>CM059606.1:25000-10025000 GCA_030412105.1 Cyclura pinguis | reverse complement strand
ACACACGCTTATCATCATAGATTTAATACGTACAATATTAATTAGTTAATAATCACAAATCATGAAAAGGAATAAAAATCACATGCCAAATACTTCTATATTGTATATTAGTTTAAAGTTGCATAAATCATTCTTAGGTTGTAAGTGATAAAATAAATTAGAATCAAATGTTATCGCCCAGAATCCATTGGCAAGGTGGGTTGGGGATTCTGGGAGAGGTAGTCCAGAACCTCAACTTTTCCAGGTTGTGGGCAGGGGGCTATGTTGCCGTAGGGCTTGAGGCTCAGAAGAAAAGAGCTGTCTATTTCACCAGGGCTGGCTTTTCGCATCCTGGGGCCCTCCAGATGTATTGACTAGGTCAGCCATGGGCAAAGTAGCATATCCCATTTCCCAACAGTGTGCCATGCTTTAGGTGGCAACTATAGCAAGCCTGGGGGCCAGTTTTCTGACACTGACACTTTCTGACAATTATGCAGACTGCCAGAAATGTTCAAAGGAGCAAAAACTGAAACCAGAAGTGGCCCAAACTTTGCTACTAACTTTGTAAAATGGGCATTATTTGAATTGAAAAGGACAGCAGACTTCCTGCAACTTATTTCAAAGGTGAATTGCTCCCTCTGGAGGCTGTAGGAGAGGCTGCACTTAATTTTTGGAGAGGAAAAAAGGACTTTCTGGGATGTCTGGAGGAGCAGAGGGCCACAAAGACAGAATTCACAGGCCACATGTGGCCCCAGAGCAGGACTTGGCTCACTCCTGCTTTAATGCAAGGGGTGGAGCATGCTTTGAGACCCAGGTCAGATTCCGATTTATAAAAGTCCTCTGAGGCTGTGCAGTAATAACGTGTGGACCCAATGACAAAAGGGCAGGACTAAAAGCACCATTACACTGTAGCTTTAAACCTCTTATTGCAATTTGCTAAACTTTAGGAAAGGCATTTCAGCTTCTTAGATTGGTGAAATGGAAAAGACAGGATGGGATCAAATCTAGGAAAGTAACCCAGTGCTCTTGTCATGATAAGGCTGGCCATCAGGGGAACTCCAGAGAGGTAGATTGGGACCTTGGGGGAAAAGCTCAGTGCCTCAGGTGCCCCATTTCTTTAGTGTTCCCTTAGTCTGACACAATGGGGGAAATCCGCATTGTTGAGCTATGCAGACACTGTGATTCTAGTGAATAATCAGCTGCAGACAAGATGCATTCTTAAATGCACTCCAACAAAATAGACCATTGCCTATATTTTCTGTTATTTAAATGAATGGTTGTAGGGTGATCGTGGGAAAAAAGAAGTGCTGTGTTTGTGGAAATCTGAATATCACCCTCGATGTGGTATGATTCAACTGCTACCAATAGAGTTACCATGGGACAGGGAAAGGGAGTATTCCTACCCTCCCCATTGGACCAGGATCCAGAAGTAAGTCGTTACAAATCACTTGTAATGAATTCCATTTTACAAACAAACAAGATAATTAAACCATGTTACGACTGTAACTTAACAGGGGATAAATTACTATTATAACTGATCAAAGCAGCTGTTACTCCTTTTCCAGTGTAACTGCTCCTTTTTAGGTACCTTTTGAGTTATGGGGTTGGTGACCTTACTAAATAGTGGAGGGGGAATACCACATGGTCCAGGTGCTGGCTTGTGCTGTGCCTTGTACTCTATTGTGGATGCTGACATCAGAAAAAGGGGGACCGAAGGAGTCTATTTTATACCACAGAGCTGAGTTTACAGTGTTCAGATTGCTTGCTTTAAAAACAAAATAACAAAAAGTAACTAGTCTAGCTACTTTTTAAAAAAGGGAAGGCAGAGAGGTTTTTTTACCCACCCAAAAATCCCCCACGACTATAAGGGTAATTGACAGCAGTTGTTGGATCTTGGAAGAACCCATCAGCTAATTGCTTTTAGAAAGTAATTTTCCAGGCAGGGGAGAACTTCGTGTTTAGGAAATACAGACAGTTCTGCCACCATCTTGTCTGTCAGGGCAGGGAGTGGAGGTGGCAGGAAGTGGCGGAAGAAGACCCTACTGGCTAGAGTCCCAAAGGAAATGCTCCCTCCCGTCCAGTGAAAGCTATGCCTCTGTTTCTAGGCTGTGCATCAGATGTGCCACATCTTTAGCTAGCAACCATAAAAAAGAACTAATGACTCTCTCTCAACCTTCTATCACCTCTCTGTGAGCTGCTCTCTTTCAGTTTTATTCCCTGCAGCTTACTGGAACTCCATCCGGGCCTGCATGATCCTTTCTGCCCTCGCTTGCTTTGCTGGCATCATTACGGGGATTCTCTCCTTCGCCCAGCATTCCACTTCCCAGCGTTTCAACAGGTCTTTTGCGGCAGGCATCCTGTTCTTCGTTTCCAGTAAGTGCCTTTTCTTTTCTGAGTCGCCTCTTTTCCAAAGCAGCCCCAGCCATGCAAACAATGTAAAATAGCCTTTCCCAACCAGGAAACCATTGAGACGTATTGGACTTCAAGACCTATCATCCATACCCTCTGGTACTGTCCTTGTTTGGTGGAGACAATCCCAATTAACCCTCTGTCACTCCACTTTTCCAGTTTCAGATGTCCCAGTTTCCTTCTCTTCCTTCTACCTCCCCACTTTGTCCTCAGTTTGCTGCAAATTGAGTTCAAACTGAAAAAAATAACCCAGAAGCGTAACTCAGCTGTTGGGGGTGGTGGTGGAGAGAATTGGAGAGGAGCCCTGCCCAACCTAGCAGGCACAAGCAAAAAAAGAAACCACACTCTGATGTTGCTTGGCTGTAGATTGTTCAGCTATTGCTTCTTGGTTCAGGCAATTTGTTCTGCTGCAATTCCAGTATTCCAGCAGTCAATGTGGTATGAGTGACATGCTTCTCTTTTTCTCCCCTTCCCTATCCTCAGGCAGGATGAAGTCACTCTGCTTCTGGTGTCTGGACAAAGAGGACATCGGGTGCTCAGGAACAACGTTGCTTCTGCTTCATTCCCTGGCACATATTTCTATTTATTTAGCAGTAATTGCGCAATTGCACTGTCATGGTGATTGCCAACATGCTGCAATTGCATTATTACGGCAAAACAATTTTTTTAAAAAAAAATGTAGCAGGGAATGGAAATTGTTTTATTGTGGCAAATAAATTTAAAAAATTTTTAAAAATGGGTACAATGTTGCTTTTACTCTGTTCCCCAGTACATTTTTTTAAAAAAAATTATTTTGCTGTAATTGCACAATTGCTGTAGTTACACAGTTACCCCAAAACTAAAAAAAAGAGAGAACCAAAATTGCACGATCATGGGCCAAAACAAAATCAAAATCAGCACGCATGCGCTACGTATCATGCCGCATTTCCTCACGAGTCTGTCATAGCGCTATGATTCCACTTTTGGCCCCTCCCGAAACTGCAAACCCCAGGATTCCATAAGATGCTGAAAGTGGAATCATAGCACTATAAGAGTCTCGTGAGGAAATGGAGATGGACTCAGATAGAAAGGCGGGGCCAGCACGGCAGTGCACAAGACTGATTACTCATCACCAAAGTAGCACCATAGTGTTATTGCAGAGAAGGTGTGAAAATGATTGTTTCTGGGCTGGCATGTTTCCATGATTGGTACAAGACAACAGGCTGGTGTGAGAAAACCCTTACTTAAATTCCTCCTTCCATGCCACTGACTGAGGCATTGGTGCTCTCTCTCCACTGTACTGCATCCACCTTCTGGTGAGAAGCAAACAGAGGTCTCAATTAAATGTTCTTTCCCCCCAGTTCCCTAAGAATCCCTTCATTTCATCTTGATCTAGGAACAGTTCCTTTAGCTAAGATGTGTGTCTTAATTTCCAGGGAGAAAAGTTTGTTTTCTATGCCTGTGTATGTTTGAATGACAAGCTGTGAGCAACTGCCACCAGTACTTAACGCACAGTGCTTAATAACATCACTGTGAGGCCATCCTTATGTCTCAGGTTTTGGCCCAGAAACCTCAGGGCCTGGGATGATCCTAAACTGGCAACTCTATTTAATTCAGCCCTGGCCCCCGTTTCCATTGTTCAGTAGACTAAAATATCTCTTCTCTCTGTCCCTCTCTTCCTTCTCTTTCTGCCATCCCACCCAGCACTGTTCATTCTCCTAGCTATGGGGATTTATACCGGAGTCTCCGTCAACTTCCTGGGCAAACGGTTTGGCGAGTGGCGTTTCTCCTGGTCTTACATCTTGGGCTGGGTTGCCCTTTTGTTGACTTTCTTTGCAGGTAATACCAGGGCTTTCCTCTCTTAAGAAGCAGTTTTGACCCCATCAGGACCACCCCTTCCCAAAGTGAAATTAATCCCTGACCATTGCCCATTCTGTCTGGGGCACGGACATAGGAAATGGTGAAACGGTAGAAACCAAAAGAATCAATGTTTGTTTGTTTTTTATCAGTGTGGGCATGATATCTAACAGAAATCAATCCTTCAACTGTCCTAGTTTAGCTGGGATAGACCCCATTAATCCTCTGCCATCCCACATTTTCAGCTGCTTTTAAAATGTCCTGGTTTCTCTCTTCTTCCACTTTTTCCCTTTGTCCTCAGCTTCAGTTCCTGCAAAGTGAGTTTGAAATGTAAAAAGGAGTTTGCCCACAATTAACTCAGCAGTGAGGAAAGGGGACAGACTCTTGCCCTTCCCAGTAGACTTAGGCAAAAGCAAACTGCTGCAGCCTCTCCCAGCTTCTGTGTCCTTCCTCATTCATAACTTTTGCCATCTTGACCACAGTCTGAGATTGCATTGCTACATGTGTCCCGGTTTTCCTCGGTGATATGTTGGAGGGTATGAGAAAGTTCTTCACTTCTCTGCAAAAGCTGTTGTCCTCTGTTTTTCCGTGGGGAGGAAGAATCATGAAATTTTGTTTTTTACTCATTAAAACCCTTCATTTACTTATTCATGCCCTCGGCAACTAGGCTTGCCAGGTTAGAGTCTTCCTTAGGTCCTGCAATTTCCAGGCCAAAACCCAGGACTGACGGATATCCCCTGGTGGTGTCATGGAAGAGGGGGCCTGGTGATGTCATTAAATTTTATGCTCTAAGCGGCAACCACCATAGTTCACATCTTGTTATTAGTTGGCCCTCTACATTTGCAGGCTTAACTTTCATGGATTTGATTATTTGCAAGTTTCTCCAACCCCTCTCTCCCCACTTCAGGAGCTCTTTTTCCAGGGAAACCTTCCCTTTTGACAGTGATCAGGCCGTGCAGCCATTTCAGATCCCACCTCTGGTCCTCCTCCTCTTCCCCCGGCCACAGCCTGGCCAGCTAAGGACAGTTTACAGTCTGATTTATCAGCACCATAGACCCTCACTCAATACTCCCCCTACATGGTGATGATAGCCATGTTTAAATATTTGAAGGGATGTCATGTTGAGGAGGGAACAGGCTTGTTCTCCACCGCTCCAGAGACTAGGAAAAGGAGCAATGGATTCAAGCTGCAGGAAAGGAGATTCCACTTGAACCTCAGGAAGAACTTCCTGACAGTCAGGGCTGTCCGGCAGTGGAATAGGCTGCCTCGGAGTGTGGTGGAGTCTCCTTCTTTGGAGGTTTTTAAGCAGAGGCTGGATGGCCATCTGTTGGGAATGCTTTGATGGGTGTTCCTGCACGGCAGGGGGTTGGACTGGATGGCCCCTGGGGTCTCTTCCAACTCTATGATTCTATGATTCTAAGATTCTGTGATTACGGCTGCCATGCCCACCTTCATTCCTTCACCTTTCCTTGATCTGGTTTGGACACAAGGTGCTTGTTCTCTCCACCCTGCCTCAGCCCCCTTCCCACAGGCACGTGCACGCATTTTGATATTTATGATTTTTCCACTTTTTTGTGGTGGTGGGGTTCTGTACCCCTCACCCCAGCAGATAAGGAGGGATGACTGTAGACAGAATGCATTTTCCTGTTTGGAGATGAAGTGTCCTTGTGAATTGCAGTGCTTAAATCAATTAACCTTTACAACATGCAGCAAGCTGGACAGCCAACTCCCTAACCATTTTAGGCCAAGGACAGGCCATAAAAAAGAACAGGAAGTGACTTCTGGTCATTTCTTGTTAAAAAGGACTAAAATGCCTGGAGGATAGGCTAAAGATACTAATTTAAAAAAAAAAAGAAGCAGCTCTTTATAACCCTCAGTGGGTTTTGGAAGGCATAATAGGGCAATTGCTTTTATTTTTATTTTTCTGCCAGGAACGTGTGGCTGGGGTTGCAGCCTTTCACAGTCTCCTGGGAGGGTGTTAACGTTGCCCTCTAGACTCCCAAAGTTGTCCATACCTGATTTACATTTTTTAAAAAAATGTGATTCTGCAGAATTATGTATGTGTCAGTATGAAAATTCTGACCTTTGTCCTTTCCATTTCCTACCTTGTCTTCTGATCTGCAGGTATTTTTTACATGTGTGCCTACAGGATTCACAAATGCCAGCGACTATCTGGAATCTGCTAAGTTTACAGAATGCACGAAAGTGCAGCAACAATTAAAACGCCCATCTGAAAAAAATGAAAATCTGAAAAAAAAAATCTGAAAAAAAATTGGGTGGCAAGGCTCCCTTAAGAAACAATGATCATTCAAGGCTATGGTGTAAATGGACAAACACATCGCTTGACCTGTCTTTTGGTGTGGCATGGAGGCAAACAGCATTGTCGGATGCTCCCTGGTTAGAATTTCATTTCGGCCATTGTACTCACTGGGTGCTTCTGTTAACTGCCTTAATCCCCTTGTCTGTAAGATAAGAATAATAATAGTGACCTACCTTACAGGATTGTTGCAAGGTTCTGCATATGAAATGCTTGGAGAAGGCGTTTTCCCAGAATGGAAATGAACGTGACTGCAGGAGACGATACTGCAGGGACAGACCTTAGAGCTGTTTAAACGATGTTAACATTGCTCCCAAATGGTTGTAATTTTTCAGCTTCATTTTTTTAAATGTTAAGTTTTAAAAATGTAAAAGCAGCCAACAAACAATAACAATAACCGACTATTCTGGAATAGTGAACAATAATTATCATCTAATAGTAGCACAAATATCATCTACTAATTATCATCTAATGATAGCACTATAACTGTGTAGTGCGGATAGGCCCTTAGTCAAAAGCAGTCAGCTGTACCCTCTCCCAGCTTATCTGTTCTTCTTCATTAAGAAACTTTGACATCTTGACCACAAGGATGCTTCTGGACCACACGTGTCCTGGTTTTCTCCTGTGAAATGTTGGAGGGTATGGAAAGGAAAATTCTGCTGCCTGTTTGATTGGTCTTTTTCATGCTACGCAGTTATTATACCTAGCAATTTTGATGTTGCTTTAACTGACCTATGGAATCCTGGGATTTGGAGTTTCATGTGATATTTAGAATTCTCTGCCGGTAAACTCAGGCTTCATCAAACTACAAATCCTAGGATTCCATAGGATGTAACTGTGACAGTTAAAGTGATATCACAGTGCTATTATGTAGAGTGAAAGAGACATAGGGCATTTCTGCAGTACATTATTATAGTGCTATTTTTCCATTTTCAACATCCTGTGGAATTCTGGGGTTTGTAGTTTACTGAGGCCAAAGAGCTCTCTGGCTGGGAATTCTTAACCACCCCTCCTGAAACTGCAAACCTCAGGATTCCATAGGAAGTTGAAAGTGGAATAATAGCGCTATAACAGTGTAGTGTGCAAATGGCTCCAGACTTCAGCTGCTTAGCGTAACTGAAAAAGCTTCAGTGCCACGAGTCTGGTTGTAGCAGTGTATTATAGATACAATCTAAGAAGAAAGATGAAGAACACAATTTAGTTTTCTAGTGTATTTACTGTATTCAATTATGCAAAGAGAGGAGGAGCTGATTTTTTTTTGTGAAAAAACAGCCACCAGTAAACTGCAACATTTAATCCTTGGATTAAATACTTAACTTCAAGGCGATGTTTGTTCACAGTGAGGAATAACCTTTAGCAAGTGATTAATCAAGGGCTGCTGATGCCGAGAGCCAGATAGGACTGGAAAAGCATCCCATACCACTGGTGTCTATATGCATCATCTGTACAAAGGATTACTGAAACTGAAGAAAAGGCAAATGGAAGCACACTTGAAAGGAGAGGCGTTGCTGAGCAAAATGGCTTTGCAACCAGAAATAATATCCCCCTCCTCTCATATTTTCTCCAGTCTAGGACACAGTTAAGGCAGATACAGGGTTTTTTTTTTAAAAAAAAATCACATCATACAAAAGTTTCAGCATACAATTGATCTGTCAGTAGAATTAAAGGCAGTGGAAACCATGGTCATTAAAAAAGAAAAACAGCAAATATTAACAATGCAACCCACTGTGAAGGCCCTTTCTCCCTGAGTGGTCGGCCCCTAAAGGCCTGTTGAAACTGAAAGGTTTTCATCTGCCTGAGGAAGGATAGCAAGAGGAATGCTTGTCTCATCTCTGCAGGAAGGGAGTTCCAAAGCTTTAGAGCAGCCCCCGAGAAAGCTGCTTCCTGTGTTCCAACCAGATGATTCGCGGTGGGACAGGGAGAAGAGCCTCCCCGGAAGATCTCAAAACGGGGGCAGTCTCACAGTCTCATACAGGAGGATGCTGTCCTCCGGATAACTTGGATTTAAGCCAGATAGTTTTGTTTTTTTTAAAGATTGCAGTTTAAAAGATTGCAAAAAGAAGAGTACAGTTGGTCATCCATATTTGTGGATTTCACTTTCATGGATTTGGTTATTTGCAAGTTTCTCCAACCCCTGCCCCTTCACCTCAGGCACTTCTTTCCCTTCCCTCTCGGTGACTCCAATGAGGCCGCTCAGACCTTTAAAAACCTACCTTGGGCTTTCTTCCTCCACCCACTGCTGCCTGGCGAGCTAAGGATGGCTCACAGCCCAATTTGTCAGCACCGCAAACCCTCTCCATATGTTCCCCACACCCCCAAGGAAGGAGATGGGCAAGAGAGGGGAAATTTAGCGCCATTGTGCCAAACCACCCCATTTCCTTCACCTAGTTTGGACCTTGAGTGTCCATTCTTCCCACCATGCCTTGGCCTCCTTCCCACAGATATACACATATATTTTGCTGTTCCCCTTTAACTACCATGATGGCATCCTATGGAATTATAGGAGTTGAAGTTTATGGAAGATGTGCTCTTAAAAAGAGAGAGAGAGAGAGAGAGAGAATTCTCAGCTAGAATGCTTTAGTGCCTCATGAAACAATGCTGCTATGGCAGTTAAAATGGAATCCCAGAGCTGTATGGTGTGAAAGAATCCAAGGAGAGGCTTTGGGTTTTTAAGTTAGTTATCAATTCACAGCACATGGGTATCAGGCATACATTTCACCTCATCACATTCTCAAATATGCATTTCTATACAAATTATACTAATTGTTTCTAAATGTTTAATCTCTTGATTTATTGGAAAAGCTAGTGTGTATCTCTTTCCCTCCCTCCCTCATTTAAAGTTATTTCCAAAAGAATACATAAGAGTAGCAATTTATCCCAGCTTGAGACCAGACAATGGGATGGTGTTAGTAATTAGGAACATGGCCATGTTCAATGATAGTTGATCAGATTAGCTCTTCTTAAACTTGCATCTCCGTACAATACATAGTTGGGTATTAGAAGTACTAGAAGGCAGAGCTTGAAAGTTATGTTTCGGAGTACAGAATCTCTAAGGGGGTATTAGCTAGTAGATGATCAGATCCCACTCACCCCTACATTCTGTTAGGCAACTGTGCCATTCCTTATCAGGGATATGAACTGCGCTGGAATCCACTCAGGTAGGAATGCCAAGACATGCAGAAAGATGCTTCCAAAAGAGATGACAGCTCCTTCCATTGTTGGATGCGATGAATCTGATTGGTTGGAACACTTGCAGGTAGTTGGTCTGAAGAACCTGATTGGTCAGAATTCCCACGACTCAGTATTGGATGATACAGCTGAGACAGATGTGGCAACCGGAAAAACTTTTGTTTCAGAAAGAGAGAGCTGTTTCTCCATCTTTTCCCTTTCACAGAAATGACTCCTCAAAATGCAGAAAGGTGTGACAGGGAGAACCTCTTATGGGAGGCAAGAAATGGAATGGATTAGCCTTGTTTCTAAGGCTTCCTGGAGTAGGAATGCAATTTGAGGGTGGGTGGGGGGTCATTCTTTGCTTGGTTCTTTTTTGCACTTAGCGTCCACATCATGTGCCACCTCAATCTACCAGGCACAGCCAGGGTGTGCGTCTCTTTCGCAGAGGATACCCCAGACTCCAGCATGTGCTTTTAAGTCCTGCCTCTCCTCTATCAGGCTCCAGCCCAATGTGCTAGGCGCCCTTTCTTAAGGGTCCTCCATCTCTAGTTCTGATCTATGCGGAGACCTGGCAAACCTTTGTGTATACAGATAGATACTCCAGTGTTCACCAGTGTGTAATAGTTGTGATGGTGTTTACGAAGGTTGTTGGGTCCTGCCTGTCCACGTTGTAGACTTAGCTGGTGGTAGAGTAATGGTAGCTGCAGCGACTCTGGTCAGCTCGGTTTGAAAATATTCCACAATGAACAATAGCAATGCTTTGTCAGAGGTATTGCAGGAAACTTAAATAGTGATGACACAGATGCAATTTCAACTGGAGTGCCAGAATATATTTATGCATGTTATGTACATTTATCTACTATCTCTAGGAATACCTATTAGGAACAGCAAGAATATTTGAAAATAAAAAGGTTGAAAAATGTGTTCTTGAGCATTCGGAAACCTTAATGAGAAGAATCCTGCACTGATGAGAATCTTCACAGTTCAGGACTTATTTTTCTGTGCAGAAATTGCTGTTTCCTGCACAAAACACATTCTGCTTTTGAGCACAAGTCCCAGACTGTGAATAGCCTTTGAAAACTGCACAGTTTTTGAAAGCCTTCTCACAGCAGGAAGAACTTTGCTAAAATTATTTACTGCCTACTTCAAGAAATTAATGAAGAAGTGTATCTCTCTTCTTTCTATATATGTATACATATATCATCTATTCCAGCAAGTTGGCATGGACTTGTGGAGAGCCCATGAACATGAAACCCTGTTATTAATGCCTGTCTCCAGATTTTGCAAAAACTCAGGGACATGCCTTCCTTGACTGAGGCCGTTTCTGCATGGTGTCGCCATCCTGCAATGGGGACTGGATGGCAGTGGTCCATTAGTCGTGCTTTCACACAGCGTCATTGTGGTGCTGTGGTGTGGGCCCATCCCCACCCATCGTGTTCATGGGATATTTACTTAACAGAATAAATCTGTTAAGCACCCATGATCATGTGATGCTTCCAGCATTGCTGGCCATGTGGAAGAGGTGGAAGCATGATGTAGGCACTGTCTTCCCCAGTGCAACTTGGGAAAGAGGCTGGTTGCACTGTGGAAGGAAGGCACATGTTACTCGGGCTCCCTTCTGAAAGTTGCTGGCCAGGTGCAGAGTGGAGTGTTCGTGTCGTGCTCCCATCCCACTAAAGGTGCTGCTGGGATCATGACGGGACATAGACCATTTCCGCATGAGACTGTTATAGCACTATGATTCCACTTTCAACATCCTATGGAATCCTGGGGTTTGCAGTTTCAGGAGGGGCTGGTCGTCCCCTCCGGAAACTGCAAACCCCAGGATTCCATAGGATGTTGAAAGTGGAATCATAGCGCTATAACAGTCTCGTGCAGAAATGGCCATAGACGTGAACCAGTAAGGTGCAGAAATGGCCTGAGATGACCCACTTGAAATGTGGCCTCTCTCTTTTCTTACTGTCTTCCATTTTACCAAGCATTATGATCTTTTCCAGTGAGTCAGGTCATCTCATAATATACCCAAAATCTAATGGCCTCAGCGGAATCATTTTGGCTAATGTATATATTATGCATGATTATAACTAACTAAGGAATAGGTACTTCTTAAAGACTGCAGTGCTTAGAATCTCCCAGCCAGCATGATCCTTGGCTCCTACTGTACTAGCTGGAGGGTTCTGTGAGTTGTCATCCAAATGAAGTAACAAATCCAAGCTCTGTTAGTGATGATGCCTCTGCCCCTTCACACAGAGAACCTCCCGCTGTATCCCTGCGGACAACTACAAGTAGCATGGAGTTTCAGCAACAGAACCCTTTTTTGTCACACCCTTTGAGGATCAGCAGCGGGATTTGCTCTGCAGGGAGCCTCTTGGTGCAGTTCACTTCCCTGAGCACATCTTACTGGGTGCTGGAATCTACCCGAAAAGGCCTGGTCCATAGTGGTCTCTGGTCACTCTGCATGGAACTAACATGCACCCCTTATCGGTTCAATTTATTAGGTAAGACATCTCCTGCTGCTATCAAACATTGGTGGGCAAATGTTAGAATGTCAGCCTATTGGCTAGGGTTCTTTTCCTAGCAAAGCCAGAATTGTTATTTTGTTTTGATTTGGGCCTTTCTGCACTACACTGTTATAGTGCTATTATTCCACTTTCAACATCCTGTAGAATTCCGGAGTTTGTAGTTTACTGAGGCCAAATTGCTCTCTGGCTGAGAAGTCTAAATGCCGCTCCCTCAACTGCAAGTCCCAGGATTCCATAGGATGTTGAAAGTGGAATAAAAGCACTGTAATAGTATAGGGTAGAAATGGCCTTGGTTTGGTTGTTATTACTCTTGCAGGTAGATATCACCAGCATTATGTTGTTAGAGACTTATAAGCCACTTTTCAAAATGCGGTCAGCAGATGTTCATGTCAGTCAATCAGTGTTTATTATGATCTATGACCAGCACTATAAAAAAAGCATACAAGAATAATTGAAATAAATGCACAAGACAAAGAATATAACAGATGTTTATATTTAAACAGGACAATACATAAATCAGGAGTAGGTAAAGCATGGCTCACATGTGCCCCTTGGAATCGTAGAGTGTGGCCTCAAAGTCTTCGAAGCCCCAACCTTACCCCCCAATAAAAAAGGCTTTTTGCCACCCAGCCCCCAAATCTAGCCATTTTGCACCTGAACCTCCACATATCTTGAAATTCTGCCCCCAAAACTCTGCAACAGGTTTGGTTGCAGAATGCTGCCTCATTGCATCTTTGGAGACACATGCCACCTGGGACACTATTGGGCATCTCTTATTGATTGATTATTGATCAGTTATATCTATATCCTGCTTTTCCTCCAGTGACCTCAAGGTGGCACCTGTGGCTCTTTGCATTTTCTAACAGCCCTGTAAGGTAGCGCAGGCTGAGAGATAGGGAATGGCTCAGGATCAGTAGGCAGGTAAATTGCAATTACAGTGGGATAACAGTGTCTTTGGCTGGGACTCATCACATGACACAATTCTCCTCCTGTTGTTCTGTTAAGAATGCAACAATGCTTAGCACTGAAGAATCAAGAATGCCTCAGAGTGGGCAGTATTAATACAGCTAGTTAGTTTGATTGACCCACACTGTCCTTCTTCTTTCTTTACCTATTCTGACCCCTCTGTGATATAAGCTGATACCCTTAGGGATATTTTCTCTGTCTCTTCTCTTCCTGTGTGAATTCTCAGCTCTTCCCTAGAATGCAGCGAGATTAGAATAGCACCCTGAGTAACTTTCCTGTCTTAGAATGGAGTTCTTATAATAAAGACTTTAGTCAGTGGCGTACCAAGGTGGGGGCGGTGCGCCCCGGGAGGCATGTTTTGCGGACAGTGCTGGGCCATCCTTTGCATGCTGGAAGATGCCCAGTGGCTAGATGGTCATTGGCACTCCCAGAGAGGTCTGCTGGAGGGAGTATGCCATCCTGGAAAGGAGAATATCCATTTCCCCTTCCCCTCCCCTCCCTCTCTTCCTCCCAATCTGGAGTCAAACCTGTTTCCAGCCAAAGTAGCTGCACTGACACTGGTGGATCTCCAGGTCAGGCAGAGAAGGAGGGAGGGAGAAAAGGAGGACAGGAGAGGAAGCGAGGAGAGGCACCCACCTTCCCCCCCACCTCTGACACCAAGGATGAGCCCAGCTGAGCTGAGTCTCCGAGGAGGGTGTTACCCCAAAACATAGGTGCCACAAGGGCCACCCTGCAATGCCAAATACCTCCTTGCAAAGTGGGGAATTAATTAGCTCAAAGAGGAGGCTTGCAAGAGGGGGGCAACTTAGCGAAATCTTTTCTACCAGTGTTTATGGGCACACGCAGGAAAAGAACCAGCCAGAGATTCAGAAATAAACTAAAAATGTGTTTTATTGAGGGGAATTCACTCATGCATGCACACAAGATACACACAGTCACACATTCACACAAGAGCTAGGTGAAAGAGAAAGGGAGGAAAAATTATAGAGAGGCTGAGGGGTTTGGGGGGATTTATAATTACCAGTCCAGAAGAGTAGCGAAGAGTAGAAATGTATTTTGGCTTAGGTAGGACCTAAGGGCAGTTCTCACTCAGGAGCCCAACGGACAGAGTGACGGGTAGATCCTCAAGAGACTGCACTGGGCGTCCTCAAATCAGGGGTATTTGTACCCTGAAAATGGCTTGTGGCTGTGAAGGTTCCAGATGCAAGACAAAGGGAACCTGTTGTACACAATGAGTCTTTCGCCTGTTGATGGGCTTAGTGCTTTGATTGACAAAGACATGATGAATGTTGTAATAGCTGTCTATTGTGGGTGCTGTGAGGACAGAGGAAAGAATCCAGGTCTACAAAGGATGGATATCCGTCAATCAGTGTCCTCACAGTTGGATTCCCTGGAAAAGTCCAGCTTCTATTTAAGCCTATTATCCACAGGAATGGTGTGTATTTGCCTGACAAATGACTCAGTCTTACCTGGAGGAATTTTGGAGTTGACCTTTGCTTCTCACATTTATAGTCAAATTCTTTCCCTCGCTCAGTTTGACCTCTCTGTCACTTCTCTGGCTTGGATTTGATATCAGAGCCAATAAAATGTGTTGCCAATTACATATGATGCCAATTAGGTATGGTGCCCATCCAAACCATACTGATAACATACATAACAGCAGGCGGGAGGGATGACTCCACTCATAAACTTCGCTGCCTATAATGCTTTCTTTTCTGGATTCCAGCCGCACATATCCATGTCACCCGAGGCTTCCTGTTGATGGCTTATTTCTGTGGACTCATCTCTTTGCTTTGCATTTGTGTCTCTTTTGAACATAATGACCTGTATGGCATATCGGTGATCCAAGCTGCTGCCTACTTGAGCTTCCTTACAGGTAATCCTCACAGTGGGTTGTTGTAGATATAAGAGCTGTGGTTCTATGCCTGCAAGGAATCCCACAATCCAGCCCCAGTATCTCCATCCTGTTGTTGTTGTTATTGTTTTTGTTACTGTATGCCTTCAAGTCATTTCTGACTTATGGCAATCCTAAGGTGAGTCTATCATGGAGTTTTCAGGGGCTGTGTGTGTGTAACACACCCAAGGTCACCCAGTGGGTTTCCATAGCCAAGGAGGGAATCAAACCTTGGTTTCCGGGGTTGTAATCCAATGTTCAAACCACTACACCAAGCTGGCTCTCTAGGGCTAGGAAAATCCCCTCTCTGAAACTTTGGAGAAAAACTATCAGTTCAGTTAGTGTACCAGCTATGCCCTGTTCCTAGGAAGGCTAGAACTGACCACAGTGGGTCATGTCTTAATTAACTCCCAGTTATAACATACTGTAGAGCCAGTGAGACCAGGGTTTGATTCCGCTCTCAGCCATGGAAACCAGCTGAGTGACTTTGGGTGCGACACACACTCTCAGCTCCAAACCCAGTGATAGGTTTGTCTTAGGGTCACCATAAGTTGGAATTGATTTGAAGACACACGACAACAACAACATAATATGTTGTACATGCCCCTTTTCTTAAAAAGTGTTCAGAAGCTATAGCCAGTGCAAAATGCAGCAGCCAAAATGTAGTCAGGCATGTGTTTGCAGACTACCTAACTAGACCATCTAGTCTAGTCAATTCAAGGTGCTCTTTTTGACCTATAGAGCCCTAAATGCTTTGGGACTGAGCCCTCCCATATGATTCTTCCCCAGATCTAAGATCCTTTATGCATGTTATATGTCCCATCAACCTTTGAAGCTCGGCTGATGTTTACAATGACAAGACTTTTTCTGCAGCACCATCCTAACTGGTGAAACTCCTCCTGAGTGAGGTCAAGCTGACTCCATGCCTTCTGAGGCCCTTTCCGCACTGGATTATTACTGCAGGTTACTGAGTTGTAGCACTGAACTGTTCTACATGTGGGAGTGAATTAGCTTGGCTTTATTTTCCGTTGTTCTGCATGAATCTGGTGATAATGCGCCACCATGTGGTAGGAAAGTGCGCTTTTGAAAACCGGAAAAAGTCCGAATCACACTCTGACATCACAGCAAATTTGGGTTTTCGCAGTGATGCGGAAACGTACATTCGCACCAGTGCGCATTGGTGGACAGCAGTGGGTGGGCTGTGGGAACAGGAAATAGTATGTATGGTATTTGCTGGTATTCAGACGCACTGGCATAAGACACAGCATATTTTTTAGTACCCCTGTCCCTCATTCCATTCTCCGTGCCAGCTGGCCACCCCATCCCGCACCCACTCGCCAGTCCTACGCACTTCTTCACATGCACTCACCACCCGCACGCACCTCTCTGTGACTGCTCACCAGCCCCACGCATCCTCTGTGCCTGATCACTGCTGCCACACACCCCTCCGTGTGTGCTCGCCAGTCCCATGCACCTCTCTGCTCCCGATCGCCACCTGCATGCACCTCTCCCAGCTGATTGGGTGGTGTGCAGGTGGCGATCAGGTGTGGAGAGGTGCGTGCGGGTGGCAAGCATATGCAGAGAGGTACATGGGGCTGGCAAGCATGCGTGGAGTGGTGTGTGGGCTGGCCTGCGTGTGCAGAGAGATGTGTGGCAGCGGTGATCGGGTGCAGAGAGTGGGTGGGGAGAGTTACTGTATTTGCACCCTATTTTCAGGAGCCATTTTGGCGGGGGGAAGTACCTCTTATACACCAACAAATAGGGTAGTAGGTACCTATGTAGGTACACACAAACATACCAACCTCCCCCCAAAAATCTGCCAATCACAGCAGCTGGGGCAGGGTGAGGGGAGTTGGGGGAGTGGCCAGCGATGAGGTAATGCAGATGCATTTGCTCACACTCCTCTGCAGGAAAATGAATCAAAACAAGGGGCTATGTGGAAAACAATCAGGGAAAACCACGTTATTTGAATACAGTAAGAACCGGTGCAAACTGCTTCTCGTGCCTCATGCGGAGAGGGCCTGAATTTTATGGCAGCCAATGAAGATTATGCTATTTCATTTGGCCTCTGGTTCTTAAATTAGAGGTGTTTGCTATACGGGTCTTCTCAAAATTGTTTTCAATTGTCTGGTTTTAGAGCTATTTTCAAAGAGGAGTTCTGTTTTTAATTGGTTTGAGTTACGTATTTCATATCTGAAGGGTTTATATTCATAGGACATCAGCTTGGAAGCTCTGGAAGATTGACCAATGATTAATAAATGCCAAAGAAAGAAAGAAGGGCAGGCGGGCGGGAGGCAGGCAGAGAGAGAGAGAAAGCTGGGTTTCCTATACGTTTTTGCAGAGGGAGAGGGCTGTGGAATTGATGGGTGTCTAGTATTATTTTAACACACCTTCTGTTCCACTCCGCCTTTGCTTATAGGTTTTCTCATCATGATTGGCATGTCTGTATTCACAGCTGTTTACAGGAGTTCCAAAGCTTACACAAAATTTTTGCTCGTATTTGGTTCGTCTTACGGCTTGGGCTGGGTCTCCATTCTTTTATACTCTATGACTGGTGAGTTGTGCTTTGTATGGCTCTGGACTTCTAATAGCATTGTTTTTTCCCTGCCTTAAAGGAGTTGCGGCATTTACTTTCAGCAACTGAAGACCAGTGGAAACTTTGCTCTAGAACTTTTCTCAGAACAGAAACTGTCCATTGCATATATTGCCTGGTGGAGTAGTTCTTTGCATCTCCTGGGGCCCTTTTAAACTACACAGTTACAGTGCTATGATTTCACTGTAACTGCCATGGCTGCATTCTATGGCAATCTCAGGGTCTGTATTTGTTGGGGCACCAGAGCTTGCTGTCTGATAATTCTAAATCCATCCCTGCAAAAAACCCTTGAAAACAGCTCAGTCTATAGCTTTGAGGCAGGGATCATGTCTCAAAACCTTTGTTCAGCTGGATCAGACTGTGTTCAAAGCCAGACAGGAGAACGTATGCAGATGCTGACTGCTATAGACAACGCATTTGAAATCTGCTGCTGGAGAAGAGTTCTATGGATAAAGTCTCTCAGTTGTTGTTCAGAATGGTTTACTAATCTGTGGTGCCATGTCACTAATTGATTAGAACTAATGAAAAGTACTCTACTGAATCAGAATTTATAAAAAAATATAATCTGGTCTTTACTAAAATAACAAACAGGGAAAAGGTATTTGGTGTCATAAGTAATTCCAAGCAATACAGAACTTCAAAAGGTATTTAACCAGTTTTTTGTAGCCTGACTCAATATACAAGTACAAAACTTTCATACACACACAGGCCTTTGGCTTCCCTTTTTGCTCAGATTCCCAAGTTTAGGTCACATCTTCTGACCCAATTCAAAATGGTTTGGTTTCTCCTCTGTCTCTCTTTAGACCTCTGAGAAGATAAGCATGTTTATTCAGATAATTCCTCTGGCTGACTGAAGAGCTATAACCTGGACTGCTAAAAAGAACAAATCAGGTCCTAGAACAAATCAGCCTGAGATGACTAAGTTGAGGCTGTTGTATTTTGGCCCTATCATGAGAAGTCATGGCTCCCTAGAAAAAGTGAATGATGCTTGGTAAGGTAGAAGGCAGTAGGAAAAGAGGAAGAGTGTATTACAGATGGATAGACTCAGTCAAGGAAAACATGTCCCTGAATCTACAGGATCTGAGCAGGGCAGCTGATGACAGAGTGGCTTGGAGATCTCTCATCCACAGGGTCACCATAAGTTGCCATAAGTCAATTTGATGGTAGTTAACAAGAATAACAAACTCCAAATCCCAGAATTCCATATGATGGTACCGTGGCAATTAAAGTGGAATCATTGTGTAGCCTGAAAGAGCCTCCCTGGATGTTTCAAATCATAGAATCACAGAGCTGGTCCTACCCCCGGCCGATACAGAAGTCTACAAAGAAATTATCCTTGACTGTGGCCACCTAGTCTCTGCTGAAATATCTCCAAAGAAGGACGTTCCACCACATTCCAAGGTAGTCTATTCCACTATCAAACAATGCTTACTTCCTAAGTAATAAGCAAGGACATGTAGAAGCAGGGACTTTTGTATATTAGTACTTCTCCATCACCGCTAGTTGACCATGTTGTCTGGGTTCTGGCACCTTTCTCCTTATAAAAAGGATGTATCACTCTTTGCTTTACCTTGGTAGACTTAAACTATCTTACTTCTTTCCTTTGTTCCCCCTAGGTATACTGCTAGTGCTGACTCACAAAACAATTGTTTCTGAACTCTGGGAGTCCAGTCTTCCATAGAGACATGAAGAACTGCTGGTGGCAGATTCGCTGGTTTTGTATCATGATTTTTCCAAAAAAATTTTTTTTAAAAAAAAAAGCTGGGTGATATGTAACCATATTTGGAGTATCAGAATTATAGCACAATGAACTAAAATGAATTGATTGTCCCAGATCAGATATAGTGACCAGACTCCATGGTTTGTCCATCATCAGTGGGTTTCAGGTCCACTCCAATGTGCTCTCTCATTTTCCAGTCAGAGTTAACCTCTGCTTTCTGTGGTGTCCAAACTAGGCAAAGTATCATTCTTTGGAGGAGACAACATATTATTTGTCTGTGCTTAGGAGAAAGCCAGATTGTCTTGGAGGTACACTGTGATCGGCATAAACAATCATTCACAGTGGTAGGCTGTTGCAACGAACTACAGCTTGCCCAAACTAGGATGTGAGAAAAGAAGAAAAAGGCCGGTCAGAAGCACATGAATTTGAAATCATTTTGCAGTATCTAAACTATTGTTTGGGCATTACATCTAAAAATAATTGTGATGGCTAATCCATGTAATCACCATGGCTTATGGCAGCTGCTTTTTTTGCTTTTGTGACTGTCCACTGGAATCATTCGTAGGTGTTTCTTTCCTGCAAGCAGAAAAATTGAAGCCCAGTGTGGATCATCAGTTGCATAAAAACTTTCAGTTTCTCTTTGCAATGAATATGTCAGACAGTGTGGTCACCAAGTGAGCAGCTGCCATGGGGACAACAGAAAGAGAATGTACAGATCTGGCTATCTTAAGGTGCACACTGGCCCTCGTCGTTGTGTGAAGGTGTGTGTTTATGATTTTGGCATAACACGATGTGTGTGTGTAATTGCCAATTTAGATTTGAAACTCTATCTGTTTCAGGACAGGTAAGCAGTTAATCTTGTTTGTTAATTGATATCAGAACCCTGGCCACCAACTGGCTGTTCCATTCCCATAACTTTCCTCCTCCCTCTCCAGTTTCCTTATTTGGAGCTCTTTTGAGACTTTAGCTAATCGTCTTGAGATTAAAGAATATATTTGCAATGTTAATGTGTGTGATCATTTTTCACCAAGGCAAATCTCGTCATGTTGAAAAGAGGGCTTGATTTGAATCTGGACAGATCTGGGTTCAGATTCCTGCTCAGCCATGAACTTCACTGGTTGACTGTGGGCCAGTCTCACAGGCCCTTTCTGCTTGATGCACCCAACCTGCCATGGAGACGGGAGAAGGACAGGACCGAGATGATGCTTGTGCACAAAATCTTCCTGGTCCTGTCCTTCTCCCATCCCCAGGCAGCAAGATTGTGCCACAAATCATTGACGGGTTTTCCCTGTCAATGACCAGCGATCATGCCACTCTCTTGCTGTGCGCCTGCAGTAACCTCATCTGAGGAGGCCCTGGAAGTGCCATGTCTGCACTTCCTGTCCCAGCGCAGCCTGGGAGAGTACCAGCTGTATTGTGACAGGGAGAGGCATGACCATCATGCTTCCTGGATCCTGCAGGGGGTCAGTGCGGAGGGCAGTGCTCCATCATGCTCCCCTCCCGGGGAAGCTGCTGCTGCCATCATCACTGGACACTGCAGGGACAAAGGTAGGGGTGGAAAGGGCCTCAGTTTAAGCTATCTTGCAGGATTAACATAAAGTTATGGGGTATGAGGGGGAATAATCATTTATGATTTCTTGGGCTCTTTGGAGAAGAAGAAGAAGAAGAGAAATGTAATAAATACATTAAAAAACACCCCTTTATTCTGTTGAGTGCACCAATATTTTCAAGCATTCAGTCTTTTGTTTCTGAGTTCCTAAGCAACTCTAAACAAGCTATTCAGTTGGTTTAAAAATTTTTGAATCAATTCTGATTCTGTCTTACTGGCTTCTTGCAAACCGCCAAGTGCAAGAATTGCCTCTAGAGTCAATGCCATAAGATAAGGCAGCAAGAACAATTTTGAAACTGGCTGTCTTACTCTGAAAACATCTGTTTTGTTTTTGCTTATGCTAGGAGGGTCACAAAGTCTCTATTCTCTAGACCTTGCAACTTAGGCCATTTCCACACTACACTGTTATAGTGCTATTATTCCACTTTCAATGTCCTATGAAATGCTGGGGTTTACAATTTAGGGAGGGGCATTTAGGGTGCTCAGCCAGAGAACTCTTTTGCTTCAGTAAACTACAAAGCCCAGAATTCCACAGAATGTTGAAAGTGGAATAATAGCACTATAACAGTGGAGTGCAGAAATGGCCTTATATTAACAATTATCTCTCACACACATTTTTACTCTGTTCATGTAATGCTGAAAGTTCTATAAATGTGCTCATGCTTTAAAGAAAGTTTCTCCATCTGACCAGATCCTGCTATGCAGCTAGGCTGAAAGCAGAATCTGAAGAGATGTTTCCCCATGGCCAAAAGTAATTATGTTTATCACCTTTCTATTTGGATCACAGGGCCCAATCCTGCTCCATGCCATACCTGCAAAGTGTGGTAGGACTGATATTTCAGTCTCACCCAACAATTCCTGATTTGGCTTGGCTCTTTATCGGCATGACAGTGCAGTCCAACCCCCTGCCATGCAGGAACCCGCACCAAAACACTCCTGACAGATGGCCATCCAGCCTCTGCTTAAAAACCTCCAAAGAAGGAGATTCCACCACACTCTGAGGCAGCATATTCCACTGCCGGACAGCTCTGACTGTCACGAAGTTCTTCCTGAGATTCAGGCAGAATCTCTTTTCCTGTAGTTTGAGTCCATTGCTCCTTGTCCTAGTCTCTGGAGCAGCGGAAAGCAAGCCTGCTCCCTCCTCGCCATGACATCCTTTCAGATATTTAAACATGGCTATCATGTCCCCTCTTAACCTTCTCCTCCGCAGACTAAACATACCCAACTCCCTAAGATGCTCCTCATAGGGCATGGCTTCCAGACCCTTCACCATTTCGGTTGTCCTCCTCCGGATATTGTGAAACAGCAGATATTATGACTCAGGTTGCTGTATGCCAATTTAAGCTAAGAATGCTAGAAAGAAATTCTAGATTAAATAGCATGCCTTAGAAATTCCACCAGTTTACAAGAACCCAGAATCCCCTGTGGTCCAAATTTAAAAGTAACTAATCTACAACTGTGAGGATTCCACAGGCCACAGTCATTGCCATTAAAGTGAAATCATAATACTATAATTGTGTAGTGTGGAATGGCCCCAAGAGTTCAGGAGTGTACATCTCTAGATCTCTGGGATCATGTGGAAAAAGGAACAAACAAATAGAACTCATGAGATACTTGCATTTGTATTGCTTCCTCCTTCTTACTTCCCTCAAGCAGTGGGAAATCCCCCAGGACGATCTCTTGAAAAAGGCATTTTTGCCTTTAGAACCCTTGCAACATTATAGTTATCTTTATATATTTACATATCGTAATGAGCTGGCTGACTCAGTCTTCATAAATGTGCGGACACGGGCTTGATAAAACAACGGTAGCAACTGTGATGTTCCATAAATGAGCAATTCACCTATCAGGGTAGGGCAGAAAGCAAAGGTTAGGAACTGGTTTTGAGAAACATGGACTTGGATAGACACATAGCCAAGGTAAACATGAAATATGTGGAATTGAGGGATAGATGGATGGATGAATGGGCTGACCATTCTGGTTCCAGTCCACATCAGTTTCATATAAGTTCCTTCATAAGTCTGTTCCACATTTCAGGGTTGGGTGGGGAGAGGAGGGAAGGGATGAAATATAAATGTTGTACGTAATTTGTATGTACAATGAATAATTCAAATATATATATAGAAGAAAAAATCCTCTGCATGACTATTGCCAGGCGAGTCCTGGCTGGTTGAAGTAAATATCTCCCAGAGGATATGAGTGTATGGAGGGGGTTATATGGAAGGAGGGTTTCAAGGCTTCCAGACCCTTCACCATTTTGGTCACCCTCCTCTCGACACATTCCAGCTTGTAGACATCCGTCTTGAATTGAGCTGCCCAGAACTGGACACAGTATTCCAAATGAGGCCTAGCCAATACAGAATAGAGTGGTATCATTACCTTTCTTGATCTAGACACCATACTCCTATTGATGCAAACACGCCATGATGAAACACACCTCCACAGCTCTTTCTTCTTGTGAAGAGAAAGGAAAACCTAAATACTGTTTCTGTCTGAGCATGATTCAGTGTTCTCGGGAAGGCAAATGGGACTATTTCCAGCACGGAGGAAAGCTATGACTGAAGTCCTACATACAGGGGTATGTAGTGCAATGTTTTTCAAACTCTGGCCATTTCCTCCCTACGCTGTTATGGTGCTATTATTCCACTTTCAACATCCTGTGGAATTCTGGGGTTTGTATTTTACGGAGGCCAAAGAGCTCTCTGGCTGAGAATTCCAAATGCCCCTCCCTAAACTGCAAACTCCAGGATTCCATAGGATGTTGAAAGTGGAATAATAGCACTATAACAATGTAGTGCAGAAATGGCCTAAGTATACTACTCCTACTAAGTAGCTGGAATAGCATTCTGCGCTAAGTAGTGATTGTGAATATGAAACAGGTACCTCGATTTGCTCATCCATAACTGTTTTGTATTTTTGATCACTACTGAATCATGATTTTGACACTACTGCCACTACTGTAACTCCTTCAACTTGCTTTAGTGAGCATCAGACGCTTGACTGAGAAAGAGGTCCATTATCCTAGTGACTAGAGAACAGGTAAATGATGTTTCTGTCTCGTTTGGTCAGGCTGAGCCAGAAGAAGGTACTTTTAAAGTATATTTAACTAGGTAAATGATACAGGATTCCCACTAATAGCATTAGGGCCATGTGAACAATCAATATTGACTAAAGGAGCATCCAAAATGCTATTTCTAAAGCTTGAGCCATGCTCTATAAATATGGGTTCAGATAGACCTGGAATTTTTAGCCACATATGATAAGCCATCCGAACAAATAATAACATAAATAAGACTTTTGGTAGCACAATTGAAAAAAAAATTAATAAAAAAAGGAGAGCTTATCTAGAGGAGATTGAAAAAACCTTAGCCTGCAAGGACAAAAGGACACATGGAACATAAATTACTCCTGTGAAGTCTCCTTCACTATGAATGAACCCATGCCAGAATGGTTCAGATAGTTCCGAAAGTTCTTAGATTGTTTGAGGCCAATATGGAGTAGAACTTTACTATCTGGGATGCCCTGTACTAAATGCCAAGCTCTATGCATAGTTTTCATGATTGCAGCACGATGTCATAGTTTTCATGATGGAATGATAAGAATATTCCAATGAGTAGGAAAAAATTGGTAGAATGGATAATTTTGAGATTCATCCAAAAGATTTGATCTGAGGATCATAGCCGTCCTATTTCCAGCATTATCAGTGATCCTATCCAACAACCAAGCTCTAAGATATTCCTTTGGAACAACATACTGCTGCACTCATGAGAAATTCCTTTTGCTTTAAAGAACTTCTTCTGGTAATAACCACTCCACACCCTTCCAACGATAAAGTACAAAAAGGCAGGAAAATTAATTCTTGCCTATATCAGCAGAACATCATGAGCTTCAGAGAAGAAACAAAAGGCAATCAAGGATAACTGATGAGTGACTGGAAGCAATAAAAGCAACCTTTGGTGGGAAGTGCCAATCCTGCATCCAAGACAGTGGAACTAGAGTCTACCAGGCAATCCTTCCAGAGTGCTACAGTCACCCGAAGGAAGGAAGAGGCAGTTCTGAATCAGGTGAGAAGAGAGCTGCTTGGTTTCTGTGGGAGAAAAAAATTATTCAATATTGTGAATAAAATTCAATACTATGAATAAAATTGAGGAAGAGATGCTGAAGGGAAGTTTGCAAATCTATTTATCCTAATCGATACTAGATATATTCCTGAGGGCAAGCTCCTTATATGTGAGTATGTTCTAATTTTTTTCAACTTTATGAGTTCTCATTCTTATAAAACTATTCTGTTGCTCAAAGCAATTTGATTGTGTATGGCTTTATGCTTCATTCCCTTTTAATCCCTCTTAATAGTGAGTACCAATGCTATACATAAGAAACAAATGATGTTTTAGACACCAAAGCAGATGGTATGGTGGTGGTGGTGGGGCGGAATCCTAGATCTAATCCAGGCTTCTCTAGTCTAGTTTCTTCATTCAACCATGCAACACCCATATGCTTCTGGAAACATTACAAGCATGATGAATATCTTTTCAAGATATGGCTCCACATCTGTGGAATGGTCTTCCTTTGCACCTCCGGCTAGAGGAGGACCTCACCCTTTTTCATAAACTGTTGAAGACCTTCCTCTTTGACTCTCCATCCTAAACCATTGAGATGTGTTTAAAGTGCTGAGATGAGAAGCGAATGGTGGGATGTTGGGGATGCCATGCCATGTGTTGTTGTGCTTTTCTGTTTTAATGTCCTTGCCCCTGATTGTATATGTCGTTGTTCCACCCTTTGGTGTAGACGGTGTTATAAATAAATTATTGTTGTTATTGTTGTTGTTATCCCAATCCTCACTTTGTCACTAGTATCTGATATTTAGAAACGTTAACATTTGTTATCTTGTTTTGTATTTATTCTAATATTTTCATACAAATCATGTTAATCTGAAGGAAAAGAGGGGGAAACACAGGCAGAACAATATTCTATATCGGCTACTTAGTATACTTAAGTATATTTATCTAAATAACCTCTCCTGGGCCATCCACCCTGCAAACCTGATGGAAACATAATTCACTCATGTTCTGAACACTGACAGAATGGACTTTCTCTTCATGCCACTGGTAGCCAGTAAAGTTAGCTGGGGTGTGTGTGTGCTTACAATAGTGTCACAGTTATGAGTAAGTAGTGATTGTAAATATGAACCAGCCTGATGTGGTGGTTTGAGCATTGGACCATGATCCTGGAGACCAGGCTTCAAATCCCTTCTTGGCCATGGAAACCCACTGGGTGCCCTTGGGAGTGTCACATACTCTCAGCCCCAGAAAACCCCATGATAGGATCACCTTAGGGTTTCCATAAAGGTGGTTTACTTAAAGAATAAAATCTATTGCTCAATTAACTGGGAGCACTTTTTACAAAAAATCCTATAGCTGCTTAGGTTGATTTACCACTAAAGTTGAGGAGGAATCCAGTCCCAGTGCTGAAGTTTGCTCACCTCATTTTCAGTAACATGAATGTCTTTGCCCCCCAGCTTCATTCCTGTTTGTGATTTCTATGTCGTTATAGACCTGACAGTTTTCAGGATGCGCGCCCTGCAGATTAGCGCTGTTGTCGTCTCGTTCATCAGTCTCCTCCTGCTCCTTATTTCCCTGGGCTCTGACTACTGGGTGGAATTGGAAGATGTCCATCAAGGCCTTTGGAAGTCATGTTATCTTTCCACATGTTTAAGCATTGAGAATGGGAATGGTAAGATATTTTGCTGTCTTGAAAGTGGAGAAGCAACAGTTTGATACACAGAAGTGCCCTGAGCTGTTCGTCTTTTTTCAGATCTGCAAAAAATAAAAATAAAATAAAAATAAAAAAATAGAATAATTCATGGTTCTTCAACCATCATGACTGGGGCAACACTATTAATTGCTATGCAGACCACCTGTTTTGGGGTCATCTGCCATCATAAAAATTTCCACCTTTTTGCATTAATCTTTCTGTCAAGAAACCCCTTCACATCAGTCCCAACTTCCCCTTAAACTGCAAATAATTCTGGGAATATTTCTGAGTGCAGACTCAGTTTACTTGTGCCCTTAGAAGTCTTTCTGAGTCCCACTGTTCCTCAATGTCAATTGTCTGTCTGTCTTAGGACACCTTCATTTTTTTTAAAAAAAGTATTTTTATTTAAATATACATAGATTTGACGGCCTAAAACCACATACAAGGGATAATATAAAAGAAATACACAACACTAATCAAACATATGGTTAACAAACTAAAACTTATTCTACCTGTCTATAACTACCTATATTACATACAAACGAGATGAGACAAAACAAAATAACTACTACAAGGATCATCTACTAGTTGACTTCTATCACTTCTTGATTATTTCTTCCATCTCTATTGCCAATAACCATTTATACATCTTAGCAATTAAATGCTTATCATCTGACAACTGTTGTGTTAGTACCCTTACGATGTGAATAGGCATCTGAGCAACCAATTTTCACTCCGTGAGCCCCCCCACGATTTAGCCAGGAGCACGAAAGTGATATCATATTACTTCTGATCACCATTTTGGTCTGTTGCCCCCTGCACCCCAGAATAAGCCTCACAACACTGGGAGAGAGGGAATGAAGGAAGCTGGGATAGAGTGAATGTCCCTGACTTCTTTTACTAGAATACAACAATGGACACCTAAATAAAGTTAACGTTCTCTGTTTCTGATGTTTTGATAGAATTGCTGGTCCCTGTGTTGTCACATCATTTTGTTACTGACGGCGTTGGATAAGGATGGCAGCGTTTGTTCTATGATTGCACAGGGATGCCAGCATTTGTTCTAAGATTGCATAAGAATGCCAGCATTAGACTAACACATCTATGCTAATACATCAGAACTCTACAGTGCTATTGTCTGGTTGTACTGGTATATTTACTCCTTCTCCCTCATACTCTTTACATCTCTGCAGACAAATGGAATGCTATCCGAGCTTTCATGCTACTGGGGATGATTGCAGGTGCCGTATCTTTCTTTGGTCTTTGTGCCACATTTTTTCGGTCCACACTTGGCTCCTACTCACTGGCCAAGATCTTGGCTATCACCAGCTTCATTGCAGGTATAACAGGAAAATCTGCTTCTAGTTTCATTCTACTTCCAGCTTTTCAGTCCTTGTAACAGTAAGCCACAGCCCCTGTTTGGAAGTTCCCAGGTCCTTGAACTGAAGGATTTGCCCACAACTTTGGCATCTAGTTATGTTAAGGAGATGCTCACATCTTCTTTATTCTCTTTTCCAGTAATGAAGGGGGAAAGAATGCCCATGCTCTCTCACTTGTTTTTGAAATTCTAAATTGGAGAGTACATGGGGATGTTCCCCTCTGCCATGTACACTTTGCCAACAGAGAGGGTGACTTTAGCAGAGGGAAACCCCCATGTTATTTCTTCTAGCTTTGGCCAGAGATAACACAGGAATTCCTCCTTGCTCCAGTTACCTCCCTCCAGGGAAAAATAAAAAGGTGGGGAAGAGAGAGATATTTCCTTTGCAATGAAGATGAACAGGAGCCTCAGACCATTTCTGCACTACACTGTTATAATGCTATTATTCCATTTTCAACATCCTGCGGAATCCTGGGGTTTGCAGTTTAGGGAGGGGCATTTAGACTTCTCAGCCGGAGAGCTCTTTGGCCTCAGTCAACTACAAACCCCAGAATTTCACAATACGTTGAAAGTGGAATAATGGCACTATAACAACGTAGTGTGGAAATGGCCTCAGATATAGACCTCCTCTAGATCTTCTATGATCAGTCATATTGGACAATAGGGTCGTTGGCTAGAATTTCTCTGTTCTAAAGAATGTCTCTGTTACCACTTCCTTCCTGCTTCCCAGGTCTTTGTACCATGATTGCCATGTCCATCTACACAGATGCAGCTGGAAGCCATTTTTCATGGTCTTTTGGCCTCGGCTGGGCCACCTTTCCCTTGTACCTTATAACTGGTAAGTATGTACAATGAGGGCGGGGGCTGCAGCAGGCCAACGGGACAATTTTTATTTGTTTTACCTTCAGAGGCATTTAGAAATGTAGCTTTTCCTACTGGCAGTTCTGAAGAGATCAGGTTTTCCCGTGGTTAGCTTGGAGGATATCAGTGTACTTGCAAAACAAGGTACAAGACATGAGGATTTCTGTACTGAGGAAACTCATATTCTGAACTCAGCTTGGAAGGTTCTGACACTCCTAGTGGTTTTGTGTAGATGTTAAGGGTATACATTCCTCAGGGACTCCACAGGTGAAACACCTTGAGTTTGAACGCTTGTCTCCTTGAACGGCATTCTGCACCTCACTTGTTGTTGTCAGGTCTCTTCAAGTCAGCTTGGACTGGTGGCAACCTTCTTTTCTTGGTAAGATTTATTCAGAGGAGGTTTCCATTGCCTTCCTCCCAGCCTGATAGAGTGGGACCTGCCCAAGATCACCTACTGGGTTCCATTGGCTGAGGGAGAATTTGAACCCTTGTCTCTCAGGCCCTTTCTGCAGGATGTTGTTGTCCCTCACTGGGGATGGGAGAAGGACAGGACTCAGATGATGGTTCTGCATGGTGCTGTCCAGATCCCATCCTTCTCTTGTCCCCAGGTGGCATGATCACAACACAAATCATTGACAGGTTTTTTCATCAATGACTGGTGATCGCGCCACCCTCCTGCTGCCTGCCTGCACTTACCTGAGCTGTAGAGGATCAGGAAGAAGAATGACTACACTTGCTGTCCCAGCACAGCCTGAGACAGTACTTGGCTGTGCTGTGGAAACAAGAGGCATGGCTATCGTGCCTCCTGCATTCCTGTACAGAGCCAGTGAAGAGGGGAGTGCTCATGTTGTACTTCCCTCCCAGAAGAACCTCTTCCAAGATCCCCACAGGACGCTGCTGGGATCAGGTAGGGTGCTGTCAGGACCCTAGAACTCCTGGACACAAGCTCTGAGTCTGAGCCAGAGGCCCTGGAGCCTGCTGCACCAACACAGCCCATCCCAGAGGCTGCCCCAGACACAGAGCCCTTGGCCCCAGTAGCCCCAGCAACAGAGCCAGGGGTTGCCTCAGACCCAGCCAATCCAGAAGAGTCAGATAGTGAGATTCAAGAGCAGGTGCCTACTTACCAGCAGCATCGGGAGTGAAAGAGTGCTCTCAGGAGCTCAGAGCGTTTAAATAGAAAACGCCAGGCAATCAGGGTCCAGCTGAGAGAACACCTGGAGGAGTGATCTGCCTATAAAAGCACTTACTCAGCCTTAGGTCGTTGTTGGCTCACAACCGTCCGGTTTGGGGGGAGTTACGTGTTGGGTATCTTGAATCCCTGCCTTGCCTCCTGGAACGCTGCCCGACCTGCTGGAACATCGCCTCCTTTGGATCTCGGACCAGCCCTGGTAACTTCTCTTGCTTGAGCTAATTCAGACTGTTCACTGAGAACCCGGCTGTGACGTAACAGCCAGGGAGTCTCCTTGCTGCCAGAAGCTCTTTTATTTACTGCTGCCTTATCTATTCATTTGCCGTTCGCCTGGAAAGCTCTTTGATTTATTGCCTTATTTGCGAGAGACTTGTTAACCGGCTCTAGGCTGCCTGCCAGGCCTAGGAGCGGACAGGTGCGGAAAGAGCCTCAGAGTCCTAGTCCGAAATGGAAACCAATACAGTACTCCCTGCATCTCCCTTAACAGCTACAAAATTCACCCTCCTGAATAGCATCTTCTATTCCCAACTCTGTCATAAAGATGTAATTCTTCACTAAGTTTCTTCTCAAAGGAAGTGATGAATAATTTTAATAATTTTCTTCCTGCAGTGAAAAAAAAAATCTTGGGAAACCATACAGTTTTTACAACCTATTCACAATTTGGAACTTATTCTGCGCAAAATTCACATGGGGTGGTTTTGCAGAGAAAATAACATTCTCCGCGTAGGAAAAAGACCATGATGTTTTCCATGCAAATCAATCACATCTGGATTTGCTGCTGAACTAAACTCTCAATTATAGCATTTTCTGGACAGACAGCAGCTTTTCCTTTGTGGGAAATAACGTTTATGCAAAGAGATATTACATTCTATATAGAAAATGCTATTTTCTGAGCAAAACAACCATATAGGAATTTTGCACAGAATAAGTCCTGAATTGTGTAGGTTCTCATGAATTCATGATTCTTCTTGTCAGGGTTCCTCATGGCTTGAAAAACATGTTTTTGTGTATTTTTCAAATATTTTCAATTTTTTCCCCATTCCTGCTCTACATGGTGGTGCAGAAATAGTGTGATTCCACTGATATGAGCAAGAAGGAAGAACATGCCACTTTTTCAGCTATTTCTGGTAGAATTCTATGCCATTTCACTAATGACCTCTTTTTTTCTCTTAATAGGTGGACTTGCATATAAATCACAAGCTGCTGCATCAGAATGAACATGTGGCAAAGTCTGTGCTGCCTTTTGAATGTGTTGGACTTGGAGCAAATAATCATACTGAAAGGCAGACTGATGCTGTCAGTGCAAGAACTGGTTTAGTGGGGTGTAGCTAAAGGACGGAGGGAGTGCAAAATGACACCATCACCACCAAATAAGAATTTAAATTTTCTATCAGTCCTCAAATTTCTAGCACTACATTAACTTAAAACTTCAGTTGGACACACAGAGAACACAGTTTGGACATCAAAAGAAAAGAGGCAGGCAAAGTGACCAAAGGAAGGTGAACACAGCCAATAGAAGAGCTTCAATGGAAAAGAATGAGATTCTACTTTAGCTGATCCAATGCAGCTGCAATTGTCTGTGCACAGCAGCCAAGGGAAGCAGCAACTGCCTCCAGAATCCCTTCTGCAGGTATTGACAGTAAAACAGCTGCCTTCAGAATCCTTGAAAATGTATGAACAACAAAGCAAAGAGAAAAAAGGAGAGCACATAAGCCTACCTCCCTAGCTACAGATAGCATGTTAAAAAAAACATAAATCTGTAACTTCGGCCACCAAAATGGAAATCATTAGGAACATAGAAGCTGGTGAAAGAAAGAAAAAAGAAATCACTGGATGCCTTTCGGAAGAAGCTTTCAAGTGGTCTCTAGAAGATGCAAAAAGTTTTTGTTTATTAAACAAGGGTTGCCTGACCTGGTTAGGACATTTCACATGAACATATCATTAATTTTCAGTAAAGATTGTCCTGAAACATGTTGAAGTGTTCTCCTTTCTGTATCTGAGGAACCTGTCCCCATTCTTTACATATTATTTCTGCCTTTGGTACCAAAGTTTCTGCTAAAGAAGTCATGCCCAGGAACACTTCTACTTTGTTAAGTGAGGTATACCTGTACTAGTACAGCTGGCTCTCCTCATTTGCAGGGTTCATTTCGACAGATTTAATTATTTGTGAGTTTCTCCAACCCCTGCCTCCCACCTCTGGTGCTTCTTTTTCCAGGGGAACCTTCCCTTTGGTCCTCCTCCTCCTCATCCACCAGCCACTATCTAGCCAGCTAAAGATGGATCACAGCCTGATTCCTCAGCCCCACAAACCCTCTCCTGATGCCCCCCCCCCATACACCCTGAAGAGAGCCACAATGAAGGAGGGTGAAATGGTTTGGGCCATTTCTGCACTAGACTATTGTAGTGCTATTATTCCACTTTCAACATCCTATGGAATCCTGGGGTTTGCAGTTTAGGGAGGGGCCTTTGAGGTCTAGTGAGGAAATGGCCTTAGAGTATGGTGGAGTCTCCTTCTTTGGAGGTTTTTAAGCAGAGACTGGATGGCCATTTGTTGGAAATGCATTGACGTTGTATTCCTGCATGGTAGAGAGTTGAAGCTGATGGCCCTTGTGGTCTCTTCCAGCTCTATGATTCTATGATTCTAAGTAATGTCTGAACCAGGCTAGAAACTCTGCTCAGCTAAAGAAAAAAGGCAATGGTGATAAGAAACAGAATGATTAGGACAAAACTATGTCCCTTAGATAGATGATAGATAGATAGATAGATAGATAGATAGATAGATAGATAGAGTATGAAACAAAGTGATGATGGAATAAGGATGAATAAGCTCTCTTATAGTGGTGGTCCCCACTTTTTATGGCGTTCTGTCACAAGACTGACAAACTGACTCCACCTGTGCCTGCTTAGAAACCTTACAGCCTTTAAAAGATTGTAAACACAATAGCACTCAGACAGAGAAAGACCACCTCAAGCTGTACTTTCCCCCTACTTTCCCCCCTCAGGGTATTCCACCATTGCATTGTTCCTAATCAACAGAATGCATTGGCTCTACAATCCTTTATTTGGTTTTTTAAACAGTGTGAATGAATAAAATCAGTTTATTGATCAGGTTGATACATTTGCTTAAATGCTAATATTTCCAAACGGTACTAGTTCAAGCTAGAGTTAGTATCAAGGAGAACCTAGAAGTCTCACATAGAAGGGATAGGCTAAACAGCTGGAAAGTCTGCTTGGAAGGGTGAAACACCCATTGTTTCCCAAATACAGTCAGAGGGAGACCTGAGGCCCTTTCATGCTGCTCAATTATAGTGAACCATTTTAACAGCTGTGGCTGCATCCTATGACATTCTGGAATCTGTAGTTTGGTAAAGTGCTGGAGCTCTCTGTCTGAGAATTCTAAAGATCCTTTTCTAAATTGCAAATCGCAAGATTCCATAGGATGTAAACTTGGGAGTTAGCATGGAATTATAGCTCTAGTATCGTACAGTGTAAAAGTGCCCTTGATCTCTGTGACTACAACCCTTCCCTTGCAATGACTTTTATGGAGCAGGAAGCAGGGGCTGCAATGAGGAAGATGTTCAGGAATAAAATATGGTTTCTTTCAGTCTCTCTGTCTCCTTCCTTTCTTCTCGCTCACCTACATGCACACACCCTTCCAAAAACAAACTGTAAAAGGGCTTGTGAAACACTTTTAGAGCTGGCTGTGTCAAGGACGGCCTTGAAGTTTGGAGAGGAAATGAGGTGCATCAATGAAGAACAAAGTTGGGTGCGGAGTGTTGGGTGTCATCGACGATGGTTTTACGCTTTGATGGGAGTGCCTATCCCGCCCCCCCCTTAAAATAAAGTCCCAATAAGTAGGAGACCTGCAGCATCCCAGAGAGTTATTCCAGAGTGTTCACTTCACTTCCAAGAAAGGAGGAGGCAATTCTGAGGCAAGCAAGAAGATAAGCTATAGACTTCTATAGACTTCTGTAGGAAGGAAAGAAGCATCTTCCAACAGCTTGAAGGTGAGTGCATTTTTATGCTACCTGAATAAAATTGAAGAAACTATCTTAGATGCAAATTTAGAAATGAGTTTAATTCTGCACTGGACTTGAGTGCAGAAGGAGGAGATAGTTTTTATCTTGTTTTAAAAATGTTTTCTATTTCTAAGTCTTGCAAAATTTATTTTGTTGGACAGATACTTTATTCTATGTTAGGAAATTTTCCTAACGTTGAAGTGGTTGACGGTGGGCTTACTTGAAGAGTTTGACCAATAGCATCTTCGTTTCTATCTAGTTCCATCTAGAATTGACAAAAAACAGTGAGGAAAGCCAAAATATGCCCATTATTCCTGAAGTTGCATGAAAATGTTCAAGAGGTTTGCCTAAGCCTAACTATCAAATCAAAGTTGAAATATCAAGTTTGATTAAAATCAGTTCAGATATGTGCATTCCAGTAGGGAAAAGGAAGAAGAAGAAGAAGTTAAAATAATTTTTTAGGAGGTACTTGAAATAATTGGTGGGTTAGTCCTCATTTTGGCCTTATTAGATAACAAATGAAATTTGGGTAATTGTGATGAGGTATGTGGAATTGCATGCCAAACAGATCATTTAAATTACAAAATATATTGCTTTATTTTGTTGTAAGGAACTGTGTTTCTTAGAAAGGTAGAACATAAATGCTGCAGTTGAAGAAACAAGTGCCTATTTTATATATCAAAGGGTGCAATGCAGAAAAAACTCGGTCTAGTCAAAGTTCTATCTAGTCCAATGATCTAGCTTCAACTTTTGCTAGCTAAATGCTTACAAGCATGACCACAACAGATTCCAGCTGTCTGAACCCATTTCAACACATGCTTGGAACTGCTCTAATAGTTCTTCTGTACTTTTTCGTTATGATATCCATCTAGGGGTTAGGTGAGGCACTAGAGTTTTCTGGCTGAGAATTCTAAATACTCCTTCCCTAAACTGAAAATCCTAAGATTCCATAGAATGTTACCATGGCAACTAAAGTGGCATCATAGAGCTATAACAATATAGTGTGAAAGGGCCCATGGTCCTGATGCTGAATGTGGTGTGGACACTCTATCAGTACCATCCTATGGATTCATGGTCAAGCAGGGAACTACACACCAGTCTCCAGGGTCATAGTCAGAGCTCAGACCAGTACACCACACTGGGTCCTCTCCCCATAGCTGCAAATCAGTCATTTATTGCGGTGGAGGACAAGACTATCTCTTGTAAAAATCCAAACGATATTTAGAAATAGTTACGTTCTCCAGGTACCTAGCATGCCTCCCTGGTAGAGCAAGGGATGACCCCAAATATGACAAAAAATAAACTTTTCCAATAACAGTAATACATTAAAGAATGTTGGTCTGTTTAAGCCAAGGTTGAGCAACTGTACAGGAGAACTATATGGACAATTTTTGCCCTTGCAGCATCCCATGTGTGGGCCACATTTACGCATTTGGGAGCCATGGTAGTGATGCAATGCCACCTCCGATTAGCACATTGGAGCAATCTGGGATGTTTTGTCAATGGAGTCGGGGGGGGGTTAAACTGCTACATTTGAGGGCAGTTTTGGTTGATTTGGAGACATCGAGGGGTGAAGCAAATACCTGAAAACTGGCCCAGTTGTTTTTTTTTAAATTGGAGCAATTTCTGGGGTGTTTTTTTGGGGGGAGGGTCTTTGATAGTGTTTCAGAGTGTGGAAAAGCAGGCCTTGGGGCCCTATACAGGTCAGAGGATTCACTTCCCACCCCTGCCCAAGTAGAATTTGTAGAATTTGTAGTAGAATTTGCCAGCCAACAGAATGAGCAGAACATTTATGAATAAACTTGAACATTACGGTTTATTATGAAAGCCTTTGTGCCACGAGCCGAAAAAAACTAGTCTCCAGGTGCAATGTCGCCACTGATAAACATCTGGACACACCCTAAAGAGGGTGTTAAAAAAGATGATAAAGTCTGTTTGGTATTAAAACCCAACACCATTATCCAGGCAGGAGTGCAATAGAAGCAGCTGTACCAAAGCTTTAGTTTTAAGCACCTGGGGAGCAGTCACTTTACAAGGCCTTCCCTTGATAAAGAAAAATCTGAATTATAGCTTTAGCGGTGTTTGAAATAGATGGAACGGCAAAGTTGCCTGCCACAGAGATGAGAGAAAGATGGTAGCTAAAGAGCTGAACTGCCTGACCTGCTCTGTGTTCTGCCTCCTGACAAATCCATTGGCTCAGAGACTTTGGAAACGGCCATCATCTTTGTTTTAATGAACTTGATTGCCTATAGCTTCCTGGTACAGCAACCCATAAAGGTCCTTAGTAAACATTTCAAACTGACAAGAGACAATTAAACTGCCTCATTGGCCTGTCCATAAAGAGGAACTCCAGTCTCTGCCATTTAGAGGGTGGTAGAAGTCTAATAAAAGCTAGATCACAGACCCTTTGTGGGCCCCCAACATAAGCAACACTCGTGTGTCCAGAAAATGGCATGATGTCACTTCCAGCTACCATTTTCCAACATATTCAGGCAGTTTGGACCATTCTAACAGGATTTCTATGGTCCTTAGGTATTTCTGAGTGGGTGGGTGAATTAAACTGCCGTGTTTGCCATGCAAGAGTTTGGGGGTTGAAAATATGTTTGGGAATTTTTCATTTTGGGGGCAGGATTGTTCAAGAGTTGGGGGTCTCTAGAGTGGTTGCAAATGTGAGGCTTGGAGAACTCACATGGCCCAGAGACCACATTTTCCCATCCCTGTCACAGAAAGATAATTTAAGGATGAATTAAACAGAGTAGGGTCCAGTATACTGCCTAGTAGACACTATTTGTCACAGGAAAGAGATGAGTTAAACTGCCTTTTTTCCCACATCACATTTGAAGGAAAGTGTTCTCTTGAAAATGCAAAATGAAGCTAGTTTACATACAAAAAAAACAACAACTTTTGTTCAATTACTCAGGATCATATTTTTATTTCTATGGCTGCTTATGTTGTTGCTGTGGTGGTGCGCTGTCAAGTTGCTTCCGACTTGTGGCAACACTGAGGTGAACCTATCATGAGCTTTTTTTTGGCAAGACTCATTCAGAGTGGATTTGCCTTTGCTTTTCTATGAGGCTGAGAGAGCGTGATATGCCCAAGGCCAGCCATGGGGTTTCCATGGCTGATTATGGATTCAAACCCTGGCTTCCGGAGCTGCAGTCAAAGCTGAAACTGCTACACCACACTGGCTCTCTGCTTATGATAACTGACCACCTATTTCCTTTAAAAAACGAAAAACAAAGCTGACAATGACTTGCAGAGAAATTAAATGCAGCCAAGCTTACCATTGGAGATTTCAAAGATGGGGATTGCAAATAAAAGGTATGACGGAAAAACTGAATATATGTTGTCACTGATCACAAAGAAGTTAATAGGTAAATAAATCCATTATCTCAGTGAAGTATACTTTGATCACAAGTTGGAAAGTTCCTGTTTCATCTCATTTATTTTCTTTCCATTAGACTTAGCTGCTTTTCAAAGCCAAAATCTTCCCAGGGAGCTTTGTGCATCAAACACTTTAATTTTGTCTTTAGAGTAGTGATAGCATACCAAGTAAAACTGCCATTTTATAGCACTTCTAATTTCTGTGCTCTTTCTGTACTGTTTCTTCCTTGAATAGGGTTTCTACCACCTTGGTTCCTGGAAGCAGGTGGCTATCTGACACATCTTTGCACCCTTATCTCTTTTCCTGTTGTATGAAATCCAATAAGCCACAGCTGTGAGGCAGAGTATAAGGCTACCAAGAGGACTGAATTATTTGTTGTCGTGAGATCTGTATCCAGGTTGGCTGTGCACGTTCAGCCTTTGAGCTCCTATTGCTCACCTTGTCCATTCACCTGTAAGACTCCTTCCTGCATCTGCTGTTCAGGCTTCATGGTGACCATTACATTGGACAAGTGGCTGTCCTTGATTAGTGTGTTCATTATAACAAAATATGCCCAGTTGTCCTTTGTTAATTATTAAACTAAAACATTCATGTAGAAATGTAGAGAATAAAAACAATAAAGATTTACTATATAACAAATAAAATTAACACCTAGGCTTAGGCTGGCTGAATACACAGTACACAGTTGACATCTCAGTTTCAGATAAAATAACACTTCTCCCTGAATTCTTTCCACATTCTCAGCTCTCATCAACTCTTATTATTCAGATCTCCTCTATTTCCCTCTTCTTGACTGGCCCTAAGTCTATTTCTCACTGCCCCTAGCTAACTATTTAACGGACAAAACTCTAAGGCCAGTTCCACACTACACTGTTATAGAGCTATTATTCCACTTTCAACATCCTGTGGAATTCTGGGGTTTGGAGTTTCCTGAGGCCAAAGAGCTCTCTGGAGAGAATTCTAAAGGCCCCTCCCTAAACTGCAAACCTCAGGATTTCATAAGATGCTGAAAATGCAATAATAGCACTATAACAGTGTAGGATGGCAATGGCCTAAGTTAATTCTTTCTCCCATAGGTCTCATCCTCAGAACTCGATTAACTGGATTTTGAGGGCCTTCCCTAGGTTTCCAGCTTTCTTGCTTCATAGCTGTGGTCAAATCACATTTGATAAAGAAAAAGGAGGTTGTACTGAGGAAAAAAATATGATGCTTTCATTAATTATCAAAAGAAACATGAAACAATATTCTTACTAATGCCTTTCCTAACTTTATATAGATGTATGCTAGAACAAGAGCCAGCGTGGTGTACTGGTTTGAGACCCCCAAGACTAATTTTCGATTCCCCCTGGAGATGGAAACCCACTGGGTGTCCTTGGGTGTGTCACACATTTTCACCTCAGAAAACCCTGTGATAGGATCACCATAGGGTTGCCATAAGTTGGAAATGACTTGAAGGCACACAACAACAACAACAATGCTAGAACAACCATTCCTATCTTGAAAGTTATGGGGTCAATAGTCATTTGGATCACATTAAGATGACTTACACATCAGCACTTCTTCACAGGATACTATTTATGAGAGAGAATGGTTGTCCAAGGAGAGGCCAATTCACACACACAGAAATGCAGTAGATCTTTGTGCATGAACAGGCTGGACAGATCTGCACAGCCTAACGGTATTATCTTTTTATTTTTGTATAAACTGCTGTATACTTCCAAGCAGACAGTTTTGTAGCAGCTGCAATGCATTCACTGGGCTTCCCTACTGCTTTCCTTAGTTATAGCTGGTAGGGGATATAATTCTTCACTAGTTTTCTTCTTGAAGAAAGCAACAAGTAATTTTAACATTTTCCTTCCCATTGAGGGAATGTCCTTGAATGCTACACAAAAAATCGCAGTTCGAGACTTAATTCTATGCTAAATTCCCATGTGGTATTTTTGCGCAGAAAACAGCATTTTCTGTGCAGGAAGTATTGTTTTCTGTACAAAAAGAATTGCTGTTCACTAATGCAGAAAATGCTGTTTTCTGTGGAAGACAAACCTATGTGAATTTTGCACAGAATAAATGATGAATTGTGAAGATTCTCATCTGTCTAGAATTATTCTCATCAGAATTTCTTGACACTCAATGAAGACTTTTAAAAATCAGTTTTCAAATATTTTTGAACATAACTGTTGAAAAGTGGGCACTTTGGAAAGGAGATATTTACCCAGAGGCTGCAAGTGATATGGAATAATGTTAACATTTCTATACCCCAGGTTCATTCCAATTTGCCTGACAATTCACACAATGGGTGCCCTGCAGATCTGCGCGGTGGTCTTCTCTTTCATCAGTCTTCTGGTGCTCCTCATTTCTCTGGGCTCTAACTACTGGGAGCATAGCTCTAATTCTCACTCAGGCCTATGGATTGCCTGCTATGGGTCTATATGTGGTAAACTTGGGTATGAGTCAGGTAAGTTTTTCTCTGCTTTGGAGTAGTGGTGGCATGTTCAGATGAACGTTGAGCTCTTCTTCTTCTCTTAAGTTTGCAATAGTACATGGGACAGGTGATATTTTTTCAGCTCCTTAAGAGTTTCCTTCATGAGTGGTTAAAAAGCACTGTCAATGACCCCAGAGCTCTCAGTGTGGGCCCCAGCCCTTGTTTACTTTCTTCTCCAGCACTCCTAATTTTTTTTTCCCTCTAATGGGTCAGTCATGCTTCCTAATTGGCTATTTCACTGTATTGCAGCTTATGGGCTTTTTCAGACCCAGGAAGGTCTATCTTTCAAAAGTGAAAGTAACTATCCAGTTTCTTCTGATTTTATGGGATGGGGAGGAGACACACAAGCTGAAAACAGGCTGGGGTAAAGGGACAGATTCAACAAAATTGTTGCTTGTGCCTGCTTGTGTGTGTGTGTGTGTGTGCGGGGGCAAATCAGGGTGTTGTGGGCCACAAGTGAGTTGGCGAGGGAGTAGTGGCTCTCTGCAACCTTGTTCTGCTATGGATGACTGGGGATAACAATCCTACTTGGAATAACAGCCCAGTTTTGGAGGTTCTTTGTCATTGATATATGCCTTCAAGTCAACTTAGACTTATGGTGCTCCTATCCTTGAGTTTTCTTGGCAAAATTTCTTTAGAGAAGGTTTGACTTCCTCTAAAGCCCAGAGGGTTGTGATTTGCCGAAGGTCACCCAGTAGGCTTGCCTAGTTAAGTAGGGATTCAGAACTCTAGTCCAGCCCTCAAACCACTCTACCACTCTAGTTCTCAGAGGTTCTGTTTTCATGAAATATCCCACCTTTCTTTCTTCATCAGAGCTACTTCCAAGAGATCATTGCACATCAACCAGAATGTCCTTGAACAGTGCAAAAGATTTGGATGAACTTCTCATGTAGATATAGCTAGCTGTGTTCTCAGTTCACACTGTTTCCTCAGTAAGCCATTTAAGTTCCACCTTGCTGCTGGTCAGCTGTGTGTTGGTACTTCAACGGAGCTGAAAATAGATATAGATGTGGGATAGGAAAGCTGTTTTCAGAGGTTTTCAACCACAGCTGATGTTCTCACCAAGAAACATCTGATAAGCTTCTGTAGATACTCAGGATTCCACAGAACTCATGTTAAATGTTAAATGGGCCTCTTGCGTCTTCTCTACTACCTCTTGTTTGGAGTGGTAAAGATTAAATTATCTATGAGCTGAGCTTGGTGGGTTTGATGTATTTCCTCATTGTTGTATATGATGGGACACAAATGATCCAGTTCTCATAACCACTGCATTTGAGCCTTCCTCCATATGCTTACAATCAAAGAGTGTGGACTCAACCTTTTAGCTGAATTCAAGTAGACCTCAAGCAGCAACTTTCTTTAGTAAGATGTATGGTATGAGAAGTTAAAATGAATGAATTGAGTCTCTTACTTTAAATGGCTGAGAAGGACACTTAGATTTGGGGTGCAGATTTATTCCTCTTGGTCTACTCTCTCTACTCCAGATGTGGCCAGGAAGATCCAAAAAGGAGCTGTAACCATTAGAAAGTAAACACATGAACTCCTTGGAGTCAGGGTTTCTGAAACCTATCCCCATAGGAGCATCCCCAAAATTTCAGATCCTCTGTGGAGGTCCTATTGTGTGTCCCATCTCACCATAGCGTTAAGTTTGGATGTCAATATGGAAGGCTCTTTTCTATAACAGCACCATGACTGTGGAGCTCCCCACAAAACAAAGTCAAACTGGTAAAGAAAGTCCTTCCTCGGTAATTCGAAGAGAATTTAGAAGGCTGTGCTAAGTGAATCAAGGATACTACACTCTGAAAAATCCAAATCACCTTTTACAGGCTTCTTCCAGACTCCTTCCTATCAGAAAACCTTTAACCCTTATGTGCCAGGGAGAAAGAGACATGCTACAAGTAACTCTAGCTGTGTCAGCTTATTTTTCTGGAGGAAAAATCCCTGAAACTAAAGCACACCATTCTAAACAAATGACATTTTTCCAAGTTAGCTCATGTCAAGCTTTCTTAGCATCTCCTTCCCTCTCCACCATTTCTTGAGTTTCTAGAGGGCTGGGTTGTTTCTTTGGACCTTTTGTCCTTAAATCCAGGGTTAGCTGCTCTGGTACGTTGGATTATGTGTGGTTTTAAAACAATTTTAAGTAGTTGTTAGAGTCTGTTTTTAGATGTTTTCATCTGTGTATTTCATGCTTTAAAAGTTTTTATCTGCTCTACATTACCTTAAGGACCCTGGTGGGCTGAAAGGCAATAGATAAATGTTATACAGTTATCCCTCCACATTTGCTAGGGTTAGGTGCAGAGGACCCCCATGAAAGTGGAAAAACTGTGAATAACTCTAGGCCCTACCAAACCATATTTAACACACAAAAAAGTCTGATCACCGTATTCAACCCACCATGGATTCCTTTAAGGCATCAGGGTTCCTTCACAAGGCAGAAGAGGGTGGCTGGTGGGGCTTACTGCCACCTCCACTGCTGCCCCACACTTGTTTTAATAGGGACTTACAAGCCTCGCTCACAATTTCTCAGTCTCATCAGGCTTGCAGTCACTATTAAAAATGGCATAGGAAAACAGCACAAGTGACAGCAAATGATCCGTGAATAAGCAAATCCACAAAAGTGAAACCTGAAAATGCGGACTGTACATACATACGCAGTCACAGAGTTTCATACAACTGGAAGACCTGCCTTATCGGACCAACTGCAGCAACATTAAGAGGGAGGAGACAGGTAGCACAGCATTGTGCTAGCACAGTAAACATGCTTCTAATGACCTTGCGTAAGGTTGGTGGCCTTTTAATGTAAGATGGGAATACCACATCAGATCTCTGCCATACCATTGTCCAGTCTACCATTGATACATATATATAATAATCCCCTTTGTATCTCCTCCCTTGACTCTCTGTAGATAAACTGAATGCCATCAGAGCTTTCATGCTGATTGGGATGATTGCTGGTGCTGTCTCTTTCTTTGGTCTTTGTGCCACATGTTGGAAATCCCGTCTTGGCTCCATGTCCCTGGCCATGATCTCTGCGATTGTCAGCACTGCTGCAGGTATGATGGGGCAATACATTTCTTTTTCGTAGCCACAGCTCGCCCTTCAGTTGCCATAAAGCCAAGTCACAGCCTGTGTTCAAAAGTTCAAAAGTGCCCTGATCTTATGTTAATATACAACAGCAGAAAGAACTCTGCAATGTTACATCTGGTGATGACATGAGAATATTCCCCTATGTTTTACTCACCTATCCAGAGAAAATAATTAGTGAAGCAAGGGGTATGAGTGAAGTTGTTTCTGATCAGTGATCAGAGATAACGTGGGAACCACATTCTAATCCACCCATCTTTCTATAGGAAGGACAAGAGGGACAGAGGAAGTTCTCTTCTCACTGTGGAGGAAGGCACTTTGGGGAAGGTGGTCAGATCACCTTGGGACCTGCCATAAATTAGATCCTAGCCAAATTATAGCTGTAACCTTCCTAGAGGTGGTCCCCTGGAGCCCTTGTGGTGATGGGGTGTAGGGAATAATTTTGCCACGTTTGGCCATTTCCACACTATACTGTTATAGTGTTACTATTCCATTTTCTTTTTCTTTTTTTTTAAAAATTATATTTATTGAGTTGTGTTTTTTTTTGCCTGAGCAATATAGGAAAGGAGAATAACACAAGAATAAACATTGGTGTAATAGGGAAAAAAAGGAGTATATCATTCTAGTTTTACCTAATATACACATAAGTGCACTTCAGATGTGATCAATAGACATTCACAATCATAGATAAGTACCTTACCCTACTCTATATAAATACTCTACCCAAGATATTCTACAGATACATTTTCAAAATGTAAGCCTATTACTCTTTCCTCAGGCTCTTCAAAAAACTCTCATACCAAATCAGTTTTGCTAATTTGAACCTTTCTGATGCAATATGTTACCCTGATTCCTGGGGGTCCTGGAAGGGACACCTAAATGCACTCTCAATTATATAAGTTGGGGAAATTAGCCAAGAACACTGCCTAGCAATACGAGAGGCAGGGTAACGTAGCGAGATCTTGAACCCTATGTTTACGGGGTCAGGCCGAGTCAAGGAGCACACAGAAGTTGGAACAATGAATGCTGTGTTATTAAAACACAATCAAACAGTGTACGCAGCACACTCACACAGATAACTAAGGAAATAAAGGTTGGAGCGGGATAGAGGGATTTTTAGAGGAGTTGTTGGTTTGGGTGATACTTCACCTGTCCTGAAGCCCGGTTAGAAGTGGAGAAGCTGGGGAGCGTGGATCTCAGCACGTGGAGCTGAGGGGAAGGCTCGCTGGACAAAGCGACAGCAAGGCGGGATGGAAGCCAAGAGCGATCCAAGGAAGCGCTCAAAGTCAGGGGGTTTTATAAGGAGAATTGTGACCGCAGGCTAGGTCGTACTTGGGGAAAACAATGAGTTTGGGGCTGGAGACAAAGCCTCCGAAAGGTCAGAATTTGAATGATTGAGTTATAGCCAAATTGTCAATAGGATAGCCGGTATGCAAACGCATACTGAGCGTTGTATAGTCCGATCATCAAGCTGCCAGCACGGGGCAGAGGATCTTTTGAAAGTTGCGTGCATACATAATAGAGGTACTTGCCTTGAGGTCTCCTAAAGCTGCAAGTCGGCTATTTCTGGCCCGCCTGTATTGTGTTGTAATATTCCCGCGATTATCAGCCGAGCCGGTGTACGTGCTTGTCCGGGGGCCTCGCAAGCACATGGAGGGAAATGGGTATGTGAGGTCGAATTATTGATATCAAAAGATATCTTTATATCCCACAAGCTCGGGCTAACCAGGGCAGTAACAAATAGTTTGCATACACTTCTTTTGTTTAAACAGAGTCTGTTTCCACTAAACTTTCCTAAACAGATAGCATAGTAATAATTACTATTCCATTTTCAACATCCCATGGAATCTTTAGGTTTGCAGTTTAGGGAGAGGTGTTTAGAATTCTCATCCAGAGAGCTCTTCGGCCTCAGTAAACTACAAACCCTAGGATTCCATAGGATGTTGAAAGTGGAATAATAGCACTATAACAGTGTAGTGTGGAAATAGCCTTTGTCCTAGCCTTTGTCCTAGATTCAAAAGAATCCTTTTTGTAAATAGAAAGTGACCTAGAATTGACTTCCAGGTTGCTTCTTTTTGCAGAAAAAAACTGTCCAAGACCCAGGGAGTGTAAAATGTGAAAATCCTTTGATACTTTGAAAAGGGCATTCAGAAGCATATGTGGGCATTTTTAATTATTATTATTATTATTATTATTATTATTATTATTATTATTATTATTATTATTATGTGGCAAGGTAGAGGGGAAGGGGAAATTGCAGCTCTCCAAGGTTCTGGGGGAGCTTACCCCCCCACCTTTCCCACCCATGTTCCTAAGGATGTATATATTAACACTTCCTTTCTGGATCCCAGGTCTTTGTGTCACGATTGCTATGACCATTGTCACAGCTCAACCACATGCTTATGGATGGTCGTTTGGCCTAGGATGGGCTTCCTTGCCTCTCTTCCTTATAACCAGTAAGTATGTACAAAGTGAGAATAACGAAATGGCTCATATATTCAGACTTCTGCTCTTCATATGAGCTTGCTAAATCCGTTCTTTCTTGACAGAACTTTTAGGGACCACCTATAGGATAGGAATAATCATGCAGTTGGCACCCCACATTTGTGGGTTTCTCTTTCACAGATTTGATTATTTGCGAGTATGTCCAACTCCTGACCCCCAACTCTCAAGCCTCTTTTCTGGGGAAAACTTCCCTCTTGACAGCTTCAATCAGGCCACGCTGCACTTTAAAATATCTCCTTCTGGTCCTCTTCCTCTTCCACCAGCTTCTGCCTGGCCAGCTAAGGATAGCTCACAGCCCAATTTCTCAGCACCACAAACCCTCTCCCAATATCCCCTCTCAGAGATGGGCAAGAGCAAGGAAGTATAGGGCCAGCATGCCAATGCATCCTTTTCCCCTCTCCTTTCCCTGACCTGGTTCAGACCCTGAGAGCCCACTCTTTCCACTATACCTCAGCCCCCTTCCCACACACACACACACACACACACACACACACACATTTTGATATTTGCAGTTTTTCCACTTCCGCAGGGTTCCTATGCCCATAACCCTAGCAAATACAGAGGGCCAAAAGTATGATAATGGGAATCTTTATAGGACTATAACCACTTAGGTCGCTGGTGGCTCATATGTCAGCCTGTTTCCTGGTTGAAAATATCTCTGCACGTAAAAATCTGGCAGCACAGAAGGAGGTTTTAAAACATTTATCAAGCAGGACTTCTGAACCAGAGAAGCTCATGGTCCAAATTCACCAACTTGTAATGCAAAGATACGATTACTCACCACATATGGTGACTGTCAGAATGAAGGGATGGAAACAATATTTTAAAAAACCAAAAAATGGTAGGAAAAAACCCCACGTTTCATCTATGCTGGGAAACCCTGATAAGGAGAAATCTAGACTGACAAAAATATTTGTCATTTGGGACACATTCTGCACAAAATTTGCACATGGCTGTTTTTTCCCCCCTTTTCTTTCCTCCTTCTCCTCATCTTCTTCTTCTTTACAGAAAACAGTTTTGTTTTCTGTCAGGGAACAGCACTTTCTGCAGAGAAATAATGTTGTTTAGCAGAAATGTTATTTTCTGTGCAGAAAAATCTGTTTTCCTGTGTAGAAAAGGTTGTAGTTGCAGATATAGCCTGTGCAAAATTTGCAAGCTTTTTTTTTCCCCGGAGAAAATAGCATTTCTACAGAAAACAGTATTACTGCATCAAGAGCTATTTCTTGTGTAGGAAGTCAGTTCTCTCTCTCTCTTTCTCTCAAAAAAGGTGCATATTTTCCACAGAATATGTCCTGAACTGTGAATAGTCTTTGAAAACTGTGGAATTTTCAAGGCCTTTCTCCCAGCAGGAAGAAGATTGCTAAAATTATGCATTATTTCCTTCAAGAATAGCAAAGAATTACATCCCTATCAGAATATGAAGGCTTTAAGAGTCAAAGAGTGACTCCAATCTAAAATAAAGCTATTTCTGATAAGTTTTTTTAAAATCATACTTCACATACTACCCATCCAATCAATCACTTTTCTTTCTTGACAGGTATTCTGGCTGCTTCAGTTAAAAGTGCAAGAAGTACAACATCAGTATGAACATGAGGACAAGCCTGTACTGCCTTTTGAGATCATGACTTTTGGAGCTGCATAAGTTCAATGGGACACAGAGTCTGCAAAGGATCAAGTGGGACTTGGAGCAAATCATGGTACTTAAAAGGCAAGTTGATTGTGAAGACAGGCGGAATGGATTCGGACTTTGATGGAAGAGATCTGGTTCTGTTCTCATAAACCCCACCAGTGGGGTCATCTCCAACCCATCTGTTCTCAATAAGTTAATTGCTGGCTTCTGAATCAGAACCCACTGTGATTCTTTTTACCAAACTTGTTTTTGAAATTCCTCCCACCAACCCCAGTTTTGCAAATATCATGACGAGGACATTTTGTGTTGTCTGTTCTTCTTTTTATGAAAATTCTGTCTGGGCAAAAGGTGTTATGCAGCAAAAAAAGCTATTTTTCACGTTATACAACAGGGGTGGGGATGGGGCCCTTTCACACCACACAATTATAGTGTGACGGTTCCACTTTAATTGCTATGGCAACATCTTGTGGAATCCTGGGGTTTGTTGCTTGGTGAGGCCCTGAGTGAGAGTGCTAAATTCTCTAAATTGTAAATCCCGGTATTCCATAGGATGCAACCATAGCAGTTAAAGTAGAATCAGAGTGCTATTACTAGGTGGTGTGAAGGACTCCCTGGTTTTTTCATTATGTGTTTTCACTAAGAAGGAGCAAATCTATTTCACTTTTACCCCTCTATTTTTCATTTTTTCCAGTCTTGTTCTGCCCCTCTCTGCCTTAATTTGCATTTTTAATAAAGCCCCCAGAAGAATTAGTATGTATTCTTGTGTGCTCTTTGGTTGAACGTACATAGTTTATACAAACAGTTTTCCAAGATATAATGCGTTTGTATCCTTGTTCTATTAGTATACACACTTTTGTGAGCACTTTGTCTTGTAAAAACATATTGGCTAGAATGCTGTTGTTAGCTCCCACTGGAGTAGACCCATGCAATCAATTATTGAACATACAGATAAATTCATGAATTCAACAGGTCTACTCTAGTTGAAACTAAGCACAGCATTATTGTGTTTCACAAACTGCATCACAATATCAAGAGAGGTGCAAATACCAGAAAACAATTTCATCATGGCTAGCCTAACATATTAATTTGGGAACTATGAATCTGGTATCAAAATGTGAATTGAACAAAAATGTCACCCCTTTTCTGCTTTGGTGAGGAATCCCTGAAGTTTGTTAAGCATACAGTAGTACCCAGTCAGGATTCCATTACTGTATTTTTTGAGTCCTCATATTTTCTAACATCTGCTTGTCACCTTCACACTATGGCCCTTTCCATATGACGACGCTCTTCCACCTCACTGCGCTGCAAATCCAGGTCCAGAAGGGAGTGCATCACCAACGCTCCCCTCTGTACTTGTTTGCTCCCTGTAGAAGGGAGTGGGATAGCCTCTTCTTTCCTTCCATAGCACAGCCAGCACTTGCCATTGCTGTGCTGGGGCAGGAAGCATAGTAATTGTGTGGTCACGGCTTCTGCACAAAAGTAAATATGGGAGTGCTGTGCAATGGGAGGTGTAAAATGGATTTTTCCATTTTTCAAATACTGCATGAGTGCAATGCTTCACGACAGGCTGGTAGCAGGATGGCAACAACACTGTGCAGAAACACAACCTGCTGACTGCTGCCATCCCATGGCAGAAGTGGCTCAGTGTCATCATTGAGCATCTAGCATCCTGTTGGTTACTCCAGCTCAATAGACCTCTTCAATCATTTGTTTAATGAGGATGCAACATGTAGGTAAATCCCATTGGTTTAATAGATCTATTCTAGTTTGTCCATTGGGATGCAACAAACTGATGCTTCTACCCTGCCTCCCACAATCTTTGCTGTGATGAAGAATTGCGATGGAGATCCTAGTTCTCACTGTTGCAATGAAGATTACTCATGGGAAGGGTAGATGCATAATTAAGTAGCCAACCTAGAATCTTGGCCAATAACTTGATTTCAAATTATTACAGAAGGGCGGGGGTACACATATTCCTCTGTTGCAGCAAAAATACCAAGGAGTTCCATGGCACCTTAAAAAGAGACAAGTTTTATATGGCATAAACTTTTGCAGCTTGTAGCTGATTTCACCAGAGATGCAGAATGATGCATCAAGGGACCAATATTTTGACTAATGCTGGAGGAGGAGAGTTGGTAGAAGCCAAATGAAGGCTGAGCGTGCTCAGTGGCTGCAAATGCTGAATGACTTTTAGAAAGGAAAATACTGAGAAACCAAAGAGAAGAGAAGATGGATTGGAATATCCTGGGAGGGGACATGGCTGTGTGACTGGAACTTGAAAAAGAGAACTCTAAAGGACAATATTTTGTTTCATAACCTACTTGTTCCTATATAGTGAAAGAATTCTGGCAATATTATTTAGAAATAAAAAAAAATTGGAATCAGATTTGTGTAATAATTTTCTCATGAATGGTTATGGATGCTTAGAGGTTGAAAAGGTTAGCATAAGTCAGTGGTTCTCAAACTTTTTATCCCTGTGACCCCCTTTATATCTAAATATGGACATCACAGTGCCATGTCCTATCCTAGACTTCTCTCTCTCTGTGCCTCAGAAGCCCCTTGCGCTACACACACCCTTCATCTTTGTGAGCTCTTTCTTGTTTCAAATCCATCATCACAAGGAAAAGGCTTTACTTTCAAGAAAAGCCTCTCCATAGGGAAGGAAATTCAAGTGTGGGCTCTTTCAAGACTTTGCCAGAAGCTCCCTGACAGATAATGACTGCTCATGACTCTTTCCTAAATGTACACAGCTGGGTATGAAGCAATTAAAAAAAAAAATTCTAATCTTATATGGCCAGCTTGGCTTGTGGTTAGTTTCTCTAATCACACTTCAAATATGCCAAACAGCAAGAAACAAACAATGAAGACACTTGTCTATATGTCCAGATATGCTGGGTGTGACTCTAGCGAGAGTGTCAACTGCAGGTCAAAGGTCAGGATAGAGGGTTGCCATACACCACCCTCATCCCACTAGTCCTGCTTTCCGTTTTCATTGTTCCAAGTCCTTGCAAATTACCACACTTCACACATTTTTGTTGCCTTCAAGTCATTTCTGACTTACGGTGAGCCTAAAGTGGGCCTATCACAGGGCTTTTTCGTGCTGAATGTATGCGACTTGCCCAAGGTTGCCTAGTTTCGTTGCTAAGCAGATAATTGAACCCAGGTCTCCAGAGTTGCAATCCAGTGCTCAAACCACTCTACCATGCTGGCTCCCCTTCACAGGTTGCTATTGTGACAATGCCACTCATGTATTACCTAGTAGCTATGAATCAAACTGCCTCTGATTAACAAGGGGTTAATTTACCACGTGGGATGTGAGAGGGTTAGGTAAGGTCAAGGGCGATACTCTTTTCTGATCAAACTTCCCATGAGCTATAGAAGTGCTAAAACATCTGGAAACTTAGAGGGACAGAGGTAGAAAAGCTTTACTGCCTTTATTCCCAAGGTCGTTTGTCTGCTCTTTCAAACTCTTTCCTGTTCCTACTGGATGCTGGGTATTGGCATGAGGAAGGCTGGTAGGGTTCCATAGCTAGCACAGCTCTTCATCAAAAGAGTCAGACTCCCACTTCCTTTCTGTGGGAAAATCTGAAAACCAAAGGTCAACTTTTCTGTCAGTGGTGAGGGATTCTGTAAGTGGTGAGGGTGTTATAGTTGGGAGGCAACAGGGATTTTTGTTATGTTTCCCTAGAAGGAGGCATTAGGAGAGACCTAGCATGGTGTAGTGGTTTCAGGGTTGGACCACAACCCTCGAAACCAGGATTTGATTAGCTGCCCAGCCATGGAAACACACCAGGTGACCTTGGGCACGTCACACACTCACAGCCCCATGATAGGTTTGCCTTAGGGTTGCCACAGTTTGAAACAACTTGGAGGCACACAACAACAACAGGCCCTGGGGAGTACGTGGCAGTGGTAGAGGTGGAAACTCCTCTTTGGCTAGCCTTCTCTTCTTTGCCCAAGGGTTTGGATGAAGAGCTGTGCTAACTATGCTGACCAAATTCAATAGATACACCTCTTCCTTGTATGAAGAAGGCCATGGCCCTTTCCACACCCTAGCTTTTCCCAAAGTTGTCCGGGGGGATCCTGACATCGGGCCTGCTGGGAGGGGAGAGCAACAGGAACGGTCCTCTCCGCACCAGCTGGATCCTTGTGGAAGGGAGCGTGATGGCCACGCTTCTTCCTTCTGCAGCCCAGCCAAATACTTTCCCAGGCTGCACTGGGGCAGGAATTACAGCCATCGCACTTCTGTGGCTCCCACAGGACAGGGAAATCTGGGATGGTGGTGTGATTGCATGTCATTGATGGGGAAAACCTGTCAATGACTTAATCCACGATTGCATGGCCTGGGGACAGGAGAGGGATAGGACCACGATGACATCATGCAGAAGCGTCATCACAGTCATGTCCTTCTCCTGTCCCCACTGTGGGATGGGAGGGTGTTGCAGAAAGGGCCCCTGTTGTTCCTCCATGGTGTGTAGCTGTTAAAGATAAGAAGCCCTCAGAACCAATATCAAGGATGAATATCTGGGGATTCAAAGCCGGACTTTGAAAGAATTTAATGCTCCCGTTACCTGGATGGAAGAACCTGTCAGTTTTGCTTCTTGCCCCTTCCCCACCAAATTGTAGAAGAAATTTGTGAATTTGGGTAAGTTATCATCACCTATCTCTACCTCCGTGAGCATTACATCTTTTTTTCTGTTACATTCAATTCATTTAGTAAATTGTTGAAAGAGGAAGAAACCAATTTTATTGACATAAAACAATGGTGGGCAGCTGCACAGGGGGAAAAGGTTATTCTTCTACTTCATGCTCTCCCAGTGGGCCACACTGGCCTTTGGGACCATTTTTGGTCATTTTTTAAAAAAATATTAAATATTTTTTTTGAGTTTTGGGAAGTTTGCAGAATTAGAGGAAGCAAACCACTGTGGTTTGGGCACATTTGGCCTGTTTTAGGGCAAATAAAACAAAATAATAAAAGAAAATCACCTGAAATCAGCTTTAACAGATTGGGGACATCTGGAGACTTCTGGGGGCCTCAGGGATCACATTTAGGGGTCCCAAAGGCCACAATTGCTGTTCATGGACAACACTTTGTCCACCCCTGAACTACTTTACTGGATCTGGAAGATGGAAGTGCTGGAGTTTATCCCCTATGGTACCTGGGAGAACTTCCAGACATATTTGCCCAAACAGAGGAACAAAGGTTAAACTAAATTTGAAATGTCCAAGGGGGTGATTCAGGACATGCTCCCCCATCCTGCCCTCAAATCTTTCCTATCTTGTCTACTGTTCACCAAGAGCATGTTAAATTTTCATTTCATGCTTATCCTTGCCAAAACTGATCAGTTAAGTATTCAGCTGAACAAACCTATCACTGACTCTCCCTAGAAGAAATCAAACTGAAAGATTTTCTCAGTACTTTGGAATAACACTTGAGCCTTTCTTACCTTCCCCATCAACTTCCCTTTTACTTGTTCATGCATTTTAGAGAAGTTTTCTCTTGAGGTCAAATAGGATTGTCTTCCTTTTGTTTGTAACCACAGATGAACTTCCCTTCTGAAGTTTCTGGTTCCCACCCTAAGAATAACTCTTAAAAAAACAAGCAATATGTTTGCTTGTCACTGAGATACAGAGAGAAAGAGAGAAGGAAAGGGAGGGATAGAGATTAAAATACATAATCTTTAAATGAATTAGCAAAACATTTGTGAGCTTTCCTTGTGAAAGTGGTAGGTTTCTGTGTGAACAAAATGCTGGACTAGATGGCTCCTTTGTCTGATCTGGCAAGAATCTTCTTATGCTTTTATAGTACTTTAATAGCAGAGCCTGTGTGGAAAATGTAACATAATAGACTGCCCTATTCCAGGATGAGAACATGGCTTCTGCCCCTTTAAGTGACCTTTAAAGACCTAGACTGCTTTGAACTGGAGGCAAATCCCTCACAAAAGTTTTGGGGTTGTTACTATTATGGTAGTTTTATATGTTTTGTGTTGCTCAGATAAACTACAGTTGGCCCTCTGCATTTGCAGGTTTCACTGTCACGGATTTGATTATTTGCAAGTTTCCCCAACCCCTGCCTCACCTCCAAGTGCTTCTTTCCTGGGAGAAATTTCCCTCTCAGCAGCTCTGATCAGACCACACAGCCCTTTAAACACCTACCTCTGGCCCTCCTCCTCCTCCACCAGCCGCTGTCTGGCCAACTAAAGACAGATCACAGCCTAATTTCTGAGCACCACAAACCCTTTCCCAATGCCCCACAACACTTCCAAGGAAGGAGATGGGCAAGAAAGGAATAAGGCCACCAAACCAACCCCCTTCCCTTTCCTTTCCCTGACCCTTCTTGGACGCTGGGTGCCCATTCGCCCCACTATGCCTCAGCCCCCATCCCAAAGACAGACAGACAGACACACATTTTGATCTTTCCAGTTTTTCCACTTTTTGGGGGGCTCTGCACCCCTAAGCTTAGTGAATGTGGACTGCTGAATGTCCATTTCATGGTTGGAATTCTGGTGGTTACTACAGAGCCATCAAATCAAATGTTGAGTGGCAAGTCAACATGTCAGTAAATCCAATTGATTCAGTGGTTCTTTTCCCTTTGGGATTAGTCCAACTAACAGAAGGATTTAGGCCCATAATCTATTACTAAGGGATCATTATCATAAATCATCCTCATCCTCATCCTCATGAACAACAGATGAATAGTAGACATCTAAGAACATCAATGCACAATCTGAAGCACTTCCACAAAGGTAATGGATTCATGAGGTTAAGCTGGAACATGGGGGGCAGGAGGAGGTATTAACTCCTTTTTGGGGACACACTGCCCCATCCAAGCACAACTGTGGGGTTTGGGAGAGACAGTGATCTATTTGGGACTCTCTCAATACCTAAAAAGGTGTGTACAAGTGTGGAAATTCAAGTCATAATTATGTGTGTGTCTCTTTCTCTGATTAAAGGAGGATACTTCCTAGGCAGTGCCCGCTTTGTGATTTTTGTGCTTATTATTTAGGATTATTACAAATCCGGACATATTTAAATATAGAAATGTGTCACATTTAACAAATCAGTTCTTGATTGTTTTCCCCATAGTAATGTCATAAGTATCTCAGCCATTGTCATTCTAAGTTTTGTTATAATGGAAATATGCAGACAAAGGCCAGCTCCACCCTGAATCTTTCAAAGAAAGAATTAGGTTGGAGGTGGAGTAAACAACAAATATATAGGAGAAGAAGGGATCTTTTGCTAAATTCCTCCTGATTCCTTCTCTTCATCCATTTCTCTGAGACATTTCAAAGAAAACTCAAACATTTCTGGTTAAGCACCTGAAATCTCTTTAAAGAAGAGAAAGGACTCCAGCTTCAAGGTAAGTATTCTTTTTCTAGGAAAGGTTGGGTCTTTCTATGGTGAGAACGTGGATCATCAGTCTCAACTTTATTAATCATCCTTACATAAAGAGCTTGTAAAACATAGCTTTCTCTTTACTACCTAGCACCAGCTCTATATCTAGAATTAGTTGTTGTTGTTGTGATTATTCTTGATGTTGTGTGCCTTCAAGTCATTTCTGACTTAAGGGTGACCCTAAGGCTATTCTATCACGGGATTTTCTGATGGGTGGTCAGATCACTGGTAAGAGAGGATATTCTCTGAAAAGTAAAAACCCAGGGGAAGGACATCGCAAGATTAAATACAGTGTAAATCACAAATGCAGAACACACAGTGAAAAAAAGAATGGCAATTATGAGTTATAAAACTGTGGTGATTTCAAAGACTATTAGCAGTTTGGGGACTTATTGTGCACACAATTTTCACATAAGCTTTTCATAAGGAAAATAGCATTTCCTGTATAGTAAAGAATATTTCTGCACAGATTTGCGTGAGTTCACTTTCCTTGGTTTTGTAATTTTCTTCAACTCCTCCATCCCAAATCTGTAAGATGTTCAAAACCAAGGTTTTTGTTTGTCTGTTTGTTCGGCCATGACATTATATTTTTGTGGAAACACCAACGATAATCATTTAAAATATTTCACAATTTTGTGCAAAAGCATTGCATAATTTTCATGAGAAAAGTCCCAAAGTGCACCAAAAAAAAAAAAAAAAAAAAAAAAAAAATTCACCCAAAACATTCTTGTAATTTCATATACGAGGAGGAAACTTCAAAAACATTTCATCCTTGCATGTGAGAATGAACTAAATAAAGATTTATTTCACTAGCATCTGTATAAACAAAGAAAGTAGATGTCCTAGAGAGCAGATTAATTAACTTTTACTCCAGTATCAGGTATTTGGCATAGGCTTGTACCCTACATCTAGTATTACTCTTGGGACGCAAAGATTATGTATAAAATTTGCTGAACAAAAAATACTCAATTGTTTTCAGAATGTAAGAGTGTTATACCCATGATTAGTAATCCAACATCTTCTACTAGGTGCTTGCTCATATTCTTTACTTCCAGTACTCACAATGTTTTCATTAAATGTTACTATAGTCCAAAATTCATTGCGGATTAAATGTGACACTTGTACAAACCCTGCGACAAGGAGGTAGATCTCTTTTCTTTACAATTTGGAAAAGTCAACTCACTCGTCTTTGACATTTAGCAAAGAGTAAGCTCTCCACCCAATGCGTATTGTATGCTTTGATAATCACACTATTCAGCCCCAAAATAACAGACCTTGTTGTGATTTTGATAGGTGTCATGAACAGTGATGGCAAAGTCTGACAGTTTTATTTTCTTTGTGTTTCTGAGGACCATCAGCATTCTTGTCAAAAGGTCATCTCAGGTCGAAGAATATCTTTCACTATTTCCTACAGAGAAATTTATGTGCATTTTGATAGGCAGTCTTCCAAAGACATTCATTCATTTATTTATTTATTCATTTTTCTAAATGTACACATTTTCCCAACTAGCCAAAGTGTGTTTTTGTGTAGATCTTAAGAAAAATACATATTTTGAATTCATATTCACTTGTGTATAATTCAGAGAGGGAGAGAGAGAGAATCTGATGGTCGTAGCTTGCTCCCAACAGAACAGACATGATACGAGAAGCTGCAGCAGTTCACTTTTTGCCTGAGCATACTGGGAAAAATAAGATTCTGTCTCCTCCTCCCCTCCCCTCCCCTCCATGTTGACTTGATTGACTGAAAACTACTTTTGCACTGTGATCTTAAACCGTTTCTGCATGGTGTCACTATCCGGCAATGGAGATATATTGGCAACAGTGCATGAGTTGTGCTTTCACACAATGTCATTGCAATCCTGCGGCCAGTGCATCCCCATTAGTCACAATCATGGGTTACACCATTAACAGAAAAAATCCATCAAGGGGCATCAATTGCATGATGTCCCTGTTGCCACTGGCCATGCAGAAGGGGTGGAAGAGTGATCACATGCTTCCTTCTCCAGTGCAGCACAAGAAAGAGGACGGCTGCACTGCAGAAGGAAGGAGCGTGTCGCTTGCACTCTCATCCACAGGCAGCCAGCCAGGTGCGGAGGGGAGCATTGGAGACAAGCTCCTATCCTGGCAAAGTTGCTGCCGGGATCATGATGGGATGACATGAGGCAGCGTCATCGTGTGGAAATGTGCCTTACTTTGCAGCAACAGAAGTAAGCTGAGGACAACGGGAGGAAATGGGAGGAGGAAAGAGAAACGGGGACATTTTAAAAGCAGCTGAAAAAGTAAGACAGCAAAGAATTAATCAGGACTGTCCCTGCCAAAAGAGAACAGTTGGAGGGTATCAACACATGATATATCTGATACGAAATAATACTAAGGTTTCTTTTCCCCAGGTTCTTTTCAGTTGTGCTGTGCAGTCGCAGTTCTCACAATGCACATCCTGCAAATCAGTGCTACAGCCTGCTGTTTCATCAGTCTTCTACTGCTCCTTATTTCCCTGGGTTCTGACTACTGGTGGGATGTGAACAGTGCACACTTGGGCCTGTGGAAACAGTGTACCCTTTCTTCATGTCGTACAATTTCAAAGCCTTCAGGCAAGTTTCTTCCTCAGTTTCAAAACTGGAAGAATAGCAGTCATGTATCCAGAGGTACCCCGGGTTCCCCTTAATTTCTTAGGCCTGTAAGAGTTCACAAGGCAGTTTATGGTTCTTCAAGCTGTTGAACATCATGTGTCTTTAAGTCATTTTTCAAAAATGCTTTTATTAGCATGTATTGAGTATATAAACAACATACATAAGATTAGAAAGACATACTCTGTTATTCTTGTTTTTTAATTATAAACAGCTTTGAGTCTCAACCAAGAAAAAAGCAGGGATTAAAGAAAGAAAGAAAGAAAGAAAGAAAGAAAGAAAGAAAGAAAGAAAGAAAGAAAGAAAGAAAGAGGGAAGAAGAAGAGGAAGGAGAAGCATTAAACAAATAAACAAACAAACCCAGAAAACCCTAATTTCTAACGTATATTATCTTGCCTACCCAAACTAAATCAAGCTAAACTGAAAATGGGGCCAAAAATGCATATAAATGACTTCTAATTCACCAACTTTTGGTTCTAAGATAACCTACAAAATATACTTCTTCTACTGTGTCTGTCATCATCACACCACTGCCTAGTATTTAACACCTATAAGCTTAACCTTCAAAACCAACAGAATTCCACAGAATATTGAAAGGGGAATAATAACACTATAACAGTTTAGTGCAGAAAGGCTCTTACTCCCAAGTAAATGTGTAGAATGTGGAAACAGCTTTAGTCAGAGTGGACACATATGTTCATATTGAAGAACTTGCACAGGGCAAAAGCCATATGTATGCATGGAATCTGAGAAGAGCTTTGGTGTTTGCAGAATATCAGATAACTAAATATCAAATAACTTGCTCAGGGTGACATATTTATGCTAATATAAGGAATAACTCGGTTATTATAAACAGCTAGCATATATACCTGGCGTTGCCTGAGATTTAATTTTCTTATGGGTGATATTTGTCAGAAAGATTGGAGATCCTGTGTGTTTAATTCCCCAAACTGTCTTATCCAGTACTTGTAACTTTTCCCCATATTCCTCAATCCAATCTATATTCAGAGTAATTAATATACAGAGGTTGGGTTCCTGAGGGAATACGTTGCCCTCCTCCTTGTTGCTAGGCCTCATCTCCATTGCAACCAGCCTACTCAAGACAGACACAGTTGACTGAGGCCCAAGAGCTCTCTGACTGAGAATTCTAAAGGCCCCTCCCTAAACCGCAAACCCCAGGATTCCACAGAATCTTCTTAGGCAGCCAATCATACGAGGTCTTCACCTGACACAAACAGACAAGCTTTGACTTTTATATATTAGATATTACATTATATTAGCAGTTAAGATTTAAGTGTGTTCTCAACTGTTTTTAACCATGGTTCTTATTAATAGTGTTATTTAGAATAGGATTTTAAATTAATCTTGTTTTAAATGACTATAAGCTATCTTGGGTCCCACCCTGGGACAAAAGTGCAGAAGAAATTCAATGAATAAATAATAAATGAGTAAAGAAAATAAACGGATATGGAAGAGTTTGCACGCAACCTTCCTGGGAGTGTATCATAACACCTAATCTCTTAATATTTCTTGGTGGTGCTTGAACATTTAATACACTTTTGATTTGTAATTTCTGAGAAGGCTCAACTACATTGTGGGCTAATTTTGCCAGATCATTTCAGGGGGCATCAGCTTCCCCAGCGTAATCTTGTGGTGAAGGCTCTAGTTCTCCCTCTCCCCTAATTCTGGCATGTGCTCTTGGATGGAAATATTGCACCAGATTTCTGCAGTGATACAGTCCATTTCTTGATATATTCAATCTCCCTTTCCTTATTTCCCTTTGTCCTCTTTGATTCTTTGTAGATAAATTGAAAGGTGTCCAAGCTTTGATGATCCTGGGGATGATCTCTGGTGCCGTGTCTCTCTTTTGTCTCTGCGCCACATATTTTCGATCACATCTTTTCTCCTTCTCCATGGCCAAGTTTGCTACTGTCAGCAGTTTATGTGCAGGTACAGTGGGAGAATATGTTTCATAGACATATCCAGCTCTTCACTTCCTCTAGCTCTAAACCATAACCTTTGTGTAAAAGCTATGGCAATATGAGCTGAGCTGAGAGGATACCACACACATTTTAAACCTACTGAAAATCCTGGGTCTCCCCTCTTGCTGACTCCCCTTCTCCATGAGGAGGACAATGGGAGTGAAGGGAAATCCGTATTATCTCTGTTGTCCCTGATCAATGACCAGAGACAATCTTGGACTTTTGCCCTTCTCCATCCACTAACCAACCTATGGGGGAGATGAGAAGGGTAGGGTGAAAAACCTTTTTCAATTCAGAAGGGGAGGAGGGAAGTGGAAGGAGGTCTTTGAGGAGGAGACCACTATATCTAGGCCTGGTCCAATTTTGGGCTATTCCCAATCCATGTTCAGTCCATGGACTAGAGCAGCAGTGGGTAAACTATGGTCCATATGCCATTTTTGTCCTCCCAGTGCACACAGGGGTCTTTTTTTTTTTGCATTAAAATACCACCAAAATGACCTCCAAGAGCAATGGAGGGCATTCCCATGACATTTGGAGAGCTTTCCCTTTCTGTTCTAAAGGATGCATCTGTTAACAATTTGTTTTTCGTCCCAGGTCTCCTGGTCATGATTGCCATGTCACTTGCCACATCAGAGATACAAAGCAACTATGGATGGTCTTTTGGCTTGGGCTGGGCCTCTTTCCCCCTATTCCTTATTACTAGTAAGTATGTGCAGAATGGGAATGGTGAAATATACTTCTTTGTTTAAACATGTGTTGCAAAATTCTGTCTCAAAATGGAAGAAGAGGGAGGAAAGAGCCAACCCATCTGCTCTCCTCCTCCAGCATGACACTTAATGTTGCAATGCTTCCTTTTTTCTCTTCCCCTTCCAAGACAAAAAATGACAATTCCCTGAAGCAACCATTATGGACAACATAGAGATAAGGGGATAGAATGTTTTAACAGGGAGAGCATGGACCCCCTGAAAACCTGTGCCATTTTATTCCCACCTCTGCAAATTTGTGTACAAGTCTTTAGTGCAGAGATGGAGTACCTTTAGCCTTCTAGAAGTTTTGCACTAGAAATCCCACAATTCCTTACCATTGGCCATGCTAGGTGGGGTTTATGGTAGCTGCAGCCCAAAACATCTGAAGGACCAGTGTTTCTATATCTTGCCGAAGGGAGGTTGTTGAGATATTCCAATGATCATAAATCTACTCTTTACTACTGTAGAATATCAAGAAAAAATTCAGCCTCCATTTCAAAAGAGGCCTGTATTTATTTATTTATTTATTTATTTGTGTTCTTACTATTTATTCATTTATTGGTTAGATTTCTAGCCATCCAATCTTTGCGTGAACAAATATCTCCTCTTTCCAATTTTAATCCTCACAGCAACCTTGTGAGGTATGTTATCCTGGAACAGTGACTGGTCCAGTTTTATCTAGTGACTTTCATGACTTAATGGAGCTTAGAACTTGGATCCTAGTCCTAGTCCAACAGACTAAGTACTGCAACATACAATTGTTTTCTAGCTGGAGTTGGCCAGACTTTGCCAAACATGCAGTATTGTTACACTTCTAACATGCAGTTCTATATAAGAGGATATATTTAGGACCAACAGAATCTAAAAGCTTTGAAGATCAGAGTATGGCCCTTTCTGCAGAACGTTGTTATCCCACATTGGGGATGGGAGAAGGATGGGACCCAGACAACACTTATGAACAATGTTCTTGTGGTCCCGTCCTTCTCCTGTCCCCAGGCAGTGCAATCATGGCGCAAATCATTGACTGGTTTTACCTGTCAATGACTGGCAATCATACAGTCCTCCTGCCACCCAACCGCACTTAACTTTAGGCGTGGACCTTCTGGAAGCACAATGGATGCACTTTCTGTCCCAGTGCAGCCTGGAGCAGTACCTGTCTGTGCTGTGGAAGCAAGAGGCATAGCCATTGCGCTTCCTCCATTCATGGAGGCAACCAGTGCAGAGGGAAGAGCTCCTGTCATGCTCCCCTCCCAGGAGAGGCTCTACCAAGATCTCCAAGGGACACTGCTGGGTCTGGTAAGCTGCAGAAAGGGCCTATGAATCCATTGACGGGGCAAGAGGGAAGATAATATCAGAGATGAAGACATGTCTGGTTGTGTTCTGCTGTGTTCTGTGCATTGCTCATCAAAACAATCACTTTCTTTTCCTGACAGGTGGACTTGCTTTCGTATTTCAAACCAGTACAGCACAATGAGTGTGTGAAAAAGAATCTGTGATGCCCCTTGGGAGTTTGTCATCTGGATTTACACAATGGGGCACAGACAGAATCTGCAATGGAACAAGTTGGACTTGGGGCAAATGATTGTACAGGAAGTCCCTGCCTTTCAACACCATGTTATTTGATGACTTGCTCTTTGGATGCTTCCAAAATAAAGGACAAGTTCCACTAATTCGAGGGAGCTTCTGTTCTTCCGTCAGTTTTTCTTGCCTATCAAGGCTTGCTTGGGACCACTTGTGTACCCTTGCTTCTTGCAAAGCAAGCTGAGGGGAGGTGGAGAAAGGCACCAAGCCAACTGAGAGACTTTGTAAGCAGCATGTGCATGATCAGTCGCAAATAAGCCTCTGAAAGTCATTCATGCTCCCTATAGTAGAGTACATGGGTTCCACTTTTCAACCAACTCCATTTTCTCTCAGTGATCTAATCCCTACCCTGTCAATAAGTGGAAGAAGCCTGTCCCTAAAGACAATCTGGTTGTGAAGGACAATGTAGAATGGGTTTAGACTTTGATGGGGAAGATCTCTGCTGACCAAATGCTGGGTTCTCTTCCCACAGCAGAGCCAGAAGCATTTGGTCATCTCTGCACTCCCGGTTATGCTCTGTTTTCCCTCTAACCAACATGTGTTCTTTGAGGAAGGAACTCTTTGTTATTGAATTCGTTACTGGCATTTGCATCAGACTCAAGTACGATTCTTTTGACCAACTGTGCTTTCAAAACTCTTTCCCAGTTTTGCAAATATAATGACCGCAAGTTTATGTTTTATGTGTCCTCGCTTTACAAGAATACCTATGTGGGCAAAGTGTATTTCACAACATGAGGACTACTTTGCAGATGATGCAAAGGCCAATCTAGGTTAGTCGCTAGTACAAATACTTTCACAAGGAGTGGCTGACTTTGCAATTTTGTTCTCCACTCTCTCTCATTTTCCCAGTTTTGTTTTGTCCTATATCTAGTTTGCACTTTTTACAAAGAGAAGTAATTTAACAAGAAGTAGGGTGCATTCTTGCATGTACTTTTGCTTAATTGACACATTTTTTGTGAGTGCTTTTTCCATAATATAATGACCAAGATCCTGGGTTAAACAGTTGGAGAGCAATGCTATATGTATATAATTCCATGTTCTCTAGCAGATCCCAAACTCAGGAATAACAACACTGCTTCTGCTATTTACTAGTGGGGAGAGGGAGAAAATACAAGGGAGGAAAAAATGGGTGGTCACAGCTTTGAGGGAAAGAGCGTCAGTACACTTTCAGATGGAGTATGCCCTAGTTTCCCTTCCCCTTGCAATTGAGAGCTTCTCCAGACAACAAAAACTTCTCTTACCATCAGGAATTTCTTCTTAATATTTAGATGGAGTCTCGTTTCCTGATGTCTGAAATATTTAAACATAGCTATCATGAAGCCTCTTAACCTTCTCTTCTCCAGGCTAAACATAGCCAGCTCAGTAAGCCTTGCCTCATAGGGCCTGGTTTCCAAGCCTTCTACCATTTTGGTCACCCTCCTCTGGACACGTTCCAGCTTGTCAATAACTTCTGATATCCAAAACCCCACGCAGTATTCCTGATGGGGTCTGACCAAAGCCTAATAGAGTGGTATTATCATTTCCCTTGACTAGACACTATACTCCTATTGATGCAGCCAAGGATTGCTGCCAAACATCATGACATTGCACCTCTGGTCATTAAATGTCTGCGGAGGGGAGATGAAGGGAGATGATCAGCCAACGTACTTTTCTAGAGAGAAGCAGATGAATGATAGTCTCATTTTTCTGCATCTGCCTAGTGAACAGGAGGGGAACAAGAGGCAGTCCACATGAAGTGCCATTGTCATCTATCAAAATTACATTAATTAATGGAACAGTATCTCCTTCAAACGCTTCTCTGATTTCACTTCTGGTGAACAAGAGTGAGGCCTGTTATTTCCTGGGATTTGTTACTGTTGTGTGCCTTTAAGACGTTTCTGACTTCTTGTGACACGAAGGTGAACCTAGCAGGGGGTTGCCTTGGTAAGATTTGTTCAGAGGAGGTTTGCTATTGCCTTCCTCTGAGTCTGAGAGAGTATGACTTATCCGACATCATTTGGTGGGTTTCCATGGTCAAGTAGGGATTCAAACTCTGGTCTCTTAGGGCCTTTCTGCAGTATACTGTTATAGTGCTGCTATTCCACTTTCAACATCCTGTGGAATTCTAAGGTTTGTAGTTTACTGAGGCCCAAGAACTCTCTGGCTGAGAATTCTAAAGGCCCTTCCCTAAGCTGCAAGCCCCAGGATTCCACAGGATGTTGAAAGTGGAATAATAGCACTATAACAGTGTAGTGCAGAAAAGCCCTAAGAGTCCTAATCTGGTACTCAAACCACTACATCATGCTGGCTTTTATTTCTTGGGATATTATTATAAAGTTTGCAAAGTGGCAAATTCGGGAGGGAATATTGAATGGCACTGAATGATCTAGGACCGCTTTTACTGACTTAACAGTTACTTGCAGTATTTCACTGGATATCCAAGATGAAAAGTCCCTAAACTATCCTGCAAATGAACTATAGGCAACTTGCCTACAAATCTGGCCAAGTGAAGGGAGAGAAGGTGCCAAAATTCAACACGGACCACAGACTTCTGTATCCTACTCACAGGTTCCACAGCCCATGACCTTAAAGGTGTCGCAGAATGCTCACCAAGGTAGCTTTTGCTTGTCACTTCCAACGCATCTCTGTCCAAAGTGATTGGTTAATCCCTCAACAGCAACATCGACTGAGAGATTTCACATAGGTGCTGGAGAGATATAACCATTTTGACTTCTTCCAGAAACTGCTGTTGAGCTAGTTCCTCAGTTCCAGAAAGGCTTCCTCTTTTGAAATTAAACACGGTTGCATTGGAGTTTTTTGGCATGTCTTTAGTAACATATAAGGTCAATTGTGTCACTGTTTTCATTCAGGCCCACCACATTCATGGGTCTCAGTCCAAGGTGACTTCATGAGTGCCTTGACCAGCTGTTTTAGGACACAGTCATTTAGGGTAACTAGAAATTCTCTACTGTTGTCTACATTACTGAACTTTATGCATATTTAGCTTCATAGCAGAGGTGCTAAGAAACACAATCAGTGCCCCAGTGTGCATCGGGCTCTACTCACATTCTTTGGCCTCACTGCACATTGGTCACTTCATTTGCTCCCCTATGTAGTAATCTCATGACAGCCTCTTGCTGAATATGGAGGTTGTGAAACTGCTTAATTTTATTTTCTGCAGAAGCAAGCCCACTTAGAAAGACATAAGCCCCATACTGACTTCTGGCCTATACCTCTTTGTTACAACCAGAATAGACATTTGCCAAGTCACTGGGAGGGTCGATGTGAGCATAGTTAAGGCCATCCATCATGATTATATCCATTATTGCAACACTTTCTCCCACAGACAACTCTCTGAGCTCAACCCCCATAAACAAAAATGTTACTATGTATTCCTTGGAATAGCTTCTTCTTATTGGGGTAGTGATAATAGTGGTGGCGGTGGTGACGACGATGACCAAAAGGGCTGTCATTTAAAAAGACATTTGAAATCAAACAGGAGCATGCAACCTGGTGACCTCCAGATATTTGGGATACACACACACATTCACACACACACACACACACACACACAATTAAGAACAAGATTAAAATGTAAAAACACTGTTGATGATTCAGCAAACCCATATTGTGTCCCCGGACATGTCAGCTCATCACCCTGAATCTGGCAAGAGGGTTTATGTCATGGCATTCAGGAAGTGGGGAGCTGGAATTCCATTCCATTTGTCTTGTTCTCACTGCCAGTTCTCACGGCAACACCCTTCTTCCTCTTTCTACACGTCTCCTAGCTTTTTCTCCTCCTTCTCCTCCCAGCAAAAGAAACATAAACTCATGCCTTGTTAGCCCGTTCTTGTTTTATATTTGTGTGTTCAGTATAGCTGTATCTGAATAGACATGCATAGATAAGATTAGCTTGTTGATCTCTGTTGCTTAGGTCATCTCGTGCTGCTGTTCACAGAATCAAGAGCTGGAAAGGTTAGGCTATCATTGTCATCATAACCTTCTCCACTAAAAAAAAAAAATATGCTGACGGTGGTGATGGTGATAATGATGATGAGGAAAGAGGGAAGGGCTTTTTAGCCATCTTTTTTAGCATTCTGAGACATGTCTCCTTTTCATCTTTTTTCTAAAAAAATTACTGCTGTTGAAGGTAACTGGTTAGCGTGAGAAGTTCAACCAAATGGCTACTCATATAAGTGCATTAAATGTGATTATTTTAAAATCTTTGATTAAATCACATTGTCTAGCATCACATGTGTAGTGGTACATTTTGGAGTGCAGGTACTCATCTTGACCATCCTCAAAGCCACATCCCCAAGGAGAATTTACAAATGCTAGCGGCTGCATCAATCCATACCAGACTAATTCTAGCTGCCTTCATCTGCCCCAGGAGGTTTTTTTTTTCCTTTCTTGCTTATTTCCCCCTCCTGACCCCCCCAAAATTAATGGCTCTTAGTTGCGTATTCGGGTACTTTGAGCTCACCTTCATGTTGCCTGCACACCTTCCTGAACTGTTGCTATTATGTGAATTGCTGGAGAATATATAAATTACCAGGAAGTAATATATGGCACCAACATGGTACCTCTCCCAGGCATATTTTTTTTAAAAATGCTGGTTTCCCACATCAAATAGTTTGGGAAGCACTGGTCTAGCTGAAGTCTCTTTTTCCTGAGCTCTTTGCAAAGGAAGCACGGAAAGCAATGGAACCATTAGGGTGAAAGAGACGGGTTGCAACACAGCAAGGTAAAAGCTGCAAAACAGTGATTGGTATTTAAGGTTACACAGAGCCTTTTTATAACTTGCTTGAGGAAGCAATAATGTCCATTTTATTAGATGCTCAAGGGGGAAAAAAAATCAATTTCCATGTTATAAGGGCAGTTAGGTTTTTCCCTCTGTTTGATGTGAGAAGAAAGGAGACATCTCTCTGATTTCTACCATCTTTCTACCTTGCCTTTTCTCCTTCTCTTGCTTCTGCCATCAAGTCAACTTCAACTTATGGTGAACTTCTGAAGAGGAGACCTCCAGGTCGTTGTATCTTCTACCGCTTTGCTCAGGTCTTGTAGATTCAGGGTTGTTTTTTCCTTGACTGAGTTTATCCATCTGTAATCTGTCCTTCTTCTTTTCCTACTGCATTCTGCACTTAACAAGCATTATCGTATTTTCTAGTGACTCAGGTCCTCTCATGATATGGCCAAAGTATGACAGCTTCAGTTTAGTCATCTTGGCTTCTAGGGAGAGCTCAGGCTTGATTTGCTGTAGAACCCATTCCTTTATCTTTTTAGCAGTCCACAGTATCCGTAGAACACTTCTCAGGCACTACATTTCAAAAGCTGTAGTCTAAAATATTTGTAGGACACCAGATTGCCTATCCCTGTGCTGTATTATAAGGAATAAGAAGTTGCAGACCTTATGTCAATTTACTGTCAGATAATGCAAAATTAGGGGCCCATTCACACGACACAGGACCTTTCCACAGTATACTGTTATAGTGCTATTATTTCACTTTCAACATCTTGTGGAATTCTGGGGTTTGTAGTTTACTGAGGCCAAAGAGCTCTCTGGTTGAGAATTCTAAATGTCCCTTCCTCAACTGCAGACCCCAGGATTCCATGGGATGTTGAAAGTGGAATAATAGCACCAGAACAGTGTAGGGTGGAAAGGCTTTTAAAGACTAATGCCATAATCCTACATTGCACAAGTGGATGGTACTGCTCCGCATGCACAGATCTGTACCATCCTTTTCCTCAAGCATCTGAGAAGATCATGGGGAATGCTATGATGGCTGGCTATTTACTCACCCAGGTAGATGGGGAAATGACCAGCAGAACTTAGCTGCAGCCAAGGGGAAGGGAAATGAATTTTTTCTTCTGGACATGCAGCAAGGCTAGTGAACTTGTTTTGTCCATCAACACTTCTGTTCAGGAAAGCAGTACAAACTTTCCACTGAAACACATCCATCTACACACATACTTTATTGTTGGTCCCATCTCCTCATCCAGCGACTGAAACCAAAATTATGTTTGTTTATTTTCTTTAACATGCTCTGAAGCAACATTTCCTGGTAATCTGGTAATCTTATCAAAACCAGTGGGAAGCCATAAGTAAATGATGCAATTTACTGCACACAGAATGAGGACACTGTTGCAGAAATGAACTCAAACTGAGAAATATTTAGTTACCTAATAACACTAAGTGCATTCTTTCATACTGTAAGGAGACACATGGATCAACAGGAAAATGTGCTGGCATGGAGTACTCTAGAATACAGGCCAGACATACCCTCTTCCAGGATGCTTCATTTAACTCCTTTTCTTAATGGATTTCCCATCCCAGAAAGAGATGCACAGCATTCTATAGCTATTGCTGATGTCCTGTCCTTGTCGGGGGTCTCCCCCCAATTTCCACTGAAAAGTCTTTCTCTTAAACATTTTTTTCTGTTTTAGAGCGAATCTTGGAGTTTCTCCAAGTATGTTGGTACCTTCCTTTTGTTTATAACTTTTGTTATACTTTGGCTACAATGCTGTCAGCACTCACTGTCTGAGTTCTCTGTTAAAGAAAGTGATCATTTTTGACATGCACTAGCTCTATTGCATTCCATTCCCATTAAAATCAATTCCTGAATGTGAAAAGTTGGGAATGATTGAAGGGTGGCATTGACTTCAATGGCTTAAAGCCTATTTCAGTGGCTTGAATCCTTTGTTAGATAGACCTAGTCAATCAGGGAGATTTGCCTACAATTTGACTCACCATTCAACACTTGATTAAGTAGATATACTTCAACTGGAACTTAACCAATAGGAGTAAGGCCAGTAAGATAATCAGTACAATTGGCACAATTTTGATGGATCAAGATGGGTCATGGCCAGATGAAGATACCCTATAACATTTCACAGATGAAAACTGGGACACATGTGGCCAAGCAAGAGCACAGCATGCTCAAGATGGTCAAATTTATTAGTAAGCAAGAAAACACAAGCTACGGAAGGCTGTGGTTGGTTACTTTATCCTGAGTCTTCAGAGAAGGGCAACACTTTACCACGTCTTGTCTCTCACCCCGCCAAGCAAATTGAAGGTGAACTATTTTTGCATTTTGAACTTGGTTTGCAGCAATTGAAGCAAGCTGACAAAAGTGGGAGAAGAAGAGAGACACATACTTTGTGTGTTCCATTTGGGATTTTTTACAGTTGCTGAACCAACAGATAACAGAGGATTAACAAGTACTACCCCTGACAACTTAGGACATTGGATGACCCTACAAGGAGCCAGCTGATTGTCTGCTAGGTCCAAGCATCTCCTGGCCTAGAAGAACTGGAATTCTCGTTATCCACCTGTTATGCTCTTCCAATTTATGGTGACTCTTCCCTGGGGTTTTCTTGGCAATGTTCATTTCATTCAGAGGATTGGACATTGCCACTGTCTGCACGGAAGGCTGAGAGTATGGCTCTTTCCACATGACAATGCTCTCCTACGTCATCCTATCACAATCCTGGCAGCACCTCTGTCGGGATAGGAGGGTGTCCTCAACACTCCTCTCCATGTGTGACCAGCTGCCTGTGGAAGGGAATGCAAGGAACACACCCCATCCTTCTGGACTGCAGCCAGCCTTCTTCCCATGCCACAGTAGGGGAAGAAGCACATAAGTCATGCTTCTGGCCCTTCTGCACAGCTGGCTGCAATGGAAGGCTTGTGCGATTAGGGGTCATTGACGGAGTTTCTCCATCAACGATATAGCCCATGATTGCACCAGCTGGCATTGCAAGAAGGGTGGAACCACAACAACATCATGTGGAAGCATCATCGTGGTCCCACTCTTTTTGCTTCCCCATGCTGGGACACTGTCATTATACGGAAAGGGCCCGGTAGACCCTTGCCAAGCTCACCCAGTAGGCTTCCATGGGCGGGTGAGGATTAGAAATTTGGCTTCCCGGACTCCCAGTTCTGCACTCAAATCACTACATCACCCTGGCTTAGTGACTTAAGTGGCATAGGTCTAATTCTGTAGCAGTAGGACTACAGGTATTGGGCATTCTCCTGCACTTGGATGCAGCTAGATTCCCAAAGACCAGCACCGATAAGAAACAACATTGATGTTTCCTTTCATAGCTTCATCCCAACTGCACACTAAGGAAAACTTAAGGCTTTAAGCCCAATTGTTGCTCCCAAATAGAATAAACTCATTTAATCAATTTGGTAAGGTAACACTTATGCAAGCTCCATTGATCTGATGAGTCTGCTGCAATTGAGATTTAGTCTGCAATAATTGTCACAAATTATCAAAGGAAATGGCTAATGGTTTTCTTAATTCAGGAAAGATACAAACAAAAAGAATGATTCCTTTCTGGAATCAATGGCTATTTGGATCCTCTTAGGAGCAGTGAATGCTGTCGCTCCTCTGCAAGATACCACCTATGAGTTGGAGCTGGAATTAACAAGGGAGCTCAGTTTATATGTGCTGAAAAGATAAGGGCCCTTTTCGCACCTTACCTCATTCTGGTGTTGTTGAGAGGGGATCACGTGAGAAGCCTCTTGCAAGAGGCACTCTTGTCCCCTCCGCTTCCCCTCCGCACCAGCTCCGTGTTGCGTGGAAGGAAGCATGAGGGCTCCTACCCTTCCTTCTGCAGCTCAGCTGGGTACTTTCCCAGGCTGCACTGGAGGAGGAAGCATGATGGCCATGTGTCCAGAGGCTCCACACACAAGGTAAGTGCAGGTGGGGCACAGGAAGGACACGCGATCACACATCATTTTCAACAACTAGCTGAAAATGATATACTGTGTGGTCGCTGCCTAATGGCCTTGGAAGCATCATGCTATTGCGAGGATGTCATGTGGAACGGTCCTCACAATCCCGCAGCACTCCCAAGGCCATTTCGCAACAGCACTGGCATGTGGAAACGGCCTGAGATATTGTTCCTGGGCAGAGGCCTATGGCTGACTATATGACGTGGTAATGCTGCCTGCTGTTTTCAGCACCATCTACTATAAACTTTTCTACTCATGTGGAATGAATCCTGTTGGATATTCCCAATCAGAGTAGATTCATTAATTCATTTGCTGAATGGTGAGTTTGTGGGTAAACCCAATTGATGCAATGGTGCTCCTCTAGAAATGGGACTTAGCAATAGGATTTTGGCCATAGGATTTTGCAGTAAATGTCCTAGTGAAACTGGGCTTACCCTGACCACAGGGCTTGCAAAATAGCATTGTGAAACATATAAAGGCTCTAACTAATGTGAAATACCAGTCATGCTTTCCTTTCCCCACTTTCGTCCTAGCTGTGCTGAACATTCACAGAACTGAGAGATAACCCAAGATGAATGCACTGCATATTAGTGCTGTGGTCTTCTCTTTCATCAGTCTCGTGCTGCTCCTTATTTGCCTGGGCTCAGACTACTGGGTGACAAATGAGAATCGACATGCAGGACTATGGAATATTTGTGTGGACAATGTCTGTGTTTCATTTGGAATGAACGTGACAGGTAAATGTTCCCAGTTTTGGGGCTGGATGACTAGTGACGAGATGTTTGGATAGACCCAGAGCTCTTCATTTCTTAGTTTTATAGCACTCTACAGGGCAATTTGCCTCCTTCAGTATCTGGTTACTCCACTATCATTGGGGATAACAGGCCTGATATGGCATGTATATTTTTCAAAGATTTTACATTCAAGGAGACCTTGCTGTATTTGTGTATTTGTCAAGTAAGGATGTAATTCTTTGCTAATTTTCTTCTTGAAGGAAGAACTGGGTAATCTTAGTGACTTTTTTCTTGCTGCAAGAAAGTTTCAAAAAATTATGTAGTTTTCAAAGACTGTTTACAGTTCCGGTCTTATTCTGTGAAAAATTCAAAAGAGGCATTTTTGCACTAAAAATGACATTTTCCCTATTGAAAATATTATTCCTGTGAAGATATTTTTTTTCACAGAATATGCTGTTTTCCATGCAAAACAACCACTTGTGAATTTTGTGTAGTCTCAGACTACAAAGGTTCCTATCAGTCTTCTTATCAGTGTTCCAACGTTTGACAAACACAGTTCTTCATTTATTTTTTAAAAATATTTTTGAATATCTCTATTGTCAGAAGACTCCTGGGCTATTCACCAAAGCCTCCTTGAATATTGCAAAAAGAGTGTTCATGAGTGCATGCTTAGTTTAGACATTGTTGTTGGCAAATTGATGGGTTCCAAGCTATCCTTCCATGTAAAATGAGTGTGCATCTTAGGGGAAATCACAAAAGATACTTAGAATGATGGGCAAGAAGTTTTTCAGAGATGCACTTCCGGCATAAAAGAACTTCTCTTTGAGGAATTATAATGTCCAAAAGCTTCAGCATGGTATGATGGGACTGCTGGTTCATGTCCTGTGTAGGCAGCCCGGCAAGGCTTCCCTCTGTCTAATTATCTTGTTACCAGGAGCCACCAAACAAAGTTTATCTTAGTCATTTTACAATCTGAGTTCACAGTAGATCTAGAGAGGCAGTCTGAGATTACTGGAAATCCAGGAGGAGAGAGAGTCTGATGGCAAAATCTGTAAGCAAGGTGACGGCCAAGGATTCTAAGAGCATGAGCAAGGAATTTGTGAGTAAGCTGGGCTGCATCCACTAATAGAATTGGTTGGCTGCAACAGCTTCCTCACATTCTGACCCCTCTTTATATATGCTCATAGTCTTTCCCAGCTGTTAGCCTAATTAATGAGTCCTCATTATATAAATGCTCCAAGACTTCTTGGCGCTTTCTCTTTTCCACCTACCCTGGCTGCTGTAAGTACTGTTCCTCCTATGTCTCTGGGGTGTGGCTGTTGGAAAGGGTCCAGTCTGAGACAGGGACATGACAGTTCACGTATTAGGAACATTCCAACATGGGGAAGTTTGGCTTAGTGTGTGTGGCAGGTTGCCTCAGTGCTGTATGGGGCAGAGTATAAGGCAACCCAGCTTCATCCCCACAGCTTTTGTTCCATCCTTCCATGCCCAAACCTGATGACGTAGGACCAAATTCTAGCAGAGCTCAAAAGAGTGACTTTCTTTAGTAAGATGAAAAATGTGGCTAAGCACTCTCGCGAGTCATGATAGAAAGACTGAACTGTACTAGAACAAGGAAGAACATTTTAAATAGTATTTTCACTAGCATAAATTGTATGGGTAACACCGGTTATATTTCTTATTAATACTCCTAGTCTTTCTGGTCTGACTTCCTGTTCAGCTTTGAGGCTGAAACTGTTTTGGATCCAGACACTGAAGTGAGCAAATTTTCCCGTAGAGTGCTATAAAATTAAGAAATGAAGGATTACTTGAACTGAAATATGAGGAACGTCACCTTGCATTTATCTCCATAGTTTTTGGTACCATCACTCATGATGATCTCCTTCTCAGTTCTTTAGCTACAATGGAGCTTGAAGTTATTGTTTTGTTTGACAACTCCTATCCTTCTTGAAAAGATCATTCCAGAAGGATGCTTTTGTGGGCTGCTCCTTCTTGAGGCTTTTGATTTATGGTACCTGGAAAGTTATATCTTATACCCAAGTTCTTTGAAGGCTACATGACACTGCAGGGGAGATATTTCTGTGGTTAGGGCTTAGTTTCATCAGCCTGGGCCACATTGTTATTTTCTAACAAGTATCCTGAAGTTTTGAATTTGTTTCGGACAGGATGAGGATTATGGTTAATCTAGACAAGATGAAACACTGTGTGTGGGTACAGAGGTAAATATTCCAAGATGTTAAAGATGGGTTGAAGTCAAAATTGCCCACAATCAAAATCCAAATCATTTCTCTGAGACATAATTATATCATGTTGGCAAGAATCTGAAGTCTAGAATTAAGACAAGTTTTGTAAGCCAATTCAATCAGCTAATCCTTTCTGTATTCCATCCTTTCCCCCTCCATTTCACAACAGCTCACCACAATGATCATTCCATATACTCTTCAGCTTTTCCTCCTACTTACATCAAAATTCCATACTCCAAGCAATCTCCTCACTATTCCTCTTCAGAAAGAAAGCTTAAATTTGGTTTATTGAAAAGCTGTTGTGTCAGGGTCTTTTGGAAATCTAAATAATATAACCTGGAGTGCACAGCATTGTTGTTTCTTGTTATTTGCATAATGATACTAGGATTTGGCCTAGGGGACTTTCCACACTATGGAATTATAATTCTGTGATTCCACTTTAACTGTCATGACAACATCTTACAGAATCCTGGGATATATAGTTTAGTGAGGGGCATTTAGATTTCTCAGCCAGAGAGCTCTAGTGCCTCCCGAAACTACAAACCTCAGGTTTCCACAGGATGCCTCCATGATAGTTACGGTGGAATCATAGCACTATAATTATGTAGTATGAAAGGGCTTCAGGGTACAAATATCCTATGGCAGTTCCTCAATGTTGTTGTCCAGTACTATTCATATATTTAAAACTCTTTTGTCTCTTCTCTTCTCTCTTTTTTCTTTTTTTCTTTTCTTTTCTTTTTTTTCTTTTTTTTGGATCTCTGTAGTTGCAGATCACATCGTCCGAGCTTTTCTCATCCTGGGAATGATTGCTGGTGCTGTCTCTTGCTTCGGTCTTTGTGCCACATTTTTGAAGACTCACGTGGCCTCCTTCTCTCTGGCTAAAATTTCATGTAAAGCCAGCATCTTTGCAGGTACAGTGGAGTAATGCAGTTGGTCTTTCATAGTCACTTCTGCCTCACCAGTTTCCATAACTCTAAGCCAGTAGTGGAGAACTGTACCCTGATCACAGGCCAATTTTCTGCCATGGCACTTTCTCAGTCCCATGTAGGCTGCCCAAAATGGGGGTGAGAAGTGAAGATTAAGAAATGGGCAGGTCCAATAGGAAAAAAAAACAACAACACAGAAGTTGTCAGGTTTTGAAAAGCAGATTAAAAAAAAACAAACGGTGAAGGTGGTTCTGTAATTTTTTTAAAAGGTGAATTGCCACTGCTAGAGGTTTTCAGAAAATCCAGCCCCCTCCAGAGAATAATAATCTGGTGAGTCACAGAGGGGTTGAGACACCAGTTTGCCCACTGTGGCTCTAAGTGGTAGCCTACATTTGAACATTCCCAGAATCCAGGCCAAGAAAACAGAAATGACTCCACATACGTCCTAAACTTGGGACCCTTTTACACTACACAATTATATAGTACTATCATTCGACTTTAACCACCGTGGCAACATCCTGTGGAATCCTGGGCCTTGTTATCTGGTGAAATACTGGACCTCTCTGGCTGAGAATTTGAAATACCACTCCCCAAACGGCAAATCTCAAGATTCCAGAGGATGTTGCCGTCACAGTTGATGTGGAATTGTAGCACTACAGCTGTATCATGTAAAAGAGCTACTGGCAAAAATTTGTTTAACAATTTGAACACTGCCGAATTTCTATTTTGAAACACACTTTAACACTTTGGCAGATTTTCAGTGTAGGTAGGTTCCGTTGGGGGATGATAGGAGTCTCAGCCCCATGGAAACGCAGCGGAAAAGCCAGAGTTCAGCGAGCCAATGGCAGCAGCCTTGTTCCCCGGTAAGGATACTCGCACACGGAGGAGTTTCTTCCAAAACAGGAGGCACTTTATCTTGCAGCCAAGTTCCGTTATATACAAAACATAGGACAGACGGACAAAAGCTTGTGCCAGGCACCAGGTTTGGTCAACAGACAAATACGTACTGGTGTTGCTTTGTTATACACATATCTACAACCAATCAGGTAGAGGTTTGCACACCTCCCTCTACCATCTGCACACGACCCCAGTTTCTTATGCAACCTTGCAATTACCCACAGCTGGGGCATGATGCAACATCTTTGCAGTGGGCCTGGAATCCCTGACAAGTTCAGTCTGAGGGCCTAATCACATAATGGGATATATGTATCAGTTCTCCTGTTTTAATAAAAATTGTGTGCTCAGGGCCAAGAGGTATAGCAGAAGGAACAAAACAGACCGTACACCAAAGTTGGGGAAAATTGGCCACAAGTTTATTGGCTACAGTAAGACAGGATTGGTTTGCACATGGGTCTGGATCCCAGCAACGGCCAACCTGCCTGTTGACCGATGAGATCAAAAAACCTGGAGCCAGAACTGACTGGAGTCAGGTGCGGGCCACCCGACCCCCAAGAATACATGGATGCAGACATCCTAATCCACAGGGCATGCCTGCTGCTGACCCTGCCCCCCTGACAAATATCTCTATCCCCAGGACCCAGAGACCTGGGGAAATAGCAGACCTGGATCCAAGACCCATGCTAATTGCAAAGTGGGTGCCCAGAAAAATGTGCAGTGCCTGGACCGGAGGAAAAACTTTCTGCAGCTCTGGCCTGGGTGGAAGGAGACAATCAATTCAAACCTGCAGGTTTGAACTGACTGGCTGGGAGCCTTACCCAGCTGCAAGAAGGCTGCTAGGAATGAAGAAGTATCAGTAGGGCAACACACATGGCCAAGAAGCCACATGGCATGGCAGGACTGCCAAGCAGCTCCGAAGGATGCCACAGAGACAGCAGCAGCAGCAGGGCCAGCTTAAGCTGCAAATATGCCACCCTGTAAGTTGGGCAGCTTTACATATTACAGCTACAGGGAAGAGACAGGACTGGGACCATGGCACCTGACAGGGAAGTTAGTTCTATCTTCTTTTACCATTGTTAAAACATATATTCTCCTCCAAAGCTATTTTCCTAAACGGAAATAGAAAACTCAGCTGGCAAAACACAGGGCCTTTCCACACAACGCTGTTGTAATGTTATTATTCCACTTTCAACGTCCTATAGAATCCTGGAGTTTGCAGGTGAGGGAGGGGCCTTTAGGATTCTCAGCCAGAGAGCTCTTTGGCCTCAGTAAACTACAAACCCCAGGATTCCACAGGATGTTGAAAGTGGAATAATAGCACTTTAACACTGTAGTGCGGAAAGGCCACCAGTCCTAGCACGTGAATGTCACAGATCAAATCTTTTAACTTCAAAAAACAAGTTATTTATTACCCTTTCTACCTTAAAACTGGGATAGTGTAACCTCACTCTGGCCATTCCTATGCAGACAAATGCCAGATTCATCTGTTCAGCCATTTTATGAGTACTTTCTGCAGAAACTATTACACACCCTCCAAATGTCCCAGTTTGGCAGGAACCATCCCTAGTTATAATCCTCTGTCATTTCACTTTTTAAGCTGCTTTTAAAATGTCCCAAGTCTGATCTCCTCCTCCTATTCCTCTTCCTTGTCCTCAGCTTACTTCAGTTTCTGTAAACTGAGTTCAAACTGCAAAAATAGCTTGCACTCAGTTAATTCAGCAGGGGAGAGAGGAGAAGAGGGGAAAGTATTTACTGTTTTGAAGTATTTTGGTCTATTGTGCTTACAGGAAGAAAAAAAGAGATAGTTCTCCATGTGCTCAATGGCTGGCTGGTTTATTTTGGAAGAAGCCCACTGCGTTTTGGCCCATAGCTACTTTGACATATAGCATCTTGTTGGGGGACGATAGGAGTTTCAGCCCCACAGAAATGCAGCGGAAAAACCAGAGGTCAGCGAGCCAACAGCAGCAGCCTTGTTCCCCAGTAAGGATACTCACACACAGAGGAGTTTCTTCCAAACAGGAGGCACTTTATCTTCCAGCAAAGTTCCGTTATGTACAAAACATGGAACAGACGGACGAAAGCTTGCGCCAGACACCGGTTTGGTCAACAGACAAATACATACTGGGGATTGCTTTCTTATATACCTATTTACAACCAATCAGGTAGAGGTTTGCACACCTCCCTCTACCATCTGCACATGACCCCAATTTCTTATGCAACCTTGCAATTACCCACAGCTGGGGTATGATGCAACATCTTTGCAGTGGGCTGATCATTTTCCCAGGGTTCCCTGCCTGGAATCCCTGACCCATCTATCTATCTATCTATCTATCTATCTATCTATCTATGGCCCTTTCTGCACCGTGATCCCATGATGTCCTGGTGTCATCACAGTAGTGCCTTTGCCAGTATGGGAGCGTGTCCTGAACTCTCCCCTCAGCACCCAGCTAGCTGCTGGTGTATGGTAGCTTTTGGGACACACTCCTTCCTTCTACAATGCAGCCAGCCTCTTCCTGTGCTGTACTGATGCCCTTTTCGCACGGTGTTTCTTAAGCGAAAGGGCCCCTTGAGCGTCGTGTAAATGTGAGGAGCGGTCTGCACGATGCACTCACATTTACGCGACGCTCAAGAGCGTGACGCGAACTGCAAACGGATTTTCTTATTTTCGGCTTCAAGACAAAAATGCCGCGCAGTCGCGCAGTGCTCAGGGGCCTGGAGCGCACTTACCTGCCGTGCACAGCCTCCTGAGCTGTGCCGGTGGTGCTTCCTGCTTCAGCGCTGGCCTTCAACTCCCAGGCTGCGCTGCGGTAGGAAGGGGCGGGGCGCAGGCGGGGCGCTCACGCGACCAGCAAGCAGCTGCGGCGACGAAGCAGCAGGGATGTGAGAGCCTCTCGCAAGAGGTTGCTCGCGTGATCCCTGTGCTCCAGCACCGAGAACAGGTAAATTGCGGAAAGGGCCTGAGAAAGGAAGCACCTTGATAGCACTTCTGCCCTTCTTACAGGGTCCCAGCTGATGGGACTGTCGCACAAAAGAGATGTATTACCAGCTTTTTCTGGTAATGGTATAATGTGCAATCGTGACAGCCGGGGACATGACAGGAGCAGGACTGCAGCGATGTCATACAGAAGTGTGTGTCATGGATCAGCTTCAATGCATCCTCATGCCAGGATGGGGCCATAGTGCATAAATGGCCTATCTATCTATTTATCAAAATAAAACAGCCATCCTTTAAGCACTTGGGAAATGTATCTCTTTTTTCCTGTGGATGCTACTGGGTGCTCTCCAGTTATTGTCGCTCCTTCATTATCCATTGTACATCACTTTGGGCTCTCTAATGGGCTGAAAGGTAGTATCTAAACCACAGGTAAAGGAAGGAAGCAAGCAAGCAATCTTTGAGACAGCCCATATTGGTGTTGTGTGAGCTGCAGATTCCCATTCTAAGAGATGTACATATTAACACCTTCTGTTTCTTTCCTAGGCTTGTGTGCTGTGACTTCTATGGCCACCTTCACAAAAGTTACATTGGCTGTACGCATCTCTTATAGCTGGTCTTTTGGCTTGGGATGGGCCTGCATTCCTTTCTTCCTAATTACTGGTAAATATTAGGAAGCAAGAATGGTTCATTTAAACGGTTTTGCTTGGACATAGCTGATTACAATAGTTCCTGCTTTAATCCCAGGACTGTTATATAGGTTTGTCACAGTCGAGTGATAGCATCTCCTAAGATTGTGCCGTTTTGACTGCTGTTGGGGAGAAGTTCGCCTTTTGGACCGTTTCCTCACTGAAATATTCCTGCATGCACAGATGTGCTTGAACACACTCATACACACCTAAAAGCAAAATAAGAAAGAAACTAGATATGACTAGTTCACCATGATGTGCTTGATTTCTATAGGCAAGGAAGATTTTTTTCCCCTTTTTTCTTCCTTTCTTCCAACAGTAACACCAAGAAGCCTTGAGAAGTCTAAGCCTACCCTCCCCAGAGTCTGGATGGATCATGTTTTCCCAATTTCAGACTGAGGGATCCCAACAAACTTGCAAAATAAGTTTGACACAGAGTCTGCAGACAGCACTTCCAAAATCATATTTTGAAAAACCCTATTTTGAATTGTCTGGGATAATTTCTTACAGACTCTCAGGAATAGCTGGAAAAGGGGCAAGGGGTGTTTTTCCTCCCCACACCCCATCCAACAGGCTGCCTTTTGTCCCCCCAGAAGTTTGGGTGTAGGTCAGGCTCTGGGAGGGGGGGTAAGGGAAGTAAGCCATCAAATTTTTTAGTTGGCTTGGCTTTAGTTGGCTTTAGCTGTTCTTGACCAGTTTGGGAGAAAAATCACCTGACAATCAGTTTGGAAAAAAAAAAAAAGTTTGGGAGTGGGGGCTTCAGGGGATACATTTTGGTCCCATGGGTTGAATTATGCCCATCGGTTACATGTTGCTGACCCCCTTGTGTAGATGTTATTCAGCAGCACCACAGGAGGGTAAAATAAACCCCAAGGTAAGTCAACGGTACCCTTTGACTGCCCTTCCACCTGTATGTTCTGTAATCCTTCCATCCTCCTCTTGAGCACTAGAAACCACCATCTCCCATGTTTAAAAGGAAGCTACATTGTTGTTTTTCTTTTCCAGGGACTGGATTCCAAGACTTTTTGTGTGCTTAATTTTTTGAATATTGCTGACCAGTCTGTTTTGATAAATAATGAGGCTTATCTCCAGAGTCTAATATCTTGCAGAATTCTCCAGATACATCAACCGTGGAGTCTCAGATGAAAGAATATATTTGTGACCACTAGGCTGTAAGGATCCTAAAGTGATCCCACTGATAGAATCGGGGAGATAACACTGGGACCAGTGATCCCCGTGTTTCTTATAGTGTTTCATTCTTTTATTTTGCTTTATTCATTGTCAGCCTAATCAACTGCTTTTCTCTGTTGGCAGGTACACTTGCTCACTTTTTCCAAGCCGATTTACCAGAATGAGCAAAGAGAGAAAATGATGCCATCTCCTTTCTGATAAAATGTATTAAGTGTGCTTTCTAAAATTGTGCCCAGTTTTGCAGAAACAACTAGTTCATTTTGTGCTTGCTGTTCTTCACTTTATAATCCCTGTCCTATAAAACATTTTGTACTATACAAGTGTGGTGTCGTACTATTTTGAAGTGCAGTTGCTAGTCCTCATGACAGTTCCATAGCTCCATACAAGGAGAGTCCCAAAATGAAAATAGTTGTGTTGATACTTATCAATAAAGCAATTCTAGAAGTTTTCATCTTCAACAGGAACAGATAGAGGCCTTTTGTAAAGTTAACGGATCTGAAGTGCCAATTTAAGACCAAGCTCTCTGATTTGGATCATGGGGCACGATATCACAAAATGACACAATATTGCCAGGAAACTTCTCCCTCCCTTTGAGCTCACAGGAGGATTTCAGCTGACCTCAAAGGGAGTGAAGGTGACATCAATGTTCCTGCCAATCAATAAGTCCTTAATTTTCTTGGGTAGAATGTAATGTTCTGCTTGTAAAATTGTAGTACGCTGCCACGTCCACCCATACCCCCGAGCTTCCTTGTGTAGATCAGGTCTCCATGACCATTTAGCAGTGATGTACTTAAGTCTTTGGCCATTTCCATACCGGGCTTCTGAAATGGTGCAGAGCGACCTCTCACGGAGGTCTTCTACACCATAGAGTGGACTGGCGTGGACTACTTTTTGTAGGTCCACACCAGAATCCACTCAGGAGCGGCCGGAACTAGCCGTGCTGCGTGTTTTTTAAAAACCTCTTTTTAGAGGTTTTTAAAAAGCATGGAGCGTGCAGCCCCTCACTGCTCCGTCGCCCGGCTCTGAAGTGGATTTGCAGACGCGTGCAAGTGCGTGCCTGCAGATCTGCCGGGGGCGGGCTTCCAGCTGGCGAGCTTCTCCGGTTGGTGGAGAGCCTCCATCAACCGGAAGCTGCCATTTGGGAAGCCAGAGGACTGCGGAGCAGCGAGCTCGCGCTGCTCCTCGTGGCGACAGACTTACCCGGTTTCAGGTAAGCTCCGTTTTTGGGCGTTTTCGCCCGTCCCCCCCCCCCATGTGAAAACGGCCTTTTACTCCAAGTCTCAAGTCAAGTCTTAAGTCTGGGAGCCAACTTTATACCCTAACCTATATTCTAGAATTTCTGGACAAAGTCAAATAAAGTCAGTTTTAACAATTTAAGCAGAGTTGGCCTTCCACATTTGCAATTTTGCCGTCTGCAGCTTCAGAAGTGAGGAATAGGATCCTTCTTACTCTCCCTTCCCAAAGCTGGAGGCTTTTTTGCCAATGGGCATAAAAGAGTCTGCAGCTTTGGAAGTGGGGGACAGGATCCCTCTTATTCCCCATTACTAAAGCTTCAGAAGTTTTAGAAGGATCCTTCCTCCTCAAGCTTGTTGCCTAACATGTTTGCTGTTCCCCCCTGAGAAATGCACCCTGTACTCTGGGGGAGAGTCTTGTCTTTGACTCTTAGGAAAAGTTTTAGAAGGCTCCTCCAATATGCAGCAGGGACAGGCTGCTGAGGAAGCCTCAACCCCCCTCAAGCCCATTGCCTAACCCGTTTTCTGTTCCCCTCTGAGAAATGTGCCCACACTTTGGGTTTGAGACAGATTTTCATGTGACCAGGAGGCAAAAAGAGATGGAAGCTTGTTCAAAGTCGAAAGGTTTCTGGCTGACTGTGTTATGTTACTGGGGAGAGGCTCTCGCTTCCCTGCTGCTTCAGCTCTGCACGAGCTGCCTGCTCGCGTGAGAGCCCGACCTCTTCCTTCCTCACTGCACTGGGCCAGGAAGCGCTACTGGCCTGGCTCCAGAGGCTCCACATGCCAGGTAAGTGCGCGCGGGGCCCGGGAGCAATGCACGATCGCACACCATTTTCAGCTTCCAGCCGAAAATCAAAAGGTGCGTGATCGGCGCCTGCCAGCCCCTGGAGCACTGCGCGATTGTGAATGTGTTGTGCAGATCGCTCCTTGCAGTCGAGTGATGCTCCAGGCCCTCTTTTGCATGAAAAATGCCGTGCGAAAAGGGCCTAAGGTTTAAATGTATCTCCACATCCACCTCCAGTGACAGTACAAAGCAAAATGATTAGGCTAAAAGCATATTGGTGAAGTATGGAGGTACAAAGTTACTTGCATCGAAAATGATATACTCCTGCATCAATTCCATGACTAAAGGCTGCTCTGAGAATACAGGTCTTAATTTCTGAAGCAAGACCACAGATAGAGGTAAAGAGCCACCCAGTATATAATTTTATATAGCAGGCATTTCAATAATGTCACAGGCATTTGGTCTTCTCAAGCTCAAACTTGTGTTCCTAAGGTGGCCAACCTACAGGAAGCCCAGAAATAGGATGTGAATGTAACAGCATCCTCCCACTCTTGTTCCTCAACCACTGATATCAAAGTCATAATGCCCCTTGGTAATGGAGGTGTGTTATGTAGTCATCATGACTAGTAGGCATTGGTTAATGTAACACCCATGAATTTGCCTAGCCTTTTGAAAGGAGGAAACACACACTTTCTCTTCAGACAGGATGCAAAAGAGCAGGAAAACAGATTGGGTTAGACTGGTTTGCCTGCAGGAGCAAAGTATCTTTGAATGTTCTCCTTCAATATTCCAGCACAGCAGTTTATGGTAGGAAATAGTGAAAGCAGTGAAGAGATCAAAAAGAGCAGTGATGTAGACTCGAGTCGATAGACTTAGACTCAAGTCAGACTTAAGTTGCTTCAGTGACTTGACTCAGACTCGACTCAGATTTGACTCGACTCGAGACTTGTATATTTTTGATGACTGACGTGATGCCCTTGGTCCAGTAACATAACGCGTTCATCCAAAAACCTTAAGACTTTGAACAACGCCACCATGTCTTTTTGCCTACTAGTCACATGACCAATCTGTCCCAAGCCCAAAGTGTGGATGCATTTCTCAGAGGGGAACAGCAAATAAGTTAGGCAATGGGCTTGAGGTCTCCTCAGCAGTCTGTCCCTGCTTCTTATGCGAGGAGCCTTCTAAAACTTTTCCTAAGAGCAGAAGACAAGACTCACTCCCAGAGTGCAGGTGCATTTTTCAGAGTGGAATAGCAAGTGTGTTAGGCAATGGGCTTGAGGAAGAAGGACCCTTCCTTCTAAAGCTTTTGAATCTTCAGTAATGGGGAGTAAGATAGGATCCTATCCCCACTTCCGAAGCTGCGGATGGCCAAACTGCAAACGTGGAAAGCTGACACCGCTTAAATTGTTAAAACTGAATTTGTTTCACTCTATCCAATAATTCTGGAATTTTCGTTGGGGTATAATGTTGGCTTCCAGACTTGAGACTTGACTTGAAACTATCTTCAAGGACTTGAGACTTGAAGGTAGAGACCTAAGACTTGACTTAAGACTTGGAGTAAAAGACTTAAATACATCACTGATAAAGAGTGAGTTGAAGGAAATGTGGACCATCCATGGAAGTTTTAGAATCATTGGTAGGAGATGCCAATCCATCCATCACTTAAACTACAGGCAGAAATAAAATAAAATATGGCAGGGATTGGTTCCAAACTGCTGCCAGCAAGTGATGGAAGGAAATGTTAAGTCTGTCCCTGTCTTTCTTATTAACCAACAGGCTAATTTTTTCTGGGTGGGGGAATTAATGGACAAGCTAGTGTGAGAGAGATACAACTTCAATCAGCCAGCATTATCATGATTCTCATAAGGCACTTTGAATCATAGAATTGTACAGTGGAACTTGAAAGATCACTAATCCAGCTCTAAAGCATCTTTGTCATATGGCCATCCAATCTCTGTGTAAAAACCTCCAACAAAGAAGAGTCCTCTATCTTCCAAGTACACTACCTTCCACCTAATTCTGAACTTACTAGATCAAAATTAGGAAGATTTTGACTTTTCCTAATTTTTAGTCGAAACATTAGGCCAAAATAAGGCCTCTAAGAATCAAAAAGATGTTACCAGCATAGTTGCATGAGCCACAAGGTTTGTGGGAGAATAGAAGACTAGACTATTTGGAAACAGATGTTTGAAACAAGGAATGAGTGGGTGTTTTTTGAGTAAGGATCACATAAGGTGATAAGATTAGCATTTGAAATAGAAGAGTTGATGAAGCCATGAAAGACATCTGTTTGTCACAGCATATGCTTGTCCTCATCTCTCTCTCTCTCTTTTTTTTTTTGTTTTTTTGGCCTTTGCATTCAGTGTACTATTGATCATTGGAAGGTAAATTCAGGCTTAATTTCCAAGTTGAATCATTTGATTCCCACTATAGGAGAGAAAATGGTTAAACACAGGAAAGATAATATGCATTCCTCATTTAGCCCAATGGAATAAAATGATGCAGCAAAATGAAAACTGTAGGGTGAGTGATCACAAAATATTCAGGTTCACACAGAATGGAGAGGGATGGGAAACGTCAGTGGGCTGGGAATCAAATGGAATATTTCAACAAAGGAAAGGGCTGGCTGGCTTCTCACTCCACCCTGAAATATTTTGTAGCTGATCCCACTTGTTTTTTTATAATATGAAACCATGCAGTTTGGGTTGATAAATCATCAAATCTTGTTCAGCTCAAGGCTTGCTTGTGCAGTAGCTTTCCAATTATTTGTAGCTCCTACATTGTTTATAATTTCCTAATAGTTCTAGGAAATTACAGCTTTCCTTGAGCCAGCCAGGAAATGATGTTGCTGAGCCTTTCAAAGATATTGTTTCTACTTCTGTAGTTCTGATAATACACAACTGAGTTTCCAAGGAGGAGGAAGTATTTGCTGCATGGTGCTTCAGCCACTCAAATCCCTAAATTGAAATTACTCTGTGCTCGAAACTACCCAGCTCACACCAAGAAGATATTAAATGTAAGTATCTGTTCATTTGATTTATTTATGTATTAATGATGAGAGAAAGCAGAAAGACTAGAATCATATGGGCTGAAATCCTGCTGGTGACATACATGGACATAACTCAGTTTATGCATACATACTTTGTTTTGGACATTGCACAGAGAGCTCTTCACTAGCTCCTTGAATAACATTCTGTCCCTTCCGGGAATATGTCAAACCACAAAGGTACTTCTGTGGCCATTTACTGGCTGAGGAGGAGGGAGGGGTAGGTGATCTGCAAGTGCCCATCCTGGCTACAGTTTAAGAGTGGAGAAAATATTCCTAAATATTTGGAAAATGGATGAAAAACATGTTTCTTGAGTGCCAAGAGACTCTGATAAGGAGAACCTTCAACTGATGAGTTCAGGACGTCTTCCCTGCAAAATCAGCACTTATTTATTTATTTTTTTTTGGTGCAAAAAACTACATTTTCTGTGCAGGGAAAAGAACTATCTGCACAGAGCTATTATTTTCAGCACAGAAAATGCTGTTTCTTGCATAGAAGATGGTGTTTTCTGCACATGAGAATTTTGCACAGCTTAAATCCTGAATAGTCTTTGAAAACTGTGCTGTTTTTCTCACAGTAGGGAGAAAATTCCTAAAAGTTCTCATACTTCCTTCAAGAATGAAATTCTGAAGAATTACCTCTCTGGTACAGTGGCAGCCAGGGAAGAAAAATGAAGTTGCTGTCCCAGATCCCCAGGAGAACAACTTCAGTTTCTGTTCCCCCAGAGCCTGTGGTACTACCTGCTCACCCCCTTCTCCCTCCCAGCTGAGCAGTAAAGGACTGTAGCAGGGAGTTACAGTCATTTCGGGGGCACAGAGTTCACAAAGGGGGAGTGTTAGTGGGGAGCTGGGGCAATCCTCGCACAATAAGACCTGGTACTGCCATGCTGGATGCTGCATGTTTGATTGCATAATGCCACAATCCAGGGCTATCACATAGTTCTGCTTGCATAATTTTATGGTACATGGCCAGTGAAGATGATCCTGCCCAAAATAAGCTTGAATGAACTCGGTAGCACACATAAAGCCATATCAAGAGGATATGGCTTTAATTTCCCTAGACACAGGGAAGGGAAGGGAAGAGAAGAGAAGGGAAATCACCTTCCAACTGTATGTAAACATACAAGTCGACTTTCAAAGAATTTCCGTTTGTAATAACACTTAGAAAATTGACACGTCAGGACTACTCCTCCAAAAATCTCCTAGCTAGCTGTCATGCCCTGCTTTCAGGACTAGTCATGGACTATGACTCAAAGACAGAAACAGTGGAACCTGCTGAACAGGAGGAGATTGTACCACTCACCCCAGAGACAGAACAGGGGGCAGTGCTAGCTCCAGCAGACAGCCCTGCCACTTCTGACACAGAAGATAACTCACATATACCCACCTTTGCTGAGCATAGACATCAAAAGGGAAATGTATGCAGATCTTAACAAATTTATAGTAAACAGCAGTTAATTAGGTAGCAGCTAGGTGAAGCTGTGGACCTAGAAAATCCCAGCTGTTTCCCTCCAGAACTTGTCAAGAGATTAACTGACTGTTTCTCCTGCCATGTTTCTGAACTCTGATTTAGACTTGTATTGACTGTGCTTTGATCTATTGATGCTGCTGGGGATGTTGCTACGCTTCGTATTTGTATTGAGTCTGTTTACTAGATTAAAATAACTTACATTTTGGAACTGTGTGCTTGCTGCCTGCCTTGTCAGCTGCTTGTTGGTTGACTGTCTGGTCTGAGAGTAGACACTAGCTTTGGTTTGTAAGCCTCTAGTACTCCCTCTCCCCCTCCCCTGCCCCCGAAAACCCCTGGACCTCAGGGATGCTGCCTCTGGGATTTCAACAAAGGCCCTTTCCACATGTGTGTGGGGGGGAACGGCTGAAAACAGAGCTTACCGGCTTTGTTTTCCGGCCGTCTGAGTTCGTCGCCACGAGGAGCAGCGCGAGTTCACTGCTCTGCAGTCCTCCGGTGTCCCAAATGGCGGCTTCCGGTTGGTGGAGGCTCTCCACCAACCAGAGAAGCACGCCAGCTGAAAGCCCGCCCCCAGCAGATCTGCAGGCATGCACTTGCGCGCGCCTGCAAATCTGCTCCAGAGCCAGGTGACAGTGCAGCACAGGGTTGCGCGCTCTGTGATTTTTAAAAACCTCTAAAAAGAGGTTTTTAAGAAACACGCCGCGTGACCAGTGCCGGTCGCTCCGGAGTGGACTGAGATATGGAACTACAGAAAGTAGTCCACCCCAGTCCACTCTACGGTGCAGAAGACCTCCGTTGGAGGTCGCTCTGCACCGTTTTACTAGCCCGGTGCAGAAATGGGCAAAGATGGGGGTGGGGAAAAGTAGGTAATCAGATAGCATGTCTATTGAGAAGGCAGTCATCTGTTAAAAGGGCTCCTTCTTTCAAGAAACTGTCTACTCCAAGTCCAGTTTTAAAGACAGAGAACCCTAAAGAAGAAGAAGGAGGAGGAGGAGGAGGAGGAGGAGGAGGAGGAAGAACAGGGTTCTGTGGAAGTTGCTCATTCACAGTGAGTAGCACCTGGCTCACCAGCTGAGCAGGTGGGCACTTGGAATTTCTTGGCACTGCCTTCCCTGTATTGTTTTTAAATGGAAAATATATCAATACAGTTCCAAAATATGTAGCTATCTTCGTGCCTATTTTGAGCCGATTTGTGTATATTCATCCCTCCACGTTTGCTAGGGTTAGGGGTACAGGATCCCTGTGAAAGTGGAAAAACTATTAATAACTCTAGTCCCTCCTAAACCATATGTAACACACAAAAAGTTTGATCACCACATTCAGCTCACCATGGATTCCTTTGAAGCCTCAGGATTCCTTCACAAGGCAGAAGTGGGTGGCTGGTGGGGCTTACTGAAACCTCCACTGCTGCCCCACACCATTTTTAATAGGGACTTATAAGGCTTGTTGGCAGTTTCTCAGCCTCACAAGGCTTGCAGTCCCTATTAAAAATGGCATAGGGAGGCAGCAGAGGCAGCAGCAAATAATCCGTGAATAATCTAATCCACAAAAGTGAAACCCACAAATGTGGAGGGCTGACTACACTCTTCTTTTATAGGGAGGATACAGTTTCTCTCAATTTGGTGATTTGTATCAATAAAGCCCTAGGAACTGACTATGAGCAAGGACATAAGCCTCAGCAGGTCCTCAACAGGGCTGATTGAGTTCTTCTCCACCTCACTGGAAGAAGATTGGGCATTGTACTTAGTCATTATGTTCCATCCATGGCGATGGAACAAGAACAGTGGAGTTGCATTGGAAGAGCCCTGATCCTGCTGGATCAGACAAAGGCTTCTCTGCTTTGCCATTCCCACAGTGACCAGCCAATTGCCCATAGCTTACCGTTTGACGTTTCACAGACGAAAATTGGAACACTTGTAGCCAAAGAACATCAGAGGGTGGTCAAGATGGCAAGAATTATTAATGGGAACAAAGCCGACACACAAGCTAGGAGAGGCTGTGATGGTTTGCTTTGGCCTGGGCCTACGAGGAAGGGCAAGATACTGCCACCTCCTCTCCTCTCTTCCTTGTTGAGTTAACTGAGTGCCAGGTACTTTTGCACTTTGATCTCAGTTTTGCAGCAGTTGAAGTAAGCTGAGGGTGAAAGAGAAAATGGAAAGAGGAAAGAGAAACTGGGACATTTTAAAAGCAGCTGAAAAAGTGGGATGATGGAGGATGGAGGATGGAGGATTAATCAGAACTGTCCCAGCCAAAGTGGGATGGCTTCAGGGTATTCCAGAGGAAGCTCACAAACAGGACATGAGTGCAATCTCAGCCTTCTAGTCACATTCCTCTGCAGTTAATATACAGAGGCATACTTTCTCAGATACTGAAGTTTATATAGGAGCCCTATACAGGAGCCCTGGTAGCACAGTGGTTAAATGCTGGTACTGCAGCAACAAGATTGTGAGTTCTATCCTGCCGGGCTTCAGGTTAACTCAGCCTTCCATCCTTCTGTAGGTCAGTAAAATGAGTACCCAGTTTGTTGGGGGCAATTAGCTAACAAATTGTAAACCACTTAGAGAGCACTAGCTGATAAACAGTATAGAAATATACATGCTATTGCTATACATGGCCATCCTGATTAGTAGCCATTGTCTGATAGCCCATTATTGTTGCTGCAGTTGTTGTTCTTGTTATTTGACTTCAATTCCAGCTTATGATGACCCTATCATGGAGATTTTATGGTAAGATTTCTTCAGAGGTTTGTCACTGCCTTCCTCTTAAGATAAGAGAGTATGACTTCTCCAAGGCCACCCAGTGGTTTTCTATGGCTAAGCAAGGATTTGAACTCTGGTTCAGCATTCAAACCACTACACCACACTGGTTCTCTCTTCCTGCATTTACCTAATCCCCTTTTAAAATGGGAAGAAAAAAGCGCTGTTCTTCCTCTGCAAATGACCAGATGAAAAAAGAGCAGAATAACAGATAGTCAAAAAAGACAGAAGGATATAGATTTCATTGCAGAAGCAATACATCATGAATGGGCCCTTGAGTTACCTTGGCAGTTTGGACAGGAAATGGAGAAGGAATTTAATGAGTCATAAAACAAGGGGAAAACGTGCGTCAACAGTGAAGGAATTCCACTCAGTTACAGGATGTGTCAACCCTGCCTATCCCTTTAAACTAAAGTCTCCCTGGGTAGTGAAGCCAGAAAGTGCCAAGGACCTGCTCCAGAGGGCTACCTGCAACTGAAGAAAGAAGGCAGCTCTGGGCCAGGTGAGGTCATATCCCTGCAGGGATATACTTATGTAAGAAGCAAAAGGATATCAGGAGGAAAGGAAGCTGCGTAGTTAGACCCCCAAGTCCATCTAACCTAGCAGGGGACTGGCAGGGGATCTCCACACCAGATTTTTTTTTCCCTTTAGACTTACCTGGTGATCTTGAGGATGGAGACTGTGATTTTCTGAATGCAAGGCTTCTACAATGCCACTGAGTGACAGCTACCATCCTTTATCCGACTGAAGGAGGCATGAAGCCAAGCTTCTCTGTTGGAGGGCGGGGGCATCTAGGGTGAGAAACATCATTGTTCTGTGCTTTTAAATAGTTTCTGACTTACAGTGACCCTAAGGCAAACCTATCATGGAGTTTTCTGGGGCGGGGAGTGTGCGATGCACTCAAGATCACCCAGTGAATTTCCATGGCCAAGCAGGGAATTGAACCCTGGTCTCTGGGGTCATAATCCAGCACTCAAATCATTACACCAGGCTGGCTCTCTGGCCCACAGCTCCAGCCAGTCTCTTCCCCTGCATGTCACTGGTGGAAGAGATGTAAGGGCAGGCTCCTCATTTCTCTCTCATTCAGATCCTGTTTTTAACATACTCCGTTGGACTACGGACTATGTAAAGATTGGATTAACAGAAAATTTAGCAGGAACACTAGGAATTAAATGACTGGCATTTCTTTTTTCAATCAGAAGAAAGAATGTTAAACACATAGTAAACAAGGCAATACCAGAAATTTTAGCATGAGTGAAATGATTTATAGTGTAACTGAGTAGGTGGAAACTGGTGTAGAGCTTGCTTTGTCAAAAAATTAGCTTTAAATGTGTACCCTGACAATACCAACACACACACCAGTACAGGGGGCAGGGGCAGAATAAGAGCACATTAGAACATCACCACCGCAAAGTGCTTAGGAAGTATGGTGCTGAGAAGTGAAAGCATAATTTTCATTGCTGAGGTCAGTGAGAGTGAGTCCTTAACTCAGTAAAACATTTACTACATAATTCCTAATATAAACATATAAAAATGTTTGGCAAACTTGCAAGGGATCATGACTAAATAGCCTAAAGGCACCAGATCTCGCTTAATAGTTGAAAGCTAAGCAGGGTCAGCCCTGGTTTTTACTTAGATGGGAGACTGCCAACAAACAGCAGGTGATACAACCTACAGCAGAGGAAAAGGAAGGAATTGATGAAATCACTTTGGTTAAGAAAACTTGATGAAATTCATAGAGTCACCATAAGTCAACAGGCAACTTGAAGTATATAAAGACAAGAGAGCTTTCTGAATGGGAGGTTCAAAATATACCTTTCCTCCAAGATGGAAAAATGCATCACACTAAAAACCAAGTCTCAGGACAATTACAGGCCTGGACTTTTTCCCAATAGTTAAAGTAATTAAAGTTTAGTTATCCCTTCTTGTTTCAGCACAGGAAAACTTCAATTTGTTCAATGCTTGTGGATCACTGAAACACACTGTGACTGATTGATCCAAGTTACAACACGCATTTTCATAACTTTCAGCTTTCCTGTCTTAGCAGGGATAGTCCCAATTAAGCTTCTGTTGTCCAACTTTTTCAGCTACTTTTCAAATGTCCCAGTTTTTGTCTCCACATCCCACTTTCCCTCTTTGCCCTTGGGTCACTTCGGTTGCTGCAAATTGAGGCCATTTCTAAACTACCCTGTTATAGTGCTATTATTCCACTTTCAACATCCTATGGAATCCTTGGATCTACAGTTTAGGGAGGGTCATTTAGAATTCTCAGTCAGAGAGCCCTTTGGCCTCAGTAAACTACAAACCTCAGAATGCTACAGGATGTTGAAAATACACTGTAACAGTGTAGTGTGCAAATGGCCTGAGTTGAAATGGGAAAGTAGTTTGCACTCAACCCAGCAATGGAGAGAAGAGAAAAGTGGGCAGAACTTGCCCTTCCCTGTAGACTCAGAGAAAAGCAAACTGCTGTTATCTCTCCTAGCTGGTGTGTTCTTCCTCATTAATAACCTTTCTAATTTTTCTAACACCTTATTACCAACATCTTTTGCTGTGGCGTGCTATAACAGTGGGGAGGGAGAGACTGCTGGCTGCAGTTACACATACCACATGGTGCTGATTGGCTGCAGTTTGGTCATCCCTGAGCATGCTCAATGCTCAACTTCGATTGTGTGCACGTAGGGAAGATTGTATTTCTACAAAATTGGTCTTTTCCCACTAGCTGATACCTCTGTTTTGTGCCTGGATGGTGTAATTTTGGTTTACATGGCCATCAGAACTCAGGTACTGGTTCATTATTAGCATATAGGATGGTAGCTTTTGGCAGTGATGAATTTTTTTAAAAAAAAAAATTCCTCAAAAGCATTATTGTTCTAAAAGGTTTTAGAACTGTCTAGAGAGAGAATGAATGATTAACTAAGGAGGTTTAAGGTGGCCTTAAATAAAGAGGAAAGTAAGCAGCCAATTTATCATGCTAGAAAATGAAAGCAAAAAAGAAATTGATAATGATTGCTGGTTATCACTGGGTGGATGAGATAAGAAAATGCCTTTTAATGTACGGACAATTTTCTCTATAAGAACCCCTGACTTTCAGCGTCTCGTTGGATCGCTCGTGACTTGCCTCCCAACTTGCTGCCACTCCGTTTGACGAGCCTCCCCTCAGCCCCACGTGCTGAGAATCCACGCTCCCCGGCTTCTTTGCTTTTAACCGGGCTTCAGGACAGGTATAGTATTTCCCATACCAAACCTCCTCTCAAAATCCCTCTATCCAACTCCTACCTTTTATTTCTATAGTTCTTTGTGTGAGTGTGTTGCATACACGTGTTTGACTGTGCTTCAATAAAACAATTATTATTATTAACTTCTGCCTTATCATTGACTTGGCCTGACCCCATAGACATAGGGCTAAAGATCTCGCTACGTTACCCTGCCTCTCACATTACAAACTTGTGCTCTGTGCTAATTCCCTCTCCATTGTTTGAGCACATTTAGGTGTTCCTCCCGGGACCCCCAGAAATCAGGGTAAGAGCAGTCCATTGAAAAGTGGAGGGTAGAAATACGGCCCTTGTTCCCAGCAAAGTTGCTCGCCCCTGGCCATACAACCACTTGTTACTTCTGTTGGGATCTATACTTCCCTTCTGAAGCATCATTGACTTCTAATGGCCAATGGCAGTGAAAGGACCTATTCGTACCCATGCAGCTGCCTGAAGTGGCCCAAGTACAGAGGCCTGTAGAGGACAGAGAAAATGCAAACAGCCAATGCTATTACGGATGATAGATCTCAGGGGCAGCCCTCAAGTCTCCACTTTCCATGGGTCATTTCCATGAAAGTGCTACATACAAATCTCCAGCTCAGCTGGTAGAGAAAGGGTGGGCAACGGCACAGAGTGTGGGGGTCATTTTTCCTCCCTGTACCCCCTCTGCCCAGCAGACTGCACCAATTTGTTTCAGCATGCTCGAAGAGATATTGATGTCACTACAGTCTACCAAATTGGCCAGTTTTTGGCTGACCTTTTCTTGTGTCTGTCTGTGTGTGTGTGTTGGAGAAGTTTAAGGACTTTGAGAGATCAAAGGGGAACCAAACTGCTTCATTTTTAGGAAGTTTTGGATTATTTTGGCTAGTTTGAAAGCAAACAAATCACCTGAAAATCAGCCCATTTTCTAAAAAAATTTGGGAGGGCCTGGGACTTTGGAGAGCTTCTGGAAGATCCCAAAGGCTGCCTTTAGGGGTCCCAAGGGCTACGCTTCGCCCATTCTTGAAGCAGAGCAACAGCTTGCTACAGTTTGCAAGTCTCAATTGATCTGTTGCTGCAACTTGCAAAGAATCTCAGAGAAAGCCTATTTATTAGTTCAGGTTTTGGTCTGAAATCTTAGGGTTTGGTACAATCCTAAGATGGCAATCCTATGTGCTATTCACCTGCACAGAGTGGTCTTGTGTCAAGTCAGCTTTGTTCTCTGCCGTGCAATGTGATGTCATGTAACGCCATGTGGTACCATGTAGTGCTTTGAGATTTGGAAAAGCTTGGAAGAAGGATGATGGAACTGAGTGAGAAACTGCATGTTGGGAATAAGAGACTGTTGTTTTAATGAAAGGTGATAAGAGGAATTAATGCAGCTGCAAGATCATGCAGTTGGTGGGTGGGATGATAGTCTGGGAAAGAGTTGTTTTAATTAGCAAATAAATGGCTAGTCCGTACTTGGGGAAAACAATGAGTTTGGGGCTGGAGACAAAGCCTCCGAAAGGTCAGTACTTTAGATGATTGAGTTATAGCCAGATTGTCAATAGAGTAGCCAGTATGCAAACGCGGAGTATTTGAGAGTTGTATAGTCCGCTCATCAAGCTGCCTGTGCGGGGCAGGAGATCTTTTTTATAAGTAGCGTGCATACATAATGTGGTACTTGCCTTGAGGTCTCCTGAAGCTGCATTCGGCAATGACTGGCCTGCCTAGATTGGGATGTGAATGGTTCAGCTATTGTCGGCTGCTCCTGTGTGCGTGCTTGTCCGGGGGCCTCGCAAGCACGTGGAGAGGAATGGGCACAGAAGACCAAATTATCGATATCAAAATGATATCTTAATATCCCACAAGCTAGGGCTAGAAACAGCGGTAACACTGCAATGAACTAGAAGTCTCATCTGGAAATGGAGTGGATGTGGAAGTCAAGTGATGTCACTTCCAGCTTCAGACCTAAATCAGCTGTTTTGGAGCATTTCTTGAGATGGTGGTAATGCAAATATTGGGGGACTGATGATAATGCTTGATATAAAATAATGAAAAATTAGTATTTTTTAGCAGAAGAAGTTAGCAATTAAATATGTGCCTTTAAGCAAGATGATGGGTGTTACAGTATAACCAAGGGAATATGCTTTGAGCAGTAAAAGGGAACTATCTTGTTAGCAGGATGTGAAAAAAGATAAGGAGACATCAGAGTGAGGAATAACACGTTACTGGCTGGCCTGTGCTGGAAGATAAAGATTTTAACTCTCTGAGGAGAAAAAACAGCAAGTAATGTAGCTGTAGAGATTAGTAAAAGGTTGTGTCAGCCTGACTATGGCCCTTTTCACATGCCATTTCTAAAGCGAAAGGGCCCCTTGAGCATTGCGTAAATGGGAGGAGCAGTCCGTACGACGCACTCCCATTTACGCAATGCTCAAGAACCGGACGCAGAGCAGACACGCACCTTTTTATTTTCGGCTCTAAACCGAAAATGGTGCGCAGTCGCGCAATGCTCCCTGGGCCCGCGTGCAGTTACCTGCTGTGCGGTGCGTCGGGAGCCGGGCCGGTTGCGCTTCCTACCTCAGCACTAGCCTGCAATTCCCAGGTTGCGCTGCAGTAGGAAGGGGCAGGGCGTTCGCGCTATGTTTGCTCAACCAGGAAGCCGATGCAGAACTCAAGCAGCAGGGAAGCGGCAGCTTTTCTGCTGAGGCTTTTCGCGCGACCGCCACCCCCCACCTCTGCGAAAAGGTACGGTGCGGAAATTAACCAATAATGTACGTTTTTGAAGGGCCAAGGAGAGTATAAATTTCAAATGGAGAATGTGTTCATCACTGACTTTTTGTAGAGAACACAAAATTAAAAGTCAATCTAGCTGTACAACTGTTTTAATCAAATAAGCCTTCTTACCCTACTCAATCTCTCTGAGTTGTTTTTTTCATTGGCTTCATAAACTCAGGGACAGGCAGATTTTGCAGTAACACTGAAGTGAACAAAGTCAACTTGTTGAAGGTTTTTCGGCCAGTTTTTCAGCCATTTTCTTTTACAGAGAGAAGTGGTGCTTAGAAAAAATCCTTGGAGATCTCAGAGAGAACAAAAAGGTGGCTCCAATGTCTCTCCCCACCAGTGGAATGACCAAATAAATAAATAAATAAATAAATAAATAAATAATAATAATAATAATAATAATAATAATAATAATAATAAAAAATCTCCCTCTTTTCTCAGATTCACTTCAACTGACTGGGATAACTAAAAATCATCCACCATGAGCTGCCTGAGGAACAGTGCTGTGGTCTTCTCGTGCATTGGTTTAGCACTGCTCCTTGCTGCCTTGGCCTCAGAGTTCTGGGTGGAGGGAAGGTTGCACATGGGGCTGTGGAAAAGTTGCACAAATGGTTTCAGATGTGTTTCACTTGGAATGGACGTACCAGGTAGGGTCCTGCTTTCTCCATCAGCTATTCATGCTCTCAGCAGTTGGAGGGGCACCCCCAACCATCATTTTGGGTTGCAGCATATCTACCCCTTCCCTGCTCCGAACCCAGGCCATTCCAGTCTGTATTCATCTAGAAAAGGAAATTGTGAAAACTCAGAAGGGGGGTGGTGGGTCAGCTGATGGATCTCAGATAGTCTTCTGTGACTAAATTGAGGCCCGCACTACACTGTTACAGTGCTGTTCTTCCACTTTCAACATCCTGTGGAATTCTGGGGTTCGTAGTTTACTGAGGCCAAAGAGCTCTTTGGTTGAGAATTCTAAATACCCCTACCTAAACTGCAAAACCCAGGATTCCATAGAATGTTGAAAGTGGAATAATGGCACTATAACAGTGTAGTGTGGAAATGGCCTAACAGCCCCTTTGCTGTACTTTCAAGGCCCCAGCCTTCAAGGAACCCTTTCTGCATTGACCATTCTCCTGGGAAATCCCCCAAGAAAGCCAAGACTTTCCTGCATGTAGGAGAGGATTCTAAGGTGCTTACCTGCTTCCTTGTGACCATTCACACTACACAGTTATAGCACTATATTCTACTTCAATTGCCATGACAACATCCTATGAAAACTTGCGAGTTTGTAGTTTGGGGAAGACCAGATTCTTTGACTGAGAATTCTATATGTTTCTCCCACAACTTTGAACCTCAAGACTCCCTAAGATGGAATCATGGCTGTTAAAGGGGAACAATAGATCTATCATTCTGTAGGGACCCCATGCCCACTTAACTGTGGTCTTTGGAAACTTCATCTCATGTGAACTAAGGCCATCATCTAAGTTAACGACATGCAAGTGTAAGTCCAGCTAGGCTTCTTGTTGTTCATTGTGGAGGTTGGTATTCTTTTCCTCTCATAATGAAGACCAACCTTCCCTCAGGACTCACTGTTTAGCTACTACAGACTACACCTCACTCATGACTATTCAGTGGCTGGTGGGGAACAGGAAGGGATTGGTTATATCTGGTTATATCCTCATGGCCAGGCACAGAACAATGACATCATCTGCTGGGACAACGACATCATTTGCTGGGACCTGTGGAGGACCCAGGTGCATTTCAGCAGAAGATGCCATCTTTCTGTGTCCAGTTATGAAACAACAGAGATAGATAGATACTTTTTGACTCCTCCTGTTCTCTGCAAGCCACTGAATGGACATGGAGCTGGGCCTAACACAGTGAAACAATGAGTCCTGGAATTATCAGAGGGAAGCCATGGCATTGTCGCACCATGTTTTAGAATATGCTTAGCGATGCAGAATCTCAGCCTGAGTGTGTTATTTTAGATACATCACCATGAGAACATGCAGCTCTGGGTCACCAGAACTGATTTCATTTTTTTTGCAGTTCTCTGTAGGGCCTGAGAGAAGGCGATTTCTGGATGTCTTGGGGATTGGAGTCCCTCTGAAACAATTATTTTAGCATATTTTAAGACAGAGTAGAATGTGGGTGCCTTTCTTTTTAGCACAAAAAGTGAGGGGGTTTTGGAGGGTCAGTAAGGCCATGTACATCCCATGGACCATACATTGCCCACTGTTAACCTACAAGGAAGGACCCATCATAGTTGCAAGAAAGTTGGTCAGCCCCATCTTTCCATCTCTGTTTTATTTTAACAGATTTGGACAATTGATATGAGAGTTGGCCACTTTAAAAGGAAAGGAAAAGGAACGAGTTGAAGTCAGATGTGCTAACTGGTAAGAAAGCAATACATAAACAAAGACAAGGAGGAAAGTACTAGAAAAACTCTATCACTCGCTACCTCTACTGCCCCCTGTAGGAAATTGTTGCCTATGCATATGTGGTTGCAAGTTTCTCCACATCCATCTGTCTATACCTTTTCGTGGGTTCAATGTTAACTGTTAGCTTTTAGCCCCATCTCACCTTGAATCTTTGTTTTTTTGTAGACTACATTCATGCCACAAGAGCCTTCATGCTGATGGCAGCAGTGGCCGGTGCTGTCTCCTTCTTTGGCCTTTGTTTCTTATGTTGCTGCTCTCAATCTGGCTCCAGCTCCCTGGTCAAGACAACAACTATAGCCAGCTTTTTAGCAGGTATTGTATTTAAGGGGTTCATATTTATTTACTCAAAATGGAAACTTTCATGGAGTCCTGTGTTGTTGGGTTTTGGATGCACCATGCCATTCAAGGATGTTATCATACAAACAGATTTTAAATATATATTTGTCATCTTCATGTACCCTTTCTGATTCTCAAGTCCTCAGCTTCAGACCTGGCAATACAAATAAAAATTAAGAATTTCAACTTGATGAATTTGGGACATGTTTCCAAATTCAAATGTGTTACCACACAAATACCCAGAGCCTGAAAATACAGCTTAGAAGCAAAAACTGTAAGTTCAATTGCCCCACCCCGGTAGAATTTGTATCTTTCGCAATGGAGTATCTGAAGGGACAGAAAAGCTATAAAAGTTTAAACGACAAAAGAGTATTTTAAAAAACCATTTCTTTCTTTTAAAAATAAATTGGATTAAATGAAATGTATGGTCTTTCTATTATAGGATAGTCTTTGACTTCAGTAAATTCCAGTGTCCTCCAACCTCCATAGAAATGTTGATTTCCCAGAAATGCCAAGAGCTAGAGGGAACCTTTTTTCATATATGGTGGACCTGCCCGTGTGCTAAGATTTATTGGAAAAACATACACAAAACAATATCTGAAATCCTGAACGCTAACATTCCATTCCTACCAGAACTTTTCTTACTAAACATGTTGCCGGAAAAAGAACAAATCTTGATAAAGAAATACTGGCGCATTATTCTGTACGTGATAACTTCAGCAAGAATAATATACACGAAGTATTGGAAGAAATGGAGGAATGGACTATAAAATTACTGGAAATGTGAAACTGTGATATTTTAACTCAATTACTAAAAGAGAACTTTAAAGATGAATGTGAGATTGAATGGTCTCCAGTACAATCATATTTACAAGGGAGTAATGGGTAGTATATACATATTCCAAATATCCAATTTCTAGAATTAGGTTGATTATGGGGAGTGTAATAGTGCAGCAATGAATGTCAAATGACTTATTTTACGCCTGCCACACCATTTGTGCATTACAACATGTTATGTGGAGTCTATTTAGTAGACTGAATGGACAAAACAGTGCGACATTAAATCAATATGTACTGGCAGAAAACAGTGGGGGGAAAAAGAGGAAAAAGAAAAAATAACAATAACAATTATGTAATATTAGGATTATAGAGACATCATGTCTTATTTAATGCTTTGATATAAACCTATCAAAAGAAATGCACAATCCTACACTACTGGGTTTTGTAATGATTTCTTTTTGGCTTCTAGGCCTTTTTGCTTTGGTTGCCATGGCTACCTTTACAGGTGTGTACTCTGAACACTACCAGCGGATAAACCACACATGGTATGAGTGGGCTTTTGGTCTTGGCTGGGGCTCCATTGCTCCGTTCCTTCTAGCTGGTGAGTATGCGCATAATAGGAATGCCAAAATCTCTTCATTTAAACACGCCTCCTACATATTGGGCTGTCTGGCACCCTATTTTCAATTGGAACTCTGTGGTGAATTGTGCACCAACTCTTGTTGTTGTGTACCTTCAACTCATTTTGAATTTACGGCAACTCTAAGGGGAACCTATCATGGGCTCTTCTGGGGAAAATTCAGATGGAAAATTTTGTGGGCTCATCTGTATATGCTCTAGAATTCAGTCCTTGTATCAATGTTTCACCAATGACTGTAGGTCACGAATGGGAAGTTTTTTCAGCTAAAACTCCACAATCCATTACCATTGGATTTGTAGGCTAGGACTGATGGAAACTGTAGGCCAGAAACATCTGGAGGCTACGGTAGCACACCCAAGGTGTTGCTGAAGGTTCACAACCATCAGGCATCCTGGAGATTCATCTAGCTAGGACACACATAATTAGGCTATACAGCATGAGTGGATATCGTGCAGCTCTCTAGATGATAGACTGCTATTCCTAACATTCCTAACCACGGGCTATGCTGGCTGAGGCCACTGGGAGTTGCAGTTCCATAAACACTGGGAGGTTGCACACATCCTGAATCTGCTATGTAGGGAACACATGGCCTTTTGATTGTTGTTGAATTACACCTCCCATCACTATTAGCTAAGCTGGCTGCAATTGACTGGAGTTGCATTCCAACATCAATGGGTGCTGAAGCCATATATTCCCTAGTTAGACCAATGGTCTGTTCTGATATGAAGCCAGTATTCAATCCTGACTTTCCTATGATTCCCAGACTAGAACATGTCATAGAGGAATTCTTTAATAATGGCTATCAAACTGATTTTTTTTCCCTGAAACATCCCCTGGCAAAGCATTTGAGGTTATGATATTTCCACATTTTTCCAGATTTTTTTTTTTAAGTCTCAAGTACTCCAACTTTGCAAGTTTTGGAGGAGCAGCTCTATGGGAGGACTTTGATCAATAAGCATAAACCCATAATTTATTGCCTTACTCAGTCATATTTCTCTCCGGACAGGTGTGCTTGCTTCCAAAGTGAAAACTGTAACAGTGATATGACAACACGGGGATGGAAAAAACCAACTTTGTTGAATTTTGGGCAGTATTGATGCTCAGATGCTACTCCTGTGTTATGTCAATGAATGCAGTTGTGCAAACTGTGAAATGGAAACATGAACCACTGTGAATAAAGAATACAAAATCTAAAAGTGTAAAGTTCCTCTTCAGGCAAAACTTCCAAGGGATTCTGAAGAATTTTCACAACAGTGGTCAAGTGTCTCAGCAAGCTTCTGTACCTCCTAAAATAAATAAATATAAGTGCAAAATAAAATGTCTCCTTTTTGTTTTTGCAGAGAAGATAGAAATGATGGCTTAGATCCTGCGAACAGATGTAGAATATATGTCATGTGCTGTCCTACAGAAACTCTCCAATGATGTTTAATGAAGTATATCAAGCATGGCATATAATGATTGCTGGAGTTAACATTCTACAATACACACTTGGTTAAATAGTGGTACACACTTTTAGGTGCACACAATTCCCGTTGGTGAATTCTCAGAGTACCCTGGAGGTATAGGTGCTACTGCATGGTCTGAAATGGTGAGGCTAAAAAGAATATCACCAACATATGCAAGAAATTCCATCCATCCACTGCTTATGTCACTTGCTGTAGAGCCAAGCCCTCAGATATTTGGAGAAATGGAGATTCAGTTTTTCCAGAACAAAGATTAGAGGCAAGCCGAAGCTGTAAAACTTTTATATATACATATACAGAAATGAGTCAGACTCTTATTCATTCTCACTGGAGAGGAGAACTCCATGTGCTGGAGTTTAATGTCTTGGATTACTTATCTAAAGAAATGTGAGAATTTAAGAAGCGGTTGGCATGCATCAGCCTGGAAGAAGTCCTGTAATTGTCAGAAAAGTCAATAAGGAAACAATGGCTGTTACTACTGCCTGCTGAATCATGTCAGCAGAAAAATCTTGGCCACACTCTGCAGGAAAGACCAGTGTTTGAGCCCTTGGGTTTAATTGGTGCAGGGTGTGCCACAGAGGGCACACTTCTGGAAACGGAGTGAACATGTCTTGAGATAATAGGGTATTAGAATTTAATGTTGGCAGAGCTGGTAGTTCCAGTTCTGACTCCAAATGAATCTCCAAATGGAATGATGTCCTTTGTAGAAACAGAAACTCCCTGCCAGTTAAAAAAAAAGGAAGAAGAAGAAGAAGAAGAAAAGAAAAACCTCTCTGCCAATGAATAAAATAGGGCCTAAACTTTCAAGAGGAGCAGTTATACCGCCTTGCCTGTTCCTCACCTGCTCATTTTCTACTTGCAGGAAGATTACAAGTTTTCTTAAGATAGGCAGTCATTTTTTTAAAAAAGTAATTCCTCCAATTCTAGTCTTCCTTCTGCCTCTTTTTATTTCCTTCCTCTTCCTCCTTTTTCATTTCTAGATGACAAATAACTAAACCAGCCCTGGGGAAGTGTGGCCCTCCAGATATTGGCCATTTCCGCACTAGACTCTTATAGCTCTATTATTCCACTTGTAACATCCTATGGAATCCTGGGGTTTGCAGTTTCGGGAGGGGCCCACTGGCCCCTCCCAAAACTGCAAACGCCAGGATTCCATAGGATGTTGCAAGTGGAATAATAGCGCTATAAGAGTCTAGTGCAGAAATGGCCATTGTTGTAATGCAGCTCATCTGTGCTTGGTGGCCATGTTGGCTGGGGCTGAGGTGAACTGTAGTACAAACAATACTGGGAGGGCAACAACTTCCCTGCTCTTGACCTAAAAAATATGCACACGGATGTGTATTTCATTTTTAATAGCACGCATATGAACTTTCATCATCCTTACAGAAGGAATTGCATCTCTTTGAAGAGAATTGAGACATCCCATTAAACCATTCAGGATGGAGAAGAACTTCATTTGGTTCCTTTTTAATCTGAAAACTTTCTAAAATTCCAAAGTTTCTTCATAAACATGATGGAAAGATTTTAAGGGTTTAAAAACGCAGATGTGGAAGAAGGCAATACTGGAAGAAATAGCCATGCAGGCCGATGCCTTCTACCACTTAGCTTGTTGAGGTTTGTGCTGGAACTGGTATTCAACCCTATTGGTGGTGTTGAATTAGGACAGCCACCTTTCTGGTTTGATTTCTTACCAGATTCTTATCTTTAACAAATATACGGCAGGTAGATACAACATGATCCTCTACCATGTATATTCAGCATGATCCTCTATGATGTATATTTACCAAGTTTAACAACAGCAAATGAATGGAAATTCCATTCTATTTACTTCCTTTAAAAGGAAAAAAAAAGACTCAGCTGTGCCTAAACTGAATTTGAACGGCAAAACTTGATGGGAATTCTCCACAAACATCTAGAGGGCATTTGGGGGCTTTTTTTTTTTTTAAGAGAGAAGTATAGGGCTGCCATGGGAACCCACTCCCCTTCTTTCTCCTTTCCTTGACCTGGTTTATACCCTGGGTGCCAGCTGTCCTTACCATGCTTTGTTCCTTTTCTCACAGCCACACACATTTTTATATTTGTGGTTTTCCCACTTTTGTGGGGGTTCTGTGCCCGTAACACTTGTGAAGGTAAAGGGCCAACTATAAATATATTTCAAAATAAATAAATACCATCATCATCATCCTACGGAATTCTGAGGTTTGCAGTTTAGGGAGGAGCCTTTACAATTCTTAGCCAGAGAGCTCTATGGCCTTAGGAAACTGCAAAGCCCGGAATTCCACAGGATGTTGAAAGTGGAATAATAGCACTGTAACAGTGTAGGGCAGAAAGGCCCTGTGTGAGAGAGTTTTTAATATGGAGGTGGAAGACTTAGCACTGTGCCTAAGCTAAAGAATCTGTTTCATGCCAGACAAGGTGACTGGCCTTGCTAAGAAGTGAGGAAAGTAAGCAAATGCCTAAATAAGGAATTGGGTGAATGAAGAGTGTACAGTATTTTATGGATTAACATTACTTTTAAATGACTTTTCTAAAATATGACCTTTAGTCTATTGTGAGTCTGAAGCAGAGTAGTACCACTGAATCAATTGGATTTTCCTAAGTGTTGGCCCTCAATTGAATATTGGATTCAGTGGTTCTTCCACATTTGGAGCTAACCAAGGCCATTTCCTCACTAGACTGTTATAGTGCTATTATTCCACTTTCAAAATGCTATGGAATCCTGGGGTTTGCCGTTTAGGGAGGGGCCTTTAGAATGCACAATACACCAATGCAGCCCACCACTTCTATGCATAATTCACAGTTGAAATGGGCAATGTGTAGTAGGCATGTGCAATGCACCATTGCCATGTGCAATGTGCAGCAGCAAGCATTCAACATCGCTGTATGCAGAACTCCGCTTCTGCCACTGTCAACATATATCTGCCACGCTATGCCAGACAAATTGCCCTGCATGCATAGTGCTGGCTCACAACACTATGGTCCTTTTCGCACACCACCTGCAACCCGCAATGGCCACGGGATCATGACAACGGTTCTGCATGACATCTTCATGATCCCGTGGCAATCCCGTGGCCACCCCTTCGCAATCACGGATTAAATCATTGTCAGGTTTTTCCCAACAATGACATATGATTGTGGAGTCCTTTTGCCACCCTCCCGCCCTGACCTGTGGTGCAGAATGACAGGAAGCACAATGGCTGCGCTTCCTCCCCCGGCACAGCCTGGGAAACTGCCAGGCTATGCTGCAGAAGGGAGAAGCAGAGCCATCACGCTTCCTCCTGTCCGACAGGCAGCCGGTACAGAGGGAAGTGCAGCAGAAGAGATTCCCTCCCAGGAAAGGCTTTCCCTGGATCCCCCACAGAATGGATTCGGCAGCAGGTAAGCTGCAGCAAGGACCAGAGTTTCCCTCCACCACCTTAATTAGCTACCAGAAAACCAATGATCCACTGCAGAGCTTGGACATGTCACTTTGAGGGATTACCACTCCCATCATCCCTACTGCCCTTGCCAAACTATAATCTGTTGTCTTTAACAGTGGCTTAGGAACAAGTCATTTCTTATCAACCCTTCCTTGCAAGTTCCAGCATCAGAGTGGAAGTTCCGTGACAGTTGAGAGTCCCAGTCTAGAGGAACCATGCTGGACATCAACGAGATCTAAATATTCTTCTGTATCACACCCCAGGGTTATTTTTCTCTGTCATTTAAGTCTGTTTTTAAGACAAAGAACGGATCGAGTGGAAGGGAAATCCACGAGAAACCAGTTGCTGTACTGGACCCAATGAATCCCTACAGGTTCATCAGCTTTGCCCTTTCTCTTGTTAATGTTCTGCTCCTTCTAGCTACCCACATTTCTCATGGCTGGACTTTGTTTAATCCTAACGTCGATATCTATAATTCTGGACTCTGGATTATCTGCTCAGGGAAACAAGGATGCTATCCCATGCATTCCACTGACGGTATGGTATATGGGGTGGAATGAAAATCTACCAGGGAGGGCTGAGAATTCTGTTTCGGCTTGGTTGAATGAGCATTTACCCATGTGTGTCAATTTCTTTGTATGTGAAATGGAAAGAACTTTAAAGAATAAGACAGAAACTGAAACTGACAGATCCTTCTACGCATCTAAACTGCATACCATCTCCCCCTGTTCCTGTTAGCCCTGTAAGTTTGATACCCCTGCCTTGTTGTTGTTATGCTCCTTCAAGTTGACTTGGCATATGTTAGTACTATTCCAGGGGTTTTCTTGGCAACATCTATTCAGGAGAGGTTTGCCACTGTCTTCATCTGAGGCTGAGAGATTATGACTTACCCAAGGTCACCCAGTGCTTTTCCATAACTGGGTGGGAACCTGAACCTGATCTCCTGAAGTCATAATTCAACACTCACTTCACTACACCATGCTGGCTTTCTATCCCTCCTACACAGCAAAAGGAACACCACTGTGCCAGATTTTCCATTCTGTTCTTTCCCATGATGCCTGAGAATCAGGGCAGAAGTGGAAAAAGTTACTCTTTTAGAACTGCAACTCCCATGGCCGGGACCTACACTGGCTGAGAAATTCTAGGATCTGTTGATCAAAAATCTACTTCTTCTGAGCTGTGCTTCAGGACACTGCAAAGGATTCAAAATGGTGACCATTCTGCCAGGGCAGTCACTGTTTCTGCTACTTGGAGGTGAGGATAGCAAAGAAAGGGAAGAAATCAGAAGTCAAAATTACTATTACTATTACTACTACTATTATTATTATTATTATTATTAATCTTTATATCTGATTTTTTCCTTGAAAAGACTCAAAGTGGCTTACAACTTTAAGAAGAACACATAGTTAAAAACTGAGATGTACAAAAGTTAAAACACTAATTAAAAGGCAAGAAGATATACTGCCACTCTTTGTAATGGTGAGCCCCATCCCTAAGAAAGTGCTGGAAGATTTCTTCTCTGCCTAGAGGAATTTTGTTCAGTGGTCTCCCCTCCATCCAATTTCTCTATCCATCAAACAGGAAGAGTATTTGAAAAGTTTGTCTGTGCCCGGCTTCCGCTCTACTCCATTAAGCATTCTTTGCAGTGTGTTTTGACTCTATGTTCACAGCAAAAACATGGGAGCAGTGGCTTCTATGCCAGCAGACAAGTGAATCTGCTCTGAATTTTAGTCTAAACCTGAAATACATTCTTTCCGGGTGGTGAACTTTGTTCTCAAAATAGGTTCAGCTCTTTTGGATACTTCCTGAATTATAGGCTGAAATTCAGGGCAGATTCAGTAACTCACGGAGCCTTATTATAATTAGTAGTAGTAGTAATGACAGTAGTAGACAACTAACCCACCTATCACATTCACTAGGATTAAGGGCACAGGACCCCCACAAAAGTGGAAAAACTGCAACTATCAAAATCTGTGTGTGTGTGCGTGTATGTGTGTGTGTGTGTGTATGTGGGAAGCGGGCCAAGGTGTAGTGGGGAGAATGGGTACTCAGGGTCCAAACCAGGTCAAGGAAACAAGAGGGAAAGATGGAGGGTTGGCATGGTCATCCTATACTTCCTCTCTCACACCCATCTTCTTCCTTGGGTATGTGTGGGGCATAGGGAGATGGTTTGTGATGCTGAGAAATTGGGCTGTGAACCTTCCTCAGTTGGCCAGTCAGCTGCTGGTAGAGAAAGGCCATTTCCGCACGAGAGGGTTATAGCGCTATGATTCCACTTTCAACCTCCTATGGAATCCTGGGGTTTGCAGTTTAGGGAGGGGCCGGCCGACCCCTCCCTAAACTGCAAACCCCAGGATTCCATAGGAGGTTGAAAGTGGAATCATAGCGCTATAACCCTCTCGTGCGGAAATGGCCAAAGAGGAGGACCAAGCGTGGGTTTTTAAAGGCCCATGAAGCCTGATAAGAGCTGCCAAGCGGGAAGGTTGGAGAACCTCATAAATAATCAAATCCATGAAAGTAAAATCTGCAGATGTGGAGGGGCGACTGTACAGTTGTAGCACTATGATTCCATTTTAACTGCCAGGACATCCTGGGATTTGCAGTTTATGGAGGAGTATTTCAAATTCTCAGCCAGAGAGCTCTCATACCTCATCAAACTACAAAGCCCAGGATTCCTTAGGATTTATTATTATTATTAAAATATTTCTACCCTACCCTATATCTAAAGATCCCACGGACGCATACAGGTGAAGTTTGTACATCCAAATTAGGGAAGCTTAAACCAAAAATAGCGTAAATTGACTAAAAAAATATGAAACTTGAGCAACAGACTAAAACAACGTAAAGCCATGTGCATTAGCAATTGAGATAAATACTATGAGGCCCAAAAACTTTGCCGAACAGTCAAGTTTTCAGTGGAATTGCCAATGGGAGGGCATTCCGTGACAGCTGTGTCATGTCTGAAAACGCCCCACTACCTGAGGCCCCACACAGTGGCCATTTCCGCACTACACTGTTATAGTGCTATTATTCCACTTTCAACCTCCTATGGAATCCTGGGGTTTGCAGTTTAGGGATGGGCCTTTAGGATTCTCAGCCAGAGAGTCTTTGGCCTCAGTAAAGTACAAACCCCAGAATTCCACAAGAGGTTGAAAGTGGAATAATAGCACTATAACACTGTAGTGCAGAAATGGCCAGTGTCTTGCCCTCCCTGGTAGGGCACAGAAGAAGCCTCTCCCCAGTGGGCCTCAGGTGGCCATATGGAGGGATACAGCCATCCATCCACACTGCCCCTAGGACTGAATCACATGGACTTCCTTTAAATCAGGGCTTGGCAAAGTCTGACCTGCAAGCTGCAGGTGGACCCGAGGACCATTTCTATGGCCCTCAGGGTCCCCTAAGGGTCAAAAGATTTATGAAAATGCCCCTTAAGCCCTCTAGAGAGATTGGGGAGGCATTTTTGCCACATTTGGTTCCCCCAGGCCAGTTTAGGCCCAGGGGAGTCCTTTAGATAAATTGGAAGCAAACTAGAAATGACTTCCTGTTTTTACAAAAGGCCTCCCCTGGGTCTAAAATGGCTCAAGAGACTGAAAAAATGGCGAAAATATCCCCACCCCTGAGAGGATGTTGGGAAGGCATTTGGGACAATTAATTTTGCAGGGTGAGAGAGTGCAAGCGGACTCTCCAAATTCTCCTGGGAGGCTAAGGTGACCCCCTAGCCTCTCATAATTGTCCACCCCGGCATTAAATCAAGTTGTTTCCCTCCTCAAACCAGGAAAGAGCAATCTTAAGCTGACTTGATTAAGTCCTGTTACACACCCTGGTCAAGGACTGATGGGATGAAGCGATGAAAGCAAAGTGGCATTTCGAGACTACATCTTCTCCAGATTCCTAAACACCGTGCTTTCTTTACCCATAGAACATGGAAGATAAAAGCCTGAAAGTATATGCAATAATGTTCACAGTATCCTTTTTTTCTTTCCTTTTTTCCCCTAAGTTTACTTGGACATCACTCGAAGCTTCATGGTATTAGGTGTCCTTGCTTCTGTCATAGCTCTGCTATGGTCAGTGGAATGGGACCATCTCATTCACTGCGACTTCATCTTTGTTCCCAAATCTCTGATGACATCTATCTTCAGTTTTCTTTCAGGTATTACTGTAAACTTTGTAAGTACAGGCAGGCACCTTTTGTGGGCCCATCATTGCTGTTTGAGCATAGCAGAAACAGAAGTTCATATAATACGTGCTCAATTCACCAGCATGCCATAGACAAGGACAAAGTGGCAATGGGTTCCAGTGCCTATGGATGTCAGGGGTGTAGTGAACACATCGTGAGCTTTATTCTCAAGTTTAAAGGAGAAATCCAAGGTTCTGAAACCTATTCCCGACATATAGGTTCCACACCCTGGGTAGTTTTTTTACAACAGTGGTTCTCAACCAAGATCGTCAAAGTTCTGGAAACCAAGATAAACATCTTAGAAAGCTGCCTATGTTCAGCTTGGAAAAAAAGAAGATTGAGAGGTGTACATTGGACTTATACAATGGTGTAAGTTACATTATTGTTGTTGTTTTTGTTATCTGTTTTCAATACTTCTACTTATGGCAACAAAATCACAGGCTTTTCTTGGCAGGATTTATTCAGAATAGGTTTGTGATTGCCTTCCTCTAAATCTGAGAGAGTTGACTTAACTCAAGCCACCCTGTGGATTTCCATGGCTGAGCAAGGATTCAGACCCTGATCTTCCAGAGTCCTAGGCTAACACTCAAACACCCCACCGGAGGGTTCCAATACCTGTGTATGTCACTAACAGGATGTCAGCCAGTTTTTACACTACTGTGGTGCCCCAGAGGGCCATCATGATGTAGTGGTGTGAGCATTGGACTACAACCCTGAAGACCAGTTGATTCTCTGCTCAGCCATGGAAACCCAATGGGTGACTTTGGGCACATCCCACACATTCAGCCTCCAGAAAAACCTCATGATAGGTTCACCTTAGAGTGGTCATAAATCAGAAATGTCTTGAAGGCACATAACAATAATAAGTGCCCCAATGAGATTCTGAGCTTATTTCTCCAAACTCTAACTCTGGACTTTGACCATATCAGAGGACGGCAGGCTGTGTGGGGTGTGGGGTGAAGCACACAAAACAGATTGCAAGATACATATTTTTTTTGTCCTCTAATCTTGCAGTGATATAGGCCTTCCAGCACCTGTTGCCCGGGGGAGACACCTTCCTTTACCTCAAGAGTGGGCATAGTGCAACCTGTGAGCCACATGCAGCTTCTCAGACCCACAGTATGACCCTTGCGGTCCAGCCTTGGAATCTAGAAGTGTCAAGAGCTTGAAAACCCAGACTTTGGGGTCATACATGGTCCAGAGGTACACTTTGTTCATCCCTGTTTCAAGGCTGTTGGACCTCAATTGTGCATCTATTTCTCCAAGATATCACAACACCCAGGCGAAAAATAAGTCCTAACCTCTGCTTAATCACATCAGCCTACCACTGATACATGTCAACATTACTGAAAGGCAGTGTCATGGCCTTCAAAGTGCCGCTTGACACAAGACTCTATAGTATCTACTGGTCAGATGCTGAGAACTGGTGCCTTTTTCAGAACTGTAAGATTCTATTGTCCTATCTGCAATAGAACAGCAAGTCTCTTCCTTATGTCTCCTAGGGATCTTTGTGCTACTTGCGGTGATAATATTTGAAATAAAGATTGATCAGAAGTCTGTACATGCATCTAAGAAATGGGCTTTTTACTTAAGCTGCGTCATCTTCATTCTGTGCTTCGTGTCAGGTGGGTATGTGGAAGACATGTACCTGGTTCACAATTATTATAGTGGAAATCAATTTCCTGTCTTGGCTGGTCACTTCTGCCCTCCAATGCTTTTTTGGGATCAGATCAGGGCAAACAGTTTCCGCGTCTGTGGGGTGGGTGAATCTGCCCTTGGTTTTAGTCTGAATTTTACAGGGGTTGACCAAGGGACTGATCCTGTTTTGGGGATGAGTTGCTGTATCTTGGAGGGCTTTAGTTTGGATTAACATATGGAGCAGTTTCACCACTCTATTGATACAGAAGCCATCATCTGTCCACAGGGTCAGATCTGATCCATGGGTGGTCAATTAGCCACAGCACCTCTAAAGCCACCTCATAATGGGACAATCTAAGGATGGAATATTATATAGCTCTTGCAAGTTTAACTTGTCAGTCAAAAAAATGCACCAGCCCTTGAAGATAGTTTCAGCACAACCATCATAGACAATGGGACAAGAGAATTGTGGTGGTGATCATTTCAACCAGATTTTAGTCCTTATTAACAACTTCCAAGTTCCTGCATCAGAGGCAATGATGCATAACTTTACAGTTACAGGGCTACATCACTGGCATCATACATAACCATGCTAGTGAACTGAAATTCACTAGCGTTCAGTAGTGAATATCAGTCCTGACACTGATCTGAAGGTTACCTTTTTCCAGAGCCATATAAATTTTGCCATTTGAATCTTGATAGTTAGATCTTTCTATTTTTTCACGAAGCTATGAAAATCTCTTTAAAACATAAGAGGGAGTGCAGGCACACATTAGTGGAAAGTGAGGAAAGGGAAAATTTGTGTCATTTTCTTTTAATGAGAATTGATCAAAATTTCTAAATGTCTTCATATTCAAGGTGTAACAAAGTTGAGAGTTGAAGTAGGTGAATGTGGGAGAAAACAAAACAGAGAGATTTATCCATCCAAGAATAGGACTCTGGGTGCTTGAGTTTTGAAAACCTGGGTTTGAATTCATGTGTGCTCAGTTATTTTAGTACAACATTAGGATTCATAGCTCTTCTTTCTTACCCTCTCCCTAACAGGCTTCTTATATTTAACGGATATATGGCAGGCAGGTACACTTTTCACACTAAACAGTTAGAGTACTATGATTTCCTTTAGCTGCCATACTTCCATCTTTTGGGACCCTGGGATTAGCAGTACAGAGAGGGGTATTTGGAATTCTCAGCCAAAGCCTTCTGGTGCCTAACCAGACTAGAAGACGCTGGATGAAATTCTGCCACGAATAGAATGTGCTATTGGCTGTTGCTTGATTGTCTGTATCTCTTTCCATGCTGTGGTGGCTGATGGTGTTGGTGGTGAATCTCCTCCAGGTTTTGATGTGAACTTTGAGGAACTGCCTGAGGTTCTGAATTTTATCCCCTAGCTATATTCAGCACCTTGGATACCCCAGTAAACACTAAATAGATTCACTACTCCATCAACAAGGGAGCCAACAGATGCTACTAACATGACCCCCCCCCACTTTCTCCCTGTTACTCTTTCTCTAACACCTGCCTGAGAATCAGTGCAGCCCACTGTGGATCACCCATTATTAAAATGATTTTTCCAGCTCTGTGAATTTCTCAGTTGTGCTTACGGGGGAAAAAAATGAGGGAGGTAAAATCTAAATGGTTCGCTTTCCCAACACCAGTCTTGCAATCTTTTCAAATTCCCCAGCATGGTGTAGCCATAAAGTCTTCTTGGGGTGTGGCCAGAGACTGGGAAACTTCCTTTTTTGGAGGACAGAATAAAATCTGGTCCCTCAATGAACACGTGGAGCCTAGTTCCCTTCTTTTCTGCAGCTCCAAGAATGCCTCAGCCCAACAGGCTCCTAATAGGCTCACTTTTCTAAGCTTGAGATGTGGTTATGTCAAGCCAAGTTCTTATACTTTGCCTGTTCCTATTATACCAATTGATGTCAAGAGCAGATGGTACATGTGTTCCTCTAACCTCTTCCCATCACTCTTTCTTCTAGGGGTTTACAACCTTGTGACCTACAAGTTGTCACTCTGGGGGACAGGGACATCTACCACTCATGTGGGTCCAGATATCCCCAGTCACGAAGACTTTCCACATGTATTAAAAGCCTCCCAGCCTTCTATCCTCTGAGCAAAACGAGCTCCAGTTGCCAGAATCTGTATTGACCATGGACATGCTTACATTGCTGAATCAACCCTTGTGCAAGGCAGCTCACAGGCTATACCAGCTTCTCTGAGAAGTGGTATACCAAGGGACTCATTTGGGAGGGTATCTCCACTGGAAGGAGGTTTCAGATTTCTGCTGTGATTTTGGCACAAGTGCATAAACCTTTCTTTCTTTTGTGCTGCTGTGCAATACTGGGGAGCACATTTCTTCATATTTTTCAGAACTCCATGAAATATTTCTCACTGGCAAAAACTCCTTTTCCTTTGATTAAACCTCCATTCACTAAATATATTTCTTTAGACATAATTTAGATGCATAGATAGTGGTTCCCTCCTCACTGTCCACCCAAATCTGTTGGTTTCTATTAAATATTTCTTTACTGACAAAAATGCTTTTGTGTTCTTGTTATTAAAATTTCCTCCAATGTAGAGCATTAAAATCTCCTCCAGTGTATCTCTCTCTCCCTGTCTCCAGTTATTTTCAGAATTTGGATTTTATTTTATTTTAGTACAACTCTCAATATCTCCAATCCAGCATGGCCAGAGATTATACTTGCTGTGGGATTTTGAAAACTGTGTTCCTAAAAAGTCATATTTTTGAGCTGTGTTGTGTTGCTATATATAGGAGGAGAGGTAGGTGTCAGAGGGAGAAAGAGAGACAGTTAACTAGATCCTTTTAATACAGACCTATGACAGAAAGTTCTGAGATGACTGTATCCCAGATAGGGCTACTAAGGCTCAAGAATGAAATATGAGTATTCTCAGAAGAGCTTTCAGAAATTCAAGAAATCTTCCACTCCCCCAAAAAGCCTTAACGTAACTCCTCTACCATGATGGTTGGTGACTCCCATGTTATTGGGACAGTAAATCTACCCCAGGTTTTCATTTAGGCTTCAATGGAGCTCTCCAAAGGGCTGAACCTGTTCCTAAATAGGATCAGCACCTTGGATGGATCCTTGAAAGGTAACCAGAACCTGGAATTGATCCCCCCGCCATCGATATGATAGTTACCAGCTGCCATTGCTCCCCTGCAACCTGTAACAGCCCAATGAGAACTGACTCTGCTCGGTAGCTCACAGGTGTTGAATGACACATGAAAAGCCCTCCAGAAAGTTTTGGGGGTGTAGTTCGTAATGCCTTGGTTGGAGGGAACAGCTAGTGTTTACATCAAGGAGGTATAGTGGAAGATCACCACAACACTTCATTGTTAGACCAGTTTGTCTACTTTTGAAAGTCGCTAAACAGGACTGCAAGCAAATAGGCTCTGAATACTGATATTTTCAAACACTCATTTGTATTTATTATAATTTAATATTGAGTGGTATCACTATTTAGAGCCAAGCAGATGAAATTTTAACACTGCATAGTAGACCTTCAGTCTAGCAGCTGGGATACAGAAACTCTATGAACTTCATCTTTAAGGTAGCATTTTCCAATTTTTTAAAAAATAAGTAAATAGATAAAGTAAAATAAAATGGGGAAAACTTTAGTCCTGTGAGTATTTTCAGATTCCCATTCTCATCAACCCCAAACAGCATAGCCAATGGTGAAGCATTATGTTAGTTGTGGTCCAACAACATCTGAAGATTTTACAGCTTGGGCAGGCTCATGTGGCAAGATACAGCTCTTCAAATGTCAGAGTTCAATTCCCTACCAATGCCTTTCTGCCAGCAAGGGAAGGAAGGCAATAGTACTTGCCTAAGAGGAAGAGGTAATGGGGGGTGTCCAAATGCAAACAAACAAGTAGAGTCGCTGAGCCGAGCTGAAGTCAAAGTCAAATCCAAGAAGTCCAGAATGCTGAAGGTCAATCCAAAAGGGTCAAGAGAGCCAGAACACAAAGGTCATGGGAGCTTGAGTAGCAATTTGCTACAAGCAAACAGCAAGCCATGCCAACTGACTTATATGTTGACAAAAACAGGTGTTACTCGTCATTGTTCTGTTAACTCAAACTTGCCCAAACGGCTTCCCTCTGAGCTGCTCATTTCTGTTTCCTCCATGATTGGAGGCTAGAGGGCAAAGGTGAATCTAATTCCTCTAAATCATTTCCAGTCCCCTCTCCCACTGGCACTGGTTGCAGCAACTCTGTCTCAGCATGTTTTTCAGTTGAGGGGAGGTATTTCCAAGATAATTTGGTCTATCACTGGCTCTGTTTCTGGCACAATCAACTGTTCATCGACCTCTGAGCCATCATCTATCACATCAAACAGCTTGGAGACATATAAGGCTTTATCATAGAATTACTGAGCTAATCTCTCCCTTCCTTCCTTCCTTCCTTCCTTCCTTCCTTCCTTCCTTCCTTCCTTCCTTCCTTCCTTCCTTCCTTCCTTTCTCTCTCTCTCTCTCTCTCTTTCTTTCTTTCTCTCTCTCTCTCTCTCTCTCTTTCTTTCTTTCTTTCTTTCTTTTTCTCTTTCTTTTAAAAATGCTTCTATCAGTTAGTAATCAAAAAGCAATGGCCTGACCTCTTTGCTCAGCTCTGGGTGGCTATTCCATGTAGTTATGTTCCAAGAGAAGAACAGAAATTCCGTGACAGTTGGAATCCCAGACTGTACGAGGGCTTACAAAACTGTCACACTTTCAACCAGAACAGGATATTCTCAATGCTTCTGAACCCCTCCTGCTTCAAATCTTCCCTGCTCTTCCTCTGCCCCTTCTTAGGCCACTATTAAGATTCCTGAGAAGGTATTCACATGATTGTCCACACTCACAGAATTGGCTTCAAAGGACACACAAGAGAAGAAGACTATCCTTTAATTCAGCTCAATGATTCCATATAGGATCTTAAGTACTGTCCTAGCCTTCATTAATTTTGGATTGATCCTGATTGCTGTTCTGTCTCCCAGCTGGACTGCCTATTATTCTAACATAGATTTCCTCATTGTTGGCCTTTGGACCACTTGTTCCAATAAATTTGGATGCTACCTTTTGGAAACCTTTGATGGTATGTTAAAAGGGGACAGAATGAAAATTGGTAGGGTTGTTTTCATTACTAAATGGTAATAGACTTTGAAATTAATATGACTGCATATTGGGAAATATTATTTTTACCAAAGAGAGAGAGGGAAGGAAGAGGGAGGAAATGAAATTCAGTTGGTGGCAAAATAGAAAAAGATTAGTAGCAACACATGATCAAATCAATTGTCTGCTCACCAACCTTTGCAATATCATGGAGAATGAGTTTTCCTGGACAGATGAGCCCACCAGAAATATAAGATGACGACTGTGGTCCAAAGGAATCACTAAGAGATTATTCCTACTTTACTTTTAAAATCTAGAGCCAAAAAATTGCCCAAGTGAAACAACAGAGTATGAGGGTGACAGCATTGTTTGTAAATAGCATACTTACAACATTCAATACGTGGTTCAATGGATCTACTCTGGTTGGGACTACATATCCAGATTATCTATTTACCTACCCACATTACCCACATATCTGTCTGTCTGTCTGTCTCTCGGTCTATCCATCCATCTGTCGCCTATCAACACCAGACAGCAAGGCCAAAATGGTTCTGCACTCCTGCACTACATGGAACAGCAACATAATAAATGCATTATTGTGTTTGTTGCAATCGTTTTCTTGCAATTTCTCCCCAGGTCCCACCCACACGGGCCACGTCCCCACCTAAACAGGTCCATACATTTCCATTTTCTTCCACAGTTCTTTTCAAAATGGTAACTGGAAGTGATGTCATGTTACCTCCTGTCACCTTATTAAAATTAAAATCAAACAAAGCAAAATAAAATGGTGCTAGGAAGTGAACAAATAAAGTAAAATAGAATGATGTGGCATCACTTTCTGATGCTATTTTGAGAAGGAATCTGGAGGAAAATGGAGGTATTTGTGTGCAGTTGAGGGTTCTTGGATACCTGTGAGGTTTTTTTAGCGTGTGCATGTTTGTGTGTGTGTTTTCACAAATTTTTAGGGGAGGTCTTTCTGCATGGTTTTGGGGTAAAAACTGACCCAAAATACTACTGAGTTTTTTTTTTAAGGTTATTGCAAAGCGTTGGGAGACTGGTATGCAGCTCAATTATCACAATATTGAGGTTTAAGGATTTTGAGCAATAAAAAAACTAATGATGTGATAATTTGTGGTTATGATTATTAGTAATTTTAGCAAGTTGAATGTACATAGATCTGCAATGGTAGAATAAGACACTGGATATTAATCATTTTTCCTTTAAATTACACTTTGTATGCGGGTATCAGAGTTCTTTTGTGTTCTAGTTAGTTTAGCTAGGAATGCATTTGTGGTAACAGATTAGTCTTTTAGCAATGTGCTTTGCTATTCCCTCTTAGTCTTGGTTTAGTTCAATCAGGCTTAGTTCAGTTTTAACTTTAGATACTTGTGTATATAGTCTATGTATAGTTTGCTCCTTTTACTTTTGTTTCTTTCTTTTGCTGTTGGAAATTATTTTGGCCCTTTTCACACGATGACTGCATCCCGTCATGGGGACATGGGAGGAGAGGGACCACAATGACACTTCTGTATGATGTCGTCGTCGTCCCGCCCTTCTCCTGTCACCAGCTAGCATGATTGTGGGTTAAATCATTGATGGAGTTTGTCTGTCAGTGACCCCTGATCATGCAATGCTCCCATACTTACCTGCCATCCGGAAGGGCAGGAAGTGCAATGGAGGTGCTTCCTGCCCCAACGCAGTATGGAAAGAGCCCAGCTACACTGGGGAAAGAAGAGGCGTGGAGCTAGCTGGGTGTGGAGGGGAATGTTCCCATCATGCTCCCTTCCGGCCAAAGGCACTGAAGGGATCGCAACTGGAAGAAGACAGAGCAAGGTAACATGCAGAAATTGCCTTTGTATGTGTGTTGGTGTCAAATTGAATAAATATATAAATCCGGAAAAGTGATGCCTTACAGCTGCCTGTAACCAGCAGGCCAAACATTGTCCACTTCTGCTTTAATTGAAGAATTTAGGATCTTTCTGCAATAGCTTAGTAACGGAATCAATAAAGTCAAATAAATATCTTAATAAATACAGAAATATTAGTATTTCTATGCGATGATAAACTGATGAGTTTGTTGACGAAGCTTTTCCAGTTAAAGTTAATCTTGATCACTTTGGTCATATATTTGCTTTGCCTTTTCTTCTAGTGTCCCTGAGTTTAACCCGAGCCTTCATGGTATTTGCTTTCCTGCTGTCTACTGCAGCTCTGGTGTCCACAGTGCCATGGGACATGATCATCACCTTCAATTTCCCCTTTCTTCTAAATGCATTGGTGACTTCCATCCTCAGCATCATTGCAGGTATCACCAAAAAAGTGCACAAATCTGGTCAGATTTTTATCTTAGTTGCATTCATGGCACAGCAGCCTCTGAGGAAGAAGAGAAAAATAAGATTTAGGTCATGATTCATTTGTAGAAGCATTTTTGGTCTGATACAATGCGATAACTATGTCTGCCCCTTTTCTTTGGGTGCCTAAACTCAGTTTCTAAATGCTCAAACAAAGTTTTAAGTGATTGGAATGAGAGAAAATTAGGGGGCAATGCTCACATTTTGCTACACCATAACTGTTCCTCTTCTCTGTGCCTATATATATTGGCCAAATCCAGTAGAGAGAGTTATATCAAACATGGAGATGACCATGTTCTACCTGCCTATCTTATTGGCATTGAGGATGAAGAGTCTTTCAAACAAAAAAAGAGAGTAACCTTAATCAGTGCTAGCATGGCTGAATACAAAGGGACTCCAGCCCAAACTTTTAAGAGCGAAGCAGTTGAAGGCTTGGATGTGCATGGAGGATTCTATCAATCCTGGTTTTCACAGTTGTTCCTCTACTGCAGCAAAACAAAGGATTTTGTGGCACCGTAATGTAGAAGTGGGCACATCAAGGATTGGTCCCGAATTGGTTCTTTATGGGACCCTGGAGGTCTGCACATCCTTCCCATGAGAAGGATGTCACCCATGAGAACCTACTAAATTAGGAGGCTGAAAAAAATGCCCTACCCCATAATGGCCATTCGTGCTCACCAGTACGGCATAGCGGTTTGAGAGCTGGACTATGACCCTAGAGACCAGGGTTTGATTCCCTGCTCGGCCACAGAAACCCACTAGGTGGCCTTGGGCACATCATACTCCCTCAGTCCCAGAAAACCCCGTGATAGGTTCAGATGAGGTCATCGTAAGTCAGAAACAACTTGAAGGCACACAATAACAACAACAACAACAACAAAGCATTAAAAGTGTTACTGACCTTTCACTGCATTTTCAGACACGTTCATTCCCCATCACCTTTGTATGCCTAGGCAGATCTTTTTGGAAACTAGGAAGTGACTATGCTTCCTGCTGTGATCATTTCTTGTTTTGAAAAAATAAAAGAGGCCTGTCTATGCTTGGTGTAGCAATCTGAGTGTTAGGCCCTTTCTGCAGGATGTCATCGTTCCATACTGGGGACAGAGAAGGACGTGACCCAGACGACACTTGTGCACAACGTTGCTTGTGTACCGTTGTTCTCCCATCCCCAGGCAGCGCAATCACACTGCAAATCATTGAAAGATTTTACCCGTGAATGACTAGCAATTGCACATCCCTCCTGCCACCTTCCAACACTTACCTGAGCTATGGTGAGTCATGAAGCATGATGACCATGCTTCCTGCTCCAGCAGAACCTGGGACAGTGCCCAGCTGCACTGTGGAAGGAAGAGGCATGACCATTGCACCTTTTCCATTCCTGCAGGCAGCTGGTGTGGAGGGGAGTGCTCCTGTCACACTCCCCTTCTGGGAGAGGTTCTACTGGGATCTCCATGGGATGCCACTGGAATCAGAGTGTGGAAATGGCTTAAGACTGAGGCTCCCAGAGATCAGGATTTGTATACCCACTAAGCTATGGAAACCCACCAGGTGACCTTAGGCAAGACTCTCAGCCTTAGAAGAAGGCAAGGACAAACCTCCTGAAAAAATCTTGCCAAGAAAACCCCATGACACAGTCACTGTAAGTCAGGGTGCAGTTGAGGGTACACAACAACAATAACAACAGATTGAAGAAAGGCCTAAAAAGCGTTACTCAAAATGTGGTAGCATGGCATGAGTGTGGTAGAACTCAACCCAAAAATGTTTGGCGGCGTTATTGACCACTTGGGTCAAAAATATTCTACCCACCAGTGTCAGGATGGGATGCATGGGGACTCTTGAGGGTCCAAAAAGACTGGCCCCAGGGCTTCCCACTGCCTGCAGCCCATTTCTACCTTACACCTCAGTCATCTATCAGCTTTGGTTTCTCTCCCATACCCAAATTTTGTAAATGTCAATTGTTCTCCATCCCCAATATGAAGACATTTGTGACTGTTGATAAGTCCTTGTTAAAAATGAAATGAAGGAACTACAATCAAATCATTGGCTATTTTTGTTTTGCAGAATGCCTCAGAATCTTTGATCCATAAGATCATGAAAACTCTGCCTGTTCAGGAATTTTTTTTTTTTTAAAAGAATATAACATTTGTTGTTGTTGGGGTTGGTGGTGTTGGTATTGGTTGTGATGATATTCTCACAACCCTGTTTTTTCTTCAAAACCAAAACTGAAGGCAGTTAACAAATTAAGCCAAATGCACTGCTGTTAAAATAGCCAGGCAGACACACAACTGTTTCTACTGTATCTTGTAGGAATTTGTGCACTGGTTTCTCTCGTGCTCTTTGAAATCTACGTCCATGAAAAGAAAACAGCAGTGGATGAGCACACCAGGAAATGGGGCACTTACTTTACCTATGCAGCCTGTGTCATGTTTTTCGTGGCAGGTGCGTATGAGGGGATGAACCCCATTCAGAAAGAATGAGTATTACAATTGTGAAATCTAGCTTATCTATTGGTCAGGGCCTGCCCTCTCATTAGGCAGAGGCAGCTGTCCCCAGGTGGCGTATTTGGGGTCTTCTGAAGGAGCAGGAGAACATTACTCTGCCTACTGATGAACAAAGAAAGTCTCCGGAAGTCTTAGTTTTTGTCTTTGTCCAAACCAGTCTTATTGTGGAGATCCACATGAAATTTTCTTCATTCTGAAATGTATCCTGGGGGATCTCAGAATTACCATCTTATTCCCACTCTCCTGACTGGTTTAAATTAACTCAGTACATTTCAAAATGAAATGTATCTCTACTTATCCATGCGTTTGTACTCTCTTGGGACCAAGTAAACACAGCCATTGTTTCCAGGACACAAACTCAATAGTGTTCAGAGGAGGGAAAGAAGATTGTTAGCACTACAACAAAATGATTCTATGGTGTAACAAGTAAAGTATGGCTTAAGCATTTTAGCACTTTGACTGTAACTCCCAAATTTCTTTTAAAAAGGCTCAGGGGGAATGGGTGAAAATCAGTTTCTTCAGTGTTGCATGAGACTGAATGTGACACATGATCAATGGGAGAGAGAAGGGGAAGGAGGGAGGGAAGGGGAGAAATAGGAAATGGAATCAGCTGTTGGCTGATAAAAAGGGAACTCAAGTTTCCTCTGATGCCTAGACACAAATATAAAAGCACACATAGTATGGGAAGATTACTCTTTGGGACTGCAACTGGTAATGCTGGCCGGGCTGTGTAAGGAAATGTTGTCCAAAGAGGTAATCTCATAAAGCTTTGTGTACACATACACTGGCCTAGAGTGAGCACAGTGTCGGAGTTTGAGTGTAGGGCGAGAGGTCTGAGACACCAGAGTGTGAATTCCCAATCAAGCATGGAAACTAACCTCAAAGTATGGCAATGACAATTGAATTAACATTGCCAAGAGAAGCCTAGGGTGGGGATACTGTCAGTCAAAATCGACTTGAAGGCATGTAATAACAGTACAAACTATGAAGTCTTCTGCAGAACATGGTTTGAGTTTGTCTACTCCTCTCAATAAGGATTCAGCCTGTGTTAGATGGGGTTACACTCCCTCTGAAGATGCAGGTTCGCAGTTTGGGAGTGGTCCTGGATTCAACTCTGAGCCTGGAAGCCAAGATCTCAACCTTAGGCAGGACTACATTTGCACAATTAAGGCTTGTGTGCCAGCTGTACCCATTCCTTGAGATGTCAGACCTGGCCGTGGTAACACATGCCTTGGTTACATCCCTGTTGGATTGTTGTAACGTGCTCTCCATGGGGCTGCATTTGAAGAGTGTTCGGAAACTTCAACTGGTCCAGAGAGCTGCAGCCAGGTTGCTAACTGGAGCTGGTTACAGGGATCATACAACACCCTTGATGCAAGAGCTCCATGGCTGCCGATCTGTTTCCGGGCACAATTCAAAGTGCTGGTGATGACCTTTAAAGCTCTACACGGCTCAGGTCCAGGTTATCTGAAGGACCATGTCTTCCCCTACGAACCAGCCTGGGCATTGAGATCTGTTGGAGAGGCCTTTCTCTCTGTCCCACCACCCTCACAGATGCATTTGATAGGAATACAGGAGAGGGCCTTCTCTGTGGCTGCCCCCAGGCTCTGGAACTTCCTCCCCAAAGAGGTTTGACTGGCATTCTTCCTGCCTACCTTCAGGAAAAGTTAAAGACATTCCTATTCCAGCAGGCATTTAATATGTAATCTGTATATAGAATGGTCCTGGTTATTTTAATTGCTATTTAATTGCCCTTTGTATGTTGTTTTTAATACGTATTTTAACATTGTTTTAGTTATTAATGATGTTTAATCCGTGTTTTAACTTTTGTATATTACAGTTTTTAATTATACAGTTTTTAATTATAGAAATAAATTATAGAAATAAAGATCATCATCATCATCATCATCATCATCAACATCATTATCATCGTCTTAGGTTGAAGAGTGTACTGCATGATCATCTAATATCTTTCCCCCAACCTCCATTTTTCATTCAGGTGCCTATAACTATCTTGCCTTCAAGTTTTCCCTCTGGGGTTGCTGCACAAGCTCAAGTCCTAATGTCGATGCAGAGAAAAGCAGTGAGGATGTGAAAGTAACAGAATAAGCAGTCCACAATGGAGTGATAAGGAATCTAAGTGCATGGTCAAGGGCATGCAAAGTTGCAAAGTCAACCCCATATTCTGCACCAGCTTCCTTGATATATTCTCCATCCAGGGACTCATTGTGGGAATCCATCCATCTGAAGGATGCTTTAAAAGCACAGCATTTTGGGACACTGAAAAACTGCTTCAACTTATTCAGTCTCCTTATATCATAGGGATGATCAGTGCAAGTTCTCACAGAGGTTGTTGGTCTGCACCTCCCAGCCATTGGTTACTCTGGCGAAAGCTGTTGAAATCTTCAGAGCAGCAATGTCTGGAAGGCCACATGAATATGACCCTTGCTTTACTGGCAAGGATAATTTTGAGGTTACATAGTGCATATGTGTGTTTGTAGAAAACTTAATTCAGTCATGAAGACAAGTTCCATAATTTCTATGAATTTACTCTACATATGCCTGAATCCGGTGTTATGCGTTATGCTTACGCAGTTTTATTACACAGATATATAATTTCCATATATGTGGAATATTATATAATAAATGTATATATATGTGCTATTTCAATCTATATGGTTTGTATCCAGTTTATATGTGTGCACGTAATTTCATTGCATAGGGTTTATTTTTCTGAAAGTCAGAATAAACACACATACAACAGACTGTTACCCCACACTACAAAACACCAGACATCTATCTTAATACGAGAGCTGGCATGTCCATCCATTTTAGTTTTGTTGCACTCTCCCAATCCTATCTAATTTTAATTCCTGTCCTTGTTTCGTATCAATTTGTGAGATGGTGTTTTCTTACCTTGCTGAAATTTGTGCATTTTGCTTAACTCATTTGACAAATTTGTGGATTTACCTGCACCAGTTCCAAGATTTCCAAAAGATCCTGCATTGGCTGAAGTGGGTTTCTGCTGATTGTTTATCATCAAATGCACTTTAGCCACCTGCATATTAAAATCTGAACATTGTTTTAACACACTTCATTTATTCAAAATTCCCTATAAGTTTTGCCTACCTACAAACTCCAAGGGCAAACTGTGTATTTCCTCACAGGCAGTACTCAGAGGTACAAACATGCCACTTTTGTCAATAATGAGTCAAGTGAAAGTCATTTCCATCACTGTTAGTCATTAGCACAATAATGCAGTGATAACACATAGCTTACATGGTTTTAAGAGCAAATTAGACCCAACCATGGAGGGTAAGGCTAAACTTAGTTACTAGCTACAAAGAGCTATATTGTCACAGGCAATAGACCACTCAGTAGCAGCTGCAGGGATGGGAGGCAGACATCAACAGAAAGCTATTACCTTCAAACTACTTGTCAGCTTCTGTGAGACAATTGAATCAATAGGATCAGACCGGGTCTTCATTCTCTTAAAATAAGGGTGGGGGAAGTATGGCTTACAGACATCACTTCTTGGGTGCCAAAGACTGTCCCTAAAGATCCCCAACCCTGCCCCCCTCCAAAAAAAAAATTCATAATGCAGCGTCTAAAAATGCCAATGTGATTCTAAGATTCATCAATAGATGTATAAATGTCTAGATTGAGGGAAATAATAGTACCACTCTATTCTGCTTTGGTCAGTTCTCCCCTGGAATCCTGCATCCAATTCTGGGCACCACAATTTGAGAAGGTCATTAACAAGCCAGGACGTGTTCAAAGGAGGTGACCAAAATGGGAGAAGGCTTGGAAACCATGTCCTATGAGGAGAGGCTTAGGGAGCTGGGTAAGTATAGTCAGGAGAAGAAAAGATTAAGGAATGATATGATGGCCACATTTAAATATGTGAAAAGATGTCATATTGAAGATGAGTCAAGCTTTTTTTATGCAGTTCCAGAGACTGGGGAGTGATGGGAGATTTATAGCTGGCTATCTTCACACAAATGGTGCTTGATTAATTAGTGTCTCTCACTTAAGAGCCACCAGGACTTATGAAAACCCTCTTTGACTGTCCTTCACTCCAAGCTCTTAGTGTCTTCCTCCACCTGCTGGGAGATAGAATCTCTCTCCATCTCCTGGGGTTTTGGGTCTCCTTATGTTTCACCCCCAGATACAGGTGCTCCAACTTTTGAGTCTGTATATGAATCAGACCCACCTAGAGGATGAGGCATGACAGTACCACATAACAAATCACCCAGGATTCCAACTGTGTTCACCATCTTGATTTCTGCAGGGTCAAATCAAGTGGTGAGAACCCAGTCCTGCTGCCTGTTGAGTTCGTATGGGGAGGAGAGCCAAGAAACCAAGTAGGGATGAAGGGATAGAAAATGGCAGAAAAGCAATGGTAGTACAAGATGGCAGCATCAAAATAGTCAGAGTTGTGGTGGAGATGGGAGAAAAAAACACGGCATGGGACCTCCAGAAGGCACTTGTATGATTTGGTTTATATCCCACTTTTTCCCAATATGGGAACCACAGGTGCCCTTTGCATAGGACCCCATGAAACATGGCATCATCTCTGCATAGAGGCCTTAAATATTTAAGAACTCAGTCAGGGAGGCAGACAGTATTCCTTCTGCTAAAAGAGGTGAAGGATAAATACTTTTTCTATTTTGTGAGAATCCTTGTGTGGAAATTTGGTGACCTTGATGTCTGGAATTGGAATTTGGCTACTGAGCATGGAAGCAGAACGTAGTGGTGGTCCACACCCTGGAAAAATTGGCCCTCCGGTACTCTACTTGCCCACATAAACCAAACACCAAGAGCTGGTCCTCCCCTACATGATTTGTTTTCATACAACCACCATGGGAAAAATGCAAATATAAAATAAGGCTTCTTGAATATTTATTGGGTGAGAACTTATCTCCTACCCTACTTCTTTAACATTCTCTTCCATAGATAGAAGGTTCTATGGCAGTTGGAGTGAAGTGGAGAAATTCAGTAGAAGTCTCTGAGGGAGAACTCATTAGGCTGCAGTTGGATCTAAATAATCTCCCAAGAAGTTGTTTTTCCTTCCCTGTGAGTCCTGTCTTGGTTGGCTGCAGCCAGTGCTAACAACTGGGACAAAGGAAGCATCTCATGTTCACCTACAGGCTAGCAAGCTGTGTCCTTTCCTGCATCAGTTTTGTGTTGCTCACGGTTGTTGAATTCTCTCCTGGGTGGATGATGTATCTAGAAGATCCTGCAAGACCCTTATTTACTGGTTTATGGACCGCTTGTGTGAATGATGAATGCAACAACGAGATCATCAGAGAAAGTAAAGCATGCCAGCATTGAAACGAGATTGGTTGGGTTGGGTTGGGTTGAGTTGTACTGAAATTTAATAAAGTTCACTGCTGTTGTTTTCTTCCAACAGAATTCAATAATAAATTCTCTTCCCCTTCATATATGATTTCATACAAAGGGAAAGAGTAATTCTGATCAAAAGGGCAGTGGCGGAGCTTGGAGTGTGTGGAAAGAGGGCAGGAGGGGGGATGGCTATGGCATGAGGAGGGTGACCATTGTGCATGGGGGCGTAGCTGAGGTGTGTGGGGGCATGGCCAGGGTGCATGGTGGCATGGCCAGGGCATGCGGGGGTGTGGCTATGGGCCAGGACGCTCCAAAAAACATTACCGCCCAGGGCAAATCACACCGTCCGCCCCCATGTCCCTACACAATTGCAAAAGGGAAGGACATTCATGGTTTGCTGGGGACTTTCTCTTCCAATGCTAGGAAACCACACATATGTTTCTTCTTTATTGGGTCAAATCTGCTACATGTAAGTCTTCCTTAGTAAACTCCTATATGTTTACTCATGAGCCACAAACAATTTCCTCAAATTCTATTACTTAACAAGTGATTTGTTGGCATACAACATATGTCTGTTTGAAAAAGCTCCCAGAAGAAAGTCCTAAGTTCTATCCCATGGAAACCAAGGAGACTTTACAATGCTAAGCTTTGTTTGGCTAATGCCCACATGTACAGTTAGGATTTCCTATTTAATATTCTTTATGATACTCCTAAAGAAAATAATACAAGTACTTATCATTATGAATAACCCAGGCATTATGGTATCAGTTGCTATTCACTTTTCTCTGCCACCAGAAGAGAGCGTAAACACAGGCCCTTTCCGCATGTGTGTGTGTGGGGGGAAACGGCCGAAAACAGAGCTTACTGGCTTTGTTTTCCGGCCGGCCGAGTCCGTCACCAAGAGGAGCAGCACAAGTTCGCTGCTCCGCAGTCCTCCGGTGTCCCAAATGGCGGCTTCCCGTTGGTGGAGGCTCTCCACCAACCGGAGAAGCTCGCCAGCCGGAAGCCCGCCCCCGGCAGATCTGCAGGCACGCACTTGCGTGCGCCTGCAAATCTGCTCTGGAGCCGGGCGATGGAGCAGCACGGGGTTGCGTACTCTGTGATTTTTAAAAACCCCTAAAAAGAGGTTTTTAAAAAACACGCCGCGCGACCAGTTCCGGTCACTCCGGAGTGGACTGAGATATGGAACTACAGAAAGTAGTCCACCCCGGTCCACTCTATGGTGCAGAAGACCTCTGTTAGAGGTCGCTCTGCACCGTTTTACTAGCCCAGTGAGGAAATGGTCACAGTTTAAGCTCAGTTTTTCTTTCATCTAAAGCCTGAGAATACAGTGGTAGATTTATGTATTGGCCAAGACTCTACATCATGCTTATGTAGCATATATCTATATTCTGCTAGTCACATGATGACTGGGCTACCGCATTCTTCTGCTCAATACAAACATTGCACAATTGATTGTCTGTTTGCCAGTGTACCAGCTTCTCATCCCACTGGGTGTTAATGAGGTCTGTCTGTACCAAACTGAGACATGTGGAGAGTACGCCACAGAACATCATGATTATAATGTAAATTTCAAATGCAGTTGTTCCCTGAGGCAGTTTGCATGGCATCTTTTTCAGGAAAACCCTTTTCTACAATGCAAAGTGCAGACATTCATGGAAGGATGTCTGGATTTAATCCAAGAGCAGAGGGCCAAAACTTCAAGCCCTCTTATCTCATACATTAAGGTCCTCAGCCCCCACATCTGTCTTCTTATATGTGGTGTACCAATTGTGAAATGCCTTCCCATTTGAATGGCTGATTGGCATCCACACAGCCTTCATTCTAGCTCTGCATTGAAATATGACATTTTGTTGCTGACCTGACCTGGTTGTTTCAGTCCACATTATGTGACATTAATATAGAACAAAAAGTTTGGGGAAACATGTTAAACTGCTCTTGTTTTTTCAGGTGTACGAGCCTATCCCTATTTTTTTGTTATTTCTACCTCTGGTACCAAAGTTTCTGTTAAAGAAGTAACGTTCATGAACATATTTGCTTTTTTAACTGAGGTATACCTTTATAAGACTAATGGCATGTATAGTTCTCCTATTTCTCAAAGCGGATTTGAATTAGTATCAAAACCCAAAAGACTCTTTTGCAAGAGTTCTGATCAGTTCCACTGTTTAAGCAAGAGAAGCTTGGGAGAGTCATGTCTATCTTCTCTTATATTCCTTTCAGTGAACTTGGATGTTGTCCGTAGCTTCTTGTTACTCGCTTCCTTTTGTTGCATTTTGTCCATACTGTGCTCAACAGAATGGGAGTTTTGGATTCAGTGCTCTGAGGACTTTTTCCCAGAAGGCCCCATTGCTACAATATTCAGCTTCCTCTCAGGTAAGGCTATCAATAGCTGACTATCATGATGGCTATAAATAAGATGACCACTGTTGCAGGTCCAGGGGCAACATTTCTGTCCTGGAACCATGCGGGGGGTGGAGGTGGACATGGAATATTTTAAAAACAAAAAGAAAATAAGGCTATTTCCTCACTATACTGGTTCTTTCTTCCTCTTTCTTTATTGAATTTTATTTGACCACAGCTATGAAACCTGGGAAGAACCCTCAAAATCCAGCTAATGGAATCTTGGGGTGAGACCTATAGGAGAAAGAGTGTAACCTAGGCCATTTCCACCCTTCACTGTTATAGTGCTATTATTGCGCTTTCAGTATCTTATGGAATCCTGGGATTTGCAGTTTAGGGAGGGGTATTTAGAATTCTCAGCCAGGGAGCTCTTTGGCCTCAGGAAATGACAAACCCCAGAATTCCGCAGGATGTTGAAAGTGGAAGAATAGCACTATAACAATGTAGTACAGAAATGGCCTAAAACTGACAAACTTGAAAATGGTTGTTCTATGGCACTCTTACAGTAGACCAGCATACTCTCCAACAATTGAATGAATGAACAAATTAATACTGACACACACACACACACACACATACACACACACACAGATATGTCTGACGGGCATTGTACATATATAATTATCGTTCATCAAGTGGAGGGAATGCAGTGGATTACTTCCTGGTCTCTCCTAGTTTGCTATCTGGTGAAAAAACCTTCTCAGTAGAAAACTGACTCTATTGATTGAGTACTGGAACTTAAATGGCCAAGCAACATCAGTGTAGCCTAGATGGTAAAAGTTAGTTATGAAGAAGATACCAGCTCATACAGGCTGCAGCAGTTTGCTTTGGCCTGAGGCCATTTCCACACTGGGAAATTAAAATGGTGCAGAGCGACCTCCAACGGAGGTCTTCTGCACCGTAGAGTGGACTGGGGTGGACTACTTTCTGTAGATCCACACCTCCGTCCGGTTCTGTGTGACCAGAAGTGGTCGCGCAGCGTGGTTTTTAAAAACCTCTTATTTTGAGGTTTTTAAAAAGCACGGAGCGAGTGAAACCGTGTAGCTCCATCACCTGGCTCCGGAGCAGATTTTCAGGCGTGCGCAAGTGCGTGCCTGCAGATCTGCCGGGGGCGGGCTTCCAGCTGGCAAGCTTCTCCAGTTGGTGGAGAGCCTCCACCAACCAGAAGCCACCATTTGGGACACCGAAGGACTGCGGAGCAGCGAACTCTCACTGCTCCTCGTGGTGACTGACTTGACCGGCCGGAAAACAAAGCCGGTAAGCTCTGTTTTTGGGCGTTTCCCCCACACACACACACACATGCAGAAAGGGCCTGAGTTTGCATGGAAAAGGCAAGACTCCATCTGCCTCCTCTCCTCTCCCTCTTGCTGAGTTAATTAAGTGTAAACTAGTTTTGTACTTTGAACTCAGCTTGCACCAATGGAAGTAAGTTAGAGATAATGGGGGGAAAGTAGGAGGAGGAGAAAGAAACCAAGAAATTTTTAAAGCAGTTGAAACAGCAGGATGACAGAGGATTGATTGGGACTGTCTCTGACAACTCAAGAGTTTTGGAGGTTATGAACCAGTGGCCCTTTCTGCACCTTACCTTCTTCCAATGCTGGGGTGCGGGGATCATGTAAGCAGCCTCTGGCGAGAGGCTTTCTCGTCCGGAGTCCTCCGGCTCCGCACGAGCTGCCTGCTCGCATGAAAGCCCTGCGCTCTTCCTTCTGCAGTGCAGCCTGGGACCTTCCCAGGCTGCACTGGGGCAGGAAGCGCAACCAGTGTGGCTCCGGAGGCTTCGCACACCAGGTAAGTGCGCATGGGGCCTGGAAGCAATGCGTGATTGAGCACCATTTTCTGCTTCTAGCCGAAAATGAAAAGGTGCGCTATTGGTGCCTGCCGGCCCCTGGAGCATTGCACAATTGTGAGTGCGTCATGCAGATCGCTCCTCACAATCGAGCGATGCTCCAGGCGCCCCTTAGCATGGAAAATGCCGTGTGGACAGGGCCAGTGCTTCTTTAACTTTGGTACTCCAGGTGCTTTGGATTTTAACTTCCAGAATCTGTGAATACCAGCCTAGCTGGTGGGGATTTCTGGCAGCTGAAGTCCAAAACACCTGGAGGATCAAAGTTTGAGAACACTAAACAATTATAGCATTGTGAGTCTGCTTTACCTGCCATGGTTGCATCCTATAGAAAACAAAAGAAGGATGTGAAAGCTGTTCATAGAGGTAGCTTGGTGTATTTACACACAGAGACCAAACATTCTGAACAGCAGCTTTTAAAAAAAAATCAGCAGTGGAAATTATGCTTAGCATGAAGCATCCCATGGGCCATTTCTTCAGCCCATGGGCTTCTACCACACTCTCCAGAGTTTCCACCACCATCGTTGGGGGGAAAAATGACCAAAAAAAAAAAAAAAAAAGAAAACTGCTGTGCCTTTAAGCTTTTAGCAAAGGGCAGGCAAAGTGTGGCCTGCAAGCCACATATATCCCCCAGGGCTGTTTTGTGGTCCCTTGAGGCCTAGGAGTCATCTTTCTGCTTCCAAATAAATTAATAAATATCCAGAAAACTTGTTTTGCTCCAGAATACCCTAAAATGTACTCTAGGGATGCATGGGGAGCATTCTTGTGGGTCCCATGCCCCTCTGGGTCAGAAACAATTTTTCAAAAAAAAAAAAATATTGGCCCTAAAATGCTGCATTTCTATCACATTTTGCAGGTCCCCTGCTCCAATTTAGGCCCAGGAAGGACTTTTTGGAAAGCCAAAACATGGTGAAAATGCCTCTATCTCCCCCTCTAGAGGCTTTGAGGGGCAATTTTTGATGGGAGCAGGTGGGAGCCTTTAACATATCCAAGAGGGCTAATGTGATGCCCCCTTGGATATATTAGAGGCCCCCATCTGCTGCCCTTACACTAAGACTTCAGTGTTTGTCTGTCTGAGGCCCTCAGGCTGTACTCTGGCCATGCCTGACATAAACAGTCTTGTGTCTGGTAAGTTAGCATTAATCACAGCCCAAATGACCTTCCTGAGAGCTACCATATTTCCAGGACTTTAAAAAAATGGTAACATCTAGCCAGATACCTAACTTTCCACTTGGTATTTTATAGGTTTCTGTGTGCTGATCGCTTTGATAGTTTTTGATATCTCGGTGAATGATGCATTGGATCCTGAGGTGGAACAACTTTCTGACCAGTGGGCTTTTTTCCTAAGCTGGGTTATTTGTGGTCTCTGCTTTCTAACAGGTAAATATGGCTGATAAGCCAAGTCCCCACCCTCTCTGTATTCTATTTCTAGCATTTTCACTGAGTGACACTACTTTAGAGAGCCAAAGCAGTACCACCCTTGCCTTTGAAGACGGGCAGATATGTTAAAAAGGCCCCAGTCTTAGGTTTGCTGTGTTTTACCAAATCCCCATCCACATGCTTATCCAGTCATTTCTTTATACTGGGTTGTGTGACTCTGATTTTTCTTTTTGTTGTTATCTGTTGTGTGCCTTCAAGTCACTTCTGATTCATGGTGATCCTAAGGAAAACCTATCATGGGGCTTTCTTGACAAGATTTGTTCAGAGAGGGCTTGCCTTTGCCTTCCTCTGAGGCTGAGCGAGTGTGAGTTGCCCACAGTCATTTTTAATTAGGTTTGTTTTAACCATTGTCAAGTTGCCTTGAATCCCAAATTGGGAGAAAGGCAAGATATAAACAGATATAACAACAACAACAACAAGAAGAACTTAATTCTGGAACTATGTTCATACTGAGGCCATTTCCACACAAGACTGTTATAGTGCTATTATTCCACTGTCAACAACCTATGGAATCCTGGGATTTGCAGTTTAGGGACAGGGCTCAAATTCCAACTTAAGTAAATTATTTTCTGTAGTGATATAATTAGGTTGATCCTTTCAATAGAAAAAATCCAACAGAAAGAGTAACTTTATTGATTTTCAGTTACTTACCTTTTCCCCACTGTTCTCTCTTCTAGGTATATACAGTTTGGTGATCTATAAGCTCTCACTCTGGAGAACATCTTCTTACCTCTCTCAGGTGGTTCCAATGCCGAATACCAAACACAGAGAGTAGCAGCATTGACAAGACAGGGCATCCTATGGCAAACTTCTCTGGAGTGACTTCCAAATCCATGGAATCTGTTTGGACCATAATTTTTTTCCCTACATGGCTAAAACTTTGTACCCAGTTTCCTTTAGATTATCAAACTGCCAAGGACCATATACTCTCAATAACCTGCCTACAAAACCTATAGGATTCTGAGTCTCTTTTGTTTTCTAGGGAAAAAAAATCCTCATTTTTTGTGCCTAGTACTAATAAAACAACAACACCCGAATGTGTCATTTGGGAGGTGGAGGAGAGATTTAGCTATCCAGTAAAACAGATCTCCCTTTTCAAACAAACTAATCCCAGGTTTGAAAAGTTCTATTCACAGAATATTCTCCCCTAGAGAACTACTTCTCAACTTTTGTTCTTGCAGAAGGTTGGAACTTCAGTTCCTAGATGCCCCAGGCAGCATAGCCAATGGTGAGAGGTATTGGAACTTGAAGTCCAAAAAAATTTGGAGAGCCAAACTTTGAGGATCACTATCCTAGGGCCCCATGTAGGTCTAATTTCAGAAGCCCGTCATAAGTGTGCAGTCCAGCTATTGTAGTCACAGAGAAGAGAGGAGGTTGAAGAAATAAATTAAATTCATGTGACAGGTACAAATTTGTCTGAATGACTGTAGTGAAGAACAGATCAGAAGTAAAAAAATTCAAAGCAAATCATGTATTTCTAGTAAAGTCCATTGACTCAGAGGCAAAAGATAGTATAAGAAATTTAATAATTAGGCAATCATCCATAGTTTCAGATCTGGCCAAGAAACATCCAATTGACAATTCCAACCTTTATGAAAAAATAAAAAATCAGTACTATGCAGAAAGAACAGGGAAATGACATTGCCTAGTCAGTGCTATTTCAGGCAAAAAATATTGCTAAAGAATAATCTTGGAAATGGTTTGGAAAATTCAACAGTTCCACCAGGACGTTTCGGGCAGATGAGCTTTCAGGAGCTGTCCAAAGTGCTGGACAAATCTAGGGATAGAGTTTTGGAGAGCTCCTTTAGACTACAATACAGAAAGAAGCTACCAGCCACCACTGGGAAATGTTATCTCATAGAGTCCTGTCCAACCATAGCAAGTGACTTTTGGTTTAATAGCTTTGCCAGTTAGAACATCCATTGTCCAGTGGAGTTCCAGGACATAGAATTTGGCTCGTAATGGAGTATGTCTGCAATTGTGGATCTTGTTCATATTCTACACAGGGGTCTCCATGTGGTTCGAAGATAATGGCTGCGGTCCTTGTAATGGGTTTACTTGAGAGCTCAACTTTTTCTCTTCTGAGCACAAATACTGGTGAAAGAGCAGGCTTTGTGTACCTGGAAAACAAATGGAGAAATGGGTAGATCTTGAATATGAGACTATTAGATCATACTACCACCACTTCCATCCTTGTCCATGTACCTCTTTCCTTTGCTTTTCTGACTAGTCAAAAGGCTAGGGAGTTGGGATGCTATAGTAGTTTGAGCACTGGACTACGACTTTGGAGACCAGGCTTCAAATTCCTGCTCAGTTATGGAAACCTACTGGGTGATGTCAGACAAGTCACACTCAGTCTCAGAGGAACCCTACTTTGAACAAAGCTTGCCAATAAAACTCCATTAGAGGTTCACTTTAGGGTCATCACAAGTTGGAAGTGACCTGAAGGCATACAACAACAAAAGCAACAAAGGCCATTCCTGGTCCCTCTACTTACCTAATACTAAGCTCAAAGAGAAGGAGACACAGCTGATAGAAAAAGCCCAGTCTGGTGCTAAGTGCAAAACGTCTGTCTGAACAACAACTTGACGCTCAAAGAATACAATCATTAGAGAACAGACAGTGCACAGCCCTGCAGATAAAGAAGACAATGGTATTAGGACGGTGGTCACCATTAAAAGCAAACATTTGTGGGGCTAGGCAGTCCAGATTCAGTCTCTTAAGCTCCTGCATTTTCTATAATCTCTGCAAACACCCAAGGATGTCAAAAATATTGTTTCCCCTCAACAGCACATTTTATTTTTGATAGAAGGGAAAAGCCAATAGCTGGCATAATACAGAACTAGGAGAGTGAGCTACATCTTGGCTCTTCCGGGATGCTTTGGAGAAATGTTACCTCCACCTGTTACATCAGGACTATCAGTATTTCTGCACTAGACGGTTATAGTGCTACTATTCCACTTTCAACCTCCTATGGAATCCTGGGGTTTGCCGTTTAGGGAGGGGCTTTTGAGGTCCCTCCTTAACCTGCAAACCCCATGATTCCATAGGATGTTGACAGTGGACTAATAGTACTATAACAGTCTAGTGAGGAAATGGTCAGTAGTATAGATCTACCTTCCAGGGCTGTTAGATGCATTGCAACATTATAATGCCTACAAAGTGAGAATTACGAAGGTCTGAAAGTTCTATGCAAATGACTGCTCATGATGATCATTAACGGATGGGGCCTTGGCATCTTGAATATGATCATGATCATGATGCTAAGGCCCCATCCACTAATCCAAGCACAAGGAAATGGTATTTGGTCATCTTGATAGTTTCTGCGATTTCAGGCACAATTTTTCAATAACAAAAAAGGAAGAAACTGGGGGCAGTGTTTTGAAAATGATAAGTAAATTCCTAAGGCAACTGAATTTTGCACCAAGCACCACATTATGCACATTTTCTGCATTGCTGTGAAATTGTGGGACAGCCACACCCAGAAAGAGACAGATTCTTGGTTTATTTACCTTCCTCAAGCCATATCAGGAATATTTTGGGACAATGAGAGAACAAATTTTGATTTCCACAAATACAACTGCAACAGCCATTTAACACATTCAAACTATTGACTTTATTCTTAGAGTGGTCAACATGTAGACTTTTCTATACATGTTTAGTGTTACATCAGATTTGGCAAAGTTACTTTTTTTGGTTTACTGTTCCTAGAATGCTATTTTGGGGGATTTCAGGAGTCATAGTCTGAAAAGCAGTGTTGCCAAGCTCTGTATCACATGTATGTGTTAACCTCTGCATGATATCACACACAAATGCCCTTGCTCAGTATCTTTTTCTCTTATCTCCCATAATACTCAGACAATCAGCATTCCATGCTCACTAAGCATGCTCAGTCTTCATTGGTCTGAAGAGATTTTGTTTCTTCATTTTTTTTTTACTCCTAAAGACTGGTGGAGGGGTCTGCAAAATTTGCAGATTCCCAAACCTATAGATACCTCCCTTCTTGGTTGGGGGGCATTTTGTCTACATAAGCAGAAATATTCAAAGAACTGAGTTTTCAGTTATTGAACATGATGGTGTGGATGAAAAAGTACCTGTGATGTAGTTAGCCAGTGAAGAAATCAGGACCTCCGGTACTTTCCTTCTTAATATACGAGTGAAAAGATCCAGGGAGGCCAGCAAGGCAATGAATGAGCAGCCAAGGGTAATTATCATAAGGCCTTGTATAGCTTTCAGGCTTACTGGAAGAAATCAATTAAATAATGACATTGTACATTCATAGGACAGAAGCCTATATTCGGGCTGACAGGAAGAAGGTCAGCTCATTGAAAAGTGGTGTTGGGGAAGAGTTTTGCAGACATAGTCAATCACTGAAAAGACAAACAATGGGTCTTAGGTCCTTTCTTCACTACACTATTCTTATTCCACTTTCAACATCTTGTGAAATTCTGGGGTTTGTAGTTTACTGAGGCCCAAGAGCTCTCTGGCTTCTAAATGCCCCTCCCTAAACTGCAAACCCCAGGATTCCATAACATGTTGAAAGTGGAATAATACTATAACAGTGTAGTGCTGAAATGGCCTTAGAGCAAATCAGGCCTGACCTTTCACTAGAATAGCAATAGCAATAGCATGTGTATATCTATACTGCTTACCAGCTAAGTGCTCTCTAAGCGGTTTACAATGTGTTAGCGAATTGCCCCCAACAAGCTGGGCACTCATTTTATTGACCTGTGGAAGGATGGAAGACTGAGTCAACTTGGAGCCTGGCAGGTACTGCAGTCACAACCTTGTGGCTGCAGTACCAGCATTTAGCCACTGTGACATCAGGGCTCTTTGATGAAGGAACCAAGATGACTAGGTTGAGACTGTTGTATATTGGACCTATCATGAGATAATGGCTGCCATCTTGTTGGTCAGTTATGATACTCTAACTTAGACTTAGAACATTGCAACTGCTTTGTATACTCATTTGTGATCGTGGCACTATTGCCATGACCACAAATGACCCTAAAACCCACTTGAAAACCAGTCAGCCATCTGGAGCAATGGAGTTCTGTGCTCCTACTAGTTTGGGTACTTCAGGGTAATAATAATGGATAATGCCCACCCCCTCCTGTTAGTGAACAAGACTACGGTGGAGAGTTATGCTCCTCACAATGTTGTTCATTAGCAAAGGAGGGATGGTCATACCATCCTGCAGTGCCCCACTTGCCAGCAACACAGACTTCCATCTCTCTGGATGGCTTTTCAAGAGGATTTCAGGTGCTAGGTGGTGAATGAAGACATAATAACGAGTTTGCCACCATGTTTTCGATGAAGGATTTCAAGCAATAACTCTGGGCAAAGTGTGAGGTGGTAGGAAAAGAAAAAAAAGACTTAATTACAGGTGGATTGGCTCAATTAAGGAAGCCACAACCTTAAATTTGCAAGATTTAAACAGGGCAGTTTATTGCTGTAAGTCAAAGCTGATTTCACAGCAAGTAACAGCAACATCAACAACAAACACTCATAGAAGAATGTAAATCTATCCAGGATTGTGATGGAATATTCAGCATTAAGGTTAAGAGTATGAACAAGCACATGAGCCATCTAATAGACCTCCACCACTTAATAAGGTTGCATCCCATAATTATAAAAGTAAATTAATTAATTAAAAGTGATTAAGAAGTTACAGTTATATTGGGAAAGGACTGAATTATTCACATAACTTAAAATAAGAATGCAATGTAACTGTACTTCAGTTATCAGGGAAAAGAAGAAATTCTGCGCAATTTATTATTTGAGAAAAGTTACTTTCCAAGCTCTGTGAATGCATCAAGAGCTCACAGCAATCCTCAGTGTTCCCTTTGCCCCACTGTGCTCCTTGATGCTGTCTGTATTCATGGCAATGCTCCCGAGCTAGTGTGCTATCAATTGAGCCCAAGGAGGGCAAGTCTCTACCATAGAATGGAAACTCCAGTTCCTAGCATTGCTTACCTAAGCTGTCGGGACTTCTAGTACACTCCTCTTGAAAGCAAAGAATCCACAGCCCCATATGGACATTGCCTCCCTTGCAGTGATGCACCAGCCAGAAGGGAGATGCTATGGAGATTATGAGCAACACAACGTTGATGGAGGACATAATCTGGTATACCTTCCTGAAGAAAGGCATTGTCAAGAATCTGCAGAGCAGGGGAAGAAAAAAAAGCATCAGACATCCTTTGGAACAAGACTTTTTGGAACAAGAGAGAGAGCTTGTTACTGTCAATTGCAACTTCTTATGACTTGAAGATCACAAGAAGTCAGCACTGTGGTCTGGCCCCGAGTTGGGTGTATTCCACCATAATCCAGTTCAGGGCCCCAATCCATGAGGTAGCTCCCACCTCATTGCACAGACCCCAGTGAACAGCAGCTGTGATAAATGGCAGCTTCAGCCGGCTGGAGGAACATGGCTTATCTTTGCATTTGCTTAAGGGCTGGTGTTGCTGCTTGTTTGTGTGTCTGTTTGCTGTATCCCTTAAAAACATGTTTATGTAATCAATAAACCACTGTTTTATTGCACTTTGACTTAATTCCACTTTGACAGACCCACAAATCTAAGTGAGCTGAGACCTGAGTGGATCAGGACTCCAGAACTGTTACATCAATGAACTATATGTTATCTTGTTATACAAGTTGCCTCATTTCATTTTGTTATCCAGTCTGAAAGGGCAAGAGATGGTCAGGTTCTCAGGGCACACACTCATTGACTATATTTTCTGGTGTGTCACTAAGCATCTGAGTAGGGATGTTGTTTAAGTGGTTAGGACTGCTGCTGATATTGTTCTAACATTCCCTGTGGTTTGAGACACACGTTAAATGCCCATGGAGAACCACAAAGCCAGCTCCTTTCATTCTGACTCCAATGAAGTTCAATCTGAAACAGGAAATGTCCAGTCATGTCCTGTTCTGTTCATTCTCCATACCGTCTTTGTTGTTATTGTTCTCTCTTTTGTCATAAGCCAAAGCAAATGCTACTATGGTAGCCTGGCTTCCCAGAGTCTTGGCTTCCAACTGCCATAGAACTTTATCATCTGTAAGAACAAAGAGCCAGTGGTAGAAGCCTAGAGAAACTTCCCTGTTGACTTATCCCTTTGTACTTTTTGAAATGAGTGCTTAGCATCACTGACTTTGCTAACAGTAAAAGAGTACAGACAAAATGGACGGCGTTTCTCATCCTTTTCCCTGGTCTACTCTGCAGGGCTGTTAGGAGATTCAGTGCCCTGGACAGTTTAATTCACAGAGGGTATTGTCTGCTTAAATGTCTAAATTGTAAAGAAAGTCTCTCTTTGTCTTTTTGTATTTGCTTAACTAAAATCCTCCATTCTTGTTGACTTTAAAGGTTGTTCCTACTGTCAATCACTTGTCCTACTTAAAATTATGATGACATTAAGCTGGCAAAGTCAATGCCTGGATTCCCACCACTCTCTGTAACAATATTCCTTGCACTTCACCACTGAGAGAATGCATGTATAATACAGGGTTCATTCTTAACCAGAAGTTATTGTATTATCAGTCATGGATCAGAATCTTAGTCTTGGGAAAGCAAATATTCTTGCTCATGCACTGTGTGCTTTATGAGATCATTGTCATCCCAAACCTATTTAACTCCTCCCTTGTTTCAGTAAGGGGTTCTTCTCTTTGCTCATGTAAGAAAGGCATTTGACTGCTTTCTTGCTGAGGTGAGGGAGGTCCCTTTGGCCAAGGTTGGGGATCTTTCCAGGCTGATTCAGAGCTCACCCACAATCATGTAGATTACTCAAGGTAGTAGACCACTCAGTATAGTCCATGTGGACCCAATATTTTAGGTCTGTTCCCACATGTTTTTCTAGTGTTTAGAGGTGACTGCCAATTGTGGGTTCAAGTCCCACTTGACACCAACCATTGGGAGGGGGGTTAAAGTCCCATTTGAGTAGCCAGTAACCAACAATTTTGGGGGGTGGTTCAAGTCCCACCTCAGGGGTATCCACTGCCAACTGTGGGTTCAAGTCCTACATGGCCACGCCAACAACTTCAGATTCTAGGATAGCCTTCAATTGTCCTCATTTAGCAGGGATAGTCCCAATTAGATCCTATGTTGTCATACTTTTTCAGCTGCTTTTAAAATGTCCCACTTTTAAAATGTCCTCCTTTGTTCTCAGTGTAAAAGCAGTTTGTACTCAATAAACTCAGCAGGGAAGAAGGAGAGGAGGGGGTGGAATTCCTTCTGTTCTCAGTAGTCTCAGGCAAAAGCAAACTGCTGCTGCCTCTCCTAGCTTGTGTGCTCTTCATTAATACCTTTTGCCATCTTGACCACACTCTGATGTTGCTTGGCCACACAATTCCTAGTTTTCATCTATAAAATGTTGACAGATATTTTTGTTTTATGTGTTGTACTGTTTTTCCCAGAAAAGAGCCTCACACACCTTGAGGTTAGGCAGCTATATTACAGAATTCTCTTTTATCCCGCTCACAAAGGAAATTTGTTTTGGGTGCAGTTGTTTTCAGTGCAGTTGATTAGTTTGCAAGTATTTATTATTCATTGAATTTACATCATGCCTGAATGGCAAATGTCCTCATGACTGCACACATGCACAGAGAGAGAGAGTAAAACAGTCAGTAAAATCACCCTGAAAACAAATATGCTGGTTGGTTCAGTATCAAAATGTAAGAATGTTGGAATATTCAGACCCAGCAATAAAACTTAAAAAGTAAAAGAAATCAAGAATGGATTAAATGCTAACCAGAACATCATCATTGTCAGGCATCCTTTTAGGGACTTCCATAGGCTTAAGTTTCCTGTATGTGTGCAGAGGTCTCAGTGGGTTTCCATGACTGAGATGGGACTTAAAGCCTAGTCTCCAGGGTTGTGTCGTAGTCCAACATTCAGACCACTACATCACACTGGCTCTCCCCATAGCTTGACACAAAATGATGGCATCAGCTCTGAGATCTGCCAGGATTCTCTGCGGGTCTCATTCCTGCAATGATCCCTGCATGTTTGGCTAGGGAAGTGGCCAGATGCCATATAGGATTGCAGTCTGGGTCTCATTCCTTTAGAGGTGGAAAAAATATTTTAAATCGTTGGTTTCCAGGCTGGAAAATGGGTTTGCCCAAAGTCAGGAAAGTTCACTGAGAAAAATAAGAGAGCAGTGAGAGATTTTGTGGTTTTCTCCCAGTATTCAAAACTCCCAAAATGTTCCAGAGGTATTATCATGCAGGGGTTTTAAAAAATGGCATTTTAAGGCAAAAAACATATTCAAGGTGTAGTGTGAAGAGAGGAACTGGGCCAAGCTTGGCTGAAGGCAGCCAATCACATCTCAGGCAAAGCTATGAAGGACGGCCTGCAGGGAAGAAAGTTTACAAAAACCTGAGGCTTGTCTCCATCAGACAACAGATAGGGAAAAGCTGACACAGAGGCCCTTTCTGCACAGGGTCATTACCATGTATTGCTGCTTTGTAGTGTTGTATTGTTCTGCACATGGGAGCAAAGCAGCCTTGCGTTATTTTCCACCATTCTGCATGGAATCCACTGTTAATGTGCCGCCATGTGGTGGGAAAGCACAGTATTTGAAAACCAGAAAAAATCTGATTCACATTCCAACATCGAATTAAATTCAGTTTTTTTGCAGTGATACAGAAACGTACATCCTCACCAATGTGCATTGGTGGGCAGTGGAGGCTGGGCTGTGGGCCAGAAGTTCAGCTTTACATAGGTATGCAGAAACGGCACCTCCCAAAACAAAACAAAAAAATTTGATCCGAGTCAGCAGGGTGGGATGAGGGAAGTCAAGACAGCAACAAGGTAGTGTGGATACACAAACTCATGCTCCACCACAGGAAAATGCTTGAAATCGGTGGGTGTGCAGAAAACAACAAAGGAAAACTGTTATTTAAATTTGTGATGACACAGTGCAAACCACTTCTCACGCCTCGTGTGAAAAAGGCCAGAGATAGGGAAAAGATTTCGGAGAGACAGGAACAGATGGTTGAGAGTCAGGGGAAAGGACTGATTATGGTTTCAGGGAGATGTAAGTGATTTGGTATTTTATGCGTTAGTGTATATTTTCTTCTGTCTTAACAAACTCCCACTTGGTTTGTTTTTATCACTGTTTCTGTCTGCTCGTATTAAGTTTCATGGAGGGCTTGGTTATGTTTACTATGTAGAACCCACCAAAATAACATATCCAATGGTCTCTGTGATGGTTGCCTTGATGTCCAAGTACCCAGACAAGAGACGGATTAAGTAGGAGAAAGGGCCAAGGTGAGTGACTTTTCATTTTACAAAATGTAATTATAAAGGACTGATACAATAAATTTAAGAAATACAAAAAGTATATGGAGAGAGGAATATTATTTTTTGTACAGAAAATGCTGGGAGGTGCAGAACAGGTGTGAATTTTGCACAGAATAAGTCCAAAATTGTGAATAGGCTTCAAAAACTGTGTGGTTTTCAACAACTTTCTCCCAGCAGGAAGAAAATGATAAAATGATTCACTGGTTTCTTTGAAAAGAAACACAGTAAACATTACATCCTTACTGGGCAACTGTGGCCCTCCAGATGAACCACACATCCCATCATCCCTAACTAGTACAGCTGACGCTGTGGGATTCTGGGAGTTACGGTGTGACAAAAGTGGAAGGCCAGAATTGGCCACACGTGTTTTCGGAATGTCTGAGAAAGAAATTCGATATATGTCTCCCCCTACCACCCATCAGTAGAGTTCAATGGAGAAGAATCCATTTGTCAAGATATATATGTATAATGAAGTTCTGTGAAAATTATGGTGAAGCTTTCATAAGGATCCAGGAAACAGAAGACTATGTTTTCTTGGGGATGAGGGAGGAAGGAGCAATGGAGAATTTACCATTCTAAAGAGAAAGCAGATGTAACAATGGGTGGGGTAATTTAAATCATTCCAATAAATCAGAACTGGCAGATGGGCTTCCAAATGTCTTGGAGATGGAAGTGAATATCTCACAGAGGCCCTTAAATGGCTCTTGAAAAAATGACAGCACCACTTTGGCTGTCTGCTTTTGTCCAATCAGACCACAGAACCTTGATCTTGGACTCAGAGTGTTTATGGATACAGCTGATGAATATCAAGGGAAGCAGTTCTCCCTGCCAGTGTTGTTTGGGTTCTTCGTTTTGCCTTTCCTTTAACAAGGTGTTTCTGCCACAATAGCCGAAGTGTACCTAGAAAAGAAATTAGAGATAAATAATAATGTCTGAATATCCCTGTAAGCTTGCATTAGAGGATTTGTTTTATAACTATCAGCAATAGTATCTTTTGCCTGTCAGAGTAAAGGTATACCTGCCACGCATTTCATTCTGAACAGAGCTATCCAAGGTGCTGAATCTGATCTACCCCAATAATTTCAGGATCTTGGATAGCTTCTGGAGTGGATTCATTGTCCCAAGGCACGGGACCCATTAGCTCTACAGAGTATAGAACTAACATAGTTACAAGCAGGGATAACAAGGGCACAACTAAATGAATTTTTTTAAAAAAAAAATAATGAAAAGACAATGCAAAAAGTAATAGGAAGTGTAATAAGTAACATCATAAGTTACCATGTAAAGTTTGTTTTAGAAAACTAAAAAACAGCAAGGAGTGTAATGTAGTGCAGTGTAAAGTAACAAGTAATGTATCAAGATACTATTTTAAAAGAGTGGAGAGAACTGCATTTTTACTGGCTATGACTTACTTTTGGCAAAGTTTTAACATGTTGCATCCCAAAATGCTTGCAAAAAAATAGTAACTTCCTATGCTTGGGTGGCTTTGTAACAAGAGATGCAAAGGGGGATCCACAGGAACCAGTTGCAAAGTTGGCCTTATTTATTTATTTATTTGAAAGGACATCTGATTTTGAAGTGGGATCAATCATATATTATCGTTTGTCATGTATTAATGTCCACTTTGATCACCTAGCGGGAACAACTTCATGCTCCCTATCCATTAAGAAGGAATAGGATACTATACAATATACTGGATTTGAAGAACAATTATGAACATTTTGTGGTCTCCTGGGTCATGCCTGGCTATTTGTCTTGGCCAAACACTTTACAGTTTTTGAACTCTGACTATGAAAATTTCCCAGCCAGAATCCCCAAAAGCGGCTTTTTCAAGCTCAGGTTAGAGTAACATGCCTTTTATTTGGTCTGTCTTTTTCCTCTTAGTCTACATGGATTACTGGCTGTTTTGAGTCTATCTCTTGTGGTTTTGTTTGCTGTTTAGTTTTGGTTGTGAATAACTTCAAAACAGTTGATAAAATGCAGGACAGAAATGCTTAAAATCAATAGATAAATTACAGCCAATGACAGGAGTTAGGAGTCAAGGACTTCGAGAAATCTCATCCTGGCACCACCACCCCTTACCTGAGTAAGCTATCTACCTTCACCTGCAAGTAACACTCTGCTATATTGCTGACCAAGATTCCCAGGATTAGTGCCAACCCATGTACTTGACTTACCCAACACTAAGCACAGAGAACAAGTGAACATGCTCATGAAGAAAGCCCAGCCTGGAGACAAATGTAGAACTTCTTTCTCTAACATGATATCTCTAAGATGAAGGTAAGTAATTATCAGAGAACACAAAATGCAGAATCCTAAAAGCAAGAGAGAGAACATTTACAGTGGACACACATGCAAACTGCATTTAAAAAATATGCACTTCTGTGCTCATGATATCCACATGCGTTGTCAAGGAAAACGGGATCACATATGACGCCAGTAGAGGGAAGTTTCCATGGTTTTACCCTTAACAAGCTACTGAAAAAAGTACTTTTTGGACTACAACTCCTATAATCTCCTAGCCACTTGTAGTGCAAAAATAAACCTTTACTAGATCTACTAATTGTTCAATAGAGACTTCCAAGTTCCTTCCTGCTGCCTGGGATGGACTGAGCTCTGTCCCTGCTGATGCCATGGCAAGACTGCCAGCCCTCTCCTGATCCAACTAGGGCCTGTCATCTTGACTGTCCTCTTCCCCTTTGTCTCCGGAGGGCTGCTCCAGGTACAATACGGCAAAAGCTTTCTCTTCGCCTTCTTATCTCCTCTATTTTTGTTTTGTTTAATATAAATTGTGTGTCACATGGGATGAAAGAAGACCTTCCAGATATCGTTGGACCACAGGTCCTGTAAGGGTTCAGGTCCATGATTAAGTCCTTGAGGATTCCGCCTGCAAGGATCCTGGCCTTGACCCTGTTCTTTGCAGAATCCTGCCTAGTACCTTAGACCCGGCTGGCTGCTCAGGTGCAGGGCAGCTGGAGCAGCCAGGAGCCAGCTATATAAGGACTGGGTTTACTTGGCAGCCTTTGCCACGGCATCATGGTGTTCTGTGCTATCTGTAGCCTTTCTGGATGCTTTGGTGGTCTTGACTTTGCTGACTGTTACCTTGGACTCTGGCCTGTTCCCTGGACCTACCTCTTGTCTCTGCCCCCTTTGGATTCTTGACACCAGGTAGATCTCTGCTGCCTTGGACTTTTGTTAAGCTCTGACTCCTGGCCTCTTGACCCAGAGCCTGTTCCCAGACCCAGACCCCATGCCTGCATCTAATATCTTTGCCACCCATGCCCTGGACCTTGACAGATCCCAAGTCCCACCATCCCTCAGAACTGGCTATGCTGACTAGTGTTAATGGAGATTTTAATCCAATGACCTCTAGAAAACCATACATTGCCCAGACCCCCAAAACATTCTGTGAAACTACTTTCTCACAATATAAGGGGTTGATTTTTATTTTCAATCTAAGGGCAATATAACTATTCCTAAATGTGAGTTGCACACAATGGCCAAGACTCTCTTGCTAGCTGGCATAGCATAATTCTCCACTAGCCTAACTCCATAGGTTTGTGGAGAGCTCAGAGGTAGCTATATCAGTGAGGGAGGCTGGAGCTCTACCTATATATCATTCTGAGGGAGCTACAGACTATTAGACCATCAGGTAACCTTTGTGTAAGAAGTTCTCAAGATCCTCCTTACGCAAGCCCATGAAAGGTATGAAAATGGATGCAGCCAGTCAGTTGGGCAAACAAAATCCACTGGTTGGATTCCAGTCAGTACCTGCATGGTAATACGCCACTGAAGAAATCAGGCTTTCAGGTACATTCTTTTTTGAACAACGTGTTAGAAGACCATAAGAGGAGATCAAGGCAAGGTAACAACAGGCAAAAGCTAGTAACATAAGACACTGGACAGCTCTCAGACTTGCTGGAAAGCAGAGACAAAGAAACAATGGCAGAGTTTGAAGTTGTTTACCAATGAAGGAGAAAAAAACAGTTCTTAGTTTGCACATAACAACTAACCAGGAAATTGCTAAAAAGAAACTAAATTCTGGTTTATTGAACCTTCTTGTTTGTATGAGAGGAGCAGTGTGAAAGGGAGAATGTTCCAGCATGGCCTTGCATGTGCACACTTTCTCACCTGTGCGCATACCAAATTATGGTTTGCTGTTAGCCTGTTAGTGCAAACTCACCCATTCACTGACGGTTGTTCTCTAGGTTTTCAAAGAGGACACTTTGCCAGCTCTGCCTGAAAGCTTCTGCATTCAGAACACAAATTTTGTGACTGAGCTACATTTAAGGTAGCATTTGAACAGGGACATCTGCAAGCCTTCAAGACCTTTCACACTAACTGCATATATCAGATGGATAGTAGTTATAGTGGCGGATGTGGTGCTTTGGTGTGTCCTACATGCTTCTGATGATTAGCAAAACCAGAGTGATTTATGAAATTTACTAAATGAGTGCAAAAAAAGCATGCAAATTAAAACAAGCAAATATATTATATTTGCACCATTTTATTCAAGTTTTTTTATTTCAACTTGGACTGGTATGGAAATACATAGCGCCCATGGCAGCATCACTCAACTGTTTGAATTTTGTAGAGACAATCCCAATTAATCCTCTATCATGCTGCTTTCAAAATGCCTTGGTTTCTCTCTCCTCCTTCCCATGTTTTCCTTTCGTCCTCAGCTTCCTTCAGATGGTGAAAAAAGAATTCAGTGTGCAAAATTAGTTTGCAGTCCATTAACTTAGCAGAGAGGGAGGAGAGGAGAATGACAAATCTTTCCTTTTTCAGTAGCTCAGGCAAAAACAAACTGCTGCAACTTCTCTTAGCTTGTTTGTTCTTCTTCCTTAATACCTTTTGCCATCTAAACTACACTCTGATATTGCTTGGCCACATGCGTTCTGGTTTTCACCTGTGAAATGTTGGTGGCAGTAATAAAAATCACAACCCACTAAGCTCAGGGATCTTAAAAAAATAATGTAGAACCGTTGTGCCTCCTACCTGTATTGGCAGAAACGTAGGAACAGATTCTAATAGTCCGAAAGCAAACAGCCCACAGTCCCATATGGAGATCGCCTTCTTCAAAATGGTGAACTATCCAAAATGGAAGTACAATTGCAAGTATGAGCAACACAAGATTGGTGCACATCAAAACATCATATGCATGCCTGTAGACGTTCATAGTGGTGATTTTAGCAAGGATCTGAAAAGATATGGATACTTGGTAAGGTAGAAGGCAGTAAGAAAAGAGGAAAACCACATTACAGGTTGGTAGACTCAATCAAGGAAGCCTTGGCCCTGAAGTTTGCAGGCCTAAGCAGGGCTGTTGATGACAGGGAGGGTTCTCATGCATACTTGATGGCAACTAACAATATCAGCAACAACAGATCTTGAGCCCTGTATCCTTTGAAAGCTAGGGGACCTCACTGGGCCTCTTAGAATGCATTGGAATCCAAACCACTACTACATTTGCCAGTACCTCACTAGCCAGTGAAATCTGGTGGTAACTTCAGCAACTCTCTGTGATGCAGGATGGCACCATAGCATCTTCCTGCAGCACACAGCCCCATGAGACCATAGAACAGAACATCTTACAGGGTTTCCAGAATGCAGAAATGGACATAAGGACGCAGTGACTGCAATTTTGGTGGATGACAAAATGGAGGCAGCCAATGCAACCTGACTTTAGGACTAAGTGTATTGGATGATAGATGGTTACTGCTGTAAGAAAAGCACTTCTAGAGCAGACCAAATATCTATCTAAACTTTTGCTGAGATGGAGCTATCCACAAAGAATCCATCCCTTTCTCATATTTCATTATGGGCCTTACTTCTTAAAATGCACCTTAAAGTCTTTTCTGCTCTCCATTTCATTTAAAGAACCCACAATTTCCACTTAGCGGCTGGTTTTCTTTCTCCTAAATCTTCTTGATCCTTCATTTTTTTAAATCTTTAAAGCTTCAAAAGATTTTCAATATTGGGCAAGATCCTTCATCATGGTCACCCAGTATATGTCTACGTTCACATAGCCACATGTTGGTTGTGCTAAATACTGAATACTGGCATTGTGTAATCAGCTGTGTATTAGCCAGTGCACCTATTTATTGTCCCATTGCACCACAGCAAAAACACTGGCTATTTCTGCAATCGCAGTGAATGAAGAAGTACGCTGAAGGCACTGATGAATGAGTTATCCAAGGATACGTAAGATGGAACTCCACCACCTCATGGAACTCCACCTATACAATCATGAATTGAATCGATCTGTCGTCCAACAGCCAGAAAAATACAGCTGTATGTATAAGGGAGCTTACACATCTGTGTGATACCAACAGATTTCTCTCCAATATTTATTCTGGTTGTGACATGTTTGAGCACCCTGAAACCCATTGGATAAGTCAGGTCAAGAATGCTATATTCATCCTTACTAATGATGTTGTCATTCTTGTCAGAGTCCTGGATTTGTCCGTTGGAGTCAAGACCAAATTTTGCTGAGAGCTAAGGACAGAAGAAGACCTCTCCATTGCAATCTAAACTGGAGCACCACAATTGCCACTTAGTTTCCCAGAATCTTGGCTTCCAACTGCCATAGAACTTTTCTACCTGTTCTTAGAGTGGGGGTGGGAGAAAAGCCATCCTTTGGTTGGGGTATTCCTTTCTGGAAAGGGCATTTATGTCACTGACTGTACAGTCTAGGCCGTGGCCAAGATAGTATGTACTTTTAACATAGGATAAATACATATCACCATCGTTACCCAGGACTCCACAGTTCCATTGCCAAGTATGCACTGGGCACCAAGACCTTGAGCTCACCAATTGTGCAATGAACAAATATGTCTTCGTCAGAGACAGAAAAAGCATTAAGAAAAAAATATTTGGGAAATGGTGAAAAAAAATGTGTTTCTCCATTGTTGAGAAACCCTGATGAGAAGAATCCTGTACTGAAGAGCATATTATGCGACTGTGCAGGAAAATGCTTCCTGCTTTGAAAATGCCATTTTCTGCACAATAACATCTCATGAAAATTGCGCACAGAAAAGGTCCCGAACTCCAAATAGTCTTCAAAAACTGAGCAGTTGTTGGAGACTTTCTCACAGCAAGAAAATAAGTGCTAACATTATCTTCTGCCAGCCCTGAGAAGAAAATTAGCAAAGAATTACATCTCTGTTAATCACCCATCAAGTCAAAATGGAGAAAGATGGTTTGGTACACTTGCAGAATGGTTGGTTGCACCAGGGTCTGCATTTACACAGCCTGTGAGAAAGTCCAACCACTTGCAGAATTATTTTTTTCAAAGCCAACCGTGAGGAATTCTGGGAGCTCCAGATCAACAACATCTGGATGGCCACACAGGTCCTAACTTATCCTAGGGGACACAAGACAGTGACTTTTCAATAATACATTCCAGTCCCAAGAATGTCCTCCCAGGAGAAATCAAACTTATACTGACTTTGGCCATTTCCGCACTAGACTGTTATAGCGCTATTATTCCCCTTTCAACATCCTGTGGAATTCTGGGGTTTGCAATTCACTGCAGCCAAAAAGCCCTCTGGCTGAGAATTCTAGATGCCCCTGCCTAAACTGCAAACCCTAGGATTCCATAGGATGTTGAAAGAGGAAAATAGCACTATAACAGTCTAGTGCAGAAATGGCCCAGAAGGCACCACTGCAAATGAGTAAAGCAACAGCGCTAAGTTTGTGATCTATAGGGTCTGTATGGGCCCTCGAGAGGCCCTTGTGGCTCCTTCTGTTCATTCCTAAAGCTCCTTAGTCCACTTTCATACGTATATAGGAAATGTAATTAGAAAAAACAGTTTGCAACTGAAAATAGCTTTGGAGGATCAGTTTTGGCCATGAAAACAATTTTGGTAGCTTCCTTTCACTGTAAACAGAAACAAACAAACAGAAAACACTAAAACCTGTCTAAAAACTCATTAAAGTCTCAGAAGCTAAATTGTGGAGTATAGAGTTGTTCCTGTTTACTGTTAAGATGAAATATATGGGGATTTACAGAGATGATGAACTTTCCAACGATTGCCACACTGTTGTAACCAACATAATATTAGTGGGTGAGTCCAGGATGCTAATTGAGTTCTATTTTTTCAAGTTGTACAAACATAGCACACTTTTTCTTGTGGTTCCTATCTATGCTTCTGTTTTTTCAGGAAGTTGTAGAATAGGAAACTGCTTTGGATTTCTTTCCTCTGTACAGTCCAGAACTTGGTGTCCCAGCAACTTTGTTTATGCTAAGGAAATAACACCATTAGATATTAGACAGTGCCTTACAGGCTGACAGACGGAAACTAGTTGCAGCAGTCATAATTTGCAGGTGATAAAGAAAAGTTCATTGGAGCAAAAGCAGCTCAATGTAGACTTGAAATTCAGATTAAGGCACAGACATGTTTTTCCAATTGTCAAAAAAACCTGTGGCTGTGTCTCAAGATGAAAGCCATCAAACTGGGAAAGATTCATTTTGAAAAGAGCAGCAATTTTAGTGATGCTTTCCATAAGTAAGATGGGGATGTGGTGATTGTCTTGGAAAAGAAATGGGATTTTACTTTCTTTCCCTTACAGAAACGATGAGCCGTCCAGTATTACAAGAGGGAAGTATTAAGTTGTCCAATATTCCAATTGCTGGGATCACACAATAGTTCCAACAGGTTGCTTGCAGAAGATGACTTTTCGAAAGGGATGGGTTGCAAGGACGGAAGTGCATGTGCCTCATGGAGCAATGCTGGCGGCCTACCCAACATCACAAGGGGCTTCGGGTTAGCTGACATCACCACTCAGAATGTCCATTGTCCGATCAGGTTCCAGGACCCCTTGCTTGGTTCACAGAAGAGAATGCCTGTGATTGGCAATATGATCCATGTACTACAGGGAAATTATTGTTGGGAGTGATGATGATATCTCTAGCTGCCCTGGTGCTACTTGAATGCCTAACTTATTCTCTAGAAAGATCTGGTACCTGTACCAAAAGAGGCTCAAAATACCTAAAAAAGAAATAGAGAAAAAGTAGAGTCCTTCATTAATTGAGTACAGAACTTGGGAATTTGCTTTTTAAAAAGTAATTCATTATTGCTGCAGTTCTAGCACTCAGAATATTAGTTATTTTTCCAGTCACAGCTATTTAAAATAACATTTTGCTCTTCTGTCTCTCACAGCTAGCTAAAGGTATCTCAATATTTTTTTTAAAGAACTTGAATTATACAAGCTGCTAGCTTGTCCTACACAACTCAAGTCCCTCCCATTCTGCTCATCGTTATGTCAATATACACAGCACAGCGTAAGGTTGTGGTGTATATTTCATTTGTGGGTGAGAATTCTTAGAGGGGGCTGAGGTGTAGCTACAAGGGAGGGGGGAATGAGAACTTTGCACTTCCAAGTAAGAATTCTGCCCTACCCCAAATAAAATTCTCCTTCAGTCTCCAAATGTCTAGCATTGTACAGAGTGGGCTTCATTTACATCTAAAACTCTTCTATTTCTTGTGTCCATATTCCCTTGGTTACTTTTGTCTGCCCCTGCTCTTTGGATGCCTAAACTGTGTTTATTCATGAATGCTCAACCAAAATTTTAAGTTCTTGCAATGTCAGAAATTGGGGGAACGAAAGATAATTTCATGGAGGCAGGGGCAAGTTTCTATTTGGGAGGCAGCACCCTCATTTCTGCCCACCTCCCCTGTAGTTACATCCCTAGCTGCAGCTAGTGCAATTGCAGCGGGCAGAGTATTGTCAGGTAGACATTTTACAGACGTCATTACATTAACCCAACCATTACATTACATTAACACCAGTCCTATAAGAGTTGTACTGTTTACCAAACAGGATTCATATGGCAGTTCAGAGCTAGTGAAACAGAGAGAGATCCTGGGCTATTTCAGAAAGATCAGATTCATCCTGTGGCCAAAGCATGGGCAAGTTAATTTAGAGGCTAAAACTCCCAGAATCCACTAGCCATCATGACCATGGGAAGTGCAATCCAGCCACATTGGGAAGCCTTCTTATTTTCCAACCTTGTTTAACAGAAGATTCCTCTCCCACTGTGAAGCAGTTTGCCAAATTCTTCCCGACTTTGATCCAAATGACTGCTCTTGGACAATAATTTCTTGTTGGCCCTTTTAACATAGGTGTGTTTTAATGAAATGTTCTCTGGTTGCTGCACTGATTTTCTTGACCTTATTTGTTTGCTGGTTTGTGGCTGCAACAATTCATTCTTTCCTTCATATTTATTGGGATGCATGGGTGCTATGTCTTAAAGCTGCAATACATGCTTGAGAACCACATATACACGTGTGTACCTGACTATGGTTGACCTTGATAAATTTCATTCCAGCAACCCGTTCTGTATTGGCTCCACTTAGCTAGTCAAGTGCGCCTTTAACCTGAAGTTGATTACAACTCTCCTTCAAATGGTTGGCCCACCATGTCAACTTTTATTCTCTCCTTCCCTTCTCCCAGGGCCTACACTGTTTGTATTATTTACCCAAGAAGTAGCACACAGAACAGGCGACACAACCCAGGGTGAAATCCGAATGCAGCAATAGGTAGACAGTTTTCTCCTCTTCAATTATATATCTAAGCTTCTTGGTCACAATCAAAAGACAGCCCAATATACAGGTTCCTGCAGGTAAGGAAGAAAGTGTTAGGGTTGTCAGTTCATCTTTCTTCCAGTCCTTGCTTCTCATCATGATCTTGCTAACACAGTTTCCGTTCTACTGCTTCACTTTCCCCTTTCAAGTGAAGTAATCCATTTCCCCCAAATGACTCTTTTATCTTTTCTTACTGGTTCTTACAACTAGTGGTTCACCTCTGGACTAGAGATATAAACGTTCACCAATGTGCTTCCGAAAGAAAGCTCTGAGAAATTTTGCTAGCTTTCTTCCTGCTGTGAGAAAGTCCTCAAAAGATGAGCTACTTTTGAAGACTATTTGCCATTTGGGACTTCTTCTGCACAAAATTTGCACATCATGTTTCTGCATGAATGGGGGGGGGGGATAATCCAGGGCATCTGAACAAGTTGGGAGCCACAAAAACAACCTTGAGGGACATATTTGGCTCCAGTGACTCAATATGCCCACTCTTGTCCTAAGGGTTACTCCATCCTTTTTTCTTATGTGACATCTGCTTCTTGTTTTACCTTTTTTTTTTTTTTGGTTAACCCCCAAAATATCCCAGCTGAGATCTTCCATCATCAGGCATAACTGTGACCATGGAACTCGGTCACCATAGCTGCATCTGACTATGTGAACCCCCTAAGACCCTATATTTTTGGCCACACAACACTCCAACTGAAGGGTTTCTAAGCTGCTGGAGATTAGAGTTTTGGGAAATGACATCCACAGCACTTTTCTGGTTGTAAATCATGTTGAGAACATACAACTGGAAAGAACCCTCAGGATCCTGACTCAGCTGTTTCAATGTGTCCCATGACCAGAAAAGTGTTGCAGGCCTCATTCCCCAGTAGCCCAAGCTACAGTACCTTAGAAACCCTTTGGGTGGGGTGCTGCCTGGCTGAAAAAATTAGTTTGGGGGGTCACGTTTGGTCATTAATGTTCATAAATTTGAACCCTAAAAGTTATGAGATTGTAAGGCCTGTTTACAATCCCATTAACTACTGAACAGGAAGCCAAGTACTATTATTAGTCTACCAGTGATGTGTAGAGCCCTCTCCCCACTAACACCACAGATACTTCTATTTGTAGATATGTAACTAATACACTTGAAGGCATACAACAATTACAAACAACTATAATACCTGTGGTGAAATTAGTCAGGGAAGAAATCAGGCCTTCAGGTATATTCTTCTGCACACAGCGCATAAGAAGAGCCCGGGATGAGATTAGTGAAATTAAGGAACTGAAAATAGCTGCTATCATAAGGAACCGGCCAGCGCTCAGATACTCTAGAGGAAATTTAAGAAGAAGAATTACATAAGAAGTTGCTTTAGACTGAATCATGCTCTTGAGAGCCAGTGTGCTGTCGTGGCTAGAATTTAAGACAATGATCCGTATTCAAGTCCACACAGCCTAAGGCAGGTAGTGAACCATGCTTGTGGGACCTATCCAAGGTGCTGAATCCTATTCCCCAAATAGGCTCAGGACCTTGGATAGCTCTCCTTAAACCTAGAGTAGCTCTCTGAAACGTCAGGACAGATTCAATGCCACATGCAATGGACACACCAGTCATATCTGCTCTCAACCAAGAGGCTCATTGGGTGACCAAGGGTCTCTCTCTCTCTCTCTCTCTCTCTCTCTTTTTCTCTCTCAGTCTCCCTCCCTCCCTCCCATCTCTCTTTCGGCCTTGCCTGCCTCATAATGCTCTTGTAAAACTAAACCTTGACAGTTTGGCAAAAAGCTATAAAGACAAGGATAGGGACCATGAAACTCCCTAGGTGATATTGGATTATAGTTTCTATCACATCTGGCCATGCTGGCTGAGGCTGGTGGAAAGTGAAGTCCATCAACACCTGGAGGGTATGGAATTTTTCTATCCCAATGTAAAATGCACTGAGATGCTGGAAGGCTAAAATGCACATTTCAACAAATGCTTCATTTGTCTTCAGTCTCTGTCCAAGGTCTTCAGCAAAGGAGGGCGAAGTGTAGCCTATGGGTAGCATGTAAACCTCAAGGCTGTTTTTTTGTGGCCCCCAGGCCCCCAAGATTTCAAAAATGCGATTAAGAAATCATTTATTGTGTCTGAATGCCCTCTGGTGGGCATTTTTGCCATGAGGGGACAATTTAGGCCCTGGAGAGGTCTTCAAAAAAACACAAAACAGAAAATGAACTCTGCTCATTTCCTATTGTTTAAAAGCGCCCTCCTGAGCTTAAAATGACTCAAAGACCTCAAAATAAAAAAAGCACTACAAAAATGTAGTTACGTTACCTAGAGGGTGTTTGGCGGCATTTAGAGGCAAAAAATCGATTTGGGGTGCGCTCCAACATCTCTTGTTGGGGCTAAAGCTTCCCTCTAACCTTCCACAATAGCCCATACCTGGTCTTGAGCATATATGTACAGGCTCTTTGTTGATCTGTCATTTTCCAGGCAATATTGCCTGTCTAGATGGGATTCTATGAGCCTTCCGCTACCTGCAGGGCACTGTTACTTCATTACAGATAGTATGGTTTGACATGCACCCAATATTTATGTGCCTTTTACTGAAGAGCGTGCAAGTTCATTTGGTTTGAAAGACATTTTGTGGGGTCCCAAATTTAAGAATTGCATAATTTTTACAAGATGCCTTATCCATTCATTCTGTGTGCCATTTTTAGGTTTTCAAAAAATAACCTTGGAAATAATGTTTTTGGCCCAGGACTTTAAAAAATATATCAGAAGCCGAAAGTAACCAATGAATTACATAACTAGTTTCAATTACTAGTTCATTCCTTTTCCTGAGGGAATGAAATCAGGTTTAAAATTGCGTAGTAGTTTAATAAGAGATAACTTCTTCATCCCGTTTTTCCCAGGTAACGAACCTGCCATTTACTTTTTAAATATCAAGTCTTTAATTCTGAAGTCTCACTAAATAGCAGAATATCACATGGTTCAAGTGGCGACCTGTGTTGCTCTGAATGAAAAATATTTAGATTCTTTTAGATGTAACTAAAACAAATTTTAGTTACTTTTGAGAAACTGAAAAACAAAGAATACTTGTGCAGATGATAGTTTTAATAGTTATTGACTGCTTTCTGGGCTTTGGAGATTGCTGCTGCAATCTTTTTTTAAAAGTAACTTTTCAACTTCTTGAAACACATACACACTTCCAAGTCACGCCTCTTACTTGAAGTCTTATAAATGACATCACATTTATGTTGAAAACAGTAAGTCCAAAATCCCATTACAAAATCGCGTTCTCCTAAAGGATGTACAAGCCAGTAAGGAGACGCTCCGATTATCACAAGCAGCAAGAAGTTGAGGCAGGAGATGATATAATGCGCATTTTTGAAGACACAAGGGATGGAAATTATAGCCCTAAATCCAGACAGGGAGTTAAGTCCTTTTCCAGACAACCTAGAGCGGAAAAAAACAAAATAAAACTGTTATTTATATGTTTTAGAACGTGAGTAGAGCGCTGCAATCCTATATCTTGCAGCTGGAATGTAACATCCCACCCCTGCAATTCTACTTCCCTTCTGCCCCTAAAGTGTACTGCAATTGATATTTAGGGACCCAGGAGAAAGGACAGCAGAAGGTACCCTGGGGGTATGCTGCTCGGCTGGGGAGAAGAGCAAGTCTGAGATGCTTAGGCAGCATCCAGCTGCAATTCAGGAAGCCAGGAGAAGAGAGCTAATATCACCCTTTCAGATCTTCTTTGAGTGACTGGAGATCCAGTTGGGTGATGTCAGCTCCCTTCTCCAGTTGCAAAACTGCCCCTGTGTGTGCCTGGGTGCCTGTAGCCCTCTGTCTCAGGCCACCATATGACTAGGGCAGCATGTTCCAGGTGTGTCAAAACTGCCTGGGGATGGAGCAGGTGGAAGTTGTACAAGGAGGTATTGAATACCTCTTTTCCAGTGTCCAAAAAAAGTAGGACATACATGTGCTTAAACTAGGGTTAAGTGTATGTATGTCACCAAAAGCATTCCAGCCTCTGCAACATTTTAGATGCTGATGACCTGAAGTGTCCAGCAGCCCAAGTTAGCATAGTTGATACCAAGGAATGCTAGGAGATGCTGCTCAACATCATCTGGAGAGAGCTGAGTGATTCTCAACCTTGCTTTTGAACACCAATAGATTTCACATACATTATTTATTAAATAAATAATTTTTTTTTTTAGCATAGAAAATTTATACCTGGCCTTTCCATCAAATGTTTCCCAAAACATCTTGCAAACCAAAATATAACCTCATTCTTCAATACATCTCCCCTCTAACAGACATTCCATCCTCTGGAATGGATCAGCATCAAGTTATGCTTCTTTTTGGTTTTACACTCTCGAAGCAACTGGCAATTGGATTGCAGTAATCCTTACATCAAATCTATTAGGTTGGCCAGGATCATTCCACCTGTACTTTAGAGACTGTGGATGAAAAACAGCTACTTTTCCAAATATGTTCCTTGAAAAGTCAAGACTGGAAGCACATGCTTCCTAAAACAAAAACAGGCTCCTGGGTATGATGCACAGCCTTATATTGAGTTCTTGAATAAAAGTCCTATTTCTGTTGATTTTGACCTGAATAATCTTCCTGTTGGATTAGTCAGATGAACCAAGGAGGGGAAGTGTCTTGGAGCTATTTAGCATTTTCTGAATCCGATAAGTTCCTCCAAATATATGTTCCTTGGAATAATACTTTTGCTTGTCTTGAGCCTCACAGACATTATGGTAGAAGGCAATTACAAATAACAACAGGCAGGCATTCTATCAACTAGACCTAAATGCCCAGAAGGCACCAGATGCTGGAAGATTTTGGAAGGTAAGCAGAGTCAGGACTATTTAGTGCTTGGATGGGGGGCCACCAAGGAATACCAGGTGTTGTAGCCTATATTTCAAAGGACAGCAATGGCAAACCTTTTTGGAGTATTCTTGCCTAAGAAAATTCTATAATTCATGGAGTCACCAAAAGTCAACAGGTAACTTGAAGGCACAGACACACACCCTGTTAGTCAGTTAAAGTGGCATAAGTCCAACTTACACCAATGTAATTCACTTCTGTTGCAGAAGTCAAAATTCTGTACCCATCTTCAAGTGACCAAAATCCCCCTCACCACTTTTTCTCTGCTACCCCCCATGAGATGGCTACTTCCTGACCAGTGGAGAGCAAAGCTGTTTCTATTCCTGGATGTTTCTATCCCTGGATGCAGTGACAGGCATCCTCCCGGATCTCCAGGACCTCCCAGGGGTCTTCCAGAGCTTACAATGATGTCGATACTGCAGGTCCATCTATAGGAACATAGTTGGAAGTTTGCTGCTGCCTTCCAACCCCCCCCCCCCCCCCAGTTCTCCACTGTCCTGGAAATCGTCGAGTGTGGATTGTGCATGTCTATGTATGTCCTTCTTTCAGTTGCTTCAGGTTCTTTTTCTTTTTTCTTTTTTTTGTATTCTTGTCCACCCTGTACAGCAATGAAAGCTCTTCCCCAGTTTACGGTTTAGCTGCTGCAGTTCCCCCCATCCCATGGACATTCCACGGCTGGTGGAAAGTATGGGTGACTGGAGAAACATCTTACTATGTGTGTGTAGCCAGACACAAAACAACTACATCATAGGTAAGACCTTAAGAGGACCCCAGTGGATCTCAGTCTATGATGTAATTGTTCTGATGTCCCCCAACTTTGCATCAGCCACAGGATGGCTTTGGGAGGCTCCAGTGGCTCAACAGTGAGTCCAGGGGGTGTTGAATGGACAAATGTAGCATAGTTCTACATATGGAACTATTGCACTGTATTGTGCTATACAGGCTGTCAGCCAGAGTTCTGCCATTAATGCTTTGTCATCATTACTTTGCCTAATGCTGGCCACAGCCACAATACTTACCAGAGAGATAATGAACGTTGAGTTTTAAAGTGACGGCACTGCCTTGCCTCTCCATCGGAATCCAGGGGAACCATGGAAGCCTTGAATCAGTGTGTCTGAGATCTGCGAATGACCAGATGTGGGAAAACCATCTGAAGTTTAATCTGAATGACACAAAGATACTGGTCATAAGAGGGAGGGATGATTGATTCAACCTATTTGAGGAGAGGTTGCCCTTCCTTGGAAGATCAGGTGTGACTTTTAAAGCATGCTTCAGGATTCATCTTTGCTTCTTAAGATAGACAGATGGGCTCTGAGCTATTTGAATGCTTTTGTTCTGCTTCACTGGAAAAATATGTGTGACCATTTCTGGACAAAGCTGTTCTTGCCACACTTGCATACACCTTGATTGCTTCAAGAGTGGACTAGTATAATACAGTCTGGAAGAGTGCTAAGAAACTATAGGAACTTTTGTAATATCCCAGAAAGGAAAGTAGGCCTCCCAAAAGGAGTTGGGTGCTGAATTGCAACTTTGGGTGTTTCTTTCTCCACTCCAGTTTAGGGCCTAGGAATAAAGAATTTCCTATGCTGATGCTAAATCGGTAGTTTAGTAACTCTTTTTTCCATGTTCCCCTGCAGATAACAGTTCCATACAAACCCATGTCATTTTATCCCCCCCACCCCATGAAGTAGCATCCTTCCCCTTATCAGGTACAGAGGCAGTTTCTATACCAATAATACAATAGGATCTAGTATAGGGATGGGGAGGATATCTGCCTGAGACTGTGGAAAGATGCTGCCAGTCAGTCTAAACAACACTGAGCTAGATGGACCAGAGCTTGGAAATGTTGATCTTGAGGACTACAGCTTTTATAACTCTTTGACACACACACCCCCCCCAGCCAATGGGAATAGCAGTTCCCAAAAATAACTTTTACAAGTTCTGCTTAGAAAATAACTCTCTAGCTCAGGAACTTAGGCGCATATTGAAACACGCACAAGAGCTTTAGGATATGATCTCACTACAGAATGGCAAGTTTCCTTACCGAGAAGGCATCCCAGATGAGAAAGGTTTGACCTGATGTTGATCGCAAATGAATCAGACCTTTGGGATGGCCCTGAATCCACTCCCATCGGTGTTCTTCCATAGACTCCTCCCAATAAACCTAGGCTCCAAGGCTAATTGGCTGCATCAGTTCCAACTGTCATGGAATCTTCTTTGCTGAACACCAGGAGGTGCCATGCTGCATGGGAGCAAAAAAGGGGCAACTCTGCAGAGGTGAGGTGCCATCAGCTCTTGCTTTCTGAACATTTAGAAACAGTGTGTCTGGTTCTGAGTTTCAGCACTACCTCTCCCACATAAAGCAGCACCTGTATGTGTGTGCTCTTTTTTTTTGTCTGTTTTAGATCTGTTTTCAAAGAAGTTATAGTACCTCTGAGCACATGCAGAGGGCCTTTTCCTAACATATGATGTAACTGATCACATGTCAGAGTGCTTCTGAGAAGGTACGGAATGCGCTTTGCCCTCTGAAAGATATCTCCCTGGACAATGGAATAAGGGACAGGCAAGTACCCAGCTAAACTTTGCCTCACCAGCTCTTTATGTTCTCTGCCTTCAAGCTCTTGATGTTCTCTACCTTCAAGCTCTTGAACAACAAAAACTGTGTTGCAGAAGCAAGAGAGTCCTCTTCTCACCTGTTCTCCTGCCCTTTACCTGCAGGCACCCCCTTTCCTTCTTTCTAGAAATAAGGCTTGTCTACACGGGACAGAAGAATGGAACAAATTCACCAGAGTGAACATTCAAAGTGATTTGCAAATGTCAAGGAATGCAGTTGCTAATTATCAAGGAGATATAAAAAAGTAAATATCCATGAGATGTTGAACTGCTAAGTGATTGTACAGGTGGAAGTTATGTAGCTGTCCAGATGTTGGCAGACTTAAGTGTTAGCCCCTCTAAGCAACATAACAAATGCTGAGAGATGTTGGGACTGATGTTAGTGGATTGTAAGTCCCAGCAGGCCTAAGCAGCATAGCAAATGGTGAGGGAGGATGTACATTAGGTGACTTGACGCTGGTGGACTGTAAGGGCCTTTCTGCACTACACTGTTACAGTGCTATTATTCCACTTTCAACACCCTATGGAATTCTGGGGTTTGCAGTTTGAGGAGGGGCCTTTAGAATTTTCAGCCAGAGAGCTCTTTGACCTCAGAAAACTACAAACTCCAGAATTCCACAGGATGTTAAAAGTGGAATAATAGCACTATAAACAGTGTAGTGCAGAAATGGTCTATGTCCCAGGAGCCCTAGGCAACCTAGCAAATGGTGGGGTGATGGCAGTTGCAGGGCTGCGCAATACCTGTCTCTGATCTATAACCTGTTATCCAACTGAGAAGCTTCCATTCTGCAAGAGATTTTATTTGTAACATTTGAAAAGTTAACATAATTATCTGGAAGCAGTCTTTGCACTGAAAATGAAGAGGTATTTTCCATCTGAGGCAGTAATTTTCTGCATTGCTGAAAAAGATTATCTTGCAAATGGGCCAGAAAATTCAACAGTTCAAATGAGGCACTTCTAGGATGATCTGTACTGCACAGTGATGCACTGGAAACAGGTATCCTTTCCACATCCAGAATGGCTTCTGATTAAATGACATTCCCATTCAGGATGGCTGTTGTCTGTCGCATCTGGCTCCTGAACCACTTTTTAGCTCACAGACAGACAGGATGGTCTGTGATTGTCCAGAATGTAATAGCCCCTGGACTACATGGTAGGATTATTGCATTGTGGTGAATCCTCTGATGTTATCTCTTCTAGGTCTACTTCACTGCTTAACTTTTCCTCTTCTTTGCACAAGCTCTTGGACCATAGCAGGCTGTATACACCTAGGTGCAAAGAAGTTAGAAAAGATATGTTTTATTTGCTTATTAAAATATTTATCTTTCTCTCCCAGTATCTAAAGATCTTGGGACAGCTTGTAGTTAAATCCATTTAAAACAATAAATAATAACAATTAACTTTAAAAGGTTAAAAAAAATGTTAACTAGCTTTGCACTTAAAAACCAGACAATTTAAAACCAGTTAAAACAGTTTAAAAAGAGTGCATCCATAAGACACACATAGCCTAAGTAAAATCACTTATAACCAAGTCAGAGGGAGAAAACTTTGGAACTTACCCATTTGTGCATGCAAGAACAAGTTAAGTGGAGATTTGCATCCCTAATGAATTTTGTAGCATGAAGCTTCACTAATTGCTCAGTGTGGATTTGGATACTATCATTGGATGGACCGTATCCTGTATTTTGGTAATTCCCCCTTGCTTTTACCCCTAAAGCAGCTTGAAAAATCAGATGATGATGATGGTGATGATGGTGATGATGATTTAATCTCTGGCATGTCACTACACTTGGTAAGAGGGCCCCATTCATTTTACTGAGGCACAAGAGAAGACCTATTGCCCTGAATGTGACCTGTGAGTGGTTTGTTTTCTGATTGGCTGTGCATTTCCCCATTCTGCACGCACTGCCCAGATACTTAAAGGAGGCTTGGACAAGCTCTGGGACAGGGCTGCAAGAAACCGTCACCTCCATTTCATGAACTCCTCAGCAAACAAAAAGGAAGGAGGAGAGAGACAGAGGCAGAATGGGGGCCTTTCCACACTCTACGGGAATCCAAGTAGAGCCTTTTCCCCGGAGGGGAACATGTCACAACTTGCCCTACATCTCCGCACCGGCTGCTACAGGAATGAAGGATGCACGACGGCCATGCCTCTTCCTTCCACTGCTCAGTCGGGCACTTTCCCAGGCTGTTCTGGGGCAGGAAGTGTGGCTATCATGCTTCTGGACCCTCTGCAACTCAAGTAAGTGGGGAGGGCAGCATGAGGAAAAGGCATGCTGGTCATGCCATTTGCAGACAGGAGAATGATGGGACATGGACTACATCATGAGTAAATGTCCGAGTCCCGTCCTCCTCTCATCTCCAATGCGGGATGATGACATCCTGTGGAAAGGGCCTGGGTGTCAGCAAGAAGGTGGAAATATGTCAGTGTATGAGAGAGGGAGAGACCCTACCCACTTCTGGTTTTGGCTCCATTATTACAATTGACATCCATTCTCCACACACCTTGGTCATGCAGCTCTTGACAGATTAGCTATTCATTAAAATCATTCTGTTTGTTACTCTGCCTTTAGCACCACATTCTTACCAGCTCCTCTCCCCAACCTGGCCCCACAGTGGAGGATACTTACCTAAGATGAAGCTTAGAGCACAGGCAAAGCAACCAATGTAGAAACCATAGAATGGTGATAGGCGATTGCCTTTTATATCTACCACTGTTCTAAGCTTGAGGTGTGTAATCAGCAGAGTACAGAAAAGAAAGACTCCTGCAGACAAGAAAGAGCAAGAAAGGTTGGAGTTATATGTGTCTGTCCTTTCTTTGGGCCCATGTTTTTCATTCTTTCTCTGCTCATGACCACTGCTTCTCCAAGGCCATTTCAGCACTACACTGTTATAGTGCTATTATTCCGTTTTCAACATCCTATGGAATCCTGAGGTTTGCATTTTAGAGAAGAGCATTTAGAATTCTCAGCCAGAGAGCTCTTTGGCCTCGGGAAACTACAAACCCCAGAATTCCACAGGATGTTCAAAGTGGAATAATAGCGCTTTAACAGTGTAGTGTGAAAATGAACCAAGACTCCACCATCACAGTTCAGCTGAATCTCTCCTGCTCCCTTGAAGACTCAGCAACCCCTCTGTCCTTTCTACTATTTCTAAACTCACTTCTAAACTCACATTTTGATGTGGATTTTGGCTTATTTCCCTAATGCTATTTCCTAATTTGAAACTATGAAACTAAAGATTCGTGAGGAATTCCATCTTGGTGAATTCTTATCTGAACTCCCCTGAGCCTCACCTTCCAGACTAAAGTGCAGATTGGAGCATTTGTCTTAAAGATTCTGCACTCCTCTGAAGTTCGCATGTAATTCTCAGCTCGAAAAATGTACCAAAATTCATTTTTAAATGCACATTTTGGACCGGAATACATCCAATGGTTACATGCAACTAAAGCAGCCCCTTTGAATCAATGGAATTTCTCCAAGTCCACATTGTGTAAATTCCACAAATTCAATGGATTTATCCTGCCTAAGACTAACAATTGGATCTAGCCCAATATAGCAATAAAATGTGGGTTGGGGTTTGATGGTTAGATTGCCCCTCTGGAGACCAGGGTTCAAATCCATCCTCTGCCATGGAAACCCATTGGATGACCTTGGGCAAGTCACACTCTCTCATTCTGTGAAGAAGGCAAAGGCTGAATATTTCAAAGAGTGTTGAGGATGACTAGTGATTGGCTGAATATGTCAAAGAGGACGTTGGGGATGACTGGTGACTGGCTAAAGTTTTTCAAAGGGTGTTGAAAAGGCTGGTAGAAAGTGAGAGACAGTAGTCCATCAGAGTTAGAAATATGAGTCAGAGATGTAGGGCAAGTTTGTGAAGCTCAGCAAGAGAGATTAATTCAACTCAGGTCAGTTAACTAGGAATAAATTGGTTAGTCAGATATTTGAGAGAAAGATGTGAGCTAGAATGAATTAGGGTCAGTCAAGATCTAGATGTGTTAAATAGACAATCTTCACTTTATGTCAAACTTCTGTTTAATAGATTATTTCTGTTTTATACATTTGTTTCTCTGCAAATGCTGTGTGCATATGTGCTTTCAAGTCACCTGTCATTTATGGTGACCCCCATGAATTTTATAGGGTTTTCTCATGCAAGAAATACTCAGAGATGGTTTTGCCAGTTCCTTCCTCTGAAATACAGCCTACGGCACCAGGCATTCCTTATCAGTCTCCCATCCAAGTACTAAACAGTGTTGTCTTTGCTTAGCTTGCAAGATGGGACAGGTACTGGTGCCTCTAGGGTATTTGGAAAGGTAATTGACAAGCTTGAGTTCAAGCTTGCAGCATTTGTAGTGGTAACAGTCATTCAAGGGTAGTGTTGTCCACTGGGAAGGTTAGATGAATAAAGTGTTGCACAAGGAACCACAAAGACATCTAGAAAGTCCCCATATTTGACACCAAAGTGGTGGAACAGGAGGAAGTCTTCAAATTTTGTGGCAGAAGTGGTGATAAGTACATCAAGCTCCCAAACCCTATCCCCCAATGTATGGCAACTTGGATAGTTCCACTAAACTAGACTAAATAGACCAATAGACTAAAGCTCAGAGTGGACTGTCCACCCCACAGAGATGGGAGCCACTAGCCACTACTGACTGCCAGGAGTTCTCCCAGGTTCCAGGCAGTAGAAGTCTGTTTCTTGGATTTGCCTGTACGTGCCAGAGAGAGAGAACCTTCCCCATCCAAGGTATACACTTGATCATGGAGCTTCAGCTGTATTGTGTTTCTTATTCAACCCTTTTGTAAGTCAGGCCTCTTCCCTGATACCTGTGATGAAGTTAGCCACAGAAGAAGTGAAGTTTTCGTCTAGGTCCCAGTCAGCAAAGTAATTGAGTACTTCCCACGCCGAAGTCAGGGCGACTAAACCAGCAACATCAGCTATTATGGAAAGGGCTTGAGCAGCATCTAAATAGGCTAGAGGACATTTTAAAAGAACAATTAAGTGTTGTTACAAATGCCTTTCTCTTTTCCAGAAGTAACCTCATGGTTCCACTTTAACTGCCATGGTAACATCCTGTAGAATCTTGTTATTCATAGTTTAGGCAGTTTCAGGAGAGCTATTTTTAGAATTCTCGGCCAGAGAGCTCTAGTGGCTCACCAAACTACAAACCCCAGGATTCCATGGGATGTTGCCATGGCATTTAAAGTGGAATATAGTACTACGTTTGTGTAATATCTCTGCATTATTTTCTGCTCAAAGAATTAACAACTTTTTTATCCCATATTTCAAGTGGGAAAGTGAGCTAACTGTAATAGAAACCCACTGGATGACTTTGGGCATGTCACACACTCTCAGCTCCAGGAAATCTCACGATATGGTTGCCTTAGGGTCGCCACAGGTTGGAAATGACTTAAGGGCACACAACAACTTCAGAGTCTCTTACCCCCAGGGTCAAAAATCTCATTACAACCAAACCGATCGCAAAAGGTCCACAATCCCCTCAGGATATAGCCGTCCTGAAACTGGTGCCACAGCAGTAAAGGAGTTGCAGTAGCAGTCATGAGCATCACAAATGTGATGGAGGACAAGACACGGAAGATAATTCTCTGGGCTTTCGGCGAGCAGATCTCGGAGAAGAGCTGCAGAAGGATAAACAGTCCAGCATCAGATACTGCATGAAGGCCGGAAGCAGCAAAAGAGTACAGACAAAATAGACAGCGTTTCCCATCTTTCTCCCAGGTCTACTCTGCAGGGCAGTTTAGGGATTCAGCCCTGGATAGTCAAATTCACAGAGGGTATTGCCTGCTTAAATGTCTAAGCTAAAGAAACTCTCTCTTTGTCTTTTTGTATTTACTTAACTAAAGTCCACCATTTTGAATTCTAGTTAACTTTAAAGGTGGTTCTGGTTAATTGGCAAAGCTCAATGGCTAGGTTCTCAGCCTAGGTTCCCAACTCTCATTGTAACAATAGTTTTTACACCTCACTACTGAGCAAATGCACGTATGATACAGGGTTCATTGTTCATTATTAAGCAGAAGTTACTCTATTATCAACCATGTATCAGAATTCTAGTCCTGGGAAAGCAAATATTCTTAATATTCTTGCACATCTGGTGTATGCTGTATGAGATCATTGTTCCCCAACATATAAAAAAACCCCATCTCCTTTCTTCAATAAAGCATCTTTTTTCTCTTTGCTCCTGTAAGAAGTCATTTGACTACATTCTTACCGAAAGGGGAGGGGAAGTCCCTTTGGCCAAAGTTGGGAATCTTTCCAGACTGGCTCAGAGTTCACCCGCAATCACATGGACTACTCAGGTGGTCCGTGTGGACCTAATATTTTGAGTTTGTCCGCATGTGCTTTTTTTATTTTTCTCTTTATTCAAGGGTGACCATTTACTGTGGGTTAATGTCCCACCAGAGTCACCCCAGTGTTTGGATTCAAGGGTGACCGTTTATAGTAGGTTCGAGTCCCACCAGAGTCACCCAGGCGACTGCCAACTGTGGGTTCAAGTCCCACCTGCATTGCTGGAAATCCTAACAATTTTTTTCAGTGGGTTCAAATTCCACTTGACTTGGAGCCAACGCTTCCTTCTGCAGCGCAGCACAGGAAGAGGCCAGCCGCACTGCGGAAGGAAGGAGCATGTCCCAAGCAGTACTTTCCACCTGCAGCTGGTTGGGTGCAGAGCAGAGTGTTTAGGTCCCGTTCCCATCCTGGCAGTGGCACTGCTGGGATCATAATGAGATGACACAAGATCACAGTAAGGTCAAAATAAAACAATATAAAAAGAACAATAAAACTGAAAAGCATGCAAAAAAATGAACATTAAAATGGAATTAAGCTAATCACAGTATTAAAACCATTTAGTATGAGCCAAGGTGTTTCCAATGTACAGAATAATTATGCCCACTTAAAAATTATGAATTTTTAAAAAGTGACATAACTATCCTGAGTGGGACATTTTATTTTTAACAGATTCTTCAGATACCTAGTGGCTTACTATTTATTTATTAAAATATTTATCTCAAGGCAACTTAATAGTAGCATTAAAACAGGTTAAACAGGCTACAAACAGTGAGACGGTTTCAGTAAGATAAAAGCACACTCAACAATATAATGAGTTAATAGCAGAGTTAAGAAATGTAATTTTTTTTTGAAAGTATGAATAACTTTGTTGGCTTTGCACTAATGAGGCCCAAAGACTTTGGTGAACAGCCAAGTTTTAACTTGGTGCCTTAAATGATAAAAGTGTTGGCTTTGGTTGGACCTCCAACTGGATTTTTTAAAAGTTCCTTTCAATTCTTTTATCAATCCTGATCCTTTTTCTGGTGGTTGTATGTCGCTTTCATGTCAGTGGAGTGGTGAATCTGCTTTAGGTTCCATTCCAAATTTTAAAGAAAGGTTTTCAATGTGGTGCACCCTATCCACAAAAAAAATTGGGCCCCTTGGATTTCATCTTTAATGTTCAGTCTAAAATCCTGAACAGGGCCACTGCTTCTCTGAAATGGAAGGCACCGGCTGCTACTGTATTTTTTGTGTCTCAAAAAAACAATAGGAATTAATGGGAAAGCCACGAGCAGCTTAGTAATGGAATAAGCAAGTAATGGAAAAAGGCATGAGCCACGAATAATTTTTTTTTTCAGCACAGTAACAGGCAATGGCAACTTCTCTCTGCAGTGAGTAGCAGGACGGAATTATTTTCAAAAGGCAACTTTCTAAGATGTACTCCTTACCAGGAGCAAAATAGGGTGATATTTATGGGTTAAAGAAGAGTATCTTACGCACTAGCATATCTTTCTGGAGCTACTGCTAGCTTTCCACGTCTGATCATAAGTGACCCACAGCCTCCTTCTCTCGGTGCTGTTCATTCAGCAGACACAATCCTGTGTGGTTTCTATGCCTGCCTTTGTGATATTTTCAGTGATGTCACAGATTCTACCCTGTGCCAACCTCTCTGCAAAGCACTGAGAAAGCCCCAGCTCTAATGGGAGGCATGACAGACAAACATATCTTCGAGCTGTCCTGTTTAGTCAGATTTATCCTCTGTTGTCCTGCTTTTTCGGCTGCTTTTAAAGTGTCCCACTTTCTCCCTGAGTCTTCAGCTTACTCTGATGGCTGCAAATTGAGTTCAAAGTTCAAAAGTAATTGGCGTTCAGATACTATGGGGGTGTGGAGAGGAAGGTCAGAATCTTGCTCAAGCAAAAGCAAACTTCTGCAGCCTCTCCTAGTTTGTGTATTCTTCTGTATGAATAACTTTTACCGTCTTGACCACACTGTGATATTGTTTGGCCATGCACATGTCCTAGTTTTCATCTGGAACAATGTTAGAGAGTATGGACAAGCTGCTGTTCTGTTCTTTAAGGCTGATCCCCCACCCCTCCAATATTCAGGTCATTCAGGGCCACACTAAAATATCTAGAGAGAGGAAGAACAAGGATATTTCACTTCCTTTGGCTTCACTGTCAGAAACATTCTGAAAAACGAAAGCTTCAGCCAAAGCTGGCTCTATGCTTCATACTTTCTCATTGGTGTGCTTTCCCCTCCATCATGCCCTAAACAAAGAGGGAACAATTGTCAGAGGTATGTGTAAGCCAGGGTATGTATGTGCGTGTGAGTATGGAGAGCCACCATGATGTAGTGGTTTGAGTTTTGGGCTATGACTCTGGAGACCAGAGTTCAAATACCCACTCAACCATGGAAACCCACTGGATGACCTTGGGGAAGTCACACTCTCTTAGTCTCAAGGGAAAGCACAGGCTTTGAACAAATCTTGCCAAGAAAACCCTATGATAGGTTCATCTAAGGGCTGTCGTAAGTCTGAAACAACTCGAGGGCACAGAAGAACAATGATGATATAGGTGTTGCTGTTGTTGATGATGATTCATGCCTTCAAGTTGATGCTGATCCTATCACAGGATTTTCTTGGCAACATTTACTCAGATGAGGTCTGCCATTGCTTACCCCTAAGGCTGAGAGAGTATGGCATGGCCAAGGCTACTTGTTGAGTTTCCATGGCTGAATGGAGACACAAACTGACATCTCCAAGATCTCTGTCCAACACCATGCTGGCTCTAGATAGGCAGTACAACTATATTGCTGTTCCATTGCATGACTAAGTGGTTCCTGCCTCTCTTTTTTCTTTCAGAGACTGGTGGCAAGCCTAGCGAAAAATCTTGTGTCATAAAACTGAACATCTATTGTGGTAGTCACAGGAATATTGTCGGTAAGACTAACCCAGTTTATGTTGGAGAAGCTTTTCCACCAGGTGGGTGAAGAAAGTTCTATGACTGTTAGAGCTAGTTGGAACCTGGTGATGGGATTCCAGAAAACAACAACAGCCTCTAGAGATTCAGTTGAAGAGGGAGCTTAAAGAATTCGTTTGTGTCCCGCTATCTGGCTTTTGTTGCTGGAGAAACTGGCACCCTTAAAAACTTAAAAACTGAAACTGATAATGTTAACAAGCAAATCCAAGTCTATAAAAACCAAAGAGGAACAAGGAATTGAGACACAGGTCGGTAAGCGGAGAGGACCCACGAATTATGGAACTCTCAATTCTCAGATAGTTGATAGTAGGGAATGTACAAGGTAGCATACAGTCCAAGTGTGTGATGAGATTACCTCTGGTTGCAACAGGGGTGAGGCAACTGGATCCCATGTGAACATGAGAAGGCCTAGGAGGAAAAAAAAAATGAAAATCTACATATTTTTTTCCCTGAATTTCTGGGGAAAAATGTTGAAAACTGGATTATGGAATTATTATTTATTTATTTATTTATTTTAGAATGATGAACAAGATGTTTTAAGACAAAATGTTCATCTATTTACTGTTCCTAAATCCTTTCCAGAAACTATATGGTTTTTTGTTCTTCCTTCGATTTACAGGCTCAGTCTTGTAATTGGCCAGAGTGGGACAGCTGCCTCAAGTAGCTGGTCTGGAAACATCATAAAAGAACAGTGTGGTAATGGAAGGCTTTTTTTTATTATTATCATTAGGAATATCAAGATGTGCTTGTGGATTCCTACCCCAGCCCTGGTTTGTGTCACCACAACTTTTCTGGCTCTGAACGCTGAGCAACTTGATTTTAGTGGATAGGAGGTGCCCTACCTCAGGCAGCAAAATGTTTTGGGTCAATCCTACTTATTTGGTTTCATCATCATGCCACTGGAGTGAAGATAAAAGCAGGGGGTGGGGTCATCTTTCTGAGCTTAGTTTGGCATCATCTGAATAGGACAAAAAGCTTCCTCAACTATTAGGAAGGGTGTCTTGTCCCACTGCTGCCATTACCAGAGCAGTTCCACGCACTTACAAAACAAGTGGGGGTATGGAGCAGTTTGAGGAAATCTTTTATTCCATTTTTCCCTTCAGAACTTGCAAAAAATTCATCTAAGAGCATTTGGCTGCTTCTTCTTTTTTTTTCTTCTATCCCATGTAAATTCTCTGTTGAAATTTGTCAGCCTGTTTTCTGCTTCTCCCATTTGGCAGTGCCTTTTCTGCACTTCTGCATCCCTCTTCCTCACCTCTCCAAGATGCATATGCTTGGAAAAGGTAAGTAGAGAAACTTTTTAACAGATATCTCACCTCACCTTCAGACTAAAATAAATTAAATGACTATTGCCATTTCTGCACTAAATTGTTATAGTGCTATAGTGTTATTATTCCATTTTCAACATCTTATGGAATCCTTGAGGCCCCTCCCTAAACTGCAAACCTCAGGATTCCATAGTTTGTTGAAAGTGGAATAATAGCACTATAACAGTCTAGTGCAGAAATGACCTAAGAATCCAGGCTAGATCCTCAGTCTCTCTAAAGAAGGGGTGGGTACCACATCAGTTACATTCTATCCTTTCTTTTTTTGGGGTCCCCCACCTCTCACCACCATGGCCAAATGTGCTTCCAGGGTAGCGATGACCAAAGCAAGGTCCTGCTTTATCATCCAAAAAAATGGGTGCATACACATTTTTGCTATGCCTTCTTTACAAGAGGAATCATTAGTCATGTCAGACTAAAATTATCTCTCTCTGTTTTTTTGTTTTTGGTTTTGATAGAGTTACAAGTGTGATAGATGAAGGGAATGCTATGGATGTAGCATATCTTGATTTCAGTAAGGTCATTGACAAAGTTCCCCATGACATTCTTGCAAAGGAACTAGCAAAATGTGAGCTGGACAGGGCTACTGTTAGGTGGATTTGTAATTGGATGACCGACTGAACCCAAAGTGTGCTCACCAGTGGCTGCTTTTCATCCTGGAGCAAAGTGGCTAGTGGGCTGACATAGAGTTCTGTCCTGGGCCCAGTGCTATTCAAAATCAATGACTTGAATGAAGGAGTAGAGGACATGCTGATCAAATTTGCAGATGACACCAAATTGGGAGAGGTTGCTAATACGACAGAGGACAGGATCAAAATTCAAAATGACCTCGACAGATTGGAGAGCTGGGCCAAAGCTGACAAAACGAATTTCAACAGAGAGAAATGTAAGGTCCTGAGCTTAGGCATAAAAAAATGGAATACACAAATATAGGATGGGGGACATGTGGCTGAATAACAGTACGTGTGAAAGGGAGTCTTGGTAGATCACAAGCTGAACATGAGTCAGCAGTGTGATGCAGCAGCCAAGAAAGGCAATGTAATTCTTGCATCAATAGGAGTATGGTGTCTAGATCAAGGGAAGTAATGATACCATTCTATTCTGCATTGGTTAGACCTCATTTGGAATACTGTGTCCAGTTCTGGGCACCTCAATTCAAGAAGGATATCGACAAGCTGGAGCATATTCAGAGAAGGGCGACCAACATGATGAAGGGTCTGGAAGCCACGAAGCCCTATGAGAAGCAGCTTAGGGAGCTGGGTATGTTTAGTCTGCAGAAGAGAGGTTAAGAAGGACATGATAGCCATGTTTAAATATTTGAAGGGATGTCATGTGGAGGAGTGAGCGGGCTTGTTCTCTGCTGCTCCAGAGACTAGGACAAGGAGCAATGGATTCAAGCTGCAGGAAAGGAGAAGAACTTCCTGACAGTCAGAGCTGTCCAGCAGTGGAATATGCTGCCTTGGAGTGTGGTGGAGTCTCCTTCTTTGGAGGTTTTTAAGCAGAGGCTTGATGGCCATCTGTTGGGAATGCTTTGATGGGTGTTCCTGCAATGACCCACTCAATGGCCCCTGTGGTCTCTTCCAATTCTATGACTCTATGATTCTATCCTAGAAGCTTGTCTCTACATGTAAACAAGATACATGGGGAACATGCACCTTATTTAAAGAAAAACTGATGCTTTTTTTGCCAGTGCCATCACTGCTACATTAGCAAATTGGATTACAGTCAGCCTTCCACATTTGCTAGGATTAGAGGAACAGGACGCCCCCTACTTATCTGATGGGTGAGGGACTGGAGAGCTGTCAGAAAACAAATTGGTTGAAAAGCAGAACTGTCATTTTTTTAGCTTGCAAATACAAGGCCGGACACTAGATGGCTCTAAGGCGACTCATAGAAAACAAAACATCATGTAGAGTGCGGACTGGCCACGCCAATCTGACAGGTTAGGGACCAGAGCAGAGTCAGAAAACAGAATTGGTTGAAAATAGGACTCATGCACTGTACTGTAGGGAGCATGAAGGACTTAATGGAGGCTCACTGGGGACTGACAGCACTTGTGCACTGCTTGCAAAGTCTCTCAGTGGGCTTGGCACCCTTTTTCCCTCTCTCAACTCACTTTGCAAGCAGTGTGCGAATACGAGCATTCCCAAGCAAGCCTTCATACTCAAGAAGAACTAATGAAAGAGCAAAAATCCCATCATTTTAATGCAACTTGTCCTTAATTTGGAAGCACTGAAAGAGTGAGTCATCAGATAATGGGGCATCAAAAGGTGGAGCTTCCCCAACTAAATAAAAGCATGCACAAAAAGGAAAAAAAGTACCCCTTAAATGTTACCCACTCATGCTAAGAGAGCAGCAATATTTGAAAAGGCAGATTAAGGGTCTATAATTTTCAGCTGTCAAAACAGTGGAACTTTAAAAAAACAATCTGTGGAAAAGGAGGCAATGCCTATATTCATTTTTTAAAAAATCTTTCTATTCTGAGCTTGGAGAACTTTTGTGTATTTCAGTAAACTCTTATCCAGTGATATTTTCAACTAACTGCAGCGTTCAAATTCAATAGATACAGTAATTACCAGTATACAAAGGACCATGTGGTACCTGCCTGATAAAGAGGTGTTAAAAATAAGGAACCTGGCAGAAAACGAAAATAAAAGATGACAGTCCTACTTGTTCATCACAGACATGAAGTATATCCACACTGCAAGACCATAGTAGTTTGATACCAGTTTAGTAGCTGTAGCTTCATCCTGCAGACTTCTGGGATCTATTTTTGGGCCATTTCCACACTAGCCTGTTATAGTGCTTCTATTCCACTTTCAGTTTAGGGAGGGCCAGGCCCCTCCCTTAACTGCACACCCCAGGATTCCATAGGATATTGAAAGTGGAATAATAGCACTATAACAGGCTTGTGTGGAAATGGCCGAGGTGAGGGACGTACAGTTCTCTGGTTCACTCCCCTGAGCTACAGCAGAAGAGAATTCTAAGTACTACATGAAATTAGACATCTCAGAATTCCTGAAGATGGAATCACACCAATTGAAGCAGAAATGTAGTGCTATAATTGTAAATGTGAAAGAGCCCCAAGCTAATTAAAATACTATAATATAATACAATGTGGAAACATCCATGGCTGACTAAACTCAAAGTCAGACTTTAGCGAGCTAAGTACTGAAAGCTGGCTGGCTGGAGAGACAAATCCATTGATTTTGCTTTTAGCCACCAAATAAATAAATTCAGTTCAATCAATCAATCAATAAAATCCTTTCCATCATATTTAAAAAAAATGAATGAATTTAAGAAAACTCATATGTCTATAGCTAGCTAGTTAGCTAGATAAATAGACAGAACTGGCCAAACCTCTCACCTTTTTTGCTGTGGGTGTTTGGGGAGGTTAATTGCTATTTTATACATTGTTTTTTTGGGCACATTTACATATTGTGCTCTGTATAAATGTTGCAAGGTACTTGACACTAAGGAAGGAGCAAATAAAAAAATATCTTGATTAAATTAACGGATCTTTCCTTTCGATCTCCTAGCAGGTGAAAGTGAAGTTTCAGAAGAAAGTGGCTTGGTATTTAAGTACCATTTCTTCACCCGAATCTTTGCTTTTGTGGGTCTCGTTTGCCTGTTCATCACTTTGGTTTCCCCCTACTGGGCTGAGAGCGAGGGTATCCATTCCACCCTTTATTTTGGTCTCTGGAACATGTGCAAGTCTAGAAAGTGCCGTAGTTTTACGGTAAACTCAAGTAAGAAACCACTTTTGCTTCTCTCTTCTCTTGCTCTGCTGTGACACTCTCAGGACATTTCCACACTACCAGTCGCGAAGAGACGTGGAGAGGGCAATTTGCCCTGGGCGGCAATGTTTCTGGGGCATCTCAGCCTGCAGCCACACCCCCATGCATCCTGGCCATGGCCCCCCCACAGTGGCCACACCCCTCATGCCGTAGCCTGCCCCCCTCCCCCCCACACACTCCAAGCTCCACCACTGCACACTACACCGTTATAATGCTGTTATTCCACTTTCAACATCTTGTGGAATTCTGGGGTTTGTAGTTTACTGAGGCCAAAGAGCTCTCTGGCTGAGAGTTCTAAAGGCCCCTCCCTCACCTGCAAACCCCAGGATTCCATAGGAGGTTGAAAGTGGAATAATAGCACTATAACAGTATAGGGTAGAAATGACCTTAGTCTTGTAACACTGGAGCCCTTGTGTGATCTAAGGAAATGAACTGATGTGAATAGTCTTGCATGTATATGCAGGTACAGCTCAGTTAATGAAGCTGATGTGCTCTCAGGCGTTACTACTTGGACAGAAAATTTGCCCCTAGGGGCTGAGATAACATGGAAATAATAGAGATATGCTGCTATACAGCAAAAACTGAAGGGCAGTTCCAACATGTTTCAGTAAACTTTTTTTTCCCCTCCAACACTAACAAGATGCATGTCTGGGGGGAAAAAGCGGATTAGATAAGGCTTGCATGAGTAAACAAAATCATTTTGAATCTTCTAGAGACCACTTGAAAACTCTTTCCAAAATGCATCTAGTGATGATTTTGTTTGTCTTTTGCCAGCCTCCACTTTTCTTATGATTTTCATTTTGGTGACTGAATTTATAGCTCTCTCTCTCTCTCTCTGGGCCTTATCGCATGATGCCCCAATTGTGCAATGTCCCATTCCCATCCCGGCAGTGCCATTGCTGGAATGGGATCAGGACCCAAATGCTCCCCACCGCACCCAGTTGGCTGCCAGTGGATGGGTAGCATTAGGGACACTTCTTCCTTCCACAGTACAGCCCACCCCTTCCTGCACTGTACTGCAGAAGGAAGTGCTTGATTGAGCTTCTGCCCTTCCCACATACCTGCAGCTGATGGGATTGTAGTGGGAAAGGGGGGCATTACAGAATTTTTTCTTCTGGTAACGGTATACAGCACAACAGCAGTGGATGGGTATATGACAGTAGCAGGGACCGCAATGATGTCATGCAATGGCATGCATCCTGGACCAGCAGCAATGCACTGCCATGCTGAGATAGTGATGTCAGGCAGTAAGGGCATCTCTTTCTCTCTCTCTCTCTCTTTAACGTGCTGGGGGTAGCTGGTGAGGCAGGCTTATTTGCACTCTCCTTTTCTCTCTGTTCACAAAGGCCATTTCCATACTACACTGTTATAGTGCCATTATTCCACTTTCAACATCCTATGGAATCCTGGGGTTTGCGGGTGAGGGCGGGGCCTTTAGAATTCTGAACCAGAGAGCTCTTTGGCCTCAGTAAACTACAAACCCCAGAACTCCACAAGATGTTGAACGTGGAATAATAGCACTATAACAGTCTAGTTCAGAAATGGCCAAACACTCAGTCATGGATTCCGGAGCAGCTGCAATTTACCTTGCTTGTTGTAGAGAGGAAGGTGCAGCTACAGTAGGATCAATTGCAGTCAAATCCCATTCCTTCTCAGCTTAAACTTTATTACATTGGTTACTGCAAACATCTGCTTTACCCTGACACCAAATACCTGGTTTCTCCAGCCGGCCCTCCTTTGCTATTCTCCCAAAGCGAACAGTGATTTTTTTAAAAAAGACACTGTTCCCTGTTTTCTGGGGGTCCCGGGAAGGACACCAAATTGCTATCAAAATTATACAAGTTGGGGGAATTAGTTCAGAGCCAAGTTGGCAAAACAAGAGGCAGGGTAACTTAGCAGGATCTTGCAACCCAGTGTCTATGGGGTCAGGCCGAGTCAAGAAGCAAACTGGTTTGAAAATAATGAAGGATCTTTATTAAATACAGGCACACAATGTAAGCAACACAAACACACAGATAACTAAGAAAAATAAAGGTGTGAGTAATATAGCGGGATTTTCAGAGGGATAGTTGGTTCGGGTGATACGAAACCTGTCCTGAAGTCCGGGAGAAAATGGAGAGCGAAGCTGGGGTTCGATGTATCTCAGCACGTGGAGCTGAGGGGAGGCTCGCCAAGCAAAGCGGCAGCAAGGCGCTCTGGAACTCGGGAGCGATCCGAGGAAGGTCTCCGAATCAAGGGTTTTTATAAGGAGAATTGTGACTGCAGGCTAGGTCGGACTTAGGGGAAAACAATAGATTTGGAGTTGGAGACAAAGCCTCTGAAAGGTCAGAATTTGAATGATTGAATTAGAGCCGAATTTATCAATAGAGTAGCCGGTATGCAAACGCAGAATACTTGAGCGTTGTATAGCTCAACCATCAAGCTGCCAGCGCGAGGCAGAGGATCTTTTGAGAGCTGCTTGAATACTTAATGGAGGTACTTGCCTTGAGGTCTCCTAAAGCGGCGAGTCGGCTGTTTTCTAGCCTGCCTGTATTGTCTAGGAATATTACGGCGATTATCGGCCGAGCCTATATGCGTGCTTGTCCGGGGGCCTTGCAAGCACGTGGAAGGGATATGTGAGGCCGAATTAGTGATATCCAAAGATATTTTTTTATATCCCCAAAGCTCGGGCTAGCCAGGGCAGTAACAACACTACCAGTTAGACAAAGGGCATGGAGGAAAAGGGGGCCGGGTACAAAACCTTTGTACAATGGAGCTCCTTTCTCTGAGGCTTTGGTAGCTGAGGTAGGTCTGTAATTTCTGAAGCGTGAGAAATGTAGGATAAAACTTTTAAAAGCAACCAAACAATATAGTGTCACAAACCAAAAAAAAAAAAGGAATTGCATGAACGACCAGGATATAATATAATATGAATAATTTATATACAAATTAATAGAAGATATAGAATAGAGATTGCAAACTCCTCATGTTCTGGGTTTCCACAATATGCACTCTTCTTCAGAATTTATAATAAACATGAGGCAAATACGTCCAAAGAGTCTGAAACTACAGATTAGCTTATGTACCAGCTCATGGAATACTCCCTTACAAAAATCTATAACACATCAATTAGGGCAGCAAAACACATTCAAGGTCACAGGCTGTTGCCATCTGAAAGTACAAACATTCAGGTCCTGACACTCCAGTTCAAATAAATGAAAGTGACTAGTTCTACAGAAACTATAGTCTCTAGAGCCCAACAAGCCACCAACATAATAGTCATTTTGGGAAGAAGCCATGTTTATTGTTCATTGTTTACATTATATTATATCCTTATATTATTTGCATGTATTATATGCATGTATTATATGCAATTCCTTTTTTACAGTGTGTGGAAGTGTGCAACATGTTTCTTCTAAATGAGAAATCACTGGAGACATGTCATACCTTTTAAAGTATTTTTTAATGGAATAGTATTAGTATAGTATTAAATTTTAAAATTCAGGCCTTTACCAGATCTATAGAAAAATCACCAAGAAGATCCAAAGATGCAAGCAGATGTCTTGATCAGATGTCTGTCTGTCTGTCTGTCTGTCTGTCTGTCCATCCATCTCTACCAGGAGCAGGTCTTTTGTGAAACTAATGGGTCTTGCGAACTCAAGACCAAGCCAAACCAAAATTCTCTGAGTTAGGGCAAAGATAGTTCATATACCATAGTAACATATTATTGCTGGTAAAATGCATTTCCTCTTGCTGCTACTTTAGGGATTGCAAACTCAAGAAAGAACAGGGGAGTCCAATGGGGAGAGGTAGAAAACAATATCATAGTCCCTTCTAATCAAAAACTGCTGGGGCTTTTACACCAAGGTCGCCTGCTCCTCAACACCATTGGGCATATGAACAAATGTAAGGCTTAGCAGGCATTATAGGTAGTTAGAAGCAAACACACAGGAATGTCTAGTCCTATACTAGTATCAAAGCCTGAAAATCTGAGATGACTTTCCACTCAAACCCTTTTTTTAGAATGTTTATTCTTCTTCCATTTCATCCTTTTCATTCTTCTCTTCTTCCACATATACATATAAACATCTCACTAAAGTGAAGGGTAGCAGGAATCCTATGGCTTCCAAATATTTTAGCCCCAAACTCCAATCATAGCCTTGCTAAGGTGTTGTGGCAGTTATAATCCAGAACATCCCAAGGGCCAAATTTTTCCAAGGCTACCTTAAACAAGCAGCTCATATCTTAGGGCTGGGGAATTTTGGTCCCCCAAGGATTTTGAGCTACATTTCCTACAATTCCTGATGATGTCAAAGTCCCTTTTCCTGGTTATGTGAAGGAGTGGCCAGTTATGCTGCCCCTAAGTTTATAATGATCACAGTAAGGTTGTAACCTGAGAATTGGGCATCATTACAATTTTCTCTGAGACCCGGGCAGATCTGATCCAGGGGTTCCAGGACACTGAATTCACATTTGCATAAAGCTCACAGAATTGTATAAGTGCTTTTATTTGGATGTTGAGCCTCTAATGACAAACTCTGTCTGGATTCTCCACTCAGCTTGGATAATTCATGACGTTCCAAGCTCTGGTTGTGACCAGAAGTGCATAGGAATGCATCTTATTCCTCTTCCATATTGCTAAGGATATACTTTTGTGTACAGATCTCAGAGCAGGTATGAAAACAATTTTGAAGGTATTTGGGGGGAAAAATGGCCAAAAACATGTTTTTCAAGTGTTGAGAGATCCTGATGAGAAGAATCATGTACTGGCAAGAATCTTTGTAACTTGGGAATTACTCTGCATAAAATTTGTGTGTGGTTGATTTCTGCACTCTGCTGGCTGTTTGCCAGAATAAATGAATTGAATTGAGTGTTTTCTGCACAGAAAGATTGTTTTCGGCGCAAAAAAGCACATGCAGATTTTGTGCAAAAGAAGTCCAAAATTGTGACTGGGCTACAAAATCTGAGCGGGTTTTCAAAGACTTTCTCACAATGGGAAGAAAATTGCTAAAATTAATGAAGAATTACATCATTGTCACTAATGTTCGTTTCCCACAGAGATCCTTGTGATCCTAAAAGCCTTAACCTTATTCAGCACCATCAGTGGTTTGGTAGCTGTCTCCTTCACATTCCTAACCCATTCCAGCTATAAAGGTTCCAAGGCTCCTACCGTCACCAGTTTCTTTACAGGTACAGCAACATCTCTGCAATGTTTATAGTAGATTTGGTTAATCAAAATCCATGTTTGAATCTTACTCTGAATATTTGAAATCCATATTTGGACAATCCTTTTATGAGGGCCAATTTATTTTCCAGTTAGAATCAACCGGGTGAATCAATTCCTTAATGGTAAATCAAGACTTAGATCAGTCCAGTTGATTTAGTGGTTCATTCCTCTAATTGGGGTTAGCAATTCAGTTTAGGCCTAGAAGAAACTTCTTAATAGCATCGGTGGGTTAGAAATAAAACCCAGCTTGTGTGCAAGCTTTTGCATTCTGCATACTAAAATATCTGAATATTAAAAGGAGTTTTCAACATGTTTGATATACAAACCTTTATTGCACCCTTGACAAGAAGTTACTGAGTATTTATTGCCAAGCTAAAATGCCTTCCATCTAAATTTCTCTACCTGATTTGCAAAAGCCCAGAGAGGGGAGAGGAGAAAGGGCTTCTAATAATCTTTGGAGGAACTGTGGAAAATAGGGAGCCATGAAAGCAGTACTTATTGGTGACAAGGAGTGCTGTTCCTGCTGGATGCTAGATATCCTTCATCCTTCCTTCCCATGGAGAAGTCATGGCTCCATGGTATGATGACTGATAGGCTAGAATGTATCCAGAGAAGGGTAACCAAGATGTCAAGGATTTGGAAACCAAACCTTATGAGGAATAATTCAGACTTAGAGTACTGGATAATGTTTAGCTTGGAGAAGAGAAGACTGAGAGGTGACATGACAGCTACCATGGACTCAAATTACAAGAAAAGAAATTCCACCTAAACATTAGAAAGTCCTGTTTGATAGTGGAGTAACTGCCTCAGATGGTGGTGGCAAGAATTCATCTAACCTTATAAGTGAGCATTTTTCCCTTTTCCATCTTAACCACTTACGATATTCCATAGGATGGCTAAGGTGTACATGATCCAAAGTTTTGTATCTATGTTGTTGTGTCATCCCCAGAATTGGCTGCAGTATTCTATGTGAGGCATGACTAGTGTATAGCAAAGAAGAAGCACTGTTTCCCACTGCTTGGGAACTAGTGGCCTCTTAATGCAGCCTACAATTGTGTAACACTTCTTTTGCAGCTCTGTGCCTTAGCTGCAGCCTTTCACAACCTAAGGCCTCCTGGACATGTCAGTCTTCAAGCAGTGGAAGTTGCCAGCTGTTAGCTTCCATGTTATTGTGGATGGTGAATCCTATCTGGATTTTATTCAGATCTGACAATGGTGGTACATGCTTTAGTTACATCCTATCTGGGCTGCAGTCACATAATCTTTGTAGGGCTGCCTTTGAAGAGTGTTTGGAAACTTGACTGGAGTTTGTTACAGGGAACACACAACTCCTTTGTTGCAACAGTTCCAACTGACTGCCAGTCCATTTCTGGGCACAATTCAAAGTGCTGTTTTTTGACCTTTAAAGCTCTACATGGCCGAGGTCCAGGTTATTTCATGGACTGTATCCTCCCTTCCAAATCTGCACGTGAGTTGAGATCTGCTGGCACAGCCTTCTCTCTGCCAACATCACAGGTAGACCTGGTGGAAACATGGTCTGTCTCCAGAAACAGGAGAAGAGCTTTCTCTTTCAACAGGCCTTTGAGAATTGATTGTACAAAGCCCATCCCACCTAAGCAATGTGCTGGATTTTTCTCTCTGTTGTAGTAGTGGATTCTTTTTTTTCCCTAATGGTTTATGTCTTAACTGCTTTTAATTTTTTTTGACAGTTTAGTTACTTTTTTACTTTTGTTTTTAATAATATCTGATCATGTGTTTTAAAAACTATTGCAAGCCACTTTGAGTCCCAAACTGGGAAACAAAACAGGATCATCATCATCATGATCATCACCATGAAAATTAGACTCAGTCCAAGGTTCTGAATGCGTTCCCTCTGATAGGTTCAGCTCCTTGGTTAGCTCCTTAAAGTTCAAACTAAAATCCAGAATAGATTCATTTCTTCACTGACAAGGGAGCTACCTATCACCATTGCACAGAACGTCTGAATCAGTATGGCATGATGTGGCATGATGTAGCATGGCCAGGTTGAACACTAGGTTATGGAAGGCTCCAATCCTGAGACCCTTTGATGTACAGCATACCCAAGACAGGTACCCCCATCCTATACCTTTAGATCCAGGCAGACCTTGACAGGACCATGGAGAGCAACTGGTAAGCTTTACTGACTGTAGCTCTCCACCAGCTGCTTTTAAAGATGTTGTCTCAAGAATGGTACTGGATCCTTTTGAACTCTGGCAAGGCCCTTTCTGCAGCCTGTCTCACTTTCTCAGAGAATCTGACTGTGTGGCTTACAGGTCCAATTTTAGCAGAGAGTCCTGTGGCAACTTAGGTTTTACTTCCCATAAGGTGTTGTGGATTCCCGCCCCGTTGATCAGATGCCACCTCCATTGATAGATATGTATACGTATGCTGGGGTGAGGTGGAAGGAACAAGGGAAAAACGAAATGTAAAGGATAGCCGAAAATGATGTGTCCTATTTTGCAACTTTAGGATTCTGCAGTGTGAAAAGGATGCTCATGGGAGGGTAGAAGGGCAACATCCTCAAGCTGGGAAGGCATAAGGGGAACAGGGAAGGCTGTGGAAGTCTATATGTCTTTCTCATTGGACTCTTCCCCAAAGTAGGGGGGGAATGGCTTTGAAGGTTATGACAATGCTTCATTCTTTAGTATGGAGACATGGCAAGTCCTTCCAAAGACATTGATGTTAAATGTTACTGTTTTCCATTGATGTAGACTCAAGTTGATTGACTCCGACTCAAGTCAGACTTAAGTCACTTCAATGACTTGACTTAGACTTGACTTTGCAAAACTTACACTTCAACTTGACTCGACTTGAGAGTTGCATATTTTTAGTGACTGACTTGCTGCCCTTGGTTCAGTGACATAACACATTCATCCAAAAACCTTACAACTTACTGGTCACATGATGATCAGTCTCAAGGCCAAAGTGTGGACACATTTCTCAGAGGGAACAGCAAACAGGTCAGGCAAGGGGCTTCAGGTGGGGTTGAGGTCTGCTCACCAGCCTGTCCCTGCTACATATAGAAGGAACTTTCTAAAACTTTTCCTAAGAGCAGAAGGTAAGACTTGTGCCCAAAGTGCAGGGGTGCGTATCTCAGAGGGGAACAGAAAATATGTTAGGCAGTGGGCTTGAGGAGGAAGGATCCTTCCTTCTAAAGCTCTTCAAGCTTCAGTAATGGAGAATAAGAAGGATCCTATTCCCCACTTCTGAAAAAGCCTTCAGCTTTGCAAATGGGAAGTAAGAAGGATCCTATTCCCCAATTCCAAAGCTGCAGATGGTATAATCAAAAAGTGAAGGGCCACATCTACTTTAATTGTTAAAACTGACTTTATTCGACTCTGTCCAGAAATTCTGTAATACAGATTGGGGTGTAAAGTTGGCTCCCAGACTTGAGACTTGATTTGAAAGTATCTTGTAAGGACTTGAGACTTGACTTGAGACTTGAAAGGAGAGACTTTAGATTTCACTTAAGACTTGGAGTAAAAGACTTAAATACCTCACTGTTGTTTTCTTCCATCCACAGGAATCATATCATCACTAACTATGCTGTTGTACAGTTTGTCTATAAAACCCAATAGCACATTAGGGAGCCCTATCCCTCCAACTTCCAATTCAGTTTCCATCTCCTGGTCCTTTATCATTGGCTGCTTTGCCTCCTTCCTGTTCCTGATGAATGGTGAGTGCTCCCTCTCTGGGGTACATCCATCCAGGTGGCAGCAGCTGAAAGCATGTGGGAGGAGAGTGGTCACCGGGGGGTAGTTATTTGTGGTTTTTGTTTTTGTTTTTTTACATTCCAGGAGGTTCTGTGCATGTATCCCTCGTGAATGTGGATGGCCTAGGGTATTTAGAAAGTTCAAAAGGGTCAAAATGCTGCAGAATGCTGATCCAGATTGTCTATGGAGCATCTAACTCCCTTGTTGAAAGAGCTTCACTGGCTCCCATTTCACTTCCAGACATAGTTCAAAGTTCTTGTTGTGCCTTATGACACTGTATACAGCTTAGGTCCAGACTGTCTGAAAGGCCATCTCATCCACTATGAGCCTGCTTGAGTTTTGAAATCTACAGGGGGAGGCTTTCTCTTGGTCCTACCACCATCACAGGAACATTTGATGAGGGCATGGGAGAGAGACTTTTCAGTGGCTGCCCCCAGACTGTGGAACTCTGTCTCATGGGAGACTAGGCTGGTCCCTACCTTGGTCCTCATCCACCAACAGGTAAAGAACTTCTTATTTGAAGAGCCACTTGGTGACTATGTGCCTATGCAGAACCATCTTTTAATGAGATCTGTGTGTGCAACTTCTGCTGATGTTGTCTTGCTTCAAAATGATTTTACAGTGTTTTCAAGTATGGTTAATAAGGCAGTTTATTTTTTAAAACTGTCTTATTATTATGTTTTATGTGTGTACTTGTTTTAATTCATACTGTGAGACAATACAGGCCACATTTAGGAGTAAGGCTGACAGTTAAATAAATAAAATAGATGGAGTTGAGGGAACAGCTCAAAACAACTTCATCAAAAGGATGAGACAGAGATAGAGTAGCCAGGTATTATAAGAAATTTTCCATATTTGAGGGCCAGAAAGCATATCCGTTATAAGGCTGGCAGGTGCCCCTTGTTATAAGCGATATCCCCTATTTGAGGACTGGAAAGACAAAAAAAAAAATCCTGTATTTTGGGAGGAAGGCTCTTCAGAAAGAGAGAGATGTGTGCATCCAGTAATTTATGAAAGTGGACACTGTTAATTTTTACAGAAAAATACATGGCTGGGTTAACTGAAATCAATACTTTGATTTGGTATTCAGGTGGAACACAAACATATTAATAGCTACTTCCTAACTGTCAACCATGTATGTTACGGATTTCAATTGGCTCTTATTGCTATTTGGAAAATCTGGCAACACTAAGCCGGGCTCTTCCTCTTCCTCCATTTTCTCTGCAGGGCTCCTATTTTTTCTGATAGAACTTCAGAAACTCATTGATCTGCTTGAGGAACACAAGAATGACATGAAACAGAGAAAAATGAGGCCAACGGTTGCTTGAAAGAAAGCCCAGAAAATCCATTCTGTCAGAACACAAAACGTACATATTTGTTCATTTCTTTTTTTAATGTTCTGGCTCTGAACTCTATCAGTAAAATATTTAAAATCTTTTAGTATTTCTAGATTTATTTATTTCTTTCTTTTATAATATACAGAAATTAACAATAGAAATATTAACATGACATGACCGCTAGTGGAAAGAAATGAAATAAAAAAAAATGTAAACATAATACAACTAAACACATTTTGATGAAGTCTCCAGCAGAGGTATGTTAATACCTGAATAATTCACAATCCACAAATTCCAATCTGAGGTAGACAGCTTTTATTTGTAGCAAAGCAACAATACAGCACACTTCCTCCAAAGTTGTTGAGAGTGGAGCATATATGGTGTGCACAGGTTTTATACCTTCACACACAAATTTGGGCGCACAAAGCTGTGATTGGAGAGGATCATAAATTTAACATCACTCCACATCCTTTGACATTGCCCAGACTCAGATTTGTCTGCCTGTCTTTCATCCTTGAGGATGTTTCCTGCCCTTTATCTCTGGACACTTCAAGTTCTCACACTATCATACTATCATAGTAATAGTGTCACAGTTGCGACTAAGTAGTATTTGTGAATACAAAACAGTTGTCTAGACTTCCTCATCTGTAATTGTTTCATATCCACAATTACTACTTAGTCATAATTTTGACACTATTACTATGATCATAATTCCCCCCCCCCCAAAAAAAACCCCTCTACTTTACTGGGCATCAGCTGCATTGGAAGACAGAGCTCCTTTCTGCTGGTGGTCAGAGCATGAGAGAATGACATTTCCACCAGGTTTGGAGGAGGGAAGTTGGGCAAGGAGAGGTCACTTAGTCCTATGGAATGCTGAGATTTGTAGCCTGGTAAAGAATGTAGAATTCCTGCTATGCTCCCTTGAACTACAGCATTATACCTCTCCACCAGACAATTTTAAATATGTGGGTAAGAAATCACCATTGTCATCCTCCTCCTCCTCAATATCCTCCTACTTGTCATTTCACTTTCTTAGACGTCCTTTTTTTTAAAAAAAAAAATGAACCTACATGGTTGTGATAGGCCAGAATGGCTAGCAGTCCCCTGATGGATGGATTCAGAATGCTCCACAGTTGTTACAGTAACCAAGAAGAAAGTAATGGAACTTGGAATGGAAGGAAGAGCCAGAGAAGAAGTCTGGGGGTACCCAGTTGTGAGCTCCTCATAATCCACAGGAGTCAAGGAAAGTTCCTCTTGTTGGACTGTGAAGAAGTCCTTCCTGGGAAACCCCAACTTCCTCTATTTTATGGAATGGACTTCCTTTAAGAAGTGGAAGGGCAAACCAAGGAGGCTCATACCTACAAGCTGAGCTATGGGGTGGAATGAAATCCTGGCTTCAGGGTGCACCAGCTTCACCCTCTTGTTGCTCGTTGTCACAGTTATGGACCATCATTGGATTTTAGTCCAGTCAGAGAGGCAGTCTTACTACAGTGGCATTTGGAAAGTCTGTATGAAGCTGGTGTGTGCTAACATCATTGCCATCTCACGTAAGACACCTTTGTGTCCTTTTTCCACAAAATGAATGCTCCCTTGGTATAAATTTTGCATTTTGAAAAATAGATGTTTGGTTGTTTGTGTGGTCTGAAGAAACACACAGGATGATCTTATAATTCTCCATTCAGTCCGTAACAAGTCGTCTTTTTTCCCCCCTCTAATCCTTCCTACCACAGCCAATGTTCAAGGTGCAAAAACGCTGTTGGTTATGGCTCTTTTTTCTGGGTTTGTTGGTGCTTCGTTTATGACATTCACCTACCGCTATTCCTCGAGCTTTACAATATACCGGTACCTTGTTGCAGCAATGGGATCTTTTATCACAGGTAAAAATATCACCTTCTCAATGGCTGCTTCTAGACTCTGGAACTCCTTCCCAAGGGAGGCTGGTTTGGGCCCCTCTCTGTTTTCTTCCCATCAGCAAGCAAAGACCTTCTTTTTTTAAATTGGGCTTCGATCTTTAAGGGATTGGGGTAGAGGGCCATACAATTGTGCTGCTTTTTTAAAAATACGTAATATGTCTTTCATGTCTTTTGTTTGTTTTAAAATAATTTCTTAAAAGTAGTGTTTTAACTGGATCTCTAGAATATCCATACTGACAGTGTCCTCATGTTTTCCACAGCTGCCTTGGTGTTTTTAGCCCTGAGCATTTACACCATCCGTATCTCCACCCACAAAGTTGGCAGAACAGGGAAGGTCACTTATCAGTGGTCTTTCTACCTTGCCTGGGCAAGTTGTCCTCTCTTCATTTTAAGCGGTGAGACAGAGGGATGTTATAGATTGTACTTGTCATGTGGGATGTTGTAGGAAAATGGCTGCTTTCATTTTTGGGGGAAACTTGTTAGAGGGAAGTAGATATTCAGCTGGATGTTGAACGCTGAATGTTTCTGCTGTGTCAGCTCTTACTGGAACACCTGAGGGGGCGTGGAGCTGTAAATTAAGTCCTAAATAATTCAGAAAGGAATTTATTGCACTCACTCACACACACAAACTTTGATCAAAGGGAACACCTCCTTTCGTTGCTGCTGCAAGGCTGTGTGTTCTGACAACAGGAAGTCGGGACTGACAAAACTTTATTTTTTTCTGTTACAACTTATATAGGTAACAGGAGGAGTTCCAGCTGGATAGTAACTCCAAACATCTTTGCTCTAACAAAGGCCTACTAGCTAGCTGTTCCCAAGGAGGAAAGTTGAGGAGTCCTTGACCATTTCCACACTAGCCTGTTATAGTGCTATTATTCCACTTTCAACCTCCTATGGAATCCTGGGGTTTGCAGTTTGGGGAGGGGCCAGCGCTATAACAGGCTAGTGCGGAAATGGCGCTTATCTGCTCAGTGCGACCCAGCTTACAGAGACATTCTAGCCTGGATGTCTTTGAGGAACTGAGAACATCTGGTTATAATCAACACCTTCTTGGTCCCTCCTTTCAGCAGCCTAACAAATACAGCTGTCAGCACAGTTTAAAATCTAACACAAAATGGTTCCTTTCCTAAAAAATGGCATTGCTTAGGATAACTAGCAAACTTAGGCCATTTCTGCACTATGTGGTTATAGCGCTATTATTCCACTTTCAACATCCTAGGGAATCCTGGTGTTTGCAGTTTAGGGAGGGGCATTTAGAATTCTCAGCCAGATAGCTCTTTGGCCTCAGTAAACTACAAACCCCAGAATTCCACAGGATGTTGAAAGTGGAATAATAGCACTAAAAACAGTCTAGTGTGGAAAGGCCCTGGTGGCTAGGGGTGATGTAGCATGTTGGAGGGCAATTTGTTGTCCTGGGACCCTCCAGGGGCTGCACAGACAGTTAAAAATGCCCAAAAGTATTAGTTTATCCAGACCAGAAATGACTACAAGTCAGCTTCTGGCTTTGAAAAACAGATTGTTTTTGGTGTTAAACAACGAGAAGAGTCCCTGCAATGTATTTGAAAAGGCAAATTCACCTTTAGAGGGTATAAAAAAGGTAGTCCAGGCCTTGTGGGGAACACATTGCCCCCGAACTGCACCTCGCTCACCTGTGCCTCAAGAGCAAGTTTACTTCATGCTGAGAAATAGAATAAGATAAGATAAGAATAAGATAAGATAAGAATAAATAAGAGAAGGGTGCCTTCCTGTTTCCTCCCCCATCTCCATAAAGTGAAGATTGGGAACATCATTCATTCTCACTGGATATGCAAACAAAGCCTGCTGGGAGCTGTTGTCCAGCAAAATCGGGAGAACTGCCCAGTTCCTGCCTTTACTCAAAGGAAAAGAACCTGAGGTTTCATCACCTCACTCTCTGGTTCTGGGTCTTTCTCCTGACAGGTTTCTTTGGACTGATGGCTCATCAGCGGGTTCTGATGCAAGAGTCCACCATGTCCGACAAGGAAAGCACAACCACCACGTCTTCCTCAAGCTGGACCACCACCTCCTCAAGCTATATTGAAGAGGACGAAGAGAAACAAGAAGAAGAAGAAGTAGGAGAAGAAACAGAGTCAGAAGAAGATACCATGAAGAATAGAAAGTTTTCTGTATTGGTATAATGAGGAAGGATTGATTTACAGTTATCTTTGGGTGCTGTGAGATTCTAGAATATGTGTGCATGAGTGAGAACTGTGTGTGAACATGTGCATTAGAGAGGTGGTAGGCAGGTGCCACAGAGCATGACTCAATTGTCCTTTCATGGCTATATTAAAGACTGAATTATTATATCTGATTTCTTGTTGTCATTCCTTGTTTTATCCGTTCTAAAGCTTATATTCCAAATTACTTTAAAGCCATCCCTCTTTTCTTTATTTTTTTTTTCAAAAATACTCAAAACAACTAAACTTCTATCAATTAGACTTTGACATACGGTCACCCTATGAATGAGAAACCTCAAAGTTACTCTATCATCAAAACCCCCACTCAGTTCTTGCAGACTCAGAGTTGTGGTTTCCTCAATTGAGTCTATCCCTCTGTAATGTGATCTTCCTGTTTTCTTACTGCCTTCCATCTTACCATCTCTTTTTACGATACAGTTGCAAGCTTGATAGATGAGCAGAATGCTGTGGACATAGCATATCTTGATTTCAGTAAGGTCATTGACAAAATTCCCCATTATATTTTTGCAAAGAAGCTAGTAAAATGCAGGCTGGACAGGGCTACTGTTAGGTGGATTAGTAATTGGTTGACTGACCAGACCCAAAAGGTGCTCACCAATGGCTGCTTTTCATCCTGGAGAGAAGTGACTAGTGGGCTGCCACAGGGTTCTGTCCTTGGCCCAGTGCTATTCAACATCTTCATCAATGACTTGAATGAAGGAGTAGAGGACATGCTGATCAAATTTGCAGACAAGACCAAATTGGGAGTGGTTGCTAATATACCAAAGGACAGGATCAAAATCCAAATGACTTTGACAGATTGGAGAGCTGGGCCAAAGCTAACAAAATGAATTTCAACAGAGAGAAATGTAAAGTCCTGCACTTAGGCAGAAAAAACTGAATGCACAAATATAGGATGGGGGACATATGGCTGGATGAAGTACCTGTGAAAGGTGTCTAGGAGTCTTGGTGGACCATAGGTTGAACATGAGTCAGCAGTGTGATGTGGCAGCCAAGAAAGCCAACCTGATTTTTAGTTGCTTCAATAGGAATACGGTGTCTAGATCAAGGGAGATAATGATACTACTCTATTCTGCTTTGGTTAGACCTCATTTGGAATACTGTGTCTAGTTCTGAGCACCTCAATTCAACAATATCGACAAGCTGGAGTGTGTCCAGAGGAAAGCGACCAAAATGGTGAAGGGTCTGGAAGCCATGCCTTAGATGGACCGGCTTAGGGAGCTTGGTATGTTTAGTCTGCAGAAGAGAAGGTTAAGAGGGAACATGATAGCCATGTTTAAATATTTGAAGACATGTCATATCGAGGAGGGAGGGGGTTTGTTTTCTGCTGCTGCAGAGACTAGGACAAGGAGCAATGTATTCAAGCTGCAGGAAAGGAGATTCCACCTGAACTTCAGGAAGAACTTCCTGATGGTCAGAGCTGCCCGGCAGTGGAATATGCTGCCTCAAAGTGTGGTGGAGTCTCCTTCCTTGGAGGTTTTTGAGCAGAGGCTGAATGGCTATCTGTTGAGAATGCTTTGATGTGTGTTCCTGTATAGCAGGGGGTTGGACTGGATGGCCCCTGGGGTCTCTTTCAACTCTACGATTCTATGATTCAACCAATATTCTAGCAAGTCATGTCTTCTCACGCTTTCCAAAGCATGACAGTCTCAGTTTAGTCATCTTGGCTTCTAGGGAGAGTTCAGACGTGATTTGTTCTAGGACCCATTTATTTCTCCTTTTAGCAGTTCACAATTTCTATAGCATTCTTCTCTTCAGAACCAACTGCTATGGTGCACAGACTGAAAACCACACTCAAACTTTCACTAGCTAGTTCCCCTTCCCTAAGCATAACTCTTTTTGAAGCTACCTGAAGATTCCGGGCCATGAGTCCATCTTATAGTTGGAACTGTGGCAGTTGGAACCGTCCAGGAAGTATCTATATGGACATTGGACTGTTACACTGTTGCTGGCGGCTATGAGGAAAAGAATGGTGAATGGAACCGTCAACTTAACTATTGTTCCAGAAAGAGCCAGGTTTTCCTGTTGCCCAACTGTGTGGGAAGCAGAGGTCTTGGGCTGATCCATGTGTCTCCCCAGGTTCTCAGTGGCTTCTCCATTTTGACCAAGATGCCTCCAGTTAACACCTTCTCATGGCTTCGAGAGAAGGTGCCTTACAGAGCCACTACTGCAGCTTCTACTTGCTTCAGCTTCTTGCTCCTATCAATCTCCCTGCTAAGCCCCTCCTGGCTGAAAGTCATTGTCCCAGAAACGAGGACACCTTCTAGTCCTGTGGTCAACAAGCCCTGCAACAAGGTGGTCTGTAGTCAACCAGATGGGAGCAGCGGTAAGGGCCACCATGGTGAGCCACATGACTCTGTCGTAAAATTGCTTTCATCTTTCACCCAAGAGATACTTCTCTTGCACTTCCGGCTTTCTTGTATGGAGACTGAGGTATCCTACCAACATGAATGAATCAGATGATGAGGTTTTCATATTCTCCATTAAATTTTTATTATTATTGATTAGGATGAGAAGAACATTCTCTATTCTTAATTTCTCATTTCAAACAGAATAACAGAATGCATACCAAACAAGACCGTAATAAAAAAACGTAACTTGAACAAATGGTTGAAAGAATATCAGACAATATTAATATCAATAGTCCATACAGGTAACTGGTACACTAAGGTACATAATCACAAAAATGCAGGCCTGAATAGAATTATAACTCATAACACAGGTTACAAACAGCCAGGGAACACAGCTACATCTAGTCTTAAAATGATAAAAAAAGGACCCATAAGGAGCTAAGATCCATGTGTATGTGGTCTATGTAAAACGGCGAGGTGACCCCTCCTCAGAACTTTTGGGGCTGTTTCATAGGTTTTCTTCAGTGGAAAAATATTCCATGTTCAGCATGTCAGTTTCATTCATTACAAATATTCTTAAAAATACAATACACAGAAACAATGCCTAGAGGAATAATAAATAAATAATGAGCATAGATGTATAATAAAGAAATACGAAACATGACTGGTATTCAGCAGACTGCTTAATCTCACCATGCAGTTGTATCAGCCCAATATGTTCAGTATTTTCCAAGGCAGTGCTTGAATAGTGGGATGGCTTGAATACCTTAAAAGTACCAGGTCCTGTCTGATCTTGGAAGCTAAGCATGGTCAGCTCTGGTTAGGACTTGGATGTGAGACTGCCAATGAATACCAGGTGCTGTAGGTTGTATTTCAGAAGAAGGAACTGGCAAAAACACCTGTGAGTATTCTTTGCCTAAGAAAACCCTATGAAATTCATGGGGTCACTATAAGTTGATAAGCGATTTGAAGGCATGTGTGTGTGTATGTGTGTATGTGTGTATGTGTGTGTGTGTATACACACACACACACACATATACATACACGTACATACACACACGCGCACACGCGTGCGCGCACACACACCCCTGAATAGTGAGTGGAACTGCGAAGTCAGCTCTGCCTTCCACTGGAAGCAAGATGGGATAGCCCAGGTTTGTCATGAAAGGCAATTCCATCTCCTTTTTGGATACCTCTTTCAATTTCCCAGCCTTGTCCCACAAATCTGGGGAGACTGACCTTATTATACTAACACCTGAGAATTAAGCCCTTGAAAGAGCTCACTTTTTTCACTACATGTGAATGTATATGTCTCAAATCACCTGTTGACTTATGATGAATCCATACATTCCATAGGGTTGTCCTAGACCAGAAATACTCAGAGGTGGTTTGCCATTACCTTCTTTTGTACAATAGCTTATAGCACCAGGTATTCCTTATCAGTCCTCCTTCCAAATATTACCCAAGTGTGACCCTGCTTGACTTCCAAGATCAAATGGCATCTGGTGCCTTCAGGGTATTTAGGTTGCTATAGTTTCCCAGGTCCCTGAAACAGCATGAATACATTGAGGAGGTGTACTTCAAGGAATAATTTGTTCCAAACTCTGGTCTAGGCATTGATTGTAATAAAGAAAAAAGAAACTCAGACGAATTTCTTTCTCTCTTTAACAGATCTTATAAAAGCTTCTAGGATTCTCCTAACCATTGCAACCATTGCTGGCTTCATTGCAGCTTTTTCCTTGCTCATCCCCTACCACTGCTTGAGCCGCTGTAGGGGACCATCCAACATGCTGGTGTCCTCAGCAGCAAGTTTCACCACAGGTAACAAAGGATCTCCTCCTTTTTCTACAATCCAGAATCCAAACTCAGCTGTGCATTCCAGCATTTCAGATGTAGATCTCTGTCTGTCTGTCCATCTAGCCATCCATCCATCCATCCATCCATCCATCCATCCATCCATCCATCATCTATCTATTCAGTGTTTAATATTTAAATATTCCATTTTAAAACCTTGCTGCTAGTGTGGGTGGGAGCTCTCATATCACATTCTGAAAATTATAAGTCTGGTAGCTGAACTAAGAAAATTCAACATTTCCATTTTGGATTATCAGTTTTAAAAATCCACATGCACAGTTCTGCCAGGTATTCTATACTTTGAGGTTTGGCAGCAAATAGATTGGGTTGTATTGGTAAATTTCTGGGTAACATTCCTGTAGATTATCAGGGATGACTGACTCTCTATTGTTTAATGATAGGAGCAACAAAAGGGTTCTCCCCTGCACATACCTCTTCTAACTTAGGCTGTTGACATGAAAGAAAGTTTGGGAAGAAAATCAGGGTGAGGATTTTATGCAACTGAACTAAAAGCCCTGTGGCTGATCCAAGCTTACCAAGTGAGCACTTCATAGGATCTGAACAAACGTGTCCCTACCCGTAACGTATGGTGCTGATCTTCCCAGCGCACTGGCTTCCAATGCTGTACAGAGGACCAGTATTTAGACCAAAGATGAGAAACACGCAACTTTCTAGATACTTTTGCATTGCAACTTCCAGCATTTTTCACTATTAGCTTATGCCACCTAGGCTTCTGAGACCATGAAATTCTCCAGCAACAAGTTCTGGAGAACTGCATGGTTTTCACCACTGATTGAGGCCATCAACTAGTACTCAGTAGGAAAAAAAAAACTTTTACTCTTGTCCTGTGCTAGGTGCCTTTGGATTTGCCACTATGGTTTTATACACAGTGGATAGTACCAAAGAAGGGATGAGTTCGGTGGGCCGTCTGCATTTCACGTGGAGCTTCTGTCTCGCCTGGATGGTTTTCACCCTCTACATCATGAATGGTGGGTCAGAAGGTGTGCCAGTCTGTTCTTTAACAAAACCTAGGGCCTTCTTGGTGGCTGCCCCTAAGCTCTGAAACTACCTTCGTGGAGATGCTAATATGGATCTCTCCTTGCCATACTCTGACAAGATTTTGAGAACGGAATACTTTTTTTAAAGGTCTTTTAATAACATGCTGTGAAATTTTTAACTCTCCTAATTAATTCTCTATCATCTTCAGCTGCTTTTAAAATACCAGTTTCTTTCTCATCTTCCTACTTTTCCTCCTTTGTCCTCAGCTTGCTTTAATTGCTACAAACTGAGTTCAAAGTACACAAGTAGTTTGCACTCCATTAATTCACTGGGGGGTAGGGGAGAAGAGGGGGGGTGCTTTTTGCCCTTCCCAGTAGGCTCAGGCAAAAGCAGACTGCTGCAGTCTCTCCTAACTTGTGCATTTTTCCTCATTAATAACTTTTGCCACTTTGACCACACTCTGATCTTGCTTGGCCACAAACTTCCTGGTTTGACTGGGGAAATGCTGAAGGGGGAAGAAATTACTGATACTGACCTCACAGAGTGCCAAGTTTAAAATTAGATTTCGGGGATTTGGCCATAATGGCTTGGTTTTTGATCTCTTGGTCAGTGGGCTTTGTTTAGATGCTGTTGCATTCAATCGCGTTATTTGTCCGAATGGTACGGAACTCAATTTCGTGGTGCTATCCTGCTCAAAATGTCCAGATGTAGGAAAGTATCCAGGTAAAAGAAATGATTAAAATGTGTTGTGCATTTTTTAAAGATCATTCCATTTTTCTTAATCTGCTTTCCAGGGTTCTTTAGCCTGATGACACATCTCCTTTCTCTTGCATCTGGTTCTGAACAGCACACTGGTCCGATGCTCTTAGAAGGAGGAACACAGCAACTTGCATCTGGTGACCACACTACTGTGAGGTTGTCTGTTCTCCCAGGCCAGGAAACAGTTACTACCTCTGCAAGTAATCTCTTCCCAGGCCCTTCGATCTGTCTGAACTCAACCATCATCTGAATTCTCTAGCTGAACATGCATGTAAATTTGGGGAATGCAGGGAGTCACAGTTCTTGAATACCATCCCTCTGTTTTGGACCATGTATTTTTGCTGCCATCTGCTGGAATAAGGAATTTCTTCTTCCAAATCGTGTATTCCATTTTCCACCTAGCATGTCTGGATCAGGACAGATCAGAGATTTTGCTTTCTGAAAGAGTTAAAGAGAAAGGACAGAAGTATAATATTCTACCATTTATATCTTCAACCAACAATTTTCTTTGCCTAAACAGTTTTTGCAGGCTTTTGAACGTGCTTTAAAATTCTGAAAGTTTTGATGGGCAAAGAATGAAAAACAAGGCGTATGTGAAATGCCTCTTCACTTCTATTTACAAAGTGGCACCTGTCTGTTTATTCAGGATCAGTATGAGGTGATCCTGTACGCTAAGAAAATTGGCCAATGGTAACTCACAGGCAAATATGAACTGACAGGTGCTACTTCTCACCACCTGGTTTGCTGTGTCTGCACCACTTTACTCATCCAACAATTACAGAGGAGAAACTGTTGAGAAGAGGTAAGGTTTCAGAACATTCCACCATATTTCTAAGGGGAAAAAAGTGCTTCATGTCAGGATGGGAAGCCTCCAGCAGGCCAGATATGAACGCTTGCTGAGCCAAATTGGACCCACAGAGCAGAGGTTCCCTTCCACTAACCTACAACCAGACATAGAGTATTTTGGTATGAGGCTGCTCCCCCTGTTTTTCTTCTTCTTTCCTAGCTGGCTGTTTTACCCTCTAACCTGAAGGCAGAGTTTGAAAGCTGCATATAGCACCTGATCTCTAAGTTTCTCTCAATAGTGTGGGCCAAATGTCCACTTTATCCAATGGCAGCAATTACCCAGCAATATTCTGCATTACCCTGAGATTTTCTATTGCTTTAGAAAGCTGGTATAAAACCATGGCTGCTTGGAAAGGTTTTTAACCAAACGCCACCTTGATTTATTTTCTTTTAATTTATTTTATGTTCTCAGGAACAGTTTAATGCTGTAGCTTTATGATACTAGAACTGAGTTTTGCAATGTTTATTTTAGGAAGATTAGGTGTGAAACACATTTTAAATATTCTATGGTTCTCCTCCTTTTTTTTCTTAACTTGTTCTTAACTTGTTAACACTTGTTTATTGGATGCCATGCTATCTGCCCATTTTTGGAAAAAATGAGGCAGGATCTATACAGGCTTGTGAAACAAATGTGTATGTAGCATCTTTTCCACCAACAACCAAATGCACATTTCATGTTTATTCTACAGGTACTGACTCTCTACTTTGAGCTTCATCTGGTCTCCTGACATCCATACTAAATAAACCCCTGAAAGCTTAGTTGCATGGTAGGTAGCAGTTGCAATGGTTTCCTGTTTCACTGCGGCATGTTCATTTTCTATAGATAGATAGATAGATAGACAGACAGACAGACAGACAGACAGACAGATGATAGACCGACCTGTGGGAAATGAGACAGTCAACACCCCACAAGGGTTAACACCTCCTTTGACACCTCCTTGGAATTCAACTGTGTGACATGAAAACTTTCTTATACAGGAAATTAAGGCTAACCTTGTTGTTCTCCCCAGAATGCTCTCCCTCCACTTCTATTATTCATTTATAGACTTCTCTGCCCTACTGCTTTTTCTGTATTTAAAAAAGCTATCCTGTATTTTGAGGAAATCACAGCTGATATTGTTCAACTCAAAAATGCCTTAAAAATCCTGTATCCTTGCAATAAATTTGTCTCACGTTTGCAACGCCTAGTCTGTGATCTTTCTACTTTGTCCTTGCTTGTTTTCCGTAAAAATGTTTTTCTTCAAAAAATGAAATAACAAAATGTGGCTGTCATATCATCAAACCAATGGACCTGAAACCTTCAACAACAAATCCTTCCATACATTGGGATGAGAGCTTGAAAAATTAAAATCTTGAGCATTATTGTTTGAAAGAAATGGACACCACACTGAATAAAAACTTGCCATTGTTTGATTGTTTCTTCTGCTTATATCTTCAAGGTTTTCAAACAAAGCTGTAGATCAAATTCTTTACTGCCATTTAAATGGTGAAAGTTGATTTCCAATGTAATGTGATTTCCAATGCTGCAAAGCATCAGAAATTAATTAAAATTTTGTGTAGCAAGTCCTTATCGATTCCTGTACGTACAGATACTACCTCTGCCAGAAAATATATATTTTAGGGCAAAAAAAAAAAAAAAAGGCAGTAAGATTCCTTGGAACTCTTAGAGATAATAAGGGCAAGGTGTGTTCAGAGAGCCAGTGTTGTGTAGTGTTTGAGCATTGAACTAAGACCCTGGAGAGTAGGGTTCAGCTCCCCACTTGGCAATGGAAACCCACTGGGCAATCTTGAGCATGTCACACACTCTCAACCCCCAGAAAACCCCATGATAGCTTTACCTTAGGATTGCCGTAAGTCCAAAACAAGTTAAAGGCACACAGCTACAATCTGCAATACAACAACGTCATGGAGTACTTTTTAATTTTTGTTAAAGTGTTATTGAATTCCTCCCTTTCTTTTTCTTCCACTGTTAAAGGTTTTCGTATGGGGAGATTAAAAGTTCCAGAATACCGAAAGACCATACCTTGAGGATTCTGGGGACTGTCGTCCAAATGGGACTTTTTGCAAGCTCTGGCAGCCTTGCCTTCATGTCTACTGGCATAAGAGGCTGCAGTTGAAAGGAAAAGAACAAAGTTGATTTTGGGGGAAAAATGAGCACAGCTAAATGTGGGGGCAGGATGTATCTGGCGGATAAAAGATAGCTTGCCCCCACAGAAGCTACACATCTGTGGCTGAGATATCAGTGAAGAAATGTTAAAAGTGCTTCAGAGGACTTGCAGCATGTGAAGCCAGAGGGGTGTGAAGGCACAGGAAGCAGAGAAGGAGGGGATTCAGAAACTGAGGTGAAGCCAAGTGGTTGACAAATAGCTGGCGAGATTAGCTCAGTTTGGTGGCTCTTCCTGTTTCATTCTCGGAAATGAACAGCTCTGGGCTGACCAGAAAAACCCATCCTTCATTTCTCAGCCTCAGACTAGCAGGAGACTTTGCACTCTCAGGTTTTCAGAAGTGGCATCTTTCCAAAGCGGTCTTTCTGCAAGAAGATTCAGGTGAGCATGGTAACAGCTTTGGTGCTTTTTAACCCCTCCTGAAACAGAGTATTAGATTTGGAAAGAGAGAGGATTCCAAAGTAATAAGTAATTTTATTAGTATTCCCCCACTTTATGCAATATGTATCTTTCCTTTCTGCCCTCCATTACTTTACTAGCCAGGATGGTGTAGTAGTTTGAACATTGGACTACAACCCTGGAGACCAGGGTTCAGTTCCCTGATCAGCCATGGAAACCTGCGGGATGACCTTGGCTATATCACCCTATCTCAGCCCCAGAAGACCCTGGATTTCTAGCAAGTATGCCTGAGACCCAGGAAGGAGGTTGCAGCTCTTTTCCCTTGGCTAAAACTGGCCACATCATGCACTCCCTTGGCCACCTTCCCCTTGCCCTTTGCAGCAGGTGTAGGGAGTGGGGAGGCATTTTACAAAGGAAAGGTGATTCCACCTGAACCTCAGGAAGAACTTCCTGACCTTCAGAGCTGTCTGGCAGTGGAATATGCTGCCTCCATGAAGTGTGGCGGAGTCTCCTTTCTTGGAGGTTTTTAAGCAGAGGCTGGATGGCCATCTGTCAGGAGTGCTTTGAGGGTATTCCTGCATGGCAGGGGGTTGGACTCGACGGTCCCTTGGGATCTCTTCCAACTCAATGATTCTATGATTCTAACTCAAGGGTACACATGTGTAATCCAAGGGTACCCATGCTTAATCTAAGGGTACCTGTGTGTATGTTACCAACAGGATTCAGGACAGCCTTTTCTTGAACTCTTTTGACTGTCCCAAACCCTGTAAATTAAAAGACTTGTTCATTGCTAGGGGTAATTTCATCCCCTTTCGTTCTCTACTGAGAGCCATGGATGCTTCTTCTGATGAGAAAAAGGTATGAAATGTCTCCAGGAAATGACTTGAGGTGAAGCGTCAGGCTGACTTGTGCAAAGGCTGCTTGTGTACTGGCTTTAACCACTGTGCCACCAGGGCTCCCTTATGTAGCATTCTCAGAGGCACAAGTGTGTAATGTAAAAATAGTTTATTAAACAGAAGTTCAATATAAAGTTAAGCATTGCTTCTTTAACTCATCTAAATTCTGACTGGCTTTAACATACTCACTCACCTCTTTCATTCTCTTATTACCTTCCTTCTCTCACTCTTAATTCTAACTGACCTGAATCTAATTAATTGCTTGCTTCTGATTCTATCTAAGACCATTTCCGCACTACAATATCATAGTGCTATTATTCCACTTTCAACATCCTATGGAATCCTGAGATTTGCAGTTTAGGGAGGGGCCTTTAGAATTCTCAGCCAGAGAGTTCTTTAGCCTCAGTAAACTACAAAGCCTAGAATTCTACAGGATGTTGAAAGTGGAATAATAGCACTATAACAGTATAGTGTGGAAAGGTCCTAAGAGACGGGGCAAACCTATCACAGGATTTTCTGGGGTTGAGAGAGTGTGACATATCCAAGGTCACCCAGTGGGTTACTGTTGCTGAGTGGGGAACTGAACTCTGGTCTCCAGAGTCGTAGTTCAACACTCAAACCACTACACCTAGTTTTCCTTTCTTTGGATACCATAAAACATGAGCTGAGCATTTAGAAATGCAGTTTAGGAAATATAGTTTCTTTGGATAGCTAAAGTACATTTCTAAAAGCTCAGGTGGTGTTTTATGTTAGTGCAATGTTAGAAATTTGGGGACTGATAAACAACTTCTTGCAGGGGGAGCAGTATTCTTATCTGGAAAGGTAATGATTTCATTTTGCCCCCCTCTCATAGCTACAACCCTGCAGGAGCTTGAGAAAAAAACAGAAGACAACACATGAACTAGCTAATAATCCTCTGTCACTGTTTAGAGTATGACAGCCCCACAACTAGAAGAGTAACTAAAAGATCCTGTTACATTGCATTACATTAAATCTTATCCCAAAATCCTCTGCTTTAACCGGAGATGGTGCACAGGGAGTGAAGAGAAGAACTCAGAAGTTTCTCTTTTCTAACACCTTTATCTCCATCAGGGTTTTGTTCCTATAAGCCAGCCTTCCTCCACCTGGTGCCTTCCATATGTGTTGATCTACATCTCTTTTGCCTGGGGGGATGGTACTGACTGTAGTCCAAACAATCTGAAAGGTATCAGGTTGGTGGAAACTTCTATGAGTACATACAGTGTGGTTTCCCAAAACATCTTTGAGAGATGTGTAACTCTCGGCCCCTGGTGACTTGGTGAGAGAATCAGAATGACTGACAAGGGAAGGTGTGATAGTGGTGACCTTTGGAGGTAAAACCCCACCCAGCAACTGTGCCCCAAAGAAAACAGAAAAAGAAAATGTATGGACCTGGGAGCGGAGAGTGGGGGATCAAGGCCCATTAGATTTGATGGGGTTCTCATCCCCTCCTGAAATGATCTGACAAAATTGGACCACCAGGACTCCAAATGGGGTTGAGGTTCCTCAGGAATTCTCAATGAGAAGTGTATTAAATCATCGAGCAGTCATCAAGAAATATCAAGATAGTTATTGCTTTTGGACCCTCCCAGAAATAATAAAGGCTGCCTGCAATTTATCCTGTACACATTTACTTAGAAGTAAACTACACTAAATACATGGAAGGCACTTCTAAGCAGATGCTGTGCTTGTAGAGTTTTTCATAGTTCAGGATGTTTATTGTATTTTTAGTTGTATCTGCTTTTTACTCATATTTTAGATACCATGAGTACTAATACTGGAAGAAAAGTAAAACAGAAATACACAAAATAATTTTATAAAAAAAGTTTCCAGGGAAGATGACTGGATGGATTTCCACCAAATTTGGAAAGCACATTTGGGATGGCTAGACTTAAAACTGAAGTTATGTGGCATACATGAAATCCACTTTGAGGGAGGCTTTGGTGAGATACACCTTCAATTTAATTTAAAAATTTTTAAAAAAAATCCTAAGAAGAAAAGATTTACATCAGATTTGTGGGGTAAATTTGTGAGGTAAGCTCATGATATACCTCATCAATGAACTTTAAGAGGATGCCTGGGGAGAACTCCACTAATTTCTACATCTATGAGCATCAAATTTGGAGGACAGATTTGCAGTGAGCTAATTGAAAATATAGACTACCTTATGTACATGGGAGTTCCTGGCAAGGCATCCCACAAATTGTCCCAATCAAAGCTGGACAATTTTGCTCCCCAGGAATAAAAAACAACACCGTTGCCTTTCTGGATGTGAAATAGATTTTGTGGCACATACATCCTTCTAAATCCAACCCTACATTTGCTCACTGATTCCTCTGCGTGCCTTCATTACACTTTTTGGGTACTTTCCCTCCCATGTGTTAATTCTCATTCTCTTGCCTTTTCCCTCATGGATCACCCAGGACACAAACCAGCCCAAAGACACCTGAGGCTTTCATCTTGACCATTTCAAAGATGATGGTATGCAGAATCTTCAGCATGCTGCTGACATTCATCAGCCTGGTCCTTCTGCTGCTGGCCGTCATCACTGATTACTGGATAGTGGCCTATGGTACAAGAGAAATGGTACACAGTGGGCTCTGGCGCATGTGCAGAAATGGAAACTGCTTTGTGCCTGATGTGACTTTTGGTAAGGACCAGAGAGGCAAGATTCCAAAGGTTATCCAATGTTATTCCCGGGAGAGATTGAGCAGGACATTGCAAATGGATCTGTTAAATTTACAACTCTTTTAAAAGGAAATATAGCCTATGTAACTGCACATGTCTTGGCTAGAAAAAAAAAAAATCAGACTATTTACAAAGTGAGTCACTCTGTGCTTTTTCTTATTTGCCACGATGATAGAGCTAGTTTTGGGGTCTCTTTGGGTAGGTACCCTCCATAGGCTTGCTTCTCTGTGTAGGCCTGCCTCTTCTCTGCTGTTGCTACTGTCCATTGATATGCTCTTTCCATTGCTGTCCAGTTTTCTAGCTGGCACAGTTTTTCCAAGTTCTGGTCACAAGAGCACCCAATTGAGCCTCATCCCATGCTGCAAACATGTTGATCATCCCTGGCCCCCGTCAGCCATGTGCTCAACAAGCTGATAGCTCCTGTGTTACTGGAACGGTGAATCCTCTATGGGTTTTAATCTTAATTTTAAAGAACAATCCATCTGCTAAATGTTACACCTCCAAATGGGTTCAGCAGTCTGGACAGTGCTTTAAATTTCTGATCAAAATTTAGAGCAGATTTCCTGCCTCGTTGACATGAAAGTCACCTGTAGCTGTTGTCCCAGGTGTGTAAAAGCATGAATGAGTATAACCACACAGCTAGGGATCTTCAATCTCACCTCTCAATCCCAACATTGAACAAGCATAGTGGAGATGCTCTGCACTTGCCCGGTAAATTTATGCATCACCCTAAAAGAGGAGAAAATGTGATGTAGCTGTACACAGGAAGGAATATCAGCTTTTTTTTTAAAATGGCCTTTGTTTTTTAAAATAATTTTTGTTTAAAAAAATCTTTGAAATGCATTAAGAATTACAGATATTGAAAAAGACAGAAAACAGAAATACTATAATATAAAAATTAAAGAGTGCAGAACAAAAAATTAAGAAGAAATGACAAAGAAGAGGAAAAAATGACTTCCAGTCTTCCTTTTGACTGTTATCTATGCCTATAGTTATCCATGTCACTCTGTCCAACATTACAACATATTCCCTTCTTTCAACAGTCTGTTCTTTCTAATCATCAAAACCAAAAGTTATCAAGTCATTTTTTTTTTTTGCAAAAAGTCTATACGGGTTTCCAGTCTTTAAGAAATGTCACTGATGACCTTTCTTTAGTCAAACCGGAAAGTTTGTCCATTTCTGCTAAATCTATCAGTTTTAAGAACCATTCCTCACTAGTGCGGAGTGTTGATGTTTTAATGACTTTTTTTTTTTTTTTTTGCTGTTAATGGCAGTGAGAAGCATGAGCTGTCAGGGAAATGGATGGGGCACCTGTGCATCAGCAGTGAGAAAGAAATGCGTTGTCCAGAGAGAAAGAGAGAGAAAGAAAAGCAAGCAGACAGGAGAGAACACGAATCTGCATAATATGTGCACATGCTCGTGTACATCTCTGGATGGAGCATAGGCAGAGAGCTGTCTGCTGAATGCACACAACTTTTAATTTTTCATCATCATCATCGTTTATTGATCAGTCAACTGACCATATCAACAATAAAAATATAATACATAATGCAAAAATACAAATACAGAAATTACGTATACAAATGGACTCAACTCATATAAAATTACTAAAATAATTAAAACATATAAACTTAAACTTAATAAATAGTAAGTTTAATATAAGAGGTAAAATACATGATAAAAAAGATAAAATGACGAGTATAAAAATTCAGTCATAACATTTAAATAAGCTCATCACCATGACAGGGGACCCCATTTTGTGTGATAAAAAGATCTCTCAGGTAGGCAGCTTTTGTAATAAATTTTGCAATCCTGCAGACCGAGTGTGAATTCTCTCTGGAAAGAAAACAGGTCAATTTAACAGTTGGATCCCAATTGGTCGTTCTAACCAGAAGTGGTTGTAAGTATTGGGATCTCACCTTGGCATATATACAGCAATCAAACAGGATGAGCGCAATATCCTCTATGGCTGATGCACCACAGATACATGTTCTTTCGTGGTATGGAATTTTTCGAAACCGTCCTATTCTTACCATAGAATTAAGCTGTTCAGATCTAGCCCTGGTGAAAGCTATTCTCTGTCTCTGTGTTAGGTTCAGCCTAAGATACTTTTCTAGACCAAATATAGTTTTATTTTTGGCTGACCAATTTAGAGACTTAGAACCGGCCAGCAGAGCTATGTCTGTTTGGGTACTGATGTCCAAAATTCTTTGTTTTAATATTTCCTGTGCTGAGTGTCCACAAGATAATAAATAAGACGGGGAAAAGCCAAGCTGGTGCATTAGTTGGAACAGTTGGCATATCCAGGAATTTGAACGCTGGAGATCCAACTGTTCATCTAAGCAAAGTTTAGGGAGTCTTCCTGGGTCCATTTTGAGGATCCATAGCCAGTAGTTAAAAACTTTTATCAAAACCTGGCACTGAATAGAATGTGCCCCTAATTCTGCTCTCACTGCTTGAGCCGGAGTGTTCTTATCTGTTCCTAGTATCCTCCTTAAGAAGCAACTCTGTGCCTGCTCCAAAAGTGGTACTTTCATTTGACCCCACAGTTCTGCCCCATAGGACAGAATAGGTACGATTTTAGCCTTATAAACTTTTAGAATAGGGGATATACTGGAGGGGTGGTTATAGTTTATCAATTTATAGAGTATATTAGAGTTGACCATAGCTCTCTGTTTGTTTCTTCTAAAATGATTTGTCCATTTCCCTGTGTTTGAAAAGGACAATCCAAGATATAAATAGGAGCTGACTTGTTCAATTGGGACTCCTTCCAGGAACCAATTGTATTTTTTGGACCTTTTCCCGAATACTACCACCTTAGATTTATCTTTGTTAATGGCTAAGTCACACAACTTTTAGAACTCCTAAATGTATCCCCTGAAGCACCCCCTCTGCAGCCCTCCATAGCCTCCTAATTAATTGTTGATGGATTGCTTTTTGAGTGATTTCTATCCCCAAACTGTTCAAAACATGCCCAAACTGAAGCTCTTTGCTTCCCCTCTCCCTCCAAAGCCCCCCAAAACCTTCCAAAAACACAGGAAAAAAAAATTAGCGGAAAATCAGTCAAAGCAACCTCTGGAAGTGACATCATATCACTTTGTGTGGGCCAAAACAGTGGGAAAATGGATCATGCTGTCTGGACAGTTAGATGTCCACCCTGGCATAGACACACATTCAGAGACAAATAATGGTCAAGATCTTGGATCAACATGTATAGAGGGTAATGCTCTACACACATAGGGGTGTGCCCCCTTTAGCAGCTGTCAGCCTCCCCCCATGGTGAAGACTATTTAGTGGGCAGAGAGAGAGAAGGGGGAAGCAGTGAAACATGGCTTGTCTGGCCGAAATTCTGCAGCCAAGGGGAAAGGAAATAAGCTCACACTCCGGAAAGCAGAAAGCTTTCCTACTCCCCTTGGCTCTACAAAGATGGGCACAATGTCATCACTTATTTCCTTGCTCATTAAGAAGCCTTGGCAGTGCCCTCAGGGTGTGAACTTTTTGTACTCTGTGAGATGAGTTAGAAAATAGTGCTTCGTATGATGTCTGGAAAAAGACCTGCACATGTGTAACCCTGAGCTTTACATATCTATGCCACCAACAGGATTCCGCCAAATATTTAAATAAAAATCCAGTCCATCTTGCCACAGTGGAGAAGACTGTGACCACAGAGAGCAGCGTGTGCTTCTGTGCTTCCATCATATTTACACCTTTCCCTGCAAATGCAATTCAAGAGTTCTCAATTGAATTGGATTAATTGGGAGGCAAGGCAATTAAAACATCAAGCCAAGTTCACACCTCTTTATCTAGGCAGAGTCTTTGGTCCTGTCACAACATGGAGGACTTTTTAAAAAAATGAATAATTAAATAAATCCCTAGTTAACCTTACGCACCTATCATTTCCTTTACAGACTATATTATAGTAACACGCGCCTTCTTGATCATGGCTTCTCTGATATCTCTGGTTGTGGTCATTGTTTACCTTGCCTCCTTCATGCCTTGTGATTGTGGTGTTTTGGACAAGCCCTTCATTGCTCCTATAGCTGCCATCATAGCTGGTAAGTATACCCATTCAAGAGGGAGCATCTCTGATCATGATGGGAGGAAGGGAGCTGGGGAACCCATGTATCTTGCTTTCTAGGGGACAGTCCTCTGTTTGAAGGGCTACTAAGTCCCTGCTGAATCATCAAATCTTCTTGGTAACCTTGGATTGCTCTCTAGCCTTGTCCTCCTTGATAAGGTTGCTGTGACAGTAGTTGGTAGGTGAGAATCAAGGATGCCCCCTTGCATTTCTTGAAGGAAGGGTGTAATAAGGATGTAAAACAGGAATGGGCAATGCTGGAAGGATAGGGAGTCACCCCCAGGAGACCTTGGAGGGCTGCATGCATGCGCACACTCACAAACACACACACACATACCCTACGAAAAAAATGCCTCCCAAATGCCCACTAAAGGGCATGGAGATACTCATGTCTTGTTTTTACCTCATCCCCATTTTTAAAAGCCTACCCCCCTTTTTTTTTTCAAGGCATCTCTTGGGCCAGAGCTGTCTTCTAACTATCTAGAATCCTTTGCTGAGAGAAAGGTGGGACATAAAGTAACTAGCTAAATAAATAAATGAATAAATAAGGGAAAAAATTACCTCCCAGGGGACTCTGGGGACTACATAGGGGCCACGGGCCCCATTGCGCCCACTGCAAAACATTGCAAATTTGTTAAATGGAAACTGGAGCAGCAAACAAATTAAAAGCAGGACAGATCTTGGCCAACCATTAAACTGCTTTCCAATACCCAGTTGGTTGATAGGAAAGAATGAAATGGCCTTGGTCCTATTGTTTAATCCTGACCAGTGTAGATCCACCAAATTAATTCCTCAGTGCTAAGAGATCCTAAGGTGAGTCTGTGATGTGCCCCAGGTCATCCAGTGGATTTCCATGGCCGAGTAGGGAATTGAACCCTGGCTGCCAGTCTCATAGTCCAATGTTCACACCACTACATCATGCAGACTCTCAAAATTAATATTACCATTTTTTTAAAAAAAACTCATTATGACCTTTAAAGCCCTACACAACTTGAGTTCACACTATCTAAAAGACCATATATAAAAGTCTGTATCTTGCCCTACAAGACAACCCATGTTCTAAGATCTTCGGGTGAGAGTTCACACTCAGTCCCACCACCTTCACAGTGTGGTTGGTGAAGAAATGAAAGAAAGCATTCTCAGTGACTAATCTAAGACTGCGGAAGTCTCTCCCACAGGAGGTCTGGTTTCCCCCTCCCTGCTTTTTTCATGGGAAAGTTAAGATCTTTTTTATTTCAGCAGGCATTTGACATATTTTAACCTCATGGCAGAATATTGTTTAAAATGGTGTGCTCTGTTTCCATTTTGCAATTATGCTGCAAAAATACTTAAAAACCATTTTTAGCTATGTATTTTGAACAGAACTGATGTTTGGTTGGCCTATTTTTAAATAAAAACTTTTACAATACATAATTTAGCTAAACTTTTATTTTAAATTTTGTAAGCCACCTTGGGTCTCTTGGTAGGGTATAAACTGAATAAATAAAGAAGTCGTTTGCTACTTTTTCATTATTTTGGAGAAGAGCTTCATTTATTAAGAAAAAAAAAGCAGGCTGAGTAAAACTTTCACATAGCCATTCGAATGCTTTATAACACCCTTTCAAAAATAACTAGAAAGTCATTAGAAAGTGTTCCTTGTTGAACCCCTAATGGGAAGGTAATCCATTCCCACTCATTGTTTGACTTTTGAAATGTAACTTTCTTTTTGACATGTAGCTACATTATTTCCAAGTACCTCATTCATTCTAAACTCTGGAGAAATGCTGGTGAGAATCAGAATTCCATCATCTCCTCTAACTTTCTTTCTGTTGCTTTGTAGGACTGTTCGCTCTCACAGCCATTTCTGTATTCACTGCTAAATCCTATGGGAAGAATGTAGATCAGCAAATCCAGGTCACTTTTGAATGGTCTTTCTACCTTGTCTGGGCAGCCTTTTCCACGCTCCTGTTGACTGGTGAGTCTACTGATGGAAAGGGGAGGAGTTAAATAGAAAGGAAGGTCAAAAACACCAGTTTGGTGTTGAGTGCGAGGGTGGGTGTTACCCTGTGTACTGGGGGTCCTGGGAGGGACACCAAAATGTGCTCAACTAAAGGTGGGGAAAATTAGCTCAGATCACTGCTTGGCGTTACAAGAGGCAGGGTAACGTAGCGAGATCTTGAACCCTATGTCTATGGGGTCGGGTCGAGTCAAGGAGCACACGGAAGTTGAAGCAATAAATGATGTTTATTAAATACAAGCAAAACAGTGTATGCGGCACACTCATGCAAGATAACTAAAGAAAATAAAGGTTGGAGTGGTATAGAGGGATTTGTAGAGGGATTGCTGGTTTGGGTGATACTTCACCTGTCCTGAAGCCCAGAGAAATAGAAAGCGAAGCTGGGGTGCGATGTAGCTCAGCACGTGGAGCTGAGGGGAGGCTCGCCAAGCAAAGCGGCAGCAAGGCGGGACGAAACTCGGGAGCGATCCGAGGAAGGTCTCGGAATTAAGGGTTTTTATAAGGAGAATTGTGACTGCAGGCTATGCCGTACTTGGGGGAAAACAATAGATTTGGAGTTGGAGACAAAGCCTGCGAAAGGTCAGAATCTGAATGATTGAGTTATCATAGAGGTTCTCGATAGAGTAGCCAGTATGCAGACGCAGAGTACTTGGGTATCGTATAATTTACCCATCAAGCTGCCATCGCGGGGCAGAGGCTCTTTTGTAAGTGGCGTGCATACCTAATTAGAATACTTGCCTGGAGGTCTCCTAAAGCAGTGAGTCAGCTATTTCTGGCCTGCCTGTATTGTAGCTTGAATATTACTGCTATTAACGGCCGAGCTTGTTTACGTGCTTGTCCGGTGGCCTCGCAAGCACGTGGAAGGGAATAGAGAAGTGAAGCCGAATGATGATATCAAGAGGATATCTTTTAATATCCCCAAAGCTCGGACTAGCCAGGGCAGTAACATGGGTGTATGGTTATTTTTATTTGTTTGTTTGTTTAGAAATGTTGGGAGGTATGGCTCAGTATTAGCAGAGTTACAGAGAAAACGTTTCCCAGTTTGAGTGTGGCTTCTTAATATATGACGGTGTTAGCAGTAAAAGAATACAGACCCAATGGACAGTGTTTCCCACCTTTTTCTTCCCTGGTCTACTTTGCAGGGCTATTTGGAGATTCAGTGCCACGGACAGAGGATATTGCCTGCTTAAATGTCTAAGCTAAAGAAACTCTCTCTTTGTCTTTTTATATTTGCTTAACTAAAGTCCTCCATTTTGAATTCTAGTCAACTTTAAAGTTCCTGTCGTTAGCCCTTGCCCTACTTAAAATTATGCTGACATTACTTGGCAAATCCCTAGGCTCTCAGCCTGGGTTCCCAAAACTCATTGTAACAATATTTCTGACACCTGCGAATGCATGTATGATGCAGGGTTTATTGTTCGTTGTTAACCAGAAGTTACTGTGTTGTCAACCATGTATCAGAATTCTAGTCCTGGGAAAGCAAATATTCTTAATATTCTTGCACATGTGCTGTCTGCTTTATGAGATCATTGTCATCCCAAACCTATTTAACCCTTCCCTTTTTTTCAATAAACTGTTCTTCCCTTTGCTCGTGTAAGAGGTAGTTTGGACTGCTTTCTTGCTGACGGAGGTGAGTCCCTTTGGCCAAAGTTGGGAATCTTTCCAGGCTGATTCAGAGCTCACCCGCAATCACATAGACTACCCAAGGTAGTACGTGCGGACCTAATATTTTAGGTCTGGTCCTTTGTGGTGTTTTTTTTTTCCTAAACAGTTTCTAACAGCTTTCAGGATTGGTGCCCTGACAGTTTTCCCTCACGGTTTTCAGGGTTGGTGCTCTGACTGGGTTTTTGCCCAAACAGTTTTCAGTGATCATTTTTTGGGTCGTCATCCAACAGTTCTCAGGGGTGGTGCCCTGGTCATTTTCTCGGTTGTTGCCCAGTCTCCAGGCTTGTTGCCCTGACAGTGTTAAGCGTTGGTGCCCTACCATTTTCTCCAGAGTTTATTTCCAACAATGGCTGACTTGAAATACTAGGTAGACTGCAGATTAAAAAATGTGAAAGAAAATATTTACTAAAAAAAAATTATAATGAAACATTAAACTCACCAATTAATTTATTACATTAGAGATATGCTTAGACATTTAAGCAGCGGTTATGTGTGTGTAGTTAGTCAGAGTAGAATAATGACAGTTAAAGGAGAACAGTGTTGTCAGAGACAGAATGATAGTTAAAACTGATTGACAGTTGAGAACCCTGGCCAGGATAGCCAAAGAGGTGGGGAACAGAGAAGGCTGCTGTAATTACCAACAAGAACATTTATAACCTGCTTCTCTTCCAAAAAAGGCTCCCTCAGTAGCTTACAAATAGGAAGGTCCCTGCCTTCAGGCTTACAGTCTAAAAAGACATAAAACACAGAGAAAAGAGGATGGCAGTGGGAACAGATTACATCCAGAAAATGCTGGCTACTCTTTTCTCTGTGAGAGGCCACATCAGTGGCAGGTGGTATGAAGGGAGGGCCCCTTTCACCGGCCACTGGGACCAAGACACAACGGCAGTGTGTCTGGCTGTTCCTCTCTCCCTTAGAAGCCACCACAGTGGCAATTGGTACAGAAGGCGGGCTCTTTCCACCTGCTGGCACCAAAGCACAATGGCATTGTGCCCGGCTTCTCTTCTTTCCTTCAGAAGGCCACAGAACTGGTAGATGGTTTGTTATATTTCCCTAGCATTTCTACTTAAGCAACCCAGGATTTTAATAAGCAAAATGTTTATACGGCCAGATCTACCTGTATGAACTCGTATTCTCTTTTTTTCTGTCTTTCATCCTCTTTCCTTGCAGGTACACTCAACATTGTTGCCTACCTGTGCTCTCCACGATCTAGCTACAGCAACATTTGAACATCTCAGCCCAAAGATACAGTGGCAACTATGCCATGAGATCACAGAACAACCTGGTGACAGCTCGGGCTTCCATGGCAATAAGGTGGTGAATCTCCTCTACATTTTAATCCAGATTGTAAAGAACCTGTCTAAGATGTTGAAACCTATCCTCTGAATAAAATTCAGCACCTTGGACAGCTCATTCAAAATTCCCCACCCTACTGCCAGCAGCTGCCACAGGCACAAAATTTGGAAGACCACTCTTTCCTCCTCCTTGCCAATGAAATCTCACAAATTCAGCCATGCTTATCCTTTTTGTTGATTCTGATCCATACCCTAACCATCTGCAATGTCTTCTACATAGCAGCAGTTTTCTAGCTGTCTCATTTTCATTTGTATTTGTTTGTCTACCAAGAGACCCTCTGAGATCACGCTGAACTCCTGCATACTGGCTAGCATGTTCCAGGAGGTGTAGTCCTGAAACTTAACTTTTTGCCAAGCTTGGAAACAACAGATGTTTTCCATTTGATTCTGGAATATGTTTCAGTTTCCATCTTTGGTCCTCTGAAGCTGGTGGACTTCAATTCCCAGAAGCTGAAGCTAACATGACCAGTGGTCAGGCATTTGGGGAATCATAGTCCCAAGTGGGACCCTTTCCGCAACTCACCTTTTCTCGGTGCTGGGGTGCAGTGCTCGCGCGAGCAGCCTCTTGTGAGAGACCCTTGTGTCCAGATTTCTTCAGCTCTGCATGAGCTTCCTGCTTGCGTGAGAGCCCCGCCTCTTCCTTTCGCAGTGCAGCCTGGGACCTTCCCAAGCTGCACTGAGACAGGAAGCGCGACTGGCCCATCTCCTGAGGCTCCGTACGCATGGCAAGTGTGTGCGGAGCCCCGGAGCAATGCGCAACCGTGCACCATTTTTGGCTTACAGCCGAAAATGAAAAAGTGTGTGAGCGGTGCCTGCCGGGCCCTGGAGCGTTGTGCAAATGCAAGTGTGTTGTGTGGACTGCTCCTCACATTTGCTCGACCCTCAAGGCGTCCTTTCGCATGGAAAATGCTGTGCAAAAAGGGCCTGGGAAACCATGACTAGGAACCTCTGTTACAGCAACTTCCTCTAACCTAGTGCACTCAAAATGTTGGTCTATAATTCCCAGCATCTCTTCTTTTGAGATGGGGAGAATTTTGCATCACTACGTCCGCAGGGTACATCTACAGAAGGCTTTCCAGGAAGAATGCAATTAGTTGAGGATGTTTTCACCTTGCCTGAAATTAGAGCCAGAGAACACATGGCCCTCTAGACATTGTTGGAGTCCAAGGCCCATTATCCCTTTCCATTGTCTAAGTTAGTTGCAGTTGATAGGAACTATGGTCTGGAAATTTAGACATTTTGCAGCTATGCTAGCCTAGAACTTTCTCAGACCTCCAATATTGCAAAAGGAGACTAGAAACAATAGTCACACTCTAATCATTCAAGGAAGACTTACTGATCTTCTCACCAAGGAACCCCCAATCTTTTCCTGAAGATCCCTGAAATCTCCCAAAATACAGGTTCAGAGCTGCTTCTTGGAGAGAGGCAGATCAATCACTGCTTGGCCCAAGAACAACCAAACAATTTTCTTGCTCTGGAGAAGGTTGATTGAGGTATTTTTCAAAAACAAAAAAACAAAAACAAAACTGGCTGCATTGCATACCAAATACCACAGAACAGAGTGGGCACTTTTGAAAGATCCAAGGTCCATTTTTCTTCCCTGAGACATGGGGAAGGGTGACAAACCTGGAGCTTTTGAAAATGTGCATATTTTTGATGTCCTGTAAATTGATCCAATAAAGATAAAAGATAATATTTTAATGCAGAATTTGGAAATTTAGCTCAATGAATTTTAATTTTATTTCAGAATCTGAAGTGCCACCATTTAATCCAAAGCTAAACAGGTTTACTTGGAAGTTAATCTTACAGAGTTAATGGGATTCGTCATAAACATGTTGAAAGGGCCTCCGATTGTGGAGGTTCCATTGTTTAGCATTGTGGCTTAAAGATGCAGTTGGTTGACTCATTGTGCCATCTGAATACTGGATTAAAGAATCTACCAGCGCGTTCTTAAATCATATATGAGTTTTGGTGACAAGAGGAGACAGTAATTAAATTCGGGCATCAGCCTTTTTATGTCCACTTTGCACAATCCTGGTCGCCACAGGTGACAAGAAGATCTACGCAGGTGAGCAAGTAAGGAGCCAGTGCAGCCCTACACAGAAACATAGCATGTCACCAGAAAATGAAAGCTCTCTTTGATGCACCTAGTGTTTAAATGCAGTGAGCTCCTGCAGGATGGAGCTTTCTGCTCCTCCTCCACCCAGCTCCAAGAAGCTGATGTTTGTTTATTGCAGGCTAACATTTATGAGCTTACATACAAAGTTGTTGTTTCAACCAAAAAGCGACGGATATAGTCACAAAGGCTTTTTTTTTATTGATATTACAGATAGTCCTCCATATCCACAGATACTGTATCCACAGATTCAACCAACTAGAGCTTGAAATATTCCTAAATAAAAAAATAATAAAAAAAATTCCAAAAAGCAAACTTTGTTTTTGTCATTTTATACAAGCGATGTCATTTTGCTACACCATTGTACATAATGGGAACTGAGCATCCACAAATTTTGGTATCCATGGGGAGTCCTGGAACTAAACCCTATCAGATACCGAGGCCCCACTGTATTGATATTACTGTTATTTTTGTTTATACCTAGCCTTTTCCCCCAAATCGGGACTCGTCTTATTGATTAGTAATAGTAATCTATTGATTTGTAAATTTGCAAACTAGCAGCTTGAATGGACTTTCTTACAAGGCTGCTTCACATGGAAAGTGGAAGGTACATAACCAGGGATCCAAAGGGATTCCAGAACACTGGAGTTGCTGTGGGAACAATGGCTTCTCTTCTTTCATCAATAGAGTCTTTGGGGCCACTCCGGTAATCAAAATGGAAGCCCCAGAGGACATACAGTCCAGTTCTTCCTTGGATCGCTCAAGGTTGAAGAGAATGGTTGGTGGTTTTAGCTGCCCTGATTTCTCCACTGTTGTGAACAAATGCACTTCTGTTATCTCTAACTGGCGTCCAGTTGTGTGGCTCAGGGACCTAAAAACCATTGGGCAGCTCCGTCTGGGTGGCATCATGCTCTCTTGCCTGGCTACTTGTCTGGTGATGATAGCAGTCTCAACAGAATATTGGGTCAAGCGTTTTGTCCGGGGGATGTTTGTGTTCCGGGGACTGTGGAAGGACTGTCAGCTGGGAAAATGTACCCTTCTGGTCCAAATGCCATGTAAGAATCATAAAATTCTTTGAACTTACAAAAAGAGAACACTGTAAAAGATCCAGATACTACTTCTGTCATGACGAGTTTTAAAAGTTACTCCAAATAAATATAGCATTTAAAAGTGGGAAAGGCAACTTGATAGGGTCCCAATTATTGGAGAAGGATCTCTCCTAGGATAAATACTGGTGTGGAAAAGTAGTTCTGCCATTTTCAAAGCTGTGCAACTTGAATGGGGATAAAAGCTGGCTGTGGAAGGACTCTATTGGCTAGAGCTTGTGATGTCACCAACCACAGCTGCAGATCTTTGGATCTGCTTTGCAATTATTTTAAACAATGCAACATATACTTTGAAAAATCATCATCATCATCATCATCATCATCATCATCATATTTATTTATTTACTTACATCTCAACTTTATTCACCTATATCCTAATAATGAGACACAAGGTGGCTAACAACATATTCAAAACAATGCAGGTTAGAACTGTACAAAAGCTTCAATAAGAGCATAAACATTTAAAAACAAGTAAACAATTTATAAATTTTAAAAATTAAACGTTAACAATATTAAAGTGGTGAAAAGACCACACACAAACATTAAAAACAGCACTGCACAGCATTAGAAGCCCATTCCAGTCATTTTCTAAAAGGCGGAAGGCATAAAACCGCTTTGTGAAATTAAGCCAAGGATAACATGGAACGGAGACTCAGTGTGGCAAAAAGGTTTTGAGAGCTGGACTGCAATTCCGGAGACCAGGGTTCGAGTCTCTGCTCAGCCATGGAAACCCACTGGGTGACCTTGGACAAATTGCACTCTCTCGGCCTCTGAAAAATCTTGCCAAGAATCTCCTGTGATAGGTTCACCATAAGATTGGCATGAATCTGAAATGAGTTGAAGGCACACCACCACAACCACATGGAATTATGCTGGAGGCAGCAAACAATCCAAGGGCCACAAGTTGCCCACCCTTGGAAAAGAGGGATGAAACAATGAAATTCATTGTTTCCTCTTTTGCTTTCCAGCCTATATTGTCTTCTCTATCTTTTTTATGCTGGTCTCTGCTGTGGCTTGCTACGGGTCTGTAATCTTTGGAACACTGTGCGTTATGGACTTGCCACCATCAAAGAAAAGATCATGGACCACTCTTACCATCACCCTATGTTTCATGTCTGGTAAGTGGAATCATTTTCTAATCTGCCCCTTCAATTTTTTCTCAAAGTTCTTGGCTGGAAAATTGCCTGTTCTGCTTTGGATCAACCCACGAGAAAGGGCTTTTAAAATAAAAACAAATACCATGGTGGAATTAGATTTTCAGAAATTCAGCTCCTGAGGACTCTGTTGCTGTTCTTTCAGGAGAACTGGATTAGTCAGTTAAATAGAATCTTAATGACCTTAAATGCCCCATTTCAACAGGGATCATATGGGTGGAGGAAAGTCTCCATAGTCCCAATCTTGGGAAATCTTCACTTAGGAAGGTTATACCTTGGCTCCAAGACCTGGATCAGCTTGTAACTTTCTTGGGCATCTATAAGGCCCCAGCTGCCTGGCAACATTTTGTGGTGAGTGTCACTTGCAGGTAGATAAAAAGAGCTCTTGGGTCTGCCAATGAGTCCAAGTTTGGAAATATTGCTTTTTTGGTCTACAGCTCTAAGACTCTTTCATCCAGCATGACCAGTGGCCATGCCAGTTGGGGTTTCTCTGAGTTGTGGTCCACAAGAGTAACTTTTCCTGGCCCTGAACACAGACATGCACTTTGGTGTGCGTTTGCACAGTCATTGCACTTCAGGAAGAGCTGGCTATATTGCCAAACCTGAGGGAAGATGGGTAAAAGATGGAGGTCACTGTTGCCTAACAACAGAAGGACAAGCTCCCTGACCTCTTTGGGAACCAACTGGTAATGAGCCTCATCTTTTGACCTTCCCTTTGACTTTGCTCTTTCATTGGCTCTTGTCCTTCAGGTTTCACAGGAGGGATAGGCCTCTTCAATTTCATGAGGTCATCAACTGAGGAGCCCAACACGTTCCTTTCATGGTCCTTGGCACCAGGATGGGTCTCTGTCATTGTGGTTTTCATGGCAGGTATGAGACGCCTTCCAGTCAACTCTGACCTTTGGTAACCCTATCGTTATGGAGGGGGTGTCATGCCCTGCTTCCAGAGCATGGACTCTGACTCAAGAGTCTGAAGCAGAGGGCATGCTAGAGGCTGAAACAGAAGGCATGCCAGGGCTTTCCATAGAAAGAGAGGTTACAGTGCTGGAAACAGAACAGTGATGGTGCCAGCTCCAACAAAGAGTCCTGCCTCTTCAGACATAGAGGAACACTTACCTAGACCCAGCTTCACACAGCACAGACAGCAAAGAGAGACTCAGCATCACTCTCTCAGAATTTATAACCAGCAACAGTCAATCAAGGCACAGCTGCACTAGGCTTTGGGTCTATTTAGCTGGCATCCTTCCCCTCCAGGAGTTGTCAGAGCTTATCTCACCTGCTACCTTGCTGGATGCCTTGACAAATGCTCAGATTGACCTTGGATGCTCCCTTACCGTGAAACCCTGCTGGACTTTGTTTAGAGTTGGACTTTATTTATGACTCTTTGCTTACTGCCTGGAAGTAAGTAACAAGCTTGGAGATATTCAGTTTGCTTAGTTTGATTTATCAGCAGTGCCAGAACTGAGATAGGACAGGATCATTTAAAATTCTCTTTGGCCTTAGTAAACTACAAACCCCAGAATTCCACAAGATGTTGAAAGTGGAATAATAGCACTTTAACAGTATAGTGCAGAAATGGCCTAAGACACATATTCAGGGGTAGCCATGTTGGACATGCAGCAAAACACAACAAAAGAGAATGTAATCAAATTTCAACTCCAGTAGCCACAGAAAAATAACTTCCTCTGAGATCCAGGCTGCCCGTGTCCTCTGCAAAGCTAACTGCTCCTTAACTTAGGCAGGAAACATTGACTTTCTCATTTTGGTTGGCCAATAGAGATATTGCTCTTTTGTGGATTCTTTGACTAGCAGGCCACTGAAATAAACATCTTTTGCATTGCAGGAGTTTGCCACTTTGTGGCAAAGAACTGGGAAGAGGAGGAATTAGCTGAAACGCTTCTTGCAACCTCCACTGTTTTTACGCTGGAAGAATACTGTAGGGCTCAGCCTGTCTTCTCAGATGCCTTGCAGAAGAATATAAGGAGAAGACTAGAATTTGACACATCTGTGATGACTTGACTCAGGAATAAATATATATTCAAGATTTAACGGCAAAGGTGGCTAGATGGACCTATGCCCACCGAGACCCAACAGGACCTGGACCTTGGGAGTTAGGAGTAAAAGGGGACATCTGGCACAGTGTTTTGCTTCTGGACCTTGTGAACTCCACAAATTACTCCATGCCTGGAGATATGCTTATGCCCTCACATTGGGTGACACAGTCAACTTCCCCTGGCTGAATAGTGACAGAAAGTTAATGGCAATGTCATTCTGGCAAGGACAGCAAGAAGTGTTCCTGCAGACCGAGACAAAACACTATTCATATGAACTTTCCCTCAAGTGTTTTAAATGATGTCTGCCTACTCTTTGTTCCTTCGCTCCTTAAATAAACTCCTTCAGTGTGCTCATTATGTGCTCCTTTGTTCCTAGGGATTCGCTTGCAGTTGTCTCTGACGCAGCTTTTCTACACTTGGTATTCTTCAGATGTTTTGACTACAATGCCCATCCGCTGTAGCCAGCATGATTAGTCATTGGGTATGAAGGGAGTTTTCATTCAAACCATATGCAAGATGCCAGAAGCAAATTTGACCCCTCAAGCATAGATGTTTCGCCTATTTGAGATGTCTCTAGGGCCCTTTCGCACAGCATTTGCCATGCGAAAGGGCCCCTGGAGCGTCTCGTGAGCAGTCCACACGACGGACTCACAATCGCGCGACACTCCAGGGCCTGGCAGGCGCCGATCATGGACTATTTCGTTTTCAGCCGCAAGCCGAAAACGGCGCGCGATTGCGCATCGCTCCGGGACCCCACGCGCACTTGCCGTGCGTGCGGAGCTCCGGAGCCGCGGCGCTCACGCTTCCTGCCCCAGCGCAGCCTGAGAAAATCCCAGGGTGCGCTGCGGAAGGAAGAGGCGGGGCTCTCACGAGGGCAGGCAGCAGCTGCGGAGCTGAAGGAACCGGGACGCGAGAACCTCTCGCTAGAGGCTGCTTGTGCGATCCTCGCACCCCAGCTCCACAAAGAGGTGAGTTGCAGAAAGGGTCTAGGATAGGGAAGGGCAGCTGTGGCCCTCCAGATGTTACTGGACTGCAACGCCCATCAGCCCTAGTCAGCATAGTCAGTAGTGAGGGATGCTAGGAGGTGCAATCCAACAACATCTGAAGGTTCACAGCTCTATACCCTCATCTTAGAGGTCTTTTGAAAGTCCTTACCTACCCCTAACCATGCTGCCCCATAGCTGGGGAGTAGGTGTCCAGTCCTGGCTTTGGAGAGCAAGCACTAAACAGACTTCGTGCGTTAATCAGAGCGTCACAACAAAACCACAGTTACAACTGTAAGCTGAAAGCAAAGGCCATGACCCAAGGAAGAGGGAACTTGCAGCTTGTTTCCCTTTGTCTGAATTAAGCACTGTAATTAGGCAGAATGATAACAAAATGAGGAACAAGAGATGGGGGACAGAACAAATGTAAAATCCGGCAGAGTTATAACAAAATACTGCACCCACATACGTCCATGATTTTTCAGTGATAACACTAGGGGAGTGTCAGAAAAACAACAACACCAGTTTTCATTGCATAGGGACAATGGACCACAAAGCAACAGTTTTCTGCCTGTGGGCTAAAATCCTTCGGGAATATATATTGCTAGCACGCATAAATAATGTTACACAATTAATAGGGGTTAATATTTTAATTGATCAAAAGAATTTGGATCAATGAGTTTAGCTAATCCATTGAAAGGAGGAACAATGCACTAGTTACTGTCTTGCACTTTTAAAACCCACAATTATTTCTTAATTAAATATGGATGGATTGAAGGTAGCAGCCTTCTTAGTGATCCGCCGCTGGGTTTAAAAGCATGTTAAACGTCCTCTGCCGATTTCAGCGGCACCAGTCTGGCCGCTCTAGTTTTGGGCTGCTGTTAGCAGAGCCTGGCCGTGCTGGCTGGGGGATTCTGCCAGTTCAAAGCTCAAAAAAGTAAATTTTGCAACCTGGTGACGGCAGCCGTGGCAGGGACAAAAGTCTACTTTTGCAAATCCAAGATGTTGCGTACTTTTATTTTTTTTTAAAAAAAAAATGTTTCCCTGACTAACGTGTTTAGCAGGGCTGTACGTTAACTCCCATGGAATATGGAAAAATGGGATTTCTTTGCCATGATCAGAGCCGCCACTAAGATTTTCTTTATGTCCCTGCTCTGTTGTTACGCTAGCAGAACACTTTCGTAATTATTTATTCACCGGGATAGCCGGACGTAAAAAATCCAGGACTCCTGAAACGGGTAGCTCTTTGCACGTTTATGAACGTCTGAATGCGCGCGCGCGTGACACGCCGCTTCCCCTTTCACCCATTTTCCTCGCACTCCCCGACGCAGTGAAGGAAAAGAAGCTTCCGAGCGCCTATTGGCTGCAAGGTAGGGAGGGGTGTGTCGCGGTATGCTGAGTCTTGATTGGTCTGAAGTATATGACGTTCCTCCATTTTTTGCCTCCCCTTGGCTTTTCCTCCCACCTTGCGGTGCTTCGAGTGGCTGAGAGGACACGTCAATCAGCAACTTAAAGCGCAACTGGCCCCCGCCCTCTCCTCTTTCGAGTGGTTCGATTGGCGTAGCGAAATGCGAGCCCAGCTTGTGATTGGGTACGAAGGGATTCACGCGCTGGGCTTCCCTGCTCGAACTGGGGACGTTGCCCTCCCCCTTTCCGCCTGTAGTCTGTTCCTATTGGCTGAAGGTTTTGTAGTGGGTGGGATAGACGGGCGCTTCGTGAGGGCAGGGGTGGATGAGTGAGAGTCGGGGAAGATGGCGGCGTCCGGGCTGAGGGCGATGGTGGGAGTGAAGCGGGTCATTGACTACGCTGTAAAGGTGCGCGTGGGGAATTTGGGGGGCGGGGGAGGGGCTGCTCGAATGTCTGGGTCTTCTTTCTCACGAGGTGGCTCATAGAGGGAGAAAGCGCTTCCTTTCGCCCGCCCGGAGGCTTCTCCTTGTCGCCCTTGCTGCTGCTGCTGCAGCCCCCTTGGACCTTCTCAAGGCACGAGAGGATGTATTATTGCTGTTGCTATTTACGACTGTTGCTGTATTATTGCTATTCCCAATCCTTGCAGGGCGGTGCAAATTACTATCCTCCTTCCTCCTTTTTCCCTCCAACAGCCCTGTGAGGTAGGACCGTTTGAGAGAGAGTGCCTGGCTGAAGGTCAAACAAGGAGTTTCACGGGTCAGGAGGGTCTAAAACCTGGGCTGTTTCCCCCCTACACTGTTATAGCGCTATCAATTCACTTTCGACCTCCTATGGAATTCTGGGATTTGTAGCTTAGCGGGGAGCGTTTAAAATTCTCAGCCAGAGAGCTCTTGGGCCTCAGTAGACTACAAACCCCAGAATTCCACAGGATGTTGAAAGTAGAATAATAGCACTACAGCAGTGTAGTGCGGAAATGGCCCTGGAGCCCAAGTTACTACTTCACTGTGCTGTATTTGGGAAGCTAAACAGGATCAGCGGATAGATGCTTGGGTGGGAACATTCGGAGGTCTTCCAGTAGGTCTTGGAAAGATTCTTACCTTAAATCTGGAGAGGAGCTGCCAATCAGAGCTGGCCGTTTGGAGCCCAGTGGAGGAGAGGTCTAATGCAAACAGAGATAATTTCTTCCCCTGTGGAAATATGTAATGTAGCGCACGTGGCTTTAAGTCGTTGGTTGACTTGATTGACTCCCCAGGGTTTTCTTAAGAAGCAATACTCAGAGGTGGTTTGCTATTGGCTTCCTCTGAAAATATCCTAGTTGTCCTTGATGCTGTCCCATCCAAACACTAACTAGGCCTGTTTCTGTTTGGCTGAGATGCATGGGATCTGCTGTCTTCAGGGACTTTATATATGCTATCCCTATGGCACTACCAGAACTTAAGGATTGCCTTTAGAAATCCTATTTTAAGTGCACACTGCTAAATAAAGTGAGATGGGCAATCAGTAGGGATTGGTAGTGGCCTAAATGCCCTAAAAACACCAGATCCCATCAGTTCTTGGGAGCGAAGCAGGGTCGGCTCTGGTTCTTACTTGGGAGGCCACCAGCAAACACCAAGTACCGTAGGCTGAATTTCAGAGGAAGGAATTGGCCAAAGCATCTCCAAGTATTCCTTGCCTAACAATACCCTGTGAAATTGATGGGGTCATCATAAGTCAACAGGCAACTTGAAGGCACATACGAACACACATTTCTTGGTGGTAGGGCCCCAACAGTTGAACATTATCCCTAGATGGTTTTTCCTGTGTCATTTTATGATCTCTTCAGAACTTGTGCTCTATTCACTCAGGTATCTTTATCATCTGGGCATCTCAGTTTAATGTCTGCATCTTATTTCTGTCTTTATTTTTCACTTTTTTATGCTTTGCATCCAGACCGCTTTTGCTGGGGTAGTGTCACACAAACAACATAGGTAGGTAAATAATTGAAAGGATGCTGCTCTAACAAGATTTCTAGTTTAATTGTTAAACAGGACTCTTATCACGATTATTGTTACTTTATGTACTGCCATCTGTGAATGAATAATTTTCCATTTGCTTACTGTTAGTTTGAATTTAATGGTCTCTATCAAATATTTAAAGATGGGTATCATTTTGTCCACTCCAAACTAAACATACCCAGCTCCTGACACCATTCCTCATAGGGTTTGGTTTCTGGACCTTTTACTATCATGATCACCCTCCTGTGGACATATTCCATGTTGTCAATATCCTGCTTAAACTGTGGTGCCCAGAACTGGCTGTAGTAGTACAGGGAAGTTCTGATCAAAACAAGATGAAGTGGTAAAATTATCTCCCATGATCTGGAGGTCATGCTTCTGTAGATGCTGCCTAGAATTACATTTTTTTTTGGCTGACATATTACACTGTTAACTCATGTTCAGCTTTTGATCTACTAAAACCTCTAGATCTTTTTCACATGTATTCCTAACTAGCCATGTGTCATCCATCCTATGTTTGTGCATTTCATTTTTTCCAGCCTAAATGTAGCATCTTACATTTATCCCTGTTGGAATTCATTTTGTTAGCTTTGGCACAATAGTCCAGTCTGTTAATATGTACCTCTCTGTAACGCCCTGTGATGACAGGCTCTGAGGCAGTATATTCAAACACTATATATTTTGTTTTTGTTTTTTTTATTGCATTTGCTGTAGGGGAATAGCATTTAATCTTGAACCTTCCTTGTGCAAACAGTCTCCCCTCTGCACTTTAACCTATAAACTTCAGAGAAGCCCAGACACTAACAGTTGATGATTACCATCTCAGAAAGATAGGTCTGGGGAAATCATTGGAACAGAAGATATTGCCTTGTATGGAGTCAGACCATTGTTTATCCACTGCAGCACAGGCATATCTCAATTAACAAAGCTGCTGAAAAAGAAGCTTCTTTTTACAAAGTTTTTTACTGCCTCCAACTGTAGCCATGTGTGCCTCCTTGAACAAACAAGGTAAACAATAGCTGCCTTTGGAATCTTTTACTGAGCACATGTGGACAGCAAAACAGAAATAAAGGGCTTGTTACAAATAATGCGATTGGTAAGTGTAACCTCTGAAGTGGAAATTATTGAAAAGTGGAGACTGGTGAAAAGAAAAAAAAAATCTCTGGATGCATTTTGAAAGAAGCCTTGAAGTGGTCTAGAAGATTCAAAATGTCTTTGTTTACTCATGCAGTGCTTACCTGAACTGGTTGTTTCATTTCACATGTGCATATCTTTAGTTCTGAATAAAAAGTTTGCTGAAACATGTTCAAGCAGCTCTTCGTTTTTAATGGGGTAGGAACCTATCTCTATTCTTCCCATATTATTTCTGCCTCTGATATCAACATTTCTGTTAAAGAAGTAATGCCAAAGAACACATCTGCTTTGTTAAAGTGAGATGTATCTTTATTGTCAACTGACTGGCTGTGGCTCTCCAAAGTTTCAGAAAAAATTTTTACATGTTTTTGCAGATCTCTGGTGGTCTTTCATCCAAGTACTAACCATTTCTGACCCTTTTAGCTTCTGAAATCATATGAGATGGTTGTTCTGAGAGCTTGTGATGGTTGCGGTTCAGGCTGAGTGTTTACAGTAATTCCTTGTGTGATCTTGCATTCCATTTTGTGTCAGTGTAAATGTTAATAGAACCTTCTCAACTAAGTCTGGGATATTTGTTATTGACTTGACAAATCTCAGGCAGAGGAGGTGTGGCATCCCAATATTAATGCTGTGGTCAAAGCTTGGGGTAGGTGGTTCTCAGACCGATAAGTAGTGGATAATTTGCACTTGTCAGGTGATTCTCAGTAAGCATGAGTGGGGTGACTCTGAAAAGGAGTTCCTCCAAAACTGGACAGTTTGACTGTTAATTGGGATTGCTGATATAGTCACATGATCCAGTGACCATCTCTTGTACTGTTGACTATACATTCTCTTAGCCCAAGTCAAAGTCCTGGCTTCCATCTTTACAACCTAAAGGGGATTGCAATTAGGTCTGGGGTTATATTGCTGCCTCCTCTGCTTATTTATTCAGACCCAAAGTGCACTATCTCCATGTACCCCTGCCAAGTGAAATGAGTGGCCACAATAGAAGATGCTTTTCAGTGCTTGTACCTCATCTGGGGAATGCCCTCTCCAGAGAAGTGCATCTAGTACCCATATCGTACTCTTTTTGGTATAGTTGAAGAGTTTTTTAATCATCCATGAAATTTTTCTAGGACTTTTAGATCACTGTATTGTAGCGTTCTGCTGGTTTTACTTACATTCTGTATGCTGAACTGTGTTTTTACCCCTTGTCAGTGATTTCATCGTGGTTTATTTGGACACAGTTTGGATAATGACAGTTTGGCAGTTTATGCTTTTATGCATACCACTCGGAGGACTCTGGTGATTAGAACTCTAAAACTGAAAACATCAAGTGGCTTAAGCAGAGATAGATTTTGTCTACACTGGTAGTCTTTGAATGTGTTTGGCCTTCTGCTGCTGCCTCTCGAATCCTTTTTAAAGTTGCCTCCATCTGCTGAGCATATCCCTGCACCACCCGGTCATGTCAGCAATTTCTCTGTATAATTTCATTCCCATGCGTATCCAGAGATAATCATGTAGAGAATAATAATCATAATGATCCCAAATGACTGCATGAATTGGAAAGAAAAATGTGAGAGTTGAGTCCAACTCTTGTCCACTCCCTCCATTCGTATTGTTTTTGTTTGCTGTTAACAAAAATCTTTATATTGTGCCTCACTCTGATAATTGAACTGATTTGTCCAGTGGATTGCAACAACAAAAACAAGTAACTGTGCACGATCAGCAGATGGCACAGAATGTAATCTTGACTGAGAGGCCTGTTTTCAGCTAAAGTTTTACATTAAGATCTTTAAAGACAATATACAAGGTATTGTATACTGGAGAGGCATCATGGTGTAGCAGTTTGAGCATTGGACTACAACCCTGGAGACCAGGACTCTAATACCTGCTTGCTATGGAAGCCCACAAGGTGACCTTGCACAAGTCATACTCTGTCCGTGTCAGAGGCAGGCAAAGACAAACCCCCTTTGAACAAGTCTTGCCAAGAAAACTCCTCAATAGTTGTGCCATAGGGTAGCTGTAAGTCAGAAATGACTTGAAAACACAACAGCAAGGTATAAATAGACTGATTGATCTACTGGTGTCTCCTTACCTTGGTGCTGATAATGGCTTCAATCCAATTGTTAGTCCCAACGAGTAGGTCCATTAAATCACTTGCTGAGAGGCAAGTCAGCACTCCTGTAATTCCCATTTAGTCAATGGGTCTGTTCTATTTAGGACTAAGGCTAATGAATTTTGACCCATGTACTTTATATTGTGTTCACTTACTGGATTCTCATCCCCAAAAGAAGACTGAGCATTGACTGCAAGAGGCCATTCCCCAGTTTTGGATTTTCCTGGGCACTCTTCCTCACAGACTGCTGCTGTTGCAGGTGCGGGTAAAGCCAGACAAGACCGGTGTGGTGACAGATGGGGTGAAGCACTCCATGAACCCTTTCTGTGAGATTGCTGTGGAAGAGGCTGTGCGGCTCAAGGAGAAGAAGCTTGTCTCTGAAGTGGTTGCTGTAAGCTGTGGCCCACAACAATGCCAGGTGAGGTGGGAATTGTATGTTGGCAGTGGACAAAAGTCCACCTTGAACAAGAAAAACCTATAACCAGAACCTGTATCCATGGTTCCCTTATAACCGCCCCATTCATGATATCTGAAACCCCAGTTCCATTCTCACTTTTGTCACAAGTTGTTGTTCTTCTCCCCTGCCTATGTGCTTTTCTGTGTTCACTGTTTAATCTAGTTCATCACAGTGCTTAAGCAGCATTTGAGACTTGGTATGGAATGGAATTTAAATTGTCTTGTAACCAGCCTTCATTATTGTACAGTGAAATATTTTCTTTCAGTAGTTTAATACAGGCAGTGAGGTTTCATAGTGTTATCAGAATATATACAATGTTCAATAATGACAGATTTTCTTTCACAACAACAAAGAATAACATGGGTAAAGTAGGGAGAAAAATTATTTTTGTTAACATTGATATACAGTCTGCTACATTCCCTGTTTTGAGAATTTACATTTAGCCATTAAAACTGGTAACAGGACCACTTACACATACTAGAATTGTTTAACATGTATTAATTTGCATAGCAATGACCAGCTTACTTTTCTGGCCAGAAAATGATTCCTTGATTTCTCTGCAGCAGCTCTCTAAACTGGGGTTAGAACAATACTTAACTGAGTTTGGTTTGGTTAGGACAGTATAGCTTTAAGCAAAGCATTGCCCAGATAGTTCAAAAGCTATTTAGCTGCTTGCTGATGGTCTTGTGTTGCAGAGTTTTGGAGTTCAGCTCAGGATCTGCCCTGTTCTGTTCTGTAAAACACTGTGTGAAATGCTCACACTATATACCGAAGTAGCAGTTATACATCACAGATCATGTGGCTTTTGTGACTCCTTTTTAAGAGCTAGGTATGTCACAGTTTAGTACACACATGATGGCTGTTGCATCTGGAACAATTCTGTCCATATCCTCAAGCTGCGCAAACTGAAATATATCCCATCACATAGGACAAGCAGTGACCATGTTTACATGTACAGTACTGGTATTGCCTTTAGCATCCAAGTCATACTGTAACCCAGACCTTTTTTAGGACCAATCAGATGCCACAAAACTTCCCCAGCATCTTTCTCTAGTTTGTCTCATAAATTGGCTCATAAATTCAGCCAGTTTGCTGAATGGGCAGTGTTCAAAATAATTTTAAACAAGGGCTTAATATAGCTGGATTTGAACAGATGGGGTGAGGTTGGATAACTGTTCTTTAGGAAGCTGTTGGCCACCAGGTGGCATCAGCTGCACACAAGATCACTCAGTGGGATACCTGTTTGTTGCATTCTGTTGACGTGCTCTCACTATTTCCCCTTCAATGTTGGGCATTCGTGTCTGCAGCAGTCTGGCTTCCGTAGCTTGTTCAGGGCAGGGCCAAGACTGCACATATCTGGGTTAGAGGATGATTTGTGTGCTCGAAGGTGGTTGTCTTAGATGATCTGCTGAAAATCAAGCAGCAGTCTGTATGTAGACACCAGTGTTCCTTCCACTGACCCCTGTGTTAGGGAGTCAGCCAGATGCAGATGAGAAAAGGGCCCCTGTGTCATTGCCAGCTTCACAGAAAAGAGGAATTTCACCGATTGTGGTTTGTCATAATATGTGGAGTAAAAAACTGTATCATCTGCTACAGTTTCCTCTGTGTTTATGTATACATGTGTGTGCATGCAAGGGAGGCAGGGAGAATAAATGCATGCTGGGACTTTGGAGCCTTATTATAGCAGTAATCAACACAATTCTGTGAAGATTTGCTCAGTAGTAAGTCCTCCTGTGTTCAGTGACGGTGATTACTCCCAGGGAAAATGTGTAGGATTGCCAACTGAATAAGTCTCATGACTAGACACAGTTCAGAAATTGGATCTCCCATACCCAGACGCAGCACTCTTATCAGTGTCCTCTGTAGGATCCCAAAAAACATTAGAGCCAGCAGACATCCAGAAGGCAAGCCTTTTCTCCTGTTTTTTGAGGTCGTTTTAGCAACATTGTGTGTGTCTGTCTGTCTGTAAATAAGTGCAAACTGCTACAGCCTCGGAAAGTAACTGGTCTGAGCATGCCTCCTTGCCTTTTCCCTCTCCCCTCAATCTCCACAGACCTGGCTCTGTTCTATTTTCTGTCAGTTCCAGCTTTCTGACAGCTCCACAGTCACCAGCTATTTTCTGCACTGCTGATTCCACTTCCTGGTGACCTTCACTTACTGGCTTATTCCTCCAATCCCTTTTTGCAACCTTCCCCCCCCAGCAGTAGTCCACTGACATTCTTTGGTCTCAGAAAAAAAATAGAAGATGGGAGTTCCCTTTCTAAGGTTGTCTTTTCCCCTTCTTGCTTCCAGTTTCTGCCTCTGTCTGCAGGAGGAACCTGGCTGGGGCAGGGATGTGTGTGTTATTACTCAGTCAGCAGCTGCCATGCATCTGATGGAGGGGGTGCGTGTGCGTGAAGTGCCAGTATCTTGGCCGTGTTCCCAGTGGGGCAGGCATCCCTTTCCACATAGAGGCTGCTATTGCTGTTATTAAGAAAGTTGGGAAAGAGATAGCAAATTCTTTGATGCCATTATTCAAAAAAGCAGCATCCATTTTAGTTTTATTGCTTGTCTTATATGGACCAGGATGAACATCCCATATAAGTGACATTCTGATCAAATGACAAAAAAGTGTATGACATGGGTTTACGATTTCTTTTATCTATATGCCCCCATCAGTTATTGACCTTTGCTTCAGGTTGCTTAAGCATAGAAGTATTCTCTTAGTGTCAGATTTGTTTGGTTGCTAGATGAATAAATAGATCTGAGATGAAGGTGGGGGTTGGTCTAAGTGCAGTTGATACTGCAAATTTATTGCTTTTCTGCCTTTGACGTTCCACTGTGTGCAGTTCCTAAGAGGAAAGAATTGGAGTTGAGGTCCTGCAATGAATTCTGCAGGTTTCTTAAATACTCTCTACTCCCCTGGTCTCCCTCAGGTTGCTGATGATACCTCTCCATGCACAGCAGCCTAATGGTTTGATGGAATCTGGTAGTCATATCAACTTTCAGAGGTATTGGATAGTCTAAGATGTTCTGGGGTATTAATATAAAACTTCTAAGTATCCTGATATAAGGGATTCAGGAAAACTAGGGTTCAGGTTCCTGGGCAAGCCATGATCTCTCACCTTTAGCTAACTCATAGGGTGGTTGTGAAGGTAAAATGTGAGTGCTGTATATGTGCTGGCTTGATAGCCTTAGCAGAAGTATACAATATGACAAATGCAGACCTATGAGAGAGATCATTAGCCCTATTTTACATATGAGGAATTGGAAGCTGCCATCTGAAGGGGTCATCTGAAGCCACTTGTGGTATAGACAATATTGTTTCATTCAGTTAGACTTGAAGCCTTCTTCATCCTGGTTGGGTATTATGGCTGAGATCCTACTTGATGTTGATGAAAAGTCAGGTTTTGCCAGCATACATAATGGCAATGGAGGTGAGTCAAGTGATGGTGCAAGGGACCACTTCTGTTGAAGCCAATGGCCAGCCAGGGGCCACTTGATTTGGAAGGCGTGGGATTGCACCCAGATACCAACCACTTGTTGTTTCACAGACTGGGAAACAGTGTTCCCTAAAGAGGTACTCAGGATACCAGTGCAAGTCAATAAGAGGATTCTGGTTATGGATATGCCCCAGTTATACCACCGTAGGTCATCAAGAGCCATTTGATTGTTATTTGATCTTTATCCCTGTCTTTCAAAAGTCATTTGGAATGAAACCATCTTGTAGTTCTTCTGGTTGACGGCCAAGTTGCGAATTTAGCTGATAGGAACTATGTTCAAATTCCTGACCCATACAACCTGTCACTAGCCAGCCAGTAGCAGCAATATCAACAAGGGCTGATATTCAAGGGCTGGCCCAGAAGGTGCCTCAGAAGCTGCAGCTAGTGCCAACGTAGCAGCTAGACTGTTGACCATAGTATTGGATAGCCACCATTTAACATTGGTCTGCGCTGGCTGCACTTCTGATTTGAATTCAGGGTACTTGTGATGACCTGAATTACTTGAAGAAACACCTCTGCTATATACTTTGGCCCAGAGATTGAGGTCTTCTGAAGAGGCTTTTCTTTATGCTCCACCAGTGGTAGCAATACAGTGTGTGCGAACATGGGAGACAACCTTCTCAGTTGTGGCAAAGAGTACCTTCCCCTTGGAAGCTCAGTGGGTAACAACACTGCCTTCATTCCAGTGCCAAGCAAAACGGGGTATTTTATTCAATTGATTTGTCCCTCAGTATATACGGACATAGATTTAAACCATCTCATCCTTTTTAACCTGTTAAATTGTTTAATATGCATTCAGTCTGTGTAAATTATTGTAAGTAGTTTTAAACTGCTTAAATTGATTTTACTTGTGTGCTGCCATGGGATCCCATGATATATGACAGGATATAAATGATATACGGCAGGGCATAAATATTTTAATTAATAATAATTGATGATGACAAAGATACTGATAGTGAAGAGAGGCCTGAGAACCTGTGAAGAATAAGCTGGCCTAAATCCAACATGACAGCAGCGTCAAGATTTTTGTCTCGTCCCTCTGCAGCCCTTTGAGAGAAAAATATGCTGCGACAAAAATAAGGTTTTTGGAGTGTGGGGGTGACTGCGGAGGGGGCATTCCACCTTTATGCTTTCAGCTATGGAAGCAGCTTTTGTGGGTGCAGCAATAACATTGGATCCTGGCTTCTGTGTTTGAGTTTTTGTAGTGCAGAAGAAGGTAAGTTCTCCTTTAGCTGACCTCATTCTGGGGAAGACATATGGCACCTTTAAGGCTTTCTGCAACAATCATTCTACCCTTAGGAGACAATCCGCACAGCTCTTGCGATGGGAGCCGACCGAGGCGTACATGTGGACATTCCTGCAAAGGACTATGAGAGCCTTGGCCCCTTCCAGGTTTCAAAGATCTTGGCTGCACTGGCCAAGAAGGAGGGTGTTAACCTTCTGCTGCTGGGCAAACAGGTGAGCAGAACTGAAGGGGAAGAAATGTCTTTTGCATACACAATCATTGCAGCATGCAGTGAAATTTATACCATCAGTGTTCATGTCCTTCTGAATCTTGGGCTTCATTGAAGATGGAAGGACAATTAAAGGCCAAAAGTGAGAGGAAGCTGTCTTGTTAACTTCTAATCTCAGCACTTTCTCTCTGATGAGGAGAATTATCAGTCTGGTCAGGGGTGGTGGCCATGGTCATTAAGGGTGGTGACTCACCATCCTTAATGACCATATGGATATCACGTATGGATACCACTGTTTCCAGTATGAGAGGGGTACCTCAGCAAAAGAAGCAGGGAGTCCCTTAGTCAGTGAAGAGGGCAGAGGTCGTCTGGTGCTAACGTCAAGAGAGGCAAAGCCAAATAGGTCTCAGGGCAGATAGGCCTGACTTGCAAATAGCAAGTAGCTCACAAAGTACCTTGACTGAAGCTGATCGAGGAAGGTTTATTTGAGGATCCCAGATAATGCTGCCAGAGTTGAGAGTCATTGGTAGAGAGAGATATCAATGAAACATGAGGCCTTTTAGTAGTTTGAGCATTGGGCTACTACCCTGGAGACCATGGAAACCCACTGGGTGAGTCACATGATCTCAGCCCTAGAAACCACCCTGATAGGTTAGCCTTAGGGTCACCATAAGTTGGAAGCAACTTGAAGATAGACAGCAACAACAAGCTTGCTGAAAGATTATTGTTCTTGTTTCTTGTTGTGCTAGTAACTTACCAAACTTTGAATGAAGGGAGGCAATTTTTCTCTCAGTGAAGGCAAAACTATATGCATCTTCTCTTCTAGCAGGCCCTTTATTTCCCTGCCTGTAGAGGCACTGAGTCTTCCTAAGACAGTTTCTGCAGTACAGCCTTGAATATCCTTCTTCCAGTTGTGTGTTTTGTTGCAGCTGTTGAAAAACCCAGTCTGCTGAGGCTCAACCTAGTGTGTGTGGAGTCCTAGGAATTGCTGCCAGGGAAGAGTTCAAACTACCCTGCGATGAGTATATTAGGGGAGAAAGCGTTGTGCTATGGATACTGGAAGGCTAGTTATACTTTCTTATTATTTGTATGACCTCCATTTTGCTTGTTTTTCCAGGCCATTGACGATGATTGTAACCAGACAGGGCAAATGACGGCAGCATTTCTTGACTGGCCTCAGGTACTATGTGGAAAAATTAGAAGGAATATTGGGGGAGTGTATAATAGAACATGACAGGCAGGGGTAAGAAACCTTTCATTCATCAGGACTTTCTTTAGACCCTTAGCCATATTGGGTTCTGCTTCTGGGAACGGACATCCAGTATACTGGAATAACCCAAACTTCCTCAACTCTGCTTTATGGGATGGTCAGAGAAGAGAGAGCCTGTCAAGGAAAGCACACTCAGTTTCCATATACAGGGCAGCATACCTGAAACAATAGACTGCTGGTGGTGTGAACATGGAGTCTGAGGCATCTCATCATATCATCTTTTGTCAGATGCAGTTGCCGGTTTCCTTCACTCTAGTTGTTAAAACTAGCAACTAGTGAAGTTCTTTACTTCTCTAGATGTTCTGAAACAAGCTTGTACCAGCACGGGGGAGCTCTATGTAGATGAGTGAACAGGCACTGGAAGAGGAAGAGCCCATGGTGTCCTTGCTCCCTGTTCAAAAACCATGCATGCCTTACTTGTGGCATTATTAATAAGGCAGTCCAGGCTATCTGGAAGACTGTATCTTTTCCCATGAGCCTACCTGGGCCCTGAGTCAGTTGCATCACTATCGCAAGCTTCTCGGTGGCAGCCCTTAGAGATGACAGAATGGCCCTCTCCTTTTTGGCTTTCTGTCAGAAGGCAAAACCCTTTTTATTTTGACAGGCTTTTAATACAGAAAATTTTTGAAGATTCAACTGTTTTTAATAGCTTTTTATCTTTTTAGTGCATTTTATTTTAAGTGTAGAACTGAACCGTTCTAATACTGTGATTAGTTTAATTCAGTTTTAATATTCACTTTTGTATGTTTTTAGCTGTATTTTTTTTTAATTGTAAGCCACCTACTTTGGCAGAAGGCAGGAAATAAAAATTAAATAATGGGGGTATTACTCTTAGTTCTGTCAGAAGTTCTGTTATTGTACTGGCTTTGATGTGGTGTTCTTTTTTTTTATGTTGATGTCATCTACATAATTGTTTGGAGGAAAGATGAGTGATAAATGTTAAAAATAAATAAAATAAAGGTAAACCAGTCAGTCTTATTTTAAAGGACTGCTTGGGTCTAGTTATCATATTCCTTCACAGGGAATAATAGATCACGGTCTGTTTTTGTTTGGTTTGATCTGATTTTTTTTCCTATTGTGTTCCCCAGTTAATAACCTAATTAATGTGCAGATGAAATTCTGGAGTACCTGGGAGGTAAATGACCCATTGAAATCTTATTAACGCGAAGTTGCCAAATTTCCAGAGAGCTGGGGCCCACATCTTTGGCTTCTTGACAATGGTTCTAGGACTATGTGAAATGCACAGTCTTCAAATGATTTGGTGGTTTCCTGCCTGTACCCTGAGGGTGTATGTCACTGTGAGCTTCACTGTTGCAGATGCCACAACCCCCACCTCACAATGGAGATGAATGGGATGCCTTCGACTTGGCACTGTTGTGACTGCATCAACCAGTCTGCTTAGCCTAGTCATGAGATAATCCAGTTGCTAGATATACCTGATATTTTTTTTCAGTTTCATTCTAATTCTTACATTTAATGCAGCGGGATTCGACGTCAGCCGCTTCATAAACCATTCTGGGTATAAGAGCAAAAGGCAAGGTATGAAGTTTCTCAATCCCATCTCCTGAGATTGAAATTACCATCAGCTTTTTCTAACTCGCTAGTGAATCTTGAAGCGCATATACCTCCATGTATGCCCAGCATATCAAGTTACAGTACTCTAGCTTCAGGTGTTTTTTTTTTATTTGCATAGAATAATGCTTGCCCTACTCTGAACTTAGCAGCATTTCTTTCCCCTTTGTAGGGGACCTTTGCCTCTGAAGTGACAGTGGATGGGGACTGGCTGAAGGTTGAGCGTGAAATTGATGGGGGTCTGGAAACAGTGCGTCTGAAACTGCCTGCTGTGGTGACTGCTGACCTACGACTAAATGAGCCACGCTATGCCACCTTGCCTAACATCATGGTATGTCCTGACACCATTTGCTGGGTGTTCCTTACTTGATGCAGCAGACTTTAAACACTACACAGCTCTTAAACTGGTAGGACACAGTTGGTCACAGTGACAGCAAAGCACTATCTTGGAGTTAAATGGCCTGTGAATCTTCCATTCTTTCAGTTGGGACAATCTCTGCATTCATGTGGGCTAGAAGCATAGGTTTCTTGCAACAGAATAATTTGCATGGAAGCCTTGAATTATCCAGCTGATTTTGGTGGCTCTAACAGTTGTTGGGTCTTCTGTCTTTCTCTTTCCTTCCCAGAAAGCTAAAAAGAAGAAGATTGAAGTAGTAAAGCCATCAGATCTCAGCGTGGACCTTACGCCACGGGTGAAAACTCTAAATGTGGAGGACCCTCCCCAACGCAAAGCTGGAGTCAAGGTGGAGACAGTGGATGATCTGGTTGCAAAGCTCAAAGAGAGTGGGCGGATCTGAGCCCTCACACCATTTTGGTAAGGAGAATATTTGTGCTGAGTGCACCATCGTTGTGTAAGCATATTGGTTCAATAGTAAAGTTCTAAGAGACATGACATACTGTAACCTGTGACAGATAAGCAAATTGCATTCACATTTTCTTGTAGGGGTTCTCTTCATATTCCATGGAGTTTGTAAAGAGCTGTGCAGAGCACTCAGTTCTTCCGTGCACTTTTTGAGATATGATTGGGCAAAGCCTTCTGGCTTGTTGATTTCCTAAGGTGGCAAATTTTGTTCCTTGCTGTAACTTCTGAACCTGCCCATTCCAACATTTTATTATCCTCTAGCTAGTGCCAGGGCTTTGCAGATGGAAGTAGGTCTTTGCTCTTGAAAGCAGAAAGTGGGTTTAACTTTTCCGTTCCATCAACCTTCAACATGTTGTTGTTGTTGTTGTTGTTGTTGTTGTTTGCCTTTAAGTCATTCTGAACCTGTGGTGACCCTAAAGTGAACCTATTGCGGGATTTTCTGGGGCTGAGAATATGTGATGCACCCAAGGCTACACAGTGGGTTTCCATGGCTAAGCAGGAAATTGAGTCCTGGTCTCTAGGGTCATAATCCAACGCTCAAACCATTACACCAGTAAGGCTCTTTTAACCACTTACTTGCTCCCCTATAAGTAAAGTCTGGGGAGGACCTCCCGCTAGGGAAAGGAACACCACAATAGTTTAAAAGGGAAATGTGGATGGTGTAGGGACAGCCCTTGATTAACTGAGCCCCCACAGTTTAATAAAGCCCAGTAACTTGGATGAACAAGCGGGCTAATTAAGTTGTCAGTCTTAGTTTCTAGTGATGCAGTTTTTACTGATGCGGAATGGTATGAAAATCTTAAGCCTTCCCAAATGCTCTATGGAATAAGGAGCAGAGGACACCTGGTTTGGTTTCCCAGTGGAATTGCTGTACCTTACAGTCTTTCCCTCCATAGCCGCTATTCTTTGGCATTATACCCAGCTTGGCCATCTTGTCCCACTTTTCCAGTCCTTGCTGATGTATTTTAAATCCTTTTGAAGCCTGAATCTTGGAAACAGAATGAATATGCAAATTTTTAAAAAGAAGAGAAAATGGGTGCAAATTTGCTTGACATCCCAATTTTTCAGCATGGAAATTGAATTTTCTTGCTGGTTGAGATCTGTACACAGCAGGGAGTCAAACCAAATATGAATCCAAAGTTGCTTGGAGGGTTTTTTACCCCTAGTCAACAGGAATGGAAACCAAGCCTAAGCTGTGCCTTAAACCTGAAGCAGAATCTCTATATACCTAGATAATATGTTCAAAATAAGTGGCTCAGTAATGCAGAAACTTGGGAAGTCTGTCTGGGGATGATTTTAAAAAGGGGCGCTTCTAGAAAGTGAAGGAAAAGGGCAGGAAAAAAGGTTCCACATTGGGGCAATTTTCCAGCTTTTTTAAGCCTGAGAATTCCAAGCAAAAAGAGGCCATGGACTTAACTGATTACTTCTTGATTTCTTTGTATCACTGAGCCCCCCTCCTCATTAAACCTGAAACCAAAGCACATAAAAATTATATTTGCTGGAGAATGCCAACATCTGTTGAGTCCAGCTTTACAGTCTCCAACAGGAGTCAACCGATGCCCATCAGAAGTTCTCAAATGGGGAACGAAGGCAATGGCTGTCCCTGTTGTTTCACACATCTAGCATTCAGGGCTGTACTGCCTCTGAGCCAGTTTGGTGCTGTGGTTTGAGAACTGGACCAAGACTTCGGGAGACCAGGATTGAAAGTCCCCCTCAACCGTGGAAATCCACTGAATGACTTTGGGCAGGTCATACTCTCTCAGCCTTAGAGGAAGGCAGTGATGAAATTCTTTTGAACAGATCTTGCCAAGAAAACCCCGTGATAAGTTCACTTGAGGAATGAATCAAAAGCACACAATAACAACAACAGTCTCTGAACATGGAAGTTCCATTGAACTCCCTCCATATATATTTATTCAGTTTTTAAGATCTCTTGAGAGAGGGCAGTGCTCTGCATCCTGCTACTGGAAGCAGTAAATTCCACGGAGACACAGAAGGGACAGGAATTATTCAGTTATAACTGAATAAATGTATTGAACTGTAATGTGTGTGTGGTATTTAGTTGAACTGAATATATTATGTGGTGTGTCTTTATATGTTTATGCGTAAAGCCAAAAGCATGAGTTATTTACTGCTCATGGCCAAAGAGTATCTGAGGACAGAAATGAGTTTGGTCTCACCAGTTATGTTTGACCACTGACAAGAATTTTGGGGGTTGTGAAATTGGTGTGTGCAAACACCATTAAAAAAAGAGAGACTATATTTTTCTTATGTTAACAATCAGTATAGATCTTTTTGAGACGTTGGCCTTGCAATCATGAGTTCATGATTTTAACCTGTTTCAGATGTATTTGAGACCGTTAAAAAAAGTATAAAGTGGCTCAACCAAACCAGAGAGTTGTTAGCTCTAACGACCCTGAACTGGGACTGAACTCAAATTTTTACTGGTGCAACGCCCAGATATATAGCCTTGCTTTTTATTACAAAGTACCTATGATCATTAGATGATGTGCAGAAATTAAAAATAAAGCTGCAGGCTTACCATCTAATGTGCTTGTGAGTCATCTACAGTAGAACCTAGTTCTGTCGTTCTTTTGCCAGGTGCTGTTCGTATAAGAGGCATAAACTACCCAATCTTTTTCCCTTTCAGCCTTCCCTGCTGCTGCTGCTGGTCTGCTGCTGTTAAGGGAGTTTTGGCCCTTCGGGGTCCATCTTCTGCCCCTTTGGGAACTGATCAGTCCTCCTGGGATTGTAACCATGCTGCCTTCCAGCCCAGCTGCCCGCCAAAGGCAGCTGAATGAGAATTTAATTCTATTTTCTGTACTAATGATGGGTCGGTTTGCAATAAATGTCGTGTGATCTTTGGAGGTGCTTCAAGCAAGTGTCATGTCGCTGCTGTTTCTTTGCATTCCCAATTAATTGCTTCGCTCCTCCCGTGGTAAATGATTTGCCTTGGGCATCTGGAGTGGTATATTTTGCCTTTAATGGCCCGTGCTTTGCAGACGTGGTGTCTGAACAGCTCATCTCCTTTTGCAAATCATAGTTGGAGGCTAACTTTCTCTGTTTAAATTGCTTCAGGAGTCACAGACGCTGTACATTTAGACCCAAAATGAGTTTTTTTCCCCTGGGTTTTCACAGGGGGAGCTCACATAGGGCTGTCTTCCCTACTCTGTCAGCACCTCTGTGAGGACACACGTATCAAAGAACGATCTGTGGACTGCCTTCTGTTGCTGTCTGCCAGTAGTTCTGGCATCTGAAGGAGGAGATTACAGCCTGTGCAAGTTTATGCTCTATTAAAATTAGTCTCAGAGGTGCTACTTGACACGGCCTTTAAATAATCATAACTGGAGACTGGCATAGCTGTTCTAGTATATTTAGTTTCCAGGAGTCATTTTGGTTTCTGTTGCCATGGCAAAGGCCTAGTTCACACAGCCAGCAGGTGGGGCAGGGGGTGGTTAAACTTTTCCTGGGTGGCACCATTTTGGATTAAAGGTAGGCGGTGGTTTTCCCATGGTGGAGGTAGAGTTCTCTGCATGAGCAAACACAAGTAAGTTTGAAAAGGAACCAGGCTAGAACTGAAATCTAGTTTTCTGTGGGCTGGGCTGTATGGCAGGCTCATTCAGTTTTACAACTTTAAAATGTCTTAGGCCACTTGTATGTGTGGTTGTTTGTGTACACCTTCAAGTCATCTGTTGACTTACAGCAACCCCATGAATTTCATAGGGTTTTCTTAGGCAAGGAATACTCAGAGGTGGTTTTGCCAGTTCCTTCCTCTGAAATATAGCCAAAAACAACTGGTATTCGTTGGTGGTTTCCCATCCAAGTACTAACCAGAGCTGAGTCTGCTTAGCTTCCAAAATCAGGTGGGATCTGGTGCCTTTAGCATATTTACAACAACCTAAACCAGTAGTGTTCAGAAAGTGACTTGCCAGCACTTCTGCAGCTGGGTTAAGCTAATTTTAACAAGGCAAAGACCCAGAAGGGAGACCGTTTTTGTGACTGCTTGGCAAATTCCTATGATGCTTCTGTGTTGTTGCCGTTGCGTGCCTTCAAGTCGTTTCTGACTTGGGGTGAACCTAAAATAAGCCTATTACGGGATTGTGTTAGCAAGGTTTATTCAGAGGGGAGGTTGCCCTTGCCTTTTTCTGTGAGGCTGAGAGAGTATGACTTGCCCAAGGTCAGCCAGTGATTTTTCAAGAGGAGATTCTGACCCTCCTCTCCTGGAGTCCTTGTTCAGTACTCAAACTACTCTAACATGCTGGCACTTTGCTTCTTAAAATTATGGTTCTTGGTTCCTTCTAAGTTGGATGTTATTTCCCCCACACATACCTTTTGTGGACCTACATAACCAAAGGCACTTGGATGTAGTTCCAGGCCACAGTTCTCTCTTAGTACCATGTGTCTGGCCACCTTTGCCTCTTTGCTGGCCTCTTCACTCTCACACTCCCAGACCTCAGCAGTGGCAAAGCTTTACACTGCAACCCCTCCAGTAGGATCACATCCTTAGGGCTGGATCCCCTTCAGATGGGCTACCCAGATCTCATATTAGCAAGATCAATTGACGAGAAACTCAAATGCTATGTCTCATGTATGGTAACTTTTTTTAAAACCAGCCTGTCTTTCCAAGGCAGACTTCCAAAGTATTATGGTAACAAGGGAAAATCCCTTTGTATAGTCAGTGTCTTAAACTATTAATCCTACAAAGTGCCTTATTGTTTAATTCATTTAATTGAATGAGTTTAAACATTCCATCCTCCAGATCGCCCTTAGCTATTCCCCCTTTTGTAGCATTGGAAGTCTTTAAAACAAAACAAAAGTAAGACGCTTACAAAAAAATTAATTTAAAACAACAAATAACAACACTAATTTAAAATGCTTAAAAATGTTAAAGCATTTATCAATTAAAAACTAGACAATTTAAAAGCCATTAAAGCAGCTAAAAATAGAGCAAAGCATTGCATATGTGCAGTCTGGATAAAATCACTTAAGCCCAAAGGCATCAATAAAAAACCAAGTTTCAACCTGGTGCTGAAGTGGTACCAGTGTTGGTGCCAATTGGGCTTCCAGGGGGAGGGCATTCCACAACTGGGGTGCTGCTGCAGAGAAGGCCCTCTCATGTCCTCTCCAGATTTTATTTTCCTTGTTGATTGGACACAGAGGAAGGCCCCTCCAGTAGACCTCAGTTCTTGGGTTCTTCGGTCTTTTATCCCGCAATTCTGTTTCTTTCCCTTTTCTAGCACTTGCTGGCTCCAACATAGCATTCCTAGGTTAGTCATACGGATGTCTGAAACTGATTTATTTTAGGAGTGGTGTTTAATTTATGTAAATCCAAGGTTTTCCCACACACCGCATCCCAGATGTGACATGTTTTGATTACAATAGCAGCTCTAGACTGTTTCAAGATTAAAACATTGATTCCACACTCTTGGTGTCAAGAACTGCATTTCCCTTTGGTCACTCAGCTGAATTCCTGCATGTGGGAATGTGTGGTATTTATTTCATGACAGGGCTGAGAAGTTGCCCTTGAGGAGCGAGATTGCAGAAAGAAGTTGAAAATACTTAACATGATGACCAATGAGTAACTCACAGAACAGTCGGCATTTGTAAGGGTGTGTGAACTCGTACATTGTAGGTAAGATTCGTATTAAGCTGTCTGTGGTGTGCCTTCTCTCTGTATCCTAAGAAGCCTCTCTTCTCTCACTTTCCTTTTCTGATAACATGTTCTGTGTTCCTGAGCTTTCCAGCGTTCGTCTTCAGTAAATGAATTTTTAGAACAAACCAGAAAGTTAGAAAGCTAGATTATGTGGGCTAAATCTAGTGTTAGTGCCAACTCAGATTAACCATTGAAATGAATGGGTGTCACACTGATTTCAGTGGGTTTCCTTGAGTTGGACTTAAAATTAGATTTAGCTCAATTGGTTTGCAGAAAAAGGTCACAAGGTGTTACATGGAGAGTCATTTTGCACATTCTTCAGCCCTAGTTGAATGGTCATGGGCTGAATTTTTTGCATTGTATTGCCTTTCAACTTAACATCTCACTCCCTTTACCCTCATGCATATAAATACTAAACATCTGAGATGAACCGGGCTCTAGTCCAGGAAGACATGGTATAATAAAATTTGTGAGCCTTCAAATTCCCACAAGACTCTTTGTTTTGACCGTTGTGGACAAGCATGATGCAATAGTGAAGCTTAAGAAAGTTGGATCTTGGTCTAGAACAGCAGCGGGCAAAGGGCAACCCACAAGCTCTGTGTAGCCTCCCAAGGCTATTTCATGGCCTCCAGGAACCCCCAAGAGTTTTTTTAAAAAGAGAAGGACTAACACTAAGTACACATAAAATGAAATCTCCAACATCCCACTTCAGCAACCTCAGGCAGAACTCAGCAGCTTATTCTAGCAAATCAAAGAGAGATGTCTTCAGTGCCTCACACAAATTGGTGAGATCTTCCACTGGAGATCCAGAAGAAGACTTCCACAGATGGTAACCAGATCTTCAAAGGCTTGTAACCTTGACAAGGATGTGCACATTGGTGGAACAAACAATAATCCTTTGCCTACAGATTTCTAGATGGTACATACCATGCTAGCTGAGCTGCCCCTAAGTGCTCTCTAGAGGGTGTGAACAGCATTTCCACCATGTTATGGAGCCCCCGGGACCCTCGGCCAAGGATTAAAAAATGCAAACAATTTTTTTGCTCCCAGACATATCAAAATGCTTTCTAGGGCTGTTGCAGCATTGCTACTTCATTTTGACAGCCCGGGAACAATTTAGGCATAAGAGAGGTCTTTTTTATTTTTTTTTAACAGGAAGCAACTTCTGCTCACTTCCTTTTCTTAAAAATGAGCCAGGAAGGCCTCTAAACATGATGAAAATGCTCTTCATATCCCCTGGAGCAGGGTTGCTGGCAATTTTCTTTTTTTACTGGAGTGAGTATATTCCTCCAAGGTCTTCTGAGGGGCTAATGCAGTCTCCTAGCCTTGCTGCCCACTCCATGTAGAATCATAGGACTTGAATAGGTTGCTTGCATCCTTTAGTATCTCCTCCCACCCCTGCTGTCTGGGGATTGGTAGACCAAGGAGCAAAAGCCAGGGACTAAGATGGGATGGAGTGGTAACAAGTTTGGAGGGTGGATCTTAGAAAAAAGTTCAACTGCAGTTCCCAGAATCCCCCAGTCAGTATGTGTGTCAGTTGCCACGCTGGCTGGGGGATACTGAGAGCTGCAATTCAAAAAAGCATTTTTCCAATCCTTGGCTCCAGTTGGGGATGGATACCTTCCAGCCCATGAATACTAGCGTGAGAGGTCGGAAGAGTTATGACCATTCTTTTTTCCATTTTGCATATGTTCCTTTTGGATCTAAAGGCACTGAATAAATAAAAAATGAGTACTGGATTCACCCTAACTGTAACCCCAAGCAGCAGGTCACTAGCAGGGCTGTGTAAATTTTGTGCTTAGTACTGTATAATATAAATTACACGAGATTAAAAGTGATGGACCAGGCTTGGTTTTGCTAGCCCTGGAGTGGTGGTGAGAATGAGCAAGAGGCTGGCTACAAGAAGAGCAGGAGTTCCTTTTTGCAACAACTCCACTACTTAATTTTAGTAACACTGTTCCAGCAGCTTAGAACACTTCCTTGAGGCTCTTGTGAATGCTTATCTATTGTGTTGTGATTGATAAAATGCTAGTCCTTTTACTAGTATCCGTGTTCACATGGCTTGAGTGTAGAGACTGAACACTGACATTTGGAAGGAAATGTTAGGATAATTGTTGGAAGAACTTTTGCTCACAGGTTTGTGGATTTCTACCAGTTCTAGCTATGCTGCCTCAACTAACCTAGTTCAACCTGTTTCTCTACTTTAGAGGCACCCGCATCCCCTGAAATAAAAATGTTTTCAGTGGTTTTGGTGTTGTATTTAGCTATAGTCAATCAACAATGCAATGTTTAGATACAGCCTGGCTTCCAAACTATGCTGCAAGCATGTCTTACAGAGCAATTCCAGAGAACTGTTATCTTCAAGATTGAACAAGCAATGCATAATGTCAGATGGGAGCTGATTTCCTGCACATAAAGAGACTGGTTGCATGAAGCTGTGGGTGGTATGTTGACTCAAAAATATTTTGCTGCCTGAGGCAAAGCTTCAAATGTTGCCCTTCATGACCCACCCCAATCCAGGTACATATAAGCCAAAGGTAGTCAAGTTATTTTGTCTCAAACCCCAGTAGGAGCATTGCCCCTTTCCTGGTGATAAAAAAGACAATTACAGCACAATTAAAAAAAATGTCTTTTTTGGCCCTGACATTATATCTAAAATCATCAACTTGTGGTGGTTACCAATTCACTGTTCTTCATGGTGAGGACAGCTGTGGGATGGACTTGCAATTATGAAAACCCAGTCAATGGAAAGGAATGTGAATGGATCTGAAAGAAAGTTAACATGAGAAATCATAGACGAACGGAGGGATGGATGATGGACAGACAAATAGACATAACAGATTAAAATAAACCTCTTATTGGCGGCTCAGTGTGCAAACTCTTTTCAACCTGCTGTCTCAAAAACAAATGATAAATCCAGGCATCTTTATTTTTTCCTATCGAGAATCTTTCCTGCTGTTTCAGATTGTGGTTTGGCCTTTCCTAGCACGTTGCTAGAAAAGACGTAAAGTGCCACGGCACACAAGAGACAGGTTAAATATGTTTAAATCGTTACATGAACTCACAATGCTTCTGCATAATATACACCATCTACACAGGCCAGCTGTATCTCTAGATAAGCCTTTCTCTCTCTTCTTTCCCTTTCAGTCAGCATCGACTAAGGGGAAATCTTTCTGCAGCTGAGGAACTGGACTATTGGATTGCTGTGGAAGGTGTGCTGCTAACCATCAGCATCAGATTTGGAGGAACAGTCCCAATTAATCCTCCATCATCCTGCTTTCCCAGCTGCTTTTAAAATGCCCAAGTTTCTCCCCACTTCTCCCATTTTCCTCCTTTGTTCTCAGCTTATTTCAATTAATGAAGACTGAGCTCAAAGTGCAAAAGTAGTTAGTGTTTAGCTCCAAAGTGGGAGTCCTACCTTTCTCTGTCAGCTCAGGCAAAAGCAAACTGCTGCGGCCTCTTTTAGCTTGTGCGTGCTTCCTTGGTAATAATTTTAGCCAGCTTGGCCACACTCTGGCTATATGATTCCTTCTTTTCATCTGTGAAATCTTGGAGGGTGTGGGACGTTGGTTTGAGCAACAATACATAGGATGACAGGCTCTTCTACTGGCAGACAGTTTGTGCCCTTACATTAGCCATGTTTACTTTCTCGAGTGGATAAACACACTCAGAAACATTACTTTTTGGACCACGTCCCCCTGGAATCCCTTTCTGCAGGATCCTGGGAGCTATAATCTTAAAAAGTGGCCTTTTCTAGATTTTGAATAAGAGCATAGCAAGTTTCATATTTCAATTTAGCAAAGTCAAATTAAAAAAAAATCAAGTAAAGAAATGAGAGTATAGTGTGTTTATGTTTGCAGACTGCTTAGGAAACAGTCTTCTGAGCTGCCTCTCGCTTTCTTTGCCAGAGGCACTCCCTGCATAGTTCTTCCTTGCCCCACCAACCTGTGTCAAACCATTCCATCCTCTGCTTGCAAAACGGTCAGCCAGGCACTCTGTTATGCTCCTCCCCTGGCTCCTGCAACAGTTCAACAGGTTTTCCTGGCTGCATAACTTGAATTACTGAGCTCCCTTTGTCATCCTTCCCTGGCGGAGGATTGGGTCACACTCCTGGGCATTGGGTTTCTTGCTACTTCCGCTACCTGGTGACACCTGTCTTCCGGCAACATCAGAAAGCCCTTCCCTCCCCGGTGGTGCTCCAAGAGAGACTCTTTCTTAGTCCCGAGTGTCTCTCACATGTCACCTCCGCCTCGTCCCTGTTGAGTTAGCCCTGGCATGGCTTCCTGGCATCCAGGCGCTTGCCTCTCTTCTGCCCTGACCGGCTGGCTGTTGTTACTGCTGGGTGAGTCTGAGAAATTTGCCCCAGGGTTTCTTTCTTGCTGCACAGTCAGGTCCAATTGTTGTTATGTGGGGGGATTTGAGCTGTGTTACAGGGGAGGAAGTATCAGTCCAAAGGAACCGATGGAATATAATATGATATACATTCCTCTCTCCACTTGCCCACCCGCACCTAATGAGCAAAAATGCTGGGAGAATGAGGCCTGTGCCAAGTGCCAAATTTTACATGTGGCGAGCCTCTGCCATCTTTGAAAGCAATTTTTATCAGGAGCTGCTTTTCCTCTTGTGCCAGTAATGCAAAGGGAGAAGTAGCACCTGTTTGAAATTCTCCTTCCTCTGCTCCGGTGGTTCTCAAACTTCAGTCCTTCAAATATTTTGAATTTCAATTCCCAGAAGTCCTAGCTAGCATAGCTGATGGTCAAGAATCCTGAGAAATAAAGTCTAACATATCTGGAGGGCCAGAGCTGGGGAACCATCTCTAGACATCTTTTTTTGTGGCTCAGCAAGCCAAATGTAGCTGGATTGTACCCTGCAATGTGAAACGGTTTTGGCTTTGTCCAGGGCTGACCCAAGACATTCTGCTGCCTGCATGCTCACTCATAGTATGCACAAACCCAAGTGGAGTGGCAGATGAGTCCCCCCCCCCCAACACTGGCAATGACAGAGCAAATGCCAGGCCTGAAGACAGCAGGCTGACTTGGGGCAGACTGGGCAGGACGAACAGTTTGGCACACAGCTCTCCTCTTAACGCTTTGCTGCTGCGTTCCAGCGCCTACTGCCTGCAGCAACCAACTCAATCTGCCTAATGCAGGGATGGCCCTGGGGAGTGCAGCCCCTGATAGAGAGGGAAGCAAGCAAAATGACTTTTTCCTGAGCAGGTGCACTGAACTTGAGGAGCTGTGACAACCTGCCTTAATTACCTAGAAGACGGCTTCCCCTTCTTCTTTTTGCAGTTTTCACTTCTAAATTTTATTTTATTGTACACAAACCACAATCAAACAAACAAGAACAACACATTATCAATGAAGATAGTGTACACACTGCCTTCTCTCCCTCCTGCCCTCCCAAACTCACCCTGTCAGTTCCCGTCTTCACCGATTGCAGTTACCTAGCTGTTACATATAAGTTCTCTTCTCTTAATTACCCTCACACACACACACTCACACACACACACACACACACACGGGAGAGCGAGAGAGATAGGGTATATATATCTCTCTATATATCTTCTTCTCTGAAAAACAGAATCGTGAATCATGTCTTCGAAATATCTAAACCCATCTTTGCACCCTCACCAAATCTTACTTTAACATATGGTATAAAAGGCCAGTTTTGAAGACAAGTTTGCATTGAGTTCCCTTTTAACCAGCTTGTCCGTTTGTCTGCTGTGGCTAATTCTGTTACTTTTTCAATCCCTTCTTCCACTCTCAGAATCTGCTTCTGTCTCTAGTATCTAAGGGACCTTAATCTTCCTGCTGTAATCCGATAACTTAATAAAGTTCTATTCTCTCTTTCAATTTTATCCTCGTCATCTGTCACGTTTGGAAGAAAGAGTTTGGGTCTAAATACTGTTTCTGCTCACTGTTCCCACTTCTCTTGCTTTTTCGATCCTCCAGTTATGGGGTGCTTCTGCGCTAGTGTTATGTGCTCCCCGCAAAAGAAAAGAGAGACGGTGCCCAGAAGCTCTGCAGCAGCAGCCTTGAACGCACACCTAATAATAACCTGCCTTGAGAGATAAACAGAGTTTGGGGAAAACAAAAACCTTGCTGACTTCTTAGATTCATCTAAAATGTCTCTCCTTCTCTTCTTCTTTTTTTCCTAATTAAGAAAACTCTGGCTTAGAGGGATTCTGGTTATAATTGTCGTTGTGATGATCCTGAACGTTCCGCGCCTGTCTAAAATGCTATTTCTCCCCCAGCTGGATGCGTTTCTGAATTCAGCAGGTGCTAGCGAGGCTGACAAGAATTCAGATTATGACTGGGTTTGGAAATGTCCAGTTCTTGATCGTGTTTTCAGGTACTGGGCTTGGAAATGTCATTGCAAAAGCTAATGCATTAGCATTATTGAGAGTTTGTTTTTGTTTTTTAAAAATAGAGTTAGTTGTTGCTCATTTGACAGGTCAGGACATTTCCAGGCCCTGAGATTTTAAGGTCAAAACCTGAGACCTAGGGACAATCCTTTGTGATGTCATAGCCCCAATAATGTCAAAAGAGTGAGGTTACAAAGGTCAGCCTCCAGGGATGTCATTAAGCATGATACACTAAGCATCAAGTCCAGTTGCACAAAGTGTGACGTTCAAACAGAAGATATGAAGTCTGAAATGACAAATTGCCTTGTTTGGTCACAGAAAGGACATTCATGACTTTTTTTTAAAAAAAGAATGGGAACCCCTTATTGATTTTTGCCAAGAAAGAAAGAAAGAAATTAGTTAGGTATGGACATAGAAAGAAGGGAAGTGATTTAATTGCTAAGGTGGGAGGTATGAATAATGTTTGTTTATATAACTGCTGAGAAGAAGATTAGAAGTCAGCTATTTTCTGTTCCTGTTTTTCCATTTTCTTTCTTTGCTTCTGTTATCTTTATTGCACTGTTGTAATTCATAATAAAGAAATGTTACAAAAGACAAATAGAAGATCCCTAGATGGACAAGAATCTTTCAGTGCAGGACTTACTCTGTGTAAAATTCACATTTGCTTGTTTTACACAGGAAACAGCATTTTCTCAAAAGAAAATAGTATTTCTATGTAGAAATGTTACTTCCTGTGCAGCAAAAAGCATTTTTCTGGCCAGAAGATACTGTTTTCAGTGCAGATCAACGTTGTCTGAATTTTGTGCGTAATAAGCCCAAACTCCAAATAGGGTTTGAAAACTGTGTGATTTTCAAAGTCTTTCTCACAGTGGGAAGAAAATTGCTAAAATTACTCCTTGCTTTCTTCAAGGATAAAATTAGTGATAAATTGCATCCCTAGTAAGTACAAACATGATCAAACCATAACAGGAGGGGCGTGTTTGAGAAATGCTACTGTTCTCCCAGCTTCAGCAAATTGTAATTAGATGGCCTACCATATCAAGGAAGTAGCTAGTTTAATGTAGTGGTTTGAGTGTTGACCTTTGACTCTGGGAGTCTAAGAATACCTACTTGGCCATGGAAACCCAGTGGGTGACCTTGGGCGAGTCACACTCTCTCGGCCACAGAGGAAGGCAATGACAAAACCCTTCTGAACAACTCTTGCCAAGCAAACCCCCTAGGGTCACCAGAAATTACTTGAAGGCACACATCAGCAAACTTTACCAAGATGCTTTCGGCTGGGTTATCTCTATTATTATTAATCAGTGCGAGGCAACCGCCTCAGGCGGCAGATACTGGGAAACAGCAGTGGCTGCCCCCTTACTCCATGCTGCCCGGAGTGGTTGTCCACGGACTCACTTGACTGCCATCCATTGGTTGCCAGTTTGTGGCAAGTTTCCAAGGAAGAAAGAAAAAGATGTAGCCGAATGGGCACAAATATGGTGCCAGTCTCTGGCATGCAGGGGAAAAAATACTGCCCATCCACCACATCAGATAGCTTAAGAAGCACTTGTCTATGTCTCACGAGTTCTCTATCAGTTTCCTTTCCTGAAAGACAGAGGAGAGGTTCTATATGGATTGTCTGGCACCCCTAAATTCCCCTGCTGCCCTCAGGTAAAGAAAACGACACCGGTTCATTATGATCATTTTTTGTTTCTTGGACTGCCAACCCAGTCAGCTTCTGTATATGGGTGGAAGAAGCATGGGAACCATCTTTTCCATTGTCACAGGTTGCAAAATGTTTAAGATGGGCCCTAGTTCCTAGTATTTCCAATCAATAGACACTATGCATCTATTCTATCCTTTCCTCCTCAACTGATTCCACCCCCACCCCCAGTGAGAGGCAAGATGGAAGAAACAGTGTTAAAATGGGAGATGACATTTTCATTGCAAAATTCTGTGTCTGAGGCGGGCAACTGCAGAACAGGAGCTTCATGAAAAGCCGGAGAAGGGTTGCAGGAGGAAGGCATTCTCTTTGAGCTCTAAGCTCTTTCCTGCCTCCGATTTCTTCCAGTTGCCACCTCAGCAAAGGATACCAGAAGCCTGGTGCCTTCTTTAACAGCTACATGACAGGGAGCAATCCCATTGCTGCATCCCTTCATCCCAGACGATGCTTCCCCTGTTGATTTCTGCCTGGGATGCTGCTGCGAAGAGGCCCGGGGCATCCACTTGTGGAAGCTACAAGGAAAAGAAAGATGGCCACCCTTCTATCTGCCCCCTGTTGCCTTCTTAGACTGGAGCCCAGCACATTGGAACCTCGATGCCCACCCCCACCTCACCCCCCTCCTGTTAGATTTATGGCCTTCTCCCATCCGTGCCCCACTCTCTTTCCCCGCAGGGAGCCGGCCCATCCATTACAGCCTGTGGTGGCTGCTGGGCTCCCACTGAGCCAATTTTCATCCATCTTCCCTTGTCGTTTCCCCCCCTCCACCCACCTCCCGGCTCTCCTCACTCAGCCTCCCGCTAATGCAGCCCCTGGCGTGTGGCCGATGCTGTTGTTCAGCTTTTAATTTACAAGGGCGCAGACCTGTAGGCCCCGCCAGCTTGGGGTTTGTTATATGGATGGTTTCAAAGAGCCGGAGATGGAAAGGAAGGGCTAGGATTAGGCTTGGCAAATAAATCCGAGCACACTGCCTCTCCTTGGTGGTGTTGACAGACGATAAAGAGACTTGTGGAAGGAAATGAAAACAGGAGAGGAAGGGCTCAAATATTGAGATGGGTTGTTGTTTGTTTGCTGCTTCATATCCTTTATTATCAGCCAGGCACACTCTGTGTGTGTGTATACATGTGTGTGTGTGTGTGTGTGTCAAATTGTCACCTTGAACTTTCTTGAGGTAAAGGGATGTCATAATATGGAAATAGCTAATATGGAGATAGCTCTAGGATTGCCAGGTTGACAACTGGAGAAGGCTCCTGTAGCTTTAATGGTTGTATGTCATTCTTGTTGTGTGCCTTCAAATTGTTTCCGGCTTATGGCGAACCTACCACAGGGTTTTCTGGGGCGGAGAGTGTGTGACATGCCCAAGGTCACACCGTGGGTTTCCGTGGCCAAGCAGGGAATTGAACTCTGATCTCCAGAGTCATCTTTCAACACTTAAAACACTACACCATGCTGCCTCTCTCATGGTTGTACAGAAGAAGGAATTTCAGGACATGTTCCTTGTCACACAACCAGTACAATCAACAAGTTGTCTTCTACACAACCATGAAAGCTGCAGGAACCTTTTCCAGTTTCCACTCTGACAACCCAGTGATGCAGACTGTGAGGCTCATTCAGCACCCCTAGGGTCCATCTGGTGGCCCATGACCCTCACCTCATCTAGTCCTCCTTCCATCTCAAGAGCTACCAAGAACACTCACTAGAGCAGTGCTTCTTAAGCTATCATTGGCAGGATTGGCAGGTGTCCCCCCACCATTTGCAAGGATGGGCACCATATTTGTGCCCATTAGCCACAACTGCTCCTTTCTTTCCTGGAAACTCTCCAAGGACTGGCAGCCAATGCATCACAGACTGGCACTGGTCTATAAACGAACCATTGCGAGTAGCACTGTTTTAGAACTACAATAAATTATCTTACTTGGCACAGCCTCAACCATGTAAGCCTAGCGGGAGGTATCTCTTTTTTAAAAAAATGAAAGCCAGAATTGACTCTCCAGTTACTTCTGATTTTGGAATAAAGCTTTTTCGAAGTGGAATCATAGTGCTATAATTGCAAAATGTGAAAGAGTGATGGGTGGAAACTCTTTAGGAGACACCAGTTAATGGTCAAGTGAACCAGTATAGACTCTATAAAAATGATCAGGAGCAGGGTTGCTGGATCTCAGGACCCGGCCCTCACCAAGCCACATCTATATGTGCCTGGAAAGAAAAACCCAATGTATGATCTTGAAATAGTCAACTTGTCAGCCTCACCTACCTCACAGAGTTATTGTCATGATAAAATGGGGGAGAAGGAAACTATGTGTATTTCCTTGAGCTCATTGGAGGAAAAGTGGGATGTAAATGTAACAAATCGATAAGCAAAGTCCAAATGTTATAACATGGGATGGGAACCTGATGGCCCTCTAGATGTTGCTGGACTGCAGTTCCCACCATTCTCTGCCATTGATTATGCTGGCTAGGATACTGAGAGTTCAAGCCCAACAACCCATGGAGGGCCACAGGATTCCCACCCCTGCTATGACTATCAAATCATGCAAGTTGTTTTGATTTCATATAATTAATTGTCTCACTAAGCAAGGGGAAAGGATTTGGTGAAGTTGTGGTAAGTTCTGAATCAAATAGGCTTGTACTAATGTATTAGAGCTGCTGTGGTCTAGTAGTTTGAGTGCTGAACAACAACTGTGGAGACCACGGTTTGATTCTGCATTCAGCCACGGACACCCACTGTGTGACCTTGGGTGCATCCCACACTCTCAGCCCCCTGTGATAGGTTCACCTTAAGGTCACCAAAAGTTGGAAATGACTTCCAGCCACACAATAACAATGCAGGAGTTCCTTACAACATTTAACAAATGAGAACCGGCATACATGTGGCCAGCCAACATCACAGTGTTGTCAAGATGGCAAAAGATATTCATGAAGAACGAAGACACAGGCTGCAGCGGTTTGCTTTTGCCAGGGCTTACGGAGAAAGGCAAAACTCTGCCCCATTGTTCCTTTCCCCATTGCTGAGTTAACTGCTTCTGCACTTTGCAGCGACTGAAATAAGCTGAGGATAAAGAGAGAAAATGGGAGGTGGACAGAAAAACTGGAACCTTTGAAATGAGCTGGAAAAAGTGGAACAACAGAGGATTAACCAGGCCTATTCCTGCCAAATTCAGACAGTTGGAGAGTAGGTATGTCTGTGTGTAAATAAGGACTGAAATGGTGAACAATAGCAGATGAAGGATCAGGAGGAAAACAGAAAAAAAAATCAATGTGCTCAATCATGAGAATAGAAACCTGCCCTGATTTTACCATCATTGCTTCCAATGGACCAGAAGGAAGACCAACATTGATTGGAATTCCCTGATCAAAATGAAATCACATGTCCTGCCCTGTTCATAAAGATGATTTTTTCCCCCTAATCCTAATCTTCAAAACACGCACACATTCCCTGGTGCGTCCATGAATATTTTAGTGCTTCTTTCATGAGTCTCCCTGCAGAATCCACATCTAAGAATGGCTCCTTCTAGCTGCTTCTTGAATACAGAAAAGGGAACGCCTGTATTTTTAAACCTGGCAAAATTCTAGCTGTGGGGGTCAGGATGGAGGATGGAGGGAGGGAAGTCGCTGATTTAGCTCCGGTCTGTGCTGTGCTGTGAGACTTCCCGATTGCTCTCAGCAAGACCTCCTGCTCTGGATTCAGCCCTCCATGCTCTCTCTGTGTGGTCTTCCACAGCCCCGGCGAGAGCTGATTTAGTTAGAGCACTGAAGTGACACAGGCTTTGTGGCATGCAGGTCATGCTTTATGGGCTAAAGAAGTCAGGCGAAGGTTCTTTTTGTTTGGATGCAGATAAGCACCTGTCAAGGCAGTGGTGTGGAAAGATGGAGGCTGAAGATACAACTTGGAAACTGGCTGATGCCAAATTCTCTGCTTCTGCAATGTGCCACTTTTACCACGCAAATTAACAGTGCACGCTCACCCTGGTTGGGACATGCAGAAGTCTCGTGCTCCCTGCCCTTTCCTAACAGACATCCGTTATGGCAGGGGCCTTTCCTATAAAATTAAATTATTGAATGGAAATGTAATTTATTTAAATGTATGCAAATTTAAAACAGCTGTTGGCAAGCTTTGGGACTGAGTTTAGTATTATTGTTCATGGCTACGTAACATTAATTAGAACTAATTAGAAACGAAGGCTGAAGATAGACAAATAGCTATTGGGAGACGGCATAAAGGAGAGCTCATTTCTAGTTGCGTACAGTCCAGGGTTGCCAGATTGAAAACTGGAAAGGGCTCCTCTGCATTTAATGGTTGTGCAGAAGAAAGAATTTTAGCAGGCATTTTTTTGTCACACAACCAGGGTAACAAGGAACACTTGCTGAAATTGTCTCTTCTATGCAACTGCTAAATGTACAGGAGCTCTCTCCAGTTTTCACTCTGACCACCCTAAATACACATTTCATCTTATCAAACAGACAGGTTTGACAGATTTTGTTCAAGCACCATTTCTACAAAATCTGTAGATGGGGGTGATAGCAAGAAGCAGGTCTGATCCAGTCATTAAGACAGACGTGAGAATGTTACCCCTCAGACAGTAGGCTTTTGATGTCACAAAAGGGCAGCAAATTGATGCTTGTGGTAACTTTCTATAATTATATTTTTATACTCAGAGAAAAGATACTGTGTTTGTGAGATTTTCTGCTTCACTAGAGGCCAAGATAATTCGGTTGGCTTTGGGCATCTATATGCCTTGACTTGGAGTGGGCACTGGGAAGGGGTACCATTTTCTTATTACGCCTCAAGCAGCCAACTGTCCTGGGCCAGTCCTCTCGGGAAGGAAGTATATGACAAAGCAATGACAGCTCATTCGTATGTTCACAGAAATTTTTTTTTATTATTATTTTCCAGTCTGTTTCTTCCCCCTCCCCTTGAGTGCAGATAGGTGGAGGAAAAATTCTAACATGAATTCTTCTTGCTAGTATGTGCTTAAAATTTTCAGTTTTATACTGGTTTTTGTTTTATTTTGTTTTGTCCCTCCCACAACTAAGAATATAATAGAATTTTGGATTAAACCAACTGAATATTTGGCAAGTTGACCCTGAGGTGTTTACAAATCTGAAAATGTTCAAAATTCAGATTCTGAAATCCTGCACATTTTAAAATGGCATTTCATTTCTTTTCAATGACAATGATAAGATTTTTGAAACTCCGTGTGGACAATGTAATCCTATACATTTCCATTAGGAAACAGGACACACTGAGTTCAATAGGGCTTCAGTACAACAAATGGTCTGTATCTCACAACACTCCTGTGCGTTTGCTTATTGTGGTACCCATTTTGTTGTTCCTGTGTGTCTTCAACTTATTTCTGGCTTATGGCATCCCCAAGATGAACTTATCATTAGGTTTTCTTGGCAAGATTTGTTCAGGGGAGGTTTATCTTTGTCTTTCTGAGGTTAAGAAAATGGGACCATTTCTGCACTAGACTGTTATAGTGCTATTATTCCACTTTCTTTCTTTTTTTTTAATTTTTATTAAAATTCTATAAAAACTAAAATTTATATATCACATGTTGTTTACATTATTACATATTGTACACCATTCTTACATAATTTTGCTATTATTATTAATGTTTTCTGTACAATATTAAATATTCCTTAATATATTGTTTGATCAACCGCTCCTCCCCCCTCCCTCTCTATCCTGTCCTCCCCCCCCCCCCCAATATTAGCAATACATTATATATTGGCAATATATTTTTGCCATCAATTTATCCTTCCCCTTCTCTTCTCTTTCTATGTCACTTCCCCTCCCCCCTCTAGCCTTCCTTTCCTTATTATGCATTTCCCCCCCTCCGATCTCTTTTTTTTTTTGTTTCTTATTCTAAACCCTCTTAGTGTGAAATCTCTTTTTGTTCTTGTAATCTACCTTAATTTTCCTACTCAGTCTATATTCCCGCCTGAATATAAGTGTTACCCTTTCGGTCCTTTATTCAGTTCTATACCTTCCTCTCTCTTCTCTTTCGCCCATCTAATAATTTCCTTCCATTGCTTTTCGAATTGTTGAATCGAATTACCTTTCGGCATGTTGGACAGCTTTTCCATTTCGATAATATCCGTCACTTTAATCTTCCATTCTATTCCTATGGAATCCTGGGGTTTGCCGTTTAGGGAGGGACTTCAAAGTGGAATAACAGCATTATAACAGTCTGGTACGAAAATGGCCTGTGACTTGTCCAAGGTCACCCAGTGCGTTTCCACGGCCAAGCAGGGATTTGAACCCCTGTCTCCAGAATCATAGTTCAATGCTCAAGCCATTACACTACGCTGGCTCTTTGGTCGCGTTTTAGAGAGATACAAAGGTATGCCTCTTTCCTAAATTTAGCCTCTTTCCTAAATTTAGCCAGCTTGGTAATGCAAATAGCATTTTTCAATCCAGGCCAAAATGTACAGCAGAACAGCTAAAGCTGAACAGTGGACAGCTACACTAGGAAACTCACTTTACATGACCAGCGATCCTGACATTGGAATTCCATTGTAATCGCTACTTTTCCACTACTTTAAAATACACAGCTACACATCTTGGGATTCTTAAGGTAATACATGCAGGTCCAGTAAAATGCTACTAAAATGCCCTCAAAGGTTACTAAATGTTACATTCAAAATAATTTTACATGATTTCAAAGTAACTAGGAAACATTACTGGTTGCACACATGTAGGTAACATTCTTTGTATTCATTCAGTTACTTTTGAAACTTGGTTACACTCTTCTTACCCTTTCTTTTTTTAAACACATGTTACAGTGACTACTACTTGTAACCTATTACTTCTAACCTCTACCACAGAGACTGTGGACGAACCAAACTTATCTGTAAGAAAAAGTGATTTCATTGAAATAATGTAAGAGATCTGCGTATATGTGTGAGAACAGAAGTTATTGATTAATGGATAACCACATAGCTAATCTGATATTCTTAAGGTTTAAATCAGGGTACAAATGGCCTAAATACCCTAAAGGTACGAGATCCTGAGCTGATCTTGGGTCAGCTCTGGTTAGTACTTGGATGGAAGATTGCCAACAAATACCATGTGCTGTAGGCTATATTTCAGAGGAGAGAAGTGGCAAAATCAACTCTCAGCTTTCCCTCTGTAAGAAAACCCTATGAAATTCATGGGATCACATAAATGGATAGGTGATTTGAAGGCAAGTACGCAAATACACACACACACACAACCTAAGACATTTTAGCACCTGATGCAGAAAACACAAATATAATGTCCTCCTACAGTGGCAAAAAAAAAAAAAAAAAAAAAAAAAAAAAAAAAAAAATCATTGGAAAGCAACTGATCCTTTGCACATTGCTAGCATTCCAGGGGGTGGCAGTAAGAGCCCAGTATGATCATAGGGAGCTTCCTGCCTCACACTTGAGTTGGGCTGTTGGTCCTTCTAGCTCAGCACTGTCTATTCTAACTGGCTACTACTTTCTCGGAGCTGGGATGGAAATAGTTACAAATCAATAATTAATTAAAATCAGTTCCTTTATCTACTAAGTGAGAGGTAACGAAATTACATTGCAAGGGTAATTTGAAGGATAATGTCACTCCTTATGTGGTGTAATGGCAATTCTTAGTTACTTTCACAGATACAGAGTTCTGGCTTTGCTAAAAGGTAGCAGGGGAATATCCCAAGATTCAAGTGCGGGCATGTATTTTGCCTCAGGCTGCTGCCTTGGGCTCTGTTCTTGGTAGTGAGGTGATGATGAGGCACAGAGTGTGTTTGTTGCCAAAAGGACAACAGCTTATAACAACCAGGTTGTTCTTTTCTTAAAAAAAAAAAATGTAACTAAATTATTTTTTGAGAACAATGGCAGTTAAGAAGTTACTTTTAACAATATCCTTCCTTTATCCTAATGTTACAGCCTTAGGGAACTTACAGTATATTTAACTTTCTAGTAAAACACAATAAATTACAAATGTAACAGTCATATATTCGTTTAAAACAGTCATTACAAACTGTAAAACGATAAACCATTAATACTGTTAAATAATCTGGGAAGTACAATAGTTGTCCCTTATCCAAAGGGGATATGTTCCAAGACTTTCCATGGATGCCTGAAACTGGGGATAGTACCAAACACTATCGTACTGGATGGATAGCACCCTGCAAAGCTAGAGAGCTAGTTCCAGTGATGCTACAGCCATTTTCTGTGGAGGTGCTCGTAGGGGGGAAGTTAAAGGGGGGGCAGACAAGGTGTAGATGGTAGGATCCAGAGCAGGTTAAATGGGTGGGAGGGAGGGAGGAGAGTTGGTGAGGGAAGAAGATGGAGTTGTCTGTCCATGGGAACCCTGAATGGAGGAGTTGTGGGTTTCCCAAGGCCAGCTGTCACTGCCCCTGTATGGTGCTTCAAAATGCTACACCCTCCACTCCCAGTAGGTACTACAAGATTTCTAGTTGACCACAGGTAACTGAGACCACAGAAAGTGAGACTGTGGATATGGAGGGGACTTTTGCCATTTCTGCACTACAATAGTTATAGTGCTATTATTCCACTTTCAACATCCTATGGAATCCTGGGGTTTGCAGTTTAGGAAGGGGCATCTTTGACCTCAGTAAACTACAAACTCCAGCATTCTACAAGATATTGAAAGTGGAATAATAGCACTATAATGGTATAGCGTAGTGTGAAAATGGCCCTTGTACAACTCTAATTGTAATTCATGACTTGGAAAGTATCCTGTGGAAAGTAACTTTCCAAGTCTGGACTCTCTGGGGTTTCTGTGATGACCTCACTACATTTATTTATTTATTTATTAAGGCTACAGGATGGCTAATTATTTGACTGAATTAAGGTGGTAGTGGTGGAGTCAGGGAGTGCTTCCCTCACACAAATCTCCACTCATAATTCAAGCACTGCATTTGCTCTCCTTAAATGTTACCCCAAAGGTGGCCATCTTGTCCCACTTAATGGTGGATCGGCAACCTTGGGAGACAAATACAACCATAGTGAACATGCTCCTCTCTCTTTCTCTTTGTTCCTTCCCAACTCCTCCATTTTCAGCATCGCTACTCCCTGCTCTTCTTTCGTCCCCCCTGGCTGTGCGTGTGGGAGATTCTGTTTCTCTTCCCATCCCATTCCCCTTACCCTCTTCTCAGATTCAAACGGCTATTATCTGGAGAAAGAATATGACAATTTTGGCAATGGGGACCTTGCACCCCAATTTCACAGTTGTGGTAGCCCCCAGCTTTCGTCCTCAGTTCAATGTGGACCCTTTGCGTGGTAACCTGAACATTACTGCACTGACCACCTCCAATTCTGGCATCTACACGGTAGAGATTTTCCCACTGGGGAACTCTGTGCAGAAGGAAAACATCACTGTTCAGGTGTATGGTGAGTACCAAGTTTACGCTCCATTGATAATATGACATGTTGACTTGAGCTTCTTTTGCCCCTTTGCTGTCTTCAGTCTCTCAGCAGCCATATTACAAATGAAACAGGAAAAAAGCCACCAGGCTAGTTTAATCAACGCAAGGAATGGAAAGAATATTTATAATTCTTCATTCCCAGTTTTAAAAAGGATTTCCGACATCTTCCCTGTCAGGAAGAATAATAGCAAGAATTTTGTGTGATTTATTTTCCTGGTATTCAAACATCCTGAAATATTACAGAAGAATTGATCTGTGGAGAAAAACAGTATGGTTTTTTTTGTTGTTGTTGTTCATTTTTGGTACAATATCCTGTTTTCTGTGCAGAAAGTGCCGTTTCTTGCACAGGGAAGCTGTTCTCTGTGAAGAAAAAAAAATGCTTTGCACAAAAATGATGTATATTTTTCTCAGATTAATTTCTCCACAACTTTTCATGATGTTCAGATATGGGGAGAATGCCACCAAAGAATATTCATTTTCTTTCACAGTGGAGGAAAACCACTGCAGCTATTTATTGCATGCGAAAGTAAAACAGGCAAAGTTTTACACAGATTTGCATGGATTTAGCATTGCTTTAGATTCACTATATACAGGGTCCTACTGTACTGGCCTTCTGCTTGCCATTGGTGCTGCTTGCTTTGATGGGTGTTCCTGCATAGAAGGGGGTTGGACTCGATGGCCCCTGGGGTCTCTTCCAACTCTATGATTCTATGATTCTTTAAAAACAACCCAAAGCATGTTAGAAAAGGTTTGTATGACATCTTGTTGAATATGGGTTGCTTCGTTTATCCATGTTATGTTCGCAAGACAGAGACACTTGGCCTTGTCTGTATCCTTAAGTATGTATGTAGTGATGTGTTTTATTTATACCGTTTGTATGTTGGTCTACAGCCAGAAAGGCCCTGAGAAAAGCTTACATATCATTTTCTTTTAAAGAAAGACTCTGTCCTCAGATTACGGGTGGAAAGTATCTGAATGTTTGATGGGGAGATGAGAAACGGACACTTTGAGAGTCTGAAGACCCCTGGTCAGGAGATTCCTCCTTAGGCTCCTTTTTTTCTTTTCTTTTCTTTTTTTTTTTTGGTTTCACCCCAGGCCTTGAATAGACTTGACTCTCAACCTCATACAACTAGAAGGCACAGAAGGGCCAGGAAAGGATCTTGGAAGGCTACAGCCTTGGCTGCTTTACTGCCCATCCTCTTACTGTCGTGCATGGTTGACAATGGAGAAACCCATCAGAGGGTCTTAGAAGGCTACAGCCTTCCAGATTCTTGGCTTTCTTAGCCCCCACCCCTGTCACATAAGGGCAAGTTGAGGAGATCCCCCCCTCCCATACTGTTGGATATGTCTTCTCAGACCAAATCTCGCAGTTTGGTCTGTGCAGTTTTCGAAGACATTTGGCAGCAGGGAGAAAATTGATTAAATTATTCATCCTTCCTTGCAGGGATGAACAATTTAAAGCAGCACATCCCTCTCTAAGGTTTACAATTTTAAAAGACACCACAGAAGAGGAAAAAGGGATGAGGAGGCAAAAAAAAGTAACTTGGGTATTAGTTCTTAATGTTCCGAGGTTCCTCAGCTTAATGGAATGGGTTGGTGGATGACATCCAAGATCTGAAAGGCTGGCTTCTCAAGACCAGTATGGGGATGGTGGCCCTCTTTTCTTTTTAACCCTTTCCTACACTCTTGGTCCATGTTTTGCTTTATATATATAAATTATTATAATATATATATATATATATATATATATATATATATATATAATTATAAGGAAAGAAAAAAAGAAAAAACACACACAAAAGGTGATAAACATAAAAGTGAAGGAAAAAAGGCTAGAACAACAACAACAAAAGCTTACATTTCTATTTCTCTCTAAATCCATTTACATAATCTTGCTTATTCAACATATTATAAATCACACTGATTATATATTTTGATTATATATATCTGAATCTCATTTTCATTACACCCATTGTTGTTATTTAGTCCCATAATTAACATTAAAAAAATATACTATTAGTAATGTCATTCTTATTTCTATCCTTTTCAAACTAAATTTAACCTATTACTATTTCTAAGTGTACCCATCCCCAGAGCCAATTATCTCTCAAATTACTCCGCCTTCCAAAATTGTAGCTCTTCTTGTGGTGATGTGACACCTCCCTCTTTTACTAACACCTTTTCTACAAGTATTTTCCATATGGGTCAATGTTTTGCAGTGTTCTGGTCTGCTATCTCCATGTCCAGTGGATTTATTATTTTTTTTCATCTCCACTGTATGCCCTTCAACACCAAATACGAAAATCAGGGTGTCTGTTGCACCTCAGTCCCACACTAAGGATCATTGCTCTCTCTTCACACTGACACACAGACTCTTAAATTTTGCTGAAGGTTCTTCACCTCCAGCTACATGCTGAGTTCATCTACTGTACATTCCAGAGGAATGAGCTCCCAAGCTCACCTTGGATTAATATAGCAATGATCTAAGATTTTCTGGGAAAAGAGCTAAAAGATCTTGGATCTCTCTCTCTTTTTTTGTTCCTGAGTCAGTTCGAGGCACAGAAAAATGACCCAGTTTCCTTTTTTTTCTTTTTTTCTTGCCCCATTCAAAATACAATGGTACAGTGTTGCTCCATTGTATTAAACAAAGGGAGAAAGAAATAGCGGAGGGGGGGATGTAAGGTAGCTGGGGCGAGGGGAGGCAAAAGGAGGACATTGCCCCTTGAAACATGAATTCTGCCCATCAGTCTCCAGATTTTTAGCATTTCAGGAACTTAACTTCAACTAAGCATTTAGAAATACAGTCTGGGCATCCAAAGAAAAGGGACAAAGTTACTAAGGGGATGCGAATTCACCAGATATAATTGTTCTAGATGTGAACAGTTTTCAATGTCTTACCTCTTTACAGAGCTAGAAATTTGGGGACTGGAGAAAAATTTCATAGGGGATGAGTTCTTATTGGGGAAAGTCCTCATTTTGCTCCCCAACAGCTAAACATTCTAGATAAGACCATCACTTATGAGCATCAGTTCTTCAAACATCTGGACAACCCTTGTGCTTCAGGAGCAAATTCCAAAGCTGGAGCTATGTAGCAGGAGAATATGAGAAAAGAGCAGGGAGGCAGGACTACAGGATTCATCACTCAAGCTAGGAAGTGGTGGTAACTAGTGGTTAGAGGAATGGTGTGGCAGCAAGTATCACATCTCATTCCTGTGTGCTTTTTCAGAGGAGATAGGCAATGTTACTGTGAGCCCACCATTTGCAGAAGTGACAGAAGGAGAGAGTTCGGTGGCCCTGAACTGCACCCCAGTCCTGGGATCTGTATCCTGGACCAAGAATGGGCAGAGTATTGGTGAAAATCCCCGATACGTGCGTTCTGCTGGCTACTTGCAAATCAGAAGCCCACGTCGTACGGACACAGGCATCTACAATTGCACCATCTCCAATCCATTCGGGAATGGGACTGGCACCGCTAACCTTACTGTCTATTGTGAGTATGCAGTAAAGGCAAACAATTCTACATCCTGTTATATGCTAAAGACAATGTGGTGTATTGGTTAGAGTTTTCTTCTCATTCTTCTCCTACCAGTGATTGGACACAATTGTGGCTCAATTGTCTTTGACCATGAACACTTCGGTCTTATTCTTAGGGAAGGCCTACATTCAAAGCCTTGCTCAATCACATATTTTGGTGGATGGCCTGGAGCCAATCATTGCCTCTCAGCCTTATCCCAATTTACAGAGGTGTTGTGAGGATAAAGGTGTGGGAAGTCAGGTTGGAGATATATTCCTTCTTGAGCGACTTGGAGAAAGGCTGGAACAAACAACAACAAAGAGTGACAAACCTAATTTGTTTTTTGTCATTTTGGGTTTGTTCAGATGTGGGAGGCTTGAAGGTCTAGACAAACCAAAATATGATGAAAGAAAGAAAGAAAGAAAGAAAGAAAGAAAGAAAGAAAGAAAGAAAGAAAGAAAGAGGAGAGGAGAGGAGAGGAGAGGAGAGGAGAGGAGAGGAGAGGAGAGGAGAGGAGAGGAGAGGAGAGGAGAGGAGAGGAGAGGAGAGGAGAGGAAAAAGGGAAATTACAATTAGACCTCTGGGAAACCTTGTTGTTCTAGAGAACGAGGTTAATAATATATTAAAAGACTTGAAAATAATGTGTTTATTCTTGATCTATTAATTATTGGGGGGATTACTTATATTCTGCTTTCCAAGGCACTGAGCCCCAAGATCTCCAAGCCTGCTGTGCTTTGCCAGACATAGGCTATGGCAGCTAGAGGATTCTGGAAATTATAGTCCAAAAACAATTTTTCCGAGTTCTTTTTGGCACTCCCATCTGGGTCTGCAGAAAATCTAACAGACCTTGGGAGGCAAAGGCAGCTGGGGAAGGCTGTCTCTCCATCCCATTACCCTCCCAAGCTCATCTGCTGAGAACATGGGAGGGACCCTTCTCAGTGACTTCTTCTAGGCTATGGAACTCCCTCCCAAGGGAGGCTCAACTGGCCCCTTCTCTGTTCTCTTTTTGCCAGCAGGCAAAATTTTCCCTATTTACACTAGCCCTCAGCATTTAACTGACTAGAAAAGAAGGTTGTGCTATGGGTGTGCTGCTTATAATATGAAGGAAGTGCTTTTTTGTGTTTTTAATTGCTTTAAATCAATGATGTAAAGTACTTTTTTAACAGGATGGGTTGTTTTCCTAGCTTGTGTTCCTCATACTGGCCATTTCTGCACGAGACTGTTATAGTGCTTTGATTCCACTTTCAACATCCTTTCAACATCCGGCCGGCCCCTCCCGAAACTGCAAACCCCAGGATTCCATAGGATGTTGAAAGTGGAATTAAAGCGCTATAACAGTCTCGTGCGGAAATGGCCACTGTTTTGTTTTCACATTCATAGCAAGCTGCTGTGATCCTCCTTTTGAGAGGAAGGCAGAATATAAAAAATTAAAAAAACCCGTAAAAATAATAGGACTGCTTTTTGTGACCATTAGGAGTCCCAAGGCTCTAAAAGGAGTAAAATTGCCCCAAAATGCTCTCTAGAAGGTTTGGGAGGCATTTTTGCCACATTTTGCCCCCCAACCCAGGATCAGGAAGGCTGTTTTCTGGTCACTTCCTGTTTTTTAGAAAAGGCTTATCTCATAGGCATTTCAGACCCAGGCCATTTCCACACTAGACTGTTATAGTGCTATTATTCCACTTTCAACATCCTATGGAATCCTGGGGTTTGCAGGTGAGGGAGGGGCCTTTAGAATTCTCAGCCAGAGAGCTCTTTGGTCTCAGGAAACTACAAGCCCCAGAATTCCATAGGATGTTGAAAGTCGAATAATAGCACTCTAATAGTGTGGGTCAGAGAGGCATAGAAACATGGCAGAAATGTCCCCCACATGCTATTGAGGGCATTGAAGGGCATTTGGTGATTTTTAATGTCTTTTTTTAATTTTTTAATTTTTAGTTTTTTTAGTTTTTGGCAGGGACGGTGTAGGGGGATCAGCCCTCTAAGGTCTCCAGAGGGTCTAATTGAGCCCCCCCAACCTCCCACAGTTGCCCAACCCAGCTTTACAGAGATATGACAAGTAGGTATTCTCCCCTTCTTCTTCTCCTGTACAAGCCATAAGTGGCGATCAGGTACTCTAAATCATTAACTGGAACACTTCTAAGGGCACTGTGGAAAACTGCAGCATGTGTTTTTTGTACTTGGAGAGGCTGTCCTTTCTCCACCCATTGGGGGATGAAGGACTAAAACATCCCAGCCACAAATGGAAGTGACCACTGACCCGGGGAGAACCGCTTTGCACTCCCAGGTGGCTGGGCAAAACGAGAGACGATAAGGCTGCCTTTCTGCGGCTGAATGGCCGCTCCATCAATTTGAATCGCCCCATTCATCAGTGAGGTCGCAACCTGGATAACCGAAGCCGGGAGGAAAAGGCAGGGCCCCTGCGGTACTTAAGCCTGATGGATAGGTAGATTGGCTGCCTTCTCTTTTTATGTAGACTACAGACACTGTACTGCTGCAGTATTACATGGTGCTGCTGTTTCAATTCCTCTCAGATGGTCCAGAGACCCCAACAATTACCATCTCATCATCGGACCGGGATGTGGATGCTGGGAGTTTTGTTCTGGTGAACAGCACTGTGAACCTAACATGTCTGGCACCGTCTGAGCCTCCAGCAAAGATCTACTGGAATGTGGCAGATACTGAAGATCTTTATGTGCCCTCCTTGCCAATTCTGCAGCTCTCTCAAGTGCAGTTGAATCAGGCTGGGCTGTATTCATGCTTGGCCATCAACCAGCACACCCAAAAACGTGTTCGGAACACTGTCAACCTCAGAGTTGCCCGTTAGTTGACTTTGGCATGAACCTTTTTTCCTCCATGGGGTTGCTATTCTCAAGGGGAAGGTACTGGGCTAAGGAATAATAAATGCTTTCAGAGATTCCCTTAAATAATCCTGGGAATAATCATTTGGTGATAGTGGTGGATTTCCATGTCAGAGATTCCCCAGGGCCTGTTCATATTATGCAGTTATGTCACTATGATTCCACTTTAACTGCTATAGTTCCATCCTGAGGAATCCTGGGATTAGCAATGTTGGAAGGGGCATTTAGAACTGTCAGCCAGAGAGCTCATCTTATGCCTCACCAAACTACAAACCCTAGGATTCCATAGGTGATTAAAGTGGAATAATAGAGCTATACTTCTGTAGTGTGAATGGGCTCCTAGTCCCTCAAAGAATTCCATTTCTCATGATTCCCTAGAGAGAATGAACAACCAAACAGTCTCTGTGATATAGATATGTCCATTCTCTGCAACAGATTGGGTTGCTTTTTTTTTTTTAAAGTCAAGGGCTACGTTCCATGAGGAACAAACTGTTGAAGACCACAAGGTGGCTGAGGATGGTGCCAAAGACCAAAGTGTCGCTGCCTCTCCCTCTCTCTCTCATTCCTTTTTCTCTTCCCCTTCCTCTTCACCCAATGGGATGCTAGGTGAAAGGTAGCTAACTCATACCAGAGGTCTGCTCCTATTGGTTGTAGAAAGCTTTGAAACTTAAACTGAGGGCTGCAGGTTGCCCATTTTTCATCAGCACCAGAGATGGTCCACTGATGCAGGTCTGAGGGATGGTCTTCCTGCTCCTAGGACCTTCTGAGGGCTGCACCAATGGTCAAAAGTACACAAAACTAAAAGCAAAAGATCTGAAGTGTTCAGAAGTTTACTTTTTTAATTTTTCTTTTTGATGTTAAATGAGGGCTTCCTAGGAAGGCTATTTACTCCCCCCCCCATGGAATCTGGAAGGATGAGGGCCAAATAACCAACCTAAGCTTTGATGCCACATCTTGTCCACCTTTATTCTAGAAGAATGTCTGCATGGAACCTCTCAGGTTTTTTGGCTCTGCTTTCCATCACACTAAACCAAAAGCTTGCGAAGTGCTCAGGGGTATAGCTACAAGGGGAACACAATGAAGACATTGTCCCTGTAATAAGAATTCTGAACCTCAAACGCGTTGTTTCTTCATCCCCAAATTTTTAGTATTGCAAGAATCTAACATTGAAAGTTGTCCAAAGCAGCCAGGAGACCCAGACTCTGTGTTCTGTGTTTTCTGCGTTCATATTCCCTTCCTAATTTTGCCTGATGCTTTGGTTTGGGTGCCTACACTAGATAATTCTAAATGGTGACAACTGATGTTTGAAGTTACTGCAGTGGAATAAATACGGGGACTGTTCAAATATCTTTCACTTTTTAACAACAAAAAAACCCCCGATTTTTTAAAATCTGATTCTTTAGAGAATACTTGGCTCATCTCTTTTTTACTCTTCCCTTAGAACAACCCTCTGGGTCTCCCCACTGCTCTGTGACTTCAGCAGACAATGGCACTGCTTTGCTTTTCATCTGTTCCTGGCCTGGGGGATCCCCTGCTCCCCATTTGAGTTTCCGGGGGCTCCCAGGAAACAGCAAAGAGGTCAGTGCCTCTATCTTGCAGCAACTGCTGGCCTCTCCCTTTCCAGCTGGGCTCAGTGGCAAGACTATCACCTGCCTGGGACACCACTTGACTGGGCAGGGCAACTGCAGCATGATTCCAGGTAATATAAGAAATAAAGGTAAGAGAGAAAACGTGGATATCCTGACTGATAAAAATAGCCAAAGGCAGTGGCAGAGCTTGGAGTGTGTGGAGAGAGGGGCAGGAACCCCTGTGCATACCAAAATTTGTGGATGCTCAAGATGCCCATTATGTACCATGGTGTAGCAAAATGGCATCCCTCATATAAAATGGATTGGGGGGGGGGGCAGGAATTTTCAAGCTGTGGTTGGCTGAATCTGTGGGTACAGAATCTGTGGATACGGAGGGCTAGCTTTATGTATTTTGATCTGTATTTGTTTTCATATTTTGTAAGTTGCCTCGGATACTGATGATGGTGTGCTTACCCTGTCATCCAAAGAAAGACAAGAACTTGGAAATAATTACTTTTTGGACTCCAATCCTCCAGCCAATATTATCCTCCCTCCCAAAAAAAGTTATATCTGTAGTCCAAGAAAAGTAATCTTTCCAAATTCTGGAAGAAACATCGTGTAACCACTTTGTAGTAACATACCTTGTCTCTGTTCCCTTCTGGTGAGGCAGAAGAGGGAGAAGAAAGGAATGTCAGATTTGGGCTGAGGTTTATCCCATTTCAGAATCTGTCCAGATTTATGGTCACTAATAGAACTTGGTCTCCCTCCACAGAAGCCCCTTCGGGAGTCTTGATCTCTTTCCATATACACAGCAATCCTGATGAATCAGTTACTGTGGAACTGCATTGCCAAGGCACCTTCAACCCAGTGGAGATTGAATGGTTTCGGGACAAGAAGTCCCTTACTCCCACCAGTGGCCATTATCGGCTAAGTCCTGACAGGACACGGTTTGCCATCTGGAACTTCACTGCCCCACAGGATTTAGGAGATTATAGTGCCACCTGCTCCAACCCATTGGGATCCCAACGGTCCAACCTAACGGTCGTTGGTAAGACATTGAAAGCACAATTTCAAAAAGTTCCAGTGGAGATTTAAAATGGGAGGTGTCTAAAGAATCGAGGATAGATGTCTAAAGAACTTTCAGCTGAGCTAAAATTCAAAAGGGACATGTACAAGAAAAGGGAGAAATCACCAAAGAGGAATTCAAACAAATAGCCAGCATGTGTAGCGAGAAAGTCTGAGAAGCTAAAGCACAGAACTAGCTCAGGCTTGCCAGAGAGGTTAAAAACAATAAAAAAGGGGCTTTTTTGGTTATGTCCTTAGCACAAGAAAGAACAAGGAAATGGTAGGGCTATCACATGGAAAAGATGGCAAATGCTAGCACAGGATAGAGAAATGGCAGAACTACTCAACACCTTCTTTGGTGGGAAGAAGGAGGGACAGTATTGACCCCTGTGGAACCCATCACACTCTATTAACAGGTTTTCTTAGTGCCTCTGCTACTTAGCTAAGTATATGTAAATATGTTAAGTACATATAGGATTCCAGTGAAGATCTGTATTGCATCAACCAACTGATTTTTTGGTTGTTGGACCTTATAACAGTAACTAATTCCTTTTTAACAGTAATGTTTGAAGGTCTGGCTGGACTTGAAAAGGTAGGGAATGCCTGTCTGCTATTTTTGGCAGTTTTCAATTCTGGCAATAAGTCATCACCAGAAAGTACAAAATGCACAGAAGGGCATCACTTTGGAATTAGACCAGGGATGATAAACCACTTGATAGAAGACTGGGGGGAGGGGGGATGAGAAACCCATTAAGCCTTTTAAATTGGCCATTTCCAATCCAGAAAGGGCTGTACTGAGTTATACAGATAGCACCAAATCTGAAGCGGTCATTGATGAAATAAACCCTGACAGGTGTTCTCCTAGGTTTGTAGGCCTGAGTTTGCCTTCATCAGTTTTCCGTAGTGGTCCAGAGAGACAGAGAAAGAGAGAGGAAGAGCACAACTTCTGTAGTTATCATCTAAATAAATAAATAAATAAATCCCAAACTAGGGATCACTGATCATTTATTCTTGCATTTGTTTTGGTCCCAAGCAGAGATTGTTTCTTATCTGTACTGACTGTGAGTTCCCTTCTCTTGGCAGGTCCCTCCATCTCTAACTGGACACTGTCTCATGGACCTCATCCTGGTTCTGCTTACCTGGATTGGATGATTCCCAAGGGATCAGTGGTTACCAGCTTTTGGATCCAGATGCAAAGCCCTAAGCAAAGCCGTTCCGGTGAGGAATGGATGACAGTGGAAGTCCTAGGTGCTACCAACAGATCAACTACTATAATGGGACTGCAGCCCCAAACTCCATATTCCTTCCAGATTGTGCCTCACTTGGGGTCCCAAGCTGGCAATGCATCTCATGTTCAAATCCTCCAGCCACCAGGTATGTATTCCTCACTTTAGGAGGCATGTGGTCCATAGGGATTTGGGTTTTAGGTAGCCTTGCAACTAGAGTTAGTAAACCTCCTGGCCCATAACAAAATGTACTAGCCTGCCAATAATACATGCATGTGCACCCCTAAAAAATCCATGTCTAAGTAATGATAATGATAATAATATTATTTCTTATCTGCCTCACCCTATGGATTGAGATGCAACAACAAATCAAACATGTAACACAGTTAAAAGAGCATACATATAAAAAGAAATACATACTAAAAACAATAAATGCAGACTTTAATATTCATAATTTAAAAATTATCTGGATAAGCCTGCCAGAAGAAAGTGATCTTTAGTGCTGTTTTAAACCCTAGCAGTGTACCCAGCTGTTGAACCTCTTCTGGCAGGTCATTCCACATTCTGGAGGTGGTTGAAAAAAATGTCCTCTGGATCAGTAAAATGAATTAAAAATTATCACGTTGCTAATTCATTGCTAATTATTATCACCATGGATTAATTTTATAATTGTCACTAAACCAAGTAAAAAAAAATTCTGAATTAATGTGAATGGATTAACTTTAAATACTAACACTCCTAGATTCAGTTAACATAACATGGTACGGAGGTTAAGGTGAGAGCCATAGTTTTTGTCTGTTTTCCAGTGAGAGTTTGTAAGAGCTGGAGTCATTTGCTGGAACATTTTTTTAAAAAGCCTGAAATAAAGGGCGAAAAATGATCTAATTTACAAAAGCTTCCAAGTTTGGTCTCCTGAAGGGAATGTTTACTTACCCCAGGTGACCACAACAGTGACTGTGACAAATATGGTTAAGGGGAAAGAGTACAGAAGAGCCAGGTTTTAGGGGGACTGCAATGCACAGAAAGGCAGTGGGAACATTTTGAATGGCTTAACATAATTCAACACTCGTGCTCAGCGTTCACACCTGCTGCTTTAAAAAAGCACTCCACCGCCATTTAAAATGCTTTACCGCAGTTGTTAAAAACAAAGATCTCTAGCATAAAGTAGCATGAAGTAGACCTTTACCCAATCTTCTCCTGTTTTAATTTTGTGGTCAAAATTACTGCGATCAGAGGATCAGAAACATTTTTCCCTGAAGGCCCTAAAACTATATGACTACTTGCCTTTTTTCAGTCATATGAGTGGCCATTGTGCCCCCTATTTCCATCTCAGTGCCATATTTTCTTTCTACAACACTGAGGCTATTTCCAAACTAGACTGTTATAGCACTATTATTCCACTTTCAACATCCTGTGGAATCCTAGGGTTTGTACTTCTGGGAGGGGCCGGCTGGCCCCTTCCAAAACTGCAAAGCCCAGGATTCCATAGGATGTTGAAAGTGGAATAATTGCGCTATAACAGTCTAGTTTGGAAATAGCCTCAGTGTCCTCCCCAGGGATGCTTATAAAGATGATCCCAGGTAGTTGTTGATCATATTGTGAACAAGACAGATTCTATGAGAGGTTGGGAAGTAGCTCTGGAGCACAATTCCTCGTGGTCATGCTGGCTAGAATATTCTGGGAATATTGTAGTAGAAAAAAGTAATTTCGTAAGTATCCATGCCAAATGAGGATTCTAGGATTTTTTATAGTCCAACAAATAAAATTTAAAAGCTATGTAAAAGTAAATAAGAAGGCCAGTGGGATGTGGTGGTTTGAGCATTGGATTATGACTCTGGAGACCTGGGTTTGAATCCCTGCACAGCCATGGAAACCCACTGGGGGTCCTTGAGCAAACCACACTCTCCCAACCTGAGAGTAAACCGCCCCTGTCCAAATTGGTTTCTACCCCCTCTGAACAAATATTGCTAAGAAAACCCTGTGATAGGTTTGCCTTAAGGCCGCCATAACTCAGAAGTGATTTGAAGTCACACAACAATGAGAGCACTGAATAGTTTGATTCCAGTGGATTACAGATGGCCGGTGTGACTGAATTCCAGACATCCGTGACAGATTACTAACCCTATCACACTGTACTGTTCTAGCATTATTATTCCACTTCAACTGTCTCGGCAAAATTCTGTAGAATTCTGGGGTTTCTAGTTTACTTAGGCACAAGAGCTGCCTAGTTGGGAATTCTCAGTGCCCCTCCCTAAACTGCAAATCCCCAGGATTCCATAGGATGTTGCCATGGCTGATAAAGTGGAATAATACCATGATAATCGTATGGTGTGATAAGTCCCTACCGCTCAGATCCCTGTGAATTAAAACAGATTTAAGAGAGCTAATGAGAGACTGGGGTTCAAATCCCTGCTTGACCATAGAAAGCCACTGGGCAACCTTGGGCAAGTCACACTCTCTCAGCCACAGAAGAAGGCCCGGGAAACAGACCATGTACAAATTGGTTTCTACCAAGAAAACCTTGCGATAGGGTCGCCATGTGTCAGAAATGTCTTGAAGGCACACCACCACCACAAAAACATATATGCTAGCTGGAGGATTCTTGAAGCTGTAGTCCCAAAAGGTAACTTTTCCAAGATCAGGATTTGACTGCAATGAAGGGAGGTTAAGCCAACTGAGAGCGAGGAGAATGATTCCTGCATGTTTAAACTCAGGCGGTTATGAAGAACATAATTAATGTGATGACATCACAATTTAACAGTCAGGCCATTTCTGCGCTATACTATTATAGTGCTGTTATTCCACTTTCAACATCCTATGGAATCCTGGGGTTTGCAGTTTAGAGACGGGCATTCAGAATTCTCAGCCAGAGAGCTCTTTGGTCTCAGTAAACTACAAACCCCAGAATGCCACATGATGTTGAAAGTGGAATAACAGCACAAGGCCCATTTCCGCACTAGCCTGTTCTAGCGCTATGATTCCACTTTCAACATCCTATGGAATCCTGGGGTTTGCAGTTTAGAGACGGGCATTCAGAATTCTCAGCCAGAGAGCTCTTTGGTCTCAGTAAACTACAAACCCCAGAATGCCACATGATGTTGAAAGTGGAATAACAGCACAAGGCCCATTTCCGCACTAGCCTGTTCTAGCGCTATGATTCCACTTTCAACATCCTATGGAATCCTGGGGTTTGCAGCTTCGGGAGGGGCCGGCCGGCCCCTCCCGAAGCTGCAAACCCCAGGATTCCATAGGATGTTGAAAGTGGAATCATAGCGCTAGAACAGGCTAGTGCGGAAATGGGCTACAACAGTGTAGTGCGGAAACAGCTTTAGTTGATGATGGTGACACTAAGGGCAAACAAAACCAGCTGTATGCGAGGGCAATGGTTTTTGCAGCAGCCGCTGAAGAACTGCTCATGTGGGGAAGGAAGCGGGGCTTTCTGGGAATTGTAGCTGAAAAAAAAAGGAGGACCTTTTTGAAGGCCTGGTTGGGATCCCTGTGTTTTTAATGCTGCCTTCTCCCTCCTTCTTCTTCCTTGTAGATTCACAACTGAGTGGTGGTGCCATTGCTGGAATTGTGATTGGATCAATCGTTGGGATGCTTCTGATTGTTGCCCTCCTATTCTTGCTGGTCTGGCTGATTTGGCTCACCTGCCGTCGCAGAGGTGAGCTGTCCTGTGCGAGCCAGTCAAAAACAAAGAGTTTGGATTCACCAGAAATCTGATGCTGAACAATCCGAAGAGAAGAATAAAACCAGGGAATGACTACCATCACTTCAGCCAATTAGATTCAAAAGCGTCACATTATCAAACAGGTTCAGTCCATCTAGAATCTTTTCCTAGAAAATCCAGTATAAGGAACTGAATCACTGCCCTTCATTAAACCTTTGGAAGCATAGGGCCACTGTGCCAACCCATCGTGTAATGCTGACCTGACCTGGTTGTTTCAGTTCACACATGTATATCTTAAGATCTGAATGAAATGTCTGCTGAAAGATGTTCAAGCCCCTCTTGGTTTTAGTGGGATAGGAGCCTATCCCTGTTCTTTCCATGTTTCTTTTGCCTCTGTTACCAACATTTCTGTTAAAGTGGTAATGCCCAGGAAGACATCTACTTTGTTAAGTGAGGTATACGTGTATTCTGGGAGGAGGCATTCATGAAACCACGAATAGAAGCATTTCACACTGCAACTTTTTACTGCAGGCCTCACTTGTAGTATTTAAGAGAAAAAAGAAATCTGTGGCACTCTAGTCACAGTTGAAAGAGAAAGGTAGTTGTCATGGTGTCTGCTGTCCAGGATTTGGCTGTACAAATAGCTAAGCAAAAGGCAATAGGTAAAAAGAGATACCTGGTTCATTTTCCATTATGACTTTGTTGAGCGTGAAGGGATGGTCAGCCCCTTGATGAAAAATCATAGTGATGGTGACTTTATCCTTTGCAGCAAAGAACAAGAAAATTCCACTTGAGAATCAGCAGCACTATCTGTCACGTCAGGTGAGATCAATGATATATGTGTATTCTCTCTCTCATTCCCCTGTATGTTTTCATGCACATGTACGCACACATGTGTTAAGGATGTATAGAAATTTTTGGTATTGCTGAGATTCTAGTCAAGACTGTCCATCTTGCTACAGTGAGATGACACCTCAAGGATTCTCCACCACTCTTAGGATCTCTTTCTTAGAGCACAAAATGAGATCTTTGTTTTCCCCATGGACACAGTTTCAGCAATTTGCTTTGAATAACATTCTTCTCTGTGTGTGCAAAACTAGTGGCTTTCTCTTTTTGTGGAGTTAAGCGCATACACAGAGCAAGTGCAACCAGACAGGCTGAATGACCACAAAGACACAAAGAATCTATCCATTGGTACAGCTTTTGCTGCTTGGCGGTACTCAGCATTTTACAGGAAAACGCAAAAACCTACATTGATTAGTTAAATGTGCTGAGTCCCTTGTTGCTGTTATTGTTGTTGTATACCTTCAAGTTGTTTCTGACTTACGGTACCCCTGAGGTGAAGCTATTATGGAGTTTTATGGCCAAAAATATGTCCAAAGAGTGTTTGCTTTTGCCTTTCTTTGAGGATGAGAGAGTGTGAGTTGCCCAAGGCCACCCAGTGGCTTTCCATGGCTGAGGGTGGCGTTGGATCCTGACCTCCAAAGTCCTATTCCAACACCACTATACTACATTGAGTCCCTAACACACACACACACACACACACACACACACACTAAAACCTACTGGTGGATGCAATGGCTGGTTCACAGATGCATGTTCTTTCCTTCCTTTCCCCATCTCTTGAGTCAGTGCTGAACTTGTGAACATATTCTTTGGAAAATGGCCTTTTGAGGCAATGGAAGGTGTATGGACCTTCCACTGTTGACTGGGTGACCTCTGTTTGCTTATTCGCTTGTGCCCAAGGCCACCATTTAATGGTATCACCATCAAACAAGAAGCATGCAAGAGGGAAATGACCCTGCCAAGTTAATTTCATGTAGTTATTCGCTTGTTACTTATGTGTCCCCCCTTTCCGCCAATGAAATCAAAGGTGTGTGTGTGTGCAACTCTCCTCCTCCCCACAGTATCCAGCTAACAATCTGGTAAGGTAGCCAGGCTGTGAGTTATTTTTGACTTAAGGTGTCCCATTTTATGGCTCAGTGTATGGATGGGAACCTGCATCTTAGATCAACACTGTAAGCCCTGCACCACACTGAGCTACTGATTGTAACCTTCAACCCAAAGTTGGGAAGTTTTGACTCACTAGATGTTGACAGATTGTGATTCTCATCATGCTTCACCTGTGGCTAGAGTTGATAGAAGCTGAAGTTCAGTATGTGGAAACCTGCAACTTCCCTAGCCTTGTTTGTACTTTTTTAAAAAATGGTTTAGGATCATGACATCTAAAAGGACCGCTTTCTCCCATATGAATCTGTCTGATCCCTATGATCTTTTGGAAACCTTCCCAAGTGCCTTGAACTTAATAACGTGACTTTGGTGACTAGTGATGATACCACTTGGTTGGAATAGCCTTCCTCAACAGATCTGTGAGACACCACTATTAACAATACTAAGGACCAATTCAAACTTCTTTTTAATAAGGTTTTAGATTGAATTATAGTCTACCATTTAATGGATATGCCATTTTACCACTTAGAAATTTGGAGTGTTGAGTGCTGGATAATGATTTTTGACTGCTGGTTATCTTGTTTCTTTTTGTAAGTGTCAAGCCTTTTAATTGCTCAACATTATTGCAGTTTATGTGTGTGACTTCACATCCATACCTAGGAAACTGGCCAATACAAATGGCAAAAAATTTCCATTATCTAATGGAACTTCTCCTCCAACCCTGCCTCTCAATGTCATTTTAGTTTCCCAACGGTAACAAGCTGGAGTCAAATGACCCTTCTTGGAGAAATTCTTGTTGGTCATCTGGAGACTCGGATATCTATGCCATCACCTATGAGAAACACCTGTGCAAATATGGAGGTCCAACTTCATTGGTAAGTCCTGTGGCAAACGCTTTGCTAAGGTACAGCTCCTAGATCAGGGTATAAGGAAGTAGGTTTGAAAAGAGTCTGCCACTTTCAATTTATTCTACATTTACCTCAAGTTCTTTCCCTCCTGAACACAAAGAAATGTTTGGATTTGGAGTATAGTCTTGAAAAAAAATTGAGATGAAATTGTGCCCCATCTACATTCAGGAAATTCAACCGGTACATCTGTTCCTCGTGTGGATTGACTGATGTTGTGCTTGGCAATCGCAGAGGTGTTAAGGCTGAGAAACTTTTCAGAAAAAAAAAATGCAGGCAACCTTAAGTCAGCATTATCATGGCTGAATACACAGAGATTCTTTCCTGGACATTTAAGAGATAAAGAGTCCAAACTCTAGCTCTGTTTGGGCAAATCCGTGAGTCTTGATTTCTCCTACATTCAGGTTTTAAAATCTTCTTTCCATCCTAGATAGTAAGAAATTTGTAATTTATGATTACTTCAAAATGAACTGAAAATCTCACCCATCCTACTTCTAGCAAGTCCCATGAAAAAAAGAACCTGGAGCAATTCATTGAATTTTAACTTCCTTATCCACTTTTCAGTCAGCACTTTTCTGGCTGATAGTCTCTTTCCTTCCAATTTTCTCTAGCCTATCAGTACCATGGGCAGCAGCATTCCTCTCCCAGCTCCACGACCTTGCCCCAGACATGTACGCAGTGCTACCCAAGTCTGAAGTTGTGAAGATAACATCTTGGGATTTTGACTCAAGAATAAGCAGGTACACCAAGTTGATGGCCACTGACATGAGACCCAGGCATCCAAAGATGGAATCATGTCTTCTTCCTATGGCTTCTTTTATGAGAGACTGAGCATCAGGTATGAGATCAAGGCCTCTGGAATTAGAAACCTTGGTTTCCTGGCATACTGATGGCAAATGAACACAGAAGGGAAACTGAGTTAGCTAAGGCAGTACCCTAGCTAACTCACATAATGGAAGAGTGACATAAGAGGTCTCAGGAGGATAAGCTTTTTGTAGATTAATGCAAAGAAGTATTTGTGGGCATCCTCTGAGATTTCCAATTTGGACACACAAAGGATCTCTTGGAATAGTGCACGTAACCTGAGTTATTGGCATGAAGCAAAAGGAAATCCAGGTATCAAGCTGCTGCATTGATGATATATTACAAGGAATCTTATGTTTGCCTTCTAGCAGAGGATTGTGTAAACAAGACCCCATCTATGCCATGAAAGAAGCATTTGGATTTGTAACTGGGCTGGGCTGGCTCCTGACTCTTTGGGGAGGATAGCTCTTTGAGTACTCCAGTGAAGATCTGCCTTTTTTGCAGGACAAACTCAGGTTCTTGTGTTCTGTGATTGTAGGGTTACATCTGCCAAAACTTTCTTTTCTATTATCAAGTGACATGTTCCATTCTGGAATCCTGAAATTCTGTTAAGACTCTTTGTTTGGAACTTGAATGAAAACAGTGGCAGTTGGTCCTTGAAGCTAGAAGTAAAGGGCATATGTCTTTGAGCTAGTATGAAGATGGTACTTTTTACCTGAAATGGTAAGATAAGGTACTTTCTTCTTGAGACAATAAGAAGAAAGTACAACTTCCTTTGCAAAGCTGGCTTAAAGAAGGCCATCACCTCCTCTCTGAGGTTTAGGGTTGCGTACTGCATGCCTTTTTTTAAAAAAACAAAACAAATAAATATAACAATAAATATTCTTGCCATACTATGTGGTGCCCATTTGTCCCATTTGCTGGTTGCTTCTCCCAAGTTTCCTTTTAAAACAACAATAACTATGTTTCTCAAGATGATTTAGACTAGAAAAGAAGCAGAAATGCAATTGCTTGACACTTTCCAACCCCATTACATCATTTGCATGAAATGAAAAATGTAGACCACTTGGATTTGGGAAGCCAGAATATGACAACCTACTCAGGCACTAAGGGTAGAATTCAACTTCAAGGTCTGGGCTGGTTTGAAGACAGTAGCATTTCCTCTCTGAAGTTGTAGGAAGAGAATTTGTCTTCTTGGTTTGGGTTAGGGTTAAGGGTTCTAACTGGAATCAGAAAAGCATGCGTTTTTCATGGTGCTTGTGGGAGATTTTCTCTTTTGAAATATTTTGGAAAAGTATGAGGTAAAGTGGTTTTACTGTTACACATTTATTGATTCAGAGCTTGTTCCTTCTTCTTCTGTTCTTTTTCTGTTGCAATTATATCACTGATAGCTCAACTGCATGCCCATTCATTTGTATCTGCATGAGAAATCCTCTGCAGTTAAGAGGGGTGTGAAGGAATTATTTGCTACTTCACTTTAGTTTTGCAGAATGAGCTAGAGCAAATTTTGTCTGCTGTTTTTAAACAACGCTGATAGGGAGAAATCAGCATTGTGAAAACAAGCAGATGAAAAAAAAGAAAAGAAAAAAAACACCCTGCAGCTCATTGTATAAAAGCAAAAGCAAAGCATCAAATAAACTTGCAAAAGATGCTTCATGTTGTTGCTCTCCAAAAACAAATGTTAAGTTCCCCTGAAGGCTTGTGCAAAGGGGGCTATATTTGTAAGAAAATTAAAACTGTTATATATTAACACAGTTTTAATTTTCTTGGTAGCACAGTCCCCTTTGTGCCGGCATTAACGAGAGCCCTTATTTGTTTCTGAACACCAATATGAAGTGCTTTTAATGAATTTCTTCTGCTGTCGTGTAATTAAGGTGGGATGGCAGAGACAGAACCAGGCCGAGAATGGAAACATTATATAAGTGGAGTCATTAGAACAACATTTCTGGAACTCAAACCTCCCTTGCTTCTCCCCTGAGGTCTAGGGATCTCTGGGTGGTGGTGGTGGATATGAAAGCATCTTTCGTCCTTCCAGGGATCATCAATGCCCAGTGGCTGTTTCCCTACTGCTGCAGGTGGTGAAAAGACAACACCAGTCTCAGAAATGGGGATTGCCTTTGCCTCTCCCATCCCCAGTGACTTCCCTAAAGATTATTCTTTTAAGTGGATCTCTGGAAGCAGGGGGAGATGACTTAACTTTGTAGCTAAGGGGCAGCATCTTTTTTCTCCATAAGTGGAAGAGTGAAATGGGAAGGGAGGGTTCAGGGTAAGGGATACAGGATGTTTGTGGTCATGAACAGTGTCAGAACCCCCCATGCATGCATTCACCCTGCAGAGACCCCTCTCTCTCTTCCTCTGCTGAGATGAAGAGCAAGCAGTCTTCTTTCCTTGCCCTGCATCACTGGCAGATGAGGATTACCAAATGCAAAGCCAATGGATTTCCAGAGGCGGAGCCCACTATGCCTAGTTTCCCATCCAACACCCTCCTTTGCAGTATCTAAGTCAGGGTGGGCAATTGTTCAGGTACCAGTTTTCCCTTGCCATCTCCCACCCCCACATAGGGCACACCAATGTGCCCATGCTCCCAAATACCACTGTTTTCAGCCATATACTGGTCAAAAGGGAAACCAGAAGCTGTGAGATCTCTCTTCCAGCAACCGTTTTGGCCAACATTTGGTTGAACAACATTTGGTTTTGGGAGGAGGGGATGTTCAGAGACTGAACTGGCGTGGAGCTTCATGGTCCATATCCCTTCCTCAATGGGGCGGGGGAGAGGAATTGGGGAGATTTTGGGTGGCAGAGAGGTTCAAGGGTTGCAGTGTCAGGGTTCAGGGACTGTACACTGCATACACTGCCCACCCTGCTCTATGTGCATCTCATTTTAGGGGTTATATGGGCAGTACCCCTTTTGCCCAAACTCTATGACCACCCTTTCCCCATAGCCAGGTCACATATGCCCTTTGAAAGTGCAGGCACAGTAGAATCCATACTGCCAGAAATGGGCTACCCACAGCGGTTTTTGTTGGGTGGCTTCAGGTCGTTTCCGACCTATGGCAAACCTAAGGTGACCCTATCACGGGGCTTTCTTAGCAAGATTTATTCAGAGGGGGTTTGCCATGGGCTTCCTCTGAGGTTGTGAGGGTGTGACTTGCTCAAGGTCAGCCAGGGGGTTTTCATTTCCAAGCAAGGATTCAAACCCTGCTTTCCAGAGTCCTAGTCCAATGTTCAAACCACTATAACATGCTGGAGACAGGAAAACATTGGGGTTCACTTTGGGAGAAATGGAGGAAAGCTTTTTCTTTTTGGATAATGGACTCCCTCCTAGCCTGGTTCTATGACCTTGATTTCCTGTTTCAACCTGAATTGTTTCTTTCACCAGGGATTTCCCTGCTCCCTCTCCCTGGATGCTGACAGTTTGCAGAAGGGGTTCAGGACCCATTAGGATGATAGCACAAAGCTATTCTCTTGGACAAGCAAACTAGGCTAAATTTTTTTCCCCTCCCCTCTCCCCTGTCTGGAGAGATTCACCAACCATTCCGTTCCGTCCTGCCACTTCCTCCCCCTCGGATGAGCGTTTGGTATTTAGCCCCGCTAATCTGTCCTGATAGCTGACTCCCTCCTGGCTCCTCAATCATTTTTGTTGCTTTTAAATGGGAGCCGTGATGAAGGCTAAATGAATAGCAGCTCCATGATGGGCAATTGCTCTGATTGGAGACAGCCCAGGGGAGGCGGGGGGGGGGAGCTGGGCAGGTTGGAGATGAGTTGTGAGGGGGCTGCAAGGAGACTGATAGGAACTCTGGTGCTCCTGGGAGAAATGGATGGCTTAGAGGACAGGCCTGTAGAGCAGGGCAGACGGGATGGGGAGGGAGGAGATGGCTGCAATCACAGCAAGCCGCTCTATAATTTACTTCCAGTCACACAATAGGTATGGGGGCCCTGTATTGAGGAATATTCTAACAGAGGGGTGAGGAACCTCAGGAGCTGAGCTAAACCTGGGCCTTCTGGGTATGCTCACATTGTCAATCTCTCTTCTCTGTGACACCATTGTCTAGCTGTTTCCCACTTTTCCATGCATACCTTCCTGTTGTTGTTGTTGTTGTTGTTGTCACCATCATGTTTCCTATCTTCCTCTCTTTTCTGGACTAAGGTAGGGAACACCACTTAAAAGAGTGTAGAAGACCAATGCGCATTAAAAACAATCAACACAAATTTAAAGTCCATAATTTTTTAAAAATTCTCTGGATTGAAATGCATCTTGTAAGGCTGTATCCAACTGCAGTGTGCACTCTTAGGTCCTTTTCGCATGGCATTTTCGATGCGAAAGGGCCCCTTGAGCGGTCCACATGACACACTCACATTTGTGCGACGCTCCAGGGCCTGGCAGGGACCGCGCATGCATTTTTTCATTTTTGGCTTGAAGCTGAAAATGGTGCGTGGTCACGCATCACTCCGGGGCCCCGCACACACTTACCTTGCGTGTGGAGCCTTGGGAGCTGGGCCGGTCGTGCTTCCTGTCCAGTGCAGCCTGGGAAGGTCCCAGGCTGCACTGCGAAAGGAAGTGGCGGGGCTCTTGGGCGAGCAGGAAGCTCATGAGGAGCCGAAGAAGCAGGGAAGCGAGAGCCTCTCTTTGGAGGCTGCTCACACGAGCACCACACCCCAGTGCCAAAAATAGGTGAGTTGCAGAAAGGGCCCTACTGTAGTATGTTCAGCTCTGCTCCTGCTGCTGTCTGCAGCAAGGCATCTATTGCACTATGGTGAATACAGTGGCCCCTCCACATTTGTGAGGATTCAGTGTGCAGAACCCTCACAAAAGTAGAAAAATGACAAATAACTCCCCTCACAATTCCCCTCCCATTTGTCTCCAGAACTCCTCCGCCCATTCCCTTGCTTCTGGCTCAGGCACTCCTGGAGGGAAGAAAAAGACAAGGTAGAGGGCTTACTGGTACTTTCCTTTCAAAGGGAGAAGGGCAGAGTGCTAAGTTCTGGTATTCTAGCTATTTCCAGTAACCATCTTGAAAAAGGTATTCCTCCCAGAGGGGAGAGGTAGGAGCAAAGGGAGCATTACACTGCAGAATGTGGAGCCATATGGCACAGAGGACATGCCTCTAGCAGTTGGGGGAGCTCACCCAAAAGGAAAAAAAAGAAATGCCCATTTTAAACACAAGCCTGGGGTAAAGAATGCAAGGGAATGGGAGGAGGAGAATGATGGGAGGAGGCAAGCACATGCCTTGTGAATAATCGAATTCATGAAGTTCAAACCCACAAATGTGGAGGGAGGACTGTAAATCCCCCTGCATGTATAGTGCAACTGATGCATCTTTCTGCCACAAGCAGAATGCCAGCTCTTGGCTCCTGTATGGCAGAATTTGGAAAAGTCCTCTTGTTGGACTACAAATGCAAGTTGTGCACAGAGCTCAGAAAGGTTATCTTTTGGACTATAGCTCCCAGAATCCCCCTTTGGCTCATCATGCTGGCTGGGGAATTGGAGAGCTGTAGTCCAAAATGTGTATTTTCTAAGTTCAGTGACACAGGGGCCTGTATGTGTTTCCTTCCTCAGCTTATACCTTGGGAATCGTAGGTGACTTGGGTTAGGGAAGCAGCGTATGTATGTGGTTGGAAGGCTAATTCCCCTGCCCCACCTGACGCCATGCCTGCCTTTAAGAGAAGAGTGAAGAGGCATTAATTTATCTTTGTCTTCATGTCCAGTTTGTCTTCACCACTTCCACGGACAGAGAACTGACCTATATGTTACAGAGAAGTCCTTTGTCCGAAAGAAGATAACAGATTTTCTGGTCCTGTGTGAAGCCTGATAATTGGGTTGTAACATAATAAATACATTTCTCTCCCTCTCCCTCCACTGTCTATACAGCAGCCATTGAAATAAATAACATGCTAGATCTTGTACTTTATTTTGTCTACAAATGCAAAGATGTTCACTTTGTGAAATGTCCCTATATTTTCCATAGACGAATGCTGAACTCCGATGCTGGTGATAGATTTTTCTCAAATGCCTCGGCAGGCAGTGATCAATCTTGTAACAAGCGTGCTCTCTGGAGGAACAACTATTTTGAATTTTTGCCAGATTTAAATTGACCGCAAATGTAAAGATCTTGTCTTTGAGCAAGATTTTTTTTTTGAGGTGGGGGAGGGGAGCACAGTGGATAGCCGATCCTTGTCTATTGATCAGACAAGATGAGATGATAATTTATATTCTAAGCCTAACTTCTTGCGTTGCATTGACCAAGGTGCCAGGATCTCACCTTGGGGATGGTTTGTAGCTCAGTGGTAGAGTATATGCTTTGCAGGCAAAAGGCCCTAGATTCCGTCCTTGGTATTTCTAGGTAGCTCTGGAAAAGCCTTTTTCTAAAGCTTGGGAGAAGCGCTACCAGATAGTGTAGACAATATGGAACTAAACAGATGAATAGAATGCTCCTACTTGACAGCTTCCTTTCTTGCTTATTCCTTATTTGAATCCTTAAACCTCATTTGAAAGACCATATTCTACCTTCTGAACTAGCCTTTGAAATCTGCTGGGGAGCCCCTTCTCTCTGGCCATTTCCACACTACATTGCTATAGTGCTATTATTCTACTTTCAACATCCTACAGAATCTGGGAGTTTGCAGTTTAGGGAGGGGCATTTAGAATTCTTAGCCAGAGAGCTGTTTGGCCTCAGTAAACTACAAAGCCCAGAATTCCACAGGATACTGAATGTGCAATAATAGCACTATAACAGTGTAGTGCAGAAATGGACTCTCACCATCCTCAGAGGTACATCTAGTGGGAACAGGGGAGAGGGACTTCTCAGTGGCTGGCCCCAGGCTCTGGAATTCCCTTCCCAGAAAAGCCAAACTGGCATCCTCCTTACATTCTTTTTACAGACCAAAAAAAGACCTTTCTCTTCTGATAGGCCTTTGACAACTGGCTGTATAAGGCCCGTTTTCAACCAAACAATGTGTTGGATCTTGCTAAGTGCCATGCTGCTGTGTGTGAAGGCACATGTGCATGTTTAATGATGTGTGTTTTAATCTGGTTCTCGTTTTTTGATTGTTTAATCTCTTTTTAACTTTTGTATCTTATGAATTGTAATGATTTTTTTTTAATTTGTTAGAAGCTGCTGTGAGTTTTTGAACTGGGTAAAGAAGGCAGGATAGAAATAATAATGAGAGCCAGTGTACCTATGTGCAGTGGTTTGAGCATTCGATTACAATCCCGGAGACCAAGGTTTGATTCCTCACTCAGCCATGGAAACTCACTGGGTGTCCTCGGGAGTGTGATACACTCTGAGTCCAAGAAAACCCAATGATAGGTTCATCTTCGGGTCTCGATAAATTGGAAATAACTGGAAGGCACAGAACAACACAAATACGACTAGTAGTACTACTACTATCACTACTATTAGTGCCAATTCCATTATAGGTCCAGCGGGAAAGAGAGGTAATCCCCCTCTCCCTTCCTTTTCTAAGTTTTCGCTCTCCCATTTTAGTGCATGTATAGGCAGGTCTAGCTTCCTTCCCCATTATCAGGCTTAAAGAAGGATGGAAAGAATATTCTAAAATATTTGAAAATTGTTGAAAACTATATTTTCTGAGTATTGGGAAACCCTAATACAAAGAATTCTGGACAGATGAGAATCTTCATAGTTTTGAGACTTACTCCAAACAAAATTCCCATGAGGTTGTTTTGCTCAGGAAATGGCCTTTTCTGCTCAGAAAATAAAATTTCCATGCAGAAGTATTATTTCTTCGGGGGGGGGGGGACAATTTCCTGTACAGAACTTGCTATAATTGGGATTTATTCTGCTCAAAATTACATTTGGTTGGTTTGCATAGAAGAGAGCACAAGAAACAGGTTTTTTTTTTCTGCAGCGAAAGTAATATTTCTGTGTAGAAATATATTTTCCATGCAGAAAACTTCATCTCCTGTGTAAAAAATGCTGTTTTCTGTGAAAAACAACTACATGTGAATTTTGTATAGAAGAAATCCTGAGTTGTCTGGTTTTCAAAGACTTCTTCACAGCGGGAAGAAAATTGCTAAAATTACTTATTGCTTTGTTAAAGGAGAAATTTAGGCCATTTCCTCACTACACTGTTATAGTGCTATTATTCCACTTGCAACATCCTATGGAATCCTGGAGCTTGCAGTTTAGGGAGGGGCATTTAGAATTCTCAGCCAGGGAGCTCTTTGGCCACAGGAAACTACAAACCCCCAAATTCCACAGGATGTTGAAAGTGGAATAATAGCACTATAACAGTGTAGTATGGAAATGGCCTCAGTGGAAAATTGAGTCCATAAACTTAAATGATCTCCTCTTTTTGTGCACTATATACAGCTTATAAATGTTATGGCAAATCTGTCTCTTCTGACCTACAATGGCTACACAACAAGGCAACCCTAAGCAATAGTGTAATTAGGACAAAAAATTATTCCGTCTCCAACTTGCCTGTAACAAATGACTTTCCCCACAGTAATGAGACATCATGAAGTCACATTCCAAAAGTAACGCAACAAATGGAAACGAGTTACTTTATTGGTGTAATGAGTGATGTATCCCTGTCACTTTTTAAAGTAACTTTTGAGGCATGTTAAGATAATTTTTTTAAGGCTCTTCTTCCGCATCAAAAAGATTTATCTCCTAAATCGATAGGCAGCAACTTTCATATCAGTGAGGTAATGAATCCACACTGGGCTTTAGTCCAAACTTGAAAGCAGATGGCAAAGGTGCTGAATTGATTGAGGGAGTACAGGACCCTGGACAGCACCTTTAAAGTTCAGATTAACCTCCAGAGGAGACTCCCGTGTTGCACTGACCTGGAAGCCTTCAGCAGCCATAAGTAGAGCTCAGAAATCTGGGATTATTCCCAGCAGCAGGGCAGGGCGGAGGGATTTTGGGGCAGCTTGTGGCCCTTGTCCACAGGCAGCTGCCACCCTTCATGTGCCACTCCAAGGCAGGAAGGAATTGTCTGAAGTCCTGACAGGCCAGGCAGCATGGCTGACAGCCAGCCACCTATGACAGGATGGGATCTGACAGCTTGCTCTCAAGCATCACGCACTGTGTCCTGCCCCACACCCGCCATTCCACCCAAGTGCCCTGCCATTCCATTCACACCCTCCCCTTCTGACTGACTGCTTTACCAGCCCGCCGGCATCAGCCCTCGGCATCTGGAAGAATGCATCTGCTGTTAAGTGAATCTGACAATGGAAGACAAGCTCAGCTAAGACAGAGAAGACAGCAATTGTCTTGCATTTCCAGGAATGACCTTTTAGGACTGACCTTGCTGGGATTCCCTCTTTCCCCTGCCCCCACCCCACACCTTTGGGTCCTTCTTCTCCAGTTCTGTTAGCTACCTCAAAGAGCATATCGATATAACCACAGTCTTGATAGCAGAGCTGAGAAATGGTATTCTTTTCTGAACAACAGCTCCAGAATTCCCACCAGGGTCACATGGAGTTGCTGGGAGCTGTAGTCCTGAAACTGTCGGTGAACGATGAGCTGGGCAAGCCTAGCTGAAGGCAGCCAATCACAGCTCAGGGAATGCTGGGGGGGGAACTATGGGGAAGGCAATGTTACAAAACTGAGGCTTGTCTCCATCAGAAGAGAGAGAGGAAAAAGAATGGGCACAGAGACAGGGAACAGATGGAATAGAATCATAGAGGTGGAAGAGACCACAAAGGCCATTGAGTCTAACCCCTTACCACACAGGAACTCACACTCAAAGCACTCCCAGCAAATGGCCATCCAGCCTCTGTTTAAAAACCTCCGAAGGAGGAGACTCCACCACACTCTGAGGCAGCATATTCCACTGTCAAATAGTTCTTACTGTCAGGAAGTTCTTCCTGATGTTTAGGTGAAATCTCTTTTCCCATAGTTTGAATCCAGTGCTCTGTATCCTAGTCCCTGAAACGGCGGAAAACAAGCTTGCTCCATCTTCAACATGACATCCCTTCAAATATTTAAACATGGCTATCATGTTCCCTCTTAACCTTCTTTCCATCAGGCTAAACAGAATAGATATAGGAGAGTCAGACAGAGGGAAGAACTGACTCTGCTTTTGGAGAGCCATGAATGATTGAAAAGTTCAAAGGCTGATGTGCTATTTTCTGTATCTTAATAAACTTCCACTTGTTATCCTTTGTTTAAACTGTCCCTGGCTGGCTCTATCAAGCCTGATAAAGAGCCAGGTCATCCTTACCATAATGAGCCAACACAACAACACAGTCACTGGTCCACATTAGGAGACACCTTGAGGCCTAAGTAGCCCAATCTAGGAAGGGATTTGGGGGTGGGGGAGGCAAGGTGAGTGACAGGAACCCAGGATTGGAACTGTGGGGCCAGCCTCACAAGGACATCTGTCACAGTGATCTTGAGAGGCATATCTTAGATGGAATTCTGTTAGTGAGATACACATGCATAAGTTGTCCTATGCATACTGTATTGCAACCCTGCTGCCAGTAGTGAAAATAGTGTTGCAAGTATAGCAGCATTGTGAATTGTGGCATTGCAGTTGCATATTGTGGTTGCACATTGGGCATTGCAGTTGACGCTGCACAATAGCACCTAATTACTGGCAAGGGTTGTGGAATTTTGCATTTCTGCATGGGAATTGTGCAGTGCTGGTATCTCCACATGCTGATATTTACACTGCACTGAAGGGATGCTGGACTGCTGCTTTTATGCAAAATAAGAGGGAAAAATACAGATATGTGTCAGGCCAACCAACACATAGAACTTCACACCACATAACTAGTCTAAAGACTCTGGAATAACAACACCTACATTCCACTTCATAAGAACTGTGAAATGCTCTGCAATCTAGAAGAGATTATGAGTTTTCATTTGCATGCTCATTGTCCCTTCCTTCTCTCCGAGCCTCTAAGGTGCATAAAATTCACATGATTTCATCTTGCTGCTTCTTAGTTTCATTCTTGATTTCATTCCAGGTTAACTGTCCCCTCTTTCCCCAAAGGATCCTGGGAATTGTGGTTTGATAGATGGTGCTGAAAATGGTCATTAACATATTCCCCAGTCTATTACCCCATTCGAACTATAGCTCCCATATGCGTGTCGGTGTGTATACATACCTACCCCCCTTTTTTAATGAACTTCTCTACATTTCAGACCTGTAGTAAGTTTATATGACAAGAGTTGTGCATGAACTTCTACATAGAAAATACAACATACAAAGGAAATGATTTTACTTTGATTAGTGTAGAGATGCTGATGGGAGGGATGGAGCAAGATTTCGATTGTTTTGATAAGAGCTTCCCAAAACTGACCAATTTTTCCATAAGTGTCATGGGAGGAGATGTTTCAAATAGTTCCAAGGAAGGAAGAGAAGGGAAGGGAAGGAAGGAGGAAAGAAAGACAGACAGGCAGAAAAAAGGACAAATAAACATATTCACCCATCCAGTCATGGAGCTTTGGGTGCTTTGTTCTTAAAAGTTCTTGTATATTCAGCCATTTTGTTTCCCCATCCCTCCCTGACAGGCTCCTTACCTTCAGTGTTGCAAGTTAAACGAGACTCTTTCCATAATGGCAATAGCTGTACCTATTGAATTTGGCCTGTGCATAGGCCTGAGAATTTTGATTGATATGTTTTTGAGAAGAACTTATTGACATTTGCAAATTTCATCAAAAACTCGATGGGAAGAACCTGAGCGTTTTTTTTTTTTTTTTAGGAAAACTGTAAAATGTAGAAGAAAGTGAAACTAATTAATGTTGTCCGGCATCTATTTGGAGACATGCACATGCGTAAACCATGCTATGCGTGCAGGGCCAAAAAGTCATATTGCGCAACAGATGTTTCTGCCGATAGTAGCAAAGTGGAGTTGCACAGAGAGCATGTTCCAATGTGCCTTTGTCTTTGCATGATGTGATTGTACATTGTGCCTTGCAAATTGCAGTTGTGCATTGTGGATCACAGTTTCACATCTTACCTTGTGCCTCACAGGCATGCATCCTATATCGTGCATTGTGGTTGTGTATCCAATACCGTCATTGGGGTTGTGCGTCCTATATTGTTCATTGCAGTTGTGAATCAAGCAATGTGCTAGTGCAATAGCCCCTAGTTGCTATTCTGTATGAGGGTGGCGTAGTGCCCGCACAGCTTTTCTCCACGTCCCACTATTTATGAGGGGATATTGCCTTGCAACAAATATATGCAACATATTTTATTACATCATAGTGTAAAGAGGCAGCATTACCGGAAAGTAAAAAAGATGTGGAGGGTCTTGAGCATCATTCTGGACTAGGGAAGAACAAGAGTTGGATTGGATCCAGAACCTGGAACTAACTGTTTGGAATACAGCTCCCAATATCCCTCAGTGAGCCTGTAGTTCTGGGAACTGCTGTCCAAAAGAAGGAGAAGGAGTAGAAGGAGGTGCTGTTTTTTTGATCTAATGGATGGAGATGTTTTGCTCTAAGTTCCAAAGAGCCTTCCCGCAAAAGCAATACCGCCACGAGAATCCCCATATCCTTTTCCCTACCCTCAGCCTTCTGATCCAAACTAATTTCTCCCATGAAGAGAAATGTGAGCTGCTAAAGGAAAACTATAATGGCTGTTTAAAAAAAACATAAGCGGAGAATTTTATGTGTGATTTCTTTCTTCGGCATAAAATGGAGTGCTCCTTCCTGAACATGATAAATGATAAAATTCCATCATTGCTCTATTATGCGGGCCTTGGCACAAAGCAAAAATGTATCTATCTACCCATATATCTCCGGCTTGAATGTATTCCAGGAGGTATTTAGAGGGAAATAATGGGCTGGCTGAAGTATTTATAAATTTAAGCCTTTTTTTTTAAAAAAAATGGCCATTAATTTAGATTATTTTATTTTTGACATCATGCGTGTGGTATTCCTACCCAGGCCCCCTCCCCATTTCCTCTCCTCATGAGCTCTTCGAATGTCTCTTACGCACTGAGTCAGCTCACTGTATCATCTACCTTGATATTGTCTACATTGGGTTAAAGAGTAACCTTTAAGCTCTCTCCTCCACCTTCTGAATCCTCATCTCTACTCACACTGGGGTAATGTTCACTGTTCCCCCACCCCGAAAAGCTACGTTACTTGTTACACAAGACAGGGCTTTCTCTGTAGCAGCCCCCTTGATTTTGGAACTCCTACCCAAAGGAAAGTAGGCTGAGCTTCTGGGACACAGTTTAAACAATATTATTCCGTTCTGATTTTGCTTTCAAAAACTGGCTTTCAAAATGACCTGTCATATATTTTCAAGGAGTTACACTTTCACAACTATTATTTACAATCCCTACATATTTAATAGGGCAGGGAATATGTGGCGACTGTAAAAGTCCCCAGTCCTGATTTACCATGCAGAAACTGCTGTGAGGGGTGTGGGTCTGTTCTCCTGTCGACTGGGGATGCAGAAGACTGATGTTTCCACCCCTCTCCTGCCAGTGACGCAAGGAGGAATTGCAACACACATCCTGTTCCTGGCTGTTGTACTGGAGATCCCTTCAGAGATAGGGGTGGGTGGGAATGCCAATTTGCTGTGTCCTGAGTGACAGAATAGACCTCTGCTGCTTGCAGCAGCTACTGCTTGGTAAGTTAGGACTAGTGGCCCAGGTTAGGGCATACTACTTGGCTACAAAACTAAGGTTACATAGCTAAGTACCTGATTTAGAATAGTGGCCTTTCTCTCTCTCTCTCTCTCTCTCTCTCTCTCTCTCTATTTGTGGGTGTATATATATCATTGATAACTATTTTAACGAGTTGATCAATGTTTCCAATCAGTGATTAGAGACAGTGCAAATTTTCCTTTGCTGATCTGCACGGCTTCTTCCTTTTTCTGGCTGAATCCCAGTTGGTAGACAGCTGGGTCACAGAAGCACTGAAACTACGGCATTCCTCCTCTTTTTCCATGCAAGAAGGTGGACGGAGGACCAAAACTGGTCCATTTTGACCAGTGAATCCACATTCTGGCTGAACGTCTAGCTTCATTTCTCCCTTCTCCATCTAAGTCTCCACCTAGTTTGCTCCCCTCACCCCCATGTTGAATTACCTTTGCCCTTTTTAACGTTTGACAAATGGACAGGTGAAGGACAGAGGTGGGATGCTTCAAATTCATTTGATATGGAAGACATGTGGTCCGTATCCACCGAAATCCAGAGCTGGAAACATTGGCTAAGGTTCTGCACCAGATTATACAATGTGTAACTTTACAATGATGGCAATATGTTGTATCCATGAGAATTGTGAATTATGAATTGCGACGATGCATAAAGGGGGCATTATGCACAAAAGGGGTTCTTATTCCACAATGGGACACTTTGCACTTCGCGAGATGTTGTGCATCAGGAGCACTGCACTTTGGGACACATTGCGCCTCGGAACTCGTCTGCATCTGAACCATTATTCAATGACCATGCTACTGGCTCCACTTGCACAGTGGCCCTGCTGGTGTACCTATATGTTCCCTTTCCTCCAGAAACTACAAGGATTGTGCAATGACACAATTCAGCTTTACACAACCATAAGTCAATTTATGATGACGTAACCTCCCAATAGGGTGCCAGCTATTATCTTTTTGGACTATAACCCCTAGAATCCCCCAGCCCAGCATGGCCAGTGCCAGAACTTTTAAAAGCTTTGATTGAACTCTCAGGTGCTTATATTCGCTAAAGAAATGGTAGGTGAGTGTTACACTTCAGCAGTTGTAAAGTCCAGGCGTTTATCCTGGTAGTCCCCATGCCTACAAGGAGAGTCCAAAAATCCAGACAGCATGTAGGCATGCATCAACAAACCAGGTCAGGCAATTTTTATTCCCACCTGGATCAGGTCTTTTGCAAGGCCAATAGGTCTTGATTGTCCATTCAGGACTAAGCCATCCCAAATTCTATTGCAACACCACAGGAATAGCTCTCAACAGTATATCTTTGATGGGGAAATTCATTTGTGTCTCTAGTGACCGTGAAGTCTACAGTGTGCTCAGAAAGAATGGAAGGTTACAAAAAGGGAAGGGAGATGGCGTGAACATTCCTGCTGATCAAATAGTCCCAGCATTTTGACCCAGTGAGCTTTGGTTCCACTACACATCCAGGATCAATATCCTCACAAATGTATGCCCATTTGATGAGTAACAGAAGCAGATTTATGGAAAATAGTACAATTTTAAAAGAGGACAAATTATTGTTCCACTTACACACAAGTTGGAATATTCATCTTTTCTCGCTGGATCTTTTCTGTTAATCCAAATAACACTTACAAAGTTCCAGCGGAAGACTTAAAAACGACATCGGTGTGTGAAATTTTGTGAGATTTTTAAATTGTCAGTTGCATTTCTTTGGGGACCAGAGGGATCAGTGAAGCAGGCCTGGAAAATCTGTGGCATAGTCTTCTTCCAAATCTGTTCACTTGATTTTTTTTTTTTTGGTCATTCTCACTCCTCAAATCTTTACATTTTAGACATGAATACAGGACTTCCTTTCACGGTTTTATTTGATTTTATTGGAAAAAGAAAGATTTTTTTTTTTAGTACTTTAGTTTGTATTTTTTTTTTCCTCATGGATTTGGCAAAAATAATAAATAAATTAAACAAAACCCCCAAAGACTCAGGAATTTAGCCGCAAACTCACCCCTTTAGGAGACGGATTCGAGCCCCCTTCACCTTAAGGTGAGTTCGAATCCCATCTCTCTGGGGATAGGTACGACCCCCCCTGCGATGGGTTAATGGGCCGCGTGAAATGGAAGACAAGGTGGTTTGTTTTGCTTGCAATAAAGTTATTTTTACAATATTTTTGACATTTTTTTTAAATGTTGAGGTACAGCATCCACCAACATGCCCCCTCCCCTGCCCGGCTGCCCTCCGGCCCCACCCCGCCCCCTAACCTCTGCGACGGTGACTTGAGTGTGGGGTCGTTGATGGAGTGGTTGGCTAACCTACCCTAAATCATCCCATCACCCTTCTGAGATCTCTGCTCGTTGCATGCACCAGCTTGGTGTTCCATTCCCCATCATTCTTTCGCACCTCCGGCTGCTGTACAAATTGCCTCGCAGGATCAGATCTAAACCTTATCCACCACTTCCTGCCTTCCGGCTAGAGCGCCACTCCATTTCCTGATCCAATTTCAGAAAATACGCAGACAATGCCCATGTCCTCATCCACAGAAAATCTTAATTCAGGTGCGCTGCTGATGAACATGGAGGCTCATCTTTTTGTCACCCTTGGTTCCATGGTCTATATATCCATGGCAGACTTCAGGATGGGTTATTTGTTGGAGAACCAATCCCATAATCCCCCAGCCACCAGGGGTGTGGGACATATGAGGTATTGGCCATTTCCACACTAGACTGTTATAGTGCTATTATGCCATTTTCGACATCCTATGGAATCCTGGGGTTTGCAGTTTAGGGAGGGGCCTTTGAGGCCCCTCCCTAAACTGCAAACCCCAGGATTCCATAGGATGTCGAAAGTGGAATAATAGCACTATAACAGTCTAGTGTGGAAATGGCCATTGTCTACCCAGTAAGAATTCTGTCCACAAGAAATGTTCTTTCACTTTCCAAGTTTCAAGCATGGGAGAGAGTGAGAGATTGAAAATGGTTCCCACCTAGAAAGCTCTATATTCTGCATTCACGTTCCCTTGGTAATTTTGCCTGCCCCTTTTCAGTGGATGCCTAAACTGTCTTTCTTTTTAAAACTCTCTTTTTATTACTGCATTGCTAGAAATTTGAGAACTGAAGGAACATTTCACGGAGAGGGGGCAGAATTCTTATCTAGGGGAGCAGTGTCTTCATGTTACCCTCTCTGACACCTAAATACCCTTAAGGCACCAGATCCTGTCTGATCTTCGAAGCCAAGCAGAACCAGCCCAGGTTAGTACTTGGATGGGAGGCTGCCAACAAAGGCCAGGCGCTGGAGGCTCGGTTTCAGAGGAAGGAACTGGCAAAACCACCTCTGAATACTCCTTGCCTAAGAAAATCCTTTGACATTCCCACGGTCATCGTATGTCAACAGGCAAGCTGGAGGCACATGCACACACGTAGTTACACCCCTAGCAGCCAACATATGTTTTGGCCTTGTTGTTTGAGGGATTTGGGGAGTTCTAATCCAAACAACCTTTTCTGAATTCTGCCATGAATACAGACCCCCACCTACGGATTTGCCTTTAAAGACATTTCCACATGTGGGCATCCATGCTTGAATCTTATGGTGCTATGCTTATGAACTCCCCACGAGAGTGTAACACTCAACCAGTCACAACCTGTTGCTGCATGCCCATTGAATCTCCTCCCAGCTTTCTGCTACTTCTCTCCTGCCTTTGCCTGCTTTTCTGTGCCTCTGGCCCTATTATTCTTCCTTTCCCATGATAGTTCCATTCCATCCCCATTTCTGTAAACCTGCCACCCTGCACTCTCTGTTATGACTCTGTTTTAACCATTCTTTTGGGGGGTCGAACGCCTTCATCAGCTAGCCATCTCACTGGTCACATGACAAAGGTGGGGTAGGAAATGGGAGGTCAGCCAGGATTGCCAATTGGCCAGCAAACAAAACAACAACAACACACAACTCTCTGAACTGTTCTGGTGTCCCCAGCCCCTTTGGCTACACCTTCTGTTTCCTGTTGTGACAGTCAAGGCCCAAAACAAAGTCACTCTCTCTTTAAAAAGATGGCAACTCTTTTCATACCCTCCGACTGCCCCCGTTTGGCAAGACAGTCCCACTTAGTACTCTGTCATTCCATTTTTTTCCCAGCTGATTTTAAAATGTCCCAGTTTCTCTTCTCTCTTTCCCCCTTTGTCTTCAACTTACTTCCATTGCTGTAAACTGATTTCAAAGTGCCATAAAGGGCCATTTCTGCTCTAGACTGTTATAGTACTATTATTTCACTTTCAACATCCTATGGAATCCTCAAAGGCCCCTCTCTAAACTGCAAACCCCAGCATTCTATAGGATGTTGAAAATGGAATAATAGCACTAAAACAGTCTAGTGTGGAAATGGCTATAGTTTGCACCCAGTTAACTCAGCTGCGGGGGGAGGACAGGAGAATCTTGCCCTTCCCAGGAGGCTCAGGTAAAAGTAAACTACCGCAGCCTCGCTTAGCTTGTCTGTTCTTCACGGTGAAATTAACTTTTATCATCTAGATCACACTCTGATGTTGCTTGGCCAGGTATGTCCCAGTTTCCACCTGTGAAATGTTGGAGACTACGCCCTGTGTATCCCCCATCTCCTCCATGAAAGTATTCTTTTGTTTTCCAACTTCCCAGAACTCTTTGCTTTCCTTATGCTACCTTAAAATGGCATCCTCATCTCCTCTATTGCCTAGTGTTGCCATATATTTTGGGAGGCAGGGCTCCTGAGCTTTAAATGGCAGCCTGATGTGCAGGCATGAACAGCTATTACATGCAGCTTTCTCTGGTTTAGCAGGCTTTTTAGGTACATGAGCAATCCAGGCAGGTCCCTTCTTTTTTCCTGGTCATTTGGTAACTGTAGTCAACCCCTACATTAACCTACAGTCCGATTGTCTCCCATGGGGCTAAAGAGGACTGGGGCAGTTGACATGTGACCTGATAAATACACTAGACCAATTAGAAAAAAAAATGATGGAATTCTACATCAGCTGCTTAGTCAACATATTAAACTAAGTAGAGATCAAGCATGGTGTAATGGTTTGAACATCAGACTATGGCCCTGGAGATCAGCGTTTGAATCTCTCCTTAGGCATAGAAACCCACTGGGTGATCTTAGGAGCATCACATACTCTCAGCCCTGGAAAACACTGTGATAGGTTCACCTTGCGGCAGCCTTAAGTTCGAAATGACTTGAAGGCACACAACAGTAGCAACAAAGTGTCTTCTGGCCTGGCCCTTCCAACCATACTTTGCCAGACAGCATCTACTCTGAGAGAAAGAGGTCCATTCTGGTGATGGATGACATTTCCACCCCCTTGCCACCATTGGGCAAGGCTGTGACAAAGATTTGTGACAGGGGTCTTCTTTCTGTCTTTCATAGCCTGGTAGGAACAAAGTGAAAACATCATCTACCCACGCCCTGATCACCCGTAGAATGGACTTCCTTCTCTCAGAATACATGCTGTTTAGCAAAGTAGATTTGGGGGGAGCAGTTAGGATCGTGATGATAGTACCATGGTTATGATTATGTTGGGATCGTGAATAAAGAGCAGTTATGGCTGTACAATTCTAAGTTCTGCATCTGTAACTACAATAGTGAATTCCAACTATTGACCTCATGTTGGAATTCTGATATTTTCCTTCATTCCTCAAATATCTAACATTCCACTGTCTTAAAACTTCAGGTGAGCATTTTAGAAATACAGTTTAGGCATCCAAAGAAAAGGGGCAGCTCAAATGACCAAAGGAATGCCAACATGGAAAATGTCAAAGCTCTAGGTGTCAACCATCTTCAGTGTCTGACTGTCTTCACGGCTAGAAATCTGGGGGAACGAAGGAAGATTTCATGAAGGAGCAGAATCCTTATTTGGGGGCTATGCCCTCATTTTCCTTCTCCCCATAGCTATGCCTTGCTACAGTTCAAGAAAATTTGAACTGCAACACACTTTCCTGTCTAGATAGTTAGTGCACAGCTGGTAGGGAACTTTAATAGACTTTCATCAATGGGAAAATCTCCCTTGTTGAACTTCTACCCAACTGTGTGTGTTACCTTCATGTTACCTGCCCAACTTATGGCAACCCCATGAACTTCATAGGGTTTTCTTAGGCAAGGAATACTCAGAGATGGTTTTGCAGGTTCCTGCCTCTGAAATCCAGCCTACAGCACCTGGTATTTATTGGTAGCCTCCCATCCAAGTACTAACCAGGGTTGACCCAGCTCAGCCTCCAAGATCAGACAGGACTTTGCCCAATTACCTAGCTGTTAAATGAACAGGAGCCTTTCAGGAAGGAAAACGACAAGCTTTTCCTCTAGTGAAATACGTCACGTTCTGCAACTACCTTGCAAAGTGGTTTTAAAATGCTGAGCTCTGCCTGAGCTCAGCAGACATGCTCCCAGAACCAGTTTTCACCTCTGAGGGCAATCTGAAAAGCAAGCCAGAGAACCGTACTTTGGAATCACAGAATCATGCATACTAACAGCACAGATCTCAGCCTTGGCCATTTCTGTACCAGACTGTTATCATGCTATTATTCCACTTTCAACATCCTATGGAATCCCGGGGTTTGCCGTTTACGGAGGGGCCTTTGAGAGGCCCAGGATTCCATAGGATGTTGAAAGCGGAATAATAGCACGCTAACAGACTAATGTGGAAATGGCCCACCCACTCCATCAGGAGTTACTCACACTCTCCCCTCGAAGAAACCAATCAATCCCTTCTCAAGTTTTACAATACTGACATGGTGCATATTAATTAGTGTTTTGCACAAGTATTCACATGTGCAGACAAGGTGTAAAATCTGTGTAAAGCCTGGAGGAATCCCCCCTCCCCATCATCTGCTTTATTATTTGCAAGGTAAGTTTGTTCCTGAATAGGTTATACACGGACGAAAGAGTGCACCGTGTCTATATACAGCTGGTATAGAGTTTGCAACTCTGTTGAAGCAATCTTATACAATATTGTTTGAAATGCTTCTCACACATGCCATACCCTGTGATTTATGCCCAGCTAACAATGGCTTTCCTCATGCTTTCCAAAGAGTTTACACTCCGTTCCCACATGCGTAATGAATTGTTTACACACTGCCATTCACTTTACACTTTACACTTTACACTTTACAACTATTTTACATCTGACTTACATGTGCTCCATAAATCATTTACATCATCATCTTTTTTTTTTTTTTGCACATACTTTACATGGTGTGACATTTGGAAAATACTTGCACTTGGCTTACACATGCTTTACAAAGAGATTTTTCTTTCACATGATTTACACGGAGTTCACACCTTGCTCTGCCTGTGCTTTAGAATGAACTTGCATATGCTTTATAATGAATTTGCACTTCATTGGCATGCACTTTACACGGCGTTTACAAGTGCTTTACACAAAGTTATGCCTTGTTTACATATAGTTTATACATAGTTTGTAACTGTTATAAAGATCTTTTTTTTTTTACATGGGTTCTGGAAGTTTACATATTCTTTGCACATTCCACACCTTTAGAATGTGTTCCTCCACTTCACACATAACCGAGTATGTCTTGTTGCTGGACTCATAAAGACTGGTCAAACTAAAATGTTGTCAGTATAGGATTTTAGCCAAGCTATGCTGTTCCACTACAACAAGGCATAAATATGAAGAATCGTAAGAAGTTTACTCTCAAATGATATCATGTGGAAACACTGGTTCATGTGTGCATGTTTTAATTCACACTGACATGTATTACATGTGGATTTTCATGTGACTTACACATGGGTCAAATCATGGTTTACACATACGTTTAGGTGTATTTTGTACCTAGTATTCACATGCTTAGCACGTGATATCTGTATGATATACTTTTTTTTGGGGGGGAAGAGATTGTAGTTGGCATGTAGTTTTACATGAAATTATTCAGGAATTTACATGTCATACATAGTTAACACATGCTTTACTCATGATTTAACACCTGCTTTACTCACTGGTTTCTCATGCTTTACACTAATTGCTTATGGTGTACTCATGAACTGAGCATGACTTCCTCATGACTGGCACATTGTCTACTCATGCTTTACACATGACATACTAATGGCTTGCAAATTGTCTATTCACTTATATAGATGTGGCTTATGCACAAAACAGGTACATGCAAGTTTCACTGCTTGACCTCTAATTGCTCAACGCATGGTTGCTCTGGGCCGGACATCTACACATAACCTTATTCCAAGCTAATGCTCACTTCACACCTGCAACGAGGTGCTCTTTGCAAGTTGATTGCATGTAGTTGAAAGACAAGACATTTCACAATATACATTTCCTTCGTCTTCTCCAGTATGGTGAAACAAGGTACGTGTGTGTAAAGCAGGATCAAAAACGTAAGTAAACATGGTCAACTGTACCCCATTTGCTAAGATAATAGCAGCAATGTTACTAACATCCAGGGGTTTTCAGAACACTGGCAGATTTAACAGCGAGGAAGGTCACAGTTGCAACCATGACCTCTGCCATGCATCTGACAGTGATCTCCAGGATCAAAGGAAAAGAGGGATTTATTATCATTGGCTGGAATTCTCCACCATGGTCTATGTTATGGAACTTTCCACAGACTTAGTTATGTAGCAGAGGCGCTACGGAACCTGCCTAGTGAATTGCAAAGATGCATCTCAGTGCAACAGTGTCCCAATGCACATTGGGCTCTGCTGATCTGCATCAGCACTTCTTAGATGGGTGAGTTTTACCAATGCACATCTGCAGTCCCCAGCATTGTGCACTGTCCTGACACACAATGGTCCCAGTGGGCATCAATTACCTCACAGCTCCCTTATGTATAACATCACAGCACTCCTTGCTGAATACAAACTTATTGAAACTGCTCAATCCCATTTCCAGCTGACCTAAGTCTACTTCCAAAAACCTAAATCCCCAAGTGAATTCCGACCATTATTTATATATATTTTATCATGACAGGTTACCATGTGTAGAGTTGACATGACTTCAAATTACTGCTTTCATATCACAGAGTTTCTGGGAGCCGATGCCAGCCGTGCAGGGAGCTGGGTTTGCATGGGTCAGGTTTATTTCTTTATTTTATTGCATCCATTTTGCAAACAAAAAGTGGGAACAGGGTTCTTTTATATATGTATGTATTCAACTGTACAGCCCCAGGGTTCAGGGTGGCTAGCAACAGATTAAGGGGGGGAAAAGGCGATATAAAATCCTGCTAAAAATTCAAATTAAAATCCAATTGAACAGCTGCAAAGGTTGCATATATTTAAAGCGCCTGAACCTCTAGTGTGTTAAAAACCCCATTGTCACTCACCCCAGTCTTTGCAATTCCACTCCACCTGGAAAAGTCTTACAACGGTATGTTGTAAGATGCACAAGCTAGGGGGAGTCTCTAAGGGCTGGTTTGCACCTCCACGAACAGCCTGTGATGGCCTCATTTGCACCTCTGTGTGTGAACTGCCTCTGTTGAGAAACACAACATTTCAAGGTGGAACGAACGTTCTGTGCTGCTGGCTCTGCAACAACATACCTTCAAATGCATGCAAGTCCCCACTTGACTTTGCAGACATCAGGGGGGCTAGGATGAACATTTTTGTATAGGTCTCACAGTATCCAAAGGAAAGGGGAATGACTTCTGAAGTCACCACTTCCTATGCCTTCACTTTCCAAAGATGCAACCCCCATGGCATTACTATGAAGGCATGCTTTTGACAGGAAATCCTATTTTTGGCAAAAATTAGGCAGCTGATCTTCCCAGCATGGCTTCCTCCACATGTATCAGTTTGGGAAACTCTCCATCCCATATCCTTCAAGTGTCCTGATTTGGCTGGGACAGTTGGATTAAGCCTTTGTCTTTTTTCCCCCCACTGCTTTTGAAATATCCCAGTTTCTCTCTCTCTGTTCTTCCCACTTTCTCCTTTGGTCCTTTCCGCAGCTTACCAGATCCCGGCTGCATCCTGCAGGGATGTCGGTAGAGCTTCTCCTGGGAGGGGAGCACGACAGGAGCGCTCTCCTCCGTACCGGCTACCTCTGTTAATGGAGGAAGCGCGATGGCGCTGCCTCTTCCTTCCACAGTGCATCTGGGCACTGTCCCAATTGGAGGACATCAGCACCTAAGGTAAGTGTGAGAAGGCAGCGGGAGGGCTGTGCAATTGCCGGTCATTGATGGGTAAAACCTGTCAATGATTTGCAGCACAATTGTACTGCCTGGGAAGGAGAACGATGGGACCACAATGCTGTAGTGCATAAGCATCATCCAGGTCCTGTCCTTCTCCCATCCCCAATGCGGGACGACGATGTCCTGCAGAAAGGGCCTTTGTCCTCAGCTGACTTGGATTGCTGCAAACAGTTCAAAGTGTGCAAGTAGTTTTCAATCCACTAACTCAGCAGTAGGGGAGGGGAGAAGAGGGGCCTGAATCTTGTCATTCCCAATAGGTTCAAGCAAAAGCAAACTGCTACAGTCTCTTCTAGTTTGTCTCCTTGTTAGTGACTTTGCCATCTTGTCCACATTCTGGTATTTCTTGACCACATATGTCCTAGTTTTCATCTGTGAAATGTTGGAGCAAACATTTATGCCAGTGTAACGCACCAACAGAATTCCAGCTAAAAAGCTTTGGCTGCTGGTGCCAAGCGCAGACATGATAGTTGTTAAGCAGTAAACACTCTGCATTGTCCAGCTACCTGCTGACAAAACCAAGGACTTTTTATAAATATGCCCTCAGGTGCCGAGTTCCCATTCTGAGAGATTTCTGTGCTGTTGACCACATAGTTGACTCCTTTCCCTCTGCTCTTTTTCTGATGACAGACATTTGATTGTACACTCTCTGGGGCAGAGACTTTGTGCTCGTACGGCACACAGATGGCTGTGGCTTTGTATAGGGCACTGAGAGCCCAGCATGTTGTTAGGAATAAATCAATGCAATAGTGGTTTGAGTGTTGAACTAGGACTCTGTAGACCAGGATTCAAATCTCCACTCAGCCATGGAAACCCACTGGGTGACCTTCGGCAAGTCACACTCTCTCAGCTTCATAAGAAGGCAAAGACAAACCCCCTCTGATGAAATCTTGCCAAGAAACCCCCCTGACAGGTTCACTGTAAGTCAGAACCAACTTGAAAGCACACAACAACAAGGGCCACTACATATATAACATCTGTGTCTGTGTGTACACACATGCACACATAGACACACACACACACATACACACACACTCCCTCTCTCTTAGTGATAACCTCTTTATAGGGAAGCAAACTTATAGCACTGTATCAAAAGCACAATTGCAAAATCAGAATTATCTGCAAGTGCAGAATAGCCCTTAGATTCAAGCCCTCTCACTGTACAGGTCCTTGGGTGGGTAGCAAATTCCTCCTCTTGGTTTCTTAAAGCTAATGATGTCTCTAAGGGTTGCGGAGCTCACATTTTGAAAGTGAAAGGTTGGCTGCAAAGGTCATACAACTCACCCACCTAGGCTAAGGCACCAGAGCACACACATCATACTAGGAATTTGGCAGATGGCATGCTGCTTATTGCTGCCTTCTCTCAGCTCTCTCTCTCTCTCTCTCTCTCTCTCTCTCTCTCTATTTGCATGAGAAACAAGTAGGATCAGGACATTATCTAGGGCCCACTGCTCAGTGGCAAAGCACATTGGTTGCATGTAAACAAGTTCCACGTTACAAGGAAAAGGTTCCACCTGACTGTGGGAATGCTGCTGCTCACAGCAGTCAGTATTTGGTTCTGTGGTTTGGTGGTTTAATTTAGCATACAAGTGTTCCATGGGTATCCTCTACAGCAGGGGTGAGCAGGTCCAGGGATCGGAGCCCCTGCACATCTGCGCAGATTGCCAAAAACTGGGAGATTGAGAAAGGAGTCCAGTTCTGGTTTTGAAACACACTTCTGAAAACATTAAGCAGCATAAGGAGCTCTGCAACAGATTTAAAAGGTCAATTGTTGCCCCCTGAAGATTCCACCAAAGGCAATTCTAATTTGGGGGTGGGGAGACAGAGAAAGGACAGGCAGAGGAATTGGGAGAGGCCTCATTTTGCTTGTTCCTGAACTAGAGCTTTGCCACTAGTCCACGGCATGGTGTGAGAGAGGAAGGTGGGAAGAGCCAAGCCCCTAAACCAGAGGTGAGCAATTTTGGAGAGTTGTAGGGGTCCAAGATATCTCAGGACATTCACTTTCTGCTAAGGTCCACAGGGCAATAAGGAGGAATCTCAGAGTGAGAGCACTGCCTTGAAAACTCTGTGTGTGTGTGTGTGTGTGTGTGTGTGTGTGTGTGTATTCACATGCTTATAAAACAACACGGTGACAGGCAGGCCCTACTACATCACCTGCTGGTCCTCTTATTTATGGGATTAAATGCAGGCATTCAAGTTGTAATCTGTGGTTCATGGGGAGAAAAAAGCCACACATCTGCATTGCAAGATCCAGAAATCTACAATTCTGTCCAGGAATCTGGAGCAACCGGTGGCCAAGCTTTTCAGCTCAGAACATCACAGCCTTTCTGTCCCTTCCTGACACAGAGGTGCCATCTCCTTTAGACATTCTGGAGAAAAGGTAAACTGTCTGGATTTATAGGCCATTTCCACACTAGACTGTTCTAGTGCTATTATTCCACTTTCAATGTCCTGTGGAATCCTGGGGTTTGCAGTTTAGGGAAGGACATTTCAAATTCTCAGCCAGAGAGTTCTTTGGCCTCAGTAAACTACAAAGCCCAGAACTGCACAGGATGTAGAAAGTGGACTAAGAGCACTATAACAATATAGTGTGGAAATGGCCATAGACTTTAGATTCTAATACCACATGGATAATGCCATCATGTACTGAAGAATGTTGAAAACAGAGCATTCTTAACTGCTACCTTGATTGCAGCTCAGATTCGTCTTTAGCAACTGAAGAGGGTGGGAACCATTTTGTTCTTGTTACATATCTTTAATTCTGTTTGTTAATCATCTATGCCTGTTTCCCGTGATTTGTCTTTCTTGGTGCTTTTTCGTTGAATGGCATACTCTGTGTAACTGGGGGTTTAATGTAGCATGGTTAAGGACATCACCTGGTGGTGGTGCCCCTTGTGACATTACAAGGGCCCACCTCCTCTGACATTACAAAGGGTTGTGCCTTCAGGCAAAAGAATAACACTTATGCACAGGAGAAAGGCATCAGTTGTTAGAGGGAGCCTCTGCTAGTTAGCAACATTTGTATGTTTACACTAATTGCCAGTTTACATCTGCTAACCTCCCTTTTCATTTACTTTCTCCCTTCTTTCTCTTCTAGAATCTCCCCTAACATGCAGCCATATTTTCGCTTGTCTGTCTCCTCCAAAGCACCCTGTGCTTGACTATGTACAAGTAATTTGTAAGTAAGAGTATTTTATATGTTTGATAAAGACCAAGCTTGCATTTTTCTCTATAAGACTCCATGTGTATGGAGGTAGGTGTAGGACTGGCTTTTGTTCAGCTTCTGCCTTGTCAACTTGATAACTCTTCTAGAGAGATCCACTACCATCTCTGACATTTCCCAACAGCCCCATGATTTGTAGAAATACAAACAAACAAACAAACAAACAAACCTCCACATCTTGATGGGAGTTTAAGAAACAACTAATGAAGACCAAGGAAGATTAAGCATTCTTGGTAACCATGGAATTTTAACTGAGTTTCCAATGGGAAAAAAGGGTGGAGGGCAACTTATGAGCAAGGATGCAACGGAATGAAACAATTTACTCTGCAACATTCTGTAACCTAGAACGTACATTCTTTGAGAAAACAGTTTTCTTATGCTTTCTATCCTGTATTAGCAAGTGTCACATCCATACACAAACAGCCTCATGTCTCTAAGAGTCTGGTACTATCTTGTATGAAAATCTTCTTATGGTTAATTTTGCAGGATCTATAAACAAAACAAAGAAATCTCAACATGAGATAAAGAAGCCCTGTATATTTTTGAAAGTGCAGCTACACACAGACACCAGTGGGGATTTTAATGTGGATGGGTGGGCAAAGTATCTATCCATCTATCTAGATACAAATATAATCTATGTATTTAAAAATATGTAAACACAATTGCTGCATTCTATTGTCTGGTGATCAGCTGAATCTAGGGCAGACCAAGATATTTTACTGCCTGAATCAGTGCCGTCTCCCTCACCCCCTAGTAAATTACCCAAGATTATTTTGGCACCAAAGCAAAACATTAAATAAATTAAAATCCCACAAGCATATTCTCCTGTTCCCTGAAATGACTTAAATTTTACAGCCCTTTTGTGATACCCCAATCCAGCTCCAAGAGACAGCTGCTTCACTCTACCTCAGAGCTAGCTCCAAGGTTTGGGAGGGTACACCATTTTCTTCCCCAGTCCAATATTGGCAAAACGTCCATCAGGTCCTTCATGCCCCAAATTTCTTTGGCCAAAACTATCCCTAGAGTTGTCCCAAAAGCCTCTGGGAGGGGGCTTAGCTATTTCAGATTACTCCCCTGCCTAATTTGGGCCCAGCAAGGCTGTGTTTTTTCAATGTGGAAGTATGTGAGGGCAACAAAAATTGCCCTGGAGCCCCTATGAGTTGGTCTACTAGGCACATTTTACCCATTCCTCTCTATGTAATAGGCTTGATTGTACAGTTGTCCCTCCACATTTGCTAGGGCTAGAGGTGCAGAACCTCCACAAAAGTGGGAAAATCACAAATATCAAAATGTGTGTGAGAGAGGGAATGGGGCAAAGCATGGTGGGCAGAATGGGCACCCAGAGTCCAAACCAGGTCATGGAAAGGTGAGGGAACGGGTGTGGGTCAGTACAACATTTCCTCTTTCTTGTCCATCTCCTACCTTGGGTATACAGGAGCATTGGGAGAGGGTTTGTGGTGCTGAGAAACTGGGCTGCAATCCATCTTTAGATGGCCAGGCAGCTGGTGGTGAATATGAAGAGACCAGAGGTGGATTTTTAAAGGACTGTGTGGCCTCATTGGGCCCACCATGAGGAAAGGTTCCCCCAGAAAAGAAGTGCTTGAGGTGCTGGTGGTGGTGAGGTTTGGAGAAACTTGCAAATAATCAAATCCCTGAAAGTCAAAGTTGCAAATGTGGAGGGCCAACTGTAAAACAATACAGAAGAAGGGTGGGTGGGTGGAGTAGGTGGTATTTCTCAAAGTGAACCTACAAACAGCCGGGATGTCTAACCTTGATCATTCTACATGAGAGGGCATCCTCACCCTGTGCTGTTCTATCCACATCTTTTGGTCTAATTTTCATTCAAGATCTTCTGCTCTGAACGTGGAACACGTTGCTGCTCTAGGATGGTGGCTGAGCTCTGATCAGTAGCCTGTGTCTGGTATAGCTACTTTAGCTTCTCTACCCAACCACCGTACCCATTTTTTCATACCAGGACAAGGTGGCAAAGCTCATCAGTCGTCATGACAGGCACACCAAGTCATGCATACAAGGCTTCCATCTAACTGTCACTCACATAGTGGGCCCTCGGTATCCACTAGGGTTTGGTTCCAGCACCCTTCCTACTCCATGGGTACCAAAATTCATGGATGCTCAAGTCCCATTATGTACAATGGCATAATAAAATGGTGTGCCTTGTAGAAAAAGACAAAATCAAAGTTTTGTTTTTGGATTTTTTTTGGGGGGGGGGATGTTTCTAAGCCATGGTTGGCAGAATCCATGAATACTACTATACTCAGTATTGCCTCTGCTAATTGTTGCTTCTGCCTCCCTGCCTGCCTTTCTGTCAATACAATATCACAGATTGGCGCTTTCCCATACCATATACTCCAACTTCCCCCATTTGGTAGTGACAGTCCCAGTTAATCCTCTTTTGTCCCACTTTTTCACTGCTCTTAAATGTCCCAGTTTCTCTCTCCTCTTCCTCCTTCTCCCTTTTGTCCACAGCTTACTTCAGTGGCTGAAACTAAGGGCCTTTCCACACTATAGTGCTATTATTTCACTTTCAACATCCTGTGGAATTCTGGGGTTTCTAGTTTTCTGAGGCCAAAGATCTCTCTAGCTGAGAATTCTAAATGCCCCTCCCTCAATTGCAAACTCCAGGATTCCATGGGATGTTGGAAATGGAATAAGAGCACTGTAACATTGTAGTGTGGAAGGCCCTAAGCGCAAAAGTAGTTTGAACTCAATTAACTCAGCAGTGGGGAGAGGAGAGGAGCAGGGGGAATCATGCCCTTCCACATAGACTCAGGCAAAAGCCAACCACTACAACCTCTACTAGCCTTTCTGGTTTTTTTTAATTCTCAGCAATAACTTTTCCGCTCTTGACCACACTCTAGGCATGTGTCCTCGTTTTCATCTGTGAAATGTCAGACACTATGGGCCCTGAATGCCTGGAAATTTCCCACTGCTGCTGTAAATTCCCCCAAGTATACTCCTGAATATCGGGGCAGAAGTCCAACTATTCCAAAGGAAGATTATGGATTCTGGGTTTAATTGAGAGGCTGCTGCCTGGGTTATATATTTCTTACTGTGTGATAAATTTGTGCAAAACCCATTTTGCCTCCTCCGAGAGATACAAGCAAACACCTCTGCAATTACTATCTGCGGTGGCCACAATGCGCAAACCAGTTTAAGATGAAAGACTTTGCAGTTAATGCTATTGACTTCAGTGGTGCTCAACCAGCATCAATCCATGCACACTGACTTGTAGATTGCAGTGCTCAGATAATAGCTGCCAACTTGTCTGGTATATAAACGAAGTCTCTGGCTGTAAATATGTACAGTATAAGGGAGGATGTATTGTTAAAGCCTTGGCATGTTATTTGCTCAGAGGAGAGCAGTCAGTGCCTCCAGGAGAAATGAACAGGGGAGCCGTATGTTTTATGATGGGCTTCTGTGTGTTTAAAATTGGGACACTCAGAGAGAGATCTTACCAGAATCTTTGCATGCATGAAAACTAAGTTTAATGCTCCATTAAAGACCTTGTATGGCAGAGCTCCCTCCACGCCCCTTTTTCTGAAACCTCAGAGAGGTTTGCTTTGCCAGAGCAGGTGATAAAAAAGCTAGATGGACCAATATTCTAGCTTAACATCAATGCAGTTTCAAGACAGGCTGATGTTCAAGAAATAAAGCTGCACTGGTCCAATTTCTGCCAGTCAATACAGCCACTGAAGAAAGCAGAGAACTTCGTTCAGGAAAATTCAGACTATGGGGTGGGGGGGGATGCATTCCAGTGGCAGGTGAGGCCAAAAGGCATTTCAGCTTTTCAAAAAAGGAGAAAAGCAGCTCCTTTGAAAATATCCCAGTTTCTCTCTCCTCCTCCCACTAATGTGCTCAGCTTACTTTCAGTTGCTGCAAATGGAGTTCAAAGTGCAAAAGTAATTTGTACTCCATTAACTCAGTAAAGGAGAGAAGGTGAGGGACACCAAATGATGGATGGAGCCTCTAATGCCAGATTTGGCTCCTGGAGCAGGGGTGTAGCTAGAGGGGGCAAAATGAGGGTAATGCCATCCCCAGTAAGAATTCTGCCCATGAAATTTTCCATCATTCTGCATTCTAGCATCGGAGAGGCGGAGACCCTGAGAATCATTCACACATTGAGCTCTTTATACAGACAGACCCCACCTTCTGATGTCCCGTTATCTATGACTTGCTCTTTTGACACTTCCAAATTAAGGATGAGTTCCATTAATTTGACGGGGTTCTCGTCTTTCAACAGTTCTCACCTATGGAGACTGACTTGGAACTGCTTGCACATATGCACTGCGTGCAAAGCAAGCTGACAGGGTAAAAAGCGGGTGTCAAGCCAGCTGAGAGACTTTGCAAGCAGTCCACATGCAGTCAGTCCCAAGTGAGCCTCCATAAGTCCTCATTCTCCCTTCAGGAAAGTACATGGGTTCCACTTTTCAACCAATTCCATTTTCTGACAGCGCTTTGGCTCCTAACCTGGCAGATAAAGGGGGAAGCCTGATTTTCCTCTGTTTGAACTCCCTTTGGTAATTCTGTCTACTCTTTTGCTTTGGATTCTTAAGCTGTATTTTGATATGCTCAAATGAAATTTTAAGTTACTGCAGTGCTAGAAGATGGAAGGGGCAAAAGGGAGTTTCATGGGGGGAGGAGAATTCCTATGGGAGGGTACTCTCATTCCTCCTTCCCCTCAATAGCAACCTCCCAGATTGAGACTTCCAGTCTCCACATGAGAGTCACAGAAATCCTGCCAGAAAGTTAAAACACAGTCTTTTCCAGAAAAAAAAAATCAACAACTTACGATAGAATAGGATTCTGCATTAATTTGGGAGCAGTCAGTCCCCTAGGCAAAAGTCTACTACCATAGCCCTGACTCCCTACATTCCCATGAGATTTCATACTATTGCACTTGGTCTTCTGATCACCTTCATTTATTTGTTCCTGCACTGCTGCACTCTATGCTCATCCAAGGCCATTCCTCCATCCTTGCCTTGCTTCATCTAACATAAACTGCAGGCCCTCAGGGATCAGAAATGCACCAGTTATATCTCACCCTGCATTTGCTTCTTGTACCACAATGTTTAATACAAATAACTGTTGAGGGAGTTTGCCAGACACACTGATGGAGGAAGAAGATGAGAGGATGGATGGAGAGGGGAGAAGAGCAGGAGAGAGAGAAGGGTGAGAGATCACCTTAATATTAAGCAAATGGGAGAAGGTGACTTCAGGGAACAGATTTGGGTTCCCATTAAGGAAGATCACCTGCATAGACAACATTGACATGAGCAAGACTTGCAAAATTGCCCAGTTGAAATGTGGTGTTTTCATACCCTCTGGTTGTTCCAATCTGGCAGGGACAGTCCCTGTTATTCCTCTGTCATCCAACTTTTTCAGCTGCTCTTAAAGTATTCCAGTTTCTCTCTCCATCTCCCACGTTCCCCCATGATCCTTAGTTTACTTCAACTGCTGCACACTGAGTTCAGCGCCCAAAAGAATTTTGCAGTCATTTACTCAGCAGCAGAGTTAATTAACTCAACAGAGAAGAGGGGTAGAATCTTGCCCTTCCCATTAGTCATAGGCCATTTCTGCACCTTACCAATTCAATCCTGTGGTCATCCCATCATAAGCCTACAAGCGCCTTTACTGGGATGAGAGTATGAGGCAGATGCTCTGTGGAAGGGATCACACGTGACATGTTCACAAGTGACATGTGCTTTCCTTCCGCAGTGCAGGCAGCCTCTTTCCCATGCTGCACTGGAGAAGGAAGTGTCCCTTCCACATGGCTGGCAGTAGCAGGAATGTTGCATGATCACAACACTTAATGGATGTATTCTATTAAGCAAATATTCCATGATTGCGATGGGTGAGGAGGAGATGGCAGCAGGACCATTACGAAGTCATGTGAAACCATGACTCATGGACTGCTGCCATCCCATCCCCATCATGGGATGGCAAAGCCATGCGGAAATGGCCATAGGCAAAAGCACACTGCAGCCTCTTCCAGCTTGTCTGTTCTTCCTCATTAACAACTTTTGCCATCTTGACCCCAGTCTGATGTGACTTGGCCACACTTGTTCCAATATTCATCCACAAAATGTTGGCAGGTATGTGCTTTGCATCAAATACACTGGCCCAATTCCAACTGGTTCCAGGTGTAAGCAGCCAGGGAGTGCTCTGGATGGCACTTCAGAAGCCTGGTTGCTTCATTCCTACACAACCTCATTGTTAACCTTTTGCTCTTGGAAGTCCTCAGTAGCAGACCTCAACAATGCTTAATTGGTTGAAAGCAAGAATCTCATATCTATGTGGAAGGTGTGTTCTCCTTTCTTTGCCACACCACTCCTGTGGAAGTTTCCTCTTTAACCACGGTTGGAAGAGGTTAAAGAAGTAATGAGTTGGCCCTGAGGATAGACTATTGGCAGAAGAAAAAGCAAATACGAGAAATCCGGACTCTGCACAGACACAGTTATTTCTGGGGCACAGTGGGTAATATTGCCCCCCCTTTTCTTCCTAACTAGACAAAATGTAATAAAGGAAGGAAGCCATGGGGTGAAAGGCCTGTTCCATTTACTCTACTATGTCCTCATTATAGCTCCATTCCATGCAGTACAATCTGATGCTTAGAAGTATGTTCCCATGAATCCAGCAGATATACTTAGTAAGTGCATTTTAAGATTGCAACCATAACTTTAAAAAAAAATAAAATGAAGTGGTGAAACTGACTAGACCTGACTAAGTCTTTTTAGATCCAGTCAATTTTAGTCTTGGGGGAGAAGATCTCTCCCCAAAAACTCTAGAAAGGATTATATGTGTGCTTACGGGGAGATATACTTTATCCCTTCCTGTTGTTCCAAACTGCTGGGCATAATTGGTTTGTGGAGGTAGAACATGTTACTTAGCACAGATACTAAACCATTGAGTACGTGGGACAGTTTCATCAAAATATACAAATACACATGCATATGCATTAGCAATTCTGGGTGCACCAATTGGAGATCATTTTGCTTTCCTTGGATTCTACTGAAGTGCTACAGAAATCTTTGAAAATCCTTTGGCCAGGGATCACACATGCCCAAATTAAAAATACATTCTGGAGGGAGTAACAGCAGTACAAGAAGAGTTCTCTGAGGGTTAAACCAATCCCCATGTTTAGCATGTTTTTAAAAGAGCAGCTCCTTGAAACATCTGAAATACATCTGTTTGTCATAGCACTTGATTATCCCCAGTGATGTATCTTGCGTTTATTGTGCTTTGTCATGTGTTTAATCCTTGGAAGGTAAACAGAAGTTTAATTTGCAAGTCCAGTGGCTGAGGCACATACGTCTGAGGAAATCCTCTGTTGTAGGAGGAAGAATATATTTATCACAGAGAATACGTAATCCATTAAAGGTCTAGTTTGATCCTTAGATATTATTGTTGGTTCAAATCCCTCGGTTCTGAAGCCCAACAAGGAAACAAAAAGACTCAAGAGACTCTTTTCTAAAAAGCATGCTAAGCATACAGATCAGTTTAAATCAGGTTTGTAATGTGAATGTAAAATTTAAAACAAGCTAGGGTAAGAAAGGCTGAATTGCAGCAATAACCTACTAAAGATAGGAGAAAAAAGTGACTTGGAATGAAATGACTGTACCATGTTGCCAAAGCAGAACCTACCCAGGCGCCGGGAACCAAAGGACTTCCCAGGTTGCAATTAAGAGCAGTCGCATAGGGATAGGCGGCGATGGGGCCGGTTCGCCCCAGGCAGCAATGTTTTTGGGGTGTCTCGGCTCGTCCCTATGCCCCTGTGCACCATGGCCATGCCCCCACGCACTGTGGCCACACCCCACACGCCATGGCCCTACCCCCTCCCGCCCCCCCCCACTCCAAGCTCCGCCACTGACTAAGGGAACGGCTTATCAGTGCCTGAAGGAAGTTTACCTTTGCTGGATGGTGCTATGTATGTTACATCCAGGGGTCCATTCACAATGCACAATTATAGCATTATTGTTCCACTTTAACTGCTATGCTTCTGTCCTATCGAATCCTGGGACTGGATAGTCTCCAGCTGTCCCATTTTGGCTGAGACAGTCTCAATTAGTTGTCTGTCTTCCCATTTTTTTTCCAGCTGGTTTGAAATACCAGTTTCTCTCTCCTCCTCTCACTTTCCCCCTTGCCCTCCATTTACTTCTACTGTTGCAAAACTGAGTTCAAAGTGCAAAAGCAATTTACAGGTAGTCAACGTTGGGGAGAGGGAAATCTGGTGTTTCCTAGTAGGCTGTGGGAAAAGCAAACTGCTGTAGCCCCTCCTAGCTTAGGTGTTCTGCCTCATTAATAACTTCTGCCATCTCCATGCTCTGGTGTTGCTTGGCCACATGTGACCCAGTTTTTATCTGTGAAATGTTGGAAGGAATGGGATCAGCAATTTAGAGCGAGGCATTTAGAATTCTCAGCTAGAGCACGCCAGTGGCCCCCCCCCCCACCTACATACCACAAACTTCTGTAGGACACAATCATGCCAGTTAAAGTGGCATAATAGTGCTAAAGTTATGTAGTGTGAATGGGACCCAGGAGTTTGTGTCTTGTCCAATAGAAATGTGAAATTCTGCAGCAATGCAATCTGAATTCTGCACCAACAAAGCCCAATTCAGCCACCTGCGTATTAACTGCATCTTCTTTTACATAATTTAGGCTTCATTTTTTTAAAAAATTCTTTTTTGAACATTCTTTCTTCTGCTAGTTAAGGGGAAGGACAAAGTGCTTAGATCATGTTTTAAGATCTTGTTCAGCCACCTCTTTGGCTTCACGGTGGTAGGCATTGCACACAAATTTTCAAGCGTATAGTCAACATTGCAATAGCTAGAAATTTGTTCCAACCCTTCAAGGTAAACAGACTCCCAGAAAACTGAATTCTACCCCCTTTGTCACATTCTGTGAATTTTTCATACCAAAGCTACTATAGAGAAACTCTGCATTTGCAAATGAACTTAAAACACCAGAGTCCTGCATTATGATATCCTATGTTCTGCATTTTTATATATACAAAAGGGAGAAATCTAACTGTTTGAGAAAATGGTGAAAATTGAGCACATTCACATGTAATTTGTATTTTGCATAATTAAGCTTGGAAATAGCATTTAAGAGAGCTGGGAGGGGATTGAGCAAGGCTTTGTTTCCCATGCTGTAGGTTGTCAATAATGTAGTATAGCACAAAGAAGTAGCAAAACACAACCTCCTCGCTGCAGCATCACTGTATCAGAACCCCCCCCCCCCCATTCAAATATGGTGGCATCAGCAGCAAAAACAACCCCAGGAAAGGTGCTAGAAGCAAGTCTGACATTATAAAATTATAATTGAATCAGTAATTCCCAGTATGTTTGTGCTGTCTTCCTCCTGACAGGTTTGGCGTTATGGCATTTCTGAATACGGAACATTAGGAGGAGATATAATTCTGTGTCACAGAAATGCCCCTGATGAAGGCAGCAAAACACACATAGGATTGCTTAATTAAATTACAATTGTACTTGACTGGCCTTATCTCTTGAAGCTTTCTAGTTTTCAGCAGAAAGTGGGCATCTCCTATAACCTTTAGTTCTGCCTTCCCTAACATGGTACCCTCCAGAAATACAATGCCCATCATCCCTTCCAGAATGGCCAATGGACAGGGATGATGATAATTGTATTCCTAAACATTTGGTGACACCACAGTTGGGGAAGGCCATTCTGGTTCCAGCCTCAAAAGATGCCAAAATCTCATCACTAGACAGGTAGACTAACTTCTTACAACAAGAGGAAGGAAGACCCGTTTGGGCTCAATGGGTGCGTTCAAAAGTTACTCTTTTTGGACTACAACTACCACCCCCACCCCCAGACAGTATGAGCATGGATTGTGGATTCTGGCACCTATGGTAAAAAAAAAAAAAAGGTATTTTTTAAAAGTGTTGGGCCTAGGCAGTAGATGTGTCTGGGGATATTTTCCACACATTCAGAAGTTTAAATTCACAATAGTAAGGACTACAAACTCTTCCCTCTACCACTCTCAAAATCTGATCTCTGGATACTAAATTTGCAACCTACTCCAAGTGCTTGATTGTTTCTGGTATGAGAGGAGCAGTGAGCACACAAAACCCTCATTATAATTCCTCCTGAAAGGTGCCATGAAGTCAGGGGTTCCGACATGCAACTGGTAATAATAAATGCAGAAGATTTCTAGGAAAAATGAAACAGAAGAAAAACATAAATAAAGGAGGAGGGGAATCAAATGTACAGTCCTTTTGTTCGAGAAGTATACAGTTGAGCGATAAGCAGTATTCGTTCCCCCTTGGGAAGAGAGAATGGGAGTCATCAACACTTGGGGAACTGCCAGGAAAGGATTGTGTGAGAAAGTGCAACCAAAGAAGAAAATGTCATTGATTTCCAGAGCTGGCAGACATTCCAAGCAGTGATTTTGCTCGAGGAGAACCCCACCCCACCCCTGCAAACAATGAAGAATCAAAACTGCCATGCCTGCTTCTTGGTTTCTGTCTAGAGATAACAGACGGTTACCCAACAAGAAACATCATCAGGAGAGGTCATTCTTACCCCTGTGTCTTAAAGAATGGGAATTCCATGCCTTAAAAACTTAGCGGACTGGACTCAGTGGCCTTAGAATTCTTCCAAGGAGTTTGGAGCAGCAACGCGTTGAAGGACTGTGGATCCAACTGTTAGTGCTGGCCTCCCCACAGCTTTGGCGCAGTGAATTTATAAGATGTAGGTCTCTCTCCTGATCCCCTAAAGGAAGTCTGTTTGATGCCTAAGCTGGGCTAAGCAACATCCCAATATTTCTAATGGTTTGCCTGGTCCTAGGCTGGCTAAACCGGCCCACAAATCTGAAACAACTGGGAACTTGGGGAGACCGTTCCCATTCTCTATAGAGCTTCGCATCCCAGTTTAAACTAAAGAAATCAAGAAGGGAAGCCCCTAAGTTGAATGCAGTCAGCTGCAGAAACTCTCACCCCCAAATAAGAGCAAAAGAAGAAACAATGGGAAAAAAACCACCCCAAAAACAATACGATAAAAATTCTTTGTGGAACTGTCCTTCCAGGTTCCGTGCATTTGAAAGACAAAAGGTCCAGTTGGCCCAAGGAGAAAACTAATGCCGCTTTAGAAGGTTGTCGCAGAGGTGAGGGGTTTGGAGGGCCGTGTTTGCAGTCAACCCTTTTGAGCCCTGTGTCTTTTCAGTTATGTGTTAAATATCAGGTTTGACTGGAAGTGTCTGAGATGGCATGTGAAGATAAATGGCTGTAGAAACAAATGCATATTTTTTTTGTTTTGTTTTGTTTTCTTCTATTCCCTCACAGTGATGGGGTTCTCAATAAATTTTCATTTCTCGCTCTCTTCATCTTTTCCAGAAAGTAGAGATACATCTTCTTCTTCTCTTTCTCTCTTTCTCTCTTTCTTCCCCCCCTCTCTTGGATTCTTTCCCTTTCACTTGTTTCCTTTCCTTGTTCTGCTCCATTTCCTGGATGTCCTAAATCTTAAACAACAGAGTCACAAAGGCAGATGACAGCAAGCCCAAAAAGAGGGGAGATTCCATGCTGGCCGCTGCCATGTTTTCCAGGGAACCTGGTCCTGTTGGAAAAAGATGAAAACAAAAACAAAAAAAGTTGACTGTTGTTGTTGTTCTCATTTTCTTCGGAATTCTAATTCTCTACAAAACATTAGACAGTTATCATAGTTTGATACCACTTGAACTGCCAGGGCTCCATTCTATGGAATTTTGAGACATGTTGTTTGAGAAGTGGTTTAAAATTCTCTGCTAGACAGATCTAGTGCAACCGTTCAGGGGAACGAAGCAAAACTTCCCAGAAGAGAATTCTAAGGACCCTATCAGACCACGCTGTTACAGTTCTATTATTCCACTGTGACTGCTATGGCAACATTCTGTGGAATTCTGGGATTTGTAGTTTAGTGAGGCTCAAGAGCTTTCTGGCTGAGGATTCTGATTGCCTGTTTGTAAACCGCAGATCTCAAGGTTCCATATGATGTTGCCATGACGGTTAAAGGAGAATAATTCTGCTATAGCAATGTAGTCTGATAGGTCCCTAAGATGGACATAGTACAGTTAAAGTGGTATCAAACTCCTGTAATTGTTGAAAGGAAAATGGTTTTGATTGGGTTAGACATTAATATAGCCTGGCTTGAGCTAATTTAGAAAAATGTTTGCCCTAGTTTTAGGGACTTTTCTCCAGAAAAACAAGCCATCATAGTAAAGGTTATTATACTTAAGGTTACTATACTTAAGGACATGTAAGACTTAAGGACTTTCTGAGAGCAAGAAACAAGGACTGGGTTGTTTACCTGGAAGGAATCTGTAGAAGATCAGTTTAAAAGTCTGGTCTGAAAAGACAACCTAAACATCTGCTAGGAATGTTAGCTGGATGGAAAGTCTCCTTAGCACATATACAATATTTGAGTAGTAACTTTTAGGATACAGTATTGGAGTGTACCAGTAAGTGGTTCTGGTCTCTGATTGTTAGAATGTAAGACAGAAATGTATTCCTTTTAATAAAGTGAGATCCTTGACTCACCAACATGTCATCCTGATTGGCCTTAGGTCATTTTTGCACGAGGCTGTTATAGCACTATGATTCCACTTTCAACATCCTATGGAATCCTGGGGTTTGCAGTTTTGGGAGGGGCCAGCCAGATTCAAACCCCAGGATTCCATAAGATGTTGAAAGTGGAATCATAGCGCTATAACAGCCCAGTGCAGAAATGGCTCTAGTGTGGTACAGGACAGATTTTCTTCACTGTACAGTGTACAATACTCTAAATGAGGTCTTCACTTGTGAAGACTAGCGAGGGGTTGTATTTCTTGTGTTTTACTAGTTATATTTGTAGCCTAACTTCTTCAACTAAACTCATAGAGGCATACATGGTTGTGTTTTTCCTCATATAGTAGTGGCTGGTGGCTCTCATGTCAGCGAGTCCACTCTGGAATTTTAAAGATGCTATCCAAGGTGCTGAATTGATTCAACAGATAATGTTAACCTCTTTAACAACTACTCTAAAGTTCAGACTAAATCCCAGAGACAAGACACTGTCTCAGAGCCACTAACTGCCACTAGAGGTAGAGCCAGCTGAGAGAGAAAGTAACTGCTCATGGTTGGCCAGGGATTTAATTAATGGTGAGAACATAAACCTAAATCTTTGAGTTCAACATCCCAAAATTTATTAGCAGGGATGGGCAACTACCAAGCCAGGTTGTCCACCTTGCCCAGCATTGGCCATAGTAGGGAGAGCTTCAGCAGTTCTATAATAGGTTCTGGTGGGTGGCAAATAACTCAAGGTAGGGTAGTTCCACATGCTGGCAGACATCCAAGTAGTGATTTACTTGAGGAAATACCCCTACCCCACAAACAATGAAGCATTGGAATCATCATGCCTGTTTTTTGGTTTCTGTCTACAGATAACAGACAATTACCCAACAAAAAACATCATCAGGAGAGGTCATTCTTACCCCTTTGTCCTAAAGAATGGGAATTTCATGCCTTAAAAACTTAGCGGACTGGGCTCAGTGGCCTTAGAATTATTCCAAGGACTTTGGAACAGCATGACATTAAAAGACAGTGGATCCAACACTTAGCGCTGGCCTCCCCACAGCTTTGGCACAGTGAATTTATAAGATGTAGGTCTCTCTCCTGATCCCTTATTTGATGCCTAAACTGGGCTAAGCAACATTCCAACACATCTAACTCAACTACTAACTCAACAAACTATATGTGGCGGCATTCTAACAGCACGGTTGCACATATGCTAAAGCCAAGTTTGCAAACCAAATGAATTCATATTCCTCACTATTTCATAAAGCTGTTCACATTTCTGTGCCCTAGATACATCACTGAAAAGATATGCCTGTCTGACTCCTATGATCTCTTATATGACTTCTCCTTCTCAATTGCCTGGCTGCTGCACAGGCCCGATGCTGCTTCAGTCCTGCTCAAGACCTGTACCATTCACTCTCTGTTGTTCCTAAAAACCTCTTGTCCAGCAACACTTTATTCTCCACCTGTGGTACTTATTGCTGTAGCATGGATAGCCTCATGACATTATAATCCAAGGAGTGCTGTGATATGTACTTGGGAACTTCTAAGCCAGCATTCCTCTAGAGGCTGGGGAGCAGAGGCTATGAAATGCTAACTGAAGCAATGACTTTTTATTGAGTTCTTACCAGCAAGATGTGCAAAGTGTTTTCCCCTTTGGTCGTGTCATGCTTTGGGGAACACAGATGGACCACCAAGTGAGCTTGGCCCCCACATCTTTCAAAATGGACTCTGAGAAAACTGGTGGTCCAAAAAAGCCAGGCCAAAGCTAAGCCACAAACCAGTAGTTGCCAACACAGGGGAATGGAGAAAGAGGAAAAGGAGAGACTCACTGATAAGCCGTAAGCTCACATTGAATGAGCCCAAGTTGTTAGAAGCCACACAGGTGTAGTTCCCATAATGCCGATTGGTGACGTTAGGGAACAGCAGTATGGAGCGGGTCCGCTCATTCTGGATCTGCAATCCATCCAAGCCGCCGACTAGTCTGCAAGGAAGAGGGAATGGGGGAGAGCATAGGTGGGGACATGGTTAAAGCACTGCGCTCCAGGAGGACTGGTGATCATTGCAGTGAGCAATGGGATCCATTTATACTGCTCTTATAGAGCTATTATCCCACTTTTATTACCATAGTTCCATCCTATGGAATCCTGGGGCTTGTAGTTTCCTGAAGCGCAAGAGTGCTCTATTTGAAAATTCTAAATGTCCCCAAACTGCAAATCCCAGGATTCCATACAAGGGAACCATGGTGTTAAAGTGAAATCCTAGCACCATACTTCTGCAGTGTGAATGGGCACCTGATCTCACATCCCTCCTCCAAGTGTCTGGATTCATTGTGAAAGATGTAATACCTTCCTGAAAAAATAACCTTCCAGTGAATTTATATATATCTAATCATTTGCCCCTCTTTTTCATTAACTGATTTTTTTCTCCCTTTTTGATTCCTCCCGTGTGTACAAATATCTTTGCATTTCCCAAAGATACATACTTTCTTCTGTCATTTTCTTTTGAAGAAGCAGGAAACATAGTTTGTCCTCTTATTTTGCACTTCTGGAGCTACATCACAGCATGAGAGGCTTATCTTAAACTAGGGATAGCTTGGTTGTGGCACCTCATCTATGGAACTCATTTCTTCAGGATTCCTACAAAACTCAATCATATTGTTTCAGAAGGCAAGTGCAAAAACCTCTACTTTAAGCTAGAGTAAATAATTTCATTTTATGTGGCAGTGTCCAGCAACAATTAACTATGACTAAGCCCTGTTTGACTCATTGGCACTAAAGGGGAAGTAAGTCCCATTCCACTGCTGTCAAACAGACTTATTTGCAAAACATTATTACAGGTTTGCGCTTATGAGAGATGGTTTTATGCGGCTGTTGCTATGCTGTGGATATCAGTTTCTAATCCTTGTATATGTTCGCTAAGGCTGCCAGCGTGAAAACTGGAGAGGACTCCTGTATCTTCAACAGATATGTAGGAGAGAGAATTTCAGCAGCTCTTACAATCATAGAATCATAGAGTTGGAAGAGATCCCAGGGACCACTGAGTCCAACTCCCTGCTATGCAGGAACACCCATCAAAGCACTCCCGACAGATGACCATCCATCCTCTGCTTAAAAACCTCCAAAGAAGGAGACTCTACCACACTCCAAGGCAGCATATTCCACTGCCAGACAGCTCTGACCATCAGGAAGTTCTTCCTGAGGTCAAGTGGAATCTCCTTTTCTGCAGCTTGAATCCATTGCTCCTTGTCCTAGTCTCTGGAGTGGCAGAGAACAAGCCTGCTCCCTCCTCAACATGGCATCCCTTCAAATATTTAAACATGCTATCATGTCCCCTCTTAACCTTCTCTTCTGCAGACTAAACATACCCAGCTCCCTTAAGCCCTTCTTCATAGGGCATGGGTTTCAGACCTTTCACCGTTTTGGTCGCCCTCCTCTGGACACATTCCAGCTTGTCAATATCCTTCTTGAATTGAGGTGTCCAGAACTGGACACAGTATTCCAAATGAGGCCTAACCAATGCAGAATAGAGTGGTACCATCACCTCCCTCGATCTAGACACCATACTCCTATTGATGCAGCCGAGAATCGTGTTGGCTTTCTTGGCTGCCACATCACACTGCTGACTCATGTTCAGCTTGTGATCTACCAAGACTCCTCAATCCCTTTCACACATACTGCTATCCAGCCATGCATCCCCCATCCTATATTTGTGCATTCCATTTTTTCTGCCTAAGTGCAAGACTTTATATTTATCTCTGTTGAATTTCATTTTGTTAGCTTTGGCCCAGCAATCCAATCTGTCAAGGTCATTTTGAATTTTGATCCTGTCCTCTGGTGTTTTAACAACCCCTCCCAATTTGGTATCATCTGCAAATTTGATCAGCATGCCCTCCACTCCTTCATCCAACTCATTGATGAAGATGTGGAATAGCACTGGGCCCAGGACAGAACCGTCTGGCACCCCACTAGTCACTTCTCTCCAGGATGAAAAGCAGCCATTCATGATCACCCCTTGGGTTTGGTCGGTCAACCAATTCCAAATCCACCTAACAGTAGCCCTGTCCAGCCCGCATTTTACTAGTTTCTTTGTAAGAATGTCATGGGGAACTTTGTCAAAGGCCTTACTGAGGTCAAGATATGCTACGTCTACAGCATTCCCTTCGTCTATCACGCTTGTAACCCTACCATAAAAAGAGATAAGATTAGTCTGGCATGACTTATTTCTGAGAAATCCATGCTGGTTTTTAGTGATTATGGCATTGCTTTCTAAGTAATTACAAACTGACTGTTTAATGATCTGCTCTGGGATCATTCCTGGTACTGATGTCAGGCTGACTGGGTGATAATTATTTGGGTCCTCTTTTTTCCCCTTCTTGAAGATGGGGAGGACATTTGCCCTCCTCCAGTCTTCTGGGACTTCTCCTGTTCTCAAGAGTTCTCAAAGATTATTGCAAGTGGTTCAGAAATGACTTCTGCCAGTTCTTTTAATATTCTTGGATGTAATTCATCTGGCCCTGGAGACTTGAATTCATCTAGTTTAGCCAGATATTCCTGTACTACTTCTTTACTTATTCTGTGCTGCACTTCCTTCGCTTGCTCACCTGCTCCCCACACCCCAGGTTGGGTACTTCTATCCTTTTGGGAGAAAACTGAGGCAAAGAAGGTATTGAGTAGTTCTGCCTTCTCACTTCCCCCCGTTATTAATTGGTCATCTTCTCCACACAGTGACCCTATCATTTCCTTGTTTTTCCTTTTGCTGCGGACATATCTAAAAAAGCCCTTTTTATTGTTTTTGATGTCTCTGGCAAGCTTGAGTTCATTCTGCACTTTAGCTTTTCTGACCTTCTCCCTACATCTCCTGGCTATTTGCTTGAATTCTTCTGTGGTGGTTTCACCATTCTTCCATTTTTCCATTCTTGATCAACATCCTACAGAATCCTGGGGTTTGCAGTTTAGGGAGGGGCATTTAGAATTCTCAGCCAAAGAGCTCTTTGGCCTCAGTGAACTACAAATCTCAGAATTCCACAGGATGTTGAAAGTAGGAATAATAGCACTATAACATCGTAGTGCAGAAATGGCCAAGATCACAGGATTCTAAAATCCTTCAAATCCAGAGCAATATTTGGATGAGGCTGCTTTCAAAACCAGCCTCCCAATTTCTAGAAGACAACAGATACCAGAGGATGAATTCTGCTGATGCACTCCAAGGGCTCCCTGGCATTTTCCACACCCTGTGCCACTTTCCCCCCACTTCCAATGGTTGTTTATCTCTGTTCAGGTCTATCAGACAGGTGATTCATCTTCAGCAGCAGCACTATCCCCACAGCGGCAGCAGATCCAGAGACCCAGCTCACCAGCCTCCTCTCTCTCTTACACAGCAGTGTGTGTGTGTGTGTGCGTGCGTGTGTGTGTAAGCAGACATGCCATTCCTAAGAGAGCTGCTTCATCATTATTAAATGTGGCAACAAACATAGTATTCCCCATACATACATCCCTATCATGTTTAAACACTCACCTAACCTCTCCTCTCCTCACCTCCAGTTTTAAACCTATGGGACTCACCTAGCTTGGTTTGTGCTAGATTACGCAGCATAACCTATGACTCAGCAAGCTGAACCCAGGTCTGCTGGTTGGATATTTTTGTCTTCGAGCCTCTTGACAGTATCCCTGTTTCTGCAGGTTTGAGTAAGCAGTAAAAACAGTATGTTTCCTTGATCAAAGCAGTTATCATGAGGGCTGGGTTCAGGGAGGCAAGGTTATAGCTACAAGGGGAGCAAAATGAGGTAACTGACTCACATCAGAATTCTGCCACTCCAAATTCCTTCTTTTCCCTCCAGTCCCCAAATTACTGGCATTGTGTTAACTTAAAATTTCAGTAGAGCATTTAGAAATATTTTTAGGCTTTCAAATTAAAAGGACAAAGTGACCAAGGGAATGGAAAAACAGCAAACAGAAGAGTTCTAGGTACAAGCCATTTTCAGTACCTCACTCACTGCAATCCTTGCCACACACACCCAACGAAGAAGATGGGCAAGAGGGAGGAAGTATATGGGCCACTATGCCAATCTACCTCCTTCGCTCTCTTTTCTCTGACCTGGTTTGGACTCTAGGTCCCTGTTCTCCCCACCATTCCTCATCCCCCTTCCCACATTTTGATATTTGCAGTTTTTCCATTTCTTTTGAACCCGAGCAAATGCAGAGGGCCGACTGTACTTTTAAATTTGCGAAGTCTTTTGGGGACTTCTTCTACATGTGTTTATTTTTTTGTACACAAAAATCCATACGTTTTCTGCACAGAAAACACATTTCTTGCACCCCAAAACACCATGCTTTCTGTGCATTTTTCCTGTGCATGTTCTACAATGAAAACACTGTTTCCTGCAAAAGAAATCACATGAATTTCTGCGCAGGATAATTCCCCGAAAAAGCTCCCAAGTGAAAATACTAGGAGAATAATGCGTAGAAAGCTCGTGTAGAGTGGAAAAATTTTAGGGAAACTATTCACCTTTGCATGGGAGGATGAACAAAGTAAAGATTTATATCCCTCGTTTCCAAAGCTCTGTTGCCAAGGGACATGGCTATTGCCTTCCTAGTGGAGAGCAGGAGAACAGGTAATGAAGAAGTGCTCAGCTCCCTTCTTGTCATCGGGCACACAATTCATGCCCCTTCATCCTCCTCCCCAGTACTGAGGCAATAGCTGTGTTGGGAGGGGTTGGCTGCAGCTAAAAGTTCGCATTTAGAGGATGGATACTTTCACCTGGGCTTGGCAGAACTTTACCAAACTTTGTCCTGCTTGGAGATCGGTTAAAGACTAAAGTTACAGTAACACTGTGCTGGATCTAACCTGGCAACCTAGGAGCAGTCAGTGCCAAGACAACAGAAGCAAGAAGAGTCATCTTGTTGTTTGTGTGTGAATGTTGGGGGAAAGAATAAAAGAAAGTGAAATAGAAGCTATCTGGAGGAAATGACCAAGTCAGGTGATCCAATTCAGGTGAATCCATGAATCACTTCCTGATGTGCTTCCTCCTAGCCTCACCTGCAGGATCAAGCTTGATTTCATCTGGAGAAAAAAAATGATTTCTCTATTTAAAATAACTTCAGTTCAATTGATTGCAAAAGCTTGGATTAAAATTGTGTTAGTTCCATCTCAAGTTACAGCCCCTATTCTGTGAAAGAGTCCGAGACTCTTCCGGGAGGGAGAGAACATTGTGGGACATGTGAGGGTTAGAACTGGGACTCGGGTGCATTTTTTTAGCCTGACGTGGATTGGGCCTTGGCTAGTCAACCAGAAGCATTCTGTACGTGCTCAAGGGCACTGTGTCTTTCTTACTGCTTCATGCTTCCTAAAGTATGGGAATTCCAAGGGTGAGGCTGCACATTTAGGGGAGGAGTCTGTAATTAGATGTGCCAATGTTTTTGTTATTATTTAAAGACAGCTACAAAGGGGAGAGCAAATATACGGAATGAAAGAGGCTACAGAAAGGGTCATGTCTCCCTACCCCTTGCTTTTTCTCAGATAAAATGTATCCCAGTCTACTAATAACTCTGAAAGCAAAGAAATACAGGGGAAGAAATACAGCAGTGAATATTCTGATCTGATCTAAGGGCCGTATCACACTTCACAGTTATAGCACTATGATTTCACTTTAAGTTCCATGGTTCCATCCCATGGAATTCTGGGATTTGCAGTTTAGGGAGGAGTAGTTAGAATTTTTAGCCAGAGAGCTCTAGTGCCTCATCAGATTACAAAGCCCAGCATTCCACAGGATGGAGCCATGGCAGTGAAGGCAGTGGGAGGGGTTGCTAATACGCCAGAGGACAGGATCAAAATTCAAAATGACCTGGATAGATTGGAGACCTGGGCCAAGGCTAACAAAATGAAATTCAACAGAGAGAAGTGTAAGGTCCTACACTTAGGTAGAAAAAATGGAATGCAGAAATGTAGGATGGGGGACATGTGGCTGGATGGCAGTACGTGTGAAAGGGATCTAGGAGTCCTAATAGACCACAAGCTGAACATGAGTCAGCAGTGTGATGCGGCAGCCAAGAAAGCCAATGTAATTCTCGGCTGCATCAATAGGAGTATGGTGTCTAGATCGAGGGAGGTACTGGTACCACTCTACTCTGCTTTGGTTAGACCTCATCTTGAATACTGTGTCCAGTTCTGGGCACCCCAATTCAAGAAAGACATGGTCAAGCTGGAGCAGGTCCAGAGGAGGGCAACCAAAATGGTGAAGGGCCTGGAAGCCATGCCCTATGAGGACAGACTTAGAGAGCTGGGTATGTTCAGTCTGCAGAAGAGAAGGTTAAGAGGGGACATGATAGCCATGTTTAAATATTTGAAGGGATGCCATGTAGAGGAGGGAGAGAGCTTGTTTTCTGCCGCTCCAGAGACCAGGATAAGGAGCAATGGATTCAAGCTGCAGGAAAGGAGATTCCACCTGAACCTCAGGAAAAACTTCCTGACAGTCAGGGCTGTCCGGCAGTGGAATATGCTGCCTCGGAGTGTGGTGGAGTCTCCTTCTTTGGAGGTTTTTAAGCAGAGGCTGGATGGCCATCTGTCGGGAGTGCTTTGAGGGTGTTCCTGCATGGCAGGGGGTTGGACTGGATGGCCCGTGTGGTCTCTTCCAACTCTACATTTCTATGATTCTATGATTCTATGAAAGTGGAATCATAACGCTATAATTGTACAGTGTGATATGGCCCTCATAAGGCAATTTCCTATGCAAATTTTGCCTCAATTTTCATTATTTATAAAGGAAAAAGGGCTTTTTAACATAGTGGATGTTGCATTTTCTTTTAGTGGTGTGTTGTAAATATTTTATTTCAACTTTTATATTTTATGCTCATCTGATATTCTAATTGCATTTTTCAAAAATCTGATATTAATTTAAGCCACCAGAGGCACACTTTTAGAAGAAAGGCAGGATGGGTGTTCAATAAATCCAGCTAAATAATTTTTAAAAGTGTTGTGGGAAAGAGGGAGAATTTAGGCTAGGGGGAAAAATGGAGGAGAAAGGGTTAACCTTCCCCTCCCTCGACTCTGCCGTCCTTATGAAATTCAGAGCTCCCCCCGTCAGAGGTTGTTTTTAAGCAAAAATAAAAATCTTACAGAGATCTGATTGCTCACGTCCTATATGTCTTTTGGCCCTTTGCCCCAGCTCAAATTAAGAGCCATTTGCTTATTAATTGAAGACAACTTCAGGATTTTATGGCTGCCAGTGATTTGATTGTATTAACTCTGCTCCGTGTTGCTTTTACTGACAGCAATCAAACGTCTGCTTTTTTAATGTTCCTGGGTGGCTTTTCTCCTTCCTCCGCCCCCACTGCACCTTTTGGCCTTTGATGTTCAATGCACCCATGGCTCTGTCTGTCACTGTTTTCTAATAAAATAAGACAAAGAGTCGTGGTTTCTTCTTGCCTACACAGTTCTAACCACAAACAACTCCCTTGAGAGTCACAAGAGGTTTGAACCGTGAACTTTTATCACCAGTCTAGTATGGGAACATTTAAGAGAAACAAGCAGGAGGGAGGCTCGCATTGGAGATAATTGGACATCATCTCCTCAGGTGTCAAAATTGGAACTCAGCTCTCCAAGTTGGGGCCTCATCTGCTCAGCTAGTATGGGAAGCTTAGAATCATTCCTCCATTCCTCTCTCAGAGACAGAGAAAGAACATTTCAAATTATTAAAAAATATGAAAAATGGGTTTTCTGGGCATCAGGAAACCCTGACAAGGAGAATCCTGGACAGAGGAGAATCTTCACATTTCAGGATTTGTATTATATAAGAAAACATTTCTGGTTTGCTGGACAGAAACAGGTTTTTGGACAGAAAACATGATTTTCAGAAAAATTCTGTTCTCTGTACCAAAACAAACCATGCCCCCCCCCCGCCTCGGGAATAAATTCTGGCTTGAAAATTGTCCTCTAAAACGTCTCAGTTTTTAGGACTTTCTTACGTGTGAGAAAAAAGACAAGTTGATTCTGCTGAAAGCCAAGGTAAAAGGTTAGTGAAATATTATTTAGCTTAGCTTAGCAAAGGTAATCATTTAACAAGAGAAACCATGAGCCTCGGCAAAACACAGGTCATGGGGTGAGAATGGCATCCTGTTATTCTCAAGCTTACTGCAAAAATAGGCTATTATATGTATCAAAACCAGACGGAGTTCCCCTTTTTGTATAGAAAAAACATTAAGAAATGCATGGTCAGGAGATGGGAGGGGGAGATACAAGAATTCACAGAACTCATAAACAGAATACGTAATGCTAAAAGGAGGGGGATTTCCAAATATGGCAAGGAAATGCTTGTAATGAATCAAAAAAGCGGGGAAGGGGCTTTTTAGGTAGGCACACCAGGAAGAATGTGCACCCTGATAATCAACAACCAATCGGCAAGAGGGGCAGTAAATTTGCAGCTGGGAACTACGGTATAAGTATAGGATGTTCAAATTGCTCAGGGTGCCATTCTCTGATAAAGGGCGTGGCACCCAATTCTGCAGAATTGTCAATAAAATCTTGATCGCTGCGGTCAAGCTGCTTGATCTAAGAATCTCTGACTCAGCCTCTTTATTTAAGACCTCACTGGTATGAATTATTAAGATCTAAGAGCCATATTTCTAACATACGGTGGGGAGAAAAATGGTAAAATCATGCAAACGGCCGGCGGAGCTGGGCAGGGCATGCAGCGGCAGGTGGGGGGGGGATTCCTCCTTTTTGCACCCCCTTGACATTGGCATCTGGGGCACATGTCCCAGTTGCCCCACCCTAGATCTGCCTCTGGGAATAATAGCACCATAACAGTGTACTGTGGAAATGTCCATAGTTTGTGAAACAAGTAGCTAGTTGCAAGGAGGGATCTAAAGAGCTTCTATGTTCCTGCTAGGTAACTTTAACATGTATGGAGGGGACTGCATGGAATGTGGGGCAGGAACTAATTCCATTTCCCATGGCCCCTGGTGGGCTGCAAGCCCTCTCAAGAAAGCCCAAATACTTCTGTTTTCCTCTCCAGACCTTCCCAAAATGGTGACAGGAGGTGAATGTGCCTCTTTTCCTCTCATCCTTCTGGGAGAGACTGCAACGGAAAACCAAAGTATTTCCTCGGCAAACCTTCTCCAAATGGAAATAGGAAGGAAAGGTGTGGCTCTTCCTGTTGCCATCTGAAGACTGGCTGTAGAAGAAAAGGGAGGTATTTAGAAGTAACGCAGGGTGATTGTGTGGGTGTGCCGGGTGGGGTATTTTTCCATTTTTTCATGTGTTTGAAGGCACTTTCTGGGTGATTTCAGGGCAGCAATTGCCCAAAAATCAAGCCAATTTTATTTATTTATTTATTTGCAGGGTTAGGGAGCTTTCGGAAGGGGTCTGGTGGGGGGCTTGAAGGGCCACAGAGGTGGGATCCAGGGATTCAACTTTTCTCACTGTGATGTACAGGATCCTAACATAGCATGGAAACCTTAGGGAGTCGAAAGGAATATTTTGGAATCAGTCTCTACCTCCATAAAACTAGATGGAAGTCTTCCCACATCTGGCAACCTCCAGGCATGCTGGATGACCACTGCATGGTGGTCAGAAAACGTGATCTGTATTCAGTGCCAGACTAGAGAAGATTGCTATGCAGTCAGCCCTCCGCATTCACTAAGGGTAGGCACAAAAGTGGAAAAAACACAAATACTAAAATCATAGAATCATAGAATCGTAGAGTTGGAAAAGACCCCAGGGGCCATCGAGTCCAACCCCCTGCTATACAGGAACACCCATCAAGGCATTCCCAACAGATGGCCATCCAGCCTCTGCTTAAAAACCTCCAAAGAAGGAGAAATGTGTCCATGTGCCTATAGGAAGGGGGCTGAAGCATGGTGGGGAGAGCGGGCACTCAGGGTCCAAACCAGAAAAAGGAGGTCGGTTAGCAGAGTAGCCCCATACGACATCCTCTCTCTTGCCCATCTCCTTCCTTGGACGTGTGGGTAAGATCAGGAAAGTGTCTGTGGTGCTGAGAAATCCGGCTGCAAGCAATACTTAGCTGACCAGGCAGTGGCTGGTGAAAGAGGAAGAGGATCAGAGGCTGGTTTTTAAAGGGCTGCATAGCCTGGATTGTACCCACAGGGAGGGAAGGTTCCCTCAGAAAAGAAGGGCCTAAGCTGTGAGGGAGAAGGATTGTAGAAACTTGCAAATAATCAAATCTGTGAAAGTTAAACCTGACTGGAAGGCTGACTGTATCTCCTACTATACAACATGGGTTTTTTTTTTTTTTTTTTGCTTTTCTCTCCCCAACTCAGACAGAAGCTGAATGTAGCCCTACCCAGTCACATGCTGGCCTTGCCACGTATGTGACAAGCTTGCCCTTTTGCAGTCCCAGGCAGGCAGGCAGGCTGGCAGGCAGGCAAAATAGAGCATTTATCGAGCCTTCTTCACTCCCAACGCACCAAGGCAATGGGACGCCATACATGACTGAAGGGTCGCGTTCTGCTTGGCGGGTTGCAAATTAATCTGTGTTAAGTGACTGTGAGCCTGCGTCATGAGTTTGTTTAATAAGATTGCAAATTTGGACGGGGGGAAACCACAGGATCCTGCCTAACTAACAAGACAGCCGGCAAAGTCACAGAGAAGGTGGTCTTAAACTGGGCCAGACAATTGCGCCCATTTTGTTAGGTCATCCCTCTGCTGTCTGTGCTGGCTGCCAGTCCTCTCGTGAGCTTAATGCCGGGCAGATCCTGGGAAGTGACTTTTAACAAAAGCAAGTTAACTTTATTAAGCTTGGCTATGGGCAATAAAGAGTTTAAAGCTGAAAGAGGCTTATTTTTTTAAACCTCTGACCCAACCTATCACTGGAATGGTGCTGCTAAGAATATTCTTCACCCTTGCTCCGGGACAGGGGTGGGGAAAGTGCAGGTTGTGGGTCGCAGAAGGCTTTTGAGGCCTTGTTGTGTGGTTCCAATGTGCCCCCAAAAGACCCCTGAAGTCCCCAAACCCACCCTCTGCAATTGTTTTGGACAAAAATTATTTGCTTAATAATTTGTATCCCGTCTTTCTCCCAGAAGAAGATTCAAGCCAGCTTTCTACCTTTTAAAACAAAGCACCTTTTAAAACAAATCATATCTCATCATCATCACTATTGTTGTCGTCATACAAAAGTTTTCAAAGCCCATTAAGCCACAATTCTGCTTATAAACACAAGCACAGTTTAAAAATACATTTAAAACATAACAAAACACAGACACCACATGTCCCATTAAAAGCCCCATTTGGTCCAACAAGTTTAAAAACAGCAGCCTGCCTAAATAAAAAGGTCATGGGCAATGAAAGGGGCCAAGCAAAGAGGCCAACGGTACCTCCTGCGGAAAGGAGTTTCACAACTTCCACATAATTTAGACTCATAGAGCTGGAAGAAACCACAAGGGCCATCCAGTCCAACTCCCTGCCAGGAAGGAATACACAGAGCACACCTGATAGATGGCCATCCAGCCTTTGTTTAAAAGCCTCCAGAGAAGGAGACTCCAACCCACTCTCAGGCAGCGTATTCCATTGCTGAACTGCTCTGACTATCAGGGAGTTCTTCCTAATGGTTAGGTGAAATCTCTTTTTCTGTAGTCTGAATCCATTGCTCCATGTCCTAGTCTCTTGAGCAGCTAAAAACAAGCTTGTTCCATCTTCAGTATGAAGATTTGACCTCTCTCTCCACCCCCCCAAAAAAAGCATGAAAAAACACACTAAAATACAAAAAGATGGCAGTTTGCGTCCACTAGTACCTCCAACCTTCCCCAAGACCCACAAAAATCGGTTGTATTTTACCCTATTGCAAAACAGAAGTGACACAATGTCATTTCTGGTCAAATCCAGAGCAATGCTGCAGCCTGAGGTGAAAGTACAGCCAACAGATAGTATGGTCTCTATAGTCTCCACTGGTATTCTATGGTCTCCATTATCTACTGCTATGATTGTTCCATAATTGTGATGAGCCCTATGCAGAGCTTCAGTCCTTCCTCACAGTCCTTACTGGGTGATCCTACTTCTTGTTCTTCCCTATGGGGCCGCAGAATTCAGGGTTCTGGTCTCACTGACCCTCTCACTCATCTCAAGGCTTGTCCTGGCCAAAGCAGGCCACAAGTTGGGGTTGAGCTATGCCCTCCAGGGTGGAAACTGTGGGACCAGCAGCACTCTGCAGCCAGAGTGTGCTTACTGTACAAGCTCATTCTGGCTTTATGCCAATTATGAGCTTCCAGAAACAATCCTAGGCCCTACAGTGTACCTTTACTGTACTGAAAGTGCTGAGAACTATGTATTCCCCCAGCTCTGCAGTTCCAACGGAATGAGGCTGTAGAATTCTGTGAGTGCAGAATGGCTTGTGCTACTTTCAAGAAATTTGGGGACTGAAAGACAGTTTCTTTGGGGTGGGCCAGAACTCTGATAAGAGCAGCAATGCACCCATTTTATCTCCACCATAACTATGTCCCTGTCAGAATATCCAGAGTAATTACCCCTGTTTTATAGGCACAAACCCACAACACCAGCCCAGTGCCTTCTGCTAGCACAAGCACCAAAAACTCTTTAAAGGACATCACTGTTGTTGCTCACCAGTAATGTCCAAGAAGACAGGAGGGATGACTTACAGTTTGTCATCTTTGAACCACTGAAATTCAGCAGGTGGCACAGCCATGGCTTCGCAGCGCAGCACAGCTGTCTTCCCCAACATGGGTCGTGAGTCTTTCATATCCGTGATGGTTGGTGGATCTGGGAAGAGAGAAGTATTGGGTGGGGAAGCTAGTAAGCAGACAGAATGTGGCAGCTTAACTAGAGCTTGGTGAAGTTATTTTTCTGGTCTTCAATTCTCACAATCTCCTAACCACCGTGGTCGCTAGCTGTAGAATTCTGGGCCTAGTCGTCCAAAAATAAAATGTTTCCAAGCTCTGATATAATCTTGCAGGGCCCTGTTTCTCAAAGGAGGGAAGGCAGGCCATTTCTGATTGTGATGCTGAGTGACACTCTCCTATCCAAGGGATAGAAAATGAACACTGGACATTCATAAAGTTTCATTACTGTTTTGGGATCCTGAGTAGAAGGGCACCATGTCTTGCGTGGGAGGGTTCTCACTGGCATTGAGTTGGCCACTGTGGGACTAGAAAGCTGGACTAGATGGGACTGTTCTCTCATCCAACCACCCATGTGGAGTGAAATCAGGGTTAAAAATGGAAGGAAAAGGATAAAGCCATCTCCTCAAGCTCTGCCTCTTTCCAATCAGATATGGACACCTTCTCCCAGCAAACACTGCAGCATGAAAACACATCAGCAGATTCCAGTCACAAAGCTCTCAGGTAGCCCTGAATGTGGCTTGGGGTATTCCAGAAAACAACCTAGTTTGGAGGACTGAAGGAATGGTATAGCCAGGGTCTGCCACACCATCAGGCAAAGCGAGACGGTCACCTCAGGTAAAGGATGCTGGGGGAAACTTAAGATGGTCAACAAGCTGAGATACAGAGCTGCTTGTGTCAGATATCCCAGTCTTCATCACAACAGTGGCTGATTGAATCACCACAGTTGAAGGCAGTGAACCACCCTTTGATTTTAATAACGTTCCTCCCTTGACTGCTCTGTGCTGAACAAGCCAGAAGGGCTCCTGTTCGACTCAGAGCAGCTACGGAAAGAGCGGCAGTAAAATTAAAGGTGGATTTGCCATCTCTGCAGCACTGCCCACCCCTGCTGCACCATTTAACTTTGTCTGTTACCTTCTCTGTGGGGTTGCAGGATGATTTAACTATTCTTTCACATCCCCCAAGTGTCCCCATTTGTCAAGGGCAGTTCCAATTGATCTCTCTTTTCAACTGTTTTTAAATATCCTGGTCTCTTTCTTCTCCTACCACTTTCTTCTTTTGTCCTCAGCTCACTTTAAATGCTGCAAACTGAGTTCAACCTTGCAAAAGTAGCTTGCACTCCATTAACTTAGCTGGAGGAAGAGAAGCGGAGTGGAGAGAAGAGGGTGGAATCTTGCCTTTGCCAATAGGGTCCAGAAAAAGCAAACTGTTGCAGCCTCTCCCAGCTTGTAAGTTCTTCCTCATTAATAACTTTTGCCACCTTGATCACACTTCCATGCTGCTTGGCCACATGTGTCCCGGTTTTCACCTGTGAAATGCCGGCAAGTGATCGCCTTGTCCCCTGTCTCAATTGGCAAAATGCCTTGGGGTTGCCTTGCACATACCATGATTACTGGAGCAACGATTTCCTCCATGTTATATAGGAGCTTAGTATCCTGTGACTGAAGAGCTGAGGGAGCAAATAAGGCAGCTGAAAAAATTTTTTGGAGTGGGGGTTACTCCATGAATAGATCCTCCACAAATTTAACCAGATTACTTACCTAGATTCAGCTAATGCCACTCCCCACCCCCAGGATGGGGCTGAAAGAAAACAAGAGAACAGAACAGGGAGATGACGTAATACCACTTACAGTTGACAGTGATAAGGACATGCTTGCTGTCTGAGGGCAAGACGCCATTGCTCGTGGTGCACTCGTACTCTCCTGCCTGCTGCCGGTTGATCTCTGTGATTTCCAGGTACTCCCCTTCGCTGGTGAATCCATCTGCGGAAGAGGGATCAGGGAAGCAGCGGGAAGGGGGTCAGGGCCAGCGGGAGGAGACAGACACAAACACAGACTTACACACAAGAAAACACATACAACAACAACACTGTTATCAAAGCCTCCAACATGCAGGGGCTACCTTTCATCAGAGATGCAAAGAGAGAAACAGGGGATTCTGGGTAAAATGAGGGCAGGTGGGACCTGAATTTTCAAGCAAGCTTGTGCAAGGTGAGGTCTACCAAGGCAAACATAACCCAGCAACTGTGGATGTTGGCCTCACCAGGGCTCAATAAATGGTGTGTTCCAAGGGTTACTGTTTTCAAAGTAAGGCTGCTACTGTGTTTTGGGGGATCTGAGTTGACAGGGGAAAAGCTATGACATAGGCAAAATGTCCTCCAGCATTTCCCTATCAACAGCAACACTTGCCCAACCTGTGAGCTTACTGTCAATGAGCAGCTGTGGCAGATGGGTTGGTAAGAAAGCAGCAAGAGATCCTCTAGTGTGATCTGCCCACCAGTTCCTGGGAGATTACAGCTCCCAGAATCCTCCAGCCAGGTTTGCTGAAGGATTGTGGAAGTTGTGGTTATCCCCAAAAGTAACTGCTCCAAGCTCTGTTTTCCATGACATAAGCCAATATAAGTTGCTTTCCCCTGGCTGGTGACTGGTGGTGGGAACAGCAGAGAACCATCCAGCTATTTTCCTATAGCTGTACATATAATAACGATATCAGTCTCAGGGACCTCTTAGACGTGGTATTCCTCTTCCTCAAATCCAGGTCTGTTCTAATTATGCAAATTAGTCTAATTTGCATTCTAGTTATGCAAATTCAGCACATTAATTGTTACTCCCCCCCCCAATCACTGTGTTTCAGCCTTCAGGCCATTTTTTACAGCCGCGACGGATCTGAAAGAACCAACATCGGGCACTGTTTAAAGCACGGCTGGACTTGGAAAAGGAAGACCCAAATTCAGATCTCTGCTTGGTCATGGAATTTGCCATGTGGCCTCAGGCAACCACCTCCATGCAGCAAACTTCTCCTTGCTTCTTGCATGGTGGCCCTTGCAAGGCTTACTCTTCATTCACTTCAGCACCCTTGCTTCATGTTCTTGTGCAGCATAACTAGAATCCAGACAAAACCCAGCCAAACCAAGAGTTATAGCAACCCTGCTCTGGAAGACTGTTGGGTGGTCCTAGAGGATGCCTGTCATATCCAGCTATAGAAAAATTGCCAAATACTTCCTTGCCATCTCTTCACTCTCCAAGAGCTAATAAGTGGCTGTGCCTTGGGAAGGGAACTACAGCAGAGAAATGTGATTGTTTTGGAGGAGAATTTTGGTCATTGCGTGGTCAGTCTAGAATTCTGGCCTCCATAACAGTCTAAAAAGTTAATTCTACAAGATGGATTTACGCCACTGTATCTCATTAATAGGACACAAGCAATAGTGTCACTCCGGGACATCAAAACTTTTCTTATGTGTACAGTTGCACTTTTTGAGTCACTGTGCAACAGATATATTCAACTTATGGTTGTTGAAGTGGATGCATATAGCCATTTACCATGGACCTAAATCCTACTCCTGGTCCCAACAGGCCACTGAATCAATTGGATTTCCTTATGTGTGAACCCACCATTAAAACAATTGATTGAATGGGTCTGTGTCAAAATCTGTCTATCCAACAGAATTCCAATACTGCTCATTCTTGGATGATGTGTAACTATTCACCAGTACCATAAATGCACCACTAGGTTTACTGGGATTGCAGAAACTGCCATTGTGCAGTTTCCATTTCACAATGGGGTATTAAGCAGGTGGATCAACCGATAACAGAGTCAGTGCCCAAGGATGGTATTCAACAGAAGAGCAGTGTAGCACAACCACTGTGTAATGACACAAGTGCAGATTTATGATTTGCAAGTTTGATAGAGGATCTGAGTTACTATATTCATTTCCCAAGTAAGATTTCATGACTTTGTCCCACTCCACTCAATCCAGCGCATATTCATGCGACATGTCAAAACTGAGAATCCAATCTTCTCAGAAATTCTTATCTCCTAAAACTGAAAATCCTAATGCATTTAGGATTTGTATCAGAGCATTTTTATTATCATCATTGTTTGTTGGAAGCAGTGATACATAACTGCATAAAGAATTGATCTCTTTTATTATTGTCAGTATCTGTTGGAAGCAATGATAAATGATTGCGTAAGGATGTGATCTCTCCGATATTAACTGTGGTTCACATAGAAATTGCCAGATGGTAGAAAATCCTTGATCAGTATAATGCAGGGAATTGTACTTGCAGAGAAACTGACATTGAACGGCTCAAGGACTTGATTAGGCAAATTTTCAGATGTTTAGGATCCCTTTATTTTATTCATAAACAAGGATTCTTTACCTTATGTCTTACCTGTCCTGCACATTAAGTACTGGAAAAGTGTTTTTTTGAGCAGTTTAATTTGACTGCCTTCAGAGGAAGGGAACATTTGGCTTCTGTTCTAGAATGACGCTTTCCCACTATGACAATCACAGTATTTAGACTGGTGAACTGTTAATTGGTATTTAGACTGGTGGGCAGAATTTGGGTTGTTGGTCCCTGTTAGAGTAGACCCATTCAATGTATTATTGAATGGTAAGTCAACACATAGGCAAATTCCATTGATTCAATGGGTCTACTTTAGGAAGGCCTAGCAACAGAATTTAGGCAGATTGTTATTATCTGATCACTATCTTTTCCTTTCTAGCTTTGTTTAGGGGCTCTCTTTCTCTCTCTTGGGCTTTTGTTTCTTTTATTGTTAAATAAATTTTTAATAAATATATGACAAATGTGAAAATCTCACCGTACAACTGGAATTGAAAGAGATGTTTCAGAAGAGCAATTGTCTATACGCAGAACAGTATGCATTTATAAGCAGCAGATCATAATTCTGCACCAGGAGAAAGTTGCCATCTCAATATTCAGGTGAGGCACATTAAGCTTTTGCTGCTTATCGGGAGGAAGCAAGGAGCTTTGTGAGACACAGAAGCTTCAACACCTGTGTCTGCAAAAGTCTGTTCTGTTCCCCATTCCTCCTCCCATCATTTCTGGAATTTCACCAGCCATTTCCACACCTTTTCAAACCTATCTAATGTAGTTGCCCCATATCTCGATCCATACGGAGAAGATGGTTCTGCTGGATTAACTTAAAAGCCAAACACTTGCTTGAAAGAAGTGTGTGGGTAAACCCAAGTTCCCTTTGTAAAATATTTGCCCTCTGTCACGTACACAGCAAACCCATTGCTCGGAATGGGGTGCAAGAACAGGGAACAAAGGGGACATCCTCAGCCCCCCTCCCTCCCTCCAGCCTCCCTTACCTTTCAGCTGCCGCCAAGTTACGGTTGGCTCCGGTTTCCCCATCGCTAGGCAGAGCAGATTCACATTGCTTCCCTCATTCACGGTCACAGCTGATGAGATGTTCACAATTCTTGCAGGGACTGTGGGAGTATGGAGGAGACAAGCAGTGAGCATCAAAGCAGTAATGGCCTCCTGCCACCAGAGGGCACCGTCCTAAGACAGCCCTAATGTCAAGAGTGTTTCTCTGAATGCTTTACAAAACTCTGCTTTCTAATTCTGACGTCTTAGGAGGGCTACGCACCTGAGGGGTTGTTTTTTTTTGCCATTTTCTCCTGGCGAGTGGTGAAGGAAAGCGGTCTCTGGTTGGGCATGATGGGATTTGTTGCCCCAAACATCTAGAACGGTCACAATGGATTTTATGTCACTCCAGTGCCACTTCGCTCAGCTCAAAGAGCTCCTGCCAGATCAACATTACCTTTATCTTTTAATCCATTTGTTTTAAATGCTTTTAACTCTATGGATAGTTTCATTGCATTTTAATTACAACCTTTGGTCTGTTCTTATCTATGTCTTCTCTGTGCTATTATCAGTTTTTTTTAAAGAATTGTTTAAATTTTCTTGAGTCCCAGTTTTTGGGGGAAAATGTGGAATACAAATGAAGAAATCATCATGACAGAGAAGGCAGTATAGGGAATAGGGATGTGAATCTTCAATTACTTCATCCTTCCTTGTGAAGATGAATAATTATGGTAGAGTTTCTTTTCTTTTTCTTTTCTTTTCTTTTCTTTTTTCCGTAGCATTCTCTGTGTATTTGAACATCCCAAACTGTTTCAGAGTAATTACTCTGCAGAGAAAAACACGATTTTTTTTAATGCACAGGAAACATTGCACAAGAAATCCACTTAATGTGCCAGAAACCCATTTTCTGCACAGAAAACAGTTCTATTTGTACAGAAAGTCTACATTTTTTCTCTCTGCAGAATAAAATCCATCAATTCAGGTTATCAAATACCAGAATAAAATTGTTCAACATTCTCATTGGACCATTATTCTTCCTGATGGGGATTTCCTGACTGTTGGGAAACCTATTTTTTTCACCTGGGAATTAATAATTATTATTCTTTCCATCTCTATCGGGGAAGGATGAGAGGGATGAATGATTAGAACTCAGCGTGGTGGAGGGTGAGGTGGAGGAAGTGAGAAGAATCAAGATGGGAGGAAGAGGAGGGGAAGAATCAGGATTTTTTTCTGGAGAAGGCATGGTATGAATCTATGGAGGATGAGCCACAATTATTTCTTCTTACATTCCTAATATTTGCAGTCAGTGATCATGGCCAGGAAGAAGGCTCACATCAGTGGCATTCACCCCAAATGCCTCTCTTAAATTTAACCAATAAAAAAAAAAATGTATGACTGCTATCAATCACAACAGAGGAAGAAGAAAACACTGCATTTGAGAAGGGACGGAGATCAAGAACATGTTATTGTCTCCATCTCAATTCTCCCAAAAAGCTCTGACATTTTAACAGCCTGCCCTCAGCTACCCTTTCTCCTCCACAGGCATTGCAGATGGGAATTCCTCATAAGAATGTGCAACACTCCCCCTTTGGATCTCTGGGGCTCACAGAGATGCACTGTGCATACACCCACCCACCCCTGTTGTTCCATCCCATTGATAGGCATTTGGTGTGTTATAAATAGCTGTCCCACCCCAGAAACAGCTGCATTTTGAATGCCTCCTCAGCAAAACTCCAACATCACTACTTGGGGAGCTGATTTCCAAGAGCTACTTTTTTCTGCCCCAGCGGAAAAGACCCCCCCCCCCGAAGAAATGGTTTTTATTTTTTCTTGACTGGGCCTAACGATTCCTATTATCTGTCCTGATAGGTTGGATTGGTGGGTGACGTCAGTGACGGGGAATGATCGGGAAGCAGGGAACAGCTGTTTCCGGATGCCCAAGCTGGTGCTCATTCCGGACCTGGCCCAATCAGCTACTATTGTACCAGCTTCCCAGCTCCAGCAACCATGGGGATACGCAGAGGGGGGTGTAATTATGGGGTGGAGAGTATTGCAGTTGCGGCTTTTGTCAATGCTGCAGAAATCCTGGAGGGGAATCGGCAAAGGAAAGGAAAACGGAAGAAGAAGAAGAAAGTAAGAAAAGAAAAAGAAAAGTGCAGAGTACTATCAGGATGATTTTTACAGCTGGGGAGAAATTCCAAGTCACTGAAGCCAAAGCGCAGCCACCTCATAGCAGGAAGGATGGAGTGATGGGGCTGTGAGTTGAGCAATTATTTTCCTAGACAGGCACATACAATGATCAAATGCAAACTGACAGGATTTCCTTAACTTTAGTTGTTAGAATATTTTAAAATGGCAAATGCAACCGGCTGTCCCAAGATGGGAGAAACGAGCTAACATGTGCTATCCTAGAGACCACGTGTGCCCATGTTGTTTTCACTAACATGGCAAATGGCAGTTTTGCATGTCAAATTTTCACTGAAAGTAGAATCATCAAATGATAGAATTGTAGAGCTGGCAGGGACCAGTTGGGTCATCCAGTCCAACCAAGAAAGCACAACTAAAACAGTCCTGAAAAGTGCCCATCCAACCTCTGTTTAAAAACCTGTATAGAAGGAGAGTCCACACCCTTTGATGCAGTCTATTCCACTCTCCACCAGAACTTGCAAAACAGTTCTTCCTAACATGATAAGAAAGCGCCTCCTTCTGTGCCATAGTCTTGATCCAGATGTCCCTCCCCTTGAGGCTGCAAATTGTAAACTTGAAAAAGATGCATTTACACTATGGAGGTTAACTGTTTGCTCTTGCAGCAAAGAATGAATTATAGTTGTCACAGCAGTTTTCTAACCACTGTGGGAGAAGACCAATGTTCCTCAGCAGGATTCTTCCTGCATTCGAACATCCCAAAATGTTGGCATAAAAACCAGTTTTCTGTACAGAAAAAGTTTTTCTGCAGAGAAAATGCAATTTGCTGCACACACACACGCACACGTTTTAAAAATTCTTGTTGGTCTGTTATTCTTCCTTCTGGGGTTTCCCAACTGTTGGGAACCACATTAATGAATATTCCTTCTGTCTCTAATTTATACACCACTATTGCAACACGCACTTTGCAAAAGAGCTGCGATGTTACTAAGGCATGGATGGACCCATTGAGACCCTGGAACTATGTATGTCCCTCCAAAGCTGCATTGCAGTGCTCAGTCCCTCTGGATTCCCAAATTGCCCCTTTTCTGCAAGCACAAGGATGCCCCTTTGAAACTCTGCAGAGTGACCATTTATCTTTTCAATTGGCTGCAGCCTCCCTTGCATTGCAATTCGCTCTCTCCCTCCCTCCTTTCCACACATGCAGAATTGGACTTCCTGACCACTTCCAGTTTTTTTAAAAAAATCATTTTTGCAAACTGTGTGCCCACCCCCCCCACACAAACCATGCCTAGGACCAAACCTTGGCCCCGGGCCCTTCCAGCATTCCCTATCGCTGCATGAAAGGCAGGATATCAGAAGATGTTGTGGACAGATATGGGCCACAACCCACTTGGAAGTTCTTTGGAGTGCTGAAATGAATATGAACAGAAATACATGGCTCATTTCAGTAGGACTTGTGTAGGAATGCTCTTCCAGATAATCGTGCAAAGAGGCCAGTTGGGGTTTTGGACTCAGTATCACCATATCTGGACTAGCACTATTTTTGTTTTTTTACCTATCGTCTTCCTTCTAGACTAGGGTTTCCTCCATATATTGGACTTCAACTCCTGTCTGACACAACTACCTCATCCTGTGATGTGTCCTAATAAAAGCTGCAGTCCAACAAAGTTTGGCAAGCCACATATTCTGCATTCCTGTTCTAGAACCTTGTTTAGTTATACGGAGAGATTTCCTGGCCAAGTGAGACAACACCAGAAGCACTGATTATTCAATCAGTTATCTTGGGATAATAACCCTTGAATTCAAGGCATCCACTGATTAATTTATACATTTGGGGGATAAAACAAGGCTGGTCATGAACTGATGGAGAGTCAACAACCTGTGCTGTACCCCAGAAACAGCTTCATTTTGAAGGGTTTGTCTTTCTTCCATGAGGAGATAAAATAAACAATAATAGGATGATTTACCTCTCATGAGGGTGGAATTTATAGCTTGTTGAACTTGATCCAGTGGTGAACAGCCCAAGGCTGGCAACCAATACATGCAACTAAGTAATCTAAAGTACCTTTCATAGAGCAGGGATGGGCATATAAATTCTGAGGGTCTCACCCCACTGAATCACCCACGTCCTTGAACCAGAATGGGCCCAAGTTGTCCATTTCCCCCCAAAATTGGAAGTGACCATGAGATCTTTTCTAGTTTTCTAAAAAGTGCTGCTTTGAGCTTCTGAAATGTGTTGGGTAGGGAGTTTAAATTGCATTTCAATAAAGTACTTGAAGAAATGGAAAAGTTAACAATATTATTGAAGGAAGCATCCATTAAAAAATTCGAACGAGAATGGGAACCGATTTTGAATTATATTAAAGTGAAAGGAGAAAAGGGGTTGTCAATATGAGCATTTATATTGATGCTAAATAGCATTAATTTTTACAAATCTAAATGACTATATTTGAACAAAAATTGGTAATATTTACTTTGTATATTTGAATGACAGGATCAATGATTATTTGATAAGCTTATAATTCCATAGCAAAAACATTAATAAGGAAGATAGAAATCGGGTGGGTGGGTGGACAGGATATAAGGGTTTTCTTTTTTATTGACTACAATAATATTCTGTTTTGTGTTTTTGTTGTTTTTTTGTTTCTTTTTTCCTTTCTTGTTGTTGTAGTCCCCTTTTTACATAAATATATATGTTAAAAATAAATTGCGTTTAAATAAAGAAACACGCTCTATGAAATTGCCTTCAGTCATGATTCTCTGTATTTTTATTCCTTCCATTTTTTTAAAAAAAGATTGAGGGCTCAGGAGGGGCCCAGAGATGCACAAAAAATCTTTTTGGGGACCATGTGTAGTCATGGGTTGTACAATTCTCCCCAGCAGCAGCTGATGACTCCAGAACTGCAGGACAAGAATTGGTCTTTGGTTTTAATGTGAGCTCTTGGGTTATAACAGGAGTTATGCCAAGTTGCTCCAAGTGGTCCAAGAGCGACCCAGATCCTGAACCTACATTGGGGTATAGGTTTTGGCCCCTGAATAGGTTTCAGCACTTGGACAGCTCCCTTGCAATCCATGACTGATGTGGAAGAACTGCAATTTAAACAGAAGAGCCAATATTAAACTGAAAGTAGATCCCCACTCTACAATTTTGGCATCACAAGCTGTTATCTGCTTCTTGCCTCCTTCACTAAACAGGCCATACCTTCCTTGAAAAGGCATTTTAAAAAGCTATCTTTTGTTTCTCATTCAGCCCATGTCTCCTTTTACAGCAGTGATTCTCAATGGCTCTCAGAACTGTTCAGCACTTCAGAAACCTTCACCGTCTTCCTCAGACATCTTAGATCAGTGGTTTTCACGCTTCAGTCCATAGGACGTTTTAGATTTCAGTTTTCCAAATCCAAGACCATTGACCACAATGGCTTGGGGTTCTGGGAGCTGACGTGCAAAATGGCTGGAGGACCAAAGGTTGAGAAGCATTGATTTAGCACATCTTAGCTGGGACCAGGCATGGTTATCTCATTATAAACACTGGGAAGAGTCCCCGCCCCCACAATCTTTGCTGCATGAAAGCACTCCAAGAAGTTCAGGGTCTTCCCAACCCATCTACTCCAGTGTCATGAAAGAGCGGCTAGAACGAAGTGGGAGAATCACAACCTGAAGGGAAAATCTGTTCTTTCATCTCTATGTGCCTCCTTGTGAATGGAAAACAGAATGTGAGCAAATGAACAAAACTGGTATAAAGAGAATCAGGAGATGAAAGGATTGGGGTGCTTCCAGAAAAATGGCACCTTTAGCTACTAGTCAAAAGATATGTGCACCTATTCTTTCTTTGGGGATTGGAAGAGTTACTTTTTGGACTACGAAACCCAGAAGCTACTGGCTATGATAGCCTGCAGATGGTATTTCCTCTCTGCCATTCCTCCACAATATTCTCCCCACAGTCAAATGATCTGAAGAGTTGTGGAGGAATCATTCTGTGGACAAAAACACATTTTTTTCCACAAATGCCTGTTTTTGTGAAAAACTTTTCTGTGCAGGATAAAAGCTTTTCTGTGGAAGAAACCCATTCTCTGTACGGCAAGTGTTTTTGTGCAAAATTCTCCCCCTCATTTTTCTCCGTAGAATAATTCCTCTGCAACACTTCAGGATGTTGAGTATCAAGAGAAAATTGTGCAAAAATGCTCTTTGTCTATCATTATTCCTGATAGTTTTTCCAGAGTGTTAGGAAACTTGTTTTTCAACCTGGGAGTGAATATTTATGAGCCTTCTTTCCATCTCTAGTTGTGAGCATCTGACTTTTCCCAGTTCAGTGGGAAGATGCAGCAGGAAAGGGCTACAAACTGTGTCGTTTGGATCCTCGTAAAATTCTGCAAGCATGATATGCCATGATAAAAGCATTGCCTGGAAGCATCTTAGTTCTCCTGGCTTATTTGGAACAGGCTAGTAGATCACAGTCCTGTCTTTTCCCCATGCGCATACCATGCACGATGAGGTACACCTGCGAGGTGTGAGGCTTGTCTTGTGTCTGGAAAGAGCAGGTGTAAAGCCCCTCGTCGTACACGTCAACGTGAGTGATCATGATGCTGAACTCCGAAGGGCTGTAAGTTAGCAGCTCCACCCGGGAGTCGATGGACCACTTGTCATTGCCAGCGTACAGAATGTTGGAGCGGTTCAACCACGCTACACGTGTCACCTGCTGGTCTATGTAGCAGCTGCGGAAGAGAAAGAAGAGAAGATAAGCAGCAGAACAATGAGACAAAGCCATCGGGGTGGAAATCGCAGGTTGTCTGAACATGGTACAATTGCAGCATTTCAATTCCACTTACACTGCCATCACTTTGTCCCATGGAATCCTGGGATTTATAGTCTGGCAAGGGACTTAGAATCTCTAGTGCACTCCTTTCAACTGCAGTATTACAGTTCTCTAGTAGAGAACTCTAAGAACCTAGGGCCATTTCTGCACTACACTGTTATTCCACTTTCCACTATTACTCCACATTCAATATCCTGTGGAATTCTGGGGCTTGTAGTTTACTGAGGCCAAAGATGCCCCTCCCTAAACTGCAAACCACAGAATTCCACAGGATGTTGAAAGTGGAATAATAGCACTATAACAGTGTAGTGCAGAAATGGCCTATATATTTAACAATCTACAGATCCTAGGATTCCAAAGAATGGAACCAGGACAATTAAAGTGACATGAAAGTGATATAATTGTGTAGTTTGGATACATCCTGTCTCTGTTTTACTTTCTCTTGCATTGTTTTTTTTTAATACATAAAAATTCTTCAAAACCAAACAAAAACAGAAATCTCCCCCATCTGCACCATCCAAACTGAACAGATACAGCTATTTCCAGCATGGAACGGAGCATATTTTACTTGCCTGCCACACAGATGTTGATGATGTTAAGATGAATACCCCATCTGAAAAATTAAAGTAATCCCAATTCAGCCCCACAAACGTAGCTGGATACAGAGCGGTTCAGATTCATACTTTGAAGCAATAAGTCTTCAGCATGCTAAGCCTGAATGAACAAATGAGTCAGTTTTGCTTCCTCCTTCATTCATTTATTTTTCTAAAAAATATCAATTTCTTTCCATTCTGAATATGAAGAAACATGCAAGTTTTTCAGATTGTGGGGAAGTTACTTTTTTGACCATGCTAGCCAGAAGATTTGGAGAATGGTAGTTTAACAAAGTACTAAAATATCCTGAAGACAGCAGATCCTATCTGATCTTGGAAGTTAAACAACGTCAGGGCTGTTTAGGACTTGGATGGGGGACCAGCAAGAAATACCAGGTGCTGTAGACTATATTGCAGAGGAAGGCAATGGCAAACCACCTCAGAGCATTCCTTGCCTAAGAGAATCCTGTGAAATTCATGGGGTTGCCAGAAATTGTCAGCCAACTTGAAGCTGACCTATACAAACACACAGCTGACCTATACAAACACACATAGTCTAAGATAAGTGACACAAGTTCAGAAACTTTTTGGTAAATTTTGATAGGTTAGGAAATGGAAAATGTTCTTCAGGCATCTCTAAAAGGGGCTTCAAGTATAGGAGAAGGAGAGTAACTCGCTCTTTTGTCTTCTTAGCAGGAGCTCTACTGCAGTGGGAGGGTAGGGTTCAGAGGGATGCCAAAGTAAAGATATTCTCCACCAGTGGCACCGATCTGCTAAATGCACTGGTGAAAGGCAGCTGTGATCTTACAATGAATGTCTCTTGAGATTAGTGTGTGGGGAGAAATGTGACAGCACGTTGAGGATATGTGCCAGATAACTGATAAAGTCAGAATAGAAAACAAGATCCACAACACACCCTACAGAAAGTCTTGTATCTCAGAGCTTGAAATTTTTTTTTTTTGGATTAGAGCTGTGGTCCTGCACAATCGCCAGAACAGCACAAATCTTGGCCAGCGTTCTTTTACTGGGTTTCCCCATGCTTCCGTTCCTTACTCTCTTTATTTATATCCCACCTTTCTTCCAGACTGGGACGTAAGATGGCTTACAAAAAGGCAGAGAATACAATAGAAGACGTATAGTTAAAGACGTACAGAATGTGGGCTCTTTCCACACTATGGCCCCATCCCAGCATGGGGACACATTGAAGTCTGTGACGCATGCTATACATGACGTCATTGCAATCCACTCCTGTTGCATCCCCAGCCATTGTGATTGTGCATTATGTTATTACTGCCGCCTTCGCGTGACGACTGCATCAGATAGGGCTGTGCAGAAAGGGCAGAAGCGCCATCAAGGTGCTTCCTTCCTCAGTGCAGCACAGGAAGAGGCCAGCTGCACTGTGGAAGGAAGGAATATGCCCTGAGCACTACCATCCACCGGGTGCAGAGGGGAGAGTTCGGGGCACACTCCCATCCCAGCAAAGGCACTGCCGGGTTGATGGTAGGATGTTGTGGGATGCAGGTAAGGTGAGGAAAGGGCCAAAGATTAAAACGATGTCAAAGAACAAAAGAATTAAGACCATTGAAAAAACAGATTAAAAACAGTCAATATGAAATACGAAACAGCGACCTAGATTTACTCCTCCGTACCTGTTCCATATTCAGGACTGCTCTGTAGTCGTGATTGTGACACTACTGCTACAATGATAACTCCCGCTCAACCTACTTCAGTAGATATCAGCTACACGGGGAGAATGAGAACCATTCTGCCAGTGATCAGACCAGGGCTGAATGACATTTCCATTAGGTTTTTCAGGGGAGGGGAGGTCGAGCCAGGGGGAAAAATGCTTAACTAAGGAGCCGATACAGGATTCCAGCCAGTGTTTTTTGTGCAAAAAGAATGGGGTGGTGATTGTTTGCATCAAAACCCATACTTGTTATGCAAAGAATCAATGTATACATTTACACAGAAAAAGAGTCTGGGAAAAAATGGGAAGGTGTGAATAATAGGCAAAAACTGTGTGAAACTCATCCCTGGGTTATTCTTCTCACCTGGGTTTTCTAAGCATCAGGAAACCTATTTTTCAGCCAGAAAATGAATGCTGCTTCTATTCCTATGAGGGAGATCTTTCTTTCAGTCCAGCAGAGATTTCCTTAATTAGAACACCCTTTATGAACTGAAGCTGGCATGTATAAACATGGGGTGTCGTTTTGGGACTGACCCCAACTAAGAAGTGTGCCCTCTTGAAATAAAATTTGCCTTCAGTCCTCCAATTTTCTAACATTGCAGAGAGTGAGACATTGAAAACCATTTGCGCTCAGAACTCTGACGTTTGCTGTGTTTGCATTCCCTTGATCAGCGTACCTGACCCTTTTCTTTGAATGCCTGAACTGTATTTCTAAATGCTCAAGTTTTTAATCTACTGCAATGCTAGAACTATGGGAACTGAAGGGGGGGGGGTCAGAATTCCTATTTGGAGAGGCAATGCCCCCCTCATTTTGTCCTCCCTCTATCTTGTAGCTACACATCATTATAAGAAGCCTACCTGAGTAGCTTCCATGGCTGAAATAATCCATATGTTTCTACAAAGGGCCAGACACAAGTGAGTGCTGGGCCCAGAGCTTGGAAAAGTTAGTTTTGGAGGCTACAGTTCCCAGAATTTCCAGCCAGGACAGTCAAACTGGATTCAGATCAAAGGATCCAGTGGAGGGGGAAAGCTACGTGAGCTTTAGGCTGCTTTGGTTTTGTGATCTACCTGATCCAAAGCCTACACACAGGGCTGTTATATGTCCTACTTTACAGGCAAGGACAATCTTTATATTTAAAATGGATATGAACTGGAAAATCCTCCAAAAAGAGGACACTTCAACCACAGGACTGTTCTTCTCAGTGGCCAGTCCTGCTTTTTGGGCTACCTTTCCCAGAATTCCCCAGCCAGCCTGGCCACTGGCCACCATTGTCGAAAGGCAAGTCATTACTCCCTGAAATCTCACTGTTTCAGTACATTCATGCTCTTCAGGACTGTCAAACAGGATTCAAAGAAAAGGGCCCAGTAAGCAGGTGGGGGGAATATATGAGCTTGAGGCTGTCTTGATCCTGTGACATACCTGATCCAAAGCCTGTGCACAGGGGCATCACGTGTCCTATTTTACAGGCAAGGACAATTTTTCATTTAAAGTGGATATGAACTGGAGAACCCTTCAAAGAGAGGACATCTTCAACCAGAGGACTCTTCTCTGACAAGCCTCTCAGTGGACAATCCTGTCTGAAAGTGTCCTCTGTTTGAAGGATTCTCCTGTTTGTGTCCAATTTAAATAGTATTTTTTTAAAAGGAGCAAGGTAAAGCAGAGACTGCAAAGTTACCCAGCGCTGGGCAGTATCTGGATAGCCAACCAAGCAGTCACACACATTCTGCTGGGATGCATTTTACTATTTCAAAAAATAATCATAACTATTTTCTCATTTGCATCAATAAGTATATATGAATATATTTAACCTTTATGAAAATAGGTGTTCTCTTTGGCTCCTTTTTTGGAGACGCACATCAGTTGCAGTACAACACCCACTCACTGTTGTTGTTGTGTGCTACAAGTCGTTTTTGACTTACGACAACACTAAGTCACACTTATTGTTGGGTTTTCTTGGTAACAGTTGTTCAGAGAGCAGTTTGCCTTTGTTTCCCTCTTAGGCTGAGACAATGTGACTTGCCCAGCAGGTTTCCGCAGCCAATCAGGGATTTGAATCCTGGTCTTCCAGCATCCCATTCCAGTGCTCAGATCACTACCCCACACTGGTTATCTCAGCACAGTTTAAATATCCACATAACAGAGATACTCTGCGCCAACACAATGCAACTCCCATGCAGAATAGCAACATTGTGCAATACAGGTTAGTGATCGGGTGCCATTGTGCAACGTGAAACTGCAACACACAATGCACAACTGCAGTGCACAACCAAAATGACAATGCACAACTATAATGTGCAATGCACAACAGCAATGCACACTATCCCTGTATGTGCAACACCACTTCTGCCACTATCAGTAGAATGTGTCTGTTCCATTATTGCAAATAATTCAACCTGCATAAGTAGCACAACTTAGGCTTGTGTACATCACTAACAGGATGCCAACCTTTCTCCCCTGCAATATTTAAGCCACCACCCAGCCTTCACATTAGTGGCAAGGAACTGAATCTCAGCAGCTGAATGTTGAGATACGTTGCTCCATTTATAAGGCAGAAAGCCAGGCTCATTTCTGTCTCTGAGTAGAATCCAGTTTATTACTGCTGTGCATGTACATGTAATGTGAGGGTAGGAAGAGAAATAATTCCCGGGTTCTCCTCACAGCCTCCGTGAGGCCTTTGGCTGTCTCTCTCTACCAAGCCCTTTGAAGTCCAAAAGCCCATGTTATTACAGCTCTTTTTATCAAGCCCTAAAAACTTGAACTCCTTCCAAACTACGGATTTAGGAAAAATAACTAGCGTTCAGAGAGGGAATTTAAAAATAAATAAATAAATCCCAGACTTGGTGAACTCGGCTGCCTGGTAATATCCTTTCTGAGCAGGTTTTCAAACATAACCCTCCTCTTGCAACTGGGCTTGGCTGGACTGCAGCTTACCACCCCAAATTGGACTCCTCCTATCTCCCTCCCTCTGCCAGCCCTCCCATCTCTTTGCTGTAGGCACTCTCTGCCTGCCCCGTGGCCCTCGGCCGTGAGATTTAATTATCAGAGCCGTTTCCTCTTCCCTTGAAGGCTAGTGGGCACTAAGTAATCCTGTTTCGTGGTGCCTGACAGCTGTCAGGCACAGATTGGACAAGTGTTGCGAAGATAACCGGAGAAGACGGAGAAAGAGGGAGGACGCAGTGCTCCCCTTTTCAAATTACAACTGACCCTGATATTTTTCTAAAAGTGCTGTTCCTCCTTCCTCGCACGCTGGGATGGACTACGGGCTGTGCTGATGGCCGGCAGTACAACACAGAGTGCCATGGCGAGGGTGGCCAGGAGCAAGAGAGGGTCGGGTTCCTGTATTTTAAAAGCTGAAGGCTGTACATTATGGGAATCTTTTATTATTTTTCTTGACTTTTTTTTTTTTAAGGGGAAAAGCTTGAAGGAGACTGAAATCCTGAGGGCGGGGGGCAGGAGAAGGTTCTACTTAACCTTTTCCCCTTCTAGCCATTTGTTGGCTTTAAATAGAATTTGCTTATAGAATTACAGAACTGTAGAAGCTTAGAGGTAGAAGGAGCCACAAAGGCCATCTAGTCCAACCCCTACCATGCAAGAATGTGTGTGTATTCTGCTTTTATTTTATTTATCAGTGGTGTTTGCTTACTGTCTTTGATCCGGTGAGTTCAAAGAAATATGTGGGGCTCTTCCCCACAACCGATCCTGTGAGGTCACGTTGAGGGACTACATTTCTGCACAACACTGTTATAATGCTATTATTCCTCTTTCAACATCCCATGGAATTCTGGGGTTTGTAGTTTACTGAGACCCAAGAGCTCTCTGGCTCAGAAGTCTAAATGCTCCCCCCTAAAGTGCAGACCCCAGGATTCCACGGGATGTTGACAGGGGAATAATAGCACACTATAACACTGCATTGCGGAAATGGCCTGAGTGGCCCCAAGACACTGGCTGGCATCATGTTAGTGAGGTATACCTGCGAAAGTCACACCATGTATTCAGAGTGAATGATTCACCATAGCACAACAGACATATTGTGCTGATAGGAGTGGGAACAGAACTATGCATATAGCAAAATTGTACATTAGTGTTGTGTAGGAGGAGGACAGGGTTGCCAGATTTTCAAAACAGCAATAAGGAACAATCTATTTTTATGAGGTGTGGGTTGCCCACCAGGAGGTAGCTATCAACAAAAATACTGTAGTACTACTCCTAGTAGTAGAGGTAGTAGTGTGTCTCCCAGTCACTCCTGACCTAAATACCAAACTTCTGTTAACTTTGCCATGTATTTCCTGCTGCGATTAACATAATGCCTGCATATTCTAAATCTAAGGTACTTTATGGTGAACTTTACAAAAAGGACTGTAGTTGGCACTCCACATTTGCGAGTTTAGCTTTCATGGATTTGATTATTTGCGCATTTCTCCAACCCCTCTCCCACCACCTCAAGCACTTTTTTTCTGGTAGAACTTTCCCTCTCAGTAGATCTGATCAGGCCACACAGCCCTTTAAAAACCTGCCTCTGGTCATCCTCCTCTTCCATCAGCCACTACTTGGCCAGCTAAGGATGGCTCACAGCCCAATTTCTCTGCACCACAGACCCTCTCCCAATGCCCCCCTACACCCAAGGAAGGTGATAGACTGGAGAGAAAAAGCATATGGCCACCATGACAGCCCACACCCTTTTCTTCCCCTTTCCCTGACTTGGAACATTTCCGCACGACACTCTTATAGCGCGATGATTCCACTTTCAACCTTCTATGGAATCCTCAGGTTTGCAGTTCCGGGAGGGGCCACCCAGCCCCTCCCAAAACTGCAAAACCCAGGATTCCATAGGAGATTGAAAATGGAATCATCGCGCTATAAGAGTGTCATGCGGAAAAGCTGTTGGCTGAGTACTTTTTCTCCCCACCATGCCTCCGTCCTCTTTCCACAGACACACACACACACACATTTTGAGATTTGAGTTTTTTTGCACTTTTGCGAGTGTCCTGTGCCCCTAACTCTAGCAAACGCGGAGAGCTGACTGTATTTTGTTTCTTTTTCAGCATGCATTAACAATTCTGAATCTGAACCTGAAGTATATATTTTTTTAAAAAAATGATTGACAACTATGATTACAACTCAAAGTGTTTTGAAGCTCAGATTTGATTAGATTGACAGAATATGTGCTCCTCATATTACTCCCACATTTCCACGTATGGAAATTTTTGTTATCTCATTCAGTCTACATAAGGGACAAGCTTTCAAGCCCTCAAATGAAGGACACCCCTTAATAAGGACGTTCCTTATAATAAAGGATATGTGATAATCCTAGAACGGCATCAGATGAGGACGGATAATGGCACTGGGAAGAAAACAGGCTATTTAAATTCTTTTTAACTTCCTTTTTAAAACTGAGGTAAGCAAAGTGCCCTTCTTCCTCCAGAACTATAATTCCCACCAGCCTTAGCCAGAATAGTCTACAACATACTGTACAACTCTCTTGGTTTAGCAAGGACAGTCTCTATCAAACCTCTTCCACCCCACATTTTCAGCTGCTTTTAAAATGTCCCAGTTTCTCTCTCTTCCTCCCACTTTCCCACTTCATTCTCAAATTATAGTCAGCTCTCCACATTCACTAGGATTAGGGGCACAGGATCCCACAAAAGTAAAAAAAAACACACAAATATCTAACTGTGTGCATCTACCCGTGGCAAGGGGAGGCTGAGACGTGGTGCGGAGAGCAGACATGCAGGGTCCAAACCAGCTCAGGGAAAGAAGATGGAAAGGGAGTGGGTTGACACGATGGCCGTATACTTCCTTTTTCTTGCCCATCTCCTTCCTTGGGGCATCAGAAGAGGGTTTATGGTGCTAAGAAATTGGGCTGGTTAACTAAGCTGGCCAGACAGCAGGCCGTAGAAGAGAAGAAGGACCAGAGGTAGGATTTTAAAGGGCTGTGAGGCCTGATCGGAACCCCTGAGAGGGAAGATTCCTCCAGAAAAGAAGTGCTTGTGGTTTTGGGTGGGGAAGAGGTTGGAGAAAGTCACAAATAACCAAATCCGTTAAAATTATACCCACAAATGTGGAAGGCCAACTTTATTTCAGTTGTCGCAAACTGGGTTCAGACTGCAAAAGTAGTTTCCACTCAGTGAATACAGCAGGAGGGAGATGAGGGACAGAGTTTTGCCCCAAACTCAATACATTTCAGGATTTTCTCTGCTTAAAGCACCAGTTTTGTGTGTTCTCCCTCATTAATAACTTTTGCCTGTCGAGGCCTGGCCACATTCCGTGGCTGCAGTCTGATTTTTGTGTGTTAAATTTTGATGAGTCTAGCATGGCGAGCCAAACCGGGGGTTGCAGGTAAAGGGGCACACCATGCCCAGCCTTGTGGGGAATGGTACATCCAGACATTCCTCAGAAGAAGGACAGGATAAAAATGCATTATGAAGCAGGACTTGGAAATGTTACTTTAAAAAACAAACAAACAAATCCAAACTCCTAGAATGCTCCAGCCAACATGAAAGATTCTGAGAACTGAAGCCCAAGAAGGAAAATGAAAGGACCTTTCTCAAGCTCCGAGGGCCAGGGGTCTCTCTTCTATGGCCCTCTTCCCAGGGGTTAATGGAACATTCGGAGTCTCTGGTGCAGTGCTTCCCTCTTAGCATTCTTGCAAACCAGGCAAGGGCTGTGTGCTTCCTCCTCCCCTTTCTATTTTGCAGAGGGAATGGAGGAGGGAGAGGTCTCGGGAAGTAGGTCAAAGCCTCTGCTGATTCAGGCTGGTGGGAACCAGGCGCACTGCAGGCTGCTGGGGGGTGGGGGCTTTAGCACAGAGGCACATTAGGGGCTGGGAGAGAACGGCAGGGATACAAAATTGAGGTGTGCTGACTCACAACATCCAGCTGGGCGTGAATGGGAGGGGTCTGATAGAGAGAACCAGACAGAGAGAGAGAGAGAGAGAGAGATAAGAGATGGTGTGGGGAGAGGAGTTCCTGTTTATGCCTTGCAGCCCCAAACTCACCCCATGTTGCTGACTCTGCTCCCTGCCGAAGTCTCTTGATTCCTTTGATGTGTGTAAAATGAACAAAGAACTTCAGAGCAGATCAGAATCTTACAAGCCAGACAGCTGCTGGAGAAACCACAGAGCAAGGGAGCAAGGGCTCCTCACTTCAGCTGTGGTAGCCAGGTGGACAAAGGGATAGATCTCTTGTGCTGCGTCTTTAATAGCTATCTTGTTATGGTGTGCCTTCAAGTCATTTCCAACTGATGGCAATCCTAAGGCAAACCTATTATGGCATTTTCTGGGGCTGAGAGTGTGTGATTAACCCAAGGTCACCCAGTGGGTTTCCTAGGCTGAGCAGGGAAGCAAATTCTGGTCTACAGGGTCGTAGACCAACGCTCAAACCACTACACCACACTGTCTAGAAGAGACCATTTCAACATAGCATAAGTTTTCATGAAAAGCCAGGCATGCCAAAATTCTTTCTTCTACACAGCTATTACAAGCCACAGGAGGTTTGTCCTCTTTTTCATGTGGCTACTCAACTCCTAGTACTATATTCACCCTCAGTTTGACAGACAATGTGGGGCAGCAGACATAATGTTAGATGTGGAGCTGGGGAGGTTCTGGGTTTGAATCCCCACTAAAACTTAAGCAAAATGGGAGGCTGGCAGGTGTATGTATTAAAAGAGGAGGACAGCCTGAAGCATATACGGAAAAAAAAAGATTTAGGGAACTGTGATCCTTTAGAAGGTGTTGGGGTGCAATTTCCATTGTGGTTAGCCACATGAAAGAAAGAAAAAAAGGATAAGCCTCCTTTAAGAGTTGTGTAGAAAAGGAAATACCAGCTGGAAGAGGGAAGAAGCATAAGCTTATGCCATACTCTCCTTCTGTCCGGATTTGTCAGGGACAGTCCCAGTTAATTCTCTGCTGCAAACTTTTACAGTCGCTTTTAAAACATCCTGGTTTCTCTCTCCTCCTCCCACTTTTCACTTCCATCTTCAGTGTACTTCAGTTGTTGCAAATGGAATTCAAAGTGCAAGAGTTTGCATGGCAATTAACTCAGCAGGAGGGAGAGAAGAAGAGAATACAGTCCTCCCTCCACATTTGTGGGTTTGACCTTTGTGAATTTGATTATTCAGCAGGCACATGCTTGCCTCCTCCGCCCCAATTTTGTTCCTTCTGTTCCCTTGCATTCCTCACTCCAGGCTTGCCAGGCTTGTGTTTAAAATTGACGCCCCCCCCCCCCCCCTGAGGTGAGCAAAGTCTCCTTTTACTGCTGGAGGCATGTGCTCTCTGCCATGTGACTGCACATTCTGTTGTGTAATGACTGCTGATTGGTTCAGGCGCTCTCTTTGCTCGTACCCCTCCTTTTTCAGGATGGCAACTGGAAGTAGCTAGAATGCCAGAATTCTGCTCTTCTCTGTCTGAGGGGAAAGTACTGGTAAACCTTTTAGGTTGTCCTTTTTCTTCCCCCAGGAATGCTGATGCCAGAAGTAAAGGAATGGGAGGAGGGAAGCTCCAGAGGGGAATGGGAAGGAGATTGTAGGGGTGTGAATGTGGAGGTAACCACTGTATAAATGTTGCAGGGCTTCTCTGCTCAAAAGAGGAGCTTTGCCTGTCCTTCCCCATTAAAAACTTTCACCCTCTTGTTGCCTGCTCACACCCTTTTGACCACACTGAAGTCAATCAGTCATGTGTATCTCAGTTTTCATCTGTGAAAGTGGCTAGAATGCCGAGCATGACAACAAGACCAGAGGTTGGAAAAGCTACCTTTTTTGACCACAGCTCCCAGAATGCTCTAGCTGTGGGATTCTGGGAAATGTAGTCCAAAAGGGAAACTTTTCCAAACTCTGATCCACGGTGAGGCCAGTCCAAAGATGTCAGATATTTGAAGCAAAGGCCAAAGAGCACACACACATACTGGATGTAAATTCAGGCTTGGTTCCTCTTTGCATGGCAAATGAAAGATGGCAAAAACACATTCTTTTTGATGCATCACCATGAGATTTTTGTCTGCCTCAATGGAATGTTGCACACTTTTGAGACTGTAGGTTCCCCCCCTCCCCATTTCTGTAAAATGAGCAAAACTGAAAAACGGACACATACAGAAGTAACAGGAGTAGCATTAGATGGTTTGTTTGTGCCTTTGTGAGAAGGTGTAAGAGCAGCACAATGCAGCTGCAGTCTCAGCAGGCCGACCCCAAACATTTGGAATATAAGCCCATTTTGCTGGGTACGAAACGCTTGGGATCTTTTTGGGAGGATAGCCAGCAGCTAATTTCAACAGGTGAAGGAGCATAGGATTTGGGGTGTCTCCTACAGACCCAATAAAAAACTTCACCTCTCTCCATCCAATATAGGATGGCTCATACAAAATGTGACACCTGGAAAGCTTACTTTGTGATCAGCCTGCCTCCATTGTCAGGCTTGTGGGTGTGTGCTTAGTTTCAGGAAGAGAAACAGACACTCATTTTATGCCCAAGCAGACATTTGCAAAGATATATTCTTTTAGCAAAATGTGGGGGGGTTGGTAATGACCACCCTCCCCCCCAAGCTTGGTGCCTCTTTCTTGCTTTGGAGGTGAGGACTCTCACCATGACTGGAGAAATCTCAGGAGGTTCTCCCACCAGGCTCATAGGGCCTGTCTCAACCATCATTTTGCAAAAGCAAGATTCTTTTTCACACCTCAAGCACACATTAGGGGTGTAAGGCTTCAGATTCTTGCTTCCTGCACACAAGGACAAATGATTTTTGTAGCTTCCACTCCACTGTGGTGGAAAATGAAGATTTCTGCACAGTTCTTGAGAGACACTGGCACTTTGCAAAGCTTTTCCGGCAATTACTCTGCAGAGAAATACACATGCTTTTTCTGTGCAGAAAATGGGGCAGCGGGGGTTGCAGAGAAAACAGATTTCCTGCATAGGAAGCAGTGTTTTCAGCATCGAGCGTAGTTTTGCATAGAAAAAAAAGGCATGATTTTGAACAGAAAAAAACCTTGATTTTGTGCAGGAAAAAAAATGGCATTTTTGCATAGAATAATTTCCCAAATAGGTTTGCAAAATGCAAGGAATCTTTGCCACTGCTTTGTGCTTCTTGACAGGGGTTTCTTGAACATCAGGAAATAAATTGATTCACCAAGAATTAATGGTAATTAAGTATTCTTTCTATTGCTAGCATTAACATGCACCCCTACACACATGTATAAATTTCCGCCTGAGAAAACAACCAAACTGGCACACCTGCCATACCTGAGGGCTCCTAACTGGTTTAGGTGATGTAGGGTATACCATATAGAACACCAACTGTTTTCCAGTTATCTTGATTTGGTAGGGATAGGCCCGATGAATCCTCTGTCATCCTATTTTTTTTTTAATTTTAAAATGTCCCAGTTTCTTTACCCTTCTCTCACTTTTGTCCTCAGCTTAGTTCCATCTCTTCCAGCAGGCCTACCCAGTCTATCTTCAAGTATACTTTTCATTGTAGTTTTAATTATATTTGTGCTTTTAATTTTGCTTTTAATTATGATATGTTTTAATTAGGATATATTTGTATTTTAAATAGTACTGTGTTTTTAAGGTATTTTAGTTGTAATTTGTTTTTAATTGTATCCATGTTCTACAACGCCTCGAGTCTTAGGGAGAGGTGGGTAAGAAATAAAAATTAATTATTTGTTATTACTAATCCAAGTACTGCAAACTGAACTCAGGGGTAGGGGAGGGACAATCTTACCTGTCTTTGTAAACTCAGGCAAAAGCAAATTGTGGCGGCCTCACCTAGGTTGTGTGTTTTTCCTCATTCATAATTTTTGCCATCTTGACCACACTCTGATGTCACTTGGACACACGTGGCCTGGTTTGTATCTGTGGAACGTCAGAGGGTATGAATGCACAGTTGTGTCTCTCAACAGATAGGCACAAGGAATGAGTCTTCCATACCATCCATCCAATGCTGCCTAGGGCAATTGCCTCATTTGCCTACTGGTACAGCCAGGTCTTCCATCTGTAGGAACAGCTCAATATCATGGAGATGGAAGAGATCACCGGGGCCATCTAGTTCATCCCCTTGCCAGGCAGGAACATACAATTAAACTCTCATGTTGCTTAGCCACATGTGTCCTGGTTTTCAGTTGCAAAATGTTGGAGGGATGCCCACATACCCGTGTACCCGCCTTGCTCTTTTCACACAAGTAATGCCCACACAGGGGTATTGATACAACTGAAATATGGGGCTTCAGAGCCTGGAAACATTAACATTCATGTTAATTTGTTAACATTAGCTTTAATTCAGAAATTAATCTATAAAATGTTATTTGTTTTAGACAAAACTCTAACATTGATTTGTTACGTTAATCATTTGTAAAACGTTATTTTAATTTTTTTAACTGCTTAATGTTAATAAAAATGACCAATTCCCATCACACATCCCCAGCAATTCAAATTATGTGAATGGTTTGTCAAACTGGCAATGTAGTCATTAAGATCACTAAAAATACCAGCTGACATTGTGTTTGGGGCATTTGTTGTTATTGTGTGCCCTCAAATTGTTTCTGACTTGTGGTGACCCTAAGGCAAATATATCATGAGGTTTTCTGGGGCTAAATGGGTCTGACATGGCCAACGCCACCCAGTGGGTTTTCATGGTCAAGTGGGGAATTAAACTCTGGTCTCTAAGGTTGTAGTAAAACCACTATGCCATATGGTTGCAACGTATATCTTCTTAAATGGTCTTACATATGGGCAAAATTGGGTTGAGTGGTTTCACAATATCCATATTCACCTGAGCCTGTCATGATATTTCAACATACGGCATCCACTGAGCAATGGTGTAGGGACCTGATGCACAACAGTCACCAGTGTGTATCAAAGGATTCCCGGATGCGCATCCAGACACCAGCTAGGAAGGGCCAGAGCCCAACAAGGGGGCCTGACGTGCATTCAAAGTGCCCAATGTAATAATCTGTGGTGATGATTATTAGTAATTCTAGTAAGTTGAATGTATGTAGATCTGCAATGGGACATGGGATAATAATCCATTTTTCGTTTTCAGGACAGTTTGTGTGGGGAGATCAGAATTCTTTAGTATTTTAGGCAATTAGTGTAGTTAGGATGTATTTATGGGAATAGGTTAGTATTTTAGGGATGTGTTTTGCTATTATAGGCCTTTCCAGTCTACACTGTTATAGTGCTATTATTCCACTTTCAACATCCTGTGGAATTCTGGGGTTTGTAGTTTACTGAGGCCCAAGAGCTCTCTGGCTGAGAATTCCTCCCTAAACTTTAAACCCTAGGATTCCATAGGATGTTGACAGTGGAATAATAGCACTATAACAGCATAGTGTGGAATGGTCCTATCTCTCAGCTTCAGTTCTGTTCAATCTAGTTTTGTTTAGTTTTAGCTTTATTTATACATGTACATTGTTTATGTACAGCTGGTGCCTTTTCTTTTGTTCTTTTTTGTTCTGTTGTTGAGAATTAGGTTTTGTACATTTGTATTAAAATTAATGAATATGAATTTCAAAAGGAGAGCCCAATGCGCTCCAGAAGCACACCATGTGCATCAAAGTGCCTGATGTGCATTGGAGCACTCGTGCCGTGTCTGACAATTCAGGGTTTCATTGCTTTTCTGCAGCACGGCTACAGATTCCTAAAGTTAGGAAACATAGACTGTGATGGAGGAATTTGGCCAACAGCTTCCAAAATAATAATTTTTTTAAAAAAATTAACAAATGAGGTGCAACAAATTCATTTTTAAGAAACTATTTCCAGGCATGTGGTTCTCCCTGTGTGGGTGGGAGGAGAGCGATTGGGTTATGGAAAAGGAGGCCCCAGACCATAGGCAGAGACTGAGGTTTCTACTCAGTGCCCAAGCACACACAGAAAACTGGTCTTTATGTAGAATGAGGGAATGTTATTTCCTCCGACACAGGGATATTATTATTCCCTCAGACACAGGTGAGGGTCTCATTTTGAAACAACGCAAGAGTATTAAAATCAAGGCCTGGTAAATTTATGCCGCACTTGACAGAGTTATTAGCCGTTCCGTAAGTCACCGCTGGCTGCTATTAATGCAATCTGAGAAAGTAATAGTGCGTTCTGTCGGGGGGGAGGGGGGGATCTTTTATTTAAACGCAGTCCAAATGGTGTGATGAAACTTTAATAAACCAGAGGGGGGCTAAATTATTGAAACTGCGAGCTGGCGGCACAAAATTGCTCTGGGTTCAGGGATCAACAGAAGGGAAAATGGGAGAATGGGGTCAGGGAAAGTTCCATTTGCTGCATCAGGGAAAGAGTGTGGCGAGGTCTGAAAATGGAAATGTGAGCTAGTTGCCCGCTAGAGGGCACATGTGGAAAGAAGGGACTACCCTGTGCCACAGGAGACTCTCACGGCTTAAATCCCCCGGGTCACAGCTGGCTTGAATGGATGGTCGCTTGAATGCTTACTACAACCTGCTTCCATTTCTGTTTCTTTTGCCACAGGGCTGTTTCATAATTAACGAAGAATTCAAAGCCTCGAGTTTCTGTGACTGTGGGTGGCCGTGATTCCACTGTGAATCACGGTTACAGAGTTGCAAGTCCCGGTCTGCTGAAGGTATACGGTTTACTGACAAGCTAAAGGTAGTGGCACAAAGAAACAAAGTGCTGGAGCTGCAGGAAATGCAAGCCTACGAAAGAAGGGTCTAACATGGATACTGACAAGCTGGGTGAGGTGTTCGATCAGCACAAGATATGTGGAAGATGTGGAAGATATGCATGCAGATGAAATGGTTAAAAAAAACAGGGAAAAGAAACTTGCAGGATGCGGGGAGCTCAGGGATGTTGTTAAAGGATCGGTGGGCAAAATGAGGACAAGTAAAAATTCTGCCCCCCCCCGAAATTCTCCTTCAGTCCCAAAATTCCTAGCATTGCAGAAAGTAAGATTTTGAAAATTCTTCAGACCTAGAATTCTTACATTTTCTCTAAACCTTGGTAACGTTGGCTGCACCTTTTCTTTGGATGCATAAACTGTATGTCTAAATACTTAAGCGAAGTTATAAGTAATTGGTATGCAGAGTTTTGGGATCTGAGGGAAAGAATCATCTGTGTGACCAAAATTCTCATGCGGGAGGCAATACCCTCATTTCATTCACTTGTAACTACCCACCCTGGGGACACTGTGGCATACTCTCCACTGTTTCACAGATGGAAACGGGGAGCCATGTGGCCAAGCAACATTACAGTGTGGTCAAGGTACCAAAAGTTTTTAATGAGGAAGAACACCCAGGCTAGGAGAGGCTGCTGCAGTTTGCTTTTGCCTGAGCCTACTGGGAAGGGCAAGGTTTTCCTCCCTCCTCTTCTCTTCCTCCTGCTGCGTTGAGTGCAAACTACTTTGCCCCTTTGAACTCACTTTGCAACAGCTGAAGAAAGGGGGAACGAGAAAATGGATCATTTTAAAAGTGACTGAAAAAGTGGAAGGACAAAAGGAACATCAGGAATGGAACGTCAGGAATGTTCCAGTAAAATCCGGACAGTTGGAGGGTATCACATTGGGCACCTGTCAAAGCCCTTGTCTAAGTATGTGTGGGTGTGGGTGTGGGTGTGGGGTCAGTTCTGCACCAGTCTGAAGAACCCCCTGCCACTTCTTTTCTTCCTGCCCTCCCTTTGCTATTGCTAATTGTTCATTGACCCTCTCTGAGGTCACAGAATTGTAGAATCATAGAGCTGGAAGGGGCTCAGAAGCCATCGAGTCCAATCTCTTGCTCAATGCAAATGTCCAACTACAGCATCTTCAGCAGTCCACCCTCTTTTCTGAAGACACTCTAAGAAAGAAACCCCACAATTCCTCTAGGTACTTGGTGCCACCACCAGATGCCTCTTACCATCAAGAAGTTCCTTCAAATGTTCAATCAAAACTGACCCTCCTGTAAGTTAAAACCATTAGACCTGGTTGACAGTAGAATATGCTGCCTTGGAGTGTGATGGAGTTTTTTTCATTGGAGGTTTTTAAACGGAGCTTTGATGGTGCATTCCTGCATGACAGAATGAGGTTGGACTCAGTGCCCCTTGTGGTCTCTTCCAGCTCTATGATTCTATGGTCCTATCTTCTGGGGCAGCAAAGAACAAAGAAACAAACAAAAAACAAGCAAAGAAATGTCCCTTTCATTATAGCACTTTGAACCACTTTAATAGCATGGCTGCATCCAGTGGAATCCCAAGATGTGTAGCTTGGTGAGGTGCTAGAACAATCTGGCAGAGAATTCTAAGACCTTCAACAAACTACAAATCCCAAAAATCCACAGCATGGAGCCATGGTAATTATAGTGGTATCAAAGTGCTATAACTGAGTAGTGTAAAAGAACCATCAGTGACTTCACAGTGACAGAAGCAAGGAAGAGGAGCAGCAACTGACATTCACCTTGCTTTCTCTGTGCAACTGGGTGGATTAAGATTCCAGTGAAAGGCAAAGCAAATGGGCTGCAACAAAAGTGTTGAAAAGAAGGCGAGCTCATCTAAATAAGAGATCTGAGAGAGGTCCTCTTAACCAGGGATAGGAAAGCTAGGAGGGTTTGGATTAAATGGGGAGGAGGTTAGCTATTAAGTTTAGGTTAGAGTGCCATTTAAATTTAAGTGAAATGCCTCCACTAAAGCCCTTACCATAACAACACTGAATAATACCACCCATTATTTTATTCCTCTCCTCTGTAGGGATGGAAAAAAAAATTCAATGTTATTCATTTCCTTGTCAAAAATACTTGGCACTCAGGAAACCTGACTGGGAAGAATAATACTGAGGTGGAAATTTTATGCTATTTTCACCTGGTATTCACACATCTGCATTGTTTCAAGATTATTTAAGGAAGATAAGGGAGAATTTCACTCCATTTTTAAAATAATTTAACAGTACCTGCAGATTTCACCATATTTGGGATAGAAAGATTTCAACTGAAATACACTTCAAAGGGGCTGAACTCCACTTGGTAAAGATTTCATCCCATTTTAGGATGGAAAGAACTTAAGCTTTCCAAAGTTCAAATGCTAAGAAGCATGAAACTGACTGAATTTTCCACCTCTGTTAAAGTTAATCAGCCTCAGTATCACCCTGATGCTATATCCCATATATGTTAGTGGCTTCATTGTCAGTAAGATCATTAATCTGTTTGAGTTTTAGTCTAAACTTTGAAAGAGCTGTCAAAAAACATAGTTTGGGGCTAAGGGTCAGAAAATTGGCTAGTTCCTTTAAAATTCAGACTAAAATCCAGATGGGACCCACCTTCTCATTTTCACTGATGCTGTCAGCTTCCCCTGGGCTGTATCTGAGGCAGCAATTCTCAAACTTTGGCCCTTTAAATGTTTTGGAGTATAACTCCAAGCAGCCTCAGCCATTATGGTTAATGGTCAAGACGGAGATGTAAATCCTTGAGAATTTCATAATCCTTTGAAAGATGAAGAATTAAAATGATTTTATCTCTACTGCAGGAGAACAGGAAGATTTCTCCACAGGATTTTTGTCACGTCCAAAGATCCCACAGTATCATACAGGAATTATTCCACAGATAATTTTTTTTTCCTGTGATAAAACACCACCACCTGGGGTTTTTTGTGTGAAGAAAGCAGGTTTCCTACACAGGAAAAAGGAACTCCTATGTGGATAACAAGTTTCTTGTGCGAGAATCAGTGTTTTTGCACACAGAACGGCATTTTCTGAATAAATAACAGGAGTTTCATGCAAAAAAGAAACGAAAAAGCTGTTCCCAACAGAATAATTCCCAAGCAACAGTTTGGGACATCAAATACCAGAAGAAACTTGAACAAAATTCTCACCGGTCTTTTATTCTTCCTAACAGAATTTTGTAGCTGTCAGGGAAACCTGTTTTTAACCTGGGAACAAATAATTCTAAGCATTCTTTCCATCCTTACTCATGGATTTGGGGAACTGAAGTAAAAAAACTCCAGGAAGACTGAAGGATGAGAACCATTGGCAGGGTGGGCAACTGCAAACAGGGAGCGGCCACGTTTCCTTCCTGTGCCCACCTGGCAAACAGCTGTAGCCCATTTCAGTACATGAGGTCTCTTCTGGCCACCTTTTTGACTGATTTTCTGCTGGTTTTTCTTTGTCTGTTTCAGGCAGGTTTGGGAATGGGGCTGGAAGGGCAACCTACTGTGTTTCTATGTAGTTTGGGGAGGTTTGGGGGTGGACAGGAGGCAAAATTCCCCTCAAAAATTAGACTGCAAAAAGGTGGGTTTGAGAAGCTTCTTGAGGGAGGATCCAGCAGGCTGTATTTAGGGGTTCCAAGGGTTGTATGTTGTCTGTGGGCTGCACTTTGCCAGTCTAAGGAGGTGTCAAGATTGACATAGGTGCAATAGTTCGACTATGGCCATTTCCGCACTAGGCTGTTATAGCGCTATGATTCTACTTGCAACATCCTATGGAATCGTGGGGTTTGCAGTTTCGGGAGGGGCCAGCTGGCCCCTCCCGAAACTGCAAACCCCAGGATTCCATAGGATGTTGCAAGTGGAATCATAGCGCTGTAACAGCCTAGTGCGGAATCATCATATGTTTAGAAAGGGAAGGAAGCAGGTACATGCCAATAAAAGAAATAGGGAGGGCTTGTTGTTCCGCTCAGTAGGGAAAAGCAAGATACACACATCATACACATATAGACCCCAGTCAGGGGCACGGACTCACCTTAGTGTTGCATTGTCTCCCTGGCAAACTGTGTAATTGTCAGCTGGTTGATTAAAATCTGCACCCCAAACCAGCAACCCTGTATAATGAAATATACACAGAGAGAAGATGCTGTTTAGAATTTGGCTGTAGACTTGTCTCCCTGAGTCAGGGGGGGAAATGTGCATTCTGTTTTGGGAACTGAGTTTGTCATGGCCGAACCTCTTATCAATCATTCTAGAAGCACGCAAGGTTTTCTATAATCCAGTAATCATCTGTCTCGTGAAGAGTCTGGCATAAACTAAATGTGGCACAGCTCTCCATCAACAGAGAATTGCCCATTAGAAATCTGCATTATTTTTAAACCCACTTCACAATAGATGCTTTTTTGTACCGTTTTAGCCCAGAAACAGGCATTTTACTCTATGCATGCCCTGCATGTACAGTTTCTCTTGAAATATACTTCTGTTGGAAAAATATTTTAAAATAGACATATTAGTACCTTGGAATATATATTTCTACATACATTTTACTTTCAAATACTCATTTTGGTATACCTTTGAAGTTAAGATTTGAAAAAATTCAGAACAGCGTGAAAACCAACAGACAACCAAGTTCCAGTCTGCCTATTAGTCTTTTAAGGACAAACCACATGTTAAAAATGGCCAGAATTAAATTATTATGGATCTTTCTTTCAAATGGCAAATGTTTAGATGCCACCGTGAAATTTAAATGCAGTGCAGTACCTGATATCTAGGTACAGTGCCTCTGAAGAGGAGGTTCAATTTATACCACCACTTAACATGGAACATGGAGGCTCAGTTCAGTTAATAGGTCTCCTAGCCATCTTCTCTTTCTTCTCTCTAGATTCCCTTTGGTTTGGAAATAGGACCCAGAAATCCGTGCTTCTAGTCTGTGAAATAGCCACTGGTTGAATATATGGCCCTCCATCAACAAGGACGTTTTACTGCCAGCTCCTATCTGGATTGTGAAGAGACAATTTATGAAAGAATTTGACTCAAGGTACAAGTCTCTCCTCCCTTCTGTGTTTGTGCATGGGCGCACACGCATGTGCAGCCTAGACAGCCCGAGGGCTCATCGACGAGACTGTCTCATCCGATTTGCCTCAGCTGTCCTTCTCTGTCAAAAAACCCACTAACTCCTTCTGCCAGTGAGCTAGTGTCAGGAGCCCTAGAGACTGGACTGAAGAGAGCTGAGGAAGTGGTTCTTTGTGTGGGGAAAGGGATAAACAGGAAGTATGAATAGTCTGGCCATTAATGGCCACAGACCAAATGCTGCTCTGATAGTGCGCAGCAGTGTACTGATAAATGTCAAAGCATATGCCCTCATCTGAGTTTAGTTGCTATTTTCATAGTCCCTGGCACCTCGAGCAAAGCACACATCCCCCCAAATACGGACATCTGATTTGATCACGTCAGTCCAGGTCTAGGAGTTTTCATCTCTATCTGGAGCTGGCCTTTTGTAAAGTTATTGATTCTTAATTGCCCATTTCAGAGCAAGACACCCAACAACACTTTGCATTACAATTGGAATAGCTAATAAAACTATATTGTTGCTAGGTGAAATCTATTTCCTTCCCAGCTGCTATGAGGGCTGCATGCTGGCATGACAGGGAAGCCCAAAGAGAGTGCCAGATGATATTGTAATCACAAGGTCCTAGCATTTTGGGTTGCTCAACCTTGACTTCACTACGCCATTGTTAGTGTGGTTTGCAAAGATGTCCTCAGTTCATAGCTTCCTGGTTTGAACATACATGTGGAGTGAAATGCAAATTAGAATGCCTAGCTCTGCCTGGTTGGCTCATGCTTGCTTTTTGAAGGCCATCTTGGGATTTCAAGCAGGCAAGTGTTCTGTTAGTAGCAGAAGAGGTAGGTTACCTGATTTGTAGTTTTTAAGGGATGGTCCACCTCACCAGCACTTGGTCTACTCCGATTACCTAAGCTGTTTCCCACCTCTTGGTCCTTTTTAACTGGAGATGCTGGGTGTTGAACTGAGGACCTTCTACCTCAGGGGTGAAGAACATATGCCTCTCCAGCTTTTGTTTGTCAGCAATCCCTATCACCCACAGTAGCATAGCCAATGGATGAGGTGTAATAGGAGCTGCAGTCAAACAACAGCTGAAGTCCCATAAGCTGTTCTATATACAAGACATCATCTAACATCATCACCAACCACCATCATTATCACTACCCTTATCACTATCATTACCACCACCATCACCACCATCACCACCTGTGTCATTGACTGCTGATCCTTACCTAGTGAAAAAGAGCTGTCATAGTGTGGTGGTTGGCTGCTGGACTAGGGCTCTGGGAGACCAGTGTTCAAATCTCCAGTCAGCCATGGAAGCCCATTGGGTGACCTTGGGCAAGTCATGCTCTCTCAGTCTTAGAGAATAACTTTGACAAACGTCCTCAGAATAAACCTTGCCAAGAGTTGCCATAAGCTGGAGTTGACTTGAAGGCACATAACAGCTACAGCAAATAGTGAAAATGGTTGCACCCAGATTCAAGAGGAACGTGTTGCACCATGGTACAACTCTGAACATACTCAAACTCATCTGACTTCTGAAGCTAAGCACGGTTGGGTCTGGTTAGTACATGGGTGGAAGACAGTAGGGAACACCAGAGATCTCTAAGTAGCTCCAGGGAAGAATTCTGACTTCAAGTCACCTATCAACTTATGGCAACCCCATGAATTCCAAGAGTTTTCTTAGACAAAGAATACTCACATGTGGCTTTGCCAGTTCCTTCCTCTGAAATACAGCCTACAGCATCTGATATTTGTTGAGAGCCTTCCATACAAGTACTAACCAGGGCTGACCCTGTCTTACTTCCAAAATCAGATGGGATCCGGTGCCTTTACGGAAGCTAATTAATGCTATAAGCCACTGGTTTGTGGTAGAAAACCCAACCTCTCCTTGTTGTCTTCATTCTTTTCCCAAGACTCAAAGCAGAACACAAAACAGCACTAGCCAGAACTAGTGGGATATTCCTCCTCTATCAGTTCCTGAGCTGACATCCCTATTATTATAAAAATAATTAAAGAATTATAGTGAGATTGCAAAAGAAAAATCCTACAAATGTTGTTATATTTCCAGTGGGAACTAATGACAAGGAATTAGTTATTTCTAATTTCCGGTATGATGACTGTCAATAGTTATGGGTTTCCTACAGAAGGTAGGATGGATGGTAGGCAGAGACAGTGTGTCCTCCCTGTTAGTGGGATGATGAATCCATTCTGTGTATTAGCCCAAATCTCATACATCTCCAAGATGAACCTATTTTTGGAAACAGAGGTCTGTTCCCAAATAAGTTCAGCACTTTGGACAGTTCCTTTAAAACTCAGATTAAAATTCAGAATGGATTCACTGTCCTGTTAACATGGAAGCTACCAGCCACTCCTGGTATCAAAGATGCCCATATGCAGTGAAAACCAGCCAGCCCCATGACACACTGTGCATTGCACAATCTGGGAGATCTGGCATGAAAAACTGAAGCTCAGCACTGGCACAGAAGCGAGGGGGTACTTTTCCTTTCTAAGCCACCCTTCCTCCCCCTCCCCAGTATTTCTGCCTTAGCTAGCAGCCTACTTGTGATTGACAGGCATCAGGATCCAGGACAAATCTAAAGGTCAAAGCTTAGTCAGCAACGTATGCAGCTGGGGACTGAAGAGGCAACCTATTTGCTATGGATTTATTTATTTATGTCACCGAAAAAGCTTCAAGTGATTTCCCTTCACTCCCTTGGCCAGGGGAGGTCACTCAATTGTGGCCCCAGCTATACAAAAGGATTGGATGCAGGGATGAGGGGCAGTGACGAGAACCCTGACCCCCATCCATGAGATCATCCACTTCCATTTCAGAATAATGAGGCGTCTATGCAAGAGCCAAAAACAAGTCAAGAGCGCTTGTGTGTGAAAGAGGGTGGGGAGTGATTCCCAAGCAAATTGTCCTCACTCAGCCTTGGCTCTGCAAAAATCCAGATCTCTCCTGATTTGCCCATTAACATGAATTAATTGGTTCAAGCACATAGAGCCAGCTCCTCTCATATATCAAGGACTATGTATTTACCCGGTGTTGCCCGGGATTTTGTTTTCCTCTGAAGAATTCACCAAACTGTCTTCTCCAGTACCTGTAACTTTTCCCCATATTTCCTAATGCAATCTGTATTTAGAGCTATTTACATACATAGTTTGGCTTCCTGAGGGAATACACTGTCCTTCTCCTTGCTGGTAGGCCCCGTCTCCATAGCAACTGGCCTATTACAGTACCTGTAGTTTTCCCCCATATTCCCCAATCCAATCTGTATTCAGAGTTGTTAACATACAGAGGGTTTGGTTTCTGAGGGAATACACTGCCCTTCTTCTTGCTGGTAGGCCTCGTCCCCATAGCAACCAGCCTGAGGCCCAAGAGCTCTCAGCTGAGAATTGTAAAGGCCTGTCCCTAAACTGCCAACCCCAGGATTCCATAGAATCTTCACAGCCAGCCAATTGTATGAGGTCTTTGCCTGCCTGATGCAGACAAACAGACAAACTCACAAACAGACAGGCTATGGCCTGTCATGATGGACGGGTGTGGGAAACAGCATTGGAAATACTAAATGACTATTTGTGTTATGTATGTGTGTGCTTACACACATTCCATGCATGTGCAATGTATGTCTACCATATGCACACCCCCCTACTTGGTAGCAAATTGGAGGACAAGTTTTGCCCCTCAGTGCAATGGTATGCTCAAGTTTTCTGCTTTTATTTCCCTCTAAGAAAGGAGCAAGAGCCATAGGACAAAGGAAAGGGGGACCTTATTGGGACTGACCCTGCCATCCCCATGAGAAAGTTTTGGACAGCAACTCACCAAGGCCAACTGCCAATGTTTCTTTTCTAAATCTTTCAACGGGGTCTTGGCTTCAAGCAACCATTTTGATTTCCTACTGTGCCTGAACCAGTTTTACAACACAAGCATAAGAGGAAACCATCTACTACCAGTCAGAGTTCTGCTACCAGGTAAAGTTTCCTCATTTGCCCTCAGTGTCCTCACTTGCCCTCAGTGACATCATCACACAGACTAATTAACATAGGGCTGAGACTTCACTGTGATCTCCGACAGAGGGAAGTCACCCATACTATTAATCCAAAGCAGAGAACAGTAGCAGGAGCCAATGGGAAGGAGAACTGAAAAACCAATTTTAAAAAAAAAATCTAAGCCTTTCCCAAAAATTTACATTCTACCAAAATTGTGAGTTACAAACCAAATATCAGAAATAGAAAATATTGTTCATTCATTATTGGCCAAGATCGTGGATGAAATGGATAGTGCACCAGTGCAGTTCCATGCCCTTCCCCCTGTCCCATTAACTGCCGAACTCCAGAGAGAAAACACGGTTGTTGCTGTTTTCTGGCATGACAGGAGGAGCTGAGGGAGGCAACTCACAGAAGGACTGAGCATCTGGTCTCAGCTGCAAGGGCAAGAAAAATAAAGCTACTCTCCATATACTTGCTTCCCTTCCCCTTTCAGCCCAGACTAACTGCTTCTTTCTCCTCTGATTTGCCTAGTAAACAGCAGCAGTGGCACCGCCCTACTGGCTTCTGGGAGGAGGTTCTGAATCATGCACAAGGGGCTGGATAACAGGACTACTAGAGTGAAAGCTGGAGAGCACTCCTATACCTTTAAGGAAATTTCAGGAGGTTTTGCTTGTTACACAAGGAGGTAACAAGCAGCTCCTGTTGAACGTCCCTCTTCTACATAACCATTAAAGGTATAGGAATGCTCTCTGGTTTTCACTCCAGTAACCCTATAGCTCTACAGGGGACTATTATCAAGCCCCATCAAAAAGAAAACATAGACATGTATAACCCAGAATGATATGCACATATGTTATCAATAGTTTTCAAGCCTATGGATCTACCTAGCTATCTATCTAGCTAGCTGGTTCAGTTCAGCATCCATACTAGAGACTGTGAGTCTGAAGGGGGTATTCCTCCTACCTTCAGGTTGTTTAAACCAGCATAGAATGATGTACTCTATTGCGTGTTTCTGCCTGTGCCTTTGTGTGCCTGGGGAACTCAAGACCTGTTAATGCCGAAATGACCTTGTTGATTCTTAAATCTGCACACAGATCAGCAATATGGTGTGTGTGTGTTTGTATGTGTGTGCGTGCATGTGTGAGAGAGAGAGAGAGAGAGAGCACTTGCCTAGGCCCTACCGGTGAAGCGGTTGATTAAGATTCTGTCTGGCTGATGGATGGAGCTGGACACGAGCCGCGGAGACAGACAGTTACTTTGCATGCAGAACCAGGGAGAAGGTGACGAGCAAAGAAAGAGACATGGACAGAGATCAATCACAGCCCACACAAAACCATGCCAGCTTTCCTTAGCAATAACCCACAAGCCCCTGGCTCCCCGCATCTCTCCCGCCCTCCTCCCCATTTCACACGCAGCTTGTGCCACTGTGCCTCACCAGCCCCATCCAGATGCCCTAGAGAGGAGAGAGAAGGATTATTGTAGCGCCCCACCTTATTCTCTGCCCTCCCATAACAGCATGCAAAGGGCAGGTGTCTGATTGGTGGCTCTCACTTGGATGTGACAGCGTGTTTACTTCATGTTCCTGCTCCAGCTATGAGTAGCAACTGTCAATATGCAGCAACTGACACTCTGGCTCGGATAGCTTGATGGTGAGAACAGCTGATACCTTACCTAGACATCTCTTTTCTTCTTGAATTGGTGTGGGTATATGACCTTCTTAAGGTACACACCAGCATGCCAGCCAAGGATCCTCTAAATATTTAGATTACATCACACTTCACCTAGAAATCTCCATCTTAACAAGCCCAGGAGGCTATCTGGCAAGAAGGGTATCTCTGAGCATGGGCAGAGTGCTTTTCTTTCACCATCATAGGCAGTTTTGCAAAGGTATGTGGATATCCCTCAGTATCATACTTCTCCAGGGGCAATTATGCTCTATTTGAGGAAGTCTTTTCTCTTGTCAGCCCTGATCCTCCTGCAAATTAATTTCGCTGAGTTGACTCAAGTATTACAGGGGGAAAAAAAGACAAAGGCAAAGGTCTTTGTACCTTCTCTGATGCTGTCTGTGATTTTATAAAATAGGATTTTGTTCCCACTACAGAATTACACACTACACTTGGATAGCCTTTCCATGGCTCCACTCTATGGAATGTTTGTTAAGGGGTATTCAAAATTCTGTGCCACAAATTTCAGGGGACTACAAACTACAAATCCCAAGATTCCATAGGATGGAGCCAAGGCAGTTAAAATGGCATCAAAGTGCTGCAATTTTGCTGTAGGGCACTGTCATAACTCCTCATCTCAATGTGGCTTGCTGGCAGGAGAGGGTTGGATGCACCATCCTTCAGCCCCCTGCTCACCAGCATCACAGAACTCCTTCACTCATTCTTGCTTTTAAAGGGGGGTTGGATAAGGATTTGGATGAAGAGAGGTGGAGCACAACTACAACATAATAGCTACGGGTACCATGCAGACCAGTACTTGGCCAGTATTTCTACTGTCATGGGCAATTTCCTGCCAATTCCAGATACCAGCTGCAACTCCCAGACAGCAAAGTTCTGCTTATCTTTGGGTTAAAATGGCAGTGAGGAGATGCAACTCATTGGTAGGACAAATCTATTACTTCCTCTGCAAATGGTCTCAGATTCAATTCCTGTCCCTTCCAGTCAGGGCTATCTAAAACCCTGAAGAGCCACAGACTATAGCTAAAGGGTGAGGAACCTTCAGTTCTCAAGATCCTGCCAAACAAGAAAAACCATATAAAGGACACCACCACTTATGCCAAATATAACAATTCAGAAATGAGAGGATTTTTTTAAAAAGAAAAATAACAACAATTCACAAGGGCTATAAATACATTTGATTCAAAAATAGAACAAAGGAACTGAAAGGATAAGGAAAACAAAAATTGGATGACTTTGCACTAATGGAATACTAAAATACCACCAGTGGACTTAGTGCGTTTTGACAAAAATGGCCCTAAATAGCAAAGGCCTCAATCCTCCACCCCCTCATCAAAGTACAAATAACTGCATGCAGACTTATGCTACCCTGTGCCCATGCACAGACTTACTCTAGACTTACTGTAAAGCTGCTGAAGCTGCCTCTCGTGGCCATTCCCTGCTTCCCAACAAGCGGGCAGGCTCAGAGAAGCATCTGGCTACGTCCCCATAGCCAGACATGAAATGATCACAGCAGCACTAAGACCCCTGGAGGACCTTGGTGGATCTTGGCGCTGATGTCATCATTTTGTAGCTGGCTATGGGTACGTCAACAGATGCAACTGGGATCCTGCTTGCTCTCTATGAAGCAGGAAATGGCCACGTGGAACAGTTTCGGAGGCTTTTCAGTAAGTTGTGTATGTGTAGGGAGAGAGGTATGGACACCGAAGAGGAAGGAATACCATCTGCCACAGCGTACGGAAAAGGATATCCACACACATAAGGGAAACTTAGGCCATTTCCACCCTACCCTGTTAAAGTGCTATTATTCCACTTTCATCATCCTGTGAAATTCTGGGGTTCGTAGTTTACTGAGGCCAAAGAGCTGTCTGGATAAGAACTTTAAATGCTCCTCCCTAAACTGTAAACCCCAGGATTCCATGGGATGTTGAAAGGGGGATAATAGCACAATAACAATGCAATGTGGAAATGGCCTTAGGCAAGTGGATGTCTCTAAAAGAATTGTGTCCATAATGACACAGGCATATTTCCCATCATATCTTACCGCTGGTGAAGCTGACAAGAGCTGATGGAAACTAGAGTTTAGCAACATCCAGAGGGTCAGCCCTAGTGGAAACAACCCTAAGGTACAGAGATGTAGACTCTTAACTTCAGATCATTCAGTTTCTTCTATTTTGCTTTATTCCATCTGGATCAAGTCAAAGCTCAAAGCTCTGATTACTTCAACGTTTCTGAATGCTTTTCGAAATAGTAAGAATAAGAATAAGAATAAAAAATGCCAAATAAAAACACCTAACACTAGTTAGAAATGTGAAAGTCTGGGAAATTTGGAGGGAAAACTTTTTTTTTCCCTAGAACAATTGAAAACTGGAATAGTGGGAAATTTTAGAAATAAAATATTTAGATTTTTTTTTAAAGGAAATTTTATTTTTTAACATTTTTATAGAAATAACATATTTAAGAGAAGGCATTCATATATCTACTCCTCCATATTTTTTCTAAAACTTATTTAGCAGGATTATCTTTATGTAAGACTCTGTACAGTATCTCATATCACTGCAATTCCTTTCAATTCCCTTTCCTCAGTTTTTTTTTAAATGTGGTATATTTTTATTAGAACAATTACAAAATAATAGAAAACAACATATAAGTTCTTTTTATAGGAATGACTGTTTTCTGTCTGCCCGGCACTGTGGAAAACCATAGGAGACAAAATAATTTCCTTTCCTGTATTAATATTGATGGTTTCTTCTGTTGTCAATAATTTTTTTTCTTCCCAGTCCTCACAAACTGGCAAAATCAAAGAGGTACCTTTTTTAGCTCAGGTGTTCCTTACAGTTGAGGAACTTGTAGTTCCATTTTTATTTATTTATATATAAATAAATCATATATATATGATTTTTAAAAAGTAAATTCAATTTGCAATTATTGTCTGAGTCAACTGTACTTTTAGTATATCAAAGATGATAATTTTGTGTCAAATCAAGTTATATATTATGGCTGTTGGGAAGTTACATCACTGTAAAGAGATGAACAATCACGTAAAATTGAATTGTACCATTGCACAACTTTGGCATTCTCAAGAAGGAAACAGAGATTTAGTTGTGCTATTATGCTTGTTGTAGAAACAGAGCCAGATGTGTGGCCATTGTACAACAGTCCTGATGCACAACATATCTCAACATGCAAGGTGGCCTCATGCATGTGTCCCACTGCACGGTGGGACAACTTGTGCTGTGCCCTGTGATGCATTCTTGCAACTTTATCACATCTGTGATTTAGCTCTGTCATTGCAAAGTTATGGATCACAGCCTCTGTTGAATTTTATGTATTTTTTGTTCCTGAAGTAACAAAATGACTTTAAATCTCTCAAGGGTGTTTACCTTGCACTTTTTCCATTTTTCTGAAAATTTCCACACACACCCCCTGAAATTTCTGGAAATGTTTACATTTTTAGTACTGACAGTGTACAAATTTCTGTCACTGTACTTACAAACCTGGCAGTTTCTTGCTGTGCAGCCAAGAGACCGCTGCTTGCAGCTCTGTCTCCTCAGCCCTTGATTGACTGAAGAAGTGAATCTGGGCTCATTCCAGTTGTCTTGCCCATGATGGGAATCCTGCACCTTGTCTAGTAAGCTTGACCAGTAATTTTGACACAACCATCCATTCTCATTGACATTCTGTTTTGTGTTCATAAATTCTTAAATGCTTGTTTCTATTATTTGGATTAGCATTCCTTCTGAAGGCATCCCTTGGTGAAAATGCACCAAGTTCCAACACTGGATCTTTTGGCTCCCTACCCATCTCTGCGTCTCTTTCACCATTGGATCTGTCCATATGGATATGCCTCCCCCCTCTTGTTTCTTATTTTGTCGGCCAACTGCCTTCACATTGCATTGATATACATGGCTGCCCATCAATACACATCTTGTCTACCTGAAGGCACTGGGAAGGTCATACCTGGAGAGATGGGGATTCATGCCTCATGGCATGAGGCTCTTTTCCACCAGCACTCTGGCATAAAACTGTCATCATCTTCCCCCTGATGATCTCAGTACGGAGCCCTGTGAACTTCATTTTGGATCTTTATATCCAAAATAGAGCAAAGATGCTTTCAACAACCAGTTCTACCGTTTGTCTCTGGCCATTTCTGCGTTACGCTGTTGTAGTGCTATTATTCCACTTTCAACATCCTAAGGAATCCTGGGGTTTGCAGTTTAGGGAGGGGCCTTTAGCATTCTCAGCTAGAGAGCTCTTTGGCCTCAGTAAACTACAAAGCTCAGAATTCCATAGGATGTTGAAAGTGGAATAATAGCACTATAACAGTGTAGTGTGGAAATGGCCTCTCTCTCTCTCTCTTTTTATTCTCCTCAGGACAGATATGCACACTTCTTTTCAAATGAATGGCAATTTCATTTTCACTCAGCCCCAGCAGGTATTTGAAACAGAGGGACCTTTTTAAAAAGAAGAGGAGATTTTCACTGTTGTGGGTATATTTTCCCCCTTTTGAATAGAACACATGAACACTTATGAGATAAAATGGGAGACCAGCCCTCTTTTACTTTCCTTAGATCAGAGGTGGGCCACATGTGGCCTAAAATGTAGCCTCTGAAACCCACAAAGCCCCAGACTCCCGCATTTTTTTTAAAAAAAAAATCAGGGTGATTTTTCATATCCTCTAAATCTCTCTCTAGTAGCTCAAAAACAGAAGTGACATTGCTCACTTTCTGTTTCAATGTTGGCTGATTTTTGACCAAGGTTTTTACGTATGTGGAGGGGCAGTGAAGCAATTTTCAGCAGTTTTGAGCTATTTGCAGGCAGAAAAGTCATTTAGATTTTTTTTAAAACTAAGAGGCTGTGGAGGCTTTTGTATGCTGGTGAGGCCCAAAGGGGAGGCTCAGAGTTGAAAATTGGCTCCTGTTCCCTTCCTGCCTTAGATATTCACAGTTGAGTGTTATGCATAGCTGTGGAGTATCTGAAGAGCTTCAGAGGGTGTGAAGCAAAGAAAACTGCCTTATTCTGGGTCAGACCAATGATCTAACAGTCCGGCAGTTGACAACATTGATGGTAACTGTTCGCCATTGTTTAAGACAAGAATTTTTCCAGTCCTATCTGGAGATGTCAAGGAGTGAACCAGAGATCTTCTGAATGCAAAGCATCTGCTCTACCATCAAGCTAAGAATTAAAATGACAGCCCTGTCTTGGTCTCTTTCCTCCTTCTCATCATGATTGGTAGGCAGACTTCTGCCACTACCAAAAATATAGAGAAAAGTATATGGGAATGTATGTTCCTTTACACCCCTGGGACTATAAAGGATACACAAAATGTTTCTCACTTCAAAGAATCAATCACCTGTGGCAAGATCTGTCATACTTTGAGACAACAAGGAGCAAATCAGGGACCCTGGCTGAAGACTTAGGTGGAGAAGGTCCACCCTAAACTTTAAGATTTGATTATGTCAGTGGTGTAGGCACACATCCTAAAGTCAGCTGCCCCTCCGAAGGATTGGAATGGGAAATCCAGCTCACCCAGGTGTATATTAAGTCATACAAGTGTGTGCACATCATTTAAAACTAAATAATCTGTACAAGTTCTCAGAGATATTGCCCACCTTATGGCTTCTCAGATGGTTTCTAGGTGCTAAGGACATTACAGTGTGCTCCATTGTAATGGGGTGCTGATGGGTCATACGAGGAAAAGGGAGCAGAAGGGATGAAACTGAGTATCTTGAAAGAGAACATGGTTGTCTAGCTGAAAAGCCTGAACTAGGAGGAGCCACTGCTGTTGGTAAATAATAGCAACAAAGCTATCAATGACACTGTCAATGGAAGTCATAGACATGTTCAATGTGGGCTTGTTCAGACTATTCCACCTGAAAGTGTGCTCACATGCTTGTTCCCATGATGGTCGACATCACAGGTGGGAATGCCCTCCAGTTGTTGTGGCACTGCAAGTCCCACAGCCTTTGTCTATGCAGACAATGGTGAGGAATGTTGGGAGTTGCAGTCCAACCCTGCTATACAAGTTTCTTTATGCAGTAAACTTCAGCTCTTTTGCAGGCAAACTAGGAGTTGTAGTTTTTCCAGAGTAATCTCCATAAAGACAATGATGCATCCCTTTTCAAAAAGAATGAGGAAGCTAGAGAGGTCTGAACACTTTTCCAGATCCAGGGATTTGGCTCAGGCTCAGGCATGGGTTCAAAGACATAGTCCCCTTTTCTTGGTGACCTGGATCCAGTCTGGCACCATCTATCTTTAAGAAAATGTCTCCTTGAGATGTAGGTGAGAGCCAATGAGTGCAGACAGGAGAGCCCTTCTGTGCTGCCTGATGTCATAATAAAAACTTCACCTAACTCATTTTTGTTTCTTCTTAATCTCTGGGCCCAACATGGCAACAGCTGTCTATATCCCATTACCTTGAAAGATACCGGAACTTGCCATGGGAAAATGAAAAGTTCGCCACAAGAAGATGAAGGGAAGCAAAATTAACTGTGACATCTATTTCTTGGGTGAGGGCAAGGAATAGAGTATCATCCCCCAAGGACTTTTTTTCATCCATATTAACCTTCTGTTCAGCTTTAATATGTAACGTCATCCTCTATATACTGGAGAAACAAATGACTTTTCAGGATTTTGTCTGATGAGTGAGGGGAATTCTGTTAAACTGTGAAGCTTGTGCATTCTCCCACCAATGAAAACCAGACAAAAAGAGACACACAATAATTTGGCTTTGTAACTCCATTCCTACTCCTTTCACTCCATTCCCCCACTCCAGTACAGAGCATAAATACTGAATCCTGTATTTATAGGATGCAGCATAGAAGAAAGGAAGCAGAAATTGTAGCTGGGCTACATGGGCTTTGCAGCATATTTTTAAACTCATGTATTTGGGATCGGCAAAGCAGTGACCGAACCATTCATTGGTGTGTTCTGTAATCAGGTCGAAGCTTAGAAATGTTACTTTTGGACTACAACTCCAATAATCGTCTTCTTATGGTCTGATCAGTGATGGAAAAGTTGAGGGGGGAAATCTCATTGTTGGAAAGATTTTGGTTGAGAGAGGCCATTTCAACCTGATATAAAATAGTCTATCAAGAATTCTCCAACTACTAGAAGACAGAGATCTTACTCTTAATAAGAGATCATACCCTTCAACATTTCAAAGGGAGAAACCAAGATATGTGCGGCCAACCAGCATCAAACTGTGGGCAAAATAGCAAAAACTATTAATGAGGAAGAGCAAACAAGCTAGGGAAGGTTGCTGCAGTTTGCTTTCACCCAAGCCTACAGAGGAGGACAAGACTCTGTCCCTACGTTGCTCACCCCCTCATTGTCCCAGTTTTTCAGCTGCTTTTAAAATATCCCAGGTTCTCTCCTTTTCCCACTTTTCCCCTATGTCTTCAGCTTACTTTGAGTGCTGCACACCAAGTTCAGTTTGCACTCAGCTCAGCAGGAGGGGGTAGAATCTCACCCATTCCTATAGATTCAAGCCAAAGCACACCTCTGCAGTCGTTCCTAGCTTGTGCAATCTTCCTCATTAGTACATTTTGCCATCTTGACCACACTCTGATGTCACTTGGCCGCACGTGTCTCAGTTTTCATCTGTGAAAGCTTGGACGATATGCTGAGATGGGAGGAGAGTTGCAGTACAATATCCAGAGGGCCACAGTCTATTCACCCTGATTGAGGGTAAAGAAGTGCCCAGACACCAATGCCTGTCTGATCTCAGAAGCTTAGCAAATTGAGGTCTGATTATTAACAGGAAAGGAGATCACCAGGGAGAACGAGGTGCTATAGCCTGTATTTCAGAGAAAGGCAATGGCAAACTACCGCTGAGTTTTCCTTACCTAAGAGAACCCAATGGAATTCATGGGGTTGCCAAACCTGACAGACAACTTGAAGATATGTACTTTACTTTAGCATGTTATTTATCCTTACTCTTGTTAAGCCACTCAGAGTCAGAAAGACCTGCTGATCTCATGCAACTCATCTGATTCCCTTTCGGTTGATCAGGCTACCATTACAAGCACAGAAGCAACTCTTGTCTCTACAACATTTTGGTTTTAGCCTGTCTTTTCTCTAGAGTGCTCAGAGTTTTACAGAGAGTGTTCTCACTCCCAGCTGACCTAAATGTAGCCTCACAACAGCCCTGTGAGGACGGTTAGGTTAAGAATGAGCGACTGGCTCAAGGTCAGCCCCAAGCACCATGGGTGACAGCACAACCCTATTTCTGTCTATTTAGATGTAAATTCCATTTCGCTCATTGGACATTATGCCTTGGTGTACATGCATATGATCATAGCCAAGGAAAGCATTAGGTGGAGTGAAACAGCTGCCTCATCCAGGACCTAGATAAAAGAGTTGTACAGTGGACCTTCTGTATCTATGGGGATTATATTCCAGGAGCCTCCATGTAAAAGAAAAAAAATGCAAACGCTCAAGTCCCATAATACTCAATGGTGATGTGTGCATGGATGTATCAATGCATCCATGTGCACATTGCTGCCATTTTCAATATAGGATGCGACTCGGTCATGTTTGCTCAAATTCATACATCCAGAGACTGCAGGTCTGCATATCTTATGGACAGCTTTATTTTCCACTTCCAAACCATTTTTACTGAATAAAATATTTATATCTCCCCCTATAATCAACCTCTCAGGACAGCATATAGCAAAATTTAGAAAAATTCAAAATTTAAAACAGTTAAGACTGGAAGTATTTTGGCAGCCAGTGTGATGGGTTTAAAAGTGGAGTCATATGGTTTCTGTAAGTCAGCAGCAGTCTTTACCACCACGTATTGCCCATCTTCAAGGGCAGCCCCATATAGAGTGCACTGCAGCAATCTAATCTGCATTAAGTTAGCCTGCTGCGTTCAAGTTAGGATTGCCAGTTCAGGACTGTCAAGGGCCCTAAGTTCCTAAGCTGAAATCTGACATACAAGGATGCCTCCTGGTGAAGTCATTAAGCATTATACATTAAGTACCAACAACAGTTGCTCACAGGTTATGATTCAAACACAGAGAGAGAGAAAGAGGGGGAGATGGGGAGAGGGAGAGAGAAAGAGAGAGAGAGTATTTTCCTGTTTGGATAGTAAAGATAGAAATCTTAGCTAAAAATGACCCTCTGGGATGTATGCGGCCCATGGCCCACACATTGTCCACCTCTGTCTTGGGGTTTAGGAAATAATTGACAAATATTTTGCATCGAACTGGGAAACACTGAATTGGAAAATGGGAACCTCCTCCACTCAGAATAGCTCTTGTCTTCCAAAGGCTCAGTATAAGGCCAGCTCTACCACTAAACCAGGGGCAGGCAGCTCTGGAAGGCTAGAGGATCACATTAACTTCCCAGCAGGCCTCAGAGGGCCATATTCCTCTCACCGAATCTCCGGCAAAACAAAAGACAGAAACATTTTTTGGGGTCTTGCAGTGCTCCCAAATGCCCTCAAAGGGGTGAGGGAACCATTTTGTCATGTCTGTAGGTCCATTGCATTACTTTCTGTTTTTTGGGGGGTTTTGTTTTTGTTGAAGTCTCTTTTGTGCCTAAAATGGCCTCTAGACCATTCAGTGGCATTTTTTTCTAACCACTGCTGGGATCTAGGGATGACAACAACAACACACACACAAAAAAAACGACCATAAAGGCAGGCCCACTGGCTACACTTTGGCCACCTTTCCACGAGCCCACATGAGTCAGACGTTGGAGGCACTCCTCCAGAAGACCCCAGATTTTCTCCTTCATCAGCAGACAGAGCTGTGTCTTTCACTTCAGTTGATAGAGGACATTATCCAGTCACTACATCTAACTGCCAATTTGGTTGGCTTCCATACATGGGGGAACAGGAAAGAGGTACCATCTTGTTTTCTTACCACAGGAAGTGAGAAATGTGGCGGGCCAGCCTGGGGCTAGCCTCAGTCAAAGCACACTGGCGTTTTGAACCACTTCTAGAGAGAGATATAGGGCCTTTCCAGACTATACTGTTATACTATTATTGTTCCACATTCAACATCCTCTAGAATCCTGGGGTTTGCAGTTTAGGAAGAGGCCTTTAGAATTCTCATCCAGAGAGCTCTTTGGCCTCAGTAAACTACAAACCTCAGAATTTCACAGGATGTTTAAAGTGGAATAATAGCACTATAACAGTGTAGTGCAGAAAGGCCCATAGTTTATCGGCCTGCCACGCAGGTTTGACGAAGCCTTTTCCTTTTCCTTCCACCACCAGTTAAGCCTCCCCTCCTGCCATTACCCCCCCCCCAGCACTCCTCTCTGTGGTGCTCAGTTCACTGGTTCTAGCTAATTAGAATGATTAATGGTGCCTGGGAATTATGTAAATTGAAGTGAGGTGAATTTGAGAGGCAGCAGGAAGTGGGGGTGACGTGGCAGGGCTTAGAAGAGAGGACTGGGTATTTTGCTTTAAGATTTCAGGAGAAAAAAAATGGAATGCTGGCCATAGGTTTTTCCAAGTTTGTTTATGGAGAACCGTGGGTTTCCTGAGAATTGCCTCAGGGAATCCTCAGCAAAAAGACTGGATACAGAAGCCGCGTTGCCTTGAAAGAAAGCCTGGTCACCATTAGTGGGTGTTTTATAAAATACAATGCTTCTGGAGAGCACAGGCCGTACTTCAGGGTGCACTCAGGGGGTACATGTATCATACATAAAGGTCACCCAATAGGTCTGTCGATTAGGCCTGGCCGAAGTCTATACCCATCCATGTGCATCTTCATACAATGGTAGAAATTTGGGAACTCAGGCAAAATTTCACTGGGAAACAGATTTCTTATTCTGGGGGCAACACTCACGTGATGACCCTGCTACAGCGACCATCCTGCCTTACTGTCTACCAGTCTATGAGAACTGGCCACATCTGCTTCTTCCATAACACATATGGCTAAGAAGTGTAAGAATTCTTCAGCTGAGAAGTCAGAGGAAAGGATTCTCTGAAGCTAGAAAGTGTGGGAAAAAAAACACTGGGTCTTGTGAGAACACTGGAAACGTTTTCACATGGTTTCCAATGTTCTCACAAGAGAACATTGTTCTCACAACACAACCTGGGCCTATGGACTCAGGAGAGGGAGTTGAAAGACAATAAATGCCAGCTTTTCTCACGTCCTTTCCTGATCTGTTATCACTTTGTCAATCATGGATTTAGCTTGGTATCTTTGACAGTGAGAGCTGGAAACACACTACCCTCCCACACACACCCCATACGACAATCCAAAAGAAATCCTACGAAGGCATTCTCTTATGGGGCTAACTAAGCATCCAAGGAGGGGAGTGCATTAATTCTGTTCCTTCCATTATAGCTTTTCTTAAAGGAAACAAAAAGGCAAATGAAACGAAAAATAAAATGAAACCAAATGAACAGGAGATCCTCAACCATCTATTGAGACTTTCCACACAAATCTGAACCCTGATTTATCCAAGGTTCTGGCTCTCATGTATAACACACCATCCAACTGTGTCAATTTGATAAAGACAATCCCTTGTCCTGCATCTTAGCTGTATTTAAAATGTCCCAGTTTCTCTTTCCTCCCCCACTTACTTCCTTTGTCCTCAGCTCACATCAGTTGCTGCAAGCTGAGTTCCTCTATAAAAACAGAGGAAAGGGGAGGGTAGGCTATTTCCCTTCCCAAAAGGCTCAGGCAAAAGCAAAGAGTTGCAGCCTCTCCTAGCTTGTTCCTTCTTCCTCATTAGTTATTGTTAGCTATTAATAACTTTTGACATCTTGACCACACTGTGATGTTGCTTGGCCACACATATTCCAGTTTTCATCTGTGACATGTTGGGGGTATGGAATCAGCTCTGTACATACAAGAGACTTTCCACTTCAGATTTGGGACTTTTCCCATGAGTAAAGAAATTGGATGGCACTAGCATGCTCCCACGCAGAAACCTCAAATCTTGAGTTCAACAGGACTCAAGATTTCAGGACACAGAAAACCACTCAGGATTGCAGTACAGAAAACAGGGTTATCACACTCTGTGTTTTTGCCAGTGTAAAATAAGTGGACAGAAATCCAACTGGTGGGCTTTCCCCCAGCATCCTCTTTCCTCATGAGGAAAAGCCCTATTCCATCAACTTCTCTGTGTTCTCTCTCTTTATTGGCAGGAAAGCAGGCAATTGTACTTTATTCACACGTGACAGTGAGTATATCTTTCAAAAAATTCTTTCCCCTAGGGCGAGGGGAGAATTGTAGCTATGAGATGAGGAGTAGAAGAACCATCTCTCCCCGCACCCCCCACGAAAGCATACATAAGGACCTCATGAGGCACACAGCTCAAGGCAGCCGGACTGCACAGATGGACTGATAGAAAATATTGTGGTGCCTGAGGCAGAGAATCTGAGCTTATCCTCCCCTTTAGCTTTGCCACGCTGGAACTGCGAAAATTCAAGGTTCAAGGAGTGAAGCCAGGGGCACGGCTTAACTGGTCAAGGGTTTGTTTAATTTCTGGAAAGCCACGGGGAACATTTAAAAAAAAAAAATCAGAAGCTCAAGATGCCTGGTTTGTATAACAAAAACACCCAAGACCTAGCTCCAAGCAAAACTACTGAACGGACAGGTAAAATGCCCAGTGGGTGGTAACCTTTCTTCCTCTCCCATTAATTTTCCACAGCTCCTGTTTGTTGCAAAGCGGCTTTTGTAGGAGAATATCCTAAGGGAATGAACTCGGTGCAGCAGGTCTACCTCTACCCTGCTTTCTGCCATCCCCAGGGCCCAAATCTACTGCCTGACAGAACAAACCGACCTCTGGCCGCCTGTGGGAAGAAGATATAGACCTGAATCCTATTGCTAATCTCTCCCAGAGTAAATCCACTCAATCAGTTGTTGAGCAGGGAGTCAACACTTCTCTAAGTCCCCCTGATCAATGAGTCTGCCCTAGCTGGGACTCCCAGAATTATTCAAGCCATAACCAAAGGTGCCTATAGTCTGTTGTACATCCTTGTATCATATTTCAACCCCTTCCCCCCCCCGGGCCCATCTTCAGCCCAAGAGAGACTTTTGCAACTTTCTGCTGCCATTTTGAGAAGGGCTGTACATAGAATTGAAAGCATTTTGGGGTAACAGAAAGCTGTAGGGTGTTTGTGGGGGGTATTTTTACATGTTTTCATAATTTTGGGGCATCTTCCATGATTTGAGTCAAAATTGCCCAAAAATCTTGCTGATTTTTTTAAAACTAGGGATTGAGAGGTTTTAGAGAACTAGTAGAGGGTTCGTGGTCATAAAATTGGGATTCAGAGGCCACATGTGGCCAGTGGGCCACAACTTGCCCACTCTGCCCTACACCTTTACCTTTAAAGCTCTCCCTGACCTTCCCCCATCCAATCTTTCCGCCCATGAGTGTACTTGCCACTCCTTGCATTTACCCTTTGTTCGTCCTCCCTCTCTTTTGCTTTCCACCACTGTCTAAATTTAGACTGTAGGTTCCTTGGGGCAGCAGGCGATTCTCTTCCACTCATTCTTTAGCAAAGCCCTGTATGCAATGATGAAGCTGCATAACAATAAACAGCAAGTGGTATTGCACACAGACACTTATACGTTGAGCATTTTAAGGTGACAGAGCGAGACAGATTTTAATATTGTTGAAATACTGATACAGAGGGACTTTCTTTTCTTTCCTTTCTTCCTTTTATTTCTCCCCCATCACACACACCCAAACACACACACACACTCTCTTACACACACCCAATTGCTTAAGCCTGACTAATCCCTCCTTTAAAGCCATCCCTCCTCCTTAAAACCTCCATAATCCTACAAAGAAACTTAAAGGGACTGAAATCTCTGGCAAGCCTTCAGGAGCAGCCTCTTCCTTCTCATCTCCTTTCACACAAAATCCCCCTCAAAGTCTCCCCTCCAGTCCACCTATCACCGGGGAAACTGAGGCAGGAAAACAAATGAGGAGTGCATTTGCAAATTTCTAAAATAAATGTGGACATTCGTTTCCTTGTTGGCTATGTTTCACACCAGGACATGTTTGTTGCTTGTCTGGTTATTTATACAGGCGCTGTTACACTATTTGCTATGTTATAAGTCAGCATCTTCATAGCATTGTCATTGGCTCTGGAGACCAGCTCCCTTTTCACACGGCATTTCCGATGCAAATGGGCCCCTTGAGCATCACGCAAATGTGAAGAGCGGTCCACACAACGCACTCACATTTGCACGATGCTCCAGGGCCTGACACGGACTGCACACGCATTTTTTCATTTTTGGCTTGAAGCCGAAAATGCTGCGCGGTCACGCATTGCTCCAGGGCTCCGCGCATGCAGAGCCTCGGGAGCCGGGCCGGTCGCGCTTCCTGTCTCAGTGCAGGCTGGGAAGGTCCCAGGCTGCACTGTGAAAGGAAGAGGTGGGGCTCTCATGCGAGCAGGAAGCTCGTGTGGAGCTGAAGAAGCAGGGAAGCGAGAGCCTGCTTGCATGATCACCGCACCCCAGCGCCGAAAATGGGTGAGTTGCAGAAAGGGAGCAGGATTTCAATCCTCGCTCAGTCATGAAAAGCTACTGAGTGACTTTGGGCAAGTTACACTCTCTCTGCCTAGAGAAAGGCAAAAGCAAACTTCCTCTGAACAACTCTTTCTAAGACAGCCCTGTGATAGGTTTGCCTTAGCGTCACCATAAGTAAGAAAATGGCTTGAAGGCACACAACAACAATACGTCACCTCCAACTTATGGTAACTTTATCTAAGGCCACTTCCGCACTACACTGCTATAGTGCTATTATTCCACTTTTACAATTCGATGGAATCCTGGGGTTTGCAGTTTAGGGAGGGGCACTTAGAATTTTCATACAGAGAGCACTTTGGCCTCCACAAACTACAAACCCCAGAATTCCACAGGATGCTGAAAGTGGTACTAATAGCAGTGTAAACAGTGTAGTGGGGAAATGGCCTTAGGCCCTTTCCGCAACTCACCTTTTTGCGGAGCTGGGGTGTGGGGATCACGCGAGCAGCCTCTTTCGAGATGCTCATGCATCCTGGTTCCTTCAGCTCCGCAGCTGCTGCCTGCTCGCGAGAGAGCTCCTCCCTTCCTTCTGCAGCACAGCCTGGGATTTTCCCAGGCTGTGCTGGGGCAGGAAGCGCAAGTGCCGCAGCTCCGGAGCTCCACATGCACAGCAAGTGTGTGCGGGGCCCTGGAGCAATGTGTGATCACGCACCATTTTCGACTCACAGCCGAAAATGAAATAGTGCGTGATTGGTGTCTGCCAGCCCCTGGAGCGTTGCGCGATTGTGAGTGCATCATGTGGACCTCTCTTCGCAGTCATGCAACACTCCAGGGGCCCTTTCGCATGACAAATGCTGTGCAAAAAGGGCCTTACTCTATTCTTGGCAAGATTAATTCAGAGGAGGTTTGCCACTGCCTCCTCTGAAGGTGAGAGCGTGTGACTTGCCTAAGGTCATCCACCATGACTGAGCAGGCATTCGAACCCTGGTCTTCCAGAGTCCTAGAGCAACCCCAAATCACTACATCACATTGGCTGTGCCAATAAGCAAGGTCCCTGAAATGGTGGTAGTAGAGTGGGCATTGTGGGCAGGATTAGGAAGAAGAAGAGACAGGATCCTCTATGGGTTGCCAGACTGGCATACCAGAAAGAGAATTTTGACAAATGCAGACTCTTTCCAACAGGAATGGAAGGAGAATGTGTTGCTATTCATTTCTCAGACTGTTCACTTCCTGTCTCTCAGGACACCTTGTTGGGAAACATAACACAGAATTGAGAATTCTGTGCAATTTTGGCTGGTATTCATTTATCTCAAAGTCTTTCGGGAACATTATTCCGTGCACATGGCTTGGAATCCTATGGGTTAGTTCCAACTAAAGTAGACCTATTCAATCAATTGTTGAACGGTGAGTTGACACATAGGTGAATCAGATTGATATAATAGGTCTACTTTAATCAGGACAACCAACAGGATTTACACCATTCTTGTTCGTGGAGAAAAAAACCCACATGTGATTTTTGTATGGGGAGAAAGGTGTTTTTGTTTTGTTTTGTTTTGTTTTGCAAAACCACAGTTTCTGTGCAGCCTCCCTCCCTCTGGTGCGTTTTGACATAGGATAATTTCCTGAAATACTTTTGAGTTGTGTAAATACCTGGCAAAACATTTGTGTTCTTCCATGACAGGGAGAAAACAATGGAAATTATTGGGAGGATGGAATAGTAAAAGATTCACGTCTCTACTTCCAAGCCACGTATGGATGTGAAAACCTTTCAGTTTGGACTTTGCTGTATTTTGTATTTTGTCCCCTTTCCCTGTTCTGACTTCTTTCATAGAAGCTGGAAGACTTTGCCAAGGGGTGGGGAGGGGGATTGCATGGAGATTTCTATGTCATTTTTAATCTATTTGTTTATGTATTTTACCTATTTCCCATCCCATTCCTCTTGGTGTTAAATGAAGGTAGTGGAGATCTTTTTCCTCCTCCCACTGCTTACATTTTGAGCTGTCTTCATTCCAAAATGTCTTCCGTGCCCACCATTCTTCCAGAATGTCTTGGGAGCCTCTCAAATGCTGGAAGTCTTAGAGTTGAGGTTCATCTCAACAAATCTCAGCAAGAGGTCTGAAAAGGGCACTTTCATCGAGGCGGTCAAATCCAACGAAATCCTTTTCCATCACTAAAGGCATCACACAGGCAAGAATCTGCACTCTCCCTGCACCACCTCGTCAGTGCCGATTAGCACTTAACAGTCTTATCATGTCCAATTCTTATCCTTGGTATGCTGCACCAGCAGAAATGCACATGTTCTGTTTCAGATCAGGGGTGCTATTTCAGATTCGGGGCTCTCCATTAAGTATATTATGCCTCAACTGAGAGGAACGCAGAGGGTAGAAAACAGGAAATTTGCCACTGGTCAAACTGGGCCGAAATGTGACAAAGGAAGGGAATTAATTAAAATGGCCTTGGAATATACTATATCGCAGCATCCCTTTTTGTGTGGGCAGGGTCCAGATTTTGGATTCCTTTAATGGCTTCCTGCAGGACACATTCAACATTTGGTATACAAAAAGAATCCTTAATTCTCATTTAATATCCAAAAGGAAATCCGCTCAATAAAACACTACATTTCCAATAGATTTGTTGTGGTTCCTTTTTTACGGCTGTATGGTAATAAATGAAGATAGACCCAAATCATAGAATCACAGAGCTGGAACAGAACACATGGGCCATCAAGTCCAATCCACTGGCATACAGGAATGCAGCATTAACGCATTCCCAATAGATGGCCATCCAGCCTCTGTTTAAAAGCCTCCAAAGAAGGAGACTCTACCACACTCTGAGGTAGCATATTCTACTGTCAGACTTCTATTACCAACAGGAAGTCTTCCTTAATATTTAAGTGGAATCTCTTTTCCTCATGTTTGAAGCCACTGCTCTGTGTCCTAGTTTCTGGAGCAGGAGAAAACAGGCTTGCTCCATCCTTTGTATGACATCCCTTCAAATATTTAAACATGGCTATCATGTCACTTAACCTCTTCTTCTCCAGGCTAAACATACCCATCTCCCTAAGCTGGTCCTTACAGGGCTTGCCAGACTGATAGGTCACTCTTGTTTCTTTTTTTTCCTGAATTAGTACCCTTGGCAAGCATCCTTACTATAATCAATTGGTTAGAGCTATAGAAAGCCAATAGGGATGGGAAGACTATTCAAAAATATTTACAAAATGATCAAAAAGCATGTTTTTCAAATATTGAGAAGCCCTGACAAGAAGAATCCTAGACTGATAAGAATCCTTGCAGCTTGAGGCACGCTCTATGCAATATTTCTATGTGGTTCTCTTGTTATTGTAGTGTGCCCTCAAGTTATTTCTGATTTATGGCAATCCTAAGGGGAACCTATCATGGGGATTTCTGGGTGCTGACAGTGTGTGATGCACCCAAGGCCACTCAGTGGGTTTCCTTGGCTGAGGCCCTTTCCACATGGTATTTTCCATGCGAAAGGGCACCTGGAGTGTTGTGTGATTGTGAGGAGTGATCTGCAGTGATCATGCACCTTTTCATTTTCGGGTAGAAGCCAAAAATGGTGCGCAATTGCGCATTGCTCCCGGGCCCCGTGCGCACTTACCTGGTGTGCGGAGCCTCTGGAGCCGTGCCGGTCACGCTTCCTGCCCCAGTGCAGCCTGGGAAACTCCCAGGCTACGCTGCAGAAGGAAGGAAGAGGCGGGGCTCTTATGCGAGCAGGCAGCTCGTGCGGAGCCAAAGGACCCCGGATGCGAGAGCCTCTCGCAGAAGGCTGCTCGCACGATCCCCGCACCCCAGCGCCAGAAGAAAGTAAGGTGCAGAAAGGGCCTGAGTGGAGAATCCAAGCAAATCCTGGTCTTTAGGGTCTCAAACCATTACATCACTGACTGTTTCTATGTACAAATATAATTTCCTGCACATAATGTAATAGCAGATTTGTCCTGCAAAAAATTCACAACATGGGTGTGTTTGCATAGCCAACAATATTTTCTGCACAGGATACAGCATTGTCTATATGAGAAATGATATTTCTGCATAGAAATATTATTTCTTGTGCTGGAAGTGCTGTTTCCTGGGCAGGAAATGATGTTTTCTGCACAAAAATACTGCAAATTTTCTGAAGAATAAGTCCCAAATTGTTAAAAGAAGCTTGAAAAAACTGTAGTTTTTAAAGGTTTATTCTTAGTGGGAGAAAATTATTAGAATTATTCATTTCTTTCTCTGAGAATAAACCCAGTGAAGAATTACATCCCTAAAAAAACCCAATACGTTAGCTAGAAATAAAGGCATTCCTGAGAAATACCGCCCTAAAGAGTGCCAAAAATATGTTTATTTATTCACAACAAATTTCCATGGAAAACTTACACACTTGTCATTAAAAAAAAATCCTTCCTATGTTTTTAACAGCAAAGTGCAATCATTCTTAGAATATCATATTTATTCTGGCACTTGTGAAATTTTTTGTTTGGTAATTTCTTCAGGTCAAGCTGGTATGAAATGCCAAGAGCCAGCACACTTTGCCTACCACCAAGGCTCATATGCACTACAAAGTTATAGTGTTATTATTCCACTTTTACTGCCATGGTTTCATCCTATGGAATCCTGGGGTTTGTAGTTTGATGAGGCACTGGTGTGCTTCGGCTGAGAATTTTAAATGCCCCTCCCTAAACTGCAAATCCCAGGATTCCATAGGCACTGAAGGTGAAATAATAGTACTATAATTGTGTTGTGTGAATGGGCCCCTGGTCAGTTGTCAATTCTGTCACCCATTTAGATATTAGTCACAGTCCAGTTTATTTAGCTTTGAAAAGGGAATTAGATGAGACTCTAAGACTAGCAATAGAGAAATCCCGCTGTTAAATTTTCTACAACATTCTTTTTCCCCAGGCACAAGTCGGTTCTGCCTGTTTTCCCAGCCGTTGGCATTTTTTTCCCCAATTGACCTGAAATTTCATAAGCATCTTCATGAGTGATTTTGTATGCATGGAAATTGTTACACTGTTTTTCTATGTGTTACCCCTAATATATGCATTTTCTAAGCAATTTTACTAATAGTTTTTTAATACACGATTTTTTTTTTTGTATGTAGTTTTCCATAATGTATGACTTTTGCATGCATTTTTTTAAAATGGAAAATTGCATCATAAATTCAGAGAAGTATAAAAACCTAACTGCCACTGCATTTTAGTTTGAATATTGCTTTAGGAAGTACATACTAGGTATAGGTTGGAAAAATTACACTTGGGAACTCCCAGAATCCTTTTGGCAGTGCGGCCAATGGCCATGTTGGCTGAGGAAGACTATGGAAACTGTAGTCCTAACTGTAGCTGCCTCACATTCTGATGTTAGGTTACTTCGTACGGAAATACAGACCGAAGTAATTTTGAGGATATCTCTACCTGAGGCTGTTCTTAAGAATTTATTAAGCCTTTGTCTGTGCTTTCCTGCTTTTCATCATCTCCTCCATCCCTTTTGTCTCCGTAGGGCCTCTACATTTACCTCATTCTCTCCTGTCCTGCCCCCATGCAATCAATCTCTGTCAATAAGTGGACGCTGTTCCCCAATTACGCTATTAACTCTTGACCCCCTCTGATGTGCCATCAATCACTCTTCACCTGGGCAGTGTGTGTCACTGCTCTGGTTCTCTAGGCGCCAGCTCAGATCCAACTCAGCAACCAAGTCAGGACAACTCATGGAAGCCCAGCTGGAGTGGCTCAAAATTCAAGTTGGGAGAAGAGACAAATTGGCAGACAGAAAGCAATAATGATCTAGTCATGGGTACCATCTGTCCAGAATTGGTCAGGGCATAACATCGGTTCAGTGTCTTGTCCAATATTTCGAAAAGCCTGCCATCCTGGAAGTGTAATGGCCAGGTATGTGCATGTCTCAGGGTTTGGGTTATCACAGTTTTTGATGTTATTTGCTCTCAAGTTGGCTTTGGTGCGTGGCGATCCTCTGAACGACAGGTGTCTGAGAGCCCCAGTCATCCATTGCCCTACTCAGGTCATGCAAACTCAGGGTTATGGCTTACTTAATTGAATTAATCCACCTGTAGCGCAGTCTTCATCTTTTTCTACCGCCTTCCATTTTACTGAGCATTATCATAGGCCATTTCCACACTACACTGTTCTAGTGCTATTATTCCACTTTCAACATCCTATGGAATTCTGGGGTTTGCAATTTAGGGAGAGGCATTTAGAATTCTCAACTAGAGAGCTCTTGGACCTCAAGTAAACTACAAACCCCAGAATTCTACAGCATGTTGTTAAAGTGGAATAATAGCACTATAACAGTGTAATGTGGAAATGGCCATAATTTCTAATGAATCATGTCATCTCATGATATGTCCAAAGGGCCTCAGTTTAGTCATCTTTGCTTCTAGTGAGGCTTGATTTGTTCTAAGGCTTGATTTGTTCTAAGACCCATTCATTTGTTTTTTTAAGCAGAAAAATGTTTTGTTTCACCTATTTTTGCACCTCATCACTTTTGCTGCTACTGCTCCTATTTGTTTCCTGGTCAGAAAATAGGTTTACCACAGTTGGGAGACCTGTTGGGAAGAATAATAGAGCAGTGAGAACTTTGTGCAGTTTTCTCTCAGAATTCAAACATCTAGCAATGCTCTGGAGGATTTTTCTGCATAAACCCATGACTACTATGTGTGTGCAAAACCCATATTTTCTATGCAAAAAAATACTGCTTTTCCCCTGTGTAGTATACAATGCTTTATGGGCAGGAAATGTTTTATGTGCTGGAAATGTGTTCTTTTTAAGTACATAAAATGCACATGCTTTTTTGCATGGAAAATTTATCCAGAAAACTTTGAGATGCTTGAATATGGGGAGAATACTACACAAAAATATTACCTTTCTTTTGCCACAGAGAAAGAACAATAGTAATTATTCATCCTTGCATGTAAGGACAAAATAATCAATGTACATCCCTACTACAAATAGCTTCTCTATTCAACCTATATATATATGCAAATAAACCATGTATCCCCATAGTATCATAAGTCTAGTAACTTCATTCCAAGGAAATAAACTCTCTGGATAATTGCTTGAACACCTGGAGTTCTTACCACTTGAAGATCTGGGGTTCACATATCACCTAACACAGACAACAGTAGGTGCCCGTCGGTATCACCCCGATTTACTCATGTCAAAGATTAGTGTCTTCTGAAGTCTTCCACAGCTACCTCTGCACAATGTTGGAAGTCTACTCTGTCTGTTTTGTTTCATATTCATTTCCTCTGCAATGCACAGTCCAGCACAGGTGCCACAGTCTTACTCTGATGCCTCACAGTGACATGGAGCTGATGCTGGATTTCTGAAGGGTTATGCCAGTGTAGCATAAGCTCTGGCAGGTTCTACCAGGCTCATGGCTGGGAACATGGTCCTGAAGACAGACCATGGCTACAATCCAACATATCCCCATGAGGACCTACCCCAGGCTGAGCCACAAACCCTTCCCCTAAGCTACTGAAAAGTTCCAAGTTACCACATACGGCCATTCCATGCTTCATGGTGAGCAGAGGGGATCACAGAGGCATCTGGCTACATCCTCATAGCCAGATGCAAAATGATTGTAACAGCACTGAAACCCCTAGAGGACCCTGATAGGTTTCAGCACTGATATCATCATTTCATGTCTGGCAGTGTGGATGTAGACAGACACTTTTCTGAGTCTGCCAACTCACCTGCTCACCTGCTCAAGCACAAAATGGATGTGTGGGGCTGCTTTAGAGTTTGCTAGTTTGTTTGTTTTTTTGGTAAATGGGGTTGGTATTTGGGGCACTGTAGAGGGAGGAAGTGAATATCAACCCTTGCAGTACCTTAAAAAGAATATCCACATGTGTAAGGGAAACTTATGCACAAATGTTTCCCCAAGAAAACCACTTTAGCTGATTACAGAGAAACTGATCACCATAAAGTAGGTACAGTGGGCCCTCCTTTACCATCACCTCCTCATGTACAAAGGCAAGTTTCCTCAAAGTGTTACATCCGATTATAGTCAATGGATACAGCTTGGCATGCACACATCTTGCCCATTGACTATAATGGGATGCAATGCTTCAAAATTTTCTGTTTTATGCAGGGATTCCTGGAATGGAACCCCCACATATACAGAAGGCACACCATATGTACTTCTTCACTAAGATTCTTCTCAAAGGAAGCTATGAATAATTGTAGCAGTTTATCTTCCCAGTGCAAGTAAGTTTCAAAAAGCCTATTCATAACTCAGAACTTATTCTATGAAAATTCACATATGGTTATTTTGTGCAGAAAACAACATTTTTTGCACACAGCACTTTCTGCACTGATAATATTTCTATCTAGAAAAAGCTGTTTTATGTACAAAACAAGAATGAGAGGGTTTTGCATAGGATAAATCTCAAATTGCAAAGATTCTAGTCAGTCCATGATTCTTCTCATTAGTTTCATGATATACAGAAAAAAAAAAGGGGGGGTGACCATGTTTTGAATATTTTCAAATATTCTTCCCATATTTGCCATAAAGTTGCCCACCAGGTGAAAAACTGACCATAGCACTTATATTTGCTTGTACAACTACAGCAGTCCAGAGGCTACCTGCATCAGTGAAATCAGATTTTCAGGACCTGCCATACATAATAATCCTACAATCTGTTAGCGACAACTCCAAACGATCCCACAGCAGCTTCACAACATGGTACGCTTGTGTTCATGTGCACGTTTTTGTGTGCATACACAGCAGAGGTGCATGTGAAAGGGATCTAGGAGTCTTAGTAGACCACAAGCTGAATGTGAGTCAGCAGTGTGGTGCAGCAGTCAGGAAAGCCAACACAATTCTTGGTTGCATCAATAGGAGTATGGTGTCTAGATCGAGGAAAATAACAGAACAATTCTATTCTGCTTTGGTCAGACCTCTTCTGGAATACTGTGTCCAGTTCTGGGCACCTCAATTCAGGAAGGATATCAATAAGCTGGAACATGTCCAGAGGAGGGCAACCAAAATGAGGGAGGGTCTGGAAGCCACACAACTTAAGGAGCAGGGTATGTTTGGTCTGCAGAAGAGAAGGTTAAAAGGGGACATGATAGCCATGTTCAAATATTTGAAAGGCTGTCATATCGAAGAGGGAACAGGCTTGTTTTCCACTACTCCAGGAACTAGGAAAAGGAGCAATGGATTCAAGCTGCAGGAAAAAAGATTTCACCTGAACCTCAGGAAGAACTCCCTGATGGTCCGAACTGTCCAGTAGTGGAATAAGCTGCCTTGGAGTCTGGTGGAGTCTCCTTCTTTGGTGGTTTTTAAACAGAAGCTAGATGGCCATCTGTGGGGAATGCTTTGGTGTGTGTTCCTGAGTGACAAGGGGTTGGACTTGATGGCCCCTGGGGGGTCTTCCAACTCTACGATTCTATGACATATCCCCACACCCCCCGATGTAAGAGATGAAATTGCTAGGGACCAGGAGGGAGATGAACAACGTTAGAAGAATAACTCCAACTATCATTTATGCAATTTTAATAAATCATCCCTGAAATTAAAATAGTGGTTTGACACACCCAGGAGATAGGGTCAGCCCTTCACAAATTAGGGTCTGTGAAATGTACGTCTTAATAATACGTCTTATACGTCTCGCCAGTATAAGATCCTCATCTTTTATATTTCTTTTTACACTTTTACACTCCTTTTAAATTTTTGCCCACCTCTCTCTCCCCACTTCAATGGACTTCAGCCTCTCTCTCTATTAGTTTTTTTTTCTCTCTCTTTCTCCTTCACCTTCTCCCTGGGCCTGGGGCTTCACAGTAGCTGTCTCCCTGCTACATCCATGTCTCTTCTTCATCACAGAAGCAAGAAAGGTGGTGGTGAGGGGGAATGGGACAGAGAGATGCCTAGATTTTAATAAGAAAGTGGATCTTTGCAAGCTTATTGATTGTGAAAAGGCCACTGGGGTGGGAGCGGCGAGCGAAAGAGATGTGCCTGCCAGCCCTGTTCAGCTTCACGTGGTCGCTGAGGCAGCAGTTAAACCAAAGACAACTGGGAGGGAGGATTAGGACAAAGAAAAAGTAAGAAAAATAAAAGACACTGCTGCTCTCTAGATCCGTGTTTGCAAGGTGAGGCCCCGTTTTGTTAAACCGTCCAGAATTTGGAGGGCTATATTTCCGAGGGGAAATAAAGAATATAGCGGATGGAACAAAAAACTAACATTCCAGTTGGAAAAACATGCCAGCACACGTACCTAACAAAACATTTTCTTCTCCAGGAGCAGCCACTGCTAGATGAAAGGGAGGAAGAGAGTCTGAACTCCATAGCCTCCAACATTTCACAGATGAAAACTGGGACACATGCAGCCAAGCAACATCGGAGCGTGGTCAAGATGGCAAAAGTTATTAATGAGGAAGGACACACAAGCTAGGTGAGGCTGGAGTAGTTTGTGAGCTTAATGGAAGGACAACATTCTCCCTCTTCTCTCCCTTCCTCCCACTGAGTTGCTTGGGTGCAAACTATTTTTGCACCTTCAACTCAGTTTGCAGCAATTGAAATAGGCTGAGTGAGGAGAGAGAAACCGGGGCATTTTAAAAGCAGCTGAAAATGCGGGGTGACAGAGGGTTAATTGACAGTCTCCCTGTCCAATCAGGACAATTGCTGAGTATGGAACCCCTAACATCCCTTGCTGTGACTCAGGTTCCTGCCTCTTTGGGTACTAAGAAGCCAGCTTGGTTATTTTATTACTGGAGCTAGTAAATTTAAAACTACTCTCCCGTTGGTCCCACCCTAACACTAAATTATAGGTGGAAAAACTGAGGCTGTGGACCACAAGTGATCCCAGAAGCCTCCCTCCAATTTTTGACATGTATTTTTTAGGTAACTTTTACCTTAAAAGTATGCCCCAAATCCCCCATGTGTGCCCATAAACACCAGAAAAATACCCTCCCCAACCTCCCACACCATCCAAAATTTTTGTTGTTAACTGCCATCAAGTGAAGTTCAATCTATGGTGGCCCTAAGTGAGACACCACTGAGTTATCTCATCTTCAGATCTTATACTTCTTTTTTGACCAATATGTGCTTAAGTATTTTTTGAGGGCATTCACAGCCCTCAGAGGGTCCAGGGAAAGGAAACTGGGTCCTAGCATCCATGGAGTTATCTACCCCGGGGCCAAATGAGTCCCTTTCCTGAGACCTTTTCACACTACATAATTATAACCCTGTGATTCCACATTACATGCCAAGGCAACGTCCTCAGGAATCCTGGGATCTGGAATTTAAGACGGTATATTTAGAATTCTCAGCCAAAGAGCTCCAGTACCTCACTAGACTACAAGCCCCAGAATGTAGGCTGTGACAGTTAAAGTGGAATCATATAGCTATAACCGGGTAGTGTGAAAGGACTCCAGTCATGGCATGATACTGTTATGTTTCATCATGGGTTAAAATGAGAATAGGAAGAAGAGTCTCTAGAGGCACTTTAGCTTCTACTTCATCCTGGCTATGCCTGAGGGCTGGTCCAAGGTATTTTGCTGCAAGCTTAAAACTCCTCTTCTGCTCTAGATATAGACAATGACTGAACAGCCAACTGAGTTTTACTTCCATGCTGGTTATAGGAGATAACCCTCCTCCAAATTTAATAGACCAGGCATGTAGCTATGAGGGCACTGGCCCCCATAAGAATTCTGCCCCTTCCAAAAATTTTTCCTTCATTCCCCAAATTTCCAGCATTTCAGTAAGGTAAAACTTTAGTTGGACACTTCAAAATACAGTTTAGGCACCCAAGGGCAAGCTAAGTTACCAAAGGAAAGGTAACACAGCAAGTAGAAGAATTCCAGGTTTGATTTTTAGTGGCTTGCTCTCTGTAATGCTAGACTTTTGGGGAAAGGAGGAAAATTTAATGAAGAATTCTTATTTGGGGGAACAATGTCCTCATTTTGTCCCTACTTAGTTAAACACCTCTGGCCATGTGGCATGCACACCTCTGTCCTTCACAACAGAGGAAAGCCGGGCAAAGTGTGAAGAAACAACCAGGGACCGTAGCTGCTTCCCCTAAGCTTCTACTGCCAGAGGCAGTTGCCTTGTTCAGCCTAATAGAGTTGCCAGAATGAAAACTAGAAGGGACTCCTGCTTGTGCAGGAGAGGGAATTTCAGCAGGAGTGACGTGTCATGCAACCAGGTAACAAGCCACATCTGCTGAAATTCTTTCTTCTACGCAGATCAAGAAGCCTTCTAGATTTTATTATGACAACCCTACTGCCCAATGGTAGAGCTTGCCCTGCTACTGCTCTTTTATTCCCATGCACTACAGAACAGACACTAGGAGGCAAATTTAGGGCAGGCAGCAAATTTCACTTCTTCCTAGTTCTTACCCGCCCATCCAGTCCATCATTCTCCATCCCCTTGCACTCGTTCGGAGCCTGTGCCTCTCACCTTTTCTCTTCCGATGCTATTTCCTTGCCTGGGCTGGGGGTGGAGAGTCTATTCTACCTCACAGCTAGACCCCCTCATGGATAATCAAACTGTAACAAATGTCAGTATTGCTTAGCCATATTCCCTTCACATCTCTGGGCCACATGCATTTGGGTGGCACGAGGCCATTGGTCTGTGGGGACCGAAGCATAAATGTATTTCCCTAAAAATATCCTCCTGGGGAAGGTTGGCAGCAGTCCTTCAACTTCCTGGAAAATGTATGAAGTAACAACAGAGTCACATTTATAGCAAACACAGATAGAGTCTCATCGCTTGTGTATGTAGCTAATGCTCTTAACAATCCTGTGTACCGTTCTAAGAAATAATAGTGGCAGTGACAGCGATGATGATGGTGATGCTGCTAACAATAAAAATAGATGCTTCTAATCCAGAGGAGACAACAGCAGAAAGCCACAAGGATAGAGACAGAGATGAGAATAAACAGAAGAAGAAGAAAAATACATATCTATCATTTCAGCTTCATGTATTTAGCTTTAGTATTACAGAAGGCTACAGGGATTTGAGGCAGCATGGAAAACTTCATGCAAAAGGTGGATTCAGAGGAAGGATTTGAATGAAATAAGAGAGATGATATCACTAGAAATGAGGAAATGTATCAGTTTCATTCCCTCCTACAAAATGGAATGAAATTACCTGTCTCATCGCTGTTGGTCAAACTAGTCAAAGTGGTACTTGCCTGGCATGCAGGGTATTAAAGATGAGTAGACTCTCAGAAAAATAAAGAAAAAAGAACTTTCATTCCGCATCCCAAACATAGTTGAAAATCCAAGGATTGACTGGCTGGCCTCCTGTATTGCAGGAACAGATTTTGTAATCTAGAGTTACTGATCTGTACCTGCTTCATGTTCAATTATACTTGTTGTGTATCTTCAAATCATTTCTGACTTGTGGCGACCTTAAGGGGAACCCATCATGGGGTTTTAGGGGCCTGAGAATATGTGACACACCCAAGGTCATCCACGGGGTTTCCATGGCTGAGCAGGGAATTGAACTGTGGTCTCCAGGATCATGGTCGGATGCTCAAACTACTACACTATGCTGGCTCTGTATTCAGTAATACTGCATATTCAAAATCATAGCAGTGTTGCCACAATCATAAATACTTCCCAAACCTACCCTAACAGCCACACCAAGTAATGGAATTCTTTTCAGCAGGCAATTACGGGGCAGCAGGACAACACTTCTACCTTCTTCCTGCCAATGAGTGAGGCTGTGACAATCAGAAGCAGGGCCCCCATTGCAATGTCTTGTTGCAACCTCACTCACTCCTGTGTCCCGATCTCCAAGTGAACAGCCCTCCAGCACTCAATGCAGCTACTGGTTGCTAAGATAGGCTTGGGGGGGGGGGGTCCACCCATGAGGCATAGCTTAGGGTCTTTCCACACTATATTGCTATTATTCCACTTTCAACATCCTATGGAATCCTGGGGTTTGCAGTTTAGGGAGATGCATTTGGAATTCTCGGCCAGAGAGCAATTTGGATCCTGTAAACTACAAATCCCAGAATTCCACAGGATGTTGAAAATGGACTAAAAGCACTGGAACAGTGTAAGGCAGAAAGGCCCTTGGTTACCTATTCATAATTAAGTAGCCAGCATAGGGTATCAGCACTACCTAAGGCCATCACCACCACCATACCCCCAACTCAGGCTACGTGAGCCTTCACCAATCACTCTGATCGGCAGGAGGGAGGATGCTGGTCCCAGTGTTCATCTTTGAACTGTTGGAGGGTATGTGACACTGTGCCCCCACTCTGGTTGTACTTTCACCAGCAAGCTATATTTTTTAATTCAGGCGAGTGACTGGTTACTGAGAAGGGGGCTTTTTTTTTTTTTTACATAATGGGTACTGCATTTTCTTTTCTGCTTTTCATAATTTTATTAGCATGCATTAAGTTGTCAATTCTTTAATTTTTATTGTGTTTTAATGTGTAAGCTTGTTCCACATTTTAATTGCATTTTAATGCAGTCCTACTGTGAGCCAAGCAACCCTCAGTCCCATTTTGCAGAGGGAGGGTTCCATAAATCAGTGTTTCTCAAACTCTGGCCATCCAGTTGTTTTGGACTTCAGCTTCCAGAATCACAGGTCATTGGTCAAGGCAGCTGGGACTTCTGGGAATTGAAGTCCAAAATACCTGGAGAACTAGAATTTAGGAATAAATAAATAAACCAGAAGCAATGAAAATGCAAACTACTTCTGGATGCACATCACTTTCATCCCCACTTGAATAAAAATCAATGGCATTTTCAGATGATGACAAGAATGCACTGGCCGAGATTGTGACTCTTTCCTAACTCTGAATGCTTGAAATACCAGAAATGTAGTTCATGGCAATGGTGTATGATTCTGTTTACACATGTATGTGAGTCTGCACACACATAAACACATATATGTGCAGCCTAAAACTGCAGGAATGCCTCAACGAATGAAGCAGATGTGTTCCTGGGCATGACTCCTTTAGCGGAAAATTTGGTACCAGAGGAGAAATAACAAGGAAAAAATAGGGATAAGTTCCTATACCAAAAGACACGTTTCAGCAAATTTTTTATTGAAAACAAACCATATATACACACATGTGAAATGAAGCAACCAGCCCAGGTATACCTTGCAGAAGTAAAGAATAGCATTTCAAACCTTTGAGAGACCATTTGATGGCTTTTTTCAAAATGCATCCAGAGATTCTTTTGTTTTTCTTTCACCAGTCTCCACTCTTATGATTTCCCTTTTGGTGGTCAAATTTACAGATCTATGATGGTAAGGCAGCCCAATCAGCATTCCCCATTCGCCTCTGCCTTGCTGTTCATGCATGCACAGAAAACAACTATGGAATAGCTGCTGTTTTACACTGTCTATGGTAGGTAGGCACATATAGCTACTTCATCATCACAGCTACTTCTGCTCCTACTATTCATGAGATTCAGAGCATTTATACAGTGAGGATGTATCAATTAGGCAAACAGCTAAGAGAAGTCATCAGCCCATAAAAGCAGGGAAAGAAATGGGAAGAAGTCATTGCAGATAACTGATCTCATCCATGGAAGCAGCACACCTCACGTTGGATCCCTTGCTCACACTGAAAAAGTTGGCCCTCATCTTGTGTACAGACTTTGCTACTGGACTGTTGCTCTGACTTTAATATGGACTTGGACTGTAATGGGCTAACAAAACGTTGTAAACTTTGCTCACGGCTACTGATAAAAGACCCTAACTGGGGAGCTGTAAATCTTGGCTGGCTGCTGGCACAGGACAACTCTTTTCTAAACTCTCACAGACTGCTTGATGATCTGCCCTAGAACCTTTCCAAGCATTGAGTTCATTGAACCATAAATAGTTGCTCAGGTCCTCTTTTTCTCCCCCATTTTGAAGGCCGGTGCAGAACATTCCTATCTCTAGATCCCCAGGACCTCACCTGTTCCCCAAAGAAAATACACAGAAGTTCTGAGATTATGCTTAAAGGTTCCTTTAGTATCCTTGAATGCAATGCATCTTACCCTGGGGTTTTGAACTCATTTTGGATAGCCAGATGTTGCATACTGTGATGGGTTGCAGCCCACTCTGAGCAACATTTATAACATTATTGCCCAACTGAGCACTGTTTTCCCATCAGCCTCAGCCAGCATAGCCAACTGCCAGGAATGCTGGAAGCCACAGTCCAACATCTCAAAGGCCCCTGATTCTTCATCAGGTGATGAAACAATGATAACCACCAAGTGACAGCTGCATGTGTCAAATGCATAGTGCCATGAGACAAACGTGGCAGGCCCGTTGGGGTGCTGAGCGTAGCATGATGACAGCGTAAAAAATCTGTGAGAGATGTTTTGGTTGATCTGATAGCTCAAAGAAAACTGGTTGTCACACTGGTGTGTGATTATGTGACCACAGCTGACTTAGATAACCAATCAGGCCACTTATCCTGGAAATGGAGTTAAAGGGGCAACTATCTTCCAACAAGCAGAACAGAAAATGAGATAAACTAGCTACGGATAAGCTTTCCCCCATGTGTGCAAGGACTTTTAGCAACTTGTGCTGTGCTGATAGATGTACACTTTTCCTCTTTGCTATGAGAACACGGCTCATGGTTTGTTTGGGTGTCAAGTGAATTAAATGGATGTATGTGCTTTTATTGGTATTAACCGCATGCATGTAATGTGTTCTTACTTGATATAAGTGCCTGAAATGGGCATATAGTGATACAGATATATGGATATGCTGTTGATTGAATGTGTATGATGCCATCTTTGTCATGGGCTTTCTCGTGCTGCCATCAAACTATACAGAAAGTGAGGTAAAAGTGTTGGTGGAGGTGTAAGCACCCTAGGTGCTTGGGGGCAGGTGGGCTTCCCATCTCTGTGATTGGTAGGGGCATTTGATATTGATATTTCATGCATACCCAATGTGGTGCAGTAGTTAGAACACAAGTCAGTGACATGTTGTCCTTGGGTTGCATAGGGTACCACCTCTTTTTTGTTCCTACTGTTCTTCAAGTTAAATTACAGCGGTGCATTAGTGGTGACAACTCCCTGATCCATTTGTCTTTAAAGCAAGATAACTGAGGAGTGTGCACCTTGTTTCCAGGCTGAATAGTATTCTGGGAAGCATGATTTAGCTTGAAAACAAGGTGCACACTTCCTTGTTCAGACCTTGTTTTAAGTGTAAGCTCTTTTGGCACCACTGGTGTGGCAGCTAATTTAACAGCGACAAGAGTATGGTACACCCCCTGAATGAATTATACAAGGGCAATGCACCTCACCTGTCTCCAGAAGTTGTCCTTCTCTGATCAGAGGGTAAGACTAATATTGAGAAAACTCAGGTTCATACTCCTATTTGGTAGGGAGGATAAGAATGTCTAAAAATATTTGAAAAATGGCCAAAACGCATGTTTTTCAACTATTAAGAAACCCAGATGAGAAGGTCCCTGGGCTGACAAAAATCTTTGCAGTTCAGAATTTGTTCTGCACAAAATTTGCATGTGTTTTTTTCTGCATAAAACAGCGGTTTCTGTTCACAGTTTTTTCTGCACAGAAAATGTTGTAATTGGACTCTTATTCTGCATGAAATTTGCATGTTGTTGATTTGCACAGAAAACAGCTTTTTCTACAAAGGAGACAACTTTTTCCCTGAAAAAAATAATATTTCCACATAGAAATGTAATTTTCTCTGAAGAAAATGCTGTTTCCTATGTAGAAAATGCTGTTTTCTGTGGAGACCACTCATGTGCAAATTTTTGCACAGAATAAGTCCTGAATTACAATTAGGCTTTCAAAATGTGCACCTTTCAAAGACTTGCTTGCAGTGGAAAGAAATTGTTAAAATTACTTGTTGCTTCAATTATTGCAAAATTACAATCCTATTATTTAGCACAAAGTTTACTTGATGATTTTCATTCTAACCTACCTCACATGGTTGTTGTGCATATAAAAAGAGATAGGAACAATGTGCTCTTCCTTGAAGTTTTTTGGAAGAAAAACCAGGATACACAGGCCATAAAATACATATTGTTCCCACAGCCATTCCAATGGATTTCTGTGGCCATCTGGTAGGGCAGTTCCTTCTTTTTGGCCATGATCCCGTGCCTTTTCATTTGTCCAATAAAATTTTGAGAGAATTCCTGATCCAGAGAAATTTTAAATAGCACCTAAGGAAGAAATAGCTTTAACAGCACACCCAAACCAAAACACACCAGGCTTTTAAAAAAAACTAATGAAGATAACCATCCCCTTGAGCATCTTGAGATATGATGCTAGCTTGCTCCCTAATAACCTCAGTGAAAATTCACTTGTTTGTTTATTTGATTTGTATCTCATCTTTCTCCTAAATGGGATTCAAAGCAGCTTACAATACAAATAAAAACAAGACAGCTAAAACAGTATGATATATAAACATTTTTAAAAAGCATTAACCCATCAATCCAATTAAAAAACAACTTTTCCAATGATAACCTAAAACACAGTTTAAGACACACGAAACACATATTAATTATGTGTTTTAATTAATTACGTGATTACATATCCCTTTCCTCTGATCAGTTTAAGGCTGAAGGCCTATTTAATCAGAAAGGTCCTTGCCTACTGGTGAAAAGACAGCAGAAAACAGGGCAAACTGATGCTCTCTTGAGAGGAAGTTTCATAGCCTAGAAGCAGCCACCAAGAAGGCCCTCTCCTGTGTCTTCACCAGACAAGCCTGGGAGGGTGATGGGATGGAGAGACTTAAGTCCACCAAAGACTTATGGCTTGGGCAGGCTCACATGGGGAGATACATTTTTTTAAGATAGTCTGGACCTAAGCAGTAGGCAGCCACTCAACCCAGCCCCATTCACATGTGTTACACTACAGATTCCATCATCCCCCAGCCAGTAGTGCCCAGTTCTTCATCCAGGTCCAGCTGGTGGAGCCTTGTGGGATTGGACAGGTTAGGGTAGTGCCTAGCACCTGAGATCTAGAACTGACAAGTACTACCTGCCCAAGCTGCGGATGAATCTGAGATGTCCAGATTGCCAAATACAATCTTCTCAGAGCGTAAGCCAGATGAACCTGGAACATCTGCCTACACAGTTGCACAACAATGCTCCTGACTCACCACTCTTCGCTCTCTGCTGGGGAGCCAGCCAACAAAGAACTGATGGACAGCCGGCAGGTTGGGGTGGGGGGAACCACGAGGGAGCAACTACCATAATTACTTGAGGAATTTCCATCTCCGGATCCCAGCCATCAAGTGATTAGAAGCCTTGCTAGGGAGGAGAAATGCTTTTAGAGCCTGCAGCATCCTCTAGGGAAGAAGGTCACCAGCACATCTGCTGGGTTGGAAATGCTTGGCTCGCTCCAGGCACCAATTACAAGGAAGAGAAGGAGAGGGAGGCTAGGCTTTAAGGCTAAGGAGGGTGTCTCAGCCCTGCCAGGTGTGCTGCCCTCTCTACCCCACCCCGAAATGATAGCAACAACCCTCTCCCCTCTGCCTACCCTCCCATTCCAACTACTAAAGGACTCTTGCTTCCCAGAGCTGGAAATCATAAAACCAGTCATCTGTATTCCATCTCTGTTCCTTGCTCAAGAGTTTCTTGCCTAAATCAAACCGGGGTTTACTGAGACTTGTACAAACACTATATATGGGTGAATTGGTCCTCTTTTCAAAGGTTCTCATGTATAAGGATGGAGAGATGAGGACCGAAGGACAGAACCTGGGGGAGCAGCTGGACAGAGAGACTAGAAGTCAGATACGGAGATTAGAGAGACAGCGAGAAAGAGAAATAGACAGACCAACTAGAATGATCAGCTCTAGCTTTGGGCCTCCCTGGAATCATTGTCTCTTCTGATATTCCTTTTCTCCTTTGTCTGATGTAGAGGAATCAGGAAACTAAATGCAACCCCCACACGCGCACACGCACCCTCCCAGCTGGCATTTTCGGAGGGAGCTGATCTGATAAACGTGAAGACAGAGTCTGCGGCAAGAGCCGCCTTGGCGCTATTTCCCGGTTCACTTCACCTGCCCACCTCCTGATGCTGTGGTGGGGGGCCACTGCAGTGGAAGGCAGCTGCAGTTAATCCCCGCGCACGGCAAGGGGCAGCCGAAGGAAGGATCGGCTGGCTTCTGCCTAGACACAATGCAGTAGGAACCTGAATAGCAATTGTGTCCCCACTCCTGCCTTCCCTGCTGAATCACACACACCTCCCTCCCAGTCCAGGAATTATGGAAGGGATTTAGGGATGTAGCCACAAATCTGATGTGCTACTCAAGAGGTATGCTGTGCTCCGTATATCATCTCTATCCCCCCCCCCCAACTCCTCTGGTACCTACACTAAGGAATAAAGCATGGAAGCCTCCCTAGGTCACAAGGGGGAGGAATAAGAGGGAGTGATTTTCTTTTTTGCTTAATATTTGGATAAATAAAATGCATGGAGGAGAGAGATGGAGAGACAAGAAAGACTGGGAAGGAGCCCTTGCCCAGTCTATCTGCTCTGATTGCCTGCAGAGCATCCCAGGTTCAAGTCCCTGACCAAAGGATGCACAAAACCTGTTTCTCACTCTATAATGCTTGTGTTTTTTCCTTCTTCTCCAAAGTACAAGTCATTCCACCTCATTTTGGCCTCAGCCTGCAAACCTTCTTTTTTTAAACTTGCCCAAAAATTTGTCTGCGTTCTCACGTGTGCTTTCAGAAAGCATGAACGTTTCTACACCTCTGCGTTTCCCCTAATCTTAGCAATTTTCCAAGCAATTTCCCTGTAATATTTGCCTTTCTGTGTGCCCTCAATGTGTGTTTTTGACCACATTTTTTACTTTTGTATTTAAAAAAAAAAACACCCTTCACCATAGTATTTGGAAACAGTGCAGAACACTGAGGGATAAGAATATTCTAACTCACAGATGAGTTTGGAAAAGGTAAAATAGGTCAGTTCGTATTAAAATGTGAGCCAAACAGTTTTCCCCTTCATCTCTAACATCTCCCATAAAAGACTATCAGTGAGGATGGGGTGGGGTGGAAATCCACACATGCACCCACACACACAGAGCCTGAGATCCTGGAGGGATGCTGCCAGAGAAGCAGAACTACACTAGATGGACTAGTGCTCTAGCTTAGATCATGGCAGTTTTGCATGTTCAGTGTGATGTTTACCAGACAGCTGACAGTGGAGCTGGAAAGAATATTTGTTACTATTCATTTCCGTGCTGAATAATGGGTAACCTGATGCTTAACAAGCATGCTAGACTAATGCTAGACTCTAGATGTCTAGAGCAACAACCAAGACTCTTTGCAGTTTGCATAGTCTTTCCAAGAACTTTTGTGCGCAAGTAAATGTGTGGCTTATTTGTGCAAGAAGGTCATACCCTGAATAAAAATGAGTTTTCTGCACAGAAAAACATATTCCTTGCACAAAAACATATTTCCTATGCAGTAAACTGTTTCCTGCAGAGCAAATGCTGTTTCCTGCAGGGAAAAAACATGGTGTTTGTTGAGAAAAGTCATGCATATTTCTGCACAGAATAATTATCTAAAAGAAGTGTGAATACTGGGAGAATACTGCACAGAAACCTTTATTTTGTCCTACAAGGGGTGGAAAAACTATGGAAACTATTCATTCTTGAATGAGAGAATGAACAGTGCAAAGATGTATATTCCTCTCTGAGGGTCTATGCATGAGACTGGGGCCAGGCATAGCACATTTTCTATGAATCAAGACCTGAAGACCCCAACTCTTTCCTTTCCTTCCCTTCTTTTCTTGCCTCTTCTTCTTCTTCTTCTTCTTCTTCTTCTTCTTCTTCTTCTTCTTCTTCTTCTTTTATTTATTATCATCAACTCTGTACTATCAGTGCTCATGCACAGCATTTTACAGATCAAGGGCGAGGATTCTGTGGCATTCCAGATCTTCCTCTGTAACTCCCATCAGGCCTAGCTAGCATGGCCAAAGTTGAGGGATGATGGAATTTGCAATCTGACAACTTATGGGGACCACATGTTCTCCTTTGGTGCTACACAGTCATATAGACAATACAAGTAGTTCTTAGCTTACACCAAGTTTGGATTATATGCTAAATTGGTGCAGGATTCAGGAAGATTTTTAGGTGTTGCTTGGCTCCAAGTCCCAGCAGCCCTACTTAGTAGAGCCAACGGTGAAGAATGCTGAGAGCACTATACAATTCCCACTGCGTGCTACATAATGGAGAGACAACAGAGAAATATAGACCATAAGAAGAGACTTGGTGGATCTGACAACAGTTCCAAGGGAGGGGGCACCCTGCATTGCACACCAGGCAGACAGAGCCTTCCAAAAATTCACCAGTATACTATGGGCAACAATTCTTCCATGTTCTTGCTTCACTTGCCCTGCAGCCTAGCTAATGACTTTCAGTGTTGTAAACAGTTTTGCAACAAATTATTTCAGAGTGGAGTACTATTGTTCAAGATCTCAGTCTCCCCACCACCACCTGAGTTCTGCTTCTCCGTTCCTCCAACATAAAATCAGCACTCCATAGCCACTGAGCATGCTCAATGAGAAATTTGGGGACTAAAGGAAAAGTCTTATTTTGGGAGGGCAATGCCCTCATTCTGCCCCTCTCCAATGCCTGTATCTGTGGCAGCACCTACATGCTAACTAGTCTTTAAAATACCAGGTTGCAATGTAGGATGAAGATGAACTGCTTACATAGGAGGGTACAGGGTACTTCCTTATGTAAACCTAAAAAAGCACATTTGCCAGCCCAGCGTGGAGTTACAACAGCATAATGACCCAAAAGGTTTTAGTTTCTGGGGTACTTCTACTTGCTTTTGCCTGTCATCCCCTTCATTCATGCTCCCTCGTTCCATAGTAAGCAGCTCTTGCTGTACAGAGGATGGGAGAAGGAAAAAAAAACCCTGCTCCAGAAGGACTGTTGGAGGAGACATGAGCAAAGCCACATCTCCTTCATTTTCCCATTCAGAGGTGGATTTCAAGGGAAAGGGGGATTCTGCGGGATGCAACGGCAGCGGCAATCGGATCATCAGTCAGTGGCTATGATGATTCGGCGTGATGATTTGCAGTGATGAATCATCAAGGAACGATTTGCATGGATGAAAGAGCCATCACAGAGCGGGCACCACACTGCTGGAGCTGTCCATTTTGCTGGAGAGGTTAACTCTTCACCCACCATTCTAATCAGTGGCAGTTGTACCCATGCTCCTCTGGAATCCATCCTAGGCTAAAGCAGTATGTTAGCCTTGCCTGTGTACAATGAGAGGGCTCATTCCCAAGTCTCTGAGAGTCCAACATAAAGAGTTGCCAGTTTGGGCTACTAGGTGAAGAGGAAAAGACACTTTGCAGATACTCAGGAGCTCTCTCTTTTCTGTTTCAGATGTTCCGGGCCGGACCTGTGGACGAATAATTCTACCCATTTTGTTTTTTCCCTCCATCCCATTTTTGTTTTAAATCTCTCTCTCTTGCTCTCTGTCTCTTTCTCTCTCTCTCTCTTTTTTTACATCCTATTGATGATGAAATGTATGGATACTGGCGATTTCTCATCTGCAATATATACCGTGAAATTCTACAACATCCACATTGGCTGCATTCAATAAATACAATTATTCCTAGCATGGAGAGGGCCATGTTTTACCTGCCTGTTAAAGATGACGAGCTGGTCAGAAAAGAAGAGACGGCAATGCTGATTTCCCACTAACATGCCTGAATATGTAATAATCCAAAGCCAGACATTTAAAATAAGAAGCATTCAAAGCTTTCTGCCTGGATAGATGAATCAATCAAATTGGGCTTCTTCCATGTTCACGTTCTTTTTTTTTTTTTCCAAAAAAGACATCCTAAGTGCCTCACATCACTTCTGTGGGCTACTTCTGAAAAGTTCTTATTCAAGAAACAAATCAAACTCATCTGAGCCCTCCTGGTATTGGAAATAGGTTCTGTGTCTGAGCTCTGGCCCAAATTAAGCTGGACAGCTGGCATAATTAATTCAACAGCAGCTATATGGAAGAAGAATTTTTAAAAAAATGAACAGGAAAGAAAAGCTAATAAATGGTATCTGAAGGATCACATTTCCCAATATGAGCCTGCTAGTATTTTGAGGAGTGCAGCCTAATCCATTAGGTGCTTTAGGCACAGTGCCTACAGCCTATGCAAATTTTAGGTCCTACGAACAAAGCATTTTAGTGTCTACAAAAACATCCCTAATGGTACATCAAGGCAAAGTGGGGAGTCAAATACAAGAGTGCCTAGAGACTACGAAAACCTTAGTACAGTTCTGGGGAAGCCATTCTCTCTGTTCCACAGGAACATCTGCTGAGAACACAGGAGAGGATGTTCTTGGTGTCTTCTCCCAGGCTCAGGGACTCCCTTTCTAGAGAGGTTAGACCGGTGTCCTCCTTCCTATCTTTTTGTAGGTGGCTGAAGACCTTTCGTTTCAGCAGATCTTTGAGGGCTAAAAGTCCAGTGGGGAAAAGAGCCTTGCAGAATGTGCTCTACAGTTTACTTCTTTTCTTTAACAGTCATGTTTTTAACTGCTTCTAATTTTACTGTCAGCTTAATTACACCATCTTCCCTCCACATTCATGGGTTTGACCTTTGTGAGTCTGATTATTTGCAAGGTGCAAATGTGCTTTCCTCCCATTCTCCTCCTCCTGATTCCTTGCATTTTGCCAGGCGCAGAGAAGCAAGGCAAGCACCCAAACAAATGGCAAGGAAAATCGGAGCGGGGGAGACATCCGCGTGTCTGCCTTCTCCACTTTGGAATTCCCTCCTTCCATTTCCTTGCCTCTGGGCCCAGGGCTGAGAATGTACCAAGGCAAAAGGCAAGAGAATGGGAGAGGAGAGCCCTGGAAGGAAATCATTCTATCATCATTCTTATCATCTAAACAAGTACTTATAAACATATATAGCTGCTAATGTCAGAACACTAGCACGTAAAGGGACAAGGCTCTACCTCTCCTTGTTTACTTCCACAAGCCTTTACCTAGCTTCTATATTTTCTGCTGATTTGATCATGAATTTGAGATGAAGAGGCATTAACTTTACAAAAGGCCTGTTTCTGGTGGAGATAGAAACTCTTCTAGAACAGTCTTGCTGATATGCATCAACACATATCACCTGCCTGCAATTTTGGACTCTATTTAGGAGGCATAGCTATGAGATGGTTACAGTGAGTACTTGTACTTCAGAATTTGGTATAACCTCACAGGGTGCAGGCAGACAGCAGGGGAGTGCTATTGATTTCAAGTCCTGCTGGTGTCAATCCATGACCACTGCCTGCAAGCCTGGAGCAGATTTGCAGGAAAGAAAGGAAAAAGCTTGTCTAACCCAAAGTCTGTTGCACAGGAGACTCAAGTTGCCCCCCTGTCTGTTCTCCTTCTGCTGGAAGGCAAAGACCTTTTAACCAAGGTAGGTTTTGGCTCTTAATTTACTGTGGCAGAAAGATCTTTTAATGGAGTATGTTATGCTTTTATCCTTTTTTACTATGTTTTAATGTGTTTTTAAACTGCTTTAATTTAGTGTTTTGAACAGAATTGTTATTCAGTTTTTTTACAAAACCCTTTTGTATCAAAGAGGTTTTAGCTGGACTTGTTCTGATGAACATCAGGCATTCCCTTTATGTTCTGGTACTTTGAGGCTGGTGTCCAGATGCACACTGGGGATCACTTCAATGCACATTGGCACCTGTTTTGCATCAGGCCATAGCACATTGGTAACTCCACTGGCTTATCATTATGCAACCAATACTCATGCATTGCAACTTCACAGCATTCCCTAGATGAATATTCATGTCACAAAACTACTCAATTCAGTTTTGTATTCGCGTAAGGCCATTTATGACCTAAGTCCCCAGAAGAATGTCAGCTTTCATTTACTATCCTGGTTTGGCAGCTCTTCAATGGTGTCACAACAAACTACGGCTTGGTACTGCCTCTGAGCCCCCACTTTATTGCCTTCATTGAAATAACAAGCCTTCTGGGACTCATTGCAATGATGTTTATTATTTCTTGATGTCTCCTACACAGACCTCTCAAAGCCACCTTCTGCTGTGTTCGTCCAGAAGATCAGGCTGAGAATGGACTCCCAGTGCAGAGAATTCCCAGCCAGTTCGACCTCACTGCGGCTTCCCTTTGAGCTTTTGCTCCCTTCTCCATAAAGGCTGCAGAGAGGCAGCCTGTGCTAGGGCAGCTGGAGAAACATCTGCCCAATATGAACAATTGCGCCTGAGCTTTACTAGCCCAGCGCTGAGATGCAGGAAACGAGGAGGAAGCAGCCAGGTGGAAAATGCAGAGGCAGCAGAAGGGAAAGATGGAAGCAGCGAGGGGGAGTGGGGGAATGGATTAGAACAGGAGATAAGGAAGCAGTCGGGTCTGCAGTGTCGGCAGGGGAGCGGAGAAGAGAGAAGGGATTCCCTAGTGTATATACAAAACACACACACACACACACACACACAATCTCTTTCTTTTATACAGATGCACAAAAACCTTTTCTCCTCTCTCTTTACAGATCTCTGTTTAAAGTCATCTCCAAACCACCCTTAAAACTGCAGAATCCAAAACCATTTTGCATTCTTTGGTGGAATGCCAGAGTCTGGTTTTGCCGTCCCCACCCCCCGAGAATCCAGCAGAACAAATTCCCCCAATTCTAAAATTATATGTAACTTTACTAGTCTGGTGCCTTCAATGGCTGGCATCCTGCCAGGGGCATACACAAAAGCAAATTAGCCTTGTTGTCGTTCTGTGCCTTCAAGTTATTTGTGACTTATGGCAACCCTAAGCTGACCTTATCATGGGGCTTTCTGGGGCTGAGAGGACATGCTGCACCCAAGGGGAATTGAACCTTAGTTTCCAGAGTTGTAGTCCGGCATTCAAACTACAACACCATGCTGGCTCACTAGAGGCCCATCGTCCTCTGTTAGCGTAGCCATGCCAAGCAATTAGATTTACACTGCCATGTGTCTATTTTTGGTTGCTGCAGAGCCTGATATTCCTCTCCACACACACCCCCGCACAGAAATCAACAACCCCCTAGGCCTATTACTGAAGCCCCCAGTCATGACCTTTCCATGTGTGGTGAGGAGCAAAAGGGGATAAAAGATCATAGAATCATCTGGCTATGTCCCTGTAACCAGCTGTGAAATTATTATATCAGCCACTGAGACCCCCAGCAGACCCCAGTGGACCTCAGAAAATTACGTCATCATTTCACAGCTGGCTATGGGGATGTATCCAGATGTTTCTGTGTTCCCCCACTTCCTGAACTCTACTGGCAAAAAATGGCTGGGCAGGGGGCTTTAATGGGTCTATGGCAGGTCCAGCGGTGGTAAATGAATCAGCATAACTTTAGTTCTGTATGCAGAACTGCTATGCTATACATCATGCAGTATTGTAACCTAGGTGTGGACTACTATTCCATTATCCTCTATCAGCATAGCCATTCCAAACAATAGCAGCTCTAGGCCAGGAGAGGAGAAAGTGCAGTCTGTGGCCTGTATATGGCTCCTAGTCCAATGTATGTGTCCCTCCAAGCCCTGATAAGACCACCTAAAAATCTTGCAGATCTTTTTCCCAACCCCCTTCCCTTCCATTTTGCATGGAAATGTAAAGGGGGAGCCCTGGAAGGGAATGAGAGGGGAGTGAGGGGTTATTTGCGATTTTCCCATTTTTGCAAGAGTTCTGTACTCTGAACCCTAGAAAATAGAGGGGCCACTGTGGTTTTCTTTATTACTGCTACTACTAGTGGTAGTAGCTATAATGATTATTATTAATCATTATCATTATCCCACTCTTCCCCTGGCCTGGGATTCAAGGAAGCTTACAAAGGTTCAGATACAGCTTAAAAAAAAAATAACTGTACAAAAGTTAAAAACACAGTTAAACTAACAATAACATTAAAAGTAGTTACAGGCTGAACACCCCTTATGTGAAATGCTTGGGACCAGAGGTGCTTTGAATTTTGATTTTTTTTTCAGATTTTTTGGAATATTTGTATATACATAATGAGATTTGTCGGGAGATTGATTTACAGCACCTAGCACAAAATCATCCCAGAAACCACTGCTCTCTGGAAAAATGTGTCCCAGAGGCAAGCATTGAACATACAGCAGAGTTTCAAAACAGCAACAAGTGTGAGCAGCAGCAGAGTGTAACTTACAGCATCAGCTCTGACCCCACTCTACCCACTCGTTAGTAACTCTAACACACAGAGTTGTCATCCAAAAATACCTTGAAGCTTTTAATCTTCAAGTTCTAATATACATACATCTGTACAATCAGGATACGCAGATCCTCAGTCATAGGTTCAGCATCACAGACACATCAGGCAGAGGTTCACCAGGACAGAGGTTCGGTGTCATAGAGTCAGCGAATAGTCAAAGAAAGAACCAGTCTGAGCTCCCCTCTTTTATACACACCAACTAGGGACAATGGCTGATGCAACCCCTTGCCATGATTTCACATTACCATGACTCAGCCTTACTGTCCCCTAGGGATTACATCATGACTTGCCAAGTCATTCCCCAGGTGTATCCCACATGTTCATCTAATGTATTTTCAACTGGGGCAAATGTCACAGCATTTCTATCCAACAAGATTATATGCTGTTTTTTTGACATGGACTACTCTCTTTCGTCAGTTCTTCTCCTCTTGTCTTCTTCCTGTCGGGAACATGAGGAAATGACAGAGGCTCATTTGGGAACACACTACTTGCAAAGTGAGCTGAGGAGGTAAAAAAGTGCCAAGCTGACTGAGAGACTTTGCAACCAGAGCACATGTGGTCCCAAGCAAACTTCTGTAATTCTCTCATGTTCCCTATAAGAAAAAGTTTTGGATTTTGGAGCCTTTTGGATTTTGGATTTCTGGATAAGGAATACTCAATCTGTAAAAGCAAACCATTAAAGAATAGCAAATATAAACAGCACACCACATGCAAGTTCTCCCCTGACAAGCAGTCAGCCCTCAAAGGTCTGTCAAAACAGAAAGGTCTCCAGAGCAGCCACTGAGAAAGCCTTCTCCTGTGTGACCACCAGAGGTATCTGTGAGGATACATGTGGTGTACACATCTCTCTGCTCTGGGGTAGTTCTTCATGAAGACCAGTAATTTTTCCAACCTTCTACATTCACCTTTGACCATGGCCACCTGTGGGTTGCACAGGAACCTTGTCTAAGAAGTTTCAGGCCCTACAATGCAGGACAATGACTTTGTTGGCTGGAGGACTGTGAAAGCTGAAATCATAAAAATTATCCCCACTCCCCAGCTCTGGTTTCTGAACATATCCATATAAAAGAGGGAAATGAACCTTCCCATAGGTCAGGACAAAACTCCACAGGCTTGAGAATTGAGTAGGATTGGCATTTCATGCTCGACATCTGCGTGATCGGATTATGTCATTTCTTGCGGTAGAGCTTTGTGCGTTTGTTAAGCAAAAAAACAGGTTTGGGCCTAGGAAATGTGAGGAGAAGCTGAGAAGAAAGGAAAAAGGGGTTCAAAAAGAGCAGACAGGCCATGCTGCTGCTATACACTTAAACACAGAGAAAACCAAAGCTAAACAAACACACTTCCTAATAGTCAGGTTTCCCACTGGTCAAAGGAATTACCCCTAAAACTGGATAAAAACATTTGAAAGGGTAACTGCTTTGCTTCTTTTGGTTCCTATTGGAGGTAGCAAGGCTACAGGAATATAGTCTCCGTATGTGACACATAACTGGTGTCACATAAGGTTGTTGATCTTTGCTTTTTCCATTCTTTAATGCAAGAATAAGAAAAAAAATCTAAAGTTTTCTCTCTGCTGGGCATAATTATAAGAACTGTGTATTTTTGAAAAAGTTTTCTTTTTAGTAGGCTTTTTTTTTTTAATTTGCAAGAATTCTGTTCGTGCAAAAACCTTGTACTGGTCAATGTACCTCCTGAATGACTGGGATGAAAAGAATAATTAAAAATATTCAGAAAAAAAGCATTGCAATATTCTAATTGGACCAATGAGAATCTTTGCAGTTCAGGACTTATTTGGTGCAAAATTTGTGCATGCTGTTTTTGTGCAGGAATCAGCATTTCTGTGCAGAAATATAGCTGTTTGTACAGAAAGTGTTGTTCCCTATGGAGAAAATGTGTTTCCTGCCCAAAATTCCCACATGCAAATTTTGTGTAGAATAAATCCCAAACTGCGAACAGTCTTCGAAACATAGACAGTTTCCTTGCAGCAGGAAAAAAAAAAGTTCAGTTAACACAATCCTTTCTACAGGAACAAAATTAGCCAAGAATGACATCCCTACTACATGCTTTTCATTGCAGGTCCACAAGGAAAAAACGCTAAGTTTTCAGTTTAGTTTAGGCTGTTTCTGCACTAGACGGTTATAGTGCTATTATTCCACTTTCAACATGCTATGGAATCCTGGGGTTTGCAGTTTAGTGAGACCCCTCCCTAAACTGCAAACCCCAGGATTCCACAGGATGTTGAAAGTGGAATAACAGCACTATAAGAGTCCGGTGTGAAAATGGCCTTAGTTTTAATGAAATCTGGCAAAGTGAAAGAGAACCTGGTTTAGATTAGAGTCGTAGTATTATAAGAGAAAGGGAACTCATTCCTCCCATATTTTCCTCTAGTGAAACCACAACCCTTGCACCTCAACCCCTAAAAAACCTAGCCGGAACAGGAGATAAGGAAGCAGTCGGGTCTGCAGTGTCGGCAGGGGAGCTGATTTAAGGATTTAAAATTGGCCCTCCACACTTGCAGGTTTGTCTTTCATGGATTTGATTATTTGTGAATTTCTCCAACCCCTACCCCACGGTCCTTCTTTTCTGGGGAAACCTTCCCTCTCAGAGGCTCTGATCAAGCTGTGCAGCCCTTTAAAAACCCACCGGGGGAGGAATGGTGCAAGGTCACTGAACTGAACCTCTGGTCCTCCTCCTCATCTACAAGCAGCTGCCTGGCTATATAAGGATGGATCACAGTCTGATTTCTCACTACTACAAACCCCCTCCCAATGCCTCTCCAAACCTATAGAAGGAGATGGGTGAGACAGAGGAAGTATAGCATTACCACGCTGATCCACCCCCTTTCCCTCTCCTTTCCCTGACCAGGTTTGGACCCTGGGTGTCCACTCTCCTCACCATAACTCAGCCCACATCATACATACACACACATACATACATATTTTGATATTTGTGATTTTTCCACTTTTGCAGGGGTCCTGTGCCCCTAACCTTATCGAATGTGGAGGACAAACTGTATAAAATTTTATATGATTGCTCTTGAAATGCTTTAGTTGTAGCGTCGCTACTGCTTTTGCTGTTTTTTAATTAAACGAAAACTGAAGAAAGTTTATGGTTGGTTGTTCTGGTTTATGGTTTGTTGCTGTAAGCCAGGTTTAGATTTTCAAACATTAAGCTTCCAACATTTTGAAAGATCTTTACACACACAAACACACACTCTAAGCCGGCCTCACCGGAGCTGGGCAACCACTTTGGATAGCTCCTGGATTCCGAAGCAAACTGGGACAAATTGGTTCAAATCTGGATGATGTCCAAGGCAGGTTAGTTTACCTCAACTTGTATCTGGAGAGAATGAGTCTGATTCTGAGTGATTTGGACCAAATTCAGACCAACGGCGGGGGCAGGGTAGAAAGTCTCTCCAGTGACACCAAGGGAGGCAAATGTTCAACCCTTAGGGGACTGACTGTAGCATTCTGGACCCTGCTTGGACACTCCCAAGCACTCAACACCCCACAACATTTTTTTGGTTCTAGCCCTCCTGTTTTTCAACTAAACCTACACTCAAAACATTTAGTTGTTGTTATATGCCTTTAAGTTGACCCTGAATTATGGCAACCCTACTTCAGGGTTTTCTTGGCAAGATTTGTTCAGAGGAGCCTTGCCAGTGCCTTCCCCGGAGGCCAAGAGAACGAAAGCTGCCCATGGACACCCAGTCAGTTGCTATGGCTGAGCAGATATTTGAACACTGGTTTTCTGGATTCCAACACTCAAACCACTGCACCAAGCTAGCAAAAGAACTTACAAACATTTAAAATTCTGGGGTTTTTTTTGGGGGGGGGCGGGGAATCATGAAATAGCAAAAATCCACCCCCGAGGCCCAAAAAAGATGATTAAGAGTACCATTATTTTACTTCCGGTCATTCAAAATGGCAGCCTAGATATTGCGCAGGAGTCCTTGAAAATGGGTTGGCATAGCCCCCTGACCTTCAAAGCCTGTCTTCGTTGAACTATGTCATAAAAGGAAAACACCATGGGAAGATAATGGAGAGGGGAAGATGGGGACCTTGACTTTGCAGTAATGGCTCTAGCTTCCAATCTGGGCCAGGATTCTCACGAACACTCTCCAATGAGAATGCTGAGGGGTGGGGCCATGGCACACAAGGGGCATGGCTGCGGCATGTGGGGGCACGGCTACGAGTTGGGACACCCCAAAAACATAGCCGCCCGAGGTGAACCACCCCAATCACTCCCCCATCCCTATGCGACTCTGGGGAGGAATGGTGCAAGGTCACTGAACTGTATAACTATGGCTCTCTCCTGCAGGCTTGTGCTCTTCTGCTGGATTTAACTGGCAGCAACCTCCCTTCCCAGTGTTCACCATGCTGCTTCTCAGTGCAGTAGTTTAATTTCTGGACATGGTTTCTTCTCTTTAGCAGTGCTCATCAGCACAGCTGTACTTGATCTCTGAACCTTGGGGTTGTGTTTCGACACTTTAGTATGTTGCCTCTAATACTGGGGCTGGAAGATCTGTGTCTACCTGGAAGGGATTCCTCACCTTTTCCCACCTTTCTCCTCACTTTTTTTTTTTATTGCATCTGTCTGTACAGTTTATGTGCAATAGCTATATATACATTTTCTTCTGCAGTACAAGCAGCAGACATATACTATGGATGCTAGTAGAGGGAAAGCAGCACAAACAGTCGGGATTGAGCACTCAGTTGGGCACCCATGGTTTCAAAATGTACTTTGAAAATAAATTTAAAAGGGAAGTGTAGAAAAACCTCCCAAAGCAAGCTGTTGACAATTTGGGAGGGCTTGTTTACTCTAAAGGCCATCAAATTTCATGCACTTTTGTAAAAACAGAAGACTCAGATGTTCAGATTTCTGCACCTTGATTCAGATTCAGGAGACAAAGTGGCTCAGGCCATTTCCACCCTACTCTGTTATAGTCGTATTACTCTACTTTCAACATCCTATGGAATCCTGGAGCTTGCAGTTTAGGGAGGGACATTTAGAATTCTCAGCCAGAGAGCTCTTTGGCATAGCACTATAACAGTGTAGTGCAGAAATGCCCTCAGATTCTGGGGGCCTTTGCACAGCACTGTTCCTTAAAATGACCCTATAAAAGAAGCTGCTTTTAAAAAAAATGTTAAATGCAGGATTGCAGCTGAAAGGAAAATTATGGTTCACACGAAAGCCAGGCAGAATTAATACACGGATCACTGAAAATCAGTGGCTCACTCACACCTTGGATGTGGACTAGCTTCACTGAGTATCAAGGAGTGTATTCATAACCCTTGGAAAAGTAGAGTATGAGTGGAAGGAGAGAGGAGGTGGATGTTCTGATTGGAAGGGAGAATTTTCAGACTTTAGTCCTGTCACACTCTACCTTTCAGCTTGAACTACCTCATAGACTTGAGGTTACCATTTCAGGATTGCCCCAGGCCCTGGGATTTTCAGGCCAAAGCCTGAGAGCTAGGGATGGCTCCTGATGACGTCATTAAGTACCAACCATAGTTGGTCATGGTAGAGGAAGAGAGAACACCCAGTGGGCCCTCGGTATCTACTGGGGTTTGGTTCCAGGATTCCCTGTGGATACCAAAATCCATAGATGCTCGAGTCCCATTATATACAATAGTGTAGTAAAATGGTGTCCTTTATATAAAATGGTGAACGAAATAAATGAGGGTCCCAGAGAGCCTGAGGATCTGTGAAATGGTAGAAGACTGCAGCAGGGTATGCCTGCATATCAGTTTAGTGCTCTGTGCAAGGCAAAATCAAGGATTTAGTTTTTTAAAAAAAATATTTTAGAGCCATGGTTGTCTGAATCTGTGGATGCATACCCCATGGATAAGGAGGACTGAGTGTATTTTTAAAATCTTAGCCAAAGGGGCTGTTCTCAGATCAAAGTGAATGAGGGAATTATTTCTTCTCACTTACTTAGATAGATGGGATAAGGAACATTTAATCTAATTGACTTACTTCTAGCCAGGGGCTGATGGTAGAGCAGGGTGGTCTTGGTGCCACAAGGACTAGGACAAAAGGAGGAAGCTAAGTTAATACAAAGGCCTGCTGGAGAGGCTTTGCAAGTTGCAGCAAGAAATGAATGAATCTCTGCAAGCTGCTGCTCTACTGACTGCGTTGGAGGTCCTTTTCGCATGGGATGCGAAAGGGCCTCCAGAGCGTCATGCCATTGCGAGGAGCATTTCAGAGGATGTCCTTGCAATCGTGCGATGCTGCCGGGGCTGGCAGGCGCCGATCATGTACTATATCATTTTCGGCTTTTAGTTGAAAATTGTGTGCAATCGCACATTGCTCTGGGGCCCCACGCGCACTTACCATCTGTGTGGAGCTCCAGAGCCGTGGCCCTCATCCTTCCTCCCCCAGTGCAGCCTGGGAAAATACCCTGCTGCACTGCAGAAGAAGAGGCAGAGTCCTCACGCTGCCTGACAGCCAGCAGGCAGCTCCTGCGGAGCAGAAGCATTGGAGACACGAGAGCCTCACGGAAGAGGCTGCGTGATCCCCGTGCGACCTCACCAGACGCAGGTAAGTTGCGGAAAGGGCTGGAGCTTTGCATGCAGTCCTTTCTTCTTGACTGAAATGGAGACCACCAAAACCAGAGAATTTGCACCATCATCTCCTCTTCGGAGATGACCCTTGAGAACTGTAGACTAGAGGCTTTACTCTTAGATCTCACAAAGATAAAGATAAAGTGAAGAAAGAGGAGAATTGTGTTTGCTATTTGGCGCATGCTGAAGGATATGCAATATAAATATCTAATTAGCAAAAGAATAAATGAATGAATTAGGTGTAGCACAGTGGCTTCCTTCTCTCTTCTTCTTTTGACAATAGCTATGTAAAAAATGGCCACTTGAAAATTTTCCACCTTATTTGCAGGCAGAGAAATTAGGCAAGGGGAAGACAAAAAAAAAATTCCCCAAATTTGTTCTGGGGTGATTGGAAATTCATGATTTCTTAGAGGTAGTGCTCACCATTGGTGGTGCTCACCAGTACAGCTTCTTTATTTTTAAGAATGTTCCTCTACATTTCTGTACTGAAGCTTGGTCTCCATTTTGCATTCTCAACAAAGTCTCAGATCAAAAACAGTCCTGAGGCATTGTGGGCAGCAGGGGGAGAGATAGCTACCCTGTTCCCAATTGTTGTGGAGGGAAAGCCTGTCATGTTCTCCTCTTTTTCCGAGGTGTTGTTTTTTTCTGTCTCATTTCCTACAGCATATTTCTTCATAATGAGGCAGCCAAGGAGGTTGCCTCATGATGTGCATCCTGATCTTTAAAAGCCCCATTGTAGGAATTACTTCATGATGTCCTCCCCTGGGCTTTAACTGAAGTAAAGTTGGGGAAGCTAAAGGCTGCCGCAGATATTGACTGCACCATGATGGGACATTTAAACATATCCCTTGGCTGCTTTCATAAATATGGTAAATCCAATAAACTCACAGCCTAAAACTGTTCTGGTTTGGCAGAACAGTCCTGATTAATCCTCCGTCATCTTACCTTCTCAGCTGATTTTAAAATGTCTCTGCTTTTCTCTCGTCCTTCCACTTGCCCCCTTGCTCTCAACGTATCTCAATTGCTGCAAAAACAGGCCATTTAGAGGTCTTCCATAAGTCAAAGTCCACACAATGGCAAAGAACAGTGACAACTAAAAGCCAGCCATGTTCCCAAGAAATTAACACCAGACTTTGGTTGCAGTGAACTGGTCTATTACGGTTGCCAGAGTGGAAGCCGAAGAGGGCTCCTGTGTCTTTAATGGTTGTACAGCAGAAAAAGTGTTGCTTGTCACACAACCAGCAATACCTGCTGAAATTCCCTCTCCCACCCAACTACATTTTGCATTCTGGCATCCTTAAGAAGGCAGGAGATGAATTTTATATCTAGCTGGGCTTTCCTCAATTCTGCTCAAACCCTTACAAATATACCAGACAGAGAGTATGCAGGGAGGAGAGGAGGGACAGACAGACAGACGGACAGACAGACAAATCTGAAAACATCCCAAAGTGCTCAGAACTCATCCTAGCAGTCAGCTGCCAGAGGCAACACTCTGTTCCTCCTTTCCGCCTTTAATGCATGCTTTCCTAAACAGTCTCTGGACACTCTGGACTGGATAGGGATCAGAATGGAAACATCTCAACCTTGGTTCATGTGAAGAAATGCACTGAGGCTGAAATGCACAAAATGCATGGTCACATAAGGGCGGGTCAGAATTGGGGTGTTCTAAAGTGGGAGGGCCCATGGGCTGTCAGTCAATCAGGCTGCCTCCCTGCCTTCTTGCCGTGGAAGGAAGAAAAGAGAAGAAAGAACATGGAGGCTGTGTCTATTTCGCCCTTCCCTAAAGCAGTTGCTTGGTACCAGCAGGCTTTCGAAACAAGAATCACATTGTCCCCAACTCCTTCTGTCTTGAAAGCATGTGGGATATGCCACTGCCCCAGAAAGAGAAGCTGTTGCCATCTCCACTGCTTCCATGGCAGAGAAGGCGCGGACAGGGGTAGGTGTGTGTGTCTTTACAGCAGAGCTTTCTAAACTTTTCATGTTGGTGACACAGTTTTTAAGACATGCATCATTTTGTGACACAGTAATTCAGTTTTACTAGCAAACTGGAGGTTAAACTAACCCCTATAAGAGATACAGACACATACATAAATCGTAATAACAAAATGTATGGGGACACAACATATCTCATGAAAACCTTTCATATATTTTTAAAATTATATGATTTATAAATAATAACGTACATTTCCAAGATTGTAGGCGACACACCTACACACTTCAGACGACACACAAATGTGTTGCGACACACCATTTGGAAAGCCCTGCTTTACAGAGTGGCATTAATGGGGTGACTATGGGAATGTCGGGGGGCATTTCTTCTTGTTACTCTGGGGCTTGCAGCCCCTGAGCAATACTGAGGTGCAAAACGAAGCCAAAGCCGCATATTCAGATGTGTTCTAGTTATCCCCATTGAAAGCCTGAGAGCCAGCATTAGACTACCCGATTCCCCACAGAGCCATGGAAACCCACTGGATGACCTTGGGCAAGTCACGCACTCACAGCCCCAGAAAACCCTGTGGCAGGTTTGCCTTAGGGTTGCTATTAATTCAAAAACTACTTGAAGGAACACAACAACAGCAACAATTGAAATCCTGTTTTAGTGCCACAGTGGACAGAATCCCATTTGCATGTCAGGCTGGCATAACTCTGGGTTACAAAATGCTACAAAGAAAAACACCTGGGGGAGAAAAAGGAATCAATTGTTATAATTTCAAGACCATGATTACATAAAAACTGTTTTTTTGCAGCTGTGCTTTTAAAGCATTTTGTTTGTGGTTTTGGTTTTTGACTGCTGCCTCCTTTTGTGATCTGTAATTCTGGGTTGCACCAGAGGTTGCACCTTTTATATATCTGCATAAGAAGCCTCCAGTGTCTCCTTATTCAAGCAGTTCCACTCCACTTGCAGCAAATAGGTTCCTCATACAGGCCAAACCCAGCTCCTCACAACCTGGAACAGCAACCAGAACAGCCTGTCCAGTACCATTGTGTATCCTGACAAAACCATGGTGTAAGAAAGTACTGGATACTTCGCTGTGCACTGTTGGAAAAAAAGTAATTTCAGCAACACAGAGGTGAGCAATTGTAAGGTGGTTGCAGCAGTTTTCCTTGTTAAATCCACCGTGGACCATGGGCCAAAGCACCTGCATCTTCTTTCAAGAGTTCTGAATGGAGATCAGGTGGCGCAGGGTTTTCACACAACAGTGCTATGATTCTGCTGCCATGGCAGTATCCTATGGAATCCTGGGGACTGTAGTTTGCTGAAGCACTAGAACTCTCTGGCTGAGAATTCTAAATGCCCCTTGGTAAACTGCAAATCTCAGGATTCCATTGGATGGAACCATGGTGGTTAACATGGAATCACAGAGCTGGAATCACAGAGTGTGGAAGGACCCTAGAAATGACATCACATCACTTCTTCTCGACCTCAGATCATGTCAATTTTTCAAAAATGGCAGGGGGAGAAGAAACCAAAAACTTTGGGGGTATGGCAGGAGACTTTAGGGGCTGTAAAATTGGGCTCCAGGAGTCTCATAAGGCCCATGGCCTGCACTTTCCACATCTCTACACTAACATAACTCCAGTTACGCCAATGTAAGTCACCAAGAGTATTCTCATCTTCAGTAGCATAGATAAATCAGGATATGAAGACAGCAAAGGAGAAGAAGCACCTAGGATGGACCTAGATGACTCACAGGCTGACAGACAGATGTGTGTGCATTTGTGTTTGTGTGCAGGGGAAGAGGGAGAAGGTTGTAGAGTGATAGATGGAAGAAGGAGAGACAGACAGAGCCCAGGGACTCAGCAAATGCCGTCCAGTGTAAATAATGCCGCACAACAACAAATCAATGCTCCCAGGAGAACCTGTGGCATGAAGCAGGCCAAAACCGCCAGACCCTTGCCCTGTAAAATCACCAGCCAAGACCCTGCAGTCACAAAGCCACAATACTAAGAAACAGAACAATAAGCAGCCGGCCTCGTCCAGACTCAGGGCAAAAAGAGGCTGCAATAACAAATCAAAGAGCTTGAAAGGCCCTGCAGCATGCAGCCGGTCTCAGAGCTCCAAAAGTCTAGATGATTGCAAATTGCCCTGTGCTCTGTGTGCCACTGACAATGCATTTCAACTCAACTCTCACACACATACACACATGTTCCTTGCAAGGCTCTACAGACCCATCCGCCTGTGTCTACAAAGCTGCCACAGAGGTCAGAGTGATCCATCTCTCCTGCCACAAGGGCAAAGAAAAGGGCCACAGTCCCTAGAGAGGCAGCTAGGAAAAGGAGAGCTGCAGTGAAGTGGTCTGGGCCAGGCGTTCCAATCCAAGTACATCCAAGCACAAGAGCGTCAAAGGAAAATATACTCATTGCAGGATTCCCCATCGTAGTTGCCCCCATTCTCAAATCCCTTCTCATTACATACCCTACCATATTTCACAGATGAAATCCAGGACCCTTATGGCCGGGCAACATCAGAGTGCGGTCAAGATGGTGAAAGTTATTGATAAGGAAGAACACAAAAGCTAGCAGACGCTGCAGCAGTTTGCTTTTGCCTGAGCTCACAGGGAAGAGCAAGATTCTGGTCCCTCGTCTCTTCTCCCCCTACCCCAAGTTAATGGAGTGAAATCTACTTTTGCATTTTGAATTCAGTTTGAACCAATGTGAATAAGCTGAGGAAAAAGGGGGTAAGGTGGGAGGAGGAGAGAGAAACTGGGACACTTTAAAAGCAGCTGAAAAAGTGGGATGACAGAGGGTTATTTGACAGTGTTATTGACGGATCAGGACAGCTGGAAGGTATGGGATTATATAAGTCAGACTTCAGTCCTATATACAGAGATGGGCACAGCGCAGCCTATAAGATACATGCCTCAGACCTCGCATGTGTGACCCTCGAAGCCCACCACCAGTCCCTTTGTAAAAAAATGATGTGGTTTTGGACAATTTTCCCCCTAAATTATATAGCTTATCCCCCAAAACTGCCTCCTCCATATCCACAAAATCATCCCTCTCCCTATCCACAAGCATCACAATATCCTCTGCAGTCCCTCTCAAAATGGCTACATACATCTGATATCACTTCCACTGACCATTTTGAGAAGGACTGAGAAGGAGAAATAGAGATTTGGGGGCTTGCTCTGAGGGGATGTGGGGTGGATCTGGAAGGAAAAAAAACTGGCCCCTGGCCTCCCCACAGTTGCCCACCCCTACTTTATACCCCTTCACCTTGAAGTAAATTCCCCTGAACTCAATGGGACTTATTTCTGGCCATGATAGCTGGTAGTTTCACATGCCAGTGGCACAGTGAATCTCTTCTGCCTAAGAAAATATCCAGAGGTCCTCCATGCCCTGCTCTTTGGGTTCAGGAAGCTATATGCAGAGACGGAAATCCTGAATTGTGTCATCCTCATGTGCTAAACAAGAAAATGAAATTTTCTTGGCCTGTTTCCATACAGAATAGACTCAGTAAATCAATGGGAACTTGGTAACCTAATGCTTACCTCAATTCCACTGAGCCATAACTTGTCTGTGCCATGGTGCAGCAAGCATTATTAGCTCTTTAAAGTATTGGGGGCGTCCATACTGTGTGGGGGGCTCCAGAGACTTTAGGGGCTTTGTTTTGGGGTCTGGCAGGATGCACTTTGGCCACTCCTCTCTCTTCCTTGAGGATAATTCTTCTTTTTCTCTCCCAGTCAGCTTTAATCAGTAAAGAAGGGTGGGCAACTGTGTGGGGGCCAGAGCCAGTCCACCCCCCATAAACATACACATTGAGACCAATCCAGTGGTTATACAAACACCCTGCCGCAAGCCCAAACCTCTGTGTTCCTCTTCAGTCCCTCTCAAAATGGTGACAGGAAATGATGTCACACCGCTTCTAGGTACCATTATGAGAAGGACTGTGGAAGAAAAATCACGTATTGGAGGGCAGTACAGGATTTTGGGGTCTTTGTGGGGGCTGTGCTATCGTCACATATTTTAACATGCTTCAAAAATTTTCTGCTTGTTTTGGGGGCAAAAACTACCTCCGAATCGCACTGATTATTTTTTTTTTAAAAAAATAGAGGGTTGGGGAGGCTTTAGAGACTGGTAGAGGCTTCTGGGGCCCCAAAAGTGGGCCCTGTGGGCTGCGCTGTGGCCGCCCCCACAGCAGGGAGTACATTAAGAATGCTTTCTTTCAAAAGGTCTTGGATTCCATAACAATCCAGTTGACAATTTTGCTGTTCATATTTATTTTCCGACTCCTATTAACCTTCTTTATTAATTCACCAAGCATTGCCGTGCATGTTTGCTCAGAAGAAAGACCTGCTATGTCTAAAAAAAAAGGGGGGGGGGAGAGAGAAGACTGAGCTCAGGTAAATGTCGCAGCAAATTTATTTATTTATTTTCAAAAAGCCCCGTTGAATATTAGTGAAACGGACTTCAGCGTAAACATGCACTAAATTTCAGTCTTTGATGTCATTACGCTGCTTTACCTCATTTCTCCGCCACTTTAGATGCACGATTGTTACATGCTAATTCATCATTGTTTGGATTTTGTTAGTCACCTTGCCTTGGGTACATCAGATATTGACAGGTGGGATAGCGGTCCTTTTAATAAACACATGAATCACAAGCTGTATTTTCCCTTTCTCTTCTTTTCTCCTCCCCACTCCAAAGCAGCTTACAAAAACGCAAACATAAAATACAGGCAGATTAAAAGCTCTAACAGCAGTGTGTCGGGTGTGTGTGTGGTGGGGGGGGGCGGTGTTAAGAAAAACACAAATATCAATCATACAGGCCACTACGATTATGCCTTTATGCAGGTCACTAAGATTATGCTTCTGAAAGCATCAGATAAAGGCAGCAAGGACAAAGATTGCTCAGTTTAAAGGCATGGAAAATCTGGCTGCTGGTTCCTTTCCAGGCACAATTTGAAGTGCTGATTTTGACCTGTAAACCTCTACACAGATCCAGGTTATCTGAAGGACCGTATTCTCCCTTATGAATCTGCCCATGCTTTGAGACCTAAATCATTCAGCCCTACACTGTTATAGTGCTATTATTCCACTTTCAACATCCTGTGGAATTCTGAAGTTTGCAATTTACTGAGGTCAAAGAGCTCTCTGGCTGGGAATTCTAAAGGCCCCTCCCTAAACTACAAACCCCAGGATTCCACAGGATGGTGAAAAATGGAATAAAAGCACTAAAATAGTGTAGTGCGGAAATGATGCAGGCCTTTTTCTCTGTCCTCCCACCCTCACAAGTACATATGGTGGGAATATGAGAGAGGGCCTTCGCAGTGGCTATTCCCCAACTCTGCAACTTCTTTTTCCCAGAGAAATTAGACTGGGACCCTTCCTCCTTTTTTTTTTCCCCTCAAACAAGGAAAAGACTTTCTATTTCAATAGGCATTGGATGAGTGAATTGTACAAGGTCCATCTCACCCAAACAACATTGTTAATAGTTGTGCTGGTGGGTGTGCATGTATGTGCATGTTTAATGATCCCTGTTTTACTCTTTTTTTAATTAATTTTTAAAATCTCCTTCTTAATTTTTGCATTGTGTGAATGTTTCACAATGTTTGTGTGAAAGGGTTTTTCATTTGCTGTAAGCTGCTTTGAGTTCTGAACAGGGAAAAAGGCAGGATAGAAATAAAGAGAAGCAGAAGCAATAGTGGTGGTGATCGTAGTAAGGAAAATACTGGAATGGATTCCAGAAGAACAGTGCATCACCCGAAGTTGAAGAAAGGACTATTGGGTTATAAACTGCCAACCTAGAATAATCAATATGTTTTGCAGAGGTGCAACTGTGACAAGGGGAAATGAAGGCAATGCCCCCAAAGTAAGAATTCTGCCCCCCATGAAATTTTCCTTCAGTCTCCAAATTTTGAGCACTGCAGAGACTGATGACTGAAAATCATTCATCCCTACCACTGTTCTTTTCACTGTGTTCCTATGCCCTTGGTAAACTTATTGCCCCTTTTCTTTGAACGTCTAACCCGCCTTTTCTAAATGCTCAAAGTTTTAAGTTACTGGAATGGAGTTGTACTTTTTGTCTGCTTTCATAAGAAGGCATGTTGTACTCCCATACACAAGCAGTACTCTCCCACACTATAGTGTAAACTAGTATTTTAAAGGTTAGTGAGCTTGTGGGTGTAGGAGGGGGAATGAGGGCAAGAGCCAGCAAGATCTGGTGGTCTGAATGTTGGACTAGAACTCTGAAAGACTAGGGTTCAAATCCCTACTCAGCTGTGTAAACCCTGTGTAGACCATGCACTAGTCACTCTCTCAGCGCCTCAGAGGAAGGCAATGGAAAACATCTTGATCAAATCTTGCCAAGAAAATCTCATGCCTCAGGGCTATATACCCTAAAGGCACCAGATCCCATCTGATCTTGGAAGCTAAACAGGTCCAGCCCTGGTTAGGACTTGGATGAGAGACCACCAATGAATACCAGGTGCTGGAGGCTATATTTCAAAGGAAGGAACTGACAAAAATCACCTCAGAGTATTTTTTTTGCCTAAGAAAACCCTCTGAAATTTCATGGGGTCACCATGAGTCAACACATACACACGGAAAGAGGGTTGCCTTCAGGTCACCATAAGCTAGCAATGACTTGAAGGTGGATGTCAAAAAAATTGGGCCATTGCCCTGCCACAGGGACTCTGCCCCTCAATGAAATTTTCCTTCAGTCTCCAATTTTATAGCACTGCAGAGAAGGAGACACTGAAAACCATATATATCTACTCTGTTCACTATATCAGGTGCTGTAGGCTACATAGCAGAGGAAAGAACTGGCAAAACCACCTCTGGGTATTCCTTGACCAAGAAAACCCATGAAATTCATGCAGTCACCATAGATCAACAGACAACCGGAAGGCACATACACCCACACATGGCCGTCTCCCTGTGTCTGAGATATTGTGGGTAGGAAAGTGGCACAGTTAGGACCAAAATCTAGGGCCTGGCAGCCCACAAGGGGCTGAGTTGGCCATCCAGAGAACAGGGGACAGCAGCAAACAGGCTTCTGGACAGGCATGGGCATACTGAGGCTGATGGTGGTCCCTGCTGCATCCTTTGAAAAAATAACAATGAGGGTGCCTATCCAGGCACATACATGGTTGCAGCGGCTCATGATAATTATTTTCCTGTTGTCATTGTTATTAATTGCTGTCAAATCAACCTTGACTTATGGTGAATGAGAGACCTCGAAGTCAGCCTGTTATCCACAGTTCTGCTCAAATCTTGCAGGCTTCTGAGACCAAGTCTATCCACCTATAATACGGTCTTTCCCTTCTCCTACTGCCTTCTACCTTACCAAATATTACAGCATCTCCTACAGAGTCTTGTCTTCCAGTGACATGTCCAAAGTACGACAGACTCAGTTTAGTTATCTTGGCTTCTAGGGAGATTTCAGCCTAGATTTGCTCAAGGACCCATTGATTTGTCTTTCTGGCAGTCCATGGTATCCACAGAACTCTCCTCCAGCACCCCATTTCAAAGGAGTTATCCTCCTATCAGCTTCCCTCACTGTCCAGCTTTCATGACCGTACATAAAAATCAGAAGTATGACAGCAGTGATGGCATTATTATTCCCAAGCAGATGCATTCTGCAATGGGGCAGCAAACACAAACTCCATTTTATGCCTGTAGCCACAACAGCACTATTATTTAAATGAGTTTAATGCGTGAAGCTGCACATGCTCAAGACAGCTATTGCTGCTGTTGCTTTTCTCCTCCTCTTCCTCCAATGGGGTTGAATAAAACCTTTTTTACTCTGACATGGAACAGTGGAGAATATTGGCTACTCTGAACTTTTAAGAAGCTATCCCAGCTGGCGAAACTATTTGGGCAGAGAGGGTTTAGCACCCTGGAGAGCTCCTAGAGCAGAGGGAAGCAAACAGCTGCTATGTGTGGGCAACTCATGGCCTTTCAAATATTGCCACACTGCAACACCCATCATCTCTCTCTGGGTATATTAACTAGGCCTGATAGGATTCCTGCTACAGGGTAAAAATGGAATCCAGCAACATCTAGAGAGCCACAACTTTCCCACTCCAGCTGAAATGTTGAAGGAATGCAGGAAAGTAATGCATACCTTCCAGCAATTTGCAGTAAAATCAGAGTGGCCAAGCAAAATCAGTGTGTGGTCGACACAGCAAATGAAGAAGAAGAGAACAGACAGTACTATTAATGAGGAAGAACACACAAGCCAGGAGAAGCTGAAGCAGTTTGCTTTTGCCTTTTCTACTTGGAAAGGCAAGATTCTGCCCTTCCTCTTCCTCCTCATTGAATTGAGTTGAAATTGCTTTTGCAGCTTGAACTGAGTTTCAACTGACTGAAGTAAGCTGAGGACAAAGGGGGAAATTGGGAGGAGGAAAAAAAACTGGGTCTTTTTTAAAAAGCCACAGAAAAAGTGGGACAGAAATGTATTGGGACTGTCCTTAATACATCAGGACAGTTGGAGGGTATGAGTAATGTTAGATGCTTATTTCACAACTGAGGTAATACCTCTGTTTAGAATCACAGAATCATAGAGTTGGAAGAGACCACAAAGGCCATTGAGTCCAACCTCCTACCGTGCAGGAATACACAAAGCACCCCCAACAGAGGGCCATCCAGCCTCTGTTTAAAAACCTGCAAAGAAGGAGACGCCACCACATTCCAAGGCAGTGTGTTTCACTGTTAAACTGTTCTTACCATCAAGAAGTTCTTCCTAATGTTTAGATGGAATCTCTTCTCCTGAAGTTTGAAGCCATTGCTCCATGTCCTAGCCTCTGGAGCACAGAAAACAAGCTTGTTCCACCTACCATATGACATCCCTTCAAATATTTAAACATAGCCATCATGTCTGCTCTTAACCTTCTCTTCTCTAGGCTAAACATATCCAGTTCCCTAAGCTTCTTCTCATAGGGTATGGTTTCCAAACCTTCTACCATTTTGGTTGCTCTCCTCTGGACACATTCCAGCTTGTCAATATCCTTTCTGAACTTGTTTGTCTAAGATATTGCAGGGAAGACTATAAAACATTTAAGTCCAGTGTCTAAAATGATGTAGATCAGAGCTTAGAAAGGTAAATTCGAACTTCAGTTCCCAGAATCCTTTATCCAGAATGGCTACCATGCTAATTGTGGATATCTGGAAACTGGTAATCCCTGAAAGCAACTTTTCCAAAATCCAAGCTATCACCACCACTGGGAGGGTGCCTTCCCTGTACCTCACCAGTAGTAGCGACCAAAGTTAGTTAAATGAGTTCTTCCTCAGGTGGCCAATCTGAGACTATGAGACTCCTTGCAACATGAAACACAGGTAGTTTCCTTTGAACTATCTCAACAGGGAGCAAGGTTTTAAAAAATTGGCAGGCTTTTATCCTGCCAGGAAGATAATTATTTTCATTTTAAGTTTGTTTTTAATCTCTCCTGTCTGCTTCCATTGTATTTTACTTGACATTGCGGTGTTATAATTATATTATGATTTTAATCATCATAAACTGCTCCCCTATGACATCCATGCACAGATTATGGGCCTCTTCATTCCCCTTCAAATGATCTGCTATCTATCCATCCAATCTAAACTTGGGCAAATTGTTCAATACTGAGATCCACATTGGAAATATTCCGCAAGCTGGAATGTCACCATTAATTTGCATATTTAGTTGCATGCTATTAACATACTTTGCATATCCTTCTTACGAATGGAGCAGATGCCAAACTCCAGCTGGCAAACATGTTCCCACTTGTTCGACAAGACGCTCATTCAGAAATGGTTGCCCTCGAGTGTGAAAAACCTGTGCCAGCCCTTGAGAAGTCTTGATATATGGACTTGAAAATCACAATGTTTGAAAAGCAAAGTACTGGGACTTTTCCTTTTGTCCTTGGTGTATGGTACAGGTGGCAATCATGCATCCCTCCAGATACTACTCTTGTTGTCTTTATTCATGGCCCAAAACCAGGACTCAAGGCAGATGTTGGCTGGCATCCTGTTAGTGACATGCACATGCATAAGCCTTGCTATGCATGTGGGGGGAATTATTCACTTCTGTTCACAACAGTGGAAGTGGTGTTGTGCATACAGCAACACTGTGCACTGAACCTGCCCACTGCGCACTGCGGTTATGCCTCGCACATTATGTTTGCACACTATGCATTCCAGCAGCATATTTCATGAGGGCATCCAGTGAGATGTGCAGATGCAAGTCCACCTTATGCCTCCGTACGTACATCTTTTTTTGGTATTTGTGGAGGCTGATATCCTCTTCTTCCTTCTGTAAAAACCAAAGCCCCACCACACTGACTCACAACTCAGCTGCTGCAGCACTCCCTCACATCCACTCTGTGGCTGGTGGAGAGCAGGTACAAGTGGAGAAGCATCTGTCTGTGCCAAACCAGTGCAGCCACACAGACTGGTGGTGTCATGCATCTGTCCCAGAACCCAGACAGAACCCTTCCCAACAGCCACAAGACAGAGACACCAATGGGACAATACTTACTGTAGCCAGCTCAGGTAGTTAGAGTCCAAAGACATCTTGCTCACCCTTACTTTAGATCCTGGTTCAACTCTATGGAGCTTGGGAAAGTTACTTTTTTGGAAGTACAACTCTCTCAGAATCCCCCTCCCAGTAAAAGGCAGATTAGTAAAAGGTCCAAATACAAGGCAGACTTTTTGGGCAGTCCAGACAAAAACAAATACCTTTGCCTAGCTCTGCCCTAACCAATCCAGCATGATAGAAGTGGTAATACTGATAGTAGCTAGTGGCTTCCATGTCAGTGAATCTACTCTAAATTTTAGTTCAGACTTTAAAAGACCTACATAAGATGGCTAACCCTATCCAAAGTTATATTCAGCACCATAGATAGTTCCTTTGAAGTATGGAAAAACCCTGAAGTATATTCACTGCTTCAATAACACTGGAGTCACCAACCACAGGAGGTCATATGGAGCTGACAAACTTAAGGGTCTACAACTGCTGTAGCACTCCAGTTCCCAACAGACACTACAAATCTGGCCAATGGTGAAAGATGATGGGAATGGCAGTTCCTCAACATCTGGAGGACCACATATTTCCACTCCTACAGTTGGATGTCTATGCTGGCTAAATAAGTTGCCTATTCTGAGCAGTGCTGATCACAGAATGGTGGATGGAGGAGTTGGACAAAATGCCCACAGGGGGACCGCCTTGTCACCTTCTAACACTACCCATCTTCAGGGGAGATGAGCGAGCAGATGTAGCAAATGTTATAAATGCTTGAAGTCTGGAAGAGCAGCCAAGACTGCCATTGTCTACCATAAAATGTAATGGGTACATGGCATGTAACACTTTTTTTTATGCTATGTTAACTATGGTTTTGTGTGAAAGGCAGAAATGTGTAGGGGGGGGGCACAGTGAATCACAGCTTGGTTATATCCTGTCCCTCTGCTCTTCTAGTTTGGCTAAGAAGAGAAATTCACCAGCGTTTACTTTCAGTTTCCCTAGATCTTGGATTGTTGTGTCATTCGGACTAGAGATCATTTTTATATTTCTCAATGGCTGCCTTATTGGCCATTTTTTTTTCTTCAGTGAATTTCAAAGACAGTCATAACAACACAGAGAACTCTACATTACAAAATACTAAAATTTTTTAGCCTTGCTGCAAGAGGGAGTAGGATAGGAGTGCAAGATAAGGAAAGGAAGCTGTGGGTGAGCAAAGGGAAGCAGAAACACCAGTGAGTGGAATAAAAGGGGCAACCTATGGTGATGGTGGCAGCAGCTGGAAACAGAAACCCAGAAGTGAATAAACTACTATGGCTTCAGCTGCCTGGAGGAGAAGCAGTAGCAGCAGCATCCTTACTACCTCTACATCCATCACCCAGTCAAGGAGCTCTTCGAATGCGCTGCCAACTCCCATGCCTCCATGAGCAGCTTCCAAAACATTGGCTGGAGAGGGAAGCTTCTGGAGGTGGATCAAAAAGTGAAGGTAGGCAGGGAGGGGACTTCTTGTGGCTGGTAGTGATTGGATGTTCTTCCTCCTTTTCCCCTGTCTTGCAAAGATTGAAGGAACCTTGAAAGAATGACCAAGTAACAGGAGTCTGGAAAATTTTTCACTGGAGCCTGAAGACCTTCTCAGTGCTCTTGTTCTTTCCATTGGCCTTTCCTCCTTGACCTGATAACACACCACTGCCTAGAACACAGGTGTGCATAGTGTGGCTTGCATGTGTTGTCGGTGCTGTTTTCCTTCAAGTCACTTCTGACTTGTGGTGACCAAAAGCAAACCTATCATGGGGTTTTCTTGGCAGAATTTGTTCAAAGTGAGTTTGCCATTGCATGCCTCTGAAGCTGAGAGAGTGTGACCTGCTCAAGCACCCCCAGTGGATTTCCATGCCTGAGCGGAGATTTGAATCCTGGTCTCCCAGTGTCCTAGTCTAATACTCAAACCGCTACACTCCATGGCTCACACTGACCCCAACTTCTCCCCCTCTGCCCAAACCCTGCAACTTCCCATTTAAAAAGTGGAAATTTTTTACCCTCACACTCTGCAGAAAGACCTCCCCCAAATGCATGAAAGCATGCGTGTAAATACCTCCACCCCAAGTATCCAGAACTCCATGCTACCCTGGATTGCCAGTTCAGGATCATCACAGGTCCTGAGGTTTCTGGACCAAAATCAGTGATGTAAAAGTGTTCCACTTCTTTCTTGTCACTGAATGCACATCAGCAGGCATCTTCTGTGAACCCCCTCCATCCCCAGAGTCCTCAGAAGCTCCCATGGGATGATGTCACTGCTGTCCATTAAATCACAGGAGTGGAATGGAATGCTTTTCCATAGCATGCTACCCACTTTCTACCAGCCAGTAAATAAACATACTGGTGGGAGTTTTGAGCGGACGTGAAGGAGGAGACATGCTATAATTTCACTGATAGAACTTTATAGCAAGCCTTGCTGATCAAAAGATCTGTGACAGCTTAAAGTAACAGGAGCCCATCCTGTGTTCATCCTAGCAACTTCATATGTGCTCCCCATGCACTCTCTTTTAAAGAGAATTTTGCAGAGGGGAAAGCTACTGCTGTTTCCCCTATTGCAGCAAGTTCAGTGGTGTACTGCTGGTAGGGTACAGTGTGAACCCTTTGGGTCCTGGGGGAACTAGCATAGCTTCCCTCCCCGCAAGAAGTTGCCCCTGATTTAGAAGGACTGGAACAGAGTAAGGGGGAAACCACTGGAGTCAAATACTTCTATAATGGTTCAGTGAACCAAACAGACAGGCAGAATGAAAGAATGGTCAAAGGTACCTTTGAGCACATTCTTAATCCAGGAATCTGTTTTCATAACCAAGAGGGAGCCCTTAGCCTTTCCAGGAAGAAATCCACTCCTGGCTTTTCACCTTCCCCAACTCTCCTTTGTTTTAGGGGATAAAAAGATGCCAAGTTGCTGTGATGGTTAAGTAGTTAGAGGCTGGAAAGCTTTGCCAGTCTATTGCAAGTCATCCACACATCTATCAAGGGAACTTAGTCTACCTCAATCTACCTTGCGTCTAGCCCTGCAGTACTGACATAAAACAGTTTTCTGGCATTGGGCTCAGTACTTGGAACTCATGCATTTCAAATAATCATGTTACCTGTAGTACGCTCCTGCTTTTCCTTTCCGTTCTTTGCAACGAGGGACTAATGACATTACTTTGAAAAATAATGGAACAGCCTGTAGTAGCAACTGCCTACCTGATGTAGTCTGACATTTTAAGAAGGATGTGCTGAAGTTTTAAATATTTTACTGCCTACTTCTTACTAGTCAGGTGTTTCTAAATTGTTTTAATTGCTGCTTTAATCATAGATTTGGTTTAATTTGTATTTTATTTTACTTGTATTTTCTTATTTTAGTTGTATTTTAATATGCATAATTGACTGTGTTTGTTATTGGAATCTTTTTTAATTGTCTTGTAAGCTGCATGGCATCCAAACCCTAGGAGGAAAATGAGTTGCAAATCAAATACAGAAGTAATAATAAACTTTGGCTGAGACCATACATCACAGATGTAGTTACAAATGCAGAACTACATATCGTCCCATGACCTGACCCCTCAAATATACCCTAATAGCCAGCAGCTGCTCCAAGAATGGAAGGTGTGTTCTGCTGGGCCACAAGAGAACATTTACAGCCTCCTCCCACCTGTGATCTAGGAGACTTAATAGACCACAAGTTGAACATGAGTCAGCAGTGTGATGCGGCAATCAAGAAAGCTTGCTTGCATCAATAGGAGTATGGTGTCTAGACTGAGGAAAGTAATAGTACCACTCTATTCTGCTTTGGTCAGACCTCATCCGGAATACTGTGTCCAGTTTTGGGCACCTCATTTCAAAAAGAATATCGACAAGCTGGAATGTATCCAGAGGAGGGTGGCCAAAATAGTGGAGGGTCTGGAAGCCATGCCCTATGAGGAGCTGGGGATGTTTAGTCTGCAGAAGGGAAGGTTAAGAAGGGACATGATAGCCATGTTTAAATATTTGAAAGGATGTCATATCGAAGAGGGAACAGGCTTGTTTTCCACTGCTCCAGAGACTAGGATAAAGAGCAATGGATTCAAGCTGCAGGAAAAGAGATTCCATCTGAACCTCTGGAAGAAGTTCCTGACAGTCAGAGCTGTCCAGCAGTGGAATATGCTGCTTTGGAGTGTGGTGGAGTCTCCTCCTTTGGAGGCTTTTAAACAGAGGGTGGATAGCCATCTGTTGGGAGTGCTGTGGTGTGTGTTCCTGCATGGCAGGGGGTTGGACTAGATGGTCCCTGTGGTCTCTTCCAGCTCTATGATTCTATGATTCCAGTGTGATGAGCAGTTATGAGGGGGGTCCTGCTTCTGATTGGAGATTACTGGTGGGAGAGTGCTGGAAACATTATCCTCCTGTGCCCTGACCACCAACAGAACAGACCTTCTTTGCTTGGAGCAGCTGCTGGCTACTAGGGTAGGTTGGAGGGGTCACCTTGGGGGACGATATCTAGCTATGCATTTGTACTCATGCATCTATGATGACCTCCCTTGCTCAATGCAGCAGCTGGCTGTTAAGGTAGATTTGGAGGGGACATCTGCAATTGTGGCAATGGTGCCAGGATCATAAACATGGATATCAAGTACTTAACAAATGCGTAAGTCTACCTTAGGCATTTGAAACTGGTTAATTGGATGCCAGCCATTGTTAGGTGTGAGGAGTTTGCTCTATTTTTTATTCCAACGAGTGATGTTTAGTGGTTATTTTAGAACGCTGCTTTTGCAGAGGCATTTTAAGGTCATTTGGGGCCATTTGACCATTTTTAAAAATATATATATAAATAGTTTTAAAAAGTAAAACGTTACACAATACCTTATGACCAAAAACTAATGGAACAGATAGTGGTAGAATTCAAAGACATGGCTGTGTTAGTCTGAATCAGCATGCAAAGGGATCTTGTAGCACCTTTGAGACTATGTGAGAGAACGAAGTTGGTAGCTTAAGCTTTGATGCATCTGATGAAGGAGATGTTAAATCTATGAAAGCTTATGCAACCAACTTCTTTCTCTCGCTTAGATTCAAAGGTGCTACAAGATCCCTGTCAATAATGGAATACATGTAATGCTAGTCAGTTGCTCATTTAAAGCATCAAGGAATGAACCCTGAGTTACTTTCAAATAGTAAGATTCTGAACCGTTCAGGAACGGCAATGTATGAAGCCATTTGGCAACCCTACTACGCAGAGCAGCGGCTGCTGGTCAGAAGAACAAAACAGACTGCACTATTATAGGTCGGGTTCCGTCTGACTCAGCATCTGAGGCAGTTTCTTCCGTTCTTTGCTGAAAAGGAGAGCTTCATGTTTTGCATAGATAAGGGCAGGTTCAATCCCCTGGTATCTCTGTGTTTTCAAAAGGGATCTCGCAGATAGCAGGGTTGGAAAAGACCTGTCTAGGACTCTGGCAAGTTACTGCCAATTGAGGCAGACAAAAAAGAGCTACAAGATCTGAACCCTCAGTGCTAGATAGCTCCTTCTACCATGTAGCTACCCATGTTCAAAATGCTAGAAGCAAGCCTTCAGCACACACAGATCTCTTTGTCAGGTGAAGGGTGCTCCAGTTACAAATCAGACATTAACAGCAGGCTGGTACTAGTGTTACTGCAAAATATTCTTTGAAAAAAGGAACTGGAAAGAAAGGGAAATGTACCCAGCAATTGTTTTAACTGGTTTGGAGCATCAGTGGCCTTTCTATCTACACCCTCTTTTGTCTCTGTCTTGTTAGTCATGAGGGCTAGCAACTTGTTTTCTCCCCCTTCCCTTGTTTCCAATGGTTATACTGAATAAATATCATGATCCAGGAATATGTGCAATGTACAGATGAATAAACAATTTCCATCAGCAATATGTGACATCATACAAACCATTTCTCTCATTATCATAAATCAATTAAAAACATCACAGAATAATTGTCAGAATGATCACATAATAACTGTGAATCATTTGCCATTGGTGGCAGGTGGGGGTGAAGACAAGGTTTTTCCAAAAGGAATGAAGGAAGGAAAGATAAATTGGATTGCAGATGGTCTGCCCTTTGATTTAATCTATACTTTTCTATCTTGAAAAGCCTGAGGGCTAGAAACTTGATTTAAAAAAAACAAAAAACAAATTGTTCTCGCAACGTGACACCAAGTACTGTTTTCTTCCTTCTCGTGCTTGGAAATCATTGCAAAATACACAAGATGTGTCACTTTCTAAAAAGGACATAAACACATGAGAATATTCTTGGGTTGAAAGGATGCTGAATCACATTCTCAAAACGGTGATGTAAAACATCTCTACTGAGGACCTCAGCAGCAGCTAGGACCAGCTGTAATAGCGAAGCAGCTGGCTCAGATAGGAGATGCTGAAAGGCGTCAAAGGGACGGAGTTGTACATGCCACATGACTTTATCTGAGACCCTCCAAACTACCCTGATGCCATTAGGTGCAATGAGGGATGCTGCTCTGTTGCCACTGTTGGAAAAAGATTTACCTGAAAAAGGCTCAGTCTGGTACATAGAATGAGAGTGCTTTCATCCTAGCTTCCGGAAGTGAATTTTGGAGGTCGATGCCAGGGCAAAATGTCCTTCATAGGCCCTGCCCCTGAGTAAATCCCATTTCTTCCCACCATTGCTACCCAGTCATTCGAATACCCTCCAACATTTCACAGATGAAAAAAGGGAGACAAACGCCCAAGTAACATCATTAATAGTGAAAAGCTATTAATGAGTAAGAGCACAAAGGGCTAGCAAAGGACAAAGCAGTTTGCTTTTGCCTGAGGCTACTGGGAAGGGTAAGATCTGACCCCTTCTATCCGCTTCTCCAACTCATGTACTTGAATGCCAACTACTTTTGCACAATGAATTCAGTTTGCAGCAACTGAAGCAAGCCAAGGGCAAAAGTGGGAGGAGGAAAAAGAACCTGGGACATTTTAAAGGCAGTTAAAAAAAAAGTGAGATGACAGAAGATTAATCTGGATGACCCCGTGCAAATTCGGATAGTTGGGTAGGTATTTGTCTCCCATTGCCTCAGTCCCAATCTGCACCATGGTTCAGATCCAGCAGACAAAGGAAGTGGTGATTGTCCTTCCTTCCTCCTCCTTGTGTCACTGTCGGCTCACTTGTGGGGGTAGGAAAACAAGAAGCTATTGGAAGAAGGAAGAAGAAGAAGCAGGACCAGGGGCTCCAAAGGACACTGAAACACACACACACCCTCACTGCAAGGTGAGTCTTAGCTGGTGGTCAGGTAAGCCAACCATGCCATTGGTCCTGCACTGTGGACATTTTTGAATAGGATTGTTTTTGTTGTTGTAATCATGCACCTTCAAGCCGTTTCTGACTTATGGGAATCCTAAGGCAACTTATCATGGAGTTTTATGGGAATGAGAGTGTATGATGTGCCCAAGGTCACCCAGTGGACGTCCATGGCTAAGAGGGGAATTGAAGCCTTGTCTCCGAGGTCATAGTCCAATGCTCAAACCTCTCTTGAATAGGATAGGCTTGCACTATGTGGCCTCTAGGAAGCCAACATTAGCGCTACAAAAGGACTGGCTGAAGACCTTTTGCTGCCTGAGGCAGAACACTGGCATGTCTGCTTTTAACTTTATTGCCAGTTTAATTAAATTTTTAGCTTTCAAATAATATGAAATTTTTAGCAGCATCTGTTTTAACTTTAGTAAGCTGCCTTGAGTCCTGAACTTGGGAAAAAGTGGGAATAATGCTAATATTAATAATATAGTAACACACAGACACACACACCCTGCAAAAGACAAAGTGCGTAACACTTAAAACCAGACAAGGCACATGAGGCAGGAAATCCCACAACTACTATTTGTAATGGAAAAATGCAACAATAGTAACCAATCAAACAGCTGACAATTGGTTGCTCTTTGGTAATGGCCGAAACCAGGTTCCTGAGGTAGCTGCCTCACTGTGTCTGATGGTAGGGCTGGTCCAACCCAATAGCCACAGCCTGTCTCCTGCAAGGTGCTTGAAAAAACAAAGCATTTTTGCAATTCCAAACTGGCAGGAAAACAAGGAAGTTTATTGAGCCTCTGATGGGTTGCCAGGTACTAAAGAACATAAAGAAAGCACCACCTGGCCAGTTTGGCTTGCTTGCAGGCCAATATCCCCCCAAACAAGGGACAAGACTGCCCTCCCTACCAAATCTCTGCTACTCAGCCTCCAAGTCCGTCATAAATTTCAGGTTTTACACTCCAGACCTGCCAAAAATCAGAATTTGGAAAAATACCTAGTCCTAGTTTTTTGGGGAAACTGGATATAAATGAGGTAAAAAAAAAAGAAAAAGAAGAGTGATCCAGCATGTATTAGTGGTTTGAATGCTGGACCAGGACTCTTGAGAATCTAGACTGAATCTCCTACCAGCCACGGAAACCCACTGGCTGGGCAAATCATGCTATCTCAGCCTCAGAGGAAGGTAATGGCAAATGCCCTCTGAACAAATCTTGCCAAGAAAACCCCATGATAGGTGCATTTTAGGATCACCGTAAATTGGAAACAACTTGAAGGCACACGACAATAATATCTTTTCAGACACCAATTGGAAGTTATAGTCCAGGCTGGAATTCTCTTGTTGACTGCCCTTGGGGCAAACATGGGTTACAGCAGCATTACCACTTGTCATATACTGGATAACCCACAAGCCACAAACTTTATTCCGAGGTAGGCAGTAGTTTTTATTTGTAGAGAATGCAGACAACACAGCACACTTCTCCTGAAATTGCTGAGACTAAAGGAGACATGGATCAGAAATCTAGCATCACCCTACTTCTCCTGACAGTTCCCAGACCTGCATTTGATTCTCACTTCTCATTCTTGAGACAGACACATATTTCCTGTCTCTTATCTTGGGCACACCAAGTTCTCAAAACACTTGCTCTGAAACTATCATTTTTGTCCGCTTTCATCTTCCTCCCACACTGGATACATTGTAGAAATAGACAATAAAGCAATCAAACAATGGATTCTTTGGAATAATACAGGCAGACTCCAAACAGATACATCATTGCAATCATAAATTAGCCCTAGATATGTTGTACCATTACAACTAAGGCCATTTCTGCATTAGTATTTTGAAATGGTGCAGAGCGACCTCCAACGGAGGTCTTCTGCACCATAGAGTGGACTGGGGTGGACTACTTTTTGTAGTCCCACACCTCAATCCACGCAGGAGCGACCGGAACTGGTCGCGCGGCGTGTTTTTTAAAAACCTCTTTTTCGAGGTTTTTAAAAATCACGGAGTGCGCCACCCCGTGCCGCTCCGTCGCCCGGCTCTGGAGCAATTTGCAGGCGCGCGCAAGTGCGTGCCTGCAGATCTGCCTGGGGCGGGCTTCCAGCTGGTGAGCTTCTCTGGTTGGTGGAGAGCCTCCACCAACCGGAAGCCGCCATTTGGGACGCCAGAGGACTGCGGAGCAGCGAACTCGCGCTGCTCCTAGTGGCGACGGACTCGCCCGGCCGCTGGTAAGCTCCATTTTTGGGCATTCCCCCTCCCCACATGCGGAAAGGGCCTAAGTATAAGGAGTTCTACAGAAATATTTCTATACTGACTACAATGCACAATTTCAATACACGTCCAGGAGACTAACATATGACACGAGCTTTGTATCCTGATACTACTTTTCCAAACATTGCACAAGGAGGCAGTGGGTCCCTCTTTGCACAATAAGTTTTTCCCAGCTGTGCAATAACATATGGCCCAAATCCATCTCCCTGATCCAAATGGCCATTGATTGACCAGAGGGGCACTAAAAGACTCAGTCCTACCATCAGCCTTCTGGATCCCCATGTAAGCTTTATCTTCTCAATCATTGTTAAATAGGATCTCAGCCCTCAAAAAGCAACTTTCCTGAGGGGGTTCCACCACCAGGTTATGCTCCCCAAAGTCCTGGGCAGGTAGCAGCAAGTTCGGTCTTAGATAATAGCAACCCTACAACCTCCCAGAAGACGGCATTCAGTTCCATGGTCATTGAGCCCATGTCTGTTCTAGGACACTCCACCTGACCCAGTTTTTGGGCTTAGGCTCCCAGCTGGAAATAAGAGAGGAAGTTACAACAAAGAGAAGCTACTGCGCAGCTCCGTTTGAAGATGTCTTTTCCATTTTGGAAATAGACAGAGCACCGCCGAGGTTTCAAATTGCTCTGATGTGTTATTTTAGCACCATCTTCCTAGAATAAACCGGCAAATGGCCGTGAGTCATGATGACACATCGGGATAGAATGGTTTCTCTATGGGCTCGTGGATTTTATTAAATCCCGCAGTCCGATTGTAGAGAATGGATACGCGCGAAACAATGGCTCAGTTATTTATATTTGATTGTTCATGGGGAGGGGGAGAGGATTCAGAGCTTAAAATAAGTGGCTCACGGCGTCCATAATGCTAGGAGCAATGGATCAAATCTGCTGGATGCCACAGAATTTTGAAATCCACAAGAAACGGGCAAAGTGCAGCCCGCTAAAGTTTGTTGGACTACAACTCCCATCAGCCCTAGCCTGCATACTTAGAATGGTGAGACATGCTGGGAGTTGGAGTCCAGTCATATCTAGTACATTGATACCAATGAGAAGAGCTCACTTATTCCTTGCTGTAGGCCAAGAATAGGAAAAGAGTGGGTTGTGGCTTGCATACAGATCCCAGACTCCACTCCTGAAGTCCTTTCCAGTCCTCCCAAACCTTTCCAGTTTTTTTTTAAATGGTGTGATTTGCAGGTTATTTCTATCCCAAAACCATGTAAAAAAGCCCCTCCAAAATGTACCAATCTCCCCAAAGCTCTACTGACTAACCCACACAGATACCTCCCAACTTCAATGGAACCATTTTTGTCCATTTCCTTCCCAAAATGGCAGCTGGACGTGATGTCACATCACTTCCGGTTGCCATTTTGGGAAAACTCCTGGTCTTCATGCATTTACCCACTCTTCCTTTGGGACTTAGAATTGAAATGGGCAAATGCAGCAGGTCTAAGGGCTGATTTTTCTGCCCCAGGACCCTCTGAAGAGTGTGAATAGAGCCAAAAATGCCCAGTAAACAAATACCCAGAAAACTGCTGGAAGAGCTGGAAGTGGAGTCTTGGGGCTCATTCACATGATACCATTATAGAGCTATATTCCACTTTAACTGCCATCCTGGAATCCTGGGACTGGCATTTTAGGGAGGAACATTTAGAATTCTCAGGCAGAGCTCTAGGGCTTCAGGAGACTACAAATCCCAGCATTCCATAGGATGTTTTTATGGTAGTTGAAGTGGAATATAGTACTATCTTTATGTAGTTTGAATGGGCCACTAGCACTCAAAAAAAGAAGATATTTTTGATGTTGAAGAATGCAGGGGAGATCGGTCATCTGAGATCATCATCATAAGAGATGATCTGCTGCTCCTGGATTTCTAAGAGCTTTTTATTGTATGCCAGAGAAGGGGAAGTACTGGAAGTATGGAGAAACTAAGGGTCACAAAAATATAACTGGAGGACAGCACAGATCCTCCAGGGCCTCATTTTGCCCACCCATGCTATTGCAGGACCCCATCAGCCTAACTTGTTTTTTCTTATTTACAATTAGACTAGACTACTGCAATGCCCTCTGCATGGGACTGCCTTTGAAGAGTGTTCAGAAATGCTGTAGTGAGAATGGTAAAGCGCACTTGCTGACAAAAACAGTTTACACCAGGCCCACAAGGCCTCTTTATAAATTATAAGGATAACTTATAAACATACAGCCCTCCAGATATGTTTGGACTGTAGCTCCCATTAGCTTAGCTGAAGACTGGGAATGATGGGAGATATGGTCCAGCAACTGATTGGGACATATCTTTGCTCTCCTCTTTTGAAGGACCACTTAAGGCCATACCAGTCTACACATATGCTAAGATTTGATGAAGTCGCCACATCTCTGTGTCCCAGTTAACTGGAGAAATGATTGATGGGCACAAGAGAAAGGGCTTTCTCCGCGTTGAGTGGCATCCACAGCGTGATATTTATTTACTTATTTGTCCAAGCAGGCTAGGCATGTGACAAAAAACAGCTCCTTTAGGTTGTTCTTATTTAGTTATTGTAATTATTGGTTGTCTTTATAATATCTCATCTCTCCTTCAGTGAATTCAAGGCAACACACCAGGCTCTCTGTATCCCCACTTTATCCTCACAACATTCCTGTGAGGAAGGTCATGAGACTGACCAAAGATCCTCAATGCGAGCTAGAACCTACCAGTTAAAGCTCTCTGACTCTGGTGAGAGTGTTACACAGTCCTCCAGATGTTGCTAGACTTCAGCTCCCAACCTTTCTCACCATTGGCTACGCTGCCTAAGGCTGCTGGGACTTCCAGTCCAACAACATTGGGAGGATGGCATGATCCCTACTCCTGATCTAACCATTATGCCACACAGACTTACATGCAGTTGGGACTCGGGTTTTCCAGCCTCTTTCTTTGACCAGAAGAACCCGGAGCTCCTCGGTGTGTCCATCGTAATGATTCGAGCAGCATTGATTACTCCTGACATCTCCTCCACTCTATCAACGTCAGGCGCCGGGAGGAACGTCCAAAGCTGTGACATGTCCTAATGCTGCTGGGGAACAAACGAGGCCTGAAATCTTTAGCTCTAATTAAATAAATAGCATTTTCTGCCTCCTCTTGTATGAATCACCCAGTGAATCAGAAGGAAAGAATTCTGCATACAGAGAGAGGAAAAGTGACACGCATGCCCGGCACTGCAGCTAACGTTGCACAGTCAGGGCTTCACACCCAATTTTTCAGATGCTGGCCAAGATCTGGTACCATTTCCACACAGGGTAAAGATCCACAAGTGCAGTTGTGTTAGACAACCCCTGTACTGAAACCCAACATAGCTTCGTGTGGGGGGGTCAATGGTCAACATGCATATTTTTTTGTAAGAATTGTTCAGGGTGGAGGCCTAGCTGCCAAGCCAGTCCACTCAGTACTGTGTCATTAAATTAACTATTGAGTTCAATCTATTATCAGGCTCTGCTCATGAATCGTAAAGGGTTAAGGGGTGGCTTTGGATGAGTCTTCCTCCAACCAGCCTACCTCAAAGGACTGTTATGAGGACAGAATCGTGCATTTATGCCAACTGCTATCCAGTAGTTTTCTTCAAATTGTTTTCCGTTTCATTTATGGTTGAGGCAGGCTGTCTCAACACAGCCTGTTGGGGATTCCTTGTCCCCTTGGGGGTTCTTGCTCCACTGCAAGAGCGAAGCACCAACTGCCTTTTTCTCTTTCAGGCTTTGTACAATTCGTGCAAAATTTTTTTCCAAGAAGATTGCTCACAACGATGCAAAAAAACAAAAAAAAATGTGTCTGCTGTTAGACAGATGGTGCACCTTAAATTTCTACACTTAAATATCTCCTTCTGCAAGATCTTTAAATGCACTTGCGCTAGAATGCCTGGAGGCCTTGGAGCCACCCAGACCAGTGGTGCTCAAACTGGTGGTCCACAGTTGGTGCCTGTCCATGAGCTATTGCCTGTTAGTCCATAGCTAGAAAAGTAGAAATAATTGTAGACAATGGGCACAAATATGGTGGAAGTTCCTGGTACAATGGAAGAAAACACCCTGCCAGTCCTCCACATCAAAGAACTTAAGAAGAACTTAGCTAGAGGATTCTGACCCAGAAGTGTTATGCCTGAAGGCCCCCAGATCCCACTTCCATTGCTGCAAGTTACTGTATAAGATGAGAGCATGCTTATAAAATCCACATCTGGGGACTTCCTCCCATTCCTGCTTCCACATTTTGCAGCTTCTGTTGTTGCTGTTGCTTTACTGGGACAGAAAGCATCCCTTCTCTCTTCCCCTGCCCCAGTGCGCAAGTTTTAAATGGTACAATTGCTTGATCACATTCCCGCATTGACTAAAGCATGTGTGAGCAATATTTTATGCACATATGAAGCATGCGCTTCTCAAATGGGCTCACTCTTGTCCCTCTCCTGAAGGTGCAGCCAACCATGAGCAGGTCAATCCCAGAGGGCAGGCTGCACCCAGAGACTACAGTATGGACCATGCGAAATCTGCATATTTTTAAAAAAAGTCTGCTAGAGTTGATTCTTTGCACATCCCTAGTTGCTATACTTCAGCTTTTGTTTATTTGCCTTGCTTATTGCAGAGAGGGAATGGGCCCAGCTGCCAATGTTTATCCTGATTATGTCTCCCTTCCTCCAACGCATAAAATATTCCTCAGCCTCAAGATTCTGGTGTGATATAAATAGGCATATACATATTTTTTTTCCAAACAAACATACCTAAATGCAAACTCTCCCAAGCATCCTGACGCTCCGGTAAAGTTCTGACATTCCTTCTGACAGACGTTTCATGTTTTCCTGGGTTGATTGGCTTTCTCTTTTATCATCGGGCCGCTTGAAGCAGGAACTGAGCCTCTGAAGGAGACATTTAAAATCTGACAGAGGAGACACACACGGCTCTCCTTGAAACTGCTTATCCTTGAAAGCTAACACAGATGTGGTGGAGGTCCTCCTAGTTCTAGGCTACAGGCAGGAAGACACTATCTCCTCAATTTGTCCACGCAGGTTATGGAGAAACATGCAGTGTGGCACCATGTGCAAATTCAGTTGCCCCAGGACTGAATTGCTGAAGGACAGCACATCCTGTCCTCACACATCAGCCAGGGGACCAAAGCTCATGGGAAAGCTGCATGCAGCCCTACCAAAAATATGGGGGAGATCAGCCTAGATTCAAAAATTGGGCAAAGAAGGTGCTGCCCTCCAAAGTATGCTTTCCTCTTCCTCCCTATCCTTTTTTCCTTTTGTATCATGTCTGTGGATAGGATCTATCTTTTCCTTCAGTACTTAAATTGCTTAGTTAAAAGTTGGCACTTTATGGCTGAGACCCTACATCAGCACATGGCTCTGGATTTGTGGTTCTGTCTCCTCTCACCACCCAGCAGCTGTGAAGCCTCAAGAGGGTTCCCTGTTGCTCTTGCTTACTATTGGGGAAGGGAAGGAGTAGATCAAGGAGAAGCAGCTGGTCTCAGGTTGGTCAAGGGAGAAGAAATAAGGGTGCATTCCCAAATGGAGGGCACCTCCCTTTTCCTTCCCCTACAAGCCCAGAGCAGCCAATCTTCATGGTATGAATTGTCTTCTCCACTGCTCATTCTCTACTGGTACATGACAGTGGCAGGAATCCCTCCTGGGTCTGAATAGCTGGACAGCTTCTGTGTCTGGATGGTAGGAAGTTTTTGGACAGGGTGCAAGGGCAAGTGCATAGCCCTCTGTGTCCTATCAAAATGGGACTTATGTGCATGTAAGTTGCACTCGCATGCTCATAAGTCCCTATTAGGATACCGGCCTGTTAAGTATTACTAATACTTTATTTCAACTTTACAAAGCATGCCAGTATTCCTTCATAAGGGTTTTTCTACTGTATAGTCTTCCCTCCACATTTGCGAGTTTGACCTTCACAAACCTATGTGCCTTGTGATTATTCACAAGGCACATACTTCCCTCCCCCCATTTTCCTCCCCCTATTGCCTTGCATTCCTCTCCCCAGGCTTGTGAGGCTTGTGTTTAAAATGGACTATTTTTCCTTTTGGGCGGAGGCATGTCCTCTCTGCCATTTGGTTGCATTCTTCTGTGTAATGGCTGCTGATTGGTCAGGTGCTCCTTGTGCTCCTAGCCCTCCTTTCTCAAGATGGCAACCGGAAGTAGCAAGAAACCCAGAAATCCACTCTTCTCTGTCTGAGGGAGGAGTACCAGTAATCCTTTAGCTTATCTTTTTTTCTTCCCCTTGGGAATGCCTGGGCTAGAGGCAAAGGAATGAGAGGGAGGAAGCTCAGGAGGGGAATGGGAGGGGGATTGCTGGGGGGAATTATTATCATTTTTTCCCGCTTTTGCAAGGGTTCTGTGCTCTGAACCCTTGAGAATGTGGAGGGGGCACTGTATATGACAATACCCTCCAGCTGCCCAGATCTGAAAGGAACAATCTGTCCCACTTTTTCAACTGATTTAAAAATGTCCCTGTTATACTCCCCTTCCTCCCACTTTCTTCTTTGTCCTCAGCTCACTTCAAGTACTGCAAACTGAGTTCAAAGTGCAAAAGTAGTCTGTACTCAACTCAGTAAGGCAGGGGGAGCGAAGAGGAGGGAGCAGAATCTTGCCCTTCCCAGTAGACTCAGACAAAAACTCACTGCGGCAGAATCTGCTAGCTTATGTGTTCTTCCTTAGTAATACCTGCTGCCATCTTGACCACACTCTGATGTTGCTTGTCCACATATGTCTTGGTTTGCATCTGTGAAATGCATATGTACATCTGCAAAGATTTAACACTGTAAGAGCCCGAGAAGTACAGACCCAAGGTCTAGTTGGACCAGATTCCCACAGTGGCTAATCAAATCCTTCAGGCCTTTAAGCAGGACGTGAGGAGAAGGCCTCTCCTGCCATTGTTCCACAGCGATTGATATTCAGAACCATGCTCCCTCAGATCTTAGAGACTGTGTGCTTAAAAATGTGTGGTTGATGCCTGACGAAACCTCAGCAGCCAAGAAGGGAGTTCATTTCTGGTGTCTTTAAACCTATGTTCACGGCTGCAAAGGCTGGAAACTTAAGCATTTAAATAGGAAGAGATGAGATTCGGAACAAAGACCTGCTCATGCCCTATGCTAGCAGTGAGTCCCCTACCCCCACAGGGTCACACAATGGTGGTAAGAGAAGGCAGACAAAATCTGCTGGCTCCTAATAGTCTTTTTCCCCATTGTCTTACGTCCTTCATGGCAACAGTCTGCAAAGCTTTCCCCTCCCAGCTCTTGCTGGCACCGATGTAGTTACGCCAGCTTGAAACACCAACAGAACTTTGGCCATAGTGCTCTGTGAAGTTCTTTGCCCTTCCTTATAGGAAACAGGATAAATTATGCAAAACAGGGAAAGCAAAGTGAATCTGCTTCGTTTGCATTATTTATACAGGCTGCAGAATTCTGCCTTTCCGGCCACAGAAATTAGATTACTTTGGCTCATTACTCAAACTGAGAGTCAATCTACGAATTCAGATAAATCACATTGTACTGAGTTTCTGGGATAGTACTTTTTTTTTTTTAAGCCGGAGGTGAAGAACTGTATCTTTCAAAATGCTTCAGCAAAGGAAAACTTCTCTGAATGTCCAAACCTAGCCTAATTAAACTTTGAAATGTTTCTGTGGGATGGGAAACACTGATTGTAGGCACAATATTGAAGCATGCTACCCACCTACTCCATCTGATGGCAGAAATGGTATGGTCCTAAAATCTGTGAATCATGTGATTAATCTGAGTAGATAGACTGGCCCTTGGCAACAAGCCACACACAATTTAAGATATTCCTGCCTTCTCCTGAGCTTCAGTAACAAGATTCTATGCCTTTTGGTTGCTCCCATTTCTGTTTGCTAGACAGCCAGCATGGCATAATGGTTTAGGTCTTAGAGTGGGACTCTTGAGATCAGGGTTTGAATCTCTGCCAGGCCATGGAAACCCACTGGGTGACCTTGGGCAAGTCACACTCTCTCAGCCTCAGAGGAAGGCCATGACAATCGCCCCCCAGTACAAATCTTGCAAGAAAACCCCATTATAGGTTTCCCTTAGGATCACCATAAGTCAGAAATGAATTGGAGACACATAACTACAAAATTCCTGTTGGCTTCTGTGAATGTTAACACTTTCACATGATGACGTGCTCTGATGAAATAGTCCCATTTCAAATTAAAATCAATGCAGACAGACAAACAGATAACCATGTTGCCAGTAATGCTTTTCCCTTCCTCTACTGTATATCTTTGGGGACATATGGGTCAATCTATTTCTGATCTGTGTTAATGTCACAGGTGTTCATTCCGAATTCTGCTCCGTGCCATTTCTCCTCACTCATTAATACATTTTTTTAAAAAAAATCGAGACAAATATTTTGTCCTGAAATACCCACCCTGCACGCAATTTTCTTGCAACAGGGACATTGGTACATGTATTTTACTGAAAATGTGCATTTCTTAAATGCCTTGTATGCTAAAATAGCATCCTGTTAGTGACTTACACAGACGTAAGTCTACTTATTGTTTTTATCATTGTTTTGTGCCTGCAAGTCATTTCTGACTTAGGAAAACCCAGTATACCGTGATGGCCCCCACATTATTACTATTACTATTGTTGTGTTCATTTGTATCCTGCCATTCTTCCAAAACTGGGACTCAAGGGAGCTTACAATTTAATAACAAAATAATAGCAAAAAACATACAAAATAGTGAACATCAGAATAGGATTAAACTTTTGGCAATATCAAAATAATTTAAAGCCAGCACTGTCCACTGAATACACAAACGGATACAAAACTGCCAAAACCCTATCAGTACTGCCCTGTATTCCTTCTCTTCATCTCCTCAGATGAGTGCCACTTTTGTAGACTACAAGTTTCCAGAGCACCCTTCCTTAATCTGCGATGCTCTAATGAACTGGACTTCAATGTCCATCAGACCCAACCAGTGTGGCTATAGGTCAAGAATCCTGAAAGTTATATTGTTAAACACCTGGAGAACCCAGGATGAAGGAAGGCTGCCCCAGAACGCTGCGGAACATCACAAGAGCAATCACCTGTCACTGCCATTGCTCCTCATCCTGGTACTTCTTAGGGAGATTCTCAACATGGACAGAGATTTCAAAAGTTGTTTTCTAGATCATAGCTCCCAGAATCCCACAGCTAACTTACCTGTCAGTCTTTGGCCATTTCTGCACTAGACTGTCATAGTGCTATTATTCCACTTTCAACATCCTATGGAATCCTGGGGTTTGCAGTTTGCAAACCCCAGAATTCCACAGGATGTTGAAAGTGGAATAATAGCACTATAACAGTCTAGTGTGGAAATGGCCTAGGTCTTTCTTTTCTCAACTCACCATAGACATACTTTTGAGACAGACAGAGTTGGGGAAAATTATTTTCTGAAACTGCAACTCTCAGAATGCTCAAGCTACCACAGCCACTGGCATCGACTCTTGGGGCCTCAAAGCATGGCCACTCAAAGCCACCAGACCCCCTGCAAATAAAAACATATTTTTCTGCCTTTCTCCTCCACTCTTCCCCCCATATAGCTGAAAAATCCTGCAAAACAATGGTTTTACTTTTCCCAACTCCGCCCCGCCACAGCCTCCTACATACATGAAAAGCCTCCCAGAATGCTCAGAATGGGCCAACGTCAAAACCAGAAGTGATGCCACTCAGTTCCTGTTTCTCTTTAAACTGATTCTTGGCTGATTTGAGGGTGGAGACTTGTGGCAGGTTTTTGCAGCATGAGGAGAAGCAAAACTGCTGCATTTTCTAAGTTTTGAGCCACACTGGGTGGCAAAAAAAAATTGCCTGGATTTTTATTTTTCCACCCTGGAGATTTTGTTGGCACTGGTACTTTTGTTGGCACTGAGGAGGGTGTGCAGCGGGTAAAAATTAGGTTCTTTGCCCTTTGTAGGTGTCCATTCCTGACCTACCCCATGGCCCCTTCCAACAAGCTGGAGGTGGGACTGCAGGCATGAGCCATCGCCCCACCTCCCCTCTGTACATTCAGCAGACGCATTTTGAAAAGCGTGGCCAGAACTTATTATGCCTTCCAGGGAAGCTGATCTGCCGCTACTGATCTCCTCATTGAGGAATGGTGGAGACGCTTCCAAGAAATCCCCCAGACTCTGGCTTGGAAAGCTGTCGGACAAAGGCGTTCGAAGCCTAGCATTCTATCTTTTCTCTTGTGCCGTTCTTGGCCAGGTAAGCTCTGGCTGGCTCACTCGCTTGTTTCTCCATCTGGCTCTCTGCTTCATTTACACTCCACAAGACACCCTTCAAGAATCCTTTTCAGATGACCTTTCATCTCCTCTTCTCCTTCTGTCACTGCCAACCTCACCCGTCATTTCCCGTCCCATCCCTTTGCAGAAATGATGATGACATTGCTTACCTTCCCTAGCTGCTTGGCTCTGGAGGCTGGTTCTCTTGTCCTTCAGAAATGGGAGGCCCAGCAATGCTTATAGCAACTTGCTGTCATTTGTCTCAAGAATGGACTTGTTTTTTTGTTTTTGTTTTAATCCTCAAGGCTGGGAGTACTTTCACATCGGCATCTAAGGCCCTTTCCACAGGGTGTTGTCGTCCCTTATTGGGGATGGGAGAAGGACAGTACCTGGATGACACTTATGCACGAAGTCATCTGTGCCCTGTCATTCTCCCATCCCCAGGTGGTGCAGTTGTGCCACTAATCATTGATGGGTTTTACCCATCAATGATCAACAATCGTGTGGCCCTCCTGCCACCCTCCCGCACTTACCTGAGCTGCGGAGGGTAAGGAAGCATGAAGGCCACACTTCCTGCCCCAGTACAGCCTGGGACAATGCCTGACTGAGCTACAGAAGGAAGAGGCATGGCCATCATGCCTCCTCCATTCCCGTAGGCAGCCAGTATGGAAGGGAGCACTCCTGTCACACTCCCCTACAAGGAGAGGCTCTACAGGGATCCCCACAGGACACCACCGGGATCCAGTAACCTGCGGAAAGGGCCTAAGATTCAGCCATTATAAGATCACAGGAGGCAGGAGACAAGTCCTGCTATAAATACAACAGTCCTTTTGGGTACAGTTGAAACCACATCACTCTGCTGAATACCAGGCCTGCCCAGTCCTTGCAACTCCTTTGATCAAAGCTGGTGTCTTTCCCTGTTCTTGTCATAGCCTCCTTTGCCTTAAATGTGGGTTCCAGAGGAGAAGGTCTCCAGAGTAGGGATGGAAAATCTATCAGCTTCATTTTCTACCTCTTTTAGATGTTTTCAAACCCCCAGTTCTTTCCACCCCCCTCCCCCAATAAGCAGTCGGTAAATTCTTCAAAAACAGATCAAAATAAAATTCTCCCTCATTGCTACCAAGCAAATTTAAAAGGTATAGCATACATTCCAATTGTCCTGATTTGGCAGAGACAGTCCTGATTAATCCTATCTTGTTCCACTTTTTCAGCTGCTTTTAAAATGTTCCAGTTTCTCACTCCTCCTCCCACTTTCCCCCTTTGTCCTCAGGTTACTGAAGGGAATAGCAACACTGAACATCACACACACACACACACACACACACGAAAGGCACAATCAGTCCAGATTATAAGCAGTGTTAGCCTGCCCTTCCATCCTTATGTGGCCAATAAAGGCTTCCCCACTTATCTGACAGGTTAGCTACAAGAGTGTCATCAGAAAAAAGAACTGATTGAAAAGGGGAACCCAAATACTGTACTGTAGGGAGCATGAAGGACTTAGGGAGGCTCTCTTGGAACTGACTGTGTGTGTGCTGCTTGCAAAGTCTCTCAGCCAGTCTAATCTTTTCTTCCTCTCTCAGCTCACTTTGCAATCAGGAAACATACTCAAGTGGTTCCAAGTGAGCCTCCGTAGGCGAGAAGAACTCATGAAAGAGTGGAACCCTCATCAAATTAAAGGAACTTGTCCTGAACTTGGAAGCATCAAAAGAGTGGGTCATCAGATAAAGGGCATCAAAAGGTGGGGTCCTTCTGTACAGTAGTGTTTTCTGACCTTCTGCCTTCTGCATGTAACATTGGTCCTCAGCTCTGGCAGCTGACCTCAGGTCTTGCCAGACTGTACCAAAGCCAGATAGTACTCTGAGCAACCACTGTACAACAATGGACAGTCGGTATGTAGCAACGCCATAGCAGTCATTAGTGTTTAGCACCTCAGTGCCTTCCTTTTAAGCTCTCAAGTTTCTAGCCCTCAAGAACTGAAGCTGCATGGATAAGATCTCATGCAATCTCTGAAGCCACACGCAAGGCAGATGCAGAGCCAGGGCTTCAGCATCCTTCAAAATGACTGTACAAGCAGAATAAATTATGCACAATGAACCAGTGCCTGCGAATATGCTTAATTTCAACTGTTTTTCATGGGCCTCATAATCTGACCCATTTTGTGAAGAATGCTGATTAGCAAAAGTGGAAGAGAGACAATGCAGAGTGTGCAAAGACCTGGGTATGAACAGGGTTGTACATATTATGATTTACACGATTCACATCCTTAAGCTGGCATTGATCTGAATCAAGAAACAAGTTTCTAGATCTTATGAACTTGTCGTTGAGAGAGACCTCGGGGAACGTCACCTTTCTTCTCATTTTGCTCCCCAAACAAATATACTCAAAGCCTGAATCAGAGAAAAAGACTAAGCTATGGAAAGCGAATGCACATAGAAACATCCAGTGTGCATAATTTATTCAGACTGCAGAAACTAGGGCCCTTTTTGCACAGTTTCTTTTGCGAGAGGGCCCCTTGAGTAAATGGGAGCTGTGGTCCATACGACACACTCCCTCTGGCTTACTGCATACTATGAATCAGGATTACCTACATACAAGAATGCACTTCTCAATCCAGATTTATATGTAGGAACTAGATAGTCAATTCTGGGTTTTAGTCCAAATTTTAAAGGTGACTGGATTCAGCCTGTTGGACAGGTCCTTTAAAGTTCAGGCTAAAATCCAGAACATCTTCACCAACATGGAAACCACCAGCTGCCACTGGACGGTTGAGGATTTCATTCTGTTGATAAGACCTTTTAAAAAATTGCAAATTTCTTTCATAATCTGTGCATTTTTTAAAAAATCACAACATTAGAAAAACAAACACAAGAGAACAATTTGAAAGGTTAATATATACAGGCAGAGGGCTTTCAATACTTAGCTCCGAAAAATGTGGCATTTAATCTTTGTATACTCATTTAGCTGTGCTTTTTGTACTGTGTTCGAATTGGCAGTTGCTGTTTTTTTTTTTTAAATGAGGGAGTACCCATTTTTAAAGCTACATGGCCATTACATACAAAACTTTCCTCTCCAGCCTGATTTAGCTGTAACTGTTGAGTTTCACCGGAGTAGATGTTTGAGAAAATTTTCAGCTCCTTTTTTCCCATATGACACATCTCCACCCCAATTTGAAAAGATTTCTACGAATGGGACTTGTGATTTGAAAAAAAAACATGGGACCCACATATATCCATACCTAGTTATCTATGCGGAGCTCAAGGACTCAGAACACAAAACTCTACAACAAGCCATCTTGTAGAGAAACTTGATTAGCAGAAAGCCCTCCATGGGACAGAATTAATCTTTTGATTTTAACCTCCACATTTATTTCTACTGTCAGACCACCAAAGATCAAGAACCTTTGCTGATCTATTGGAAACCACCCAAAAGTATCAGTAGTTACAGATCTATCTATCATCTGATTAAGACTCTTTTTTTCCACGATTTTGGAACTGATCTTCAGGGCAGAATGGGCCAAGGCATCTTCTGCACATCTACAGAGAACACTAATTGTGAATCAGATGTTTCATTTGCCATCCAGTGATCTACAGCAAATGGAAAAATTGATAATATTGCTAAGAGAAAAATCAGCAACAACTTTTGCAAAGACATAGAACCTTTAATGTGCTTTTTGCAAGATAAACAGTATGACATGTTGAGTGTAGGATTTAACAATTAGTATTTTTGGAAAAGAAGCAGTTGACGCATTTGAGTGGTATTTGTAACTAGACGAGTTCCTCTTATATAGAATTATCTATAATCTGTGTTAGGAAGCTGGGAACCTCTTTTTCTATTTATTATGTTTAAGGGTTTTTTAGTTAGTTTTTTTATAAGCAGTATGTTGTATTAGTTTTCTTTTCTGGGTAAATATTTTGTCTTTGTAATTTGTTGTTTTTCTTTCTCTACTTTTGTTTGTTTGGCTTGTACGTATGACGAAAACTTAATTATTATTTTTTTTTTTAAAAAAATGTACCAACTCCAACTCTGGCTTCAAAATTATAGCATTATAGAAAAAAAAATCCAGTTTGCTATATTGGATGGTGACTTCACCAACATAACTGCCAAACTCACAGTCCTCTGGCTTATAGAAGTCCTCAAACTAATTGGGGATAACAACTCCTACAAGCCCCAACCTTTCGCTGTGGCTGTTGGTAAAGATGGGTATTGTAGCCCAAAAACCACTTGAGGTGACCCAAAAAGTAACCAACAGGGGTCATGTTTTGTCCTGTAAATGCAATTTTAAAGGCTGCCACGCCGAAGACTACAAATCCTAGCATTCCACAGAAAGCAGCCACAGCAGTTCAAGTGGTATTACAGTCCTATATTTGCGAAGTGTGCAAGAGGTCAGGGAGCACCACCTCATAGAATCAGGAATATAGAAACTTAATCCAATATAAGCTTCACCATGTATTCAAACTAGTAGAAGTGCCTTTCAAACTTCCCTCCTTAACTGCAAAAAGGCCAGGAACTGAATGATGTGGATATTGGGGCCTAGGATTGCATGCAATCATATCACAAGTGTGAGCCTTCATCTGAGCAGGATGAATGTCTGCATAGGCTTTGGCCATTTCTGCCCTACACTGTTATAGTGCTATTATTCCATTTTCAACATCCTATGGAATCCTGGGGTTTGCAGTTTAGGGAGGGACATTTAGAATTCTCAACCAGAGAGCTCTTTGATCTTGGTAAACTACAAACCTCAGAATTCCACAGGATCTTGAAAGTGGAATAATAGCACTATAACAGTGTAGGGCAGAAATGGCCTTTATCACAGGGATGCACAACCCATACCCTCCAATATGTCACAGGTCAAACCCAGGACATGTGTGGCCATGCAACAACAGAGTGTGTTCAAGATGGCAAAAATTATTAATGAGGAAGGACACACAAGCTAGCAGAGGCTGCAGTGGTTTGATTTTGCCTGAATCTGCAGGGAAGGGTAAGATTGTGTCCCTTCCACCGAGATGTGAGTACAAACTACTTTTGCACTTTGACCTGAGCTTGCAGCAACTGATGTAAACCACAAACAGAAGGGGGAAGTGGAAAGAGGAGAGAGAAACTGGGACATCATAAAGGAATCTGGAAAAGTGGAATGGCAGGGGATTCAATTGGGCCTATTCCTGCCAGAGTTGGACAGTTGGAAGATATGGTAACAATGGAGGGTCTGGAAGTTGTCCTTGTCCCATTTTCCACTTCCATCTGTGGCCCCACACATTATACATGTTCATGTTTTCTTTTTTCCCATACCAGAAGTAACCAGAAGGGAAGCAGAATGGGAAAAAAAACAACCCACCTTTCTCCCAGCGCGGGCAAAGAAAGGGCAATGGTATGGCATATATGGAATGGTTAGAATTCTGAGCAAAATCACTCCATGCTGAGACATTTTGCTGCAGAAGCTCCACTGATTTGTATGAATAATGGTTCCGCATTATTTATTAAAACACACACATACGCACACAAAGGTAGTCATTATTGGGCATTGTCAGCATGTCCAGCACTACAGAGCAACGCAAAGGGAATAAAGACATGTTTACTTTGAACTTAGATGAAAGTTTCTCGGAAACTCAGAACATAGCTTCTGTAACATCCTTACAGCCAAGCCATTTTAACCGTAACTATAACAACACCAGGAACGAAGCTCACAAGGGCAGCCGTGGCGAAGATCCAGTAGTGTACTTCAGGCGCACCCAAAGGCTTGGGTACATCCAGTGGGATTTGGCTTTCTCTTTGAAAAGCAGGCAGGTTCTCGCCCCCAACCCTCTCCCTGCCAAAGCCATTTCACAGATTGATTCTGAAATTCCCGTGGTGTCAAAGAGGAGAGAGAAAAACAGAAAAAGCTGGCCATGCGTGGTGGCAAGCAGAAGCAGAGGGTCTGTTTTTCAAAAACATCTGCATTTGTACAGTTCTTTATGAAAAATAATTAGTCACAGTTCCAGTTCCGGTGTGGGGAGGGAGAAATCGTTTCTCTGAAAGTCTTCCCCCCCCCATAAATAATGAAAACTTCAGTCTTTCCCAGAAGGATAGTGTCTAATGTTGAGATTTTCTAAAAAGTAATTCATTGTTTCTCAAAAGTAACTTAAGAAAATAGTTACATTAAGTTACCTTTTTTGCAAAAGAATATGATAGTTGCATATGATGAAAGCACACCCCTTCCCTTCATTTCCCCACAGCTCAACACCCACAACTGAACATAAGACAACATCACGAACCACGTTCCAGCAACCAACCTTTACAATGCCAATTTAGTGAGGCTTCACTATTATAACTATACAAGTGACTAAAAGCACATCAGTCACATAAAAGAGGGGTGACTTTTAAGTCACAGTATAGTCTTCCCTCCACATTTGCAGGTTTGACTACTTGTGAAGCATGTACTTGCCTCCTCCCCATTCTCTCCTCCTCCCATTCCTTTGCATTCCTCACCTCAGGCTTGCAAGGCTTGTGTTTAAAAAGGATTTTTTTTCTTCCTTTTGGGTAAGCAAAACCCCCTGCCCACTGCTGGAGGTGTGTCCTCTCTGCCACGTAACTGCACATTCTGCTATGTAATGGCTGCTGACTGGTCTGATGCTGTCTTTGCTCCTACCCCTTCATAGAATCATAGAATCATAGAGTTGGAAGAGACCCCAGGGGCCCATCTGGGAGGAACCTCCTTTCTCAAGTTGGCAACCAGAAGTATCTAGAACACCAGAATTCAGAACTCCGCTCTTCTTTCTCCGAAGGAAAAATATGATAAACCCTTTATCTTTTCAGTTCCCCCTGGGAGTGCTGAGGCTAGAGGCAAGGGAATGGAGGGGGTGCTCCAGAGAAGAATGAGGGGGGGATTGCAAGGTGGGTGCTATTTACAGTTTTTCCACTTTTGCTAGGGTTCTGCACCCTGAACCATCACAAATGTGGAGGGGCAACTGTAGTTAATTGATGTCATTATCTTAGTTACTGTAGAAAATAAATGATTATAAGTCACTAGTTAACAGTAACTATTTTGTAACCTATTTGTGATATGTTTGTAATTATTGATCCCTTGTGCGTAGCTAGCATGCCCAGCTGGCTGGAGGATTCTGAGAGTTACAGTACAAAAAGAATTTTTTCCAAGGTCTATTATATATAGGGATAGGACAAATCCAGAATTTTCCGAATCTGAATCTGGAGCCGAATCCTTGGAAGGTTCTGGGAATCCACAAATCTTGAATCTTTTGAATCTTTTTTTTAAAAAAGGGGGTTTAAAAGGCAAGGGAAAGAAGGATAATCTTGGGCAAGACACACTCTCTCAGCTTCAGCAAAAGCCTAGGCAAAGGCAAACCTCTCTCTGAAGAAATCTGACCAGGACAATTGTGATAGTTTTGCCTCAGGATCTCCCCAGATTGAAAATGACATGAAGGCCCTTTGTACACAGGCAGGAAAATATGGATTAATCCCCCATTTTCCTGCCTGTGTAAACAGGGCCACATACTACAGTACAGAGCTAATCCAGGTCAAAACTGGATTTTCTTTGCATAGCTCCTTCTGGCATCCTGGGGCTTGTAGTTTGATGATGCACCAGTATGCTTTGGCAGAGAAGGCTGTGTCACCTTGTAAAACTACAAACCCCAGAATTGTGTATGAAAGAGCTTTGCAAGGGAGCTATGCAAAGGAATCTTTCAGCTGTCCTTGAAATCTCAAGCCTGTACCTTCTAGTCAAGTGCTGAACTTAAATATTAATATTAAATGTTCAATTTAAATATCTTAGAATACAACCGCAGATGTAATTTCTGAAATTGTTAGCAAAGGTCATTATTGCTCCAAAGGAAAAACTCACCTACTTCCCATTTCCCCTTTTGTGTCTGGTCTCCCAGGTTTTCAGGCGTCCCGGTCTCCAATAAACTATTTGGTTGGTGGATTCGAAAGATTTTGGCATAGGGATTTGGATGCGTGAATCTTGAATCCTTGCCCAGGGGAAGATTTGGTTGGGCTATCCCTAATTATATACTATATTAACAAAAGTTAATATCACTGGATACCAGTTGAAAGCAGAAGAATACTGTTGAGTTCGTATCTTGATCAGGGTTTTTCCATATCCTCTAACATTTCACAGATGACAACTAGGCGACTAGAAGCCAAGTAATAGCAGAGTGTAGTCAATATGGCAAAAGTTATTAATGAGAAAGGGCTTGTGGGGAAGGGCAAAACTCCATCTCCTTCTCTTATCTTCCCACTGCTCAGTTTATTCAATGCAAACTACTTTTGCCCTGTGAACTCAGTTTGCAGCAACTGAAGTAAGCTGAGGACAAAGGGGGAAAGTGGGAAGAGGAAAGAGGACCCAGGAATTTGAAAAGCAGATGGAAAAAAAAATGTGTGACAACGCAGAATTGATTGGAGCTGTCCCTGCCAAATCAGGACAGTTGGAAAGAATGCTTCCCACAGACCCTGTAATGGCTCTTTGGTTCTATCACTTTGCTAACTGCATATTCTAGACAAGGGTAGGACTTGTGTGGACAGCAAACTGTGCAGGGCCTTTCCCCCAACTCCTGGATCACTGTGACTTCCCAATCTCCCTTTTTTTTCCCAGCCAAAAAACCCTACACTGATAAGAGTCCAGATAAGAGTTTGATAGATTCAGTATTTGGGTATCACCACCAAAATAGCAAAAAAGAAAAAGAAAAAGAAAAAGTGGGTCCCATGGTTCCTTAGAGGTAACTGGAAAGAAGTAAAACCACTTTTGGACACACAAATTGGCAGTTGCAACAGTGCAATGCGGCCCTCTGGGATTTCAGAGAAGCCAAGAATATTCCTCCATGCCCTAAAGCATATCCACTTCCAGGTACCCCAGGAAGCATTAGCATCCATCTTTCACATGTTCTGGACTGTGGCCATTTCCACCTTACACAATTACAATGCTATTATTCCACTTTTTTTTTATTTACTTTTTATTAGATTTTCCACAGAGACACTATTACATTTACATCCCAATTTTCCCATCTCCCCCCCCCATATATCACAATCCCATCCTCACCCCCACCATAGATTCAAAACAGTCATACAAACCCCTCTTTACATACAACTGATACATATATCACAAAACAATCATACAAAAACCTTTCTTTACAAACAACACTTACCACCAGATGACTTCCTTTTTACAATCAGAGTTTTCTTTTCGGCAATAATTCCTATTTCCTATCTCTAATTTTCTTAGCACTTTTACTTCTTCCCTTCCTTCTAATCAATATCCTGCATTTTCCTTACCGACTTTTCAATCTAAAGTTTCATATATCCCTTATTGTCGCTTCAGAACTAAACCAAAATTATTTCTTTAATTCTTAAAGTTTATGGACCCTTGTGTACATAGTTGAACTTAAACCTTAATAATATATAATTATCTTTTTCTATACATAGTTTGAATCTAACTCTCTAGCTCTCCTACTCTCTTACAACCATACTTGCTATCTGTCCCCATTGATCTTCTAGGATCTTCATTAAGGGATTCCATGTTAATCGAAACGTCTTTAAATCTTTACCTTTCAACAATAGAGATAGCCTATCTACTTCCATCAAGTCATACATCTCAATTAACCATTCCTGGAGACCCGGTGAATCTTGTTGTTTCCATGCTTTTGCATATACCATCCTCCCCACCGTTATAGTAAATAACAACAATTTTTGCTGTATTTGAGTCAAATTTGGAATTAGGTCTATCATATTTAGTAAATATATTTCGGGTAATTTATCAAATTTCCTTTCAGTTATTTTCTCTATCTGTCCATGTATTATTTTCCAATATTTTTGAGCTTGAGAACAATTCCACCAGAAGTGGTACCCTTATATTCACATTTCCAACATTTTTGGTCAGAGGTTTTAGTCATCTTACCAATTTTAGCAGGAGTATAATACCACCTGTTATAAATCTTGTAGTAACTTTCCTTCAACTGACTAGTTTTTAACCATTTATTGATCTTTTGCCATGAGGCTTCCCATAGTTCAAGTTGTATCGGATGACCAATATCCTGTGCCCATTTAATCATGTTTGATTTTATAACTTCCTGCTCTAATTCTATATCCAAGAGTATCTTATAGATCTTTCCAATGTTTCGACTTACTCCTTTTTTGAGAATAACATCAAATTCATTTTCTACTGTCATGATACCTGTATTTTTAATATCTGCCTTTGCTTTTTCTAAAAGTTGAGACATCAATAACCAATGTGTTGATAATCCAATTTCTATCAGTTCTTCTCTATTTTTACACCTCACTTTCCCGTTTTCGAACTTAAGTAGATCCTTATATGTAATCCTTTTTTCTACTTTAGGGCGATCCCTTCTGTAAAACGCTTCGTGTATAGATGCCCATAATGGGATTTTCGTATATAACTTGTTTTTAAATTGTAACCAACTTTTAAGCAGTGTTTTCCTAATGATATGGGTGTTAAATTCTTTATTTACTTTTGCCTTATCGTAAAATAAATATGCGTGCCACCCCCATGCAAGATCGGCCCTTTCCAGCATCAATAACCTCTCATTTTCAAGCTTCAACCACTCTAGGACCCAAGACAGAACACACGCCTGGTGATATAACTTCGAATCAGGCATCCCCATTCCACCTTTTTCTGTCTTTTCTTTTAGATTTCCCATTTTGATATGAGGTTTTTTCCCATTCCAAATGAATCTTGCTAAATCTTTGTTTCATGTATTAAATACTGCGTTATTTGTGATTATTGGTAAGCTATTAAACAGGAAAATCATTTTTGGGAGAACGTTCACCTTAATAGCAGCTATTTTCCCTAATATTGATAAGTCTAATTTACTCCATCTCTCTAGATCTCTTTTAATTGTTTGCCAAGTTGTTTTATAATTGTTTTCAAATAGATCATTATTTGTTTTTGAAAGCTGTATTCCTAAATATTTCACCTTCTTTACAACTTTAAAGCCTGACTCCTGAGACATTATTTCTTCCTCATAGTGAGTTATATTTTTTGTAAGAAGTACTATTTTTTCCTGATTTATTTTGAAGTCAGATAAAGATCGATATTCATCCAAAGCCTGTTTCAGTTTTCTTATCCCCAAATTTGTTTCTTGCATTATTACTACTAGGTCATCCGCAAATGCTCTTATTTTAAAGATTTGATTTTTCACTTGGATGCCTTTCATCTCTTCGTCCTCTCTTATCTTTTTACAAAGCACCTCTATAACTACCAAAAAAATGAGTGGGGAGAGAGGGCAACCCTGCCTCGTCCCTTTGCTTATATTTAGCTGCTCCGTCCTTTCTCCATTAATAACAATTTTTGCTCTTTGTTCCTTGTAGATTAGTGATACCCAATTTAAAAATCTGTCCACCACATTTATTTTCTCCAGGAGTTTTTTCATGAACATCCAATTAACATTATCAAATGCCTTTTCAGCATCAAGGAATAACATCCCTAGCTTTTCCTCATTATGTGTATGACAATGTTCCAGAATATCTACGATTACTCTCATGTTCTCCTTTATAGATCTTCCTGGAAGGAAGCCATTCTGATCTTTATTTATCCATGCACTTAGAACCTTTTTCAACCTTTCTGCCAATATCGTTGCTAATAATTTATAATCAGTATTGAGAAGCGATATTGGTCTATAATTCTTTATTTCATGCAAATCTTTTCCCTCTTTGGGTATCATAGTAATTACCGCTTCTTCCCATGAGGTGGGTCAATCTCCTTTATCCATATCGCTTATTACTTCATATGGATAATCAATTATTTCTTCTTGAAAAACCTTGTAAAAGGTTGCCGTAAAGCCATCCGGCCCAGGCGCTTTTCCTGCTTTCTGCTTTTTAATAGCATCTCTTATTTCTTGTTTTGTAACCCCCCAACCTAGTCCTTTAGAACGTCTTTATGTCCTAATCTTTAACTTATGATCCTTTACTGCTTATATTTCTTTTCTTTTTCCTTATTTGTGAGTTCTGGACATTTTCCCTTCCGCTCTTTTAGCGTTTTTAACCCTTGAATATTTCTGCCAGCAGGTCTTCCCTCTTATTCTTACTGCGTTGCACCTTGTTGGTTTGTCCTTTTGCCTCTATCTGATCAGTCAGAAAACACATGGGGAGGATTCCCAGATGCTTTCTTCTTCTCTTGACTCTGCCTCTCTCTTCTTTAGGTTCTATCCTCCTTTAAGTGATTCCAACGCTTCCTTTCTGCCCTTGGAAAAGGCAGGGCCATAGGTAGAAGAAAGACACTTCCCCTCTATTCTGGGTCCATCGCTTACTCCACCAACATAATCAGGGAACTATGTTTTTGCCTGCAGGTCTTCCCACCAAAAATTCTTCCACAGCTAGCGCCGATCGACGCCCGCCTCTCAAACACCCACTGCAGTTCCTTCTTAATTCGCCTCCGTTCCCAACTTCTAATATGCTCACCCGCTCTGTCCAAAGCTGCCTGATGTATAACTGCGCCTTCTTCTTAAAGGCGCCAGCCCCTTAATTGGGGTATCGAAGGGAATCACAATTCACAGGATATATTGTGCTAAGTAAGTTCGTAATGCCCTCAGAAAATAACAAAAACACTCTAGCAACAAGTTTTATCAGTGACTGTAAGGATAACTCCATATGGAGCCTTGGGGAGATATCGGCTTGCCTGGCTGCCTTCGTGGGCATTCCTCGCCCTCCGCGTTCAATCCCCTTCCCCTCTTCCTCCGCCGGCGGTGTTGTTTTCTTTTCCTTCTCCCTTTTTCTTTCTCCCTTTTTAACGTCGGTTTCCCCAATGTGCCCTCCAGGCGCCTTCGGCCCCCCCTTTCCCGGGGGGGTTCTTCCTCAGTTCTTTCTCAGTTCTTTTAAAGTCTTCCTAAACTGAGTCTATCTCCCCAGGGGTGCGCACCCTCACAGCTCCGCGAGAATGCGACCGGTCTCCTTGACAGAACCACCAGAAGCCATCAATGCTATTATTCCACTTTCAACATCCTGATGAATTCTGGGGTTTATAGTTTACTGAGGCCAAAGAGCTCTCTGGATGAGAATTCTAAATGCCCCTCCTTAAACTGCAAACCCCATGATTCCATAGGATGTTGAAAGTGGAATAATAGCACTATAAGAGTGCAGCATGGAAATGGCCTCTGTTGTCATCACAGAGAGAACAGACAGGTTCCTATATTCAAAACAACAGAGGGTCTTTCTTTCAAGTTAGAACAGAAACCCCCTAACCTAATTCAGGTAAGTGCTAAAGAGTAGTGTGCAACAGAAGTTCTGCTTCTGCTTCTTGTTGTTGTTGTGTGCCTTCAAGTTGTGCCCATTTTTTGGTGACCCTAAGGTGAACTTATCATGGAAAAAGCTACCATTGCCTTCCTCTGAAGCTGAAAGAGTATGCATTGCCCAAGATCACCCAGTAGGTTTCCATGGCTGAAAGGAGATTCGAATCCTCTTCTCCCAGAGTCCTAGGCCAATATTCAATATATTACACCACCCATCATATTTAAAAAGTAACATTTAGTAGAACTGCGGCATTACTGTTTAAAAAAAAAGCAAGATTTTTCCCTTTCCTTAATCAGAAAAGCAGTAACACTACCATTAGTTTTTAATATGTTACTCCAAGTTCTAGTCTTACTACAACACCCAGCCTGTGCTACGTAGTGGATTTTCATACAAACATCATGCAAAGGAGGACTGGTTCAGTCTAAAAATGAGCAAAGGAAAATCCCATTAATTGCGAGAAGGAATGCTTGTTCCACTCAGTGCTCCAAATTGTGCTGAGAACAGAAAAACCTGCCTGTTCCTTTTATCCCAGCCAGGGGCTTTTGAATCTGCATACTTGAATCCTTAACTGTTTCTTGGTAGCAGGATATTGCGACAGCCCAAGGCCTAAGCCAGTCAAATGAATACGACATGAACTACACTCAAGATTGACACAGCTGTACAGATATGAAGAACAAAAACGACACAGTATAATTCAACATTCTGTCCTGTCCCAAGAAACAGTTAATATTTAATAATTTTGGCTTCAAGTACGTACGGGATCTACAGATCGAAGCAGCAGAAAAACTCCGCTCAGCTGCCCTGCTCGTCCATCCACCCCAACCAAATCTGGAGCAAAACTACTACTATTACACTATTCAATGGGGGAGCAAATGGCAATCCTTTCTCTTAGCTATCGGGCAGCAAAAATGAAGGAAGAAAGCACCTCCCAATCCAGACAGGCACAAAACAACTGACTGGCTACCAGTTTCCTGTGTGGGCTTCTAGGCAGTCAGCAGCCATACACTTGCCCATTTCACAGCAAGACCTGCGCATGGAGCATAAGGAGTGGTGGAATCTCAAGGTGATGCAGTGGTCTCTATCACTTCAAACAAGTACAGGCAACAGGTTCGAACAATTCTGCAATATACAAATGCGTGGCTTAAAAAAGGCACAGCAGAGAGGCAGTTTCAAGCCTGGCTCATTTCTTGTTCGACTGGGTTTTTCTAGGGGGAAGCGTTTTCACGGAGAGGGGCATTCTGTGTTTTCCTTCCCCCACCTGCAATAGGAAGTGGTCTGTTCCTTCCATTTCTACCACCTCCAGCCTCAACAATCTCATTCTCCTGCATTCGTCAATTAGGCCTCAGGCTTGAAGTAAGGGTTGCCAGATTGAAAACTGGAGCGAAGACTTTTGTACTGTTATTGGTTGTATAGAAAAGGGAATTTCAGCAGGTGCTGCTTGTCATGTATTCAGCTAACAAGCAACACCTGCCTAAATGCCCTCTTTTGCACACACATTGAGAATACAGGTGCCCTCTCTGGTTTTCGCTCCGCAACTCTACTTGGGGTAAAAGATGAAGTAGAACTGAATAGGAGATTCCTTAGGTGGTTCAGTAGGCTATACATTTCTGACTGCATATGGAGGTGTCTTTTTTAAATGTTTCCTCATACAACCCAGCTACTCCAAAGCCAGGCTTCCCTTTGTGTTAAGCCTCAATCCACTCATCCTGTTGTGCTTGGTTTCTCTTTGTAAAGACACGCAAGGAAGCACTCAGAAATGTGAAGCCCCACCTGCAGCATTGAGTGTTACATTCTCTTCAACCACCTCAATATCCTATCACCTCACTCCTCACATCTCATTCTTCTGTATGCTCAGAAGCAGCCTAAAATACATATTTCCTTCCATCTCAGCCCCTGTAATTAGGGGACAGTAGTTCCACAAATTATGTTACTACCCAACGTTCTACTCTCAAGTCCACCTTCCGAGATTTCCCCCATATAGACCTATCTGTTGGTAAGGAACCTTGACCATCTATCTACCTTGGAAGACTTTGTACCACAGAAGATTCTGGCATTACGTCAAATGTGTTGAAAATCCAGGATCTCATCAGTATGAGTGGTGCTTCCACTGATGCCAATAGCAATTATTTCACAACATCATAGAGTTCTTAGGCTCTGTAGTCAATTCATCCCCTAGCTGGCCAACTTTATAGCGGCAAGTCTCTCCCTAGTCAGCTGGTCTGGTCCTCAAGCATGCAATCCCCCACCGTAGCCATGCTCAGAGTCTTATTAGGTTGATAGAAACTGGTGGAGCTTACATTCCTCTGATATAACCATACAGATCCTGGGATCATGCTACCATGAGGTGTCACAGTAAGATCTTGTGGATGATTCTGGGTAGTTCAAATGCAAATCCACATATCATTATGGATTTCCTCTACGAAACCTTATAGTTACGCTAGGAAACTGCAAATATAGCACATAAACATCACTCTCCAGGGGCTCATTCACACAGCAGAATTATAGTGCTATGATAGTGCCATATTTCCCTCCTATGGAATCCTGAGATTGGCAGTTTGTTGTTGCTGTGTGCCTTCAAATTGTTTCTGACACATAGTGACCCTAAGGCAAACCTATCATAGGGTTTTCTGGGGCTGAGGGTGTCTGATGCAACCAAGGTAATCCAATGGGTTTCCATGTCCAAGCTGAACCCTGGTCTCCAGAGTCATAGTGTAACACCCGAATCACTATACCATGCTGGCTGTCTTGGCAATTTAGCAGGAGGCATTTAAACTGGAAAACTAATGCCCTGCTGTTGAACAAGGAAGGAAAAGATCAGGATTGGAAGGAAAGAATTCTTCTAGGGATATTTGTCTGCTGATCTCCATCTGAGGAACCTCTAGATAAGGTTTCAAAGAGTCCCAGGGTCTCTTGGAACAGAATTTTAAAGTAGCAGATGATACCAACTCAACATAAATCAAACACTTGCATGTTCCTACATTATCATCAAATCAATACTAGGCTTGCCAACCAACCAAGAAAGGGGGAAAAAACATCCCAGCCAGTATTTTTACTTCTGGGCTACCTGCCAGGTTTATGTTGATGGTGGTAGTGTAGTAAAGTTGAAATGTCTGAATAAATAGAAGCTGTAGCAATTTCATTTACTGTTTCATGTTCAAACTGTGCTGCCTAGCCATGCACATTAAGGAACCTGGTTGCTGAGATCACTTCCAACAGAGCATTTTCTGAACTACGGTATATACTTATGTATAAGTTTAAAAAATTTAGTAAAAAAAAAAAAAATGACCCCACCACCACCCATGAATCATGAGGCAAAAAGTAACTTTGGCAAGCCCTGTTAGTTACACTCATTCGGTGCTGTTTTTTTCAGCTCAGGAGAATATTTTTAGGTTTTCAAAATTATACCAGGCTAAGTTCCAACTTGTATGATAACTTTATGGGCTGTTTGCATGTTTGTTTTTAATAAAGGCTATATTGTTTTCATTCTATATTGGTGTGGCTGAAGTGCAGTCCTGGAACCTCAAGTCGCCAAACCACCCTTTTTTGGCAAAAGAAGTGAACTGCCTCTCCTAGAAGCCTCCAAGAATGGCAATCTGTCTTTTAGACAGGCTACCAATACCTCTCCACTGTTTAATATTTAAAAATCCCAGTTTTTCATATCCAGGAGTAGCCCAAAAGTTGGCTTACAGATATTTCTGTAAATTAAGTAAACCATTTCTTTTAAAGCAGTTTGGAAGTGCTTTGTTAAAGATACTTCCCATGTCTTTGGCCCTTTCCACATGTGTGGGGCGGAAACGGGCGGAAACGCCCAAAAATGGAGCTTACCGGCAGCCGGGTAAGTCTGTCGCGACTCGGAGCAGCGCGAGCTCGCTGCTCCGCAGTCCTCCGGCATCCCAAATGGTGGCTTCCGGTTGGTGGAGGCTCTCCACCAACCGGAGAAGCTCGCCAGCTGGAAGCCCGCCCCCGGCAGATCTGCAGGCACGCACTTGCGCGCGCCTGCAAATCCGCGTCGGAGCCGGGCGACGGAGCGGCACAGGGCTGTGAGCTCCGTGCTTTTTAAAAACCTCCAAAAAGAGGTTTTTAAAAAACACACAGCGCGGCTAGTTCCGGCCGCTCCTGAGTGGATTCTGGTGTGGACCTACAAAAAGTAGTCCACGCCAGTCCACTCTACAGTGCAGAAGACCTCCATGAGAGGTCGCTCTGCACCATTACAGAAGTCCGGTGTGGAAATGGCCTTTGACTCCATCATCTGCACGTAAAGAGGGCCAGGCTGGGCTGTGGCAAGCCCTCCAATGGTTACCTGTCTACCGTCCCATTTGTTCAGCTGCTTTTAAAATGTATCATTTTTTCCCCTCTTCCTCCCACTTTCTACCTTTGCCACCAGCTTACTTCAATTGCTGCAAACTTGAGTTCAAAGTGTAAATGTAGTCCACACTCAGTTAACTCATTGGGAGGAAAGGAGAGGAGGAGATGGAATTTTGCCCCTCCCTGTAGACTCGGGCAAAAGCAAACTGTTGCAGCCTCTGCTAGCTTGTGTGTTCTTGCTCCTTCATAACTTTTGCCACCATGATTACACTCTGATGTTTCCTGGGCACAAGTGTCCCGGTTTTCATTTGTGAAAAGTTGAAAGGGTATGTTGTAGTGGTTTGCCAATGACATATGTGAAAGTTATACTCATGACAACATTGTCACTGTACAACTCCTTCATCCCACAGTAGAACTGAAGTATGAAGCCAGCTAAGACTGGATGAGACTTTTTTGAATCACAATTTATCAATTCACTTTTGATAAGAATATCCCCCAAATCTGCAAATTTCTTTATATTCAGAATAGAAATAATCTACTCATATATGTGCAAATACACACACACATGCACACATACACAATATCCTGAACAAAAATCCCTCTCAACTTTAAATGTATCAGAGGCAGGAAGTTAGTCAGGGAAGTGGTTTGACAGTTAGATTACTGCTACTCAAAGTGGTGGTCAAAGGACTAGTATCAATTTGCAAGCCATTAGCTGCTGATCTACACCAGATTTTCAGAGGCCTCTTTACATCACACAATTATAGCACCATGGTTGCACTTTAACTTCCATGGTTTCATCCTTTGGAACCTTGGGGTTTGCAGTTTAGGAAGGGGTACTTTGAATTCTTTAACAGAATGCTCTAGTGCCATCCAAAACTACCAACCCCAGGGTACCATAGGTAGCAATTTTCCTTGTTAAAGTGGAATCGAACTGCTATAACTGTGTCATGTGAAAGTGCCCCGGAACAGAAATGAAGATTCATGACCAGTGGGTAGAAATATCGTGCTGGTTCTTGGCACGTTGAAAAAAAAAATACCAGTATCCCAGAACAAACAGGTTAAGAATGACTGTGTTGGATAACAAAGGAGTGGGAAAAAATGGTCAAGGATTAAGAAATGACTAGGGGTTTTCTTTTGTTTCTTGCTTTTGCATCTGTCATCACTGAAGAAGTACAGGCATCTAGACCTGAACACACTTTTCTCCCTCTGCCCATGGTATCTGAAAAGCTGAGTCAAACAGAGATGGCAGCCAGAAACCTGAGTGTTTTATTGCTATACAAGGGGTGGGCGGGTGAGGAGAGGGAGGAAAGCACAGTTAAACTACAGAATTGCTTTCCTCAAGATGTGGTGATGGTCTCCAAAGCACAGATGGCATTAAAACAGGATTAGACAGATTTATGGAGGACCAGGCTATTAATGCAAAGGTGGGCAAATGCAGCAGGGATGGGACCAATTTTCCTCCCCCCCCCCAAAAAAAACAAACAAACCACACATACCCTCCAATATTTCCTTGACAAAAACCAGGCCACATGTGGCCAAGCAACATCAAAATGTGGTCAGGATGGGAAAAGAAAGTTATTAATGAGGATTTTTTTTTATTTGACTTTTTTTTTTTTGGCATGAATCTACTTGGAAAGGCAAAATGCCACCCACCTTTCTCTTCTCCCACCACCTTGAGTTAATTGAGTGCAAACTGCTTTTGCCCTTTGATCTCAGTTTGCAGCAATTGAAGCAAGCTGAGGACAAAAGGGAAAAGTGAGAAGAGGAGAGAGAAAATGGGACGTTTTAAAAGCAACTCAAAATGTGGAACAATAGAGGAGTAATTGGGATATTCTCTCCCAATCTGGGACAGTTGAAAGGTATGCACACACCCACTAGTGGGGTCACACCAACTGCATTCTGCGCAACCCCAGTCACTTTCAGTTTTGTTTTGAGTGGGCTTTTTTAATTATTATTTGAAAAGGTACGGGGATAGTCATAGGAGGCAAATAAAGCCAAACTGCTTCATTTGATTTTGTGTTTGCAGTGGTTTGGATGTTTGCTGTGGTTTTCTACAAAAATGGGCAATTTGGTAGCTTTGGGTGGTCCCGGGAGGAAAAGGGGAGCTGAAAAAAAGAGTTTGGGGTTGCTTGCAACTGGCCTGTGTGCCAAATTATCAGCACCTTCCAGTGACTGAGTCCAAGTCATAATTAGAGGTGAATGGGAGCTTTATTTCAGTTCCTTTCTGATCAGAATTTACCAGAAGTTGCAAAGCTCTTCATACTAGGGATGAAAAGAAATTGAGATGAAAAGAAGCCGAAGTGGGAGAAACAGAAACTGGCAGATTCATCTTTGCAGGCCAAAAACTGGGAAAGTTTTGTAAGTTTGGCTTTGCATCCCTGCATATTCTACTAGGTAGACCCACTTGGTAACCTTGGGCACATCACACGATCTCAGCCCCCAGAAGACTCCATGATAGGTTTGCCTTAGGGCTACCATAAATGACACAAAGGCACGCAACAACACGATGTGGGGAATTAGGGTTACCACTTCTCTTCTTCTGAGAGACTTCTCATTTTTAACAGTTATAGGGCAGGCAGCACATACATTATCTTCTATATGTTGGGAATAGTGACCTCTGTTAAATTTGGCCAGTGCAAATGGAGAAGACTTTCATTTCTGAAGCATTTACTAGAATTTGCAAATGTCATCAAACTTGAGAAGGAAAGAATTTGAGAGTTTTTTTTTTTTTTAAATCAAGTACAGGGAAGACCCAAGCTGACAAATTTTCTCATTATTAGACTTAGCCCACTGGCTTTCTCCATAAAAGTCACTAGGGAAAAAAGAAAGAAAGGCAGGGGAAGGACATTTCAACTGTTTTGTCTTCTTCTGCCAGCATCCACTAAAATCTACTTTCTGGCCTTGCCCAGCAACCAGAATTTTTGAAATCAGAAGTGGACAAGTCTAATGGATACTATCAATAGCACAGTATCCCCAGCGGAGCATTGTTGATCTCATTGCTTAGATGTACGCCATTCATCCAATGCTCAGGCTGCTAAGTGTAAGAAAACTAATACAGCCAATAACACAGAGACAGACGTTCTGCCATTAACAAACCATATTGATGCTAACAATGCCAGTGGCTTGGCATCGTTGTTACGCCCCCATCACTGCTACCAAGGCAATCTTCAGCATTAGAGTGCTTGGTACAGTTACAGTACAGTACGTGTTAGTGTTCATGTTATGGAAAGGGTGCAGTGTAGCGGGCAGCACTTGCCATCAGAACAGACAGCTACAAATTGGACATGAACAAATCTAGACTGGAGAACAGAAAGAAATTCCTCGCCATTAGAACGGTGAAATTTGGGGCAAGGGTGTCTTCCCGGAACCATGATTTTAAAGGAAGTTGAAGGAAGTTAGATAAATTTAGGATTGATCATCCCAGCTGATTTTAGGGAATTAAGGTACTTGGATAAATGGAGGGTTGATTAGCTGAATTGCTTTTCTTGTGTTTCAGTGCTATAAGAAAAAACTTTCTTCCATTTGGGCCACCCTCCTATCCTAGAGAAGACTGAAGGATGATGTTTGAGTCTTCTGCAAAGCCCTGCAGAGTTCTCACACAGAAGAGACCAAACACAGTTCTTTGCTGTCCCAAACAGAAGAATGAGATCAAATGGGCTTAAGTTATAGGTGGTAGATTTTGGTGAAATATTAGAAGAAACTTTTGGACAGAAGCAGTTCAACAAAGGAACTAGTTACTGGGGCCAAGGGTGTCCTTCACTTGAGGACTTCAAGTGGAGATTGAACAGTTGTCCCCTGGAAACGAATTGGCTCTAGATTTCCTGGAATAGAGCTGGACCAGATGGGCTTCAAGGTACCCCCCAATACTGTGATTCTATGACCTGCTAGCCATGCTTGCTAAATGAAACCTCCATATTTAGTCAAAACATATTGCACAATGCCAACCTGCTGAGGAGAAGACTGTGCAGGAAACAGATTGCTAGGTAAAATGGAAAGTTGGTCTCAGCCATAGGGCTTTCTCTTATCTTCTCTGGAACCTTGAAGGAAATTCCAGACTTAGTCTCCATCTCATTTCTATGTGTTCCCTCAAGGTTTGTTGCCAGTATTAGTATGTCAACATTGGATATGGTTTCCTGACATCTGTACTATCTACAAAAGTGCAGGCTCTGTAGGTATGGATTACCACCTCAGAGGTCCAGGCCCGGTTATGACGCTGCAACCTATCTTTTCCATCACCTCTGCTCTGTTCCGATGGGTCTGGCCAGCCCTTCCAAGCCCAGGTCAAAATCTAATCCCTGATTCCTGCTCCAAGTAGGAATTGTCCTGCTCCAGGTACAAGTTGGACAGCTTGGTTACTACATAGATATCAATGCTTTCAACCACTATCCTTTATCTGTAATGAACATCATCATGGTCATGATAATTAGGTCCACCATCATCATTATTTTATAACTACTACCGATACAATAATAACAGTAGCAGCATTAGCAGGAGCTCCATAGAAGAATGATGGACTTTGCAGTCACGAAATGACCTCAGTTCCCAAACTTCTAGTTAAACAAACACATAGGCGCACAGGATGCAATCCTGTATCAGGGCAGATAAATTACCAACACAGCTTAGTATTGTCCTATCTGTCAGCAGTTCTCTATCTTCTTGTCACCCAGTCATTTTTAACCAGAAAAGCCCAAAATTTAACCCAGGACCCTCTTCATTCAAAGCATAGGCTTTACCATTGTGCTACAGTCCAAACACCCAAAAGTGTTTCAGATACAAAGGCTATGAAAGGATAGGCTTGAGATATACTGGAGCATCATCTGCAATCAGAATGGATGTCACCAGGACTGAATGTGCCACTGCTCTGTCTTTTGTCACCTTGAGCCCATCATCTAGACATCAACCCCACCAGTGCAAGTCCTACCTCACAGCTGCCAATCCTATGGATGTCAAAACTCACCAGGCCCAGCGCTGCCAATGAAACTCTTTGTTTCGATGACACCACCACTTCTAACCCTAACTGAAAGTAGTTGGTTGGCTGGTGAGACCACACTATCAGCAAATGAGAATGCCCCTTTCAAAAGAGGACCAATGCCAGAGCAGTTACTCTCCAGGTAAAAAGCCAAATGATTTGATCCCTGGCACATTTCAGTTTTAGAGACTGACCCAAAGTCTTGAGATAGGCCTTGCACAAAAAGACAGCTCCTACACAGTTATTTGTGCAAGAAGGTAGCTATACTAGTCTCCTGCAGCAAAACTGAACCACCAGGAGTTCTGAGGCACCATAAGAGATGAAAAAATTTATTGTCAGCGGCGTCTGACAAAGTAAATGCCCAATAACCCAAAATGACACTGTAAATACATTTGTTTCTCTTTCAGGTGCCATATGACTCTTAGCTGTTCACACTAAGAATGCCAATCAGAATTCTTTTAATACCCTCAAGGGAACAATACTATTAATAGAACTTCAGTACCAGCTCAGACTCAGGTATGATATGGCACCATCGTCCAAATGATACTTTTGGAAATGTTACCAATATTAGCTCTTTCTGTTGCACTAACATCTGTGAATCTGGAAAGACACAGAAAGAATTCATTTGTCTCTCTCTCCTCTCAACCCCTCTCCTCCTCCCCCCCATCTTGTTAGTTACTCTGTTAAATTGTTTGGTAGGTGACTCAGGAAAGATGGAAGAATGAAAAAAAAACACATAACTAATACATAGAATTTGCTATAACAGGATCTGAAGATACCCGCTAGCTTGGGATGGGGTTTAAGAAAGATTTAGACAAATTCAGAAAAGACAGACTCATGGCTGGCAGCTGGCCACGATGACAGGAAAATGGAACCTCTCCCTTCAGAGGCAATATACCTTCAAAATACCAGACGCTGGAGGAAGAGAAGCAGAAGATGTCCTGCTGGAAACAACAGTAGTACTGGACCAGATGGGCCTTTGTTCAGTTCCAGCAGGGTATTTATGATGTGCTTAATTCAATAAGGCCAACTCTGGCATCCCAAAATGCCAGTCCTGATATCACCACAATCAGCAAGCAATTGCAGAAGAAACACCAAAGCCCTCAATAATCTCACCATCCCAGTCCATGCCAACAACTGCACCAAAATGTCAGTGGGTGTCTGCACCACTCTTGATATCACTGGTCCAAGACATGCCAATGTCCATGCTACCCACAGGTGCTCCCCATGACAGCATCAGCTTTGACCGCCCCTCCGCCCCTTCAGGCCAGGGCTGCTGCTACCCAGAGATAAGCACCAGTGATGAAGCGATGGTGTTTTGGAAGTGTGATAGAGAAGAGAATGTGCCAACAATGAGAGCAGAGGACAGGAACCCAAGCAGACAGATCTTGTACGTGCTGACTTAGAAATAAGTCTCACTGAGTTCAATAGGACTTCCTGCCAGGTAAGTGTCTGCACACAATTACCACCTTGCTTCCCCAAAGGGAAAATCGGGGCCACAGTCCCCGTGCACATCTCTGTGTGTGTCTCACCTTCTGTCCCTTCTGTCTACGCTTTGGGGCCATCTCTGCCTTTATAAATATTCCAGTTGTCATCACCACCACGATTATCTATATCATCACCTCTCTCTCGTCTCGTCTCTCTCCTCACGCAACAGACACACACACAAATTTCAGTCCATTTCCCGCACAAACAAATGCGTCCTCCCCGGCAGGGAACACACGTACAACCCTTTCATTCACAAACTCCTGCTCTCTTTTTCACTCCTATATGTCCATCCATCAGCATAACATGTACACATCCCCTCCTGTTTCGTTCTAGTTCGACACAGTGCGCCCTGTGTTTTCTCGCCACTATACAACCCTTTGCAGATCTTTCGACAGCTTGCTCTCGGTCCCGTCGCCCCAATACACCCTGTGGCAGGGACAGGAGAGCAAATTCAGTACACAAGGGATATTTGTGTGTGCCAGAGAGTACGTACACACACACACACACACACACAGATATAATATCGTTATGAGAGGAGATGTCAAGTAAGAATCTAAATGAGCAGTAGAGAAGAGAGTGAGCCGGATGTTGGGAAGGTGGTACCCAAATCGTGCATGCAGTTGTGATACCTCATTGGGGGGGGGGGGGAATCTGGATAGCCCTGGCACGCATCAGGGACACCAAAAGAAGACAGGAGGTGTACAGAGGGAAGGAGAAGGGAGGAAAGACGCAAGCACACATCACTCGGGACAACTCCAGAAGCGAAACATCCTGAGACCATCTCCTCTGAGAAAGGAGGCACCGAAAATACAACTGCGCCCACGTTCCTGGATTATCCGAGCCCGACCGAGCCTCAACACAGAGGTGCGATTGTGGTACCTTTGTGGCACGCCACGCAGCCGTGTCTCCCCGTGGTGCGCGCGTTCTCCCCTCCCCACACACCACACGAGAAAGAGAGAGACGCGTGCCCAGGTACGCATTGGGTATTCCGTCCGCGCACTCTTCCTCTTGCGCTCCCTCCTCTCTCTCCCCGTACGCACATCAGCCCCCCCCCTTTCAACACTCCCCCCCCCCAAAGCTGAGCGGGAATGCAGTACCTCGGTCGAGAAACAGCATCCCCATCCTGCAGAGCAGCGCGCCCAGGAGTAATAGGCAGTTCATGTTGCTCGCGGGGGCTCGGATGCCGGCTTGGTGGGGGGAAAAATTCTGCAGCGGCGGCCGCTGGAGGAGAGGAGCGAGGGACAGGGAGTGATGGAGGAAGGTCCGGGCTGGCGCTCGCCTCCAACCCACCAGCCCTGCTGCATCTCAGACGGGAGGGGGGGAGTGTATTGTGGAGGGAAGGGGAGGGGGGAGAAAGCTCCCCAAAACGGGGAGGGGGGGTGTTGAAAATTCTGACAGACAGCTGGGCAGAGATGGGGGAGGCACCCCAGCGGGCCAATCGGGAGACGGGCTGGTTGGGGAAAGGGCCGGGCATGCAAATAAAGCAAGGGGGGACCACCAATGAGGTGGAGGAAAGGAGGCTGGGGGGAAGGTCCGATGGAGAGCCGGATTTGAGGGGGGGGGGACTGATTTATGAGGGGCTCTTTGTTACTGCAGCAATGCTGGGGAAGAGGCGAAGGGGGGGAGGAAACAGAACACCCCCGCAACCCCCACACGGACTAGAAGGGGAACCTAGAGAAATCCCTCCTAGGCTAGCGGCTTTCCTTCAAGTCCTCATAGCCCCCCTTCCTCTGTCTTTCCCCTTTTATAGGTCTCCCCTGGGAAAGGGGGAACAGAGAGAGGGAATTTTTTCCACTCCCCCTACCCCACTTCCTGTAGTCTGGTCGCCTCCAAAGTCTCTCCACCTCCTCCTCCTCCTGGCTCCTTTCAAAGCAATCCTCAGCACTTTTTTTTCCCCCTTTCTAAGACAGCCCCCCCCAGCTCTTGCATCCCCCCTCCTTGCGTTCTGTCTCTTCCTTTCACCAGACCCCTCTTCAACTTCTAAGGAGGAAAAGGTGTCCGAGCCGCTCAGCTTTCCTCTCTGAAGCGTGTGTGGTTAGGAGCTGCGGCTAGATGGGACAGCACTCTGCACATGCTCTAAAGCACGTAGTTTCGTCGTGACTCACCATAGCAGGCTGGGTGGGCTGTGGACTGAAGGGCAAAGTGATGGAGCTAAAGGAACAGAAGTGCACTCCGAGTATTATTATTATTATTATTTTTTGCATTGTTCTGGGAACCCAGTATTGAAAACAGATGTGAGAGCTGGCGCTGATTTAGCACAGCCTGTAAATCTTTCCTTCCCACAGCCCCTTCAACCTCCTGCTAGGCCCCCCAGCATCCTCAGTAATCTCAAGCCCGCATTTACTTCAGCTCCATGGCCATCTTTGAGCACTCGGTTCCCACAAGTCTTTCGCTGGCCTATCCCTGCAGCAATGCACCACCCTCCTTCAGTTTTTCTCTCCTCACCTGGCTCTCACAGATTCCTAGAAAGACAGTTTAAAGATCACTGGACTAGAACTGAGAATCACTACTCTGATCACTCAAAAACTTTTAGCCATTCATACTGTCTCTGGTTATCTGTCTTCACAGGGTTGTTGTGAGGATAAGAGGGTGAGCATACCCTTGCATTCTGCCTCACAAAGCTGGAATCAAAATGTTGCTGAACTGCAAGCCCCATCATCCCTAGCCAGCCCAGGCAAGAACATGGAATCCTGGGGATAGCAGTGCAACAAGGAGGTAGAGTGTAGCCTTAGAGGTAGAGTGAAGTAACAATGAAGAAAGGAAAGATCTATTGGCCTTAATCCTATTGTTAGTCTGACTAGAGTAGAGCCAGTGGAATTACTTTGGTGTTTGTCAACTCTACCTGGGACTTACCAACAGGATTCCAGCCATTAAGGATGTCTGTCTTACGATGATACCTTACGATTTGTTGAACCCCAGTCTCCCCATTGCAATGTTACTAGAGCAAGTTTTACTATCCTTTTGTTGCCAGGTTAAAACTTTTATCTTTGCCCAGGGCATTTTAGCTGGGAAGTTTGTCCTGTTCTATACAACTGCCTTTTTCATTGTTTTATGATTGTATTCCCTTTTGTTTGTATTGTATTGTAGTTTATATTACCTTTTCTTTTTCTTCTCTTTTCTTATGTCTTGCTTTGTATACTACCCTGAAACCTTGGATAAAGATGGTTTTAAATACTCTGAAGGCACCAGGTCCCACCTGATCCAGGATGCTAAGCAGTGTCACTTCTGGTTAGTACTGGAATAGGAGACAGCTAAGGAATGCCTACTGCTCTACGCTATATTTCAGAAGAAGGAACTGGCTAAACCATCTCTGGGTGTTCCTTCCTTAAGGAAACCCTGAAAAATGTATGGGGTGACCGTAAGTCAACAGTTGACTTAAAGGAATGTGCACACACAATAGTGAGAAGGGGAGGAAGAATTATAGAAGCCCCTTTAAGCTTCTTTACCTTTATTGTATGGAAGGGGAAAGTTTGAGCAACTGTGGCTTCTACCATCATCATCAAGTTCTCCTCCCCTTCCATTGCATACTGGCTATTCAAACAAAACACCTGGTAGTCTCCACATGTAATGGACTACACATCTCATCGTCTTTGCGGAGCTCCATGGCTGGCCTTGTCTATCTGGAGATAATGGGGTTTGTAAGACAACTCATCTGAAAGATACTATCTTGGAGATAATGGTTTTCCTGAGCCCTACTACAATATCTACTGCCACTAGTGGTGTCTCTCTGTATCCCCCCAGTCCCAGCAGGTAGATACATTTTCCCCACACCATTCCACCCCACAGACCTCTGGCCTCTTTCACATTACGCAGTTGTAGCTCTTTGAAACCACATTAACTGCCATGGCTCCATACTGTGGAAGCCTGAGATTTATCTTTTGGTCTGTTTCTTAGAAAGCTCTAGTGCCTCATTAAACTGCAAGTTCCGAGATTCCATTGGAGGTAGCCATGGGAGTTAAAGTGGAATCGTAGCACTATAACCAGTAGTGTGAAAGAGATCAGAGGAACTGGGATGAAGGGGTATTTAGCTGTCTTGGAGAGGAAAAAGTGTGGCTCTCCAGTTGTTGTTAGATTGCAATTCCCATCAGCCCTAGCCAGCTTAGCCACCAGTGGGGAATGCTGGGAAATGCAGTCCACTGACATCTGGAAGGCCACACGTTGCTTTTCCTTGTTCTAGGACTTAGCCCTGGGGCAGGTGAAACAACAAATAAGGAAAATGCCCTGGGAGCATACCATGTAAGGTTGGGAGGAAGGATGTACCTCCCTAACTTTCAATGGGGAAGAGAAGAATACTTTCCAAGAGAAAAGAGGTCCTATGTTTTAAGCACAGTCTCCCCACAGATACATCCATCCTCAGTACTCTTGCTTTCCCCTATCATCTGCCTACTACCTTCCCATCCTTCTCTGATGCCTCAAACATCAGTTCTTATTGAGAACTGACTCATCACAAATCCTCCCAAAGAGCCCATAAGGTCCACACTATCAGCTGGAAAACAGGACCACTCGGTGCGCCCTTTTGCTATCCTGCATGGGCCGAGCTTGGTTGGACTTGCTTGCTTGGACTACAGCTCTGAGAATCCCCCAGCCGGCAATTGCCCACGCAGAGGCCCTGCAGCTCTGCCAAACCTGCCACTTGTGTTGAGTGGACGCCCTATGGCTTTGTCTGCTGAATATCTGCATTCCTGGAAGACACCAAATAGGATTTGTGGAGGGTAGGGACTTAAATGGCCTTCCCATTTCTCTCCCCTGTCAGAGCCAAGGTGAGTAGCACCTCATCTCTTTCCTCATCAAGTAATTCCTCCCCCTTCTCCTAAGGAGAGACAATTTCCCTCTTCCCTGTCTGTGATGTGGCACATCATCACCATCCTCCAGTAGAGCAACACTGCAGGTCCTGAAGGTCAAGTATGGATGTAATGAGAGCGCCCCCTAGTGAACCCCACTCTTGCTCATATGAGGATGTTATCACGCTTCCAGGGGGAAAATAGAATAAAATAAAGTGCTGATGTTGGTGAGCCAGTGATGGATGCTAATTACCAGGGGTTTAATTGCTCCTCTTTACACCATTAGCAATGAACCACTCAGCTGCTGGGATAGGGAGAAGATCATTAATATGAGCAATTCCCAAGGAGGGTGTCTGAGAGGAAAGGAAGGGGGGGGTCCGTCTCCCGCTCTCTCCCTCATCTCTCAGCTTCATTGACTCCTGTCTACCTACAGCATTTGTGAGGCCCATTTCATACCTTGCTGCTCTTTAAGCAGTAGTGCCAACATAACAACCCTACTCCCCTGTATACATTGTTGTTGTTGTTGTTGTTGTTGTTGTTGTTGATGATGATGATGATGATGATATGTCTTCAAGACATTTCTGACTTATGGCGATCCTAAGGAGACCCTATCATGAGGTTTTCCTGGTAAGATTTGTTTGGGAGGGGTGCCACGGGCTTCCCCTGAGGCTGAGAGAGAGTGACTTGTCCAAAATCAACCTCTGGGGTTTTCATGCCCAGTAGGGATTCAAACCCTGGTGTCCCACACATATTGTGTGTTGTTGTGTGTTTTCAAGTCATTTCCAGCTTATGGCAACCCTGAGGCGAACCTACCAAGAGGCTGAGAGTATGTGATACACCCAAGGTCACCCAGTGGGTTTCCATGGCTGAACAGGAAATTGAACCCTGGTCTTCCAGGTCATAGTCCAAAGCTGAAACCACTGCAGCATGCTGGTTCTGTCCCACACATACCCACACTCAAATACACACACAGCAGGGACTTTGAGCTTTTAGAGCGGGGGAGAGGTTTGAGTGAGCCATGGGAAACATGGTGCTATTGAGTCCCCTGGTATCCAGTCTCTCTCTCTGGACACCAGTGGTGTGTGGTTTGTGTGTGTGAGATGATGCCAGTGGTCAATCTGCCCCACAGCTTAGTTTCAGCTTTATAGGAGCTCTCCAAGGTGCTGAACTCTTCCACCCAAGTAAGTTCAGCACCCTGGTCAGCTTCCAGAATCTCAGAGCAGTTTCACTGGCCTATGAGGTGAGGACCATTCCCTGTCCTTGTCCTAGGATTCCCCAGACCTTTCACACACACGTAAAGACTTTTTGGCCCCAGATTTCAGCATGGGTTTGGCCATTGGGAGACTATCTTTTCCCTCTGAAAAAAGTTGCTGTTGTGGTTGAAAAAAAAAAAGGCAGGTGCAGACCACTTGATCTTTTGTGTGTGCTGCCCTCTTTGCAGCTGCTTAGGTCTGCTTTTCAAGACCAGTCCAAGGAACTTTGCTGTCTGAGGCAAAGGAGAATATGCCCCCCTTCTTGGTTACTAGTCAAGGGTTCAAAGCACTCTAACCCAGTGTTTCTTCATAAATTATCTGATGTACAGGACTGGCAGAAGCTTTTCCCCAATGGCCAGGGACTGGCATCATATATGTGCCCATTGATAAAAGCTGTGTCTTTCTTTCCTGGAAACCTGCCACAGACTGGCAACAAATCATTCAAAGACAGCCACTGATCACAGACCACCACTTTGAGTAGCACTGCCCTGGGCTAGCCAAGATGGCATATCAGGCAAAATAAAATAAAATAAAATAACTTTTAACTTCTTGGACTTCCCATTTTTTTCTGTGCAAGCATGTCAGGTTGACTTTCCATTAAGCCTCTAAGAGTGACAATTTACCTCCTATATAGATCACAGGGCCCTCTGCACTCTTTCATATCAAAAATCTCTTTGCAACCCAGCCCTGGAACCCAGGCTGCAAGAAGTAGACTTCTTCTCTCCTTTTTCTTGGCAATCCAAACAGTTCCCAGAGGGTGCAATAAAATAGCTCCCAACCGATTGATGTTGCCCACCCCAGGCCCATAGCAATTAGGTGAGCTGATAGACACAAGGACGGTTTGGGATGCCAGACTAGGACTTTGGAAATGCAGTTCACATGGTTCCCGCACATCATGAAGCTCTTTAGCCTGGGACTAGTGGCAGGCTATGAACTTGGCTTGTCTTTCATGATTGTTATGAAGATAACTGAAGATGGGGCCAGACATGCCATGTATGACACCCAGAGCTTCTTAGTAGAAAGGAGGAGCTCTAAAGTGTGTGTATGCATATGCATGTGCCCAAATTTGTACACACATTGTCAAATTTCCTGTTGACTTTTGGCAAACCCATGAATTTTATAGAGTTTTCTTAGGCAAGGAACACTCAGAGGTGGTTTTGACAGTTCCTTCCTCTGAAACATGGCCTACAGCACCTGGTATTCATTGAGAATCTCTCTTCGAAGTACAGCCATCTTTATCAAATATATTGAGAAGCTAGAATATAATCAGAAGAATGTGACCAAGATGGTAAAAGAGCTAGACACCAAATCTAATGAGGAACAACTTAGGGACAAGAGGATGTTTAGCTTGGGGAAGAGAAGACTGAGAGGTGATATGGTAACCTTATTTAAATACCTAGAGGTCTGTCACATAGAAGATGAAAGAAGCTTGTTTTCTGCTGCTCCAGAGACCAGAAGATGAACCAAGAAATTCATATTACAAGATGAAAGATTCCATCTAAACATTAGAAAAAACTTTCTGACAATAAGTGTTGGTCACATAAAAATTCTGTCTCCTCCCCCTCCATGATTTTTTTTCCTTCAGTCCCCAAATTTCTAGCACTGCAATAACTTAAAACATGAGTTGAGAATTTAGAAAAAAGAGTTGAGGCATCCTAACAACCAGGGATCAGGAGAGTTTATTTCCAAACCCATAGATGGAGAGAAGAAAGGAGCAGTCTTCATCTCTTGTGTTTCAGACCTTATCACTTTTGTAATGCTATATTCCACTTTAACTGCCATGGCACTATGCTGTGGAATTCTGGGGTCTGTAGTTCAGTGAGGCCCAAGAGCTCTCTGAGAATTCTAAATGCCCCTCCCTAAACTGCAAATCCCAGGATACCATAGGATAGAGTGGAATCATAGTGCTATAACAGTGTAGTGTGATAAGTGTGGACATGTGATCCCATACTTCCAGCAAGGTTTCCCTGTTATTTTTATCCAGGTCATGCTGAACCTACCTTCTATGGTTCTCTTGGTGTAAGAAATTCCCAATACATGACTACTTAGAGGTAAGTCCCCAGCTCCCTAATAAGTGTGCATAGGATTGCAGCCTAAACGAGATTCTGTTCTAAGTGAGCAAGCAGAAAGGCATGAATCCAATTGCCTAGAACAGATGCCTGCTTGATTCTCTTGTTGATCATGATTCCACAGGTATGAGATCAACACGGCAAATGCTCTTTTTAAAAAATGTAAGCACAGTGGAATATGACATATGAATATCCTTATGACCCCTTTTTCCTGCTTTTGCCAGCAGCTCAGAAAATATTGGCTTGCATTATTACAAAAATTAAATTCAATAAAAAGTTTTGAAAGATAAGAAAATAATAACCATATTTATTACGTAATGGGCATTCCAATCTGCTTCTTATTCCCCGCTGCTGGTCTCTTTGACCCCCAAAAATGAAATACAGAGTTGACTACTAATGGGAGGAGGGAGGTCATCCAGCCTTCCTCTAGTGCCTTCTAACACTTGGAACAGTTATATTTAGGGACTACAACTCCCAGAATTCTCCAGCTTCAAGAGAAATGCAGTCCAAGGAAAGAAAATTTCCACTCTCCAATGAAACTTAGAGTTCAGGCATGAGCAACAGTGACTCCTGGGATGTTCTTACGGATAGTAGATGCCATCATCCTTCAACACTGGTTGTGCCGATTAGGGCTTAGGGGAATTGCAGGCCAGAAACACTTGGAAAGCCACAGTGGCCTCCTCTAGTGTAGATTATATTGTTGCTGAAGCCACAGGAACAAAGGTTGGTTTAATAGATAGCCACGATGCTGAAATCTAAAATACTGCTTCTGTCAGGACCGAACTCTGAAACCTGGGCTGCAAGAAGTATTTATGATACCTCTGAGCAAGTAAAGAGTTCTTTTCCATGAAAATGGTAACTATAGCACCTATTCCTTTATCCAACTTCTCTTGTTTGCATTTGGAATTAGAGGACAAGACAATTCTTCAAGGTGAGAAGGCTTTTTAGCTGACCTGAGCCCTTGTTTCTATTTCTAAGTCAAGCTTTGCCCTTCAGTCTCAATGGCATTGCATCTCTCCATTGGTAGCATCCCTATCTTGAATCGAATGCAATATTCATATGAAGAGAAAATCCAAAAATAGAGAAGTCTTTGCATTTTAAAAAGTCATCAGTAAAGTAAAGATACTGCACTACAAGAAGGAGGGCAATGGATTGTCTCACAGCATCTTCCAGTTTAGGGAACATGGCAAAACTACCAAATCAGAGCTGATAAAAAATCATTTTTAGACTACTGTTCCCAGAGTCTTCTCCTAGCAGATCTGAGAACTCTGTTCCCTCACCCACCTCTGCTAAAAAAACCCTCCTTTTCTAAGCTGTGCCATAGACCAGTGCTTCTTAAGCTATCTGATGTGGTGGACCAGCATCTTTCACCCCTGAGTATGCCAACACCACATCTGATCACTGACTACAATTCTTTCTTTCCTGGAGACTCTCCAGGGATCAGTGACCAATGCCTCGTGGGCTGGTGCTGGTTCATGGACTGCTGCTGTGAGTAGTACTGCTATAGACAATTCTTCGCTTGTCTGGCTGTCTTCCACTACTGATGGGCAACAAAGATCTACATCACCCTCAGGCAACAAGGCCATCCACTATGCTGGTTGGGGATGACTGGAGTTGCATTCCATCCTTTGAATCTGGGAAAGATAGCAGTAGACTGAAAGCATGTTCACCCACGTGAATGCATTAAGGCAGTGGACTGACCAGAGAGAGAGAGAAACACAATCTGAACTATTTCTTCTCCTTTTCACAGCAGCTTAATCTGTATGAAATTGTGGCATTGATATGACACTGTCTCTTGCCAGGGTCTTGTGTATCATGGCATTGCCCAAGGCATAGGTGCAGAGGTTGGCTTCAGCCCTACAGAATCCTCCAATGACTGCAGTATGAAGTGGGAATGAGGACACATTGCATGCGTAAATGGCCTGCCATCGCTCAAATACCACAGCTGGAATTTTAATATCAAATGTCTATGTCGCCTCAAAGGTGTTACTTTTCACTCCAGTTAGTTCACGCCTTTGGCTGCAAGACATCTAGGGCTGAGTAGTCAAATGATGAAAAACCACAAAGTCACAATTGTTAAACGTGTTAGCTATTTTCAGCTCTCGGCAGCCATTTGTACCAGCAACACACTGCTTTTCTGCCTCTGGGCCCTGCCAGAGACAAGTTACACTTGAACTTTTCTTTCCTTCACAAGAAGTCCACTGTTTGTGAACACAATATGACTGGTCCTTTATCCTGATCAGGAAGAATGTTTGTGCATACTCTATGACATTGCAGCAACTTATCCAGTAGCTGAAAAGAAGCAGTTCATAGGAAAGTAGACATAGCCCATGTTTAAGCTCACATATTGCATGTGATAGAGCCACTGTAGTGCAGCACTGTATAATTTGGACTAGGGTCATTTCTGCACTACACAGTTATAGTGCTATTATTCCACTTTCAACATCCTATGAAATCCTGGGGTTTGCAGTTTAGGGAGGGGCCTTTAGAATTCTCAGCCAGAGAGCTCTTTGGCCTCAGTAAACTGCAAACCCCAGAATTCCACAGGATGTTGAAAGCAGAATAATAGCACTATAATAGTGTAGGGAGGAAAGGCCCTGGGGTTCAAATACCCACTTGGCCATGGGACCTTGGACTTGTAACTTTCTGTCAGCCACAAAGGAGACAAGGACAACCCCCCCTGAACAAATCTTGCAAAGTAAAACTCATGATATGTTTGCCTTAGAGTCGTTATAAGTCTGAAATGCCTTGAAGGAACATGGCAGCAGCTATAACAACTTAAATACAGATCACATTGGATAAGCAACTGTCGCAGAATGCCTCAGAGCGAAAAAGGGAGTCCCATGGAGAGAATGTTCCTGTTTGGCTTAGACCGGACTTGGTCATCGGGCTTTCCTCACTACACTGTTGTAGTGCTACTATTCCACTTTCCACATCCTGTGAAATCCTGGGGTTTGCAGTTTAGGGAGGGGCATTTAGAATTCTCAGCCAGAGAGCTCTTGGGCCTCAGTAAGTACAAACCCCAGAATCCAACAGGATGTTGAAAACAGAATAATGGCACTATAAACAGTGTAGGGTGGAAAGGCCTATAGACCCTTTCGTGACAACCTGTCTTGTTCCCAGACCTCTGGACAGGATTATTCCCTCTTTAACTCTGGCAGGAAGAGAAGTGGAGAGAAAACTTCTCTTGGTATATTTCTTCAGATCCAGTTGTCATTACAGACACAGGAGACAGGACAGGACAGGCTGTCTGAAAATTATCTTTACAATTTCAGTTCTTTATAGAATTCTATATAGGATTGAAATTCTAAAGAGGGTTTTCAGAGAGCCGGTATATTTGGCCTCACAAATCAAGAGACACTACCAGCCAATAAGAGCGCCTGACTTTCCATATCATGAACATTACTAGGGCAATGACTCCCAAGATCACCCAAGCGTTGTGCGGTGTGGCATTTCATTAACAAAGCAATATACAAAAATTAAAATGCGCGGTTGGTCCTCCGCATTTGCTAAGGTTAGGGGTACAGGACCCCTGCAAAAATAGGAAAATGGCAAATATCAAAATGTGTGTGTGTGTGTGTGTGTGTGTGTGTGTGTGAGAAAGGGGCTGAGGCATGCTGGGGAGACTGGGTACCCAGGGCCCGAACCAGGTCAGGGAAAGGAGATAGAAGGGGGCGAGTTGCCATGGAAGCCCTGTACTTCCTCTCTTGCATCCATCTCCTTCCTTGGGTATGAGAAGGGCGTTCGGAGAGGGTTTGTAGCGTTAAGAAATTGGACTGTGAGCCATTCTTAGCCACCCAGGCAGTGGCCAGTGGAGGAAGAGGAGGAGGAAGAGGACCAGAGGTAAGTTTTTAAAGAACTGTGGAGCCGAATCGGAGCTACCGAGATGGAAGGTTCCCCCGGAAAAGAAGCACCTGAGATGGGGGGAGGCAGGGATTGAAAAATCTTCCAAATAATCAAATCCATGAAAGCCAACCCCAAAAATGTGGAGGGCCAACTATATTACGTTTTAGCTAGGCATTACTATATAATTTTGTGTTGTCCTTTTGATTAGTAGTTTTACATTTATATTTGCATTTTTCAATATATATTTATATTAAAATTGCATCGTCTGTTAAAATTACATTTCTTCATTTCCCCACATGTTCTCATTCTTTGCTTGTATTCCCTCCAACGTTCCTTAAGTTGCATTCTCCTAAAGTTACACCTTATTCCTGGTATTCTTGTTGTCCTTTTCCTGTAAATATTCGTTTCTCATCTGTACATTTATTAACTATCATTACTAAAAATAATTATATTTATCTATCTATCATATCTTTTATCTCTGTGTCTATCTTATCCCTTTATCTATCTTTTCTTTATCCAGTCTGATATTGGTTTCCATTCTCTTTCTGTTTGTTGGATCATCTTATCTTTTAACAGACATGATAATTTATTTATTTCCATCATATCAGTGATTTTGACTTCCCATTCCTCCGTGGATCGAGTTTCCCCACCCTTCCAATGTTGTCCAAAACACAATCCAGCAGCTGTAATCAAATATAACAAAATCTTTTTGTGTTTCTTTAAATCCTTAAGATCAGTGACCATATTCAATAAATATAGCTCAGGTGTCATCTTATAGTTTATCTTTAATATATCTTGAGTATGATTGTGTATCTTTCGCCAGAACATGCTTGCTTGTTTACATGTCCACCACATATGGTAATATGATCCTATTTCACTATCACACTTCTAGCACTTTCCATTTCCTGTATGTAAAGTCTTTTTCCTCTTCGGTGGTGTTAAGTGTCGCCTATATAACGTTTTGAAGAAATTTTCTCTCAAATTCATGCTGGGTGTGAATTTTATGTCTTCCTTTATATTTGCATTTGTTTTTATGTAGCCCCTGAAGAAGGCCATTGAAAGATACATAGGCCGACATGTGTTCAGCTTTTTCAAAAAAATTAAACATAAAACAATCATCCACTGAGCACTTGGAGACATACCTTCCTTTTTTCCTAAGGATTTCATTCATGATGGCCAGCTTTGCTAAACCTGAGCTGCAAGATTACTGACAATTGAGTTCTTGCAAGGGCTGCTCAGCTCAGGATTCACAAGCAAAACAGAATACACACACATATGCATGGGTAATAACCAAGGACAAACTTTTATTTTCTCCTCCATTTTGGATGTGAAGTGAAACAACAGCTTATTGGGATGAACTTTCCTCTGCTGTCTCAGTGTTACCGCCACCTACATCCCGCCCACTCCAATGTCACATGCCAGCCAGACCGATGGGCCCACCTAACCTGGTACCTCCAGCCTTGCCCCAATAGATCAGACCAATGGCCCCCATCTAGCCTTCAAGCGTGAAATTTGATTACCGCGTCCCTATCATTAGCCTCATTGCTATAGCAACAGATGTTATTAGCAGTCATAAAATTCCCCAACCCCTTTATTAAATCTAACTGCAGAATTTGACTCCTTGACCCTCGGCGTCTGCAGCAGCTGTTTGGTGATTAGAGTACGGGGGATTGGGAGCATTGCCTCTTGGGCCTTTCAGCTTGTTGAGAGGATGCCGACAACAGCCAGGTTTCCGCTTCTAGTCTGAGGAAGGAGTTCAGCTTTTGTCAAGACAGGGAAATCACAGGAACAGAAAAAATAAGTCACTTTTGCTTTCTTAAACATATTTTTTTAGCCTCAGATTCCTTCCCTCCCAGACCTTGATTTGGGTACATTTTGTAAACGAACAAAGAAACAAGAACTACAACTAAATTCTCCTTAATTTTCCTGAGTCAAATTCCATAGGCATGGTTGTTGTGTTTAATGTTTAGGAAGAATCTCTTTTCTTGTAATTTGAATCCATTGGTTCATCTTCTAGTGTCCGGAGCAGCAGAATGCAAACTCACTCCGTCTTCTACATCATGTAGGGGACCAGCAATTTCTTTCCCAACATGCCAGGGACCAGTATCCTAATTGTACCTATTGGCTACAGTTGTTTTATTCTTTCTTAGAAGCTCCTCAGGAAGTGGCAGCAGATGGCCTTGGGGCAAGCACTGGTCCACAAACCACCACTTGTGATAGAATTGTTCTTCATATATTTTGATCCAGCTATCATATCACCTCTCAGGCCCTTTCCGCACCTTACCCTCTTCCGGCGCTGGGGTGCGGAGATCGTGCGAGCAGCCTCTGGCGAGAGGCTCTCGCATCCGGGGTCCTTCAGCTCCACATGAGCTGCCTGCTCGCACGAGAGCCCCACCTCTTCCTTCTGCAGTGCAGCCTGGGAGTTTCCCAGGCTGCACTGGGGCAGGAAGCATGACTGGCACAGCTCCGGAGGCTCTGCACGCCAGGGAAGTGCGCATGGGGCCGGGGTACGATCATGCACCATTTTCAACTTCCAGCTGAAAATGAAAAGGTGTGCAATCGGTGCCTGCCGACCCCTGGAGCATTGCAAGATTGTGAGTGCATCGTGCAGATCCCTCCTCACAATCGCGAGGTGCTCCAGGCGCCCTTTCGCATGGAAAATACCATGCAAAAAGGGCCTCAGTCTTCTCTTCTCCAAGCTGAAGATTTCCAGGTCCATTAGCCATTCTTCATAGGCTTTGGCTTCCAGAGCTTTGGCCATCTTAGTCACCCTGCTTTGAACATGTTTCAGCTTGTCCACAGGTATGACACCCTGAAGAAAGATGGAAAACAAATGTAACTAATATTTAAAGAGGAATGAGAATCATGCAGCTCTCCAGATGATGAGTTTCAATCTTCAACTTTCTTCTCCCATCAACTAGGGTTGCTAGAAGTTGCAGTTGACCTTTGTTTTCCCTTAGTGTCTTTGCCTCCTACCACGGAGCCCATTCCACTGTGTCTACACATCTTTCTTCCCAATGTGGCAACTAAAGTTTGAGAGCAGTACTCCACAGGAGGTCACCACTGACAATTTAAGGACTGACACTTCTGACTATCAGTTCTCCCATGACTCGTAAACCTTGGTTCACTAATATATGTACAGAGGGACCCAGGTGCCCAGAATCATCAAAGACCCCAGTCCAAGGCTGTGCATGACAGTCTTTGAAGCAGGAGTGGGACATGCCAGCCTCCAGTCGGGCAGCTTCTGTTCAAAGTAGGGGGAACTGGCAACATTGCTTTCCAAAAAGCTGTATGAACCCCAGCTACAGATGGCAAAAACCTTTGGATGGATTTTTTCCCACAGTGTTGCACTTGGCACTTTATCAAGTGACAACTGCCCTTCTTACACTCTCCTTCCTAAATTGACTTCCTATTCTTCCATCCCTTGCTCGAATAAACCCCTTTGGCTAAACTGGATAATTTATCCACCGGAGTCATCTAATCTAAAAGTTACAGATCTCTCCCCCTGCCCTTCTTCCTTGCACATCCTAATTTCAATTTAACTGATGATTTCTTAGGAAATAATTCAGCTCCTGCCTTTCCAAATTAGTCATCTCTGCTGTTTATATTATTTGTTTGCTTATATTAATATTTTCTTTTAGCCTGCTTCTCTACCCAAGGGCCTTCAAAACAGCTTACGGAGTTTAAAAAAAAACATAATAAAACACAGGACCAAGACATTAAGAGAGAAATATGTGATAGCTGATGTGAAAGAGCAGCAAGACAACCTCCAGCTGTTATATGGCCAGGTCCCAAGTCCCTTGAGAGAGACTCTTCCAATAATGACCTTGAAGTCAGAATTGACGTGCCCTGCAGGTCTCACACCTTCAACTATCCTGGAAATACACGTTTGAAAGGGAATTCCCCATAGGCTGTTCTGACAAAGAGGTGGAGAATATTAGCGCTTATATTTAAGCAAGTGTATGGTGATCTCAAGTGTCTAAACAGGTCGTGTATGCTGGCTGCATATGCACACAGTGCTGAGCCAGGATCCTGAGCAATCTTGGCTTGCCATGAATCTGCCAGGTGTGGGTGCACACCAGGTTGGTTCATCCCTTTTGGCTTCACCGACTGACATGAGTGAGTAAATAAACCAGAAATTGCTTGGATAGCATGTCACCTGAACCAGCTGTCATCTGATTTGTCAGCTGCCAACAAGCCAGGATTTGTAATGTGAAAACAAATTCTGGTTTATAGTTTGGAGTTGTAAATGGAACATCAAACCAAGATCTCCTAGTCTGGAGAACCCGTAGAACAGACCAATCCTGGTTGGGTTAACTGTTTGTGTCATCAGAAGGAAGAAAGTGGCAATGAGGTGAATACAATGGTAACGTATACTGAGTACTCTGAACCAAGATTTCCCATCATTCTGACTTATTGTTATGTGTGAATGTGACCATGATCTTCTATGGATCGTCTTACTAACCTTTTGAGGGAGGGCCCTTTCTGCAGGATGACGCTCTCGCACATTGTCCCATCACAATCCCGGCAACGCCTCTGCCAGGATGGGAGTGTGTCCCTAGCGCTCCTCTCCACACATGACTGGCTGCCTGTGAAAGGGAGCGTGAGGGACACGCCCCTTCCTTCCACACTGCAGCCCAGCCTTCTTCCCATGCTGCAATGGGGAAGGAAGTGCATGATCATCCTTCCAGCCCTTCTGCATGGCTGGCTGTGATGGAAGGCTTGCGCAATCGAGGGTCATTGATGGAATTTCTCCATCAATGATATACCCTGCAAACATGCCAGCTGGCAATGTGAGAAGTGCAGGACCATGACAACATCATGGGGAAGTGTTGTCATAGTCCTGTTCCTCTCACATCCCCATGCTGGGATGCCACCATCCTGCAGAAAGGGCCGAGGTCAATACTATCCCTTTGTGTTATATGAGAGGCTCAGAAGACGTGACTTGCCAAATCAGGGCTGGGCAAGGATCAACCTTTCAGTTGATTTTGGCCCTCTTCTCTCAGGTCCTTTTAGCACGGCATTTTCCATGCGAAAGAGGACCTGGAGCGTCACATGATTGTGAGGAGCGATATGCACGACACACTCACAATCGTGCGACGCTCCAGGGGCCGGCAGGCGCCAATCGCGCACCTTTTCATTTTCGGCTAGAAGCCGAAAATGGTGCACGATCGCGCATTGCTCCCGGGCCCCGCGTGCACTTACCTGGCATGCAGAGCCTCCGGAGCCACACCGGTCGCACTTCCTGCCCCAGCACAGCCTGGGAAACTGGGAAACTGGCTGTGCTGCGGAAGGAAGAGGCGGAGGACTCGCACAAGCAGCCAGCTCGTGCAGAGCCAAAGGACCCTGGATGCGAGAGCCTCTCATCAGAGGCTGCTCGCGCAATCCCTGCACCCCAGCGCCGGAAGACGGTAAGGTGTGGAAAGGGCCTCAGCAATATCTGATGGGCCATGTCTTCTCCAGCTTTGGTCCAAGGCAAACCAATAAGTTCATGGCACAAACGAGAGTGAAACCAGGGATTTCCTGGCTTGTAGGCCAGTCTCTTAGTGAGGCCTAGCTTTCACAGACATATTATCATTTCACGACTGTCAGATGGACAAGTGGAGCTACCAAAGTTTTTCTCACCTCTGCTCCTGCACCTCCAACAACAGGCTGATACAAAGAAAGTGAGAAGAGAAGCTGTCTTGCGTTACTCGTTGCCCTTTGAGTCCAGCACACTCAGTTCTGATGGGCAGATAGTCACCTGTTACTTGGTTCTTCTTACTGAAACAGCTGGCGTTTGGACCTGGGATTGTCTGCATGCAAAGCATGTGCGCTTTTCCCCTGAGCTGCAGTCCCTCAAAGAGATATACTGATGGGGGTGTGGGAGAAACTTCTTTTGTGGAAATTTATTTCTGTCAGGCTATGGTTTGAGGCACAGAGAAAGGGACTGCGGGGAGGAAATGTGTCAGCCACCCTATTGGTATTGTCTGGCATTTGCTTTAGACATCCAACAGGCAACAGAGTCTAGAGAAGATAGATTGTCCAAGATGCCCTCCGGGTAGGAACTGTGTAGCTCCCGTCCTAGGCAATACCTACCATTCACTTCCTAAATAAATGGTAAGTACTAATGCAGCAAGCATGTAATTAGTTAGGGACTCATTAAGTCCATTGTGTGGGTGAGGAAATCCATAGCAACCCTCTAGGAACAGAGCACTGGAGTCCTGACTAACTCTCTCTCTCTCTCTCCCACGCACATACAGACAGACACACCTGAGCCAAAGACCCTGAAAGAGTTCATGAAAATTACTCTGTTAGGTTATACCTCCCAGAATCCTTCAGCACTGGGGATTCTGGAAGTTGTAGTCCCAAAAAAGAAACTCATTCAGACTCTGTACATTGACTACGCCCTTCTCTTCAAGGAATCCTGGGATCCTGGATCTTAGCCCTGCTTGTTTGGGGATTCGGGAAGCCGTGGTCCAAAAAGGTAACTTTTGCAAGCTCTGTGTATTGACCACACTCTTCTCTCCAAGGAGGCCTGGGATTTTGGCTCCTAGCTTTTCCCTGACTATGTATTCTCAACATAATTTGCATGAGGACTGTACAGTATATCGTAATAGAACAAATGCTACATCTGTGCTTTCAACAATCTCTCAGCCTTAACATTTAAGTCTGAAAGTCCCCATTCCGTTGCTGGTGCACAGTTGGTGTGGGATCAGAGAAGCATTTGCTATGTCCCCGTAGCCAGATGCAGACCCATGACATCTTCTGCTAAGATGTGTGGAGGTCTTCTGCAGGTCTCTGTGAATGATGTAATCATTCTGCAACTGGCTACGGTGACATAACCAGAGACTCCCTGCTCCGATTGACCCCACTCTGCCCCAGCAATAGAATGGCTGGAGTGGGGTCTAAATGGGAGTTGGGGGACCAACACCAACCTCTGCAAAAAGACAAAAAAAGAAAAAGAAAAGAAAAGGCAGTTATAAAGTGGATGTATGTCCACTAACTGGGTGCCACCTTTTGTGTTAGGACAGCAGACAGTAATGTAAAAGGTACAACCACAATGCACCACACATGATGCATGACACCATATCAGAGAAACAACTTCAATGCATATTATATGATGTGCAACAATCTGCAACAGCAACATTCAATGCATAATGTGCAATGGGGACACACAATGCACAAATGGAACTGGCAAAGATAAGGCACAGAGGAACATGCTGACCCTATATGGATGCAAGCTAGGGTGTTACACAGAATCTGAAATAAACAGCCAACCAAATTGTAGGGAGGAACAGTCTGCAATATTTTGGTGCCTTAGGTGGAAAAACATGAAGATCATGATCTGTCTAGTCTAGCAGCCTGTTTCCCACAGTTGCTAGTAAGACAGTTTTGAGAAGCCCATAAGCAGCCATGAAACAAATTGTCCTGGCCAACATTTTTTCCCTGATGACATATTCAGAGTTAGGCTGCCTCTAGTCTGAACCAAAAACTGGAAAAGTTTTCTTGGGCTCAAATCCTATTTGGAGCTAGTGGAGTATTACATTCTTTCAGTGTGTTTACATGTGTATCCCAACAAAGGTTTAGAGGGCAGGAGGGGAATTTCCTGGCACACACCCATATGCCAAAAACTGTACCCAGTGTCATCTTGCTGGCCAAAGGCAGTGCACAAGAAGGTGTCAAATATCTTCTTGTGCAATGTACAAGAAGGTGATCATTACCTGACTGAAGAAAGGTGCTGGTTATTTTTAATTGTGATTTGTTAGTTGTTTTTAATACGTGTTCTAACTTTGTTTTAATTATTACTAGCTTGTTTAATTTGTGTTTTAACTTTTGTATGTTATGGATTTTTAACTATGTTTTCTTTTCAAAAGTATTATAAGCCGCTTTGGGTCCTTCTGAGGAAAAAAGTGAGATATAAATAAAGATAATACTACTAATGATGATGATGAAAGGTACTGAATATGTTTTTGTGCAGTTTCAGAAAATGTACCTACAGTGATATAACCCCACTGGTTATGCCAGTGTAAGTCACCAGAGAAGTCCAGCCTTGTATTGCAACTCCCTAAATCCCCTGGGCACCATCCATACTGACTGGGGAATTCAGAGAGTTGCTTTCCAACAAAGTAACTTAATCTGAACTTGGATGTATCATATAGTGCTATTGACACAAACAGTCATGCTGGAACTTCTCTCTTCAGACTAACTCAATCCCCTGAGGTCACCTGTTCAGCGAAATAAATAAGAGCTAAGCAAAAGCCCATTACACTATACTATTATGCAAACATAGGTCATTGCTGCCCTACACTGTTATAGTACTATTATTCCACTTTCAACATCCTGTGGAATTCAAGGGTTTGTAGTCTACTGAGGCCAAAGAGCTCCCTGGCTGAGAATTCAAAATACCCCTCCCTAAACTGCAGACCAAAAATTGCATGGGATGTTGAAAGTGAAATAATAGCAGGACTGTGACAGTGCAGGAGAGAAATGAGAAGAAATGGTTCGTGAGAAGAGAATCAAGGGTACAGAAAACTAAGTGTGTGAATGTCCAGTTCAGTTCCAAAATCTACACATTTGAATTTACTGCATTAGAAGGGACAAGAGGGTGCTTTTAATCCTGTACGAGGAGAATAGTTCGTAATGTTTAAAATGCTCTATAAAACATAATGACCATGGGGTTTCAAGTGTGGACTTAAAATGGCCTCCTCTACCATCCCAGCATTAAATCCTTCCAACCAGAGTGGGAATCACGGAGCCTTCCAGACAATATGGAACTGTAACTCCCAGCAGTCCTAGCCAGCATAACAAATGATGAGAACTGCTGGGGATTATAGTTGAGAAATAACCCTCCCTTGCTCCCTCCCTCCCTTCCTTTTACACCCCACCCTTCTCCCTGCACAGGATTCAAGGTTGTTGTTGTTTTTGATGTTGTAAGCTTCTAGTCATTTCAGACTTCTAGTGATGCTAAGGTAAACCTATCACAGTGGTTTCTGGGACTGAAGACGTCACCCAGTGGGTGTCCATGGCCAAGCAGGGAATCAAGCTCTGGTCCAAAGCTCAAACCACTATAATTCACTGCATATCTTAAATTCTCGAACTCCCTCTCCCACTTTTCATACTTGCTGCTTCTGGGTCTAATCCGACTTTCCATATGATATGTTCTGCATATAAATTAAGCAGATAAGGTGGTCAAATGCAGCCTTGTTTGACCCACTTGCCAGTGGGGCAGGGAATCGGCCGTGATCTCCAGGGTCACAGTCCAAAACTCAAATGACTATACCATGCTGGGTCTCCAGCATGAAAGGTTACAATCATTTAAAACTAAGTACAACTGAAAACATTAACACAAAAGTTAAAAGACAATTAAACCATGGTTCTGTTAAAACCACTCGTGTTAAAAGCAGCTTTAAAACATAACAAAATACAGACACAACACCCCCAATAAAAGCTGTATATGCTGCAATCAGTTAAAAACCAAAGGCTTCCTTAAATAAAAAGGTCTTTGCCTACTGATGGAAAGACAATAGGGAGGGGGCCAACCAAACCTCCCACGGAACGGAGATTCCATAACTTGGGAGTAGCTACCAAGAACACTTTCTATTGTCTACAGCAAGCATTTCGGGAGGGGTGGTGGGAGCAAGAGAAAGCCTTCACCTGGATATCTTGGAAATCAGCAGGCTTATAGAAGGAGACATAGGTCATTCCCACCGTACCCCGTTATAGTGCTATTATTCCATTTCCAACACTCAGTGGAATTCTGGGGTTAGTAGTTTACTGAGGCCAAAGAGCTCTCTGGCTGAGAATTCTAAAGGCCCCTCCCTAAACTGCAAACCCCAGGGTTCCATACAATGCTGAAAGTGGAATAATAGAACTATAACGGTGTAGGGCAGAAACTGCCATAGTCTTCCAGATACTCTGGATTCAAGTCATATAGGACTTTAAAAGTCATAACTATTACTCTGCATTCTGTCTGGAGATGGGCTAACACCCAGTGGAGCTATTTCAACAATTCCCACCCTCAATAAACCTGATTTCCAACAGAATTCAATAATAGACTGGAACAGTCATTTCCAATCTCACACTCTCCAGATGTGCTGAATTACAACCCCATCACCTCTAGCCACAGTGACCATGCTAGATGGGGATGACTGAGAGTATATTCCAACAAATCTAAACGAGGTCTGCATGAGGAAGACTGGGTTCTCGCTTCCAAGGGATTCCTAGTAAAGAGTTTAGGCCAGCATTTCCCAGACTCTGGTCTTCCAGGTATTTTTGACTTCAGTTCCCAGAATCATTGGCCAAGGCATCTGGCACCCCTGGGAGTTGAAGTTCAAAATGCCTGGAGGACTAGAGTTTGGGAATCACTGCTATAGGCCTGGAGTAGATCTTTTGAAATCCATGTGACAAGTTAGTTATGACTTGTAAGACTCAGTGGTCTGCTCTAGGTAGGTCTAATATTGGACTTAGCCAATAGGTTTTAAAAAAAGCTTAAAATAAGAAATGTAATGTGTCAAAAGGAGGGTGTGTTCCGATTATTATTATTCTTTGAATTCTGGAGTGCAGAAACAGAATCTGCACAAAGGAGGAAGGGAATCTAAGGAGCCTCGCGGAGTCCTCCTCATTATGCGGCACAAGAGCTCAGCCACTTCATTAAACTCGTGCCGCACATAGTAATGAAGGTCTTAAGTGGCGTCATGGATGGTGAGTCCAAGCTGGTTAACAGGTACAAAGGAGCCATCGCAAGCCGCTTATTCAGTCCAGATGTGAAGAACAGAAAGAAGGCTGACAGAAAGAAAAAAAAGAAAAAGAAAAGAAAGGAGGAGGAAGGGGCAATGCAGACAAAGGAAGGAGTGGGGAAATCAAGGTTAAAACTTGGAAGGTGGGATGCAGCAGTGGGGTGACATATTCACTAAAGTCCTGCCCCTTACATCACAGGTGTGCCACCTGTGACTTTTGGGTGAGGCTGCCGGTTCAGGATTGTCGCAGGCCCTAAGGTTTCTCAGCCAAACCCTGAGACCTAGGGATGGTCCCTGATGACGCCAAGAGAAGTGATAGTACCACCCTAGTCTGCTTCGGTCAGACCCCACCTGTGTCCATTTCTGGGGATCACAGTTCAGGACGGATATTGACAAGCTGGAACATGTCCAGAAGAGGGCCGCCAAATGGTAAAAGGTCTGAAAACTATGCCCTATGAGGAGTGGCTTACGGAACTGGGTATGTTCAGCCTGGAGAAGAGAAGGTTAAGAGGCGACGTGACAGCTGTGTTTAAACATTTGAAGGAATGTCATAGGGAGAATGGAGCAAGCCTGTTTTCTGCTGCTCCAGAGACTGGGACATGGAGCAATGGCTTCAAACTTCAGGTAAAGAGACCGCATCTAAACATTAGGAAGAACTTCCTGACAGTAAGAGCAATTCAACAGTGGAATGCCTAGAAGTGTAGAGGAGTCTCCTTCTTTGGAGGTTTTTAAACAGAGGCTAGATGGCCATCTGTCAGGTACGCCTTGACGGTGTATTCCTGCATGGCAGGCAGTTAAACTGGATGGCTCTTGTAACCTCTTCTCTTGCTGTGGTTCTATGGCCATTTCAGCCCTACACTGTTATAGTGTATTATTCCACTTTAACATCCTGTGGGATTCTGGAGTTTGTAGTTTACTGAGGCCAAAGAGCTCTCTGGCTGAGAATTCTAAATGCCTCTCCCTAAACTGCAAATCCCAGGACTCCATAGGATGTTGAAAATGGAATAATAGCACCATAACAGTGTAGTGCAGAAATGGCCTCTGACTCTATGATGAAGTATTATGCATTGTCGTTATTGTGTACCTTCAAGTTGTTTCTGAATTATGGTGTCCCTAAGGCAAGCCTATCATGGATTTTTTGGGGCTGAAAGTATGTGACGTCCCCAAGATCACCCAGTGGGTTTCCATGGCCAAGTGGGGAATTGAACCCTGGGCCATTTTCGTACTAGAGTGCTATAGCGCTATGATTCCACTTTCAACTTCCTATGGAATCCTGGGGTTTGCACTTTTGGGAGGGTCCAGCTGGCCCCTCCCAAAACGGCAAACCACAGGATTCCATAGGATGTTGAAAGTGGAATCATAGCGCTATAGCACTCTAGTGCGGAAATGGCCCCGGTCTCAAAGGTTGTAGTCCAACACTCAAATCACCGCACCATACTGGTTCCACGTTATACATTAACAACTGGTAATTTGTGTTCCTCATGATTAGAGAGAGTGGGATATCAAAAGAAGAGATTATGATATAGTTTAGGACAGAGAGGTAGGACGAATTATATGCATGTATAGCGGCAGAGAGGGAGATAAAAAGTCATCTTCACCCCTTTTCCCTTTTATTCTTTCCTTCTTGTATTTTCTTTTTTCCTCCCTTGATCTTTGTAATCTTTGTGAGCTTTATTGTACTTTTAAAATGCTTAATAAAAATGATTTTAAAAAGGTGTTCTGCCTTAAGTACCTACCACTGTTGTGCACGGCTTCTTGTTTAAACAGATACAGAAAGAGAGAGAGAGAGAGAGCATATTTTCCTGTTTGGAAATTAAGGTCATTTCCGCACGGGGTGAGGGAATCGCCCCGTGACGCTACTCACTGGACTTTTGGGCTCCCCGGTCCGGTCCACGGTGCTCCGGAGCAGTGCGTGGCCACTGCTCCGCACTGCTCCGGGGACAAAAATGGCGGCTTCTGGTTGGTTGAGGCTCTCGACCAACCACTGAAGCTTGCCAGCCTAAAGCCCGCCCCCAGTAGATTGCAGGCTCGCACCAATGCGAGCCTGCGAAACTGCATAAGGGAGCAGGCTCGCACTGGCGCACTCCGTGCTTTTGACAAACCTCAAGAAACAGGTTTTTCAAAAGCACGCTGGACAACCACTTGGGGTCGTTCCGGAGCGGGCTGGGGTGCGGATCTACGTTAAGTAGGTCTGACCCAGTCCGCTCCCAGGTGCAGACGTCCTCCCTGGAGGACGCTCTGCACCATTTTAAAAACCCCATGTGGAAATGGCCTAAGACTGAAATTTTAGCTAAAGAGGCTGTTCCTAGATCAAAGTGAAATGTAGGAATTATTCATTTTCACCTACTTAGGAAGATGCAATAAGGAACATTTCATCTATCCAGCAGCTGGGGGAAACTACAATGGAGGGCGAGCCCTGGCACCATACAATGACTGGAAGGGAAGAAGGAAGCTATTATTCCACTTTCAATATCCTGTAGAATTCTGGGGTTTGTAGTTTTGTGAGGCCGAAGAGCTCTCTGGCTGAGAATTCTAAAGGCCCCTCCCTAAACTGCAAACCCCAGGATTCCATAGGATTTTGAAAGTAGAATAATAGCACTATAAGAGTATAGTGTGGAAAGGTCCAAAGTAAATGCACAGACATCCCTCTCTTGGGAGTCTTTGCAAGCTGCAGCAACAGATCGGTCAAGCCTTACAAATTGAAATGACTTGAAGCCACACAACAACAGCAACCAATCCTGATTAATCCTCTGTCATTCCAGTTTTTCAGCTGCTTTTAAGATGTCCCAGTTTGTCTCTCCTCCTCTCACTTTCCCCCTTCATCTTCAGTTACTGCAAACTGCGTGAAAGTGCAAAAGTAGTTCCTATTCCATTAATTGATCTGGAGTGAGAGGAGAGACAGGGAAGGATCTTGCCTTTCCCAGAAGGGTCATGCAAAAGCAAACTGCTACAGCCCCTCCGAGCTTGTGTGTTCTTCCTCGCTAGTAATGTTTGCCCTCTTGTCCTCACTCCGATGTTCCATGTTGTTGGCTTCATCTATGAAATGTTGGAGAGTGTTGTTTCCCAAGAGATTATTTCCAATGGAACGTGGCCCTCAGCAAAAAATAAACTCCTCTACCCCTTCTTTATAGCTTTAGATCCACCCTTAAGCTCACAGGTCCCACAATGATGTCTAAAATTTTTAATATACATATTTTTTTTAAAAAAATAACAAACATAGATGGCTACTGAATTTGTTGTCCACAGTAAAAATGTGTGTGTGTAGATGTGGGAATGAATGCAGACAAACACACATACATTTACTTATATAGAAAAACTAGAAGTAACTCGAATTGAAAAACAGCTAATCTAATTTCTAACTGGCAAGAAGCAACAGAAACATAGAATTAAATAACATTTCAGAGAGCATCTAGTTTAATGCCTTGTCAATGCAGAAAATCTGCTGCTGCAGCATCATGACTTGTGGCAGGTTACAAGTAATTGCCGGAATCCTATATCACTTTTCTTTTTTTAAACTTAATATAACTTCACATATAGGGAGCCAGCCTATTATAGTGGTTTGAGTGCTGGATTAGTAGACTGGGAGACCAGGGTTTGAACCTCTGCTTGACCATGGAAATCTGCTGGGTGACCTTGGCCAAGTCACACTCTCTCCATTTCCGCACTAGACTATTATAGCGCTATTACTCCACTTTCAACATCCTATGAAATCCTGGGGTTTGCACTTTAGCGAGGGGCCTTTGAAGCCCCTCGCTAAACTGCAAACCCCAGGATTCCATAGGATGTTGAAAGTGGAATAACAGCTCTATAACGGCCTAGTGCGGAAATGGCCTCAGTATCAGAGGAAATCAATGGCAAACCCCCTTTGAACAAATGTTGCCAAGAAAACCCCATCATTGGTTCACCTTAGTGTTGCCATAGGTTGGAAATGACTTGAAGGCACACAATAATTTAATGTGTACTTAGCTAAGTAACAGAGATGCTAAGAAACTGCACTAGTGAATTGTGAAGATGTGTATCAGGACATTAGCAATAGTGTCTGATGTGGCATGCAATATTCATTGGACACTTTGCCCTCTCTGCTATGTAACAACATAAGAGCAGCCTTCTACTGGATATGGATGTTACAAAACTGACCAGTTCTAATTCCTGCATATATAAATCCACTTACAAAGATGGAACTCCCATGAAAACTTCCAGACAGTATAATTCCTGTAACAAATTACTTTAGGAAGAATGAGGAACTAACAGCATTACCTCTCAAAAGTAAGGCAACTAACCGATCAAGGTACTTTATAGGTATAAAGAGCAACCTTTTCAAAAATCACTTTTGAAAGGTATTTTAAGAGGCAGTATGACAGATATTTTGTCAAGTTTAATGCCCTCATCTTATCAGTCTCAAGGTGTTTTTCACCCAAAAAGTAGTACTGAGTGATGGAGTGGGGTGGGGAGAGAGAACGATGCAGTGAATAACAGGACAAGTTATAAATACTGATCAAAGAGTGATAATCAATTACTTTTAAAACACTGTATTGAGTGATGGTAATCAATTGCTTTAAAAAAACCTTTTCCAATCTCTGGGTAAATTAGTCTGTTGTTGTTGTGTGCCTTCAGGTCATTTCTGACTTACGGTGTCCTCAAAGTGAGCCTATCATGGGGCTTTTGGGGGCTGAGAGTGTGTGATGCACCCATAGTCACCCAGTGGGTTTCCATGGCTGAGCAGGGAATCGAACTCTGGTCTCCCGGACTGTAGTCCAGTGTTCAAACCACTATACCATGCTGGCTCTCAAATTAGTCTGAGGGAGAAATATTTCTCAGGAGGGATATCCACACCTACAAGCTTCCTTTCTGGCTGAGGCTATGTTCCGCATATCTGAATTTCATTTGAAAAACAACGTCTGGGGGGCGCTTGCGAGCTCAGTGTATAGTGACCTTCCAAGCAGGCCCATTTGTTCCACACCACATTTTAACCTTTTTAGTTGCCCTCCATTCTCTTCTCCATCTCACCCTTTCCCTGAATCCTGCAACTTGTTAAATGTCTCCATTTCATGTGGGGTGGGGATAGCAGCTATGAAAAGTGAGAAGGTCCACATGTGTGCTCCAGGAGATGTTGGAGGGCTGTATATTCTCCCACCTGTAGTTTTTTTTTTTGCCCAAATGTTCCCTAAATACCCCCCGTGGGTATGGGGAGCATTTTCACCATATTTTTAAGCCACTCTGGCCATTTTAGGCTCAAACCATTTCTGCACGAGACTGTTATAGTGCTATGATTCCACTTTCAACATCCTATGGAATCCTGGGGTTTGCAGTTTCAGGAGGGGCCGGCTGGGCATTTGGGGATAAAAAATTGAAAAAAATGGCAAATGTTTACCCCTGGGGGGCTAGGAAGCCCCCAAAATGGCCCTAGGGGCTCCACGTGGCTACACTTTACCCATCTCTGAGTTAAAGTGAAGTTTAGCTCTCCATGAAAGAGAAAGTCAGACGGGTATGGGAGAATGCAAACAAGCTTCCATTTTGCTTGCGAGCTCAATGCCAGCTGCTAGCCTTAATCTGTAAATCATTAAATGGCTCAGGAAGAGAATAGATGAAAGAAAACTCCCCTCGTACAAGCCTGCATAAAATCCAAGATCCTCAGTGGTGATTTGATCGAGTATCCCACTGCAGTGTGTGAGGCTAGGCTGGTTGGTACCCCAGGCTTGGTAGCAACGACTCTGGCCCTTTCTGCACCGTACCTCAATCGCATATTGTTCCATTACAATCGCAGCATTGCCATTTCCGTGATGGTGTCAGGTTAGGAATGCTCTCTACCGCTTCCTTTTGACTTAAGTGGATGAGTAGTGTTATTGCCACCAGTGTTCCCTCTGCACTGCAGCGGCATTGACCAGTCCTTTTCCCCACCAGACAGCTCCTCATTGGTCAGTTGTGTTTTGTTTTGTTTGTAAGCAGTACTAGCATGGTAATGTTGTAATGGCACCACACGCCAATACGGTATTGCATTTTCACACTGTAATGCTTAAAAATGTGCTTTAAAAAATAATTTAAAAAAACTCAAAAGAGAAATGTAAAATAAACATGGAAGGGTGATAGGTTTTGAAGTTACCCCACCATGGGATTTTGAAGCTACCTCACCAGTGGAATCTGCTGCCTCGGAGTGTAGTGGAGTCTCCTTCCTTGGAGGTTTTTAAGCAGAGGCTGGATGGCCATCTGTCGGGAGTGCTTTGAGGGTGTTCCTGCATGGCAGGGGGTTGGACTGGATGGCCCGTGTGGTCTCTTCCAACTCTACGTTTCTATGATTCTATGATTCTATGGGAGTCGCGGAGGGAGGAACAAGCTGGACATGCCCATGCTCCCCCACTGCTGGTTCTGCCACAACAGGAAGCGCTATCAAGCGCTTTTACAGTACCACACTGAGCTGGGTGACAGAATTGAAGCACTAAAGGAAGATCTTAATGGATCTTTTTCTGGAAATGGTATAAGGCGGTTTTGCACTGCTTGGGGAGAGGATAGCATCTGGATAGTGAAGACATTGTGTGGGACCGTGACTCCTGGACTAGAAACAACCTACTACTGTTGTGGGATAGCAACATAATATGGAAATGGCCTCTGACTGTGGAACTGCTTCCAAAGGAGATCAGATTGGCTCTGTCTCCTCTGAGTTCCCAGTGAACAGTGACAACTAAAAATTTAGGGGTGTCTGCTCCACTATTGTTTTTAGCTGTCTGGTTTCAGAACTTTTTTAGAAGAGTTTTAGAGTTGTTGTTTTTTTTTGTCATGTGTTTACTTTTTAGGTTGCTTTAGGAGTCCTGGTTGGTTGAGAAGCAATAAACAAATGTAACAGATAGCTAGATAGCTTGACAGTTAGACAGATAGATAGACAGACAAATAGATAGCAGGAGCAATCAGCCATCCCTTCTAGATAGCAAAGTACAGCCTATTTCTGTCTTGTCTGCTTTTTTGCTCCTTCTCCATCTCTCTTGGTGGTAAATATTCACTGAGAAAGCTCAATCAACCAAATTATTTGATTTTGTAGTTTCTGGATGTTTTTAATTAAGTCCAGACTATAACTACAGGCTCCAAATTGAAAATAAAATATAAAGCAAAGCTTGGCAAAGGCCATTTCCACACTAGACTGTTATAGTGCTATTATTCCACCTTCAACATCCTATGGAATCCTGGGGTTTGCAGATTAGGCAGGGACCTCAAAGGCCCCATCCCTAAACTGCAAACTCCAGGATTCCATAGGATGTTGAAAATGGAATAATAGCACCAACAGCCTAGTGTGCAAAATGGCCAAAGTTACCTTTTTTGGAACTACAACAGCTAGGATCCTCCATTTGCTCCAGCCAGCATGGCCAAAGATTCCTGGAATTACAGTCCCCCAAAAGTAACTCTGCCAACGCTCTGAAGGAAAGGTACATGCCTTCAGTTCCTTGTCCTATTCATTCCATTGCACATGGTGCTGGAGGGTTGCAAAAGGCAGAGCAGGAGGGAGAAATCATCTAGTACACAGATTAAGAATTTAATGGTTTAACTAGATTAAGCAGATGAAGAGATTAACCAGTTTAGATTAGAGGGATTGCTTTTAAATACATTAATGGATAAAATTAAGGGTCATCAATTAACCTGATCCTGCCACAGGCTAAGAGAGAAAAAGGTGGAAGATGAGATCAAACTGGAACGATGAGGATAAAAAGTAATTAATGCAGAGGTTAAGTTTCGGTTTATTTTATTTCGTCTGCTCCCTTACACGATCCCACTACACAGTTCTTCAGGGCTCTAAGCTCTCTTAAAGATAACATGCTGGGACTTCTGCAAGTGAATTCTTTTCCTAAAGAGGTCAGATGACGTTTTAGATTCTAGGAGTTTGCTGAGGTTGCCGTACATACTCAGTGTCCACTCAGAGATGCCCTTGCCTTCCTGACTCCTGTGGTTGGTTTTAGTACTGACCTCTGGCAGACCAACTGCTGTTAAAATCTCAGGAGGAGAGGGGAAAAAAATCAGATTTCACCCAGGCCCTAAAAACAGTTTTAAAAGTAGCTGGAACACATAGGCCATTTCCGCACTGCACTATTATAGGCCCTTTCTGCACCTTGCCTTCTTCCGGCGCTGGGGTGTGGGGATTGCACGAGCAGCCTCCAGCGAGAGGCTCTCGCATCCGGGGTCCTTCGGCTCTGCACGAGCTGCCTGCTCACGTGAGAGCCCTGCCTCTTCCTTCCACAGTGCAGCCTGGGACATTCCCAGGCTGTGCTGGGGCAGGAAGCGCAACCAGAGCAGCTCTGGAGGCTCTGCACACCAGGTAAGTGCGCATGGGGCCCGGGAGCAATGCGCAATGGCGCACCATTTTTGGCTTCCAGCCGAAAATGAAAAGGTGTGCAATTGGCGCCTGCCCTACTCTGGGGCGTCGCTCGATTGTGAGTGCATCGTGCAGATCGCTCCTCACAACCGCGCAATGCTCTAGGTGCCCTTTTGCATGGAAAATGCTGTTGAAAAGGACCATAGTGTTATTATTCCACTTTCAACATCTTCTGCAATCCTGGGGTTTGTAGTTTAGGGAGAGAAATTTAAAATTCCCACCTAGAGAGCTCTCTGGCCGACAAACCCCAGAATTCCACAGGATGTTGGAAAGTGGAATAATAGCATTATAACAGTATAGTGCAGAAAGGCCCATAGTAAAGAAAGAGTTCCAAAATTTTGGGTGCCACCATTGAAAAGACTTTCACACTATTAGCCATACATCTAATCACAGAAGAGATGAAGAGGAGACCAGGAAAAAGGCCTCAGGTCATTTGCACATGGTGTCACAGTCCCATGATGGGAACACAATGGCAGTGGTCTCCAGATCATGCTTTTGCACAACATTGTCACAGTCCTATTGTCAGCCTGCCTCCACGTGGCACAATGGCAGGATATTCCCGTAAAGGAATAAATCTGTTAAGCACCCACGATCGTGCAATGCTGCCATCCTTACCAGCCATGCAGAAGGGCAGGAAGCATGATGGAGGCACTTCCTTTCCCAGTGAAGCATGGGAAATTGCCAGCTGCACTGCGGAAGGCAGACACATGTCGCTTGCACTCCTTTCTGCAGGGAACTGGCCGAGTGCAGAGGGGATCATTCCCTGCAGTAGGTCTGATGCATTTTATATCCTCCCTGCAATTTAGCACCGTGAAGTGCTCCAGGGGACTTATTATACAGTACTGAGAAAATTATTTTGTGTGGAAACATGTTTTCTATGCAGGAAAATATCTTTTGCAGGAAACATGTTTTTTGGCACAAAAAAAATGTGTATTTCTCCACAGAATACCTTCAGGATGTTCAAATACTGAGAATGGACCTGAATGAAGCCTTCATACACTCCTGAACCCCACTTTCTGCCAACCAACCAGAATGTCTCTGATTTGCTGGCTGTCCATTTATATATCAGAACTTGGGCTTTTGGGAAAGAGAAACAGCCCAAGAACATGGGATGTGGCATTTGTCCTTGCTTCACTCACAGCCAGAGTCCAAAACTTGATGCTCCCGGTGAGCCAGGAAATACACTATTTTCCAAACCAACATAGCTTCCAAAATTTCACTGATGAAAACCAGGATATTTATTGTAAAGAAACACCAGAGTGTGGTCAAGATGGCAAAAGTTCTTAACGAGGAAGAATATACAAACTAGGAGAGTCTGCACAGTTTGCTTTTGCCTGAACCTCCTGCGAAGGGCAAGAATTTGCCCTCTCTTCTCTTCTCCCCCTGCTGAATTAATTCAATGCAAATTTTTGCACTTTGAACTCAGTTTGCATCAACTGATGTAAGCTGAAGACAATGGGGGAAAGTGGGAGGAGGAAAAAGAAACTGGAACATTTTAACAGCAGCTGAAAGAATGAGACAACAGAAGATTAATCCTGCCAAACTGGAATAGTTAGAAGATATGGAGTAATTCCCACAGAATTCTTCAGGACATCCAAACACTGGAAGAAAACTGTTCAAGAGGCTTACTGCTCCCTTATTTTGTCTACTGTTTTCAACTGGCAAATTAAACAGTTGAGAATGTTCTCCCCTCCCTATCCTGCCACACACCTTTTAGTATAGCATTGAAGATTTTGTGCAACTATAGTGGATATTCCCACCTGCATTAGACCTTGTGTCATTCATTCCCTCCATCACTGCCCTTGTGTGTGTGAGAGAGAAAGAGAGAGATTGAGAGAGAGAGAGCCATAGGAAATCAATTGGGCGGTTTACTGTTTGGTCAATTCCCAAGTGGTCTCCAGGTTACATGGGCCTTATTGACGCAGCAGGTACTTCACTCAGATCAATTGAAACCAACAGATCAACATTACCTTTGTGCCCTTGAGAGAACAGACTAGCCCTGGCTTGGAGAATTTCTGTACCACTCTCTGTTTTGCAGTATATCTCACAAGTCAAGTTGGAAAGCCGTGGGGTTAGTCTCTTTTTCTGCAGCATAGGCTCTGCCAACTTTGTTCACTGCTGGCCCATTTGTAGACTTTGGGAGGCAGGTTCTCCTAAAACTGGGCCAAGGGCATATTCTGGATGCTTTCGACTACAGCTCCCATAATCTCCAATCATTTCTATGTGGCCTGGGCAATGGGTATTGCGATCCAAACACACATAGGATACCAAGTTGCCTACTCCACTCAGTTTTAAAAACTTTCAGAAAGACTGCAGAACTTCCTTTTCTGATGAGGTCTACTTGGAAGAAGCGGGGAAGGGGGCTGCATCCCAACAGTCAATTGGGCCAGAAGCTAAAGTGTAAGGATAACACTTTCATCTCTCTCTCATTCTTTCTCTCTGTTTTTCTTCACGTTCCCTTCCTTCCCACCCACTAGGCTACTGCAGGAAGGAGAGAGCTTTTTTGCCAGAGGTCTCAATCAGTTGCAAAAAGGTGTTTGAAATTAGACCAAAGATTGCACACTCCTACTATATGGCTTTTAAGAATACAATTTTGATAGATTAAGGAGCTGGAGATCTAAATCAAAGCAAACACAGATTTTTCAGAAAAAGAGAGGGGCTAGCAAGTGAATTAAACAGTCAAATCCCATCCACCCTGTGACTCTTAATGGTAAAGAAAATCTGTCTTCTTTTTGAATGTGGTTACTCTCTCTTAATTTTTCTCCTTTTCTCTCTTTGGCTGGAATCGCATTGGTTAGTCCCAACTAGAGTAGACCCATTCAGTCAATTATTGAATGGGGAGTCAACATAGAGGAAAATCCAATGGATTCCATGCCTCTTCCTCTTGTAGAGAATAACATTAGGCCACGGTTATCCTAAGTGGTACAGTCAGGACAGCACCATTGCCGTGAACCATCACCTACAGGAAGACCCAGTATAAACTACTTGTAGGCCCCAATTAGAATACAGGATTCTGACCTGTCAGTGTTTGTGTGTGGTTCTTGAATCCAAGGGGTCTGAATTCAAATTCTTCTTCAGACATAATGCTGATTGGGTGATCTTTTTACCTACCGTTCTAGTCTTATGCAGGTATTCTCCCCACACATTCTGACCTAACCCCCTCTGTTACATCTCTGCTGCTCCGCAAAAACAGCTAGTACGCATTGGAGGGGAAGTTCTGAAGCAAGGAGACTGGTCTGTATATGCCAGTGGAGCAGGGAGCATGTAGCAGTACAACAAAGCATAGCCCATGCGTGACAGTGACTCCAAGGGATTTTTCATATCTCCCTCTCCTGCAAGCCCTAAATATCTTGAAGCCCTCCATCACACATGGGGGGGGGGCTCATTTTCTACTTCTGGAAGTCTCTAGGAACTGTGATTTTTGCATGAACCCTCTAATCAGCCCCCAAACAAACCTGGATGTGACCATCAGGTCCTTCTTTCCCTCTTTTTTTTCTTTCTTTGCATGTTTGAAGGCGGCTCAGAGTGGATCAGGTCGAGAGACTTGTCCCTAGGACAAAAATGATAATGCTAACAGCCGTTCTACTAGACATTTTTCTCTTCCAATTCACCAAGGATGATGCTGAGAAGCAGCCACCTCAACAGAAGGGGTTCATGAATACCCCCTCACAATTCTAAAGTGTGTGTGTGTGTGTGTGTGTGTGTGTGTGTGTGTGTGGAGGAACACAAGGGCAGGTCTCATCTCTCCAATCTGTCTCCTAGAGTTTTGTCCTATTCACTCAGAAATCCCCCTGAAGCAATGGGTCAGGTAGGAAGACACAAGGTAAAGCAGCTGACCAGTTCAGAGTTGGAACTGAGTAGGTTCAGGACCCTCGACAGCACAGAGGGCACCGCTGAGAGATTCTGCACCTGAATTCAGCACCACGGTTAGTGACCCTGTGGGCAAAGACAAGTTACCCCAGACGTGGGTAAAGAAGTGGGTAAAGAAGTCCTTCTGGAAGTTCCACCCCCTTAAGTGCTTTTAAAGAGCTAGCACCCTTTTCTCCAGTAGCTGGCTTTGTCTGGAAGGTGCTGACAGCCTGAGAATTGGACTGTGAACTGCTCCCCAGTGCCTTCCACTTCACTCCAAGGAATCTGAGGTCCATTTTTCAGACGGCAGCAGATGATCTGGGAGCCCGTAGCCTTAGCATTCCTCACCCCTGTTCCGTAGGATTTCTGAGCATGTGTCCTTAAAAATTCAAAATGGGCACAAAACCATATTTAATAGGCACCAAGCCTTTGAATTTAGGATTAACGCTGCTGTGCTAGCAGACCAAACATGCGTACACTCACTCACACTCTACTGGCTTAATTGACATGGTGCCTATTAGCTCACAGTGTGTGTCAGTTACTAGTGTATAGCGCATTACTATCTTAACAAGGAACCTGTGGCTAAAGATTAGGCTGGTTAGTTCAAATCAATACATGAAATGTACCCCATTCCCACCACCCCGTCAGTCTTATTTCAGCATACCAAAACCATCTCATTCATTCTTAGCCACCGAGTGAGTTGTTTCTCTGCAAGATTTTTACCTCCTCCACAAAATTCTGTTGTTGTCTGTTTCTGGCTGCCTTAGAATGTTCATCAGTATCTTGTGACATCATGGTAGCTCATCTAATACTTGGATGGACAAGAGATAAACAAAAATATTGAATTTTACTTCCTATTAAGAATTCACTTTTAATTTTTTAAAATTATTTTTATTATAATATCAAAAGCAAACAAAGAAATAAGAACACACACACACACATATTATTTAATAAAATTTAAAAAACCCTTTAGATTATTATCTGTCGATTCTCTGTCTTATACATGAAAATGCAATCTCTGTCGAGTTGGTAACAACCTAACTTATCCTTGATTCTTCCCAGGCAAGCTGGAAGTGTGAAAACAAAGAGGGATGTTTATCTGAAATAGGAGAAAGTTTAAGAAAATCAGACAGTTTTGCTTCTTCCACCAATAAATTTTCCATGTCTTATCCTCTTTCAGTTCCAAATATGAAGACAGTTGCACATTCTGGAGAAGTATTCAAAAATGAATTGAAACTGAATTCTCTCTAATTTGCCTGATTCTGAAACGCTTACAACAAATTAAACAAAACTGAGCTAAAACTTGTTAGATACAAATGTTTTATTTAAAAATAAATAAACATATTTGATTAAAAACACTAAATTAAAACATATCAAAACATAATTAAAAGGGTTAGAGTATCACATACCCCATTAAAAAGCCTTTCTGATACAGAAAGTTAAGAACCAAAGCCTGCTTAAGTACAAAGGACTTTTCCTGCTGGCGAAGACAGAGCAGAGATGGGGCCCATCAAGCTTCCCAAGGGAGGGAATCCCACAACTTGGAAGCTTTCTTCCTTGTGTCCTCACCAAACACATCTGCGATGGTGGCAGAATGGAAAGAAAGCCCTCCTGTGAAAATCTTGCCTTTGGCATCAAGGAGGGCTTCCCTTGAACTCCTTGCCAAGCCTGACTCCACTGTAGTGCAAGCCAATTATGTGAAAAACGGGAAGTCATCTCTTGTTGTTGTGTGCCTTCAAGTCATTTCCAATTTATGGTGACCTAAAGTGACCCTATCACAGGGCTTTCTTGGCAAGGTTTGTTCTGGGGAGGCTTGCCGTTGCTTTCCTCTTAGGCTGAGAGAATATGACATGCCCAAGGTCACCCAGTGGGTTTCCATGCCTGAGAGGGAATTTGAACTCTGGTCTCTTGGATTCCTAGATCAACACTCAAACCAGTACACTATGCTGGTTCTACGAGGAAACTCATACGCATTCAGAAACACAGCCCCTCTTTGGCGTTGTTGTTCCAGGACTCCAACAACCTTCATCAGCCTTGTTCTTTCTCCATACTTGCTTGAGGATCCCATCTTGAAGGCCAAACCCTGGGCAACCCACTGCAAAGCCAAGGGTATTGTGAAACCTTTGACTTGTTCTTTGCTGGTGGATGAAACACAGGCATATGCAAGTAATGCAACTCTGCCTGTCAAAGATGATACATCTCTGCTGTGGTCTATTTCTCTGTCTCTCAAACCACAGGCACTGATATTCTCATTGATTTCCATGCTTTCCTCCCACTTGCCAGCCCACAGGCGGCAGGAGGAATCCTTCATGCCGCCTCGTCAGCAAGAGAACTGCTCCCACTCAGAACAGAGGCTTGCGGGGTGAAATATGGTGCGTCATTATCCCAGGTATTATAGTTGTGTGCACAGCTCATCACCTCTCTCTCTCTCTCCCCGCCTACTCTCCTTCCGTTACAAATACGATCTGTGCTGTACCGTACACAATCGCACAGGCACATGAACAGCCAAACAGAGACTATGTAATGCTAGTGAAAAGTAAAACACCACTAGCGTACTTATACAAAGATCTGGGACTATGACTGCTATCAGCTGGGTGATGGTGTGATGCTCTCTCAGTGTACACTCTAGCCAATCAATAGCCAGAATGTTGTATGGTGCAGTGTGGAGTATTAGTTCTACATGGCCCTTTCCACTGCTTACTTTCTTGCAGCAGTGTCTGGTGGGGATCCTGTCAGCTGTTCTGCTCAAATGGAAGCACAATGGGAGTACTCCCCTCCACATAAGCTGGCTCCCTGCTGAAGAAAGCATGATGGACAGACTGCACTGGGGCAGGAAGCAAAGCCATCATGCTTCTGAGGTTCCTCAGGACAGGTAAGTGCAGGATGGTGGAGTGATCATGGGACACTGATGGGGAAAGCCCAGTGATGTAGACCTGAGTCAATAGACTCGGACTCAAGTTGGACTTAAGTCACTTCAGTGACTTGACTCAGACTCAACTCAGCCATAAATGATGCACTGGCTCGACTCAACTCGAGACTTGTATATTTTTAATGACTGACTTGATACCCTTGGTTCAGTAACCTAACGCCTTCATCCAGAAACCTTACAACTTTGAACAATGCCTCCATCTCTTTTTGCCTACTAGTTACCTGACAATCTCTCTCAAGCCCAAAGTGGGGTGCATTTCTCAGAGGGGAACAGCAAACCGGTTAGGCAGTGGGCTTGAGGCAGGCTTGAGGTCTGCTCAGCAGCCTGTCTCTGCTGCATATTGGAGAAGTCTTCTAAAACATTTCCTAAGAGCAAAAGATAAGACTCGCCCCCAGAGTGCAGGGTACATTCTCAGAGGGGAACAGCGAATGTGTTTGGCAGCGGGCTTGAGGAAGAAGGATCCTTCCTTCTAAATCTTTTGAATCTTCAGTAATGAGGAGTAAGATAGGATCCTATTCTTCACTTCCAAAGCAGCAGATGGGAAAACTGCAAATGTGGAGAGCCGACTCTGCTTAAATTGTTAAAACTGACTTTATTTCTCTCTATTCAATAATTCTGGAATTTTGGTTGGGGTATAAAGTTGGGTTCCAGACTTGAGATTTGACTCAAGACTTGACTTGAAAGTATCTTCAAGGACTTGAGACTTGACTTGAGACTTGAAGGTAGAGACTTGAGACTCGACTTGCGACTTGGAGTAAAAGACTTAAACACATCACTGGGAAAACCTGTCAGTAATTTAACCTGTGATCATGCCACCTGGGGGCATAAAGAAGGATGGGACCACAATGCTGTCATGCAGAAGCTTTGTCGCAGTCTCATCCTTCTCTCATTCCCTTGCCAGGATGGGAAGGTACTGCAGAAAGGGCCTATGTGAGACCTGCACTACAGCTGGCCATTCAACACAGCTGAGCCAATGGAGGCTCCCCTATGGTTGTTCTGGGGCTGGTGCAAGGTGGGGAAGATGATCAGAAAAGCACTTAACAGTCTTTCCATAGCCAGATGCAAAATGATTACATCATCTGCTTCAGTCTGCCAGGGTCCTCCAGAGATCTCAATGGATGATGTAATAATTTCACATCTGGATACAGCAACATAGCCAGACACTTCTTCTATCCCAATCCCACCAGTTAGTGGCTCAATAGTTGTTGCAGATTTGGTTGTTGTGGAAGAAGGAAGGGAATACCAACTTCAGCAATGTCCAAAGACATATATATACTAGTATAAGGTGGAACTCTTTGGCCTCAGGAAACTACAAATCCCAGAATTCCACAGGATGTTGAAAGTGGAATAATAGCAGTATAACAGTGTAGTGTGGCAAGACCCTACATTTTATGCTCAAACAGAGGCATGGGTGCAGCTATAAATTAGGATGGAGAGCTAACCTTTTAATTTTTTTTTAAAGTTAGTTATAAAGGCTAAACCCCCTCACTCAGGAAGGGTGAGAATTCCATTTAGCTTATTTCCAATAAGAACACTCCAAAATCCCCAAATTTCGTTATGAACTTACTTTTTAAATTGTTCAGTATCCTACTAGATAGGGCCCCTTTTTTTTTTACATTTTAAATTATTGTAAATTGTTTAAACTGATTTTTTATTGCAAGCTGTCCAAAGATCTTATGATATAGGGTGGGACATAAATATTTTAATACCTACTTACAGACATACATAAACGTGATGGAAAGAACTTGAGATTTAAAGCATTCTAATGTGGGAGAAAATGAGACTGACAGATTCGTCCTTCCAGGCCAATGGCTTTAAGTGATTGCCACTTAAGCATCAGGGTTTGAATACCTATTTGCTCAGCCAAGTTTGTGGTGCTGAATTCAGGTAGCTATCTCTTTTTATTTCCCTCTTTAACAGGTACATGGCAGGCAGCTATAACATGGTTTTTCCCATGCTGCGAGCTGAGAATTTGGCCGGGAAGATGGTTGAGAATTTTGATGCGGATGACGATAAAGTTGATGATTTATTTATGCAGCATCATCGCTTTACAAGTAAAAGAACAACAGAACAGCTCCATGTCCTCAGGTTTATAATCTAATTAAGACATGACACAAAAAAGAAAAGGGGATGGCAGTGTGGGATGAGATTAGGTTTAGCAGATGCGGGCTGTTCTTGTCTTCCTCCATGGCCAGGGCAGTGGCAGTTGGGATGCAGGGAGGGCCTTTTTTTAATCTGCTTCTGGGTCTAGGCATGATGGAGCTGTGCCTGCCTGTTCTTCTCTCCCTCCGAGGCCAGGAAAGTGACAGCTGGGATGGAAGGATGGGCTTTCATCTGCTTCTGGGCCTTGACATGATGGAATTGTGCCTGGAATTCTTCTTTCCCTCCGAGGCCAGGATGGTGAAAGTTGAGACCTGCATCTAATAAGCTGTTTTTATCTGCTCTTGATCAGCTACTAATATTCACACATCTTTTCAAGAATCATAGAATCATAAAATCATAGAGTTGGAAGAGACCCCATCGAGTCCAACCCCCTGCCATGCAGGAACACCCATCAAAGCATTCCCAACAGATGGCCATCCGGCCTCTGCTTAAAAGCCTCCAAAGAAAGAGACTCCACCACACTCCAAGGCAGCCTATTCCACTGCCGGACAGCTCTGACCATCAGGAAGTTCTTCCCGAGGTTCAAGTGGAATCTCCTTTCCTGCAGCTTGAATCCATTGCTCCTTGTCCTAGTCTGTGGAGCGGTAGAGAACAAGCCTTCTCCCTCCTCCACATGACATCCCTTCAAAGATTAACACGGCTATCATGTCCCCTCTATCATGTCTTTCCTTAAGAGGAAAAGTGTATGTGACTTTTAAAAAGAGCAAGTATGTGAGAGCAACGTGAATGGTTTTTCTATCCCATGTCATAAAGTCATAAAACACAGGCAGGCAAGGCAGGGGATTCCAGCACAATCAGACGCAAAATATATACCTTCCCATTCATCTGGGCAGCTGGAAGAAGCCATTGCAAGCTGTTTGGCTGGTCTTTGCACCCCCCTCCTTTCTCTCCCAGTCTCCTTCCCTTTCCTGTTGGACCTTTTAGGCTTATGTCTGAGGACAGGGACTGCTTATCTCTGACTTTTGCAAGCTGCTTTGTGAGACTTTCTAGTTCAATAGAAAACTGCAAACCCCAGCATTCCATAGGGTGTCAGAAGTGAAATAATAGCGCTATAACAGTCTCATGCAGAAATGGCCTTAGAGGAAACAATGACAAACATCCTCAAAAGCAATCTTGCCAAGAAAACACTGTGACAGGTTTGCTTTAGGGTCACCATAAGTAGGAAATAGCTTGAAGGCTCACAACAACAAAATCAACAACAACAATGACATATATCAGGTCTAGAGTAGAGAGGGATGGAGACACACTTGTTTCTTCAGACATTTTGGACTTCCATTTCCAGAAGCCCTGTTCAGTAATGCTAAAACTAAGGGATTATGGGAGTTGTTGTCCAAAACATCTAGAGGGCCAAAAATTCAACTAGTGTAGTAATCCTTAGCAGAATAAATAGGGTTCTGTCCTGGGCCCAGTGCTAGTCAACATCTTTATCAATGACTTGAATGGAGGAATAGAGAGCATGCTCATCAAACTTGCAGATGATACCAAATTGGGAGGGGTTGTTAATACCTCAGAGGACAGGATCAAAATTCAAACAAATGAATTTCAACAAAGAGAAATATAAGATCCTACCCCTAGGCAGAAAAAAATGAAATATACAAATATAGGATGGGAGACACCTGGTTGGACAACAGTACATGCGAAAGGGATCTAGGAGTCCTAGCCATCCACAAGCTGATCATGAGTCAGCAGTGTGATGCAGCAATCAAGAAAGCCAATGCAGTTCTTCGTAGCATCAATAGGAGTATGGTCTCCAGATCGAGGAAAGTAATAGGATCATTCTATTCTGCTTTGATCAGACCTGGAATACTACGTCCAGTTCTAGGCACTTCATTTCAAGGATGTTGGACAAACTGGAACATGTCCAAAGGAGGGTGACCAAGAGGGTGGAGGGTCTAGAAGCCATGTCCTATGAGAAGCAGCTTAGGGAGCTGGGTATGTTTAGTCTGCAGAAGAGAAGGTTAAGAGGAGATATGATAGCCTTATTTAAATATTTGAAAGGATGTCATATCAAAGAGGGAACAGACTTGTTTTCCACTGCTTCAGAAACTAGGACAAGGAGCAATGGATTCAAGCTACAGGAAAGGAGATTCCACCTGAACCTCAGGAAAAAGTTTCTGCTGGTCAGAGCTGTCTGGCAGTGGAATATGCTGCTTCGGAGTGTCGTGGAGCCTCCTTCTTTCAGGATATTTAAACAGAGGCTGGAAGGTCATCTGTCCGGAGTGCTTTGATGTGTGTTGCTGCACAGCAGGGAGTTGGATTGGATGTCTCTTGTGGTGTCTTCCAATTCTACGATTCTATGAAATAGACGGGGATCCAAGGCTTGGAGATGGTAGCTTAAACAAAGAGCCCAACAGAAAACCCACAAACCAATCTCTGCTCTTCTTTTGTCCGCTCCCTGCATTGGCTCTGGCTTCCCCACCGCACCATAAGTAATTCAGTGCCCATTTGTCTCTCCCTTCCTCCGGTCACAAGCTAATACTCCTTCGCCCCCATCAATATCAATGCATGGATTCAGATTGCAACATTACTTAAACCTTGGAGAAAAATAATTTCAAGGATAAATTATTAATTTGTATCGAACACGTTGTAATTGTCCTATTAAGTTTAACAAAGCCATACGTTTGGTCGGGGTATTTATTCAAGGCCGTAATTCCCATCGATGTCCTCAATTCTAATTAACGGACGTTTAGCAAACAGGTTCTATAATTGATATACCCCCCCACCCAAATCGATCAACTCTGTAGAATCCTCCCCTTTCTCTCCACCCCCTTCCAACTGTGTCCCTAACAGCTTCTTCGAAGGATGCCAATTCATTTTCGTTTTTTATGAAAAAAAAGAGACTACTTTGCCTTTTAATCTAGCGCCGTCTTTCAACACAGCTGCTGCTCGGTTAGGAAATCCAAGTGGAAGGGGAAATAAGATTCCTGCAACTTTAAGAGAGGCACTGAAGACAGAATATAAGCAGGTGCTTTTTTATATATATATATATATATATATATATATATATATATATATATATGTATGTATGTCTCTCTCTCTCTCTCCCAAAGTTATATGAATGCCATCCTCCTTTGGAGTCACTCCACCCTGAACCTCTTTATGCATGGTCAAAAGGTTGCTGTTTTCATGTTCTTAATTAGATCACCTCTCTGGCTTCTGATGTAAAAGATGCCATGACCCATTCTCAGCCCACAAAGGAAAGGGGAGCTGCACACTGAGGATTTGTGGAGATACAGTCCAAAATGTAACTTTTCTGACCTCTGTGAATAGTGTTTTCTTGGCAAGAGAAGATAGTAGAATCATAAAGCTGGAAGATACCACAAGGGCCATCCAGTCTAACCCCCTGCCATGCAAGAATATACAATCAAAGCACTCCTGATAGATGGCCATCCAGCCTCTGTTTAAAAACCCACGAAAAAGGAGACTCCACCACACTCCAAGGCAGCATATTCCACTGCTGAACAGCTCTTACTACCAGGAAGTTCTTCCTAATAGTCAAATGGAATCTCTTTTCCTAAAGTTTGAAGCCATTCCTCCATGTCCTAGTCTCTGGAGCAGGAGAAAACAGGCTTGTTCCATCCTCTATATGACATCTCTTCAAATGTTTAAACATAACCATCATGTCACCTCTTAACCTTCTCTTCTCCAGGATAAACATACCCACCTCCCTAAGCCACTCCTCATCTGGCACGGTTTCCAGGCATTCTACCACTTTGGTTACCCTCCTCTGGACACGTTCCATCTTGTCAATATCCTTCTGAACTGTGGTGCCCAGAACAGGATGCAGTATTGTAGGTGGGGTCTGAGCAAGGCAGAATAGAGTGGTACCATCACTTCCCTTGACCTAGACACTGTACTCCTATTGATGCAGTCCAGAATCACATTGGCTTTTTTAGCTGCTGCATCACGGTGCTGACTCATGTTCAGCCTATGGTTTAATAAGACTCCTCGATCCCTTTCATATGTACTGTGTTCGAGCCAGGAATCACCCACCTTATATCTGTGCCTTTCCTTTTTTCTGCCCAAGTGTGGTACCTTACATTTCTCCCTGTTGAAATTCATTTGCCCAGGGTCACTCTGTGGCTTTGTGTAGCTCAGTGGGGATTCAGACCCTCATCCCTTAGAGTCCTAGTCCATTTGGTCTGACAAGTACCCAAAAAGATTTTGTGATAGCACTTTTAGTTTCTATTAGGCAGCCTGGAGAACACAGTTTGGCAAAAATTGTGTGTGTTTGGATGGGTGGGCGGGCTGGGACTGGCATTTTAGATTTCATTAAAGGTACTTTATGTCTCTTCCCAATCTGCATGCAAGTTTACCTCCTTGGCCCAGATCCTCAACCAAGGCTGCTTAGATAGGAATTCATTGGTCAGTTGGTAATTCAGCAGACAGTAATTAATTAACGTACTATTACTCTTAAAACCTGTGTTTCATCCACTAAGCTCAAGGTGGCATGCTTGACTCTCCTCCTTCTAATTTTATTCACACAACAGTCCTGTGAGGTAGGCCAGACTCGGAGGTGAGTTTGATCATGCATTGCAAGAAATAGGTTACAATGTACAAAAGCATATATCACATAACAACTGGAATTCTGTTGCTGACATACACATGCATTATACTGCAATGTGCGTGCAGGTGGAATTATTTGCCACAGCCAGGCAGATATATTCCACTGACAGTGGCCAAAGTGGAGTTCTGTGTACTTCAGTGCTGCATCTTGCAATTGCTCATTGCAGTCGTACATTGGGTATTGGGTATTACAGTTGTGAATTCTGTGTTATACAGCGTCCTTGCACATTCCATGTGGAAGTTGTATGATATACATTGGGCATGGTGTATTACAGCTGTGCACAGTTCATTTCACATAGCAGTTGCACATTGCTCAAAGACCACCCAGACATTGAGATATGTTGCACCATGTTGCCATTCTGCACAAGATTTGATTAGCCCTAGCGTAGCATATCTCCCCATGCAGATGTTTATGCTATGCAGAGGGGATGTTGGTTTGCAGCCAGAATGTGCCCATCTTTAAGATGCCATCAGATTGGGAGGTTTTTGCCACAAAAGAATAGCATGGCTCCTCTTAAACCAATCGCTTAATAGCTTACTGGGGAATTGAACCTGGGTCTCCAGCACTGTAATGAAAGCAGCACCACACTGGCTCTTAATATGGAACACAGTCTCCAAAAGCAGAAAGTTTGAAAGCTACTGCCTTCTAGCATCCAGGTCCTCCATTCTTCAGGTAAGTAATATGACAAGGAATAATTACACTCTGGGGATAAAATAGAGAATAGGAATACCCCAGAAGTACCCTAGAACTGAATCAGTTGTAACGACCCTGGAAAAATATGTCTGCCAGTGCCCCTTTCTCCTCCCGCTGTTTGTAATAGCTGGTCTGTTAGTCCCCAATGCTCTGTATTTATGGATGGTTTTTTTTATTGCTTAGAAGACACTGGAGGAGAGGTCAGAGGTTTATGATGTGGTGATGAAGAAGTTATTATGGGGCTTGGAAGCTAATATTAGCAGAAAATTATCCAGAGTTAATAAACACAGCTTTTCTAGATATACAAACGCCTGACACATGCAGTCAGACCCAGGAGTGTGGCTCACAAGCAGTGGAAGTGGAGGAAAAAAATCAGTTGTTTTTCAAAACAGTGTGCTGCAATAGTTAGAATGTTAGAGAGTGTCTTGAGGCCCATTCACATGACACAATCATAGCACTGTGATTCTACTTTAAAGGTCATGGGTTCTATCCTACAAAATCCTGGGATTTGTAGTTTGGTGAGGTGCCAGAGCTCTCTGGCTGAGAATTCTAAATGCCCCTCCCTCAACTGCAAATCCCAGGATTCCATAGGATGTTGCCATGGCATTCAAAGTGAAATGTAGCACTATAGGAGCAAACGGGGCCTTGGAAGATCCAGGTTCTACTTTTCACTAGTTTCATATGATGATCTGGGGGCCTATCTCCCTACTTACTCTGATCTACCTTTCAGGGTTGTTATAAGAACAAAATTAAGAGGAAGAGAAGTAGCTATGTTGTCTTGAGCACACTGGAGAGAAGATAGGATTTTTTTTCTTTTTTCTTTTTTTTTTAAAGCAGCATATCTATTCCAAGAGTGTAACTGCAGAGAAAGCAAAATGAAGGTGTTACCTCCCCCCATAAGGCTTCTGCCCTTCAAAAAATGAATTTTCCTTATGTCCCTAAATTTCTTGCATTGCAGCAGCTTAAAACTTCAATTAGAAATACAGTGTACTCATTCAAGCAAAACAAGCCACTGTGCTGCAGTAGTTTGAGTTCTGGACTATAACTCCTGAGATCAGGGTCTTATTCCCTGTTCCGTCATGGAAATCCGCTGAGGTGATCTTGGGCAAGTCACACTTTCAGCCTCAGAGGAAGGCAAAGACAATTCCCCCCGGGACAAATGTTTGCCAAGAATACCCCATGATAGTTTTGCCTTAGGGCTGTGATATGCCCCAGATCACCCAGTGGATTTTCCTGGCAGAGTGGACATTTGAATCCTGGTCTCCATATATCTAGTCCAATACTATACCATGATGACATTCCTGTAGGGTACATGCTGCATCCCATATTATTTCCCTAGTCTCTAAACTACTATGCCACGCTGGTGTTTCTGTAAGGTAGATGGTGCAGCACACACTATTTTCCTAGTCCCTGTTATACAACACAGATAATTGTCCCTATGCTGCAACGAAGACTAAATATCCTCAGGGCAGCAGAACCCATCTGATATTGGAAGCTAAGCAGAGTCAGTCCTGGTTAGTATTATTGGATGGGAGACTGCCAAAAAATGCCAGGTGCTGGAGGCTCTGTTTCAGAGAAAGAAACTGGCAAAACCACCTCCGCGTATTCCTTGCCTAAGAAAAGCCTATGAAAACCATGAGGTTGCTATAAGTCAACAGTCATGGCCCCTACGTCCCCTGGGATAGCCCCATAGCTTCTACCTTGTCCTAAATATTTTCAAAAATGTTGGGGAGATTATTTACTCTCAGCCGTGCAAAACACATTCAAGCTGCTCCAGAAGATGATGATTTTCTCTCCCCTCACCTCAGTCATCAAAATCCTGCAAAAACTGTAAGGTCTAAAGAGAACGGAAACAAAATCACTTCTCAGGTGCCAATAATGCTCCACCAGGGACATGTAGCCGACCCACACATAGGTGCCCACCGCTGGCACAATTGCCTACTCCTGCTTTACATGCAAGTCATGGAAAGGAGATTCAGTGAAACCACATTTCAAATTCTAAAATCATATTAAGGGTTATTCTCAGCCTCTGGAGCTCCCTTTTCATAGAGGTTAGACAGATGCCCTCCTTTCTGTCCTTCAGTGGTCAAGTAAAGACCTTTTTACTTTAGCTGGCCTTTGCTCAGACAGAAAAGAACTTTCAGAAGGTGCTCTATTGTCTATATTTCTTCCAGTGTTCATCCTTTAACTGATTTTACTTCTATTGTTAGTTTAAATATAGCTTTTAACTTGCGTATGATGCAAACTTTCATCTGCATCTTACAAATGTTAAAAGATGCCTTGAGTCATAGACTGGGAAAAAAGGTAGAATATAAATACATCATCTTCACAGAATCATAGAATTGGAAGACACCACAAGGACCATTGAGTCCAGCCCCTGCCGGGCAGGAATATACAATCAAAGCACTCCTGACAGATGACCATCCATCCTTTATTTAAAAACCTCCAAAGGTGACTCCACCACATTCCAGGGCAGTCTACATTCCACTGTCAAACTGCTCTTACTGTTAGGAATTTCTTCCTAAGTGGCATCTTTTTTCCTGTAATTTGAATCCATTGCTCCATGTCCTAATCTCTGGAGCAGCAGAAAACAAGCTTGCTCTATCTTCAATATGACATCCTTTCCACTATTTAAACACAGCTATCATGTCACCTCTTAAGCTTCTCTTCTCGACGTTAAACACCTCCAGCTCCCTAAGTCCCTCCCCATAGGGCATGGTTTCTAGACCTTTTGCCATTTCGGTGACCTTCCTCTGGACACATTCCAACTTTTCTTCCTCTTCCTTATCATCATCATTAGATGTGGCAATCCCAAGGGAAAGCAGAATCAAAGACAAAGTGAGGGCAAAGATTATGAATATTAAATCCTAAAAATTGAAATTCACTGTCTCTGGAAAAAGAAAACAGTTGTGGTTCCAATAGTGATAGGTGCTCTGGGAGCAATTCCTAAAGGACTGACAAAACACCTGAAAGAAATCCCCATAGCTGAGATAATAATACATTTACAGAAAGTAACCTTGCTTGGAATGTGCCATATTTTCTGACAATAAGTCACTGTTTCCTAGATTTTTGGATAGAATCCAAAGCATTGATGATACCAAATTCCAGGTGGTAACACCTGGAAAACTGTGAAGCCAATTAATAATAATGACTGGAATCCTGTATCAGAGCTGCATCTCTGTAAGTGGACTTACATATGCAGGAATTAGAACTAGGCGGTTGTGTAATATCTGCATCCAGCAATAGGTTGCTGTTACATGACTACACAAAGCCACCGAAGTATATTGTTCATCAATGCGTATTAGTCCCAATCCATATTGGAACACTCTTATTGATGTCCTCTTACTCATCCTTGCAATTCATTAAGAGGGTTTCTTGGTGCCTCCACTGATTAGGAAAGTACTGATTCTGGTTGCTTTACTTGTAAAGCTCTATGTAGATGGTGCTATATAAACAAACAATAAGAAAAAGAAGTTATATTAAGTAAAAAGTGATATAGGCAGATGATGACAATGAGGACTGAAGAAGGAGAAGACATCTGTTCCATCTCCCCATGTACAAAACACTCCTCTACCTCTTCCATCTTCTGGGTAGGTAGAATGAAAAGACCAAGGATAAACTGCACATGAGACATCTTGGCTACTTTGTCTGATGAGTATAAAAGCAAAGAGCAAATCATCAGATTGCAACTTAACAATCCAGTGCCCCATATCATGTTTGTTGCATACATCTTTGTAGCAGATCCCAATGCAAATTAATGAGCACAGAAAAGGCCCGGGGGTGTGTGTGAAGGAACAAGAGAAGATGTAGCTGCTTTCTCTCCTGTTTCAAGGATGGGTTTAGAAATAAATCAAGAATCTCCAAGTTGAAGCCTGGAAACCTCATGTATACCCCCTGCTCTGAAGAATTCATGAAAATTCAGCAGTTGTTCTGATGACTGATGTGGGCCTGCCGTCTCCCTGTGAGGAGTGACTCTGCTGGAAGTGGATTCCTATTGTCCTGATTCTGCAGAGATGATCAATTCACCAGCAGAAGTTCAAACTTTACCAAGTAGCATGCTTATACGACTGCTCCGTGGTCCCCCCTCCCAATGCCGGAGCAGATGGACGAGCAACTGCATAGAGGGGTGCAGGTTTGGTGTGTGGTGTGTGTGTGTGTATGCGTAGTTTTAAGACTTACGATCAGGGCCAGCACACAGTATTTTGCTGTCTCAGGCAATGGACAAGATTCCTCCCCCTGTTCCACTTGCCCCATTGGCAAGTGGGTCATACAAGGCTGCATTTTATCACCCTGTCTGTTTGATTTATGTGCAGAACGTATCGTACGGAAAACAGGATTAGACCCAGAGGAAGCCAGTGTGAAAAGTGGAGTGGGATTCAACAATATAAGATATGCCACATGGTGGAGTGGTTTGAGCATTGGACTCAATTGGCCTGGAGATCAGGATTTGATACCCTACTCGGCCATGGAAACCCACGGAGTGACCTTGGATGACTCACACATTCTCAGCCCCAGAAAGTCCCACGATAACCTTGTCTTAGGGTTGCCATAAATCTGAAATGACTTGAAGACATGCAACGACCACAATTATATTACTTGAAGAAAATAGCAAAGACACAGAAGAGTGAAAAGGAAGGGTTACACAGAGATATTATACAATCATCCCTCCAGATTCACTAGGGTTAGAGGCACAAGACCCCTGCGAGAGTGAAAAAACCATGAATAACTCTAGGCCCTCCCATATTTAACACAGAAAACAAAAGTATCACCATAATCAACCCACTATGAGTTCCTCTGAGGCCTCGGAGTCCTTCACAAGGCAGAAATGGGTGGCTGGTGGGGCTTACTGCCACCTCCACTGCTGCCCCACACCATTCTTAATAGGGGCTTACAAGTCTCATTCACGGTTTCTCAGTCTCATGAGTCTCGCAGTTCCTATTAAAAATGGCATAAGGTAGCAAATAATCCATGAATAATCAAATCCTCAAAAGTGAAACCTGCAAATATGGAGGGCTGACTGCATTTCTGTGCAGAAAATGCTATTTTACGCACAAAGCAACCGTGTGAGAGCTTCGAGCAGAGTAAGTCCCAAACTGCAAAGATTCTTGTCCGTCTAGGATACTTCTCTTCAGGGTTTATCAACCGCCAAAATACATGGCTTTTGACCATTTACTTCCGAATATTTTCAAATATCCTTTCCCTCCATGACACGTCATTCAGAAGACAGTTCAAGCTTCTGTCTCAAATGAGCTGCTGTCCCTCACCCTTGCTCCTCCATCTGTAAAATGGGAACAGACACACTGACCCATCTTGATGGGTTGCTGTGAAGACCAACAAGGCCAAGACTGCAGTGGGATGCTTGCACGTGGAAAGGTCTGTGTCCAAAAAATATAAAATGAAATCTAAAACAAAACATTGCTAAAGGAAGAAAAAAAGAGAAAACCTTCAGGGACACAGCATCTCACACAAAGGGCAAGCCGAGATGATAGAAAGGAGACAGCCGTAACACACAGTCACAGCTGTATTAACCTCAAAGCCCGCGATTCTTTGTGACCCCTGGCCTCTGCACGTCAGGGTGGGCTTTTTTTTTTTCCACGTCAAGGAGCAACCGAATCTTTGTCTCTTCAAGGTTCAACCTAACCCCAAATATTTCTATTATATCCATATCGAGGGGGGAGCAATATAGATAAAACCTCTGACCAAAATTATGTTGTTATGGCAACACCTCAGGCCGAAACCTCTCCACGCAGCCTGGGAAATATTGTCCAATACATCATGCACCAGGAGACCTGACAGGAAGAAAATTGTCCTTAACCAGCGCCTGTCGGGGTGATTTATAAGGTGTTAATTTCCCCGTGACAATAGGGTATTTAACTTCATTTGCTACCAGGCTCCCCCTACAATTGTTCGCCTGACTAAGAGGGGATATTGTCGACTTCACCTTTTGGGGATGAAGTCCCTTTCTCATCCCCCCCACCCCCAAAAAGGTTATTTTTGGACCTACGGATGGTAGGGGAACAAAAGGTTTTTCCTCAGTAACTCCATTCAGTAGTATGGTGGACTCACAACAGCCTCCCCCCATCAGCACCCTCTGCTTCTACCCCATTTCCTCCATCTTACTGCCAGTGTCCCCAGTCTTTCCAGATAGACAGATAGGCAGAAAAAGTATCAAGCTTTGCTTTGTTTTCATGAACATTCTGGAAACTTACAACATCTCTATAATATCTGCTTTTTTATGCACAGAGGGAAAGGGAAGACAAAGAGGTCCTCTAATCAGGGACCTGATTTTCCTCAGACATAGATTTTGTCTTTGCCCAGTTTAAAACACAGTCACAGAGGTGCATAGAGGTGCCAGGGCTGTCTCTGGATGCAAGGAATTCCAGAGCTTTTGTGGGACCCCGGGAAATCCTTTCCTCTTGTCTTCACCAACTGTGTTTCAGTTTAGATGAAAAGCAAGTAATGGATAGGAAGCACATTTCCCCAGACACAAAATGAGAGTGGTTTTGCCCTCTCCTAGCCATTGGCCAAATGTCACACCAGGGTGGACCACGGCACTGACATCAGGCAGGGCTGCACTAGGCTATGTAAGATGGTGTGGTCTGGATTCAGACCTCTTCACTGTTTCTGCTGCAGACTTTAGCTTGAGATAAAGGAAGAAATTCATTCCCACCAGTGTTTGAAGTGGAGCAGAATCCAGACCGACGGCTGTCAGGAGGGTGTTGAATCCACTTTGGGTTTTAATACAGGCTTTCAAGCAGCTCTCCAAGGTGCTGAACCCTATTCCTACATAGGCTCAGCACCATGTAGGAGCCTATGTAGGAACAGAGTTCAGCACCATGGAAAACTCCTTTAATGCTCACTAAAATCTGGAGTGGGCTCCCTGCCCCAGTGACATGGAGCCACCATCATTGTTGAGATCCCACCTCCCTTCTTTTTCAGAGAAACACCACTAGCATATCCTAAGCAGCTCACCTGCAGATTTATCAAGCTTCAGACACCCAGTCCTATGATATGATAGCAATGTGCAGAGTGACATACATATGTTGACATTGTAGCCATCACCATTGTGATGGTACTGACCAGGTTGGCACAAGGATAGTTGCCATGCAGGCCTAGAGTTTTGCTTAGTGCCATCGTCACTGTTACTCTCAGAGAAGAAACCTGCTCACAAACCAGCATTTTGTGGACAACTGGACCTCGCCCTCCAAAATCTAGAGTTGGGTCTGTGAGAGGTGACTTTGCTATCCAGTGTTATGAACTTGCCTTTCAGCTGAGAGCATCATGAAAGACCCCAAATATCTTTATCTGCTGACAGGATGGATCTTGAAGTGAAAATATATTCCCCGCCCCCCATCTCTTTATTCTTCTCAGTTTGAATGTGTGGCTGTATATACCCAGGGCACGAAGAGTGGGTTAGGGGGTGGGTGGGGGAGATAGAGTTATCAGGTTTTTCAAACAGCAATATAGGTGGCCCTCTTTGTTGCCAAGCCAAGTCAAGACTGGCCCGTATATGTGCAACAGGTCTATATAAAACCTCCCTCAAGTTGCACAAGAGGCAGGCTTCTCACAAGGCTTCCAGGGTCCCGCACATTTAGAGATCTCACAGGAGCTCAGAATTCTCTCACGAGGTCCTCATCTCCACAACGGTTGAGATAAGCTTTATATAGGTCTGCCTCGCATTGACTTGCCACAGTCACCTGAGACTATAGAGGCGAGACAAGGGAGGACACTAGCCACAGTCACAACAGGTGGATCGCCACAGTATTTGAGGGCATTTTCCTGCATGCCAAAGGCTTGGGGGGTCAGTATGTTGTGAGCACATCTGGTACCTGTTCTTCCTGCTCTCACTGGATCATAAAATATGGGATTCAGTGTTACCCCAAAAGGTAGGTGCCCCAAGGGCCACCCTACAATGCCAAATACCTCCTTGAAAAAGTGGGGAATTAATTAGCTCAAAATCAGGAGGCTGCAAGATGGGGGCAACTTAGTGAGATCTTTTCTACCGGTGTTTATGGGCACAGTGTTTATGGGCACACACACATTCACATAAGAGCTAACTGAAAGACAAAGAGAGGAAAAATTATAGAGAGGCTGAGAGGTTTGGGGGATTTATAATTACCAGTCCAGAAGAACAGTGAAGAGCAGAAATTTATTTTGGCTTAGGTAGGACCTAAGGACAGTTCTCATTCAGGAGCCAGATGGACAGAGTGATGGGTAGATCTTCAAGAGACTGCACCGGGCATCCTGAAATCAGGGGTATTTGTACCCTGAAAATGGCTTGTGGCTGTGAAGGTTCCAGATGCAGGACAAAGGGAACCTGTTGTGGACAATGAGTCTTTCGCCTGTTGATGGGCTTAGTGCTTTGATTGACAAAGACATAATGGGTATTGTAATAGCTGTCTATTGTGGGTGCTGTGAGGAAAGAGGAAAGAATCCAGGTATACAAGGGATGGATATCTGTCAATCAGTGTCCTGGTGGGCTCCTCACAGTTGGGTTCCCTGGAAAATTTCAGCTTCCATTTAAGCCTATTATCCACAGGAATGGTGTGTATTTGCCTGACAAATGACTCAGACTTACCTAGAGGAAGTTTTGAGTTGACCTGTCTTCACATTTACAGTCAAATTCCTTCCCTCACTCAGTTTGACCTCTCTGTCACCTCTCAGGCTTGAATTTGATATCAGAGCCAATAAAATGTGTTGCCAATTAGGTGTGGTGCCCATCCAAGCCATACTGATATGGGGGACCCCCAAATTGGGGTCTTACATCAGTTTGCTCTGCCCCAAGGACAAAAACATATGCAACATAATCAGGTCCCAGGTTCACTTCTGGGCTTCCAGGCCCTGCCAATTTGTACCCACTTTCCTTGCTTCCTCATCAGTCTGGGGTACCCTCCAGATACAGACCTGATAACTCCTCTGTCATCCCATTTTTTTTCAGCTGCTTTAAAAAAGGTTCTAGTTTCTCTCCTCCCACTTTATCCCTTTGTCCTCAGCTTACTTCAGCTGCTGAAAACTGAGTTCAAAGTACAAAAGTAGTTTGCGTTCAGTTAGCTCAGCAGGAGGAAAAGAAGAAGAGGGGGTGAAATTTTCCCTTTCCAGTAGACTTGGGGAAAAGCAAACTTCTTCTGCCTCTCCTAGCTTGTACGTTTTTCCTCATTAATAACCTTTGCTATCCTGACCACACTCTGATGTTGCTTGCCTACATTCATTCAGGTTTTCATCTCTGAAGTGTTGGAGGGCATGGTCATGTATATACCCAGATGGTGGACCTCATTTTGACAAAATAGAATCATGGCTCTGCATGGAAAAGCAAGCCCAGTCTGGCCTTTTGTTCAATCCATGGCCTTCCACATAAGACCAGGCAACAGAAGTAGAAAAGAGCAAACGTGAGTTGAAGAAAGGGCAGGAATTTTCTGACACAGGCATTTTCTGACATGCCCCCTCTTGACAAAGTTGATGTTCTTTTAGCAAACTCAATTAACAAGTTGCCACGGTGCAGAAAAAAATATCCATACTAAGGTGATTCACAGTAATGAAACTATGCAGACACAGAAATAAACTGTACGTAGCAGAATATTTCTTAAAGTATTAATATAAAACTACAAGCCTGCAGCAGGAATTGGCTGTTTAGCCTAAATCGATATGTGTAATTCAGCACTGCTGTCCAATGCTTCTTGGCCTCTCTGGTCACCAGGATTGCCAAGTCAGGTCACACCAATGACTGTAGAAACCACAGTGGGCAGAAATCTCCAGCCAGAGTTTTGACCTGAGATGTAGCAAGGCCAGTCCTATCTGAGTGCTAGCTCCTTCCGCAGTCTTTCCTCATTCTTCTTGTCAAAAGTTGCTCAACTCTCCCTCTCGCAATCCAAGCCTTGCTTTGTTTTTGTTTTAAAAAAAACAGCCCTCCTTTCTTTTCTCTTCTGTTTTCATCTTCCCCTAACTCCATGAATGAGATCCTGCATTGCATATGTGAAGCATAAGACTTCATGGCTGGTATCCTGTTGGTTAGTCTTCCCTAGAGTAAACCCATTCAATTAATGATAGAATGGTGACACAACAAGTAGATAAAACTAATTGATTCAATGGGTCTACTCTAGCAAGGAATAAAAAGAGGATTTAGACTTGTGTGCAGTTCTGCATCTCCTCCACTGAGTGTTGCTGTGGGTATTAAATACCTGAATGGAGGGATGTGACTGAGCACCAGGGACTGCCTTCCTTCCCTGTTCAGTTCTCAAGAAAGTGAGCATGTGTGTGAGAGAGAGAAAGACAGAGGAAGAGGAAAAGGTTCATTGTTTCTCTTCCTTCCCACTAAAAAACTGCAATGGGAATAGGAGGTGTCCCATCTCCACTGCCTAGTTCTCCCTCTTGTGATAAAGTTGTTTTGGGAGCCAGCTGTCTGGAATGCCAAAGCAGCTTGAAGGTGGGTTGCTTGGCAACAGGAATAGCACCTCAAGAATGAAACTTAGCACACGGTGTGTGTAGGGGGGGCTTATGGATGAGAGGAATTCTATATAAGGCAGTTTCTGTGTGTCTTGAGCCTTCAGTAAGATCTAGACCAAAACGGGCAACTGAATTGTATTTAAGCAGCTGAAAAAAGGCACAGATAACTAGTGTCTAAGGCTGGGACTTATTGTCAGAGTCTGTCAGAAGTCTGATTGTTTAATGTATCAACATTGCACTATACATGAACTCTAGCAAGATACTTTATTTCCAATGTTACTATAATAAATGTTATAGGTTTTTTTTTAATAACTACTTAGTTGGCCTGATTTATCTAAAGTCACTGATAATAAAGAGAGCATGTTACCTTAAATAGATTGCTTAGTTCTGAGTGAACACAGACTGTTTCTGCGCCACACTGATATAGTGATATATTCCACTTTCAAAATATTGTGGAATTCTGGGTTTTGTAGTTTACTGAGGCCAAAGAGCCCTCTGGCTGAGAATGGTAAATGCCCCTCCCTACACTGCAAACCCCAGGATACCATAAGATGCTGACCCTAGTCCTTAGACCCTAGTCCTGTTACACAAAGGTTATGATAAAAGGGTGGAGTCAGGGCTAGGTGATATTAGGTGCACTATTAGAGTGGAATTGCCAAACCAATCTGAGGAGAAATAAGAATCTTTCACACTTTCCTACTTCTTCTACTTTCTTTGTCTGTTTAATGGACATAACAATTCCCCATGGGGCTGGACAGCTGCAGGGAGGAGGAGCACAAGGAGCTAGTGAATAACCTCTTGCATCCTATCCAGAATAAGACATGCACACCTATAACCTCACGTTCACCAATATATATTTCTAATAGTATTCTTCACCACATCTTCACCATCTGATATCTCCATTGCATTGACTCCTCTTGCCACTTCTTGTTCAGCTCCACTTCCCTTACCCACCCTGCCACTGGTGGCCAGCCTCTTTAGCAATCCTCTCTTCATAAAATTTCTTCACATGTACACCCTGCCTTGTGTGTTTAATGAATGCATTAAGGTAGTGAAACCATGTTCCTGCTATGCCGATGAATGCCAATACTGACTGCATACACTTGGCAGTCCCACGTCCAGTGTTAGTGGGTCCTTCATTAATACAGCTGTGCTTGTATAGCCCTCCTCCAACTTATGCAGAATGCAAAGTTCCCAAAAAATACAGCCAATGAATGTATCAGAATTGGGGGACATGCCCTCAGGTGCAGTCTCAATGGTTTTAATGTTTGAATACCTGAGGAGATTCATGTAAAGACTTCTTAGTTCAAAACTTCTCCTCAAGCCTAATTCCACGATGTTCTTCAGATTATTCTTCCTCATTTCATGGTTTACTCAGCACTTTCTACACAGCCTCAATACTATGGATTCCATCTTGTCTCAAAGCTTCCTTACATCTTAGGGCCTCTTCCCTGTTCTTCTAGCCATTTACTATTCAAAGTTTTAATCCAAGCCTAATGGACAACAACCTGTTCCTTCATATAAACTGAATTACCAGCCAGAAGCAGCTCTGCTCCTGCAGTTGTTAGATGAAATAACCAGTAACCACAATAGCAATGGGCTACTACTTGCCATTAAAGTGCAAAATCATCATGGAGAACAAACTGTTAGTCACACCAAAGCTGGTTCCGGTGCTTAGTTTCTGGAAGTTTAGCTCCATACTTTGTTTATCAACCTGATGCAGGCTAGCTGGAGGATTCTGGGAATTGTTGTCCAAAGGAAGTAACTTTCCCAACCTCTCCTTCTTCACCTTTCCCATTTCTTTTCGATTTTGGGGGAAGTAAGTGCTCTTGCCAATTGGCCCAGAATTTTATTGTCCCAGACACAATTTCATTCTCCTGGCCAGTTGCCAGGGGAAAAAAAGGAGTGATGACAAGCCAGGAAAGAAAAATGGTTTATCTGTGTTTTTAATGTTCTCATGCTGTAGCTGAGAGTTTTGTAAGTTGGATAAACTCTTGGATGTCAGAAAGGGCAGCCAAACTGATCAAGGGTCCAAAGGGAGTTAAACTGTGCTACAATGAATGGTGACAATCAGGTTTTTTAGGGGGAAGGAAGGGGAAAAACAGAGATTTATAAAATAATTCACAGCACAGGAATAACAGAACTCTCTCTCTCTCTCTCTCTCTCTCTCTCTCTCTCTCACACACACACACACACACACACACACACACACAAATGCTATAACCATCCTGGGATCATTCAACGCAGTCAGGCAATGAAAGACTGAAAGAACAGACAAAAGGAAGTACAGTGGTCTGTCAGTATTTACTAGGGTTTGGCTCCAGGACCTTCCATGGATCCCAGCATTTGTGGATGCTCAAGTCCCATGATGTACAATGGTGTTGTGAAATGGCGTGCCTTATATAGATTGGCAAAATTAAAGTTTGCTTTTTTGCAGGGGGATATCTTCAAGCTTTGGTTGGTTGAATCAACAGATACAAAATCTGTGGATATGGAGGGCTGACTTTATTCTTTCACAGAACACCAACTTAGGTCTCCTCTAGAAAAGGAAAAAAAAATCTCTGGAAATATGACTTTTCACTTTTTTTTCTTTTGACTTTATTTGCATATTCCCACTATTGCACCTAAACTCTCTCTTGACGTATCCCAGGTTTCCCTCATTCCTCCCTCTCTTGTGTTCTTCTTCCTTCCCCTCCTTCTCATCACCTGTCCCATCTAGACTCATGCAACATTTCAGAAACTAAATTTCACCAATTTCCATTGGGCCATTTAAAATCATTGTACAGGAGTTATAGCCAAAGTGCCCAAATATTTTAGCAATGTTAGACTAGTTAAGCATTAGGTTCATTTTGTTTTGGTGCAAACATTCCTCTTTCCCTCACTTAACCTGTGTCCTAGAAACAATAGCTGTGTTTACTGGCGGCAGCCATCTTAGCTAGTTCTGGGATGTTACAAACAGACATCCAAGGAGAGATGCATTTCATTTTGGAAAATACCATTTTGGAAAATGAAAATTTAAATTGACCTAGGAAGTAGGAATGAAAAGTACTTGCTAATGAGGATAGTTCCCAGGAAATACTTTGGGATGAAGAAAATATTATGTAGATCACCAAAATAAAATCAGTTTATAAACTGAACAGTTTGATCTGGAGGGGCTCTCAGGTGGTTCTAAAGATGCAATTGAACCAGTTCATAGAAGGTAAACCTATGAATGGCTCCTAGCTAGTAGTGGCGACTGACAGCTCTCATGCCACTGGAGTGGTTAATCCACAGTGGGGTTTAGTCCAAATCTTTAAGGAGCTGAAGCTATTTTGGAGGTCAAGTTCAGCACCTTGGTTAGCTTCTCTTTGGATTAAACCCCAGGGCAGATTGACTTTTCCATTAACATGGAAGTCATGAACTGCCATTGTTGATTTGAGAAGGGCAACCAAGATAATCAAAGGCCTGAAAATCAAGCTTTATGAGGAAAGCCTGAAAGAACTGGATATATTTAGCTTGGAGAAGGGAAGGTTGAGAAGTGGCATGATAGCAACATTTTAAATATCTGAAGTGATGTCATGTAGAAGATGAAGCAAACTTGTTTTCTGCTGTTCCAGAGACTGGAACATGAACCAATGGGTTCAAGAAAAGAGATTCCATGTAAACATCAGGAAGAATTTTTTTGTTGTAAGAGCTGTTTGAGAGTGGAAAAGATTACTTTTGAAAAGAAGGGCGTAGACTCTCCTCCTTTCGAGGTCTTTACACCAAGGTTGGATCGGCATCTTTCATGTGTGCTTTAGTTACGCGTTCCTGCATGGCAGAGGGTTGAACTAGATGGCCCTTGTGGTCTCTTCCAATTCTATGATTCTATGACCATAAGGGTTATGTGCTAGACAACACACCTCTCAGTACATTTACTGGGGAATAAATATCAGGACAGGGTTATTGCCTTCATATTGTACTTGCAGGCTTCATGAAGACACCTACTTGGCAAATAAATGGGAAACCAAAAGCTGGGTTAGATAAGCCTTTGGTTTGATCTGACAGGGCTCTTTTTTCTGCTCTTACATGCATGCTAGTTGTACTCAGGACAGTAAATGTAAGTCTGTGGTTTGTTTAGTGATTCCTGAACTGAAAACTCTGGCTCGGTCCTCCTCTAACAAGCTTGTGACATCATCCAGGATGTTAACTCTAGCTTCTTAGAAGATCAACAAGGCAGAGATCAAGATCTAGACATTATGCTAAATAAACCACAGATAGAGATTCACTGGCTTCCTTAGCTGCTTCCACTGTCTGAGAGCTCAGTGAAAGAATAGAACTGTGTACAATAGCACACCTTCTCACTCAGAATTAGCCAGAATGTGTGTATTTTAAAGTCTGGCTTACCAAACCATGCAAACCAACCTCACAAGTAGAGATCAGGCACATGGGCCTGGTTATCTGCATAGGATTGTTTTTCATGATATAGGTCTTGTTTCACCCTTCAATGAAATGCACAGGGCCACCCCTGCCATTAGGTGGAGTGATGCAGTAGACTCAATCAGATCAGATTCTGGAAAGTAGAAGCAAAATTGACAGGAAAGCTGTGTGACATACAGTTTTCTTTCCCCTGCCTGTATGCTTACCCTGCTACTTTCATGTGTGGCGAAGACCTCTCAGAGAGCTACTGTGTTATGGTGGTTTGGGTGTTGGACTAGTACTGCAGAGTTATTGTGGTGTGCCTTCAAGTCATTTCCAAATTATAGTGACCCTAAGGTGAAACTATCATGGGGTTTTCTAGGGTTGAGAGTATGTGATGTGTCCAAGGTCACACAGTGGGTTTCCTTGGCCAAGCGGAGAATCAAACTCTGGTCTTCAGGGTCACAGTTCAAAGCTCAAACCACTATACCATGGTGGGTCTCAAGGATGCAAATCCCCATTCAGTCATGGAAAGCCACAGGATAACCTTGAGCAAGTCACATTCTCTCAGCCTTAGAAGAAGGCCATGACAGACTTCCTCTGCATAAACCTTGCCAAGTAAACTTTGGCACACTTTGATGATCCATTGAGCTTTTTGTACATGGAATGGGAAAGGGGAGTCCAATTTCTGCCCTGCCTGCGACAACAAAATGACTTGTGCCACTACCTTCACTAGCTTCACTACCTACTGTGCGCATCAGCAGCGTCCCTCCCTCCCCATCTTAATCCCCAGGTTAGAATCTTTAGAAAGAAAAAGACAGTGAGAGTGAAGAGCAGGGGAAAAGAAATAAGCTAATGAGGACCGAAAAGAGAAAGATGGACGCAGGCACTTTAAAAATGATTTCCCCATTATCAGCCAGGGTTGAAGGCAGCCCTTGAATCAGAGGAGGTGAAGACTAATAACCCAAAGGGTATTCAAATAGTCTCCTCCGAGCCTAGAGCTGTTAACATTTTTGCTCTGAGTGTTTCATGTTACACCTTTGCAGAATAGATTAGAGCTGCGTGTCGACGGATTCAATTCTCAACCCTAAGCTGGGAGGAGTTACTTTTTCAGAGTGGAATTTCCCGAAGCTTTCAGCCACGCTGTTGCCATGCTGTCCAGGAGATTGTGTAGTCTGAAAATGTAATGGACGGAATCCTCTATCAAGGTGCATGAGACGCAACTTTGTGCATACTGAGCTATACAGCAAAGAAGCCCTGTCAGTGGATTGCAAAGGACCCCAGCAAGAGCTTCCTGATGAGCACTGGGTTCTACCAATGCACACTGAAACTCCCTAGCCAGTGTCCTGATGCACAGTGCTCCCATTTGTTCATTGGCCTCTAGGTATATCAGTCACTTTACTGGCTCCCCTATGTAGTAAAGTAACAACAGCACTTCACTGGACACAGATGTTATGGAACTGGAGGAAGGCTTTCTCTCAGTCCCACTTCTGTCCCAGGCTCACCTTGTGAGGACACAGGAGAGAGTCTTCTCAGTGGCTGCTCCCAACCTCTGGAACTCTCTTCCACAGGAGGCTAGGCTGGCTCCCGCTCCCTGTTTTCCTTTTACTGGTAGACAAAAACATTTATTTTCAAGAAGGCTTTCAATGTGTGAGTAGGGGAGCCTTTCCTTCCTTCCTTCCTTCCTTCCTTCCTTCCTTCCTTCCTTCCTTCCTTCCTTCCTTCCTTCCTTCCTTCTTTATTTTTATGAGGATGTTCTATTCATTTTTTAAAAAAAAACTTGTATGATTTTGTGCTGTTTATATAGTCGATTTTAATTGTTTAAAATTTTATTGTCATTGTTCTGGAAGCATTTTGCATCTCGTTCTGGGAGAAAGGTGACCTATAAATGCAATAGAGAGAGAGAGAGAGAGAGAGAGAGAGAGAGAGAGAGAGAGAGAGAGACAGATGACTAGTTCTAATTTCTGCAGATGTAGGTCTATTTATGAAGATGGAAGCAATAATAATAGTAATAATAATAGTAGTAGTAGTAGTAATAATAATAATAATAATAATAATAATATAAAATACTTATTTCTTACCTGCCTTTACTCAGAGCTTCAGGGCTGAGGGTAGGGGACAATAATAGATTAACATATAACATATATCAGTTAAAAAGAGAATATCAATTCAAACCAATAGTTAAAATGCATAATATCATCTTTAAAGAACAAATAATACAAATACCTGAAAACAGTCAATAAATTTTTAAAATTCATTGTTAAAATTGACAATTTAAAATCATCTGGATAGACCTGCCAGAAGAGACTTGTCTTTAATGCTGGTTGAAATTCAGACAGCATATTCTGACCATTGCTTCCAGGTTTTGCCTGTTTGTAGGCAGATAAACTGAAAAGAACCTTTCGGGGCAGGATCCATCATTAGCTAGGATGAGCTGGCCACCTCAAGCAGCAGATGCTAGGGGTTGTGGAAAGGGAACAGGAGCAATTCCCTAGAAATTCTTCTTTCATCCTTCCTTTTAGGCTGTTCTTCTCTCTTACATCCCTCAGTGTGGTGGAGTATACTTTTTCGACTCCAGTATTAAAATAATGGCTTGGTCAACTCACTTTTTTGGACTGTAGCTCCCAGTATCCCCTATTCACGATGAGCAATGGCATGCCAGTTGAGGGATTCTGGGAGCTGTTGTCCAAGAAAGTAATTCATCTAAGAGTTACAGATAACTGATAGTCTGGTCAGCTTCTGAACGTGTAGGGGACAACAATACTGCACCTTGCCTCAGGCAGCAAAGTGTCTTGGGGCAGCCTTGAGACCATTTTGCACCACCTTTCACCAGAAAAGATTCTCCAAAAATTTCTCAGGTATATGGGTCTCAGCATTAAGAAAGGTGGCAGCATAACTTGATGACAGAAGCTTAGAGGTCTCTCATGCATAGGGTCACTATAAGTTGAGGTCGGCTTCATGGCATTTGACAATAACAACATGGCTTTGCATCTTTTCCCCACTAAGGCAGTGGTGTGCAAAGGGCAGCTCGCAAGTAGCATGCACCAGGGTCTCCCAGGACGTCAGAAAAATTGCTCCAAAATGCCCCCTACTGGTGTGTGGAGGGCATTTCCACCACATTTGGAAGCCCCCTGCCCTCCGCAAGAGGTCAAACAGGTTTTTCTTTTTTAACAAAACAGAAACATATCCCTTTTAACATATCCCTAAGTTCTCAATGTTTTTTATTTATTTTGCTTCTACTGCAAATAGGAAATGTGTTGGCAACCTGGCTACCATTTTGCCTCATCCACACCACAAAGGTCCAAACTGAGCCTCAAGATATTCATTGTAGGGATTCAGAGAGGGGAAAGGAAGGTGGCTGACACAAGAAATGAATTGTGAAGAGTGGACAAAATTCTCAAAATCTGGAAAATTTCCTCCCCATCCTCTCCTCCAGGATTTTTTTTTTTAAGAGAGAGAGAGAAAATGAGATTTCTTCTTAGCTCTACTTTGCTTTCTCTTTCTTCAGCCTGTTTGGGGAAACTGGGACTTAGGGAATCTCTTCATCTGGCTTCAGGCTCTGGGCTTGAGAACATTCCAATAAAAAAGTTGGGGAGGCATTGGAATGGCTGGAGGAATGTGTGTGCGCGCCTGTGCCTGTGTTAAAGAGGTGATGGGAAAGTAGCACTTTGGAAGCCATTTGAAGGCTTGTGTCAGGGTCAGGAATTAGCTATAGAGAGCCAGGTTTTGAGTCCGCCCTTCTCTGCCAGCTAGCCTCTCCTGCCGGGAAGGACAAGGACAGGGGGACAAAGAGGAGGGAGGTGGCCGGCATCCAAGGTCTGTGGCTTCTGATGATAAGGAGATGGGAGGAGGGGAAGTAGGCTGCTCAGCTGCCACTGGAACCAAGACCAGAAGCACAGCCAAGCATGTGTGTAACCCATTTGATGCCAGGCTGGTATAACAATGAAAGGAGCAGGGTACAGGGAATGATCCTTACCCAAAAGCAAAAGATTAGCTGCAGCCACAGAGAAGCCTTGTGGACCATAGGTCAAATATGTGCTCAGAATTTGAAAAAGGTAACATTTTTAGACTGCAGCTCCCAGGGAATCCTGTGCTTCAAGCTCGGGGATTGTGGGAGGTTTAAAAAAAAAAAAAACCAGCCAAGACCCTGCATGAGAGGCTACAATGCATCACTTTATGACAATGAAGATACGTCATTGACATGATACATAACAATGCTAGTGAATTGTGACAACGCACAAGGCAGCACCACACAAAATGTTCTGTTTTGCCATGGAGAATCCCGTTGCGCAATGTGTCCCAATGCTCAAGGCGTCTTGATGCGCATCAGGACACAATGCACATTGAGATTGTTGCACAGTGGCTGTGCTGCCAGCTCTGTTGGCACTGTAGTCCTGGAGATGTACCTAAGCCTCTGCTTCCCTTCTGAGAATACAGTATTTTGCAACATCGCAATTCACCTTTATGTGATTGTAGGCCAGTTTACGATGATGCAAATAACCTAGCAGAATGCCAGCCAATTTTTCCAAGTTCTGAAACTGCATTTGCCCATATACGCAAACACATGCTGTCCAATCTGTTTGGAGAACAGGGTTCAGAACCTTGGACAGCTCCTTTAAAATCTAGAACAGTGGTGCTCAAACTGTAGGGCAGGACACTAAGGAGGAGGTGATTCTTTTGGGGCACAAAAAAGTCAGCCGGCAAGTACAGCAAATGCGAACAAGGGCAATCTTGTGTGTGTGCACCATTGAGGATTAACCAGTCTCTGCAAAAAAGTGACGCAAAGCATCTTCTCCCATTATTACTTCCTCCAACCTCAGACACAGCAAAAATTGGCTTCCCTTTTTTATGATTTTCCTACTCAGCTTCTCCAATTGTTCTAATGTTAAGCAGCAGGTGCATGCCCCTTGGTGACTATGAGATAGTTTCTGGGAGCAAGGGAGGGAAGTGGAAAGAAGAGACAGAGAGTGTAAGAGCTCAGAGTTAAGATGGAGGGCACATGCGGCACAAGGGGCCTGTGAGACAAAGAAAGAGGGAGAGGTGTGGGATGGGACAAGAGGTAGGCATGAATATCTAGTCTGGGATGCAACATCTGTGTGCAAATGTAAAAGGCGGTCACAGGGTAAAAAGTTTTGGTCTAGAACAAAACTCAAGTAGATTCATTGTACCACTCAAGTAGAAGCCACCATCTGCTTTCCTTCTCTTTCTCTGCCCAGAGGAATGGCAAGAGGGAGCTGTGTTACCACTGTTTCTAGCCCGAGCTTGTGGGATATTAAGATATCACTTGATATCAATAATTCGGACTTCCGTACCCATTCCTCTCCACGTGCTTGCGAGGCCCCCGGATAAGCACGCACACAGGTGCGGCCGAAAATAGCCAAACCATTCACATCCCGATCTAGGCAGGCCCGTCATTGCCGAATGCAGCTTCAGGAGACCTCAAGGCAAGTACCACATTATGTATGCATGCTACTTACAAAAGATCCCCTGCCCCGCGCAGGCAGCTTGATGAGCGGACTATACAACTCTCAAATACTCCGCGTTTGCATACTGGCTACTCTATTGACAATCTGGCTATAATTCAATCATCTAAAGTACTGACCTTTCGGAGGCTTTGTCTCCAGCCCCAAACTCATCGTTTTCCCCAACTAGCCTGCGGCCACAATTTTCCCTATAAGAACCCCTGACTTTGAGTGCTTCCTCGGATCGCTCTTGGCTTCCATCCCGCCTTGCTGTCGCTTTGTCCAGCGAGCCTTCCCCTCAGCCCCACGTGCTGAGAATCCACACTCCCCAGCTTCTTTGCTTCTCACCGGGCTTCAGGACAGGTTTCCCATACCAAACCTCCTCTCTAAATCCCTCTATCCCACTCTTACTTTTACTTCTATAGTTCCTTGTATGAGTGTGTTGCATACATGTGTTTGATTGTGTTTCAATAAAACAATTATTATTATTCCAACTTCTGCCTTATCATTGACTCGGCCTGACCCCATAGACATAGGGTTCAAGATCTCGCTACGTTACCCTGCCTCTCGCATTGCAAACTTGTGCTCTGTCCTAATTCCCTCCTCATTGTTTGAGCACATTTAGGTGTCCCTCCTGGGACCCCCAGAAATCAGGGTAACAGCTGGAGGGAGGGTTTTTTTCCAGCAGGAGGACTGAACTACAAAGGAACTGTGCCTGATGGCTCTTTTTCTGCAGCAGCTGGAAACTAGAGGAAGAGACCCTTACCTCTGACTGGGCCCAGGTCCAAAGGAGTTATGCCCAGTTGCTTTTCTTGTGAAAGCAGCCAGGCATAGACCGGTAGCCAGTGAAGATATCAACACAAGCAAGCCACATACTCTTTGGACCCAGCTGTGGCCAAGGGTATAACCGCAGAAATCTGGACCATTGGAAATTCCCAGACATTTTTTTTTTCAAATGCAATACCAAGTACAGCATGGACATTGGTCCAAACATGATGCGGTAAGGTTTGCCATGTAAAAGATGGAAGAACCTTGCTTCTTGCTACTCCAGAGATTAAAACATGAATCAATGGATGCAAATGACAAGAAAAGAGATTCAGAAATATTCAGAAAAACAGTTTGACACCAAGAGCTTTCATGATTCTGAAATAGGTAGAGGGGCGTGGATCCCCCTTTTTCTGGAGGTCTTTAGAAAGACATTGGATGGGCATCTCTCAAGGGCATTTCAATTTCGTGTTTCTGCATAGCAGAGGGCTGGACTAGATGGCCTTTGCAACCCTTTCCAACTTTATGATCATATGATTCAGTGACATACTATGTGGGCTCTCTGATGTCTGTGGCATCTCATAACAGTAAAGCTACAAAAAGACAATAAAGATTTGTTCATTCATTCATTCATTATCTTTGTATGTCCCCTTTCTCCCCGAGTGGGACCCAAGGCAGCTCCCAGAGAGAGTCCATTAAAAGACCTTTGCAATCAAATTAATTAAAACCACCACATAAAACAGTATAAACTCAACTAAAAGACATACAAAAGTTGAAAAGGATGGATAAAACACCTCAGTAAGAAACTCTCTGCTTACACATGAAAAGCCTACTTAAACAAAAAGGACTTTTCCTGCCCACAAAAGGAAAGCAGGGAGGGTGGGTTATGAAGGTTAAAAAGATAACTTTTATAGGTTCCTCAGTTCCTGAAGATGGGAGATCTCATCCCTGAAACATGCTGAGCCATTCACTGTATCAATAAAAACACTTTTTCCCCCATTCATAGCCACGGCCTCTCATCCACCTTTTCATACTTCTTTACAGGTGCTGATTTTCTTGTGATCACCTCCAAGGCTTAATACATTTATCATGGCAATAAGCCACAATAGACTCCGGTCCTCTTGTAATCCTGGAATTCTTGATCATATGGAAAGTGAAAGTGGTTGTCGCCAAACGTACCAGGGGTTTTCAGGAAAGCTGATTTTAATAAGCTCTGAGAAATACAAGGGAGGATCCCATCGGCTCAGCTAAATTAATAAGGAAAGGAGCCCAAGGGGTGGGGGGAGTTGCTGAAGGAGCCATTACTAAAGGTACCCATCGCAAACAATTACAAGGAGAGAGAATAAAAAGGGGAGGCTTTGGGGAACTGAATGTGTTTGCACAAAAGGCTTAGCGATGAGCTAAAAATATAGAAAGGGCATGCCTAAGAACTGGAAGCAAGGACAAGCCACCAAGGACAAGTGCAGAGGAGTCGCCAAGGCTTGTCAGGAAACCCAGAGCTCAAGCTGAGACTAGCAACTCCTTTTTCATATATATATATATATATATATATATATATATATATATGTACACACACACACACACACACACACACACACATATGTACATCCCCATCTGTCTCCCCAACATGGGATCCAAGGCTGCTGCAAGTATATATTAAGACAAAATGCACCTAAAGAATGAGGATAACAGCAGGGGTCAGGGAAGCCCTTAAATAGAACTGCCCTATTAAAAATAGCACTAGGTATTGGTCTTTTAGAGAAAAAAGGGGAAGGGTTAAAATATAACCATGGGGATAAAAGTAAAGCAACCGCAATTAAAAGACCTTTCCACAGCAACTTGTTAACAGTCAAAAGCCTAACCAGGAAGGTCTTTGACTACTGGGGAAAGATGATCAGAAAGAGAGATGGCCTATCTTCCTCCGAGAAGAGGGAATTCCACAATCAGAGCAACCAGCAAGAAGGCTCTTTCGGCAAGGGTTGCTTGTGGTGGTGTCGGTGTGCCTTCATGTCATTTCCTTTGCCTTCCTCTGAGGCTGAGAGAGTGTGACTTCCCCAAGGTCACTCAGTGGGTTTCTTTGGCTGAGCAGGGATTTGAACCTGGTCTTCAGAGTCACAGTCCAATTTTCGAACCACTACACCACACTGAGGCCATTTCTGCACTAGATTGTTATAGCACTATTATTCCACTTTCAACATCCTATGGAATCCTGGAGTTTGCAGTTTAGGCCCCTCGCTAAACTGCAAACCCCAGGATTCCATAGGATGTTGAAAATGGAATAATTGCGCTATAACAGGCTAGTTATGGCCTGGGTCTCATAAAGGATGTTTAGAGCAACCAGAAAGAAAAAAGAGGAGAAGGTTTTGTCGAAGGACATTTGGAATCATGGTAGTGTGGTGGTGGAGCTTACAGGGTTAAAGTACCAGGAGGTTTTGATGGACAGGAAGAGTGATGTCCATCTGCCATCCCATTCAGGCTTCCTTACTCCCTCTGAGGCACCTCTGTAGCCTCAGATGACGGATCTTTGATGTCTTGAAAGGACAGCAATCTATTAACTGTTTAATTTGGTTGGAAAATTCTAGTATTCTCTCTCCCTCCCGCTTTCTTGTTCTAGGGCAAGTGGGGCTTAGCTAGCTTAGAGTTTCTTTTCTCTTTGCATGTCAAAGTCTTTTGCCTTCCCACCTAAAGCCTTAGCTCTTGCTCTTTGTGTCATTTAAATGGATGGCTTATGGCATCCAGGTGACCAAACTATGTGAGCCAGGATAGACCCTGGCCTTACAGAAAAGACCAAACTTCTCTCTTTTTGCCCTCTTTGCCCTCTTCACTTCCACTTCCTTCCCTCTGACCATGCTTCACCTCTCCACCAAGAAGATGGTGAATTAAGAAAGCTACTATCCTACCAAATCTTTTTGTTATCTAGTTAGGATCTAGGCTCTCCAATGCATATGTGATTATAAAATTCATTAGTAAACTTTTCTATGTTTGTAACCTGAAACTGCCTGCCTTGTTTTGTTTTCTGAGTCAGTCTCCATTCAGGGAAGCCATACAGAGATTGGGACACACCTGATAGTTGAAAGAGATAACTTAGATGTGTCCCATGTCTCTGATATAAGAAGGCAGATTTCTAACAGTTTTTGCTTTCATAGAATTTCCCCCAAAGGGCTAACACACTGGGAAACTGTAACTCCCAACAAATTTGTACTTTTATTAATTGGTATCCTAGAACGGCCACTTAGCTACATAGATACAACTAAATACTGTAACATCTCCTGGCCTAACACTTCCCAGCCCACCTTAATACCCAACAGATAGATTGGGATTGGAGGTACATTCAGCTACCAATTAGGGTACAAGGAAGGTGGGATCCTGCTTCTGATTGTCACAGGCTTGCTCCCTGGTGAAAGGGGTGGCAACGTCATCTTCCCTGAGCCCCAATCAGAAGCTGATTGAACCCCCTTTGCCTGATCTGGCTGCTGGTGCTTAAGATGGAATGGGGTAGCATTTACAAAGATTTCCAGTAAGACTACATATTCTTATTGAATACTGACCAGTTATAGATCCATAACTCCAGGTTATGACTCTGTAACTGCAATATCAAATACCAATCAATATTTTTCCTGCCAGTGAGGAGAGATTTATGTTTTTCCCCTTCATATGCTAAAATAAGCTGGGTGGCTTCCAGTACAAAACACCTTAACTTGGTTGGGTGAGACTAAATACTGAAACTCAAATACTCAAAAGGAGGGCGACCAAAATGGTGAAGGATCTGGAAGCCATGCCCTATGAGGAACAGCTTAGGGAGCTGGGTATGTTTAGTCTGCAGAAGAGAAAGCTATGAGGGGGCATGATAGCCATGTTTAAATATTTGAAGGGATGTCATGTGGAGGAGGGAGCGGGCTTGTTCTCTGCCACTCCAGAGACCAGGACAAGGAGCAATGGATTCAAGCTGCAGGAAAGGAGATTCCACCTGAACCTCAGGAAGAACTTCCTGACGGTCAGAGCTGTCTGGCAATGGAATATGCTGCCTCGGAGTGTGGTTGAGTCTCCTTCTTTGGAGGTTTTGAAGCAGAGGCTGGATGGCCATCTGTTGGGAATGCTTTGATGGGTGTTCCTGCATAGCAGGGGGTTGGACTTGACTGTCCCTGGGGTCTCTTCCAACTCCATGATTCTATGATTCTATGAAACCACTACATCACACTGGCTCCAACTAATTAAAATACTTTCCAATGACTGACAAATGGTCCTGATTAATCAGGTATAAAATCCTTTTTGACTCATTAACTACATTTATATCCTGCCTTTCTTTCAATGAACTCAGTAGGATAAATATGGCTGTCTTCCTCCTTACTTTATTTTCACAACAGTCCTGTTAGGTGGGCCAGGCTGAGACAGAGACAGTAACTAGCTCAAGATCACTCAGTGAGTAACATGGTACAACCCTGACTAGAACCTGGATCTCTGCAACAGTCCTTGAATATATGCATGTGTGTGTGTGCGTACATGTGAGTGTGCATTTCAAATCCTTATACAAAGCACGGATGGCATGAAATCATCTAAAAAAAGTGACATTCTGCTATTCTCTCATGGAGGAGAGAATGGCTCTTCCAAGACGGTATTCTGCTACGAGAGCATCATGTACAGAAATACTAATTTGGCCATTGATTTAATCAAATCAACCAATACAATAAATCAGCCAGGATTTCTTTAATCTGGTGGCAGCCCTCATAAATATTGGGAGAAAATGCAGATGGTAATACGACCATTCCTTCTAGCCAATGAATAAAACCACATTACAGCAGGTACCAGCAGTAGAAAAGGCGCTTAAGCTTCTGCTACGTAAATGTCCTGTTCGTCTCTTTCTCTGAACTTTAATGACATATATATATAATATCATACTTATAACATTCTTGATTTAATTAGCCTGGAATAACTACCACCTTCTTCATAACCACTAACTCAGACGTGACTCACTAGACTCACACTCTGAAAAGTAAGCATGTGTGTGTGTGTGTGTGTGTGTGTGTGTGTGTGTGTGTGTGTCCCTATATTACCCATCATGACTGTGAGCATGACAATCTGCTTAAAGGGCGTTAAGGGGTAACCAATCTGCATTACGTGATCTTTGCGCGTATGTCCCCTCAGAAATCTCCCCGCTGTAGCGCTCCACTGGTTAACCCTGATGGAAATTAATTCCCCACTAGTTTGTCAGGGGCTTCACTCACACTTCATTTTGTTGGGGCTAAATTGGATGATCCATCACCGCTCCAAAGAGACATGTTCCTTTCCCCGCCGTTAAGCAAAGCACAGAATAGAAGCATCATTAAACTATAACTTATTCCGGGCTTTAGAAGATTGCAGAAAACATAAAGGGGGTGCTTTGATCCATGGGAAGCCAGCGTGCTCTGATGGCCATGGAGGGGAAGGGGATGAATCACTCTCCTGGGGGCCATCAAAAACTCTGTAAAGGGTTGCTCTCCTACTCTGGCAAAGGATGCTGGGGAGCAGATTGTACAGTCTCCGGGGTTCCCTAAAAATTCCTTTTGTGGATTAAAAACCCCAGGCCCCTTGACAGAATGGCTATGCTGACTGGGGAATTCTGGGATTTGTAGTACCAGCTTTTCTAAGGCTATTTCCCCACTACACAGTTATAGTGCTATCATTCTCCTTTCAACATCCTATTTAATCCTGGTGTTTGCCATTTAGGGCGCTTAACATTCTCAGCCAGAGAGCTCTTTGGTCTCAGTAGACTACAAACCCCCAAATTCCACAGGATGTTGAAAGTGAAATAATAGCACTATAACAGTGTAATGCGGACGTGGTCTAAGCTTTGTTTCCCTCAGCGGGAGGGGGAAGATTGACTATGTTTAGAGGCAAAGCATCTGTTTTCTGTGCAAAAGATCTCAGGTTCAGTCCCTTTTATCTCTGATTTTATAGGGGATGGGAACTGAGAGTCCCATAACCTTATCGAACTACAATTCCCCAAAGCTTTTCCCAGCACAGCCAGTGGAAAGAAAGGCTGTAGAGTGCAGTTGGGATACATCTGGAAAGCTACACAGTTCCTGTCTCTGAACTGGAAATCTTGGAAAAACTTCTGTTGAGGACTCAGCTGGATCCCTGTCAATCAGACTAGGGCCATTTCCTCACTAGACTGTTATAGTGCTATTATTCCACTTTCAACATCCTTTGGAATCCTGGGGTTTGCAGTTTAGGCCCCTCGCTAAACTGCAAACCCCAGGATTCCATAGGGTGTTGAAAGTGGAATAATAGCACTATAACAGTTTAGTGCAGAAATGGCCTTGGCCATGATGGGCTGGACCATCCAAGGCTGCTTCAACAAAAGGCAGTTATAGCGTGTGCACGTTGCCTCCAGACATCACGAGGGCCGTTACCTTTCATGACTTCTAAAAAGCATTAAAACAAACACATGAAAGATAGGTTGCTAATGGCTGTTAGCACGAAATCAGAGAACAGAAACACTGTATTCAGTGGGGAGAACACTACTAGAATATTCAAAAGCCCCTCTGTCATTTCAAGCTGAAATTACATTGTGTTTACTCCAGCTAAGCAGAAAACAGCAGCAAGTACAACACTGGAACAGAGAAGATCTCAACCTTACACCGTATCCTCCCGCATTTCAAAGACGAAGACCAGAATGCAAGCGGCCAAGAAATATTAGGGTGTCATCAAGATGGCAACAGTTGTTAATGAGGAAGAACAGACAAGCTGGTGGGAGGCGGCAGCAGTTTTCTTTTGCCTTAGTCTACTCAAAAGGGCAAGATTCTGCCCTTTCCCTCCTCTCTCCCCTTCTAAGTTAATTAGGGAGAAACTACTTTAGCACTTTGAACTCAGTCTCTTTCTATGCTACACTGTTACGGTGCTATTATACCACTTTCAACATCCTATGGAATCCTGGGGTTTGCAGTTTAGGGAGGGGCATTTAGAATCCTCAGCCAGAGAAGTCTTTGGCCTCAGTAAACTACAAACCTATTCTACAGGAGGTTGAAAGTGGAATAAAAGCACTATAACAGTCTAGTGCAGAAAGGCCCTTAGTCTCAAAGGTGCTGTAAGATCCTTTTGCACACATGTTTTTCATCTTTAGAGGGTATGTATGAGAACAGCCAGCGTAGTATAGTGGTCTGAGTTCTGGACTACAATCCTGGAGACCAGGGTTCGATTCCCCACTTGGCCACAGAAACCCACTGGGTGACCTTGGGTGCATCACACTTTCTGAGCCCCAGAAAATCCTGTGATAGGCTTGCCTTTGTGTCAACATAAGTTAGAAATGAGTTAAAGGCACATGACAAGGACAACAACAGTGCATGATGGTGTTCATCTTTGCAGACGGTGAGAGAATCCATACTGGCCACTTAAACGCAAACATACAGACACACAGAGGCTGCAATGAGATGCCAGAATATAAATTCTTCACTTCCATTCCTTCTCACCCCAATCAATATCAGCTCTTTTGCCAGAATGACTGAGCCCTTAAGCTAAATGAAAGAATCCTAGTTAATGGAGGGCAGTATAACAGACATTGCTGCAAGGCCTTTTGATGCCTTGGCTTCCAGCCAGCCCAGGCCTTAAAAAACCGAAAGGAAACCCCTAGCCCTGTTCAGCCCCAGATTATGAGGTTGCCAGCTTCCCTGCTGGAGTTCCCAGCTGTCCTTTGATGGCCTCATGGCAGCAGGAAGAAGAAAAACACAACAACAACAGGCCAATGTTATGCTTATTCCTGAAGTCTGGCAGGGCACAGCAATCTGCTTCAGGTGATGTCAAAGCAGGCAAGATGAAGGCGAGGATGGTGCAGCAAAATCTTTTTAAGATTTGGCTCGGGAAAACCAGTGTTGTTCTGCTCACTGTGTCTGCCCTGTTTCCCTGCAGCATACCCTTCAGCTGTCCTGATTCAGTAGGGTCTGTCCCAATTAATCCCACTCTTTCAGCTGCTTTTAAAACATCCCAGTTCTCTCTTCTCCTCCCACTCTCCTCCTCCATCTTGGCTTACTTCAGTTGCTGCAAAATGACTCCGAAGGGCATGTGAAGTTGGTGCTCAACTTATCAGCAGGAGAAGAGAGGAAGGATGGAGTCGTGCTCTTCTCAGTAGGCTCAGACAAAACTAACTGCTGCAGCTTCTCTTAGCTTGTCTGTTCTACCTCTCTCCCTTTTCTCTCTGCTTTGAAGTTCATGCATGCTCAGTGAGGGATTCTGGAGGCAGCTGCTGTTTACCTTGCCTGTTGTAGGCAGGTGCACAAATATATGGTGGGATTGGCTTAGCAGAAGCCCATTTTCTCTGCTCAAGCTTTGGTTTATCGCACTGTGTACTGCAGTCATGGAGCCCTTCTGCACTACACAATTATTGCACTATAATTCCACTTTAACTACTGTGGCTTGATCCTATGGGAGCCCTGGTGGCACAGTGGTTAAAGGCCAGTACTGCAGCCACAAGGTTGTGAGTTCAGTCCTGCTGGGCTCCAGGTTGACTCAGCTTTCCCTCTTTCCGTAGGTCAGTAAAATGAGTTTGTTGTGGGCAATTAGCTAACACATTGTAAACTGCTTAGAGAGCACTTAGCTGATAAGAGGTATAGAAATACACATGCTATTGCTAAGCTATAAAATCCTAGGGTTTGTAGTCTTGGGGAGGTACTGGAGCTCTCTGGTTGAGAATTCTAAATATCCCTCCCTAAGCTACAAATTCCATGATTCCATAGAACAGAGCGAGGGCAGTTAAAGTGGAATCATAGTGCAATAGTTGTGTAGTGCAGAAAGGCCCATGGTGCTGCAACTCAGCACCAAAACTGTTCCTCAAGCCCTCCTTCTCTATCTTCCCAATGCCAGTACTGACCAAAAAAAAAAAAGGAAAAGAAAAAGAAAAGAAAAGAAAAATCTAGTTAGACAGAAGTGAAAGAGGGTAAGGGCCCACCTTATCATGTACTCTTTTGCAGGCTCATCTTCTGGCTCTAGTTTCAAAAGCCATCTAGACACTTTTTGTATCACATGGTCATTGTCTTTACATACTCTTACATAAAACTCCTTTTCTCTAACCTCTGTGGCTGCATTTCTCTTGTCTCGATTAAATCCATCCTTAAGCTGCATATAAGCACACCAATTAAGATCTTTACCTTAATACCCTTGAACTTCCCTGATGTGGCAGAGACGGCCCCAATTAAATCTCTGCCATCCCACTTTTTCAGCTGCTTTTAAAATGTCCCAGTATCATTCTCCTCCTCTCAGTCTCTGCAGTTTTTGTCTTTTTAAATTTCAACTGCTGCAAATTGAGTTCAAAGTGCAAGAACAATGTGCACTCAGTTAACTCAGCATAAAGGAGAGAAAAGGAGAGGAGAGGTAGAATCCTGCCATTCCCAGTAGGTTCAGACAAAAGCAACCTACTGCAGCCTTTCTTAGCTTGTTCATTTCTCCTCATTAGTAACTTTAACCATCTTGACCATACTCCGATGTTGCCTGGTCACACATGTTCAACAGTAGAATATGCTGCCTCGGAGATAGAGTCTCTTTCTTTGGAGGTTTTTAAGCAAAGGCTGGATGGTTAATGGTTGGAAGTGCTTTGATTGTATATTCTGCATGGCAAAGGATTACACTCAATGGCCCTTATGATCTCTTCCAGCTCTATGATTCTATGATCCCTCTGTGAAATGTTGGAGGTTATAGTCCCAACTAAAGCAGAACTGATGAACCAATAGCCTTTATTACTACTGTTGATTTTTCCATGCAGTACTTTATTTAGTGGGTTTTAATCTGTCTGAGGCTAGCAACTTGATTTAGGCCTCAGATTTCACTGTCCAAGAGCCCCAACTGGGCAAACGTTCCCATTCACACCCAGCACATATTTGCAAACACATGTCTGTCTGCGGCTCTTCACGTTTTACACGTTTCCTGCAAGCAATGCTGATGCAGCCTCGGCTTAAAAATACAATTGCCGTGTATAGTGTGAAATGGATTTTATCTACCCTGAAATTGTGCAGTTAAATATCTACCATATCGAGCCCCTATCGCCGAGCCTCGAGATGCCTGTTTCTCGGCATTTGCTAGATCTTCACCTACTAGGCCTCTGTCTCTTCCTGCTTGGAGTGGCATCTGCTTCTCAGCGGTGGGTGACCAATTTCTGAATAAACACTTTTTAAGATGTTATGATTATTTTTCCTGTTCTGAGGCCAAATTGACCATTTAAAAAATTAACTCCACTGCTACCTTTCCCTGTGTTGAAATCCTTTTCATTACACCCTGGAAAATGGGTCTTAATTGGATTAGGCACTCATTTGTCAACTAATTAATTGGCTTTCAGAGATACCTGGAGCCATTTCACTTGAAAAGATGGCTATGAATGCAGACAAGTGCATTTTCTTGTGGCGCAATTATTCTCTGTGTGGTGTGTGTATAACAGAGAGAGAGAGGGAGGGAAACCGAGGAAAAATATAAGTACACATCCAGTCGTTGAAAACATTCATTTTCTCCCTCCTAATGTACTTATATTTCGGGCATGACTACACTGTAGCTTGTGAGAGATGTGTCAGTCCCAACCACTTCAAGTTGTGACCCTGGGCAGTTTACAAAAGTAGGCAGAAATACTATTACACATTCTTCAATCATATATTCTAAATCACTTCATGGGGATTATTCATTAATTCATTTATTTATTGTATTATCAATCACACTTCAGCCCACCAACAGTGCCTCTAAAGCAATATTCAGTAAAAAGTATTCAATATTATTAATATACATGTTAAAATATCGGCCAAGATCCTGAATCAGGCACAGAGTTACAATGTTGTGGCTACAGTTTTTCTCTTGGTTCATCCCCCTGAACCCACCTTAAAATCCAGCCATACTGAGAGGTGGAGTTCTGTGCTGCTGGATAGTGGGCACTGGAGGATGATGTGTCCAGCTCCCTCCTACCAGCAAGCCACCATCTGACAAGGGGTTTCTGCTCATCACAAGGTAGCTCACTAGGAAGAGGTACTGGATGCATAATCCTTCGGCACCCTGATCTCCAGGACCCCGGAACTCTGTCCCTTGGCATGCTTGCCTGGATTTTAAGGTGGGTTTTTGGAGGAGCATGTGCAGTTGTAGCAATGGTGCCACAATCATAAATTTGAATACCAAATGGTTACAAAGTCGTGACCTCATAACTGCCTAACAGGATGCCAGCCATTATCTGAAGACAAGATTAAAATAATTTTAAAATCCATCAAAAATAAAATCAAAATCCAAGAGCCAGATAAAATGACAGAGTTTTGACAGCCTTGTTGGATGTAAAATATAGGGCCAGCCTGACTTTCTTTGAGGAGGAGTTCCCCAGCTAACGTGCTGCTACTAAAAAAAGACCTGTTGCAATCTAGCCTTTCAGGGTGATGAGACATGGTGGTGGGGAAATGGATGTGAGAGTGGAAGTATAGGGTCACCATGCTAACTCCCGCCTTTTTATTTCCTTTCCCTGACCTGGTTTGGACCCTAGATGCCTGTATTTCCTAGTTGCAAAAGAGTCAGAGCATCTCATTCAAAGAGAGCTCTAAAAGTATATGTTTCATGGTTGGCAGGCAGGGAAGAAGAGAGGGGGTTACAGCAGACGAGACTGGGAAAACAGAAGGAAAGTGTTTACCTGATGCAGGGAGAGAGCAAGTGTGAGCAAACAAACAGGAAATAGCCATAAACGTGCTGCACTTAAACTTCTGAAGAGTAACATGCAACCTAACTCCAGTGCACAAGGCACACAAAGGTTGGAACCCCCAACAGAATCTCCCTGCAACCCTGTTCAGAAATATATCCAATGCTGTATTTTTTCAAAAAATGTATCCAATGCTAGAGTCAGCTTGCTGCAAGTAGCTGTACTCTTGCTGTTGCCCATGGCATCCAAGTGCTTAGTGCCAACGATTCAAAGGATGGAATCCTTTGCTCTCAGGCTTCCATATAGCCAGGAACCCTAGACAAACAAGATTCCAGATTGGATGATAGCATTTGTGCATACATGGGTGCAAAAGCTCAATAGACAGAGAATGCCAGCAGGTGATCTTTGAGTGACAAGCAATGCTTGCAGAAATTTCCTCTTCTACATAAACGTGTAAGGTATAGGACCCCTGTCCCTTATTTCACCTGGCAACCCTGGTTGTGTATAAATGGTGTCACAGGACTAAAAGGTCTCCTGTATTCCAAATAAAACAGTAGCAGCAGGGTAGAGAAGTTCCAGATATCTAGGAGTGGAGATTATGCTTTATCACAGGCCTCACAAACAAAAATAGCAGTCTGTTTCTTGTCTCCTAAAAGCTTTGTTTGCTAGGGTTCCCAGGTCTCGCAGGTCCTGTTTTCAAGGCTCAAGGCTCAGCCCTTCTTTTCCAGCCTTCAGGAAGAGGGAGACAACACTCAGAGTAAAAGCACTGCTTTGAAAAATGTATGTGTTGTGTGCATTCCTCATTTTGTTACACTTTGTGGGTTTTTTTAAAAAAATAAGAATGGCATATTTCCGTGGAGCAGAGGTTGGTGCTTAATGTATCATGTTTAATTTTTTTTTTTAAAAAAAAATTACACATACAAGATTTTATAACCTAAAACTACATAAAAATTTAAAACTAATAAATTTAAAACTAACCAAATCTCCCTAACTAGACTAATAATAAACTGCATAAAGACAAAGACATCTACGACAAAGGATATCTACTAAGTGACTTCCAATACTTCTTAAGGTGGTTATACTTATCACAATAATAAAACTACTTCTATTTAAAAAAACTACTTTTTTTTCTAAAAAAATGTATCATGCTTAATGACATCCCCGGGCTGCCCTTTATGATAGCACCACAGCCCACCTCTGATGACATCACAAGAGGTCATTCCCTACATCTCAGGCTTAGATTTCAAGGTTTGGGATAGTCTAGAATTGTCAAAACTATTTTAGTGGCAAAGCAAAGCAGAGGATGCTTTATATGAAGGGAGAATTGCAATTTTGGAAGCTTCAAAAAATGCCATTTTACCTTTTTTTTTTTTTTTTAAGAAAACAAAGAGAGATTGAAAAGGAATAACAGGGTTTTGAGCTCTCTGGGTAGCACAAAATCATGGTGGGGTGCAGTTAATCCCTTTGGACTGTATGTTGACCCTGTCCCCTGTCCTGATCTATGTTTGAGAAGGATAGCCATGTTTTCTTTGTGAAGAATGATACTGGGGGAGTTACAAAGGCTCATTACGTCATGTGGGGCCTCCTCAGATGGCTATGAGAAGAGAGGGCAAAAGGAAAGCATTGCTGTCTATAAAAGAATTCAGCTCCCCTGACGAAACTTTCTTCAGTCCCCAGGTTTCTAGCATTGCAATAGCTTAACACTTCCGTTGTGATTTTAGAAAAACAGTTGGGGCATCCAAAGAAAAGGGCCAGACAAAAGGACCAAGGGAATGCGAGCACAGCAAACAGAAAACTTCTAGGCATGAATGATTTTCAGCATCTCATTCAGCAATGTGAGAATTTGGGGGATTGAAGGAACATTTCATTTGGGCGGCAGAATTCTTGCCTGGTGGGGCAACGCCCTCATCCTTCTCCCCACCCCATAGCTGCACCCCTCGTCCCACTACAAAAATCAGATGTTTTACAGCCTAGTCGCAGAGTCCTCGCCTTTTTGCTGGATTGCACCCAGGGAAAGAAAGAACTCTGAAACCATGAGGTAGACGGTTGAACTAAACGGTGATGGGGATGGTGGTGGCGATGATGATGGACTTAATGGCTCCTCATCAGCTGCCTTCCTGTTTCCATCATTGTTCTTTTGTTTGTAAGAGCTGGAAGGAGGCGTGCAGCAGCTGCGGGGAAACTTCCCAGCAATGACTAAGTGAGAAGAAATCTTTTGTTGTTAGTTGAATTTCCTGGAAGCTGTGTATGCCTGAAGACACACACGGACTGCCAAGTTTTGGCTACTCAGACACAAAGTGCTATTTGGGCACAGCAGCAGCCTTGCCGGAACAGCACACGGTCTGCACCTCAACCCGTGTGATGTGTCTGTAAGGATGGGGAAAGCATTCTGTGCATGCTCTGAGGTACTCCTGTTGTACCTTTTTCCCAGAAGTAGACAGGAGATAGAGTTCCACATGCTGTTTGACGGTCACTTGTTTTTTATTTATTTATTTATTTATTTATTTATTTATTTATTTATTTAAGCCCAGTGTGTTTCGATCAAAGTTGGCCTTCCTCAAGGAGTTGTATAAATTTCTGGAGATGTACATACACACTCCAAAGTAACGGACCGTCGAGCAAAACGGAGCTAAATTTCTTTGGAGACTGTATTATACAACTCCAGAAATTTCTGTTTCTGAAATTTCTGGAGAGGAATTAGTGATGTGAATTGGTGGAAGAGTAGATCTGGCTAACACATACTGGTTTCCTAAGCTTCTCAGTAAATCTACCTAAGGTTAGGATTGGAAGTTTACTCTCAGTTTTATAGCCACTCCTCCCACCGCTATTGCAGATAGCTGCAACTAAGGCCTCCCATGTCAGTTGGACAATGAACCCACTCCAGGTTCTGAGCCAGACTTTATGGACTTGTCCAAGGTGCTGAACTCTATTCTGAAATAGGTTCAGCACCTTGGATAGTACTGCTGAACCTATCCAAAACTCAGATTGGATTTAGTATTCCGTTGACATGGGTTATGCAAAAGTTGTCCTGGTGCCAGATGTCTGCCAGGAAGATGTCGTAGAACCTGGAGGGTTCCTGGACAAGCCAAAGCAACAGTGGAAGGAGCAGTCTTAAAACTGAAAGTAGATTCACCACCACCATGGCAACTCATTATCCAAACAGCCAGCCTATGAGCAAGAATCAATACATTTAAAACTGGAGCTGAGAGATCGTGTTGATTTGTGCTAGGCTGACTTGCAAGATAATAGAACTAATTTTCATACTTGCTGTTTTCAAGCTGTATTTATGAATGCTCATTCTCTGCTCAGCATGTTCTCTACACTTTTAAACACAACCTATAGTATTTCCCAAGTGTGCTAATATACTTCTTCCCATCAAGTGGGCAAACAACAGGTTCTTCGAGAGATGGTTTATATTTCCTTTTGTACTTTCACTGGAAATGGAGTACAGGTGAAGAAAAAGAATTATATCTTTAAAAAAAATCCAAGTAATGCCAGAGACATTTCACTTTGTCAGTCAGCAACATTTATTCTTCAGTAACAGAATTCCAGTGGAAGTTAAGAAATACCACCATGGCAACCATTTAATTTCAAGTAACAAAGATGCTCAGATCTCAAGGCAAAATTGTGGGGCAATCTGGGTATCACCTGGGTACTCAGACTGGGTTGCCAGATTGAAAACTGAAAATGGTTTCTACATCTTTAATAGTCATACAGAAAGAAAGAATTTTACCAGGTGTAGCTTGTGATCTGGTTGCATGACAAGCAACACCTGCTGAAATTCCCTCACCTGCATAGTCAAAGGTACAGGAGCCCTCTTCAATGTTTAAACCAGTGATTTCAAAATTATATGTACTAGGCTTTGGCTCTGGAGCTATCTTGGTTCCTCCTTCGGTGATCTCTTGGCTCCCACTTTCTACCCCACCAGTTGTAGGGGGCATAAGGTACTGCTGGAGCTGTGTGTACCCCAGAATTGTACTGAAACCCCTCTGATGGCTGCTGTCCAGAACAAGAGAGGATCACTTGCCATGGCCAGTGCTGAACTCCCAATGTGGTAGGTTTTTGTGCATGTAATGGAGGAGTCCAATTTTCTCTTTTATCTCAGACAAGTAAGATGTCTTGGGCCGGCCAATTGTGGTTCCAAAAAGTAACTTCTCCAACACCTATCTCAAAATGGATTCAATGGGGCAACAGGAGTAGCATGAACCAGAGCGGGGTTATGTCCTATTTAACACTTGATTAGAAGCCCTGCTGCCTTATATCATTGTCCTCTCGGGTTGCAGGTATGGCTTAGAAGTGCATTCACAAAAGAGCAGTTTTGAAAAAGAGAAAGAAAGAAAAGGAAATGTCCTTTACGCAGCAAAGAAGCATTCACAGCTTTCCTCTGAAAGAAAAGAATGAAAGAGAGATTGAAAGCAGCTCGTTCGACAACTGCTGGAGATGTCAGAGACCAGACAGCCTTTGCTGTCAAGTGTTACAATCAGGCTGGGAACACTTCAAGCTTTCTAAACAGGGATAAGAAAAGCAGCCATTTTTAACATGTCCCCTCTGTGGCCAGACAGCATTATAGGGATATAGCAAGATGCCTTACACCAGGTCAGAGTGTTTGTTTCTTCATCCAACCCAGCACTGTCTACACCACCAATGGACAACCTGTGGCTTCCAAATGTCCTTAGTCTACAACTGCCATTGCTACTGGCTATGCTGGCTAGGGCTGTTGGGAACTGGAGCTCAATAACACGTCGATCTCGAACCCTGAGCCCTGATTTGGGGTTTGGACTACAGTTCCCAGATTTCAGGACCTGGCCATAAATCTCAGGACCTGGATTCTCGTCTACTGTCCTCATGACAAAGGTAAGGAATCTCTGGGTGAGAGTGCTGCCTTGAAAACTATGTGTCAATATGTTTTCCCTCATTTGTTAAGAGTTAATGTGTTTTTTGAAATTGAATGGTCTACTCCAGTGGTCCACTGGAGCCTGGGGGATCCCGGTGCCGCCCCCCTCAATTTTCCTCTTTAAAAATAAGCCTTTCGTTTTTAAAATCGGCCTTTCCTGCTTTTGCTTGTGGAGATATGAGGGGGAAAAATAAAAAGGGGGAAAAAATCATGCAGGCAGTGTTCCATCCCATTGCTCACTGAGAAGTAATTAAAGGGCTTAGAAAGTATTAAGCTACCTGTATTTATGTTCTGGCTGTGCCACAATGAATGCACTCCTTCCTCAGACCCCCTCATTGCAACGTTTCTGTTTATGGGCCTGCCCGACGACTTAGGACCTTTCTTATTCTAGCTAGGTCTCCCCCCCCTTTTTTTTTGTACGCATACCAAAAAAAGTGGAAAGAATTCCTGTTTCAAGGTCGATTTTATTGTCTGTGATATTTCTTAGGGGTCGGTTGGTTACGGAGCAGAAGGGTGAGTGAGTCTATATAACATTTTTTCCTTGTCTTCCCTGCCCTGCTCTCCTTTGAGCATTCTGTAACCCTGGCAAGCCCGAGGCCTCCAACCCCACAGGCTGCCTCTTCTCGCCGCCCCCTCTTTCCCCAGCCCTTAAACGCTTTGCCATTCCCCCATAACCTCACTATGATTAGTGCCTCATTTGCATTCTATTTGCATAATTAGCACCGTGGCGATTACAAAGCAGATTACAGGGCAATTTCCAAAGGAAAATAAAAATTTAGAACCAATAATGGGAACAGCAGCCAGAGAATTTAATTGGCAGGGAGAAAGTGAGGTCTAGTGGTTAAGAGCACGAGAGCAAGGGGGAGAGCTGGGAACAAGGATTTTTATCCTGGCTCTGGGAGGAGAGTGAGGTCTAGTGGTTAGGGAGAGGTCTTTGTCTGAAATAAGGTTGCCAAAGTAAAAACCGGAGTGGGCTCCTCCACCTTTAATGGTTGTGCAGAAGAGGGAATTTCAACAGGTGTCACTTGCTACCTGGGGCCTTTCCACATTACGCTGACACAGCGCTATTATTGCACTTTCAACATCTATGGAATCCTGGGGTTTGCAGTTTAAGGAGGGACATTTAGAATTCTCAGCCAGAGAGCTCTTTGGTCTCAGTAAACTACAAACCCCAGGAGGTTGAAAATGACATAATAGCACTATAACAGTGTAGTGCAGAAATGCCCCTGGTTGTGTAACAAGCAACAACCACTAAAATTCCCCCTTCTTAACAACCATTGAAGGTACAGGAGCCTTTTCCAAGTTTAAGGATGGCAGCTCTAGATAGTGTTGCCAGGTGAGATATGGGACAGGGCTCCTGTGCTTAGCTCTGCTGCTGCTGCTTTATTTATAATACCGAAGAGCATTTAGTCTTGTGGCATCAGTTGTACAAACTAGGGTTGCCAAGTGATATAAAGGACAGGGCTCCTGTACCTTTCATAATTGTGTAGAAGAGGGAATTTCAGGAGGCATTGTTTGTTACCTGGTTGCATGGGAAGCAACACCTCCTGAAGTTCTCTCTTTTGCACAGACATTAAAGGTATAGAAGCCCTCTCCAATTTTCTCTCTGGCAACCCCAATACCCATACCTTGCCACTTGCTGGCAACCAGCTCCACAATGGAGCTGATAGGTAACTTGCCTGCTCTGGCTCCCTTAACATTGATACAAAAAGCATCTTACTTTTATGCCATAGCCCTGGTGAATCATTTTGTGCAAACATGACAGGTTGCCGTTTTGTGGTTTTTTGTTCCAGGCACCACACCGTCTTTGGCTAGGCCTGATCTATCTATCCATCCATCTATCTATCCATCCACCTATCTCTATTTATCGTCTCTGCCTCTATCTCTATCTCCGGCTGTCTCAGCCTCCTAATCTAACGAACCCATTCTAATCTAATCATGTCCAATCTTAACACTCCCCCCCCCCCCGTTATCTTTTCTCACTAATTGATAGCTCTGTCATTGCCAGTGATGGGAGAAAGAGGCACAGGGATGGATAAAGCTTCTGCATGCAGAGGGTTAAGAAAGGAAAGCAGGCAGGCCTTGGGTGTCTTCCTGGTCACTCAAGTGACCTGTCCCGAGACAAGAAACAACGAGGGGGCGGAGGGATAAGGCGAGGATGATTAACAGGCACAGAAAGGCCCGAAATGATGGAATCAGCTTGCTGTGAAATTGGAGTCGAAGGTTGGGAAATAAAGAGAGGCTGGCTGATGGGGTGGCAGTAAGTGGCGACCGATGAAGGAGACACCCCCTGTCTCCCAGCGGGCACGCTTTTCTGATAAGGAGGTAGCAGCGTAGAGAAGCCTCCATGGCACCTCTCCAGCGCCCATGGTTGTGAGAGACAACCTACCTTAAGAACGCAGAGCTTTAAGTTATTTTTTTCCCCCTTGAAATTAGTTACAGTTATAGTTCCAAGGCTCCCTCATTCAGTGAGTTAGCTGTAGTTATACTTCTTGGTGTTGTTGTTGTTGTGTGCCTTCAAGTCGTTTCTGACTTATGGCGACCCTAAGCTGAACCTGTCATGGGGTTTTCTAGGGCTGAGAGTATGTGTTGCACTCAAGATCACCCAGTGGGTTTCCATGGCCAAGGGAGGGAATCGAACTCTGTTCTCCAGGGTAGTAGTCCAATGCTCGAACCACACTGGTGCGCATAGTTAAAGTTATCTGAACACATACACACATCCGGATTCCTTCATTCAGTTGTATTATGCATGGACCAGAAACTGAACCACGTGTGAATTCTTCCTTCACCATTTAGTGAGGCTGCATATCCTGTAAGTAGAAAAAGTAACTTTAAAAGTTACAGGTACACTGCAAAAGTTATGCATCATTACGCTACAGCCTGTGTGTATTTGTGTATGTCTCTCTGTGTGTGTCTGTGTATAGAAGCTGCTGGTCTTGGCTTGGAAGAGAAAGGAAACAGGTACATTTCTTTTTTAAAAAAATCTTTTTTATATATACATACAACAAATAAAATACATAATAAATAACAGCAATATTTATATAACAAGTTAGCTATTATAAGTATCTTTGTATGAAACCGGTACATTTCTGACACACTCTTATGTCTCTTAGCAGCCCAAGCTAGCTGCTTTTTCCTCCAAGGCAACTCAAGTTATTTAAACACACACACACACACACTTTTGTTTGTTTTTATTTGTTTGACTTATATTCCACCTTTCTCTCAGGACTAGGACTCACACTAGCTCACAAGAAGGTACAGATTTTTTTCATTAAAAGAAAAGAAGTAGGGAGAAATATTAGGACGTAGTGGCCATGATCCTGCATCAAGTAGGTGGAGCATAATGCTCTGCCCACTCAGTTGTATGTTCTGTCCCACACGTGGCAGCTTCTCAAGTTACAACAGGGGCCAGCACTGCTGATGCTTACTGGTAGGAAGGGGAAGGGACGCAGAGAATGAAGAAATGGTTGGTTACAGCTCAGAAAATAAACAAAGATATGCTCCCAAACGGAGTGTACCCTCGTTTCCCTTCCCCTAGCAGCCCAAACTAGCCATTCTTTGTCCTAGGAAATGTGTCCACATTCCTTCCCACCAGTAAGGAGGGGCAGCAGTGGTCCCTCCCAGGATTTGCAAACTGGGAGGGGGACTTTGGATGGGGCTCAGAGTTCCTAGCTATTCTCATTTTATATAGGATATTCTGTATATGAGATGTCCTGTACTGGAGGGTCTTGAATTCCAAAATCACATGGAGGTCACACAAAAAGTCCCAAACGCTGTTATTTCATGATTTGGTAAAGAAAGGGTGCCAGCCATGCAAACTCCAAGCATTGGGTATGAAGCAAAATGTGGCCTCAAATAACATGTCTAGTGCTGCCAGAGTATATCTGTTGTTTGGCACCTACTTTCTTACTCCTTGCTGCTGCCCAAAGCAGCACACTCACAACATGTTCACAATAGTAAACACTCCTGATATTACAATGGCCAGTAGTCACTTCATGTTTTTTTATGGGTTTGGGGGTTCCCATGAGATTTGATACCTTGAGACAACCCATAGATGTCGTGAGGTCTCCTTTCAAGAGTTCAGATGCTGCCTTCTATAGGCTTGCTTCACATGTCCTGAGACAATGTTAGGATGGTGACCAACTGGCTCACCTTTCTGCTTTAAAAACTTGGCAACCCTAAGCTGGGGCACAAATGGCCAGAGAAGAGTCTCCTGCAGCCCATCCAAAACACCACTTAGATGCATATAAACCACACTACCATTTGCCAGCCATTGGGCATGCCACAAACAGAAGGCCAACCATTTTGCTACATGGTAGAAACACAATCAATCCAGTCATCTTACAATTGCTGAAAAACAATTGTAAAATTCACAGCAAATAAAATAAAAGGACAATACCAATGTGTTAAACCAATTGTCACAAGACTTCCTTAATTTTTTTTAAAAAAAGGCTTTGTTTGAAAATGGAAGGACAACAGGCTAGCTTAGGCCATTTCCTCACTAGAGGCCATTAGCATGTTATACTGTTGTAATGGCGGCATTGCTGTTTGTGCAATGCTGTTGGGTCAGTGACACTCTTTTCCACACTCTTCTCCGTTAAGCACATGGGTAGTAGTATTGCCACCGGTGCTGCTTCTGCATTATAGCATCTTTGGCCACTCCAGTGCCCTGCCTTCACTCTGTCCCACCGCCCCCTGATTGGGTGGTTATTTTATTTTATTTTATTTTATTTTATTTTATTTTATTTTTTTTGGATGCTGTACTAATGCAGTAATGTTGTAATAGCATGACATGCCAGTACACTATTGCACTTTTGCCCTATACTGTTTAAAAATGTATTAAAAACATAAAAAAGTTTTGACTCAGAGGAGACATTTAAAAGAAACAGGGAGTGGTGATAGAAAGTCATCACGTCATGGGAATCACTGAGGGAGGGGCGAGCTGGGCACAGCCACGTCCTGCCCACTGCTGGATCCGCCATAACAGTAAGCACTATCAAGCTCTATAATGGTATTGCAGTATGACTGCTGACAGGACAAAAGTGCTATAGGAGGCTCTAAATGGATTTTTTTTTCTGGAAATAGAAATATGGCAATTTGGCGACACTTGGGGATGGGATAGCAGCTGGACAGTGACAATGTCATGTGGAAGCATGTCTCCTGGATCGGTAACAACCCACTGCTCTAGAGTTATAGACCTATCATGAAGAAATGACCTTCATCTCCCTTAGAAGGACCAGCAGGCTAGCTTAGTCTCCCTTGGAAGAGACTGCTGTAGTTTAGAAACAACCACTGACTTATACTTCAGTTTTGTTGTTGTGTACCTTTAAGTCATTTCCAAATTATGATGACCTTATAGCAAAGCTATCACAGGAGTTGCTTGGCAAGATTTGTTCCAAGGTGGATTGCCTTTGCCTCCCTCTGAGGCTGAGACAGTGTGATCTTGCCTATGGTTACCCATCAGGTTTTCAGGGCCTTGTAGGGTTATCGAACCCTGGTCTTTAGAGTACTAGTCCAACACTCAAACTATTATACCAGATTACAAGGAAATAATTGTTAATAATTCTTTGTAACAAGGCAATTCCAAGCAATATCTCAGGATGGACCCAAAATCTTTTGCTGCCTGTGCTGAATCTGCTAGTCAGTTTTGTCCCGGCCTCAGGCTGACCAAGTCATTTTGGTGTCTGAGGCACAAAATCCCACAAGCGCCTCTTGCCCCTAGCAGTAAAGATGAAATAACAATAATGCATTATCTAATTCAATAAGAAATCTAACAGTGCAGATAATTGGTGGCTATGATTATTAGTAATTCCAGTGGGATTAATTAGCTGGATCTGTAATGGTAGATTTTTTTTTCTTTTTTAAACTTTTTTTCTTTCATAACAATTCGGTTTGGCAGCGGTCAGAGCTCTTTTATGTTTTAGAAGGTTAGTGTCTAGTGTTTTAGTTAGTGGTCAGCGTATTCATTTAAGGTGTTGGTATAAAAAAGCTTAGGACAAAGGGGGAAAGTGGGAGGGAGAGAGAGAAACTGGGACATTTTAAAAGCCACTGAAAAAGTGGGAATTAGGACTGTCCTTGCAAAATATAATTTCAGAATATGTCAATATAAGGCAGTTTGCTGTATTCCTTCCTGTTTTCCTAGGTTGTCAGCTGCACGGTGGGATAGATCAGTGCATTACCGACCAACTTGAGTCATAAGACTGCTGATTAAATACAATGGGTGGGCACTCTATTACCATAATGCAACTAGTAAAAGGGTATTATACAATTAAGTATCTTATCATTCAAGTCTTTCACCCTAAAAATATGTCCATCTGGTTGTCCATCACCAATGGCGTGTGTGTGGGAACCAGACCGACATGCATTTCCAGTTTATTATTGTATTAGAAGTCACTCAAACTCATGCTGTGGCTAGGACTCTCCAGAGACTAGTTCTGGGACCCTGCAGAGGGCTAATAAATTTGCCGATGGCAGAGTTCTGATTTTGTTTGGGAGAATGGAGGAGGGGATCCCAAGTGAGCGATACATCAGCTTTAAAGCCTTCATGAATAAATGATCAAATAGGAAAAAAAGAGGGAAAAGAACCACTATTGGAACTTAGTAGCCATCAGATAAAACGGTTTTTCATTCTCCCGAGAGACTTGTACTCCCCCTGGAGCAGCTAGAAGGAAGATAAATTGGGGTATGGGAGAACTGAAATGGAAGACCTCAGGAAGTTGGTTGCTTGGTTTATTTTGCACAAAAATGCAAAAGACAAATTCAGACCCAAACTCTGGGGTTGGAATCAAGGATATGGTCACTACAGCTGTGAGGTGGTAGTTTCCAGTTCACGCATGCTATGGAAAACACTAAAGAATCTGCTTGTGCAAATGAGGTCTGCCACTTCATAGAGACAGATGAAAATTCTATTTAATTCATTTTCTGACAGAAGTTAACAAAATGTACAAATTTCTTCATGAACTCAACAGAAAGAATGTGTGATGATGGTGGTGGTGATAGTGATGTTTTAGGATGATGATGTGGATATTGAAGAAAGCTGGTAGAAGGAGAATCAACTCCTTTGTAATGGGGTGCTGGCGCAGAGTTACTATGGGCCATTTCCACACTAGACTGTTATAGTGCCGTTATTCCACTTTCAACAGCCTGTGGAATCCTGCGGGTTGCAGTTTAGGAAGGGGTCTTTAGAATTCTCAGCTAGAGAGCTCTTTGGCCTCAGTAAACTGCAAGCCCCAGAATTCCACAGGATGTTGAAAGTGGAATAACAGTGCTATAACAGTTTAGTGTGGAAATGGTCTAAGTCATCCACTGCAAAGATTCGCATCTATCTAGGATTCTCATCATCAGTGTTTCCTGACACTCCAGAAACCTGTTTTATTTATTCTCATTCTAATATATATATATATATATATGTATATATATATATATATATAATGTACACACATACATATATAAAATTAAGGATGGTTTAATAGGCCCTGTAAGTTCAAACTGGAGATTAGGCTTTAAGGCTGTTTATAGGAATAGCAAAAAGAAACTGCTATTGTTCCTGCAACTTTGTGGATCAGCCAAAGCTATCCTCATACCAGCAGGAGGTACAGCCTCAGACACCAAATTTTTGTGTGGCAACCCAGTATTAAAGGCACTGGAGCAGGACTTTTTTTTTCCTTTCTAAGGGAACGCACTGTTTGGAGACCTTACAGTGGGCAAATGTTCAGAAGCACACCTGCTCATTTGTTCCCATGTTCTGTATTATCAGTGAACGTCAGAGCTCCAATACCCCCAACAGCTTTGTTAAGTTGGATTCCCCATTCACAGAAGCACCAGTGCATTGGACAGGAGTCCCATGTTCTTGGCCTTCCCAGAAATAAATACCCAAATAGAAATTGGGCCTTGATGCTGGCTCCTTGTCTGGAAAGCAGATTTGCAGCTGTTTTCTGACTCTCCTGTAGGACATATTCCCACCTGCTTTTTGCATGAAACACTGTGCATTGATGAATATGCTTGAGGTACACACAGAAGAAAAGAGAGAAAACATCTGGTAGTAGCTGCTACAGCCACATTCAGGGTGCCATCCGTTTGTGCACAGCACCACCTGCTGGGGTCTCCTTGCTTTGCAGAAAGAAAGGATAGGCTAAAAGCAAACAAACTTGCAGGTAGCAATATTTTTCCAGTGGGGTGGGGATCCCAAAGAACAACCACAAAAGGCCTTTATTAGGGCCAGCTATAAAGCCACAGAGAACTGAGCAAACCTTTGAGTCAAGTAGCTTATTTCAGGTGAATGATGTACAAGTGTAGTTCTCATGCTTTTTTCCCTGCACCAATAATGACATCATAGTTATGAGGTCATGAGTGAAGTGACCCAAAGAATGTGGGCTAGAATGTTTTTCCAGAATTCCCTTCAGGTTTGTCTTATACTGTGTGTCAGCCTGCTCCTTTGCACTTCTAAGGCCCTAATCTGGAACCCTCCATACCTGCTGGCCTGCAACCTCCGTCATTCATTGAAAGCATAATGTGGCAGGGTGGAGGCAATGGGAATGGTAGTCCCTAGTCATTAACAAGTAGAACTGCTTGAGGAGTTTGACTTGCTGGTGTAACGGGCTCCAGCCCCATCTCTTGCTCCTGAGTAGAAGAGAGGACTCCCGAGTTCTATCAGATGTCCCCACCTGCTAATTCATCCCTTCCTTGACTCAGTAACTTAGCAGGAGTTACTCAGGGGTTTACCTTGCACTCTCCCCCACCTCTAATTCTGCAGAGACTTTCTCTTTCCCTCCTGTGGGAGATGAGGATGCTACGCACACACTCAAAGAGCAAAGGCACATGAAGAGAGTGTGGAAAGGAGAAAGGAGATATTTAAAGAAAAGCTTCTGTTCTAAGCAAGCAATTTTACAATCTCAAATGAAGGCACCTTTCTTCAGCCATTACTTAAAAGTGGTTACAAAGACAATTTAAGTCATATTTGACGGAGGTCAGAAAGGAAACATAAGCTGTAACGTGACTAGCTATTCCTACTCTACTCATGATACCAGTGGGATTCTGAGTCTTTGGATGTTCATGGAAAGCTGGGAGCTTGGATCTCTTTGTCCAGCCTACAACCAAGCTTCTAGGGACGATGAGGCAGGGAGCATCTCCGCTACTTCACCATCAGTGCCACAAGTCTCTGAAAGAATCAAGCCTCTCAACCCTCTCTTGTGTCTTGTGGCACTATGTTTTATAACCTCTCATCTTGGAAGCCTCTTGAAGCTTTCACACTTCTTTGCTGATCATCCTTAGTGGGCAATTGTTCCTTGTGCTCTCTGTTGCTGACCTCCAGTAAATGTAACCTAAATCACCATATCATTAACCCTTGGTGTACTTGGGAGAGAGACTATACTCCTTAGTTATATTGCCCAGAGAATGGGAGAGCCCATGATCACAGCAGGTCACCAGCAAAATAACCCAGGTTTCAGTGAAGCTATGGACACTGCATCACGAACATTCCCCTTTGGGAATGACAAAGAGTCACATTGTTGTCCTCAGGATGGATACATCTATTTTAGCGGGACTTTTCATGGGATTTTAACCTACTTTATCAGAGGCATGGAATATTATCTTAAGTTGTTCAGGTGTCTTTGCAACACTGGACAGCAATTCAGGTTGAGACTGAATGCAGATAGTAGGGACAATTATAAACCAAACTGTTGGTGATAACACAAACATCCTGATACTAGGTAAGGTGGTTAACTTATCACCAAAGTGGGGGACTTCCGTGGGTCCAGGTACCATTTTAACTCTACCTCCCCAGGCCTCTACCAGGCATACCCACCTATTTTTCAGACTTGGAAATAACCATATTGTGGGCAATGCCACCCTGCCATACATGTGTTAAGAGTGACAGGCCTCTCAGAAAATTTTAATATAATTACTTTTGAACTTTTGTGTGCTGTGGGTTTTTAGTTAGCCTTGTTTTAACTGTTGTAAACCATCTTCAGTCCTGAATGGGAGATGATGATGATGATGATGATGATGATGATGATGATAATAGTAATAATAGTAATAGTAATAATAATAATAATAATAATAATAATAATGGCAGCGGCCCTCATACAACACCATGATGTTAAACAGTGATTTAAAGCCAGACTTTGAAGAGTGAGGCCAAGATCCTGTATGGTACAGTGTACCAAGATCCTGTATGGTACAGTGTAGCAAAATATTTTCTGCATGTAGAAAGAGGCTTCATATCTTCTCTTGACACCCTCCACACTCAACGTTAACCACTGCCATTTACCCTCCATTGGTCATTCTGTGGCTGGTGGAGAGCGAAGGCAATCAGAGAATGATCCTGCTATATACCCAAAGCCAGACACAGAATGATAACATTATCCACTGAGATCCTTTGAGATCTTCCAGACGTCTCAGTGGATGAAGTAATCATTCTACATCTGGTTATGGTGACATGGCTAGATGTTTTTCCAATCGCCCTCGTTCTCTACCAGAGTCACAGAATAGCTGGGGAAGGGTGCAACTGCTGAATGATGAATTGGGAGGTTGAATTTTTTATATAGACTGAATGAGACAGTGAAAAATCTATCATTTTGAAGTGGGCCCTTCATAAGGACAGAAATGTGTTTTTCATTTAATTTGTGAAAGGATACAATTTTACAGAGAAGCACATGACTAGGGCCATTTCTGCACTAGACTGTTATAGCACTATTATTCCACTTGTAACATTCTATGGAATCCTGGGGTTTGCAGTTTCGGGAGGGGCCAGCTGGCCCCTCCTAAAACTGCAAACCCCAGGATTCCATGAGATGTTGCAAGTGGAATAATAGCGCTATAACAGTCTAGTGCAGAAATGGCCCTGGTTAACTGCAATTGTTCACAAGAATCCTATATAACTTCTTATATTACATCATTTTAAAGATACATACTTACATAACAGCGGTGCTAAGAAACCCCTTTATGGAATTGCAAAAATGTGCAACAGGTCACTGGCAAGAGCGCTTGGTGCACATTGGTCCCTGATGCACATTGGAACTGATGTAATGTGTCTTGGGACTGAAGTAATGCACATCCTATTGTCCATTGGTTTCACTGTGCATGTGTAATTTTACCAGCTCTGCTATGTAGTAACGTAAGAGCAGCCCTCTGCTGGACACGGATGTTATGGAACCATCCAATTCTAATTGCTGCAGAAAATAAGTCCTTTTACGAAGACATGAGACACCAACAGGATTCCAGCCAAGACTTGTTATTAGCTGAATCCTGATAGTCAACCCTGCATGTCATGAATTTTGATTGACCCCTTATTGCTGTTTTGGAAAACCTGGCAACACTAATGTCAGATGGACTTATGCCAGCGCATGCCATAGCATGGTGTAGTGGTTTTGAATCCCCTCTCAGCCATGGAAACCCAGTGAGTGAGCCTGGGCAAGTTACATTCCACCTCAGAGGAATAGCAAACTCTCTCTGATCAAAACTTCCCAAGAAAATCCTGTGATAGAGTCACCTTAGGGTTAACATAAGTCAGAGATGACTCGAAGGCACACCACCACCACCACAGCAACAACATTAACAGGAATTTGGCTGTTATCTTGGGCCTAGATGGATGAATCTCTGCTTTGGCATCTTCCTTTGAATTTTAAAAATCTCAAATATCCATCTCAAAGAAAGTTGTGGTTGTGGGTAAATTCTTATCCACCATTAACAGGGATTCTTCCTCATTCCCCAACTCAAAGCAGCTTCATAACATCCAGGTTTGCATTCCTAATACTCTGGGACAATACTTCCCTTGTCCGTCCTTGGCCAGCTGATGTCACTGTTGCTGTGTGATTTCTCACACAGACGTATCCTTTAACCAGCACCTCTTCTAAGTAAAAGTTCCTCTCTGCAGCCGTCGGGAATACAGCCGATCTTGTGAGACCACACCATACCACTTGCGTGCACACACACACATGACAGTGTACAACAATCAGCAGAGTGGATGGCAAAGGGCTCCATCTCACACCTGGTGGCTTTTGGCACTTGCTGCCTGGATTGTGCCACACTTGCAAAGGTCGAAGGGGCCCACTGGAGCTGTCACGCAAGCGCAGCAGTAACAGAGCCTTCCCAATGCGAGCTAACATGTGGCATGCCAAATGTATTTATGGCTTCCCCTGCCCACCTCCCCTTTTGTCTCTTTCTTCCAGAGAGCTTCAGGAAAAGCAGATTTACATCTTTCTGTCATCAGTGCTAACTCATGACCACTGTAAAGATCTTCAAGTCCTGGTTCACATTACTCAGCCCTTTGAACATTAAGGGCAAGGGTCATGATTTGCTTTTTTTCTGGATCCTATTACATTCCATCCCACTCCCACAATTGCTTAAATATACCTTAAATGTGTGTTTTCTTTCAAATTTTCATCTTATGGTGAGCTAAAATAAACCTATTACTTCTCTGGGGCTGAGAGTGTACGATGCACCCAAGGTCATACAGAAGGCTTCCACGACCAAGCGGGGAAGTGAAGGGACAAGTGTGGAGCAAGTCTGTTTTCTGCTGCTCTAGAGACTAGGGCATGGAGCAATGGCTTCACACTTCAGGCAAAAAGACTCCAGCTATACATTAGAAAGAACTTCCTGATGGTAGGAGCAGTTTGATAGTGGAATATGCTGCCTGGGAATATGGTGGATTCTCCTTCTTTGGAGGTTTTTAAACAGAGGCTAGACGGCCATCTGTCAGGAATGCTTTGATGGCGTATCCCGGCAAGGCAGAATGGTGTTGGATTTGGTGACCTCTTCCAACTCTATGATTCTATGAACCCTGGTCTCCTCGGTCATAGTTCAATGCTTGAAAAACATTCTACTACACTGGATCTCAAATATGTCTTAGACCTGAGCATTTATAATCACCTGGTGTTGCATCCAAAGAAGTGGGTTTGTACCCACAAAAGCCCAAGCAAAAATAAAAAAAACAGTGAATCTTAAAGGCAGTGCCACGTTTCTTTTTTCCCCTCCCCCTTTTCTTCCTCCTTTTTATGCTGCAACATGCTAACACAGCAACTTCCTTGAAAACTAGGAATAGTTGTATTTATTTATTTACATAAGTTGTATTTATTTATTTAAAACCTCTGACTCATGTATTTTCCCCATCTCTGAGATAATTTTTTCCCTATTAGAATCAAAAACAGAACAACAATAGAAATATTGTACAGAAAATATAAATTATAAGATAAAAATACTATTTTTTAAAAAAATATATATAGCAAGTGGGGGGATGAAGAGAGAGAAAAGCAAACCTAGACTTACATATATAAAAAAAGCCAATCGGATTTTGAAATAAAAAACAAACCAGAAAACTGGTGATGTCATAGATTAAAATTTCTCTTCTTGACATCTAAACATCATCAAGGAGGAAAATTGCCAGATCTGCCAGAATAGGAGGTTACCATTAATCAAATTACTCATTTGGGAACTTGGAAACCTTTGCCCAGATGTGTTGGACTTCAAGTCCCAGCAGCCCCAGCCAATATGGCTGATAAGGGATTATGGAAGTTGTAGTTTAAAGCATAAGGAGGGCCAAAAGTTCTCCAATTCCCAAAAGTTACAATTTATTTTATTGGGATTATTTTGCTGCATTCATACAATATCCTTGCACAATAACTTGGGCGTAATTACTATTCAAGACCTACAAGACTGAGCAAGAACTAGAACCCTATTCTCCTGTCCAAATGCATCCCCTTTTACCTGCTACACCACTGTTGCCTGGGAGGAAGGATTTGGATGCCCCCATATCTAAATGCCAGCTTGCTGTTCTCCCTGCCTATGAGCACTGCACCTTCACTGGCTTACTGAAGTGATGACTGGCAGTGAGATGATTCCAAATTTCTGCATGTCTCTTAGTCTGATTATTGAGTCCATAGTAAATGAAATTGTGTTAAAACTCACAGAGACACACAAGTCTGGGATTCAGAGGATTCCATTCCAAGCCTACGATGGATTGCAAATCAATGTCTGTTTAGGCACATGCTATGAGATGCCAATCTCTTGACTATCTAGCAAAATATGGACTGAACTATGACTCCTGGCTATGTCTGGAGAAGTCTATACTGAGCTAACACCAACTGAAAGATCTCCATTGAGAATCCATGGCGAGGCTTGCTGGCTACTGAGGAAAAAGAAATAGCCAATCGCATTTTGCTCCTGTGCTTTTAACAGAGTTATGATCCAAAGGTCCTTTTCATATTACCCAACTATAGCTCTGTGATTCGACTTTAACTGGAACAGCTGCATCTTACAGAATCCTGGGATTTGCAGTGTGGTGAGGCAGTGGCATTGTCTGGCTGAGACTGCAAACACCAGGATTCCATAAGAAGCTTCTATGGTAGTTAAAGTGAAATACTATTTCCTATGCAGAAAATACTGTAATTGGGGACTTATTTTGCGCAAAATTTGCACATGGTTGAATTGCATGGAGAATAGCATCTTTTGTGCAGGAAACAACTTTTCCTCTGCAGAAATATTATGTAGAAATATTACTTTCTGCACAAAAAATGCTGTTCCCTGTGTAGTTAATGTTGTTTCCTGCACAGAACACTCATGCACAAATTTTGTGCCGTTAAGTCCCAAACTGTGAAGATTTTCCTCAGTCCAGTATTCTTCTTGTCAGCATTTCTAGGCACAAGAAAAATACATTTTCTGAAAAATTTTCAAATATTTTCATAAATTCTTTCCATCCCTATGTCAGACGGATAGGGATGGTTTTCCAGAACCTCAGACAGGGGTGTATCGCAACCCTACTGCTTCTGAGATTCTATAGTCAGAAAGCATCCAAGAACTGAAGGTGGAACCTTCTGCTTCCAAAACATACACACTGCCATTGAGCTCTGCTGTCCTCCCTTTCCAAAACTGCTGTAATTTAGGAAGAGGGACTGGAGCCCGTTCCCAGGAGGGCAACCATAATAATTGCTGTAGCTGTGTAATCCAAGGCAACTGTGGAAGTGCTGGAAAAAACAAAGGGCAAGACAACCCATGGAAGATGCAAAAATGTAGACAGGAAAGAAGGGAAGTTGAAGGCCCCAAAAGGAAGTTATTTCTTCTGAGGACATTGACATTTCTCTTTCCTTTGCAAAGTCTGTGAGCAACTATCTCTTGATTTCAGCATATTCTGTCTGAGGTACTTCTGAAATCACCTCTGACATCGGTTTCTGTGTAATAAATGTAACAGATGCATAATGCAGGTCTTCGGGATCATTGGAGACTATGTCAGTAGATTCTTCAGCTTTCTTGAGTTCTTTGGGAATGTCATTGTCTTCCTCTTGGTTAAGGCCTATGCCATTGGAATCCTATTGTGAGAGGAAAAAAAACAACCACAGTATTATACAAAGCCCAGAACTCAGCTAATTTTACAGTCTGCATACAAGATTGTGATTCTAAGGTAGTCCAAAAAATTAGGAGGGGGAGATGTAGCATAAAGTTCTGCCCAGGAAGAACTACATTCCATTTCCCTTCTCACAAGACTGCTCTCGCTCCTACATCACCACTCTAGGGTTATTTAGTGACTAGAGGAAGGGGCAGCACAGAAAAATCTGATTATACCCCTATAGCCTGGTGCATAATAATGTCAACCTCTGGAATCTTCACAGGACCCCTGGGAAATCCTGAGGGATGCCTTTGTCCTTATGTATCTGGCCACAGACACATATCCCAAATCTTCTCCACCATCCCTAGCTCTCCACTGGCCACCAAATGGCCATGGTGGGGAGCACAGGAGCAAGATGAGCTTTGAGTGGGTTGAGGAACATTTTAAGATAGTAATGAACTCCTCTCTCCTTAGTGATAGAAAGAAAGAAATATGCCAGTGTTACACTGATGGATGTCACTAACAGGATGATAATCAACTTTTCCCAAGTTCTGTCCCAGTCCGATCATGTTTAGCCCTGAGCACATGGGCAGAGATGTGTCCAAACAGAACCCTGCACAACCTGCTGGACAGCAGTCCTGAACTCCTTGCTATTAGAATCACTGTGTTATCATACCTTAAGCCCCATTCCTGTGAGATGTGCCATTTTCATAACTGGATATATTTGTGGCTGAAAAATATGATTGGGAGCATACTGACTGGAAAGTGTGTGGCCAGGTCAAGCTGACCTAAGACACGATCAGCTCACAAGTTCAGAGAGGATTTGGCACGAAACCCTGATGCTAATGGGTTTACGCAAATCCTTTCAACACCTCAGGCTCTGTGCACTCCCAAATACAATGGAAGGTGTACTACCCAATCAGGGACCACCCCTTGATCATGCCCTGTGGAAATCTTCCCTATACCCCCTACCAGCCCAAACATTAAGAGACTGTCATGACTCCCATCAATGTTTTGTCACTCCGTAGTTAAGGCAATCAGTCCATTCTAAGCCTTCTTTGTCAGTTCCATTGGAAAGCCATTACAGTTTTGCCAGAATGCCCTTTCAGGGTATGAAGTAGGATATATAAGCCCTAGCTTTGACTTCAGTCATTTGTAGTATGTTGGACATAATACATAACACCCAGCCTGCTGTTCATCTGTGCTACCATCAAACACTGTCTGAGCCTCTCTGCTTCAACCTTCTTCTTTAGGACTGGTAACTATCACCCTCTTCACCCCTAATCTTCCCATCCAACCTTTCCTGCCTCATTTTCCTATAGCTTTATATAGTTCTTGAGAATGTTTGATTTCTTATGTGTTTGTATATCCAGATAAAATGCTTTCTTTAACTTTAAACTGGAGTCCTTTCTACAGTTAGTACTGGTATATTTAGTTGAAAAGATCCTGCCATTATGCTCCTCTCACAGGCCTCCTCTGAGCTATAATTTCCCCAAATTCTAAGGAGGTTCTGGCATTGCGAGTTGACCCCAACATCCCACATCTCTTAGGGTAACAAGGGGACAGATCCTAGTAAAGTATCATAGGGAACCATGTAGCATGGGTGGGAGCAAAGCTTTGAAACTTCCTGTTTTTTGGACTACCTCTCCTACAATCCTCCAAAAGACTTTAAGAGCAAAGAAGAAGCAGGTGCTCAAGACCCACCTGAATGTCCAGAGACCCACCCCAAATCCTTCATGTTGGCTTCAGGTCACCCAAGTGCCTGTGTGGATGGCTTTGAAGTAGGAGTAGAAAAGCAGACATTACAAACCTGGCCACTGGGGGAGATCTTGCTGTGGGGTATTTTAAGTTTTTTGTGTGTTTCCAAGTCAGTCATATATTTTCTCTGGTACCTGTAAATAAATTTCATTCTCTTTACTGGGTCCAGCCCTCAAAGTACCAACCCTCAATGAACACAAGCAATTTATAGATTCACCATTACCACTAACAATTGTACACATTCACTGCTACCCACAACAATAAAAGGGACGAGAGTGTTGATTGTGTTAGGAGTGGTTTAGCTGGTGTGGTATCAATTATGATTTGCAGAAATGTGACCAATCACTGTAGAATTTTTAAGCATGCGTGGAAGAACCAGGGGCACATTTACACCATACAACTATAGCGCTATAATTCCACTTTAACTGGCATGATTCTGGGATTGGCAGTGTAGGGAGGATCCTTTAGAATTCCCAGCAAGAGGGCTCTAACAGCTCAAAAGACTACAAAACCCCAGGATTCCATAGGATGGAACCATGGCAGTTAAAGTGATATCATAGCACTATAACTGTGCAGTGTGAATGGGCCCCAGGCTTGTTCTGTTCCTCAAAAAACAAAACAAAAACAAGCTTCCATTTCTTCCCTTATTATAAGGACCTTTCCAGACACTCGCCCTTTCTGCAATGCACCTTTTCACAGAGCTGGGGTGTGGGGATCGCGTGAGCAGCCTCTAGCAAGAGGCTCTCGCGTCCCGGTTCCTTCAGCTCCGCAGCTGCTGCCTGCTCGCGTGATAGCCCTGCCTCTTCCTTGCACAGTAAAGCCTGGGAGTTTCCCAGGCTGCGCTGGGGCAGGAAGCGTAAGCACCATGGCTATGGAGCTCCGCACACACAGCAAGTGCGCGCAGGGCCCCGGAGTGATGCACGATCGCATACCATTTTCGGCTCACAGCCAAAAATGAAAAAGTGCACGGTCGACACCTACTAGCCCCTGGAGTGTCACATGATTGTGAGTGCGTTGTGTGGACCGCTCCTCACATTCGTGCGATGCTCGAGGGGCCCTTTCGCATGGCAAATGCTGTGCAAAATGGGCCACTATCTTCTAGAAGAGATTATCATATCCCTCTTTTACATTCAATCTGAATTCAAGAAACAATGCCTTACATCCCCATGTACCAAAGGAGATGAAGTCACCTTGGTTTTATAAAAGATAATAACATAGGAAGCATGTACTAGCAAGAGCGAGGCGAAATCACACAGACTTAACCTTTTGGTGTTTTTTTTTTTCCCAAAAATTAGAAGAAACTCCAGACAAAGGTGGAATCAAGGACAAGCACGATGCATTTTGATCCCAGGCATACTATTTAGAAGTAAATCTGATTGAATACAAAAAGACTTTTTCCCAAGGAATTTTTCACTGGACGTTATATGTTAAAGGTGAAGAAGGAAAGTTAGTAAAGACACAGGCATTGAGAAGCATCATGAGCAAGTTTTGATTTCAGAACTAGTTAAAATCATGAGTGACAGAGCAGAAGACAAATAGTTAGAATCCAGAGAATACAATGATAATTTAGATGACAGGTTAGAAAACAGACAACAAACCAAAATAAATAAATAAATACAGACAGACAGATAGACTAAAGAGCTTACCTGAAGAGTATATTTAGAAGAGAATATAGAGAAGAGAAGGAAAATATTTAGAAGAAAGCCTGGAAAAATCATTTGCTTGTTTAATAGGGAGATTTTTTTAAAAAACAAAATCAAAAACAAAATAAAAATAAAAACAAAATGAGCAATACTGCTGTGAGCAACTTTTGGAACTAACATTGCATATCCTCTAAACCTGTGATACCTGAGGATATGCTGATTTGCCTTTGGAACATAAAATCTGAAAGTGAAAGCAAAATAAATGTAAATCAAAAGTGACACTAAAAGAAGGAAGTATAGAAATATCTGCTGTATACATGTGATTGTAATATGGGGAGAAATAGCATGCTAAATTGAAGAGATTATCAATGAAGATAATTTTGGAGGGCGTGATCAGTATAAATAATTTCTTTCTCCTTCAAAACTTGAGCAGAGCCCATAGCACCTAAATTATTGTAATAAGGGTTTATAAGAAACCACATCTAGCTGGGAAGGTGATTATAAATTGTGGTCAACAAGAACAGCTATGCAATGCTTGGAATGCTACCAGGAGAATCATCCTTTTGTAAGATATTAGTCAATGCAACTATCTCCTCTTACACGCTGTGGGGAGAGACCTGCTTCAATCATGAGTGTGGGACGCAACAGAATCCTGCTTTCTACCATTTTGTGACATCCTAGATTGCCAGAGTAGAAACTGGAGGGAGACAATGTACAAAATGTATAAGTGAAGGAGGGATGAGGGAAGAAAGGCTCTGCAAAGCCCATACCCTCTGACCATCCCAAATTGGAAGGGATAGTCTGCCATTCCACTTTTTCATCTGCTTCTAAAATGTCCCAGTTTCTCTCTCCTCATCCACCTTTGTCCTCAGCTTACCTCAATTGCTGCAAAATGAATTCTAAATGCAAAAGTAGTTTGCACTCAGTTCAGCTGGAGGAAGAAGAGAGAAGTGGGTAGAATCTTGCCCATCCCAGTAGGCTCAGGCAAAAGCAAACTGCTAAATCTTCTCCTTAGTTTGTGTGTTCTTCCTCCTTAATAAGTTTTGCCTTCTTAACCATACTCTGATGTTGCTAGGCCACAGGTGTGCTGGTTTTCATCTGTGAAATTCTGGAGGGTATGCCAGCCTTAGGCCTCCTTCTATGTCTACATTCTATGCCAAGTGTATGACTTGGTTGAGCCATGTCTAATAAGCTGTTCTCCCCTTGTTGTTATGTTTCTCTCCTCATTTACAAGTCTGATTATATGCATGCAAACAAACATCCATGGGTTAAATACTTTGATAAATGAGGACTAAACAAGAACTTTTCAAAAAGGAATCTGAGAGTAAGAATACATTATATGTTCAGAGAACACATTGATTTAAGCCTCAAGCATCCGAATGTGCTACCAAATGACAAATCAGAGAGGCTCTTCTATGCTCCATCCATTATTATAGCAAGGGGAAAAAAATAAGCAAACTTGGATTTTGGACTAATTCACAAATATAGGAATAAGGAAAGGCTTGGCTGTTATTTTATTAGGCCTTGGAGGAGCTTTCAAAGGTCACAGTACAAATTACCTTGACACACTAGGTCTGAACAAGGTTGCCAAAATGAAAACTGAAAAGGGGTTCTGTACCTCTGAGGTGTTTAAGAGGGAATTTCAACAGGTGATGCTTTTTATGAAATTCCCTGTTCTACACAATCACTAAAGGTACAGGAGACCTCTCAAGTTTTCTGTCTGAGAACCCTAGGTCCAATTAATATTTGAATGTCTCCCTACTATTAAAACGTTTAGTAAAAACAGTTTTAGCAGAGAGATACGTGGAGGGATCAGTATCTGACTTGTCCCAATTGCATTTGTGGAACCAAAGTCCGTGAGAAAGGGAGATGTATTGAGGAAATATATCCCCCAACTGGGAATCAGCTTGGTGTAGTGGTTTGAGCTTTGGACTGCGGCTCTAGAGACCAGGGTTTGAATCCCCTGTCAGCCACAGAAGCCCATTGGATGACCCCGGGCAAATCACACACTCTCAGCCTCATAGGAAGGGAAAGGCAAACCCTCTCTGTACAAATCTTGCAAAGAAAACCCCATGATAGGTTCGCCTTAGAGTTGCCATAAGTCTTGAGGCCACACAACAACCACAACCTTCCAACTGTCTTGATTTGGTAGAGACAGTCTCAATTAAGCCTCTGTCTTCCCATTTTTCCAGCTGCATTTAAAATGCCCTAGTTGCTCTCTCCTTCTCCCACCTTCCCCCTTCATCTCTGGCCTACTTCAACTGCTGTATACTGAATTCAAAGTGTAAATGTAGTTTGTACTCAGTTAAGTCAGCAAAAAGCATGGAGCAGATTTTTACCCTTCCCAGTAGGCTCAGGCAAAAGAAAACTGCTGCAACCTCTTGTGTGTTCTTCCAAATTAATAACTTTTGTCTTCTTGACCTCATGTGTTTTGCTTGGCCTCATGTATCCTGTTTCTCGTCTTTGAAATGTTGGAGGGTATGGAAAAGCTGAAGTGTAAAGCATACATCTGGAAGGTAGAACGTTGTAGGTTCGAGCCTTAGCAGAAGACTGAGAAACTCACAGCCCTGTAGATTTTGTGGGACCCCCAACTCACCTCCACCTATGCTATCAGCTATGTTGGCAAGACTTGATGGAAGCTGCAGTCCAAGAACATCTAGTGGGCTGCACTTTGCTCACTCCCAACCTTAGAAGACCTTGTTATTCAATATTTTAAGTGCTTCTCCTTGGAAAGAGCCCTGTCAGTTATCACGAGGACCATTCCCTGCCAGTCAGACTACAACACGGCACTAAATGAGCCAATGATGTGCCTCATTATAAGGCAGGTCTATCTGCTTGATCTCTTCCCAGCTTCTGAAATATCTCTTTTGCAGGCTGCCTGCTTGGGAGCTCCAGCAGAAATTGATTGTAACACAGCATATTTAAGTTGATCAATTATAAATAAGAGCAACTTTGCTCTGGGAAATTAAATAATTTGTTATTGTCAGACAACGAGGTGGTGTACTGATGAACTAAGGGGATTTTTTTCAGACTTAATAATACTCCCGAGAAGGATAAACTAACTATATGGGAAACTAATAAAGCTTATATGAGGGAAGCATTCATAAAAAAAAAAATTCATATATGAATAAAAGACGAAAGAGGCAGAGAGAGGGGGAGAGGGGGAATATATTAGCAACACTGAAACAGTGAAAAACAGTGCGTTAACAAAAAAACCCCGAACAGGTTATCTTCTATATGAAATAGAAGAGAAGCTTTTAAAATAAATCTCAGAGATTATTCATAGTGCAGATAATCTTTTCAAGGAGAAAAGAGAGAACATACACAGGCAATTCATACCTTAATGGAATAAACTAGCTTTCTGCAAGACATATTGGACTATGCCTCCCACTATTCCAAGACAGTCCTATCTGGTGGGGGTGATGGGAGATGTAGTCCAAGACATTAAAATTATAAATGAGATAGCTTGTGTAGTATAGTGCTTGGGGTTTTGCTTGCCCACAAGCAAGATATGAGTGTAGTACCCCTGTCCTATGTATTCTCCAGCAATGATTGCTACCTTTGCCTTGGAAGTTGCAAATAGGCTTCATAACTATTACTGTGGGGGGAGAGATTGTCTGGATCCTCACCCTTTCCAAGGCCCAACAATCCTCCACGAATATAATTTTGAAGTCTAACAGGTAGGAAAAGCAACCATTTACCCACAACTGAGACGCTCACCAAAGTAACTTCAACCAGATGGCTATATAATATCTGGGCAGTCACTCAGAGAGAAGATGAATGTCTGGAAAGGTCCTGAGAACTGACAGAGCTTGGAAAGGCCACTTTTAGGGGGATGATACTTGCAGTATGGGGGATCTTAGAACTGTAGTTCCCAAAAATGACTTTTCCAGACTCTGAGAACTGGCTAGCGCCAAGTTTAGAAATGCTCCTACAGCTCTTACAAGCCTGTGACTACAGGAGGAGCCAAACGAAGGCTTTAGCCCCCCCAATAAGAATACAGACCCCCCCACCCCCAAGTTAAATTACATTTCTATCATTGGAGGGGAGTGAGACATTGAAAATCTTTCACACTTCCAACTATGGCATTTGCTGTGTGCCCATTGCCTTGCTCATTTTGTCTTCACTTTTTCTTTGGATGTCAAAACTGCAGAATTTCTAAAAGCTCAGCTAAAGTTTTACTTTATTGCAGCACTAGAAATTTGGGGACTGAGGATGGAATATTTTAAGGGAGGCAGAATTCTTATTTGGGGGCAATATCCTCTGCCCCCCTCCCCAGCGATACCTCTGGATATTGATGACATTGTTGGGAACCTACTTGGCTCACTATTACCTAGCCACCATAATACATCTGATATCAGCCTGTTTGTATTATGTGGCTGCCAAACAGAAGCTTGCAAAATAAAACTCACAGCAAACTGAACTTTGCATGTGTGCACACATGTGTATTAGGGTCACAGTTCATCCCAGTGGTTCTCCCCCTCTTCACATGCACCTCCTGCATCTCAGCAACTTTCCATCTCAAACCCACTCCTTCAGCCATCAAGAAATTAACAAAAACACTCATTGTTACTTACTTTCTGGAAATCAAGATGATTGCAATGATGAGTACAATGACAGCAGAGAGCACACCCACCACGGCAATAATTGTGCTCCAATCATTCTGCCTTTGTGCTGAAAAAGAATGGTAGAGTTCAGTGAAGCAGAACTTCTGTCTTTCCTAACAACCCAGCATCCCAAGATATCTTGTTTTATTCCTGATTTGGAACTAAGAGCTCTGGTGTTTCTTCAGCCCAGATCACGCACATCTTGGAAATTGGGGCAAGGTAATTACCTATACCAGGGGCAGCCAGTGGGGTGAGCCGATCCACCCTAAGTTTCAGTGCAAACTTTAAAAGAGCTATCCGCAGTGCTGACCCTGTTAGAAGGATTTGGGTTCTATATTTCAGATAGCTCCTTCCAATTCTGGACTGAAATCTGGAGATGGATTTGCTGCCTCACTGACATGGAAGCTCTGAGTGGAGAGCAAATGGCTCCCCATTTGTTTTAGACTTCATCTCCCAAAAGCTCCACCCTGCATGGCCAACGGTAAGTGATCAAGGGAGTTGTGTCCAAAGCCTCTGGAGTGTCAAAGGCTCACCAGCTTATTCCTAAAGTCTCTCTAGAAACTCTTTCTCTATCATTTCCACCCATTTCAGGGCTCAAGAATCATTTGAGAAGGTCCTTTTCATAAAAAGATACCCATGCCATTCGCTCATCCTATTCATACAGTCTCTCATGAGCTCATGGCTGACATCTTGTTGCGTGAGGGAAAGCACAAGATGGTAGCTACACTCCAGTCCATGTCCCAAAGCCAGCTGGACTGGTGGTTGAATCACTGACATCATCATTTCTACCCTACCTTTCTCTCAATAATGAGACTCAAAGTGGCTTATAATATATTTTTAAACAATATGGTTTAAAAACCATCACAGGTGAGGGCTGTAGGCTGGTTTATGGGATGCAAGCCAAACTGTGGTTCACATAGAGCTCTGGCCTCCAAGAGAAAGGAATGACCAGGCAGTTAGAAGGAATGGATGGGTTGGCTGCCATTGTTTGCCCTCATACACACATCTGCTGCTTGCAGCAGTTGTTCCACTGCCTAATGGTAGGGCTGGCCCTCTATGAAATTTTCAGTCTTAGATCTGAGATGATATTTTCTACATACAGTATCTGAAATTTGTTCTAGCCTTGCCCTCTGGGGCAGTAGCGAATAGATCCATTCCATCTCCTTCCAAATGGTTTGTTATATATCCAAAGGCAACATGTTTCTCTTTAATCTTTTCCAGGTTAAGCAAGGACCTCTTTCAGTTCTTTCCTTTGCTCCTCCTAAGATTCAGTTGCCAGATCTTTGATCAGCCCGGTCAATCTCTTCTGGAGAAAATGCTATGTCTCTGGACACTTCTGTACTATACCCTTTGCTAAATTATTAGTTCTTAGATTTCTTCCTCCTCCTCTTCCTCCTCCTCCTCCTTTTTAAACTCAAGTACATATTCATGATTGCAATAAATGTATTTCAACGAGGTAGAACATCATCGCCTATTAAATTTGATGATTTGCCCATTAAATGAACAGATGTCAAAATGTGCCTGAAAAATAAGTAATGTTCAGGTCTCCTCGCTCTACTCCTGCTTTAAGGGGCTTCTGTTTATAGTGATTTAAAGGAAGAAGGGGCTTGCTCTCCATTTGAGAATGCCATTTTATCTCAACCTGCCCTCCGATCCCACAAACAGATATGTGTGGTTAGAAAAGTCAGCTCCAACCCTTTCAGACAAAAGTTGGCTTTTTCACTAACATACTGTTTTTCAACTTTTAGATAAATGTTTCCCTTCTGCTTTCTTCTTCCCCCTTCCCCCTCCTCTTGCCAGGGACCACTCCAACAGGCAAGTTCTTGTTTGTAGTCTGATGTGTAATATAGGAAAGCATTTAGCACTGGCGCCATCCAGATGCACCAACAAGCCTTTGCAATCTCCATGACAACCTTGGAAGCTAGTCCATTAATATTATTCCCATATCCCAGATGGAACTACTGAGGTAAGGACCTCAGAACTGGTCCAAAGTCCTCTAGTGAATTCACAACTGAGTTGAGTTTTGAACCAGGGAGTTTAAGCTCTGCATCTCACATAGTTGTAGTGCAGTGTTATATATGTCTGCTCAGAAGGAATCCACTGAACTGAATGGGGCAGATTCCCAGCTCTCCTGACTCCAGTGGATTGGGCAGAGTATCTTTTATGAACACAGCAGCTACATCTTCCAGTCTAGCATTAAATGAGTGGTAATTGCCAATGTTATCCCTCATTAAAATCACACCTAAAAGTGTAGTGATGATTTTTAAAAATCGAAAGTATTATCTCTACAATTAAAAATAAATACATGGAAGTACTAATGCTAATCACTTTTTTTGGCTAAGTCATTAGAAGAAAACAATAAACTTTTAACAGTTCAGCGCTAAATTATTCTAATAGCAATCATTTATCTCTAAAATTAAAGTTATTAACGTGGATACACTTAATAAAATCTCACTCAAGCTCGCCTCCGGGCCAGATGCTGAAAGCTCTTTAGAGAATTGGGAGGAAGGAATCATAAAAAATTACATTGTAAAACACATGAAAATATAGTGCTGCTTCAGATCTTCATTTCTAGCCAGGATTCAGGCTCTACTATAAGGTATTTTCGTGGCCAGGAATTGATCTTAAAAAGTGAGTAAAGAAACTGGGGCCTCTGAACATATGCTGAGTGCCTGGGATAACAATGAAAACTAGGTAAGCTCCCAAGTGAGATACTGAAGGTGTAAAATTGCCCTTAGGCTTGACACTTTACTATGTAGGGATTAATCACTGCCAAAAAATTACATACTCTCCAACTGTCCTAATTTGGTAAGAAAAGTCATAATTAATCCTCTGTTATCACACTTTTTCAGCAGATTTTAAAATGTCCCAGTTTCTTTCTTCTCATCCTCTTTTTTCCTCAGCTTGCATCAATTTCTGCAAAATGAATTCTAAATGCAAAAAATTGTTTTCAGCCAATTAGTTCAGCTGGAAAAAAAGAAGAGAGGAGCAGGCAGAGTCTTGCCCTTTCCAGTAGTCTCAGACAAAAGCAAACTGCTGAATCTTCTAAATTGTCTGTTCTTTCTCCTTAATAATTTTTGCCTTCTTAACCATACTCTGATGTTGCTTGGCCACAAGTGGTCTGAGTTTTCATCTGCAAAATTTTGCAAGGTATAAAATGGTGATTAACTCACATCATCCCTACCCAGCACGACTTATGCTAAAGGATTATGGGAGCTGCAACCCCAAATCTGAAAGGTCAAAGGTTTCCCATGCATTTAGTCCAAGTTATACAGAGTGGACATACATAAACTGTGGTGTAAGCAAACACACCTTCTCCTGACTTTGCGATTATCCTCTTACCATTCATTCATCTGCTTCTCAGACTAGCTGCTGATACCCCAACATTTTTTTTCTTGCCTCATTATCGTAGGTAGTTGGTGCAACATATGTTAAAAATAAAGCAGCTGGGACTTAAAGTAGCCACCAGGAAAAGTTTGGAGGTGAGGCAAAACAAACAGGAGGGGAAGAAAAGAGAATCAGGACAGGTAGACCAGTTTGAAAAGCATGGTGTACTTGGTAATGTAAAGTACTCTCTTTTTGTTTTAAATTTATATTTTAAGATTGTTTTTAGACTGTTTTTAAAAGTTTTTTTTTAAAGGTGTATCCTTATGTGTTTTTCTCTTTTTTAAAAACCCTTATGCCTTTTTAATCACTTTTATTTGTTGTATATTTTCTCAGGAGCCCATGTGGGCTGGAAGGCATATAAAAACCATAAATAAATAAATGTTGCCAACTTTTTTGTCTGGCCCTTCCTGCTTAACCTTTAACAGCCCTGGATCTGCAAGCATAAACATGTGATGGACTCATTCACACTACGCAGTTATAATTATGGTTCCACTTTAACTGCCATGGTTCAGCTTTTAGAATTTAGAGAAGGGTATTTGGAATTCTCAGCCAGGAACCTCTAGTAATACCAAACTACAAATCCCAGGCTTCCTTTGGATGTTGCCATGGCAGTTAAAGTGGAATGATGGTGCTGTAATTGTGCATTGCAAATGGGCCAGATGATGGCTATCTCTAAGGCTGTTACTGCACGACGTTGCCATCCAAGCATGGCAACGCATTGCTCCCAGTCCAAGATGCGTTAGCGCATGACGTCATTGCTGACTAGGTGCTGTCATGCCCCCATGCTTTGAAAACACACTGTATGCCATTACCAGAAAAAATCCAGTAATGGCCCTCTTTCCCACAATGGGCCCATTCAGCTGCAGGTGTGCAGTAAAGACAGAAGCATTTGATAGCGCTTCCTTCCACAGTACACTGCAGGAAGAGGCGGGGAAAGGGACCCACCATTCGCTGTATACTGGGGAATGAAGAAGAGTGTCCCCAACACTACCCATCTGCCTGCAGCTGACTGGGTGCAGTAGGGAGCGTTCAGGTCCTGATCCCATCCCGGCAATGGCACTGCCAGGATCCCTCCAGGATGAAGCACCATTGAGCCATAGTGCAGTAAGAGTCTAAGCCATGAAAAACTCTGTTGCTGAGTTCTGTAGGTATAGCTGCCTTTGAAGACATGGAACCAGGCTGGGTTCTCCCCGTCCCCCTGGTTAGCTGGCAATCCTATATCTGGACTAGAGATGGACCTCTCACCTCACACATAGAAGACTAACCTGTAGCCACAGACATACCTGAGCTAAATAGGAAGAACATCATGGGAAATTCTCCCTTGGGATTGGTTCCAACGCAGACAATACGGTGGTCTCCATCCCAATTCCCTATCAAGCTCAGGGTGCTGGTACCTACATCCTCCTCAATCCAAGTAGTGACCTGCTTGTTCCTTTCGGTGGTATTTCCCTCCAGGGTCTCCCCATTCACCTGCCACTGAATAGTGGGCACAGGGGATGAGCAGATGGAACAGTTGCACTGGAACCCACTGCCGTCTCTCCAGCAGTGGGAACTCTTCTGTTTGCATGGCCTAGGGCAGTCTGGAAAAGCGGCAAACAGAAAGATCAGTGTCATGGATCTTTGTCATCCTTTTCTGTTTATACACCTCTTCCAGGAAGAGGGCTAGATTCAGTAAATTATAAGGCCTGGGATGGAATTCCTAAATGAAGAAGAAGGTAGGAGTTATAGGAAGCTCCCCTTGCTACCTAGATCAGGTCTGGGAAGCTTGCAGAGAATTTGGAATGTTACTGGATATTGCAACTCCCATCATGCTTTACCATTGACCATGTTGCCTGGAGCTGGTGAGAAGTAGAGTCTACAAGCATCTTAAAAAACGACATTTGTAAAAAACTACAGATCACATAATCATAGATGACATGATATAATGAAATGCTTGCTTGCCTATTCTTCATCAAAGTCAACAAACAGACTTCAAAAATGTAGAATCAAACTGATTTCCTTTGCCAGGCCCCAATTCAGCATCAGGTCCCAGGACCAACAAAGGACCCAAAATCTGAGTTCTACTGAAACCTAGTTTAGCCTATTTAATGATATGGTACATGGACTCTTTTTATTATCTTTTAAATCCCTGAATTGTATTTTTCTAAATATTTTTGGTTAATTTAACACAAATCAAGAGTTAAAATGCAGGCCCCTCCCTAAACTGCAAACCGCAGGATGCCATAGGATGTTGAAAGTGGAATAACAGCATTGTAACAGGTTAGTGCAGAAATGGCCATTGACAGTGAGATCCTCCATGAATCACACATAATATTTCCCTGTTGATACATTTTGTGGTAGCAAGTTATATAGTTTAACTATGTGACTTGTGAAGAAGTGCTTCCTTTTGTCTCTCCTGGACCCCCCACCCTTCAGCTTCACCAGATGACCCAAGATCTCTTGGACAGCCATAATGTCTCATCCTGTGCAAATGTTCTGTCACTTACATTGTAGGGAGAGGTGGAAGATTTTGACCTCAGAGCCTTCACTGTTCTGTGCCTGGCATTTGTATTCTCCTGTATCTTGCATCCTGACATTGGATAGCTTCAGTTCATTTCCTGCCTGGAGGTTACGTGATGTTTTCGCCCAAGTCATGTTGGGGGATGGGTTGCCCTCTGCCGTACAGTGTAAGACAACGGAGTCACCTTTATCTACTGCGATCTGGGAGCCGTCTGTCTCATTTCTTAGACCTGAAAGATGCCACAGGGACAGCAAGTTGGACAAGATGCTGGGCTGAGATGTACGGCCTCTTTTCTGGAACCTCTCTTCAGGGGTGATCCAAGATTTCTGAATGTCTGTGGTTACCCCGTTCTCATTTCCCCTTAAAGCTGCTGAATGGAGTGCAGGTTGAATACTGGCAATGGAACAAATTCCTTGACTACATCTGAATGTGGAAAGTCAGTCTAGGAGAATAAGACAGGCTGTGAGGGACAGCCAGCCTTCTCTCCTCCAAAAGAGGAAAACAACCAAGGAACTCCCAGTCACTTCATTTTTTTGTGGGATAGTCAGTGTCCCTTAATTACGTCCAGATTTATTGCTACCACCTCTGGAATCTGTGAGTTAAGCCACCAAGTCCATTATAATTTTAATACCGATACGGCCGTTCAAGTATATAGAAAACTTACTCTTATTTGCATGTAAAACTTCAACGCTGATCCGCAGTGTCTGGGGTGGGTCTGTAAGATAACAGCAAGGGTGAGTGAACCCCTCTGATGAGAATTCAGAATACGAGAGGGGAAATTTGGGATCTTTCCCACCCTATACCAGGTTATAGCCTTGTTAGACCTGAACACCAAAAAGATGGTTTTGACCATCATCTGTTTTCCTGCAGTAACCAGCAACAGAGAACCCAGAAAGAAGGAATTAAGGTAGGACAGTTAGTCATTCCCCAAGGGTATTATTGTGTTGTTGTTGTTGTTGTTGTTGTGCTGAGAATGTATGATGTGTCCAAGGTCGCCCGGGGGTTTCCATGGCTGAGCGGGGAATTGAATCCTGGTCTCCACGGTTGCAGTCCAATGCTCAAACTGCTATACCATGCATGCTCTTATTGTACATTATATGTTGTTGTATAGTATGGTATAATACAGTATATATTTTACAGTATAGTATAGTATACTATGCCATGGTATAGTATACATTATGCAATATGTTGTTATATACAGTTGGCCCTCCATATCTGCAGATTCTGTATCCATGGATTAGACCAGTATTGAAAATGTTAAAAAGGAAAAAAAAACAAACTTTGATTTTGCCATTCTATATATGGGATGCCATTTTACTATACCATTGTACATAATGAGACTTGACAGCATTTCTGCACTAGGCTGTTATAGCGCGATGATTCCACTTTCAACCTCCTATGGAATCCTATGGAAGCCGACCAGCCTCTCCCTAAACTGCAAACCCCAGGATTCCATAGGAGGTTGAAAGTGGAATCATCACGCTATAACAGCCTAGTGCGGAAATGGCCTGAGTGTTCATGAATTTTGGTCCTAAAACCTAACTCTAGCTGATACCAAGGGCCCACTGTATTGCGTGTTATATGTTTTCTTTTTGACAATAGTAGTGTTCTGTGTTGAGCCAGCACGATGTAGCAGTTTGAGTATTGGGTTACGACTATGGGAAATTGGGGTTCAAGTTCCCACTGGGACATGGAAATCCACTGGGTGGCTTTGGGCTTGTCTTGGCCTTAGATGAAGGCAATGGCTAACTCCCTATGATTGATTCACCTCAGACTTGTTATAAGTCTGAAATGACTTGAAAGCACACAACAACAACAATAACAACAACAATGACAACAAGTTTGCTGTATGGCAAAATATTCTATGTTGGTACTAAAGAATTCAAGTTACTTTGCCTCAGTTTTCCAGTATGCCACTCAGGAATAGACAGGATGTTTTGAGCCAACAGCCAATGGTTCTTTCCACATCTTGAATTCATGGGAAGAAGCTGGGCATGAACCCCAGACTGGGGTAAGGTTATGATATCTTGCATTCCACCACTCTAGATTTTGCTCTGGACTTTCATTCAGTAAATCATCCCTGTGAAGTCAGAGCTTGGAGAATCATTTCTCAAAAGAAATTCATTCCCATTCCTTGTTTACAGTGCATGCAAAATCGTCAATTGCAATTACTCACTGCTGGGTTTGGAAATGAACATAACGAATTATGTCAACCTGCTCATTGTTTCTCTTTTGCTTTTGTTTACTTACGTTACACAATTGTAGAGCTATGATTCCCCTTTACCTGCCATAGTTCCATCCTATGAAATCCCAGGATTTGTACCTCCTGAAACTACAAATCCCAGCATTCCATAGGATGCAGACATGGCAGTTAAAATGGTATAATTGTGTGGCTTGAAAGCCTCCTAAAAATAAAAGCCCGTATAACTGATAAGAGAATGGCATGCAACTAGAAAAAATTCTTTCCAAAATGTCTGTTAAGATACTGTTAAAAATAACATTTGAAAGGAACTAGAAACTGCTACTCGTTTCCCAAAAGTAACTTTGGTGTTAAGCATTATTCCTTTTTGAAGCATGGATTTACTACATCCTCTTTAGCTCCAAAATGTAAGTATTTAGTATCATATTCTATGGAACTCATTACTTCCGAGCATTGCATTAAGCACACAGGCACAATCACAGATGCCTTTTTCCCCCTGCAGCATAACTGGATATACTTTTTATAAAAGTTTTCTGGCAGGGGAGGGAATTGTGGCCTATGGGGAGCTTTTACACTGCACAAATCTAGCATTGTGAACTGTCATGGTTCATCCTATGGCAATCTGGGATTTGCAGTTTAGGGAGGGGCATTTAGAATTCTCAGCCAGAAACCTTTAGGATCTTGCCAGACTACAAACCCCAGGGTTCCATAGGATGTTGCCATAGCAGTTAAAGTGGAATCATAATGCTAAGATTGTGTCGTTTGTGGTACCACAACTCCCAGTTGCTATATCAGCATTTTGAATATATGTCTGAACTACGAACTGAGATGCTTCATATTTTGTACCACACAAGTTTGCACCCAATTTTCTAATTTATAACAATAACTCATTCCCCATTAAGCACATCAATATGTCAAAAACTCTCTTTTTGTTTCTGCAACAAACTGCAGAAGATGCTCTTTGTAAAGGGGTGGGAAGAGAGAAGCCAGGCAAGCCTGGTGAGCGTCAGCCAATCACAGCCCAGAGAAAGCTGTGAAAGGGGGGCCTGTAGGGGAGAAAGGATACAAAACTGAGGCTTGTCTCTGGCAGAAGGCAGATAGCAGAAAGATGACATAGAGACAGGAGAAGGATTGCAGAGAAATAGAAAAAAGATGATCTAGAGATGAGGGGAAATAGCATGGAAATAGGGAAAAGTTGTAATACAAAGAGGTCAGTCAGCCAGGGGAAGAACTGAATAGAGTTTTGGGTCACTGTGAATGATGAAATAGTTCAGACGTTAACGTATGATCTAACAATGTCTTAATAAACTTCTACTTGTTTAGTAATAATAACAACAACAACAACAACATTTTTACAACTGTGTCTGGCTGTTCCTGTTAAGCTTGATAGCGAATCTGGTCACGCTTCCTACAGTGAGCCCACAGAACACTGAGGCCATTTCTACACTTCACTGTTATAGTGCTATTATTCCACCTTCAACATCCTATGGTATCCTGGGTTTTTTAGTTTTGGGAGGGGCATTTAGAATTCTCAGCAGAGAACTCTTTGGCCTTCAGTAAACTACAAACCCCAGAATTCCACAGGATGTTGAAAGTGGAATTATAGAAGTATAACCGTGTAGTGAGGAAATGGCCTGAATCTACTGGTCCATATGAGGCTCACTGTGAGGCCCAAGTACTAGATCTAGGGAGGAATCTTGAAGGGAAAGGAGGCAGAGTGAATGACAGGAGACCAAGGGTTTGGAACTGCAGAGCTGGCCTGGGGAGGGGATCCATAACAAGGGGTTATCTTGGGTGCCCAAGAGCAATGCTCAGGCAGAAGATCTCCTTTTGGAGGCCAGAGGATGAATAATATGACTCACAACTATTTTACCCAGAACTGATCATCTGTTTGAGATGTTGCCCCTCACATACCTATTTCAGTTCCGGTCAGACCAGATTAGAACAGCTGTGTTGGTACAAATTTAGACCTTAAAATGCTCCTGCTGAGATGTAGTATGAATAAAAAGAGTCACTCACAGCTGACGTTCAGATGGACGGTCTTCTCTTTGTAGACAGAGCTAGTCCCTGTTCCGTAGCTGACAGAGCAGGTGAGATTTCGTCCATGGTCTGCTGCTGAGGGTATGAAGTCAAACTCAGAGATGTAAACCTGGGAGCCACTAGTCTGCATTTCAGGGGTCCTCAGTGTAACTTTGCTAGCCATCTCTTTCCAGGCGAGATGTGGAGGATTCAAGGAACAACTTCCTGGGGCTGTACAAGTGATGTTGACAGGATGTCCTGCCCGAAGATTTCCCCAAAACTTTATTTCTGGGTCTTCCAGGTCTAAATAAGGAAGAGAATAGAGTCATCAGTATATAGTTACTCCCACCAGCCCTGCACCTCTTCCCCTCTAGCTGTGCTCTATCTCAGATAGAATAGAACATCTAGGTTGGTCTTCCTGCTCTAGAAGAATATAATGGGTACATTTAGTTTTCTTTCCCTGACGTCCTAGGGGATAAGGAATCAGCAAAGAAAAAGAAGAAAGTCTCTGGATTGCAACTTGGAGACCTTGATTAAGAAGTCATTCTGTGTATAAATGAAGAGTTTCATAAGGGAAGGGAACCTCAAGAGACTCCAGCAAACTATTTCTTAAGCACATGAGCATTTCTCCCTGGTTTTTGTGTGTATGAGCCTTCAAGTCACCTGTCAACTTATGGCAACCCCATGAATTTCATGGAGTTTTCCCAGGCAAGGAATACTCAGAGGTGGTTTTGCCATTTCCGTCCTCTGAAATATAGCATTATCATCAGATAAATGTGGCAGGAAACAGCACACTGTGCACAAAAAGAGGCGCTGCAAATGGTAGTTGGCTTCCTTTCAGAAAAAGAGGGAATTGGTTTAACCCAGGATCTATTTGCCATATTTGTTATGCTAGAAAACTTAGCGAAAATCTTTACCATACCTCCACAGCTCAGGATCTTTGGAAGGCTGGGCAATTTTGTGGAGGAGTGTGGCATTTTGAGCAAGAAGCAGGGCATAGGAAAAGGGCATTGATAAGACATGATGAGTAGGAAAAGAAGCAAGAGAAATATCTGGGACAGCTATTCGTCAGACTTCCTTTATCTTAGGGATGAAACAAAAAAAATGAGGATATTTCATAATAAATGAATAGGTGTGGGGGAAAACACAATTCCTTTGAGCTCTTGGAGAAATCTGACATCTTCAGTCACTATTCAAAAAGATGTTTGCAAAAACTCAGGACTGTCTCACTAGACGTCTTCTTACTCAGGATAGCCTATGGAGACCTTGGGGACTCTCAGATGTTCACCTCATCACTTCTTGAGATGTAATTGCATGCAGATAAAAAGAACATGGGCACTCAAAGAGAATCAAAGCTTTGCCAAGGGTGAAAATAGGGATGGACATAATATTGATTTGACAGAGTCACATGTGTCCTATCAGGGAGGATACAAGAGGATCTACACTGCTTTGATTCTTTTGGTGATTGAATTTCCCTAAGCAAGGGATCCTTCCTGCTCTGGATTCAACTGAAGCTTTCCCCTCATAAAACATGGATGCACCCACTGGTCTCTGTTGCACCTTTTTACACTCCTGTCTGTACCTCTGTTTGGGACATAGAGAGGACCTCTGCTAGTGTTTGGCAGCAGATCATTGTGGCCAAGCCTTTACTAAGAAACATCTTTGAGAACCAGTGAGATGGACATTAGGAGTGCATGCACTGCTGAAAAAAGTGTCAGAGTTAGCTTTGCTTGCCTGTACCCATTAATTGCTAATTTGACATGTCCCACCCATTGTTCCTCGTTACACAGCTTGTTGTGCTTCTGTCTGTCCCTGTGTTTACGGAGGGGATCTTGTCTTCTGGCAGTAGATTTATATGTATATTTCACTGTTGTTTTATATATGGCCCAGGCCACCCCAAAAAGCTCATGTTACTTGAAGGGTTCTGCAGGGAACCAGACATCCTTGCCAGCACTCACTTGTTACATTCACAAACGTTTGCCTTTTGTAGCTGTAACTAAACTTTGCAGCAGGTTCTTTCTCCATTCTGAAAAAGTACTTCCTTTCATCAGTTGTCTGGGCATCCTCGATGATGAGGGAACAGTTGCCTCGTGCCACTTCCTCTGAAAGATTAAAGCGACTTCGAGCATAGCTTTCTATTTCTTTCGTTGCATTATTGGTGGCAATTGCAGAATCATATTTCGTATTTTTCCCTACCTCATACCAGTATCCATACAACTGGGAATCATTGCTGGCATGAGATGGGTCATAAGTAAAACGACAAGGGATGATGACACAGAGTCCCTCCGGTACTGTCACAGACAGGGGGGCATCCAGTGTATATAGAGATAGGTCACAATGCACACCTAGGAAAAGAAGACAAGAAGCTGAATCATACAAGCAGAGAACAGCAATCTTACAGCCTAACCCCTTATTGGAAAAGATGGATAATTGAGGGAATGGCCTCTGCATTGCTTCCATAGCTCCTCTTCCTCCTCTCAGTCTCCTCCTAGTCCTTACCCTTCCAAAGCAGGCAGGTTGAAAGCAGCCCAAGAAGCAAGACCTCAAGGGAATAGCCCATCTTCTCTTCTCTTTTTTCAGAAATTTCAGTCTCTTTGTAATTGTGCTGTTACCTGCAGGATCCTGTGAAATGAAAAGAATGAGAAGTAAGGAAGGAAATAAAGGGAAAAAATCAGTACAAAAGCAGGAAGAATGAAGTCTCCTTTTGGAGAATGTTGAAGCCAGGACAATCTCATGCATCTCAGATTTTGAACAAGATACTAAGATCACATCCATCCATTTTTTGTCTGTCTAAAATGGCAGACTGGTTTCACTCAGGATCTGCAAACAAGATAGTATCACAGTGACAACTCCTCATCTTGACAGAAATTGGGCAGAGACACTTTGGGGATCTGCTTATACTATTTGATTCTTTTTTTCAAGTAAAGAACGAAAAAGATATATCCAGATGAAGTACAAAGAACCTAACCAAAAATTAACAGAGGCAGAATGGGGGGGGGGGGAGGATTGCAGAGGGAGTGGCCCAAAACGGCCACCATCTTTAGTGTGCCTGATGTCTTGCTGAAGATGGCTTAATGTGACTTCAGTGTCTGGAACATGTTTCCTCAGCTGAGACTGTAGAACTGATGTGACTTTTTTGCAGGGTTAGCAAACACATCTTCCAGTTCAATTCTTAGACCTATATTGATTCTTAATAAGAATACATCCTGTGGGGAGAGGATTTTTGACCCTTTCCTCTCCACTTGCACACTGATCCTCCTCTCCCCAAGCACTGACGTCCCAAGGAAAACCCACTGACCAGCTCATAATCCACAATAACACCTTGAACAAATTTGTAGCCCATCTCTCTTCATGGCTGAGCAGGTATACTTTCAGGAAACAGAACACTATCAGTCTCACTGACACTGAACTGACACTGTGTTGTGCCACCCTGAGACTTTTACACATTAACTACACAAAACCCCTGTCCTTTGTAGGGAGCAGCTCCAACAGGTAACCTGGCAATAATGGGGCCATTGTTTCCATTCTTCCATGTCACTGTTTTATTGCCAGGTGAGCGCTGAAGTTTCCATAAATATATTGTTTCTTTATCCCACCAGTAATGAATACATTGTCCAGAGTCACCATTTGTAGAGCCTCTCATTGGGAGTTTATGGAATTGATGGTCTCAATGAGCCTCAAGTTTTCCCATACAAAGTAAAGCAACTAAACTGAATTTCAACACTTTCCAAAAGACATTCTTTGGTGGACTTCGAGAAAACCTCCTTCTGAACTGAGAAGGAAATGTGCAGTACGGTAGCAATAGAGGTGGTGTTTGCCAAAAGGGCAGAGCATTCATTTAATTTATTGCCCTTTCACCAATCTGTTGGGCTCCTCTTGATTGAGATATTCAAAACTAAAAAGCATTAGTGGGTACAAGAAGAAAACAACCCCAAGTAGTATCGTTATCAAACAACAATCAGCAGTGAAAGACCCGTTTAATGTTAATCCTGCAGTCCAGTTTAATGCATATAAGAGAGTTCCACCAGGAGGAAATTACATAGGAAAATTTCCTCCACCACCATCACTGAGAAGGCCCTGCTGTTTGTAGTACACTCCCCTCTCAGCTTTGCTTCCGGTGAAATAAATATTTGGAGCAACGTCTCTATCTGAAAATACACTTGTGGTATGGGAGTGGTGTATATCTTCTTAAGGAAAACCATGGAGGGTCAACAAACTTGGAGCTCACTAAGCTGCTTTTTCTCAAGGGTCTGTTTCTAGAGCCCTGCCACATTATATAACCACATGGAAATATCCTATGGAATCCAAGGATTTGTGGTTTGGTGAGATGACAGGGTTCTCCGGCAGAAAATTCTAAACACCCCTCCCTAAACCACAGATCCCAAGATTCCATAGGAAGTTGTCATGGCAGTTAAAGTAGAATCATAACACTGTAACTGTGCAGCGTGAAAATGTTTCTGGTATGCAAAAACTCAAAAGAACTTGTCCTTTGTCAGATTCTAGACTTGCAGCTGCTATAAGAGGCAAGCAAAGAATAAAGCAAGAATAAAAGCCTGGGACAGAAGCCTGAGTTGAAGTTCAGCTGCCAGGAATCGACTGTTTCCTTCCCAGACAAAATATTCCCAGACTAATATGGAAGATTTTTACAACATTACTAAGGAGAAAGCCTTTGGATCAGTCTTGCCAGGAAAGGCAACCCAAAGCAGGGCAGGGTAATTCATAGCCCACAGGCCACACGGGGCTTCTATATCTATGTTTTGTAGGCCTCCACCCCACCCTCTTTTCTTCACAGTGTGCAGCAACAGAGGAGCACCCAGTGCATTTAGGGCCATCTCCTCCAGCAAGAACTCAACCATGTCTCTCACTGGCCCTGACATCATTACTCCATATGTCTCCACGTACATGGAACATGCCCCCAAATCCCTGAATATCTAAAGAATGTTTTCCATAGTTTCTGGTAAAGTATTCAAGCAGGCTGCTATCTTGGTAGAGCTCTGAGATAGGAAATTCTGCAAAAAGTTGGAATTTAATGTCCTTTCCATTTAGTCATATGCACCTCTGGAGGCTACTGCAGTTCTTTCAGACCTTATTAAGATGGCCAAATACGAAAAAGTGCAGGGTTCCTGCATTTCTCATAACTGTGTAGAAGAGGTAATTAAGGTATTGCATTTGTTGTCCCTAATTGCCATGAAGTCAACTTCCACTTATGGCATCCCTATGAATCAGAGACCTCAAAGTGTCAGAGGCCATTTCCACACTAGACTTTTATAGTGCTATTATTGCACTTTCAACATCCTATGGAATCCTGGGGTCCCTCCCTAAACTGAAAACCCCAGGATTCCTTAGGATGTTGAAAGTGGAAAAATAGCACTATAAAAGCCTAGTGTGGAAATGGCCTTAGTTATCAACAGCTCAGCTCAGGTCTTGCAAATTCAAGGCTATGGTTTCCTTGATGGAGCCCATCCACTTGTAGTATGATCTTCCTCTTTTCCTGCTGCCTTCAATTTTACCTAGCATCATCCTCTTTTCTAATGAGTCATATCTTCTCATATGTCTGAAGCATGACAGTCCCAGTTTAGTCATCTGGGCTTCTAGGGAATTTTCAGGGTTGATTTACTCTCAGACCTATTTATTTATCTTTCTGGCAGATTGTGGTATCTGTAGAGCTCTCCTCCAGCACCACATTTCAAACGATTTCATTCTCTTCCTGGCAGCTTTCTGAATTGTCTAGATTTCTTAAGCATCCATTCCATAGTAATCAGAAATGCTATGGCACAAATGATTCTGATATTGGTGTTTAATACAGTTGGCCGTTGACATTTGTGGGTTTGACTTTCATGGAGTTGATTATTTGTGAGTTTCTTCGACCTCTGCTCCCTGCCCCGCACACCTCAGGTATGTCGTTTCTGGGAGAACCTTCCATCTCCGCAGCTCTGATCAGGCCTTGCAGCAGTTTAAAAACTGCCTCTGGTCGTCCTCCATGGCCTGGCCAGCTAAGGATGGCTCACAGCCTGATTTCTCAGCACATAAACCCTCTCCTGATGCCTCACACCCAAGGAAGGAGATGAGCAAGAAAGAGGAATTATACACCACCATGCCAACCTATCCCCTTTCCTTCTCCTTTCTCTGACCTGGTTTAGACCCTGGCTGCCCATTTTCCCCACCATGCCTCAACCTCCTTCCCACAGACATATTTTGATATTTGCAATTTTTCCACTTTTGCAAGGGTCCTGTACCCCTAACCAGAGCTACTGTGGAGGACCAACTGTACATATCTTTACACTTGATGATCTTATCTAGTTCCTTCATAGTTGTCTGTGACTTGTATACTAAATTACTTTTGCTGGTATTTCCCTTTCTGCACATTTATTAGACATCCAGGAGCTCTCTTTGGCATCTAACAACCCTAGCTTTGTATGGCCAGATAGACCCACCCAAATTCCTCCTTTTTCAGAGCTGTTAACGGGGCAAGCTTTTTTCCATCTGATTATCCATACTGATTTTCCTGGTTAAACTGTAGCTACATAAAAAGGGAATCTCATTAATAAAATAATATTAACTGGGTGAAAGGTTGTTCCATGACCTTTTGTGAATCTCTCACCATTCAGTTCATGAGATAAATTTGTCTTCTATGTATGATAAGAGAGAGAGGAAGTGGGAAACAAAGGGGCAGAGAAAGTGTAGTGAGACTTTCTCTCCTTACCTCTTCCACACAATATATTATTTTTTAAAAAAACTACAGTCACTTCACACAAACCCACTAAAGGTTTTTTTCTAAAGTAAAAATTCCCAAATGTTGTCAAACCATCCTCACATATCAGGTGCTAAAGAATGTCAACATTCCTGGACCTTGGCATCTTCCCTTTTTTAAGGAAGTGAATCTAGTGGTCTTTGCAATATACAGGAAAATAAAGCAGAACCAAAATAATGGTGGTTTTTATTCAGAATGTAATTCTTCACTAACTTTCCTTCCAAAGGGAGAAATGAGTAACTTCATCAGTTTTCTCCTCTTCACAAGAAAGTCTTTGAAAACCACGGTTCTCGAAGTCTATTCGCAATTCAGGACTTATCCTGCATAAAATTCACACACATTGATTTGCACAGAAAAACAGTACTTTTGAGCAAAGAAACAGCATTTTCTGTGCAGAAAATAATAATGAAACCATGTGCAAATTTTGTGCAGAACAAATTGCCAATTATATTATTTTCTGCATAGATATATTATTTTGTGTATAATAAAAAAAATGCTGTTTTCTGTGCAGAAAATGCTGCATTCTGTGCAAATTTCATGCAGAGTAAGATCCAAACTGTGAAGATACCTGTCAGTCCAGGATTATTGTGATCTAGTTTTCTCAATAACAATCGCCCCCAAAGTTTTTTTTTTTAAAAAAATCATTTTCTGGCATATTTTTGAATATTCTTTCCATATTTAGTTCATTCACACAAACTCTCAAAACCTTTCTTCTCATTCACTGAACTTAATTCGGCTCTACAAACTCTAGTGGTTGCTTTCCAATTTCTTTCTAAGAGGGCAGTTCTAAATCCACTCACTAGCACAGATGGGACTAGAACTTGAAGATAACTTCCAGCCGTGTTTGAGGAGAGCTTCTGGGAAGTGTAATAATAATTTAAAAATCATTTTCCAAGGTCTGCTATTTGCAAGAGCAAGAAAGCCACTCCACAGGCATATTTGCTCAGAAGTAGGCCCCATCGTGGTGTGTGGAGCTGACTTGTACATAAACACAGGGAGACATACTGGTGAGTAAACACACTAGGAACTGTGCTGCAAAATCAGTCAGAGAACCCAAACCGCATCATGTTCTTCCCAATACACAAAGTTCCTGTACGCAGCCCAACTTCTGTATTTGTTCATTCAACTTCCTATACTCACATGTAGATTTCAAAAGTGTCAGGAGGTTACTTTACTTAAAATTATAACAGTTTTTTTAAAAAAATGTTGAAGTATAGTTCTTTTAACGTTCTTTTCCATATAGTCCTTTTAAAGTATACTTTTCCCTTTTTTGGAAAATAGTTAACAAAATCAGTAAAATAGAAAGGTGTACGGCTTGTTTTAAAAAGTTTTTTAAAAAAATAAAAAATAAAAGCCAGCATAGGTTTTTGTTAGTAATGCTGATATTGTAGGTTTTTAAGATGGTGGCCAGAATCCTGTATAATCTACCTAACTAAGCAACTACTCTTGGCCTGAGCACCATCCTCCCCCCCAAAAAAACCTTGATGGAAACATCATTCACCAATGCTCTGATTGCCGGCAGAAATGGACCTCCTTCTCTCCATGCAGTTGATGCCCAGTAAAGTAGCTTGGGGAAAGGTAAGATCACTGCAATAATGTCACTGTCATTACTGGGGCCATTTCCACACTGTACTGTTATAGTGGTATTATTCCACTTTCAACATCCTATGGAATCATTTGGGTTTGCAGTTTAGGGAGAGGCCTTTAGAATTCTCAGCCAGAGAGCTCTTGGACCTCAGGAAACTACAAACCCCAGAATTCCACAGGATGCTGAAAGTGGAATAATAGGACTATAACACTGTAGTGCGGAAATGGCTTCAGTAGCAATCATGAATACAGAACAGGTAAAGAACACTAACATAGACTTACTCATCCATAACTGTTTCGTAGTCAAAATTAGTACTTAGTCACAATGTTGACACTATTGCTACAATGTAACTGCCTCCCCCAAACTTCACCAGGTATCAGCTGCATTGGGAGAAAGGGGACCATTTTACTTGTAACCAGAACATGATTGAAGGACATTTCCACCAAGCGGGGGGAGGGTCTAATCAGGAGAAGTTATTTAGTTTATTATACTATGTTGTTCTTGTTGTTCTTGTTGTTGTGTGCCTTCAAGTCATTTCAAACTTATAGTGACCCTAAGGCAACTCAGGGGGTTTCCTGGGGCTGAGAGTGTGTGACATGCCCAAGGTCACCCAGTGGGTTACCATGGCCAAGCAGGGAATTGAACCCAAGCCTCCAGGGTTGTAGTCCAGCACTCAAACCACTACCAGACTGACTCCTTCAATATACTATACTTTAAAAAGTACTTATTTTCCGGAATCATGTATCAGATACTTAGTTCAGATTACTGATGCAGGCCAACAGGTTTTCCTTTAAATGCAAGCTAGGAAGCAAACAGTGGATTCCAAACTTTCTAGGAAATCATTTCACATTGATTTAACTAGCAAAGGTCAACTAGATTCTAATTAATATTTCCAAGGCCCAAACATATGAAATGATAAGAGATGTGTGACTTTTTTGACTGAATATCCCATTGTTGTTGGTTTTAAATTCTTATAAATCACCCTGGAAATAAAATTGAAAAATGAGTGTAACATATCTAGATAAGCAAGTATAAAGAGCAGTCTTATAGGCCAGGGCAGATGCACTCCAATTTTGACCGGAAGAACAATAGCACGGTGAAACAGCCACTTAACACATTATGCCCCAGAAGAGGGAGCAGGTATGTACGAATCCCACCATCACCCCCTTCTTTCAAAGGTCTGTGTGAGGGAAGGATCTTCCTTCCAGAAGCCTCCAATACACCTGTTACTTTATCAGCGCTAAGTTGCCCCCTTAAGCTGATTGAATTGACCTGAGGCCAAGAAGGAACACTGATGAGATAACATCTGTATTGGTGGTATCCCTTTCTATGGCCAACGTCCTGTTGGTTCCGTTTGATGACAAAAGAAGTCCCCCAATGGTTCTTGAAGAAAGCAGTTTCCTCCCTCCTCTGACCCCCGGTGCCATAACAGGGAGCTGTTCTTCTTTTCCTCCTAACTAGCACCCCCTTAGTACTTGAAACTCTACAAGGGAGACTTCCCTAGGTTTCTGGAGGAAATATTAAGGGCACGTAGAGCCCTGGTGGCACAGTGCTTAAATGCCGGTACTGCAGCAACAAGGTTGTGAGCTTGATCCTGCCGGGCTGCAGGTTGACTCAGCTTTCCATCCTTCTGCAGGTCAGTAAAATGAGTAACCAACTTGTTGGGGCCAATAAGCTAACACATTGTAAACCTCTTAGAGAGCATTCAGCTGATAAGTGGTATAGAAATACAGCTGCTATTGCTATTGCCACATAGGGGTTGAGTAGGGAGAGGGAATCTGCGTCCTCCAAGATGGGCTTGTTCCATGAGTGCAAAGACACAAAGAGACCATGGCCTATTGGACCAACTGCTGTCGGAGAATGTGTGGAGAATGTTTTGGTTCCACAGAGCTCTTCAACATTCTGCATAGCATAGGGTGCTATGTGATTCAGAAAGCTTGTGCATTCTAAGTCAAATGTCCACAGTAGAGAGAACTGCTCCGTACACTACTTCCTTCAGTGAAAAGACAGAAACTTCTTGTATTATTTTTCCTTTAAACTTCCTCTGTGAAATCAAGCAGAGCTACTTGTCACACAACCAAGAAATTCTGTAATAACTCATCACATGTTACAACAGGGGTAGGCAACTTGTGGCTCTCCAAGATGTCAATGGATTGCTTCTCCCATCATCCCTCACTGTGGGTTATGGTGGCTGTGGATGATGAGAAATGTAGTCAACTGCAGAATAGAAAGTTGCCTACACATTACAGAAGCATTGCACAACTTGTGGCACCTCCAGTGGCCAAGGGACTGCATCTACCTTCATCCTTCAGTGTGGCCTCTGTTGGCTGGAGATGATGGGAAATACAGTATGACAAATCTGGGAGTTGCCTATTCTTGTACTTGAAACATTCCAGCTAAAGAAGCAAAGAAAACACAGGAAAAGTCTAGAGAGAAAAAATGGTGAAATTAAAGCAAGAAAACTCAGAATGGGTAGAAGTCAGCCAAAAGTGAGCACTTTAATTTTTTTTTCAATCTGATATATCAAGATCAATCAGCAAAATTGATAATTAATGGAGATACAACAGAAGAATTTTTATTACAAAAGGAGTAAGACAAGGGTGCCTATTATCACCCTGTTGTTCATTATGGTTTTAGATGTGCTAATAACGAAGAGAAAAGAGGATCAAGAGAGAAAAGGCTTGAAAATAAAGAAGACAGAAATAAACTGAAGAGCCTTTGCAGATGATGTAGTTATTTTCCTGGAAAAGCCACAAGATTAAATTCAAAAATTGCAAGAGAGCTTAAAAGAATTTGGAACGGTAGCTGGATACAGAATAAATAAAGAGAAGACAATGATGTTGATCATGAACATGAGGAAAAAAGAAGAAGCAGAGTTGGAGAAAGTGACAGGTTTCCAATCCCCTAATAAAATAAAATATTTAGGAATATATGTAACAAAGAAGAATCAAGAATTGTTTGGCAACAATTATGAAAAGGTCTGGAAAGAAATGAAAAAAGAAATGTTGAAATGGAGTAAATTAAGGCCCTTTCCGCATGTGTGTGTGTGTGGGGGGGACGGCCGAAAACAGAGCTCACTGGCTTTGTTTTCCGGCCAGCAGAGTCCGTCGCCAAGAGGAGCAGCACGAGTTCGCTGCTCCGCAGTCCTCCGGTGTCCCAAATGGCAGCTTCCGGTTGGTGGAGGCTCTCCACCAACTGAAGAAGCTCGCCAGCCGGAAGCCCGCCCCCGGCAGATCTGCAGGCATGCGCTTGCGCGACCCTGCAAATCTGCTCCGGAGCCGCGCGACGTAGCAGCACGGGGTTGCACGCTCCGTGATTTTTAAAAACCTCGAAAAAGAGGTTTTTAAAAAACACGCCAAGCGACCAGTTCCGGTTGCTCCGGAGTGGACTGAGGTATGGAACTACAGAAAGTAGTCCACCCCAGTCCACTCTACGGTGCAGAAGATCTCCGTTGGAGGTCGCTCTGCATCGTTTTACTAGCCTGATGCGGAAATGGCGTAAATCTATCTTTCCTGGGGAGGATAAATGCTTCTAAAATGACTTTACTGCCAAAAATGATGTTTTTATTTCAAAACTTGCCAATAATAGACAACGGGAAAATATTTAAAGAATGGGAAAAAGAAATTTCAAAATGTATTTGGTTTGGCAAAAGGCCAAGAATAAGATTTAAAACACTACAGGACACTAAAGAAAGAGGGGGATTAGACTTGCCATCATTAAGAATATATTATCAAGCATGTTGCTTGGGATGGATTCAAAACTGGAAATCATTACAGAAATCGCCGATGAAAGAATTGGAAGAATATGAGAACAGATTTGGATAGCACAGTTATATGTGGTATAGCAAGATAGCGGTGAACGAAGAATTTAATAATCATTGTATCCGGAAAACATTATTAAAAGTGTGGCTAGAATTATATTCAAGATTTTATATGAACCTTCCGATATGGAAATCACCACAAGAAGCATTTAAAATTGCTCCAACAAAAGAAGGTAAATTGCTTACATACCAAGATTTACTTATCTGAGAAGGAAATAAACCGAGAATGATAACATTAGAAGAAATGAAAGAAGTGGGACATGAAATAAACTGGTTTCCATGGAGACAATTGAAAGAGAAATTTAAAATGGATCAAAAACTATTTGGATTTGAGAGAAAGGAAAATGAACTGGATGTATTAATGAAAGAAAATCAAAAGAAAATAATATCTAAGCTCTATAAACTATCATTACAGAGAGAAATGGAGCAGGAAGAAATTAAAGAGTCGATGATCAGATGGTCTCAAAATATAGGACATAGAATTGATTTGGATTGCTGGAGAATGATGTGGAAAACAGATTTAAGATTTACACCAAATTTAAATTTAAGAGAAAACGATTACAAAATGTTGCATAGATGGTATATGATGCCAGAGAAATTACAAAAGATTACTAAGAATGGCAATATGAAATGTTGGAAGTGCAGGGAAAAAGAGGGAACATTTTATCATATGTGGTAGACTTGTAAAAAACGAAAAAAATTTGGAAAGAAATTAATGATGAGATCCAAAAAAATTTTAAATTAAATTTTGAAATAATGCCTGAACTATATTTACTGAATATGATAAAAACCTAAGTCAGAGATTAGAAGATATAAGAAAATAATGTTATATTTAAATTGCAGCTCAGCTAACATATGCTCAATATTGGAAACAAGATATTAAAATAAATTTGGAAGAATGGAAAGCAAGAGTTATGGATATGATGGAGATGGAAAAATTAGCAAATTCATTAAAGAATAAAACCATTCAACAATTTGAAAGAGAATGGAGAGAAATAAGGGAATGGTTTCAAATGTAAAAAAAAATGGATTGTAATGGTATGATATAAATGCTCTGTTTGAATGTATGTTTGTTTGATAATTGCACTGTCTGATTCAACTGGAGAAAACTGGAGAAAATAATTTAACAAAAGGAAGTGGGTGGGGAAGTTTGCGAAGAATGTACCCAGTTTAAATTTTTTTTGGAAATTTTAATAAAGATACTTTAAAAAAAATAAAACTCTTTTCAATCTCAGTGGCAGCCCCATGAAATCAATTATTATTGATTTATTATTAATTATGATTGTTTAATAACAATACTATCCTGTCCTTTTCTCATCAGTTTGGGACTTAGGCCATTTCCGCACTAGACTGTTACAGTGCTACGATTCCACTTGAAACATCCTATGGAATCCTGGGGTTTGCAGTTTCAGGAGGGGCCAGGCGGCCCCTCCCTAAACTGCAAACCCCAGGATTCCATAGGATGTTGAAAGTGGAATCGTAGCACTATAATAGTCTGGTGTGGAAATGGCTTTAAAGCAACTTACAACAGTTAAAACAAACATAGTTTAAAATCCACAGCTTAAAAATTTCAAAGCAATTAAACTATCAAAAAATTAAAGCTAGTTAAAACTCAGGCAATGATTCAACAACAACCACAACAACTAGAAGTCTTGCATACTATAAAGATCTGTACCCTAAAGAAAACCATTCTCAAAGCCTGCTGGAAGAAATAAAAGGATTTTACCTGTTTGTCGAAAAATAGTGAAGACAATGCCAATACTATGTAAAAATTCTCGACTTTGGTTCCTTTAGAAGATAGTCTTGCCTCGCTGCAATGGCAGCAGTGTTATTCTCAACTTCCTCAGAGTCTCTGTGCTGTTGTGGCTCTCCTCCTTTCTTATCAAAACTATGGTGCATGAAAGAGAGTTTCCTGGAAATATAAATGCAAAAAGCAGAAGTGGTTACATCTCACAAGCTGTCATCCCTCAATTGCAACATCAATTAACTGTGAATAGAGAAACGTACAGTTGTTGAGCAACATGCTTTGAGTACAAGTGATTCGGCTCCATCCCTATTGGTTCAAAACACTGATGGGTGAAAATTCCCACGCAGTCTATTTTGGTCCAGATTTATAGAATGTCTTCTTATCTGGCATGGAAGATCCTTGGGGTTAAAAATATTTGAACATGGGAGGCAAGAAAACTGACAGATTTGTCCATCCTGTGGCTTTGCTTCCTGGCCTCTTTGAAGTTTCATCCCTGTTGCAGTCAAGCATGTTGGCATTGAATTAGGGTTGCCAATTTTTATTCTCTAATGGACTCCTCACCTTAAATAGCTCCATGGAGGGCAATTACGACATGTAATTCCCCATGCTGGAAACTGCTGAACCCATATACCTGGGCCTGGGCAATGGGACAGACTTTTGTTATATTCACAAGCTTCCCCAAATTTGCAAACATTGTATTCTGTAGTTCTGAATGACATTACGCTCGCCTAAAAGCCCCTACCTCCCATGAGACATTCTTCCATATTTTGTTAACAGGAGTATGTTTTTAAGTGAACCAGTGTGGCACAGAAGTCTGAGTGTTGTACTAGGACTGTGAGAGAACAGGATTTGTATCCCCATTCAACCATGGAAAACCATTGCGTGATGTTGGGCAAGTCACACTTTCTCAGCCTCAGAGGAAGGCAATGGTAGATATCCTAAGACAGGGGGTGAAAAACAAGAACATTGTACCCAAATGAGAATTCTGCCCCTCTCAATTAATGGGAAGGGTGAGATCATATTCTCCCCTCTGCTAAGCTAATTAAGTGCAAGCTACTTTTTCTTTTCAGTTTTGAACTCAGTTTTGCAAGCAATTCAAGAAATCTAGAAATCTAAGAAATCTAAGGACGAAGCAGGAAAGTGGAAGGAGGAGAGAGAAAACAGGACATTTCAGAAGCAGCTGAAAAAGTAGACCAGCAAAGGATTAATCAGGAATGTCCTTGCCAAACTGGGACAGTTGCAGGTTATCCTTGTGAGGGATGTGGGAAGAGAGAGCTCCCAAGTGAGGAAGGAAGCAGAGAGAAGGGGGGCCCTTTCCGCAGCTTCTTTGTCCCAGTGGTGTCTAGTGGTAATGGTGACTGCGGCTCTCCCAGGAGTGGAATGCAATGGAGTACTCCCCTCTGAACCAGCTGCCTCTGGGATCTAGGAAGCACGATGGCCACACTTCTTCCTGCAGCAGTGCAGCTGGATACGCTGCCAGGCTGCACTGCAGCAGGAAGAGCAGCCATTGCACTTCCAGGGCCTCCACAGACAAGGTAAGTACGGGCATGTGGCAGGAGGGTGGCACAATCCTCAGTCATTCACAGGGAAAACCTGTCAATGATTTGCAGTGCAATTGTACCACCTAGGGATGGGAGAGGGACGGGACCAGGACAACGTCATTGCATAAGTGTGGTCCCAGCCCAGTCCTTCTTCCATCACCATGGTGGGTTGGGTGCATTGAGTGGAAAGAGAGAGTCCCTTTTCACACGGCATCTGCCATGCAAAAGAGGGTCTGGAGCCTTGCATGATTGCGAGGAGCGATCTGCATGACGCCCTCGCAATCGCGCGAGGCTCCAGGGGCTGGCAGACAACAATCGTGCACCTTTGCATTTTCGGCTTTCAGCCGAAAATGCTGTGCAATCGCGCATTGCTCCCCGTGCTAGGTGATGTGTTCTGATATGTTAAAAAAAGACAATCCAAGGCTCCAGTGCTCCAAAGGAAGGCCAAAGTAAGGCTGACCATGTACCCAGAACACTTCTTCTCAGGAAAGTTGGGATTGCATGAGTGCACCAATTCCTACGCACTCACACCATTCACACACCTACATTCAGAAGTCTGCTCCAGGTTTGAATTTCTACAGAACTTCATTCAAACTTTTAAAATAAAATGATCTGCCTGTAATGAAGACCGAGTTAGATGTTCGTAAGAACTAGCTCCTCATCTCAGTTTCCGTGAACTTGGAAAGGAAGGTGAGTTCAGCGAGTTTTATCCTGAATTGGGCTGGATGAACTTGATGCTATGATATTCTTCCACATTCAGTAGTTATTAAACAGAAATATAGCAAGTGGAAGAAAATAATTCACACTTAAGAAGAAATTGGAATCCTTTTCTTCTTTGCCACTGTCAAAGAAGGTTGATTGCGTCACCCTTACTGACGGGCATGAAATCACTGCTGGATTACATGTTGTCAGGCTGAGATAATCACTTTGACTGATCTCCCTAAAGTGGAAAGTGAGCACCAGTCAGGAGTTAGGGGGCTACATTAGTCCCTCAGGAGACCTTGAAGGGCTGTATCTCCATGGGGTACTCCCCCCAAAAAAAATCAGGTTTTGCCCCCAAAAGTCCCTGGATGCCCCTCTGGAGGGGGATGGGGAGCATTTCTGTCATATTTTTGGCCATCTCAGGGCTGTTTCAGGCTCACAAACGTTCCTTCATTTTAACAGACTCACTTCTGGTTCACTGCCTGATTTTATTTTTTTAAGTGGTCTCCTGTACCACATTATCACCATCATTATTATCATCATCATTATCCCCCCCCCCCCATCTTCACAAAATCACTATTGTCATTTATATGCTGCCTTTTTCCCAGAGAGGACACTGAGGAGGAGGAGGAGGAGGAGGAGGAGGATTCACCACCACTACCATTTGTATGCTGCCCTTCTCCTGGAATGGGACCGAAAGCAGCTCACAAAAGGAAGGAATAAAAACCCAACAGTAAAGTTTTAAAACAATGAAAATTGTCACTTTAAGACAATACAAAATCATTCAAAAGGATACAAAGGCTAAAATAAAAATAAAAACAGCCCCCAAGGAGAAGCATCTTTCTGAGGGATTACATATCAAAACGCCTGCTTGAACAAAAAGGTCTTTGCTTGCTTGCAAAAGGAGGATGGGGAGAGGGCCGGCCGAGCCTCCCACGGGAAGAATTCCATGAGGTGGGAGCAGCCACTGAGAAGGCACTCTCTTGTGTCCTCGCCAAGTGAGCCTGTGATGATGTGAAGACCAAAAGAAAGCCCTCTTCTGTAGAAATTTAGGCCCTTTCTGCACCCTACCTTGTTGCATGGTCCTCCGGTGGCAATCTCAGCAGCAGCTTTGCTGGGAAGAGAGCACGACGGGAGTGCTCCCCTCTGCACCAGACTGGCTCCCTGCAGAAGAGAGCATGGTGGACATGCCTCTTAATTCCACAGGTCAGCCAAGTACTTTCCCAGGCTGTACTGGGTCAGGAAGCACTGCCATTGCGCTTCTGGGCCTTCCACAAGACAGGTAAGTTGGGGTGGTGGCGCAATCATGGGGTCATTGCGCTGGCTGGGGGCAGGAGAGGACCGGGTCCCAATGATGTCATGCAGAAGTGTCGTTACAGTCCTGCTCCTCTCCCATCCCCATGCCCGGATAGGAGACTACTGTGGAAAGGGCTTTAGGTTCTGTCAGGTTCATAGAGAGAGATAGAGTGTTTCAAATATGGCCTAGGGGATAAAAACACGGCAAAAAAATCCCCCACCCCTCCATAGCTCTTACACTGAGATTGGGGAGATTTTGCAGCAAAATTCTGAGGGTCCTGGGAGCCTTATGAATCCCATGGGCTGAGAGTGTGTGATGTGCCCAAGAAAACCCTGCAATAGGTTCACCTTAGGGTCTCTATAAGTCAGAAATGACTTGAAGCCACACAGCAACAGCAACGACAATAATATGATAATTGTAATAATATAACCTTATAGGTATCTTATAATATATAATATAATATGCACTCCAAAACATAAATTATACTATGTAAAATATTGTGTTATGAGACAATTCTGACCCTGCAAATGTTCTTTGGCTTCAGTAATCTACAGCTGTAGCCAGGATAGCTAATTGTGAAGAATAACAGAAGTTGAACTCCAACAGTATCCGGAGGGCCACAAGTTACCCACACATTGACATAAGCTGCCTCAAGCTTTCTGTTGGAGTGGAGAGTCAGGATATAAATGAGCCCTCACCAACCTGAATGTTTTAGACTACGACTCCCATCATATGGTCACTTTTCATGCTGTCTGGGGCTGATGGGAATTTTAGTTCGAAACCTCTGAAGACCCAGGTTGGGGAAGGCTGCTACAAAGCATGCGAAGGCACTGTAGACAAAACACAGATTGTTCACTCAAGTTGGCTTTCTCCAACTTCCTTCTGAATGTCTCTAGAAACCAAATCCCTTAGCCAGGGGACATTCAGAAGGAAGCTGAATTTGGAGAATGCCAACTTGAGTGAACCATCTACAAACACGATTTCAAGAAGGCATCTTCAAAGGCTAATAAATGGGAGCTTTATTAATTGCAGGCAATGTTACTTAAACAGGGGCAGCAAACAACCAACAACAGGACTCAGAAACCAGGGCCATCCCTTGTAGATAGCACAAACATATTTCAGGGCAATGATGTCATCATAATTTCAGTCTGCTATCATAAGATACAGATTGGCCAGTCTGACACCTCTGAGAATATCTGTTATGCATAAATTCCAACAGGTGTTAATTTAAATCCTATGCTGCTTCATAGCAACTCAATAAGATTCTGGTTAGGTACGTAAAAATCATTCCCCCGCAATTTTAGGAAATTTCTTGGAATCTCAGCTTCATTTACCAGTAATTCCCACCTTTGTTTTATATTGGGATGCAAACCTTTTTTTTTTCTGCCCATGCAGTTGTTAAAATGTTCCCAATGGTAGGAAAATTAGCCTCTCATTATGGCTTCATTATCTTTTAACTAGCTCTAGCCCCAGATTAGCCAATTGGGAAGGGCAAGACTCTGCCACCTCCTCTCCTCCTTCTTTTTCTCTCTCCTGTTGAGTCAACTGAGGGCCTTTCTGCACTACACTGTTATAGTGCTATTATTCCACTTTCAACATCCCGTGGATTTCTGAGCTTTGTAGCTGACTGAGGCCAAAGAGCTCTCTGGCTGAGAATTCTAAATGCCTGTCCCTAAACTACAAACCTCAGGATTCCACAGGATGTTGAAAGTGGAATAATAGCACTATAACAGTGTAGTGCGGAAAAGCCCTGAGTGTGTATCACTTTTACAGCTGGAACTCAAATACGCAGCAGCTGAAGTAAGCTGAGGACTAAGAAGGGGAGTGGGGGAGAAGAGAGAAACCAGGCCATTTTAAAAGCTGCTGAGAAAGTGGAGCAGCACAGGCTTAGCTGACTCAATTCCTGTAGAACTGGGACAGTCAAAGGGTATGGAAATACAACACAAAATACTTGAACTATTTAACCTTTTATTGTCTCTCATCACTAGAAAGGATTTTGAACTGTTTCAGGAAGAGATTTCAGGAGGCCCAGGAAGAGATTCCAGGAGACCCATCACAGCAACGTTTCAAAACAAGCCCATTATAGGGCCTTTCTGCACTACCTTGTTATAGTGCTATTATTCCGCTTCCAACATCTTATGGAATCCTGGGGTTTGCAGTTTAGAGGGGCCTTTAGAATTCTCATCCAGAGAGTTCTTTGGCCTCAGTAAACTACAAACCCCAGAATTCCACAGCATGTTGGAAGTGGAATAATAGCACTATAACAGTGTAGTGAGGAAAGGCCCATAGAATCTGTTGCTATTCTTTGCCTGCGGCAATGGTGTGATTGAGCAAGAGAGGGCTTCCCTCTCTTAGTCAAGGCGAGGTTCTTCTCTCTCTCTCTCTCTTTTTTTTTTTTTTTTGCTATAATGCACCCTGTGACTTTTCCTGACAGGCAAGAACTTAACTCACGCAGCTTTTGAAAAGTAGAAATTGCCTACCACAAGCCTTGTGACCCCAGAGCTGGGGATGGAACTCATGCATGGATGCCCTTGTGGAATTCCAGGGTTTCTAAAATGCTGGCAGGGAAATCTAGTGGCCCTTGGGCTCTGTGTGCCCCTCAAGTAATTTTGGTAATGCCTAGGCCTCTCCCCAACCCTGCCTCAGGTCACTCCTCTTTTTTGCAAGAAAAGCCAGAATTGCTTACTTATTTGTTTGCGTGTAGCTAAAGCTAAAACTACGGTAAATTAAAGTAAAATTAAAACTGTGCTGTAGGAGGTGACACTTCCACCTGAAGACAGAGGTTTGCAGTTTGGGTATATTCCTGGGCTCAGCTTTGAACCTGAAGGCCCAAGTTGCTGCAGAGGCCAGGAGTGGTTTTGCACATTTAAAGCTTGTGCACCAACTGTGCCTGTTCCTTGAGACATCAGATCTAGCCATGGTAGTACATGCCTTCAATATGTCCCACTTGGACTACTGTAACATGCTCTACCTGGGGCTGCCTTTGAAAAGCATTCAGAAACTTCAGCTCCTTCAAAGAACTGCAGTCAGACTGTCAACTGGGGCTGGTTGTACACAACATACCACAGCCTCTGTTGAAACAGCTCCACTGCCCTCCAGGTTGTTTCTGGGCACAGTTCAAAGTGCTGGTTATGACCTATAAAGCCCCACGTGGCTCAGGGCCAGGCTACTTGACAGACTGTAGCTCCCTGTAGGAACCATCCTGGGTTCTGAGAACATTAGGAGAGGCCCTTCTTTTAGTCCCAACACTGTCACAAGCATGGTTGGTGAGGACGCTAGAGAAGGCCTTCTTAATAGCTGCCCCAATACTCTGGGACTCCCTTTCCAGGGAGATCCAAATGGCCCCCTCCTTGTTGTCCTTCTGGCAACAAGAAAAGTCCACTTAATTCAGCAGGCATTTTAATACAGGAAGTTTTTAAAGAATGGAGCGGGGCGTCCTGTACTGTTTCAATTTTAATTGCTTTTAATCACTTTTTTAGCTGCTTGAATTCTTTTATAGTTTAATTCTTGCCATTTCCGCAACTCACCTTTTTGCGGAGCTGGGGTGCGGGGATCGTGCAAGCAGCCTCTAGCAAGAGGCTGTTGCGTCCCAGTTCCTTCAGCTCCACAGCTGCTGCCTGCTCGCATGAGAGCCCCTCCTCTTCCTTCCGCAGTGCAGCCTGGGAGTTTTCCAGGCTGCACTGGGGCAGGAAGCACAAGCGCCGCAGCTCCAGAGCTCCACACACTCGGAGAGATGTGCAATCACGCACCATTTTCGGCTCACAGCTGAAAATGAAAAAGTGCACAATTGGTGCCTTCCAGACCCTGGCGCGTCGTGTGATTGTGAGTGCGTCATGTGGACCGCTCCTTGCAGTTGCGCGACGCTCGAGGGACGCTTTCACATGGCAAATGCCGTGCAAAAAGGGCCTCTGTTTTAATATGTATTATGGACATATTTTTAAATTGTTTTGTTTTAATATGTAAGCCACTTTGAGGCCCAATGTTGGGCAAAGAGTCGAATACAAATAAAGATAATGATTGATTAATAATAATAATAATAGCAGCAGCAGCAGCAACAACAAGAACAATACACATTACTAAAAGACGTTATAAAAACACTAAACTGTTATATTACCATAAACACAACCTAACTAATCACAAACTAAAACACAAAAGAATTCTGACTTCTCCCCCAAACTGTAATGAAAAAGAAACACTGATCAGTAAAAACTGTATTATTCCACCATTACGTGTGTGAGGTAAATTCAACTTACTTAAACTGCTAGGTCTTGCAAAATGTATTGCCTTGACCAAAAATGTATTAGAAAGCAATCTTGAAAGCTTATCTATGCTAGTCCTCTTCGCAGCATGTAGAAGCCTCTTATTCTTCTAATAAATGATTTCCTGGCATTATTGCTTGTGGTGGTCAGGTAGGTGTTCGGATGGATGCCATCCTGTATAGGGACTAGGGCTAACCTGCCTTGCCCCAGCACCACCCTCACATTTTCTTTCCACATATGCTTGACTATGGCCCTTTCCAAACGGGGCAATTGAAACGGTGCAGAGCGACCTCCGATGGAGGTCTTCTGCACTGTAGAGTGGACTGGGGCGGACTATTTTTTGTAGTTCTGCACCTCAGTCTGCTCCGAAGTGACCGGAACTGGACGCGCAGTGTGCTTTTTAAAAACCTCTTTTTAGAGGTTTTTAAAAAGCACGGAGCGCATGACTCCATGTCGCTCCATCACTGCGCGACTCCGTGTCACTCCGTCGCTGCGTGACTGCGTGTCGGTCCGTCGCTGTGCTCTGGTGCAGATTTGCAGGTGCGCACTAGTGCATGCCTGCAGATCTGCCAGGGGCGGGCTTTAGCCTGGCAAGCTTCTCCGGTTGGTGGAGAGCCTCCACCAACTGGAAGCAGCCATTTTGGATGCCGGAGCAGTGCGGAGCGATGAGCTCGCATCTGGAAAGGGCCTATGGAATGGAGTTCATTCATTTTCCTCTGTGCAATATATGGGAAGGGACTGGGCAAAGATGATGTTTTGCTAGATAATATTTTCCCATCCTCCAAGGCACAGCTATTGGTCAGGCTTTGGTTAAAACATGGCCAAGCTGGCTGAGGAGTTCTAGAAGCTGGATTACCCAGACAGTAACTGTTATTCAGCTTTGGAAATGAGCATAGTTTTCCTCACTGTGGCCCTGGCTAGGAAAAGGTAAATCTCTAAGATCATCTGCTTGGGAGGCAATAGAGAATAGTTCCAAGATGAAAGTGTATCTCTAAGAAGAACACAGTAATGAGGGCAGTGAGGTGTGGGCAGAAAAGGTTAGAAGCTTTGTCTTTGCCAGGTTCTCTTTGAGAGATGTGATTGTACATGCTGGAGGAAATGTCACTGAAGCATTTAGAGACACGAGATTAGACATGAAATGAAAGGTCGGGGGAAGAAAAGTAGATTCGGGAGCCATCCCCATAAATGGCAGTCAATTCAGATTTATAACCCATCTTATACCCAAGAGTTTGGGGAAGAGAACAGGGTAAGTAGATATACACACACATGAAACACTAATAAATAGTTTTAAAATCTTGTTTAAATCAGTGGTGGATGACTGTAGAGGGATTGGGGGCCATTGCCCTGGCACATGCCTACCTGGTGCAGCACACTCTTGCATTTGGGTGCACTAGAAGTGACATTGTATCCTTTCTGGCTGCAATTTATGACTGATTTGGGGCTGGTGTGAGGGCTTCCACTAATCCCAACATTGGCCCTTTCCGCACCAGGCAATTAGAACGGGGCAGTGCGTCCTCTCACGGAGGTCGTCTGCACCTTGGAGCGGACTAGGAGCAGACTACTTACCGGAGATCCGCACCTCAGTCCGCTCCAAAACGACCCCAAGTGGTCCTCTAGCGTATTTTCTAAAGACCGCAAAAAACAGGTCTTTATTTTCCTGGAATGCGCCATTGTGTTCCTGCTCCCTTGTGCAGATTCATATGCTCACACCAATGCGAGCCTGCGATCTGTGGAGGGTGGGCTTTAGGCACGGCGAGCTTCAGTGGTTGGTCGGGACCCATGACCAACCGGAAGCCACCATTTTGGAAGCCGGAAGCCGCCATTTTGGAAACTGGAAGCCGCCATTTTGGAAGCCAGAGCAGTGTGGATCTACAGACCTCGCACTGCTCTGATTCACCCTGGACCAAGGAGGAGCCCTGCGGAAGGGCTTCAGGGACAGTCCGCATTGCTTCAGACCCCAGAAGAAGCAGTAGGTAACGGCATGGAGCAATTCCCTCACCTCGTGCGGAAAGGGCCATGGCCACCAATTGAAGGTGTGTCTCACCACGGCCACCTAATATGAGGACCTCCTCCTGTCCCACTCTTATGGCATCATATGTGGGGACCTTCTAGAAGACTTAACAATCCCGGTGCGAGACTTGATTCATCTATTTCCACCAGTGGACACTGTAACCATACCGCACCACCCCTCCTACAAGATATGTGATTTTCATAAAGTAAACTTTGAGTCCCTCTGCTGTGACCCCCCTTCTTCAGGACTGGTAACTATCACGCGTTTCACCCAATCGCTTTCTATCCAACCTTTCTTGCCTCACTTTTCCTATAGCCTTGTATGGTTCTTAAGAGTGTCTAATTTCTCATATGTTTGTCAATTCAAATAAAATATTTTAACTTTAACTGGAGTCTTCTCTACAGTTAGTACTTGTATACATAGGTTTAAAAAGTCCAACCATTACCCTCCTCTCATAGGCCTCTTTTGACCTGTAATTCCCCCAAATTCTAAGGAGATGCTGGCATTGTGAGTGGACCCCAATGTCCCCCACCTTGTAGGGTAACAACAAGACCACTCTTGAATCATTTGTCTGAACTCAGGGGTTCCAATAACCCTTGTGGAACATTCACAGGGGCACAAGAATATAATTTAAATGATTTATTGAACAGAATTTCCACATGAATTCAAAAGTATTTATTTAACACATCTAAATCCTAACCGGCCCCAATAACTTTCCCTCATTCATATCCCTAACTCCCAACTTTCACTCTTAATCCTAAATGACCTAAGTCTAGCCAATATCTGTCTCTGACCCTGACTAAGGCCATTTTCACACTACACTGTTACAGTGCTATTATTCCACTTTCAACATCCTGTGGAATTCTGAGGTTTGTAGTGTACTGAGGCCAAAGAGCTCCTCTGGCTGAGAATCCTAAATGCCCCTCCCTAATCTGCAAACCCAAGAATCCGATAGGATACTGACGGTGGAATAATAGCACTATAACAGTGTAGTGCGGAAGTGGCCTAACTCTCATAAAATCTCTGACTCATTCCCAAATCTCATAGACTCGTAAATATCACTCTCTTTCTGAGTAACTATCTTACATTCAAGCCTTTCAAAATCTCTTCAACTATTCAGCCAGTCAACAGCTTCCCCCATTATCCTATGCTTTCATCACTTCCCTTATCTTATTTGCTATGTGTTACATAAGTCACCATACATTGCCTTCATTCCTCTAATAAACACAACAACAACATTTTTAACAGATGTCCACAACCTCACTGCTTATTTTTTCAGGGGGTGCAGGGGTTTGGGGAGGTAAACCACCACATCTGAGTCCGGTAAAAGTTTGCCTCAAAATTGCAAACCCCATGGCCCAACCCTTAAGTCATTCAAAATTCATGGACGTAATTTGTGTTGTACAGGAATAAATACATCTGTTCGTATAGGAACAGGAATCTGTTCCTACTAAGTAAACAAAAAACAAACAAACAGCTCAACATGAAACGTTCCTAATAATATGTTTCCTACAGCTCAGTTGGGGGCCATTGAGGAAAATGCATTTCTAGTAATCAGGTTGTCTTAGGATAAGCTGTGCACTAAATATCTATGCAAGCATTTGGGAGTATCCTTAGCAAGTCCTTGGCTTCAAAGCAGGAAAGCATAAACATTCCCTTTTCTCACTTTTTGAAGACTCAGGACTGAGTGGGTGTGTCAAATATAAATTTTCTCATGGTTCAGAAGTTCCTGAACTATTTGAGTATGCATTCAACTTCCTCATTTGTAGGAAGGGGTTATACAGAGATCCTCGTTTCATATTAACCTAGTTAATATGTCTCAGGCTCAGTTTCCCAAGGACGATTCATCATGAACTAGTTTAAATTTATACCACCATGAGTAAATCAGCGGATGAAGCTAAAGTAACAGGGCAGGAGTGAGGCTGGTGGCATGTACGTCAATGGGGTGGTGAATCCACACCAGGTTTTAACTTGAACATTCAAAGTGCTATCCAAAGTGCTGAGCCTTAGCCTCAAATTATGTTCAGCACCTTGGAGAGTTCTTTGAAACCTGGGATTAAATCTCAGGATGTTGCCATGACTCATTAAACTACAAACCCTAGAATTCCACAGGATGTTGAAAGTGGATTAATGCCACTGTAACAGTGTTGTGCGGAAATGACCCCAATATGTGTGTCCTTCTTCAGTTCGTTGCAGATGGGAGTATCCATCACCGTCATCTACAGTGATGCCTGGCAATTATTTTTGTTATGCTGTGGTGATGCAAGGTCTCAGTCAATACTGCAGAATGTCTTCATTATAGTTTTAATTTTGCATTGATTCTACAGCAAAACAGGATTCTGGAGGACTAAAGTGGGCCACTGGAGTGGATGAAGATTAACCTGTGATTTTGAGAAGACAGAGGTGGTAGTCCACAAAAGTTCAATTGCTACAAGACAAGAGTTTGGAAAGCTTACTGTTCAGATATCAGCTCCCACAATCCCCCAGGAGGCATAAGGACTGGCCACATGGGTTATAGGAATTAATGCTGTGATCTCAAAAAGTAACATTGCCATCTTATGTGCAGCATTCTTGCCAGTTAAACCTGCTAACGTTTACAAAGAAGAAAGTCCCATTGAACTGAGAGAGATTTCCCCCCAAGGCAGTGCATTTACAATTCATTCTCCTTTTCTACATATGCCAGTTGCATGAAAAAACAAACAAAACACAATCTTCTAATGACCCAGTAGGTGAGCACACAACAGGCTTGCTGATCAAGTTCCCTCGTTTGCTTAAATTACTGCATTGCTTTGGCCACACTGTAGCAAAGTTGCCTGACTGAATAACAAGAGACCTGTAACAATTTCTGCTTCTCTGTTGGCTACAGAGATTTATTATCACAAGAAGAGATAGGGTAACCATTGCTAGTACAGCTACAAGTGTAGAAAAATGAAATGATCTCCTCATATATAAAAGGAGGAGTAGGAAGCTCCCACCTTTCAACACCCTGTTATCTGACGACTCGCTCTTTTGATGCTTCCAAATTCAGGACGTGTTCCTTTAATTTGATGGGGTTCCCACTCTTTCACCAGTTCTTCTTCCCTATTGAGACTCACTTGGTACCACTCACATGCACGTGCTGCTTACAAAAAACAATCTGAGATGGGGGGAAAAGGCACCAAGCCGGCTGAGAGACTTTGCAACCAGCATGTGTGCAGTCAGTCCCAAGTCAGGCTCCATAAGTCCTACATGCTCCCTGGAGTACAGGACATGGGTTTTGCTTTTCAACCAACTCCACTGTCTGATAGTGCTCCAGCCCCTAACCTGTTAGATAAGAGGGGGAAGTCTGTATATCAAAACATAAAATAAATACATGAAATAACATTTTAAAACACAGAGTCAGAAAGAGATACACTCGCCAAAATATGCTTGAGAAAAACAGAGCTGCAGAACATTTAAAAAAAAAAAGCTGAATTTTTCAAACCAGAACTCTATTATTCTAGAACAAGGGCGGGAAATTGTGGAAGAGCAGAAATCCCATAGCAGACCATGGAGAACCCCCCCCAGCCAATTGTACCTGTCCCTAAAAAAAAAAAAAAAAAAAAATCAATGTTTTTGCTCCCAATAACTTGCAGGTAAAGGGGGGGGGGCATTTTCACTGTGATTTTGGGCCTTCCTGGACCATTTTAGACTCGTGACAGGCCTTTCTTTTCTTTTTCTTTTTTTTTGAACAACAGAAAGTGAGCAGAAGTTACTTCCCATTTCTCCTGAGCCCAGGGAGGGCCCAAAACATGGTTGACATGTCCCCTAGAGAGAATTTGCGGGGGGGGGGGAGATGAAAAAGAGTGGGGGAAAAATGACCCCCAAGGGACTCTGGGAGCTGTAGGTGACCCATGGGGCTCATTTTGTCCACTCCATACGAGTGAACATTCCGTGACATCATGTTAGCTTGGCCAATTGCTTTGGGGAGGGAGGAGGATTACAAATAAGGAGTTCAGGCAATTAATTGGTGCCATTAAGCTTATTGTTGATAAGATGATTAGCCAAGTCCCTCAACATCTCGTCCATCTAGTTCCTTCTTCCTAGCTGATACGACGTTGGAAACTTGGCTGAGAAAGCTGGAATTTCTGTAATGGAATCATCTAGCTCTGTCTGGTACATCCTAAGATTTCTCCTGCCCTATCCATTGGTGGTGGGGAGGGTAATCATTTCTCACAGACATCAGAGCTGCTTACTCTTCTCAACCCACTCACACTCAGCCCCACACCCATTTCCCACTTCCTGGTCGGAAAGACTCAATTTGTTCAAGCCTTGCATGAGTCATCCATGTGACCTCTTCCCACCAGTGGATTAGTTCCCAATATTCCAGTTCGTTCTTCTTAGGAATAAGGTCTTTATTTCCGTCTGATTGCTGAATATTCCACTGATTCTTCCTTTTCAACTGAAGTGCCTGGGTTTTTCAACTTGAATTCCAAGGCTGCATAATGGAGCCCATCTCCTTCCTCTGCAGTCAGATCAGCAACTTTAGGAATCTGCCTTTGTTGCACATTTTTCTGACCAGCTGTTTTGGGCTCACCAACATGGGGGGTTCTTTGACCCTGGAAGAAAGAAAGAAAAACTGTGAAAAATCTGTCTTCTTCTCTGGAATAGCAAAATAGTGGTAAGTGGCCAATTGTAAGTGGACATATAGTTGTAAGTGGCCAATGAGATAATGTTGTATGCAATATAGTTGTAAGTGGCCAATGAGATCAAGTTGGCAAAAGCATGAGTCATTGGATCATGAACCAAGGGGCCACAGTGATAAGTACGTGGTGGTATACTAGAAAAGGAATGAAGGTGAGCAGAGATCTAGGACATCTACATGAATACTAGGTAAATGACTGACCTTCTTTGCTTTGATAAGACTTTCAAGTCTGATTATTGTTTGTGCCAGATGTAGTACAGATCAAGCTGGAGAATGAGGAAAAATACCAAACAGAGGGGAGGTACTTCTTTTCCTCCAAACACCCTAGTCATTTTGATGGCAATTATTCTTCCCAGATCCTTTAGCTGGTCAAAGGTTTTCTGCTAGAGCCCCATGTGTTTTACAAGCGGAATCAATGCAGTCAGAATTAAGCACCACTGAATTCACTGGAGCTTACTCCTAAGGGATGACACATTAAGGACTGGAGTCAGGCCCCATAAACTTAAATGTGAGCCTTTATTGGTTTTGGATGTCTCTTCTTTATGATGTAGTTTTCAAACCAAATGTTAGCTCTTCTGAATATGAATCAGAGCTTTGAAAAGCTACTTACTGGGACTGCAATTCTCAAAATCCTCCAGCCAGAAAGGCCATGGGCCATGATGGCTGAAGAAGTCCAAAAAATTTAACTTTTCCAAACTCTGGTACAGAAAAAGAAAAGTATGATGTATGTCTCCTAGGAATATCACTATAGATTAAGGACATAAGTATGGCTATTGTGATAAGCTCTTGCATTTCAGAATGAATACTATAGCATTATGTTGTTGTCGTTGTTGTTGCTACTATCAGTTTCAAGTTATGCTGGTTCCATGAATGAGAGAGACCTCCAAGAGTCTGAGTGTCTTATCACACTACACTATTATAGCGCTATTATTCCAGTATAACTGCCATGGCAATATTGCATGGAATCATGGAATTCGCAGTTTAGGGACAGGCATTTAGACAGCTGCAGTGCCTCACCAAACTACAAACCCCAGCATTCCACAGGTCGCAGCCAGGGCAGTTAAAGTGGAATAATAGCGCTATAACAATGTAGTGTGATGGGGACCTCAGTCATCAACCTCCCTGCTCACATCCTGCAAAGAAGAGGCTGCGTCTTCTTTGACTGAGTCATTCCACGTGTGATGTATTCTTGATCTTTTCCTATTGTCTTTGATTATATCCCATGATGATACAGCATGCCACTCATTGCATCTGCAAATCCTACATCCATCCAGTGGAATTGAACAATTAAGTTCAGCTTCACAAGTTAGGGACCTTTGTTCTCACAAGTCAGCAGCCTTATCAGTAGAAAGTTACTGATATACTATCCACAAATGAACAGATTTACCACCTGGATGAATGGTGTGGTTATAGTTGGCCATACTGAGAGAAGGTCTTCTTGACCTAAAAGGGACTTGCATTTCAGTAGACATGCACAGGATAGATCCCTTTAAGATGAAGTTGTGACCTTAAATGTAGCATCAGGAGCTTAATCCTAATTTAAGAAAAATGGAATAAAGAGCTGAGGCCTGGATAAACTTTTAACTATTTGCCCTCACTCTGCAGTCCAGGAGAATGGAGGACAGCATAGCCATGTGTGATACCTACCACAGGTAAAATGTTGCTGTAGATTAGGCTATTGTTGCTGGCTTTCTGGCACCCAACATTTGCGGAGTCCACGAGCTCATCACAGCCTGCTTTTGGTGGTGCTTTTCTCTTATAAAATCTAAGAACAAAATGATGAGAAGATTTTTCTGTATTCTACACTGTTTTGGTCAGACCTTAGCTGGGGCCCATTCACACTAGACAATGATAATGTTTTATTCCACTTTAACTTCCACAACAGCATCCTATCTAACCCTGTAATTTGTGGAGGCAGTAGAGGTTTCTGGCTGAGAATTCTAGAAACCTCTCCCTCAATTGCAAATCCCAGATTCCATGGGATGTTGTCATGGCAGTCAAAGTGGCATATAATGCTATAAATGTGTAGTGTGAATGGGCACCTGGAATACTGTGTCCAGTTCTGAGTGCCACAGTTAAAGAAGGGTATTGACAAACTGGAATGTGCCCAGAGGAGGACAACTAAGATGGTAAAATGTCTAGAAAGCAAACCCTATGAAGAACAGCTTAGGGAACCAGATATGTTTAACTTTGAATTGAGAAGACAGAGAGGTAACATGATAGCTTTCTTTAAATATCTGAAAAGATGCCATGTAGCGCAATGCTTCTTAGCCCTTCTGATAAGGGGGGCTGGCAACTTTTTTTTCCCAGTGTGCCAGGAATGAGCACTATTTGTGCTCATTGGCTACTTCTCTTTCTTTCCTGGAAACTCCCAGGGAACCAGCAGCTGATAGCTTGAGATCCTGCAGGGACTGCCATGTTGGGTAGCACTGCTATCGAAGGAAAAACAAGCTTGTTTCTCTTGCTCCAGAGAGAAGGGCATGAATCAATGGATTCCAATTACATGAAAGGGGATTCCATGTAAACATTGAGAATGTCCTGACAGTAAGAACTGTTCAACAGCAGAATGGACTGCATCAACAATTATTTGTTATTGTTGTGTGCCTTCAAGTCATTTCTGACTTATGGAAACCCTAAGGTGAACCTGTCAGTGGGAGTTAAGGGACCTCAGGTTATGTGATGTGCCCAAGGTCACCCAGTGGGTTTCCATGGCTGAGTGAGGAATCAGACCCTGGTCTCCAGGACTGTAGTCCAATGCTCAAACCACTACACCACGATGGCTTTCTTTTCCTTCACTAGAGATCTTTAAACAGATGTTGGATGGCCACTTCTCAGAAGTGCTTTAGCTGTATATTCCTGCATGGTGGGGACTGTACTGGATGACCCTTCCAATTCTGTGATTACCACTTATCAGTTCAGCACTTTGCAGATTGAAACCTGGAATGTGGTAGGACTGGGGGCAAGGAAAAGATGGTACTTGGCAGTGGACATGCAGGACTAAGACAGAACTGGGCAAACCAAGGTCAGAGGCAGGGCAGAACTTAGAAAACAAATTGTTGATCTGACTCTGACATTTGCAGACTTTTTAGTTACCTGCTAGAATATGTTTTCTATTTATTCGTCAGACCAGTAAAATAAAGGATTGTTGTTGGTCATCCTAGTGAAGAGAGGAAGTCCAGGCAAAGACACAGGTATAAATGAAAGAGAAACTCACTTGAACAGAAGCAGGCCCAGCATGAAGAAACTGGCTCCCAGCAAGGCTCCACATAGTACTGAAATAAGCACAGCTGTATGGCTTCCTGCAAATGAAAGACCAAGATCTCAGAAGGATCAAAAACAGGATTTGAACTCAAGATTTCTGGCTCCCACCTTCTCCCAGGTCACAGAAAATTCTCTTCCTTTTCCATGAGCAGATCTTTAAGAAAATGACTATTAGAATTTGCAGTACTGAAGTTCTTCTCTGCCCACTATCACCACCTCAACTTTGTAGGTAATGTGTCTTGAGCTGGCAGGTTCTGTGGAATGCCTATAATATGTGCTGAGGTACAGCCAGAGCTCAGAGATTGCAGCTAAGACACCCTGCAAAAACCTGCCTCCTTCTAGAAGCTATCTTTCAAGTTTCTTGAAATAGTTGGCAACCACCTGCCAGCTATTTAAAATGAACATATACATAAAATCCTGCACTGCCTCCAAGGACATTAAGAAATTTCTTTTTAAATAGGGAAATTGTGTAAATTTTGTAGTATTATCTGCTTCAATCAGTTTAAAATGACTCTTCTTTCAGTAAAGATAAAAGAGGTGGCTATTCTACATTCAGAGGAGAAACCTTAAGACCAAAGTCCTAAACATAAGTCCTTTCAAGTGATGTCCATCATTTACTTGCAAGAAAAGTGTGATTAAGGCTTGGGTCTTTGGATCTTTTTGGTATACTCCAATCGTGGCAACTGTGCACAAAAATCCAGAACCTGGTAGAGTCTCTCACCTGGTAGCTCCCATGTCAGTGAGGCAGTGAATCCATCCCAGGTTTTGGCTAGCTCTAAAAGGGCTTTGTAAGGTTCTGAACCTATTTTGAGATCATCATCTTGGAGAGCTCCTTTAAAGCCTGTACTAAAAGCTGGAATGGATTCCCTCCTTCCCTGACATGGGAGCCACCAGCCACTGAAATCCTCCTATCTAAGCAGGGCAGCATGAGCCACTGCTGTATAGGATTGCTTGACCTATCTACCTCCTTGAAATTCTCCCATTTTGGCAGTGTGCACAAGCTTCCAGAACCCTGAAGCATCTGTCACCTGTGGAAGAATCTTTGGTGACGGAGTCTCTCACGGCACTGAGGAAGAGTTCCCTTCTGTAGATTCCAAAAGAATTGTTTCCAATGCATATGATGTTGTGGTCCACCTCCAGATTGCCTGTCCAGTTCAGGATGCTGGTGACCTCATGCCCTTGGGCTAAGGAAGTGACCTCTAGGTTCCTTTCGTGGTTCTTCTCAGTTATCATTTCCTCATCTACTTGCCACTGAATCTGAGGTGGAGGTTGGGCCTTGAAGGTACAGTTGCAGAGGAAGCCATTCTCCTGGTGCCAACAGGTACTATTTCTCTGAGGGTCTCCACTGAGCTTGGGGGCATCTAGAAAGGAGCAAAAGAAGCCAAGGTGAATGACACTGAGATGCAAGAGTGCCCTCCATAGTTGCAATACTGCAAAAGCATCTATTAGAAACCCTTGGGAGATGGGAGTTTGACTTTCTTGGTCAAGACCCTGCTGAAGAGGTTGGAAAATTTTTGCTGTCCAAATGTTTTGGATTTTAACTCCCATTAACTGTCATAGTTAAATGATTATGGCAACTGAAGCCTAAACATGTGGAAGAATAACTGTGACTCTAGTTTGCTAATTGTGCTGCTTCTACCATGCAAGATTCACCCTACATCAGTAAATACGCCTTGGATTTGAATGCATTGATTTAAAATGAGTTGCTAGTTTCAGTGGAACAGACCCGTTGTGTCAAAGGAGCTTTAAATGTGTCCGCTTCCAATGTTTCCACTGTCATTGGGCTTACCAGCTGCATTTGGGCCATTTAAGCCATTGCCATCCTCCCTAGAGTCCAGTTTTAAAATATGGCCTGATTTGCAGACATGATATGTATGACTTTAGCAGATGTGTGTAGGAAGCAGTTATAGTGCCTTTGGTTTTCCAGCCAAAGGCCCACAATAATGAGAAAAGCTGCCTTGGTTGATCTTCCCATCATGCAGCTATTAGGGAATAGGGGTGTCATTTTCCACTGATTTCCTTGTCAAAGAAATAAGCAAGTACTTTTAGCTTTTTCCCACTTGCTGCAGGAAAGTCTTCAAAAAACATGCAGTTTTCAAAGAGTATTTGCCTTCTGAGACTTATTCCAGGCAAAATAAATACGCGTGGTTGCTTTTGCCAAAGACAGCAGAATAGGTAGAATTGCCTCTTCTGTGCAGAATAGAATGTTCAGAAAAACAGTTTTCTTTACAGAAAGTAATATTTCTGAGCAGAAACATCATTTTTCTGCAGAGAAAAAAAAATTCTGTGCCAATTTTGCTTAGAATACATGTTGAGCTGAGAATATTCTCGCCCATCTAAGATACTTTCAACCAGGGTTTCTCAGCATTTAAGAAACATGTTTTTCTACCATTTTCTTTAAAAAGTAAATATTCTTTCCATCCCTATTTAAGAAATATGAATCCAGGATCACCTCCTGCCATACAATCTGTCCTATACACTCCGGTCCTCTGAGGGCCATTTATTTAAACAGCCTAGAACTAGACAGACAATGGGCATCTAGAAGACCTTCTCAGTGGCCGCCCCTAAACTGTGGAACAACCTGCTGGAAGACATTTGAATAGTGTTATGTTTTCAGTGTATTTTAGTGTATTTTAATTATAATGTGTTTTTAATTGTATTTTAACCTCTGTTGTACGTCAAGCCTTGAGGAGAAGCAGGTAACAAATAAAAACTTCTTATTGTTGTTGTTTCAAAAGGAGTTGGTTTCCCCAAGAACAGATATTCCTTCTGCAAACTACTTTACCATATGGCTTAGATCCAGGCTATGTGACAGACCATATCTGCCAATATGAGCTTGCCCGGACCCTGAGATCCACAGGAGAGGCCCTTCTTTTAGTCCCACCACTCACAGAGGTACAATTGATGGGAACACAAGAGAGGGCCTTCTCAGTGGATGCCCTGAGACATTGGAATTTCCTTCCTAAGGAAGACAGAATAGCCCTCGCCTTGCTTTTTCATTCAGACAGGCTTTCAGAACTGAAGGCTATTAACAAGAGGCTGTTGATGTTTTGTTGTTTTAAATTGCATTGTGCAATTTTTTTTAAAAAAAAATAGAGTGCATGTTTTTAATATGGCTAATTATTTAATTCAGTTTTAATGTTGACTTTTTTGTGTGTTTGTAATAGTAATCTTTTAAATGTGGAAGCTGCCTCAAGTCCCATTCTTGGGGAAAGGGTGGGATATACATAAAGTGAACGACAAGGAGGAGGAGACACAATCTGTTTGGTGCAGAACTTCAGCTGCTTTCCAGTAGAGGTTAAGGAATGCCTTGCCAGGTAGGAGATCAGTATTCATTGCAGCAAGGACGCCCAGAGCTTAACCCCAGTGCTGACTCACTCACATGCTACGTAGAGCTGGAGCGTCCCCTGAGCAGTACCAAAGGTGTTCTCAGCGTGGCACACATATTCACCCTCGTGTTCAACTGTCAATTTGCTCAGTTCTAATGCGCTATCAGCATATTTGCCCGAGGTCTGCCCGCCTGGCTTGGTCCAGTGTATTCTGGCAGAAGGGTTACCATCTGCCTTACAAAGTAGCTGTAGTGACTCGCCTTCCTGGGCCATCCACTGGGAGCCGCTTACCAGTTCCTGGGAGAAACCTGTAACCACAGTAAAACGTCAGTGACTTCCATAAAAGATCAAAAGCCCCTTGCTGGAGCCAGCATCACCCTTACCTCCAGAGTATGACATCGGGTGCTGATTTTTACACCCTAAGACTTTCTAGTACCTTGAGAAAGTATAGGGCCTCTTTTGGAAATGATGAATGTCACTGCCTTCGGTTGATCTGAAACACAGAGATCAGTGTTTAATAAGACCCCAGTCTTTTCCAACCTGAGGCCCGTTCATGCTACACAATATCGTCCTATTATTCCACTTTAACTGCCACAGTTCTGTCCTACATAATCCTGGGATTTGTAGTTTGGCAAGGCACTGAGATGTTCTGGTTGGGAATTCTAAATGCCCCTCCCTAAACTACACATCCTTATGATTCCAAGTGGAATCATAGTAACATAATTCTATAGTATGAGTGGGCTCCTAGAGCCCACCAGATGCTTTAGTCTGCAACCAAGGTTGGCCAGGGGCATCCAAGTCAGGGGTGAAGTCAGTCTTTTCTGGGTTTTATTCCAGACTTTGAAGAGGCTATCAAAGACGCTGAACCCTACTGCCAAAATAGATGGATGTCAGGACCCGGGAACTCCAGGACTCAAGCTCTGAGTCGGAGCCCGAGACCCTGGATACTGCTGCCCCAGACACAGAGCCCTTGGCCCCAGTAGCCCCAGCAACAGAGCCAGGGGTTGCCTCAGACCCAGCCAAGCCAGAAGAGTCAGATAGTGAGGTGCAAGAGCAGGTACCTACTTACCAGCAGCATCGGGAGCAAAAGAGTGCTCTCAGGAGGTCAGAGCGTTTAAATAGGAAATGCCAGGCAATCAGGGTCCAGCTGAGAAAACACCTGGAGGAGTGATCTGGCTATAAAAGCACGCACTCAGCCTTGGGTCGTTGTTGGCTCACAACCGTCCCGTTTGGGGAGAGTTACATGTTGGGTCTCCTAAATCCCTGCCTTGCCTCCTGGAACGCTGCCCCACCCACTGGAACCTCACCCCCTTTTGGACCTCGGACCGGCTCTGGTAACTTCTCTTACTTGAACTGTTCACTGAGAACTCGGCTGTGAAGTAACAGCCAGAGGGTCTCCTTGCTGCTAGAAGCTCTTTTATTTATTGCTGCCTTATCTCCTCATTTGCGTTTGCCTGGAAAGCTCTTTGATTTATTGTCTTAGTTACGAGAGACTTGCTAACCGGCTCTTGGGCTGCCTGCCAAGCCTAGGAGCGGACAATGCAGAACCTTAGGTGCCTCCTTTAACGCCTGGAATAAGGCTCAAAGCAGAGGCATCACATCACTGCCATGGAAGCCTTTGTCTGCCCCTGACTACAAGCCCAATGCAGCATGGCCAATACTGGAGGATGATGGGAGCTGTACTCCAAAATACCAGGTAGGCAGCAGATTGGAAAAGCCAGCTTTATATTGATGAACTGCAGATGTGGACTGAAACAGTAGGTCTCCTAACAAAGGCTTACAAATTTAGAGTCAGCAGTGATCCTGAGTGGAAATAGTCCCCTTGTCCACTTTGTACTGCATGTATACTCTCCCCACTCCTGATTTATAGCAGAATATTTTCACATCAAAAACTTGGTAGCATTAAGATTAGCATCCTGGTTGTGTATATTCTGAGCTCCCTCTCACTCCCCCACGTAACAGTCTGCTTCATATTTTCTACAACTTGAATACATTTTTATATATCAGGCATTGCATGTGTTCATCAGACTAATATAATTTGTTCTGTTCCTATCACTATGTAATGTTTTCAAACCACTTCACATCTTTAAACCGACTGCAGCATGAAAATGAAAAGAAGAATAGCACAGATTAATTTCTAAGCTATGCCCTTTTTTAACACCATGAGGACAAGAAACTCACTGCCTTGGAGGAGGAGAAAAGTTAGAAACGCTTGTAATGGCAACCACATTTTCAGATTCTGCATTTGTACAATAGCCCTACAGATGCTGAAGGCACACAGCACCAGTGGTAGATAGTACAATATCTAGGTTAAGAAGAAGCATGACTTTGAAAAAAACAGAGTGCTAGAGAGGACACATAAAGCATCGTTACAGAACACAACACAATCTACCCTTTAAACTGGATAACAAAAGAAAAGTCCTTCTTGCTGCCTGGGGCTGCTGGTCATACTTTCCATTGAGGTCACTGTCCCATCAGTGGACCTTCATTGATTGGAACTAGAAGAAAAATCACCAAGTGATAGAGCATGAGGGCATAAAGTGAGGGAGGGCACATCTCTTATTACCTATGCATGTCTTCTACTATAAAAAAAAAACTTTCCCGGCTCACCCCAGCTCTCTATGGCCTTTTATGCACTAGCCTGTTATAGCACTACGATTCCAGTTTCAACATCCTCTGGAATCCTGGGGTTTGCAGTTTCGGGAGGGGCCGGATGGCCCCTCCCGAAACTGCAAACCCCAGGATTCCAGAGGAGGATGTTGAAAGTGGAGATGTTCCAGAGGATGTTGAAAGTGGAATCGTAGCGCTATAACAGGCTACTGCGGAAATGGCCTATGTAAAGTTTGATTATTTTAAAATTGTAGTAATAGGCCCTCTTGTGGTGGAAGAGTGATCTAGAGGAAAGGGACTTATTTTTAATAATTGAACTTTTGTGTTTCACCACTGGAGGGCACAGTGCTGCTGCAGTTTGCAAATTTCTTTAAAAGCTGCATAATGTTAACTTCACCATGTAATTCCGGAAAGCATAACTCCCCTTCCCTGACCTTGACAATGTGGACTCCAAAGTACCTCCAAGCTTACACCATCATCAATGTGTCAGTCTTTAAGGACCCACAGCACTCTTGGGCCATTTCCGCACTCGACTGTTATAATGCTATCATTCCACTTGCAACATCCTATGGAATCCTGGGGCTTGCGGTTTCGGGAGTTTCCGAAACTGCAAACCTCAGGATTCCATGGGATGTAGCAAGTGGAATAATAGCGCTATAACAGTCTAGTGCGGAAATGGCCTTGGTCATGTAAGCCAGCACTTTCCAAGCTGTTTGATGTGGGGGATTGGCAATTTTTTTTTCCAGTGTGGCAGGGAACAATACAACAGCTGTACACTTTAGCTAAATTGTTTCTTTCCTTCCTGGAAACTCAGCAGGGATGAAGGTCAGGGATTGGCATTTGTCCATGGACCATCACTGATGTAAACTACAGTGCCACTCTCTGGAATATAAGTGTATGCATAATATATTTCCAAAAAATTCCCAGAAGGGAGAGTTTGCTTGTGAAATGATACATTTACCATGTGGTTAAAAAAAAAAAATCACAAGGCTTGTCGGGCAATGTTGTTGTGAGTCAAACCATTTAGTATACAATGCATGTGTGCAGCTGATAACCTCTACAAAATCTTCACTTACACTGAACGGTCACATTGATGGCTTTGCTAACTGAAGAAAACCGGCACTCATACTCCCCAGCATCTTCTGGTTTGATCCGGGAAATCACATATTCTCTGCTCTGACTGAGGAAGCCATTGTTGTTGTTCCTCTTCATCCAGGTCAGGATGGGATTTGCAGTGCTGTCAGCTGCACAGATCAGCTTGACAATTTCACCTTCTTGGGCCACCACAGGACCTTGCTGGGTCAATGAGCCTTCAACAGAAGCAGAACTAGATTACAATAATCTTGGAATATGATCACTGTTAAAAAAAGCCCCTCTTCATGGTGAGGTGTAAGGTTGCCAGGTCTAAGGGTTTGGCCTGTCTCTTTTCTGGTCCTGGAGGAGGGAAGGAATCTCAGAAAGAGAGAGCACGGCCTTGAAAACATGTCTGTGTGCATTCCTCGCTGGTTCAGCCTCTTGTTTTTTGATGTGAACAGCACACACTGTGCAACGGTGATTGACGTGTTGTGCTTAGCAAGATCACCCGAGCCCACGCCGTGTGACATCACCCTTGTAGCGTTACCACAGCCTGCCTCATGTGACATCACAAGGCATCACACAGGCTGAGCCCGTGATGCTCCTAATCTAGCAAACCTAAGATGCATTTGTAGCTACACGGAGATGGCAGTTAACAGCAGGCCTACAACAGTTGCGGTCCATTAAGGCAAACCCGGGCCACCAGTCCTGTCTTGTTGTAGTCTGCCAGGTTCATGACCATCTTCTTTCCTTGGCAGGCAGGAAATGCAAAAACCAAGCCAAACCAGAGAATATCTAACTGAATCAATATATGAGAAAGATAGATCTCAGAATGTTATACACTGAAGGCTTGTTGTCAAAATTCCAAATATTTTGGCCTGTTACTTTTTGGAAGCCTTCCTGGTGAGAAGCAAGGACAGAAGTGATTTCACACTCTGCAGTTACATCAATATGGTTCCATTTAACCACCACAGCAACAGCAAGTGGAATCCTGGGCTCTAAAGTTTGGTGAGGCACTAGAACTTTCAGGTAAGGAATAGTGAATCCTCCTCCCTGCTCCCAAGGAGCTATACTGCAAGAATTAACAATTGTTTAGACAGTCTGGAAAAGCTCAGCATTACCTGCAGTTAAAAAGAGTATGGGATTACATCTCTTAAGCAAGAGGGCAAAATCATAGGATGTTGAGATATTGCTGCACTGTAGCTCTCATAATCTCTAACCATTGGCCATGCTCAATCAATAACCAATAATTTATTATAGTCATAGACCAGCAAAGAAGCAGCAGACTTTTTTTTTTTACCATAAAGTACACAAAACAAGGTGGCATAAAATACAATGAGCACATAAACTTCATATTGATGATGATGATGATGATGATGATGATGATGATGATGATGATGATGATGATGATAGCAGCAAAGGATAAGTCACAGCACTCTACCTAAGCTCAAGGTACATAAACCAGCCACGTGTATCTCCCATGGCTACCTGAGAACTTTTATTGTCATTATTGTCTTGTTGATTTGTTATCTATCTGCTCGCAAATGCTGTTGTGACTTGTAATCTGGCAAACTTATCTGTAATTTGTACGTCCTGATCAATGAGCAGAAGGGAAATATAGGATTCTTCCATCCTGACAGGCATTTCCTGTAGAATATGTGTAATTAAAGCAAAATATCTCCCTTGGTAGGAAGGGCAGTATAGGAGAACAGGGCTAAGAGTTTCTACCACCTCATTTGCACAGGGACAGATGTGCTTGTGATATGGGGTCCCATTAGCCACTCGAGCAGCAGCTAATGGGAACTGAGGTCAAACAACCCCTGGAGGTCCCTGGTTTAGAGGATGGAAACTCTAAGGATGTAAACTTACAAAATGGGAGTCTTTTGTCCAGTCCGTATGAAATTTGTAGCCCTATTACAATGCATAGTCATAGCTCTATTATTCCACTTTAACTACCAGGGCTCCATCCTGTGGAATCCTGGGATTTGTCATTTTGGGAGACCCAAGAGCTCTCTGGTTGAGAATGCTAAACTGCAAATCCTAGAATTCCATAGGATGTTGCTGTGACTGTTAAAGTGGAATAATAGCACTGAAACGTGAAACAATAGCGCTGAAGCATGAGCCTGTCACAGACCCTGTAGGGGCCAGGTCAGGATAGATTAAAATTGCCCTTCAAAGCATAGGACTGTCTCAGTAAATCACTCCCTTTGGAAAAGCCCTAATGAATATCCAAGAAATCACTAGAAGGAACCCTCCCAAAAGGATGGAACAAGAGGATGTGGAGGCAACAACAACTGGCTAAGCCCAGCAAAATCCAAGGTGCCTCACAAGACCTCACACTTCTTTAGATCAATCTGGAAGAATCCATGCAACTTTTTGAGCTGCCCAACTAAATTTTCTGAACTCTGCAAGTCACCAGAGGTAGTTTGAGCTGAGCTGGGCCATCTTTTGGGAGAGTGGGATAGCAGAGGCAGGGGGAAAAAATGAGAATTTCATATCTTACCAAGTCTTTCTGTGGTCCATGTGATTGGGACATCCTGAGGTCGATCTGAAACATGAAGAGGAGAATAGTGAGTATACCAAATGGATTGCTGGGAGATCCTAAAGAAAAAAGAATGGGGAGGAATCCAAGAAGGGAGCCAAAGGTTGTGGTAGTTCAAGGGGACATGAAAGCTCTATTAAGCCAAGAAAGCTGTTGACAAGCAGAGTGTCAGAGCTGGTAGATTAGGTGTTTGTCCTTGGGGCCATCCACACAATCCAGTTATAGTGCTATTATTCCACATTAACTGCTGGAGGTCTGTTTTTTTGAATACTGGGACTTGCAGTTTTCAGGGGAGCATTTAAAATTCTCAGCCAGAATACTTTAGGGGCTCAGCAAGTACAAACACCAGGATTCCATAGGATGAAAACATGGCAGTTAACTGTGTAGTATGAACAGGCCCTGTTGTAAACAGAAGGCACAAAGAAAAGTAAGAACCATAGCCTCAGATTTCACTGCTGTGCAAATAACTCCATGTGGATGGCTGTATGGTAGAAGAAGGCAATAGTCTTTTTCTATTGAGAGCCACATTGCCTTGGAGATGATCTCCCAGAGGTTCACAGTTGGAAAAGTCACAGCTAATTCTCATTCTGTCTCTGTTTGCTTTCTTCCCTCTCTTTAAAATCATCACTCACCACCTCATACTTTTTTCTTAATCTTATTCTCTCTTCAGACTTTGAAGAATAGTTTGGTGATGATCATAAGAAAGAAAGAAGACTGTAAGGATAGTGATAACCTCAAGATCACCAAACTAAGGAGCTTTTCACACTGTACAGTTATACCACTGTGATCCCACTTTAATTGCCATGGCAACATGCTATGGAATCCTAGGTTCTACAGCTTAGGAAGGAGCTTTTATAATTCTCAGCCAGAGAACTCTGGTACCTCACCAAACTACAACTTCCACTACTCCATAAGATGATGTCACAGCTGTTAAAGTGGAATCGTTGTGTTATAATTGTGCAGTGTGAAAGGATCCATGACCATCTCCACTCTTCCTTCTTTCTCATACTCACATCCCTGATTTCCACTGCTGTGAAAAGACTTGGAGGTAGGGACACACAAAGGCATGAAGCCTGGATGCTAGAGCATCTTTCCAAAGGACATGGAGCCACTCTAGCCACTGTATTTCATGACACTGTATTTCACGACTCTTCATTGACTCTCCAAACTTGTGCATGAATACACTTTCCTGCCTCCTGTCTCCCTCCTCTTCAGCTTGTGGCATCCATTGTAGCAGGTAGAAGGAAGGAGATGCCATGGTTATCATACAATGCAGCCAAGGGCTCAAGGTTGACAAGACTGATATGTAGTTTTTCAACACAGTGGTTCAAGAAATTAAAATTAGGGTCCCTGATGAGGTGACAGTGGAACCCACTTGTGAGGTGTATCTATATTGCAGGCATTTTTATTGTGAACCCACTTGTTTACATTTTTTTTCCTGATCATAGAAAGTGGAGGTCTAAAATCTGTGACTTTTGCTAATTGATGAGAGCCAAAGGGTATGTTTTTAATCCTTTTTTGGACTACAGTCTCAGAATCTCCTAGGCAGCATGGCCAGCATCCATGTTGGCTAGGGAAACCTGATAGCTGTAGACCAGATAGATAGGTAGGCAGACAGACAGACAGACAGACACTTCCAAGCTTTGCATGATAGCAGCTGATTGTGAAAGGTCCTCTCCTAGGTCAGATGAGAAGATGGATTGGATTTGTTGTTATGTGCCTTCAAGTTGTTTCCGACTTACGGTGACCATAAGGTGACCTTATCATGGGTTTTACTTGGGCTGAGAGTGAGTGATGCACCCAAGCTCACCTAGTGGGTTTCCATGGCTGAGTAGGGTATCAAACCCTGGTTGCCAGGGTCATGGTCCAATGCTCAGACCACTACACCATAATGGGTCTTTGGATTAGATTACCTTTACCTAATCACTTACAAAACGAAGCACCACCCATAGTCTAAATACATATATGGTGATGACTTGCTCACTTGAGCTTTTAAAGCATCTTCTGGTTATAGTTTGGGATGGAGTACATTACTGTAGAGCTCAAGGCCTCTCTTGAGAAAAAATGGGGCAAAGAGGGCTGATGCATACATATTTTAGAATACAAATGCAATCCATCTCATCATAGTGGAGAAACTGTGACCAGGGGAGTTGTATGACTAGCCGTCCATCTGCAGATTGCTGAAGGGCAGCCTCACAGTTCTTCTGGATTCTTGTGGTTCTTTATCTTTAAACCAGACTCAAGAGTGGACAGGACTCCATGTGGAGGACACCCTCAAACAGAGGACAGACCTTTGACAGCTCTTCAAATATATATCTGTAAAATAGAACCCCTGTCCACTGTACTTAAATGGAATACTCCCCTCACTTTCTAGACCCTATATGAGGCACTTGAGACCAAAACCAGGGCATAGAGAAGAAAAGGAAAAAGGTGGCACTGTAAAGAATAGTTCACTTCAGGCATAGTGATTATGCAAATCAGGCATAGTGATTATACAAAGGAAACAGGAAATGACAGTAACCCCAAGTTTCCTTTTTCTTTACTTCACCATGGTATCCAAAACAGAGTGTTCATGTCCTTCTCAGTAGGTGGATCCACTAGCTGTTGAGAAACAAAGCTTCTGCAACATCAGAAGGCATGAAACATCTAACGAGGACATTGAACAAATATATGGAGGAACAAGAAGCACAGGTTTCCTAGCCTTTCCGTGTCACCATAGTGCTCTGACCTGCTGACAGACCTACAGATACATCTTTGTCTATCCCCACAATGAGCAAAGAAAGACGGCAATGAGCAAAGACGTCATGAAGAAGCTACTTGCCTGTCACAGAAACATACGGTGAAGTATAAACATCTTTGGCATAACTGAACTTCAAGTTTCTGTCTCCCTCAATTCTCACGTAGTAATGTCCCTCATCTTCTGCTTGGGCATCCATGATGATAACAGAGCAGATGCCTTGGTCTGGATCTCCTGTTGAGTAGAAATGCTTCTTCACAGGTCTTGGAGTAATACTCCTACCATCAGTGGTGGCCACAAGTGAACCTGGAAAGCAGCGTCTGTTGTAGTCAAAACAAGTTGTAACTCCTTGAATTTTAAACCAGTAGACGAAAAGCTTCTCATTCCTGTAACGGTCTGTACTGTCATAAGTAAACTGGCAGGCAATGTGAACACAGCTGTTCCGCTGTACAGTCACATGGTGAGGCACTGTCAGTGTGTAACCTGGCATTTGGCTCAGCATACCTGCCAAAGGAATTAAAAAGAAAACAAAGGTGATAATATCAATATGGACAGATGAAAAATCTGTCATTTATTTTCCCTATCCTGACTACTGTGTGATTAAAATATTTAAACTTTTCAAATATGAACCTAAATTATTCAAAAACATTTACATATTGGAAGAGATGTCATACAGAAGACAAAACAAGCTTGTTTTCTGCTGCTCCAGAGACCAGAAGATGAAGCCATAAATTCAAATTCCAAGAGATTCCAGCTAAATATTGGGAAGAATTTCTTTTACTGCAAGAGCTGTTTGACAGTGGAATGGACCACCTTGCAGGATGGTGGATTCTTCCACTTTGCTTAGTTGTGTATTCCTGCATGGAATAGACAGGCCTTGTGGTCTCTTTCACCTTTAGGATGCTGTGATTCTATGGTTGTCTACGCATGTGCACCTGTTGCATCTCATCGAGTTACCTCTCCTGTCTGGGGAATCATCAGAAGGGCCTGGGAGGAGCAGGTGGACAGAGGACAACAATCTGTTTGTTCATGTCAGTACAAAAACCAATAAAGTCCATAAATAAAATAGAGTTTGCTTTTGCAGTGGCCATCCTATGTTTCTTCCCAGACCATGACAAACACGGGACTGTTTCAGGTGTTGTCCAGAGAACAGTTACTTAGGATGAGGTATCCAATTCCATGTTCTTGACTTAACCACAGTAGCATCGTTAACTAGTTGTTTTATCTGGATCAAGCAGTAAACAAAAAGAGAACACAATACATCTGTGATGGTCTAATTACTGCCACATAAGCATTCAATAATTTCTTCATGGCTCTAGTGCTGGAATATTGAGGTACTTGTAGAATGCACCAGAAAGGGGATGGGTATCACGCAACCCCTCAGATGTTGTAGGACTGCAGCCTCCAACATTTCTCACCATTGGCCTGAGCTGTTATGGCTGGCAGTCTGACCATGGCCCTTTCCAGACGTGGGGAAGAAGCCGCCCGGAAACGGGACTCCCCGGATTTCCTGAGCGTCCGGGTGAGTCCGTCGGGATGAGGAGCAGTGCGAGCTTGTTGCTCCGTACTGCTCCGGCATCCAAAATGGCAGCTTCCGGTTGGTGGAGGCTCTCCACCAACCGGAGAAGCTCGCCAGCCTAAAGCCCGCCCCCGGCAGATCTGCAGGCACGCACTTGCGCACGCCTGCAAATCTGCTCCAGAGCGCAGGGACGGAGCGGCACGGAGTCGCGCACTCCGTGCTTTTTAAAAACCTCTAAAAAGAGGTTTTTAAAAAGCACACTGTGCGACCAGTTCCGGTCGCTCCGAACTGGACTGAGGCGCGGAACTACAAAAAGTAGTCTGCCCCAGTCCACTCCACGGTGCAGAAGACCTCCGTTGGAGGTCGCTCTGCACCGTTTACTAGCCCGGTGCAGAAATGGCCCATATCAGAAGGGCTGCTTGATTCCCACTTCTGGTCTAGGGGCTTAGCATTTTGTAGAACTTAACCCATGTGCTCATGGCCCTGGTTAAAACCTAGGGTGATACTGCCAAGCAAGTGGAGCCTAGAAAATTCTCTGCAACTTCTTCCACCTGCATCAAAGGAGTAGCTAGCTCCCTCAGCTGAGTGTCTCTGTGTGTCTTCCTAGCTCAGAAAAGCTGTGTTTTGCCAAGGCTTCAGTGTGAACTTACTCTTGTAAACATGTGGAAGGGAGAGAGGGAATGTGATCTTGTCCCTCCCCCCAGCCTAAGAAGCCAGAGGAGAACATTACTTTATCCAGCCCACAAACTGTAGCTCTCCTTCCTTTTTCACATGAGCGGTTTTTTTTTTAATTCACAGTGCCCAAACTGACAAACACATCATATTGGTAACTTTCAAAAAAACCCACTTCCACTCCAGATGAACAAAATTTATCTTTGCCTCACTGCATGATTGGAGAGCATCTCCACTGTTTATGAATTACATTTATATTTCATTTGGCCTGAATTGTCTCTTATTCCATTTCAAAAGTCAAGGAAATCTCAATCTGGTCAAAATGTAGAAGCAAGAGTCCTTGTCATTTCAGTGTGAGGTGCTCCAAACTTCCTGGAACAGCAGATATCAGAATAATGAAAATTTTGCGTGAAGCATTAGAAAGAAAAAAGCAGAGATACTACCATGCTGCTGAAAAACAGCATCCATGCTAGCAAACTTTAAATATATTAAAGAAAGCTTTAAAAACAAAACCACCTAGAGCTAGCTGTAGGCAATTTTTCTGGGACTATAATATCTGAAGGGCCTGAAATATGTATGATTTTCATTTATTTGCATGCGGACAAAAAGTTATGGCATTTTGGTTTGCCAATGCAGGCCAATAGGATAAACAGTGATTTGGGCTCTTGAACTCAGCTGCAAGTCCAGATTGGGTTGGATCTGGCTTTTGGGCCAAACTGGGGCCCAATCCATATAAACCAAATTGAGCCCTGAATTGAAAGGGTGGAATGTTAGATAAGGTCCTTTCATGAGAATCTTTTGGATCCAAAATTCCCCATCCCAGATTCAATCATAGAATCAGAAAATCAGAAGGGACCATAAAGGTCACCTATTGCAATCCCCTGCCATGCAGGAATATATGCCTAAAGCACTTCTGAAAGACACACATCTCGCTTCTGTTTAAAGACCTCCTCACTCTTTGAGGCAGAGTATTCCACTGTTGAACAGTTCCTAAAGAGTTCCTATTCTTCATGTTTAAGTGGAATCTTTTTCCTTATAAATTGAATTCATTTGTTTGTGTTGTAGTCCCAAGAGTAGAAGAAAACAAGCTCACTCCATCTTCTCCATGGCATCTCTTCAGATATTTAAAAATAGCTATAATATCATGTCTCAGTCTCTTCTTCTTCAGGCTAAGCATACCCAGCTCCCCAACTCATTCCTCATAAGGCTTGGTTTCCAGACCTTTGATCATTTTCAATATCCTTCTTGAAGTATGGTGCCCAGAACTGGACATGGTATCACCTTGGCTGGTTCTCAGAAAGCTCTCCTCACCTGATCAGCAGAGGAGCCATGCAGTAACTTTAGGCCCCCCAGTGATGTAACTGGCTAGTTGGAAATGTATCTGTTCAGGAAGAGGGGGAAGCACTGTAAAAACCTGCCTGGATGATGGCCTAACAGTCAGGAAGGGGCAGAACCTCCAGCTCCTATATAAGCTTTCAATCTGAACCAGATTGCTGCTGAGGAAACATCTTTAGATCTCCAAGCCACCCTTGAGGTAGGAAAGCAGACAGAGTCAGACGTGGATGGGGAAGAATTGGACAGGTTTTGAGTGTGCCTTCACCAACAATGAAAGCACTGGCTTCAGGCCCCAGTAATGAACTCAAACATGACACCCATGATCTTTAAGACCCAAAGCTGCTCAACTATGATCCTGAAAAACAACATCCCCTACAACAGATTCTCCAGAGGAGACTCATACTATGACTTCTGAAACCTTGGGGAATGGATGGACATGAGATGGAGCATTCACTTTCATCTCTAAAGCAGTTCTTTTAAGACTCTCCATTTCTTCACCAGGGTAGCTGCAGTCAGAACCAAGGAAGTATGTGAAAACTCCTTTGGATATGGGACTCACTTGGAAGAACTAACCAGCTTTTAGTGACCTGTCCAGGGTCCTGAAAGCTCTGAGTTCTGAAAGTCTTTGATTGCGGGCCATATTCTTGCCTTCCTGCCTTAAGATATCCTGCGACTTCTTCCATAATTTCATTTTTGGATTACAATTTAGACTTTCTATCCCCAACCAATTTCTGAACATCTCATCAGCTTTGGTATGCTGGCTATACCATCTGCTGCCCATGGGCTCTGCTTCACTGGGACATGAGAGAGATTCCATAACGGGTAGCAGATTTGTTATCTGGTAACATAGTGCATGGTACTTGTTTAACTTGTATCCTGAACATAACATACGTACTGCAGGATTGGACCTGGAGGAAGGAGTGAAAATTGGAGGAAGGAACATATACAGTGTAATATGTGCAGATGATAACATACTACTAGCAGAAAACAGCAAAGACTTGGAACAATTACTGAAGAAAGTCAAGGCAGAAAGTGCAAAGGCAAGTTTACAGCTGAACATTAAGAAAACAAAAATAATGACCACAGATGATTTATTTAACCTTAAAGCAGACAATGAAGACACTGAAATCACTCAGGATTTTTCATACCTCAGCTTAGTCATTAACCAGAATGGAGATTGCAGTTAAGAAATCAGAAGAAGACTAGAATTTGGAAGAGCAGCTATGAAGGAACTAGGCAAGATCCTGGAGTGTAAAGATATATTATTGAATACTAAAGTTAGGATTGTTCATGTCATCACATTTCCAATTCCTATGTATGACAGTGAAAGCTGAAACAGTGAAGAAAGCTGATAGGAAGAAAATCAACTCATCTGAAATGTGGTGCTGCAGAAGAGTTCTATGGATACCCTCGACTGCTAAAAAGACAAATGAATGGCTCCTAGAGCAAATCATGACTGAATTCTCCTTGGAAGCCAAGATGACTAAACTGAAGCTGTAAAGGTTTTACTTTCTTTTATTTATTGCTTTGAGAGAAATTTAAAAAGAAATTGTAGGAAGTTCAATAGATGTTTCTTTACTGAAAAGAAGATATTTTATTATATCACAAGTATAAATCCAGTCTGCAGAAGAGAAGGTTAAGAGGGGATATGATACCCATGTTTAAATATTTGAAGGGATGTCATGTCGAAGAGGGAGCAGGCTCGTTTTCCGCCACTCCAAAGACTAGGACAAGGAGCAATGGCTTCAAGCTGCAGAAAAGGAGATTCCACCTGAATTTCCTGAGGGTCAGAGCTGTCCAGCAATGGAATATGCTGCCTGAGAGTATGGTGGAGTCTCCTTCTTTGGAGATTTTAAAGCAGAGGCTGGATGGCCATCTGTTGGGAGCGCTTTGATGTGGATTCGTGCATAGCAGGGGGTTGGACTGGATGGCCCCTATGCTGTCTTCTAACTCAATGATTCTATGATTATTAAAAATGTATAAATAGAAGACATGGAAGGGGGGAAGAGTAGGATGGAATGGTATGTAAATGTAATAATTGTTAAAATGATTAAATATAAGTATAGGTATTGAGAGTTTAAAATAATAATTAAAAAATAAACTGAGGCTGTCATGCTTGACCATATCATGAGAAGACATGACTCACTAAAAAAGATAAGAATGCTTGGTGAGGTGGAAGGCAGAAAGAAAAGAGGAAGACCGCATTACAGATGGATAGACTCAGTCAAGGAAGACACATTCCTGAATCTGCAAGGCCACAAAACAGTGTGGTTCAGGATAGGGTGACTTGGAAATCTCTCACCCATAGAGTTGTCATAAGTCGAAGTCAACTTGACAGAATTTAACAACAAACTTGCCACTGCTTATGCTCAACTTGTACAGCTGTAAGTAAACCAGACAGTACCAAAATACTCAAAAAGTCTCTATCGCTCTCTCCTCTAAAGGAAATTCTAATTCTGCTAGCACTTCTAGAATAGCATGTTCTGATCCAGCACCTGCCACTCAGATGTGTTGGATTGTAACTCCCATCATCTCCCATGAGAATGGCGTTTGTACATTTAGTAGCAGCAGTAAGCATTAGAATATTTATTGCATTAGCTCTTGAACCACAGAAGGCTAAAATCAAATTACAAGATTCATATAGAAATAAAGAATTGTTCAAATTAATAAAATTAGATACATTTCTAAACAACCAAATGCAGAGCTTTCAACAGTTTCATTTTGGGGAGATTTCAGTTCTCAAAATTCCCTGTGATGGCTGGAGCATTCTGGGAGATGCAGTCCAAAGAGTAACTTTTCTAAGCTCTGCCCAAAAGTCGTACGTTCCCATTTCCCTCCCCTCCAAAAGAAGCAGAAACCCTGCTAGCGCTTCCTCTGGACCAACTTTTCTTAACCTAGTGCCTTCAGGGACTCTTGAATTACATCTCCTACTGTTTATATGGCTGGGGATTATGGAAGCTGTAGTCTAACACAGCTGAGGAGAAGAGCAGGTTGGAGGAACCTACTCTAGAACTTCTAACCTTTTAACGGGGTGAAAAATTTTGTAATTCCATCTTTTTCTCCAGTCATTGGTGAACACTGTGCCTACCTTGGCAGAAACAGGCAAGGATCAGAATTATCTGTGTCATCATAGGAGAAGTCAAATTCTTCTTATTAGAAGTCAAGACCACAGCTTGCCAAGCTTTTCCGCACTTGGGCATCTTGCTGCAAACAGGTATTTCTTTTGTGGACAGGAACTCTGTAGCGGAAAGTAAAGTCATGTGATATAACAGGAAAACCAAGGGAAAAAAAAGAAGCAGAGAAAGGCTAATTTTGTAGATGGTCCATAAATGTGACTAAGCCTATGTGGCCATTGAGTGTATGTATATTTTTATGTTGCTGCTTTCTCATCTTTATCAGGTGTTCTTTCACAGAGCCTGGGATTCCCCACCCCACCCCATATTATCTTTCTTGATATGATCTCAGGCAATATTTTTGGAAAGAGAAAAATGACTGTCTTGAGAAAGCTGGCCTGGTACATTTTGGCACTGACACGGAAAATCACTCTCTCTCTCTCTCTCTGTATGCAAGAAAATCTTATAATTTGTTCTCTTTTAATAACCTCCAAAATTTCCACCTCAGCTGGCTGTGTTAACTTCACTTCATGGAGAACTAGTTATGTGCCTTCGGGCCTTTCTGCACCACACCATTATAGGGCTATTATTCCACTTTCAACCTCCTGTGGAATCCTGGGGTTTGTAGTTCCCCGAGGCCAAACAGTTCTCTGGCTTAGAATTCTAAAAGCCCCTCCTGAAACTGCAAACCCCAGGGTTCCATAGGGTGTTGAAAGTGGAATAAGAGCACTATAACAGTCTAATGCAGACAGGCCCTTACAGAGAGAAGTTCTGAGCTTTACCAAAAAGCTCTTCCCAATGGAGCAGTTGTTAATGGGGGCTGCAGTACAGTTAGCTCTAGAGTATATCCACATTGAACAATTGTAGAAGTGCAGCAACACTTTTTTAAAAAAAAAATTTAATTTTTTATTTACGACCTACATTTAGAAAATACATATAACATTATAACGAACAAACCATGTCAGTATAACATTTATACAAGACAAAACCAATGTGACAAACCACACATTCCCTCTCCTCACTACTCCTCTACACAAATTTTCCAATCCCTAATACCCATACATACATACATACATACATACATACATATTTAATCCCACCACCCAAATCCCATCATATTTCCACCCTACTAAACATATATTCCAAAAACTTCCCATCATTCTTCCCTCCCCCCTTCCGAAACTCAGGTTATCCGTGCTACTTTATCAATAATTTCCTTCATTAAACTAATTTTATTTCACAAATTTATTATACCTTTTATTCCTTCTTTAACATCCTAGACCGTATTACTTATATTAAAATATTTAAATATTTTCTATATCTCTAAGACACAAAGTTCTCTTCATTATACATTTCAATATATAATTCATTTATATAATTCATATTTTTCAACTTATAAAAAATATTGCATTTTCGCCCCAACAAGCTTCCCACAACGGGAGTACCGTTTCCATTGTTCAAATATTTTCTTTTTCTTATTATCCTCTAAAGACTCAATCACGATATCTGCTTCAGCCATATCGTACAATTTAAATAACCAATCTTCTAATCTTGGTGTTATTTTCTGTTTCCAGAAAATTTTCTGGGCATAGCAAAGCCTCGCTGCTGTTATCATATATAAGATTATTTTCTTTTGTGATTTATTTACACCCAATTCATCTATCATGTTAAGCAAATAAATTTGAGGTACCAATGCAGACCTTATTTTTAGTGTTTCTTGTATTTTACTATGCACCATTTCCCAGAATTTTCTCGCTTGTTTACATTTCCACCATATATGATAAAATGTGCCCCTTTCCTCACATTTCCGGCATGTATCACTTACATTTTTCTGCATTTTTGCTATTTGCACTGGTGTTATATACCATTTATGGCCTTATCTCTATGTTACAGAATCCTGGGGTTTATACTTTGGTGAGGTACTTAGATACCGCCCCCCCCCCCCCCGGAGAACATAATATTGTAGTTTAGGGGAATGGGTGAAAAAATTCTAAGTGCCTCATCAAACTACAAATCCCAGAATTGCATAGGATTTAACGTGGCTGTTAAAGTGGTATCAAATTATTATAATTGTGGATAAAGGCCTAGTTCTTGCTTTTTTTTTAATGCAGATGGTGTTTTTATTGTGCTGGAGTATTTGAACACTATGCCTTTTTAAATGTTATAAGCTGCTTTGAGTCCCAACATGGAAAAAAAGCAGGATATAAATAAAGATGAGGACAAGGATGGTGTTAATAATAACAGCAACAATTCCCAGCACCAGCCACAACTCTTTATTTCCCACCCTCCTTTTTAAAAAAAGAAAAAAAACATCCTGAGATGTATCGTAAAAAAAAGAAAAGAAAAGAAAACCTTCTAAGGGACATGTGTGCTTTGAAAACTATGTTTCCTAGCAAACTGGTGCATATGTTAAAGTGGTCTGCAATCTATAAACATTACAGGCAGCCTTGATGTGTATTTATTTAATTATTTTATTTTATTCTATTCCTTTATTTTTGCTGCAACTGTCAACACAACTACACCTCCTAAAAAATGAAAACCTTGCACGCCTTGTATGTTTCAACTTTCCATCACTCATAGAAGTGGGGCAAGAACATGATAATATTTTCAAAATACTGTATCATAAAATTTCATGTGCTACTCCTGCAATATCTCTTTACAGAAAATCAGTTGGATTGGCCTATAAAACAAAACAAACCTTTTTATAGCTTGGAATGGCTATATGGAATCACTTATTACATCTTAGTGTAGCTTGAAAGAGCTGCCCTGGACTGGTGAGCCTGACAATTTACATGAGATTTCTTTCATTTTTATTTCTTTTATACTCACTGTGTTTCTTGCAGAAACATACCTCAGAGTTTAAATCTACATCCTCTGTTTCATGCAGAAAAACACTCCAGAGTTTAAATCTATGTCCTGTGTTTGTTGCAGAAATACACCACAGAGGCTTACAAAAATGGATAAACAACTCAGAAACAATGAATCGTATATACCAGAGATAGAGAACTGTACCCTCCTACCATCCTGTAATAGCCCAGGTAGGTGACACCTGCAATCCAACAATATAAGGATGGCTGTGCATTTCCCATTCTGATATATACCCTATTATGTACAACCATCTGGAGAAGAAAAGTTGGTAGAAACCCAGGCTATTTCTGCACTACACTGTTATAGTGCTATTATTCCATTTTCAACTTCCTGTGGAATTCAGGGGTTTGTAGTTTATTAAGGCCAAAGAACTCTCTGGCTGGGGATTCTAAAGGCTCCTCCCTAAACTGCAGAGCCCAGGATTCCATAAGAGGTTGAAAATAAAATAATAGCACTATAACAGTGTAGTGTGGAAATGGCCCAAGGGACCATATTATTGTGATGGAAGTCTCCCAGTAGTAAATCTCCCAAGCAAGTCAACGTTTGCCCCTTGCTTTGCTTTAGACTGGTGATCAAAATTGTTCTGCTGTTGCCGTTGTTAGACAGAATCAAAAATCTTGACAGATAGTTGAACGACTGGCAAACATTTATGGATTTCTTGAGCAATAGGAAACTCAATGATGCAATTATCTGTGGTTATAATTGTTAGTAATTCAGGTAAGTTGAATGAATGTACATCTGTAATAGTAGAATAAGGCATGGGATATTAATTGACTTGTCCTTTTCATTACAGCGTGTAGAGGGGAAATCTTTTGAGTTTTACTAAGTTAGTGCAGTCTGAGACTGGTCTTCTAGTAACGGGTTAGGTCTTACTCTTAGTTCTGTTTAATCTAGTTTAGTTTCACTTTTAGTTATATGGTACATATATATATTTATGTAAAGTTTGTTCCTTTTTCTTTTGTTTCTTTTTTTGGCAGTTGTGAATTAGCTTGTTTCTATATTTGTATTAAAATCAATGAGACCCAGGGTGGTGTAGTGATTCGAGACCAGAGTGCAATTCCCCACTCGGCTAAAGTAACCTACTGGGTGACCTTGGGCACGTCACACACTCTCAGCCCCAGAAAACCCCGTGATAGGGCCGCCTTAAGGTCACTCTAAGTCGGAAATGACTTTAAGGCACACAACAACAACAACAGTTAAAATCAACAAACATGAACTCTTAAAAGAAATCTTGGCCAATCTACTGTCAATTACACAAAGGTCTACTAGCAGGCCCCAATATGCCTTTTTTCTGCCCCTGTATTAGAGTTTTTACATTTTTCTTTGAACATCCAACAACTTGTAGTCAACACCTCTCTCCAGCTGCTATTTGCTTCTTTGGGGATAAATGCTAGTCTGAAAATAATCCAAAATAACGATAAATAAAAGTTTGGACTGGGGCAGCAGTCACACTGTTCATCGATGAAAACCCTGGGGATGTCCATTTACCCTGAAACATACTGTGATTATCAGTATTTTTATCTTGATCTTAATCTAATAACCAAACTGCATGCAATGCAGGTTATTTCATGTTTTTCTTGTTACAGTTAATAGGAAATGTAGCCCCCTATCTAAAGGCAGACCAGGTTATATCACTAGCAAAGAATGGAAATTAACTATCTTTCCTATGAAGCGTGCCCATCATAATTGGTCCTGACCTTCAGCCCAATTCACTTTCTTCAATTTATCTCTCTTGCTTTTTTTTTGCTGGGATAATCGTTGTGCTATCCCGAAAAATTCTCTCATTTCCCTTTGTAAATAGTCACACTTACACATTCAGCAGCAAGAAAGGAGGCTCTGGAGCTGTCTCCGTCTTCTGTCTGCAGTCTGAATATGAGAGAGATTTCTGTTAAAAGCAAAAGGGGAATTAAGAGAGAGGAAATAGAAAAAAAAAAACCTATCTTGTGTAAGGCGGTGGGCAAACACTTTCTCAGATGCTTTGCCTCATATGTCTGTAGGAAATCTCAACATTTACCCCTCGCAACTGCTATTGGCTGGACTCTCTGTGAGAAAAAAGGTGCGAGGGGAGCAAAATGGGAACAGTAACAACTCAAACATCACTGCTGCTCTGTGCCTTCAAGCTGTTTCCGACTTAGGCAACCCTAAGACAAACCTATCACAGGGTTTTCTTGGCCAGATTTGTTCAAAGGGTTTTTTTTTGTCTCTGCCTTTGCCTGAAGTTGAGAGAGTGTGACTTGTCCAAAGTCACCCAATGGGTTTCCATGGCTGCACGGGGATTCACACTCTGGTCTCAAGAGTCATAAGGCCTTTCCACACTCCACTGTTACAGCACTATTATTCCACTTTCAACATCTTGTGGAATTCTGGGGTTTGTAGTTTACTGAGGTCAAAGAGCTCTCTGGCTGAGAATTCCAAATGCCCCTCCATAAACTGCAAACCCCAGGATTCTATAGGATGTTGAAAGTGGAATAATAGCACTATAACAGTGGAGTGTGGAAAGGCTCATAGTCTTTCCCTACAGAGGCCAAGATGGCCCCGTCCTCACTCTCCTTCCGATGACAGTGTAACACATTTTTGTGCCAGCAGGTTTTTATAAATTGACTGGCTCTTGATGCTGGGCAAGTTTCTTTTAAGGTCGGTTTAGTTTTTAATGTACAGTACTATAGTATTTTTAATATATTAATATTTTTAACATGTAATGTTTTAATGTTATAAACGATTTAATTGGGTTTTTTGAAAACTTTTATATTTGTACTTTTGTGGTTGTTTAATGTTGTTAGCCACCTTGGATCTCACTGTCGGGAGAAAACCAGGATGTAAATACATAAAAGAATGACAACAACAATGAGAGTCCGATGCTCAATACTCGACACCACACTGGCGGAGGAAGCACAACCATCGCAGGCGGGAGACGGGAGGACTGCACAATCACGATTCATTGACGGGAGAAACCGGTCAATGATTTATTCCACTACTGTAATGGGTAGCCGCAGGATTGCGACGGGATCGCGAAAACGTCACGCAGAACCGTTGTCACAATCCCGTCACAATCCCGTTGTCATTGTGGGTTGAGGGTGCGATATGAAAAGGGCCATGACCTCCAAGATGAAAACCAGGACATGTGGGGCCAAGTAACATCACGGGGGTCAAGATGGCCAAAAAGCACTTGGCTTACTTGCAAAACATCCCAGGTCTTGCCTTTGGTACCTTCAAGAAAAGCTGTGGAAGCCTCTTGCCTGAAGCACTGTATAGCCACCAAGAAGTCAGTGTGTCCACTGTTTTCAGCTAAATGGACTTATGGTCTGACTCGGTGCAGAACAGCTTCCTACGCTGTTCCCGTTATAGAACTTCTGCTTTTGTGGCAGAAGTGGTGGTTTCTCCTATTTCATGGATCAAATGGTTTTTCCTGAACAGATATTTTGCTTGTGTGTGTGTGTGTGTGTGTGTGTGTGTGTGTATCCAAGGATCACCCAAGATATGTTGTTGCCTGGGGCCCAGAAGAAAATTGTGTCCCGCACTCACCCAATTCAAAGAGCACCACGCCCAAAGAGGGGCAGGTTATTTCAGCATGCAAGGCATAAAATCCCTAGAATCACAAGATCATAGAGTTGGAAGAGACCACAGGGGCCATCCAGTCCAAGCCCCTGCTACACAGGAACACACATCAAAGCCCTCCTAACAGATGGCCATCCAGCCTCTGCTTTAAAATCTCCAAAGAAGGAGACTCCACCACACTCTGAGGCAGCATATTCCACTGCCGGACAGCTCTAGCCATCTGGAAGTTTTTCCTGAGGTTCAGGTGGAATCTCCTTTCCTGCAGCTTGAATCCATTGCTCCTTGTCCTAGTCTCTGGAGCAGCGGAAAACAAGCCCACTCCCTCTTCGACATGAAATCCCTTCAAATATTTAAACATGGCTATCATGTCCCCTCTTAAGCTTCCCTTCTGCAGATTAAACATACCCAGCTCCCTAAGTAGTTCCTTATAGGGCTTCATGGCTTCCAGACCATCCACCATTTTGATCATCCTCCTCTGGACACGCTCCAGCTTGTTGATATCCTTCTTGAATTGAGGTGCCCAGAACTGGACATAGTATTCCAAATGAGGTCTAAACGAATGCAGAACAGAGTGGTATCATTACCTCCCTTGATCTAGACACCATACTCCTATTGATGCAACCAAGAAACGCGTTGGCTTTCTTGGTTGCTGCATCACACTGCTGACTCAGCTTATGATTGACCAGGACTCCCAGATCCCTTTCACACATACTGTTATCCAGCCATGTGTCCCTCAAGCACACTTCCTCATCTTTAGCAGTAGGAGCATAGATAATGACAAACTGAGAGCAGACAATTTTCTGGCTTTTCATGAGACACAAAATCTGCTGCCTGAGGCACCTGCCTCCCTATACCCAATGATAGGGCTAGCTCCATACATATGTGTGTAAGATGTAGCCCTGGTATCCTTCAGGGGGTGTTCACTCTTTTCTGTGTCCTGCAGCCCTCACAGTCACTTGGAAAGCCAACTTGTCCCACCCATACTCCCAGGATCAAAATTTCAACATACTCCAGTAGATTTCCTGATGCCAGAACCCCCAGAATTTAATGCCATGAGACTTGACCATGTTATGGACAGAGGTGGGAAGAGTTGACTAGAGGTGGAGAGAAAAGATGGCAGGATAATCCTAAAGCAGTTTTCAGAGAAGACAAAAAACAGATCCAGATCAACCCACATTTGTGAAGGAAAGAAATAGCAGAGAAGGATCTATCTACGCTGCACAGCTAAACTGTGGGGACTAGAGCTTTGTGTGAACTGTTGCACAAACGTGATACAACCATGATTAACACCCTCAGAAAACTATAATCACATGGTTTCTTGGGGAAGGCAGAGTTGTTAAAACAGTTTTTAGATTGGAAGTATAGGCATGCCCTAAAATTTTTAGATTCAAGGCAGATAAAGAAGGGAGGTTCAAGGTCTGAGGCAAAAAACTCACATGGTTGTGCATGAATGTGGGCACCCTTGGCTGAGGTGGCATATGATCATTGCGGGAAGCTTGTGGTTGGCTGGAAAATTATGAGATAGATACACAAATTTTTGTCTGAAATTTTACTTCATAATACAGAAATTTGCTGTTTGAAAATAGCTGTAAAGAAAAATCATAACACAGATGCGACTAGTTTGGGCTCTACCATTCTTCCATGTCCACTGGTGGGCTCATACATCTGACCAGTGGACATGCTGCTGTCTTACATCTCCTGATCTCCTTTTTCTGTTTTGGACACAAAGGTGGGACTCAAGCCAAGGGGCAGTTCTTAGGTTTCCATCTACACAGTAATATGATGATGGCAGCTCTAATTTAAAGTCCATCAGCGTAGCCAACTGCAGTACCTATGATATAATATTCTGGCAAGCTTAGTCCACCATCTTGAAAGAGAACAATGCATCCTTCAAGGTGTGGCAGAATTTCAAATGACAAATACAAAAAAAGTTGCTCCATTTTGAAAAGGCAAATGTTTCTTACAAAGGAGATCATTAATGGATTAATCCATTGGTGTGATCAAGGCACCTGACTTTTTAATGTTAACAGAATATTTTTACACTTCAGAATCTTTGGCCAGGTCCTTGATAGCTGCCTTTCCGAGTCCTAGTCCCATGAGAGAACAACAGAAGAGGAATGGCATCATGTGATAAGTCCCAGCTAATAACACTGTTATTCCACTGTAAGTATGATTTCCCTGCCTCATGTAATAAAGCACAGGATTGTCCATGCCATTGTTTTTTCAGTTTCTATGTATGGTAATGAAAGGTGGACAGTGAGAGAAAGCTGATAGGAAGAAAATCAGCTCATTTGAAATGTGGTGCTGGAGGAGAGTTCTGCAACTATCCTGGACTTCCAGAAAGACAACTAAAAGGGTGCTAGAGCAAACCAATCCTGAACTGTCCCTAAAAGCCAAGATGACTAAATTGAGATTGTCCAACTTTGGTCATATCATGAGAAGACATGACTCACTAGAAAATACAATGATGCTTGGCAAGGCAGAAGGCAGTAAGAAATGAAGAAGACTCCATTACAAGTGGATAGACTCAATCAAGGAAGTCACGGTTGCAAGATCAGAGTAGGGCTGTTGATGACAGGACCACTTGGAGATCTTGCATTCACAGGATCACTGTAAGTCGAAGCTGACTTGATGCCAGTTAACAACAACAATGCGCCCATGGTTGACCATTACATTGGTAAATTAATGCAAACATCACACAACTTGTGTAAGCCTCAGTTTTCTATTCAGTAGGGGAGGGGACCCTCAGAAATGAAACAGACTCAGGTTAGTGCTGAACTAAAACATAGGTTCCAATATTACTTCATGGTTCACCATTTACTGAAATAGTTGAAGGAAAGAGAGTGGGAACAGTCTGTCCTGGGTGCACACAATATGGGGGTGGATTGTGGCAAGCCTTAGACCAGCCCATCTGGAGCCAAAGCTCAAAAAACATGGGGCAGGGGTGACAGGGTGGGGTGAGCAGTATGGGCTTCCACCAAATGGGCCACTGCAGAGACCCAAGTGGGCTTGTCAGCTATGGCCCTGTTGTCACCCTCATCGGTGGCAGCCCATCAGTGGCTGTTCTAGCACCACCAGCCACTGCCTCCACGGGCAGCTGGGACTCAAGCGGTAACAGCAGCAGTATGGTGATGACAATCTGGGTCAGCAGGACCCCTCCTCTGTCATGGCCTCCAGCAATCGTAGAATTTTGTTCAGCTGCAGCTTGGGCTATTCAGTGGTGATGTAAGCTCGGATGCAGAGCTCAGGGGCTGCCAGGGAAGGAAAGGGGAAGAATCAGCTACAGCATCAGAAACAGAAGAAGGAAATAGAGATAGAAAGCAATGCATCTTCTGCAGCTCTTTGAGCGTGTCTCACCCCAGCGGTAGAACCCCAAGTTCAGCTTAAGCAAACAGGAAGAGGTCTGCCTGGAGTGGTGCCTGCCCGATTTCTCTCAGAGGTGCCAAAAATAATCCACACTGGCTGTTAGATCAGCCACTGGGGCAGCCCCTACTAGCTGAGTGTCCTTTTCTAGTGAGACTACTAGAAATGTTTTCATGAGATTTCTCTCTTTAGTTCCTCTTACTTATATGCAAATATGCAAATATGCATACTGAACATGGGGACAGGGTTAGTTCTGAAACCTGTTATCAGTTCCACCAAAGGCAAACACCATAACTTTGAGAACCCACCTATGGTGTACAAAATCTCAGATGGGTTTAACTCAGTGTGCATGGGCAGGTAGAGTGACTCCTTGGTAGCAGCTAGCAGCCATCGCAGCAATAAAACAGGGATGATGAAACTGTATCCTTCCAGATGCATATCCTCCAACCATACCTATTTGGCAGGAGCAATCCTGATTAATCCTCTGTCATTTCACTTTTCCCACTGCTTTTAAAATATCCCAGTTTCTCTCCTCCTACCACCTTTCCTCTTCATCCTTGGCTTTCTTCAATTGCTACAAACTGAGTTCAAAACACAAAAATAGTTTGCACTCAACTCAGTAATTGGAAGAGAAGAAAAGGGGGCAAAATCTTGTCCTTTCCACTGGGCTCGGGCAAAAGCAATTGCTGTAGCTTCTCCTAGGTGGTATGGCCTTCCTCACTAATAACTTTTACCATCCTGACTACACTCTGTTATTTGCCCTCAAGTGTCCTGGTTTTCATTTGTGCAATGTTGAAGGGTAGACAGATATTGCTGATCCACAGTGCCTATGATAGTCTAACCACTGATTATATTGGCTTGGATGGTTGGAAGCTGAAGTCCAACAGCAGGTTTGGGAAGAGCACAGGTTCCCCTTCCCCGCAATTAAAACACAATTAGACAAGGATCTGCAAGTTACCGCTGTCAATCTAGAAAGCATTTTTAGCTATCACTTCACTGAAAGCAAAACATTTCTATTTGAATATATGTCATTAGTCACAAATGAAGAGTTACAAGCAAATCAGACTGCTATATACAAACAGCTGTTGCTCCAGAGGTCTGATAATCTCTGAAGTCATAGTTCAGACTCATCAGATGCTTAAAAGGTGCAGCCTTTACTGTTCTGCAGTTCCTTCCCTGTAAGGCCACAGGTCAAGCATTCTAGCCCTCCCAGACCCCTAATAGAAAACTTGGGATGTGTCCTGTGCTGGGAGCCAGCCAAGGTTCACAGTTCTCCGGTTAGAATCTTTTATCAGAAACCACAAGCAAAGTTTATAACAATTTGTTATCCAGTTACCAGTCATTGTTCTCACAATCCAAGTCCATAATAAATTCACAACAGTCCAATAGAGAAGTCCATACACAAGGCAAGGGTCAAGGTTTCCAGGATCACAAGCAAGGAAGATATGCTGCTTCCACCACTAAGATCAGTTGTCTGCAACAACTTCTTCCCATCCCTTTCTCTGTTTTTATGGGCTCACAACCTTCCTCAGCTGTTTCCCTAATTGATGCACCCTTACTATATAAATGCTCTGAGTCTCATGCACTCTCTCTTTTTCACCTACACTGGCTGCAGTAAGTATTGTCCCATTCATGTCTTTGTGTTGTGACTATTTTTTTTAATTTAGTTTTATTACAGAATCAAAAAAAAAAGATAAGTTCACTTACAACTTGGACGAGTACACCAATAAATAAGTATACATTTAGAGTTATCCATATGCTTGTCTAATATAATTCTCTTGTCTTCTTTCTTCCTTCTTCCCTCTTCATCCTTTTCTTCATTCCTTCTTGCCTTCCTTCCTTATCAAGCTAATCGTCAATCTAAGTAGTAGCAAATTTTAGCTAAAATATAGTACCATCTAACACAGTAATGATAACAATACAATAGTGAAAATAATAATAATACACAAATAATACAATAGTGAAAGTGAAAGTGACGACAACACAGGGTTTTCATGGCAAGATTTGTTCAGAGGGTTTTCCCTTTGCCTTGTGGCTGAGAGCGTGTGACTTGACCAAGATCACCCAGTGGGTTTCCATGGCTGAGCAGGGATTAGAACCTGGGCCTCCAGAATCATAGTCCAAAATGGAAATCACTACTTTGGCTCTCTCACCACTGTGCCTCCATACTTTGACTCAATATTGTTACCGATATGCTACCAGGGGAAATGTGAAATGGCTGCTGGGATAAGGAAGTTAATCAGTTCCTTAGAAATAAATATTAGTCTGCTTCTGTTTTTTTTTTTTTTTAAGTGATAGTACAAATAGAAAAGCACAAGTGACACAGGAAAGCATCAAGTCTGCTAACTTCTCAGTTCCTCAAATGCTTCAAGGTTTAGCCATTTCCCAGGGGAATAACCTGCTTTTGACATGAAAAACTAAAACCTTTGGTATGGGCAGCTTGTGGAACTGCTGTGGGTTATTCAAATGAGATATTCTGTTTCAACTTTGTGGAGGGTAATAGTATTTCTATGTAGGGTGAAGAAAGAACTAGCTTTCTTATGTAAGAGGCTTCTCTGATTAGTTGAAACCCGTTGGGGAATCAATGTTCGGAGAACATTTTAATGCAAATTGGTATCCTCAGTGTCACAGTGATATTGGAAGTAACTCTTAAATTGTAACTAGTTATTTTCTCCAATAATGAGCTTGTAAATAAGACACACGGGATAAAATCCCTTTTGTGTGTGTGTAAACTGTAACTTCTTAATAAAATTCATAGGTATAGAGGTGCAGCCATATTAAATGGTGGAGGAGGAATATGACACAGTTCAAGTGCTGGCTTGTTCCACGGCTACATACTGTATTGTGAATTTTGAGGCAAAGATAAGATGGACAGAGGAGAACATGTTTTGTACCTCACCCCAGCAGCTTGTCACATTCACATAATTTTTTCTTAAGCAACAAATCTAGATACTTTAGTTACTTTTAAGGAATGGGAAAGCAAAGAGTTTCTTTTAAAAACATGTACCTACAATAGGAACAAACTACTTTAGGGGCCTTGGGACTACAAATGAAATGAATTAATAGAGTCTACATGGTGCAATGGTTGGACTAAAAGACTCTGGAGACCAGGGTTTAAAGGTCTTCGAGGGTTGAGGGTTTCCCTCAACCATGGAAACCCACCGGGTGATCTTGGGCAAGTCACATTCTCACAGCCTTAGAGGAAGGGAAAGGCAAACCTCCTCTAAACACATGTTGCCAAAAAAACCTTGTGATAAGGCAACCCGAAGGTGAGTCTAAGTTGAAAACAACTGGAAGGCACACAACATCAACAACCATTACAAAGTAACTTGCCAAAGTCTGACATTTTGTGTTTAAACAGTGACAATTCACACAGCTCTTCCTTTTCAGCAGCATGTCTAGAAAGAGCTGGCCTGTGACATTTCATTGCATACGGTTAAGAAGATGGTGCCCTTCCTGTTTCATGTATGAAAATCCACTGGATTGACAGCTGAATCTTTCTTTAACACAGGTGACGGGACAGCACTTCCACTATACCAGACAGTAGCAGTTGGGCTCACAGGGAAGGTTCTGTGTTATACAGCCTTTTCCCAACATCTTGCTGCCACCTTCCAGCCTGAAGCACCCACTTCACTCTATCCACCAGTATGTCTAGATTATCAGCATGGCCATATAAAAAGTAGAAATTAAATAAGAAAAAAAAAATACAAGCAAAATAATAACACTAAAAGACAGCCAGCAAGTGGAGCTTCACAGGAATTCAGATGCTGTTGTACTGGGTAAGAGATCCACAGGGAATTACAAGAAGGCAGAAAACAAGGAGATGAAAAGCCTGGTTTATTTGTATGGAAATGCAGCCAATTGCACACTGCAGGGAGAATGTCGTCTGATGTGTTGCTTCCTGTCGAGAAGCTGGAAAATAGAGATGGAGAAATAAGCTGTAGCTGAAAAATCTCCGTCTTGCTGGCTTGAAAAAGAAAGTGGGGAGCCATCTGTGAATGAGAAAAACAGAATGAGATATGACTGCACAGCGTCTTTCCTATATGTAACACAAAAAGCTGTTCTAGGCATCCCCGTAGACATAAGATTCCACCCACAGTTCATGCCAAATAGCACACATTTGCTTATTAGGTCTATTTGTCTGCGTATTTGCATAAGAGACGCTAAAAAGTACATTGTGATCCCAGAAAGCTGACACTATAATAGAACAGTTAGCCTTCAAATTTCCGCATGATTTTCTATCCTTTCGGTGCAACAGACTAACACACTTGCCCCTTTCAAAATGTCTCATTTTTTAAAAGTGAGAAAATTTTGCATTTCTACAATAACACATCTGTCAGGATGCATCGCTCCAGTCATAAGTGGATCTGCTGGAGGTATATTGAAATAGTGTATGGCAGTGAGTGTAGGGGCAATGCCAGAGTTAGGTAAAGTGCTATAAAGTATTGAGTGTTAATTGTTGATTGCAACAGTGAATCAGTGTGAAGCTTGCATGTTTTATTCCAATGTATCAAATGGTTAATTGCTTCATTGCTCATGGCTACAAGGTACTCAGTGAGTGGGGAGAAGATCAGAGCGGGGAGAAAAAAAAAGCACCAACCAAGAGCTGTTGGGGGAACTCCAAGTTCATAAAGATAAGCAGGAGGAAATCGTGTAAACATTTCCCCCCAAAATGAAAGAAGGGTAAATAACTGTGAGTCTGGGAAATGCCTAAAGATACGAGGTGATGTTAAATTTATGACTCTCTCCAATCACACCTTTGCGTGCCTAAAATGTGGATGTGTAGATATAGAACATGTGAATTCCCTGTACGCTTTAATCTCAGCAACTGTCGAAGAAGGGTGCTGCGTTGCTTGTTTTGCTACGAATAAACGCTACTCTCTACCTCGGAGTGGAGTTTGTGGATTGCAAATTATCCAGGGCATGACAAAGAGAGGAATCTTGTCCTTCTCAGGCAAAGGCAAACCCCAGCAGCCTCTCCTAGCTTGTGTCTTCTGCCTCATTAAAAACTTTTGCCCTCTTGGCCACGATCGATGCTTCCTGCCCACAAATGTCCCAGTTCTCATCTGCGAAATGTTGGAGAGCACTTAGGTAGTCATAAACAGTTTTTCTTACAATTTGTCCTCCCCGCCCACAAACACTGAAGGCAAAGTTGGATTATATTACAGCTGAAACATGACAAAACTTAACTTCATTCACTGTGCAGTGTAACAGTAATTTTTAAAGTTACCTTTATAGCCACAGAGGTGTGCCCTCTCAGTAGGGGTGGAAGAATCCACTGTGCTGCTTGCAGTCATTTTCTTAAAAAAAAAAAAAAAAAACACTTAGTATTTTAATTAGTTTTGAATGTCAAGAAGCAATTACACTTTGCCCATTTCCACACTATTATAACGCTATTATTCCAATTTCAACATCCTGTGGGATCTTGGGGTTTGCAGTGGAGGGGCCTTTAGAATTCGCAGCCAGACTTCTTTGGCCTCAGTAAACTACAAATCCCACAGGATGTTGAAAGTGGAATAATAGCACTATAACGGCCTAGGGCAGACAAGGCCTTAGTTTCCGGAAGCCTTTTAAAGAAATGTGTGAATATTTGAAAATTTAATTCAAAATTTAAATACTTAAATTTTAAGTCTTGGGGTGTCTCCAGCAAGAAACTATATTTAGGTGAAGGAACTTGCAAAGAAAAGGCTAATAACCACTTCTTTAATATGCTATCCCACAGTGAAGACGATTTCAGCCCTTTCCGCACTAGACTGCTATAGCGTTATTGTTCCACTTTTAACATCCTGTGGAATCCTGGGGCTTGCAGTTTAGGGAGGGGCATTTAGAATTCTGCGCCAGAGAGCTTTTTAGCATCAGTAAACTACAAATCCCAGGATTCCACAGGATGCTGAAAGTGGAACCATAGCGCTATAACACGCTAGCGCGGATACGGCCTTCCTTTAGCTTCCAGCTACTGACTAGCGGTTGCTTCAGCAACGCCTGTACACTCTGCCCTGCCCCAGTTTCCTCCTTCGCCCCCAACCTCTTTGGGTGAAACAAAAGCGGGTTAGCTGCCTGGGATTGGATGCTACGAATTGCCTCTCAACACAAATAGCCAATCGCCTTTTCAAGCCTCGAGGGAGGAACTAGGCTATATCCAATAGCGTGCGAAAGTGAAATAGCCCCCGCTTGCGTTGAACCGCGAGGCGCGGATGTAAGAATGCATCCAATTACCTGTTGAAGAAGGCGGATATAGAGTTCATCCAGCCAATAGAAGCTTGGAAGAGGTGGGTATTACTGCCCCTGTTTCCAATGACTTCTGTGTATGGTCCAAATTCTGAATTTATAGTCCAATGAGGGCAAAGACAGAATTGACTGATCTATAGAAGGATAAAACAGGAACGAAGAAGAGGCGGGGTTTGCACAAAAACAACCAATGACCTTTAAGAATGTCGAAATGAGCGACGTCCGAATCGACCGATGGCATCCAATCCGCCCCTGCAAGGCGTCCGTGTGAACCCCGCGTACCCTTCAGAACAGAAGCCGGGAGCTAAGATGGCGGCTGCCGACGGAGATGACTCGCTGTACCCTATTGCGGTGTTGATCGATGAACTGCGGAACGAGGACGTTCAGGTAAGGGGCCGTTTCTGCGGGAGCACAGCTGGAACGGAGGGAAAGCGGTCGGGGGACGTTATTGAGGCCTCCGAGGCTACGGAGCAAAGGCCCCGGCACAGTAACCAATCAGCGGCTCCCTTTCATTTGAGCAACCCGGATGAGTGAGTCAGAAGGGGAGCCAGATTGGCTGAAAGATCTTCATTTAAAAGAGAACGAAGAGGAGGGTGTGGGCTAATGAAAGGGTGTGTATTGTCCATCGCTTTCGGCCCTCGCAGAGATGTGAGCGGCCACGTGATTGGCTCAGCGTCGTCTTGTTCTGACGGGGGAGCAGCCCAACAATCCAGAGGATCCTTTTTTAAAAATAGGTTTAGTTATAGAATGGGAGTAGGCCTCGACCATGGGCATTTCCACACTAGACTGTTGTAGCGCTATTATTCCACTTTCAACATCCTGTGGAATCCTGGGGTTTGCAGTTTAGGGAGGGACCTAAAAGACCCCTCCCTAATCTGCAAACCCCAGGATTCCATAGAATGTTGAAAGTGGAATAATAGCGCTATAACAGTCTAGTGCGGGAATGGCCTATGTGTAACAGCGAGGCTTCCTATCCAATCAGAGGAAGGGGCTTAAGCGGTTCGAGGGGCAGAGATATCTCGGTTCTGGCCCTGACTCTGGCTTTTTCTTCCCGAGGCTGCCTGAAGCCAGGCCACAGTTTAGTCGGGTTTAAACAGTCCATTTCTAATGGAGGAGAGCCAGTTAGGAGATCTGTTTGTAGGGGTAGGATGTCAATAGGGATGCCCTGTTGGATGTAGTCTTGTGACTTCTGGGGTGGAATTTCTTTTCTCCTTCTTTATCTCTCTCTTTGACTTCTCCACCCCTTTTTCCTACTTTTGAGTGCAGAGTTTTTCAGCTGTGGATGAATGCCATTAGGTATCCATCCATTGCACGTATATAGACTCGGCTAAATACCTTGAAAGTCCCAGAACCTGTCTGATCTTGGAAGCTAAACAGGGTCAGACCTGGTTAGTGCTAGGATGCTGGACTACCAAGGAATGCCAGGTGCTGTAAGGTGTATTTTAGACGAGGGCAATGGCAAATGTCCTTTGAGCATTCTTTGCGTAATAAAGCCCTGCAAAATTCATGGGTTTCCCTTAAGTCGACAGGTGACTTGAAGGCATACAAAGGCCTCTGTAGGCTTGAATCCTTTTGGTTACCCCAGCTAGGGGAGACTTAATTGAAAGAATTGTTGAATGATGATTCAGCTCACAAATACAGTTGATTCAGTGGTTCTGCTCTGTTAAGTACTAAGAATAGTATTTAGATATGGTTAGTACTTGGATGGGAGACCACCAACAAGTCAATTAACACCCACCCATTATGTCTCCCGCGGTGCTCATAAGGCAGAGTTACCAATTCAATCTTAGGAATATATATTCTTTAACTTTGCATGTATGGGTACGATTTCTGAGCCACTGTCCCCGGCAAAACTAGCAACCATTAGCACCATTTCAGAGGGTATAGACACCCAAAAAAGCACTTCTGAAAATTACCTTGATTTATAATAGAGGTGGAAGTCGTTACATTGTTGCAGTGCAACTCCCATCGTTCCTCACTATTCACTATGCTGTGCAGGGCTGCTTGGACTTACAGTTGAACAACATTGACGGGGAAGGCTGCATGATTTCCACCCCTGATGGGAAACTGTGTTTCCATGAGAAATAGTAGTCATTAAGGTGTCCTAGCCCCGGCTATGAAAAAGTTTAAATTTGTATTATGGTTGAAACCACATTTTGGCCAGTGCTGTTTTGTTAAAACTCTTGGAGATGGTTCAGTCATGTCTGATCTTACTTAATATCTAATCAGATGTATTTTCTGAAATTGTAGTCAGTCAATAACACCTGATCCCATCTGATCTTGAAAGCTAAGCAGAGTCAGTCCTGCTATTTGAATGGAAGACCACAAACAAATACCAGGGGCTGTAGGCTATATTTCAGAGGAAAGAACTGGCAAAATCACCTCTGAGTATTCCTCATTTAAGAAAACTCCATGAAATTCATGGGGTTGCCATAAGGTGACATGTGGTTTGAAAGCACATACACATGTGTTAATTGTCGTTGTGTGCCTTCAAGTTGTTTCCAACTTACAGCAACCCTAAGGCAAACCTATCATGGGGTTTTCTGTGGCTGAGAGTATGTGTTGCACCTAAAGTTCACCCCGTCAATTTCCATGACCAAGCAGCAAATTGAGGCCTGGTCTCCAGGGTTGTGGTGCAGGAGTATTTGGGTCTCAAATGGCTAGAACACTGGAATCAGTTAAGTGTGACACGGTGAGAGTTTGTGGAGAGTTTGCTGGGATCCTTTCTGAAAGTAAATTGGCCATTCTTATATTCCTTTTTTAATGATCTTTTTTTGAAAATGTAAAACCACTGGAAATGTATGGGCCAATTTCTAGAATTTCATAAACATGAAAAATCTTGTGACAAGAGGATAACAAAATTCTTTACTGCTTCATGGCCTGCAGCTGTCATTATCAAATAGTTCATGAAATCTTTTTCCTGACAAAACGTGTTAGGCTTTAAGGTGCATAGAACATTTTGTTGTTTTTACTGCAGCATGCTGTTATGGCTGCATGTGTGGAAATAGTTAGAATACAGGTCACTTCCCCAGGGTGGCTTAGGAGTCCAAATTTGTCAAGAGCAGAAGGAGGCAGGATAGCAAAGGCAAGGATAGCTGGAATGGAGATGTACACAGATGCTGTAGTGTAGTTTGGGCTTTTGATGTGGTGAACAAGGATTGAAGTGTCAGTTCAGGATTTAAATGTTGGATTTAAAAAGCACTGAATTACTGGGTTTATCAACTGTAAAAAGCATGAGTTCCTCTTGCTCATCCTTTGTTATCTTTATTGCTTCTCACTTCCTTGTCAGCTCCACTGTAACAATTAGGTTGAACAGTCTTTGGAGCAGAGCACTGTTACATATATAAGACGAATTACTGGGAGATAATTCAGGCAGAATGGTGTATGTGGTCTGTAGCTGCAAACAAGCAGTATTAAAACTTTAAATGGAGAGGTGACTCCTTGCAGCACAAGAGCAAAACCCTTCTTTTTTTGGTAGACGTATCAGGCAGTTATCATGTGCCCATTATGCCTCATACAGTGCTTATAAAGTGGAATTGCCCATCCAATCTTAGCAATAGAGATGCACTATTTTTGTCTGTATGGCTAGGATTTCTGAGCCTCTCATGCAGTATTCTGCTTCCAGCAAAATCTAGCAACCATTGGAACCATTTCAGAAGGTGTGGACACCTAAAAAAGTGCTTCTGAGGATGTCCTTGATTTACAACAGGGGTGGGAAGTGTGATATTATTGCACTACAACTCCTGTAATTCCTCACCATTCTTTCTGCTGTGTGGGGCTGCTTGGACTTGCAATCGAATAACATGGGTGGGTGGGCTACATGATTCCCACCTGCGCTGAGCAGCTGTGTTTGAATGAGTAATGGCAACCATTAAGGTGTCCTAGCCATAATTTGAATTATGGTTGAAAGCAGACTCTTGGCCAGAGGGGACTGGAAAAGTTTCAGTCACCTTTGATTCCACTTAGCATCTGATCAGATGTATTTTCTGAAACTGTAGTTAGTCAGAGGCACCAGATTCTGTCTGATCTTTGAAGCTAAGCAGGTCAACCTAGTTAGTAGTTGGATGGGAGACTGCCAGTGGGTTATTTCGGAGGAATGAACTAGCAAAACCACCTCTGAGTATTCTTCGCCTAAGGAAGTTATATGAAATTAATGAGATCACTGCAAGTTGACAGGTGGACTTGAATGCATATGTATATAAATGTACAGAGAGAGAGAAAGAGTCAATCAAACAGTCTTTAAAGGGAACCATACGTAAATTGAGTTGTCGTAGTCCAGAGCTAGGCAGCTATGACAAGGGCTGATACCATTTCTTATCCCTTTCCCTCACATCCTGGCAGGCTGCATTGTACCACCATGCCAAAACTGGAAGTAAAATTGTGTTCTTTCTGGTTTCATTTTCATCCATTTTGGAGGGGGTACGAAGAATGGGAGTAATTGGCCCCTTTGGGGTGACTTTTCGCCCAAAGTAAAGTGGGCTCTGGGATGTCCTGGGAAGTGCCAAGGACTTTGAAAAGTCGTTTGGGGGCACATGCTCACCCACGGGCTGCACTTTTGTCAGCCCTGATGTAGTCACGCCTGGGAAATCCTAGATTGTGGCAGTCAGTTTTCTTTCTGGGTGTCTTCAGGACTGAGCTTCAACTTAGACAAACTCTTGCTTTCCCCATTGCCCAGAATATTTCTTTCTGTTGTAATGAGCTTAGAGCACCAGTATTAGATGTCTGTGTTTCTAGCTGTGGTTATTTCCCAACTTGAAGTGCAGTCCAGAGCTGTGCATCACTGGTCTTCCCCGGTCAAAACCTGTCAAACTGAAGATATATTGGGAGTAGGGAGGGAACTGAGAGTAGCATAGCAGGTCAGCCCGGTATGACAGCATGGTGATTTCATGTGCCTGATCCAGGTTGGGGTCCATTTAGGTGGTGGTTACAAGAACAGGGCAGGGATCTCTTCCTGCCAACCTTCCTTCACTTTAAAGACCTGGAAAGAAGGTGGATGCTTTGAATGGCTTATAATTGGTCATTTGTTCTCTCCCAACTAGAAATTCTTTTCAGGCAGGAGGGTTTGTCAGTCAGTAACTATCTATTCCTTTTTTGCCCTCTCAATTTGTGACAGATGAATCAACGCACAAATAGAAGAGCACTTAAAAAACTGTAATGAGTTCCTTTGGAGGCGTTTGCAACCTTGATGTATTTCCATTTTCTCTTCCCTTTGTAGTGAAGAATTAAGAGTGTATTCAGTATTTCTCCCATTTATCACCCTTCTCCCAACTACTTCTGTCTCAGACAAATTAGTTTTTGGTCTGTTCTCGCCAACATTCCTATGTAAAGCAAAATGGCAAATGGCCATGTTGGCTGAGGGATTCTGAGAGTTGTAGTTTAAAAAGTAACTTATCTAAATTCTGGTCCTGTTTGAGCTTGCTGTTTCAAGAGAATTGAGAAAAGCTTGCATTGCTTTCTCCTGTCTTTATGTTTGACTTGCATATATTGCTTGGAACTTGCTGTGGCAAGCTTCTCCACGCTTAACCGTGACTGAACCAGCCTCAGCGAATATCTTTTAAAGAAGCTGCTACTTTTTGCTTAGCTGCTTTTCTATTTGCCATCCTGCTAGGCTGCTTTATAGAGAATGCAAAACCAGGCAAGCAAAAACAGCTCCACAGCTTGACCTTGGAAGACAAGATTTTGAACTCTCAGGAGACCATTACCTTGTACTGTACCATTGTTCTGGGCCATCATTAACTTGCTTGATAAATAACCTTGGCTTAGGAATCTGCAAAAGAACAGCAGAGCATGGATCACAGCTCTCAGGTATTCATTGCCATTGCAGTAAATTCAGTTATATTAATGGCGATTGTATTGCCTAAGCAAAGAGAATGTGGTGGGTTTTGTTTTGGACTATAGTACTTGTAAGCATTCTCCAGTGATATTCGCTGGAGAAAAGAAACAGCCCTATCCCAGGTCCCAGTATTCACCTCTGTACCCTCACTCTTACGTATACAATTTTCACTGTGTTCAGTGGAATTTACTTCTGGCTAGCTGTACCTGCTTACTGCCTTACTGCACCAGTGTCACATTTTTAGTCATCAGGATTACATTTTGGTCTAAAATGGGAGAAATTAGATGAATAAAGATGGGAGACAAGGTTCAGTGTAAATAGTCCTCTGTGAAACAGCAGTCTATGTCTCTCACTGTTGAATGCAAAGCGAAGACATTGAATGTGTGCTGGGCATCAAACCTAGGCTGGATCCCTGTAACCTTTGGGTGCCCTTTTCTCACATTGAAGGGCATTTCTGGTTCTAGCCTAAGGCTTAAGAGAAAGTATTCTGGGTTTCCAACTTGCATGGACTCCTTGAAAGTAGGTTCATGCTGTCTGAAGTCATGTATCCACAGGTCACTGTGTGTGGATAAACTTGTTTATACCAGGCGGAAATGGCAACAATTCCCAAGTGCAGAGCTGCTCTTTATTGTACAGTGTTTGAAGGTGGTTTCCTGTTCTGAGTCTGCAGCTTGGCTTGTGCATGATTTCTCCACATGGTATATGCTTGATCATATGGATGAATTTAGCTATACTGTCTGCGTCGTGTGTTTAATTTATCTCTCTGTACAAAGAAGGCTGTATTTTCCGTTTCTTTGGGTTGTGAAGGTGAGTGGGGAAATAGAAAATAATTTCAGGCTCTCGCAACCTGGTACCCCCTCTCAGTGTTTGGAGTGCAGCTGCATTAGCCACTGACAGCATGATGATAGTTTGAGCTGTAGTCCAAAACATCACTAAGGGGCCCAAATAACAGAAAGGTGGTTTGCAAGATTAGCATGGTAATGGTTACAGTAATATAGGGAGTTAGTCTTAAGCTGCTGGGTTTGTGCAATATCAGGGTTAGCAAGTTTCCATTAGTGGTACATTGTTTTGAATCTATTCTCTGGATTTCTCTCTCCTGCCTGCAGCTTCGTCTGAACAGCATCAAGAAGCTGTCCACCATTGCGTTGGCCCTGGGCGTTGAGAGAACGCGCAGTGAGCTCTTGCCTTTTCTCACAGGTAATGGAAAGACCAAGCTCTCTAGTAGTGTCCAGTCTTAAGCAAGGGGAACTGAGTCTGAAAGCTGAAATGTTTGTGTGCTTCATTTACCACCTTGGACGGTACTGTAGTCTCTGTGCCAAGGCCGCCTCAGAGGTTTCCTTTTGTAGGTTGCAATATATATGCAGTGTGTTACTTCACGATCCCGCAGACAGCGTTCCACATCATTCTTTCTGTTGTGCTCATTGGTAAGGCCCTGACCAAAGAAAAAGTTTAAGACTTTCATCTGGCTCAGCAGTTTATGCCTCAAGGTTGTTTTCAGTGCTAAAGTTTCTGCTTGATGAAATAATAACATCTCCCCCTCCCAGCATGTTTTCTAAATACCTGTAGCTACTTTGTAAGAACGAACAATGGCTCATTGAATTCTGCAAGAAACTGAAAAGACTTGTGATACTTTAAAGATTAAAAGATGTGTTATGACGTAAACTAGAAGCTGTATCTGATTAAATAGTCTAGTCCAGTGCTATTCAAAATAGTGGTTCATGGACCAGTGCTGGTCTGCGAGCAAGCGCCTGCTAGTTCCTGGAAGGTTTCTAAGAAAGGAAGAAACTTGGTAACCAGTGGCCACAAATATGACGCTGATCCCTGTCACATTTGGGGAAAACTGCCAGTCTCCCATATCAAATTGCTTGAGATGCACTACTGTAGTCCATGAAAGCTTTTAACCTATTTTCCCACCTTGTTGACTGCCAAATGCTTTTTACTGTACCTTCTGTTGACTCTAAACTTTCTAGTCCAAAATCTCTGGGGTCTTAGCTTAATACAGGTATTAATCTGAAAGGTGCCACATGATTCTTAGACTGATTGTCAACAAAACAGGGGAGTGTGGGTTATATTTCTGGAAGTTGGCAATGTCTAGGTTGCTCTGAGCAAAGGACTTTATATTGCCCTATGTTAGAAACCTTTCCACTTCCCTGAGCGTTGTTAGAACTGTTGATGACTGTGAACAACAGTAACAGGGACTACTAGAAGCATTGGGGAAAAGGGACTGCTTAATTAGTCTCCAGAAAAGCATCGGGGCTGTGGCCATATAGGCCTCATGTGGCTAAGTATTCCTGAGCACTGGGGATGCAACAGGAAAAGCCCTACTACTCTTTATTTGAGATCAAATTGGTCTCTATTTTTGGGGGGAGGGGGAAATAATTTCTGGTCCTCTGCCTCAGATAAGCTGAAAAACACTGCTCCAGATGTTTCAGGCATGGTGCTTTTCTCTGGTATAGGAAATTGTGTTGATGAAATGAAAACTTTTGTCTAATTCGTTAATTGGATACCCTGCAGGAATTGGGCTTACCTCTCAACAGCTAAGGTATATTTGTGCTTATTTCCTGCCCTGAAGTGATAGTGGAGTAGTTCACTTGGTGAATCACCCCTCAGATTTTCATCCGACTTTTATCTTCCTGCGTCTGTGCTCTGTTGCTATACAGGTTTTAGGTTTTGCAAGCTTATTTGTCCTTGCTTGCTTCAACTGTCTTTTTTCTCCAACAGATACTATTTATGATGAGGATGAGGTGCTACTTGCCCTGGCAGAGCAGCTGGGAACCTTCACAGCTCTGGTTGGGGGTCCTGAATATGTCCACTGTTTATTGGTAAGTTTGAGAGCCATTTTCAGTAGAGGGCAGAAGAAGAATGTGTGATCTCAAAATGAGAATTTGAGAGTGCTTCTGTTGCTTCCAAATACAGATATTTGTTTGGGGGGGGGAGGGTCATGCTGAGCACCTTTTCTTAAGTAAATCATTTGTCTTGGGGTAGCTTGGTTTCCTACACTAAGTGGCAAAGAAACTATTCATTGCAGAGCCTGGAAACCTTCCTTATTTGAAATGCATCTCCCAGAATCCCCTAGCTGGCATGACCAATAATTCTGGGAAATGCAATTTTTTAGAAAAATCATCCAAGCTCTGTCACATATCAGATGAGCATGTATGGTAAAATGGTCACCTGCATTTTATCTGCATGAAGGAATAGAGGACACATTTCTAGAATGATCATCCCCAGGCCACAGTCTCTGACTAAGTATTTGCAGTTCTTGTTCAGGTGACCCAAATTCCTTCCCCTGCATGTTGTCTCTGCACTTATCTTACTAAAAATGGAAGTTTCATTTAATCTTGCAGAGGTCCAAAACAGATCTTTTTTTTTTCAAAATGCCAAGTTCTTTTCCTGATTTTTTTTTGTTTCTGTTACTATTTCTTGTGTACAGTGATAATCTGCAGAAATGCATTCCATCTATAATGTATCCTCTAATCTTGCTGCAGCCCCCGCTTGAGAGCCTTGCCACAGTTGAGGAGACAGTGGTGCGGGACAAGGCAGTGGAGTCCCTGCGAGCAATCTCCCACGAGCACTCTCCATCTGACCTTGAGGCCCATTTTGTGCCCCTGGTGAAGCGCCTGGCAGGAGGTGACTGGTTCACCTCTCGCACCTCTGCTTGTGGCCTCTTCAGCGTCTGTTACCCGCGAGTCTCCAGTTCAGTGAAAGCTGAACTCCGGCAGTAAGTGAGATGCTGTGCAAAAAAGTGATTGGGAGCTGTTAGCAGAGTTGAGGATGGCAAAGAGTAAGAGAGTGATTGGATGGCCCCATATGTCTTAAATGCCAGCTATTGCTGCTTCTCCCTCTTCTGCAGATATTTCCGGAACCTATGCTCTGATGATACTCCGATGGTGAGGCGGGCAGCAGCCTCCAAGCTGGGAGAATTTGCCAAAGTCTTGGAGTTAGAACATGTCAAAAGTGAGATCATCCCCATGTTCTCTAACCTGGCATCTGATGAGCAGGTTGGTATGATGGCATATTCAGTTCTGGGAGAGAATGGGAACTAGTTAAAGGAGGGAGTTAGGACTGAGAGCTCTTTGGGGACTCTGAGAAGAAACTTTAACCCATTTCGTATCTCTCATAAAGGACTCTGTGCGTTTATTGGCTGTGGAAGCCTGTGTTAATATTGCTCAGCTCCTGCCCCAAGAGGACCTAGAGTCTTTGGTCATGCCGACGCTACGGCAAGCTGCAGAGGACAAATCTTGGCGGGTCCGTTACATGGTGGCGGATAAGTTCACAGAGGTTAGTATGGTCTCTTGTGCATGTCAGCAGTAGTGGTTGAGAGATTTAGATGGCACAACTTTTAGTTTATTTTAAAGATTATATCCTCTTCTTCTGGCTTTGATCCACATAATATTTTTAAAGTATACAAAACCGCATTCAGAACACTTTGTCCTCTGGGCAGTGGCAATGTTGTTTCCTCACATTTCTGTAGATTCAAGTTGTTGTTGTTGTTGTTTGTTCTTGTTGTCCCACCTTCTTCCCGATTTGGAACTCAAGGCAGCTTACAATAGTTGAAACAAGCATAATTGAAAATTCACAGCATACAGAAGTAAAAAAAACAGTTATACCACCATAAAATTAAAACCAGTTAAAACCATAAATCTTTAAAGAACAACAAATAAAAGTCTAGCGCATTATAGAAGGGCTGTTTCTCCTAACCAGTATATTGTCTGGTGAGTGAAAAATAATTACTTCTGTTGGAGAGTGGGGTAGAGCCATTGGAAACTTCTGTGTGATCCAGTCTGGTGCTGGTTCTTCCTTTACAGCTGCAGAAAGCTGTTGGACCAGAAATCACTAAGACTGACTTGGTGCCAGCCTTCCAGAACCTCATGAAAGACTGTGAAGCTGAAGTGCGGGCTGCTGCCTCCCACAAAGTCAAAGGTCAGTTGCAGTCACTTGACCCCCAACTCTTGTCTAGGCGGCCACCTGGATCTCTTTGTCTTTGGAGTAATGTATAAAAGGATCTTGAACAGGGATGGAATCCAGATGGCAGAAAGAGAACGAAGTACATATAGTGATGGCCCTTGAAAGTGATCAGAGGGATTTCTGCTGCTATAGAGATCCCGGCTCTGTCCTCACTGATCTGGAATCTGTTGTGTTTGGAAAGCAGGGGGAATCCATATCTGTACATACCAGTTTTGCACATACAAGATTTTTTTTTCTGTTTATAATGAGAAAGAGGATGCAGTAGGTAGCCCTGTCATTTATGGATCGTGAGATCCATTCAAGATCTGTGTACTGAGTTTGGAAATGCCTGCTTATTTTCAAACTTATTTTCTTGTTGTTTTTTATATAGTATGATCAATGTACATGGCACATTATGCACCTTATCAGAACCCAACATAAAATATATGTGTGTACGCATACAAACACACACATACAGAGAAAAGAAGGAATAATAAAGCTATAAAATTATAAAATACAATTGTAAAACAAGTTACCCAGATAAATGCAAAATATCTTAGCAGTGAGACCTAGAAATGACACACAGAGGCATCTGAAGTTCAATAGAAGAGCCTTTCCTTCTGTGAAGTGTTTTGGGATGGGAAACCTGTGACCCTTGCAGAGATTGTTGAGTTGAGTTCCCATAGTCTCTGATGGCTGGCCATGTTGTTCAGACTGAGAATGCATTGGGGTGGTTGCAGTATAGATATCAAACTCCACACATGTGGGGAGAGAAAGTTGCACATTAGAGTGATTGATTAGTGGAGCTGATAATCTTTTAAGGAGCTTTTTGCTTAGAAACAACTGAAATTTGTCCAGTCTCAGCTTAGGAGGATGGGTTTCTAGAAGAGCAGGTGGAAACAATTCTCTGTGTTGTAGTGAGTTAGCATAGCAAGACTTGACAGCAAGGTAGAGACATGTAAGTAGCTTTCTGTGACTGATCCTTGCTAGCCAGGTAAACAGCAGTTTCACCATTATATCTCATCACTGTGGTAACCAGTTTTCCTTCTCTTAGAGTTCTGTGAGAACCTCTCTGCTGATTGTCGTGAAAATGTCATCATGACCCAGATCTTGCCCTGCATCAAGGTATGTGTCAGGATATCACCATCTTCTGAGCTTTGAGCCTTTTTAGTTAGTCATCAGCTTGCTCTTTAGTTGGTCCAGTCAGGAACAGGATTTCAATAAGAGTTACAGGGTAAAGAAATGATGGAGGTAGCAAGAAGAACAGAAGCTTTTGTATATTGTGCATGGGGAGAGGGGAAGGTGATTTCTTACTTTTACTCTGACTTGGTAGTTCCTGAGGTTGTGGCAGCCTGCATGTAACCTTGGCTATATGTGCTTGGGAAGCAGTTGTCAGAAAAGGGTATGTGTGACTGTAGCTATTTGTGGCTTGGTACAGGTGCATTATGTTAACATGATGTATCTTATTACACAAGAATCAGGAAAAAAGTTGGTCTTCTCAGCATGATGTATGGAGGAGGACAAAAAGGGCTGTCTAAATATCCCTGTCCAGCACATAGTGTTTCAATACATTCGCATTTGCCTTCTAGGAATTGGTATCAGATGCCAATCAGCATGTCAAATCAGCTTTGGCCTCTGTGATCATGGGTCTCTCTCCTATTTTGGGCAAGGACAACACAATTGAACACCTCCTGCCCCTCTTCCTGGCTCAGCTCAAAGACGAGGTGAGTGTTTTGCTCCCCACTTCTTGTCCTTTTAGGGAGTACTCCAGGGTCTTCTCTCTCTCTCCTGTCCAGGCTGATACCAGAGAGAGCATTTGACCACTCTTATTTTATAAGTTGCATTTTTTGCATGTCTGGTTAGCTCCCCTAACCAGGAAGTGCTTCTGGAGATGCTGAGAAAGCAATCTCATAGTATTAGCTGTGGCTGTGGATAGGTTTTAAAAAATGTAAACTAAATTTGAAATGGGTAACTTCCTTCAGGTGAATGGATCCATAGTTGTCCTAGAGTGGTTTCTTTAGGGAAAGGCTCATAAGTGAGTGGCAGAGCACATGCTTTGTTTGTATAAGGTCCCAAGTTCAGTCCCTAGCACCTGCACTTAAATGTTCTTGGGCACAGGGTGGAAAAAGTCCTTAAGAAACCTCACAGTACTGAACTAGATGAATCAAAAAATATTGTATGTGGTAGTATCTATAGTACTGGGGTTAGCCTTACTATCTCCTAGCTCTGAAATGGGAGCAATATATCTTTCAAAAAGGAGTCTCCTTAACAGGTTGCAAGTCCAGTTCGCATAAGGTAGAAGGCACGGTGGTCTCCTAATAGCCTTCCATTTAGGGAAGCACAAGAAGAGGGAGTGGATGTTAGGAGCTGCATCTGGGGGTGAGGATAAGCTCTCTCCAGCAGTGTCAGCTTTTTCCCTGTCTGCAGTGCCCTGAAGTCCGGCTCAACATAATCTCCAACCTGGACTGCGTGAATGAGGTGATTGGTATCCGGCAGCTGTCCCAGTCTCTGCTCCCGGCCATTGTAGAATTGGCAGAGGATGCCAAGTGGCGTGTGCGATTGGCCATCATTGAATACATGCCCCTGTTGGCTGGGCAACTGGTAAGTGCTGCATGGGCCCTTTGGAAATGAGTGAAGTACACTTGTGTGGCTGGGAGAAGACAGTGAACCTTCTTTAGTCAGTTGAGCCTGTTCGTTCCGACTGATAGGATCTGAGGATTATTGCCAATAAAACTGGGAGCACTGGCCATTCACCCAGCATTTTTACATGTTCCACATCCTTTGCGTTGGTCTGGCCTGTCTATTCTTTGAACATTGTCACATCTCCTAAAATTGTGTGTTTGATTTTAAAAATCCTATAATTTGATATACAGTAGAGTCTCGATTATCCGACATAAACGGGTGGGCTGATAGTCGGATAGCCGAAAATGTCGGATAATCCGGAGGGTCTAAGAAAAGCCTTGAAAAGCCTGGCTGTGCCCGTCGCCTTCCCCATTGCCATGCTTTGGCCCTTGTTTTGGGGCCTGGAGGTACTCGCCCTGCTCGCCACTGCCGCCGCGCTTGGGGCCGTGTTTTGGGGCGAGGCTTCACTCGCCCTTCTCTCCTTGCCCGTCGCGGCTGTCATGTTTGGGGGCGTGTCTGGGGGCGCGGAAATGCCTACAGCCACGCCCCCAAGCAGCCGCGACATCGGATAATCTGGAATGTCGGATGACCAAAGGACGGATAATCAAGACTCTACTATATATGCAAGTTAACAAACTCAATGCAATATTCCCTTTTTCAGGGTGTGGAATTCTTTGATGAGAAGCTGAACTCCCTTTGCATGGCATGGCTTGTGGATCATGGTAAGGCCTGCATTTTAAACCAGTAGATCCCTGCATTCTCACTTACTTTCTCCTCTCCTTTAGCAATGTTGCCTTGTGGTGCAGGTTGTTGAAATACAGAAGAATATCTTTTTCACCAGGAGGGAGTAACAAGCTTGGTAAATGAGCAGATTCTCATCTTACAGATGCTCACTGAGCCAGCCCTATCACTAAAGTCATCTGTAGCATCTGGAATATAGAGTGCCTTCAACCAGTTTCAACTGATATACTGGCTACCTGTACAGACTGGGTATTGCTTCAGTTTTTCAGGATCTGGTAACTTCCCATTTAGATTCCTAGGATTGTTGTAGTGTGTTGTGTGTGAGGCTGCCTTTAAGAATCGTTTGGAGATGTCAATTCAAAGAAGGACTATGAAGTTATTAATGAGCACTGTTAAGATTGAATCCTGAAACTTTGGCCTGTGTCATCAGCACAGCTTGTAGTCCATTTCCAGTTCAGATTCAAAGAGAAGGTTTTGATATTCTTGGTCCTTAATAGTTTGAGTACAGGTTAACTGAATGGTTATCATTTACCACATATACTAACTGGATCCTGAAATCATATTCAGAAGGTGCTCCTAAAAGTGCAGATCAAAGAGGTTTGTAGAAATAGGACACTTTATGCAGTGTGCCTTCCTTAGAGAAATTTTGCCTAGCTCTTGCTTTGTGGTCTTGTTTTGGAGGTGAAAACTTACTTCATTATCCTAGTGCCCTTAATTGATAAATCTGCTATCTGTTTATTTGTTAGTCTTTATACCAATGTTGTTAGCTACCCAGACAACTTTGTCATTGGGTGGCATATGAATATTGTTAATCAATAGTAAAATGAATTTTAAAATTGCGTGAGACTAGAAGCATACCTTTCTTATATTAATTAAAAGCTTGATTTTATGGATGTTGTACGTTTGTGCTATTTCCTGTGAGTAAAGTGTTGTAGCTCAGCTGGAGAGCACATACTGAAGTAGTTCTTTGAGTTTTAGCTTAAAGCTCTGAAGCAGTAAGTGCTCTTGGACTGAACTAGTAATCCATAGCATTGAAAGTGTGCTTTGAAACTAATTGGATCCATTATGTAAGTTCTTTTTCCGCTTCCAGCAGAGTAGTGACTAATTCAGGCTTTTAGTACAGGAATAAAGATGTTGGTTTGCATTTTTCCATTTAGTGGGGAAAAAAGATCTTTGCTAGCCAAAGAAGCAATTACATTCAGATTTAATGCCAGTGTTAGGATACAAAAGTGCTATAGTTCGTTGCCATGGCTTTTTCTGCAATCTGTGTTCATCCATATTTTTCTTTGTACTTCTGAGTCATTTTTAGGTTTTTTTTTTAAATAGTACCAAAGCCTAAATATTTGGTTCCTGGTTTTTAAGCAGTGTGAGGACTTAATCTTAACCACTTAGTTTAAGCCTTTATTCTTTTAAAAGTTCTTCCTGCAGACACTCACCACAGCATGAATTGGTTTAAAAATGGAAGCATGCTGTTTAGTTTTGGCCTTGCCTAGAGAAATGTACCACTATTGACCAGTTGAAGTTTTAATTCTTGGATCTGTTGATTTATAAAATTGAGGAAGGGTTGTTTGCTGCACTCGCATACTAGATGTTCCCTGTCACTTACAGCACTGACAGTGTTTTCCATTTCCATAATAGAGTTGTTGAAGAGTGATAAGTTCTGTGTTAAATCATTTGTAGATTACCTATGGAGTCTTACCTGTTGATTCCTACAAGATGGTTTTCAAAAACTACACTGCCATCTCTTGTTTTAAATTATTATTAAGAAGGGACACAGATAACCTGTAGAAAGCAGTGGGATACAACCCCAAGTTGTATACATCATCTGTGGTCTTGAATTTGTTTTCCATACTGTGTCTCAGTGCAAAGCATGTAGGACTCTTAGCATTGAGAAGAGAAGGCCAACAGTGATAATTGTGGCTAATAGTGACTTAGTTGATAGTGGAAATGCAGGCTGTGTGTGAAACTCGTGTGTCTCACACATTCGTTCTCTCTGATATAAAGGGTTTCACAGTTCCCTCACCCATTTTGGTATTACATAAAATAGTGAGTGCTCTATGGGTATGAAGCCAAAGTGACTAAACTGAGGCTGTCATGCTTTGGCCATACCATGAGAAGGCATCACTCACTAGAAAAGACAGTAATGCGTGTTAACATAGAAGACAGTAGTAGAAGAAGAAGAACTCATTATAGATGGGTAGAGTCAAGGACAGCACATCCCTGAATTTTCAAGATCTGAGAACAGTGATTGAGAATAGGGTGACTTAAAGGCCTCTCATCCGTAGGGTTGCCATAAGATGAAGTTGATTTGACAACAGTTAACAACACCATGGGTATGGGGTACAGAGTGAAGCAATGAGAGTAGGTTTGCTGCTGCATTTCCGAGACGTTTAAATAGAGTTCTCATGGCACACGTAGCAGGATTGTGCATTCTTTTTCTTCGACATTGCTGGAATCCATCTGCTAGATGGTTTTACTTTGAATATCACATGACTGCTCTGTTGGTAAATACCAGGAACAAGCCCTCTGTGTGCTCATACGAATGCTGGAGCGTGCTCCCTTGAGATTTCCCCCAGTTATTCTCAGCTTTAACCTAAATCATTGGCTCACGCTGCTCTTCTTCTGCTCTTTAGTCTATGCCATCCGAGAGGCAGCTACCAGCAACCTCAAGAAGCTCGTGGAGAAATTTGGCAAGGACTGGGCCCATGCCACAATCATCCCAAAGGTGCTGGCTATGTCCAATGACCCCAACTACTTACACCGCATGACCACGCTCTTCTGTATCAACGTAAGTTGGGTCAGAGTTGGAGTGGAGGAAGAAGCTGGGGTGGATTTAGGTCAAGGGGAGCAGGTGGTGTTCTTGTCTATACAGAAATGGCTAGGTTTGCATGTAGAAAAGACAACCTCTTGCTGCTAGAACGAATTTGAAAAACTGGATGCATACATATATTTTCACAGTTTAAACTCAAAACATTCTATTGGAACAAATACAGAATATCTAAGTCCTGGTTGCTTTGGCAGATGTGCTTTTTGCAAGGTTGCATAAAGTGGTATCCAGCACCCCATTATAAAAGCAGATTCTTGTTTACCTGTCTTATGTCAGTTTACAGAACAGTTGCTATGTGGGCAAAGTTCCACATTCCCCAATACCAAGATGGCTGTCGCTGGCCACAGGGTGGCCAGTTACCAGCCAGACTTCCCCCACAAGTGCAGAGCTGGCTGCCTCTGTCATATGCCCATGGTATATTGATGGAGCTTTGCATTCTGCCACCTGTGTACAGGATTGAGGCTGTAATTTTGCAGTTTAACACTTGAGTGCACACGGCCTTTGTATACAGATTGTTCTACAGTGGAATAAGCTCCTCAGGAGACATTAGCATGTCTATCCTCGGAGGTGTTCCAACTGAAGTTGAATATCTGATTGGTTTTTGGTACTGGATATCCTGCTTTCAAGGCAGCATAATCTATAGTCTGGCCCACTCATTCCCTTTCTGAATGGTTCTTCCAAGATTGGCCTTGAGAAAGTTGTTGCTGCTCTTTATGTTAACCTGTTGAGAAGCCTTTGCAGCACAAAGCAAGAGAGCCAGAAGCTGGCCCTAAGGGCCAAAGTACCACTTACATCTATATTTGCCCAGAGCCCTTGATCCAGCTTCTTGATTCCTTCCTTTTAGGTGCTGTCAGAAGTGTGTGGGCAGGAGATCACCACAAAGCACATGCTTCCCACCGTCTTGCGGATGGCGGGCGACGCAGTAGCAAATGTGCGCTTCAACGTGGCCAAGTCCCTTCAGAAAATTGGACCAATCCTGGACAACAGGTACTCTGAGTTACTGAGAACCGTTGAAAAGAACTCGTTTGTGATGACTCCTGAATTTATCTTGGTCAGAGGGTTCATTGGGGAGTGGGGACAAAGGAGTAAAAGCACTGAGGCTCTCAGGAGATCTTGGGTACTGGTTCTTTCTTCCCCTGACCTCTTCTTGATCGTCTCATGCTCCTGTTAAACCCACAGCACTCTTCAGAATGAAGTGAAGCCGGTTCTGGAAAAACTAACACAGGATGCTGATGTGGATGTCAAATACTTTGCCCAGGAGGCACTGACTGGTGAGTTGGGAGCGGTTTTTCCTTTCATCAGTTTGAATAACTTTACCCTGTATTACAACAGATGTGTGCCAGCTCCCTGCCCTGCTTCTGCCCAGGAAAGCAGCTCTACATGATAGGAGTAAATGCTTCTTACCGAAGGCCTTCTTGCTGTTCAATTTCTGTTGCTGAAATACCTGCATGCTTACTTTTTCTCTCACTTTGGGTGCAGATTGGTGTTCACTGTTACTTGAATACTTTCAGCTTGTACTTGTAGATTTAATGTCACAATGGGATGCTTGCTTCATTGAGGATACTAAGAGCAGGGAAGAGTTACATCAGAGAGACCCCAAATGCAGATAAAGTGGGTGTTTTGTTTTGGTTTTTTGAAGGGGGGAGAGAGTGTCTCCCATTTGGTCAGACCAAAGGCCTGTGACATTCTGTTTCACCTACTAGTCAGATAATTAAGGAAAACCCACAAACAGGAGACAGCTATAAGCCTCCTCCTCCCATTGTTACCCAGCAACTGCTATTCGTAGGCGTACTGCTATGATCAGTACTCGAAAGGAAAGATAGCCATCATGACTAGTAGCCATTGACAGCCTTATCCTCCATTAATTCATCTAATCCTCTTTTAAACCATCAGAGTTAGTGGCTGTCAACACATTCCCTGGTAGGAAATTCCATACTTTTATTCTGCATTTTGTGAAGAAGCAGATCCGTTTGTTTGTCCTGAATCTCCCTGTCATCATTAACTGATGCTGGCTTTTAATATTATATAAGAGAGAGAAAAGTCCCCCCCACACACACACTTTCTTGTGACAATTTGTTTCTGTAGTCATTTTCTTTTGTATTTACTTAAATAGACCTCACTGTTAAGATCTTCATAGAGCTTACATGGCACAATCCGTGTAAATCACTCAGTTACTCAGAACTCAGTGACTGTTGCCTGTTTGCACAACCATTTCTGTTGAAGAGGTGTTTGGTTGAGATGACGTGAATGTTCTGGCTGAGTGACCGCTTCTGGATCATTCTCATTTGCAAGCCGTCAACTCATACTGAAGTCATTGACCACCCAGTAACAAAGTGTGGGCCCATCTCTGTTTGGCTATAGAAATGCTTACCTTTGTGCTCACAGCTTCCTCGTTTTCTACTTAGCCAAAACAGTAGATTCTCATAATCCACGGGGCTTTGTACCAAGTTCATTCTTGCAGGGGAGAAATCACTTAATCTGTGAAAAAAACCAGTGGTAAAAAAGGTAGTAGATCACTTATCACAAGTAGTTCTTAGGTTTTTCAACCTGTTCTCTTTCTGTATTTCTCTTTTCTTCATGCAGTGTTGGCGTTAGCTTGAACCGTAGGACCTGACTGTTGTCTCTTCAGCTTGGACGCCGTTGGACCGATCCTTTCTCCCCTTTCCCTGCATGTGTATGATACCTGTCCCTGGATCCATATGGTGGTGATGGTATCAGCCAGCAGCTGATTGTTGCTTCCACTGGAGTCCCATCTCCCTCTCCTACTCTTAGCTCTGTGTTTTCAGACCTTCTTGGGCAGCTGTGATACTCTGTTCCTTTCCCATCTTAGACTGGTTTAGGTTTTGTTCATTTGTTCCATCTCCAGAAGGCAGCAAACTACAGTCCCTAGTTTTGTGTCCTGGTGCAAGCTTGCAAGAGAGGCAGAAGAGGCCCTTAGAACCCTACTTGGCATGATGAATTTGAACTTGCCAAGAGGCAAAAACTGTCACTTGGGCCACCCTGTAACTTTATTGGCCAGGGTTTGCATGAGAATTTTCCTACTGTGCTGTATGTAGCTGTGCATGCAGTATCAATCTGGTCTTTTTCTTGCTGGTATTTGCTCATCTGACTGCCCAGTGGGTTCTGTAGTTCTCCTTCAGGCTATTCCCAGTTAGTCAGAAATCCTTAGTTTTTCCATTCAGTGTTGAACAGCAATTTGATTAGAAGGAGCATTAGAAATGAGCCAAAAGCCCGAGAAATGAGCTGAAGGCACCTCCCTTGATTTGCAAAAGTTCTCCTTTGCTGGAGTGAAGTACATCAGAGGTCTCCCACCCACAGTTCCAGAAAAGGTAGAGAGGGCTGGTCAAACCTTCTTTTAAAACCTATCTGATCAAATTAGGAAATAGCATCCCTTGGGTATCTAGTTTTTTGAGTTTCTCTCTGCTGGAAGGAGGTACGCATTAGAAATGGCACCCATAGTCAAAAGAGTACAACTGTTGTGATCTGAGGGTGGAGGTTTTAACATTGACAAGTATTGCATTGCCTTGGTCCTTAGCATTTACTACCTCTGGGGTAAAATGAATCAGGGACTCACTTTGTTAACCAAACTTCCAGGCTAGGCCTTTCCTGAATAGGGAGCCATGGGGAGTGCTTTATGAGAAGAGAGATCAGCTGGTTTTCTCTGGTGATGCTTGGATGACCCAGTGGTGTGTTTGCCAATTGGAATTCTCAGTTTTTATCATGTGACATTGTAAAATAAAGACAACTTTCTCCTCCCCTGTCCTCAAACATTTCCCAAATACCTCTTGAACCCTTCTGGATTCCCACTGCTGCCTCTGCGGTTCTTGCACTGGACAAGTGAAACAAGTGTGTGTTCTAACCACACACCCCCTAACACAAACACACACACACCTTCTGTTACTGGCATGTCACTTTAAGAATTGTTGGAATTTTTGTGTACACTTGTTTTATTTTTTTCCCCTCTCTTACGATTAATAAAATGCTCGAATGTTACCTGGCATCTTGTTTACCTCGGGGTGGGGAACAGTGAAATGGAGTCAAGGAGCCTTTAGGTAAAAAGCTTCTTGGAGCCTTTTAAGCAGGATTTTCTAAAGCAGCCATTTTCAACTTTTGATCCTCTAGCTTTCTGGGCTTCAACTCCCAGAAGCCTCTGCGGGCCTGACCTGTGATCATGGATTCTGGGAGCTGAAGTCCCAAACAGCTAGAAAACCAAAGGTTGAGAATGGCTGCTTTAGGAGTTGTTGAATTCAAGACTCCCTTCAGCCTCAAACAGCAGAGCTGCGGATGATGGAAATTACAGTCCACCTATACCTGAAAGGCTACAGGTTTGCTAGCCTTGATAAGGAAAGTTGGTTGCTGTTAGCCAGGCAGGAGGTCTAATACCTAAGAGCCATAGTGCATTTCTGCAGTTCTTGTTCATTTGGGTATGGTTTGGCTGGGAGATCTACCCAATGACCTAGCATCTTAGACTGAGCCAGTTCTTTGTCTGCAAGTAAACAATGGAGCCATTTTTTTCCCTTTTAATCAACTATTTGTATATTTGACAGGCATCAAGTACCCTTTTATGTTTTGGAAGGCTGTGCAGATTCAGCGTCCTTCAGTGTCACATTCTCCAGACTTCTTAAATCATTTTTAATGTTCTTTGTGTTGCTGAGCTACTTGAAGTAGACCCTCACAGAGGATTTCAACAGTGAAATCTAATGAATAGGCTCAACTTGGAGCTGTTTTGAAGGATTTTAATTTCTAAGAATTGTACCTCTTGGGCTAGACTGATGGCTGTGGGTGGGAAAGGGGGAGTTTGTGGATGGAAGATGTCCTTCAGAGCTATTTATAAATCATCCCCTCCAATCAATCTTGCTGTGTATGCTTCTTGGCAAGTGTTATTTGCATCACCCTGGAGAGAGAACTGTTCTGGATACCGACCAGCTCTTTCAACATGCAGAGATGCTTTGGTGGCAGCTAGCATTCCCTGGCCTCTCAGCATTAAAACTTCATTTATTCAGCTTGGTTTTTTGTATTCTTGTCATGTTTTTGGCAGGATACTTGGAAAATAAAACAGAAAAAGGACACGTTTTGCTAATGTCATCGTTAGTGATAATCAAAGAACCCAGCTAGTGTGCACTTCAGCTTAATTTGCTTGCATCTGGAGGCAAAAATTAACATTACCATAATTAAAGACCCTGAGGCAGCACCTAGGCCAGTTCAAGGAATTGTGGGTACACAATTGATGATTTGGATCAAGGAAGGAAAATGGGATGGTAGGGAGAGATGACATAAGGACATTCCATTGTTGCTCCCTGTTCTGTGTAGTGGCTCTTCTGGCAGGAGAGGACAGGCTTTGCAGCACAAGCATAAGGAGAGGAGAAGTGAGAATTACGGTGCTCAAGGTGATGTTGGACTGGAAATCCCATCAGCACTAGCCAACATAGCCAATGGTGAGGAATGTTGGGATTTGCAGTCCCACACCTGGATGGCAGCAGAAACATAGTATTGAATAAATCTCACAACCTAATCCTCCCCCCAAATATATCATTTCTTGGATGGCACGGAATCACACTGAAGATCTAGGGTGTCTTTGCAATGTGTGCTTTATTTGCAAATATACAAGTGGCGCATGAATGGAGGCAAAAAGGTATTTCTACAAAAGAGATTTCCCCACCCTGAGAGGTACCCCCACACAAATATTTCAAGGCGTTTTACCTTTGCCCAACTCCTAACACAGTTCGCTGTTTCTGCCCATTCCGACTGCACAACCGTTCTCTCGTGTTTATCCCCTGCTTTCTCTGGGTTTGTAATTGCCCATCCTGGACCATCTTCAGCATGGGTAGGCAGAGTGAGGCCCCTAGGCTAGTTTTTCGGCCCTTCAGGGACTCCCAAAAGTCAAAATTAACAACAACAAAAAATGCATTTAAAAAAAATGCTTTTGCTCCATAAGGACTCTAAATGCACACCAGGGGTGTGGTGGGCATTTCTACCATGTTTGGAGGTGCTTGTAACCCACATGGGTCAAAAAAAATTGCACATTTTTTCAGCATATGTGGGTGTAACTCTGAAATGGTCCAAAATATCCATAAGGGGTGTGTGGGGGTGCATTCCCACCACATTTTGCAGATATTCTGAGACAATTTAAGCACAGGAGAGGCCTTTTTTGACACCCCATACCCCCGAGAGGCATTTAGGGACAAATTTATTTGTGTCTGATTGTCTGAGTTGAAGCAAAGGGCAGGATCCTATTTTTAACAATATTTTTTTTTCCCATATGGAAATTTAACTCTTCTTAATGATTTTTTTTTTAAAGTAACAGTGGGAAAATTTGGGGCTCAGCAGTTAGAGTTTAGTGGTTCTGTCAGAGCAGGAAGGCAGCGTGTAACTCAAAACCTACGCACTGGACACAAAAATACCACCTTTTAATTTTTTTTAAAGAAAGGCCTTTTCTATTTCTGATGAAATTCAAATGAAATGTAGAACAGGTGGGGAAAGTACAGTCTGTGAGATGTGTGTGGCTCCCTGGGCTATTTTAGAGGCAACCAACTCCTTTTGGGGATGTTTTTTTCTTTAAAAAAAGGGTTGTATTAAAAATGCCCCTCAAAGTGGGGGCAATTTCACTAACTTTTTTAGCCACCACTCCCCTGGGTGTTTCAGGCTCAGGTGAGGCCTCTGACCGGGAAGTCAGCTGCAAGTTTACGTCCCGGTTATTTCCAAAAAAAGTCATTTTTAGCGTGTGTATGTATCTCCTACAGTAATAGGGATGGGGGGCAGCATTAGGGAGAGAATGACACCACAGGTCTCTGTTGTTTCTGACTTAATGGTGCCTCTAAGGAAAACCTTCGGGGTGTGTGTGTGTGTCTTGGCAGGATTTGTTTACAAGGGGTTTGCCTTTACCTTTCTCTGAGGCTGAGAGCATGTGACCTGCCCAAGGTCACCCAGTGGATTACCATGGCCGAGCAGGAATTCGAACCCTGGTTTCCAATGCTCAAACCATTACACCACACTTATCTCTCTGAGGTCCTACAGGGACCCAGTGTGACTCCCCCGACTGCTAGCAATTGCACACAGCTTATACAAATAATGTAGATATACGGGGCCCAGACACTGAGTCTTCTGTTGATATTAGAATATTGGCAAATGCTGGACTACTCAACATTTCTTAGACTGCAACCAGTGTACAAATGATGCACATCATAAACAAATGGCCCTGCTAGAGGCAAGGATTCTGGGACAAGTAGGCCATTACAATAACTGCAGAGGTGAGGGAAACCTGGACACCACTTCCTCGTATCTACCACGGCTGTATTTGCTTCCAACCGATCCATACCCAGAGGGAAAGGAAATGGGTGAGCAAAGAGTGAGGCTCCTTTATTCCGACCAAGTGAATAGCCAATGGCAACCTTTTAAGTGCAACAACACCGTTCAGGTGGCAGATACTGAGAAGTGGCAGCAAGGTGCCGGAGGAGAGAGCTTTGTGCTCTGTGACAGTCCGAGTCGCCTACAGCAGGGCTTTCCAAATGGTGTGTTGCAACACATTAGCGTGTCACGTCCCAGCTGAGAAAGACCCCCCCCCCAAAGCCTGGCCCGCTGCCGTCGCTCTTGCTGGGGCCTTTCCCCAAGAGCAATGGCAACAGGCAAGGACGGTGTGGGAGGGGGCTGCATTCCTCCACCCTAGATACCCCTCTGGGTACCTCCAGTTTGCTAGTAAAACTGAATTTACTGTGTCGCGAAATGATGCAAGTCGAAGAAGTGTGTCACCAACATGAAAAGTTTGGAAAGCTCTGCTCTAGAGTCACCTGCCGCCTCCAAGCAGGGTGGAGAACAGTTCCATTATCAAAGAAAGAATCAGTTGCTAGTCCATTCAGCTTTCCCTTTATTGGGATGGGACAGAATCTTGTCCTTGTCTTGACACTGCAAAACACGATAGGCCATCCCCCATGGCAGTTAGGAGAACATGCAGACAAACCAGAAGGGTTTTCGAGATGGTCCGTAGGGCCCTTGCTGAAGTGTGAACTTCAGTAGTGCCTGAAGATACGATCCCTGAGGCTGTCTCCGCTGGGCTTGTTCAGAAAGTAGCAGCTACAATGATCCAGTCTCCACCTTGTGGCACATAATACTTTGTGGTGCATCGCTTGAACTTCAGACCTTCAGCGTCATTGTCTTTTACATCACAGCTGAAAAGACAAGGCAGAGCTCTGGATTTAAAGATACAACAATTCCCTAATGATTAAAATTCACACAGGGACAAGCTAAGCGGCAGCTTCTATGTGCACCAGCAATCTTATCAATTGCCAGGGTAGGTCTTCAGCAGGAGATGGTGTTTGAAGCTGTTCTATAGGCCTTGCGAGCAATGACAAAGTTGCAGTGCCCAAAGCCAAAGAGCAAGTACTTGCCAAAAGTCTGCTTCTGCTCATTGTTGGAGTTTGTTCTTGGAGCAAGAGAAAAACTCAATTGGGGATGCAAAAAGGAGCACTGCATCAATAGCAGCGGTGTAATCAGCATTTACTTTTTCTTTTCTGATGAGAAACAGGCTCTACATCACTTGCTTCGTGGTGAGGCACTTTCTACTGATTGCTTGCTTCTCCAAAACCAGCCATTTAACAAGTCCCCCCACCCCTTGCAATCAGTTGTTTGATGGGCTGGCTTTCTATCCCAGATCGAAGCTGAACTGTTAAGTTTGGAAATTACAAGTAAGCACACTTAGGGTCACCATAGTCAGAAATAACTTGAAGGCACACAATAACAAGAACAACAAGAAATCAGCTGCTCGCACAGTTGATGGCAGTTTTCCTAAACGCAGACTGAAGCAAACCTACAAAATTTCTGATACACTCACACAAACACAAACCAAACCAAAGGGAGGGACACTGAGAAGCAAAATAGGTTGGAGAGGGAGTATTTACACTTTCCTAGAAACAGCATGCACTAGCAAGAGAGATAATGCTCAAGGAGCATTTTGTGCATTGTCATCAGTAGTATTGTTAGGGTATTTGACCAATTTTCATTTGCCCTTTTTCATAAAGATCAAGTTTCTAGCCCTCATGATGGAAGTAAACAAAACAAAACACGAATGCACTTGGGAGTTTTCAAAGCTGAGAAATCTGCGCAGATGATGTTCCAGGTGGCTCAAATATCTTCATTCTCTTTCCAATAGCATAGCACCACCTCTACGCAAAAACTCCAGTATGTTTGGTTGCACCCTTTCACTCAGCCAAAACAAATGTGCCCATTTTTCAGTTTGAGGCACAGGGATGACAGTATTTAGGGATCAGATTGCTGATCTTTGAAACTGCTACTGAACCTAAATTTTGGGAAATGGACAATTTCTTTTCCCTGGAGACTCTAGAGCAGGAAAGAGAGTCAGGCGTTGGTGCCAGAGGCAGCCCTCCAAGGCTATATTTGCAGCCTTCAGCCCTTCCATGCTTCTCTGAGTGCCCTTTGTATGGTCTACCGAAAGAGTGAATTGACTCATGGAGAAGCTTCCAAGAATGGGCATGCACCTTTTAAATAGGTAGCAGGGACATGTGATGTACAGTCATCCCTCCACATTCGCTAGGGTTAAGGGCACAGAACCCCCCTGAAAGTGAAAAAACTGTGAATAACTCTAGGCCCTCCCAAACCATATTTAACACAGAAAAAAAGTATGATCCCCATATTCAACCCACCATGCATTCCTTTGAGGCATCAGGGGTCTTTCCAAGACAGAAATGGGTGGCTGATGGGGCTTAGTGCCACCTCCACTGTTGCCCCACACCATTTTTAATAGAGACTTACAAGCCTCATTCACAGTTTCTCAGTCTCACTAGGCTTGCAGTCCCTATTAAAAGTGGCATAGGCAAATAATCCATCAATTATCAAATCTGCAAAAGTGAAACCCACAAATGTGGAGGGTGGATTGTACTATTAAAGATGAAAATGGGTGCTTTTCAAAACCAGAAGTGGACTTCTGCCCATTTATTTTGGCATTCCATACAGCTCTGGAAGGGCTCCGGAGCAGAAAACTGGCCCATTGACCTACCCTAGTTGCTCACCCTGGTCTAGAGTTTAGAGAATTTGGGTAAGCCAGCTCACCCCTCTTCCTCTGCCATTTTTTGGACTACAAATACAGGGGAGAATTTTCAGAGGCTCTAGCTTTCTTTAGGTATGAGCAATATTTTCAAATAAGCATTTAACCTTTGTCACAGATCAGATTCTTTTCTGGTCCAAATATGTGTCTCAGCTGTGGGGACACATATTTGTACTTCTAGACAAAAGTTGGAGGAAAAAATGAAAAGTTGCTTAAAAATAAGGAGAAATGAAATCAGTTTGTTTCCACATCCCTCATAAAAACTGGATTGTAAAAATCAAGGACTGGAAAAATAAGGAGTTTAATTGTTGAGAGAGATGGAATAAAAAACCTATTGATTACTTAAAAAGGCACTTCTCTGTTAGTTTCACTTGGATTAGTGACTAGATTTTATCTTAAACAATCTGGAGGATCAAAGACCAAAGCAGGGATATGGCAGATTTGGATATAGTATACTGCTCTGGTGCTATCCACTAATAGCCAGTTCAGTTTTCCCAAATGCTGGTCCTTATCTAATCAAAATGGTACCATCTGTACAGTTGCCAAGAGGTCATGCATGAGATGTGGGTTTATAAAATATATTTTGGGAAGAGAAATGCCCTTCTGTACAAGGCATTTTTAAAGTCAGTTATGTGTCAAAATGGACATCAAGTCCTGGCTTTTGGACACCCACTGAAAAAAATTGACATAGAGAATTTAATCAGGGAACCACGTGATTCTAACCTTTGTTTCAATGCTTTCTGCAAATTACTGCAAGCAATATTTTTTTTTTGAAAAAAAAAATCCCCAAATCTATATCTTTTGCAATCCCAGATCGGTTATATATTTCTTTATCGATTTTTCTAACATGAGTTCTAGAGATTTATCTTTTTAATATAAGTATTTTCTAACAGCGGGCAGAATAATAACAATTGCTGGAATCCTGATATGTTTAACTGTATTTGCAGCTCTGTACTGACTTCCTTAAAAAAAGAAAAGAAAGAAAGCACTTTCAACACAATCTGGATGTCAGTTGAATGTAACGGAGAAGTGTCCACTTGTGAACCTGTTGAATGGGAGAATGGACATATCCCATAACTGTTTCTTTAAAATTGCTCTGCCCAAATGAGGTCTAAGCATGGCTCGGTGAATATATCGAGGCACAGGAGGAGATGGGAGAATGAATGGAAATGCATAAGCTGGAAAAGTCGCATCTGGAATCTTGAACAGGAATACTCTGAACTACAACATTTTATTTCAGATCCCAGTTGTTCAACTTTTATTTTTTTACTTTTTTGAGGCATAGGGTAGTGGGTTTTTTTTAGATTTTCTGCTCCGAGCACGTTGGTCCTGCCCTGACTACTGTTTTCATGGTAAGAGAGACAATGAGATATGGGTGTATCTTTCATTTCGCAACTCCACACACTGAAACAAGGTAGTCAAGTTGTGAGCTGTTGATAAGGCAGAGTGGAAAAGGATAAAAGCTTGAGACTGCAATCTCACTCACTTGCTGGAGGTGATCCCCATTGAGTTCAATGGAATTTACTGCAAAGCAGACGTGAAAGGATTGCACTGCACATTAGAACCAAGAGGTTCATTCATTCATCTGTTTCATCAATGAGGGCTCAGAAGTCCCTGCTCAGCAGGTCTGCCCATTTTCAAGAATTCTCTGCTAAAATAGCATAAGGATGGGCATTGGGAATAGCATGCAGCATCCTATGACACTTTGAAAGTCCTATGATTTTCAACCCACCTCTTTTTTTTTTTAAAGAACAGTTCAGGTTGCTAGCCCTTGTGATCATAAATATACACTTGAAGAGGGATGGATGCTCTCAGAAGAAATCTCGAGTGCAGAGTGAGGAGCCTGAGTATGACTTCATTTGTTGGAAGTGAACTTCCAAAGCACGGTCCTGGGTTTCCTCCTATCACGAGGATAATGCTGATGCTTTCTGAACAATTCTTTTTTAAAAAAAATAGTCATATGTTCATTTTGTAGGTTGTGTCTTCACAGTATTTACAGGCTCCAGAATTTTGATTTTAAACCATGCACAGTGTAGATGGGTCTGTTCAATGTGGGGTTTAGGAGAACCTGTGGATCACGAGATATTCTTGCATTCCTCTACCCATCAGTCCCAAAAGTGTGGTCAATGGTCATGGATGATGGGTGCTATAGTCCAATAACATCTGTAGGGCTGCAGGTTGTCCACCTCTGTACAGTGGGTTCTCTCTTCCCCAGAAGGATGGTATTGGCTAGTAGCAAAATGCTACACCATGATCAACTGTGGTTCACTAGAAGAGTGTTTTTTTTTCCACTGATGAGATTCCAAGAATGCAGAAGTTCCATTGGCTTCTCAGACATTGGCTGCCATTGGTGCCTCCTCAAAAGCTGTCCTGAAGACCTGCAACAAGGACCTCCTTACTGCATCCTGGAACTCCTGCCCCACAAAGACATAGAGCAAAGGGTTGATGCAGCTGTTGAACATGGCAAGGCACTTGGAGAGGGGGATGGCTACCAGGCGCATGGCATCTGGCACAACATCCATGGAGATCCTTGCCAAAGCCAAAGCATGGTAGGGCAGCCAACACAAGAAGAAGCAGAAGACCACTCTGGTGACCACCAAGAAAGGCTTGCTGGACTTGTTGAGCTTCTTCTTGTGCATGGTTACCACCAAGATTGTGTAGGAGATGGAGATGACCAATAGCGGAAGGAGGAACTGGTAGAGAAAGATGCAAATAGTGAGGACCTCAGCTTCCTGCCAGTCCTGGAAGATATCCAGGTTGTTGCAGGAGCTCCGGTTGTTTTTTTCCACTGAGACCTCAGTGAAGAAGTAGGAGCTGGGGACAAAGAAAGCTAAGGAGAGCAGCCAGAGAAACCCACAGGCCCCCCAGGTAAGACGGGGTGTGCGATAGTTTTGGCACCAGACAGGGGCCACTACAAGAACACAGCGGTCCACGCTAATGGAGCTGAGCAGAAGCACACCACTGCACACGCTCAGTCCAAAAAGGCAGTTGGCCACCTTGCAGGCCACGGATCCAAAGGGCCAGTGCAGATCCAAAGACAAGTTCAGGACTGTGACGAAGATCAGGGAGGTGGATGCTAAGTCCGCCAAGGCAAGGTTGAAGAACCAGACTGTGTTGGACGTCCAGCGGAGCTTCAGGCCAGTGACGCACAAAACTATCCCATTCCCAGTCACTCCAGCCAGGAAGATAAAGCTGAAGATCACACCAGTGATGACCTTTACAGTGTTACGCACTGTGCTCTCTCCCAGGACCAGAGAGGAAGATGAACTGTTGGCTGCTGGACTTGTGAACATCTCCCTGTCAAAGAAGAGAAAGGAAGGGGACATAGTAATCTTGTGTATATCTATCTATACGTACTATGGACCACATGTGGCCCTCTGTACCCATTTCCAGAGGCCCTGAATCACTTTGTTCCCTTCCTTGCCCACCCCCATCTTTGACAAAAAGAAAAGAAAGATAATTGCAGCTTACGGAAGCCTCCAGGACCACGTCTTGCAGATTCAGGGCCATAGCTTCCTTCATTGAGCCTATCCATCTGTAAAGCAGTTTTCGTCTTTTCCTACTACTTTTTACCTCACCAAATATTATTGTCTTTTCTAGCAAGTTGTGTCTTCTCATGATACGTCCAAAGTACAACAGGCTCAGCTTAGTCGCATTGGCTTCTAAAGAGAGTTCAGGCTTGATTTGCTGGAAGACCCATTCATTTGGTGACATTACCCTAGGGTTTTCTGGGCAGGACCTATTCAGAAAAGGTTTACCATTGCCTCCTCCATAAGCTCAGAGAGTGTGACTTCCCCAAGGTTACCCAGTGGGTTTCCATGGCTCAAGTGAGATTCAACCCCTGGTCTCCCAATATCCTAGTCCAAAACTCAAATCAGTAAGCCACAGTGATTCAGAGTTTGTCCACCACAATTTATGTTCATGGTGCTTTATAAAGTACTGGGACATAGGCCCAGCCCCAAGGACCATAGTCTCTAAAAGGGAAGAAGGGAGAGGAGGAAAGAACAAAAATAAGAAGAAGAAGACCAATACAGTATAACAGTGTGTGAGAGAAAGAAATCAAAAATATTAAATGTGTAGCTTAATACAAGCAGCTCATAAAATGATGTCCAGCAAACATCTGCTGTAGAATACAAGCAGAAAGAATAATATGGTCTTTAAACTACTGAGTGATAGGTGTTTATTTTCTAACCTTGAAGCATAAGTCTCTTTACTATGGCAAGGATGTACAGTTACACTGTCCATCCATTCATTGTCCGTGCCATAAATATATAGATCAACAGTGTATGAGCATCAACCAGTTTCAAATCTTCTAAATCAATAAAATTAAATGTCTTTTCTGTCTGTGGTCTTGCTTTATGTGACCTAAGATACACGCGATATCGTATGTATAAAATCTGCTGGGAGGTCCCATGTGTGTTTTTCTAAAACAAAGTTAGTTCAAATAATCACTTCCTATCAAAGAGAAGCTGCTACTGGGCACAACTACATTTCGTGTGTCAAGGAAGCTCTGTCCACATTTCTTTGCCAACATAAGAAGAACTAGACAGCATTTTCCCCAGAAAAGATTAACTGATGTCTAAATACACCCATTATGTTCATTTCAATGAGCTTTATATCTAAAGAAAAAGTAAAACAAGAGGATGAGGAAGTTTTCCATTAGGTTAGGTTTGACTAAAACATTCTAATTCCTTCTTCTACTCAGGTCAAAATCCCTGAATGCCAAATTTCAGATTCCTGTGGTCTTAGTTTTGGGAACAAAGTAGATACAGAGCTGCATGTGGAGGACTTGCACTTCTTCACACTCTAGGCTTCCCAAGTGGCACACCACGAGTCAATTGCTCCTCGTTGCATTACATAAACCACGACTCTTAGGATGCTTTTGGAATCTAAAAGCCCATGGAAGGCATTTTGACCAACTGGGTAGCTTTTCGATCTTCCTCTTCATTCCCAACCACTCAGTTCAACTGAGTGTCAGCCTCCACAGCTGGAAGGGAAAATTATGCTGCATGCGCCTGGTCAACAAACCAGAGAAGTCAGATCTATTAGTAAAGAAGGCACAAGTGGTTCCCATGGCAGTTGCGTGGTGAATCTATGCTTGGTTTGAGAACTTTAAAGAAGTGACCCAAGATGGTGAACCTATTTTGGGATATAGTTCAGCATCTTGGACAATTCTTTTAAAGTTTAGACTAAAACCCAGTGCAAATTCACTACCTCACTGTCATGGGAACAACCAGAGAACACAGGGGTGAAGAAAGAATGGGTTGATTGGTACGGTCAGACCTCCTGGTTTTTTGTTTTGTCTTTTTTCCAAGGCGACACAGCTCACCTCAACTCCATGGCTCTTCTCCCACACACCTACCACCCCGCTCGCTCCTTCCCCTCATCTCTGTAACTGAAATTCTCAAGGGCAATCTCAGTTGCTTTGGTTACGGCATAACTTCGACATAGCCGGGACGATTACACAGAGTGGAAGGGAGCGTCAAAGAATGAGCCTGAATGCAAACGGAGAAAATTGCCATGGGATTAGCAAGCGAGCTTCTGTTGCCAAGAAATGGGAGGAGAGGGCGCAAGAGGATTTGGTGGTCCTACCATAAGGCAGTGGCCAGGGGTAGGCAGATTGCTGCGTCTGAGTGTCACTAAAGAGGTCAGAGTGGAAAATGGAGAAATTTGATCTGTGGAGTTCACAATCTTCCTGCAGTGGATTGCGCAGTATTCACTCGTTTTGGCAAAACCAGGAGAACTTTGCTACCCTCTGCTCAGTAGCACTGAGCCCAAAATATGGGAGCTTATTAATGAGTTAGACCTGAATAAATGCAGGAAAGATTTGAACAGTAGAAAAAGTATTCCCCACATCCAAATTTGGAAACAGTGCCAAATTGTAGTGTTTGGCATCTTTTAGAATCAGAGACAATTTTCAGGTTTAGAGGTTGGCTGGTTGGCTGGTTTCTTTCTTTCTTTCTTTCTTTCTTTCTTTCTTTCTTTCTTTCTTTCTTTCTTTCTTTCTTTCTTTCTTTCTTTCCTTCTTTCTTTCCTTCTTTCTTTCTTTCCTTCTTTCTTTCTTTCTTTCTTTCTTTCTTCCTTCCTTCCTTCCTTCCTTCCTTCCTTCCTTCCTTCCTTCCTTCCTTCCGTCCTTCCTTCCTTCCTTCCTTCCTTCCTTCCTTCCTTCCTTCCTTCCTTCCTTCCTTCCTTCCTTTCCTTCCTTTCCTTCCTTCCCATCCCTTCCCATCCCTTCCCCCCAATACACCATACTGCAGCATACAAGATTACAAAACACATGAAAATACAATTACAAAGTTCCTCTTATTAAAAAAAAAACCTGTAAGGGGTAACTATATTTTAAAACGGAAATTCAGGTCATTTCCGTACTACACTGTTATAGTGCTATTATTCCACTTTCAACATCCAGCGGGATCCTGGGATTTGCAGTTACGGGAGGGGCATTTAGAATTCTCAGCCAGAGAGCTCTTTGGCCTCAGTAGAATCATAGAAATGTAGAGTTGGAAGAGACCACACGGGCCATCCAGTCCAACCCCCTACCATGCAGGAATACGCTCATAGCACTCCTGACAGATGGCCACCCAGCCTCTGCTTAAAAACCTCCAAGTAAGGAGACTCCACTACACTCGGAGGCAGCATATTCCACTGCTGGACAGCCCTGACCGTCAGGAAGTTCTTTCTGAGGTTCAAGTGGAGTCTCCTTTCCTGCAGCTTGAATCCATTGCTCCTTGTCCTGGTCTCTGGAGCGGCAGAAAACAAGCCCTCTCCCTCCTCTACATGGCATCCCTTCAAATATTTAAACATAGCTATCATGTCCCCTCTTAACCTTCTCTTCTGCAGACTGAACATACCCAGCTCTCTAAGTCTATCCTCATAGGGCTTGGCTTCCAGGCCCTTCACCATTTTGGTCACCCTCCTCTGGACCTGCTCCAGCTTGACCATGTCCTTCTTGAATTGGGGTGCCCAGAACTGGACACAGGATTCAAGATGAGGTCTAACCAAAGCAGAGTAGAGTGGTACCAGTACCTCCCTCGATCTAGACACCATACTCCTACTGATGCAGCCGAGAATTGCGTTGGCTTTCTTGGCTGCCGCATCACGCTGCTGACTCATGTTCAGCTTGTGGTCTATTAAGACTCCTAGATCCCTTTCACATGTACTGCCATCCAGCCACATGTCCCCCATCCTATATTTCTGCATTCCGTTTTTTCTATCTAAATGTAGGACCTTACACTTCTCTCTGTTGAATTTCATTTTGTTAGCCTTGGCCCAGCTCTCCAATCTGTCCAGGTCATTTTGAATTTTGATCCTGTCCTCTTGTGTATTAACAATCCCTCCCAATTTGGTGTCATCTGCAAATTTGATGAGCATGCCCTCTATTCCTTCATCCAAGTCGTTGATGAAGATATTGAACAGCACTGGGCCCAGGACAGAACCCTGTGGCACCCCGCTAGTCACTTCTCTCCAGGATGAAAAGCAGCCATTGGTGAGCACCCTTTGGGAACGGTCAGTCAACCAGTTACAGATCCACCTGACAGTAGCCCTGTCCAGCCCACATTTTACTAGCTTCTTTGCAAGAATGTCATGGGGAACTTTGTCAAAGGCCTTACTGAAATCGAGATATGCTACATCCACAGCATTCCCTTCATCTATCAAGGTAGTAACTCTTTCATAAAAAGAGATAAGATTAGTCTGGCATGACTTATTTTTGAGAAATCCACGTTGACCTCATGATTACCGCATTGCTTTCTAAGTGATTAGAAACTGACTGCTTAATGATCTGCTCCAGGATCTTTCCGGGTACTGACGTCAGGCCGACTGGGTGATAATTATTTGGGTCCTCTTTTTTTCCCTTCTTGAAGATGGGGACAACATTTGCCCTCTTCCAGTCTGCTGGAACTTCTCCTGTCCTCCAAGATTTCTCAAAGATTATAGCAAGCGGTTCCGAAATGACATCTGCCAGTTCTTTTAATATCCTAGGATGCAATTCATCTGGCCCTGAAGACTTGAATTCATCAAGTGTGGCCAGGTATTCTTGTACCACCTCTCTACCTATTATGTGCCTCATTTCCCCTGCTTCCTCACCTGCTCCCCAACCACCAGGTTGAGTGCTTGTATCCTTCTGGGAAAAAAACTGAGGCAAAGAAGGTGTTAAGCAGTTCTACCTTTTCTCTTCCCCTGTTAGTAATTCTCCATCTTCTCTGTACAGCGACCCTATCACCTCTTTCTTTTTCCTTTTGCTGCAGACATATTTAAAAAAGCCCTTTTTATTGTTTTGAATGTCTCTGGCCAGCCTAAGTTCGTTCTGTGCTTTAGCCTTTCTGACCTTCTCCCTACATCTCCTGGCTACTTGCTTAAACTCTTCTTTGGTGGTTTCCCCCCTCTTCCATTTTCTGTACACGTTTCTGTTAACGCTTAGCTCAGCTGAGAGTTCTTTAGTCAACCATTCTGGTTTCTTCAGATGCCTTCCATTTTTCCTCCTTATTGGCACAGTTTTAGACTGTGCCTTCAGTATCTCCCTTTTAAGGAACTCCCATGCCTCCTAAACTCCTTTCCCTTTCACTATTCTTGACCACTGAATTCCAGCCAGCAGCTCCCTAAGTTTACAGAAGTCCGCTTTTTTAAAATCTAAGATGAGTGTCTGGTTACACTTATCTTCTCCTTCCCACTGAATGCCAAATTCCAATAGGGCATGGTCACTCCCCCCTAAAGATCCAACCACTTCTACCTCATTAACAAGGTCATCTCTGTTGGTCAGGATCAGATCTAGAATATTTGATCCCCTTGTGGTCTCTTCCACCTTCTTGACCATGAAATTGTCGGCAAGACAAGCAAGAAACTTGCTGGACCTTGCTGTCTTGGCAGAGTTTGACTGCCAACATATATCCGGGTAATTGAAATCTCCTATTATTACTGTATCTCTCCTTTTTGAATGCGCGGTCATTTGGTTGAGGAAGGCATCATCAAAGTCCTCAGTCTGGGTTGGAGGTCTGTAGTAAACCCCCACCAGAATATCCCTATTGTTTCTCGCTCCCTTAATTCTTACCCAGATGCTCTCGACCTGGCTTTCTGGGTTTAAGTCACGGATCTCTTCACAGGTGAAAACATCCTTGACATACAAGGCTCCTCCTCCTCCTTGCTTGTTTGGTCTATTTCTACAAAATAGGCTATACCCCTCTATTCCTACATTCCAATCCTGAGACTCATCCCACCAGGTCTCAGTGATGCCTATCAAATCGTATTTATTTTGTTGTACTAGGAGTTCAAGTTCATCTTGCTTGTTTCCCATACTCTACGCGTTAGTGTAGAGACACTTAAATCCCCGGGCCCTTCCTGCAAGTCCTGTACTATAGTTTCTACTCCTCCCACCATTGGACGCTTGTACTACTTGGTCAATATCATTTGGACCTTTTCCCCCTGCACTCCTCGAGTCTTTGCCCTGAATAATATTGTCTCCCTCCCCAGCAGAACTTAGTTTAAAGACCTCTTAACCCTCTGTCCAAGACTGTTTGCAAAAACATTCCTGCCAAGTTTCGTGAGGTGCAGTCCATCCCTTGCCAGAAGCCCACGTTCATGGAAATTCAGGCCATGTTCCAAAAACCCAAACCGTTGCCGGCGGCACCATGTGCGGAGCCAGTTGTTGACCTCTGCTATTGCCCTTTCCCTTCGTGCGCCATATCCTTGAGCAGGGAAGAGAGATGAAACGACCACCTGCGCACCAAGGTCCTTAAGCTTTGTCCCCATAAGCTTGTAGTCCTTTGCGATGTGGTAAAAGCTGCGCCTCGCAGTGTCATTGGTTCCGACATGAACCACAATGAGGGGCTTATGGTCAGTGGGCTTGACTACAGTAAACTACAAAGCCCAGAATTCTACAGGATATTGAAAGTGGAATAATAGCACTATAACAGCGTAATGCAGAAATGGCCTCAGACTATTTGCTTGGGAGTGGGTGATCACCAGGCATAACATCACACTTAATTTCCTAGATTTCAAAGGTACAGTGAATTTTATCTGTTCCCTGATCCTAGTCACCTGCTGGGGAGGGGCAGGAATAGGAGAAAAGAAGGGAATAGCAGAAAGAAAAGATGTGGCTCCTGTCACTTTTGAAGGCTCTGGTCTTGTACACCTTTGGCTGCAGCCCCAACAGTCTTCAGAAACAACCAAATTCACCATCTCTGCTTTAGCTTTAGGTCCCTGCGACAGCATTCTCTCATTGTGTTCCTTTCAAGTCTTTTCTAACATTTGGCAACCCTGGGGCAAACCTATCATGGGGTTTTCTAGGGCTGAGAGTGTGTGATACACCCAAGGTCACTCAGTGAGTTTCCATGGCTGAGCAGGGAATCAAGCCCTGCTCTCCAAGGTCATGGTCCAGTTCCCAAACCACTCTACACACTGACTCTCAACAGCATTCTAGATAGATCGATCTTAGGCCATTTCCACATGAGACTGTTATAGCACTATTATTTCACTTCCGACATCCTATGGAATCCTGGGGTTTGCAGTTTCGGGAGGGGCCCCTCCCGAAACTGCAAACCCCAGGATTCCATAGAATGTCGAAAGTGAAATAGTAGCGCTACAACACTCTCGTGTGGAAACCGCTCTAGTTGTGATTCTTGAAATGGAGGGAGAGAAAAAGAGGGGAATTGACAGAATTCCAATCCAATAATGAGTCTGGATTCTAGTATTTCAGATTTGGAAAATTGGTTGGGCTTCAGACATATAGGAGACCTTTGATTTTAGCTCTCTTTCTAGCATCCCCACTTCGGCAAGTAATCATAATGCTGCAATCTTGTTATGCAACTGCAGCTGCAGTTGTATTATTTACCTAGCTATTCTTGCATCTGCCCTCGTGGGTCTAGATAGGACCTAGAGGTTCCCTGTGTGGGCGGGTGTTATGTAACTTCTCTTCCATTTGATTCCAGGTGTTGTTTAACACCCAGAGGCACACTACCTGGAAACAAACAAAGGAAGGGGAAAGGTGACCGAGTGGTGAGGAGACTATGATTCCCACAATTTTTTTTAAACCACAGTCTAATGGAGAACTTGAGATGAACTCCTCCTCAGCCTTTTGTTCTGTATCACAGAACAAGATGTCCTTCTTTCTTTCTATGAGGTTGTTGTAAAAGGCACAGGAGCTAGGCCAGTTTTTCTTTTTAAAGGTGACTCTAAAGATAAGAGTTTTTCTTCTTGTAAGTTTTCCTTTTCTTGGTGTTTTTACCTCTCCTCTACTTGAAGGATGAGTTGAAGATCTCAGCTTCTACTAACAGAACTCTGGAGTGATTTAATTTTGGTTCTAATGACAGCAACTTAAAATCTAAACCCAATAGTGTATATATGCCTTCAAGTCACCTGTTAACTTACAGTGACTCCATGGATTTTATAGAGTTTTTTAAGGCAAGGAATACTCAGAAGTAGTCTGGCCAGTAGCCTATAGCACTTGGTATTTCTTGGTAGTCTCCCATCCAAGTACTAACCAGGGCTCACCCTCTTTAGCTTCCAAGATCAGACAGGATCCAGTGTTTTTAGGGTTTTTAGGCAACCAGCGTGGAATTGTGGTTTGAACAAGAAACTACAATCCTGGAGACCAGGGTTCAACTCCCTGCTTGGCCATGGAAACCCTCTGGGTGACCTTAGGTACATCACACACTCTCAGCCCCAGAATACCCCGTGATAGGTTAGCCTCAGGCTCACCAGAAGTCAGAAACAATTTAAAAGCACACAAGAACATCACAGTTGTTAGCATACCCTCCAACATTTCATAGATGGAAACTGCAACACATATGGTCAAGCAACATCAGAGTAGTAGTTAAGGTTGCAGAAGTTATTCAACAAGGAAGAAAAGACAAGCAAGGAGAGACTGCAGCAGTTTGCTTTTGCCCAAGCCTCTGAGAAGGGCAGGACTCCATCCACTCCTCCCATTTCTCCCCATCCTCAGTTGAGTTAACTGAGTGCAAGTTGCTTTTGCACTTTGAATTCAATTTGCAGGAAATGCAGTAAGTTGGGGACAAAGGGGGAAATGGGAGGGAGAGAGAGAAACTGGGACATTTTAGCAGCAGCTGAAAAAAGTGGGAAGACAGAGTATTAGTTAGGACTGCCCCTGCCAAATCAAGATGGCAGGAGGCTATGTGTTAAATCCTAAGCAGAGCAGCACCATTCAAACACTGGAACTGAAATAAGTCTTACCAAAGGTGCAACTGATCCAGTGGGTCTGCACTAGTTGCAATTAAAACTGAATGTGGACCAGCATAGGAATCAGGTTGTTTGATTGCAATTCCCAGCAGCTTCCACCAGCATAACTAATGGTGAGGAACATTGGTGGCTGCAGTCCAGCAACATTTGGAAGACTACACGAACCCCACCATTGCTTTAAGCCAATGGTTCCACTTGTCCCCAAGATTGTACTGCTGAAGAAGAAAGCATGCAGGAGGTCACCATGAATAAGCTTTTGTGTGTGCACAGGGATAGAGAGGTTCTGTTCTGAGATTCAAATCCCAGAATTCTTAGGCTGGCATTTTGCAGAAGACCATGGAGATCTTCTTGGGGTTCTAGTCAACCAAAAATGAAAACACATTCAAAATGGATCACACAATCCGGACGTCTGTCTCCCTGCCCTTTGCTTGTTATATTTGCAAATAAACCAAATATTACAACTTTGCTGTTAAGTCTCAGTGCCAAACGCAGGCTGCACTGCTCCTGGGGCTTCTCACTGATGTAAAAGTAATGGAGTGTATAACTACAGTACAATTGTAGTCTCCCTATTGAAAAGAACGCTGGTTTTAAAAACTGAGCTTCAGTACGTCTCTGCTCTCCCACTTGATTTATCTTACATTTCCATGGAGAGTGAGAGATAAGGGACGTGAGTAATAGGAGGTGCTAATTGTTAAAGGATAAGTCAGTGCTACTGTCTTTTATCTTCCTAATATTTATTTTAAAAATGGAAAAAGAGTGGTGCTGGGTGAGACCCCTGGCCACCTTTTGTAGTTCTCTGTCTATTTGGGGATGAATCCATTACACTATTTTTGAGTTTCCCAAAGTGTTGGTACTTTTTTTTTGACTAGCTAATCTTTTTTTCTTTTTTTTTAAAGAGAGGTATCCTAGAATTTTTTTGGGGGGAGGGGGTTCAACATTGGCAGGTAGATCGCTATTAATTTTTCCTGCTTTCAAAGGAAAGGCAAATTACTTTTCCCATTCCTTATTCTGAAAGATTCTTAAATATGAAGACGCTTACAGAGATGTTTACTTAGAAGCGCCCTCCCTGTGCTCAATGAAACTTGGTCCCAAACATATGTGCATAATAGAGATTGCAAACAGACTTTATTGTTCCTGAGAGGGTTCAACGACAATTGCTATTTTAATATCTCTTGGTGTTTAACCACTTAGTATACTTCCAGAATCATACAATCCTAGAGTTAGAAAGGATCACCAGGGCCAACCAGTCCAACCCTGCTGCCACACAGGAACACACACCAAAACTACCCGTGAAAAATGTCCATCCTCTCCAAGGCAATCTGTTCCACTGTTGAACATTTCTTAAAGAGGTGATCCCTCATGTTTAAGTGGAATCTTTTTCCTTCATTGTGTTCTGGTCCATGAAGTAGAAGAAAACAAGTTCACTTTATCCTCTATGTGACATCCCTTCAAGTATTTAAAGATGGCTATTATGTCACCTCTAAGTCTTCTCTTATCCAACCTAAATTTCTTCGGATTGATAAAGTCTAAGGAGGCTCAGCTACACAGGAGTGCTGGCAATACAGTTTTTTTAGATCATTTCTGGGGAGGCTTACCCTCCCCATCAGCCTATTTTTTAGGGGAACTTGACACCCCCATTCCAGGGTCCATGTTTCAGATGTGGGGGATCCAAAAGGGCAGCAGAGATCCCCAGGTCTGCACAGGATCCCTTGAGGCTAAATGATTTCCACCTCTATATGAGGCCTAAATTACAATGCTCTCCAGATGTTGTTGGACTGCATTTACCAGCATTCTTCACCACTGGTCAGGGTTGATGGGGCCTGCAGCCCAACCATATCCAAAGGGACACAGGATTCTCACCTCAGGTCTGAACCTAACTGCTAATTCCAGCTAGACCAGACCAACTGTATCAATTCCTGAAATGTAAATTGGCACTTAAGTAGCTCCTATTAACATAATATGTGTACTCTATTCAGGAATGGCCTTTAAATTCAAGTCATGGGTGGCCTAATTGCAGCCTTCTAGATGTAGCTGGACCACACATCCTCTCAGCCCTAGCCAGCACAGCTAATGAGGAATGCTGGGAGTTGCAATCCAAGCACATCTGGAGGGAGGTGCACTTTGCCCAGCCTGGTGGAGTTGTTGGAGTGTCCAGCGAGGAGTCCCGGAAATGAATCATACTTTGGGCAGGCCACATACTCTCAGATTTAGAGGAAAGCAATGGCAAACCGTCTTTAAACAACTCTGTCCAAGAAAGCCCTGGGATCAGGTTGTCAGAAATTGGAGCCAGCAGGTAGCAATATTTTGCCCTAAAGCTGTACAAAGGGCTGGGTTTAAAGGCAGAAATCCCACAGACGTGGCTATTTTCATGCCTGAATTTCTATGGGGGGGGGGGCTGCTCAGTCCCAGTCTCCAGAGGGCATCCAATAAAGCCCACGTGGGGGGAGAAAGAATTGTTGTTTAATGATGCATTTAACGAATCATTGTTTAATGATGCATTTCAGCCTCATGCCACCCGCTCAGGCGGCCCGCCGCCGGCGCTGCGCACCTCCGGATGTTTCCAGCCTCAGACAGCCTCTCCCCGCCCAGGCAGTCCGGGATGATGGGAGCTGCGGTCCAGAATACAAGGGCGCTGCCTGGGGGAAGGCCGCTGCTGCGCCTCCATCGCAGGCTGGAACCGATGTTAATTTTTATTTCGCCCTCTCTCACCAGAAAAGAGCGGCTCGTCAGGAGCTCATTAAGCTTTTCCGAGCGGGCTCATTCATCGGGCTCATTAACCAGCCTCTCCCCCCGGTCCCTCCTCCCCGCCTGGGGGAGGCGCGCAGAGCCGCCGGTCTCCACTCCCGCGCCGTGCCGTCGCTCGCGGCGCTGCCTCCCTCCGTCGGCCGGGGAGAAGCGCGGCTAATTAGGCATCGCGATGCGCCGGCCGGCCCGGGGGCCGCTTCTCCGGCTCTGAGCCGTCGGGGGAACGGCCGGCCACGTGCTGCCGAGCCTCCGAGACCCATTAAGGCGCCCTAATCGATGCGCGCCCAGCTGTTGCGCGACACGGCGGCAGACAAACAGAGGCCGGCCCGGCGGGGAGCGGGGGCTGATTAATTTATTTAGCCCTCCAGGACGACGGCAGGAGGGGGAAGAATGACTTGAAGGGGGAGTTTCATTGGGAACGCGGCGTGATCGAGTTTGGAGGGAGCCAAGGGGACCCGCTGCCCCTCCGGCCATTGGGGACCCGCTGCCCCTCCGGCCATTGGGGACCCGCTGCCCCTCCGGCCATTGGGGACCCGCTGCCCCTCCGGCCATTGGGGACCCGCTGCCTCTCTGACCGAATGGCCACGCTGCCCTCTTCAGAACAAAGCCTGGCCCCCCAGCTCATTTCACCGCCCAGGGAGCTACGATCTCAACGCCTCTATACAATCAGCATCCCCCTTGCCGGCTCCAACCACTAGTCCTCACTGTCACTCACAAAGTCAGACCAGAACGAGGAGATATTCGCCTTCCACTTCCCCAAATAAAACGCAGGAGGCAATGCGGCTTCCCTTTGTTTCCATCTTCTGTCTGTGCTCGAAAAACTCGAACCCCCTCCCCAGGAAGTCCTGGATTCCTAGCAACCCCTCAACCATGTTAGCCATGACTTTCCATCCCTTTTGGTGCAACCACTACACACTCCAGCCTTTGTTACGGCCAGGCATAACATTCGAGAGCACCGATGACTGTCCCCTTTTCCCCCAAGCTAGCAAGGTAAGGAACCGGGGCTTCTTGGTATATTGCAGAATTCCATCCGAGAGAGCAAGTCCAGGCAACAAACAGCCTGCCTCTCCCCAAAGCCTGTTGCATCTTTTTCTTTCTGTGCGTAGACATGCTTGTGGCTTTCAAGTATGTGTGGGTCTCTGGTACGCACAACTGCTTCCGACATGAACGTGCCTTTCTGTGAGGAAAGGAACATCCAAGCAAGCAAAGGTTTCCCAGATAAGGAAAAGGACCCTTTTGCCTCACTCAAGTAAAGAGGACAAAGATGGAGCCTCCATATCCAGTGGCAATATACCCTCTTTTGCAATACTAAGTGGGAACATAGAACAGAAGGTCTGATCACCCTTCCTGGACCTTGTTTGTGGGCTTCTCACAGGTATTTTGTCAGACAATTCCCCACCTACATTTCTGGAATTTTAATGGGAGTCCAGGTTATGTTGTCTTCCATTTGTAAGCCCCCTGTGTCTCCTGCCTTTCTTTTTCTTACAGGAAATCTATTGAGGAGGGAAAGATGGAATGACTGCACAATAGGGGCAGAGTGTTTCCTATAGCATTTCCTATAGAAATATCCCAAATGCTAGACAAAATGGATTTGAGGCTAAATCTAGTAAAACCAGTCCTACTAAGTTCTTTTTATTCCTCTGAACCCGTTAAATATTTCTGCCTCTACCTCTGCCTTAGTTGCCCCATCTGTGTAATGGAGCTATGATCTATCTGTTATGTGTGAATATGTGAAGAGTCTGGCAGAGCTGAGAATAACAGGAAAAAGAAGAGTTGAGATGACAGAATTAAACACTTCTATGGTAAATGTTCCTTTTTATATATACCTGAGCTTTTAAAAAAAAAGCACCGGTGAATGTCTTTACGATCCTGTTTGGTGTCTTGTAGATCTCAAGTGTTGTTTTATTAGTGTGGTTTTGGAAAGGCAGTTACTATTATGGCCATTACCTGATGTTTTGATGATTTTAGAAAAAGCTCTTATTCTTAGTTTGGGACTAAATTGAATGCTAGTCTCGACTCAAGCAGACCTGCTGAAACGGTGGTTGTGACTTGCGAGTCATCACTTACACTCCCGTTGCTTTCCATGGGTCTGCTCTAGTTGGGACTAAAACTGCATTTTGAACCCACGGCAATTATGAGTTTCTCTGAAACCATTTCCTAACCCTGGTAATAATTAACAAGTCAAGGTTCATTATCCTAATTTGATGGAGGTGATCAGCAAGAGGAAGGAAGTGAGGAGAGAGAGAGAAAGAGCTTTAGGGAACCTTACCTTAACTGCTGGTGCTGCCTGTTCCTTTCAACAGGTTAGAGAAGCAGCGTCTTCTGGTTCCTGGCCTCTCCGTCCATCTGTCAGGAAAAAGTATGAGTGATTCCCCTACTGGGAAAGGAAGATGCTGTGGGATCCAGATGCGAGGGGACCACCTAAGCCCCAGAGGTCTTGGCCGGGCTGATGCTGATCCTCGATCTATTCACAAAACAAAAACAAAAACAAAACAAAAAAACTCCCTGGCACTGAGTGTGAGAGAGGCGGATTAGCTGTTCCCTGTGAGATGGTTTGGGGCTTGTGCGTGTGAGAGAGAGAGAAGGAGAGAAAAAGAGAAAGCTAGTACTGATGTTGTAGGAGGCAAGCTATTCTATATGCAGAGGAAACTCGGCTGCCCAATCGAATCGAGGCAGTTGGAAAGGGGTGTCTCCTTTGGCACTTTCCTCCATGGATATCCATGGATGTCCCTCCAACCTATCCTTTTTTGGGTATAGGTCCCCCCCCCCTTTCTCTTCTTTCCTTCTAGCTTGCAAGCTAGCCTTGCGATTGAGTCCTGCTGAACTTTAAAATTATGACACCTTAGATACAAGGGGCAGTGTGGCAATGCGCTCAACTTGGTCATCAACGTCTGAGCCACCCTTCCTGGACTGGGTGGACCTCAGCCTCCAGAATCCCCCCCCAGCCCACCCAACTATGAAGGTTGAGGTACCAGGTGGAGGAAGCTTGTCTGAATAATAGTCATTTTGGACATGGGCAGGTTAATGGAAGTTTTGAACCTTAAAATATAAGCAGGGATAAAATCTTATTGATTTACTGAATTGATATCCACTTTTCTTCTAATATGGGACCCGTGGTTGCAATTATCTTTAAAAAAAAATAATTAAACAAGTGACATTTATCTCTCAGCCTCACCCTGTTGCTTTGCACAGAGTATTTATATGCTCTGTGACATTATAGAATGCCATATTTATAGAGTGCACTTTTTTTGCAAATTGGGCTCAGTGTGGCTTATGCTGAGTTACCAGGATTTTTAAAAAAAAAAACAATCAAATACAAATAAAGTTAGTACTTAAAATGGAATATAAATTAAAGAAACCTCCTTTGCAGAGCTGTTGTAAGGGTTATTTGATTAATATAATATACAGGTTAAGCATTGGATGGTGGTGGAGATATTACTATACAAATATTACTGACTTCTAACAGTCTTCTTCTAACTAACACTGGTCTCAGATGAGAAATTGAAGTGATACTTTTTAATAAATTGGTATTTATTGCTGCATCCAAGCTTTGGAACTGTACTAGATTCATCATCAGAGATTGCCTTTGGCAATTTGGCAATAACCTGAGGGCTTATGCAGACAGTCTTGTGCTAAAGATTCAAAATTCACTGGATTCATGGAAGGTTCTTTTTGAAAAAAATCAGATGTGTGGACCATGTTCTGGATTTAAAGTGAATTGTGATAAAACAAAGTTCTTGACTAAAAATATGAATTCAGAGGAAAATGATGAGTGATTTCTAATTTTAAAGTGCTAAAAAAAGGGGATTAAATATCTTGGAGTTACAGTTGCAAAGAGTGGCAAACAGCATTTCCCAAACAGCTACGAAAAGGTCTGGTAAGACATTTAAAAAGACTTAGAAAAGTAGAGAAAACTAAATCTGTTCTTTTTGGGGAGAATAACAGAGTAAAAGCAAATATTTTAGCGAAGATTTTAATATTATTTTTAATTATAAGGGACAGGTCACCCTTTGTACAATGTCAGAGAGAAATTTACAGAGTTGTATGGTAGGCAAGAAAATTCAGAATAAAAGCTAAAACAGTGTATGCTGCAAAAGAAAGAGGTGTCCATGAAATGTCACTAAATTGTGTTAGAAGACCTGCTGTTTTGTATGGTTGAAGGAATGGATATTATTTAGAGATGAGACACTTTTGGAATTTGAAGAGCATGATTTAAGATTTGGGTGGCAATGTAAATTTTGGTACAATGAAGTCATAGCAAATGATGATTTTAAAAATCATATCAAAAAAGCTCTTCTATGTGTGTGGAATAAATATAAACAAATTTTTTCCCTAAAATTAATATTGGCTACCTCATTGCAGGAAGCTTTGTTTGAGAAAGAATGGGTTAAAAATCAAAGATGGCTGCATTATGAGGATCTCTCACATTTTGAACAAGATAATTGGGAATTTAAAACAAGGGACATGCTTCGTAAGGAAGGCAAAGATCTTGACTTGTTTGCTCACATGCAACTTAAAGATAGATTTAAGCATGACAAAAAGGATCTTGCTATAGAGTTCAGAGAAAATGAGTTTTGCTTAAAGTTGTGTAGAGATGATGACCATACAACTTAAAAAATTGAGTACATGATAACGTGAGTCCAAAATTTGGAGCACAATGTACAATTGGAGGAATGGAGAAATGTGGTCTAAAGATATAAATGTTACTTTGTGATACTAATCTTTTTTTTTTTTAATATTTTTATTGAATTATAATTGAAATAATCTAAAAACATTACAGTTGCAGGGAGTTGGAAGGGGTTCAAAGTCCTTTTGTATTTTAGTATGTTAGTTTTCAGCTGTTTAGTTACTGTTCTGGTGAGTTCGTGTTCAGTCTTTGTTGTTGATTTTAGTTTATTGTCTTAGTATTCTGAAAAAAAACCCCTTTTGGCTCTATATACAACTAATTCTGGGTTGGTTGGTTTGTTTGTGGCAGGATTCCTTCTGGCTCGTTGGCGATAGCTTGGACAGTAGAGGTCTAACAGGTGCCGTCTTTGCTGTGCTCTGGATGGAATTTCAGTGCTGGAGAAAGCTTCCTTAGTTATACAGCAGTTAAAGGCTCCAGCCCCCATACACAGGGTGAGGAAGTGGTAACATTTCTTTCCCACAAACTGTTGCTTGCCATTTCTGCTTATCTTCCTTGTTTGTGCATTTCATATCCTTGTGGCATTAGCAGTGAGTGACCTCATCACAGTACGCTGACGATACCATAGGCACCTTTTTTCCCCCTCCTTTCCAATAAAGAAACTATACTTAACTTGTCTGGCTTAACTGTCTTTCCTTGGCAAAACACATACCCTTTTGAAAGACGTGTGCCGGGCATCAGTTTAGCAGTTGACGTTTTCCTCATTGTTGCATCTTCATCGAGGGAAAAAGCTGTGTTTGTCGTTTCTCCCAAGTTGGGGTGGCAAAAGTGCAGCTCATCAGAAGTGGCTAGACTGCAACTCCCGTCATTCCCGTTTATTGGCGATGCTGGCTAGGGCTGGTGGGAAGCACAACCTGGTGACTTCTGGAGAGCCACACTTGTCTCTGTGGTAAAGGAACTAAAGGTTGTCAGATGGAGGCGAAAGGTGGCAACTTGAGGGAGGAGGCAAAAAGGGGCAGAGTGGGAACAAGGATAATGGTATGAACTTAGAACAGGTCTGTGTATTATACAGTGCTCCAGATGTTGTTAAACTGCAAGTCCCAGCAGCCCTAGTCAGAATCACTTGTTGTGAGGAGTGTTGGGACTTGCAGTCTGACAACATCTAGAGGACTACCTGACTCCCACCTCTGATTTAGAAAAAAGCCTAAAGTGTTGTTCATAGACTGGGCAAGGAAACGCTAACCGGCTGACTACCTTGATGTATAGAAAATGGTGAGCCCATTTTATCCCACTGGGGAGAGAAATGTGATTATTTGCAGATAACAGAATCCTGAGGCTGAAAGGGACCTCAGAGGTCATCTGGGGAAATACACTGTCATGGAGGAAATCTGCAGCTGTGGCACCCTCTGAAGGCTGACATGCGTCTACTGCTAAGGTCTTAATGTAGCATGAGCTATCATGGAGTCACCCAATCCCCAAAATCTCATAGTATATTATATGTGTAAGTTTGGGGAATGCTGTAAATACTCTAAAGGCACCAGATCTCATATGATTTGGTAAGCTAAGCAGAATCAGCCCTGGTGAGTACTTGGATGGAGTTCCTGTGTGCCTTTAAGCTGTTTCCAACTTATGGTGTCCTTAAGGTGAACCTATCATAGGATTTTCTTAGCAAGTTTTGTTCAGAGGTGGTTTGCCTTTGGCTTCCTCTGAGGCTGAGAGAGTGTTACTTGATGAAGGTCACCCAGTGGCTTTCCATGGCTGAGTGGGGATTTGAACTCTGGTCTCCAGTATCATACTTCAGTGCTCAAACCACTACACCACACCGACTCTGATGGGAGACCACCGATAAATACCAGGTGCTGTAGTCTGTTTCTGAGCAAGGAACTGGCAAAACTATCTCTGAATATTTCTTGCATAAGAAAAGCCTAGGAAATTCATGAGATCACCTTAAATTGACAAGTGACTTGAAGACACATACACGCTGAGAGCTCTTTGTTGTTTTCAGTACAACAGCTGCCAAGCTGCTGCACTGGAAATTTTTCTGATATGAGGCTTGCCATCTGTAGGTCTTATTACTAAGCTTATTTTTTTCAAGGTACAGTTTTAATAACTACCCATGAGTAAAAACACTGGGTTAGTTTAAGGCAGTCATATTTAAGAGTGAGCGATTGATATCACTGGGAATTAATTTAGCTGCTGAATTCCTTTTGATTTCAGTAGATCTCCTCTAAGCCTGACTAGATCTAGAACCAACTCAATTTTCCTACAGCAAGAACAGTATTTTCTTTGCATTCATATGTTATGGCCAGCATCATCTTTGGAGAGCTACTCCCTATTCTCTTGCAGACACATGGGATGTCTTGCCTAAGGTGAATCCATGCTTTAGAAATACAGGTTGAGTATCCCTTATCCAAAACGTTTCAGACCAGAAGTGTTTGGGAGTTTGAATTTTTTAAAAGTTTTTCTGGATTACCTATATTTGCATATATGTACATAATGAGCAAGGATGGACCAACCGAATTCTCGACAAGGATTCGAGATTTGCAAATCCGAATGCCTGTGCTAAAACAGGCAAACCGAATCTTTCAAATCCACCAACCAAATAGTTTGTTGGAGGTCAGGATGACTGAAAACCTGGAAGACTGGAATAAACAAGGAGAGATGGCAAGTAGGTGAGTTTTTCCCTTGGAGTAATAATGGCCTTTGCTAACAATTTCAGAAATTACATCTGGGGTTGTATTCTAATATATTTAAATTGAATATTTAATATTTAAGTTCAACACTATTTTCTGTGCTGAAAATCAATATCATGTAGAAATGCTTGGCTCAGTGGGTCTGACGCCTACCAGAAGTAGTGGGGCAGAGGGCAAGGTCACACAATCTCAGCCAGTGATTGCCACATATAGGCCAATGCACCTCCTTCCACAAGACCAGTGCCTGGTTGTAAACCTATAGCTAGAATAGGATGGGAAGTGAAATGTCTGTCAAGGTTTCTCAGAAGCCACATGACAAACCACGTGTGTAGCAGAAAGAAAAAATTGTGTTTAAAAATTGATGCCTCCAGGGCCTACCAAAGGCCTGATTGGCTGGAAGGTACAGTCTTCTTGAGAATTAAAGGACACCTTTGCATAGCTCCCTTGCAAAGCTCCTTCATAAACAATTCCGAGGTTCTAGTTTTACAAGGTTTCACAGCCTTCTCTGCCAAAGTGTGCTGGTGCATCATCAAACTACAAAGTCCAGGATGCCAGAAGGAGCTACATAAAGAAAATCCAGGTTTGACCTGGATTATCTCTCTACTGTAGTATGTGGCCCTGTTTACACAGGCAGGAAAATGTGGGATTAATCCACATTTTCCTGCCTATGTAGAAGGGGCCTTCATGTCATTTTCAATCTGGGGAGATCCTGAGGCAAAACTATGACAATTGTCCTGGCCAGATTTCTTCAGAGGGAGGTTTGCCTTTGCCTAGGCTTTTGCTAAGGCTGAGAGAGTGTGTCTCTCAGGTTTCAAAAAATTTGAGATTCGTGAGATTTGTAGATTCCCAGAACCTTCCAGGGATTCGGGTCTGGATTCGGATTCGGCAAATTCTGGATTCATCCCATCCCTAATAATGAGCTGTCTTTGAGAAAAGACTCAAGTCTAAAGATGGATTTCATTTTTGTATCATATACACCTTATCACCTGAAAGTAATTTTATGCAATATTTTTAATAATTTTGTGCATAAAGCAAAGTTTATGTACACTCAACCATCAGAAAACAAAGGTGCCACTATCTTACCCATCCATGTGGATAATATTAGATTTTGGAATGTTTTGGATTTCGGATTTCTGGATAAGGGATCTTATCTATCTATATCTGTTTTGCTGAAGTTTAATCAACGAGCTTTCTTTGGTCATTTTTAACCTCACTTGTCCTGATGGCTCATGGCCTGGGTAGGGGCCCTTTTGTGGGGGGGGGGGCAGCTCCCCTTAATGCCATGTACATTCAGACTCTGAGTCATCACTGCTACTTGCATAGTAGCTAATGCAACACAGAATAATTGCAAGTGAGTCCAACACTAGCTTTTTCATTGACAAACAGGCTGACTAGATTGCATGTTGTACACACACACACACACACACGCAAGATATGCTGGGTGTGATATTCAGTGGTACATGCTCTATTACCGTACAGGTTTGTTTTTTTTTTTTAAAAAAATATAAATAGCAGCTATTAGTGGGGCCGAGATAGCTTAGTGGTGGGTAGTGGCGAGCTTAATCCTTCCCTTGCTATGTTTCCAGTGAACAGCTCTCCTTCCAAAGCTATTATTAGTGTGTGTAGAGAACCCTTCATCAGAATCCCTAGGTGCAAATAGCAGATTGGGTGGGCAAGGGAAAAAAGATAAAACTACCCCTTCCCAGAGTCCTGATCATTCTTAGGCCCTTGCCTCTGCTTCTATTTACATATCTAAAAATGCATAAAAAATGCACCCAAGCAATTAACATTATGTTTAATTTGACCCAATTGCATTATTCTATACATGGGACAGGGATTCTTGAGGGTAAGTGTTGTGTATACATATACAGTAATCCCTCCACATTGGCTAGGGTTAGGGGCACAGGACCCCCCGCCCCCGTGAAAGTGAAAAAACTGTGAATAACTCTAGGCCCTCCCAAACCATATTTAACACACAAAAAAGTATGATCACCATATTCAACCTCCCTGTGGATTCCTTTGAGGCATCGAGGTTCCTTTGCAAGGCAGAAGCGGGTGGCTGGTGGGGCTTATTGTCACCTCCACTGCTGCCCCACACCATTTTTTATAGGGACTCACAAGCCTTGTTCACAATTTCTCAGTCTCACCAGGCTTGCAGTCCCTATTAAAAATGGCGTAGGGAGGCAGCAGAGGTGACAGCAAATAACCTGTGCATAATCAAATCCGCAGAAGTGAAATCCGCAAGGGTAGAGGGCTGACTGTAATGCCTTCAGCTCAATTGAGGAAAAGTGGGAAATGAATGTGAGATAGATATATATAGATATAGATATAGATATCACATTCATATTTTATACACACATACACACACACACACACATATACATATTCATTCACATACATACACACACACACACACACACACACACACACACATATATATATAAAAACACACATTCATTATTTCAATTTATTCATTATTTAATTATTTCAATTATTTTATTGCTCATTGTTTTCCAAACCTCCCTGTCATCCTCAGGAGATTAAATGTATCCACTCTTATGAAAAGGTTCTTATGAAAAGCTTTCTGTAAGATGTTTTGCTTTTCGGAGAGCCACAGAAAGATAGACGCATAGATACAGATATGCTGAGGTACAACCTCTATGCTGATGTTCATTTACTTTTCCCATTTTCGGGGATGATTTTCAGAGCATTGTGATGGCAGTGATAAGTACAGGATCTGAGGGAGGGGGCTACCTCTTTCTACAATGCCCAACTGTGCCAATTTAGGTCAGCCCAGACTGAGTCAGTTTCCCGAACTTGTTCAGAATGATATTCATTATCCCTATTATGTTTTTTATGGAGTGCTGAAAAACCTTTCCATGCTTGTATCTCAGGAAAGCAGGTTATTTCTTTCTAAAGGATAGTGTCTAAACTTGTTTCATGAAGCTAAGTAATGCAGTTGCTTCATGTGGCAGTTCTGAAATGTCTATAGGAGGACTTTGCTTGAATTTCCCCCATCTACTGCTATTGATTTTAAGGGGAAAGGGGTTGCATTTTCCTTAAGAACAGAAGTAGAGTCTGCTAGTTTACCCCAGAGCCCAGCTGATCTCATCCTTTATACCTCCAGATGTTTTTGACTTCACCTTCCAGCAGTGATGTATTTAAGTCTTTTATTCCAAGTCTCAAGTCGAGTCTCAGGTCCTTGCAAGATACTTTCACACCAAGTCTCGAGTCAAGTCTCAAGATTGGGAGCCAACTTTACACCTCAACCTGTATTCCAGAATTTTTGGACAGAGTTGAAAGTCAATTTTAACAATTTAAGTAGAGTTGGTCCTCTCATGTTGTAATTTTGCCATCTGTAGCGTCAGAAATGGGGAATAGGATCCTTCTTACTTCCCATTCGCAAAGCTGGAGGCTTTTTCAGAAGCGGGGAATAAGATCTTTCTTATTCCCCATTACCGAAGCTTCAAGGGCTTTAGAAGGAAGGATCCTTCCTCCTTAAGACCACTGCCTAAAACACATTTTCTGTTCCCCTCTGAGATATGCGCCCTGCACACTGGGCACGAGTCTTGCCTTCTGCTCTTAGGAAAAGTTTTAGAAGGCTCCTGTAATATGCAGCAGGGACAGGCTGCTGAGCAGACCTCAACCCCACCTCAATTCCATTTGTTGTTCCCTCTGAGAAGTGTGTCCACACTTTGTCATGTGTCCAGTAAGTTGGAAGGTTTCTGGATGAATGTGTTATGTCACTGAACCAAGTACAGCAAATTAGTCACTTAAAATATGCAAGTGTCAAGTTGAGTCGAGTCAGCGTGTAATTTTTGTCCGAGTCGAGTCACTGAAGTGACTTAAGTCTGACCTGAGTCCGAGTCTATCGACTCAAGTCTACATCACTGCCTCCCAGTATTTATGATCGCTGATTCAGGCTGACTAGGGCCTCTAGGACTTGCAGTCAAAAACATCTAAAGGAACGGAAGAGAGGATCAGTTTTTCAGACATGCCTCTCATTTCTAGCATGGCCAACCAAATGCTTCTGGAAAGCTCGCAAGCAAAACATGGTAATAATAGCTCCCTCCTTTCACACTATACAGTTTTACCACCACAGTTTCACACTTTAATTGCCATGATTTATGCAATCCTGGAGGTTGTAGTTTAGTATGTGGCATTTGGAATTCTCAGCCAGAGAACTCTAGTGCCTAGCCAAACTATAAACTCCAGGATTCCCTAGGGTACAGCCGATGGCAGTTAAAATGAATCATAGCAGTGTTGATGCAAAAGGGCCTCTGGTCTTGTTTTCTCAGCTGCTGGCATTCAGAGGCAGCATGCTCTGCCTGTACTCCAGAAGCTAGTGCATTGTCCATTGCTTGGAAACAGGCTCCCCTACTCCACTTATCTGGCAGGTTAGCCTTGTCAGAAAATGGATTTGGTTGAAAAGCGGAACCCATGTACTGTACTGTAGGGACAATGAAGGACTCATGGAGGACTTACAACCATGCACGCATGCTACTTGCAAAGTCTCTCAGCCAGCTGAGTGCTTTTCCCCTTCTCAGCTTGCTTTTCAAGGAGTGCATTCATGCAAGTGGTTCCAAGCAAGCCTCCACAGATGTCTTGTGCTGGTTGACTACCTTCCCAAGAAAACACTCAGAGTGCAGTAACAGCATTTTACTGTAGCAGAGCAAGCAACATTGGTAAAAGTTGCTAGGACTGAGGTACATCAATTAGCAAGCAGATTTTATAGTTGAGCATACAAATTTGGGCATCAACAGCATTGATTGGTGAGGTCGATAAATGTCACCTTGCCCTCCTGACCCCCAAGTTTGCCAGGCACTTCGGAAGTTTAGATACTTACATCTTGAGAACTAAACACTTCTCTTGTTATTGTTTGGCCATCCTGGTTATTCTCTCAGTACCTCCCTGGGATCATGCATTCCATTCACTTGATGTTCCCTGTTTCCCTGTCTAGATGCCCTTGGGCACTTCTCCAGACACCTGGAGATACCTGGCTTTGATCTCATGCCCAGATTCATACAGCAATTGCTTTTCAATATATTATTGCAAGCCGGTTGATATGCAATACATTGTTATAACTGGCCATTAGCATTTCTTACATTGTTGCCATGATGCAACCTGTTTCTAAAAGCTAGCTAGCAAAGAGTTGTTGTTGTTTTTTCTTAATACCATAGCAGGAGCTGAGCCTCCTGGCAGTAGGCAAGAAGAACTGATGAAAGAGCAGAACCCTAGTTGAATTAAGGAAACTTGTCCCTAACTTGGACACATCAAAAGAGTGAGTCATCAGATAACAGGTGTCAAAAGGTGGAGGCTTCCTGAACTTATTTTTAAAGGGCAGTTCCAAGGTCAAATAAATGTAGTCACTTGAGAATTTCGGTTTTACAAAAACAACTTTTCCCAGTCCTCAAGCGTAACTGACATGATTGCTTTTAAGTACGTTAGAAACATCTGGATGCAGAAGTGCAAGGTGCCGCACAAGTCTGCACTTGAGACAGGAGATATTCCTGCTCCATCATTTACTGAAGGAGTGGGAATCATCTGGTCCTTCAAGATGTCGCTGAATGGCAACTCCTGGCATTCTTATTCCTTGGTAGTGCTGGCTAGGACTGATAGAATTGATAGTTCAACAATGTTGAGAATGTTGCCTGATTGCTATTACTCATGTAGTGAGACTGCATTCTTATAACTCGCCCAAAGGCACCAGATCTCATCTGAACGTGGAAGCTAAGCAGGATCAGCCCTGGTTACTGCTTGGATGGGAGACTGCCAATGACTACCGGGAGCTGTAGGCTATATTTCAGAGAAAGGAAATGGCAAAACTACCTCTGAGTATTCCTTAGCTTAAAAAACCCTATGAAATTCATGGGGTTGCCACAAGTCTACAGGTGACTTGAAGGCGCGCATGTGTGCACACATACACACCCCCTTCATGACTATGAATTTTAAAGCTGCGTTGCAAAGGGGGCAAAATTATCCCTTGTTAAATTGCAATGTACCTAAAGTTCCGTTCGAGCATTCCCCCAACCATATATAAAGCTCAATTCAAAGACACAAAGAAGTAGATTTGATCACTTGGTGCTAACCCCAAACTTGTTGGGGGATGATAGGAGTTTCAGCCCCACAGAACTGGGGTCCGAAACCACATGTGAGTAAATGTATATAAATCTTCTGTGACGTCAGAATCTGACCTTCTCTGCAATTAGGAGTTCCCAAATTAGCAGAGTCTGCTTAACTGTCTGTAAATGGCTCTAGCCAAGGACCTGATGGTTGCAGTGAAACTGTCCAAATTTCAGAATAGGATCTAAATATAATAAGTATTTCACGCAATTATCCTAAGAGGAAATTAATTTTGAAGCTGAGTCTTTATTTTCTAACACTGTCCTGAAGGCCTGAAATAAAGAAATGAGAAAAAAAATTCCATACTTGTTGTGTAAAAGATGTAGCTGTTGGAAAATGGAGGTTGATGTTCTTTAATCAAGACTCCAATTATGGAAGAAATGTAGGGGGCCATTAATAAAATCCACACTCCTTATGCCTGACTCAGATCAAAATTATCCATATCAACCCTCTTGCCGAATTCTTAAAGAGTGTCATGAAAAGTGGACAGATTCTATTACATTCTCTCCCACTCCCACAACTGTATAAACATGCTTAATAACCTGAGGTTTTAATATCTCTCTGTATGGCATCTGAAGATCACTTTAATATTTAATATTAAATTTTTAATATTTAGCAGGCAAGTTCATGGTATTTAATATTTAGCATGCAACTTCCAAATCAGTCTTAAAGGTGCCACTAGATTTCTTTTTCTTTTTCCCCATTCCCCTCCCTTTTCATACTGCAAGAAACGAACACAGCTACTTTTTAAGGCCTGCCTTTAGCTTTCCATTAATTCAGAATGCTGGTTCCTCAAGTGCTTAGCCTTAACTTCTTGCTTACTTCCTTGACTCTGGCACTTCACAACCTTTCCAACTGCATCAAGCCACGAATCTTTTAGCCAGGATTGATTGTACCTTTGAATGCAAGTTTTTTTCTAGAGAACAAAAATCAGACTATTATCTGCTTCAGAAAGGGCACTGTGTCCTTCCAGTCACAGTAGGTTATTTCTTAGCTTCAAAAGCCCAGCAGAGTAAAAGTTTGTGTTTCGTTTTTTTGTGGGTTTTTTCCCATCCGTTTGATCCTTTTCTCAGGCAAAGCCTCAAATTGATAATCCAGAGCTTCCAATTTAGGGATTCCAAATGCACTGGAAAAACCTATGCTGAATTATCCCGTAGAGAAAATTGTAGAACTCATTATTTCTGATGACTGGCTTCCATATTACTGGGGTTGAGAGTTCACCCCAGGTTTCAGTCTGGATTTTAAAGGCACTTCTGAAGATCTCCATCTGTCCCACCACTGTGGCACCAAACACAAGGACCTTCTAGATGACCTTGGGGAGCCTGCACAGAGCTTTATTCATGTGATCCCATCAATGGACATCCTTGAACCACTGCTGCTACCACACCATGCGTCTAAACTCCTTGTGCCAATAACGTTGCTGTTGCATTCTCAGAAGAACAAATGTATCATGCAAAAATCAATTAACAGTGTGGTTTGAGCATTTGACTACAACCCTGGAGACCAGTGTTCAGTTGCCCTCTCAGCCACGAAAACCCACTGGGTGATCTTGGGTGTTCCACACACTCTCAGCTCTCAGAAATCCCATGATAGACTTGCTTTAAGTTGGAAGTGAAGGCACACAACAACAGCAACATACAGTTAAAGATGATGATGAAAATCCTGTATTACCTGCTATACTTAACTAGGTAACTTCCCCTGCGTTGACCCCCTCAAACTTGGCAGAAGCATCTTTCATCTATGTTCCTATTGCTTGCAGAATGGACCACTTCCTCCTCCTGCAGCTGATGTCTGGTAAAGTAGGTGGGGTGGGGTGGGGGGAGAAGTTACCATTGTGGCAAAATCATGACTAAGCAGTGATCATGAATACAAAACAGTTGTGGATGAGTAAATCTAGGTCAGTGTTTTGTATTCACAGTCACTACTTTGTCACATTTGTGACACTCTTGCCATGTTTAAAACTTCCCCCTCCCCACAAGCTACTTTATCAGGAATTGGCTGCATGGTTCATTATGCTGGTGATCAGAGCAACCTGTCAGTAACCTATTTCACCCCACTGCTAATGACATGAATGACGTTTCCATCAGGTTTGGGGATCTCAGGCCTGGAGTGGTTACTTAGCTAAGGATACTTAACTAAGTAACTTGATACAGGATTCTGTGTGGCTTATTTAACACATCTAAATCCTGACTGACCATAACTACTGTAACTTTAACTCCTCTCTCTCTCTCTCTCTGTATGTGTGTGTGTGTGTGTACACACACACACACACACACACACACACACACACATATATCACATTCCAAACTAATTCCTAGCTCTGGCAGACTCATATTTCTCAGTCTCTCACCAACTAACTTTTAAACCAGCCTTTTAAAAGTCCCATTCAAATGTTCAGCTGATCCCCAGTCACTCAAAACACTCCGTGTTCTCCCCCTTCCCCAGCACACATTATTTTATTACATATACTATATATTATATTATACCCCCCCCCATTCTCTCTCTCTCTTTCTCTCACACACACAAGCACAAGCATATTTTAGCTTAATTGACTAATAAAGAGCACAGGTCTTCTCCCCTCCAAAGCCCATAACATCACAGTGCCATCCAAAATGCTGAACACGTTTGTGATGTAAGGTTTAGCACCTTGGGTAGGCCCTTTTAAAGTTCAGACTAAAACCTGGAATGGATCCAACCACCGTGCTGATGTGAAAGACACCAGCTGGCACTGTTTAGAGAGAAAGTGACCTGGTCTGCACCTCCTTGATGAACAGATGGATCAGAATGTTGTTGTCATTCCGATTTGCACATTTCTGAATTTTGCAAGACCACTGGGGGCTGAAAAGTACCAAAATAGAGATCATTAGACAGACAGTGGGATAAAAATATTGTAATTTATAAACAAATGTTAAAACATTTTTTAGGATAGAAAATGCTTGAAAATGTGCACATCTAAATAAAACTTGGTTATAAAATTGTACTTGATGAGGAAATATGTTAAAAGATACCTGATTATGTATAAAAATTGTGTGCATTTGCACATGATTGGAAAAGAAAAGTGAGTGGGAGATCATTCTTATTTAGTCATGTGTCCATGCAAAAGTTAACACTTTTCTCCTTTCCCATGGCAGGTATCCTGAGTCAGCATCTAGATTTGACAACTGCATGCTGCTGCCTGTGAAGCAAGGCCTTTCTGTTCACACTCTCTCTGAGTTCACAGCTAGCCATCAACACTGGACCATCTCTGAAAAATTATACAAGTATGACAGCAGATGCTGATGCTATTCCTGGCCTTCCTCTCACCAAAGAGCCTGGTGGCCACCTGAGGACAGGAAACAGACGTTTGAGATAACCAGTGGGGTTGTGATTCTAGTTAATAGGAGATTTGGTGCAAGGTAGCTGCTCTGTCAGTATCAGATGTACCTAGTTTGCAACAAAGAAGATGTACAGGCTTCTCCAACTTCTCTGACACGTTGGGGACCGGAGCACTGTGAGAAAATGGAATTGGTTGAAAAGTGGAACCCATGTACTGTATTGCAGGGAGCACGAAGGACTTACAGAAGCTCACTTGAGACTGACCACATGCATGCTGCAACATCTCCCAGATGGCTTGGTGCCTTCCCAGCCCCCTTCTCACTTTGCAAGCAGCACAGGTATGTGAGGAGTTCCAAGAGAGCCTCTGTAGGCAGGAAGAACTGATGAAAGTGTGGAACTCCCATAAAATTAATGGAAAGTGTCTTTAATTTGGAAATGCTGAAAGGATAATTAATCAGATAATGTGGTGTTGAAAGGCAGGGGCTTCCTGTGCAGTTCTTGAAGTAGGAAGGGACATGCACGTTGGTTACTAGATAGGGTAGGTGCTCTTGAGTTCAAGTGTAGGTTTCCTATGTTATTTGATCATTTTTCACCTCTGTTCCTCTTCACACAGGGGCAGCTGGTGATTCCCACGTCAGTGGGGTGATGAATCCAGTCTGGATTTTACTGCAAACTGTAAAGGAGCTTTCTGAGGTGCTGAACCAATTTGGAGGCTAGGCTTAAGGACCTCACCATTGAACAATACATAAAAAATGTTTATCTTTCAAGCCTTGGAGTACAAGTCATTAGCATCAGTGGGAGCACGCAGGATCCAACCACATTGGCCATCAGTTAAGTGTCACATCCAATACTATGCAAGAGAGGTTTGAGCATTGGACTACAATCCCACTCGACCATAGAAACTCACTGGATGACCTTTGGCACATCACACACTCTCAGCCCCTGAAAACTCCATGATAGGTTTGCCTTAGGGTTGCCGTAAGTCAGAAATGACTTCAAAGCACACAATGACAATAACAATAGCAATAACATTAACAATAACAACAAATATTAGACAATCCTTCTTTCCTATCTGCCTACCTTCTTTTCTTTTCTTTTCTTTTCTTTTCTTTTCTTTTCTTTTCTTTTCTTTTCTTTTCTTTTCTTTTCTTTTGTAATCTTACTTTTAAAAATCCAATCCTAGATAAATAAATCGGTGACCTGTGTAGATTTTCTCCTCTGTACTTTATCCTTACAAAACCTTGCTGAGTTGGGAGGCTGAGAAAGAGATTGAGAGAGAAACACTTGTAGACCTAGGGTTACTTAGATTTATGGTTTGGTAAGGACTAGAACTTTGCTCTCCAAGTCTGAATTCCAATCCTTTGTCCCCTTGTTGTTGTTGTGTGCCTTCAAGACATTTCCAAATTATGGCAGTCCTAAGGTGAATCTATCATAGGTTTTCTGAGGCTTTTTAGCATGCTAAAAAAATACAGACCAAACAGGAGAACCAATACGAAATCAAAGACACTCCATTTCTTTCCCTTTTGTGATGCCATTTGAAGCAAGTTGTCCTGCTTTGCTGCATAAAAGAACCTGCCATTTTCCTGGCATGCTAAAAAAGGTTGCAATGCAACACTGTGGAGAGGAAGTGATTACTATTAGGGTCCCATTAGGAGCCATTTACACCTTCCTCAGTGGTGTTAGCACCTTATCATCACATTACATGGCAATACTCTGGCACTGGTGTGTAATGGGAATGCAAATCAATAGCACGCCTAGCAATGACACTTGGCGGGGTGGGATGGAACCTATATGGAAGCCACGTATGTGCTGATGACCTCTATATGAACCTTGGTTGAATACTAATACTTGGCTAGTGGGTGATCAATAGGGCAGAGTATTTCAGGGCATGTAATATTTCTACATCCTTCAGCTAGTGCTGTCGGTAAATGCATTTCAAGTGGATGATTTCTGACTTGATGAAGTTGAGCATTGTGGTTTTGAGTGGGAGAGAGAGAGAAAAAGAGAGATGATGGGAGGCAGCATGGTAGTGATGGAAGGAGAAATGTAGAAGACCATTTAGTCTAGCCCTCTCCATAGAACCTCTTCACCGAATGAGTAGTGGTAGAGATGGCCATCCAGCCTTTGCTTAAAAAACTCCAAAGAAGGAAACTCTACCACACTCCGAGGCAGCATATTCCACTGCCGGACAGCTCTGACCATCAGGAAGTTCTTCCCGAGGCTGAGGTGGAATCTCCTTTCCTGCAGCTTGAATCCATTGCTCCTTGTCCTGGTCTCTGGAGTAGGGGAAAACAAGCCTGCTCTCTCCTCAACATTTTATATTAGAAAAAAGAATGGGGTATATGAGTCAGTTAAATGAAGGTGCTTGGCTAAGGAAGTGGAACAAACTAATAGAAGCAATTAAAGTAAGGAAGGGGTTATAGTTATAGAAGCTATAGAAGAAGTTATAGTTGTAGAAGATACAGTTAATGCAACTCTTTACATCAAAGGAAAGGGGTTTTAAATAAAAATTGATTCTGTTCCCTAGAGGGGAGGGGAGGGGAGGGGAGGGTAAAAGCAGTATTCTATTTATTGGGAACGTTAATTTGTCAGTTGTGGGTGAAGCACTGACTGCTTTGTATTAATCATTGGAATAATTTTTGCATGTATATCAGTATTAATATGTGTATCAGTGTTAATCACTCCAAAACAACAACAACGATGATGATGATGATGATCTGGCTTTACTCTTACTGCTGCATTCTTCTGCATGTTCAGTTGACGGTCCAGGGATGACAGGCCCGTATTCCTCCCAGATTGGCGTGGCTATTCCCAATCTGATAAGATGCCACGCCTTTAACGCACAGCTCTGCCTCCCCCCTTACAACACCACCAACTTTGTGTAACTTTGTGCTTTTCGATGTTTATTTAGAACCACTCGATAATTTTATGGTAGTGTGTTTTCTGTGTTACTTTATATATCCTGTATATAAATCAAGCTGAGTCAGTGTCTCCAAAACTAAGCTGTAACATTTATTAAGACAACAATAAGAATAAAGTAGCAGGTTAGATTTCAAATGCAGGTCAGGGTTGATACATTTCCTCAGTGCACTTTTTAGGCAACATAACGGATAACTCCCTGCTCTCAAACAGTTCAATTATATCTTTAGACTTGCGCATAAGACACAAATGTAACAGAACTTTGGCTAGGCGCCTACCAAAGGCTTAACCCACAATTTAGGTCACACTCTCTGACCAGATCCCACTAGGGCGAACTTACTCTTCTGCCTCTCACTAGGCTTCCACTGAGAACTAAACCTCCCGACACAGGCGCACGCTCCGACTGACTTAGGGGCTCTACTCCCAGCTCCTTGCTAGGGTCTCACTAAAGGCATGAATACCCACTGCTGCTTGGCTTTATATAACTTCCCCTCTTAACCAGAAGCCCCTCCTACGCACTACTGGGCTGGGTTTCTTTCCTGAGGTGCTATTCTGGTTGACTAGCAACCTGCTTCCAGGCTGCACTGGCACTTCAGATAGCCATGCACCCCCAGAACTTCATCAGAGTCCCCTCCCTTCCCAATGTCAATGTTTTTATTCTTTTAAAGAAGGAGAACCATGCTTCCAGAAGCCTCTAGGATGTGCAATTCACTCTTAAAGCAAAGTTTCTTTAAACCCAGAATGAGGGCCTTTCTGCACTACACTGATACAGTGCTATTGTTCCACTTTCAACATCCTATGGAATCCTGGGGTTTGCAGTTTAGGAAGGGGTGTTTAGAATTCTCAGCCAGAGAGCTCTTTGGCCTCAGTAAACTGTAAACCCCAGGATTCCACAGGATGTTGAAAGTGGAATAACAGCAGTATAACAGTGTAGTGCAGAAAGGCCCTTAGACTTCACACCACTTCCTCTTTCAGCAGGAAGTGGTAATACAACCTGTGGCTGGTTGTGGTTAAAGTAGGGGAGGAATTTCACCCCATCTTTGCATATATGCCAACATTTCGTGGGTAAAAACTGAGACACCTGTGGCAAAGGAACATGAAAGTGTTATCAAGAGGGCAAAGGTTATCAGTGAAGAAGAATGCACAATCTAGGAGAGACTGCAGCAGGTTGCTTGTGCCTGAGTTTATTGGGAAGGGAAAGATTTGGGGCCTTTCTGCACTACACTGTTATAGTGCTATTATAGTGCTATTATTCCACTTTCAACATCCTGTGGAATTTCTGCAGTTTGTCATTTACCTGTTGGAAATGAGACTTTCCCAGGGTGTTAGCCCTATTGGGAAATTCTGTGGAAGCTAAAACTGTAAGGATTCAGCCTCCTTTTAGCACAGTAGCAGAAGAAGCATGTCTAAATTTGTGTATGGCTTTTCTGATCTCAAACTGACTGAAGAAATAAAACAAATGCAGGCAGCTTCAGATTACAAACTTAGAAAAGTTTACTAATGGCTTCTACATTTACATATGTATTGGGAAGCCTACAACCTAACTAGCTAATGAATAGTAGCAGCTTCGTTCTTAACTCACCATCTTCCCATGGAGATGCGAAGCATGGCCAGAGAGGAGGAAGAGGAAGCAAAAAATGGAGGAGAGAGAGAGAGCTGAGAGGGGTCTCTTTCTTTTATAAGACCGATGACCCAAGCAACTGTCCTGGGTCACATGACCTGATCACCTGAACACCAAAGGTATTTATGATCATGCAATTAAATGACAAGAAAGGCAAATGGTGGAGCTTTGGCATGCAAAAGAGAAAGGAAGCCCTATGCTAGCTATGCCCACTTGCTCTAAGAACAAGATGGGGGGGAGAGAGAATGCTGGAATTTTCCCAACATTACCGAGGCCAAAGAGCTCTCTGGCTGAGAAGTCTAAATGCCCCTCTCTAAACTGAAAACCCCAGGATTCCGTAGGTATCACTCTTTTGTGAATTTTGAACTGTTGAAGTCTCTCTCTCCTGCTCTTTCTCTTATTTCCCCCTTTTGTCACTAGAGGGCATATTTATACATTTTTTTCTTTAGAATGCCCAGTCTTCACAAATAGAGGTGGAAAAGAGGTATTGAAGAGCATTAAACCATCAGTGTGCATCAGGGGACATAAATCCTCCCACATCCCACTTCCCTAGGCTCTGTCATTTCACACACTCTTCTCCTACCTTCCAAAGGGCATGTGTTGAACAAACAGCTGCCTCACTGTCCCTCAAGGGAAAGGGAGATGAATTTCATATGCCGCAGTAGCAGGGAAGAAGCATTCATTCTAGCATCGTCTTTAAAAAATGGATTATGTGGCATTGGCTGAGGCAGAGGTTCTTAGACTTGAGTCTTCCAGCTGTTTTGGACTTCCAGAAGCCTTGGTCAGTGCTTAAGGAACCTGGGAGCTGAAGCCCAAAAGACCTGAGATTGAGAACCACTGCTCTAAGGCAAAGGTGGGCAACTGTTAGTGGGTCTAGGTGCCCATTTTGTGCTCCTGGGAGTCTTTGGAGATGCATGGACTACCAATATTCCTGCTCCCCCAAAGAAAAACTTTTGGTTTGGGGGGGGGGAGATGGTTTGGGAAGTGGAGGTCTACATTCCCTGCATTAAGGAAAGTTTATCTCAAAAGTCATGTTTTGCTAAGTAATTCCATTTTTTATTCTAGATACCAGGACTGGAACTCATGTGATCCAGGAGAAACATGCAACCAAGGCCGATTTTAAGCCTCCTCCCACCATGAGTTAGCTAAACACGTGCCACTTCCGCACTAGACTGTTATAGTGCCCTTCCCTAAACTGCAAGCCCCAGGATTCCATAGGATGTTGAAAGTGGAATAATAGCACAATAACCGTCTAGTGTAGAAATGACCATGGAAAAACCACTCTTTCTGGAAGTCTCCAGGAAAAGCAGTTCTGTGGTGTCCAAAACACTAACTTTCCCTAGCTTGCAATTGTATGATTTGGAATGCTCAAAGCAGGATTTTAGGGACATTTAAAGGCCTTTGGGCAGAGGAAAGTAAGGACTGCCATGAGTAAAAATGGAATTGGCAACTGGGAGAGAGTTGGGGACAGTGGATGGTGATAGTTGAGCCCATAATACTGCAGAAGCATGTGCAGGAACATGTTCCGGTGCATTGTTGTGGCCATTGTGGCAGAAAACCAAGAAGCATTGTGGAATTTGTATGGGAAAAAGGAAAACTTCTTGGAGGGGAAAGCTGGAATACCAAAGGCCCTTTTCGCACAGCATTTGCCATGTGAAAGGGCCCCTGGAGCGTCACATGATTGTGAGAAGCAGTCCACACAACGCACTTGCTCCAGGGGCTGGCAGGCGCCGATCGCACACTATTTCATTTTCAGCTTTGAGCCGAAAATGGTGCACAGTTGCGCATCACCCTGGGGCTCTGCACACATTTCCCGTGCGTGCGGAGCTCCAGAGCTGTGGTGCTCACACTTCCTGCCCCGGTGCACCCTGGGAAAATTCCAGGGTGCGCTGTGGAAGGAAGAGGAGGGGCTCTCACACTACCTGCTCACTAGCAGACAGTAGCTGCGGAGCTGAAGCAACGGGGACGTGAGAACCTCTCACAAGAGGCTGCTCGCGCGATCCCTGCACCCCAACTCCGCAAAAAGGTAAGCTGCGGAAAGGGCCAAAGTGCAGTCGACCCTCCATGTGTGTGGGCTTACTTTTCATGGCTTTCATTATTTGTGAGTTTCTCCAACCCTTCTCCTCCCACTTCAAGTGCTTCTTTTCTGGGGAAACCTTCCCTCTCAGTGGTTCTGATCAGGCCACACAGTCCTTTAAAAACCCGTCTCTGCTCCTCTCTGTCTTCCACCAGCTACTGCCAGGTCAGCTAAGGATGGCTCACAGCTTGATTTTTCAGCACAACAAACCTTCTCCCAAAGCCCCAGAAGGAGATGGGTGTGAGAGAGGAAGTATAGGGCCACCATGCCAACCCATCCCCTTTCCCTCTCCTTTCCCTGGCCTAGTTTGGACCCTAGGTGTCCATTCCCCCCACCATGCCTCAGCCCCCTCCCCACAGACACAGACACACATTTTGATATCTGTGATTTTTTCCACTTTTGCAAGGGTCCTGTGACCCTAACCCTAGCCCATGTGGAGGGTGTAACTCTCTTCATCATAGAGAGTAAGGAAAAAATTAGAATTGCTTTGAGCAACAGAAAGACTTTTCAGTATGGTTACGTATTTCATTTTCTTCAAGGGAATATTCTCCATTTGTTGTCTTCTTGGCTGAAGCAAACAACGAGAATACTAACGCTTCCTTATCTATGAGCAATTAATTGAATGTTCTTTTTAGCACCAGAACTGGAAGGAACATGTATCAGACTAGGCCAAAGTCCCAGCTGAATAAAAGCCCCTTGGACCAATTCTGTGGCTTTCTGTGAGAAAATTAGCTTCCTTCTGAAGTTAATAGGACTAAAATTGGATTGTTCTATGTAGCTTAGAATTTTGTCTGCAGGGAAGAATCTCAGTCAATAAAATGCATTGCTTTACATCGTTGTGAGAGACATATAAAGCACTCCACATGAGCACACGTGACTCTCGCCTAAGGATAAGCCACTTGTGTGGCCCTCTTAATGTTGTTAGGCTACAACTCCCATCACTCCCACTGTTGTGTAGGCTGTCTAAGAACGATAGGAATTGCAATCCAACAAAATGTGGAAAGCAACAAGTTCTGCACCATTTGTTCAGGTCTCCTTCACCTAAAGAGTGTGAGGAAGATTTGGAATCTGAATGTTTTAGATGACTGAAATACGCAGCTGTTTTTTGAGGGGCAACCGCCACCGGTCTGATCTGAACCATTTAAGCATGTAATGTTGCAAGGTGTTATTATGCACACCCCTCCCAAATGTCAATTTTCTTGGAGAATTTAGGTATAATCATGCATCTCAAAGTGCTGTAGATCTGTAGATGTTCCCTACAGGTGGCTGTTTCGACTATATGCACACACATCTGTGTGTCTACTGGGAAGGAGAAACACAGTTTCCACTGGTTAACATAGGGCTTTCAATGTGGCCACTGTTCGTTTCAAAATAACTTTCTAAAACAGCTCACGCTTATTAAAACACAAAATCCATTACATCCTATTGCAGGTCATAGAGCTGGATCCATATTAGTGTGTGATAGAGTTTTGTTTGTGATAGAAAGAGGGGTGAGGAAGCAATTTCCCCTACCAAAAAAAAAAAAAAAAAAGGTAGAATTTTAAAGAAAATTAATCTCTTTAATTGAAACACATGATCTCATTTAATCTCACTGAGATGAAAATATGCAAATGAATCAAATAGTCGAATATGAAATGCCAGCAACTTTAACCACAGGGGGTTTCATTTTCGTTGAAGATATCAAAGAATGCTTGACAACTGTCTCCATTTTCCATGTGATGATGAAAGATAAATTAGAGCTATACTTGAATTCCTATGGTCCCTATGAACAAGGAACTTATTACAAAATGTTTGCCAGCTAGCAGCTGAAAGAAACAAGAAGTCTGACACTAAATGTAGGGTATGTGTCACTGGCACCTGGCGGCTTCCATGGACATGGAATGGCAAATCTGCTCACCACTTCAGTCTCAGTAATAGTCCAACCCTAAAAGAGGTCCTGAAAGTTGGAAAGCTCCAGTAAGCTCACATTAAAACCCAAAGTGTATTTGCCATCCGCACTGACAAGGAAGCTACCAGCTATCACTGGTCTATATATACGTATGTGGAATATCATCTTAGCTGAAGAGTATATTAAGCAGACAAGGAAACAAAAATAGGGGCAAGAATCAAATATGTTCTTTATTTGATTGAAGAAATGAAGCTGGAGAGTCAATTTCACAATGTTTTTGGCCCTTGCTGGACCATTTTAGACACACAAAAAAGCCTTTATTACAAGCAGGCATGACTCAGAAGTTACTTCAGAGGTTACTTCCTCTTTGAAAAAGACTCTTTTAGGCCAAAATATGGCAAAAATCTATTCCAGGAGGTGCTGGGGGTCCTTTGTGGGCCAGGATGGGAGAGAGAGAGATTTTCTTTTTCAAACCAAATTTTGCAGGAGTCTGAGGACTATATTTCCTCCATCTCAGTTTTTATATCATTCCTTCTTTTGAGCAGATCCAGTGGGCCCTCAATACCTGCTAGGGTTTGGGTCCAGGACCTTTTTGTGGACGCCAAAATGTGTAGATGCTCAAGTCCCATTATGTACAATGGTGTAGCAAAATGGCATCTCTTATATAAAAGGGCAAACTCAAGTTTACTTTTTTTGTCTCTTTTGAATATTTTTAAGCCATGGGTGGTTGAATCTTTGAGTACAGAATCCATGGATACAGAGGGCTGACAGTATGGGATGCTCTTACACTTTTTAACACGACTCTTCACCTGTAGGTTTATTTCTTTGAAAATTCTAAAGCACAGTTCTTTTTTTTTTTCCCCCAGCACAGATAATGTGGGCAACCGATTTCCATTTCAAAGGCTTTTTGTCACTGCAGTCATACTCACTTCTTTCATTCTTAGTAAAACGGAACAGCTTCTTTTTAAATGTTAAACAATTACTTTCTCTCTGAACTTATCTACTTCATCTACCTTTCTACCTTATGTCTCTGTCAGTGCTATATTGCCTTCACAGACTACTTTCCTTAGTTATATACCTTGACTTTTACCCTTTCCAGAATTTTGTTTTTTCTTTCTGTCTCTGTCTCTCCACACACATTCACACACCATCATTTATATGATTTTTCCCCCATATGATAATACCTGTCACATTATAGTTGGCCCTCCACATTCACTAGGGTTAAGGACACAGGACCTTCACAAAAGTGGAAAAATCGCAAATACCAAAAATGTTTGTGTGTGTCTGTGGGAAGGGGGATAAGGCATAATGGACACCCAGGATCCAAACCAGGCCAGAGGAAGGAGAGTGGAAAGGAATGCGTTGGGTTTATCACCCTCTTCCTTATAAAGAGGGTGGTCAACACTGTCAGCTTCTTTAACTTGGCTGTTGCTGACTTGATCTTCACCCACTTCCTTCCTCTAAACATCTCCTGTGTAGCCCTGGAATTCCATTGGCTATTTGGCTGGGCTCTGCATGGGTTCAACAGTGCCATGAGCTACCTCAATCTCTATGCCAGTATTTACCTCCTCATAATCATCACCACTGAGTTTTGTGTTTCTGCAAGGCATCTTGTGTGGGCTCAGGGTCACCAGACACCCAGAGTCACCATGCTTGAGTGTTTGGATCTGAGCTTGGATTACATCCATTTCAAGAATTACATCCATTTCATGATCTCTGGGGGATGAAAATGTGGTTAGTTGCTATAGCAATTATGGTAACTCCCTGGAGCAAACAACATTCAGGCATCATGCTATGGTTATCACTTGGTTCATCTTTGGTCTCATCATCTCCTTCAGTGTCATTGTGGTTTGCTATGGAGCAGTTGATCTGAAACTGAGGAGCAATCAGTTGTTTTGGACAGGCAAACCCTTTAAGGTTATCACAGTAGCCACGGTGGTATTTTTTGTCTGCTGGTTGTCCTATTGTGTCTTCTTGTTCCTTGAGGCAAAAGATGGAGATCAGGATGGACTGCATCTGGTGATAATTATCAGCAATCCCTTGATATCTAGCTTGGTTTTATCAACAGCAAGCTCAACTACTTCTTGTATGTTTTCAGGGGGTGTGATGTTAAAGGAGATCCTGAGATATTCTTTCCTTTCTGTCTTTGAGAATACCTTTACTGAGAAAAGCAGCCAGATCACATCTAAAGCTAAGGCCAACTTGTCATCTGGATGTAGGATTATGGGCCAAAATCCAGTGGCTAAAAAAGGGACTTTAGTTAAAATTTAGTTAAAATTGTTAGGAATCAGTCTTCTTCTAGCAGGGTAGCAGGAAAAGCATGTCCCAATCACTGTGTGGCTTCCCTGAACTGAGGCTGACTTAGAAAGCAAAACAAGGCATCAGTTTCAGGTTACAAATGTGCAAAGTTTACTAATGAATTTTTACAATTTCATTTGCATCGGAGAGACTAGATCCTAACTAGCTAACAAAAAGATTAGATAAGATAGTAGCTTCATTCTTAACTCACCATCTTGCATGGTCAGAGGGAAGGAATTAGAAGCAAAAAGAGAGAGGTCTGAGAAGTGGGGTCTTTTATGTAAGGTCAGTGAGCCCAGGGTCTATCCTGGGTCACATGGTCTGGTCACCTGGATACCATAGCCATGTATTTAAATAACACAAAGAGCAAGAGTGAAGCTTTAGGTGAGAAGGCAGAAGGCTTTGATATGCAAAGGCAGAAGAAACTCTATGCTAGCTAAGCCCAACTTGCTCTAGAACTAGAGAGGCAGGGAGAAAATGCCAGGATTTTCCAGCAACAACCACTGTAACCATTATCTACTAGAAAAGGAAGTCTGGAGCTCTGGATTCTGAAATGAGGAAAAAAGACAGATAAATTCCTGCTTTGATGATCAGACCTTGGCCAAGCTGTGAAACAATGGATCAATACAGAGAAGTTACCAAGCTGTATACTTCTAGTGTTGCCATAATGTCCTCTGATAAGATCCTAGGATCACAGCAAGCACCCTAACAGAAAACGAGGGTGTTTCTCAGTATCTGGAGGACATCTGGTTGCCTACCATGTTACTTGCACTTCCTTCTTTGTAATGATATCTGCACTGAAAAAAGATACAAACACATGGTAGCATTCCACATACCCAGGTGTGACAGGAATTATTTCCTCATTTTTTTGTTTCTCTCTCAAGTCTCTTTCCCTTATATTTATATGTTTTCTGTTTTATCAGATTACTGTCACAACTCCAGCTGCAGGCAGGAGCAAGAAACACAGCAAAATCTCATCACCCTACTATAAGGTAATTACACCTAGGTGGGAGGAAGGGTTGCCATGTTTTTGAGTGGCCAGGTATCTAATTTAACAGATGGTTGATGGGACAAATTTACTCAATGAAGTTTACCTGTTGCTATGTCACCTTCTAAGGATCTTTGATCTGCTACATTTTCTACCTAAAATGAATCCATTAAAGGCTAAATATTCCGTTAAAGACTATATATGTAGGTATTTCCATGTATTCTTTCTGTGCTAGGGTTCTGTTTAGGAAGGATGACAGGCCTGCAGAGACAGAAAAGAATAAAAAAGAAAAGCTGCAAGACAGATACCATGAAACTTAAGTATCGTTTGAACATAGGCTAAACCTCTTTTACATCAATACATTTGAATGCCACTGTGTTTTACTCTTGGGTTCCTTCTGTTATCTTCATGAGCCTATATCCTCATGTGAGAGATGGGGAAGAATTTTATTTCAGTTTATTTCATTATAAGAGACTGCCCAAAATTTGCAGATTTCTTTGTATTTGAGATTTTTAAAATTTGAATGTGAGAGAAACCAAAACATGTAGATTTGTCTATCCAGAAGGGGACCTGGGTGAGGTGGTTGCCTCACTCTTTTTATTGGAGGGGCCCGACCTATAAGCACTCAAGATGAGTCTATATGTGAAGTATGATTTGAGCTAAGGATTTCTGTCTGCAATCATTTTCTAGGGTACAAGCATCAGTATTTCCAGCTCAACCTATGACTTCTCAATGCCACGCTGCTTTCTGTTTCTTCCAGTGTGAGAAATAGACTGCCAGTTCTTAAGAGATGCCAAAGCAGAGGAGATCTGAGCAATTCCTGGATCCTTCCTGGAAGATGAAGAATCTCACAATACTTGTTATACAAATCCTTGCATTTTTCTGCAAAGGTAGGAGTGAGGAATAAAAGAATTTTGCATTTTGCAAAATCTTTCAGGAAATTATTCTACATGAAAATGCATTTGTTTCTGTTTAAAAAACAAAACAAAAAAACTAGCTTTTCTGGACAGAAAATTTGCTTTCTACACAGGAGACTCTGTTTTATGCAGAACAGGGATGTAGAAACTGTTTTTAGCACTGAGAACAGGACACTGTATGTAGAAAATACCTTTTCCTGTACAGAAAATACTGTTTTCTGTGCAAATCAATCACAAGCAAATTTTGTGCAGAAAGGTTGCATCATTTTCTGTGCAGGAAGCAGCTTTTTGTGTGAAGAAAATAATGTTTTTCTGCAGAAATTCTCTTGTGCGGAAAGTGCTGTTTTCTGCTCAGAAAACACTGGAGAAGGAAGAAACCCTGAAAACAACCATGTATACATCTTACACAGAAGAAACCCTGAACTGCAAATCTTTTCATCAGTCTGGGATCCTACTTCTTCTTGAAAAACTTTTTTTGAATATTCTTCCCATCATTAGTGCAAAAATAGGAACCTATTTTTGTGCAGAGAAACCACCCGTACTTCACGCAGAACAATGAGGAGTGTTTTCCCCAAAGACTTAGTAAAGTGCAAATACCTCTTGAGAATAGCACAATAATTTTCTTTTTCTCTCTTTTTCTTTTCCATAGAGAGGTGAGACATTTTTATTCTGACAGGCATTCAATATTTGATTATGAGCTGGCTGGTGAAAAGTGCTGGCTATTGTTAACTACATGGAATTTATGATGTTTTGTGTTTTAATTATATATTTTAACTTTGTTTTAATTCTAATTTGATTTTTATTTTTGTGCTTATTTTTATTTTTTTTAAAAATTATCGTAAGCCACTTTGAGTCCTTATCAGGAAAATAATAATAATACAAACAATACTAATACTAATACTAATAATAATATGAATTTGTTCTTACATTGGAGATTGCAAAGATTTACAGCCCTACTTTCTACCCAAACCTACCTTTCCTATTTTTTTCTGGTAGGTATATGGAGCAACAATATACCAGGTTTCACATTGACAGTACCTACATTTGTTATGATACAGCAAGGTCTCTCCCTGCATATTCCCTGCCGATTCACTTACAAGAGCTCAGATTCAAATGAAAAACTATCTGGATACTGGTTGAAGAATAAGAAAGGGGCTGAATTCTGTTTTGACAGAATCCTCCCTAGATACTGTGCTGCAGCTCTTCTTATGGTCACTACCGATGACAAGCACACTGTTGACAGATCAGCTGAGAACCGTTTCTACCTAACAGGGGATTTGAATCATGGCGAGTGTTCCCTCAGCATTGCTCAGGTCCAAGTGGAAGACGAGGGAACGTATTACTTCAGAATAGTGGGAGACGGAAGATTAAGGTTCAGTTATTCCTCTGCGTATCATTATACTTCGCCACAAATTTCTGTGACAGGCAAGTGCTTTCCAACCTATGCATTAAATAATATATTCATTTGTTCTTGACCCCCCTATTTCTAAAATGGCTCCCATGCTATGGACAAGAGTTTGTGTGGATTAGGACATCGTCTAGACCTAAACTGCAAGGAGTTTCCTCAGGCAGTACAAAATGATCCCTCACAGTCACTAAGGCTGTGAGAGATATTTTTTAAATGAAAAAAAAAACAAATGTAGAAAAATGGAGGGCGAACACAGTGGTGGCCATCCAAGGTCTAATGGGAGACCAAGATGGCTCCCCAACTCCTGACAGTTGCCCACTGCTGCTTTAAGGTAACAATATAGAGGAGGATTTTTTTTTTGTCATTCTGACATAGAGATACAGAAATCTGGCATTTTTTCTTTGATTTTTTTAAAAACATTTGACTGACTGACTGACTGACTGACTGATTGCATCTGACTGACATTCTCATCCACTTTCCTCCTTTTCCATGTGGAAATTTGAGCATATTTCACTATGTACTTTTTCCTTAGCATGAATTGTTGCATTTTTTTTTTCAGACTTATATGCATTTTTCCCAATGTCTGAGCATCTTTGTGTGCATTTCACAAATATACACATTTTTAATCCTGTGTCTTTCTCATATGGCTTTCATAAAATCATAGAGGTGAAAGAGATCCTAAGGTCCCTTTGTTCCAACCACAGCTGATTTTGCATTGGAAGGATGGGAATTTATATATGGGAATTCTGAAGCATGACCTGCTTTTGCTTCATCATCAGTCTTGGGAAGGTGCAAAAAAGGGAATACAAACCCAAGGAATTTGTTTTCAACCTGTATCCCAAACATTACAGAGCTTTCTAGGTCAAAACCAACCTTCTGAGTTGGGCCCGTAGATGATTCAGAAGGCAATGCAGATAAGACCAGGGCAGCTGGTAAATCATTGCTGCAGGGATCACAAATCTTTTCTCAGTTTTATAGCTTCTGTCCTTGTAGTTGGTTTGCATTTTGCAGGAACTCTGCTGGTGCTGAACGTCTGTAGGGAACAGGGTCCAGCGCCTATATTACTCCTATAACTCTGGAAAGAGTAACTGTAAAACAGAGTAGATTCATTGCCTCTGTAGTTATGGACCCATTAGCTGCCCCTGGAGGGGACTGGCATTACAGTCAGCCCTCTATATCTGCAAATTCTGAGTCCATGGATACAACCAACTGTAGCTAAAAAGTATTTTAAAAAATCCGAAAAGGAAAGCTTTGAGTTGTTCACCATTTTATATAAGTGATACTGAATATGAATATTTCTACACCACTGAATATAATGGGATTTGATTTTGGTATCCATGAGAGATCTTGGGACCAAACCCCAATGGATACTGAGGGCTCACTCTTTCAGCCATATTTTGCAATGGCTGAAGTTTCCAAACTATATTCAAATTGTTACGGTAATTCAGTTGGGAAACAAACATGAGGCATGGATTACTGCAGCTCCTAAATCCAGATAGCCTTCACAGCAGAGGAGAGAATCATACAGGCTTTAGATGTTGTTGGACTATAGCTCCCAACATTCCTCATTGTTGATGATCCTGGCTTAGGACTGCTGGCCAAGAGCATCTGGAAAGCTTCATGATTATCACCTCTGCTTCTCAAAGAAACCGATAGATCCACCAACACTTGCAAAACTTGCTTCTGGTCTTTCATAGGTATATGTGTGAGTGTAAGCGTGTGTGTGTGTATGAGAGAGAGAGAGAGAGAGAGAGAGAGAGAGAGAGATTTGGGGAACTAAGCACCAGCTGTGCTTCCACCTGGTCTAGATGAAGCCAGTGGCAGCTGGTATTTTCCACATCAGTGGGCCAGGGAACACGTTCTGAGTTTTAGTCTTAATTATAATAATACAAGACGATGAACTTGCTTGGGAGATAGGATTGAACATCCTGAATAGCATTTTTTTTTCCGGCATCTGAATCAGTTGTTCCCAAACTCTAGTCTTCCAGGTGTTTTGGACTTCAGCTCCCAGAAGCCTCAACTGCTTTGGCCAATGTTCAGGGATTTGGAGAGCTAAGTCCAAAAATTCCTGGAGGAGCAGAATTTGAGAACCACAAGTTTAGATTAAACTCCATAATGGATTCACCACTCCATTGTCATGGAAATCAGTGGCTGCCACTGAAGAGTGTTGGCCCTGATCCTTCTTGTCTTGTTGCTGGATCAACAGAGAATACCCACCATGTTCACCTATTCTGTGTGCAACTTGCTGAGAAGTGTGGAACCTTCCTCACCCCTGTCTATGGACTGTCATCAACTCTGCTTCCTTTTTATCTTTGCCTTTGTCAGCCACTCATTTAGTACCTTCAATGTTTTTCTTCTTGTATTTCAGATCAAAATCAAGACATGACAATCAGGGTGAACCTATCAAGCGTGAGCCCTGCTGGTGAGATTAAACTTGAAGTGAACATGTATATCCCTACAACCCTACTGCCATACTTCTTAATTCAGCTGAGTTCTGGATACCTCTAGACATGTGGGGAAATTTCAGAGAGGCCAGTCAGACAAGCTCTTGAACCTTAAAATGTGCAGCAGGTGGTGCAAAGTCTGATCTGAATAGAAAAGTATCTGGGGTGGGTTGCTTGTCTCAGCAGCATACCCAAAAGCTTAAGGAGGGACTATAACATAGGTCTGTGCAACCTGGCCCAGCAAACTTTGGTAAGTTTTGTAAATGTTCTTTCTGCATACTGGGAAGAAGGGGATTGGCAAGAAACTGGCAGGCCACAATATACAGTTGGTGGGTTGCATTTCTCTTAGTGTAGTGGTCGAGAACGTGGGGCCCCAAAGCTGCTTTTCCAGCCTCAGCTCCTTCTAAATCTTGCTCCCCTCCCTCTCATTGAATGCCATACCTTCCAACATGTCCCAGAAGAAAATATGCAGCCAAGCAACAGTAGAGTGTGCTCAAGATGGCAAAAGAAGAGACAGAGGGAGGCTGCATTAGTTTGCTTTTGCCCGAGCCTGCAGGGAAGGGCAAAATTCACTGAGTTAATTCACTGAATTAATTGAGTGCAAACTACTTCTGCACTTTGAACTCACAGAGGAGGAAAATGGGAGGAGGAGAGACAAAGACAAACTGGGATATGTTAAAAGCAGCTGAAAAAAAGTTGGACAGCAGAGGATTAAACAGTCTTGTTCATTCCAAATTGGAACAATTGAAGGTTATAGAATTGCATCTCCTGGAAATCTCGAATACATCTTTTAGAAGGATTGGACACCACCCACCCACCCGAGCACACTGTATTTAACATAAAAAATACCAATTTTTCAAAACAAGAGGTAGACATCCGGTAACTTCCTTTTGAGATTTTTGGCATTTTTGGCAGTCTGTGTGGCCCTGAAGTTTCCTAGAGGAGAAAAATGGCATCCAGACCCACCATCGTTGCCTGCTCGTAACTCAACTGGTTACAATTTGTGCAGATCTGGTGAAAACCATCATCCCAGAACATCCACAAGCATGTCTTGGTGTGAAGAGAGGGTTCCTTATCTTCAGGCATTATTCAGAAGCTTTGGCAACCCAGTTCTTTTTCTTTTTGCAGATTCATCTCCGGAGGAAGGAGACAAGACTTTAACCATGGTGGTAGCCCAAGCAGGTGTCTCAATAAGACTCCACTGCCATGCTGAAGGAAGGCTGGATCCCATCCTGGCCTGGACAAAGGGGAAGAAGAACATCAGCATCCCTAAATGGGGAGAAGACCATGTAGTCCAATTGACCAAGATCACATCAAAGGATGCTGGGGAATATCAGTGCCAGGCAGAAAACCAACATGGCTCAGCCAAGCAAGCTGTCTGGGTGACTGTGCAATGTTAGTCCATTTGAATTCTTTCAGTTAATGCCATTTCCACATTAGACTGTTATAGTGCTATTATTTCACTTCAACATCCTACAGAATCCTGGAGTTTGCAGTTTAAGGAGGGGCCTGCAAACCCCAGGATTCCATGGGATGTTGAAAGTGGAATAATAGCACTATAACAGTTTAGTGCAGCAACGGCCTAAGTGTGTAACAACTTCTCATCACCCCAGCAAGCAATCTTACTTAATTTTTGCAGCATGTGACATTTACCCTGCCTCACCAACATGTACTCAAATAATAAGATTTAAAGAAATGCACATTGGCTGCAACAACGTATTTCTTATTCCTTCTCCCAGTTATTGTGCTATAGATACCATATGATTCTTCAGGGCTTTTAAACATGTGTAGGACCAGATTCTAACTTCTGGTCTGGCTTTCACAGGTTCTTTTGTTTGAGACACAATAAGTTGCTAGTCCTCATGGTGCCCAATGGGTACAGTTTAAAAATTAATCTATGCTGTTCTTGTTTCTTACTTCCCCCTCTGCAAATGGTTCAAACAACCAGAGGGAGGTCTGAATATAAATAATATTGGAAGAAGAATGAATTATGCTCAGTGAGGTAAACACATACAAAATCTTGTTTTTATGTAATCAGAACACATATTACAATGAGAAGGAGAATTTTGTTCTCCTGGGGAATATGTGTAAGTGTAGGCTGCAGGTGCAGAATTCCGATAGCCTGAATTGTAATTGCAGCAGTACAATATTTTTAGAGTTAGAATATGTTGCTATAACATCTTAGAGGGTGCACATTCAATGAACATTGAACAAGGGGAGCACATTTCTTAAATATACTTGCTGGCCTTAAATTCGTTGTTCATTGTTAGAAAATGTGAGAGATAGCAATGGATCTGTCTAGCACAGTACAATTTGGCAAGGCAGAAGGTGGACAATACTCAGTCTCACATCCACCAATCTACCTGCAAGATCTAGCAGAGAAATTTCCTCAGTCTTCTTTGTAAAATATATAAGGTAGCTTTATTTACAAATCATCTGTCCGTAATTGTGGTCTAATGGGGGACTGAGAGAGAAGAGACACAAAATGGATGTAGGTTAGAGTGATGCAAAAAAGACGGTTGATGTGGTTTTAAAAAAAAGAACAGGAAGAAGCAAGAAGTCTGCAAAAACGCAAATTAGCAATCACTGAGTATAGGCATGCAAAGTTACTAACTCTAACTCTTTTTCAGTTCAGAGGGTCTGCGTATCAGAGAAAATAAATCCACCTAGACATTTTTCCCTCCTTTCCAGATGCCCCAGAGCTCAGCAGAAACCCTCTTAGAAATACTACATGTCAGCAACAGAATAATAGCATCCTCTGCAATTGTTCTTTCGAGGCCAATCCTCCAGCTCAGATCCAGTGGCAAGTAGATGGGGAAACTATAACTGAGAAGAATGGCAGAAGGGACTTGAAAGTCACTTCCTTAATGTTGGAGAATGAGGTCACCAGCAGCTTGAACTGGATAGGCAGCATGGAGGTGGACCACAGGATCATGTGCATTGCAAGCAATTCTCTTGGAGTCTACACAGTGCAATTCCCCTTCAGCACCTTCAGAGGCTGCAACAACACAGATCCTTTCCCAGGTGAGAGATTCGACCACACCTGTGCACGCTGCCAAGATGGGCGAATCCCAAAGAGGCAGATAAGTCAAACAATTCTCTATAGCAGTGGTACATACTCTCCCGCTCAGATGGGACGGTTTGAGTGGTGGCTAATGGCTCCCATGTCAGTGAGAACATGAGCCCATTCCAGGTTTTGGTCCAGACTTTAAAGGAGTTCTCCAACATGTGGAAACCTGTTGCAAAACAGGTTCAGCACATTGGACAGCTCCTTTAAAGCTAGACCGAACATGGGCCATTTCCGCTGTACACTGTTATAGTGCTATTATGCCACTGTCAACATCCTATGGAATTCTTGGGTTTGCAGTTGACTGAGGTCAAAGAGCTCTCTGGCTGAGAATTCTAAATGCTGCTCCGTAAACTGCAAGCCCCAGGATTCCATAGGATGTTGAAGGTGGAATAATAGCACTATAACAGTGTAGTGCAGAAATGGCCTCAGTCTGCCGCATTGTGAGGAATCAGGGTTGAATAAGGGAGAAGTAGCAGCTTGGGGCATATGTATTAATTCTTTTCTTTCTAAAAAAAAAAGTCTCAGGAAATATATTTTCTAACTTATCCTGTGTCAAGAACATGAACTGTTACAGCTTACTGGCCTGTTTCCCCCCCACATATAACTGCAGGAGTCGCTAGCGAGATCCTTAACGAAGACTTTGGCCATTACAACAGAGCCATTTTCTTCCTGCTAGGCCTCATCAAGTAAGTGATACTGCTCTTGACTCTGGTACTTCCCCTGTGAACCAATTTGTCTGAAAAACAGGAGAAGCAATGGGGGAAATGATCACAGTTCAGCCATAATATAGACCCCAGGCTGGCCCTAGACATTTTGTTTCCTGAGGGGAAGAACAACATAGCACCTCTTCCTGTTCTGTGTGGAAAAGCCAACCGGTTAAACTGACAGTTGAATCATTCTCGAACTCTGGTGATGAGACAGTATACTTCAAGAAACCTACGGCCAGCAGGGCTAGTGTAGACAGTTCAGGGCAGGTGACACACAGCTCTGTCCTGTCCTAAAAGATCCTAGGGGATCTAAATGTGACAAAATTGCCTCTCATATGTCTTAGAGGGCATTAGGAGCATTTTTGACCCCTTGGAGCCCTGGGGGTTGCATGCAGCCTGCAAACCTCACTTTGACCTTTCGTGCAGTAATCAAACCAAGGGAGGAGTGTTAAGTTGGGAGGGGTTGCTAATATGCCAGAGGACAGGATCAAACTTCAAAATGACCTTAACAGATTGGAGAGCTAGGTCAAAGCTGACAAAATGAATTTCAACAGAGGGAAATGTAAGGTCCTACACTTAGGCAGAAAAAAAAATGGAAAGCACAAATATAGGATCGGGGACACGTGGCTGGATAACAGTACATGCGAAAGGGATCCTGGAGTCCCAGTGGACCACAAGCTGAACACGAGTCAGCAGCGTCATGCGGCAGCCAAGAAAGCCAACATGATTCTTGGTTGCATCAATAGGAGTATGGTGTCTAGATCAAGGGAGGTAATAGTACCATTCTATTCTGCTTTAGTCAGACCTTATCTGGAATACAGTTCTGGGCACCTCATTTCAAGAAGGATATTGATAAGCTGGAATGTGTCCCGAGGAGGGTGACCAAAATGGTGAAGGGTCTGGAAGCCATGCCATATGAGGAATGGCTGAGAGGGCTGGGTATGTTTAGTCTGCAGAAGAGAAGGTTAAGAGAGGACATGTTAGCCATGTTTAAATATTTGAAGGGATTTCATGTTGATGAGGGAGTGGGTTTCTCTTCTGCTGCTCCAGAGACTAGGACAAGGAGCAATGGATTCAAACTATAGAAAAAGAGATTCCACCTAAACCTCAGGAAGAACTTCCTGATGGTCATAGCTGTGGAATATGCTGCCTCAGTGTGGTGGCGTCTCTTTCTTTGGAGTTTTTTTAAACAGAGGCTGGATGGAAGTGCTTTGATGTGGGTTCCTGTAAGGCAGGAGTTGGACTAGATGGCCCCCGTGGTCTTCTCCAACTCTATGATTCTATGATTAAGTGGATCATCTATTCTTCTCCTTGACTAATGGCTCTCTCCTCTCAAAATTCTTCTTTTTAGGTTTTTGTTTTGTACCTTCTTCTTCTTCTTCTGTGCTTTTCGGAATGCTCCATTCTCTCAAAAGGGGAGTGCCTTGGCTTACTCCAGTTCTTCAGCACAAAGAAGGCACTAGTTTCAAACCAGCCTGTAGATTCTTGGACGAGGTCCATGCATACAACTGCATACTTCGTGATTCCAGATTAGGGATGTAATTCTTCACTGAATTTCTTCTTGCCGAAAGCAACAAGTAATATTTAGCTGTCTTATTCCTGCTGTGGAAAAGCTTTTGAAAACTCAGCATTTTTCAAAGCCTATTCGGCATTCAGGTCTTGTTCTGCACAAAATTTCCACCTGGTTGTTTTGCACAGGAAACACCTATTTTTTTCCCTGTACAGAAAATACCCTTGCTGCACAGAAATATTAATATCATCAATATCTTTAGCTCACTGTATGTTAACATTTCATTGTTTGATATTTCAGGAATACACGTAGAAAAGTTGACAGTGCAACCAATGTTCTGGCTAATCAGAATGGGCTGTTCCAAAATTTTATCCTTTCTGTTTCAGGACCATATGGAGATAACCTCTCACATGCAGACATAATAAAAAGATGCGAGACATCCATGTGGCTGTGTGTATGTGTGTAAGAGAAAAACCTCTTTCAGAAGTTGTTCCTTAAAATACACTTGACTATTAAAAAAGAAATCCTACTTCCATTGGGTAACAGAGACAGGCACTTTGGTGCCTTTCAGGTGTTTTAGACTACAAATCTCTTCAGACTCAGTCAGCATAGTCAATGACGGTCAGTTATAGGAGGTGTAATCCAAAACTTCTAGAGGGTGGCCAATTGTCTACCCTTCCTATAATTATTTCTCCCTCCCAGCAGATGTTTGGACAAGCCTTTCTCTTCTCACATAGGTCCTTCTTTAAATAGCTGAATTGCGGGGGTGGGAGACATAGTTCTGCTCATAAAAACATGCCTGCTGCTTTGGAAAATGGGACTGCTTTCTGTCAGAAGTTCTGTGATTATCAGGCTCATTTAACCTGTCCAGTTACCAAAGGCTTGGTACTATTAGATGATTCATCTTCTTTTCTTTTGTACAACATATCTCAAGACAACTTCTCCTTTCTCTGCTACACGATATCCAATAAACTGAATAAATTGCTTAATGCAGATGTCTTGTCTGACTGGTAAATTTGCTGCCTGGAATTTTCCCACATATTCTTTGCCCATGTGAGGCAAAAGGTGGGATGGAGGAGGGTTGGCTGCAGGTAACCAAACCTTAAGAAAGCTAGACTGAAGGTAAGGCCCCCCTTCCTGGTAGGATCACATGTAAATGCAGATTTCCAGGGTGCCTCCAGACTGATTAAAAAGACCAGGAAGCCCCAGATTCTGTTGCTGTTCTTTCCAATTTTATTTCATTCTTTAATATTTGTTTTTATAAAAAGTTTTCTTAGATGATAAAATGTCATTGCACCAGTGATATTACAATATCACAGTGTCACAATATTAACACATAATTGCTATTAATAAAGAAAACCTTAAATAAAGATCATAGATGAAAGGAAATATATAAAAAAGAACATTGTCTAAATCCAAAAGAATAATAGAAGGTTTAATTAACCACACACACATACACACAAATCCATTTTTATCTCCCTGAGGCTTTAAATGGAAGACAAGACAAATTAAAATACAATTAAAAACACATTGTAGTTTAAAATATACTAAAACACATAAATTTATATATTGGATTTTCTATATACACACATACATAGGCACATATATCTGAAAAAAAGACTCCCTTCCTAAACAGTTTTGATTGTTTTCTAATAAATATTTTTTCCTGAAACATAAGTAGGCTTACCAAAATCTCTACAGCAAAACAATTCATTAGTCACTAATAAGATACAGGTAGAGTTGCTACGTAAAAATCTGGACATTTTCCTCTAACCTAGATATTGTCTCTTTCCCCATTTTTCCCCTTCTTTATTGCAGTGCCACCAGATGTGGTAGAAGGTTCCTCATGTTGTGTGTGTGTGTGTGTGTGTGTGTGTGTAGGCCTAGTTTTATATTTTAAAGAAAATTTTAAAAAATGGGGAAAAAAACTTTCTGTTAGCAATTTCCCTTATCTAAATTCCCAGACAGCTTTCCATTCTTGTCTGAATTGATGAACAGATTTGTCATCTGATAACACTGTTAATTTATCCATCTCTGCCGTTTCATAGAATTTCAGGTTCCAGTCACCAACTGAGAGAATGTGGGCTTCCTTCCATCTCTGAGCAAAGGTTATTCTGATGGTATAGATCATATATAACAAGATTCTCCAGTATTTATTTCTTATTTGACAATCAAGTCCATCAAGAATATCAAGTTGATATATTTCCAGCAGCATAGAAAAGTTAGTTTGAAGAATTTTTGTAATGTGTTTGTGAATTTGCTCCTAAAACTTCCTGGCCTTATTGAGATTTTTCTGATTTTATTTCGGAGAGTATGAAGATCCTATAACAGGCAGGCAGGATGTGACACTCATAGTATGCTTCCATGTCTTCATCTTACCCCAGGTGCTGCTTATTGGTGGGGAGAAGGAAGAAGCAAGTAATTCAGAGAACCAAGAAGCAGCTGGTCTCAGATCAAAGGGGAAGAAAGGAGAGTGCAGTCACAGACATAGTGTACTTTCCCTTTTATTCCCCAGGAACTCAGAGCAGCCACATCTTCACCTTATGAATTCCACCTCCTCCTTTCCTTCCCTGCCAGTTAGCAGCATCAGCATCAACCCCTTTCAGACCTGATAGCTGCTAGGAGGATGTTTGGACTGGGTACAAGGAACAGCTCTCTCTTCCCCTTCCAAAAATAAACATCTGCACAGATAAGCCACACTTGTCTGCAAGTATAACACTGGCAGGATGTCATTCATAAACTAAAATAGAATACAAAACTGAAAGAGGCTACAAGTCTACTTCTGATGTTAAATAGTACAGAGGGCCCCTGAAATCTGTTTGTAATGAGAATTGTTCCTCCTGGAAGCTTGCAGGAGAAACAATTCACTCCCTCCTTTTTTGGGCCAAAGGAAAGATAATCGAGGAAATCTGGGTTGGGGGGTCATGGACTGCAAAAGCAGCCTTGAAGGCTTCATGAAACCACAAAGGACTGTGAGGACCCCTTGGTTTAATGTGTGCTATGTATGAGGATGAAAACCACGGTGGTGTAGCCAGCTGGAGCAGTTTCCAACTAGAAAGTCACAGCAATATGATTCTACTTTGAATGTCATGGCGGCATCTTTAGGGAATCCTGGGTTTCCTAGCTGGATGAGGAAATAGAGCTCTTTCTGGCTGAAAATTCTAAATGTCCCAGGATTCCAGTAGAATCATAGTGCTATATAATTGTCTAATGTGAAAGAGCCCCTGAATTCAAGGTAGAGAGACCTGGCAAGGTAAACTGCCAGATCTCAGAAAACTACTTCTTTTTTTAAACCAATGCATTCCAATTACTCATCAAATTACTCATGAAATCTTTAGTAAATAACCCGCTGTTTCTAATCATTATGATTTTGAAGAAGTAACTTGTACTATTTGCTGCATGGCTTTTTCTTACTTGCTCTTCTTTATTTTAATACCCCTTAAAATGCCTTTAAATGCCCTTTAGAAGTAACTTTTGAATGTAACTACAAATCATTACTCATTGCATCAATAAAGGAATTTCATCTTTAGTTGTTGCATTACTCCTGAAATGTCACACTGTTATCCTTCATCACCTACAAAGTAATTAGTTAGAGGTAACTTTTTTACTTATTACTTGCAGTGTCTTGTATTCTGCAGGTATCAGGATTGTGGTGGATTCTGGCATATTAAAATTAAATATTTTTCAGCCCTAGTTAACTGAGTGACATGTTTTGATTTGTTACCCTTGCTTTGGTTGCACGAATCACTTGATATACTGGAAACAATCTGAATATGGCCCAATATGAGGCCATAGATATCTTTTCATGTTCAGGGTTAAAAAAACAAACAAACCCTTTTTTTGTAAGATATGGAAACTGCTTGTCCTTACCTTTCCACGGTGGTAGGACTGTGTGTTCCTATGAGGCAAAGGACTCTGTTAATAGCAGCATTGCTGCCTGTAGGATCTTCCGAATCAGATGGCTTTTGCCGGGGAACAGAATAAATGTTCTAAACAACTACTGGGTAACAGCAGTAGACACTGGCAGAGGATCTCTAATTCTGAAGACGTTATTTCTGTGCAGAGGAAGGGAATGATAAACTACTCCTGAAACCTTTTACCTTGACAACCCTATGATGAGACAATCCAACATGAAACAAGATATAGTGCCAGAAGATTAGACTCTGCTCAGAAGGCACTCAGCTGGGTACAGGGAAAGAGCAGAGAACATGTATCTTATGAACTGTATGAGTCTGATTTGTGGATCTCCTTTTCCTAATTGAGAAGAGTCTGCTGATGTTTTTTTCAGCTCTTGTAACCTCTTTGTCGGATTTTATCCAGGAGGTTTTGCGGATTTCTACCAAAATGGTAATAATTTTATTGCAGACAGCTAAAAGAGGTTTTATATTTATCCATCTCTGCTTAATAATACAAGCCACTTTGCAACTCATGGGCTCTCCTCATTAGTCTGAGAGAGCAGGCAAAAGGACTCTTTTGCGGTTTTGTTAGGACTGTTTGGGGAAAACCCTGAAATTTGCTTTAGAGTTAATTCCTCCACTTGGTCAACAAGGGTTAACCTTTGAGTTACTGGGCTCTTCACAAGACACAACTCAGCAGCTGGGCTAGCTAGGCTAGTGTCTTCCTTGTGACTTCCACTGTTATCACAAAGAGACTCTTTAAGATTTATATTAGAATCTGAGAGCTGCCGTTTCTCAGCTGCCTTCTCTCATTTCTTGTTTGTATAGAACTGAGTAATTTTTGTTTAAGCCTTCGCTTTCTTCAGAAGAGGATTCATAACAAACGGGGTAAAGCCAGGAGTGTTATAATCACTCCGAGTTGTCACCATGCTATTGTTTCCTCATTAAGTTTTTTTTTACTGCATTTTAAGATTAGATTAAATTGTCAGCCTACAAACCACTGCCAGCAGCCAGGCAGGCAGCCAGTGACTATAGTTTCCTCTATCCTTAATGTGCAGTGTCCTCCATTTCAGTCCTTCTCACCTGCAACTCTTTAGTATAACAAATCCACTTACTTCCCTTGGTCCTTTTGTTTCGTTTTTGTTTCCTCTTAAAGTTGTAAACTCTCAATCCCTTAAATAACTTGCAGGAAGGAAAGGGAGGAAAATAAACAAAAATAAAAGTAAAAGAGCAGATAAAGGTGGGAGTGAAGTTAAACATCTCTAGCTGTGCTGCCGCATCTTTCCTCTCCATGAATGAATGTATGAATAGTGCCGTGTATAATGATGTAACTGGAATCGAGCTGCTGACAAGCTCAGAGGTGAAAGAAAAGTCCAAATGTACACAACATATGTCCATGGCTTTGAGTTTGCAAGACGTGGCTGTTGACTAGGGATCTTAGAGGTCTTTCATTAATGGGGTTGCCGTAAGTTGAAGTCACTTTCGTGGCGAATGACAATAAAGAAACCAACTTTCTGTCTATATGTGACCTCAAAGAAGCTGCTTCTGCAGAGCTATGGCAGTCTGCTTTGCTTTACCTCCTGGGTATTTTTGTCGTAGGTGTAGTCAAGGTCGTTGCCAGTGTTGGTATTATCCTCAGGAGTTACAAAATAATCCATAAAGCCTTTGTTAAGCAGAGAAAGCACTGATGTCTTGAAGAGCTGCTGGAATTTCTCCCCAACAAAGAGATAAATAATAGGGGTGAAACAAATATTGAAACAGCCTCCAGCAGCAGCAATATCCCATAGAATCTGAATAGGTTCTCCCCATGCTACACGAAATACCAGGAAAATATGGTAGAGATGGTATGGAAGCCAGCAGATGAAAAAGGACACCACAGCAGCCACCAAGATTTGGAAAGGCTTCCCAGTCTTCACCAAGCTTCTCTTCTTCATTTCATGACCAATCAAACAGTAGCAGCCTAGTATGGTGAGGAAGGGAAGCAGGAAGGCCAGCAGAAACTGAACGAGGACAAAAGCCAAGTGAAAGTAAACATTATCCCGATCCCTGGAGAAGGCAAAACTGTGATCACACTGCATCCTGTTCTCCACCTCTTGAGTCTCCAGGAAAATTAGGTTGGGAGCACTCAGGACTAGGGAGGTGAGCCACACCCCAGCAATCAGTCTTCGTGCTTGGGGAATGGTGCGGCAACGCTGAGACCAGACGGAATGGCAGGTGAAGAGGTAGCGGTCGAGACTGATGATGGTGAGGAGAAAGACAGTTGTGAACATGAGCACTGTAAAGGAGAATTTTATAATCTTGCACATAGTTGTGCCAAAAATCCAACGGAAATCATGGAGGATATAGACAGCAAAAAAGGGCAGGATGGAACAGGAGATTAAGTAGCTGAGAATCAGGTGGAGGAACCAAAGGGTGTTGACTGTCCTCTTCATCTTGAACCCCAGCACCCAGAGGAAAAGCCCATTCACAGTTATCCCCACCAGAAAAGCCGTCGAGATAAGGATGGCAATAGTCACATTCATAGGCTTGCTGGCTACTGGAGAATGGCTGTTGGTCATAGGTACAGTTGAGGCATTCTCTGAAAGAAAGGACATGCTCCTTTCATCTATAAGTCCTGAAGGAAGATAGAAAAGAAGGTTGAGTGGGAGGCAGATGATGGAAGGACTATTACGGGCCAAACTGCAGAAGAACACATAGGCTGAGAACATAAGGAAATGGGGAGACCCAATACTGAACTTAGTGACTGGCACTCAAAGCTAAATAACTGTGCTCTCTAGGCTTCCAATAACACTAGACTGTGTACATCCCACCAAGTTTCTTAAAATTTTCACAGCTGCAAATATTCATCTGCTACATCAGAGCTTGGATTTCAAAGCTTTGTGTTCTTAATTCCATAGAAGTGTACCAATGTGTTATGATGGTCAGAATGTTGGATTCAGACTTGGGAGATTGAGGTTCAAATTCCCATTCGGCCATGATATTCACCGGTTGACCTTGGATCTGTCATCCTATCTTAATTCAATATGCAGGTTTGTCATGAAGCTAAAAGGGTAGAGGGAGAAGCCATGTATTTCAGTTTAGCTCATAGGAAGAAAGCTGCAATATGAGCTAATGAATAAACACACATACTCGCGCGCACACACATACTCACACACACACACACACACATTCAAAAAATAGTAACTGTTCTATGCCCCCGTGGGATGAAATCCAAGATTGTTCAAAACTTCACAGCCCCTTGTCCCGGGATTCTTCAGTTCTCACCTTCTTCCATCCGAAGCCTCCATACTTTGAATGTGTGAACAGAAATTAGAAGAGTTTGACTTTCAAATACTCCTTCTTACCTCACCTCCCCATTCTTCAGAGTGTGCCCCAGAGACTCACCTTGGTCTGCTTATTTTGAAATGGTGGAGCTTAGAGCGTTTTACAGTGCAGTTCACCGCTGAGCAGAGAGCAAGTACAAAGGATCCAAAAGAACAGGCTACTTCATTTGAAAATGAAAACCCTCTATGTCTCGGAAATGAAGGAACTTTAAATTCCAGTTCCCCATTTTCAGTAGTTGAAACTGAAAGCCTCTGACCTGTTTTACACCCCCCTCCATTTCCTAGAATCACAAAGGCAGTACTAGAAGGTTCTTATTTGTGTGTCTGTATCATTGAGTATCATTTATAACCTGGTTTTCCTACAGCAAGCTCAAGGCTGCCTCCTCACTTGTTTCCTCCTCATGACAAGCCTGTGGGGTAGTTCAGACAGATTTTTCCTCAGGGACATCCAATGAGAGCCATGGTTCACTGAAGACTAGAATTTGCATTTCTCAGCCCAATACTGTTAACTGGAATTTATGAAATACACCAAGGAAGTGGATTTTTTTTAATAATAATTTTTATTGAATAATAAAAGAAAACAAAAATATAAAAGGACATGTCCAAAAAAATCAATCGGAGAAAACAAAAAAATCCAAACACAATAAAAGTACTATAAACTACACACACACACGGACAACTGAATTAATTACACATGAGTGGATTTTCTCAACTGGTGGAGGATGCTGCATGATCTGGTATCAAATGAAGAAAGAACAACTAAGTGTAAAGTTTTTAGAGGAGAAGCTAAAACAGACAGATTTATTGAGATATGTAGGTGAGTCATTGTTGTTGTAAACAATGCATCTGATATCCTCAGACCACCAAGGTTACGGCATAGATACTGGAAAGATTTGTTACATTTTGGAAAGGAACATCTAGGATTGTCCACTGGCAAGGGAAGAAAGAAATATATTTCAACTATACTGGATAATTGATATATCTGATCAGGGACTGTAGTATAATAATTTTTGTTACACACTAATATAGTTATGTTTATCATTTGGAACTTTCTTTTTGTTGAAGTAAACCAATAAAAATATTTTAAATGATTACATAAAGAAGTACAATTACACAAATAATAAAGGACATGGTAGATCACAATGTTGAGTCCTCTCAAGCTGCAAACTGGGATAGCTGTTTGTCTTCCTTTTCTGCAGTATTTTCTTTGTCAACAGATACGAAAGAAGATTCTGCAAAACCATTCTGGAGCAGAGAAACAATAGATGTCTTGAAGACCTGCTGAAATTTCTCCCCAACAAAGAGGTAGAAAATTGAAGTGAAACAGCAATTGAAACAAATTCCAACACCCATAACTGCAATCAGAACTTGTCGTACTCCATCACGAACTTCTCCAGCCAGTAATAAAGCATGGTAGAGATGATATGGAAGCCAACAGATGAAGAATGATGCTGCTGAAGTGACAAGGATCTTGAACGTCTTCCCAGTCCTTTTCACTAGCCTTCTTTTCTCAATTTCTTGTCCAGTCTGATAAGAACAACTTGTTATAATTAAGAAGGGAAGCAGGAAGGCCAAAAGGAATCGTGTTACAAAGAGAGCCAAGTGAATGCGGTGTGCTTTTTCTGAGTCCTGAAAAAATGCATAATTATTTTCACATTTAATCCTTCCATTCTTCACCTCACGAGTCTCCCGGAAAATCAGGTAAGGGATACTGAATGCTAAGGAAACAAGCCAAGTTCCAGCAAGTAGTCGCTGTGCCCGGGGTATTGTGCGGTTGTGCTGGGACCAAAAGGGATGACACACTGCAATATAGCGGTCCAGACTTATGATGGTAAGAAGAAAGACCTCAAAAAACATTCCTAATGAAAAGAGAACATGGAAGATTTTGCACAGAACTGTGCCAAAGATCCAGTGAAATCCAAGGAGAAAGTACACAGCAAAAAAGGGCTGGATGGAACAGATGATTAAGAAGATGAGAATCAGGTGACGAAACCAGAGGATGGTCACTGTTCTCTCCATCTTTACGACCAGCACCCAGAGGAACAACCCATTTATGGCTGTGCCAACTAGAAAGAACATCAAGTTAAAGACAGCCAACACAACATTTGTGGGTTTCGTTTCAATTGGGGAGTAAGTGGTGTTCATTCCCATCTCTGAAATGTTTCCCATGAAGGCAGCCATGCTCTCTTTGTACTGGAAGAAAATGGAAAGGAAACAAAATGGAAGTAAATGACATGACAAGAGGAAAAGGAATTAGAAGTAATTCCAGAAGCTATAATCTGAGAGGGAATGGGAATGGGAAAAAGTGGCATTCCAGGTAATCCTGAATTTTGCAGAGAGAAAGGGAGAGGGAGAGGCCAAAATGCAATTGCTAGTCTCAACCAAAGTAGAAATAATTTCTGGTTGATACCAGCATTTAGGAAAATCAAATTGATTGAATGAATCTGCTCTAACCAGGACCAGAATGTAAATTTAGGCTATGATTCTTGAGCAACTCCATAAATTATACTCAGAATAAATGCACATTCAAACTCTCTCTGTTTCTTTCCTCTCCACACACACACTTTTTTTGCACATAGAACAAAACTGCTTTGCTACTACGTTCATCATGGTCACATCACTCACACACAGAGCTTGTACTAAATTTGTACTAAATCAATACATCCTTTTACTGATGCTTCTCTCATCACATAGGGTTACCTGCTCTGCAACATCCCATTCCATAAGATTTCAAGGCCAAAATTTAAGATCAAGTCCTTTGTGTTAGAGGGATGAGTCCTTTTGATATCATAATCAAGGGCTGGAATTCTGTTAGGGACATAAGCACATGCAATTGTGTTTTAGACATGAACCTGTCCCTTTGGAGCACTGCAAGGATTGGTATTCCCTTCCTCTCTCTGCACCCAAAGCCACCTTCCAGACTTACTGAAAAGCTCCTGAAGATGATCGACAGAACCATTTTGCACTTCATAGTGAGTCAGCAGGATCAGAGAAGCATCTGTCTACATTCCTGTAACCAGATGCAAAATCTTGACAGCAGCCTTGAGATCAATTGGGGCCCTCCCAGTGCCGTCTTAATCATTCCACATCCAATGATGGAGAAATAGCCAGATGCCCATAGCCAGATGCTGGCTATGGGGATGTAGCAAGATCCTTCTCTGGTCCTGGCTGTCTGCCATGAAGCACGGAATGACTGTGTGGGATGGCTTCAGGGGGTTATATGGGGGCAGGTTATATGGCTCAATGCAGCATGATAACTACACATATTTATGTTATGTTGGACTCAGGCCAAGGATTGGCATGACAGCTGGAACAACTTTGGGGGTCATTGGTTATGAAAATGATCCATGGGCTTCCTTGTTGCATTAGCCTCTCCATGTTGCATTAGGCTGCCTCCAAATTTAACCTAACTCCAACTGCAGAGATAGTTGAATCTTCTATCTCTGTGTTTCAGCTTTTACCAGCTCCAAACAATTTCTTTTCCACTTCAACTTTCTGGGTAATATTATCTTCTAGTACAATGATGGCTTATGCATTCCAGAGAGAGAAGACTATATTTGGGGGAAGGTGGAGAAGAAACTGGAGGCAGATTTGTTCAGAGGAGGTTTACGTTGGTCTTCCTCTGAGGCTGAAAGAATGTGACTTGCCCAAAGTCACCCAGTGTCTGAGTGGGGATTGGAATATTAGTTTCCAGAAGCCATAAATAAATAAATAAATATTAATATAAATAAATAAATATTTGAATGTTTAAATAAATATTTAAATATTGAGTTAAGTTTTTTGGGGGGATGTCCCCAGCAACAAATTATATTTGCAGGGGCCCCTGGTAAAGAAAAGGTTAAGAACCACTGGTTGTAGAAGTGACAGGAGGCAGTCCCCCCTGCACATTTGCTTTTTCCTTCCCTCCCTTCTCTTGCCATTGAATGGCTGTAGCAGTGCCCCCCTCAAGCTGCTTCTGGCAGGAGGGTTTGGATGGAGTACAAGTGGCTAGTGAGTATTGTACCCCATCCAAATAAGACATACATCAGGATAACTTCAGACTGACACATGAATGTCAAAAGCAAAATCCTGGGTGCTGGTCTTACTGTACAAAGCTACGTACAGTTTCAAAATTACAGGCATCCGTCTCTTATATCAGCTACAATGATGGGAAGCTTTGTGACCTGCTGAAGATAGTTTTCTTCTGAGGGATGGAAACCAAGACTGACTAAACTCTTTAGCCAATAGACCCCTCCCACCAAAGTCTAGGCATTTGTCTTAACACTTGCCTTTCTCAATCTTAATATCTCACCTTCTGTATCTATGAATACAGTCCCAGAAACATTTAAACACCAGAAACAGTAACAACAACACACCCGACCCAACCCCAACCACTCCTTGGGATATGCCCCACTCACTTAGTGGCCTTGGTCAGTTTATCTTGAAATGGTTGCCCACAGCCTTTTCTGCCTTACAGCTCAGCATTCAGGATGGGAAAAAAAAAGTTTGCAAGATTACATGGTAGTTTACCATGAAATGAAAAGTGGACCCATGAAACAGGGTGGTTTGTTTATAAAAACCACATCCTGGTTTACAATTCTGGGGAACTCAGGTTTCATTTTTGAGTTCCATACACAGGACTTTGAGCTCATCTGCAAAATCCCTGGTTTAAACACCTCAAGAAGCTTGAGCCCTCTTGTGCCTTGCTTGTGGAGTTCCCTCCTAAATGAAGTCAGGCTGGCTTACCCTGGATACACATGGCCAGAAGTCCATTGTTTCATATGTTGTTTTTTTTAAAAAAAAAAAAAACAAACAAAAAACCCTGGCTTTTAAAATCGTTTTAAATATGTTTTGAAACAATGTTTTTATCTGTTTTTAATGTGTGACTTTGGGAGCAATGGTGGACAGAAAATCAATTAACCAATGTTTTTAATAACTTGCTTTACTTATTTTTACTTTATTAAAAGTAGGATTTATAGATCCATCAAAGAGAAGACTTTAAGATAAAACAGGACATGTACTAAATATTTGAAGGAAAAATCAAAGCAGTAAAACAATCATACTTGGGTGTTGTCTGATACACAGTGTGCTCTAATTCTGGCCACCTCTGTGAGGAATTTGGCAACAGCCAGGGTCACTTTTGCGGGACTGTCTTGCAGCAGGAACCTAACATAAAATTGATCTGAAAGTCTAAGAAGTTGCCTTAACAGTGGTGTAATTAAACAGTGATGGACATGATTATACTATCTACAAACCAAAGAATATGTTTCATCAACTCAACTTCCACATTTTCACTAGGGCATTGTCTTTCCAAATAGAGGATATAAGGCCCCCGCTTTGGGGGTCCCCAATATCAGTATGGTTTGGAATGGGTACCATACCACTGATAAATCATTTTAAAACATTGTTCACATATTTTACCTGAAACTGAATTTAACAGAGAGGCTTTCCATAATGAAGATCATAAATCCTCTTCTATTATTAACCCTAGATATTTTTCCCAGACCAGTTTTGAACCCATCTGTTGCTGTTGCATGCCTTTGAGTCATTCCAACTTATGTTGACCCTGAGGTGAACATATCATGGGGTTTGCTGAGGCTGAGAGTGTGTGACTTGCTCAAGGTCATCCAGTGGGTTTCCATAGCCGAACGGAGAATCAAACCCTGGTCTTTAGGGTTGTAGTTCAATGCTCAAACCACTACACCATGCTTGCTCTTTTTGAAACTACTACCGTGCCATAAATATTGTCAATCAAGACACAGTAGATTATTGATATAAATCCAGCAAATCCAGAGTTGTTTTGACATACTCAATGAAATACAGTGACTCAGTTGAACAATTCATTATAAGCTTTACTTCAGAATGGGATATAAACTGCAAAATCCCATGAATTTGAAACCATGAAACAAAGACAATACCCAATTGTTATTTTATTTGCCCTCCTCCATCTTCAGTTGTTGTTCTATACATAACTTTTCTAAATGATATAGATTTTTAGTTTCCCACTTTTTAAATCGAGAACAATTGTCTCTGTCAACAAATAGACAATGGCATGGGAATGGCATCAGTGGTGATAATGTTTTTGCCACCTTTTCCATATTTGAAATACTTTTTTAATGTTATGATAATGTTATGATAATGCTTTTTTAAAAAAATGTGCAAGGTTTTTAGGTTTAATAGGTATAAATGGGAACCCTCTGACATAATCAGGTTATTGATTATCTTCCTCTGATAAAAATCCAGTATTGACACAGAGATTCCTTAAACCTAAATCTCACCCTTTGTCTCAGCTGGAATGCTTCCTTGTATGACTTTATACAAGGAATATCCAATCCTCTTTCCTTTTATTTTGAAATAATACTTTGTTCAGGACTCTGGGCATGTTTATGGCTATTGATAAAGTCTATAATAATTGTCTTTTGCCATGACAGTCATATATGTTGTAGAATGTTTAGCACTAATGTTTAAAAGAGGTCGGTTAACTTAGACAGAATATTCATCTTATACATCACAACTGTATACAATGAAGATAAATTTAGTTTTTCCCATTTCTTTCTTTTATACACAATAAACCTAATTAAAGGTTTGAAATTAAGTGAAGTCATTGACTGCAAACTATATTTACACTTTGATCTCAGGTCATTTCCACACTACACTGTTATAGTGCTATTATTCCACTTTCATCATCCTGTTGAATTCTGGGATTTTTAGTTTATTAAGGCCAAAGAGCTCTCTGGCCAAGAATTCTAAAGGCCTCTCTCTACACAGTAAACCTCAGAAGTCCACAGGATGTTGAAAGTGGAATAATAGCACTATAATAGTGTAGTGTGGAAATGGTCTCAGTTTGAGACAACTGAAATAAACTGAGGACAAATGGGAAAACAGGAAACTGGAGACAGAAACTGGGACATTTTAAAAGTATCTGACAAAGGCCCTTTCAGCACAGCATTTGCCATGCGAAAGGGCACCTGGAGTACGGCGTGATTGTGAGGAGCGATCTGCATGATGCGCTCACAATCGCACGACACTCCAGGGACTGGCAGGTGCTGATTGCACACCTTTTCATTTTCGGCTGGAAGCTGAAAATGGTGCATGATCGTGCATTGCTCCTGGGCCCCGCACGCACTTACCTGGTGTGCGGAGCCTCCGGAGTTGCACCGGTTGCGTTTCCTACCCCAGTGCAGCCTGGGAAACTCCCAGGCTGTGCTGCAGAAGGAAGAGGAGGGGCTCTCGCATGAGCAGGCAGCTCATGTGGAGCTGAAGCAGCAGGGATGCAAGAGCCTCTCACCGGAGGCTGCTTGCGTGATCCTCGCACCCTAGAGCTGGAAGAAGGTAAGGTGCGGAAAGGACCAAAGTGAGAGCTCAAAGGATGAGTTTGGTACTGTACCCGCAAATCTGAACAGTTGGAGGGTATACTGTAATATCATGAAATAAATTTTGTTCTTTAATATGTGTGAGCTGCTTTAGAAAGATTAATATCGAAACTAACGCTAGCAACACTGAAAGCCCCATCTAACAAGTGGAAGGCAAAGAAACAAAGGTGCAAATGCATGTGGTTAAAACAGTTTTCTGTTGGGAACAGCCACTGATCTATAGCACCTTGAGGTGCATGAACTCAACAGGAAAAGTGAAATTTGGGGAGCTTGTGCATAATAAAACTTTGGATCACCACATATTTAAATTCTTTAGATCAGAATAATAGCAGTTTTCCCCAGACTTGCACACTTGAGTATCCTGAACCCTTTAGATTCCCAGTCTTCACCACATCTTCAGGTTAAAGAAGGACCTAAACTAAAAAGTGGGATGATGGAGTTGTGTGTGTGTGTGTGTGTGTGTTGCCCAAGGTCACCCAATGGGTTTCCATGGCTGAACAGGATTTTGAATCCTGGTCCCCAAAGTCTTAGTCCAACACTCCTTATACCTGGAATATGAGGCATTTGTCAATTTTGCTAATCTTCTATTGTTGCTTTAATTTTCTATACAGATTAGATTTGTATTTATTTATTTATCTATTTATTGATTGTATTTGTAGGTTGCCTTTCTCCAGGAATTGGGACCCAAGGTGGCTTCCAACAATAAGTACACATTAAAAAATGTTAAAATAACATTAAACACATTAAATACATTAAAAAAATTTAAAACCATTAAAAACATGTATCTATTCACAAAATACATTTGTCCCCTACGAAAAGAAGAGGTTCTTCAATCTTGCAGAAACATATCAGTTTTCAGTGTGACTAAAGAGTGCAGATACTCAGTTCTCTATTCTTGGAATACAGAAGCTCCCCTGAGGTTGAAGATGGAAATTAGCCTGAAGATAACCAGCTCATCTCCTGCTTCCTTTTAGTGATTAAACTTCCTCCACAGTGAGTAAACCTGCAGCTGTTGAAGCAGGAAACTACCACTTTGCCATTGAAAGAATCCTTGGGGGTTCCTCAAAGGGATGAATCTGATGGCTCACATGAAATCATACCATCACAGAGATGGAATGGGTCCCATAGATCATCAAGTTCAACACCCACCTACCTTAGTCATTGCAGGATCTTGTCCTGTCTCAGTCCTGCACAGCTGATAAATCAAACAAACAAACTGAATATCTCCCAGCTCGTTACGTACTTCCAGGCAGTAAGCAAAGAGTCATAAATAAAGTCCAACATAAATGAAGTCCAGCAGGGTTTCAGGGTAAGAGAGCATCCAAGGTCAATTAGACATTTGTCAAGGCATGCAGCAAGGTAGCAGGTCAGATAAGCTTTGACAACACCTGGAGGGGAAGGACACCAACTAAATAGACCTAAAGCTTAGAGCAGTTGTGCCTTGATTGATTGTTGCCAGTTATAGATTCTGAGAGAGTGACACTGAGTCTTTCTCTGCTGTCTATGCTGTGTGAAGCTGGGTCTAGGTAAGTATTCCTCTATATCTGAAGAGGCAGGACTCTCTGTTGGAACTGGCACCATCCCTGTTCTGTTTCCAGCACTGTAACCTCTCTCTGTACAGCAGGCCCTGGCATGTCTTCTGTTTCAGCCTCTGGCATGCCCTCTGCTTCAGACTCTGAGTCAGAGTCCATGCTCTGGAAGCAGGGCATGACAGACCTCTAGATAGAGCATCCCTAGTAGGCAGATGTCCAGCCTCTTTTTGAAGATTTCGAGAGACCTCCCTCCCTCTCTTTAGGTCATTGGTTCCATTGCCAAACCACGTTTACTATTGGGATATTCCTTCTAGTGGAAAACTCAAATCTACTGCCTTGTAACTTCAAACCATTAGACCAGGTCCTACTCTCTGAGGAAGAAGAGAATACACCTGCACTTTCTTCTCTGTGACAGCCCTCTAGATGTTTAAAGAGTACAATATTGTAACTTCTCAGTCTTCTCTTCACTGAGCTGAACATTTGCAACGCTTTCAACCTGTCCTTATATTTGTTTTTCTCCATACCTCTAATCTTCCTTGTTGCCTTTCTCTGAATCTGCTCCGACTTGTCTATATCCTTCTTTAAATGAGGCCCCCAGAACGGAATGCAGGAAACTGAACCACTATGACCCTCCAAATGTTGGATTACAACTAAGTTGGATTACAACTTAAGGTTCTAGCTGGCATACCTGATAGTGAAGGATTCTTAGAACTTCAGTCCAACCACCTTTGGAGTTATTATCTACCATATGACAGCACACCTGTCTACTCCTTCTTAGACTATCTTTTCTGTTCAACTAATGGTGAGATATTCCCACCAGAGGTATTGGTTCCAAAGGGAAACTGGGCAGGAGTTCTTTCACAATACAGAATGATAGCATTGTGTTCATATTTTATTTCATTTTATTGTAGTTTGCTGTAGCACTAGAGCTCTCTAGCAAAGACCTCTCAATGCCTTTCCCCAAATGGCATATTTTAGAATTCTGTAGGATGTTGCTGTGGCAGTTAAAGTACTAGTAAAGTTGTCAGGTCACTTTGCTTTTCCTGCCATCATATCCTAACGCCAACCTATTGACATGTAGTGTTTTAATGTTTGCTTTCATATAACACCCTGTACCTTACCATACACTATCAGAGCAGCTTATTTGCTATTTGCTGCCAGGTAATGCTTGTAGTGTATTGCTGTTTGATTCTGTATAATATATGTAGTGCTATGCTACTTGATGCCATGGAGGGGATAAGGGAAGCTGAATGAGAAATGAGATAAACCACTCTTGGGCGAACAAGGGTATGTTGATATAATGAACCTTGATAAGGAAAGGAACAAAGGCAACAAAAGGTCAGGATGTTGGCGGGCTGGAAGCCAGCCTGGGAAAAAGGAACTGTTTTAATTAGCTGACAAATAAGTGCCTTGGGCACACAAATTTGCAATGTTATGGCTTATAACACACTGCAATTCCAATAAGACATTAAGTCGTGGCAATGGCCAGAATGTACAACTGTTACTCCAGTGTTTCTTGAATAAAGCTTTGCAAACTTCTCAGCCTATTTCTTGGGACAGGACTGATACTGTTCATGATATAAGCTTACTTATCTAAGTAACAACTCTGGGTCCAATGTCTCTGCTACCAAAAAGCCTGACAGAAATATTATTCAGTCATTCTGATCACCAGCAGAATGGACCTCTTCTTCCCAGGCAGTGGATGCCCAGTAAAGTAGACTGGGACAGGAGTTATGACATGGCAATAGTGTCACAAGCGTGACTGAGAAGCTATTATGAATATGGAACAGTTACAGATGAGTAAATCTCATATACTTAACTAAGTAGCTATTGTGATGAACATTTACCATAAATGCTTTTTCAACTAAAGGATGTACAGCACTTACATAAACTAGCACCATAAAAACAATGAAAATTAGATCTGTGCGGTGGTTAGAGTATGGGGTTCAGACATGCCCAAGCTATGAAACTCATTGAATGAATGACATTGGTTGTGTCACCCTCTGTATCAAACCAACCTGCTTCACAGGATTATTTCAAGGATAAAATGAGAGAACCAGAGTGGTGTAGTGGTTTGAACATTGGATTATGACCCTGCAGACCAGGGTTCAATTTTCCGCTCAGCCACGGAAGCCCACTGGGTGACTTTGGGCATGTCACACACTGTGGCCCTTTTCGCACAGCATTTTCCATGCAAAAGAGCCCCTCGAGCATCGTGCAAATGTGAGGAGCGGTCCATACAACGCACTCACACTAGCACAATGCTCCAGGGCCTTGCAGGCACTGCTCATGCACTTTTTCATTTTTGGCTTTAAGCCAAAAATAGTGTGCAGTCGCGCATCACTCCAGGGCCCCATGTGCACTTACATTGTGTGCGGCGCCTCGGGAGCCGGGCTGGTCGTGCTTCCTGTCTCAGTGCAGCCTGGGAAGGTCCCAGGCTGCACTGCGAAAGGAAGAGGCGGGGCTCTTGCGTGAGCAGGAAGCTCGTGTGGAGCTGAAGAAACCCGGATGTGAGGTCCTCTCAGAAGAGGCTGCTCGCGCGAGCACCGCACCCCAGCACCGAGAAAAGGTGAGTTGTGGAGAGGGTCTCTGAGTCCCGCAAAACTCCATGGTAGGTTCGTCTTAAGGATACCATAAGCCAGAAATGACCTCAAGGGATACAGCAACAACAAAAATGGCAAAGAGTGCAATGAACTTGAGATCATTGGAGGGAAGCAGGGGGCATACAAATAATAAAAGAATACGAACCCTATAGCACAGCCGGTGGAACGCAGAGAAATAGGAGGATATTGCATATAAAAATACACACACACACACACACACACATATATATATATAGAAATAGAAGCATATGACAGAGCCTTGGTTCCAAGTGACCGGAGATAAGGAAGTGGTGTTGCTTGTGGTTATGTAGCATGAGTCTCCCTTTTTAGATTATATTACCTTGTACTTGTAGAACTTTTTCTCAGTCCTAAATACTGAACTGAACAGGAGCATACTCTGAGGACAACCATTTGAAGACAAGCAGATTGACATCATCAAGTGAGTGGGGCCTTTCTGAGGAATATGGCTGGGGGTCAGAAGGAGTGTTTGAGAACCAACCCACCTAGATTCTGTTCTAAGTTTCAGGAGATGATCTGAGACAGAGGAATGGGAGTTGAGACAGAAAATTATCTAAACACTCTGCAATCTGTTAGTTAGAGCTCTAAACTCTAGATTTCATTCCTCAGAATCAGGAACTCACGGTCCAGACACAAAAGATTCACTTCATCGTTTAAGGGTGAAGCCTTCAACCCAGACCAAGGACTGCCCCAGCAGGTCTCTATCTTCACTTCTCTTACCTTGTCTGTTAAACTTAAAAAACAAACACTTAGTTGTTGTTAATTGCCATCAGGTTGAAGATGTTAAAACCATACAGGAAAGAGAAGTGAGAATATTAGGGTCACAGGCCTACATTTTGCCACAGATATTATTTCTGCTGTAAGTTAAAATGTTCTAGTCTTAGTGAGCTCAATGCAGGCAGAGGCCATTTCCTTTCTTGGCCTTTTGAGCTGTGCAGTTGGACAATCTCCTTTTCTTCAAGAGTATCTTTGTTGTAAAGGGGATTTAATCCCACCTCTCTCCGCATTGATTCTTGTTTTGTGCCATTCATCATTTTTTGAGGAAAGTAGATTTGTTCCACTCAAGGAATTGGGAAAGTGACTCTATAATTAAAAGGACTTTTATACGGGACACTGAAATCTGGGGTTCAGATTTGAGAACAACTGGATTCTGTCTATACCTTATGTAGGGATGAGAAGAATCCAGAATTTTCCAAATCTGAATCCAGGTCCGAATCCCTGGAAGGTTCTGGGAATCCACAAATCTCGAATCTTTCAAATTCTTTTTTTAAAAAGGGTTTAAAAAGCAACTCTTTAAAAAAAATTTAAACTTTTTAAAACTTTTTTTAAAACAGAATTTCTTTTTTAAAAAGCTATTTTTTGGTTGGTGGGTTTGAAAGATTCGGTCCGCCTATTTTTGCACAGGGATTCAGATTCGCGAACCTCAAATCCTTGCTGAGGATTCGAGGATTCGGTTGGCTCCTCAGGTGATGTACCTCACTGCTTACCTATCAGATTGAGAACATGTAGTCACTGTTTGTAATCACACACTTAGCTTCTGATAGTTTCAACCAATATAAGTTACAGGAACTTAGTGGACAACAAAAGAACCTTGAGAGAAAAACCTCAAGATCAATGTATATGACTTAGTGCAGAACTTTCGTTGAAAACTCCAATGAAGTCAGTATTGTTTACTGCTAGAAGACATAATCTCAAAATGGTTCCCAGCTAGCATTTCGGCCCTTTAAAACTAAGTGCAATTAATAAACATATCAGTGTTGAATGCTGGAATAGTATAATTTTCTTGGCAAATATTTACAGATGTGGTGGCATCATCATCTCATATAGTAGTGAAATATTATGAAATACAGGTAATCACTAATTGATGTATCACATGAACAGGATCTATTATCCACAGCTTTAAGATTTAATGAGCATTTCTTCCACAAAGATTTAATCAGTATGCTATGTCTGGCAGATGGGTTAGAAATGAATTTTAACTGTAACAAAATGGAAAGTCAGACTATGTTTTCTAATTTTAATGGAGATATTTACTCAGCAAGTTAAAGAAAAACTACACTCAGGGTCAGATTTTTTTAAAAAAATATGGTATCCATTTATTCGTTGCTCTAGCAATAATAGTCACTTTTATTCTCCCCCTCACATGCATGGAAATTGGTGAAACAATTTAGGAAGCTATTCAATACTGGTCTTTCTTAAGGTATCTGACGTTTCTATAAACTTGTGATTTAATTAATTGGCTAAAGTATAGTTATGTTTCATGCTGCCAGCTTCATGTACAATTCAGTACACTGAACTGTGTTGTATGTTTTGTTATTATTGATGTGTTGTCTTGGTGCAATCATCATCATCATCTTTTTTCCCCCAAAGCAATCATGTAAGAATTAATTGTCCTAAACATCTGAATATCCTAGGTTATTAACATCCTTTTGTCAAATCCAAGACTTTCAGTGAGGAAATTGTAAGTTAAACCTATACTGATTTTCATGTTGACGGAAATCACCACAATGTCATCTCTTTGTGATAGAGAAATTTAATGGCCAAATCATTGTCACTGATTTTTCCTCCTCCCCCTCCCCAAGCATATGGTCATTGTGACTTGAATTCTGTTAGTAGACCCCAACTGGAGTAAAGCCATCAAAACAATTCCATTCACTGATGTGCTGACTCACCATTCAATAATTGAGTCAATGGAACTATTCTAGTTGGAACCAGCCAACTGGATTCAGGTTAAAGTCTTCTGTTCTGCTGAAGCACCTTCTTTCAATTTAGGATTTAATGCTCTGAGGCTAGCTTATGCTACAATGTGATTGTTGATCTTAAGCTCAGTCAATGGTTTGCAATTCTGGATCTTTTAATAAATATTAGGAGGAAAAAAAAGTATATTAAACATGCTTTGGGTCCCAGATGGGAGAAAATTGGGATAAAAATGAAAGAAAATGAAATAAAAGAACACTCACTTGGTGTGACGGGCACACAAGTCTGCTCTGCCCACAAACCAGATCTGACTCAATGTCAAACCACAGGCAGTGTGAAGGTTTACTGTCTTAAAGGGAAGGGATTAAAATGAAGCTCAACTGAAGTTGAATCAGGAGGAATTGAATTTTTTTGCTCCTCTGCTCTCCCAAAGTAAAACTTTGCCTTCAGTCACTGAAGGCCCACTCCTAGGAAAGCAACTGGCTTGTGTGTGTGTGTGTTTAAGAGAGGCAGGATGGGGTAGATTATAGTTAGCATTTTTAAACAGAGAAGTAGGAAGAGAACAGACTGTTGAAGTATGGGGAGATAGCCCTCCATTTCTGGAGATCTGATCTGAGACAGAAAAATTGACCATGGATTTGTGCAAAGACAAGCTAGAGTGCCACATTTTCCCATTCCAATAACTTTAATATTGTTGTTGTTGTTGTTAAAAAGAACTGGTTATGACTATAACACTTGTTTTTAATCCCTTTTCCTCTCTGTCCTTCACCTTCACCCAGCCCATCTTTTTTCCAATTTCTTCTAGTACTTAAAGGACAAAGAAAACATGACTGTCTTCATGGGAAACATTTCAGCCACAGGAATGAACAGCACCTATTCTCCAATTACTATTAACCCCACGAACATTGCTATTGCTGTCCTTATCTTGATGTCCTTTCTAGTTGGCACAACTATAAATGGGGCATTCCTGTGGGTGCTAGGGGTGAAGATGGAGAAAACAGTGACTATCCTCTGGTTTTATCACCTAATTCTCAACCACTTAATCTTTTGTTCCTTGCTTCCTTTGTTCGGTGTCTATGCTCTCCTTGGATTTCACTGGCCCTATGGTACTGTAATGTGTAAGCTTGTCAACTCCTTGGGTTCTCTGGCAATGTTCACCCTGGTCTTTCTACTCACTGTTATCAGTCTGGACCGCTACGTTATAGTGTGCCATCCCATTTGGTCTTTGCAGAACCGCACGATACCTCAGGCGCAGAGACTGATTGCGGGAGTGTGGTTTCTTTCCCTCATTTTTAGTGCCCCTTATCTGATTTTCCGAGAGACGAGAGAAGTAGAGAAGGGCAGAGTCGCATGTGTTAATAATTACATTTTTGTCAGTGGTTGGAAGGAGGAGGAAGCAGAGGTTCTGGCATGCCACATTCAGTGGTCTCTCTTTGTGTTTCGGTTCATGCTGGCTTTTCTTTTTCCCTTCGTCATCATAATGGTCTGCTCTTATTGGATGAGTCGAGAAATGAAGAAAAGAAGGCTTGTCAAAAAGAGTGTGAAACCTTTCAGAATCCTTGTCACTTCCGTCACCTCGTTCTTCATCTGTTGGCTTCCGTACCATCTCTACCACTCTTCACTACTGATTGTGAATTTTCCTGAGGCAATGCACCACGTTCTCTGGACGATTATGGTTGCTGCAGTCTGTTTCAACTTCTGCTTCACCCCCATTTTCTACCTCTTTGTGGGAGAGAAATTCCAGCAGGTCTTCAAGACGTCCATGGTTGCTTTGTTCCAGAAAGGTTTCATGGATGCTCCTATCATTTTTGTTGATCATGAAAACCCTGGGAAAGAAGGACAGCGACTGCAAGAGGATCTCAGAGCAGAAGGTGACTCAAGGGAGTGATCTGCCACAACCATATATAGACATGGGAAATATTATGATCTAGATGATTCTGAATGATGAAGCTTACTCCCATATAAATATGTAGAGTGGCAACTTTTGTGATAATGTCTTTTTTTTTTGTCCTATCTTTTCTTTTCTTTTTTCCTCCCTCCCTCCCTCCCTTCTTTTCCTGCACACTATCTTTCTTCTCCTTCTTGTTCTTCAGTGTTTGCGGGATTCCAGACTTCTAAAGGAAAGCCTTCATAGGTTTGACTGGTTTTCCTGCTTATTTTTAACATCAGCATTCAGACTGAATGGGGGAATCAGGAGGAAACCACCCTTGTTTCCTTCCTTATTTGTGGATGTGTATTCATAATGTGTGTGTGTGCGCGTGTGCACACGTGCGTGCGTGCATGCACGTGTGTATGTGTGCATATATACAAACACACACACACACACACACACACAGAACTTTTTTGGGGGGGGTGTGAGAAATATGTCCCATACCTTCCTTTCTGATCACTTTTTCCTCTTCAGCATATTCAAGAGTGACCTGAGAAGGAATTGCCAAATAATTAGCTCCCTCAAAGACCCATTACCTGAATATCCTGGACCATTAATGCTCTTTTTTCAAGTCCAAGATCCAGGTTATCTAAGTTTTAAAGTAAACTCATCTGACAGACAGAAAATACAGAAATCAGATGGCAAAACATTAAAGAAATTAGTTAATAAAATTCACAAAAATCAGATAACATGCCATCTGCAACCACTTGCATCTGGAGGAACTTACTGGTCAGATGATCATCATCAATCCCTCTACATCAACAGCAACATTTCTTTTACATGCTAGTAGTCAGCTTGTTGTAGTGGTTTTAGTGTTGGACTAGAGATCTGGGAGGAAAAGGTTCAAATCTCCACTCTGCCATGGAAAGCCACTGGGTGACTTTGGGCAAGTCATACTTTCTCAGAGCAAGGTAATAGAAAACCCTCTCTGAACAAATCTTTCCAAGAAAGTCCATGATAAGTTTCCCCTAGAGTCACCATAAGTCATAAATGACTTGAAGGCATCCAACAACAACACATTTTTCTTTACATTTGGGATTGAGAAAATAAACCCTGGAGTTTAAGAACTGAATACAGAAAAAATTGAAGCTGACAGACTCTCATCCTTGAAAATCACTACCTATATTAGTAACATTCTCAACTCTTCCTCATCATAATTTACCTGTAAAGAACCTTTTGAGCTGTACCATAAAACAGAAAATAGCTCCCAAAGAATATGAGAAATTACACTGTATTGTATTGACTATCTATCTATCTATCTATCTATCTATCTATCTATCTATCTATCATCTATCTGTCACTCCTTATCCTCACCTCACCTATATATTTTGAGCTGTACATGTTTATGTCCCAAAGAGAACAGGAGAATACATTAGAATTTGTTGGTGCACCATATTTAGGCATGTTCCTCTACATTTCTTATTAGTGACTATTAGGGATGGTCCAACCGAATCCTCAAATCCTCAGCAAGGATTCAATATTCACGAATCTGAATCCCTGCAGCAAAATAGGCAAACCGAGTCTTTTGAATCCACAAACCAAATAGTTTGTTGGAGACCGGGACTCCTGAAAACCTGGGAGACCAGGAGACCTTAAAACCTGGGAGAGCAGACGCACAAGGGGAGATGGCAAGTAGGTGAGTTTTTCTCTTGGAGCAGTAACAGTCTTTGCTAACAATTTCAGAAATTACATCTGGGGTTTTATATTAATATATTTAAATTGAACATTTAATATTTAAATTCAGCATTATTTTCTGTGCTGAAAATCAGTGGCATGTAGAAATGCTGGGCTCAGTGGGTCTGATGCCCATCAGAAGTAGTGGGGCAGAGGGTAAGGTCACACAATCTCAGCCAGTGATTGCCACATGTAGGTTAGTGTACCGCCTTCCACGAGACCAGTGCCTGGTTGTAAACCTATAGCTGGAATAGGATGAGAAGTGAAATGTCTGTCAAGGTTTCTCATGAGCCACATGACAAACCACGTGTGTAGCAGAAAGGAAAAAATGTGTTTAAAAATTGATGCCTCCAGGGCTCACCAAAGGCCTGATTGGCTGGAAGGTACAGTCTTCTTGAGATTTCAAGGACAGCTGAAAGATTCCTTTGCATAGCCCCCTTGCAAAGCTCTTTCATACACAGTTCTGGGGTTTGCAGTTTTACAAGGTGTCACAGCCTTCTCTGCCAAAGTGTGCTGCTGCATCATCAAACTACAAACCCCAGGATGCCAGAAGGAGCTATGCAAAGGGAAGCCAGGTTTGAATCATTTTCGATCTGGGGAGATCCTGAGGCAAAACTATGACAATTGTCCCGGCCAGATTTCTTCAGAGGGAGGTTTGCCTTTGCCTAGGCTTTTGCTAAGGCTGAGAGAGTGTGTCTTGCCCAAGATTATCCTCCTTTCCCTTGCTTTTTAAGCCCTTTAAAAAAAAAAAAGGATTCAAAAGATTTGAGATTTGTGAGATTCGTGGGTTCCCAGAATCTTCCAGGGATTCGGTTCCGGATTCAGAAAATTCTGGATTCGTCTCATCCCTAGTGACTATGAATCCAAAGAGAAATTAAATATTAAAAATATAGAAAACTGGTTTTTAGGCACAAAAAGATATCTCTTTCACTAACGAAAAATCAATGTACAAAGCAATATTTACATGTAAAAAAATCAACAAGAAGAAAAGAACCCAAACAAACCAGCTTTTACATCTTTTTAAAATACAAAAGAGAGAGAAAAAAATTGTACTATTTTAGATTGCTCAGTCTTGTTCACGAAAAAATTACATTACTGTGTTAGGAGTTTTTTGACCCCTATCAGCATTTCTATTTAGTTGCATTCACATGAGAATGAACCACAGAAAAAGGTTGTTGGATGGTCTTTTGTGGCCCCAAACTGCATCTGTTAACATTCACATTTTATATATAATATTATCATTTTCATCTGTAATTACATCTTGGGTTCAACACCTTCTTTTATCTACATCTATAAATACTGGCTGACACTTATCAAGACATTAAAAGTGTCATTATTCTTTGAAAAACAGTGTAATGTTCCTTAGATGACTTTTTTGAGGAAGAAAACCTAAATACACTTACCAGGGAGAGATCCCATTGAAAACAATACAACTGGCTTCTGGGTTGACAGGTGTAGGATTATATTTTTAATCATAAAGCCTTTTGATACCCTTTAAGTAAGTTTGATTTTGAGGTCAAAGCTGACTTTATCAGTAAATGAATTGGAGATTACACGTTCTTTTCTGAAGTTACCCTGACCAGAAAACATGTGCACATCAAACATCCTTTGGCTTTATTCCTGTAATTGATGTAGGAACCACTTGTGACTTCTGCAGGCATATTTTCTGAAAATAACAGTGGGAGCTGTTTGCCTGGTTTGTACCCATTTAATCAATCTGTTGTGTCTTGACAGTCACCTTGTATGGAAAGTCAGGCAAGTAAAAGCTAGCAGTGATGTGGTCAAAGTCAGCTGACAGTATGCTTTTTGAAAATAATATGTAGACTTGCAAGCTTATGAATGTTTTCAGGTGGAGAGATGATTCAGAGATGTTACACTATCAAACTATAAGGAGATACTACACACCTCAGCTTTGGGACTACATGGTTTCTGCTATCCCTACCCATCTCCTCTCCCAGCTAGAAGTGGTCAAAAATTTTATTTGCTTCATTTGTTTGATAAGAACTTTTACAGTATGTGGGAAACTGACCCATACAGAAAGAGTGCTTTGAAGGCCTAGCCTTTAAAACTTTACTTAGAATCCCTGCTATATTCAACCATGTTTGTGGTGCTGAATTAGCAGCCAGAATCATGTTTGTTCTACTGATATAGTTACCAGATACAGCAATGAGGACAACGTGAGGATTGTTGCAGTTTCAAGAAAACAATGATAAAGGTAAGGAAGGGGCCAAGTGGCTTTAAAGTGCCTATTTTTGAGTGTCCAGTTTCCAAGGGGCTGGTGTCCTCAGAGCGGAGGCACTCTGGAAGAAGTGGCTTAGAAAACCATTGCTCAGGGTGGGCGGTTTCTTTTTCTAGGGCCACCATTCCCATTTCTACCTCCCCTCTACATTAGGAGGGGGCAACTGCACCTACTAGTGTAACAGGCTGTCACACGAGGAGACACGTTAACTGTCCTCTGTGTAGCAACATTGTGCGACATATGGCAATGACAAGCTGCCATTGTGGAACATGCAATTGCAATGCACAACCACAATGAACAATATATGAAGCACAATGGCAATGCACAGTCTAGGATGTGCAACCACAAGGCACAATGTGCAACTGCAACACACAGTGTGCAATGTGCAGTTGCAACTTGCAAAGACAAGGCACAGAGGAAAATGTTGTCTGTCTGAATCACTTCCACCCCTATCAGAATATCTCTGGTTTGCAATGATGATTTTTTGGTGACCCCTGCGTGGGTAGCTTGACTTATGGCTTGGTATATCTCTAACCGCATGCCAGACTTTTACAGCAGCATTGTGCCACAGGCAAAAGGGATATACATCTCCAAGTCCTCATTGGGTTGTTTCTGTTTTTTATTTTCAAAAAAAGTCTAGTGCATTTTGACCTGTGTGTATATTTCAGTGGCCTTCTTGAACAGAAATCCTGATGTTTCATGATCTATTTCCTGCCATCCAGCAAATCAGAGCAGAACTTCTGCTTTCACAATCTGTTTCGCCCCCCCCGCCCACGTTCCAAGCAGCTCGGGGGGGAGGTGAATTTGCTGTCCCCCCTTCAAAAAGGGACTGCATCACCAGTGTGACCATTGTCGCTCTGGCTGCCGGGGAGGGGGGCGGGCCAGGTGGGACCTTTAAACCATGGCTCCACCTCCCCTGATGGCCTCTTCTTTGTTTCTGGCTTTCAGGGTGGCATCTTAAATAGGAGTTAAATAGGTCTCCTAGCAGGTGAAAGGGGGGCATTAAGGCATTGGGATATACTTTTGGCACAAGGTGGCATAGGACACACCTCTGGAACTCACTCTCCAGGTCATCAGGAAGCAGGTGAAGGGCAAAGAAGGAGGGCACCCTTGGGGTGGACCCACATATTTTATGTCCTCACTTCTGGGCTCTGTGGCAGGTGGTGGGTTTTGTGGAGTACACCTTTCAGAGCGGGTCACCAAGGTGGCAACTCAGGATCGGGGTTTGCCCTCGGGACCAGGTGCAGCCCCCATAAGGTCAAGTTTAGGTTCAATGCCGTGTCCAAGGTCAAGTTCAAGTTCATGTAAAAATAGGCAATAAATAAATAATTGCCCGTGGTTCTTCCCAAGTTCTGTCGTGTGGTCTCTTCATTTTGAGGGGTGGGCAGCAAAGCCACCTTCTCAGCCACCAGCCTACTGGTAAGCCTTCCAAAAGCAAAAGGAAGAGCTTTCAAGAAGGTAGCAAAGGGCAATGGCACCACAGTAAAATCCAAATGTAGAAAAGGGGTGTAAATCTTTGTTAATTTGTTCATTTTGTTCAGTTTGTTTTGCTTGGTGGGACAGCAGCAGCAGCAGCAGCAGCAAAAACCTTTAAAAAGTATCCTCCTATGTGAGAGTCTGAGAATTTTTGTGCATTTTTCAAGGGTCTGTTCACATTTGTAGGCACTTTTTCACAAACTTCAAAAAAATTAGAAGCGTTCCTCACCACCACCATAAACCCAAACATTTCTTATGCAAACTGACATTACTACTGCCTTGTTGCATGGACTTATGAAGCAATGAAGCATTGGGTGGGTTGCCAGTTGGGTGGGTTGCTTGCTTCCTTTGGATCAACAGCCCTTTTTCCCCCTTGTGCATGTGACCTTTTTTTGCTTAACAAAGGGAGAAAGAAGATAATTTTGCACAGGGGCTTCTTGTGCAAATGGCAGAGACCCCAGGCCTTTTCATACTATACAGTTATAGCTGTAGGGTTGCTCTTTATTTGCCACAATTCCATCCTATGGAATCCTGGGGTTTACAGGTTCATGAGGCTCCAGAGCATGTTCTGGGTGAGAATTCTAAATAAGCCTCCTGAAACTGCAACTCCCAGGATTCTGTGGGACACAGCCATGTCAGTTAAAGTGGAATCATAGTGCTGTAACTGTGTAGTGTGAAGAGGCCCTGGACAAAATGAAAAAAAAAGACAGACCCTTTGATCTTTTCACTCTTGTACAGGGAGGATTCAGTTCACAGATGCAGAACTAGGGCTTGCACGTGATGCCACTGTTCATGAAGGTAGGCATATGGCTAAGATGTTGTGTTTGGTTGTGTGATGTATCACACATTCAGGCATGCCCACTGTCATTCAACACAAAGGTTGCATAGCACAATCTGTGCATGACTCCACCACAGGTGGAAATTTATGCTACCCAACCATGATGGATGATTTTGGTCAAGTCTGAAAGATCTATTATCAACAAATTGTAAAAGCTTGGTTTTCAATCCCTCTATTTTCAAGCATGGTAATGGTAATTTACAGTTGCTACCTTTTTTCCCCCTCAAAGGCTCCTCATCTTTAACAGCTCCATGGCAACCAAATACAAGAGGATCTTCTCTGTGAAGCAAACAGCTATACTTGTTGGATTGAACCAGTGCAAATGGGAAGAGTTTTTGTACCATTTTTCATTTTTGAAGCATTCATCCCAGTTTTGCAATTCTCATGCACAGAATTTTCAGCCATTTCTGTAGGGGAGCTGAACGCCGGTGTTCTGTAGGGGAGACCTATAGGATTCTTCTGGTCATTGTTTCCTCCGTTGCAACTATTTTTAATCACAAGTTTTGGATTGCTTTATTATCCTGTACAGGAGTCCCTCTTTTATTGATGCCTCACTTTTTGATGACCTGCTGTTTTGACTGTTCTAAATTATTACCCAGCACCATATACACAAAGTGTGGTCTGCCTTTCTGACCATGAGTCGAATTAATGAGTTCCGGTTAGGGTCGAAAGACAAGCAGCGGGGTCTATTCTGTGGGATTTTGCCTCCTTCGTGAACTCTCCCCCATCTAGGAAACAGCCCAAGGTAACCTTAGAAGGGAGTGCTGAGAGTGTTTCCCTTTGCCAGAATTCCTTCTGCAGTTGTATTCCTAGGCTTGTGGAGTTCAGTGCCTGTTGAATAAATGGCGGATGCAGTACATACTCAGACAGAATGAAAGGATGGTGTTAGGCTTGAAATTTAGGGCTCTGTAACTTGCTATAGAATTAATACTTGATAACGATTGACTGTGATATTAATTGGCATTTTAGACACTCAGAGCTCATCAAACAACCTTGCTTTAGAATTATTTATTCTGCTCTCCTCCTGTTTATATTCAGTATGTACAAGTAAAGGACTTTTGACATGTCAGAGATATCTTTGAGGAAGACCTAGGATGTAACAGGGTCGTGTAGACTCAGGAAGTTAAGAGTCAGACAGAATCTAACACATGTACAAGTTGTGACTCTGTTACTGCTGATGCATGAATTTTTTTCTTTTCTGTAAGCATTCTTTAATATAAACATAAAAATGGTATAAAAAAGGAAGCCTGAAAGAATAAATCATCCTTCCTAGGATCCTTTGGCCAAAGTTATGTGTGTGTGTGTGTGTGTGTGTGTGTGTGTGTCTTTTTTTGTTCTCTTTTCTACCTTCCTAGCTCGTATTTTGGGGTTCAAGTCAGCTCTGTGTTCCACCTGGGGATACAGTGAGGTGTGATTTGTTTATCCACCCTAACATAGTGGTTTTACAACATTTTTGCAACCATACACTGCTTAAAAAAATCAGCAGCATCTTTCATTCAGTCTGTGTCCTGTGTCCCACTTATTTGACATGTTAGGGATTGGAGCACTATGGCTTCTGCGTTTTGCCAATTGTCTTTTTTTTTTTTGACAGTGCTCCAGTCCTGCCTTAACCTGTCAAATAAGCAGAGGCTTTCTTTATACTTTCATTGTATGCATTTGTCAGTTTGATTATATTATATTCATTGTTTTCAGATTTTGGTTTTCTTGGCTGGATAATATGTTTTTTGCTTGAATTGCCTAGTTTTATGTTTGTATTACTTCCACTTTCACCTAGGTGTGCATCTCTCTCTCTGCATAGATTGAATTGTACACCTTTGTCAAAGCTAGCTTTTTGGCTGTTGTTGCTCTTTTACTTGTAAAGCACCATGTGTACTGACAGTGCTATATAAATAAATAATGATGGAAGTGATGATTATGAGTTCTTTCCATCCCAAGGTGGAAAGATATTTGCAAATTAGGATCCATTTTCATTGAAAACAAGCCAACAGCGATGGGCCTTGAAATTATCACATAGTAACCACCAGCCACAATCAGACCCCACATAGTCAGAGTTCACTGATGTTGCAAGAGACTGGTGACAGATTCTGTGGTGTCATAACTTCTGCTTTTCACAGACATTTCTTTCTGGGAAACCCTTATTTGCATGTGTGTTTCCGTGAGAGAGCAGGACAGGCACAAAGACTCTGCTGTCTAACAAGGTAACAACATGTTTCTTTAAAATTCTTATGATCCAGTCAAAATTAAAATAAATGAAGCTGACAAATGAAGTTCAAAAGTACTTAACTGGGCTAGGTTTCATTTATGTTTTTGTTTCTGTGCTTTAAGGTTCATCATTCTTTTCTCCCTTTTTCTTCATAGTTCTTTCTCCTGTTCATCTGGACTATCTCAAGTCTCTAGAGCAAGAGTGGACAATTTCTTTCATTTTACTTTATTTATACCACAGCTTTCTCCTGGGTTAGGACACTGAACCTCCACCTCTCCAAATGTTAAATAAATAAATACAACCCTCCAGAAATTGTTGGGCTGCATTTCCGACCAGACCTAGCCAACACAAGCTATGGCATGGGGTGACGGGAGATACAGTCCAGTAACATCTGGAAGGCCACAGGTTGCAGCTCAGTAACATCTGGAGAGATCTTGTTCATATTTTTAGCTATTTCAAAATTGCCTGAGTTATGTTGCAAATGTGGCTTGGTACTGTAAAATATAGCAATAGCACTAGCAGTTACATTTCCATATCGCTTATCAGTGCAAAGCACTCCCTAAGCAATTTACAGTGTGTTTTAGCTAATTGTCCCCCACCAAGCTGGGTACTCATTTTACCGACCTACAGAAGGCTGGAAGGCTAAGTCAACCTGGAGCCCTGCAGGATCAAACTCACAGTGTTGTGGCTGCAGTACCAGCATTTAACCACTGTGCCACAAGGTACTTCCATCTCCTCATGGGGAGTATAATATGAGGCAGCTGTTGTTGTTGTGTTTCTTTGAGTCAGCTTAAACAAACTTTTTGAATTATGTAACACCGTAGACTGAGCTCACCATGGTACTACCTTTCCACAGTGGTGAGATTGTGTACTCCTGTGAGGCAAAATGCTATGTTGACGGTAGCAGTGCTGTTAGTAGGATCTCCCATGTCAAGTAAGCTTTTGCTAAGGAGCCAGATTAAATGTGTCAAACAACTACTGGGCAATAGCAGTAGTAGGGAGTGACACTGGGAGATGACTTCTCAGAGTGTCTGAATGAGTGTTTGAATGTCTTTTACAATAAAAGCCCTATGATGAGACAGTCTAGAATGAAGCTACAGCTCTGAATCTGAGCAAGGCTGTTGATGACAGGGTGACATGAAAATCTCCCCTTCATAAGGTCATCGTAAGTCAAAGCTGACTTGATGGTAGTAAACAACAAACAACTAGCAGACTGAGCAGAAGCCTAAATATCCTATAAGCACATGAGTCACATGATGCAGTACCAATAAGGATCACCTTGTGTTTAGAACTAAATAGGCAGATGTGGTTGCTAACCGTGCAAAAAAGCAACATCAGTTCTAACATGAAGTCAGCAATAAATCAGGTACCCAAAGAGGCTCAGTTGGCGGCCATTCAATATATTGGTGTTTTTGCCTCTGCAATGTTCTCCCCTCCACACTTGTTTTTTTTTAACCTCAGTTAATTTGATGAAGCTGTTTTTCTGTCCTTCAGCTGGACTTCATATCTCTTACATTCTTTACTTGAAAAGATGAAATAATGTAAGTGAAACTCCAAAGTGTCTCTCTCAAATCTCTTCCCAGATGGGGCATTGTAGCTGTGGCACTGCTTGATCTCCAGATCTGGGGAAAACTATTCTACCATTTGAGACAGAAAGGAATAAACAGCTGTGGATAAATGTGTTCTTAATATCTTGTTCCAAATATAGGGTGTATGAGATCACCCTGGATTCAAAATTTTTCAAAAAGAGATCTCATTCTTCCAGCTCCTGTACTGACTTATTCTTTATTTCCTTCCTTTCTTCTCATTCTTTTAATTTCACAGGATTCTGCAGGTAACAGCAGAATTACAAAGAGACTGAAATTTCAGAAAAAAGAGAAGAGAAGATGGGCTATTCCCTTGAGGTCTTGCTCCTTGGGCTGCTTTCAACCTGCCTGCTTTGGAAGGGTAAGGACTAGGAGGAGACTGAGAGGAGGAAGAGGAGCTATGGAAGCAATGCAGAGGCCATTCCCTCAATTATCCATCTTTTCCAATAAGGGGTTAGGCTGTAAGATTGCTGTTCTCTGCTTGTATGATTCAGCTTCTTGTCTTCTTTTCCTAGGTGTGCATTGTGACCTATCTCTATATACACTGGATGCCCCCCTGTCTGTGACAGTACCGGAGGGACTCTGTGTCATCATCCCTTGTTGTTTTACTTATGACCCATCTCATGCCAGCAATGATTCCCAGTTGTATGGATATTGGTATGAGGTAGGGAAAAGTACGAAATATGATTCTGCAGTTGCCACCAATGATGCAATGAAAGAAATAGAAAGCTATGCTCGAAGTCGCTTTAATCTTTCAGAGGAAGTGGCACGAGGCAACTGTTCCCTCATCATCAAGGATGCCCAGACAACTGATGAAAGGAAGTACTTTTTCAGAATTGAGAAAGAACCTGCTGCAAAGTTTAGTTACAGCAACAAAAGGCAAACGTTTGTGAATGTAACAAGTGAGTGCTGGCAAGGATGTCTGGTTCCCTGCAGAACCCTTCAAGTAACATGAGCTTTTTGGGGTGGCCTGGGCCATATATAAAACAACAGTGAAATATACATATAAATCTACTGCCAGAAAACAAGATCCCCTCCATAAACACAGGGACAGACAGAACTGTAACAAGCTGTGTAACAAGGAACAATGGGTGGGACATGTCAAATTAGCAATTAATGGGTACAGGTATTGTTTTTCAGCAGTGTGTGCACTCCTAATGCCTATCTCAGTGGTTCTCAAAGAAGTTTCTTAATAAAGGCTTGGCCATGATGATCGGCTGCTGCACATCAGCAGAGATCCTCTCTATGCCCCAAACATAGGCACAGACAGGAGTGTAAAAAGGTACAACAGGGAGCAGTAGGAGTGACAGACCAGGGAAGAAGGCTTCTTTTGATTCCAGAAAAGGAAGAATCCCTTGCCTTTGGGAATTTCAATCAGCAAAGGAAACAGAGGAGTGTGGATAGGACATTTGTGACATAGAGCCTTTCCGCACTGCATTGCCATAGTGCTTTTATTCCACTTTCAACATCCTGTGGAATTCTGCAGTTTGTAGTTTACTGAGGTCAAAGAGCTCTTTGAGTGAGAATTCTAAATTCTTAAACTGCAAACCCCAGGATTCCACAGGAAGTTGAAAGTGGAATAAAAGCACTATAACAGTGTAGTACGGAAAGGCCTTCAGATAAGTCAATATTTTTGGTCTATCCCTCTTTTTATCTATGACAAAATGTTGAATCTCTTTGAGTACCTACATTCTTTATATCTATATGCAGCCATATCTAAAAAAGTGATGAGGGGAACATTTGAGAGTCCTCAAAGTCTCCATAGACCCTCTAAATAAAGAGATGGCTACTGAGGCAATACTAAGTTTTTGCAAACATCTTTTTGAATGCTCAGTAAAGAAGTTGAGCTATTGTAAGAGCTCAGAGGAAACTGATTCTCCATATTCCTTTATGAATTGAACATCCCCATTGTAATAATGTGCTTTCCATTATCTGGGTAACACAGCTGAGGGGTATAGTCTCTCCTTCAGGTAAATGATGGGTTAATGATATGAGGATTTTGGGTTACATTTATTGAGAGTCAGCATCACTTAGGAACAACAGGGATCAGGACAGACATTCACTCATTGAGGATGATCAGTCTGGGAAGAAGTGTGGAAGCTCTGGGATTCTACCAAAAATCCATAACAAATATAATCAAGGGATCTTGAGTTAAGCCACTTCCCTCTTGTTCAGAAGTGAGGCCGATTACTATTTGCAGCTTCTCTTTTTCTGCCCAGTGAGCAATTTCTCTGTCACACTTGGTTGATGGTAAGAACCAGGAAATCTATTCATGTGTTTAGAAAATAGTTTTGTGTCTGCAGGAGCATTTTGAGGTCCCCTTCCCTTTTTGAAACTCCTTGTTCGTACACAGAAGGATTTGCTTATTAATCAAGTCTTCCAGGTCACAGTCAAGAGATTTCCCTCTTTTCCTTTGCTGATTCCTTATTTTTTGATGCAACAGGGATAGGAAAGTAAATGGATGTGTTATATTGTCCTAATGTAGGCAGACCAACCTAGACACTCTGTTCTGTCTGAGATAAACCATGAGGAGGGGATACATGGCTGGTGGGAGCAGCCATGTACTGACAAGCTTCTTCTCCTTCTTTCTTAGACCTGAACAACCCAGAAATAAAGTTTTGGGGAAATCTTCTGGCAGGACATCCTGTCAACATCACTTGTGAAGCCCCAGGAAGTTGTTCCTTGAAGCCTCCACACCTCTTCTGGAAAGAGATGCCTAGCAAAGTTACGTTGAGGACCCCTGAAATGCAGACTAGTGGCTCCCAGGTTTACATCTCTGAATTTGACTTCATACCATCAGCAGCAGACCATGGGCAGAAACTCACTTGCTCTGTCAGCTACAGAACAGGAACTAGCTCTGTCTACAAAGAGAAGACGGTCCATCTGAACGTCAGCTGTGAGTGACTCTTTTTATTCATACCACATCATACCAGAATTGGTATGATAAAGATTGCAAGGCTATGAAACAGGAACTGTGTAAATTGATAAGGAAGGCAAAACATAATGGTACTACTGAAGCCATGTCTACCCTAAAAGAAAAATGGAGAGAATATAAGATTATGTTCAAGGAAAAAAAAGAGGGCTTGTATTGACACCAATTGGAGGTCACTGGCCCTGGCCCTCATAGAAGATAATGAAATCAAATTCTGGGGTTTCTCAACAGCAAAATCTGTGGGCCCGCTACCTCAATTCCACCAGAGGTTTGGGTTAATCACTTTGAGAACACCTTTGGAAGGAATTCAGTTATACAACATATAGGGATTCATGCTCCCAATAAATACCCTGAGTGGCCTCCTGTCACTCCTGTTGAAATTAAAAAAATGATTTCCAATTTGCAAAGTGGGAAGGCCCCTGGAGAAGATATGATTCAGCCTGAGCAGTTCATCACCGACATAGATTGGTGGTCTCCTATCCTTGCAAATCTACTCACATATATCAACTCCATGGGCAATTTTCCCTCAGGGTGGAAATCAAGTATTGTAGTGCCCATTTTCAAGAAAGGGGACATGACAATCCCCTCTAACTACAGACCTATCAGTCTTCTGGATGTGCCCTCCAAACTATATACCCAATATTTCTCAAATTAGCTCTATTATTTATAAAGAGCAAGCAGGTTTCAGGAGAGGCAAGAGCACTTTGGATCAGGCTTTTATTCTGCATCATCTTATATGCAAATATTCTAGGAATTCAAATAGATTCGTTTATGCAGCTTTTATAGATTTTTCCTCAGTGTTTGACTTAATAGACAGGCAGCACTTTTGGCATAAACTGGGTAAAACAAGCATTGAGAAAAAACTGTTATGATTCATCCAGTTGTTGCATCAGGACAATTATCTACAGGTGAGAACAGGTTTAAATGGCTCGCTTACTCAACCTGTTGACATATCTCGGGCTGTAAGACAAGAGTGTATTTTGGCACCTTTTTTTATTTAATTTTTATATCAGCAACCATAAGATCTCGATTTTGCTATATGACGATGATCTGGTTTTATTGTCACAAAATAAAATTGGCCTTTAAAGGATGCTTGTCAAATTTGGGAAGTGGTGCCAAGAAGAAAAAAATGCTTGTCAGTTATTCTAAAACCAAAATCATGGTTTTTGGAAAGAAACCCCCCAAGGGTACATGGTCTCTGGATGAACAAGTTCACTCATTTAAGTACCTAGGGCTTCACCTTGATGCAAAACTTACATGGAGGCAACACCTGGAAGCCACTAAACTCCTTGGTGTTAGAACTATTGGGTCACTGAAAAAAATTTTTTTATTCAGGAGGAGGGCAATTAATAAAACCTGTAATAAAGGTTTTTACAACTAAAATCATTTCTTAAATGCTGCATGGAGCTGCAATTTGGAGAGAAAATGCTAAATCTGTGCTGGAAATAATGCAAAATCAATTTATGAGGCAGTTTTTGGGCCTCTCATCTGTGGCTTCCTCAACTCTCTTGAGGGCAGAATTTGATATTCCATCATTAGCAGCCAGGATAGATTTGGCCTTCTAAAGATTCTGGCACAGGTTAAATGAGCTTAAGGGCAGCTGTCTCAGTAAACTCTACTGGTTGGAAGAATTAAGGGCTGGAGGTTAGGCAAAACAATGCCACAACAAATTAAGGAGTTACCATCTCAATGTAGAGAACTACTTAAAACTTAGTAACAGGGACCTTAAAAGTTGGATTTTCAACTATGATGCAAACCAAGACAGAGTGGAGATAATTGGGGCACAATTTTCTATTTGGTATCCTTATATTCAAGCCAACCACACGATGCCACAATACTTCAAAGACTTGACATTTGTGCAACTTCGAAGGACATTTACAGAGTTAAGATTTCAGCAGATGCCCTCTGCATATCTCAAATGGAGATACCAACGTATCCCCATCGCAGAGAGGAAATGTGGTTTTGGCTGCAACCAGATAGTGGATAGAATTCATTACCTGTTATACTTACTGCCCTCTTTATTCTGAGCCTTGTCAAAGATCTGTGTTACCATTAATTCAACCCTCCTGGGCTTTCTCTCCTCAGAATATTGTGGTAGAGCTTCTTGCGGACACACAAGCAAGGGTTACCTACTTGGTGGCCCAGTTCACATGCTTGTTTTGTCAGAGGAAATGTGACTTCAGTAAATCATTCTTAATACAGTGATCTTCCAGCTCATTATGTGCTCGCTGCTCTATTATTTTAATTGTAACATGTAACTGTTCTGCAATTTTGTACTCTGTACTGCTTGTTGTGAAAGTTGTGATGGCCACTGGCTACATACAGTAAAGTAAATCCCACATGATGAGAACATCATATCACATCTCACAGCAGCATTTTAAGGTCTCAATTTTGATCAACACAGCTGTTCTCATCTGGTCTGTCTGGAACTGAAACAAATTCTCATTTCAAGGAAATGTTAGGTTCTGTGTGAAGCGTGATAGACTTGAGATAGAAGTTTGGATCTCTTTCTCTTTAACTTTCCTTATACATAAACTGACCTGATGTTGGTTAAATGTGTGTGTGTGTGTGTGTGTGTGTGTATAGTAAGATATTTTCTTTATAATTAGTATCTGTACCTGGATTTGCTGTTTTGTGATTGCAAGTTGATTGTGTCATTTTATTTTGTTAACAATTTTATTTTATCCAGTTGATGATCCTTGGCTAACTAACAGTGTGTGTGTGTGTAAAATAAGTTGTGAGTCTTATTACTCACACTTGGGCCTCAGAATGCAGGTCTCCAGTCTGGGCATTGTCTGAGACTGGAAGCCCGAGACAATCTTTTTACAAAGAACAGTTTTGTCTATTTTGTTTTGGAAAAAGAAAGTGATCTGTGACTCCTTAGTGTGCTTAATGTGGAATGAATTATTGTTATTAAATCCTGGGTGAAACTTTGACTGGCACAAAATAAAATATGAGCCATGTTTGTGGTTGTACCCATGTCCTCAAGATGATCAAACAACAACAGACTATTACCTCAAAACATTGTCTCTGTTCCTGATGGTGGGAGGAACTGCTGCAGATCAACTTGAATTCAGTAGTGTTGACATGAAGCATTCTGCCATAGAGCATTACTGCTGTTGAAAAATGGAGTTAGACATGACATCCTAATCAGAGGGTGGATGCTGAGGATTCACACTCTGTTGGGAGAATCAAGTAGAAGTGTCCCACCTTAATGCCATCTTTCTTGGCTCTCTAGAGCTCATTGCTGGAGGAAACAGAACACTAGACCAAGGCAGCATTTGTGTCTTCCAATCTAGCAGAGCAATATTGACACAACACAGTCGGCCCTCCACATTTGCAGGTTTCACTTTCACAGATTTGATTATTTGTCTGTTTATTCAACCCCTGACTCCCCCCCACCCCAAGTTCATCTTTTCTGGAGGAACCTTCCTTCTCAGTGGCTCCAATCTGGCCATTCAGCCCTTTGAAAACCTGCCTTTGATCCTCTTCCTCTTCCACTAGCCACAGCTCAGCCAGCTAAGGATGGCTCACAGCCTGATTTCTTAGTACCACTGACCCTTTCCCAGTGCCCCACACACACCCAAGCAAGAAGATGGGCAAGAACAGAAAGTATAGGGCCACTATGACAAGAACTCTCCCTCACTCTCTCCTTTCCCTGACCTGGTTGGGATCCTGGGAGCTCAACCTCCCCACCGTTCCTTGCCCCTCTTCCCACAGACACATGCACATATCTGAATATTCACATTTTTTCCACTTTTGCAGGAGTCTTGTGCCCCTAACCCTAGTGGAGGGCCAATTGTACATCTTGTAGGAAAACTGTACCCTTCATTTAACAACTTCAGCAAGAGGTCAGTGTCTGTATCTGTGTCCATATCTGTATCTGCAGAGGGGCATCTAGTAACTTCCACATCACGGTTATGGAGAAACCGTGGTGGATTTTACACAGTACAAAACCACTTAAAGTGGTTATCCAAGGTACTGAACCCTACTCCCCAAATAGGTTCAGCACTTTGGAGAGCTCCACTGAAGTCTTGAATAAAACTCCAGAGCTGATTCATCTCATCATTTACCCTGAGGCCTCTAACCTCTTCTGTATGTGAGCATGGTGGTGTCCATGTATGTGTGTGAGTGAGAGAGAGAGAGAGAAAGCAAGATTTAGAGGAGTTCTGGGATCAGACTTTTCCAACCTCTGCTGAATCATCACTGGAGGGAAACACTCATGCAGAGGCATTCTTCTTGTCTTACAGTCCCACCACAGATTATACGCATCACTGGGGAAATTAGGACATCAAACATAGGTAAGTTTTCTTTGATTTTGTGTAATTGAACAGCCTTGCACACCATTGTACAAAAGCTGGATTTTAAAGCTATAAGCTCTCGAAGGAAATTGCAATGGATATTTTTTTAAAAAAAAGAAACAGAGGTAGAACGAGGCAGTTACCTCAGGAAACAATCCTTGGGGACAGCAAAAGCAATTCTTTGCTGTTGCTCCTGAGCCACTTGGCCATTCCCTTCTGTTGGGTGAGAGAGAACTATGTGCCCCTAATGGCTTGTCCCATTCCCCTAAACTGGCTTCTGTTGTACTACTGCCAGTACAGTTTACTTCTGAATGGAGATTGGGAAAGGAGATGCAGTTGGTTTGCTGTTATTTACCGTCAAGTAAATGTCAATGTATGGGAAACCTATCAATGAGAGACCTCCAAGAGCCCAGGTGATCAACTGTCTTGATCATGTCTTTTAAATTTGGGACTGTGGCTTTCTTGATTCAATCAACACATCTGTAATTGTGGCCTTCCTCTGTTCCTACTACCCTCCTCTTCAGAAACTATTATAATCTTTCTCAATAAGTCCTGTTGTCTCATTATGCCTCAGGATGCCTCCAATTAATCATCTTGGCTTCTAGGAAGAGTTTGGGCCTAATTTGTTCTAGGACCCACTCATGTATATTTTTAGCAGGCCATGGCATCCGTAGAACTCTTCTTCAGCACTGCATTTCAAATGAGTTGATTTTCTTCCTCTCAGCTTTCTTCACCTTCAAGCCTTCATGGCCATACATGAAAAACAGAAATACAAAGAGATTGGTGTTTCTGATTTGGTGTTAAATAATACCTTTAATAACTGAGGATCTTATCCAGTTCTTCTGCCCTTGGAAGTCTTTGTGTGTTTCTGATTTTTTTTAAAACTACCATCTCCATTTTGATTAATGATAGAAAATCTGGCACCTATAAGTAATCAGATACCTTGGGCCAGCCCTGGCGACACTTTCCAATGAAGAGACCATATGGTTTAGGAACATCTGAGCCCAGTATCCTGTTCAGATCACTGTCCCTTTGAAATATTGCAGGTCTGAAAAACTTCACAGATATCTCCCAGATTGTAGTAGACAAAGGTGACTCTGTCACCTTGCACTGCATGGCAGCGGGCAACCCATCACCCATTGTGACTTGGCTGAAGGAATCACAATCATTGGGAACTATTTCCCTCACTGCAGACAGTGAATTGAAGTTTTCCAGTGTAGAGATACAGGATGAGACCACGTACAAGTGCCAGGCACAGAACAGTGCTGGCTCTGCCTACAGAACGTTCCAGCTTTCATTAAGAGGTAAGCAAGACACAACTATGGTTTTCTCAGAGGAATGTTTATGGACTATAAATCTGCTCGGAGAAATATTGAATGTTGTTATTCAGCTTCTCACTGGAAAGATTTTTTTTTTCAGGGAGGGGGGCAGCATATAGACAGAAAGGAGTATTGGGGTTTGCCCTAGAATAATGAGTCCTTGCTTAAGACATTGCCAAATTTAACTGATCAGTGTTCCTTTTCTGTTGCTATGACTGCTGTTGCTATTGCTATATGTTTTCAAATCATTTCTGACTTATGGTGACCCTAAGGTTATCATGGATTCTTTTGTCAAGATTTGTTCAGAGGGGGTTTGTCCTTGCCGTCGTTGGAAGCTGAAACTTGTCCAAGGTCACTCGGTGGGTTTTCATGGCTGAACAAGGATTTGAACCCTGATCTTCTGGAGTTGTTGTCCAACACTCAAACCACTACACTAAAAGTGTTCCTTGCCTTATTTTAAAGTATAAAAGAGAAAAGCAGAGAAATAGGAGTTTTAAACCCCATATGAATTAGTACAATTCCACCACCCAATTTTTCATTCCCTCTCCCACCTGAATGTTTATGTCCACCCAACTTTAGAATAATTTCACACACCCCTAATTACTTTGAATCTATTTTTTTAAAAAGTGTCTGCCAACAGGTGAACCTCAGACCTTTTCTTTCATTTTCTTCATATATTCCCTGCCCACATATGGCTTTTGTTCACTCACTGTGTACACTTTTCCTTTTCTATCTGTAAATAGTGCTGCGTGTATTGCAAAGCCCAGGTTCACACCAAACTGGGTCTCCTTTTGCCCTGGGTAAACCTGTGAAAACATTATTTGTTGGTGTAGATTCTCCCCACAAACACCTCTTTGTTTTGTTTTTCTGGTGATCTTATTGTTGGAAGCAAAGACGCATCAATGCTTGTATAGAGTGATTAGTGAAAGAGCGTGCCTACCCTTTGGTTTCACCTCTCTGTTTCTTTCTTTCTTTTATGTACTCAAGCCTTTTTGCTTCCTCCCTGCCTGCAGAAGTTACTTCCCCCTTCTTCCAAAAGTTAGTTAGTCCTTTATCTAAGAAGGAGACATCCATGGGGCTTCTGCCTCGGGATGCCTTACACTCATTCATGTCAGCCAGCTTTTAGGGGCTCTTTTGCTGAAATTCAGGTAATCTTTTTGTCTCCTTCCTTCCTTCCTTATCCAAGATGGATTTCCTGGAACAATAAATGTAAGTGATTTTTTTCCCTCCCTTTTTTACTTTACAAGAGAATCCTGAATATTTTTTTTTCTGCTATTTACTGCCACATGCTCATATTGCACTGGCTACATTGTGTTCTACTTAATACAGACACCAAATATTCCTTACAGTTATATCATAACATTAATTTTAAAACTGATTCAAATTTGTGTTTTAATCATTTCAGGAGCCCAAGCTGAGCCTTCAGCATCTGGGCATTTCAGCTCAATTGTTCTCTTATTGCTAGTCCTCTGCCTGATCAAGTAAGTAGCTCTCCTGTTTCTTTCAGTATCTGCCCTGTAAGCCAGCCTGGTTGAAAACCAGGAGAAAAATGGCAGAAATGAGCACCCTTGGATCTTTCTACCTTACCACTTGGCTAATTGTTGTTTTATTGGTTTGTTTAAATGTGATCATCTCTTTTCAGGTTGCTGCTTTGTTTCTTCTTCTTTTTCTCTGCCATTTCATTTTCTGCCCGAAGGAAAGTTCAACTGAGAAAGAGAGTGACCACAGGCATTAAGAGGGCACAAGGTGGTGCAGTTCCAGAAGAAGAGAAATGATCAGAAACTATGGCAGCTGGAGGGATTTGTATTTTCTAGCCTTCAAACTGACCTATGGCCAGAGGCATTACTGGAGAGCTGATTAGAGATGGGATGGACTTAATTTATTTAGCACAAATAGTACAGTTCTCTGGTCTGTTGGTCTGTTTTTTAAAGGTAAAATTACATTTGTCAGAAAAAATGTACTTACAAGAATGGAAGTCAATAGGTAAAAATGACATGCCAAAATGCACATGGATTTTTTTGCCTTTTTTTTTTTTTTGAAAAGAACAATTGTCCAACAAATGAATTTTCATTTTAAAAAGAAATCTAAAACACGCAGAAAGTGGTACACTTAGATTGGTCCACACCTCCTGGCCTTGGTGAAATTCCAAGCCAGAATAATTTTCAGCTTCCTGGGCACATATATTAGGCTGAGGCCTTCCGTTCTTTGCGCTGGAGTGAATCTTTATTATTATGGTCATGGACCAGCATCACTTGCGCTGGAGTGGGATCTAGTGGAAGCAGGGGCCCTTTCACACTGTATAATTAGGGTACTATGATTCCAGTCGAACTGTCACAGCAACATCCTGTAGAATCCTGGGATTTGCAATTTAGGTAAGGGCATTCAGAATTCATAGCCAGAGAGCTGTAGGGCTTCTCTAAACTACAAATCCCATGATTCCATAGTATGTAGCTATGGCATTTAAAGTGAAATCAAAATACCATAATTGTGTAGTGTGAAAAGGCCTCAGATCCCATGGACTTGGAGAGGTTCCCATCTGCTTCTATGGGGGAGGGTATTTCCAATTTCTTTTATGGAGTGGCAATGGAGCTAATGATACTGAACTATTGACTGCAGAGCAGAATAGATCTGCTTTTTGGTTATTGGATACTACTGCTGTACTCGGGTTTTAGGCAAGTTTCTCAATAACCAGAAGACCCTAGAATGATGACGAACTGGGCTTCAAATGACTATCTCCTCCGTTCTGCTTAATCTTCACCAGTGTATAATACTAATGCAAAGGAACTGTTTTCATCTTACGGACACACCACAGATGCTATGGATCAGCAGCAGGGATGTAATTGTTCATTGAGTTTCTTGCTGAAGGAAGCAACTAATAATTTCAACAAATGTCTGCCTGTGGTGAGAAAGTCTTTGAAAAATCACAGTTTTTGAAGCCAGCTCACAATTTGGAACTTATCCTGTGCAAAGCTTGTATGTGTCTATTTAGCATAGAAAACAGCATTTTCTGTTCAGGAAACAACATATTCCTTAAGAAAATAATATTGTTGTGTAGAAATATTACTTTCTGCACATAAAATGGTGTTTCCTGTGCAAAAATGTTATTTTCTATGGAAACCACTGACAAGCAAATTTTGAGCAGAGTAAGTCCACAATTGTAGCATCTTTTGTGTAGAAACCAACATGTTCTGTGCAGGAAATATACACAGAAATATTATTTTCTGCCCGGAAGATGTTGTTTTTATCACAAAACAATGCAGTGTAAATTTTGTATAGGAAAAGTCCTGGACTATGAAGTTTCTCATCAGCTTCAGGATTCTTCTCATTAATATTTCTGGACACTTGGAGATTTTTTTTTTTAACTTTTCAAACAATGTTGAATATTCTTTCTATCCTTAATCAGCAGGAAACTTGTATGCTCAAATGAAAACAACTTTGTTATATAGTTTAGGATCATGTAATTCTGCAAATGGAAAAATGGCTGCTTAACCAACAGGTCTTGGAGGCATACAGCAGTAAGGAAAAATTAGGAACAATCAGCAACTGTTCCATGCACAAAGATATGTCTCTAGAAAACAGTGTAGTCGAATGGCAAAATTGAGATAAATCTGCTTCTCCAACAGACTTCCTCATAGCTGGAACAAGTTCACACAGGTCTTGGAATAAGAGTCATAACTGTTGCAGTAGTGGATTGTTTTATTTATCATGGCTGGAACTGAGAATGGGATTTATGTCTTCATATGTGGACTTAATATGTGCAGGAACAGAATTGAGCAGTTTTGCAACATTGGTGTTCACCTAGGGCCTGCTGTGGTGTTACAACATACAGGTGTCTGTTGCACTACAATAGCCAGTGGAGCAATTGATGCACCACACCCCAATGTGTAATGGTCACTGATGCACATTGGAGCACTCCTGATGCATATCTGGAAACCAGACAAGATGTGCTGGAGGACAACAGGATTGTCCAATATGCATCGGAAGTGTCCAGACTGCACACAATATGACTTTTCTTGGTAAAACAAATGTGAAAGCCTGTATTTGCCACTATAATATTTAGTGTCCAGTGTAAGAGATGAATCTTTTAGTAATGGGCTGTGTTGTTACATTTTAGTTTTTAGTTTAGTTCAATTTAGTTCATTTAGTTTTACTTCTAGTTATTTGTGTGTGGTTAGAGATTTCTTTTACTCCTGTTCAGTTTTTTTTTTTGTGGTTATCACTTGGTTTGTTTGTTTTTATCCTTTGCTAAAAAATAATAAATATTAAATCTCAAAAGAAGAGAGAAGTGTCCGATGCACATCAGAAGTGTCTGTTGCACATTGCAGGTGCCAAACGAACATGAGAAGTGCCCAGTGTTCAACACAAGTGCCTGATGTGTATCAGAAGAGCCCAATGTGCCGTCTGAAGGGCCAGAAGCTCATCAGGAGTGCCTGGTATACATTGGAAGCACTGGATGCACATAGGAGCGCTCTTTGCTGGAGTCTGTATGCACAGTTTCACAACTCGCTGACAGGGCTTTGTGGCATTTTTTCAATGTAACTATGTATTTGTAAAGTTACAAAATGTAGAGGGTAATGTAGAACTGTGGCTCCTGTTTACATCTTACCTTCTCCCCAAGGAGCTCAAAGCATTCCCATTTTTAACCTCAAAATAACTCCATAAGGTTGTCTAGTTTGAGAGGTGGAGAGAAGATTTGATTTTCCCAGTCCTACTCTGCCACTACAGCCCCTGTTAGGCAATGGTTGTCAGAATCAGAGAGAACATACATATCTTTTCAGAACCAGCTTAATTCTAGCAAGTGTGTCAGACAAAAGGCTAAGAAGCTTTATTGTTCCAGGACAACAAATGACTTGTGATTATTGACAGATGTTCAGGGCTCTCAGGAAGTTTGGAAACACTGGATGGAAATTATAAATCCTACAGTCTCTTCCCCCTAGGGGAATACTGTGAAGAGTTGATCACTGGAACCCTGTATCATGTCTGATGTCACATAATTTTATGTACACTTAGCTAAGTAGCAGAGGGGCTAAAAATCCCTGCTAGTGAATTGCAAAGATGCTGTTTGGGACACTAGCAAGAGCACATCAGTTCTGTTGTATATTGGTCGTGTTGTGCAACATAGTTCAACAGAGTTGCCAAGTCTGCTGCATAGTAACGTAACAAGAGCCCTCTGGTGGATACCGAGGTTAATTGACGAATTTTAATTCCTCATACATGAGTTCATTTGCAAAGATCTAAGTCCCATTCAGGATTCCACATTATTTTTTTTAAAAAATGTGCAGGGTCAATGTTCTTTTGGGATCTTACATATTTGGAAAACTTCACAGTTGTCTCCCAGGTGAGCACGGGGGAAGGCAATTCTGTCATGTTATGCTGTGAAGCAGAGAGGAAATCTTTGCGTAAGACAGACCAGGGGAAGAAATGGCAGTCCCCAGGGACTCTAGAGAACATACCAGAGAACCAACTAATGCTTTCTGGTATGACAACCCAGGGTATGAGCAAACATAAGGACCAAAGACAGAATGCAGAGGGCGCTGCCAAAGAGGACTTCCACCTCTACATAACATGTAGAAGTTGCAGTCAAATGGTTAGGGCATGGTTGCTATCAAGCTGATATTGAAGCACACAACCCAGCAAGATACTTTTGTGGTCTGACTAACAGACTCTAGGTGGTCTCAAATAACAACAGAACAGAACATTACTTTTGAAAATATCATTGCTTAATACTATGGTGGGAAAGGATTCAGAACGATGAAGTACTGACTCATCTGCTTTACTGACTCAGAGTTTCTCTTTTTACAAACACATTTTTAACATGGCAGGAACTCACAATGAGCCTACCAAATCCAGGCATTTGAACCCAACTTTTCCCTTATTGCTAGTCTTCAGGTAAACAAATTTTCTTGTTTCTTTCACCATTTGTATGAAAAGTGGGAAAGAAATGGGACTAACAAGAAGAAGTGGGTCCCCCTCTGTGTGTGTGTGTGTGTGTGTGTGTGTGTGTGTGTGTGTATTTAGGTGAACATGTTTAGGTGAACATGTACATGTGTTCAAGTCATCTGTCAACTTATGGCAACTCCATGAATTCCATAGGGTTTTCTTAGGCAAAGAATCTTTAGATCTGGTTTTGCCAGTTCCTTCCTCTGAAATATAGCCTACAGCACCTGGCATTTGTTGACATCACCATTTGGTTAACAACTTTTTGTTCAAAATATTACAACCTGCTTCTGTTGTTGTGTGCCTTCAAGTTGTTTCTGAGTTATGGTGACTGTAAGACAAACCTATCATGGGCAGTGGTGTAGCTAGAGCTTTTGCCGCCCCTCTCAATACAATTGAGGTGGCTTTTAAAATGAAGCTATCGCATATGGTAGTGGGAACAGCACTAAAGAGGTAGACAAAGAAGCCAGCTTATTAATACTAATGAGGAGGCAGGGAAAAAGTGAACTGGCAGCTAGACATTTTATCCTTTGCCCGGGGGTAGTGGCTGCAATGTTAATGGGAGCATTCTCGACTCACCTCAGCAGCTATGCTGCCAACAGTAAGGGGGAAAATGGCAGGCAGGTCCTCCCTTGGACCCCTCCGTGTGCCCCTCCCCACGCATTCTAACTTGGTTCGCCCCAGAAGCCATGCACCTCCTGTGGAAGCAGCTGGCTGGCACATACAAAAAGGGAAAGGCAGGTGGCGGGGGGATGTTGGTAGACTATGGAGCTGGCTTCATTTCATTTGGAGATGCCAAGGTGGTGCCCTCCAAAAAGTGTCACCTGGGGTGGACCACCTCCAATGCCCTCCTCCAGCTTTACCACTGATCATGGGGTTTTCTTGGCAGGATTTGTTCAGTGGGAGTTTTGTTACCCTGATTTCTGGGGTCCCTTGGGGGACACCTGAATGTGCTCCACATGATGGGGAATGGAAACTAGCTAGAGCACGAGCAATAGCAATGCAAGAGGCAGGGTAACCTAGCGGGGTCTTTTTACCCAGTTTTTACGGGGTCAGGCCAAGCCAAAAACCAAATGAAGATGTCCAATAAAATGATTTTATTGACTGAAAGTCTCACACATCAGCGCACTCACTCACACACTCACTCAAGACCTATTAAGACACAAAAGAGTGGAAACTGGATAGGGGAATATTGAAGGGGTTGTAGCTGGGGTAATACTGTACCTTTTCCTGAAGTCCTCGATCTGGGAAAAACAGCGGAGAAGTGGAGCTCAGCACGGAGAGGGCTGAGGGGGTTACTCAATGGACAGAAAAATGGACAGCTGGGATGACCGGGAGTGATCCAAAGAACCGCTCAAAAACTGGGACTATTTGTAGGGGGAAAAGTACCTGGCGGGCTAATCTTTTCCTGGGGAGAACAATGGGTGTTGCAAAGAGAAAGAAGCTCCACAATGGTAACTTCCTTTGCGTGATGAGATTACAAGGTGTTGCCAAAGTCTCAGGATCTTCAGTTGCATTGGGTTGTGGTGTGACTTCATGTAAATGGTCCCTGCCTGATAGGATGTTATTGCTGTCAGTGCTCAACTTGGGGAAAAGACACTAATCCCCTCATGTTGGCTCCTCAGTGGCCGAGGACCCTTTGTCTACTGTGAGTTTGCACAGCTTCAGTCTCCTGGGGCTACGTGACTGGGGATTTTACTGGCCTGAACTGGTTTTCGATCATTTGACCATTGCTGCCTACGTGCCCATCCGGATGACCTCTCAGGCACATTGAATCATATTTTAATGTCAAAATTGTAGACCCCTGGACAGGGTTTTCCAGTGGAGTAACAGTTTGCTCTCACCATCTTCTGAAGACAAGAGAGTGTGACTTGCCCATGGTCACTCAGTAGGTTTCCATGGATGAATGGGGGGATTCAGATCTTGGTCTCCAGAGTTGTAGTCCAGTTCTCAAACCATTACACCACAGTGTCTCTTTCATGTGGAATTCTCTGTGTTATAAACCCTAGGTGGTACTATCTCAGAAGGCTAACTGCTGTGGAAGCAGAAGACTAAAAATCAGTTTTACTTTTCCCAGTTCATAGAGCCTAGACCCTCTTCATTCTAAATCCTCAGAACAGCAGAAACTTTACTGGGAATACAGGCAGGCACAGGCTCAACCTCAGTTAGAGAAGCATAAAGAAAGATTACGTCTATTGGTTTAGTGTATTCCCAGCTGGCTTCTGCTACTTGCATGCGTCTCTGATGCAATTTTTCAAAGGAATATTCCAACCGTAGTGAATACAGCACAAATGTTTTGCCTTCTTATTCTGGATGTGGCACCATTGCAGGTAAACTTGCACTGTGTTCAACTGCAACAGCTAACAGTCCACTAACCCATCTCATACCATATTCCTCGTCATGTTCATAGCCCATACCCTGAAGGCTTAAAAAAACAACCATGCAGCCCATAAGAGTTGAAGGGGAAAAAGAATTCTTTTTGTGAATTGTGGAAAAATGTCTGTCTGTATAACCCCAAGGAGCTTTTTCTAGGGAGGCGAAAGATCACCCCAGAAGACCCACTCTGCTCACAGAATGTTGGACTTGAGGAGAGCAGAGTTTGAATCCCTGATCAACCATGAAAACCTACTGGGTGACCTTGGACATGACACACTTTCTCGGCCTTGGAGAAAGGCAGTGGCAAACCTCTCTGAACCAATCTTGCCAAGCAAACCCTATGAGAGTCAGAGTGGACTTGAAGGCACACAACAACACAGCACAAGATTGAAACATATGTCTAAAAGACTGGAAACCCCCTTCCAGATCTTTTGCAGGAAAGAAAGGAAATGATTTGGTAACTTTTGCTTTTCAGAATTAATAAGATTTGATTATTGGAAGAAGTGAATGTTATAGAAGGTGTGCTTATATTATATGCATGCATAGCCACAGAAAGAAAAGTCAGAAGCCACTTCTCTTTTAGTCTGTATTTCTTTTTTTCTGGTCTATATTTGTTTTTTAATCCTACTTTTCATTCTATTTTTTTTTTTTTTTTTTGCTTTCTATGTTCAATTTGCATTTCTATTTTATTTTGTTTTTTTCCCCAAAATATCTGTAATTTTTATTGTGTTTTGAAAAACTTTTAATAAAACCTGTAGAGGAAACTATCTATCTATCTATCTATCTATCTATCTATCTATCTATCTATCTATCCATCCATCCATCCATCCATCCATCTGACATCTTTATACAGATATATAATAAAAACCAATATATGGATGAATTAAGCTAAGTGACTGTTTTGAGGACAAATAAAGTAGCAGACCAGCAAAACCTAGCAAGATACTACTAGAATAACAGTGGTTTGAAAGGCTGCCAAGCCAAAGTTTACCAGGGGTGAAACAGACATTGAAACAACCTCCAGCAGCTACAATATTCCACAGAAACCATAGTATCATATCTGGTACTTTAAGAAGCAGTGAACAGGAGCCAAGATCGAAAAGAAGCCAGCCACTGACAAGGGTTCTTTCCATTTCTAAGCTTTGGTAACCACTGAGTAAATGTCAGAGGACTGCCGGTGAGCAATCAAGAACTAAAACACAGTTGTGTTACTGTTGTCACAATACACTTGAGTTCCCTTTTTATGGAGAGTTGACTTCTCTTCAACCTTTGTCTTGTGTCTACTCTGAATCACAGAAGTTTCTCCGTCCTATAATTAGCAATTGTTTTCTCACTAAACTATTTTTGTATCTTAGAAACTTCAACTGTTGGGTCAAAATCATACTCTGCACTTGCTGGAGGAAAAAATACAGCAATCAACACTGGGCTATCAAATCCTACAATTGACAGCAGAGCTGTGAAGTGACTGATGTTCCTGGGAAGAAAAATAAATAAATAAGATGAGCTGTTTCTTCAACATCTTGATGCTTGGACTGATTTCCATCCCAGTGTATTGGAAGGCTAAGGTAGAGACTGAGAAGGCTGTGCTCAGATGAACCAAAGAATCAATCCTGAATTGTTCTATGCAATCTTTTCTAGGATTCTAGGCTGAGGAACAGTGTTCTCTATTTAAGGTATCTGAATTTCTCACCTTCTTTTTCCAGGTGTGATGTGTAGAACAGATGAGTACACACTGAATGTCCCTCATGCTGTGTCAGTCAAGAAGGGGCAGTCCATCACCATCCCCTGCAATTTCACCTACCCAGCATTAGCTGACAATAAGATGGACAAACTATATGGATACTGGTACAACGTCGCCTATGATCCTCCTGTGGCCAGTAATGATGATAGAAAACCCAAAGCACAGTATGCTCACAACCGCTTCCTTTTATTGGGAGGACTAAACCAGGGGATCTGTTCTTTCATCATTCATGATGCTCTAGAAGTTGACCAAGGAATATATTTATTCAGGATGGAGAAAGGAGGACAAAAATTTAATTATTGTAATTTCTCAACAACTGTGACAGTGACAGGTGAGTGCCTCAGAGCTATCTGCTAAAGCTCCCTTCAGATGATCTATCTGATCAGCTTCTTATCACTTTGTGGCTTAAATGGATTATATTTGTTGTCTGATTTCTTTTCAAGGAAAGTATTGTAGAGGGAGTATGAATAAAGGCTGCTTATAGCTGCCATGTTACATTTCTTATAAACGTGTTGTGGCTCTTTGGTCTGAACTTTATAGGAGACATCTAATGTACTGAATCTACTTGGAAAACAGGATTCCATACCTCAGATAGCTTCTTTAAAGTTCACACTAAAACTCTAGGCAGATTCAAAACCCCATTGACAGAGAAGATGTCTATGTTCATTTCTTAGCAGAACAAAAAAATCATTCCTTTACTGGAAAATCCAGAAAATACATCATGCAACCGTGAGAGAACCAAATCAGGGATGTTAAGAATAATCACAGTTTTCATTTTCCTTGACAAGAAGGGCTGTCTCAATGAAAAAGTATTTTTTCCACTGAGAAAGTGGTTGAAAACAAATGGTCATCCTTTGTGAGATTTTTCCCCCACTCCTCAATGAAGTAAAAGCAAACAAACAAGCAAGCAAACAATTATTTTGTTTTCATTTTCATGGCTTTTCTTTTTTTCCTTTTTTCTCTTGTCTTTTCCCTTTTATTTTCCTCCTTTCCTTCTTGCAAAATACAATTTTGCACAAATTACAATGGCTGAAATCCTCTTGGTTAGTCACAAGACCTATTGAATCAATTGTTGAATGGTGTATCAGCACTCCGATTACTCTGTGTGATTACTTCAGTTGAGATTAGCAATAGGATTCAGGCTGCTACTTTTTGTTTATTTCCGAAATTTTCACCAAAAGGTCTTGAAGAGCAAGGAAAAAGGGGAGGGGGAGAGCTTGAAAATGCACAAAAAAATCTTATACTTTCTCCCAGCAGGAAGAAATTTGTGGGAGATTTTTTTTTTCATTTTCATATATGAGAATAAAATAAATAGTGCATTCCTAGACCAGATTAACTCTGGTACTGAATATGCTGTCAGTGCAGATAATGGCCACACAGGACTTTCTGTTGAAATGTACACTTGTCACTACATATTCAGAAATAGCCATGATTCCTACTTCCTAAGAACAATACCACATCAGACAACAGCTGCGAGCTGGAATCCTGTTTGGTGACATACATGTACATAGTCCTAACCTGATCATACATAAGATTTTTTTGGTGTGTGGGGGTGTTGCAAAGGGGATATGGGATATTCTCCTTGTGTAACATCCACCACCTTCAGTTTGAAAGTGCTAGAGTACGATGTTATGGCTGTTTACTTACCTGGAGGAGTGGGGAGGGGGTACCCATTTAGGACATGGCCCCAGTTACACTTTTGCAGCCAAAGTGCAAGGAATATTCTAGAAAAACCCACACTCTAATACCCTACAGTACAAGCTGGTAGGTATTTTTGATGCATGGAGTCTTCTGAAGGATGCAAGAAGTGGGAACTGTGATTTCCCCACTGGTTCTATTATAGCTTTAACCTGATTGTAGTAGCATTTGCTAAACACCTGACTTGCTGTTGAGACATGAACTTTTACAGGCTACTGAAACTGTTTCTTTCTTCTTCTTTCCATTCTTATTACTACAGAAGCCCCTAAGGACATCTTGTGTGAGGTGTTTGGATCTCTGAATACAACAGTTTCCTTCCTGATAGGTCTAATTCTCATCAAGTAAGTGGTTCTTCCTTGTCTTTGATGCCTACCCTGTAAGCCAGTTTGGCTGAAAACAGAGAGAGAGATGGAAAGTAGGATAATAAGTACAATTTACCTGGATCTCTCTGAGCCTACCTGTTCTTAGGTATATAATCATAGAATCATAGAGTTGGAAGAGACCCCAGGGGCCATCCAGTCCAACCCTCTGCTATGCAGGAATACACTTCAAAGCATTTCCAACAGATGGCCGTCCAGCCTCTGCTTAAAAAACTCCAAAGAAAGAGACTCCACCACACTCTGAGGCAGCATATTCCACTGCCAGATAGCTCTGACCATCAGGAAATTCTTCCTGAGGTTCAGATGGAATCTCCTTTCCTGCAGCTTGAATCCATTGCTCCTTGTCCTAGTCTCTGGAGTAGGGGAAAACAAACCCTCTCCCTCCTTGACATGACATCCTTTCAAATATTTACACATGGCTATCATGTCCCCGCTTAACCTTCTCTTCTGCAGACTAAACATACCCAGCAACCTAAGTCGCTCCTCACAGGGCATGGCTTCCAGACCCTTCACCATTTTGGTCGCCTTCCTCTGGACACATTCCAGCTTGTTGATATCCTTCTTGAATTGATTTGCCCAGAACTGGACACAGTATTCCAAGGTGATCCCACTTCCTGGCTAATGGTTCTGTTCTCCTACAATCTACTTTTAGGGTTTTTCTTTGTTCCTTGCTCTTTTTTGTTGCCTTCTGGTGTTCAAGCTGGAGGAAGACTCAACTGACTCGAAGTGAATATGAACAAATCACAAAGACGAAACTAACAGGCTCTACCACAGCTCTTCTCCCCAGTCTTCACACAGCACCTGGATCTTCTTGGACTGTGAAGTGAAAGATTGTCAAGACACACAGGAACTCAAAGGCATATGCGTCCATGGATCACACCCTTCAGTTCCAGCTAAAAGGGGATGGACAGTTACTGTTTCATTTTCATAATCACAAATGTGGATTGTAAATACTATTCCAGGAATAACCTTGTGTTCAAAGCAATTTTTGGAGTTTTTAAAGGCAGGAATGGGGAACAGTTTGGTCACCCAGATTTTTTGATCTGTAAATTCCACACAACCATACGTGCCAACATTTCACAGATGAAAACTGGGACATGTGTGCCAAAGAACATCAGAGTGTGGTCAGGAGGGCAAATGTTGTTAATGAGGAAGAACAGGCAAGCTAGGAGAGGCTGCAGAAGTTTGCATTTGATTGAGACTTCTAGGAAGGGAAAGATTCTATCTGCTCCTCTCCTCTCTTCTCTGCTGAGTTAAAATTGAGTGCAAACTATTTTTGTGCTTTGAACTCAGTTTGCAGCAATTGAAGTAAAGTGAGGAGAAAGGGGAGGAATGGGAAGAGGAGAGAGAAACTGGGACACTTTAAAAGCAGCTAAAAGAATTGGGATGACAAAGGATTAATCAGGACTGACCCTGCCAAATCAGGACAGTTGGAGGATATTGCAGATTGAGGTAGGATCTTGGCTTTTGTTATTTCTCGTGCAAAAGACTGAACACAGCAGTCTCTGAAGTTACTGTAAGTGATGCTAAAGTGGCTTTCAAAAATGAAAACAAAACAATAAAAATCTTTTTCCCCTCAAGCACACACTGTATAATTTATTGTGTTTAGTATTTACAGAGCCTTTGTGCAGCCTTATCAAACACATTCATCAGAACTCAGTTCCACTGAGTGCAATGGCATGCATTCTCTAGTGAGTGAGTGGAATTTTAGGACTGAGATTGATGTTTTCACTATGGCACTGGTTATTCTTCGGCAGCTGGTAGGGCCCAATGCAGATTACAGCTTCTCTCACCCCCAGTAGCATTCATATACGCATTGTGGGGTTTCAGAAGGCCAAGCTGTCCACAGGCACCCACTAGAGATTGTTGGGTATATTGCTGTTTGCTGCTACTACCAGAAAGTATTAAGGGCATTTCTGCACTACACAGTTATACTGCTATTATTCCACTTTCAACTACAAACCCCAGGATTCCACAGGATGTTGAAAGTGGAATAATAGCACCATAGCAGTGTAGGGCAGAAATGGCCTAAATGTGCTTGGGTGGGAGCACCAGAAGGCACAGTTCTCTCTTTCTCTCTCTCTCTCTCTCTCTCTCAATCTCTCTCATATAACTGGTGTCGACTCTCTTTAAGACTGCAGCCTTAATGCAATATTTTATATTCATCATCTTACCTGTATTATGAAAGGAAGCCCTTAGCCCTGTAACATTTATTCCCATGACACATGGTATCTCCAGGAAAGGATGGAAAAGAATTCCCTCTAAAACGTAGGGTTGCTTTTGCCATACAGTGTAGAAAACACTTCTCCAACTTGGGTACCTTCCACATAGTTTGGAGCATAAAGTCCAGATAATGCAGCAAACAGTGGGGAGATCATGGGAGGAGGCTGTCACTTTGGAGGAGACAGTTAGAGAAGGTGGACCATTTCTCTTGCAGTACAGCTGGAACAATGGTCAGGATTTTTTTTCTTAAGGCAACAAATTGCCTACAATGATGTATGCAAAGTACAGTGGCAGAGCACCTGCTTGACCCAGGCCATTTCCGCCATACACTGTTATAGCGCTATTATTCTGCTGCTAACATCCTGTGGAATTCTGGGGTTTGTAGTGTACTGAAGCCAAAGAGTTCTCTGGCTGAGAATTCTAAATGCCCCTCCCTAAGCTGCAAACTGCAGGATTCCATACAATGTTGAAAGTAGAACAATAGCACTATATCTTGTAGGGCGGAAATGGCCTTACAGAAGGTCCCAGTTCCAAAGCCCAGCATCTCCAAGTAGGACTGAGAAAAATCTTGCTTGAAACTGTGAAGAGATATTCAGTGTTGATCTAGATGAACTGATAGTCTGACGTGGGGTGAGGAGATTTCCTTCATCCATGTGTTTCCGTAGTGGTCCTTATAAGGCTGCCTACTCATTAAGATCATAAAGTGACATGTTCCTCCAAATCTCATCTTTTGGGAGTATGTGCAGTGAACTTGGGATACAGGAGAACATTTTTCCTCTGTGACTGTCTATGATGGAGAATGCACGTTCCTGGGATTTGCAGTTTAGGGAGGGGCATTTAGAATTTTCAGCCAGAGAGATCTTGGGCTTCAGTAAACTATCAATCCCAGGATTCCACAGAATGTTAAAAGGGGAATAATAGTACTATAACAATGTAGTGTGGAAATGACCATAGTTACACCTTCATAACTATGTCTGTAATCTTGGCCTTTGTTCTCATTTACATTAGTTCCATTTCACATCAACTATTGTTGCATTAGTTTTTGTTTCATGGCATAGATGTCAACAGATGGAGACAAGTGTCTGCTTGTGGTACCATGGTACTTTTTAATCAAATGATTGAAGCAATTGCATATATTCCTGATGCATCAATTCTGCCAAGTTTCAGACAACGATCTAACAACCCATTCACAGACAATTAAAAAAAATACACATCCCAGGAGCTTCCCACTAATTTATAGGCAATCCAGACATATTGCTCCCATTTGCAAAGAGATGCTCTTCATGCAAATGTCATTATATTTATAATGCTTTTTAGTACCGCCCTGTTTGGTTCATGGTACAAGATGTTCCAAGAATGGATCAATTTGCAATGCAATGGAGGACCTTTTGCCAGTTTCGGGAAACATTTCCATTTGCAAAGCAATGCCTATTCCTTAAAACTAAGGTACTTGCATACACCTCTGGCATTCATTTTAGTTTTACATTAAAATATAAAATATATGAGGAAGTAATCTGGGTACATTAGTTAAGTTTCATATTAGTTAGTGGACTGGATCCAGACTAAGGCCATTCCTGCCCTACAGTGTTATAGTGCTATTATTCCACTTTCAACCTCCTGTGGAATTCTGGAGTTGATAGTTTCCTGAGGCCAAAGGGCTCTCTGGCTGAGAATACTAAGGCTTCTCCCTAAACTACAAACCCCAGGATTCCACAGGATGTTGACAGTGGAATAACAGCACTAGAACAGGGTAGTGTGGAAATGGCCTAAGAATACACATGTGCTCTACATAGTCATAGCATTCAAAGGCATAGCTGTGTTGGTTTGTATCAGCATACAAAGAAATCTTGTCATGTGTTTAAAACTGAGACAAAGAAGATTGTAGTAAAAGCTTTCATAGACTCAGATCTATGAATGTCTATGCTACAAACTTGTAATCTTTCCACACGGTATTATGCGAAAGGGCCCTTTGAGCATTGCGCAATTGTGAGGAGCAATCTGTACAACGCACTCACAATCATGCGACGCTCCAGGGTAGGGCAGGTGCCATTCATACACTTTTGCATTTTTGGCTTTCAGCCAAAAATGATGCATGATTGTGCATTGCTCCAGGGCCCCGGGTGCACTTGCTGTGCATGCGGAGCCTCCAGAGCCGCAGAGGTCACACTTCCTACCCCAGCGCAGCCTGAGAAACTCCTAGGCTGCACTGTGGAAGGAAGAGGCAGGGCTCTTGCGCTGCCTGCTCGGGAGCAGGCAGCTCATGTGGAGCTGAAGCAGCAGGGGCGCAAGAGCCTCTCACTGGAAGCTGCTCACGCGATCCCTGCACCCCACCACTGAACAAAGGTAAGGTGCGGAAAGGGCCCTAGTCTTAAGGCTGCTACAAGATTCCTTTGTATAGCCATAGAACTCTAAGAAGCTACTGTTACTGCTCCATCCTAAGGAATCTTGGGATTTGTAGTTTGGTGAACCTCTGTCATGATCACCTGGAAGTATGAATGGAAACACCTGGCTTCACTGCCTATTTGCTTTCCCCAAGATGAGCAGTCAAACGAGATCCTCACTATCGATTTTCTTGGAGGTCTCAATCTGGCTGGAACCCAGCAGAAGTTGTCCCTAGATTGCATAATGCTGCAGCAAATCCCAGCACCATGGGGTAGGCAATTATACAAGTCACCCTTCCCAGGGCTCTTAGTTATGAGGGCCCCCTTCCCTGATGGCTGCCATTAAAGAGGTAGGGTCCTTGGAACCTCCACCCATGGATGTGGGACTAATAATGCAAATGATATCCAACTCTGCTCTTCATGTATAGGTAAGGAAGGGGGCCGTCTTCAAACCAGAGCTTGGGCAGGTTAATGAAGAGGAAGGAGGCCAATAAACTGAGGCTCAGTCCCTAAAAAATGGAGATGCTTACTGTGGGTGGTTCACCTGTGCTTTTTTTATATATATATATATATATCTTAAAACATACAGTCAGCCCTCCACATTTGCAGGTTTCACTTTTGCAGATTTGATTATTTACCGATTATTTGCTGTCATCTCTACTGCTTCCCCAGGCCGTTTTTAATAGGGACTGCAAGACTCATGAGACTGAGAAACTGTGAACAAGGCTTGAGGCTTGTAAGTCCCTATTAAAAATGGTGTGGGGCAGCAGTGGAGGTGGTTGCAAGCCCCACCAGCCACCCACTTCTGCCTTGTGAAGGAACTCTGATGCCTCAAAGAAATCCATGGTGGGGTGAATAATGGTGATCATACATTTTTGTGTGTGTTAAATACGGTTGGGGGTGGGGGCTAGAGTTATTCATGTTTTTTTCACTTTCATAAGAGTCCTGTGCCCCTAACCCTAGCGAATGTGGAGGGATGATGGTACTTTTACAATTTGTTTGTATTTATTCATTTTTTCTGACCTGAAAACTGCATCATAAAATTAGAGGTACAAAATCAAGTGGATAATTGCGCTCTGATCTGTATATTAATCAAGAATGTGTGGATCAATTCAGTTTGCAGCAGAAGCTGTGCATAATAAACATCTCTTCTCAGCAGAGGCTGTTATGTATGCAAATATCATCAGTTTCAAGCAGAAGGCATTGTAAAAGTTACAATCATTTTGTGGATTTTTTCCTACTATGATAAATGGGGAAGACATAGGCAACCAACTCAAACTGATGCTTCACCTTTGTTCTGAGCCCAGTTATCTTGAAGCTGGGTGCTCCCTTTGTTTAATTCTGAGGTACTCTCCTAAGTAAGTTCCAAAGCAAATACATTCTTTTATATGGCCCCATTTTTTTATTAAAAGCTTTTCTTTTAATCCTGCTGTTCTGAATAAAAAGAGTTCCAACAACGGAGATGAGGGATGGGGGGAATTAGGGTATTTCCCCTCGAATAATAATCCTGTCCACTCAAACGAAACTTCCCATTAGTTCCAAAATGTCTAGCATTGTAATCATTTAAAACTTCAGAGGCACATTTGAAAATAGAGTTTAGACATCCACAGAAAAGGGGAAGATGAAGTTACTAAGGGAATGGAAACACAGCAAACAGAAGAGTTCCGGATGTAAATAATTTAGAGAGTCTTGACTTTCTGCAATGCTAGAGAAGGAAGGAAAATGTTGTTTGGGACTCAAATTTTTATTGGGAGGAACAATACACCCATTTTTCCTCCCCGTAGCTTTGAGAGCCAGTGTGATGTAGTGGTTGAGCACTGAACTATGACCCTTGAAACCAGAGTTCGATTCCCCACTCACCTGCGGAAACCCACCAGGTGACCTTGGGTGTGTCTCATACTCTCAGCCCCAGAAACCCCCGTGAGAGGCTTGCCTTAGGGTCTCCACAAATTGGAAACAACTTGAAGCACACAGCAACAACAATCTATGCCCTTGCCCAAGTGGATTATATAAATATACAAGATATCACATGATGTGACACAAAAGGAAAAAGGAACGAGGAGGGGACAGATGAACAAACAAGCTGAAGCATCAGTTTATAAACTTACACAGCAGCTACCAGAATGACCAGTTGGAATGGAAACTGCTCAGGGTGCAACATTAGCTGCTCTTTCAGCGAAGAATGAATCTGTTTCCCATTCCTTTGCTGTATCCTAACGGAATGACTGCAGCTTGATGACAATTGAGGCAAGTGGGCTCAGTTAAAGGAGATGTAATTCAAGGCTCAGGAGCTTAGACAGGAAAATGTAGCAATATCCCACTCCTATTCAAAACACAAGCCCACAAAACCACATTTTGCATCAATCATGTCGTGTCACTTCTGCTTTTCCTTCTTGTTCTACCACTGTACCTTTGCTGTTTGAGCAGAACCCTACCAAACAAAATCACAGACTACGGCCGAAAATGTGACCCCATGATCTGGCTATGAGGTAAGTACATTGAAGATGGCTACCTTTTTCTGCTTAGAGGAGGCTCACCCTTTTAACAGAGATGTAACAATCCAACACCTTGCTGGAGAAAGATCACATCTTTCTGGAAAATGCTGAAGTGACTTCTACTAAACGCTGAACTCGCTTCTACTGAACTTTCTTGGGGCAAAAACCATGGTGGTCCTTCAGGGAACAGGGAGGAAAGGACCTGTAAAAGTGAGGAATGGCCAAGAATTTCTATGAGAATTTCTAAGATTTCTATGAGAATGTCAGTACAGTTTGTTTCTGACTAGGAATCACAAAAAAATGAAAATTGCTATATGTTCATAAGAGAAGAATCTAGGATTTTATTTTATTTTTTAAAAAAATTAATGCTGACAAAATAGTAAATGACAGGTTTATTCGTCTTGGCCTTAGCCTGGGAGTCTTTAAAATACTGTCTTTGGATCTACATGGTTCAGTGGTATACAAATAGCTGTATCTATTGAATTTGTTTGGTATACATGGAGACAATTTTGTTTCGCTTCCTTTTTGAAATAGTAACCGAAATTTGCCACTTTTTTCACCTTTCAGATTGAAATAAGTTGAGGTTTCGAAAAGTACTAATGCAGGAGAAAGTTAAATAGGTTTTCCCTATGTAAAATAATACAGATAGATATATAAGTAGGTAGGTAGGATATGTACACTCTGGCCAAAATACAGACTCTGGCAAATTACTCTCTTGGAGTACCACTTCTAGACTCTCCCAGCCAGCATGGCTGTTGCTGTAGTTCAGAGAAATATCTTTTCCAATCTTTGCCAAAATATGTGAGAATATATCTGAAGTTCACCTATGTGGGGTGAGGTTCACCTGGATTGCTTCACCCGGTGAGGTTTACTTGATTTGGGTCTAGGTTCACCTTCTGCTGTATAATCCATCCTACATCCTCATGTCCTCTGGGGTTCATTGTCTTCAACTGGCCAGGACTAGACTGGCAATGGACTTTTTCTTCAGCCACCGCTAGACTGTGGAATGACCTGCTGGAAGAAATTTGACAGCTGAATATGCTGTCTGAATTTGCCATAAGTTGGAAATGATTTGAAGGCACATAACTACACCAACAAAGTAGACCTGTTTTTTTTTAATTAGATATTTTACATGCACAAAACAAAACAAAGCAAAAAACCAACCAACCAACCAACGTATAATAAAGACAAACAAGAAATCGACTTACGTATACAATTACACTAAACATACAAAAAAATTGTATACATATATATCATCCTTAAACTAAACTGATCATCAAATTATACTAAACAACAACAAAAACTACATCTAATTAAAAATGGCTCCTGCCCTTGTTGCAAACAGCTCCAAGATATGAAAATGTACTCAACTTAGATTCGTTACTTTCTACTGTTTTAAGTTTGTTGCTCCTTTTATTTATATTGTCAAACTATTTTAATTTCCAAATTTCCTAAATTTCTTATATTCCATAAATTTCCATTTCAGAGGTCAATATTATTAACTATATTGAATTACTCTTATTTAATTCCACTATATTATTACTCCCTTTAATCAAATCAGCTCCGTCTTAAGCATGTTATAGCAACAACTTATAATCGTATGTAATTTTTTCTCAGCATCTTTCTCAGGATAATAATATACTACAACAGTATTTTTTTTTAAAAGACATAGTATTGAGCAAGTCCAAAAATCACCAAATCATCTTAATTTAGCCTTAAAATCATGGGGTTTTCTTGGCAAGATTTATTCAGAGGAGGTTTGCCATTGCCTTCCTCTGAAGTTGAGAGAACGTGACTTGCCCAAAGTCACTTCAGAGGGTTTCCCTGGGCCAGCAGGAATTCGATCCTGGTCTCCTAAACTCCTAGTTCAACACTCAAACCATCACACCATGCTGGCTCCCTTTTACTTTTTACTCTTTAAGCAGCAGTGGCAATTTCTTTGGGAAAACAAATAAAAATTTCCTCTATGTACCATTCCTTTTGGTTTTGCAATTCACTGACGATATCATTGAGGCTGGGGAAGATGACACATGCACTTGTCCTTTTGACACGGTTGTTTTTGTCCAGAGAAATCTCTCTTCCCCCACCGCACTTACCACTACAGATGCTGGCTTTCGCAGTACAAAATACTAGGCTTCAAACTCCAAACCAGACCTAATATTACAAACTTTGTAGTTACCGCATACCTTCATGTCAAGGCACATAATCCTAACCCTATGCAAAGGGATCTTGTAGCACCTTTGAGACTAACTGAAAGAAGCTGGTAGAATAAACTTCCATAGACTTAAGTCTACTTCATCAGAGGCACAATGGTATGAAATCTCAGGCAACAAAGCTTCTTTCTCTCACTCTCTACTTACAAGACCCCTTTGCGTACTGATCTAGATTAACATGGCTATGTCTTTGAATCTTAGTCCAAGTTTGACACTCAAATCACTAAATCAATCTGGCTGTCTTCTTGGTGACAAGCACATGCATAAATGTGCCTTATAGGTACGCATGTCTCTTTTTGGATAGGGGAGCAGAACCTGTTCTTTAATCCTTTGTGCTCTGTCCAGAACATCTCAGCCTGTCAGCTGTCAAGCCACAGGAAGGGTGGCGGATGTTATCACAGTGGTGGTTGCCTCTTACCAATGGGGAAGGAAGGAAGGGGATGAAGCAAGTCAGAAAATGCAAGTTTGACTGCCCTTGGTTCCCAGGGGAAGGCAAAGGAGGTTGCACACCCTCTCCAAGGTCACATAGGCCATTCCCGCACTAGACTGTTATAGCATTATTATTCCACTTTCAACATCCTATGGAATCCTTGAGGCCCCTCCCTAATTTGCAAACCCCAGGATTCCATAGGATGTTGAAAGTGGAATAATAACACTATAACAGTCTAGTGCGGGAATGGCCATAGAATCACAGGGTTGGAAGAAACCACAACAGCTATCGAGTCCAACTCCCTGCCATGCAAAAACACACTTCAGAGCAGCCCCAGCAAATGGCCATCCAGCCTCTGCTTAAAAACTTCCAAAGAAGGTGACTCCACCACACTCCAAGGCAACATATTCCACTGTACAACAGCTCTTACTGTCAGGTAGTTCTTTCTGATGTTTAGGTGGAATCTCTTTTCCTGTAGTTTGAATCCATTGCTCTGTGTTCTAGTCTCTGGAGCAGCAGAAAGCTCCATCTTCAACATGACATCCCTTCAAATATTTAAATGTGGCTATCATGTAACCTCTTAACCTTCTTTTTGTCAGACTAAGCATACCGAACTCCCTTTGTTGCTTCTTTCTCATCTGAATTGCCTCCCTAACACCAGTAAGCAGCAATAGCATATCTCAGAGTTAAATAACTTCCAGAGTGGCCAGGAGGACACAGAATTATGTGGGCAGAATATTACACTCTGCCAACTCAATATAGAATCTTTGCCATGGTGATTTAAATGAGACTTTTAATTGCTAAGCACTTAAAGCCTTCTGACTAGATGGATCAGAATCTCAAAAGGTTACCTTTTTTTTATATTACGGTTTTCTGAATCCCCCAACTAGCCTTGCCATTGACCACGCTGATTGGGAGATTTTGAGAAATAACTTTTCCAAGCTCTGTGTGAAATGCATCTGTCTTTTTAAAAAATCAAATCAGTTTAAATTAGTTCAAGGGAAATTCCAATGTTGCTGTACACCTTATATTTTGAGAGTTCTAGAACTGTATTTTCTGTATGTGATCTGGATAATTTGTGTTTACTGTTAAATTGTGTATTTGTATTATTCCTTCCCTCTGTGTGTGTGTGTGTGTGTGTGTGTGTGTGTGTGTGTGTGTACACCTATATTTTAGATTGTATGCCTTCGATAGTACCCACTGTTTTCGGCAGTTTTACTTGTAAATCACCGTGTACACTGATGGCACTATATAAATAAACAACAATGCCAACAACAACAACAAAATTAAATCACAACTTCTTTCCACCTCCGTTTATTCATAATTGTGCAAAAAGGAGACCACGTTCTTTCTGTTTCAGTACCTACTTCTTTCTAACCATTCTTTCTCATTTCTTAGGATTCTACAGGTGGCAAGTACAGTCACATAGAACCTGAAGTCTCCAGAAGGAAAAGTTTCAAGGAGAAGGAAGAGGAGAAGGAGAATGGGCCCTAAAATCCTTATTCTTGGACTCCTTTCAACCTGCCCACTTTGGGAGAGTAAGGAAGAGACCAAGGGGCACACCTGTGTCCACCTGGATGGTACTCCATCCAATTGCTTCCTGTTAGGGCTAGTCCGCACTATTTTGCTGCCTGATGTGACAAAAGGACACGCTGTTCCTGCTTCATTCACAGAGACTGACTGGACAGCAGTTGAAACTTCTTAACACTGAGGAAGAAATAATATCCACCATCACACCAGAAACCAGCAGGCAGATCTGTAGGGATGTGGTGGGGGGCAATTTGCTGTGGGTGGCAATGTTTTTGGGGCGTCCCAGCCAGTAGCCGTACCCCTGCGCATCCTGGCCACGCCCCATGTGCCCTGGCCACGCCCCCATGTGCCCTGGCCACACCCCCATGCACCACAGCCAAGCCCCCACACCCAGTGGCCAAGCCCCTGGTGCCATAGCCCCGCCCCCTCCTGCCCACCCTCCACACACTCCAAGCTCCACCACTGCCAGCAGGCTATCTTAGGCTGCATAGAGTGTACAGAGTAACATATGCAACTTCCTGTTCACAAGGACAGATAGTTGGAAATCTGTGGAGATGGAGAAACCACCATTTTTGTCTGCCATCACCTACCCTATGGGGACCATAAGACAATTTTCCTCTTCTAACCTCCCCCCACCACAGTCTGCACACCCCACACAATAGTCCCAAATATATCTATCTTCACTACAGTTCTTTTCAAAATGGTGCACAGAAATGATGTCATGTCAGTTCCTGTCAACATTTTGAGAGGAACTTGGAGATTTTGAAGGGGCTTTCTGTGTGAGTCTGTGTATGTTCTTTCGCATACTTGGGGGGCTTTCTATGCAGTTTTTGGAAGAAAATAACAAGGAAAAAAACTCACTTTGATTAAAAAAGTGGAGAGGCATTTGAGGAATTTGAAGAAATGGTGTGGGATTCAGGTCCCACAAAAATGGGGTTAGAGGCCACATGCAAACCAACTTTGGCCACCCTGACCTACTACTTCAGACAGTTGCCTCCCTCTGCCTAATGGTAGGGCCAGTCCTGTTTCTATTATTGGGTAAAATATAGAGCATACAACTCTGTACTTTAGTGAGTGATTTTTACTATCTTCTCTTCCATGCAGATATTCAATGCAAGGCCACTGACTTTACTCTGGATGTCCCTGATGTTGTGTCTGTACAGGTGGGACTCTGTGTCATCATTCCCTGCAGATTTACTTACCCAGCCTCATCTAAAACCAGCACTGATGAATTGTATGGGTACTGGTACGTGAAAGGCAGCAAAAGCTATAGAGATCCTTCCGTGGCCACCAACGACAGGAAGAAAGAAGTGGCAGACTACGCTCGCGATCGCTTTCATCTCTCAGGGGGACTGGAAGAAGGGGACTGTTCCCTCATCATCCAGGATGCTCAAGAAAGGGACCAAAGGACTTACTTCTTCAGAATGGAGAAAGGCAAAATAAAATATACATACATTACAGTCCAACCGTCTGTCATGGTCACAAGTAAGTGTCTGAAGATAATACCTATTATTATTATTATTATTATTATTATTATTATTATTATTATTATCAGCAGCATTTGTACCCTGCTTTTTTCCCCTGGCTGGGATTCAAAGTGGCTTACAAATTAAACAAGACATTGTTAAAAACTCACAAAATTTATGTTGTTCTGAAGCCCTCTCTGGCATTCTGATCTGTGTTCCCAAGCATTTGCTTTGCCAACAGTTTCTTTTCAAAGAAGTATCTTAAATTCTGACACTATGATCTATCAGCCTTGGTCTTTTCCATACTATTATTATGCTTTCAACATCTTGTGGAATCCTGGGCTTTGCAATTTAGGGAGGGGCATTGTGTGTGTCCGTGCACACAAAAATGTGTATTTTGCACATATGTGGTTTTGTGCAGTGTAAATTCCCAAAACACTTTAGGGTGTGTGAATACCACAGAAAAACTGTGTAGACATGTCCTTTCTCTCCTGCAGAAAACTAAGGGAACTAGTTGTCCTTGCACATGAGGATGGAATAGTCAAAAATTTAGAACCTTACCTGGGATGGACCACAAAGGAGACCCTTTTTCGAATCCACACTAGACATACCTCAGTAGTGAGGCCAAAGTAATTCCTCTCCTAAATGTATCCCCTTCTCCTCACTTTCTAGGTATTTCAACTTCCATTCCTCACATATTATCTGAGACCAAAAGGAGCTGCAATTCACAACATCTGGACAACACCAGCTCTGATCTACACTGTTCAGAAGCAGCTCTCTTGGGTTTTAGATCTGGTCTTTCTTAGGCTTACTCTATTTCCGCCAGAGCTACACTCCAACAAAGCAGTCTACATGCCAAAATGCAGTCATGAAATAATGGCCACAGTGCCAGGAACACAGAATACAGCCTTTGCAACACTCCTTTGGCTTTTACAATCCAATTGCAACATCAACTGAAAGCAGCTCCAAACAGATGGATCTTTCATATTTGCTTGTAGTAGGAAGGGAGTTCCGAAATATAATAATTTTGTGCTTTATAATTGGCAGCACTCCAGCAAAAAGGTGTTAAGGAAAGCAGAGAACTATTTCCTCAGCCCACATCAACCGGTGGCAAATGTGGTCTGTATGTGTTAGTTAAAAGGTCCCTAAATCACTCATCCAATTCTCTCACCCCCACAAATGTGACTTCCCCTGGTGACAAAACAACGCTTATGTGGCTGAAATGTAACAACAACTGTTACCATTAGAATTAAAACTGTTTTCTTCCATTCAGCCGCACAGTTTTACATCTGCAGGGGTGGGCAAAAACGGCAGAAGAGCCTGCATGATGCAAAGATTTGAGTGTTGAACTAGGAGTCCAGAGGCCCAGAATTGACTTTAGATGGAATGCAAGGGGTTATTTTCTAACTCCTTGTGCCCTACACAAAACCTCCCTACCTCTCCCACCCAGCAGCTCTCAGATTTGGTTGATAGAGACAGGAAAAACCACTGGGAGAGATCTTATGGAAGCCTGGAGTTCTGGCCATTTCCATCAGAAATGCTGGCAGTCTTTGTGTTGTGAACAAACTAGTAGAAAATAGGTTTGGAGAACAAAAGGTATGTACTGGAATACGCTGTGCCCAGCTTTGACCATCTTTGCCATTTGACAGGCAGCGAAGGTTGGTAACTTTGATGTCAGTGAGGTAGCAGGTCTGCTTTGGGTTTTAGCCTGAACTTTAAAGGAAGGTACCCATCCCAATCCTCAATATAAAGCTCAAACTAAAACTCAAACGTGGATTCACCATCCCAGTAATAATGGCACCACTGCTACCACCATTGATAGGAAGAACATTGCAGATGTTTGCAAGAAGATGAAGTTGGCACTGGGAGATCTCTGCTGTTGATGCAAATTCTTCTTTATGATTTTCTGTCATCACTGCAGGAGAAGCCCAGCCAGAGATGCACCCAGTACTGGCTGTGTGTTTGAGCACAGCCATTCCCTTCCTTCTAGGTCTCTTTCTGATCAAGTAAGTGGTTCTTTTTCTGGCTTTGTGTAGCTTTCCTGTGTGCCAGTTTGCTTAAAAAGCCAAGTGGACTTGGCTGCAAAATGTTGCAGCGTGCAGTGAACCTTTCAGTTCCCCATTCATTGCATTCTCACCTTCCTTCCAATTCTCCATTCCTGTTCCCAGTGTCCAAGCTGGATGGGAAATTCAGCTATTTGTAGTCCAACTTCCCCTCTTACTAGTTCTGTTCCACTGACAAGAGTCTGTCAGTACAGTTGGCCCTCCACGTTTGTGGGTTTCACTTTCATGGATTTGATTATTTGTGAGGTTCTCCAGCTCTTGTCCCACTCCCCATTACAGGAACTTCTTTTCTGTGGGAACCTTCCTTTTTGGCAGCTCTGATCAGGCCATGCAGCCCTTTGGAAACCCACCTCTGGTCTTCCACCTCCTCCCCCAGCCACTGCCTGGCCAACTGAGGATGGTTCACAGACTAATTTCTCAGAACCAAAAACCCTCTCTCAATGACTGTCCACACCCAATGAAGGAGATAGGTGTGAGAGAGGAAGTACAGGGCCACCATGCCAATCCACCCACTCTTTCCCACTACTTTCCCTGACCTGGTTTGGATCCTGAGTGCCTATTCTCCCCACCATATTTCACAGACACATATCCACATTTACAGTTTTTCTACTTTTATGGGGGTCCTGCACCCCTAACCCTCGTGAATGTGGAGGGCCAACTGTATTGTGTCCTTGAGGATGTTTAACACCTATTACAATGTTTTAGGTCTGCTCTCCTAGGGTTTCCTGCCCCTGAAGATTGCTTCTATATCTGCACACCTTGGGATTTAAGATAGGCTGATGCTATTTCTATAAACAATAGATGTTCAGAACTCAGAACCACAAGGAATTCTTATTTTAAATTGCTTCTAGCTTCCCGTAGGTCTGTGTGCAAACAAGCCCTCCTACCCATCCTTTGACTCTGCTCTACTCTTCTATAGGCTAACAGCTCTGTTCCCCTGGAAATTTGCTTTTAGGGTCGTGTTTTGTTTCCTTTTTTTCCTCCTCACCTTTTGGTACTTTAACTGGAGGAAGAGGACACTACAAGTGAAGAGAGAGACAAGATGGGGAGAGGATCTCCTGAAGGTCTTTTGTCCAGGGAAGAGAATGGTCTCCAGATCAGATGCACACTCCAGGTTGCCTTGGATCGAGGCATTAAAAGCACATCAAGCTACACGAGAATGCTAAGGGATTGCAGGATCAACTTTTGTCATCACAAACACAACAGCTGAGCGCTTACATTATGGTTACACAATGACAATCATATACTCACACACAGGACTGTGGACTTGGTACGGCATACTTTTGACTCTGACTTCATCTCCTTCATAAACGGCAAATGCATATTAACTAGTAATTTACCATGGTAGCACAAGGCACGTGAATCTGATACAACATAAAACATATTTATTTGATTAAAATTCCAGAACAAGAAATTCTATGAAAGTAAATATGCAACAAACTAGGCGTTTGATATTCTAAGTTTGCATTTTGAAGCCAGAGTTGGAGTAAGTACATTTTTACTGACTCCATGATACCATTTCTGGCTACACAGCCCTGTTCATGTAGTCATGCAATGGTTGTACTGCATCCCTCTTTTGCTGAATACTGACATTGTGCAATCAGATGTGTATCTCCAAATGTTCCTGTGTATTTTCCCATTATGCACAGGGGAATGGACTATGGTTGTATCTGCAGCCCTGGTGAATAAAGTGGGATGTAGAAGCCACTGAGAAACAGCTATGCACCATGCAAGAATGTGCAACTGTATGTCTGGAATTCTGTTGGTCATTACCAACTAGAGTAGAACCATTCAGTCAATTGGATTTACCTATGGATTGATTCACCATTCAACATTTGATTCAATCGGTCTACTATAGTTGGGACTAGCAATAGGACTTAGGCCTATGTGAAATGGTTACATGTACGTAACTCGGTTTACACTACCATAAACTGAACAGGCCTGTTTAACCAGAACCAAAAAAGTACAACTGTATGTATAAAGGAATTTACACAAATGTATGACACCAGAAGAACTGTGGCCTACATCTCTTTTGCAGTGGTAGCCAGTGGCTTGCATTGTCCAGAGATTGTAAATTCACACTGTGTTGTATTCTGAATTTTCAAGTAACTAGCCAAGGTGCTGAACAAACAGGGGTATAATTGAGCCCCTTAGAATGCTCTTTTAATGTCTGGAGTAAAATCAGGGTGATCCACCATTTCATTGACATAGAAATTACTACTGTTTTATGTTTATAATCCAATGCTCAAACCAATATACTATGCTGATTCTCACACTGTTACCTCTGTTGCAATTCCTCATGGCAGCCTTCCTCACTGATCCTCCTTGTGCCACAATTGGCAGCTGAAAAAACCTCCTTTGCACAAGGTATCTGCTGGCTGTTAAAGTGGACTTGCAGGCTTGGGACAAGAGACATTACTTAGTTAAACACATATGTTACTAAGTAGCCAGTATAGAATATCAGCATTTTTTATTTCACTAGAATGCTGATGTCCACAAAGCAGAGCCAGCTGCAAACTGGTGACTTCGGAAGGCGGATATAGAATTGTGGAACGAATTACACCCAAGCATAACACTGAGCCTAGGAATTTCTTTTTGCTAATTCTCTACCCTTTCAGCCAAACGCCACTGTTCCCACATTGGCTTTTTATTCTTTTGATTGTGAACTGTGTTGGGAAAAGGCAGCAGAAAAACCTTTCAAAGCAGTCTAGAAGTAAATAGAAAAATAGATAACATTGCAACAAGGAAAATGTTGACTTTTTCTGTATAGGGTATGCCTATTTTAATGACTTTTTTTAAAAAAAACAGCAGAATCAAAGAAGTGTATTTATAGTAAAGATCAGTGAAACTGATGTTGGAGCAAGTGATTTCCCTATGGACTAGATCCAAGTGTGTATTCATGCATCTTGATGTAAGAATGACAAGTGAACATATGTATGCAGAAAGACTTTGTTACACTGGGGTCCTTTTACACTACATAATCATAGTATCATGATTCTGCTTTAAACTGCCATAGCTCTGTTCTGTGGGATCCTGGGATTGACAGCTTAAAGAGAGAAATTCAAAACTCTCAGCCAGAGAGCTTTAGTGCTTCCCCAAACTATAAACCCCAGGATTCCACAGGATGTTTCCATTGCAGGAAAAGGGAAATCATAGCACTATAATTACGTAGCATGAAGAGGCCCCACATGGGCAATTGTGGTGGTTCCAGGGGCCAATTTTCTGCCCCTGGACCCATGTGGGGCGATGAGGATTATTCAAATGCCACCCCAAAAAAATTAAAAATAAAATAAAAATAAAAAATGGAAGTGGCCAGTCTGTTTGTAGTTTTGACTTCTTTTTTTTAAAGTAGTATATAAGGACACAGCTGGTACTTGTCAGTTTCAGCATAAAAGCATATAGTAGAATCATGTAACACCTTTGAGACCTACTAGTAGCTGGTGAGATATTGGAGTTCTCACCCTTAGACTTCTAAATACCCCTCCCTAAACAGTAAATCCCAAGATTCCATAGGATGCAGCCATGGCAATTAAAGTGGAATCATAGATCTATAATTGTGTAGTGTGAAAGGGTTCAAAATTATAACTTTGCTCAAAAGAAGTTTAGTTTTATTGCATTTTTGGATAACATACTACCTTCTGATATGATAGCACACCTATACTCTTATTGGTTTAAGTGAAGAAAGTGATGTGATTAGTTGGGTTCTTGTCAGACTTGCTGGATTTTTTGATGTATAAAGCAAGATAGCTTCCTCAGGACGGTGGTAGATCACCCTCTGGAGTCTCCACCGGCTCCAAGTTGCTGCTGCTGTTAATCTGGATGGCTTCTGTTCCAAGATTGGTATTGTCCATTGGCATGATGGGAATTTCTGCAAAACCTTTCTTAAGCAGAACTATAATGGATGTCCTGAAAACCTGTTGGAATTTCTCTCCAAGAAAAAGATAGAGAATAGGAGTGAAACAGATATTCAAACACACTCCAATGCTAAAAGTTATCCGCAGAAATTCTTGGATCCTTCCTGGTGGTTTCCGCTTGTTGGCAAGAAGGGAAACCTGGTACAGGTAGAAGGGAAGCCTGAAGATGAAGAAAGATGTCACAGCAACCACCAGGACCTTGAAGGGCTTCCCAGTCCTCACCAGCCTTTTCTTCTTCATTTCCCGACCCATTGAACAATAGCAGAACATGATGATGAAGAAGGGAAGCAGGAAAGTCAGCAAGAACCGAACCACAAAGATGCCCCATTCCATCTGGTCTCTATCCCACTTGTCAGAGATTGCATAATTAATTTGACAAATAGTTCTAGCTTTCTCCACCTCTTGAGTCACAGAGAAAGCCAAGTAAGGAGCACTTATGACCACCGAAACAAGCCATACTCCTGTGATCAGTCTCAATGCCTGAGGTGTTGTACGATTCTGTTGGGACCAGACGGGGTGACAGGTAAGGAGATAGCGGTCCAGGCTGATGATGGTGAGTAGGAAGACTGTGGAAATCATCCCCAGAGTAATAAAGAAGTAAGTAATCTTGCACATGAATGTATCAAAGACCCAGTGGAAGTTGAGGAGGTTGTAGATGCCAAAGAAAGGCAAGGAACAACAGGAAACCAAGTAGGAGAGAGTCAGGTGGAGGAACCACAGAGTGTTCACAGTTCTCCCCATCTTCCTCCACAGTAACCAGAGGAGAACCCCATTCATAGCTATCCCTACCAGGAAGGACACTAAGATAAAAGCGCCAAGGGCTTGATTGATGGAAGTTCTGTCTGCTGAGATGTAGCTGGTGTTCGTTGTTTCCTTGGTTGGAGTATATCCCGCAGGGTTTGTCATTTCTCTTTGTCCACAAGGGCCTGGAAGAAGGCCAGAATCTGGTGAAAGGAAGAAGAATGTGGGAGTAAAAAGAGTTACAGAACAAATAAGCTGAGAACTACTAGGTAGCTATGACAATGGGGAGAAAACACATTGCCTGCACTGTACTCTGCTTACCAAATTGAGAAGCAAAGAATTCCTGGTTCAGAAGAAGACCATACCATATAAACTTTTTGAAAACCAGGAAGGGCAATTACAACAGTTATAGAATACTACTGTTCCCATCCTCCTCCATGATTGGCCAGGTTGGTATAGGTGATGGGAAGCGTAGTCCAACAACATCTGAAGCGCCATCGGTTCCCCAAATTTGACATACACTTTCATGAACAAAATGTGACTTTATTAGATGCATATTCCAAGTTGGCAGGTGTGTGTAAATTTGTGTATTACGTAAATTATAAGGCTCTAGAGGTGAACCTATTGTTCAGGGGTTGGCAAACAGCAGCCTGGGGGCCACAAGCAGCTCCCAGTACCACTTTTTTTTTTTTATCAAATGTTGCTGTTGGAAGCCCCCAAGAATGGTGTTTTTCTTTATGTGAGGATCCAGTGCCCCCTGCCCAACTCTCAGCCTCCATACTGAAAACAAGCAATAGTTGCCGTGTTATTTTCAGATCGGATTTTGTTTTGTATTTCTGCATCTCACGTGGCCCACAGAAGGTGCTGAAGGTCAAAATATGGCTTCCAAGCACATCAAACTTGTCCACTTCTGCTATAAATACAAGCCTTCTTCTAATCATGCCCCAGTCCATCCCCAGATGGGCCTCAGAGCTTTGATACCAGAGCAGTGAGGGCTGCGGACCATTGGGCAACAGCTGGCTAGATCAGAGCATCTTCTGAAGTTGGATGTCTCTTTCCATACTCCAAGTGGGAGAGCTAAAACATTCTCTGGCCCCTGGAATTAACTCCCAGAGGTCATTGGAATGCAGTCTTTCCAAGTATATACCAAAATGCAGTGTCAGTTTGTGGATTAGTACTGCTAATAACACATAATACCCTGACATTCGCAACTAAATTTAATACCTCTAGGTTGATCAACACCTCTATTATAGATCCATGCCACCTTTAGCAGAACGGTACTTCTTCATAAGTTGCAATTCAACAGTTTCACACCAGACACTTCTTTTGAAGTTCCTTTAAAGTAACCAACAACATGTCCAGGTTTTGCAATAATTCTTTTTCTGATGCCTACCCTTTCTTGAACAAAGCATGAAACAACCAGATCACAACTTAATAATGAAATACAGTTTTGTCACCTAAGGTTAAAGATTTTTATCCCACTCTGCATCACCTTACAAATGTCATGAGGTTAGTTCATAAAGGTTTGCAGTAGCTGATATACACCATAAAATCAAAACTGCTTTGTGAATGAGTAATGCTGTTTAATATACGTCTAAGCTTTGATGTAGTTGTCACATTCTGTGTGGGGCAGGAGGAATGTTGGTATTTCTTTTCCTTCTATCCTCACTGCCCATATCTCTGAATATGTATGATATAAATAGTCTTCATGCACATCTGTATACAGTCAGCAATCCTTATCTGCAACCTCTGGATTCACAATTTCAAGCAATGGTGGTGTGTCACATCTTATGCCTAAAATGGTGGTGATACGTGTACAGACACACTGAAGCATCCACACATATGTCACTGCCATTCAATATAATGGGACACGAATGTTTGTGATTTCCAGTATTTATATATATGGAAGACCCACTGCATATACCTGCCAATTCAGGAAATACTTCGGTCATGTGATGAAATTGACAGTTCTCCATGAACATTTAGGACACAGCAACGGCATTAATCCTACAACAGCTACAAAGACCTTGCTTATTTTGCTGTAACAGCTAGATTAACAAACCTAGTCCTTTCCCAGGTATTGTATTACCTGACTGATTTTTGTAAAGTGTATTCATATATTTATGAATTCGTCTATTTAATTTTTTTGAAAAAAAAATCACAGTCTGCAGGCCAAGCTACATTTATATTTCAGGGTAGATGAGGACACTCATAAATACAGCAGAAAGATCATCATCTTCTATTGTTTTTTGTTTGTTTGTTTGTTTGTTTGTTTGTTTTTTGTCCCTAGCATCAGACTATCTGGTGCTTCTGAACATTAAGGTTTCATTTAGCTCCAAAGCTTGAGCCTTGAAAGCAAGCAAGCAAGCAAGCAAGCAAGAAAGAAAGAACTCCCAGAATTTGCCCAGACAGATGACTATGCTGGCTGGTGGATTTGGGGAACTATTATCCATTTTTTCTGTGACTGGCCAGCTAAGGACAGATTGCAGCCTGATTTCTCGGCACTACAAACCGTCTCCCAATGTCCTGCACACCCAAGGAAGTAAAGGATCACCATACTGACCTCACCTCTTTTTCTCTGCTTTCCCTGACCTGATTTGGACTCTGGGTGCCCAATCTCCCCACTGTGCCTCAGCCATTTCCGCACAAAGCGAGGGAATCGCTCCGTGCCGTTACTCACCGGATCTTCTGGCTCCTCGGTCTGGTCCAGGGTGAATCAGAGCAGTGCAAGGTCTTAGATCTGCACTACTCCAGCTTCCAAAATGGCGGCTTCCGGTTGGTCGTGGGTCCTGACCAACCGCTGAAGCTCGCCACACCTAAAGCCCGCCCTCCGCAGATCGCAGGCTTGCATTGGTGCGAGCCTGCGAATCTGCAGAAGGGAGCAGGTACACAATGGCGCCCTCCGGAAAAATGAGGAACCTCTTTTTTCTGGTCTTTAAAAAGTGCACTGGAGGAGCAGTTGGGGGCGTTTCGGAGCAGACTGAGGTGCGGATCTCCAGTAAGTAGTCCGAACCTAGTCCGCTCCAAGGTGCAGACGACCTCTGTAGAGGACGCACTGTACCATTTTAATTCCCCTGTGCGGAAAAGGCCTCAATCCCTTTCCCACAGATACACACACGCACACACATATTTTGATATTTGCAATTTTTTCCAGTTTTGCTAGGGTCCTATGCCCTTAATCCTAGCAAATGTGGAGGGCCAGCCATAAAACATTTTTACTTCTCCAACAAAATGAAAAAGTAATGAGCAGATGCAACTCATTTTCTGAAAATGTAATCATGTTACTTGGTCACTATTTATCCCGCAAAAATGTCTTTAATCTCTCATCATCCAAAACGTTTTACTTATAAAGTACAATTCTGATGAAACTCACATTTTCTACAATAACCCTGACATCCAAGTCCCATCTTTTCTCATCTCAAGTTCTCATTTTCTAATGCAGAACCAAGAAACTAAGAGAAATGGCTTCCCCAGTTTATCATTCCCCTACAGTTCAACCACAAACAGACCAACTTACTTGATAGTTCAGATCTACTTGTCTTCAAATGGTTGTCATCAGAACCTTCAGGGCTGAAGTGACAAAGAACCCAAAAGCACAGGGTATTTTTAGCAGGAAATGCAGCAGTTCTTCTGAACTCCTTATCTAAGAACATCAGTTTTTTAAAATCTTTTTCCTGAAAACAGTCCTTCAGAGCATGGTTATGCAATATGCAGTTCCTGAGAACTTACAACATTTGGGTCCCTTGAGTGGTATGACCACTGGAAGAAATTTATGGTGTGCAATATTTGAGTTCAGGGCCATCCCAAGTCATTTTGCTGCCTGCAGTACCACCTACCCAAGACAAACTGCATAATACCCAAACCCAGCTGTGTTGTGATGTACAAGGCAGGAAATGCCACGATCACCTGTCCAGTACCCTCTCAGTAAGATTACAACTTTTTTAAAAGGTAGAAATTTATTTTCCTTTCATGAAGCCCCGTACCTGTTATCTGAGGTGGATGCTTCACTATGCCCACTTTAGCATCAACTCTGTTGGCTTCATTCACACAAACACAGTGCCTTCCAAAAATATTCAAAACCATCCCATTTGACTTTTCCACAATTTGTTATAATACAATTTGCCATTTAGATTTTTTAAATTGATCCCCCCCCTACACATACAATCAAAATTTAAACAAAGCAGCAAGCAGAGAAAAGGAAAACAGAGAAAACTAAAGAGAGAGAGAGAAAAAAAGGAGGAAATTGGATAGAAACAGCAAACAGAAAAAATAGAAATATAGATAAATGACTTCTGACCTTGGCCATTTCTGCACTCCACTGTTATAGTTTTCTGTAACTCTGTAATTTTTTGTAACTTTGAAGGTATACTATAAAAAAATCTTTTTGTTTTTTTAAAGATAAAATACAGACTACATTATTGGATCTGTGGGAGCTCATGTACCTCTTTCTTGCCCTTTTTTTTTTTTTTTTTTTTTTTGCCTTCCCCCAGAGTTGTTGCTGTACTGGTTAATGTCACCAATATGGCAGTGGGGGGGGGGGCAGACTGCATTTTCCCCCAAAGATAAACTAAGAATACAGGGATTTCTCACTTTGGTTTAAATGGGGATTGTTGCACTCCCAGAATCCTCCAGAAAATACAGTCCAGGAAGCAAAATGCCTTGTTTACTTTTGCCTTTCTCCCATGCCACCACATATTTTGCCCGTGGAAACCACCTGTTCCTGTGGCAGAACACACCCAGGTCCCCTACTTACCAGAGAACCATGCAATACAGTCATTCTGAGGACAGAAAAGCTAGAAGTCTTAACAGGAAGAAGTGGAAACAAGTCCATGTTAAAGGACGCCCAAAAGATGTGGAACCAGATGCATTAAGGAACTTAAAGTAAGGAACTTAAAGTGACCAAAATGGCGAAGGGTCTGGAAGCCATGCCCTATGAAGAACGGCTTAGGGGGCTGGGTATGTTTAGTCTGCAGAAGAGAAGGTTAAGAGGGGACATGATAGCCGTGTTTGAATATTTGAAGGGATGTCATGTTGAGGAGGGAGCAGGCTTGTTCTCTACCGCTCCAGAGACTAGGACAAGGAGCAATGAATTCAAGCTGCAGGAAAGGAGATTCCACCTGAACCTCAGGAAGAACTTCCTGACGGTCAGAGCTGTCCGGCAGTGGAATATGCTGCCTGGGAGTGGGGTGGAGTCTCCTTCTTTGGAGGTTTTTAAGCAGAGGTTGGATGGCCATCTGGTGGGAGTGCTTTGAGGGTGTTCCTGCATGGCAGGGGGCTGGACTGGATGGCCCCTGGGGTCTCTTCCAATTCTATGATTCTATGATTCTATATTTCTTCAGAGACATTGCTCTAGCACACTTTACATTTATTCCCACATATCTCTATCTGTCTTTCATTTGGCAAGGCGAGTTCCAATTAATCCTCTTATCATCCCATTTCTCTTTCTGCTGCTTTTAAAAGGTCCCAGCTTGTGCTGCTCGTCCAGCTTTCCCCCTCAGCTTGTCCTCAGCTTTCTTCAATCGACCCAAACTGAGTTGGAAGTGTAAAAATAAGCTTACACTCAATGAACTCAGCAGGGTTAATTCAGCATTAATTCAATCGGCTTTTGAATTGCTTTAATTTTAAACATACCGCTTTTAAAATTTCTTTTAAAATCTTTTAAAAGTGTGTATCTTAAATGGTTTTTAATGCCAGGAATAGGATTCAAGTCAACATGAATCCCTTGCTAGTTGTAACAGTACAGTTTTCACAGAATTCCATCCCAGGTCTTCATTTAGAACATAGAAAGTTAGAGTTCCAGTCTTCATTATCCAGTCCATTTCCCTTCTATGAGAAGTACTGCCATTCTTGGAGGGTGGGGGAAGAGTTTATTTATTACCCAGAAACAAAGATCCTTAAAAGAGTGGTTGTGATCTATAGAGTGACCAACTAAAGCATAGCATGTGTATTTCTATACCACTTATCAGCTAAGTGCTCTCCAAGCAGTTTACAATATGTTAGCTAATTGCCCCCAACAAGCTGGGTACTCATTTTACTGATCTGAGAAAGGATGGAAGGCTGAGTCAACCTGGACTCCGGTAGGATCGAACTCACAACCTTGTGGCTGCAGTACCAGCATTTAACCACTGTGCCACCAGGGCTCCTAAAGTAGTATCTAATTTCTTGTTCCTAATATTACCAATACCTTCTCTCATATGAACTTTTAGAGTCCCAGATGTTTTCTCCTATATATAATTTATCATAGCAGTGTTTCCTAAATGTTGGTCTCTAGATGTTTTAGACTTCAATGCCCAGAAGCCCCAACCAGCTTGTCCAAAAGTCAATAATTCTGGGATCTGAAGTCCAAAACATCTGGAGGACCAAAGTTTGGGAACCGGTGTATTACAGGGATACCTTATGAAGATAGACTAGAAGGAGGTTATCATTTGCCTTCAACTCCACTTTGATTTATGGCAACTGTACCAGTGAGAGACCTCCAACAGCCTTGACCATCAACAGCCCTGATCAAGCTTTGCAGACTCAGGACCAGTGTCTATTTGATTGAATCAATCCATTTGTAAGGAGGTATTACAAGCCGAAACATCCTTTAAAGCATAGATACCATTTTGAGCATTGCTTCCTCTTTACAATGCAAAGGAAACTTGAGCAACTTGAGCACTGAAAATCTCACCTGTCACATGGTTCAAGCAATGCTGACGATGTGGTTAAAATGGTCTCAAAATAACTGGTCACAGCCTCCAATGTGTCCTCAGAAGGCATTGTCTGCTGAAAATTGAACAGACTTTTTCTCTACAAGCTGAAAAAAGATTTTTCCAGGTAGTTGTTTCACTTTTGAGCCAGTCCCAAACTCAATAATTTTTCAATTACTGGACATGCTTTAGGCAAGCTTTTTGACTTGCTCAAAACTTAACATTGTTATGGATAAGCACATATTGAACAGAAGTTGCTTTCTGCCACTTTGGCTTTGCTTTTTCAACATTTCTGTATCTGCATTTGTTGTTTGACCAGAATCACACCAGAACCAAAAGCTGCCAGCAGGAGCCAGAAGAACTGGATGCTTCCAATTTCTAACAGGTAAGGAAGGCTAGGTTAGGAGCAGTAGAATAGTGTGTTACCCCAAACAAGAGGTGCCACAAGGGCCACCCCACAATGCCAAATACCTCCTTGAAAAAGTGGGGAATGAATTAGCTCAAAATCAGGAGGCTAATAAAAAAAAATCAGGAGACCAATGAAAGAGGAGGCAACTTAGCGAGGCTTTTCTACCAATGTTTACAGGCTCACACAGGAAAAGGACTAGTCAGAGATTCGAAAGTAAGCTAAAAATGTGTTTTATTGAGGAGAATTCACTCATGCATGCAAAAAAAAATACAAACAATCAAACATTCACACAAGAGCTAACTGAAGGATAGAGGGACAAAAAATTATGGATAGAGAGGCTGATGGTTTGGGGTTATAATTACCAGTTCAGAAGAGTAGTGAAGAAGCTGAGATACGGCTTGGCTTAGGTAGGACCTAACACTAGTTCTCGTTCAGGAGCCAGATGGACAGAGTGATGGGTAGATCTTCAAGATACTGTACTGGGCATCCTGGAATCAGGGGTATTTGTACCCCCTCCAAAAACAAAAAAACAAAAAAAAACCCTGAGGCAGTGAGAGATATGTGCAGTTCCAGGTGTGGAACAATGTGAGTTGCAGCGCAGACAATGGACTATCAACCCACTAATGTTTGCAGTGTTTGGGTGACAAAGACATAATGTATGCTGTAATAGCTGTCTATTGTGGGTGCTATAAGGAAAGAGGAAGGAGTTCAGATGCACAGGGGACAGCTATCTGTCAATTGGTGTCCGGTGGGCTTCTCGCAACTGCATTCCCTGGGAAACTCCAGCTTCTACTTTAATCTTACTGTGCACAGGAACAGCAATCATTTGCCTGACAAATGGCGTAGTCTTACCTGGAGGGCGTTTACCTTCAGATGGTTTGCCCTCTCAGTCGCCTCTCAGTTTGATTTTGATATCAAAGCCAATTAAAGCATACTGCCAATTAAATGTGGTGCCAGTTAGATATGGTGCCCATCCAAACCATACCATTACTGGTAGCCAGACACAGGTCCTAACAAGTGGAAGATCAGAGCAGGAAAACAGAGTTCCAACACTAATCTCCCAGATTGCCATGGTCATTCTTCAACTCTCCTTGCCTTGTAGGCATGGAACGAATATTTGAAAATCTTGTTTTCTGCACAGAAAAGGCTGTTGCCTGCAAGGAAAATGTCTGATAGCAAATCGACCGTGTACAAATTTTGCATGTGTACATTTTGACCATGGTAATCTGGCAGATTTGCAAATTTTGCACATAAGTCCCCAATTAGAGCACTGTTTGCATAGGAAAATTCTGTAGAGAAAATAAAATTTCTACACAAAACCCACTATTTTCTTTGCAGGGAATGCTGTTTCTTGTGCAGAAAATGCTGTCTTTTGTGCAAAATAGCCACAAGAAATTTTTGGGCCGAATATTCCCAATTTGCAAATAGGCTTTGAAAACTGTGTGGTTTTTGAAGACCTTCTCAGGTAGGAAGAATATTCTAAAATGACTCATTGCTTCCTTCAAAAAGAAAATCAGTGAAGAATGATATCCCTAATGCTTTGACAAATACACGAGGCACGACTAACGTTTCCAATTCTCCCCCACCCTAACATCATATCTGCATTTTGTTTTTGTTTTGTTTTGATTTGGCATTTCTAAATGATTATAAGATTAAGACACTTTTCTCTACTATTATAGTGCAATGTATATATCTGTAGATGATATTTTGCCAAGGTATGTAATACCTCAGTTGCAAGCCAGACTTGTTTCTTTCATCTGTGAAAACCTGTGAATTACATTTAAACCCAACACTGACCTAAATTGCCATTATCCAGATTTTGAAGAAACGACATTCAAAACTCTTCTTTTGGTCACTCCTTTTTCCCCCTGGCTATACTTTTTTAACCCCAGAGCAATTTTTTTTCGTTTTTCAAAACAATAACAATAGCCAGAACACCATTAATAGTAATCCATTGACAAGTTATGCGAAAATTTAAACCTGCATGTATTACATTAAAAATATGCAACAAAAATATTGCTGATATTCTGCATCAGCTCTTTAGTTATGTTTGCATAATTAAGTAACATCTGCTGGCCTGAGACCCTCCTCCAACCTACCTTCACATTCAGAAGCCTCATTGAACAATGCAGGTATGTTCAGCTGGCAATTGGGGTGCAGAAGATGACGTTTTTGATCTTCTGCCACCAGTAAGCAAAGCTGGGACAAGGAATTGCAAAAGGCGTCCCACTTCCAATTGTTGTGGTCTCAGAGAGTGACGGGAGGGGCTGGAAATGTTATCCTACGATGCCCCAGTCACCAGATGAACAGCCTTCCATTGCTTGATGCGTTTGCTAGCGGTTAAGGTACGTTTGATTAGGCATTTACTATTCTCTCAATAGCACCAGGATTATGAATTTGCAATCTCACTGAATACAGAGCAGTCGCTGGTCTGTAACTCTAGGTTACAAATCTGTAATTACAGGACAGAATGTCAGCCTATGTTTATCATTATGGAAATTCAAGTGCCACTGAGTAATGAACGTGCGGTTTTTCCTCTATCAATCTTTTAGCCGCATGTGCCTCTTCACACAACTTTTAGTATGCTTTGTTTAGTCAAACATAGGAGCATAGACATCTGCCTTATACTGACCTTAGTTTCCCATATCAAATGAGACTGGATGTTTTTAGGGTGATATAAAGGCAAAAAATATGCTATAGTTTGTAGCTTTTTGTATCAATTTAAAAGAAAAGGGACATTGCCACTTAAAAGCAATAACATGCTTTGTAACCATTAACTTGTAATTAATTCTAACAATTAATTCATATGTAATTAATCCCCACTGAACTATAGCTTTAAGATAGCCAAAAAGTACAGCTTAGATGAATCCAATTCATGCCCTGTCATAGCTTTTATAAGTCTCAAAATTTGGTGCCAGATCTTATAGCCATTTCTGTACATCACTTCTCCTGCATCTCTTTCCCGTTTTTGAACAAAACTAGGAATAGATTTGATCTAAATTCTGAATTTAGCTTACTCCGTCATGCAAATTTTATTTTGAAATGAAATTAATATATAACTTCTTAGCCTCAAAGCTCTATAAATTTTGTAAGAAAGCAGTAAATATATTTCTTGTTTGAAAATCTTGGTAAATAGATGGCTTACCATCTGCTTGTTTTAATCTGTAACCGCTCTGTATGAAAAAAAAGCCATCATTATTGTTTAAATATGTAATTTGCATTAATCCCTGATGAATGTAGCCATGTCCCTTACAGGTTTGGTAATTTATATATTTAATTTATGTTTTATACCAGGCCTCTAATTTACGCTCTCCTCTAACCTGTAACTCTTCCATTCTCTTTCTTTTATCACAATATCATCAAAGATCTCTTCTTCTCTTAATCTTCCTATTTTGTTTGGCCAAGCTGCCTCATCTGCTGCTATGAATTTTGACATTTGATAATGCATTTTTATAACTGGGATTTTTTTATGTATCTGGGAAACCTTGCTAGTGGTGAAGGTAGATGGGAGTTGTGGTCCACCACCATCTGGAGAGTTGTAAATTGTCTGAAGTTGCATTAAGAACCTTCTTCCACTTACAAAACAAAGTTGATCTGTCCTTTCCCTTCACCAGCAAGATAATATGGGGTGAATAGTAGTAGGAAGGATGCTGTACTTTCCTCTTTTGAGATCTGTATAATACAGAGAAGAACGGGGAAGAGATATTCCCCCAGTTAACTTGTCTTCCAAAATATTGTCTTCCAAGATATTGAATCTGCTTCTGTAGACTATGCCTATAGTTGTTGGATGGGAATAAGTTAAATTTCCCAGTAATGTGTATGTGGTGAACAGATAAATTTCATAGGTTTTTCTTAGACAAGGAGTACTCCACCAAGGTTTGCTGTTGCTTTCCTCTGAAATCTGGCCTACAACACCTGAGATTCCTTGGAAGTCTCCCACCCAAGTACTAAAGCTGTGGCAGGGCTGACCCTCCTTAGTTTCCCAGATCAGACAGGATCTGGTGCCTTTAGGTGTGTGTGTGAGTGTATGGAAATCCTACAACTTCTTGGTTTTTTGAATTATACAACAGGTGGCATCTTGTTAGTGAGGACAGTGTTAATCTAATTGATGCTACCATAAACTACTTTTGGGGTCATTGTAGAGATCAGAATTCTCTACCTATTGCCCAAGAACCAAAGTCCTCCCAATCCACCTTTTAAGTGATGTGTTCCTCCTCAACACAGCCATTTCTGTGTCACTGGAGAGTGAGGTGATCAATCGGGAGCAGTCTCATCTTCAAGGGATCTCCCAAGGACTTCTGGAGGTCTCTGGTGGTCCCTGTTGCAGCCAGCTCAGCTACAGGAGAATAACTGAACATATCACCCTTGATCACCACACTTTTCAATGACATGGCAATGGCCATGTTGGGAGGTCTACGTTACTTAAAAGAATGGCTGGGAAGTTTATACCGGGAGACCTAGCTACTGAAATGTAGCTACATGCCAGACATATTTTTCTAGATGCAAGATTGCAGGCAGTGTTTTCTTAACTACACTTCATGGCTGTCCCAACCAGATAAACTGAAAGATAATTTTTGCCATAAATACCTAATGTATAAATAATGCTTCATGGGTAAATTTCAAAAAAAAGTAAAAAGTACAGCCAATAAATTAACCGTCTCTAGATGAAATGAGTCCAACTATGTTGTGATGCACAACTTTTGCCATGAAGTTAAATCTTTCAGATCCCCAAGTCTATATTTTTAGTAGCTATCTCTTAGACTATTACGCAGTTCACTATGTGGATAAATCCCCAGTTACTGAAAATTTAATTTCATGTGGAATAGAAGACCTTGCAGTGGTTTCACCTTTCTCTGATGAACTCATTCAAATTTATTTTTCCGTCTCTATAACCTGAAATGTTACTATGCTGTGAGAATAGCTAAAACTCAGAAAGATACAGCTGGACAAGAATAAGTTGCTAGAAATTATCTGCATAAAGAAACACTTCTGTCCCTTGTTTACCCAATTTTATACCCGATATTTCTTTTCTAGTTATTTTAAAAGGTTATTGTAGTGGTCCTTGTCCTCATCCTCCCTCTCTCTCTTGTCCTTCTCCTTCTCCTCCCTCTCCTCTTCCTCCTTCTTCACAACACAGAAAATAATAAAAAGAAAAGGGGAAATTCCTGTCTCATCTACCAATGTAATGGATTAGAAAGGATCGCATTAAATGTTAAACTTGTTATCTGTTTCCTATATATAAGCCTTGGCTAATTCAGAAAATGTTCTCCAACACCAAAAAACAAACAAACAAACAAACAAACAAATAGAAATTACTGTAGGGATAATTAAACATTAGAACCAGCATAGTCTGAATATTGGACTATGACCTTGGAGATCATGGTTCGATTCCCCTCCCGGCCATGGAAACCACTGGGTGTCCTTGGGTGGATCATACACTCTCAGCCCTGGAAAACCCCATGAAAACTTCACCTTAGTGTCACCATAATTCGGAAAAAGCTGCGAGGGCACACCACAACATCAAAAGAAACAATTTTCCATGTTTTCGTCATGAAATGTTAGAATGGTTCATTTGAACTTCCTGTAACAATCACCAACCGTTTGTGTACATTTAACTTTTGTGTATGCTACAGCTTTAAGTAGACTTGGTGATTGCATGCCAACACTGACTATTTGAGGGACATGAAGACATAATAGGACTTTTCGGTTCAGAAACTGGATGAAATTTCAGTCCGTTTCATGAAAAGGAGCCTGGATTTCTCCACTTCCTGAATTCCTACAAACAGCAATAAACTGTCATATCATTTTTCACAAAATGGTTAGGAATTTTGTCACCTAACAAAGCAACAATAACAACAAAAGCTTCCTCTGCAGTTTTGCCTTTTAACGCTGCATTTACAAGCAGACTCATGCTTCAGAAGTTAGTTTAATCATTTGGTTTGGACTTTTGAGATGCTTTCTATTTAAAACAGAGTCTGTTCCTCAGAAGAAGAAAACTGCAGTTCCAATTGGATGCTCAGAGAAGATATGACCTGGAACAGTGTGGATTCTTCCTGGAAAATGAAAAATCTGATCTCTTCTATACTAGTATTGATTGTTCTGCTCCTTGCCTTCCTGTCCAAAGGTATATGTGATATACAGCAGGAGTGTCCAAAATTGTGATTTTGATCTCCTGGAAAACATCTAGGTGTTTAGTAGCACACCTTTCATAGATGGAAACTGGATCGTGTGTGGCCAAGCAACATCAGAGAGTGGTCAAGATCCCCGAAGTTATAAATGAAGAACACACAGGCTAGGACAAGCTTCAACAGCTTGCTTTTGCCTGAGTCTTCTGGGAAAGTGAAGATTTTGCCCCCTCTGCTTTTCCCCCTATGTTTACTGAGTGCAAACTACTTTTGCACTTTGAGTTCAGTTTGCAGTGATGGAAGTAAGCCAAGGATGAAGGACAGGAAGAGTGGGAGGAGGAGAGAAAAATTTGAATCTCTTCAAAGAATCTGAAATAGGGGGATGACAGAAAATTGGGACGGTTGGAGAGTGTGTTGTATCATCTCAGGAAGGATTTCTCACTTCATTTATTAAACATGCACAAACACACAAATATACCCAGAGGTCACGGAAGGCATTTTCACCACATTTTTAGTTTCCCCTGGGCCATTTTATTAGTGACCCAGAAGTTACTTTCCCCTACCCCTTTTTCTACTTTTCTCTGCCTCTCCACATGCACCCAATGGCACGGCACTACAGAGCCAATATGCAACAGAAGCATGAAGGGAATGAAAGAGAGAAGCCTGTTGGAACAGGTTTCAAATAGGGAGTGACCAGCATGTAACTTCCAGGTTACTTCTTGGTTTTGGGGGGGTTTTTTGGTTTTTTTAAGGGCTGTTCCTGCATGTAAAATGGCAAAGGCAAGTAATATGTCAAAAATCACTAGGAAACTGCTGTGGGTCCAATACTGGGAGAAAGGCAGCATACAATATAATCAATCTTGGTACTTTTTTTTTTTTTTGTAAAGGGTGCAGCCTTTAAGTCCTACTAAGGAGGTAATGAAGCCCTCTGTCTTCCATGAAATGTCCACCCCTAGGCTTGTCTTATGATGAATACACATGAAACTGACGTGGAGCAGGGCCCTGATCCTACAGATGCAAACAATACTTGTACATTTTCTCATCCTTCTTTCAAATGCTGAAAGATTTTCAGTGATACTTGACTTTTTAATGGAAAATTCAGTTGCAGAAAATACTCTGTCTTCTGCATCAGTTTTTTTGTTTTTTGCACAGACGAATTTTTCAGAAAAAAGTTACAGACTTAAGAAAAAGAAAAAGAAAATGTGGAAAAGTGCAAAAGCCATCATAACTTCACCCAATGGGACAAAACATTTGGAATTACTCACTTGTGCATCCATAAGAAGCCAAGATTTACATTCCTGCTTTATCCAGTCCTTATCAGAGTTGAGATCCCTTCACTGTTTTTGTTTTGTTTTGTTCCTTCTGAAAATTACCCCTTCTCTCATCAGGGTACATATACAGCTATCTGGACCATTTTTTGATCAATCTTGAAAATATAACTTTTAAGCTCTATTTTGTTTTAACCTTGCCTTGGGTACCATGTTGGGAGAAAAAGCTGGGAATAGAATAAAATAAAATAATAATCAATTTTTCAATAGTAAGATAAATCCGGGGGATTTACTGGCTCAGCTGTAGTCAGGACTATAACAGAATATTGGTGAGTTCTGGAACATTTGAGAACTACAAAGAGCCAATCCCAGAAATGCAGGTTGAATCCCCTATCTGAATTTGCAAAAATTGAATTCCGGAAGCATCCCTAAAATGAAGGACAGTTTTATTTCCAAGCACTCTTAAGTTAATGTACTTTATAGTCAATGTGCCAAATGGTGCTTTGAATGCCTTGGTAGAACTAGAAGGAAGTCAGTGTGCAAAACTGCATTTTGTATAACCACAGGTTCATGGAAAGATTAATACTTTCTTTCTTTTTCCTGACAGGTGTGCTAAGCCAGCATCCAGGTTATACACTGAAAGCAAATTGCTCTGTCTCTGTGCAGAGAGGCCTCCATGTTCACATTCCTTGTCAGTTCACTTACAACAAAAAACACCAAACCAGCTCTTCAAAGTTCTATGGTTACTGGTATAAGTATAAGAAAGAACCCCAATGTAATTTTGTCCCCAGTGTATACCGGCTAGGTCTTCTTATGGCCACCAACGATGAGAGGCAGGCTGTTGAGGAATCTGCTAAGAACCGCTTTCAGTTAAATGGAGATCCAGAGCAAGGCAACTGCTCCTTCGAGATCAATGATGTCCAGTTAGAGGATGAAGGAACATATTACTTTAGGCTTGAAGCAGGACAGATCTTAAAATACAGTTATTCTCTTCTACCACTTCAAATTTTTGTGACAGGCAAGAGTCTTATTTATTTGTTTGTTTGTTTGTTTGTTTGTTTATTATTTATTTATTTCATGACCATAGAACTACACAACCTGTAACAGAGATTGAGATGATCTAAAAGGACAGGAGCATAAGCATCTCACACTTCTTGTTTTTCCACATTAGTAGAATGCCCACCCCCACAAAAAAAAAGAGTGTTTCAAATTTCTTGATGTAGGAAAGGACAGTTCACCTGCTTCCAGAATAGAAAATACATCAGAGCTGAGAATGACAAGAAAAAGGAAATCAAGACATTTACATTTGCCTTCACATTATCCTACAGCCTGAAACAATTGATTTCTTAAGGAGTCATAGGTTTCCCTCATAATCTAACCCTGCCTTCCACCAGCATCCGAGCTAATGTGACCCTATCGGCAACTGCATTGCCCTCATCAAATCTATTAACAAGTTGATCAGTCCTTCAGTTGGGAATCCTTAGGCTTCAGAGTGCAACACGTATGACATTGCAATAAAGATAACTATATGGCAATCAGGTGTTTTGAAGCAGATAGATACATCTTTTGAAATCTGCTATAACTTTGTCAAAAGAATGTTAAAGAATAAGGCCATTTCCACATCATACTGTTTGAGTGCTATTATTCCACTTTCACATCCTGTGGAATTCTGGAATTTGTAGTTCCCTGAAGTCAAAGAGCTCTCTGGCTGAGAATTCTAAATGCCCCTCCTAAACTGCAAACCACAAGATTCTACGGTTGTTGAAAATGGAATAATAGCACTATAATAGTGTAGTATGGAAATGGTCTAAGTGGTTTGCTCTACAAGAAAGGAAAGATAAGTTTTCTAGATGGCTGACACAGACAGGTGGCAAATCCAAACAGAGCCTCAGCTGTGCCCAAGATGCTAGGTTTAAGACAAAGCTGAACCAACATTGTATCACAGTTAGAGTATTGCACTAGGACTACAGAAGCCCAGGGTTTGAATCCTGTCTCTGGGGGACCTTGGGCAAGTCGTAGTTTTGCAGCCTTACAGGAAAGCAATGGAAAACTTCCTTTCTGAACAAATCTTGACAAAAATAACTCCCACACACAAATCCCCATTGTTGTCCTCCAGCTTGATCTATAGGAAGAGTCAGATAAGAACTTAGTAGCAGTAGTAGCAGTTGTGGCAGTAGTACTATGGATTATCATAAGTCGGAGTTGACTTGAAAGAACAGAACAACAGCAACAACAAAAACTAACTGTTCCAGATAGCATACCAGAGAGTTCTGAGTCAGCACAAGCTAGAGACACACGCAAGCAGGTACAACTGTTTGTCTAGTAGCAGAGAACCATAGAGTGAGACTCCACTCTATAGATAAGTCTACCAGCTCTTTCACACTACACAGTTATAAGCACAATGACTCCGCTTTAATTTTCCTATGGTATTCGGGATTTTGTAGCTTGAGGGGTCACCAGAGTTCTCTGGCTGAGAATTCTCCTCCTTAAACTACACATCCCAGAATTCACAGGAGGGAACCATGGCATTTCAAGTGCTATATAATGTGAAAAAGACCCTGCTAGGTAGTTCCACCTTTGATGGGAGAAGACAGCACTCTAGTGTATAAATCTCAAGCACTCAAATGTGTTATTAAAGGTGGCTTTTTTTTTCTGGTCCTGCCTCATTCATCATCATTCACTTTTCTATTTGTTTCATACCAGATCCTCCCAGATTTGGCAGCACCCAACCAAATGCCAGTTGCATCCATGAGGGCAATGTCTTCTTCTGTACTTGCTCCTTTCAGTCTCAGGTACCAGCTCAGATCCAATGGCAAGTGGAAGGAGAGACCCTCAGTGGCAATAGCACCAGTGGAGCCCTGCAAGTCACCTCTTGGGTCCAGACAAATGAGGTCATCAGCTTCTTGAATTTTAGTGGAAGTCTGAAAGGGGACCAACCCATCATCTGTCTCGGGTCTAATGCTTTTGGGACCTCTGCTGTGCAGTTCCAGCTCAGTGCCTCACCAAAAGGTAAAGGTCCTTCAGAGTTCTTCTTAGGTCCTTGTTGCTATCTAGTAGTCAGTACCCCGTTGGGTTCTGTGCAAGTCCAGTTGATGCCTGGCTCTGAGTTAATGCCTTCTTACATCTACCACACTGCAGATCCGATTTGAATTGGTCCAAATTTACCTGAGCCAGTTTGGAATGTGTCCAAAACAGTTATATGACTCTAGCTTTAATCATAGTAGCCCTGCTTTTATGTATTTAATTTACCTGCCGGCATTTGAATAGGAGTCCCCTGCTCTTTACTATGTACTTAGAATCACAACCCTATGAGGTAGGTCAGGCGACAGAGAAAGTGTGTCGGGCAGCTTGTGGTGCCCGCCATGAGTATGGGAATTAGAGTAGTAAATTAGTTGCTTTGAAGTAGATGCTAGGCTGGTACCAGCCTGGGAAAGCAGCTTCAGAAAGATAACGAGACAACAGCTAGAGAGGAATGCGTGGGAATGTCTGGGATCTTAACGGCAACTTCTCCTCTACTTTATCAGTCTGAGCTCAAAAGCCGACCAAGTATACTACAGTACCAAATAAAGTATGCTTTGCTAAGAAGCTTTGAGGCCGTGGTTTCTTGAGTCTGACAAAGAGGGTGAGTAGATATCCAGTGAACTTGTGGCTAAGGAAGGACAGACCATGGCTGTCCCAGGTCTCAGTCCAGGACACCAGTCATTACAACACAATGATTTCTATGTTTATAATATTAGAGAGGGCTCTCAATCCCTTTGGCCAAAATGGCACTGAAAAAGGCATGATAACTCGAAATTCTGGGGCATCTTGGTAGTGTTTGCTAGCAATGGACAAACCTATTAGTTTTGCCTTTATTTCAAATCCGAATTTTGCAATTTTTAGTAAAACCCGACTGAAAGGAAACACAAATGAAATTCTCATGTATCCCTAGAAGGGATAAGCCAATCTGCCAGATTTACCCCCTCCAACATTCTAGTTTTATGAATTTGGGTGAAATTAAGAGTCAAAGATGCACTGAAACCAAGTCCTCATCCATCCCTAGCACTTCAGCTGTTGAGCATTCTAGTTGTTCATTCTCTACAACCTGAAGTTGTCTAACCCTGATAGACTTCTATGTCTAATGCCAACTGTTTCCACCTACAAAGGGCCACTGAAAGGCCCCAGAGTGATGTTCAATGTACTTCCAACTATTCCAGCAATCCAACAATCCAAAGGTCCAAAGTATGTGCCTCAGATATCAGTATCCTGCTGTAGAAATTAATAACAATAACGTGTAATTTTACACAGGAGGAGTATTGCAGGGACTCATCTGGAAATAGGGATTGGAACTCTTGGGTCACATTCTTCTCTGTGATTTCACTTTATCCTTGCAGGTGTCCTTGTCAAGATCCTTGTTTCTGCAGTTTGTGGTTCTTTGATCACAGCCAGCATCTTCTTGCTTGGTGTCTGCCTGTTCAGGTCAGCAATATTTCACCTGTGGTTTGTTCTACCTATGAGCCATTTACCACTTTCTTTCATTTGCCCAACAAGTTTATTCTGACAAAATTTATTTTTAGGCTTCAGAAGAAGAAGGAGGAGGAAGAGGAGGAGGAGAAGGAGGACAAGGAGAAAGCTTCCTTTGACATGATAAGCCTTAAGGACATGGATGGGAACAGTGTAATTTACTGCAATCTACCACCTATGAGAGATGTTGCCAGGTCCAGATTTTAGAGGAGTTTGGGCAGGAAGGACTTTCCTAAGTGGGTCCTCACTTCATCTAGTCATTGTCTCCACTTCCATGTCACTTGCCTTCTCCCCTGATCCCAGTGTGTACCACTTACTAAAGAAGGGATGAGGAACATGTGCCCTGCAGCTATTGTTGGACCTCACCCCTTATCAGCCCTTGACAGCATGACCAAAAGTGAGGTATCATGGGAACTGAAGTCCATCAATGTCTACATGGCCACATGTTCCTTGTTTATGACCTAAAAAGAAACTGTGACATGAGTGAAACTTTCTGATATGTCTCTTTGCTTTTCCTACTGCTTGGTCATTTGGAAAAGACAAGCAGGCAAGCAGAGGTGATGAAATGATAGTTCTAGAAGTTGACTGTGACCTCTGTGTTGGATCAGGAGCCTTTGCAGGTGCCCATAAAGTGTCAAAATTGGTGCTTGTCCATGCAGATTTTTTTTTTTTAAAAAAAATCCAATTAGTGCCTGATTTTGGAATATTTCTTGAACTTCAATGAGAATTCTAATGCAATCTGTGATATATAAATACCCAATGATCACAAGTGTGTTTGTAAATGCAAAATCAAGAACATACCATACCCAAACACCTAGAGTCAGAACATACATGTTCACATGTGGTCAAACTTTTGTTTGGGTACCTATCCTCCCATTTTTACCAAGAAAAAACCAAGACATTTTGAGGTCAGCAAAGCAAGAATATCCCATAGCTGTTTTTAAAAAAAGATTAATAACCCAGACAGCAATAGGGTTCTTGGTATTGGTTTTGTCCATTAAAAAAAGATAGATTGCAAGTGCTGAAATTCAGTAATTATTGACAGCTCTCCAGGTTACAATTTTGTAAAATGAGTCTAGTTTTTTGTGAATTCTAGGGATAAGATTCTTCATCAGTTTTCTTCTTGAAGGAAACAGTGAACAATTTTATCCATTTTTCTTTCAACTGCAAGAAAAGTCTTCAAAACCTTCGTAGTTTTTGAAGACTATTCACAATTTGGGGCTTGTTCTGTGCAAAAGTCATAGATGGACCAGGATACTCTAGCATGGTTTACGTTACATAATTCTAAGTTATTCTGTTTTTATCAGACCCCACCTGGAATACTGTGTCCAGCTCTGGGCACCACAGTTCAGGAAGGATATTGACAAGCTAGAATGTGTCCAGAGGAGGGTAACCAAAATGGTAGAAGGCCTGGAAACCAGTACTGACTTGGGGAGCTGGGTATGTTTATCCCAGAGAAGAGAACTTTAAGAGTTGACATTATAGGCCCTTTCCGCACGAGGCGAGGGAATCGCTCCGTGCCATTATTCACCGCTTCTTCTGGGGCCCGAAGCAACGTGGACTGTCCCTGGAGCCCTTCTGCAGGGCTCCTCCTTGGTCCAGGGCAAATCAGAGCAGTGCGAGGTCCGTAGATCTGCACCGCTCCGGCTTCCAAAATGGTGACTCTGGCTTCCAAAATGGTGGCTTCCGGTTGGTCGTGGGTCCTGACCAACCGCTGAAGCTAGCCACACCTAAAGCCCGCCCTCCGCAGATGGCAGGTTCGCATTGGTGTGAGCCTGCAAATCTGCACAAGAGAGCAGGAACGCAATGGCGCATTCCAGGAAAATAAAGACCTGTTTTTTCCGGTCTTTCAAAAGCACACTGGAAGACCACTTGGAGTCGCCTTGGAGCAGACTGAGGTGCGGATCTCTGCTAAGTAGTCCGCTCGTAGTCCACTCCAAGGTGCAGACGACCTCTGTGTGAGGACGCACTGCCCTGTTCTAATTGTCTGGTGCGGAAAGGGCCATAGCTGTGTGTAAATATTTGAAAAGAAGTTATGTGGAAGATGGAGCCTGTTTTCTGCTGCTCCAGAGACTAGGACACAGAGCACTGAAGAAGAAGATTTCACAGGAGAAGAGAATTCATCTAAACATTAGGAAGAACTTCCTGCCAGAAAGAGCAGTTCGGCAGTGGAATATGCTTCTTCAGAGTGTGGGGTCTCCTTTGGAGGTTTTTAAACAAGAGGCTGGATGGTCATCTGTTGGGAATGCTTTGATGGTGTATTCCTGCATGGCCACGGGTTGACTTTGATGGCCCTTGCGGTCTCTTCCAGCACTATGATTCTGTGATTCTAGAATTCTAACTGGATAGCAGAGGTGCAAATAAGCACTATCAGTGAATTGCAAAGATGCATCATGGGATAGTGGTAAAAATGTCCTGAGACACATCTGGTTCTACCAAAGTGCATTGGGAGTGTGCAACCTACTGCCCTCCTACTGAGAAGGTTCAGTAAATATTTATCCTTCCAGTTCTGAAGACTTGGACACTGTTTTACATTTCCTGCTTTGTTGTCATTTTTATTGTGTTGCCAGATAGGAATTAATCAACCTCTTTCTTTATAAATTTCCCAACAGAGAAAGTGAATTTTATGTATCCTATTGCTGATCCAACACAATTCTTTTTCTCATTATGAATCGGTTTCAAAGTTCTTCCATGCTGTAAAACAGCAATAAAAGGCAGCTGAAATTCATGACATGTAGGGTTGACAATCAGGGAAGCAACTGTTAATAAGTCTGAGTTCTTCCTGAATACCACATGAAAATATTGATTTCAGTTAGCCATGTTTTTGTCTGTAAAATTAACATATTGCTACATGATGCACAGATTTCTGTCTTTCTGAAGGGACCAGGTCCCCAAATATGGGCTTTTTCCAGCACTTCATTCAGTCTATAAAAACAGGAAAGCTTTTCAAGCCTCATAGATGAAACATCCCTTAAAAAATGGGACACAAGCTTCCCAGCCTTTGAATAAGGGACATCCTTTATAATAAGGGACTCCGAGCATAGAATCATAGACTTGGAAGGGCTGAACTTGATGGCCCATGAAGTTCAACTTCCATGATCAATGCAGGATCTCCATCTGAAGCATCTCTGGCAGGTAGCTGTCCAACCTCTTTTTGAAGACATCCAAAGGAGGCCACATCACTTCTCTGGGCAATTTGTTCCCTCCTGTAACGTCAGACCATTAGACTTGGCCTTATTGTCTGGGACAGAAGAAAACAAACTTACCCCCTTCTCTCTGTGACAGTCCTTGAGATATTTAAAGAGTGCAGTCACAACATTCCTTAGTCTTCTCTTCACCAAGCTGAACATGTCCAGCTCCTTCAACCTTTCCTCATATGGTTTGTTCTCCATATCCCTTATCATCTGCATTGCCCTTCTCTGAACCTGCTCCAACTTGTCTATAGCCTTAAAATGAGGCACCCAGAACTGAACACAGTACTCCAAGGGAGGACCTTGGAAAAAGGACTTTGGAGAAGTGCTGTGCCTTTAATCCCCTAGCCAGCATGGTCAGTGGCCACAGTGAATGCAGGAATCTGTAATCTGAAAAAGTAACTTTCCCTCTGCTTCTTGAAACACCTGGATATGTAATAAGTGTGTCTCTCAGCACGTATAGAAGAGGTGAACAACATTTATCCTATGAGCAACATGTGGTTGAAACTGACATATCGCATTTCCTGGCTCTCTCCAGACTCTCTTCCTCAAATCTGTTCACCCACAAATTTAGAGGTACCACCCAAAATTACACATGGGCGAGGAATTGTTTGACACATGTCTCTGAAGCGTAAGGTATGTGACACTGTATATCCTGTCGTCACACCTCCAGGAACTGGGGGGCAATGTTGTAAGCGGATGTGGTGTGTAGTACATCTCACTTTAAAAAATTATCTGCCCATCACTTTGCCTGAGAAAAATGCCCACATTTGTTTTTTCTCCAGTGGGGAAGGTTAAAGAGAATATGTAAGTGACACCTCGACTGAAATATCAGTGTGACTCATTCTTTCATGGTTTAACCCATTTGTTGTTTTTCATAAATAGGTGGCTTCCCAGAAGTGGGGAATTTTGAAAAATGTCTGTGGAATAGAAGCTGACAGTTCAATTGATTTCTGGTCTGTACCAGTTGACAAGTGTTCTGTTATAATTCCATTTTAGTCTGTTTACCTGCCAGTCCATGTTTTTTTTTTCCTTTTAAATTGTTCAGAATTTGCATTTACATGGAAGTATATTTTCCTTATAATATAACTTTGTATGCTCATAATCCCATAAAATGCACTTTTGGTATATGTACTTACATAAAGGTTTTTTTTTTTTGCATTTTTGCGCTAAGGACAACATCACACATTTTGGAACGCAGTCCAAAGAATATGCACTTTCGATTCCATATGACCAGGCAGTATATAATAGATTAATTGGATTATGAATGAAGATTTAATTAAATCTTTCAGCATACCTAATGTATAAATGATAGACCTAGATTGGAGTCCTGTTTGTGGCATGCACATGTATAATTCTGGGTTACACCAATTTATATTTTGGGATGTAGGGCAAAGAGCTATTCTGTGGACACTTGCACTCCATCCAAAATCTTCCTTAGGCAGCTGTCCAGACCCAGGGAGAGTAAGAAAAAGAACAGTACAAGCTGAGAGTTTATGCGGATGACATTGTAATACTGGGACAAAACCCACTGGACTCAATGAAGGCTCTTCAGGATCAAAAATAAGAAATTTGGGACATACTGTGGACTTAAAGTGAATTGTGACAAAAAACTGTTGACTAAAAATATGGCTTCAAAAGAGGACAATGAACTAACTGTTCTTTTAAATTTTAAAGTAGAAAAAATGGGGTTTAAATAGTTGAGAGTTACATTCACAAAACTTACTATTTCAAAACAACTATGAAAAAGTCTGGAAAGAAATGAAAAGAGAAATGCAGCCCTAGAAGTCAGAGGAAAATGAGTTTTATTTAGAGTTGTGCGAAGACAATAATCATGTAATTTTAAAAAATGCATAAATGGCTTTTGAAACAAGAGGCAAAAGATGATCCTGTAAAAGAGTACATGGTAAGGCAGGGTGAAAATTTGGGGCATAGTTTCCATATGAATGTACGGGGGAAATGTGGTCCAACGATGTAAAATTTACTTTGTGCAATAATTGAAAAGAAACCTGTATCTGGTGATGTATAGATAGTATCTAACCCCAAACAAGATCTCAAAAGTGTCCCAGAATGTTTTAAACCAATGTTGGGCATGTCGAGAAAAGGAATGCTCCTTTTTTCATATGTGGTGGACTTGTAAGAAAGCAAAAAGCTACTGGTCTAAGATTTATATGTTAATCCAAGAAAAATTTAAATGTAGATTTTCTAATGTTACCAGAAATGCTTTTGTCAGGTATTTTGGATAAAGAACTGGGAACTAAATAGGGATTATTTATTTGATATATGACAACAGCAGCAATAATATTATTTGCTCAAACCTGGAAATGGACCGAAGCACCGATGACGGAAGAATGGTTAAGGTTGCTGAGTTCATCCAGATGGCCAAACTAATGTCCCTAAAGGATAGGCCAATTGAAAACTTTTGGAAAGATTGGAAACCTTGATGGATTTTTTGAGCAATATGAAATCAAATGATGTAATTATGGTTATTGGAAATCCTAACAGGATTATTTATTTGTATCCACAATGGTAGAATAATACATTCATCTTTTTAGACTTTTCTTCTCATTACAGTCATGATGGGGAGGGGACAGGTCCAGTTCCTTACTGTATATTAGTTATATGTCTTTTTATTTTCCTTTTTTCCTCCCTTTCTTCTTTTTTTCCTCATTTTTTCCTTTCTGTTTCTTTATTTTTTAACTGTATATTATTTTGAATATAAATTAGATTGTTCATAGCAATAGCAATAGCATGTGTATTTCTATACCACTTATCAGCTAAGTGTTCTCTAAGTGGTTTACAATGTGTTAGCTGAAGGCCCCCAACAAGCTGGTACTCATTTTACAGACCTGTCGAAGGATGGAAGGCTGAGTCAACCTGGAGCCCAGCAGGATCAAACTCACAACCTTGTGACTGCAGTACCGGCATTTAACCACTGTGCCACCAGGGCTCCATATTACAAATTAACAATAATCATAGTAGTGGTGGTGGTGGTTGTGGTGATCATGATGATGACGACGATGACAATGATGATGACAACAACACAGGGGAGTCACTGCTCTAAGGGGGGGTGGAATTCAGAGGATGAAGAAGTGGCTGGTTTCAGCTGTGAGGGGAAAAGAAAAGTGGGGTGGTGCTCCATTTGGAAGACCACCCTCATTTCTTTTCCGCTTGCAGCCTAGACAGGCTGTGTCTTCATCATCTCAGTTGCCTCTAACCTTCCTCCCTGGTATAGCTAGTAAACACCTGAGGCTTGATACTTGTCAATGTGGGGCAGTGACCAAAAGCACATTACACTCTGCCAGCATGATTAGATTAAATGGATTATGGATCACGCATGGAAAGCTGGTTGAGAAAAGAGCTCACTTAGCCCTAATAAAGCTTCATGTCTTTCCAAAGTATCAGAAATGTAATTGAAAGTATAAGGATGGGTCAGGAAGGACTGACATAGGGTGAAAGACAACAAAATTCAAAATAGAGATCCCAATGATGCTCTTCTTAAAGGCATGAAAAGGTATGAAGACCTGAACCCCCTTCCAGCAACCTTTCAAATCCTCAACAATCTTCATAAGATTTGGCCCCCAAAATGGCAAACTGTGTCCCCAAAAGCCTGTGATTACTTAACCTCCCGGTCCTCCTGGGCTCTTTTAAGACTAGAAAAGGTCTTCCCCCCCAAAAAAAGCAAGAAGGGATCAGTGAGTCACTTCCTGTGTCATAAATGGCCTTTGCTGTCTTAAACAGCATCTGGCAGGGTCTGCATGAGTTACATGCCTCAGAGGCTTCTAGGAGCACACCATTTGCCATTTATGGGGCTCAAAACATTTCAGGAGCTGTTGAGGGCTTGGGGAAGCTTGGGGGGCCGTACAGGGTGTGCTGCGAAGCTGCTTGCATCCCTCTGCCAGCCCTTTCTCCACCTTTTAGAATATTGGTGTGAAGCTTCTTTGTGATGAAAGAGAAAATTCCAAAGCAGTTAGAACCAGTTTAGAATATATCAGAGGCAGTGAGGTGAGTGAGGGGTGTCGATGGGAAAGATGATAGAAAATGAGACTTTTCTGCAGTTTATGGCCTCTCCACTTAAACATAACTGTGATCAGTATATTATCCAAAGTGCTGAACTGACCTGGGGCATGGTGATCAGCACTTTGGATAGCTCTTTTAAAAGTTCAGCCTAAAACCCAGAGCACCTTCACTACTTCACCGTTGTGAATGCCGGCAGCCATCATTGTCTTGTCTCCTAATCTCAGAACTGTGAATACAGGCTTTGGGTGATCAGCAGCAGGTAGTGAGTTTGGAAAGCTATTTTTTACATGGAATTGGTTCCTGTTACTTATTACTGTGTTGCAATTACAGTGTTTGAAACATAACTCATCATGTTGTACATTTCACTGCTTGTTACTTTTTCACTGTACTTCATTACTTCCAAAAACAAAAAAAAGCCTCAGAAGCAGTAAAAGAAAGGCCTCTAACTCAGGAAGAGAACCTGTCAAAATGTCTCACAGGCAACTCTGAAATGTTTTTGAAAAGATAACTTCAAAGGACCTAGAAAATGTTAACCTTTGCATCAGTAATGTAGCTCTGTTTCCACTTGTCAAGTTATTTCTGCAATCTAAATTCATTCTGCTCTCATTAAGAAAGGAAAAATATAAGGTGCTATAGATAACTGTGTTATTTGTGACTAGTGACTTCTGATCTCTGGGTGAGCACTTCATGTATGGTCAGAACTGAATGTTTCTTAACCTATCCAAGCCTCAGTGGCAGCCAGGAATTCCCATGTAGGGGTGCAATACATCAGCTCTGACTTCTACACTTAAATGTCACTATCCAAGGTGCTTAACCTATTTGGAGGCAGAGTTCAGCACCTTGGAGAGTTCCAATTAGATTCAGAGTGGATTCCTTTCGCCTCTGACATAGAAGCCACAAGCTGTCCCAGTCAAGCTTTCTAAAATGGTCACTCATCTCTGGAACTTCTCCCTCTCTGCGTTCTGAATGAGGAAAGCCTTCCTGTAGGGTAAGAAAGCAGAAGCTTCCTATAGACTGATGGCAAATTCATTCTGCCAGTGCTGACTGTTAGGTAGCCAAAATGGCATCATCCACATACCTCTATTAAGACAAAGATAGAAGATTTGGGGGAACCCCAAATTTTGGAGAAGTTTTAAAAACTGTTAGTAGAAAAACCTTTGGGGGACAACCCTGCCCAAGGAAGACTGAGCGGATTCAGGAACTGGAAAAAAAAATGTCCTTAATGTCCTTGTCCCTAATTGTATATGCAGTTGTTCCACTCTTTGGTATAAAGGGCTTTATAAATAAAATTATTATTATTATTATTATTATTATTATTACACAGAGAAATGGAATGGAAACTTCTGAAAGAAAATGGCTGGTAATAAGTATCCTAGTGGTAACATACACAAGCACAACTGAAAGTTGTTGTTGTTATTGTTGTTGCTGTGTTGTGCCTACAATTTGTTTTGACTTTGGTAACCCTAAGACAAACCTATCATGGAGTTTTCTGGGGCTGAAAGCATGTGAAAAATCTAAGGTCACCCAGGGGGTTCCATGGTTGAGTAGAGAATCAAATCCCGGTCTCCACCATCATAGTCCAACACTCAAACTACTACAACACACTGGCTTCCAACTAAAGTTATGCCCGTGTGTGTGTGTGTGTGTGTGTGTGTGTGTGTGTAACAGTTGTGACAGGGGGTGCCCCCAGGTAGCCTCCATCTATGTTCCTGCGACTGGACACAAATAAAAGCAGGCATCTTCCTGGATCTCCTTGGGGTTCTTGGAAGACCCTTAAGTGATCCAGGAGAACGACATCATCCACGTGTATCTATCTGGAGGAACACAGCCAGACACCGCCTGACTGTCCCCGCTTCCCCTAAATGGCAATGTGGGGAGAGACCCAGCTAAAGAACAGTAGGTAAAAAGCAAGAGAGGGGGTAAAGAGTAGAGTGTATGCCTCACTGAGCTCCATGTGTCACCCACACAATGTCGGATCCGGGCCATTGTTGTGGCTGTCCAGGGACTGGCATTCTAAACAAGTACAGCATCTTATTGCATCAGAAATTCTCATATCTTTCTCTAGCAGTTCTCCTTCCATCGAAGTGACTTTGCAGCTAGAAGAAGATGCAGGGGGGAAAGAGCTGGCAGCCTGCACATCCTTCCTCAAAGACAAAAGTTTTGACCTCCTCTCTAACAAGAATGATGGCCCTGACCCTCCTGCTTAGCAAGGGTAAAGGGGATGCACAGAAATGAGGGGTGGGAGCTTGTAAGTGTCTTCATCTCATTTTTTTTATTTTTCTAGATCATCATGCTGCTTTCCTTCTACTGGCAATGTTTACTGCAGATTCCAAGAGATGTAATCCAAGAAAGTAACTTTATTCCCCATGTTCTGGCCCTCTTAAGATACGTTAAAAAGAAAATCATGATGGGAAATGTAAATTTCAGAGGTTGAAGTGGTAAAAACCACATTTTCCAGGCAAAAGTCTTAGGTTAAAACCTCCACATTTCCAATTTAGAAGGATCACATAGCAGACAACACACCTGTCAACTGTCCTAATTTGGCAGAAGTAGTCCCGATTAATCCTTTGTCCTCCCTTTCTGCTACTTTTAAAATGCCTCAGTTTCTTTCTCCTCCATCCACTTCTCTGTTGCCTCTGATGGTGTCCATTTATCCCCAAACCCATCTCCCTGCCTGAAGTGGTACACACTACGGAAAGCAAATATTTAGCTGGATTCAGTTGATTATCAGTGGATACCAGTTAAGTCTGTCTCTTTTTTACTTCCCCTCCAACTAGCAAGCTGTCCACGGTATACAATCACTGTGTCCAAGAACATCTACCTATCGCCGGGCTTCTGCGTCCATGTTCCCTGTCGATTTACGACTCCTGATTGGTTCAAACACAAACCTGAGGCTCTGTACGGCTACTGGATTAGGAGGATTCGTAAGGCTTACTATTTGATATGGCTCAACATCTGGGTCCTGGGTACACTTGCGGCCACCAATGACGCAAGGCAGAATGCTGACGAGACCAACATGAAATTAACTGGGAATATAGCACAAGGTGACTGTTCTTTCAGCATCATTAATGCTGGGTCCAAGGACTGGGGGCCGTACTACTTTCTAATTGACAAAGGACAGAAGTACAGGCATTTTTTCCTTCCTAATGAGAAAATAAATTTTACTGAGCCTCTGATTATCGAGACAGGTTGGTGAATTTCCTTACCCTTCTATCCTCCCTTGACAAATTGACTACTTTTTCAAACTTTTACATTATGACTGGAGCAGTGTGGATCAGTTGACTTCAGGTGGCCCTTTTTGATTGTATTTATGGTCCCCATTGGTGTGTTCAGTCACTGGCAAACCCACGCCACTAAAAAATGGCAGTGGTGCCATCACAAAGCCAACCCTGCCAAAGCTCCACTCCCAGCAGTCAGAGTAGCCTTTTGAACTTTCCTCTCCTTTCCGAGAGAAAAGACAATGCTCTGCCCTGCAGACTGGCTGGGCTGAGGGATGCAGGTAGGCATTATGGCACCCATCTTTCCATAGAGACCACTACAGTGGCTTCTGAATTACAGTTGCAGAAGTGCTAGCAGAGAACTTGAGATCATCCAAAGAATTTCAGTAGCACAGCTGTTGTGGCAATAGGACAGAATGCTGTGTGAGTTCCCATGCGTCCACTTCAGGCCTCCAAACCTGGAAAAGTTCACCATTAAGAGAAAAACTTAAGTAGCATCTCAAAACAATCCATTAGGACACCAGAGCAAAGTGGCATGTGACATTGTCACCCCACCAAGAAAAATGTCCTGAAATGCCACAAAATGATGGAAATAAAGAAATAATACTTTTCTGCCACCATTGTGCCTGTTTCCTAATCATCTCGAGGAACTTTTTCTGTACCTGGATTTTTTTCCTGAATCACTTATAGCCAAAGTCTTGTGAGAGGTTATTAAAAGAAGAGCTTTTCAGATGGTGGCACCCTGACTTTAGAACTTGATGGCACTGGAAAAGGCCAAGTGGACACAATAAAGGATTTGTTCCTCAGTTCAGATGTCACATGTTTTTCTCAACAGTCTACGGATTTTCTTCTAATTCTTTTTTCTGGGGTTCTCTTCTGGTGCAGCTCTTCAGAAACCCAAGATCCAAAAGCCATCAGAGGTAGTTTGGGGGGATCCAGCCACATTCAGTTGTGTGGTAGCAAACGTCTGCTCAAAGAACCGTCCCCAGATTGTCTGGTCTGTTGAGCCAAGCAACATCAGCACAGCTCCCTGGAGCAAAGCACACAGCAGTTGGGCCTGGACTGATGGAATGGATCTCACCTTTGTGCCCTCCCTAGATGATGAGGGCAGAGTCTTCACCTGCCGCATTACATACCCTAACACAGGAGAAACCCTTGAGAATACCATCCACCTCCGCAATGGCTGTGAGTAGCTGTTTGGGCTTATATAGGCTTTCTGTCCCTACTAAGTGGGACACTCTATACATGGCTGCATTTCCATCCAAAATGTGAATGCACATGCAGATTTGCTAGTGCATTTGGTTGCACACTTGGCTATGGAATTCTTTCTTCAATATTGACATTCAGGAGAAGGGTGGTGTAGCCCAAGCAATGATGCAGACATTTTATGCTATTCAAATCTCACCCCAGAACATGAAATTTTGTTGAAGCAGTTGGGTCACTATTCTTCACAAGGGGAAAAAGGAAGAAAGACACCCTGCTTTGGTATCTGATTTCATATATAGAAATGCTATCAATCTTAAATCATTCAGACTTGCCAGCAAATCATTTCTCAACCAGTGTCATTATTCAGACTTGTTACCAAATGGTTTCGATGCAAAGATGGTGACCACACTGCAGACTACACTAGCAGTTCTCAAACTTTGGCTCTCTTGGGCAGCAGGAATTCTGGGAACGGAAGTCCAAAACATCTAGAAGACCAAAGTGTGGGAACCAATAGGCCATCCTGATGTTTTTGAAACTTTTCTATTCCGTCCCTCCTTACACTCAGTTTGATTCTTTTTCTTGCATCTATTGTAAGAGAATGAATTTCATTGTGAGACAAAAATTTCATTCAGTTTCCATTTTAATCAGAACTAAACCATTTGCTCTTCTGGAAACAATACGCAAGTTAGGAGACTTGCTGTTACTATCAACGCAAGTTGTTACTATCATTGGCCAGAATCCTGTTGGGGACTTCCGTCTTTATAAATGGAGTTACATCTATAGAATTGGAAATTCCATAATGTCCATGTTCTGTAAAGGGCTTCTGTTACTTTACTACGTAGGAGAGTCAGAAAAGTGAACAATATTGAAATATGATGCACCCACTCATCCTACTGTACCTGACCATCTTTCTCTTTATGTTTGCTTCCTCCTGGAAAATGTTCTGTCATGCTGTGTTGTAGAATGCAAGCTGAGTAAATATGCCTGGATGACGCTCATTCCACCCTGGCTTTTATCTCTTTCCAGACAAACCTAAGCCCAGTAATATCTCATCAAATACAGGATGCTGGCTCAAGTGCAAATCTCTCCTTTGCTTCTGTACCTTCCATTCCTGGCCCCCACCCAAGCTCCAGTGGAATGTGGATGGAAAGAACTTCACTAAGAACAGCACAGAGATAGTGGTTACTTTCATGGGCCAGGGAAATGAGGTCAGCAGCACCCTGAACTGGATAGGACTCATGGGCAAATTCAGTGACCATACCATAACCTGCAGTGCAAGGAATCACTTTGGGCATAGCAGCATGGAGATGACGTCTTCATCTCTCAGAAAAGGTGAGAGTCGCCTAGGCTTGCTCCTGAACTCTTGGATACATTCTACCAATTTTGAAAAAAATCACACACAAAAAGAGGACCTTAAAATCTAAGGGAAAAAATAAATAAACCTGTTGTCTGTCTAATTTGACAGCAACTGTACCAGGAGCGTGCAAAGTGCAGCCAATAGGCCACATGCAACCTTCTAGGATCATTTTTTTGGGGTCCCCAGGGTTCCCAGAGAGTAAAAAAATGTCCAAATTGCATGCAAACATTCTCTCAGGTGCATCTTTGCCACATTCTTCCCCATCCCCAAGCCATTTTCAGCCCAGGAGAGGCCTTTTCAAGAAATAGGATGTGAATAGTCCCACTACCACTGCAAGTAGGGTTGGTGGGGAAACGAGAGGGCCTTCTTAGTGGCTGCCCCTAGATTTTGAAACACCTTTCCCAGGGAGGCCAGAACAGCCCCCTCCTAGTTTGTCTTTCCATTGGCAACCTAAAACGTTTTCATTCAGATAGACTTTTGAAACAGAAAGTTTTTAAAGAACAGGCATGAGGGTGTTGTATTGTTTTGATTGTTGTTTTTAAGAGGTTATTTTTTTCAATCTCTTAAAATTGCATTTTTTTTATTTTACCAAGGTATAATTGTTTTAATACTCTAAATAGGTTAATTCTATTTTAATTTTCACTTGTATTGTAACTGTTTTAAAATCACGTTGTTCTTTTAAATTGTGAGCTGCTCTGAATCCCAATTTTGAGGGAAAAACTAGATATAACAACAACAGGAAGTGAGTTTCAAACCATTTCCTGTTATTAGAAATACGGCTGGCCCGGATCTGTCACCAAAAGCATGGTGAAAATGCCCTCTACATTTCCTAAAGAGGATTTGGAGGGGCAAAGTTTGGTAGGGGAGAGGGAAGTGAGGGGATGCAACCATCCAAGATATCCAGGGAGCAATGTGGTCCCCTTGCCTCTCACCCTTGCCCCTCCCCAAACTAGACTTCTGCAAAGCCACCTTACTTGTAAGCATCAGATTTGTCTTGAGGTCTACATCACGAATTCTCCCTCACTAGCCTCCCGCTGATGCTCCAGGCCATTTCCCCACTACACTGTTATAGTGCTATCATTCCACTTTCAACCTCCTATGGAATCCTGGGTTTGCAGTTTAGGGAAGAGCTTTTAGAATTCTCAGCCAGGGAGCTCTTTGGCCTCAGTGAACTACAAGCCCCAAAATCCCACAGAATGTTGAAAGTGGAATAATACCACTGTAACAGTGTAGTGTGGAAATGGCCTCTATTAAAACACTAACTTTCTGAAACACAAAAGAGTCTGACCTCCCAAGCCAAACTGTAATGAAATAATATTATGATTCTACCATTACAGTTGCAACCAAGTATTCCTACTAGAATTACTAGTAATCATAGCCATAGATTGTTGTGTCAGTAGCTTTCTTATTGATAAACAGTTTCCAATCTTTTTTAAAAAAATCTTCAGTTGGCTTAGCCTTTAAAACCCACCTTAGTTAGGACATTAGGGCTTCAACTCAGGAGCCTTAACAATCCATTATCCTGTCCTCCAGGTTTCCATCCATTTTCCAGGTTTGAGTAAACAATGTTCTTGCTTCTCAGCCACTATCTACTGTCTGGATTCATTCCTGGAATGTAGTGAATCCAGAGTCCACAGATTCAACCAGCCAGAACCTTTTGATTAGCAGAAACTTCACTAACACCACTAAGTTTTTTATTTACTGTGAGTGACTTTAATTATGTTTTCAGGGTCTCATTGCAAGTTGACGCTCATGGAGATTACTGGGATTTCACTTGGCGTCTTCATTGTACTGTTGGGAACTCTGACACTAGCTCACTTTGTCTTTGGTGAGTAACTAGTTGTACAGTGGGATTCTGGGATTTTGTTCTTTCTCTGGCTATAGGAGGGGTACGCTGGGTAAGCCTTTGATTTCAATTCATTTTTTGTCAGAATTTACAAATGTTCATAAGTTTCTTCAACTTTGAAATGAAAAGAACCCATTTAAAAAAAGGGGAAAAAAAAACCTTTGGAGAAAATGAAGTGACAGTTTTGCCCATCCAGGCCCAGGAATTTGAATTCTTCATTGTTAAAGTCTTAGTATGATCCATGCTTATCCCCCATCTTTGTGGTGCTGAATTCAGGTTCTTACTTCAAGGGCCTTTCTGCATTACATTGTTCTAGTGCTATTATTCCACTTTCAACACCCTATGGAGTCTTGGGGTTTGCAGTTTGGGGAGGGGCATTTAGACTTCTCAGCTAGAGATCTCTTTGGTCTCAGTAAACTACAATCCCCAGAAATCCACCGGATGTTGAAGGTGGAATAATAGCACTAGAACAGTGTAGTGAGGAAAGCCTCAAGGCTCTATTATCTGTCACACTTACAAGGCGAACAGGTACAATGTGGTATTCTCCATATGGGGAATAGCTTTACAGGTTGATTTTGGTTTTTGCGCAGCGGGGAAAGAAGTTCATTCCAGTTTGCTCATTCCAAGAAGTTCCTTCCAGTGTTGACCATTATGTGAGATGCAAAGAACTGGGAAATTCAAAACTTCAGATCCTGACTAAAGCAAAACTAACAGATTTTCCCATCCCTAGCTCTTGTCAGGTCCTGGGAAAGAGATGCTGGCACTAGAGCTGTTCCACAACTTTCCTCAACTCGGACCCCCTTCCCAACTTATTCTACTTCCTGAAACTGGAGGCTGCCATCTTGTCTGCAGGTAGTAGCTTATGAATGGGGATGGGGTGTAGCTATGGGGAGAGAAGAGGACACCGCCTTCCCTCCACACTAAGGATTCTGCTCCTCCAGTACACTGTAGAGGAAGGGATGAAGGCATTTCTTCTGCAAATAAGAATCCCCTCCCCATGACATTTTCCTTCAGTTCTCAAATTTCTACCATTGCAGAAACTTAACAATTTGGGGCTAATTATGTGCAAAATTCACATGTGGCTGTTCTGCACAGCCTTTTATGAGCAGGAAACAGCATTTTCTTCATGGGAACTGATATGTCTATACAGAAATATTATTTCCTCTGCAAACAAACAAACAAAAAAAGGGCCATTTGCTGGGCAGAAAATACTGTTTTCTATGCAAATCACCAACATGCAAATTTTGCACCTAATCTGTCCTCAATTTCAACATTTTCTGTGCAGAAAACAGCTTTTTGTGTGCAGAATATAATATTTCCACTTAAAAATATCATTTCCTGTGCCAAAAATGTTGTTTCCTGGACAGAAAATCCTGATGTATGCACAAGACAACCACGTGCAAACTCCAGAGCCATGGTGGTCGCACTTCCTGCCCCAGCGCAGCCTGGGAAACTCCCAGGCTGTGCTGAGGAAGGAAGAGTCGGGGCTCTCGTGCTACCTGCTCGGGAGCAGGCAGCTCGTGCGGAGCTGAAGCAACTGGGACGTGAGAGCCTCTCGCTGGAGGCTGCTTGCATGATCCCCGCACCTCAGCTCCGCAAAAAGGTAAGCTGCGGAAAGGGCCTCTATTGTAAGAATCAAATTCACTAAACTGTGGAAATCTAGAGACCTTCCCAAACTTGCATCATGGCTATTCAGTATAATGAAATGAAAGAGTATGATACATTATTTCATAAATTAAATGGAAAGTCAATCGATAACCTAGAAGAAGAATGGTCACCAGTGATTAACTACCTAAACAAGAAATGGGACTTTTCCCGAAACAGAAATGCAAAATAAGAATAAACTTGACTCTAATATAGAGTAACTACCGATGCTAGTGTTACTTTTAGCACTAACAGTTATTTCATTAAACTTTCATCAACATAAATGAGCTACTCAGAAAAATAAGTATATATCTTACCCTAGGGAAAATTATATGTATAATACTAGAATTGTATACTAAGTGTAGATTTTCAATACTGATATTTCATTGAATCTATAAGTATTGTAGTGATATATGATTCAATTGCAGATAAAGAAAACATAATTCATAGAGAACAGGGAAAATTAGATGAGGGTGGTTTCTTTAGGCATGCTCTAACATACATAAAGAATGTCTTTAGTATGGGTAAACGGATGGAACGGCAGAATGACAGAGAGGATTTGTAGGTATGATGTTACAGAATTACAAAAACATTCCTGTTATTCTGTAATATTTTATATATTCATATATTGTTTATATGTGTGGAGTTTTTTGGATGTTTTGTATGTTTCGTATGTTTGCTTTTTTATTTGATTAAAAAAAAGAATTCAAAAAACTAGATGTCAGTTCATTATGCAAGACAAAGTACACACACATGAACATACAAAAGAGTATGGCAGAGTGATTTTTAGATGATGATGATGATGGTGGCCGGCATCTTGCATTGCAGTTACAGAATTGTAGCCAGGAGGTATGGATCCATAATTCTCCATATTTACCTAAATTAAGTGTTCATGATTGTGGCTCTGTTGCTCACAACAGAACCCACCTCAAACTCCAGACAGCGACCCCCTGAAATAAAGGTCTGAGAGCAGTGAGTGGGGCCACTTGGAATGGCATCACTAGCCCCTTCTTCTTGCCCTCGGGTTGTGCTAAACAAAAAATTCTCATTACACCATGGCTCGGGGGCAGGAGGGGACTTGTCATTCATAGTTACAAATGCAGTGTAAGACCTCTATCTAGTATTTTAATGTATGGCATTTGGGACCTCGTCCTGATGCCTGTCAATTGTTTCTCTCCAGGATCCACAACAGGAAGGCCTTGGTGGGTTGAAGCAGCCAGCATTGCTACAAAACCCACATTCCCTGCTGACTAAGCTCACACCTTGGTCTTCATTCTCTCATTTCTTTCAAAAAGGATGGAAGGAAAGGAGGCGAAGAAAAGAAGGTGCCTTCCCATTCCTCTCTCTAGTGACACCAGAAACTAGCATCCTGGCCCAGACAGCTGCATCTATAAACTCTATATACTTCTTCCTGTTAAAAAAAGTAACATTTTTAAATACAGATTTCGTACCAATTTATTCTGCTTGCTTGCTCACTTGCTTATTCATTTGTTTATTAAATAGTATACCTTTCTCCTGATATGGGACCTACTGTGGCTTACATGACTAAAACAAGAAAAGGATTTTTTAAAAAAAGTTATGTAAAAAGTTAAAACACAATGAAACAGTCAACCCTTCACATTTGCGGGTTTGATTGGATTATTTGCAAGTTTCTTCAACCTCTGTCCCCTGCCTACCTCAGGCACTTTATTTTCCAGGGGAACCTTCTCTTGCAAAAGCTCTGATCAGGCTACTCTCTTTGCCCATCACTTTGCCCATATTACGCCATCAGCAAAAACAATACCATCTGCAAAGACATCACAGAATATTATTGCTGGAAGGAGCCCATAGGCTATAAAGTCAACCCTCCTGCCCCCATTCAGTGTGAGAAATCAGCTAAAGAATTCCCAGCAAGTAGATGTCTAGTCTCTTTTTGAAGACATCCAGAGATGTCTAGATGTGGTGTCTTCCGACTCTATGATTCTACGAGAACCCACCATCTCACTAGGTAAATTGTTCCATTGCTGCACCCCTCTAATGGTCAATACGTTCCTTCTAATATTCAGCTGAAATCTGCCCTTCTGTGACTTTAAGCCATTAAACTTGGTCCAACCGTCTAGGGCTGCAGACAACAAACCTGTTCTCTCCTCTTTGTAACAGCCCTTGATGCATTTAAAGAGTGCAATCACATCTTTGGTCTTCTCTTTACCAAGCTGAACATTCCCAACTCTCTCAGCCTTTCCTTATATGTTTTGCTATCCAGCCCTCTTATCATCCTTGTTTCCTTTCTCCAAATCTGCTCCAGTTTGTCTGTATCCTTTCTAAAATGGAGTACTGAGAGCTGAACATGGTACTCCATATGGGACTTGACTAGCGCAAAACACAATGGGACTATTACTTCCCTTATCTTAGAAACTATGGTTCTACCAATGCAAGCTAAAATATTATTTGCCTTCTTTGCTGCAGCATCTCACTGCTACATCATGTTCACCTTACAATCAACAATAAGTGTCCCTCATCCTATAGCTGTGTTCTTGTTTTTTGTGTCCTCAGTGTAAAATTTTGCATTTGTCTCTGTTGAATTTCATTCTACTAGTTTCAGCCCAATTTTCTAGTTTATCAAGGTGCTTTTGAATTCTGTTCCTATGTTCCAATGTCATACTATTGTGATACCATACCAGTCTGGAATATCTGATGCAGGAGAGAAGATCACCTAAAGAAATTAATAGAAAGAACATGTAAGTTCTTGAACCAACCACCAGACGGCTACATAAGCCTGTATTTCTGGAGAAAGTAGAATTTATGAACAGCTCTATCCCAACTCCAGTCAACAATGAGGAGAAGGAATATTACAACTTATGTTTGGGAAACTTAGTGAACTGTATTATATCAGTTTGATAAGATTTCTCTCTCTCTCTCTCTCTCTCTCTTTTTCTTTTCTTTTTTGGCATTTCTTGAAAGAAAGATTAGAAACATTCAAATGTAGGAGAAAGGAAAACCAAGACATTTGCCCATCCAGGCAAACTGCTCTGAGTGCTTAGTCCAGCTTTGATATCACCTATTCAACTATATTTGTGGTAAAAAGTTTGAGTTGCCACCTTTTTTTTTTCTTTCACATCTACATGGCAAGCAGGTAGAACATAGTCCTCTTCATGATGTAGTGCCTGAATCTGATAATGCAGATAATGATGGATAATGGATGGAGTGGCTCTAGATCCCAGTTAAGGCGCAAAGACATCAGTTTCTCAAGATAGAACCCAAAGGCTTTATTGTAGGATGTCCACTAAAGATCGGGAAGTTCTCAGGGACAAACTAAGGAGGATACTTGTTTCTGAACTCTACTTTCTCCAGAATACAGGTTTATGTGGCCTTCTGGTGGTTGGTTCAAGAACTTACATGGTCTGTCAATGTCAGCTTCCAGACCAAATGCAACATTTGCTTTCCTAGTCAGAGAAGAGAGACCAGAGTGTAGGAGGGAATCACAATGTTATGTCAGAACATGAGGATTCCATTTCTCACTATCTGCTCTGCAGTAGTTTCATTTTCTACCCTCCATTCCACTCCTATTTGGGAGCATCTGGGATGTGAGGAAGGATCACCTCCAAGTCCCCTGCAGGTCCGACTGGACCCACGGGCTAAAGGTTTCCCCACTCCTGTGTTCTGGCTATTGTCCCAAGGCTGCAGTGGGACATTTTTCACTGGGGGAGAGGTAGTGCAGAGGCAAAAGTTTTTTGGTGTAAAAGGGTTTAGTCATCAGTCACTATAAAAGAGGTTTTTGTGGGAAAGAAAGCATAGGGAATGACCTCACCAACCTTCACTTAATGCCTTTCAGTTGGAAAGTTTGTTGTGGAGCTTCCTGAAAAGCAAATTAATTTAAAATACGATATTTTCCTCATGCAAAACAGTTGTGTAAACTAAGTAACTGTGACTAGGAAGTAAATGAATATTGTCAAAGTCCTAATGATCTGAACTGTTAATAAAGTCTAATGAGCCATGACTTCTCTGCAAAATGGCAGAGATACTGTCTGCTTGAAATTCTTTCAAATATGCTACCGTCAAAAGCCGAGATTAATAACATCTAATTTCTCTGATGAAATATTAAACAGCTGTATGGTGTCAAAGTTGAGAATGAATTTTCAAACAGAGCTGTGGATGCACTAAAGTTGAATTCTGCAGCCTACAAAGTGTACATTCATGGAAAACCTTTCTTGTACCATACAATTTTAGTAAATACATGAAGCATTAGCATTGGGTATCTGCAAGGTTCTACTGTATCTTTTCCTTTGGATGCCTAAACTGTATTTCCAAATGCTCAACAGAGTTTTTACATTACTAAAACACTTGAAACGTGGGGAATGAAGGAAAATTTCATGGGGGGAACAGAACTGCTTGTTTAGAGGGATGTAATCCTCCTCCTCCTCCTCTCAAATTGCTACACCCTTGCTACCTTCCAAACCAACTTTCCTTTCAATACATGGACATCACTGAAGGATGATTATCTTTGATCTAAACACAGCTGTGCACTGTGATGCAGAAGTGAGTGATCAGATGTTGTAACCTCAAGTTTTTGCACACCACTTTTTGCAACATCATGATTTTGCAAAGTTAGGTTGGGGCCAGGACATTTTTCTGTTGAAATCAGATTCCTTTGCCGTCATCTTCCACTCATTTTTACAATTCATCTGAAGAGCAGCTCTTCAAGACACCTCTAACCCAGAACCAGCCTCCAGCATTGCACTGTGCTACAGAAGGCATTCTGGAGGTGAGTAACATTATGTGTCCGGGATGCCACAGCGAGTCTGGGAGGGAGGTTTGGGATTTGTTTATATCTCGCAGAGACTCTTTTCTCTGTGCTGCTTGGTTTCTATAGTAGGGGCAAGCAACTGGGGAGGTGCAGGGGACAGTCTGTGCTGCAGGACTCCCCGCACATGTGCACATGATGCTCCAGCACATTATGGTGTGCCAAAAGTGACATGATGTCATTTCTAGTTGCCCTTTTCAGCTGGAAAATGGCCAGGAAAAAGTTTGAGGGGAAGGCAAAAGGATGGGGGGGTTAACAAAAAATGGAGGGTCAGGGGGCTTTGGCGGATGCTCAAAGAGTTTTGGAGGATTGCCAGGAGACTCTTGGAGCCACTGATATGCAGCTCAGGGTTGCATGTGGCTCAAAGTCCTAACTTTCTTCACTCTTGCTCTATAATACAATACAGCATACTACAGTTCATTATAGTGTTGCATAGGATAATATAGCATTATTTCTAAGATGCTGATGTGCTGGTTTGTGCCTTTCAGTCAAACTTGACTTATAGTGACCCTATGCTATTTCTTTCTTCGGAAGATTTATCCAGAGGAGCTATACCACTGCCTTCCCTTATAGATGAGAGAGTGTGATCTTGCCCAAGGTCACCCAGGGGGTTTCCATGGCTAAGTAGGCATCTTACAGTCCTGATCCAATGTTCAAAGCCCTATACCAAGCAGGCCCCATGGGAGAGATTTTGCAGCACCTTTAACAAATTCATTTGACCATGATAATTCTTGAATTCCAGTCCACTTCCCAAGATGAGTACAGTAGTCAAACCTCTGGTTACATACAACGTTATATAACAAAATGGAATCAGAATGGAAGTCTTCTGCCAGCAATGCCAGTCAGTATTGTCCATAAAACAAATAACTCTCTATGCAAAGGGGGAGGAGGAGGTCACAAACCTGACATTAGAAGTGTTTATACACCAAAACCAGGGCGGAACACTTCAGTCTCCCAACACTGACCTCAAGCTCACTGTTGTGGAGCAAACAGATGTCAAAAACAGAATATACTCACAAATTCCAAACTATTTGCAGAGGTTTGAACAGAGAAAAGTATTTCTTTATAGCTGGAAGCTCAGTTGAGTTAGACCTGGTTTGCATTTTGAAGGGACATCTAGAGGAAATAGGCTGTCATTCTAGGTGCATTAGGCTATACTCAGAAGAAAACAACGGCAAACCACTTCTGAGCTCTCATGTTTAAGAAAACCTTTTAAAATTCATGAGGTCGTCATAAGTCAAGAAGCAACTTGAAGGAACAAATTGTCATTACAGCTGTGTGTGTAGCAACAACAAAGAAATCTTTTCCAAAAAAAGACTGTGCTTTCAACAGAACTAGCTCTTCTTAAAGCAGAATGTCTCACTTTATCACTTTAAGACAATGAAGACATGTAGCAAACTTATGTATTAGATTCCAGATGCCAGGATATTGATGCTAAACCAACTCCTTGAAGATTTATGACCAGTGCTACAATTGTCTTTTTCTGTACCCCCTTTCCCTCACCACCACCATCCCTGACAGCTGCATATAAACCAAAGGTTGGAACATTGTATTCTATCAGTGGAACTGAGAAAATCAAGAAAGCTCATGCTGAAATAACTGGTTAGTTTTAAAGGCATGAGAGGATGTATCCAAACTACACAATCATAGCTATTTGATACCACTTTAGTTACTGGGATATTATATTACGGAATCTTCAATTTTGTACTTCTCTACCAGACTGCTTTAATGGTGCCATTCAGGGTGCTGGCCCCTGGGAACCCCATAGACTAGACAATAGCTCCCAACTCAGCTTTGCTGACATGGTCTTTTTGAAGATGATGTGAAAGAAACAGTTCACAGGGATGGGGAAACCATGAATCTCCAGAAGTTGATGGACTATAATTCCTATCAGATCTAGCCAGCATGATTAATTATAAGAGATGATGGGATGTGAAGCTGAGAGGCCACACACCCTCCCTTCCTGGATTTGCTCCATCCACTTTATCTTCAGAAGGACCATGCCAGAAAAAATCAATTAGGAGTTATCGCATTACCAGTGGACTTTCTAGTGGCTTCCTGGACAAAGACACAAACTTAGATCACTCACTTCTCCTCTCTGGCACGCACGGTGGCATGAGGGGACGACATTGTCCCACCACACAAGCATGACCACTCAAGAGTCCATTTAGATCAGATCTTCCGTGTTTGTGGAAAAGAAGCTGCCCTGTCACCCACAGCTCTTCTGAGCTTATGGTTGCTGATGGTTTCTCAACCGCCTTTTCAGGAAATCGGCTTCCATAGAGATGGAGGAGCACAGGGGGAGGGGAAGGGCATTTAAATCAGATACCTAAAGAGAAATTCTGGTAGGACTGTTTAAGAATGAAGTATGACATGCATCTCAAGACATCTGACAGTGTCACAGTCGCAAGTCCTGTTAATCAGATTGTGTGTGTGTGTGTGTGTGTGTGCGCACGCGCGCGCAAGTAAAGGAAGACAAAAAACATACACCACAGAACTAGGAAGGAATCCTGTGGCATTTTGAGACTGACTGAGGGGGGAAAAAATTTTCTAACACTGGCTTTTGTGGAGTGAAACCTCACCCCATGCATCTGACAAATTGGAATGGAGTCCACAAAAGCTTATGCTAGAAAGTTATTTTTCTCAGTAAGTCTGAAAGGTGCTACTTCTTCCTATTGCTGTTCTTTGCCATGTCGAGGAGGGAACAGGCTCGTTTTCCGCTGTTCCAGAGACTAGGACAAGGAGCAATGGATTCAAACTACAGGAAAAGAGATTCCACTTAAATCTCAGGAAGAACTTCCTGACAATCCAAGCTGTCCAGCAGTGGAATATGCTGCCTCGGAGTGTGGTGTGCTCTCCTTCTCTGGAGGTTTTTAAGTGGAGGCTGCATGGCCATGTGTTGCGAGTGCTTTGATCTGGGTTCCTGCGTGGTAGGGGTTTCGACTGGATGGTCCCTGTGGTCACTTCCAACTCTATGATTCTACGATTCTAAGTTGACTTTGACTTATGGCATCCAATGCATGAGAGAATTTTTATGCTGAAAGAGACTAGGTCTTACAACCCTCAGAACTGTATGTTTCCCACTCAGTTTTTTTAAAATGGTATTTCTGATTTTAAAAGGTATGAGAGGATTTGAGAAAAATGAGTACTCAATTTGGCTGGGTGCTTTTTTGCAGATACAATGAATGCCTCATGTAGTAACTTCAATACCACTGCTGTGGAAGATGCTATGCGTCACATTGCCATAATAACCAATGTGATCATCCTGGTTCTTGGCGTCTTTGGCAATGGGTTGGTGATGTGGGTCATTGCCATGCGTGAGAAGCAGAAAACCTTCACTTCCATCTGCTATTTCAACCTGGCTGCAGCGGACTTCCTCTTCTCTCTTGGCCGTATCCCTGCCCTGGTGCAGGAGATCATGTACTCCTGCTGGCCCTTTGGTCTTGTTTTGTGCAAGCTTCACGCTTTTGCCCGCTACCTCACTGTCTTTGCCAGTGTCTTCATCCTCACTGTCATCAGTGTCTACCGGTGCTTGTTGATAGCACGGCCCATCTGGGCCCGAAACCACCGGGGGCCTCACTGTCAAGCCCTGATGTGCATTGGAGCATGGATGCTAGCTTTGGCCTTTAGCATTCCCTATTTGGTAGTCCGTCATACAGAAGTAAGAAATGGAGGCACCTACTGTGTCTATCAGAAAGTTTTCAAGAAATCCACAGAACTGCCCCTGAGACTGAGCAGGTTCTTTGGGGGATTCCTCCTGCCTTTCATCATCATTTCTTCAGCCTACTTTGTGCTGGTTTTCAAGCTCCGTGGGCGGCGTTGGGAGGGCTCCCACCGAACCTTTGCTCTGGTGGCCATCATTGTGATACTCTTCTTCATCTGTTGGCTGCCCCACCACATCTTTGTGTTTATCAGCACCATATCAAACACAAAAGATAAGTGGGGGATTGGGCTCAAGCTGACAAATGCTCTGGCCTACCTCCACAGTTGTGTAAACCCAGTGCTATACTGTTTTGTGGGTTATATCCGGATCAGGAGTCTTCACCGCCGGACTTCCTTCTTGGGCCTCTTCCGCAAGGCACTAACTGAAGAGGATGAAGCCTCCACTGGGGCAGAAGCATCACGGAGTCTTAGTCGAAAGACCTAAAGACCAAAGGGAAGTTGGACTTCAGTGCTGTAATTTCATGGGGAGACCCTATGCTTGGCTATTCTCTATCTGTTCAGAAAACATAGAAGCTCCAAGCCTTGTGGAAAAAAACTGGTGGTCATCAGAATGTCCGGCTTGGATTCTGGACTTATGACTTTGTTTAACATCCAGTGTTGTTACTCCAAATACCGTCAGAATTACCTTCACAAACTTTCTTCTGCCAACCAGCCATTGTCCACCCATTCTCTTCTGAGCACAATATTGTCACATGGCCAGAGAGAAAGGGTGAGTGAGAAGGAAGGCAGAAAGAGATGTTGGTCCTTCTCATGTGCTTCAGTGGCAACAGGGCAAAATGACTCTGGATATCAACAGTGCTCCAGGTGCTGATATGTGTGCCTTGGTAATTTTGTAGTGATAGCAACCCCATTGCTGGACCAATCCCAAATTGGTGTTTTGTCACAAAGCTGTTACAGTGTATTGTGAAATTCTGCATGAGGCACTTTGTGAATCAGGGTAGCTACCACTGGAATTAGATCTTCCTCAAGAGATGTTCTTTTTCCCTACTCTTAATGCAAGGGGATTTTCTTACAATCAGGGAATAAATGTGTAGGAATCTTTCCCAGAAAAGTTTCCCTTGAGCATTACTACTTTAGGTCATAAGAAAATGGGTTACATAGTTGATTGGTCCACTCATGATGTGATGCAGGCCATTTCTTCACTGCACTGTTATAGTGCTATTATTCCACTTTCAACATCCTGTGAAATTCTGGGGTTTGTAGTTTACTGAGGTCAAAGAGCTCTCTGGCTGAAAATTCTTAATGCCACTCCCAAAACTGCAAACCTCAGGATTCCATAGGATGCTGAAAGTGGAATAATAGTACTATAACAGTGTAGTGTGTAAATGGCCTAAGTCCTCTTGAATACCATGGGCCTTCCTTTGGAGTAGGGGTTTGCCATTGCCTTCCTCTTAAAGCAGAACAAGATGCTATAATTGTTTAATGTGAAAGGGCCCTAGAAAGCTTGGTCATTTTTAACTTCATGCTGCCCTCTGCAGTTCGACTATGGAATTTTTTAATGCTCCTAATGCATTACAAACTTCCCTCACTTATCTAACAGGTTACAGACTGGAGCACTGTCAGAAAATGGAATTGGTTGAAAAGTGGAGCCCATGTACTGTACTATAAGGAGTATGAAGGACATATGGAGGCTCACTTGAGACAGACCATGCACGTGCTGCTTGCAAAGTGTCCAGGCACATTTTTTTTCCTCTCAGTTTGCTTTGCAAGCAGCATGCACACGCAATCAGTTCCACACAAGCATCTGTAGGCAAGAAGAACTGATGAAAGAATAGAACCCCTATCAAATCAATGGAAATTGTCCTTAATTTGAAAGAGTCAAAAGACTGATTCATCAGATAATGGGGAAAAGGTGGGTAGGGGAATACTCTGCTGTTAATTGCTTTTTCTTTTCTTTTCTTTTTCTGTATATTCCACTAATATTGATTGCGGAAACTGAGACTGGAATCTTCTTGTCATCTTATCCATGTGTAAGCTCCCCAATGGATGTGGTTGGAATTTTTTTTCTGATGAGCAAAGCTCACATTTAATCTAAGGTTGTGAAAGCAAAGCTGTGTGTGCTGTGTTGTTACACATGTAGATGTGCATTCTCAGCCACTCTGTTTGTCTGCCCTGGCTGAAATTGGTGATAGTACCTCCAGTGCCCATTCGGCTGCGCAACACTGCCATGCAACACAAGGATCGTGTGGCACAATCAGTGCATAACTCCATATATAAACATATAGGTACATAAGCCTGAGATCGGATCTCAGTCATAGGGACCCCACCAATTTTTGCCACCTTTACACTTCAAATGAAGTTAGAGAGGACAGTAGGTCTCCACATGCCCGCCATTTTCTTCTTTCATCAGAGCAGCACAGGATCAATTTTTAAACCAAAACTTACACTCTCACTGGGGAAGATATAGGGCAGGCATGGACAAGTTTATGAGGTAAAAGACTACTTTGGCCCTCCCAGGTGACACTGGAGGGCCACAGGCCTCTCTACCACATCCACTGTGAAAGAAATTCAATTTTGTTATCCCCAAATATATTCTATGGGGAACACTGGGATACCTTTGCCATGTTTTCAGTCCCCTGGGCCATCTTAGGCACAGGAAAGGCCTTATTTACAACAGAAAGTAACCTCAAAGTCACTTCCTGTTCATTTTCTGTTTTTAAAAAGACAACTTCTAGGCCCAAAATGACCCAGAGTGTCCAAACACATATTGAAAATGTCTTCTGCACCCCCCCAGTGAGTGTCTGGGGTCATTTGATGGGATCAAAGTAATTGGATGACTGGGAACCACAAAAGTGGCCTAGGGGTGGGCTGCCTGCATCCTCCAGGGTGCATTTTGCCCCCCTCAGTATAGAGGGTGGGGAGGAATTCTGAGGTAACCCTGACTCTTGAGGAGGCTTCGACCAATTATCTCAGGCTTGGACCTTCTCAGTCCCTCGGTTCTTCCTTATCCAGCTCACCTGGGATGAAGTTCTTTTGGTGTTCTAGAAGGGTGTAGTTTTGCCAGATCTGATGTCAAGAGACAAAAAGCCATGGACACTGAGATTGTGGAGGACTTAAGGCTTTGGGGAAGTAGTCTACTCGGAGCGAATAATTTTTGTCCACCTTCTCTGGCCATTACTGCAAGATCCTGGAAGAAGGGATAATTTGCTGGCATAAGACACCAATAAAATTCTATCTATTGTGTGGTTAATTCATGCCAGACTGTGGGGAGACTTCACAGGTTGTTGCTATGGTCAGATGGAGCTCATTGTTTGGTCTCATTTTTCTCTTAGCCATCTGTATTCAGAGAGGTTTGTGTTACAGAGTCTCACATTCTAAAGGTCACTCTCTTATCTTCTCAGGAGTGTCTCAAACCTGTGTAAACAATACACAGTCTAGACAGCCTTTTTCAAATAAACGCACGTATTATATTCCTCACCAGTCTCCTTTGTCCTCCCCTTACTCTTTGCCTTCTTAAGACGTACAGTTACAGCCATCACCATCATCCTGTCCAGGTATGTTCTGATTTAGGGGTGGCATGGATATTTGAAAACGGTGCCAGAACTTTGGAAGATATCTGACAAGAAGAATCTTGGGCTGATAGGAATCTTCCCAGTTTATTCTGTGCAAAACTTTTTGGATGTCATTTCCCAGAATCGCCCAGCCAACTCTGTACCCACAAGCCAACATGTCCTCAATGTAACATAAATATCTGCTTGCTAAGAGACTCTACATCAGCTCTATGTAACCTCCACAAAGAAGAGCAATATTGTGCAGCATATGTCAGTGACCAGGTTAATCCACATGCACAGCGTTGTTGTATCTGTAAATATACTTCTGTTGCTGTCAGCACAATATGTCCCTTTGCCATGCTTGTGTAGCACGACTTATGCATGCATATTTCACTAACAGGATGCCAGTCTCTGTATGGATATCTGAAAGGGAAAGTTTATAGACCAGCGGTTCTTAACCTGTGGTCCTTGGACCTCTGGAAAGCCGTGATGTCCAGGGGCTCCACAATTGCTGGAAGAAATGTTAACAGTTAAAAAGGAAGGAAGGAAGGAAGGAAGGAAGGAATAGGACTGTGTTCATTTACTTATTTCTCCCTCCTCTCCAAATCTGAAGAACCTTGATGAGCACCTTTACATACAGGTTTAAGATTTTAAATCTTGAGTTAGCTCTTGGGAGCCCATGGGAACAAAATATATTTAAAAGGGGTGCATGATAACAGAGAGGTAAAGAACCACTTCTATAGACCATTGTATATATGATCATCATTATCATAATCATCAGTCATCATCATCCCATCTTTTTCCTAGTTCAGGGCTCAAGACAGTTTACAAAAGCTAAAATAAACACTGCATGTTATGTATATGTGGGAGGAGGGTTAAAAAACAAGCAAAAGAGCACTTCGCCCAAGTTTGTCTTGGAATCCAGAACAGTGCAGCTAGTCACTAAAAATACATGTATTTATGGAAGTGATTAACAAACAAAACTAAAAAATATAAAACAAGCTGGGGGTGTTATTCATACTACTCATTTATAGTTGCTAAAAACCACATTAACTGGCATAGCTCGAACCTATGAATTTGTAGTTTCTTGAGGTCCCCTGCACTATAGCATTAGACTTTCTGAGAAAGAGTTCTAAAGTTCGTCAGAAGACAACAAATTCCAGGATTTTATGAGATGGAGCCATGGCCGCTAATGTGGTATCCAAGTACTATAATTCCACAGTGTGGATGCACACTGAGATGGAATTAATGGCTACTTTCCACCACTTTCAATTGTGTGTAGAGACACACAAGAAGATTGGGTGTGATCAGAGAACTGTCAACTGCAGATCCTTTGAGAGCTCACAAAGCTGGGAATGTTTACAGGAGTAGGTAAAGTTTGACCTCCAGGAGTGATATTTATGGTCCCCAAATTCCCCCAAATGTCCTTGAAGAAGTGAGTGTTTTTGCCAAGTTTTGGGCCCCTTTCTGGGCTATTTTAGGCACAGAGGAAGATTTTATTTTTCCTAGCAGAAGTCATCTTAACTTCCCAGTTACTTCCTGTTCTACAAAAGGCCATTCAGAGGCTAAAATGCTGCCTAGAGTGTGTTTGAGGACCTTCAAAATTTAAAAACTTATTTTTTTTTCCATGGGGGTATGGAAGGGATTTGGCTCCTGAGGTCTTATGGGGGACCGCTATGGGCCCCAAGACTATGACAGTTGCCCACACCAATTTACATACACAAAAGATTGTGTATAAGGAGTGGGACCAAGCCTGATGGCTGATGCTGGGAACTGGAGCCTGAGATATCCCATTCTAAATGTGACATCCCCTCATGCGATGCATGCATACATGCAGGGAATTAGCACAAGGCAGTCTGGCACATTCACCAGGTCCTCATATTTCAGCAATTCGGTTGCCCCTTCGTTTGACCTCTCACACATTGTGCTCGTCCGTGAGACAGAATGTGTGTGTGCACGAACACACACAGGTTGTCCTTTTCTCTAATGCAGCCTTCAGTCTTTCAGCCTAGTTTGTAAAGGTCACAGTCATCCTAACACTTTCCTCTGACAATGCCAGCTCAGCAAAGAAGTTAATCCAGACGTATTAGCTCTCATACAATCTCATAGCGTAAATTGAGAGTGCGGTTCTGTCTAGAATTGGGTTTTACCGCCACCTAGTGGCTGGAAGCATCTGGATAAATCGTATCGTTTGAATTTTCCTCCACTTTACTTTGTTTGAAAGATTTCTCTGCCCAGGCAGACAATTGAATTTTACTCACACTTGCTTAAAATTCTTGACTCTTCTCTTACACCAATCTGTGCAGAGACTGAATAAAAAGATACTGCCAAATTGATTGACAGAAAAAGCAGCATATGGTCATTTTTCAATGATCCACTGTCTTTGACCCTTTTAAATTACAACCAGAGTCCATATATAGTATTTGAGGTGTGGTCAATAGAGACATATCCAGGGTGGGGCAAGTCGGGCACATGCCCTGGCTGCTAATGCCAGGGAGGCACAAAAGAGCTGTGTATATAGGGTCGGAGGGTTGGAGTAGGGGTAAGAAGATAGGGGCCAGCTTCCACATTTGCCCTAGGCAGTTTTTACACTAGATACACAGTGGTGTATCTGGTGTAAAAAGTGCCTAGGGCAAGTTGTCAAAGAGTGGACCATGCATCAAACATATGGGTTCTGGTTTTAATTTAAAAGGGTTGAAAGAATGGATTGCTGAAAAGTGGACCACCAAAAAGTGGTGGGCACCTGTCAATAAATATCATCATCATCATCATCATCGTCGTCGTCGTCGTCGTCGTCATCGTCGTCCTCACCATCATCCATCATTCATCATCATCACTACCGCTACCGTCACAACAACCTAAATCCTATTGCTTATCCCAACTACAGCACTGCTAATTGTGGTGGTATTAATGAGTTTTCATGCTGCCTTTTCCTCCATGCTGGGACTATCAAGGTGACTTACCAAAATTAAAATACCGTAAGTAGAAACCTACAGAATTTTTTTTTTTAAATGCAGTTAAAATGTCTACGCAATTGAATCAATGGAATTTACCTACATATCGACTCACTATTCAACAGCTGATCCAATGAGTCTACTACAGTTAAATCTTGGGAGCATTTTAGACTGATCCCACATTTGGTGTCACACAAATGGGGCAGGAGAAAGTCCTTACACGTGGCAGAGGTGGGGATCAGAGAAAGCCCCCATGCTGAGTGTTTGCAGTGAACACTGTGGAATGGGTCAAGTATAAAGACCCCCCGCATTTGGCCACCATGTTGAGATTACCTTTGAGGAATCCTCCCAAGCCTTTAGCACTAGTGTGGTTGTCTGAGTGAAATGCTGCACACTTGTGGTATATAGTGGTGAGATAAAGACTGGGACCCTCATATAAAAGGAGGAAACCCTCACATTTGGTGTAGGCAGCAGTAGGATATAAGCTGAGATCCTCACATCCACTGTAGTTTGCCATCAAGATTCAGATCTGTGGTTTCTTTATTCTAGTAAGTCAGAAGAGCTTGGGAAACCTTTCTGGGCAATGGCCCAGATCCTACATTGCCCAGTGTAATGTAACTGTTCTGCAGGTAGATCACTGCTACGGCTCCCCTTTCACAACCCCAGGATTCATAGTTTTCTTGCTATAGACCCCCTGAGGGCAAAGTTGGACAAGTGTCTGGCTATGCCCCATAGCACAGACCAATGTGACCCTCATCTTTGATCCACCAGGGTCTTGGAAGATAATGTCATCACTCTGTATCATAGCAGGATGCTTCTCTGGTCCCATGGCTATTCAAGGGGCCTATCACAACAAAACTTTGAGCCCTAATGAGGGGGGAATTGGGTTATTGCACAGGGTGGAAACATATACCTACCTAAGCAATGACCCCTCCCTCAAACTAAATAAATAAACCCTACACAGGCTTAAGGCAAACTTGTCACTAACTGGGTTGCTGTTGTCGTGTGCCTTCAGACCATCTCCAACTTATGGAGACTCTAAGGTGAACCTATTGTGGGGCTTCTTCACAAGATTCGTTCAGAGGATATTTGCCTTTATCATCATCTGAGGCTGAGAGAGTGTGACTTGCCCAAGATCACCCAGTGGGTTTCCATGGCACAGCAGCGATTTGAACCCTGGTTGCCAAAGTTGTTGTCTGATGCTCAAACCACTATACTACACAGGACGCTGGTCTATAATTCCCAGAAACTCCCTGCCAGGATGCCCAAAGATTTCAGGGAACTGTAGCCAACAAAAGTAACTTTTCCAAGCTTGAGGCAGAAGCCTGATTTCTGTCTCTGCAAAGTCTCCAGGGTAGATGTACCCGTTCCCCATAGAATGTGCAACAGCTTCAAAACAAAGGAAGGGCTCGAGGGTTTCTGTTTAGCAGGGATGTGCATAAGACCTGCAGACACTGGCCTGTGTGGTTTGACACCTTCAGCCCCTCTGGCTCTGCCTGGCCCCCAGAACGCTCCTTTGGAGAAACCCATCTGAAGCCACTTCCTGTTCCTGTCTGGAGCTGGAGTCTACTATGAACAATATACCTCATAATTCACTCTTCAGCACCCACAAGACAAAGGTACGTTTTTGATACGAAATAGGAATAATTGCAGAGCTTGGGGAAGTTACTTTTCTGGAAGAGAACTCTTAAAATTCCCCAACCAGCATGTCCAGTAGACATGCTGGCTGGGGAATTCTAGTGGTCATCATTCCAACAAGTAATGTTTCTAAGCTGTTTGCATTTGGCCTTTGACTAGATCAAAGCAGGGCTGACTCTACAGTAGTGAGAGTATGTCTTGGGAGCAGATATTGAAGTGTCATGAACTAACAGCAAATTGTTAGAAATTATTTTATTAGAAATTATTATTGTATGTACTTTTTTAAAATACTACCAGGGAGAGAGAAAGGAGAAGCCTTAACTCCCAGAACTGATACCCTGTAGCACTGTGCACCATGATCTAGGTAGGACAGGGTACCATCTGATGCTCTGCCTCAGGCATCCAAACATTTTGGGTCATTATTGGATCAAAGATCCATATAGTCCAGAAAAGATCCATCTAGTTCTTGTTAGTAGCCCAGTCAGATGTTACTAGGATTCCCACAGGAAGGTAATGAGGGCAATAGCCCTCCATTGGTCTTACCCCTGCCCACAGTACCTGAGAGTTAATGATTCTGCAAAAAGGGATACCGTAGAGATGGAAAAGGAAAGAAACAGTGCAATTGAACATGTTCAAGGAACTGGTGAACTCTAGGATAAGGAAAAGTCTCCATTTTGGGGGCTATTTACTTGAGGAAAAAAAGGACAGAAAGTGGGAAGTATGACCAAGGTATATTAAAATTTTGTATGATGTGGAGAAAATCGATAGGGAAAAGCTTTTCACTCTCTGCTGTAAAAGTAAACCCTGGGGTAGTCCACTGAAGTGGACTGGCAGGATAGAGATAAAAGGAAGGACTTCTTCATACAGTATGTCTGGTAGTAGTATTAGTGGTAGCTATTTTTATTAATAAATTATTTCTATCCCATCCCATATCATAAGAGCTCACGGAAGCATACAAGTAAAATCAATATAAGCAGGATGTCATAATTTAAAGCTATAAAAAGAATTAAACAGCTTGCTTCCTGTTCAGTATGACATAAGCTAGACTTACGATCTCACACATTTTGCAGTTCACATTTATGATGATGTTACCACTACAACAACCATATATTCCCCCCTAAAACCCACGTTAGAAGCCACATTAGTTGAAGGTGGTCTGAAATGCCGACAAACAGAGCACTGAAAGACGAGACATCCATCTCCCTCCCATCAGCGAGCCACAGTACAACAAGCAGTTGTGTCCATACTCTGGAGGTCTTTTAGAGCCTCACTGGCCAACCACTTCTTTGGCTGGTACAGCAGCCTGGCGTCCAAGGTGGGTTGCGGGGGGTTGGATTAGGTTACGGATTGTAGGTACATCGCCCGTGGAGGACCTGAGCCATTATTATTAACATTATTTCTAGCATGCCTCTCTCCCAGATGGAATCATAATATAGTTAAAAACGTTAAAAAAGGTTAACATTAGAATAGAATTAAACTGTTAACAATATTAAAACAATTTAAAGCAGGCACATAAAATAATAAAAAAAGCAGTTAAAAACACTATAATTTAAAGTTTGATAAGTTTTTAAGAGGTTGAAGAGATTGAAAGTTTAGAACCATGGCCACAAACTTTTTGATGCAATTAGTTTGGCCTAAAGGTTTTAATCAACAGCCAGTTTTTACTTGGCAACTAAATGAAGCTTGCATTGGCAAACTGTCAGGCATCCAAGGGGTGGCATTCCACAAGAGTATAATTAACTCTTTTCTTGCTCATGGGCTTCCCCCTGATAACAGTTAGTATGAAAAGGTCTTCGGCCTGATCCAGCAGAGCTCTTCTTATGTTCTTATGGTCTCTGCGCCTGAGATTTGACTTAGCGGTCATGACTAAAGCCAAGCAAAAGGTTGATCCTCCATCAACAAGTCTAATCCCCTTCTCACAGTGTGTAAGCTTGAGGTTCTCATTACATCTTGTGACAGTGAATTGTGAGCATCAATTATGGCTTGTGCGAAGAAGTATCTTCCTTTGTATTTCTCCTTCCAGACCCATGTTCAATCTCATTACTAAAAACTGATATTCATCATCCAGTAGGAAAGTTTATCTGTTAGCTCTTTTGTCTTTCTTTGCTTTTTGGTCCATCCATAAAGAAGACATTGGTGCAATCCAAAGGTTTGTGTACACCTGCATGCCTAGAAGTTAAAAACGTGAAATATCCTCTTTAACTTATAACTTGTCTGATGCCTTGGGATCCTTATGATGCCAACACTACCCATTTCAAGTTAGTAAATGAATAATACATAATGCAGAACTTCATTACTTTGATCACTCCCTCCGTTCCCAATGCCATATGTCACCCTCTTTCCTTTGCCAAAAGATGTCCAGCCCTTAGATCTCATTTCTAGTCAACTCCATGCTTCCTCATTATCAGCGCTCTTGGTTCCAAGCTTGGCCCTTGCACCTCAAAATAGAAAAGGAGAACTTCTTTTATGAAAAAGAAACCTAGGTGGGGGAGCGCAGACAGAGAAACCAGCCACATGTCTTGTGTAACCACCTACAGGTGGCCAGGAAAAGCAGCAATGAGCAAGTGGTGACAACAAGAATACTTTCTTCACTCAAATGCTTCGCTTGGGAATTATGTTAATGCCAGATCAGAGAATTGGAAGCATAAGAGAATCAGTCTGAAATCCAATCAAGATTTTAGCCCAGTAGAGGTTAACTTCTGCATTTGATTTATGAACACAACTAATGCAAATCCTCCTTTAAGAGTCTCCCGAACAGATGACCATAGGGAGTTTGTTTGGGGTTTTATACCTTCCCATTTAACTTCTTTTAATCTTGGGAGATGGGTTGGAAATAGCTTGATTTGTTCCATTAATTAGCCACCTGTCAAGACCCTGCTCTCCAAGGCAAGATGACAGCATAAAACAATACAAAGATAATCTTATTAAAAATTTTAATAGATGCTGAGGTCTACATCATAGTCTTCACTTTGTAACTTCATGAATTTTTACCTACATTGCAGAAACTCAACAAAGCATTCCCTAAAATGCTCCCCATGTCCTGTAGGCAACATGGTGGGGGCCTTTTTAAAAAATAGAAAATCAACAGGAAATGACTTCTGGTCACTTCCTGTTGTTTTTAAAAAAAAGCCTCTCCTAGCCCTAAAATGGCCAGAGAGGGAGTTAAAAACCTGGTAAAGTACCCTCATTCTCCCTAAAGTTTTTACTGAGGGCATTTCTGGACAGTCTGGGCCTCCAAGGTCTCTTGGGGAGCTAGTGTAGCCCCTAGCCTCCCAAAGATGTCCACTGTTGTTGTAGGATCTCAAAAGGGGAATGTAAGACACAGGTACATAAAGAGCAGTCATTCGACTAACCTGGAATGTACTACACTACACAACTTTAGCATTTTGATAGCACTGTAACTGTGTCTCAGTGTTCCATCTAATGGAATCCCAAGATTTGCAATGTAGGGAGATAGTTGAGCTGCAGAGATTAAAAATCAGTAGCTGCTAAGGACCTCAGTAAACTATAAATTGCAGAATTTCTCTCTTCCATTAGAAAGGAGGTTAAGCAACATTTTCCTTCCTGTCTCATTCTTGTTTCCTTCCTTCCTTCTTTCCTGTAGATACACTCAGATTCAAACTATTTGCTGCAGCTGAGAACTTGGAACCTAGGCCTTAGAAGAATGAAAGCAGATATGTTGGCTAGAGTTGTTAGAGTGAAACCTGGAGATGACTCTGGTGTCTTTCATGGCTGTGTTAGCAAATGTTGCTTGTTATTTGGTTGCACAATAAGGAACACTTCCTGAATTTCCCTCTGCTAAATGACCATTAAAGGTACAAAATCTATCTCCAATTTTTACTCTGGCAACCCTAGTACTGGCCATATTTTTTTTCTAAAAAAAAAAAGTCATATTTAGGCAGTTATTCTAATACAGATAGTTCTGAGGTACATGACTTCCCTTTGTGGTTGAGGAGAAATATTATGTGGTTCAAGTATCTGTTCATGCTGTGCCTCCCGCTACTATATTCAGATGTTTGCTTTCTTAAATGAGTATATTCGTATTATTTATTGCCTCTCAGCATTCCCAAGATGATGCAAACAGATATAAACATTTTTTAGAAAACAGATTATAACCACTTAAAAAAAAAGCCAAAAAGTGAAAACAACCCCAAGAGCCAACACTAAGTCTGAGATCTTGCATTAGAAATCATGATTTGTAAGTTGATACTATCATAGCTATGTCCCTGGAAAATGAATGCAACCTTTCTAGTGAATTTGGAAAACTCTTATCAGGGCATCCTGCATGGTGTCTAGTTTGCACAATGGGAGTTCCCATCACACAACAAATCCTGTATCATTTTGGTGCCCATTGCACAACAGTCCCATAGCACTCCAACGCCCATGGTTCTCTGGGACTCATGGCACAAAAGCCATGATGTGGGTTCTGTCTGAGAAATGGTCTTGGAGACATAGCGTTACCCTGATTTCTGGGGTCCCGTGGGGGACACCTCAATGTGCTCCAAATAACGGGGAATGGGAATTAGCCAGAGCACAAGCTATAGCCATACGAGAGCCAGAGTAACCTAGCAGGATCTTTTACCCAATGTTTACGGGGTCAGGCTGAGTCAAGACCACGACACAATAAAGTTCTAATTTAGTTCTTTTATTTATAAAGTCACAACGCACTTGCGTACTCACTCACACAGAACTAAGAAATACTGCATACACTGCATACACAGAGAGACCTAAGAAAATAAAGAGAGGAAAGTAGATAGGGGATTTTAAGAAGGAGTTTTTGGGGAAATATGACACCTGATCCTGTAGCCCGGGTAGTCTGAAGAAAGTCTGTTGGAGCGGAGGTTCTCAGCACATGGAAGCTGAGGGGAAGGTTTGGCGAACGAAGCGGCAGCAAGGCGGTATGGAAGCCAAGAGTGATCCGAAGAAGTGCTCAAAATCAGGGGTTCTTATATGGGAAAATGTGCCTCTCCGTTCCCAGGGAAAACAATGGGTTTCGGGTTGGAGACAAAGCCTCTGAAAGGCCAGTTTTTAGCATGATTGGATTTTAACAGCACTGTCAATAGCACAGACAGTATGTAAATGGAGAGTGCTTGACAGTTGAGTAGTCAGAAGCACTAATCTCGTCAAGTTGCCTGTTCAGGGCAGAGAATCCTTTGTATGTCTCATGCATACTTAGTGTAGTTTTAAAGTATACTTGCCTGGAGGTCTCCTGAAGCTGTGTGCCGGAAAATTACTGGGCTGCCTGGGTTTGTTTTGTATTTCTCAGCTTGTTCAGCTGTGTCCGTGTGCATACTTGTCCGGGGGCCTAGCAAGCACGTGGTGGGGAGCAGTTTGGAATGGCCAATTCTTTGATATAAAATCATATTTAGTAGACCTCAGGCTTGGACTATGCACCACAATAACAATCGCTAAATCTCTGCTTTGTTCCTGAGAATAAGAGTGTTGTGCACCATCACCATCACCTTTATGTGATGGTACTTCAGTTTATGATGACCTAAATACCTAATAGGATGTCAGCCTAAAGCAGTTTTAAGGAGCAAAGGCCATATGGAACAGTACAATTTTGGCCACCTGTTGGAAGCCCAATAGAGATGGGGCTACCTGACCTACCTGATCAACCAAGGTGCAACTACAGAGAAAGCCCTGTCTTGGGCACCTATCAACCTATTTTCTGTGGGTTGACAGGACATGATGCAGAGACTGATGAGAGGAGACAGTCTTTCAGATATCTTGCCCTCTAGCAAAACATTGAGCTTAGAAGGAAATAGGAAAACAGCAAAGCAGGTTCAAGACCAATGATATGTGGGCTGGCATTAGAATTGCCAAGTCAGGATCGTCCCAGGTCCAGAGATCTTTTGGACAAAACCTCACACCTAAAGATGGTCCCTGGTGATGTCATGGGGGCTGACTTTGGTGATGTCATTATGCAGAGCTTGTCATTCAAACACACATTCAAATACACGCAGTGAGACAAAATATATTTTCCTGGTTGGAAATTAGCCATGTTGGCAAATTGCTGCACCTGGTTTAATTCACCTTTGCAAACTGAACTTAGCTAGAGAAACTGGGCAGCCAGCAAGTAGGATGTCTGACTGACTGGAGGTTTGTATGGATTCTTAACTCTTTTGTGACCCCTACAAAAGCCAGAGAATTTGCCTGTCACCCAGACGTGACCCAGTTGGCAGACTTATGCTAACACAACTCAGTTTGGAGGTTTTTACTGAGGTCATAATTTACTATATCAACTACAACCCACCTTTTCTCAGCTGCCGAGCCTCCCCACCCCGAATCTGTCCATACTTTAGTTGGTGGAGAGCAGGGGGGACAGCAGACACAGCTAGGCATAGCACAGCAACATCATTTTCAAGGATCTCCAAAAGATCCTTTCAGGTCCCTGCAGATGCTTGTCACTGGGCTTCCAGCTATAGGAAGATAGCTGGATGTTTGTCTGCTCCTTCTCTCACTCTCCATTGATCAGGAAATGCCTAGGTTTGGGGTGGTTGCAGATGAGAAAAGACAAGTCAGATGGGACACTATCAGAGCTAAGTGTTGTAGCAGCATTTCCTGATGCAAGATCACGCACATGTTCTCTAAGATGCATATCAGACCACACTCCAGCTGCCCCAATTTGCACTAGGTGTAGTTTAGTGACTTCTGACAAACAAGGAAATTGAAAGGCTATCTTTTAAAAACTGTAACCTTAGCAGTCACCAATAGGCCAAAATCCTAACAGTAGATAGACTAGAGCAGAAAATCAATGAGATTTCCTTACATGTTGCCTTGCCATTCCACAATTGATTCAGTGGGTTTACTCTACCAACAGGAATTTCATCCTACCACTCTGGGGAAGCTGTGAACTATAACATTAAGTTATAATTTTGTAAAATTAAATTTCTAAACTCTGGCACTGCATTATCTGGTTCTTTTACTCATACATCCTTCAGAGTACCAGCTCAAAACCAAATGGGAGAAATTTCCACCATGACTTCTGCTGCTTTAAATAAACCAATCATTAATTCTTCTTAAAATTGTCAGCAGCAATCATCTCACGAGTCTCCTGTTTTGACCCAAGTAACTCTTTTCCTCTTTGTTCTATTTTGTTTTGTTTAACACAGGTTTGGCATTGCCTGACCCAAAGAGACCTGAAGGACAGAGACGTTCTCTGCTCAAAATGTCACTTTTATTCTGGATATTTTCTGGCATCATCTTCCTCAGTGGGCTGTTCCTCAACGGCTATCTTATCTCCATCAACTTGGGCCATAAGGAGAAGACAGTCAATACTATATGGTCACTCAATCTGGCCTTTACAGATTTTGTCTTCATTTTACTCCTGCCTAAGAGAATACTCTTGTTCCCTGAGATCCAGCTGAAGTTGGGGAGCATCAGCACTGTCTTTCACATGACTTCCCGGTCTTTCTTCTTGGTAACCATGAGCATCAGCTGCAGGATTTCTATGGCCTTCCCTGCATGGCTTGAGAAAGGCCAGAAGGCTTCTGTCATTGCTCTGGCTATCTGGGTCCTCTCCCTTGGGCTCAGCATACGGAACCATGACCTCTTGGAAGTTCTTCTCTCCGAAATGGACTTGTACAGAGAATGGATTGTGACAAATGCTCTCGTGAGTCATTTTGTGTCCTGCTTCCTATGCCTCCTGACTTTGATCATTGCCTGCTACACCTTTTGTGGTACACATCAGCAGACCTCTTCCATGGAGAATGGCAAACTTCCCTTCTTATTGGTCCTAACATTTTTGCTCTGCTGGTTGCCATATCATACTCTGTTCCTCCTGCAGATCTTGTTGATTACCCCTAACAAAGACTCTTCACTCCCAAAGACTTTGGTCATTTTGGCTTTCTTCCTGATTTATTCCAACTGTTGCCTTAATGCCATCATCTGCCTCCGTATGAATCATTCATTCTTTATGAATCAGGATTCGGAAAACCACCCTCACTGTTCTCCTGGGCAGGAGTAGGAAGACAGAAGCAATCACCAAGATCTAGACGTCTAAAAAAAAGCATTCTAAAAAGGTAGCCCTAATCACGAATTAGTAAAAGGAGCAACCTCAACATGGAATTAGGAATAGGGCCACACAGAATAACAGCACTCCCCAATGTCACCTATGCCATGTAGCCTTCTCAGTGGCACCTGGTGACTTCCACATTAGTGGGATGGTGAATCCATACCACCCTTTAGTCTGAACTTTAATGGAGCAATCTAAGGCAGGGAACCTGTTTGTGGGACAGAGTTCAGCATTCTGAATAGCCTCTTTAAAGTTCAAAGGAAAACCTAGGACAAATTCACCACCCCACTGATATGGGAGACACTAATCACCATTGAAACTTCAACTGTTGGGATTTCGACTAGCTTAGGACCATCAGCATTCGCTGCTGTGTGTATAATGGCTTCCTCCTTTGCACACATAGACAAATTGTTACCCTGACTTCTAGGGGTCCCCTGGGGGATACCTTGATTCGCTCCAAAATGCAAAGAGACTGGGGGAATTAGCAGAGCACTAGCTTTGGCAGAACAAGTGGTAGGGTAACCCAGTGAGACCTTCAACCCAATTTTTATTGGGTCAGACCCAGCAAAAGCCAGCCAACCGTATCAATGAATGAATTTTTTTAGCAATATGTTCTCACACACAAACGCAGTCACTCGCTCGTGCACACAAGGACTATCGAGAAGGGAAAGAGGTGAAAGCTTATAGGAGATAAGGCAGAGAGGATGTAAGGGTGGTAATACCGCACCTGTCCAGAAGTCTTCAGTCCAGGAAGTGCTGAGAAAGAAGAAGCTCAGCAAAAGAGAGGTGGCTGAGGGAGCACTCGACTAACAGAGTGCCGTTCTCCTAGCATGGCGGGGAGTTCTCCAAAGAGGATCTCGAAAAGAGGGACTACTTACAGGGCAGAACGTACCTCAAGGACAGACCCTTTCCTGAGAAAACAATGGTTGAAATAGAAGGAAAATACTGCACAATAGCAACTTAATGGCTTGCATGATTTTATCGTGTAACTGGACCTTGCCCTTGTAGGATTTGCCAATGCGAGCATTACTCAACAGAAGGAAAACCCGGTAATCCCCTTAAGTTGGCTTTTGTGGCTGAGGACCCTTTGTTTGTGCAGACATAAATGGTCTTCTTGGGAAATGTGACTGGGGATTTTCCTGGCCTTGACCTATATCTGGTCACTTGACCCATTTGTCTACACACCCACCTGGGCAACCGCTCTGGCATATTTGTGATATTAATTTTATATCCTCCTGGGATGGGGTCTGCCAAGAAGATAACCAAATAGATGATATGGCTAAGAGTCAAGAGTGCACTTCATTATCCATTGCCATTGTTCTTCCCTTCCTCCTTCTCTGGCAGTCTTGCATGGAAGCAAAAGCAGGTTCTAGAACAGGGGTGGGCAGCTCACGTCTTCCAACATTTAATAAATGAAAACAGGGCACATGTGTCCAACCAGAGTGTGGTCATGGTGGCAAAAGTTATTAATGAGAAAGAACATAAAAGCCAGACCTCCCAAACTAATTTTGACCCCACGGAAGAAAAGACCTGGGACTCCATTGTGGAACTGAATCAGCGTCGAGTTCTCCTCCATTGAATTAAAAACAGCACTTGATGATGGTGTGATGGGTAATGGGTTTCAAGCTACAAAAGTTGCAGAGGGGGAAAGGGTTATCATCTGTATATCCCCCCACACCCAGGGAAAAAATATACCGTTGATCACCCATTGGAGACATAGCCTGGGTAGTGCCCAAATCTGGAATGATGTACTTGTCTGGTCCCATCTCAGATTGTTTAGAAAGAGTTTTATTCACTATACTTGGGATGTGTCCACATTACACAATTATATCACTTCAGTACCACTTTAATTGTCATGACTCCATCCTACAGAACGCTTCTGCTTATCCTCTTTCCCTTTCTCCACCTTTTCTGACACTGCCTTCACTGAGGAGGCAGAAGGATCCTCAGATCTGCTGACACAGTTCCTCAATGATTTGTGTTACTAAGGCAAGTGAGTCTATTCCATGTTTTCATCTGGGTTTTAAAGAAGCTGTCCAAGGTGCTGAACCCTACCTCCGAAATAAATTCACCACTTTGGACACTTCCTTTAAAGTTCGGGCTAAAATCCAAAGCAGATTTACTATCTCACTGAAATGAAGGTTACCAAACACCACTCTCCTTTACTGCAGACTGGTAGCTATGGCTTATGGGCTTCAGCAGGTCCTTACTGGATCATCTTTAAGGACTCTCTAGTCCAGCATGGCATTTCCACAGTGGACAACCAGAAGCCCACAAGCCAAGCATATATTATGTCTTTTCAATAGCTGTAAGCCCCTTTGAGTTCCAACCTGGGAAAAAAGCAAGGTAAAATAAAGATGATGATGATGATGATGATGACAAAAAATAAAACTGCAACAGTAATTTTGTGCTTACTTGTGATGCTAAAATACAGTGTATGCAGTGCATGTAGAAAACTCAAGACATTAAGTTATTAACAGGAGGAAACAGCAAAGGACCTAGTATTATTACATATGAAATTGCTTTGCCAGAAGTTGCTTTGTCTTCTTATTCAACTTACCATTATGACTTCATTTGCACTGTCCTGCTTGATGGATTTTCTTTCATTTAAATTCATACTGTTGTTTCTGTAATTTTCCTGTACTCTGAATCAATAAAATAATTTAATGTGCTCCACATACCCTCTCAGGTTTGTAGTTCTTGTCACTGGTTGAGTTCTATTCACGGAGATGCTTAGTTTGAACCCAGATTAGCATGGGATAGCACTGTCAAGGTGTTTATCTTGGCTAGATTCCTATGGATGTACTATGCTTGTGTTATAGCCATTACATAAATGGGTTGCACTTTCACCTGAGTTATGCTGTGGCCACAAAAGAAGTAGAGCTGTTTCGTTGCCACCACCATTGGAATATGAAGGATGTTATTTCTGAGCAGCCTGTTGTTTCAGTGCCTGACACCCACATGGATCCTCAGAGTTTAAGGTATTCTGCGAAGCCTGGTTTTTAAATTCACCTGTACAGCCTTTTCTTCTCCTGCTGCCACCATGCCTTTGCACAGAGACAAAACACATCCTTCCGCATACAATTTCCTGAAAGCTTTGATTCTATAAACTGCCTTTGAGGCAGGTTAGAATACAATTCAACATCTAAAATTCTGGCTGGAGTCCTGTTGGTGAAGCACAGTAGCATAAGACTGACTTAAGCCATCACAAGTCTCTGGCCCTTTTTACACAGCATTTGCCATGCGAAAGAGGGCCTGGAGCATCGCGCGATTGCGAGGAGCGATCTGCACGACACACTCACAATTGCGCAACCCTCCAGGGGCCAGCAGGTGCCAATCACGCACCTTTTCATTTTCGGCTTGCAGCCGAAAATGGTGCGGAATTGCGCATTGCTCCCGGGCCCAGCGCTCACTTAGCTGCCGTGCGGAGCCTCCGGAGTCGGGCCAGTTGTGCTTCCTGCCCCAGCACAGCCTGGGAAGGTCCCTGGCTGCACTGTGGAAGGAAGAGGAGGAGCTCTTGCACGAGCAGGCAGCTCGTGCGGAGCTGAAGGACCCCGGACGCAAGAGCCTCTCGCCAGATGCTGCTTGTGCAATCCCCGCACCCCAGCACCAGAAAAAGGTGAGGTGCGGAAAGGGCCTCTGTCAGGATGTGTGGCCTCTCTCAAAGCTATGCTAACTGTCTTAGCATATACAAAAGAGTTGCTTTGGAAGATCACATAAGGCTATAGTTTGGAGTAGCACTATCATGTATCCATTGCTAATTGCTACCTGCAACTGTGTATCTGGTAGGAACACTTAAAGTACTCCCAAGGCATAAAATGGTTAATTGAGGTAATATTCAGTGCCACTTTGTATCAGGGAAAGAGGGTAGAAGATCAGAAGGGGGAATATGAAGTAACAGGAAGGTTTTATGGGAAGAGTCAATGCATAGATAAGGGCACAGAAACTTGTTCTGGCTCTCAGGATGAAAGATATGTAAATAATAGATGGTCTGGGAAAATGCCTGTGCTGGTGGGGTAATGTGACTTTCACTCATCATTGATGCGCATTCCTAAATTTGTATGACAAGATATAAAATCTGTCATATCCTAAATGTGATAGTCTCAGCAACTTTTGGGAAAGTTGCTGTGTTGCTTGCTTTGCTCCAAATAAACACTTCTTTTTGAAACGCTGAGTGAAGTTTGTCAGCACAAGTAATCCAGGCTATGACAGACATGTTTTTGGTTGTTGCAAAGGCCAAAATTTGGTTCCAACCATGAAACTACCAAAATCCCTCATCTTGAAAATAGTGCAGTCCTCATCCAATGTGTCAATTTCCATGTTGTCAGAAAGTATTGGGGATCAGTGGGGACACATCCAGCTATTACCCTGTAGCTGGACATGCTGCAAGGATATCATCTGCTGGGACATCCGAAGAATCTCCAGGAATTCCTGGAGGTGCCAGTTGCAGTGTATCTTGCTACATGAAGATAGCTGGACACACCCACTCTAATGCCCCCACTCTTCAACAACATGGAAATACCTGTGTTGCAGGGTCACGCTGCTTATAAGGTGTGTTTTGGGAAAGGTAGCAGGAGATGTAGCTACTTGATACATTTATGTCTCCTGATACTGAATTCCATCCAGTGTTTTGTTTTGTAGAGGAAATAAGACAAAACCACCATCAGTAGTGGGAGGAGATATTTCCTTTCCCACCTGTTACATTGCTACTGTTTTCCACATATTTGATCATGCATCTTGAGTCAAATGGTCCCTTCCTAAGCCGTGCAGCAGTGAGAAGATGCTTTCCAGACAGTTTGCTTTTGTGCTGAAAGTCATCAGGGGCTGGGATGGTATCTCAGCGGGCACATCAAACAGGAAGAATTGATTTCAAATGGGGAAGAAGTAGCCACTGCAGCAGGTAAACAAGGTCACTTGTGGCAAATGACGCAGGGGCTATTTGGCACCTGGAACAGTTCCATGCAAGAGTTGAGTGCCTGGACATCAAACCATTGCTGTCCACTGGCATTGACTCAGGCAACTGAGATCTGCTGTTAATCTGCCCAATTTGGAACCCAGCAGCGCCGTGAATATAAGGAGCTACGTGCTCCCACTGCTAATCTCAGGGAGTGTGGGCCCATCGCGTCAGCTGTAGCTATGCTCACACATTTTTGCTTTTGCTGGTCAAGCAGTGAGCTCACCCGTCTCCAGCTCACCAGCATACCCATCCTCCTCATCAGCTTACACAGAAACCACTCAGGACATACATTACTTCCTTTGTCTGCATCATTTTCTGGGAACAATGCCATGACGGTACTCTCTCTCCTTCTGTCTCTCAATCACAAAGACCATTACGCTTACATTTGCAATAATCTCCTGCTGCTTTTAGCCAATTTGGAGGTTGAATGCAAATGGTGCATGCAATACTCATAGCAATTTTTTTTCTTTCCTCTTTCCAGATGAATCTGCAGAAAAAAATTAGAAACTGAAGCAGAGGGGGGGGGTGTTGTTTTTTGTTTTTGTTTTAATCCACTAGGGCCCAAGGTCTCCTCCAATGCCAAAGCCACCTTTCTACTTTAGCTAATGAAAGAAAACCAAGAGAAAATTAGTCTCAATCATTGTGTCATGCTGATTTGCTTGTGCTCTTGGCTTTGCAGCAAACTGTAGACTAGGATGTATGGCTTTACCCGCAAGGATCCGAGGTCTGGAGAAGCACTATCTTCCAACTGGCCCGATTTGGCAGAGTAGTCCCAGCTAATTCTCTGTTACCCACGTTTTAAAAAATAACATTTTATTTTAATAAATAAATTTTTAAAAAAGAAATTTAACACACATAGATAAACACTAATTATAAAATCTCATCATCTCCCATTGTTTAAAGAAAGGGATAGAGAATGTAAAAACACATACACACATACAAAGACTGCTTGCCCTACTTTTTTAGGTTTTAATATGTCCCTGTTCTATTCTCCTCCCACTTTCCCCCCACAACTTACTCCAGCTGCTGTAAATGAGGTTCAAAAGCACATTGCACAAAATTAACTCAGCGAGGTGGTCAAAGAGAGGAGAGGGACTTACAAAACACGGTAGTTAGAAGATTTAAAAATCATAGGGATGGGTCAACCAAATCCTCGAATCCTCAAATCATCAAATCCTCAGCAAGGATTCAAGATTCATGAATCTGAATCCCTGTGCAAAAGCAGGCAAACTGAATCTTCAAATCCACCATCCAAAAAATAGGTTTGCTTTTTTTTTTTAAAAAAGTTCTTTTTAAAAAAAGTTTTTAAAAGTTTTTTTGAAAAAAATTTAAAAATTGCTTTTTAAATCCTTTTTTAAAAAAAAGGATTCAAAAGATTCAATATTTGTGAGATTCGTGGATTCCCAGAAGCGATTCCTGGAAGGGATTCAGATTCGTATTCAGAAAATTCTGGATTCGCACCTCCCTAAAAAATCAAATATTTGTTGAAAAAATTAAAGCTCAATAGCCCTCAAATATTCCTAGAACCCAGATTTTTGTGTGTTACCTCCCTTTTGTGTGGGATGAAAGATCCAGTGATACCGCAAAAGGGATATTCGGCCCGTCATCAGCCTTTTGGAATCTACAGAGGACAGACTGTCAAAGTTCGTTCCTAGTTTCATTTGCAAAATGTTGGGAGGGGGTACATGAGCCATAGGAAACCAAGATAAACGGCAACGGCCTTGTCTCATGTGCCGTTTCAACAGCTGGAGACGTTGGCAGCCCAGATGAGATGGGCAGATGGAGAGATACCAAGCTGTGTACCAAAATGGAATTGCTGGTAGGAGGGAGCCATGCCGCTTTAATGATCCACAGGGGCAGAAACCAGGGGTGGTAGAAAATCATAATTCAGAATTCTGAGGGACCATCAAAGCCTGTTCTGATTGCATTTTTGAGATCAGAGTGCACTTTTGAATTCTCATATCAGTGCAGAAATGACAGGTAACACACATGACTGAAAGACAACCTCCCCTCCTCCTCCTCCTCCTCCTCTTCCAATCTGTCTTTCACTCTCACTCTCTCTTTCTTCTTTAGCTGTTTTACTTCAAGAAAACTGGAACAAGGAAGCACCTTGTATCAAGTGACGCTGTGTGGCAGTCAGAATGCTAGACTGGGACTTATTGGGAGATCTAGTTCCCACTGAACCACGAAAGTCTCTTGGCAATCATGACCACTCACGTTCTCAGCCTTACCAACTTCCCAGAAAGGGTATATGAGGATGTCACCTTGAGAGACCTGAGAGAAGACGAAGGATATAAAGAGCCTCTCTAGCATGCCCAAGCATTTCAGGGAATTGTAGTCCATAAGAGTAACATTTCTAAGCTCTGGCAGAGGCTTGCCTTCTGCCTCTGCAAAGTCTGCATTGCTGAGGTGACCATTCTCCACAGAATGTGCAGTGGCTCCAAAACAAGTGGTCCAAAGTTTAAGTGGAAGTGCTTGAGGGTTTCTATTTGGTAGGGGTGAACATAACACATGAAGACACTGGCCCATGTGGTTTGACAGCTTCTGCCGCCTGACTCTGCCAAAGCCCCCTTGGAAGGATCCACATACAGCCATTTCCTTCTGTTCTTGCATGAGCTATCTATGAACAACCTACCTCACAATTCTCTTTTCAGCACTCAGAGGATGAAGGTATGTTTTAATAGAATAAAAATAATTGCAGAGCTTGAGAAAGTTACTTTTTTGGAGGAGAACCCTTAAAATCCCCAGCCAGCATGGACAGTAGATGTGCTGGCTGGGGGATTCTGGGAACTGTCATCCCAACAAGTAATGTTTCCAAGCTGTTCGTATTTCATAATGTTTCCAAGTTATTCATCCAAGTAGGGCTGGTTCTGTCATAAAGCAAGGTGAAGTGGATGCCTACTATGCCACACTTGCTCTCAGGATATAAATGCAACTAATATAAAATAAGTAAGTCAGACCTTTGATACATTTAGCACACTCCTAGTATACAGGACGTAGGGCAACTCTAATATGCGTAGTCATAGGGTCTGCAATAATCAGAAGTGGCTGGTGATCCCATTGTCCTGAGGCGGTGAATCCACATTCCCATTTACAGACATTTCTCCCACAGCTCCTATAAGCTGTACGGACTCTCCTCCAGCACTGGATCCTGATCTGACATCTAGAGAATTCCTATACTACTCGCAACAGCAGTGAGAAGAGTGCTTGTATATTTGAGCATGAACTCATTGTCCCCAGAGCTATAGATCCACTGGCTGCCCCTGCATATCACAATCTCAAGGTCCATTTGGAGGCACTAATAATTTTCTGCTAGTGCTTAGAAAGTCACTTTTTGGGACTGCAGCTCTCAGAAACTTCCAGCTGGTTGGCAGGTGCTGGGCTCCAGTCCAAAAAAAAGAATTTTTCCAGGATCTGTATTCTTCCTGTGATCTTTTAAATTATGCCCACAGACTCTCACAGGAACCAACAGTACACCCCTGAACAGTTTGTGGGTACAGATGTGATCTCCCTCAGTAAGTGACTGCTCTGATACTGGTGGTATATCTTTTAGAAAGGCAACAGAGACAGCCAGTGATGAAAGGGATAAGAAAGAGAGGAAAGAACTGGATGGAGAGCTGGTACAGCTGTCCAGCAAGGCAGCAAGAGAAGACCCATTGAAACTTTCACCAAGCGGGAGAGGAACTCAGTAACAGTGGGTGAGTAGAATTTTTTTTTTCCTTAGGATCAAGTCTTCTATGGACAGGACAGCAAATGAAACTAAGACCAATGCAAATAAGGTTGTCCCATGGCATTCTGTGGTCTGAAATGAAGTAAAAGACAGGAAAGTTTGTTTGTTTGTTTTTTAAAAAGGAAAAGTAAGTTGCATCTTACTACTCTACAAGCAATGATATTATCTTCCATCACACAGCCAGCTAGTTTATGGGATCAGGACAGGCTATGAGGCACACACAGCAATGTCCTCTAGAAAAAAAAAATTATGGGACCAGGGAACAGCTGCTTCTACCCCTTTGCAACCTCAGCTATGGGTGGTTGCCTCACTCTGCCTAATGGTAGGGCCAAGCCTGAATATAAGCTATTTTGAATGTCCCGAATATATGGTCGGCAACTGCAGTGGACCTGGAAGCCAATTTTCTGCCTTTGGAAACATCCGTGGGCTGCATGGGCTGCCAAAAATACCCCCAAAACAAAAAACCAAAGGAGCAGGAAATTAACTTGAGTAAGGTTAAAAAGCTGCCCTCCAAGTGTCCAAAATTGGCAGCAACAGTCCCAATTAATCCTCTGCAGTCCCACTTTTTTCAGAAGCTTTTAAAATGTCTCAGTTTCTTTCTTCTCATCCCCACACTTTGTTTTCAGCTAATTTTAACTGATTAGACTGAGTTGAATTCAGTTTGCATTCAGTTAACCTACCCAGGGAGTAGGAGAGAGAATGTTACCCTTCCCAGTTGACTAAGTCAGGAACAAACTGCTTCAGCCTCTCCTGGCTTGTGTGTCACTCCTCATTAATAACTTTTGTCATCTTGACCAGACTTAAGACCTTTCCACATGGCATTTGCCATGCGAAAGGGCACCTGGAGCTTCGCGTGATTGTGAGGAGCGATCTGCACGATGCACTCACAATCGCGTGACGCTCCAGGGGCCGGAAGGCACACCTTTTCATTTTCGGCTGGAAGCTGAAAATGGTGCATGATCATGTGTTTCTCCTGGGCCCTGCGCACACTTACCTGGCGTGCAGAGCCTCTGGAGCCATGCTGGTCGTGCTTCCTGCCCCAGGGCAGCCTGGGAAACTCCCAGGCTGTGCTGTGGAAGGAAGAGGCGGAGCTCTCGCATGAGCAGGTAGCTTGTGAGGAGCTGAAGCAGCAGGGATGTGAGCGCCTCTCGCTGGGGGCTGCTCGCGTGATCCCCACACCCCAGCGTCAGAAAAAGGTAAGGTGTGGAAAGGGCCTCAGATATTACCTGGCCAAACGGGTCCTGGTTCTCATCTGTAGCATGTGGGAGGGTATGAAAATATGTGGGGAGTGGAGTTGGGAATGCAACCTATTTGATAGGTGAATTGCATCTCCTGAAATCTTCCAGGAGAGTCATTTCCTGTTCAGGGAGGAAGATACAGAACAAAGAAGAGACCAGGGAGTCTGGATGGGTTGAGGGCCACAAAAACTGTTTGGGGAATACAGGTGGCCCCAGGGCTGCAGTCTTCTAGACCCAGATGGTACATACACAATGAAAATTAACTAGTTTTGAACCGGGGATTCTAGGGTGGATTCAGCAGCCTGTGAATAAAGCAGTTTGACTGGCTGTAGGGAAGAGGTATCATACCCTCCAACTGTTCACAAATGAAAACTAGTGCCACTGCCACACTAGACAGTTATCGTGCTATTACTCCACTTTCAACATCCTATGGAATCCTGGGGTTTGTAGTTTAATGAGGCCAAAGAGCTCTCTGGCTGAGAATTCTAAATGCTGCTCCCTAAACTGGATGTTGAAAGCTCTATACCCGTCTAGTGTGGAAAAGCAACATCAGAGTGGGATCAAGACAGCCAAAGTTGTTAATAAGGAAGAACAGACAAACAAGGAGGGGTTGCAGCAATTTACTTTTGCCAGAGGCAGTCTATTGAGAAGGCCCAGCTCCTACCCCCTCTGCAAGATATTGGAGATTAGGCCTTTGGGGCTCTGGAAACTCATAATAAGTACCTCCACTTCAAGTTTTAGCAGTACACCAACTGGCACTTTTAATCATGTTAGCACAAGCAAGGAGGCAACTACAGTTTGCAGATGTAGCCTTTTTGAACCATGAGAATTGTTAGTGAGCTTACTTTCCCTGGAATGCAGTTACACCCAGACTCTTTTGTTAAGTAAATAACAGCAGTAATGTTTATTAAATATGTTGAGATTGGAAAGGTTTCAGAAAACCTAGTTCTTCTGACTAAGTAAGCTGAAGAGACAGGTAGGCACGCTTGCTTCGTTACTAGCAACAGGACAACTCACTCTTCTGCAAGAGACATTGAGAGGAAAGGTGAAGACAGAGAAGCAACTGACATCCGCAATGCTAAAATACATTAGTCTAAGTTAAAGGAAAATTGCCATAGGATGGAATGATGACGGACGGTCTAGCAAACATATGGAGAGATCTTCCTTTGTCCATGGAAACACATTCATCTTTAATGCAAGCTGTGCTGTGTTTCTTATCACCTTCAACAAATACAGGTACAGTCATACACATAGTTTTATACTAGCAATCAGGCCATGTGAAGGTAATTCTATTCAAGACCATATCCTCCAACTGTTCTTATTTGGCAGGAATAGTCCTGATTAACCCTCTGTCATCCCACTTTTTTAACTACTATGTTTTTTAAAATCTCCCAGTTTCTCTCTCCTCCTCCTGCTTTCCCAATTTGTTCTTAGCTTGCTTCGTTGGTTGCAAAGCAAGTTCACAGTGTAAAAGTAGTTTGCACTCAGTTAACAAACCCTGGTGTAGGAGCAGAATCCTCTCCTTCCCTGTAGACACAGGCAAAAGTAAACTGCTGAAGCCTCTTCTAGCTTGTATCTTCTTCCTCCTTAGTAACTTTTGCCATCTTGACTACATTCTGATGTCACTTGCCGACATCTGTCCCAGTTTTCATCTGTGAAATATTGGAGGGTAATTCACAACTGTAATTCACATCTTAAGGCAAGAGAGGCATGAGTGATTGTGAAGAGAGATGGATGCTTCGACCTCCTTTCCATATAACAGCTATGTTGAATTTCCACCATCTAGCAACAATGATTCTGACAACTTTGATTGGAATGGATACTGGCTCTCAGGACCTTACTATGATGATTTGCACATCTCTCAGGTGAAGAACACTGTCTCCATGGTAATTTACAGCACCACATTAGTCCTGGGGACCACAGGCAATGGCCTAGTTATTTTTTTCACGGGTTTCCACTTGAAGAAGACAGTGACCACCATATGGTATCTCAACTTGGCTGTGGCGGACTTTGTTTTTGCCATTTGTCTCACTTCAGAGATAATTTTTCTTGCTCTGGGTCACTGGCCCCTGGGAAGGTTTTTGTGTAAACTCGACACTGTGGTGCCCTTCCTTAACATGTTGGCCAGTGTCTTCCTCTTGACAGCCATCAGCGCCGACCGCTGCGTTTCTGTGGCGCACCCCGTCTGGGCCTTGAATCATCGCACTCTCCGGCTGGCTTCCATCATGGCAGCAATCATCTGGGTGACTGCCTTGGCCCTCAGTTCACCTTACTTCATCTTCCATGACACTGAAGACACAGAGGATGGTACCATACAATGCATCTACAACTTTGGTTTGGAAGAGGATGGTGGTCTGTGGATGCACCGTTCCATGGTGGTTACTGAATTTGTGGCTGGTTTTCTCATCCCCTTCCATATCATTTTGGCCTGCTACTGTGCAATCATCATCAAACTGAGGGGGAAGATCTTTGGACAATTTAGTCGATCCTTCAAAATCATCATAGTGGTTGTTGTGGCCTTCTTCTGTTGCTGGTTCCCCTACCACCTCTTTGCCATTCTTGATATGCTGGAGGATGACAGCCTAGAAATGCAGAACATCCTTGACATAGGATTACCTTTGGCTAATGGCCTAGTCTGCCTCAACAGCTGTCTGAACCCCCTCTTGTATGCCTTTATTGGACCAGACTGCAGAAAGACCAACTGCCAGTCCTTCCTGTCTGCCTTTAAAGGAGCTTTCAGTGAAAACTGGGCTGTGTCCTCTTTCTCCAGCAACAGAGACTCCAGTTCCACATCAGGAGTGGAATCTAGCATGGTCTGAATTGCCTTCTCTCAGAAAGCGTACATGTATTCAGTGTTCACTACTATCAGGGAAATCAAACTAGATGTTGCAAACTGGATACCTTCTGCAACTTGGTGGAGATCTTTGGAAGATGAAGGAAAGGGATTTTTCACTGAGCATGGTCACGTTGTTTTTAAAAAGCACAAACAAAAAAGTTAGTGGGGGAGAAAATTGTGTGTGCCAGTTTAGGATCATTCAAATCAAGAGCGGAAATTGTGTGTCCATTTCCATTCACTTCCAGGTTCTGGGGGAAGGGAACGGGTACAATTCAGTGAGCATGAATAAGAGCCTGCCCAAGTTTTAGCATTCTTGAGGAAGTCCTTATCTCAGCACTATCACAAGCACATTTGGTGAGGAAAAATGAGAGGGCCTTCTTGGTAGCTGCTTCCTGGTTCTGGAACTCCCTCCCACAAGAGGCTAGGTTGGCCTAGTCCCTGTTTTCTTTCCTTTGCAGGCAAAACTTCTTCACTTGAACAGGTGTTTGGCTCTTAACTGGTATTCCAAAAGGGTCTTGTACCTCTGTTCTGGTTGTTCTGTTTTAAATGTTGAAGTGTTTTAAATTAGTACTGTTGTTAATATCATTACTTGTTTCAATTTTTTAAAAAACCAGATAGATAGATAGCTAATTTAATCTGTGTTGGGAGCTACCTTGAGTTCCATACTGGAAACAAGGTGAGGTTTAATACAGCAAAATAACATAACATAAAAGGGACAGGAAGAAGTGCCCAGACCCTAGTCTCTGCCAATCTCTGGTTTAAATAGAAAGACAATACACCCCCTCTTTGTGATCACGAAGGACAGTAGCTACATGACCTGTATACCTGCTGGCCCCATGTTACCTGTAAAGCTTCAAGATCTCCCAGCTCATTAGTATTTTTTTAAATCTTTCCACGACAGTTTGACTTGTTGGGAGTGGCAACCTTTGCATGCTTTAATTAACTGCCTGGTTAGTTTGCATGTCTATTGCAGACATAGGCCCTTTCCGTACCTTACCTTCTTCCAGCGCTGGGGTGTGGGGATCGCGCTAGCAGCCTCTGGCAAGAGGGTCTCAGGTCTGGGGTCCTTCAGCTCTGCACGAGCTGCGTGCTTATGCAAGAGCCCCGCCTCTTCCTTCCACAGTGCAGCCTGGGAGTTTCCCAGGCTACGCTGGAGCAGGAAGCACGACTGGCACAGCTCTGAGGCCAGGTAAGTGCATGCGGGCCTGGAAGCAATGCGTGATTGTGCATCATTTTCAGCTTCTAGGCGAAAATGAAAAGGTGCGCAATTGGCGCCTGCCGGCCCCTGGAGCATCGCGCAATTGTGAGTGTGTTGTGTGGATCACCCCTCACAGTCACGTGACACTCCAGGCGCCCTTTCGCATGGAAAATGCCATGCGAAAAGGGACATAGAGGAGACTGCCTAGAGTAAACTTCCTGTTGTTTGGTCAACACCCACTTCCCCTTGCATGTTCTCTTCCTCTTCCCTTTTGTTCTTCAGCTTCCCTACAAGCATGTGGTCTCCAATCCTCTGGTAAGCATGCTTCCCTGTAAGCATGTGACTGCCTAATTTTTTCTTACTTTCTTCAAGAATTTGAACCTGTGTAAACTACGCACAAGATTATGTGAGTAAATCCTTTTACATACTTTTAACCAAACTGTTTGTGTTTATTTTGAGGTGGATTAAATGTGTCTGGGGTGGAGATGATAAAGTGGGACAAGTAACTTCTTCAACTTATGCCTGTGCATTACAAAATACTCTGCTGATTGGAAGACTTATTACTAAAAATGTCTCAATTCCCCAACATGACTGGACCACTTTTCAAATTGAATTCAAATTGAAATTTCAAATTGAAATTTTCTTTTCTGATCAGCAATAAGAAGGACTAGCAAGAAACAATTCCGACACTCAGCAGTTAGTCTTTCCTTGTCCCTAGGCTTTCCGGTTGGATGTAACCGGAAACTAGCATGACAGAATTTTATTTCCTCATTTTCTTCCTCTTTTATATCTTAGCAGGGCTTCCTTCTTTTGTGTTCCTACTTTGCCAGCACTTTGGGTTGGAGTATGTCGGTTATTTCACCACATTTCCTCAAATATCTACTGATTGTTCCCCAACTCCGTTTCAGGAAAGGTTTTTTATTATTTTTTTATTTATTACAAACTTGACCTAGAAGTTAAAGCCTGGGCCCATTCACGTTACACAATTATAATGCTACCATTCCTCTTTAACTGCCATGGTTCCAATCTGTGGAATCCTGGAGTTTGTAATTGAGTAAGGCAAGCAAGCTCCCCAGAAGAGAATTCTAAATGTCCCTTTTTAAACTGCCTATCCTAAGATTCCATAGGGTAGAACCATGGCAGTTAAAGTGGAACAATGATGCTATAATTCTGAAGTGTGGATGGGTTTCCTTTCAGCTGCTTCAGTCCCCTAACAGGCTTGAGAGGAAAAGCCATAATTCAGCCAGAAATTCATGAAACTGAACTAGTAATTGAAGAAGACATGCAATAAGGAGGTTGCTCTTCCTCCAGTTTTCTTCCTCTGAAACATACTCAGCATTTTTTTTATTTGGAAGTGTTATTGTTGTTGCTGTCCTCTTTGCGGGTACAAGTGGCAACACTACAACCAGTGCAATGCTATCTCAAAACCTCAGGGACATTCTTTTGGGATGGATGGATGTACAATTTTTTTTAAAAAAAGCCATGGAGGCTTGCTTCAATACAGGCTTACAGCAGCAAGATTGTTGTATGTGTGAAGCTGAAAGAACTCAGTATTTCCTATTACGGAAGAATGGCTGCTGAAACTGACAGATTTAGCAGAAATAGATAAATTAACAGGTTTGATTAGAGAAAGGTGACATTTCTCCAGGACTGGGATCCCCTTATTACAGAAAGAAAGAAAGAAAGAAAGAAAGAAAGAAAGAAAGAAAGAAAGAAAGAAAGAAAGAAAGAAAGAAAGACGGAAAGGGCAAGCTTTTGTAACATATGGTTTTGATGAGTAGAAAGAATAAGCGATGGAAAGAAGAGAATTTTTTATAATATTAGAGAGGGGGGTATGAATAACTATATGTATATATAACTGCTGGAAGGCAGCGCGGAAGTGATTTCTTTTTCTTCTTCTCTTTTCTTTTTCTTACTTCTCTGCAAGTTGGTAATTTGTGTTACTTTTAACGTATTTTTTCAAAAAATTCTTCTTAATAAAATTATTTTTAAAAACTTGGAGTCATTGTTGGGGAATCGAAGTGGTGGATACTAGCAGCAGTAGATGTTGGCTTGACAAGCTCCCTTCCTCACTCCTTCCAGTTTGCTATCGCACCTACTTGCTGTCAACAAAGAGAAGTGAGGATGGTTCATCTACTGGGCCACGTGGCTCAAAAGACCTTGAAAACAGTAGCAACCATTTGATTGTATTAAAAAAAGATCTCTTAAAGTTATGAGATTTGAACAAAATGCACTGCCTTTGCACAGCACTCTCTTCTTTGATTTTTTTTTTTTTTTAGAAATATTTAAGTTTATTTACCTTGTTAAGTAGAATATGAATTTTTAGCTAGTAGTACCAGAGAGTGGACTGTTTTGCTTTTAACTGCTCGGTGCTTAATGAAGACAGCTTTTACAAAGAATTTTTAGAGAGACTTGTACAGGAGGGGCAAGGCCCAGGAAGCAAATCAAAAACAAAGGTTATTTAAAAAAAGAATAGAAAAGATAACGCATACTCCATATTCCCTTTTTTTTTTTTCCTGTGATAATGTTAGAAATTGGACAAGGTAGCCATTTCTATTTACAACACTAATCAGAATTTTTAAGAGGCAGGTTTGGGGTATTAGACAGAGCAAATTCAAACACACAGATGACAGCAATTAGATTAAAAAAAACTTTTATTCCAATATAGGAAGGCAATGTCAAACAGTGAGTTAAAACTTATTGTCCTTAAAATCTTTAGAAAGATACTCATCTTAGCAACCAAACTAAAAGAAGCACACATCACTTGGCATTAAACATGTATCACAAAATGGTATCTGGCTCTCCCACACTACACAGTTATAGCACCTTGATACCATTTTAAATGTCATGGATCCATTATATGGAATCCTGGGGTTTGTAGTTTAATGAGGTACTAGAACTCTATGGCAGAGAATTCTGAATACTTCATGTAACTACAAATCCCAGGATTTCACAGTATGGAGCTCTCAGAATTAAACTGGTATCAAGTATGGAGTGTTAAAGAGACATCTGTGAAGAGCAGGCAAGCAGAAGAGCATGGATATGTTACATTCTTGAACTACAGCTCCCAGAAACCACCATAAAGCATGCTGTCCTTCATTTTCAATATAGTTCAATAGTTTTTCTTCAGGTAGTTGGATCACACAGAAAAAAAGGCCTCAGATAACAGTCTCAGTGGATAGGCAGATTTTCTTGTTGCATGCTTTCACAGAGAACTACTATGAACAGAGCAAATGTTCAGAATGTGGCTCTTGACAGAACTCTTATGTTTAGAGCCACAAGACAGTTGCAGAGCACATATCATGAAAGCACATTGAAGAGGCTTGCTTGTGCTGTGTCAGAGATCAAGGTTAGATCTAATGGGCTTAAATTACAGGAGGTAGATCTTGGCTGAACAGCAGAAGAAACATCTTGATGGCAGGGTTTCGAGCAGAGGCTAGACAATCTTCGGCTGAGAATGCTTTAACTGGCTGTCCTAACTCAGCAGGGGATTAGACTCGATAGCCTTGGTGATAGCCTTGGTCCTGAGAGTCCAGCTCAATGGAAGACTTGGCCCTGGTGTTTGCTGTACTCTGGCTGGTCTCCTCAGCAAAGGCATTCTCAAAGGCAGAAAGCAGGGAGCGTCTAAGCCTTTCCTTGAAGTCATGCCCCATGAAGACGTACAGGATAGGATTGAGACAGCTGTTGATGAAGGCCAAGCTAGATGTCAAGGGAACACCAATAAGGAGCACCAAGTGCAGCTCTGGCTGCTCTACAACTTTGGTCTCAATGAAAGAGAATATATGATAAGGAAGCCAGCAAACAAAAAAGGCTACAATCACTGCTGTGATTACCTTGAAAGGTTTGCTGGACTGGGCCAACTGATTTCTCCTAAGCTTCAGGATAATTGCCCCATAGCAAACCACAATGACACTAAAGGGGATGACAAAGGCTAAGATGAACCGACTGATGATCATAGCACGGTGCCTGATTCTTTTCTGATCCATGTGGTTGCCGTAATTGCTATAGCAGCTGATTGCAGTCTCATCGTGTGAATGTGGGGCTGTATCTCTGAAATGGAAATTAGGAGAACACAACACCAAGGCCACGATCCAAACACCCAAGGCCACAAAGGAAGCCAGCCGGGGAGTCCGATGATTCTGAGCCCACACGGGGTACCTGACAGAAATGCAACGGTCTACGCTGATGACCATGAGGAGGTAGACGCTGGCATAAAGATTGAAGAAGGCAAGTGCACTGTTGAGCTTACACATGACCTGACCAAATGGCCAATGAAATTCCAGAGCTACATAGGCAATGCTTAAGGGCAGAAAGAGTGTGAAGGTGAAATCAGCAATGGCCAAGTTAAGGAACCAAACAGTATTCACTGTCTTCTTCATGCGAAAGCCAGTGATGAAAATGACCAGCCCATTACCGACAACTCCCAGCACAAAGGCAAGGCTGTAGATTACCATAGAGACAATGTTCATTGTTTTCCACAGGGAATATATTTCATTAGCGTCATAGTCATCATAAGCAGCAGATACATTAGTGTCAAAAGGTGTGATTACGGTTGTGCTCTTCATTCCCTTTCAGGGATACTTTCCTTCAGTTGTGTCTTCTCCCTTTCCTGAAAGCTGAAACAAGAAAAAGATCATTGTGTGTTACATTGTACTACTGAAAACAAGCTAAAGTTCATCTTGTCCACAGCAATTACGATAGGGATGGAAAGATTATACAAAAGTATTTGCTAAAAAATTGTTTAAGAAACCCTCATTATTTCAGAACGTCAAGAAACCCTGAGAAGAAGAACCCAAGATTTCTTGACATTCAAAAAATGTTTTTTTGGTTGGAGGGGGGGGACTGCTGCTGAAAATCTTTGCTGTTGGGATAAATTATGTGCAAAGTTTGCGCCTAGTTGATTTGCTCTGAAAACAGCATTTTCTGTGCAGGAATGATATTTCTATGCAGAAATATGCTGTAATCCGGGAGTTGTTTTGTGCAAAATTCACATGTGAGTCATTTGCATAGAAAACAGCATTTTCTACACAGAAGTTCAGAAAATGCTGTTTTGTTTCCTGTGAAGAAACTCCTGGTTTCTGTGGGGGATAAAAAAAATGCAAATTTTGTTCAAAATGAATCATGTATTGTGAAAAGCCTTTGGAAAACTGTGTTTGTGAAAACTTTTTTTTTTTTTGCACCAGGAGGAAAATTGCTAAAATATACTTTTTCCTTCCTTTGAGAAGAAGTTTAGGGAAGAACTGCACCCCTAAACTGAGATCAATGCCTCTGGAGCCTTGTCAACTGTTCTGGAAAGATATGGCCTGCTCAAGCTCTTTGCCCCCAGTATGTGTTCAGAAAATTCCCACACAGGCCTTCTTTTATGCTCCACCAGTGAAAGCAATACACACGTGATGGTATGGGAGGGAGCTCTCTCAGCTGTGGCATTCAAGTTGTGGGATACAGTCCCCTCCTAGGTCCACTTGGCATCAACATTGGCTTCATTCCAGTGTCAAGTAAAAACATAATTTTTTATTAAAGCCCGAAGGGGGAAGGTCAGAAAGTGACCTTAAGGCCTAAATGAAGTAGGGCCATGTTAAGGAAAATAGTTTGCATATGCACAGGGAACACTGAAGTTCCTCCTGATTTCAAATTAAGCACGTACAAAACGTTCTGAGCCATGTTCCAATACAGATACCCCACAACATTTTGCAGATGAAAGCTGGGACACATATGGCCAAGCAACATCAGAGTGTGGTCAAGATGACAAAAGTTATTATGAGGGGAAATACACAGGTCCTTTTCGCACAGCATTTGCCATGCGAAAGGGTGCCTGGAGCGTTGTGCAATTGTGAGGAGTGATCTGCATGACACACTCACAATCTCGCGATGCTCCAGGGCCTGGCAGGCGCCGCTCATGCACTTTTTCATTTTCAGCTTTCAGCCAAAAATGGTGTGTGATCACACATTGCTCCAGGGCCCTGCGCACACTTGCCGTGCACACGGAGCTTCTGGAGCTGCGGCGGACACACTTCCTACACCAGTGCAGCCTGGGAAACTCCCAGGCTGTGCTGCGGAAAGAAGAGGCGGGGCTCTCATGCTACCTGCTCTGGAGCAGGCAGCTTATGCGGAGCTGAAGCAGCGGGGATGTGAGAGCCTCTCGCTGGAGGCTGCTTGCAAGATCCCCGCACCTCAGCACCAAAAAAAGGTAAGGTGCGGAAGGGGCCACAGGCAAGAAGAGGTTGTGTCAGGTTGCTTTTGCTGGAACCTACCGGGAAGGGCAAAATTCTACCCTCTCTATTTACTCCTGTTGAATTAATTGAGTGCAAATTATTTTTATCCTTTGAACTCAGTTTGTAGCAATTGAAGTAAGCCAAGGACAAGGGGGAAATTGCAAGGAGGAGAGAGAAACTGGGACACTTTAGAAGTAGCTGAAAAGTAGGATGAGAGAGGGTTACACAGGACTGCCCTTGCCAGTTGGAGGGTATGAAAACAGGTTGACATGTTCTGCTGGTGCAACTGCAAAAGCACAGACAGAAGAGAAAAAGAGTAAGTTTGAAGTTTTGTGCTCTACCATAAAACCCTCCTTGCTTCTCACTTGTGAATTTGTATGTACATCATAGCTTTTTGTTGCTGCCACTGTATATTTTTGTATGAACTCTATATAAAGTAGTTCCGGGTAGAACCCTGGGCTACCAAGCCAGAGTCCACCTAAAAATGTGTGATTAAATTAATTGTTAAGTTCTAATAAGAAACGGAAAACCTATATGAAATCATTAAAAAAAAACCTGCTAAGTTACAGTCTATTATCATGCTCTATTCATGAACCTTAAAAAAAATGGAGTATGGTGGTATCTTAACCTTAATTTAAAAAAAAAACTTTAAAAACATTAAACCTTTAAAAAATGAACATTTAAAAAAAGCCTTAGTGATTTACATGTGGTTTTTAACTGTTTTAACCTGTTAATTAATATGCTCTTAGCTTGCTTTAATTATTTTTACTGCTTTACTTTATTTTTACTTCTCCATCATCCTGAGATCCCATCGTATATAAATATTTTATTTAATAAATAAATAGCTCATATAATTTTTTAAAAAGGAAAAAAGAGAAAAATATCCTAACTCTGAATATAGAGATGTCCCCATTTTCTAAGCATAAACACACCTCGTATTTCCTCAGTGTTCATTCGTGGGCCCAGTCAATACAATCTTTCTTTTCCATGCAGCCTCACGTTCACTGATCATGCTCTATAATGTTGCTGGAAAATTCTTTTCACTTTTAGTTCTCTTTGGGCAATGGGAACTGTTGCTGTCACCAGTGGCAGAACACCTTCTGCCCAGTTTCTTAATCAGTTGCTCAACCCACCATCCTGCCCTGCTGTGGAACAAAGTGCTATTCCTGTTTGTTTTAAGCAAGCAGAAAGAGGGTGGTGGGGGCTAGAGACAGACCTAGCACCATGGCATATGCTGCAACATTTTACAGATGAAAACTTGAACACTTCTGGCCAAGCAACAACAGTGTGGTTAAGATGGCAAAAGTTATTGTTTATTTATTTATTGAATTTATATGCCACCTTTTCTCCCAAGATGGGACCCAAGGCAGCTTCCAAAAGGTTTTTTTTTTTAAAAAAAAAAAAAAAGGTTTTTCAACAATTAAAAGACATATATAATTCTACCCCCTCCTCTCCTGCTGAGTTAATCCAGTATAAACCACTCTGACACTTTGAAACCAGTTTGCAGAAACTGAGCCCATTTCTACACTACACTGTTATAGTGCTATTATTCCACTTTCAACATCCTATGGAATTCTAGAGTTTGTAGTTTACTGAGGCCAAAGAGCAATCTGGCTGAGAATTCTAAATCCCCCTCCCTAAACTGCAAATCCCAGGATTCCATAGTATGTTGAAAGTGGAATAATAGCACTATAACAGTGTAATAAGGAAATGGCCTCAAGTAAGCTGAGAACATGGAGAAAAACTAAGGCCCTTTTCGCATGGCATTCGCCATGCGAAAGGGCCTCTGGAGCACCACGCAATTGCAAGGAGCCATCCACATGACATCCTCGCAATTGCACAAAGCTGCTGGGGCCGGCAGGCACCAATTGCGCACTATTTCATTTTCGGCTTCTAGCCAAAAATGGTGCCCAACCGCGCATCGCTTCAGGACCCCGTGCACACTTACCGTGCGTGTAGAGCCTCCAGAGCCATGGTGCTTGTGCTTCCTGCCCCAGCACAGCCTGGGAAAATCCCAGGCTGTGCTGCAGAAGGAAGAGGAGAAGCCCTTACACTGCCTGTTCACTAGCAGACAGCGGCTGCGGAGCTGGAGCAGGGGGGACCCGAAAGCCTCTCGCAAGCGGCTGCTCGCGCGATCCCTGCACCCCAGAGCCAAGAAAAGGTAAGTTGCCTAAGAGGAGAAATAAACTGGGACACTTTAAAAGCAGCTGAAAATGTGGGACAGCACAGGATTAATTTTGACTACCAAACAGAGATTTCAGGGTATGCTCTGGTGGCAGTAACTAATCAAAGCTAAATCTCATGATCCCTCCCCACACACATACAACCTGAGGTTCATCTCCCCATCTCATTCTCTTTCCTTTCATTGCTGAGCTCTACAGCCCTGTTATTGGAAAGAGGGGGGTGAGAATGCGATAGGACATGAGTGGAGTGAAAGTCAAGCGGACGCATTATTGGGCAAGACAGGAAAGGGTGGTGACCTGCATTGTTTTCAGTACAAGAAGAAGAAAAACATCAGCAGACTTAAGAAACTTTCCATGTATGGCCTCATGTTTTCTACTGCAGCTTCTATATATCTTCTCACAAGGGAGGAAAACACTTCGAAAACTCAAAACTTTTGCCTGCTGGTAGAAAGGCCTCACCTGTTGGATGTCTGCCTGTTAGATGACTGTTAGAAGCCCAGGAGCTCTACTAGCAAATATTGATTAATTGATACATTGATTGACTCCTATATTGATTCATTAATTTATTCTTATTCGCTGCTTTTACTTAAGGGTCCTCATAAGAATTATTCTTTGGACACCACACATTATATGATGCAATACAAATTAAAAGGAATTGCCTATCTTCGCAGTATTAAGCGCTGAGGAGAAAAAACTTTGATTCAGAAATAAGCTCAAAACAGATTGCTGGAAAAAAACAGCTCAGATCAATGTCTGAGAACTCTAATAGAGCAATCATATGAGATAGAGAGTGGAGATCCAAAGGCAGATGAACTGCTTCCTTCAACACCTGCTCCAGGAGTTAGAAAAATGACCTTTGGGGACTGATGGGTTCTGGCAGGTCTTGTAACTTTTCCAACCTCTGGCCTGCTGGGCTCACACTGGAAAAATGAACATGAAGGAGGAGAGTGTTTCTATTTCTGGGCCTTTCTACACTACCTTGTTATACTGCAATTATTCCGTGTTCAACATCCTGCAGAATTCTGGGCTTTGTACTTTACTGAGGCCAAAGAGCTCTCTGGCTGAGAATTCTAAATTGCAAACCCTAGGATTCCATAGAATGTTTAAAATGGAATAATGGCACTATAACAATGTAGTGCAGAAAGGCCTTGCTTCCCTTCCATTCACTTTACTGAGACCTTTTTTTAAATTAATTTTTTCTTATTTCAAAAATTTTAAAGATCCTCCGCATACCCTCCACTTTTCCCAGATGAAAACCAGGATATGTGTGGCCAAGCAACATCAGCATATTTTCAAGATAGTAAAAGTTATTATAGAGGAGGAACACACAAGCTAGAAAAGTCTTCAGCTATTTGCTTTTGCCTGAGTCTACTGGAAAGGGCAAGATTTATTTCCTTCTCCTCCTCTCCTGTCCTCCTGTTGAGTTAATTTCATGCAAACAGCTTTTGCACTATGAACTCACTTTGCAGCAATGGAAGTAGACTGAGCACAAAGAAGGAAAATGGGCAAAGGAAAGAGAAACTGGGACATTGTAAAAGTGCTGGACTGCTGAAAAAGTGGAACTGCAGATGGTCCCTGTCAAATTGGACAGTTCAAGGGTCTGCCTTTGATTCTTTCCTACCAGTAATGACCTGCACTCCCTTCTCTTTCTCTTTCCTTTCTCTTTCCTGAATCCTCCTCCAAAACTTTTCTTCTGCCTCTATAGCTTTGGAGATGAACCATCCATATCTAAGAATAAGACTTCCAAGTATTTGTGATGGGCTATACTAGATCTCCCCTTCAAGAACGAAGATCCAGTGCAGCCCATGACAAAATAAATGTTATTGTTTGATTACTGCTCCCAGAATTCACTAGTTATGTTGGCTGGGAAATTCTGGGAAATGTAGTCCAAAAAAGTAACTTTCCCAAACTCCAGCCATGGCACTTAGGATCCGTTCCCACATACTGTGGGATTGCATCGTCTACTTACTAAACGTTATCTGATGCTGAAAAGACCACAAGAACACCAGGCATGCCTCTCTGTGAAGAGAGACTCCAGAGCTGGGGTGCCACCACTGAGAGGGTCTTGCCATGGTAGTCACATGCCTCACTTCATTTGGAAGGGGGCATACCTAGTAAGGGTACTCTGAAGAGGATCTAAACTAGGACCCCCTAAATAGAATCTCAAAGCTCCACAAAGTAGTTTTGTAGGCTGTCTTCCAGCTTGAAAATGAACTTTTTTATCCCACTCCCCCCCAAAAAAAATAAGGTAGCAAGGCCTTTGGTATGTTAGTGAGAGTTCCATAACCACAGGGGACTCTCAGAAGGCTGGGTACAGCCCCCTATTGTAAAGGCGCCTAATCTTGGTAAACTGCAACCACCAAGAACAAAGTTTTTAAAAAAGAAGAAAACTAGAAACAAGCAAGCAAAGATAGGAAACTTTGGCAGTGGAAGAGACTGCCTCAGGTCATGGAGGGCTCTCTTTTGCTGGAGATTTAAGAAGAGGCCAGAAGCTTGTATGTACCCTCTGCAGGCTCCCATGCTGAAAAAAAGGCCAAATGCAAAATAAATAAATGAAAAGGATGCCCATCGGCTGAGATGCCATGGTTGCCCTGCAGATCCTGTGTTGTGCAGCTGGTTGGACAAGGTGATCTACAAGAACCCTTTCACCTCTCTCTGATTCTGTTTTGGCATGCGTTACTGGCCTGGTCTGGCTTCCCCTAGGCAGCCATACTCGCTCCTGGAACATGTGAAGTAAGAAGATAAAAAAGAAAAGATATATCTGATCATGTGGAGAAGGCATGCCTTCTTTGACCACACTATAACCTAAGCTCTCCCCTTCTTTTTCAAAGTAGTAAGTCAGAACATCAGCACACATCAGATATTATACAATGGGCAAAGACCATTTCTGCATTACACGATTATAATGCTATTATTCCACTTTCAACATCCTATGGAATCCTGAGGTTTGCAGTTTAGGGAGGAGGGAGGGGCCTTTAGAATTCTCAGCCAGAGAGCTCTTTGGCCCCAGAATTCCACAGGAATTCCACAGGATGTTGAAAGTGGAAGAATAGCACTACAACAGTGTAGTGCAGAAAGGCCCAAAGAATGCCTATCAACTCTTATTAAAGACACACAAACATCCACCTCAGCCTACACAGGATATGTAGATATGCACTTCTTCATGTTGGGGAAGGAGGGAGGGAAGGAGGAAGGAACAAGCCTCTCAATTCCATGTTTTATCCACAACATAATGGAAAATATGATTTCTTTCTGCTTCCCTAAAAAAGCAGCACAAATTAGAATGACTATGCATCCCACTTTATAGGAAACAATTCCTTGTTAAGGCTGTCAGAGACTACCCCTTTATTCATAGGCATCATTTTTGAGAGGCTGTCCAGTCTGTTTAGTTTAAGGATAAAGAACCACAGGAAGAGAGATAAGGAACTTTGAAGGTATCTACTAAAGTTCTACCTTCTAGTAGAAGGTATCTACTATCACTGGACAGCAGAGTAGACAGACACATAGGAAGACATTGTCTTTCACACTGTGGTGGGAGGATAGATTGTGTTTCTTTTTAAATTATCAAAATTATTTTGAAGTTTACATGTACATATTCAATGAAAACATTTCCTCTTCCGTGTTCTTTTCTCATGATGATACACTTCCTTTTCTGTTTGGCAATGCATAAATAGCCACCTTATTGCAGATTCTTAGTCAGCTGAATTAGCAACCACAATCTTGAAGATAAAGGCATTCTAGACAGGCTGGAGAACATACATTGACCAGCCTCCTGTTAGTGAATTAGTAGGGATGCAATTTTAGCAATCTTTTTCCCACTGTGAGAAAAACTTTGAAAAACAATCAGTTTTTGAAGCATATTCGCAATTCAGGACTTATACTGTGCAAAATTCACACATGATTGTTTTCTGTAGGAAACAGTTGTTTCCTCACTGGAAACATCATTTTTTGCATGCAAGCGCATATACACAAAACATTTCTGCAGAAATATTATGCTCCATGCAGGAAAAAAAGTGTTTTCTATGCAAATCACCCCCTAAGGATTTTGCACAGAATAAGTCCTGAATTACAGCAATTTTTTGCACAGGAAGCAGCTTTTTCTCTACAGAAAATAAGAAGAAAAAGAGCGTATTACAGACGGATTGGATAAAGGAAGCCAAGACCCTGTATTTGCAAGATGTGAGCAGGTCTGTTAATGATCAAGGCCCACAGAGGTCTCTCATTGCTGTAAGTTGAAACTGACTTTACAGCAAATAGCAACCAAAGAAACCAAAAATGTTTGCCCAAAAAGATTGGGCTTCCCTTTTCAGCCCCTAGGCATGTCAGGAGAGACACACTAAGTCCAGCCACAAATTTCAATGCACGCACTTCCTCCGTAGAAACTAGTTGCTGCTGTTGAATGGCAAGACTGGCAATTTTTTCTTCTTTGGAACCTCTCCACCTTCTTCTACAACAAGGGTGCAGAAGCATATAGGCTTGCAAACACTGCTGAGCTGCATGTCCCATAGTTCCCATCAACACATCCAATGATTAGCATTGGTGGAAGCTGTGGTCTGGAAAACTTCCCACTCCTCATCCCAGTTCTAATCTAAACAGGATCACTAGCAGGCATGTCTGAACTGACATAGGCTTACTCCTCTTTCTCTCCCCATTTGACAGACACAATGGAGGCAGAAATTCAGCCACTCCAGTGTTTCTCAGCATCAGCACAATGGATCCACTACATTGCTGCTTCTTGTGCAGCTGTCAGACAAGAAGAAAGGCAAGGAAAGGAAAGAAAGTAAGTTGCAGGTTTTCCACCCCTTAGGGTTAGCAAGTCAGGTTGCCACCTCTTTTCTTTTCTTTCAATTTACTGGTCCCTTCCAGTGCATTTTTCTTGGTGGGCTGATACACAGAAATACAGCAGATGAATGTGCTCCTGACATGGAGGTAAAGCAATTGTGGAAAGAAGTGTGCATGTGTGTGCATTTCCACAAAGCAAGACAAAAACAATGCTTTCCTGGAATCATAGAATCATAGAAATGTAACAGGGGCCATCCAGTCCAACCCCCTGCCATGCAGGAACACCCTCAAAGCACTCCCGACAGATGGCCATCCAGCCTCTGCTTAAAAACCTCCGAAGAAGGAGACTCCACCACACTCCGAGGCAGCATATTCCACTGCCGGACAGCCCTGACCGTCAGGAAGTTCTTCCTGAGGTTCAGGTGGAATCTCCTTTCCTGCAGCTTGAATCCATTGCTTCTTGTCCTGGTCTCTGGAGCAGCAGAAAACAAGCCCACTCCCTCCTCTACATGGCTTTATTCCTATGTGATGGATTGCCGCCAAGAGGTGGATCAATAAATTAAATAGCAGCTTAGCCTCTATAGGCTTAGTGGCAGCTTATAGATCAAGCAGGGGTTGCCTCACCCCAAAATGATGGATGAAAGAAATTCATTGACTGATTAACCTACAACAGTGATTCTTAACCTGGGATATAGGGATCCTGGGGGACCACAGAACCCTCACAGGGGGTCCGTGAAGTCCTGCTGCTGGACACCAACAGCAACAGCAAGGACATGGCAGTGGTGTGTGTGTGTGTGTGTGCAAGGGGCAATATTGCTCCCTCATTTGCTTTCAGGTCAATTCTGACTTACGGCAACCGTAAGGTGAACCTAACACAAGTTTTGGGGGAGCAAGATTTGTTCAGAGGTGCTATGCCTTTGGTTTCTTCTGCTGCTGAGAGAATGTGACTTGGCCAAGGTCACCGAGTGTCTGAGTGGGGATTTGAATCCTAGTCTCCAAAAGCCTTTAGTTTTTTAAAAAATTGAATATTTAAATAAATATTTGAATATTTAAATCTAAATTTAAATATTTAAATATTTACATCTTGAGTTAAATCTTGGGGGTTCCCAACAACATATTATATTTACAGGGGGTCCCCAGTAAAGAAAAGGTTAAGAACCACTGATCCACAACATAGATTAAAAGAGAATACAGCTAAAATCAATTGTAATGTTTTTAAAATAGAAATAAAAACTATTTTAAAATATTAATATTATACTAAATATTATCATATAAAAATAGCACTAAGGGCCCTTTCATACTACATAATGATTCCATTTTAAGTGCCATAGTTTCATTCTATGGAATCCCGGCATTTGTACTTTGGTGAGGCACTAGAGCTCTCCAGCTGAAAACTAAGTACACCTCCCTAAATTGCAAATCCCAGAATTCCATAGGAAGGACCCAGGGTAGTTAAAATGAAACCATAGTGTTATATTTGTGTATCATGAAATGGCCCCAAATTAAAAACAGTCCTGGAATTTTAGAACAGGATTTCTCAACCAGGGTTCTGTGAGAGGCTGCTGTGAATTTCACAAAAGACCGTGACTGAAAAAAAAACTTTTTTTTTTTTAGGTGTAGATATAATAATTTTTATGCGGGGGTCCTGAGTCCTGAAAATTGTATCAAGGGTTTGTCCAGGGTAAAAAAAAAATTAAGAAAGACAAGTTTAGAATATAATATACAAGGGAAAGGAGCTGTACCTTTCATTTAAAAAGCCTTCTGCCACAACCAAAACCAAATGCCTGCTTAAATGACCAGTGTCTAAGTTCCTCGCCAACAGAAGGAGAGGAAAAAAGAAGCTAATCTAGGAAAGCCAGTTCTGCAGTCTGGAAACTACTAACAGTATAGGACTTCCATCACCTTTTTGTTCTTTGACCAGCCTTGTTCAGAAGAAAAAACAGATAACCATTCCCCTCTCTCTGGTGATCCTTACCTTACAGCAACAGAGTCTTTATTATCTTGCCCACTTCCAGCTCAGTCAGAATGCTGCTGATGAGAACAGCTAAGTAGAAGTGGTTCCTCTTGTGTGAAGGAGATATAAGAAGAGTTACTGCACTACCCCTTTTTTTCCCCACTCCTTGGGAGTGTTCTTACTCTTTATGAGTTGCAAGGCAAGCAAAATTTCAGCCTTGGATGTCATTTGGTTAAACAAACAATGACCATCTCCAGGTAACAAACCACCAATCCTATGTATCTTTTACTTGGTCGTACTGTTTACAGTGCCAGGGCAATGAAAACAAGTTGGATTCTACCAGAATATCGAACATAGATCCTCACGCTGTGTGAGGAGAGGGTGGAGAAGTCAATGTTCTGGACTACAGCCTTCAGAATTCTCTGGCCAACATGGTCTCTGGGTTGTCCTCAAAAAATAATTATTCTTGGCTCTATGTGAGAAGTAGGCTATGGGCTAAAGCGTTATTCCCCTGGTTTGGTGCCCAATTTAGTACCGACTCGTGGATTTGAGCTTGTGTATTTTTGCTCAACAGTCAGTGTGATGTAGTGATTTGAGTATTGACTACGATCCTGGAGACCTGGGTTCGATTCCCTACTTGGCCATAGAAACCTATCGGGTGATCTTGGGCTTCTCACCCACTCTCAGCCCCAGAAAACCCCATGAAAGGTTCACCTTAAGGTTGGAAACAACTTGAAGACCATACGTTGGAAATGACTTGAAGCACACAACAACAACAATTTTTGCTTAGGAAAGAAAATGTGTGAGTGAGAATTTAGATCAGGGTGGTAATCATGTGTTCCTGCATGTCCCAGCAGTCCAAAGCAGCATAGCAAATGGTGAGGAATGCTGGATGTTGCAGCCCAACAATTCATTACTGCCCCAAGATGTACAAAAGCTATTAAGAGTTGGTAACAGATACAAAGAGGCATTAAACTAATGGTTTGATAAGATACAGTGAATGAAATCTTAAAGATTTAGGGGTATATATGCAAAGTGCACATGGTTGGAGGTAGAATGCTTGGAAGCACATAGCACTTGGAAGCACCTTGCTATCTTCAGCAAAGATGTCAAAACTGGGCTGTCACATTAGTGGATTGTGGAATGTGTATTTCTGATAATAAACCCATGTTCCCTCCTGTAACAGACTTTCCTAAGAGATAAGTGCCTCAGCAATTAAAGTTGTAGTTTATATCGATGTTTACTTTCCCATGACCACTCACAAAACAAAGCATGCTAAATGCTGTTCGAAAGCAATACTTTGGAAATGTGTAGGTGAGGACAATCCTGTGCTGTGACAAACAGACGGTTTTCATCACTTGAAGAAGGACCTCTTCAGAAGCATGATAAAGATATGATCTAATCTGATGTTCAGTTTTGTGGAGGGGTTGTCACTGTCAGCAATTTGTTTTCCAGTGAAATTTCAGTTTCAAAAGGCGGAAATTTACAGGAAGTGCCTTCTGCATTGTAAGGGAAACAGAGAAGAATGTTTCCCAACTGGCCCGTAATCATGAAATCATTGCACATGCAGCAGGGCTGGGCCCATGATTCACCAACTTTCTTCTCCTCCTCCGAGAAATGGTACCCCATGTAGCAACTCCTACTCACTGGAAAATCAGGCTGTCTCCTGTACTGCATACTGAAAGATTTCTTAATTAAAAAGTTACCTAAATGCCCCCTGCCACACCCAAAAAATATATTCCAAGCTTAGAGTCCAGTTCAGTTATCAGGAACTGCTTACTGAAAGAGAGTGTTATTTTTAAAAGCTGTTTCATTCTTATTAAAATAACACAGAGTTATACAGCATCTTTCAGACTAACAGGTTTACTACAAAATGAGGGTTTGTTGATGGCTATGACTAAGTTAATGCAATACATGCTTAGATCTCTCTCTCTCTCTCTCTCTCTCTCTCTCTCTCTCTCTCTCTCTCTGTGTATATATAAATGCACACTCGAGGGGGGCAAAATGAGGGCATTGCTGTCCCCATAGGAGTTCTGCTTTCAAATGAAATCTTCCTTCAGTCCCCAACTTGCAAGCATTACAATAGCCTAAAGTGTCAGCTTAGCATTTAGAAATATAGTTTATGCATCCAAACAAAAGTAACAAGCAAAGTCATGAAGCAAACACAAACACAGCAGGTAGAAGCATTCTTGGTGTGAACGATTTTCAATGTCTTGCTCTCTGGTATGCTAGAAATCTGGGGAAAGTAAATTTCAGAGGATCAAATCCTTATTTGAGGAGCAATGCCTTCATCTCCCACTCCACAGCTATATCTCTGTACACACACACACACATATTCAGAGAGAACATTTTGGGGGAGTAACATGAGGACCTTATGGTCAGAGCGGAATTAGATACAGAAAGTTACAATTATATTGTCAATACTGATCTTTAACAAAACTGTTGGCAAGATAACACAAACATTGTAGCACAATATGTAAGGCTGTTAAACCCTTGTAGCATGATAAGTGTATGCTATCTGATGCAAACATCTGCTAAGTGCAAAATAAAATTTAGTGGCAAGGAAGGGTCACTAAGTTTAATGACAAAGAAGTGACAACCCCAACCAAAATCAGATTTAGTGACAAGGAAGAGGCTGGTTGAGCAATAAGGAGAGGAAGAGGAAGAGAAGGATTGGACCCAGTGAGAGTGGCAGGCTATCCTGAGTAAGCAAAAGAAGTTAGTAATTTTTGTGCACAATCCACCACAAGATGTGGTCAGTGGCATACTTAGGTCAGTGCAGACTCCTTGTTGCAGGACGTTAAGGAGCCTGCACTGACCTAAGTATGCCACTGGCCACATCTTGTGGTGGCTTGTGCACAAAACTTACTAACCTTGCAGGTGGCACCTTTGGACTTGAAGAAGTTTTGGGGTGGCGCTGTTTAGATTGCAAGAAGGTATATCCTTTCACTTCTCTTTGAATATTAATGGGTGAGGTTCAGTACAGGTGGACTCTTCTGCTTTCTTTTTCAGAGTGGGGCCCTGACAGCTACCTTCACTGAATGTGTTGGTGCTGCCAGTTCTGTCTTTAGAAGAGGAGGAAACAAAGCCATGGAGGAGAAGACATCTGTTGGTGGCTAAATAGAGCATCCAAGTTGAGAGGCAAAGTTATCTCTAAATATTTGGTTGCAATGATAACAGTCATGCTCTGCTACCTTTATGCCTTGTCTAGGGGGTTGGACTGGATGGCCCCTGTGGTGTCTTCCAACTCTATGATTCTATGATTCTTTGAGCTTCTCGAAGAACTGGTTGACCTAGGGAAAAGGATGCTCGACAAAAAAGATCACTCATTTGATTCATGAGGACTTTTCATCTTCTGTCTTTATAGCTTCTCTCACCAATAAGAGAAGCGGCCTCTCTCCTGTGGCTGCAGCTAAGAGGTGAAAAAACATACAAACCTGAGGATTAACCCCTGTGACACGTTCACAGGTTCAAAGAACCCTGGTGGTACAGTGGTTAAATGCCAGTACTGCAGTCACAATGTTGTGAGTTCAATCCTGCCAGGCTCCAGGTTGACTCAGCCTTGCATCTTTCCATAGGTCGGTAAAATGAGCACCCACTTGTTAGGGGCAATTAGCTAGACACATTGTAAACTGCTTAGGGAGTGCTCAGCACTGATAAGCGGTATAGAAAGGTAACTGCTATTGCTATTGCTATTCACAGCACTTCCTATTTGTCAAGAACTGAATTCCTCATAATTCAGGCTACAGCTGATCACTTAGAGTAGGGATCCCTTTGCTAGGAATTGCTTAAATCCTCAATCTGCTTTTTAATGAATTACATTTCAGGACATTTTAGCATTATTATTTGAGCATAGGTGTTTTGGAATCAAGAAAGAAGGAGCAGGTAACATTTTCCATTTAACTGTTGGGGTCTTTAAAAAAGAAATGGCTATATTTAAAATTAAACTCTCTGCCTTGCATACACGTGTACTATGTCTCCTTACCATATTTTGAAACCATTTTTGAACTATAAGTCCCAGATTCCCCAGCCAAAATGTTTTGGGGGGAGGGGGAGTCTTAAATGGTGTAGTCCAAAAAGTAATTTTTCCAGATCTGTCCTCTCCCCTTGTCACACATACATATACAAATATTTTGTCCAATTTTGGGGGGAGGGGGGAATGAAGGATTATGAGAGTCCCCCCCCCCCATCCCTGCAGTCTTGTAGTCCCAGGGAGGATGTGTAAGCCTGAAGCACAGAATGGATCTTTCTCTGCCAAGGTAGAGAAGTCTGCCTTCTGAGAAGAAGATACAACCTCCGATGCCCCTGCTAATCTCTATGGAAATCTCCAAAGCCTTTCCAATGGCAATAGAGAAAAAAGAGTTTTGGGAGGTATGACATGGGTTTGTTGGGGAAGTCTCTGGAGCTGTACAATTTCAAGCTGTCCTGGTCCTGAGATATATTTTCAACACAGGAGAGAATGTGTGACATCCCTGGTGCTTGTATATACATTAAATTTAATGTACAAATAGGAGTACCATGGTTCTAACTGTGACAGATTATCAACAAGAAACAAGGTGGTTCTTCCTTTCTTCTGTCCTAACTTGGCATGGTTTGGCCTTCTTTCTGCTTTTGGATCTTCTCACTTTCCATGATAGGATTGTGATGGGTTTTTTGCCTTTGCTTGAGAACAATATATGTTTCTGGCTGTCCCATTTGTGACTATGGCCAGATGCAGACGTGCTATGAGTGACCAAAAACAAAACAAAAACAAAACACCATTATGTAAGATTTGGATCTAGCCCTAACATTAGGGAGAATGAGCCAAACATCTCCAGTGGCAGATGTTGATGAATAAAGAGAGCAGTAAGATGGAATCACAAAATCAGAAGAGATCACAAGGACCATCTTGTCCTACCTCCTGCCATGCAGGAATTCACAATTAAAACACTCCTGAAAGATGCCTATCCAGCCTCTAGTTAAAGACCTCCAAAGAAGAAGATTCTACCTCCATCCACTTGCAAACAGCTCTTTGAATGAAGTTCTCCGAAATGTTTAGGCAGGATCTCTGCTTTTGTAATTTGAAATTGGAAATGTTGGAAGATAGTTCTATGTATTTCTTGCATTCCCCTTAGCATGCCTACAAGTGAGGTAGAGAATGCTGTCCCATTGTCAGCACTGAAGTAAAATTCAGTTGTTAAGTCCAATCAGCTCTTGTGCGTTGAACTGGGTGGATGAAGATTTTGTCTTTATGCTTGGGTAGCAAAATTATCTTGGACTGGCCCTGACTATAAGACACTTGGGGCTTCTTTGGGGGGAGGGGGTTGGAATCTTCTGTGGTGATTCATATGGGAAGCGTTTCATGTGGAGCAAGGGGATAGTAATGCTCCCTGAACACCACAGTCCCAGTCCTGATCCACTCCCTGGCAACTGTTATTTCTGTAGATGGGGGGAAAAAAAACATGTTAAATGCATTCACACATTTAACAGACAGTATAGTTTGACCTTGAGATACATGTAAGCTCTTTTCAGGTTTTTGGAGCCCTTGGGACAGTCAAACGTGCTTCTCCTTCTGCCAAGGAATGCACCCCATCCAATTAAGGGTTCTGTAAACTGTGAACTGACAGGAAGAGGAATTAAATCTACCAGTCTCAGTGTTTTCCAGCACAACCACATAGATAAAACTTTGGAAAGTTACCTTTAGAACCACAATTCCCAAAACCCCCAGGCAGCATGGCCAGTGTTCATTCAGTCTGGCTGTGGCAGCTGGTGGCTTCCATGAGGATAGGATTTAGAACCTTAGGCAGCTCAGGACAAGCACAGCAGAAGCTGACTTTGAGAGGACTGTGTAGGACACATCAAGGAATAATAGACAATCATTGCCTATTGTTTATTTCATTGAAGGCAGTAAAGTGGTGGCTTAGACGTAATGCCAAGCCATGGTTTGTTGTGACACCACTGAAGGGCTGTGAGACTAGGATTACAAAGGAGGGCTGGTATTCTTTTCAAGTTTGGACTATAACCTACAGCAAAGTCATTGTCTCATTGACATGGACACCACCAACAGCAACTGTTGGCTGGAGATTTCAGATTTTTGTAGTTCAAAAAGATAATTTTTCCAAGCCTCATGATGAGCACTCCTTCAAATTTTTGCCACCAGTCCACTGTTCTCTCGTCTTCCTTTTCTTCCCCCCATTCAGCACCATCTTTCCAAGCAACTATTTTGTACCTAATTTTGGTTGATGAAAATCAAGGATCGCAGCACTGGGAAGGGGAATGAACAAAACACCACATATACCCTCCAACATTTCACAAATGAAAACCAGGATACATATGGCCAAGCAACATCAGAGTGTGATACAGATGGTATGTTATAAATAAGGAAGAACATACAAGCTAGAAGAGGCAGTTTGCTTTTGCCTGAGCCTACTGGGAAGGTTAAAATTCTTTCCCATCCTTTCCTTTTCCTTGCAGAGTCACTTTGAGCACAAACTACTTTTTGCCTGTCTACCCTTGCTTCATACCCTCCAATATTTCACAGATGAAAACTGGGACATCTGTGGCCAAGAAATGTCAGAGTGTGGTGCAGATGGCAAAAGTTACTAATGAAGAAGAATACACACACTAGGAGAATCTGCAGCAGTTTGCTTTGCCTGAATTTACAGGGAAGGGCAAGACTGAGCCCTCTCTTCTCCTCTCCCTTTGCTGAGTTAATTGATCACAATCTACTTTTGTCCTTTGAACCCAGACTGCAGCAGCTGAAGTAATCTGAGGACAAAGGGAGAAAGTGGGAGTAGGAGAGACAAACTGGGACATTTCAAAAATAGCTGAAAAGTGGTATGACAGAGGATTAATCGGGACCATCCCGCTAAATCAGGATGTTTGGAAGGCATGGTGTGATGCTCTATGTTAGATGCCATTCTGCTTCCCAATTGCATACTTTCACTTTAGACTCGGTGGCAATCTACCTCCAAACTGGATTTGCTCTTAGTCAACGCCTGTGCTGAGGTCTCACTGAAAGCATTCTCAAAAGCAGCGAGCACAGACAGCCGCAACTTCTCCCTGAAGTCCTGCCCCACAAAGACGTACAAAAAGGGATTCAGGCAGCTGTTGAAGTAAGCCAGGCCCGTAGCCAAGGGTATCCCCACCTCTAGGACTGTCTGTAGCCAGGGCGTTACTGTGGAGACCGACATCTCCAGGAAGGAGAAGACATGATAAGGGAACCAGCAAATGAAGAAGGCCAAGACCACAGCCACCATGATCTTGAAGGGCCTCCTCGAGCGGGTGAGATGATTCCCCTTCAGCCTGGCCGTAATGACACCATAACAAAACAGGATGATGGTGAACGGCACCAAAAACCCAGCCACAAAGCGGGTCAGCACCATGGCCCAGTGACGATATTCAGCCAGTTCATCAGCTTCCTCTGATGGGAGGTCATCAGACAAGGCAAAGTTATTGTAACAGTGAGTGGCGTTCTCTTCAGAAGGAGAGGGCCGCGTGTCTCGGAAAACAAGGTATGGAGAGCTGAGCACCAGAGCAGCTGCCCAGATGCCCAGCGCCACCAGAGAGGCCAGCCGAGGTGTGCGGTAGTTCTGGCCCCAGACGGGACATACCACAGAGACGCAACGGTCCATGCTGATGACAGTGAGGAGGAAGACGCTGGCAAACATGTTGAGGAAGGCTATGGTGCTGCTGAGCTTGCAAAGGGCCGTCCCAAAGGGCCAGTGGAAGCCCAGAGCCATGTAGGCCACACTCAGTGGGAGGAAGAAAGTAAAGATAAAGTCAGCTATGGCCAAGTTGAGGAACCAGACTGTATTGACAGTCTTTTTCATACGGAAACCAGTGACAAAGATGACAATACTGTTCCCAATCACTCCCAGCAGGAAAGCAATGCTGTAGACTGCCACAGAGAGGAGATGCATAGAATCGCGGAGACCTGCATTGTTGTCATAATCGGAATAGTCTTCATAGTCTCCATAGAGGCTTTCTTCAGAAGTGGTGTTGGTGTCCATTTCTAAGGAGGAGAACGTGTTGGAAAGGAAGGGTTGTGAAGGTAACCTACGGAGACAGAACAAATTGCTTGAAAAAGATGGGGGTAAAATGACTTACATGTTGTTAGTCAAATGTTTAAGACACACAGGCTGGCTCAGAACTTGCTATAACTGAACAAGAGGCTTTGCCAGCCTGGTCTAAAGAAGTGGAAGCTCTTACTTTGTAGCTCCCTCATTTCTGCTCTGTGTTACCATCTATCATCTCTGCATCCACTTATTCCCTATTAGGACACTCTTTTCTGTTATTTTTGGGGATACTGTTGGTTGTTGGACAGAAATTTCTTGAATCCTCACTAGAACGGTTTTAAAAAAATCTAGGGTGGGGTGATTTCATAAGATTGTGGTGCATTCCTATGTTTTAAAAATGTATCTTTTGTTATTCTTTTTCTAACAGTCATAGTGCACCAGCAAAATAGTGAAACAGCTTTTCAAAGCAAAAGTGCTATTTCCCTGGTGCAACCAGGATGTTGTGGATCTTAAATATTTTTAAAGGGAAAAAAGGGAGGACAAGGGGGTAAAGGAATTGCCTTTATCTCTCCCATCATCCATCTTGAAACTCTTTGGCTTACAACCCCTGCAGCTGACCTCACAATACACATCAATGGGGAAATGGCCAAAAAACCCAGCATGATCCACAAGTGATGCATATGTGCTCCAAATGTTATCTTAATATAATTATAATGATAACAACAACAATAATAATAATAGAACTACAGCTACAAATACCAGAATCTCCAGCAACATTTCTCCCAAGATGGTTTTAAGGACTTAAAATATTTCACATGTACGTTTGAGCATGTGAATAGCTACTTGTTGGGTCACTTATGGTGTTCAACAGTTGCCTTCAGGTGGTCAGGAAGGACCCTTCCATCACATGCACACATTTTCAAGCCACAGATTACTAAAAATGGCATATTTGTCATCTGTTCTTGGCGTATTTGTCACTATATGGGTTTTAATTCCCCCAGCAACAATGAGAACTAACAACTTAGAAACTGGGACATTTTAAAAGAAGCTGGAAAAGTGGGATGACAGTGAATTAAACAGGACTGTTCCTACCAAACTGGGGACAGTTGGAGGGTATGCTTTCCTTTTTGCCCCTAATCCCATGTGGAGGGAATGAATCTAGCAAGAAGTGGTGCTTACTGTTTCACATTCCTTCTGCCAATGTTTATTTGCTTGAAGGAACCAGAAGAACAAACTGCAAGATGAACAGGCTGCAAGAAGCATCAGAAAGTCCTAGAAAATGGTAGGTTTCCTGCTATGGTGTGGTCTTTGACACACGCCCAGTGATGCCAACCCAATTGCCCTGCACAAGATTGTATCTACAGGGGAGGGGATGAGGGCCTTGTCCCACTATAATAATTCTCCCCACCCCCATGGAATGTTCCTTCAGTCTTAAATTTCAAGCACTGCAGTAATTTAAAAATTCAGTCAAAAATTTAGAAAACAGTTCAATCCTCTAAAGAAAATTTACAGGCAAAATTACCAAGGGAATGCAAGTACAGCAAAGAGAGGAAAAGTGGGTGATTTCTAGTCTCCTGCTCTGTGCAATGCTTGAAAATTTGGGGACAGAAGGAAAATTTCATTTGGAGAGCAAAATTCTTATTGAGAAGGTAACACCTAATTTTTCCCCCAAACTTTAGCTACACCTCTGCAGGGTTCAGCCAAAGGCTTGAAGATTCGACACAGCCTTGGAAACAGATCTCATGGAAGTTCGCTTTACAATGCCTAACACAACTGTACAGTGTTTAGCCACAAGATGGCAGTAGTGCAACACAGACGTAATGCAGCAGTCTCAGTTTCTCTCGCCTGCATAATCTTAAAGTGCTGCACTGCACATCTGTCCAGCATCTGTCATACACCACAAACAAAGCTGGGTGTGGTGCTGATGGCATAGTGGAAACAATTTCCCTCTCAGAATAAAGATCCCCCAGGAATTAGAATTTAGTAAGGGTGCTAAGAATTCTCCACTCCAGAACCTTCACTGCTACAAATCCTTGGGAATCAAGCGCTTTTGAAACAGGCATAAATCTCTAACCTAGTCATGCTCTTTTGCTTAAAGCGAGGGTGGGCAAAGTGTAGCATTGATGTTGTTGGATTGCAGCTCCCATCGACCCTAGCCAGCATAGCCAACACTGAGTACTGCTGGGAGATGAAGTCTGACATCTGAACAGCCAGACTTCATCTGCTTCTGAGACAATTAAATGTTCTCTGACATGGATCCAGAACTCTTCCTCTTTCCTATATATAGCTAAAGTATTGCCCTCCAGAATTGGCTGGACTGCAAGTCCTAGCATTCCTCAACATCGACGGCTTGGGTTAATAGGATCTGCAGTCTAAGAGAGCTGCACTTTGCCCAATTCAGTTCTAGTTCATTATGAAGTTGAAGAATTATAGAATCTTAGAGCTGGAAGAGACCACAAGGGCCATTAATCGAACTCCCTGCTATGCAGAAACATGTAAATACATTAATCCATGAAAGATACCCATTCACCCTCTGTTTAAAAATCTTCAAAGATCAGTCGATCACCTTCCAATGCAATATGTTCTATGGTCAAAAAGTTCATACAGTAAAAAAAATTCTCCCTACTGTTTAGATTGAATCTCTTTTCTCATAATTTTAATCAATTGGTTTGTGTTCTAGTCTCTGGAGCAAAAGAAAACAAGCTGGCTCCATCTGCTACATGACATCTCTTCAGATAAGATAACTATCATATCACCTCTCAGTATTCTTTTCTCCAAGCTGAATATGTCCAGCTTCCTAAATTGTTCCTCATAAGGCTTGGTTTCCAAACCTTTGATCATTTTGGTCACCCTTCTCTGGACACATTCCAGTTTGTCAATATCCTTCCTGAATTGTGATACCCAGAAGTGGACACAGTATTCCAGGTGAGGTCTGACCAAAGCAGAGTAGAGCAGGACTACTACTTTCCTTGATTTGGACACTGTGCAGCCAGAATTCATGCAGCCCAGAATTGCACTGGCATTTTTGGCTGCTGCATTACACTGTTGGCTCATGTTTAGCCTGAGGTCATTTTCATGCATATTGCTTTCAAGCCAGGTGTCACCTATTCTATATTTGTGCATTTCATTTTATCTGCCTAATTGTACTACCTTACATTTATCCTTGTTGAAATTCGTTTTGTTGGTTTTGGCCCAGTTCTCCAATCTTTCAAGGTCATTTTGAGAGATGGAAAACACCTGGCCTGATCATAGTATGTGTGAAAAGGATCTAGGAATTTTAGTAGACCACAAGCTGAACATGAGTCAGCAGCGTGATGCAGCAGTTAAGAAAGTCAATGCGATTCTGGGCTTATCAACAGGAGTATAGTGTTTAGGTCAAAAGAAGTCATAGTATTCTGCTTTGGTCACATCCCACCTGGAATACTACATCCAATTAGAAAGCAATGCCGTAATCACCAAAAGTCAACATGGATTTCTCAGAAATAAGTCATGCCAGACTAATCTTATTTCTTTTTACGACAGGATTACAAACTTAATAGATGAAGGGAATGCTGTAGATATAGCATATCTTGACTTCAGTAAGGCCTTTGACAAAGTTCCCCATGACATTCTTACAAAGAAGCTTATAAAATATGGGCTGGACAGGGCTACTGTTAGGTGGATTTGTAATTGGTTGACCGACCAAACCCAAAGGGTGCTCGCCAATGGCGGCTTTTCATCCTGGAGAGAAGTGACTAGTGGGGTGCCACAGGGTTCTGTCCTGGGCCCAGTACTATTCAACATCTTCATCAATGACTTTGATGAAGGAGCATGCTGATCAAATTTGCAGATGACACCAAATTGGCAGGGGTTGCTAATACCCCAGAGGACAGGATCAAATTTCAAAATGACCTTGACAGATTGGAGAGGTCAACTCCAAAAAACCTCCAAGCTAACAAAACGAATTTCAACAGAGAGAAATGTAAGGTCCTACACTTTGGCAGAAAAAATGGGATGTACAAATACAGGATGGGGTACATGTGGCTGGATAGCAATACATGTGAAAGGGATCTAGGAGTCTTGGTGGATCATGGGCTGAACATGAGCCAGCAGTATGATGCAGCAGCCAAGAAAGCCAACGCGATTCTTGGTTGCATCAGTAGGAGTATGCTGTCTAGATCGAGGGAGGTAATGGTACCACTCTATTCTGCATTGGTTAGGCCTCATTTGGAATACTGTGTCCAGTTCTGGGCACCTAAATTCAAGAAAGATATCGACAAGCTGGAACGTGTCCAGAGGAGGGCGACCAAAATGGTGAAGGGTCTGAAAGCCATGAAGCCCTATGAAGACCAGCTTAGGGAGCTGGGGATGTTTAGTCTGCAGAAGAGAAGGTTAAGTAGGGACATGTTAGCCATGTTGAAATATTTGAAGGGATGTCATGTCAAGGAGGGAGCAGGCTTGTTTTCTGCTGCTCCACAGACTAGGACAAGGAGCAATGAATTCAAGCTGCAGGAAAGGAGATTCCACCTGAACATCAGGAAGAACTTCCTGATAGTCAGAGCTGTCCGGCAGTGGAATATGCTGCCTTGGAGTGTAGTGGAGTCTCCTTCTTTGGAGGTGTTTAAACAGAGGCTGGATGGCCATCTGTCAGGAACGCTTTGATGGTACATTCCTGCATGGCAGAGGGTTGAACTCGATGGCCTTTGTGCACTCTTCTAGCTCTATGATTCAATGAAAATATAGATTCATCTCCAGACTGATACAGAAACTGCTAGATCATCCTGTATATTCTGCCTACACTTGCCACTTGGCTCTGCTGCAGCAAAACCCTTATGAAACACCAATGCAGGATGTGTATTTTGAGCCTAGCTAGCCACAATGGGGCCCAGAACTAGGGTAAGGAGGAAAATTAGACTATAACTTTCTGAATTGTCCAGGTCCTAATGAAACACACAGTGTCCCATCCCCTGATGTCTTTCAATTTTAGGCAAGCCATGCCATCTTCTACTTGCCTAAAACAACTGCCATTACAAAAGCTCAGGAGCCATGGCTCCCTCTATTTCCACACTCCCGTTATTTAAATGCTGAGTGGTTCTTCATCTTGGTCCCTAGACCTGTCCAAAAAGCCTGCAAAGTTTAGACATTGGTCAGAATCCTGTAAGTGACGTACACAAGCATGACTCGAGGTCATATGCATGTGTGTCTTGTTTTGGGTAGGGTCTCCCTTGAAAAACATCCCCCCAGGCATCTGCCAAGACACAGGAAGGAGGCACTGCTATGGCCCCCAAAGGTCTGGGAGAACAAGAGGATAGAGGAGGAAGGGAGATGACCAAATAGCAGAAACTGCCTCCCTTCTCCACCGCAGTTCTTTAGAAAGAGAGAAGTGGAACAACCACTTGTTCTCCTCCTCTTTCTCTGAAGAAAGTTATGGAATGGCCTGCTGGAGGAGACCCGGCATATTACCAGTCTTGACTGCTTTAAAAAAGCAGTCAAGACTGATCTCTTCTGACAGGCCTTCCAAGACTAGCATTTCCATCGCCTCCTATCAATTGTCTTGCTGTTTTGTTAATAGTTAATTGATGACTGTTAATTGTTGCGTGTTTTAAGGGGTTGTTTTAGGTGGGTTGGTGGGTGGGGAGGATTGGGGTATGCTTTTAATGTTTTTAATGTATTTAATGTTGTCCGCCGCCTCGATCCATGTGGAGAGGCAGGATAGAAATAAATATTATTATTATTATTATTATTATTATTATTATTATTATTATTATTATTAAGAACTAAAGTTGGGAAGGAGAGGCAATCCCCCTTGCTTAGTTGCATCTCTCTCTGTCTTTGTCTTCTCTCCTCAACCATTTATTGGCTGGAACAGCACCCCACAGCTAGGCAGCTACGTGTGCAGAGCAGAATGCTCCCTGCACATAATGCAGGATTGTGGCCAATATCCCCATCCCAAAATCAGGCAAGGCTGCCTCAGTTGGGTAATCTAAAGCTTATTCTAGAGTCTGTTGTTCATGTTGTTCTTTCTGCCTTTAGGTGCATAAGGAATTGGCGGTCCTGGGGAGCCAACCTCAGCTTCCAATGGCAAAATGGATAATAACAGAATTGGGAATGATCTTTGAGATCATCTAGTCTCACCCTGGCTCAGAGTCAATCTACAATACAAATTCCTGCAACAGCAATCCTGACAGGTAACCATCCAGTCGTTTCTTAAATCCTCCCAACAAAGGACAGTCTTCACCTACCAAAGCAGTTTGTTCCATGGTCAAACAGCAATCACCATTAGAAAGTTGTTCTATTACGTCCAGAATCTGCTTTGTTCCAATATCCACCCATTAATTCTACTGGACAATGAGTACTTACAGAGTACACTGAAGTCTCAGCATAATCCTGACCATCTAGTCCCAGTATTTTTTTAAACGCTATATGCAGAGTTAGAAAAGAGTTCTCTGCTGCCCTAAGAGTCTTCTAACTGCTTATTTTCCCGCATGGAAATGTTCCTTTTCTGAAGTTTAAAATAACAGCTAGACATTCAGTTTCTTCCAAACAAACCTGCATTTATTCAGACACACCAAAATTGCAGACAGCAAGGCTTCTTGCATAGCTTGGAAAAGTGCCTTTTTTGGACTAGAACACCCAGAATCCCCCAGCTAGCCTGGCCACTGGGAATTCCGAGATTTGTAGCCACTGGCTCTGCTGGCTGGGAGATTCTGAGAGATCTAGTCCCCAAATAAGGAACTTTTCTGAGCTGTGCTTCTTATTACAATCCAGAGCTCATAAAACATAGGTACACTGATGTGGTGTACTGGCTGAAGTATCAGACTACAGGTAGGACATGGAAACTGGGGGGCCTCCAGATATTTTTGATGTTTTACTACAGTTCCTATAATCCCTGACCATTACTGTTGCTGTCTGGGGTTTAAGGGAGGTATAGACCAAAACATCTGGAGGATACAAGGTTAACTACCCCATTACTAGCCAAGAAGACCTGGGTTCAACATTCCCCGTGCTCATGAAGCTTGTTGGGCAGTCCCTCAGCCTAATCTACCTCACAGGGTTGTCGTGAAGATAATAAAGGAGGGAGTTATCAGCACAGTTCTGAGGTTGTTGGAATGAAAGGGAAGAGAAAGATGTCACAACTACGTACAAAATTTCTGAATGTCTGCCAAATCCTACTTACCATCCTAAAGCAGAGGCTGCAAAACAAAACAGATACAGTTTTACCTTTTAGACCTCCTCTCTCTTTCCGGATCTATTTGCTCCTCTTCTGGCCTCTTCAGCCTCTGCACCTTCACTTCTGGAGCTGTTTTGGGAATGCCAGTCTGCCTCAAAAACCTTCTACAAGCTGATGTTCGTGCTCTAGGACAGAGAGACTCACAGGTTGGGCGTGTGCATTCTTAGGAAAACAGAGTGTCCAGACGTGTGGCTGGAAGGGAGAGACCATTGCCCGCAAACCGTTGCCCAAATGAGTTTTTTGGCTGCCTGGGGAGAACTGGCACAGAGACCATTGCTGGGGTAGGCTTAACCCTTTCTCACTTGGCCCAAAGAGAAGAGCCAGGCTCCACAGATGTTATTCAGAATCCACTTCAAACACACCACACCGAGAGTTGAAAGACTCTAGCTTTGGAACAGCAGCTTATGCAGAAATTTTCTTGCAGTCCAGTTAACTGTTTCCAGAGCAGGGAGATGTGTTAGAAGTCCGGCGTCACGCACAAGAACTATCTGCCCAATGAATGCCTAATAGTCTCAAGAGCTTTTTGTTTATCTGTTAAAGCAGATTTTCCAACTGCACAAATGCCCCACCACACATCCCATCCTAAAAAGAAAAGCTGAACACAAAAGTTGGAATCCTGTTGGTGACATAAGTGAGGTTATGCATTTGTACATCTTGCATCAGATGGGATGCAAGGCGCTATGCACTAGCCCCTTGTGCTCCATCCAAAACCTCCTCCTGCCAGCTATCAAATCCCAGTGGGTGTTGCTACAGCTATGCAATGGGCAGGGGAAAGAGAGAGGTAACCAAGCAGTGGAATGGCATCCCTTCCCCACTTCAATTTTCTAAATAGCAAGAAGAGGAGCAACAGTCTAATTTCTTTTCCCTCTCTAGAGAACTGCAATGGGTGGAGGCGGTCTCTATTGCATGGTCATCTCCCTCCCCCAGCCTTTTAACAGCATCTACTAGGGCTTCACAGCTACCAAGGGGAGAGAGTTACAGGGTGTTACACAATGCTGGATCTCAGCTGAAATGTACTTTGTTTTCTTGCTTACACCCTTTACCAGTGGCAGCTCCTCCTTAGGAGGCATTGAGTTGAATCCAATATTGGTTCCCAATTGAGCAGATGGATAGACATCAAATTAAAAAGTAACTGCTTCAAGTTCTGGCTTTCTGGATATGGACAGTCCCAGAATCTATTAGTAGAAGATACAGGATTTGAACTCAAGTCCAGCTTTATGCCCACTGTGTAACACACAGGCAGAAGAGCAGAACGTTCCAGAATCTTGAATTCTATTTCCAGCCGGTTAGCCATTGTTAACTAAACTGCTTACATTAGTGGTCAACCAACGGCATAAGTAGGAACACATGGAGAATTGCAGCAGTTACTTGTGTGATTAGAAAAGCCACAAGAGATTCCTTTCCTCTCACAGATGGGCATCCTGCTTGCCTTTCCACCTCCTCCTAGTTTACACATGTGAAAATTAAAATAGGAAAGAAAAAAAAGTTCAACATCAATGCACTCGCATGCACAGCATTCAGGATTCCCTGAGATCTTCTTCACAGCCTTCAGAAGACAGTGACGCCCAGCAGACAGTGCGAGGGCTGTTTGCCAGGAAACCCAGGTTCTCTCGCCAAGCCTCCACTGCAAACAAAGCAATTAGAGAAGCCACAAACTCCTGAGTGTTTGCAACCTCAAGCCACAGTCACAACAACAAAACTAGGCTGCCCAGGAATGAAGGGGTAAGTGGTGCCCCTTGAAGGTCTCTAACCAGGATGGCTCAAAAGTTATGATTTTTTTTAAAAAAGTGGGGAAAATAAATCATTAAGAAAATAAATACTGAAAAAAGAAAAGAAATCCAGACAAATCAAATCTTTGGCAATTTGCTGACCCAGGGGAAGTTCCCAAATATTCAGCACCAGTGCTGGGGCTGTAAGATAAACAGCAAACCACTAGCCACAGAGCTAACATTCCCAGAGTTCAGCCCAACAGATAAATTTTCGCTGAAGAATAAGGAGGCGGCAGATGGGTAATGGAAGAGTCATCCCAAACCAATATTGTTCTAACCCAGCACACTGAGAATGCTTGGTGACCATGGGAAGGAGGAAGAGGAGAGGAATATGAAGAAGGGGACAGTAACAGAAGAGAAAAAGGATAGCATGTATTTTTAAAGTTTTAAAACTCTCTCGGAAAAACTCACCATTATAACTTGGCTCATCAGCCAACATCTAAGAGGTTGAGAAAGAAGAAGAAGAGGATTCATTTATAACTTGCTTTCTCGCAATAATAGGACTTGAGGCAGTTAACAATGTTTTCGAAAAATACAAATTTAAAAACTATACAAAACTTTGATAAAAGTATAAAGCTAAAAGTTAATAAAAAAAGCAATTCGACTTACAATTTTGTGCTTCTTTTGTATGTTATAGCCTTTCTTTTCCTTCATGTCTTAATAAAAATATTTTTTTAAAAAAGCAATTCAATGATATATCGAGTTAAAAGACTAACCATTTCAAACATTAAAGATCATCAAAAGATTATTGTTGCTATGTGCCTTCAAGTCATTTCTGACTTAAGCTGAACCTATGATGTTTTCTTGGTAAGATTTGTTCAGAGGGGGGTTGTCATGGCCTTCCTCTGAGGCTGAGAGTATGTGACTTGCCCAGTGGGTTTCCATGGCTGAGTGGAGATTCGAAGAGTGGTCTCCAGAATCCTAGCCCAACATCCAAACTACCACATCAGGTTGGCTCTCCAAAGATTGTACAAATCATAAAACTGCACAGCACACCATATTTGGTGTAATTTTTGATACACCACTAACCTCAAGGGATATAGAAAGAATGTAATGTAATGTCTGTGTGTGGTCGCCTAAAGGCATGTATTATTCACCAAAGGTGAGTAACTGTTGAGAGGTCCATTTTAAAGGCATTTTAGATGCACCACAGGATACTGAAGTCAATAGATCATTAGATCAGAACCTGGAAGATCAAGTGACAAATTCAGCATGTAGACACAGCAGTGGCCATGTGGCACAACTGTATCTATTTTGGATGGGGGCAGCTAAAAGTGGCCATTGGTCATTTCCTTGTCAGTGGGGTGGTGAATCCACTCTGGGTTGCAGTCCAAACTGGAGCAAGCCAAAGGGCTGAAGCTATTGTGAGTATAGATTTCAAGGCCTTGGCTAGCTCTTGCAAAGTTCAAACTGAATCCTGGAGCAGATTCAATGCTCGAATAACATGGAAGCAACCAGCCATCACTCTTAGACACCAAGGTCCTGGTCCGCTAATCTCTTCCCTTTTCTCAGAGTAGCCGTCTGATCAATCTAGTTGCCAATTTGGACCATAGCAGTATACAATCCCCATCCCAGCTCAGCCATACCTGTTTGTTATGGGCTCTCTGGCTCCACAAAAGTTGTTTTCCATGATGCAGTAAGAACCAACATCTCTATGCCGTTATTACTGGCATAGACCATAATTAGAGAGTTCTAGTGCTGAGAAAGCACAAGGAAGGAAAGCGGAGAGAGGAATCTTCCCACTTTGCTGCTGACAATCCTGAATCCAAACCTCTTACAAGCACCACATCCCACTGTATTCCCCTGTGCCTTTCTTACCGTTCCATTTTGGGTCAGACATTCGAGGGTACTGGACTTTTGTTCTGGTTTAAGGGATCTCTCTTTCTTTCTTTCTTTCGCAATCATCCAGCATTTCTTTGTGAGCAACCAGTGTTCTGCTGGCTAACGCAAACATCCATCTTTGCTTTTTTTCATTCTCAAAAGCAAAGTTTTTTTTCGAAGGTTTTCTCCCCACTGGCTGAAAGTTTGGGAGTTTTGGGGGGGAAGTTATTATTTTTTTTTTTTGCACTTTGGGATTTTTGTGTGAAAAAAATTCATTTGCACAAAATTCACCTGCATTTGAAAACATTACTTTTGTGCAGAAGACAGCGGGGGGCTTGGTGATGTTTTGTGCAAAAATGTTGAGTTCTGCACCAGGAAAATGTTTTTTAAGGGGAGATTGCAAAACCTAATTTGGGGGCGCAAAGAAATTTTTCACAAAAAAGACACAAAATGTGAAAAATCTTGTGAGGGGCCACTTTCCCCATGGGTGGTCTTGATGTCCCAAGACACCCTGTCTAAACTACAATAAGAAAAATCTGTGAGTGTTCTTAACTTCTATGAGAACATTGCCCAGAGTGCATAGAAAATGGATTTGAGCCCCCTGGCACACAGGCAGCACAAGGTCAGAAGAGAGCTTGCGCATGATTGAGGACACCCAACTGTGGAAAGAGAACCAATGTGCATAAGGATTTATGAACCTATACTCCGCAGTGACTGTATGCTCTGTGTGCATGGACTACAGGATCCATGTGCATTGGTTTACATGTTGTGGTTGAGTCCCTAAATGTCATTCCCAGCTTATGACAACCCTAAGGCAACCCTATCACAGGGTTTCCATACTAAGAAGGATTCAGAAGGGCTTGCTATTGCCTTCCTCTGAAGCTAGGGGACCATGACTTGCCAAAGGTCACCCAGTACATTTTGATGGCAGTACGGGGACTTGAATGTTGGTCTTCCACAATCTTAGTTCAGCATACACACCACTACACCACTCTGGCTCTGAACTTTACTTACATTTCCCATTTAAGGATGTTTCAATGAATGGGAAATGTAATTTGCCTTCCTCCTGCACGTACCTGCAGGTAGGTCAAATTAATCCCAAGGTGGATATTAATGTTGACTTACAGACATACCTTAAAAATTGTTTCGGGTGCCCTAGAGCTGTCCCATTAAAACAATAACTCCCATTCATTTCAACTGGTCTACTCTGTTAGGACTTAGATTGGCTTGAGCCCTCTACATGGAACCTCTGAACTGCAACAATTGTGTTTTTTTCCTAAGCCTGTAATGCACTTCCTCATAATACAACACCGTCTTCTGTTACACTAAAACGTGGGTGACTCAGGGGTCCACCCGCAATGTTAGTACCTCCATGCAAAGATGGGGAATATTAGCTTAAATTAGAAGGCCTGCAAGAGGATGGTAATCTAGCAAGATCTTTCCACCAATGTTCATGGGGTCTTCGCAAGGAAGAACCAGCCAGAGATTCGAAAGTAAGTTCAAATGTATTTTATTAGAGGAACTGATTACATACACACAAGATAAAAGCAGTCATGAACTCACACAAGGCTAACTGAAGGAAAAAGGGAGGAAAGGTTTTGGATAGCAAGATTCACGGCATAGTGGGTAATATATTTACCTGTCTCCAAGAGCAGTGAAGAAGCAGTGCTGTGACTTAGATTCATGTCTAAGGACAGTAGACAAAGGGAAATTGGAGTGACAGGGTGGCAACCAGCGAGCAGTATACTTCATCTAACTGGCTAAAACTGGGGGGTTTTATGCACAATTTCTGCCTGGAGGGCATGGGTGTGAATGGCTCTCTGGCAGAGTAAAACATGGAATTCACAGAGTGGACAATGGGGTCTGGAATGGGTTAATGATCGTGGTGTTAGCGACAAAGCACTAATTGTTGCCTTGATATCTCTGCAATGGTTGGACAGGTGTGAGGACAATGGAGAGATTTACAGGTTGGAGGGAAGAGGGGTTGAAACAATCAGTGATTTGGTGGGAATTTCCCAGACACTATTGTTCAAAAAGCAGAGTTGTTAAGGCTAGCTTACACTTATTATCTCTGGAGTTACGCAGTGATTTCCTGACTATGACTTGGTTACTCCTAGAGGGGATGTCTGACCTACTTTACAGCACATATGTTCAGCCAGCATCTTCCTTTTGTCCAACTTGGACATACAGTCACATCAGGGCACATTTTATATTAACACCAATTCACAGTCTTTCCAGTTAAATCATATTTTGCCAATTAAACCATATCAAAATGTGGGGGTGTACAGCCTGGTAATGCTTCCATAGATAAATCTCTGCAGGACCAAATCACTGAATGCACCTCATAAAAAGGTAGTGATGAGACTTCACCTCTGTGTGACAGAAAATCCCAAACTGGGAGCAAAAGAGTGGTACTGCAAGCCTACTTTCCTTATTTTCATTCATCTGTGAAATGTCAGAGGAATGCCTTAGGCACGCTGACACATTTCCTGAGTGGCAACAGCTGCCTGAGAGGAGGATGTGGTTGACCCCAAGTCAGTTGTGGCTCAACATCAAGGAGCAATGAAGTTCCAGCAGGCTCACCCTGGATCCAGCTCAGTTCGCACTGATGCTTTCACGTCTCAACCTCTTCCTTCCTCTCTTTCACACACATATCCATAGATATACATTGCAGACTTCTAAATCACACTAACTTGAATCTAACTGCCTTGCAGAGGTTGGAGAGTTACTTTTTCTTACACATAGGAAAAAAGTAATTTGTTATCTAATTTGTTAGGAAACCCCTCAAAGTAATTAGTTACCATTAAAGTTACAGAAAGATCTGTCACTTACTTGTGTCACTCCTTGATTTTTCATCACTTCTCATCAGTAGTTGCTGGTGGCTTCAATAGGAGTGAGGTGGTGAATTCACTCTGGGTTTTAGTCAGACTTTTAAAGGGACTAGCCAAGGTCCTGAACCCTATCCCACAAAATTGGTTCAGCAGCTTGAGGAGCTACTTTGAAAGTTCAGACAAAAACCTGGTGCAGATTCATCACCCCACTAACACGGAAACCACCAGCCAACCACTGCTTTTTGTTACTTTTTTTGACTTTAAAAAATCCTTAGCATTGATGAGAAAGAATGGTTCAACACTTGAAGAAGGCAGAATACCTCTTAAAATCCTTTAAAGTGCTCTTTAAGTAGAAAGCAAAGCTGGGAAGATCTGCCTTTTAATACTCCAATTACAGTGGCCATGGCATCTGAGAGATCCTGGGAGTTAGAGTCCAAAAAAAACCAAAAAACTTTTCTGAGCTGTGCTAGGAACTAACTAGAAAGCAATATCCATTGCCCCACTTCAAAACATCATTTGCCACTGGTTATATTATCAGGAACCACTCTATCATTTTTGAAATGTAATTTCTCTGCACCCTCCTTGACTAAAAGAAAATAATGATACTTGAGCTTGTTGTGCCTGATCTCTGTGGCCTTCCTGACTGGAGACAGAAGCTGCTCAAAGCATCATACTGGATACCATGGTTTTGAAAGACTGTGCCTTGAAAACAAGAGTCACTATTGCTCACGTGCCATTTTCATCTTTTCCACATGCAGAGCCCAGGCTTCAGTCCTATGTTACAAACATGAGGAAGGCAGGGCCCTCCAGATTAGTTTGGAAGGTGACTCCAATCACTATCATCCAGAAGTGGTAAAGGATTGCAGGAGTTGCAGGCCAACCCCATCTGGAAGGCTATATAGGCCTCTGAGAAAGAAGCTTCTTTTTACAAAGTATTTTTATGCCTGCCCAGCCCCCCTTTTCCTCCCAGTCCTCCCATCAGCATTGCGGGGATGGTGAAGGAGAGATGAAGAAACACAAACTTTCAATACTGGGCTGTAGGAGTATAGTGTCTAAGTCAAGAGAAGTAATAGTGCCACTCTATTCAGACCCCACTTGGAATACTGTGTTCAGTTCTGGGCACCACAATTCGAGAAGGTTATTGGCAAGCTGGAATGTGTCCAGAGGAGGGTTACCAAAATGATAAAAGACCTAGAAACCATACCCTGTGAGGAGTAGCTTAGGGAGCTGAGTATGTTTAGCCTGGAGAAGAGATGGTTATATTTAAATATTTGAAGAGATGTCATATGGAAGGACCAAGCTTGTTTTTAGCTGCTCCAAAGGTAGGATGCAAAGCAACGGCTTTCAACTTCAAGAAAAGAGATGCCACCCAAGCATTAGGAGGAACTTCCTGATGGAAAGAGCAGTTTGACAATCGAATATGCTGCTGCAGAGTATGGCGGAATCTCCTTCTTTGGAGGTTTTTAAACAGAGGATGGATGGCCATCTGTCAAGAATATTTTGATGGTGTATTCCTGCATGGCAGGGTTTGGACTCAATGGCCCTTGTGGTCTTTTCCAGCTCTCTGATTCTATGGATGCAGTAAGAAATACAATAAGGCTTAAGTGAGGAAAGAGCAGGATTCTACTGTTACCAATCCAACTGCATATCCAACTGTATCCAGGTATACCTCTTTACAACAGGTAAGATAAATAGCAGCTGCCTTTGGAAACCCTTACTAAGCATTGCCAAAAGGCATGGGCATGAAAGAAATGGGAAGCAAAAATGAGCCTCACTAGCTCACCCCAATATGTTTGGAAAGCTTAGATCTCTAAGGCCATTCCTGCACTACACTGTCATAGTGCTATTATTCCACTTTCAACATTCTATGGAATCCTGGGGTTTGCAGTTTAGGGAGGGCAATTTAGAATTCTTAGCCAGAGAGCTCTTTGGCCTCAATAAACTACAAACCTCAGAATTCCACAGGATGTTGAAAGTGGAACAGTGTAGTGCAGAAATGGCCTAAGTTTGATACCTAGAATGAAAATTATTAGAAAATTTGAGAGTGGTGAAAAGAAAAAAAATCATCCCTGGATGCATTTTGGAAGAACCCCTGAAGTGGTCTCTAGAAGATTCCAAATATCTTTCTCTATTCTTGCAAAGCTTATCTGATCTGGTGTTCCATTTTGCATGAGTATATTGTTCATTTTGAATAAAAAGTTTGCTGAAACATGTTCAAGCTGCTCTTCATTTTTGTGGTGTAGGAACCTATCCACATTCTTTCCATGTTATTTCTGCCTCTGGTACCAAAGTTGCTGTTAAAGAAGTAATGCCCAGGAGCACATCTACTTTGTTACCCAAGATATACCTGTATGTGCCTTATCCCTGCTGCATATACTTAACTAGAACTTATGCATCCCTTTGAACACAGTCATGCTGGTTGCTTCTCTAATTTCCTCTCAGCCATTCTGCTTGTGAACTTGGATATTGCTGTTACAAGATAAAAACTACAGCTACAGAAGTAGTTTCAGGATTTATGGTAGCTGATCTCCCAGACTAAGGAAGGCATACCAATTCAGAACACACCCAAGAGTCCTTTGCCAGATGACCACTTGCCAAACTCTATAGAAAACTATCATGTAATTATTGGTTCTCTGATGTGGGAGATTTATGATACGGAATTCCAACTATTTCCCAAAAAAACAAACAGCAGTAAAGGAGACAGTGTACGGTGCTGAATTTCTATCTGCCAAGGAGCTGTTAAAGGGACAGAAGCTCTGATGGAGGTGGGATGGAAATGCCGAGATCAATACTTCCCCAAGGGTTTGAAGTCTGAAAAATACAGATCATCCTGAAGGTTGACGATTGAGCTTTTGCCCATCCTGGATGAAAAAACTTAAATTCAGAACTGGATGTATATGATTGTATACCATCAGGGAAATGCCAGATACTAGCTTTTTAGTGAGAGCCAGCATGGTGTAATGGTTTGAATGATGCACTATGAGCCTGAAAACTTGGGTTGGATTCTCAGCTTGGCCATGGAAACCCACTGGGTGACCTAAGGTGTGTCACATACTCTCAGCCCCAGAAAACTCCATGATGGGTCATCTCAGGGCTGCCATAAGTTGGAAATTACTTGGAGGCACACAACAACATTGATGTTTCTTGGTTATAGACATCCAAGATTTCATCTATGAGATGTAGGAGGGCATGAAGCAGAGGTGGAAACCAAAGCAGAGGCCAATTTTTGCACCTTGAAGGCACCCAGCAACAACAACAACAACAACACCCTTTTGCAGCCCATTTTAAAAAAATATTTTGTCCACTGGAGTGATCCTTCCTCCACAGGCCTCCTTGTTTGCCATGGGAAAAAGCAGTGGAGGATTCATTCCTCCACTACCAGCCTGATCAATTTCCTGCATGGAATTCTATTCCCTTTTGCTTACCAAGCAAGTTGTTGAATATGGATATAAATGTTAGAATGATGCTCTAAGTGGGCCACAACTGTGTTTCAGATATTTAAGGCCAGTTTGTCATTCACAGATTCCCTATGAAACCCTACCTTCCTTCCCAAAAACTTTGTATTTTGGAAGGAATTAGGGACTAAATCTAATTTTAATCTCAGCTACAGCAGACCTATTGAAATTTCGTTTAAGAGATAACTGACAAGTAAGTCAGACTTAAATTGGACATCGTCTTCATCCAGGGAGGATGGGGGGGGGGCTAAGAGGATAGAGGAAAGAACCAGGATTTATTTAATAAGAAGGAGTAGCAAGCAAGAGGAATAACTGAATTGATTATACAATTTCAGATCAATAGAACTGAAGTTAAGTCTCAAAGCCACAGAGTCCAAAATGAAGTCCAATAATCAAGCAATTCACAGAGGACCAATTTGAGACTTTGTCTCATCTCCAGCCCCATTGTATTAGGCTGGGATTCAGCTGTAGACCTCTGTCTATCATTCCCCTGGCTGTAGAACTAGTGCTGGAAGATGACCGTGTGCAGGCCAGAAAGAAGGCTTCTACTTCTCTGCATGGTTATTTATACAGCCTCTGCATTCTTTTCTTCTTCATCTCTTCACATGATTCCACTCAGACCAATGTTCCACCACCACCTTAACAAACCTAGCCTTTTGGTCCCCTGCAGGCAAGGCCAGCTCTACTATTAGGCAGAGTGAGGCAATGCCTCATGTGACAAATGATGGGAGATGGCACCAAGGTGTGAGACAATCAGAGACAATGCTGTGTTTTTTATGCATGCCAACCCTGTGCCCTGCATCTGTCTGGTGGTAGATATTTGTTGAGTTGCCAACAAATTTCAGGCCAAAACCTGAGAGCTAGTGATGCCCCATTGATGTCATAGGGGACAGCTCCTGGTCATGCCATTAAACCTGATGCATTAAGCATCAAGCATGATTGCACAGAGTATGGAGTTCATAAAAAACACCAAATCTAACAAATGAGAAAAATGTGCATACACCTACCTTTCAAGGCACTACTCTTGCCCTGAGATTCCTCCTCTTCTCCCAAGGACTGGAGAGTCAGGGCCAGACTCAAAGATAGGAATCCCTAATTGTTGTGCCACTGTCAGTGCCAAAAAAAGATTAAGCTGCCAGTCTAGTTGGTTTCTGTATACAAGATAGCCCTGGGCAATGTGCCATCTTGTCCTTTATATCAAGCAGCAACAGTTTTTATATTGTATTGACTCTGCACACTCTTGCCATCAAAGAAAAAAGGCAAAGGTGCCTATAGCAGTGATATTCAAAATGGTGATCCACAGAGTAGTCCCAGACCTTTAGCTGTCAGCCGCTTACCTGTGGCAAGTTTCCAGGGGGGGAAAAATAGTTGCCGCCAATGCAGGAAAATACAGTACCAGTTTCTGGCATATTAAAAAATTACCAATTTCCCACATCAAATAGCCTGAGCAGCACTGGTACAACAATGTGTGTCAGGATAAGGAAAGATCTGGTTTTCATATGTGGTAGACCTGCAAGAAAGGCAAAAGGTTATTGGTCTAAGACTTTATACGTTAATTTAAAAAAAATTAAAGGTAGACTTTGCAATGTTACCAGAAAGGTGTTTGTTGGGAATTATTGGTAAGAAATTAGGTAGTAAATACAGATTACTTCTTTGATATATGAAAACAGCTGCAAGAATGTTGCTTGCCCAAATTTGGAAATGAATTGCAGCGCTGATGATGGAAGAGGAGGTTGACAGAGAGTGGGTTGTTAAAGTTGTGGGTTTTGGTTTTGTTCAAGTTGCCAAATTGACAGAGACTTTAAAAGATAAACCAATTGAAGGTTGTTGTTTTTTTGTTTTGTTTTTTTTGAAAGAGTGGAAACTGTTTATGGATTTTTATTTTTATTTTTTTGAGCAACAAGAAATCTAATGATATAACAAACTGTGGTTATGACTATTAGTAACTGCAGTAAGCTGAATTTTATTAGATCTGTAATGACAGAATAAGATACTTTCTATTCATTGGGGGTTTTTTTTTCATTTTTTCTTTACAATTTAGGGATGGGTCACTGATTAGTCAGTGTAGTTAGCTTCTGTTTATGGTAATAGACTGCTGTTTTAGTTATGCATCTTAGTGCTTGTCAATTTAATTTGTGTAACTTAGGCCATTTCTACATGATGGGGCTGTGCCACTTTGGGGACAGGATGGCAGCGTTTGCAAAATGGAAAAAAATCTGTTTTACACCTGTGATCGCACGGTGCTCTCATACTTATAACCATGTGGAAGGGCAGGGAAGCGCGATGGCGACTCTTCCTTCCATAGCACAGCATAGGAAAGTGACCAGCTGCAAAAAGAAGAGTCAAGACCATCACGCTCCTTTCTGCAGGGAGACGGCACGGTGCAGAAGGGAGAGTTCTTGTCGTGCTCCCTTCCCTCCCGGGACTGCTGCGGGACAACGTGCAAGTGTTAGTAGTAAAAGGGTACTGATTAAATGTACAGTGATTCCCATCTTTGTCCCTGGTCTACTCTGCAGGGCTGTTAGGAGATTCAGTGCTCTGAATAGTTTAATTCACAGAAGGTATTGCCTGCTTAAATGTCTAAGCTAAAGAAACTCTCCCTTTGTCTTTTTGTATTTGCTTAACTAAAGTCCTCCATTTTGAATTCTAGTTGAATTTAAAGGTTGCTCCTGTTGTTAGCCCCGTGGCCTACTTAAAATCATGCTGACAATACTTGGCAAATTCCTAGGTTCTCAGCATCGGTTCCCAGCACGGTTTCTGTAACAATATTGCTTATACTTCATTCCTGAATGAACACAGGTGTGAATCAAGGTTCATTGTTGAATGTTAACCAGAAGTTACTGTATTGTCAACCGTGTACCAGGATTTTAGTTCTGGGAAAGCAAATATTCTTGCACATGCGCTGTATGATTTATGAGACCACTCTCATCCCAAACCTATTTAACCCTTCTATTCTTTCAATAAACTGTTCTTCCCTTTGCTCGTGTAAGAGGTAGTGTGGACTGCTTTCTTGCTGAGGGAGGGAAGTCCCTTTGGCCAAAGTTGGGAATCTTTCTAGGCTCACCCACAATTGCATAGATTACCCGAGGTAGTCTGTGCAGACCTGATGTTTTAGGTCTGGCCCTATGTGTGTGTTTTTTCCCCTAACAGTTTCTAACGGGTTTCAGGATTGGTGCCTGGACTGTTTTCTGGGTTGTTGCCCAACAGTTCTCAGGGTTGATGCCTTGATCATTTTCCGAGTTGTCGCCCAGTCTTCAGGGTCGGTGTCCTGACAGTGTCAAGGGTTGATGCCCTAACATTTTTCCAGAGTTTACTGCCAACCCAGGGACATCGTTATGCAGAAATGGCTTTAATTTTAGCTTAGTTATACATGTGTATTGTTTATGCCATTTTCCCCCATTTCTCTTTCCATTTTTTCCTGCAGTTGTGGATGACTTTGCTTGTGGTTAAAGTTAATAAATATTATTTTTTTTTAAAAAAGAAAGAAATGTGTACACCCGGTCTGAGATCGGAGGCTGAAAACTGCATTGCCCCGAGTGGCCATCAGATGGCACTTGGAACTTAAGAGAACACACCTTATATCACATCCTGACTATTATATTCACAGCCCTGAGACCGTGGGTGAGGTAAAGCAGGAGCAGAGGTCCGAGAGTCAGGACTCCTGGATTGTTAAATTCCTGGCTCTTCAAAAGAAGTAGGATTCAGGTCTTCCGGGGAAGAGAGCAACCAGAGGATCTTCAACCTCAGTGGAGCATCCAGTTTCCATGGCAACCAGCCGCCAGGGCAGGACTCAGCTATTCCACTAGTCTGGAGTTATCAGACCCTGACTCACTTTAGCTTCATTTCTGATGCAAGACACCCGTCTTGTTCCTTCTGGGTCCCACGTCTGTAGCAAAGGGCTCTGAATCATTGGGGATGGTCTTACGTTCTGATCGAAAGAGGAAGGACAAGGTTTTGTGGAGCTTCATGCCATAAGGGAAGAGAAGCTGAAATACCATGCTGGCGAAGGTCTAAATCCGCTGCTGGTCTCAATGAGAATCAATAGGTCTTCCCTAAGTACTGACTTACCAAGTTGTACTGATTCCATGTGACCATTCTCTTTGGGAGTAACAAATTCGATTTAGACTACAAAAACTCCTGTTTTGGTTTTCCAGGATAAATTCTAGAAGGCCTTATATGGAAACGGATTCAGAGATGATTAAACCCAAAGGAATCAAAAAAAATACAGCATTTATGACAAGGCTTACTGAAGGAATACACAAAGAACCAACACAATGAAAAAAACAAGAAAGAAGATGACAACATGTCTGAGGGATATAAGGGGGTGGGAAACACCCACTTCTAATGTCACAACCCATACCACAAGCAAGTGCCCACAGATGAGCTGAAAGGTGCCACTTTTCTGCTGATTTCTTTAAAGCCAGGAGGGCATTAGAAAAAAAAGAGACAGGAAGCATCCAAAAGCAATATCGACTGGTGTGACATAAATGGACACAAATCACTACTCTTGATGAACCCATTATTTGGGTTTTCAAAACCCAAAAACTCAGTACTCAATTTCTTCTCCTCTTTCAATATCAGCAACAAGAAGATATGTTTTCCTGTGATCTTCACCCAAAGGGATTCTTTAGGCCAGTACTTCTCAGGCTATATGATGTGGAGGACCAAACATTATTTTTCCAGGGACTAGTAACCTATTTACCTATCAGTTACAACCGTTTGTTTCCCATAAACTCACCACAGAATGGCCACAGATGGCTTGCAAACCAGCACCAGTCCACTGTATCCTCCGGCTATCCTAGTTTGGCAAGAACAGTCTCAATTAACTCTCCAATACCCTCACTTTTTCAGCTGCTTTTAAAAAGTCCCAGTTTCTCATTCTTCCATCCACTTTTCCCCTTTTCCTCAGCTTACTTCAGTGGCTACAAATTGAGTTCAAAGTGCAAAAGTAGTTTGGCGTCAATGAACTCACTGGGGGGAAGAGGACAAGATGGATTCTCGCCTTTCCCTGTAGTCTCTGGCAAAAGCAAACTACTGCAGCCTCTGCCAGCTTGTGCAATCTTCCTTATTAAATAACTTCTGTCATCTTGTACACACTCTGATATTGTTTGGCCACATGTGTGCCAGTGTTCATACGTAAACTGTGGGAAAGCACGGTCCCCAGACCACCTTTTTAGTCTATGCATTCCCCGATAGAACTGCAGAGATCAGGGCTTCGAAACAAGGTATTGCAAGCAATGATGTTACCTATAACATGGGGGGGCGGGGGGATAGCATAAGCAGAATATTGTTCTTTGGAAAATAACACTACTTGTAACTTTTTACGTCATGAGTAACATTTGATTCTTTTCCTTCTTATTAGGAAAGGGGATGCTTTGGGGAACATTTAAGAGGATTTTTTTTAAAAAAATGTTGGAAGTAGGGGTGGGTTACTTCAGTCCTCCTGCATCAACACATTTGGCTTTTCTGCTTGTCCCCATCCATCCCATTATTTACATCCTGCCTTTCTACCAAACTGGGACTCAGGTGGCTAACAGAAGACAGAGGATTACGGTAAGAACACAACTTAACTAGTTGCGTTCTTACTGTAATGCTCTGTCTTCTGTTAGCCACCTTGAGCCCCACACAAAATTGAGATTAAAACGGTACTAAACAGAATTAAAACAATTTCAAATCTAGGTTTAAAACAGTACAGCACCCCCAAACCGAAAAGCCATTCTCTTGCTAAAGACCGATTCCCAATGGCTTGCTGGAGCCATCCTAACTTCCCCAGGGAAGGATTTCCAAAGTGTGGGAGCAGCCACAGAAAAGACCTTTTCCTGCATTCCCATCCACCTGTGAAAGGAGTAGGACAGAGAGAAGTGCCTCCTCTGCAGACTTTAAAGCTTGAGACACAGTCCTTCAAGCCTAGACCTGAGCCATACTATCAATGACTCTACACATAACGCAGAAATGCTGTGGATTAGCAGAGGAAAGATGGCTACCTGTATCTGTGCCAGGCCACTTATTTATCTCAGGAATTTGTCTACAGCCTCTTAACCCACCTGAGAACTTGAAGTTAGGTACGGTGATACAAACATTTCAAGTTAAATACATAAATTAAAAACATTTTGCAACAAACTAAAAGTTCTTTAAAGGTAGTTTTAAACGACAGACAATTAAAACCAGCCACCTCGATTTTTAAGAACTGGGTTAAATGTGTGTTTTTAGCTGTGGAAAAAAGAAAGAGGGTAAAATCTCAGTGTTGGACTAGGTCGCAGGAAGATTAGGATTGAAATCCCCACTCAGTCATGAAAAATCAAGTGAAATAGCACCGTCTTAGCTGCAGTCCTACGAGATATGTACCCAGGATGGAGCCAGCCTACCTCACAGCTACGGTACTGCTATACAGAAAGCCCAGTCATGTTTTCCCACCAGCTTGGCTTTTCAGGGTGATGAGATATGCAACAAGGCCCCTACTGCAGATCTTAGATTTCATGCAGGCTCCCCTGATAACACGGAGTCTTTTTTTTTCCTGCTCCTATTATCTTGTTTTCTTTATCTTTTCTACTCTGCAGTGGTGCTTCAAACCAGACTTCCGCAGCCAGCAAGGAAACATTAAGTTACTAGCCTTTTATGAAGCTAGTAAAAAATATGTCTGAGCCTAAACCTTCCTGTCTTGGGCCTAATTACTAGCATGGCATAGAATCACACAAGCTAAGAACTGAAGAGGAACAAATAGTTTCACTGCCAAAATCAATGAGGGAATTATTTCTTTCACCAAAATTCTGGATGGGGGCCAGTTTTGCCAATAGAGATCAAGCGCATAGCCCATTCCTCAACATATGCAAAGCCATGTGAAATAAGCTTTGGGATTATCAGCTTCATGTAAAAAGATCAGGGTAAAATTTGAGTATTGGACTAGGACTCCAGGAAACCAAGATTCAAATCTCTGCTCAGCTATGGATTACCTTGGACAAACCACATTTTCTCTGCCTAAGAGGAAGGCAAATGGCAAACTTCCCCTGAATCACTCTTACCAAAGAATAACCCTAGGAGAGGGTCACTTAAGTCCAAGTCAACTTGAAGGCATATAAGAATAATAAAAATGTCGATATTCTTCATTATGGGAGGAAACTTTCAGATTCACAGTCTTATCAGGTCCACAGACAGCTTCAGTCCGGCCTCTGAGTAGGCTACTGCAAGTCAGCCCCCAAGGTTAGGAAAGATTCCCTTTATGTTCTGTTCACCTTCACAAATGGGAAGATCAGTGGCATCCAGAGTGATCCTGTTGCTATCTTGAGATTATGACCAGAGATAAAATCAGGATTACCCCAATTCCCATGGGTCTTCCTAATTCGGAAGTCTAGCAGCACTTGCAGAGATTCTCTCCATCCTCTCATTCTGTTCACTTTGCTGATTAGAAGGTGAAGAAGGGTGAAATCCTGCTGTTTTCTGCAGTTTCCCACATCACTGTGTTCATTTTCCCATCTGGGAACACATTTAGTATTGCAATTATTATTATTCTTTGATTAATTTAGAGCCCACTTTTTCCCAGCATTGTGACTTCAAACAGCTTACAAATCATTAAAATCAATCTAAATGAAAGAATTTCCTCTTCATGCCTGTTCCAACCAGTGGAGTCCAGAATATGCGTGAGGCAGACAAAAGAATTGTGAATTGGTGGAGGATCCAGGTCCAGTTCTAAAGAAGACATATCCATTGAGGACATGATACTGACCATGACATCAAATTCAACAGAAATAGGAACAAACTGTTACCAGGAGTAATCAAATGTCACCAGGAATTGCTTACATGTTCAGATTTGATTTCCTGTGGCTAATGTAGCTATACTTCAGTTAACAAAGCCTCTGACAAAGAAGCTCATTTTTTCACACAGACTTTTATGCCTGTCCGGCACCCTCTTTTCTCTTCATCCTCTGTCTAAATGAAAAGTTTATAGGAGCATCAGCACTAAGGAGATGGTCCAAGACAGCTGGAGAAACACATGTTTGGTGTCAACTTGCACTCAGTAAACTGTGCAATAAACAAAACTTTAGATCTACAAGAGTGGGATTTTGCTCTAGCTGACCCTGCTGTAGCTGTGTGTGCCTGCTTACAACAGACAAGGTGAACAGCTGTCATAAAGTTCTGAGGGTGTAGCTATCTGAAGTGCCAGAGCAGCCTGGAAGCAGGTTTCTAGGCAACCCAAATAGCTCCTCAGGAGAAAAATCCAGCCCAGTAGTGTGTGAGAGGAGCTGGTGACTGAGAGAAAAAGTTATATAAAACTGAGTACCAGTTGGCATTGGGTCCTTCAGTGAGATTCTAAGCAAAGAACTAGATAGTGGAGACACTTAGCCAGTCATAGAGTGTGACTGTGTTAGGAGGGTTAATTCTCAGTGGAAGCCTAGTGAGAAGCAGAAGAGTAATTAAACTGTAATAGAATCTGGTCAGATAGTGTGACCTAGATTGGGGGGTTGAGACTTTAGTGCGAGTGTAGCCAAAGGGCTGTTTATGATACTTGTGCTTCTTATTTTTAAAAAAACCATATATTATAAAAAAAATATGCCATCTAATTGTTGGCATGAATGTGGAAGTAGAAGTAAAGGCACATATATACATATGTGGTGGGAATGTTGTAAGATGCAGAGATTCTGGCAGGAAATAATTACTGAGATAGTAGAATAATAGTGGCAAGGTTGGAATTAAATAAAGAAAAATGCATGACTCTTAATATAAAGGATTTGGGACTGGATAGAAATGAGGAATACTCGCTGAAACAAATAATGAAGGCAGCCCAGGTAGTTTTTGCATATGGTTGGAAAGATGAAGGAAAATGGGAGGGGGAAAGATGGCAACATTATATTTCAGAATATATAATGTTTGATTTTATATTAGAAAGAAGAATGGTGGTATATGGGCCAGTCAAATGAAGGTGATTGGTTAAGAAAGTGGAACAAATTAATAGAAACAATTAAAAAAAGGAAGGGGTACAAAATCATAAAAGATACAATTAATACGATTCTTCACGTCAAAGCAAAGGGATTTTAAATAATAATTGACTTTGTTCTGGGGGGGTACAGGTGAGAGGGAGAGAAGGATAAAAGAAAGAAAAAAAGACTTGTCCTTTATATGTGAGCCTAAAGACAGAAGTCAACAGTCTAAGAAGTACACTGAAGAAATGTATCAACCTTTAACTGCATTTGAAATCTTAAACACCACTTTATTCTGATTGTTATCTTAATAAATTTTACAGTTTATTTTTGTAAACACTGACTTGGCTTGAGTTTATAGAGTACATAAAATAACACAGAAAACACACTACCATAAAATTATTAAATGGTTCTCAGTAAACCACTTCACCCTTTTACATAAAAGTGGTGTTATATGGGGAGAGGCAGAGCTATGTGGTAAAGACAGGGTGCCTTATCAGATTGGGAACCGGCACACCAACCTGGAAGAAGTAAGGGCCTGTCACAGGAGCAGCTGCACAACAGAGAGAAAGGGAGGATCATATTAGTTTGCTTCACCAGATCCCCTCAGCTTGTTAAGAAGGCACAGATCTACAAGTCTGGGGAAGAACAGACAAGCTAGGAAAGACTGCCCCTGTTTGCCTTCTCCTGAGTCTACAGGGAAAAACAAGATTCTGTCTTACAGGGGGGGAAAAAAATCTCCTCTCCTCCCCCCTGCCGCTGAGTTGATCAGTGCAAATTACTTTGGAACTACGAATTCAGTTTGCAACAACTGAAGTGAGCTGAGGACAAAAGAGGAAAGTGGGAACAGGAGGCAGTGCCCACAACTTGGGTCCCACAGAGCTTGGCAGTTGCTGTGGGGGGAAGTTTTGGATGAATATTCCCTTGTGCCCATTCCAAATAAGACATGTGCAGACAACCTTGATTTATGCATGGAATTGTTACTAACAGAACTGTGCCTTGTATATTAACCTGGCACTGGAGAGGTGATTGCTATGTTGTGCCTACCCGCTAACATTTCACAGAAGAAAACTGGGACATCTGTGGCATTGTGTGCACACACATGATTCAAAATCTCAGCCATGCTAATGTTTGGTTCTCTGGGAGAAAATGCTCAGTTTCTGACCCACGGTCTTCTTATTAAGCAAAAGATTCCCTTGACCTGCTAAGATAGGGCTGGAACTTGAAGAAAACAAATTCCAAAATCCTACCCATTGTCCCGGGTGTCCTTCAACAGAACCTTCCTATCAGCTTAAGAGCAACGTGCATGACCTCTCTCTGATCTTACCGCTAGACCATCCCCAGTGCACTGCTGAATCACCATCACCATGCCACATAGATTCCAGAATTGCCCAATGCCCAGTCTGAAGCTTAGAGGCAAGTGGCCCAGCTGACTCAGTTCTTGTAAGCAAAGAAGGATAAAAATGCATTGAGCAGAGGAAAATCAGTCTTCTGATGCCATTTCAAAAGCATGGCTACTAATCATGAGATAAATGTAGGGGTGTGCCGGCATTCTATCTAATGCCCGGAAACACCTATCCAAGTCAAGCACATATTAAGGAGGGCAGCAGCAGGATGAAGGGCGGCATAGGCCCCACGCCAGGACAGGAGGAATTTAGCTCACTTGAGTAGCGCTGGAGATGTCCACTTTTCCTCATTCCTATGTAATTTCTTGGCACTGCTGCTTTGAGGAGATCAGGCAAACCTGGATCCTCCCAGCAGCATTGCTTTCTCCTTCCAGCACCCAAAAGAGCGCAGCAGGCACCTCAAAGCTTAACTGTAATTAGTCTTTCCTCTTGCTACCAGGATTTCTAAATTTTAACTCTCAACGAAATCCAATTATGACCATGGCCGCTGAGCATCAGGTATTTCACCCTCCCATTTCACATTCTAGACTTAGATATGAGAGCAGGTACTTTGTTAAATAAATTAAAAGAATTTCGTGCTAGGACAGGGGAGAATTCCCCCCACCCTTTGGGCCCACAAGCCTCCTTCGTAGCCCACCAAAACCTACTCAAGACCCTGACAAGTCAAAATCCATCTTGTCCTGATGTTCCCTACTGACTACATTGGCAATCCTAGCCATAGTAATATTTTCATGCAGAACCCTGTTTCTCAGTAACTAGTTGTGACAAAGATATATAAATTTAGAACTGGCATGTAACATTTCTAGCTGTTGTGTGCCCCCAAGTCATTTTTGACTTATGGTGACCATAAGGTGAGCCTATTATGGAATTTTCTGAAATTTGTTCAGAGCAGTAAGGCTGAAAGAGTGTGACTTCCCAAGGTCATCCAGTGGGTTTTCATGGCTGAACAGGGATTTGAACCCTGGTTTCCTTATGTCCTAGTCTAACATTCAAAACTACTATACCACACTGGCTCTCCAGCCTATAAAATACACACATGAAAGCACCAGAGGTCAAACTAGACATTTATGATTTTTTGGAAGTGGCATTTCCTCAGTGGTGAAAGATGTCTGTTTGTCTTAGCATGTAATTTGTCTCCATTATGTATCTTGCATTTAACATTGGAAGGTAAACACAGGCTTAATTTGCAAGCGCCGTTGTTGAAACACATCTCTGAAGAAATCCTGTTGTGAGAGGAAAACAGAGTATTCATAAGGAGTACATACTTCCTTTAATGTCTGATTTGACCCTGAATGTTCTAGAATAGTCTATACTACTTCCCCCTTTCCTTCTTCTTCTACGCTTACCATCCATCACTGCAGTCACTGTATCAAGCAGAGAAAGTGCTGAGGCCATGCTTTGTTTCCAAATCTAACCCTGTCCTATCCTTAACCACCACCACCCAAATCAAAAGTAGCCATGTTGGAGAAACAATCCACCCCTTACACTTCTACCTTCCCCTGAAACATGAGTCCTGAGGAAAACAATTATGGAAGGAATGTCAGGATCTGATTGCCCTTCACTTGTAGAGTTGATAGGCCTCTAAGTCTGAGCTGAAGTTCAGGTATTAGGAGTTCTTCATGCCATTCAGAAGAAGGATTATATATGAAGATAGCTTCCTGCTATTCACTTTCCATATTCACCTGATTCCATAGCTAGACTTTTCTCCAGCAACCTACCGAAGATCAACATTTGTCATTCTCGGAGGTCAAGAGGCTCAAACCCCTAACTCACCAGGCTCCATCCTTGATCTGCAGGCAACACTTCATTGTTCCCAAATCCTCCCTTCCAAATTTCAGTCAAATGGGATGTGATGAGAAACTCTAGAAGGATGGATGGATGGATGGATGGATGGATGGATGGATGGATGGATGGACGGACAGACACATACGCATGCATGTATGTCTGCATATAGCAGCTGTGAGAATCCACCACCAGCTCCAGTTTAGACGGGTGTTTAATAGTTTTCCTAGAGAGTAAAGCTACTGTTTGTTCTGTAAGGAAAGCAAAAATATATGGCTACAATAACTACTTTTTACAAGGCAGGAATTTTGTAGGTTAAAATCTGAATTAGGATCATGACCCATGTTTCGTTAATTAAAGAATGTTTCTTTAATTAAAGAAACAGTTTTAAAAGAGAGAAATGTAACCACCCATTCACTGTCTCATCTAGTTTGACCACTCTTCCCCATCCCACCCTTTAGGCTATTTGCCACCTCAGATAGCCAATTCGGTTAGTTACCTATGTTTTTGGTGTTTCTTTTTTTTTTCAGCTAGACATGGTACAGGTCAAATTGGGAACCTTCTGCAGACAAACCATGTACTCTACCACTGCCTTCTGTTTGCATGGTTCTGCCCTGGGATCCGTTGTGCTAAAGTATGACGGAATGTCGGAAGAGTATGACAGAATGCTGAGAAATGAGTTATTTATTATCTTTATTAGGTTTTTACAGCTCCCTCCCTACAAGCCACCTCCTCAAATGCTTAACTCCAGTATTTTTTTGGTGTGTGCAATTTTCCACTTGTCTAATCGAGTTACCACTGGAAGTTCCAGCAGCCGCTCCAATCATCTCAAGGGATGGTTTGGAAAAATAAAGGATCCTCCAGAGGTCCTGTTTCAGCCCTCCTCTAGACAGACATAACTGGTTTGGGGCTTCCTTGGCAAAGGCAGTGCTTTCTGAATCCCCTTAATTAAGATGGGAGTCTGAGAAAAAAGTCATCCTGTGCAACCTAAGAGCCTTTTCACAGTACATAGTCATAGAGCTAGGTGTCTATATTAACTGCCAGGTAACATGATATGGAATCTTGAGGTTTGTAGTTTGCTGAGGTACTAGAGCTCTCTGGCTGAGAATTCTAAATACCCTTCCCTACACTGCGAATCTTGGGATTTCATAGGATGTTGCTATAGCAGCTTGAAGTAGAATCATAGCACTATAACTATGAAATGTGAAAGGGCCCTAAGAGTATGCTCACCAGGGCAACTGAAATGTTGAGGCTAAACAGAAGACAGGCTGGGTTTTGTGGGATAAAAATGCTGCCGATTAGAAGTCCAGAAGCCAAGGCTTGCATTTATTGGATCCAAATCCAGATGTGAAATGCAGCCTCCAGTCCTTTTCTTCTTCTCCTTTAATGATACTTTGGAGTTGCAAGATTGGGAGTGGAAATCATGCAGCCTTCCAGCAGTTGGGCTCCTGGGAATCCAACAACATGATTCTCATCCCTGTGTTAGGGTTCTCATCCTGGTCTGCCCACATCCTTCCTGCCAACAATTCCTAACTGTTCTGCAAACTTTGCAGAAGTTTTGCAGAAGTATCCCATTCCCCTTTCCCTTTGCCTTTACCCCTTTTTCACCTCCATTCTTCCACCACCTACTGTATCATTCAACTCTTGCTTCTAGACTATTTGTTATGCCCCCGCTTCCATGAGACATTGTGTTCTTTGTCCAGATTTTCAGATTGCATGGCATCCATACACAGCATCCTTGGAGCAGCTAGGAAGCCAGAATGTTCACTAATAAAACCTTTCAATTTTTCACAGATTAAAACTGGGACAAATGTGGCCAAGCAACATCAGAGTACAGTCAAGATAACCAAAGTTATGAATGAGGATGGACAGACAAGTTAGGAAAGACAGCAGCAGTTTGCTTTTGCCTGAGCCGACTGGGAGGGGCAAGATCCTACTTCCTCCTCTCCTCTCACCCATATTAGTGTACAACTGCCATTAAAAGCAGCAGTTATGACCAATGCTCATGACAAAAGTTCTCCAAAACATGAAAAGGGTGACCTATTGCCTAACATACAGCCTCTACTAATGTTAAGGGCTAGGTGAATTTTTTTTATGGCCCTCTATTACCACAATACCTTCTATCCTTTGTTCTTTTATTCAAGTCTTGTTGCTGACTTGCCTTTTCCTCAGGTTTCTCTTACTCAGTATCAAAGCTTACTTAAGAGTTGTAACTCTTCCTTTACTTTCCTTGTCTCTGAATTCTCTGCCCTTTAATTTTGCTGCATTTCAGGATCTCTTCTCGGTAATTCTTGAGAGCATGGTCACATAGAAAGTAGATCAGATTGTTGTCAGTAGACTGCCAAAGTTTTCCCCTGACTTCAAACAGCATAACAACAGTATGAAAAGTGCAAGCCAAAGGAAAAGACTATAATACCAGACCATTGTTAAAGCTATATCTCTTGACTTTAGCTGACCAATCTGTCAAGTACAAGGTGCCTTTGATTGGGTCTAGCAGCTCTGCTGGGCAGTTTTAGAATTATGTTAGAGTCTTGGGCCTATATTCAATTATTGCTTGCAAACAGCATAGACCTGTTGAATCAATGGGAACTTCATAAATCAATGCTTAGATAACTCAGTGGGTATACTCTGCTTCACCTTAATGTTGGATTTAGGGTTACATCAGTCAAAAATTAGATGTGGATTTGCATTTGTGTATACAGGTCATGCACAATGTCCAGTAACAATTGTTGCCATGCTTGAGCTGCTAGTTGTTCATGAGATCCTGGTGCCCATCCCAAAACCACTGTTTTCCGTCTGACTTTGACTAGTAAACCACAAAGTTTCTAGTAAAATATTAAGCAAACTGAGTTCTTTCCAGCCCTGCCCTTTGAAATGGATTGACCCCATCCAAACTGACCATTTTCCATTCGTTCACAGAATCAGAAGAGCAAATTGTTTTGTTCCTCAAGCAACCCAACATTCCATGTCATCACCAACAGAATCAGCCAATCGCTGTGGGGTGCTTCACCACGACAATACAATATTTATTTAGTCTTTTGGAAAAAGTAAGCATTATGCAGTCTCCAAGATCGTCGTTCCTGCCCATCATCCTAAAAACATAAGAGATGCCATGCTGAGTCAGACCCTCCCTTGGTTTAGCTCAGCAGTTCTGTCTTCCTCAATGCTCAGGCAGATACGAAAGGGAAGTTCATAAACAGGGCAATCCCTCTGCCACAATACAGTTTTCTAAAAGAGAGACACATAATTTCTAAAAAGAGACTTGCTAGAATCCAAATTCTGTGTAGGAAGTTTATCCTTCTTACATAAAAACTTTGTAACCCTAATGGGAGGTAGAGAGGGTCAACCCTGTCATTAGGTTGAGTGTTCGTCAGTACTTTTATCGATGATTTAGATGAAGGAAGGAAGGAAAATCTTATCAGATTCAAAGATTGCTCAAACTGCTGACAACTCACAAGACAATTACAGTATTGACGCATAAACTGCTCATGGTTGACTACAATACCCATTCCATAGAAGGACCTGCTTCACCTATTTTGCCAAAACACTTTTTTTTTTCAGTTGGATCTGTGATCACTATATTGTAACTGTCATCTTAAAAGTGAGCCTCTTTCATTTTAATAGAACTAAGCAGGATGAGCCTTACCATTAAGATGAATGCAATGACAAATGATAGACAGGAAAATTGTGTGCCTCTAACCATTTTCCCTGAAGTCGTCTAAAGCAGACTGTCCTATACTTCCAAAGTTTGTTTTCTATCACAGGTACAGTAAATGACATTCCCTTGTGACCAGCCCTGAACTATGGTTCAACTACCTATCTAGTCAAATACCAAACTGGAATTGTGGGGTGAGCATCATCTTTGCTTCAGGTACAGAAATATCCTTGCCCACTCTTGCTCACAGTATGGGTGTATACTACACACTAGTTAGGATTTCAGCCTTAGTCACTCAGTCTCTGAAAGATATAGATCCAGTCAGCCCTCCTCATTTGTGGGTTTGACATTCACAGATTTGATCATTTGCAAGTTTCTCCAACCCCGTCGCCCTACCTCAAGTCCTTCTTTTCCAGGGGAACATTCTCTTTCAGTAGCTCTGATCAGGCTGCAGAGTCCTTTAAAAACCTACCTCTGGTCTTCCTCTTCCACCAGCCACTGCCCGACCAGGTAAGGATAGCTCTCAGCACAGCTTCTCAGCACCACAAACTCTCTCCTGATGCCCCCACACCTGAGGAAGGAAAAAGGTGAGAGAGAGAGACGAAGTATAGGGCTGCCATGCCAACTCACCTCCTTTCCATGTCCTTTCCCTGACATAGTTTGGATCCTAGGTGCTGTTCCCCTCACCATGCCTCGGCCCCCTTCCCACAGACATAAACACACATATTTTGACATCTGTGGTTTTTCCACTTTTGTGGGGGTCCTGCAACCCTAACCCTGGTGAATGTGGAAAGCAAACTGTATATGGCAGGGGAAATTATGAGGTACATAAGGAGATAACTCTTCAAAATCACTATTAAACCAACCCAGATGTTGATGCATTATGTCTAAGAGATCATTGGTTGTAGTTATAGTCCCAAGACACCCCTAAGTAGGTAGTGACACTTTCAATGTAATTCTTAACTTTCCAAATTCTCAAAATGCTAGTTAGCATTTCAGTGCCATAAGCACTTGGCCAAACATGCTCTTCTTCTGTCTATATCACTGCTGCCTCAATACCCTCAACAGAACATAAAGCAGCAGTCTAAGGCATAGCATAAGCCAGCCCAGGAACCTTGTGATATTCCTCCTCTACCATTTGGTGAGGCCACACCTGCATAACCATAAAGGAACTAAGAAGTTATGTGCAAACAGAGTGAAATCATCCCTCATTAAGTTACAGTCCTAATAAGATAGCTATATCTTCATTATTGGGAAGGGGAAAATTAATTACAGTTATAATTTCCATACTTGGAGTTATTCGAGACAGAATATATTGGAAGTTATCCTGTCTCGCCAGTGTGGAATACAAATTCAGCACCTCTTGTAAAATTCCAAGACAGTTTTTGGACAAAAAGAAGCCCAGTTCTTTGAGTCCAACATTTCTGTGAATGAGCTACGCCACACGAGAGGCATGCTGCATGACAAAATGGCATGTCTAATCAAAATGAAAGAGCAGATTACAATGGTGCATTCAAAGTCCTAAAGCAATAAAAGATAGCAATTACGCAAACAGTTTCCTATGATTAGAAAGGTTGTATTGCATTGAGTGAAATAAAACGTTATTTAAAACAATGGCAATAGACCTTCAGCCTAATTATAAGGAAGGCATACCCGCAGTTCTGATAGATAAAACAGACATCTCTGACATGTTTAACAACTCCTGTCAAACCTATATTTAACTATCAGGTGCACAGCAGATACATTATTTAATATCTGGACTGAGAGAACCTCCTAGTTTTTCCCTTGGCATTTCAGCAATTACCACCCATTCATCAAGCTGTCACCGGGACATTTTCTAATTGGCAGTCAACACCTAGATACCATCACAATCATCTTTAAACAGAATCCTTCACAGATATTTTTTTTAAAAAAAAAGAGTCCTATTGGGTGAGCTGTATATATTCTGCATTAGAGAGAATTAAAGCAAGTAATAATATTGCTATGCCCTTAATATCTTAATTCCTTAAACAGGCCCTCCATCCCCCCAAAAAAACCAACTAGTAAGTGCTAGGAAATATTACTTTCTGGAATACAACTGCCAGAGTCGTCCAGAGGATTTTGGGAGCAACAGTGCAGAAAAGTAAGTTTTCTAAGTTCTAACTTTACCTAGAGGCTGGTTTTCTTGAGATGAAATACTGGAGGATTGTGCTTTTTTTTTTTTTTTTTTTTTTGAGGTATGGTTTATCTACACCAATTTACCAGCTAACACAAATTCAAAGCATTAGCACCCCAATATATACGGCTCCCACACTAGGTTTCTGGCTACATCTTGTACCCAAAGTATGCTTCCACAACTTGTACTCAGTTCTCAGGAGGGTCTTGTCTGACCCTCTTCCCAAAATTCTCTTCCAGAGAGTTCTAGTTCAGAGAAATGGGCTAAAGATCAATAGCAGAGAATTCTTGTTCCCTCACAGATTACAAACGAGAAGACTCCATAGGATGGGGCCATGAAATTTAAAGTAGTATCAATCTGTTATTAGTGTCTAGGGTAATACACCTTTGGTTTTACTAGTACAGAACCCCAAGCATGGCTTGGGGAGAAAGGTAGCCAGATACAAAAGAAGATAGTGTTTCTGTACCTTTAAAGTTGTGTAGAAGAGGCATTTCAGCAGGTGTGGCTTTGCAGGACAAGCTAGACCTGCTGTAATTCCTTCTTCTACACACTTACTAAAGGTCTGGGGTCCACCCTACTGAGGAGAACCTTTCCTTTTGGTTCTCACCACCAACACCAGGCTTTTGGGTTGTGAGGTGTACAAGCTCACAGTCTCAAAAGACACAGCACAGTCCTTCAGCTCATAGAAATCCCAATGTATGGTGTATCCAGAAGGAGCACATAGAAAAATTCTAAGTATGTGCCATTGAAGCAATCTGGGATATTCCAAGCCCAAAAGAGGAGGTATGTTCAGCATGCTCCAAGTTCCATGAACCAGTTGGCTCTCAGCCAGAGGAGATGGTGTCAAGAAAATCCGGAGGTGGAAGTGGTGGGAGTCAAGGGCAGGCACTTAAAATATCTTGGAAAGGTCAAAAACCATTTTTGCACAATCCATGACTAAGTACCCACCCCATAACGCAGGTAACTGGGGAACGGAAAGAGAAGAGCTGAAATGGGAGATATGAGCAGAAGTCAAGCCAAGTAGTTACCCAAGAGCATAGGAAACACTCTTAAACACAAGGTCAGGATCTGTCTATCTAACCAAGTAATATCTATTCTGACTGGAAACAGCTTTCAGGGTTTCAGGGTCAGCTGATACCCGTTCTTTGGTCTCAGATCCTTTTAATCAGACATTAAAGCTGGAAACTTTTACATGCAACATGTGTGCCTAGTCACTAAAACACCATATCCTTCAACTGTCCAAATTTGGCAGGGACAGTCTGGATTAAAACTCTGTTGTCTCACTTTTTCAGATGCTTTTCAAATGTCCCAGTTTCTCTCCTCCTCCTGCTTTCCCCCTTTGTCCTCAGATTACTTCCATTGCTGCAAAATGAGTTCAAAGTGCACCTTTAACTCAGCAAGGGGGAAATGAGAGGAAGGGGTGGGATTTTACTCTTCCTTATACACTATGGCAAAAACAAAGCACTTCAGCCTCTCCTAATTTGGGTGTTCTGCCTCATTAATATTTTTTTGCCATCTTTACCACACCCTGAGAGAGCCAGCAGGGTGTAGTGGTTTGAATATCGGACTACAGACCCTGGAGACCAGGGTTTGATTCAGTGGTGTAGCTAGAGTTTGCCGCCCCTCTCAGGTGAAGGAGGACCTATGGCAAAATACCAAATAAAAACCACTGCATTGATATTGAGTGATTGGGCTCTGGGCGCCTGTGCTCAGAGACATGCCTGCATTCCCATGGCGGTGAGGGGCCTCTCTCTCTCTCTCCCCCCTTCCCCCCCAGAGGCTCAGCTGGACTGGGCTCATCTCTAGTCTCGGAGGTAGGATGGGCACCTCTCCCCACCTCCTTGGGGCTCCTCCTCTCCTCTCCTCCTTTTCTCCCTCCCTCCTTCTCAGCTCAACCCGGAGGTCCACTGGCATTGGTGCCACTGCTTTGGCTGGAAACACGTTTGACTCCAGGTTGGGAGGGAGAGAGGTAGGGGAGGCAGCCGCCTTTCCAGGGGTGGCATATCCCCATCAGCAAACTTCTTTGGGAGGCTCCAGTGCCCATCTAGGCACTGGGCATCTGCCAGCGTGTGGAGGGTGGCCCAGCAGCACCCCAAAAAACATGACACCCAGGGCAGACCGCCCCCCTCTAGCTACACCACTGCTTTGACTCCCTGCTCAGCCATGGAAACCCACTGAGTAACCTTGGGTACACCACACACTCTCAGCCCCAGAAAACCCCATGACGTGTTTACCTTAGAGCTACACTAAGTTGGAAATGACTGGAAAGCACACAACAACAATAACAACAACAACACTCTGATGTTTTTTGGCCACAGACATCCAAGCTTTCATCTGTGAGAGGTTGGACGGTATGAAGCAGGAGTGGGAACCAAGCAGAAGCCAATTTTTGCCCCCACAGTGGGTCACTCCAGCCCATTTTAACCACGTGTCATTGAAAATTCAATCCAGAAGGGATGAGAAGTCTACACCTAGCACGTACACCCAGGAATTTTGACTGATTTTTGATATTCCAAATAATCTAGAGATGTTGGAGTGTTTTGATGCATAATGTTGCATCATTTTTTAAAAAAATTATGGTGCTTGGAGAAATGATGGCTTCAAAAGGGGACTAGGGCCATCAACAGCCCATGCATCACATTTCCTCAGTGGTACACCAAAGCCATGCTCCTCCTATAGCTAAGCTCTCAAAGCATTCAAGGGCTGGTTGCCAAGACTGAACAGCCTTGACCCTGAGGAGAAAGAACAGAAAGTGAAAGTAATAACACCAAGTACCTCGTACGAGTATAAAGTACAAAGCCTGTAATTGCTGATTCCTCCATTCAGAGCATGGAAAAGTCACATTTGGAACTACATGTGCTATATTTTTTATATTGGGCATGGCCAGTGGTCATGGTGACTGAGATATTCTGGGACTTATAGCCTCCAAAATTAACTTTTCCAGGCTCTCTATCCATCCCACTACAAAAACTGGAATGTATTTTCATGCACTTTTGATCACACACTCATATGAACTTGCACATGGACATATGTAACACTAAATGTACATGCATGACATTAAATGCTAGATTAATAGAACCTTTAGCAGAAGTGTGAGGTGCACACAATTATAGTGTGTAACTTTCACATTCTTTTTAAGGCATATTAAATATGCCTTAAATAATAATTTGATTTTCATATACTTAATACACTTGATTTTAACAGTCTTTAATATACTTTTGTTTTCAGCATACTCTGCACGTTTTTAACTGTAACCTTTTTAATGCCTAAGCTGCCTTCTGTCCCAGTCCTGGGGGAAAGATAGGACAAAAATAAAATTAACAACAAGGACAACAACAACAGATTTATCCACTCATTTCATTCTGCAGGCCAGAGAGTAGAAGAGGGGGTGGAATCTTGCCCTTCCCAACAGACTCAGGCAAAAGCAAAGTGCTATTGTGTGTCCTAGCTTGTCTATTTTTCCTTATTATTAACTTTTGTCATCTTGATCTGATGTCCATCTGTGAAACGTTGGAGGGTCTAGTGTAGTACAGTATTCAGAACAAATGTTATCATGATGCTTGCCCAGTCAGCCTTTAAACTATCTAACTTCTCTTAAGAGATGAGAATTCTTCAGGAATGGACCATATTTCCTAGCAATGCTACAGCATGGGCATTTAAACAGTATCCTCATGGGGTTTGTCAACTGAGCAATGACCTGGCAATCAGGCATTCAGTTTTCCTGATAGGAAAATGGAAATCACTCCCCTTGATCTTATCTTATCAGTGGATCTTATCAGTTGAAGAAGCACGTACTGTACACTGTTTCTCTGACCAAGAGGCAATCTTCAAAACCATATCTTTAATCCTGGCAGCTTTCCATGCTTCTACTTCCACGGCAAAGGGCTGAACTTGCAGAATGGCTAAAGAAATGATGGAGTCAGTCATTATCTTATAACCCCTTATGACAAGAATTGGATATATTTGATAAAAGCAGGGTTATCTTTACCATTATAACCTTGGCCTTAGGCACTAAATGCCTAGATGGTTGCTTTATCTAGCCCCTATTGCTACATATCAGATTTCACTTTCTGAAGAGCATTCTAGGTGCATAAATGACATTATACAGGTTCTCTGTCCCTTTAACTGCCATGTAGTCATGTGACTCCAAATCAATTCCAACTTATGGTGTCCCTATAACAAGAGTTTCTTGGCATTATTTCTTTAGAAGGGGCTTGCCATTGCCTGAGGCTGAGACAGTGTGACCAGCCCAAAGCCACATGGTAGATTTCCACAGCTGAATGGGGATTTGAACCCTAGTTTCCAAGAGTCTAGTGCAACACTCAAACCAGTACACTACATGGACTTTTCTTTTCCCAAAAGCATTCTGACTATTTTAGTCTTATGAATTTTTTGAGATTGTGTTACAGATCTATAGCATTACACCCCAACCCAAACTATGCTGAATAGGAAAACATGCAAGCTCCAGGTTTTGTTAGACTGCAACATCCAACATCTCTGACCTTTGGCTATGCTGGCTAGGACTGATGGAAACTCAAATCCAGCAACTTTTGGAGGATCACAGGTTTGCAACCTTCTGACTCAAAACCATAAAACTAGAAAGAACATCAGAAATCATCTAATGCAACCAATATCAGTCTACTTCTACAGAAATGTGATAGATATCTTTATGGCCTATGGTTTAAGATAGTTTTTGTGCTCCCATTCAGAAGAGAGGGGTTGAATGTTACAGAAGGAATAGTGCAGTCCTACTCAGCAATAAGTCCCACTGACTTACGCTGACCTTAATGGCAGATTTGTGTATACAAGACTGCAGCCCCAGTCTGTAGGGCAAATCTGATAAAATTGGGAAGAGTGGGTGTCAATGTGACTTTTCATTTCTAGTATAACAATGTAGTTTCAAATTTGAGGGGATGCTGGGCAAAGCACACTTCGGTGAGCTCTTGAAGCAGTCAGCAACATATAGTTGAGGGTCGCCATTTTGATTTCTCACAGACCCCAGAATAGAGCTTGGAATCATTACTTTCTGGACTACAGCTCCCAGAATCCTCTAGCTAGCATGGCAATGGATTTGATGTAAAATCAGGCAGTATTATGGGAAATGTAAATGGACGCTAGACACAGCCACCAGGACCAAGCAACATTCAGAGCACTGGACTGAAAAAAAAAATTGAAAGTTGACCAATTGAAGTGTGAGTTTTGAGTCTTGCCAGGATGATGAGGTTACAACAGTCACCAGGTGTAGATGCTGTTCTTGCACTGATGCTACTGTACTGGACAGAGCTACTCAGCAGGAAAATAAATGGATGAATAACGACAGTCATTACACACCCATTAGCAGGATAAGATGTGGGAAAACTTTTTCATGCCAAATCAAGGTAATTTACACTACTTGTGTGTGCACTCTCTCTCTGTGTAGTATTTAAAGGAGGGGGCTGAGATAAAAGAATACTGACCAGGAAGAAAAGGCCCATAGCCCAGTTCACACTTTGTGAACCATAATTTTCTTGACCTTTGGGTGGCCAGTCCGCCCCCCTCCCTGTTTAATAGCATTTGGCTGCAACTAACAGATGATCATATTTATTCTATGCTATGAAGAGTTTGAACTTGGAATATTGGATGTATGCTAAAGGAGAAAGACAGGCTAAGCTGTTGTTTTATACCATAGGGCAGCTTTCTATTGCCAGTCCAGCTGGTTCTTCTTACAAGTATGGGGGGAGAGCCCAGGTGGCACAATATCTACTTCAAGGATGGCCACCTATACCTGGATGGTAGCATGAGCAGCTGGCACAGAGGACCTCAGCTCCTGGTCCTCCATCACTATGGTGAGCTGTATTGTATTTCTATTCAAATGGCAGCAGTTATTCTAAATATGTATCGATGTGTATAAATCTGTCTATGCAACTCTGTCTTCTCTTGTGATTATGCATGTCTTCTGTAATTTGTAATGCTTACATGGCCTCTGCAAAGAAGTGGAAGGTGCTATTTGTTGCCATCTAAATTCAACTCATTTCTTTATGCAAGAAATCAAGGGTGAAACTATCCCAAAGAGAGAGCCAACTGGCTTTGGCTTTCACCAGGCTTCTAGATGAAACTGTTTAGAAAATAAATTATCATAAGGCCTTATCACACCAAGGTGTCATACGGTCAGAGCAATGCATTATTCCTGGTTTGGGATCAGTCCTATCACATGATATCATTGTTCACCAGCAGCTATTGCATTGTAATCCATTTGAAATGTGCCCTTTTTTCACACTGTAAATAATCCATTAATGATCCTCTTCCCTGCAACAATCCAGTTAGGTGGGGGAGTATGGTTTCCTTATAGCCGTTCCTTCTGTAGCTGATCAGTACCCGGTGTGGTGTGGTCATTCTCAGGTTGTCCCTCCCTCCGTTATGCATAAGGAGATCTCTGCCCAATAACCTCCAGATCAATCATGTGGGGTGAGGTGGGGAGAAAGACTCAGCAATGATGCTCTAATGTGGACAGAAGAACAGTGCAAATGACGCTGTTCATCCACAGATGTCAAAATGATGCAATAAGAGAATGTTAATAACCTGATACCATCACAGGAATGGCTATAGTGGGATTCCAATGGAACAACGTGGTATTAGGGTGTGATGTGATAAGGCTCTTAGTAATTACATTCACACATTGTAATCACAGTCAGACCTCCTTCTAACAACCCATGGTTTGTTAACACTCCATAAACCACAATCTGAACCTGTGGTATGTTTTTGCTTTCCAAGTCTGGCTTCTTTAATCCCATGGCTTGTGTAACCCACAACTTGTGGCATTTATTCCTAGCTTCCCACATGGAAACAGAAATTCACAAAAGGGCAGAAGAGTAACATACTAAACATGAAGAAGATAGGCAAAGTTTCTTTGTTCTTGTGTCTTGAATTTAGTGATTTCAGCAACAAAACACAATTAAAACAAAGCCAGGGTTTTGTACAATGTGTGGACAGTGTTTAAAGAGTGCTTTTATTGTATTGTCTTATATTCTTTAAAAGAATCCTATAAGGCACACTTTTTTTATTTCTGTTGTCACATATGGTGGACACAGGAGCTGTGAGAGTGACTGATCCAAAGCAACCTAGTGAATTTGTAGCAAGGGAGAGATTCAGCAATGATTTCCAAAGCAGTAGTGGTCTATAGCCATCAGAGAACAGCAGCTCAATTAACATGATTTCTAAAGGGCCTTTCTCCACTACACTGTTATAGCGCTATAATTCCACTTTCAACATCCAATGGAATCCTGGGGCTTGCAGTTTAGGGAAGGGCATCTAGAATTCTTGGCCAGAGAGGTCTTTGGTCTCGTTAAACTACAAACCCCAGAATTCTACAGGATGTTGAAAGTAGAATAATAGCACTATAACAGTATAGTGCAGAAAGTCTGTAAGACTTAACTCTAGTCACAAAAAACTTAATCTGTCATTTACTGTCAGTAATGTAGACTTGAGTTGATAGACTTGGACCCAAGTTGGACTTAAGTCGCTTCAGTGACTCAGCTCGGACTTGACTCAGCCATAAATGATGCACTCACTCGACTCGAGACTTGTATATTTTTTAATGACTGACTTGATCCCCTTGGTCCAGTAACATAACGCGTTCATCCAAAAATCTTATGACTTTAAACAACGCCTCTATCTCTTTTTGCCTACTAGTCACATGACAATCTGTCCCAAGCCCAAAGTGTGGGTGCATTTTTTCAGAGGGGAATAGCAAATGGGTTAGGCAATGGGCTTGAGGCAGGCTTGAGGTCTGCTCAGCAGCCTGTCCCTGCTGCATATCAGAGAAGCCTCCTAAAACTTTTACTAAGAGCAGAAGACAAGACTCACTCCCACAGTGCAGGTGCATTTGCCGACCAACCCATGAAATGAAGAGACCACACACAGGGCTTGGGTTGAACTAGGGCAATATTATATGTCTATTTAGCATGAGCTTGAACTTGAACTTGGGCCTTGAACTTTGTGAAATGAGAGAAGGGGGGTCAACACAATGGGAATTGTTAAGGCAACGGGTCACCACCTGACCTTTCCCCCAACCTCCCTTGGGCGAGATACTGGGTCCCGAAGCGAACTTCAGCCAACCTCTTTTTCTGGGAGGCGAGCCCCCTGCCATGCCCTCCTTGCCTCATGAGCTCCGAAGTGAGTGCCAACCATGGGCCCACCCCAAGGACAATTCGATCATTGTCCTCCCCCCTTGTCTAGTGACAAGACGGGAGGGCTCCTGAGGCTTGTCCTACACCATAGGGTGCCATAGGTACTCACCGAAGCAAAATTGCAAATGTGGAGAGCTGACTCTGCTTAAATTGTTAAAACTGAATTTATTTCACACTATTCAACAATGCTAGAATTTTGGTTGAGGTATAAAGTTGGCTTCCAGACTTGAGACTTGACTTGAAAGTGTCTTCAAGGACTTGAGACTTGACTTGAGACTTGGAGGTAGAAACTTGAGACTTGGAGTAAAAGACTTAAATACATCACTGCTTACTGTATCTCAGATCTTTGTTGAAGACAGAGGAAGAAGCCAGACAAATTTTCCTCTCCACCGACTCCAGCCCAGAAAGCCTAAAATGGACTTCCAAGAAAAATATCTTTTAAAAAAAAAAATTCTCATGGCTATTTCAGTGCAAGAATGGGAAATGACAAAGCATTACAATCTTGCAGGATTTAGTGAACAGAGTTAACGGAAATTCCCAAAGCCACTGGAAGAGCTCTCCAAGTGTTGACTCACCTGGTCTGCATTGCAAGGTGTATAACCACAAGCGGCTGCTGTGCTGTCCCAATATTGTAGTTAAAGGAGGAAATATTAACAACAGTGAGACTCAGAATTGCTACTTCTATTAGGAACAACGCTTCCAGCTGTCTGTCCCCACCTGGTGGGGAGGGTGCCTGGATGTTTTAGAGCTAGCTGCTAGGTGGAAACTCAAATGGTGAAGCTTTGCTCATCACTGCAGTAGGCAGTATTGCTTGACTAGGTGAACTTCTGTTGGTTTGAAAAGTCAAGAAGCCCTGCCAGAAAGAGAAAGAAATATCTGTCCATTTTAGCTGGGAGAAGTAACTGGCAGGGCACTGGGCCAGGGGCTTCCCAGGGAAAGACTGTGAAAGATACAGGACCCAAAATTTAATGTCTTCCATATGTGTTGGCTACAGCTGCCATCATCCCCAGCCAAGGGATGGTCAGTAAGGAGATGTATCTGGAGGATGTTCTCTGGGATATCAGACAAAATATGGTAAAATCCATGCACCTGCAACACACGGTTTGATACTTTAGTTCTGGGTTCCCTAGAGTTCAAGCAATGCTATACATATATGTGTTAATTTACTTAAATGTGTGAATAATCTGATATTTTCTGTCAACCAAGATGCCGATATAATCTCCACCCATCTAACAGAGTGTGTGCACATGCTAAGAGACCACAAATTCAAATAGGATGTTTGAGTCTGAGAAGGATTCGGAGAAAGGAGGTTACGCAGAAGATTAAGGGGAATGAAGCATTGCTGAAAGATTAAAGAGCGAATGTGTTATTGGTTGTTGAATTCTTAATAATAGGTCTTGACAACAGTGAAATAATTGTTCATCCTATTCATAAAAAAGAGGAAGGGGAAGTAAGTGCCTGGAATCAGCAAAGACGTAGATTTATATGATGTATTAGTCATCCGTATAAAGCATGCCGCTTTGAAAAGTTTTGGATCTTTTTAAGAGGAGATGTCAGGGTGGAGGCGGGGGCAGGGGGGGGCTTTTGGCCAGTCACCTCTTGAGTATGTTTGAAGTCTAAGATGTCCTCTTTCAGGAAGAAGATGACTCTTTGATCGAAACCATGTTTTGGGTGATGCCAGATGATATTCTAGGGAGTGTAGCAAGACAGAATCATTACTCAACAAGACACTTTCGGAGATGAATTAGAGACCGCTTTTGTTCCCAGTCCTCAAGCATAGTTTGCCGTTATGTTGTTATGTGCCTCCAAGATGACTCCAGCTTATGACGACTCTATCATAATGTTTTCTTAGCAAGATTTATTAAGGGAGGTTTGCTGTTGCCTTCTTCTTAGGCTAAGAGTGGCTGATTTGCCCAGGGTAACTCCGTGGGTCTCCATGGCTGAGTGGAGACTCAAACCCTGCTCTCCCAAAATCTGGTCCAATAGTCAAGCAACTATGCCATGCTGTGTCTGTTCAAATATAGTTTGTGGCTATTGAAGGACATTTCCACAAAACAGGGCTGTGCCACTTTGGGGACAGGATGGCAGCCGTTGGCTGGTCGTGATTCCACACAACATTGTTGCCGGCCTGCTGCCATCCTATCCCCAAGCATCATGCTTGTGCAGTATTCACAAAATGGAAAAAAAATCCGTTTTGTGCCTACAGTTGCACGGCACTCCCATACTTACCGTCATGAGGAAGGGCAGGAAATTGCAATGATGATGCTTCCTTCCATAGTGCAGCATGGGAAAGTGCCCAGCTGCACTGTGGAAGGAAGAGGCGGAGCCACTGCATACTCAGTTGTGCTGAGGAAGGAAGAGGCGGGGCCTTCTGCAGGGAGCCAGTGAGGTACGGAGGGGAGCATTCCTGTCACGCCACCTTCCCTGACAGGACTGCCGCGGGACAATACATGAGGACATCATAATGTAGAAATGGTCAAGGTTACAGTTTTTAAAGTAGCGTTTGTTTTCATGTTTCTCAGAGTAACTGACCATTAGCCTTTGGTTATGAGAAAGCCATTCAAATGCAGCAGCATGAGGCACTGCATCAGCCGGCACTTGAACCTTGTGATATTCCTCCTCCACCAAGTGAGGTCTACCCACCCGCCCGCCGAATAACTACAGTAACTTTAAAAAGTTATTGTTATGCAGCAAAAGCAGTGAAGCTATCCTTCATTAAATTCTGAGCATAATTTAATGTAGTCATATCTTGATTGTGAGGAAATGAACTAACCAGTGGCATGCATATGAATGCAGTGGATGGATTGTGCTGCAAGGAGAGAAATGATGGGGTTCAAGCACTTAAATCTTAGCATAGAAATAAAGTCGGCCCTCCACATTTGCAGGTTTGACTCTCACAGATTTGATTATTTGATGTTTCTCCAGCCCCTGCCCTCTCACTTCAGGCACTTCTTTTCTGGGGGAACCTTCCCTCTTGGTGACTCCAATCAGGCTGCACAGCCCTTTGAAAACCCACCTCTGGTCCTCCTCCTCCTCCACCACCAGCCACTGTCTGGCCAGCTAAGAACGGCTCATGGCCCAGTTTCTCAGCAACACAAACCCTCTCTTAATGCCCTCCACACCCAAGAAAGGAGATGAACAGGAGAGGAAGTATAGGGCCACTATGATGACCCACTCCTTTCCCTGACCTGTTTTGAGATCTTTGCATCCATTCTCCCCGCCATGCCTCGGCCCCCTTTGCACAGACACACACACAGATTTGGATATTTGCAGTTTTTCCACTTTTGCAGTGGTCTTGTGTCCCTAACCTTAGCAAATGTGGAGGGCTGACTGTATATGGAGAGAGGAAGTATATGTCAGGGTGATTTCCCCCGCAATGAAAACTAAACTAACAATGTAGAATTCAGGGGCATATTCACAAGTGTCCAAGCTACCCTACAGGCAATGGAAGGTAGGGGAGGGGGAAGTATATTTGTCCAATTTATTCCAGTCTGTTCCATCTCCATCCATTTTCTCTGTGTGTGATTTTGGAATGTAAGCTTCTTGGGGCAGGGACCTATCTTGTAACGTACAATGCACATGAATGGCAGAACATAAAAACGAAATTGGCAGCCTGCTACTTTTGTGTGTGATGAGGCTTACAGAAATGTGTGGGTGGGTAGAATTGTAGCCTTCATTCTACTGAATCGAGTAAAGCTTGCTTCTAGGTAAATAGTTATCAGGTCGGGCTGGTTGAATGCCTTCAGCAGTGACATGCGTCATTCGTAATCTTAAATCTTAATGGTATGTGTGGTTTTCATATTGGTGTTATTTTTAGGTTGGGTTTTGTGTCCAGTCCCATGAAAAGAACAAGTTTCTTTTCTCATTTGTTTTCTTTTCCCCAGAAGTCCTGCTCTTCAGTGTTTCTTGGACTTTAAGCAGAAAATCCAAATAGCAGCTCTACCCACCCCTGAGCTCTTTTTCAATAACTTACTGAAATGGAAACAGGAGAAGAGGATATCCCTTTGTCAAATTTGACACTCAGAGTGAGTGATTCCTGAAAAGATGGGGCCAGACTTGTCCTGTACTTTAACACATGATGTTTTCCAAACTTTTAGTGACAGCTTTCCTCATTCACTTGCCTACTGATGACACTCTTCCTTTTGCGCTGTCGAACATGCAGTGGCATACTGGTGTGTCAGCTGTGTTGCTTCTGGGTGTGAGAGAAACAATATCTATCCAGAGTTATCCATGGTCTAGTAAAGTAGTATAGTTTGGAATACACGTACTCTTCATGACGGTCCCCATAAGCATGCTTGCAATGGGAGACGGTAAATGTCGGGTTAATTTGTTAATTTACATTGACACAGTACTTCTAGCAGCTTTCCTTTCCACTGGGAGAAGGTCTTTTGTAAAGTTTATGGATCATCCTGGCATTAGAGACAAAAACCATCATGTATTGTAGCAGAGGTAGCCTGGAACAAGAAGCTGCCATAAGTTATCAATAAAGGAAGAAATAAAACCTTTATAAGGAGTACATTTGGGGCTGCCAGTCGTGGACATGCTTTAAAAGGGAAGGCTGCTCTCTATCTGTTCCCTGGCACTAAAAATAGAGTATTAAAAATTCAAAAATAACTAAATACCATCCTCTCTCCACATTTGTGGGTTTTACCTTCATGTATTTGATTATTTGCAAGACGCACATGCCTCCACCACAATTCTTCTCTTCCCATTCACTTGCCTTTTGCCCCGGCATACCTGCCTTCCTTCTCTGCACCCAATCAAAGGGAAGGGAACTGGAGGGAAGAACATGGTGCATGGAGAAGGAAGGCATGTGCTAGCTACCCCGTTCCCTTGCCTTTTGCCTGGATGCAGAGAATGGCCATTTCTGCACCTCGCTGATATAGTGCTATTATTCCACTTTCAACGTCCTATGGAATCCTGGGGTTTGCAGTTGAGGGAGAGGCCTTTAGAATTCTCAGCCAGAGAGCTCTTTGGCCTCAGTAAACTACAAACCCCAGAATTCCACAGGATGTTGAAAGTGGAATGATAGCACTATAACAGTGGAGTGCGGAAATGGCCAATGTGTGGTGAGGCAAAAGGCAAGGGAATGAGAAGAGGGAGCACCACACAAAGAAGGAAGGTGCATAGTGCCTCGCCGCCGCCCCCCGCCCCCAATCCTCTTGCCCAGGCATGGAGAGTGCACACCAAGGCAAAAGTTTCTAATTCTGTCTGGGAGCAACCTCTTTGGCTAGGATTTATCCCTTAATTTCCAACCAAGAAAATATGTTCTTTCTGTGTGTGTGACAGAATGACAACCTGTAATCAACTGTGGTTGGTGCCTAATCCATAACACGTAAAGACATAACCAGGGTCCATCTTCAGGCCCCAGGTTTTGGCTCAGAAACCTTGGTGCCTGGGATGATCCTAAAGTGACAACCCTAGTTTTACCAAAATTTTGAGCCTGTTTATGCAGACTCATGCCTGATTCCAATGAGGTGATTCAGGAGCAGTTCTGGCCCAGCTGTCAACCATTATCTGACATAACAAGCCTTCTCCACCATCTTCAAAGTTTGTAGCTCTAAAATCTCCGGAAGTAAGACATTGATGATCTAGTCACAACCCCAGCTCACCAACTCATTCTGCTTAATAGAAATAAAGCTGGATTATGGCACAATAACTTTTCATAAAGTCTGGATTACAGAAAATAAAATGGAGATTGCCCTGTCAGACACACACCCCTGACAAAGGAATTCCACAGGTACATGTCACAGAGAAAAAGGATGCATGCTCAGTCATTATTCACCATACTTTGTGTGGCAAAGGAACTTGAAGCAGAGCTTCTGAGCCTCATCTAGAGCACCTACCCAGTTAACGTAGAAGCTGGACAAGGCAGTTTGGGACTTTTCTGTGCAAACTTTGTACACAGTTCTTTTCTGAAGAAAACAGCCTTTACTGGGCAGAAAATAAAATTTCTATGCAGAAATATGATTTCCGCTGGAGAAAATTCTATTTCCCATGTTTTAAAAAAATGATTTTGTGCAAATCAACCACATGAGAATGTTGTGCAGAACAAGTCTTCAATTGCAGAATTTTCTGTACATGACAGATTTTTTTTTTCTGCACAAGAAATAGTATGTATACACAAAGATATAATTTCCTGCACAGAAAAAGTTGTTGAAAAGGCTGTTTTCTGTCCAAAACAACCACGTGTGAATTTTGCTCAGAAGTTGTCCCAAATTGAGAACAGGCTTCAAAAACTGTTTCTTGAATACTCTCTCACAGCAGGAAGAAAATTGCTAACGTTACTTGTTGCTTCCTTTGAGAAGAAAGTTAGCCAGTAATTCTATCTCTGCTTTGGACTAGCAGTTGAATCTTTCCTCGACACTAGCAATGAGATAATGTCTTCTTCTTGTTGTGTGTCTTCAAGTTGTTTCTGACTTAAAGCGACCCTATGACAAACCTATCACGTGGTTTTCTGTGGCTGAGAGTGTGCGATGCACCCAAGGTCACCCAGTAGGTTTCCATGGCTGTGTGGTGAATAAAATCCTGGTCTCCAGGGTTGTAGTCCAGCACTCAAATCGTTATGCCACACTAGGCGCCTTTCCATACTACATTGTCATAGTGCTATTATTCCACTCTCAACATCCTGTGGAATTCTGGGGTTTGTAGTTTACTGAGTCCAAAGAGCTCTCTGGCTGAGAATTCTAAATACCCCTCCCTAAACTGCAAACCCCAGGATTCCCTAAGATGTTGAAAGTGGAATAATAGCACTATAACAGTTTAGTGTGGAAAGGCCCTAGGTCTCACATAATGTCTTCTACCATACCCGAATGCAGCCAGTTAAACAAGATGACAGTTATGGAAGTGGGACAGGATGTGAGGCACAGAACTCTCCTGCTAAGTAAGGTGACTAGTTCGTTCACATAACAATAGGAGCAATCCCCTATCAATTATTTGTGTGCGTGAACGTACATACATACTATTAATACTGGACAGCAATATCTATTTCTTCTTCTTCAGTCATTTTTCAACTTCTGAAAAGTTTCCAAGAAACCTCAGGGAGTTCTCTCAAACTCAGTTCAAAAGCTTTTACTATTTTGCAGTGCAAACACCTCAGGTGAAAAACCTTGAAAGTCTTTCCTTTTAAGAAACACATGTTCAAATTGGAATGTGTACATAGATAAGAGTCAGCACAGCTGTTCCCATCTGATTTACAGATACTAGAATAAAAGTTGAAACCAATGCAAGCGTCATCTGTCTAAAAGCCCCAGGCATATGCCCTCACTCTGCCCCCAGTTTGTGGAGACACCCCCCTTTTTAATATATATGTGTGTGTATGTGTAACCTGTTCCTTGTAAATACTGACAAATTTGCTTTTGAGGAGTGGCAAATTTTACACAGTTCAATTAACTTATTTCAAAGCAAGTGTGTGTAAGGAGAACAGCTTATTATTCAAGAATGGGAGAGTCCTCCCAGATCCACAAAAAAGATCTATCCAATCCCATGTCCCACTTCCCATTAGATGCCTCCAGGAAATCCTAAAAGCAATCTAGGATTCCCACAGCCATCACTGCTTTTACATCTTGAATGGTGATATTCAGCATTTTACTCCCTGGAAGTTCTATACAGCTATCATGATCACCAGGTATTGGTAGATCTTCTGTTAGCTTGTCTAATTCCCTTTTAAGGTCATACAAGATAGAGACCATTTCTACCTTCTGCAGCAGTGAATTCCACAAACTGGTTCTGTGTTGTGTGAAGACGTACTTGCTTTTATTAGTTCTGAATGTCTTGCCTTTCAGTGTCATGGGATGATCTGGAAATAATGGAGAGGCAGTTTTTTCTTTCTGCTTGCTTCTGCATGGAAGGATCCAAACCAAAAGACACTGGACATTTATTCAGCCTTTTCCCTTTAATGGCTTTTCCCCAGTGATGTATTTAAGTCTTTTACTCCAAGTCTCAAGTCAAGTCTCAAGTCTCTACTTCCAAGTCTCAAGTCAAGTCTCAAGTTCTTGAAGATGCTTTCAAGTCAAGTCTCAAGTCTGGAAGCCAACTTGATACCCCAACCAAAATTTCAGAATTAATGGATAGAGTGAAATAAATTCAGCTTTAACAATTTAAGCAGAGTCAGCTCTCCACATTTGCAACTTTGCCATCTGCAGCTTCAGAAGTGAGGAATAGGATCCTATCTTACTCCCCATTACTGAAGATTCAAAAGCTTTAAAAGGAAGGATCCTTGTTTCTCAAGCCCATTGCCTAACCCATTTGCTTGAGAAATGCATCCACGCTTTAGGCTTGAGACAGATTGTCATGTGACTAGTAGGCAAAAAGAGATGGAGGCATTATTCGAAGTCGTAAGGTTTCTGGATAAATGCGTTATGGTAACTAAACCAAGGACATCAAGTCAGTCATTAAAAATATACAAGTCTAAAGTCGAGTCATGTCAGTGCATAATTTATGCCCGAGTTGAATCCGAATCAAGTCACTATAAAGTGACTTAAGTCCAACTTGAGTCCGCATCTATCGACTCGAGTCTACATCACTGGTTTTCCCTTCCCAGGGGGTGGGGTTACAAATGGAAGATCACATCTGAAGGATGTTCTCTCCACTCCCCTATAAAATTCTGTCAGAAAAAAAAGCTTTACTTCTAGAAGCATGCTGTATCCCCTTTCTCCTCAGCATGTGTGATTTTATCTGTCTTCAGGGATGAAAGAGAGATGAAATGCATCCTTTTGTCACTTGAGGCTGCAATCCTATGCACATTTATTTCTAAGTAAATCTCCATAGGATCAGGCTGCCAGCATTTGTTTTATTTAGCATTAATGATAATATACCCACACAGCACTTCCAAGTGTTCAGAGCACTTTGTATATCTTATCTGTTCCTACTCTCTGTAGGCAATTACAGCTGCCCAATCTCAGGTCCCAGCCTTGAATCCCCAATTTTCATGGGTTATCTCTACGTGAGGTTCAATGTTGCCAATTCTCCAGTTTTGGGAATAAGAACAGCTTATTACTTAAGAATGGGAGAGTCCTTCCAGATCCACAAAAAAGATCTATCCAATCCAACGTCCCATTTCCCATTAGATGCCTCCAGGAAATCCTAAAAGCAGCTCCAGAGAAGAGGAAAGAGCTATGTACATATCCCAACAGCAGCCGCTGGCAAGGCTCAGTTGATTTGTTACTGTAACTTTCAAAGACTCTCAGTGAGGATTATATATTTAATTAGTTGGCTGACTTCTTCTGTCTCAGTCATTTGTTGTGGTGCCAGGACTCACCCTCTGTTCTGCTCTGCATCTACCTTTCGGCTAGAAGCAAGGAGGCTAGACTACATGGTCTGTACCCTGTCTCCTTAACTGAAAAGATATAAGTTCTTTATTTCACCTTGCTTTAAGAACAGTCCCTTTAACTGTTGGTTGACTGATTCTATTTGCATGCCGCCTTTCCTTGCAGAATGGGACCCAAGGCGGCTTGCAAAAATAAGTTAAAAACATTAAAAAAAAACACACTTTAATGGAAAACATATAAAATTATAAAAACCTAAAACAATTTTAAAGCAGGTTAATAAATAAATAAAACACTCCCCAGCTAACATCCAAGCCTGCTTCAAGAGAAATGTTTTTTGTCTGCTGGCAAAAGGAGAGCAGGGAGGGGGCCAGCCTAGCTTCCCATGGAAGAGTGTTCCAGAGGGTGGGAGCAGCCGCTGAGAAGGTTCTCTCCCGTGTCCTCAACAGGCAAGCCTGGGACAGTGACATGTCCAAGAGAAAGCCTTCCCATGCAGATCTTAGGGCTCTAGGAGGTTTGTACAGGGAGGTATGGTCTTTCAAATATTCCAGACCTAAGCTGTATAGGGCTTTATAGGTCAGGACCAGCACTTTGAATTGTGCCCAGAAATGAATAGATAGCCAGCGGAGCTGTTTTAACAAGGGAGCTATGTTCTTTCTGTAACTGGCCCTGGGTTAGCATTCTGGCTGCCACATAGAGGACATTACAACCAAGATGTAATCAAGGCAAGTGTCACTGTAGCCAGATCTGACATCGAAGATCTAAGCTAAGATTTTTGTCATAGTTTCCAAACAGGAAAATGTGTGTTCTCTCTCAATCTCTCTCTCTGTGTCAGTTACAAGCTGGGACTGGCTTTTGGCCCAGAAACCTCAGGGCTGAGGGTGATCCTGAACTGGCAACCTTATGTAAGATACATTACCTTACCTTACCCCCAAAACTGTACATTGGGAATATAGGGAAGATGAGAGCAGCTTGCTAAAGGGCACCTGATGAAATAGAAACCTAGGACTTTCTGATTTATACTGTGGTTCTTAGCCGAATTCTAAGACGAAACAGCAAAATTATAGATACACACATTCTTAAGTAATGGTCCATTTATTTAGCAACACATCCTCTTTCTGAAGCCAATAGAGACCAGCCTATGGCGCAATAACTGAATACAATGTTTAGTTTTCCGCAACATATAACAGGGGAGGGGGTACTGATTGTGAGTGTGAGAACAGGTGCCTTACAAGTACACTCAAATATTCTGTTTTCATCGGAACTGGGAGTCATACTCGTCTGATTGGTATTTCCTTGGTTGATTCAAAACCAAGATCTATGATATGGTATTTGGGCTGGGCATTGAATTCTATTGCCTTGTAGCCAAGTACCTGAGTCATAGCCCCACAAACCAAATCCTGAGAGTATCTGGTAGAGAGAGGAGAGTCTGGGTGTGTACTGCAAACCTCGTACTCACAACTGTTGGTCATTTGATGGAGCTGAAAGATTAGCAAATGATGGATGGACAAAACTTGGCAGGGGCACAGAACACATAGACGTGTTTGCAAAGGGCTATAGGGAAAGAATGTGAGATGTTTGTCAATGCCAGAGTGGGTACTGGAGTTTGGGAACAGAAATGGCAAAGGAGAAAAACTTAAAAGGCTGGACCTGAACGGGGCAGCTTTGTTCTGGGGTAATAAACCTGGCAGGGCAGCCCTTTGCATCTTTATTCAGAGTAAGTCCCTGTTAGGAAACAAATAAGCAGGCACAGGAACGTAGCTCTCGAAAAGCATGTAAAGGAGATGCAGGAGTAAGAACTGGCACTTTGTGGGTTGGCCACAGAGTTGCAAACCATCACATTTAGACGTATCATCCCAATGCCTCAATATTTCATTTCATCTTTGCCCGAGGAGATCTCAGGCTGTATATCCCTCCTATCCACAAGTCTTTAACAATGAATTGATTTCATTCAGTTTATATTCCACTTCCCTTCTATAAATGAGACTTACAATTAAATAGGATAAATACAACAAAAACTCCCTTGAGTTCCAATTTTTGGGGAAAAGTGGAATATAAATAAGTAAATAAACAAATGATGGTGATGTAACTAAACGCAATTAAAAAAATCAAAACAATTTTTGCAATTACGAATGAAAGCAAGTACAGCAGCCGTCTGTTTCAAAGCTGCTTCCAAAGCCAAGTGAGCTCAGTTGCCAAAGGCACACCTACCTTCTAACAGAAAGACAACCTAGCTGGCCAAGTGTCTCTTGGGAGGGTGTTTCAGAACCTAGGAGCAGCCACCAAGAAGCCAGCCCATCACTTCAGAAAAATGCTGAACATAGCTGCCATGCTCTTCTCTCCTGTGATGAATGACCACATTTTAGCTATTTTAAAATCACCTTTTACAGACTAAACTCTTTCAACAACTACAAAAAATTAGTAGGCTTCCCATAATCAAGAGTATGGCCAGGTGAGGCAATCTGTGCCGGATCAGTCTGTTGTTGGGATGATTCCTGGCGCTGGGCAACCTCAAGGCCCAGGTATTGCCCAAGATATTTTTGCCACCTGAGGTAGAGCACCCAAGTGAAGGTGCTCTGTAATACTGAAAGCCACCCAAGGTATTATGACATATGGAGCAGAAAATCCCACAACTGTGTCTCTGAAATCCAGTATCAACAAAAAAAACAAACAAAAAAACCCCCAACTAGTTGCCTTTTTTATTAGAGCCAAAATCTCTGGTCCAGGGCAGGCTTTGTCAAGAATCCAGGGTCCCTTCCATACTATATAATTCATAGGCCATTTCTGCATGGTGGTGTCAACCCGCCACAGTGACAGATGATCGTGGTCGCAGGAGACATACTACTGCACAATGTCATGGGAAACCCGTCACTATCCTGCTACCAACCGCCCCCAACCTACCCATATCACGTGCTATGTCAATACCAGAAGAAATCCGATATTGACTCCCGTTCGCGCAACCCATCTATTACTTGATCGCATGTGGTTCCCAATTGCACCAGCTCTAATCACCAGTCTGGGAGCCCTGAGACACACAGACACAAGTATGCGTCCGACGCTGCCCAGTCAGAAAAATAGCCCTGGAAAAAGGCAACTAATTAGGTGTCACAGGGCAGGAAAAGGGTGAGGAGAAGGCATCACTATGGACACTGTTATGCGGAAGGTGCAGCAGTGTTAATGCCACTATTCTTCCGCCGCCGAGGGAAGCATGTGGGAAGGAGCACTGCAGAACTGCTCCTGTCCTGGCACTGGCAATGCCGGTATTGCCACGGATCATTGCTTCAGTGAGGTTGGTGCGGAAATGGCCATACACTTCAGCTGTCATCCCACTTTTTCGGCTGCTGTTAAAATGTCCTGGTTTCCCTCTCCTTCTCCCACTTTACTCCTTTGTTCTCAGCTTACTTCAGCTGCTGAAAACTGAGCTCAAAGGACAAAAGTAGTTTGCACTCCATTAACTCAACAGGAGGGAGAGGAGAGAAGGCAACAGAACCGACCTCTTCAGGCAAAAGCAAACTACTGCAGCTTCTCCAATCTTGGGTGTCCTCCTTCATTCATAGGTATTTTCAACTTGATCACAGTCTAATGTTGGTTGACGATGCATGGCCCAGTTTTCATCTGTGAAATGTTGGAGGATACATACTGTTAAAGTACTAGGATTCCACTTTAACTGCCATGGTTCCTGCCTAAAGTGATGTTGGATCATCATCCAGTGATGTTACAGATGAGAGACAAAAGTAAACAGTTTCAATGGCGACTTAATGATGGTGCATTGAATGAGGTAGAAATCACTTAAAAAAGCAAAAGAAGTATTAGACTGTTATTTCAAAGAAAATATGAAGGAGGAGATGCAGATGAAAACAGTTTGGGATGCATCTAAAGTGGTAATGAGAGGATTTTCATTCAACAGTGACAGCTACAAAATAAAAAAAAAAGAGAGGAAAAACATCAGATCTTATTAAAAAAACTTCAAGAAAAAGAAAAGGAATTTAAGACGAATCCATCTAAAGAATCCCTACAATATGAAATTAAGAAAGTACAGAAAGAAATTGCAGTACTCACAACTGAAGAAGTGGGGAAAAAATTGAAATGAAACAAGCAGAATTAGAGCAGGCAGATAGAATTGGAAAGTGGTTGGCTTATAATTTAAAGAAGAAGAAAGAAAGAAATTTGATTGCAGAAATAAAGGACGGGAAGAAAACGATTACCCAGCATGAGAAAATAAAACAGATATTTGAAAAATATTTCATAAATGTGTTTCAGGAAAACAAATCTCCTCAACAACAAGAAAGAGATTTAACAGGATATCTAAAGAAAACAAAGCTATGGAAAATCTCTGATGAAGCTCAGAAACAATTGAATGAAGCCATTACAATTAAAGAGTTGGAAGAAGTCATTAGAGACCTGAAAGTAGATAAAGCTCGAGGACCTGATGGATTTACGGTATTATACTATAAGAGATTTACAAAAGAATGAATTAAACCATTACAAGCAACAATAACAGAGATAAAGAAGGTGGGGAAACCGGAAACATGGGGAGAATCCAACATTGTAGTAATATCCAAAGAAGGAAAGGACAAAAGAGAGACAAAGAATTATAGACCAATCTCTTTGTTAAATGTAGATTATAAAATTTTTGCGACAGTGTTGGCAAGACAACTGAAAATAATATTGCAAGATAAAATACAAGAAGAACAGACGGGGCTTTTTCCTGGAAGAAATATGAAAGAACAATTTTAAATACAATAGAATATTATGATAAGAACTCAGAGAAGAAGTCTGTTTTGATATTTTTGGATGCAGAAAAAGCATTTGATAATATATCTTGGAAATTCATGCATTGGATATTAAAAGAAAGCAATTTTGGAGAAGATTTTTGTAAACGGATCAAAAGGATTTATCAAGATCAGTCAGCAAAATTGATAATTAATGAAGATACAACAGAAAAAATGTTTATACCAAAAGGAGTGAGACAAGGATGCCCACTGTCACCGTTGTTATTTATTGTGGCTTTAGATGTGTTGATAACGAAGATAAAAGAGGATCAAGAGATAAAAAGCTTAAAAATTAAGAGAAAAGAAATAAAATTGAGAGCCTTTGCAGATGATGTAGTTATTTTTTTGGAAGAACCAACAAGACTCAATTCAAAAATTGCAAGAGAGACTTAAAGAGTTTGGAATCGTAGCTGGATATAGAATAAATAAAGAGAAGACGATGTTGACTATGACCACGTCGAAAAAAGAACAAGTTGAACTGGAGAAAACAACAGGTTTCCAATCCTCTAAAAAAATAAAATACCTAGGAATTTATGTAACGAAGAAGAACCAAGAATTGTTTGGTAATAATTATGAAAAGGTTTGGAAAGAAATGAAAAATGAAATGCTGAAATGCAGTAAATTAAATCTATCTTTCCTGGGGAAGATTAACGCTTTCAAAATGTCTTTATTGCCAAAAATGATGTTTTTCTTCCAAAATTTTCCAATAATAGGTAATGGGAAAATATTTAGAGAATGGGAAAAAGAAATTTCAAAATTTATCTGGCTAGGTAAAAGGCCAAGAATAAGATTTAAAACATTACAGGATGCTAAAGAAAGAGGGGGATTAGACTTGCCATCATTGAGAATATACTACCAAGCATGTTATCTGGAATGGATTCAAAATTGGAAATCATTACAGAAATCACCGATGAAAGAGTTGGAAGAACATGAGAATAGATTTGGATGGCACGGCTATCTATGTCACAATAAAATAGTGGTGAATAAAGAATTTAATAACCATTGCATTTGGAAAACATTATTAAAAGTATGGCAACAACTATATCAAAGATTTTACACAAATCTCCTGATATGGACATCACCACAAGAAGCATTCAAAATTGCTCCTACAAAAGAAGGCAAATTGCTTACATATCAAGATATACTTATTTGGGAAGGAAATAAACTGAGAATAAGAACACTAGAGGAAATGAAAGAAGCAGGACATGAATTAAATTGGTTTCCATGGTGATAACTGAAAGAAAGATTTAAAATGGACCAAAAAGTATACGGATTTGAGAGAAAGGAAAATGAATTGGATGCATTGTTGAAAGAAAATCAAAAGAAGAGAATATCCAAACTTTGTAAACTGTTATTACAGAGAGAAATGGAGCAGGAAGAAATTAAAGAGACGATGATTAGATGGACACAAAATATAGGACATTCAATAGACCTCAAGAGTTGGAGAAGGGTATGGAAAACAGATTTAAGATTCACACTGAGCTCAAACCTAAGAGAAAACTTTTATAAAATGCTCCACAGATGGTAGATGACGCCAGAGAGATTACAAAAGATTACCAAGAACGGTAATCTGAAATGTTGGAAGTGTGGGGAAAAGGAGGGAACCTTTTATCATATGTGGTGGACTTGTAAAAAAGCAAAAAAAAAAAAAAAAATGGAAAGAAGTACATGACGAAATTCAAAAAAAATTTAAATTGAATTTTGAAATGATGCCTGAATTATATCTATTGAATATGATAGAACCAAAGACAGAGATTAGAAAATACAAAAAGTAATGTTATATTTAATTACAGCAGCTCGGTTAACATAAGCTCAACACTGGAAACAAGACATTAAAATAAATTTGGATGAATGGAAAATAAGGGTTATGGATACGGGGGAGATGGAGAAACTTGCAAACTCATTAAAGAATAAACCTATTCGGCAATTTGAAAGGGAATGGAGAGAAATAAGGAAATGGCTTCAAATGTAGAGATATGGATTGAAATGGTGGAGTATAAATGTATTGTATGACTCAACTGGAGAAAAAAGCCTGATATAAGGGAGTGGGGGGGGAGGGTAACATTTGAGATGAAATGTACGCAATTAATATTTTTTTGGAAATTTAAATAGAAATTATTTCAAAAAAAATTTAATTGCCATGGTTCCATCCAATAGAATCCTGGGATCTGCAGTTTAAGAAGGAATAATTTAGAATTCTCAGCCAGCAATCATTAGTGTATCACCAAACTACATATCCCAGGATCCCATAGGATGCAGCCATGTCACAAGTAGAATCATAGTGCTATAACTGTGCGGCGTGATAGGGCCACAGCAGTCCCTTCACATATGGCTCTTTACAGTGGTAGTGTAATGGTTTGAGTGTTCCACTGAGGCCATTTTCGCACTAGACTATTATAGTGCTATTATTCCACTTTCAACATCCTATGGAATCCTGGGATCTGCAGTTTAGGAAGCGGGCATTTAGAATTCTCAGCCAGAGAGCTGAGAATTCTAAACTACAAAATCCAGAATTCTACAGGATGTTGAAAGTGGAATAGTAGCACTATAACAGTGTAGGGCGGAAATGGCTTAAGAGTCCAGGCGAGCAGAGGTTGAATCTCATCTCAGTCATGGAAACACATTAGAAGACTGTAGGCAAGTTAGACTTTCTCTGTCTAAGAGGTAGGCAACAGCAAGCCATCTCTGAATATCTCTTGCAAAGAAAATCCTACCACTGGTTTGCCATAAATCAGAGTCAACCTGAAGCCACAACAAAATGCCAGAGCTGGGTAGAACAGCACTTCAGATAAACAAACAAAAGCCCCTTCAAATAAAAGGTTGCTCTTTGACAGCCCCTCTCATAGAAGTCTCCTCTGTGATGTAGACCACAGGCGCCCCCCCCCCCCAAGATCAAGGAAGGGAAACGTGCATTTGCACACATTCATGAGGCCACACAAACACATGGTAATTTCTGCCTGGCTCCAACCACTCTTCTCTTTCCTGTAGCCAGAGTTTCAGCAGGAAAGATAAGGAAGGGAGGACTGGCATGTATTCCAAGCCAAATGGAATCACTGACAATTGCCTCAGGGCAGTACAATCGGTCAAGTGTGCTAAACCAAATCTAAAGAAGAACCTCCCACAGATCAGTATTTGGCGAGTGTGACTGAGGCCTCCATTGTCTTTGTGTGCTGACCTGTCCCCTTGTCCCACATCATAGGAAAGAGACTCAGCCATAGGAACAAAACTTTCTTCTACTTTCCCAACCATCCAATCTCTGCCTTGTTCTACTGTATTTCCACACGTATATATGCACCCACCCTATCTCCAAAGACTTCTTACAACCAGTCGACAATTAAAAACATCCTTCCAGTTCCAAACATAGCATGCAAAGAGCTTCAGAAAATGACAGCACGGCAGCATTCCGTTGCTGTGCTGTAGCAGCTGGAACATCAGTCTAGCTTTGGTCCCACTTTATGAGAAAGGCATGGCATAAATGAAACAATAAATAAATATTTAAAGCACGCGAGTACATTTTAGAAAATAGAGACTGCTTATCTCAGACAATGAAAATCGCTTATTGAACGCCTTCCTTAAACAATACAGGCTCTTCCCCAGTTTCTAGAGGCTTGTCCACTTTTCAACTGCCACTAACTAGAGTTCTGCAGACACTATAGAGCCTATTAAAAATATAAAATGCAAGAGTAATGAATAAAAGTAATGAGGAGGTCATCCACATTCAAACCAAGCAGGTTTGGAAATGGGATAGAGAAATTACCAATGGCTATTGATCGATCCCAGTTAGAGTACACCCATGGAATCAATTGTTGAAGTGGGAAGTATGGGTGGCTAAACACACAGGTAAATCCTATTGATTTGATGTGACTCTTTTAGTTGGAACTAACAATAAGATTGTGCGTGCCAACTTTTTGAGTAAGGCAGCCGACGGATTGTTGTATTGTTGTATTGTTCTGTTTTATTGTCTTTGTCCCTGATTGTGTATATGGATGTTCTGCCCTTTGGTGTAAAGGGTGTTATAAATGAATGTTGTTCTTGTTGTCATCTTTCCCACAGAACAGAATTTTTCCTTGGAAAGGGGGTCTTTAAGTTTTCACTCCCAGGACTTCTAAAATTCTTTCCCAGGAGAATTTGGTGGGGTCACATTTGGAAAGCACAAATTTTACAAACGTTTTAGCTCAGCCTTCCTTCTACCCAACCTTGTGCCATCTAGATTTGTCAGGCAATAGTTCTGTTATCTTCAGTCAGTGCTACCATGTTAGCTGTGGATGGTGGGAGCTTTAATCCAACACACCTACTGGTACCAAGCCGGCAGATGTTGCTTTAGGCTGAAGGTGATAGGAAAAAGAAAGTGGGAAAGAGGCAGTGGCCGCTGTGTTGTTTTTTACTTGAGGGCATGAAAAGAAGCAAGGGGCTTTGTGGTAAGCCAAACAGGACTCTCACCTGGCTGATGTTGACCAGATGGCCTAGTTCTTGAATGCCCAAGGCTGACCGATTTAAAGAATAGGATCTTACAAAATTAAATGAGGGCTTTTAAAAGAGCTTTAAATGCAGTCTTCCAGAGCCTGAAGGATAGCATCTAACAGGGAAGGAAAGTTTCGGGACCTCAACCACATCCACAGCAAAGATAACATGGGAAGCGTGGGCAGCTGAACTCCGGGACAGGCCCTGGTGGTTTCTGCTCTTTCGCTATCAGCCAGACTGGACTCACCCATTTCAGGGAAAAGCCCTTTGAACTGGAAGTTTCAGACTATCCAGGCGTGGGGGGAATTTGCCCTTTGCTGACCCATAGGCGGGGATGCGGCCTGGGGATTGGGAAGCAATCTAGCTTTTGCAGGCCAGCTTCTGAAGTGACTAATCCCAGCAGCATCTGGACAGAAATTCCATGTGTCAAAATCGGAGGCAGGGTGACACAACCCAGAGTTGGGCTGGGCTTTTGGGAAGGCAATAGGGGGGAAAGGTTTAGCCCAAGATCCTTAAAAAGTAAAGAAATTTCACCCAAATAGAATCTCTTAACGTCCACTGCAAGCCGGGAAAATGTTTTTGTGCCATGGGGGGTTATGGGATGACATTGTTCTCCTCCATGTTAATGAAAAAGAAACCTCTGAGGGCAATTTTGTACATTAAAAGTACATTTTTTAAAAAAAAAAACCTGCATTTACAAAGCAGATGAAAAATCAGCTTTGGCTCAAATCATGCCTGTCATTCAACCACACACGTGATTTTAAGTATTTGTACTCTGTTATCTGTCAGAATGAATGTTGCCATATTCCAGAGGCTGGTTGTATCACAGCTTCCAGAATCACCAGCATCTGATGAGAGATTGCAAAAGTTGTGGTCCCAGCTGTGAAATATTTGCACATGCTGGCAGTGGATTTGTGGTTTAAACTTTTCTTACCATTTAGCGGGATGCCCAACCTGACCAAATGATCACACAGAAGAAGTAACCTGTTGTGTGATACGGATTTACTGAATCGATCGGTGCAAAGAGAGGCGGAGAGATGCCAACTGATCATATGGGAAAATGTAATAATTCCATACCCTCCAACTATCCAGATTTGACAGAGACAGTGCTGATTCATCCTCTGCTGGTCCACTTTTTCAAATGCTTTTAAAATGTCCCAGTATCTCTGCCTCCCTCCCACTTTCTCCTTTTGCCCTCAGTTTATTTCAGTGGGTGCAAACTGAGTTCAAAGTACAAAAGTCATTTCTACTTAGTTAATTCAGCAGCAGGGAGGGAAGAGAAGGGGGTAGAAACTTGCCCTTCTCTGTAAGCTCAAGCGAGAGCAAACTGCTGCAAGCTTCTCTTAGCCTGTGTGCTCTTCCTCATCAATAGTTTTTGCCCTCTTGACCACTCTCTGATGTTGCTTAGCTGCATGTTTCTCAGTTTCCATCTGTGACATGCTGGAGAGAATTTAATTTAAAGGTTTTCTGTCATCTTCCACTCCTCCACATACACACCTGCCAGCAAGGAGGAGTATTAGGGAGGGCTGATTTTCCAGTCCTGCTGCCGTGCATACTCCATCAGCTATGTCAACGCTCGTTCCCCACCCTATATGTTCCTTTCCACCCAAACCCCCTAGTTTGCATACCTGGTTTCTTCTGTGTGCATGTGTGAATGCATGTTGAGGAGGGGGAAGGCTGGTGATAAAGACCCCATTTCTCCATATCTCCTCCTCCTTATTCTGTCTTTCCCCAAAAGTGGAACTCAAGGCAGCTTACAATGAGCCTTTCTGCACTACACCGTTATAGCGCTATTATTCCACTTTCAACACCCTGTGGAATTCTGGGGTTTGTAGTTTCCTGAGGCTGAAGAGCTGGCTGGCTGAGAATTCTAAAGGCCCCTCCCTAAACTGCAAAGCCCAGGATTCCATAGGATGTTGAAAGTGGAATAATAAATGGCCAATAAAACAGCTGAAAATGTACAAACGCTGAAACAGAATTAAACTACTTGCAATGTTAAAACAATTTGAAAGCTATACTTAAAAAGAGAAAAAGCAACTGGAAACAACTTAGTGTAAAACAATACAGCACCCTGCTAAAAAACCTGTCCTTTGAACACTTTCTGTTTTGAAAATCTGTTGGAATAAAATGGCCTTCGCCTGCCAGTGGAAGGAATGGGGGAGGCATTCTGTCCTCCCTAGGAATTGAGTTGCAGAGTCAAGGGCAGCCATTAAAAAGGCTCTGCCTTGAGTCCCCACCTACTGTACCTGTAGAGATGGTGGAGAAGACTGCCAGCAAGTTTTATTGCACAGCTAACTCACCCACTATACATCTCATTTATTAGGCTGATTCCAGGAAATGGGAGAACATTTTGCTGTGAAAGCCAATGTGCTGTAGTGGTTTGAGCATTTGACTACAAACCTGGAGACTAAGGTTCAATTCCCTGCTCGGCTATGAAAACCCACTGGGTGATCTTGGGCATGTCACACACTCTCAGCCCCAGAAAACCCCGTGATAGGTTCTCCTTAGGGTTGCCATAAGTTGGAAATAAGGAAGACTGTTTTTAAATAAGGGATGGGGAAAATATCATTCCTCACCATCAGTCAGTATTGATAGGGGAAAGCTGATGGCAGGAGCAATCCAGCAACATCTGGAGAGCTATTGGGTCATCTTGCCTGCTTTAAATGATTGCCCACATATTACGGGAAACAGAAGTGAGTTAGAAGCATTACCTCCTGGGTGAAACCACAACCTGCTGTTTTTGTGAGATTTTATATGAGGAAAGCCAAGTTCCTTATATATTGGGAAAGCCAGTTTGAAATAAACAAATATGCTGCCCGGTCAACTGGGCATCCACAAGTTTTCAATCACTCACCAGTTTCATGCATGTCTTTTCAGAAATTAGTCATGCTGAGTTGAGTGGACTTACTCTCAGATCAGGACTGTTGCCTAGTTTGCTGCCATGGTGATTATTATGTTTGTGTATTGTTCTTCCCTTCCAGGTTCCTGTGAAATTCAGAAATCTATATTCGTAAAAAAGTGAGCAGAATCGATGAGGGTGGGAACCAGCACAGAGCAGAGGGCTGGGTGTTGGACTAAGACTCTGGGAGACCAGGGTTTGAATCCCTGCTCAGCCGTGGAAACCCAGTGGGTGACCTTGGGCAAGTCACACTCTCTCAGCCTCAGAGGAAGGGGATGGCAAACCCACTCTGATCAAATCTTGCTGAACAATCTTGCTAAGAAAACTTCCACTGAATGAGCAACAACAATAAATAAGGATATCTGATGTGGAAGCAGTAGTGATGGAGATGGGTGTTACTATAAAGAAGGAGTTTAGGGTGCAATATTATTCAGTCTTTCTTGGGAGCAAGCCCCAGTGAATTCAAGAGACCTCTTGTAATATACAGGATCACACTGTCCAGTCCTCAGGCTTGAAAGCAAACAGTATAGAGCATCTCCCAAACAGCACTGTTTTCTATTACGTTCTGGGGTTCTCTTCATCAAATTATTTTAATTCACCCATGAAGGAATACTGGGTTCCATTTGTAGATCTCTCTGTCCAGCAATGCCCTATATCCAGTTATGTCCCATGTAAATGTCCGTTGTTCTTGGTCTTCTTTTTGCCTCCTAGTTAAACAGGTTGCGGAGGCTTCTGAATCAATGCAAAAAGCCAACCACACCTATTTATGGAAGTAGGAAGTAGTTCCCAGCTGTCATTAACTGGTCTGATCTTCCATGGCAGCCAGCATATCCCCATTTCCCCCTACCCCACGCTTATTCCACACCCGGATTTCCCGACTCACAATTTACTTCCAAAGTCCGTCCTTGATTGCGACAGAGAAATCTCTTATCAGAAGGAATAATCCTCTTTCTTCTGATAATGTCCTTCCCTAAAACTTGAGCAGCAATATCCAAGCATTATTTGGAAACTCTAAAGTGGCTTTTCTGCAAAACATTGAGGACCCCCCCCCCATTTTTGGCTGAACGATAGAAAGTAATCGTCCTATCTATGCTGCCTAGGTGGGCTTACTTTTGAGTGACTGTGGATCCTGAGTGAACGATGTGTCAGAGAAAGCCTCCGCAGAATGAGAGGCAGTGTGATCTAGTGGTTAGCCTCCTTGACTGGGCTTTGGGGGTGATCCAGATTCTGGGAATGATCCTCAACTGGGTCATGGGAGTGATCCAGAATCTAGGAGTGATCCAGATCCTCGGCCTCTACTTACTGGACAACATTGTGCCATCACTTCCCCCCCCCCCCCGCCTCACAAGGTTTTCATGAAGATCAAGTTGGAGAAGGGAGGCATGTCATTACTGAGTCACTCCAGGCCCCAAGTGGGGCTTATTTCTGAGTCAGTGTGAATGGTTGGGACAGGGGAAGTGTTCTCGTACCCAAAAGGCAATGTGGTGTAGTGGTTAGTGTGCTCGAATGGGACTTGGGTAAGCCAGACTCGAGGTCTGGCAGTGCTCTGAATAAAATCTTTCCAGGAAAAGCCCATGATAGGCTTCTCTTACGGTCACCATAGGTGGAGTCTTGGTGTTGCAGTGGTTAAATGGCTGTACTGGAGCCACAAGGTTGTGAGTTCGATCCTGCAGGGCTCCAGGGTGACTCAGCCTTCCATTCTTCCATAAGTCAGTGAAATGAGTACCCAGCTGGTTTGTGGCAATTAGTTAAACACATTGTAAACCACTTAGGGAGTGCTCAGCACTGATAAGTGGCATATAAGTGTAACTGCTATTGCTATCCGTGCACAAATATAGGATGTAGGACGTGTGGCTGGGTAACAGTACTTGCGAAAGGGATCTAAGAGTCTTGGTGGACCACTAGTTGAACATGAGTCAGCAGTATGATGCAGCAGCCAAGCAAGCCAATGCGATTCTTGCTTGCATCAATAGAAGTATGGAATCTAGATCAAGGGAGGTAGTGGTACCGCTCTATTCTGCTTTGGTTAGACCTCATCTGGAATACTGTGTCCAGTTCTGGGCACCTCAGTTCAAGAAGGATATTGACAAGCTAGAGCGTGTCCAGAGAAGGGTGACCAAACTGGAGGTTTTTGAGCTGTGGCTGGATGGCCATCTGTTGTGTGTTCCTGCATAGCAGGGGGTTGGACTGGATGGCCCTTGTGGTCTCTTCCAAATCTATGATTCTATGATTCTATTGCTATCAAATGGCTCGAAGGCACACCACAACTCATTGGCTGACTTTCTGTGCCATCGCTTTCTTGACTGATCTACCTCATAAAGGTTGTCGTGAAGATCACTTTGGTGGGACTCAGATATTTGGGTATATCACTATGAAATCGCTCCAGGCTCCAAGTAGGTGTGACTCCCAAGCGAGTGGTGTGCCAGCACCAGCACCCTCAGGATGAGAAGTGATGCAGTCTAGTGGCCGACTGGGACTTAACAGTGAGAGAGCATCTCAGCCTCTAAACAATGAGTGAAACTGCGGCTCTGCTTTCATTCTGGCTGACCTACCTCGCAAGGCTATCATGGAAATCAAATCGGGGGGGTAAAAAAGTCTGCTATTGAAGCATGTCACTAGCTACATCGTTCCAGGTCCCCAGTGGATACTCCTGGGCTGGGCATCGGATGCTTCTGTGAAAATAATAATAATAAAAAAAGATGGACCAGGGTAGCTCTGAGGACTCCTTCTTTTAAAGAAACCTTCTGGGGGTTTAACTCCCAGCCACTCCCAGCTCCTTCCATTTCCGATATACACACTTGTCCTCCTCGCTCCCAGGACATCCTCGTGGTTTAAAGATGCACTCTGCACGTTCTCCGGAGCACTTTTCCGGGCATCAGAAAGCCGCTTCTCGTTCAATCCTGGAGAATCGGCGGCACTGCATGAGCAAAGGGCGTGCGTTTTTCGGAAACGGGACCGGAGGCGGGGAGAGGGGAGGACCGGTTAGTTAAACCCCTCGACGCCTTGCCGAAAGCGAGATCCCGGTGACTCGAAGCTCAGCCCAGCCTGACGCAGGGAAGGGACCGCCCCGCCTCGATTCAAAAACCTTCCCGGGACGGACCTCGGAGACAGATGAGAGCTTCCCTCGCAACCGGTCTCGGATCCCGGCCCTGCTTCTGCTCTCCCGGGCTTCCCCAAAGCTGCAGGTGAGGGGGCAAGAGAGGTGGGGAGGGGAGGGATGGCTGAAGTCTGGTGGGGGCCGACAGACGGCTCAACTTTATTGCGCTTCGGTAGGGGACTAGGGGCTAGTCTGGAAAGTGAAGTTTCCTTTTATTAACAGAGCGAACGGTTTGCTTTCTTTGCCCGGAAGAAGTCAGGATCACCCTGCGTTAGAAGGCGAGTGTGTTCCTGGGCACACGCAGAGTGCTTTTTGTCACCGTGTCGTTATCTCTTTTCAAAAAGTCGTATCACACTGGTGGCTAATAGCGCTTTGCTGTATTCACGTTGTATTACAACGAGGACCGCTTGTTAGGAATGAATGCTTTAGCTGTGGATTCTTTTGCTGGCAGGACTAGATGCCTGGACTAGATGCCCTTTGGGTGCCTTGTGACTCCATGGTTTTGTGATTTCTACGTCGCAGGTATTTCCAAAAGGACTTGAATCCTGACATCTCTTTCTTTTCTAGAATTTAAACACTTGTGAAGCAGGAGTTATACTGATGGAGCATCTGGATCTAAAATCCCAGGGAGAAAGGGTGTGTGTGTGTGTGTGTGTGTGTGTTGATGAATTCTCCAGATTATTTAACAGAGTTTAAAGGATTTGTACCGGCAATCAGATTTATTAAATGGGAGTCCCCTTTCAATTGTCGTGGAAATGTACACTGCGGATCCTAATCCCCACCAGCAATTATGGGTAGGAATAGATAGGTAGGATTAATACAAAATGTACAAAGTTGTGTGTGCACACTTTCCCCATTTCTGCCCAAAGCCACACTTTAAGCAACAAATGGTAGAGTGGCTGGTAGTGGTCAAAGCACAGAATATGAGTTTCAAAATAAAGTTTCTTGGGTGTTCTCACCAGCTGGGAGATTTGAAGGGATCGTGGCTGTTAGAGGACTGGGACAAACAGGGAAGGAAAGAACAGCCCAGTTTCATTTTTGTTGTGGGGGATTAGAAATAAGCGGCAACATGCCTTCCAGATGTTCTGCAGTGCAGTTTCCATGGAGATTTGGGAGATGACAGGATCAAGGAGTTAGAAGGGACCAAAAGGGCCAAATAGTCTTTGCTATGCAAGAATGTATAGTTAAACCATTCCTGAAAGATCCCATTTCTCCGATTTCTGTTTAAAAACCTCAAAAGATGGGAAGTCCACCACCCCGTCTACTCATTGGACAGCTCATACAGAAGTTCTTCCAAGTGTTTAGGTGGAATGTCTTTTCTTGTCATTTGAGTCCATCAGTTTGTGTTCTAGTCTCTGGAGGGGCAGGAAACAAGCTGACTCCATTTTCGGTACATGCTATTGCTATAATGTCTTTGTCCCTGATTGTATATATCGTCGTTGTTCCACCCTTTGGTGTAAAGGGCATTATAAATAAATGCTATTATTATTATTATTATTATTATTATTATTATTATTATTATTATTAGTCCTTTCATACACTTAAAGCTAGCTGTCATACCTACTTTCTCAGTCATTTCTTCTCTCTGTTAACGGAGATTTTGGCCAAAACATCCAGAGGATAACTACCCCGGGGGGGGGGGATCCAGTGGGAGAAGATGCGTTCTGCATCCAGAATGTGTTCTGCATCCAGAAGATCCTAGGTTCATTTCCTGCAACCGGGGAAGATCCCCATCTAAGATCCTGGAGAGCCACTGCTAAGAACAGTAAACAGTGGATGGACCACTGTTCTGAACTAATATAAGACAGTTTCCTGTGCTCCCATTCTAATGCCAAAACATGAGTCTCATACCTGCAGTGCATTGATTTATCACTTCTCTATGTTACCCATGCTATCCTGTGGGTGTATTGGTTATGAGCCAACCCCCCAGCCAACATGTACAATAGAGGGACCCCCTGCCTAGTGAAGTTGGCGTGCCTAATTCTGAAGTTATCCCATATTGCCAACTGGCTGCTGTTGACAGTCCACTCCCGCCTTGGATGAAAGATTGTCTTGTAGAGGAGCGGCGTTCCAAGGTTTAAATCAACCTGCGTAATCCGTTCCAATCTGATGGAGATGCTGGCCAGTTGCATTCAACTGAACAACAGCACTGAGGGATCTGCGCTTAATACATCTGATTGGTCCAGAGCAGTCTGCAAGTAACTTGGCATTTTACGGGTACTTTGAAATAGTCAAAGGACACTACCAAAAGCTTTTTAAGAGAACTGAAAATAATGGGAAATCGTGTATGAATCCAGTTCTTCTACTTTCATCTGCTGGTCAAATGGGTTACGTATTTTTTGGAGAGTAAAGTAGAACGGGTCGCATACCTGGGGGGGAGGAGATATTTCTTTAGAATTTCCTTCAGGTCTTCTGCATGGGTAGTGGGGGAGCTACTCTGCCCACTCTCTGTAAACCTTACAAACAGCCCCAGCTAAGATAGGGCAATGTTATTAATTCCCCCATTACAGAGTGAAGGCTGAGAAACAATAGCATTTCAGCCAAGGCCACCCACAAAGTCTGAGGTTTAGGCAAGATTTGAACTATGGACTTCTTGGCTCAGGAGTTGTGTTCTTATTCAATGTGGTAAGCCAGCAATACCAGTACCCCAAAATAGTTGCCTTGGAGTTCTTCCACAACAAAACAGCAATGCTTTCCTCTCTAGAATGTCTGTTCATGTGACTGTTGGGACATGTGACTAGTTGCATCACGCATTGGCTGTCCACGCACAGCATTCAGCTTTCTAAAAACTTTTTGTGTATTGTGAATTTTTATCTATGTTTGCTTTGAACTGTTGTAAGCTGCCTCTGGTCCCAAACTGGGGAAAATATGGGATCATCATCAATCTCAACCTCAAATGTTATTTCACAATGTTTTAGCAACTTAGGAAATGATAGTGGTGGTAGGGGGTAATGGTTAGAACATGACATGAGAACCTACTGGTTTTGAACAATGTGCAGTGCCATGGAGAACTTGCTTCATTCGATATTCTTGCTATCTTTTATACACTTGTCCTCAGAATTAAGTTGCATTTCTTTAATGGGATTTATTCCCGGGCAAAAATATATACCAGTCTCCTTTCCACACACACAGACCTGGCAGCTTTCAGATGTGTTGGACTACACTCCCCATCATTCCCAGCCTGTCATGTTGTATATGTACTTACCTAGGAGTGTGTATGCACTTATCTGGAATGTGCCCCACAGAACTTATTTATAACCAACTAGCATGGTGTAGTGGTTTGAGCATTGAGCTTCGACTGTGGGGATCAGGGTTCTATCCCCCACTCAGCTGTAGAAACCCACTGTGTGACTTTGGGTGTGTCACACACTCTCAGCCCCAGAATACCCCAAGATAGCCTTAGGGTTGCCATGTCAGAAATGATTTCAAGGCACACGACAACAACGCAACAGGTGTAGTGAGATCTGTAGTCTAGTATATAGGTTGAGGGAATTCTAAAGTATAGGACTGCAGCCCTAATGGTAAAAGTCTAAGGAAGGAGGCTTTGATGTGATAGAGCAGGAAAGGACAAGTGAGGATTAGGGAGCAGGGCATGAAATCCCTGTTCCCGTTATTAAGGGGAGGTGTGGTTAATAGTATACAACACGTCAAGCTCTTTTCTCATTTGTTTATTCAGTGACCCATCAGTGCCAATTGCCTTAATTTTTGAAAAACGCCCCATCTTTGGCCCCATTAAGAACTTTTATGGCCTTACTCGAAGCCTTTGCCAAGGGGTGAGTTTGGCAAAACTTTGGCACAGAGGAGTCTGTGGGGAGAATGCATTAGGATTCTATTGTGAGCCAAACCAACTCCCGAGAACCAAGAAAACAGGGCCAACACTTCTGATGTCCTTTTCGTGAGAGAGGGCTGGTTCCCAAATATTTTTATTGGGGGTGGTTTTCCTCATCCCATTCTCCAAACTACAGTGTGTAGTGCTCTAAGCCAGCCAAGTTTGTTTTGGCCCAGCAGGAAGAAAATCCCACCACATCCCTGGCTGTGAAAATAAATTGTAACACAGTCTATCAATCAATCAATCAATCAATCAATCAATTACTGCTATTCTGTGACACCCAGATTCAGCTGCCTGAGACAGCCTCATCACTCAACCTAATGGAAGGGCCAGCTTTGTTCATGGGACAGAATGAGTGGTTGCTGCAAGTCAGCTAGTTAACTTGAAGAGACGCTCCAGGTTAATGAAACCACTGCCCAGCTGAGGAACACCGCACCAGTCATCTGTTAGTCACACTGGACATCCACTGCAATGCATTATTCTTGCTTGTGGGGGCCAGTGGAATAAAGGAATGAGGTAGAGATGGCAACAGGATCGTATGCACAAATCCTTTATTTCAGCCTGGGGTTGCAATAAAAGACAACCTTTGGACAGAGCCACATTAGGGCTTTCATAGGTCCTAAGCACTCATATATTCAACTTCTCACCTTGCCTTGACATACCACTAGGGATATTTTTGTAGGTCTTAAAATTCCTGTTTTCATAGGTCCTAAAATTTTCATAATTGGATTAGGAAGCTCTATGTTTAGAATCAAAAGTACACTCTTGTGTAATACTGAATCCTGAACTCAGGGCCAACCTACCATTAGGCAGAGTGAGACAACTGTCTGAAGTGGCAGATCTTAGGGGCAAAAATGGAAGCTCTATAGTCCCCTCTGTTCCTGGACAGAGTGCTGGGTGACCTGCGTGCCTAAAATGGCCCACTGCCCTTAGGTGTAATGAAGGATCCTATCCCAGGACAGCTGGCGGCTTCCATGTCCATGGGGTAATGAATCCACTTTTGGTTTCAGTATGAATTTTAAAGCTGCTGTCCAAGTTTCACCATCTTGGATAATTTTTACAATAACAAATAGTCATGTATAGGATTATGACCCTATCCAACTATTTGTCTGAGTTCTGAGATTTTAACAAGCAGAGCTCACGCTTTCCAACCATATCCATAATCATAAGGGCTAGAAATGTGGGTTTTTAAAATAACTTCAATGGAATGATATTATAAATACCTCCCCTGTTGATTAAAAAAAATTGAACTCCTACTCTTGGAGATAACCCAGGGCATTCATTTCTCTCATTCTTTCTTGTAGGGATGGAGATCACAGAAGCCCCCAAGGCCTTTGTCTCAACTGGGCGTCGGATCATTACCATTGCTTTTGCCTTGCTCATACTCTCAGTCCTGTCTTGGGCCTACATCACAGGGTACCAGCTGGTTGCTGACCAGTACCACATCATGGCTTTTGGTCTTTATGGAGCCTTCCTCACATGCCATCTCATCATCCAGAGCTTCTTTGCCTTTCTGGAGCACAAGAGGATGAGGAGGGACTCACTGAAATGCAGCTATACAAAGACAGTGGCTCTCACCATCTCTGCTTACCAGGAGGACCCGGCTTACCTTCGTGAGTGCCTTCAGTCCGTAAAGGCCACCTTGTATCCCTCCGACAAGCTCCGCGTGATCATGGTGATAGATGGCAACAGCCCCGATGACCGGTACATGATGGACATGTTTGAGGAAGTCTTTGCAGGGGAAGACGTGGGCACTTTTATCTGGGGGAACAACTACCACTACCAGCCCCAGCTGGATATGGATGAAGGGGACAGTGGTTACCAGGCTGGGGATGAGCCATCCATCTATAGTGAAATAGACATGGATGATCCTGGGCAATTGGCAGTAGAAGAGTTAATACGGACTAAAAGATGTGTCTGTATCATGCAGAAATGGGGCGGAAAGAGGGAAGTCATGTACACAGCATTCAAGGCCCTGGGGAACTCAGTGGACTATGTCCAGGTAACTGATTTCTGTCTCATTGTCCAACTGTTTTGCTTTAGTTATTATGTCTTGCCTTTCCTTTGAGGAGCTCAACGTGATGTACATGGGCTGGGATCCCATTAGTGGCATATGCAAGTGGCCTACATTAACCTTATGACCGTGTATCTCTATTTTCAGCTACTATGGAGGTTGGTATTCTATTCCTCTCTCTACAGCAATCAAAACCCCCCTCCCAGACATACTGTATTGCTTCTGAAGCCTACCACCCAGAGCCAGTTATAACTGAAAGAAAGCCAGGACATTGCAGAAGCATCTGGCTATGTCCCTGTACTCGGGCACAAAATTGTTACCTCGGCCACTGAGACCTCCAGGGGACCCTAGTGGACCTCAGCAGATGATGTAATCACTTCACATCTGGCTACAGGGACATAACCAGATGCTTCTTCAATTCCCCTATACTCCTCCAGGCACAAACCCTGGGGTGAGGTTCAGCAACTCTAGGATAAGTTTGGGCAGATGGTAAATGGCTCAGCATAGCATAGTTCTGCATGCAAAACAATTGTGCTACACTGAACTGTACAGGATTGCTGGGTTTTGAAGGAGATGGTTGAATTTGTTTCTTTCAGCCTAAGAAGGAAGGCAGGGAAGCAGCACCTTTGAAATTAATGGATATATTTTAGTATAAGCTTCCACGGACTTAGGTCCACTTCATCAAATGCAACTGGATCGGATACCTCAGAAGTAACCTCCAAAGATTACACTGAAATACATGAGTTAGTCTCAAAGGTGCTGCCAGATCCTCCTTCTCCACACTGTTTCTTTCTTAGATCTGGTTCTATCTTCACCCCACCTCCTCTTTTTTTATCTTCAGAACAATCTTATGAGGTAGGTTTCAGATAAGAGGTAAAGATAGATCAAAGTTGTAACTGGCTGAGTGAGGATTTGCACTCAGGCTTCCCTGATCCTAGTCCAGCCCTCCACATATCCATTACACAATTTCCAACCTGACCACCCAGCCATTCACCCAACTTGATACTTGTTGACACCTGCAAATTCTTCACTTTAATTGTGCCTCTGCATAATTGCTGCCTTGCCCTTTATCTTTTCTTTTACATTCACTTTCCATTTCTGTGCTGATCAATAGTTCTCATTAAGACCAGCTTTGATAAGAACGCGATCCAGTGCTTACTCGTAAGGAACATTCAGCAGGATTGCTATGGGTTAAAGGGTACAACAGTTTCCATTGCTCCCAGCAACTAGCAACCAAGCTGGCTTGGTCTAATAGAGATAAAAGCCCCAAAATGTCTGATGGGACACAGGTTCCTTTGCCGTACTGCGTCATAGTTTGAGGCAGAAAACAGAGGAGAAGCTCATCTGCACAGTGTTATGATGTGCAGAATTCCATTTATCTAGATGCAGAACGCAGTCAGCCTTGCACGTGCGCAGATTTAACTTTCATGAATTTGATCGTTTTGAAGTTTCTCCAACCCCTGCCCCACCACCTCAAGTGCTTCTTTTCTGGGGGAACCTTCCCTCTTGGCAACTCCGATCAGGCTGCGCAGGCCTTAAAAAAACCTGTCTCTGATCCTCCCCCTCCTCCACCAGCCATTGCCTGGCCAGCTAAGAAGAGCTCACACCCTATTTCTCAGCACCATGAACCATCCCCTGATGTTCTCTCACACCCAAGAAAGAAGATGAGTGAGACAAGGGAAGCATAGAGCCACCATGTCAACCCACCCTCTTTTCCTCTCCTTTCCTTGATCTGGTTTGGACCCTGGGTGTCGATTCTCCCCACCACACCTAGACCCTCTTCTCTCTCTCTCTCTCTCTCTCTCTCACACACACACACACATTTTGATATTTGCAGTTTCTCCACTTTTGTGGGGGTCCTGAGCCCCAGAAAATGTGGAGGGTCAACTGTAATTAATGTTGTTTTAGCTACTAATGTTTGACAGACATGCCTACTAAATGACCTATGTTTTTTCACTCTGTCTAACTCCAGGGTGGGCAACTATGGCCCTCCCAAATTTTATTGGCTATCAGTTCTGTCAACCCTAGACTGTCTAGTTCCTGATAAGAGATTATGGGAACTGCAGCCCAAAAGGCTTTGGAGGACCAAAGTCTTCCACTTTTCATAGGGCCTTTCTGCATTACACTGTTATAGTGCTATTATTCCACTTGCAACATCCTGTGGAATCCAGAAGTTTGCAATTTAGGGAGAGGCATTTAAAATTCTCAGCCAGACAGCTCTTTGGCCTCAGTAAATTACAAACTACAGAATTCCACAAAGGTTTGAAAGTGGAATAATAGTACTATAACAGTGTAGTGTGGAAAGGCTCTCAGAAACGCCTCTTCTACTCTTGGTATAGGACTGGCTTTAAAATCTACCTCTGAACGAATTCCAGTCTGCCCTTTCCTGAAGGCGCCTGTAGAGTTCAAGGCATCTTTCATCAGCAATTAGGCCTGCCAATTTGCTACAGAGTTTTAAGGGATCCCAAGGTCTATTTAGCCCAGTTCCCTGCCAGTAATCCGCTGCTGAAGCACACATGAGAGGTGGCCATCTAAACTTGGTTTAAAAATTTCCAACAAAGGAAAGCTCATCACTTTCTTGCTCCTTCTTGCCTTTCATATTTGTGATGAGGTAAAGCAGATGATGCCACACTGGGAAGAGGGATGGATTTTGTGGTAGGGTGTTGACTCTTCTGTAACCTGTATAAACATCTTAGTGCTGATCTGCATAGCGTAAGTTTCTTTAATTAGTTATTGGGATCAGCAAAATGATTCAAGGCAATAAAACTTTGATCTCTTCCAAACATAGAATCATTGTACAAACAAAGTCCTAACTGCCCTTGTTGCAAGGGTGGCAAACCTTTGGCCTGCAACTTCTATCAACCCCACTCAACGATTAGGGATGTTTTTGTCCAAAACATCTTAAGGACCAAGATTCTCCTCTTATACTTTATAGGTAGCCTGCCTGCCTAGCTTCGACCCTTATTGACATGTTGTCTGTCAGTCAACATACTAGACTGTCTTTCAATATCATCACACTGTAGCTTTGCAAATTGCTTTCCGTACAGTTGCCATCCATCTGTCCTTTTGCCATTCCCTGCCTGCAGCCAAAGCATCAACCCATCTCCTTAATTTTGTCAGGAAAGGAGTTATTAATTCTTGCTTGCTCACATATTACTCACTGCCAAGTTAGGAATTTATCATTTCCATTTCACAGATGAGGCAACTGAGCAATGAAAGTGTGACTTTTTTGCCTCAAGCCAGTCAGTAAGTGATGCCAGCTGAGACAGCTTCTAAGCTTGGCTGTCTGGTGAGCACTGTCCCAAGTTTCAGCATGTTCTCCATTGCATAACACTTCACAGAGATAAAGTTGCTGTTTTCAAAGCTGGGCCATGGTTTTGCCATGAAATCTGTACACACATGCGCATATTGCTTGATTAAGGTTCCCATCTAGCTGCAGTGTACACAAGTTGCATCCCCTTGGAAGTACTACAGCCTTTGGAAAAGATGAGGAAGCACTATAGTTAACTGATGAAGTTCTTGGCGGACTTTTATCACCAACGAAAAATAAAGGCACTTATGGGCTTTTCTGGTGGGCATCCTATTTGTGACATATGCTTCTGTAATTTGCCCTCCGCATGTGGGGTAAATTAATTGCCATAGCACAGCAGATGTATTCTGCTGACAGCAGCAGAAGTAGAGTAGCACCTACATCAGTGATGTGCATTGTGGTTGCACGTTGCCCACAGTGGTTACTCATTGTGGCTGCACATTGTGCATTGAGCAACAGCCCTCAGTCATTGATGTGTGTCACACAATGTTGCTCTTCTGTACTGGGTGTTGCATTGCACTAGCATAGCATATTTCTGCAGGTGGATGTTTATGCTACCCTGAGGAGATGTTGGATTGCAAGTTCTATCTCCTGTGCCAAAATAACTTGGCTCCTAAATGTTTTTGGGTGGTTAGGTAGGTAGGCGACTTTGATTGCTCTGCCCCAGGCAGCGAAATATATTGCGCTTGCCTCATCTCCAGTCTAAATCTCTTGGCTTCTCTCAGGTTTGTGACTCAGACACCAAACTGGAGCCACAAGCGACGGTGGAACTGGTGAAGGTGCTGGAATCAAACGAACGCTATGGGGCAGTTGGTGGGGACGTGCGGATCCTCAACCTCTCTGACTCCTACATCAGCTTCATGAGCAGCCTGCGCTATTGGATGGCCTTCAACATTGAACGTGCCTGCCAGTCCTACTTTGACTGTGTATCCTGTATCAGTGGCCCTCTAGGTAAGGCTTCTCTCACCCATGGGTTTCTTATTCTTAATCTCAGTAAGACATGGGAGTTATTACTTGAGATCAGAAAGGCTATGATGTTTTTACCAGTCCCTTGTACATTTTATCCCTACCCTCCAACTGTCCTGATTTGGCAGGGACAATCCCGATTAAATCTCTGCCATCCCACTTCTTCAGCTGCTTTTGAAATGTCCCAGTTGCTTTCTCCTTTTCCCATTTCCCCAGGTTGTCCTCAGCTTACATCCATTGGTCCAAATTGAATTCAAACTGCAAAAGTAGTTCGCACTCTATTCACTCAGCAATGGGGAAAGGAGAAGAAGAGGTAGAATCTGGCTGTTCCCAGTAGGCTCAGGCCAAAGCAAACTGCTGCAGCTTTTTGTAGCTGGTGTGCTCTTCCTCATTAATAACTTTTGTTATCTTGACTACACTCTGATGTTGCTTGATCACATGTAACCTAGTTTTCATCTGTGAAATGTTAGAGAGTATGTTTTTACCTTGCCCAGTACCAGATTTTTATATCTGTGAAATAGACAGAACTTTAGGACCAGAAGAAAACTCTAAATCAGACACCATACAATATGTATCTAAATTTGTGCAGGAATAACTATAATTTAGATGAAAAAATTCTTAAGGTAAATACTTATAAAACCAGTACTTTCATTGACCTTTCAGTGAAAACAATGCATATTTTTCTATCATTCTGAGACCTCTTGACATAATTTAGGATAGAGGTTCTTAAACTTTTTTAGGTGATTGACCTCTCTGATCATGATGAAAGCTGTGAACCCTCTTCCCTCAAAGTAACAGGAAGGAGATCAGAGAGAGGGAACATGGGGTTCACAGCCCCCTTGAAGTCTATCCGTGAACTGCAGGTTAAGGGGTCTCTGCATCTCTTTATCTGGCTCAGCTCTCACCTTCTTTCAATGCTGCCCTCTTCAGGCTTGTATCGGAATGACCTCCTGCAGCAGTTTCTGGAGTCCTGGTACAATCAGAAATTCCTTGGAACCCACTGTACCTTTGGAGATGACCGACACCTCACCAACAGGATGCTGAGCATTGGCTATGCCACCAAGTAAGGAAATGTAGCTAACTAGATCTTCTAAAACAGGAACAATACAGAATGAAGCCCAGCAGGTAGATGGGTCCATTATAACATTGTGAGCTTGAGTATTGGCCTGGAGCTTGGAAGTTCAAAGGGTTGCTTTGAGAATAGAGAGGAGGAGATGAGAGCCATGTATCTTTTCTTGAGCTCATTGGAAGAGCGGCTGGACATAAATTTCACTCAGTAGCACATGAGGATATGTGCAGACAGCTAAATTTGTGTCTTGGAGAGAATGTATTTAGGGCACAGAAACAGATTGGAGACATCTCCAATCATCATTGTTATTTTCACCATCAACAACACCTACAACAGCATATGAAAGAGGATTCAGCCATTCCCATTTTCAGATAAAGACCCAAGGCTGGTAGTGATTGTCTTGTCTTGTCCAAGGTTGAAGTCTCCCAAGTCAGTACCCCTCCAGGTACTGGCAACGCATGGTCTGAGCAGCAGCAGGATCATCCCCCCCTCCACTTCTCTCCACCCCCAATTCTCAGACCACAGGACTTCCCCACCCTGATGCCCCCAGAAGTCTTAGAGACAGCTCAACCAAGTTGTGGACAACACAGCTTGGGAACAAAAACGGGGATGACTTAGAGACGATTCCCATAAGCTCCAACCAGTACAGCTAATGGGAAGTAATTGTGGGAATCGCTGTCCAAAACTACTAAATGGAACAGGGTCGGAAAGACGCTAGAGTGTTATGGAAACAGAAGCATGTCTTGTTCTTTCAATATTGACTTTCTTCTCTCCTGTGGCAGATACACCGCCCGTTCACGCTGCTACTCAGAGACCCCGTCCTTATTCCTGCGATGGCTGGCACAGCAAACCCGTTGGACCAAATCCTACTTCCGGGAGTGGCTCTACAATGCCCTCTGGTGGCACCGGCACCACTTATGGATGACCTATGAGTCTGTGGTCTCAGGCATCTTCCCCTTTTTCGTCACTGCCACTGTCCTACGACTCTTTTACGGGGGGAACCTGTGGGATGTGCTGTGGGTGCTGCTTTGTGTCCAGTTGGTGGCCTGCGTGAAGGCCCTTTATGCCTGCTGGCTGCGTGGAAATCCCGTCATGATCTTCATGTCCCTCTATGCCGTGCTCTACATGGGCGGCCTGCTCCCAGCTAAGTACTTTGCCATAGTGACCATGAACAAGAGCAGCTGGGGCACATCAGGCCGGAAGAAAATGGTGGGGAACTACATGCCTCTGCTACCTGTTTCAATCTGGGGTCTACTCCTTTTCGGAGGCCTGATCTATACCATCTACCAGGAGGCCTTTGCCGACTGGGCAAGTGAGCCAAAACAGACTGAGATCATCTACTTGCTCATTGGTTCAGGAATCTACCTGGGCTACTGGACATTCATGATCATGCTGTATTGGGTGTGGGTTCGAAGGTGCTGCCGGAAACGAGTGGATTTCTACAGCATTGAGGTATAAGCTGGGTGGACAGAAAGGGCTGGGGAACCTGAAATCTATACCTGGCTACTGGACAGATGGAGGCTGGAAAGTCTGGAGTCTTGGCTTGTCATCTGAGCTCTAAGAGAAGAAAAAGGTCTAGCAGGGAGCTTCTCATGGATAAGAACTGAGAATTCATAGTAGGGGGGGTGTCTTTCTATGTTCCCCCTCCCTCTAATGTGGTTGGTCAGTAAAGCTGAAGTCTAGACTCCTTGAGTTCTCTGCCAGAAGCCAAGGTGATGGTGGAGAAGCCTCAAGACACCTGTATCTCAGGAAGGGTATCTGTTTTGGTCAACCACACATGAGAGTCTCCTAGCTGCTCCTTCTCTCCCATTTCAGCTGGTAGCTTTCTGTGCCTGGGAAACATTTCTGACCTCAGTTTATTTATTACTATTAGTTTTCTAAGTCAGGGAGCACCAGCATGTCCACCTCTCTGAAAAGCAGGTACCTCTACTATGGGGTTGGGGAGGTGGAATTATAACCACATAGGGATCCATGCTGCACAAGACCCAGTCTCATTGCACTGAAATGCTATGGCATCTCTGAGTTGGAGCAAAGCAGTCCTTGAATAAAGAGGGATGGGACCTAGAAACTTTGGACAGCAGTTTCTATTCTGTAGAAATTTGCAACAAGTTGGGTGTCACTGGTAAAAGTGGGGGAAATCCTCACTTATCCGGAATCCGAGTCCCAACACTATACAATGACTTAAAGGATCCCCCTTCTTTTTTTCTGCAAAAAGAAAAAAACGTGGCAATATGTCTAATCTTGCCTTATGGACACATAGTAGATGCAACAACAACAACAACAATGGATGTTTACAGTTCTGCCTTGCATTTTTTTTTCCCACCTGGAAAGGAAGACAACACTGGTCAATTTCACGGTTCTCCCCATCATCTCTTTGTAACTATAGTGAGCAGGGATTTGGGGGGAAGACCCTTTTTTGGAAGAAAATGGTGGAGTCAAAAGTTATTTTTCATTTTTTAATAATAAGAAGGCTATTTAACTTTAAAAAAAAACCCAAGATCTATTTAATAATGAGGTGTGTATGGTTTTTTTTTAAAGCAAGTTTTATAAATGGTGTGAAATAAAACTTTATTTATTTTCGAAAATGGTGTGCTCATTTTAATTTCACTATTGGAGGGTGGGATGCTGTATAACAACAACAACAGTGGCATTTGTATAGTGCTTTTCTGCATTCAGAGTGCTAGACTGTGCATTATCTGGTTGCATTCCTTACAGCCCCCCTGCAAAGTAAACAAGTATTATATTTATTATTCTCACATTATGCAGACTGGTAGGGTGTGGCTGAGGCTGAGCAACAGTGGCTTGCTAAAGGCCACCCGGGGACTTAATGGCAAAGGGAAAGTTAAAGGTTTCGTGAACTGTAGTTTTATAGCAATTATCCAATACGATTGTAACTAAACTTTAAGATGAAAAGGAATTTGAAGGGTACTTCCAACTTAGACAGTGAGCAGCATCCAACTGTGATGCTCTCATGGTAGAGTGGCAGGACTGTAGTCGGCATGTGTAATCCCTCCCCCCAGATTACGCATGCCGACTACAGTCCCCTGTGTACCCCAAAAACAAGGGCTGGGAAACCCTATGAAGGTTTTTGGGGTGGCACAGAGGGCTGAAGTGAGGAAGGACAGAAGGTTCTACAATGATTGCCAGTGGTTTGTTGGATGTAGCTCGTTGGCTACTCAATTGCCCTGCTTCAATTACAAAATTTAACAAAGCATCCAGACAATGACATCTTCTGCATGTTGCCACTACTGCTTCTACCCTTTTTGTCTTCTTACGGCAAAAAGTCTCTTGAGGCAAGAAAAAAAGGAATACTTGTCCAAGCCTTTGGATTGGTGGTAGCAAGGAGCTGCCTCTCTGGAACAGGGGTAGGTAACTATGACACTTCCTAGGGTTTTTTGTTTTGTTTTAGACTACAGTTCCCATAATGCCTCACTACTGGCTATGGTGGCTGAAGCCCAGGGATGTAGCTATAGGTGGGCAAAGGAAGGTGCCCCCTAAATAAGAATTCTCTTTCCCACCAAGAATTTTTCCTTCAATCCTCAAATTTATAACATGGCAGTGACTTAAAATGTCAACTGTGCATTTAGAAATACAATTTAGGTGTCCAAAGAAATGGATATGGTAGAATTCTGCAAAACAAACTTACAAAAAATTATACATGTATAAGAAAGCCTTTCTGTTCATATAAACTTTGCATGCTTCTGCAAGACTCACCTTTGGTTCATCTATAGCCAAATGGGAAAATTCATTCTTGATTTTGATACATATGCTGACACCATTGGAGAAAAGGAAATGTAGTCATCTCGGCTTTGAAACTAACATATTTTAAGGACTTTCTAGTGCACAGGTTTTCTGCAAGTCTGCAGATAAATCATGGCTTATTAGACCTTATGAACAGATCAAATGACTACAGTAGGAGGACTTGTACAATATACATTTCTTTCCAAGTCATTGTTATATGAGACACATCCTGATGCATGAAAAAGACCAGAAAGTCCCAGATTTGTTCAATTACTTTTCAATTTTATTTTGGTAATCCAAAAATGTTTTGTTTATCCCGGAATATCTTCTGTCAGCTCCTGGTACAATCAAAGGCTTTCTATACCAACTCTTTAGGTGGGTTTATTTTAAGCCAGCATAAAAATAAAAAAGGACAGGAACAAAATCTGAGACTTTTCCATGAGTCTGGATGTACCTCAGTTAACCCAACTGATTGAACAACTGATCCGCCATTTTTGAAGTTTCACAACATACTTTCTAACTAAAATAGATTAATCCTGAGTTGATCTTGTATGTATTTTGCCATCACTATTTCATAACCACAATTTCTGTCTCTGCTGCCCCCCTCCAGTAAAAAATGTCTTCCTGTACCCTTCCAAGGGCAGATGAGACTTATAAGCTAGAGTCACAAGATGGGGCTACAATTGATAAAATTATTGATGACAGCAGCATCCACAATTACATTCCTAACCAGTACAACAGCTGCTTTGTCTCCAGAGGAGATGACCTGAAGCAATAACGGTTGAAGAAAGAAACTGTGTTTCTGACAGCAGCCAGAGTCGGAGTTTGCAAAACAGAAGGTCCCCCAGGCTGAATCCTCGACATCTCCAATTATAAGGACCAAAGCGGAACAGTGAGTGCTGGGAAAGTGCTACTCTTCATGAGATCCGCTGGCAGGCTGAGTTACACAGTCCTTGGCTGTTATGTGACCTGGCGTAACACAGCATCCTAAGTTCTTAGGAACTCGCTCATTGCTTTTCTGTTCCAAATCCCCACCCTGTGCTTTGATGGTCTGGCAGACCCTTTCCCCATAAGGGATTCTCAGTGCATCATTCCTGTAGCTATTCCATTCCAAATGGGCACTTTCTGAAGCAGCTTGTTTCCTAGCATGAGGTGGAGTTTTTTGGCCCTCCGGGTGTTGATTGGAATTACTGCAGACAGGCAGAGCTTAGGAAAGCTGCTGGGGGTGGGGACTACAATCACCAGAACTCCCCATGGCCCTTAAGATATTGAGGGATGCTTTGGAGCATTGCTCTTTTTGAACTACAGTTCACAGAGAACCTCCAGCCAGTATGGCCAGCAGAGGACAGTGACTGTGCTGGTGGGGGGATTCTAGGAAGTAAAGGCCAAAGAGTGATTTATCTAAGCTTAGATACTATTTATTCCTTGTCGCTTAGCCATTTTCATTATTGTCTTGGACAGGAATGAGCAAAGTGAGGTTCATGGGCCCCATGTTCCCCACAGGACACCTAGAAATTTTTAAAAAATGGGGGGGAAATGTCTCAAATGCCCTTCAGGGCTTCCTGGGATGCTAATGCTGCCTCCTATGCATTTGCATTTGCCCAGTCCTGGTCTAGATGAAGGGTGAGCACCTACGATAGGTCTTGGGGCCAGTCTTCTGCTCATAGCTTGCTGGGGGGAGGGGTGAATCCAGAAATGGCCAAATATCCACTTCTGGTTTTGCAAAATGGGGGGGAAGGATTGAATAGAATCATAGAGTTGGAAGACCCCACAACGACCATCCAGTCCAACCTCTTGTTGTTGTTGTTGCGTGCCTTCAAGTCATTTCCAACTTATGGTGATCCTATCATGAGATTTTCTGGGACTGAGTGTGTGTGACACGCCCAAGGTGACCCAGTGGATTTCCTTGGCTGAGTGGGGAACCATACCTTGGTCTCTAAGGTTGTAGCCCAATGTTCAAACCACTATGCCACTGGCTCCGATGACACCATACTGCCATGCAAGAATACACCTGACAGTTGGCCATCCAGCCTTGTTTAAAAACCTCCAAAGAAGGAGACTCTGCCACACTCCCAGGCAGTGTATTCCATTGTCAAACTGCTCTTACCATCAGGAAGTTCTTCTTAATGTTTACATGGAATCTCTTTTCCTGAAGTTGGAAGCCATTGTTCCATGTCCTAGTCTCTGAAGTATCAGAAAACAAGCTTGCCCCATTTTCCATATAACATCCCTTCAAATATTTAAACCTGGCTGTCACGTCACTTGTTAACCATCTCTTCTCCAGGCTAAACATACCCAGCTCCTTAAGTTGCTCCTTATAGGGCATGGTTTCCAGGCCTTTTACCATTTTGGTCACCCTTCTCTGGACACATTCCAGCTTGTCAATATCCATCTCGAAATGTAGTGCCAGAACTGTATTAACTTTAAAACAGTTTACAACAGTTCTATAACTTCTTAAAAGGTGAATTGCCTGGAGCCTTCCAGCAGAATCAGTTTGCCCTTTGCCGATTGCAGAAAAAGAGTTGCCTGGGAAGTCTAGTGGGGTTGAGAGCTGCAAAAGAGAGTTAAGGGGGTCTGTCTGGCACCCTAGGGGGCACTTTTCCTAGCCCTTGTCTCAGTTGTTGGGAATTGGAGTCACAGTTGAGAACTAGACGGGCAGCTCTAAAAAATCCCAATGGCTTGGTTTTTCAATCGGCATAACAAATAGTCCAGCTACAGTTATTTTGGCAGTGGGATATATAGTTCTATTGATTCCTGTGATGTTTTATTTTTATTTTTTGCACTGGAGAAAGGTCTTGCAGTGCAAACTGTCTGGCATCTTGTTGGTGACATATGGAGATGTAAGTCCACCTTGCGCCTGCATATGTCTTTTGTCAGTTATTGTGGAAGCTGGTATACTCTTCCACCCTCTGCAATGACCAATCTCCCACCCAGACTCACAGTTTTGCTATGATAACCCCCTGAATGGCCATTCTGTCATTAATGGAGAGCACAGGGAATCAGAGAATGGTCTGGCGATGGCCCGTTGCCAGATACAGGCTTATTACATCATCCAAACCCTTGGCAGATATTGGCAGATGGTATTGGTCTGCATCTAGTGATGGGCACATCCAAACACTTCTCCCATGCCCCCCACTCTTTATCAGCCATGGAATGGCCATTTCAGGGAGCTGTTGCAGCAAAAGTATGAGCCCTGGGGGCAGTGAGCAGCAAGCCATGATGGAGTTCTACCTTGTCCTCATCCTCTGGGCCCAAACCAGAGGGCAAGGGAAAGAGAAGTTTTCACCACTTGGTTGCTTAGGGTTCCCAGATCTCAAGGGTGGGGACCTTCTTCTCCACCTCTGAGGGTGAGGAGAAAGAATCTCAGGGCAAGAATGTTGTCTTGAACATTGTTACGTATGTATATTTTCCTCATTCCTTAAGTTTGGTGGGGGGGGTTTTATTTGAATATCATATTGAGTGCACTTGTGAATGAAGCTTAATAATACCATCCAGTGATGTCCTTTGTAACTTCATGAGGGCCCACCTCAAGTGGCATCACGACAGATCATCCTTAGATCTCAAGCTTTGACCCTGAAACCTGGCATAGTTTTGATCTGGCAAACCTAGATGCAAGACTAGGCCATAAAACTAAGGAGAAGATGCAGAAGAGTCATTGGTTTCCAGAGATTAGCCATGGGCCACCCTGCTGGGGCATGGCCCTCAGCTGATACCACCAGTCTTTATTGCAAATCGAATTCAAGCACCAATGGAGGAGGGTATAATACAAATACATACGTGCAACTTCTAGATATTCTGGAAGTCGTTGAACACAACTATATTTTCCAGATTCAAGTTCTGTTCAGTTGATGCTTCAGTGGGTGAACGTGATTCAGAAAGAACAGGAGAAGTAATAGCTAGTTGAGAGAAAGTGATTCTGCCCTCCTAAGGAACAGCTGGTTTTTCAATCCAGGCAAAATTAAACTTGGTCTGTTTTCTCCATTCTGCAGAGCTTTGCAACACATGTGATGATGGCGTGTTATTTTTAATAAGTGGAAGATAGTCTGGAGTTCCTATAAACTCAACAAAAATTAATGTATCTTCCCTTATGTTCTCTCTTATTCATAAATATGAGGGCTGTGTTGCAGAATCCTGAGCTGTATATAATTGGCACTCAGAAAAAAATACTCTGAGGACTAAGGGGTCTTTCACAACTACTTCGTATTAACACTGGGATTCTACTTCAACAGATATTGCTGCAGAATATAGAATCCTGGGATTTCCAGTTTAGGGAGGCATATTTAGAATTCTCTGTCAGAGAACTCTAGTGCACCATCAACTACAAATCCAGGATTCCATAGAATGACACCAAGGAAGTTAAAGTGGAATTAAAGTGCTATAATTGTGTAGTGTGAAAAGGGTCTTACAATTCCCAGAATCCTGTAGCTAGCATCATCTGTGGGAGTTTGTAATTTTTCCATGTTCTGAACTAGCAGGTCCCTAAGCTGGCATCTTACTAGTGGAGACACATATCTATTTGTTGTCATTGTTGTTTGCTTTCAAGTCATTCTGACTTATGGTGACCCTAAGGTGAACCTGTCATGGGATTTTCTTGGCAAGATTTGTTTAGAGCGGGTTTGCCATTGCCTGCCTCTAAGCCTGAGAGAGTGTGACCTACTCAAGGTCACTCAGTGGGTTTCCATGGCTGAGTAGGGATTTGAACCCAGATCTCCCAGAGTCTTAGCTCATCCGTCAAACCACTACATCATGCCAGCTTATATATATCTGTAGATACAGATGTAACAGGTTTGTGGCTCCTCCAAACATCAACAAGCTCTTCTGTGAAGGAGCACAGATTTTTGGTTCTCTTGCTATTGTAATCCTAGCTGACCAGACAGTACTACAAATACCACTTCTATTTGACCCCTAGCTGCCCTAACCGCACTACAAATCTTCTGGTTTCCTGCAAAGGGGGAGCAACATGTAAACCCGATGCTGAAAGGTCATTACAGGTAAACCTCAGTTAACAAAGTAGATGTGCATTGCATTCTGGGCATTGCCTCTTTGACAGAAAATTGGGTGTCAAAGGCAGATATAATGCAGAAAGAACAGGGAGAGATTCCTATACCACAACGAAGAAGAGTAGTTCAACATGTTTCAGCAAACATTTTACTCCAAACTAACAATATGCACATGGAAGATGAAGCAACCAAATCAGATGAGCCTTGTTTAATTAAAGAAGAACATTTTGAAACTTCTGGAGACCACTTCGAAGACTTCTTCCAAAATGTCATTTTCTTTCACTTGCCCCCACTTTTGTTATGATTTCTTATTCATTCAGGCCAAACATATAGATCAATGCTTTTATAACATATTGAGGGTAAGTGATGAGGCAAGCTTATCTGTACTGCCCACTTTTTCTATGCTTAGCTGTTCACGTATGCTCAGTGAGGATTCCCGAGATAGTGGCTGTTAAACTTGCCTTTTGTAGGAAGGCACACACAGCTATGGTAGGATCGGCTAGACTAGAATCCCCCTCTCTCCAAGCTCAAGTTTTGCCAATTGCAAGGTTCACTGCAGACACACTGCTACAGCCAGAGACCAGAAATCTATGATTCTCCAACCCTCTTTCACCATCTCCTCCATGCTGATGCTGATAAAAAATTAATCCTTCCAGCTAGACAGAGGATGAAGGTGATCACAGAAGAGCAGGTGATTAGGCTGCATTTAGGTGAAAGCATTCCTTGCCTAGAAAAACCCTATGAAATTCAGGAGATTTCCAAAAGTCAATAGGTAACCCGAAAGACACATAACACGCATATACACACATGAGAGATTTAGGTTCAAATACCCAGAGTGCCATGAAACTCACAGGCTGACTTTCAGGCAATAATTTTTGCTTGGTATAATCTGCCTTTCAAAGAATATTGACCTGAGTTCCTTGAAGGAAAGATGGGATCTAAAATTGGTTACTTTGAGAGTCGCCGAGTAGCATACAAGAGAAACATGATTTTGAAATGAATAATAATTTTGAAATAATTTTGAAAAAGAATAATATAAACAAATGCTCTGTGCACATTGCTGAAGGAATCTGGGTTTATAGATAATTTCCACACAACGCTGTTATAGTGCTATTATTCCACTTTCAACATCCTGTGGAATTCTGAGGTTTGTAGTTTACTGAGCCCAAAGAGCTCTCTGGATGAGAATTTTAAGACCCCTCTCTAAACCGTAAACCCCAGAATTCCACAGGATGTTGAAAGTGGAATAATAGCACTATAGCAGTGTGTAGTGCAGAAATGGCCATAGATGCTTCCCATCTTCCAAGAAACTAGACCAAAAAAAGGTTCCACTTCAACAGCCAGCCCTACCATTAGGCAGAATGAGGTGGCTGCCTCAGGCAGTAGAGTGTTGGTGTCTTGGGAAAGCCGGAAATAGGTTTCATTTCACAGATGAAACCAAGACACATGAGACCAAGCAACGTCAGAGTGTGGTCAAGATGGCAGAAGACATTAATGAGAAACAACAGACAAAGTAGAAGAGGCAGTAGCAGTTTAGTTTTGCCTGAGCCTACTGGGAAGGGCAAGATTCTGCCATTTCCTCTCCTTTCCCCATGCTGAATGAATTGAATGCAAACTTCTTTGGCACTTCAAACTCAGTTTGCAGCAACAGAAGCAAGGCGAGGACAAAGGGGGAAAGTGAGAGGAGGAGAGAGAAATGGGACGTTTTAAAGGCAGGTGAAAAAAGTGGTTGACGGAAGATTAATTGGAACTGCTGCTACAAAACTGGAACAGTTGGAGGATATGGAATTACTGCCTTTTTAACTCCAGAGATGGGATGAGGCGCTTGGCGGATTTCCGCCTTCACTTCAGGCAGCAAAACATCTTAGGCCAGCCCTGGTTTGTATTAATGCCTGGTTAATCCCTGGGTTTCTATCCAGGTCCACCCCACAAGTGACTGTTTTCTTCCAAGGTGGCTGTCTTCACTGCGAACCATTGGTAGAAGCGGCAGCTGTTTTTAAATGCAACGGACGCCAAATGGGGTAGCGTCAGAACTTGCCTAACTCAGGATGGATCCATGCCAATCTCTTTGCTGAGCAAAGTTCCTTTTCCCTTGAGTCTGGTTGTGGGTCTTACTCTCCTTCCTCTTTCCTGCTCCCCACTTCTTTATCAAACTCCGTTATAAGGGGGGAATTATTCACACTTGGCTTGGGGGGGAGACAAAGGGTTTGTCGCTGAGCTAGGTGGCTTACTCAGCACCCCTCAGCTTACAAGACGTAGACAGGCGAGGCAATGACGTTGCCACCTCCCCCCTCCCCGCTACACCACCAGTCATTGATCCACCCCATCTGGGAACGTTGCCTTCAGTTGCTATGAAACATCTGGTTTGAGGGATCTGGGCAGGCACTGAGTCAGGCCTTGGAAGCGAGGAGGCCACGGCCTGTCGGCATGCGGGAAATGATACGTGCTAGACAGATGAATGTGTGGGGAAGGAAAGCAAGTAGAAGGAACTTGCGTGTAGATCTTATCCCTCCATACAGCATAGCGTGGCTGTGACCTGGGGCTGAGAATAAAAGCTGACTCACTGACTAAAGGAGGCGGCTGTCAAGGGGGAAGACATAATGTCTCAACACAGAGGGGGAGAACTTTGCATGCTTTGCATCCAGAGGTCTCATGTCCCATCTCTGACATCTCCAGGGAGAACTGACGGGAAGCACCCCTGTCTGAAACCCTGGAAAGCAGCAATTACTCAGTGTAGACTAGACATGGTGAAATTTTGGCCCCTTTGGATGTTGACAGACTCCATTTCCCATCAGCCCTTGCTAGCCCTGAGAACAATCATGAGAGTAGCAATCCTGCCCTCCTCCAGAAGTTTTTTGCCTATAAATCCCAACCGGCCAAGCCAAGATAGCCTATGGGAAGAATGATGGAAGCTATAGTGCTAAAACATCTGTGGAGGCACAGTAGCCCACTGTTAGGTTAATGAGTGCTTTTACAGAGTATAAAGTTGGGTAAAGTCAAAATACCGTAAAGGCACCTGATCGCATCTGATCTTGGAAACTAAGCAACATCAGCTCTGGTTAGTACTTGGATGGGAGACCACCAATGAATAGCAGGTGCTGTAGGCTATATTTCAGAAGAAGGAGCGGGCAAAACCACCTCTGAGGTCTGCTTGCCTAAGAAAATCTTATGCAGTTCATGGGATCACCATAAGTCAGCAGGCAACTTGAAGGCACATATGCACACGCATACACCAAGTTCAAGATTTAGGCCCTAATCTTACAAAATATGTATACACATAATTTTCAAGACAGAATTCTTGCCCTGAGATTCCTCCCCTTGCCCTGAGGACTAGAGAAGAAGGACCTGGTCCAACAGCTCAGGACCAAAGTCAGGGAACTGGCAGCTCTAGGTGGTAGGTGCTACTACCGAGAGAGAAAGAGAAGGAAGAACAAGACCACCACCAAAGGTCTAAACCCAAGAGAAGTTATATAGTAGAGCCTCTGTATATGTGGAGGCAGCATTCCAAGAAACCCCATGAATAGTGCAAATGGTGGATGCTTGCATCCCATTATATTCAATGGCAGCTTCAGTGTGTCCACATTCACATCATCGCTATTTCAGGCATAGGACTCAACACTTTGTGTGAATGGCATGTCGCAGATGCAAAGACTGCTGGTAACGAGAGCCCACTGTAATATGGAAGACTCAAAAGGGCTCGGGATCAAAGTCTGGAAGCTTGCTATCCTGAAGTACAAGTCCTAAAATCTCACAGGCATTGGCCATGCTGGATGGGGGATACTGCAAACTGCCGTTCTATTGAAGTAATGTTTCCATGTTCTACTCTGGATGGAGGAGAACACAATGAGCAATTGACTGGTTTTGAGGACTAAAAAGAAGGACTGTCCTAATACATTTACTGCCTGAGACAGAACTGCAAATGGGGCTAACACCCACCCAGAAGAAGGATACTCAAAGACATCCAGGGGCTCTTTCAAACTATGCAATTAAAGCACTATCGTTTCACTTTAACTGCCATGGTTCCATCCTATGGAACCTTGCGGTTCGTAGTTTAAGGAAGAGTACATTCAGGCCCCTGCTTTCACAGGACCACATTCATGGATTTGATTATTCACGGTTTATTTTATTTTTAAAAAAATTACTTTATTTGCCCCTGCCACGAGAAAAAATGTCCTCTCTAGGAATCTCTAGGTCCTCCAGTGTGACTCTATGGTCCACTCATGCCAGAAGAGCTAGAGATTCCTAGAAAGAATCCTTCTCTAGGTATTGTTTGGTCCTCCTGACTCACTCTTTGGCTCATTTTTCTGTTGGAAGTTGACTATGGAATCACACTGGAGAATACAATGGTTCCTATAGAAGTGTTCTCAGGTTAAAAAAAAAAGTAGTGTTCACAATTTTTAGTTTTATTCATGGTTTCTCCACTTTTGTGGGGGGTCTTGCACCCATAACTCCCATAAAAGTAGAGGGCTGACTTACTTAGGATTCCTGGCCAAAGAGCTGTAGTGCCTTGGCTAACTCCAGAACCCAGTATTTGGAGGTTGCCATGGCAGTTGAAGTACAATCATAGTGCTGTAACCATACAGTATGAAAGGGGCCCAAGTTATAGGCAGAAAACCTCACAAGTGCCTGTTCTACCACTCCCTGGTAGTAAATGTAAAATAGTAACAAAGTAACTGACCAACAATTTCCTGCGTTTTTATGACACCTACCATTGGCTGCTCAAGGCAGCCACCTCATGCTGCCTCATGGCAGATGAGAGGAAACTTCGAGAGTGGTCTTGGCTCCTGCTTGAATTCATCCTCCTTGCCTTGACCATTGCCAAGTTGTGTTATGGAGGAAGACAGAACCTCCAACATTTTCTAGATCACAAACAGGACGCTTATGGCCAAGCAGCATCAGAGTGTGGCCAAAATGGCAAAAGTTATTAATGAAGAAAAACACGCAAGATAGGAGAAGCTGCAGTGGCTTGCTTTTGCCTCCTCCTCTCCTCTCCCCATTGCTGAAATAACTGAATGCAAGCTACTTTTGCACTTTGAACTCAGGCCCTTTCCGCTCCACTTCCCAACCTGCCAGAAGGATGGGAGAAGGACAGGCCCACCCAAATGCCCAGTTACTATGTTATGCATCCCTTAAGCATATAAAACGCATATATAGGGGGAATGTGAAAAGTACCTATACTCGTCACCAAATCTTCCAAAAAGAAATCCCAAAGCCAGATAGAAGGGTTTGGCAAAGTGTGGCCCATGGGCTTCATGTGGCCCCCAGGGGTCATATATATATATATTCCAAAAGGCACCCAAATGGGTGTGGAGGGCATTTCTACTATTTTTGAAGCATCCCATGGGCCTGAGGTGTCCTCTACAGTTTCTTGATGAGTTATGGCACACACCCGTTTTCTCCTTCCTGGAAGACTCCCCTTGGAAGTGGCCACTGCAGCTTGGATGACAACCAAAAGGACTCTGTCAGACTTTGAAGCATGTACTCTGAAGTGCCAAAGAGTTATGGCGACCATGTTCTCTTTTTTTATTCTAAATAGATTCCTTCATTGATTTCTATGAGAAACTTAGTACTCTGCCCGAGGCTATTTTAAATAACTTCTCAGCATGAACCAGGAAATGACCTATTCAGACAATGATACGGTTCTGTCTAGACTTTTAAAAAATATCTATGTGCTTCTTCTCCTTCACTATCCCACCCAGTTATTAATTTTCTCTTTGTCAGTTACTCAGCCTTTTGTGCTATTGAGTTTTAATGGTACTGGTGGGCGAGGTTGCCCCGGATGATCCTCTCCCTGATATTTTTTGTTTTTTTTGGGGGGGAGCTTTTTCCACGACAGAGGGTTATCCTGTTTTTGCTGATACACCCCATGTATGAGTTGTACAGTTTTGGCTATATAATCATGAGAATGGGGAGACTAATATGATTGTACATTGTTTTAGATTATAATCCTCAATAGTAGGGTTATGAGTGCAGTTTGTTGCTCAAGTGTTCACATTGTTTATGTGAAAAGCGTGGGTGATTGGGGAGCACTTTTGGTCTTCAGGTAAAAATTCTCCCTCTGTCCCACTACTCTCCCAAACTTGCTTGGTGGGGGCACAGGACCTTCTTGGTGGCTGCTCTCAGACAACTGAATTCCTTCCTAAGGAGGCTTGGTTGAGCCCCTCTCTGCTCTCTCTTCGCAAGGCTCTGATCTGATTTAAAGAGGCCTTCAGCCTTTAACTGGTGGGGATAGAAGGATGTGGAATGGGTGTGCTGTTTTTTCATGTCTAAAATATGTTTTCAAAGTTATTGATTTAATTGAATTGATGGTTTATGCTTTTTAACGTTTTGTACCACATGTTGTTTCAGCCACAGGAAGCCCCCAGCTTTTGATGCCCTGTTATCTGACAACTTTCCCTTTTGACACGTCCATGCGCCTTTCCGCACGAGACTGCTATAGCGCTTTGATTCCACTTCCAACATCCTATGGAATCCTGGGGCTTGCAGTTTCGGGAGGGGCCAGCTGGCCCCTCCCGAAACTGCAAGCCCCAGGATTCCATAGGATGTTGGAAGTGGAATCAAAGCGCTATAGCAGTCTCGTGCGGAAATGGTCCAAGTTAGGGCCAAATTCCATTAAGTCTAGCAGGGTTCTGCCCTTTCATTAGTACTTTGAGCCTACGAAGGCTCACTTGAAACCACTCGTGTTACTTGTGCTAACTGGCTGAGACACTTTGCGAGCAGCATGTACAGTTGATCCTAAGTGAGCCTCCGTAAGTCCTTCATGCTCCCTACAGTACAGTACTTGGCTTCTACTTTTCAACCAGTTCCATTTTCCGACAGCTTTCCAGCCCCTAACCTGTTAGACAACTGGAGGAAGCCTGTATTTTATTTTATCTTAAACTGTCAGCCGCTTTGTGTCCCGTACTGGAAGCAAAGGGGGATATTAGTTGAATAAACAAATAAATACAAATAAAATAACTGGAGACCTTCCATTTCTCCATGTATCCCTTTATTAAAATAAATTAAAGGGAATTGCCTGCTTCCCTGGAACAGTGCATATACGCATATGTTTATCTCGTTGCTACATCACCAGCCAGCCAGCTCACCTGGGTAAATAGAAACCAGATTTAAAATGTAGCCCAGTCCTGAAGGCCTCCATCCCTGAAGATGTATCAGGTACTTATTTTTTTTTAATTTTATTCTTTATTCATGTATATCTTGAACATAAAATTGTAATATAAAACAGAACATCTAAAGGCGACATTAATAGTAATGTTACAACCTTTTACAGAAAGATCACCATTATGATAAATAAACAACTTGATTAGTAAAGACGTATTAGGTACTTAGATCACCACCCCACATGTGACTCTATGCATTCTGACACCCTCCAAGTGTCCTGGCTTGGTAGGGACAGTCCTGATTGATCTTCTGTTATCTCACTTTTTCAGCTGCTCTTAAAATGTTCCAGATTCTCTCTTTTCCTCCCACTTTCCTTCTTTGTGCTCAGCTTAATTCAACTGTTGCAAACTGAGGCCCTTTTGGCAGCTTACCTGGGTCTACAGTCCCCCAGCATCATCCCGGCATCGGCTTTGATGGGATGGCAGAGCGGACACCAATCGTCCCCTCTGCACTGGCTCACTCACTGCAGACAGAAGCACGATAACACCTCCTCCTCCCGCTGCAGCACGGCTAGGTACTGTCCCAGGCTGTGCTGGGGCAGGAAGCACAACCACTGCGCTTCCAGGGCCTCCACAGTTAAGGTAAGTGAGGGCAAGCAGCGGGGGGGTGGCGCGATTGCCAATTTGCAGTGCAATCTCACCACCTGGGGACGGGAGAAGGATGGGAATGCAACAACGTCATGCATAAGCATTTTGGCCCACCTGTAATGACATGTCCTTTTGACACACCCTTTGAGCCTGAATTGGCCCAAGAACAGACTGGTTCAGCACACTTCCTGAAATCCAGGAGACCCCTGACTCCCCATCCAAGCTGACAGGACTGAGTTAGACAGAGCAAAGGCTTGGCTCAACATGACTAGGGGTGTTCCCTGATTTATTTTTAAAAGTGTTTGATATGATAGGGTGTGGCTGAGGTGGCGTCCTCAACTGGGGAAGTCTGCACTTGGCAACACACCCATCCAATGAAAGAAATGCCACACGGGCATCAACTCTGATTGCAACAGTAGGGAGGAAGAGGAACTCCTTTCTATGGCATTGAGAAGTTCCCCTCAAGACCACAGGTCGTGCGTATGTATTGTCCACGGCTATTAATAGCCACTATCAACTCTGACGGAGTTTCTCTGGGTGTGGTCCAGCCAAGAACCCCACCATGGCTGCTTGGGGGTGGGGGGCAGTTGAGGTTTAGCAGTTCCTGCAGCTGGTGCTGGCACAGCTCTAGCAAGGGCTGGGAGGGAGCTGAGGAAATGGAAAAACGGCTCACAGAGGGAAAGTAAGCGACACCCTTCGAGAGGGTCCACCCAGCTGAGCTCAGCACCACAGCTCAGCAGGGGGGGTGGGAGGAAAACACAGGATGCTCGGTCCAGAGACAGGAGCAGCCTAGGGATATCGCCAGTGCTCCGGGAAGTTTCTTGTTTGGACTACAGTTCCAAGAAAACTGGCCTTGGGATTCTGGGAGTTGTCGGCTAAAAAAATAAATAAATAACTTTCCCAAGCTGTCTGGGTTCAGCCCAAGCTGCGGCCTCCTCCCAGAGGGTATGCTGAATCTTGACATGATGTGGGAGAGTATATACACAAATCACACACAGTTTGGCAAAACATTAGTGAATTATGCTGGTGTCAGTCAGACTTATCCGATCGCAGCTCACTTTTATGGACATTGAGTAGGTTGGAATTCTGATCTGAGCACAGTGATGAAAATCATCGCTCAAAAAAAAAAAGCCCTCGCTGTGTAAGCAGTATAGTCTCTCAAACACACGCACAGCCATTTCTGTGTTGCTGGAGAGTACGGGAATGAGAGAGGATGAATCCAACAATCTTCCTACAGCTGGATGCACTGCGATGATATCTCCAGAGACCACTGGAAGTCCTTGGGAGCTCCCTGAAGATGAAGCCCTCCTTGCAGTGCATTCAGTTACAGGAAAATAGCTGGATGCCTTCCTGCTCATCTCCTCACTGTCCAGCAATACAGGAATGGCTATGCTGGGCACTGTTTATAAGGCAAGTTTTGCGGGGAAGCTAAGCATCTGGAAACATAGGCCCTTTCCGCATGAGGCTAGCGAATCGCTTCGGGACATTTCTTACCGGTTCTTCTGGGCTCGAAACACGGCGGACTTTTCCTTACATCCTTCCGCAGGGCTACTCTGTATGTTCCACGCTGATTCGGAGCAGTGGGGGTTCATAGATCCACACTATCTCTGCGGCTTCCTGTTGTTTGTTCAGCGGGACCAACCGCTGCAGCTGGCCACGCCCACAGCCCGCCCTCCGCTGATTCCCAGTTCGCATTGGTGCAAATGTGCGCATCTGCACAACTGCACAGGTATGAATTGGTGCGATCCGGGAAATTGAAAAACCCGTTTCTTCTGTTCTTCAAATAACGTGCTGGAAGACCACTTGGGGGTGCATTTAATTGGAGTTAGGTGCGGAACGAAGGTAAATAGTCCCAACCTAGTCCGCTCCAAGGTGCAGACGACCTCCGTGACAAGATGCACTGGCCCGTCTTAATTTCCTTGTGCGGAAAGGGCCATAGCTACAGAGATGTAGCTATGTGATCCATGTGCATTTTCTGATGCTGGATCCGGACTGCCTGATTCCAGGTAATGTGCTAAACCAACCTGGGTGCCTTCTGGTGTACATGCGTCTCCTCCTTAGGCACCCACCACATTGCTCACTAGCTGGCAGCGCAACAAGCAAAGTCTTGAGTCATCCCCACACAACTGCATGTGAATGAGCAGTACAGTGGTGGTGGTGATGATGATGTCTGTTTCCCAGAATGTGTGAAATAGGTCCAGAGCAGCCAGAAAATGGGGTGCTCTGGACCGCAGCCAAGAGAGATGATGTAGACATGCAAAAATCACATGCGGTACACAGCCCTTCCCAGATGGTGATACTTCAAGCCACTTGCAAGAAAGCTGCATGTCAGTCTGTTTTCTCCCCTTGTAAACAACAATAACTGCAACAATACATTTTGGCAAGGAGCAGTGGAGGTTGTTACTTTGATATCATGGGGCAGTGAATCTGTTTCAGGTTTTAGTCTGAACTTTAAAGGACTATCCAAGGTGCCAAAGAGATTTGGGAGGTCAAGGTTCCACACCTTGGATAACTCCTTTTGAAGTTCTGGATAAAATCAAAGAGTAGATTCAGCAGTGGCCTATCTAGTATAAACAGCACCTAGGGCAAGTGTGGAAGTTGCACCCCTACCTTCTTACCCCTAACCCAACCCCTACCCTTATATGCACAGGTTCTTTGTGCCACCCTTGGTATTAGCACACAGGGCACATATGCTACTTGCCCCACCCTACATACACCTCTGGGATTCAGTGTTCTGCTAGCATTGGAGACACCAGCCTCCACAGTGAGGGAGAGGGATTTAAAATTAACCTGTTTCCCCATTTGCCACTAGGGACAGTTCCACATTCGAGAGGACCTGTGATAAAATGCCTTCCTGCTTTACCAGTGATACTGTTTGGTTTGCTTGGTATTCATACCCTCCCACATTTCACAGACGAAAACCTGGCTGCACGTGGGCCCGCAATATCACAGTGTGGTCAAGATGGCAAAAGTTACTGATGAACACACAAGCTAGGAGAAGCTGCAGAAGTTTATTTTTGCCTATTACTACAGGGAAGGGTAAGATTTTGTGTTCTTCTCTCTTCTTCTCATTGAGTTATTTGACTGAAAAATACCTTTGCCCTTAGAAGTCAGTTTGCAGCAACTGAATTGAACTGAGGACAAAAAAGGAAAGTGGACAGAGGAGAGAGAATCTGGGACATTTTAAGAGCACCCACTTTGATGTTACTTCTCTGCCAGGCAAATACTTTATTATTTGCACAATGTATCACTGAACTATGCTTTTCCCCAATTGATAATGACTCTCTTGTGCAGTATGAAATGTCCCCAGATCTGTATTTCAGGCTGAGATCTTTCCCATCATCTGCTGAGGTCCGATCCTTTAAAGTGGGCATGCTAGACTCTGAAACTCACCACTTTACAAAAAAAACCTAAGTGCATGCGTGCACACACACACACACACAAACACACACACACAAAGCCTGTAGAAGGGCAGCAATCTAAATTGTCCTAAAATATTTGCTACAGCCCAAGCAGACACCAAGGGGTGGTTCTGCATTACACAACAAACCATGCCTTAATTCTAGGTTGCATTGCAACCAGGATGTGTGTGTGCATGTGTCTGATCTTGGAAGCTAAGCAAGGTTAGCCCTGGTTAGTACTTGGATGGGAGACCATCAACAAATATCAGGTGCTGTAGGCTATATTTGGTAATGCACGTACCTTTCTTTCCTAACCTCCTGCGGGAGAGATGGAGACTGTTCACTCTCAAAATATTTTTGGACTCTGTCTCCCATCAGCCCCATCCAAAATGGTCAGTAGTCAAGAGAAACTGTCATTTTCACATAAACGTAACTAGCAAAACCACCTCTGAGTATTCCTTGCCTAAGAAAACCCTATTCTTGGGGTTGACATAAATCAACAGGCGGTTCAAAGGCACATATGTGCACACATATCCCTGTATATATAAATAAAAGAATGGAGAAGGGATTGTATGGTATTTCCTGCTGGCTAAATTGGCATTTGGCGCCATCTTCTGGATAAGGATTGAAAACCCCTCCGAGTAACTTGGTTTGAGGTTTATTTCGCGGCGGGGGGGGGGGCCTTGTATTTTCAAAAGGGTGAATCATTCCTGCTCCCAGGAAGTTTGGGGCATAACTTCCAACATTTTGTAAATGAAAATCAGGACACTTGTGGCCAAGCAACATCAGAGCGTGGTCAAGACGGCAATAGTTATTCATGAGGATGTACACACAAGCTGGGAGAGGCTGAATTAAGGGAGTGTGAACTACTTTCGCAGTTTGAACTCAGCTTGCAGCAGCTGAAGTAGGCTGAGGAAAAAGAGGGAAAAGTGAGGGGAGGAGAGAAAGTGGGACATTTTAAGAGCAACTGAAAAAGTAGCATGACAGAGGACATGGTCATTATTCCTGCCAAATTGGGAAAGTTGGAGAGTATGCTTAGGGGCTACTCCTGGTCACCCACTAATGCCACCACATCACCTGATAAAATCCCTTTGAATATCTATGGGGTCATCCTCCTCATTACCTCTCAAGACAACATGCAGATTATATGAACAAATCTTACCCATCCCAGACACAACACTTTCAGTCCCCTTAACTGGATTTGGTAACACCCAATGTTGCAGTAAGTGGATGCAATTGAGATCACTGTCTCCCCAAGGAAAAATTTAACCCTCCATAAAATTTTCCTCCTCAGTTTTCTAGCACTGCAGTTGCGCATTTAGAAATATAGTTTAGGCATCCAAAGAAAAGGACATGGTAGAATCCTGGAAAACACTAACAATCCACGAACATATGAAAACATTGTACATGTACAAGGAAGTCTTTCCATTTGCATAAACTTTGTATGCTGCTGGATTCACCCTCGGTGCATCTACAACTCTGTGTTAAAATTCATAATCAGCCTTGATACATATGCTAACCATACAGGCATTCAGTGCTTCGTGAGAGAAAAGGCAGTTAGTAATCACAGCTTTTGAAAGTAACATATTTCAAAAAATTTCAAGTGGACAGTTGCTCTGCAGGGTTGTGGAGAAATCATGGCACACTAAACTTTACTAACCATTTATATCATTATAGTAGCATGATTTTCACAACATTCATTTACAGTCAGCCCTCCAGATTCACTGGGGTTAGGGGTGGAAGATCCCCATAAAAGTAGAACAATCATTTATGTCAAAATCCGTGTGCCTCGAGGCCCCTCCCTAAACTGCAAACCCCAGGATTCCATATGATGTTGAAAGTGGAATAATAGCGCTATAACACTCTAGTGCAGAAATGGCTTTAGTCTTGCTACACCACTGGTAATACCTGATTGTTGCATGGCATCAGGTTGCATTAGATGGCCCTTGTAGCACCTTCCAACTTTTTGTTGTTATGACATTTCCAAGTCATTTCTGATTTATGGCGTTCCTAAAGGGAACCTATTACAAGGTTTTCTTGGCACAATTTGTTCAAAGGGGATGTGCCTTTCTCTGAGGCTGAGAGAGCGTGACTTGCCCAAGTTCACCTAGTGGGTTTCCATGGCTGAGCAGGGATATGAATGCTGGTCTCTCAGTGTCCTAGCCTAACACTCAGACCATTATACCACACTTTCCACCTATAAGATTCTGCAATTTTATGGTTTTACAATGAAGAACTTTAGCAATCTGAATAACCAGAGCATGGTTTTGTGCTTACTGATTGGCCTAATAAACAAACCAGGACTGATCTTGTGCTAGAAACCAAGATGACCAAACTGAGGCTGTTGTAGTTTGGACATATCATGAGACTCAATGGAAAAGGTGATAATGCTCAGTAAAGTGGGAAGCAGTAGGGAAAGACTGCTTTGAAGGACTGCTGGATTCTCCATATTTGGAGATCTTTAAAATGGATGCGTACCTTTCAAGGAGGATGCACATCTTTCAAGGGTGCATTAGCTGAGTATTCTGCAATGCAGGAGATTCACTAGACAACCCTTGTGGTTCCTTCCAACTCTAAGGCCCTTTCCGCGTGGCATTTTCCATGCGAAAGGGCACTTGGAGAGTTGTGCGATTGTGAGGAGCAATCAGTACAATGCACTCACAATCGTGCAACGCTCCAGGGGCTGGCAGGCGCCGCTCATGCACCTTTTCATTTTCGACTAGAAGCCAAAAATGGTGCATGGTCACGCATTGTTCCCAGGCTTTATGCACACTCACCTGGTGTGCGGAGCTTCTGGAGCCGCGCCGGTTGCACTTCCTGCCCCAGCACAGCCTGGGAAACTCCCAGGCTGCACTGCGGAAGGAAGAGGCAGGGCTCTTGCTCGAGCAGGCAGCTCGTGTGGAGCTGAAGCAGCAGGGATGCAAGAGCCTCTCTCCAGAGGCTGCTCCCGCGATCCCCACACCCCAGCGCTAGAAGAAGGTAAGGTGCGGAAACGGTATAAGATCCCAGCTAGCCTGAGAAATCTTCTGCTAACAAATGTCTGAGCTTTCCTCTGCCATGGGACTCTGCATTATTTTCTCTAACCCTGTAGATTTTTCCTCTAGAGCAGTCATGCATTGGCCTCTTCCATTAGTCCTCTAAGGTGGCCTGAGTGAAAACTGGACAGGGTTCCTCTATTTTTTATGGTTGTACAGAAGAGGGACTTTCAGCCAGGGTTGTTTGTTACCTGGTTATGTGAAAATTAGTTTCTCTTGACTACTGACCGTTTTGGATGGGGCTGATCGGAGACAGAGTCCAAAAATATTTTGAGAGTGAACAGTCTCCATCTCTCCCACAGGAGGTTAGGAAAGAAAGGTACATGCATTACCAAAGTCAGACAGCAGAGGGAGAAATATTTTCTCATGTGAAGTCACCAAAGCAGCCCCTAAGAGTGCCCCTTCTCTCTCCCTCTCCCTCTCCCTGTCTAACACACACACACACACACACAGTCTGCACACACTGTAAATGTACAAACAGTCCTATTTGCTCACGTCCTCAATCTTGACCTGTCAGGTCTTCTTCCTACCTGAGACCAATGATCGGCTTTCTTTCCGTAACTTTGCTGGATTACTGGTTGCAGCTCTCTCTCTCACCCAAACAAAGGCCTCTATTCCCTGCCCTGTTCTACTGTTGTTGCTGTTACTCCAGCAAAGGGTTAACAGAACACGGAGGTCAGCCTCTTTGATCTGCCATGACCTAGTGACCTGTGACCTCTGCCTTCCTGGCTGGTTGGTGGTGGCGGAGAACTAGAGAGCAGCTGGAGCATTCGATCCTGGAAGGCTGGGACGGAAACACCCTCCCACTGTTCGCAAGCACTGGGACAAACAGACACTCATGCTGCTGTAGTCCTGAGGGTGGGTGAAGGACAGCACAGCTTTGAGGCTGGTACTCGTCGCAATATTTTGATCCAGCGAAGTCAACACAAGGTGTCTTTTCCCAGCAATTCTGGTGCAGTGAAGGGATCTATCTCCTGAAGCTCCAGAGTTATGACTTGCAAATCAGCAAACATTCACCTACTTCATCTCCAATCATACTTGCCTGGGCACTTGGGGTTTTGATGGATAGTGCCATTATACAATATAATCACCAGGTGGCACTAGACTTAGTTGTACTGTATTGGCGTAGAGTCAAGAATTTCCCAGAACTGCTCTTTTCTTGTTAGATAGAGTTAAAACAACCTTCTTTAGCTTCCACACTGGTGTGTTTTCTGAGACAAATGGAGGCAGTACTGCATTTGCTGGCATATAAGACTCACCTTTTTCCCAAAAAGTGCTGTTTCAAAATGGGTTGTGTCTTATATGCCAGTGTGTCTTATACATGGGTGCACCCTATACGCTGGCAAATACGGTATTTTGATCCTCAGGGCCTGAACCTAGTTATGGCCATTGGGCCAGTGGATGTCTGCTAATGGAAGGTCTGACTGAAAGCAGTGCTAGATGGGTCATGGAGTGATGGTGGTTGTGTCCAGGGCTCAGCATCTTCCTCATCCCTTTTCTTTATCGCTTATTCCCCACAGCTAGACAGACATAGCCAATTCTGAGTGAATGCAAACTATAATGATTGTTGGGGAATTTGATTTAGTTGTGGCTGGTGAATTGAGGTCTAACATTATAAAGAGAGATGGATGAAATCCAATGTTTCAGGCTTGGAAGCAACTTTAATTTGACTGAGGTCTGTCTCTTGAAATATCTGCTGAAACAATCTCGGCTCTTTCATGCTTACACAGTTTTAGCACTATGAATCCACCCTGACTGCCATGTGGAATCCTGAAATTTGAAGCTTAGGGGGTGGGCATTTATAATTCTCAAGCTGAGAACTCTGGTCCTCCTCAAGCTATATCCCAGGATCCGAAAGGATGCAGCCATGGAAATTAAAATGAAATCATAGCCCAGTAAGTGTGTAGCATTCCCTCCAACTGTCTGATTTGGCAAATCCCAGTTAATTCTCTGCCATCCCACTTTTTTCAGCTGCTTTAAAATGTCTTAGTTTCTCTTTCTTCCTCCCACTTCCACAAAAAATGTAAGGCACAGGCCAGTTCACGTGACATTTCTGTGGCTATCTCTCTCTCTCTCTCTCTCTCTCTCTCTCTCTCTCTCTATATATATATATATATATATATATATTTAGAATGCTTCAACGATAGCCTTCTAAAGCAAATGAAAATGGAGCTCTCACAAGGTAAAGAAGAACAGTTAGCCTTCTACATTTGCATGTTTGACTTTCACGGATTTGATTATCTACAAGTTTCTTCAAACCTTGCCCCTCCGCCCCCCAACACACACAAGAGCTTCTTTTCCAGGGGAACCGTCCCTCTCATTGGTTCCAGCCAGGTCATGCAGCCCTGTAAAAACCTGCCTCTGGTCCTCCTCCTTCTCTACCAGCCACCGCCTGGACAACTAAGGATGCCTTGCAGCCCAATTTCCCAGCACCACAAACTCTCTCCCAGTGCTCCGCACTCCACACTCCCAAGGAAGGAGACGGACAAAAGAGAAGAAGTATACAGTCAAGCATTCCAACCCACTCCCCTTTCCCTGTCCTTTTGCTGACCTGGTTTGGACCCTGGGTGCCTGTTCTCCCCACCATGCCTTGGCCCCCTTGCAAAAGACATACACACATTTTGATATTTGTGATTTTTCCACTTTTTGAGGGGCCTGTATGCCTAACCCTAGCAAATGTGGAAGGCCAACTGTAACACAGGTGGGAGAAAGCTAGACTCAAAGCCTTTTCCCAACAAGCTACTCATCTATGGACATGGCAAAGATGACATAAGGAAACATTTAAATATAGAGTTACCCAACTTGTTCTGTGTGTCTGGGCTCAGGCATCTGTACATGTGTGAGCCTGCCAATGTGGATGTGTGTCTCCTGCTGGAGGGAGAGTGACCTGTACTTTGCACATTCATTATTTGAGCTCTCCATATTCCCATAGCTTTAAGTTGATTTCAGTTCCTGTGTGACCAATTCTCCACTTGGCTGAAAGGGTAATAACAGTTGCACTAATTTCCAGTAAGCATCAGCATAGGAGAGCTGGATGTTTATGTTTCTAACAAGACTGAAATGTCAAAAAGGAGAAGATTCTGCAAAGAATCTCTCCCAATATTGGAAATAAGGGTGTTAAAAAACCCACCCTTACATCCCGCACGATTTAATCACAAAAATAACAACCATCCCAACAGGCAGTGGTATGACTCATGTTCCCCTCCCAGCATTGCTGAACTACTACTCCCAGTATTCCTCCTTAGAGTCTGTGTTGGCTAGGGGCAATGGGAGTTCCAGTCCTGCAATATGTGGACAGTGTAGTGCAGTCAGCTCTACCACAAAATCATAAGAAGGAATCTGATAGATGAGGCCAAGGGTCTACCTAATCCAGCATCCTGTGGTTAGAGGTTCCTGGGAAGCCCATAAGTTCACCCTCCAGATATGTTGGACTGCAATGTCCATCATCCCAGTCAGTATGGCCTTTGGTGATGCTGGCTAGGTATGGTTATATCCAGAGTTTGGAAAGGTTTATTTGGGAAGATGACAGCTCCCATAATTTTCTAGTCAAAGTGGCTGGGAAGTTCTGGGAACAATCATCTAAAAATGGAACCATTCCAAGGTCTATTTATGCTAAAGCGTTCCTGCCCTGTATGCCCCACTGCAATTGATACTCAGAGTAGGATGCAGCTTTGTGGGGACAAAATGAGGATATTGCCCCTTCCAAATAAGAATCCTGCCTTCCCCCGCATGAAAGTTCTCCTGACTCCCCAAATTTCTAGCACTGCAGTAACTTTAAACTTTAGAAACATAGCGTAGGCGCCCAAAGCAAACGGGAATGAGAACACAGCATATAGAAGAGTTCTAGATGTGAACGATTTTCATTGTTTCCCTCTCTCTAATGCTAGAAATTGGGGACTGAAGGAAAATTTCACCTGGGGGGGATTTGTATTGGGGTGCCATGCCCTCATTTTGCCCTCACCCCATAGCTGCACATCAATTCAGACCCTTAATTTTGCACTCCAGTTCACCATTTGTCATGTGCATCGAATAAGCTCAGGACTGAACCAACTGCAAGGACAATAGGGTTGCCTAGCTAACTCTTCTTCAGTGGGCTCAACCAGGTCAGAACCCTCTGCTTTCTGCCTCCACCAAGGTAAGAAGAAGCGCTGCATCCCCTGAGCCTTGGCTCTCTTCCATTTTCTTACTTGGACCAAGCCCAGTGTCAGGTCTTTTTGCATGAGGGTGTCAACTGCAAACTACAGTATGAAGTGTCCTTGGCTGACCTACTCTGCTATGCTTTGAAGAGCAAACTCAGCTCGGCAGCATTCTCTGCCTCTCATGTGGAAACTAAGCTGGATGAGGAGATGCAAGCCAACTGAGAGCAAAGCCTGGTTTGAGCTGGCTTTGGTGCCCCCGGAATCACAGCTTGGAAACTCTTTTTTTTATTATTGTTTATTTACAAAATCCAAAGCATGCTCATGGTCATGGTCATTTGAGGAAGGGGCATAGTTCACTGTGAAAGCTCTTGCTTTGTCTGTATAATCTCCCAGGTTCAATCTCTGGGTCAGGGTTGCCATTGTGAAAACTGGAGGGCAGTCCTATACCTTTAATGGCTGTGCAGAAAAGTCAGTTTCAGCAGGTGTTGTGTGTTACTTGCTTGTGCGAAATTCGCTCTTCTACACAACCATTAAAAGTACAGGAGGCCATTCCATTTTCTGATCTGGCAACACTAGCAACATACCCTCCAATGTTACACAGGCAAAAACCATGAGAACTACCATTCCCCTTTAAGAGCCATGGTTCCCTCCTGTGGAATTCTGGGATTTACAGTTGGGTGAGGCAGTAGAGTTCTCTGCCTGGGAACTATAAGAATTCCTTCCCTAACCTGCAAATCTCATGACTCCATACCTTCCAATATTTCACAGACAAAACTGGCACATGTGTGGCCAAGCTACCCTGGAGTGTGAGATAGCGAAAATTATTAGTAAGGAAAGAACACATAAGCTAAGAGAGGCTGCAGCAGTTTGCTTTTGCCTGAGCCTGCTGCAAAGAGAGAGATTCCTCCCATTCCTCTTCCCTTCTACTGAACTAACTGAGTGCAAACTCCCTTTGCACTTTGAACTCAGTTTGCTGTAATGGAAATAAGCTGAGAACAAAGGAGGGGGAATGGGAGGAGGAGAGAGCAGTTGGGACATTTTAAAAGAAGCTGGAAATGTGGGAAGATGGAGAAGTAATCAGGATACCCCTGCCAAATCAGGCCATTGGAGGGTATGGTGTAAAGAAGGAGGTGGAGGTACAGTCCTCCCTCCACATTTGTGGGTTTGACCTTTGAGAATTTGACTGTTTGCAAGCTGTGCATGTGCCTTCCTCCCCAATTCTCCTCCTCCCATTCCCGTGCATTTTGCTGGACATGGAGAAGGAAGGCCAGCCTCTGAACAAAAGGCAAGGAAATGGGGAGGAGGCACACACAAGCCTTCCTTTTCCCGTCTGGAGCTCCCCCCGACCCCTGCTTCCATTGTCGTGCCTCTGGCCCTGGAGCTGAGAATTCATGCCAAGACAAAAGGCAAGGAAATGGGGAGAAAGACTCACAGAAGCCTTCTTTCTCTCCCCCATAGCTCCCTACTCCCATTCCCTTGCTGCTGGCCCTGGTGTGCAAAAGGCAAGGAAATGGAAGGGAAGAGCCCCAGAAGGGAATGGGGGGGGGGATTGCAGAAGAGGGCAGTTTTTCCGCTGTCACAGGGGTTCTGCACCCTGAATTCTCATGAAAGTGGAGGGCCATCGTATGACAAATAAAGAGAATTTGGAAAGTTTTGCTTTTGGGACTACAACTCTCAGATTCTCCCAGACAGCCTGCTATTTATGTTTCCAACCCCCCCCCCAAAAAAAAAACAACCCTCTATTTTTACTAGCGAAGAGACTTTGGTTAAGGATGGGAATGATAATATTAATGATAATGATAATAATAAAGTTTGGCAACGTGGTGAGGGGATTGGAACCCTGGTCTCTCAGTGTCCTGGCTGAATCCCTAAACCACTACAGTATGCTAGCTCTTGGGCCACATGTGCCCCTCACATATTCTTTTTCCGGCTCTTCATCCTTAAACTCTATGGCCCCTCTTTTTTTCCAGCCAACAAATAAGCGGCCAAAGTCGTCCTTCTGAAAGCCTCCAGGAGCAGTAATTCTCCTTTTAAAAGCCCCCTGAATAGTTTAACATAAAAAGAAAAAAAAAGTTTTCAAAGTAAAAAGATTATTTTTGGCCACATCTAGATTTTTGACATTTTTGACATGGCCAGTGCCTGTGCCAGCTGGGCAATTTTGGAGACGTAGTCCAAAAAAGTAACCTTTTCAAGCTCTGGGGCTATGAGTAAACTGGGTAGTGAACATTTCAATTTTAAGTCACCATTCTGATTTCTCATGCATGCCCCAGAACAATGCTACCTTGGGGCACTCGGAGAAGTTAAAATGGCTGCCACTTACCCAGCAACCGGACATCCATTAGTTATAAGAAGACATGGGCAAGTCTCACAAGAGGATTCTGTGTGCTGATGTTCACCTCAGCTTCACAGGATCTGCACACATTCATTTAGGGGCAGCAAGTTTTACCTTCTGCTCTGCCAAGCATCACTCTGCACACTATAAGCGACTGGCCTGTGGAATAAAACACATTCGCCTCCAGTCCACCTTGTCATCAACATCAATGCATTCAACAGAACACAAGGCTACAACCCACTGGGCCAGCACTTGAACCATGTAATATTCCTCCTCCACCATTTAATGAGGCCACGTCCCTGTGAATTGCAAAACCAGCTTTCAAAAGTTACAAGTAAACCACTCTTTCACCAAAAGGAGTGAAGTTATCTCTTAAGTTATGATTATAAAGTAGTTTAATTATACTTTTGTTAACAGGCAAAGAAATTAACAAATCACAGTGCATGCTCTGCTGGCATGATCTCCACACACAAGAATGTGAGGTCACTCAAAGCCTTATCCAGGAAACCTAGGGAACATTTTTATCATGTTCTACACTCTTATCAACTCAGGAGAAAGCAGAGAAGGTATGGAATTTTGCCCTTCCCAGTAAGCTTAGGCAAAAGCAAACTACTGCAGTCTCTCCTAGCTTGTGTGTTCTTCCTCATTAATAACTTCTGCCATCTTGACCATACTCTGATATTGCTTAGTCACATGTGTCCTGCTTTTCATCTGTTGTTGGGTATGTCAACTTTGTCATCTCTGGAAAAACACCAGCCAAAATTCTTGTGCTACATGCTATTTAAAGCATGGAAACCCTGTCCTCTGTTCTGGATGGTGCCAAGACATTCTCCTGACAGAGGCAGAGAGACAAATGCCATCCAATCCCATTGCCCGAGTCAAGGTGTGTAGTGAGCCAAGACCTGCAAAATGATTTGGAAGGATAAAACCAAAGATTCAACATCCCTGGGATCTTCACTCCTCTTCCTGGCAGAACACAAAACTGCCCTGAAAAGAAAGAAAGATCAAAAAATTATTCATTTGCAACTGCTTCATGGTACTCAAAATAAGGCCCTTTCCGCATGAGACTGTTATAGCGCGATTATTCCACTTTCAACATCCTATGCAATCTTGGGGTTTGCAGTTTAGGGAGGGGTCGGCCAGCCCCTCCCTAAACTGCAAACCCCAGGATTCCATAGGACGTTGAAAGTGGAATAATCGCGCTAAAACAGTCTCATGTGGAAAGTTGCCAGAGGTAGTTGCTTCACTCTGCCTAACAGTAGGGCCGGTCATGCCTTTCAGTTGCAGGTGTGGTGAAAAGTCCAGCCTCCAAACAGTTAACTTTCCTCAAGGTAAATACCTGATTTTCCTTAAACAAAAGAGGAAAAAAAGGTGTAACCATCAGACAGTATTGTAATCTGAAAAGGGAAAGCAAATTTAACAAAGAGATAGATAGATAGATAGATAGGTAGGTAGGTAGGTAGGTAGATTTCTTAGCAACTAAGGTTGGTTGCTTGCATTCCAAGGCAGCACTTTGAAGGCCAACATGAGCCAATCAGGCCATTGCTTTCTGAGTGTGGGCGGAGAAAGTGTTGTCTGGCTCCGTGTCCTTGGCTCACCCCTCCCCTAAGCTGAGCAGCGGGAGGGGCTCAGGGCTGGGAGATTCCTAAGAAGCTTCCAGATGGAACTAAGCAGAGAGATGCAGATAGAGGGAGGTTTGTACAGAACCACTGGTATCAGAGACCACTCAGCCCCTCATGTCTGCATAACACACATACACAGCCAGCATTTCTCCATAGCATGCAAAGGGACAAAACTCCCCTAGGTAGAAGGCGACTGCTTCCAAATGGCTTCAGAGGACACTCTTCTGCACAAAAAGGGTGTTCGCTTTTTTTAAAAAAAAAATGGTTCTTGTGCACTAGGCTAGATTAATGGTCACACAGTGGACTTCACAGAGAACTGGCCATACTGGGGAGGTGTGAGGACAGAGTAGGGTAATAAAGCTTGGCCTTGCAGTTAGATCAGCTCTTTGTAGGTTCAGTCCCCTTTTAGAAGTATATAGGAAAGGTGCAGTCCGAGATACGCTCTCTGTCTCAGTTGGCAAGGACAGTCATGATTCCTCCTTCGCCATCCCATTTTCTCAGTTGCTTTTAAAACATCCCAGTTTTTCTCTCCTCCTCTCACTTTCCTCCTTTGTTCTCAGTTCACTTCAGTTGATGCAAACTGACTTCAAAGCGCAAAAGTAGCTTGCACCCAATTAATTCAACAGAAGGGAGAAGAGATGGTGGGGTGGAATCTTGCCCTTCCTAGTAGATTCAGGCAAAAGCAAATTGCTGCAGCCTCTTCTACCTAATGCGTTCTTCCTCATGGATAACTTTTCCCATGCCCACACTCTGATGTTGCTTAGCCACACGTGAACTCGTTTTTCATCCGTGAAATGTTAGAGGGTATGATATGGGAGTCCATCTTCTATTGGCCTCTCCCTGGGAGGTGATGCGGCCCAGCCCCATGGTTCCCCATTTACCCACCTGGCGGAAATGGACTGCCACCCAGGGACGTTCTGGTTAGAATTAGTAGCTTAAGGACTCGGTGCTGCTCGGTGGCTGTGAGGGGATGCTGGACTCTATCGGCAAAAAGGCCAGGGTACTTCCCTGCTCTGTAGCATCTGCTGAATCATTTACCAACAACAAAACTTATCTTAGCAATAACCTGCATCTTGCACCAAACAAAATCTTGGGGAGATCTGGATTACACCGTGCTCCAGAACAGAATAGTTGCACCGACAACAAGGAGTTTGAGATCCTACAGTGGTCCCATCAGTATGAACAGAGGCAGAGCTGGGAAACCTTTGGTCCTTCCAATGTTTTGGATTTAATGGGCAATGCTCAGGAAAGATGAGAATTATGATCACAAACATCTGAAAGGCTCAAGGTTTCCTATCCCCAGAAAAGAAGTATGTTTTCAGTCACTTTTTTTTCCCCTGCCAAGGCTACTCGAGAATATTATGACAGGTGGAAAACCAACTGGCAAAGCCCCTTTCCATCATGATTACGTCTTCATGCCGGGGAAGGCTTCACCTGTTGCCTTGGTCCCTGCAGTGACATTTTTAATGGAAGAGGGAAGTGGGGTGGCCAATTTGGGGCCGTCAGTTGTCTGTTGTTTTAACATCTATAGCAATGCTGGCTATAGGTTTCTGACTATGTCTTAACAGAAGCTGTTGTTTAAAGTAGATTGGACGCCACAATCTCATTTTAATAAAGGCTTATCTAGATCAGCTAATTGCTCGAGATATAATACTGCTAATGCTTCTCTAACTCGTACGTTTTGGAAATGTTCCTTAGTCTCAATCTGGGTAGAAGTAATTATAGTTGGCCTCCCACATTTGTGGTTTGACTTTCACGGAATTGAGAATTTCTCCAACCCCTGTCCCCCCAGCTCAAGTGCTTCCTTTCTGGGGGAACTTTCCCTTTCGGTGGCTCCAATCAGGCTGTGCAACCCTTTAAAAACCTGACTCTGGTCTTCTTCCTCCACCACCAGACACCGCTTGGCCAGCTAAAGACAAATCGCAGCCTAGTTTCTCAGCACCACAAACCCTCAGAACCACAAACCCTCTCCTCCAACACACACAAGGAAGGAGATGGGCAAGAAAGAGGAACTATAGGGCCACCATGCTGACTCACTCCCTTTCCATCTCCTTTCCCTGACCTGGTTTGGAACCTGAGCACGCACTCTCCCCCCATGCCTCAGCCCCCTTCCCACAGACACACACACACACACACACACACACACACACTTTGATATTTGTGTTTTTTCCACTTTTGTTAGGGTCCTGTACTCCTAACCCTAGCAAATGTGGAGGGCCAATTGTACATGAATAAATTTGGTACTAGAAAGCTTTCTGATATTTCATGATATACACATTCTTTTAAACTATTTACCCATGTCTTGGAACTTAATACATGGTATGGGGAAATGGATCTTTCATGTCCTCTTGACTGCTAAAAGACTGATATTCCAGTATGGGAAAAATAACATTTCCCCACCTGTGATCCAATGGATGGAAGTTTTAACAAGGCTTGCAGCATCTGAAAGCGTGATGCATCGACAGTGCTTACAAATGGACTTCGATAAAGATATTTGGTCTGCTTTTATTGAAACTTGCAAATAATGGTATTTCTTTCTTCTTTTCCCCCATATTTCTTCATACGGTAAAGCTAGAACATCGTAACATGTAAATGAGAATCTTATGCATTTTTATTTTGCATAAAATTTTAAATAAATAAAAAGAACAGGTTGAGAAAGGTTTCAGTAGGGTACTTCCAAAGCCAAGCACTGGTGAGAATATATCCCTATGTTGAGCAGATTCTCTAACTAGAAGACTTACAACAAAGTTCCATTAGCACTTCTTCCTCACCCCCCCGTCATGCCAACCTTTCACCTTTCTTGCAACTGTGCAACATAGCTATTTTCAGGCCAATGAAAAACAGGGGGCCAATGGTGATGAAGAATCCGGCTCCATTCGTAGAGCTGGACACATAGCCATTACATCATCCTCTGAGACCTCTTGAGCACTGCAAGAGATCACTGAAGATGCCTGTTGCTATGCCCCCATCTGCAGACATGGAGCTGGATGCTTTGCTGGTGCTGCTAGTAAATAGCTGGGTTTCGGGGGCTGCATCAGCTAAAAGGTGAGTTTGAGGAGGTAAGTCTTTGTGACTTAAGACCTGCTAAATATTAAAGCAAGAAAAGCTGTGCCCCACATTTAACCTGGAAGCACCAGCTAAAGGCTGGCTTATGCAATCAAAATGTAAAGCATATCTATTTGCTGGATTGTACCAGTGGAGGTGGTCGGCTATGTTTTTTCCCCAAGGAAAAATTCTGCACACAGGAAACCATGCTAGGGAGAAGCGTAAGGGCAAGTACACACAACATTAATGTGCAGATCTTTAAAAATGCAAATAACATTATTATTGGAAGAAGGGTGATACTTGTCAGGGCCACGGGAGGCCCACAGTGGGGATTTAACCTTCTCCTTTCTTGAACAAGTCCTCCCCTGAAGCTGCTGTTTGCATTGGGAAGAAATCCTCCATTGGTTCTAATAAGAGACTTCCTCCCAGTGGAAATTGCTTAGCTGGCATGGGCCAGGAGTGGGGATGATGTAGACCTCACAATCTGAAGGCTACTGAATTGTGAGAGGCTGCTCTAGAGCTTATGGGAAAATAAATGTAGCTGGACTCAGCAGATAGCTTTAGTAGCTTTAAAATCTTTTAAAGAAGAGACTCATCTGGGGGCCCTGTAGCCCTGACAGTTGCCCAAAGGAAGTCAAGCATTGGCTGAGTATTCCAAATAACCTGCCCAAAACTGATAATCCCAGCCATAGGGTGGAACCATGGCAATTAAATGTGGAAGCATAGTGCTATACAGTTGGCCCTCCACATTTGCAGGTTTGACTTTCACACATCTGATTATTTGCGAGTTTCTTCAATCCCTGCCACCCCCATACCACTTCAGGCATTTCTTTTCTGGGGGAACCTTCCCTTTCAGCTCTTCCGATCAGGCTGTGCAGCCCTTTAAATACCTGCCTCTGGTCCTTCTCCACCACCACCAGCTGCTGCCTGGCCAGCTAAAGATGGATCATAGTCCAATTTATCAGCACTAGAAACTCCCTCCTGATGCCTCCCCACATCCAAGGAAGGAGATGGACAAGAGAGAGGATGTACAGGGCCACCATGCCAACCCCTCTCCTTTCCTTGACCTGGTTTGGACCTTGGGCGCCTGTTCTCCCCACTGTGGCTTGGCCCCTTTCCCACAGACATGCACACATTTTGATATTTGATAGTTACACGCCTAACCCTAGCAAATGTGGAAGGCTGGCTGCAATTGTCAAGTGTGAAAGGGCCCCAGGGTATTGGGCAGTGTTTCAACTATTCACTAGTAATACTGTGTTCTGGTGCAATGGAGGGAGAATCGTGCAGAAAGAGGGCCAGGGAGCTGGCTAGGCCACCATTGGCAACCACCAGGCCCTCCCATTATAACAGTCATCACCGCTCTAGGCCAGTTTCTCTCAAACGGGTTCATCTCCTTGGCCCACACAGAGAATACAGGACGGCCACACACAATGCCAACAGAGAAGCAAAAGAGTGCCGCCGGTGGCCACTTGCAAACATTCTGGGTGGCGGCATTTTAAGAAACTGCACCCTTGGCCTACTGGAATGGTCTCGCTTGGCACTTCAAGAGATCCGGCACCCTCAAGAAAGAAGTGGCAGAAAGGCCCTGCATTCTAATCTGCTTCCGTGTTCTACTTGAGGAGCGAGTCAGAGGAGAACCAGAGCCCAGCTTCCTACATCTCTGTGCTCGCTCGGCCGTCCAAGCTCCTCCCCGCCTTTGCTGTTGCTCCCAGCTGCGGCAGCCAAGCAAAGGCAGCGGAGAGGTGGCGGCGGGGAAGAGGGGGGAGATGGAATTTTTTCCTCTGGCTCCCAGCCAAAGGCTCAGCCTGACTGCCGGGCCAGCATGAGCGACTGGGGGAGGGAAGGGGAAAAGGGAGGGAAGGAGAGAGCCAGTGAAGGAGAGTCTCTCTCTCCCTCTTTCTTTCTCTCTCTGCAACCAGCCGCACAAGTGCAGGCAGGAGGAGATCCACACACACACACACACACACACACACACACACACACACACAGAGAGAGAGGCAGCAGTATGCTTACAGACACGCATGCAATCCAGCTCCCAGAGGGAGACATGCTCATCGGGGTCCTCCCATGTGCGTGACCAAAAGACCACTCTGTCAGTAAAGGGAACACCACCAAAAAAAAGCACTTCCTACTTGGTCTTCTATGCAATCACTGGAGTGGGAGGAGGGTTTAAAACCAGCAGAACTGACAGTCTCCCTAGTGCACATGGCACATGAATGGGAGCTGGGAGGTGAAAATGGGAACCTGCCTCCCTTTCAGCAGCCATTACAGGTACAGTTGCCAGATTGGGATCATTGCAGGCTCTGAGGTTTCCGGGCCAAAACCTGAGGCTTAGGGATGGCTCCTGCTGATGTCATTCACAGCCACAGTTGCTCCCAGCTTGTTGTTCAAACACAGAGAGAGACAGACACACACACAAACAGAAGAGCATATATACATGCACACAGAACATCTTTTCCTGTCTGGAAATTAAGACAGTTGAAGCGACTGTCCCCAGATCAAGGTAACAGGTAGGAATTATTCCTTTTCACTGAGGCCATTTCTGCACTACCCTGTTATAGTGCCATAACTCCACATTTGTCATCTTATAGAATCCTGGGCTTTGCAGTTTAGAGAGGGCACACTGGGAATTCTCAGCCAGGGAGCTTTTTGGCCTCAGTAAACTACAAACCCCAGAATTCCACAGAATGTTGAAAGTGGAAGAATAGCACTATAACAGGGTGCTGCAGAAACGGCCCTAGGGAAATCAGGATCCAGCCTCCTTGCTTCTAGACACAAGGTTGATCCAGAGAAGAGCATAGGGTGAGCCCAGTTGTCACAACAATTGGGAGGACGGATGAAGCTAACTCAAGTAAAACCATAGACATGCTGGAGACTTTTTGCAAGCTGCAGCAACCTACCAGTTAAGCCTTGCAACCTGCAGCAGGCTGCTGTTCTAACAAGTTTGGCTAAGAGATTTATTTGCACACGTGCTGGACAAGGACTCTGGGAGGTCAGGGTTTGAATCCCTGTTCAGCCATAGAACTTAGCTTCAAAAGAAGGCAACTACAAACCTCCTCCAAACAAATCTTGCCAAGAAAATCCCATGATATGTTTGCCTTAGGATTGCCCTAGATCAGAAACAACTTGAAGACACACAACAACAATAGTCTTTCCTCTTGCCTGTAGCTGAGCCCACCAAAACTGGACAATTTGCACCCTTGTTCCCTGAGTGGAGATAGTCCATGAAAACTGGAAACTCATAGCCAGGCCCTGAGATCTGGCAACCCTAATTACAGGCCCTTCTTGCATTAAGCTAGATAGATAGCCTGACAGAGGGCCCATCACCATTGTCCACAGGTGAAGTGGCTCTTTGGCTTCAAACTTGGGGTGGGGAGTGGGGACATAGCTGTAACACCAAATTTCTACCTAGGACCCATATTGCTAAAGTTTCATGATATACTTCCACTATTCTATTTCCTTGATCTCCTCCTCCCACCTTCCAAAACTTTTTGACTTCTCTTCTTCCACCTGCCCCAAATTTCTAAATTTTTCTCCTTTTTTTCCTTTTCTGTAAAACAACCCTATAGAATGAAAATAGTGACCACTCTCTTTGTTGGGGTTCATTCCCGGTTAGGCCGCTACAGCCCAGTTTTGGGTCTGGGCACAGCAGGTGAAAGTGAAAACCAGTATGATTGCCCATGTACTAAACAGCACTGTTTTGTAATCACCAAACTGATTTCCACTCACCAGCATTAACATTTCTGGATCCTCTGCCGCTTCCGGGTTTTATTAGGACCTAACAGAGCACGCAGTCCAGTCAGTCGTAAAGGCTATTGTGACATTTTCCCCTGGGAACAGAAATAGCTATCCAGCCTGGCACCAGCCACGTGGCCTCAGGCAGCTTTGCAGGTAGTCGTCCATGAGACTGAGGAACAATCTAGTCTTAGTGGGATAAGGGGGAGACCATTTAAATAACCCTCCTCCTTTAGGTTCAGGATGCAATACATTTATGGATCAAACATCCCACTAGTGAAGACCAGCAGGCTAGGAAAAATTACTTTCGAGGGAGTGAGAGGACGTAAGTCCCAAAATCTTCTGTAAGCATGGCGATGCTGGCCAGGGCAGTTAGCAGACTGTTGTCCAAAACAGTAACTTTGCCAACCACTGCTTAGCCACTCTTTACAGAGGAAGGGCAAGAACATACACATGAATTGTGACTAAGACCTGGTGAGGAAAATGAAACTCATGGTTCCAGCAAAGGTTCCTTCAAAGGTATCCAAGGTCTTTCCCATTACCTTATCATATCTTCCAAGTGTCCTGGCAGACATAGTCTAGACTGATCCTCTATCACTCTATTTTCAGCTGCTTTTAAAATGTCCCAGGTTCTCTCTTTTCCTTCCTTTGCCCACAGCTCACTTTCAACTGCTGCAGACTAAGGCCATTTTTGCACTACAGTGTTATAGTGCTATTATTCTACTTTCAACAACCTGTGGAATTCTGGGCTTTGCAGTTTACTGAGGCCAAAGAGCTCTCTGGTTGAGAATTCTAAATGTCCTTCCTGTAACTGCAAACCCCAGGATTCCATAGGATGTTGAAAGTGGAATAACAGCACTATAAAAGTGTAGTGTGGAAATGGCCTGAGTTCAAAGCACAAAATTAGTCTGCACTGAAGAGGAGAGGAGGCAGCAGAATCTCCCTGTACGTTCAGGCAGAAACAAACTACTTCAGCTTCTCCTGGGTTGTCTTTCCTCAATAATTTTTGCTGCCTTGACCACACTTTGACATTGCTTGGTCTCATGTGTCATGATTTTCAGCTGCTTTTAAAATGCCCCAGTCTTCTCCCATGCCCTCAGCTTACATCAGTTGTGGCAAACTGCATTCAAAGTGCGAAAGTTGTTATGCACCCAGTTATCTCAGCAGGGGGAGAAGGAAGAGGAAGGGGTGGAGACTTGCTTTTCCCAGGAGGCTCAGGCAAAAGCAAACTGCTGGACTTTCTCGTAGCTTGTCTTTTCTTCTTCCTCATCAATTTTTGGTATCTTGACCACACTCTGAAGTTGTTTGGCCACAAACATCTTGCCTTTGATCTGTGAAATGCTGGAAGGAATAGCCCTCCCAGTTCCTAACCTGCAGCAACAGTGTGGATGCTTTCCAGCAGGATCTTATTAAGAGCCAGCCTTGCTCTGAAGTCGATACAGCCCCAACTCCCATTGGTGGCTGCCATTACATACAAACAACCTTTACAGATGAATTCTCATAGATTAAACTTACATATCACCGCAAGTCAATGCAAGGCCAGAACTCTTAGGTGGATTCCCACCAGCAGTTGAGTTGTTGTATTATGAAACACCAAATGCTGTGCTTGTAATTGTGAATAAACAATTCCTTAAAAATTTCTCAAAATTACTGCTGGCCCTCCACATTCCCTAGGGTTAGGGAAGCAGGACCCTTGTAAAAGTGGAAAAATTGCAAATATCAAAATATGTGTCTTGTGGGAAGGAGGCTGAGGCATGGTGGGGAGAACAGGCAGCTGGGGCCCAAACCAGGTCAGGGAAAGGAGAGGGAAGGAGGGTTGGCACGGCAGTCTGTACTTCTCTCTTGCCTATGTCCTTTCCTTGTGTGTGCGGGGGGGGCATCACGAGAGGGTTTGTGGCACTGAGAAATAGCCATGCTTAGCTGGCCAGGAAGCAGCTGGGCTGGGCTATAAAGCCTGATCAGAGCCTTCAAGAGGAAAGCTCTCCCTAATAAGAAGCAACTGGTGGAGTGGGGTGGGGGGTGGGGGGTGGGCAGGAGTTGAAATAATTCCAACATTATCAAATCTGTGAAATCAAACCTGCAAATGTAGAGGGTCAACTGTAGCTAGTGGAGTAGTTCTCAGCCTTTGGTCCTCCAGATGTTTTGGACTTCAGCTCCCAAAAAACCCAAGCCAATATAGCCAATAGGCAGGAATTCTGGGAGGCCAGGTCCAAAGCATCTAGAGGACTAAAAGTCGAGAACCAATGAGCTAGGAGCTTTCAATGGCCAGCTCTTTATTTTTAAAAAACAGTTCCTTCTTTTGTCACTTTAATGGCAGGCAACCACAACAACATTTAGGAGGAAAATTTGTTTAATTATCACAGTGGTGGGAAAAGCTTAAACTTAGGTTACCTTTAAAGCATAGGAACATGCCTTATAAAAATATATGGAACTCTTATCAGGAAGGAGATTTTTTCCCCCTCTCCAGAGATATAATTGAGCTATTGCAGGAAACACCTTTCTATATATATTGGATTTGTTTCCCTAACTTACACAGTGTCCAGAGTATGAGTTTCCGATGTGCAGAATAAGTGCCATTTCAGCCACTTCTCACTAACAAGCTATTTTTTTCCTCCCCGAGCATCAAAGACCTTAGTAGCAGCCATAAACCCTATTAAACCTTGCTGGAGAAGCCAATTACCACCTGTAAACACATTAGACTTGATCAGTGAGAGACTAATCTGCCCAACGGCAAACAGGGGCTCAAACTGGGGAATTGAAAGACACCAGCAGAACTCAAACAGATCAGGGAAGATACCAGAAAGCCCTCTCAAGTGGTGGAAAAGGAAAAAGGAGAAGGAAGAAGTGGAGAAGAAGAGGTGGTAGAGGAGGAAAAAGTCATCATGGTCGCTCCAGATGGCAGAACTGCAAAGGGAGCTGGGCCTTTCCCTGTGAAAGTGGATTGTTTCTTCCAATTCTATCTCCTGCTAATTATGCCTGCCCCAGTTCAAGCCAATGATAATCCCTTTTATTCTGCATTACTTTTCCATTTGTCCTTCCAGTGGGATGGCTATAAATAAACCAGAGCAAACAACAACAGCATGTTAGCGAGCGACAACTTGACAAGGCGGGGGGGGGGCTCATGGAGCAGTTAGTGGTTAGAATTTGGGGGTGGAACCTGAGAATGGAGAGTACAGTCCTTAGCTTAATTGTACACTGGGGTGTGAAGGTGGGTAGCTGAGTCATAATGGGCCTTGCCTTACTGAGACTGGTCCTCTCTGCATACTCCGTAAGCATACGTGCTACCTCATGAGTCATAGTATTCTGAAGATAAATCGGGCCATTTCCGCACTACACTGTTATAATGCTATTATTCCTCTTTCAACATCCTATGGAATCCTGGGGTTTGCAGTTTAGAGAAGGGCATTTAGAATTCTCAGCCAGAGAGCTCTTTGACCTCAGTCAACTACAAACTCAAGAAAGTAAACTCAGTAAACTACAAACTCCCTCCTGTTTATAGGGGGAAAGTGAAGAACTTTCAACAGTCAATGGTTAATGTGTGTTGTTTTTTAATCCAACTTATTCCAAAACAATAAAGAGGGGTGGAGGCAAGACTAGGAAAAGCTATTCCAGTATTTTGTTTCAACAGCAGCCAGCCTGATTTCTCTGGGATGCTTACAACCATCTTTAGAGGTATAGTGCCTTTGAACTTGGAGGTTCTATTTAGAACCTTATACCAGGCCAGAATGTTTGTCATTCTGTCTCATTATTGGCTGCTGGGACTGGTGATAGGCCAGGCAAGAATCTTTACCTATCATCACCTGTCACCTAATGCTTTTTATAGTCAGCAAAACCACACCGGATTGTTCCACGCCATGCCCCTTAAAGGTATTGTTAATATACCACACTTTTAGCTGGTCATGCTAGGGACTGAAGCTAAAGCTTCTGAATGCAAAGTCTGTGTTTTATCCCAGAGGCACACGTCCTTCAGTTAGCATATTGCATACATACATGCAATGTAACAAAATCCCAATGGTTGATTCCATAAAGTAAAAGCAGCTTCAGGAGGGGTTGCCTTTCAGTGGAGGAAATGCAGAAGGGGAGAGGTCCTTAATCCTTTCCCCACCTACCACTTTTCTAATGGAACTTGATCCATTTGCTGGGTCAAGACTATCTCAGGCCCATACCTGACGCATCTGGAAAAACCCTTGTGATATCACTGGCTGGGGTTTGGTGATGTTACAAAGGTAGCACCTTGTGATATCATTAACCATGATACTTTAAGCATCAAGCACAGTTGCACAGAGTAGAGCATCCAAGTGAAAAGCATCAAGCCTAACAAATGAGGAAAACACATCCACATACACCTTTCAAGACAGCGCTCTCACTCTGAGATTCCTCCCCACTGCCCTAGAAAAGAAGGGCCAGGCCCTGAAACCTACCCACCAAACTAATTCCCCTGCCTGAATGGCTCCCTAAAAAATGTTGATGTTTTGGAAAACATGGACATGAAAGAGACAGCCCGTAAGTTAATAATTAACAACTAATCAATATCACCGATCAGTAATCAAGTACAGATAGGAGTGAAGCAAGTGTGTCCAGAGGCCATCATCTTCACAAGATTGGCTGGAGAACAGAAGAAGCCAATTCAAACCACCTCGTGGTAGTACTACAATTCCATTTTAACTGCTATGGTTGCATCCTATGGGATCTTGGGATTTGCAGTTTAAGAGGGTGTATTTAGAATTCTGTGCCCCGGAGCTTTAGTGTGTCACCAAACCACGTATCCCAAGATTCCAAAGGATGCATCAACACCCATTATAGTGGAGTCATAGTGCTATGAGTGTGTAGTGTGAAAGGGTCCGTGGTGCCCCTTCTCAGGGGTCATTTTGTGGAGAAGCAGAAAAGGTGGCCTCTTATGTAGGTCCATAATTTGCAACAGATTGGCATTATAACTATTACAAAGGATTACTCAGTATCTCACAGAGCTGTTAGGCCTTGTGCAATGTGTGAAGACAGAACAGCAGGGACAAAGAGAAAAAAAAACCTCATGGTTGGGTGTGCGCATCAGGAGGTGTTCCCTTATGCTGGTAACTGATGCGGGTCTCCCATTTGTATGGTGCCCACTGGGACTCTCCTGAGGAGTTTTCACACTACACAATTATAGCTCTATGGTTCTTCCTTTAACTGCCATTTCTGCATCCTATGGAATCTTTGTATTTGTTGTACACGGATGCAGTAAAGCTCTCTGGCTAAAAATTCTAAATGCAGGCCCTTTCCACAGCCCTCTCCCATCCCAACATGGAGACAGGAGAAGGATGGGGCCACAACGACGCTTCTGCATGATGTCATCGTGGTCCCGTCCTTCCCCCATCCTGAGGCGGTGTGATCATAGGTTAAATCATTGACGGGTTTTTCCCATCAATGACCCCCGATGGCATTGCCATCCTCCACTTACCTGTCCTGCGGGAGCCTTGGAAGCGTGTTGGCTGCGCTTCCTGCCCCAGCACAGCCTGAGAAAGTACCTGGCTGCACTGCTGAAGGAAGAGGTGTGGCTATCGCGCTTCCTTTGGCAGGAAGCCAGCCAGTGCGGAACTCCCCTACCAGCAGAGCTGCTGCCAGGATTCCCATTGGATGACTCCACAAAAAGGTAGGGTATGGAAAGGGCCACAGTGGGCCCTCCACATTTGCTACGGTTAGGGGCACAGGACCCCCACAAAAGTGGGAAAACCACAAATATCAAAATCTGTGTGTGTGTCTGTGGGAAGAGGGCTGAGGCATGGGGGGGAGAGCAGGTATTCGGGATCCAAACCAGGTCAGGGAAAGGAGGGAGAAAAGGAGTGGGTTAGCATGGTGGCCCTGTAGTTCCTCTCTTTTGCCCATCTCCTTCCTTGGGTGTGTTTGGGGGCATCGGGAGAGGGTTTGTGGTGCCGAGAAATCAGGCTGTGAGCCGTCCTTAGCTGGCCAGGCAGTGGCTGGTGGAGGGGGAAAACAACCAGAGGCATGTTTTTTAAAGGGCTGCATGGCCTGACCAGAGCCACCGAAAAGGAAGGCTCCCCCGGAAAAGGAGTGTTTGAGGTGGGGGGGCGGGGTGGAGAAACTCACAAATAATCAAATCTATGTGAGATCTGCAAATCTGTGTGAGATCTGTACTTTTCCCTAAATTGCAAATCCCAGGATTCCAAAGGATGGATCCACAGCAGTTAAAGCAGAATTGTAGTTACTGTAATGGCATGGGCCAGTTTTCTGAACTGGATGTGGTTCATATTTGCATGAGGTGTTAAGAAGCTGCTACCTTGACCCGTGAATTCTGAACTAAGGTCATTTCCTCATGGCATTGCTAAAATGCGATACCTGTGGCTGTAGTCATTTCAGGGGCCAGGATTTTGCATGATGCCATCACCATCCAGTAGCCATCCAGTAGCCGGCCCGTCCGCAAGCATTGCTAGAATACCATATTTCAACTCCGGAAGTTTTTCCGGAGTTGAAATACAACAGAAATTTTTCCAGAGTTGAAATACAACGTTCTACCAGTGCTTGCAGGTGGGCCGGCTACTGGATGGCGATGACATTGTGCCAAATCTCAGCCCCTGAAATGACTACAACCCGCAGGTATTGCGTTTGAGCAACGCCATGCAGAAATGGCCTACGATGCTGTCAGAGGTGGAGACGTGACCCTACCATAACAGTGCATACTGCAAATCTGTTTTATTTAGTTATTTCAATTCTGTTCTGGGTTTTCACCCTCAAAAATGTTGCAGCCTTGGTTCCTATGGGGAAGAAGGGAGTGGGAAGACGTTAAGATCGCTTTGCTTCGCGGCAGGATAAACTCCTCAGCCGCTTACAGGTCAGCCGCCCAAATGCCTGGAAGGCTTGAGGCCTGTAGTTGCTAGGCAACCGTGAAGTGCTCCTTTGGCCTCCCTCGGCGGAACGGCCAGGCAGCTGGGACCCAAAGTAGCGGGGACTGCGGAAACGCAGCCAGAAGACGACGGAGGGGACACTTTTGTGTTGCAAACCAAGCCCTTTATACAGGAAATCGAGGATCTAGGGCATGTGGTGCCAGTTGGGCTAAAAATTTTTCCACACTTAAGGTCTGCCTCAGGCTGTGCATTCTTGTGGCCTATTTTAAGCTCTAATATATCCAACCATTTTCGAGGGCAAAACCAGGCCGTCAGATATTGCATCTGTAATATTCAGAAGTCTGCCTTGCTGCATTTCACGACGTTGACGTTGCTTGGTTGTTGTTGCCGACATGGGCCTTCGAGCCAGCACCAACTTACGGTGACCCTGTCCTAGAGTTTTCTGAGCAAGGTTTCTTCAGAGGAGATTTGCCATCACCTTCCTACGAGGCTGAGAGAGTGAGACTTCTCCACGGTCACCAAGAGGATTTTGATGGCTGGGTAGGGTTTTGGACCCTGGTCTCTAAGAATCCTAGTCCGACATTTAGACCACTACGACACATTGGCTCTATTCCATCATTAGACTTATTTATTTGTTTATTTACAGCATTTGTTTTATCCCAGCCTACCTGCGGGATCGCCTTCTCCCATACAATCCGCCCCGCACACTAAGGTCCTCTGGGAGGAATTTACTGCAGCCAGTCAGAACTAGGCTGGCTGCGGTTATCCAGAGGACCTTCTTTTCTATCGCTCCCAAGTTATGGAATGGCCTGCCGGAGGAGACCCGGCACATTACCGGTCTTGACTGCTTTAAAAGAGCAGTCAAGACTGATCTCTTCTGACATGCCTTCCAAGACTAGCATTTCCATCGCCTCCCATCAATTGTCTTGCTGTTCCTTTAATAGTTGATTGATTGTAGTGTGTTTTAGGGGGTTGGTTTTAGGTGGATTGGTGGGTGGGGAGGATTGGGTATGCTTTTAATGTCTTTATGTTTTAATGTATTTAATGTTGTTCGCCGCCTCGATCCATGTGGAGAGGCGGGATAAAAATATTTTTTATCATCATCATCATCATCATCATCATCATCATTATTTATACCACGGCTCTAATGCTAGAAATGCTTACATACTGGTAAAAAGGACAAGATAGTCATTACCCATAGATTTCCAATCAAATAGGAATGGAAAGAATATTTGAAAATCGTAGAATCATAGAAATGTAGAGTTGGAAGAGACCACACGGGCCATCCAGTCCAGCCCCCTACCATGCAGGAACACCCTCAAAGCACTCCCGACAGATGGCCATCCAGCCTCTGCTTAAAAACCTCCAAGGAAGGAGACTCCACTACACTCCGAGGCAGCATATTCCACTGCCGGACAGCTCTGACTGTCAGGAAGTTCTTCCTGAGGTTCAGGTGGAATCTCCTTTCCTGCAGCTTGAATCCATTGCTCCTTGTCCTGGTCTCTGGAGTGGCAGAAAACAAGCCCTCCCCCTCCTCTACATGGCATCCCTTCAAATATTTAAACATGGCTATCATGTCCCCTCTTAACCTTCTCTTCTGCAGACTGAATATACCCAGCTCTCTAAGTCTATCCTCATAGCGCTTGGCTTCCAGGCCCTTCACCATCCTGGTCACCCTCCTCTGGACCTGCTCCAGCTTGACCATGTCCTTCTTGAATGTGGAACAGAACTGGACACAGTATTCAAGATGAGGTCTAACCAAAGCAGAGTAGAGTGGTACCAGTACCTCCCTCCATCTAGACACCATACTCCTATTGATGCAGCCAAGAATTGCATTGGCTTTCTTGGCTGCCGCATCACACTGCTGACTCATGTTCAGCTTGTGGTCTATTAAGACTCCTTTCACACGTACTGCCATCCAGCCACGTGTCCCCCATCCTATATTTCGATATTCCATTTTTTCTACCTAAGTGTAGGACCTTACACTTCTCTCTGTTGAATTTCATTTTGTTAGCCTTGGCCCAGCTCTCCAATCTATCCAGGTCATTTTGAATTTTGATCCTGTCCTCTGGCGTATTAGCAACCCCTCCCAATTTGGTGTCATCTGCAAATTTGATGAGCATGCCCTCTACTCCTTCATGTATTCCTATACATAATATTGTTGAGAAACATATTTTCCAGTAGCCGAAAAACCCTGGTGAAAAGAATCTTAGAGGGATGATAATATTTGTAGTTTAGGACTTATTCCACACAAAATTCATATGGAGATGATTTGCACAGAAAGCAGAATTTTCTGCACAGGAAACACCATTTTCATGCAGGAAACAGTGCAAAAATGTTCCCTATGCAGAAAATACTGTTTCCTGTGGAAAAAATACTGTTTTCTGTGGGAAACAACCATGTGCGAATTTTGCACAGAATGAGTCCTGAACTGCGAATAGTTTTCAAACTTGCTTTTTTTGAAGACTTTTTCTCAGCCAGAAGAAAATTGCTAAAGTTATTTACTTCAAGAAGTCGCTAAAATTACTTGCTTCAAGAAGAAATGTAGTGAAGAATTATATTCTATGATCAAGAGTCAACACAAAAGGAAATAGGGAGGCAGGGGAAAGGAAAAGTATAGTATATATTCTGACAGCTATGAGTGGAATGCTCCTGGTGGAATTACTGCTGGACTTACCATCCTGGAAGAAACCTTCCTCGGGGACAGATTTTCCTCTCTCCCTTTCCTACAGAAGGACTAGATTTGAGTTATCACTGATTTTATAGCTTTAGCTTATTTAGGGCCTTTCCGCATTACACTGTTATAGCGCTATCATTCTGCTTTCAACATCCTGTGGAATTCTGGGGTCTGTAGCTTACTGAGGTCAAAGAGCTCCCTGGCTGAGAATTCTAAGTGCCCTCCCTAAACTACAAACCCCAGGATTCCACAGGATGTTGAAAGTGGAATAGTCGCAGCTCCTCAGTTGTGGAATTCTTTCCCAAAGGAAGTCAGGCCAGCTGGGTGGCTCCAAACAGCAATCTGGGAAATGGTCCTACCCTCCAACTGTCCTGGTTTGGTAAGGAACCATCCCAATGAATTCTCTGCCATCCCACTGTTTCAGCTTCTCTTAAAACATCCCAGTTTCTTTCTCCTCTTCCCGTTTCCCTTGTGTGTCCTCAGCTTAGTTCAGTTTTTGTAAACTGAGGTCAATAAATATAATTTATTACACACACACACACACACACACACACACACTGAAGTCAAAGTGCAAAAGGAATTTTCACTCAGTTAACAAGGGGGAGATGAAATGGAGGGGGTGGAATCTCACCCTTCCCTGGATGCTAAGGCAAAAGCAAACTGCTGTGGCCTCTCCTACCTTGCCTTTTCTTCCTCAATAACTTTTGCTATCTTGATCACGCTCTGATGTTGCTGGGCCACATGTCCCAGTTTTCATCTGTGAAAAGTTGGAGGGTAGGTGCTATACATTTCCTATTGCGTTTGCTCACAATGTTTGCTTTACTGAAATCATTTATTTTCTCCGCCCCATCTTTCCATTTCTACATTGTCCAGATGGTTTAATAAACACATTTAAAATAACAATAGAACACATTACGTTTTCCCTCTTTGGCTGCCAGGTCATGAGCTTGCCAGCTGTCTATACTTTTACAGACCAGTGGAATCTGCAACAAAATGTGGTAGTGTTGGAGCATTCTCGTTCAATATACCCGCCAGCCATGATTTTCTTTCAAACTATTGTACTGCATTCCTCACCCCCATTTCCCATTCCCTTCTTCTCCCCTACAGACTCTCAGAATTCCGTCCGCTATATAGCATGGTACGGATCCTGTTGTATATGCCACCACTGCTAGAGTTTAGGTTGGTGAGTATACGAGACAAAGCTTTCTTGGTAGCAGCTCCTCAGTTGTGGAATTCCCTCCCAAGGGAAGTCAGGCTGGCTGGGTGGCTCCAAACCTATTGAACTTCTAGCAAGACACTATTATTTTAAATGGGCTTTGATCCTTGAAACCAGGGTTGGTTTTGGGGAGTGTTTTAATTTTGTTCATATGTGGGTTTTGTTTCAGTTTGTTTTAGTTTTGTTTAAAGCTGGTGTTTCTTAAAAAATCTGTTTTTACAGAATGTTCTTTTATGTTGTGATTTCTTTTAGCAATGCTAGCAGGCTCAGAGATAAGATACAAATATTTTCAATAATACATACAGGTATTCCTCAGTTAATGAAGTAGGTCTGCTCCTGTGTATTACTTCTTTAACAGAAAAATTTGGACCAGAGGCCAAAATCACATGGAAAGAATAGGGAAAAATTCCTATGCTACAAAAAAAGAAGAGCAATTGAACATGCTTCAGCAAACTTTTTTATCCAAAACTAAATATATGCACATGTGAAATGAAACAACCTGGTCAGGTAAACCTTGAATAAATAAGCACATTTTGAATCTTCAAGTGACCATCTAAAGGCCCCTTCCAAAATGTACCCAGGGATTACTTTTCCTTTTACCACCTTCCCCTTTTCTTATAGTTTCCATTTGGGTGGCCATACTTATATAGACATATAATTTTTAACAGGCCAGGGGTAGTTGGAGTCAGCTGCTGTTCACCTTGCCTGGTAGATGGAGATACAAATTGGTATAGTAGCTACAGCAAGCTCCCATTGTTTTCCTGCTCAGGCTTTGTTTATTGCATTATTTACTGAAGGCACGCTGCTGCAACTTTCTCTCTTGTTTCATCCTCCCGAAGCTGATGCTACTAAAAAATTTCCGGCTAGGCAAAGGGCAATGTGGAAAAAAGGGTATAAAAAGACCTTTTTTTAAAAAAAAGTTTATTTGTCGGAGACTTTGTTAACTGAAGTATACTGTAGTGTTTCTCACACACAACATTCCACCACTCCTTCACACTTTTCAACTATATCTGTTCCTCCTTTATTACCTTCACAATGTTATCTGTGAAGGAAATAGATGTGAGAATGTACAAAGATCATCCACTGTACATTATTTACACCACTATTACTATTAACTATTTATGTAACTTAATTCCAACCCTGCTTTTCCTCCAACAAACACAGGTAGCATTTTTTTAAAAATAACATATTTATATTTGATTTGAATGGCTCTCTATCTCCTCCAGTTCTATCTCACAAAACATCTCTAATGGCCTTTCCACACTACACTGTTACAGTGCAATTGTTTCACTTTTAACATCCTGTGGAAAACTGAGATTTGTAATTTACTCAGACCAATGAGCCCCTCCTTAAACTGTAAGCCCCAGGATTCCATAGAATGTTGAAAGTGGAATAAAAACACTGTAACAATGTAGTGCAGAAAGGTCCTAAGGTAGGTTAGGTTGAGAGAGAATGCATGGCCCAGGTTAACCCAGTTACGACTCAGTAGGGACTAGAATCTGGAACTCACAAACCCCAGTCCAATGCTCTAACTGCCACAGTACAATGGGGTTATATCTAAACTACATAATCATAGCACTTTGATGCCACTTTAGCTGCCAGGGCTCTGACACATTACTGTGATCCTGTTTCTCCCTCTGCTTCATTTGTCCTGATTTTCTGTGCTTACTCCATCCCCAAAGCCCAAGTTTCACTTTTACGTTGAACACAGACAAATTATGGAGAATTATTCCAGTGTGCATGCTTTTGGATATCAAGCTTAGGCACCTCATACTTGCCCTGTTCACATATGCATTCAGAAGCCTCCGGCCAAGGCTTCAAATAAGCCTAGTTAGCTACCGCAGGCGCTAATAAGCTAGAAGGAAGCACAGCCCTTTAAAAAATTGGTTCTCTTATCTGATGCATATAAATCACTTCCAATCCATCAGGAACATCAAATTCTGGGGAGAAGTGGGAGAGTACGAAAGTTCTCATACCACAGGGAGGGGAAGAAGTGATGTGGTGGTCTCTACATACAAATATTAGGGAGAAACCATGATCAAGCATGTGGACCCTGGAACTAGCATAGGGGAAGTCAACCCCCCCCAAAAAAAAACTAGGCTGATGGGGGTGATATTCTCCTGAAATAATTTGCCAAATTTGGACCACCAAGATTCCTAAGTAGTTGAGACCCCATAGGGATTACTATTCAGAAGGATACTAAACAATCACTATTTTGCTGCTGCTTTTATGATGCTTAGATTGTTCCTGGCTTCAGTTGGATGGTGATGATAGTTTTAATGCAACATATTGTGTGTTTTCATTATGTTTTAAAAACATACCTGCATGTGGTCAAAATTAATAACCACCTGCCTGCCAATGTGGAGCCTCCTCCTCATCTTAAACACAGTTGTGGTGTCCCTGCTCAAACACAGATGTTTCATTTTATGTCATCCTTCCTCCTCCAGCTGACATACATGGTTCTCCTCTCACATCCATTTTATTTAGTCTGCACAACAACCCTGCAAGGTAGGTAAAGCTGAAAGAAACCAACTGGCCTAAGGCAGATAATAGAATCAAAGCCCACAGAGTTGGAAGGAACACCAGAGCCTGTGAACTTCATGCCTGGATGGGGATTTGAAAAAGAGTCTTGCTGGTTCTAGGCAAACATTCTTAATGGTTACATGATGCAAGGTAACTCTTTATCTTTTAAGATGTGTATATGGTTACAATCTAACCACTACTGCATATATACCAAAGAATAGATACTGTTTAAATGAAGCAAGGCATTATGTAGCCAAAACACAACCACAGAAGTAAGCAAATATATAATGCATTATGTCATATCTAACACCCTTCCTATGACTAATCCCACTCAACAGACAGATTTTGGCAATCAAAACACACAATGCAATGTTCAACACACATAGACTGCAGCAGAAACAACTGTTAAGTTAAATTAAATAATTCTGTGAAAGGGGCTAAGATCCACCTACATGACATTCCAAGAAGCAATATGATAGATGCAGTCTGTAGAATGCTGTCAAGCACAGCCTACAAATGCACAGTTGATAATGACAACAAAATGAATTCCTATAAAAAAATTGTTTGGTATTCATTGCTAGATTCTTGACTCATCACAGTATACCATGACTTCATTTGGACGTAATGCTAAACTATGGTTTAGGATTATGTGAATAAATCACTTTGGATTTGTCTGTTTTCCTTTCCATCTTCTCCTCCTGCTACTACAAGGAGAGGCTTGGAATTTTTAACTTCTGTTTTTAAGTAACTGCACCATGTCCAGATCTGGACAAACTAATTAACCTCAACTGTGATATACAGAAGCAAGTCTATTTCAAACCACAGTTTACAAAATTTTCTTGAATCTTTCAACTATCATTAAGATTAACCACAAATTCAGGTCTGGATATAATCCATGTGCGTGTTTCCACGTGACTTCAAGTTGCCTATCAACTCATGGCAATCCAATGAATTTCACAGAGTTTTCTTAGGCTAGGAACATTCACAGGTAGTTTTGCCAGTTCCTTTCTCCAAAAAATAGCCTACAGCTCCTGGTGTTCATTGGCAGTCTCCTACCCAAGTACTAACCAGAGCTGGCCCTGCTTAGCTTCCAAGATCAGACAGGATCTTGTGCCTTTAGGGTATTTAGGTTGGTAACTCTAATTAATCAAAATGGATGTGCTTGAAGACTAAGCGAGCACTAAATTGTACATTATAACAGAGTTCAGCATCATTTCTGAACTGGCCCAATATATAAGTACACCAGAACATATAAGACACCTTTGTCCCACCTGTCATAATGACTTTTGTTGCTACAGTTAATCAGCAGACAAAGAGAATTGACTACCATAGTGTTTTACACAGGGATCTGCCTTTGTAGACTAGCTGGAAACAACAGGTGCGTCAGAATACAAGTACTATATACTAAACTTTTAATTTTGGTTGGTTGTTTTGATTATGTTAAACCAGTGTTTAAAGAAACCCACTGGCTATTAGTCCAGTTCTGAGCACAGTTTAAAGTATGCTGCTTACACTTAGGCCATTTCTGCACCACACTGTTATAGTGATATTATTCCTCTTTCAACATCCTATGGAATCCTGCCGTTTGCAGTTTAGGGAGGGGTATTTAGAATTCTCAACCAGAGAGCTCTTTGGCCTCAGTAAACTGCAAAGCCCAGAATTCTACAGGATGTTGAAAGTAGAATAATAGCACTATAACAGTGTAGTTCAGAAATGGTCCTACAGTCAGAAGCCATTCAAACCAAGGTACTGAAACACCCGCTACTTCGCTAAGGTACCTTATCCCAATATGGCCCTACCCATAGTTAGAGATGTAGCCACAAAGAGGGGACAAAATGAGAATTCTGACCCCTCAAATTAAATTTTCGTCCAGTCACCCATTGCAGAAAGTGAGACACTGATGATTGGTCACATCTGCTGTGTTTGTGTTCCTTTTTGTAATTCTTTTGTGCCCTCTTTCTTTGGATGCCTAAGCTACATTTCTAAATATTTAAGTGAAATTTTGAGTCAGTGCAATGCTAGAAACTTGGACTGAAGGAAAATTTCATGGGATTTTTTTTGCAAATTTCTTATTGGGTGGGCCCCAGTAGCTACACCCCTGCCCATACTCTTCCATTAGGATTTTTCTCTTGGTACCTTCAGCATTTGGGGGTTTAACATGGGTATCCATGTTCAGTACAGAAGGCTTTTCTGGCAGTGGCTGCAGGTTTATGAAATCTTTTGTCTGCGAGTGATTGTTTTGACTACTCACTTCTGTTTTCCTGGGATAACTCTGGTTCTTTTCCCGGTTACTTTTGCATGCTTTGCCTGTTTAAAAGCTTTTTGGTTTGCTCCTTTTCAAATCCACTCTTCATTTGATACACTGTAAATTTTTCTGCCTGGTGTTTAATTTTTGCTTTTGGTTATTGTGTTTCAGTATTGACTGTTTTGATGTATTGAGGGGGTTTACTATGATAGTGTAAATTGTCTTGTAAACCTGTTTAACCCCCAATTGGGACAGAGGGCAATACTAATACAAATATTAACAATGTGGCTTTTTCAAGCTTCCTGGAGTTTCTGTCACATAAAGAGTTTGGAACACTTAATCTGTAGATTAGGGTGGTTGGCATGGGGGGATTACAGTATGGAAGCCTTTCTCCAGGTCTGTTGTAGCGCCAGAAGTTGAAAGGCTGGCTAGTTGGAATGATGGGCAAGTATTCCACGCTCTTCTAGCATTTGCCGTGTCAAAGGCACTGGTCAGAATGGTGCAGTTGTCGACGTGTGCCTTCAAGTCTATTCCAACCTATGGAGACCCTAAGGCAAACCTATCATGAGGTTTTCTGGAGCTGAAAGTGTGTAATGCACCCAAGCTCACCCAGCTGGTTTCCTTGGCCAGGCGGGGAGTCAAACCCTGATCTCCAAGGTCATAGTCCAATGCTCAAACTGCAATAAGAAATGAGGATATATGCAATCATTCATAAAGGAGATTGTATTTCATCCCTTTTTGGGATCTATCTATCCTGGGTATAGGGCAGACAATGAGTGAAGTACATGACACAATTACAGTACTATGACTCCACTTTAACTGCAATGGTTCCATGCTATGGAATCCTGGGATTTGTAGTTTCATGTGATACTTGCCTAATACATTCTGTTGAACTTCAGTGTTAGAGCATTGGAAGGCCACCACAAAAACTGCATATCCTACGATTCCATAGGATGGAGATACAGCACTTAAAGTGGTATCAAACTGCTCTAATAGTACACTGTGGATATGCTCTTGCACAATGAGAAGGAAAAGAATATGAGCTAGCAAATAAGGGGAACAAGCAACTCTACCCATTCTGGGTAGAGAAAGATTGAGAGTTGTTGGATGACAGACTGACTTTAGCTCCTATCAGGCATTTGGAGTTTGGAAGAGAATGCTTAGCTCACAGATTAGGGCCATTTCCGCACTAGACTGTTATAGTGCTATTATTCCACTTTCAACATCCTATGGAATCCTGGGGTTTGCAGTTTAGGGAGGAGCCTTTGAGTCCCCTCCCAAAACTGCAAACCCCAGGATTCCATAGCATGTTGAAAGTGGAATAATAGCACTATAATAGTCTAGTGCAGAAGGGTCTCTCATAGACCACTGTTGATCCTTATCCAAACAGAATGGGTAGAGTTGCTTGTTCCCCTTATTTGCTAGCTACATTAGAGGAGGGATAGGACTTATACCCCAGCAGATGTTCCCAGTTGTCCTAGCCAGCATAGCCAGTGGGGAAGAAAGCTGGGAACTGTAGTTCCAACAGCCTCTGCGTTAGGGGAGTTGTGTCACCCCTTTCCCATGCTGGTTCTCACCTTAGCTAGTCAAAAAATGAGGGAACCAAAGCTTGGAAGGCAAGGGCTGAGGAAGAAAAAAAAGCTAACCATGGCACAAGTTGGTGCCTCAAAGCGAGGGTGGGCAAATTGTGGCCTTCTAAATATCGGAGAGCAACTCCCATCATCCCTTTGCAAGAGCTGACAGGAGTTAGAATCTAGCCCCTCTCTTGCTTTTGATAATTATTAATGTGTATATTTTAATCCTTCCAGTCTGGTAAGCGCGTGGCACCTGAAACGCCCTATCCGCGTCCCCTTAGGGAAACGCCTTCCGCACATGCTCAGGGGCACGCTTCTCTCCCTCCCGAGCTCCAACCTTGGCCCTGAAAAGCCATCATCGCAAACCTCGCCCCGCGTTCTCTCTCTCTCTCTCTCTCTCTCTCTCTCTCGGGCGCTTCTTCCGTTGCTTATCACTCGGGTATCACTTGACCAGGTCAGCTGCTTCCAGGGCCCAGTGGCGAAGGGTGGTGGAGGAGGAGAAAATCAGAGACCCAGGCATCCTGATTCCACCCCCCCCCCAAAAAAAAAACCACTTTTTTTTCCCTGGCTGACTGTAGGGGGCATCAACCTCAGTGCATTCCCCCCTCCCTATGCTGGGGGAAAAAATAAAGGACGAAGAGAACCTTTGCAACAAGGAGGCGGGCAGGAGGTGCCTTAGCGCAGTCCAGCAGCAGCAGCAGCAGCAGCTCGGGAGAAATCAGCAATTCGCCAGCAAAGGAGGGAGGCAGGGGGAGAGAGTGGCTGCTTGGCTTCGCTTTCTTTTCTCCTCTCCCCCTCCCTTCCCCTCTCCCTCCCTCCCTCCTTCTTTTCCGGGAGGGGATCCAATATCCCGCCCCCCCTCTTTTTTTTTTTTTCGGCCAACCAATGACATCACCAGCACCCCCAAAGAGCCTCTCCCAGCATGCAGCGCTGGCGGGGCCCCGGAGACTTGCGCTGCGTTGCCGGTGGAGACGCAAAGGAGGCGGCGGCGGCGGCGGCGGCTGGTAGCAGCAGCGGCAGCAGCAGCAGCAGCAGCTTCGGGTCCCGGCAGGTGAGTGTCCGGCGAGCCTCGCAAGTTAAAGCCCGGGGGCCGGGGAGGGGGAGGACTGCCTCTCTCCAACCCCCTCCCTCCCCACTGCAAAAAAAAAATAAATAAATGGGGGAGCACGTCCTTTTTCTTCCCCTGCCGCCCCTTTTTCCCCTCCGCCTGGCTTTCCTCACCGATGTGTCTCTCTCTTCTCCCTTTCTCCTGTCACCTTCTCCCTCCTTCTCCTTCCTGCTTACTTTCCCTTCCCCTTGGAAGTTCACTCCCTCGACTCTCCCGCCCCCCCCCGCCCCGATCCCCGCCGTTAAAGTGGCCCGGGGCGGCCTCTGCTACTCCACCTTGCCTTCCAAATTCCCCCTCTTTTTTTAATTTTTTTTTAATTCATTCCACACTAGGCTGCTGTCACTCTTCCCAAACTTCTCCACGTCTCGATTCAACACCCCCCCTCCCATTTTCTCCCTTTCTGTCTCTTTTTCGCTCCCCTCTCTGCTCCTCTTTAACCTTTCTCTTTCCATGCCAGTTCTGTACTTGCCGGGGTGGGAGGAAGAAAGAAGGAGAGGAAAGAAAAGCCAGCTTTGTTCTTTTGCTCTGTTTCAATCCCAACACTCCCTATATATATATATTCTTTTTGCAAGTTGCATTGCTCCTTTCTTCTCCCAGTCCAGGGACCTGCCTCTTGCTCCTTCTCCTTTCTTTCTCCCCCCTCCCCTATTTCTCTAGGATTTTTCCTCCCTCCCTTTCTGAAGGCTGAGGGAGGAAAGAGTTCTCCTCCCTCCCAAAAAAAAAGATTTTTGCATGGTGAAGAGATGCAAGAAAGGCAAGTCCTTTTCCTCTCCTCTGCAGGTGCAGCAACTCCTGGCTGGACAGTCAACCCTTTCCAACCTCTCTCCCCCCCCCCAGCTCCGCTTTTCCACTCTTCCCTCCTGGTTTCCCCTGCGGGGGCCCCTTTCCACTCAGCCTCTCTTGCGCTGTGTATTTTCCTGTGCAAGAAGGCTGGGAAAGGGGGTGGGTTCCGAAAGGGGGGGGGACGAAAGAGAAGCAGATTGGAGGTCAAGTTCGGAGAGGGGGAACTAGAGAAGAGGAGGAGAAAGAGAGAGAGAGATTCCCCTCCCTCCCCAAAAGCAGAGAAGCGGGGTCGGCATTCAGAATGACAGACCACCCCCCCACTCCACCCACCCCAACCTTCCTCTCACCCCACCCCGCTCCTCTCCTCTCTCCGCCGACGTACACCTTATAGACACATAGTCTTTGTTCCTCTAGATCTCTCCCGACCTGCTGCCTCTTCCACCATCACCACCACAAGGCACACTTTGTGGGAAGCTCCAAAGCAGGGATGGGGGGAGGAAAGAGTGGATCTGGCACAAACACCCTCACACTCATACCCTCCCCTGTGGATCAGGTAGGTGAGCAGGGTGGAGTTGGGGGTCCTGAAGATCGGGGCGGGCAGATCATAGGAGAAGATCCAAAAGAAGGCAGTGGAGGCCTTCGATAGGATAAGAGGGCACCTTGGTTCATCATCATCATCATCGTCGTCATCATCATCATCCTAATGTCATCATCATCATTATCATCATCATCATCATTATTATTATTATTATTATTTAGACCCTGGCCCTTTGCCGAGTGGGAAAGGTCTCCATCCTGTCTATGTTTACTCAGCATGTAAGTCCCACTGTGTTCATGGGTGCTTCCTCTAATGTATAGCACCCACATCTTGTCTCCCTCCTTTTTTCTTCCCTCCTCTCTGGAGCAGGCAAGAAATTGTGGGGAGGGGGGATCGGAGGTTTGTCTCCCTATCTTTCACCCCTCACACCCACCCAGCATGCGTCTATGTACCGGGGTGGGTTTCCTGAAAACCACCCCCCAAAAAATAGGGGAGGGAATGAAAGAGGTGCCATTGGAGTTTCCTTCCTCGGCTGGAGGAAAGAAATGGGGGTTACTTGGGCAGAAGCAAGCAGGTGGGGGGGAGTTAGATAGGTGCCCCTTCCCTTCAGTGGTGGTGGTGCGAGTTTGGGAGGGATGGAGGGGAAGGTCGCCATGGAAATGGGGCCTTGGAAGGGGTTTTGTGTGTGGCTTTTTTTTTTTCTTAGTGGCATGGTGGCTGTAGAGGAATCTGATCATTCAAGAGATTATGAATTATGATCTGATTATGTGTTCAGTGTCCTCAGCAGAGGTTCGGGGATGCTGGTATTTAAAGAGGGCAAACCCCCCCCCATTAGCAACAGCAAGCCCTCGAGACAGCAGTATTTCTCTCCCTGCTCCCCAATTCCCCCCTTTTTTTCTTTTGCTGCTCTCCCTCACTCTCTTTCCTCCGTCCCTGAATTCTGCCATTCCACTGCCCATATAATTTATTCATCCCAAGATGCACCTCTCTGCAGTTGCAGGCAGGGATGGGGGAGGGAGGCCAGAAAAGCTCGTCTCAACCCTCCCCTCCAATAACCGTATATTTTGCTGCTGCTCGTGGCCCCTATCCTGACTTTGGTGGAACAAGCGAGGAGGGCACCTCGGGAGGCTTGGGGCATAGTTATTGCTGAATATGAAAAGGACTGAAAGCTAAGATTTAGGAGAAGCGGGTTGGGGGGGGAGCGCAACATGAGAGTAGGAGGAGGAGCTCAGGAAAAGCAGCAAGGAGAGCTTGGGGTTCAGAGCAGGAGAAGGAAGATTGGGGATCTTTTTCCAGGGTTTTCAACAATTGCCTTCCTTCTCTGTGCCTCCAGTTTTGATCTGGAACTTGCAAACTCTATTATTACATTGGGAGTGGGAAGGTGGAGTTGGGTGCAAAGGAGGAAAACATGGTTTTCGGATCAGGCTTGGAGCTCTGTTTAGGTGAGAAACGGCTTGGGAGGACTGGCTGAATTAGGTTGAGTCAAAATTTGATGGTGTGTGGCCAGGGCGGGAAGCAGAAAGCTGAACGGAGAGCAAAGGAGGCATCTTAAAATTTCAGCTGCCTCTTCCCCGATTCTACTGTATCTTTATCTATCTTGACCACCTCGAGATCAGGTACAGAATTCAGAACTCCTGACCATATTCCTCCTACCTTGCTTCCTTCTCCCTCCCCATATCCAAACTGACTTGGCTGCTCTTTTTTGAGCTCTGCTGCTGCGGCACTCAAGGGGTTAATGTCTAGCAGTCTCCTTGGTAGGGAAGGGCAGGTCTGGAATTAAAGGGTCAAGGGGGAGAGACCCAGCTGCAGCCTGTCTGTGAAGCCAGACAGGGTCAGAGGTCATGGGCGAGGTCAGGGGTCTCTCCCAGCGCAGCCTCCATTCATTGGCAGAGCTTTGCCTAAGCATAAATCAGTTTGCCTAGGAGGGGAGTGGGAGGTTTAGGGGCTACAAGCGGGAATGGGGGCTGGGATGCGGCAGGGCTTGGTGGTGGTTAGGGGGAAAAGCAGCTCTAAGCCAGGAATCCTTAGCTCTTGTCCCTTATATAACACAGCCTTACAGTTCTCCATGCGTGAAAACACCCTCCCCCTTCCCTCCTCCCCATTCTCTTTCTCTGTAGAGAAGAGGCAAATCCGTAGACCATGCTCAGGCAGCAGAACCATGATCGCACATGCAAGTGTCTGCACCACAATGGGTCCAAGCTTTGCCGGGATGGACCCCCCCTAAAAAAAATAAGTTAACACGTGTTCGGCCACCGCATCCGCAGTCCAAGGAAACTGATGCATATGTTCTTCATCAAAGGTGCCGGGGCATCCGCGCATGCGTGATTGCATGCAAGCAGGCTCTGCTAAGATGTTCCAGGGTGGGGCACCATCTTGGGATTGGGGTGGCGGAAATCATCGTCTTCTGGCTCTTTACTTTCTGACATAGATTGCACAGTTACCTTTGGATAGAGTACAGCCAGGAGGGGCCGGGTCACCAGTTCGTCTTATTCCTAAATATGTAGACGCTTACATATTCACGTAGCATTGTCAGCAACCATGCATCCCATGCAAGCTCACTTTGTCCTCCCGTCTAGTGCCCAGTTTGCTCCTGTGAGTATGTGACACACCATCACATAGATTTGGGTTTTGCTTTGCTTGCATGGCTCTTCTGCCCAAACACAGACGCCACCCTGAATCATAGAAATATTACCTGTTCCCCGCTAGGCCCTTCCTTTTATTGGCAACGAGTGCTTTATGTAGCAGCAAACACTTGCTGGAAATGGAAAGTGAAATTTTCTGGTATGTTTCATCTCTAACGTAAATGATGAGCAATGGTGAGTTTGAAATATTGCTACCACTCCCACCCACATCCTCATACAATGAATAGGCAGATGCAGGGATGAGACAACTTCTGAATTTGCACATGTGCATTTTCCAACCTAGTGTCCATGCTATATGCAGACTGAGCCCAACCATGAGAAGGCAAGGTTATTTTAGGTGGTTGCTGCTAAGAACAAAAGCAGAGGGACAGCTAACCCTGGTGTTATGAGTACCGTTCGACCTCACGTTAATTTCTTGTGAAGGTAACAAAAAGTATGTCTACGATAGGGATATAGGTTGTTGGAAGAATTCTGGAGGTGACTTCTTTTGGGGGAGAACCTTTCAATCTCTAATCCAAACTGGAGTGTGTTGATTTGATCATTGTTCCCCCACCCACCTTCAGTTATATGACGTACTTTCTTCACTCCCAGGCAAGAGTTTCTGAGAAAATTTTGAGGAACGGGTCCCTAATTGGATTTTCCCTAGCAGTGGTAGTGTTCATACAGGTGACTTAGTAAGAACATAAGCATCCATATATCTCTGTCTGTACGTCCAGTTTGGTTGGAGTGCTGTTAATGTGCTCGATTACTGGTGGCTGCTTTGATCCCACCCTTCAGGTCAGTGAAGTTACACCTGAACTGAGAGAGAAGAGGTTGTGGGGCAGGGAGATGGGAACCCTTGTGTTTTTTCTGGGCCTAGGCCACGGTTGTCTGTAGTTGGCTGAGTCTAAAGACTTGAGGAGAGAGATGCTTGTGACCATCCATGGCAGGCTGTGCAGAAGTGTGTGCTCAAGATCATGCTTACATAGCAAAACGCCCATGCACAACCGATTGTCTGTGCTCACAAGAGCCACAAGCGTGCATTGGCATACTATATCTATAGCCCCATCCCCCATGTACTTTCACTCCCTGTGTTAGAGCCAGAATCCTCTTAAGAACTTGACCTCCCGACCAGCTCTAAGGCGGTGTGTGTGTGTGTGTGTGTGTGTGTGTGCGCGCGCATGAGAGAGAGATCAGGGAGGCAATTGCAGCAGAGAAGGCCAGATTGGGGGGGGGGGGGCTTATTACGATGGTCCCATCACCACCTCTTCTTTTTCCTTGCCCCTCAACCCTCTACTTTTCTTCCTCTTTCACGGCCTCTTTTTCCTGATAGATTTCACAGTTTTGGCCTCTCTCCACATTGTCAGTGCTGACAGAGAAGAGAGGTGCTCCCCTTCCACATCTCTCAATCTCTTCCTCTCTCTCTGTTATGTTGTGTTTGTAGGAAATTTTGGAGCTGCCAGGTGCTTTTGAGAGTGGTTTGAGGGGCATGGAAGAATGTAGGGACGCTGGTATGCTTTGGCATGTAGGAGTCATGCAGTGGACCTTTGAGTGCATGCAACTGCAAGGTGAATTACCAATCCCAACTGGTGTGTGTTGGAACCTGACTATGTCAAACAAATACAGTGACAAATTCTCCTTCTTGTCCTGATGAATAGGTGTTATGTGTATCCATCCAGAACTCCTGAGATCACTTAGTCGGCTCCTTACCTCCAGCCTGTTTCCCCATCCACCTGTTGCAAGGAACAGCCTGCTCTTCATGTCTCTCCATTCATCTGTCTCCACTATTAACTTTCCCATAACCCATTCATCACCCTTTATAGTCAGTGATCTGTTTCTGCTCCTAGTAGGTGACTTCCAGCCCAGCTCCTTATTCACCCACCCACTTTTCCATCCTTCTTATCTCCACCATGCCCAAGATCCCCATACAGTCCCTGTTCCCTCCAACCCTCACACCTTAACTTTCATCCTGCATGGGTGTATTTATCTAACCATCTGAATGCACCCAACAATTTCACCACAACATCATTTTCCATCAGATTATCCCCATTTTTGTCTTATGACATGTGCACAGGCTTCTGAAGATTCAATGACAGCTGATGGCTTCCGTGTCAGTGGGACAGTGAATCCAGTCAGTGTTTTAGTCTGAGCTTTCCAGGAGCACCCAAATACATTCCACATCTTGGACAGTGCGTTTAAAATTTGGACTGAAACCCAGGGCATATCCGTCACCTGAGGACATGGTAGCAACCAGCTGTCTACGTGTGTGTCTAGAAAGAGAGTCAGAATCCTGCCTTAAGATCTGAAAATGCTATTTAGAAGTGGATGTTGGATCCAGAAAGTATGTGTAAGAGTTAATATATGTGAGTTAATATATGAGTGTGCCAGGCCTTTTAAGTTCTTTACAGGATCTGAGTACTTGCACAGCATCTTCGCTCCATCCCAGTCATCTTGTCTTTCTCTGTTGACCAACATTTTTTAGGAACTCAAGGTGAATGGATTTTGAGGTAGGTGTGTTTGTATGGGGGATCTGGATGCTCTCCTCACTGTTTTGCATCAAAAGAGAGAATTGGAGTAGAAAGAAGAAGAAACATGGAAGATGAAGGAGAGTGCTTTGTCCCATTGCTATGTCTGGGAACTTGGGGTGAGGTGGGCAGGAGGGAGAGGGGAAGCAACATTCAAATTAGACGAGAAAGGAGCGCATGGAGTTTGGCCATATTGCAGTAGGGAAATAAATTCAGATTTCATATTTCTCAGGTGCGAGAAGTTTTTTAGGTTGGGCAAAGCTCCTAATTTAGTGGGATTTCCCCCTTCTTTTTGGGGTGGCAGAAAAGAAAATGGTGAGATGTTCATTATCATGCCAGTCTGTTTAAAATGACTGGCCTTTTGCAGAAAAATGAGTGTTGCGGAGGTCTGGCTTTTGTTCCCATATCCTTGCCTTCTCCAACCTGGTGCCAACCCAAAATATTTGATTACAACTCTCATTATCCCCAGCCATCGTGGACCTTAGCCATGCTGGGAAACGATGGTGGTGGTGATGATGGAGATGGAGGGTGATAGGTTAGGGAGAAATGGCAAGTGACTTTCAGTTCACTCCAAGACTTCCCCACCTTCTAGAATTTTTCAGAGTTTTTTTGTACACACTGACTGTTGTGAGAAGCATGGGGTGGTTGGATTTGCTGTTTGGTATCCCTAATTTATTCTGGGATGTTAACCCCTGTGATCTCACTGGTGGCATTTTCAGAGGTACAAGAGTGCTTCTGGATGGAAACTGGGTTTTTAGATACGAGTTTGTGGTTGGCTTCTTTTCAAAGGAACATGAGACAATCTGAGGAAGATGCTGACGGAGTACATAGTCATATCTTCATATGACTAGTGAGTAACAGCAGTTGCCCTGTTCTGCCGCCTGCCTTTCTTGAATGATGAGGGGGTAAAAAAGAGATTCAGATCTGTGTTTATGATTGTAAGCTTCAAACCAGGTGGCGTAGGAGGTATCCAGATTATCACTGGCTATAAGGGTGTACTCTGGTGCATATGGTTTGTCTATCAGTTCCCAGAAGGGGAGTGCTGGTAACAGAATGCTGAATCTCCTTCACTGTCTGAGCAGTCAGGCAAAGCTCCAGCCAATGGATCTATGCTGGCTGTGTCTGATTGTTAGCAAGGGGTTTGCTGTTATCCATGGAATGGGGATCCTCCTGCAAGAACTGTACAATGGCCCAGAGATTGCGGGGAGTGCTGGGGACAAGCTTTAGCTTTGCCAATCGAGAGGCCTCTTTGCCCATTTCTTGGAGCCTTTTTTTTTTTTTTTTTAGGCAGCTTAATGCCAAATAATACCCAAGGCTTCTGGGCAAGACCTTGCATTCTAACCTGATTCTGTCTCTCATCACCAGCTAGCTAATTCCTCAGGCCAGACCTGAATGGCACGGTAAAAGCACAAAATCTGATCCCATGGCTGGTTCTAGAGGAGAGCTGTTCAAAGTGGTGGTCCGTGGATCATTGCTGGTCCCTGAGCTGTCTGAGTCTGGTGCCTGGACAGCTTCCAAGAAAGAAAGAAACAGTTATAGCCAATGGGCACAAATATGGTCTTGGTCACAGACCATGGGGAGGGGAATGCTGTTCCCCCACCTCAGATAGCTTATGTAGCCAAGATGGATGTTTTGGTGTTCTGTTTTTTAAAAAACAGAACAAAGACAAGCCATAAGGGACTACAAGTGGTGAATTTGGAGTGCACTTTTAAAAAAAATTTCCAAAGGAAACCTCCCTATGCTCTAGCTAGCCAAACCAGCTCTAGATATTTGGTGACTGGGCAGGAAACAGCAGATATCGGATAGCTAGAGTGAAAACTCTATAGGTAGGGAAAAGGGTTCTTCTACCTATAATGGTTTCATAAAACACAAAATTATCAGCAGATATTGCCTGGTTGTGTGACAAGCGACCTCTGCTGAGATTCCCTCTTGTATGCAACCATTATAAGGGTACAGGAGCACCCTCAAGTTTTCAATCCGCCAACTCTAGCAGTTCCTAAAATGCTTTCTTTAAGGGAGTGCCATCCTGACTGGAGGGGAGGAGAAAGGGAGGTGGCTCTGTGCCCAATTTAAGGGTCTAGTTTAGTCCTTGGCATCTCCGGGCAGGATTGGGGAAGAGCCCTGTTTGAAACCCTGGAGGACCACTGTTAGTCAGTGCTGACAGTATGTTGCTGCATGGACCAGCAGTCTGAATCTGTATCAGCAGCTTCTTACTTTCCAGTCATCATGACTGGTGAGGTATTGGTGGCTAGGGTAGGAGGAAGCTGTGTAGCTGGGGGGACGGTGATGGCATGTAACAATGACGCTCAGCAGGTTGCAGCAAATTAGGGTTTTTTTTGCCTCAGGTGACAAGACATCTAATAGGGTTTGATGGCGGTGTGGTTGTGACAGAAGTTACTGTTGCCTGGAATAGGATATTTGCTCACACCACAAAATTTAGGTATGGCAGCATAAATCCTGCTAAGGATGAGCTTCTAGGATTTGCGATCAGTATGTATTTGAAAATGCGTGCGTACTGTATTTCCCTTGTGTATTGTGTTGACCTCCCGGTTTCTCAATCTCCATTGTGTGTCTCTTTTGCTTCTTGGGTGGAGTCATTGAGATTTTTTTTCCCCCCGACTTTAGCGTGTGAATTCTTTCCTCCCAGACCGCCCTGTGTGTAGCCTTTGTGTGACGATACACTTAGGTCTCTGAGCATCTCAGGCCTTGTGTGGTTGTCTTGGGGGGGGGGCTGCGCATGCTTCAGTGCTCACCCACCTCTGAGGGCTCTGTGACGCTGCAGTCTGTTGTGTGCATGAGTATGTTTTCGCCACGCACTTGCTCTCCTCTTTTCTCTTTGTCGTGTCATTTCGCCCTTGTCCCCCCCACCTCCCCGCCAGCATTTTGCGCATGGATTGGATTTTCACCTGTGTGCATTCATTTGGTATTGTAATTTATCTGTTGGTGGGTGATGTATGTGGCTGCCTTGTTCTTTGTCTGCATCCGTGTCTTGTGTGCTTATACGTATCGCTGTAAATCACAGGTTTGAGGTTCGGCGGCATCTTCTGATTGCGTATTTGCTCCGCGTGTGCGTTGCTTGAGCCCGGCTATTGTCAGGCCCATGCGTGCATGGGTTTTTGTGTGTGTATGTCTGGACGGCTGTCCTGTCCTACGGTGCGTATCAGGTGCTAGACTGGTTCCCCTGGGACTCTGCCCCAACCCCGCCCCGTAGTGTCTGTGTCTCAGCCTCTTTCCCCCTCCCCAAGATCCCCCTTCAGGGGTCAGGGAGTGCCAGCGAGACAGTCTGCCGCCATGGCAACGAGGCCTAACACAGGCTTCAGCCTGACAGTTCGGCTCCCCCTTAACCCTTTCCAAGCCCAGCCCTCGCTATCACCCCCCCCGCCCCGAAAAAACCAGTCCAACGTAGCACTGAGTTCTCTCTTTCAGCAACTTTACTAAATCCCTTCCACCCCATTGTAGGGTCTTGGAGCACGGCAAGCCCTCCCATCTTTCCTAATCCTGCCAATACCCTTTACTGTGTAACATGAAAGTTGCATAACTGCTTCAGCACTGGACCACAATTCCTGAGCTTTATAGCACCGCTGCATCTTAATTACCAGTACTGCTGCTGGCTTGACACTTAATATTCTCCCTTCCCTTTCGAAAATAGGGCCAAAAAAAAAAAAATTGCACCTAGTTGTTGTTTTGTTTTGTTTTTTGGCTAATGCAAACCTGAAAGAATCCAGTTTACTGTCCTGCCTTTCAGCTGAAACAAAAGAGAGGCTTAAAAACACACTTTGTTCTTCTCAGGCCGTTTCCGCACTACACGTTTATGGTTCTATTATTCCACTTTCAACATCCTGTGGAATTCTGGGGTTTGTAGTTTCCTGAAGCCAAAAAGCTCTCTGGCTGAGAATTCTAAATGCCTCTTCCTAAACTGCAAACCCCAGGATTCCATAGGATGTTGAAAGTGGAATAATAGGACTATAACAGTGTAGTGCGGAAATGGCCCCAGTTGACTTTTCCAAAAGATGAGATATTCATTGGGACTAGAACGATATCTTTCCAACCCTCTCTATTTTCCCACTCCATGTGCTAGCTGCAGATATGGACAGCATTTGAACCTCAAGGATATATGTAGCTGGATGCTAGAATATCAGATTCCACCCCCCCCCCGCTTCTGTACTGTATCTTAACAACTTTGCTATTATATAACATTGTTTGGAACTTGCAAAATTGTGTTACTGAAGAGTTAGATTTATATAATACAGTGGCAAGCATACAAGTTTTTCAGAACTAAGTGTAAAAATATGTATGGGGTTTTAAATGAGAGCAAAACAGACATTTTGAAATGATTTCCCGGGATTTCTTTTGTGGATTAGGCCAGCTGTGAGACCTAGGAAAGGATGGAAGCTGACTGCTCTCCCATCTTCTCTTAATGTGAAGCATATATGCATACAAACCTATTTTTACTCAAACAAATGTTGGGATTTGTTGTAGACAGCATGGCTTGACAATAAACAGCAGCTGCCGCAAGCTGGAAAGGGTTCTCAGTAAGTCCAGAGAGAAAAGGTGAAGAAGAGAATGGATTCCTCTCTCAGGCAAGAATATCTTGACCCAAGAATGGTGGATTAAGCTCCTGTAGGATGATATGTGGAGGAATTGAAACACATTTAACTTTTCAGGCTCTTGTGCTGCTATCACACAAGAAGCTGCACCCACAAAAAATTCTGTTCACTTTGCAACTACTGAAGTAGAGAAAACTATAGTATAGCTATACATTCAGTGTCCTGAATGTAGATCCAGGCTATAGTCCTTTGGAAGGGAGTTTCAAGGCTTGGGAGGAGCCACCAAGGAAAACTTCTCACAGCCCTACCAAATGTGTCCCCATTGATAGGACTAAAGGAAGGGTAAAGGGGAAGAGCTCATTCTTTCCCATGGTGCCTCTTTCCATCATAAAGCATACAGGTATTTGCATTGTAAGAGATACAAAACCATGCAATCACTTCATAGATGTGATCTTCTCCTTAATTGCCAGTAGGAATTCTGCAGCCCTCCAAGTGGTGCAGCTCCCTTTATTCCTCACCTTTGGCTATCCCGGGAGTTGCAGTTCAGTGACTTCTGGAAAGCTGTACTGGTCTCACCTCTTTGACAGAGAAAAAACAATATTATGTGCTTCAGTTCTTAAGGCTAAGGACTTTTCCACACTGCATTGCTATAGTGCTATTGGTCCACTTTCAACCTCCTGTGGAATTCTGGGGTTTGTAGTTTACTGAGGCCCAAGAGCTCTCTGGCTGAGAATTCTAAAGGCACCTCCCTAGATTGCAAACCCTTAGATTCATAGGATGTGGAAAGTAGAATAATAGCACCGTAACAGTGTAGTGCAGAAAGACTCTAAGTGACGCATGATAGGGAAGAAATACACCCCACAAAGAAACTTCATGGCATTTATATATGTTTATGTAAATGCAGTTCTGTATACTACTGGTCCATTGCAAAGAGAGCATCACTGCTGTGGTCTTTGTAGCACATTAAGTTTAAGTCAGGAGGGTCATGAATGAAAGATATGTTCTGCTATGTTTCTAGGTGTGTCCTTCATACTGATGGGGCTCTTTATTCAGGGCACGCCTTGGTGTTCCAGGGGGGCATGTGGTTAAAGTGGTCAATTAGAGCAGTAAGTGGTCATTCCCACCCTGTCTGTCTGGTTGCAACAGCAACAGCAACACAACAACTCTGCCCTGCAGACCATTTAGGTGGGGCAGGAGGGGAAATACTTTGTGGTTGCTTAGCAACTGTGGCATCCTCTTCCTCCATCCCTTGATTCTTGAGACATGTTAGCTGTACATGGGTGGGGTCAGTGTTGCAGGAGTCAAGCATGACAGCGGTTCATGTGTTGTCTCTATCAGTCTGTCTAACTTCTTTATCCTCTTCCATGGCCTTAGAAAGGTGGGTTGTAATTTTTCTCAAAATATCAGTGCAAAATTTTGCAACTAAAAAAAAAAAAATCCATTAGAAAGTTGAAGACACTGTAACACCACAGAGCAGAACGTTAATAAGTACTATTCGGCTTAAAATAGCAAACTGTCTCACTCTGCAGATGCCAGCTGATATAAAAGTGAGACCAGCCCCTGGAAAGTGAGGACGAAGCTAGGCTGGGTGGCCATTAGTAGCTCATGGTCCAAGTAAAGGAGGGGTGTCATCCTACTATTTCAGCTTGAGTCTTCCTTTGCTCATTCCACGGGTCACCCCTCTTGGTGGGTTTCAATAAAGAGAGAGGTCCAAAGCAAAGGCTGTGTTACCGAGAGAGCTTTACTTCTTCTTCTCCTCAGCACCTCAACCTGAGGAAAGAAGCAAGGCTACTTCTGACGACAATCTTCATGAATAAAGAGGCTTGTGAGAGGAAACGTGTTTTATCCCCTTGAGTAACCAATGGATAACTCCAGCAATGGGTTGCACCTTCAAAACTGGTTCTGAATGTGGCCGGGGGCTGTTTCATCGGGCACAGTTAGAGTGCTGTGATTCCACTTTTACCTGCCGTGCTATGGAACCCCCAGATTTTCAGTTTGAGGAGAGTGGTTTGGAACTCTTAAGAAGAAAGCTGTAGTGCCTTGTTGTTGTTGTGTGTTCTCAAGTTGTTCCTAACTTAGGTGACACTATGGTGAACCTATTACTGGGTTTTCTGGGGGCTAGGAGTGTGCAAGTCCAAGGCTCAAACCACTACATCTTGCTGGCTAGTGCCTTAGCATTATAAATCCACATTTCTGTATGATGCAGCCATGCCAGTTATTATGGAATCAGAGCTCTATGTTGGTATAGTATGAAAGGACCCCAGAATTCTGCTTTCAGTTACCACTTCTGGGTTTCTCAACTGATTTTGATCCTTTTGAGCTTTCGTGGGTGTGTGCTCTGAGTGAAACAGACATTCTAGGTGTCATTTGGGGTTGATTTGTCACACCCAAATAAAATCCTTAAAAGAAGGACTTTGGGAGCAGAATACAAGACTGGGGCTGCCTCTGGTTGCAGGCCGTACATTCCCCCCCCCCACAGCTAATGGTGGGAAACCCTTTTTCCCCCCCTTTTTCTCGAGGGCTGCATTCCCTTTCTCCTCTCTTTCAGACAAGCTCTTTTCTCTTAGAAAGAATCGAACACACCCCTTTTCTTAATCTCTCACCCTCTTCTTCTCTGCTTAATAGGCTGGCTGCAGAGGAACAGATTACTTTTGCCAGAGATCCAAACCGATTAGTTGCAGAGACTCCCCGCTCCCTAAATAAATATCCCCCAGCATTACTTTGTCCATTTCATCTTCTCCACCCTGTCCCACAGCCTTGCCAGATGTCTATTGTGGAGAGTTTGTTCTCTCCACCTCTCCCACCCTTCTTCCATCTCTCTCACTCATTCTGGCTTCCCTCCCTAATTTTTTATCCTCTGGCCCCTCTTTCCCTCTGCTTTCTGCCAATTCTGTGAAATGAAGCTGAGGACTGCATGAAATAAGAATGAGGTTACACACAACTTGTCTAAGCCATTTGGGATTAGGTTTGGGGACCTCTTTGGTCTAGTATCCCAATGCATCCCTGTCCACATCCTTTGCTGTTCCATCCCTGCCACCCTAAGCCATCCAGAGGTCTCTTGATCTCTCCAGTTATTCCATCCTTTCTCCCTTGGTGCTCAAGGGGATGCTCAGGTACACAATGCTCTGATGCTTTTTAGTAAGACTAGACTTGGCTGGTGCACAGTCTGAGCTGATAAATGTTATAACCCCGTATAGCCTAGCAGTAAAATTATGAATCTGTATAGCATACTATAGTGGCTTAAGTGTAGGATTAGAACCAGGATTTGATTCCCTGCTTGGCCAGAGAAGCCCAGGCCATTTCCTCACTAGACTGTTATAGTGCTATTATTCCACTTTCAACATCCTGTGGAATTCTGGAGTTTGTAATTTACTGAGACCAAAGAGCTCTCTGGCTGAGATTTCTAAGAGCTCCTCCCTAAACTGCAAACCCCAGGGTTCCATAGGATGTTGAAAGTGGAATAGCATCACTATAACACTGTAGTGTGAAAATGGCTTCACTGAGTGAATTTGGTCAAGTCCTACTCTGTTAGCCTCAGAAGAAGGCTGAACTAATCTTGTCAAGAAAATCCCCTGATAATGTAATTTAATTGTGGGATAATTTATGGGCCTAAGTCCTATTTTAGTCCCAACAACTGGAGTTATTGACTCCGTTGGGTTTACCTGTCTGTTGACTCACCATTCAACATTGAAGTCAACGGGTCTACTCTAGTTGGAACTAACCCACAGAACCCAATGAATGTGTTCATCACCCACCAACATCTCCTTTGCCTTATCCCCTTGCCCAAGCCATCTCCAACACAGAGCTATTTCATAACCTCATCTCTATCTCATAATCATAATCTCATAACCCCCTTCTACCCCTCTGTCTGCAGATCAGAACCATAGACCTTTTCCTCTTTCAAGACAACAGATGGATAACTTGGCAGAGTCTGAAGGAACTGCCACCTGTTCACTTCGAGGTCCAGTTCAAGGTGCTGGTATTTTCGATACGTTAGGATCCAAATATTTACAGGGAGTCTTTCTTTATATCAGACTGCCAATGACTTAAAGTCCTCAAGGGATGCACTTCTCCAAGTACTTAGTTTGCACTATGCATCAACAAAGGGGAGAACTTTCTCGGCTATGGTTCCTCAGCTATGGAATATTTTCTCCACTGATGCCAACATTGTGATTCTTTTGGTGCCAGGTCAAAATGAGTTTGTTTGCCAGGGCATTTTAAGATCAGCTGACTCTGCCTGTTTCATTGTTTTGGCAGCTTTTCTTTGTCTTGATGTCATAATGGGATTTTTAATGGTCTTCATTATTTAATTCTTTGAATTCTATTTGTACACACATACCCTGGTATAAATGTGGAAGATATGTGGTTTTAAAACATTATTATAACTGAATTAACAATAATGAAAAGTACAACTAGCCACAACCCCTTAAGAGCAAAGGCAGGGAAAGATTATGTATTTGATTCTTTAAAGGAGTGTATGGCCCAAGCACCCACATCCCAGCCAAGAAAGTCCCTGATTGCCAGACCGTCTCTTCTCCCCACAGCATAGGAATGGGAAATCTGTTCTCCTTGGGCTAGATGCCCACAACAGGGTCAATCTGTCTATCCCACCAGCCTTTTTTCCTTCCCAGGCTCTTCTTGACTGCTACCACACCACCCATTAGGGCTCTGTAATCTCCACAATCAATTGAACAGTGCGTGTGTGTGTGTGTGTGTGTGTGTGTGTAGGGCGAAGGAAGCACTAGGAGCATAAAGAAGATTTAAAGTTCCTATCTCTGCTCCTCTATGCACTTCTTAGCTAGATAACAGCCTAGTAGTGGAAAAGAGGAATATCTTACATTGCTCTCTGATTGATGATTATCACCCCTTGGCCTGGGAGTTTGGAGATGTATGTAGCAAGGGTGGGAAATGTGTGGCCATATAGGTCATATTGTACTGCAGCTCCTAGCATTCCTTACTGTGCTAGCTAGGGTTGCTACCACACACACCTCACCTCACCCCTGGTATGTGTTTGGGCGGGAAGAGAGAAAGAGAGAGAGAACAAACCTTTACCTACTCATTTGTCTACTCATTGGCAGCTATGATCACTCCTCATTTGGTTTTTACTCTGACTCCTTTAGATTTTGGCATTGCCTGCTGGTGCCATGTAGGACCCAGTAGCAATGGGAGCATTGAACCAAAAATATTTACTTACCCCTACCATAGCATCTCTTAATTCTGGTGTGGTTCAGTAGAGATGCTGCCAGTTTCCCAAGGGTCAGATGTCAAAATAGCATTTCTGCACCTAGAGTTGGACCTAAGGTCAATTTCACAGGCAAGACTCATAAAAGAATTACAGAATCTTACATTTGGAAGAGAGCGTGAGGACTATCCAGTCAAAACCTCCTGCCATGCAGGAATACACAATTACAACACTCATGTAAGACACCCAACCAACCTGTTTAAAGACCTCCAAAAATAGGGAGTCCACCACTTTCTGACACAGTCTCTTCCACTGTTGAACAGCTCTTACAATAAAAAAAAGTCCTTTCTAACGTTTAGATAGAATCTCTTTCGTTGAAATGTGAGCTCATGCAAAGCGATTCCATCTATTCATGCAAGTAGAGGAGAGTGTGAAGTGGGCAGAGTGTTGTAGGATCCCAGGGTATGTTCCTTATAGTTTTTCTTTTTAAATCAACTCTGCTCAGGAATGGAAAGTTTAGTCCAATGAGTTGCAGGAATGTTGTCTAGGACAGAAAGCTTCAAGCAGAAGGAGAAACATGTTGCTAACTGCAGTCAAGTCGACTTTCACTTAGGGTGACCCTGTGAATGAGGGATTTCCAAGTCACCCTGTCATCAACAGTCCTGCTCAGGTCTTGCAGATTCTGGGCTATGGCTTCCCTGATTGGGTCTATAATATAATACGCCAGAGGACAGGATCAAAATTCAAAATGACCTGGATAGATTGGAGAGCTGGGCCAAAGCTAACAAAATGAAATTCAACAGAGAGAAGTTTAAGGTCCTACACTCAGGTAGAAAAAATGGGATACAGAAATATAGGATGGGGGACACGTGGCTGGATAGCAGTACATGTGAAAGGGATCTAGGAGTCTTAATAGACCACAAGCTGAACATGAGTCAACAGTGTGATGCGGCAGCCAAGAAAGCCAACGCAATTCTCGGCTGCATCAATAGGAGTATGGTGTCTAGATGGAGGGAGGTACTGGTACCACTCTACTCTGCTTTGGTTAGACCTCATCGTGAATCCTGTGTCCAGTTCTGGGCACCCCAATTCAAGAAGGACATGGTCAGACTGGAGCAGGTCCAGAGGAGGGCAACCAAAATGGTGAGAGGCCTGGAAGCCAAGCGCTGTGAGGATAGACTTAGAGAGCTGGGTATGTTCAGTCTGCAGAAGAGAAGGTTAAGAGGGGACCTGATAGCCATGTTTAAATATTTGAAGGGATGCCATATAGAGGAAGGAGAGGGCTTGTTTTCTGCTGCTCCAGAGACCAGGACAAGGAGCAATGGATTCAAGCTGCAGGAAAGGAGATTCCACCTGAACCTCAGGAAGAACTTCCTGACAGTCAGGGCTGTCCGGCAGTGGAATCTGCTGCCTCGGAGTGTGGTGGAGTCTCGTTCTTTGGAGGTTTTTAAGCAGAGGCTGGATGGCCATCTGTCGGGAGTGCTTTGAGGGTGTTCCTGCATGGCAGGGGGCTGGACTGGATGGCCCGTGTGGTCTCTTCCAACTCTACATTTCTATGATTCTATCTGTAAAAAAGAGAGATAGTGAGGAGAAGTCAAAATAGTGAAGAACATAAAGGGTATGTGGTATGTGAAACACAGATCAGTGAATCCATGCTGAGAAGATGGCTGCTTTTTTACCTTTCTTAATTCAAGGAACCCAGTATTTCTTTGCAAGCATATGGAATCTTAAGGCTCTCAAGAGTTCTGGTGCAGCTTTAAAGAAAATTCAAACATCTGAGTTTCCAAAAAGAGAAAATGAAGATCAGAGCAAAGCCATTTGTCTTTGTTTCTTTACTTCACCAATGGTCTTTGACCTTTAAGACAGATGCCTACCTGCTGTAGTGGTTCAACACTTTAGTGTTCATTATGTACATCTATCCTTATTGTTTTACTTTTCCTGTATGCTTCCTCTTATCCCTCCCCTTGCTCCTCCTTTATGCATCCCTCTCTTTCTTTCCTATAGTAAAAACAAAACAAAACAAAACAAAAGACAGCAAATATGAATTTACTTCTTCTTTCTAAAGATGAGTGTAAAGGGCTTAAAGCAAAAGTGTGGAATCTGTGGGCCTCCATATAATGTTGATTTGTAACCCTTAACCTCTCTGGTCATTGACCAGACTGGCCAAGGCAAATGGGAGTTGGAGATCAACAACAGTTGGAGGCCAACAACATCTGGAAGACCATAGAGACTGGGTGAGAGCCTGACTGGCAGAGCAGGGGGCAATTTCATCTAGCAGTCTGTCAATAAGTTTAGTATAGAGAAGAGAAGTCTGAGGGATGCCATAGTAGCTATGTTTAAATACGTGAAGGGATATCATGGCAAAGATGGAGCAAGCTTGTCTTTGCTGTTCTAGAGACTAGAACACGGACCAGGGGATGCAAATTACAAGAAAGTATTAGCTCTTACAGTAATAAAAGAGCTATTCAACTGTGGAATAGACTGGACTCCAAAGGTTGTGGATTCTTCGTCTTTGAAGGTCTTTAAACAGAGGTTGGATGTCTATCTTTGAGTGCTTTAGTTATATATTCCTGCGTGGCAAGGCATTGGAGCGGATAGCCCTTGCAGTCCCTGTTAAACTCTATAATAGAGCAGACTGCATTGGTGGTGTACAGATAGAGTAGAAGCCTAAATAGTGCAGAAGGTGGGTGGGTTGGAGTGAAGTAGATGGACTGACAGACATACAGTTAGATGGCTACCCTAACAGAAAATTCACTGCTACAAGATGTTGGGGGGAGGGAGGGGACTGTAGTTTACATGACTTTTCTGCAAAGGACTAAATCAGCCTGTGAAAAAGAGATCTGAAAGCATCTATTAGCAGTGCTCACTTTATGGAGCCTCCATGCTCAGAGGCAGTATAGCTCTGAGTAATAAGGTGCTAGGATTAAAAAAAAAGCGACAGTCATCGCCTCATGCCTGTTGGCAAAACTCCTAGAGGCTTCTGGCTGGTCCGAGTTGGAAACAAAATATGGGATTAAATGGACCTTTGTCTGAGTCAGTAGGCGAGGAGCCATAGCTCAGGGGAAGAGTATCTGCTTTGCATGCAAAATCCATGGTATTTTCGCATAAAGGGGTCAGGTGGTAGGTGGTGAGAAAGAGCTCTGCTTGAGTCTGTCAAGCACTCTTGCCACCAGGCAGAATAGAACACAGCCTTTGGCCCTCTCACTTTTCTAGACTTTGGCTCTGGGAACCGCTGGCCACTGGCTGTGCTGGCGGGGGATTCTAGAGGACCAAAGGAGGAAAATCACTGAAGTAGACAATACAGGGTTAGCGGGAATAAAAAAAAAATTGGCTGATCTTATACAAGGCACCTTCCTATGTTCCTAATGGAATGCTGTTGAATTCTCTTGGTAGGATCAGAATCTGGAAAAGTCTGAGTTCATACTTCCCTGGAGTCAGAGAGAGCAGCTGCTTTTTCTCCCCCCTTTATTCCAAGCAGTACATTTTGGTAATGTCCGCACCTTACTGGTTCCTTCTGACATCCCATCATGGTCCCAGCAGCACCTTTGCCAGGAAGGGAGCGTGACGGGAACGCTCCCCTCTGCACCCAGCCAGCTCCCTCTAGAAAGGAGCTCAAGCAACATACCCTTCCTTCCACACTGCAGTCGGCCTTTTCCTTGTGCTGCAATGGGGACAGAAGCACGTGATCACGCTTCCATCCCTTCTGCATGGCCGGTGGTAGTGGGAGCATTGTGCAGTTGGGCACCATTGATGGAGTTTTTCCGTCAATGATATTTGTTGTGCTGGCTGGGGACACGAGAAGGGCGGGACCACGATGACATCATGCAAAAGCATCATTGCAGTCCCACTCCTCTTGCGTCCCCATGTCAGGAGGGGGCTGTCCTGCGGAAATGGTCTTCGTCCTCGATTATCAAGTGCATCAACTAGTGTTTTAAGTATGTCTGCATGGTACATTAGCATGAGGTTTGAAGCATGGGGTCTCTGCACTCAACTCAGCAGGGAGCAAGGAAAGAAGAGAGAGGAATTTTGTCCTTCCAGGTATGCTTAAGCAAACCGCTGTAGCCTCTCCTAATTTATGTATTCTTCTGACGTTAGTAATCTTTGGCATCCTGACCACACACTGATGTTGCATGGTCACATGCATTCCAATTTTCATCTATTAAATGATGTAGGGTATGCATCTCTACTCCTTGCCCGTGTCATTGGTGCTGACTGCCATGGCTGATCCTATGGAGTCTGATACCCTCCAACTGTCCCAGTTTGGCAGGGACAGTCCCAATTAATTCTGTGTCATTCCACTCTTTCAGCAGCTTTTAAAATGCCCTGGTTTCTCTCTCCTCCTCCCGCTTTCTCCCTTGGTCTTGAGCTTACTTCCACTGCTGCAAGCTGACTCAAAGTGCAAAAGTAGGGCAGAGTCCTTCCCTTTCAAATAGACAAACTGGTGCAGCTTCTCCTAGCTTGTGGGTTCTTCCTCATGAATAGCTCTTGCAAACTTGACCGCATGTTGTTTAGCCACACACGTCCCAGTTTTCGTCTGTTAAATGTTGGAGGGTATGTTCATGTGACAAGGGTCTGGGTGCAGTGAAAATGTCAAGCTGCTCATGCTACAGACTATTGGTGCTAACTGTCTGACTTCATAGGATTTCAGCCAGAGTAGTTTTTTTTTTAAGAAAAAAGTATTTCTGTACTCATTAAAACATGTGCATACAACTTTTCAGTCCTATACTTGTGCTGTAGAACTGGGTGCATTATACTTCAGTCTCAGGGGTCCAATTGATGGCCATCGTTTGAGGCTGAGAAAGGATTTTCAACAGGTAAGACTTGTTTGGCAGTTTTTAGTTGACAGTTCCTTTTCAGTTTCAGCAGGATTTACCAACCGAACTCTTGCTTGCCTGTGGACATCCTGCTTGCTCCTCTTCTCTGCATTCTGCCCACCATCTAATCTGGATGGAATGGGTTAATGAGTGCATTGGATGTTTTTGTGACGGCTCCATCCATCCACGAGAATTAATATTGGGGGTGTAACTGTTGGCATCCAGAGGACCACAGCTTTTCATGTAACAGTAAAAGCAAGCTGCTAGGCCTTAAGGCTGTGAAGAGAGGCTCAAATGTGTGTGGGCACTGCCAAGTGAAATTCGTACCCTCCCACACTTCACAGATGAAAATATGCTGGAGGGATCTCAGTTCTCATACCTAGGATCACTGCTTGAGCAACACCATCATTCATTTCTAGTCTGGCTGTTGTTATGCTATATTTATGTACTTTTCAACAGCCTGCCCTCCGCAGATTGCATAGCCAAGATGCTATTTCTTCTTTTGGTCACAGGAATAATACAAAAGAATGTGTAGGTCTGGTAAGATGCAATCACCATTTCAAATGGTGTACTAACGTCTGCAGTGTGTAAACTAGCAGGATTCACACTGCATGGCATCTTCAGTGGCCATACACATGCATTTGTATGCAAGCCCCGTTAAAACAAGATGTGTTCCTTATCTCTTGTATACACAGAAATATAACTTGGGGAGCCCTAGGGAGGGACTTGAACCTGGAGGAAGACAATTCTGGAAGGTAACAAGAGCACACTTTAACATGACTTCTCCCAAAACACAAAGTATGGACAGTGACTTACGTGGATAGCATAGCATAGCATAGCATAATATGGACTGTTGGGCAAGGATAGTTGTAGCATATGAAAATCTAAGAATCCAAAGGCACCAGTGGACAAAAAATGTCCAGGTTTTCAGGAGCTTTTGTGCCTTCTCCCTGCAATTAGGAGGTACAGAATGCGTTGTGTAAATATACACAAAACTCCTTATCTTGCATAATGTATGCAGACTAGCCTTTTGGGACAGAATTTGGCCTACTTTGGCACTAAAACAGTGGGCTGCTTCCATGTTGACCACTGCCACCAACTTCGATATGGTTCATTCAGTTATTTCACTGGCACTCTCAAACTGTTACATTGTTGTTTTCTCAGTGATTGTCTCTGTTGTATTTTGCTTCAGTAACAAATGGATGCAGTGCAGTTCTTGCAGATGTAGCATGTCTTACAGAGCAAGATTCTGTTACATATATCACAAAGTGTTTCCAGGTCACATTGTTATTACCTGCCTATTCCTTTTCCTGCAACACGGGTGTCCTTTTGTCACTATTTCTGTAGTAGTTTTCATATACTATCATTGAAATGCGCACATATAAACAAGTGCAGAAGCATACCAAAATGGCATTCATGGGTTAAAGTTTAGTTATGCATAAGCAGCAAGCTTTGTGCATGCCTTCAAATAAAAGAAGGAAAAAGAAAAAACTAGGAGGCCTGTAACATCTGGGTCCCTTTCACGCTCTCTAATTATATCACTGTGATTCCACTTTAACTGCGGTGGTTCCATCCTATGGCATTGTGGGTTCTGCAGTTTAGGGAGGGATATTTAGCCTTTTCAGCCAGAGAGCTCTAGTGCTTCACCAGACTACATACCCGAGGATTCATAGGATCTTGCCTTCACCATTTAAGTGGAGTCATAGTGCTATAATTGGATAGTGCAAAAGAGCCCTTGTGGTGTGTCACATACATGTGCAAGCCACTTATTTATAGTTTGGATAGATGTTGTAAAGTGTTAACACCTGTGGTTCCACATTCAGAAAAATAAGTTGAATGTGGAGCCACAGTTATGATGCTGCTTCCGTTTGAGTGTGTAAGATAAATGGGGGGGGGGGGGTGTCTTTCGGCCTGAGAGCCAAATTTCAAAAACAATCTCGAAAGCCCCATACCAGTGTGAGTTGGAGTCAAAGGCAAAATAAAAACTGCAATTGCCAGAAATTGAGCCTTGGGACAGTTACTTCACCCTTTTAGAAAGGAGGGGGGGAAATGCAAAGGCTAAGAAGCCATCAAACTATGGTATCATGGGATAGGGACTGTGCCATCTGGAGAAGCCCAGAGGGCTGGATTGCGACCACAGAGTGGCCAGATTTAGCCAAGGCTTTCATCACTCTTGACCTAAGCAGCCGTTGACCATGTAGCATTGAAGGTCTGTAGTTTAGAATCTCACTGAGGTCTAAATCCTCTTTTAGTCCTGTGTAGAGTAAATCCGTTAAAGCAATTCATCTTCTTGTTCATTCGCCGGTCAGCAATTGACTGAATGGCTCTACTCTAGTTGGGACCAACAAAGAGGATGCTGGCCTTAATGATACTGGAGACGTAAGTGAGGGAGTGCCTGTTTTGTGAATCACCTCATTGCAACAGCTGGGAAAGATCTTGCGAGAAGACTAAGATAAAGGAAGAGAGAATACAGTACACTTCAGTCCCTGGGGGCCCCATCTGCTTGGGAGAGAGGTTTCAGTGCAGTATTAAGTCCACTGTGTGTTGTTGTTGTTTTGTTTGTTTGTTTTTTGCATCAACCATTACAGGACTGACTTTTCTTTCAGACCTCTCTGTTATTTGCATATTTGAAAAGTCCAGATTTACAATGGCAAACAGAACTATACTGCAGAGCCAGGTAGACTAATTTGATATTGGTCTGAATTACTGGGAAACTTTTGGTGAACATTCTGAATAAGATGACCTTCAGCTTCCACTTTGAGCTTGTGACTCAAGGGCAATGCAGATGGGTGAGCACAGTGATATACAGAATCTGAAAGACCCATTTAAAAGATTGGAGTGGAAAGTAGAAGATTAGTTTGAAGGAAGGCTGTTGTGTAATATTTGTCTGCTGTGAAGGTTGTTGGTGAACTTCAGTTTACGGCAAACTATGAAAGAGAGATCTCCAATAGTCCTGGTCCTCAATTGCCTTGCTCAGGTCTTGCAAACTCTGGGCTTTGGCTTCCTTGATTGAGTCAATCCAGTTATATAGCAGTCTTCTTTTCCTAGTGCCTTCTGACTTGCTGAACATTATCATCCTTTCCATTGTACCACTTGATATGTGCAAAGTACAACAGCCTCAGTTTAGTATCTTGGCTTCTTTTGAAAACTTTGAAGACACACTACCATCAAGTTTAAACTTTTTTTCCCCCAATGGAATGCTGATCTTTGTGCTAAAAGAAATAAATAAAATTGAAGCCCTGAGAGAGATAGAACCTGATGCTAAGCATGGACATTATCATCTTTTTGCAGTACAGGAGAGGCAGGCAACTTGTGACCCTCAAGATTTTGTTGTACCAGCCAACTATGTCGCTTAGAGCTGTAGGGAGTTATATTTCAACAATTCTGGAAGGCTACTTTCCCCCCACTTATTATAGAATTATAATATAATATAGAATAGCAGATCAGTGCAGACATCACTTAGTTTTATAAAATGGCTGTTCAGACCCTACCAAATGTATGTTTTCCGTCTGGAGTAACCCATGGCATGTGAGTAAGAAAGAGGCAGATTTTTCTCCCACTTGAATAATAGCAGAAGACTTGAGCCAATGGCAAGGTGGGAAGCTGGGGCAGATATGTCTACCAGCAGGGCTGCCATGACATCCAGGGAAATCAGTTGGGTAGGGTTGGGTGGACACAACGATGTTACTGAGTTTTGAAAATTTTGGACGGAAAAGAAAATTCAACGCATCTTGCCTAGACCTGTTTAGAGGTAGTCCAAGCTGTATAGCAATGGACCTTGTTATTCTTCAAGAAGACTGGCATCACGAAGGGTCAGTTAAAGCCTTTACCTTCCACTGTATACTGGAAGTGTTTGGGCATGCTAAGCCTAAGTGACGTGCCATTTCTGGAATGGAATCCATGGTTTGTGCTGGATTCCCTGTCAGTTGGACCCCAGTTTCAATGACAAGAAAGTAGTCAGAGATCGTCACTAAATTTGACAGCATTTACAAATGACCACATAGATGGAATGCTATATGTTATTCAGCCTTCCTCATACTATAAGACATTGCCCACTGTTAGAAACAAGCTGAAAGAAACTGCAGGATGAGATCCTTTAATTCAGCATTTTTTTAAAAAAAAAATGCAATAATTGCCCTTTGTAGACAGAGGAAAAAGATATTCCTATAGGTTATTAGTACCAAAGCTTTTACTTGAAGTAAATAGCTATAATAAGGGTTTTTGTGTGCTCTGTGCCAAAACAAATCACCATAATTTTCTGTTCAGAATAAATTTAAATATAGATTAATCTACAGTGTAAGTAGCCTAATTCCCACCTGCTCATATCCCTGTTCTCTATTTGCATTAATTCTCAGTAATCACTTCACAACCTTAATGTAGCTGCTTTGGCAATGTGTTACTTTTAAATACATGTGGCAATACCTTTTATTAAGTTAACTGAAATCGCACAAATTAGCGAGCAGGCTTCTGAGGGGCTCCAAAACTCTTTATCAAACTGTGACTTTCTAAAGAAGGGCAAAGAGTGTGGTTTCAGCACCCGCTACCTTTTTTCCTCCCCCATCCTCACCTCTTTGTTAATTATCTAGCCTGGCAAAGTTACACTATGGGTTTTGAATTTTTTCTTATGGGCTGAACATTTAGTAGGAATAGGCTCGGTTCTGTTCCCATTCAGCTGGGTAGGACTTGCACAGGAGAAGCTGCTAGTGGTTTGTCCCCTGTGAATTCCCTGGCATCTCAGGCATGATGCTAGGAAGGAAAAAAAATATTTGAAATTCCAGCATCAGATTTTTAAATACCTTGGAAACCAAGCACCTTGGATTATTATCTTTTTTTTTTCTTCAGGGAGACTTTGCAATCAGTGCTCGCTCCTATTTTGGGAAGCCGATCCCTTTCATCTTCCAGAACAGCAAGTGAGGGGGTGGGTGATGAGAGATTTCTGGCAGAACGGGGCCTAGATCAGGTACTTACCTAGCCCAAAGTTTGCATTTCTCATGTAACTGTGATGCAAACAATTCATGACTGTAAATGTGGAAAACTGCATTTGCACAGGTTCTCCCTGCCCTTCTTGAGGTCGGCTGATCAGGGTCTTTGCTCAGACAGGTGGCCTTGAATAACACCCACGTTACACACTATTGTTACGAATATACTGGAACGTATGGACGTAATTCACCAATTTTGTTCTCAAAGGAAGCAATGAGTAATTGTACCAGTTCACTTCCCACGGTGAAAAAGTTTTCAAAAATGGTTGCAGTTTTTGAAGATTGTTTGCAATTCAGTATAAAATTCGTGTATGGTATATGAGCCCAGGAAACAGTATTTTCTGTGCAGAAATATTATTTTCTGTGCAAAAAAAAAATTGTAATTGGAAGCTTAGCTGTACAGAATTTGCATTTTCTGTGCAGGAAACAGAATGGTCAGTGAAATATTATTTTCTATTTCATTTGGAGATTCTGTGGTTCTGACTTTCTGAATAAGTTCAGAAAATGCTGTTTTGTATGCAAAAATACGTGCATTTTATTTTGTGTTAAGAATCTTGTCAGTCCGGGGTTCTCTTCTTTGCAAGGAGAAATACATTTCTTGACTTTCTGAATATTTTTGAATATTCTTTCCATCCTTTGTGAAGGGGAACACATGTTCCCATTCCTCCACTGGGAGCAGCAAGCTTTTCAGCCCAGAGAATGAAATGTCTGACCCAGTCCATAGCTGCCAGCTCAAAGTACACACCCCCAACTTATTGAAGAGCCTCGTAAATCTACCTCACCAGCCATTCCCTGTTTTTTCGGTAGTGAGAAGGGACCAGAAGTGTCTCTCTGTAGCCAGCTGCAAAATGATGACATCAGTTGAGACATGCTGGAGTCTTACTGAGATCTTAGTGCTACTGTAATCATTTCATGTCTGGCTATGGGGTGTAGCTAGGTGCTTCTGCAATCCTGCCCATTTCCACATTGAAGCAGGGAATACCTGTGTGGCTTCAGAGGCTATTCAATAAGTAAAGGCAGGCAGTATATAGCTCAACACAACATAGGTTCCTACATGGACCTGCTATACCATGCTGAGTCATACGGGATTGCAGCCAGTGATTCTGTATAATTAACATAACTATGTGGTTTGCACATACAGTTACCAAATTTCTGGGCCTGGGCCCTCCAGTTCTCAGGGGAAGGGGAGGAATTTCAGGGTGAAAGTGATGCCTTTAAAGTATGTGTGTCTGTATTTTCCTCATTACTTAGACTTGGTGGTTTTTATTTGAATGACCAATGTGCAACTGTAATTGATGGTTAAAGTACCATGGTTAATAGCGTCATGTTGGGTTTTCCCTTCTAACATCACCCCCATGACATCAGAAGGAGTTGTCCCTGTGTCTTAAGTCTGGCCCAGAAATCTCAGGGTCCAGCATAGTCCTGCAACCTGGCAACCCTATTTGTACAACATGTAGACCTTTCCCTCTGTACCAGTGGATGTAGCATCCCCAGTTGGGACCAGTGCATTTGATTGTTTCACATCAGAGTTCCTTATATATTGTCTTCTTTTTTACCTGGCGTCTAGGTCTCCTTCTACTCCCACCGAGACTTTAAAGACCAAAACACTGATACTCAAGGATATGTCTCCCCCTATGGACTAGAAGAAAATTGGGCTACCAATTGTAAATTGAGGCAGAAACCCCACTGGACAATGAAAGGGGAGTAGCTCCATTTCTCACTTCCCTTCCTAGACAGGATGTGCACCACCTTCTGCAATAACATGGAAGAAATGAACAACTCTTTCATCCTTGCTCATGTTGCTGATTGGTAATCATTAGCAAGAGTACTTTGCTAATATTAGTGCAAAGTATTCTTGCCGAATGGTTATCCATCAGCATTGTGGCCTTTGTAGTGGTGGTGCTGGAACAGATATTACTTGGGGTGTATGTCTACACTAACAGCCAGTGTGTTCTAGTGGTTAGTCTATAGTCTGGAGACTCCAGAGGCCAGGATTCAAATTCCCACCCAGCCATGGAAGCCCACTGGGTGACGAACATTCTCTAAGCCTCCGAGGAGGGCAAAGGCAAGGTCCATCTGAACAAATCTCGCCAAGAAACCCCCCTGATAGAGTTGCCTTAGGGTCACCGTAAGTTGGAAACTACTTGAAGGTACACAACAACAACAATAACAACAATGTGTGTACACTATAGATGTATAGTGGCTTAAAACCTCTTATGGCTTCTGTTGGAAGGATCTGGGGAACTGAAGTTTAGTGGGGGTACTGACAATGTCTCTAGTAGGTGATCCCAATCTCCATTTGATGTATCTAGAATTCTGAAGTTTTCCTAGCAGATGGCAATGGGTGTTAAGCCAGTGTTGAGTCTGTTGTAGATATGCCCTTTCTGTTTGCAACATTGTCCCTGTCTACTCTAGTACAAGTTATTTGCTAGCTACATCTCTACTTGCAACAAGCAACTGCAGATAAATTCTACCCCATGTATACATGTTCACTTCCTTCAACGTCATCTTTCTTGTCTTCATGTGTTTTTCACAACCCAGTGTTACACAGATATGGTTACCCACACACTTCCAGTGCCCATATCCTCCAAGATTTCAGAGATGAAAACTGGAGCACATGGGATCAAGCTACATCAGAGGATGGTCAAAATTGCAAAATTTATTAAGGAGGAAGTACACACACACACACACACACACACACACAATGTACTGCAGCAGTTTGCTTTTGCCCGAGTCTACTGAGAAGGGCTAGGTTCCTCTCCCTCTTTTTCTGCTGCCCCACTGAATTAATTGAGTGTGAACTGCTTTTTCACTTTGAACCTATTTTACAGTGCTTGAAGTAAGCCAGGACAAAATGGGAAAGAGGCGGAAAAAGAGAGAAACTGTGACATGTTAAAATCAGTTGAAAAAGTGGGATGACAGAGGATTAATCAGTATTGTCCATGCCTAATCAGGACAATTGGAGGTTATGCTGGTGCTACTACAAGTTTCGGATGAGCTATGGGTCCGTTGCAGGCGTTGCAATACACCCAAATGTATTATGGATGTAGGAAGCTGCCTGAAACTGAGTCATACTATTTATATATCCGGACTAGGTTTGTCTACTCTGACTGGCACTGTCTCTGACTCAGACAGACTCAGAAGGTCCTTTTAATTCTGCTGCCCTTGGCCCTTTTTAGCAGGAGAAACCAGGGACAGAACCTGGGTTGTGATGCAGGCAAGACATGGTCTCTGCCAAGGAGATAAGCTAGACATGCGGAAGCTACAACTCCAAGAATCCCCCCATCAAAATGGGCAGTGGCCATGCTTGCTGGGATTTCTGGATGTTAGTCCAAAAAAAAAAAAAAGATAACTTTTCAAAGCCCCAAGAATAATCTATCCATTCTTTGAGCAGCTCTACTGAGTTTTCACTGACAACAAGGCATGCAGTCCCTAAGCGTGTGGGGTCTATTATGTATGAAGGTTGTTTGAGGGATTCCAGAGCCACACTGCATTACCCTCACCTTCTCCACAGCACAGTTAAGAAATTGTGCTGCATCAGTCTGTATACACAGTCCTCCCTCCACATCTGTGAGCTTGACCTTTGCAAATTTGATTATTTGTGAAGCATGTGCCTCCCCCTCCTTCTTCTCCCATTCCCTTGCCCAGGTGCGTGTGCCACCCTTCTCCAGACCTGGGCAAAAGGCAAGAGAATGGGAGGGGGAAGCACCAACATGGAGAAGGAAAATGTAGATGTGCCTCCCCCCCATTCCTTTGCCTTTTACCTGGTTTGGAGAACGCATGCTGCAAAAGGCGAGCAAATAGGAGGGGGGAGGCATGCACAGAAGACGAAGGTGCGTGTGTACCTTCATTCCTTTGCCTTTTGCCCGGGTGCAGGGAATGCTCATTGAGGTAAAAGACAAGGAAATGGGAAGGAGAAAGGCATGCATGCATCTTCCCTCACTCCATTCCCTTGCCTTTTGCTTGGGTGCACATGCTTTCCTTCTCTGTGGCCAGACAAGGGAATGGGAAGGGAGCATGGGGGGAGTTAGTGTTTTTTCCACTTTCACAAGGGTTCTGCCCTCCAAACCCTCACAAAAGGGGAGGAGCCACTGTATTCTTCTCAAGATACCTCTTTCCCTCAAGACCCACTTGAAACTCTCCCCACATCTTCAGGCTCCTCTGTATAAAAAGTCAAACAGAAAACATACCTTCCAAAATTTATTAAAACCCAAATGCCAAAGATGCTTAGCTAGGTCCACACAGTGGAAACCTTCCGACACATGAAGGACTTGTCAATGTCTACTGCTCCGTTGAGGATCAAAGGCCATTTCCATGCTACACTGTTTCAGTGCCACTATTCCACTTTCAACATCCTATGGAATCCTGGGATTTACAGTTTGGGGAGGAGCATTTAGAATTCTCAGCCACAGAGCTCCTTGGCCTCAGTAGACTACAAACTCTTGAATTTCACAGGATGTTGAAAGTGGAATAATAGCACTGTAACAGTGTAGGGTGGAAATGGCCAAAGTGAAAGGAAAGGTAGCAAAGCATTATGGCCGGTAAAACCAGGAATACTGTGCTAAGTGATGGTCTAATCACAATTGCATTCAAGGCTAGCATGGCAAATGTAGCATTCTGCAGTTTGAGTGTTCACTGCAACATTGCTAATACACAAATGAACAGTGCTATGGGACAGTGATACACAGTCTGTGTTCAACAGTCCTGTAAGAATATACCAAGGATAAAGCTTAGCCTGAATGTTTGTGTCTTGCCCAAGGATGCTTAGAGAGCATGCAGCTAAATTGGGATTTGGACACAGAACTAACCCATGGGAGCCCCACTGGCTCTCAAAAAACTTACTTGTAGTTTTTTTTTCTATTTTCTGGCGAACCTAAGCTTGAGTATTCCATTTGGAAAATAGAAAAAGATGCTTAAAATTAGCTTCAGGTACAAAGGGATGTGTAGGCAAACGTTTCCTGGGTCAAGAATTGGAAGGACAGGCAAGAAAGATAGAGCAGTGCAATGATAAAGTCTGTTGGCTTGAAAACATGGGCGCATCATTACCAAAACACTGTGGGAAGAGAAAAAAAATGAAGGCATGGGAAATACATAATAGTATGGGACGAACTTGGTGAGGCTATCATGAAACAATGACTCTGCATTGCCTCTTCCACCGAGACATCATCTGCAGCTTCTTGCCTTTACCAGCAAAGGGCATTTTGGAGGGGAAAAAATTGTAAAAAATAATTTGTCTCTTTCGAGACCCAGGCATGTTTTGCTTTGTTTTGTGCTCCTAAATGGCCCCCTGGGTGTCCTCAATTTTTTTTTTTTTTTTTGCCTCAAAATGCCCTCTACAGACCCATGAAAAAAGTTACAAGAGTGCCCTGCTTAAGAATGTTTGGGGGTAAAATAAAATAAAATATAAAAATAAATAAAAATGGTGTGTGCACAGGTGAAGTGAGGCTAATGTGGTCCCCTAGCCTTTCTTAGTTGCCCACCACCGACGTAGGCCCTTTCCGCAGGAGGCTTACATCCTGGCATGGTGATGTGAGAGGAGTGGGATCATGATGACCTTTCCCGAAGACGTCATGATCCCGTCCTTCTTGTGTCACCAGCTGGTGCAGTAGCAGGGTAAATCCTTGGCAGGTTTTCCTGTCAATGACTCCCGATCGCATGATTGTCCCCTTACCTGTTTGCATGGGGTTCTCCAATTGCACAAGCTCCCGTGGTCAGTCCGGGAGCTTAACGCAGGGATGCATGCACGGGCCCGATGCTGCCCAATAAGAAAAAAGGCCTCGGAAAAAGGTGACCAATCAGGGGCCATGGGACAGGGAAAGGGTGGGAAGAACATTGCCATTGATGCCTTAATGCGGAAGGATCAGTGGCATTAGTGCTGCTACTCCTCCACTGCAGGATGCGTGTGAGAGGGAGTGGTGGAAAATCTCTTCCATCCCATGACTGGCAATGCCAGGGTCCAAATGGAGCACTGTGCCATCAGGGTAAGGTACAGAAAGGGCCATAGACTGGGGAGGAATATATGTATGTGCCTTGCTTTGAGGTTAAGGACGATTAAAATAAACACATCTGAGTTTGTTTATTTAGTTTAATTGTTTACTTTCTGCTCTTCTGGATACACGGATCCTTCCAAAGCAGCTAAGGAGTCACACCAGAATACATTAATAAAACCACCATAAACAATTTCAAAACATAATAAATCACCGCGATTCATCCAATCAGGCAGTTGTTAGTAGATGGCACTGGGCATCCCAGCTGGGAGCCCACTGTGAGGTTTTTTCTTTTTTTCTATCTTCTCTTTCTTCAGTCGTCTTCCTCCAGCCACAGTCCAAATGTGAACATGCTCCCATAAAACACTAGTTACAGTGGGTTGTGTGGCTCACAATTGGGTTCTGATGATCTGAGCTACAGCGGGTTATACTAATGGTGCTCAGGAGCCAGCTCCAGGGCAAGGCCAGCACTACCATTATGCAAAGTGAAGCAACTGCTTCAGGCAGCAGAGGCCAGGGGGCAGCAGTTTATTACCCTTCAAGAAAAAAAACTGTGTGTGCCACACAACTTCTACCAAGCCTGTTACTGACTCAGATGTGGTGGAAGATGCTCTTCGTTTGCCATTGTGTCCCATCATGTCTTTTGTCTCAAGTACCAAAATGGCTTGTCCTGGGCCTTGTGAACGGGTAGTCTTCAGACCATAAACCCAGCAGGGTTCAAAGTAGCAAGGTAGTTAATTTCTGCACAGCTTCCAGAAAGATCAGGCAATGTGGCATTTATAAAATGATGCCTGGGGTGGATAAAGTAGATAGAGAAAGTGAAATGCTTGTCCTTCTCTCATACTGCTCAGAGTTACAGTCAACCAATAGCATTGCTTTATAACAGATTCCCTACTACCACAGCTTTTTAAAAATATTTTTTTGAAAAAAATGTGCTTCTTCACACAATTAATATATGGAATTTGCTGCCACAGGATGTGGTGATGGCCACAGACTGATGGCTTCAGGAAGGATTCAGACACATTCACGGAGAAAGAAACATCTTTCACATGGTCTTAGCCATAATTACTAAATGGACACTTTCAGGTGAAGCTTTTATTATCCAGTTACCCTATTTCATTCATAGCTTTTTACAGGGAGGTCAAGATGCCATCAGATTCTATTCAATACCCTCTCGGATCTTCTTTCTCCACTTTCTGTCTTTTTTCTCTTCCTAGAGATCAGAAAAGTTACTCTCTCTCTCTCTCTCTCTCTCTTTTTTTTTTTGGATCACAACACACGGAATCCCCTAACCACTGCTGACTTTTTCCTCAAAAATCCATCACTAAGGGAAAGATGGAATAGCTGTGCAATTTATTGTGACTGGTAGTATTGGGGCATTCTTTCTGGAACGACTGAATATTCAGGTGTAGTGTGGCTTGTTTGTCTAAGAAAGTAGGGGGTTGAAAAGAGCAGGGAGATGCTCTTTGCTTCTGTCCCCTACTAATGAACTTCTGAGGACATCTAGTTGGCCACTGATGGAAATCAATTGGGGTTGATTGGGGTTACCAGAGTGAAAACCAGAGCGGGCTCCTGTACCTTTAACGGTTGTGTAGCTGGAGGCACATCAGTAGATGTTGCTTCTCATGCAACAAGGTAACAAGCAGTAGTTGCTGAAATTCCCTCTTCTAAGGTACAGGAGTCGTCTCTAGTTTTCATCTTGGCAACCTTAGGATGTACCTTTGCTCTGATCCGGCTGAGCCCTCCTTAGGTTGCGAGATCAGTCCTGCAAACTCTGCTAAGCTAAACGCCTTTTGAAAGTATTCCTAAAATCCTGAAGGTGGCAGAGGTGTTGCTCTTCTGCCTAATTTTTTTTTTTTAATGTTCCACAATTGTCGGGAAAGTAACATCAAGGAAGGAAAACTGTACCCAGCAGGGTGGAAGTGAAAAAGGGACGGGAAAACCTAAAATGGCCGCCAATCGGGCACTTCCGTACTATCGGCGGGTATGAAAATCCTAGCTGGGCTGTAGGAGGAGGGCTTTGTGAGGAGGAGAAATTTCGGGAGAGAGTGAGGATGGGGCAGGACAGAAAATGATGTAGAATTATAAAAAGGAAAAGTTGTGTGTATGTTTGCATTTCGTAGTCAAGGCTGGGGTTAAGCATGGAGCCCAGGTTTGAAATTTTGTCCCCCACCACGGTACGCAAATTGGGCTGGGAGAACCTGTTTGCTTGCCGGCTGCCAGAGCTATTGCATTTGGAGGAAAGAAATACACTAGAAAGGGCCACTCGGTCTGGCCGAGGCCATATGCAAGGAGAACAGGCTGTGAAGGATAGCACTAGCTCACAGTGGGGTTTGTTACCCCCAAACTAGTCACGGGTATCTGTCCTCCGAGGCTGGAAGGTTCCTGCCCAGCCAAGCCGAGTCGGGTGAAGTGGGAGGAGAGAGTTAACCACAGCTGTTGGATCATGGCCCAAAACTCAATTTTTTTACCCAGCGTCCCTCTCTCCTTTGCTCTTTCTCTCCCGCCCGCCCTCTTTCTCTCTCTTTCTCTTCCCCCCTCCGCTGGCAATGAGCACTCACTCATTCTCCCAGCAAAGCACCCCACCTCCCTGCCAACTACCCTCACCCATTATGCCCCAGTCCCTCTGTTGTCTCCTCCCTCACCCTGTACCAAGCTATCCCAGCTTGGCACACCCTGGCAGGGCTCCCGGCCTGTCGTCCCTCTCACCCTCTGTGCCAACCAAACCTCTCCATTTTCTTTCTCCCTCGCTTCCTAACCTGCACTCTCTTGCTTTTGTCCCCCAAAAACTCAGGTCATCGCCCCGCTTGAATCTCGAAGATCGCGTCCCCGAAGATGAACCCGTCCCGAGCAGGGTGAGGCATCGTGCTGGTTAAAGGCTTTCCTCTGTCTGTTGCTATCTCTCTGTCTCTTTCTGTCTCTCTCTCTCTTTTTTTTTTAATGCCAATTTTTGAAAAAGTTTTATTTCAGGCTAGCCGCGGTGCCGCGGGCTGAGATCCAGGGGCATCTCCCGGGTAGGACGATGGGCTTGAGATACTGAAGGGCTTTGCTTTGGAAGACCCAGATGGGGAAAAATAGCAGAGCTTTCTTGGGGAATATCGGGGTGTCCTATGGAGAGAGAGAGATGAGTGAATCAAAGCTATCCATTCATCTTCCCTGAGGTGGAGCCCAGGTAAATCCAGCTGGACTTTGGGCCTTATCGTTCCTTCCTTTGTCCTATAAGCCCGTCGGAAATATGGAGACAATAGACGATCTCAGACAAGCGGTCCACGTTGTGCACACTGAGTGGTCAGAGGAGACCCTGTCTGCTTCTCCGTTTCTTCTAGGAAAGTCAAGGCATGTGATGCTTTCAGGGTGAACCTTGCTGATGTCTAGAAAACCCCAGTGTCGATCCTCCAGACTTTTATTGCTCTTTTATCGCTCTTCCCTCACTAATTCTGGCAGGCCCCACACCTTTTGGGGGGGATCTTTCAACGTGTCTTTCAGCATATCAGCAGATACCAACAGGCAAGATCCTTCCTCAGGTCCACAGATTCATAGCTTCCTTTTGCTATTCCTCCTTGCCTCTAGGTTTCGGGGGGCCGCTTCTCCCCCCACCCCCTTGAATGCTAGCTCTCAGCTCCCTTTCCCCCCTTGAATGGTAGCCTCCAACTCCCCCATGCTCAGTTGTAAAATTATTTGACCGCAGTGCAGTTGTGTAACAGGACTAAAGGCCTTTCAGGAATTCCCCCATCAGCCTTTGGGCTGGAAGATCACCACAGAATTAGAGAAGAGGGGGAGTGCTTGAAGCCCTGTGATTCCCAGGGAATCTGATCTGGCTGGACTATAGAGCTCAGGAGGAAAATGCAGCCGTGGTTTGCAGCGGGTGGGTGGGGGGAGCTATAGACCTTCAGGTCTTGTTTGGACACCTTCTTCCGTGTGTCTTCCTTTCACAATCGGCTCCTTGTTTTCCATGTGTCTGCCTCTAAAAGCTGGGTGGAGAGGAGGGTTTAACAAGTATGGGGGCAAAAGAACAAGGGTTATCTGAAGAGGAGAGCTGTAACAATGCACTTGAGAGAGGAGCACGTTTAGCGGGGAGGAATAACGCAGGGCTGTGGGGGAAGGTGGAGTGGATCAGTTGAGAAAAAAGAGAGAGAAAGAGAGAGAGAGAAGGAGGGAGACTTGCAGCCTTGATGGGAAGCTGTATGCGCAGCACTAAGAAGGGGGCTGGCGGGTGCCATGGGCGATGGATCGGCGGCACAGGGAGGGTGGACTGGCATGATGCCAAGGCCTAGGCAGCCGTTGCTAGGAAACCCAGGTTCCCTTGGCAGCCAGACCGCTGTTTCACTTTCATTAAAGGGTGCGAGAGACAGAGACAGAGAAGAAATGGGAAAGGGGGGGGGGTGTCCAGGTCAGGCGCAGCCATTAGCAAGGGGGGGGGGTAGTGGAGTTGGGTCAAGTAGCACAGTTTGGAGCCACAAGGCTGGGCGCAGAGCATCGAGCTGGCTTGGAATGCCAACTGGAAGTGGGTGGGATAGTGTGCTTCCTCCTTCTCCCAGCCCCCTCCTTATGGGAAAAGAACAAAATTTCTCTCTCATCAATACATTATTGTGAGATGTAGGTATGCACATGTGTGTGTTTGCCAGACCAACCTTTCACAAGAAGGTTCACAGTACGGTGGAGAGCCATAGATGTGATGCTATTGGAGCATGTGTGTGTGAGAGAGGCACAAGAGAGTGCAGGATCCAGTGTGGCAGCAAATGTTGCGAGTACAGCTTCGGGAGAAAGGAGATGCATGTATCTACGCAACACTTTAAAGATCTTAAAAGGACAACCAATAAAGAATAGCTACCCTGGGCTCCCACCACAACCTCCCAGCTTACATTGTTGCTGAAGTGATCGGGTTTTAGGCCCAAAGCCTTTTCCGTTCCTTTTGTGTCCGTTCTCAAAGTGCCAGGCCACTCTTGGCTGCCATTATTTCATCCAGACTCCTTGGCTGATGCGAATGCTAGTGAGGACTGGGTTCTTGGTTTGGAAAGCAGAGGCTTCCGTGAAAAAATAGGTATAGCCGCTGTGGATGTTTGGATGTGTTAGAGGGTGGGTGGAATAGGCTTGGCAGGCATGAAAAGTACTGAATTCCTGTCTGAAATAGCTGTGCTGAGGAGCTGGCGAGACTGGGGTGGTGGTGGTGGTTCATGCTGGGCAAATATTGGCTGGCACTTAGGAAGATGGGTTGCTGTGGAGGAGCGATGATCAGCAGGCTGGCACTGCAGCAGCAACAGCTGGTAATCGTACTTGGGGTGTACGTGTTGGAATAAAGGTTGTCATTCGAGGGGCAGGAAGAAAACAAGGGAAGATAGATGGTCCGGAATAGGAAGGAGAGCTTCTCTGGTTGGCACTTGGGGGTTGGCACAGGAGATGGCAGATATATGCGGGAAGGGTTAGCAGGGCTTTTTTATTCTTATTCCTTCTCCTGGTCCCCCTGGCATTTTGAGGCCAGGTTGGCCAGCAGAGAAGGCCTTGCAGGCAGGTGGGTAGGGGCGGAGGGCTGGCTGCTTGGCACTCGGGGGGCCAGCCTGCTGGCGGGCAAGTTGGCATAGCGTACCGCAATACAGCGTGATGTGAATTCATTAGAGGCCAGAGTGAGAGAGAGCGAGACAGGAAAAAAAAGAAGAGAAGTGGCGACGGGTTGGGGGGGAGGATGGGAGACGGGCACTGACCCAAAGGCCAGACAATGGCAGCAGGTAACCATGGTGATGCGCCCGGCTGTGCCAGCCTAGCTGCTAAAGTGGGGAGAGAGTTATCCAGACAACCCCTGGGGAAATGCCCACCCAGAGTGTCGTGGGGTGCAGGAGAGGGGTGGGTCACTCTTTTTTCATCCGTCCTTTCTGTCTGCTATTTATGATGGTGTGGCTTGTGCCAACGTACCTCCCCCCCCCCCCCAGACCAGATCTTTCTTTTCCTTCTGCTCCCTTATTCCATTTCTTCCTCCTTGGCTACCTCTCCATCTTTCTCACACCTCTGCCTATTTTATTTCTCATTCCTCTTTCACTCTGTCTTATTCACTCATATTCTGACTCCCCCACCTACAGCTCCCTAATTGTGCCCCCTTTTCTTCCCAACCAGCTCCAATCCATATAACATTCCTCTCTCCAGTTCCAGACCCTCCTGTATTGACGGTGGCGCCCGAGGGTGGGGGCAGGGAGGTGGCACGGTGCCCAGATCTCAGCATTTCTCACTGCCTGCACGTCCCTATCTTTCTCCTCCATTGTCTCTCTCAGTCTTTTGCTTCCCTGTGCCCTGGTTCTCTCTTGTTCTCCCCACCACAATCATGATTGCCTGCCTGTTTTTCTTTCAGCATGCCATGTTTGACTGCCTCCATCATTTCCACCCCCCTTTTCCTCCCCAAATATCTTGGTGCAAAATGCCCAGTTAACAGTTACTCTGTGTAGTTCATGCTCTTTACCTCATTCCAGCACAAGAGCTCAAGGGAGGCCTGTAGTCGTATTGTCCCACCCTTGTTTTCCATTAAAACCCCCACAAACGACATTTTTCAGTTGTGCAGGAGAGTTAGTGAGTTTGTGGGAGCTATGTCTAGGCTTTATTTTCTCTTCTCTTTGCTTTTCTTGGTGACCTCATCTTCTGCTTGGGTTTTCTTTTTCCCTCTTGGCAATTCTGTGATTGATTTTTGTACCTTGGGTTGGCTGTGACAACTGTGGCTAGTGACAGTGAGAAGGAGCCTCCATGTGTTATGCTCCTTAACAGAGACGTATCTAGGGTGGGGCAATCAGGGTACATGCCCCAGGCACCAATCCCAGGAGGCTGCAAAAAAGCCATGCATGTATGGGGGGGGGGGGTAGGGGTTAGAAGGTAGGGTGCAACTCCCACACTTACCCTAGGCGCTGTTTAGGGTAGATGCACCACTGCTCTTTAAGAGCAAAACTGGATGCAAGGAGTCTTGGCTGCAACAAGAGAACAGAAGCCGTGATGAAAGGGTGAAGTACAGGTTAGCGTCATAACCAGATGTCACCATGGTTTGTTGTTCTTGTGTGCCTTCAAGTCGTCTCTGACTTATGGCGACCGTAAGGTGAACCTATCACAGGATTTTCTGAGAGCTGAGAGTATGTGATGCTCCAGTGGATTTCCATGGCCAAGTGGGGAATCAAACCTTGGTCTTCAGGGTCATAGTCCAGCATTCAAACCACTATATCGCACCGGCTCTTCACCATGGTACTAAGGTGAATTTCCTAGAAGCAAGGGTAGAACTGGAAATCCATGCAGATTTCCCAGGAAGGGCCTGAAATGACCACATGGGTCTTCAGTTCAGATGTAATAACTTCAATCTGTGTTTCTCTGAAGGAAAAGTTCCCAGAGTGACCCCAAAAAAGAAAATAGTACCTCAAAATGCAGCCTATAGGTTGGGATGACCTAAGCGTATAGCTGTGGGGTAGGGTAAAATGAGGGCATTGCCACTCCAAAGTTCTGCCTCCCCAGTGAATTTTTTCTTCAAGTGTTGCAGAGAGTAAAACGTTGAAAATCATTCATGCTTAGAACTCTTCCTAATTGTTGTGTTCTCATCCCCTTGCTGGCTTTGGTTCCCCATCTTCTCTGGATGCCTCAACTATATTTTCTAAATACTCAACAGAAGTTTTAAGTTGCCACAATTCTAGAAATTTGAGGAATGAAGGAAAATTTCCTTTGGGGAGCTAAATTCTTATTTAGAGGTGGAGTAGGTGCTCCCACTTTATTCTCACTGTAGCTATAGTCCTGGGATGCACACCCATCAGTCTGAAAACTTTAGTGCATCATATCAAAACTCTTCCCACTTCTCCTGAAGTTCCTCAGACATTTTGCCGAGAAATGATATCCACTTCCTAGTGGTTGTTCATTGAGGTGGCATCTGGTGACAACCTAACATTTGTTAAGTTGCCCTAAGAACTTTTTTCCCCATGAGAACAAAATTGGTTTGGTTCCTCTTCAAATTGCCCAGGTATTGCTCCTAAGCAGAAATTCCAAGATTTTAATTTGATTCGAGTTAGATTTGGACTGGAGTTGTTTCCGTATGGTTCAAGGGTCTATCCTAACACCCAGGTATGTATTTGCTGACATATAAGTAGCCCTCAGGAAAAAGCATCCCGTTCAGGCCAAATTTCTAGCGGGGCATGCTTTGGTGAACCACCTGTGCTGCGGCTGGGAAGCTGCCAACTCGAGCCTGTGTAGGGTACCAGGGACGTATATACTCTTGCATTCTGCGGCAGGCAGGATTATGGAATTGGGGCTTCCTTTGTGAACATCTCTCAAGGCAGAACCATCCTGAAGATAATAGGCCTTTCATACTAGTTATTCAGCTATACCTGCTTATCTCTTCACTTGACTAGGGGCCTTTCCGCACTACCCTTTTATAGTGCTATTATTCCACTTTCAACGTTCTGTGGAATCCTGGGATTTGCAGTTACGGGAGGGACATTTAGAATTCTCAGCCAGAGAGCCCTTTGGCCTCAGTAAACTACAATCTCCAGAATTCCACAGGATGTTGAAAGTAGAATAATAGCACTATAACAGTGTAGTGTGGAAAGGCCCAAAGTTTAGCAGGATCCAGATTCCGCCCATTCATTTTTCAGTGTGTGTGTATGTGCTTTCAAGTTGCTGTCAACATTTATTGATTTATTTGTTTAATTAACATTCCGTCTTTCTTCCAGAGTGGGACCCAAGGCAACTTCCAGAACAGTTAAAACATTTACAGTAAAATTGGGGGGGGGGGGAACAAAAACAAATCAACCATGTAAAACAGCATAAAATCATTATAAAAACAGAAAAGAGGGAAAAAAAATAAGCAGAACATCCTAATAAAAACAAAATCTCTCACATTAAAAGCCTGGTTGGACAGAAACGTTTTTGCCTGCTGGTGAAAGGAAAGCAGGGACAGGGGACCAGCTTAGCTTGGGTCTGGCAACCCCATGGATTTTCGGAGAGAAGGAATCTCCAGAGGTGGTTTTGCCGGTTCCTTCCTCTGAAACATGGCCCACAGCTCTCATTTTTGTCTTTTCACCTACAGGCTGCTTGGAAGATAGTATCTCTGAGCAATTACAGAGTGTATGAGTCTGTCTGTCCCTCTCTCTCTCACTGTTTCTCTCTCTCTCTCTCTCTCTCTCTCACACACACACACACACACACACACACACACGTATGTTTCGGTTAACGGCCATCATGTTGACTTTAACTTATGGTGAGCCTATGAATGAGAGGCTTCAGAGTTACCCTGTCATCAGCCGCCCAGCTCAGGTCTGCAAACTCAGAGCCGTGGCTCCCTTGACTGAATCTGCCGACCTGTAATGGGCCTTCCTTTTTTTCCTGTCGCCTTCTATCTTACCAAACACGTGTATACGCTGAATAATCACACCAGATCCCTGAGGATGGCCAGTTATGATGTTCTTCCATCCCAGACTGGCTTGTGTCTCTGTGCTTCTTCTTTTGTACATAATTAATTCCTGGGATGGGTGGAATCTATCTACTTGTTTCAGGAGTTATCCCGCTATTATTTCTCGCAAAATTACAAACTGTAAATACCAAACCTGGGAGTCTCCAAATCTACTTAGTCAGTATTATTTTAATCCGTCTGTATAGTCTCTTTAAAACAAAATGCAACTTTTTTTTTTCCTGCTAGGCTGAGAACCAGAACAGCCATTAGCGATTCCTGCGGCTGAAGGAAAATGGGGGAAGACACCCCCTAGAGGTAAGATTATTTAATTAACATTCTTTTTCCACCCCAACTTTTAATCATCAAGTGTTTAATCCAGTATATTTGAATATATAAAACAGAAAGGTACTCTGCATTACTGCTCTTCTTCATCCTTGCATCAATTTTGTGCTAAATTCTCATTTTACAGATAGAGAAATACAACTGGAAAAGTATGACTTCCTCAGAATGAATCAGTGAGTTACCTAAATGGTAATAAATTAAATTTAGATATTCTTCCAGTATTTTGCCTTGGTTATCTCCTTGGCCAAAACCAGAAGCTGAATGAGTTACTTGTTCATACAAAAACTCCCAGAAACCTCCAGGCAAATTCTGGGAGTTGCGATCAAAAAAGTAACTTTTCCAGGCTCTGGCCACAATGCAGTTGATTCCATTCTTCCTCTGAAACCTGAGATCCCCCAGCTTTTAAAATTTACATATCAGAGCTATTTCAGAGACTGCAAGGAAACAAGTAAGTGAAGAAAAAAGTTTATGCAGCGTAGTTATTCTTCCTCTGCCACCAGATTGCATCCAGAAGGGTATGATACCCATATCCTTCATGACAAGGACCCATTCCGCACTGGACTGTTATAGTGCTATTATTCCACTTGCAACATCCTATGGAATCCTGGGGTTTGCAGTTTCGGGAGGGGACGCCTGACCCCTCCCAAAATTGCAAACCCCAGGATTCCATAGGATGTTGCAAGTGGAATAATAGTGCTACAACAGTCCAGTGCGGAAATGGCCAAGGTTGGGTGAAGTGGTGATCCTGGTCCCCCCACACCCCAGTAGCCTTCACAAGCAGCAATTTACCATTTAAATTAGTTTGCAAGTCCCAGTCCTTGTACTATTTAACGTTTTTTAAAAAATCAGATGCTTTTCTTCTCCTGTTGCTTTTTGCAATCCATGTACCCCTAAAGAGCAAATCTTTGGCCCTTGGACCCATCACAACTGCCTGCCGTCACCCTTCAGAAAGATAGATGTTTTCAGTGGAAGAGTGTTTCTTTTTCCTCCTTGAGAAGTAAAAATGATCCTTTTTCTTGAGGAAAGAGAAAGCACTTAGTTTTCCTTCCCACTGCAGAACTGTAGCAGTTTGATACCATATTAATGGCTGCATCCTGTGGAATCTTGGGTTTTGTAGCTTGGTGGCACCCTAGAGCTCTCTGGCAGAGAATTCTAAATATCTTATGAAACTACAAACCCTGGGCTTCCGTAAGATGGAGCCATAGCAGTTAGAATGGGTTCAAAGTGCTATGATTGTGTAGTGTGAAAGAGACCATCCACCTCTTGCTATCCATTCAAAACATCCCAAGCAGTCAGTGGTGCGATGGATGTCTCTTCCTTCTGTTAAACAGCCCAAAGGTTGGCTTTTTATTTTATGAACCATCAGTAAGTGGCACATCTTCTGCTCTGTCAATGCAGGAAAACAGAAGTGGAGTACCAACCCTTTCAGGTTTCATTTGGAATTACGGTTGTCAATGAAAACCGGAGAGGGCTCCTGTACCTTTAATAAGCAGGTGTTACTTATTACCTGGCTGCTTGACAAGCAACGCCTGCAGAAATTCCATCCTCTATGCAAGCTTTCAACGTAGAGGAGCCCTCTCCAATTTTCGGTATGGCAACCTTATTTGGGACTGAATGAGGAAACCCAACAGCAGGTCCCAGTAGGGCAAAGATTGGTCTCTGGAGCTTGATCGCCCTCCCTCTGTGGTTCATCGGTCTCCTGTCTTGCCATTCTGTGTGGCAGAAGCTTCCATTCATTTCATAGAGCTGCCAGAATAAAAACTGGAGAGGGCGCCTGTGCCTTCAGTGGTTGTATAGAAGAGGGAATATCAGCAGGTGTTGTTTGTTACCTGTTTGTTACCTGGTTGCTTAACAAGAAACACCTGCAGAAATTCCATCTTCTATGCAACCGTTGAAGGTACAGAAGCCGTGTCCAGTTTTCATTCTGGCAACCCTACATCAGTAGGAGTTGCACAGAAGAACTCATGGGGCCATTTTGCCCCTTTAGGGGAGGAGTGTCATTTAAATTTTCAGCCTCACCATCCAGACATCTTAGAATGATCTTCTTATCTATTAGTCACCCCTCCCCAATACCATTATGCATCTGCTGACATGGACTGCAGTCTGCAAAAGCTCATGAAACTTGTTAGTTTTTAAGGTGCCACAAGACTCATTTTATTATCAGCACTGCAAACATCCATCCACTTCAGGACCTGATGATGACAATATCCCGTTACTTTTGTCTCCCCCCACCCACCCCTGCCTCAACTCCCCATGAATCTGAGTTGATTTATTCTCATATTTGAATTGATTCATGATATCCTTTTACACCCTGCAGTGAGTCAAAGCTTTTTTTTTTCTAAGCAGACGATTTCTTCTCAGAAGAATGGAGTGAGGCATCTATTCACAATTCCACTGCAAACATTTTACATTAGTAGCCAGCTTGGAATTTCTGAGATTGGTGAAGTGGCTTTTGCACCTGTCCATTCAGTATTTGTTGCAGTGACTCAGTGCATTCAATATCCTTCTTAAGTTCATGAAAACTTGTGTTTTAAGGACCTAACAGAGACCCTCCAGGATGAGACCAAACACCTGTCTAGACACATCTCAGAGAATTCATTTTGGAGATCACAGCTCTCAAATCCCCCGGTCAGCTTTGGGGAATTGTAGTCCCCCAAAAGTAACATTTCTAAGCCCTGGCTAAGTTCAGAATCCTTTCTCCTATAGTGGCAAGTAAAAATTTTTCAGATAGTCCACCAGTACAATAAGAGAACAACAATTCTCCTGTACTGTTCCTGTCTCCCTCCCAGTAATTGGTCTTCAGTGATACACTGTCTCTGAAGGTGGAGGTTCTATTTACTGTCATAAGAAACGATCTTAGTCTTTCCTTCCCTCCTTGGTCCTGATCCAACTGGTACAAGTTGCTGCTTGCTTTTCCCAAGAGCAAGGAGTAGAGAATTTGTAAGATTGCTGTTTCTAAAACATGGCCAACTGGTTAGAATTATGCTTCACAGCAGGCAAGCCATTCTGCATTTCTGGAACAGCCTGTAACTTAGTGATAGAGCCCATGCCTTGCATGCCAGTAGTTCTCTGCTTCGTTTCTTGGTATCTTTCTCCAGGGATGGGAAAGATTCCTGTCTGGGCCCCTAGAAAGCTACTGCAAGTGAGCATAAACAACACTGGTGAAGAGGGACCTATGATTGGATCTGAACTGTTTTGCCACAGTGGCTCGCTCGGGTAGTGCTACTCAAAGTGGTAGACCGATGGACTGCTGCCAGTCCCCAACCATCTGCTGCAAGTCCCTGGAGAACTTCCAGGAAGGAAAGAAATGATTGTAGCCAATGGACATAGATACAGCACTAGTCCCTGGCCCATAGGAGAAAAGAAAATGGTCACCCCATTTCGAGATAGCTTAAAAAGCGGTACACTAGAAGAACAATGCTGTTGGATTCCATAGGTACTCTTAGCCTCCTGGCAGAGTGTATCCTTGGATTTTCAGCGTCAGATACTGAAACATTTTAGGCTGTTAAATTTGCAGTTAAAACGCCACCCTATCAGTTCCCCTCTTAGCTGACAAACATCCTGGTGACATGGGATATTCATAAGTTGTCCCAAGACCTAGCAAGACCTTCCCTTTGCCCTTCATCCTGTGCATTCAGTACAGCTGCACTGGAGTGCAAGAGGGACTGAATGTTCATTTGGAAGTTATGCTGATGGCTTCCCAGGTAGAGACCAACCTCCAAAACTAACGGTTAATTTCAAGAGTCAGTGCATTGTATCTGTTCACACTGGTTGCCCTTTGCATTTCATATTACAGTAGTGATCTGTGTTAAAATTATGGCATGTGGGGGTTTTTATTTGCTTAGTAGTGCTATAAAGATATGTGCCAGTACCTGCAAATAATAGTTGCTCAGTATGGTTGTGAATATACCTTCTTATTCTGATCTTACCTACGTGCTGAAAAATGATGAAGAGAGAGGACAGGAGCTCTGAGTACCTCCTATCGTGTCAAGGGAAATGACATGTGGAAGCACCAAACACAAATCTGAGTGTTCTGCTTGTTCTTAAAGCACAGGTTAAAATGTGAGTGCATTTCAATATTTGTTGCAAAGCTAGTCAGAAAACTAGAGAAACCTGGCTGGGAGCTTCATATGTGAGAAGAAGTTTTATATTGTGAATTCATCAGTTTGCTCTAGCAAACAGGGCCCATACATTTGGGGGTCTGAAATTTTGACTATATGCAGGTATTCCTCACTTTTTGACAGTCTACTTTTCAATGATCCACTCTTTCAATTACAATCAGAACCCATATATTTGACACATTGTCCACTCTTTCGTCCACGTATTGAATATAGGGGTTCTGGTTGTAATTGAAAAGGATGTAACAGAGCAGATTGTTGAAAAGCAACCATGCAGACAATACACAGGTTGAACAGAAAGATAGCGCTGAGTCCGTTATTGGTGTATCTCTTAGAAATTGTATGCGGTGCATCTCTTAGGCTTATAATATAGTATTGAGACTTATATTTGTGCTTATAATATTTATAACACATTTAAGACTGGGTTCCTTATTTCAACAATTTCTGCTTTTTGACAGTTCTCTGATCCTTAACCAATTGAATAAGCAGGGGATACCTGTAGTCCACCATTGGAAAACCAGCATTGTGTAAAGGTTTGGGTATGGACTGGGACTCTGGAGACAAGAATTCATATCCTTCCTCATCCATGGAAACCCACTTGGTGATCTTGGGCAAGTCTCGCTCTCTGAGCCTCAGAGGAAGGCAAAGGCAAACTCCCTCTGAACAAAACTTGGCTAAGAAAACTTCATGGTAGGTTCACCTTAGGGTTGCCATAAGTCGGAAATGACCTGAAGCCACAGAACGACTGTGATAGAGCAGCTTGCCTTACCTGCAAACACTTCCAGATTGAATTCCTGACATCTCTGGTCCTGGAGAGGAAGGATCAGATAACGGGTGATGGGAATGAATCTCTGCCTGCATTGTTTCAGTAGACAGGATTGAATAAGATAAGCAACTAGTAGAAATTGGTATAAAGCAGCTCTGTATGCACCTCTGAATGTTTGGCAGGCCACGGTATGAGTAGGAGGTTAAAAGTGTTTCAGAATACAATAAAAATTACAATTTTTAAGAAAAAAGAAAAAACGAGGCAAAAAAAAAGGTAGGCTATTGACAGAAATATAGAGAAACACTGGCTTCCAAATTTCTTTCCGGCAGTTATTGTTTTTGTGTGCCTTCAAGTTGTTTCTGACTTGTGGCGACTCTAAGGTGAACCTATCATGGGGTTTTCTGGGGCTGAGAGCATGTGACACACCCAAAGTTACCCATGGGGCTCCCATGGCTGAGTGGGGAATCGAACACTGGTCTCCAGGGTCCAACATTTAAAACACTACAGTAATATCTATAATATAAGCAGACCTCTCTAAGGCCATTTCCATACTACACTCTTATAGCGCGATTATTCCACTTTCAACATCCTATGGAATCCTGGGGTTTGCAGTTTAGGGAGGGGCCCCTAACCCCAGGATTCCATAGGATGTTGAAAGTGGAATAATCGCGCTATCAGAGCGTAGTGCGGAAATGGTCTAAAACTTGATCATTTACTTCTTCAGGTAATCAAAAGTTACTACCTGTTGACAAGAAAAGTTACCAAATCATTTTCTTTTTTCTGCAAAAAAGTCTATAAGGGATAGCTTCTTATATGGAAACCCAATTTTTTACTCCTAATGGTAGGGAATGAATTTCACCCATGCTGGAGATCTTGTAATGCCCTTGTCTTGTTTTTGAATTGTTCTTAAACTCCCTGTGACATTTTTGCCACAGCCAGAGGCTTCCTACTGGCCAGCAATGGGAAGCTTTTATACTGGCAAGGCCAGGCACAAAAAGAATGGTTGACTTGGACATGGGGAAGATCTGAGTTCAAATCCCTTTTCAGACCATGCCTGCACTAGATGTCTTTGAGCTGGCCTGTATTTATCAACCTCCTTTCCCTTTTGCGAAAATGGTGCTACAAGAAGGAATAGCACCTGCGATACTTCAGGATGTGGATAAAGCTGCCACGTCACTGAATGCTCAGAAGCGTGGTTCTAATTCCACCAACAAGGAATTGAAAGCAAACAAGCAGACAATGCCCCACCGTCAACACCAAACATCCCAGGTCTGGCTTTTCAGACTGGTCCTGCCTTGGTCTGGAAACCCTTAAAAAACTCCAAATTCTGGCGACCACATCCCTTGTTCCCCAGTCCATTAAAAACATCTCAGGGCAATCGAAATCAAAGTTTACGCACATCGGTTTGATGTGCATGATTTAATCCTGTAATTGGGTTTACCCCAAATGCCATAATGTATACATTTTTAGCCCAAAAATCCTAGATAGCATATCTTTAAAGAAAAATACGTTGTATAAAGCACTCTGGAAAGTAAATTTTGGGTGTGGCATAAGATGTGTGTGTGTGTGTGTGTGTTGCACCCAAACCCGAATTCTACAAGGATCAGTCACTCTCTCAAATTAGTGTCTTTTAAAGGTGTCTACAATAAAACATTTTGCAAGAGTCAAGCTCTGGAGATCAGAGTTCAAATCCCTGCTTAGCCACGGAAAGCCACTGGATGACCTTGGGCAAGTCACATTCTTTCAGTCTCAGAGGAAAGCAAAGCAAACCCGCTCTGAACAAAACTTGCCAAGAAAAACCTGCCATAGGTTCGCCTTAGGGTCGCTATAAGTCGGAAACGACTTGAAGGCAAACAACAACAATAAAGCATTTTGTGTTATTATGTGGTTAAAACAGAGACAGCAGAATGCTGGTGGGGCAGGAGTGCCCTCTTGTGGATTTTTCTCAACATGCCAGTCTTTATCTCATTTTTGCATCCGCTGTTCTACAGGCTTGGCTTTTTTTATGGTTCCATCTGGATGAGGCTTCTATTGTGCTATTGCCCTGCCTTATTCATAGATTTTTTTTTGGAGCTTGAAAGAACCCTGTGACTCCAGCTTGTGCAGGACAACCCAGGGAACAATTTTACCAGCAAGAAATAAACGAGCCCTCTAGGAACAAAGACATTAATTGTAATATTTGACTCGTATTTACTAGTCAGGAAATGCTTGGTTGAAAAGAAAAGTCTTTGGGAGGTGGCCCTTTCACACTACTCTGTTATAGTGCTGTGATTCCACTTTAACAGCCATGACAACATCCTGTGGCATCCTAGGGTTTGCTGTTTAGGCAGGGGTGTTTAGAATGTTCTACCAGACAGCAGTTGTGCTTTCCCCAAACTATAAACCCAAGGATTCAATAGGGTGCAGCCATGACAGTTAGAGGGATCAGAGTGCTATAACCTGTAGTGTGAAAGGGCCCCTGAGAGCAGAGATGTGCTGGCATGCATTGAAGCTATGTTGGAAGGGCATTCTACAGCATAAGAACCACCACACAAAATGCCATTTGTGGAGGACGTCACATAGATTTCAAGCCCAAATGGAACCATCAGGAATTATACAATGTCTTTGGTGTGATATTGCTGTGAGACAATGTGGGGAATGACAAGACCCAATTGTACAGCACTGATTTTACAAAAATGTTTGAAAGGGGGAGCTTACGGCAGTAGGTGCCCATACAGGGGTCTGCTATGCTGATGCTTTGGTGTGCTGGTATTTCTCAACCTCTGATCCCTATCTATAAACTGAAACTAGTCACATCCTACCTTACAAGGGCACTCTGTCACATGATTAGGGCCTCAGTCCAATTGTTAGAATAGGCCCGGTTAGAACAGGCTCATTAAATCAAAACTTACTTGAATGTTAACTTAGCAGGTTCTCATTGATTCAGTGGATCTGTTGGTCTAGCCATGGGATTTTGGCCATAGGTTGTAAGGCACCACATGTTGAAACACCAAAGAAGGGAACGCAAGTGTCAGCAAAATAACCTTTTAGGAACATCACCTGTGCTGCATATAGGTGGCTCCAAGCGTATGCATTGCCTAGTTTCAGAGGTATGGCATTGTATGGATACATGGGTATGAATTATGCCTTATCCAGGCAAGACTTTAAGCAGACTCCCTCTTCCTAATATCCTGATCTATCCTGCAGGTTGTGTATCTCAATTGAGCAATGGGCCCAGGAATGCGTGCCTGTCATTCATGCATCTTCCTTTCTCCTTGCCTTGATTCCATGCATTTGCTGTAATCCTCCAGCATACTATAGGATGTGATATTTGCCGCTCACCCCAAGTGCATAGCTACTGGGGGGTAAAATGAAGGCATTGCACCCCCAAAGAAAAATTCTGTACCTCCAGTGAAATTTTCCTTCTAGTTTTAAGTGTGAACCCTTTTCAGTGTCTCAGTCTCTGCAATGCTGATCATTTGGAGACTGAAGGAAAAATTCATTTGGTCAGGCAGAATTCATCTTTGGGAAGGCAGGACCCTCATTTTGCCCCCCTCCAGCTACCCCTTTCCTGTGCCCTCATTTCAAAGTATAAGCATTAGGCATACTGAGCATATGAGCATAGAGTGGAATGCCCATTCACCACGTCTAGGCAAGAATTCAGTACAGTGGTTTTCCTTTAAGTTCTAACAAAGATATGATAAATAAGAGCACATGCATGGAGATTTTCAAGGAGGAATGGGCCACTTGTGGGTCGCTGCACAGAGAAGATGGCGAATTACTAACAGGGGGAAGAGAAAAGGCAGAACTACTTAACACCTTTGCTTCAGTTTTTTCCCAGAAGGATACAAGCAGTCAACCTGGCGGTTGGGGAGCAGGTGAGGAAGCAGGGGAAATGAGGCACATAATAGGTAGAGAGGTGGTACAGGAATACCTGGCCACACTGGATGAATTCAAGTCTCCAGGGCAAGATGAATTGCATCCTAGGATATTAAAAGAACTGGCAGAGGTCATTTTGGAACCGCTTGCTATAATCTTTGAGAAATCTTGGAGGACAGGAGAAGTTCCAGCAGACTGGAAGAGGGTTATCGCCCAGTCAGCCTGACATCAGTACCCGGAAAGATTCTGGAGCAGATCATTAAGCAGTCAGTTTCTAATCACTTAGAAAGCAATGCGGTAATCATGAGAAGTCAACATGGATTTCTCAAAAATAAGTCATGCCAGACTAATCTTATCTCTCTTTATGATAGAGTTACTGGCTTGATAGATGAAGGGAATGCTGTGGATGTAGCATTTCTCGATTTCAGTAAGGCCTTTGACAAAGTTCCACATGACATTCTTGCAAAGAAGCTAGTAAAATGCGGGCTGGACAGGGCTACTGTTAGTTGGATTTGTAATTGGTTGACCGACCGAACCCAAAGGGTGATCACAAATGGCTGCTTTTCATCCTGGAGAGAAGTGACCAGCGGGGTGCCACAGGGTTCTTTCCTGGGCCCAGCGCTGTTCAATATCTTCATCAACGACTTGGATGAAGGAATAGAAGGCATGCCCATCAAATTTGCAGATGACACCAAATTGGGAGGGGTTGCTAATATGCCAGAGGACAGGATCAAAATTCAGAATGACCTGGATAGATTGGAGAGCTGGGCCAAAGCTAACAAAATGAAATTCAACAGAGAGAAGTGTAAGGTCCTACACTTAGGTAGAAAAAATGGAATACAGAAATATAGGATGGGGGACACGTGGCTGGATAGCAGTACATGTGAAAGGGATCTAGGAGTCTTAATAGACCACAAGCTGAACATGAGTCAGCAGTGTGATGCGGCAGCCAAGAAAGCCAACGCAATTCTCAGCTGCATCAGTAGGAGTATGGTGTCTAGATGGAGGGAGGTACTGGTACCACTCTACTCTGCTTTGGTTAGACCTCATCTTGAATCCTGTGTCCAGTTCTGGGCACCCCAATTCAAGAAGGACATGGTCAGGCTGGAGCAGGTCCAGAGGAGGGCAACCAAAATGGTGAGAGGCCTGGAAGCCATGCCCTATGAGGATAGACTTAGAGAGCTGGGTATGTTCAGTCTGCAGAAGAGAAGGTTAAGAGGGGACCTGATAGCCATGTTTAAATATTTGAAGGGATGCCATGTAGAGGAAGGAGAGGGCTTGTTTTCTGCTGCTCCAGAGACCAGAACAAGGAGCAATGGATTCAAGCTGCAGGAAAGGAGATTCCACCTGAACCTCAGGAAGAACTTCCTGACAGTCAGGGCTGTCCAGCAGTGGAATATGCTGCCTCGGAGTGTGGCGGAGTCTCCTTCTTTGGAGGTTTTTAAGCAGAGGCTGGATGGCCATCAGTCAGGAGTGCTTTGAGGGTGTTCCTGCATGGCAGGGGGTTGGACTGGATGGCCCTTGTGGTCTCTTCCAACTCTACATTTCTATGATTCTATGATTCTGTGATATATGTTGGATCACAATTCCCATCGGGCCTAGCCACATAGCCAGTAGTGAGGGCTGATGCAGTTGCAGTCCATCAATAAGTGGAGAGCCACAAGGGATAAAAATTTAAGTTGTTATGTTGTTGGTTGGGCAAGACCCCCATCTTACTTCTTATCTCCAGGACTCTCACTGTGGTGGACAAAGGCTCAGTATTGGCCCTCCCATGGGACAGTGATTTTGGTTGTCATGAAAGGGCGATAAATTGCTAATTATTTAATTTGTCACTGCTGTATTTTCACTGCCAGGGATGGTGGACTGTTTCCCTGAAATGCCAAAATAGGCTTCTGGTAAAATACACCTCTGTATGAGTTGGAGTAAGCAAAAAGATAGAAAGTCACTTCAGTGGATACAGTTTGCAAGTTCTATCCCTCTCATATGGTAACAATCACTTTGTCTCCTGCTTCTCAAAACTCCCCATGTCATGCACAGTCTTATGCATGTCTCATAGTGGGCTAGCCTGCATTACTAACCCAAAGCATGCAGAAGTACTGGTTGGAAACAAGGAATGACTGTCCCAAACATTAGAGTTACCTGCACTGCAGATGGGTTTCTCACCATGCCTGCTTTAGCCTTCTGCACATATGCAGTATTGTAAAGAATTATTGCGACTTGGATAAGAGCAGTATCAGCAAGATGATATTGCAGGGGAAAGGCACGGGCCAGGGCAGAGATGGAAGCTCAGATTAACAATTGAGGAACTCTGGTTTGAAATGCATGCTGAGAGCTTGCCAAAGTTTCTGTTTCTGGACTACAGGTCTCAGAATTCCCCAGCCAGCATGCCCAATGGTGAGTTGTAGTTCCAAAAAGGGATTTCCTTCTGCCTTGCACATACCTGGCAGCAAGCAGTATTTGTGCATTGGGACTTGACTTCCCAATAAATATATATTTGTTCTTGTGTGCCTTTGAGTTGTTTCTGCTTTACAGTGGTCCTAAGGTGAAGCTATTGCAGGATTTTCTTGGACAGATTTGTTCAGGGAGCATTTACCATTGCTTTCCTCATAGGCTAAGAGAGAGTGACTTGCCCAAGGTCACCAAGTAGGTTTCATGGCTGTATGGGAAGTTGAATCCTCATTTCCTAGAGGCTGAGGGCCTTTCCGCACTACACTGTTATAGTGCTATCATTCCACTTTCAGCATTCTGTGCAGTTCTGGAGTTTGTAGTTTACTGAGGCCAAAGAGCTCTCTGGCTGAGAATTCTAAATGCCCCTCCTTAAACTGCAAACCCGAGGATTCCATAGGATGTTGAAAGTGGAATAATTGCACTATAAGAGTGTAGTGCGGAAATGGCCAGTGTAGTGCAGAAAGGCCCCTAGTCCAAACTCAAGCCACTACATCATGCTGATATATATAGGGTTGGATAAATTGGAAATCTGAATCTCAAGACTGTATCCAAACAGATTGGTTTGTTCATTCCAAATAAGAATGAAAAACTGACAGCCCCTAGACCGAGTCCAAACGGCTAAGAGGCACTACCTGGTTCCATTCTAGTAATGGAAGAGTGATGATGGCTGTAGCCATGAGAAGTTTGTAGGCCTGGGTTGGGAGCTAGAGACTTGCACCAACCACTAAAGGTATCTTTCTGGTAAAATGTAAAATAGATGGGAACTGTTGGTGAAAGAATTTGCTTGATTTTAAAAATGTCCACTGTGAAATGCTGGTTTATTTTAATGCCTTTCTCCCCGCTGCTTTGCTTCTATAGAATTCACAGGGTAAGTAGGGGGGTTTTTTACCCAGCAGTGTTGGAGGAACCATATTGGTGGGGAGGGCAGGATTCTCCTTGCTCACCCAGCCCCCTGCAGACTGGATGATGTCAGGGGGTGTGGCCACAGCCCATGATGTCATCAGGCCCCTTTGGCCAAAGTGGTGGGTGGAATTTCTGTACCTGCTGCTTCAGTCATCTGGCTTTGCTCCCCATCTCCTTTCCAAACATGGAGGAATGGGTGGGAAGAGACGCCCTCACATTCAGCACTTGAGTGCCAACCAAGGTCAGGGCCTGCAAACACCAGTTGAAAAAGGTCAGCTCCAGGCATTCTCCTTCTTCCCTGCCCAGATACATAGTCTCTCGTGCAGCCACTGAGTAGACCACCTTAGCTTCAATGAGTTTGATGCACTATATGACTCCATAACATGCATTACAATTACAAGAAACTAACTATATTTATCCCTCTCTTCATTCACTCCTTCCACCATCTCCGGAGTTTGATTCTTCTACCCTGTGGTACAGGTATCTCCGTCTCTTCTCTCCATAAGCTGTCAATGGTTGGAATACATCATAAGCTAGGCCACCCAACCCCTGGTGTGTGGTTTTGCCAGTTGCCATAAACCCGTAGATCCGAACTTGCGGTACGACTGACTCACACAAGCTCGAGTCTGTGGGTATGTGTCGACCTCGGCCAAGGCGTCCAGACACCCTTCTGCAACAGACCTCCTTTCCGGACTTGAAGTTTAGATACTGTTTCCCCTAAAATATGGTGAGAGCTGTTGTTTCCATGGGAAGAGAGGGGTCGGATAATCTGTAGCTCCTCCTTGTTCTCAGCAACTCTTCAGGGGAAAGTATACAATATTTAAGTCAGTACACAGAATATGACTTCATGAGAACTTCCACTTTCATTTTAAAAATTACAGCGTGATTCTAGACCTTATGCTTGTACAATTAGGCTTGAGATGTGTAGACAAAACCCGCTGATATTTCAGAAACTAGAGGATTGCTGCAGAACAGTCAGATGTTTTGGAGCAAGCTATCTGTGCCTTATGTACTTTCAAGCCTCTCCCTACACTTAGCAAGTCCAGATTTAGCAAGTCAAAACTAACATCAGTGAAAAGTAGCAACAGTAACAAAAGAACAAGAATAAATGCAGAGGGGAAGCCGTGCTGCTTACACTCTTGGCTTAATTTAAGGAAGCTGTAGAATTGGGGGGCAGATTTCTTTTCTTTTCAATAAGCAATAGGCATAGTCCTGCCAATCGTTCTCAAGACCTGCAGCAACAGCTGGCAGGGTTGGGTGTTTGCTGGAGCTCAGAAACTGCTGAGGGGCCCTTGTCTGTCCTCTACTACTCTTTTCCCTGGTGGCGCACACATATGAGCTGTGATCTTCTGTGTGCACAAGTTGCCAAAGCATCCTTGTCAACCGGAGCGCACAGAATTTGTAAATACTTCCTGGAAGTCACAGCCTTTGCCCTAGAAGCCTTTATCACTGAAGTTTAGAGGTTGTCTGTGATGATACTGCAATAAGGGAAAGCATTTTGGACATTGTCAAGTCTGTTTTGTTTTTCTTTCTTTCCTGCATATGTCAGAAGGCAAAAACAAGACTAGCAGGGTCCTTCTTGTTCAAAGGTCTGTGAAAATGTGAAGCCAGGACTTTCTTCTCTTGCCTGTAGCTTGGAAGAAGGCAAACCACTCAGAGGGGAAATCTCCTTCCTTGTCCTTCTTTAAACAGCAGGTTAGAGGGAGCAAAGCTGGCCACTTTCCGTGGCATGGTGGAGCCGTATGAAAACCTCTTGATCTGCTATAGCTGGATTACCAATACTTAGCCAATGAAAAAAAAACCTAGTGTTTTCAGTCTCCTACAGAATAAATTTCTTCCTGCTTGGCCAGTGTTATATTTCTAGATGAAACCTCCACTACCACTTCATCATTCTTCTTTCAAATCTCTTGCGTGCCTCGTGTTGAGGTAGTAGGTTGTATGGTTTAGAATAACACCATCAGGAGATAACTGTACAGCCTCCTAGCTTTCCCCGGGGCAACGCCACACTATGAGAGAGAGGAAAAGAGAGACAAGTTGGTCCACTTGGCAGTGAGGCGTCAGTCGCCATAAGGGTGAGTAGCAATGAGACTTCCTATTGCTAGAAACAGCTTGGCTTAATCTCGGAAATACCCAATGGTGGTTGATTGTGTGGTAAAGCACCAGAAGGCAAACCCATGCACAAGGCTGTCTGTATGTGTTGTCAATTCTGTGTGAGCATAAAAGAAGGCCAAATGTGGCATTGGCTACAGAATTCAGCTTCTTGCCATTTTCTTCTCTTCTTCTTCTTTTTTTAAAAAAAGCAGAATTCAAACCCGTTTTGAAAGGTGCTGCTTGAAAGTGTGTAGACCAGAGCTTTCCAGACTGTGTGTCGCAACACATTAGTGTGTCGTCTGCAGTGTGTAGGTGCGTTGCATGAATGTAACGGGTAGAGGGGTTGCCTCTGCCATCGCCGTGACCACCACCCCAGGCCAAGGAAGACCCCGAAGAGGGCGGTGGCAGTGGACCAGGCTCGGGTGGAGGGGCTGCCTCCACTTACTGAAGTACTTACTGAATTACTGTGTTGCTAAATGATACATATCTAAAAATTGTGTCACCAATATGAAAAGTTTGGAAAGCTCTGGTGTGGACAATGTGTAAGGACTGGAGAGAGAGAAAGTAATGTAAAAAGACATGAAAATTCTTCAAAGAAGGCGTCATGTCCCATCGTGTGCACATGTTTGTTTTGTTTACGGTTGTCAGATGTTCTTTATTGTAAGGCATCTCTCTTATTTGAGGCCTGGAAAGCTTGTCCCTTATAGGACTGGCAGGCATTCCTTGTCATAAAGGATGCCTCCTATCTGAGGGCTGGAAAGATTTTCATTTTGTATAGACTGAACAAGATGCCAAAAATCCTGAGTGTGGGGACTGTGAGCCTTTCATAAACACAGAAATGTATGTATCATATAATTTATGAATGTGGACAATATGTAAATTTTACAGACAAGTACACAACCAGGTGAATGAAATGAATACTTTCATTTGACATTTAGGAAGAGGTGAATGAAATGAATACTTTCATCTGACATTTAGGAAGATCTCAGGCTTGTTAATAGTTACCTCTTGGTGCCTTATCACACTACATTCTTACAGCACTATATTCTACTTTAACTGCCATGACAGCATCCTGTGGAATTCTGGGATTTGTAGTTTAGTGCGACCCAAGAGCTCTCTGTCTGAGAAATTATAAATGCCCTCCCTAAACTGTAAATCCCAAAATTCCATATGATGTTGCCATGGCAATCAAAATAGAATATAGTGCTAGAACAGTATTGTGTGGTAAGACCCTTGATTGTCAACCCTGCATGTTACCAATTTCAACTCTCCTTTGCTGCTGTTTTGACAACTTGGAAGCATTGTTTTGGTCCCACTGTCCCATTTCAACAAACAGGTACTTCAGGTTTTTGGAACAATGTAGGAGAAAAATCCTGCAAATCTATTTGGTTAGAGGAGGAAATATTTATATCCCCACCAGAAATCCTGCTTTCAGACGCTGTTCTACTTTCCGGGAAGAAAACTCCCAAACTTTTCATCTTTCTCCAGTCTCAGAAGCCAGCATGTTTGTTAAACACGATCTTCAGTAGTCAAAAGATTTGACCAGCAAAAGGTGTGAGTTTAAAAAAAAAAAATGGAAAATTGTAGATTCTGCAAAATAAGTTATATAATACCAGTGAAAAGTTTGCAGGATTTCAGTTTTTAAAAAATGATGCGGAAATGGTTAGTATAAAATACATACAGTCCTGAACAGATGTACTGGATTGTCTTCTGATTTCCCCCCTCCTTTCTCTTGTGTGTATCCATGTGTGTGTTTGTGTATTCCTACATACGTAGTTTGGTGTTAGCAATAGTATTAGAACCTGTGTATTATGTATGAGACTTTGAAAAAAAAAAACAGGAAGGACTTACTGCTGGATCCATTTGTAATGAGTGACTGACCTAGGAAAAAGAAAGATGAAGATTATGGAAGTATTCATTGAAGGGATTCGAATAAAGGATAAGGCTGGGTGACATGGCTGTGGGCCCAAGAAAAGATAAGGGAAGGTGTCTGAGGGAACTTTTATTTATTACATTTTATTTATTATTTGTCTTTATTCTGACATTTCTCCAAAGAGCTCAGGATAACTTGCAAGTTGTCCCTTCATGCCCTTCCTCACCATTTTTTTTTTATCACAGTAACCCTATGAGGTAGGTTAATGTGTGGATTGGCAAGTAGCCCAAGGTCATTCATTCATTCTCTGAGCTTCATAGCTGAACAAGGATTTGAACTCAGGTGAAGTCTTAACACTCTATCCAATGACCCAACTTTCTCCAGCCTGCTATCCTCCTGATGTGCTCCAGCAATACAGAACTGATAAAGGAGTAGAAGGGTCTTCATAAGCCATCAAGTCCAACCCCTCAGTGAAGAGACTCCAGCTAGAGTGTCCCCAGTAGATAGCTCCCTACCCTCTTTACAAAGATGTCCTAAGAAGAAGATCCCACCATTTCTCTAGGTAATTGGTTCCATTGCTGAACTGCTCTTACCATCAAGAAACTTATTCTAATGTTCAATCAAAATCTACCTTCTTGTTACTTAAAACCATTAGACCTTGTCCTACCCTATGGGGCAGAGAACAAACCTGGACTCTCCTATCTGTAGCAGCCCTTTAGATATTTAAAGAGTGCAACCCCTTAGTGTTCTCTTCATCAGGCTGAATATGCCCAGTTCATCAACCCTTCTTCAATAGTTTTGTTCTCCATTTCCATCATGGCCAGCCAGTCAACCCATTCTGGGTGGAAGTGGTGGGAATTGTAGTTCAGTTCCTCTGAAGGGTGCCTTGTTGGGAAAAGCTAGATCCCATTGGCTTTCCGAATAGGCCACATCCTGGGTGGGGTGCCTTATGGAAGCAAGAGTCCTGCTATAAATGGAGTTGGGGAAACTGATGTGTCTTGGAAGAGTTCTGGAGGCACCTCAAGTGAAGCAGAGGAGTTCCCATGGGGTGTTGCAAAGCTTTATTAATCTGTTTATCTGTTGTCTCTATTCATTGTCTTTCCTTTAAAAAAAAAAAGCCCTTGGGGTGATTACACATATCAACTATGCCTGTATTCATTCCATTGAGTTACTGTCGATCGTCTTATTCTTCACATGCACAGAGGAGTCCCAAACCTGTCATCTCTTAATGAACTTTAAACAGCCTGTTGTGTTCGTACGGTTGGGGATGGAGATTAAATTGCAGAGAAGAGCTGGATTTTGTGTTGCATTTTCCTTAGAGTGCAGGAACAGGATGATTCAGGTCCATGGTAGGGATTCTTATTGCAAGAATTTTTGGGTGACGGAGAGGTGCTCATTCCAGGTGAATTATTCTGGGAGGAAAGGTAGGAATTCCAAGGGAGTGATCTTTCAGTTCTGTTAATGGTATTTGCAGAGGGTGATGTGTGTTTGCACAATTGTGAGCATGCAGAGGTGCTGGAATATGTGAACTGAGCTGGGCTTTGTAACCTTTACAAACGGTGCACATGGTACGGAGAGGCTCTTTGTCTCGCTGTGTGAATCGTCCTTGTTTGTGTTGCAAGCGGCCGTCTGGTGTGGTGGGGAGGCTGCATTATGGGATGTAGTCTTTGTTAACAACGCAAAGCTTTTCCAAAGGAAAATGTCCTGGTTTTTTAAGTGGCATTGATTTTGGGGAGGGAGGGATGGAGATTTATCTGCGGGCATAGGATGCACACTTCTTTTGAGAAGCCCTCTGTGTGATAAGGGGCGGATGGCTTTGTTTGCATATGGCCCATGGGGTAGATCCAAAATTGGGTAGATCCCCATCTTAATTTTCTAGCTCTATCATTGGTGCAGCTTTAGTGTGGAATGTTGTCCATGCAGTACACTTTTCATGCGTTTACCTTAATATGGCAAAGCCTGCAGTTCAGACAAACCATAGAAAAACATAGGAAAGAGGGTTTTGCTGAACCAGACTAAAGTTCAGTTAAGTTCAGCCTTCAGGGTCCAAAATAGCCAGCCAGATGCTTCTGGAAGGTGAGAAACCAGACAGAAAGGTGTTGGTCATCGCTATTTTACTCATCCAGTTGGTACTTTGAGATATACTGCCCCTGAACATGGAAGTTCTATTCAACTAGTACAGCTAGTTCAGACTGACAGTCCATTCCTCCGTGGATTTGTCTCAACCTTTTCTGAAGCCAGTCCCACCAGCTTCCATCACCCACTATTTCAGTGTCCTGAACAATGGTGCAAAAGTGCTCTGATATGTTTCTGCAGCCCCTTCATGTTGCATGTGGCATTGTTTACGAAACACTGCTGTGCTTGCACAGGGTGTGATCGTGTGTGACAACCGTGTGCTCTTGACCTGTAGTGGGCCATGCGGCATTATATGTCCGGCGTTGTATGTCCAGCTCTGAGCCCATGTAGCTTGGCATGACGTGACTGTGAGTGCCTGGACTTTTTGTCTGTATTGTCTGCCTGGCGTTTGGCACCCGGGGTTGCGCAGCATTGTCCTGGGTCTGTTATGCTGCATGCCCTTGTCTGCTGGGCACGAAGAGTGTGGGGTGGTGGGCAAAGCCACACCTGCCTAACTCACCTGCTGCTCATTGTCTCGGTTTGCTGCCATTTGAATTTTTCCCAGCCAGCTCCCTCCCTCCTCTCCTCCGCCGCTCCCTCTTCTCCCCTCCTTCTCTCTCTCTCTCCGCCCTCCCTGCCGTCTGGATCCAGGCAAGTCTGATAAAGTTCCATTCCAGACAACAGCCGCATTGCGTTGCTACAGCATAGACAGCGGCCCAGGGAGAGAGAGGGAGAGGGAGAGAGAGAGAGACATACAGCCAGAGCCAGGCGGTGATGGGGAGACGAGGGAGAGCAAGCAGGAGAGCATCCATCAATACGCTCATCCCTGAACAGGAACCAGTGCCCAGGAAGGAGGATGGCAACCGAGGAGTCTGGATGGCAACCGAAGACCAGAGCAGGTTAACCTTTCCTCTGTGGCCATGGGAGTTTTACAACCCCAGAGCTTTGGGAGGGAAAAATGGGCAGGGGAATAGGCAGGACCAGGATGGAGACAGAGGGAAGGTATAGGGATGGGTGGGGGGAGTGAAAGAAACAGGTGATGGAGACCAAGGGGAGGGGAAAGGGCTGGCAGATCAGCAAGAAGGGGAAACAAGGAAGTGGTGGTGTAGCAGTCTTGGGGAGGGTGGGGTAGAGGCGGAAAACAAGCTGTCAGTGGAGGAATGGAATACAGACCTCCAGGTACAGGAAGTCTTCAGCACAGGTGCTGTGTGACATAGTTATTCTAAGGCTAAAAGCAATTGCAAAGCTTGGGCTTTCGGGGTCATGGGGAATGGGGAAAGAAGTAGGACAGTAACCCAGTGGAGCACATTAAATGAAGAAGGGGAAATATATTTGGGTTGGAGGGTGGCTGCCATCATCTCTCTTTCTCATCAGAAAGGTGACAAGAGGATAGCTGTGAAATGCCACCTTTCCCCTTCCTGTCCCTGGGGGCAAGGGGAAGCGTAGCTGGGCGTGGAGAAGAGAAGCCCTCTTTCAGTGGGGTTCAACAGTTGCCACTGGAAGCAGCTCCATCCAAGAGTCATGGGTGATCCGGGGGTTCGGATTTCTTTCCGAGGGACCCGCTCCAGGATTTTGTATCAGGGATCTTACCGCCGCCACCACCCCTTCCTAACATAACCGTGGATCCATGTCTTCCCTGGGAATCGAGCCCATTCTCACGGCTCTTTGCCTTTTTCCCCCAAAAGAAGATCAACCCACCCTTGTGCACCCATCAGAAGGATTTTGCACCCACAAAGATGGACACCCACCCCAGGGACCACACCCACCCAAGGGATTCCCATCCCTACACACCACTCGACATGCACCGACCTCTTTTAGAAACATGAATGGGTCATTTTTCTTCTCCACAAAAAGAAATGCAGATAGACACACATAACATTTTAGGAAGATTCCTCCAGGACTGGACAAGGATGGAGAGTTCTGTGGGGGAGGGAACTGTATGTCTCTTGGAAAGAGAAAGCTTGGGGAGATGATTCCTCTTGTGTTTGCGACAGATCCATCTCAGGTTATATGGAAGGATAATTCTGTGCTTGGCAGATGATGTTCGATGTGGCAAGTTGAAAGCTGTGAGATGTATGTGGTAAGTTATGTATCCAAGGAGAGGAGGGGGGGGTGTATCATGCCACATGTGTGTGCCATAGATTCATCCATTGTGCATGGGCAGGCAGTGTGTAGGGAAGGTCCTTTGAAAGAGAAGCACTGCTGGGTAGAGGGGCGTGCGCACGGAGAGGGTATTGTTTGTGAAGAGGATGGTGGGGTGTGTAGGTAGTGGAGAGTGGCTTTTGTTTGGTATAAGTGCCAAGGTGAAGGCGTGAAAGGGAGAGCTGAATAGCAAAACAGGCGGCACTTGTATGTGCTCTGTGCAAAACCAGGGGTGTTTGCGGAAGAGAGGTAGAAGGGGATGTGGCCGTGCAAAGACTGTGATTGTGCGCATTCTTAACTATTCCCCTGGACATAATATACTTGCATAACACAGAGTCTAAGCAACCATATGGAGTGGGCAGTTTTACTCTTTCTTGAGGAGTGTATGTGTGTGTGAGTAGCATGTTTGAAAGGTGTTTGCATCCAACATATTCTCACACTGATGGAAGTTCTGTGTGAGAGACAGGGGCGAACATTATGTGTTGCATGGAAAAAGATATTTGTGTATATAGATGGAGGCCTGGTGTTGCCTGAAAATGGTTGCAAGTGTGATGGCAATAGGAGTGTGTGTGTGTATGTGTGTTAAATTTTTTTGTAGTCTGTTAGATGACCTTTATTGGAACTTGCATGCATATGTTTGTGCATATCATGTGTGCTTCGTATTATATCCCACAACTATTCTTTGTGCAGTTTTGGTTCGACTCATCAATCTGTCTCTCAAGTGACAATAATGAGAGATCTCCTCCTCTCCGCGCAGCCTAGCCAGGTAAGTGGGAAAGGGAAAACATGGGCAGAAACCTCTTTTTGTGCTTGGAAAGAGGTGCTGTCTTGGTCTCCAGCTTCTTCCTGCCTCCTGCAGGTCCATGACATGGCGGGTATTGCTCTCCCACACAGTGTTTACTACTTCCCCTCCTGCGCTTCCTTGGATGTCCACCTCTGTGGTCCTTCCACCACCACCCTGCCACGGCCTTGCTACCCCTGAGGGCCATTTCACAGAACGCCTCCATCCAATGGCTCCTTCCCTTCCCCACTTGCTTTGGCCTTGTGGGGCCAGCTGGAGCCTTTGCCACACCAGCAGATGTGGCCACTTTCTCCTGCCAACTCTTTGTGGTAGCGTGTGGCAAACCAGCCAGACCGCTTGCCACAACCGGGGCCCCACCAGAGAAACAGAGCAGCCGTTGCAAGCCCCATGACTATGAGAGCTCGGCCCTTAGAGAGCCAACGGTTCTGAGTGAGAAAAGCAATCTTTGCTTTGGCGGGACTGGACTGAAATTTGACCATGAGCTTACACACAGGGGACAGGTTTACCCAGAGCTTGTTTTAACCTTCCTAGGACAATCTATTCCCTTGGTTCGAAGCTGACCCAAAGACAGAACGTGCCAGAGAAGCCAGCCTTGAAATCCGCTTTACCGTTCACAGCCGCAGGGGGACAGATGCCATTTCTGTGTCCTCTCTGGCACATGCTGGAACATTCCAGAAGTATAGGCCCATCTCTTACCTTGCGTACAGAGGACTGTCTCCAAAATCATAGCGAGAACCAAGGCCTGTAGTATAACAGTGCCATGAGCACAGCAGTTAAGGCTAAGGTTGCTCCCTAGTAGGCTCTTACAAACACTGTACCCTAATATGTATATTAACACATCCCAGTTGCTTCTCCTTGCTGTGCTCGAAACTGACCCTCTTTCTGCAAACTTCTCAGTTGGCATTTATCACAATGGCGATCGGGCCAAAGCACTTCTCTGGATGAAAAGCTTCCTCTTAAAACTGCATAATACTGGCACCCACAGCCTTCCCACAACAGTTCCTTTAAATAAGTGTGTTTGCCTAACTTGTCAGGTTTATGATACTTTACTTTTTATCTTTCTCAAACAGCTTTCATGCTACCTCACCTGCCTTTTTTAATAGCACCTTTTACCATTCCACTTCTTAAGGTTTTGAGGCTCTCAAACCAAAGCTAACCCTTCACTTTCTTGACTTCTTGCTACCCATTTGCAAGGTGGACCTTTTTTTATTCTGTTCGCAACTGTTTTCTTCTTATGGCTGATCCTTTTGGTTCTCTCTAGGACAATGAAAATATGAGAGGGGGAGCCCCGCCTGCACAAAAGGTAAGAAGAACTCAAGAAACTTACCAAGGGCTGAGTCAGGCAGAGAGTACTAAAACTGGGGGAAAAAATGGAATTCTAAGACTTTTGGAACTGTATCGGGAGGCTCGAGGTACCTACTGCTACTACTGGTAGTAAACAGCAAAGGAAAGGTCACTCTTTGAGGTGTCTCTGCTCAGCAAGTCCTGACTTTTACATCGAGGTTCCTCCAGATGGTGAGCTCAACCTTGAAGCCAGAAACCTTAGCAGGTACAAAGAGGGCGGGATATAAGGTAACAAGTGGGAAGCAAGAGCAAGGAAGTCCCTCCAAATTTTAAGCAGCAGTTTGGGCCTGGTTGATTGTATACACTTGGGAAAAGTAGCATTACTGTAGAGATAGAAAAGAGAAAGAGAAAGTAAAATCTACCTGGGTTGGGTGAGCAGTCGGCAGTACAGAAATGTTGCTTTCTGCATCCAGGGTGCAATAAGAAGGGGTTACTGCCCCCTCAAAAAACCCACAAAGACCCCAAGCTTCAAATTTTCTTGGAGGTTGCATTCTCAAACTCAGAGCTTTTTTTCCTCCAAATTTCAGATATTTGGGTCTGGTTTTAGATATTTACTGATCTCAAGCGGAGCACTCTGCATATGCTCAAGAGCCTATGTGTATGCCCAGCTTCACAGGCGCTAGATTGAGCATTAAAAATGCCCAATAGAATAGGAATAAGGCCAAGAGTTGAATATCTGGAGAGAGTCCTGGCTAACAAAGTTGCAGATCCCTCAGTTGGATTGTGATCTAGAATTAGGTAAAGGTTAAGCCGAAAAGCAAGAAGGTGTTTCGGTTGTCGGTATTTCACAGTTTTTAGGGAGAACTAACAGGAAGAAAAAAGGCCGTGGAAAAGCACGTGATCGATCTCTGCTGGACGTAGGGCTTCACATTTCAGCAGTTGCCATTACATCTCTGCTTTGGCAAAAGAAGTAAGGTTTCACTAAGTAAAATTGGTATAGGATAATAAAGGTCACATGTGGGGGGGCAGGGGGAGGGATCTGAAAGGCATGTTTGCATCTAGCACAGAACTTGGAAAAATTACTTTTTTGGGATTGCGGCTTTCAGAATCCTTGCGCAGCGTGGCCCCTGGGCATTGTAAGCCAAAAACAATAAAAGTTTCCAAGCTTGCCTCGAGAGGAGTTTAGAACTGGATATTTGCTGAACTGTTTTTTTTTTATTATTATTATTATTATTCCTGTCTTTCTAATCTTCTGCTTCCTTGTCTCCCATGTCATCTTTGTTAAGCTTTCTTTCACGTTGAGGAATCCTGTGGGGGAACCCTTGCTTTTCCTTTATCTCTCCTGTTTGGCACAGACCCCATTGTCCCATCTTCCCTTTCCTGCTTCTTCTTTCCTTACTTTCCGGCATCCTCTCTGTCCCTGAGACCCTTAACCTGTGAGGAAGCCCAGAGGTCACAGGTGAGGTTCTTGGGAACTGAGCGGGTAGCCACCCCACGAACCCCGACGTCCAGAGCTCCACCAAGACAAAGGGCCTCGACAGGTGAACTTACTTGGTAAATGTTGACATGGCTGATCTCTCCCACTCACGAAGGATGATGAAGAAAGTGATGGTTTAAAAGGAAAAGGATTTCTTCTTATGCTGGGCAGGGATTGTGGAGAAACCTAATCACTCACACACACCTAGAAAAGCTCAGAAGATTAGTGATTTGCACAGCGTTTGCTCTACTTCATATTTGATTTGTTCCCTGTGCAAGAGAATATGGGAAAGAGAGAGCCTGTCTTCCTAGGGTATAAAATGATGTGCATGGGTAAAACTCAGTACCAACTGAATAGAAATTTTGCTCCTTTTCCCTCTCTAGCTCCATCAAGTAGTTATTGCCAAACAAGTGAATTTCTTGCAAAAGAAGCAAGCCTCCTTACGTTCTTCTTGCTTGATATTTCCATCTTATGTTTGTCAGGTAGCGCTGGGGAGTGGAAGCGAACTGGAAAGGAAACAGCTTGTGTAGGTGTGCGTTCTGTCTTGGTTTCCCACTGCTGGCCTTTGCAAAGAGCCTTGGAAACCATGGCTTTTTGAAATGCTAAGGACTCCTTTTCCAAAGGCCCCTTAGATTTCTCCTTCTCCCCCAAGCTTAGTTTCCAGAATCCCTAAAGGGGAAGATTCAGTATCTGTACTCACAAAAAGCCATAGAGTTGTAATGTGACAGTCCCGTTGCCACAGCCCCCAGGAGAATCCAGAAACGCAGACATATGTGTATTGATCTCTGTCAACAAACCAGTTTTAACAGTTTTCATTTTCACTAGCAACAGACCTTCTGTAAAGTGAATGGGTCTGGTTCAGGATCAAGAGGCCCTAAGACTTTTGCATCACAACAAAGATAGTTCGTAGCAATCCATTTCCCGCTCTGTAGCCATTGTGAGGATTGCAGCAAGCTGGGAGGGAAGCCTGAAGCAGCTTGTCCCTGCTAATCAGAAAAGTCCCTGATACTGACCTAAATCTAGTTGTTTGCCTCAACTTGAATAGGCCCAGTTGAAATCTTGTTTTGTTTTTGTTTTTGACATTGTTTTAGGACAGTTGAAGAGTCTCAGTTCCTAAAACAAGTGAAGATCTTAATTATTTTAAACTGAAGTCTTAAAAGCCGTGTTTTAATTGGGGTGATTGTTTTATGCTTTGAAAACTTTTGTTCTGCCTATTATTTTCCCCCCTTTTTTAGACTTCTGTTGTAAACAGCTTTGAGTCCCATTTTGCAAGAAATGCCGGATACAAATCAAATAGATAGCTAGATAGCTGTTTGGTAAGTCAGCTGTCAAGTAAATCCCACTCATTCAATGGGTCTATGCAATTGAATTTAAGCCCCATGAGTTTTAGCTCCACTACAGCACTGTTAGCAAATGCCAATAATACAGACATTGGAAATCTAGAGGGCTAGTTAACATTTTCATATACATGGCAAGCATTCCTCGATCGACTGCAGTCTGTTCCTGTGCAAGCTCCAACAAATATTCCACATTAGACATACTAGTGCAACCTGAAGAATGCCATTCACACATCCAAAGTTAGCACCCCGAAAGAGCCACGCATTCAGCTAAGCGTAAGACTTACCTGGTTTTTAGTCATGCCATCAAAACCCATTCCAAGAAAGCTTTATTCACAGATCTACCTGGATGGACGATCAGTTCATGGGTCAAGACGGCTGTAAATCTTATCTGGCCTTCTGCCATGGATTTTATCACCAGTGGGAAGTATCTAAAGGTAATTTACACAATAATGGTAATGCAAGATTAATAATAATAATAAAAAAAACCACTCTGTTGTGTATGTGGGACTCATCTTTTACCAGTATAAGTATGCAAGACACATGCTCCTTCTAGCATCTATGCACTGAAGAATAGTTGCTGGGATTTGTGAGGCACCCAAGAGGTAAGACCCACTGCCATAGCCAATTTAAAATATTTTAGTATTATTATCGAGAGCCAGCAAGGCATGGTGGTTTGAGCATTGGACAAGAATTCTGGAAACCAGGATTCATATCCTCACTCAGTTATGGAAACGTTCTGGGTGACCTTGGGCAAGTCACACACTCTCTCAGCCTCAGAGGAAAGCAAGGGCAAACCCTCTCTGAACTAGTTTTGCCAAGAAAAAAACAGAAATAAGATCACCATAAGATGGAAATGACTTGAAGGCACACAGTAGCAAATATTATTATTTTATGTGTAGGCTGCTGTGGGCAAGTCCTGCATGAGGACCTGTAACATGGGATTCATGTGCTGGACTTTAGAAGCCTCTGTGCACTTATTGTGGTATTTGTGACATGAACTGGGAACTTCTTACCTTCCCACAGTGTATAATTCAGGACAGAGAAAGGAAGGTTCTGATGCATGATAAATTGGTGGCCTGTCTTGTTTTTCTTGCCCATAACTCCCATCAGCCCTAGCCAACGTAGCAAATGGTGAGTGATTGTAGATGCTGAAGTCCAAAAACATCTGGAGAGCTATAGTTCCCCAGTCCTGTCCCTATGAACACTGCAAGTCTGGGGCCTTTTCACACTGCAAAAATCATAGCACCATGTTCCGCTGTACCTGCCATGGCAACACCCTATGCAATCCTGGAGTTTGTAGTTTGATGAGCTTTACAGCTCTCTGGCTTAGAATTCTTTCTGAACTGCAAATCCCAGAATTCCTTAGGATGTTGCCATGTCAGTTACAAGTGGAATTATAGCATTATGTTTCTGCAGTATGAAAGGGTCTAGGGTCATTTCAGCAGACACCTGGAGTTAGAGAACCATGTCAGACTGAAGTTATTTTCAAACCTGAAACACTCGTTTTTATCCATCCCTGTTTAAATTGTTAGGCCCAACTTCAGTACCCCCAACCATTTCCAGCTCCCCAGAAATGATTATAGTTTCCTCTCTCTGGAATTTGACTATTTTAGAGATTAATTGGAATCAGTATATTTTGATGTCCTCAGCCAACATCCTTTGATCTCTTGGGTCCAGTTTGCAAGCAAAACTTTGCATCAGAGATGCTGTAAAAATCCACCTTTTGCTGTTAAGTCCAGATGAAGCCTCCATATCCTGAACTGGTCTATCTCAGGATTGCCTTTTCAAACTGATGAGTTTTTCCAGGGCCAGCAGTCAGGGATGATAGGATGGTAGCTGCAAAGGGGGTACAGGCTTTTCACACCTTTGCTTTTCACTAGAAATGCCATGGATTGGACCAGGAGCTTGCATACACTACATGTGTGGTATCCTTCAGCTGTGGATGATCTCCATGCAATCTGTGACTTGGAGATAACAGTTGGTTTTTACAAGTGTCACAATTCTTGGGTGTGGGGAAGAGAAAAATCACGTAGTCATGTGTGGGTCACATTGTGTGATAACTGGACCCCTTCCAAATCCACGATATTATCACCATATATTCGGTGGTGAGTCTTTATATTGGCTTTGACTGCACTTACCTTGGAAAGACTGCACAGCTAATAGTATAGTGATGGGCAAGACGGGCCATATTGGTCTTATAAGGTAGTGTTATAAAGCAGCTATTTTGTCATGGTATCCCTTGAAGTTGTTTCTGACTTAGGGCAACCCAAAGGCAGACATCATGGGGTTTTCTTGACCACATTTGTTCAGAGCGACTTTGCCTTTGCCTTTTGAGGCTGAGAGAACATGACTAGCCCAAAGTCACCCAGTAGGTTTATATGGCTGAGCAGGAATTTGAACCCTTCTCTTCACAGTCATAGTCCAATGCTGAAACCACTATCCCATTCTGGTTCTCCAAAGAATTACTTTAGATCAGCTTGTTCCATAAATACCTAGAAGGCAGCAGATCTCGTGTGATCTTGGAAGCTAAACAAGGTCAACCGTAGTTTGTACTTGGATGGGAAACTGTCACAGAAGACCACGCGCTGTAGGCTATATTTCAGAGCAAGGCAATGGTAAACCAAGTGAATATTCTTTGCCTAAGAAAACCCTGTGAAATCCATGGTGTTGCCATATATTGGAAGGTGACAGGAAGGCACATACACAGAAACATAGTTCACTGGAAAAGGACATGATTTCTTCTGTAATATAAGATCCACATCAGGCCCTGTGTTCTTCCCATCCCAATTCTATTGTTGCTTGGACAGATTTTTGTCCTACTAATGGCTGTTGGTGCCCCTGCCTCTGGGTTTAGGTTTCCATATTCATCTCTCTGTGTGCATGTTAAATATGTGTTGTTTTAAGCAAATTGGACCACTAGGATGATAGCACCAGGTACACAGGTCACATCCTGATAGAGAGTTTGACTTTGCTCTCAGCTGGAGTAAGACAAAACTTTGTGGATGATAACTTGCTGAAAATGGTCTCCAAATCTTTTTCAAGCTATGTTTGCAACACCCCAAGATAACTGCATGCCATGATGATACCTTCTGCCTTGTGCCCGGACTGTGAGCTTTGAGGATGCAAGGTGACTTTGCTGTAAGGTGAATCTCATCAAATAAATGAATCCCTCTTATCTCAACAGCACTGTGATTCCATTATCCGCGCACATGCACACACCCAAAAGAATGTGAACAGGATGCCAACATCCAAATCTGGTGTTCGTTTGGTATAGTAACCAAGTCCTGTGACACCATCAGCTTGACAAATTTATTGCAAGGCTAGAGTTTATATGTCTATTTCTATTCTATTAAAAATATTATTCAACCCACTGTTGCACTGATTTTGTATAACCTGCTGTATTCCAAGGACCGCACAAATAACAGTAGGAAACAGGAAAAGTAAAAGGAGTATGAGGTGAAAATGCTGCTGAGCTCATGTTTTACTTCATCCTGGAATAAAGAACACTAACTAAATTATATGGCAAAGGTAAAAATACTCACTTATGGTATGGGATCAGTTCCAAATGTATTCACAAGCTAAACAAGCTCCAGTTCAGGGGTTCAGATTATTGGGGAGGGGTACTCTACAAAAGCACACATATTTCAAATTGTACTAAATTGTTAAAGCAATAGACATTCTGGAGTAGTGCTGTAAGGCATCTTAAACAGGCATCGTTTAGGGCCTCAGCATTTTTAATCTGAGCTCTACGAGGGATACCATTCTCACACAACGGCTTAGGGGAACAAATAAAATGTGATCTGGGGTTTCACTGGAGGCAAAGTGGCTCACAGGTCATTGGGCATGATCCTCAGATGTGAGGATCAAGACAATGTATTAATGTGCCACTGTCATTTTTGTAAGGTAAAGGAGCTGGTGCACCTGCCGAGCACATACATTAGCCCTTGTTCAATCATCTTGGAGAAAAATGAAAGAAGAAGCATTATGAACGCCTGCTAACCCAGTCCTACCGTTAGGCATAGTGAGGCAGCAACAGCAATCCTCCTGGCCGTTCCTCTTGAAGAACAGAGCTATCCTAGTACTTTAAATTGACCAGCATTCCTTAAGGTGTAGTGAGACTATTTGATTGCCATTATTCAGATGAGGAAGGGAAGAGTATCTTCTGCATCTCAGGCAGCAAAATATATTGGACTACCCTTGCATGAGTGATTCTAAAGCCATTTCCGCACTAGACTGTTATGGCACTATGATCCCACTTTCAAGATCCTGTGGAATCGTGGGGTTTGCAGTTTTGGGAGGGGCCAGATGGCCACTCCCTAAACTGCAAACCCCAGGATTCCATAGGATCTTGAAAGTGGAATCATAGCATTATAACCTGTGGAAATGGCCTAAGTGGGTAGCTATAAGCGTTGCTTCTGCAGCCAGGGTTCAGTAGTACCTACCTGTAGGTACTTTTACAATTCAAGACCAGCAGAGGGCAACATATGAATAGAGAATTCAGCAGTAGGAGTGTCAAAGCTAAGGATCCAAGAACAATGGCAATGAATCCAGGAATTCGAGTTTGCGCGCGCGCTCTCTCTCAATCTCTTCCTTCTTTTCTTTTTTTCTGGTAAAAGAATATTTATGTTTCATATTTCCATAGCATTAGAAAGCTGTGGATTACAAGAAGCAAACTTGACAAACACTTCTCAATAGCTGTTGCTCATGAAACCCTAAATTACATAAGATTCATAACTGCAATTGAAGTCCTAGCCAGAATTTTCTAATAAAACAGTATAATGTTGGATTGTCGGGAAAATGCAGTTTCCCGGCACAAGAAGTGTCACTTTTGCGGACAGAGGGGAACAACTAAAGGCTGTAACAAAACAAAACAAAAAAAATGATTCCTGCATTGCTTTAAAAAAAAGATAGTCTGAAGAATCATCTGTAAGTATCGACTGCATGCTGCAGTTTTGAAGAAGACTAGCAGAGTTCTCCAGGGCTTATCTAGACTATGCAAGACTCATGCTTGAAAAGACATCCGGGTTTCTGCTCACAAGAGGGAAAAAGAAGATCTATTATAGAACCACGCTATCTTTTTAAAATGTGGCCTTTTGATTTTTTTTAAAAAATGTTATTGTTATTATAAAGGGCTTTGAGCATTCTCCGCTAAGGCAAATGAGTTTTCTTGTAAAAAAAAACACACTTGTAGCATGGTGTCAGTTGAACATTGGACTGTGACCCTTGAGACCAGGATTCAAATCCCCTCTGGGCCATGGAAACCCACTGAGTGACTTTAGGCAAATCACTCTCTTTTGGCCTGGGAGACAGACAATAGCAAACTCCCTTCTGATAAAAATCTTGTCAACACTCATGATAGATTTGCCTTAAGGTCACAATTAAGTTGCAAACAACCTGAAGGCACATAACAACAACAGTAAATAGTGTTATAGTAGAAAACTGCCATTTCACTGATACACTACAGCACTATAATTTTTAAGAGGGAGAAAGAGGAAGAGGGGAGGAGAAGAGAAGCTTTTTTCCCCCCTCCTCTGATACGTTTTAGAATTAAAAAGACTTGTGGGTGTAAATCAAATGTTTCAGGTGATGCTGGGAATATCCAGAAGACAGAAACATTGTTTGGATATTTTAAAGAAAGAGAGAGACAGAGAGAGAAACAGCAAGAAAACTTTAACCTCCAGCATCCTCCTGACACATTGCCATCATCGTCATCATTAATAATAATAACAATAATAATATCATCATCTTTATATCCCACTTTTTTCCCAGGTTGGGACTCAAGGCAGCTTACAGCAATTAAAAAGACATAGTTAAGACCCACAGAATACAAAAGTTAAAACATAACAATCAAAAAGAATTAAAATAATGTTAAAATACATAATTAAAACCTCACACACTCATCAGCAACATAATGTCCAGCACATTCTATTGCACAGGCCACTTATAATCATACATTGAACACCTGTCTGAATAAAAACATCTTTACTCGGGCCATTTCCACACAAGACTGTTACAGCGCTTTGATTCCACTTTCAACATCCTACGGAGTCCTAGGGTTTGCAGTTTCGGGAGGGGCCAGCCGGCCCCTTCGTAAACTGCAAACCGCAGGATTCCATAGGATGTTGAAAGTGGAATCAAAGCGCTATAACAGTCTCGTGCGGAAATGGTCTTGGTTGAGGAAGGATAGCTGGGAAGGTGCCAGTCTGACTTCTCCAGGAAGAGAATTCCAGAGCCTGGGGGCAGCCACCCAGAAACACCCTGTGTTTCCACCAGATGTGTGCGGTGGGACAGAGAGAAGGGCCTCCCCAGCAGATTTCAAAGCCCAGGCTGGTTCATAAGGGAGAATACATTCCTTCAAATAACCTGGACCTGAACTGTGTAGGGCTTTAAAGGTCCTCACCAGCACTCTGAATTGCGCCTGGAAATGGACTGGCAAATAGTGGAGCTGAAAAGCCTAGAGAAAGTGGCTGCACAGAGCACAAAGGAAATTTCAGACTGGGACCAAATGTGACACACCCTACAGGCCTCAGAATGGGGTAGGAATAGATTGCCTGTCTGGACTATCCCAGGTCCTGAGATTTCACAGTTCAACATCAGACACCTAGGAATGATCCCTTGTGATGTCACAGGAGGATGGGCTCCTGTGATGTTGCAGGAATGAGATCCCAAGGGACAGCCCCTGGTGATGTCATTATTCAGGGAATATTAAGCATCAACCACAGTCTCACAAAATATATCAAATAAAAACACTGAATACATATGCACATGCCCTTCAAGGCAGTGCCATCCCCCTGAGATTTCTCCTCCTGTCGCCAAGGACAGACAAAGAGGGACTAGGCACCGAAGATCTGGCAACTAAGGTTGCCGGATCTCAAACCCCGGCCATGAGACTCCAGTTTTCATGGGTTATTGCTAGACAGGAAACAAGGGTGTAAATTTTCCAGTTTTGGGGGGGCTCGCCTCTGGCCAAGAGGAAGAAGCTGGGTGCAAAATTCCAGCTGTAGTGGAGCAGTGGCTTGCTATAATTTATAATACTTGGCTGTGGATGACAAGGTCTTTCCTTCACATGTCCAGGCTGACCTGATGGCAATTAACAACTGCAACATTGATTTGTTGCAGCGACCTCCAAAAACTCTCCAGAGCATCTACGGATTTATTTAGTCAGCCTCCTCTCTCCCTACAAGTCCTTGGGGTGCCAGGGATCACCTTTCATTCTGCTCTGTGTCCACCGGTTCGCTAGAAGCATGTGGCTACATTAAATATCCCTTCTGTCTGAAAAGGTGAGAAAGGATGATCCGCTTAATCTATGAACAGCCCCTTTCCCTAAGATTTCTGTCTTGATTTCCAAAGAGGAGGGACATTTTGCGACATCGCCAGGGTCCATTCCAAGGTCCCAGATTTTGGCCCAGAACCCTCAGTGCCTGGGATGCTTTGGATGACCCCAAATTGGTCAACCCCCTAGCACTCTATGGAGGAGGGCATTCATTGGGATGGAAAGCAGAAGAGGCGCTGGGCAGGGAGAGGTGGCTTTGCTTTGTTGATCAGCATTCTCATTCATCCCTCTATCGATCATGCCGTCTTGGAAAAGAGAAGACCTCCTGCCATCTCAGCACACACGCAAGCAGCACCCCGATTTAAAGGACGTATTCCCCGCTTCAAGCCGAGCTGTCTGGTTACCATGGAGACAAAGGAGTGAGGTGTACAGAGCCCCTCTCTTCCTTGTTGCGGCTCTATACACACAGAAAGGCACACACTATGCCCACCCCACCTTGTTTTTCTGCCTGTCATGATGCCAAGGAAATCCAGAACTGTGCAGACAGAAGGCACCGACCGCAGGGGATCTCTCATCTTCCCAGTATGAATTGGTTGTCTCTCTTGCCTTCTTTGTTTCGGCAAAGAGCACCCACGTTTCACCAGTGTGTACTTCTCATCCAGAGGGCAATTTTGAGGCACCGGCATCTCTGCTAAAAAGCTGCACCAAACGAGCGGGCGAGGATATCTGACTGACGTGTACGGTTAGTTCCCCACTCAGCCTTTCTAACCCAATTTGGCATCTCTGTGGTGGCAGGCAATAATTTTCCATGTGAATATCCCAGAGTAACAAATGTCTGGGTGGGGAGGGGGGTTTAAGCTAGACTTTTGGAAAAGTTACTTGAGGCATAGCGATTGACAACTTCTGGAATACTCCAGGCTCCATCTGCATCTAGTGCCTCGCCTAAAGATCCAGGCGATAGATGCCTCCCAAGGAGCTTTTGAAAAATGAGTTGATTTGCCGAACACCCCATCTCCTACAAAAGAACATTTTCCTAGCAATTCCTGGTACCACTTGCAACATTTTATTCCCACCCTCAAACCTTTTTATTTTTTCATTCCAATACATGTCAGAATAAAAAAGTATCTTCCTGTCCTCCTCCTTTTTTTTTTTAAAAGAGTTCCACTGCTGTAATGTGTAAATGAAATGCCATTCTTGCATTATAACACTATAACTCTTCAGTAATTTTAATAAAAAAGAAAGTTGGAGAGGAGCATATTTATCCTTCAAGCTCTAGGGCCACTTCGGCAAACTACATCCCCAGTGTTTATTAAAAAACTTTTTGTAATGAGCATTATGTGGAACTCCTCTTTAAGCTTGTTTGGAACTATCAAAGGATCTGGATATTCTGTATTATTATTTTAGCAGCGTTAGCTGTATGATCGCGGTTTAGTGTTTCGAGCAGTGGACTACGATCCTGGAGGGCAGGGTTTGATTCTCCACCCAGCCATGGAAGACCACTGGATGACCTTGGCCGTGTCACACACTCTCAGCCTCAGAAAACCTTATGATAAGCTTACCTTAGGGTCACTATAAGTCAGAAATGACTTGAAGGTACAAACAACAACAACAACTGTATGAACTGTGTTATATTCAGTGCTTAACATTGCCATGGCTGCTTATTTACTTCCAAGCTGCTGCTATTGTTGTTTAGAACCTCACTAGAGTCTCTCTGGCCATCATCAAGAAAATAGCCAGCAGGTTTCCCCATTTCTTTCCTTTCCTAAAGGTCTAAAGAGATCCAGAGCTATGCATTCAAGGAGGATGTCATTCCACAAGCCAGACGCCCTCACTGTTCAATTATTTCTCTTTAGCCACCATGCAAGCAGGTGAGGTGTGCCCACAACCTAGGAGCTACCAGCTGCAAATGTGCATTGACTTCTGGCTATCTAGCTCATTAAGGATCTGCTTAGCTATATCAGAGCCTAGGGGAGGGGTGGGGAAGTTCAGACCCTCCTGTAAGGCACAATTTGACCCTCTGGGCTTTCTCAGATAGCAGTATCACTCTCTTGGTGATAACATTGTTTGCAGTTCCCCAGCTTTTGTTAAAGACGTTTTCCCCCCATTCTCAGAGGTTGAAAAGCTTTTGACTTTGACAGTGAGCATTTTAAGTTAAAATTACACTGGTATTTTTGGCTTCAGTTGTTTGCTTCCCTCCCCCAGGATGGACAAAATGAGAACATTGACCCCCCTGCAGCATACTCCCCACCACCACTGTGAAATTTTCCTTCAGCCCTCACATTTCTCGCCTCACAGGCGCTTAAAACTTCCTCTGAGCATTTAGAAGTACAATTTCAGCTTCCAAAGAAAAGGGGGCAGGCAAAGTTAATAAGGAAATGCAAACACAACGAATAGAAGAGTTTTAATGATATTTACTGGCTCACTCTCTACAAGGCTAGAAATTTGGGCAAATTTGGGGAATTAAGAGGAATTTGGGAAATTAAGAAAAAATGCTCCTCCTAGGGTGGTAATGGTCTCATTTTGCCCCTGTTCTAGCTATACCCCTGCCCCCCCCGCCCCCAATTCTGTGAAATTTAATATAGTGCAGAGGCTAAAAGAGGTTTTCTCTCTTGGGCTTACAGGAAAGAGAACAGTGGCCTTTTCTGCACTACACTGTTCGGTGCTATTATTCCACTTTCAACATGCAGTGGAATTCTGGGCTTTGTAGTTTATTGAGGCCAAAGAGCTCTCTGGCTGGGAATTCTAAATGCCCCTCCCTAAACTGCAAACCCCAGGACTCCATAGGATGTTGAAAGTAGAATGATAGCACTATAGCATTGTAGTGCAGAAATGGGCAGTCATGCTTGCAACAGCGTTGTGACAGTGTGAAACCTAATCCCATATTTACTAAGAATTCCCATGAGAATCACCCCTTCCTCTGGATTGATGAGAACCAGGAAACCTACTTCTTCCCTCAAAGATGTTTGGATGTTAAAATAAGTTTTCTTTTCTCCCCTCCCTCTGTACCAGCTCCAGTAGTCTTTGTTCAGATCATTCAAAATCCCAGAAAACAGGCAAATATCATGCAAATGTGTGGCTACATCTGCAAATAAGGCAAATAAAAGAAAAAAAGAACTTTGTCATCTTTCCTTTTTTCCTAAAGTAAATTTGCTTTACAACACTAAAGGATTTCAGCAGCAGAAGATAGGAAAAAGAAGAGGCAAAGGGGGAAAAATGGAAGTCGATTTCTCAGAGACGTTGATTTCTCCAGATGTGGAAGTACAACTCCCAGCATTCCTCACCATATGGCTGATGGAACTTGCAGTCCAAGAACTTCTGGAAGGGGGCATTCTGCCCACCCTTCCATTCCACTGAGTGAGGCAGTCACCTCAGGCAACAGCTTTTGTGTGTTGGGAAAGGGCAGAAAATTATTTACTTTTTGTTGTTATATTTTTATTGCCATGAAGACAGAGTAGTAGTTGTGATAATTTCTGCCTCATATTTCAAAATAACTTGATACTGTGGCAGCTGGTGCCTCTTACACTGGTGGCAGCAGTGAAGCTGCTGTGGATTTTAGTCCAAACTTTAAAGTTGCTATCCAAGGTGATGAATCTTATTCCTAAAGTGGGTTTGGCGTCTTGGATAATTTCTTTAAAGCTCAGACTAGCAGATATACTGTCTCACTGATTGAGCTGGCATTAGGTACTGGATGAGCAAGCGGTTTTGTTTGCTGTTCCACCTCAGACTGCAAAATGACTTGGGTCAGCCCTGTTGAATGTGGAAGCAAACAGGAAGCTAGTGAAGAGATTTGGAGAAGAGCTGTATTAGATGGTTTGAATGTTTGTTTTTTTTTGCTTGTGCTTTACAGTAATTCCAGTACCTTTTTCTCTGTGGCACTTTTTTGCAGAGACTTTTCAGCACCAGAGCCATGACATCATAATGGAGGCTCTGGAACTCCCCTATGACATGGGCAAAAGGTTCTTTTCCTGGATGCGGCTCTTCTCCACTGAGAGGACTTCCTTCTGGATGCCCAGCGATGCCTGCGGAATATCCTTTGCTCCTTTGGCTAGCCACCCCTGGGATGGCTTGCCTTTTCTGCTTTTCCAGTGTGAACCAGAGGCTCCGTGTTTGCCAGTATTTTTTGGGCCACCAGAGTAAGGAGCATGGGGCCTGCCTGCAGGCATTGCAGGTGGCTTTCGAACCTTACACTGCAACCCAGGTGGGTGAGTGCCATCCCATTCAGGAGTGGACCAAAATGAAATGGAAGGTTGTGCTCAGCTGTGCCCTTGACGTGCAAAATGTGACGTGCAAGATCCATCGCTGGAGACATGGCTGGTGATCCTGGGGTTGGGATCAGGTTGCTATCAGGAACAGTCTTCTCTGGAGAATGAATCCGCCCAGACCCTGAGATCCCCAAGAGAGACACTTCTCTCAGTCCTGCCATCCACAAAGGTACAATTAGTGGGAACACGAGAGAGGGCCTTCTCAGCGGCTGCCCCTAGATATCACACTCCCTCCCTGGAGAGGCTAGAATGGCCCCCTCCTTGCTCTCTATTCATCAGCAGGCAAAGACTTTTTTATTCATACATGCATTTAGAATTGAAGACTTTTAACAAAAGGGCCTTAAGGCTGTATTATTTTGAAATTGTACTAACATTGTAAAATCTTTTATGTTAGAGTGTGTGTGTTTTAAGATGGTTAATAGTAGTTAAGACGGTTAACCAAAGAGAGGCCGCACTCTGATGCCAGCTCCTTCTTCTCTGTTCTTCCAAGACATGGCTGAACTCGTAAAGCTGAAGGACACGTTCGCCAGGGTGATCTTTTACATGGAGGAGAAAGCCATGGCCAAGGGTGTGTGTGAGAGACGCCGTGGAACTCCATATGCTTAAGTAGAGATATATCCCTCCCTATCTGGAGGACTCAGGGCAGATGAGAGGAGGTTTTTCAAGACTGGGGTGAACAGATTGCAGGTGTGCAGGGTTTACTTTGCAGTTTGTCTGTTTTTAACTGGAACCATACAGCAACTGTTGGGGTCTAGGGGGCTGCATTAGTCTCCCAGGGGATTTTGGAGAGCCGTCCGTCACTACTTTGTTGTTGCTGCTGCTGCTGTTGTGTGCCTTCAAGTCATTTCTGACTTATGACAACCCTAAGGTGAACCTATCGTGGGGCTTTTTCAGGATTGAGAGTGTGTGATGTTCCCAAGGTCATCCAGTGGGTTTCCATTTCCAATCGAGGAATCAAACCCTGGTCTCCAGGGTCATAGTCCAACACTCATACCACTTCATGATGCTGGCTCTCACCCACCACTACTCCAACATTTTTAGCCCCAATATGTCTCCTGCACCCACTAGGCTGCATTGATGGGTGGCCTAATGTTGTCCTTAGGGTCACCATAGGTCAGAAACAACTCACAGGCACCCATCACTCATAGGGTTTTCTTGGCAAGGTTTGTTCAGAACGAGTTTTGCCCTTGCTTTCCTCTGAGGCTGACAGAATGTGATTCTCCAAGGTCACCTAGGAGGTTTCCATGGCCATGTGAAGATTAAAACCCTGTTCGCCAGAGTCAGAGTCCAGCGCTCAAACCACTACACTACCACAGCTCTCCTAGGATACATGGGAAAGTCAGTTCTGCCCTGTTTTGAGTGCTCCCTTTGAACTTCCAGGTTCTTGGACAGAATCTGGATCACTTATGGTCCAAAATTCCAATCAGTAACACCTGGTAGACTGTAAACCAGGAGAAGATAATAGTAGTAATAGAAATAATAATAAGACTTCTCAACATTTCCACCATAAAGAGAACATCCAAGCCTATGCAGCCCATGGATGTTCTACAGGATCCCCTCCATCCAGTCTTCTTGTGCTTTTACCTAGACCTGTTATTAATCTTGTTCTGAGCTATCCTGAATCCTAATTTTGGGAGGTAGGTCAGATTTTTTTCAAAAATGAAATAAATAAATAGATGCATAAATGGTGATCAGAGATTCTGTCTAAATTCTTGGCTCCAAGATGTAGACTAGATGTAGGAGTCATGCAAACCTCTGGATGTTGTTGGATTGCAATACCCATCAGTCCTAGCCAGCACAGCAGATGGTGAAGGCATGCTGGAGTTGCAGTTCAACAATGTCTGGAGGGTTGCATGATTCCCACGGCAGTGTAGACAAAGCACATTGAAGGACTCTGTCTTAGGCAAAAGGCTCTGCCCATTTGTACCAAAGGAAATACTATAGAAACAACACACTTTCAACTCTTTCCTTCCACAGCACCTTATCAAATGGCCATCCCAGAGGCTGCAGAAAAGGTCAAGGAGGAGGTGGCACAACTCAAAAGAGGTAAAGTGGGGTTAGTGGGATCATTGGGCAGAACCTATTCATCTCTTTCACTCCCAGTCACTGCTTGATTGTTCTTTATCCCTAGTTTCCTCTCAGACTACAGCAATGCACCCTACATGGGGCTACCCTTGAAGATGACTCGAAGCTGCAGCTGGTGCAAAACATGACAGCTAGACTGCTAACTGGCACACGATATAGAAACAATGCAACAATGATCTTAAAGGGATTCCACTGGCTGCCAATACACTTCTGATCTGAATTCCAGGTGTTGGTGATAACCCTTCAAGTCCTAAATGGCTTTGGGGCTGAATATAACTGCCTGGGAATTCAGGGATTCTCAACAGTATGAAGCTGGTCAAAGGAAGCTCTGATGGTGAGATACATGGAGGCAGGAAATGATCCATGTAATGTAGCGGTAGCTGTGGCAGAGAAAGATCTGAGCTTCTCTTCAGGCAGCAAAAAGTCTTGGCCCTGAGCAGGATACAGGATAAGATAAACCTTTGGTTTATGAACATCCTTCCCTCCATCTATCCATCTATCCTAAATTTCAAAGTGACGTAAAAACTGTGTCAGGTCAACACCCATTTATGGTGACCCTACCATGGCATTTCCTTGGCAAGATTTCTTCACAGAAGGCTTGCCATTGACTTTCTCTCAAGCTGAGAGAGTGTCACTTGCCCAAGGTCACCCAGTGGGTTTTCATAGCTAAGCAGAGATTCAGACCCTAGTCTCCTGGAGTCATAGTCCAGCACTCAAACCACTACGTGCCACTCCTTCTCCTCTTGCAAAATGGTGAGCGTAAAAACATTAAGAAGGTGTATCTGAGGTTTTCTTTTTCCTTTGCCCTCCTCATCCCTTTTTCCTTTTGTGTTGTCACATGTCCCTCTAGATTATCAACCCTGGAGCAGGTACTACCTTGTGTTTGCTTGGTTTTTTAAAAGTTGACCTGTAAACTACTACAAGAAAGCTTTTCTACCTCTCGGAACCTATATTAATTGGCAATGCAAATATAACTTAAGTCTTTATCCTTTTACAGCTCCAGCTTGCATCCCCCCATGTGGTAAGTCCAGAGATCTTTTGATTTTTAAAAAATCCTTCCCGACTCCATTTTTGCCAGTGCCTCCCAATTCTCCCAGCCCTCATCCCCAGCTCCCTTCTCTCTGACTTTTAAATCAATTCTCAGCACTCCTTTTATTGTATCTCACAGGGTTCCAGATAGATGCCCGTAGCTATGCGTGCTCATCTTGTAGTTTCGAGGACTGCCAGCTGCCTGTAGATTGCCCAAGTACAATCTTTTGGTTCTTTCTATGATTTTCTGCTCTGGTTAAGGTGACTTGATATCAGAAGAATTTATAATGGTGGCAGGAAATAAACTCTTTTGTCCAGATTCTGGAAGGGAAGAGTTTTCCAGCATTTCATAGATGAAAACTGGGACACATGTGGCCAAGCACTATGTCAGAGTGTCATCAAGATAGCAAAAGTTATTAATGAGGGAGAACAGATAAGCTAGGAAACGACATAGCAGTTCGCTTTTGCCTGAGCCTGCTGGGAAGGGCAAGATTATCTCCTTTCCTCTCCCCACTGCTGAATTAACAGAGTACAAACTACTTTTGCACATTGAACTCAGTTTGCAGCAACTGAAGTCAGCTAAGGACAAAAGAGGGAAGTGGGAAGAGGAGAGAGAAACTGGGAAATTTCAAAAGCAGCTGAAAAAAGTGAGACAGCAGAGGACTAATGAGGACTGTCCCTCCCAATTCAGGAAAGTTGGGGGGATATGGGATAGGGCTTATGGGTTGGGTATGAGGATATAAGAGAAGGCCTACAGAGCTTGTGTTTTGTATGCAGAAGGAAGTTATTCTCTGGGATATCCATGCAGGGCTGTGCCCAGAAACCTTGGAGAACTGCTGCCAGAGATGTAGCTAACAGGCATAGAGGCATTTAGGAGGTTAGAATTATATTCTGTTTAAAACAAATTGATTTTATATCCCACCCATACCCCTCTTTCCTTTATCTCTATAATCCCCAGTAGAGGATATTGACAAAAATGAAGGGGATGTAACTTTCCTTAGCTGTGAGGCTCCGTTCCAGACTCCCTCGGATAGGACCATCCGGTGGAAATTTGCCAAGGATGTAAGTGACACTCTGTGAGCTCAAAGTAGCTTATGAATAAAACTGCTGGGTTAAACCCCAAACCATTGGCTCCTCTCTGAGTTTTTGAATATATTTAATCTGTCTTCCAGTTACAACGCTGATGGAAGGAAGCTTGCGTAATCTGAGGAAAAGGGGCAGCTAAGCAAAGATCAGCCAGGGACTATATTTTTTCCAGCCACTGCTGGATCATTTTGCTGAGGAATTCTCAGAGTGGTAGTTCAAAAAGTAACTTTTCTAAGCTCTGGACTCTCAATAGGTGATGCAATGAGACTTCAGGAGTCAGATATTCCCTTCAAATCAGCAAAGTGATGCAATGGATTTTGGATGTCATGAAACACACATTTTGAGTATGTTACTTTTGTAGATGATGACTTCCACAGTCCACTAGCCTACATAGCCAGTGTTCAAGGCCTGAATTGATCATTCCAAAAAGCCAATAGGCCAAGCTTAGGGCATGGATGGCATCCATAATCCCGGCCATTTTGGCCTCCAGTTGTGTCTGCTGCCGAAATACAGCCCCTGCCCAGTCTTGAGTAAGAAAAATGCAAACTTCAGTAGGGAAACTGTCCCCACCCTACTGTCAAGTCTTAAGACTAAGCAGAGAACTGATATATGTGAGGCTGGAAGTGGAACTGCACCCACAAAACTATTCCCCAAACACCACCAATGAGGTTTTCCATGAAAGAAAGCACACACTCACACTCACAGAGGCCCTTTGTTTTTTTTAATCCAGGGCCGTTGCTATCATTGGGCAGAGCAAGGGGTAATTCTACCCAAAAAGGAAAACCTGCCACATTTTATCCTATTTATAGAGTACATCGCAAGATGCGGCAATTCTGTGGTTTGATGGCCATGATGTCACAGATGCTGTCCAATAGGTCCTTCCGACATTTGTGCAGCCGCATGCTAGTCCACATAGCAGTGATCTTACTCCCTTGGGAAAGAAACAACATTTCCCAAGCCTATTTGAGAGGTGGGAACATGCAGTTTCCCTGTTTTGTTCTTGTCGGTTGCAAGTGCGCACACGGATGTGTGTGGTAGCTGTCTGAATTCTGTGCCACTAGGGAGCTCTTATAAACTGACTGTCTTCAAAGTTCTTAAGAGACCTTTTCCTGTAACTTTTCAAGTCTAGAAAACAGAAGCCAGTGATATAAATGTATTGTACATCCCTGTACTGTGATCCCTGTGCTTGATCTTTCTCCCCCTAGTGGCAGAAACAGGAAGTGGATTTAATTTGCCTGCAAAATACATCTCTCCTTATACGTCCTTGTTCTGTTGTTTGTCTGACTCCAGTTTGCAATCTCTAGCTCTTCTCCTCTAAGCATAACGTGACAGCTGGGCGTGAGGGAGTGGGGAAGCATCCTTCTCCCATCCCTGCTCCTCTCTGGCTCCCTATGGTTACGTAAGAAAAGGCATTATCTTCCCACATAAATTGTAACCAAAGCAGAAACTGAAATTAAAATAGGGTTGCTATCTAGGCATGCTTACGTAAACGGTGATCCCATTCAACTTCAGAGAAAATATGCCAGGAATGGAACAATCCCTTATGTTTATTTGTGAATATATCCACCTTTTGGCCATTTCCGCACTACATTGTTACAGTGCTATTATTCGTAGAATCATAGAATCATAGAGTTAGAAGAGACCCCAGGGGCCATCAAGTCCAACCCCCTGCTATGCAGGCACACCCATGAAAGCATTCCCAACAGATGGCCATCCAGCCTCTGCTTAAAAACATCCAAAGAAGGAGACTCAACCACATTTTCATTTATAGTTACATTCCATTTTCAACATCCTGTAGAATTCTGAGGTTTGTAGTTTACTGAGACCAAACTACTTTCTGGCTAAGAATCCTAAATGCCCCTCCCTAAACTTCAAACTCCAGGATTCCACGAGATGTTGAAAGTGGGATAATAGCACTATAACAGTGTAGTGCGGAAATGTGCTTTGTCTCAAGGAGGCTCACGTGTTTTTTAAATAAAACCGCTACAGTTAAAACCGCTACAGCTGGAATCCTGTTTGTTAGTCCTCTTTATTAAGCCCACACAATCTATTGTTGAATAGTGAGTCAACAGGTATGAGCCAGAGTGATATAGTGGCCTGACTTTTGGACTAGGATGCTGAAAGACCAGAGTTTAAATCTCGGCTCACCATGGAAACTCACATCCTCTCAGCCTTAGAGAAAGACAATGGCAAAAAAAGCCTCTTCTGAACTAGCCTTGCCGAGATAAACCCTATGACAATTTGCTTATAGGCACAAATCCTATTTTAGTCCCTCAAAAGCTAGAGCCATCAACTCAGCTGAGTTTACCAATCTCCTGATTTGCCATCCAACAATGAATTCAACGGGTCTACTCTAGCTGGAATGGAGCATCAGATTCCAGCCATAATACGAGCAGCGCCTTGTGCTCTGCCTCATCCTCCAACATCCCCTTTACCCTGTCCCTTTGTCCAGGCCATCTCCAACCCTCCTCGCTTATCTCATACCTTTCTGCATCTCTCCATCTGCAGCTCAGAACTGAGGACCTCTTCCTCTTCCAAGACCTGAACTTTGGGGTCAATCCGACACTCATCATCCGGCCCACCTTGGGATCACACCATGGAACATTCGTCTGCCAGGTTGCTGAAGGAGACGACGTGCTGCTCAGAAAGTATTTCTACCTCAACGGTGAGGTCACGGTGCTTGGTGTGGTACGGACGTGCTGGAAGAGAGTGTGTGAGAGAATTTTTTATTGGAGGGGGTGTACAGGAGGGTGCTACAGGGAGGTTAGATTAGATTAGACTTGTTTTGTCCAAGGGAGGAAGACCATAATGATCTCTATTTTACTCGTGGGCCCTGAAATAAAATGTTGCAATGTGGAACAGAGGTAGCTGGTAGCTCCCATGTCAACTGAAGTGGTGAATCTGCTCCAGTTTCTACTCTGAACTTTAAAGAGCTAGCCAAGCAGCAGAACCTATTTTGCGATAGGGGTTTATTTACTTAATTTATATCCCATTTTCTCCCAAATGGGACTCAAAAATGCTTACAATATCAGGTAAAACACGACAGCTAAAGCAATATGGAGGACAAAAGTTCAAAAACGTTAAACCATCAATCCAGTTAAATATCTGCTTTCAAAACATTAATTTAAAAACAACTGAAACACTTGAAATAAGTACATTCTAAAAACAGCACGCCTAATTGCATGCCTTTAAGTCAGTTAAAGCTGAAGTCCTGTCTCAATAGGAGAATCTTTGCCTGCCTGTGTAAAAAAAAAAAGCAGAGAGGGTGCTTGGTGGTGTTGGACTTTTTGCACTACAGTGCCCAGAATCCCTGACCGTATTATTACAGGGGCTTTGCAAAATGAGCAAGTCCAGACTCTAAAATAGCCAGGGGGAGGCTGAGTGGTTTGGACTTTCTCTCTCCCCTCTTGCAGTGACAGAAAAAAGACTCGGGCAGGAGAAAGAGCTGCAGGAGATGTTCAAAGCCATCCTAAATCCCCCACCAGAGCTGGGGCAGGAGGTGGTGGAAAAAAAGCGACCTTCTCTGCAAGAGATGCTGTCCGGCCCAGACTTCTTGAGCAAAAAGAATGTCATTCTCCTCATCGTAGGGACAGCCATGAGCTCCATGCTGTTCACCATGCTGGTTTTGTGAGTACTTTCAGTGCATTCTTCTGACAGCGAAGGATGGAGCCCATGTGGCACAGTGGTGAAGAGTGCTGGGCTGGGAATTCAAGAAATACAGGTTCTAGCCAATGCTGAGTCAGGATGCTCATGGGGTGGGCCAACTACTCTGTCTCAACTTGACCTACCTTACAGGGCTGTCGTAAAGATAAAGTAGGGAGCAGGGGGAAGAGCCATGTGTGCCACTTTGAACTCATTGCATACCTTCCAATTGTCCCAGTTTGGTGGGCCCATGTTTCTTTCCCCCTTTGTCTTCAGCTTACTTTAGTTGCTGCAAACTTTGTTCAAAGTGCAAAAGTTCTAGTCCCCACTGAGCTATGAAAGTCACAGGGTAACTCTGGGACAGTCTCTCACTCTCTCTTTGGCCATTTCCGCACTAGGCTGTTATAGCACTACGATTCCACTTTCAACATCCCATGGAATCCTGGGGTTTGCAGTTTCGCCCTCCCAAAACTGCAAAGCCCAGGATTCCATGGGATGTAGAAAGTGGAATCGTAGCGCTATAAACAGCCTAGTGCGGAAATGGCCTTTCTCAGCCTGAGCTACCTCACAGGATTGTTGTCGTGAGAACAACATAGGGAGGAGGGAGAGCCATGTGCAGCACCTTGAGTTCTATGGAGGCAAAATGGAATATCAGTGTGTAACGGAGGTATTTTTTTAAAAAAATTCTTGCTAAAGGAAAAAAATGATGGAATTTTTAAAATCTTCTATGGGGTCTTTGGAACAAATACTGATTGGGGAAGAAAATTGAAATGCCTCTTTTTTTTTAAGTCACAGATAATTTGTACTGGGACATTTTTCTGTTATGAGATGCCCTGGAATCTGGTTTGGGGAACAGACCCAGTGTTGTATAGTGGTTTGAGCACTGGACTATGACTCAAGACCAGGGTTCAATTCCCCACTTGGCCATGGAAACTCACTGGGTGACCTTGGGCAAGTCACATTCTCTCAACCTCAGAGGAAAGCAAATCCCCCGACCCTGCTGAGCCAATCTTGCCTAAGGGTCACCATAAGTCAGAAACAACTTGGAAGACACACCACAGCAACAACATATCATTAAAGGGGTTTGGTTAACGTTTCTTTCTATTTCTGCCTCAGAAACAGATGGAACTTACCGTATGTAGTTTTTATAACTAAATATATTTAGAATAATATATTTTTCCTAAAAGCAAATGCCCAGAGGATTTTTTTAATGCTCAAAACTGATTTTTCCCCCCCTAACCAATGTTTTTGTGTGGCTTCAAGTTGTATCTGACTTATGGCAACCCTAAGGTGACCCTATGGCTGAGTTTTCTGGGGCTGAGAGTATGTGACACACCCAAGGTGGGTTTCCATGGCCAAGCGGGGAATCAACCTAAGGTTGCATCTCAAGTTCACATGCAATTAGTTAAATACTGGAGTCTTAACTACCAAAGAAAGGGGAACAAAAGGCTTTTACCCTCAAGCACCACTAATTCAGATGAGTCTAATCACCTCTTCCTAAACAGCCCAATCTTGCCTGCAGGGGTTTATTCAGATGTAAACATCCCATTGAGATGGAAGAGTCATCCACCCAGTTGAAAGGGACAGGGCAGACTTTGATTAGATTAACTCATCTGCTAACAACTGTGCTGCAAGCCAGCCTTGTATTTACTTATGCAAAATCCACTCATCTACAGTGAATGGGATGACTGTGAAAATTCTCTCTGTAACTTAAGCACGCTCCCTTTCTTCCTCTTGCTGCCTCTTCCACCATCTTCTGCCCCAGCAGGACGATTTATCACTGGGCCACAGATGTTTGATCATGAATTGGAAGGAACTTCGTGGGCCCATCTTCCTCTCCTTCGTCCTTTTCGCTATCCTGCCTTAGTAAAGAAAACTCTGTATACATTGACATCATCTTTGTCATTATTGTTGTTGTGAGAGAATAATTCTCTTTCATTTTCTGTCTTCATAACATTATACAAATGGTATAGTTAGCAAGTCTGAAGTGGAGAAAGGATCTCCTTTTATGCACACACCCCTCACCGATTTTTAAAGACAGAGGTGATTTTCCAAATGTTTTGGACTACAACGCCCACAATTCGTTACCACTGACCATGCTGGAAAGCTGTTGATGGGAGTTATAGCCTGCAGGGCCACAGTTTTCCCCCCTCTATTTTAAGGACCATTTACGCCTCTCCTCTCCCTTCGTCCATTTTGCTTGCTTTTTTCCTCTTCTTCATCCTTCTGATTCTCTCCGTTCTCTCTTAATTTTCCCTTCCTTTCCTTCTCTTCCTTTCTTAAGTCATTTCCTCAAAGGCCCCTTCCTAAACTTCAAACCACAAGATTCCATAGGATGTTGAAAATGCAATAATAGCACTATAACGGTCTACTGCAGAAATATCCTTAGTGCCTCAGGAAAAGTTCCAGAGTACGGTACTGAGCTGGCTGTTTGTGCAGGAAGAGGGTAGAAATAGCTCTCATTAAATCCTATTAATTGTACTAATCAGTGTCCCTCCAGTTGCTTTTGAATTGCAGCTCCCCTCAGCCCTAGTCTGCATGGACACTGGAAGATTCTGGGAGTTGTAGTCCTAAATTACCTTGCCAAGTCCTGGTTCCTAGTAGAGGCTGAATGGAGGTCCTTAAAATTCTTTCCTCTGGTATTCATGTAATTTTTTTGTGGTGCAAACTTGAATTTTCCAGCACAGGCAGAGTAGCACCTGAACCAGTGGGTCAAAACCACAGGAATGAGATTTAAAAATCAGGAAGTCCTTGCTGACAGTAAGAATTGTTTTAGTGGGGAATAATCATCCATGGAGGACAGTGAATCTCTTTTGTTGGAGGTTTTTAGACATTTCTCTAGAATAATTTACTCATTGGAAAAGAAGACTGCATGAACCTTTGGAATGCCTTCCAATCATTTCCGCACGAGTCTATTATAGCGCAATGATTCCACTTTCAACCTCCTATGGAATCCTGGGGTTTGCAGTTTCGGGAGGGGCCAGCTGGCCCCTCCCAAAACTGCAAACCCCAGGATTCCATAGGAGGTTGAAAGTGGAATCATCGCACTTTAACAGACTCGTGCAGAAAGGCCCTTCTAGGGTTCTCCACCCTCTGTTTACAATTGCAGTCCATACAGTTCCAGCAGCCAGCTAGCTGTGTAAGGGTGTATCCACACTGTATAGTTATAGAAGTCTGATCTCACTTTAAGCGCCATGGTGCCATTCTATGGCATTTGGGGATGTGTACTCTCAAGGGATCCTTAGAATTCTCTAGTGCACTCTTGTGAACGACAGCATTAAAACTGTCTGGCAGAGAATCCTAAGTATCCCATGAAACTTCAAATCCCGCAATTCCATGGGACAGTACCAGAGCAGTTGCAGTGGTATCAAGGCGCTGTATTTGTGTAATGTGGATACCCCATGAGTCTGTTTCCCCATAAGAAGGAAAAGGGGGGAGGGAAGGATCTAGCAGTATCTTTGAGACTAAGGCCATTTCTACACTACACTGTTACAGTGCTATTATTCCGCTTTCAACATCCTGTGGAATTCTTGAGTTTTTAGTTTACTGAGGCCAAAGAGTTCTCTGGCTGAGAATTCTCAGTACCCCTCCCTAAACTGCAAACCCCAGGATTCCATGGGATGTTGAAAGTGGAATAACAACCCTATAACAGTGTAGTGAGGAAAGGCTCTTACTAATATATTTCTGAATAAGTTTGATTCATGGATTCCAATTGCATCTGATGACATGGTCTGGATTCCACAAAGCTTATGCTGAAATATCAATTAATCTCAATAGAGATCTTGCTCCCTCACGCTTTTCCTTCTCATCATATTAGGGTGGTCAGATGTCCTTCATTATAAGGGATGTCCCTTATCTGGTGGGCAAAAAAAAAGCTTGTCTTTTATAGGATTGGCAACTGTCCTTTGTTATAAGCCATGTGTCCGTGCCGTTGGAGGATTGTGAAGTTTTTCTTTTTACGTAGATTCAACAAGATGCTCCCCCCCCAAATCCTATCTTTTTGAGCATGGGCCCTCCATAAAGACAAAAATGTGGGCATCATGTAATTTAGGAATATGGACAGTGTGTTTATTTTGCAGAGAAATACACGGTGAAGTTAACTGAAATCCATATTTCCATTTGGCATTTAGGCAGAACACACATTTGTTAATAGCAATTTCCTGATGATCATCCCCGTATGTCATGAGTTTCGACTGTCTCTTTGATCACTGCCCGCACCAAGTCATATTATTCTAGTCCTTGTAACATCACAGGATCAGTCTAAGACTGATTTCACTCAAGTGCAAGTGGCATAGACGCAGATTTTGTGCTCATCGTAACAACTTCCATAGCCAGCTGTTTAGGGAGAGGCTAAACACACCTATAAAGAAACCAGTTCTAAGTTTCCACCTCTGCCAGGCCACAGGTCTTCTGCAAATCTTATCAGTCTTGATTACACATTTGGGATCAAGCTTTTGCATAACAACAGCGATAGCTCACAGTCAATGCATAGTTACTGGAGAAATCCCTCCTCTCTTTGCTGCTGGGAAGACTGCTGGCAGCTAGGATCAGAGGAAAGGACTTAAATCCCCACACCGATAGACCCAGTGAGTCAACAAGATCTACATATGTATAGAGCTGTCACTCAGCAACTGATTCCATGGATCTATTCTTGCTGGGACCATGATTGGATTTAGTTCAGAGAAGCCTGAGGCACCCTTGTGCAGAGAAATGAATGGAGTCATTTTCAATCAACGTCTGACATTGTCCAAATTTCTATTCAGAGAACCATGTCTTCCACTTCAGGGAGGGGTAACCCACAGCCTTCCAGCCATTGCTGAACTAAAACTCCCATCAGGCCTTCCCATTTGGCTAGGACTGATGGGACTTGAAGTCCAGCAACATCTGGAGAGACCGGTCTTAATGTTTTACCCTTTTCTACTAATAATATTTTAATACAATCATGGATCATCCTGAACTCATTTTTCCTAAATCCTCAAAGTCTCACACCTTCACCTTCTGCCTCCGGTTGATTCTCACCATAATTCCACCCCCAGTCTGTGCTGACCATAGGATTTTACTTTTAAAGAGTCTGGAAAAGTTACTTTTTAAAGACTACAACTCTCTGACCCCTTCAGGAGAGGAAGCCTCTTTATGCCATTTGCGGGCATCACAAATGGAGGTGAGACACAGTTATGAGAATTTGGAAAAGTTGTTTAAAACGGTAGAAACTAATGAATTTAAGTTAGGCACATTTTCATATCTTGGAGCTGTTTGCAACAAGGGTAAGAGCCCTTTTTAAATAGATGTAGTCTCTTTTTGTTATTGTTTAGTTTAGCATAATTGATTATTAGTTTAGTTTAAGTATGGTATATATGTATATGATTTTCTTTCTATGTTTCGCGTCATCTTATATGTAGATTGCATTTGTGGTTTTCTTTACTACAGATTGGTTTGGTTGTTTGGTTTCTTTTATGCTTTGATGGGTGTTCCTGCATAGCAAGGGGTTGGACTGGATGGCCCCTGGGGTCTCTTCCAGCTCTATGATTCTATTATGTATTTGTGTCAATTTTTAAAATTTTTAATTAAAAAAAAAGAGAATTTGGAGCAGTTTATCCCTTTTCTGCAACAACAGCTCCCAGAATCTGCCAGCCAACATAAACCAGTGGCTGAAGCTGGCTGGGGAAACTGGGAGATGTAGTCAATAAAGCAGGACTTTCCAAACAGTGTGCCGTAACACATTAGTGTGTCGCCTTGAAGCGTGCAGGTTGTGTCACCCACAATCTTGGAAATGTCTGTCATTATTTATAAATCATACAAATCAGTTTAAATTTTCTGAAATGGAATCTATCTCTATCCTTGTCTGTCTGTTATTGTGAAACTAGCTAAGACGTCTGCTGCCAGTAAACACAAATATTGCTTCCTCAGGACACAGATTCAACAGAGATCCAGCGAAAGAAAGAGGAAGGCTTGCATCAGAACCAAATGACATAGCACTTTGGCTGTAACTGCTGAATGATAGTAAAGAAGACTCAGTGGAAATTCAAAAAAAAAAAATAATAATCACATATTTTTAAAAATATATGAAAGCTGTTCATGAGATATGTTGTGTCCATTTGTTATTACAGTTCATGTTACGTGTCTGTATCTCTTCTAAAGGGTTAGTTCAGCCTCTGGTTTGCTAGGAAAACTGAATGCCTGTGTTGCAAAATGATGCACGTCTAAAAAGTGTGTCACTAACATGCACAGTTTGGAAAGCGCTGCAATAAAGGCGGCTTTTCCCAAACTCTCTGCAGCGCCTGACACAGGGCTGAGCGGCGTTTGGGCGTCAGCAGCGCCCCCTACCGTCCGCTCGCTCCCCTGCAACTCCCCTCCGCAACGCCTCTGGAAGTTCCCACGCGTCCAGGATGTCCTTTTAGGGTCGATGACGTAGCCGGTGGGCGGGGAAATCCCCGCCTTCTTTTCCGGCGCGGCTGGGACCCGCCTCGTGTGAGTCAGAAAGGCTGCTCGGAGCCACGCGTGCCTTTGAGTGTGATCGCGAGTCGGGCACCGCGTGTTGGCGGGGCGCAGGGGACCACGCTGCTTTGCTGGGTAAGAGCGGCAAGCGGGGATGAAGTGGGGTGGGGGAGGAAGGGCTAAGTAGGGGGGGGAATTGGCTTGATTTGAAGGGGAAATCCCTTGCCTTCTCTCCCCGATCTCCCTCGTTATCATTTTTGTTGCGGAGGAGCGGTGGTTGTTATAATCTTATTTGCCTCCAGTTCATCATCCCGGTCGTCCAGGGCGCTGCTAAGGTCTTGCAAACTCACGACCGAGGTTTCCTGGACTGAATCAATTTGATTATTAATCATCATCATCATCATCATCATCATAAACTGGCTCAATCCAGGAAGCCACGGCCCTGAGTAGGACTAATATTAATACATTTAGGGGAAGGAAGGGATGTGCCGCAGTTAGGGGAAGCGAAATTATTTCCACCGATTTTGGGCCAGATCGTGTTCCCCTTCCCCCTCGGAGAGGCTTAGAAATTCTTCCCTCCACGTGCTGTTGTTTTTAATCTCCCGCTCCCCCCCCCCGCGCTCTGCCGTTCCTCTCCACCGAGGCCATTTCCGCACTAGAGTGTTATAGCGCTCTTATTCCACTTGCAACGTCCTATGGAATCCTGGGGTTTGCAGTTTCTGTGGTAGCGCTATTAATCCGCTTTCAACATTCAATCGGATCCTGGGGTTTGCATTTGAGGGAGGGGCTTCAAAGGAATAAAAGCACTATAACAGTCTAGTGTGGAAATGGCCAAGGTTATGGGGGTACGCGATTGGGCCGAATATCCTCCTCTTTGGGGTTCCCCCGACCCGTTCCCTCTCCCCCGCGCGCCCTCTTTTTCTCAGAAGGAACCCCTTGGGTTGGAATCTCCCTGTCTTGATCTTCGCTCCTGTTCGACATTTTTAATTTCACTTTTTCCTTTCTACGGCTGCACCTCGGATCTACTACCATTCTCCCGATCGGCACCCCAATCCGAAACCAAACAGCTCTAGTTCCGTTTCTTTACTTCCTCTTCCTTCTCCATCTTCACCTTTGGCTTCTGGGCGCGATGCTCAAGGCCCCCGCCCCGGCGCCAGTCCAAGTCAAAGCCAGAGCTTGGGCGAGTTGCTTGCATGGACGACAACGCCCAGAATCCCCGTGCCCGCAGGGGGATTCTGGGCGTTGTAGTCCAAGCAAGCAACTCGCCCAAGCTCTGGCCCAATCCGTCACCCACTGCGTGTCTTGGAGCGGTTGGGGAGAGCCCTCGTGCCGTTTAATCCTGCTTGTGCCTACTCAGAAGTAAGCCCCCTTGAGTTCAGTGCGGCTTACTCTCAGGTAAAGCAAATACAGACTGGCAGCCCTAGTGTGGAAAAGGTATTGTTGGCCTTTAAGATGTCACATAGTTTCCTGTCTGTGTGTACTGGCTGTACGATAGTCTTTGTTTCCCTAGCATTTGCTGTCTGCTCCCTCTATCCACTCTCCATCCTGTCATCCCCATTGCCCCGTCCTATGCTATCCCCCCGCCCTTGTCCCCCACCCTTTGCCCTTTCTGGTTCCTTTCTCTGTGTATTTCCTCTTCTGTTTTGATGCTCTTCAGATTTCCCAGCGGCTGATGAAATTCACTCATAACAGGCTCAGTTGTGTAATCTGGGGCTTTTGCCGATTCCTGAGGGTATTCTTGGGAGAAGGGGGTTGCCTTGCCTCTGCCTCCTCCCCTGGCCCTCCCTCCCTTTAGTAGGAAATCTGTTTAATAATGAAAGTGTTTTCCCCTTATTCTCCTCCCCTGCTTTCCTGCCTGTGTTCTGATTTCTAGCTACCTTGTACTGAGCGAGACCATTTGGATTGGCAGCCACTTTCCAGGGTTTCAGGATCCCTCCCAGTTGTTGTTGTGTGCCTTCAAGACATGGGAACGCCAAGGTGACCCTATCTCAGGGTTTTCTGTGGCTGAGAGTGTGTGACACACCCAAGGTCACCCAGTGAGTCTCCGTGGCTGAGTGGGGAAGCGAACCCTGATCTCAGGGTCACAGTCCAATGCTCAGATCACTACACTATGCTGGCTCTTGTTCTTGCCCACTGAAGTTCTTTCCCACTACTATAATTTCACTGTAACTATCTGGCTGCATTCTGGGGAATTCTGGGATCATCTGCAATTTGGGGAGGCACTAGAGCTCTCTGACACCCCCCAAAACTGCAAATCTCAGGGTTCCCATCGGATGTAGGCCCTGGCACTGAAAGGGGAGGATCATCAAGCTGTTTGTGTGAATTGTCCCCTGTTGGTCTCTTATCCACGTACTAACCAGCCCCCACCCCAGTGCAGTTTAGTGTCCAAGATCAGATTTGAGATTCAGTGATAAGGTGATCATGTGCTGCTTTGGGTTTTGTGTCTCAGATCAGAATGCACCAGTTGCATCAGACCAGAGCTTGGGAAAGTGGACAAGTGACAAGACTACACTTTTTAAATATCTCGAGGGCTGTTGCAAAGAGGAGGGGGCAGGCCTGTTCTCTGTTGCCCCCAAGGGTAGGACCGACTAATAAGGTTTGGAGTTCCAGGAGGGTGGATTTCAGTTGAACATTAGAAGTAACTTCTTGAGTGGCTCAGGAGTGGGTAGGTACCTCCTAGGGATGTTCTAGCTCAGTGGTTGCCAACTTTGGTCTTCCAGGTGGTTTGGACTTCAGCTCCCAGAATTCCTGATCATTGGATAAGCTGGATTGGGCTTCTGGGAGTTGAAGTCCAAAAAAAAACCTGGACGACCCACTGGTAAAGTTTATCCTGCCGTGAGTAGAGGCTTGGACTTGATGGGCCATGAGGCCTTCTCAAACTTTATGATTCTGTGACTCTGAATTCTACTGGCTGTGCTGGCTGGGGGATTCTGGAAGCTGTAGTTTAAAAAAGCTTGGCCAGGTTCTGAGTTGAGGGGTGAAGCTAATGGCCACTGCTTATTGCATGAAGAGGTACTTATTTCTCCCGGCCTTGACACTCGGTGGCCCCTTAGTACTGGCCAGTGAGGGCTAGAAGGAATTGGCTGATGCTAGACCAAGAATGTGACTGTGGGTTTGATTTCTTAGAGCTTGCTCCTCTACACGATGAGCCAGGCTTGAGTCATACCACAATCCACTCTAGATAGGATTGGGTTCACACTGGGTCATCTTGCTTGCTGTTGTATTCTCCCTTGGCAAGGCGCTTCCAGATCATTTTGCCTTTTGCATTACAACTCCCAGAGTCCCCCAGCCAACAGGGCCACTGTCTGGGGTTTTTGGAGTTGTACTTTCCCAAGAACTTACTCGGAGGCTTATGCTGCCTGTCATAGGACTGCCTAGCAGTCAGAAGGGTAGAAGGTAAGTAAGAGCCATGTCACTTGCTGGGAACTAGGCTCCTGACCAGGCCATGGTAGCTGGGAGGCTTTTAAGGGTGATTGAGCTGGCAAAGTGAGCTTTTTCATCTCCTTAACCCCACCTCAACGACTAGCTTAGATTGCTAAGAAATTCTGAGGTAGTGGAAGAGGGAGGCAGGGAGGACTTGGCTGAAAGTAATTCTAATAGACTGAACAGTGTGTGTGTGTAAAACACTAAGCAAATGTAGTCGTTCTGTTGTCTTTTCCCATCTTATTCTTCACTTGAGTTTGGCACTGAGATGGAGAAAAGAGATTTTGATGGTTGTTTCCAATTTGATTGGCTTGCTGTGGGGCAGGATGGAGACAGGCATTGTAGATTTCTGCAAAAAGTCACTCCCAGTGCTGCTTAACCCATCATGCTGTCCATTTGACTGGGCTTATGACCAGTAGCCTGCCGGGTGCTTTTCATAGTCACCTTATTTTGGGTAAGCACGGAAAACATGCAGATCTCCAAGCATTTTAGAGAAGGTGATGAGCATGTCTTGGCACCACGTTGACTCAAGGGGCTGGGTATTTAGAGATGAAAGCTTGGGGGGAGTGTTTGTTTGCACATCACCTCCCAGAATCTCTGAACCAGCATGGTTACTATGCTGGCTGGTAGATTCTGGGAGCAATGGTTCAAAAAAGGAACTTTTTCGAATTCTGTGAGAGACAGGGCCTTTTCTGTGATGATGCCAAGCAATGATGATATTCTTTGCTGGCTGAGATCTGATGAATTCCTTCTTTGCTTGTTTGTAGACCAGGCTCCCCAGTCTGGCAGTTTCCAGATGGGTTATACTGTGGTTCCCATAACTCTCAGCTAATTCAGGAGGCTAAAGGTACATAGCTATTCCTTATGGATGTAACCATATTTTTTGCTATCCATTTCTTTGTTTAAAACTGAGAGGTTCTGGGTTCAGTTCCCCACTCAGTCACTGCATGATCTCTCGGTTTAACCTGCCTGCCACTGTGATTTTTAAAGCAGAATAGGGGCTAGAACTTGGATTTCCCCAAGTCCCAGTCCAGCACTCTAATCACTATGCCATGCTAGGTCTCAATAGCTATGCTCGAGATTGCCCTGCAAGTTAGTTTCTTTGGTGCAGGTATGCTTTGGATGCTGCTGCATAGCCAGAGATGCATTGGCATGGGTTGGTTTGCTGTACCTTTTCTCTTCCAGTGCCCTGGCAAGGGGCCAGGGAGTTTCCTAGGAGTGAATAAAAAGATGTTAGGTCAGGCTGAAGAAGAACTGAGAGCACCTGAAAACAAAAGCAAAATAGGAAACCACCCCAGTAATTCCTGTGAAGTGGAACAGTTGGGAAATTCTGGTGGTTTTGCTGGAAGATAAGAACTTAAGAGGGCACTGGGATGTTATTTGCAGGAGTTTTTGTTGCTGTTGTGTGTGCCAGGGCCTAAAAACTCTAAAGACATGAGATTCCATCTGATCTTGGTAGCTAAGCAAGTTCAGCCCTGGTTAGTAATTGAATGGGAGACTACCGAGGAATGCCATGTGCTGTAGGCTATATATCAGAGGAAGGAACTGGCAAAACCACATCTAAGCGTTCCTAAGAAAACCCAGTGAAATTCATGGGATCACCAGAAGTCAGCAGGTGATTTGAAGGTGTGTGGAAGCACGCACAGTCCATTAAAGCGGTAGGTTAATGCAATACAAATGTGTGATCCCTTTCTGTGTAGGTTAAACTGATCTGCTTGGCTTTGTTTGTGGCTACTCATCCTTATGGCTATATATTTACTTCTGTGCCAATGATGATGTGGAACACATTTGGAAAGGTGCTTCTATGAGAACTTGGAAAAAGTCTATGGATCGCAACACCCAGTATCCCCAACCAGCATGGCATGGGGACAGTCTGGGCGTTGTAGTTTTTTTTAAAAAACACAACACTTTTCCAGATTTGCAGTTCGCCTTGTGTCCTATTTGAACACTTTCTCATAGGTGTCTGGTTGGGAATAGAATGTTGAGCTAGAAGAGTCTTTAGCCTGGTTCTGTATTAACAGTTTTTAGGATCCCTTGTTGAGTTAGGGTTTACCTATGCTGCACCGTTACATAGCTTCATACCATACTTAACTGCATAGCTTTATCCTATTGAATCTGGGGGATTGTAGTTTGGTGAAGTACTTAGAATTCTTGGCTTGAGAGGTCTAGTGCTCACTATCTGTTTCTGGGCACAGTTCAAACTGCTAATTATATCCTACAAAGTCCTGCATGGCTCTGGAACCAGGGATGGGTTTTCCTGCATAGCAGGGGGTTGGACTCGATGGCCCTTGGGGTCTCTTCTGATTCTATGATTCTATGAAACCAGCACAGCCTCTTTGCAGGCTTTCCATCAGCAAACAGGCTTTTAGAATTGAAGGTTTATATAGAAAGAGCTTTTAAGAGAGTGCTGTACATTGTTTTGTTTTACTGTTTCTAAACTGCTTTTTATACTTTGTAGTTGCATGTTTTAAATTGTTTTGAAATTGTGCATAGTTGAAATCCTTTCCCATGTGTATCTTTTTTTATGTTTTTAGTTCAGTTATACTTGTCTTCATTTGTAAGCCTCCTTGAGTCTGCAGTTGTGAGGTGGAAAGTGGAATATTAATAAAGATGGTAATCCTAGTTGTCACCCATGTTGAATTCTGAGTATCCTACCATCTACACATCTCAGGATTCTCTAAGGTGGAGCCATAACAGTGAAAAGTGGTATGAAGCAGGTATAAAAGTGTAGTGCAGATACACAAAAAGACATCTATAGAATTTTTCATCCAGTTCAGGTGCCCAAGGTTGTCTGTTCTTGAATGTGTTCCAAACTCTCACCTCTCCTTATGGGTTAAAGTGGACCTGGAGGAGATTTTGCTGTTCATGGTTCCATGTTCATTCCACTTTTCTCACTTGGTCAGACATTTGGGAATTGTCTTCTGTTTCAAAAGGTGTGTCGAATTGTTTGTAGGTCATGGCTAAGCAACAGATTGTGCAAATTACTTATGGCCTATCGCCAGTTTGTATGAGAAATGGGCTGAAATAGATTCCATAGGTGAATTAGTATTTTTTTAAAAACTTTTATCTCAGGCCATCCCCAAATTTGGATTTTGGTTTGGACTCTTGGACTCAAGTCTACTTTAGTTTATACCCTACCATTCTCCCAACAGTGAGCCGGAAGTTACTTTTTACATGGAATTTTTAATGGTTTTTCTCTGTGAGATTGAGGGAGAAGGAAATTCAACCAATTGTGTGAGCCGCAGTGTGGATTAAAGCTTGCCCTTTGCACCCTCTAATAGATCTTTAGTTGCAAAGAACTTGCAGATCATGAGGTTGTACTTCTGTGCTTGCAAATGTTCACAATACCCAGAAAGTAGCTTCTGTGTGATCTTTTTGGCTTTCCTTTCCAATGATGTCATCCGGTGTTTGTGTGTTTCTTTTTATTATTTTTTTTGCTAGATGAGCTAGCTAAAGCAAGAGACTGCTGAGATAATGGGCACTCAGCAAGTCTTGTGACTTGAGGGGCAGATAGGGGGAGAACATGGCACCTTCAACAGGTGGAATGTTTTCCCTGGAATATTTAAGCTGCTCCTAAAAGCCCAATCTGTGATGCTGAGTGTGGTGTGCTCCTTTTTGTGATTCTAAGCTGCAATTCTTTTCTTTAAAAGTCTCTCTAGCCAGGAACCAGTGACTGTTATTTGCAGCTTTGTAATGTCAAGGCTAGACTTGGAGAAGCTATTTGCTTTGGACTGCAATTCCCAGAATCTCTCTGGCCATGTTGTAGTCTAGAAATGTAGGTTTTTTGAAAAAAATCTCTAAGGCTCTCCTAAGGTGTTTCAAAGACAAAAGGTAAAAATAAGATCTGCTGGTAGATCTAGCACTGTGATTCCCAGACTCTAGTCCTCCAGGTGTTCGGACTTCAGCTCCCAGAAATCCAAGCTATCTTGGCCAGTGATCAGTGATTCGGGGAGCTGAAGTCCGAAACAGCTGGAAGACTAGACTTTGGGGGACACCAATCTAGAAGGTTCTTCCTCTGAATTAGGTTCCTGGAAAAAGAAAAGTTGGGAAGAATTAGGGGTTAGCTTGTGTGTTGAAAGGACCGATGAACTTAGTTTTGGCACCGATCAGGAATTTCTGGGTCCGGGGGGCCTTGGAACATTAAAGGGGACAGTTTTGTGTGCTTAGCTATGTCAAATGGACCCTATGCTGGGGTTTTATTGAAAGGGGGATTGCCGTTACCTTCCTATGAAGCCAAGCCAAGGTGTGTTGCCCAAGGTGACCTAGCGAGTATGCAAGACTTCAGTGGGAATTCGAACCCTTGACACCCAGAGTTCTACTCAAACCACTACATCATTCTGGCTGGCCCTACAATGTTGTTAGTGGTACTTCAATTATAACTTACATCATGGGTAAGGAGGCTACGTGTGGCTCATAGGTTGCAGTTTGCACACCTGCCTTAGAATGTATGCCATTTTGAGCCACTGTATTGTCCCTGATCTTATTTGTTAGGCTTCAGAGTTCCAAGGAGGAAAACAATAAAAAGTGAAGCTAATCCCTACGAACCTGAAGTCTACTGACCCCTGCCTACAGATTTCAGGTATTGCAGAGTGTAGTGGCTTCCTTTTCAATACCATGTCTTTAGCAAGAGGATGCTGCTGTAATCGTGTCCTGTTGTGGGCTTCCCCCCTACGATTGATCACTATGTGGGAGTAGAAAGGCAGGCTGGGTAAGCCTTCAATTTGATTCAGTTTAGCTACTTCTGTTGGAGAGAGCCGGCATGGTATAGTGGTTTGAGTGTTGAACTAAGGACCCTGGGGACCAGCATTTAATTCCTGCTCGGCCGTGGAGACCCAGTGAGTGAGCTTGGGCCCATCACACACTCTGAGCCCAAGAAAACCTCATGATAGGTTTGCTTTAGGGCCGCCATGAGTCAGAAATGAGTCGAAGGCACGTGATACCATCAATGTCTGTTGAAAATAATGCACACTGTGAGTTGTGGGAAAGTGGGGTGGGGTCAGCCCAGAGTCAGCGCAATAACAAAATGTTAATCGTGCCTTGCAGCATGCTTGTCCTTCTGGTTCTGGAAAACAGGGAGGGAGTGAACCTTCGACAACAACAAGGTATAAATCTCTTGCGTAGCTCCTAACTGCCTTGTCTGGGAGGTCAGGATAGTGTGTGTGTAAACAGACATGCATACAGTCAGGTGCTTGTGCTGATGTAACATGCAAACTGGGTGCCTGGGAGCACACACACGCCTCCCTTTTATTTTGCCTCTCCCACCTTCCAAGTGTAATCTCTGTGTTGCAAAGTTGTGCAACCCTCCCACTGTGTACTTCCGTGTCCCGTAACTGACAGATAGTCGGTTGAGACAACCTGTTCCAGGAAGTTGGTCAGGCGAGTCTGCTGGGAGGGGAGAAGAGCTTGTTCATATAACAGTGTGACTCTACAGCCCTCGTATTCTCAACCAGGGTGTGTTGGGTGAGTGTGGGGACATGGCGAGCGAAGCAGTGCCCCCAGGTGCATGGCTGTTTGGGTGAGAGGGGTGCTCATATTTACACGCAAAAGATTGGATCAAGACAACTGGGGACATTTCATACTAGACAATTACACTTCTGTAATTCAGGGACTTCATCCTGTGGAATCCTGGGGATTGTAGTTTGGGGAGGCACTGCAGCTCTCTGGCTGAGAATGCTAAATACCTCATCCTAAACTGCAAATCCCAGAATTCTACAGGATGTTACCGTGGCAGTTAAAGTGGAACCACAATGCTAAAACTGTGTGGTATGAATGGGCCCCTGGTAATGATGGAGAAATGCATTCAACTTTCAAAGCTGCCAGCTTGGGGTAGTCTGCCTTTTCCTAACCCAATGCTCTCTGGATGGCTTGTGCCCTGGGGGATTCTGGTAGTCCCAAATGTAGCTTCTCTGAGCTGTGACTGGCGCAAACCAGGTAGGGGAAGATGGATTTACACTGCACTGCAGTGGTTTTTAAATACTGTTGCCCTAGATATTGTGGGAAAGAGTGAGTGTGGTGTCGTGGTTTGAGTGTCAGATTATGAATCTGGAAATGAGGGTTTGAATCCCCCCCTTGGCAAGTCACACTCTCTGTCTCGGAGGAAAGCAAAGGCAACCCTTCCTGTGGATAAATCTTGCCAAGAAAACTCTGTGATAGGTTCACCTTGGGGTCACCGTAAGTCAGAAACAGTTTTTCTCACTACCAGCAAATTATAGAGTGAGTTGTTAAATGCTTCCCTCAGGTATTGTGTTATAATTAAGAGCCATTATGTTCATTGATAACAGTGTAATGCACCATCACCCTCCCTTTTCAAAATCCCCTTTTGACTGGGTTTTGCTTGGGGTCTGACTCACTGGTGAGAAACAGGTCAGGAATGTCGACTCCTGCTCATCCCAAGGACTGATCTGTTAGCAACCTTGTTTGATAGCTTGCACCCTGGCTCGCTTGTGTGAGTCATCTAGCACTGTTTAAGCTGGCTCACCTGTTTTCCGTCTCTGTTACTTTGCTGTGGGGTCGTTCACCCTATGCTGTGATTCCCCTTTAACTGCTGTGGCTGCATCCTGTGGAATTTGTAGTTTGGGGAGGCACTAGAGCTCTCTGGCTGAGTATTCTAAGTAGCTCATCCTAAACTGCAAATCCCAGAATTGTACGGGATGTTGCCGTGGCAGTAAAAGTGAAATCACAGTGCTATAATTGTGTTATATGAAATTACTCATGGACATCTTAGGTGGCAGGTGGATTTCTTTGCTGGGGTGGGTGTCAAGTGTGTTGCAGGTAGAATTCCAAATGCAAAGGAGTGTCACTGGAATATGTGTGATTGTATTGATAGCTGATCGTAGTGATGTCATTTCCCTATAATCAGCTGAGTGGTGGGAACAGGCTGTACCATAACGGTTTCCAGAATGGGAAGTTAGAGCTATCCTTCCATCTGTAAGCAAAAACTTTTTTTGCTTCTGATTCCCAAGAGCCAAATGTTTTTTGAAGAAAGATCTGATAGTAGGATGCTGTGCAGTTTTTTATGGTGCTCCTTTTGCTTTCTGTTATGTATGTTTTGAGATTGTTCTGATGTTTGAGTTGTACTCTCATCCACGTGGTTTTTGGAGAGAAAGCTGAGAGTTAAATAATAATAATAATATAGTTGTGACATTTACCTTGTGGAGCGCATTTCCTGGAATGCCTCAGGCAGCATGCTGGGGAATGGTAGTGAGCTGAAGTGATTCTGTGGGGAGAAAATGAGGGCAATTTCCTTCCCAAATAAAAATTCTGCAGCCCCCAAACGAATGTTTCCTTCAGTTTCCAAATCTCTAGCATTGCGCTCCATAATTGTCTCAACACTGAGAATCATTCACACCTAGAGCTCTACAATTTCCTGTGTTCACATTTCCTTGGCAAGTTCACCTGTCCTTGTTTTTCTGGCATGCCCAATCTGTATTTTTAAATGCTCAACTGAAACTTTGCATTAACTGCAATGCTAGAAACTTGGGAGACGGAGAGAGTATTTTTATCAGAAGGGTGTAATTCTTCCTTGAAAGGCAACGAGCCAGTGTGATGTAGTTGTTTGAGCACTGGACTGTGACCTCTGAGACTGGGATTCAATTCCCTGTCCAGCCACCGGCTGACCTTGGGTGTGTCACACACTCTCAGCCCCAGAAAACCCTTTGATAGGTTCACCTTAGGGTTGCCATAAGTTAGAAATGACTTGAAAGCATGAAACAACAAGCTTTTATTTTGCCCCAGCCCCATAGCTACACCCTTGTCTTTAGGAGAGTTTGTGTGGCCTCTAGATAACCGCACTGTAGTCAAAACCATTGGGTATCCCTGGCTTAAAGGGAGAAGGTGAATGAGTGGGTAGCTGTGGTCAGGAAGGGGTCACTCCATTGAGGGCGTCATTTTCCCACGGACGCCCCTCCCTGGTGCCCACCACGGGTCAGCCAGCTCAGCTCGAGCTGTGTGGGACCGCTAAGGGGCAAGGAGGTTGGTATAGGTGCCCTCTGGGTTCCTTCCGGTGCTGCAGCCACTAATCTCCTTGCTTTCTGTCTGGCAAGTGTTGAAAGGTAAACGTGTGAGGCCGTAGTTGTGACCCAGCTGACAGAGTCCTGATGTAACAGCCCTGCAATCTCCCTTCCTCTTGCTGAGTGAGTCACGTCTCTACCATCAGCCCGAGTCACTAGACGGTGTTGCAACTTGAAGACAAAGGACTTCCTTGTGCTGAATGGGAAACCTCTTGCGTTTGTGTCCCAGCCCAAGTGGAGAGAGGGACCGGCGTAGCCCCAGCAGAAAAAGAGATTAGGGGTATGGGGACCAGGATGTTCCTGTGGGGGAAAAGAAAGTTATTTTGATTTCTTTGAAGCTTTTTTTGGCCTCGTCTCTGTGCCAGCACTATAAGTAGGATCCCTGTTTTGTTTTCTCCTTAGGATGGAGGATCAACAGTGGACTATGAAAGAGGAAGTAGAAAAGGCGGTCCGGTTTCTCTGTCGGGTGGTGAAGACCTGGAACGAGAAACTGGACCGAGAGCAGGTGGATCGTTTCGGCGAGTGCCTGATTCCCATCTTGTGCGAGCGATATACTGGCCATTGGTACCCGGAGAACCCTCTCAAAGGGCAGGCATACAGGTAAGCAAAAAAGATTGGCATTATGTTTTCTTTTAATTTGGGGGTGAAGAAGTTTCTTCAGCATGCTGTTGGGGATTGTGTAGCCCTCTGGATCTTGCTGGACTGCAACTCCCATCAGCCTTTACCAGTGTAGCCGGGGCGAGGGCTGATGAGGATGTGCAGTCCATCAGCACGCGGAGAGCTAGAAATTGCTCTTTCTTGTGCTAGCGGACTAATACATTACCAAGCCGTCCTTTTCTTTTGTAACTTGTGTGTGTTCAGCACAACGTCTGTAAAAACTGAGCCTTTGCTTTGGGGCACTAAATTAATGTCTGAGGGGATGAGGTTGTGTGTGTGTGGGTGTGTATTTTTGTCAAGCGATCAAAGAAAAGCTATCTGCTCATGCTCAGAGGCCACTATACAGTGAAAGCGTGCATAAGTTGCATGCACGATATCCTAGTTTCAATTCCTTATATCTCCAGGTGGGATAGGAATATTCTTTTGTCTGCAGCCTTGGAGATATAGTGCTAATCGGTGGCTGTGTTGGCTGAGTGATTCTGGGAGCTGTAGTCCAAGAACGTAACATTTTTGAACTTTTAAAATAGGCATTACTGACGTAGATGTCTAATGATTTGGCTGTGTAAGGCAGTTTTTCCTACATTCCTTTATTACTTCAGTTGCAAACAGATCCCTCTGGCTCACCAGAAGGTCATCGCTTGACTGCTTTTACAAAATCAGAATATCAAAAAAAGAACACAACTCTGTGAATGCTTGTGGTAGAGAGATGATCTTAATCTGCAAAAATGATCACAAAACAACATGCTGTATTTAATGTCAAGGAAATGAGGTTTGCAGTGGCTACAGACTGAGCAGTTGCAGAGATGATAGCGTGTTTGTTTAACCAGAAGGAAGTTGGTTTTCTTGTGATCAGAAGTGCCAAGAGCCTGCAACGGAAGAAATAGAGAGGGCAGAACTGCAAATACCTAGAAGGTTGTGAGCAAATGTGGACTTGTATTTGATCGTGTATTAATTTCCTGGCAGTAATGGTATTAGAGAGAGAAGTAATGTGCTAAAGTGGTTAGAGCAGGAGGGGGTGAGAATCATACAGCATTCCAGGAATTTTCAAGCTTCACACCCCAGCTGCCAGCACAAGGCTATGGTGAGGAATGCTAGGAACTGCAGTCCCAACAGCTTCTGGGAGGGCTGCATGATTCCCACCCTAGGTTTTGAATGTCTCAGACTGGGATTTCAGGGAACATATGAATTCACTGGGGGTGGCCATAGGGCCAGTTACTGTCTCTTAGCTGAACCTACTTCTCAGGGTAGGCGCTGTGAGGATAAAGGGTGGTGGAGGAATGCCGTGTACCAAGACAGAAGTAGAACTAACAACAACAAAATAATAATGATATGCATATTATTTGCATAGTGCTTTATATACCTATGAGATCTGTGGTAGGGCTTTCTTGGGACACACTCATGATCACTGATTTTTTTTTGCTTAACTCCGGTTCTGTTTTCTCCTGTTCAGGGAAAAAAAATAGAAAAAACATAGTGCAACACTCAGCTTAATCTAGTTCCCAAATGACCAGTTAAATTCCGCTGGTATTTAAAATCCACTGGTATTTTGAGGTATTATTTCAATGTAGCAGGTGTACTGCCACATATATGTCTCTTCCAGAATGATGTAAGCTATATATATCCTTGGAGGTGAACAATTCACATTTAATCAAGTCTTTATTCCATTTGGAATCCTTCTTTCCTCCAAGAAGCTGAAAGTGCATACATGGTCATCTTTGCTGTTTTTTTCCGCCCTCAAAGCCCGATCTCAACATAAGCCTGTGAGATAGGTTAGGCTGGGGCATACTGGCTGGCTCAAAGTCACACTTGGAGCTTTATTAACTCAATGGAGATTTGAACTTGAGACTTTCCATTCCTCAAGCACCAGTCAAACCACTACATAGGCAGAGGGTAGCAAGTAGACCCAGATGGGCAAGTTGGAAGATTCCAGGGGCCACTTTCCACCTCTGGGAACCATACAGAGTGCCAAACACAAAACCAAGTTTTTGAAAATCTACTTCTGGTTTTGAACAATAGTTTTTTTAAAAAAATGTTGAACAGTGCATGGGCATTTTCCTGGGGCATTTTTATACTATACAATTGTGACTCTATGATTCCACTTTCCACTTTCAAGTGCCATGGTTCTATCCTGTGGAATTCTGGAATTTGTTTTCTAGGGAGCAGCACAAGAGCCAGTGTGGTATAGTGGTTCGAGCATTTCAGGGTTCGATTCCCCACTCACGCATGGAAACCCACTGGGTGACTTTGGTCACATCACACATTCTGAGCCCTAGAAAACCCTGTGATAACTTTGCCTTAGAGCTGGTGTAAGGACTGAGAATTCCCAGCTCTGGTGCCGCCCTGGACTACAAACCCCAGATTTCAGTCGGATGAAGCCGTGGAAGTTAAAGTGGAATCATAATGCTCTGTGTAGTGTGAAACGGGCTCAGGAGGTTTCTAGGAGAGGCCATCTCTTTTTTCTTTCCCTAGAAAAAAAGTCATTTCAGACGATTCTGGGGAAGGTCAGCAACAACCAACAGAATCTCTGGGGGCAAACTTTGCCCATTCTTGAATTATATTCTGTGGCAGAGGCAGCACAGTGGCTTGTAGTACATTCCCAGATTTTCTAACCGTCTTTGTCCTCTAGCTGCTTGCCAGGTGTAACACAAAGCAATGATCTAATGCTTTTTTTTATATAGAGTCAATTGTTTGCAGAGCAAGCTGTGAAATAAACTGCATTTTATCTCTCAAGGCTATTTCTGTAACTGATAGAACCGCAGTTTGCATAACTGGTGGCTCTTCCACCTGTGTCGCTCACCTGTAGGTTTTGTTTGCAAGGCACAGGCTGGCATTTATTGTACCGCAGATTGTAATTGGGCAGCTCTTGTTCTATAAAACTGTATTATTATTGTGCACACACTGTACCCGAGGACAGACTTGACTTATTCAGGAACTTTTGTTTCCAAATCAAGTCATGCCAGTTTTAGTGGATCTTATCTCCAAGCGAGTGCGTAGAAGGAGCAGAGAGATTAAAATTGCTGACCTGCATTCTTTGTTTGTGAGAAACAATCCTGGATCTAGTGCTGTGATCCCCGATATAGATGTCACATAGAAATTGGGGTGGCTCAGAAGAATTGTTCAGTAGTACAGTCGGCCCTCCACATTTGCAGGTTTGACTTTTTTGGATTTGATTATTTGCAAGTTTCTCCACCCCCCCACCCCCACACATCTCAAGCACTTCTTTTCTGGGAGAACCTTCCCTCTCAGCTGCTCTGATCAGGCCATGCTTTAAAAACCCACTTCTGGTCCTCCTTGTCCTCCACCATTTGCTACCTGGTCAGCTGAGGTCGAATCGCAGCCTGTTTTCTTAGCACCACAAACCCTCTCTCAATGCTCGCCATGCACCCAAGGAAGGAGAAGGGTGAGAGAGAGGAAATATGGGGCCACCAAGCCAACTCACTCCCCTTTCCTCTCATTTGCCTAGTTTGGACCCCGGGTGCCTGTTCCCCCACCATTCCGTGGCCCCCTTCTCACACATTTTGATAGTTGCGGTTTTTCCACTTCTGTGAGCCCCTAGCCCTAGCGAAGGTGGAGGGCCGGCTGTAGGTTCAAGACAAAGAAAAGGAAGCATTTCTTCGCGTAGGGGTTGTGTTTGCACAGAACAATAAATCAGGATTCCTAATTTAACCATGAAAGAGTTGCATGTTGGTGCAAGCTACCTCATTCACTCCTCGCACCAGGATTAAAACAAAGAGGAAATGTTTTCCACTCTGGCTTTTGTTGGTTTTCAAACCTGGTATTTTTAAGAGGAGCAAACCAGGACCCTGACTTGGCTGCAAAGAGGATATTTACTGGTTAGTTTCATTCACTCTGGTTGTATTCACAGTATGGATTAAGTTATGCCGAAGCCTCCAAACTCCGGCCATTAAAGGTTCCATCACATTGCCAAAAATGTGTATTACTCTAACCACTTCTTTTGTTTGCCTTTGGAAGTCCTTCATAATCTAAGCAGCTTCTGAGGGGAGGGGGAGCATTTTTTGCTTTTCCCTGGATCTTTGTCGGGTGTACATGCCCACTCCACCCCCAAATTCATCAGAAAAGGGCAAATGGGAACTCCCAGAGGTCCAAAGAGGTGATAATTTGCCATTTCGAGATTATTTTTCAAGCCTGTGCCAGACTCAAAATAGCCTTTTATAGAAACAGGAAATGACCTTAGAAAGTCTCTTTCAAGCCTAAAAATGGTCCAGCCATGGTGTATGTATATAGCAAGGCCTTTTGGTGTGTCTCCGTGTATATACACATGCACAAGCATGTGTGTGTATAGGTGCATTTACACATGCACGTACCACATTTTTATTCTCTCTGTAGTGGTGAGTGGGTATATATACACACACCTATTTGCAAATATGTGTGCGTACAGGCCTTCATGTTGCCTGTCAACTTATGGTGACCCCATGAATTGGATGGAGCTTTCTTAGGCAAGAAATATTCAGAGGTGGTTTTACCAATTCCTTCCTCTGACATATAGCCTCTGAAATATAGCAAGCAGTCTCCCATACCACTAACTAGGGCTGATCCTGCTTAATCTCCAAAAGCAGACAGGACCTAGTGCCTTTAGCATATTTAGACCCACAAATGTGTGTACCAGCTGTCTGTTTGCAAATATAACATATCCGATATGTAAGCAGTCACAGCACAGCGGAGCCTCCAAACTCAGTAGCAGTATACCTTTGTGCACCAAAGACTTGGAGCAAGCAACAAGGGAAGAGCTGCTGACTTGCTTCCCTGAGGCAACTAACTTGCTCTTGTTGGAAACAGGATACTGGGCATAGAGGGACTTTGGACTACAGTTCCCAGAATCCCCCTGCCAGCATTAGTTCCATAATTCAGCAGTGTAACTTAAAACATTTTACCTGCCCTCCTCATCTGTATTGGGACTACACATTCCATCTGCGCTTGCCAGAGGTGATAGGAATTCTAGATTTATACTTGGCGAGTACCTGGGTGTGGGAAGACTGGTACAGCTTAATTTCAGAGCTTGGAAAAATTCCTTTTTTTGGACTGCAACTCCCAGGATTCCTCAGCACTACACTAAATCTCTCAGCATCAGTGTGGTACCTTGCAGTTTTCAGGTGCACGGAATGGATGAGTGGATGGCATTTGTAGTCAAATGCCTCTGTAAAGCACTAGGTTAGGAAATACTAAACTGAATGAATAAAAGTGACCGCTGCAATGTCTGATGGTGCTTTCTGTTTCCAGTAGGGTGCATCTTGCTCCAAACCTAAGTTTCATCCTCTGCTCTCCTCCTAACTAGGTGTATTCGGATCAACAGGAGCCAGCCGGTAGACGATTTGCTCCTGAAAGCTTGCACAGAGTGTGGCTTGAAATATTCTGATTTAAATTTACCTCGGGAATTCACAATCTGGATTGACCCTGGAGAAGTCTGTGCTAGGTAAGGACATTTTGGAATATGCCCATAGTTCCATCCAGGGGACACTGCATACTTTGCAGTTTTCTGTGTGTTTATAAGCCCCATTGTGCTCAGTGGGAGGTACTTCAGTTATAAATATACGTAGGATTGCGGCTGAGATTGATGGACTGAAATTTGCACCTTCATTTGTGGATTATGGAGACTTGGCTGCAGACCAAACTGAGGAGTGCTTATTCCATGGGAATTTCTGTTTAAAATCTAATGCAGTTATGAGGCAGAGCTCTGCAACTGACCCTGTGAAAGTGTGTCAAACATATACCTAAATGGAGTGGCTGGATAAGATTTGTACTTTTCTGTACTGCAGTAGTATTTTTCATTGGTACCTAAATCTCTGAGCCTGATCTTTGCTCTCATACCTCTGCTTTCCTCTGCAGTCTCTCTCAAAATAGTGACGGTAGAGGACTTCCTGTTGCCATTTTGAGAGGGACTGCAGAGGAAAATGGACGCATTTGGAATAGTACGGGGTATTTTTTGCATGTTTCTGTGCATTTGGGAAGAGTGGTTTTGGGGGGTAAAGATTGCAAAGAAATTTGAGGCTTTCAAAACTGGTGAGGTGAGAGCTATGGGCTGCAAAACTCACTCCCTAATCTAGATTATAGGGTCTTTCTTGTGCTTTAAGTCAGAAGGTGGAAAGCTTGTCCATGTTGGCTGGGCAGTGGTAGGAGTTGTAATCCAAGACTTTTCCAAGCTGTGACTCAAATATATGCTGATTTCAGCCTATCTGCTCCCTACAAATTCATAGGGCAGAACTGGGTATCTGAAACTCAGTACAGCCACAAAGTGGTAAGTGCAGAAACAATGCAGAAATTGCAATATTGGGAAGGAGCAATCTTTCTGATGCAGCTTTCTGCCAAATGGCAGTATGTTATTTCCTATCTGGACTTGTCCCACATCTGGCAAATGACTTTTTCCCCCCTCCTTTCTTTTAATCAGGAAAAGGGAGCATGTGATCCTTTCCATGATGTTGGGACTGCAGTTCCCATGTGTCTTAGCCAGCATAACTAATGAGTTGATCAGAGTTGGAGTCCAGCAATGCACATTTCCCGCACTTCTGCTAGGGTCCTATATGGGGACAAAAGTTGAAATATAAATCGAATAAATAAATAAATAGTAGCTAGCTAGATAATAACGGGGGTTTTCTTTTCTTCCAAGGGACAGGGACTGAAAAGTAGTTTAAAATGAGATAGCTAGAATAGACCCACTGAATTTGTTACTAAATGTTGACTCAACATGTGTGCAAACCCCATTGATTCAGTGGGTCAGCATTTGTTGGAACTGCTAGTAGGATGCAGACCACTTGAACTAAAAAAATTAGTTTTCGGGAATTCCACAGTTCCATAGCAAACGCTGTACCTGATGAACTTCTGCTTCTCATGAAGCATTATCATCATTTCTAGGTGAGAGCCCTCCCTGCATGTCTAACCTTCAGCTTCCTTTCCTCCACCCAGGCTCAGTGAGAACAGCCATCACTTCACAGTGAAGGACGAGGAAGAGAGTAGCAGCGGCAAAACGACGCCTGAGCCCGAGACATCGGACTACCATTCTGAGTCTCCCTCGTCAGAATGCTCATCAGAAGATGAGGGGAAGGCCAAGCAGTCAGCAAAATCATTGGCGCTGAGCAAATACCAACCATGGAAAAACAGACAGGTAGAATAATTGAACCGTAGAGTTGGAAGGGACCATGAGGGCAGGCAGGAAGGCACAATGAAAGCAATCATAGAGTTGGAAGAGACCACCAGGGCCATCCAGTCCAATCTCCTGCCATGCAAGAACATACATCAAAGCACTCCCAACAGATGGCCATCCAACCTCTGCTTAAAAACCTCCAAAGAAGGAGACTCCACCACACTCCATTGAGGCAGCAGATTCCACTGCCGGACAGCTCTGACCTTCAGGAAGTTTCTTCCTGAGGTTCAAGTGGAATCTCCTTTCCTGCAGCTTGAGTCCATTGCTCCTTGTCTTAGTCTCTGGAGCAGTGGAAAACAAGCCCGCTCCCTCCTCGACATGGCATCCCTTCAAATATTTAAACATGGCTATCATGTCCTCTTTTAACCTTCTCTTCTGCAAATTAAACATACCCAGCTCCCTAAGCCGCTCCTCATAGGGCATGGCTTCCAGACCCTTCACCATTTTGGTCGCCCTCCTCTGGACACATTCCAGCTTGTTGATATCCTTCTTGAATTGAGGTGCCCAGAACTGGACACAGTATTCCAGATGATTCTAACCAAAGCAGAATGAAGTGGTACCATTACCTCCCTTGATCTAGACACCATACTCCTATCGATGAAACAAAGAATCATGTTGACTTTCTTGCCTGCTGCATCACACTGCTGACTCATGTCAGCTTGTGATCTACCAAGACTCCTAGATTCCTTTCACACATACTGCTATCCACTCCTGAAATATACCCTTCAACCTTTTTATATAAGATGGAGAATCCACTGCCCTTTGAGGCAATCTATCCCAGTGTCGAACAGCTCTTAGCAGTTAAAAAATAAAAAAGTTCTTCCTAATGTTTAGATGGAATCTGTTAGTAATTTGAATCCATCTTCTCCACATGAGGGAGATGGGGAGCTCTTACCTTATACATTGTTCAAGCTGGTGGCATAGGAGAGCATGAGCCCTCCTGGTTTTAAAATGGTGGTCCCTCAGGGGTGCAATGTGGAGGTTTCTGGTTTAAGGAGATCCTGGCTGACCCAGTTCTGGCTCACCCTGTGATTCAGCCCCTGCGTACTGTATACTTCTGGTCTTCCCAACTCAACTGTCTTGTCTATGGCTACCATTTAGGGTCCCAACCATGTCACTTTTTAATCGCCTTAAATCAGAGCTTTCCAAACCTTTCATGTTGGTGACATATTTTTTCAACATGCATTATTTTGCAACACAGTAATTCAGTTTTACTGGCAAACTGGAGGTACCCAGGGGCGTATCTAGGGTGGGGAAAGGCACCCCCCCCCCGATCCTAGCTAGCTGCCGTCACCCTCACCTGGGAAGGCCCCCATGAGAGCGACAGCAGGGGGAAAGGCAGTCCTTGCCCACTGCCATCGCTCTTACCAGAGAAAAGCTCCAGCGAGAGGGCAGCAGTGGGCCAGGCTCGGGTGGGGAGGTCTTTCTCAGCTGGGGAGGCGACATACCAGCAAACTACAGGCAACACACTAATGTGTTGTGACACACCATTTGGAAAGCCCTGCCTTAAATGTTCATTGTGGTGGGGTGGTAATGGCTAGCTTGCTGGCATGACGTTGTTCCATATCAGGGGAACAAAAGATTTCTATTTTAACCCTTCCTTCCTTCCTTTCTTTCTTTCTTCTTTTCCAGGTTCCCCAGTATTTCTACACTCCGGCACCTCTGTGGGTTCCGTGCCATCAAAGCCTGATCGGCTACCTCCCAGCGTACCCGCCTGTAGCCCTCTGCTACACCGGCGTCACTCCGAAGAAGCCTGCCGCCAGGAAACCTGACCCCAACCTGTTGAAACGCCTCACCAAGCGGGCCTCCAAATCTTGAAGGAAGGAGTGGCCGGGCAAAGTCTGTGGTGCCTAGGCTTTGCCCCAGCCTCTTCGTGTCAAACTTGACCTGCAGCTGGGCCTTGTTTCCACTGACAGTGGGACTCTTCCCTTTATCATGTCCCCTCAGGGAAGGTAGCCGGCTCCTAGAAATTCTCCTCCAGTGGGAGGGAATCCTAGAGAGCTGGTTTCTTAGTCTTGCCCTCTTGGGTATATGTCAAGGATGTCACTTGTTTCTATGGTGCTGAACGACTGTAGCATTCCGATTGTATATTATTTTTTGGAGCACTTCAGTGTGCACTCAGGACCAGAGGCCTGGATTGCCTTGTTGGGCTTAGTGTGGGAGGGCAGAGAAATGGATGTGGGGAATAGGATTGGGATTCTTTTCCAGATAGAGCAGGGGAATGTTGTCCCTTAGGACAGGTTTGAGCCAAAAAAGGTACTTAACTTTCATCTCCTGGGGGTGGAATTACGTTCAGTGCGTGAGAACTAAGAGCGCAGGCTCCTTTCCTGAGTTTCAGTTTTCTCAAGGTACTGGCTCCTTCTGAAAAACTGAGAAAAAGGTGAAGGATGCCTCTGTTTATGTGTGTGTATGCTGCACTTTTTAAAAGAAGTCAATCCTGCTGCTACCAAAGGGGGAGTGTGTAAAAGAGGTGTGAACTTTTGTATAAATTGTATATTTGAATATGATCTATTTTTGCACAATCTGCCTTGCTTTGGCTACCCATAGGGAAGGGAAGGGAAAAGAAAACCAGAACTTATTTCCTTGCTGTTGATGTTAAATTAGCCTTGATCCTACCCCCAGTCCTTGCTTCTGGAATTTCGTCAGGCGAAGGACCTCTGCTTCTACCTTTTGGCTTAAGCTGGGATCAGAATTGTGTGGCTCTCCAGATGTTGCAAGTCCCAGAATTCCTCACTCGTGGTTAAGGGCATCTGGGAACTGTTGTTCCGTATCATCTGGAAAGCCAAACAATTCCCACCACTAGCCTGAATCCACTTGTTACTCTTGACTTGAGCAGACCCATTGCATCAAAGGCAAGTTGGTTAAGCCAGCTTATTTTGGCCATTTCCGCATTAGACTGACTGAGTTTAAGGACGCGCCTTTGAGGCCCCTCCTTAAACTGCAAACCACAGGATTCCATAGGATGCGGAAAGTGGAATAATACCACTCTAACAGTCTAGTGCGGAAGTGGCCTATGTTCCATTGATGCAACGATGCTTCTCCTGTTGGAACGAACAAGTGGATTTAGGTCTTTATTTTTACATCTTAAGGGCTAGAAACATAAATGAAAAAGAAGACAGCTGAGTGTTGTGTGTTGTACCCAACAGCACTTTTTAAACCTGTACAGTGTGCTGTGGGGGGTAACATGGGGCAGTAAAAATAATACTTACCTACCTCAAGAGATGTTGTTGTAAAGAGACTGTGAGTGAGCAAGAGTTTTATTATATATTGAAGGATTTTTAAAGTTTGACTGGAAGTACTTGTTGTTGGGCAAAGTATTATTGTTATTATTATTATTGTTATTATTAATGGTGGCTAATATATGTCCTGTAAATAACAGCTGGGTGCTTTTTAATTTATGGAATGAGCATAATTATGTAAATGTCTTTTTATCTGCAGCTTGTTTTTATGCACCATTGATACAATGCATCTTGCCTTTTTTTAAAAAAAAACTTTTTTCTAAGAAAATGAATTAATAAAAAATACTACCTGATGCAATTAATTAAGACTTTTTGTTGAATTGATTGTGTATTCATGCCTAGCATGATTAGCTGTACCAAAGCCCTATTTTGCTTTATGTTTTTAAACCCGGTTTCCCTTCAGATCTATTGGACTACAACTCCCATAATCCTCAACCAGCTTGCTCATTGTAAAGCTGGTTGAGGCAAATGAGTGTTCTGGTTAGCATGAGGCCACCAGCTTAGAGGAAGCTGCTTTAATTGCAGTTTCTTCCATGAGGATGCTATGTCTAGGCACAACGTTTAGGCAGAATAAATGAATGCACAAACAGAGAGAGAGAGAGAGACACCTCACTTGGAAAGCACTATGCGTGAAGACGATGTGTCATGCGCTGGATAATCTATACACCACAAACTTCATTCTGAGATAGAAAGTAGCTTTTTTTGTAGATACAAAAGCAAAACAGCACACTTCCACCAAAGTTTTTGAGACGAAAGCATATGAAGAGCTTACAGCTTTTTATATGTAACAATTCCAAAATTTAACTGTGCAAAGCTGTGACTGGGAAGGACCATACCTCCAAGTGTCACACCACTTGCCAGACAGTTCCCAGACCTTTGCCTGTTTCCCACTTATCTCCGTCCTTGACCAGCTTAATTGGAGCACGTATTTCCTGCCCTTAGCTTACAGACACCAGGTTCCCAAAATGCTAGCCTCTTCAGACTACACTTTCCTTTTTGCCACTCTCTGTTCTTCCCCCCCAGCACACACCAGATATGTGGTAGCAATAGGCGGTAAAGCAATTAGCCATTCATAACACTGTGACAATCCAGGCAGACCCCAGTACAGATACACAGTTGCAACAATCAATTAACACTGGGTACTTTGTAGCAGTTACAAGTAAGCTTATTGGTAAGGTAAGCTTCCAGCATCTATTGCTACATGGGTTAAAATACATTTATTTCAATACCCATTCAGCAGACCCAATACATTCCCATGGCAGGAGCTACATATTCTGATAGGATGTAAGGGTCTTAGAGTGCCAGCTACACAGGGGTCAACAGCATGCTGCAGCCACAAACAAAGTGAATGCAATTCTAGGCTTCGTCAATGGACGTACAGTGCCCAGATCAAGGGAAGTTGTGGTGCTACTCTCTTATGCTTTGGTCAGACCTCACCAGGAATAATGCATCCAGTTCTGGGCACTACGTTTGAAGTATATTGATAACACGGAATGTGTTCAGAGAAGGGCAACATAGATGATAACAGGTCTGGAAACCAAGCCTTACGAGTAATGGCGTAGGGAGCTGGGTACGTTTAGGATGGAAAAGACTGAGAAGTGACATAATAGATATCTTTAAATATCTAAAAGGATGTCATATACAGGACTGAGTGAGCTTTTTTTCATGTGCTAGAGGCTAGAACACGAAGCAATGAATTTGACTTTGAATTACAAGAAATGAAATTCCATCTAAACATTAGAAAGAACTTTATTGTAAGAGCTGTTCAATGATGGAATGGAGGATGATGGATGTTTCTTCTTTGGAAATGTTTAAACTGAGGTTGGATGGGCATTTTTGGGAGTAGTTTAGTTGTGCATCCTCGCATGGCAGGGAGCTGCAGTAGAATCTCCTTGTGGCCCCTTCCACCTCTAAAATATTTAAAATATTCAGTTGCAAAACACAACCCAAAGGCATGATAAACAGGTTTCTTCCCTGATGCATTTGCAGTCCAAAAAAACGGCCATGAGGGGAAAGGGCGTAAACTGTAAACGAAATCTAGCTCATTTTTTTTCCAATTGCATAACTGTTCTTAGGCTTAGCTTCAAAAAAAAGATGAAAATGGAAGCTACAACCCTATGCATGCTTGCTGGAGGTAGAGTATATGTCACTGAACACAGGAAGAGTTACTTTTGAGGACACTGGGCAGGAATTCTTGGGGAAATCATGCAGCCATCTAGATGGCGTGCTACAATTGTGAAGTGCGATAATGAAAGGGATATCATTCATTGTAATTCTTTTTTGTATTTGTATTCCCTTAGTAAGGTTGCTTGTCTTTCTCCCTTAACTGTATTTGTAAACGTGTGACTGAAGTTTTAAGTTATGGCAACACTAGGTGTCTGGGGACTGAAGGAAAATTTTCTTTGAGGAAAGGACAGAATCCTTATTTGGAGGCAATGTCTCCAGGTCTGTCTATACTGAAGAACTAAACAGCAAAATAACCACAGCATGACTGTATCCAACTTTCACAGCATTCTCAAGATGCGGACGGGGACCTTTGCGCTCCTTTTGCAATGTAGAAGGGTCATGCAGTTGACCGGTTGTGTACAAAAGGGAAGCTACGTTTCCATACATTTTGGAAGAGAGAAAGCATCCGAAATGGAGCCACGTACCATTCTGGCTGCAGTTTTGTTTAAGGCCACCAGAGGGGACCATTTACCTGTCTTTGTGTGCATAGCTTGGCTCTCTTTTCCTGTTCACTTTACCAGCTATAAGCAGAGAGCTAATGTTTCACAGCAAATCCTAAGGGAGGAGAAGGAACATACAAATGTGCAGGAGGGTCAGACGGTGAGGTCAATATGGGTATTTTCTAAAGGCATGAGTAGATATGTCCTCTTTTCCCTGACGTTCTGGTAGCGCCTTTCTTCCAATGAACTCAATGTAGCCTACACAGCTCACCTCCTCACCTCTTTTTTTCTTTACGACAACTCTGAGAGGTAGGTCGCAAAACCCCTGAAAGAACCTGCTCAGCTTTGGCACCGTGATTATAGAATATTTTGCTGTCAAATAAGTGTCAACGCTGGTGTCGTTGTGGGTTCAAGGCAAAAGACCGGGATTATTGTTGTTGTTATTAGTATTATTAGCCTTTGGGGTCAAATCCCAGTCCCAATCTGTGTATGTTTTTATCTGGTTTTAAGTGACTTGTTTTGACTTGTCAAATTGTTCATAGGCTTTGGGTCAGTTTACTTTATTTCTTGCTGTTGTGTATTAATAAAACAGATTTTATTGTATGCCACCCCGAGACTGTGTGATCTAGAGCAAATTGTAAATATTTTAACACAAAATAAATACACTGTAAAGAGGATTGTCCATGTCACCGTGTTTCTCATGGTTGTGAAAGCTGGGCAGTGAAGAAAGCCGGCAGGAAGAAGATCAGCTCATTCAAAATGTGGTGCTGAAGAAGAGTTCTAGGGATATCCTGGACTGCTAGAAGGACTAATGAATGAGTCCTAGAGCAAATCAAGCGTGAACTCACCGTAGAAACCAAGATGACTAAAGTGAGGTTGTCGCACTTTGACCATATCATGACTCACTAGAGAAGACGATAATGCTTGGCAAGGTAGAAGGTATTAAGGAAAAAAGACCACACTGCAGATGGATAGACTCAATCATTGAAGACACATCCCTGAATCTGCAAGACCTGGACAGGGCAGGTGATGATCATTAAGTGGCTTGCTCATCCACAGAGTTGAGGTTGGTCAGACAGCAGTTAACAACAACAAACAACGAGAAGGAAAGGCTAAGAGGAGAGTGACCAGACCAAGATCACCCGGTGAGTTTCAGGACTCAGTGGAGGAAAGAACCAGGATCTCCCAAATCAAAGTCCAAGGGCCTTTCCGCACTACACTGTTATAGTGCTATTATTCCACTTTCCAAAATCCTGTAGAATTCTGGGGTACGTAGTTTACTGAGGCCCAAGAGCTCTCTGGCTGAGAATTCTAAAGGCCCCTCCCTAACCTGCAAACCCCAGGATTCCATAGGATGTTGCAAGTGGAATAATAGCGCTATAACGGTGTAGTGTGGAAGGGAGACAAGACTATAACCACTCTACCACAGCAAGTTATTACTGTTATACGACTCGTCAGGCAGTTTCTGCCCAAGGTACCACAAGGTTGCCAAGTGGCCCTTGTTGAAATGGCCTAGTGTGCTTCTGTGTTTTTGATACAAGTTTGCAGAAATTAGCAGGTTAATCTTATTTTATTTTATAATGGCACAGAGCGAAACCCAACCCTTTGTGAGCTGTGATTCAAACAGTAGGGCACTAGGGCAGAGCCAAGCCAGCTTTTAGCTTTGCTGATTGGAGCATGTGTCTCCACACTACCATACTACAACCTGATTTGCAAAGCAAGAGCCCATGACATATATATATGTTGTGTTATCATACCCCACAACATGTCACAAATGAAAGCCAGGACATGTGTGCCCAAGCAACACCAGAGTGGTGTCAAGATGACAAAAGTTATTAATGAGGAAAAATACACAAGCAAGGACAGGCTGCAGCGGGTTGCTTTTGCTTGAGCTTACTGAGAAGGGCAAGAGTCCACCCTCACCTCTTCCCCCTGTTGACTTGCAAGGACGGTCCTAATTAATCTTCTACCATCCCACTTTTTCAGTTGCTTTTAAAGTGTCTCAATTTCTCTCTCCTCCTCCCACTTTCCCTCTTTGTCCTCAACTTACTTCAGCTGCTGCAAACTGAATTCAAAGCTCAAAAGTAGTTTGCAATCAATTAACTCAGCTTTAGAGATTGGAAAAGAGGGGGAGAAATCTTGTCCGTCCCAGTAGATGATGACAATTTCGGCACTAGACTATTATAGTGAATTCTCAGCAAGAGAATTCACTAACTTGCTAATTCACAACAAACCCCAGAATTCCACAGGATGTTGAAAGTGGACTTATAGCACTCTAACAGTGTAGTGCAGAAATCACCTCAGGGAAAAGCAAACTGCTGCGACCTCTCCTAGCTTGTTTTCCCCCCATTAAAAACTTTTGCCAACTTGACCCCACTGTGATCTTGCTTGACCACACATGCTCTGGTGTTCATCTGTGAAATGTGGAAGGGTGTGCACTGGACAACTGTTAATCTTTGGCCATGATGCTAAGAAGGACTCTGAAACCCATGTGCCTGGTGGCAGAGGCCCAGCTCAGTACAATGGGTATAATAATTCATCGATAGTTGGAAGGCTGAAGGTTAAGCAGTGGTTTAACAAGCTGGGAAATGCATTTCCATAAACCAGGCCCATGGCTTAATCAACATCCTCTTTAGACTTGTCTAGAGCGTAATCCTAGCAAAACATCTAACTTTTTTTTTCACGGTAGACAAAATGGCATCTTGATGTGAGTTCAGCCGACAGCCTTCCAGCTGTCTGACTGCAGTTGTGTCCAAGGATGCATTTGTTAACAAATGATAATGTTTATCTCCCCTTGCTAACAGGGTGTCCAGTTGCTTTGCATATGTAGCCGCAGAAACTGGATCCAAAATGAGCAACTTTATCTATGAATTGCACCCTTATCCGACAAGACGTATGGAAGGCTCTTGGTGGGAAAAAAAATGTTACAGCATTTCTAGAGTCACCAGTGCTGACAGATCTAAACACTGCTGTTCTTTGGTTTTAGGAAAGATTGGCTTTTGAGCAGTGAATACAACTGAGAAGGCACTGGATGGCTGACACGGAAACAAGGCTGCCGATTTTTAAAACAGATACCGTGGCTGCATCTTTGTAATAGCAGCTTGAGGTTTAGGTACGTTAAAGAATAGGGCTGACATTCTGCTTGGGAGTTGTTGGGAGTGGGTTTCTGTGGCTAAGTGGGAATTCAAACCCAGATCTCTCGTGTCATACCTCTACACCATGCTGGCTCTCTCCTTGGAAGGTACATCTTCATAAGTGGCTGTAAGTGTGTGTAAAACTGAACCGAGTAGGCTCACGACATCCATATTCGCCTAGGGTTTGCTATGAGTTTCATCTGTCTCCGTTGAACAACAGCAGCCGGTGGAGCAGCCGGTGGAGTGACTAAGGTGTAGCAGTCCAACGTGCAATGGGCAATTGATGCACATTGGGACATTCCCTGTCACACAGCAGAACTCTAACTAGAAAGTGCCAGAGCATAACGGGAATGCTCAATGCATACCAGAAGTGCCCAGCGCACATTTTTTTTATTCACTGATGTGTTACTTCTGGTGTGCATCGGGCACTCCCGTTGTGCTTGAGCACTTTCCGGCCAAAGTTCTGATGGGCATCAGGGAAAGCCCCAATTCACTGTGAGAACTTTTTAGCAAAACCTTCTTTTTAGCCGTGGGTTCCTACAGTTACGAAACATAGACTGTGTGGTAGCACCAGGTTTTTTAATCTCTGTTGTGCTGAGAAAAGGTTCTCATGCTGATGCTGGCAGATCAAGATTTTATTAATGGCACAGCTACAAAGGTGAGTTGAAAAGCTGACAAACTTCATCAGTACGGTACAGTCTGAACGGATAGCCTCTGAAGCATCAAGGGGACAAGATAGGAGAGTGCATTGCAGATAATGCCTGGTCAAGTAGAGTTTACTGGGTTTTGGACGATAGTACTGATTATGTGATAAAAGAGAGTTATACTGGTTAAACCAGTCTTATCTTTCTTGGGAAACTGACATGAGGTTATCAATGTCTGCAAAATGCTGCTGTTTATGCCTTTCTTGGCCTGTTTATGCCCTTTTTGGCCTACAACCTCTAAAACTCCCAGTCCTTTTCTTATACTACATATTCACCAAATGATTCTGGGAGTTGTACTCCAAACAGTAACTTCCCCAAACCCTGCTTTAAACTCATCTGCCATAACCAGCATAGCTAAAGTCAAAGGATGATGAGAGTTACAATCAAAAAAATGTCTGGCAGGGTATGATTTTCCCATCACTGCTTTGCCAGCAATCTAGCGCACCTAATTGCAGCTAAGATCATTTCCGCACTAGACTGTTATAGTGCTATTATTCCACTTTCAATATCCTATGGAATCCTGGGGTTTGCCGTTTAGGGAGGGGCATTTAGAATTTTCAACCAGAGAGCTCTTCGGTCTCAGTAAACTACAGACCCCAGAATTCCCATCCGTGCTTTATCACCATACGTGAAAAACCCAGTGACCAGCTTTTCTAACTTACCCTTAATAGCTTCCTGACAATAAACAGAATCTAGGAGGCGATGCTGTGCCTGGCAAGAAAGTCAGAAAAATTTCACTCCATATATATAATATAATACAATACAAATTTTTTGAAAAAAACAACAACAACGATAACACAGGAGCCTTCCTGGCAGGGGATGTGTGTGCTAACCATCTTAGCATTAGGATTTTTTCAGTCTGCCTATTAAAATTCTTCAGCAGATTTTCACAGGGCTTCCTGAATTAATCAGCCCTTTTAAATCTCTAGTTTTGTAATTGGCCCTAGAATCCTTAAAATTGTTGTTTCCCAAATTTGCCTGCCTTTTATTTCCTGCCTCCTCCCATGGATCCACTTCCCCATCTATGCATTAGGCTGTTGATCCCAACACTGGCATCAGCAGTGGAATGGACCCAAGTGTGAGGCTGGGACTTGGGAAAGCCACGTTCTGGTTCCCACAGAGTCATGAAACTCGCTCGATGACTTGGGACCACTCATTCTCTCTCAGCCAGACTACTTCATGGGGTTGTTGTGAGAATAAAGTAGGGGTGAGGAGGGGCTGCCTTGAACTCATTAGAGGAAAGAAAGAACGTACATTTAGAGAATATAATCTTGTCCTAAAATCTAGGAGACCATCCTAAGAACAAAAGCACAGCTCTTTCTGGGCCGCTATCTTCCCAAATGATAGAGCCAGGGCTGCATTAAAGTTTTTGTAGGCCCTAGGCACTCTTGTATTCTTGTATATATATTATGGAGGAAAATACAAAAATACCTTTATTTTGAAATCTTCTTATCCTTCCCCATTCCTATAATTTTTTTTGTTAATCCTGTTTTCGTAGGTCCTAAAATTTTCATAGGCCTTAGGCACTGCACCTAAAGTGCCCAATGGATGAAGCAGCCCAGGATGGAGCAGTGAAATATAAGTAATAAAATCAAGTTTCATAATTACCTGTAACACATTGTTGTGTTTTTTTCCCCCCAACTGTGTTCTTCCAGATTGATCTAAAGACATGTGAGGTCTCATAACACAACTGCTTGTGTTATGCCAGGCTTTGCCAATTGGTGTCAACACTGCTACCATTGCTTCCATTCTTTGGAGGGGCTGTTTGTAGCAGTGTCTTGGATCTACACTCAGACTTTTTGAAAGTTTTTTTTTTTAATGGCCTGTGGTTTTCTGAGGAGGTCCTATGGTTTAAAGTGGAAATGTTCTCCTTTCTGAATTCTTAAAAAAACTTGGTTGGAATCCCATATCAGCTCATACTTAACTAAAAACTTAATTAAGTGTGCTGTCTGTCAGGATGCATAGCTCTTGTCAAAAGTTTTGCTGGACATGTCTTAAAATATGTGCTAGACTAGATCTGCTAGCTTAGGCACTGCTAGAGTTTACTAGAATGCTGCATATTACCAATTGCCAATTGTTGATTGCACTAAATCCAGTTAAAGCTTGCTAAGGTACTCCAAAGTACCAAATACTTAATTGCTTCATTGTTTGCTTTATTGTGTATCCAGGTGAGGGGGAGAAGATCAGAGGAGGAAAAAAAGTGTTGGCAAGGTGTTATGAGAACCAGCAGTGCTCATACATAAGAAGACAGAAACTTGTTCCTGTCTCAAGAGTGGGAGGTAGGTAAACAACAGAGGGTCAAGGGAAATGTCTGAACTGGTGGGAAGATGTGAGGTCTGTGCTCTTCCCCAATCACTGCTATGTGCACGTAAACTTGTATGACAAGATATAAAATATGTAACCACCTTGGATGCTGCAGTCTCAGAACTTCAAGAGAAGGTTGATGTGTTGCTCACTTTGCTGCAAATAAATATTTCTATTTAACTCTGAGTGAAGTTTGTGGAGTGCAAGTTATCCAGGATATGACGCTATCACACTACACTGTTATAGCACTATTGTTCCACTTTAACTGCCATGGCATCATTCTATGGAATTCTGAGATGTGTAGTTTAATGAGGCCCAAGAGCTCTCTGGCTCTGTTAAATCCCATGCTTTAGGACAGCCATCTCTCATCTCATCACTTTCCCAGGTTGGTTGTACTACAAATTCCACCTTTCCCAGCCAGCAATTGGACAGAGGGATCTGTCCATCTCTCAAAAGCGCCAGGCTGAAGAAGGATGTTTAAACTGTTGAAGGTGTCACAAACCAAATATGATGCTTGCAGGCAATGATGTCAACTGAAGTGTTGTCAGCCAGTTGTTTGGTTTCCAGCATTAACCATTAACGTAATTGGTAACTTAATGGGATTATCATATTCCCCCATCCAACATTAATAGAAATGGTGACCACGATGGCCAGAATCATGTTGGTGACACATGCAGGAGTAGGTTGCACTCTGCATGTAGAATGATCTTTTTGGACAATGCGGACTGGACACATATAACTAATGGTGGTATTCTTGCTATTCTTGCAGATATTCTTGCTACATCAAAATGATGTAGGATCCCAAACAGTACCTTCAGACTTCCATGCCCTGCAGTGATGGCCCAGTCACCCTCACTGAAGGGGCAGTGAAGGTTCAACTGTTTATCCTCTAAAATCTTGAAGGAAGACACCAGTTGGTTTAGGAGTCTGTCACTTCCTGGAACCTAATGACCAGTAGCCCTGAAAAGGGACCTGGTGAGCTGACTGAGTACAAACTACGTTTCTATTACGAACTCAGGTTGCAGGAACTGAAGTAAGCCAGGATGAAGGAGAGAAAGTGGGAGAGGGAGAGAGAAACCGTGACATTTAAAAAGCAGTTGAAAAAGTGAGATAACAGAAGATTAATTGGGAGTGTCCCCACCAAATTGGGACGGTTGGAGGATACATGGTAGTAAATGGAGACAAAAGGGAGAAAGCCATTGAAAACGACAGTGATGGAAAAGACGGCACAGATTCCCTTAACAATCTGGTACTGGCACAACCCTTCGAGGAGACCAGAAGTTCAAGGCCAAGATGCTACATTCCTAACATTGAGTCCCCGATTTGCGGTTTAGCCAAATGATGTAAGCTGCTAAAAAGATTAGCAACAGATTTATTTTCTTTTTTGGGCCAGAGGCCATGAAGAAATATGTTTGCCAGCTTTCCTAAAATGAGTCTTACCTTAATTTTTTTCCCCCCATAACTGGACACCTGTGCATGTCAGGCAGATATCCTAATGGTGAAATCTTTCCCTCTCACTGCGTATCCATGCTGGGGAAACGAGAACCTGTTGAATAGTTGCCTGTCATGAAGTCATAGAAGCCCTGGTCAGGAAACAAACATGTACCCGTGTTTTCTACACACCTATTTCAAGTTATTTTGTACTTGCTCATGTTGATTATATCCATGCACTAAAGTTTCTGAACCACAGCAAGGCAGGTTCAGTCTAATGGGATCCATTTTGCTTTTCATGTGAAACTATCTACCAGAGCTTGAGTACAAAAGAAAGATTTTGAAAATGAAAGGATTCTGAGTCTTGGCATTTGCTTTGGGTGCCTGAACCGAGCGTTGATCCTTTCACACAGTAACCTAGTGGCTGCTGGTTGTTTCCATGTCAGTGAGGTGAGTATAAGTATGAACTTCAAAGGCATTGTTCAAGGTGCTGAATTCTGGCACCAAAAATAAATTCAGAACCTTGGAGAGCTGCTTTAAAGTTCAGACTACAACCTGGAGTGGTTAACCTACCAGTCACCGTCATAGAAATCTGTTCCTAGTAACCTCAAGCTCAAGGGACTGGCTCCATGGAGGTGAGGAAGTCTGAAGAATGCACCACACTTAGCAGCTGGAGTTTTCCACTGCCTCCACTGCTGCCCTATGCCATTTTTACAGTAATATGGGGATATTATATAAGCCTCTCCTCATAGGACTATGGAGTTTCACTACAAGCCTCGCCAGGCTGACTTGAACATACACAATTTTTGTATCTGTGAGGCATCCTGGAACCAATCCCTCAGAAATACAGTGGGCCCACTGTATTCATAAGCAGAAGGTGAACAATAACCAGTCCCCACCCCCACCCCTACACACAATACTTAACAGAGAACTAAAGCAGACTTAGTCTTGCTTTCTAAAAAAAAAAGTATAAATATTATAAATACTAAAAGTATTGTAACACATTACACTAAACTAGCCTGCTTCCTTCATCCCCTGATCACAAAATCCTTGCTCTGCGCCTTCCTGGGATCTGCAGAAATTTGCTGGTGATTGATGTGTGATTCCTGTACTTTGTAGACTCTACATTATAAATCTTCCGATACTGAGGAGGACAGGCTACAGTTAAAAATAAAGCTGCATGGTAGACCTTTTTGCATATCCTCCAGCATTTCATGGGTTAAAACCAGGACACAATATGAGAGCATGGCCAAGATGGCAAAAGTTATTAAGAAGGAACAACAGACAAGCTAGGAAAGGCTGCAGCAGTTTGCTTTTGCCTGAGACTATGAGGGAGGGGAAGATTCAGCCCTCTTCTCTCCAACCTTTCTGCTGAATTAATGGTGCGCAACTACTTTTTCATGTTGAACTCTGTTTGCAGCAATTGAAATGAGCTGAGGACAAAGGGGGAAAGTGAGAGGAGGAGAAAGAAACTGGGACATTATAAAAGTAGCTGAAAAAGTGGGATGGCAGAAGATTAATGAGACTGTAGCTGACGAATTAGGGGTGTTGGAGGGTACACATTTTTTTACGTCATGTGGCAAGCCAGATGAGAACAAAGACATCCAGAATTCAAACATGATTTCACGCCAAACATCTCTGGACAGGATTTTAGAGAAACAAATCCTTTAGTGACTCTGGGAAGAGGTACAGTTACAGGAACTCTGGAAGATGCCATGAAGGTCATAAATTAAGTAACCCTTATGAAGAAACTTTCCCAGGGTTAAATTCCCCCTTTGATTTCATCTGCTGAACCTTGACTATTGGGTCAAGGAAGATTCCATAAAGATCTTGCATTGGGCAACATTCCTCTTCTGAAGGAACTTCTCCTTTTTCACTTGCTGAACCTTTGCTTTTCAGTTTCGAATATCAAACCAATAGTGCTGAATTGAGGGGATTATTTATAACTTAACAGATTTATCAGCAGGGTAACATACCACTCCCTGGCAGGGATCCTAACACAGGCCTGCATCAGAATGCACAGATATCCATCCGTTGCTAGGATTGAGAGAAAGAAGATGCATGATGGAGGATCGGTTGGGTTTTAGGAAAAGTCCACTGTTAAATGATAACTGCCACATTTTGGGAGAAAGACAGAACATAAAGAAAAGAAAATAGTGTCTGTGTTTACTCCTGTACAGAGACTCACTGCTTTAGGTGGCCAGATGTCAGGGAGACAGGAGCCTGTATTAGCTGTGCCAAACAGAAAGTCCTGGCAGTTGTAGCATGTCATGCAGGGATGACAAAACCTGCTCTTTCCAAAGTATCGGGGTCCCAAGAAGTTTAGGGAGTTAAATATCATGACTAGCACCTTGAAATCAGGCAGCGCAATTTCTTTCAAACCTGCTACAAATTTTGTGAGAGCCAGTGTGGTGCAATAGTGCAATAGACTATAACCCTGGAAATTCCCACTGGGTGACCTTGGACATATCGTGCACTCTCAGCCCCAGAAAATCCCATGATGGGATTGCCTTAGGGTCACCGTAAGTCAGAAATGAGTTGAAGGCACACAACAACAACAACAACAACAACAGCAACAACAACAACAACAAACAAATGTCGCGGAGAGTTACTGGTAGACATACATCTACATTCCAACCATTCCTCTTTGGTAGGTATGAAGAAACCTTTCCCTGGAATAGGTGGAAGCTGGACCAAACCATTCCCTTGTTAAATTTCCCTTTTGATTTTGTAGGTTGAACCTTGACCTTCAAGTCAGCAATGATTCCAGAAAGATCATGCACTGAGCAACGTTCATCTAATGAAGGAACTTCTCCTTTGTAACTTTCCCTGCTGAATCTTTGCTTCTCGGTTTCGAATATGGGACCAATAGTGCTGAGCTGAGGGGATTATGTATGACTTCGCTAATTTATTTGCAGGGGTAACGTACAGCTCCCTGGCCAGGATCTTAATACAGGCCTTCATAAGAATCCACAGATAACTAGGGATGAGAGAAAGAAGATTGGTTGGGCTCTAGGACTGGCTGGACTTTAAGATAACCCCCTGTTAATTTATAACTGCCCCATATTGAGAGAAAGGCAGGACATAAATGAAATAAAGTAAAGAAATACAATTGTGCCTGTACATTCTATACTTCTGTACAGGGACCCTCTGTCTAAGATGGTCAGATGTGATGGAGACAGGAACCTGTATTGCCGAATGAAGCATCTTGGCAGTTGTGCATGTCATGCAGGGATGACAAAAGCTCACTTTCCCAAGTTCTTTCTTTTTTGCCAGTGTTAAAGGCCTGTTCAGCATGTGAGATAGTAACTTTGTTTAGACTGCTGTTCCCAGAATCCCCCCGCTGGCATGGCCAATGAGGAATTGCATAACCTCCAGCTGCTGTAATTTGTTAGGGACAGTCTCAATGAATTCTGTGTTGTCCCACTTTTTCAGCTGCTGCTCAAATGTCCCAGTTTCTCTCTCCTCCTCCCAATTTCCCCTTGTGTCCTTGGCTCAGTTCAATTGCTGCAATCTGCACTTTGCGCTCAATGCAGTCAGCGGGAGAGAGAGGAAGGGGCGGGTCGTGCCCTTCCTAATAGGCTCAGCCAAAAGCAAACTGCTACCCTTTTCCGATCTTGAGCGTTCCTCCTGATGAATAAGTTTTGCCATCTTGACCCCATTCTCATGTTGCTTGGCTACCGTGCCCTGGTTTTCATCTGCAAAATGTTGGAAGGTTATGTCCTTCAGGGTAGGGTTGGCAGGTGGTGAGATTTGTGTTGATCTTCTCACATCTTCACAACTACCTTAAATCATAACCCAGATTTATCCTGTGTCTGATTCTAATATGCAACAATCCACTTCTTCCGGGTAGTGGCAAATGCTGGGCCAGTCATTCAAAGGCAGAGCCCTTCAGCACAGATATAACCTTGATTTCCTTTCAGGCATCACTCCCCCTCCTTAAGAGTAAACTCTCAATCTTTCCACACCGAGCCAAGGCTCCAGCTTCCGATAGATTCCCACCCTTCACGAAAATAGTACCTTCTGTGTCATAATGGCCTTCTATGAATCATAACTTCTCCCCCTCTTGATGCGAGTCGTTACTCAGAACAGAAAGGAATCATGGGGTAATCTTATGCAATAAATGCCCTGCATTTCGTAGCCAGCCAGAAAAAAAGGGTGTTTGGAGACCAGTGAACCATGCTTCTGGAAGGTCACACATCATAATATCGCTTTGGTTCTGTTGCCCTTTTGCTTGCTTGAGTGCAGGCTTACAGAAGCTTTACAGGCGGCAGCTCTCATTGCTCTTTTTATGGTGTGGCTGGTTTCAATTATGGTGCTGAAGTTTTATTGCATTTCAGCATGCTATTATATCATATTAAGCTTTCCACTCTGTGTGTCACCTCAGGTGCTTTCGAGCGGAGAGTCAATTTATAAATATGGTTTATTACTTACCATTATATACTACTCTTCCTCCTGGGAGCTAAAGATGACATCTTCTCCTTCTCCTAACAATAATCTTGTGAGGTAGGCCAGGAAGAGAGAGAAAAAAAGTGGTTGAGGGTCACTAATGCCATTTCCACACTACACTCTATTATTCTATTATTATGCTATTATTCCACTTTCAACCTCCTGTGGAGTTCTGGGGTTTGTGGTTTACTGAGACCAAAGACCTCTCTGGCTGAGAATTCTAAAGGCCCCTCCCTAAACTGCAAACCCCAGGATTCCATACGATGTTGAAAGGGGAATAATAGCACTATAAGAGTATAGTGCGGAAATGGCCTGAGTGCATTGAGTTTCAGAGTCCAGTTGGGAATGGAATAATTACCTTCCACCTTTCTTCTAGTACCGTGGTTCTTAACTCTTTTCTTTACCGGGGACCCCCTGTAAATATAATTTGTTGCCAGGGACCCCTAAGATTTAATTCAAGAGATTTATATTAATCAATTTAGATTTAAATATTCAAATATTTATTTAAATATTCCAACACTTGTTTAAAGTTGCTCATCAGTTGCTTACCCTTATCCCTTATTCTTCGAGCAGTGAATGCAAAGGAAGGGAGGCTTGTTAACGGTCTGTAGAGTAGCATGCTGAGATTCTTCAAGTGGCAAGAGAGTGGAATAAACTGGAATTAAGTGGACATTAATTAATGGTATGAGCTACGATATTAACTATTGATATTGAATCAAAAGAAACTGATATTTATTGTCCTGTTGAGTGAGCCAGCACAGTGTAGTGGTTTGAGTGTTGGACTACAACTCCAGGGTTTAAATCCCAGCTGGGCAATGGAAACGCACTGGGTAATTTGGGCAAGTCACACTCTCTCAGCCTCAGAGCAAGGCAAACCACCTCTGAACAAGAACACCCCACGGTAAGTCATCTTAAGTCAGAAATGAATTGAAAGCACACAACAACCACAAATTGATTATTGTATACTAATTCATTTCCCCTTTGACTATATTTAGGGTAGCCATATTGGCCATGCAGCAAAATACAACAAAACAGAAAATCCCGAAAGGAGAATATCTTTATTGCATAGTGCATTTAGCAGTTTGCTGAAGCATTGTCAAAATGCAGAGTGTGGGTTAAAATAAAAGTCTGAGGGAAAGGACTGGGAAAGCATGCATGCGGCACTTGTTCACCCCTCAAATATAGTGAGATATGAACACATGTGGATGAACAGTACAACTTGCATTTCTGGACTCTCTTTGATTATGGGAACTGTTAGGATAAGCACTTGCATCCCCAAATTTATCATTATACCATTGGTTGAAGAGTGCCATTTGAAATTCAGATAAGTAGCAAAGTCTTTTGTCTACTCAGACCTCAGAAATGTGGCATGAGCTTAATAGTATTATAAACCAATACAGCCATGGCTGCTTTCAACAGATACCCAAGGAGTCCAATCTTAGCTATTAGCATCGTATGGCATTTTTCCATAGAACAATTCATTTCACTTTGCCTTTGATTACGCACTGCTCAAAGTGGCGAACAGCAATGAAAAGCAATCATAAAATGCAATAACATTCCAAAACAGCAACAATTTAGTAAAGACAGACAGGTGCTACAGATAAAATATGAGATAAAGCTCATAAAGAAAAATCCCTGCCTAAACAACATGTAGCAGTATGCTAGTGACTTGGGGGCAAATAATCCCAGCGCTTAGGTGCAGCTACTGAGAAGACTCTTTTCTTTGGCACCATTAGTCACTTCTGCATCCCGGGACACAGAGGCAGGAACTCTTTGTCTTATCTTAGAACTCAGGAAGGACTGGAGTGGGAGGTGGCATCTTGGACCAAATCCATAGGTGGTTGCTATTACACATTTAGTCTGTCATGTAGTTTGAGTCTAGGTTGCCTCCCTTGGCAAGAGGCAAGATTGCTTGTCAGCGAGGAACACTGTTGGATTACAGACTGAGTTATGATCTCTGGCTTTGCTGTTCTATGAATTAAAAAAAAACTTTCAGGCCATGTTATGGCTCACACAAAAGATTAAGAAACTGGGGCTAGAATCCTGCACTGGGAGATGTATGTGTGGTATGCAGCTATGTCTCTGCAGTTGCATTTCCTGCTGCTAGTCCCCCAAACTCATCTTTTATGCAATGAAGCTCTCTCCAAAGTTGCTACTTCCATGTTGTTGGAAAGCAGAGGGATAAACAGAGGTCTGTCCAGCTATTTCCCTCTAGCTGGATACTCTTCAACAGACATGCACAAGGACCCCCAGAGGGCCTTCAGAGGTCTCACCAGATGATGTCCTTGCAGAACATCCAGCTACAGGAGAATATCTGGATTCATCTCCACTGATGCCTGTGCTCTCCAGCAACACAGAAATATCTGGGTTGATGGGACTGCATTGATTAAAAGGTGGATTTGCATGATTGGTAAAGAACTCTGAGCTCCATAATGACCAAAACTGTGAGTTGCAATGGTGTGTACCATCTTATGCAGAAATATTTGGTAGCTATATCAAGCAGAGTGCAGTGTAGACAGCACAATATGAGCTTATGGTAGAAAATGAGAAAATATTCAGGAAGTTCTTGTGAAGTTAAAAAAAAGGGAAACTTACATTTATTGTTTCAGCCAATTCATCATGGAGCAAGTAAGGAGACAGACAAAAGAAGATTACCCAAATTTCAATAGAAGAACCCCTAAAAGCTGGCTTCCATGTGTGGATGTAAGCCATCCTGAGGTAGGAACCTCATGGATGCTCCCTTCCCAGACAAAGGGCCTTTCTGCACAACACTGTGATAGTGCTATTGTTCCACTTTCAACATCCTATGGAATCCTGGGGTTTGCAGTTTAGAGAGGAGCATTTAGAATTCTCAGCCAGAAAGCTGTTTGGCCTCAGTAAACTACAAATCCTAGAATTCAATTGGGTGTTAAAAGTGGAATAATAGCACTATAACAGTGTAGTGCAGAGAAAAGGAAGACAAAGAAGGCGAGGTGAGCTCTGCAGTTAGGAAGGAAGCGAAAAACCTTGAGAATATAGATCAAAGAAAGAAACCAAAAGGTGGGAAAAAAGGGGAGAGGCATGCTGTCTTGAATTCTCTCTCACTAATCACTTTACACAAGCACTGATGCCTCTTTGTTTCCAGTGTCTCATACCACTGTACTTCTACATAAGGTTTCTGTCCTGTCCATTATGTTGAAAATAGGGATGTAAATCTTCATAAATGTCATTCACACAGACAAGAATAAATAATTTAAATATTTTCCTCCCTTGAGAAGTTCCTCCAAGTCTCTTCAGTTTTTGAGAACTATTTCTAGCTCAGGATTTAGCCTATCAAAAATTTACATGTGAGGTTGTTCTTAAATCATGTTGTCTGTAGAGAAACTTGCTTTCTTCATGGAAAGTAATATTTATGTATTGAAAATGCCATTTTCTGTGCAAAACCTCATGGGTATAGAATAAGTCCCAAACTTATGAAAGCCTGCATGGTGTAGTGATTTGAATGCTGGGTTAGTATTCTGGGAGACCAAGGTTTGAATCCCCCCCCAGTGATGGAAACCTATTGGGTGACCATGAGAAAGTCACACTCCCTCAGCCTCAGAAGAGAATGTCATATTTCCTCTGAACAAATCTTGCCAATACTCAGGAAATCATCTAGGATTCAAATATTCACAAATATTCTTAATAGCCCTAGTTGGGCATATCGGAGAATGGAAGCTTTCAGGTTATGCAGAGCTAGGCTTGGCCACTTCTTCCTTGTTTCAAGGAGTGCTGCCGTATTTATTAACAGGTGGGATGCACTGTCACTTCAAAATGCCATTTTATTTTAATGCATTTCAAGAATGGTATATTCTTAAAATGTTATATTAATGTTATGTGTAGGGATGTAATTTTGCACCAGCTTTTCTTCTCAAAGGGAGCAAAAATAATTTTAGTACCTTTTCCCCCATTGCCAGAAAGTCTCCAGAAATAGCGGGTTTTGAAACCTATTCGCAATTTGGGACTAATTCTGTGAAAAATTCGCTCAGGTGGTTTTGCATAGAAAACATATTTTTTTTGCACAGCAACGTGCAGGAAAAAGAACATTTACTGTGAAAACCGACCACATGTGAATTCTGTGCAGGAGAAGTCCTGACTTCTAGCATTTTTTGCGCAGTGAACAGGTATTCTGTATAGGGAATAATATATCTGCGTGAAACAACCATGTGCAATTTTTGCACAGAGTAAGTCCAAAACTGAAAAGATTCTTGGCAGTGCAGGACTCTTCTCATCAGGGTTTCTTGATGCCTAAAATATGTTTTTCAACTCTTTGTTGACTGTTCTTTCCATCCCTAGTTATGAGACACTGTTAACATGTTGCTTCCTATGGTCTCAGTATGTGTTCCTTCATTGCCAGCACCGAAGGGGACAAAGCTACACAAAGTGCTTCTTCAACAGCAATGGAAAGCTAACATTTAGCCATAAGTAGTTCAAAGCAATGCCCCCCACCCGCCATTGAATTGCAAAGATGCTTAGTGGGACCTCAGCAAGAGTGCCCAATGTGCATTGGTGCCCAGGGCACATCAGGACCAATGCAGTGTGCATTCTGATGCATATCAGTCCAGTTGTGCATTGTTCCCATTGTGCATTGGGTACCAACGCACATAGGGCACGTTGCTGGCTGTGCTATGTAGTAAAGTAGCAGCAGACATCTACTGGATACAAATGTTGTGCAACTGTGCAATTCTAATTCCCACATATGTGAGTCCATTTACAAACATGTAAGTTCTGAACATGATTCCAGCCCAGGTTTATAAACACGCAATCCATTTCCATGTATTTCAATCTAGATAGCAATGCTAAATACAAAGTCAGCAGGCAACCAGGACAGGGAGAAAGGTCCCTTTGTTTGTTGAAGGTTTCTACAGGGATATTAATGAAAACATTCTTGAATGTTGTATATGTCCCTTTATCAGATCCTAAAATGCAGCTTTCTCTGGGGTGGAGTGGCTGATGGTATAAGACAGTGCAAGGAGACTGCTGAATCTAGCGGAAATTGCAGTTGGTTGAATCTGAAATGTTCCCTAACCACAGCATCTGCACCAATTTGCTCTGTCCTCTCATTTCTTAAACCACTTCTGATCCCTGGATGTCAGCAGAAGAGAAACCTCCTGTGCTGAAATAGTCTGATTTTCAATCTTCCTTTGATGGGACACCTCCAAGGGAAGTATCCATATCCTCCAGGATATTCAACTGATGATTCACCAGCATGGCATCAAATTCCCTGAGTCAGATCCGAGCCAACACCCCAGGTTGAGTAGGATGGGAGTGGCACAGGGGAAGAACAGCAATAATTTTCTTATATCAAGTTACCAGTACTGGCCGTGACTGCTAGGAGCTACTTCAGCACTGCAGAATATTTGAAGAACTCCAAAGGGCATTTGATGATAAGAATAATACACATTTTTAATTTCTATCCCTCTCTTCTACTGACATTGAATTGCTACTAACGTAAGTTTTTTTTTAGAAAGCACGATGGAAATGTGCAATAATACAAAAGAAGACGACCACCTGAATTATGTTGATAAATCCTGACTAGAGATGATGGACTAAATCAGTGGAATTTGTTTACATATTGACTCGCTATTCAACAGTTGATTCAATGGACCTACTCTAGTTGGTATTAACTAATGTAATTCGGGCATGCGTGTGGCTGTCAGCTCATCCATACAAGAATGTCTATCATCTCTTTTGCATGACAGAATTCATAGGGTAGTATATATGTTTAAGTCATGCTAAGCATAAGAGGCCAAGAAGTCACCATTGTGCAATAGACATTGTGACTGATATGGCAGTTTCCCCAGTCTGCTAAAATGCCTTGTCACTTCACTTAGCTCTGCCTTTCCCTTTGGAAACACCACCATCATGTAAAAAGGTCAAAGCCTTTCTTTTGTAGTTCTATGGTTATGTGGTTCTGATTGGTTAGAACTACTATATATCTTTCAGCTGAGTCAATGTTTATAAAAATATACTATAATCTTTGTTAAAATAACAATTGGAAAAAAGAATTGGACTTCATATGTATGTCAAGCTCACACAGTTCTTCAGAAATCATTTAGACAGTTTCCTTATAACTTTATATCAGCGTATAAACATAGCTATCACAACCAGCCCTTTGGCTATACCTTCACCCAGAGGTTCAGTTCCCAAATCTAGGTCACCCTTTCTGACCAGATTCAAAAATGGCTTGGTTTCTCTTCTGCTTCTTTCTCTAGGTTTCCCTGAGAAAAACAGACCCTGCCACTCAGACAGCCACCCTAGCTTGACCACACTCTTGACCATATTCTGTTACAGGCTGGACACAGGTATCCCAATTTTCAGCTGTGAAATGTCAGAGGGTATGATAAAGTGGGTTTTTTTTACTCTTTAAGGTGCTGCAAAGCAGTTGTTTTCACCTTAACATGGCAAGATTCATGGTCAAAGTCAGTGACAAGACCCAGTGACAAGACCCAAAACTGCATACACGTTAAGTACCTGTTGATATAAAAATGTCTTGTGTTTCTGGTGAGAAAGAGTCTGATTCCATACACCATACTGCAGTGAAACTGGATACAGCATTGTATGTGTACTGAAAAAAAGATGGAGGGGAAAGCAATCTGGCTACTCTTCTGTATGTGTCTGCACAGTGCCATGGATCTTTAAAATGGTATTAAGTTTATTTTTCAGGATGGAGCAAGGGTTGCATGTATTCAATATCTCACCTATACACCAAAATCTATCTGAGATTGGGAGCTGCCCTCCAAGGGCATGGGTAACTGGCATCATAGTGGCACGCATCTAGAATCAAGGTCAGCCTGACCCAAAACATGTTGGCATGGGAGATGGAATCTGTAATGGCTCCCTTCCCATATTAGAACATAAGACAGTAAATATGATAACATGAATTTGCTATCCTTTAAGAGAACTTCAGTAGAGAAGTTGTCATGGCTAAATTGTATTTTAGCTGTCATGAACAAACGTAAGACCTGGACTTTGGTAGCATTCCACATTTTTGGATTACATTTTGGATCTCAGAATCCTGCAGCAAGCATGATCGCTAGGTAGCTGGGGTATTCTTGATGTTGTAACCCAATAAGTCCATTTTTCCCTCAGGCTCTGCATGGTGAAAGATGATATCAAGACTCCTACATTCCTGGCTTCTAAGGTTTCTTTGTCTCCAAACTAGACTTGGATTGAGCAACGTGTCTAATGCAGGTATACCTCAGTTAATGAAGCCGATGTGTTCCTGGATATTATTTCTTTAAGAGACAATTAGGTTCCAGAGGCAGAAATAACATGGAAATAATAGGAATGGATTCTTACTTCCAAAGAAAAGAAAAGTTCAATGTGTTTCAGCAATTTTTTAAAATTCAGAACTAAACAGTATTAGTGGCATAACCAGGGAAGAAATTTGCTGAAATTTCCTTTCCCACACCATCATTAAAGGCAAAAGAATCCTTTCCAGTTCTCAGTCTGACAACCCTTTGTTTCACAGACACCAGTTTCAAGAAAACGTACTGTATTCTTGAAAATACGATCAGCTTATTTTATTGTATATGCCTAGTACGTGTCCATAGGCTAGGTACTTCCCCTTCTCCAGTTTTTGTTTCTCTTCTTCTACTCTCCATTTTTTCTGTTTCTGTTCTCCTTTTCTCTGTTCTTTTCTCTATAATAATACTTTAAAAATCCAAAACAATTTTTGTTATTTTTTTATATTCATAATCTTTTCAGATTAGCTTCCTAACCAACTTACACCACTCCGAGGGATGATATTCACAACTCTTCTCTTACCACACAAGTGGATGGCTAAAGAAGTAATCCATGTTGGGTAAGAGCTGGGTTCAGATTCACTGGCCTCACTCTCACTCGGAGCCTCAGTTCCCTGTCTGTAAAAGGGGGATAATAACAGTGATTCACTTCAGACAGCTGTCATCATGGCTATGATTAACAAGTCTGGCATAACACTTCCCCAGTCTTGTATGAAGGATTATTAATAAACAGCTCAAGGCTATACTTACCACTGACAGAACTGACTCATCCCTTCCCGTGTGGTTGTGGGGATTTCTTCAGTCTAGCACTCTTTATACCACTCCACCCACTACTATTCTTCCTGCTCCTATATTCTAGCATTTATGGATTGTGTCGAAGGGGTGTGGTTGTCTGTCTTTCCATCTCAGCTCAAGACTAGAGGTGTTCAAGGCTTCCTGGAACTTACACTTGGATTGAGAAAGCCATTCTACAGCATTTGGTAGCTCTGTTTAGGAAGATAATGGATGGGCTTAGCTGTAAGAAAGGAAGAAGAATCATTTTGGATCAGGCCAAAGTTCTGTTTTGACCAACATTCCGTTCCGACCATAGCCAGTAAGTTGCCCCTGGGAAGCCTGCCAGTAGGACATGAGGTGGGATTTCCAGCCTGAACACTGGAGAGGATTCGTGTACCTTTAATAGTTGTATAGAAAAAGGGGCATTCCAGGAGGCATTGCTCGTCACTCACGGAGGTCATAAGCAACACCTGGGAAATTATCTCATCTATACAACCAATAAAGGTGCAGGAACCCTCCCCAATCCGCAAACCGACAATCCTACATGAGGGTACCTGCGCTCTCCAGCAGCAATACACAAATGCACGATGTCTCTGATAGTGTAGGAGATACGTAGCCCCTGATACCTTGATCCTTACTGAATCGACCTGATTCCCTTCAAAAGTCATCCAAGCTGGTAGTTATTATCACACCCCGTGGCAGAGAGTTCCACAGCTTAACTGTGCCGCATGCAAAGAAGTGTTTACTTTTCTCTGTCTTTACAATCCCACACTCCAGCATTAGATGATTACCCTGAATTCTAGTATTGTGAGAGATAGAGCAAACCTTCTCTCTTTCTACTTTCTCCATACCATGCATGGTTGTGTATACCACTACCATATTTTCCTTCCTCACTCTTCTTCTAAAGACCATTTCACATTACCAATTATAGTATTATGATTCTGCTATAACTGTCTTGGCAATATCCTGTGGAATCCTGGGGTGTGTAGTTTGACGAGGCAGTGGAGCTCTCTGGCCGAATCCTCTTCCTTGAACTGCAAATCCCAGGGTGCCATAGAGTGTTGCCATAGCAGCTAAAATGGAATCATAGTGCTATAATTGTGTAGTGTGAAAGGGCCCTGAGTTAAACAGGCTCCAATATTGTAACTTTTCCTAACTGCTCCAGTTCCTTGATCACTTTGGCAATCTTTTTTCTGACCTTTACCAGCTCTAAAATATTCTTTTTCAGATGCAGTGACATCATGGATTTGTATGATAATAGGACCACTATCTCTAGGGGTTGTCATCCAACTTGTTTTCTTATTGTACCCAATGTGGAGTTCCCTTCACATGCCCAGCTGCAGACACTTTGCTCACTCCCTTTAGGCATGAACCTTAGAACCAAAGAAAGAGCTAAAATACCAACAGACTCTTCCTCGTGCCAAGAGGACAACAAGGACCAGAGTCCAGAAAATGCTTCAAGAAGGACGTCAGCAGAATTTGACAGATGCCATTTTTTAATTCCCAAAATTGACAAATTGTACAGAGTAATCTGTTGCACAGCTGTTGAAGCGACACCTGTTAATCTAACACCCAGCTAGGGAAAAGATACTTTTTTCAACTACAGTCCCTGCAATCCCCGAGTTAGGCCATGGTGGCTAGGGGATTCTGAGAGCTGTAGTTCCCCAAAATATCTATTCTAAGCATCTGGGAAAGTGAGAGGATTAATCAAGATTGTCCCTGCCAAATTAGGACACTTGGAAGATATGCAACTATGCCCTTAAAACAACTCTGTGAGGTGAGTAAGGCTGAGATTAAGATTGGTCCAAGATGACCTAGTAAGTTTTGGGGCTGAAGCAGAAGTTGAATTCTCTCCTAATCCAACACACTAAGGACTGCTTCAGGCTGGGCAAAATGTGGGCCTCCAGATGTTATTGGAGTGTGCATCCCATCAACCCTAGCCAGCATAGCCAGTTTTGAGGAATGCTGGGAACTGCAGTTATACTCACCTACCTCACAGGATAGTTGCAAGGACTATTATTTTTTTCATATATATATATATAATGGCAACAATGATTTGTGTTTCATATGATCTCCTCGCAACTGTCACAGTGTTAAAATGAAAAATAGCAAAACAGCAGTGCAGAGAGGCCAGAGAGATTTCCCAAAAGTTACTTTTTGTTCCTGGAGGAGCTTACAATAAAAATTACAACAATTCCATATTAAATTTGGGTCAGAACGGATTCAGAAGTTGCCGTAGCAAATTTATCACTGATAACCTCACAGGATGGAATAGGAGCAGATTTTAGATGGATCCAAGATCTACCCGAATGGCAATGTGATATAGAAAGTGGAAGCATTATCATTTCTAAAAAACACCTCAATGTTGGTGGAATATGCACTGTCTGAAATCATAAGAATCAGCAACTCTGCAGAGTTCATTTCCCCAACGGCTGAGCAAACACAACTGATTCCCTCAGGCAAGCAACCACTGAACCACTGAACCACGGTTATTCTTCCTCTTTTTCAATGTATCCTACAGTGCAGAGTGGTAATTCATCTACACATGGTGAATAAAATATTACTAGGTAGCAGCTACTTCTGATTTTTAAATCTGGAATGAAAGTTTGCTTGAGCACCTGCCATCAGCAGCAAGATCACGGAGGCAAGGAAAGAGGAATTGCAAGAAGGTTAAAAATATTCAGTTTCACTGATTAGATTTGTCCCATTGGTAGAATAGCGTGAATGCTCAAGGAGAGAAGGGAGACATTTGCAAAACTGGACATTGGCAGCCCATGAAAATGGAGCAGGGTTGCCTGACTGGAGAGGGCAGCAGTACCTATAATGGAGGCACAGAAGAGGGAAATTCATCAGGTGTTGCTTGTTACCTGGTTATGGGACAAGCAACACCCACTGAAATGCTGTTAACTGCATAGTGGGAAGGGGAGACAAGCTTCTTGCAGCCTGCTTTGCTAGTCAGTCATTTAAGGAATACAGAAAGTTGCAGTTTGACAACATCTGGAGGGCCACACGATTTTCACCCTGGCTTAAGAGCACGATTGTGGTTGTGTGAATCCAGACTCAAAGATGACCTCATCATGGGGTCTTTTTGGCCAGACTTGCTCAGAGGGACTTTGCCATTGGCTTCCTCTGAGGAGGAGAGAGTGTGACTCGTCCAAGGTCACCCTGTGGGTTTCCATGGCTGAGTGGGGATTTAAATCCTGAGCACTGGGATTACAATCCTGGTGACCAAGGAAAAAGAAAAGATAAAAGATGTGACTGTATAGAAACAAATTTTTAAGCTACAGGCATTTGCTGATGATCTAGTCATTTTTTTACAAGACCCATTAGAATCTGCAGATATAATCCCCAAGGTATTGAAAAACTCTAGCTGTTTAACAGGGTTGAAAATAAATAACAATATGACCATCATGTTGACTAAAAATATGACAGGAGATCAAAGATATTTGATGGATAAAACAGGATTTAAGAAAGAAAATTAAATATCAGGGTGTGATTTTTGGTAAGCAGAATTCCAAATTGTTTCAGAATAACTATGTTAGAGTTTGCTATGAGATCAAACAAGATTTCCAAAAAGGGTCCGAGCTGAAACTTTCCCTGCTAGGTAGAATTTCAGCTATAAAGATGAATGTTTTTCAAAAGATGTTGCTTCTATTTCAGACAATTCCAATTCTGAACAATGAGGTGCCATACAAGGAGCGGTACAGAGATGTTACTGCATAAGCTTTCATGGACCACAGAATAATTCATCAGGTACAGGCCATTTCTGCGCTACACTGTTATAGTGCTCTTATACCACTTTCAACATCCTGTGGAATTCTGGGGTTTGCAGTTTATTGAGGCCAAACAGCTCTCTAGCTGAGAATTCTAAAGGCCCCTCCCTAAATTGCAGACATCAGGATTCCATATGATGTTGAAAGTGGAATAATAGCACTATAACAGTGTAGTGTGGAAAGGCCCACAGACTGAAGCATGTGATGAAGGGACTTGTAGAGGATGGGAACTTTTGCCAGGGTAGAAGCAGCAGCAATAACAGTAGCAGCAACAGCTAGATTTTAAGAACAATAGCGGTTTTGTAGATTCTACTTAGAATTAAAGAATTCTGAGTCCAAGAATTAGTTTTGCCTGCCAGAACTGAACAGAATTTACAGTCCTTCCATGCAAAAAAAAAAAAAAAAAAAAAATCTGTTCCAAATCTGTGCCTCAAACATTTTTTGTTTCAGCAGTACCTTTTGGGACAGAGGTGGAGAAAGTACAACATAATGGCCACGTATGACTCCCCAGTCCTTTTGCTGTGGCCCTCAGAACCTCCCATGGCACCCCTAGAAGAACCAACCCTCCCCCAATTTATTATTATTAGAAGACAGTTTTTCAGACCCAAAATTACCCAAGGGGAGTCAAAGGCATGCAAAATGCAGCAGTTTTGCCTCTCAACTCTCACTCCAACTCTCATTCCAGGAGAAAAGTGGCATACAAATAAAATAAAATAAAATAAAATAAAATAAAATAAAATAAAATAAAATAAACAATGGGAAAAAGTGATACAGGAGGTAACACCACAAGGCAAGACAGATTCATTGGGGTATGAAGGATTAAAGGATCAAAGGGCATGTGACCCCAGCACAATTGCTCATCCCTGCTCGTGTATGTGTGATGGATAAACAAGTTGGTGTCAGCAATCCTTCCTATCGTTTTATTTATTTAATCAAAATGTTTATATCTCTCCCTCTATTCAAAGATCTCAGGGCAGTCTACGATAAAAAGAAATTTAAAACTGTATTAATAATAACAAAGAAGTGTGGTGAGTGGTTTGAGCATTAGACCAATATGCTGGAGATCAGGGTTCAATTCCCACTGGGTGACTTTGGGGGCATTATGCACTCTCAGCCTGAGAAAACCCTATGATAGCTTTGTCTTTGGTTTGCCATAAGTCAGAAACAACTTGAAGGTACACAACAACAAACACATGTTACAGAGATTCACTGGTAGACCTACATCTACATTCCAACCGTCCCTCTTTGGCAGATAGAAACCTGATTAATCTTTAATCCTTACAAAAAAGCCTTTCCCTTGTTAAATTTTCCTTTCGGTTTCATCTGGTGAACCTTGACTTTGGGGACAACAAAGATTCCAGAAAGATCATGAGCTAAGCAATGTTTGTCTTACGAAGGAGCTTCTCCTTTGTGACTTTCCCTGCTGAATCTTTGCTTTTCAGTTTCGAATATCAGACCAATAGTGCCGAGCTAAGGGAATTCTTTATAATTTAACTGATTTATTTGCAAGGGTAACGTACAGCTCCTTTGCCAGGATCCTAATACAGACCTGAATCAGAGTCCACAGATATCTAGGGATGAGAGTAAGAAGACTGGTTGGGCTTTAGGACTGGTAGGATTGGTTGGGTTTTACGATAAACCCCTGTTAATTTATATCTGTCCCATATTGGGAGAAAGGCAGGAGACACATGAAATACAATAAATAAAGAAATAAAATGGTGCCTGTATATTATATACTTGTGTACAGGGACCTGCTGCCTAAGATAGTCAGATGTGATGGAGACAGGAGCCTGTATTGCCAAATGGAGAATCTTTGGCAGTTGCAGCATGTCATGCAGGAATGACAAAAGCTGCACTTTCCAAAGTTCTTTGTTTTTCACCGGTATTAAAGACCTGTTCAGCACATGAGAAAGTAACTTTGTTTGGGCTGCAGCTCCCAGAATCCTCCAGCCTGCATGACCAATTAGGAATTTCATAACCTCCAGATACTGCAATTTATCAGGGACAGTCTTGATCAATTCTCTATTGTCCTACTTTTTCAGCTGCTTTTCAAGTGCCCCAGTTTCTCTCACTCCTCCTTCCACTTTCCTCCTTTGTCCTCGGCTCAGTTCAGTTGCTGCAAACTTGAGTTTGAAGTGCAAAAGGAGATTGCACTCAATTAACTCAGCTTTGGGGAGACAGGAAAAAGAGGCAAGCCCTTCCCAGTAGACTCAGCCAAAAGCAAACCGCTGCAACTTCTCTTAGCTTGTCTCTTCTTCTTCATTAATAAATGTTTCCCTCTTGACCATACTCTGACCATGCTTGACTATGTGTGTCCCAGTCCGTATCTGTGAAATATTATAGGTTATGTAGTGGAATCAGGATAACTATGTATGCTGCCCTGGTTCCTTGGAGAAAGGGCAGAATAAGAAGATGATATAATTGTAGCAGGGAGGCCGAGGGCCATCCTAGCTTCCCCGAGGCCATGCTAATGTACTTGTCTTACAGCTCCGTCTTGTTAATAGTGCAGCAGCTCCCTGGCAGTGCTGCTTTAAAGGCAGAGAAGTCTGGGAAACATCCCTTCAACCATCTGGGACCTTTAAATGCCCGTTACAGACCATTTTCAAGTTAGAAAAGTTAAGGGCCTTTATTGCTAAATCCAGCATGGTAGTTTGAGCATTGGACTACAACTCTGGAAACCAGGGTTCGATTCCCTACTCAGCCATGGAAACTCACCGAGTGACCTTGGGTCCATCACACTCTCTCAGCCCCAGAAACCCCTTTGATAGGTTTGCCTTAGGGTCACCATAAGTTGGAAATGACCTGAAAGCACACAACAACTACTACAATTGCTAAATAATAGAGAATTAAAGCTTTGGGCATTAGAATCTCACATCCTGTTGCAGCACTCGAAGAGTGGAAAGTAAACCCTGGGTGGAAGAAACCCCCAACATAAGCAGCATCTTTTTATTTAAGAAAAATACGATAGAAGTCAGGGAGTTTCCAGCATCCTTCCCCTTTTTTTCTGTAATTTTGTAGAATTCTGAGCCAAGCTTCAGCCTTATGTAGTGAATCTTTGTTTTAACCTGTTGTTTGGATTCTTAAGCCAGATTCTGACTATAGTGTGAAGAGAAAGGCCCTTTTAACCCTTTGCCCCTATTGTGGCCCTAGTTGGATAGTCTGAGAGTTGGCCCCACTGGTATGGCTGTTAGTGCTGAAGTGCAAGGAACTCATTATGCCTGGTCCCCATAAAAGTGCCCATAAGCAGAGTCCAAAAATCAGGCAGCTGTGTCACGTTGTTATCAACAAACCAATTTCCAGCAGTTTCTATCTCCATCAGAAGCATGTCTTTTGTAAAGCTAATGGGTCCTGATTAACCATTTAATATCAAGGAAACCCCCTGCTCTGTCTCCAATGTTGTGCTCTGCCACAGGGACAGCTGCCGGCAATATATACTGCGGCATCTCTTTCCAATCATTGTAAGAACTGCATCCAAACAGGAGGCCCTTTCTGTACTACACTGTTATTTTCAACATCCTATGGAATCCTGGGGTTTGCAGTTTAGGAGGGACCTTTAGAATCCTCAGTCAGAGAGTTCTTTGGCCTCAGTAAGCTACAAACCCCAGAACTCCACAGGATGTTGAAAGTGAAATAATAGCTCTATAACAGTGTAGTACAGAAATGGCCTCAGAGTGGCAGAACACATCTTTATCCCTGTTAATAAAACAGTTCTAGCGCTTGACCCTGTGGGCCCTGTCTTTACTACACCCTAGCTCATGCAACTTTTACATAATTTAAGAAAGGTCTCACTGGTGCCAAGGGAGGCTTTCTTGCCATTGCAAAAAGCCAGTGGTTAAGAGGGGTAAGTGAGCCAGCATCATGTAGTTGTTTGAGCATTGGACTATAACTCTTGAGACCAGGATTTGAATCCCTGCTCAGCCATAGAAACCCACTGGAAGAACAGGGAGTTCACCAGCAGTATAGAGTTGCCAGGATGGGTAGTAGAGACCTTTATTGTTGTTGTTCCATGGGTACTGTTTCTCCCCACATTGAAAAGCAACGGAGACTGATTCACTTGTGAGGTACAGAGAGCCACTCAGGGATGGAAAGGAGAGGGAAAAAAGAGACTGAGAGAGAGAGAATGAAATAAGAAAGACTTCTCTTTGCTGCTTTGGCCTCTCATCTCCATTCTGCAATCATGTCTCCCATGCTGAGATTCAAGGTTTTGCTTTTAGCTCTTGACGGCCTTGCCTTTAATAGTAGGAGCTCCCAATCTCCCTCTCTCAGAATAGTAGAACTGCTTGGAGTCGTTTTATGAAAGCAATTGGCAAGAGATTCAGGCCAGGGAAAAGAAAGTACCTATTCAGTCAATACATAATTGATTCACCTTATTTGCTTCCAGAAGAGGTGGGGATGACCATTATCTTTGATGCCTTTAGGAAAAAAGGAGCCTCTGTCAACTTGGCTTGAGGATGCATGACTCTCCAGATGCTGATGCTGATCTCATTAGCCCAAGCCAGGATTGCCATTGGTAAGGTGTGATAGGAGATGTAGTCCAACAACATGTGGAGGACCACAAGTTGCCCAGTCCTTCATTATACAATCAGTACAACAGTTCATCTTTCTACCATGCAAGTATGAAGTAGGTCTCCGTTTACAGTGTCTATTGGGAAGATTGCAAATAGTCAACATTCTACAATGCTGACTACTTAGTGGAGGCTCTCTGCAGGTTCTCAGAGGCACTCTTAATCTATTTTCTCTTGTTTTTTTCTTCTGTCTTTGGCCAGTCATACGGGGAGACTCTAGTTGGGAAAGGCTGGAGGATTTGACTATTGGCAGGAGCACTGGCCTTCTAGTTGCTTGAAAAAGTTGCTTTTTTTGAAGGCTTTAAATCCCAGACACACTGCCAGCATGATTATACCTGAAGAATTCTGGAATGTGCAACCCAAAAAGTATTTTTAAAGCAGAATGATTCCATTTCCTATTATCCCTGACCGTTGGCCTTGCTGGCTGAGGCTGATGGACATTTCAGTCTGACAACTGGAAAGCCACACATTTCCCTGCATTTGACAAATGTACAGAAGGTCGTATTTATCAGTGGCCTCCACCCATGATAGTAAGCACTTTGCAATCTTCAGGTTGTCTGCATTCTCCCTGTATGAGTCCCTGCTCTATATATTCCTCTTCCCAAAGAACAGCTATACCCAAAACTGCGATTCAAACAGACCAGAAGTGGCAGGGCAATCCTACACATGACAAAGAGTTTGGAAAAATTCCTCTTTTTTAAACTACAATTCCCAGAATAAATGAAGAACTCTCTGGCTGAGAATTCTAAATGCCCCTCCCTAAACTGCAAACCACAGCATGTTGAAAGTGGAACAATAGCACTATAATAGTGTAGTGCGGAAAGGCCCCTAAGACTTGGAACAGCAGTTAGTCTAGGCAGGGGCAGACATGAATCTGAACAAGTGGCATATATTTATTTTATTGAATTTCTATCCCTCCTGTTTCCCCAGATGTGATTCCAAGGATGTAATAAATAAATAAATAAATAAACAATCAATCAATCAATCAATCAATCACTCAATCAATCAATCCCATTCTTTGGGATGGGGGCATTCGCAAAGACAGCAATGCGTGCCTCTTCTCATTTACCAAGACTGCTAACTTTACGGAGAAACACGGCTAAATCGAACTGCCATCTATACGTTCGTTTGGTAGATTAAGGCAGAAGCCAAACTTGGAAGGAGCTGCTCCCTAGTGGTCAGCCCTGCTGCGCGCCGTGGAAGTCGACCGTCTCTTATTGCTGTTTTGAAAACTTGGCAACGCCACCTTTCCTCACTGGTACTCCCTCTCTCTCTCTCCACCCCTCGGTCAGCCCTCCCTGGGGGAGCCCACGCCCTTGCCCTGCCCCGTGACAAAGCACTGAAACCGGCCCGTCGGCCGGCTGCCTTCAGCCGGAGCTCCTCTGGCGTGCGCTCGCGGCCGGAGCTGCCTCTCCTCGTGCGCCCCTCTCCCTGTTACGCACGCTGCTGGGTCGCCCTGGCTGGTGGATTCCCCGGCTGAGCCGGGCTCTGGACCTCGAGGGTGATCGAGACCTCTCCCTTGCTCTTGTGCCTTTCACACATTATCTCTCTCTGCCACTTTGGGCTGCCTTATCCCGTCGGGACTTTCTGTAGCTGTCCGTTGATCTCCGCGCCTCGATAACCAGCCCTCCTTTGCGCTTAGTTTCTTTCTTTTTCACACCCTGCGTCTTTTCTCTTCTTTCTCTGTCCCAGCGCGTCCTCCGAGCGGGTGCGCTGTGTGGGTCGCCCTGGCTGCCTGCTGGCTGCTCAAGAGGCAGGGATGGGGGGCAGCCCAGGGGGTCTTCACCCCTTGCCTCCCCACCCCGGGTCCCAAGCGCTCGCCCGTGCCCGGCGGCGGCCAAGAAATGCATTCCAAGGGAGCCGAGGAGCCGGCTGAGACCATGGTGCTGCCCATCCCCAGGGAGCCCGGCGACAACCTGCGACGCCTTCGCGGCCGGAAAGTCTTGCTGGGCGAAGAGAGGAAGCTGGCCGGGTGGGCTCTGGGCACAGCTCTCCTCGGCATCGCCCTAATGGTGCTGCACACCGAGCTGGCCTGGTTCGGACACTGTCAGGTGAGTCGCCGTGGTTGCCTCTTCTCTGCGAACTCCCTTGCTCTGGGTTCCTCCGTTCCTCCGCACTCTTTCTTTTGCCTCAGTCTTGTGTTTTCCAGTCGTCTGTGGACTTATTCTGACCTCACGAATTTCATAGGGTTCTTTTTTCAAAAGGCAAAGGATACTTAGAAGTGGCTTGCCATTGCCTTCCTCTGAACTACAGCCTGCAGCACCTGGTATTTCTTGGCGGTCTCCCATCCAAGGACTAACCAGGCCTGACTCTGCTTCTCAGCTTCCAAAATCAGACAGGGTCTGGAGCTTTGCCAAAGGATTTTCTTCTCTGCCAGGGATGTAGCTGAAGTGGGAAGGCTCAAAATGGGAGCATTGCCCCTCTGAGAATTCTACTCTCTCAAATTACTTTTTCCTTCGGTCACTAAATTTGAAGCGTTGCAGCATTGAAAACCATTCATACTTAGAGCTGTTCCATTTCCTCTGTTCCCATTCACTTGGTAACTTTGCCTGCCCCCTTTCTTAGAATGCCTCAACTCCATTTCTAAATATTGAAATTTTAAGTGGCTGCAATGCTTAAAAATTTTGGGAAATGTCATGAGGTGACAGAATTCTTATGGGGGGGCAAAGCCCTCCTTTGGTCCAACCATAGCTACACCCTTGTTCTCTGCAGAATTTAGGAAAGTGAATTTTGGACTACAGCTCCCAGAATCCCCAGCCAAATTCTGGCAGTTGTGGCCCAAAAAAATGATGTCTTAAGCCTTTGCTCATACCTTGAGGTAGTTGGTCCTCCAGGTCAGTTTCTTCTGGGAGATGTTGAAGTTGTGTCTTAAGTGCAGACTGCGCCAAACTGGAGGATGCTTTGCTTAGCATCAGATTGGCTAGTGATGTCCTGGATCAGATAGCTTGGATGGACACACTTTTCAGATGTTTGTCCTCTGGGCCTCTTTGTCTAAGATTCTGTTGCTTTTTTTTCTGCCTGATGAATTATGTGGAACTCCAAAGCTCAGATGCACTTTCATCAACTTTGTGACTATTATCTGCCTGACTAATAATACCAGATTTTGAGCACAAGCCAGTAGAAGGTGTCATGGTTGGAGTCTTAGATATCTTAGGTTTGGGTGAAGCTTAGATTCCAACCCCCGCTCTGTTGAACTCACTGGGTGACTTTGAGCTCATCACAGTATTGTAGAAACATAGAACTGTATAGCTGGAAAGGATTCCAAGTCTCATCTTATCCAGCCCCTGCCAATGCCAAAAATCCACAGCTACAGTGTCTCTGACAGGAGGTCACCCAATCTCAGTTTAAAACATGCCAATGAATGATGAGTCCATTTTATCAAAATGGTAAAAGGCCTGAAAGTCATGCACTAGGAGGAGAGCTTAGGGAGCTGGGTATCTTTAGCATGAACAAGAGAAGGTTAGAAGGTGACATGATAGCTATATTTAAATATTGGGAAGGAAATCATATGGAAGATGGGAGAGACCTCTTTTCTTCTGCTCCAGAGACTAGGACCCAGAGCAGTGGATTCAAACTGCAGGAAAAGAGATTCCTCCTAAGCATTAGAAAGAATTTCCTGATGGTAAGAGCAGTTCAACAGTGGAATAGGCTGCCTCTGAGTGTGTGGTGGAATCTCCTTCCTTGGAGGTTTGTAAACAGAGGCTGGCAGGAGAGGTTTGATGGTGTATGATTCTAAGTGATATTATTCTCAGTAAGGTACGGTACAGGCAAGCTTTGTTATTACGTTTTGCTCCTCCACTCTGCCTTTCCATGCATGGGGAAGGCAAGGATTGAACAAAAACTGTTCAATGGAAGCAGGCCAGGCTGGAGGTTCCAGCCAGTAACCTTGTACCTTGATGCCTCCTGATGTTACCCAGTCCCTGCAGGATGAGTGGCTTAGAGAGCTGGCCCAGGACTCCAGATTGGTCCTCCACTGTTGTAATAACGGATAGGCAAACTCAGCAATGATCCTCTCTTCTGTCTCAGCCTCACTTACTTCACAGAATTAAAGTTGAAATGGGAGGGGGAAGGGATGAACCATGCCCTGAGTCCTTCAGAGGAAGGGAATAATAATAAAAAAAAACATTGTGTTCTCCCTATGCATGTCTCTCTCTATATTTGCACCAAACCCTCAAAATAGGTGTCTTGCATGAGAAGTGGAAGGAAGTGAAAGGTAATTTACTATTTCCTAAACCAAAGTTACTACCACACATTGCTAGAAAGGAAGGCAACTTTTCATATCATGTTTTCCATTCCCCTGGACTGTATCATCATTGCAACAAAACAGAACCCTCGAAATATTTTTTTTTAAATAAAAATAAACAAAAGTGCTTTTCAGTCCCAGGCTGTCTCTTTTAAAATGCCCTCTTTTCCCTCCGTACCTAAGCTGATGAGTCTGCTAAAAACTGGAGCTGAGCAACATAGTGATTAAACAAGCCCTGCAACTCATCACCCCAGAATGTTGTGATGGCGACAAGCCTACACAGCTTTAAAAATTGATTAGCTAAAAAGGATGGGGGGATAGGTGTTTCGTGGCGGCTTACTAATCAATACATCTAAAAGCCAGACTGTTGTTCTCAGAGAGATCCCATTTTGGACTCCTAGATGATGGACGTCAAAGGAGGGTGTGTGAATATCATCACTGCAAAACATCCCAGAGCTTTTTGATTTATCAACAGGCACTTAGTTAGGAAATGTTATAGTTTTGGACTATGACTCCCAGAATCCCCCAGCCAGAAGAATTACCCCCAGGATTCTGGGAACTGTACTCCAAAAAGTAAAAGCATACCAACAAAATCTGCCCGTTGCTATAATTCTGTTATGTTGGATGGAGCTTCCCAACAGTGAAAATCTTACTCTTAGCAACTTTAGATTAGGTGACCTGCCTTTCACCAGCAGTTTCAAGCCTCTGCCTTAGGCCATAGGTTTAAGTCGTAATTACCCCACAATAGCCTCTACCTGTCCCTTTTTAAGAGGCACAGTAGCAGCGTGGGGCATGGGGGATTCTGGGAGTTGTAGTCCAAAACCTCCCCCCCACCCCTGCATCTCTGGACTTTCAGTGATGGTCCATGGATTTGACCTGGCAGAGATTGCCTCAAGATGTTTGGTGATGAAGCAGGCACTGGTTACCTAGACTCCCAAATTCTAGGTCTTAGGTCGTCCTGTAACAAAAGCCACAAAACACTGCAGTCTCTTAATGCTGAGAGCTAATAAACAGATAGACGTGTGGCTGTCTAGCTTCTGTTTAAATCTCAATTTCAATGAATGAAGGACAGTCCAACACCTTCTGACATTTTCTATTCCAGAATGAAGTTTACATGGAAGAATTTCCCATGTTAAGCCCTATATGAATTTGTGGGTTATCGATGAGCTAGGATGATATTTGGATTTCCTGATTTAATCACCAAAATGGTCCCTCACTCATGGACCGGTATGTTTTATCAGAAGATTAGCACTATGCCCCTTAAATGTGGCCACCCTTGTGGTTTGCTTCAATACCACCATATTTTGCTAAAAGTACATATGAGTCCACTGTATTTTGTTTTCAACTTAATGGACAGTGACCACAGTCTTTTTTAACTCTTTAAAAAAACCAAAACAAAAAAACACCAGCCTTGAATAGAATGACTGTGTTTCAGAACGGTCCTGAATGCAATTGTGAAGATAGCTACAATTTGCAAATTCTGTAGTGTTTACCTTCTCAGTCACAGGTGTGAATGTTGAGACTCTCTAAATGTTTTTGGACTGCAGCTCCCAGCATTCATTTTCCTTCGCTGTGCTAGCTAGGGCTGCTGGGAGTTGCAGTACAACATATTGAGCGCCGTGTGTTTCCTACCCTAACCTATCTAGATAAGGAGGAGATATATGAGAGATGGAAAAAAAGCAGCTCACTGGAATGTGATAGCATGTACACACATGTGCAGCTAGAATCATGAATCTGTGTATGTATCTTCCTGGGAGACGGAGGGGGGAACATTTTCCTGGAGCAGGGTGCAGAACTTAGGGACAGTTTGTGTGTATATGCATATGTGCCTTTAAGTTGCCTGTCAACATATGGCAACCCTATCAATTTCATAGGGTTTTCTTTGGCAAATGTGGTTTTGCCAGTTCCTTTCTCTGCAACATGGCCCGTGGCATCTGGTATTAGTTGATGGACTCCCATCTAAGTATTAACTAACTAGGGCTGACCTTGCATAGTTTCCAAGATCAGACGGGATCTGGTACCTTCAGCAGCATATCATAATGTGGAAAAGAAAAATGCTTCCCATCCGTTTGTGGACGCTGACGGATATGGGTGTGTAAATTGTCCCATTGCACTGTCTTTTGTCTGAGTCATCTTGGAAGTGATTCCTTCAAACGCATGTGCTTGCCTGCACCTTTTTTTGACACTTCCAGTCCGTGACCTGTCTTAACAAGGGCTATTTCCACAACTGCCTCTTATACTAATGCTTTCTCTCCTTTTTCAGTTTAATTGGAGGGCCCTTTCACATTGCACATTTATAGCACTATCATTACGGTTTATTTGCCACGGTTCCATTCTGTTTGGTCTTTGGGATGGCAGTTTAGGGAGGGGTACTTAGAATTCTCAGCCAGAGAGTTCTGATGCCATCTCAGACAACAAATTCCAGGATTCCATAGAATGCAGCTATGGCAATTAAAGCAGAATCGCAGTGCTATAACTGTGTTATGTGAAAGATTTTGGAACAAGGAATCCCCCCAATAACCCTCCAATGATTACTAGAACCTGCAGAAGTTGTGATTCCCTCCTTGGCCATGAAAACCCACTGGGTGACTTTTGGGCATGTAACACACTCTCAGCCCAAGAAAAATTCATGGCGGGTTCCCATTGGGGTCGCCATAAGTCAGAAACAATTTGAAGGCGCACAACAACAACATGAATTCTTTAGTTGCAATGCTTTCAGCAACTCTGTAGGGCAGGGATGAGAATTGAGCAGATCCCTAGATATTTTTGGATTGCAAGGCCCAGTGGCCAGCATGGCCAGCATACCTGCTGCTGAGGAACTCTAGGAGCTGCAGTCCAGCAATACCTAGGCCATTTCCGCACGACACTCTTATAGCGCGATGATTCCAGTTTCAACCTCCTATGGAATCCTGGGGTTTGCAGTTCCAGGAGGGGCCAGCCGGCCCCTCCTGGAACTGCAAACCCCAGGATTCCATAGGAGGTTGAAACTGGAATCATCGCGCTATAAGAGTGTCGTGCAGAAATGTTCCTAGGCAGCTGCATGAGTCTCACCCCTGCAGTAAGGTGGTACATTAAAGTCACATTTGTTATGATGTAAGCTTTTTTTTTTTCCTAGAAAGCTGCAGTCCACTCGCACGAGTTACAGGTGGTCTGTATGTGCAGGGGGAACAGTAAAGAGTAAGGCAAGAGGCATTAATAATCTAACCAACACATGTAGCTTGACTGGAAACCTTTATTCCGATTCAAGACCCCTGTGGCAGAACTGAGACTGTGGGTATACTTCTTGGTTTGCAGTTAGTGTCACTTGTCCAGAGAGATGGACTGCGGTTGAGAAAAGTGGTTTGCCTAAAGCCACCTAGTGAGAGCTCATGACAGCAGTGAAATTTCAATAAGGAACTTCATAGTTCAGTTTCTTAACCGTTCCAGCTCAGTACTTGGCGAGACAGTTGGCCTTTCACTTTTGCAGGTTTGACTTTCATGGATTTGACTATTTGCCAGTTTCTCTAACCCCTGCCTCCCCACCTCAAGTGCTTCTTTATCTGGGGAACTTTCCATCTCAGTGGCTCCAATCAGGCTGTGCAGCTCTTTAAAAAGCCAACTTTGGCCCTGCTCCTCCTCCACCAGCTGCTGGCTGGACAGTTAAGGATGGCCGCAGCCCAGGTTCTCAGCACCACAAAGTCTTTCCTGATGCTCCCGCACACCCAAAGAAGGAGATGAGAGAGCGAGAGGAAGTATAGGGGCACCATGCCAACATCTCATTCCCTTTCCTTTTTCTGATCTGGTTTGGACCCTGGGTGTCCATTCTCCCCACCACGCTTCGTCCTCCTTCCCACAGACATGTGTACACATTTTGATATCTGCAGTCTTCCCACTTTTGCAACGTTCTTGTGCCCCTAACCCTAGGGAATGTGGAAAGGTGACTGTGCTTTCATTTAGTTGTCATGATTGGGGACGGCGGGCATGAATTAGTCTGAAGACTATGTTGATACCTCTTTTAGGAATGCAATGCATTCTGGATCAGGCCACTGTCCTATTTCCAATCAGTGGCCAACCAGTCATTTAAGGAAGCCCTTAAAGCATGAAAAGACCTATACTGGCCCCCTGTTAGTGACATATGCAGGTGTAAATTTGCTACATATGCAGAGTGATTTTTTTTTGCCAATGCATGTGCAGCTGACAAAGTGGTAACACATGAACATATCCAGTGTGGGTTGTAAACACACACGGCTTCAGTACTTCGCCTTTGTGCCTTATGCATTGCTATTGCACAATGAATTATCAGGCACTGACCACTGATCCACATACATTTGGAGGCATCGGTACTCATTATAGGGGTTGCGTAGTACAACTTATCCAGTAAATATATATGCTGTCATAACCTCCAACATTTCACAGAAGAAAACTGGGACATGTGTGATGAAGGAACTTCAGAGTGTGGTCAAGATAGCAAAAGTTATTAATAAGAATGAACACACATGCTAGGAAAGGCTGCAACAGTTTGCTTTTGCAAGACCGTACTGAGAAGGGCAAGGTTCTGCCTCCTTCTCTCTTGTCTTCCTGTTGAGTTCATGAAATGCCAACTGCTTTTTCATGTTGAACTTAGTTTGCAGCAATTGAAGTAAGTTGAGGACAGAGGCAGAAAATGAAAGGAGGAGAAAGAAACTGGGACATTTTGAAAGCAGCAGAAAAAGTGGGATGGCAGAGGACAAACTGGTACTGACCCTGCCAAACAGTTAAGAGGGTATGTGCTCAGTCATGTAGGGTCTTGGCCGCTGCATGTAGAGTTTTTAGAGAGTTGGTCAGGGGCTTGGAAAACCCAAGTTCAAGTCCACTGAGAGGAATGAAGCTTGCCAGATGACCTTATGATAGTCACTTTCTTTCAACCTGACCTATCTCACAGGTTGGTTGTTGTGAGAAGCAAACAGAAAGGATGAGGGCCATGTACACTTTCTGCTCACTGGCGTAAAGGTAGGATTTTAAATGTAGCTAACAAAAATGAAGAAAAGGGATAGCCATGCCTTTGCCATGTCAAGACTGCCCTTCCTTCTGCAACTGGTATTCAGAGGTGCACCACATTTTTGCTACAGTGGCCAGAACTCTTCAAACAAACAAACAATTCAATTTAGAGTATTTATACCCCGCTCTTCAGCTACAAAGTTTCTCAGAACCACTTACAAATTGTTAATTTGACAGTTCCCTCAAATTTACAATCTGAATCTGCCCTCGGGCTTACTATTTAAATAAGACAGGACACACAAAGGAAAAGGGGATTGCAGTGATGGTGGAGATTAAGGCCATTTCCGCACTAGACAGTTATAATGTGATTATTCCACTTTCAATATCCTATGGAATCCTGGGGTCTGCAGTTTCGGGAGGGGCCAGTCGGATTCCATAGGATGTTGAAAGTGGAAACCCCAGGATTCCATAGGATGTTGAAAGTGGAATAATCACGTTATAACCGTCTAGTGCGGAAATGGCCTAAGTCCAGCAGATACTGCTTCTTCTCTCCCTCCAACGTCATGGCAGGGGCAGTTGGGATGGAAGAAGGGCCTTTTCTCTGCTAATATATTGCAGCATTGCAAACTTTCAGGGGAAATTAGCTTTTATATTTGCCAGCCAGTGTTTCAGGAAGAGTGTATTGGTAAATGTGGAGCTTGGGAAAGTTATTTTTGAACCATCATTCCCAGAATACTGAGGCCTGTAGTCCAAAAATTAACTTTTTTTAAGTTTGCGATTTTCCTCTTTTCCTCTGATGGGGAACCTATGCTTCCCTGCTTTCTGCCTCCACGTCCCTTCCTCCTCATTACTTAGTTATTCAGCATGTCCAGCCTTGCTGGTCTCCTTTTCCAAAGAATGTCCCCCATATATTACTCCAAAGAAGCAGGAAAAGAAAAGCGGACAGATTCCTGCTCCAACTTGCCTGCTCTCTTAAGATTGATCGCAGTTCACTCTCATCTCCAGTTAAAGACCTGAAGGATGAATGACGCTGGGGACATCAAGATCAGAGAAAGGAAGGGGGATTTAAGATAAATTTGCTGATTTAAGGGGTGCGGTGGAGGGCCTAACGGACAAGTCACAACATAGCTGGGCGGCAATGCTGAAGCAGTGAAACACTTCTGAAAGTCAAGAGATGCTGAAGCTGTAGCCTGCCGTGGTCAGATCTTGGGAAATGATTTTTTAAAATGACCATTCCCAGAATCCTCTAGTCAGCATGGCCAACTATTACGGGTGAGTAATCTGTGCCTCTCCTGGTGTTGTTGGACTTCAAGTCCCATCCTCCTCAACCGGCGTAGACAATGGTGGAGACTGATGGGAACTACAGTCCCCTGTCTGGGCACACACCCTCCATCCAGACTTTAATCCATCACGTGGGGAGGCAGTTTTGCCTGCAACTACAGGCAAGCTTTAGGATTGTGTTCTGGTGAAGGAAATTGAGGAGCTGTGCTGTGCTTGAATGCTGCGTAACTGATCCTTCACCTGGAGAAGGTGGTATGTACATAAACATTCATAACATCACCAAAGCTTAGACAATAACAAAGGTCACAAATAAATAGAGGCAGCAAGTGTTTAACCTATCACTTCTATAATAATTTGGCAGAAACAGTCCTGATTAATGCTGTGATCTCCCACTTCTTCAGCTGCTTTTAAAATGTTCTGGTTTCTTTCCCATCTTCCCACTTTCCTTCTTTGCCTTCAGTTTACTTTAACTGCTGCAGACTCAGGGCCTTTCTACACTACACTGTTATAGAGCTATTATTCCACTTTCAACATCCTATGGAGTCCTGGGGTTTGTAGTTTAGGGAGGGACCTTTAGAATTCTCAGCCAGGGAGCTCTTGGACCTCAGTAAACTACAAACCCCAGAATTCCATAGGATGGTGAAAGTGGAATAATAGCACTAGAACAGTGTAGTGCAAAAAGGTCCTCAGTTAAAAGTGCAAAAGTAGCTTGCAGTCAATTAACTCAGCCGGGGGAGAGGAAGGGGTAGAATCTCATCCTTCTCAGTAGGCTATGGCTAAAACAATCTCCTGTAGCCAATCCTAGCTTATGTTGGTTTTTTCTTATTAATAGCTTTTGCCATCTTAATCACCTCTGATGTTACTTGGGCGCATGCGTCCCATTTTTTCATCTGTGAAATATTGGTGTGTGTAAAATAACCAATCATTGGCCACCCTTTCATGATACCCCAAAAATCCTCCCTGAAATGGTATCTCGCCTAATTATACAGTCAGCGCCACTCTCATGTCCTACTCTCTTCTGCCAGTGTATCTTCCTGTTCTCATTCTTCCTTTGCATATTTCCAAAGATGTAGCTACATTAATCCATTTCAGAGTAAAGATGAAAGGAAAACAAAGCTTGAAAAATTCTGTCCCTCTCCTTCATTTGTTTGGGACACATGCCTCAAGCGTGGGAAATGTGCTGCTTTCCAGATATTGTTGGACTGCAGCTCCCAGACTTCCTCAGCAGTAGCTGGGTTTTGCAGTCCAACAGCATCTGGAAGTCCACATGATTCCCACCCCAAGTTTGCTAGCGATGGTGAAATGTTTGACCCAAGGTGGCTAGGACAGGATTGACCTAGGATTGTAACCTGAGACCTAGAGATGATCTTTTGAGAAACTGCAGGGGTGGGCCCTGGGACCCTTTCATTGTACTGTGTTTTCAGATGTCACGGTTCCATCGTATGGAATCTTGGGACTTGCAGCTTAGGGAGGAGATGGATGGACTCTACCAAAGAAACCATGACCCTGAGTGTGTAGGACTGTCCTAAGCAGGACTGTGGATGATAGGCTGACATGGAAGTCTTTCATTCATAGGGTCGCCATAAGTTGAAGTCAACCTGATGACAGTTAACAACAACATTTAGAATTCTGAGCAGGAGAGCTCAAGTGCCTCACTACACTACAAAGCCCAAGACTCCATAGAATCCAGCTGTGGCAGTGGAAGTGGGCTGGAAGCTATCATTGTGTGGTAGAACAGGTTCCCTGGTGAGATTACAAAGAGCACCCCCAGTAATGCCATCAAAAGTGTGGTGTATTAAGTATCAATCTCAATTGCACAGAGTATGCCGTTCACTTGAGAAACACCAGCAATAAACAGTCAGGAAAATATGTATGCACCAATTTTAAGGGCAGCATGATTACTGTGAGAGTCCTTGTCTTCTCCCTGAGGACTGGAGAAGATGCCCTAGGCCCTGAGACTCAGGATGAGAGCCGGGATGCTGCTGCTGTGTGCGGGCAAGTCATTTCTGACTTAAAGCAACCCTAAGGTGACCCTATCACGGGGTCTTCTAGGGTTGAGAGTTTGGACCTTTCTGTACTACACTGTTATAGCGCTATTATTCCACTTTCAACATCCTATAGAATCCTGAGGTTTGCAGTTTGGGGGGGGGGGCTTTAGCATTCTCAGCCAGAGGGCTCTTGGGCCTCAGTAAACTACAAACTCCAGAATTCCGCAGGATGTTGAAAGTGGAATAATAGCAGTATAACAGTGTAGTGCAGAAGGGCCCTATGTGATTCGCCCGCTGGGTTTCTGTGGCCAAGCAGGGAACTGAACATCGATCTCCAGGGCCATAGTCCAATGCTCAAATTGCTACACCACACTGGCTCTCCAGAGATGAGGCAACCTTAATTAGACCTAGAAATCTGAGCTAGCCTAAGAGTTGTATGGAAGAAGAAAGTTTAATTGGAGCAGCTTTTAGGATTGCAGTGCTGCAAGGGCATGAAAAGCAGTGCATCAGGAAATTATTTTGATCTACACAGCTCTGGAAGGGCCAGAAGTCTGATGTCTGTTGCATCTGGGCTCCTCCATCCTCTCTCTGTTCTCCTTGTGTCTGTGGAGATTGGTGCTGCCGTTTGCCTCCTCTTGAAAGCTGAGAAGAGATCCCGCATAAGACCGGAAACTGTGAAGAGAGTGTGCAAGTTCCTCCTCTTAGACACTCAGGATTTCCCCCCTCACGAAAATACTCAGTCTCATGAGGCTGTATAAGCGGGATAAGTCATACAAATATTTCCCTCCTTCATTCAGGAATGCTGTGCTGGGGTTGCCAGCTGGCCAGAGAAAACACAACACGGCCGAGGCACATGAACACACACCACAGAATACAGCTATGCTTTCACTTGTGTCTTTGGATGTAAGAGTTAGCAGGTGGAACTTCTCTAGGGGTGAGGAACAGAAACCAAAAATGAGACTTGGGAACCTCGAAAGGGCTGGGAACTTTAAGGGTTGCCATCTCTCATCAAAATTGGCCTGAAATTTAAGATGCATTTTGGAGATTCTCCAACTTTTTGAGCATGGTAGTCCTTTGTGGAATGCATACCCTCCACCACTTCATAGATGAAAACTGAAGGCATGTAGCCAAGCAATATTAGAGAGAAGTCAAGATGGCAGAAGTTATTTGAGAGGGAAAATAAATAACCTAGGAGAGGTTGCAGGAGTTTGCTTTTGCTTGAGTCTACTGAAAAGGGCAAGATTCCATCCCCTTCTCTCCTCTCCCAAATTAGCTGAGAGCAAACTACTTTTGCAGTTTCACTCAGTTTTCAGCAACTAAAGTAAGTTAAGGACAAAGGGGGAAAGTGGAAGGAGGAAAAAGAAACTGGGACATTTGAAAAGCAGCTGAAAAAGTGAGAGGACAGAGGATTAATCAGGACTATCCCTTCCAAATCAGGATACCAGGAGGTAATGGAAATACCCTCCGTGTACAAGCCTGGCTAATACTTATCTTTTATCATTCCACAAACAGGAAAGACTTTAAAATTGTGATTTTTGTTGGAGCAGTCTTTCTTCCTCACACTCTCTCTAATAGGATAGTGTTTCCAAGCTCTGGTACCTTGGAAATAATTAATAATAATATAAATTATAAGTTATATCTGATCTTTTCCCGAGCACTGTAACACAAAATGGTTTTAAAAAATTAAAAAGAAACTAATAAAGTTGTGTGTCAGTAAAAACATGCAAAAAAGTTAAAATATATTTAAACTATCAATATAATTAATGCACCTAAAGAAGTTAAAAACCTATTTAAACTCTCAATATAATCAAACTGGGATTGTCGCTGTATTTTTTATATATATTTTTTTGTGTTCCTTAATTAGTCTTTATTTGTTACTTGTATTTATACCCTATTTTTCCCTGAGTGAAATCAAGGTGCTTTATATCGCTCTCCTTCCCTCTACCCACGTTGCTGTCACAACAATCCTGTGGTGTAGATCAGGCTGAGAGAAAGTGATTCTTTCAGTATGTTGTGTGCTTTAGGGGGAACTTTTATTTATTGCAAACCACAGTGATTTTTTTTTAAAAACAGAAAAGTGGTGTATAAAATTTTGAAGGGCAACACAGAGCAGTAATGCTGACCTGTAATCAGTGCAACTTTCAGTATGTTTACTCCAAAGGAAATCCCAGTGAGTTAAATAAGAATTATCTTCTGCTGAGTGTATTTAGGATGGTAGCCATGTTCGTCCAGTTAGTCACTGGGTGATTGTCTAGCATGATTCATTTCTCAAGGAAAGGAGGCACGGTGTCTGGGCTTAGCCTGGGCTGGGCATCGTCTTCTGCACCCGGAATATCCCATTTGTATCTTCCTTTCTCACTATTATTTGTGACCATCCCTCCAAGCATAGCAGAGCTCTGAAAAAGATCTTTTTTTTGTTTTTTTTTTTGGAGTGCAATGCCCACAAACCTTTAGCTGGCATGGCCAAAAAAAGACAGTTGCTATGGACAAGGACTGGGCCAGCCAAAATGAGCTCTCTGTCATTGCCATTCCTAATATGAGATTCAAGGAAAAGAGGCAGAAGTTTTTGGTGAGGCCGTATCCAGAACTTGGAATAGTGACCAGTGACCATGCTGGCTGGGGTACTGTGGGAACTGTAGTCCAAAAAAGACACTTTCCCAAGCTCTGAGTCAAGATTATGTATTTATATATGCACACATACACTCCTGATAGGAATCATGCTTCTTGACTTTTGTTAATCTGCTAAATATTTTTTTTACAATATTTGCCCTAAATTTCATTCCATACTCTCCAACTGCCCTGATTCGGCAGGGACTGTTCACAGTCCTCTGTCCTTCCACTTTTTCTTCTGCTTTTAAAATGCCCCAGTTTCTCTCTCTTCTTCCCATATTACCCCTTTGTCCTCAGCTTGCTTCAGTTGCTGCAAACTGAGTTTAAAATGCAGAGGTGGGGGGGGGGAGACAGGAGCAGGCAGGATCTTGCCCTTCCTCTTAGGCTCAGGTGAAAGCAAGCTGCTGCGTCCTCTCCTAGCTTGTCTGTTCTTCCTCATTAATAACTTTTGCCATCTTGACCCACCCTGTGATGTTGCCTGGCGCCGTGTGTCCCGCTTATCATCTGTGAAATGTAGGAGGGCATGTTTTATTTCTGAGTGAGATATGACTGGAGCTATTTAGAAGGTAGTACCCAAGATCCTTGCTTTCTTGTGTTTTTTAAACATGACGATGTTTTCTTAGTTTTCCCCTCCTCTGTCTGTTTTTGAGGATAATAACACTGACTTATAGCAAGGTGGCTCCCTCTTCCGTCCCATGTACAGAAGCCAGCTGGACTGTCACTTGAGTCTTGAAATCCTCTTCTGTCACACCTGTCTACTCAGGTGTGTTCAGGCCAAGGTGTGTGGCAGGCCAAGACAGAGGAATGGTGAAGGGTCTCAGGAGAAATGTCCCAGAAGCCTACCACTGCTGCCCCCAGCATTTCCTGCCTGAGGCAGTTATTTCACTCTGCCTAGTGATGGAGCCAGCCCTCCTTATAGCAATGGAAGATTTGGGTTTCGGTGTACACTCTCCAGTATTTCGTAGATGAAAACTAAGACATCATGGTCCCCTGCTGGTCATGTAGCATCCTCACTCTTGGTTTTAATTTCCCTTTTGATTTCTTGGATCATGTGGAAGAAGTCTCTTGCCTTTTTTTTGTTGATATCTCAGTGGTGGAGCTTGGAGTGTGTGGAGGGGGGCGGAAATATGGCGCAAGGGGTGCGGCCACTGTGCATGGGGGTGAGGCAGTGGTGGGCAGGGCATGGCCAGGGCACGCGGGGGCATGACTATGGGCATGGACGCCCCAGAAGTATTGCCACCTGGAGCGAATCGCCCCTCCCGCCCCCACATCCCTATGCGACTGTGTCATCTCCTATTTCTGCAGAACAGTTAAAACTGAAAAGTTACTTTACACCACAAAACCACACAAGGAGTGAAGTTATCCTCTGTTATGTTATAATAGTATTCTAATACATGAATAACTTCTTGACTGGAAAAGGAATGCATTTCAAATAACTAGTTATTTGCAACTAGTTACTTCCAGAATCTGATATCAGCAGCCTCTACAACTGTTGCTGTTGCTTCCAGGTTTGTAGAGCCATGGAACTGTAGAGCTGGAAGAAACCCTAAGGGCCATCTCGTCCAACCTTTTGCCAGTGTCAATCCATATTTAAATGATCTCTGGCAGGTTGCCATCCAACCTTTATCTAAAAACATCCAGTGAAAGAGAGTATATCATCTTCCAAAGCAGTCTATGCTTTGCATTTATCTTTGGGACATTTTTCCTAATGTTTGCCGTGTTGCTTTGCCACTAGCCACAGGACTGCTTTCAATGGTATGTAGGGTGGTGAGCTGAAATGGAAGAAAGCAAATGAATTATTTTGTGCTCAGTTGTGAAGTTTGGAGCTGAAGCATGTTCACTGAGTGAAAATATAAAAGAGTCCAGCTTTCCTTAAACTAAACCGAAATAAACCACGAGTTTTACAATGAGCCCAAAGTTCTGTCCCCGCCCCCCCAAATAGTTCATCAGCTGATCCAAAGACCAAAACCACACCTAAACTTTTGGGGTCTATCCCCAACTTGTCTCCCTCCCCCAGTCAGTTAGCAACTCTGTAGATCTTGCAGGGTTGTTATAAGGTTTACTGATCTAATGTGCTAGAAGTGCTTTGTTTCAGTGCAAAGTATTCTTGTTAGCAAAGTCTTTAATCCTATTCAGACCAGGATGTGTTAGGAGCCATTTTAGTAGTAAACGTGCCATAAACTGCTGATGTGAATCCACTTCTCTTTCCTCGTGTGCCAGATGTTATTGAGAACCCCAAAGAGCCATGTCTTCTGCTCCAGAGACAGAAATCTTTGGTCTCAAAGGTCGTAGTCCAGGGCCCAAACCCACCACGCTGGCTCTCTCCAGCAGATATGTACATCCTTGACTTTCACCTGCTGTGGTGTAGAAGCCTATCTTTTGTTTCAAAGCTTGTTGATTTCCCATGTTCCTGGAGCTTGGCACCAAAGGCAGGAGCCTGGCATGCTGCCCGCTCTCACACTAAGTGCAGAGTTATGCTCCCCTCCACACACCCTCAGTTTATATTTCCTTATTCCTGATTGCAGTTTCTTCACCTTTTGCCCTTGCTCTGCTATCTAACTGCACTGCAGCTCTCTGTCTCCGGAGGGCACCGACATCCAAAGCCGATTTCCCCCCGTGGATGAAAAGTTCTTCCTGGCCTTACATCTGGAGACAGACCTTGGATCCGTTCTGGATCCCCTCTGTGTCCACTCCCTGTTCGGGAACATGTCTAAGAAGCAGGCTGAGGGAGATGAAGCGGGATGAACAGTTTCTTTGCATCAGGCAAAGGGTTTGAGCCTGCGGGAGATAGGGAAAATGATTTAGAGGTGCCTTTAAAAAAAACACCCAGAAGGAGTACATTAGTAAGTCCTCTTCCTTGTGCCAAAAGAAGGACCTCCTCACTGCGCTTAGGATCCTCAGAAAAACCTCCTCCCTCCCTCCTTCTCCCTCTCTCTCTTTCTCCCTCTCACACACACAAGTAAATCTTGTTCAAATTAGGTCACCAGCATTTTAAGTACTTTAAGTTGATGAATTAATAGTTACACAATCCAAACAGTTTCACTTTAATTCAGGTCCTTTTAGATGATATGTACATTTTAGACATGTCATAGATCTATATTAATGAAATTCATGTAAGTTATTAAGAAATGCAATTTTTTAGTTTTTATAATGTGTTTTAACGATCTTGATTTCCCTTATGGTTTGTGAACTGCAATGGAAAGCTGAGGATGAATTTAAGATCTGGACTCGTTCTGATCCCAGTCTTTAAAAAGAGGATAAAAAGAAATAGACACTGCGTTGGCATATTATTATTGCAGGCCTATGAACCTGGTGGTCTTTGGAATCCCAAAGCTTGGAAAAGTAATTCCTAGGGGCTCCCACTCCCAGAATCCCCCAGTCAGCATGGCCGGCAGCAGCCATGTAAACTGGAGAATTCTGGGAGTTGCAGTATTCCTTCCAACATTCCACAGATGAAAGCAGGGATACTGTGGCTGATCCACATCAGAGTGTGGTCAAGATGGCAGAAGTTATGAATGAAGAAGAACAGAAAAAGCAGGATTGACTGCAGCAGTTTGCTCTGGCCTGAGTCTATGGAGAAGGGCAAGATTTTGGACCCTCCTATTCCCTCATCAAGTTAATAGAATGCAAACTACCTTTTGCATTTTGAATTCAGTTTCTGGCAGTTGAAGTAGGCTGAGATGAAAGGGGAAAGTGGGAGACAGAGAGAGAAAACTGGGACATTTTAAAAGCAGCTGAAATAGTGGGATGAATAATTGGTCTGTCCCTACCAAATAGGGCCAGTTAGAGGTTACGGCAATGCAGCCATCCAGTTGCAGGTGGCTCCGGTTTCACTGTGGTAACTCATGTGACTCTCACAAAGTTGACCTTCCTTATCTCTGCTTCTTTCGGTAACATTGGTTTACCTGAGACCTCGACAAAGTGGCAAAAACACTTTGGTGGAAATGGACCGGAACAAAATCAAAGCAGGGAGCCAAAGATAAGATCGGGAAAGGGACTACAAAGTAAATGTCTGCAGACTGGCACAAAGAGCTGTGTAATTGGTCATTTCCCCCTTAGTACCTAGTGGTGGCATTAGAAAGAAAAAAAGTGGACTCTGGTAGAGAAGAGGAAAAGTTGAGGCAAACTTACGAGATGGTTGACTAACAATACTGTGCAATAAAGGGTCAGAGAGCAAAGAGAGCATTAAAACTCTGCAAAGGGGACACATATACCCATTGCAAGAATTGCCTAAGTTTGCATGTGAAGACATTGCATTCCTCATTAATTCTCATTAATTGCATTCTTTATTAATTCCTCATTAATAACTTTTGCCGTCTCTACCATGCTCAGATGTGGCTTGGCCATGTGTGTCCCTGTCTTTGCCTGTGAAATGTTGGTGGTCGTGAGAGGTCAAGAACTTCAAGGCAGATGACAATAAATACATGTTTATTGAGAGGCAAAGGAGCAAGAGTCATAAAAAAGGTGGCAGCTGGCTAAGTTTGCCTGTAACAATTGCATGCGCCCATGTTGTGCCTTCAAGTTGTATCCAACTTAATTGGCAACCCTCAGGAAAACATCTCACAGGGTTTCCTGGGGCTGAGAGTATGTGACGTGCCCAAGATCACCCAGTGGATTTCCAAGGCTGAGTGGGAAATCGAACCCTGGTCTCTGAGGTTGTAGTCCAATGCTCAGACTAGATAGATACCAGAGAAAAAAGACAATCTTCTCTGTAGTAATAACATCAATATTTTCACACTGAGGACTACTGCTTATGCTGTTTTCCTTCCTCATCATCGTGTGCAGATGACTCTTCTTTGTCTGGTGTTCTAATTTATTTGGAATAGGCTGTTCTACGCCTGCTGACGATGAAGGGTGTGTTTGTCAAACGGGCATAACCATTTCCTAAGAAAGATTAATCGGATGTTTGAACTGTGATAGATTTTATTGTACCGTAAAAGCAATAACTCAAATATATTCAGTACTTATGATCTGGGTCTGTATGCAGCAGGCAGAAAATGAAAGAGAAGGAGTGTACAGGCATGATGTGTCCCGACATGTGCACAGATATGCATGCACTAGAGTCAAGGTACTCTTTCTCCTGCATTTCCATAGACAAGTGATTTGATGGCCATTCCCTTCAACAGTACCAATTAAGCAGGGAAATCCAGATGAATCCTCTGCCTTCCCACTTTTCCAGCTGTTCTTAAAATGCTCCAGTTTCTCTCTCCTTTCCTCCCCACATCCCTCAGTAGGCTCAAGCAAAAGCAAACTGCTGCGGCCTTTCCTAGCCTGTGTGTTTTTCCTTCATTTTCTTAGTTTCCTTTTGCCATCTTGCGCACACTTGGCTGTTGCTTGGCTACACATGTCTTGGTTTTCATCTCTGAAATGTTGGAGAGAATAGATGCAGGCATTTTTGGGCATGCCCATGTGGGCATTTTTGCCATGTCTCCCCGTGATCCTTTTAGGCCCACAAGAAGCCTTTTTCAACACAACAAAACAAAGCAGGAACTGAACAGGAAATGACTTCCCTGCCTCCATGCCCCATACAGGGCATTTGGGAGGGAAAAGAAGTATGGAGACGGGCAGGGAGAGAAGGCTTTGGTCTGAAATGTGGACTCCAACTGCTAGAGTTTCTCTCCCTGACAGCTAGTATTTTTATATGCAGGGTGCTTGGAATGCCCCACCTGGGATTATGAAGATACATGATACAACCAAACTTTCTCCTACATGGTTCAGCCACAGTTTCATTAGCTCAGTGAGAATATCACCTTTGTCTTTTGTCTTTCTTCCTCATGCTTTATCCAGCCCTTTCTGGCATATGAACGGGCCCCTTTCTCTGGGTCGATGGAGGAAGCCAAAGTTCCTTTTGTGTTATTGTTCTGGACACAATCACTCCCTTCACGGCTGGGACTGGAGATCTGAGGGTGGGGAGGCCAGATTGGGAGCAGTGACAGAATAAATATTAATCTGGACCGGCCAGGTGACACAATGTTCACAAAGTAACAACCAACAGCAGTAGGAATTGCCTGGAGCAAGGATGAAGGAGCCAAAAAACTTCTAGGGCTTGTTCCCAGCCTGGGGAAGAGAAGGGAATTGGAACTAGGGGTTGGGGGATGATGGATGAATAGAAATCAGAAAGCCAGGGGAAAAAATAAATAAAAGAAATGGAGTGGAGGAAGAGGTTGGAGCCCAGATGTAAATGTCAGCATATTATACCAAACTCTATAAAGTCTAGCGAGTGCAGCAAAGCTGTGGATGCTGGTATTGGTGATAAGACAGTATCTGGTGCCTTTCCCCATATACCTTCACTGTAAGGCTGCTTCTACCAGATTCTAGGCCTGTAACATTTTCACTGGAGGACGCTTGCCTGTGGTTGTCAACTGTCTAGTCAGACACAAGCAGGTATGCACTTGCACATTTGGAAGGGGTTGAAAATGCTGCAGTTGGCACAGTCTTTCATGCTCAGAATGAAGCGTGACTGCCCAGTGGCAACCTGGTGTGGCAGTGAATCTGCTGCAGGTTGTAGTCCAGATATTTAAAGGAGGTTAAACTTTAAACACTGGCAATCCTCCAAATGGCTTCAGCACTTAGATAACTCCTTCAGAATACAAACTAAAACCCAGAATGAATTCACCATCCCACGGAGATGACAGTAAACTAGCCATCATCTGCAATCACTATGGCTCAAACGGTGGTTAGAGAGGAGCTGAGTTCAAACATTGGGAATCAACGCTGCCTGTTATCCGGGGCTGTTGCTTAACACGAAGACCTCACATACCCCATGATTGGGATGACTCTGAATGATTTGATAGAAGCAATCCAGAAAAGTAAAGTCAGGAAGATATATTTTGATTTTTATACAAGAGCCTTCAGGGATGCAAGACTGAAGGATTTGGCTTTAGTTGTTTGACCTCTCTCTCACCCTATGGCTGCTTGGATCTGTCTCTCTTGAATGTCTTCTCAGCCCTCCTGCCCTTCTTATATACCACTTGAATGCGGTCTCATCTCAAGCACTTTCCTATTATAACAATATTTGCTCAGGGTGTCTCCAGTCCTGCCTTGGCTGCCTTTCAAAGGCCGAGACAAGGGTGATTTTTCCGAGTTGGGTGCTAGAATGGCAGAGAAGCAAAGCAAATTGAGCAGACCTCTGGGACAGCATAGGTAATGGCTTGAGCATTGGACTATGACCCTGGAGACCAGTGTTCGAATCACCACTCAGCCATGGAAACCCACTGGGTATGTCACATGTTCCCAGCCCCAGAAAAACCCCATGATTGGTTTGCCTTAAGGTTGCCGTAAGTCAGAAACAACTTAAATGCATAAAACAATAACTGATGCAGATGAGTCAACATTATTACCTTTCCAGAAAAAAGCAGGAAAATAGTAAGGATCCCCAAAACAGCTGTTCAGAATTCAACATAAGCCTTCTAACATTTCACAGATGAAAACAGGGACAGCAGAATATGGTCAAGAGGGCAAAAATTATGGATGAGGAAAAGCGAGCTAGGAGAGGCTGCAAAAGTTTCCTTTGGCCTGACTCAACTGGGCAAGGCAAGATTGTGCCCCCTCCTCTCTTTGTCTTGTTGCTGAGTCAAAATACTTTTGCATGTTGAATTCCATTTGCAGCAGTTGAAGTAAGCTGAGGGCAAAGAGTTAAAGTGGGAGGAAGAGAGAAAAACTGGGACATTTTAAAACCAACTGAAAAAGTGGGATAGCACAGGATTAATTAGGACTGCCCCTACCAAATCAGGACAGTTGGAGGGTATGTAAATCAAATTGATACTCCTAGCTAGAATTAAACCCATTGAACCAATAGAACAATGTATAGGTGTCCTCTTACCAAGCTGTCATTGATTCAATGGAAACTTTGATAGTTCCGTTGATAGGAGTAGCTGTTGATAGTCTAATTACATCAGTAACTTTTGCATAATTTTTTAGATAAGCTTATTTTAACTGCTGCAACCCACCTTCAGTTCCAGTCTGGGGAATTTCAGGAAATAAATAAATGTAGTAACAATGTAATAATTAGATATAGGACTTTGTGTCCTAGGAAAAGTAAATGTTTTATTCATAATATTTGCAAGGCAAGAGACTCTGTTGTTCTTTTTCATTTGGCAGCAGAGCTTGAAAACGTTAGATTTGTTGGATTAGAACTTCCAGAAACCTTTAGCCACGCGGCTGGCAGTTCTGGGAGTTGTAGTACAAAAGGTAACTTTTCAAGGCTCTGGTTCAAACCTCAAATCCTATGCACGTTTTCCCCAAAGACGTACACATGGGATTGTTTCATGGGTGTGAGAAGGGGACAACCCCACCCTAAAACCAACGGTCCCTGAAGGCAACACCTGGTTCAGCTGGCAGTTTGTTTCTTTTGGAAGTCCTGTTGCCTACAACAACAACACAATGCTGTGTTTGTTTTATTGGCCCAAGACGCCTTGCACACACATCTCACCTGCTGGCCCTGTGCGATAGGGTTTAACTCCAATTCAGTGAGAAGCATGCAAACCTTTATCTAATCTGGTGGAACAACGAGTTTTCTTTTTTTGAAAAAAATAAAGAAACAAAGCCCGGCAACATAGTGGCGGGCTTTTTAACAACACTTTCACTGACAAGTGCAAAATTTCTGAGGCAGGAGGGGAATTAAACAGTGGCCATGCTGGTTGGAAACAGAGCTTGGAAAAGTTAGATTTTGGACGGTTGTTGTTGGGTGCTAGACACACAGGGGGAAAAGCCAAAATGCCCAGGGGGGAAAAAGAGAGATGTTGGGACGGTCTCCCAATGCTTCCCCCAGCCTCTGTTGCCTGCATGGATGCCAAAGTGAAAACTGGGGAGGGCTCCTATACTGTTTAATTGTTAGGTAGAAGATGAAATTTCAGCACGTGTTGCTTATCACTCAACCAGGTAAGAAAGCGACACTTTCTGAAATTCTGCTTTCTACACAACCGTTAAAGGTACAGGAGCCCTCTCCAGTTTTTAGTCTGGCAACCTTGAGGCAGTCTGCCTAATAGAAGAGCCGGTTCAGCTTGTGGAATTTGTCCAAGGGTGTTAGATGCTGATGCCAACCCTGTTCACAGCTGCAGGAACAAACAAGGCAGTGGGGGCCTTTCAACACATGCAACATGTGATCTTTTACAGAATCCTTCTCTTAATAACCTTTTGTTCAAATTGCGTGAACAATCAATTCCTTTTGTTTGCCCCAAATATCCTGCCAATCAACCCTTCTAAATTTCCTTCACCTGTTTTGGCTAATGGCCAGTTATAAATGTACCAGCCACAAATAAATCTGATCTGTCAAATAATGTGTCACTATCCACTGTAGAGCTGCCAGGTCTAGCGGAACTGTTGTGTTTTTCTGGTTATTCTGGGAAGGAGACAAATCCAAGGGCAAGTGGAACTGGGGTAGTTTGATATTTTTTCCCTTAAAGTGGTCTAAATACCCTAAAGGCACGAGATTCTGTATGCTTTTGGAAGCTAAGCAGGATCAGCCCTGGTTAGTACTTGGATGGGAGACCACCAACAAATACCAGATGCCATAGTTATATTTCAGAGGAAGGAATTGGCAAAACCACCTCTGAGGATTCCTTGCCTAAGAAAACCCTGTGAAAACCTTATGAAACTCATGGGGTCGCCATAAGTTGACAGGCAACTTAGGGGCACATAAATGCACACAGTTGCCTTTAAACCAGAGAAACCTGGAAGGCTGTGCCCACAACAGTGTTTATTTTTGTTTCTACTTTTGGCCCCCAAATGCCTCCTTCCAACCTCTGGTGGCATGGGGAAGAATTTCACCACATTTTAGGCCCAGGAGGCATTTTTAAACAGGAAGCGACCTAGAAGGCAAGTTCTGAGCATTGACTTTCATGGACAATAACTAAGCATTAAGTGATGGAGTGATTATTTGAAGAACAGTGAAAACAGATTGACAACAAGCTGACATCTGGGATGAATGTGAGAGCAACTGGTAAACCCTTAAAACCATTCCCAGCGCGCAAATGTCTTTCCTCATTTCCCTCTCCCATTTGTCGGCCATCACAATTCCTGGTCTCATCCACAACTTCCACTTCATGTTGCCTTCAGCTCAGCTGAAGAACTCACCCAAGTGTACCTCTTACTCTGACCAAAAATATATTATATCTGCATTTATTTTGTTTTGTTGGTATGTGCCCATGTTGCTGTTGTTGTGTGCCTTCGAGTCATTTTGATTTATGGAGACTATAAGGTGACACTATCATAGTGTTTTTGTAGGGCTGTAGTAGGGCTGAGAGTATGTGATGCACCCAAGGTCATGCAGTGGGTTTCCATGGCTGAGTGGGGAATCGAACTCTGGTCTCCTGGGTTGTAGTCCAGTGCTCAAACCACTGTAACATACTGGCCCATACACTCCAAATTTTCAGATGAAAACTGGACCCATGTGACCAAGCAAGATCAGAGTGTGGACGAGATGGCCAAAGTTACACTAGGAGAGGCTGTGGCAGTTTCCTTTTGCTTGGATCTATAGGGAATGGCGTGACACTCCTTCATAGAATCATAGAATTATAGAGCTGGAAGAGACCACAGGGGCCATCCAGTCCAACCCCCTGCCATGCAGGAACCCACCTCAGAGCACTCCTGACAGATAGCCTTCCAGCCTCTGCTTAAAAACTGCCAAAGAAGGAGAATCCACCACACTCCACTGAGGCAGCATATTCCACTGCCAGACAGCCCTGACCGTCAGGAAGTTCTTCCTGAGGTTCAGGTGGAATCTCCTTTCCTGCAGCTTGAATCCGTTGCTTCTTGTCCTAGTCTCTGGAGCAGCAGAAAACAAGTCTGCTCTCTTCTCAACATGACATCCCTTCAAATATTTAAACATGGCTATCATGTCCCCTCTTAACCTTCTCTTCTGCAGACTAAACATCCCCATCTCCCTAGGCTGAACCATGCTGAGTTAATTGAGTACAAACTACTTTTGTGCTTTGAACTCAGTTTGCAGCAATTGAATTAAGTTGAAGACAAAGGGGGAAAGTGGGAAGAGAAAAGAGAAACTGGAATCTTGTAAAAGCAGCTGAAAAAGCAGGATGACAGAGTATTGGTTAGGACTATCCCTGCCAAATCAGGACACTGGAGGATATGTGCGTGTTCAAGTTGACTCCAAGTTAGGGTGATCCTATCCTAGGGTTTTCTGGGCGATGCTCAGATTACACCGTATTGGCTTTCCTTAGTTAGAGTGGAGACATTAAATCAATGGGCTTTAATTAAGTACTTACACACCGTTTAGCAACTAATTTTATGGGTGTGCTTAATCGCTGGCATATTCAGGCCAAAGACTTTGAAGAAACCCCAACATGCATCATGTCTAAGCTGTCAGTGATGAAAGAAACAGAATAATAAAATCATAGAATCATAGAGTTGGAAAGGGTTTCATGAGACAACTCGCTGTTCAGTGCAGGATCACCAGCTAAAGCATCCCTGACAGATAGCTGTCCAGCCTCTGGACACTGCAAGACCACCCTGATAGATCAATGCAGCTGGTACTTCTGGGGGTTGAGGTCCAAAGCTAGAGGGCTAGACTAGAGTTTTGGAATCCATGAGCTAGAGCATCCCCATCAGATAGCTGTCCAGCCTTTCTGAAGACATCCAGAGAAAAAGACCCCATCACCTCTCTAGGAAATTGGTTCTGTTGCCAAATCACTCTTAGTTTCAAGATGTTACTCCTAATGCTCAATCTAAATTTACCCTCCTGTAACTTAAAATCATTAGACCTGGTCCTAACTTCTGGAGCAGCAGAGAACAAACCTGCACCCTCCTTTCTGTAAACATGACCAATTCCCTCAAATTTCCTCTTAAGTTTTGTTCCTCATACCTGTTACCTCAAAAAGTGGGTGCTACAAGGGCCACCCCATGATGCCAATACTTCTATGTAAAAGTGGGGCATGAATTAGCTCAAAGAGGAAGCTTGCAAGACAGGAGTAACTTAATGAGATCTTGCTACCTGTGTTTACGGGCACACACAGGAAAAGAACCAGACAAAGATTAAAAAGTAAGCTGAAAATGTGCTTTTATAGGGGGGAATTCACTCATGCATGCACACAAGATACACACAATCGCACATTCACATAAGAGCTAACTGAAAGAAAGGGAGGAAAGCAGATCGAGACTGTGAAGGGTACAGGCGATATTTACCGGATCCGATGAGAAGCAGAGAAGTGGGATGAAGTGACTTAGGTACTGGACCCAAAGGCAGTTCTCAGTTTGGGAATCACACGGACAGAGTGACGCTCAGAAAGGCAAGACACTGCACTAGGCATCCTGAAATCAGGGGTATTTATACCCTGAAAATAGCCTGTGGCAGTGAAGATTCCAGATGCAAGACAAAGAGAATCTGTTGTGGACAATGGGTCTTTTGCTTGTTGGTGAGTTTAGTGCTTGATTGACAAAGACATGATGGATGTTGTAATAGCTGGCTATTGCAGGTGCCGTGAAGAAAGAGGAAGCAGTCCAGATGTACAAGGGACAGATATCTGTCAATCAGTGTCCTGGTGAGCTTCTCACAGTTGAGTCCCCTGGAAAATTCCAGCTTCTATTTAAGCCTATTATCCACAGGAATAGTGTGTATTTGCCTGACAAATGACTGAGTCTTACCTGGAGGAAGTTTTGAGTTGACCTATCCTTTCTCAGATTTACAGTCAAATTCCTTCCCTTGCTTGGTTTGACCTCTCTGTCACTTTTCAGGTCTGATGTTGATATCAGAGCCAATTAATACGGTTGCTAATCCAATATTGTACCAATTAGGTATGGTGCCCATCCAAACCATACGAATATCGGGGACCCCCAAAGTGGGGCCTTACATACCTATCCTCATTCTTGTTGCTCTTCTCCAAACTCTGCCCCAGCTCGTCTCTATCCATGATAGATGGTCACCAAGTATCCTTCAGTGAACCTCTAAATGCAGGAGGGGGCAATAAGGTAGTCCCCCAGATTGTTCCAGACAGAAACTCTCATTAGCTGGCCTAGCGAATGGGTGAGGAATGTTGAGGGTCATAGCTGAAAGTCCAGCATCTGAAAAGCCTCATGATTCCCACTCTGGCTGTAAGAAAAACGAATCAACCAACTGCTCTTCTTTTGAGCAGTTTGTACTAGTCAGAAATTCCTAGTGTTTAAGTGAAATGTACTTATTTATAGTTTGAATCTGTTGTTTCTAATCAACTTGGAATTGCACGGGGGGCAGAATTTTGTCCTGTCGTCCCGTGAAACATTTGAAGATGGAGATCATTACTGTCTCTGGGCTCAGCATATCCACCTCCTTCAGATTTCCCTCATGGGATTACATCTGCAGTTTTGATCTGAGGAGTGGAAGCGGATTGGGAAGGCAGCCAGTTTTTCTGATTAAAAAAAAAAATCATCTTCTCACCCTCCACCTCCATTCCTGAAGTGGGAAGAATGGGTTAATTAACCACATTCAAATGCTCAGACTGCCACATCTTGGATCAAACTTGGCAGCCTTCCCCAAGCCTTTGCAAAACAAATAGTCCATTTGGGTGTTTTTCCACATGACAGCAAAAGTGGTTTGCTTTCAGGCAGAGATGGCTGGTGGCTTTCATGACGGGGAGGTGGCAGACTTGCCCTGGGTTTTCATCTGAACTTAAATGAAGCCGTCCCAGGTCCTGAGACTACTTTGAGGATGAGGTTCAGCACTTTCCATAGTTCTTTTAGAATCTGAATTAAAACCCAATGTGGATTCAGTGTCTAGCTGACATAGAAGTCAATAGCTGTTATTGCCTAGGGCTGAGAATATGTGCAGAAATGAATAAAAAAACCCTACTGCTACTACCACCTATCCACACGACATAATTATAGTGCTATGATTCCACTTTCACTGCCATTCTTCTATCCTGTGGAATCGTGGGATTTTCAGTTTAGGCAGGAGTATTTAGCATTCTCAGCAAGACAGCAGTAGTGCCTCACTATACTACAAACCCCAGGATTCATTGGATGGTAAAGTGGAATAATAGAGTTATAATTGGGTAGTGTGAATGGTCCTCTAGACACTTGATAAATACACTTAAGTAAAAAGTCAATTCCTTTCAACCTTACTGGTATCATCTACTGCAGCCTTCCTTAACCAGGTGTCCTGCAGCATCCATCAGCCCCAGTCAGCCTGTTGGTGGTTGGGGATGATGGTATTTGTAGGAGAGCACCACTGTGAGGGAAACTGATCTGGTGACAAAACAGAATAACAGTTATCACCGCACAGAATGATGTTCTGTTAATTCAGAGTTGGTGAGAGGAGGCAAAGGACTAAGGTAAAGGCCTAAGAGGCAGAAAAAGTGGTTAAAAGGATTCTCCTAGAAGGTGTGCTCCCGTTGCATCATCAACTGGGACTACTTGCTTGCTGATGTGAAGAAATGAAATGGCGCATGGGTCCTTCCTGGTATGTATCTCTCCTCAATCATCCTCTCCTTTTTCTTCTTCTTTCAGTGGTTTGCCTATTCCTTCATGGTGAAATGTCTCATCACCCTCTCTACAGCTGGGCTGTTGATCTTGATCCTCACTTTTCACATCAAAGAGATCCAGGTAACCTTAACCTTAACTCCCTTTGTATTTCTAATGTGAATATACAGAATTCAAAGACATAGCCATGTTAGTCTGGATCGGCGTGCAAAGGGATCTTGTAACACCTTTGAGACTAATTGAACGACATTGGTAGTGTAAGCTTTCATAGACTTAAAGACACATCTGGTCAAGCTGTCTACAAAACTTATGCTGCCAACTTCATTCTCAGAGATGCTACAGGATCCCTGTGAACACAGTCAGCCCTCCACATTTGCAGGTTTGACTTTCATGGATTTGATTCTTTGCAAGTTTCTTTGACTCCTGCCTCCTCCACTTCATGCACTTATTTTTTAGGGCAGCCTTCCTTCTTGGCAGCTCCAATCAGGCTGTGTAGCCCTTGAAAAACCCACTTCTGGTCCTCCTCTCCCTCACCAGCCACTGCGTGGCCAGCTAAGGACAGCTCACAGCCCAATTTCTCAGCACCCCAAGCCCTCTTCCAATGACCCCCCACACCCAAGGAAGGAGATGGGCAAGAGAGAGGAAGCACAGGGCCACCGTGTTGACCCCCCGACCTTTCCCTGACCTAGTTTAGGCCCTTCTCCCCACCATGCCTCACCTTCCTTTCCACAGACACATGCACACACATTTTGAGATTTATGATTTTTCTACTTTTGTGAGGGTCCTGTGTCCCTAACCCTAGCAAATGTGGAAGGCCAACTGTATACGGAGCATGAGAAAATGTCTTCTAAAAGGTATTTCATGATGTAATTTCTTACTCTTCAGTAGATGACATTTATGTCGCAGTTAAAAGTACTTATTTGTACTCATTGTATTTTCATTTTCATTGATTTATTTAGACTTGCTGATGCTGACAAAATACACTTTAGCAGAATCCTGTTAGGGAACTATGTTTAACTATGTTGACTGTGCTGTGAAAGAAATAAGGCAGTGGAATGGCTTAAAACTTGGAGCAGTTCTATTCAAAATGCATGTAAGGATGTCTTAAAATGTCTTTCAGAAATAACTTAAAAGTAACAAAAAAGTTACTGTTTGCACCAAAAAAAAGTGTACTCAAATTCATTTTTCTCAAAAAGTAATGACTCACTGGTAACTGTGTTATTGTGTTATTATGTCCAAGCTCTGCCTGAGCACAACAACCCTGTGAAGTAGACGAGGCTCTGAGAAAAAAAGAAAAAGAAAGGCCCAAGGTCTTATTTTCTCCTTCTGCCAGCTGCTGACGGAAGCCTGTGGTTTGGCGCAAAGGTGGCATCTAAATCTTTTAAATAAAGAAAATAGCACATGTGAGCTGCATAGCTAACACTCAGAGGAACAGTAGATGTTTAGGTGGAAATTCTGGATAGCACTGCCCCCCTTGTGGTTTTGTAGACCATCTCCTTTTTTCCATCAGGTCTGAGCCAAAGAACGTTCCAGTGGATTGACCCCTGGTAAGACAGCTCTGTCTCTGTTTTTGAAATCCGTGATCTCATATCCTCCAACTGTCCCAATTTAGGAGGGACAGTCCCAATTAATCCTCTGTCATCCCACTTTCTCGGCTGCTTTTAAAATTTCCAAGTTTCTCTCTCCTCCCTGGACTTTCCTCAATTGTCCTCGGTTTCCTTCAGCTGTTGCAAACTGAGTTCACAGTGCAAAAGAAGTTTGCATTCGATTTATTCAGCAGAGGGAAGAGGAGAGCTGGGGATGGAATTTTGCCCTTCTCAGTAGGCTTAAGGAAAAAAGCAAACTGCTGTAGCCTCTCCTAGCTTGTCTGTTTTTCTTTATTAATAATGTTTCTGATATTGACCATGCACTGATGTTGCTTGGCCACATGTGTCCCGGTTTTTATCTGTGAAAAGCTGGCATATGATCAGCCTCTTGAACAAGGTACTTAATGGCCAAAGCTTGGAAAAGTTCCTACTAGGGTAGACTACCAGTCTCAAAATCCTCCAGTGAAGATGGTCAGTGGCCATACGGACAGAGGATTCTGGGAACTGTTCAGCAAATCCAGGGTAGGTTTACAGCACTATTGAGGTTAGGACTCCTAGAAGGAAGGTAAGCAAAGTGTGGCCCATGGGCTATGTGTGGCCCATGGGCTATGTGTGGTCCTGGGTCCCCAAAGTGCAGCCCCAGAAACCCCTCAAAGACCTCAGATCCCATTAAAAATCTGGGTAATTTTTTGGCCCCCAAACCCCAAACGGCTCAAAAATGCTTCAAAAATTTGGCAGCGTTCTCCTCCAAATGCCAAATATCTTAAAAACCTGAAACAACAACTCTAAATCAGCTGAAAAATCAACCAAATCAGAATTTGGAAGTGAAGTTGCTCTTGTTTCAATTTTAGCAGATTTTTGGCTGAATTTGGGGGTTTCTGGCAGATTTTTAAGGTATGGGGTGGGGCTGGGAGTTAGGGCCCAAAACCATTGCATTTTGCAGAGGTTTTGATCCATTTTGAAGTCAGAGGAGTGAAAAAATCACCTGTTTGTTTTTTCTTTTTAAATGAGGATCTGAGAGCTTTGCTGTACAAGTGTGACCTTCTCAGGGTGTGTGAAAATTGCCCTCCTTTAGAAACACTGCCCTTGATGCTCAATGCTCAATCTTACTAATATCTGTTTTTGTTGTGAGCCTTTTTTTTATCCTTCTCTGCATCCCTTCTTATGAAGAATGGAAAGAATATCAGAAAATATTCAAAAAATGGGTGAAAAACATGTTTTCAAATGCTGAGGAAACCTTGATGAGAAGAATTCTGAACTAGTGAGAATTTTCGCAGTTCAGGACCTGTTCTGTGAAAAATTCACTCACGGTTGTTTTGCCCAGAAAACAGCATTTTCAGCGCAGAAAATAATATTGCTACACGTATATTATGCACCGTTTCCTGTGTATAAAATATTTTCTATGCAAAGAACCATGTGCGAATTTTGTGCAGAATAATATCCAAATTGTAAATTTCCTTTGAAAGCTTTTTAAAGACTTGCTCGCTGCTTCCTTTGAGAAGAAACTTAGTGAAGAATTATGTTCCTACTTCATACTGTATGAAGGGAATTTCCCAGGCCTGAGGAACATACATCCTTCCCCTTCTTGTTTCTGCTGACAAATGTTGTTCTGTCAGTAGGACAACCTTACTGGATTCTGGCCAGTGGTTCCGGGTAGATGGTGTTTGTTGAGGGCACTGAACAAGGAAACAGAACAGAGGTGGAATTGCCAGGCTTCCATCTGCATATTTTTAACATCTTGAGGCAAAGCTATCCATGCTTTTCCTTGCCCCGGCTGTGACAAAAATGGGTTGTTGTGGTAGTTTGTGCCTATTTGGTATGCATCAGCAACTGGCACATAGACCTGAGGGGTTAAACATCAGTACTGTGCTTGTTAAAGAGGGACAGGCAGAGACTGCTGTGGAGGTAATTATGACCAAAACCTATGGCCCTAGGCACAAGTCTGAAACAAGGGTGAGGGGGTTGCCTCTAGTGCTTCTGGTGAAGGGCAAGTCACCTAATCGAAAGCTGCTAGGAATAAGATTTACACTGTTAGGGAGTTGCATCCAATATAAGAGAATTATGGCAAGGTGCAGATTCTGCAGGTATACTTTTACCTTTTTTTTGAAGAACAATTCCCAGCATCCTGGGAGGGGTGGATTCTGGGAGTTCAAGTCCAAGAAAGTAGGGTTTCCAAGCTATGATCACAATATGCACATGAGATGGAACTCAGATTCCAGTTCAGGGAGAGATAATGTAAAGCTCCAGGAAGATGACATCGCTGCTGTGTCTTCAGCTATAGGAACATAGCTGGGTCCTTCTTCTCTTCCTGCTCTCCACTGGCCAAGAAATGGTGATGTTATGGTAGGAGCTGCAGCAGGTGGAAGGTTGGTTTCAGGGGAGTTTGTGAAGTCTGTGGAGAATTCCAACCTTCACAATGACAAAAAAAGAAAAGAAAAGAAGACAGGAAGGAAGGAAGGAAGGAAGGAAGGAAGGAAGGAAGGAAGGAAGGAAGAGGCCATTTCTGCATTAGACTGCTATAGTGCTATTAGTCCTCTTTCAGTGGCTCCTCCCTAAATGCAAGCCCCAGGACTCCATAGAATGTTGAAAGTGGAATAATAGCACTATAACAGTCTAGTGCAGAAATGGCCAGAAAGAAAGAGAGAGAGAGAAAGAAAGAAAAGGAGGGAGGGAGGGAGGGAGGGAGGGAGAAGCTTATACAGTAGTAAGTTGGACATACAGTTCTGATTCCTTCCCTTACTCCAGAATCTGGTATTCCTGTTGTCCATTTGGGTCTTCCTCCTTTTGCCTCTGAGAAGGGGACATTGGACATTTGTGCCATGATCTTGCCCTAATGGTACAACAACTGCCTATCATGCAGGGTGGCAGAGAACACACAGCATTCAGTGTCGGTCACAAACACCTCCCTGCCAGAAGCAGACCTTTGAAGAGCATCATGGAGTGACAATGAATAGAAAAAGCATATCTACCAACTGTCTTGATTTGGCAGGAGAGTCCCAATTAATCCTTCACCATCACACTTTGCAGCTGTTTTTAAAATTTCCTAGTTTCTTTCTCTTCCTTCCACTTCCCTCTTTGGTTCTCAGCTTACTTCAGTTACTTCAGAACAAGTTCAAAGTGCAAATGTTTGTCCTCCAGGTGGCAGAGGAGAAGGCAGTAGGCTGCCCTTCCCAGTAGATGCAGGCAGAAGCAAACTGCTGCAGCCTCTCCCAGCTTGCATATTCTTTCTCGCTCAAAACTTTTACCATCTTGAACATGTTCTGATGTTGCTTGGCCACACATTTTCCAGTTTTCACCTATGAAATGTTGGAGGGTTTGTCTCAGGTCCCATGAACCCATGGGGCTGTCCTGGTGCAGATATCATATCCTGTGATAATTGTACTTATAGATGGTGTAGAGCAGTGTAGCATAGTATAGTATTATGTAATAAAGTATAGCACGGCACAGCCTGGCATGATTGCACCTGTCCTCCTAGTGAGGACAAGATGGAGCCCCATCAGCATTTACAACCTGTAATGTTCCTCCACTCTATACATTAATTTTTCAAGCTTGCTGGCTTCCGCTGCTGGTTTTGGGAAGGAACACGAGGCTAATGGAAAGAGCGGATGGGGAGTTGAGGCTTGTACATCCAAGGCCTGGGATGTGTGCCCAGACGTTTAGTCTCCACACCCCATATAGCTAAACTGTGCCGTGCCTCCTCTGTCTGAAGCCTATAAGCCAGTGACACTCGGAAAATACACCTCAGAAGGGTTTTTTCTTTCCCTCTGGGCTGTTTGATCTCTGCTGCTGATCTGAGTGAGCTGTTTCCTGACTGAGTCACATAGCATGTTTCATCCAAGCTACTGCTGATTGAGTTGGAGTTGGCTGCGTACATTGTAGAATGAACGTTACAGGAGTACAAACGTTAGTTGGGTCTCTCGTTGTTTCTCTTTTGGTTTCCCTAATCTCTATTGGCCAGAAGGAACTTTCTGATCAGTCAATTCAGGTTGGTATTATTATGTCAGCACAACAGAAACGATGCAGTACAATTAGAAAACTAGTTAGCGAGCCTAGCTTGTGACCTACCCATCAGGGGTTATCCTGGCTTTTGGATTTCATTACTCAACCCATTGGCCAAATGCTAATTTGGTTTGCCAGTCAATAATCTGGCCCTGGAATACAATTGTTAGCACAAGAGCCAAAGCCAGATCTTAATTATCACAATGGAAATCCAATAGCACTTTGCTAAAAATGCTTTCAACAGTAGGGTTCCCAGTATAGGATCATCCTGGGCCCTGAGGTATCTAGGCCCAAACCTGAGGTTTAGAGATGCCCCCTGGCAATGTCATTAAGTGTTAAATGCCAACTACAGCTTGCTCATAGCTTGTCATCAAAACCTACTGTAGTGCTGACTAGAGCTGTTGTTCTTGCCTGTCTTCAAGTCATTTCCTACTTACAGTGACCCTAAGGAGAACCTATCACAGGAGTTTCTGGAGCTGAGAGTGTGTAACATGCTCAAGGTCACCAGTGGGTTTCCATGGTTGGGGGGGGACTCGACGAACCCTGGTCTCCATTGGACTATAGTCTAATGCAATGAATTTATGTGTATGGGCCTTCAAGTCATCAGTCAACTTATGGTGACCCCATGAATTTTGCCAGGTTTTCTTAGGCAAGGAATAGTCAGAGGTGGTTTTGCCAGTTCCTTCCTCTGAAATACAGCTTACAGCACTTGGTATTGGTAGGCAGTCTCCCATCCAATTAATAACTAGGGCTGACCCTGCTTAGCTTCCAAAATCAGACAAGATCTGGCGCCTTTAGGGTAGTTAAGTAAATACATTAATAGTTATTTCAGTTGTTGTTATTCAGTTGTTGTTCAGTTGTTATTTTTACAGCTAGCTGAGATTGGGACAGAGGTTCCCATGGGATTTTCTGCTTATTTGTAGCCTCTTGGACCCGAGTAACAACAACTCTTACCAGTACCAGTTCTTCCTCTACTATTTATTTATAGCTCATCTTTTTCAGTACTCAAGGAAGTTTTCAAACGTTATAGCAGATACAGCTTTAAAATTCCTCTCATACAAACGCTAACGACATAATTAAGATAACTTGATATTAGGTACTTTGACGTGGGTGAGTTGGGGTCACAGTTACTTCTGTGTCTCAGGCAGTCTAATCTCTTGGGTCAGCCCTCATTGACTGCATTAGTGAGAATGACATTTTGCCTCATGGTTTGCACCATGTCACTCCTTGTTGGTTTATACGACGCAAATAAGCCTGCTGCTCAGTTTTACTACATACTTACAGTAAAACAGGGATGGCCGTTAACAATGGTTCATTTGTATTTGGAGGTGGAAATTTTTCAAATATTATCCGCCTGCTAGCTGCACAGAGATAATGCCTTCTCATGTTACACAGGCATGGATGCTGTGCAAATGCTTTACAAAATAAGTGGGCTGATGACACGTAGGCCTAAGCGATGTTTTAAACCGTGGATGGGGGATCTTTGACCTTCCAGGTATTTTGGCTGTAACTCTCATCAGCTTCACTAAGCACCAGTGAGAAGAGATTGTCATCCAGATCATCTAGAGGGCTGAAGGTTCTCCACATTTGGTTTAAACCTTATCCAAGCTGGTACCCTCACACTGCATTACAACTCCCATCATCCAGCTACTGGGACTAGTGTGGGTATGAGTGTGAGAGATAATGCAAATGACAGAATACACGCACACACTTATTCATATTTTTTTTAAAAAAAATCTTTTTATTATGAATCACATACTTAATATACATTAATATATGCTATATTATGATATTACTGTAAAACAATTTTTTAACAATTGCTTTTTCCACCTATCCATCCCAGAGGCTGATTGGGTTATATCATTTTGGCCATGGCAATACAGGTACGCCTTAGTTAACAAAGTCTCTGACAAAGAAGGTCCTTTGTGCAAAACACTTACGGCGATCCTAAGGTGAACCTATCACAGAGCTTTCTTGGCAAGATTCATTCAGAGGGCTTTGCTTTTGCCTTCCTGTGAGGTTGAGATCACCCAGTGGGTTTCCATGGCCAAGCAGGGATTCAAACCCTGCTCTCCAGAGTCATCGCCCCATGCTTAAACCACTACACCATGCTGGCTCTACTGGATTTTTTTTAATGCTTCATGATATCTACACTCTTTTTCTCTTCCCTCCCCAGCTCTTCATGCTAGATAACTCCTTGACGGACTGGCGGATTGCGGTCAGTGCTCCAAAGCTGGGCCTGATTGCGTTGGAGCTGTTGGCGTGCTCCCTTCATCCCTTGCCAGTTGGCGATTTCCCCTGCCTGGACCCCAGACCCCAGCAGACTTTCCTGTTCCTCTCCGACATCGACATGTTGCTCTCACTGCTCATGTTCCTCCGTCTCTACTTGGTGCCCCGGGCTGTGCTGCTGCGGAGCAGCGTGTTGGGAGACGCCTCTTACCGCAGCATCGGATCCCTCAACAAGATTCACTTCCAGTACCCTTTTGTGCTGCGGGTATTGGTGAACAGCCAGCCAGGCCGGGTGTTGCTCATCTTTACCATGGGACTCTGGCTCATTGCCTTCTGGGTGCTGTCAGTCTGCGAACGGTAAGAAGCAGTTGCTGCTATTGGATACAGAACGCTGGAGAAGTTATTATCCCATGATATAACCTGTTGGAGGCCAGCAGAAGAGGGATTAAGAGCTCTGCATCTCCTCTACCTGCTTATGTGTTCCTGACCTGGGCACATAAGAGAGGCTCCCTTCCCACTGCAGACAAATTGATTTCTATGTTTGGTTTAGAACAGAAGTAGGGAATCTCAAGCCCTATGGCCCTTCTGGAGTCTCAGTCAGGCCCTGTGAAGTTCACAATCCCTTGCTCATGGGACCATATTTTGATAGTTTCCCAGCTTTTGTATGGTTCCCCAGCATCACCACCCCATTTTGAAAGATAAAGAGACATTAGACTTACTGGCACAAATAACTTGATATTAAAGCATACCAACAGTTTCATAGAATCATAGAGTTGGAAGAGACTGCAAGGGCCATCCAGTCCAACCCCTTGCCATGCAGAAATATACCATCAGACCACACCCAAGAGATGGCCATCCAGCCTTGTTTAAAAACCTCCAAAGAAGGAGACTCCAACACACTCCCAAGCAGTGTATTCCACTGTCAAGTTCTTCCTAATTTTTAGATGTAATCTCTTTTCCTCAAGTTTGAAACCATTGCTCCATGTCCTAGTCTCTGGAGCAGCAGAAAATAAGCAGAGCACTTTGGATTGCAAAGTCCTTCAGCTCTGTCCACCACTATTTCAGCCCTCAGAAATTTTCTGAAATTGAATTTGGCTCACAGGCTGAAAGATGTTCCCCAGCCTTGGTTTAGAACAGGGGTGGCCAAGCTGTGTGCAGCCCCAATGGCCCCCAGTATGGTTCTCAGAATGCTCTCCAGCCCCTGGATGCTGAAAATAATTATCCCAATGGCAAACTGCACCACCAAAAGGCTTTGTCAGGCTATGCATTAACCTACAGGCAGTTCCTTGTTGCTGTGGTGACAAGATGGAGGCAGTATCATCAAGCCTTTTGCCTCATGCAGCACCACATGCTGGGGATGGCCTTAGCCCTCCCCATAAATGATTCCTCCCTCCCTCCCCAGAGTGAATCAGTCTGGAATTCTACATTCGTAATTTCCCAAAAGGCCTTTGTTTTTAAAGCGTCATTCTTTTATTCTCTTTGACATCCAGCCAACAGGTAAAAAGCTCACCTGAGAAGCCTGAGGCTCTTAGTGAAGTCAGCTTTGGTGGAAAAGATAATAAACATTTTTGTCACTTTTGGTGACACTGACTCAAAAAATGAAGGGAGAGAGAAGAAAGTTTCTGTATATGATTTCAAAACAAAACCAGATCATCTTTAAAATCAACATATTGCTCAAAGCTACAGGGTTGACATGGCTGTCCTGGTACAGGATAGGTGAGAACATTTATCTCACTGGCCTGCATCTAGTTTCACGCTGGGTCTCCTGTACAGAAGGATGGCGACATTGGCTGCAGCGTAGGGGAGTCTGAAGCCCTTTCAGATGTGGTTGGACTGCACTGGTCACCTTTGGTTGTTCTGGCTAGGGCTGGTGCAAGCTGTAAAGAGTAGGCACAGAGTAGGAATCTCAGGGCAAGAGCAATGTCCTTAAGTGTGTACATATGTTGGTGAAGCTTGGTCCTTTTTATTTAAATGGCCTACACTGTGCAACTGAGGGTCAATGTCTAATATATCATGCTTAATATCATCACTTTGCTTCACCCTCCATCGCATTCCCCAGTTTCAGATTTTAGCCCTCAAATTTCAGAGCAACTGCTGAGGGAGTGGTGGCTGTTCTTCTCCCCATAGTCACCTCTCCAGTCATGCTGGAGGTGACTACATAGTCACCTCCAGCATGACTGGAATTTCACCACGCTTGCCTCATGTAACCAGGTAACCAGAAACACCAGGTGAAATTCCCTCTTCTACAACCACTGAAGTTACAGGAGCTCTCTCCAGTTTCCACTCTAGCAACTGTATCATGTCACTCCCAGTTCAGAAAATTATCAAACTGCCATGACAACATTCTATGGAATTCTGGGGTCTGCAGTTTAATGAGAGCCAAGAGCTCTCTGGTTGGGAATTCTAAATGTTCCTCCCTACACTGCAAATTCCAGGGTTCCATATCATAAGTTAAAGTGGAATAATAGTGCTATAACCGTGTAGTGTGATTAGGCCCTCGGGCTCCGCATGGTCTATATGCTGTGCTTTACCCAGCTGTTTTAAATCTTATTTGCTGTGTTTTTACCGCTCTGCTGTTCTTCATATGTTTTGATCTGTTTATTTTAATATTGTGTTGCAAACTTGATTACAGAAAGCCTCCACTTTTTGACACCCCATTATGTGACAACTCATTGTTTTGGCACTTCCAAATTAAGAACAAGTTCCATTAATTCAACAGGGGAGGGCTCTGCTCTTTCATCAGTTCTTCTTGCCTACAGAAGCTCACCTGGAACTGCTCGCACAGGCATGCTACTTGCAAAGCAAGCTGGGAGGGGGAAGGCGCTAAGCTGGCTGAGAGACTTTGCAAGCAGCATGTGCATGGTTGGTCCCAAGCGAACCTCATTAAGTCCTCCATGCAGTACAATACATGGGCTCCAGTTTTCAGCCCGTTCTGTTTTCTTACAGTGCTCCATTCCATAACCTGTCAGATAAGTGGGAGAAGCCTGTAGTCTATTTCTGCCTTAAGGCAGAAGGGTGGATGTGCTAAGCCCAGAAGTGAATAGACATAAATACATTGCATGTTGAACTTCTCTTGCCAGGCAATATATGGAAGACGAGTACCTGGCTGGAACGTTTTGGCTCATTCCCATCACTTTTCTAACCATTGGCTATGGGGACGTGGTACCAGTAACAATATGTGGGAAGGTGGTGTGTCTCTTCACTGGAGTTATGGTAAGTGGCACATCCACAGAGGTAAAATGTACCCTGGCACTCACGCCCAACCTTGCCAGATTTTTAATGTCCATTGCCTGAAATATGAAGCGCAAACATCACTTTTAAGGCGTGAGTTATTGAGTGCATTAAGCTTAAATCTCTCGGTGTGTTTTCAGTTTTGAAGCTTAAATCTCTTAGTTTGTTTTCAGGTTCCAAATAAGCTGACAAAAGTTAAATATTGTTTCCTTAAGCTGGCAAAGTCTAAATATCATTTATGCATTATCTGTCAAACACTGTTCACCAAATAATGATACATGTCAACTCTCAGCAAATATAGAAATCCATCATTGACGTCAGCTAAAAAATATTGGATTGAATCCAGACTTGATACTTATACTAGAACCTTTCAAGTGAATAGGTCTTGGGTTGATCGTAGCTGGAATCTCACTGATGAAACAATGGGTTGACTGTCAGTGTGACAAAGCTGTGAACCCCTTGAAATGACATAATCTGATAATAAATATATACAGAGAGCAAACATTGGGTATCCGGGTTCACAATGGGGGAATTTGGGGAAGGGAATTTGTTTCAGCTCTGTGTGAATTCTGCCCATGTGCAACATTACTAAGTGCTGTGATTTGGGGAGTGAGGGTATTTGCAGCTGTTCTTCAGAGAGAAAAAATATTTTGAGCGGAGCTCAATATCATGACTCCTGGAATCATCTAGCCAGCATGGCCATAGGGGGATTCTGGGAGCTGTAGTCCAACAATAAATTTTCTAACTTGGAGGTTTTTTTAGTTGGCCCTTAGTCAAACTACTGACCCATCTAACTTAGTACTGTCTAGCAGAGGTTCTCCAAAGTTTCCTCTAGAGACTGAACATGGGACATACATGCAAAGTATGTGTCCGTATGACTGAGATGCAGCCTCCCCATTATCCTTTCTTCCTTCATGCCCTGACCTTCTTCTTCTGCAGGGGGTGGGCTGCACAGCACTCTTGGTGGCTGTTGCAGCTGATAAACTGGAGTTCACCAGAGCTGAGAAGCATGTCCATAACTTTATGATGGACATTCAGTGTGCCAAAGAGGTAAGAAAAACCCCATAGCCTATTGCAAACGTGGGTGCTTTCCATGAGTCTGCAGGTCAGTTTCCTCCTCTGGGATTTGTTATGGGTTCTATTCCCCAAAAATTTAGAATTCCCCAGAAGGCTACTTCCTGTTTCCTAATCCCCCCAGCTTTTTCTTTTTTTTGGTTAAAATAAGGTATGCTGTGCAGTTAAAATAAGGAGTGGAATTCTCCTTTGTTTTAAAAGGAAAATCATTATTTCTGGACATTTCTGGAGCATAATTCTTCTTTTTTTAAAAAAATTAAACATAGGAGGGGTTTCTAGGGGCCAGAAAAAGAAAATCAGGTGTGGGCAGGGTTGCCAGATCCTAGTGCCTGGTCCCAACTCTCCAGTTTTCATAAATTCTCTCCAGGTAGGAGATGCAGGTACAAATTCTCCATTTTTGGTGCACTCAAATCTGGGTGGGAGAAGAGGTCTGTGTACATATCTCCAGTTCAGCTAGTAGAATAGCCCTGTTAACTAAGTTTTCTGTCTTAATTTTTGAGAACAGCAAAACATGCTGTCTTGTTCTTTCTCTCTCATTGTGTGTGTGTTTGTTGGCATGCCAACTGTGAGCAACTGTGGTTGGTTCTTAATGCATAACATTGGATGACATCACATCCCTAGGTCTCAGGTTTTGGCCTGGAAACCTCAGTGGTTGGGATGTGGGCCACATGTGGCCTACCCTTTGACAGTCTGGAGCAATTGATTGACACAAAATAATGTGGGGACCCAGATTTTGGTTGAGACTGGCCTATCCTCTCCAACAGCATTCAGGGAGAACAGGAAACTGAGCTTTAACTGATACCTTGAAGTTTCCCTCTTCTCACCCAGTCGTACGTGTCCTTGCAGATGAAATGCTCAGCTGCCAACGTGCTGCAAGAGGCGTGGATGTTGTACAAACACACCAAGAGGAAGGATGGACGAAGAGCGCGCAAACACCACCGGAGGCTGCTGGCAGCCATCCATATGTAAGTCGATGGGATGCAGCGGGGTGTTTTCTTGGTTTCCGCTTCCAACCCTGGGAAAGGTTGAAATCTGCTGCTTAGAGTGAATTGGGCATTGCAGTTGGTTGTTCATGACTTCCGAAATGCGTACAAAGCTGGAACACTGTGCTGCTGAAAAGAACACATCTATGCCACAGGGAATCTTGAGAACTATAGTTCTATTGAGAGACTTAAAGATCTTGCCTAACTAGAATTCCTTGGACTTTTCCCCCCTGAAATAGGGAAACAAGAGAAAACATACTGGCATCAAACCAATGTATGTTTGTTGTGCAGTGTCCAAAAGTGTGAGGTGTAATCCAATCTGATCTTGACAGAGCCCTCAACTATCTGCAGTAGTGGCCTTTTATCTAAACCCTTATTTTCTCTGAACCTCCATATCTCCATCTGTGATATTGGAATAACACTTAGCTTCACAGAGCTTTTGTAATGGTTTCCTTAAAAAGAAGATATGCACAGCCTTTTGAACATTTCAGTATCGTTGCTATAAACACCAAGCATCATTTCACATGGTTGGTTTGCTCCTTGTAAGACTTTTTAATGCAGGGCAGGTGATGGATGGAGTCTCCTTGCTCTGCCACCAAGAAGATAACAAGTTGTTCAAGTTTTACCATTGTTTGGGATCGGTTAGCATAGAAGAAGTCAAAGAATGCAGGAAACAACCAAGCAGAAAATAATACTTGATGAGGAAGCTGGATGAGTTCTTGATTTCATGCTAGCAATTATATTTATATATATAAAATAAATTAATACAACTGCCTTCAGACCCTGCTCTAGCATTGGGAAGAGTAATAGATGCTGGGAGAGAGCAGAAGGTTCTAGCTCCCTGTCCCTCCCCCAACCAAGTTATCTTATAGTTTTCACAAGAGATAGAGGGCACAGTTCCATTGCTGGCATTGGAAGAAGATTTAGCTGACAGTCCTGTTGGCTTTTGTGGGTAAAATTTGAGCCAAGCACCATATTCAAAATGTCTTGGGCTGGCCTTCATTGCATTGGGAATTTCTCTGGGGGCAGAACTTGGGGATGTTTCAACTCCTACATTCAATATATCCCACTACGGTATACCACTAATTTCTTGGTAAAGCGGAAGGCAATAGGAAAAGAGAAGAGTGATTCTTCTGGGCCTGGCACGGCTCACAGTCATCCTTAGCCTCTGACCTATTAGGCAGTGCCCACCACAACACCTATGACAATAAGCACAGGCAAAATCCAAGGAGCTATCCTGGGAACACTTCTTTAGATCAGTCTAGAAGAACTCAGTCTCTCTCTCTTTCTCTCGTAGGTTTCGGCATGTTAGGATGAAGCACCGAAAGATCCGAGATCAAGTTAATACCATGGTGGATATTTCTAAGGTGAGTAGTCCACTGGAGGTAGTAATTCCCAGTCTAGATCATTTGCACTGAATTGAAAAGATGCATGACCTTTCCTTGCATCTGTCTTTAAGCTTAAGCAATATAGCCTTTTTTGCCCCTTTTATTTTGCATATGCAACACTTGTCTTTTCCTTGAGACTGTGCTTCTGTAATGAATGTGGTATCACCTCATCCCAGTATTTCGATACGCTGTGTTTTCTACTAGGGGAGGGTGGAAATGCAGTTTTTTTTCCAAATAGGAACATTCATTACAATCAATCAACCAATTCCTTCCTTCTTTCCTTCCACCATTTTTGGCTATGCTGTTCAGGAAGGATGGAAGGTGTAATCCAACAACAGCTGAATGGCCAACATTTGCCTGCATTTGTGTTAAAGGGACATGATGATTTGGTGCATTTAACCAATAAATGGTACCGTGGAGGGGGGAAAAAAAAGCTAAAATATGGGATGTATCAGTTCTCTGAAAGGAGTCCCAGGCAATATATGTCTCCATACCCTTCACTTTGAAGACATGGGCACTGGGGTGTGTATGTGTGGGTGTGCCAAAAATGTCAGTCTGGCCATTTCTGACTTATGGCGACCCTAAGGTAAACCTATCATGGGGTTTACTGGGAGCTGAGAGAGTGTGATGTGTCCAAGGTCACTCAGTGGGTTTCCATGGCTGAATGGGGAATCGACCCTGGTCTCTAGGGTCATAGTAACAGTTAAACATCACTCTGGCTCTATAGGCCATAGGAGTCCTAAAAGTCAAAAGTGACCTTAAGGTATACAACAAGTGAGCTACATTCCTAAGTTCTGGCTGGATTGCTCCAGACGCTTCATAGCACACTGGACTCTACCTTGCCTATTTTCCCTTTTGAGGCTATTCCCTCAAGAAGTACTCTGTTACCTACTTTTCCTGTCATTTAGATTCAAGATCTGGCAAGCAACGGGCAGCTAAAATTCTCAGACTTCTCAGCTTCTTCCTTAAATTAACAGCTGTCATTGTTCTGTGGTGGCCATGGGAAGCCACAAATATATATATAATTTTTTTATATCTATGTGTGTGCATGTATGTATATGTGTATGTGTCTGTAATATATATATATAAAATTGGTGTAGGGGTGTATGTAGTATATGTGATGTGGCCTGGTGCAGCATGGCCTTGCATTCTTCAACATGCATTTTGAAGAAGGGACTTTGCAATTAGCTTTCTTGTCTACTAGATTGGCTTCTTCTAGACTGTCCCCAAAGGGATAGCACCATCTAGGGGTCATTTTCTGATAAAAGAAGTGCAAAAGTAAGGTTGGCATGGCAGAGTCAATTTTTTTTTTTCATCGTGAGATTTTTAAAAATTTCAGCTTCAAACATGAGGAAATATACAAATCTTGATACATTCTAATGCAAAGAAAAATGTGTTCTTCTCCCATTGTAGCAGCCAGATTTCATAGTTTCAACTGTATCTGGCATGCAAAAGATGGTGTAAAACAAGAGAGGCTTCTAGGAATGGTAGCCCCAATTCAGCACTGAACACCAGTGAAGACACAGGGCTACAAGGCCAGACCTTAAAGGATTAAACACTCAAAGCCCACTACCTGGATAAAATCTGGCTATTCTGGTTTTTCTTGCATTTGAAAGTTTTTCAAATTCTTCCCATTCCAAACATGGAATTAATGGAAATGAGATACAACTAATTTCCTGCTGTGTGCCTTAAACTCCTTTCTGACTCATGGAGACTCTAAGGTGAGCCTATCATGGGGTTTTCTGGGGCTGAGAGTATGTGTCACACCCAAGATCACCTAGTGGGTTTCCATGCCGAAGTAGGGAATCAAACCCTCGTCTACAGGGTCATAGTCCAACACTCTATTTATCTACCAATAAAAAGCTACTTCAGGGAGAATGTGAGCATAAAATCTTTTATATCAAAAGTAAGATCTCAAGTGGGAATGACATACAGAGAGAAGTTTTCATTAATTTTTAAATAAATGTTACTTTTAAAGATTTCCAGAGGTATTTTGATGGGTTTCTTTATGCCATTCTTTTGTTGGTCCCAACATTTTTTTTAAAGATTGTAAATTACATGACCTTCCAGATGTTGCTGAAACTATAACTCCCAGTAATCCTAGCCAGCACAACCTATGGCAAGGAATGCTGGGAGTTGCAGTGTGAAAGTAACTGGTGAGCTGCATGATTCCCAGCCCTGTTTCAAATTATTCAAAGCAAATTAAAACCAAGAAAAGGAATTTACATAAAAGTTGATTAACTAACCTCCCATTGATTCAGCGTGTCTACTCTGGTTGAGAGTAACAATCACGTCTGACCCAGAACAAGTTACAAGAACAAATTACCTTGCAAAAGGAACTTCAAGCTCTGTTCTCCTCGATGCCTGAAAACTAGAGATGTGATTATTGTGTCCTGGTTGTTCCTTTCCTCAGATGCAGATGATCATGTGTGACCTCAGCTCCAGCCTTAATAACTCCCACCGGGAGCTGGAGAAGCGGATTGAGTCCCTGGACAGGAAACTGGACGAGATGACCAAGTTGCTCTCGATCCTCGTGGAGTCCAACCATCAGCAAGAACAGCCGGTGCTCTAATGCCTCCAAACGTGGCCAGCGAGGTATGGCATCTGAAACCAAATCCTGGGGTCTGTGGAATCAATTTTGCCAGTTTAAACCCATTAGCATCAACTGCTTAATTGCCTTCCAGTTTCAGTTACTTGCTTTTCACCAGAATCTGAAATCTGCCCACCAAACACCACACTACAATCCTCTCCACTCTGTTTGCCTCAAAAGAAAATGAAAAAATGGTGGGAGAAAAACCCACCCTTCAATAAAACAAAGTACTGGAAATGGCTTTCAGATACAGCCATTCGCTTGCCCTGATGCTTCCTCAAATACCGTGCTATTGCCATTTCTATATACTTCATGTAAAAGGGGGCTGTAGGAAGTGTCCGTACAGACTGACAGCCAAATCCTATATTCTCCAGTGAGCTGTCTAGGGCAGGAGTGGACAACCATGGAAGACTATGGGATCACATTAGTCCTCTTAGAGACTGTAGAGGGCTGCACCCACTTCTAAAAAGAAAAAAAAAATCAGTTTCCACCCCCATCACTCTAGTGGACATGGAGAATGTTTTGGGGCCTTCCTGACCCCTAGAGGAAAAAAGATATTTTGAAAAATTTTGAGGAAAAAAGATATTTTTAAAAATTTCATTTTGACCCTTGAAAGGGCATCCAATGGAGTTCCAAATGTGGCAGAAATACCCTCTACACCTCTTAGAGATCATTTGTGAGCATGCCAGAGCATCTTTCATTTTACCTCCAGTGGGGCCCAAAAATGGCCCATGGGCTGCCCTTTGCCCATCCCTAGTCCAGAGGCTGGATATATATGTCAGCAAACAACCAGATCCATTTACGTCTGGCTACGAATCAGGGAGTCGCATTAACGGAGTATGTAACTTTAGACATACTGTGTGTGTTACACAGAAAACTGGGCTGGGGAAAGCAATACAGTGTGCCAGCCATATATGTGGGGATTCCATTCCAGGAACCCCGTCTAAAAGAAAAAAACCCAAGCATCGTGTCCCATTGAAGTCAATGGACGCAGGATGTGTGCTCCTGCATTGACTCTGCATTCATGTGAGCAGAGGTCATGCCAGAAGAGTCATGTGCCAGAGGTCATGCCTAAAATAGCCCCTAACCCCAAATTTGGAAATTACCCTTAAAGAGATGGGAAAAGTTACTTTTGTGGAGGATTATAGTTCCTAAAAGCCAAGTTGGTTAGAGGTTTCTGGGAATTATAATCCAATGAAGTAACTTTTCCCAACTCTTCTCTTCCAGTTTCAAGGAAACCCTTTTTCCAGGCTGTTTTTGCAAGCCCTTCCTCGCTTTGTTTGCAATTCTAATAACATACATTTCCAACTTCCCCAGCACAGAAATATTTTAAAATCTGTAACAACTCAAACTTAGTTGTTGTTAATGTGACAAGACAATCCTTCAAGACACCCTATTATCAGCCCTGCTCAGGTCTGGGGCATGGCTTCCTTAATTAAGGTGATGCACCTGTAATGCAATTGTCATTTTTTCCTACTGCCTCCAACTCAAACTACAGCTAAATATTTTATCCCACCCTGATTTCATCAGGGGACTAAAACAAATTGCTTCAAAAACTAGGCTTGGTATAGTCACATCATTAGCTCGCTTCTACTGTGATTGAGATTTCTGCTTTCTTTCTCCTTTAGGTCGCTAAAGAGGATATGTTGATCTTGTCCACTGCCTGAGGCTTCACTGCAACGTTGGAGAACCTTTTAAAACTCCTCCTGCCTCTATAGGATCAAGCAGTTTATAGGGGAAACTATGGGACTATATCCCCATCTTGTGGCAAAGGAGAATCACTACAAGCACTTTGCCAAGTTTGCTGTTAGCATCGCTTGATACCAAAGGGTGAGAAGGTCAGTGCTCTGAATTTTAGTTTCCATGGAAAGACTTCTTGCACCCCTGAAAGAACTGCGTGAAGACATCCATGCTTTGCCAGGGGTATCCTGGATGGAAATCAAAGCCATAGGTTCCTCTTACAGGATTTTGAGCCATTAAAAAGAAAAAAGAGCTACAGTAACAAGCTGTTACAGATAGGAAATAATGAGAAATGTACTTGAATAGCGGAAGAAAGGCTCAGAGCCACGGAACGCAAAGGCCTTGCCCTTTTTTCCCCCTTTGGCAGAAGACGTGTCTTCCATTTTGGGCAGGACTCAAATCTGCAGGAAGCAGTTGGTTGGTAACTTGCTGCACAGGATCTCGAAGATGACAGCAAAGGATACTGTCCTCTGAAGCCACGGCTTGTATGTAGCCACTGACCTGGATCACCTCTAGCAAGTTACAAGTGCCTCCCTGAGCAAGGAAATTTCTCTGTCTACTGGGATGGGAGTCTGATTTAAGAGAGAAAAAAATGTTCACAGTATTTCATACGACTTTAAATGACAAACAGAGGTAGCGAGGCTGGCAACAGAAAATGAGGTGGATTTCTGGACTGTTGGCCAGCCTGCTGTAACATTTGTGATAGGCGTCGGTATAATGTGCCTTAAACAGCACTGTTAGAAACACAACTGGCAAAGAAATAGCAATACAGCAAACAAGGAGGAGCTAAAGTGCATGGCTTATCTGAAGATCTTAGCACAACTCTAGTTCAAGTGCTTCTAAAGAAATGAGAATGCTCAGCATCTTGGCACTTTACGGGAACGCAGATACTTGAGGTAGACCAATAGCATGATGTGGTTTTAAGCCATTTCATCCATCCAATCAGCTCTGAAACAGAGATTGGAATGGTGGGTTTTGTAGCTCAGGAACATTTACAGGGATCAGCTCAGGGCTTGAGCCCCTGGAAGTGATTTGCTGCTTAAGGCAGACAAGTCATGCCTATGAGTCCTTGTTCTAATCCATGGGGAGACTCCAAAGTTAATAATTAGGAGTTTCTCAAATTTTGATCTTCAGGTTAATATCTGGCTATAGGCCAGCCTTTTCAACCTAGGAGTCATCAGATACATTAAACTACAACTCCCAAAATGTACCAATGAACGGGCTAGCGGATTTTGCACCAGTGAACTGGCAGCACCAGCTAGAGGTTTCCGTATCAGGGAGTAGTGAACTCACACTGTGCTTTTGTCAAGTCTTTAGAGGAAAAAAACAAAAAACACAAATATTAAAATACAAAACAAAAATACACACACAAAAATTTTTTTAAAAAAATCAAAAGTGCTGAATGCTATCGCTGCAAATAGATTCAGCACCTTGGATAGTTCTTCAATGTTTGGACTAAATGTATCTGCTGCTACCGATCTGAAGGGTGATTCACTTTGGGGAGGGCTATTAATGACCAGTGGCTTTTAATCTTCGCCCTCACCAGGGGCTTGGAATCCACAACCATTGGTCAAACCAGCTGAAATGTGCAAGTGTTGGGAGTCCAAATTATGGAAACCGCTGCTATGGGGGAAAACGTTTGGTCAGAGAGAGGGGATAAGAGATCATTGGACTGACAAATATTTACATTACGGTTCCCCCAGTTCTTCCCACTGGCTATGCTGGTGGCAGCTGATGAACTCCGCAGGGCAAAAATCTGGGAAGAAACAGGTTTCCTGCCCCTGGCAGAGGCAGTATGGTTGAAGCAGAGCAGGGATGGGGTGGCAGCTTTTAGCACTCCCAGTGTATTTTGGAAGAACTGGCTGCCATCCTGTTGTGGTCATTTGCGGCCCTAGATGGCAGGACCCGTTGAGCAAAGAATCTTCAGGACCTCCTCTGACCAACCTATGTGGTGCCATTTTGATCCACAATAAAAATTCAGCATGCCTTTTGCCATCAGCAAGGAAATCCTCCCGTGCAATGGATTTGCATCTGCACAACAGTTGTGGTTTTGCTGATTTTGGCACAGGCTCATCCAGGACACAAGGAGACCTATCTCCTTCGTAGGGTAGCTGCCGAAATAAAGAAACATCAATTTGGAAGCCAATGCCGAGCCTTTCAGGACAGAAATCCAGGCCAGTAAAAATACATTTCTATGCAGTCTTTGGACCGACCTACAAAAGAGCTGGTAAAAAGTGACATGTTGGGAGTAGCAGAGCTCGTAGGACAACAGCTGACAAAGTGAATGGAAACAGCAAGAGACCAGGGTTGGAGAACAGCTGGCCTTTTAGCTGTTCAACTCTGATCCCAACCAACCCCACTCATCTTGGCCAATGTTGAGAACAAGACAGGAGCTGTAGTTCAGCAACATCTGAATAGCTTCTAGTTTCCCATCCCAGCTGTAGATGGAAAAAGAGACCTGAGCAAGTAAATAAAACTTCCCTCTACAAGCACAATATACTTCTGAACAAGACTCTCCATGCCTATTCAGGACTTGCCTGGTAGCTGCTGCCTGAAATCCAAAAGTTACAATAACAGACTTTTTTTGACTGAAGTGAGGAAAATAAGCTTTCACTTTCTTATGAAGAGAATGGGCCTTTTAAACAGGGTCATAATCCCTCCTTCAGTTGTTCATTGTAAAGAAAGGCCAACACCATCTCTTCTTGGAGTGCTACCTGAAAAGACAGTGATGGATTTCAGAAAGCAGAGCACAGATAGTCTCTGGGATACTTCCACATGCTGTGACACACGAGTCACTTTGGAGGAAGCACATAATCCTAGGGTTGCCAACTTTTTTTCTCTAGGAGGACCCCTCTATCTTTAACAGCTGCATCAATGACTGACTGTTATTGGGCATGGAGCAGCAGTAATAGGAAAACCTTCACCTTCCTAAATCAGCCTCCAGAGCTTTTCAAGGGGCATGAGCACTGCAAGGGGAAAAAAAAAGACGGCAGCCCTAATTTCCTATGCAAAAATATGTAAAGAGGTACAGAAGAAACTAGGGTTGTCACCCCATTAGTCTATTAAATGTAGATGGCCTTAGTCTAATCAAATCAGCATTCATTTGCACACAGGAAAGGACAATGAAATGAATCCCAGCTAAGTTAGCTGAGCTCAGTAATGGCTGAAAGTGGGTCATATTATGACTGAAGCTGACCCATCAATTTCCAACAGCACTGACATGCATTGAACTTAAGTCTGGAGCCAGCATAACAGTTTTAAGGAGAAATGCATACATAACTTCTTTTTCAGAAGAAGGACACATATTGCAACAGGAGACATGAGAGGAGGGCCGGAAAATCTGCGATCAAAGGGCCATGTATAGCCTATTCCTTGTGGGGGAAGCCAAGGAGAAAACAAGGTGGGCTGGAGGGGAAAATCCGCAAACAGCAGGGGAGAGCCAGAATCGAGAAATCAGTGAAAGGAGAGGGGGAAAGCAAGGAATGAATGAAAGACACAGGGTGCATGCATGTTATTTAAAAGACTGAAAAGTCCCAGATTTCGTTTCTGGTTTTTTCCAATTTTATTTTAGAGCTCCATACATGTTTTGTTTTTCCATAGTATTTTCTGTCAGCTTCTGGTACGATCAGAGACTTTTCATACCAGCTCCTCAGGTCAGTTTATTTTCACATGGCATAAAATCAGGAAGAACAGGAGCAAAGTCTGGGACTTTTCAATCAGTCTGGATGTGCCTGCAATCACTTCACAAATGGTGGCAAGGGCAAGGGCAAGGGCATCTCCTTCCCTCCTTGGCAGCCTACTAGGCAAAAAGATAAAGCAGAGCTGAGTTGACAAGAGAGGAAAAAAGGGGGGGGGGCAACAAATTGTTCCTGAAGGAATGTGACCCTCAACTGAAGTCCCACCATCCCTCCCTCAAAGACATTCCCTGCGTTTCCCTCACTGGAGAATGTTTCTCCACAGATGGTGCTTTGTCACCATATGTTTTTATAAGTGCTTATATTAAAAAATAAATAAAAAATTTACATCTGTTTCAAAAGCTGCTGGTTTGAGTCACTGGGTATGTCTTTTCAGCCACTCAATAAGTGTTTGCGGTCAACTGATTTATGGAACACTGCACACCCAGGTAGCATATCCCGTTTTCCAAACTGTTTTGACTGATGTATATTTCTACGGGGGGGGGACCTCTGGTCATCCAGATGTTGCTCTACTGCAATGCCCAGCATTTCTCACCACTGGCTATGCTGGCTAGGGGCTGGCTGGAGTACAAGTGGCAATAATATCTGGAGAGTAACAGGTTTCCCACCTTTTGCTTTATGGGAGGGGTGTAAGAGCCAGCATGTAGTGGTTTGAGCTTTGAACTTTGACACTGGAGACCCTGCTCAGCCATGGTAACTGACCGTATGACCTTGGGCACATCACACACTCTCAACCTCAGAAAACCCAATGACTGGTTCGCAATGAGGTCACCACAAGTTGGAAGCAACTTGAAGGCACATGACAACATGCACAGTGTGGCTCTCCAGATGCTGTTGAGCTACAACTCCCAGGAGCCCGGATTGATAAGAAGTGAAGCACAGTCTAACAAGACACAAGAAATCCTGTAGAATTTTTGAGACTAACTGAAAGAAGTTTGTAGCATAAGCTTTCATAGACTCAGGCACCAAGTACTACAGGATTCCTTTTTATCTTTTTATGCTGACACAGACTAACAGAACTATGTTTGGAGGGGTTCAATTTGTCCACCTCTTGGTTTATGCGAATGTAGCCCACACGACAGATTTATGTAGGTACCTGCTGAAGGTCCCCTCAGCTTTCTGTTCCCGAAGACCTCACAGCAGACGGGAAGGGAGAATTTAAGGGATCATCATCTTCACTGTTTAATTACCATCATAATCATCATTAACACTGGAAAAACCAAACCAAAACATCCCCCCATCACTTCTGCTTCACAACCGGTAAATCACGTCTGGCTAAATGCTCCCCAGAAGTAAAAGGCCTCGCATTCTTATGTCTCATCCCCTCTCCAAACCAGATGTCCAGTCAAGAGGCTTGGAGTTTCCCTCCCTCTCATCCCTGGTCCCTCTGACAGTTGTCCCACTTTCAGGCTGAAGAGAGGAAACCTGAGAGGGTGTAAACCCTCAAGCTGGGCTTCTGGCTCCTCACGTGATGCCACAGGTAACGGGACAAACGTTGGAAGCTGAGCCCACAAGAACAACTAAACCGGTCTGGGCTGGGGCTGCAGGTAGTGTGTCTCGCCAGACGTCTGTGTCCTCGGAGGGCCTTCCCACAGGTTGAACAGATAAAGAGCGCTTCCTCCAGGTGCTGGAGCTGGTGATGCAGGAGATGCAGCAGGCCGTGGAACGAAGCTCCACATTCGCATAGATAGCTTCGCCTCCGATGCTTTGGCCCTTTCTGGTGGGAGCGGAGCTGCGATTCCCGGCTGTAGCGCACACCGCAGTCGGGACATTTAAAGCGTCCAAGACGTTTTTTAATGGTTGGTTTTTTAGTTCTGGGGGAGGCCCGCCTGAGGGAGCTTTTGTGCCATTGCCCCACTACTGACCCTTGCCCACGCAGGTCCCCCTCCGTCTCCATGACAATGACGCTATTCTCCATCACATCCTCGGTCTGGTAGGCTTCCTGCCCAGTTCTCACAGGAGCCTCCCAAGGCTCAGAGGCAACTGGAATGCCACCCCCTGTATCATACTCCAGGTCTAAGACCTCGGGATGGTCCCCAGAGGTACCAGGTGCCAAGCGGACAACCAAGGAACCTTTGGATGAAAAGCCAGTGGTTACAGTAGGAGATGGCTGCTTGTTCTGCTGGTGCTGGCTCGGAAGGTAACCTGGGAGCTGCAAGGTGGTTGCTTGGGGCTCCCAAGTCTTCTCTCCTCCATCTGTTGGTTCTGCATGGTCCAAGGTCAATGTGTTTCCATACGGAACGGTGACAAACTGAGACTCTTGGTGTAAAGGGACAAAGTGGAGGGTCGCTGAGTCCAGAGAAGAAAGGTGAGAGTCTGGGTCCAAGTAAAAAGTGGGTGATCCCTCTGAGGTCTTAATGATCACCTGCTGGAGGGGACTGGACTCCATCTGGCTGTCCACAGTGGCTCCCTGCTCCTCAGCCTGTAGGAGCACAGTCCTAAAAAGGGTGCAAGGATTCTGGCCTGCCCAGTCAGCTCCAACAGCCGCCTGGTCCTTGATGCTGCTCAGCTGCAGGGAATTCAAGCCTGCTTGGCTGTCCAGGAGAGTGGCTTGCTCTTCAGCCTGGAGGAAGAGGGGCCTCAACTCATTCACATTCCCCTGGCTGTCAAAGACAGCAGCTTGCACCTCAGTGTAGCGATGTTCTGGTGCAACAGGCACAGTCTCTGCCCCGGTATCATCCAGGATGATGATCTGGTTTTCAGCATTCAAGACTGCTGGCTGGTAGACCGCCCCTGCCACCTGACCTTCCAAGATGGCCTCCTGCTTCTGCCAAGGTTGCAGGAGATTGACGCTACCTTCCCCATCCAGGATGGCAATGGAATTTCCTGGGGAAGTGGAGCCAAGCAGTCCCTCAGCCTGGGAAGCTTTGGCGGCCAACTTTTTATGGTGTTTGAGGGCCTTTCGCCTGCTGGCCTTCAAGAGCTTGCCTGGCTGGAGGCCCCTTGGCTGTTTCAGACTCTCTTGGGCAACCAGGAGGCCAGAGGCATCCGTCCCTCCTCCCAGTGGGTTTTCGCCTTGGGGCTTGTAAACATAGGAGACCTGGGAGGAGCGCCTGCTTCCTTTCCTGTGGCAGACTTTGATGCCCTTGCGTACCAGCTTCAGGTGCCACTTGGTGTGGCGGGCAAAGTGCTCGGGGCGCAGGAATCGCTTGCCACACTCCAGGCAACGCAGCTTGCGGGGTGGCGAGTAGGGCCGAGGCCGGAGCTGCTGCTGCTGCTGCTGCTGTTGTTGTTGCTGCTGCTGCTGCTGCTCAGCCTCCTCCTGAAGATGGTCCTGGAGGTGCTGAGCATAGTGCCACTCTTCCATGAACACCTGCAGGCACTTCTGGCACTGGTAAGCACCAAATGCTGGGTTCTCTGGCGCAGAGGGAACACTCGGGCGCAAGGGGCAGGGGTACAAGGGTGTAAACCAGCTGTCACAAGCTGGAGGCTTCAGGGCAGAGGGAGGGGCCGCCGGCCGCTGGGTTGGCACACGCTGAGCCGGCAGGCGCCGAACTGGCGGCCGCTGTGCCGGCCTGGGTGGGCGCCTAACAGGCAAGCAGAAACTGAAATAGGCCTCTCCGTCATCGTCACTGCTGGAGATGTCCAGGGATTCCCAAGAAAGGTAATTCTTGGCATTTTCCTGTTAGAGAGGGAATGAGGAGAGCTATTAACAGAAAGGATGGGGGAAACCCGCCCTTAAATTTCACATCTTTCATTTCATTCCATTTTCTTTCTCAAAATTTCTATTTTACTCCTGAAGGTCATAGGGACAAAAAATATGTTTATTTCCCCCGACTTCCAGACTTCCAAAATTTTGCATCTCTGCCCTGATCTCTAGATTTTGCGCTATGCCTGTCCACCCACACTTCTTCTAGTTCTTCGATCTGTGCTTGTGTGTATGTGTGTGTGTGTGTTTTGCAGTTGCCCATCTTAATCTGACCCTGAACACTAGATGTCTTATTTGTCTACTCCAGTTCTCCATAGTACCAATCAAATGTATAGTGCTCACTCCCACAATAAGAACTGAGAAAACGAAAACAAGATCCAGAACTACAATGATGTGAGCTTTTGTACATAGTCTTGTATAGCTGCTTAACTGCTATAGCATTGTTAGAAATAATGTGGAAGTGAGGGAATATATAAATACCTTGCCTTAAATATTTCAAAATCCATTTTCTCAATATTTTTGGGGAAAAAAGGCTCTGAAAACAAAGGAAAAAAAGCATCTTCACAGGTTTTTTTCCCAGTTTTATCTGAGCTTTCACATCTTTTCCCCAAGGCCCTTTTTTACGAACCATACAACCACAACAAAGCAGACATTGCAAGGCTTCTATAAACATAAGGATTCAAGTATTTCACGATCCATACCAAATGCAAAGGCAACTCCTCCAGCGTTCCGTCTTCAGTCACTTCAATTTCAGCTCCAACTTCCATTCCTGCCACTGCATCCATTGCACCCTAAAAGGAAGAAGAAAACCATGAGTAGTCACTACCTCCATTCACTCCAAAAGTCACAAGTAGGAATCCAGAATTGTGACAGAGACACTGCAAGGGCAGCCCTCAAGTCCCAGGAACACGTAGCAAAGGAACACATTGCTTAACACTTGGAAACCTGAAAAAAGGAAGAACGGAAAGACAGTTCTGCAGGCAAACTCCAAAGACACCCTGGGGAAGGAAAAGAGGACCCAGGCGTCTTGAATCTAGAGAAACTGATGCAATGGGAGCTCCTATACCAAGTTCTATCAAAGAGCAAGGTGCAATTTATAGGGGTGAGGATAAATTCTATCTCCTATCCACACATCTAGAATAACAGAACCTTAAAGCTGGAAGGGACCACAAAGGCCATCTAGCCCAACCGCCTCCCATGCTTGAATACACAACTAAAGTACTCTTGTAAGATGCCCATTCAACTTCTGTTCAAAGACCTTGAAAGATGGTGAATCTGTCACCTTCCACTGTCAAACAGCTCTTACAGTCCAGAAGTTCTTCTTAATGTTTAGGTGGAATCTTGTTACTGGTAATTTGAACTCACTGGTTTGTGTTCTAGTCTCTGGAACAGCAGAAAACAAGCTCTATCTTCTACCTGACATCCTTTTGGATATTTAGAGATGGTTATCATATCACCTTTCACTTTTCCCTTCTCCAACCTACACATACTCAGCTCCCTAGACCATAAGGCTTGATTTGCAGACCTTTAGATGATCTTGATTGCTCGTCTCTGGCCCTGTTCTGGTTTGTCAATTTCCTTCTTGACCTGCAGTGCCAAGTGGCACAGCATTCTAGGTGAGGTCTGCATTGGTTGCTTCTGAACAAACACAGCTGGTTTGCCACACAGAATGCCACCTCACGGATTCTGACAGGACACGAACTGTCAAAAGCATTGGAAGCAGCCATGAAACTTCTGGAGTCTTTCCTTCACATCTCCTCCCTCTACTGGGCTCCCTATCGCCTTGCTGCTCAAGTTGCCAGTCAAAACCCTGGAATTCTGTGTATAGGTCTTGAATGGTTGATCTCACCATGGAATTCCCAAATAAAACCCTCTGGATGGCTCCTTCCAGCTCTATGATACTATGACTCTATGAACTGCTGCACCCAAGCCCACCTACCTCTCACTTTGAAGGAAAGGGTAGAGAGCAGGCAGGTCAAAGACAGACCTCAATCCTTCACCTGTAAACTTCTGGTGACCCCAGGGACCTCAGAGAGCTGGGTATGTTTAGCCTGCAGAAGAGAAGGTTAAGAGGGGACATGACAGCCATGTTTAAATATTTGAAGGGATGTCACATCGAGGAGGGAGCGAGCTTGTTTTCCGCTGCTCCAGAGACTAGGACAAAGAGCAACAGATTCAAGCCGCAGGAAAGGAGATTTGACTTGAACCTCAGGAAGAACTTCCTGACGATCAGAGTTGTCCGGCAGTCGAATACACTGCCTCAACGGAGTGCAACGGAGTCTGCTTCTTTGGAGACTTTAAAGCAGAGGCTGGATGGCCATCTTTTGGGAGTGCTTTGCTGTGGGCTCCTGCATGAGAGGGGGTTGGACTGGATGGCCCCCGGGGTCTGTTCCAACTCTACGATGCTATGAATTCCACCGAGTTTTCTTAGGCAACGGATATTCCAAGGTGGTTGGTCATTGCTTCGCCAACGTCCCTTCGATCTCCCAGCACAGTACGAGGGTTGCTGGACGAAGTCCTCCTCCGGACTGATCCACTGCGCCACTGCTGCCCAGAGCACACTCCTGCTTCGCACCAGTTAAGAAGCAGCCGGCGCCTAAAAGAATAGCAACCCCTAAGCCCAGCCAACCCCTTCCTTTGGATCCTCTCCACTGCAGTTCTAGAAAACAGGACAAAACAGGCACCCAGCCCCCACCCCACTCCTAGACCTTCAGGGCCGTCCGACCCTTCGCGATGCCCTTCCCTCCGCGGGAGACCAGCGCGGGGCATGGGTCGGGCCGTCGGCAAGCCGACCGGGGCCGCAAGCCGGCTTCCTCGCGAGTCGCTCCAGCTCGACCTACCAAGGCGTGTCCGGCAGGCCTGGCCGCTGCTCCGGACCAGCCCAGCAAGCCCTCCCGCATGATGGCGGCGGCGGCGGCGGCGGCGGCGGCGCCGCTGATGCTGCTGCTCCTCGGAGGACCGCGGCCGGAAGCACCCGCCCAGCTCCCGCCTCGAGGAGCAGCTCCCTCCGCGCACCGTCGCCGCGCCGCCCCCCGCTTTTCTCGCCCAAAGAGCGGCCGCGGCGCTCCCAGCCCGGCCGGAAGCTGGCCCGGCGCGCCGGAGGTTGGCGGCGCAAAGCCTGCCGGGAGTTGTAGTTCTCTTGGAGTCCCAGCCGAGCCCCTGGCCCCTGATCGCGGGGGAGGGCGCTTCTTTGTACACACGGAATCGATCAGTGCCCAATCAACAACCCAATGGGTTGTTTAACTGCAAACCTCAGGATTCCATAAGATGTTGAAAGTGGAATCATAGCGCTATAACAGCCCAGTGCGGAAATGGCCTTGGAAATGATGGTTCTCCTCATGCAGACTAAAATAAGATTTGCTTTCTTTGCAGCAGCAGCACCACACTTCTGGGTCATGTTCGAGTAATTATTAATAATAATACCAAGGTCCTTTTCGCATGTCTTTCTGCTAAGCCAAGTATCTCCCATTCTACATCTGGGCGTTTGGTTTGCTTGCCTAAAAGTAGAACATTGCATTTGCTGAATCTCGTGCCATCAGTTTTTTTAGCCCAGTTTTCTCTTATACCAAGGCCCACCTTTCTATAATAATAAGCACCTGCTGAAATCTTTTCTTTTAGACCTCACACCATTAGCTGGAGAGCCTGCACTGAGCAGGGGGCCAGCCCTGATAGCCCACAGGCCTCTTCCAACTCTGTAGGCCTTTCTTCACTACACTGTTATAACGCTATTATTCCACTGTCAACATCCTTAGGGGAATTTCCTGGGGTTTGTAGTAAGCCCAAGAGCTCCCCAGCTGAGAATTCTGAATGCCCCTCCCTAAACTGCAAATCGCACGATTCCATAGGACGTTGAAAGTGGGATAACAGCATTATAACAATGCAGTGTGGAAAGGCCCATAGGGTTGTGTTTTTTTGCGCTCCAACCACTGGGCGCTCCTGCCACGCCCCCAATACGTCCAAATCGGAAAAAGGTCGGCTTAAGCACGCATGCGCACAAGTGATACCGTGTTATCAAATACAGCAGGGGGAGGACTAGCTCGCAACGAGCAGAGTTCAATCGAGAGGCGCATGCGCCAAGTCCAAGCTAACGGCGCCTATTGAACGCGGGGCGGGAAATGACTCCCCGCGCGTGCGCGCTTCCTAAAACAACGGTGGCCGATGAGGCTCGTTTCCTCGTCACTTCCCAAGATGTGTTGATTCACACACTGCCGCATCTCAAGCGCCTTGCAGCAAGGAAGCGTAATCGACGCCCGACACTACCTGTCGGCTCAAGTGACGCTCGGCCGCCAACGTGCCTTCATAAACGGAGTTACCGGCTTTCAACTACCCGCCGTTCAGGTATTTCGCCGCAGGGAGAAGGTAATGTAGTTCGGGCTATTTACGCTAATATCCTTCCGCTGAACGTTAAGGAAAAAGGAGAGCGATATTCATGCGCTGTTTGTATAGTTCCGGCTAGCGTTCCCCTCGTCTTCCTCCGCGTGGTAGTTGCCTAGCAACGCAATGGAGAGCTGTTCAGATGTGGAGCGGCGGCCTATCATGGGCCTTGTGTGGCTCCCTTTCTTTGAGGCTGTTTGGAAGAAGGCTTTAGAACTGAAGACCTCTGACTTAAAAACTTGAAATCCTAGTTATTTGGGTTCGGGGTTAGTAATGAGGCAGTCCGCAAAGGCACAACAACATTCGGTTATTTTGCACAGTCCTTCCATGACCCTTTCCGCACGAGACTGTTATAGCGCCGTTATTCCACTTTCAGCATCCTGTGGGATTCTGGGGATTGCAGTTTAGGGAGAATTCTCAGAATTGTCCAACCCCCTGACAGGCAGGAATACATGTTGTTTGTTTGCCTTCAAGTCCTTTCTGACTGAGGGCGACCCTATCACGGGGCTTTCTGGGCAAGATTTGTTTAGAAAGGGTTAGCCTTTCCTTTCCTCTGAGGCTGAAAGAGTGTGACTTTCCCAGTGTTGTGCAGTGGGATTCCATGGCTGAGCAGGAATTCAAACTCTGGGCCTTTCCACAACACACCGCTATAGTGCTATTATTCCACTTTCCACATCCTGTGGAATCCTGGGGATTGTAGTTTTCTGAGGCCCAAGAGCTCTCTGAGTGAGAACTCTAAAGGCTCCTCCTTAAACTGCAAACCCCAGGATTCCGTAGGAGGTTGAAAGTGGAATAATAGCACTATAACAGTGTAGTGTGGAAATGGCCCTTGTCTAGTGCATACTATCATAGTTGTATGTATCTACCTACAACAGGCAAGGGAAACAGCTGCCTTCAGAATCCCCCACTGAGTATGCGTTGGAGAGAAAAGGGGAAAGTTGACAAGCTGGCCTCACCAAGACCCCGCTCCCAGCGTGTTCAGAAAGCGTAGATATATCCATCTGGCCAATAAAATGGAAATCAAAAGAAAAGTGGAAGTTGGTAGAAAAAAACAAGTCATCACTGGATGCACTTTGGAAGATCTCTAGAAAGTGCAATGTGTTTTTGTTGACCTATGCAAGGCTTACCTGACCTGTGTTCATTTTTCATTTCCCATGTGTGTATTGTTAATTTTGGATAGAAACCTATCGACTTCATTAACTGCAATATTCCTGTGTTTTCTGCTGTCCCACATGCTCCTTTCCCTGTGGGTCAACTAAACATTATGAAATAAAACTGACAGAAAAACAGCAACAGGAAAAAAGGACAACAGCAGTAGGGAAGACAGACTTGACTCAGTCCAAAAGCTTGATAGAGGGGAGAAAAAAGCTCTCTAGGCCTCCTGACATACAGTGTTCTGTAAATCTGGTTGACACATCCCAAAAGGAGAAATCCTTTCCTTAATGGAAATACAGGCTTCTATCAAGCTTTTGATTGACCACAGTTCATTTTAACATCTAAAGTGAGCAGGGTTGCTATTAAAAACAAGCCAGTTTTAAAATGTGGCTCTTGAAGCTGGTCCATTTCAAGAAACCATTGTTAAGAATAACCAGATTTTCAGATTTAGATTTAATTCTGGGATTATGGCTAATCCCAAGTGGGAACTAGTGTCGGTTCCCTTCCTTACAGCCGCATTAGGGAGGAGGGAAGGTCGTGTACCAGTGCAACAGGAGGCTAAGCAGAGTCTCATCACACTAAAACCATTTCTGCACTACACTGTTATAGTGCTGTTATTCCACTTTTATCATCCTGTGGAATTCTGGGGTTTGTAGTTTACTGAGGCCAAAGAGCTCTCTGGCTGAGAATTGTAAATGCTACTCCCTAAACTGCAAACCCCAGGATTCCACAGGATGTTGAAAGTGGAATAATAGCATTATGAAAGTATAGTGTGAAAATGGCCTAAATTAGGGTGTGCAAAATATGGCCCCTATATGGTTTTTGTGGCCCCTGAAAATATTTTTCAAAAAAAAAATTGCCCTCAGGTGTCCCTGGAAGCTGTCTAAGGGATATGGTGGCAATTCTCTTCCCCTGTTCTATATCTTCTGCTCCTTCTCTCCAAGGCCCATAAGTAAATAAATTTATCCCATGAAGTGCTTCTCTTCTGATTTCCAGGTTGCATTTCCATATGTCGGAGTCAGGGCACAGCCAGCCTGGCCTGTATGAACGTCGTCGTCGCTGGAACCGTGACAAGGAGATGGGTCACCAGAGTCTCTCTGGGCCAGGCCGGGATCGTGACTATGTCCCCTGGGACAGAGATAGAGACCGGCGGGTAAAGGTCATATTTTGGTTGGGATGAAAATAAGATAAAGGAGCAATCTGGGTGCCTACCTTGAACCTTTTTTTCTTTTAGGAACCTGTGGATGAGCCAGTGGGAACCATGATGCAGAAGACACCCATCATCCTGGCTAAGCCACCAGCAGAGAGGGTAAGCTGTTGAACCAATTAGAAATGCAAAATTCCTGGAACTTTTGAAACCATGAAAAAAAAATTAGGAAAATTGAAAAAGTTCCCTGCTAGCATGCTTTACAGATTGGAAGTCAGTTTCTTGCTCTGGGAACATGAAATTCATTATATGTAATTTTGTTTGACATACAATTATTGTGGTTGATATATTGCAAGGGCAGTTTATTTAGAATATAATCACATATTTATATATATATATATATATATATATATATATATATATATATATAACATACTATTTTAATTTTTTTCTACAAATGCAACTGCAAAGTCCTGAACTGTAAGGAACCTCTGAACTATAAGGAATCTATTTGTTTTTGTGAGTTTGAGTAGGAGACAACTCCTCCTTCACTCAGAAAGAAATCAACATTAGCAAAACTGATATAATGATTTTGCCTGCACTAATTTTACATAGTGTCGGGCAGACATGATGCACTCATTCCCTTTAAAAGAACCAAGAAAGAGAAACCAAGACCAGGGATGGTAATGATCTGATACTGGATGTATTCTTAAATTAATGTCTTTTTCTTATGTAGCTTTTAGAAATGAGTTTGATACAGTCAGTATGTGAGTGCCTTGACTTACTATTTTTCTTCATCATTTAAAAAAAATACTCTATAATCCAGTCTTCCAGGTTTCCAGAAAACAAGGTTTTTCCTAAATTTTTCTTTGCCCTTTTTTTTTTTTTTTGCCACTGGGCCTTCACATCTCTAGAATCAATACATTGCATTTTATCCTAATGGTTACCGGTAGCTAAATGGATCCTACGGAACCCATTTTACAGGCTAGTTAGAGCTCTTTCAGATGGTCTGGTTAGCTCAAGAGCAATCGGATTGATCCTCAAGTTGTAGATCAAGCTATCAGTAATGTCAGTAAAGGAGAATTGGGACCTAAACCAAAACTCGAGAGCTCAGCAACTGGTGATTTCTGAGTTACTCCATTATTGATACCATAGTCGTCTTGGTTGCCAATTCTCTTGTTCCTTTTTGCCTCTGCATTTATAAGTAACACAGAGAAAGGGAGATTCCCCTCTCCTCTCAGTCATTCTCATCTTTACCATGCAAATGGATTTCTTGAAGGATGGATTGCAGGTGGCTAGGCACAAGATCTGAAGCATGCCTTTCAGAGAAAATTCTCTCCTTTATTACTCCAACTGTTCTAGGTAGCATGCAACGAGCATCATGTGTCTGTGTGTATATCTGGGAAAGTAGTGGAATCCACTGATTTGAGCAGATGTGCCTGTATATATGTTTTTGGCTAAGAGGGATTTTGGATCTCAGGCTTTGTGTCCTCACAGTCCAAGGGGGCCCCGACCCCCACTCCAGCCCCTGCTGCTGCCCCAGCCATCGAGAAGCCTATTGTGCTGATGAAGTCACGGGAGGAAGGCAAAGGCCTTCCAGGAGCAACGGAGACGTCAGCTCAGCCTCCTGCAGCTGTTACCAAGGTGGAGAAAGAGGGCCAGCGTCCCACGCAGCCAGTCTATCAAATCCAGAACAGAGGCATGGGTTCAACTGCGCCCAGTGGTGTCATGGACCGTAAGTACTAAGAAGGTGGCAATTTCAGACATCTAGCTATCCAAGTCTTGGAGCAAGAACAAATCAAATGTATTCTGGAACCTCAACTGGCATTAGAAGAACCAACAGTCTTGTGACATCTTTAAGACTAGTAAATGTGTAGAGTTTACTCTGTTCTGTTGATTTCATTCACCAAATGGATGCACCTTTGCATTCAGCCATTATTTCAATAGCCAAAGCCAATCCCTGTTTACCAAAATTGAAATGCACTAGCATTTTACTCAAAATACTTTCATCAGAGTCACCTCTATTTTAGCAGGAGCATGTGTCTAGTTCCTCAGAGGCAAAGGCTAATCTAATTAGATTAGAAGAATTGCTGGATAAAACTAACTGGCAGTGAAGGGTCAGTGAGGGTTGATGAGAATTTAGTGCCTGATGCATTGTTTGTGATAGTACCTGCATTGGAATCATCACTGTTTAACTAGATAAATGTGATTTGATGCATTTTAAATATTCTCATTATAACTTTTTATGGTTATTTTTCTATTTCAATGTGTTATGAGAGCATTTAAAAAGTAGTGAGGAGCCTTTGGCCCACTGGATTATTTGGACTTCACTCTTTAGCTGCAGACCAGTCAACAATAAGGGACAGTAGGAGTTGTAGTGCAAAATATCAGGAGAGCCAGAGGTTCTCACCCCCCCCCCCGTGCCTTGATGAATTAAACCAACAGTGCTTCAGCACTCTGCATCCACCAGAACGGAAACTTGATATAACCCTTACAAGTCCCCCTCACTGCAAAAATAGTGAGATCATCTTGAGGGGGGAAGTAAAAGTGCACCAGAATTCCTGAATGCAGACCACATAAGAATTGATTGATGCTGGGGAAGCATCAGAGTTGCCGAGAATATACAGTCCCATCCCTGACTGCCTGGGCTAAAGGCAGTTGGGACTGTGCAGGTAGAATTAACCAGACAGTTCACTGTAAGAGTCCTACCCATTTTTCTGTGCACTGACAGACAAAAAATACATGTGTCCTCTTGTGCATAGGTGTGAAATGTCCACTCAGCTTTAATCTGTTCTGTACGTGGAGGTAGCCTTGATGCAGAAAGTTTGAAGAATATTGTACTGTGACTGTGTAAGTTAGTCTGATACTGTGTAGGAATATCTCATGAAATATGAGCCAAGAAGTGGAATGAAGCAGGACTTTAGTTGGTTCAACTCAGTGTGTTTCCATTCCCAAGTTTTTGAGCTACAACACTGGACAGAGAAGTGAGCAGTGTATGGGGAGTAATTATGTTAATTGCTTACTTGAGTTTAGTAAGTGAGGTTGCCGTTTGAGCCCTGTTGTCCTCAATCTTTTTTGCCTTTCTAGCTGTGGTTGGGCAGACCAAGTTGCTGGCACCTGAGAAGATGAAACACAGCATCAAGCTGGTGGACGACCAAATGAACTGGTGTGACAGTGCCATTGAGGTACCATGGAAAGTCTGGAATTCTCCTATTGGTCCTTTCTATCTGTGCACAGTTGCTCTTGTCACCTCCTTGCTCTCCCAAGAAATCCTGCTTTCCATTTCTTTCGTCTTGGTTCTGGCATTCCTTAATTTTGATGAGCTTTTCTTTGGAAATTTCTGTCTAGGCTGAGGAATCTAGTTAAAGTTAGCTTTAACTACTGCTTGTCTTCCAGTTTCTGTGATTTCTGTTTCAGCTTACTTTTGTGTGTGTTCTGTCTTCTATTAGTACCTCCTGGACCAAACAGATGTTCTGGTTGTTGGGGTTCTGGGATTGCAAGGTACTGGCAAATCCATGGTGATGTCACTGCTATCAGCCAATCAACCTGAAGAGGATCAGAGGTACGTGGGAGCTGGGGAAAGGAAAACATACCTGAGAATGGATAATTGGATTGTTTGACAAAATGGTTAGTGACATTGTGAGGATGAACGAAATAATTCCTCAACATTTGATTGTTTACCTCTTAGTGTCTTGCTCCAGGCCACATCTTGAAGCTGTGTCTGTCCTCATAGCTAAGTAAGCTTGGGCCGATGGTTTTCGCTTTCCTTATAGAAACTAGACTGCAGAGTCTCTGTCTCTCTTTCATTTTGTTATTTGAACAGTTGCAGTATGTGAACCTTCTATACTATCGCATGAGCTCAACCAATCAATGGCAGGCTTCCCTGCTACAAATGTAGTATAATGTAGATGATCATCCCCACTTTTCTCCTTTTGTGAGAATTCCTTCATCTCTCTTTTTTTAGAACCTATGTGTTCCGCACTCAGAGCCAAGAGATTAAGGAGCGTGGGGGCAACCAGACCAGTGGAATTGACTTCTTCATCACCCAGGAGCGTATTATCTTCCTTGACACCCAGGTCTGTGTTTGGTGGTCTTTTTCGCAGTTCCTTTCAGTAGTCCTTTCGGAAGAACTCTCCATGCAACTTCTTGTTGTTCCTGAGTGGCTTTCAGAAATGTTGGCTGCACTTGAATCTTTGGTGAAAAATGTGTCTCTTCATTGTTTGAGACTGATGACATTTGATCAAGGTGATCTGACTTGAATCAGTCAGTAGTGCTGATGTTCTCCAAAGCCCTTGGTCCTGTAGTGTAAGAAGGCAGGATGGGGTACCCGATTGACCAGGCTTCTAGGAGGGAAAGTATGAATCTGGATTTTCTATACAGAGAGACTGGTATGAGAGTGGTTGGAAAAGACTCAGATATCAGATTAAGTAGTTATATAACTCAGATTGGCAGTTGTGGCTCTTTAAAATATTTTTGGCCTACAGCTCCTTCCAGCCTTAGCTATCATAGGCACTTGTGAGGGATTATGGGAGTTGCAGTCCAAAAATACCTACAGCATCATAGTTGTTCATCCTTTTAAAAAACAGAGGACACCAAGTGCTTTTGATGGAGATGGTAGCATTTGCCTCTCCAGATATTTTGGATTACAGCACTGAGTAGCCTAAGTGAAAGTGGTTCATGGTAAGAGATTGTGGAAGTTGTAGTCAAAAACATCTGGAGGAAATGCTGTACTTTACAGCAAACTAAGTGTATTTTTAAAAACTGAGTGGACAAAGGTTCTTGATTTATGGGATAAGAGATAACAACAGAAAAACATAACATAAAAAACCCCAAATGTAAAAAGTTACAAAAAAAGTTATTTTTACATTATCACAAGAACTGGAGTCACAAACAGGTGATTAATTCCCTCATTTGGAAAAGCAACAGCTCTTTTGTTTTTCCCTACAAGAGGACTAGCTTTAGCTAAGAAACAAGGACAAGCCCCAGGGGATCGCCTTGAGTATGAAGTGAGTCTAGACAAAACTTTCAGAGGTTTTTGTTCCATTCTTTGCAGCCTATTCTCAGTCCCTCCATCCTGGATCATTTGATCAACAATGACCGCAAGCTGCCTCCAGAGTATAATCTACCCCACACCTATGTTGAAATGCAGGTAGCCACCTTTCTTATTCTCTGTGCATTGACTAATGGGAAGTGGTGGGTGTGACAGTAGAGAATGAAATATAAAGCCATCAATTAAGGCAGATGATCAGGTGAACTTCTGTACAGAAATGCCTGGGCCCTTGTCACTGATGTGCATGTAGTATAAGGCATTGATGTCAATGCAAGATGGGGAGAGATAGGGTTAGGATCCTCTTCCATTTAATCTCTCTTCCTTTTTTCATTCTATTATCTCTTCTTTAATCTCCTTGCAGTACCTTACTTCACTCTCATTTTGTCACTGGGTTGCCCCACGGTCATTTGTCCCCATATGATGCCAAACTATCTCTCACAAAAAAAACTATGAGATTTTTAAGTATGCTGCACTCAGTAGAAAAACAAAGGTATCATTTGTCAATGTGAATGCAGACACCCATGCAAATCTTCATGAGTAGCCTTGTAATGCAGTGTCCTGAGATCCCTGCAGCATCTCTCCTACTAACAACTGTTTTCCCTTCCAGTCCCTCCAGATTGCTGCTTTCCTCTTCACTGTCTGCCATGTGGTCATTGTGGTGCAGGACTGGTTCACAGATCTGAGCCTATACAGGTGAGAGAAGGCGAGAGAATGACAGCCTGGACCCAGTTATGAGCAGGGAGTTATAAAAAAGAGCATCAGCCCAAAGGGTCCATCTCACCTGGGCAGAGGACCCGTTCTTTGTTTTCTTGTTACTCATGCTCCAGGCTGGATGTGATCACCTTTTGTCTAAACCTAAACCTTTATCCTGCATTACCATTACCCAGATCCTGTGCCAAGAAAATCTGAGTTCTGTACTATGTCTAATATAACACAAACAAAACATGTTTGTTTATTTTTTTGGTAATTTATTTTCATTCTGGTAGCTGTGGGGAGAAGCAAGGAATGATGCTAACTTCCAAAGAGACATCTCTGGACACAGGAAATCTTGTTCGACTACTGAAGCTTCACTAGGCGTTGCTGAGATCATGATTAGATCAGACATCACCGTTGAGAAGCCTTTCAGATGTACTGGACTAAAGTAATAATCATCTGCAGCCAGCAAATCCATGCTACTAGGTGTGAGGAGCATTGCAGTCCAGTACATTTGCAGGTGCCTGGTTGGGGGTTGGCTTCATTAGATAAATGATATTTCTAAGATGTCATATTTGAGGATCTTCCCAATAATGAAAGAATATTCTGAATTTTACAGATCAGTCTGACTGAGGTTTAATTCTATCCTAGGAAAAAGAGCAGACAAACTGAGCAACTTCAGATCCTCCTTTGGGAGATGAAAGCAGAAACAGAGGCCCAATAATGTGTGCTTTTTCTACCACCATCTTTAAAGCTGGCTTTTTTCACACCACTTCTGTCATTGGTACCCTGCAACAATAAAACAAAAAAACCAGGGATCATAACAAATCAGATCTTGCTGTTCTTCCTGGTACCACAAGAGGGGGTAATATCTAGTTTGCTAATTCTGTTCTCCACTGCTGTACTAAGGGGCTTCTTTCTCTATTGACCACAGATTCCTTCAGACAGCTGAGATGGTGAAACCCTCCACTCCATCCCCGAGTCATGAATCCAGTGGCTCCTCTGGCTCAGATGAGGGCACAGAATACTACCCACACATTGGTATGGAAGAACATAAATATGGCTTTAGCTTTACGGGATTGTCTTTCCTGTGTAATGTCCTATCTCTGAAATTTGTTGCATCTGTAATAGACAGTGGGATGAAAGGCAGGAAAAGGTGTGTGATGGGAGTAAAGATCTGAGGGCAAGAGAGGTGTGGACTTGTAAAAACAAGGCTAGGCTGGAAGAGACATCTGTTCAGCTCCTCCGTGCAGTGCCTTCTGGTTTCTCTAGGTGGTTTCTATCCATTGTCCCAGCTTTTTTCTTAGAGGAATATTGCAGAGCATCACATGAGATGCTAGATTTCATGCTTGTGCAGAGTTTCTGGACATCTGTCAGATAACACCAACAGCCATAACAGCTTCTGGCTTAGGAAATTGAAAGCACAGTTCCCCTTCATACTAACCTGTCAGGCTGGCAAGAGGGGAGGGAAAGTTACTTGCATTCCTGTACATCTGAGCACTGGGGGCAAGGCACACTTAGTTTCTGATTCTCTCTCTCCCCTACCTCTAGTTTTTCTCCAGAACAAAGCCAAGAGGGAGAACTTCTGCCCCCGAAATCTGAAGCAGATGCACCTTGTTATTGACAAAATTATGATGCACTCACACCTGAAGTATAAAGGTAATCTCTCAACTTCTGATTCACTTGATTCAATTTCTGGAAGGCCAGAACTCACAGGTTAAAAGCTTATAGCCTAATGGTAGGTTTCATCTTAGTACACAAGTGGATGAGTTGGTAGAAGCGACTTTGCTATTTCAAACTACAGATGGAAGAATCTAGTTTTGACCTCTCCTGGACACCAGAGGCTGTTTGCAAACAGAAGACAAGCAAACAGGGGGGATAAATCTCACCAAACCCCTTTGTCTTCTATGCTGAACTTCTTTTCACTTGGAGTTTTGTAATGTAAGAGATGGTTTCATAAGTGTTGATTTGCCTCCTTGTCTGCACTGATACAGAAGCATTCTAATGATCTCATTCTTTTGTATGTGAAGCTTTCTGAGTCAGTTGTCTATTTAACTAAGCCATTTTTCTTTGTGTACACTATCAGGTACGCTGTCTATGCTGGAATGTAACATATTTCCTGGCCTGCCCCAAAGTTACCTGGACTCAGAGGTTAACCTCTTCTTACTTCCCTTTATGGATACGGATGCAGATGAAGCTCTGCCTAGAGCAGGTGAGTAGTTAGAATCCTTCCTTTGGCTTTTTATTTGCTGTTCTTCTGGCCAGAAGGGTTACATTAAGCCTCCTTTAACTACTTTTTCTAGACAGGTTCCTCTCCATATCAATCCCCAAATTATTTAACCTTCATAGTCCATATTAGACAAGAGATGATGCTCAGTGACAGCTGGATTCCAGAGAGTGCTGTGTGCTTCAAGCCAGTGAACCAAGACAATAGTCTTGGTCATTAACCGGGCTTAGCCAATTAGAAGTGACCGTTGCCCCTCAATGTCATCATATAAAGCAGTGACACTCAACCTTTACATTCTAGAGGTATTGGACCTGAAGTCCCAGTATCCCTTGCCCTTGGTTGTGCCAGCTGGGATATCTGGAAGGTGAAGTCCAAAATACTGGAGAACCAAAAGCCAAGAAACACTGATACAAAGGAGCTGCTGATGACTCTTGTGTTGACAGGAACAGCAGCAGAGAGCGCTTTAGTCTTTTCCTTTTAAGTCAGTTGTATTCTTTGAATCTTCATTACCACTGGGGTGGGATTTTGAGTTGTTTGGATGAGAAAGGATTAAACATCATGCCCATTTCTGCTCAGCTTGAATTGTGGGATTTTCTACATATATTACATAGAGGTGTCTTGCTGTAGTGGATTATAGAGAAGTAAAATTTAGCTACTGAACCATTCATCCGCAATAAATTATTTCAGGTCCCAAGCCTTACCTATCAAGTTTTTGTTGGGGTGATTGCTGCTTCCTTTTCTCCTTCCACTCAGGAAACAGCAGTTCAGCTAAAGACTTGGAGGAGATTGTTGGCTTATGTTTCCAGGGTCTGCTGCAACTCTAGCAAAAGCCCTAGGCATCTCAAAGAAAGCAGCACATAGCATGTATTCCTTTTCCTTTTCAGCTCCAGGAAGTGGCCCCCTCTTCTCTCTCCTGCCTGGGTACAAGGGACACCCCAGTTTCCAGTCTCTGATTGCCAAGCTTCGGAGCCAGATTATGTCTATGTCCCGGCCTCAACTCTCCCATACCATCCTGACTGAAAAGAACTGGTAGGGATTTCTCTGTGTTTGTGATTGAAGTATTATAACAGGATAAAGTCAGGGAACTAAGTCTGCAAGGGTGTTGTACATCTCCCCAGCATCTCTTTTTGTCTTCCTGTAATTAGGGTGTTCTTTCAGGTGACTAAATAGGTATTTTGCTGTCATAAAGTGTGTCACAATACATCTTAATCTTCAAAGGCTCTTAGACCTAGAGCTCAGATGCATAAATGCTGCACCCACCATCCCCAGTCATGAACCCAATGTGAACTGCAGCTTAACTGCAAGATGCCTCACTCCTTTGGCTGTGAATGTGCTGTCAGAACTACTACTTCAAATTGCAAGTCATGCTCAGTATACATGTGTGAAATGCAGGACATACCAAATTTGCAACAGGGAATAGGGGTGTGACCAAGGGAGGTAGGTGCAGATTTAACTCCAGTGTCCTTGAAGAGCAGCAGATTGTCCCCCTGTTATTCTAAGGTGCCAAGATAATGGCCACTATTGCAGCTGTGTACGCACATGTAAGGCACAAGTATTGAATTTGCTTCTTAAAAACATTAAAAAAATTAATGGGTTCCTAGCGATCATGTATGCAGGGAATTATTAGAAATGAGCTGCATCTGATAAAAGTTTGAAAATCAAATAGGCTACAGTCCTTGGGGTTAATTAAAAAACTTGTTCACTGAAAGTGGAAGTAATTATGTATAGTACATGACAATTAAATTGATTTCACTACTAGGAAGCTTAGCCTATTGTGGGGAAGAGCAGATAGTTCTGTACAACCCAGTGTGCCTTCATACTGAATTGAAATTGAATGCAAGATGTCTCTACTGTCTTGGGCAGGTTCCACTATGCAGCCCGGATTTGGGACGGTGTGAAGAAATCTTCTGCTCTCTCCGAGTACAGTCGGCTGCTGGCGTGAGCATGACAAGTTTCTTGCTGTGAAGCTGCCGAAGGCCAGACAGGCTTCCCCATCCCCAAGATCAGTGAGCCGTGGGATCTGTGCCCTCGCCCAGAGGCACAAAGCGATGCGTGATTCCCAGAGAGGGGAGCTGGAGTGGGGCACCAGCCAGTTGGTGGTGCCAAGCAAGATGGCAGGAGCAAAAATGCAGAATTCATGTTGTATTCCTAGAGGGCCACCACACTGCCTATCCCAGCCAACATGGAAGTTGGCCACCTGTGTCTTTTAAGGCTCTGGTTTCCACCTTCATCCAGACAAGAGCTCTTGAAGGTTTTGCCAATCCTTCAACTCCCTCCAACATGGTGGGAATTATGTTAAGATAGCCTGCAACCATTTACCAGTTGGAGCAGAGGGCCTCCTTTGCAGTTGAAGGGGTTAAAGGTCAGCAGGGAATCAATGTGATTGCTTTGAATATTTTGAGATCTGTATTTCCATTTCTTCAATGTGATGCTTATCTGCTTCCTTTTTGAGGGAAACCTACCCAACTCTCTCCCCAGTTCAGATTGTGGCACTTCCCTTGACCTGCACCCACCATCCTTCCCCCTCTGTTGCAAAGTGGATAGAACACTTCCTCCTTTGCACAAGTATTCCATTTTTGTTTAATAAATTGTTCAAGCTGCTTTTTGTCAGGATGGATTTTTGTAGACCATCTTCCACAACACTGGCCAGTCTCCTCTGTGAGCAGTATCTCACTCTCTCTGTGAAAGAAAGAGAGATATGGGGGTGTGAATGGAGGTCTTTGTGCTAGCCCTAGACTGGATTCCGAAATTATTTAAAGAATGTGGACTACAAACAAGGGATTTAAGGAAGCAATGTCCTACGGAAAAATAAGATGCTGTACTTCTCAGGTCACAGTCCTATTCGAGTTTTTCTTTCATTTTCCTACACTTGAGACTTTTAGAACTTATCTGTGCCAGATAAGTAATTTTAATATAGTACTGGCTCAGTTACTTCACAGTCACTGGTCCAGTGAATTTTGTTGTTGTTATTACTTCACGTCAAGTTGGGTTTGACTTACGGGAGACCTTCAAGATCCCGAATCATCAAGAGCCCTGCTTGGGTCTTACAAACTCAGGGCATCCATGGCCTCTTTGATTGAATCAACCCCCCCGTCTCCCTCTTCCTACTGCCTTCCACTTTAGCAAGCATTATATTTTCCAGTGAGTTAAGTCATCTCACTGGATTGCATCAAAAACCCAACAATGAGATAATCCAGTGAACTGCACTTAAATAAACACAGATTTGTTCAGTAAGATGCCATGCTAAACCTGTAGTTCAAGACAAGGTGGAAACTATGCACCCTTCCAAATGATTTTGGACTACAACTCTCAACGTTCCTCACCATTGGTTATGCTGACTAGAACTGTTGAGATTTGCAGTCCAATAATGTGTGGAAGGCCCCATTATCTCCACTCTGAATTTAGTACTAAGGGAGTGAGCTTTGGAAAGTCTCAGAATTGTGGCCCAGTTAAAACCAGCTTAGAATTTAAAAGACTTTCTTGTTGAGCGTGCACGCACATATACAATGGGAATGGAAAGAATATTTCAGTAAGTGTTAAAACATGTTATTCAAGTGTTGAGAAGCCCTGAGAAGAATTCGGGACACATTCTGTAATTCACAGGTGATTTTGTGCAAAAAGCAGTGTTTTCTGTGCAGGAGCTTTTTAAAATTTTCTGTTTTCTGTGCAAAACAGCCATGTCGATAAGTCCCAAATACAGAACAGGCTCACTTTAAATACTCTATAAGCTCTTGTAAGAGGAGGCACTGCTCCCGAGCTGAGTCAGTCAGACACTCCTTGCAGCCAGGCACTGTTCTGTTGATGGTGGTGGGGTGCCTTTTCCCCCTCCACCACCTTCCTTCCTGAGGTGACCTCCCATCAAGATGGTGGGAAATGGCAGCAACAACAATGGCTGCTGCCTCAACCGAGCTGGAAGCTGTGAGTCACCTGGTAACCCTCATGGGGCTAAGCTGGCTGCTTTGGGAGCTTCCCTCACTCTGCTTTAACCTAGCATCTGTTAACATAGCGTCTTATTGTCTGCTTCCTCCAGTAGGGATTTTGTAAGAAAACCTGAATGTTTTTAAAAACCAGCCTGTTCAAAAAATTTAGCTCTGAAAAAGATGGAAGTTTTAGCAGTGAAAAAGAAAACCTGTCTTGGAAAAGGAGGAGGTATGGTAACCCTACTTAATGGTTAGAGCAGCAATGCATTCTTTTAACAATTGGCTGAATCTCTTAATAGCATTTTTAATCTCTCTATTAAGCTACCTGAGTATTACCTCTGACAATCCTTTCTGAGGGAGAGAAAAACCGAAGTACAAGATACTGCTTACAAAAATGTGGACCCCTCACACTAAAAGCTTCTCAACCTTTTTTTTTTCCATTCTTCCCTATTAGAATATTTCCTGCTGTTTAAAGATGAGTCAGAAAGTCTTCTTGGAGAACCAATTAAGTGTGGATAAAAGGTTAACTTGATCAGTTGAGACCTGGCCTGGTATCACTTCTGAATAATTACATGCCAAAGTTTAACTTGCGTGGTTTGGATTTTGAAATCTGTGTTCTCCAGAGACATAGCTATCCATTGTGTATATTTTATAAATAGAAACCAATATCCATTCACAAACAGCACAGTGAAACGGCCCCTACGAGTTAGGCTGATCAAAACCATGGCTTAAAATACCAATTTCAGCCCATGCCTGCAGAGGAACTGGTTTATATCCCAACTAAAGGAAATTGTTGCTCTGGTTTCTCTTCAGATTGTTTATATCCCAGCTGTTCATAGATGAAGCCCCTCCTCCCTTGAATGTTGCCCAGGCTGGTTCTTTAGGAGGTACAGAATAGTACTATTGATCAATGAGCAATATCACTTTTAATTATAATTTACTAAAGTAATAAACACTATATATTGGGAAAAAGAGATTCCATCTGAACATTAGGATGAAATTCCTGATGGTAAGAGCAGTTTAACAGCAGAATACATTGCCTCAGAGTGTGCTGTAATCGCCTGTGGAGGTTTTTAAACACAAGCTGGATGGCCGTCTCTCAGGAATGCTTTGCTGATGTATTCCTGCATGGCAGGGAGTTTGACATGACTGCCCTTGTGCTCTCCTCCAGCTCTGTGATTCTATATATATATTAAAACGCCTTCCCTGGCAATTCATAAAAAGGAAATGGGCTGCTCCAAGAAAGTCTCCAATTAAAATCCTGATTAATCTATACAAAACGCTGGATGCCTCATGTTCATGACACTTCTACGTGCACATTGAGAGCAGCTTTGTCCTGCTTTAACTCTCTTGGTTTTTCTCAAAGCTGCTTGGGAACTGCAGTTTTGTGAGCATGGCAAGAGAACCCTAGCAAGTTCTGAACTAGTTCCCAGTATTCCACAGTGGAGTTTGGCAAAATGAGTGGAAAGGAAAAGAACATATAGCACCCCGCAAAAAACTACCACGTTATAAAATTGTCGTGGGAATGTACCAGTGTTGACTGGTCTTTGTGCCCTTTTCATTTTTTTTTCCAGCTGGTAAGCTTGTAAAAAAGAGGACATTCTATTAGATGCAGTGCAGTTATTTCAAGATATGTTATGCAAGACACTAGAAATTCCTTCAAACATCAGATTCAAAGGCCTTGATAAGAACACTGTGAGCATCTTGTGCTAACTCATTGAGGAAGCTCCAGAGCATGTAATATGTGGTTCCAAAAGAGATCCCTCCAGCCGCCAGAGAGCCAAATATAGGCACTGTACTGGCTAAGTACTCCACAAACATCAATGCCCCACCACCAGCCTTGGTTAGCATCTTTACCACTAGGTCCTTGGAGATCTCTTTAGCCAATGGTGACTTAATCGCCTCCTTGATTTCCTCCACAGGCTTGTCAACTTTCTCAGCCAATTTGATGAGAGACTCCTCATCCAGGCCAAAACTCTTACGGTAGTCTGACAGAGATTTAACCAGGATAGCGATATCACAAGTTACAGAAAGGCCTGGGATGGGAACAGCAGCCACTCCGCACGAGACAGTGGCCAGCTTCCAGATGTCTTTCTGAAGGACCTCTTTCTTCTTCCGTAGGATCTCTAAAGAAATGTTGGGCAGGGCAAGGAGGAAGGCATGTCTCTTGTGGCTTGGCAGCTCCTTTTCTAAGGTTTCCTCTAACAGCATGAAGTCATATTTGCTTAATTCCCAGCTGGAGAGAAGAAAAACCTGAGGAACATCTACACCTTCATTCACTAGACACTCTTGGCAATTCTCTCGGATCTCCTTCAGTATTTCTTCCTCATTGTAGGTTCGTGGGCGGCGTTTTTTGGAAGCGTTTAGATCTGCATCCACTTTAGAGCGGACAAAATAGAAGTGCTTGCCCTGTCGCTGAATTTCGCGGGCCAGCTGGGCATGGTTGGCCTTGAAGCGCTCTGAAGCAATGAGAATAAAGAAGTCATAGCGAGAGAAGACGACCTGTTCCAGATAAGTGTCAGACTGGAAATCTGGCGTACCAATTCCTGGCAGATCCCACACAGTCACATTGGGGTGCTTGGGATGGGGGTACCGAGTAGGCACCTTGGTAGTCTCCACAACTCCAGTGGGGGCGGATCCCTCATCTTCATCCCCCAGGCCCCGAATGGCATTGACAAATGAAGACTTGCCGGAGCCACTCTCTCCTGTAACCGCAATATCCAGACGGGCATTCTCTAAAGCCTGTAGGTTTTCCATAATCTTGGAGGCTGCCTCTGCTATTCTCCCTTTTTCGAGAGCATCCCTAAACTCTTCAATGTCCTCATCGGTAATGATGTCATATTCTTCAAAATTCACAGCTTGATTTTGATTTTGGGACACTTCCAGTGGTTGATCTGCCATAGGATCAAGACGAGGCCTGAAATTAAGAAAACGTAGAGAAATATCATGAAACTTTATTTTTCTAGTAGGTGACACTTCTGCAGCAGAGCAGCATCTCTTGTAATAAGACACTTTATTATATAAAAGTCAGTGCTTGTCTGCATGTTTGTCTGCTTGTCTGTGTCAGCATATGATTGGCTGTGTGAGGCGAGAAGACCACATATGATTCGCTGTGAAGATTCCATAGAATCCTGGGATTTGTAGTTTAAGGAGGGGCATTTAAGAATTCTCAGCCGTAGAGCTCTTTGGCCTTAGTAAACTACAAACCCCAGAATTCCACAGGATGTTGAAAGTGGAATAATAGCACTATAACAGTGTAATGCAGAAATGGCCATAGTTACAAGGTCTTCTCGCCTTACACAGTAGATTGTATGGGTTCCATATGTGAGGAATCTTAAAGTTGAAATTCAAAACAAAAAATGCTTCCAGAAAAACATAAAGCCATTGCACAAATTCAACAGAAACCCGGAAAAAAAAAGCCAGTACGTCAACATCACCAAACAACACAGACTGGATTCGGGACTATGGGGGAAAGATACAGGTGCTGGAATAGACCGGTTGGTATGGAGATGATGCCTAGCAGCAAGGAGGAGAACAGTGTATTCCCACAGGACCCCAACCTCTATGAATACAGATTGGATTGGGGAATATGGGGAAAATTTACAGGTACAGAAATAGGCCCGGTTGCTATGGACACGAAGCCTAGCAGTAAGGAGGAAGACCGTGTGCTCCCTCAGGAACCCAAACTGCGTATGTAAATAATTCTGAATATAGATTGCATTGGGAAATATGGAGCAAAGTTACAGGAAATAGAGAAGATAGTTTGGTGAGTTCTTAAGAGGAAAATAAAAACCCCGGGCAATGCCGGGTAAATACACTAGTCTAATATATAAAAGTCAAAGTTTGTCCATGTCAGGTGAAGACCTCATATGATCAGCTGCCTAAGAAGATTCTATGGAATTCTGGAGTTTGCAGTTTAGGGAGGAGCCTTTAGAATTCTCAGCCAGAGAGCTCTTGGGCCTCCATCAAATATGTCCGTCTTGAATAGGCTGGTTGCTATGGAGACAAGGCCTAGGAGCAAGGAGGAGGGCAGTGTATTGCCTCAGGAATCCAACCTCTGGATGTTAACAACTCTGAATAGAGATTGCATTGGGGAATATGGGGAAAAGTTACAGGTACTGGACAAGGCAGTTTGGGGAAACAGAGACACAGGATCTCAAATCTTTCTAACAAGTATTACCTATGAGAAAATAAAATCCCAGCTGGCCCTTCCCAAAACTGCAAACCCCAGGATTCCATAGGATGTTGAAAGTGGAATAATAGCACTATAACAGTCTAGTGCGGAAATGGCTATAGAAATTAAGAGCTGGAAGAGACCACAGTGGCCTTTGAGTCAAATCCCCCACCATGCAGGAAAGTGCTACTCTCTCAGTCTCAGAGGAAAGCAAATGGCAAACTTCTGAAAAAAAGCTTGCCAAGAAAAACCCAAGATAGGGTCACCGTAAGTTGGAGTTGGCTTGAAGGCACATAATAACAACAACATAACATTTCGGTCGAGGATGATAAAGAGGGAGCACAAAAGCCTTTGATTGTCAGTTTCCTTCCAACATGGTTGTTATCTCCTAATTACAGGAGTTATTAGAATTTATAGAAAGACAATGTGATGTTTATAACCTATGACACCTAACTAAAGAGCTTAGCTGAAACACTGCTTTGATCTTGTAGAACGATGGTTACAGGATCTAAACCTGGCTTCAGTTTATCTGCACTCACCTTTTGGGGAAACTCTCACTAAGCTCTGCTTTGTCTGGCTGCTTGGTTGCCATCTCCTACAAGGCCTCTGACCAGCTGGAATCTGATCTGCACTGAGCGATTGAGCCTTTCTAAACCTTTCTGTTCTTTCCCAAGGTCAGGTGTCCCTCCTCTTCCTCAATTAATCCTTCTGGAAGATCGGTTTTCCCCAGCTAAATAACTGGCTGACAGTGAATTACAACCTAGTTAGCTCGTTTCCCCTCCCTACCTTTCAAAATTGCTGTCTCTGCAACCTTTCCTCAAAAGACTCCAATTCCACCTACTCCTCCCTTATAAAAAAAACCTTAATTTGGGTGGGTTGGTCGTCGTTCACCTCAAGCATCGAAAATGGCCATTCACGGGCACGTGGCAAATTGCTTGGGATTACAATGGTTCCCTGTAAACGTATAAAGTTGACATTCACACTACATAATGTAGGGCCGTTGCCGCGCCACACTGTTATAGTGGTATTATTCCACTTTCAACATCTTGTGGAATTCTGGGGTTTGTAGTTTACTGAGGTCAAAGCTCTCTGGTTGAGAATCCTCAAGGCCCCTCCCTAAACTGCAAATCCCAGGATTCCATGGGATGTTCAAAGTGGAATGATAGCACTATAACAATGTGGTGCAGAAACAGGCAAAGTGTTACAGTTCTACTTTAACTGCCCATTGCTGCAGCCCACAGAATACCTGGGATGTGTAGAGGAGCACTCTAGATCTCTGAGCGATCACTCCAAATGCCCCTCCTTAAACTACAAAGCCCCAGGTTCCATAAGATGTTGCCACGGCTGTTTAAAATGAAACAGAGGCCATTTCCGCACTACCCTGTTATAGTGCCATTATTCCACTTTCAACATCCTATGGCATCCTGGGGTTTGCAGTTTGGGGGGGGCGGGCTTTAGAATTCTCAGCCAGAGAGCTCTTGGGCCTCAGTAAACTACAAACCCCAGGATTCCATAGGATGTTGAAAGTGGAATAATAGCACTATAACAGTGCAGTGCGGAAATGGCGAGAGGGCTGTAATTGTGTTGTGTCCTGTGACTAACAACAACCAGGGCTGCTCAGCGGTTTAAAATGGCCTGCCAGCGATCTCGCTTTGACTGGGGCATCCCGTCTGCCCGACAGAGGTTCGGCTTCGAGAAAACAGCTACAGCGTAGTCTGGAAACTTTTTGCGGAGCTTTAAAAACAAAGCCCGCGCACTGCAACGGCGTTCATCTAACAGAGCAATTGGGAGCAAAAACTTTGCATCAGACAAAAGTCAAGACTAGTTTCGGTTCTTTGGCAGGTTTGGGAGAAGCCTCCCGGCCAGAGCAATACCACTGGCTCCGCAATTCGTCAAAAGAGCACACAGAGATTTTTGCAACCGGAGTGGGTCCCGATCCGCTTCCTCTCACCACCCACGAAGCCTTTTATTCCTTTTCCGGGTCATTTTAGGACACCCTTAAAAGGACGATGCACTTTTCCAGCCCCACCGCGGATCCACCCGTGACCAGTCACGGGTCGGATCGAAGCTCTGATTTCCGCACCGCCCGCCCTCCGCAAAAGCCACTTTTCCCCCCGTTTCGCAAACTACCAACTGCCCCGACGTGTGAGCAACTCCTTAGCAACTTTCCCGGCCTCTTCGGTTGCTGGATGCGCCTCTCCCTCCCCCTCCCGGCTCCTCTTCCTCGTACCTTTGGAGGCAGCTGATGCAATTCCAGCGCCGAGGCGACACACTCGGGTCGCAGGGAAACAGCTCCAGGAGCAAAGCGAGAGGGGGGTCCGAGGGGGTTTCTTGAGGGGCGGCGGCGTTTGGGAAATGCAAAGCCCAGCGGCCGGCACGTCCTGCTTCCGTATAATCCGAATTCTATTTTTTTTAATGGCACTAAGCCAGCCAATTCCAGGTGCTGGAGACTATATTTCAGAGGAAGAAACGGGCAAAACTATCTCTTGCCTAAGGAAACGCTGCGAAATTCATGCGATCGCCACAAATCGACAGGGGACTTGGAAGCATAAAGACTCACACACACACACACACAAAAGATCTGTGCTTGCTGCCCTCTCCTGGAAGGAATGAGTTGGACGCAAAGCCCTCAACACAAAAGTTGTTTTTAACACGGTAGTGCTACCATTCCACTTTCAACATCCTCTGGAATCCTGGGGTTCCAGTCCCAAATTCTTTCCGCACTAGCCTGTTACAGCGCGATGATTCCACTTTCAACATCCTCTGGAATCCTGGGGTTCCACTGGCCCCTCCCGAAACTGCAAACCCCAGGATTCCAGAGGATGTTGAAAGTGGAATCATCGCGCTGTAACAGGCTAGTGCAGAAACGATCCCAATATTCCGCAGGACGTTGAAAGTGGAATGATAGCGCTATAACAGTCGAGTGCGGAAATGGCCAAGGCGGATTGACAGTTGCTGCGAGAATCAAAGAAATAGGTTTACCTTCTTCTTCAGGTGTTAGCAACAGGTGAAGCCGGCTATCACTCTGCAATTTATTAAAAACAAAAAAAAAGGGAGAGGAAAACCAGAGAATAAACCCGCTTTGATTCAATAATCCGAAGCGACGCTGAACGGTGAAGGGTGGCTGTGTAGACTGGCGGGAGAAGCCTAGGCGGCTTTACCAAAATGAAGAGAAGATCGATCACGTGAGTTAAAAGAAACCGAAAGTTAAAAAATGTGAGATCAGGGATTTCGACACACACACACCCTTCATTTAAGGAGAGAAGATCGCACGAGAGATTGCAATGAACCAGTAAGTTCTCAGAAACTAAATGGGATGGGGGGGGGATTACACAGATTGGAATTTACATTTTCCTACGGTTGCATGATAGCTTTTGCAGCTATTGATGTGGCGAGCATCTTAGTAAATCGCTGCAAAAATCTGAGCAGTTGCTCAAATTCTCCCTACATTTGCTGGGGGGGAGAGAGTAAGTCCTTGAACGATTTGGATGAGAGGCAGAGAAAATGCCACCGTCGAGATGTTGTTGGACTGCAACTCCCATCACCCCAGACGGATGGGGCTTGTAGTCCCAGAACTTCTGGAGCGCTCCCAGTTGCTCTCCTTTGATTTGTGTCACGCAAGAATATGTTGCATCATCTTCGAAGAGGCACTCTCCCACAGTCACACCTACCCAGCACCGCAGAGAATGTGTCTTTTTAGGATGGTGACCAGCATCTCCAGCATTTGGACTGAATTATTATTTTTTAAATGGTCATCATTAAAAACGCTTGCTGGGGGATTTGTCAGATGGCATGTGCTGCAGATCACACCCCTGCCTGATAAATTTATGGTAATTAGCATTTTTGAGAGACCCAGCATTTTATTGGATTAACCCGACTAGTTTAACCCGGGTGGAAAGTGGATCCATTCTTGTTTTGGAGCCAGTTAAATGTAGGACTTACTTCCCAGTCACCATGCCTAGTAATCAAAGACATAGCTGTGTTATTCATGAATAATCAGATTATGAACAAGATTCCAAAGAGAAAATTACCATTTCACACACTGGTAATTTGCATTTAACAAAGAGATGAATATATATACTTTATAATATTCTACTGTTATTGATTGCAAATTTAGCAGTGGCGTTTTATCAACAAACTTTAATGCTTCTTTTTTTTTCCTCTCTTTTTTATGTACTTTTTTTTTTTGATAAATGTTGGCAATGACAGATGAGAAATCAAACTAACTTCCTTAGTCGGATAGTCAAAATAAGGGAAAAAGTATAATTCTATTTATATGAGGTTGGATATAATTTATTATTTACAGATACAGATAGATATACATAAAATTGATTATTTATATATATAGATAGAAAGATGTAGACACTGGTTTCTTTTTAGATGCACTGAATTCATTTTATCGGTTATGTTGAAATTGCTTGTATTTATGACTTCTTTATTTTTCCTGTACATATTTTTAATGTTTATAATAAAAAGACTTTAAAAAATAAATCAAAAGACATAGCTGTGTTAGCCCACATCAGTATGCAAAGGGATATTGTAGCATCTTCGAAACTACCTGAGAGAAAGGAATTTGTAGCATAAAGCTTTCATAGACTGGGTCCTGGGAGGAGAGTCACTTTCATTGATGGAGGAGCTGTATAAATGCAGGACAGAAAAATAAGTGTTTCTTCTGAAATGTGCAATTCATTCACTGTCTCTGCTGCAGTCAGATTCAGTGGTGATGAACACTAGAATAGTTTCCAAGGGAGATATGAGGCAGGAGCACAATGAAAGCTTTGCAACGTCTATAACAACACTGACGGTATCTAATTTCTTTCAGGAATATGGACAATTTGCTGAGAAATGGCTTGCAACAGGCCCTTGGTGCCTTGCTTCCCTACTTTGTTGCTCAACTTAAAATATTTCTTTGCAAAGTTTTAACTACTCTGATATTTGTGGTGTTGTTCTTGCTTCTCCTCCTTTTCGCCGTATGGCTAACTGTGGACAAAGGAAATTATTCCCCCGTGAGCAGAGGGCAGGAGATGGCTGTGGGACCCAGGCAATGGTGGCGGTCCCCCAGTTTCATCAGAAACCTAAGGGATATCCTGTTGTATGCAGCCATGATGCTGCCCTCCTCTGAACCTCTGACTATGGGCAATCTCCTGCGGCATCGCGATCAACTGAGCGGAATGAACTATCTTCTCAAAGCTTGTTTTGAGGTCGCCATTGATGTCTTCAGCAAGGAACCCCACTCCGTGCAGCAAAATGCCCGGATGATTATCCAGTGTGCCGGACCACCTGTAGAATTTCTCTCTGGTAACGGAGACTGTGAGATTTCAGTGTATCTCTTATACGAGACGATCCAGTGCCGTATCACGGAGCTGACACCTGAGATGTACCTTGCTAGGCTCTCTGTTCGTAAGGAACCGTTGAGCATCGGTGACATACTGAGAGTGAGACACAACTTGCAGTCTTGGGAGGCCCTTCCCCCTGAACTGGAGGACTGCCTGAATTTTGCTGTACAGGAGTTTGCCAAGGAGCCGTCCTGCGTCCAAGACAACGCCCACATGGTTGTAGATTGTAGTGGGCTGGTGGTGACCTTTGCTTCTGGGAAAGAGCAGAATAAAATCAATATCTATAATGTGCGGGATGGAAGCGTTCACTACCGAATCACTACCCCAGGTCTGTGGGCCAGCACTGTACGGTTCTTCCGTAGGAATAAAGATCATACGTTTACACACTCAAGTAAGATTTTGCAGATCGAATGAGCTCACAGCTCAGACAGGAATCCAGACCTTGTTGTCTCTTAGGACCAATATGAACTTTTAACGGTACGTGGCATGTCTTCCCCAAGCTGCGGTATTTCAGGCACCACCTGGAGAAAAATCAACAGTTCTGAGTCAGAATCACAGGATCATAGAGTTAAAGAAGACTGCAGGGGTCATTGAATCCAATCCTCTGCCATGAAGGAATAGAGTACTGAGCATTCCCAGAAGATAGCTGTTTAACATCTATTAAAAGACCTCCAAAGAAGGATATTCTACTATCTTCTAAGACAGTATGTTCCACTGCTGAAAAGCTGTTAATGATAAGAAAGTTCTCCCAGATGTTTAGACAGAACCTCTTTTCTTGCTGTTTGACCAAGTGGTTCACATCCTAGTCTCTGGACCAGCAGAAAACAAGCTTGCTCCATCTTCTACATGATAAGTCCTACAGAGTTGTCTTTTGTCCTTTTTTAAAAATTAGCTTATCTTGCTTATAAAAAGGATGAAAACAATCCTGCGAAGGAAGGCTGTTTCAGATACCACAACTAACACAAAACATAGTAGTCGGACTGTTCTCTGGTTTGCATTTTACAGTTCATGTAACACTAGGTTGTCGCTAGCTTCCTATTTGTTTCTGAGACCAGCTTAAGACTTTTTGTATCTATGAAGTCCTAAACACATTAGGGCTGGGGTGTCAGAAATCCCACCATATGAACCTGCTCACAGCCTGCGCTCATCACCTACGGTCTTATGGCCTGTTCTCCTCCTAAACGGTTGAAGTTGATGAGAAGTTGAGACATGGTTATCTGTGTAAATGCCTCAGATTTGGAGCTAGCTTTCCAGAGAGGTTAACATGGTTCCTTCATTTTTTGGCCTTGGGATAACTAGTAAAAACAGTACTGTTCTGCCCAATTTTTTGGTGATGAATGCTGCATTTTGATTTCAGAAAGTCCCCTCCCCATTTTATTGCAATGTATTCTGTGTGGGAAATGATGAAAGGAAGTGACCAGTATGAGAACATGATGCTGAGCCAGGCTGAAACCCCATAAGCTGCAAAAACTCAAGTAGGTTCTCAGAAACTCCAAGGAAAAACAGAAACAGGTTAGACATTTACAGGACAGTCTAACCCACAAAATAAGACAGCTTGCTGCTTTCTGCTGACTTAAATTTTCGGTTTGAGTTGAAAGGAACACATTTGTCTGGAATTAGTAGTTGTTTGTAGTGGGTTAGTTTGCATAATTATTGTTTGCCTTATGATTGGCTATGTGCCTTTGCGGCACAGTTTTCTGAAGCGCTATACAGAACAAAGCAAATTTTTTTACCTTTTGGTCAGACACTTCTGCATGTTGGGGCTCTGTCAAATGCCTCTTCCAAAATAAATCGTTCAGTTTGCTCCTGCACACATATTACTGAAATTTCCCAGCAATACGTCTTATCAGCATTGCCATTGTATTTCTTGCTTTTAAGGTTTTTTTGCAGATTGCACTCATTGCATTCCACAGGCAATGGATTCGAGGCACAATATCAGGTAGATATGCAATTAAAAACACACTTAAGGATTGGGTTGTAGATCGTTTAACTCCTTATTCAGATCCTCAATATTGTTGCTAGAAGAGATGCATTATGCTTGTGCAAAAACCCTGAGGGCTTTTCTGTGACATTTTTCTGAATAGTGAATACCCTCCCTGAAAAACGTTGACTTCTACCATTACAAGCTTTTCAGTGCCAGATTTAAAACCTGGTTATTTCTCCAGATGCTCTTGTACTGCAAATTTACTATGTTTGCTCTGTGTGTAGCTGTATAGTATGTGGCTTGTGAGACTTATTATTGATTGTTATTTTTATGATTCTTGTACATTCCCTTGCAGAGATGCCCTTTGGATGAAGGGCAGTTTTGACATCTTGACTATAAATAAAGATCATGTGTATGAAATGTCACCGTATGCATAGGTCAGTGGTAGAGCACATGCTTTGCATGGAGAGAGCTAAAGGTCTGGTCCTTGGCATCTCCAAATTAAGGTGGAAAAGACCTCTGTCTGAAACCCTGGAGGGATGCTGCCGGTCAGTGTTGACAATACTGAGCCAAGTGGACCAATGATCTGACTTAGCAGAAGGCAAGGTATGTTGAACCAAGAGAAGAGTTTCCATTCTACTAGGTTATATACATTTCCCAACATTTTTCTTCTCTTGGGATGAGGCTGTACAGAGGCTGCCTTCCATGTCACCACTCCCAGTTTGAGATTGGACTTTAAAGAAGCTGTCTGAGGGGCTGAACCCTATTCTGAAAGCAGGTTCAGCACCTTGGATAGCTCTTTTACCATTTTGATGAAAGCCCACTGAACTCCCAACTACTCTGTCATGGAATTCATCAACACCCATGGAGGCTGTGAAGGACCCAGACTGATTTGGCCAACCAGTTTCACCTGAGCCCGTAGCTAGCCAAGAAGATTAAAAACACAGGCAAAATTCAAAACTGGCCATTGCGACAAGGCATGGGACTAGGGAATTCGTCTCCATACAGATAAGATGCCAAGTTCTTCCGCAAGAATTTGACTGCTTGTCGAGAAAGAAGAAGAAAAAATTTGTCATGGAAGCTTTGCTTTCTATGCATCATGGGGCAGTATATGTCCCACACGCTAGCTCCCATTTTCTAGGCTTTGGAGCTGAGGAGGAGTAGCTCAGGAGAATAAGTCCAAGGCTCAGACTTTGGACTTACCCAGAGCCCTGTTGGCTGATTCTGTATGTGTGTTACATGGGATATGAGATGGCAATCATGATACTGTGGTTTCTTCTCAGAAAGCTTCAAAGCCAGCACTGGTTCCCTGCCTAATTCCTGCTCTGTTTGACCGGGCAGGGGTTGAGCTGTTAGGAACCTACTGCAAGAGAGGGTTCACTGTCTTGGGTATTGAGAAGCCTTTAAAGCAGTCCTGCTAACAGCCTCCTTTTTGTTCAATAAGAAGAAAGAATAGTGTTGACATCTTAAAAACGAATCAGTCAACTATGGCATAAGCTGCTCAAGACCAGAATCATGTGAAGATGCCATAAGAATGCCATGAGAAGGTTATTTCTGCTGCAACAGGCTATTCCTCCTGAACATGTCCTTAATGTTCACACCAAATGATCCCAACCCAGGTTACAGCAGAGGCCCACCTAGTTGTCTACCTATTTTCCTGACTGGACTCTATCATAGGTATTTATGGCAATTTTCTTTCTGTTCGTTTGTATAATATAAAAAAAATATCCAAATTCCCAACTGAGGCTTCACCTATTCTTTGTTTTATGGTTCTAGATATCCTTCCCACATAAATTTTCTTACATGTGCATTCAGTGGCATAAATCACATAGCTATTATTGCATGTGCTGATGTGGGTTAGTTTATATCATTGTTGGTCTGTACAATTTACAAATTCTGTCATTTTAGTTTTATAAGGACAATATGAACAGTATTGAACAATGTCCACATAGATGGTGTCCCTTTGGTTTTGACATACTCGTTATAGTATTGCAAAATGTTTGTTCTGCAACATTGAAATCAGCATGAGTCACTATATGCTTGGTATATCTTGTGCTTTTGTATGTATATGTTCCATTCAGTTTTAGAAGCCAATCTTCTTTGGTAGTTACTAAGTCATTCTTCCATAATGCCTTCATGGCTATTATCATATATCAGAGTATTCTTCCATAACTCTTTTCTAGTTGATCGCCTATCAATCCCATAAGAAACAGTGCAGGTTTTCATTGAATATTTATCTTTAAAATGCATCCTACCATGTATTTGGACCCATTTTTTTTAGCTTTTTCCCAAGTCCACCATGCATGATAGATAGATTCTTGCTTATTACATTTGCAACATACATTCAAAGATCCTTTATACATCTTAGATAACTTCTCTGATGTCAAACACCAATGGCACATCATCTTATAAAATGTTTCATTAAGATCAATAGCACAAAGTAAATTGCAGATCTTTGCACCACTATAACAGGAAAAGCAAAAATGTTACTGAGGAACTCACAATGAAAGGGTGTGAAGCACACTAGTGTATAACAGAGGGCAGCCGATCCCAGCACAGAGAATTCTGTGAATTCTGTGAGAAGGACTTCAGTGAGGGAGAGGAGGATTTAAAAAAAAAATAGTGTTCATTGGTGACAGTTGGATGAAGACTTTTGAAGGAATCAGTTATGAATGTCAGAGGGGACTGAATGAGTACCGAGGGTCTGAATTGATTGAAAGAAAAGGTCTGAAAGAACTCAGTTTAAAGACTACTACACGTTTGGAACTGAACACTGGAACTTGGTAAAACAACCATTCCCATGTTATGAAAATAAAGTTGAATTATTGATTATTTTGTTAAGCTTGACTCTGACTGGGTTCCCTTAACCTAAACCAAACACCGTCCTCTTGGACATAACAGGAACCACTTGTAAAATGAATTGGTCCACATCAAGGTCACATGGAGGGAAGGCCAGTGAATCCAACGAAGGATTTAGGCAGGGACCTTAGGTCAAGGTGAGAGGGACAGGTTTCCAGGGCTAGGAACTGTGGGGCCAGCCTGGGAAGGAGGTCTGTCTACCTGCTGGTTATGTTTCCAACATATGTTCAAAGTTCCCTTATGCATCTTAATTTCTGTGGTGTCAAATACCAACAGTCCACCATCTTATAAAAAATTTCTTTAAGATCACAGCACAAAGTAAATTTCATATTATTTTTAATTTTTATATCAAAATTTCCATCCAGTTAAAAATACAGCATCTTTCTACAATTTATACGATCATAGAATAATAACCCCTTCCCAATTTATTCAATCTTATTCCTTATTTTGCGTTTTCCTCCAGATTATATACTATTTCTAAAATCTTCTTTATCTGAACCTACTATACATGAAATATCTTTTTCTTACCAATCATCAACTACTTATGCTTTACATAAAATATATGAATTAATTGATATCTTTTTTAACAGCTTCCCTGCCTTTAATATAACCACTTGTAAATTTCAGATCTTTTAACCACATCTTTTCCCATTGCTCGATCTGTATATTCGAAAATAGATTTTCTCATTCAGTGCACACGCATGAACAATAGGGATGGAAAGAATATTCACTAAATGTTAAAAATGTTTTGTGAGTGTTGGGAAGCCCTCACAAGAGGAATTCTGGATGGAAGATAATTTTTGCCGTTTCAGACTGACTCATTCTGTAAAAAATTCACAATGGGGTTAGGACAGAAAGCAACATTTTCTGTGCAGGAAACAACTTTTTAAATTTCCAGTTTCCTGGAAAACAGCCTGTGTTCATTTTGCACAAAGTAAGTCCCAAATATTGAATAAGCTTCAAAAATTGCATGGCTTTCAAATGCTTCTTAAGCAGAATGATTGGTGAACATTGGTGAAGAATTCCATCCCTTGTATACAGTCAAGCTATCTCACGGTAGGTTGCAGACTTTTTATACCTGAGTTAAGGTAGGGCTACCATATTTTGCAAAGCAAAAAAGAGGACACATTTATCAAATCCTTCAGACCACTGATTGTTATGATGACTCTCACTTTAAATACCCTATGAGCTCTTGTATGAGGCAGTTGTAAGAGGAAGCACCACTCTCGAGTTGAGTCAGTCCGACAAACCAGACAGACCTCCCTTGCAGCCAGGGCCCATCCTGTTGGCTGGTTTTGTGTCCTTTTCATTTTTTTTCCAGCTAGTGATCTTAGTTTGAGCTTGCATAAGAGATGAAGCTTTGTTAGATGCAGTAAAGTTATCTCAAGATATGCTAAGGAAGATATAGTGAGCTCACTGTATCTGTGGGCTCATGATCCATGGATCCAACCCTCCGCAGATTAAAATCTATATAACGGCCTTTTGAATCCGTGGTTGGGGAGCATGCCAGCCACATACTTCTGCTTTCAAGGAGGTATGGTTTCTTCAAAAGGCAGAAGTCAGTGGCTGGCAGAGCTTGTAGCCACTTCTGCAGCTGCCATTGCATCATCTTTAGTAGGGGCTTATAAGCCTCACCTCTCAACTGAAGTCTCTCTGCAAGCCCTGCAAGGTTTCACAGCACAAGGAGCACATCAGTCGCCCAGTTCTGCCTTTGTGAGGCAGAAGCAGGTGGCTAATGTACTCACCAGAAGTGGGAAAGCCTGAAGAATGCACTGCGCCTGGCAGCCGAGGCTTGCTGCCACCTTTGTTGTTGACCTACTCCATTTTTAATATGACTGTGTTTGTTCCTTGATATTGGCAGGGGGTATTTTTGAGCATACATGTTTTGGGTATTATGCGGGGTCCTGGGACAAATTCCCCATATGGATCCTTGTAGCACTAGGGGCCACTGTATTACAAATTTCTTCAAACACCAGATTCAAAGGCTTTGATGAGAACGTTTTGAGCATCTGCTGCCACCTCATTGAGGGAAGTCTGGAGCATGTAGTACGTGGTTCCAAAGGAGATTGCTCCAGCTGCCAGAGAGCCAAATATAGGCACATTACTGACTAAGTACTCCAAAACCATCAATGCCCCCACACCAGCCTTGGCCAGCAAATTTATCACTATGTCATCAGAGATCTCTTTACCCAGTGGTGACTTAATCGCCTCTTTGATTTCCTCCACAGGCTTGTCAACTTTCTCAGCCAATTTGATGAGAGACTCCTCATCCAGGCCAAAGCTCTTACGGTAGTCTGACAGAGCTTTAACCAGGATACTGACATCACAAGCTACAGAAAGGCCTGGGATGGGCACAATAGCCACTCCACACGAGACAGTGGCCAGCTTCCAGATGTCTTTCTGAAGGACCTCTTTCTTCTTCTGTAAGATCTCTAAAGAGATGTTGGGCAGGGCAAGGAGGAAGGTATGTCTTTTGTGACTTGGCAGCTCCTTTTCTAAGGTTTCCTCTAACAGCATGAAGTCATATTTGGTTAACTCCCAGCTGGAAAGAAGAAAAACCTGAGGAGCATCTACGCCTTCATTCACTAGACACTCTTGGCAATCCTTTCGGATCTTCTTCAGTATTTCTTCTTCATTGTAGGTCCGTGAGCGGCGTTTTTTCTCAGCGTATAGGTCTGCATCCACTTTAGAGCGGACAAAATAGAAGCGCTTGCCCTGTTGTTGGATTTCATGGGCCAGCTGTGCATGGTTGTACTTGAACCACTCTGAAGCAAAGAGAATAAAGAAGTCATAGCGGGAGAAATTGACCTGATCCAGGTAAGTGTTGGGCTGGAAATTTGGTGTGCCAATTCCTGGCAGATCCCACACAGTTACATTGGGGTGCTTGGGATGTGGATATGGAGTAGGCACCTTAGTGGTCTCCACAATTCCAGTGGGGGCTGATCCTTCATCTTCATCCCCCAGACCCCGAATGGCATTGATAAATGAGGACTTGCCAGAGCCACTCTCTCCTGTAACCGCAATATCCAGATGGGCATTCTCTGCAGCCTGTAGATTTTCCATAATCTTGGAGGCTGCCTCTGCCATATCACCATCTTCAAGAGCATCCCTAATCTTTTCAATGTCCTCTTCAGTAATGACGACATATTCTTCAGGATTCATAATGTGATTCTGGGAAGCCTCCAGTGGTTGAACTGCTATAGGATAATGATGAGGCCTGAGAGAAAGAAAGCATGCAAATATACCATGAAACTTTTTTTTAACTTTTTTACATGGTGACACTTCTGTAGCAGATGTGCTTCTCTTATACTAGGACACTTTCTTATATATTATTAAAAATCTGGTTGAAGGAGAGTGGTTGGCCCAAGGAGAAGTAGTAGATTTCATGGCTCAGAGGCGATTTGAACTAGGATCCTTAGTTTCAGTCCACCTCTGTACTAAATTATTGGGAAGATCACACAAAACAGTGGTTGTTTTCTGTTTAAAGAGGCATGGAACTTTTGGGTTGGATATTTCGGAGAAATAGATAGATGGAGCCATCAGCTTCTAGCATATTCCCTCAATCGGCATATAACAGCAACATAATGTTTTAGTCAAGGATGAGAAACTGGAAGTGCAAAAGCTTCAGACTTCACTTTCCTTAACATGGTTGAATCTCTACAGGAGTTATTAGAATTTACATTTCATAAAAAGGCAATGTGATGTGAATAACCTATGGCTAGCTAATTAGCTTAGCTGAAACACTCTACTTTGGTCTTTAACTATAGTGAGATGGTTACAGGAGCTAAAACTGGTTTAAATTAACCAATACTCACATTTTGTGGAACCTCTCATCAAACTCTGTTTTTTTAACTATTTTTTTTTTAATTTAATTGAATAACAACAAACAAAAAACACATATATTGTAAGATGGAATAACCGTCCACAAAACAAACTATTGCATGATAATAGATTATAAGAATAAGCTGAATAACAATACAAAAAAACCCCGTAAAACTAAAAATAAACTAACAATCACCAAACTATACACAACTGAAAAAAACTGATTCCTGTCCATGCTGCAAACAATGAGTAGTAATCCTACAGTAATGGCTAACTATTAAATCCCAAATTATAATTAAATTTAAAATTTGATCCTTTTATTTTTATAATAAATCATAATAAGTTCACTGAATTGATCTATACTTTGTAATCCTAGGTGGGTTATTAATATTAATTCTAAGTTACTTAGTAAGTACCATTATTTTTTTTGAAACTGGAGGCCTTTCCACACTACAATGTTATAAGCTATTATTCCACTTTCAGCATCCTGTGGAATTCTGGGGTTTGTAGTTTCCTGAGGCCCAAGAGTGCTCTGGCTGAGAATGCTAAAGGCCTCTCCCTAAACTGCAAACCCCAGGATTCCATAGGATGTTGCAAGTGAAATAATAGCACTATAATAGGCTAGTGCAGAAAGGCCCTTAATTATTATTTAATTGATTAGCACATAACAATTCTAGTCAATAATGACATATTCTTACTCTATTGTAAATCAAAATTAATAATTCTTAGGTATACAAATAATATGTTTTATTTAATTTTAATTTAACCTATTTTCATTAGAATAGCCTTACTTACTCATAATATAAAAAAAATTAAAATAAGAACAAGTTAAAGTCATCTATTATTTTCATAGTACCATTCACATGAAAACAGAAGAAGTGAACATCTAAACCTCTAAACAGAAAAAATAACCTGAAAGCTGTGAAAGCTGTCAGGCAGAAAGAAGCAACTGCCTTAGATAGCAGATTTGGGATGTCTTGAGCTGAGCATGGAAAAGTCCCCTTCTGGATGATAGCACCCAGCTTCCCCAAACCGGCATGGCCAGTGACCATGTTGACCAGTGATTCTGGGAGATGTGGTGTAAAAAAGTGAAAGATATGGTTAGTCATTTACTTTGTTATTTTTGTATTATCCTGGGGAGATGTTCTTCTGGGATTTTCCACCCCAAGTATCCAAATAACTTGTTAGGCTTTGGGAACAATAAAAGCACCTTAACTTGGGTGAGCACCAAAATGGCAATGCACTGGCATGTGGCAAACTGCATGGAATTAGGTGGCTCCTTGTGGATTTATGGCACAGGCTTACTCACATTATACAAGTATAGCACTATGATTCCACTTTAACGGCTGTGGCTGCATCCTATGGTCCTATCCTGGATGTGTAGAGGCACTAGATTTCTCTGGTTGATCATTCTGTCCCCCCTCACCTTTAAACTACAAAGCTCAGGATTCCACAGGGTGTTTTGCCAATGTAGTTAAAATGGCATAGAGCACTAATTGTGTAGTGCCCCGAAAATATTAAAACAACCAGAGCGATTGTCCTGGAACACTTTAAAATGGTGTGCCAATGATCTGGCTTTAACTACTGCCTCCCTTGTGTTCTTTTGAAAATCAACTTTGAGGAAACATCTACAGCTTCATTGTGCCTTTTAAAACCAAGCTTACACATGGCAAAGATGTTTTTCTAACAAAGCAACTAGTAGCAAAACTTTAAAAGGGTCCAGTCATGTCAGACAAAAGCCAGATTGGCTTTGGTTCTTGCCAGATTTGTGAAAAGTCTCCTAGCTAGACTGATGGGATTTGGTCCATAGTTAATTTAAACACACACACACACACACACACACACACAGATTTTACAACCAGATTGGGTCATGATTTGCTTTTTCTCACAATCTTTTTGCTCCAGCTCCCCGCTCCAAGCCACTTTTGTTTCCCCCCCTGCTTGATTTTAGTGCATCTCTAAAGGATGATCCTACAGTTCCATCCTCACCACAAATCCACCAATAACATTTCACTTATCAGATTAAATCTTTGATTTCTACATCTCCAACCCTCCATAAAAGCTACTTTTTTTCCTGTTAATGCAGCTATGAACTGCTCCAGCCTCCAGGCAACTTTTAGCTCCTCTCCTGGCCTCATCTGTTGGTAGATGCTCATCTTGCTCATACCTTTTGATGAATCTGACGCAATTCAGGTCTCAAGGCAACCGAGGTCACAGGAAGTGGTTTCAAGAGTAGAAAACGGAGGGATCAGAAAGGACTTCTTGATGGGTGATGTTGTTTAGGAACTGGCAAAAACACTTCTGAGTATTCCTTGTCTATGAAAATTTGAAATTTGTGCAGTCACCATAAGTCAACAGGTGACTCGGAGGCGCCAAAACACACAGACAAGCTGACAGGTGTGTGCTTGCTGCTCTGTCCTGAAAAGAATTGTTGGCACTTTTCAAGAGTCTGGGCAGGCACAGACCTGTTCAGGAAACCCTGGATCAGATCAGAAAAGAAACACACATACAGTGTCTTCTGATCAAAAGGTTCAACCTCCCTGCAGCCTGAACAGCTTGAGATCAGGTAAGACAAATCTACTGAATTCACACACAGGCTTTATATACCTATTAGCAAAACAAGAAGAGCAAAGTTCCAAACACTATTGCGCATGCCTGCCTTTTACCACTTGTATAGCTGAGCTGAGACATCCTGTTTACTGCTTCGGGAACTGACTGAAATCAGTTCAAGCTAGGCTTATCTGTATTTTATTAAAAAAAAAAGTCATGAAAAGAAAAGCTTACAATGGAAATAGCTGAAAGCAGACAAGATGGATACAGTTTGGTTCAGTGTTTTAACTGAACACAAAGTCCAACAGAAAGTTGTTTTAAAGGGAGGGGTTAAAAATTGCTGCATGAATCAAAGGCCATTTCCTCACTATACTGTTATAGTGCTATTATTCCACTTTCAACATCTTCTGGAATTCTGGAGTTTGTAGTTTACTGAGGCCAAAGAGCTCTCTAGCTGAGAATTCTTAAACTTCCCTCCCTAAGCTTCAGACCCCAGGATTCCATTGGATGTTGCAAGTAGAATAATAGCGCTATAACTGTGTAGGGCAGAAATGGTCAAAGAAAGAAAAATCAACAAGGAGTCCTGTGGCACTATAAAAATGAACCATTTTCTCATGGAGCAGGTCTTCATGGTCTTACATTTCTCTTCCACAGATGCTAGTAACGGATGAACACCACTACCATTCTGGAAACTAAAAAGAGAGAAGGATGGAAGGAAGAGAAAAAAAGACAATATATTTGCTTTCAGTTCAGTTATCAGAAGCAATCTTGAATGACCTAGGTGGGTTTTTTGGTATTAAGAGAGGAGAGGATGGATCATGTGGGTTAAGAGAAATGAAAGCTTAAAGATGACAGATGTTTCTTCTCCCCCCCCCATAAGGAGAGAAGATAGCAAAAGAGGTTACACTGAACCTGTAAGTTCTCAGAATCTAAAAGGGATAAGGGGATCATAAAGATTTGAATTTATTTTTTTCTAGGGTTCCATTATATATTTATAGTTCTTGCAGATATTGATGTGGCCAGCTCTTAGCTGATGAAAGGCATCTTAGTAAATCATTGAATCTGAGTGGCTTAAATTCTCCCTGTTTTCTCTGGAGTGTGCAATTCATTTACTGTCTCAGCTGTTGTCAGATGCAATGGAGATCACTACTAGCATAGTTTCCAAGGGTGAGATAGGCAGACGTACAATGTTAGAATGAAAGCTTTGTAACATCTACTGGTGGTATCAAATTTCTTTCAGGAATGTGGGCAGTTTCCTGAGAAATGGCTTCCAGCAGGCCCTTGGTGCATTGCTTCCCTACTTTGCTGCTTAATTTAAAATATTTCCTTGCAGACTTTCAGATATATTACAAAGCCGCAGCCTTTACATGGATAAAGGATTGGATAGATTTACAAGATACAAGAATGTTGGCATTGGAAGGCGCGGATTTGAGGATGGGTTGGCATGCCTATATGTTCTATGATAAAGCCAGAATTGATAAAGACTTCACTCATCACTATATCAGGAAATCTCTTTTGAGAATTTGGGAAGAATATAAGAATAAGAACATAAGGCAGCTTCCCACATGGGTCTCCCCTCAAGAAGCTTTCTTTGGTAGATGGACAGAAACAGACAAATGGCTTCGATATGGAGACATATTGGAAAGGTCAACTTTAACTAACTACAAGATTAAAACAAGAGAAAAATTGGAATCAGAAGGAATAACATTAAGTTGGTTTCCATATAGGCAGTTAACTGAAAGGTTCCAAATGGATTTAAAGACTTATGGAATAGACCCAAAAGAGAGAACAGGAATGATTAAACGACTATTGGAGAATTCTCCTCATCTACTATCTTATATATATATATCGAGAAATATTACAACAAGAAAGACAAGAGGAAACAATCAAGTCAGTAATGATTTCGTGGGCTCAAAATATAGGACATTCAATTCAATTAGAATTCTGGGAAGAAAGCTGGAAAAAGACACAAAAATTTACAGTTGCCCAGAATTTGAAAGAGAACTACTACAAGCTGTTCCATAGATGGTACATGACACCAAATAAGTTGAAAAAGATTTACAATACTGGTACAGGACTCTGTTGGAAATGTCAGAAAGAGGTCGGTACAATATATCATATGTGGTGGACATGTCCCAGAGCTAAGAAATATTGGACTGATGTACATAATAAAATTTGTGATTTATTGAAAATACAATTTGTTAAAATACCGGAACTTTACTTGTTAAATATGACAAATGTATTTGATGGTACTGAAACTGGAGAATAATTCTGTGTATGATAACGACAGCTAGGATAGAGTACGCAAAGCTTTGGAAAACTCAACAGATACCAACTATAGAACAATGGTGGGTAACATTTATAGAAAACAGAAATGCAGATATTTTGTCACAGAGATTAAAAGGGAAATCAGAAGAGGAGATTAAAAAGGAATGGCAGATGGTAATAGAAAATAGCTGGGTAATGTTGAATGAAAATGAGTAATTCATGACCAGGATTTGAAATGAGGAAGCTACTGTAGTAAGTCATGGAACTGTAATGAAGAGATTGAAATGCAAGAACTGACATGTAACAACATCATTAGAATGCAGTACAAATAGAGATAGAAGTATTAAGAGGTATTGAAAATAAATTCTAGATCAGCGTGGAAGATCAAAAATATGTCATGTACTATCACAGTAACAATTGTTTGTTTTATATGTGAAATTGAATAAAATGATTTTTAAAAAAATCCTTGCAAAACTTTAACTACTGGGATATTCTGTGATCATCACTTGTGATCTTCCAACCTGTTCCACCTCCTAGACAATTGGGGTTTTTGAGGAATTGAGACATGGCCATCTGTGTAATGCTTCAGACTTGGAACTGGCTTCCATGGGAATTTATCATGGTTCCTTCATGTTTTTTAACCTTAGGATAACTGGTACAAACAGTACTGTTTTGTCCCACTTTTAGTGATGAGTGCTGCACTTTGATTTCAGAGAGTTCCCCTGTTTTACTGTAATTTATGCACTCTCAGCCCCAGAAAAAACCATGATACATTTGCCTTAAGTGCCATAAGCTGGAAGTGACTTGAAGGCACAGAATGTAACAAATGCTGGAGGGGAAAAAAAAGGAAGCAGGCCAGCAGGACAGCATGATGCTGAGCAAGGCTGAAACCTCATAAGCTGGAGAAAGTCATGCAGGTTCTTGGAAACTCCAAGGAAAAACAGGAACAAGTTAGAAGTTTACAGGACAGTTCAAACTATGAGATAAGACAGCTTGGTACTTCCTGCCAACTAGATTATCAGTGTGAGATGAAGGAACACAATTGGCATGAGCAGTCTGAGGTTAGTGGTTATTTATAACTGGTTAGATTGTATAATTATTGTTGCCTTATGATTGGTTATGTACCTTTTATCAGTATTGCTGTTGTATTTATTGCTTTTAAGGTTGTATTGCAGATTGCACTCACTGCATGCCATAGGCAATGGAATCCAGGTGCAATGTCAGGTAGATACACAATTAAATATACACTTAGTGATTGGATTGTGGATAATTTAACGCCTTACACATCTCTTTTATACTCTTGCTAGAAGAGATCTATTACTTCTGTGAGTAATGGTCTTTTCTGTGATGGTGTTCTGACTTATGAATGCCCTCCCTAAAAAGTTTGATTGCTGCTGTTACAGGGTTTTCTGGGCCAAATTTAAGATATGGTTATTTTTCCAGATGCTTGAAATGTGGTTGTATGCTGTTTCCTCCATGTATATAGCTACATAGTGTGTGATTTTTCAGGCCATTTCCACACACTCTTATAGCGCTATTAATTCCACTTTCAACATCCTATGGAATCCTGGGGTTTGCAGTTTAGAGGCCCTTCCCTAAAGTGCAAACCCCAGGATTCCATAGGATGTTAAAAATGGAATAATAGCAGAAATTGGCTTAGTCTTACTATGTATGTATTTGGTGGCTATTTTGTTATTTTTGCACATTCCCTTGGAAGACTGCTCTTTGGAGGAATACCGATTGACATCTTGAATATAAATAAATATAGTGTATTTGAAATATCACCATATGCATAGATCAGCGATAGAGCACATGCTTTACATAGAGATGGCTGTGGCTCTTTTCCTTGGTGTCTTCAAATACTGTTAACAATACTGAACTGAATGGACAAATGATCGGATACAAAATGAGGCCACTTATGTTGAACCAGCAAAAGACGTTCCATTCTATGAAACCTTCCTTTCATTCTTATGTTGTATCTGCTGCATATTCTGATAACAACCTTGTTTTGGAATAGCCATGACATGGTGAATATGAACAGATTCTTCATATTCTGTTCATTCGCTTATTCCTGTACCTCTGTGGTGTGTATTCACAAGTCCTGGGACCAAATCTTGGTTCCTTGTTTGATTCCTGCTCCGTTTGGTCAGGCAGGAGTTTTGGTTTTAGATTCAGCATCTAAAACCAAAAGCAGATACCACAGGGCACAACTGCTGCTTGCTGTATCTTGAAGCAAGAATTTGGGGAAGTTAGGTTTAGACTGCAACTTCCAGAAAGCCTCCACTGGGAGCAGATGGGAAGGTTGATTTTGGGAGCTGTAGGGGGGAAAAAAAGATTTCCCAAGTTCTATGCCATCTCCCCCTCAGTAACCCTGTTATATTTAGCCCCCTCCCTTTCTTTCAAATAAGCCAGGTTCTGCCCTCCATTCTGATGCGTGTCACCCAGCAGCACAAATATTGACACAATAATATTTGAAATGCATATCGTGTGCAGATTAAGCATGCCATCTCTGTACCTATAAAACCCTTGGTACTAGAGGACAAACTTTCTGGTTAAGCAGTCTTTCCTTGAAAGGTAATAACATCAATCTCATTTCCCAGAAGTGAACAGCTCTGACTTTGGCTTTCAGTTTCCATTTTAAGCTGCCAGTTTTGAGAGGCCTTTACAGCTCAGGCCCTCCTTTTTGTTTAATAAGAAGAAAGAGTAGTGCTGACACTGATCAGCCAACTATATAAGCTCCTAAAGACCAGAGTTGTAAAGATGCTATAAGAATACCATGAGAAGGTTATTTCAGCTGCAACAGGCTGTTCCTCCCGACCATGTCCCTCTCACACCAAATGATCCCCACCAAGGTTACAGCAGAGGCCCACCTAGTTGTCAACCTGTTTTCCTGCTTGGACTCCATCCTAGGGATCTGTGGCAATTTTGTTTCTGGTCATTAAAAAACAAAATCAAAATTTACCCAAATTCACAACTTTCAGATATGGAAGAAAATCAAACTGACAGATCTGGTTATTCCTATTTTCGCTCAAAGATGCTGCTAAAGAATGGCAAAGGTCCCAGTGGAACCACTTTTGAGCTCATGTGACTCTGCTTTCTAAAAATACAATTTTTTATATTGATTATTATTTTTATTTTTTTAAAGGCCACTGTTCCATATTTTTCTGCAAGTGGGCGAATTCTATTTCAGTTCAGTCACGGACCCGAAATCTGTATGGCCATAGCATGTTAGCTCCGCATAAAGATCTGTGCTATAGCTGGTCATTCATTGACCCCCGGACTTACTTTAGAATTGCTGCAGTTCTCAACCCCCCTATCACCGTTCCTTGCCTAGTGAAAGGGGTGGGAGTGAGGGAAACATTAGCTATATCCCCATGGCCACATGTGAAATATTTATATGATCCACTGAGGTCTGTCAGGGTCCTCCAGAGGTTTCAATGAGTGATGTACTCATTCCACATCTGGTTGTGGGGACATAGCCAGATGGTCCTCCGATGCCCCCCTCCACAATCAGACATGGAATGGCCATGGCAGGAGGGCTTCAGTGGCTCTATTTTAGAACATGGGGAGGACAGGAATACCAACCTCTGCACTGCAAAGAAAGACAAGATATACATGTGTGTAAGGTGAACTGTAACAGCATGCCAGCCATGGTTTGAACAACTTAACTTCATCAGTGGTGAGACTGGTGAATGATTCGTCTTGCTAGACAGGGGGGCTGGATACCCTTTGAGTTTCTATTGACTCGTTTTCAATGTTTGCCGTTTATAATTTATATTCATAGCTGGACAACACTGAAAAGTGATACATTTGAATAGCACGTTCTAAATACATTTATGGTTGCCTTCTTCCACTTTTAATTGGTTTCTGCTCTTTCACTTTTTGTTGTTAAGTGCCTTCATGTCATTTCTGACTTATGGTGTCCCTAAAGCAAATCTATCACAGGGTTTTCTTTGGCAAGATTTGTTCAGAAGAGGTTTGCCTTTGCCTTCCTTTGTGGCCGAGAGAGTGTGACTTGCCTATGGTTAGTTTCTAGGGCTGAGTGGGGATTCAAACCCTGGTCTCCAAAGTCATACTCAATCTGCAGACAATTAATCATGTTTGTCTCTGTGTAGATAGCTTGCTGCCTCAAGTAGCTGTGCTACAGGACTGAAGACAGTTCCTTCTCCAACCTAGTGCTGTCCAGATGTTTTGGACTACAAAAGACAACATCCCTGGACATATGACCATGCTGTCTGGGGGTGATGGGATGTGTAGTCCAAAACTGGCCTACAGGATACCAACTTGGGAGGGGCTGATCTAAGAGGTACGTCTGTGAAGCCCTTGCCAAATGGAATCCTGATATACCATAGCAAGCTTTTCTCTCTTCTCTACTCAGACACTGCACTGAGATCCTGGAAAGACGTATCTGGGACAGGCTGGTGGTAAGTGGCTGTTCCAGTGAAGCTGAGTGCTCTGATGTCACTGGGGCCAGTGAATCCATTACTGGTTTTACTGTGAAGTTTAAAGAAGCTAGTCAACTTAGGGGACAGGAATCAGTACCTTTGTTAGCTCATTTACAGTTCATACTAAAATCTAGAGCAAGTTCACCTCCCACTGACATGACAGCCATCAGTTTGGCCACTGCAGCCTCATCCTACCAGTTATTGCTATAAGCCTATTGGTTATCATCATCATCATCAACAACAACAACAACAACAACAGCCATCTTTATTTGTAGCCTGCCTTTTGCCCAACACTGGGCTTCAAAGTTGCTTACATATTAAAACAATATAATTTAAAAACATAAATAGCACATATTGAAACAGAATTAAACTATAAAAGAATTAAAACAGCTCAAAGGAGATTAAAGAAAGCAATCAAAATTAAACCAGGACAGCACCCCTAGCCAACTTACATTTAGCGGCAGTGCTCTGAGCCCTGATGACTTTAGCCCAGGCTCAAGCTGGAAGGACCTTAAACGTGTCAGTTCAGTCACATCCTCCCCAAGATTTCACAGTTGAAGAGAGGGACACTACTTTTGCACTTTAAACTCAGTTTCCAGCAACTGAAGTAGGCCAAAGACAAGGGAGAAAGTAAGAGGAGGAGAGACATTTTAAAAGTGGCTGAAAAATTGAGATGATAGAGGATTAATCAGCACTGTCAAATCAGGACAATTGAAATGTATTCAGTCATGGTAATCCACTTGGCCCCGTGATCTTCTCCCACAACTACCATTCCTTCCCCATACCCACTTTCAATCATAATTGTGTCGCTCTGTTCCTTCCCCGTAACAACATAGTATACACAGTAGAACTGGGACAAAGAGGAAGAAAAACAACACTAGAAAAGGTTGTAGGATGTTTTTGACACTTTGGTCTGCGGGATTTCCTCTGCTAGTGTTAGTCTTTGATTCTGTCATGGATGAAGAATTAAAGATTGGTCCACTCAGTATTTCAAAATAAGATGGAGGTTTCAGCTTTTGCAGATCATCTTCAGAAGAACCATGTTGGCTGCTGGGATGGTGTAGCTTGTTGTAGTCAGGAAGAGATGGGGCATCAGGTCGAAGATCTTGGTTCTTTGGGGTCTGAGCTTGCCTTGTTTCCTGCACATTATCTTTTATAGGCCTCCTAGTCCCACCCTCTGGCACAATGGTTCTCCGAGGGATGCCATCATTTGCCGAGCCAGTAGTGGGGGTACAGCAGACAATGGAAGCTAGAGATGTTTCCAACTTCTTCTTAAGAAGAGCATCTTCATTGGCATTCTGCCTAATTCTGTCTAGGAGGCCCACTCGGTGTTTCTGCTCCGCTTGTGTCAAGGAAACCTTCTCTTGTTTCCATCTGTGAATTTCCAGCTGGGATGGTGTACTTGCATTTGTGCTCTGGACCATGGCTAGACTCCTGTTCTGATGTACGAGTGTGGATGCTGAGTTTTCAACAGAGACATCTAAGACCCTGAGTGTTCCTGGAAAGATGAGATGTCCATCTTTTGTGTACTGTGGTGCTGATTGGGTGTGATTTTTCACAGGAGCTGTAGAAGAAGTAGCTGCAAGGAGAATTCACAATGTGATCACCCTCCTGGAACATTACATTCTGTTCAGAGGCAAGAAAATGTTGCTCTCTGAACTACACCTCCCAGAATCCCCTGAAAGAGGAACCTTTCCAAACTTTGCTGATGCTCTTACTGTTACTGCGATGGATAAGCCTGAACCTGGGGTCTACAATTTAATATAAATTGGTTATTAAAATATACCCCTCCACATGCTTGAGAGGCCCCCGAATGAGGATGCATACGGGCACAGCTGAACGGCTGAAAAATACAAAGAAAAATCCTGGTCAGGCCAGTAACTTTCTGTCGCGCTGCTTCAGGAGACCTCCAGGCAAGTACACATCGAAACACAATTAAGTATGCATCAACCACACAAAAGGTTCTCAGCCCTGAACCGTCAGCTTGACAGGATTAGTGCTCCTGACTACACAACTGTCAAGCGCTTCCCATTTACATACTGTCAGGGCTATTGACAACCCTGACTGAAACTCATCAAGTCAAGCACTGACCTTTCAGAGGCTTTGTCTCCACCTAAGCACCTACTGTTCTCCCCAGGGACCGTCTACCCTCCAGGCACATTTCCCCCTATAACTACCCCCAGTTTTCGAACGCTTCCTCAGATCATTCCCGGCTCCTCTCGCGGGCTGTCACTCTGTCCATTCGAGCAATCCTCTCAGCCTCCCACGTGCTGAGTTTCTTTGCCTTCGTTTTTCTGCTGCTATTTCAGACTCCCGGACTTAAGGATCAGATGTAGTATTCCCCTGATATTCCTCTTTAAATCCCCTATCAATTTTCCTCTCTTTATTTTTCTTAGGTCTGCGTGAGTGGGTGCGTAAGTGCGTAGTGACTTAGGTTTTAAATAAAGAAAATAATTATAAATTAATTTTGTCTGGATTCTGACTCAGCCTGACCCTGTAAAAGTTGGGTACAAGGTCTCGCAAGGTTACCCTACCTCTCGTGTGCGCTGGGTACGTGCTTGGTGCAACTTGGAAATCCCCTTAAAATCGGGGTCAGTCTAGGTGTCCTCTGAGGAAGCCCCAGAAAATTAGGGTAACATTACACCAAACATCCCTGTGTCTACATGCATTAATGCCTTATTTATTCCATCTTGTCTGTTAACTTCAGTGGTGAAAACACATGATCCTGATGCACAGTTGGCCCTCCACATTTCCTACGGTTAGGGGTGTAAGGCCCTCTCAAAAGTGGAAAAATCACAAATATCAAAATGTGTGTGTGTGTATGTGCGTACGATAAGGGGGCCAAGGCATGGTGGGAAGAATGGGTCAGGGAAAAGAGAGAGAATGGGGGAGGGTTAGCATGGTGGCCTTCTCCTTCTCGCCCATCTCCTTCATTGGATGTTGCAGGCACCAGGAGAGGGTTTTGAGTGCTGTGAAATTAGGCTGCGAGCCATCCATAGCTGGCCAGTCAGCTGCTGGTAGGGAAAGAAGAGTACCGGAGGCAGGTTTTTAAAGGGCTGCGTGGCCTGATTGGAACCGCTGAGAGGGAAGATTCCCCCAGAAGAGAAGCGCTTGAGGTGTCAGGGCAGGGATGGGAGAAACTTGCAAATTATCAAATCTGTGAAAGTGAAGCCCACTGTTCTTTTTCCATACCTGACAGGGTCAGCCGAAGCCATTTTGTTTCTTGATGCAAAATGGTAGCCCAGACCAAGGTACACAATGCTAACCTCCACATACTGATGGACCCACGGAATGGAGTTTCCTCAACTCTTAAGAGAAGCCAACTTCTCCATACTTCCCAGCTGCCCTCCCACTGTATCCACAGTGTGGTGGCAATTCTGTGATCACCATGACTCATGCAATGCAAATTGTACGGGCTGGCTTGGGAAATGATTCTGCAAGGCTATAGGGCGAACTGAAAAGGAGGCAATCCACAGGTGGCCACAGAAAGGGTGGAAGTTTCTAGGATTTCACACACAAATGATGTCACCACCAGGGCACATCCTGGTCTGGAAAGGAAATCACAGTCAACAATAACGAACAGAGTATCTGGACAGCAAATATCTAGAGCAGGGCTTGGGAACGGGGAGGCTGGGGGGCCACACTAGCACTCCAGGAGACCCTGGGAGGCCACAGTTCCCCCATTGTAGTTCCCCTCCTCCACGAAAAAAAAAAAAAATCAAACACATTTTTTCATCCAAATATTTTTGTTATGTTTTAGCCCCCCTTAGGTGGGCCTTTTTAACAAATGTAAGTGATCAGAAGTCACTTTCTGACCTTAAAAAGGCCTGTCGTGGGCCTAGAATAAAACAGGGGACCTCTAAAAATGTTATAAAAGTGTCCCTATGACCCCCCAGAGAGAATTTGGGGCCAAAAAGAAAAAACAACTTAGAGGGAAAATCTGTTTTTGTAAAAATGGGTTAAAACTGATTGGCTTTAGTTGTATTGGCTTGTTACACTATAAGTCATCTTGGGACCTGTGCTACAAGAAAGATGGAATATAGATTAAATAAACAATAGTGTCAGCACTGGGCAGAGCTTTGTGCTGTCTCAGATGTCATGGGTGAAGAAGATCCTTGCTTCAGTCCTCAGAATTTATGGGTAAGAGTGGGGAAGGTCTTTCCTTTTTGAATCCTTACAGTGTCCCTGCTAGTCAATGTAGACAATACTAGTCTAGATGGAGAAGAGATCGATTTCTCCGATTTTGGTGCAATGATGAATCCTCAGTTTCAGTCTAAGGGGTTCTCCAAGTGCTGAACTTGTTTTGAGGAAAGCATTCAATACTGTGGCTAGCTCCTTTAAAGGTCAGACTAAAATACAGACAGGATTCATTGTCCCAATGACATTAGACCCAACAGCCTCCCTTGGCTAGATGGATCAATGGTTTGACTAGAAAAGGAACTTTTCTACATGATTACCAAAACCTAACCTGATTAGCAAAAGAAACTTTTAGCTAGAAGTGAAGTGGGACACCTCCGTGGTCAGTGAAGAGGAATGGTAAGAGTTGGAGTCCACCAAAATCTGGACAGTGAAGAGGGATGCTAGGAGTTGGAGTCCACCAAAATCTAGAGGGTCACCATTGGGCTGTAAGCCATTTCTTCATTGGGAAAGCTTTCTGCAAGTACATACATTTCATATTTTATCTTCTGACTGTAGTCCGAATTGGGCTTAAGTATTGGAAGGAAGTAACAGAACAGACTTAATAAGACTTGGCTCAAATCTAACTCTGGGTATAAGTCTCTTGAAGAGGCCATAAATGATCTGGTCTCCTCATTTCACCTTGAATATCAAACTTACCTTTTCTTGTCTGAGTACTGGCCACACCCAGGAGACCCATGAGGAAGCAGAGCAGTGGATTTAACATTCCCATTGGAATTTGAGTGCACAAAAACACAGAACTTGGTGCCTCAGACTGCTGTGAGTTAGGCTGGATATAGGCATGAAAAGAAAGATGCAATGGAATCAATAATTGAAACAGAGCCATCTTGAAAGATGACCGTAGTCATGCTATAAGCATCTTGTGGAGAGATTTTAATGAGACCATGTTCGGTGGCTATTAGAGGCCTGGGGCCCATTCACATTATACAGATCCTTCCCGCACCTTACCTTTTCTGGTGCTGGGGTGCGGGGATCGCGCAAGCAGCCTCCGGCAAGAGGCTCTCACGTCTGGGTTCCTTCAGTTCCACACGAGCTGCCTGCTCGCGCAAGAGTCCTGCCTCTTCCTTCCACAGTGCAGCCTGGGACCTTCCCAGGCTGCGCTGGGGCAGGAAGCGTGACCGATGCGGCTCCGAAGGCTCCTCACACCAGGTAAGTGCGCACGGGGCCCCAGAGCAATGCACGATCACACACCATTTTTGGCTTCAGGCTGAAAATGAAAAGGTGCACGATTGGCGCCTGCCAGCCCCTGGAGCGTCGTGTGATTGTGCGTGCGTCGTGCAGATTGCTCCTCATAATTGCGCGACACTCAAGGGGCCCTTTCGCATGGCGAATTCCATGCGAAAAGGGCCACAGTCATTGCACTGTGATTCCACCTTAATTCCAATAGAATCCTGTGATTAGCAGTTCAAGAAGGTGAATTTACAGGTCTCAGCTAGAGAGGTTTAATGCCTCACTAAACTATAAATCCCAGGATTCCATAGGATGTAGCCACTACACTTAAAGTGGTATTGTAATGATACAATCGTGTCATGTGGAAGGGCCTCAGATATTGTTAGATATCTTCAAAGCTAGCCAACATATCTAATGTTGAAGGATGATGGGAGCTGCAGTCCAACAATGTCTGTTGGGCCACAAGTTGTTCACAACTGCTTTAGAGATTAGAGTTCAGACGAATGGGATATGTATCCTCAAGCAAACTGTTCCACTCTGAGGCCTGATAAAATTTTTTAAACCTCAGGTTAGGTGACCGATTTTTGTAAGATTCCCAGTATGAAATTCTTTGTAGGTGAAATTCTTTGTTAAGTATCTTGAAAGCTGAGGGCTACGTCCTCAGAAAACAATATACAAACCTGAGCAATGGAAAATATAAACATACTAGAGCTATACCAGGAAACATACAAACTGTTTTAAGAAGTGGCTCTGTAATGCCGTAAAAGACAGTGTTGTAGCAGGAGGTCTTCAAATACTTACTTAAGTGTATATATGTACATTCAAGGCACAAACCAACAGGCAAGGAATTTTACAGTTTTAGGGTTACCAGCAAGAAGACCAGAAATGCAGCATATAAGAATGGAGAAAGTAATACTGAGATTATAGCTTGCTCTTCCCACGATACACTCATCATCCACACTTCAAGACTGAATTTTCATGTGACTGTTTCAAAATTGTCACACTTTCCACATTTAACAAATTCATATTTCATGCCTAAACTTTCCAAGGTGTCCCAAGTCAGAGACAGGACACTAAATATTATTATTATTATTACTACTACTACTACTACTACTACTACTACTACTATTTATTTGTTACCTGCCTCTCCCAAACGCTTGAGGTGGGGTACAGAATAGATGGAATTAAAAGTTGTAGTTAAAATACAGAGAACAATTAATACAAATATACTATAATTAAAATATATCATGGTTAAAAGTACAATTAAAAATACAACTAAAAGCACAATGAAAACTAGACTGGGTAGGCCTGCCAGGAGAGATAAGTCTTTAATACTTTTTTAAATTCAGCCAGCATAGTTTGGTATCAAATCTCTTCCAGCAGGTCATTTCACAGTCTAGGGGTAGCCAATGAGGAGGTCCTCTGAGTGACTGGTGCCGGTCTGAAACAGAGCCATCTTGAAAGATGGTAAAGTGGTAAAGCTAGATAAAACTGTTGTTGGACTACAATTCCCACCATCCTTTATCACTTCACTATGCTAGCTGTGACTTAGACCACAGGTTCCCTTGCAATCAAGCTTTGCTTACTGAATTCAAAGAACAGCTTACCTGGCATTGGGTTCCTGAGAATCCCGCAGACTTTGATCTCCTGTCTCAGGTAAGAAATAAATTTTTCTCCAAGATGTAAAGCAGTAGGTGAGCTCACGTTCATGCAAGCGCACATTAAGGGAAGTGATATGCAATTAAAAAGTGTTTCCTCATGCTTGAGGTTTCCCCAAAAGTACAGTCAGGAAATGGATGGTTATTTAGCTCTGCTTCCCTTGAGTTCCCTGCCTATTTTGTGTATTGTTCATTGCCCTTCATTATTTGCAAAGGGATATACAGCTTAGGCTTGAGCTCTGCGTGTGTTGTGTTGCTAGGTTGACTTTACAAAAGGCAAGCTTTAGAAATGCAGCAACAGTTCCTGGAACATGCATGAGACTCACCGCCTCAATGGGTTTTGAGCAAAGGGATTTCCTGGTGGATTGCGTGCATGGCATGTGAGCAGAGTCAGAGAATGTTGGTAATTGATGCTCAAAAGCAATTTGACACTAACAAAGATGGGAATGACAAATTACATTTGGTAAAGTATATAAGCAGTACTGTGCAACGATGTATATACTGCAGTGTATTGAATGCTTATTTGATAGTTTATTTCAGGAACAAAGAATTTAATTAGAACTTTCTTCTCTTTTTTTGGAAGTACGTTTATGTAAGATGCATAAGCATTAATATGTCCTAGGAAGGAATAGAGGAAGATTATGAAGATACGTATAATTGTATAATCAGTTCTTATAAATATTACTATTGTTTATGGATTATGTATTTTGTTATATTTTTAATATAATAATAATGATGATGATGATGATGATGATGATGATGATGCAAATTGACACTAGAATGAAAGACAGAAGGAAAGAGAACAAAGGCTTGGAAATCAAAGAAAAAAACCCTGACAATCAAAAAAGAGTTACTGTTCAATTGATGAATGGTAAACCTGTCCTTTGCCCAGAGGAAGCAAATGTTCGGAGAGGCAGATTATTATAGGGGGAGCAACTGCATCTCGAGGAATGCTGGGGTTTGTAGTTTGCTGGGACATGAGAGTTCTTTGACAGAGAATGCAAAATTGCCCCTCCCCACACTGCAAATCCCAGGTTTCCATAGGATGGAACGACAGTTAAAATGGAATCGTAGTGCTATAGCTAGGTATTGTGAAAGGGTCTAACTACTGGTAGCTGTTCTACCTCCTGAGAAAGGTGAGCATCCTCCCCCCTTGATTTACCTGCTGTAATCAGGAGCAAGTGGAAAGCAGAGAGGGAGGATCAGTTCTGCTTTAATTCACACATCACCTCAGCAGGCCAGAGTGGAAGTGCTATTTCATAGTTGTATTTTTCCTGTTTACCACAATTTGCTGGTTTTCATGCCATGGAGATGACCGGGACAATTGGTAGCTTATAAACACTAGAAAACATGTAAGAATTTTGAGATAGCTAGCTGTCCTGATCTATTGCAGCAAAACCACACAGAAACTCTTGTGGGACCTTAAAGACGAACACCTTTATTATGAGCCTCTGCCTTTGGGGATGAGGCTACTTTATCAAATTATTGCTGTGTGCCTTCAAGTCATTGCTGACTTATGGCGACCCTAAGGTGAATTTATCACTGGGTTTCCTGGGGCTGAGAAAGTGTGATGTGCCCAAGGTCACCCAGTGGCCCCCTGGTCTCCAGGGTCATAATTCGATGCTCAAACCACTGTGCCACTTTCACATCATCAAATGCATGAATTATTTTCCTATGCTGGCAGTAGGTTTGCTAGATTGAAAACTGGAGAGGTCTCCTGTATTTTCAACATGTGTGTCTGTGTGGGTATGCCTGTGTGTGCCTGTACTTTCAAGTCTCCTGTTGAATTATGATGACCCTATAAATTTCATAGGGTTTTCGTAGGCACGGAATCCTCAGAGGTGGTTTTGCCAGATAGAAGAGGGCATTTCAAACAAGTGTTGCTTGTCACACAACTTGATGATCAGAAGTACCTGCTTAAATCCCCACTTCTACACAATCATGAAAGGTACAACAACCCACTCCAGTTTTCTCTCTGGCAGGTATGTTTTTCAGGTGTGTGTGTGTATCTCTCTCACACACACATGCACAGATATAGAAAGAGACAAAAACAGTAGCAGTGTGGTCAGAGGGAAGCAAAATTTAATCCATACAGGTGGCACTAACTGTATTAAAAAGAATTACAACAACTACTGCTAAAGTAGTGTTGATGAGCCAACATCTTGACATTGGTGAAGTAATTATCTCTAGTGATTAATATACACAGGCTCCTCCCTGTTGTGTTGAGTGCCCATAAACTTTCTATGCTGTTCACATGTTGTTGCTGTTGGTGTATGTCTTCAAGTTGGTTCTGACTTATGGTAACCCTATGATGAACCTATCAGAGTTTTCTTGGCAAGATTTGTTCAGAGAAAAATTGCCTTTGCTTTTCTCCAAGGCTGAGAGAGTGTGGTTTGCCCAAATTCACCCACTGGGTTTCCATGGCTTGAGCAGTGATTTGAACTCTGGTCTCCATGCTCAAACTGCTGTGTTGTGCTGGCTCTCTTAACTAAACCATTAAAAACAACCCTGAGATGCACATCTGAAGGCAATCAAGTGTGTTCCACCCATTGTTTTTGATATCTAGGTTTCATCGTCTTGGAGCTATGTTGGAGAAATGTGCAGGCACACTCACACTCAGACCTATTATTACAGATTGGAATCTAACCAATATACTGAACTCACTGAATGGTGTCCAAATCCTAGGCTGGCAGGGGAAGACATCAGAATCTGACAAGTCCAGCATAATCTGATATCACTGTAGTTATTAATGTGAATGTTTGCTGCTAAATGGACTTCTTCTCCTCTCGTATCACAGCTTCAGTCAGAACACCTTGGGTGTCGTTCACACCACTGGATACAAATTTCTTTAGCATGACGTAGCTGGAAAGAAGTGAAATTCCTCCTGACAGTAGGTATCCAAGGAATGGGAAATGTTGCTGGTAGTAATAGTCTCCTATTATCACTATGGCTCTCAACAATTCAGTCAAGCTCCATAAAACCACAGAGGTGACTGTCAGGGGCTTCACTACTGCTTTAAGGGTTGCTGCTGTCTTCCCAACCTGCTGAGCGAGAGCTGTGAGGGACTGATCATCTAGGCCAAAGTTACGGTAGCACCAAGCATGGACCTTCCTGGCAGGAAAGTAGGAGAGACCTGGGATTGGAATGGCAGCAAAAACCCACAGCCAAAGGGCTCTGGTCAAAATCTGTTTCTTCATAGCAGTTTTCTTGTTGGCCAAGACGGGCAGGTAGATGCTGGGCAAATTGAACAGAAAGGCTTGCTTCTTCAGCATCAAGAGGTCACTCTTCAGCCTTTCCTGAAGGAGGGGAAAATCAAAGCGGTTGGTTTCATAACTGGATACTAGAAAGACTAGTGGGTTGGTCACTCCTTCTCTTATCAAGCCCTCATGGCAGTTGTCCTTGATTTTCAAGAGAATATTCTCCTCGTTGTAGTCAGAAGGTCGTTGCCTCTTTGATGCTTCTAGGTCAAGATCTGTACTGCTACGTACAAAGTAAAACTTCTTGCCCATTCCCTGGATCTCATGGACCAGGTCAGCGTGAGCGGTCCGGAAACGCTGGGCACCAACTATGATGAAGAAATCAAAGCGTTTGAGGTCCACCTTCTCAGCAAAAACATCTTCACCAAAAGATGACGCTCCCTTTCCCGGGAGATCCCAAAGAATGACCTGTGGAAGAAGTGGATGTGGGTAAGCCTTGACGTCTAGCGTAGTTGTCTGTACGCCGGTCTCAGCAGCTCCTGGGTCACCTACACGCAGGCCCAGCATGGCGTTGATGAAGGAGGACTTCCCAGACCCCGGCTCTCCCACTACAGCAATGTTGAGTGGAGTAGTGCTGAAGTACTGCAGTGGCTTTCTAAGCACATTGCAGACAGCATCTGTCAGCCTCCCATCGTAAACGGCTGCCTGAAAGTCTTCCATAGCCATGAGTCTTGGTGTTCTGTGAAGTAAAGAAGGGAGAACGGGTTTCAGCATCAAATTATGACAAAGTGTTATTTTTGTTTACATTAACTATCAAGATTTTAATGTTAGGGTGGATAAACAATCCAGTTTTACCCTGCCAATCTTAGGGCTGTGTAGTAGAGGCAATTTCAGTAAGTGCTGCTTGTTACCTGAATGTGTGACAAACAACACATGCTAACATGCCATCTTCTAGGTCACCATTATAAGGATATGGGAGCGTTCTCCAATTTTCACTCTGGGAACCCCATTGTTTGAGGGGCAGGTATGTTAGAGGCAAAACTTTATACCCACTTAATAGGGTCTTATATACCAGTTCTTCCCTTTGCTTGGTCTCATTTTTATGCTCTAATCAATTTTGTAACATTTTTTTTCTTAATTTTGACATTGCTTTTTGTGTGATTACACTCTTTCAGCTAGCACACTGTCACTTTTATTGCCATGCAATATATTCTGTGTGTTTTTGTTATTTTGCAAAACCACATTGACAAATTGGTAACAAGCGTAATGATTTGCTTGGCAGACTTCAGCTCCCACCATGAAAACTGGGCAGGGGTGGGCAACTGTGGAACACTAGGGGGCCAAATTAGCCTGGTAGGAAACCTTGGAGGGCCACATCCCCCACCACAGCCGTTCCCAGAAAAGAAAACTTTGCAAAATTTCATTTTGACCCCCAGGGAGTTTATGAGGCTCCAAATATTATCGAAACCCCCCCCAACCCCATAGAAATTATTTTGGGGCATTTAAGAGACCTTCCTTTTTTACTCTTGGGAGGCCCTCGGGAGCTTGCACGAGTTCCATAGCCCACACTTTGCCCACCCCTGTCTAGATTCTCTGCCTCTCCTCTGCTATCCCAGACAACTTGCCCTTGCTTCTTATCTTCGGGCAGAGCTTTCCAAACTTTTCATGCTAGTGACCCACTTTTTAGACATGCATCATTATGCAACACAGTAATTCCATTTTACTAGCAAATTGGAGGTTAAACTAACCCGTATAAGAGATACAGACACATACTAAATTTTAATAACGACATGTATGGCGCCACAACATATCTCATGAAAATCTTTCATATATTTTCAAAAATATGATTTATAAATAATAACATACATTTCCAAGATTCTAGGCGACACACCGCCACACTTGAGGCTACACACTAACGTGTCGCGACACACTGTTTGGAAAGCCCTGTCTTAGGGCATACCTTTACACCACAGAAACCTAGGGGAAAAAATCGAGAGTGATCCTGCTCAAGAGAAAAAGCTCTTACCTGCTGCTGAGAAAAAGCTTGCACTGCTGTTGAAATATTCTTTTCTTACTCCTTTTTGTGTTTTCTTATCGTTCCCCTCTTTCTCGACCTCCGTCCTGTAAGATCAGCTTCAGCTCACCGAAAGAGAAAGCCAAGGCACCAGCACACTACTTTGCTAGCGAGGGCCGTCCCTAGCTAGGGAAGGCCAAACGGTCAATCACCCCCAGGGGGAGCTGTAAGCTTGTTGAGTTGCCAGAAGATTGAAACCTGTGGATTGAGTTTTCCTCCCAGGAGAGAGACCAGGCAGGTCTGCTCCAGGACAAACAATTGAGAAAGGGGTGGGTGTCATGCGAGATGTGACACTTTGGAGCTTTGTTTTGCTTTGTTTTCTGCATGCCTGGCTGGAGAAATCCTGCCTGACCTCTGTGTTTCCCCTTCCTGAGGATACTCTGGTCAAAGGACTGATTTACAAGAAACAGAAGCTGTAGCCGCTCACTGTAAGCTTCTGTTTCTCGTAAGTCATAGGTTTAGAAGCAGCTTTGGCTCTGGGGATGGGAAACAGTTGTAGAATACAATGCAAATGCTGCTGCCAAAGGTTCTTATCTATCTATAGCCCCAAATGAACTTGGGCACTATAGATGGATGCTGATGATGGGGCTGAAAAGGCATGACACTCCCAAGGTAGCCCAGTGGGTTTCCATGGCTAAGCAGGGAATCAAACCCTGATCTCCAGGATCGTAGTCCAGTGCTCAAACCACTACAGTTTAGGGAAGGGTCTTTAGCATTCTCAGTGAAGGAGCTCTAATGCCTCACCCCAGGATTCCACAGGATGCAGTCATGGCAGTCAAAGTAGAATCATAATGCTACAACTGTGTAGTGAAAAAGGGCCCCTGATCTTGCAGCAACTGTGACACGGTACTGATGCTATAGAGAACAGCAGCATCTCAACAGGGGAAGCCAGGTTCAAAATCCTTTTCTGTCTCTTCCCTTCGCCGGTGCTGGCTACAGAGCCTGAGTTCTGGAAAGCTTCTTCCAGGACAAAAGAGAAACCACGTTTGTTGATTATGTGCAATAAATGTGGGAGGATCACAGTAAACATTAATAAATAACCAATTTGCTTTCTGTTTCATCAGAGGTTTTCAGTAAAGTGAAAAATTGCCCCCTGCCAACAACTTTCCAGGCTGTGTAAAGATTCTCTTGTTTCTACAGTTTCTGAGAGCAGCTGTGGCTCTAAACAGTGAGTCATTTTTGTTTTATATCATGAATCTTCTTCACTGGCTTGCTTTATTGTGGTCACTGCTACCGTGTGGATACTTTGCATATGTAAACACCATCTTTCGGAGCCTTTTAAATGGGGACTATCTATACATATATATATGGATTTGTAGTTTGGTGAGGTCCTGGAGTGCTCTGGCTGAGAATTCTAAATGCCCCTCTCTAAACCCAATTCCAGAATTCTGTAAGATAGAACCATGGCACATGAAGTGGAACCATAGCACTAGAATTCTGTAGTGTGAGTGGAATAATCCTAGTTTGCTCTGTTTAGAAAAGTTTAGAAAAGTTGGCTAATCTTTTCCTGGTGCCTGCCAAAAGCTAAATTTTGAAAAGCTACATTTTCAATAAAGTTAAACTGTGTGCTTACTTAGGGAGAGAAATGGCTACTGGTGCCTTCCTTTTTCTCCTTTTTCTTTGCCGATTCCAACAGTAAACAGTGCTGAGTTATCTACTCACCTGTACTATAAATAAGGCTAGAGCTGAGTCACTAGGTCCATGCTAGAATTAAGCACTCTGGTATAAGAATAAAGGCTCTCTAGTTTTATCTGTGAAATTCTGGGAATTCTGGAAAAATTTCTGTAGGTGGATAGACAGTGTCTCTGGTACATATTAAACATGGCTGTGGACAACTTATCCACCTGTGCTAAGGTATTACACACTGCACAACCTGCCATTTTACATATTGTATATTTGAATAGTTGATAACAGGTATGTCATATATTTCTCATGTTGTTATTGGCTGGACTGGGAAGACTAGTGAAAGGCTTCAGTTTCACCTCTTTCTAACCGATATGTGTTTTTCTATGAACAGTCTGCTGAAAATGCTTGTTCTACAATGGAGCAGCTAGAAGGCTAGATAACAAAATGGCAATCACGTTAAAGAGATGGCACAGATAGTATAATACTAAAAAATGAGACAGCTAATTTTTGAAGTCTTTCTAAATTATCTCTCATCTAAAGTGAGAGCCATACAAGCCCAAGACACATGTTAGATCAGGAAGATCACAAAGGGTGCCAGGGTAAAATCTAGCACAGCCAAACTGTTTGGGTACAGAACAAACACTTGTTGGTAACCCTGATATAAGCATACAGATAAAAGGCATAGAAAAAGAAAATGTATAGGACCACCAAAAGATAAGGAAATGAGAGTAGCAAAACTCTTAGCTAAACCAGCATGTAAGTGAGCACTTACTAGATGAGGAAAAAAGCCAAGTTCCTGTTGACTGGAGTTCAAAGTATCCTCTGCATCATATATCTATCTATCTATCTATCTATCTATCTATCTATCTATCTATCTATCTATCTATCTCCAAGCCGTTCCTTGTGTAATGCAAGAAAACATCATACCCGCCAGTATTTCACACGAATGAAAACTAGGAGTCATGTGGGCAAGGAACATCAAGTGTGGCCAAGAAGGCAAAAGTTATTAGCAAGGAAAACAGTCGAGGGAGGAGGGGCTGCAGCATTTGTTTTTGCTTGATCTTGCTTGGAAGGGCAAAATTCTGCCCCTTTCTCTCCTCTCCCCCCCCCCACACTGAGCTGGAGAGCAAATTACTTTTGCAGTTTGAACTCAGTGTGAAGCAAATCAAGGACAAAGGGAGTAATTGGGAGAAAAAAACCTGGGAGATTTTAAAATTTGCTGAACTAGGGGGATAACAGGGGCTGACAAATCAGGAGGGTATGGAATATTAATTTTGGAGACCATCAAAAAGCAAGGGACACTCAGTCTTACAAATTTTAGAGGGGATATACATACAAAATTGTATATATGTGTATGTATATACACACACACAAACACACACACACTTTTATCTAAAAGCTGAGACAAAGAGACAAATTCAGAATTTTCCTAAACAAAAGCTCCAAAGGATTTGTTCTATTAGGTGAGGCAGAATGGATTATTCTACTTACATGAAAATATGCTATGTTTATAACTTCTTATTCTTGTGCTGTGGCTGAGTCTCTGTCTTTTAAGTCTGTGTTAACTTTTCTTTCATATTACAAAATTTTTGCAGATCAAAAAGAGTCAAAAAACTCTGCTGGAGAAGTTGTCTCTCATACTTACAAACGGTGAGTCTATTATACTCTGATCGATTATAACATCCATCCACGCTTGAAACATGGTTTGAGAAGAGACCAGTCTGTTCAGCTAACTGCTCAGCGTCAAATTGACAAGGTACAAACAGCACACTTTCAAGAATATCATGCAGAGAGGCATACATAACTTGCCACAAATAGAAGGACAAAGCACATCTTTAATCAAAAGAACCTTTGGCCTCTAAATCCATGCAGAACAGGTTAATGCAGAGCACTAATACAGGTTACCACAAACAAACAAATAAAAAAAGCTTTCAAGAATATTTAATACTGGGGATGGGGGATGGCTCATGAGGTGGCTATTTGGAAAACTGGTATTATTCTAAGCATGTCTGTTGAGGGAGGGCATGCTTGATGGGTTGGCACTCTGGACAGGACTCATGGAATTAGTGGAAAGAGTGGCTTATACTCCACCCGTCCTGGACGTGGACTTTTTCTAGAGGAAAATGGGACAGGGGTCCTAGGCTGGGATTCCAGACTGAGACCACATCAAGGTTTGGAGTCCTACAGTTGCTTCTTCAAACTGTTCTACAGACTGAGCTCAATAAAAAACATTCTACTCCTAATGTGTAGTTTAACTCTGAGGTATTAGATCTCAGTCCAGGTCAAGAATGTGAGTGTATGAGAGGCTAAGCAAATGGAAGAAAAATCCTGCACTTTGCCATAATAATCCTGGAAAAAAAAAAATCCTTTAGAAATCTTAGGAGCAATGTCTCAGATTCTCTTCCCATCCGTTTTTTTTTTAAATCTCATAGAGAATTCATAGAGAATTAATTGCTGAATCCTATCAGCAATACGTTAGTGCTCTCGTCTTCCTCTGCCCAGGCATTTTAGCAGCAATTCCTCAGTGAGCTTTTTCCCGTTTTCTCTATGAATTTTAACTAATGCTGCTTGGAGCCATACATTGCCAGGAGGGAAGGGCATGAGACCTGGGGCTATACATTACCAGGAAAGAGTGGACTGCGTGTTTCCCCATCACCTGAGGGATCTGGTGTGTTGTCCAAATGGAGTCTGCACTGCAGTTTGTACCGCTGCTGAAAACACTGAGAAGTTTTGAGGTGCCTGGTACAATGTCTTGATGAGCTGCGGCTGCCACAGGTAGACACACAGATGAGTAGACAACTACTAGTACTACTTATTACCATTATTGTAATTATTTGGCTGCAAATCTCTTGGTTACATATATGGACATAAGTTTGTGACATCCCTGTATGTTGTGGGATGGGAGGGAGGGAGGGAGAGAGAGAGAGAGAGAGAGGGAGAGAGAAATAGATAGATAGATAGATAGATAGATAGATAGATAGATAGATAGATAGATAGATAGATCAAGCCTTCTGCACAAGAGAAGGTCATCTCACTGGCTGTCCCCAGGCTGTGGACTGCCATCCCTGGGATGCCCACTTAGCCCCTTCCCTGTTCTCTTTTCTCTGGCAGGCAAAGACCGTCCTATTTAGGCTGGCCTTCAGCTTTTAGGGCTTTATCACACCAGGCACTTCTCCCTCTAAAATAAATGCTGTTTCTAAAAACACTATATAAACAAGGGTTCCTCTTTTCTCTTTACACCTTGGAAAGCAATCTAGAATTTCGACCTTCTTTTCTGCTAAAACCTCATCAAACACAAGACTTGGGATTGTCCACCCAGTACTTCCTCCAAGACATTATCCCCACCTCCTTTCTTCGTTTGGCTTCCTTTGGCCGTTTCCCTAAAGATGCCTTCACTCCCCCCACCCTTTTCCTGATCAGAATCTTTTCTAACGATAAGCCACAGAAACTCATACGCCCTTTTGCAGCCTCAGCTGTGCATTTCCTTTTTCAGTCTCCCACGTACGCACATACACAGAGATGTCCCCCTGCCCCAGAAATAGAAATGCCATTCAAAAAGGCATTTATTTAATCACAAGTAGAGGAAAATAAGCCACTCAGTCCTCTGCCTTTTTCTCCCTTTTCCTGGGGGGGGGGACATAAGCCACACCCAAAACCAGCCCACTAAACATCCCCGACCACCCCAAATGAGTATAAAGTGTAATCAGACTTTTACAGTAGAAATTGTGGCTGAACTGTAGCGGGGAAAGTGATCTCGCTCCTCCTGCAGTCACTACATGACCATGAGAGATGCTCTGCCCTTTAAAAGAGGCTGTTTCTGTGTAATTTTTCATCAGTTATCCTGCAGGATTCTGCCTATTCTATTCTATTTTGTTAGCTATCGTGTACCCAGAGCTGCCATGTCTATAACTAACACTTCAAAATCTGCCACAGGCAGACAGAGTGAAGCAGACATTTTCCTTTATTAGGATACTTAGATTACTGTAAAGTGTTACACGATAGCATCTACTTCTCATGTCAGCTTTATAACTCATAGTCACAGGCCATCACAATTTTGTACATAAAAGAAACCACATTGACATTTATTAGGCAGTATCCATTCCTTTAAAAAAGCAAGTATTACAAAGGTAACTATAACTGAAATCTTATCATATGACTTTCCCTTCCACTGCTCTAAATCAATCAATCAATCAGTCAATCAATCAATCAATCTTAGTCCTCTGCCAGCTTAGAACACAAATACAAAAAGCTTTAAAAGTCAGAATTCTGTTTACCCCACATTTTATTTTATTTTTGTGTTCAGCTCTTAATTTTCTGGCAAGCAAGCCAAAATTAGCAGCCTAAACTTTAATAAAAATTTGTCTCCCTCCCTATTATGGTTTTCACTGTGGAAAATGATTTGGACGGGGGGGGGAAGGGAATGAATAACTAAATTGTAAGATTATTATCAATATGAATATTATAAACTTTTTATTTTTTCTTATTTTGTTTCTTCTTCATTCCTTTTTTAATTAAAGAAGGTTGATATTCTATTTGAATTATTTAAGCCAGTGACTGCATCATATGGGGAGGTCCATTTGTTCTTTCTTTTCTTTTTTTCCCCTCTGTGTGTCCTTGCTAATTTATTATGTTTGCTTATTAGTTATGGAGAGTGAAGTAGTAGTTTTTTCTGTGCAATTTACAATATCTTATACAGTAATTTACAATGTCTTATAGGCAAATATGCACTTTTGTAATGACCTTTTTTCCTAATGCTCTTTTTTCTTTTATTCCTTTTTTCCTGAACAATTTTATATAAAAATAAATAATGAAAAAAATATTGGCTGCCCCCAGCAATATACAAACCTGTTCCAAGTGGGATCTGTTTCCTAAAGCGCAGAGGATACAGCCAAAGAATAGATGCCTTGAGGAATGGTACAATAGGCATCTTAATAAATATTGAGGGAGATTCTCCGCTTCACCAGACTTACCTGTGTTCGACCACTTTGATGGAGATCTTGTGTTCCACTGATGTAATTGCGCCCTAAGTAAATCCAATTAACCACAGAGAAGACTGCATGTGTTCTTCAAGAAAAACATTTTTAAACATTTTTTTTCCTTTTTCAGATTAACTGAGTTATCAAGAATCACTGCCATGGATGTTATCATAACAAAAGCGCTAATTAGAAAAGAACTTGATCAAATGAAGTCCCGCTTTGGAAGAAGGGAAGATTCCTGATGTTGCAGATGAAGTTAAAAAGGAAATGGATTTGTTAGATAATACCACACTTCACATTGCCATTACAGGATGCGAAGGTGCTGGTAAATCATCTCTTCTCAATGCCCTGCGAGGGACGTCTGATTTTGAAGACGGCTCAGCTGAGACTGGAGAGGTAGAAACCACGACGGAGCCACGGCCGTATCAGCACCCTGCGTTTCCCAAAGTTACATTTTGGGACCTCCCTGGAATTGGGACACCTAATTTTAAAGCAGATTAATACCTTAAGCTGGTGGATTTTAGCAACTATGATTTTTTCATCATTGTTGCTTATAATCGCTTGTCTGAGAGTGACATAATGCTGGCTTGTGAAATTGAGAAAATGAAGAAGAAGTTCTACTATGTGTGCGCAAACACTGATGTTACTATAAATGCTGAGAGAAGGAAAACAAACTTCAATGAGGCAGAAGCCTTCCAGAAAATCAGGAATTACTGCATGGAATGTTTGAAGGAAAAAGAACATGCTGCAAGGGTTTTTCTAATATCGAACCGGGAGTTGAACAAGTATGATTTTCCTTTCCTTCAAAAGGTGTTGGAGGAGGACCTGGATGATCTGAGTTATATTTTAGTCAGGGCTTTGCCAGCTTTCTCCAAAGAAGGCATTGAAAGGAAAAAAGATGAAATGTCAAATCTTATATGGAAACTGTCCTTTTTGTCTTGTGCTATTGGGACAACTCCTATCCCAAGCCTCTCTCTTGCTTGTGACGTTGCCATCTTGGTGACAACAATGAAAAAAATATACAATAGTTTTGGTCTGGATGAAGATTCCCTTCGCAGGCTTGGAGAATGTGTTGGAAAACCTATTGATGAGTTGAAGTCTGCTATCAAGAATACCCCAGGAGCTAGCGGGATCACCATACAATTTGTAATTGACTACTTGCAGAAGTCATTATTATGGGTAACAACCACTACAGTAGAGTTGGTGGGGTTGCAGTGGGGTCACTGGTTGGTGGAGCTGGTTCTTTTATAGCTACATACTACATGCTGAAGAGCTTCCTCAGAGATGTTGTGGAAGACGCACATAATATTATGGGGAAAGTTCATGAGAAAAAGTCTGACTAACGAGTGAAAAAAATCCATCTGGATCCATTTTTTTCTGCCCTGGAAAGAGGCACACAGTTTATATATTATCTTTTACCTAAACTCTTAGAGCCAGTGTGGTGTAGTGTTCTGAATGTTGGAGTCAATGTCCAAGAGACCAGTGTTTGAATCTCCACTCAGTTATAGAAACCTATCGGGTGATCTTAGGCAAGTCACGCTCTCTCAACCTCAGAGGAAGGCAATGGTAAAGCCCCTCTGAACACATCTTCTCATGATAGGATTGCCTTAGGGCCTCCCTAAATAGGAAATGCCTTAAAGACACGTGATAACAACCACCTATGTTCCATAATCATCAAATTGGCATCCTCTGGCTCTTTCCGTACTGCAGTCAAAGAAACCATTCTTTTCCAGGCACAATGTATCATCTGTGGTGGACCTGTAAAAAAGCCAAAGACTACTGGAATGACATACACAAAACAATAAGAGAAATTTTACAAATCGAATTTGACAAAAACCCAGAAAAATACTTACTAAATATGCTTCACATGATAGATCTAAATATGAGGATTATGCTCTACATGATAACTGTGGCTAGAATTGAATATGCTAAACTTTGGAAAAAAGAAAGGATCTCTAAGATAGAATAATGGGTCCAAGGCCTGTCAGAAATAAAAATAGCAGACATTTTGTCACAAAGACTTAAAGGTCTGACAGATAAAAAAGTAGAAGAAGACTGGGATCTTCTGAATCAATTTCTTCAAAAATGGAAAACATAAACAGACTACTACTGTTTGTTTTATGTACTACTACCTACTGAGTTTGAGGAGGAATGGTCATGTTGAAATAAAAGTGAGGTAACAAATATGCAATAAAAAATGCAAAGAAAGGGCTATTTTAATTATAGGACTTAGTAAAATAGAAAATAGTTCGAGATATATTAAATTTGATACATAAAACATTAATGAGCATGTTTATGGACTTGGTAGATAGGATTAATCAGGAACAAACATATAGAAGATTTTCTGTTTTCAGAGCTACATATTGATGACATACGTATTAACAATAATATTCTCTAGTAAGCATGGGAGGAAGATCTTAAGACATTAAATGAGCTGCAATATATTGGATAACTGTACTTTATTTATTATGCATTTTTTATTCATTGAATTTGTAATAAAAAGTATTAAAGAAAAGAAAGAAAGAAAGAAACCAGTCCTTCCCTGCAATTTAAGCAGAAAACTGATCTCTGCTTCACAACAGTTCCTTAATTTTAATTCTCTCTTTGTTGCTTCTACACAGTAAAGTTTAAAGGAGCAATGGAAAGTGTTGAACTACATTGCTCAGATAAGTGAGCACTTGGAATAGCAACTTCAAATTTGGGAATAATTCTGGAGTGCAGCCACCGCCCCCCTGACATAGAAGGCAGATGTCCCCACATCTTCTACATGATTCCTTGGATGATCATGTCTTCCTCATTCTCTCCTAAGCCAGTTGTTTTCTCCCCCACACACTTTAACCATTATTTCAAGCATGGAAAGCCATTCTTCTATTGTTTCTCCTCTCCATTATTTCAAGCGTGGAAAGCTATCCCTCTACTCTTTCTCCTCTCCATTATTTCAAGCATGGAAAGCCATTCCTCTACTCATTCTCCTCTCCATTATTTCAAGCATGCAAAGCCGTTCCTGTACTCTTTCTCCTCTCCATTATTTCAAGCATGGAAAGCCGTTCCTCTACTCTTTCTCCTCTCTTTCTCCTCTCTCTTCCTCCTCATATGTCTGGGCAGATTTCAGAGGTTCAGGGGCTGCATCTGCTTCTCCCTGGAGCTCTGAGGGCCCCATCACCCAGTATTTTTTTTTCCTTCAGAGTGGGAAATATGGGGGCACTTTCACCATATTTGAAAGGAAACTATTCAAATCTGAGACTTCTTGAAGAAGAACTACAACATTATTCAGACCACGTGTGAACAACAACCTTGAACTTTATCTCAAATTTTATTTCCATTTGATTGTAATGTGATGGCTGGGGAATTCATTTGTATTTGCTCATAAGGGATTGTTTATCCCAGGTGTCTCCGAAGAACTGTGTTTTTCATATCACACACACCCACACGTCTCTTTATTGAACAAGTCTTCAGACTGTTTCCAACAGATAAAAATAAGAGTTAAAACAATGACAACAATAGCAGCAGAAAGGCACATTGATAATCGCTGAAACTATCAAATACAAAATAAAATATACATTTAAGATAACTATTTTTTCAAATTAAAAAAGAGACCAGCCCCTCAAAGTTGCCAACGAAACTCCTCTAACAGTAAAAATATCACATGAGACAACTTAGCGGACCCTTATCTGCTTCTTGCTTCCTCAGTTTCGCTGCTTTGACTGCAAAAAGGGCTTCTTGGCCTTTTGGCTACGATCAAGTTTAGTATCGTATCAATATATGTCATTTCTGTTTCATTAGTAATCATTGTTTCATTCATTTGTAATTGTTTTACATTACACTATGTATTCCTCGTAACTTTGTGTATTTTACCCTTCAGTTTGTTAGGCAGCCTTATAACACCAGCAAAAGCAAATGAGTCAACCCACCTAGGCAAGAAGAAAGAGCTCCTCAAGCGAGTCTCTGATAGCAAGCAATGGCCTATATGAAGACTAATCTGAAGGCAGGCAGAAAAGTGAAGGGTGAATGGCTCACTAGACCATGGTTATACTTTTTAGTGACTTCTGGGTAAGGTCACACTCCCCATTAAAGATTAGGAAACCTGATAGTGAGCTAAAGAGACAGAAGACACGAGAGTTTTTACGGTGTGCATCAGATACAACTTCTATCATTTCTTCAGCTCTTCAAAATACCTTCAGTTTTAAAAGGGTTAAGTCCACAAATCAGCCTTCCTTATTGGTTCCTTTACTGCGAGGTGTTACCCTGTTTACTGGGGGTCCCAGGAGGTACACCTAAATGCGCTCACAGTTAACTAAGTTTGGGGAAATTAGCTAGAGCACAAGCTAGCAATGCGAGAGGCAGGGTAACGCAGCGAGATCTTGAACCCAATGTTTACGGGGTCAGGCCAAGTCAAGAAGCACACAGAAGTAAAATAATAAATGGTGTTTTATTAAAATACGATCAAACAGTGTATGCAACACACTCACGCAAGAACTAAAGAAATAAAGGTTGCAGTGGGATAGAGGGATTTTTAGAGGAGTTGTTGGTTTGGGTGATACTACACCTGTCCTCAAGCCTGGGTAGTCTGCAGCAGAAGGTCGGAGATCTGGAGTCTCAGTACGTGGGACTGAGGGGAAGGCTCGCCAGGCAAAGCGGCAGCAAGGCTGGATGGAAGTCGGGAGCGATCCGAGGAAGGTCTCGGAATCAGGGGTTTTTATAGGGAGAAGTGTGACTGCAGGCTATGCCTTACTCGGGGACAACAATGAGTTTTGGGTGCGAGACAAAGCTTTGGAAAGGTCAAAATTTAGCATGATGGAATCAGAGCCGAATTAACAAAGGAGTAGCCAGTATGCAAATGCCCGAAGCTTGGCAGCGGATTGCTTAGCTTTGTCTAGTTACCTGCTTGGGGCAGGCAGTCCTTTGTAGGTAGCGCGCATACATAATTTGGTGCTTGGCTTGGAGGTCCCTGAAGCTACGATCTGGCTATTTCTGGCTTGCCTGTATTGTTGGAGAATATTTCGACAGTTAAGTGCCGAGCCTAGTTTCGTGCTTGTCCGGTGGCCTTGCAAACACGTGGAGAATATAGAGGTCTAGTAAGCCAAATTGTTGATATCAAAATGATATCGGGTGCTATCGCCAAGTAGACCTAAACTGCAGTAACAGAGGCCTGCCCCTAGATGTTCAGCAGTGGCAGGGTTTTTAGAAGAACTATGATCAAATTAATATTAGTGTCCCCCAGAATGTGGTTGTCGTCCTCCTTCTCCTCTTCCGCCTCTTCTTCCTCCTCATTTATTTATTTATTACAATCCACAGGTCCAACAAAAAAGAACTCAATCAGAAGCTAGAAAAGGGACAAAACATTCAAAAGGAAAAATCAGAACAGAAAAACAGTTACAATCGACTTCTATCTAATACACAATGAGCTCTAATCCTGGCTGCCTCTATGAGAAATTCAGCAACAGCCAAGGTCACTTTCAGGGACTTATCCTCCAACCCAGAATGTCTTATTTCACTGACAGAAAAGCTTGCAGTGGAAACTCCATCCATTCTCCTGAAGACACATTTAGGGGAGAGTTTGTCTCTGTCCCACCACCTCTCAAGATTGTCTGGTGAGGACTCGGGAGAAGGCCTTCTGAGTAGCTGCTCCTCAGCTGTGGAACACCCTTCTGCGGGAGGCTCTCCGCAGTCTGCCCCCCGCTTTCTTTTCACATGGCCTCCAACGTTCCTCTAATCTTCCCCTCACTTCAGCTTGGATGTCAAACGTCTCCTTTCCATTCTGAAGACTGGCTGCACTCATGAGACCCATGAGGAAGCAGAGGAGAAGCGGACTTAGGAATTTCAGTACACCAAACACAGCACATGATCCCTCAAACCGCCAAGCAGGAGGCTGCGTCTGAGGATAGCAAGACAGCTGTCCCAAAGTTAGTAATGCCATGCCTTCCAGTGTTTCACAGATGAAAACAGGGAGATGCGTGGCCAGGCAGCATCAGAGTGTGGCCAAGGTGGCAAGAGTTATTACTGAGGAAGAACTGACAGGATTGGAGAGGCTGCAGAAGTTTGCCTTTGCCTGAGTCTAAGTCCCTTTCCACACCCTACCTTCTCATCCAGGCGTCCGACGGGGATCCGGGCATTGGCTCTGCTGGGAGGGGAGCCCTTCTCTCTGCACTTGCTGGCTCTCTAGTGAAGGAAGCGTGATGGCCATGCCTCTTCCTTCCGCAGCACAACCGGGTACTTTTCCGTGGTGTAGCTGGGTGCTTGATGGGGGAAAACCCGTCAATGATTTACCCCATGATCTTGGTGCCTGGGAACAGGAGAAGGACGGGACCATGACGATGTCATGCAGAACTGTTGTCGCAGTCCTGCCTTCTCCAGTCCCCGCGGTGGGTTGGGCAGGTGGTGCTGAAAGTGGCTTAGGGGAGGGCAAAATTCTTATGCTTTTTCATTGTTTTTCAAATTAGTATATTAAAAGTCATGTTTTAATGGATTGTTTGAGGAAGAGAGAGACACTACGACATTTTAAAAGCAGGTGGAAAAGTGGGATGACAGAGGCAAGACTATGCCTGCCAAACTGGGAAGGTTGGAAGATATGGAAACCAACTTGAGAGTTGGAGGAGGCAGGAGAAATACTGTGCCTGGTGTTGCAGATTGCCAGAAAATTGTCTGGGACAATAAAAACATTTTTCTGGATTTACCCATTGTTTGGATTTTTTTTTATTTTCAAAAAACCTTGTGACGGTAATGAAGGGGGAATCTGGCAGCCATTCCAGGATCCTTTGGGTACCTTAGATCCTGGGCACCACTTTCCCCAGCATTTGGATTTAATATCCCACCGGGAGCTGTTGCCGTCTCGGCTTGAGCTTGGAGAGCTTCTCTCAAGCCAACATTGTCCGCTCCGTCCTGAACCGGAAGGGCCTGTGTTTCACCAGAAGCCAACAGAAGTCAGACATTCAAAAAGAAAGTAACTAAGAATGCAGGTGGCTCATGACTGGGGAATGACGGGCAACACACCCTGAAATTTAGGCTGAGGCACTCCTCAATTTGGTCCACAAGCTGTCTCTGACAAAACTCTACCTATTCTGATTAGTGTTGATTTAGGAGAAAAGACAGTGTTTCTTTTTATAAATTGTTCAGTGTAGCTGTAGCTAATTAATTTCAGCTGTCTGGAGCATAACATAACTTTCCAAGCTTAGAGCATTGCGTGGTAAAAAGGGGAGAGCTACTGAAGGACAAAGTGTGTGTATAACAGCATATGTCTGTACTGTAGCAAATAGGGATAATACTGGCTTTGAAGCTCAGGAAAAAAAGTGTAGCAATACACCAGTAATAATGCCTGAACCAACAGCTTTGCCCTGCTTGACAGGAAAGAGTTTGGAGTTTTGTTCTCAGCATTCTGGCTAAAAAACATCTGGCCCAACCTCTCTGTTCCCCCTTCCGGAGGATGCTGTACTAAAACAACAGATTTACAAGAAACAGAAACTATAGCCACTAACTAAGTTTCCATTTCTCCAAAGTCCATGTGTTTAGTAGAAGCCCTGTGTGGGGATGGGGAACAGTAATAGAGTGCAATGCAAATTCTGATGGCCTCAGATAAACTTTATCTCCTAAAATTCAACAGGGCTGGCAGCCAGAAGTGGTCAACAAGCATAGTTCCAGAGACAGGTTTGCACTAGTTTGACTGTATTTATGTAAAGCTGGTTGGGGACCTGAAGAGATGATTGCACCAGATGTGTGTGCGTGCGCGTGCGTGTGCACGCGTGTGTGTGCGTGCGCGTTTATAATGCTTTCCTCCACTCCATTACATCTGGCTCCTCACTGCTGTAGAAGTTACATGGCCTCCATAAATAACCCGAGGGTTGAACATCCCATCCCTGTACTCTGATTTCTACTTCAGTAGAAGTGCCATGGCATGGCCTCAGTCACAACTGTCTGTCACAATGTAAATTTATAGGGCTGAATCCTATTAGTTCTGTAAATCCCAATCTGAGTGAATCCATTGGAAAAACTATGCAACGGTGAGTCCACATATATAGCCTACAACATTTCACAGATGAAAACCACAGCAACTGTGGCCAAGCAACCTCAGAGTGTGGTCAAGATGGCAAAAGGTTATTGATGAGGAAGAACACATACACTGGAAGAGGCTGCAGAAATCTGAATTTTCCGACATCTTCTGGGAAGGGCCAGATTCTCCCAACACCTCTTCCTTCCATCCGCTGCTGAGTCAATTGAGCGCAAACTACTTTGACACTCTGAATTCAGTTTGCAGCAATAAAAGGTGGCTGAGGACAAAGGGGAAAAGCAGGGGAAAAAGAGGGAAACTGTGACATTTTAAGAGCAGCTGAAAAAATTGGATACTAAAGGATTAATCAGAATTGTCTCTGCCAAATTGGGACAGTTGGAAGGTATGACTACGTTGTTGCTCTTGTCGCTGTTGTTGTATGCTTTCAAGTCATTTCCAACTTTTGGTAAGCCTAAGGTGACCGTATCTCAGGGATTTCTGGGGACGAGAATATGTGATGCGCCCAAGATTACCCAGCGGATTTCTATGGCTGAGTGAGGAATCCAATCCTAGTCTCCAGGATTGTAGTCTAGTGCTCAAACCACTACACTGCAGTGCCTCTTTAAGACTATGTAGGCAATTCTCATTTATTTAATGAGGCTTTCTTCTAGTTCCTCTCTCTCTCTCTCTCTCCCTGTCTTTCTTGCTCTGCCTCTGTGGTAAGCGTGCCCTTCAACTGTGCTTTTTTTTTTTTATGGGATATTAGAAGGAAATAACTGCATAGTTAAATACATTGCTATATAATTAAGATAGGATATGTGATAATATGTGATAGGAGATAATACATGATAATCTTTGTAGTATGTTCTTTGTAGCATTTTTTTCTTTTCTACTTTTGATGCATGTTTTTCTTTTTTTTCTGTTTGTTTATTGTTATTATGATGGTCTATTTCTGAATAAAAAGATTAAAACGTATAAAAAAAACAAAAACAAAAAAAAAACCTTGTGCTTTCTGTGTTATCCTCCCTGTCTGCTACTCCAGCTTTCCTACTTCATTCCTCAAGTTTCTCATTGTGGCTTTGCCTCATGTGTACACTCAAGGGCAAATGCATGTATCGTTTTGGCTTTGGCAGCAAACTTCCCTGGATATCATTAGAAAATAAAACAGTGATGGTCTGAAAAAAGATTGGGTTTTTTGTATAAAATGTTTGTTCCTGCTAGAAAATCTCTTTATCTCACCTCACTGATGGGTAGACCTTTCCAAAAATGACTCCCTGTTTAGAGCCACAGCTCCTCTCAGAAACTGTAGAAACAAGAGAATCCTTACACAGCCTGGAAAGTTGTTGGCAGGGGGCAATTTTTCACTTTACTGAAAACCTCTGATGAAACAGAAAGCAAATTGGTTATTTATTAATGTTTACTGTGATCCTCCCACATTTATTGCACATAATCAACAAACGTGGTTTCTCTTTTGTCCTGGAAGAAGCTTTCCAGAACTCAGGCTCTGTAGCCAGCACCGGCGAAGAGAAGAGACAGAAAAGGATTTTGAACCTGGCTTCCCCTGTTGAGATGCTGCTGTTCTCTATAGCATCAGTACCGTGTCACAGTTGCTGCAAGATCAGGGGCCCTTTTTCACTACACAGTTGTAGCATTATGATTCTACTTTGACTGCCATGACTGCATCCTGTGGAATCCTGGGGTGAGGCATTAGAGCTCCTTCACTGAGAATGCTAAAGACCCTTCCCTAAACTGTAGTGGTTTGAGCACTGGACTACGATCCTGGAGATCAGGGTTTGATTCCCTGCTTAGCCATGGAAACCCACTGGGCTACCTTGGGAGTGTCATGCCTTTTCAGCCCCATCATCAGCATCCATCTATAGTGCCCAAGTTCATTTAGGGCTATAGATAGATAAGAACCTTTGGCAGCAGCATTTGCATTGTATTCTACAACTGTTTCCCATCCCCAGAGCCAAAGCTGCTTCTAAACCTATGACTTACGAAAAACAGAAGCTTACAGTGAGCGGCTACAGTTTCTGTTTCTTTTAAATCAGTCCTTTGACCAGAGTATCCTCAGGAAGGGGAAACACAGAGGTCAGGCAGGATTTCTCCAGCCAGGCATGCAGAAAACAAAGCAAAACAAGGCTCCACAGTGTCACATCTCGCATGACACCCACCCCTTTCTCAATTGTTTGTCCTGGAGCAGACCTGCCTGGTCTCTCTCCTGGGAGGAAAACTCAACCCACAGGTTTCAATCTTCTGGCAACTCAACAAGCTTACAGATCCCCCTGGGGGTGATTGACCGTTTGGCCTTCCCTAGCTAGGGACGGCCCTCGCTAGCAAAGTAGTGTGCTGGTGCCTTGGCTTTCTCTTTCGGTGAGCTGAAGCTGATCTTACAGGACGGAGGTCGAGAAAGAGGGGAACAATGAGAAAACACAAAAAGGAGTAAGAAAAGAATATTTCAACAGCAGTGCAAGCTTTTTCTCAGCAGCAGGTAAGAGCTTTTTCTCTTGAGCAGGATCACTCTCAATTTTTTCCCCTAGGTTTCTTTTTTTTTTTTTAAATCATTTTATTCAATTTCACATTATAAAAAACATACATAGTAACTGACAGTTTACATGACATATTTCTGATCTTCCACAGAGATCTAGTTTTACATACGATTTTTCAGGTATATAATACTGTACTACATTTTACAGCTATTTTTTACTCATTGATTCTTGCCTTTCCCTCCCATATTCCCGCATCATGATATATACCCTGCTGCGCACTCATATCTTATCTTACATCATGAATAACCAATCTCCATCTGTACACCCTGCAATTACCCACTTCCATTTACCATTTGCCATTCTCTTTGTATCTTTTCGTCTGATTTCCCTTTTAGTCTCTGAGAGACCATATCAGCATTTTTATTTTCTATAAGTGTACCCCACCATTGTTCCACTGTAGGTATTTGCTGAGTTTTCCACAACTTAGTATATTCAATCCGAGCAGTTGTTATCATATAAAGCAATATTCTCCATTGTTTCTTTACATCAGCATCTTCTATTATATCAGTCATATTTAACAGATACAGTTCCGGTGTCTTAACAAACTGAATTTTCAATAATGCACAAATTTTATTATGTATTTCATTCCAATACTTCTTAGCTTTTGGGCACGTCCACCACATGTGGTAGATCGTACCAACTTCTTTCTGACACTTCCAACAATGCCCATTACCTGTTTTGTAAATCTTTTTCGATTTGTCTGGTGTCATAAGCCATCTATAAAAAAGCTTATAATAGTTCTCTTTCAAATTTTGAGCTGTTGTAAATTTCTGTGTTTTTTGCCAGCTCCTTTCCTAAGACTCTAATTGAATTGTATGTTCAATATTCTGAGCCCATAAAATCATCGTTGTCTTCACTGTTTCTTCCTGCCTCTCCTGTTGTAATATTTCTTGATACACTTGAGCTAATAAGTGAGGAGGATTTTCAAACAGCCATTTAACTACTCCAGTTTTCTCCCTCTCTTCTATTCCATATGTTTTAGTATCCATCTGGAACCTTTCAACTAATTGTCTGTAGGGGAATCAATTCAGTACTATTCCCGCTTGTTCTAATTTTTCTCTTGTTTTTACCTTTAAATTATTTGACGCTGATCTCTCCGTTATGTCTTCGTATCGCGGCCATTTATCAGAATCTGTCCATCGTCCAAAAAAAGCCTCTTGAGGTGAAACCCAAGTGGGCAGCTGCTGTATGTTTTTAGTTTTATGATCTTCCCAAATTTTTAAAAGCGCTTTCCTGATATAGTGATGTGAAAAGTCTTTATCTATTTTTGCTTTATCATAAAACATATAGGCATGCCAGCCCATTCTCAGGTCTACTCCCTCCAGTGCCAGCGTTCTCTTGTCTTGTAGGTCTACCCAGTCTTTTATCCACGTAAATGCCGCAGCCTTCTAATATATTTGAAAGTCTGGTAGTCCCATTGCTCCTCTATTTTTTAAGTCAGTCAGGTTGTTCCATTTTATCCTGGGTTTTTTCCCTTGCCATATAAACTTGGTTAAATCTCTCTTCCATTGTAGGAAAGGCTTCATATTCAATATTATAGGAAGATTTTGGAACAGAAACATCATTTTTGGCAAAACATTCATCTTTATTACAGCTATCCTCCCCAACATTGAAAGTCGCATCGAAGTCCAAGTTTCCAAATCTAACACGTTTTGTATTTTTTTAAACCTATATGTGTTTTTCTCTAGATTTGTTTTAATTTTTGTAAACCACCTTGATCCCAGCTCTGGAGACAAGGCTTTATATAATTAAATTAATAAGTGTAGCAACAGTAACAACCAGTAACAGAAGGGTTGTAGAAAAGGGGGACTCACACAGCAGGATAGTGAGTCTAGGGAAAAGGGTGAAGAGCAAAGGGGAAGATCAGGGAACGATCTTCTATGTTTGCATCGCCAGATACAGACCAATGCCATCATTTGGTGAGACTTCCAGAGGACCCCAGAGGACCTCAGCAAAAAAGGACCCCAGTTCTTCATCTGGATATGGGAATATAGTCATACGCTTCTCAGTGGTGGAGCTTGGAGTGTGGGGGGGGAGCAGGAGGGGGCTATGGTGGAGGGGCGTGGCCACTGTGCATGGGGGCATGGCTATGGTATGTGGGGGCATGGCCAGGGAACATGAGGGTGTGGCTATGGGCCGGGACGCCCCAGAAACGTTGCCACCTGGAGTGAATCACCCCCCACCCCCACGTCTCTACAGAACTGGTGCTTCTCCAATCTTCCTTGCTCACCATTAGCAGCAAAATAGCTATGTAGGGGGCTATAACAACGCAACAGAAAGTCCTGGGGGTGATGACAGGGGAGCCATAGCAAAGTCTGACATGCAGAATTCTTACCCTATGCAGGACCAGGTAGGATCTCAGCCATTATTTCCAAAGATCCATAGGATAATCCACACCCATTGAAGTCAAGGGGCATTATATCCAAATTCAATCAAGTTTTTTTTTCCATGCAGATTCATTCCCATGCTAAGATTACAAAATTGTTCAATCAAACATGTTTGCTTGTTGCTCAGCCCCCAGTCACACTCTGATTCCGGTTGTGTGACTTCTCCCCTGCCCCACTGTAAGCACCATTTGCTGAAAACATTGGAAAGAACTTGAACCAAGAAATAAACAAGCAAGCATATTGCTTGGATGAACTTTTTGGTGACTGTGGGTCAGGGAGAAATATGATAATTCCTTCTGGTTAAACACTCCCATGTTCCACCTCCAGAATGGGAAGGCCGACAGTAAGGTTAGCTACAACAAAACAAATTTGCTTTTTATTTCATTCGTCTTATCAGGCACAGATAAGAGAACTTTTCTGCTTAGGGGAGGAAAGCCATCTTACCCAACTGCCACACAGGCTGTGAGTGATCCGCATTGATTCTTTGACTTCTGGACCATAAACGGTAAGCTACCGGTTACTTTATCATAAGTGTTCTTCTACCACCCTGCCTGCAATTATGAAGTAAAAAACCCCTGACAGATACATTAAAGCGTCCTGGAATCTTTTGGGATGTTTTCAGCCAAGGAACAGATTTTGTCCCTTTAGGATTATGTATCTTTCATGCCCCTTGTAACGTTTGTTTCTAAAGTAAGCTAGACTTTGAACAGAGCTACCAATTCAGGTTAAATTTTGGAGGAAGATTTTCAACCAGGATTAACAGGTTTGATTCAGCTATCAGCTATCTCTATAAGCAAATTGCAAACTTTTATTTTTTTAAGAGGATTTTTAAAATTCTCATTATTTTGTTGTCATTCTTTCTAATACAAGTGCCAAAACGGAGAGCTGCTCAAACCAAGACAAATTCTGTCCTGCTGTTCCAACAATCTGCTAAGTAAGTGGCTCTAAAGCAGAGACAAGTATAAGATTTATTGTGGAAGCAGTTCTGATAAGATCTGTTATAGAAGAGGTTCAGTTTCACCATCGTTTTTACAAGAATTTCAGTCTTCTTGAAGTGGAGTATGTGTGCAGAATAGTGTATTGGGTACTTGAGGCAGATGTTTGAAAAGTAAATGGCTTTCAAGTGGGCTGTATTCCTTAAAATTTTTCAAGATGATGAAAGAGATGAGTTCAAACCTGATCATAAAAAGAGAACATTATTTCTTCCACACTAATTTGTGTTATTGAGACATTTCCACACCTTGGAAAAGGAACTTTTTCAACTACAAATCCCAGAATCCCCCATATGGCATGGCCATTGGCACTGCTCTTGCATTACCCTCATGCAAGGGGACTTGTAATAACTGTTTCCACTCAGGATGTGAAATATCACTACATCTTCACCATAGTTAATTGACATTGCATTGGCTTCGACTCATGACAACCCTAAGAATGAGAGAATTTCAAGATAACTTGTTCCTAACTCAGATTTTGGAAGCTCAGGTTGTGACTTCCTTGGTTGAGTATATCTACTTATAGAATGTTCTTCTTTTCCTACTGCCTATAACAAGCATTATCATCTTTTCTAACAAGTCATGTTGTCTCACGATATGCCCAAAGTATGACAGCCTCAGTTAAGTCATGTCGATTTCTACGGAGAATTCAGGCTTGATCTGCTCTTATTCCCATTCCTTTGTCTTTTGAATAACTCATGATATCCATTGAAAGTGTCCTCCAGAGCCATTTCAAATCATTTCACATGAGCTGATCGAATCAGTCGCAACATTACAATTCTGAAAGCCTCTAACCAGGAGGAGAATAGGAGCAGGCAGCCCTAACTGAACTTGGTTTTGCAATCACACATTAAGGTCCTAAGCATGATTACTTATAAACAACTTCCACAGATTGGATTTCATTTGTGGAGTTTACTCCTTAGAAAAGTATGTTTAGAATTGCGGTCCTGTCAGTGAACCTTCTGTCTGCCAGATATAGATCCCTAAAGTGTCTCTTGTTTTTCCAGATGTTGGTGAAACTGCCAAGTAATTAAAAACTTCCAGAAAAGCATCCTTTCTGTGCTTCCAACAATACAGAGGTAGGGTAAGTGTGGTCTATGGTCTGAACATGCCGACCAAAGACAGTTCAAGGGACTCACTTTCACAGATTTGATGATTTGCAAGTTTCTCCAACTCCTTCCACACCAAGTGCTTCTTTTCTGGGAGCACCTTCCCTCTCGCTGGCTCCAAGGAGGCTGCGCAGCCCTTTAAAAACCTGCCTCTGGTCCTCCTCCTCTTCCACCAGCTGTTTTCTCTCTAGCTAAGGATGGCTTGCAGCCCAATTTCACATCACCACAAACCCTCTCCTGATGCCCCCACAGACACACCAAAGAAGAAGATGGGCAAGGAAGAGCAACTATGGGGCAACCATGCCAATCCACGCCTTTCCCTCTCCTTTTCCTGACCTGGTTTGGACCCTGCGCCCCCACTCTCCCCACAATACTTAGGCACGCTCCCCCCCCACATTTTGATATTTGTGATTTTTCCACTTTTGTAGGGGTCCTGTGTCCCTAACTCTAGTGGGGGTCCAGCTGCATTCTGATTTGCGTTCTAATGATTAATTGTTGCATTTTTCATCCACAATGTTTCAGATTCCATACTGCTTTTTGCAGTTACAACTGAGAGAACCAGTATAGGATAATGTTTAATGTGCTAGGCTTGGAACAGGGGGACCCAAGTTCAGTTGTCAGTTTGGCCATGGAATTTACTATGCGGCCTTGGGTCCACTGTTGCCTCTCAGCCAACCTTCCTTCGAGTCCCCTCCCTTGCCTTTGGCCCTCTGCTGCTAGAATCACTCACTCTCCTGTCCCTTCTACTCCCTCCTGTGCTCAATGTGCTCTCGCACAATGCTCCTCTCCCTTTTTCCTGCACTCCACCTCTCTCTTTCTCTTCCCTTGTGCCTGAAAAGCAGTGGAGGGCTCCTTTCTTGCAGAATAAGTTCACAAAGGGGTGCCTGCACATTTTGCCTTGTTTCTTAGCTTCTACAAAGGCTGGAGACCTTTTCTTTAAATGAAAGCTTGGAATCCGAGCCAGAGGGTGGTCCAAATGGGAACTGCATGGCATGATCAGACTCTCAATAAAAACCTGTCCAAACCAGGGATATGGCAACCCTACCAGGGATTTGGAGCCTATGTGGTGTAGCGGCTTAAGCACTGGATTACAACTCTGGAGGTCAGAGTTTGAATCCGTGCTAGGCCATGGAAACCCTCTGAGGGACCTTGAGTAAGTCACACTCTCTCAGCTTCAGTGGGAGGCAAAAGCAAAATGCCAAGAAAACTCCATGATAAGCTTGCCTTAGGGTATCCATAAGTCAGAAACAACTTGAAGACACACAACAACAACAACAACAACCAGGGATTGCCCTGCACTGTCTAATTTTCTGGAACCCTTACATTAAAAAAAAATAAAAAAATCTGTACCTACAGAGGGCAAAGATAGCAATTTCACCGTGATTTTGTGCTCCTCTGGGCTGTTTTAAGAACAAAAAATGAGATATTTCCTACTTGAAGCAGCAAGTAGACCAGAAGTTACCTCCTGGCTGAAAGACGACTATGTCTGGCCCTAAAACAGACTGGGGTTGTTGATGAAATCACTCTCATGGCTCCTAAGGGGTGGAAGGGATGCCTTTTTAGTGAATTTTAAAGAAAAACTAAAAGAAACAGGAGAACAGAAGATGAAACAGCCCTCCAAGTTCCCATGGAAAGCCAATGCAGTCTTCTAACTCTGCAGTAGGATGACCACCATATGGAAAAGAAAAAAAAGAGTGAGAGAGAGAGAGAGAAGGGGCCCTGGTCATATTCACTTGTCTGCCACTGATACCAATAAACTAAAATTAAATCCTGGTAAGATGGAGGCTCTAAAAGGAGGTGGTTCCTAGTTTGGGAATCAGGTAGACAACTGTGCCTTATGATGTGGCACACCTCTGATGTGCGAGAAGCTATTGCGTGACTCCTCATGCGTCATCCTCAAACCTTCCCCTGGGCAGGTGCCAGGTCCCAAGGGTACGGCCAAGGCCATTTACTGATAGGGGGAGGGATGGGGAGGTGATGTTGTTGTTGTGTGCCTTTCAGTGGTTTCCAACTTACGATGACCCAAAAGTGAACTTATCACAGGGTTTTCTGTGGGCTGAGACTGTGTGATACACCCAAGGTCACCCAGTGGGTTTCCATGGCCAAGAAGGGAATCAAACCCTGGTCTCCAGGATCATAGGACTATAGTTCTGGAGTTGAACTGAAGAGAAATAAGGTTGTTATGTCATCTCTTCTTCTTGGCTGCAGAACTTCAACTGGGAAAGGCCATTTGCTTCATTGCTGCCACCTCCTCCCTCCTTCCCCCTGCCAGTAAATGGCCTTGGTAGCACCCCTCGGGCTTGACAGCTGCTGGGGGTGGGGAGGAGGGAATGACACAAAGCCTTATGCATTAAACTTTGCATGCTTTTTTGACCGGCCCATGCTTCTTTCTCCCAGACTGGTGTGGCAGTTCCCCAATCTAATAAGGTGCCCTGTCTTTACCATACAGCTCTGCCTTACCCCTTATAATACCACCTTTGTGTAAAAGGTTAAAGGTTTTCAATGTTTTTTTTAGAATCTCTTAATGGTTCAATGGGAGTATGTTTTCTGTACTATATTAAATACTGCATACCACTCAGCCAGGTTAGTAGTTACAAAAATAAACTATAACATTTATTAAGATAACATACAGAATAAAGAACTGGAGTTCATGTGCAGGTCAAAAATTAATACAGTTCTACAGAGTACTTTTAGATAGTTCCTTTATATATTTAAAATCTCATATGAGCACAAGTATGATAACCTTCAAATCTACGTCACCCTTTCTGACCAGATGCTATGGTGGTTTAATTATTCTTCTGAAGAGAAAGAGAGGGGCAGTGTTGAGCAATGCCATCCCAGTGTGAGCCCAGAGCTGCTGCTGGTTGCTTGTTGTGCCACCTGTGGCAGCTTCTGTGAGAACATTGCACTCCACTCCCCAGAGTCTGCAGACCACGAGTGAAAAACTGCTTTCTCATATTGTCATTGGTGAGACTAAGAAAACCAGTGAAAGACTTCAGTTTCACCTCTTTATACTGCGCAAAGTTGTGCAACCTGAGGAGTTAGGCATTGGCTCCATTGGTCAGCCAAAAGACCTTGGAAGGCCATGGCAGTCCCTTGCTGAACATGGTCACTGCAAAACTGCTCGGTCCTTTTTCCAACAGATGTTAGTTCATTTAGAAATCCACTGAATTCCAGACCCTGTTGTTGCTGTTGTTGTTGTTGTTATTGTTGTTGTTATCATCATCATCATCATCATCATTATCAGCACTGTCAGTGGTGCTTTACAAAGTAATACAACAACAAAAAATAAAAATCAGCCTTGCCAAAGGCATGCACTCTAAAATATTCATACATATACACACACACATATAAGGAAAGGAAGGAGTAATGCAAATATAAAACTAATGCAATACAGTGGTAAAACAAATTGAAGCATCCCAATAGAAATACATAAATCAATGCCTTATAACATAAAGCAATTTGACAAAGGCATATAATCAAAATAATTTACAGTAAGGATTATAGACTAAAATTCCAAGTGTTGAAAAAGAAGGACACGCGTAATTGAAATTTACAAACAGTGGGGGAAGAAGCAGTTCACAAATGTTCAGGGATGCAATTCCAGGAGTGCAGAGCAGCAAGAGAAAAAGGACAAGTCTGAGAAACTCTTGGTTGAATGAGAAGCCTAGAGATTTCTAGAGTGCAGATTCTGAGCAGTTGAGCAAGAAGAAATGAGGGCTAAAAGACCAGGGGTAGGTAGGCTGTGTAGTGTGTTGAAAGTCAAAATAAGAAGCTTCTATTGAATCCTAAAAGGAATAGACTACCAACAAAGAGCTGTCAAACGCATGGTAACATGATGAAAATGATAGACCAAAAAGATCATCTTTGCCACAGAATGTTAAGTATCATTCCAAAGCAAAAAGTATTTCGAAATACATTGGCTTGAATCATAAGTTTAGTCCCAACTACAGTAGACCAAGTGTACCTATGTGTCAGCCCATTATCCTACAGTCACTTCTGTGGGTCTCTTCCACTTGAGACTAACCAGCGGGATGCCAGCCATTTGGGATCTGCTTAAGTTTGGCTTGACTGGTTGCATGTCTCTGAAAGGACAGGTTCAACGTCCAAGTTGGAGGTTTTTAAACAGAGATTGGATGATCGCTCTCAGAGCTTCTTTAGCAGCAGACACTCCACTAGCAGGGAGTTGGACTCAATTGCTTTTGGGTCTTTGCCAGCCTCATAACTGCATATGCCTTTCTGAAACCAGGAAAGCATCTCAAGACATCCCCCAACCCAGAAATGAAAGGCAAACAGTGTCCTCCTCCCATTGCACTGTAAAGAACACAAAGGGACAGGCATCTTATTTTGAGCCTGGAAGTTGAATGATGTTCTCTGTAGCATCTGAGGGCAGCAAACTACCACAGGGGTTACAGGACAGGCCAAATGGCATCCATCTCTGCTGCTACTAGCCTCGAGCATCTGCTGCCTGAGGTGGACTCCTTCTTCTCTCTGATGGCAGTGCCAGCCCTGGATTCCAAGGAGAGAGGAGACAATATAATCTTGCAACCAACTTTCCTTGCAAAGGGATTGGCACATGGGCTTTCTTTTCAATTATAAAGATGTTGTCAGGGAGGAGTTCAGGTGGAAGATTCTTGGCATTGCTACAAAATAAAAAACTGGGGCTCAGTAAAGCTCATTTCCTTGTTACATGATTTTGTGGTCGGAAAATCCCTCACTCCACCTCCCTAAGGGGTGGACCATGGCACTGTATTTGCTGCAGCCTGCAAGAAATGGATTTTCATTTTCACTGTGCTCTGTTTGGAATCAGCAGGCAAAGACATAGCAGCAAAGAGTTTCTTAGCTGCAAAAGGGGAAGCCATCCTATCCAGCAGCTATTCTCCCTGAAACTAAAGAGCTCCACTGTTTCGTTAGCAATCACAAGCAAACTTTCATCGGCTATTCAAGGTAAGCCAGTCCCTTTGGATTTCAGTTTTCTCCACCTCCTTTCCTGGATGTCTGTGTTCCTAGACCCAATAGTTTCTACCACAAGGTTCTCACCCCATCTCTAAAAGAGCTCTTGTTAAACGTGATCTGTTGAAATGAATATTTTTTTTTTATTCTGGCATTCTACTTACGATGTGCTTGAAGCTGAAAATGTTAAAAACATAAAACAGTGAACTCTTCTTTTCTCTCTACATGCTGGGCTTCGTGCTGGGGCAACTGGAATTCTCTGCTGCAAAGCTCTTTCTCCTGCTTTCCTTGTCATACAGGACAGAGTTAAGTCGTTTCACTCCCCAATCCCTCTCTTCTCAAAATACTCTCTAAACGACTCATCGTCTACAAACCCCACGTTTCTTTAGGAGACAGCTACGACAATTACTCTGAGATAAAACTGATCTGTCATGTTCAGTGTTGATGTACCATTTCTCTCTCTTCCCGCCTCCCCTGCTTTTTTTCTCCCTTTCAGCAGTCAGAAGGGCAAATGGACTCTCCAAAATTGTGCTTGTCATTTGTGTGTGCAAAAATCAGCAAGACTGCGTAGTCGCATTTCAAACTGTTTCCTGCAGGAGGGAGGGGGGTGTCTCAACAGGCATTAACACCCAGGCTCCAGAATGCCTTTCACTGTTTCTTCTAAGGTTTTCTCCTGGGAAAACAGTAGGGATGAAACTAGGTCGGAGACAGGTTACCACTTGACATCCCTCACGAGGTCTTGGAGGAGGCATTGCTCTGCCTGTTCCTATTCTGCCCCAGAAGGAGCAAAGCATTCTTGACTAGAGATGTAAAATTCCAGGACATTGTGGAGCCATAGGGGTATTTTTTTAATTATTTTTGTTTAGTTTTAATAGAAGTTAGGAATTTTCAGAATTTTTTTTTTATAAAAATGACAGTATCAGCCCTTTTTACATTTTTTCACTCTAACAACATAAATGCATTATGTATAGCTTGCTCAGCACAGAATAGCTGTGATTGATATATTAAAAGTGCATTGTTTTCATAAAATAATTACAATTTAAATACATATGTGTGTGTGTGTGTGTGTGTCTGTGTGTATAGTACAAATTAAACTACATGCTCCTGAGCCATAAGGAACCCTGAACTATAAGGAACTTCTTCACTTTTGACAGATTATGAGGACCTGATAAAAACTTCCAAGGAAAAGAGAAGTGATCTTCAACATTGCTCATGAAAAGTGTTTTTGTCTCTTCTAGTCATTAATAGTGCTGAGTAAACATAAAGCACTCATTCTCAGAAAAAGAACTGAGGACAGGAAGCCAAGAGCAGGGGTTACAATAAGGGGAGAGAGTATGCAAAGACTTACACAAAAGTTTACCTGCTACAGAGTTTTTAGAAATAATATATGAGGAATACAGTTGGCCCTCCACATTTTGGGATTTCACTTTCACCTTTGATTATTTGCAAATTTCTCCATCCCAGCTCCCCCCACTTCAAGTACTTCTCTTCCAGGGGAACCCTCCCTCTCGGGGGCTCTGATCAGGCCACAAGGCCCTTTAGAAACCCACCCCTGGTGCTCCTCCACCAGCCACTGCCTGGCCAGCTAAGGCCATTTCTGCATTACACTGTTATAGTGCTATTGTTCCACTTTCAACATCCTGTGGAATTCTGGGGTTTATAGTTTACTAAGGCCAAAGAGCTCTCTGCTGAGAATTCTAAAGGCCCCTCCCTAAACTGCAAACCCCAGAGTTTGACAGGATGTTGGAAGTGAAATGAATAGCACTTCAACGGTACAGGTCGGAAATGGCCTAAGGATGGATTGCAGCCCAATTTCTCAGCACACAAACCTTCTCCCAATGCGCCGCATACACATAAGGAAGGAAATGGGCAAGACAGAGTAAGCCTAGGGCCAACCCGCCCCGTCTCTCTCCTTTTCCTGACTTGCTTTGGACTCTGGCCACTTGTTTTCCCCATCATGCCTTAGCTCCCTTCGCCCTCACACACGGTCATTTTGATATTTGTGATTTTTCCACTTTTGTGGGGGTCCTGTGCCCCTAACCCTACTGAATATAAATCTAAGTGCACGTGTAAAAAAATGTATTCCTTGTTGTTGAAGACAACATTCCATAACCCATTTTTTCCATTTTTTCTGGGAAAAATAGACTTTCTTTCCCTCTTGACCTTCATTTCCCTACTTTCAGACAGCATATCAGTCCCGTCTGAGCCCTGACTTAAATGGCCCTGGGGGACACTAGTTGAGAGCTACTCCTATGAACTTTGCTCTTTCTCCCAGATAGAGATAACTAGAGGGTCTACCCAACAAAAAATAGCAGGGGATGGGGAGGTGTGGAGAGAGTTGACACTATTGGCATTCTGGATTTTTACAGACATTGGCCAGATTAGGCTCCCTGGACATTCTTTTTCTGTGTCCTTCATGGACCACTTTTGATACACATCTAATCCAGATTGTCTATGCAAAATATGGGAACACTGACAATATTAATGGTCTTCCTTACAGTGACAAAATCATCATGGGTGGTAGAAGCTCAAAACCAACATCAGCTAAGGAATATGAAGATGTAAGGGCAAATCATGGGAACGTCACATTTGACATTGCCATCACAGGTGCAACTGGTGCTGGCAAATCATCCCTTGTCAATGCCCTGCGAGGTATGAGAACAGATGAGGAAGCTGGTGCAGCTGTGGCTGATGTGATAGAACCTACAACAGAACCAATGGCATATGTGCACCCTGCACATCCAGAAATAGTAATCTGGGATCTCCCAGAAATTGGAACAACTGCATTTAAAGGCAAGGAATATGTAAAGGATATGCATTTTCAGAAGTATGATTTCTTCATCATTGTTGCTGAAAATCGCTTCACTGAAGATGACATCCAACTGGTCTGTGAAATCCAGAAACTAAATAAGAAGTTCATTTATGTACGCACCAAAGTGGATGTCAGCATCAGTTCTGAAATGAAGAAACCTAACTTCGACGTAGAGAAACTCCTAGAGAAGATAAGGATAAACTCCTGTGAGAATATGACCAAAGCAAGAGAATCTTCTCCAAGGGTTTTTCTCGTATCAAGATGGGATCTGGACATGTATGATTTCCCACGTCTTCAAAAGACCCTTCAGGAGGAATGGGATGATTTCAAGAGACATCCCACAAGGTTGCCCCCTGAGCTAGAAGGGAAGAGACATGACAGGTAGGTCAGATTGTCATAAGGCCAAAATCCTGTTTGAGTATGGATCTGCACATTAATATAAAAACAAGATGATTATGTTGAATAATATTATAGTTTTATATAATATAAGCTTTTTCTGTCCCATTGTTGTCATATTAGAAAATGAAGACCCAGCCTCCCTCATTACTGTTATTGTTTCAGATAAACTCATCTGAGTTCCTAGGCTCAAGTAGTAGTTTCCTCTTGATTATCATTTCTATATATGTATACCTTAGCAGTATCGCAAGAATTTTAATCAAAACAATTGATCCAAAGAATCTGGGTTGAGTTATCCATGGGTCATTGTAAGTGCTGTACCTTAATTTTCATCAAAGAAAGGGAGCATCCCATTCTCTGAGTAGACTGGTGACTACAAATGGACTCTCCAAAATTGTACTTGTCATTTGTGTGTGCAAAAATCAGCAAGACTGCTTAGTCACATTTCAAACTGTTTCCTGCAGGAGGGAGGGGGGTGTCTCAACAGGCATTAACACCCAGGCTCCAGAATGCCTTTCACTGTTTCTTCTAAGGTTTTCTCCTGGGAAAACAGTAGCGATGAAACTAGGTGGGAGACAGGTTACCACTTGACATCCCTCACGAGGTCTTGGAGGAGGCATTGCTCTGCCTATTCCTATTCTGCCCCAGAAGGAGCAAAGCATTCTTGACTAGAGATGTAAAATTCCAGGACATTGTGGAGCCATAGGGGTATTTTTTTTTAATTTTTGTTTAGTTTTAATAGAAGTTAGGAATTTTCAGAATTTTTTTTTTATAAAAATGACAGTATCAGCCCTTTTTACATTTTGTCACTCTAACAACATAAATGCATTATGTATAGCTTGCTCAGCACAGAATAGCTGTGATTGATATATTAAAAGTGCATTGTTTTCATAAAATAATTACAATTTAAATACATATGTTTGTGTGTGTGTGTGTGTCTGTGTGTATAGTACAAATTAAACTACATGCTCCTGAGCCATAAGGAACCCTGAGCTATAAGGAACTTCTTCACTTTTGACAGATTATGAGGACCTGATAAAAACTTCCAGGAAAAGAGAAGTGATCATCAACATTGATCATGAAAAGTGTTTTTGTCTCTTCTAGTCATTAATAGTGCTGAGTAAACATAAAGCACTCATTCTCAGAAAAAGAACTGAGGACAGGAAGCCAAGAGCAGGGGTTACAATAAGGGGAGAGAGTATGCAAAGACTTACACAAAAGTTTACCTGCTACAGAGTTTTTAGAAATAATATATGAGGAATACAGTTGGCCCTCCACATTTTGGGATTTCACTTTCACCTTTGATTATTTGCAAATTTCTCCATCCCAGCTCCCCCCACTTCAAGTACTTCTCTTCCAGGGGAACCCTCCCTCTCGGGGGCTCTGATCAGGCCACAAGGCCCTTTAGAAACCCACCCCTGGTGCTCCTCCACCAGCCACTGCCTGGCCAGCTAAGGCCATTTCTGCATTACACTGTTATAGTGCTATTGTTCCACTTTCAACATCCTGTGGAATTCTGGGGTTTATCGTTTACTAAGGCCAAAGAGCTCTCTGCTGAGAATTCTAAAGGCCCCTCCCTAAACTGCAAACCCCAGAGTTTGACAGGATGTTGGAAGTGAAATGAATAGCACTTCAACGGTACAGGTCGGAAATGGCCTAAGGATGGATTGCAGCCCAATTTCTCAGCACACAAACCTTCTCCCAATGCGCCGCATACACATAAGGAAGGAAATGGGCAAGACAGAGTAAGCCTAGGGCCAACCCGCCCCGTCTCTCTCCTTTTCCTGACTTGCTTTGGACTCTGGCCACTTGTTTTCCCCATCATGCCTTAGCTCCCTTCGCCCTCACACACGGTCATTTTGATATTTGTGATTTTTCCACTTTTGTGGGGGTCCTGTGCCCCTAACCCTACTGAATATAAATCTAAGTGCACGTGTAAAAAAATGTATTCCTTGTTGTTGAAGACAACATTCCATAACCCATTTTTTCCATTTTTTCTGGGAAAAATAGACTTTCTTTCCCTCTTGACCTTCATTTCCCTACTTTCAGACAGCATATCAGTCCCGTCTGAGCCCTGACTTAAATGGCCCTGGGGGACACTAGTTGAGAGCTACTCCTATGAACTTTGCTCTTTCTCCCAGATAGAGATAACTAGAGGGTCTACCCAACAAAAAATAGCAGGGGATGGGGAGGTGTGGAGAGAGTTGACACTATTGGCATTCTGGATTTTTACAGACATTGGCCAGATTAGGCTCCCTGGACATTCTTTTTCTGTGTCCTTCATGGACCACTTTTGATACACATCTAATCCAGATTGTCTATGCAAAATATGGGAACACTGACAATATTAATGGTCTTCCTTACAGTGACAAAATCATCATGGGTGGTAGAAGCTCAAAACCAACATCAGCTAAGGAATATGAAGATGTAAGGGCAAATCATGGGAACGTCACATTTGACATTGCCATCACAGGTGCAACTGGTGCTGGCAAATCATCCCTTGTCAATGCCCTGCGAGGTATGAGAACAGATGAGGAAGCTGGTGCAGCTGTGGCTGATGTGATAGAACCTACAACAGAACCAATGGCATATGTGCACCCTGCACATCCAGAAATAGTAATCTGGGATCTCCCAGAAATTGGAACAACTGCATTTAAAGGCAAGGAATATGTAAAGGATATGCATTTTCAGAAGTATGATTTCTTCATCATTGTTGCTGAAAATCGCTTCACTGAAGATGACATCCAACTGGTCTGTGAAATCCAGAAACTAAATAAGAAGTTCATTTATGTACGCACCAAAGTGGATGTCAGCATCAGTTCTGAAATGAAGAAACCTAACTTCGACGTAGAGAAACTCCTAGAGAAGATAAGGATAAACTCCTGTGAGAATATGACCAAAGCAAGAGAATCTTCTCCAAGGGTTTTTCTCGTATCAAGATGGGATCTGGACATGTATGATTTCCCACGTCTTCAAAAGACCCTTCAGGAGGAATGGGATGATTTCAAGAGACATCCCACAAGGTTGCCCCCTGAGCTAGAAGGGAAGAGACATGACAGGTAGGTCAGATTGTCATAAGGCCAAAATCCTGTTTGAGTATGGATCTGCACATTAATATAAAAACAAGATGATTATGTTGAATAATATTATAGTTTTATATAATATAAGCTTTTTCTGTCCCATTGTTGTCATATTAGAAAATGAAGACCCAGCCTCCCTCATTACTGTTATTGTTTCAGATAAACTCATCTGAGTTCCTAGGCTCAAGTAGTAGTTTCCTCTTGATTATCATTTCTATATATGTATACCTTAGCAGTATCGCAAGAATTTTAATCAAAACAATTGATCCAAAGAATCTGGGTTGAGTTATCCATGGGTCATTGTAAGTGCTGTACCTTAATTTTCATCAAAGAAAGGGAGCATCCCATTCTCTGAGTAGACTGGTGACTACAAATGGACTCTCCAAAATTGTACTTGTCATTTGTGTGTGCAAAAATCAGCAAGACTGCTTAGTCACATTTCAAACTGTTTCCTGCAGGAGGGAGGGGGGTGTCTCAACAGGCATTAACACCCAGGCTCCAGAATGCCTTTCACTGTTTCTTCTAAGGTTTTCTCCTGGGAAAACAGTAGCGATGAAACTAGGTGGGAGACAGGTTACCACTTGACATCCCTCACGAGGTCTTGGAGGAGGCATTGCTCTGCCTATTCCTATTCTGCCCCAGAAGGAGCAAAGCATTCTTGACTAGAGATGTAAAATTCCAGGACATTGTGGAGCCATAGGGGTATTTTTTTTTAATTTTTGTTTAGTTTTAATAGAAGTTAGGAATTTTCAGAATTTTTTTTTTATAAAAATGACAGTATCAGCCCTTTTTACATTTTGTCACTCTAACAACATAAATGCATTATGTATAGCTTGCTCAGCACAGAATAGCTGTGATTGATATATTAAAAGTGCATTGTTTTCATAAAATAATTACAATTTAAATACATATGTTTGTGTGTGTGTGTGTGTCTGTGTGTATAGTACAAATTAAACTACATGCTCCTGAGCCATAAGGAACCCTGAGCTATAAGGAACTTCTTCACTTTTGACAGATTATGAGGACCTGATAAAAACTTCCAGGAAAAGAGAAGTGATCATCAACATTGATCATGAAAAGTGTTTTTGTCTCTTCTAGTCATTAATAGTGCTGAGTAAACATAAAGCACTCATTCTCAGAAAAAGAACTGAGGACAGGAAGCCAAGAGCAGGGGTTACAATAAGGGGAGAGAGTATGCAAAGACTTACACAAAAGTTTACCTGCTACAGAGTTTTTAGAAATAATATATGAGGAATACAGTTGGCCCTCCACATTTTGGGATTTCACTTTCACCTTTGATTATTTGCAAATTTCTCCATCCCAGCTCCCCCCACTTCAAGTACTTCTCTTCCAGGGGAACCCTCCCTCTCGGGGGCTCTGATCAGGCCACAAGGCCCTTTAGAAACCCACCCCTGGTGCTCCTCCACCAGCCACTGCCTGGCCAGCTAAGGCCATTTCTGCATTACACTGTTATAGTGCTATTGTTCCACTTTCAACATCCTGTGGAATTCTGGGGTTTATCGTTTACTAAGGCCAAAGAGCTCTCTGCTGAGAATTCTAAAGGCCCCTCCCTAAACTGCAAACCCCAGAGTTTGACAGGATGTTGGAAGTGAAATGAATAGCACTTCAACGGTACAGGTCGGAAATGGCCTAAGGATGGATTGCAGCCCAATTTCTCAGCACACAAACCTTCTCCCAATGCCCCGCATACACATAAGGAAGGAAATGGGCAAGACAGAGTAAGCCTAGGGCCAACCCGCCCCGTCTCTCTCCTTTTCCTGACTTGCTTTGGACTCTGGCCACTTGTTTTCCCCATCATGCCTTAGCTCCCTTCGCCCTCACACACGGTCATTTTGATATTTGTGATTTTTCCACTTTTGTGGGGGTCCTGTGCCCCTAACCCTACTGAATATAAATCTAAGTGCATGTGTAAAAAAATGTATTCTTTGTTGTTGAAGACAACATTCCATAACCCATTTTTTCCATTTTTTCTGGGAAAAATAGACTTTCTTTCCCTCTTGACCGTCATTTCCCTACTTTCAGACAGCATATAAGTCCCGTCTGAGCCCTGACTCTGACTTAAATGGCCCTGGGGGACACTAGTTGAGAGCTACTCCTATGAACTTTGCTCTTTCTCCCAGATAGAGATAACTAGAGGGTCTGCCCAACAAAAAATAGCAGGGGATGGGGAGGTGTGGAGAGAGTTGACACCATTGGCATTCTGGATTTTTACAGACATTGGCCAGATTAGGCTCCCTGGACATTCTTTTTCCTTCATGGACCACTTTTGATACACATCTAACCCAGATTGTCTATGCAAAATATGGGAACACTGACAATATTAATGGTCTTCCTTACAGTGACAAAATCATCATGGGTGGTAGAAGCTCAAAACCAACATCAGCTAAGGAATATGAAGATGTAAGGGCAAATCATGGGAACGTCACATTTGACATTGCCATCACAGGTGCAGCTGGTGCTGGCAAATCATCCCTTGTCAATGCCTTGCGAGGTATGAGAACAGATGAGGAAGCTGGTGCAGCTGTGACTGATGTGATAGAAAGTACAACGGAACCAATGGCATATGTGCACCCTGCACATCCAGAAATAGTAATCTGGGATCTCCCAGGAATTGGAACAACTGCATTTAAAGGCAAGGAATATGTAAAGGACATGAATTTTCAGAAGTATGATTTCTTCATCATTGTTGCTGAAAATCGCTTCACTGAGGATGACATCCGACTGATCCATGAAATCCAGAAACTAAATAGGAAGTTCCTTTATGTACGCACCAAAGTGGATGTCAGCATCAGTTCTGAAAGAAAGAATCCCAACTTTGATGTAGAGAGAATCCTAGAGACAATAAGGATAAACTGCTCTGAAAATTTGACCAAGGCAGGAGAATCTTCTCCAAGGGTTTTTCTCGTATCAAGATGGGATCTGGACATGTATGATTTCCCACGTCTTCAAAAGACCCTTCAGGAGGAATGGGATGATTTCAAGAGACATCCCACAAGGTTGCCCCCTGAGCTAGAAGGGAAGAGACATGACAGGTAGGTCAGATTGTCATAAGGCCAAAATCCTGTTTGAGTATGGATCTGCACATTAATATAAAAACAAGATGATAATGTCAAATAATATTATAGTTTTATATAATATAACCTTTTTCTGTCCCATTGTTGTCATATTAGAAAATGAAGACCCAGCCTCCCTCATTACTGTTATTGTTTCAGATAAACCCATCTGAGTTCCCAGGCTCAAGTACTAGTTTCCTCTTGATTATCATTTCTATATATGTATACCTTAGCAGTATGGCAAGAATTTTAATCAAAACAATTGATCCAAAGAATCTGGGTTGAGTTATCCATTGGACATTGTAAGTACTGTACCTTAATTTTCATCAAAGAAAGAAAGCATCCCATTCTCTGAGTAGACTGGTGAAAAGCAAGAGCTTAGTCCATCCTGGGGGAACCTAAAAGAAGCACCAACCCCCTGTTTTCTCTCTGCCGTAGCACTGTTTCCAACCTTCGTGAAAGCCTAGGTGGGAAAATTGTGGTGGCAGCTCTTTGGCACATCTACTCAAAGTAGTATTGAGAGAGTAAAGCAGGTTGGTGCTACTTTTAGGTTCTTCTGGGATGGACTACACTCTCCCCTTTCACCACTCTACTTTCACCACTCCCCTTTTTTTAAAATAAGATTTAATACTGTACCTTAACCTTTATCCAAAAAAAAAGAACCATCCCCTTCTTTAAGTCGAGTATTGAAAGGCCCCTGAGGTGATGCTGGCGCTTTCCCTCTCAATGGAATGACCAGCAACTTATCCACGGGTCATATCAAAATCCATAATTTTGGTCTCAAATGCTCCCTTTGACTCATATGTAAAGTTGGGTTACATGTGAATATATATGGTATTCAACCTGGCTTTCAAACTGAGGTCAGTTTGGAATCCAGCAACAGAGCTCCTTATGTAATCAGGAGACCATACCAGGCTGCTGGTCCATTTCTGTTCAGAGCTTGAAACTGTAGTTCAGAACTATAAATCTCTATACAACTGACCATCTGAAAGCTTGTATCTCCCCATATGAGCCTGTCAAGATCTTATGCTCTACAGGGGAAAACTTTTTCTTCATCCCACCGCCCTCTGAAGCTGAACTGGTGAGGACAAAGGAGGGAGCCTTCTTAGTAACTGCTCCTAGGCCTAATCGTTTCATTGGCAGGCTAAGACCTTCTTATTTAAACAGACCATCAGCCTTAACTGACCAGGGTAGAGGGATGTGCAGTTAGGTGTCCTGCTTTTAGTATGTAGCATGTATTTCATGCACTTTCATTGTTTTTAAGTTAATGTCCGAAAAGTAGTGCTTTAACTGGATGTATGGTTTAATGGTTTTAAACGTTTGTACTCCAGATCGTTGTAGTTGTTCTATTCTAGTTTTTATTGTAAGCTGCTTTTAGTCTCATTTGCTTGAAAAGCGGAATACAAATAAAATGAAATAAAATAACTTGTTAAAGTGTTAACACCTGCCATCATAAAGGCAAGAACAGTAATAACAACTGATTGCAAGCAGCTTGTTAACTAAAGAAGCTTAACTCCAAATGGATAAAAGAAAGGGCCATTTGAAAATTGGGTACAGGCAGTTAATAATGACAATGTTTCTTTTCTTCCTTAGGTCAAATAAACCTTCAAGAGGAGCTTTCCTGGGAAGTGCCATCTCAAAAGCAATCTTAAAAACTGACCTCGAAAAACTGAAGCTTGCTTTGGAAAAAGATGATATCTTGGACGTTGCAGCTGAAGTCCAGCAAGAGCTGGATTTACTAAAAAATGCCACACTTGACATAGCCATCACTGGGCGTTCAGGTGCCGGTAAATCATCTCTCGTCAATGGTCTGAGGGGTATGACTGATTATGAAGCAGAGTCGGCTGAGACTGGAGTAGTGCAAACAACAATGGAGCCAAAGGGGTATCCGCATCCCGTATTCCCCAAAGTAACAATATGGGATCTACCAGGAATTGGAACACCTGAATTTCAAGCCAAGCAATACCTAAGGAAGGTGAATTTTAGCAAGTATGATTTCTTCATCATTGCTTCTTCAGGGCGTTTCACTGAGCATGATATCATGCTAGCAAAAGAAATTCAGAGACTTCAGAAGAAGTTCTACTATGTGCGCACACATGTGGATGTCAATATTGATTCAGAAGAAAGGAAACAGAATTTCAGTGAAGAGAAAACCCTGGAGAAGATAAGGAACAACTGCTTGGAAAATTTGAGAAAGGCAGGAGAATCTTCCCCCAGGGTTTTCCTAATATCTCGGTGGGATTTGGACCTGTATGATTTTCCCTCCCTGCATGATACCTTGGAGGAGGAGCTGGATGATCTCAAGAGATATGCCTTAATTTCAGCTACGCCAATTTTCTCAGGAGAAATGATCAAAAAGAAGAAAGCGGCATTGGAAGCCCTCATATGGAAGCTAGCACTCGTGTCTTGTTTTGTGGGAGCTCTACCTGTCCCAGGCCTCTCTTTTGTTTGTGATCTTGGCATATTGGTGGGAGCACTAGTACATTTCTGCAAGGTCTTTGGCTTAGATGAAGATTCCTTACGTACCCTGGCAAACCGAGTTGGCAAACCTATTAAAGAGTTGAGGTCTGCCATTAAAAACATTCCCCTGCCCCGCACCATCAATATAGAACTGGTCCTTGGCCTCTTGTCAAAGTCTTTGCTTTGTGCAACACTGACAGTGATAGAACTGGTTTGTGATTTTGTCCCTGTGTTGGGTTCTATAGTTGGTGGAGTCAGTTCTTTTGTATGCACCTTCACCTTGTTGAGAAGCTTTCTACAAAACGTTGAGGTTGATGCTGCCAATGTTCGGGCAAAAGCAAGAGAGCAAAAAAAGAGTCCAAGATAAAGTTCAAAGCATGTGGAAGAAAACAACAGCACAGGGGGGGAAAAAGGGAAATTAACATGGAATTTCTGACAGTTTCTTCACATTTTTTTTGCTGAACTTTATTGAAAACGGAGAGTACGTAAAGACAAAACAAAAGAAACAAAGTACAACCAAAAATAGATGCAAAGAAGAAGAAAAGAATACAATAACAAAAAAATTCAAATGCTAAATATTAACGCTGACTGCTAAATACTAACATTAAACACAAAAAAATAATTGACTGCAATGTGATTCAATGCCGAAACAGCAAATAACATTGAACATCCTACTGACAAATAAAGCATATCTCTATGCAGATTTTTCCAGTCAATGTGTTATTCCACAGGTGGTCTTTTAATGTGCTTGGCACCTTGCCTGTTCGCGGAGGTGGGGGGCGGCGCTCACGCGCACAGCCTCTCGCGCGAGGCGCTCACTTCCCTGCTCCTTCGTCGCTGCAGCTGGTTTGCCGGTCGCGCGAACGGCCCGCCCCTTCCTTCCGCAGAGCACCCTCGGAGCTGTAGGCCGCGCTGGGGCAGGAAGCGGGACCGGCCCGGCTCCAGAGGCTCCGCAGGGCAGGCAAGTGTGCGCGGGGCCTCGGAGTGACGCGCGACCGTGCGGGATTTTCGGCTTTAAGCCGAAAATAAAAAAAATGCGTGCGCGGTCCGCGTTAGGCTCTTGAGCGTCGCGCAAATGTGAGTGCCTCGTGTGGACCGCTCCTCACATTTACGTGACGCTCAAGAGGCCCTTTCGCTTAAAAAACGCCATGCGAAAGAATCCAAATGAGGTCTCCTGTGCAGGTCCCTGCAAGGCCAACTGACCCAACCTTGACTAGCAAGATCAGACTGGTTGGTATAGTTCAGAATGGAAAGTCTTGTTTCAATGCTTTGCTAGCTGAGCACATGGTATCAGTCTTGTGATACTTTTTACCAACACTCTACCTATAGTCCTGAATGGCTCAGCCCAGCATAGTTACATGGCTACACGCCCACCTGATTGACCAAAAAGTCCCTGAATGCCTCTCCCCGCCACTATTTCATACCTGGTGGGAGTTGCAGAAGCATCTGGCAAAGTCTCCATAGCCAGGAATGAAATCTTTACAGCAACCACTGAGACCTCTGGAGGACCGTGATGGAATTCATCAGATGATGTGATTGCTTTGTGACTGAATATGAGGACATAGCCAGGCACTTTTCTGATACCTCCGTCTCTCTAGCAGGTATGGAAAGTATGGGGGAAGTGAGCTTCAGTGACTCTGTTGGAGATCAGGAGTGGGTTTGGTCACTTTGGGAAGGAAGAAGAAAGGAAGATCAGCTTCCTTAGTATGCAAAAATGGATATATGAATGTTAACATACATGTGTGTATGTCCCTGACAGGATATTAATGTAAGCATACAGCATGAAACATATGTTAGGAGCCCAAAGCACCTAAGTTGAGGTCAGAGTAGACAGGGTTTTTGAGTGCTATTCTTGGCAAGCTATCAGAATATTCTTTGAAGTAAGAAAAGTCGTATTGGTAGACCATGGGCATTTCTGCATGACGGGACTCAGCAAAGTCCTTTCGTTACAGCCCCGGGGGGTGTGGGGAGAGGGAAAGTGTGCCAGGAATGCTCCCCTCTGCACCTCGCCCAGTCACTAGGGAGGGGAGTGCTCTGGCCCTGCCTTTTCCCTTCTGCAGCACAGCCGAGTAGTTGCCATTGCTGTGCTGGGGAGGGAGGTGTCATCAGCATGCTTCCCCCCTTCTGCATGGAAAGTGTAAAATGGATTTTTCTGTTTTACAAATACTGCGCAACGCACGGGGACAAGACAGGGGCCAGACTGTGATGACCTGCAGAAGCATGACCTCCAAAGCGCTGCTATCATGTCCCAACTGCAGGGCAGCCATGCCATGCAGATAGGGCCTTCCTTTGCCCGTTCAGTATTTTGCTGTTCACACTGCTAAATTTGTTCAGCTGTAGTCATAGAATGATAGATTTGGCAAGGGACCTATAGGCCATCAGGCCCAACCTCCTCCTCAATGCAGGGACTGCAGCTGGAGCATCCCCAGCAAGTAGCTATCCAGCCTTTGTTTGAACACATCCAGAGAAGGAGATACCACGAGGTGGTTCCATTGCTGAACCACTTCCACTGTCAAGAAATTCCCTGGAATGTTCCATCAAAATTTACTCTCTTGTAACTAAAAATCATTAGACTTAGTTTTATGCTCTGTTGCATAGTGTAGCATAGCTAGAGAGAAACGTGGATTGTGAGTAAATGCACATTCCCTCTTCACATCACTACGATAGTGATGATAATGCATAATATAAAATAATGACTTGTTTTAGATGGAATTATTTTAGATGGTTGAAAAATTAGTATTTTTGTTAACAGATAAATTTAAAAAATGAGTAAATGAATATGTACCTTTAAGCAGAATAACCAAGGGAACACCAAAGGGAGGAAAAAAACCCTGCCTTGTAACAGGATGTGGAGGAGATAAAAGAGACACCAGAGCTTGAGCCGGGAGAGCTTAGATAAGAGCACAGAACTTTTAGGACAGAAGGGAGAAAAGTCATGTGAAGAAAAGTAAAATAGCTGTGTCAGGCTAAGTAACAGTTTTAGCCAATTATGTGCATTTTTGAAACGACAAGGGCATATGCGTTTCAAATGGAGAATGTGTTCAGTACTGACTTACTTTTTTCCAGCAAACACAAACTCTAAAAATCAGTCCGCTTGTACAATTGATATTTTTAATTGCAATTTTCAGTTGACTTAATTAGATTATCTTCTTACCCTACTCAGTCTCTATGAGTTGTTTTTCCTTGGCTTCATAAACTCAGGAACAGGCAGATTTGCAGCAGCAGTGATAGCTCAGAGATCTCATCAGTATTTCATGTGGATGTTGAATGTACTCCAGATCCCTCACATACTGACAAAATCCCTTGCAACGCATAGGACTAGTGCCAAGGATCGGCAACATCTGGCTGATAGTCCATAACCAGAAGGACTCATCCAAACTTATCACCTCCAGCTCCTCACCTGCCTGTGGCCATCTGATATTTTTTTTAACCATCCTTTATCTTCTCAGAGCGAATTCAGATGCTTCCACATGGAAGATTCCTTTCCAGAACCATCCAAAGTCAGTATAGAAATATTACCTTTATGTAAGACTCTTCCCTTGTGAAAGAGGGTCAAAGAATAAGATGGTGCTCTCTCTCTTTTATCCTGGGTGCCATGAAACCATGAGCACCCCAGCAGAAGCTCAGAAAATGTTGTGGTCACCATGAGGAGGCAGCAGAGTGGCTGTAGCAGCCGAGAGCAAACAGAAGGCAGGAGGGAGCAGCTACAGTCCTTTAGGGTTTGGATAAAATCTGTCAAATCCAGACAAAAAGGAAACAGGAGGAAAAGGCGAGAAAGAGATCTTAAAATATACAACAAATTCCAACCTCTGCAGGCTGGCAATACTCTTTTAGGATCAGCTATATTAGAACAGCTGTATTAGAACTATGTTAGGGTGCAAGCTTTTGAGTTCTCCGGAACTCTTCAGCAGGCTAGGCAATATGGGAGAGGGCCGCCGCAGGCGAGTCCATAAATTTGGCCAGATATATTTCTACCCATAAACAGTTCACCTGGGTCCCAATATAAAATCCCCATGGAGCAAGAGATGCAGGAGGGCGCAACACTCTGGCCAGATATATTCATAACCAGTACCTGTCTGGTTCAACTTTGCTCTCAAGATGAGGGTTTCACATGAATGAAGGTCAAGCTAGACAGTATATTGAAGATTTTTTCCCCCTGGTCTTAGGTGTAGCAGGCACATTCCTAGAGGGTAAGCCTGAGAGATGATGCTGTTTGAGGCAAATAACAAGTGCTCTTCGGTTTCCTGTTTTTTCAACACTGAGGTCAGGGATGGGAGAATGCAGAAGGATGGGCGCAATAAACCCACATGGATCAAAGATCCCCTGGCGGCTGTTGATACACAAAGGAGTCGCTAGGAGTTAATACTCTGAGGAATCTAGAAAAGGATGCCAGAGTTGAGGCAAAACCATTTTCCTCATTCATCACACTGGTTCGTGCAGGGAAAGTTGGAGGCCATGCAGTTTCCTTTTGCTCTCCTCCCCCTCCCACCCTCAGATGATTTTCAAACAACTGATTTACAAGAAAACGAAACTTCAGTCCCGGGAGTTAGGTTTCTCTTTCTCAGAAATCAAATGTCGAACCAGCCCACTGTGCAAACGAGAGGGAGGGTTGGGAACACCAGGCTGTTCCTGATGAGAAGATTGGATTATATGTCCAATTTCAAAAGGACAGCTTCCCTTGACATGTTTTCTTGACTGTGATGCGTAGCCAGCAGCCAGGAATGACAAGCGAAGAAATGACAAGTTCAGTTCCCAAGACAATACTGTAGAAATGAGGTGGGAGGTGGGAGAAGGGTGGGAGTTGCTCTAGCTCAGTGCTTTTGAAAAGCAGTTCTTCAGCTGTGCCCCCTTCCCCGGCTTTTGGCCTAGCTGGCGGGGGCTATTAAGTGCTCAAGCTGAAAATACCTGGAGGATCGAAGCTAGAGGACCAAGGCCATTTCCACACCCGACTGTTGTAGTGCTACTATTCCACTCTCAACCTCCGGTGGAATTCTGGGCTTTGTAGTTGACTGAGGCCAAAGAGTTCCCTGGCTGAGAATTCCAAAGGCCCCTCCCTAAACTGCAAACCCCAGGATTCCATAGGATGTGGAAAGTGGAATAATTGCGCTATAACAGTCTAGTGCAGAAATGGTCCAACTGCCTGATCTTCAATCAAATGTCCTACCTGAATATATAAACTGGTGTCATGGTGATGACAGATTAGTAGAGGCATAATAGGATTATTTATTTCTTTACTTTTGGCCAACTTCACTGCCACGTAAGAGGCGCAACAAAAGCCCTTGCTAATTTTCAGGGGTTTTTGCTCTGTGACCTGTGCCACCCGCACTCCAGGCTGCTTCATTGCCTGGAGATGTTCTGCACACCGACAACTGAATGATGGGCTCCGCAACACTGCCCTGAGGATTCAGGAACAAGTGCGTAAAGAGAAGTGAGAGCCCTAATCCCATCTTACCATCCACCGGCTACAACTGGCCAGGACATTTTTCAGTCCCTTAAATCCAGGATTTTCCCATTTTCCAGGATGAATGGCAACTCCGTGTGGTTCCCCTGCGAGGGTTCTGCAGACCCCAAGTTAAGAATCACTGATTTACTCTTCAGTGGGGGATGCCGGAGGCAGCCGTTTCCTCCGCCTTTTGGAGGCAGGTACATACAGTTACGGTAGTATGGGCTGGATTAAAGCCCCGCTCTTTTCAAGCTTTTCTCATTGCACTGTTGGCTGCAGATGTCCTCCCGTAATCCAACACCAAAAAGATGCATTTCTTCAGCCCTCTTCTATTATCCATCCAATCTACTATATAAAAGTCAACGTTTGTCTGTGAGTTCGTCTGTTTGTCTGCATCAGGCAGGCGAAGACCTCATAGGATCGGCTGTGTGAGGCGAGAAGACCTCATAGGATGGCTGGCTGTGAAGATTCTATGGAATCCTGGGGTTGGCCGTTTAGGGAGGGACCTTTAGAATTCTCAGCCGGAGAGCTCTTGGGCCTCCGGCTGGTTGCTATGAGACGAGGCCTACCATCAGTAAGGATGCCAGAAAACTTTTGGGAGGCATATGTGAGAGAAATTAAAGTGACGTACACAGCATCGTTACAAGGTCTTCTCACCTCACGCAGTAGATTTTATGGGTTCCATATGGGAGGAATCTTAAAATTGAAATTTAAAACAAAAAATGCTGCCAGAAAAATGTAAAGCCATTGCACAAATTCAACAGAAAGCAAATAAAATAAGATAAAATAATCCAGAACCAGTACATCAATGTCGCCAGAGAACACAGAATGGATTGAGGCCTATGGAGAAAAGTTACAGGTACTGGAATAGGCCGGTTGCTGTGGAGACAAGGCCTAGCAGCAAAGAAGAAGACAGTGTATTCCTGCAGGAACCCAACCTCTGAATGTGAACGACTCTGAATAAAGATAGGATCGGGGAATATGGGGAAAATTTACAAGTACAGGAATAGGCCGGTTGCTATTGACACGAGGCTTGGCAGCAAGGAGGAGGACAGTGTCCTCCATCAGGAACCCGAACTGTGTACGTAAATAACTCTGAATACAGATTGCATCGGGAAATATGGAGCAAAGTTACAGGTACTGGAGAGGACAGTTTGGTGAGTTCTTACGAGGAAAATAAAAACCCCAGGCCGTGCCGGGTAAATATGCTAGCGGTAAAATAAATCCAGGTAGAGGATTAGGTGAAAGCAGGTGGAGGAGCGGGCACAAATAGCTAAAAGAAGCACCAAACCCCTTTCCTCTCTCTGCCACAGCACTGTGTGTAACCTTTCAATTTATTTATGAGTCTGACTTATACGCGAGTATATAGAGGATTCAACCTGGCTTTCAAATTGAAGTTAAGCTGGAATCCAGCAACACAGCTCCTTATGTAACCAGCAGACCACACCATGGCTGAATATCAATATCTGGTTACAGGGAGCAAATAAATCCCTTGCTGTAACAGCTTTGTGGGCTTCTGCTCCATGTCTGTTCACAGTTCAAAGTGCTAGCTCTGACCTATAAATCCCTATACGACCGACCATCTGAAAGTCTATATTTCTCCATATAAGCCTGTCATGAGTCCTTTTCGCACGGCATTTTCCATGCGAAAGAGGGCCTGGAGCATCGTGCAATTGCGAGGAGCGATCTCCACAACGTACTCAGAATCACGCGACGCTCCAGGGGCCAGCAGGGGCCGATTGTGCACCTTTTCATTTTCGGTTAGAAGCCAAAAGCGGTGTGTGATCGCGCATTGCTCCCGGGCCCTGCCCGCACTTACCTGGCGTGCGGAGCCTCCGGAGCCGGGCCGGTCGCGCTTCCTGCCCCAGTGCAGCCAGGGAAGGTCCCAGGCTGCACTGTGGAAGGAAGAGGCGGGGCTCTCACGCGAGCAGGCAGCTCGTGTGGAGCTGAAGCAGCGGGGAAGTGAGAGCCTCTCTCCGGAGGCTGCTCGAACGATCCCCACACCCCAGCGCCGGAAAAAGGTAAGATGCGGAAAGGGTCCAGGTCTTATGTTCTAGAGAGGAAGGTTTTCCCTCCATCCCACCACCCTCTCAGTCTCAACTGGCGAGAACATGGGAGGGAGCAGTCACAATGTTTCCTTTTTTCTTTAGGTCAAATAAGCCTTCAAGAGGAGCTTTCCTGGGAAGTGCCATCTCAAAAGCAATCTTAAAAATTGACCTTGAAAAACTGAGGCTTGCTTTGGAAAAAGATGATATCTCAGACGTCGCAGATAAAGCTCACCGAGAACTGGATTTACTACAAAATACCACACTTGACATAGCCATCACTGGGCGTTCAGGTGCCGGTAAATCTTCTCTCGTCAACGCTCTGAGGGGTATGAAAGATGATGAAATAGAGTCAGCTGAGACTGGAGTAGTACAAACAACAATGGAGCCGAAGGGGTATCCACATCTCGTATTCCCCAAAGTAACAATATGGGATCTACCAGGAACTGGAACACCCGAATTTCAAGCCAAGCAATACCTAAAGAAGGTGAATTTTAGCAAGTATGATTTCTTCATCATTGTTTCTTCAGAGCGGTTCAGTGACCATGATATCCAGCTAGCAAATGAAATTAAGAAACGTAAGAAGAAGTTCTACTATGTGCGGACGCATGTGGATGTCAATATTGATTCACAGAAAAGGAAGCAGAACTTCAGTGAGGATCAAACCCTGGAGAAGATAAGGAACGCCTGCTGTGAAAATTTGAGAAAGGCAGGAGAATCTTCCCCAAAGGTTTTCTTGATAAATCGGTGGAATTTGAAGCAGTACGATTTTCCCTCCCTGCATGACACCTTGGAGGCAGAGCTGGATGATCTCAAGAGACATGCTTTAATCTTGGCTACACCAATTTTCTCAGAAGAAGTTATTAAAAAGAAAAAAAAAGCATTAGAAGATCTCATACGGAAGCTAGCACTCGTGTCTGGTTTGGTGGGAGCCGTTCCTGTCCCTGGCCTCTCTTTTGCTTGTGATCTTGCCATATTGGTGGGAGCAATGATACTTTTCTGCAAGGCCTTTGGCTTAGATGACAATTCTCTGCGTAAACTGGCAAAATGGGTTGGCAAACCGGTTGAAGTGTTGAGGTCTGCTATAAAAAACACTCCCCTGCCCCACAGCATCAATAAAAAAATGGTCATTGGCCTCTTGTCAAAGTCTGTGATTTGTACCGCAGCGTCAGTGGCAGAAGTGGTTTTTTATTTTGTTCCTGCATTGGGGTCTGTATTTGGTGGAGCGTCTTCTTTCCTTTCCACCTTCTTCATGTTGAGAAGCTTTCTGCAAAATATTGAGATTGATGCTGCCAATGTTTGGTCCAAAGCAAGCAGTTCAAAAAAAGAATCCTAGACAAAGCTCAAAGCCTGTGAGTTTTGCACCGGAAGAAAATGGCAGCACAAGCGGGGAAAAGAAAAAGAAAAAGAAGTAAAATTGACTTGGAATTTCTGATAACAGTTTTCTTCCCATGTTTTTCTTGACTAAACTTTATTAAAAATATGAAATATGAAAACACCAAATGTATATCTAAATTATATAAGATATCGTTATTATGGGAGACAGAGGATGATTTAATCAAGGATTCCATGGTTAAATGGTCTCAAAATGTCAGTCATCCAATAAATTTAGGCCAGTAGACAAAAGTCTGGACCAAAAGGATGAACTACACAGCTTGTCAAGACATTAAGGAAAATCTCTACAAAATGCAATATAGATGGTACCTAACCCCAGATAAGCTATGTAAAATGTATAAGAAATATAATAATAAATGTTGGAAATGCAATACTGAAGTAGTTACCTTCTTTCACTTATGGTGGTTGTATAAAAAAGTAAACAAGTTTTGGAAAACAGTTCATATACAAATTGAAAAAATGTTGAGTTTACAATTTGAAAGGTCGCTTGAATTATATCTGTTGTGTATTATGGATGAAGCTCTTGTAAAGAAGGCAGGTAAAATATTTTATTTTAAAGCAGCAGCAAGAATAATTATGGCTCAAAAGTGGAGACAAAATACTCTTCCTACTATAGATGATTGGATTTTGAAAAAATTAGAAAAATTTATATGGATCGACTCACTCTTCTTTTGAGAGGGGAGAAATATGGTAAATTTATTAAAGACTGAAACATAATAATTGCGTATCTTAAGAACATGTGGGAAAATTTGAAAGTGGTTAATCCTGAATTATGAAAATATTGTAATTTTAAGTAGATAGCATTAGTTTTACGAAGAGATAGGAACGATGAAGCAAGGAGATCTCACATTAACAGGCTGAATTAATTATTTCAGATAATATATTGTATCAAATAATTTACAACCATGCTGGAAATGGGAGGAAGTTTTTAGAATGAATGTGAATGGGAACATATGAATGTTTACAATTGCTAGTATTAGATTATTAAGGTAGTATACTGAAATTTGCATTCTTTTTTTCTCTTTTATCTCTATTTTGTATTTATTGTTCTCTATTTTTTCCTTATTTTTTTCTCTTCTCTTTCTTTCCTCTCTCCTTTTCTATTTTCTTTTTTTTCCTTGATAGGATATTCTTTCTATGATGCTAAGACGGATTTTGGATGATAGATATGTGACATTTCTTATTGTTGAGTATTTAAAGTTTCAATAAAAATATTTTAAAAAATAAAATAAAAATATGAAATACATGAAGACTAAACAACAACAACAAAAACTACAACTACAAACAGATACATAGAAGATGAGAAAAGAACACTATATGTAGAAGTACCCGCTTTTCTCCTCACAGACCTATATAGCAGCTTCCCCCCCGTTCTCCCCCCAGTCTGCTAAAATGCCTTAACGCTTTATACCACTCTGCCTTCCCCTTTAAAATATCTCCTTTCTGTAAAAAGATCAAAGCCTTTCAGTTGTTATTGACAATCCCCTTTAATCTATGGTGGCATGGTTTTGTTTGGTTATAACTGCTGGGAATCATTCAGCTGCATCAACATTTATAAAAATATACTATAATTTTATTAAAATAAGAAACAGAATAAAGTCTCCCCTGCCCCCCCGCCTTGATTGACTGAGAGCTTCTCCGGCTGAAGGACTGACTTTAACGCTTACTCCTGCAAGTCTGACTCACAGCCAATTCAGTGTGCTTGCTATATATACATTTCCCCCTTAGGGTACCACCTCCTCTTTCACCCTAACGGGCTGAGTTTCTCTCCGGAGTGGCCATTCTGCTTGCTTGGCAACCTGTTGCAGGGCAGCTCTGCCATTCAGAACAGCCACTCCCCCAAGACTACGTCACAGAATAAGGAAAAACACACACCTAAATACCAAGAGTAAATACTAACACTAAACACTTACACTGAATACTAAATACTAACATTGACTACTAAAGAATAACTGTTTAAAATGTTCATGAATGCTCCAACTGTACAATAACATGGAACAACCCACTGACAAATAGAGCATATGTCTATGCAGATTTTTCCAGTCAAAGTGTTATTCCACAGGTGTTCTTTTAAGGTGCTTAACATCCACAGTCCAAATGAGGCATCCTGTGCTGGTCCTTGCAAGTCGAATTGACCCCTCATTGGCCAGCAGGATCAGACTGGTTGGCATAGTTCAGAATGGGATGTCTTGTTTAAATGCTTGGCTAGCTAAACACATGCTATCAGTCTTGTGGTACCTTTTACCCACACCCTGGCTCCTGTTGCCCTGAAAAGTGGTGGACCTTGAGGTCCTCCAGCAGCACCAGCATCTTCTGAGAAAGATGAGGGATTATAGCTCAAAGGAGGCTTGGGGGGTACGAATTGTAGGACACCAGTGGAAAGTCAAAAGAATGTCTTTAATGTGGAAAATCACAACACACGCATAAGAATTCAAGTGGTCTTATGAACTATACATGGCTTGCAGAAAGAAAGGAGGAAAAGAGAGTGGAGATTTTGGGATGAAGAGGTGAAAGTTACTATTCCTGAAGCAGAAGAGGATCGAAGCGAGGTGTCTCAGACTGGAAGGTCTAAGGGCAGTACAATGAACAGGAATCGGGGGCCCACACGGCATAACATACATCCAAAGTACTAGCAAAAAGTGAGGGTCTCAACCAGGGTTTAAATACTTTTTTTCTGCCCTGAAGGGGAATGTGTTAATTGCTCTCTGGCAGAGCCAACAAAGAGGCTTCTGGAATGTTCTGATTGTCTTTGCGACAGGTGAGAAAAGACTAAGGGAAATCACAATAGCTTCCTGATGTCTGGAAAGGTCAGGGAACTAAAGGACAATTTCTGTGGGGAGAGGTAACAGAATGTCACCCTTTTGGATGCTCCCTCTGGCAGCTTTGTTCACTATTGTTCACTATTATTCACTATTGTTCTTAGGCTTGGATCTGTTAGAGGACCATTTAAAATGCATCAGGTGGAGTTCTCTGACTGATCCTCCTGAACTTATGACCTGGCCATTCTGAGCTTCTTTGTCCAAGCTTTGAAGCTTCCAGCCAGGGTCCTTTCCTGTCCATATGACTTTCAGCCATAAGGGCAAGATTTATATTTATTTCATGCCAAGTAAACAGTACTTATAGCCAATCGTACTGTATGAGAGATTGGGGGTGTGCGGCATGGCAACGCTGCAATCTTGCGTGGCTCAGCCTAGCATAGGTACATAGCTACACAAAGCTGTTTAAGACCCCACCTGGTTTACCATAAAGTTTCTGAATCCACACCCTCCCCCCAGCTATTTCATGCCTGGTAGGAATCACAAAAAGCATCTGGCTTCGTCTCCATAGCTAGACATGAAATGTTTACTACAGCCACTGAGACCTCTGGACAAGCCTGATGGAACTCATCAGATGATGTATTTGCTTTGTGACTGAAGATGGGGACATATCAAGACGCTTCTATGATACCTCCCCACTCTCCAGCACATATGGGATTTCTGGGAGAGGTGGGCTCTGTGAGAGGTCAGGAGAGAGCTGTGGTCACTCTGGGAAGGAAAGGAAAGAAATATCAATTTAGGAGCCTAAAGCACCAAAGCGGAGATCAGAGCAGAGAGGGCTTTTCAGTGCTATTCTTGGGAACCCATCAGAAGCTTCTACGTAGTTTTTCTACAAGAAAAGCCATATTGGTAGACAAAGTCTTCTTCCCAGTCAATATTTTGCTTTTCACTGTTAAATTCAGCTGTAGTCATACAATCAGAATTTGGAGGGGCCCTATCGACCATCAGATAACTGTCCAGTCTTTGTTCAAAGACCTTCAAAGAAGGAGACCTAACCAGGTGGTTTTATTTGTGTACCGCTCTCACTCTCAAGAAATTCCCTGTAATGTTTGACCCTCCTGTAATTTACAACCACTAGATGTGGTTTTATCCTCTGATGCATTGTTGTTCATAGCTAGAGGGAAGTGTGGATTGTGAGTGAATGCACACTCTCATTTCACATGCACTACAGCAGTGATACCTCAGAGATCTCATCAGTATTTCATGTGGATGTTGAATGTACTCCAGGCACTTCATATACCGATACAATCTCTTGCAACACATAGGACTAGTGCCAGCGATTGGCCACATCTGGTTGACACCCCATAACCAGAAGGACTCATCCAAATCCATCAACTTCCAGCTCCTGACCTGCGGTGGTCAGGAAGTGGTAACATGATAAAAATGACAGGCCAAAAAGGTAATCTTTGCCACAGAATGTTAAAACATCATTCCAAAGGAATCATAGTTGGCTTGAATCATAGAATTTGTCCCAACTAAAGTAGACCAACTGTACGTATGTGTTGGCTCATTATCCAACAGTCAGTTCAGTGGGGTTCCTCAACTTGGGACTAACCAACGGGGTGCCAGCCCTTGAGGATTTGCTTCAGTTTGACTTGGCTGGTTGCGTGTTTCTGAAACAATAGGTGCAAAGTCCACCACCAAGGTGGAGGTTTTTAAACAGAAGCTGGATGACCACCTCTCCAAGCTTCTTTAGCAGCAGACACTCCACTAGCACAGAGTTGGATATGATGGCCTTTTGGGTCCTTGCCAGCCTCATAATTGCAGATACCCTTCTGAAACAGGAAAGCCATCTCAAGGCATTCTCCCTGACCCAAAGTGAAAGGCAAACAGTGTCCTCTTACCATCCGATTTAAAGAACCCAAAGAGACAGGCATCTTATTTTCAACCTGGAAGTTGAATGATGTTCTGTGTAGTGTCTGAGGCCAGCAAACTACCACAGGGGTTACAGGACAGGCCAAATGGCATCCATCTCTGCTGCTACTAGCCTCGAGCATCTGCTGCCTGAGGTGGACTCCTTCTTCTCTCTGATGGCAGTGCCAGCCCTGGATTCCAAGGAGAGAGGAGACAATATAATCTTGCAACCAACTTTCCTTGCAAAGGGATTGGCACATGGGCTTTCTTTTCAATTATAAAGATGTTGTCAGGGAGGAGTTCAGGTGGAAGATTCTTGGCATTGCTACAAAATAAAAAACTGGGGCTCAATAAAGCTTATTTCCTTGTTACATGATTTTGCTGTTGGAAAATCCCTCACTCCACCTCCCTAAGGGGTGGACCATAGCACTGCAGCCTACAAGAAAAAGATAATAAAAACAAATGGACTTTCATTTTCATCGTGCTCTGTTTGGAATCAGCAGGAAAAGACGTAGCAGCAGAGAGTTTCTTAGCTGCACAAGGGGAAGCCATCCTATCCACCAGCTATTCTCCCTGAAACTAAAGAGCTCCACTGTTTCGTTAGCAATCACAAGCAAACTTTCATCGGCTATTCAAGGTAAGCCAGTCCCTTTGGATTTCAGTTTTCTCCACCTCCTTTCCTGAATGTCTGTGTTCCTAGACCCAATAGTTTCTACCACAAGGTTCTCACCCCATCTCTAAAAGAGCTCTTGTTAAACGTGATCTATTGAAATGAATATTTTTTTTATCCTGGCATTCTACTTATGATGTGCTTGAAGCTGAAAATGTTAAAAACATAAAACAGTGAACTCTTCTTTTCTCTCTACATGCTGGGCTTCGTGCTGGGGCAACTGGAATTCTCTGCTGCAAAGCTCTTTCTCCTGCTTTCCTTGTCATACAGGACAGAGTTAAGTCGTTTCACTCCCCAATCCCTCTCTTCTCAAAATACTCTCTAAACGACTCATCATCTACAAACCCCACGTTTCTTTAGGAGACAGCTACGACAATTACTCTGAGATAAAACTGATCTGTCATGTTCAGTGTTGATGTACCATTTCTCTCTCTTCCCACCTCCCCTGCTTTTTTTCTCCCTTTCAGCAGTCAGAAGGGCAAATGGACTCTCCAAAATTGTGCTTGTCATTTGTGTGTGCAAAAATCAGCAAGACTGCGTAGTCGCATTTCAAACTGTTTCCTGCAGGAGGGAGGGGGGTGTCTCAACAGGCATTAACACCCGGGCTCCAGAATGCCTTTGATTGTTTCTTCTAAGGTTTTCTCCTGGGAAAACAGTAGCGATGAAACTAGGTGGGAGACAGGTTACCACTTGACATCCCTCACGAGGTCTTGGAGGAGGCATTGCTCTGCCTATTCCTATTCTGCCCCAGAAGGAGCAAAGCATTCTTGACTAGAGATGTAAAATTCCAGGACACTGTGGAGCCGTAGGGGTATTTTTTTATTATTATTTTTGTTTAGTTTTAATAGAAGTTGGGAATTTTCAGAATTTTTTTTTTTATAAAAATGACAGTATCAGCCCTTTTTACATTTTGTCACTCTAACAACATTAATGCATTATGTATAGCTTGCTCAGCACGGAATAGCTGTGATTGATATATTAAAAGTGCATTGTTTTCATAAAATAATTACAATTTAAATACATATGTGTGCGTGTGTGTGTGTGTCTGTGTGTATAGTACAAATTAAACTACATGCTCCTGAGCCATAAGGAACCCTGAGCTATAAGGAACTTCTTCACTTTTGACAGATTATGAGGACCTGATAAAACTTCCAAGGAAAAGAGAAGTGATCATCAACATTGATCATAAAAAGTGTTTTTGTCTCTTCTAGTCATTAATAGTGCCGAGTAAACATAAAGCACTCATTCTCAGAAAAAGAACTGAGGACAGGAAGCCAAGAGCAGGGGTTACAATAAGGGGAGAGAGTATGCAAAGACTTACACAAAAGTTTACCTGCTACAGAGTTTTTAGAAATAATATATGAGGAATACAGTTGGTCCTCCACATTTTGGGATTTCACTTTCACTTTAGATTATTTGCAAATTTCTCCATCCCAGCTCCCCCCACTTCAAGTACTTCTCTTCCAGGGGAACTCTCCCTCTCGGGGGCTCTGATCAGGCCACAAGGCCCTTTAGAAACCCACCCCTGGTGCTCCTCCACCAGCCACTGCCTGACCAGCTAAGGCCATTTCTGCATTACACTGTTATAGTGCTATTGTTCCACTTTCAACATCCTGTGGAATTCTGGGGTTTATAGTTTACTAAGGCCAAAGAGCTCTCTGCTGAGAATTCTAAAGGCCCCTCCCTAAACTGCAAACCCCAGAGTTTGACAGGATGTTGGAAGTGAAATGAATAGCACTTCAACGGTACAGGTCGGAAATGGCCTAAGGATGGATTGCAGCCCAATTTCTCAGCACACAAACCTTCTCCCAATGCCCCGCATACACATAAGGAAGGAAATGGGCAAGACAGAGTAAGCCTAGGGCCAACCCGCCCTGTCTCTCTCCTTTTCCTGACTTGCTTTGGACTCTGGCCACTTGTTTTCCCCATCATGCCTTAGCTCCCTTCGCCCTCACACACGGTCATTTTGATATTTGTGATTTTTCCACTTTTGTGGGGGTCCTGTGCCCCTAACCCTACTGAATATAAATCTAAGTGCATGTGTAAAAAAATGTATTCCTTGTTGTTGAAGACAACATTCCATAACCCATTTTTTCCATTTTTTCTGGGAAAAATAGACTTTCTTTCCCTCTTGACCTTCATTTCCCTACTTTCAGACAGCATATCAGTCCCGTCTGAGCCCTGACTTAAATGGCCCTGGGGGACACTAGTTGAGAGCTACTCCTATGAACTTTGCTCTTTCTCCCAGATAGAGATAACTAGAGGGTCTACCCAACAAAAAATAGCAGGGGATGGGGAGGTGTGGAGAGAGTTGACACTATTGGCATTCTGGATTTTTACAGACATTGGCCAGATTAGGCTCCCTGGACATTCTTTTTCCTTCATGGACCACTTTTGATACACATCTAACCCAGATTGTCTATGCAAAATATGGGAACACTGACAATATTAATGGTCTTCCTTACAGTGACAAAATCATCATGGGTGGTAGAAGCTCAAAACCAACATCAGGTAAGGAATATGAAGATGTAAGGGCAAATCATGGGAACGTCACATTTGACATTGCCATCACAGGTGCAACTGGTGCTGGCAAATCATCCCTTGTCAATGCCCTGCGAGGTATGAGAACAGATGAGGAAGCTGGTGCAGCTGTGACTGATGTGATAGAACATACAACAGAACCAATGGCATATGTGCACCCTGCACATCCAGAAATAGTAATCTGGGATCTCCCAGGAACTGGAACAACTGCATTTAAAGGCAAGGAATATGTAAAGGATATGCATTTTAAGATGTATGATTTCTTCATCATTGTTGCTGAAAATCGCTTCACTGAGGATGACATCCAACTGATCCGTGAAATCCAGAAACTAAATAGGAAGTTCCTTTATGTACGCACCAAAGTGGATGTCAGCATCAGTTCTGAAATGAAGAAACCTAACTTCGACGTAGAGAAACTCCTAGAGAAGATAAGGATAAACTGCTCTGAAAATTTGACCAAGGCAGGAGAATCTTCTCCAAGGGTTTTTCTCATATCAAGATGGGATCTGGACATGTATGATTTCCCACGTCTTCAAAAGACCCTTCAGGAGGAATGGGATGATTTCAAGAGACATCCCACAAGGTTGCCCCCTGAGCTAGAAGGGAAGAGACATGACAGGTAGGTCAGATTGTCATAAGGCCAATATCCTGTTTGAGTATGGATCTGCACATTAATATAAAAACAAGATGATAATGTTGAATAATATTACAGTTTTATATAATATAAGCTTTTTCTGTCCCATTGTTCTCATATTAGAAAATGAAGACCCAGCCTCCCTCATTACTGTTATTGTTTCAGATAAACCCATCTGAGTTCCCAGGCTCAAGTACTAGTTTCCTCTTGATTATCATTTCTATATATGTATACCTTAGCAGTATGGCAAGAATTTTAATCAAAACAATTGATCCAAAGAATCTGGGTTGAGTTATCCATTGGACATTGTAAGTACTGTACCTTAATTTTCATCAAAGAAAGGGAGCATCCCATTCTCTGAGTAGACTGGTGAAAAGCAAGAGCTTAGTCCATCCTGGGGGAATCTAAAAGAAGCACCAACCCCCTGTTTTCTCTCTGCCGTAGCACTGTTTCCAACCTTCGTGAAAGCCTAGGTGGGAAAATTGTGGTGGCAGGTCTTTGGCACATCTACTCAAAGTAGTATTGAGAGAGTAAAGCAGGTTGGTGCTACTTTTAGGTTCTTCTGGGATGGACTACACTCTCCCCTTTCACCACTCTACTTTCACCACTCCCCTTTTTTTAAAATAAGATTTAATACTGTACCTTAACCTTTATCCAAAAAAAAAGAACCATCCCCTTCTTTAAGTCGAGTATTGAAAGGCCCCTGAGGTGATGCTGGCGCTTTCCCTCTCAATGGAATGACCAGCAACTTATCCACGGGTCATATCAAAATCCATAATTTTGGTCTCAAATGCTCCCTTTGACTCATATGTAAAGTTGGGTTACATGTGAATATATATGGTATTCAACCTGGCTTTCAAACTGAGGTCAGTTTGGAATCCAGCAACAGAGCTCCTTATGTAATCAGGAGACCATGCCAGGCTGCTGGTCCATTTCTGTTCAGAGCTTGAAACTGTAGTTCAGAACTATAAATCTCTATACAACTGACCATCTGAAAGCTTGTATCTCCCCATATGAGCCTGTCAAGATCTTATGCTCTACAGGGGAAAACTTTTTCTTCATCCCACCGCCCTCTGAAGCTGAACTGGTGAGGACAAAGGAGGGAGCCTTCTTAGTGACTGCTCCTAGGCCTAATCGTTTCATTGGCAGGCTAAGACCTTCTTATTTAAACAGACCATCAGCCTTAACTGACCAGGGTAGAGGGATGTGCAATTAGGTGTCCTGCTTTTAGTATGTAGCATGTATTTCATGCACTTTCATTGTTTTTAAGTTAATGTCCGAAAAGTAGTGCCTTAACTGGATGTATGGTTTAATGATTTTAAACGTTTGTACTCCAGATCGTTGTAGTTGTTCTATTCTAATTTTTATTGTAAGCTGCTTTTAGTCTCATTTGCTTGAAAAGCGGGATACAAATAAAATGAAATAAAATAACTTGTTAAAGTGTTAACACCTGCCATCATAAAGGCGAGAACAGTAATAACAACTGATTGCAAGCAGCTTGTTAACTAAAGAAGCTTAACTCCAAATGGATAAAAGAAAGGGCCATTTGAAAATTGGGTACAGGAAGTTAATAACGACAATGTTTCTTTTCTTCCTTAGGTCAAATAAACCTTCAAGAGGAGCTTTTCTGGGAAGTGCCATCTCAAAAGCAATCTTAAAAATTAACCTCGAAAAACTGAAGCTTGCTTTGGAAAAAGATGATATCTTGGACGTTGCAGCTGAAGTCCAGCAAGAGCTGGATTTACTAAAAAATGCCACACTTGACATAGCCATCACTGGGCGTTCAGGTACTGGTAAATCATCTCTCGTCAATGGTCTGAGGGGTATGACTGATTATGAAGCAGAGTCGGCTGAGACTGGAGTAGTGCAAACAACAATGGAGCCAAAGGGGTATCCGCATCCCGTATTCCCCAAAGTAACAATATGGGATCTACCAGGAATTGGAACACCTGAATTTCAAGCCAAGCAATACCTAAGGAAGGTGAATTTTAGCAAGTATGATTTCTTCATCATTGCTTCTTCAGGGCGTTTCACTGAGCATGATATCATGCTAGCAAAAGAAATTCAGAGACTTCAGAAGAAGTTCTACTATGTGCGCACACATGTGGATGTCAATATTGATTCAGAAGAAAGGAAACAGAATTTCAGTGAAGAGAAAACCCTGGAGAAGATAAGGAACAACTGCTTGGAAAATTTGAGAAAGGCTGGAGAATCTTCCCCCAGGGTTTTCCTAATATCTCGGTGGGATTTGGACCTGTATGATTTTCCCTCCCTGCATGATACCTTGGAGGAGGAGCTGGATGATCTCAAGAGATATGCCTTAATTTCAGCTACGCCAATTTTCTCAGGAGAAATGATCAAAAAGAAGAAAGCGGCATTGGAAGCCCTCATATGGAAGCTAGCACTCGTGTCTTGTTTTGTGGGAGCTGTGCCTGTCCCAGGCCTCTCTTTTGTTTGTGATCTTGGCATATTGGTGGGAGCACTAGTACATTTCTGCAAGGTCTTTGGCTTAGATGAAGATTCCTTACGTACCCTGGCAAACCGAGTTGGCAAACCTATTGAAGAGTTGAGGTCTGCCATTAAAAACACTCCCCTGCCCCGCACCATCAATAAAGAACTGGTCCTTGGCCTCTTGTCAAAGTCTTTGCTTTGTGCAACACTGACAGTGATAGAACTGGTTTGTGATTTTGTCCCTGTGTTGGGTTCTATAGTGGGTGGAGTCAGTTCTTTTGTATGCACCTTCTTTATGTTGAGAAGCTTTCTACAAAACGTTGAGGTTGATGCTGCCAATGTTCGGGCAAAAGCAAGAGAGCAAAAAAAGAGTCCAAGATAAAGTTCAAAGCATGTGGAAGAAAACAACAGCACAGGGGGGAAAAAAGGGAAATTAACTTGGAATTTCTGACAGTTTCTTCACATTTTTTTTGCTGAACTTTATTGAAAACGGAGAGTACGTAAAGACAAAACAAAAGAAACAAAGTACAACCAAAAATAGATGCAAAGAAGAAGAAAAGAATACAATAACAAAAAAATTCAAATGCTAAATATTAACGCTGACTGCTAAATACTAACATTAAACACAAAAAAATAATTGACTGCAATGTGATTGAATGCCCAAACAGCAAATAACATTGAACATCCTACTGACAAATAAAGCATATCTCTATGCAGATTTTTCCAGTGAATGTGTTATTCCACAGGTGGTCTTTTAATGTGCTTGGCACCTTGCCTGTTCGCGGAGGTGGGGGGCGGCGCTCACGCGCACAGCCTCTTGCGCGAGGCGCTCACTTCCCTGCTCCTTCGTCGCTGCAGCTGGTTTGCCGGTCGCGCGAACGGCCCGCCCCTTCCTTCCGCAGAGCACCCTCGGAGCTGTAGGCCGCGCTGGGGCAGGAAGCGGGACCGGCCCGGCTCCAGAGGCTCCGCAGGGCAGGCAAGTGTGCGCGGGGCCTCGGAGTGACGCGCGACCGTGCGGGATTTTCGGCTTTAAGCAGAAAATAAAAAAAATGCGTGCGCGGTCCGCGTTAGGCTCTTGAGTGTCGCGCAAATGTGAGTGCGTCGTGTGGACCGCTCCTCACATTTACGTGACGCTCAAGAGGCCCTTTCGCTTAAAAAACGCCATGCGAAAGAATCCAAATGAGGTCTCCTGTGCAGGTCCCTGCAAGGCCAACTGACCCAACCTTGACTAGCAAGATCAGACTGGTTGGTATAGTTCAGAATGGAAAGTCTTGTTTCAATGCTTTGCTAGCTGAGCACATGGTATCAGTCTTGTGATACTTTTTACCAACACTCTGCCTATAGTCCTGAATGGCTCAGCCCAGCATAGTTACATGGCTACACGCCCACCTGATTGACCAAAAAGTCCCTGAATGCCTCTCCCCGCCACTATTTCATACCTGGTGGGAGTTGCAGAAGCATCTGGCAAAGTCTCCATAGCCAGGAATGAAATCTTTACAGCAACCACTGAGACCTCTGGAGGACCGTGATGGAATTCATCAGATGATGTGATTGCTTTGTGACTGAATATGAGGACATAGCCAGGCACTTTTCTGATACCTCCCTCTCTCTAGCAGGTATGGAAAGTCTGGGGGACGTAAGCTTCAGTGACTCTGCTGGAGATCAGGAGTGGGTTTGGTCACTTTGGGAAGGAAGAAGAAAGGAAGATCAGCTTCCTTAGTATGCAAAAATGGATATATGAATGTTAATATACATGTGTGTATGTCCCTGACAGGATATTAATGTAAGCATACAGCATGAAACATATGTTAGGAGCCCAAAGCACCTAAGTTGAGGTCAGAGTAGACAGGGTTTTTGAGTGCTATTCTTGGCAAGCTATCAGAATATCCTTTGAAGTAAGAAAAGTAGTATTGGTACACCATGGGCATTTCTGCATGACGGGACTCAGCAAAGTCCTTTCGTTACAGCCCCGGGGGGTGTGGGGAGAGGGAAAGTGTGCCAGGAATGCTCCCCTCTGCACCTCGCCCAGTCATTTGGGAGGGGAGTGCTCTGGCCCTGCCTTTTCCCTTCTGCAGCACAGCCGAGTAGTTGCCATTGCTGTGCTGGGGAGGGAGGTGTCATCAGCATGCTTCCCCCCTTCTGCATGGAAAGTGTAAAATGGATTTTTCTGTTTTACAAATACTGCGCAACGCACGGGGACAAGACAGGGGCCAGACTGTGATGACCTGCAGAAGCATGACCTCCAAAGCGCTGCTATCATGTCCCAACTGCAGGGCAGCCATGCCATGCAGATAGGGTTTTCCTTTGCCCATTCAGTATTTTGCTGTTCACACTGCTAAATTTGTTCAGCTATAGTCATAGAATCATAGATTTGGCAAGGGACCTACAGGCCATCAGGCCCAACCTCCTCCTCAATGCAGGGACTCCAGCTGGAGCATCCCCAGCAAGTAGCTATCCAGCCTTTGTTTGAACACATCCAGAGAAGGAGATACCACGAGGTGGTTCCATTGCTGAACCACTTCCACTGTCAAGAAATTCCCTGGAATGTTCCATCAAAATTTACTCTCTTGTAACTAAAAATCATTAGACTTAGTTTTATGCTCTGTTGCATAGTGTAGCATAGCTAGAGAGAAACGTGGATTGTGAGTAAATGCACATTCCCTCTTCACATCACTACGATAGTGATGATAATGCATAATATAAAATAATGACTTGTTTTAGATGGAATTATTTTAGATGGTTGAAAAATTAGTATTTTTGTTAACAGATAAATTTAAAAAATGAGTAAATGAATATGTGCCTTTAAGCAGAATAACCAAGGGAACACCAAAGGGAGGAAAAAAACCCTGCCTTGTAACAGGATGTGGAGGAGATAAAAGAGACACCAGAGCTTGAGCCGGGAGAGCTTAGATAAGAGCACAGAACTTTTAGGACTGAAGGGAGAAAAGTCATGTGAAGATAAGTAAAATAGGTGTGTCAGGCTAAGTAACAGTTTTAGCCAATTATGTGCATTTTTGAAACGACAAGGGCATATGCGTTTCAAATGGAGAATGTGTTCAGTACTGACTTACTTTTTTCCAGCAAACACAAACTCTAAAAATCAGTCCGCTTGTACAATTGATATTTTTAATTGCAATTTTCAGTTGACTTAATTAGATTATCTTCTTACCCTACTCAGTCTCTATGAGTTGTTTTTCCTTGGCTTCATAAACTCAGGAACAGGCAGATTTGCAGCAGCAGTGATAGCTCAGAGATCTCATCAGTATTTCATGTGGATGTTGAATGTACTCCAGATCCCTCACATACTGACGAAATCCCTTGCAACGCATAGGACTAGTGCCAAGGATCGGCAACATCTGGCTGATAGTCCATAACCAGAAGGACTCATCCAAACTTATCACCTCCAGCTCCTCACCTACCTGTGGCCATCTGATATTTTTTTTAACCATCCTTTATCTTCTCAGAGCGAATTCAGATGCTTCCACATGGAAGATTCCTTTCCAGAACCATCCAAAGTCAGTATAGAAATATTACCTTTATGTAAGACTCTTCCCTTGTGGAAGAGGGTCAAAGAATAAGGTGGTGCTCTCTCTCTTTTATCCTGGGTGCCATGAAACCATGAGCACCCCAGCAGAAGCTCAGAAAATGTTGTGGTCACCATGAGGAGGCAGCAGAGTGGCTGTAGCAGCCGAGAGCAAACAGAAGGCAGGAGGGAGCAGCTACAGTCCTTTAGGGTTTGGATAAAATCTGTCAAATCCAGACAAAAAGGAAACAGGAGGAAAAGGCGAGAAAGAGATCTTAAAATATACAACAAATTCCAACCTCTGCAGGCTGGCAATACTCTTTTAGGATCAGCTATATTAGAACAGCTGTATTAGAACTATGTTAGGGTGCAAGCTTTTGAGTTCTCCGGAACTCTTCAGCAGGCTAGGCAATATGGGAGAGGGCCGCCGCAGGCGAGTCCATAAATTTGGCCAGATATATTTCTACCCATAAACAGTTCACCTGGGTCCCAACATAAAATCCCCATGGAGCAAGAGATGCAGGAGGGCACAACACTCTGGCCAGATATATTCATAACCAGTACCTGTCTGGTTCAACTTTGCTCTCAAGATGAGGGTTTCACATGAATGAAGGTCAAGCTAGACAGTATATTGAAGATTTTTTCCCCCTGGTCTTAGGTGTAGCAGGCACATTCCTAGAGGGTAAGCCTGAGAGATGATGCTGTTTGAGGCAAATAACAAGTGCTCTTCGGTTTCCTGTTTTTTCAACACTGAGGTCAGGGATGGGAGAATGCAGAAGGATGGGCGCAATAAACCCACATGGATCAAAGATCCCCTGGCGGCTGTTGATACACAAAGGAGTCGCTAGGAGTTAATACTCTGAGGAATCTAGAAAAGGATGCCAGAGTTGAGGCAAAACCATTTTCCTCATTCATCACACTGGTTCGTGCAGGGAAAGTTGGAGGCCATGCAGTTTCCTTTTGCTCTCCTCCCCCTCCCACCCTCAGATGATTTTCAAACAACTGATTTACAAGAAAACGAAACTTCAGTCCCGGGAGTTAGGTTTCTCTTTCTCAGAAATCAAATGTCGAACCAGCCCACTGTGCAAACGAGAGGGAGGGTTGGGAACACCAGGCTGTTCCTGATGAGAAGATTGGATTATATCTTCAGTTTCAAAAGGACAGCTTCCCTTGACATGTTTTCTTGACTGTGATGCGTAGCCAGCAGCCAGGAATGACAAGCGAAGAAATGACAAGTTCAGTTCCCAAGACAATACTGTAGAAATGAGGTGGGAGGTGGGAGAAGGGTGGGAGTTGCTCTAGCTCAGTGCTTTTGAAAAGCAGTTCTTCAGCTGTGCCCCCTTCCCCGGCTTTTGGCCTAGCTGGCGGGGGCTATTAAGTGCTCAAGCTGAAAATACCTGGAGGATCGAAGCTAGAGGACCAAGGCCATTTCCACACCCGACTGTTGTAGTGCTACTATTCCACTCTCAACCTCCGGTGGAATTCTGGGCTTTGTAGTTGACTGAGGCCAAAGAGTTCCCTGGCTGAGAATTCCAAAGGCCCCTCCCTAAACTGCAAACCCCAGGATTCCATAGGATGTGGAAAGTGGAATAATTGCGCTATAACAGTCTAGTGCAGAAATGGTCCAACTGCCTGATCTTCAATCAAATGTCCTACCTGAATATATAAACTGGTGTCATGGTGATGACAGATTAGTAGAGGCATAATAGGATTATTTATTTCTTTACTTTTGGCCAACTTCACTGCCACGTAAGAGGCGCAACAAAAGCCCTTGCTAATTTTCAGGGGTTTTTGCTCTGTGACCTGTGCCACCCGCACTCCAGGCTGCTTCATTGCCTGGAGATGTTCTGCACACCGACAACTGAATGATGGGCTCCGCAACACTGCCCTGAGGATTCAGGAACAAGTGCGTAAAGAGAAGTGAGAGCCCTAATCCCATCTTACCATCCACCGGCTACAACTGGCCAGGACATTTTTCAGTCCCTTAAATCCAGGATTTTCCCATTTTCCAGGATGAATGGCAACTCCGTGTGGTTCCCCCGCGAGGGTTCTGCAGACCCCAAGTTAAGAATCACTGATTTACTCTTCAGTGGGGGATGCCGGAGGCAGCCGTTTCCTCCGCCTTTTGGAGGCAGGTACATACAGTTACGGTAGCATGGGCTGGATTAAAGCCCCGCTCTTTTCAAGCTTTTCTCATTGCACTGTTGGCTGCAGGCGTCCTCCCGTAATCCAACACCAAAAAGATGCATTTCTTCAGCCCTCTTCTATTATCCATCCAATCTACTATATAAAAGTCAACGTTTGTCTGTGGGTTCGTCTGTTTGTCGGCATCAGGCAGGCGAAGACCTCATAGGATCGGCTGTGTGAGGCGAGAAGACCTCATAGGATGGCTGGCTGTGAAGATTCTATGGAATCCTGGGGTTGGCCGTTTAGGGAGGGACCTTTAGAATTCTCAGCCGGAGAGCTCTTGGGCCTCCGGCTGGTGCTATGGAGACGAGGCCTACCATCAGTAAGGATGCCAGAAAACTTTTGGGAGGCATATGTGAGAGAAATTAAAGTGACGTACACAGCATCGTTACAAGGTCTTCTCACCTCACGCAGTAGATTTTATGGGTTCCATATGGGAGGAATCTTAAAATTGAAATTTAAAACAAAAAATGCTGCCAGAAAAATGTAAAGCCATTGCACAAATTCAACAGAAAGCAAATAAAATAAAATAAAATAAAATAAAATAATCAAAAACCAGTACATCAACGTCACCAGGGAACACAGATTGGATTGGGGCCTATGGAGAAAAGTTACAGGTACTGGAATAGGCCGGTTGCTGTGGAGACAAGGCCTAGCAGCAAAGAAGAAGACAGTGTATTCCTGCAGGGACTCAACCTCTGAATGTGAACGACTCTGAATAAAGATAGGATCGGGGAATATGGGGAAAATTTACAAGTACAGGAATAGGCCAGTTGCTATTGACACGAGGCCTAGCAGCAAGGAGGAGGACAGTGTACTCCATCGGGAACCCGAACTGTGTACGTAAATAACTCTGAATACAGATTGCATCGGGAAATATGGAGCAAAGTTACAGGTACTGGAGAAGACAGTTTGGTGAGTTCTTACAAGGAAAATAAAAACCCCAGGCCGTGCCGGGTAAATATGCTAGCGGTAAAATAAATCCAGGTAGAGGATGAGGAGACAGCAGGTGCAGGAGGGGGGTGGGCATAAAAAGCCTTTGTCAAAATGAGCCTTTTTAAAAAACCGAGGTATGCCTGTGACTGTCACCGTTAAACAGAAGCGTCCGTAATAAACATGGAAGGACCGTGCACGTTGCGGCGCTTTTGCAAAGTGCCTCATTACGAACCATAAAGTCAAAATCCAAGTAACCGAGATTTCAAGGTTTTAAGCCAGAGATGCTCAGTTCTGAGGCCTCATTCCAAACAGCCTCAGAGAAAGGGAGTCCACGGCCATTCCCGCACTAGATTGTTACAGTGCTATTATTCCTCGAAGGCCCCTCCCTAAACCGCAAACCCCGGGATTCCACAGGATACTGAAAGGGGAACGATAGCACTGTAACAGTCTAGTGTGGAAATGGCCATACTGGCTTGGGACGCCTGATCCTCGAGGAGCAACTAGCCGGTGCTGCAAAGGAGTCGCCGGCCGCGGCGGTAGGGGGAAGCAAAGGGTCTCTACAGAGGAGCAAGAGATCGAAAGAGGGGCTGAAGGTGAGCTGGGAGTCGACTAGGCCCCTGCCGGATTCCTTCTTTGTCTTTTGCCTTGGATTTGCTGGTTTAGGCCCTTCCCGCTTGTTTGACTCTGGCCCTTTGCAGTAGGCCCCGTCCGGCAGAGAGGGTTTATTTTTGGATCTGCATCGACGCCCTCCACACAGACCCCGGGGATAACTAAAGGGGGGTAATGAGGACATGCCCCCCCCATTAGAATTCGGTCCCACCAATGAAATTTTCCTCCATTTCTCAAATTTCTAGCAAAGCAGCAGCTGGAAACATGAGCATTTAGAAATACAGGCCATTTCCACACTACTGTTCTTCCGCACTGGACTGTTATAGCGCTATTATTCCACTTGCAACATCCTATGGAATCCTGGGGTTTGCGGTTTCGGGAGGGGCCGGCAGGCCCCTCCCGAAACCGCAAACCCCAGGATTCCATAGGATGTTGCAAGTGGAATAATAGCGCTATAACAGTCCAGTGCGGAAATGGCCAACGAGTGTTATTATTCCACTTTCAACATCCTGTGGAATTCTGAGCTTTGTAATTTACTGCGGCCAAAGAGCAATCTGGCTGAGAATTCCAAATGCCCCTCCCTAAGCAGCAAATCCCAGGATTCCAGAGGATGTTTAAACTGGAATAATAGCGCTAGAACAGTGTAGTGCGGAAGTGGCCACAGTTGAGATGTTGAAAAAAAGGGGCAGGGCAGCCGGAATTAGCAATGGAATGTCAAACAAAGCAAATATACGAGTTCTAGGTGTGATCAGTTTTCAGCGTCACCCTTTGTGCAATGCTAGAAATTTGGTGACTGAAGGAAAACGTCGGTGGTGGTAGAATTTTTATTGGAGGGACATGGTACTCATTTTGTCCTCTCTCCATTGCGATAGGCCTTTCGGCAATACACTGTTATACTGCTATTATTCCATTTTCAACATCCTCTGGAATCCTGGGGTTTACAGTTTAGAGAAGGGATTAATAGCACTGTGACAGTGCAGTGCGGAAAGGCCCTATACCTCTGACACACCCGCAAGCTTGGGTAAGGGCCGCCCTTCCCCTCGGCTTGTTCACTAGGAGGTAAAAGCCACAAGGAGTGAAATAGCACAGAGGGAACACTGACCTTCTCCCTCTGTGTTTGTCTCCTGCAAAATGCAGTGGGGTTATGTTCTGAGTATGGGAGCATAGGATTGCAAGATCAAATTCCACTGCGTTTAAGGCTCATGAGCAAGCTTCTCAGGGTTTCTAATTGCAGAGGCCACAGTCTGGTCCTTTGCTTCCATGTTTACCTTTCCAATGTTTAGCCTTTCTTCTGCTGGTTACATGTATATATATTTAATTCATGGTGCAATGGCTACTAGTTCTGATTGCTTGGTGGGGGCGGAATTCCTGGAAAAGCTAGGAAAGACAGTACCTGCTTGCTTGCTTTTGCCAGAGCCTATGAAAAAGGGCAAAATCCCACTCCCTCCTTTCTTCTACCCTCTGTTGAGTAACTGAATGCAAACTTTAGTTTACACTCAATTTGCAGTCATTCAGATAAGCTGAGGACAAGGAAGGAAAGAGAAAGGAGGAGAAAGAAACTGGCACATTTTAAAAGCAGATGAAAAAGTTGGACAACAGAGGAATACTTGGGACTGTCCCAGATAGGGACAATTGGAAAGTTTGTACTCCTTGCTGCTTGTGTTTGCATAATCTACAGTTTATAGCTTCTACGTTTTCTGGCATATGATAGATTGCTCATAATGGAAATTCATGTTTGTGAATTGTTGCTGTTGTGTGCCTTTAAGTTGCTTCTGAATTATGGCAACCTAAGGCAAACCTATCATGGGGGGTTCTGGGGCTGAGAGTATGTGACACACCCAAGATCACCAGTGGTTTCCATGTCCGAGCAGGGAATTTAGTGTTGGTCTCCAGGGTCATAATCCAACACTCAAAGCACTACACTTCACTGGCTCTTTGTGGATTATGACAGTGCATTTTCTATTGGGTGACACTATCACGCTTTTTATTCAACTGCTATAAATGTTTTTGCAGGGGTGCCAGGCCACAAAATTGACTTCTTTTAAAGAGTTAAGTTTCACACTGTGTATTTCCCATCACTATGGAGGCTCACCTTCGACTCTTCCTCTTTGCTGTGCTTTTAACAACAGGTAAGGAACAACTGTTGGGATCTGCCCATTTGGCACTGCTGTTGGGACATAATTATTCCTTGAGAATCATTAGAACCAAACAGATATAAACTAGAATGACTTACAGCCTTTCTGCACTACACTGTTATAGTGCTATTATTCCACTTTCATCATCCTATGGATAGATGAACCCTCCAATCCTGGGGGGTTGAACTTTAGGGAGAGGCATTTAGAATTCTTAGCCAGAGAGCTCTTTGGCCTCAGTAAACTACAAACCCCAGAATTCCACAGGATGTTGAAAGGGGGATAATAGCACTATAACAGTGTCGTGCGGAAATGGCCTTAGTCTAAAGCAGTGGTCCTCCCAGAATTCCACAGGAGGTTGAAAGTGGAATAATAGCACTATAACAGTGTAGGGAGGAAATTATTTCAGTCACTTCCCTTTTATATAGCTATAGCCAGACAGAGATAGAAAAACTCATTAGAATGAAAAGTTTGCTTTGTCAGAGAGCCTGGAAAAATTACTGAGTTGTATTACAGCTCCCAGAATCCTTAGCTTGTTGCAGTACTCTTTAGGGTCTTCTGGGGAGTATAGTCCAACAAGGCTCTGATCAAAGATCAAAAACCAAAAGATGTTAAAGATCATGTAGTAGCCCACCTGTACCTGTTTCTCACACCCTGCAACATTTTATAGATGAAAATCAGGACATGTGTGGCTAAACAACTTCAGAATGTGGTCAAGGAGGCAGTTTGTAGCAGCTGAAACAAGCTGGGAAAAGTGGTAGGAAGAGAGAGAAACTGGGATATTTTAAAAGCAGCTGAAAAAGTGGTACAACAGAAGATTAATCGAGACTATTCCTGCCAAATCAGGACAGTTGGAGGGTACGGTCTCTTGCTTAACACAAATAATGTATTTTGAGTTACTTGGGAATAGCACAGAGGTTTAGTATGGAATATGCAGAACCCTGATTCCAGCCACCAGATCCTACTGGTTAAAAAACAGGCAGGAATTGGTGTAGAGGACAAATCATTAGCCAGAATATTATAGGATGATAATACGGAAACTTGTGTACTACATATACCTTATGCAGCCTCTTTTCCTCGTTGTCCCAGGTGCCTCTTTGGAGTGTGAAGAATGCAGTGGAGAGACCAACTGCACAGGGAACATGACGGTTTGTGCGCAGGGCCAAGATGCGTGTGCCATCAGTTTGATGGAAACTCCAGAAGGTGAGTAAAAAGGATCATAAATCATATATGTGAATTTATGAAATTTCCTTGTAGAGTGGGCAACTAGCCATCCATCTTGCCTACTATCTGCCTGGCAGTGGCTGTCCAACAAACAAACCTCAAGCAGACGTCTTTCTCAGACTGGCAGAGTTGCATCCCTTAACCAGCAAAGGTACGATGCTGATCTTCTGACTCCCATCTTACTGATCTACTCATTTGGTCTCTCTTTCTCTCTCCGAGGCCCTTTCTGCACGAGGCAGTTAAAACGGGCCAAAGCGTCCTGGCACGGAGGTCGTCCGCACCCTGGATCGAACTAGGTGCAGACTTAGTTAACTTAGTTCCGCACCTTAGTCCGATCCAACCCGCCCCCAAGTAGTCCTTCAGCGCGCTAAGTAAAGACCAGAAAAATCCGGTCTTTACATTTTCTGGAACGTGCCGTTGCATTCCTACTTACCTGTGCAGATGCGCAGGCTCGCACCAATGCAAGCTTGCGATCAGCGGAGGGCGAGCTGTGGGCGTGGCCAAAGTCAGCGGTTGGTCCACTCCCACGAAGATACCAGAAGCTGCCATTTTCAGCCGGAGCAGTGCGGATCTACAGACCTGGTACTGCTCCGGTTCGCCCTGCACCAATGGAGGAGCCCTGCAGAAGGGCTCAAGGGACAGTCTGCATTACTTCGGACCCAAGAAGAGCTGGTAAGTAATGGCACGGAGCGATTCGCTCGCCTCTTGTGGAAAGGGCCTGTGTGTCCTTGTGTATACACATATATCCACTGGTAACTCAGCAGAACACACCATGTATCTGATGAAGTGGACTGCAGTTCATTACACCATCATGAAGCCGTTTTTCAGTGAGTCTTTGGGAGATCGTGTGTAGTGTTTGGAAACACCCAGATGCTCCCTGAACTTCCTGGGGGCCTAGCCCACATGCAAATAAATTATTATTATTGTTATTATTTTATTTTCTGGAAAGGACTAGTCTTGGACAGATTTGGCCTCTGTGAGCTGCTTTTCTTTCTGAGTAGATCATCCCAAAGGAGTCTTATATTTCGTTTACAAGCTGTCCAAAAGTGAGTTAGGCCATTTCTGCACTACACTGTTATAGTGCTATTATTCCCCTTTCAACACCCTGTGGAATTCTGGGGTTTGCAGTTTCCTGAGGCCAAAGAGGTCTCTGACTGAGAATTCTAAAGTCCCCTCCCTAAACTGCAACCCCAGGATTCTGTAGGATGCTGAAAGTGAAATAATAGCATTAATAGTGTAATGGAAATGGCCCTAGATTTTAAAAGTTAAAATGTATTTGCAGAAAAGGTAGTTGGAAGTCATCTTTTTTCTATTTTATTATTTGTAGTTTTTTTATATACAGGTAGTGCGTGGGGTGAGTGTGGTGGAGTGTGGTAAGCCTTGTGTTTAATGGAGTGGACTTTTTTTTTTTTGGTAGTTATAAGTGTTATTCAATTTTTATTTTATGTAGATTTTGTTCAGTAAAAATGATTTTAAAAAATCGTGGCCAAAAGTGATCAATTTTTTACTTCTCGTCCTCAAAATGGCACCCTTAATGGGCCAATGGGGCCTTTTGGGTCTCTGGAGAAGCTAAAATCAGTTATATATGGAACCATTTGGTCTATGGAATATGTCTAGCCTTTCACTGACTATCATACGTTAGTTGGTCTTTAAAGTTCCACAAGAAAACTCTTCATAGTTTTTGCTGCAACAGAATAATTCAAGCTTCCTTCTGAGAAACATTTCACTGGAGAGAAATCCAGTACCCTCTATATGCAAACCGTGTGCTCTTCTAGTGCTTTTCAACTATTTTCAGTTAGTGTTTTTCATATGATTGCTTATTTCATTTTTTTAAAAAATTGCACTATGAATTGTTTTTGCTTTGCTTTTCCTTACAACATAAGCTGTTGTAGGTTTTCCTAAGGCAAAAGATGTGTTGGCAAACTGGGGGGGTCCTATGTCGAGGCTTCTCCCACTTATCTGACAGGTTAGGGACTGGAGTACTGTCAGAAATTGGAATTGGTTGGAAATTGGAACCCATGTAGGAAACCTAAGGACTTTCAGAGGGTCACTGGGGACCAACCGCATGCATGCTGATTATAAACTCTCTCAGCCAGCTTTGTGCTTTCCCCCCTCCCTCTCTCATCGCTTGCCCTTAGACTGGAAGCATCAAAAGAGCAAATGGTTGGATAATAAGCCATTCCTGTACCAGGGCCCACCTAGTTCTGTAAGGGCTAAGTTCTATAAGATATGGATGAAATCACCAGTGTGTCTTAGGACACTATCATCATCTGTATGATCACGCACACCTAATTCGCCTGGATTGCACCCATCATACCACACAGCTTCCAAATACATCCTCTTTCTCTTCTTTGACTGCAGGTTCCACCTTATTTAAGAGGTGTGTGTCCTCTCAGATTTGCAACTCTGGACCAATTGATGTGACTTTTGGAAAAGAAAGATTCCTAAGGACAAATACTGCCTGTTGCATGAAAGATGCCTGCAACCCAGAATTTCCTGAATGTATGTGTGTATTTTACTTTCACTATCTTTTCCATAAGAAAGTGAGATGCATTGTGCTTTATAAACTTTCATCATTCTGTGGTCTGAATCCTATTGTCAGTCCCAGCTAGAGTGGATGCAGTGAAAATATCGGTCTTGAGTGTTGTGGAATGTTGTGAAGTGGAGAAAAAGGTTAATTCTACTTAAGCTATCTGACTACCTCTTTCTTTCTTTCTTTCTTTCTTTCTTTCTTTCTTTCTTTCTTTCTTTCTTTCTTTCTTTCTTTCTTTCTTTCTTCTTCCCTCCCTCTTTCTTTTGCAGTGCCAAGGTTAGCTGAAAAATACAATGGAAAGGTTTGCCCAGCCTGCTATTCTTCAGGAATGGAGTGCCCCCAGGAAATGATGAACTGTAGTGGAACTGAAGATCACTGCTTAAGTTTTATCTTGATTAAAGGTACTGGTAATTCTGATGTTACATGGTATTCTATCCTCTGAATTTTTCCTTCTCCCTTACCCTTAGCACATGAATTGATTGTTGCCACCAGTCCTGCTTGGCGGGGGAAGGATCTTAGCGCAAGGCTAAGATAGATATGAGCTGACATCCCATTAGTGACAAAGGTTGGATGATGCATGTGGAGTGAATTATTCATCGTAGCACAAAAGATGTATTCTGCTGACAGCAGTGGGAACAAAGGCCCTTTCCGCACCTTACCTTTTTCCAGTGCTGGGGTGCGGGGATCGTATGAGCAGCCTCCGGCGAGAGGTTCTCATGTCCCTGCTGCTTCAGCTCCACATGAGCTGCCTGCTTGTGCAAGAGCCCCACCTCCTCCTTCCGCAGTGCAGCCTGGGAGCGACTGGCGTGACTCTGGAGGCTCTGCACGCCAGGTAAGTGCGCGTGAGGCCTGGGAGCAATGCGCGATTGCACACCATTTTCGGCTTGCAGCCAAAAATGAAAAGGTGCACGATCAGCCCCTGCCGGCCCCTGGAGTGTCACGCAATTGTGAGTGCATCGTGCAGATCGCTCCTCACAATCACGCAGTGCTCCAGGCACCATTTCAATGCCGTGTGAAAAGGGCCGAAGCCGCACACACAGCAACATATTCTCCCTTTTGAACTTGCCTGATTTTTGAGATCTATTGGGGCGGCCCTTCTTTCTCTCCTCCCACTCTCACAGATACATCTGGTGGGAACGTGGGAGAAGACCTTCTCAGTGGCTGCCCACAAATTCCACTCAAACTCAAACTTCCCTTTAGCAGCTGTCTCATTTAAATCTCTTCAAACATTCCACCAACCAGCATTTTTCCAACAGGTACTTATCCATACTCACACAATAAATCATGTAACATTTTTATGTGGAAACCCATGACATCATAGCCATCATGCCACATTTCAGTCTTCACCAAGCTAAACATATCCAGCTTCCGAAGCTGTTCTTTTTAAGACTTCACTTCCAGAACTTTTATCATCTCAGTTGCTCTTTTCTGGACACGTTCAGAAATGCCAAAGATCATGTAAGTGATCTTAAGAAAGTTTAAAATATTTTTGCTTTTTTTAATTTAAGGCTTATCCGAGCTGATGGTTTCATTTCACACAGGTGTATTGTCAGTTTTGGAGAAAAAGTTTGCTGAAACATCCTTTTCGTGGAGCAGGAATATTTCTGTTTTCTTTCCTTGTTAATTCTGCCTTTGGTGGCAGATTTTCTGTTAAAGAAGGCATGCCTAAGAACACGTCTGGTTCATTAGCTGAGGTATAGCAGTTTTGATGAAGTGATTGGCTGACCTATGACAGGAGAACAGAAAACTGAACATATCTCCTCTCCCCCTGCTCTCCAGACACTGTTGCTGTGGTTGTTCAGGCTTTGCGCTTGAGACCTATTTGCACATTAATTGCACTCACACCATGCCTATCATACCTCTTTTGCCCTTCAATGTCTGAGCATCTACACTGCATGGAGAGGATTTTGGGCTCAATCTGGTATCTCAATTTCAGTAAGTCAGGGCACAATGTGACAAATGGATGTTGTATTTTTATGACTGATTCCCTCCTTCCGTGAGAGGTATACAGGGGATTTAACTTATTCATCTTTGTTTTCTAGGTTCAGGCAAGAATTCTGTAAAGTCCCAGAAAAAAGGCTGCTGTATGGCATCTACTTGTTTGACATTCGCATTGTTTGGTGAGAGTCTTGTCCCTGGATATACTATTTCAAATGTGACCTGTGTCCTAGCCAAGAACTTTCAAGTCAAGAAGGCCTCTCCATCCTCTGGATTCTTCCTTGTGGTTCTCTTGCTGGTTGCACTGTTTATAGCACCATGGCAATGAAAAACCTTCCTCACTTTTGTCATACAACCTTCCCTTGTTTTGCATTTGACTTTATGAGAATTTGTCTTCCTTTATATTTCACTGTAGAAGTTTTATTTAAAAAAAAATTGGAGAGGAAGAGTAGATGGGATCCAGTCTTCATGTGGTTTCATGGCTCCATTGACCCAATGAAAGAAAGGCCAGAACTGAAATGAAACTCGCATGAATTTAATGAATTTTTTCCCACTAATTTAATGAAGTAAACTTGATGAAATATATTTTCGTGAAATAAAATGTCATATGACTTTGATGACAGAGTGGTGGTTGTCATAGTTAAGCACCTAAGCTGCTCAGAGGAAAGATCAGCTACATATGTGGATGGGAATTCATGATTAAGTGTATGAATGTGTAGCTTAGAGTTATGAATTCATTTGTAGTCATGATGCCTGTATATTCAGTAGTGTAGGGGACATGTAAGGATCATAAAATCCCCCCAGTCATGACTTACTGAGCAGCAGCCACTGAAAGCAAGGGAGGTCTGTTATCCTGTTGATGAGAATATAGCGGACTGATGAAGAGGGAGCAGCCTTGTTTTCCGCTGCTTCAGAAACTAGGACAAGGAGCAATGGATTCAAACTACAGGAAAAAGGATTTCACCTGAACCTCAGGTAGTACTTCCTGATGGTCAGAGCTGTCCAGCAGTAGAATCTGCTGCCTTGGAGTGTGGTGGAATCTCCTCCTTTGGAGATTTTAAATAGAGGCTGGATGGTCATCTGTTGGGAGTGCTTTAATGTGTGTTCCTGCATGGCAGGGGGTTGGACTGGATGGCCACTGTGGCCTCTTCCAACTGTACTATTCAATGATTCTATGTTCCCATCCCACTCCTGCAAGCAGTTTCTGGTGTGAGGAATGACCGCAGGGATCCTGCTTCTGACTGGTGCACCAGATGTCACTTGTGGAAGAGGGATGAGAATGTCACTCTGCTGCATCCAAGTGGACGGGACAACAGATCTATGTTGCTTGCAGCTGCTGCTTCCTGGAAAATCAACGTGGGGAGGTCAGGCTGGGAAACACTGCTTAGTTAATCCACTAAGGTAATTATGTAGCTAAATAGCTGGTCTGAAAAAATGCCCCTGGGTGATTTTCATTAAAATTGTCTATGTGAGAAGGCAGTTCCACACTCACCGTGGACATGCTAGCAGGGTATATGAAAGAACAGTATAGCCTGGAGGTTCAGCATGTATGTCTTAGGGAGCAGTACTCAAAATTGCCCATGGACCAGTCTTAGTCTGCAGACACATTAAAAAAAATTGCCTGTTCATCACATGAGATAGTCCAAGCAATGCTGTATCAGGGGATAAACCTGAAGGATGCAGCCATTTGGAAGAACATGGGGAACTCAAGGTGAGTCCATCTTCCTGTAAAGCACTCTAAAGCCCACCACTGTCTGAGGATTTTTCTGTCTAGATGTGTTCCTAACAACTCTTCCAGCTCACACCACACTTAGACCGGACTTCTGCCTTCCTGCTTATAAAAGGAAATAACAGAGCACTTATACTCCTTCTCCAAATTTCTCCCCAGACACTACAGGTGGATAGACTCAAGGAAGCCACAATCCTTAGTTTTGCATGACCTGGGCAGGGCTGTAGAAAACTTGCAGTTTTCTACTGGGTTGCCATAAGCTGAAGTGGCAAATAACAACAAGAGGAAACAGGAGAAACATGGCTTTTACAATCCTTCTGCATTCATGGGAATGAGAGCACATCAGGTGCCCATTTCTGGCTTTGAGGTGGGTGGGTTCCTTTGCAAGGCAGAAATGGGAATCTTGGTGGGCCACTGCTTCTGCTGCTGCCTTACACCATTTTAATAGGGGCTTCCATGCCTCGCCTTATGTTTGCAGTCCCTTGAAGTGTCTCTCAGTCTCACAAGGCTTGCAGAGAGACTGTGAATGCTCATTTATCCCTGTAGGGCAGCAGCAGAGGCACTGGCAAATAATCCACAAATAACATGTGGAGGCATGACTGCACTGTTAAAAAGCCCAAAGAAAGCAGCAAGGCTGTGTTAAGCCAAGATCTGCAAGAACAGGAGCATCTTGACACTCATCTAGTTCAGTTTACCTAAAGACCCAAGGGAATGGGGGCAGGCCTTGAGACAAAAGGCATCATGTGGCCCCATGTGACCTCCCCCAGGTCATTTTACAAGCAGGCTTCCCCCCTCCTTGGTACACAGCCCAGCTGGGGGACAAACTGGGCTGAAAATGGAGAATCCCTGTCCCTGTAAATTTCTGCTAATGTTACACTGGATTTAGGATAATGCTTCCAATGCATGTGAAGAGTAAATGAACCGAATGACACCTGTTTGTGTTGTGTGAGCTACAGAACTGAAGACACCCAATATGACATGCAACCCATAATCCTTGTAGTGATGGACCCTAGACCAGCCCTTGTGCTTCCTACCTATGCTATTTTACTCTGGCAGAAAATCCATCAAGTTTCTAGAGCAGAAGCAAAGAAGCTGTGGCTTGTTTCCCACCTCTGGCCCCTGTGGCTTTTTATGTGGTCACCAGATCCCACAAAGCTCCTCTGAACCTCTGCACCCCTCCTCAAATGGGGGAAGGATTGTCGAAAATTGGTCAATCACCTCTCTTGTGATAGATACTGAGACAAGAAACCTATTGAGCCTATTATGTTCTGCCTTGAAATGCTGCCTTAGGAGTTTCTTGAGATGTGCTTACTGAAGTTAAGACTGATAAAGCGACTCACATATCGATCAAGTGACTTGAGCTTAATCAGCAAAACCTCAGCAAAGAGGGTGGGACAGTGACACAGTCACACCTTATCCCCCACCTATGCAGTATTTTCAAGCCAATTGTAGAACAAACGAAATTCCTAAAAGAACTGCCGCCACCACCACCATCGTCATCATTGTCATCATCATCGTCGTCATCATCTTTATTTATACTGTTACCCTGATTTCTAGGGGTCCCGGGAGGGACACCTAAATGTGCTCAGAACAATGGGGAGGGAATCAGCACAGAGCACAAGTTGGCAATGCAAGAGGCAGGGTAACGTAGCGAGATCTTGAACGCTATGTCTACGGGGTCAGGCCGAGTCAAGGATGAGACAGATGTTGAAATTAATAATTGTTTTATTTAAGCACAATCAAACAAATGTATGCAACACACTCACGCAAGAAACTATAGAAATAAAGGTAGTAGCAGATAGAGGGATTTTTGAGGAGGTTTGGTGGGAAATACTATACCTGTCCTGAAGCCTGGTTAGAAGTGGAGAAGCTGGGGAGCGTGGATCTCAGCACGTGGAGCTGAGGGGAAGGCTCACTGGACAAAGCGACAGCAAGATGGGATGGAAGCCAAGAGCGATCCGAGGAAGCGCTCAAAGTCAGGGGTTCTTATAGGGAAAATTGTGACCGCAGGCTAGTTCGTACTTGGGGAAAACAATGAGTTTGGGGCTGGAGACAAAGCCTCTGAAAGGTCAGTATTTGAATGATTGAGTTATAGCCAAATTGTCAATAGAGTAGCCAGCATGCAAATGCGGAGTGCTTGAGCGTTGTATAGTTCGATCATCAAGCTGCCTGCGTGGGGCAGGGGATCTTTTGTAAGTCGCGTGCATACATAATGGAGTACTTGCCCTGAGGTCTCCTGAAGCTGCGAGTTGGCTATTTCTGGCCTGCCTGTATTTGTTTGGAATATTACAGCGATTATCGGCCGAGCCTGTGTGTGTGCTTGTCCGGGCGCCTCGCGAGCACGTGGAGAGGAATGGTGATAGAAGGCCGAATTATTGATATCAAAGATATCTTAATATCCCACAAGCTCGGGCTAGCAATGGTGGTAACAATACCCTGCTATTTTTCCTGGTAGGGACTCAAAGAGGCTTACAATAAATACAGTAATTTGAAAAATGGTTAAAAATCACAGGAATAGAAAAGTTAAAACACAAATTAAACAATCAAATAAGCTAAAATACATCATTAAAACTCAGACGTTCATAAATTCCACCCAGTTGACAATATCCAGTACCTTTTATCAGTCAGGCCATAATCACACACCGATCATCTGTTGGAATAAAAATGTCATTGCTTGACTATGGAAAGAAAGCAGGGAGAGTGCCAGTCTGGCTTCTCTGGGAAGAGCGTTCCAGAGCCTCGGAGCAGCCACTGAGAAGGCCCTCTCCCACCAGATGCAAATGTATAAACGCTTTGTTACCCAGGGTCATCCATGTTCTCATCCTTGGTGCATCCAAGGGTGCAGTTGCTTTAAATAAGTTTCCATGCTCTAAAAGTTGGTTGTCCATCACTCTCCTCAAGCCACAAGGGAAATTCCCATGACAGATGCCTCTAAATCACTCCCTCAATCCAAGAAAAATGGCTGAATATTTCCTTTACTAAAACTTGCTTGTGGTTTTGTTTGCTAGATCTATCAGAACTTACTTTCAGTTTTGTTTTCAAATCAAGTTTCAAATCAGGGGCGAGTCCCTTTCTGTGGGGTAAAAATCTCCTCCCTCGGTTTTCCAATCTCACTATAAGGCCCACGGTAGGATCTAAACACTACAGAAGCAGTTTGGGCTAAGTGAAAACTCTCTATGTCTTTCCATGGCCTCCCTTATCATTGCACCCCAAGAGTGTTTTCACCTGGTAAAAAGGTAGTTTTACTTTAAGAGTAATGGAATCTTAGAGGCCTAAGTGACAGTTACTTAAGGTAGGTTGAACATGTATTTAAATGCATTGAATTTGCATTCAGTTAGCTACTAACAGAACAAAAACACTTTTCAAGTAGTTTTTGATATCTGTCGTTGCTGATCTTTGTCAGGACTAGCGCAAGATTTTTGCTGCCTCAGATGAAGAACAAAATGGTGTCCCAATCCCTATTCCATATTTAGAAGACTGGTAGACTTCAACCAGCTTCTCAAACTTGTCTATTCTTTCTTATGAATACTTTTTGTCATGCTGGCCACACTCTGATGTTGCTTGCCCTCACATGTCCTGGTTTTCATCTGTGAATTGTTGGAGGGGATGGCGAGGGAGTTCCTAAAACATCCGGGTAACCATCTGTACAACATCTTGCCAAATGGGAAGATAATGCTATTCACTTCTCTGATTCCTTAGGTTTTTGATGATGAAGCTCCTTGAGTAGCTCAGGGATATTACGGATTGTTGGTTTCTCCAGTGTTTGTGTGCATAAACTAGCATTCGCATCTCCTATGAATGTTATTGAAGTTCCTTTGAGCTGGAGAATTTGCTCACAGAGACACAGAGAGCTTCTGCACACCTTAACATTTTCCAAATTGACTTCCGCTTATCATGTGGGCTCCACCAAGAGTCTTCTTCTTCTTTGTGCTTATAAGGACAGGTAAGGAGGAGCTGGTAACCCATTAGGACAGTGGTTCTTAACCTGTGGTCTACAGACAACCCCCCCGCCCGCTACCAGGAGGGGCTTGATGTCTTCACCGGGGTCGAGTGTCTGTAAAAGCTCAAAGAAATGTTATGAGCTTTTACAATTAAAATAGAAGGAAGGAAGGAAGGAAGGAAGGAAGGAAGGAAGGAAGGAAGGAAGGAAGGAATACAAATTTGAATTGAATCATTCCCTTAAAAATATTGTAATAGCAGTGTGTACATTTCCTTATTTCTCGCTTCTTGAAAAATCTGAAGACTCTTGATGAGCAACTTTAAATAAATATTTGACACACTTTAGGGTTTAAATCTTGAGTCAAGCCTTGGTAGACCATGGCAACAAAAGATATTTAAAGGGGGTCCTTGGTCAAGAAAAGGTTAAGAATTTGTTAGGATATTGTACTATTTCCTCTGTTTCTGAGCTCATGTCATGTGGTTGGCACCATGTTTGTTATGACATGTTCGGTGTGAATGAAAATATATGAGAATAGGGAGAAAACTCTCCTAGATCTTCCAGGCACACAGAGGACCCAGATGGGATTTCCTGATGGGCTTCAGCGACAAGTAGGATACCAGCTGTCCTATACCTTTTCTCCCTTTATTTCATACTCCAAGGACATTTCTCCTTTTTCAGCTCTGATCCTGGAAATAAACTTGGAAGTGCAATGGACTAAGGGGAGATGATATGCGGGAAGAAGGATAATCCAGCACCTATTTTCAATGCAATCCTTGTTGCAATAAAGTAATATTTTTCATAGAACTGAGTATGTAAATGGAATAGACAGGCAATAAAGAACTGCCACCATCACAACTAGTTTCACTTTCATGTTACTTTTCTGACTATGGTGATGGTGAAGATGATGATGATGATGATGACTACAACAGTGACCATATTATGCAATACACTTCTAGGAGTCAGATATGAATTGCTCCACCCTATGGTATCCTGGGATTTGTAGTTGGTGACATACTGCTCTGGTGCTGTTAGTTCAAGGGAGTAGTCTAGAGCTCTCTAGCAGAGAATTCTAAGTACCGCAACAAACTACATATCCCAGCATTCATAGAATGGGGCCAAGATAGTTAAAATGATACAGATGAGTCTAATGGTGTAGCGTAGACACACTGAACCATGACTACATGTGTTTAATGTTTGCTTGACATTATATCTATCCGAAAATATTCTCCCCCACCCTGCCATTTCCTCTTCTAGGTGTCTCTCTGGAGTGTGAAGTTTGTTCTGGGCTTGGCACAAGTTGTAATGGCGGTATGCAGACTTGTCCTCCTGTCCGTGATACCTGTGTCATTGTGTTGATTGAAAGTACACTAGGTAGGTGTGAAAGACAATAGATCTGATCAGGGCAGTGGTTCAGGCAATGCTGCTCACTTTTCCTGTATGGGTTGAACATTAGTTGAGTCCTAGGTTTCTGCATCCATTTGCAGGTTCCCCATTTTGTGGAGGAAGTGGATCATGCTTTGTTATTGTTCATCGGTAACAATGCCGTACAGATGTTAAAGAAGTTCTAAGCCCTTACAACTTTGACCGTGGCCCATAGGCTATGCTATTTTGTGTTTAGAATGATGTGTTTTGTTCTTTGCTTTGGTGAACTGCTCAGAGAGTGAAGTGCAGAATAAGCAGTCAGAAATCAGAAAAATAAATGAGTTTGTAAAAAGTGATAATCTGATTGACAACATCTGATAAACAGCTGTTTGTATTTTTCTTTCTTTGCATATCCCTTTATCTTTTAGTGTGTACCACTTTTATTTTCTAGAGCAGAGCTTTCCAAACTTTTCATGTTGGTGACACACTTCTTTTTAGACATGCCTCATTTCACGACATGGTAATTCAGTTTTACTAGCAAACCAGAGGTTAAACTAACCCCTTATAAGAGATCTGGGCACATACATAAATTGTAATAACGAAATGTGTGGGGACACAAAATATCTCATGAAAACATTTCATATACTTTTAAAAATATATGATTTATAAATAACAACATACATTTCCAAGATTGTAGTCAACACATCTACACACTTCAGGTGACACACTAACGTGTTGTGGCACACCATTTGGAAAGCCCTGTTCTAGAGTTTAGATTTTTTTTTTCATTTTATTTTCTAGAGTATAGAATTAGGAAAGCATGACATATGGAACTAAGCAGATTTTCTGTTACTGAAATCATATGATGGCTATAGTGATGGCTAGTGTCTTGGCACAACAAATCCACTCTGGGTTTTAGTCTGAACTTTAAAAGAACTATCCAAGATTCTGAATTCTACCCCCCAAAATAGGTCTCAAACCTTAGATAGCTCCTTTAAAGTTCTGGTATCGGAACTACTAGCCTCCACTGGATGGCTGATTGCCACATATAGAATGGTATCTGCTTGAGTGCACCATAAATTTACTAACCTAACATGATCCCTCGTGGTCATAACAACAGCGATTTTGCTCACTACTGACCATACTTCTCTCTCTCTTCCTCCCCTGAAGATGGCATGATGGTTCAGACGATAGTGAAGGGCTGTGAATCTTCTGTCGTCTGCCGTTCTCCCCACAACCACATGAATATGGGGCAGGGAAAATTCTTACGGACAAGTTTGGTCTGTTGCAGAGAGAAAAGCTGCAGAAAAGCTTCTCCTCGATGTAAGTGCGTAGACTTCCTAGTGTGCCTTCCCCTTTATACCTTACCACTTCTTTGCTCAGTATTCTGGATGTTGAAAGTAAGAACAGGCTGTTTTCTTGGAAGTGAATGTTGGGGTCACTCTGTAAGATGAGCCCAAGATTCAGTTTATGCAAAGTAATTCCAACGTTGGCCAGTATGCATAGACAACAAGACAACAATTGGCCTAAATCTTATGGTCAGAGTCACATGGGTTAGTTCCTGCTAGTTCCCATTGAATCAATTGTTGAATGGCAGGTCAACATGTAAGAAAATCCCACTGATTCAGCAGGTCTACTTTAGTCAGATATATCGATGGGATTTAAGCCATTATTAATCCTTACAGTAACAGAGCCATTGAAACAACTCGACTGACATCTTTTTATTCTTATTTGACATCTCAGTTTTCCCCTAATAATAAGCTTTGGCAACTTACAATTTATTGAAAACAATATAAATTAAAAACTATACAAAAATGTCAAGAAAAAGTATACAATCAGCCCTCCACTTCTCAGGTTTAACTTTCATGGATTTGATTATTTGCAAGTTTCTTCAACCCCAGCCCTCTCCCAGTACATCTTTTTCCAGGGGAACCTTCCTCTCGGTGGCTCCAATCAGGCCACACAGCCCTTTAAAAACCCACCTTTGGTCCTTCTCCCCCTCTTCCTCCTCCACCCGCTGCTTGGCCAGCTAAGCATGGAAGTAAATAGGTAGCAAACAGGGAAAAGGAGTATAAATGTTATGGGAAAACAATTGAGAGATTTACTTCTTATCGCACGGTTGGAAAAAGGATCAAATATATTGTTGGTTAACTAATTTTGATTTAATCCGTATTTTAAATAATTCAATGTTATACTTAAATGTCAATCAAATTCAACCTATTAGAAAATCAATTATTATCTATATCAATATGAAGTGTACTGTAATTAATAACATGCATTTTATTGCAAAATAAAAAAAATGCTAAGGAGGATTTTTAAAATGCTGAGGTTTAGTTGATGTTGTTGCTCTTCTTCTGCCTATTAATAATAATAATTATTATTAACATTTATTATTATTATTACCATCATCATCATCATCTTTTTATCTTCAACATCATGCTATTAACTGGAGTTTTAGTCCATCAGCACTTCAAACTGGTAAATTTATGAGAGCTTGTGCTACATAAACTTCTTTCTCTTGGTTAGTCTCAAAGGTGCTTGCTGCAAGATTTTTTTGTATGCTGATGTTTTAGCCATTTAGCCATCCAGGCTAATTAAAAAGTTCCTGTTTTTCTTCCTGTTCTTTCCCATGTTGCACTGGGTTAAAATACACTGACCTTGTATAAGCTGGTATTAAAAAACTAAAAAAATCTCTGATCATATCAGAAGCTGAGAGGAAATACTCTGGGATGAACAAAATGGGCATGGCTCTCCAGAATAAAATCCAAAAGAACAGGTACAGAACTTGGCACTCTAGTCTTTTTAATCAGTCTGCATGCATCAGTGTTTCGTTCTTCTGTAATCCTGAAGGTCCTTGGGGAATCTTTCTTGTTCCCTTGCTTTCAGTGTTGCCCAGAAAGACTAAAGTGAATGGAAAGCAATGTCCAGGCTGCTACTCATGGACAGATACTTGCAACACCATGCTGGTGAACTGTACAGGAGCAGAAAAATATTGCTTTGACATATCTTCACGTACCTATGCTGGTAAGTCTCATTTTAGAGGCAATGCACCAATGATTTCTCCTCCCTGTTTCCAGTGTGTTAATTTTTCACTCCAGTGCAAGGCAATGGGGATGATGTGGCCCTCCAGATGTTGCTGCATTGCAGCTCCCAACATCCCTCACCATTGGCTATGCTAACTAGGGTTGATATGAGTTGCAGTGCAACAGCATTTGAAGGGTTACATTTTGGGCTTTGCTAGTGTAGTGGAATGTGCATCTAGTCTGAAAGATGAAACAAACCTGCATTGCCATGTTGCATGACAGCTATCCTTATCACACCACACTGTTTTCATGCTATATTACACTTGAACAATATCCTGGAGAATTCTGGGGTTTGTAATTCAGTGTGGTCCAAAAGCTCTCCAGCTGAGAAATCTAAATACACCTCTCTAAACTGAAAATCCCAGGATTCTATAGGATATTGCCAAGGCAACTAAAGTAGAATATAGCACTATAACAGTGTAATATGATAGGGGCCAGGATTGTTCTTTCCAAAACCAGTAGACTGGAAACCAGAGATGAATCATGGCACACAATCTACTGAAGGGAAAAGTAATTTTGATGGGCCTCGAGCTTTTTACCACTAAATATGTTTGGCCTGCATGCTCAAAATCTATTTCCTCTCATATTTAAAACAAAAACAAACAAGGACACTTTGTACCTTCCATACCATTAGGGTGATGAATCTGTTTCTGATCTTGCTCTGGACTCCACATGAGCTGTTGAGGATGCTGAACCTTATTTTGGTAATGGGCTTTGGCTCCAGCCTTGGATGTCTTCTTTAAAGTTCAGACTGAAACCACTACCTTGTCAAGGAAGTTAATCCCCTAAAAGATCTTAGAATCTCTGCTCTCCAAGATAATTTCAGTCTCGAAAGTGTGCCTTCACCATCCACATGTCCACTAAATGGTAGAAGGGTACGGTTGACTTCAATGAGACAGCATGGTTTTGAATAAGAAACTGGCAACTGTGAAGGGGGCAGAAGCTGTTTACTCCCGTGCCTGTCCAATAAGCCACACTGACACATTTCTATATCTTTCGGCTGGTACATTTGGCCCATTTTTAAATTAATGGGAAGTTGGGGTTCTCAAGGGCGAGGGAAGCAGTCTACTGCATTTGTGGGTGCTTTGGGGTGCCTTCGGCTGGTTTTCAAGCAAAACCCCCCCAAGGTCATAAGGGAAACTATGTTGGGGGGCAGTTACTGACAACCACAATTCTCTTTCACATCTAGGTGGAGGAATCAGAGACTGGACCATGATGGGCTGTACTACCAGGTCGGCCTGCAATGCAATAAACCATGGTGACCGTCCCAGTTTTGAAGGCATGGATACTGTTGTATTAAGGGCCCACTGTGAGCCAGACCCTTCTAGAGGGTCTCATTATTCCTCTGAACTCCTCCTGCCTACTTTCTTGGGGCTCTTGCTGCTGAAGATCCTCTCATAGAAAGCACCCGCCTGGGAATTAAATCGGCTCTACATGCAGCTATGCCTCCTCTCTCTCAGTGCAGCCTGACTTTTTAGATGAGTTTTTCTCTGTTTTCTTTACTGAAAATAAAAAGATTGGAAAGAAAGGTGTTTTGAATATATGGTGTTCATTTTTTAGTAGACTCTTAAGTCATGAAAGTTGTTTTCCTTAAAGCTATCTTTCAACTGCAGTTGTCTGTCTTTTGTGGATCTTTTAAAATCCAGAATGCAGCAAAGCTTCTAAGAATTCCCAGAATTCTCTAGAACTGTTTCAAAAACAACCGCTTAGCAGAATGGCAACCAGGAAGGTAACACTATTCTTTATGGCCATAAATGGGAAGAACTGAATAGTGGGCAATCTCTCATCAAAGCTGCAAGAAGAAGTGATGGTGAGGTGAAGTAATGAAACTATAGCATGGCTTTATGAAACAGCCATATCATAGACACCAGTTGCAGAAAGAGTACAGAAAGAGCATTGCTGGAGCAGAAACTCCACAGAATCCTATTGGCATTCATACCATCTAGGCTATCAATCTTCTCTGAAAAGCTGCAGCTTCATGCAGAATTGGGAAGCTATTCCCTAACTTTGAAGCAATCACAGTAAAGAACTTATTTGTCTGCTACCTGTTTCTTTCCATACTACGTTACAGAAGTAAGAATCAAAGCCAAACTTGAGAATATGAACAGATTGGTTGATGAGGCAAACATGTCTGTATCCTTACCTCATCACAAAATTTGCTCCCTCCCAGACCTGTCCTACTCTCAGGCAGACAGAAGCGGCTACCTCAGGAAGTAGATGCTGCATAATGGGGAGCAATGGTATGGTTCCGGACGACGGAGCCTCTGCTCTCTGCTTTGTGCTTCTCAAATTATCCTGCAGTCCTTTGATATGGTCAATGGTGAGTGGTGGCTTCCATATCAATGGAGCAGGAATCTAAGAAGAGTTTTAGCCCAAACTTTAATGGAGCTATTTAAAGTGCTGAAGTCAATCTTCAAAATGATTTCAGTACCTTGGAGAGCTTCTTTAAAATTTAGTCCAAAATCTGTAGCACAGCCTCTGCCCCAGTGACATGGAAGCCAACAGCTGCCAATGCATCACAGGCACAAAAAAGATATTTTGGGTCAGCACTGATTCCCCTTTTCTTCCTTGTGTTTTTCTGCCTATTTCCTCAGTCTTTACAGTCCTGCTGCTTTCTACTCCCTGAGCAAAATATTCACCAAATACCCTCTGTACCCCGGTGTGTATGAAGCCTGCACGACCAATTGTCTCGTGTGCAGCCAATCGTGTGTGTGCGTATGTCTATATCTATACCTATATCTGTATCTATATCTATATCTAAATTGAGGCTATGTTATATGCAAGAGGTGTTTCCCATCTGCAGTCTCTGACAGGTAGCAAAACCAGCAAACTAATGGAACTGCCTTGTGAGACTGGGAGGCTGCATTGCCCCACAACAGCAGGTCATGAATAGCCTACCTTAGCATCTTCAGAAGGAGCCTGCGATGTGAAATTTCAGTCCCTTTTATAACTTTTCATCGCTTTCCTATTAATTCTAAACCAAGATACAGTTTCCTCTAATAGAGACTTCCAAATACCATCACTTCTAGCTTAACTGAGAAGACTAGACTAGGAACAAATAAAACATGAGTTTATAGAGGCATTTATTCTGTAATCACATATCTTACAATTTCAGAGTGCACTAGTAGCTGGCCACACTGAAGACATTTCTCAAGAAGCTTATTGGAACTGCTCAATTTGTCTTGCTGATAGCATGTATCAGAGCACAACCCACTTCCCACATATCTTTGACCCTTCCTATAGAGAGTCCAGAAATGGCACCTACTTTTTCCTGTAGTTTCCAACCTGGAGAGCCAAATAGGCACCTCTTCCCAATATTACCCTAATGCCGTGGCTACATAGTCTTCTATCAACTGTTTCACTTCGTCTTGGGGTTAACAAAAGAGATGGCCATTGACAAAGTGGAAGCAGGCTTTTCAAAGCATGCATATGACCATGTGCGCAACTGATTTGTACAACATCCTGCCAGCTTTAAGGAGATTCTCAGCAACCCTCAGCTTCCCTAGGCTTCTAATGGTAAACATTTATCATGCATAGCAAAGGCTCCATTAGTGTATATGTAAAACTGGGATTTATTTATTGCTTGCTACAGTGGGAATTCCTTTACTTTTATTTACACTGAATCTGTATTGCCCATTTTGTTTCCTTGTCATCAGGTCTGAAGACGTCTTTGCAATGTACACATTCTTGATGATGGGGACAACAATCCAAATACTTTGGTTTCATCTGTTTTCTTAAATGTTTCCATGGACATTGTACAAAGTTGCTCTTTGATATACATGCTTCTTTGTGATATCTTTGCAGGCCCTTTGACTCAAAGAATTTGACTCATTGTGGAGAGAGGCCTCCTGGATTTCTCATTACCATGCAGTTTCTATTAAGGCTCCCTGTCTTCTTTGTACTCCTAAGAATAGGTAAGGAGGAATTCACACTCACAGTTATGGTGAGAGGAAGAATTGCAACAGGAATTCTGCTTCAGACAATTGCACTGCAGGTAACTGGCAGGAAGGGATGAAATGTCAGTCTGCTATGCCCCAACTGACAGGAGAACAGATCTCTGTTGCTTGCAGTGGCTGCTTCACCATAAGTCAGGATTGGCAGTGGTGGTGGGTTGGGCCAGGAAAGACTACTTAGTTAAGGAAGACTTATTGCTGCTGGTTTTCAGTGGGAAGGGGAGGGAAGAGGAGATACTTTAGATGGAGAAGAAGTGGCTGGTCTAGGCTCTGAGGGGAAGAAAAAGAAACCACATTTCATCTCAGAGCACACTTTAATTTCTTTCCGCCTCTAAACCCTACTGCTTCTTCACCCCCCAACTCCCCTTCCCACTGATAAGCAGCAGCAGCCTTTCCATGGATTTGAAGGCTGCCAGGGCAGAGCGAAGACGTGTTGCTGGTGGGTCTGTCCTAGACTTGGCAGGCTGCCAAGGCTCCTCAGCTGCCTAATGAACTCGATAACAACAGCTCCATAAAACAGCCTCGGGGCTGAAGTAAATTCTTTGAAAAACACAACAATAGTCCCGAAAGAGAATAGTCCAAAACCAAACTGATAATCTGAGCGAAGTGTTAAGGTCCAAGGTTCAAAGCACACGGGTAGAGAAAGCAAGAATCACCATGGGTGTAACCACCAATAGCGTCCAACAACCTTTTGTTGTTGAGGACTCTGATTATATAGCTTTAGCTCCCTGGCCAGCTGTGTCCTAATTAACGAGTCCTTCCCATGTAAGCACTGCCTGCCATAAATACTGGGGTGCGGCTGCTGGGAAGGGACCTGTCTGGGCCCTGGGAGTCTGGGTTCTGGGACAAGGGCATGACAGGGTCAGGCATTACACCCTGCTTGCTTGATGCAGAATCTCATTCGTTGTTTCACCTTCATACTGTTATTATTATGAGTAAGTGGAAATACACACTCAGACCAGAATTCTGCTAGGAGCATTCTCATGGTATTTTCCCTTACATGTGTGGATGTCCTTTTTCAAGCACTGTGTGCTTTGGTATTCCCTTCCTCTCTTCACAGCACCTCAAGCCCCTCTTGACTTTCTGAAAAGCCCCCGAAACAGCCGTACTTGGCTATTCTGTGATTCACAGCAAACAGGCAAGTGCAGAGGAACACCTGCCTCTATCTCCATAGCCAGATTTTAAAGGATGACATCAGCATGGAGTTCCACCAGGGTTCTCCAGGGGTCTTGGTGCTCCTGTGATCATTTTGTGTCTTGCTATGGGGATGTAGCTAGATGCTTCTCTGAGCCTGCCTGCTCATGGCAAAGCAAAGAATGGCTTTGTGGGACAGCTTCAGGAACTTAAGAGAAAGTTGGGGAGAGGATGTATGGCTCAACATAGCCTAGGTCCACATGTGGATACGTACACCAAGCTGAGAGGATGTAAGACTGAGGCCTCCAAGTGTTTAAGAAGGTAAAAAAATCCTATTTGTATGAAACTATAGACATGTCCCTCCTCTTTTTTTGTCCCACTCCAGGTAACACCACTCCTGTTCCTCTAAAATGTGAAGTTTGCTATGACGACACAACCACGTGCACTGGCCCTAGGCAAAAGTGTCCCCCTGAGAAAGATACCTGTGTCATTGCTTTAACTGAACATACTCTAGGTAGGTAGTGGAGGCCTTAAATCAGGGCAGTTCATTGCTAGAGATGGGCAGATCAGTCCGTTTTGCTTTCAGTGGCTAGTTCTTTTGGTCAAAACAGGTGAAGAAATGTGTGGATTTTATTTTTTTATCAAAAACAAACTGGACCAAATTGTCAGCCGTTTCCACTGGCTGAAGTCAAAAGGAACAGCTATTTTCAGCATGGTGTTGCATTTGTCTGCTCTCTTGTCATTAAAGATATGGAATTTACTAAAAAACACAAAGGATGGTGGAATACTAATTCAGCACCACAAACATGGGCCAAATGTGCAAGGATTCAAACCCAGGCTTTTAAAGAACTAAGCAGTCAAAAGCCTTCTGTCTGAATGAATTGGTTGGCGAGCTTCACTTCCTCTTGCATTCACATTTTAAACATCTCCAGCTCTTTCTATAGAATATATGTTGAAATTTCTGCACCTGTGCACCTAGAATTCTTACTTCCCCCCAAAAATAAACCAACCAAAATTCTTCACAATCTCAATTGACTGCATTTATTGATTGCTGGTTGGGTTCTGGATTTGTCTTGTCTTTTGCAGTCCCCTGGAGGGACTAATTAATTCAATAGTGTCTTCAACCTAATTTGAGTTAAAATTGCTTAATGCCAAGTTGGTTTAATTCAGTTGCTGGCCTTCTGGGTTTTTCTGCTTTTCATGGACTTTGCTGCTGTCCTATGGAGTCCCATAGAGAGACATTCATACCAGGACAGGAAAATTCTTGAAAAACAAAGTTGTCCTACAGCTTTTAACCCAACTTTTTAAGATCGCCTTTAAGACTGCTGTAAGATCCAGCAGCCACATAGGGTGAGGCAGGTTTGTTCTGCTGCTGATCAGAATGCAAGGAAAATCATGTTCTCAGCTCCTTGTTACCAGTGAGGGAGGCTGCAATGAAGAATTATGACAGGGGTCCTGCTTTTCACGCTTGCTTGCTGGTGGGACAAGTTTAGAAATGTGATCCTACTTGTGTTCAGATTGGCAGATGAGCAGATGTGTTTTGCCCAATGCAGCTGGTGTTTATTAAGATGGATTGGGGGACATTTACATAATCTTACGGTAAGACTATGGCCATTTCTGCACGAGGAGAGGGAATTGCTCCGTGCCATTACTCAACAGATCTTCTGGCTCCTTGGTCTGGACCAGGGTGAATCGGAGCAGTGCAAGGTCTTAGATCCGCACTGCTCCAGCTTCCAAAATGGTGGCTTCCGGTTGGTCATGGGTCCCGACCAACTGTGAAGCTTGCCACACCTAAAGTCCATTGGTGCGAGCCTGCGAATCTGCACAAGGGAGCAGTACGCAATGGCGCACTCCGGAAAAAAGAGAAACCTCTTTTTTCCGGTCTTTAAAAAGTGCACTGGAGGACCAGTTGGGGGCATTTCGGAGCAGACTGAGGTGTGGATCTCCAGTAAGTAGTCCGAACCTAGTCCGCTTCAAGGTGCAGATGATCTCCATAGAGGACACACTGCACCGTTTTAAGTCCCCCGTGCGGAAAAGGCCTATGTAGTCTTACTGAATATGGGCCAGTTACAGATCTGCAATTGCAATATGGAATGCCAGTCTTTTCCAAACTCAGCATAGAAGGACGTAGTCCTGATTCACATTTGCAGTACTTGTAGCACAGTTTTCACTTCCCTAAATCCTTTCTGCATCTCTGAGTTTCAGTTTCAATCTTACTTTAAAAACTGAACTTCCTCCCATTCTGCATATTAAGAGATGTACAAATCTGGGTAAATTCTTATCAAAACCTGGTTTGCAATGAAATTTTCTTCCATTCCTACTCAAAACTCAAAATTCAATTTGTTGCACATTTTATCAGATTAAAAATTTCCTTTTTGGGGGACTACAGGTCCCAGAATCTCCCAGATAGCATGGCACTGGCTGTTCTGGCCGGAGGATTGTGGAGGCTGTAATCCTCAAAGGTGACTATTCTTAGCTCTGCCTAACAGGATGCCTAGCATCCTATTAGTGACTTACAATGGGATAATACCACTATACTCTTTTCTCATTCACGGCAGAGGTCAGAATTCTCTTCTGATCTTGTGTAATGTCCAAAATCCCCCCTCCCAGAATTCCTCTTTTAGCTGCTGCAGCTTCCAGTCCATGGCTATTTGATGGTTGGTAGGAGCAGAGGACATGGGGATTCTTTGAAGGATTTGAGGATTCTGCAACTGCATCTAGCTATAGGAGCATAGATGAAGGCACCTCTGATGCCCTGGCTCTCCACTAGCCACTAAATGGCCATGGAGTGGGGACTAAACAGCAAAAAGCAGAGTCCTAGACAGAGTGATGGAGAGAGGTAATGTAGATCCATCTCTGCAGAATGTATATGTCACACATACACAATAATAAGATCTTGTCCACTGTATATATCTAAATATTAGGTGTTTTGCCAGTTACTGCATAACCCATTTTTCTTCTCCTCTGTAGATGGAAAGGCAATTCTTACCATAGAGAAAACCTGTGCAAAGTCAGACATCTGCATTTCTCCCTTCATCTATTTTGATTTGGGGCAAGGAACATACTATAAGGGAAGTCGGATCTGTTGCACTGGGGACAGCTGCCAAAATGTCACTATAGAATGTAGGTATATAATTTCTTGCTCTCCGTTCTTCCCCTTCCTTTCTTTCCTTTGTTATTTCATTTTCTTTACTTCCTGTACCCAATCTTCTTCTCTACATCTTCTCAACCATTGCATCACAGCAGGTAGAGAAGGCACCACAGCATAGAGATATACAGTTGGCCCTCCACGTTTGGTTTCACAGATTTGATTATTTGCAAGTTTCTCCATTCCTTGCCCTCCTGCCCACCTCATACACTTCTTTTTTGAGGGAACCTTACCTCTTAGTGGCTCCAGTCAGGCCATGCAGGTCTTGGGAACCACAGGAGAACAAGCATCCAGGCTCAGGGCTGAATTTCATGCTAATCCTGATTTCCTTTGTTTTTCAGTACCACCCACGCAGACTAAACCAAATGGAAAGCAGTGTCCTGCATGCTACTCTTGGGATAAAACATGTCATAGAAAGGTCCTGGTGAATTGTGTCGGATCGAATACACACTGCTTTGGTGTGCATTCACTTTGGAGTTCTGGTAGGTGCTCGTTCAAAGGTAACAAGATATGTGCAGTATCAAAAGTGCCAAAAATAAAAAAAATAAGGGGACTGTAGGTATATAATCAAAATATACAAGCATACATCAATTAAACAAGTATACACCAATTGCAGATCTAGCATGGTGTAGTGATTTGAGCATTAGACTATGACGCTGAGGACGAGGTTTTGACTCCCCACTCAGCCATGGAAACCCACTGGGTGAATTTGGGCATGTCACACACTCTCAGTCAAGTCTGATTGAAATTAACAGACCCAGAACATGGTCATGGTTCAGTCCTGGGCACTCCACTTAAAAAAGGAAACTGTGGATCAGGAAAAGGTGCAGAAAAGGACAAGCACAATGATTCAGAGCCTGGAACAACTTCCATAGCCATAAAGGTTACACCATTTGGGGCTGTTTAGCTTAGAGAGACAAGTATTTAAAATGGTGCATGGTACAGAGAAGTGGACAGAAATAAGCTTCTCTCTCCACCTCTTGAAATAAAAGAAACTGATCTGAAGTGGAATGGTGAGAGATTAGGAAATCACCACAAGCCGATGTATTAAGGACTCACAACTGTGAGCTTTAAAAAGTAACTGGGGAAATTTATGAAGGATGGATCTATGACTGCCTATGGTACTGTGTCACCACCAGTATTAGAGGCTGTATACCTCTGTATACCAGATTTTCATGAGCCCATCTGCTGCAGGTAGACTTCCAAAAGTCAATTGGTTGGCTGCTGCTTAAAGAGAATGGTGGACTAGATAGGCCTGATTCAGCAAGAATCTTTTTAATTCTGACCCCTCATCTTATCTTCCCTCTCCAGGCGCATTCAGCGCAGACCTCTTCGTCGGGGGCTGTACTACTAGGTCAATCTGTGACTCGCTAGCTGACCATTCCCTGTTTTTTAGCAGATGGGAAACTATAACAAGTGCAGAATGCTCACCAAAACCTTCTAAGTGATCTCATTCTATCGGCTGTTCCCTATCAACCTTCTTTTGGCTCCTGTTGCTGAAGGTCTTTCTGTAAAAGACTCATTCACAAGAGTGGATCTGTTCTGCATTCAACTGTAACCTCCTTTTCACCTGTGTGCCACTTTCTCTAATGCAAATTCGCTTTGCAGACAGATTTCCTGCTTTTTTTCAGTGAAAATAAACACAAGCTTATCAGAAATGAAATAGGAAAGTCCGATTTTCTTTTAATAGCTTCTGTGTCCAAGAAAATGTTTTTAACCTCTTGGTGAACATAAAGTATGAATCCAATTATAGGTCCAACATTATGTACAATGGTGTAGAAAAATGCCATCCCTTATACAAAATGGCAAAATCAAAGTTTGTTTTTTTGGATTTTTTTCCCCCAATATTTTCAAGTTGTTGTTGGTTGAATCCATGGATATGGAGTCTGTGGATACAGAGGGCCAACTGTACTTCAAGACCTGTCTAGATAGGAGCTACATTCTCAGGTGCTGAAGCCATTGATTTAGATAGCAGCTAGTTTAGAGAGACAGACCCCACACACATTTTCGATCCCAAGCACATGGGCTCTTTCACACTACCCAGGCCATTTCCGCACTAGCCTGTTATAGCACTATGATTCCTCTTTCAACCTCCTATGGAATCCTGGGGTTTGCAGTTTTGGGAGGGGCTGCACGGCCCCTCCCAAAACGGCAAACCCCAGGATTCCATAGGAGGTTGAAAGTGCAATCATAGTGCTATAACAGGCTAGTGCGGAAATGGCCCTAGTTATAATCCTATGATTCCATTTTAACTGCCTTGGCAACAACCTACAGAATTCTGGGATTTGCAGTTTAGGGAGGAAAATGTTGAATTCTCAGCCAAAGAACTCTAATGCGTCACCAAACACACCCCAGGATTGTATAGGATGTTGCCATGGTAGTCAAAGTGTAATAATAGTGCTGTGATTATGTAGGGTGAAAGAGTCTGTTCATGAATCAATGGCTGCTATTCACTCCTGTGATAAAATGTAATATTCTGAACTTGGGAAACATTGTCCCCCCCCCCCCCCTGGAAGGTGTACCACTAGACTATCAATGATGTATTCTAAATTGTGAAGCACAGGTACACACTATTATAATCCCCACAGCCATGCCAGAGAGCTGTGCTGAATTATGCCAGCAAACCATTTCTTGTAGTCCTTCTCTCCATCAGGAGCAGGTCTTCTGTAAAGCCAGTGGAGCTTAATTGCTCATTCACATCTCTCTCCAGTGGCAGAGTTTGGAATGCATGGAGGGGTGTGTGTGTGTGGCCACGACATGGATGGCCCCCCTAAATTGCCACTGGGGCGAACCGCCCTCATCGCCCCCCTGTCCCTACATGATTCTCTCCCTCTCTCTCTCTCTCTCTCTCCCAACATGTTTCACATTACAACCTAGATAGCCCAGAACAATCTATAGTAGCTATAAAAAATCCTGGAATCAATACCTTCTCTTCTGTTCCTCCTACACTCTGAAGCGCCCTTCCTTAGGAGGTCAGTCTGGCTCCTTCCCTGTTGTCTTTCTACTACCAGGGAGGATATTTCTATTGCAACAGGCATTGGGAAATATCTTTTTTTGCCACGAACCACCATGGCTTAACTCAAGGTAGCTTCTGGCTGTATGTGTGGGAGCAAGAAATATCACATACTCAGTGTCGTTCAATTGCATGTTCTCACCGTGCACATTTAAGCAGGCAATACCCTCTGTGAACGAAATGGTCCAGGGCACTGTATCTCCTAACAGCCCTGCAGAGTAGACCAGGGAAAAAGATGGGAAAGACTGTCTAATTTTGTCTGTACTCTTTTACTGCTGACACTCTCCATAGCTGGAACTACTGAGTGTGGCCACAGGGGAAAGGGGAGAGAATTTTGTTTCCTTTTCTGTCTGAAGTGTTGTTGAGGTTGAGTGTTCGGAATGAACGTGAGGTTTTAAGGGAGGAAAAAATTCCAATGCGGAGAGCATGAAACTGTGGAGAGTTATTCCATCCTTCATGTTGGCATTGTTACTTTAAGAGGAATGGAATCTTGGGAGACCCAAGCGACAGTTAGAGAAAGCCAGTTGAACATGAGTTTAGCCATCTAACAGCCAAGCAGGAGGTATGTGTTAAATTGTGTATTGCCACTGGTTAGATGACATGACTTGTTGCTGAATGCAATTGACTTCCTCAGGTTCCTTCTTCAGGAAGTCAGAGATCTGCCTTTTCCTCATTCTCACTCCTTTGGCTCTCATCTTGGAGATACTTTGGTGGATCCCCAACAACAGAATACTGTTCTTACAACAATCCATTGTCTGTCTGTTGTTATTGTCATTCTAGCCCACCCTTTTAATACGAGATTTTGGGGTGGCAAAACAGAGCAACACACCCAATTTAAATAATTCCAAATTAAAATCGAGAAATATCTTAAACAAGATTTTAGAAAAGCATATTCATCCATTCAAAGAAATTTAAAGACCTTAATAAGCTCCAACGAGCTAAAGCTGCGTCCATGTGTTTCCTTTTATTTATTTAGACTGAAAAGGAGAAATTTAGCACCCTTCTGTGCGGTGTTAAATTTCCGTGTCACAAATCTCTCAGAGGGGTTTAGAATGTTTTATTAACATTTTATTATTATTATATAACATAAAGCACAAAAAACAAGACAACAACACAAAAACAAACACAGAGGAAAAAAAATATCCCCACAAAAACCAAAACCAGACCACACTATACAAAAACATAAACATGAGTCTCCGATCAATGATATACCCAGTTTTAGTCATATCCATTTAACCCTTATATTAGTAGCTATTAGTAAATAATAATTCCTCTAGATTAACAAACCTTATATCTTTCTTATCTTGTATTTCTCTTTCCCTCTAACATTAAAAAAAATAAAATATTAACAATTTTTAAAATCATTTCTCCCTCCATACAGTTCATTTCTCTTTATCTTTTCTTCTTTTTTAAAAATCTGTATTAGGATATTCTTATCAACAGTTCATGTCACAATAGTACCATATCAAATGAGTATCCTGGATATCATGCAATTAAATCATAATCTGTACTGGCCCCTGATCTCAGGGCTGCAATTTTAAAAGGCAGAGCACAAAAGGAAAAGGGAATACAGAGGGAAAAGGGAAGGAGAGCAAAGAAACTCAGAACACAGGCTCTTTATTTTATGAGATTCTGCCTCCTTGTAGAATGTCTGCTGGATGACAGCTGGGGAGAAGTAAAGCTATTAGCACGTGGCTGAGCTGGCTTATCGGACAGGTTTCTTTCTCCCGTCCCCCTTCATCTGGGCTGGGGACAGGAGTGTAGCTAAATTTTCCTTCAGTCCCCACATTTCTAGCACTGCAGTAACATAAGTACAGTTGGCCCTCCACGTTTGCTAGGTTAGGGGCACAGGACTCCTGCAAAACATGGGGGGGAAATACAAATATCAAAATTCCCATTAACCCCAACCAGTGTGGCCAACGATTGGGGATAAAAGGAATCGTAGTCCAACAACATTTGGATATCTGGGGGAGGTACAGCGTAGAATCATAGAGTTGAAAGAGACCACAACAGCCATTGAATCCAACTCTCTGCCATGCAGGAACACACTCTCAAAATAACCCCAGCAAATGACCATCCAACCTCTGTTTAAAAACCCTCAAAGAAGGTGACTCCACCACACTCCAAGGCAGCAGATTCCACTGTAGTTTGAATCCATTGCTCCATGTCCTAGTCTCTGAAGCAGCAGAAAACAGGCTTGCTCCATCTTCAACATGACATCTCTTCAAATATTTAAACATGGCTATCATGTTACCACTTAATCTTCTTTTCATCAGGCTAAACATACCTAGCTCCCTACACTGGCCCTCATAGGGCATGGTTTCTAGACCCTGCACCATTTTGGTCACCCTCCTGTGGACACGTTCCACCTTGTCAGTTATTTACGCCTGGTTCAGGACTTAATAAGAACACAAGATCTACTGGCTCAGGTGAATGATTTATGAATCTTGTTTCTTGTAGCGGGCAATAAAATCTTCTGTGATGCCTACAAATAAGGCATTAGGGCCTTACTTCTTAATCTGTTATTCATGGTGGATAGAATTTAGTGGGCTTATTGCATCTGAACCTGGATGTTGCATACTGCCTTTGTTAGGCAAATCAACCATGAGTTTGTCAAATTTTCATAAGCCATTTCAGCTAGGATATCATGCAACCAAGGCCATTTCTGCACTAGACTGTTGTAGCACTATTATTCCACTTTCAACCACCTATGGAATCCTGGGGTTTGCAGTTTAGGAAAGGGCCAGCTGGCCGGCCCCTCCCTAAACTGCAAACCCCAGGATTCCATAGGATGTTGAAAGTGGAATGATAGTGCTATAACAGTCTAGTGCAGAAATGGCCTTGGTTGCATGATGGTCTTGGTTGCACTTTCAGCCTCCTGTGGAATTCTGGGATTTGTAGTTTACTGAGGCCAAAGAGCTCTCTGGCTGAGAATTCTAAGTGCCCCTCCCTAAACTACAAACCCAAGGATTCCATAGGATGTTGAAAGTGGAATAGCAGCACTTTAACACTGTAGTGCAGAAATGACCTAAGACTCTAGAAGACCAGGGTTCAAATATCCGCGCAGCCATGAAAACCTGCTAAGAGGCCTTTGGCAAACCACACTCTCAGCCTCAAAGGAAAGCAATGGCAAACTTTGTCTGAAGAAATCTTGCCTAGAAAATCCCCTGATATGTTATTCTTAGGGTTGCCATAAATTGGAAATGACTTGAAGGTACATGACAAATCACACAAAGACTAACAATAGGATCCAGGCTGTTATTGTGTTGCTTCCAACTTATGGTGACCCTAAGGCAAACCTATCATGGGGTGTTGGGGGGCTGAGAGTGTGTGAGATGCACAAGTTCACCAAGCTTGTTTCCATGTCTGAGCAGGAAATCAAACCCTGGTCTCCACAGTCGTAGTGCAACGCTCAAACCACTACACCACAATGAACTGGGTTTCATCCAGCTTATTAAATTATTGCGTGACCATTTAGGAAAGCTAACCACATGATGTGCATGCTTTGCCTTGACATTACAGGGCCTTTGAGACAAAGAATTCAGTCCATTGTGGAGAAAGGTCTATGGATTTCCTACCACCATGCAAGTTTTTCTAAGACTCTTGCTCTTCTTTGCGCTCCTAACAATAGGTAAGGAGGAAGAGGTAGCTCTCTGGAGCGTTATTCCATTGAGATCAGTGGGATCAGATTCACGATTGGTGTTCACAGGGGATGGAGGGTATGTCCAAATCCCTATAAAGGTGGAAGGAAATGGAGAGGTGTAGCTTTTAAGGGACAAAACCAGGGCATTGCCTTTCCAATGTGAATCCTACCCCCAATGCAATTTGTTTTCATTTCCCGACTTTCTATCACTGTAGTAACTTGATATTCAGTTGAACATTTAGAAATAAAGTATAAACGTCCAAAGTAAAGGGGCAGACAAAATGTGCAGTTTCTTCTGAGGATTTCAATGGGTGCTCCCCAGTTTCTGCTTCCTTTATTTACATCCATACCTTGCATTAAAAGCACAATTTGATGTTAATGAATGATCTGTATAATATCACTGTGCTTAACAGTCAGGCCTAAAAAACATGGGGAGTCTGAAAGACTGTATCACTCAGTGTGAACTTCCTCAAGTTTTAAGATCCTCAGGGGAGGCCTGGCTTTCAATCCCACATCTTCACAGGTACTTTTGGTGTGGGCATAGTAGACGGCCTTCTTGGTGGTCGCTCCCAGGCTGTGATACTCCCTGCCATGGGGAGATTAAGCTAGTCCTCTCCCTATTCTCCTTCTGCCATCAGGGAAACACAGTTTTATCTAAACAAGCATTTGGTGTACTTCGTTTTTATTTTTCTTGGCATGGTTTTAAACAGTTTTACACTGTTTTAAAATACTGATGGGTTAATTTAATTTGGGAGCTTATTTAATTTCCTTTAAACTTTTTTTTCCAATTGATATACTTCGTATTAATATATGCTGTGAGCCTCCTTGGGTCCCATTTAGGAGAAAAGTGGGGCATAAAACCAATGGATGGATGGATGGATGGATGCATAGATAGATAGATGCAATGGAGAGGTCCTTGGACCTTTCATCCTGTATTTACTCACTTGTTTTTCATTGCACCAGGCACATTTCTCCTTTTCCAGCTTATACATAATGGGTATGAACTTGGAAGGAATGAAGTGTCCAGATCAATCATCCAGGGAAAGATAAAACACAGGAAGGAGAATAGCTGAACACTCATTTTGGATGCATTCCTTTTAATGTCAAAGAAGCACCCTCAATATAATTCCATATGTAAACAAAGCCAGCACTACCATTAGGCAGAGTGAAGGAACCAAGTTATGCACCAGTTGTTAGGAGGAAGGGGGGAGCCCTCTAGCCATTTCTTTTAAGGCTCATTGGCACCATCTTTCTTGTGAAATGCAAGGGTGTACATGTCATACAGCTCGCTCTAATTTTTTAAGTTCAGCAGCAGCCCTCAAGTGCAATATAGGAGATGGACATGTCACCAGTGTTGAAGTAAGATTCAGCTGCCAGTGTAGGTCAGGTTATTGTATACAGAATGGCATCTTGTCCTTTAATGCAAGGAAAATAACATTAACTACACAGCAAGTAACAATATCAGTACAAGTGGGATCTCCACTAGGACATTGTCATGTAGAGTCCTTTTCTCCATCAATGAAGATGTATCCCTAATGATTCAGACTTGCAACTTAAGCTTGCATTTATCTTCCAGAGACTAACAACACACCAGTGCATGCTAAATGCAGCTGAGGAAAAGCGCATGCTGTAACAGACATCTTTTAGTACTTGAGGAATACCTCTTCTAAATATGGGTTAGGTGTATCATACAATTTGAATCATAGTCTGCTTCCTCACCACTGCTGCTGCTAGGAATGTATATAAGACTGGCGATTCACATGAATTTATATGAAACTATACTGCTACAAAAACAGTGGCTGACATTCTATGCTGCTCAGGGCAGAGTGTAGTGCTATGCCTCTGTAGTTTTACCTGGCTATTGGTTTCTGGTTATTTAGCCACTGCGGGAAAGTTGGAAACATCTGGAGAGGAGCCAGCATTGCTTCTGAAACAGAAAGCATACAGCAGCTGATTTTCCTAATGATTATGGTGGATATGCAAGCACAGGGACAACTGTTCTTTTCTTCTGTCTCCAGCTAGATCATTTCCAGGCATCCAGCACACTTCCCCATCCTCTAAATGGTCAAGACAGTGCATATCTACTCTTTGCAGCATATGTCAGGGGGGGATGTACAATGAATGTAAAAGGCACACCAACACATAAACCATTCCTATGTCATCAAAAGGATTCTGGCCATAATGCACTGTGCGTGTCTCTGTTTACTCCAGGTGCTTCCTTAGAATGTGAAGTTTGTTTCAGCTCGAGGAACAACACCAGCAATAGCACCAGCAAAGGCACCAGAAAGAGCCCCGGCTTCAATTGCCATGGCCCCACGGAGACCTGTGCTGCTAACAAAGATACCTGCATGGTAGCCATTGCTGAACATAACCTAGGTGGGTGAGAAGCCGAGGGCAGAACCTTGGCCACAGGTGGAGGCAAAGCAACTGAGAACGGTTGTATAGATGAAAGATCAGTTGGACTGAGGCATCTAGGTGCTAAGATAAGACTGCTTTGGTCTTGAGCTGAAGTATTTTTACCAGAATTAAAATGTTGGCTATCTTTTTCATTTTTCTCCCAGGGATAGGATGTGGGGATGTACGTTGTGTTGTTTTTGTGTGCTTTCAAGTTGTTTCTGACTTGTGGCAACCCCAAGGCAAACCTATCATGGGGTTTTCTTGGAAAGATTTGGTCTTTGCGTTTGCCTTCCTCTGATTTGTCCAAGGTTGCCCAGTGGAGTTCCATGCCTGATCAAGGATTGAAATCCCAGTCTCAAGAAGAAAATGTGACAATGAACAATTAAGGCACAATTAGCTTCACAAGATACAGTGCAGCATAGTGGTTTGCGAGTTGGACTAAGACCTTGGAGACCAGGATTCTATTCCCAGCTTGGCCATGGAAAGCCATTGGATGACCTTGGGTGCGTCACACACTCTCAGCACAAGAAAAAACCCAGGATAGGTTTGCCTAACTGTCACCATAAGTCAGCAACGACTTGAAGGCACACAACAAGATGCTTCACAAAAAAGCCTGCTCCTGTTGGGGATTAAAACTGCTGGGATTGTTTTGTAACAACAACAGCTGACTGGATTTGGGGTCTTTCCAAGAAGGATCGGAGTCAGTGCTATACAGATTATGTTGGTAAAAGTCAAATTTTCACCATGTTTTTCACCCCTGGGGGCATTTTAGATCCAGAAGAAGACTTGTTTTAAAACAGGAAATGATCAGACGTCATAGCTGGTTCACTTCCTTTTTTAAAAAAAGGTCCTGTCCTGGACTTAACATGGCCTGGGGGGAATGTAGTGGAAATGCCTCCAAGTTCCCTAAGGGATATTTTTGACCTTTGGCAAGTTCTGTGGGCCAAAAATAGTCCAGGGGACTACATTTGGCCTATGGATCACACTTTGGCCATCCCTGTTGTAAAGCAATGGTTTGTAACACTGGGCTTTCCAGATGTTTTAGATCTGGGTGCTATCATTATCCGTTATTGGAGTAGGTCTACTGAATCAATTAAATTTATACAAGTGTTGACATAACAAGTTCCCGTGGATTCAATGAGTCTCCTCGACTTGGGATGAATAGGAAGATCGATTCTTTCAACTTCAGTTCCCAGAAGTCTCATCCAGCATGGCCCATGGTCAGGAATTCTGGGAGTCCTTCAAACCATCTGGAAGGCCAAAGATTGGAAACGCTTCTGTTGAGGGACTAATTTTCCAAAACGTGACTGACCACAGACAAGCTGAACATGTTAGCCTTATCTGTATTTGGGTAGGAATAGGCTCAACAATGATATTATAAAGAGGAAGTCCTTTTTTGATCACTTTCTTCTTTCATCCCTGCTCAGCTGATTTGCCCTTCTGAAGATCTTAGACCGTTTCTGCACTACACTGTTATAGTGCTATTTTTCCACTTTCAACATCCTGTGGAATTCTGGAGTTTGTATTTTATTGAGGCCAAAGAGCTCTCTGGCTGAGAATTCTAAATGCTCCTCCCTAAACTGCAAACCCCAGGATTCCATAGGATGTTGAATGTGGAATAATAGCACTATAACAGTGTAGTGCAGAAATGGCCTTATTGTTAATAGTTAAATAAACTGGTAGCCATAGTTTACCAAATACCTGTGTGTCACCATTCCCTCTCAAGTGGGTGTAGAAAATGTAAGCAGCAAGCTTGAAGAAAATCCATATCACTGGCTGCTCCCATTCATATTATTGGCTACGCTAAGCCGTGTTTAGCACATGGTTTTATTGTTCTAGCCAAAGATTACCAAACAAACCACAGATTGTTTTGCACGCTTCTGGTCTGTTTCCTTCCAGTTCCTTTCGTCAGCTACTGTTTTGGGGGGACAGTTGGTGAGTTAGCGAGCCTCCAGGGGTGAAAGGAATTAAGACCCAAAGGCAAGCCATTTTTTAAAAAGGAAAACAAGGGTTTTAAACCAACAAGAAACCATGGTTTAGCTGCTAACCATAGTTTGTTTACAAAGATAGATTTGATTACAACAACAACCTGGAATTCAGCAAACTTCAGTTTGGTTTACTGTTATATGGGAACTCACCCACTGGCTGACAAAACTGTCAGTTACAGAGATCCTATCTTGATAGTTGGTCCTTGGGAGAGGCTAGGACTCTTTGAGACCAGGGTTGAAATCACCACTTAGCTGTGGTAACCCGTTGGCTCGTCCACTGGAGTGATCTTGAGCAAATTACATTGTTTCAGCCTAAGAGCAAGGCAATGTCAAACTTCCTCCAAATAAATCTTGCCAAGAAAAACCTAAGACAGATAAGTCAGAGCTGACTTGAAGGGATGTAACAAACGACTAAGAGTGCTGAAAACGATTAGAAATCCTCCATTCAAACGTATCAGACTCATCCTATGGAAGGGCCTTTCACTAGTCAAAAAATAACTCTGTTCTCTCCCTTCTCTCTTTGTAGAGGGAGTAACAGAACACATCACAGAGAGATCCTGTGCATTCTCTAAAGTCTGCAACATTGGCAAAGTTCATCTTTTTGTGGGGAAGGGAAGAACCTACAGGTCAAGTATAGTCTGTTGTAAAGGCAAAGACTGCCCCAAAGATCCTCCTCCAAGTACGTATGTCAATTTGGACAGGGTTTATTTTCAGCATCTCAATCCTTCTTTTTATCCAAAACAGCTCATATGTGGATCAGCATGTATAAAATCAGGTACATTTGTTCTTGTTGTTCATCCAGGAAGCCTTCTTTTCCACCATTTCCTTTGGATTTCTTTTGCTTCACCAGCCCTGAAATTTTGCAGTCACGTCCAGATTGGGGGGGGGCAATGTTTTGGGGGCATCTTGGGCTGTAGCCACACTGCCGCGTGCCCTGGTCAAGTCCCCTCGTGCCCTGGTCATGCCCTCATGCACCGTAGCTGTGGCCCCACATACAGTGGCCACGCCCCTCGCACCGTAGCCCCACCTCCCTCCCGCCCCCCTTCCCTATACTCCAAGCTCCACCACTGAAATGTTGGGACTGAAATTGAAAACCTAGGGATGACTGCTTGCAATTTCACAGTGGGCAGGTCCTGGTGATGTTACAACAAGCATCCCTTGGGGGTGTCATTAAGTGTGCTTATAGTAAGCATCAACCAAAGTTTCAGAGTATGTCATTTAAACTAAACAAACAAACAAAATACTAAGGCTTCAATCCAACTTCCCCATAGTTCAGCATAAATTTCCAGATCTGAGAATAAGCTACATCAGTGGTATTACACCCCAGTTATGCATGCGTATGTCCCTAAATGGATACCAGATCAAGTGGAACAAATGATGAAAATATATTTGCATGCATGTACACACATGTACACATAATGATTTTCAAGGCAGAGCTCTCACCTTGAGTTTCTTCCCTCTTGCCCTGAGGTCTGGAAGAAAATGGCAGAAGGCCTGAGACTCTGGACGTCTGACATCTAAGAACCCTAATGGCAGATGGTTGTGGATGCACTTTTGGTCTATGTTTCCCCCCAGTCTCCTTCTAAAAACCATCTGTACATAGAATATGTTTAGCAATATATCTTCGTTTTCATTACCGAGGCTGACACCCCAATCGCTACATACAACAAGCAATGTTTTCTTCTTTTTTCTGTCAGTACCACCAGAAGAGACAACCCCCAGTGGAAAGGAGTGCCCTGCCTGTTTTGCTTGGTCAAAAACCTGTCAGGCAGAGACTGTGAAATGTACCGGATCCGATACCCACTGCATTGATGTGTCAACCACACACAAAATAAGTAAGTCTCACCTGATACATAAGGTGCTATTAAATTCTTCCTCATTTTTTAGGGGGACTGTAGGCCCAAATTCTGTCAATAGATTCTTGTGCCTTTAATTAGCTTCAACTTATATTTCAGTTGTGGGCATACTTGGACAGGGATAACTTGATTATAGTGGTCCAGCTATTAGTAACCTCACGGTTGGACTGCTGAAATGTGCTCTATCTGGGCCTTCCCTCGAGGCTGGTAAGGAATGTCTCAGCTAAGCTTCTATGAGGTAACATGATGGGACCACAAAGAAGAATTTCACTGGCTACCTATTTGCTACTGGGCATGGTTTAAGGATTTGGTGTTAGTTTATAACTCAGGATCTGCAACAGTACAGCAGCTGTACCTCAGCAAAATGTAAATACCCTGAAGGTAATCTGTCCCATCTGCTTCTGGAAGCTAAGCAGGATCAGGCCTGGTTAGTTCTTGGATAGGAGACCACCAAGAACTATCAGGTGCTGAAAGCTATAGCCTAGAGGAAGGAACTGGCAAAACCACCTCTGAATATTCCTTACCTATGAAAACCCTGTAAAATTCATGGAGTTGACATTAGTCAATGAGTTAATTGGTAACACACACACACACACACACACCTGAATAATGTGTAGCCAGGGACATGTAACAAAGAAGCAATGCTTCTTTCTCACAATGTGACTTACTTTATGACAAGGACAAGGTTCAAGTCAAACAGATTAGACGGAAAGCAGTTTACTGGTTCCCCTAACCATCCATCTTCTCTCCCAGGTCCAGACGGAAAACTCATTGATAGCGTCCTCAAGGGCTGCACCACTAAGGCTGTCTGCGCTTCAATAAAACAGGAGAAAACCCCCCTTTTGATGGGTGAAGTTGAAAAGGTTCTGTGTGACCCAGAGGTTTCCAGGGGGTCTCAGCTTACAAGTTTCCTCCTGCCAACCTTCTCTGGGCTCCTGCTGATGAAGATCTTTGGGTAAAAGGCAACACTGTGGGAATTCATCCATCCTGCATTCAGTATTGACTACATCATATCCATTCTCCATTTTAACTGAGTGCAGTTTCTGGATGATCTCTGCTTCCCTCAGCCAAAATAAACACCTGGCTTAAAACAAATGAAATCTGAATGTTATTTCTTGGTTTGAGAAAGAGATTTTCCTTCAGCTCAGATTGCCAGTACATGCTGATCTAAACATCTTCCTCCTTGAAATGAGAGAAATGTAGGTTCATTACTGCCCTGTGTGCAAATATGTACTTTAATGATGAGCCTGTCTGTGTTTTGAGACCCAGGGAGACCCTTCTCTCTGACCCACCCCCACACTCACGTGGTGGGAATGCAGGAGGAGGCCTTCTTGGTGGCTACTCCCAGGCTTGTTACCCCATAATGTGGGTGACTCAGGGGTCCACTTGTGATGCCAGTACCTCCACGTGGCAATGGGGAATTAATTAGCTCGAAAAGAGGAGGCCTGTGAGAAAGGGGTAACTTAATAAACTCTTTCCACCAATGCTTATGGGGTCACACAGGAAAGAAACAGCCAGAAATTCAAAAGTGAACTAAAAAGGTGTTTTATTGAAAAATTCACACACACACACACACACACACACACACAAGAGATTCAAGCACTCACACAAGGACTAACTGAATGAAAAGGGAGGAAAGTTGTGGATAGAGGACTTTAGGGCTCAGGGGATAATTAATATTTTGGAGAGAAGCAAAGAGAGTGGCTATGTGGCTTAGGTAGGACACCTAAGGACAATTCTCATTTGGGAATCAAGGCAACAGTGTGGCATTCAGCAAATCAAGAAGCTGAGAGTTTCTATACCCAAAAACTACCCTGTGGGTACGGGTGTGAATTGCTCTCCCAGCTGAGTGGACAATGGGAGTTGCAACACAATGAAGTCCTGACGGTGTTAATGTTCTCAGTGTTTAGGGGACAAAGTGGTAATGGCTGTCATAATAGCTCTGTATTGTGGAGAGGTTGGGAAGACAAAGCAGGAAAATATCCAGGTGTGAGGGAGTGGAGTTAGAACAATCCTGGTTTGGTGGGAACTTCCTTTTTCTGCACAGAGATGTCCAGCTTTAGCGTAAGCCTATTGTCTCCAGAGTTGCCTCATAATTTACCTGACAATGACTTCAGTTTTGCCTAGGAGGGGTGTGGCCGACCTGCCTTGCAATCTCACATTTACGGTCAGTAATTTTCTTCTTTCCAGTTTGATCTCCCAGTCACCTCAGGTTCCATTTTATATCAATGCCAATTAATGTAGTTGCCAATAAAATAATATCTGCCAATTATACCATATCAATCGCGGAGGGGAGGCATGCACAGGGCCTTAAGGCTTTGGAACTTCCTTCGTAAAGAGGTTAAATTGGTGTCTTCCCTGCTGTCCTATTATGCCCTTACTTTGTTCTTTTGGCAGGCCTTTGAGGATGGACTGCTTTGGGGACGGGGGAAGGTCTTTCAGAATACACTGTGCTGTTCATTAGTTGTTTGCTTTTAAACGGCCTTGCTTTAAGCTAGTTGAGATTAGGATGGAAACACCAGTTGTCTGTGCCCCAATTGACAGGAGAAACAGGTCTCTATAGCTTGACGTGGTTGATGGCCATTAAGATAGGATGGGGGACTTTTACAATTGTGGAAATCGCGTTAAAATTCTGCATATGTAGTCTTCATGAATAACGCCAGGTTATGAATCTGTAAGTCCAGTATGGAATTCCAGCCCACTTGCTTAACACATTTAAATTCTAACTGACTAACACATCTCTATCTCTTTACCTGTCTACTCATCATCCTAGCTGAACTAAGCTGTCCAGAGGCTAACTAATCCCTTCTTCTCCCTCTAACTGTTATACAATCTGGCTTGTTCAAATCCCTTCAAAAATTCAGCCAATCAGCACTCACCCTCATCATTCCATGCTCTTATCCCCTCCCAACAGATCATTTACCATATTACATAGACTATAAGTCCCATGCCTTACCATACTTTACCCTCATTTCTCTAGTAAACACCACTACTTTTTTTTTTTAACAAATGCTGATAACATCACAGCAGGCAACTTCTGTAAGGCTGAGGGCTAACCCTCACCCGGACCTGCTTCAGGCTGTGCCCCCTGATCAATTGTAAATGACCAAAGATTTGCTTCCAATTTCAACGCTCTATCCCTCCTTCACTGACAAAACACACATCCATGGGTTTGTCTTCTAGTCTTTGGAACAGGAGAAAAGACACTTGTTCCATCTTCTGCATGACATCCCTTCGGATAAAGATAGCTATCACAAGTGGCGGAGCTTGGAGTGTGGGGAAGGGTGGCCCTAGAGGGCAGGGCTACAGCGTGAGGGGCATGGCCGCTGTGGGGGGGGTGGCCAGGGCACACAGGGGTGTGGCTATGAGCCTGGATGCCCCTAAAACATTGCTGTCCGGGGCGAACCTCCTCCCCTGCCCCCTATCCCTATGCAATTGATTATCATGTCATCTCTCAGTCTCCTCTTCTCAAGAAAGACATACCCAGCTCCCTCTGTTGTTCCTGATTCTCTAAAGGTGGATTGCACTTCCTCAGGCTTCTGAGAGTGCAATTCTACATTTTTTTGCATAAACACTTTTTTATTTTTTTGGGGGGGTAGTGAGGGTTTGGAACCCGCAAAAATAGATGGGGATCATACATATATGTTTCTTGGGGGGCTATCTTGTCACTGACTGATGGCTAAGCCCTGCCATGACCCCTTTCTCTTTGATTCCATACCACTGAGGGATGCCATAATCATAGAAATCATAGAAATAATAGAAATGTAGAGTTGGAAGAGACCACACGGGCCATCCCGTCCAACACCCTACCATGCAGGAATACCCTCGAAGCACTCCCGACAGATGGCCATCCAGCCTCTGCTTAAAAACCTCCAAGGAAGGAGACTCCACTACACTCCGAGGCAGCATATTCCACTGCCGGACAGCCCTGACTAATAAAAAGTAGTTTCACTTTAAGAGAAATGGAATCCTAGAATCTTGGTATCCTAAGTCACAGTTACTGGAATTCTTTGGGGGCACAAGTTTAAAGGCAATTACTGTCTCCAGCTGTATTTCATCAAGATGAAGATATCCATCTGAAGGTGAATATAGGTGGTGGTCTTGGAATAATTTGGGGAGAATTCCCTTAGAATGAATCTGTCTAATCATGGGATATAAACTAGTCCGTATAACATCTCCCAAGCAGCAAGGAGAACACTCCTTTGCTTCCCTAGTTTGTCAAAGATAAGCCAGTGTGCTGGCTTGAGAAAGTAGGAGGAGATCAACCAGAGCAAAAGAATGATCTATCAGTTCAACATCTTCTTTGCCATAATGGGCAACCTATTGCCAACGCAGGGCATGAAAGCAATAGATTTTTATAGTCGTTTACAGCATCCAGTATTCAGAAGGTATTACCCCTTAGCGATTATGTGCAGCTATCATAACTACTCATCTTTGAAATACAGTTATCCCTCCAGATTTGCTAGGATTAGGGGCCCAGGGGTTAGGGGCCCAAAAGTGGAAAAATTGCAAATATCAAAATGCATGTGTGTATGTCTGCAGGAAGGTGGTCAAGGCATGGTGGGGAGAGCGGGCACCCAGGGTCCAAACCAGGTCAGGGAAAGGAGATGGAGAGAGTGTGAATCAACAAGGTAGCTCTATAATTCCTCTCTCTCGTGGCCATCTTCTTCCTTGGGTGTGGCACTGGGAGAGGGTTCATGCTGTGGAGAAATTGGGCTGCCAGCTGTCCTTAGCTGACCAAGCAGGGGCTGGGGAAAGAAGAGGAGGATCAGAGGCAGGTTTTTAAAGGGCTGCACAGCTTGTTTGGAGACACCAAGAGGGAAGTTCCCTTGAAAAGAAGTGCCTGAAACTGCAGGGGCAGGAGTTGAAGAAACTCACAAATAATCAAATCCATGAAAGTCAAACCTGCAGACGTGGAGGGCTGACTGTACTTATCAGTCATGAATGGGCCTGACTCTTTTGAAAGGCATCTAAGATAAAGGCAGCCATCTTCTGGCAGTAAACTGTATAAATTAATAACTGTCTGTGTGAAGAAGTATCTTATTTTGTCTGTCCTTAATCTCTATCAGTTGAACTGGCTGAAGCTGAGCTTTAGTGTTATAAAGGGGGAGAGAATGGGGTAACCTCTCTCAGTCCACTTTTTTACACACCATGGCAGGCACAGGGAGCCGTCAACTTTGATAACACTGATGAGAGAAATTCTGCACTAGTTCGTCCATGCTGAATTTCCTGTCACTATCACCATGCATGTCTTCCTGCACATTCTCCTGAGATTCTTTCTTTTCTTTGCACTGGTAACCACAGGTAAGAAGGAACTGGTAGAAGATGATTGTAGACTTGTTCCATTGGGAGAAAAGTGGCCAGATCCAAGCAAGTGTCCCATGACTGGCATGGGTACAAGATGAAAGACTGGCCCAATATTTTGTAACAATCTGAATAACACTTGGTTTCACACCAGGTTTTACAGATGAACTAGGGGAAGGAACATAACCCTGGCTTCAGCCTGGAAAAAACAGAGAATGATGTGATGGTGGGTTAAAAAAAATGGAGAGGAGAGGATGACAAAACTGGCATGGATTGTTGTTCTTAATTTTTCCTGTTTTCTTCTTTTTTTTCATGCCAGCAGTGCAAAAATCTGTCAGGAGCTGCTGGTTCCAGTGTCAGTGGGGCAGTGAATTCACTATGGGTTTTAGTCCAGACTTTAAAGGAGCTTTGAAGGTGCTGAACCCCACTGACAAAACAGAATCAACACTTTGAAGAGCTCTTTTGGATACTTAGAGTAGCCTCACCTGCTTGAGTCTGTCTCCAAAAGAAGTTCAGCACCCTGGCCAGCTCCTTTCATATTTGAAGACCAGATCCACCACCCCAATCATATGCCTAAAATAGGTTTCATCACGTATTTCTTTAATCATTTACAGCACATGCACCACCCCACAAACATTAGAGCTACCAGCTGCTACTGGTCAGAGGACAGACTGTGGATGACTGATGGCGGTTGGTGTCCTTTTGCAAGAATGGGAGAAGTTCAGTGAGACTTACATGGCCATCTGCACCTACCTCTTTGCCTTTAATTTTTCTCAGGCTGCTTACATCCACCTTTTGCCTTACTGCTCCTATTACTGCTATCACAATAATTATATCCTGCCCATGGTAGAAAAGATTTACAATGGAAATAAGATTCTTCACTGAACTTTCCATTTCCCATCCCCCAAGACTTATTGCAAGACAAAGTAGACCTTGGTTTTAAAAGGCACGTTTCTCAGGCTTACTTAATGTCTTGGAGAAATAAAATATGCTGAAACCATGCACCCATGTTAAAAAAAAGATGAATAGCAAAAAACGCATACTATTGAAAATATGCGGAAACGCATCTTGGCCAAGGGGAACAACGTATATGGAAACGTATGGAGCATTTGAATGGAAAATGTATACAGTAAAAGCATGCAAATTTCTCTTTGGGAAGAAAGAACAAAAACTTTCTCAACCTGATATTAGTAACAGATGAGATGAGAATGTAGGCAGGATTTGGAGAAACACAATGAAATTAAGAACGAGTTCTAAGTCCAATGGCCAATCTCAACAGGGGCAGACTCAAGACAACATGTATTAATGTAAAATTGTGAAGTTCCCTTTGATTCAATGGGCTTATTCTAGGATCTAGGATCTGAGCAGAGAACTTTTTACATCCCTGTTTTTTCATCACCACCAAAAGATGACTAAGAACAAGGGCTATTATTATCCATCACGTAGTTAAGAAGTCCAGAAAGTTAACTATATTATAACGAAATATTTTATTTGTAATTTTTAAAATAGTATGGCCTAAATCCTGTTGTTAATTCCAAGAAGAATTAGAGCAACTGAATGAATGGGAACTTAGTCAATACTTTTTAAAATTCCATTGATCCGATGGGTCTACTCTAGATGGAACTACTAGTAGGATTCAGGCTGATTTGATTTCTGTTGTTTCACTTTCCTTTCACTTCCCAGGTGCTGCCCTCGATTGTGAAGTTTGTGAAGGGCCAGGCACCACCTGTTCAGGCAAGATGGTGGATTGTCCTTCTTCAAAAGATACCTGTGTTGTTGTATTGGTTGAAACTATTGTAGGTGGGTCTGAGGCAGATGGTGGGCAGGCCAATATTTCAGTCATGATGACCTGTGGTGGGAAGGGGACCTGCTGAAAACCTGAATATGTGAACTCAGGCCCATGAGTAAGGTGGACGTTCTCCATTGGTTATATTGGCTGAAATTCCAGACTGAAGCTTCAAAGTGCAAACCTTTGCATGTGACAGTATGCATTAACAGTACTTATACAACTGTTGTGTCACATGGCAATTTTGCACACTGAGAATGAGAAACTGAAAGCACACCAAGTGCATGCATGTGACATCTGTGTGCACGATGGCCCTGTACGGGTCACTTTGTTTTCATTAGTTGAATTGAATGCAGGCATTCTACATCGAACAAAAAGTTCCAGCTACTTAGGGGAGCTTGCCACTGTCTTCAGCAATAAGTGAAAACTACAAGCAAGATGAATAATGTCATTGGTTTGTTTCCAACTGAAATGACTAGATTCCAAAGAAGTTTTTCTGGTTGCTTGCTTTTGGGTTTTTGCCGTGTTTCGTGGGTAAGATCCCACATACATTGTATAACTTTACAAATTCATAGCTATGTTGTAGAAAGAGAATGAATGAATGAAACTCTGTTAGTAGATTATGAAGATGCACATCCGAGCACTAGCAAGAGTGTGCCAGTTAACACCAGGCCTTTCTGATCAGAGGCATATCCAGTGTGGGGTAACTGGGGTATTTGCCCTGGCCACCAATGTCAGGGGGCCACAAAAAAGCCAATGGCTGCCATTGTGTAATGGATACTATGTTCATTCATTCCATAATATCGTGGCAGCCCTTAGGTAAATTATGGACATGGTGAAATTATTCACTTTCTATTTTGCACACACCTAGGGCCATTTGGGAACATGTAAGTCTCAAGCAGAATGCCAGGGCATATTCTTTCACGCTGCTTCCACACAGTGTACCATGACCCTCCATCACAGAAAAAAATTCCTGCACCAAGCATAGGAAGTAGGAAATGCATAGGAAATCACTTTTTAAAAGAGGTATAATTATTCTCCCCTTAAGTGATAGATACAGTATAATATAGTTATTTCTTTGTTGACATAACAAATTGACCAAAGAACTAAATCTTCTACCACAACATCAAAAATGATCGATATTGGCTATGGAAAATTTAAGCATCTGATGTCTCCCTTCCGCCCAGTGATTTCTAGATCTCACTGGGCAGAGGGGGAATGCTTCCATAGCCCTGCATATAATATTAGAGGTGACTCCCAGAGCTGGAAAGATTTTCATTCAGAACAGGCAACTGTGACCCTCCAGAACGTGGACTGCAAATCCCAAGATCCCTCACCATTTGCTATGCCAGCTAATGCTTGAGGGAGGTGGAATTCAGTGACTGCTGAAGGTCCACACTTGCTCGCGATAGGAAGAATATTGAAAAGAATCAAAAAGATTTCAACATTTATAGAAAAAATGTTTCTTGGGTGTGGAGAAACCCTTGCTGGAAGAATTGTGGACTGACGAGTCTTCATGCTTTGAGGCTTATTCTATGCAAAATTTGCAAGTGATATTATATTATATTATCTTCTGCATGGAAAAATAATGGCCCATAGACTACATTGCCTATTTGGCTAAAAATGTGCAGCTGAGTAAAAGCTCCTGGCCCAGTCCTCACAACCTATTCTGCCAGGCAGCCACTGCACTAAGAGATGGCCATCTCTTCAGCTGGTGATCGGGGCCCAGGAGAATGACGTTTCCACCCACCTCTAATCAAGGAGTGGGGCTGTGACAATCAGAAGAAGGACCCCTCATTTCTTGTTGCACTTTCAATTGTTGGTGGTAGAGAGGGTGAAAACACTCTCTTTCTCAGCCTCTCAGTTTGGCTAGTGCCTGGTAAAGTAAGTTTGGGAGGATATTTGCAACTGTGGCAATAATGCCAGGATTGTGATTATGTAGTATTGGTGAATATGGAGCAGTTACAGATCCATAACTGTAGGACATGAATCCATCATGCAACCCAAAAGGCCAGACAATATTTTCTGCCCATTTTTTTTCTGGGAAGAAAATATGCAGCCTATTTCTGCACAAAAGAACCAAATGTGACTTTTTTTTCTTTTCTTTTTTTTGGTGTAGAATAAGTTTCAGACAACAGGTAGTCTGAAACTTATTCACTTTCTAGCAGCAATGGAAACAAGATTGATAAAATTACTTGTTTCTTCCATTGAGTACAAAAAAAAAAATACTCAAAAATTACATTGCTAACAGTCAGCCACTTCAAATTAATCAATGGCTGACACTCATTACTATGGGACAGAATACATGCTCCTCTCCCTTTGCCACAAGATTGTATGACTCAGCCATTATTGACAGAAATCCTGCTAGGAAACATCATTCTGCTGAGCAATTTCAACTGAGATGTTTTGCTAACCATAGAAGGAGCCTTTCCCTCTTTCTCTCCACCACAGCTGGAGAAAAGAATGTCAGCACAAGGAAAGGCTGTGAATCTTTCGAAATCTGCAGTACTCCAACATTTCATATGGATATGGGAAATCAGACAAGCTACAAAGCAAGTTTGGTCTGTTGCACAGGACGTAACTGCAATAAAGCTTCTCCTCGGTGTAAGTATACTGTCTCTCGGTATTCTGCTGAATCTCTTTTCTTCCCTTAGTTCTGTGTCAGGAACCCATGGCTTTCTGCACTGTTGTATCCTAGAGACTGCACTAGTGGGAGGGGTAGACTACAACCTGCGTGGTATAATCAGCCAAAACTGGGAAGAAAGACAGAGAAGATCTTTGGCTGATGGAATGTTCAGTGGTTTTCGTGGATGTGTTGGGGGTGAAACTTTTCTAACAGGTTGAGAGAAGGTGAATGATATTCTGGTACAGGCTTCCCCCATGTGGGGACCGGAGCACTGTGAGAAGATGGAATTGGTTGAAAAGCAGAAGCCATATGCTGTACTGGAAAGAGTATGAAGGACTTACGGAGGCTCACTTGGGACCTACCTAGCACATACTGCTTGCAAAGCCTCTCAGCTAGCTTGGCACTTTTTTCCCTCCCTCTCAGCTTGATTTGCAAGCAGTACAGATGCACATGAGTGATCCCAAGCAAGTCTCCAGGGGCAAAAGGAACTGATGAAAGAGCGGAACCCCAATGAATTATTGGAACTTGCCCTTAATTTAGAAGCATCACATTTTTGTTCATTGATTGATCAAATTTATGGCCCTTTCCGCACGAGGTGAGGGAACCGCTCCGTGCCGTTACCTACCACTTCTTCTGGGGTCCGAAGCAACGCGGACTGTCCCTGAAGCCCTTCCACAGGGCTCCTCCTTGGTCCAGGGTGAATCGGAGCAGTGCAAGGTCTGTAGATCCGCACTGCTCCAGCTTCCAAAATGGCGGTTCCGGCTTCCAAAATGGCAGGTTCCAGCTTCCAAAATGGCAGGTTCCGGTTGGTCGTGGGTCCCCACCAACCGCTGAAGCTCGCCATGCCTAAAGCCTGCCCTCCTCAGATTGCAGGCTCGCATTGGTGCAAGCCTGCGAATCTGCACAAGGGAGCAGGAACGCAATGGCGCAGTCCAGGAAAATAAAGACCTGTTTTTTGCAATCTTTAGAAAACACACTGGAGGACCACTTGGGTTGTTTTGGAGCGGACTGAGGTGCGGATCTCCGGGAAGTAGTCTGCTCCTAGTCCGCTCCAAGGTGCAGACCATCTCCGTGAGAGGACGCACTGCCCCGTTCTAATTGCCTGGTGCGGAAAGGGCCTATGTCTTGCATTTCTCTCATGTGGGACCTAAAGCAACTTACACTGTATGTTAAAACAATATACAGTTGGCTCTCCACATTCGTGGGTTTAACGTTCATGGATCTGATTATTTGTGAATTTTCCCAACTCCTTCCCCCCACCTCAAGCACCTCTTTTCCAGGGGAATCTTCCCTCTCGCTGGATCTGATCAGGGTGTACAGTCCTTTAAAAACCTGCTTCTGGTCTTCTTTCTCCTCTACCAGCAATAGCCTGGTCAGCTAGGGAAGGCTCCCCTTATGCTTCCCCACACCCAAGGAAGGAGAAGGATGTGAGAAAAAGTATAGGGCCACCATACTAACCCTTCCCCCTTCCCTCTCTTTTCCATGACCTGGTTCCATGACCACAGTATCTCCACTGTGACTCAGCTCCCCTCCCACAGACACACCGTTATTTTCGTATTTGTGGTTTTCCTGATTTTGCAAGGGTCTCTGAGTCCCTAACCCTAGTGAATGGGGAGAGCCTATTCTACCTAAAACAGCCAGTAGTGCAAAAAATTAGGCGAGATTGGGGGGGCTTTAAACAACACTCCACTTAAAAACATTAACTTAGGGCTTTATTGCACAAGGCAGGTAAATTGCACTTACTGCTGGATAATAGAGTCTTTGGCTGGGACTTATCACATGGCATCATTTGTCTTCTGTTGTTCTGCCAGTGACAGACCACTAGGAAAGTGGTTCTTTTACAAAGGTCATTAACAGATTAATCCATCCATGACCTCCTTTGTAAGAGAAACATTTTCCAGTCTCCCCCATCTTATATTTCTAGTACCACAAACACAGACTGAACACAATGGACTTGAATGCCCTGCATGCTATAGTGCTACAGGAACATGTGAAAATGATACAGTGAAGTGTACTGGACTGGACAAGTTCTGCTTCGATGTGTCCACAGTGCTAACAGCTGGTAAGTTTCATTCAAGATACAAAGGGCATTTGATTTCTCGATGATGATGATGATGATGATGGTGATGATGTGGGCTTAAGTTTAGCTACCATTCTATCTGGCCCTGGCGTAGATGGAAAAGCAGAACAGACCCTGCTGCTCTTGCCTTTTTGTAAGACATGCCCTTCCTTGAGCTAAGGTTAGGTGGCTCTCCCTTGTCGAGATCTTCTTTGCACTTGGTGGCAATAGATTGCAACAGAGAGACTGAAGACACATGGAGCATGGCCCCAAAATAAGTCTCATTGGAATCCAACAGACTAACAAACCAACCTCTCATGAAAATGTACAGCCCCAGACTAAGGATCGGAAATTTGAGCTCTCCAAATCTGTTGGGCCGAAGTTCCCATCAGCTTTAAATGGTAAATCATTTGGGGAGGCAGCCGCTAATTCTAGAGAGCAAAGCCACAGTTCATTTCCAGGATACTAGATGGACCTGGAGAAACAGATCTCATTGGACTCTGTTCTTCAGAACTAGACCTTGTTTTGTGGTAAGGGCAGGGTTCACATCAACTAAACATGCTGGACCTCCCTGGATGGGAGTAATTGGCAACAATGATTTCCTTGACCAGTCACCTGATCTTTCACATTCAGATGGAAACAGTCTGGACTATATCATCAGAGGTTGTACGACTCAGGCCGTCTGTGCATCAATAATAACAAGTCGTGCCCCAATGATGGGAGAAGCCATCATCAAGAAAGCCACATGTACACCAAACCCGACTGATAGATCAGCACGCCCTGGGCATCTCCTGCCACTCATCTACGGATTCCTGCTGCTGCTAATGCTCTTGTAAACCATGCCTTTGTGGGATTGTACCAACCAGACAATCATTCACGCCTCACTTGAATCCACACATTTTCTCTTCACCATGCAGCTTGGCTTTCCAGATGGAGTTTCTCTGCCCTCATAAGCACAAATAAACTCCAAGTTTAAAACCAAAGAAAATCGAATGCATGCTTTTTTCCCTAATAAACAAACAAACAAACAAACAAACAAACAAACAAACCCAACAGGTCACATGTTTGAGGTCAGCTTGTCTGGAGACTTTGGACCTGAGCTTGGCAAACAACTGCAGTGAATCAATCCAGGGGCTTTCAATGGTTTTGAGGGCCAAAAAACAAACAACCCCACACCAACCCCACCCAAAACTCCCTGGTGATCCATTTTAATTCTGCTGTAGTGTAATATCACATAATGTAATAGAATGAATTTCGTAGGATTTTCTTAGGCAAGAAGAGACCTTTTTACCTTTCAAATGGTTTTAAAAATGTGGGGATACCCTCCAAATGTGGCAAAACAAACAATACAACCTTCTGATTCAAGTAGGGCAAATTGTTTTCCAGCTTTCTAATGGAATTCAAAATCAGGGGCCTATCACATTACACTGTTATAGTGCCATTATTCCACTTTAACTGCCAGGACAACATCCTGTGGAATTCTGGGGTTGTAGTTTAGTGAGGCCCAAGAACTCTTTGGCTGAAAATTCTAAATGCTTCTCCCTAAACTGCAAATCCCAGGATTCCATAGGATGTTAAAAGTAGAATAATAGCATCATAATAGTGCAGTGTGAAAGGGTCCTAACATATCAAAATACCATGATTAATGAATGCAGCGATAATGAATAAACTGTCTTTTCTTCAGTTATGTGTCAAGACTGGGATAGCATTGCCTTTGCTTCTTTTTGTAACTCAAACTTACTGGAATTTATGTTTTTCTTCATAAACTATGATGGAAAGAAACTGGTGTTTTAGATCAGTGTAGAAGAAAATAAAACCGAGAGATTTGTTTGTTTTGCCCACCAAAATTCTTTCCTAATCATTATATTTTTAGAATGTATCCAACGGAACGATGTAATGCAGACAGAATTCAGACCGGTGTACAACTGTGGATGGATGTATAGTTTCTGGTTCTCTTTTTAACTTGCAAATTTCTTTTTTTTAAAAAAACAACAACAACAATTAAACCACAATATTAATAAAATCAGATAATTAAAAACAGTTTAAAATACATCTAAAACATAATTACAGAGGAATGGGATAAAACAGATCACAACACCATCAACACTATCCCATCACGTGGGTTAAAAAGCAATCAAAAATCTGCCCAGATAAGAAGTTCTTAATCTGCAATGTGGAAAGAGAGCAAGAACCATGCTGTTGATAAGGATAAATTCACTTATGATTACATTTAATGATAAGCCTGGAAAAGTTAACTTTTTTAGTCTACAACTTCCAGAATTCCCAGCCGTCGTAGCCCCCACATCACACTGACTGGGGGATTCTAGCTATTGAAGTTAAAGGGGTTACTTCTGGGTTTATAACAAATAATGTTGGTAGAATTCCATAATTGGCAGAAGAAGCTCACATACATATATGAGAGGTCAGAGGATCAACAGCCTTTTAAAAGATGGCACCCACTGTCTTAGGGCCTTTCCGCACTACACTGTTATAGTGCTATTATTCCACTTCTAACATCCTGTGGAAATCTGGGACTTGCAGTTTAGGAAGGGGCATTTAGAATTCTCAGCCAGATAGTACTTTGATCTCAGTAAACTACAAACCCCAGAATTCCACAGGATGTTGAAAGTGGAATAATAGCACTATAACAGTGTAGTGTAGAAAGGTCCTTAGTCTTCAGAGAAAGCAATGGGATAACTCTTCTTAAGAAATCTTGCTCAGAAAATCCAGTGATAAGTTTGTGTATGCGTGTCAGGGTGAAGGCACATTACAAATAAAAACAATCATATTTGGCCAAAATCCCCTCTGCAGATCCTCTAGGAAGGGATTTCTAAAGATCTTCTAGGGACAACCAGTGTGATGTAGTGGTTTGAGCATTAGACTACAACCCTGGAGACCAGCAGTCAATTCCCTGCTTGGTCGTGGAAACCCACTGGATAACCTTTGGTGCATCACACACTCTCAGCCTCCAGAAAACTCTGTGCTATGGCCTTAGGGTCTCCACAATTCAGAAACAACTTGAAGGCACACAAGAAGAGAAAGAAGAAGGTCTTCTAGGTCCCACAGGGCTGCAATGTGACCAACCAACTATGACACATGAGAAGAGTCATGGTCATGTAAGGGGTGTCTTGGCAACCCCTCTCTCTGCCCACTGCCTCCCATCTTTCCATCACTCAGCTTGGAGTCAACATCTCAACTTCAGGCCTACCTGCTTCCCTGCCATAGGTGAGTTGAAACATCCCTCTCTTTCTAAACAGACCCTCGTTGTTAGAAAGCATTTTATACACAAAAGGACTTCTGAACAAGAGGTGCATAGCCATTAAAAAAAAAAAAAGACTAAATTTAAAATTGATGAGCCCTTCCATTTAAATATTTTTTAGTTATATTGACAAAGGACAATAGAAAATCAGTTCATTTCTCATTTAACTGACGTTACTCATTTTTCATAGAATAAGATGTCACCGCTAAAGAGCTTGCATGAGTTACAAAAAGTATTTTGAGAAATGGAAAGGAATGGGTGAAAGAGAAGACTGGAACTGACAGTTCAGTTGACATGGACAGATCACAACCTGGTGCATTCCAAACTCACTGGAACTCAGGGCCTCTGCAGGGTTGGAACTTAGCAAATGACCTGTGCACAGGACTGGACAGGAGGAATGTATTCCGGTTGGTTCTGCTGGACCTCCCAGAGGCTTTTGACACCATCAACCATGGTATCCTTCTGACTTGCTTCTCTGAGATGAGGCTTGGAGATACTGTTTTACACTGTCTCTGATCTTTCTTGGAGCGGCAGACTCAGAAGAGAGTTCTGGGAGATGCCACTTTCCTGTGGTGTCCCCCCGAGCTTGGTTCTGTTCCCCACGCTGTTTAACATCTACATGAAACCTCTGGGAGAGGTCAGCTGCAGTTTTGGGGTTTGGTACCATCAGTATCAACCTGCTGATGACACACAACTCTATTTCTTCTTTCCATGTGATCCCAAGGGAGCTGTTTCTGTATTAAACCAGTGTCTGCTGTCAGTAAAGGACTGGATTAGGATGAACAAATTGAGACTTAATCCAGACAAGACAGAGAAGGTCCTGTTCAGTTGGAAGGCCTATCAAGGAATAAGGATTCAGCTTATGCTGGACTGGGTTGCACTCTTCCTGAAATCTCAGGTTTACATCTTGGATGTGCTCCTGGACTCAGATCTAAGGCTGTATGACAAGGTTTTAGTTTTAGCCAGGCATGCATTTGCACAATTAGAACTAGTGCACCAGTTGAGCACATTCCTTGAGAAGTCAGATCTGGCTATGACACATACCTTGACTACATTCTGTTTGGATTACTGTAAAGCATTGTACATGGGGCTGCCTTTAGAAATTGTTCAGAAACATCATGGATCAGTATGGAGTACTGGCTTGAGCACTGGACTACAATGCTGAAGACCAGTGTTCAGTTCCCCACTTGGCCATGGAAACCCACTGGGTGACCTTGGGTGCATCACACACTCTCAGCCCCAGAAAACCCTGTCACCTTAGGTTCACCATTAGTCAGAAACAACTTGGAGGCATACAACTACAACAATTCTGCAGCCAGGCTGTTGACCAGAGTTGGCTACAAGGATCACGGGAAACAGCAGTATTGGCTTCCAGTTGATCTCTGGGCAGAATTCAACGTGTTGGTTTTGACCTTTAAAGCCTTAAATGGCTTGGATCCAGACCAGCTGAAAGACTGGATCTCTTTGTATAAGCCAGCATGAACATTAAGATCTGTGGTAGGGTTTACTCTCAGTCTCACCACCTTCACTGACACAGGTGATGAGGACTCTGGAAAAAGTTTTCTCTGTGGCTGCTCCCAGACTGCAAAACTCCCTTCCATGGGACGTCTAGTTAGCCCCCTTCCTGCTCTCTTTCTGCTGGCAGTTGAAGACATTTTTATTTTGGCAGCTTTTGCATTGGTGTATGTAAGTGGTGTGCTGTTTTGGTCTTTTACTGAAACTTTCTTCCAAATACATTTTAAGTGCTTAAGTGCCATCAAGACATTTCTGATTTATGGCAACCTTAAGGTGAAACTATCACAGGGTTTTCTCGGGCTGAGAATGTCTGATGTGCCCAAGGAAAACACCAAATTTTGAAGCAGCAGAATATTACCTAAGTATTCCTTTGAAATAAAGGGTGAACAAAAACCAGTGGGATGTATGGAAACAAATGAACTAGTTCAGAAATAGTAGCTAGGCCACTATAGCTTGGATGAATAACTATATTTTTTTAAAAAAAAATGTTTCTCCCCAGCAATTCCCTGATGCACTCCAGGGAGCGTGCATGATTCACCCCCCACTTTCAGAATTTTAATGTCAGAACAACTGAGTGAGGTAAGGTAGTCATAAAAGAACTGGCGCCCATTCACATAGTAAGCTTTAGGGCTGAGTACCACATTTCATCAGATATTGGAAGCTAAGCAGGGTAAGCTTTGGTTAGTACTTGGATGGGAGAAAACCAAGGAATACCAGGTGCCACAGGCTATATTTCAGAGGAAGGAACTGGCAAAACCACTTCTAAGTATTCCTTACTTAAGAAAACCCCCATGAAATGTATGGTTTCACCATAAATCAACAGGAGACTTCAAGACACATACACACAGGGACAGATTTGGACCTGAATCTTTCCAAGCCTAGTCTACAGTCTGGTCTAAGACTGGGAATCTATATTGGCCACAGGAAAAAGGATTGCCCTGGAACCATGTGAAACATGGAAGTAACAGGTTGCAAGGAATGTGTGACAAGTTACTTTCCTCTGGTAATGGAGCTATAATTGAATTACGTTTCTGAAGGAACATAAGTAGCAAAACGCTGTTACTGATGCAGTCAGTAGGGATGTACGTCATCATTAATTTCATTTCCACCAGAAAAAACACACAATTTAATTGATTTTTTTCCCCCTGCTAGGAGAACGTCTGTATAAACTGTGCAGTTTTCAAAGACTAACTTCCGTTTGGGATTGATTTTGTGCCTCAAATCCCTGCACTGCTGATGGTTTTGACGTAAATAGTTATGTTCTGCTGAAGAAAGTTGTTTCTTGTGCAGAAAATCCTGTTTTCTGCATAGGAAACATGCTTCCTGAACAGAAAACCACATTCTTCTGCAGAAAAATCCCATTTTCTGTGCAAAAATTTATTTTTGTTTTATTTTATTTTGTTATAGACTACGGTAAGTGTCAAACTACAAAAATTTTGTCACATGGGTTTCTCCACATTGGGACTTCTCCCCACTAGCAATGCATCATTTTCATCTGTTGTCTGAATATTTCAGAATATTCTTTCAATGCAGAACCGTCCTTGCAATTCCGCATCGCTCCTGTGGCAATTGCGCATTGGAAGTCGCATGTGAAAAGGGCCTAGGTGCTGTTGCACCCTGTACAATACATGATGCACAATTGCTTTGCAAAGTATAATGCAAGGTATAGGAAGTGCAACCACAATTCAAAGTATAGAATGCACAACTGTCACACACTGTTTGGGATTTATAACCACAATGCACAATTTGCAAAGACAAGACACAGGTCAACATGTTGTCTGCCAGTTTCAGCTGAATGCGTTCATTGCTCAATGCCAAATCTGTCACTCAACATGGATCCCACTGCCTTCACTGTGTAGGTCCCCACCTGAATTTCAGTTGTCAGTAACAAACTTCATTATATCTGCTTAATTTAGGAATATGCCCCAGAATGACTTAAGTATAACTACATCTTAACTGCAGTGAATTCTTGCTTTCCAAATGTGCTTTCTTTGGATGTCGTTCCAGGTCCTTTAAGCCAGAGAGCCTGACTTGCCACAGGGAGAGTTTTATGGATTGGCCACCATCATGCAAGCTCTCCTCAAACTCCTCCTATTTTTTACATTTCTAACAACAGGTAAGGAAGAAGCAGTTGTCTGCTGCAGACTTGTTCCAACCTGAATGCTTTTAAAAATGTTTGAGTTCAATTTATACAGATAATTCAGTGTTAGGGATCTGTAGGAATTCCACTGAGCCAGTGTGTTTGAACCATCAATTTGAATGTTGGAGCTAAAAGTCTGGGAGACCAGGATTCAAGTCCCTGCTCAGCCATGGAAAAGCAAGGGGTGATTCTGGGCAAGTTACACTCTTTCAGCCTCAGAGGAAGATAATGGCAACCCCACTCCAATCTTTCCAAGAAAACCATGAGAGGATCCCCTCTGAGTCACTATAAGTTGGAAACTATTCGTAGACCCACAACAGCAGCAAGAATTCAATTTGATTTGCTTTTGACAGCCATTTTCCAGTTTTTCTTTGATAAATCTGATGGGAAGAACTTCAGATTAACCAAACTAGAGTAAGAAAGGGGAAAAAAACCCTGGTAGAAAGACTTCCACATGAAGGGCTTCTGAGTCCTTGCAATACTAACCACAAATATTTGTGATGAACATAAGGAACAGTGTACCACATTGGAAACAAAGCTCAGATATTGGAGAACAAGCTAAACTGTCCTTAAAGGTGACCCCCATCACCAGGTGGGAAGGGAAAGAGGATTTGTTGGACTTTACAGTCGCAACAAGGTAGCAATTACACCCCTCCTGAGACTTACACAAGAAAATATGTTTACAAGGCTTTCAGAACGTTGTTGAGAAACAGCATCTACACAGAAATATTTAAGAATGTAAAAGGCTCAAAAGCACCTAACCAGGGAAAGAAATACGCAGACAAATATTTTTGTCTATTTGGAAACATTGCATAAATGAGTTGCATTGCATAAAACAAATGCACAAATTAGAAGCATAGACAATAATTGGGGGCATTATAACATGGGAAGAAAACACAAAATCTCACAACCTGATATGAAATAAGGAGAGCAAATGGGATTTGGAGAAACTCAATAAAATGGAGAGTGAGATTTTCACATTCGTCTGCTGCAGCAGAACTAGATGGACTCATTCAAGATTTTGAATATATTTGTCGCTCGCCCTTGAGAAATGGAACAGAAAAATATACTGAGTGAACACATCAACTTTTGTTTTAATTTCTTCTCTGTGTCTCCAATATAATATCAAAATGTTAGGGTCACTGGGGCCCTTTCCGCAACTCACCTATTTTTGGCGCTGGGGTGCGGTGCTCGCACGAGCAGCCTCCGGAGAGAAGCTGTCACTTCCCTGCTTCTTCGGCTCCGCATGAGCTTCCTGCTCACGTGAGAGCCCTGCCTCTTCCTTTTGCAGTGCAGCCTGGGACTTTCCCAGGCTGCACTGGAAAGAAAGTGTGACCGGCCCGGCTCCCGAGGCTCCGCATGCAAGGTAAGTGCACGCGGGGCCCTGGAGCGATGCACGACTCTGCACCATTTTCGGCTTCAAGTCGAAAATGAAAAAATGTGTGAGCGGTCCCTGCTGGTCCCTGGAGTGTTGCGCAAATGTGAGTGCGTTGTGTGGACCACTCCTCACAGGTGCGTGATGCTCAAGGGGCCCTTTCGCATCGAAAATGCTGTGTGAAAAAGGGCTGGGTCAAGATGTGAAGGATCACTTTCTCTATTGCTGAAGCTTCGTGGTACTCCTCTTACCACTAGATGGCAGATATACCTTTCTTTTAAAAGGGCCGGCTTGGCTGATACAAGTAGATATTACAGCTGGTGGTTCCTTCAGGGCTGCCTGAGCAGTAGCAATCTAATTGTGAGAAGTGATATAGCGGATCCAGAGCTTGCAGGGTTGAAATGCTGGGACTTGTTGTGTAGCAGTGATGTCATACCCTCCAACATTTCATAGAATCACAGAGTTGGAAGAGAGAACAAGGGCCATCCAGTCCAACCTCTTGCCATGCAGGAATATACAATCAAAGCATTCTCAACAGATGGGCATCCAGCCTCTGTTTAAAAACCTCCAAAGAAGGAGACTCCACCACACTCCGAGGCACATGAAAACGAGGACATGGGTAGCCAAGCAACTGTAGAGTATGGTTAAAAGGGCAAAAGTTATTAATGAGAAAGAACAGGCAAGTTAAGAGATGCTGCTGTCCACTGAAACTATAAATCCCAGATGCACATTAACTGGAGCCATGGCATCCCAGTAATATAACTGTGTGGTATGAATACACACCATGCCAGGGCAGAACTTGTGGAGTCCTTTCACACTATGGAATTACAGCACTCTGATTTTCCTTTAACTCCAACATCCTGCGGGATTTGTAGTTTGGGCAGTGGTGTTTAGATTTCCTTGCCAGGGAGCTTTTGTCCCTCCCCAAACTACAAACCCCAGGATTCCATAGGATGCAGCCATGGGACTTAAAGTGGCATCAGAGGGCTATAACTGTTGCCTGAAGGGCCCCACGTTACACAGACAAAACTACAAATCCCAGAATTCCATAGGAAGCAGCTATGGCAATTAAAATAGAATCACAGTGCTGTAATTGTGTTGTGTGAAATGACCTCAGGTATGGTACAAATGAGGCCTGCCTGGCAAGGCAGAAACCTGGAGGTTTTGTCCATACAAAAGGGGTACGGATTATTGTTGTGTTTTTTCCCTTCCTTCAGGTACTTCTCTGGAGTGTGAAACGTGTAGCGCTTTAGGCACTAATTGCTCGGGCCCCGTGGTGCTCTGTGAAGCAAACAAAGAAACCTGTCTCGTCTCATTTACTGTGAGCAATGTGGGTGAGTTGCTTGGTCATCAGCTAATGGAAGTGAATGCATTGGTCATAGGTTCCGAAAAAAAGGCTTTGTATAACTGTTGCACAGAAACACATGCCCTCCAGCTGTCCTAATTGGGCAGGGAGAGTCCAAGTTCTTCGTCTGCCACCCCACTCATTCAGCTGCTTTTAAAATGTTCCACTTCCTCTCTCCTCCTTCCACTTTCTCCCCTTGTCCTCCATTGAATTCAGTTGCTGCACACTAAATTCAAGGTGCAAAAGCAGTTGTACCTTCTTATCTCAGAAGGCGGAAAGAGGACAGGAGGAGTGGAATCTTGCCCTTCCCAGCAAGCTTAGGCAAAAGCAAACTGCCATAGCCTCTCCCAGCTTGTGTCTTCTTCCTTGCTAATAACTTCTCCCATTTTGACCACACACTGATGTTGCTTGGCCAACTGTATCCCAGGCCATTTCCGCACTACACTGTTATAGTGCTGTTATTCCAGTTTCAACATCCTGTGGAATTCTGGGGTTTGTAGTTTACCGAGGCCAAAGAGCTCTCTGGCTGAGAAGTCTAAATGCTCCCCCCTAAACTGCAAACCCCAAGATTCCACAGGAAGTTGAAAGTGGAATAATAGCACTATAACGGCGTAGTGCGGAAATGGCCAGAGAGACATTGTATGTGTGTGAGTTCTGATTAAGTACGAAAGACCCCAGTGCTAAAGAAACAAAGCTAAACCTTTATTTTAAGAATTCTGTTCAAGACAGGAAAGCTCTCCAAGGGTGTGAAGCTAAGACTGTACTGAACTAGTTTCACTTCTAAAAGATGCATGCAGGAGAATAAGAGGGTTGGAAGACATGACGAGGAAAGAACTGAGATACTGTCAGTTCTCATAGGTCAGGATAGGTGAATAAGAAATTCACCTGCTTAACCTTTCCACAGTGGCTCTCTTTAAGATATCGTTTAGGTGCTAAGCATGACTGCATTTTCACCCACGCTAACCAACCTCAGAATTCAAGGGGAGCAAATCTTCCAAAGACACTCCCTTCTTCTTATTCTTGACCTTGTACCATGTTGTATTTTTCCTTTAACAAAAACCCCTACTCAGAACCTTGGAGCTAAACCAGTCATTTTCTGCTTCTATACCAGTCAGCTTCGAATAACATCGAAGGCACAAAATTGAGAAACGGAGCGGAAAATGCAATTAGAGGCTTTCTTTCACTTCACTTCTCCAGGCTCTCTTTCTGTGGTTAAATTACAGTTGAAAGTGTGAGAATGACAGTTACTGCTATTCTTTCTTTTTCTTTTGGTAAATGGAAACAAAGTAAACTCAACCGGAGTAACATAATATGGAAGCGGTGTGTGTGTGTGTGTGTGTGTGTGATATATCCGATAATGGGGTATATCCACTCTGTTTTTTATGCAACAAAACTTTTAACAAAAATATTTTTTAAAAATAGAAAAAAAAGAAAGTGTGAGAATGAGAAAGGGAGAGGAAGGAGGAGAATATCACTGGGAGCTTTCCTTCACTTGAGTTCTCAGATAGACATGTGTCTGTGTGTGTGAGAGAGAGTGAGCTAGGGTTGCCAAATCTGAGGGCCTGGCCCTGAACTTCAGCTTTTATGAATCTTCTCCAGGAAGGAGACAAGTGTAAATTTTCTCTCTTTGTTTCCCTGTTTATTTTTAGAAATAAAAACAAACATTCCATAAAAACAATATATACAAATCATATAGTGAAGCACATTATTTAAGAAAAAGGAAAAGAAAATGAAAGCAGTATCCTAGAGAAATATATGTGTGTGTTGGCAGGAGCAATCATACAAAATTTTAAATGTTGCTTTAGCATGTATCAACAAGTGAAGATAATATAAGAAATGTTACAAATCAAAGAGGAAGAAAGAAGAGCATTTCAATTCTCTAGTTTTGATGGGCTTATGTTTGGGAAGGACAAAAAGTTTGGGTGTGAATTTCCATCTCAACTAGTCCATCAACAACTTGCTACAATTTGTCAGGTTCAATAGATTCATCCTTGGTGACAAGGTGTCTTGGACATTTCTCATTCATAGGGCCACCATAAAGCTGTCTTGACACAATTAACAGATTTTGTTACTGCAAGTCACTGCAAAGACTGTCCAGGGCATCAATGTATTTTCCTGGTTACTTTCCTCTTTTTCTCCTGGTGGTTGTGTTTCCAGGGCTCCCCTTCTACTCTGCTCTGCATTCACCTGCTGGCTAGAAGCAAGTAAACTAGATTAAATATTTCTTATTCTGCCTCCTTATGTAGATGAGAAGGAAAAATCCCTGATTTCAACTTGATCTGGGAACTGCCCCTTTTGCTTAGACTTCTGTCTTAGGCCATTTCCACACCGGGCTTCTGTAACGGTGCAGAGCGACCTCTCATGGAGGTCTTCTACACCATAGAGTGGACTGGTGTGGACTACTTTTTGTAGTTCCCTCCAGAATCCACTCAGGAGCATCCGGAACTAGCCGCGCTGCATGTTTTTTAAAAACCTCTTTTTCGAGGTTTTTAAAAAGCACGGAGCGCGCAGCCCCGTGCCGCTCCGTCGCCCAGCTCCGATGCGGATTTGCAGGCATGCGCAAATGCGTGCCTGCAGATCTGCCGGGGGCGGGCTTCCAGCTGGCGAGCTTCTCCGGTTGGTGGAGAGCCTCCACCAACCGGAAGCCGCCATTTGGGACGCCGGAGGACGGCGGAGCAGCGAGCTCGCGCTGCTCCGCGTAGCGACGGACTTACCCGGCTGCCGGTAAGCTCCGTTTTTGGGCGTTTTCGCCCGTTTCCCCCACACACATGTGGAAAGGGCCTGTATTTCCACAGAGGAACTTGAATTGTGTGTGTGTGTGTGTGTGTGTGTGTGTGTGAGAGAGAGAGAGAGAGAGAGAGAAAGAAAGAATGATGAGCTGTGAGCAACTGTGGTTAGCGCTTAAAGCTCAACTGTTACAGTGCTATTATTCCAATTTTGACTGCGGTTTGCAGTTTAGGGAGGAGCATTTAGAATTCTCAGCCAGAGAGCTCTTTGACCTCAATAAACTACAAACCCCAGAATTCTACAGGGTGTTGAAAGTGTAGTAATAGCACTATAAGGCCCTTTCTGCACGAGGCAAGGGAATCGCTCCGTGCCGTTACTCACCACTTCTTCTGGGGTCCGAAGCAATACGGACTGTCCTTTAAGCCCTTCCGCAGGGCTCCTCCTTCATCCAGGGTGAATCAGAGCAGTGCGAGGTCTGTAGATCCGCACTGCTCCGGCTTCCAAAATGGCGGTTCCGGCTTCCAAAATGGTGGCTTCTGGCTTCCAAAATGGCGGCTTCTGGTTGGTCGTGGGTCCTGACCAACCTCTGAAGCTTGCCACGCCTAAAGCCCGCCCTCCACAGATGGCAGGCTTGCATTGATGCAAGCCTGCGAATCTGCACAAGAGAGCAGGAATGCAATGGCGCGTTCCAGGAAAATAAAGACCTGTTTTTTACAGTCTTTCAAAAACATGATGGAAGACCACTTGGAGTCATCTTTGAGCGGATTGAGGTGTGGATCTCTGGTAAGTAGCCCACTCCTAGTCCACTCCAAGGTGCAGATGACCTCCGTGCGAGGACGCACTGCCCTGTTCTAATTGCCTGGTGCGGAAAGGGCCTAACAGTATAGTGCGGAAATGGCCATAGTCCACTGCTGAAACCACTACACGGCACTGGCTCTTCAATTTTGTACTGGGTTAAAATAAACCAACCTAAGGAGCTTTCTCATACACATACATATACATACACACATACATATATATATATATAGTTTTCTGGTCATACCAGGAGCTGATAGAATGGACTTGTCTTACAGAAGGAAATTTTTGCTAGCTACTGAATGCAACTTTCTTCTCTCTCTTTTCCCCTCTCACTTTCCATATAGATGGAGCAACAGTTAAGAAAACTGAGAAAGGCTGTGACAGCACTTTCAAGTGCACATTCCCTCCAATTTACTTTAATATGGGCCATGGAAAAATCTACAGGTCACACTGGGTCTGTTGCACAGGAGAGGCATGCAAAACTGCCGTTGTAAAATGTAGGTATAAAGTTTTCTGATACCCCTCAACCTTCCTTCTTTTCTTTTGTTCACAGAATCATAGAACTGGAAGATATCCAAGGGCCATCCAGTTCAATCCCCTGCCATGAAGAAATACACAGTCAGAGTGCTCCCGACAGATGGCCATCCAACCTCTGTTTAAAAGTCCTGAGGTTTGCAGCTTAGGGAGGGGCATTAAGAATTCTCAGCTAGAGAACTTTTTGGCCTCAGTAAACTACAAACCCCAGAATTCCACAGGATGTTTAAAGTGGAATAACAGCGCTGTAACAGTGTAGTGAGGAAATGGCCTTAGAATCATTGAATCAAAGAGGTGGAAGGGGCCTCATAGGCTATCAGTTCTCACTCCCAGTTCAGGAAATCCAGCTACAGCATCTCCAGCAGGTCACTGTCCAGCCTCTTTTTGAAGATGTCCAGAGAAAGAGACCCCACTGCCTCTGTAGGCAATTGCTTCCATTACTGAATCAATCTTACTGTCAAGAATTTCCTTCTACAATGTTCCCTTGAAATCTATCCTCTTGTCACTTAAAACCATAAGACTTGGTCCTATTTTCTACAGCAGCAGAGAACAAACCTGCAAAATCCTCCCAGTTGACAGTCCTTTAGATATTTAAAGAGTGTAGTTACCCCTCAGTCTTCTCTTTACAAAGAAGATGAATATTTTGACTGATATTGTCCACCACCAATTCATCCTCTTATCATTCTGAGATCTTATCCACATCTCTGAGCTGGAATAAATCAACTGCAGAGCTCTTCAGAATTTTTGGACTGTACGTTCCAGCATAGCCTGTAGTTGGTGTGATGGAAATTGTCATTCAACAATATCTGGGTGATGTCAGGTTGCTTATCTCTTGCAATAAAATGTTAGACACGTGATGTTCCAAGAACAACAGAAGCAGTAGTGACCTCAGGGCTGCTCCCAACAACACTGCTTCCGAACATGGAGGTTCTGTTTAATCGCTGATAACCATAACTTGTGGATCTAACCTCTCTGAAGTTGTCTAATCCCCATTTGAAAAGCACCCTTAAAATAAATGTATACTTAGCTGCACTTTAACCTTTGTTTTGGCATGGACACTAACCCTAAAAACAGCCTGCTCCAATAGATGTGCCCTCCAGATGCACTGGGCTCTCCCCAATTGTGTTATGGACAACAACCTGAAACAAATGGAGCATCTTTTACCTTCTGTTTTCAGTACCACCAGTGATACACAGAAGTAATGGAAAGCAGTGCCCCGGATGCCATGCTTGGTCAGAATCCTGTATGGCAGAGATGGTGAATTGCACTGGATGGGACACTGAATGCTTTGAGATGGCTTCACATTCTGAATCCTCCAGTAAGTGATTTCATAACATTATGCAGGCTGTCTTATTGCTCCCCCATTTTGTAGGTGGTCAGTGCTGAGCTAGGAAACCAGAAGAAAACTCCATTTTCTTTGACAATGACCAGTGGTCTTTCTCTGAGCTAAAATGAGCCAGACATCTGACAAGAGTTGGATTCTGGTTAATTTGGGAATGGTGTGGTAACGTAGGGGAGTATGTGTGCATGTGAGTGAGACAGACAGAGAGATCTAAAGCACATAGCTCCAAGGAAGCTCTGTTGCAAAACTGCCATGAATTGCAATGGATTTGACATGACAGCAAATAGCCATGAGGAATGAGCATCTCTCTGCCACTATCATTTAAATTTATTTTAATATCTTGTTTCCAATATTGAGCATAGGTTAATCTAGCTGCTGTCTCTGCCACTATCATGGCCATGCTTCTTTCCTTCCCCTATCCACCTTTCCCCTTGATTTGCCGCCTTCCCTCTGCTTCGCTTCATGGTCTGCTACTGTTGTAGAAACAGCACGAGTCCCACAAAGTGCTCCATTCCAATCTCTCCAGCAGGGGAAAAGAAAATTTGAAAATATGCAAAGAACAGGAGAAAAACTTGTTTCTCATGTGGTGAAAAACTCTTGAGAAAAAGAATCCTGGAGTGATGTGAAGTTTTGCAGTTGGAGATTTATTCCCTGCCAAATTTGCATGTGGCTCTTTTGTGCAAGAGACAGTTTCTTCCCCCAGAAATACCATTTTCCATGCAGAAGAGCTGTCTCCCAAGGACAAAATGCTGTCGCCTAATCTGCCCACAATTTGGGTCCAGTTGTTTCATGCAGAAAATACAGCCCTGCTACTGAGATATCCTTGGAGCTGAACACAGTAGGAGGGGTACCCTTGGAAAGATCATCTGGGATTTTTCTCAGCAGTGTGCCCATTGTGCCTTTCAGTGGCAGGAATTGGGGCCTAGCCCATATAGCTCTCCAAAGTAGAAGTGAAGATAATGGGCGGGGGCGGGTGCTCTAGGGAGAAAGGAGTGGCACATTCATTTGCTTTAAGTGTTCCACCATTTGATACGGGTGTAGCACTCCACCTTTTAGATCAACGGAGCACTAAGTGCATTCTGCAGGCCGCTTGTTGCCCCCCATGATCATTTTTGTGGTTCCCAGGTCCCCCACTGGGGTAAAAACAGGACTTTTTTGGGGAAAAAATGAACTCAAATGTTCTCTAGGGGTCTTAGGGGAATTTTGCAATGTTGTGGTCTGCCCTGGGCCAGTTTAGACCCAGGGAGGGCTTTCTTTTAGTAACAGGATGTGATCAGTAGTCACCTCCTCTTCATGAAAAAGATTGGTCCCGAGCCTAAAAATGATTTGGAGTGGGGGGGTGACATAACCCCTGTGCCCCCAGAGGACATTTTGGAACATTTAGGGGCCAAAAAAAAAAGGCTTTTGTGGCAGTGGGGTTGTTTTACTCTTCAAGGTCTTCTGGGGGACTAATTCAGTTCCCTAGTTCTCACAGTTACCCATTTCTGAATCTAGATTATCCAGCCTCGTTGATCTTTGGCCATGTTGGCTGGGGATGGTGTGATCTGGGGCTTGTAACAAAATCTGGAAGGCCACAGGCTCTCCCACCAACCCTGACTTCGCATATGATTATGGTTCATTTCCATGAAACTTGATATGGCAAACCAGATCAGAGAGGCCAGACAGAGTTGCTCGGAGAACAGTTGCTGGCACTGCTGATTCCCCTAACCACCCACCTTTTCCCCTGTGTCCAGATGGAAGCCACATAGACCGGACAATGATGGGCTGCACAAATAAGTTTGTGTGTATTACCATGGAAACAGAACGCTCCCAATTTTGGTTTGGTACCAGCAGTGTCCAGAGGGCCCAGTGTAAACCAGGCTCTTCTCACGGATCTCAACCCACAAGCCTTCTCTTCCTGCTGTCCTTCTCTGCCATCCTGCTGATGGAGATTCTCTCGTAAATGGCACTTGCGTAGGAGTGCAACCATGCTGCATCCAATTGGGACCCCAAGGTATACTTTCTCCATTTTTGCCTGCATGCAGGTTGGCCTTCCAGATTAATTTGCTCTGCTTTCCTCAGGGAAAATAAACACCAGGCTTAAATGAAACTGGACCAAGAATGTGTGTTTTTTCCCCCCAAAACTCTGAAATATTACGTAGATAATAGAATCATAGAAACGCAGAGTTGGAAGAGACCCCAGGGGCTGTCTAGTCCAACCCCCTGCTATGCAGGAACCCACATCAGAGCACTCCCAACAGATGGCCATCCAGCCTCTGCTGAAAAACCTCCAAAGAAGAAGACTCCACCACACTCCCAGGAAGCATATTCCACCACTTAACAACTCTGACTATCAGGAAGTTCTTCCTGAGGTTTAGGTGAAATTTCTTTTCCTGTAGTTTGTATCCATTGCTCCTTGTCCTAGTCTCTGAAGCAGTGGAAAACAAGCCTACTCCCTCCTCAACAGGTCATTCCTTCAACCAGATGCTGGTTGAAAATTAATTTTTAGAAGCAAATTTCATTCATTTTATTTTTTTTAAATGGTTAATCTATAAAATTAATTTTAAAGGTAACTAATAATTTTGAAAGTAGTTTAAGAGCTAAATAAAATAATTATCAACATTATTTTAAGTTTATTGTTAGTGCTTCCAAAGTAGTTAACTGCTGTTAGAGATAGACTGTAGACAGTAACTTTTTAACAATAACAGGGGCTATGCTTAATTGTCTGTTAGATTACCTTTAAAAATCTGAATGCTACAAAGTTCTCACTCATGTTTAAAAAGAATGCCCTCCTCTCCTATTCACCTTGCCAATAACATCAAAACTCACAACCGAGCAAGAGGCAGCAGCAGGAAGCCGGATGATCCTACAGTGTAGGTGGCATGGGTCGTGAAAGAAGTATGGTGTCATGTCGGGCTCTCTCCATGCCGTGTTATTGTATACTGGATGTGGGAAATGTGTACGCATGTGGGATGCGCTGGGTATGACAGGGATACATGGGAACAGAAAGTTCTCAGAGACTCAAAGTGTTAACAAATAGTTGGCATTGTTCAGCGGCTGGGGCAGTAAATAGCATTTCAGCAGCCTCGCTAGGAAACATTTGTTTGTTTTTCTAGTGATAGCAATCAAAGGGTGATTTACTAGGATTAGCTGGTAGGTTACTGAGGTAGGGAAGGTAATTAGAATATCAAAAGACAGGCAGGAAATTCAAAGGATGAAAGTAACTAATAGAGAGGGGCTATTTCAACAAAAGAAAAACAATCTAGAAGTTGGGGGGCGTAAACCTGCCAATGGGCATCATGCATGGATGGTAATGAGTTATTGTGTTAAAAAACATCATGGACAGTGGACGTGTGTTTTCTTGAGAGGCAAAGAGTAGCAGTACGCAACATACGGCTGAAGAGTCATGAGGACTTTTCGTTGCACCTACCATGTGGCAGTGACCAAGCAGTCTCCACCATTTCATCCTCAGGCTGTCATCCACCAAAGTTGTCGCAAGCGGCAAGGAGATTGTTGGAATCAGGCCAAGAGAGAGACCAGGAGTGGAGCCTTTGTTTCTACAGTGTGCTAAGTGTGCTACGCTCTTGAAGTGAACAGTTGCTTAATTTCACTCAGAACTTGATGCCAGAGGTATCACAGGGTCCGAGGAGGTGCCCTGTATCCATCTAGTCAGGCTTCATGGGATCTGTTTCGGTTGTTGAGGACTGATGTGGACAAGATGCATGAATCAGTCTGCCTCATCACATATAAGTCTAATGCTTGCCCATCTTGGTCAGTAAGATCTAGCAAGGTTGGGTTGACCAGATAGATCCAGGAGATGGTCAATGGCTCACTGTATTGGAGGTGCTACCTGCTGCTTTTGAAAGAAACTGCAGAGCACCCTCTACTGAATAGGACCTACATGGACCCAGGGTTATGTAAGAACAAATGACCTATCACCAGTATCCCCTTTTTGGGGCAAGATACTTGATTGTGTGGTCACTGGGAAGTTTCAAGCATTTTTGGAAGAGCAAATGTAATGATTTGACCCAATAAGTGCCATGTATTTATGTGTTCTCCTTTGATCAATTTTTTAAAAATGTACTTCCCTGAAGAAGACCTTAAAAGTATCCACAACTCAAAGCGCATTGGGCTTTTTAGCTAACAAAGATGGTGCAGAGATCCTGGATTGCTGTAGTGGTTTGAACATTGCACTGTGACCCTGGAAATCAGGGTTCGATTCCTTGCTCAGCCATGGAAACCTGCTGGGTGACCTTGGGCGTGTCACAGACTCTCAGCCCCAGAAATCCCATGAGAGGGTTGCCTTAGGGTTGCTGTAAGTCATAAATGACTTGAAGGCACAACAACAACGACAGCTCTACTTCAGAATGCCTGTTAGAGCAAGACTTTTCCTTCTTGCCCAAGTTTAAACCGTACTGCAGTGACTCATAATTTTTTTGATGGGTTGAGGATGAGAAACTTTGACAATATTCTTCACATTCGTAGGCTGCACCCTTCACATGGTTTGACATGTGGTACATTCTTACAGAGTTGTTGTATGCCCTCCAACATTTCACAGGTGAAAACCGGGACCCATGTCAGAGTGTGGTCAAGATGGCAAAAGTTATGAATTATGAAGAACATTCCAGCTGAAAGAGGCTACAGCAGTTTGCTTTGGCCTAAGCCTACTGGGAAGGGTAAGATCCCACCCCTTCCTGTCTTCTCTCCCCTGCAAAATTGTAAATGATGTTGTGTGTCTTCATTTCTGACTTATGGCAACCCTAAGGCAAACCTATCACAGGGTTTTAATCAGAGGGGGTTTGCCTTTTGCCTTCCGCTGAGGCCGAGAGAATGTGACTTGCCCAAGGTCACCTAGTGGGTTTCTGTGTTTGAGTGGGGATTTGAACCCTGCTATCTGGAGTCGTTGTCTAGCACTCAAACCACTACACCATGTTGCTGAATTAGCCAAGCGCAAGTTAGTTTTGCACTTTGAATTCAGTTCGCAACAAGTGAAGTAAGTGGAAGGAAGGCAGAGGTAGAGGTCCAGGACATTTTAAGAGTAGCTGAAACAGTGGGATTAATCAGAAGATTAATGGGGACTCTCTCTTCCAAATTGGAAGAGTTGGAGGACATGTTCTCAGCCCCTCAAAGCTGTTTCATCACCTGGGTTTCTCTCTCCAATTTTCTTTGACCAACATTTAATTGGAGTGGGGAAGCTAACCCCAAACCCTTTATGTAATGCACTTGAGGAGCTATTAAGGCAGTGACTCATCTCTGAGTAATACATTCCTGGATCATCTTTGCTTGACTGAATAAAATATTGATCAGTAGAGAAAAGGGAATTAGAAGCCAGAGGAGGATTAGATTAATGCTCGCGTCACAAAGCCTGGTCATGGGCAGACTTGAGGAGAGGAAATCTCTACATTATCTTCTTTTTCATCCTGCAAAAGTAAACAAGTGTGCTGTGCCCCACCCAGACACTCAGTAGTTTTGAACCTTTTGTATTTGATTTTATAGAAAATGAATGTATGGATTTTTTTTTTCTTTCAAAGAGGAAGAAATTTCCATGAAGTCCTCATGAATGGTCTGCGGTGCAATTGCGGTTATGAGGTGTCTGAAGCATATCTGAAGCCTTCCTGGATTCCTTCACTTCATTTAAGGCCCAGACCCCCCACACACACACACACACAAAGGCAAGGGTTAATGATTTCCATGGGAAGTGTGGACAGTTGGGGGAGACTGCAGAACGAGGGACACAAGCATCATAAAAATAAAAGTAAAGACTACCCTCTGCCCACCTTCTTCAGTGTTAAGCTCAGGTCCAAAAAAGAGCATCGCAGACAATTGCATTTCCTCATCTGCAGGATGCTGAGATATTTTCCATCAGTCTTGAGAGCATTTTTTGCAGTTGTGAGAGTGATTTGCAAGAGGGCAACACCTGCCCGTCATGTGAATCGCATACATTGCTTAGCCACACCACAGTAACTCAGAGATATCAAAGTGAGCCAAAAAGGGAACTGACACTTTGCAACAGTACGGATGAGAAACTTGAAAGGAAGTAGCCCACGGGGACCATCTGCACCTTCACGGTGCCTTTTTGTGGACCATGGGGGCTTGTTCTTCGTCCCCAAGCTTGTTTCAGTTCATATAAACTCATTCCATTTCACATCAGGATTTTTCTGTTCCTTCATTCCGTGTAACTGAAAATAAAGCTTCAGAATGAGAAGCTAAATGTGGTTGAGATTCTGAGTAGAGAAGTAAATTTCAGATCTGCTGGGATTTGAAGGATAAACTAGTTTTATTTATCAGTCTGTTTATTTTATATCCTGCTTTTCTCCAGACATAAAATATGGCATTTAGCTTTCATAATCACATCAAATGACATCTTCAATTTGGTAAATTACCTAGAATATATTTGAGTTCCACAGGGTAATTAAGCTGATATGATTACTTGGGAACAAGCTGCATTGAACATGTGACTTATTATTTCAGAATGCTTGCATGGGATTGGGCCACAGAATTTCTGTATCTTAAACACAAAGGCTGGCTTCCTCTTCAGTAGTTCTGATACTGTAAGCCGGGCTGATGATATCATAACTGTTGGGGATTCACATTACGGTCATGAACAACCAAACATAACTCCGAAAAAACTATGTTTGCAGCCTCATAGCATCCTAACTGGAGCTTTTCTGAGGTGCTGGAGACTGGAGCATGGCAAAATGATGTTCTTCCAGTCATGAAATGCCTTTGGACGAGCAGCTCTGGAAGGACCCTGAAGGGTCTCTCCAGCTGCCAAAGGTACCCTGTGACCTGGAGAGAACTATAGATGCCATTTCCTAGTGTGCCAGTCTCCAGCACCATGAAAATTCTTTGATCAGGTTGCAAAGTTAAGTTTTTGTTGTTATTGTCCAATGATATCCAATATAAAAATCAAATAGACTATACAATTGGAAGCAGAAGATGGAGAAGCTCTATTGTCTCTGCAAAAACAAGACCAGAAGCAGGCACAGATCATGAACAACTAGTATCAAAAGTTAGAGTAAAGCTAAAGAAGAACACTAAACCAACCATCATGCCAGAATACAATCTGAAGATCATCCTTGTAGATTTTAAAGATAATGTGAAGAACAGATTTGTACTATTAACCCTAATTGACTGAAACCAGAGAACTCTGGATGGTAGTCAGGGACATTGTCAGGGAGGAATGAAAAAAGACACTATTTGTAGCCAAAAAGAAAGAGTAGTTTCAATGGATGATGGATGAAACTCTTCAAGCAGTTAAGGACAGATGAGAAGCAAAAGTAAAAGGTGACAGAAATAGGGTCAGAACCTAGAATGCAACTGTTCAATGACTTGTGTGCAGGGACAAGGAGAACTACCATAATGATCAATGCAGAGAAATAGAGGAGGACAGCATAAAAGGAAGAACAAGAGACCTCTTCCATATGATCCAAGAAATCTTAAGGGAAATTTAAGACAAGAGTGGGGATGCTCTATGATCAGCAGGGAAACACATTACATGACCAAGTACAAATAAAAAGGCAATAGAACTGATACACTGAAGAATTATATAAAAGAGATGAAAAGACAACAGATTCGTTCAAGGAAGAACTCTTTGAAGACAAACTTACAGTTTTAGAAAGTGAAGTGGAAGGTGCATTTAGAGAACCTGGGAGAAATAAATCTTCAAGAACAGATGTCATATCAAAAGCGCTGCTTCAGGCTATAAAGACAGAATCTACTCTAGTTCTAACTAAAAACTGTCAAGAAATAGGAAAACAGAACAATGTACCACTGATTGGAAGTGCTTGATATGTATTCCAGTACCCAAGAAATAAGATACCAGGGATTGTAGGACGATTGAATTAATCTCCCATGCAAGCAAAATTATGCTCAAAATTCTGCAACAAAGACTTTTATGTATGGATCAAGAAATGCCAAATGTCCAAGCTGGGTTCTGGAAAAAAAGCAGCATTAGGGGTCATATTGTAAACATATATTGGACAATGGAGCACATCAAGGAATTTCAGAAGAAAATCAGCCTGTATTTTAATGATTATAGCAAAGCCTTTGATTGTGTAGGTCTTGAAAAACTTTGAATTGCTGTTAAAGAAATGAGTGCACCACAACATTTGATTGTCCTGATGTGTAACCTGCACTGAGGACAAGGGGCTACTGGCAGGATACAATACAGAGAAATGGAATGGTTTCCAATTGACAAGGGGGTCAGGCGAAGCTGCATTTTATTACTCTGTGTAACTTGTAGTCTGAATGTATCATACATAAAGCAGGATTAGATTTGGATGAAGGAGGCGTGAATATTGGAAGAAGGAACATAATAAGTTTAAGCTATGCTGGCGATGCCATACCAGTAGCAGAAAATAGCAAAGACTTGAAACGATTATTGAAGAAAGTCAAGCTAAGAAGCCATGGCTCTGGCACTTTGAAGCTCCCTTCAGAGACGAGAGGAAAGAACTGTATGGGCAAGGCATTATACTCCACCTGCACATTGTAAGATCACCACTATAGTATGGCTGAGATCTTGGATCAATTGGCAAGAGTGTAAGGGTCCTTCTTCTGTGCCTCTCCTCAACTCCAGCAACTGTCAAGCCCTGTGGGGCTACTGCTATGACCATTTACTGGCCCAGAAAGGGAGTAAGGAGGTGACTTGGAGGAAGAAGAGGTGGTTGTCTGCCTTGTGAGATACAGCTAGAGTGCACCATCATTTCCATTCCTCTCAGAGCCCAGCCCAACTGCTTCTTTTCCCTCTGCGTCACTTCCCTCTCTCCTTCCCATGAGTTTCAGTGGGTCTATTATTATTATTTCAGTGGGTCTATTATTCTACTTTTGACATCCTGCGGAATTCTGGGGTTTGTAGTTTACTGAGGCCCACGAGTTCTCTGGTTGAGAATTCTAAATGCCCCTCCTTAAACTGTAAACCCCAGGATTCCATACGAGTTTGAAAGTGGAATAACAGCACTATAACAGTGTAGTACGGAAAGACTCAGCAGCTGTGGCCTTTCAAGACTTGGCAACTGCCAAGTGGGTGATCTCTTGGATTGGATGCAAAGAGCAAGAGCAGGAATGAGCAACTATTGAGGTGATAGGAATAAATTTTCCCAGTTTTGGATGGTGGTGCTGGTGGTGGACTTTGAGGGACTAGTGGAAGATTTCAGAGGCTACCAAAATGGACTCCAGAAGATGCATGCAGCCTGCAGACCATGCTTTGCCCAACCTGGGCTAGAAAATACTCCTGGTATCTAGTGAGATGAGTAAGTCACTAACAGGATCTCAGTCTCTCCGTGTTTGTGTGTGGCGATGGGATTTCTATAGCAGCGGGATTTCTGAGTTTGACGAAATATTTGTTCACCAACAGTCTTTAATTCATTTCCTTTGTTTTGTTTGTACTGGTGTCATACTTTAAAAGAAATAAGCATACCTTTCACAAAGGCTGTGTTTGTTTCCACGACCACAAGCATTGCACCTGTCAGAGCTGAGAACTGATTTATGTAATCTAAAACAAAGGACAAAAAGCTGGAGAGAAGTAGTAGCAACAAAGGGTGGGCAAACAGATATGGGCTATGACAGCAACCTGATGACAGTGCTGGCCATTCCAGAGGTGGCATGTTCCTTGGGTGAGCTGGCATCAGTGCAGCAGAAAATGAGGCCATGAGAGACAGTTGCCCACGGCTATTTGTCAAGATCATTTAAGTTTCGCTTTCATGGAAAGGAAGTAAGCATATCGCTACTCTTGCAGCAAATGCCCTAGAGTGGGTTTTTTGTCTGTTTGCTTTAGATATGTTTACTCAAGGATAAAGGCCCATTTCTCATTTCTTCAATTTTTATGAAATAAAAAGGGAAATGGTTTGCAATTCAAGCTATTTCTAATTGATGTTTTGGTTTAAATCCATTTAAATCACAGGTGGACAACTTGAGGACTGTTGCTAGTCCACCATTCCCATGATACCTTACTACTGGCTGTGCTGGCTAGAATGTTCCTTGTTCTTCAGCTAACATGTTAAGTTGATGGATTTAATTAAAATCAAAGGTTTAAATTTCCTAGATAATAATCTCAGATGCTTCTGCTTTCTTCTCCACTACCCACGATTTTCTTCACACTAGACAGTGCGGTATCAGAACCTGATCTGATTCCTTTGAAATGCCCCAGTAAGTTTATTCAGGATCCAATGGAACTTCCAAGTGTTAAGTCCTAAATTCTGCCTATATAGTTCTTCTGGGAAACCCTGCAGATAAGAAGGCAAGCAACAGATAAGTGTCCCACTGGACCAATCCAAACAGATATAAAGTTATGCTAGGTCTTCCTGTTTTTCCTGCCTTTAAACTGGGAATTCCGATGATGCAAGCAACATTCAGCAATCATCAGATACCACACTTGTGGTCTACAGCCATCAGCAGCATCTTTTTATTAATGCTCTAAAAATGACTTATCTTGTTATAACTACAGCCATTTTTTAGGGAGAAAGAATCTGAGCTTTGGGATCCTTTTGCTCCCCTCCTTTACTAGTGATTTCTTTTGCCACATTAGCAAAATTTAATCTCCTCATCTTTCCACTGGCCACACTGTTGCCCAGAAAAGGCCACATTTTCTAGCTGATGTGTACATACACAGCCCTTCACCCCACAAGAGTCGTTGTGCATAAACAACACCTTCCCACCGTAATACACTTAGTTGCTCATTGTTCCAGAAAGGTACCTCTAGAATTCAGGAAGGAGACTGTTCCACTGAAGTCATGGGGCCTACTTCTGAGTAGATACACATTGGACTAGATAGCATAAAGCTTCAAAAGGCTGGGTTATTGAAAAATAAGCATCCCTCCACCTCCTCTCCCTGTCCCCATTCTCCCCCTTTTTTTATTTGGGAAGGTCATCTCCTGTCGGGCCACCTCACCACTAAGTGCCAGGATGAAGAAGACATCAGGATGGTGTGTTCTTCAGTGTGGCACTGGGCATGATCATTCATCCCCTGAAGACATTAATCTCTCCCATATTAAGAGAGCTGAGGACCATGTGAACTAGAGAGCAGTGAAGAGAATATTTTTTAGAAGAAATATAAAGAGCTGTATTAGTTTAACAAGACCCAGGATAACTATCTCCAAAAGGATGCTCAGGAATTCACAGCTGTGGGAGGTATATCGCTAGTTTTAATTTACCCACTGTCACCTATTGACATGGCAGAAAAAATCCCTACTCTCAGGGCTCCAAATCTTGTTGATCCATTTCTGAGCCCTCTCCGTACCCTGACAGCTGTCAAACCCATGGGACAGGTACTGCTATGGCATTTACTGTTCTGGCCAGGAAAAAAAAGGAAGAGTTACCATTAAGAGAAAGAAGCAGCAGCTGGTCTCAGCTGCTAGAGGAAGAGAAACAAAAGTGCTCTTCCAAATGGAAAGCAACCTCATGCCTCATCCCCTCATGGCCTAAATTGCTGGTTCTCTCTCCTCTGAGTCACATTTCCCCTCCCTTCACCACTAAACTTTGGCAGTGGATCCCAAAATCTTGACAGCTGCTGGCAGGGGTGGAAGTGTTAAGTGAATAGCCCCTTGCACTTCATCCCAAAAAAACACCTATGGGCATACTAAGAGGATTCCAGAGTTTTTGTTATTTGGTTTGGAAAACCCAGTGGGACTTGCAATGCTCAGGGTCTTTCTGTCCTACACTGTTATAGTGCTATTATTCCACTTTCAACCTCCTATAGAATCCTGGGGTTGGCAGTTTAGGGAGGGGCCTTTAGAATTCTCAGCCAGAGAGCATTTTGGCCTCAGTAAACTACAAATCCCAAAATTCCAAAGGATGTTGAAAGCAGCACTATAACAGTGTCGTGCAGAAAGGCCCTTAGGCAAAATTGGCAGCAAAAGGAGGAAAGAGAAACTTAAATAAGGCAATGCAATCCAAGAGGAGAGAAAGGGAATAGAAAGTGAACTTTTCCAAGTCCTGGAGGTTAAGTTTCCTCCCCTACTTTATAAAGGGGGCATGGCTGAACAAAGCATGCTACTCATCTGTTGGAGAAAGTGATCATATCTGTCTCTTGCTGGTAAGGATCCATCCTCCAGACTTCATTGACGCAGGGTAAGTTGCAGAATCCCTCTCTTTCCCATTTCCTTAGGAACAGGCTTTCATGCGAAGGTGAAAGCTCTCTTCATCCATGCATGCTAGATATGTATTTATACCAGAACTGATGCAACTCTAGCATCCATGGATCCTACTTTACAGTGTGCAAAGGCAGGGTAGGAAACAGAAACTGACAACTCTGAACTCATGGAGAGACTAGATATTGCTCCTACCAATGCATCCCGTCCATTTAAACAGCCCCAGAGTCTTGGATATTACTCTGCTTTGGATTATCATCAGCCAGTACTTTCCATTTCAGTGTGTGTATTTGTTTAGGGAATTTAGCAAATTATCCACTTTGCACCTGTTTCTTCCAATTTATGGATAAGCCAAGAACTGTAAGAATGCTAGCATACTTTTTTTTCTAACCTCAAAATTCAAAGTTTTGAGTTCAATGTGAATTGAAAGAGAAGCTTGCATTCTAATCTAAGTATCTAAGAAACTGCCCCCACCCTGTCTCTCATTTTGTGATTGCCTTTGAATCCCAAAAAAGGAAATCCTGAATTTTCAGGACAAATAAAAAATAGAGTCAGTTCTACAACAATGGAGTCAGTTCTCCAAAAATGGAGTCAGTTTAGTACAATTTTCACTCATGCTGAAGGTAATGCCACGAATAACGGTTGTGTGCTCCATTTGTGTCCCTACATCATTCCTGCATGTATGGAATGGGTGGGTAATTAACCATGACGGGAATCCTGTCGTTTACTCTCAACCCAACCATTGAATCAGTTATTGAATGATGAGTCAATACACAGGGAAATATAATATAGGGCCTTTCTGCACTAGACTGCTAAAGTGCTATTATTCCACTTTCAACATCCTGTGGAATTCTGGAATTTGTAATTCACTGAGGCCAAAGAACTCTCTGTCTGAGAATTCTAAATGCCCCTCTCTAAGGCCCTTTCCACACCTTACCTTTTTCCGGCGCTGGGGTGAGGGGATCGCGTCTGTGCTGCTTCAGCTTCGCACGAGCTGCCTGCCCACGCGAGAGCCCTGCCTCTTCCTTCTGCAGTGCAGCCTGGGACTTTCCCAGGCTGCGCTGGGGCAGGAAGCGCGACCGGCATGGCTCTGGAGACTCCGCACGCCAGGTAAGTGCGCGTGGGGCCTGGGAGCAAAGCGCAATCGCGCACCATTTTCAGCTTCTAGCTGAAAATGAAAAGGTGCGCGATTGGCGCCTGCCGGCCCCTGGAGCATCGCGTGATTGTGAGCGCGTCGTGAAGATCGCTCCTCACAATCGTGCAACACTCCAGGTGCCCTATTGCGTGGAAAATGCCGTGCGGAAAGAGCCTAAGCTGCAAAGCCCAGGGTTCTATAGGATGTTGAAAGTGGAATAATAGCACTATAATAGTGCAGTGCAGAAGGGCCCATAATTGATTCAGTGGGTCTACTCTAGTCAAAATTTAGGCCGCATCTGAGTACAATAGAGGTCACATTTAGGCCTTAATAACCTTCAATGGAAAGTTAAAAAAAGAAAGTTTTTAAAGAATGGGTTGAGAGTGCTGTATTGTTTCAGGCTAAACTGTCTCAACAGCTTTTTATCTTTTAATGGTAGTTTACCTTTTTTATATATAGTTTTAAATCATTTTAATGGTGTAAAAAAATTTACTGCTATGTTCATGTTTATTTTTTTCTATGGTTGGAGCTGCATTGTGTTTTTAAATTGTAAGCTCCTTTGAGTCCCAATTTTTAAGAAAGACAAGATAAAACAACAACAACTGTGAATTCCCAGCAGTAATGAGGTCATTAGTCCTTCTTGCAATCTCATAACCGCAGAGCAGGATGCCAGCTATTAATGATTTAAAAAATGCTAAACTCTGTGAGGTGGGGAGAGAGCAAGGAAGAAAATGCCGAAGTGAATCAAAAGCTATGGCACTCTGTACCTGAGCAGTGCTCTATCTATGCATTATCTGAAAAGAAAATAAAGGAGAAGTGAGCTTTCTGAATGCAATCTTTCTTCACTTAAAACAAGAGCCAGTAATCCACAATTCCAAGGTGCAAAATGTGGGGGGGAAATGATATGTCCAAAGCATGCTAACCTAATTATTTTCCCCCAGACACTTCCAGCCACAGGATTTGTTTCATTGGCACCATCTCCCACACTCCACTTTCTTACCATTATGTCGGCTCTTTTGGGATTCTTCCTTTTCTCTGTGTTTCTAACAACAGGTAAGGAACAGCTGGTAATGTGCCCCAGAAGAGGATTCTTCTATAGAGGGGCAGAGCTCAATGGAACTTAATTTGAGGTAAAGCAGCAGTGGGAAACTGTGGTGCAGTGTGCTGAAGTCTTCCCCCCCTTCCCGGAATGCTTTGGAGGAGACAAAAAAAGCTGAAAAAGCAATAACCTAAAAGAAGCAGCCAGAGATGCCATCAGTTGTTTTTTGTTTTGTTTGTTTTTATACGGGGATTATATGATGCTTAAACAGTACTGGGAAGGCTTGTAACCTATTTAAAAGGTGAATTGCCTCTCTCTGAGGCTTTCTGGACAGTAATTTCATCCTCTTTAGGGGTCAAGAAAAAAAGGACAATTCAGGGAGTCAAGCACCCCCGCCCCAAGCCTTTGGGAACTGCATGTGTCCCCAGGGCAGAATCTGCCCACCCTAGATGAACAATGATATTACTCAGTGTCACTTAAGCAGCATGATTGTGAATAAACAATATGATCCTACAAACTAGGAAAAGGTGAATTTGTCTAGGACTGGTATAGAACTTTAACTGTAAAAGACTGTCTGGACAGTCAATTTGAAGCAAGGGACGTCTTCCCATACTTCATCTCCATTCATGTTTTTAGGGCAGATTTATAGTTCTGCACAGATCTGAGCAGATATAGGAAACTTAGACCCTTTCCACGTCTTACCTGCATCCCATGATGTCCTGGTGTCCTCCCAGCAGTGCCTTTGCCAGGATGGGGCAGTGGTGGAGGAGCACAGCAGAATCTCCTGGTTATTACTGTGCATATAGGATGAGGGGACTGCAGAAGAAGGTATTGGGTACCTCCGTTTGCAACACCCTCAAAGTACATATAAATGTGTATCCAGGGATTCTGGCAATATATCACCAACAGGATTCTACCTACCATTTGATAGCTCTGAGCAGCCCTATTTCTCCAATGTGTGACATCCTCCATGGCTGCAGTAGCAGCAGCAAGGTCAGGCCTTGTTGTGCTGCAACTCAGTGTAACTTTAGAAGAGCTTCATATTACCCATGTACGCGAGTGACTTCCTTTCTGTGGTAGATAACTAGGAGGCATGCTCGTCCCATCTGATTTGTAATTGTTCATTTTTCCTCCACCAGCTACCTCTTTAGAATGTGAATCTTGCTTTGGTGTTAGCATGAATTGTACTGGCAAGAAACTGGCATGTGAAGCTGGTCATGATGCCTGTGCTACCATTCTTACAGAAGTCACACAAGGTGGGTGAGGATCTTGCTGTACTATTATGCACAGGGTTGGCAGATTTCATGGTGTGGCCCTGAGTATCATGGTCTGGTCCCTGTTCTCCAGTCCTCAAGGTCCAGGAGAGGAATTTCAGGGCAATTTCATCACCAGGAAAAAATAGAATCACAGGCTAACAGAATCTGAAGTTATGGTGGGGTGGGAAACTGCAGCAGGCTAGTTGAACCCCCTGCCAGTGCGGGGATCCACTGCTGAAATACCCCTGAGAAATGGGCATCTAAATTTTGTTTTCTTCCGGAGAAAGAGAAAGTTTTGAAAGAGAGGTTGAATATCTGCATCTCAAAGATGCAACCATGGGCTCGCCCCTGTGACATCATGGGAAGCATCCCGAAGTCTCAGGGTTTTGGATCTGAAAATCTCAGGGTCTGGGATGTTCTTGACCCACCAATCCTAATTAGGCAGAGTGATGTCTTGGACTTCAGATAATGGCAGCAATCTTGTATGCTACAACAAAGCACAGGACTTCTGCATGCAGACCTGTGCTAAACTAAGCAATATACAATCTCTCCCCACCAATTTACCATACAGCCTCTGAAGCCTCTTCCATTGCATAGCTCTGTTGTACCTCATGGGGAGTGGGCAGGATCGGAGTAGCAGAAAACAAGCTTGCTCCACCTTCCATATGACATCCCTTCAAATTTTTAAACATGGCTATCACATCACCTCTTACCCTTCTCTTCTCCAGGCTAAACATACCCAGCTCCCTAATAGAACATGGTTTCCAGGCCTTTTACCATTTTGGTCACCCTCTTCTGGATATGTTCCAGCTTGTCAATATCCTTCTTGAGTTGTAGTGCCCAAGAATGGACACAATATTCCAGGTGAGATCTGACCAAACTATTACTTCCCTCAACTTAGACACTATACGGCTATTGATGCAGCCTAGAATCATATCAGCTTTTTTAGCTGCCACATGACATTGGCTCCCACTGGTTTCTAGGGTCAGTGGCCTAAAAAAAGATGACAAAAATGTACCCAGCACCCACTAGAGGACATTGGTAGGCAATTTATTTGACCACTAGCAAGACCTAGTGGCAACAAAAATGGCTCCTATTGCATTTTTTCCCACCTCTGGGCATTTTGCCCACCCCACGGGCCATAGCCAGATTCAGCTCTGATCTTTCTCACTCCCCATGAGGCATGGGATAGTTGAGCAAGGGGTGTCTTCAGAGGGAGTAAGGTAAGTCAGGGTGTCTTGGGCCATTGTGGAAGGATGAAGAAAATACCAACCTCTGCAGTGCCTAAAAAAGGGCATATCCAGGAGTAAGGAAAACTAACAAATAGGACGCCAGTCCTTGAGGGTTGTCACACAAGGGTAGTCAACTGTTAAGTATATTTAACTTGCTGTTTTACTGCCGAGGACGGAAAAAGCTGTTTGCAGGATTTCCTGCCCCATATACGAAAATATATTTCCTTGTACTTTGACACGCCTTGCACTCTGATGTAGATGAAGGTAAGGCACCATTCCTCAGCCTAACGCAGGGTCAGCTTGTTGGAATGATGCTTATATTAGATCATTTTTATGCCACTTCACGTAATTTTGATTTCCTCTGCCAACTACAGCCTGCCAGTGGGAAGCTGAGGTAGAAACTGGATGGATGGATGGATAAGAGGAATAAACTTGTTTGCATTGTGGTTACTTGGAACAGTAAATTCCCTGATCACAAAAAGCCCTTCAACTGTTTTTATGTGACAAGGACAGTCCTAATTATTCTTCTGCCATCCCACTTTTTTCAGCTGCTTTAAAAATCCCCCCGTTTCTCTCTCCTCCTCCACTTTCCCCTTTTGTTCTAGGCTTAACATCAGTTGCTCCAAAAAAGGGCAAAGGTAGGTGAGTTAACTCCACAGGGAAGAAGGGATAGGAAGGAGTGAAAGCAAGGCAAAAGCAAACTGCTGCAGTCTCTCCTAGCTTGCATGTTCTTCCTCATGAGGAACTTTTGTCCTCTTGACCATACTCTGATGTTGTTTGGCCGCACAAGTCTTGGTTTTCATCTGTGAAATATTGGAGGGCATGCGACTAATGCTTGTTTTTCATGTTCAGGAGGTGTGACCAGCAAATCAGTTATGAAGGGCTGTGTCCCAAAGTCTTACTGTACTGCTGAACTGCCCAACATTCAGATACTGGACGGTACTACTACCACAAAAATTGAATGTCACAACAACGCCTCTCCAGCAGCAGCCTCGTTCCTCCTGGTTCTCTCTGGGATTTTGCTAATGAGGATCCTCTTGTAATGAATCATTCATAAAAACTCAGCACTGAAGATGGCTTCTATGTCCTTTCAATGCAGCCCTCTCTTTAACTGACCACATATTCTTCCAGAGAGAGTTGTTCTCACCTGTGATTTCTTAAGTTAAAATGTATAAAATATTATGCATTAAAAATCAAAAGATAAACAAATAGACATTTGTACCTCATTTGTACATCCATTCAATACATCAAGCTTCATACATTCTGTAACTTAAGCCAATTGCTTTATTAGGTTTACATTATATTATACTTTCCATTATCAGATTTACCAGATCTCATCGTTAGATATAAGTAATTCTCACAGTTCCATTTCCTTGTTGTTTGAGCGTTACATCATTATACGTTCTATCTATATTCAATAACAAAAACCAACACTAACAAAATGATATTATTTAGACTACTCTAATTATCCAGTTTCAATTACCCGACTTCAATTACATGCTTAAATCTAGTCTACAAGACTAGCTAGCACTAGGTCTCCCCATCTACCTCTTAAATAAGCGATAAAAAGGTCCTAAGTTTTAACGTAAGAGCTGCAAATATGATTATTTATCGAATTAGTCAGCTTATCCATCACTGCCGTATCATATCATGTGTATAAAACAAATATTAATGGGGAAGAGAATTGAACCTCAGTCTTTGTTGGATTTTGATTTCACTTTCTATGCAAAATAGAAGAGAAGGAACCTTGACTGAAAACTCTTCCACACCACAAAATCCTAACATTATGATTCCACTTTAACAGCCATGCAAAATCCTATGGAATCTGGAGTTTGTAGTGTGATGAGGCACTAGAGTTCTCTACATTGCACCACCCAAGATTCCATAGGATGTTGTCATGACAGTTGAAGTGGAATCAAAACCCTACAACTGTGTAGTGTGAAAGGGACTTGAGATTCTGTTAGAGTAGCTATTTGTACTTCTATTTGTACTTGTTGTACTTGTCGTTTTCTTTGAGAAGAAAATGAGTGAAGAATTACGTCCCAGCTGGGTGTTCCTTCTGGGAAGAGCCGACCAAAACTACCTGGTTGGAGTGCTTGAGCTGAAGGTGAAACTGGCCAAATTTCCAAAGCTGAGAATATTTCAAGAACCCATAAGCTCTTGTTGAAGGGGAAGGACGTGGGATAAAAGTATGTATACTGAGAGTGACTCAGTAATGATTGGGATGGAGGCCAGTTCAATTTAATTCGGATTTTTGCTTATCCAGTGCTGCATAATGAAAGGGGGAAGACAGGCTAGTCTGTCATTGAAAGCACAGTCAAAGCAAAATTAATGTCTCTGTTCTTGATGGATTTTGTTCTAGAGATTGTTGGACTCCAGATCTTGGAATCACTAACATCACCTCTTTAAGTGCAAAGATCAGACTCTCTGACTAAGATCACTTCAAATGAATTTGAATAGAAGAGTCTACTACACTCATACTAGGACATAGAAAGTTTCTTGTTAAAAATTAATCAGTTACAGTTTCAAGGCCTTTGCTAGTGGTTACCCTCATAGTTACAATTTTAGAAAAGCAACACTTTTTTAAAAAGCAATGCTTACTTCCCTGTTTACCCAAAGTAACAAAAATTATTACATTCAGTTAGTTTTTAAAAAATATCTGAATGCAACAAGCCATTGGCCTGTGGTGCAAAGCACATACTCCTTCTGTCCAAATTATTATATGATCTGATCATCTATAGCAGAGCGCAATGCATCAGGAAGAGGCATAGCATGAGCCAGCGCTTGAGCCAGTTGTTTTCATGTCCACTAGGAGCAGTTCTTTTGAAGGCTAAAGAGTCTCAATTGTGCATTCCAGGCACTCCCAAATGCTTCCATTAAAACAAGGATAGCTCACAAAACCTACCTGCCTATACCTATTTTTTCTCCAAAGATGCATTTTGAGAGGACATCTCTGCTAATCAAAAACCCCATTGGTCTAAGCCTATAACTCCGCTATACCAGAGCAGGTGAGTCTCACTTCCCTGAACAGCTTATGTGAGTGATCTAAACAAAGAAGTGCAGGCAGTTAGAAATCAGATACCAACATTGTGCAACACAATCCCCTTGGGTTCCAAAAAGCTGACCCTATGCCACTTCTGCCTGACTCCAAGATTGGATGATCTCTCCCAACCCTGGCAAACTGGTACTTGAGATGTCTGCCAAAATGCAGAAAGAAATAATGCAGTTATACTATTTTTCCTCCAGCTTTCTGTAATCTGAAATACTAAGTCAGCATTAAGATAGCAATTTAAGAGGTGGCTGGAATCCTATTGATGATAGATAAAGAGCATTTCTGCACAATACTGTTATAGTGGTATTATTCTAGGCCATTTCCACACTACACTGTTATAGTGTTATTATTCCACTTTCAATATCCTATGGAATTCTGGGATCTGTAGTTTAGGGAGAGGCATTCAGAACTCTCAGCCAGAGAGCTCTTTGGCCTCAGTAAACTACAAACCCCAGAATTCCACATGATGTTGAAAGCGGAATAACAGCACTATAACAATATAGTGCAGAAATGGGCCTAGTTTCAACATCCTATGAAATCCGGGGGTTTGCAATTTAGGGAGGAGCCTTTAGAATTCTTAGCCAGAGAGCTCTTGGGCCTCAGTAAACTAGAAATCCCAGGACACCTTTTCTTGTTAAGGATGACAACACTGGCAGTAGTCTTTATAGCTTCATTGAACTCTCACAAGAATCCCTTGAAGTTTTGTGCTAATTTGAAAGATGTGCTTACAGAACCTCTGGAGCTGTTGTTAAAGTGTGCGTGTGGGGTGGGGGAACTCAAATTCTTATTAATGCTGCCTAAATGAAAGTGCTTGCAGGGGGAGAGCAAATTATTTTCTCCATCCACTCCCCTTCAAACATCCTTAAACATGAAGACTCTTACAAGCACAGACTTTACTTAGAATTGTCTTCCATGTGTTTAGTGTGGCTTACTCCAAAGTAATTGTGCACAGGATAGATGGCGTGGGCAGCCTTTATTATTCCTGGGAGGAGCTGCAGTATTAATGTTGCTTAGCACTTGATCATTTAGTGCGTTTCTGATTAATAGTGGCCAAGGAGACTCAACTATGTAGGAGTCTTGGTGGTCAAATTTTACCAAAGGGGCTCAAGTGAACCTTTCTGCCTCCCTGTTCTGAGGTCCATGAAGAGCCTCCATGGACTTGAGATCTAAATAGAGTGGTGGTTGGCTAAAACAGAAATCTAAAGGAAACTACAAGCTCTAAGATAACCTAGGAAGCCAGTCCAACTAAGGCCATTTCCACACGAGATGGGAGGAGTGGTTCACCACATGTCAAGAGTGGCTGTCAGGGTCAGAGACCCAGGCAGCAAGACAGCCCAGAGAAGGGAGTGGGAGAGCTAGCAGAGTCCTGCCGGGAGGAGTCGAGGAAGCACTTACTCAAGGGAAGTCCATCTACCTAAGCCAGAGCAACAAGCAAAAGCCATAGTCAGAGTTCCAAAAGCCAGGGGTCTGGAGCCAAGAGAACAATCCAAGGTATCAGGAGCCAGGTGCTGGAAGCAAGGAACAGGCAAGGAGAGGGCTTGTAGAAAGTTTGCCACAAGCAAAGGAAAGCTTCCAGGCAGGCAGTTGTATAGCCCAAGACACAGGTGTGGCTAGTCACTGCTTCTTGAACTTCATCAAGGAAGCCTCCCTTTGCTCAGCTCTCTTGCGTCTCCGCCTTGTTTGTGGACTGATTGGCACAGGCTCCAAAGCATCTTCAGAAGCGGATCCCTGTTGCCCTAAAGGAGCAGGCAGAGGAACGTCCGCGCCTGCTTGGTCCATGGCAGCAGGGGAGCTCTCGAGCTGCAGGACTCCTCTCCAGCCAGAGCCACAGGGACCAGCAGCTGCTGCTCGTCATCAGCAGCTCTGACAGGGGCCTCAGTTATCACGGTGGTGTTTTATACCTTAATTCAGAAACAGTGCAGTCTGCATCTCCACCCCATTTACATCATACTACTGTAGAGAACAGTGGTTGCCGCATCTACAACAGCAAGTCTCAGGCCACTCCCATTCCCCCTCCCTCAAACTGCCCTGCCATCACTGATTGGTCTTTTTGAAGAAAAAAAAAATTAAAAACATTTCTGCATTGCTACATTTGTGCGTAGTTATGCATGTTCATTGATACATGAAAAAAAAAAACATCTTAACAGTCCATTACCAGATCCACTCTCTTCCTGCTGTCCATTTAACGCACGTAGACAATAATGGTGGTAGCCTGTCATTTGATGGGAGGAGAGAGATATGGATGGAAATGATGGAAGGGACAGCCTGGGAACGCCCATAGCCAGCCACTTCTGTGCTGTGAATCAGTGTTACGCTTCTGCACGTAGGCGAAAAACAAAGCAGAATCGGTTTGGGAGATTTACATTGGAATTTTTCCAGTTTTCAGATACAGCGATTTCTCATCGTGGTGAACCATGCTAGAAACTGAATATGTGCAGAACCATGAGGAAAACTGTGACTCTATGATGATACAACGTGCAGATGGGAGGGTAAGAATTCAACACCGCTATGATGTATCAACCTTGTGCAGAAATGGCTTAAGTCATACCAAAGGTATTATGTGTGACAAATGCTTAGGTGTCTTTGAAGAATTAAGTAACATCATATTGTTTGCCAGCAACCTTATCTAGCACAAAAGTGCCAAACCTCAAATCGAGCAAGCTGTTTCCTGAAGAGAGCAATAAAATTTGTGTGAAAAATTTACATACCAAATATATATTCTGAAAAGACTGTTAGGTGGCATGCACAGCTGCCTGAAGGTTCTAATAAATTTTGTAAAAGCCACAAGGTGTTCCTACCATATAAGTTAATTTGTGCCCATCTAACCTTTCAAAGTTCAAGGGGAAAAAGCAGGAAGAAAGATGAACTGTTGGTTCCAAGAGAAAGTGCAACACGCACAAGATGTCAACTGTTATTTATTATAAACTCTGTGAAACTCAGAGCAATAAACTTAGATTTGGAAGAAGAATGTAAACAACCCAACTGAGCAACCAGCTCCTTTTCACTGGGTAGTTATATAGGGCCTGGACTGTCCTGGTTTTTGAACTGGATGTGAAGCCCTCAACATTTCCTACTATTTTGATCAAAAATCGTGCCAGAGAGAACTGTAGGTACCTTACAGCTCCTATGGTGTATAAAAGTGAGCTAGAAATACCTAAACACTGTAACACCTTTACTTCGGCATGATGTAGTGTTCTTCCTTCAACTATCGAACGGTGCTATAGGAAGAGCCCATATTTGCAGAAAGCAGCTGTGCAGAAATGACAAGTGTTGTTTTCTGCACAAAAAGCCCACGTGTGTTGTTTCCATAGAAGAACAATGACGATTTTCACCTGTCTAGTATTCTCCTTGTAATCTTTTCCTGGTACCTGAGAAACTCATTCTGTTACCATTTTTGAATATTTTTGATTTCCCCCATACTTATTGATCACACTTTGTTAGTGCAGACAAAAAAAAAATGTCTTGCAGAACAATGGGGTGAGATGCAGGAAAGTGAAGAATTTTTGGTTTAAGATTTATATGTTTATTAAAAAAAAAAGTACATTTTGCAATGTCACCTGAAATGTTCTTGTTGGGAATTATTGAATAAAGAGTTAGATAGTAAATATGGATTGCTTCTTCAGTACACGCTGGAAGGATTATTCGCCCAAAGTTGGAAATGGGCTGACATATCAATGATAGAAGAGAGGGTTGTTAAACTCATGGATCTTGCCCAAGTTGTAAAATTGATGCGGATTTCAAAAGACAGACCAACTGAAGACTTTCTGTTGAAAGACTGGAAACTGTTTATGGATTTTTTGGGCCATAACAAATCTAATGATGTAATAATCTGTGATTATGATTATTAGTAATTCTAGTAAGTTGAATATACTCAGATATGTAATGGTAGAATAAGGGCCTTTCCACACTATACTGTTATAGTGCTATTATTCCACTTTCAGCATCCTGTGGAATCCTGGGGTTTGCAGTTGAGGGGCCTTTAGAATTCTCAGCCAGAGAGCTCTCTGGACTCAGGAAACTACAAACCCCACAATTCCACAGGATGTTGAAAGTGGAATAAGAACACTATTGACAGTGTAGTGTGGAAAGGCCCTAAAACATGGGATAGATATCAGTTTTTCTTTTTCATTACAGTTGAGACAGGGATGGTCGGAGTTCTTTTGTGTGTTAGCATAGTTAGTGTAACGTGAATCTTCTAGTAATGGGTTTTGTTATTACGTTTCAGTCTCAGTTTAGTTCAGTTTAGCTTAGGCCATTTCCGCACGGGGCGAGAGAATTGCCCCGTGCCACTACTTACCGGGTCTTTCGGCTCCCCGGTCCGGTCCAGGCTGCTCCGAAGCAGTGCGTGCTCATCGCTCCGCGCTGCTACGGCGTCGAAAATGGCGGCTTCCGGTTGGTCGAGGGTCTCGACCAACCGCTGAAGCTCGCCAGCCTAAAGCCCGCCCCCGGCAGATCACAGGCTCGCATTGGCGCGCTCCGTGCTTTTGAAAGACCAAAAGAAACAGGTTTTTCAAAAGCATGCTGGACAACCACTCGGGGCTGTTCCGGAGCAGGCTGAGGTGCGGATCTACGTTAAATAGTCCGGACCCAGTCCGCTCCCAGGTGCAGACGTCCTCCCTGGACAATGGACTGCACCGTTTCAAATACCTCGTGCGGAAATGGCCTTAGTTTAGTTTTAGGTATACAGATACATTTTTTTCTCTTTTTTTCCCTGTACTTTTGAATTAATTTGTTTGCATCTTCTACTAAAATTAATAAATATTAAATATAAATATTAAAAAAAAATTGGGTGGGTAACATGAGGCCCAAGGGACATAGTATCCCCCCATCTGGTTATGTTACCCCTGATCCCACCCCAAGATTAGTTTGGTTCAAAATAGGAAATTGGCTTCTTTTTTCCTTTCTTCTACAAAGAACCCTTAGCTCCAACCATCCATTGGATTTAGGCTTTTTATGAAAAGTATAATACATGCAGAAATACATTTGCAAATAGCATAAATCTTTTTGTTCATCCCGAGTAGAGCAAAGGCATTTAGTTTATTGGCTTGGTTTACATGTTGACTCAACATTCACAAACTGACTGACTATTTGGGGTGTGCCAGCAGCATTCCAGCATTTCTAAATCAAGCCAATTATTCCAAAATAGAAGAAAAGGATTCCACTAAACTCCTTCATTTATTCTCATCTTTGCTGCTTCATTCTAGTTGTCTTTTATAAGTCTATTATTAACTCTTTTTAGCAGTGATCCTAAAGTGCACAAAGGTACGTCAATGATATAGTTAAAATTTTGTGTGCCACTTGCAAAACTTTTCGGCCCTTGTGCCCAGATTAAACCTTGGGGAAACATCTTGAAAATTCAATGCCAGGAGTACACATAAGCATGCAAAACAGCCCAAGTAAATGCATGCCTGTTTCAGAGTAAGGTCCAGGGCAACAGTTTCTCAAGTAATAAGACCCAGAAAAACTTTATGCAACAGCTTTCCCAGGTTGGATAGCCCTGCTCAATTCCATGCAACAGCATCCTGGTTTTTAAATATCCTGTTTTCTCTCATTTTAGATCATTGATTGGCAACAACGGCTCAAGACATTTGTGGGTAGAATGGCAAAATCCCAGAGTTATATCTGATACCTGAGCAGTGGTTATGCTCCTATCCCTGTCTTATGTTTTAAGCTGATACTCCCTTGTTGTTCACTTATAACTCACTTTGGTTACATTTATTTGGAATTGTGGGGAAATTTGATTCCGTCTGAAGGACAGACATCCCAAGAGGCTCAGAAGATGGCTGTTTTCAGACAAATGGCCTGTTGCAGTAAATAGTTTGGAAGTTTCTGGTTCATAAATTTCTGAAATTTGATTCTAAATAACTCCCTGAAGAAAGCCTGAACAATACGCACAAGCCAAAATAGTTTGGGCTTTTCTAGTAATAAAGCAACCATCATTTGAACATCTTGAGATATGTCTTCTGTGGGTTCCATTGGATGCTTCCTTTTTTTTTTCCCTTTTAGGGAAGGCAATTAAATTTATTTATTTCACATGTTAATGCACACTACCCTGATTAACCTTTTCAAAAAAGGGTCCCCAAGGGACTCTTCACTATCCTTTGGTCCTCCATCCAAGGTATCATCTACCCAGCAGCTGTCAAGCCCCATGGGGTGTTGCTATGACCATTGAATAGTTAGGATAGAAAGAAGGAAGGAAGAAGAAGGAGCAGGAGTCAAGTGAGCAGCGGATACTGCCTCTTTGAGGTACCGCATGCCTCCTTGCTCAGCACCCAAGAAAACAATTACACTGGTGCAACCTTGGTTGGTTACTCAGCATAAGTCATGCCTCCCTTCATGAGCCCCCAAAGCTCCTTCTTGCTAACCGTTTTGGAGGAAAGGGTCTCTTATTTTTACTAAACAGAACCATCACTACAACATCATGCTCCTACCTTAACCAAATATTTATTTAGTCCTTTGCCAAGAGAGGGACTGGGATGTGAAACTATCCCAAAAAGGAATGCATGCTTTTGGATGCAGGTCGTTCCTCCCACTCTTCCTAGAATACTGATTATACAACTTTTGCTCAAAGCCTGTCTAGTCTTGAAAAATTGGAGAACCATTGGCTTGGAGTCCCTTTTGTTCACTGAGATTGTTTTGAAAGGATTGTTTTGAGTCATCTTTTTCCCCATTTGAAATTATTCTCATTTTGGGTGGGTGCAGAATAATACTGATAATTGCACTGAAGATCGCTAGCATGCTTGTCATTCCCATCTCAGAACTGATTCCTTAAACTCTGTTAATTCTGTTCCTGTCTTCCTTACCATTCCTTCCATAGAATCCCTCAACTAATAGTGAGTTTAGGATGGGCAAGGGCTTCCCACAGTGTGTGACTCCAGTGACGCTGAAGAGTTTTGTATCTGTGGGAAGGAGAAGACTTTGAACTCAGCAGTTCAGAAGTTGAAACTTCTGAAAACAGGGCAACAACCCTGGACCTCCAAAAGGAACATGAACTAGTTACTGATACAAGCCAGTACCTCCTATGCATCTAAGGAAGTGATGAAGGCCTGAAGTTGCTCCCACTGATGGCTGTCCCAGCAGCATTCCTTTCTATTCCGTCTACATGGCTGGCTAGCATTGAACTTAGTGCTAAAAAAAAGAGAGATGATGGCTGAGATCCTCCATCAAGTAGGCAGAGTGTAACACTTTACGTGTGTCATCCTATGTCCTTTCTTCATCCCAACAGCCATCAAACCCTGGAAGGGGCCCCTGTTTCTCCTTCTTACTGGTGAAGAGAGAAGGGAAGGGGAAAGAAATGCAGATGATGAAGATGTGGCTGGTTTCAGCTCAGAGGGGGCAGAAAGAAAGATGCTCCCACAGAAAGAGTGCACCCTCCTTTTCCTTCTCCTGGAAGGGAGAGTTCCTATCTCCTCTTCTCATCCCAGCAGCTGCCAAACCCTGGCCAGGGTCCTTGTTTTTCCTTCTTACTAATGGGAAGAAGAAACAAGGGGAAGGAAATTTAGATGATGAAGAGGTGGCTGGTCTCAGCTGAGAGAGGGCAGAAAGAAAGGTGCTCCCACAGAAGGAGTATAGCCACCTTTTCCTTCCCTTGGGAGCCCAGAGCAGCACATCTTCATCAATTGAATTGTCTTCTTCCTCCATCTCCCCATTGGTAAGCAGTAATAATAATGCCTTCTCCAAGGGCTTGACATCTGCTGGGGCGAGGTTTCAGATGGAGCCCAAAGGGCTAGAGAATTGTTCCCTGCACCCCTTCCAAAAAGTGAGACATGCATTATAAGCCACATTTCTCCATGTAAACATCACTAACAGAGTGCTGTCCAGTGTCAAAGGGTGAGAAACAAGGTTAAGACAAAATAGTCCTGGAGCCTTCTGACTCTGTCTCTCACAAAGCGGTGGTACGCAATGCAAATGGGCAAAAGCAGCAGTTTTACTTCTGCATCTTGTATTTGAATTGGTAAACACAGATTGAAACTGACCCGAAATGAGCTTTCCACCCATACCAAACACTCTGGTCTTATTCTCAAATCTCTTGCCATTATCACGGACTGTGTGCGTGTTACTACTAAGAAATCAGCTGCCGTCTCAGATCCTTGGCAGAAGGAAGGATTTCTTGAGGCCTACAAGAGTTTAAAGGGATTCTCTCTCCAAATGATCGCATAGGTCACTACCTCATCGTCCCCCTCACGCCTTGTTCTAATGCATCATGGCCTTGATTTGAGCTGTCTCCTCCTCCAAGCTCTCAAACTGAGAGAAAGGTGGCAGAAAATGACTAAGTGAATTGATGGTGAGGAGAGGGAAAAGTCACGTTGCCATTTTCCCATGCTTCCCCTTTACCTGCTTCCTCTTCTGTATCACACAATAGCGGGCAAGCATGTATTTTATACCTACAAAGTCAGTTCTCCAGTGAGTTTCACCTCTGGGAGTCTTGCAATGAGCAAAACTGCACTGGCAGCTGGTGGCTTCCATTCCAGTGGAGAAGCAAATTCTTCTGGGTTTCAATCTCAATGTTAGAGGCAGCTATCCAAGATCTTGAACCTTTTCCCTAAGCAGGCACCTTGGAGAGCTCCTTTAAAGATTGGACTAAAACCCAGAGTGGGTTTTAGTCACCTCACTGCTGACATGGGAGCCAGCACCCCACTGCTTCAAAACCGTTAGCACGTTTTCCTTCAGTGAAATAAACTGAAATCTTCATTTCTTATCAGAGCATGCAGCTTCAAGTAGCTGGAAAGCCCTGTTACATTCTCATCTGGGTGTCTGCAGTTTTGGCTCAGAATGCTGCAGGAAGCGCCTGTGGAGTTGAGAAGACAATCTTATCTCCACTTACTAAACAGATTTGTGATAGGGAGGGACAGAGGCCACTGTTTGTAGACCATTTTATATTTGTTCCCCTTTTTGTGATATTGTTAATGGTCTCTTGGGCAGAACATTGTCCAGCCGGAGAGGACAGACAGGCAGATGGAATGAGCTGCTTGGCTCAATCAAAGAGTTTAAGCAAATTGAACTGGTACGAAGTGCTGTGACATTCTATTCCCAACAGGCTCCAGCTCCAGCATCTGGGTATGCCAGCCACTACAGCTAGCATTCAAGTGAGAGAGAACATTTTCTCATAAACTACATGAGAAAAAAACAGAACAGCCTTTTGCACTGCCCTTAGCACATTATCTAACGCAGGGTGTGGCTTGAAGAATATCTGTTGCTTTTGCATGTCTCCCACCTGAGACTGACGTTTTCTCAGCTGTGTCGAGACCTGGGGTAGCTCAGACTTGCTTGACATCACAGTAAAACAGAGGGACTCACAGCTCTTTCAGTTCAATCTCATTTGGAAAAATGATAAGACACCACCTTACTTTAGCCCCGTTTCCTGTAGGTAGGGAGAATATTCTGACGTTGTGGCAAGACACAGGAGGTTTCCGGGTGCCTATTGCCACCAGCCGCAGGTTCGATACAGATGAGCGGGGGTTGGAATAGGTGGGCATAGCCAAAGAAGAATGGCTGGTTGGTCTTGTGGTCAAGGATATAGAGGGAACAAAAAGTTTGAATGAGAAGATTCAGAAAGAAAAAAAAACCTTTGGTAACTTGGGAAGAGGTCAGAGAATTTAGCAGAGCCAGTTTCTTTCATGCAAAGTTGCGTCTTCTCCCTTTTTGTTGAGTCCCCGTGGAGAAAAGCTTTAGTTTGTGGTTATGCTCTAACCCCTGCCAGAGGCAAGGAGACCTTGAATTGTTGTTGTTAACATTAATCAAAGGAATAATAAAGGACCCTTGCATTCATCTGATGCGATATCTAACCCCGAGCTGGGACTAGACCAAACTCCACAGTGAGGGGAGGTGGAGTCACATATACTCCTCCTCTTTCTAGGATGTTTGCTTTCTCCTTTTTTCTAATAAACACTTCCAGCTAAATCAGTCAGAGGCAGAAACAGCGCTGCAGTCAAACGCTCCAAATACATTTGGTTCCCAGCACCAGAAGACATCTGGACTTCATTCCTTTCGACCTCTGTCACAGGTTAATAGTTACCGGTGAGTATTTTTGGCTACCCAAGGTAAGAATCTTGATGGATTAATGATGCACAAGGTTAAGGTGGGTTAATTATGTCCAAGGTTTCTGTTATCCATGATCATTCACGGCATATGTTAATTGAAAAGATATTGATCTCTGATTTACCATGTTATCTAAAACAAGAATAAAGCATACCTGTTGCATTTCTGAATGTGTAGACTGATTCACATCTTTCCCCTAGCATATTAAAATAGGAGCAGTGTTCTATATAACCTGAAGTCTGAGAACCAGAAGGTCTTAAACATTTCTGACGAGGACAAGAGATTTCGCGTGTGTATGTGCACACGTATAGGCCTCACAACTTTTCTTATATTCACTGGGAAAGACTGCCCTCAAAATTTGTGAAACCTTATTGAAAAAAATCCTGCACAATTAGGGCTTGTGGAAAAAATACACTGCACAAAAACTTCAGGGTTGTGTGCATGTTTCTCCGCACAGTTTCTATTGCAAAAAAAGGGCCCAAAATACAATTTTTTTGCAAAAGAAAAATGCACCCAAACTTTCATAATTTTGTCCGGTGGGAACATTTTTTTTGAAAGGATCGATTCCTGCATGTGAGAATGAAATGAGCAAAGATTTATTTCCTTATCAGAGGGGGAAGAGCTGAGCCCTTTTGAAGGAAGCCCAAAGCAAAAAAGTTTCAAAATTTGGCTGTTGCGTAATGAGAATGGGCGTGGCTTGGCTCCAAGAGCATGTTGTTTGTTAGGTTTTTGGTTGGGTTAGTGAGGACACTATCGCCATTTTACAGATGGCAAATAGTTTAAATTCAGTTGCCAGTTCCAACCAGAGTAGACCAACTAACATAACGGGTTTTGAATAAGTGTTCAGCAATTGATTTAACAGATTTGACTCAGGACTACCAGTCAGATTTTGGCCTCTGGAGGCTACTGACTGCCAGTTTCTCTTTGGGGATCATGTTTATATGGATATGAAGAGATAATTTGAAAATACTGTAGGTTTCCAGGATTGGCTGTGCCCAAAGGTAATGACTTTGCAAATATCTGTCCTTGAAGCTCCCAAGTGCGCAGAAAAATTCAGGAGCCAAGACAAGTTGTTAGTTTTCCAAATGCTCATTAAAGAGAGTAAAGTGTTGGCAGTTCGGAGAAGAAGCAGAAAAGCCAAGCCATCAAACTGGCTAGCCAAGGAAAGAATGGAATGGGGACGTTTGCTGCAGACAACAGGGCTGAGACTCTGTAGGAAAAATGGAAAAACTTTGTCTCTTTCTCTCTCTTGTCTTGGACACACCTCACGGTAATGTCAGAGAGCAAATAAAAAGTGTTGCATACATCTGTAGAATTTCTAGACATGGAGAATCTCTTTATCTTTTGTTTATAACAATATTTTGTAAGAGTGATGTCTTCTGGGTGGTTGCAAGCCTTGATTTCAGAGGGTTAGAACCTATCAGTAGCTGCAAAACAAACAATGCCATCTCAGCATGTATTTGTGGCGTCTCAGCATTCAGTGAGCTTCTGCTATTTCTGCTGATGCCACCCCAGGTTACTTAAGAAAGCTGAGAAGGAAACAGCATCTTTTAGTTTAAGATATAAATTCTGGCTTTTGTAGAAGACACGGGGAAGAACCTGTGGAGGATGAATAGACCCTGGTGGTCTCGAGACAGAACCAAGAATGTGGAGTGGAAAGAGAAAGTGGAAGAGAGGGTATTTCTTATGATGGATGTAACCAGGAGTGTTACCTAGGGCAGGGACAAAAATGAGGTCATTGTGCCCTCTCCGTAAGAATTCTGCCCTCCAAAATTTTCTTTCAGTTCCTAAATATCTAGCATTGCAGTAACTTGTAACTTCAGTTGAGCATTTGGGAGTAGAGTTTAGGCATTCAAAGAAAAGGAGCAGGCAAAGTTGGCAAGGGAATATGAATATAGCAAACTGAAGAATTCTAGGTGTGAACAATTTCCAGTGTCTGACTCTCTGCAATGTCAGAAGTTTGGCGTGTGCAGGAAAAATTCATTGGGCGGAGTCTGAATCCCCCCTCCTCATCAAACCCCTGGATGTAGCCATATCTGTTAACGGAAAGGCAGAACCTAGAATCATCTTAAGTCGACTGGTTTCCTAGGCCTGATTTCCACTGGGAATAGTTGTCTAAATCTGAGTAGATCTATTGATTCAATTGTGGAATTGTGACTCAACAACTGATGTCATTTCTGACTTATGGCTACCTATGGAGAACTTATCATGGGGTTTTCCAGGGCTGTGTATGTATGTGGGATACACTCAAGGTCCGCTGGTAGGTCTCCATGGCTGAGTGGGAAACTGAATGCTGGTCACTATGGTTGTAATCCAACACTCAAACGGCTACACCACTGCTAATAACAGCACGACAGATTTAGACCCTTTCCACCGCGGGGCTAGAACGGCAACGGTCATCTAGTCGTGCTTCTGTATGAAGTTGTTGCCGGCCTGCTGCCATCTTGTCCCCAAGCGGTGCACGCATGGTATTTGTAAAACAGAAAAAATCCATTTTACACCTACCATTGCATGGCGCTGCTGCCCTTCCCGGCTGTGCAGAAGGGTGGAAGCACTCTGGCGATGCCTCTCTCCCCAGAGCAGCGATGGCAAGTGCCCGGCTGCACTGTGGAAGGAAAGAGGCAGAGCCAGCACGTTCTCCTCCCCAGTGACCTGGCAAGATGCAGAGGGAAGTGTTCCTGGCATGCTCCCCTCCCTGCCAGGGCTGCAATGGAAGGACTTGCCAGAGCCCTGTCATGCTGAAATGCCCTTAGTCTTCAACTCTGCTTGCTTGTTTAAGTGTGGCTTTGCTGGCCTGATCACTAAGGCACTAGCTTTTCATTCAAGACTACAGTGCTAGTTTGCTATCTGCAGGGAGAATATTGTTGCTGTCGTTGTTGGTGTTATGGTACCTGGCTTGAAACCTAAAGTAAACCTGTGTGTGTGTGTTTTTGTTTTTACCTTAGATCAGCTATAGGTTAAAGGGAGATTTCTTTTTTTTAACAAAACCAAAGCCCCTAGAATTCTACTCATTATCTCTTCCTGGCAGGAGTCTGGAATTACAGGGATGGACATAGCTATCTCTTGTAAATGATTCTACTTAGATATAAAGCTAGACACAAACACAGGTCTATCCTCCCCTTCTCTTTCCCTCTCAATCAAAGTAAATGCACCCAAGATATTTTTATAGCACCCTTAGGACTCTCTGTATGAGCAGTCAAGTTTGTGGCAACTATATTTCCGACTTTCGGCAACAGCCCTTCAAGAGCTGGTCTTGTGACAATAGCACATTTCCTGATCTATGGAAGCAATACAGCAGAGAGAGTATTACGAAACGGTCACTGGGGGAATTGAGACCAGAGAATTGTGGTGTCTCAAAAAGTCAGTGGCTTGTGCTTTCTTCTGACAGATCCAGCATCAATTGCCTTAACAACCAGCACTGTTTTTATTCTGGAATAAATCAGTAATTTTAATCTACCTCAGATTGTTGGGATTCCTTTTCCCAGTGTGATTTCAAGTACTGTGCCACATGAATTCCATGATGAGTGTGCTGGTTTTGGTGTCGTTTTGCTGACGACAGAAATGAGGTGCACTTTGCTTGCTCTGCTCTTACCCAACTTTCTCTTCTGTTGTTTTGAAAATTCTCTGCCTTTCATCCATTTTATTTTCAGTTTTCTAACAAGAACCACCAGATCACCACTTTTGGAGCAAAGTGTGTATTAACTCTTCACCTTTTCACACTGAAAAGGAAAACCCAAATAGAAATAAATGCTTGTTTCAAAACGTTTGATGATATTTTCTCTTCTTTTTTCTCCTGTGGTTTCCTCCCTCCCTCTCTCTCATCCTTCCTGGTATTTATCTACTCGAAAGATCCCTGAGGTGATGCACATTGGGTAAAAACACTTAGAAGCAGAAGCTAGCCTGTTTTTCAGTCTTGAGAACAGAATCTGAAGGAGAAAGGCTGGATGAAATGTTGCAAAATGCAATGAAACTTCAGGAACATGAAACATAAGTAGGAACAATGTGGAAACTGACATTTTAAAGTGATCCATCTGGATTCCTGCCTCTGGCTTTTGTCTGGAGGAAATAGTGGAACATGTAATAACTTCATTGGCCACTAATGAAGACCGATAGCTGAAATGTCTCTGGCTTCTTTTTGTGGGGAGATCTGCAAGACATTGTAATAATGCATAATATAAAAAAAATGAATTTGTTTTAATGGTTGAAAAATATTTGGCATATTAGTAGATGAATATGTGCCTTTGGGCAAGATGATGGGAGTTGCAGGGTGACTGAGGAAGCATGCTTTTGGCAGAGAGAGAGAGAGAGAGAAACTGCCATTTTGCAGCATGTGGGAGAGAGATAAAGAGACACCAGAGTACAAAACAACACGTTTCTGGCTAGCCTGAGGCAAAGATTTTAACTCTCTGAGGAGAAAACAGCAAGCAACGTAGTTCTAGAAGTGTTTTGCATGTGTCTGCGTACAGATTTTACAACCAATGGAATCCAAACGTGCTCCTGGCAATTTTGCAGCAACACTTGGGCCATCTATTTTTATCCGTTTGATGTTTACATCCTGCTTTTTCTCCCAAATGAGTCTCAAAGCAGCATACAGCAGAAGCTAAATCAAAACAGCTATAATCACATGGAGTACAAAAGTTTTAAAACCATGAAACCATCAATCCAATTGCCATATATACTCAGCTATATGTTGAAAAACTTCAGTCAAAAAATTAAGCTTAAAACTTGGATTGATTTATCTGTGAGTCAATACTGTTTCCATAGGAGCTGAACTTGCTGAAAAGGGCCCTAGAGTCCACCTCTGCACGTCTCAAGGCAGGAGGAGTTTGCTGGGTAGTTTTCCAGCCCTGCTGGCGCAGTGGTTAAATGCCGGTACTGCAGCCACAACATTGTGAGTTCGATCCTGCAGGGCTCCAGGTTGACTCAGCCTTCCAGCCTTCTGTGGGTTGGTAAAATGAGTACCCAGCTTGTTGGAGGCAATTAACTAAAACATATTGTAAACCACTTAGGGAGTGCTTTGCACTAATAAGTGGTATAGAAATGTAACTGCTATTGCTATTGAATGATCTGCTCCCTCAGCCTCCCCACCCCCAAGTAGCATGGGCTCCCCAGAAGTCCCTGAAAAAACATACAGAGCAATCACCTTATATCAGGCCTGTAGGGGGAAGGAACTGAGGAAGTGATCATCAAAGAGCTACCCAGCAAACTCCTCCTAGCTTGATACACCCAGAAGCCAGCCTGACCAGCTCAGGGAAGAAGAAAAGACAATGCTGAGGCTGCTGAAAAGGCCCTAGAATTCACCTGGACCGTTAGGTGATTGCCTCTGAAGCCTGGTCGCAACCACTGAGAAATGATGTCAGACTAAATGAAGAGAAGGGGTGGAGGTATCCACACATTACGGGGTTTATTTCAGGTAGGTAACAACTGGAATCATTGAAATTATTGTTTAATTCCTCAGCATGCCTTGGTTTAGAATTCCTACCATGTTCATCCTTATCTAGGACATCATTTGGAAGACAAGACAAGACTGGGGCTTCCCAGTCAGCTCCTCCTTTTCCCTCCCCAATTGCCTTGATATAGGAGGGGTGGTGTATGGTTACCCTATAAAGATCTGTACATGCTCAGAGGGAATTTTGAACTGCTGGAATAGTTAAACTGTAGGCTCTTTTCTTGCTGCATCTTCCCTTTCTGTGCATTTCTCTATATTTGTTTCTTGCAGACGCTTCAGTCCACTGGATCTCATCGGCTTTCCTCCCACTAGCCACCATATCGTACCATCCAATCACCATGCAGCCAATACTGGGACTCCTCCTCTTCTCTATACTCCTGGCTACAGGTATTCATTGGTGTCTCCCACTGGGGAGCAGGAACAGTTTTGTTCTCCAGGGGTTGGCAAGATCAAACCAAAGCCATCTGCACTGCAGAATTACAGCACTTTGATAACTTCAGCTGGCATGCCCCCATCCTACAGAACCTTGAGATCTGTTGTTTAACGAGGTACTCAGAATTCTTGGAACAGTAGTTCGGGGTGCACTAGAGTTCTCTAGAAAAGGCTTCTAAGCACTTGACCAAACCACAGATCCCAAGACTTCACACGTTGGAGCCAGGGCAGATAAAAGGGTGTCAAACTACTATAAACTGTACAGGGCAAAAAAAACTGTAAAATTATTCAGCATTGGTTAGTTGCTGTGAGAAACCACTAGAGCTCCTCTGAGATGGAGAAAGATGTTTGGCAGAAGCCAGGCACAAAATTAAGAGGGGCCAAAGATCATCTGGGACAATGGTGGGCAATGGGCAACTGGGGCCCTCTGCAACACCTATGATCTGTTGCCACTGGTATTATAAGCTAAGGCTGATGGGAGTTGTAGGCTATAAATATTGGGAAGGCAACAGTTGCTGACCCCTGATCTAGAAACACCTGAGTCAATAGAGAACTTCCTGCTGTCTTGCTCCATTTGTGTTCTGGGCAGTTCACTGAATCGCATGATTTTGGCTTTAGGATTGTAATAAGTCAAAAAATGACTTGAAAGCACACAACAACAACACCATATTTAAATAGATCCCAGGACAGAAGAAGCATCCGTTCTTGATCCTAAGATCAAGACCTTCCATGGTCTCCAAGATGGCTGAAGCAAAATCTTCAGTTCCAACATGGAGGCAGAATTTAACCAGCTTCTATTTGGGAAAGGGCAAATTTCTATTCCTTTTGGATGTAACAATAGACTTAAAAGTGTAGGCAATGTGCATCCCCCTCCCAGATGACATTGGGCTGCAGTCTTCATCATCCTTCATCATGATCTGTGCTGGTTAGAGCTGATAGGAATTTCAGTTAAAGAGTTTCTGTGGATAGATGCTGCAGTTCTACAGGAGAGGAGCTGATAGCAGAATATCCAAAGAATCTGAACTTTTATTTAAGAAATGAGAAGTTATTCACACTTAGGGATGCCAAAATAGACCTGAGGGAACTGGAACAATGTAGGAGCTCCTCAGAAAGATTTCCAGTGCAACACATAGTCCATCGCTCTTTCTTATCACTAGCTAAACCAGCTATACTTTTTCCTAGCCAGCACTAGTTCTGCAAGATAATATAGCTAAAGCCAAAAGAAAAAAGAACAGAAAAAAACTCACTGTTGAACAAATGATACAAAATAAGAGAATGTGCAAATCTGTTCAATGGACATAATGTCATTTTCAGAAACAGGTTGATTTCTTGGATGAGAACCTGAGGTTGCCAATGTACTGGATTGCATCATTATTTAGGTAGCACAAGTTCCAACAGTGTTGTTTTTTTTTTAAATATAACCAGAAGTTCTGTGGTGAAAGCAGGTGTAAATAGCTTATGAGAAACTAGTATTCATCCCTTTCTGTGACAGCTAACCATCTCATTTCACTGTGTTTCTATTCTTGCACTGCTTTGCTGTCATTTTTCAGTTCAATGAGCCACCTTAGGAAGAGATGTTAGTTTGGAAAGTAAGATACAAATGATTTTTTTTAAAAAAAATCCATGCGCCATGGCAGCGATATACCTTCTTTCATATCAATGATGACATGTTATGTTTCCCTTTCTTCAGGCTCTGGTTTGCAGTGTGAACAATGTCATAGTACAGGTGACTCATGTTCTGGTGATAAGATGACATGTTCTTCAGATGCCGATGCGTGTGTCACTCTAGTGACTACAGCCAATGTGGGTAAGTGAGAGGTCATGTAGGCCAAAATGCTATTACTGTTTTAAACTCTTGTAAGTTCCTCTATGGAAGTGGCCGGCTATTTTGTTCCAATATGGAACATCCCTATTTAGTTCAAGGTCAGGGAAATAGAATGGCATATGAAGTCCCGAGCATCTGATTGTGAGTTCCATTCTGCTTTGAGCTGCACAATCTGCTGCACATTTGATTGTGCAACTTTGCCCTTCATCCCAAGGGTTGTGTAGCACAAAGAATGCATAACTGCGCATGCATATAGAGTTATGCTACGCCACTCTGATGAAAGATCTCAGCCTGAATTAGCAGCTACTTACATTTTCCCCATCAAATATAAAACAACCTTATTATATTAAGGAAAAGTGTGCACAAAAAGTTCTGAAAGACTACAGGCCAAGATCCCGAGAATTCCAAATTTATACATTTAAAACTTAACAACGAACTAGAAGTAACTCACAAGTTTCTCTGCACCTCCTTCCTTCTGTTTTCCAAACCCTTAAACATCAGGAGCAAGACATCTTACACCAAAAGAGTAAACTGTATGTTTAAACACTGTCCTAGCCTGTCACTGCTCTGGATCTTCCAGAGACAGACATCCAGAGAATATCTTATAAAAGAATCCCACAGTTTTGTTGTAAGGGATCCTTTTGGTGCAATGCAGCTTTGATGAGTGTATGCCAAGTGATAGAAAGGCCAAGGCGCAAGATGGGACTTGTAAGGGGAAATTGGATTTACTATGTAGAAAATCAGAGTTTGCACGACATTTGATGAGTGGAAACAGTTGGCAACCATATTGGAATAATATGATCTTTATACCGTATACCAAGTCAACAGTCCAGCTGCTGCATTTTACAGCAACCAAAGCTTCAGAACAGTCCTCAAGGCTAGTCCTCTACATTGCGTGGCATAAGTAAGGCATGATATGATAAAACCATCTATTTACTCTGTACCTTCAGTACTTCAAGGACCTCCAGTAGGGATGGAGGGGGTCAGGTCACTATATATAACCCTAAATAGACACATACTGTACTTCTGTGTGGTCTTTATGATACAGAAGCCCTCTATTCTTAAAATAGCATGTTGTTTTGTTGTGATTCTTTTATAGTGCTTTGGGGTTGCTAGACACCTTTGAGCATAGCAGTGGAAAGGTGGGATGGAAACCGCATGAACGGATTGGTTTGGATCACCACAACAGTTAAACCCTGGCTCTGTTGGTCACATCTCTTCCCCTCTCTCTTTCTCTCTTTCTCACATCCAGGAGGGACAGCACTTAAAACTGCATTGAAGAACTGTGGCTTAATGTCCGAATGTAAAAAATTAAAAGGAGAAGAGGGGAAGACTATTACCTCAACATTTATGAGCCTTCAAGCTGGAGCTACAATTGCAAAGGTAGAATGTAACAAGGCCCCTGTCTCTTCACCGTCCTTCCTGCTGGCCCTCTCTGGGCTCCTGCTGATGAAGTTCCTTTTCTAACACGCCTCCTGCACCTCAGCCAGCCAAAAAAAGGGGCTCTTTATTATCTGCATGCATGCAGTCTTCTCGGAAGGTTTCAGTGTATTGCTCATCCTCTATGGTTTACTCAGCGGGGAAGGGGAATTAAAACTAAATTAAAAAAAAAAGAATTGAAATTCAATTGTTGTCTGCTACTGTTGATTCATGGAGGGGAGGCAGGCGATATAATGTAACATGGGGAAAGGATTTACTTCACCCATTCCGATAAGCCTGGTGGTGGTGGCGGTGGTGGGCCTTTAAGTCATTTCCAACTTATGGTGACCCTAAGAAGAACCTATCAAGGGGTTTTCTGGGGTTGAGAGTGTGTGATGCCCCCAAGGTCACCCAGTGGATTTCCATGGCTGAGCAAGGAATCGAACCCTGGTCTCCGGGGCTGTAGTCAGACCATTACACTATGCTGGCTCTTTAAGTAGCTTGGTGAAAATGAATGTTTGCATAAAATCAGACTTGGGCAACCTTGCATGGCCTTCTGTCCTCCCTTGGAGAATCACAGAATCATAGAATTCATAGAAATGTAGAGTTGGAAGAGACCACACGGGCCATCCAGTCCAGCCCCCTGCCATGCAGGAACACCCTCAAAGCACTCCCGACAGATGGCCATCCAGCCTCTGCTTAAAAACCTCCAAGGAAGGAGACTCCGCCACACTCCGAGGCAGCATATTCCACTGCCGGACAGCCCTGACTGTCAGGAAGTTCTTCCTGAAGTTCAGATGGAATCTCCTTTCCTGCAGCTTGAATCCATTGCTCCTTGTCCTGGAGCGGCAGAAAACAAGCCCTCTCCCTCCTCTACATGGCATCCCTTCAAATATTTAAACATGGCTATCATGTCCCCTCTTAACCTTCTCTTCTGCAGACTAAACATACCCAGCTCTCTAAGTCTACCCTCATAGTGCATGGCTTCCAGGCCTCTCACCATTTTGGTTGCCCTCCTCTGGACCTGCTCCAGCCTGACCATGTCCTTCTTGAATTGGGGTGCCCAGAACTGGACACAGGATTCAAGATGAGGTCTAACCAAAGCAGAGTAGAGTGGTACCAGTACCTCCCTCCATCTAGACACCATACTCCTATTGATGCAGCCGAGAATTGCATTGGCTTTCTTGGCTGCCGCATCACATTGCTGACTCATGTTCAGCTTGTGGTCTATTAAGACTCCTAGATCCCTTTCACACGTACTGCCATCCAGCCACGTGTCCCCCATCCTATATTTCTGCATTCCATTTTTTCTACCTAAGTGTAGGACCTTACATTTCTCTCTGTTGAATTTCATTTTGTTAGCCTTGGCCCAGCTCTCCAATCTGACCAGGTCATTTTGAATTTTGATCCTGTCCTCTGGCGTATTAGCAACCCCTCCCAATTTGGGTAGCACAACCATCTGTTAAAAGATTCTTCCCGTCATCAGCCAATGGGTTGCTAAATGCCTCCCTGGAGGTTTTTGCCTTTGGAAAGAAGCAGTGTGCCATTTTATTTTGTTTTTAAAGTGTGCGGTTGGTCACAAGAAAGGATGCAATTGAAAAAAATGTTCAGTGTGAAAAGTGGTTATGGAAAAAGGGGAGAGGAGGGAAACTAGACATATCAAAGCTGAGATCCAACACTGCTGAGTATAGTTTAAGAGTTTCACAGGGAAAATTACACAATGGCTCCCCGGTCACCACCCTAGGACATACCATTTTGCTGTGCCAACCCTTCTGCAGCCCTTCGCTTGCTGGTGGGGCAGGGTCCAAGAAGCGTGCTATGCAGACTGAGGACATCTTCCTTTTAGGTCCCCTGAGATCCTCTGGACCTTGCTGCACGAACATAGAATCATAGAATTGGAAGAGATCACAAGGGCCATCGAGTCCAACCCCTTGCCATGCAGGAACACACACTCAAAGTATTCCTGACAGATGACTATTGGCCTCTGTTAAAAAACTCCAAAGGAGACTCCACCACACTCTGAAGCAGTAGATTCCACTGTCAAACTGCTCTTACTGTCAGGAAGTTCTTTGTAATGTTTACTTGAAATCTCTTTTCCTGAAGTTTGAAGCCATCGCTCCATGTCCTAGTCTCTCAGGCAGCAGAAAACAGGCTTGCTCCATCTTCCATACGACATCCCTACAAATATTTAAATGCAATTATTATGTCATCTCTTAACCTTTTCTTCTCCAGGCCAAACATACCCAGTTCCCTAAGCTGGTCCTCACAGGGCATGGTTTCCAGGCCTTCTACCATTTTGGTTGCCCTTCTCTGGACACGTTCCAGCTTGCCAATATTTTTCTTGAACTGTAATGCCCAGAACTGGACACAGTATTTCTGGTGGGAGCTGACCAAAGCAGAATAGAGTGGTACTCTTACTTCCCTTGACCTAGATACTATCCTCCTTTTGATGCAGCCCAGAATCCCATTGGCTTTTTTAGCTGCTCTGACCCCCCTGTTCTATACCAGCAACAGAATGGCAATGGGGAGGGCCACCACAACACAACAGTGAGTCCTTAAGGGGGTTTTGGATGTTGTAAATAGAGGGACAGAATAACCACTGCAGTAAACCCCCACCAATGAAAACAAAGAAAAAATCCAGGCACAACTGTTAGGTAGATCCATGCTTGTGCACATCACTAACAGGATGCTGGCCTAACCATTTATTAAGAGTTTTCAGGCAATGTTGGTGAGAACAGGAGAAGCCCGTTTTTGAAGAAATAGCAGTTTTGACAATACATATTCGATAAGTCAGCAGCATGAGTCTTTCACTGGTGGAAGAGCCCTTCAGCTGGAAGTTGCATTGGTTCATGAGCACTGAATTATTGTACGGTCAGCCCTCCACATCTGCGGGTTTCACTTTTGCAGATTGGATTATTCACGGATTATTTGCTGTCACCTCTACTGCCTCCCTGTGCCATCTTTAATAGGGACTGCAAGCCTCATGAGACTGAGAAACTGCGAATGAGGCTTGCAAGTCCCTATTAAAAGTCATGTGGGGCAGCAGTGGAGGTGGCAGGAAGCCCCATCAGCCACCCACTTCTGCCTTATGAAGGAACCCTGATGCCTCAAAGGAATCCACAGTGGGCTGAATATGGTGATCATACTGTTTTTCTGTGTTAAATATGGTTTGGGAGAGTCTGGAGTTATTTATGGGGGTTTTTTTCACTTTCAGGGGAGCCCTGTGCCCCTAACCCTAGCAAATGTGGAAGGGTGGCTGTATTAGTTAATGATCTAGCATTGAACAATAAATGAATTGCTGCTATAGAGTGGGTAAGAGCTACTGATTCATGTGGAAAGAGTGCCTCCCACACAGGGTGAGCCTTTTTCTTTTTTTAAAAAAAAGGTGAGGTCATTTGTACAGATGGAATATCGGATAAAAGGAAGGGAGGGAAGGAAGGGAGGACAGACAGACAGACCCGGGGTGACAAGGTGTCTGGATGAAAAGAACATGGGAATTTATCAAATTCAAAAGTGGGAGATTAGTGCATCTAAAAAAAAAGGGGGGGAGGGCAAAAGGTTAGCTTGGAAGTTTTGCCGTCGCAAAAAACCCGGCCTCCTTTCCGTTTGGTAAATTCCACCAAAAGGTTAAGCATGTCCTTCTCGGGACACGCTGTTTAAATTCGTCTGCCTCGCTTTGCAGCAGCCTGCATTCCTGGCTGGGGTTACTGCAGTCCAAAGCAAGCGAGGCCGGTGCGGAAGATAAAGCCATTTTTTTTTTTTTCTGGCTCACAAAACAAGGTTGAGAAAGGGAGGGGGCAGGCTCCCTCCTCCCCGAAACCTTGCGTCCCTTTCTCCGATGCGTCCTGACGAAGCCAGTCCTCCGCCAGGCAAGCCAAGAAAAGGGGCGAAGCCACGCGCTTTAAATCCATCGGGGAGGGGGGGAGGTTTAAGCAAATTGAATTGGCCTGGGCGAGGTTCTGATCCAGCAGCCTGACGTCAGTCCCCAAACGGGTTGCAGCTCCCGGATCGGGGGAAGGCCAGGCGGCACCATTTGCCAGCAAGCCTCCAGCCTCTCCCACGCCTTGCCAGGGAAGGTGACCAAACCTGCAGCAATCCCTGCAGAGATTCCAAGTGTCGTTATTGAAAGAACTGATAAGGTACCACCCTGGTGCGTCTCAGCTCCCTGTGGCTGGTGACGAGGCAGGAAGGAGGAAGGAAGGAGAGGGTCTATTTTATTTTATTTTTTACCATGCCCCTCCCCTTTCTGCAAAAGACATCCGTTCCATCTTTGCTTCTGTGAAACGCCCCGGGCTACGTCCAGCAGAGGCAGAGACGTTCTTCTTTGTCGGCGGTTCCAACCAAGGTCAGATACCCGGCGCCTGGGAACATCTGGAATTGATGCCGCAGAGCCTCTGCTCCAGTTGCACAGCTAGCTGGTGAGTACGGTGAGCTACTCATGGGAGTTGTTATCTGCCGATGGTGTCAGCCTTCCGTTGCCCGTGCATGTGCGTTGCATCTTGCTCTTGAGCAGATGCTTTCCCCCAAATGGTTGTCTCATCCGCTGCAAGAATACCGCAAGGCGCTTCCGATTTAGTGGGCTTAATATAGCCCTTTGTTCTTTCTTAAACCCAGGCTCCCTCTGTGCTGTATTGAGGCGAAGACATTTTTTTATTGTTATTATTATTATTCCACCAGGCTGTTGCAATAACGTTTAACGGTTTGTTTCAGAAGCAAAAGGGACGCTCTTAGTGGGTTGGACGCCTTTAATTTTCATTCGTTAGGTGGGTTTAATTCTCTCAAAAGTCCAATCCTATTGTTAATCACAACTACGGTTTTTGCTACAAGTGTTTTTACCTGTATTTCTTTTCATTTTGTAAGCTCCCTGCACTTCCAGCTTTGGGGAAGAGAGAGGTGTGAATGAAAAAATAGAATAGGACAGAATCTTTGGATGTGTCCACACCACACTGTTATAGCAGTTTGTTACCACTTTAAAGGCCAAAGCTCCTTTCTATAGAATCTTGGGATTTGTAGTTTTGTAGTTATATTTGGGTGTGTCTACAGTACGAAGTGATAGCAGACTGATACCACTTTTAACTACTGTTACGCCTTCCTATAGAATCCTGGGATTTGTATTTTTCTGTAGCGTTTTAAGTTTCTTTGTCAGAGGAGATGGTGCCTAACACCAGCAAGGTTAAACCACATAGACAAGAATCATTCAAGGTTATGTTGGATGGGTTGCCGAGAGATTGGCACATATATCCGTATGTGGTGGAATTGTGAAGGTGTACAGAAATTTTGGCAAATGGTTGTTTAAAGAGATAAAAGAGATAGCAGGAATTGATTTACAAATATGTGGGCGTATAGCATTATTATCTATATTTGATAAGGCTAATTGTATCCAGACAATGAAGGAGTTAATTACAAATTTATTAACTGCAGCAAGGCTAATTATATTGAGAAAGTGGAAAACTCAAGATTTTCAAATAAAGGATTGGTATAAAGAAGTGTGGAAAATTGCGATCAATGATAAGTTAACATGTTGAATCAAGGTTGGAAAAGGAATAATGAAAAGGAATGACTTTGAAGCAATATGGAAAATGTTTGTGCAAAAGGCTTTAACTAAAGAGGGACGTGTCACACCTCCACAAGAAGAATTACAATTTTGGAAAGCAGAGTAAGCTGACATATAGTTGGCTCTTGGAATGGGCTTACATTTAGGGTTGAATTTATGGTTAATAACTGGATCATATATAGTATTAGCAATAGGTTAAATATAGTGGAAAAGAATAGATTTAAGAATGAAATTACTATAGCAATAATGAGTACAAGGAGAATGAGATTTAGATACATGAAATAAAAATATATAATCAATATGATATATAATATGTTGAATAAGTACATGATGATAAAGGATCTGGAGAGAAATAGTAATGTAAGCTATTTGTGCTGTAATTTTTCTCTTGTTCACATTTATGTTTTTCACGTGGTGTTTTTGTTTTACTCTGTTCTGTATCGTTCCCTTTTTTAAAATAATAATAATTCAAAAATAAAAAATAGATAAAAAGAAGATTCTTTGTCAGAACTGTGGTGACTTAGCAAACTACAAATCCCAGGATTCCATGGCGAGGACAAGTTAAACCAGAATCAAACTGCTATCATCCTGTAGTGTGGACATGCCTTTTATCTAACGGAACTGCCATCATTTCGCTATGATTTGAGATGTCAGGAGGGAGGTCTTTTTCTTCCGCCTGGGCCTAAGGAGGCTGCGGGAGAGCTGGGGAAACAACTCCCCAAGTCTCACACCTGATGGAGGGAGGTTCCCAGTTTATTGGAGTCCTGGTTATCTCTGACTGCTTAATTGAAACAAACTTTGCAGATGTGTTAAATTAGGGGCGGTGATAGCCTTGTGAAAAGCGAAGCCCTGCCTGTGATATCGTGTCCTCCAACATTTCACAGGCGACGCTGGGTTGCATGTCTCCAAAGAACTTCAGAAGCGGTTTGCTTTTTCCTGGGTCTGTGGGGAAGGCCCTCTCTTCTCTCCCTGCCCAGTTCATGGAGTGCCAGCTACTTTTGCACTTGAACTCAGCTGGAAGGAATTCAGTATGCTGGGGAAGGACAAAGGGAGGAGATGGGAGGAGGAAAGAGGAAACTGGGACGTTTTAAAAAGTGAAATGACAGCATTAATCAGGACTGTCCCTGCCAAACTGAGACAGTTGAAGGGTGTGTGATTTCCTGTAGATGTAGTTTGATGATTGCTCATTGTTAGATGCTAAAGCATTTCCTCTTCTGCTTGAGGGGGTTGGGGAGAAGCAGTTAAATGCTTCTGAATGAAGGTTGAGCAAACCACCACCACCAGTCTGGAGAGGTAAATGTGAGAGAAATAGTGGTGAGAAAATAGAAAAGCCAAATACCAAGCACAGTGGCCAAAGAAAAGGGACAAACCTGATGTTGCCAATAATAGCAGGACCTCTACCCATATTCCCCCCCCCCCCCAATGTCCCAACTTGGCAGGGACAGCCCTGATCAACCCTCTGGCGTCCCACATTTTCAGCTTCTTTTAAAATGTCCGTTTCTTTCTCCTCCTCCCACTTTTCCCCTTTGTCTTCAGTTTACTCCAGTTGCTGCAAACTGAATTCAAAATGCAAAAGTATTAAAGTATTAATTCAGCACAGGGGAGAGGAGAAGAAGGGGGCAGCATCTTGCCCTTCCCCGTAGGCCCTGGCAAAAGTGAACTGCCGCAGCCCCTCCTAGCTTGCCTCTTCTTTCTCATGGAAAACTTTTGCCGTCTTGGTCATAGTCTTAGGGTGCTTAGGTCACTGTTTTCATCTGTGAGATGTTGGAAGATGTCCTACCTCAGAAGGGCACCCTCTTTGGCCCCTGGGACAGTTATGGCCTTTACCAACTTTCCTTTGCTGGCCAGCTATATGGGAAAATACAGCCAAACCTCAGGCTACGTTGTTGCAGAGTTATCACAGCAGACAGTAATGTCAGCAGCGTAAATGTGAAGTTACAGTCATGGACCAGGTTTGTTTTGTTTTCTTTGTCTTAAAACTAATAAATATTTCTTTTAAAAAAGCAAAGCAATACAGCTTGAAAAAAAGAGGAGAACTAAAATTAAACTAAAACACAATGCTAAAACGCTGAACATCAACTAAAACACCGAGCACTAACTTGTTGTTGTGTGCCTTCAAGTTGTTTCTGACATATGGGGAGCTTAAACTGAACCAGTCACAGGGGGCTTCTGAGGCTGAGAGTGTGTGATGTGCCCAAGGTCACCCAGTAGGGTTCCGTGGCTGAACAGGGAATCGAATTCTGGTCTCCAGGGTCTTAGATGTTCACACCACTACAGCATGCTGGTTCTCTAAATATTAACGTACTGAAAAACAAAAGGGCTCTGAGGTCCCCAAGCCAAACTATAATAAAAAAAGAAGAAAAAAATTATTCTATCATTACCGATCCAACTAAAGAGTTCTACTAGAATTATTAGCAGTCATTGCTTCAGATTATTGCACTGTTAGATTTCTTATTGCTCAACAAGTCCCTAAAAGGTTTCCAGTCTTCTTCTTTTTTTAAAAAAAAAGGTAAATAAATCTTCGGTTGGCATATCTTTTAAAAGCCACATTGGCCGGGTTTGTTTTCTCACTTGCTGATAATTATTTGAAGAATGAGCAAGGGCTTGGTTTTGGTTGTTCATATGAACCCCTTCCAAAAACTCTGTTCGGCTTTGAGGCACTGAGCAGACAGGAGCTTTTGTGAGCCGCAAGGGAAGACGTCACGCTATGAGACGTCTTTGAAGGCGGGTTCCAGGAAGCTAGAGCCAAACCATGGGAGGAAGAAACACGCAGGTTTTAAAGTAGACAGCGTATGCACTCCCTTTGGCTGTCTCCTTAGAGCAAGGTAAGCCTGGTGAAGACCTTCAGCTTTGCACTCTGAGGATCTTCTCAGAAGTTTCTTAAATTTCTCCTGTAAAAGAAAGGCAAAAATGGTTGCTTCTTCATGAAGATGTGGGAGGGAAAGGAGCTTGTGGGAGAAGAGGTGGGGTTTGGGGACAGCCTGTGTCTTAATGGTTTGGGGTGGAAACTTGTGTGTCTGTTTGTGTGTGTAAGCTCTAAGCTCCCTCCCAAATACAAGTGGGGAGAAGAGAGCATTTCCCCCCAGTAAAAAATTCTGCCCTTGAAGAAATGTTCCTTCAGTTCCCAACTTCCGAGCATTTCAGTAACTTAAAGCTTCAACTCAGCATTTAGAAATGGAGTCAGCCACCTACATGTGTGGATTTAACTTCCATGGATTTGATTATTTGCGAGTTTCTCAATCCTTGACACCCCACCTCGAGGTGCTTATTTTCTAGGGGACCTTTCTTTCTCAGAGGCTCCGATCAGGCCATACAACCCTTGAAAAAAATCCTCCTCCCTCTCCAGCAGCCACTGCCTGGCCAGCTAAAGATGGCTCACAATCCAAATTTCTCAGCACCATGAACCCTCTCCTCATGCCTCTCATATCCAAGGAAGGAAATGGGTGTGAAAGAGGAAATACAGGGCCACCATGCTGATTCACCCCTTTCCCTTTCCTTTCCCTGACCTGGTTTGGATTCTGGGTGTCCGTTCTCCCCACCATGCTTCGGCCCCCCTCGCACAGACACACACACACACACACTTTGATATTGGTGATTCTTCCACTTTCGTGGGATCTTGCACCCCTAACCCTTGCAAATAGAGAGAGCTGGCTGTAAAGTTTAGGCATCCAAACAAACAAGCCGGGCAATGTGACCAAGGGAATGTGAACACTGCAGATATTAAGAGTTTTGGATGTGAATGACTTTCCGAGTTTCACTTTGTGCAATGCTGGGAATTTGGGGAGTGAGGACAAATTCATGGGAACAGGGCAGAATTCTTCTTTGGAGTGGCAATGCTCTCATTTGCCCCTGCTCCCAGTTGCGACACCCTTGGTTGCAGCTCTCGGGATTGGCAAATTATGCGTTCCTGCCCTGCAGGAAGAATTCCTGGATGGGGAAGGTCTTTTTAGATTTTGTTTGTAACTACACTCATGTGAGATTGTTTTTCATAAGTGGCTGACTGGGCAGTCAGCCCAGACGTCTGACAAAATAATTTCAGGGGCAGCGAATCAGCAAACGCCATCCGAGCATGAACAACATTTCATAAGAACCACACCCAGCTTCTTTGTAACTCCTTGCTGAGGAACGGTATGTGAACCTCTTCCTTCTGTCAGTATCGACAGTGTTTGATTTAGACTACCTTTTATGCCAAAAGCAGGGTTCTTGCCAGGATGGGAAGGTGGCATTGACTGGTTAGATGTTGCTGTTTTCTTCTTATTGCTGTGTTTTTAATTTTGTGTCAAATCTTCTTTTTAATTTTTTGATTGTGTTTATTTTCAGTTTGGTTTTACCCCTATTAGCCACCTTATGTGCTCTCTGTTAGTGGAATATTGTGGTATGCATTCAGGAAAGAAATGCACATCTTTGCTGTGGCATACAAAGGACAAGGGGTCTGAGGTGTTTGGATATTCCATGCAGGGCTGATGCCTCCCTGCCAGAATGAAGAAGAAAAGCTCTGGAGAGAGAGGAGGGACATATTATTCCTTCCGTCTATAGAAGGAGGTGTTAGATTAGCCCTGTACCAACGTTATGCCTAAACACAGTACCCCAAGATCTGGTAGCACATGATGGTTGTACCTCCAGTGTCTTGTCTTCTTTCTCCCTGATCTTCTTACATGGAACATGACAGCTCTGGAGGGAGCTTCTACCCATGGCCTAACATCATGCTCTCAAAACATAATGTTTTGCTCAGAATGTGGCTTTTCATATACCCCTGTGAGCTTGGGAAAAGATGGGGGCTCTCTAGGAAGCATCTGGTTTCTGTTCTGTTGTCCAGAGAAGACAACAAATGTCACCCTCCTGGATCTATTTGGACAGCTGGTGTTTGCTTTGGCTGCAAAAAAAGGCAGCCACCAGCACCCCCAACCTTCCCTGGCCACTAAATGGCCATGGAGGTATGCAGTAGCCATAGGAAGCTGCCTTGTGTTTGGGAGATTGTTGCAGAAAGACATACAGAATACCTCTTTTGCAGTGTCTCAAAAATTATATATGTGGGTGTAACCTCTGGTTATTTCCACATGTATCACCAACAGGGCCAGGCTCTGGATGCATTTACTAAGATGTGAGGAGAAGAAGTGTTCATGGGACTGGAATTTCTGCTGTTTCATGATTGTTAAGTGACCGTTAGTCACAACCAAGCAAATATGAACTTCCTGTTTCATGTGGCAGGGTTGCAGTCTATGAAAGCAGGGCTGGAGCACACAGGGTCAGTGTTGGTAGATGTGGGCTTATATCTGTTGCATACACCAGTGTAGCCTGCTGAGACAGCCCCTGTGAACAGGGCAATTGGGGTGGGAATGTTTGACTATGCCACTTCACATTTTGGGTAAGCCTTTTTTGTTTGTTTGTTTTTGGAGGATCAGTGTGGAGATCATTAGTCTATTTGTCCTTTCACACTATCCAATTATAGTGCTATAATTCCACTTGAATTGCCATGGCAACATTGCATGGAATGCTGGGATTTACCATTTAGGGAGGGACGTTTAGAAGTCTCAGCCAGAGAGCTCTTTGTATGCCTTATCAGAATACAAACCCCAGGATTCCATAGTATGTTGTCACGGCAGTGAAATGTTATAATGGTGGTATAATTGTGGCCATTTCCACACTAGACCGCTATAGTGCTATTATTCCACTTTCAGCTTGGGGTCTGCAAATCCCAGGATTCCATAGGATGTTGAAAGTCAAATAATAGCACTGTAACAGTCTAGTGCAGAAATGGCCTGTGTGGTGAGAAAAGACTGAGAACTAGTGGGGGGACCTGAGTTCAGATCTCTACCCAGCCACCAATCCATCTGGTTGGCCAAGGCTAGTCACGTTTTTTCCATCTTAGCCTCCCCTACAGCCCTGTTGTGAGCATAATTTGAACAGACAACTGTGTAGGTTTGGTGCCCTTTGCTGTGTGGAGGAAGGATAGGAATGAACTAAGTAACCTCCAGGACAGGAAACAAAAACAAACAAGTTCCTTCTTGATAAGATACTGGTTTGCTAGTATGGGCAATTGATCATAGCTGGAATCTTCTATCACAGTTTTGTGTACTTAACCACATATGTGGTGATGTGTATTTCACCATGTAGATGACGTTTGCTGGCTCCCCTTCATGGTAATGTCACAGTATCTCATTGCTGAATATGGATGTGATGGAACCGCCTCGTTCTCATTCTTGTAGATATAAGTGCACTTAAGAAGATGTCAGTCCCTGACAGGTTTCCAGGCCATGTCACTTCCCCAAGTCCCTGCTTTTTTTAAAAAAAATCCAAAACCCAAAATCCTGGTTCCTAGGCAGGGGGTGGAGAAGGGAACCAGAGAAGATGGAAGAGAACCTTATGAGTAGAATTCAAAGTGCTGCTTATGATCCTGGTTTAGATCCAGACTATCTGAAAGACCATGGGTCTTTCCACACTACACTGTTATAGTGCTATTATTCCACTCTCAACGTCCTATGGAGTCTTGGGGTTTCCAGTTTAGGGAGGGGCATTTAGAATTCTCAGCCAGAGAGCTCTTTGGCCTCAGGAAACTACAAAACCCAGAATTCCACAGGATGTTGACAGTGGAATAATAGCACTGTAACACTGTAGTGCGGAAAGGCCCCATGATCTCACTATGTGAGCCTGCCTCCCTGGGAGGTCCGATTGGTCCCTTCCCTGCCTTCCTATTTATGAAGGCATTTAGTTTTTAATACATTGCAGCAGATGATGCTTTTAATGTGAGATGTGTATATCTTGTGTTCCTGCGGTATTATGTTTTAAATATGTTTTTGTAATTGCCTTTTAATGTGTGCTTTTTTAATTTTTTTTTTTTTTTTTTTGGAAACTGAAGTCGGGTTTAGTTGTGTTCCAACTTTTAGTATTGTGTTGTCTCAGAACCCGACTCAGCTACACCAAGCTGGCTCTCAACTGGAACTTAATAGGATTTCGATCAAGATATGCTGGGTCCTATTAATTAATTACCTGCTTCCCTTTCACTGGAAAGTCCTAACCTCCAAATTCTAGACATAGAAAAGATCTGCTGTATGCTCAGAGGTGATTTTGAATTGTTGGGGTAATTCAACTGTAATCACCTGTCTAAACTCTTCCATGGATGTATGGGTGTATATGGGTGTGCATATATATTCTGCATAGGAATGTGTGTGTGTGTTTCTTGCAGAAGCCCGAGGCATAATCTTCCTTCGAAAGAGATCTTTTTTCGGTATTGGCCACCGCACCGTGCATTTCCATCGCCATGCAGACTGTCCTGGGATTATTCCTTTTTGCTGTGCTTGTGACTCAAGGTACTGAAGGATGACTCCTCACCCTTCTTCTCTTGGGGTCAGTGGAGCCAAATGAGAGCCACACTGAAATCACTGGGCATTGTGTGAACATTGTGAGAATCCACTGTAACTCCTCAGAGATGGAGAAGGGTGGTTTCCCAAAGGCAGGCATCAAATTGGAAGGGGAAAAAAAGATAATTACAGGCATAGGAATGGGGATGTTCAAAAATGTTTGAAAAAATTATTGAAATACGTGCTTTTTTAAGGTATTGAGCAACCCTGATGAGAAGAATTCTGGAATGACGGGAATCTTCACAGTTCAGGATTTATTCTGAGCAAAATTTGCATGTGTGTGTTCTGCACAGAAAGCAGCGTTTTCTACATTGGACACAGCCTTTTCTGCACTGAGGAAAAATATTTTTACGTGGAAATGTTACGTGTTTCCTGCATTTAAAAAAGTGCCGCTTTCTGTGCAAAATAAATATGTGCAGTTTTTGCATAGAATAAGCCCCGAATTGGGAGTAGGCTTAGAAAACTGTGTGGGTTTTCATTCCTTTCTCTCAATGGGAAGAAAATTGCTCGGGTTACTCATTGCTTCCTTTGAGAAGAAATATAGCAAAAAATTACAGCCCTACACCTGAAACAAAAGAGAATGCACAATCAGGCAGGCCACAGAAAACAGGTTCTAGGGTTCGAGCCCCCGATTGATGCTGGATTGGAATCTCTTTTAATTTTTCTAAACCGTGTTGAGTCTTGGCTGCCTTTTGCAATCCGTTTGGACCATCTCTGTGCTAAGGGGACCATTAAGCTAAGCAGACTTCCATAGGACATTGTGTTCAGCCTTGAAAGTAAAAGAGTGTCACATGATTCTGATCAGGGATATAGCACAGGAGAAAGCAAAAGAAGAATTCTTCACCCCAGTGAAATTTTCCTTCAGTTCCCAAATTTCTAGCACTGCAGAGAGGAAGCCCTTGGAAATCGTTCACACCAAGAACTCTTCTATCTGCCATGTTCGTATTCTTTTGGTCACTTGGCATGCCTCTTTTCTTTGGAAACCTAAATGCTATGTCTGAATGCTAGACTATAAAGTTATAGATGGCTGCAGTGTTAGGAGTGAAATAAAACTTGGGAGGGCGAATACTTAATGGAGGAATGCCCTAACTTGTCCCCCTCCGATAGCTATGCCTCTGTTTCCATCCATCCTGAGAGATATCCTTGCCTACCTCTTTTTCTGTTCACAAAAATAAAGACAGCAGTATTTGATGTGTATCAGAGGTGGGAAACTATGATAGGTGTGGAGTCGGTATTTCAGTGAATTTGAAAGATCACTTCCTGCTCTGAGAGGCTTCCAGGAGAGGCAGAAAAAGGACAATCCGAGTCAAGTGGGGCTGAGGGCCACAAAAACAGCTTTGGGGCCAGAGACAGCCCCAGATCTCCTATTCTCTCCCTGATGATCTTTTAACATTTCTAGCAGTTCTCATTTCCTTACCAGCACAGGGCTTGGTTTTTTTTTCTTTTTTTAAAAGTTGATGGGTCTTGCCAATTCTAGACACTCCAGAATCTTCTGGGTCACAGCACTAATAACTCCTTAAAAAAAAGTTGTTGCTTTGTGCTTTTAAGTCATTTCTGACTCATTTAAAACGCTGAAGTGAATTTATTGTGGGGTTTTGGGGGCAAGAGGAGGCATTCACAGAGGAATTTACCCTTTCCTCCTTCTGAGAGAGTGTCTTTTCCAGGGTTGTTTAGTGGGTTCATATGGCTGGGAAATGGCATTTGAACCCTGGTTTCTTGGAGTCCTAGATGAACTTCCAAACTACTATACCATGCTGGCATTATTCATTTCATGGGAAATCCATTTCTCCTCCAGCTACTGGGGAGACTTTAGCTTCATTCAGAAGGAACAGGGAGCTGGGGCGGAGGGTGACAAACAATGCTATAGGTCCTGCTCATCAAAATGTCCTGGAGTTTTGATCCTGTGAGCAAAGGGCCCACTACACCACTGATTATGACAAGCTTTTTCTTCCTCTCTCCAGCTTTCTCTTTGCAGTGTGAGACGTGCAATGAGGAGTCCAGCGTTTGCACTCCTAAGAATTCCACTTGTCCTCCTGACGCAGATGGCTGTTATAGTTTGTTGCTGCAAACGCAAACAAGTGAGTGAGAAAGTTTTGCAAGGCTATGCAAACTATTGAACTGGTTGCAAATCACACAAGCCCCTGTGTGGAAAAGGAATTTGTCTGGTCGAATGTTGAGGCAAACCTACCAAATTTACATTTCCTGAACCAACATGCAAACAAGAGTTATTTTTTCCCCCTAGAATTTTTTCATAAGGTTCAATACTCTGAGCAATGCACATCAAAATGCAAATATTAAGGAAAAGTACACATGCACAAAAAAGGTCTATTAAGAGAAAGTATGCACAAAAATGGTTTATATGAATGGAAAACATCTAGAGAAAAGGGCACACACTAGGAAAAATGAGTAAAGAAAGGCCAATTTTTGTGCAATGTTTCTTTCACTGTCAGTTCATAGAGTCGTGGAAATGGGCCAGAAAATCAACTTACTATAGCTGTAGAAATGGGAACTGGGCAAAATGGAAGTGAATAGATTTGTCCATCTCTGCCCCATACTGTTGACTGAGTTTTAGTAACTGAAGGTTTTAGCTAGCTTATAGGCCACTGTTCTCTTGGAGTTGGACTTAAGATGGCTCATAAAAAGCATCAGCTGAAACCTGAATAATACAGCTTTAAACACAATTAAGACTACATTAAAACGGTAGATTTATATCCAATATTAAATTATTAAAAAGCATGCAAAACCTAAAGCACCCTCCCCAATAAAAAGTCTCCCTGCAAGTAGTTATTTACAAGTAAATCTACTATATAAAAGTCAAAATTTGTGAGTGAGTTTGTTTGTCCATGTCAGGCAGGTGAAGACCTCATATGATTGGCTGGCTGTGAAAATTGTCTGGAATCCTGGGGTTGGCAGTTCAGGGAGGGGCCTTTAGAATTCTCAGCCAGAGAGCTCAGACCACTTGCTATGGAGATGAGGCGTAGCAGCAAGAAGGAGGGCAGGTATTCCTTCAAGAACCGAAATTCTGTATGTTAATAACTGAATACAGATTGGATTGGGGAATATGGGGAAAAGTTACACATACCAGACAAGACAGTTTGAGGAATTAGAGACACAGGATCTCAAATCTGTGTATTTCAACCACATCTAATTCCTAAACCTCCACAAAAGAAGAAGTAAAAAAGAAACATGCAGGCGTCAGGTGGACCTATGCTTGTGCCATGTTACTAACATAATGCCATCCATAATGTATCCCTGCGTATAGAAATATAGTACACTTCTGTCTTGAGAGTGTGTCTTTACACTGCAGTCTTTGCATGGAGTCTTTTCCTATGTGTAAGTCTCTCTCTCTGTCACATGAAGCAACACATAATAATAAAAGCTTTGCTATTCTTAGAATCACATTTTATTTTGTTGTAATTCCTTTGTGCAATATTGATTTTGTTAGCCACCCTGAGGATGCCAGTGGATAGACAAGAGTGTGAATTGGAGGGAGGAACTGAATTTGGTTGGGCTAACTCTGAACCATGGCTCTGCTAATCCTTCCTGTTGGTTTTTTCTGTCCAGAGAAACCATACATCTCAAAGGGCTGCATGCCAAAGAGCTTATGTGAAAAATTAAAAGGAGAGAAGGGGAAGGAGATAACCGAACAATTTGGCAGCTTTCCGAAAGGAGCGATTGTTCAACAAGTGGAGTGTAGCAAGGCATCTGTCTCCTCTGCCTCCCTTCTGCTGACCGTCTCTGGGCTCCTACTGATGAAGTTCCTCTTCTAATGCAGCTCCTGCATCTGAGTCAGCCAAGAAAAGGGACTGTTATCATCTGCATGCATGCAGTCTTCTCTGAAACTGCTTTTCCTGTGATCTTGCACTCCCTTTAATGATTTACTGAATGGAAATAAAACCAGATGGGAAAAAAGAAAAAAGTCGTTATCTGCTGCTGTTGGTTTTGAGATGGGAGGCAGTTGGTAAATGGATTTTTCTCCCCATTCTAATGGGCTCACTATCTGTGATGAAATCAGAGCTGGATAACATTTCAAGGAATCTCAGGCTCCAAGGGGAAAATACAGGATAACACTGATACCTAAAGAAATGTAAACAGTCCTTGAATCTGATCCAGGATAAGGTTTAACGAAATATGTTCTCCTCTTCCCTTATACCAGCCTTTCAGTCTTACAGGCTTTAGCAGTGTTTGGTAGTCCAGTGAATACATTAAAAGTGGCCACCTGCATGAAATGGACATTTCCATGCCTGAAGTTTTATGAAGTCACTCCTGGAAACCTTTGTGTTCTGGGGACCCAGATAAATTGATAGTTTTCATTCTTCGGTCAGTGCAATCACAACCTATACAATTAAGCTCTTGAGGCTGGACTGAGCCAGAATATGATCCCTTCAGCAGATGGTTAATACCTTGAGATGGCTGGCTGATATTTCTTGAATGACAGCAAACAGTCAGGAGATAGGATCTCTCTGTGGGTTTGAAAGAGCTATCTGTCCGGAGCATGGGGCAGTGTGCACATTTTCTCTCTTCCCAACATTTTCTCTTTCCCCGCTTCCCAACATAGAAGCATATCTACCAGGAGTGGACAACACAGAAGCATAAGTACCAGGGATGGGCAGTTCCAACCAGCCCATCTGTGGACCACATCCTTCCATAGCTAGCCCAAATGCTTCCATTTTTATCTACAATCCCTCACAAAATGGTGACAGGAACTGATGTGTGGAATCTTTCAGCACTTCCTGTTGCCATTTTGAGAGGGGCCACAGAGGAAAATGGAGATATCTGAGTGTAGTGAGGGGTTCTGGATTGGTGGTAGTAGTGATGGTATAGTGTGCGTGTGTGTGGATTGATTCATGGATGGATGGATAGAGGGATTCCAGGACACATTATTCCCACCATTGATATATGCACTCTTGCCTTTTTTCTCTGCTTCTGTTTTGCCTATGTATGTTTGTAAATAAAGCAAATATTGCAACAAAGCAGAACACTTAGCATCTTCCATATCTTCCTTCTATGTGTACTGTATGGTACATATATTCCTTCTACATGTACTATAAATGCAAAATGAAGGACAGAAGAACATGTCTGAGAGCTCTACCCTCAACACTACTTCACTGTTCAGGATCAGCTTTTGATGTTTAAGTTCTCAGAACTGCAGGTGAAAAGATATCCCTACCTTTGTGTGGTTGATCCTCTGTTGCACAGAGCTCTCAAGTGTGTAGAGTGCAGTAGCTTTCATGCAAGTGAGGCAGCAGATCCTTTCTGGATTTTAAGAGATTGCAAAGGAACTGTGAAGTTCTGAACACTATCCCACAAACAGATCTAGTCCCTGGACTGTGGAATTTTGGATGCTGAACTTTACAGTATCTTGAAAATTCAGACTCATGGGATAGGTTCACTATAGCACTGACATGAAAGCCAACAGCAAGTTAACTGTGGCACAGGGATTGTAAGAATGGGGTTGACTGCATGATTTCATCCTTCCTACACATACATTAGAGATGGAAATAATATTCAAAAATATGCAAAAGATGGTTGAAAAACATGTTTTTTTGAGCACCAGGGAAGCCTGATGAGAAAAACCCTGGATTGATGAGAATCTGCAGTTTGGGACTTCTTCTGCACAAAATTTGCATGTGCTTGTTTTCTGCACAAAACAGTATTTTCTGCACAAGAAACAGCATTTTCTGCATGGAAAATAATATTTTGGTGCATAAATCATTAATTTCTGCACTGCAAATATTGTGTGTGTTTTTTTAACCCAAGGAATTCCAACACAGTTGTGGAGATTTTGCTCCTTCATGCCAACCAGTCTTGAAGTCTCTTAAGCTTGCTCACTGCTTGTAGTGGAGGACTCTGTTCCAATGCTAGTAATGAAGTTAAGTCTGCCTGTCAGTCAAGATCTCCCCAGTTTGTACAAAAATCCTCTTAAAAAATGACCCACTCGCCCCTGTTAAGTAAAGCAAAGAGAAAGAGAGTGTAACAGCAAAGAAGGCTCAATTATTGATCGAGAAGATGCAGACACACTCCTTGTACATTCATGATCCCCTTCTACTGGTAGTTGAGACACTATCTGAGATTTACTCTCCTGTGGCATGTCCACACTACTTGGTTATACTAGTTTTATTTCACTTTTAACTGTCATGGTTCTATCCCATGGAATCCTGAGAGGTGTACTTTGACCTTTAGAACTTGAGAATCTCATGCAATGAGGCCACACCTTTTGAAGAAAAACAACAACAACAAAAGTATTTTGCACAACATTTATGTGACTTGTACAAAAAAAAGGAGTATTTCTGTGAAAATCTTTTTTTAAAAAAAATGTGTAAAACTTCTCACCATCTCAACTAACAGAGAGAAAAGTACTGAGATAAGTAAGGACTGCCTCCCTAAAAATAATGTTGTTTTATAGACATGCTGGTCTAGTTTGCATATCACAATAAGCTTGGGTTCTAGAAGTCTAGGGGAAATCTGCTTTACGCTTTATAAATACTGGGCATGAGTATCCTTCCTTATTCATCATTAAAACTTCCAGGAGTTCTTGGGAACTTTTCAGCATGCTCTAGAATTCTGGTTTATTGTGATGTCTACAAATGACCACTGAATAGCACTGTTCTGCCTGCTTCCCTGTGTTCATCTTGCACAATTGAAAAGAAACAGCACCTACAGAGGGTTTCCACCACTCCCTCTGAATGAGTGAAACCACCTTATAAAAGCCTAGCCTTGGAAAGTACCAATGAACAAAGAGGTGAGTTTTCCAAATACTTATAGAAGTGATGAAACTGTTGCGTGATTGTGAAGAAGGAGACAAGATAGATACCAAACTGACCAACCAGGAACTAAAATCAGGAACAAATGTGGGGTTAGCAAATATGGACTGGCCTCCTATTGGTGACCTCTACAGGCCTCATTGCCTTTATTTATACTGGTAGATGTCAGCAGTATGTATCAATGGTACAACCAGTATCACCGAATTGTTGTTATCTCTCCCCCAGTGTTAAGCAAATATGTTTCAAACCGAAGCAATTTTTGAATAGCTGGGAGAATTTAACAGCAATTTCCTTTTCGTACTTTCCCATGTATATTTTCTTTTGTCATGTGCATTTATCTGCTATTCGCTCGTTTACTTATTTATTTTGCAGGTGATTCAACCTATAAGATTTCCTTCCTTAAAGAGAGCAGTTTTTTGCATGGGCCATTACCCTGTGCCTTCTGATCACCATGAAGCCTCTGCAAGAACTGATCCTCTTCTCTGTGATGCTTACTAGAGGTACAGAGTAGTAACTCTCACCAAAGATGGCTAGGGCTTGTTTGCTTACCAACCAGTGAATTCAAACAAGATCTACAATGAAGTCATTTGGTGCTGCTTCACTTGTGAGAAGCCACTGTGGTTCTTCAAAGACAGAACTACTGCTTTAACTACCATGTCCACATCCTGTGGAATCCTAGGGTTTGTAGCTTGGGGAGGCATTTGAGCTCTCTGGCTGAGACTTCTAAATAGTCTTGCCTCAACTGGAGATTCAAAGATTGCAGAAGATGGAACCATGGCACCTAAAGTGAAACCATTGTGTTGTATCTGTGCAAAGTAAAATGTCCCCTGGCTGGCAATTGTGGCCTTCCAGGTAACATTTGCTTATTTATTTATTTAATTTATTTGTATCCCATCTTTCTCCCAACAGTCGGACTTAAGGCAGCTAACATGAAAACGGTATAAGTTAAAACGTACATAAAAGTATAGATATAAAAGGTAAAAAAAATTAAACCATTTGTAGAGTTAAAAGTATAAAATGTTAAAAACATTAAATACATTTAAAATACATTTAAAAAGATACCAGCCTTAAAAACAGAGTTGTGCAGCATTAAATGTCCCAAACCTAGCAATTTACAAAAGCCCGATGGCACAAGACCATTTTTACCTGATTAAGGATGGGGCTGTCCTGGCCTGTCCAAGGAGGGAGTTCCAAAGTCTGAGAAAGACTGCAGGTCCCCTCATCTACCACCCGTCCAAGGCTGATGGGAGTTGTATTCAAACAACATAGAGGAGAATCATATTGCTCACTCTTGCAGCCAATGCTGCAGTTCCATGGTCGGAGAGGGGGGCAGGTGAGGACAGAACTCTTGAAGAATCCCAGCTTTTATTAGGAAAATGGAAGTTTCCAGCTCTTGTGGATTCAGGGGTGGAACTGAGAGGATTACCTGCAGAAATCTAAGAAGATACCTTAGCAAGAGTTCTAGTAGATGAGATAGGGCTAGTGATCTCCGTAGTTCATTGCTCTGTCTCATCTCTAGCCAAACTATTTGTCAGTGATCAATCTGGTGTAATGTTAGAAAGAAGAATGAAAACAGAGACCCTAGTCGCAAAGCACAGTCTGTACATACAAACCTGCTCGGTTGGCGTAATTAAGGCCCGTCTTAGCAATAGGTTGTTTTTTTGAAAGAGAACTGGCATTCCCTATATGCTAAAATGTGTTACTACATGCTTACTAGTTTCTTCTTGTTGCTACGTGCCTTCCAGTTGACTCCGCCTTAGGACAACCCTATCCTTGAGTTTTCTTAGCAAGATCTATTTAGAAGAGGTTTATGTTGGCCTTCTTCTGAGGCCGAGAGAGTGTGACTGTTTGAATCCAGTGCTCCCAGGGCCCTAGTCAAACACACAAACTGTAATATCGCACAGGTTCTTAGAGTAGTAGTAGCAGCAGCATCATGTCTTTAAGCAGCGCTCCTATATAGCCAGAGGCTCATAATAGTGAAAAATAGGCATGAACATTTTACGAGGACCTATCATACCAGCATCATGTGTGAAAGCCAGGATGGTATAGTGGTTTCAGTTTGGGATTGGACCAGGCTTTGAATCTCTGCTTAGCTACAGAAACCCACTGGCTGACTCTGTGCAAGTCACACTCTCTCAGTCTCAGGGGAAGGCAATGGCAACCTCCCCTAGACAAATCCTGACAAAAGAAACCCATAATAGGTTCACCTTAGGGTTGCCATAAGTTGGAAACAACTTGAAGGAGCACAACAACAATAGTACACTGCATGTATATGTATCTGTCCCCAAGTCAACTGTTGACGTATGGCAACCCCATGAATTTCATACGGTTTTCTTAGGCAAGGAAAAGGTGGTTTTGCCAGTTCCTTCGTCTGCAATATAGCCTACAGCACCTGGTATTCCTTGGTGGTCTCCCATCCAAGTACTAACCAGAGCTGAACCTGCTTAGCTTCCAAGATCAGATGGGATCTGGTGCCTTTGGGGTATTTAATTCTTTAAGATGGCAAGCTGGTGGGTACAGCTTTAACTCAGGATGTAGCATTTGCCTTTGTTTTTGTGTGCGACAGCTAGGCAAAAGGAGTTAGTTTTAGAAGCAGGGTCCAGGTGACTAAAACAAAGGAAAATACTAACGCAGATGTCTTCCTGTCCCATGCATATCGTAACAGGCTTTTTTGCACCTACTCCTCCTCCTCCCGGTTTTCCTCTCACTCCTCCTCTTCCTCCCTCTCCTCCGCCGGCCCTGGTGTGTGAAACCTGCACTGCTACGGAAATTACCTGCTCTGGCCTGAAAGAGAATTGTCCTCCTAATTTAGACAGTTGTTACATGTTGTTGCTGGAAATCAGGAAAGGTGAGCAAAAGAGCTAAATAAGCTGCATTTTTGCATAAGCCCAGTGCTTTCTTGTTGTGTGCCAGACGGTTGGGTCCCATCTTCTATTATTTTATTAATTAAAATATTTCTATTCTGTGCCCATACTTGTATAAAATCCTGGCCTCTCCACTCTAGCAACTCTAACATTCTAGAAAAAAGCGAGCAGAAAAATGACATACAGAATATGGAGAAATGCTCCTGAAAACATGAACAATTTTTTAAATGTAGACTCTGTGTGTGTGTGTGTGTGTGTGAGAGAGAGAGAGAGAGAGAGAGAGAGAGACGCTCCAATAGCTCATGGATGAAAACTGGGACGTGTGTAGCCAAGCAACATCAGAGTGTGATCAAGATGGCAAATGTTATTCATAAGAAATAACACACAAGTTAGAAGAGGCTGTAGCTGTTTGCTTTTGCCTGAGCTTACTGGGAAGGGCAAGATTCCACCCCCTCTTCTCTCCTCCTCCTGAGTCAACTGAGTGCAAAGTATTTTTCAGCTCAAAAAATGGGATGGCAGAGGATTAATTGGGATTGTTCCTCTGAAATCAGAACGGTTGGAGAGTACTCTGTGTGTGTGTGTGTGTGTGCTGAATTGCCATCCCTGTCCAATGCAATTGCACGATGGTAAGTAGTGCTTGAAGATCACAGTCAAACATCTTTACTGTCTTCTTGTGATGCACTCCATGAGCAGAAGGGGGATCATCTGGCAGGATACAGAGACCTCTTGTAAAACTCAGAGCAGCTACAGGAAGAGTGGCTGTAAAATAGAAAGTCAGGGTTGCCGGGTCAGGACTATCTCAGGGTCTAAACAGGAGACCGAGGGATAAGCCCTTGTTGAGTTGTAGGAACCACACCCTGGTCATGTTACAAGTGGGGATATCTATAGCATTAAATATGATGGATTATATACCACAGTCAGAGTCATCCAGGCCATAGTATTTCCAAATTTCTGTGCAAGGGCATTACAGTGTTATAGTGTTATTATTCCACTTTCAACATCCTGTGGAATCCTGGGGTTTGCAGTTTAGGGAGGGGCATTTAGCATTCTCAGCCAGAGGACTCTTGGGCCTTAGTCAACTACAAACCCCAGAATTCCACAGGAGGTTGAAAGTGGAATAAAAGCACTGTAACAATGTAGGGTGGAAATACCCTATGGTTGTGAAAGCCAGACATTGAAGAAAGATGACAGAAGGAAAGTCAAGTCATTTGAAATATAGTGCTGGAGAAAAGTTCTGCAGATACTATGGACTGCTGAAAGGACAAATAAATGGTTCCTAGAGCAAATCAAGCCTGAACTCTCCCTAGAAGCCAAAATGATTAAACAGAGACTGTCGTACTTTGAACATATCAGGAGAAGACAATAGCAAAGACGATAATGTTTGGTAATGTAGAAGGCAGCAGGAGAAGAAGAAGACTGCATCACAGATGGACAAACTCAGTCAAGGAAGCCACACCCCAGAGCCTGCAAGACCTGAGCAAGGCTGTTGGTGGTAGGGTGATTTGGACATCTCATATTCATAGGGTTGCCATAAGTTGACTTGATGTTGGTGTGACAATTATCTAGAAACGTTTGGAAACCCATACAGCAATGTTTGTTTTGCTCCATTTGGCATGAACTGAAGCAGGCAAACACTCTTTAGGGTAGCCCTACATAGACTATATGGTGGTAGTCAAAACATGAGGTAACTAAGGCGTGGATTTTTAGCGAACTTTTAGCCCTGCCTAAGTCTCTTGGACTCAGCTCCTGGGAGATTGTAGATGATAACTCAGAGGTCTCAGGTGGCACAAACGCACCAGATGGATTGCTGACCGGAACATTGTATAGAAACCATATAACATTGGTTTTAAAGGAATTGCACGGAATTTCAATTTTGAGACCTTGATAATTGAAGAAGTACTTGTCCTTATATACTTCTGCCAGAGGACTAAGATCTGATGAAGGGGTCCACCTCTGTGCCCCATTAGTAGGATCAGTACACTATGTGAAGATTTATTAGAGAACCTTCTCTCCTTTGATACCTTGGTGGTTGAATGTTTCCCCTTGGAGGCTTCATTCCAGTATCAAATAAAATATGGCTTTTTGTATTAAACTCTGTATTTGGCACTAGCTTCATTCCAGTGTCAAATAAAACATGACTTTTTGTATTAAACCCTTTATTTGGCACTGGCTTCATTCCAGTGCCAAATAAAACAGGGCTTTTTGTATTAAACCCTTTGGGTCCAATGATGTTACCTAATTCATTTGCTTAGATTTTTTTTCTCTTCATTTGTCTCATTTTCACTTGTTATATTTTTAAAGTGTTTTAATGTGTTTAAATTTCCTTTTCCCATTTTAAATTTTAAACTTGTAAAAATGGCTTGAATTGATTTTGTGGTCTCTTGGTATAGGTTCTGGTACAGGTGAGATATAAATTAGATATACGTTTATTACAGACATCTTGCATCCCATGAAGTTCTTCCTATAAATAATGTGCATGCTTATGATGATGTCTGTGAGAAAGTTGCTATTCTTAGAAAACCCTTGGGTTTTTCTTGGGTTAAGAGTCTGTGAGTCACTATAAGCATGCCCACGGAAAGCGAGGATGCAATTTGGATGGCGGGGGGGTTGGTTTCGTCACAGTGACTCTGAGCAATAGCTCCACTGATCTCTCTTCTTTGTTTGTTGTGTACAGAGACAGTTTCCCCATATTCCGAAAAGGGTTGCATGCTCTCAACTTCATGTACAAAATTGAAACAAGACATGGGGAAATTTATAAGTAAAGAACATGGGAACTTTCCAGATGATGCCCTGATTAAGAATGTGGAATGTAGCAAGGTTAAAGACATTCCTGATGACACCAGATTTAACTCTTCCCCTGCGCCCACTATAACTTCTCCTCCTGGGTCTTCTCCTTCCTTCTCTGGATCTTCTGCCTCCATCTTGCTTGCTGTCTTTGGGCTCCTGATGATGAGGTTCCTCTTCTAATGCAAACACGTCTGACTGGAAGGACTCCTCAATATTGGCATGCATACAATCTTTCCTGAAGCTGATGCTTCAAGTTTTCCCATGGTATTTCACTATCTCTGAATGGAAGCAAATTAAAACCAGGTGGAAAAAAGATAATAATGACAAGAATTCAGCTGTTGTCCTTTTCGCTATTGCTACAGTTGAGAATAGTTGACAGGAGAAGGCGGCAATTCTTCTCACCACTATGATTGATTTGACACTGGTGGTGGAAATAAAATTGACTTTAAGTCAATATGGTTGTCTGGAGAATGTGGGCAAGTTGAAGGACCTACAATACACTGCTTGGACTTGTATATTGGTGTTTGTATCTGATCATCTGATCTTGCAAGCTTCCCATTAAGGAAAATGGGAATGTTTTCTAGGATGAGGCAGAGTTGAAACCAGAACTATACTCTGTATCATGGAAAGCTCAAAGGGCCATGGAGGAATTGATCAGGTATATAAGACCAAGATCAAATCTTACCAGCCACCACAGTTGATAAGAAATTTTTCAGAAGCCCAGTGGACCATTAAGGCATGAACACACATAGACAAAGAACCTAATTCTCTGGGCCTTCATATAGTTGGCAATGGTATCACCTTACCAATAGTAAAACTGTCCAAACCAGTGTGATTAGCAACAAAAGGAAAAGGATCTGGAAACATCCAATGAATGAGGCATACAAGAGGGACTAAGGGCTCCTCTAGACAGCCAACAATCTCAATGACAGTCAAGACTATTCTGATACCTTAAATACCCTAAAGGCACTAGATCCCATCTGATCTTGAAAATTAAGGAGAGTCAACCCTGGTCAGTACTTGGATGGGAATATCACATGAATATCACATGCTGTAGGCTATATTTTAGAGGAAGGAACTGGCAAAGGAACTCTGAGTATTCCTTGCCTAAGAAAACCCTCTGAAACTCATGAGGTCATCAAATATTGACAGGCAACTTGAAGGCGCAAATACACATAAGGCAAATTTACAACATTGTAATCATTGAATAGGATGCTAGCCATTGTGCTGCTTTTGAAGGTGAGGAAAGAAATGCAAACAGCAGGGAAAAGAAGCCCATTTTTGAGTACACAAAGGTATGTAAGTGGCTTTGTATTAACTACACCTTGTAAAAAAAATTCTGATTTCAGAAAAATCAGAAAGGATGCTTTGCAGACGACAGAGTGGATGTGATCACCTGACTTGCTGGAATACTTGCCAGGTCCAATGTGTTTGATTCATGAAGCAATAGTTGTGAGAGCCCATCAGAACAAGGGAGCTTCGGCCCGACTTTTGGGCACGTCTTCATGTGTGTTAAAGTTACATAATTGGTATACGTGCTGTGTGTACTTAGGTTCTCCACCCCAACCAGTACCTCTGAGTCTTTCTGAGTCAGTTAGAAAACAAAGCTGAGCAACAGAATCTCTGAAAATAATCCATGGCAGTGACCAACCCTACAGATTTTATCGCATGGTAAGCAATGTAAAGATAAAACCTTTGCCAGGTCAAGGTGATGCTACTTAAGCAGTTGCACGGGGGAAGATATAAACCTTATATTGCCTGCTTTTCCACTTTATGTTCTGCCCCATTTCTTAAAGACAGCATGGACCTGTGCATGGTCGAACTTTGCATGAATCCCCAAAGTCAGGAAATGTTGCCTTTCTCTCAAGTCTCCCACTGAGGAGCACCTTGCCTGAAGTCATTAAGTACTCATGGTAAGACAGAATTGCAGCCTCCATTTTGATTCCAAAACCAAGGGTCAGCTGGCAGATTTACTACCAGGGTGAGAGCATATAGGGTTGTAAATCCACTCTGGCTTTGATGGTTTTTCCTTCCATGGCTGGTCTGGGTTGTAGGGAAGCCATCCAAGTAGTGCACCTGATCCTTTGGAATTCTGGGGTGTGTGATTTACTGAAGTTAAAGAGCTCTCTGGCTGAGAATTCTAAGTGCTCCTCCCTGAACTGCAAACCCTTGGATTTCTTAGGATGTTGAAAGAGGAATAATAGTGCTATGACAGTGTACTGTGGAAAGGCCCTTAGAATCCTACTCCAACACTCCCAGTACTATACTATCCTGGCTCTTAGGGAACATATGCCAACTGTTTTATTCATTTGCTTTATGTATACCATACATTTTGTCCAATAAATGGAAGTCAGCATGCATGGCTCTCCCCGTTCCCACTTTATCTTAACAATAACTTTAAAAGCTAGGGCAGATTGCAGAAATCCCAAGTCTCTCAGTGAGTTTCATGGTGCAGTAGAAAATTCCAGTGGATCTTCCAAGTCTTACTCCAATCATTACCATGCTGGTTGTCATACACAGGACAATGCATTTCTTGGAACTCAAGAGCTGGAGAACACCTTCCCTAGTTTCTGTGGAGAAATATCTAGGTTTGGCCATGGCTCTGGACTGACCTAGTTCTGATGGGTGGGAGGAAGACGTCCAGCTCGCACATTCTCTCATGCCTTTCCTAGGATTAGGAACTAGATTAATGAGTCCACAGAATGAGTTCATGAATGGGAAAAAGGAAGCAATCCTGTCAAGGTGGTCTTGTTTGCTGGGATACACACTTTTACCACTTTGTGACTGAGATGAAGCAAGAGCCTCGCTGTTGCATAATGAAGTTTGTGCTGTCCTTGAGAAAGAAGGATGTGGAAAGCCACTTCCTGCCAATGTACTCAAGCTTCGCCCAGATACAGTTTCAGAACTTATCGTCTTAAGTGAAAATGTATTTGCTGAAACAAATTATTTCCATATTTTCCAAGCTCCACAGCTGACAACCCGTTTGTACTTTTTCACATGTAATTGTGTACGTCCTCTTCCTACTGTTTACTTTTTTCTTCCCCTTAAGGTGACTCACCATGTTCTATACTCTAGAAGCCGTTTTCACACTTCACTATGATACCACTATCATTCTCCTATAACTACCACAGCTATATCCTACAGAACCTGGGATTTTGTGAGACACAGGCGCTCTCTAGCTGAGAGTTCTCATCTCTCTCAAAAAGACAGATCTTGGGATTCCATAGGATGATGTCATGGCAGTTAAAATAATAATAATAATAATAATAATAATGATGATGATGATGATGATGATGATCATGATCATGATCATGATCATGCTATGATTGTATAGTATGAAATGTTCCCTGGAGGCAGCAAGATAGATAGATAGATAGATAGATAGATAGATAGATAGATAGATAGATATTTGGAAGAGAAGCAACCAATGTGTAGAAGAAAAAAGATTTCAGCTGATGGTACATTGGAGCAGATTACCTCTGAAAGTAATAGACTGACTGACTGATGGACTGACTGTTAGAAGTTTTTAAACAGAAACTAGTTGGACACCTGTCAGAGATGGTATCTCTGTCCTTCCCAACTCTTTCCAATTCTGATCCTCAGCAAGCTGAGCTGTTAAGTCTTGAGCACCAACTCTGCCCGTTCCTTGAGACATCAGATCTGGCCATGGTGGCACATGCCTTGGTTACATCCCATTTAGATTACTGTAACAATGAGCTTATTCTACCAACCTGATGGTAAATTTATTCAGAAGTAAGTTCTATTGAGTTTAACATAGCTGAATCTCAAGCAAGGGTGTGTAAGATTACAGTTTGAATTAGAAGTGAAGGTGCGCATCTTCACTTATTTTCTTCTCACCTATAAGAACCAACACTTTCCAATGTTTTCTCTGAGCTGGGAGAAATCAGATTTTATATTTTTGTGGATTTTTTTTGACTGCCCACACAGCAGAATGAAGATATAAGGAAAAAAAAAAGATAAAAAGGCCACAACTTCATTAAGCATATAGAATCGGCAGCACAGCAGAGGTGCAACTGTAGGTTCTGGAAACTGTTGACAAGTGGTAAACTAGACCTATCGTTGGATAATTGCTTCCACTTCACAAAGAGAAGCAGAGGGTCCGTAGAGATCCCTGTACTTGTGATGGTTAGACTCTTATAGAGAGATCCCACTCAGGGGCAAGGATTCTCCATACGTGTTCATTCCCAAATCAGTCAGCAATAAGGGATAATTAGGGAGAACCAGCATGGTGTAGTGATTTGAGTGTTGGACTACAATTCTGGAGATGACAGTTCAAATTCCTACTCACTCATGGAATTCCAGTGAGTCTCCTTGGGCAAGTCACAATCTCCCAGCCTCAGAGGAAGGCAAAAGCATTCCCCCCGCCCCCGGACAAATCTTGCCAGGAGAACCCAGGATAGGTTCACCTTAGGGTTGCCATAAGTCAGAAATTACTTGAAGGCACACAACAAGAAGTGAAATACCCTCACCATAAGGTGCGTCCAGGAGATCAACCACTGAGCAATTAACCTACCAAGTGCCCACAATCCATCCATTGGGACAAGGAAACAGCAAACAGCAAAATTAAAAAAAAAAAACAACAACAGATACCCAACAGCACAATGTAGGTGAAAAAAATATGTGCCCATGGGCCAATCAGGGCACTATTTAAAATAAAAACTTACCTCCCCCCCCCCAAGGCAACTCGATACAACCCATGCTGCATAGGAGGGGGGTATGTGTTGAGAATAGCGCAGAGGAGAGACACATCTATCTTAATAAGGCTGATGCAGGTGTGCCGATGCTAGGACACATCATGTGTCCTCATCCTTCCAAAGCTGGGTAAAGCCACTAGTGGCTGAATGTACTTTTTCTTTTGTACGTTTTGTGCAAAAGTCATCCAAAAATTGTGCAGGAAAATGCACGTTTTGTGCAAAAAATTTTTTTGTTACACAACAGGTTCTTTATCAAAACAATCCCCCCAACAAAAGTGGTTTTGAATTTTTCATAATCTCATAGAGCTGACTTTTTAATTGATGGAATTTTGACAAGAATAAGAAAATGGTCAAGTTTTTTTTTCTTTATGTTAGAAATAAGATGTGTGGATATTAATGCCACCTACTTTTGAGTAAGCAGATTGAATTGGAACAACTCTATGCTTTAGTCACAGAATTTCAAAATGAGAAGTGAATGCTTAGTATTGTAGCAACTAAAGAGATGAGGAAAGTTCGGTAATAGGTGTGGCAACCCGTGAGCTTAGGACAACATGTGCTCAGATTTCTTCTATATAAAGGGAGAAGAAGAACATGTGAATCAAAGAAACAGAGACAGTACATTCTAAGGCTTTGGGTGGATTTGTGTCTTCCTACAGCTTCTTTAAATATCTGAGAACTTTTGGTAAGTCCATCACCAGCTTTCATCTGCAATATCTCTTCTGTGGTTCAGGACTGGACCAAAGGTAGGACAGGACTTGATAAATCTTTGATTTGCAGTATATCACCAAGGCTTTCTGATCCTTAACAGTGCAGATAACTAAAGTCTACCACCTCATTAGTATGCCGAGCTAGAAGAAGGAAAAAGGAAAAAAAAAAAGAAAGAGAGAGAGAGAGAGAGAGAGAGAGAGTGGAAGTAGCATTTGTATACTACTAAAGGGAATAAGCACCTCATCTCAAACATTCACACATCTGCAAAACTCTAAAACTCTATCGGGCTTTTCAGAAAAAGAGAGTGTACGCAATAGTGTGTGATATTTTAACATGCAAACAGCTCAAGACTACATAACTGACAGAAAAAGCAGATGCTTTTGTCGATAGGGAAATTTTGTGTTAACTTAGGTGAACTGTATGAATGTATGTGCAGCTTAGGAAAATATGTTTAAAATAGCAGGAAACTCAATAGGGGGAGAAACTACAAAGACTGAGATGTTGTACTATGCAAAAACAACCTCATTTCTCTTCTTCTATCTGTAGATCTGCAGCTGGGATGGCACATAGCTGCCACTGTTTGGTTGTGCCCCCTGCACTATTCTTCTTCACAGCCATTAAACAGCCATAGCAACACCCTATGGGGTTTGACACCTGTTGGGGGAAGGTTCTAGATGCTGCCCAAGGCACTAGTGAAGAGTCCCCTACACTCCGTCCAAACCAAACCATGCTCAAGCTCAAACTTGATCCTGAATTATACCTGTGTATGTCACCAATGGGATTCCAGCCAAAGTCACGCAACTTGATATGAAATGAAAACAAGAGGAAAATGGAAATGGGATTTAGAGAAACTCTCAACTGAGCCTGTTTTCACAACCCTTTAGTGGGTTAGATTAGGTTGCATACAGTGACTGGCACAGAACTATGTACTAGTTGAGGACAGATTTCAACCAAGTTAGCTCAGGTCAGAAATGTAAGAATATAAGGCCAATTTCATAGCTTCTGTATTTGCAGCAAAGACAATGTCTAAACAAAAGCTATGTTGGTCCGAAAGTCACTATTTCTGAATACTCCTGTGTGTTAGGATGAAGCAGTTAGCTTTCTCATTCAACTTAATTCTTCTTCAGGCAGGATGTTTAAAACAAAATGAAGAGAAGGGAAGTGGGAGAAGGCTCCTAACATTTTCCTGCCCCTTTAAAGAAGAAAATATGCTCTGTTTCTATTGGACAATAAAAAGTGCATCATGATGGCATAATATTCTGCACATAGAAGTACACATGGATGGTGTTATGTGACCCTTGCTTTGAATGGAAATGTGTCACTGCTGAAGGTACAACCGATTGCATACCTGAATGTGAAATTGTATGGGGAACTGAATGTGCAATTGTATGTACAACAGACAAAGGAGTATTGTTACCAGTTTCAGCAAGAGTAGACAGATGTGCATGGGTTTATGGATTCATGAGAAAGGCATGTCTGGAATCCAGGCCAAGTCCTTGATGCTCAGTTTTGGGGTGGTAGTCCACTCTGGAATACATTACAGAATGACTATGATAGAGTTTGGCACCTTGAAATCTCCTTTAAGATGCAGGTTACAACCCAGAGAGGACTGGGTAACCTAGAAGCCACCTGCTGCTACTGTGCAGTTGAGCTGTCTGGTGTCTTTTCTCCTAAATTGTGTTGATTTACATCACAGGTACGGTTTGTTTCCAAATCTAGCCTGCTGTCATAGGCATCACCATGCAGATTCTCCTGGGAGTCTTTGTCTGTCTTCTTCTTGCTACTTCAGGTAATGAGGGACTTGTAGCTGCTGGTCAACCTGTGGGAAACAGAATACTGGGCTACATTGTTCTGGGCTGTTCTGGAGGAGGTAGTCCAAAAATTAGTCTTTTCAAGCTCTTGCCTGAAATACAGTCAGCCTTCCACATTTGCTAGGGTTTGGGGCACAGGATCCCCACAAATGCAGAAAAACAGTCAATATCAAAATGTGTGTATGCATGTGTGTAGAAAAGGAGCTGAGGCCTGGTGGGGAGAGCAGGCTCCCAGGGTCCCAACCAAGTCATGGAAAGGAGAGGGAAAGGGGGTGGGTTGGCATGGTGGCCCTATACTTTCTCACTCTTGTCCATCTCCTACCTTGGGTGTGGGGTGAGAGGACGTTGGGAGAGGTTGTGTAGAAAAATTGGGTTGCAAGCTATCCTTAGCTGGTGAGGCAATAGCTGGTGGAGAAGAAGGAGGATCAGAGGTGGGTTTTTAAAGGACTACACAATCTGATCAGAACCACGAAGAGGGAAGGTTCCTTTGGAAAAGAAGCATTTGAGGTGGGAGAACAGGGGTTGGAGAAACTCACAAATAATCAAATCTGTGAAAGTTAAATCTACAAATATGGAGGACTAACTGTATTGCATTTATTAAATCTGGAAAGGACCCTTGCTGACAAATGAAATTGTTTATGATCTTTTCTAGAGGCAGGATGATATAATGGTTTTAGTGTTGAGTTAGGATTCCAGGAAACCAAAGTCTGTATCCTAAATCAGTAGAACAGGTAATCTCAGGCAAATCACATTCTCTCAGTAGAACAGAGAGGCAATGGCAAACCTCCTCTGAAGAAATCTTACCAAGAAAATCCTGACATAGAATTGTCATGAGACAGAGTCAACTTGAAGGCACATATTAACAACTGTATGACCTTTTCCATTGTCTTTTCTCCAGGCAATACATTGGAGTGTGAAGTCTGCTCAAGCTTTGGCACCCGCTGCACGGGCCACTCCTTGACTTGTGATGCTGGCCAAGATACCTGTGTCATCACTGTGACTGAAAATTCACTAGGTTGGTGAGAGAGACCGCATCTAACTATGAGCCTGGGAACTCTTGTTTTTAGTTTTCCCTTTGGGAGGAATAGGTCAGCCCACCATTGGGTGGAACATCTGCATCTGCTCACTCATCATTCTCATGTTATGAAGGGACAACAAACAAACAGTTATGGAGTTTGTTGTCTTCAGTGTTTTCCCTGACAAAGTGTCTTGATGGGGTCAGAGTGCTATATAGGTTGTCTGCCCAATGTGTCTTATGCAAGTGTTTGGGATTTTTTTTTCCATCCCTAATGGTAGGTGGAGCCAAAATCAAAAGATTAGGACCAAAATCAAACCAGTACACTTTAACTTAATTTTTTTACTGTCAGTAACTAAACCATGAGGGAAGACTTCCAACCTTTACCAATACAGGTGAGATGGGGACCAAAAAAGCCCAAATGATGGCATCACAGGCAAAGAAGTATGACAATTTAGAGAATCCCATGGGAAGGGAAGCAGAATGGGATTCTTGGCGGATCAGATTTGGCCCACAAGGCCTGAGATTCCCACCTCGTCTTAGAACAAATATGGAAGTTTGAGACCATAAGGTGATGCAGTCATTTTTTGAGGGGGGGAGAGGGCTTTCAGGATAAACATTCTCAGAGCAAAAAAACTACCTTCACAGACAGGGCCACCTCCTCTCCTGTATCTACACCATCCAATAAACCTCCTTCTCATTTTTTTTCCTTCTTCTGCAGTTGGAGAAACAATTCAGACCATTGCTAAAAGCTGTGGCTCTTCCAGTGTCTGTAGACAAGGACCAAAGTATATGAATTTTGGACAAGGAAAGAAACTAAGATCAAGCACAATTTGTTGTGTGGGGGATGCCTGCAGAACAGCAGTGCCTCAGAGTAAGACCTAATTCCTTTCTCCTGCATATTTACATTGGTATAATTTCCAATGTTTGTCTTTTTCACTCATCTTATCTAGAGCTGGACTCATCTCTTTCAAGCCCCTGTCCATTTTATATGTGTTTATTCACGGAATCCGCACAAAAATTGCCATTTAAAAATATTCTTTTAAAGTATAAATGTCAACTAATACTTTTTGATATTTAATATGTTACATATTTTTCTTTACTAAAAAAGAAATCAAATATACTTACAATTATTTCAATAATACAGTACAAAATTTGCACATCAAATCCCTCCTCCTCCTCTCTATGTTCCTTTTATTCATTAATTAGACCCTGAAACAATGTTTATTATTAAATATCTAACAACTTCTATACAAAACTTCTACTATTAATCTTACAAAAATTAACTCACATCTTCTTACTCCAAAACAAAGTTAAATATCTTAACCTAAAATATTAGCATCGCTACTATTAAAATATTAAATGGCAAATATTTGCATTTTTCATAAAAAAATATGGTTTTCCAAGCATTTTCCTTCTGAAATGCACATTTTACCTCACATTGTGGTGTTGTATTTATTTTAGAATTGCATCACAACATCCAGCAAATTGTAAAATTGAAATGTAATGCATTCCAGATAGTGGTGTAATAAATGCTCACTTTTTTTTTTTTTGTGATCAATGGAGTCTTTAGAGGAAAACAGAAAAAAAGGAAAAGGAAAAAAGAGACATGTGTGGTAAAAGCATCTGTTCCTTAAACACATGTACACAAAAAACTGTACGAGATTTTTCACATTTTGAACTTTTGTGAAACTTTCAAAACATTTCAAAAACAATTTTTTTCACACACAAAAAACTTTTCTCCAGAAAACATTGTTTGTGCACAAAATGTTCTATTTACTTTGCAAGCTTTTGTGCAAATGACTTTCAAAATGCAAAGGAGTTGCAAAATATGAAACATCATCTGACAGGATACAAAAACTCTTGCAATCTCACTTAGTGTTGAGACAGTATCTGAAATTCATTGTTCCTGCACGTGAGAATGACGTAAGTGAACATCTACGGCCATAGTGCCAAACTGTATGTGCATTTCGGAAGTGTGGATGAGATCGGCTAACATGTAGGTAAAACAATTTTCTCATGCAGTCTACCTTTCTTGGAGTGATACAACAGTGACTTCATAGAACTGACCTCGCACACTACTTTTCTGGCACACGCATTGAGTAGTAATCTAATTTCTGGCTGGAATGTTCTAAGAACATCTACTTTCCTAAATTTGGAGATAGAAGGTCTTGTCTATGCTGTCTGTCTTTTGCACCAGCCTCCTTCTTTTCTCCAATTATCAAATTAATGGCCCTTTCCTGATTGATTTACAGTTCCTCCATCCATCACTGAAACCAATGGAAAGCAATGCCCATCCTGCTATGTTACGTCATCCAACAGTTGCAATGATGGAGAGACAGTGGATTGTGCTGGACCAGAGAACAGCTGTTTTGATTTGGCTATGACTGTTGCTCATGGTAATTCTAATTTGTCAATTTATGCACAATGTATCTACACTTGTAGTGTTCCTTCTCCGATGGAACTGGTATTCTATAGAAGTACTTTTAGCCTCTTACCAGCTCTTTCAGTGTCATATTGTGTCTGTTACCTCTTTCATTCCACCCACAATCACAACTACCTATCTCCATCTCAATCAGCAGCTTCATGTTATACACTATCCCTTGGCCTGTAAGATCCATAGGACTGGGTTAGTCATCAGGTTCATGTGTTGTAGAGCATAGAAGTTCAGGGGGATTGACTGCATTCTGCTGAAGTGTATGTGGAATGTACAAGAATGATATGTGGGAAAAGAATGACTGTCCAGGCCCCCTACAGACACTGAAAGTGGCAATTGTTATAGAATGTAGTAATGCCTATTTCCCACAAAGATGCTGAAGGACCACATGATTTGACACATGTAGGTCACATAATCTGAGACCAGTCAATGCCTATTATTAATCTAGTGATTAAAATGGGAACAATGGCAACAAATATCAGCTTTGCCAAATTATCACCTAATTACATTAATAATAAAGAACATTTGATTCCATATAAGTAAAGCTAGTTTGGACGCCAGGCATCCTTGGAGCATAAGTGGAGTAGAGGTTTGAAAAAGTGTCACAGCATGGGCCAAGAGTGAGTCCAGGCCATTCTTTTGGGGACACAGTTGAGAAAAACAGCTAGAATAGGAGGATAAATTTCCCTTTGTCTTTAGTGTGTTGTGAAGAGCAATGTGTGCATAATAGGTAGAATAGGCTTGCCCGTCCATGGAAAAACATTTCCTGGATTTATCCACAAATAGGATATTTGGCCTATTTATGGAACCATTGCATCTGATTGGCCAAATATGACCCAAACACTGAAGGTTCATCATCTCTCTGTATATTAGAGACGAGGAACCTTCAGCTTTTGGGTCATATTTGGCCAATCAGACCTTTCCATTTGGCCCACCCATTCCTACCCTAATGTCCTACACATTCTTCCATCAGCGAGAAGCTGGTTCCACTGAGTGTCTCAATGCTACCTGCTAGAATGTAGGCCATAATATCTTTCTTTGATGCAAATCATAATATCTTTCCTTACTGCAAAAGTGGTCTTCCAGGCTTAATGTAAATGATCATTCTCTATGAAACATTTCTGTGTTTAGTAGTTTACTTTACTCTCTCAATAACCCAACCCCAAAAGGGATACTATTATAATGGAAATAGCTATTTGCTGATAGAAGAATAGAGAATTTTCTTTCAATCTTCTTTAACTTGGATGGAGGGCAGTTCTTATGAAAAATCCATGGCTCTTTTTAACCACCCTGTTTGATATTTCATATTCAGGTACTTTTGTTGTCAATGCTGCTCAGAAGGGCTGTGCCACCAAGTCAGTTTGTGATGATCTAAGAAGAGGTGTAACAGAAGTGCAAGGGGTGCACACTATTGTCACAAAGGCTGAATGCAAAGCAGCCTCTAGCTGATCCTGAAAGGTGGACGTGATCAACCACAAACTCAGTATCACTGGGCTCCTCCTGGAAACGATCCTCATTTAATCCACCTGCATTGTGCTATGTCATTGATCCTACCTCTAACCTATCCATAACTTTTCCCAAATCAGTTCATGCCTTCCAGATGTCTTGGTTGAACTCTGACTGAAACAAATAAAAATAGAAATATATGAAAAAGAAGTTCCTTTTGTATTTTTGGATTGATGGAACGGGACAGGGATTTAGTTCTACTAAGAATCCACTGTAAGTCTTAACTTGAACTTCAAATTAGCTATCCAAGTAGCTATCCACGCTGTCTCCATAATAGGTGGACCTTGAGCAGCTCCATTAAAGTTCAGAAGAAAACATAGGTGGGAGCCACCAGGGACCACTGTGCCCTGCTCTAGTATTGCACTGGGAAATCAAAATGATACATAGGCCCATTTAGTCGGAGCACCTTGGAAACCTACCTCTGCAGCAAGGGTGTGTTGACAAAGGAGACAGTGCTCCAAGCAGACAGCAATTAGCTTCTAGCACAGAGGTCCCCAACTTTTGATCCTCCAGATATTTTGGAGTTCACCTCCCAGAATTCCTGATTGTTGGCCAAGTTGGCTAGGGCTTATATTAACTGGCATTAATATAAATGATACCTGAGGTGACAGGACGGTAAAGCTGGATGAGCCATATTACTGACTGTAAATGTGAGATAGCAAGGCAGATCAGTCAGACCCACCTCTTAGGCAGGAGCTAAAGTCATTTTCAGTATAATAGTGTGGCCACTGTTGATACCATAGGCTTAAAGATAAGGAGCTGGACTGAGAAGGTGGTATTCCAAACAGCAGCAGTTAGCTTCTAGCACAGTAGTTCCCAAACTTTGGTCTGTCAGATGTTTTGGATTTCAGCTCCCAGAATTCCTGATTATTGGCCAAGGGCTTCTGGGCATTGAAGTCCAAAACACCTGTTGGACCAAAGTTTGGGAACCATTGCTCTAATGCTTGATGCCTCTAAATTTGAGTGAACTATAATGGAAGGATCATCCAAACTGACTTCTACAGGAGGGAAAGGGGACAACAGTTGCCTATGAATTACATGGCATCCATTTAGAAGCAATTATTAACATTCCTGAGAATAGGCAAGCCCTGTTTCACAATCATGGCAATTTGTACAGTGATCAAGTTTCACTTAAACTCCTGAACAAAGGTCTTTTTGTTTCACTATGAATGGAAAATATCCCTCAAGTTTTCAATAGCCAGTCACTGTATGTCTTTCTGTGTTAATCTTTTTCACCCCTTGACCCTAGCTGGCAAAACATTTCCATAGTGCACAACTTAGAAAGTTGTGGTGTTGATAAAAAGAAGGTTGCGGCAGGGAGCGATATCAGTCAGGTGTGTGGCAACAAGGATCTCAGAGAGAGATATGAAGTTCTGGACCCAAGTCAGTGACAAAACAATCTGTGGAGATTACTCATGGATCAAAAGCATCTCTATGGGAGAAAAGCAAGCACAATCAACAGTCAGTAAGATTGTTGGAAGGCCTCAGATTCCAGTGATGCAAAGTTTTAGCCATTTTCCAATGGATTAGCCATTATCCAGTACTTGTGTCAGGTATTGGATGGTTGTGAGCTTCCAGGAAAGAATTCATATGTTTGTGGTGGTAAGTTTTGCCTTGACTTCACCTTTCATCTTCCTATTCACAAAGCCTGATGGATCATTTGGGCTCCTATTTTATCACTCATCTACTCAACATAAGACTTGTTGAAGACGGGAGGCTGAAAACTGAGGTGGGTATTTGATTCTGTATGTATTTGAGTCCTGAGGGCAGCAGCTCTGACTCACTCTGCACATTTCACACAGTTCAAAACAAAGGCCATTTCCGCACTACACTGTTATAGTGCTATTATTCCAATTTCAACCTCCTATGGAATCCTGAGGTTTGCAGTTTAGGGAGGGGCATTTAGAATTCTCAGCCAGAGAGGTCTTTGGCCTCAGTAAACTACAAAACCTTGAATTCCACAGGCTGTTGAAAGTGGAATAATAGCAGCATAACAGTGTAGTATGGAAAGGCCCTTAGCGTTTACTCCACTCTTGAAATGCCACCTTTGTGTAAATGGGCTTGGGTCTTAAGTGTTCCCTCAAAACCAAATAGTTTGTTTATCATAGAGTGTTCTTCTTTGTTATCAGTGACTTCAGACAACTCAACCCAGCTCAGTAGTTATAAAACAAACGGTATTATAGTAACACTAGAAATAAAGTAACTTATTAAGGTTCATATACAGTAGAATATTGTTACATTAACCAGTTTCAACTTCTAATGGTCAATGCTAATAACTCTCAGTCTTAGACACCTATTCTCTGTGTCTTTTCCTTGGCTCCTTAAACCCAGTCACCATCTCTGGCTAAGATCTCACCGAAGGCTTTCTTTTTAAACTGACTCTCCGTTTTAGATATAATTTCTTTCATGCATAAACCCCTTCACTGTGCTGGGCTTCACTCTTAAGGTATTACTACTATTGCCCAGCAACCCACCACCAAGTTGCACTTGCACTCCAAACAGCTGACTCCCAAAGCAACTTCATCACATCAGACAACTAAAGTTTGACTTATTGAGAGCCAAGGTGGTGCCAGCGTGCCTATATTAATGGTCACTGATAACTTTGGGCAGCCTTTCCTCACCCAATAGCTTTGAGATATGTTGGATTATAAATTCCATAAATGTGCTGTTAGTGGGATTAAGAGAGTTGTAGTCCAACACACCATGAGACCATCAGATTGGAGAAAGCTGACATTGAAATTTGTTGAAATCTTCCATTTGGGCATGAGAAACCAAAGGAGTGCCAAGCGAAGCTCTTTATTGCCTGGAAAGGAAAGAGGGAGTGTTGAGTTGCCACAAGAACTAGCTTTGAGAAAAATAGGTCACAGGCAATAAAACATAGTTGAAACATATTTAAAATCTTACTGCCTTTCTTCTTTGTTGAACGACTCTATTGAAAAGGCAAAAGTATTGTGAGGACTGATTAGTTTCATGAGGTCATCTGTGGAGAGATCAATGGAACAAACCGTTGGACAAAGCTTGGGAAGGGCAATGGATATTGTATTTGGATTCTTAAACATTGAAGAAAACACATCATTGTTAGTGGTAATTAAAAATATGGATTGATACAGCAATGTCCATGTAGCACATTGGCAGTATTATTTATGTTTGTACAGATGTCTGTACTTTTTATGTTCTAGAGTACATAATATTAATTAAAATAATATTAAACGATATTTAAAAATTTCAGCTCATTTCAGCTTCCAAATTTCACAGTAGCTTAAGGATTGAAGAGGGAAAAAGGGAAGATGGAGGTCTTACAAAAATGTGGCCAAAAATGACCACAGGCCAGGCATTCCGCACCCATGGTATGGAGCTTCTCAGCTAGAAGGACCACTGTTATGATTCTACATAAGGCAGCTCCCCATGATTTTGAATTTCGCCAGTTGACATGTGAACAGATTCCGTTCAAATGCAACACATTGAGATTGCTTGCCTAAGAAGTATATGGGTTGCAATGATTTTTAAAAGAAGCTTAGAAAAAGAAAAGCCTTTCTAACGTCAAGACAGATGAGGCATTGTTTAAAAGATCTTCCGTTACTCAGAAAGAGTTCCTGCAAACCCATAATCACATCCCAGCCTTTATCTCCTTCTCCTCCTCTCTTGACTTCCATCTTTCACAAGCTGATAACAAATCATGGGAATGACCCCACTGCCTCTGCTGTGCACCTTTGTCGTACCAAGGCATTGGTTTGCTCTCTTTGTTTGCAAGAACAGAAAAGGGCTGTACAATTGTGACACAAAGGGGTGTTAATCAAGATGTTCAGAACAAAACCCACGAATCTTGTAAATCACACTCCCTCTTTATAAAGCAGAGGCAAGGCAGGAAAAAAACCCAGAAAACAGTTTCTATCCAATAGTTCAGAGCAGCTGTTCCTGGCAGATGAAAAACAGCTTTCTATAGCACCTTGAAACTCCTGGTAAGTTTAACCCAGCATGTCATGAACCAAAGTATCTTCAGAAAAAGCCCTCTGCCTTTAAATTTCCTCAGTGTCCTTAATGGGCCCAGTAAAGAAATGTCACTCTTTTACGTATGCTTGGAATTACTTGTAGAGCACCTGTGCTTTGAAACTATATCTAAGAAGTGAAAACTAGAGATCGTAGTTTTCTAGCATGATGCCAAGGGTGTATCTCTTGTCTCAAAACAACACAGGGATGTAAGTTTTTGCTTATTTCATTCTCAGATGCAAGAAATGAAGCATTTCCAAAGTTTCCTATCCATTAAGCAAGATTCAGTTCAAAACTTTTTGTACCTTTTTTAAAAATTGCATTTTGCATTTTACTTCACTTTTGCACAGATTGAATGGAAAGGGTGTTTATTTTGGGAGGGGGGAAGGAGCAAATTATTTGAAGAGATCTTTTTGGAGCAAAACCCAGTGTTTTCTGAAAAAAGCAATATAAAGTGCAAAGGATATTTACCCGTGATTATTCTCCCTACTGTAAACTAAGCTAAAATATCTGTCTTCAAGTCACCTGTTGAATTACAATGACCCCATGAATTTCACAGGGTTTTCTTAGGCAAGGAATACTCAGAGGTGGTTTGCCATTGCCTTCCTCAAAACTATAACCTACAGCTCTTGGTTTTTCTTAGAGGGTGTCCCCCCTTTCAAATACATGCCTGAAATTTTGTAGGCAGGAATTACCTTTCTCTGTGAAAACAGGATCCCCTTTAACCTACAAGAGAGAGGAAAATTCTCAGGTTTGCAATCATACGGGGAAGGGGAAAAACCATTTATTTACCAGTAGGGTGAGGCAACGTGGCAGAGTTCAAAGAGTTGCAAGACTGTTTACGTGGAAAGTTGTACTAGCTTGGCATCAATTATCATGCGTGGTTAACTAGACAATGACCATTATACTAAGCCATACAAGTCCCTGTGCACTCAAAATTGTGTATAGGATGTAATGTGAGAACTCACTAATTCTTGGAAGTCTTTTGGACCCCAGAATACTACAATAAGGATTGTTGCTGCATTTTAATCTTTGTTCCCTGCCTTGATCCATAGAGGCAGATAGGAAATGAAGAGGAAGAAGAAGAAGAGGTCTTTCTGTATTGATTTTCCATGTATATGAAAATTATTTTCAGTTCTCATTGTTCATCTTCTCCAATTGCAAATAAATTTTCATTTTGGAAAAAAAAAAGGCTTGGTCTAAAACTCAGGACAGATGCAATGGAATCAACAGAAAGTCAGGACTAGCTTTAGCCCTACTGAGTCCAGGAGGTCTACTCTAAATTTGAACAAGTGTACAAAGAATGCAGTCTGGAACGAAACCTTTTTTTTCTGTAGTTAATAAACCCAGGACTTTTACGATGTCTCTGATGCATGTTATCTGGATCGAATCCCAATATCGTTGCAGATACCTTGGTAGCAGCCTCCCTTATCATTTCTCATCAACATGCAGACTGTGCTGGGAATCTTCCTCACCTCTGTGCTTCTACAAATGGGTAAGCAAAAGCTGGTAGCCCTAAAATAAGTTTGTGCCCTTTTCAGGAGAAGTCGATTTTCCACCTGACTTGAGAACATTAAATTGAGCCAACAATAATTCCTTTCCCTCAGCGGCATGTTGAGAACTCAAGAGCTGTGAGACAAACTATTGAGCTTTAATAGAGTTCTATTAACATTCAGTAAACAGAGGAAGACCTTTCTTTCTTGACATGCCTTTGAAGATGGGCAGTTTAGACGGGACAGGCCTTGCACAAGGTGCTGGATTTTCTATTTGTTACTTTTGTTGCAGTATTTTCATTTTTTTTTAACTTTTGTATTTTGTAAATTTTTAATTGTGGTTTTATTCTGTTATAAGCCATTGTGTCCCAAAGTGGGAATAATAGTGGTGGTGGTGGTGGTGGTGATGATGAGGATGAGGATGATAGTAACAACAACAACATTTTTATTCTGACAGGCGTTTAGTGTGTGATTATAGCCAGTCTGATAAAAGGTGCTAAATATTGTTAACTGTGGAATTTATGGACATCTGAGTTTTAATTATGTATTTTAACATTGTTTTCATTCTTATTTAATTGTTCAATTTGTGTTTTAACTTTTGTATTCCTGTGATTTTTAACTTTTCTTAAAATTTATACTAAGCAGCTTTGAATCCCTACCAGGAAAAAACCAGGATATAAATAAAGATGATGATGATGATGATAATTCTCAGTTTCCTTCCCAGATTACATTTTCTAGGATTCTTTCTGGAAAACATAACAATATAATAAATTTGGTGTCTGATTTAGTAGTTTTGTTGATATAGCAACAACCGGTCATATCAACTAAGGCTTGCAGAGCAAGGAGGAGACATTAGGGTCATTTCCACACTACACTGTTATAATGCTATTATTCCACTTTCAATATCCTGTCAAATTCTGGGTTTTGTAGTTTATTGATGCCCAAGAGCTCTCTGGCTAAGAATTCTAAATACTCCTCCCTAAACTGCAAATCCCAGGATTTCATAGGATGTTGAAAGTGGAATAACAGCACTATAATAGTGCAGTGTAGAAATGGCCTAGGATGCAAGAAAGCTTCACATAGCTGTGCAAATGGATATCAACCTAGTTTCTTTTCCTTTTTTTTAGGCAGTTGTCTGGAATGTGAAGTTTGCACTGGCTTTGGCACCAGCTGTACTGGTAGTGACGACTTGTGATGATGGCCAAGATACCTGTGCAGTCATATTGGGTGAAAACTCCCTAGGTTGGTGCAGGGCCGTTCAAGACATTTTGCTGTCTAAGGCAGAAAAAAAAAAGATGGTACACCCTCTCTAGTCAACATAGAAAAGTTGGATTGGCACTTTCAACCCTGGGAGTGGACAAACTAGTTTAGATGCCCAATGAAATTGTGTGCCGTTACAAATTCCTAAAAAAAATTGGTTATGTTTATGTTGTCTAGGGATGTTGGGACTAGCAGTCCAAGAGCATCTAGAAGTGCACATGTTCCTCACTCAGTGCTAATGTGAAAGTGGGAAAGCTAGGAAAAGAAAGAAAGGTTCTTATGCCTTTTCAGGCCCAAACAAGTAGTATTTGGGGCATTTAATAGATAGGTTTGAAAAAGAGGACAATCTCTCCAAATGCTGATAGGCGGATGAGCAGCCTAGATTGTCAGGATGTGGGCAATTTTTTTACACTGGTTAGCAATATTCGCTACCCCAAATACAAAATCAAGTTCTATATCTCATTTCACACTCTCCTTCTCCTTAGGGGGCAGACTGAGAATGAGCAGATGGGCAGGCAATGTCTACTGTAGCACAAATAATGGAGCACTTTGTAATTATTAGATATGGATATGTCCACATTTTGATGTGTGCATTGCTCTTTTCAAACATGCACAAATGCATTGGTATCAATGCTACATGTGGCTTTGTTCTGGTGCATGGGGCTCAATATGTATTCTACTGCTGGAGGAGAAATACACAGCTGATTAGGAACAAAAATTTGCAGAATGACATTTTCCTTGCAACTGACTGTTTGCAGAGAGGAAGGAAGAAGACCAGATTTGTACATGCCTAGCTTCACTCTCTTTCCTCTCCTTTCACAGGTGGGCAGCCAATTATGACAGTGACAAAGGCCTGTGAGTCCTCCTATGTGTGTGACCAGCCTCCGACTTATATGAATTTTGGAAATGGGAGATATATACGATCGAGTGTGGCTTGCTGTGTGGGGGATCTCTGCAAAACAGCCTTTCCTCACTGTAAGTCATTTTGAGGGTAAAGGAGGGTTAGGAGAGCCAGTGTGGTTTGAGTGCTGGACTAGGAATCCAGGAAACCAGCGCTCAATTCCCCTCTTGGCCATGGAAACCTGCTGTGTGACCTTGGGCAAGTCACACAATCTCAGCTTGAATGGAAGGCAATGATGAACTCACTCTGAACAAATCCACAATAAGTTCACCTTAGGGTCTGCATAAGTGAGAAGCAACCTAAAGGCATACAGCAGTAGCAACAATGAGTACAACAACAGTAACAAGGAAAGTTTCTTTAGAAACAACCTTTTCGCTGCTTCTTTCAAAGCTAGGCTTCTCAGGGTGAAAGCATTTGGACTGGAAATGCAAGTCTTCCCTAATTTCCTTCTGGAAGGAAGCAATAAACAATTTTAAAACTTTTCTGCCTACTGAAAGAAAGTCCTCAAAAACTGTGCATGACTTTTTAGCATGATAAACCCTATGTGGTTTTGTTCCCACAAAAAAACCCCTGCATATTCTGTGCAGAAAATTTGTTTTCTATCCAAGAAACCATATGGGGCTTCTTAAGCAGAGTCATCCCAAATTGCAAAGATTCTCAACATGTGGGAATTTTCATTGTCAGGGTTTCCTGACACTTGTGATTATTGGTTAAATATTTCTGAACATTTTTTCCATGTGTAATCAGGACCTTCTGCTTTTCACCAGGGATGCAATTCTTTGCCAATGTCATTGTCCAAGGAAGCAAATTATTTTAGCAATGATTTTTCTGGCTGTGAGAAAGTCTTCAAGAGCTGCACCATTTTCAAAGACTAGTAATGGTTCAGGACTTATTCCCTGCAAAACTTGCACTTTGTGTGTGTGTGTATGTGTGCATGTGTGTGCATCAAACAGAATTTTCTGTGCAAGAAATAGCATTTTCTGTGCACAAAAACAAAAATGTGTGAATTTTGCTTTCAATAAGACCTGATTTGTGAAGGTTGTCATCAGTCTGAGTTACCCTCATTTCTGGACACTCAAGAAACACATTTTTGAGGAGATATTTTCAGATGTTCTTTCAATTCCTAATTTTGACACATGAGATTAACAGGCTCCTTTCCACCTTCTGAGCCTTTCTGCAATAGTCATGGTACCAAGGAGTGGGAACAGTTTTCCTAGGAAAAATGTACGGTTCCAAGCCAGACATAATTTAATGTAAAGTAGCGCCATTCTATTCTATACCTATGGGAAGAGTTGGACTAGCTTAGGGATAGAATAGAAATTTCCCAGCTGAGGTTGAATTTGGAGCCCTCCAGAAACTTAGCTGGGAACAAAAATGGTGCATCAAAAGCTCCTGCAAACTGTGCAAGAGTTTGAGAAACCATGCAGCCTTGCTGTAAAATCCTACACTCGCAGTCCCTTTTTGCTACGCACAGAAAACTGCATAGCTTTCTGGGGGGGGAAAAATCACATCCTTATGTTGTTTTTTTGCTATGTACTTTGGGAAAGTGCACAAAATGCCAAATTAAACTGCACTTATACCCCTGTACAAACAGTATGGTGAAAGGTTTGACATCAGTGGGCTGCAGCTTTTGTTAGTTTGAAAGTTACACAAGCCAAATGTTATGCAGCAGAAAAAGAAACTCAGGGCAACAGGAGCTGCAGCCACATGTGGTTCTGTTGTGCAAGATTGCTGTAACCCTGAATTAACAGAAAAGGCCTGTCCAGATATCATCCCAGCACTAACTTGATCATGTGACTACTATAGTACATATTACATATTGCTAATTATTATTATTAAGTATTGTAACACATATTACTAATATAGAAGAAGAGGAAAGACAGAATTGACCTGAAGAAACTGGACATTGTGGCAAATCACTCATGTGATATCCTGGATGAATTTTGGGTAAAACTAAAACAAAATGGAAAGAAGGAAAGATTTATTATTTGTTCAAGGTTGAATTATTCACCCCATCGATTCTTGTACATTTCATGAAGGGCTATTAGTTGGCAACAAGTTTCCCAGAAATTAGATTACTCCTTGGGGGCTGGCAGATTAAAGAATTTTCATCATGCCTGTACTATGAGATAGCAGAGATCTCCTTTCTCCCACCACCCAACGAGACAGCAATACGATCGGCTGTGCTGCTTGAACTGGCCATTTAACTGCTCCAAGCAGCCTAGATTCGTTGCATCAACCATCACCTTTGTATCTGCCTAAACAGCTCACCAATTCCTTCCTTTTCGTTTCAGTTCCACCAGTTACGAAGAAACCCAATGGGAAGCAATGCCCGGCTTCCTATTCCTTATCACTCAGTGGGTGTGAAACAGAGATGGTGGATTGTGTTGGAGCTGAGAACTACTGCCTTGACATGGTAGAAAAAAGTCTCCTACGGTAATTTCCAAACTGGCAGATGGGCAAAATAAAATATAGCTGGTGTTGGAATGGACCTGCTTCACATGAGCAGCTTGTGAAATTAATGCTTACAAACAAGTTTATTGGTGCATTTTATGCATACCTTTCCATGTGCATATATGTGTGTGAGTGATTATGTATGACTTATTATCCCCAGCACAGCCATTCATAACTGTGAGGGCTTCCACTTTTCCCTACTTCTGCCACCATTTTGAGAACCTCACCTGTCCCACCAATGTGGGGTCAAATGTGGGGACCTCATGAGTCCTTTGCAAGACTTTATTCATCTAATCTATCTACTGGACTCCACTATCCTTGGTTAACAGCTCCCACCACAGACTTCTCATATCTGAACCCAAGCTTTCCTATTCTCTTTATATAGCCTTCTCAGAGAAACAAGAGTATAATATAAAAATGATTTACCAAACAAAAAGTGAATATAACTTCAAAGAGTTAATAAGACACTTGCAGTGGCTGGTTTGGCATGGGCTTGTAGTGGCAAGCTTTTGTTTTCTTCAGTTGGAAGATGGTTCAAGGAACAGCCCAAGAGAGACCATGGCTGTCTTAGTGAGTTTACATTGCTGGGAGATGGGGTGCAACCAGAAGGGTTGGGGATGCCAAGATGTTGAGCTTACCAATAATGCCAATTAATGCCCGGCATTGCTAGGCTGAGAAAGTTTAGAATTTAGATATAGAATTTCACAGATGACAACAGCAATTAATGACTAACATTAACTCACATCTCTCATTTCTGTTCCTGACTTTAGCATCTCCAACATCTTTCTAACATCTATATCTAACTGTCAAACGTATCAGCCTTTAAAAACAAAATCTATATTTTACCTTAACTTATCTGACAACTTGAACAACATTTTCTACACAAGTCCAAAAAATTAAAGTAACATATGAGGTGTAGGTCAAATGCCTCCAGCCTAATTTTGCATCCACTAATATTCCAATTTATTGCTGCTTTTGCACTACCAAATTTTGATAGCATGATAATAGCAACAAACAAATAAATATTAAAAAAATTAAAAACCCAAAGAATTGTCTTTGAACAGAAAGCTCACAGAGATCATGCATCTTGCTTTAAAGCAGAATCGTACTCCTAGAAGCCTGCCAGTAGTGTGGTTCTACTATAAAACAAGGCTTGCATTTCTCAGATGCAATTGTTTCCCAAGGAAATTTCAGGGGCAGGGCCTCTGCTATCCTATGTTTGGGCACCATGATGGGAAAATCCAGCAGCTAGAGGATCAAACTGGACAATGTGGAAGAGCAATCCACTCCCCAGCCCCAAATGTTGGTCATCCACCCCTCTAGTGGTTTATTTCCTTTTCACTTTGTACTAATTGAGATGTAGGCTTTTCAAGTTGTTGTGACACTGCAAATCTAACATCTACTGACTTGAATGAGGAATGATCATGAAGTCAGTGTCCACTCTTCCTTTTCTAACCACATTCCATGAATTCCATTTCCAGGTAAATTTGTCATCGATGTCACCATGAAAGGTTGTGTTACGGAAGCTCTGTGTGCCGCAAAAAATGGTGAACTAACTTCTGCAGGAATCCATACTGATATTGCTAAAGCTGCCTGTACCCCGGCTTCTGTTGCAGCTTGAATTATTCCTTGATCACCCCATGTTCCTGGTAGCAATAGAGGTTATGTTGTGACCAACCTGCTTTAATGGCTATTGCTTTTCTAGAGCTTGGAGGAATTACTTTCTTTTTGGACTATATTTCTTAATAATCCCAGCCATCATGGCCACTGGGGGACTCTGGGAATGTCAGAAAAGTCACTTTATAAAGTTCTGCTTTTCCTGAGTTTTTCAAAGTCCACTTTTTTTCCCCTCTAGAGGTTTGATTTCCAGTTGATTCTGTCATATGATCACCAATAAAAACTAGTTTTACAAGTAAGACCACAAAAATGTATTTCTCTAATTGCCATTCTTGATTTAATAAGGTTCAGTTCTTTTGCAGAAAATTGATATTCAGACCCCCAAAATATCCTGAATTGGCAAGGATGGGCACTCTCTGGCTGCCTCCCACTTAGCCCCAGTCAGTAAGTGGCTCCCAGAAAGCTGCCTAGAACATGTTAGGAAATTATGCATGGAAACTAGTTAGCCTGTCCAAAAGGTCGACATAGTTCTTTAGTGCAGAAAACATCTTTTTTTTTTGCACAGAAAATGGTTTTTCTGCTCAGAAATATTCTTTCCTGCATAGAAAATGCTGTTTTTCTGTGCAAAACCACTGCACACAAATTTTGTGCAGAATAACTCCTAAATTGCAAAAATTGCATCATTTTCACTCTCACGGCAGAAAGAGATATGTTGAAATTACTCATTGCTTCCTTTGAGAAGAGACTCAGTGAAGAATTAAATCCCCACAGATTGGACATCAGTTAGAGTTAACAGTGAATTGACACCCCTGGATGCTTCCTGGGAAGGGAATTTGCCTATTTTAAGGCCAGAGAAAGGATGGTTGGATGATTTGGAGGGTCTAAGGATTACAAAACACAGTCTTGGGAGTTGAGAAGGGCACCAAGAATGCACTCTGGCCACCTCAGTTTGATAAGCAACTTCTTCTCCCAATGCTCTTCCTTCCATTATTTGTTGACTTCTTGTAGGCCCCTATGGAAACTTGTTATGATATTAACTGGAATCCTGGTGGTAACATATACCCACATGGTACCGGGTCATCTGTGACCAAATCCTTTTTTGGGATGCTACAAAGGACATGTTCAGTGTCTCCTTGCACAGTGTCTATCCTCCTTGCACAACATTCACCTCATCCAATATCCCTCAGCCCTGGAGCAGAACCAACATGTCCATTTACTGGCCTAGAAGGATCCAGGCAGCAGTCGGCTGAAGTTCTGCAACTAATAGGGGACAGATGGACACGCAGGCCATTTCTGCACTAGCCTGTTATAGTGCTTTTAGTCCAACATCCTATGGAATCCTGAGGTTTGCAGTTTAGGGAGGGGCCTTTGGAGATCCAGGAGGGTGATACCAACAATCCTGAGAAGCCATGGGAGTGTGGTTCAGGAACTCTTGCTGTCATATCTCACTAGTAAATGGCCATCACAGTATGTCCTGCATTGGCACAGATGTAGAACAGTGCAGGCAGGGCATGTAAGATCCTGCATGATGTATCATATAAAAGAGATTCTGATCCCAGAGATAAAGATCAGTAGTCTAAATTTGGGATAGGAAGCCTGGTGAACTCCAGGAGTTGTGGGCTACAAGTCCAATATCCCTCATCATTTGCTGTAGTAGCTAGGAATCACATGGTCGACAATCCCAATATCCAAATGGTACCTGCTTTTCTATCTGTGATATAGACCAGGGACGGGGAACTAAGGTGAGGTGACTGTGAGGGTCTTTTTTTTTTTTTGAGGGGGCTGCAGAAGTGCTTAAGGGCAACAGTTTATTACAGATTTTGGATATATGTGTGTGTGTTTAGTTTAGGCTCATTTTTCCTATTTTTCCCCATTTACACAGAGGCATTATTGATGCAGATCTAACAGCAGGAGATACATCCACTTGTACCTATTTCTCTATCCTAGTTTTTTTTTCTGTTTCAGTCACCTCTTTGTGCCTCTTATACCCACTATTCCAACTTAATCGATTGTTTCTACTTCATCAGGCTTACCTCTTTTTCATCAATTACATTATGTTAATTAAATTTATTTTGTTGAATTAGTTCTGTTTACAGATTAAAAAAAATAGTTCCATCCAAGTGCTAAACGAGATTAAATGCTTTACCACAATTCTTTATTCATGCTTACATTAAACAGATTATATCTCTGATTAACCATAATTAACCTTGAGCACTTTCTGACTTTCTTTGGGGAAGCGGCACTCAAAGAAGGTTGTGATTATTTTGGCAGCAGCTGACACTTTATGGTTCTTGGTTGCTGGTGGGATGACATCCTTGCACCATTGAGTACAGGAGTTGCCTTGCCAGGAAATGCCAGGAAGTCAAGTGACTGCTTCTTTGCTCCTCCCCTGCTCACAGAGAATTTTGTTGTGTAAGCTCGCTAACATTTCAAAAAACGTTTATAATCAATAAGCAAATAAGGAAATGATTGCTGCCTTAGAATTTGTTTTGGGTTCTGGTTTTCAGAGGAGACTTGAGGGTTGAGGGAAAGGGGATAAGATTGGGACCCATAAAAATGTGGTGGTGGGGTCTCACACTTGACCCATGGGGCATAGTTTCCTCCCCATGGCACAGATTGTACAGAGCTTGGTGGAACATTGTTCTGACTCAGTTTAAAGTAGCTTCCTTTAACTTTTAGATTTATCAACTGGTTGAAAAGCCAGACTAGCTCCTGTTTCCCTGCAGCCGGTGTAACTCTACTCCCACGTAGTTTTGCTGTGCTGCTTCTTGTGCCCTTTTAATGGCTGGGAGAGGGTGCAGGGGGGCTGAGGAGCATTCAGCTGCACATCTGTAACTGGGAGAATATAACAGGTAGGAAGGCAAAGTTTTCTGTTTCCTGGAGGATGGAATGATAATTCATACAGTAAGGCAAAGGGTGCTTGAGAAGGGGTCCTGGGGAACATTCAGTAGCTGGGGAGAAAAGCAACTAGGAAGGAAATCTTTTCTGTTTTCTCACAGCTGTAGCCTGATGTTGCTCAAGCACCCTGTGCCTTACCCTATGGAACTTACAATCCCATCCTCCAGCAGCTAAACAGTCGTGGGAAGGACCTGTCTATTAAAGCAGATATGCAAGTGGGTGGAAGGCACAGTGCAAGGAAGTTCTGGATACATGGTGTACCTGCAGGTGGGGTGCAAGTATGTCATTAACAAGATCTCAGCTATAGGGGCTGCATTTCTGAGGGCTGAATGAGCTTTTCTTTTGCAGAGGGGCTTCCTTGTTCTTTATAAGAACAGAAAGCATAAAGGAGACATAGAAAATAAAAAGCATACAGTTTGATGGTAGATTAGGAAATCTTTCCAGTTCATGGTTTATTAGTAAGATTTCAAACTAGCATTATGGATTACAGTTGACCATCTGTGTTCACTAGGGTTAGGGCCAGTACTCCTGCAAAAGTGGAGAAGTCACAAATATCAAAATGTGTATGTGTGTCTGTCTGTCTGTCTGTCTGTCTGTGGAAAGGGGGCTGAAATGGTGGGGAAATGGGCACCTAACAGTCTAAACCAGGTCAAGGAAAGGAGAAGAAAAGGAGGTGAGTCATCCTATACTTCCTCTCTCTCATTCATCTCTTTCCTTGGAGGTAGGGGGGTACTGGGAGAGGGTTTGAGGTGGTGAGAAATTGGGCTGTCATCCATCTTTAGTGGCCAGGCAGTGGCCTGAGGAGGAGGAGGAGGAGGAGAGGCAGTTTTTTAAAGGGTTTTGTGGCCTGATCAGAGCAGTCCCCCTGGAAAAGAAGCAAAAGAAGAGGTGGGGTGACAAGAGTTGGAGAAACTCACAAATAATCAAATCTACGAAAGTGAAACTTGCAAATCTAAAGAGCCGACTATCCTTTTTTTTTTTTGGATGGGGGTGGTATTCAATGCAGTTAAGCAAAAAAAAATGCCCTATGAAATGAAAGTAGAAAGCACTAGAGAAGTGTTTGGGTATGTTCCCATAGAAAGACTCGAATCAATGACATAATCCAGCAAGACCCTGGAGGGCCGTAACAAATCTCAACAGAAGATATTCTTAGTCTCACACTTCTTGATCCTCTCTCCATTCTCCATCAGCCACAGAATAGCTTTAATCAAACTTTATTTTATGGTCCATAGACCCAACATAGCGAACCTTCCAATGGTATGGTATAGAGAAAGTAGACCTGCTAAAAATAGGATATAAATATATAAATAGGATAGACTATAAACAAGATATAAAAGAGTAAAATAGGACATAAATGCATAAAATAGTATAAAAATACATAAAGTAAATTAAACTCATAGACAATAGGGATTGTTGGGTAAAATACAAATAGGCATTCATTAATTCCATCTCATTACAACCATAGAATTGGATTGATCTTAAAGTGCATTCCCAGCATCCTGTCATAGTTTTGATACTTCTCTCTCTCAGATCTCAATAGCTGATGACAGGAATTTAGCAACTGATAGGGTTACGTTTGGACATACGTCCTCTAACAGGACTTTACAAAGAATTTTTCCGAATGGCCTGGTATACCGGTCAACAAGGGAGTGATCAAATGATGGCGACTCTGATTATAGAAAATACAAGATAGCAAAATATGCGACATTGTTTCAACATCTTGTGACTCACAAGGACAAAGCCCTGAGGAAGTAGGCAACCCAGCAAATCTGCCAAAAAGTAAACAGTGCCTTTTTGACACACTCTCTACTGAAAAAGGAGTACAAGTCCCTTATATCCATAAAAAGAGGCAATTTAACCATGACTCTTGGTCTCCATTGCTAAATGCATCTCTTAACAACAACTCAAAATCATTCTAGGGGCTTGTATCTGGAGCTTTATGCTCCCAAGTTCAAGCCCCCAGATGTGATATTCCAGCTGTGGTGTGGGAAAACCACTAGAGAGGGATTTTTGCTGAGGCCACTGATTCTGCAACTACTTTTGATAAGACTACTGATAAACAGCTACAAATGGCCTCACCCTGGGAACCTGTACCTATTGATGAAGTTATTGAATTAATTTCCCAACTCAAAAATGGAAAGACTCCTGGAATGGCTAATATCCCAGCTGAACTTATTAAAACCAACAGCCACTGGTGGGCACCTTTGTTAGTGGCCTTATTTACACAGATAAACAACTCTGAAATGATCCCAAATGGCTGAAATCAAGCAACTGTAGTTCCTATTTATACAAAAGGCCAAGTTAAAGATCCTGTGAGCTACAGACCAATAAGTTTGCTCTCCATAGTGGGCAAACTCTATGCTCGCTTTCTTTCCTCCAAATTAACCCTCTTTCTAGAGCAGAATAATATTCTTTCTGATGTTCAAACAGCCTTTAGAGAAAACCATTCTACCAATGACCACTGTTTAGTATTAGCCCATCTTGCAGAGAAGTACTCAAGACCCATGTATGGCAAGCTCTTTGTAGCATTTATGGATCTTAAGGCTATATTTGATTCTGTCCCAAGGTGTAAATTATGGGATAAACTGGAGTTTTTATCGATGGACACCAGGCTCCTTTCCCTAATTAAGGTACTTTATAACAACAGCCAACTATGTGTTAGATAACAGTCCTCGTGGGCAATTCTCTGAACCCATACCTATGTTGAAGGGGGTGAGACAGGGGTGTGTCCTCGGGCTGACCTTATTCAATCTATATTTGAATGACCTTGAGTCAGAACTGATGGATGAACATGTCATCTGCCCAGATTAGGCAACAGGAAAATCCCAGTCCTGCTTTATGCAGATGACACAGTGATTCTTTCCAGATCTAGACCAGGGCTTAAATGCCTGTTAGGAAAATACACACAGATCATTAGCACTGAGTGGTTCCTTAGGCTGTAAAACTGCTATTCTAAAGTTTTTCCACATGAAAGGGAATCAGTTTGTTCCTTTTGCTACAAAGGTATTTAATGCAAAGATTACATCCAAATTGCTCTATGCAACGGCCATCTGGATTGAAGCTATTAACTCTGAACTAGATAACTTTCAAGTGAAATTCCTCAGGGAACTCCTGTATACTCCTAGATGTGTCCCCAACTCAGTTCTACTACTGGAAACAGGAGAAAACCCTCTCTCTACAAGGGCCTAGATGCTAGCGTTCAAACAATAGCTTAAAGTGCTTATCTTTAAGTGTGGCAAAGGTCAAGTAGGCCACCTTTCTTTTGATAACTATGTCAGCAGGTGGTCTAAGTACATAGCCCAAAAAGCAGTCACTATTGGCCTTTCTCCATCCTTGCTCTTTAGCTTGAGTCGTGAGATAGTGCTAAAATCTATTAAGCAAAGACTATGGGATATTGCTTTCTGCAATCTTCGGACAAACTCCATCTCATCCTGCTCACCCAGTGCTTTAAATATTCAGTATGTGGGATTCTTCTGTCAGGCTACCTATTTAAATAACTTGACTGTGCCAAGCTATTGCATATTATTCACTAAGGCCAGATGCAATGCTTTTCCCTCAGAATTACTTTTTGGCAGAATAGCTGTGGGATGGATGACTTTAGCACAGCATTATGTTCTGGGGGTTGATGATAGAGGAGTCATAGTAGAGTCCCAGATGACAAAATCCTACATTATGCTTGATTATATAGGATGTTGACCAATGTGTCTTGGCAGATTACAAAAAAAAGAAGACCTTCTAATCTAAAAGCACTCCATTCTAAGTCTGTATGTAGGATTCTGAATATTGTATGGAATTTTCGGCTGACATTCCAGTTGAAAACTTTTGAATTTAGAGGTGTGTTCCAATACTTAGAGTGCATTAAATCAGAAGGACTTAAGAAATCCATGACAAGATGAAGTCATAGAGTCATAGAGCTGGAAGAGATCACAAGGACCATTGAGTCCAACCCCCTGCTATGCAGGAATATACTGTCAAAACATTCCCAACTGATGGCCATACAGCCTCTGTTTAAAAACTTCCAAAGAAGGAGACTTCACCACACTCTGAGCAATGTATTCCACTGTCAAACTGCTCTTACTGTCAGAAAGTTCCTAATATTTTGCCTGATGTTTGAAGCCATTGCTTTGTGTCCCAGCCTCTGGAGCAGCAGAAAACAAGACTTGCTCCATCTTCCGTAAGGCATCCCTTCAAATATTGAAACATAGCTATCATGTCTCCTTTTAACCTTCTCTCAGGCCGAACATATTGTTAGGCTTGAAATTTGTTTTTTGTAACTTGCTATAGAATTAATACTTGACAATCATTAACTGTGATATTAATTGGCATTTTAGACACTCAGGGCTCATCAAGCAACCTTGCTTTAGAATTGTTTATTCTGCTTTGCTCCTGTTTATAATCAGTACGTACAAGTGAAGGACTCTTGAAACGTCAGTGATATCCTTGAGAATGACCTAGGATGTAATAGGGTCTTGTAGACTTGGGAAATTAAGGGTCAGATAGAATGTAACGCGTGTACAAGCTGTGACTCTGCTAACGCTGATACATGAATCTTTTCTTTGCTGTAAGCATTCTTTAATATAAATAAAAAAAAATGGTATAAGAAGGGAAGTCTGTAAGAATAAATCAGCCTACCTGGGATCCTTTGGCCAAAGTCATATGTGTGTGTGTCTGTCCTTCTTTCCTTCTCTTTTCTACCTTCCTACCTTGTGTTTGGGGGTTCACGCCAGCTCCGTGTTCCACCTGGGGATATGGTGAAGGTGTGGTTCGTTTACCCACCCTAACAATACCCAGCTCCTTAAGGCACTCTTCAAAGGGTATAGTTCTCAGGCCTTCTACCATTTTCATTGCCCTCCTCTGGACACGTCCCAGATCGTCAAAATGATATCAGTAGATCTAATTTTAAGTGTGAAAAAAATCTGACACCAGTTCAATCTAGAATCAACCAATCCTCTGTACTTGAACTTTCTTTATAGATTTAAAACTGGTGTCTTATGCATGCTCAGTCCTGTGTGAATGACAGTGTCATTACAGGTCCTTCAGACCCTGCTTGCCCTAAGATGTTTCTCACGACAAGGAAGGCTGTCCTGGGATTCTTCCTTATCTTCGTCCTTCTAAGGAGAGGTAAAGAGAGGCTTTGCATAGTGCTTTTTCCTGCTCTGCCAATCCACAAATGTTTCATCACTATTCATACTTTGAGATTTCATTTGGGAAAATTCCTTTATGCAAATACACAGAAAGCAATATGTTTGCATTGGCATCAGAGTACTTTCTGTAAAATTGATTGAAATCTATACACAAATAATGGTCTTTTCGCTCAAGAAATATATTTGCCATGCAGGGATAAGTGTATGTGAATAAACAGCATTGATTTTTTCCCTCTCATGTTGTACAAATTTACGCACTTTGCACTTACATAGCCTTTCCTGTGCAGAAAACACGGGTTTTTTTGCCTGAAAAGCAGTATTTTTGCATGGGCTTCTCTATATCTTACACTTGGTGCACTGTTTCCTGTACAAATATAATGCAGAAAGATTACAGAAATCAGTTTCTGATTCAGAAACCCTCTGTGTTTTTGATGCAAACTTTTTTTTTCTAAACTCTTGAAATGTGAATAGTCTCACAGTTGTTCTCCTTTTTCTTAGTTCTCCTTTTTCTTAGTTCTCTTTGTCTCAAATATCAGAAGACTCCTCTTTTATCAAGGATCTAAATATTAATAAGCATTCTTCCCATTCCTAATAAGGAGAAGCTAGCTCCTGTCACAGAATTGTTCCCCTTGACAAGAGAAATCTATTTTCCACACCCTGGTAGATTGCTTCAGAACTTTCTGTTACAAACTTCAGTTGGATCAAGTCATTCCTTCTCCTCAGTATTTTATGAGAATTCTGCAACGTGAACTAAAGATCTTAGCAAGGTTTCTCAGCATCTTTGCAAGCTGCATTTTCTAGAAGTCCAGATTGAAATTTACAAAATTGTAGTTTGTGTTTTACATGTTCCTTTAACGTGTCTACACCTGGTCGTGTGGAGGAAAGATTATGCTATTCTATGTAATAAAGAAAAAGTATTAGACTACAAAGCTAGTACACACCTGCAGAGATGGATAGTTCTCTGTTTTCTCTTTCCTTTTGCAGGCAGTTCTCTCAAGTGTGAAGTTTGCTTCAATGTAGGCACCAGCTGTCGTGGCTCAGTGACAGCCTGTGTAAAGGACCAAGATACTTGTATTTTTATGTTGCTTGAAACCACTCTAGGTGAGTGTTCTGCTGAAACAGATTGATTTGGGAAATATGCAGAAAAAATGGCATCTGTATCCAGAAATATTATTTCCTTCACTGAAAATTGTGTCACTGCAGACCCTTTCTGTGTAAAATATACCTGCAGGTGATTTGCATTAAAAAAAAGAAAAAGAAGAAAATTTTCTGCCAAGGAAACAGCATTTTCTGCAAAAGGGAATAACATTTCTATGCAAGGAAGTTATTTTCTGTGCAGAAAATGTTGTTTCCTCCATGAAAACATACTGTATTTGCTGGTGTATAAGACACACTTTTTTCCCTAAAAAATACCCTCTGAAAATGGGATGCGTCTTATACACCAGCAAATATGGTAAAGCTGAAAACATAGGGAAGTGAAGTGAAGTGAAAGTTTTCTCAGCCTAGGCAAAGTAGGAAGGGAGGAAGTAGTGGAAGTCTTGATCTATCGGAATGTAGATAGATGTTTCTAAACTTTCTCCTTACCTTCCCCTCTTCTTCTGTGCATTTTGACTTTGCAGGGAGTGTCTGCCCAAGCAAAACAGGAAGGGAGGGGTGGTAGTGCAGCACTTTTTTCATTCCTCTCTTCTCCTGGTGCAGCACTCTTTTCATTCCCCTCCTCTCCTGTGTATTTTGACTCTGCCAGGGGCCCAAGCAAATAGGAAGAGAGGGGTAATGGTGCAGCACTCTTGTCATTCCCCTCCTCTGCTGGTGCAACATTCCTTTCATTCCCTTCTTTTCCTGTCCATTTTGCACCAGAGAACTAAATTTTTTTTTCCTGAAAAATATCCCTTGAAAAGTGGAGTGCATCTTATATGTTGGTGCGTCTAATACACCAGCAAATACGGTAGTTTTCTGAGGAAAACAATGATGTGCAAATTTTGAACAGAGCAAGCTCCAAATTGCGAATAGACTTCAAAAACTGCGTGGTTTTCAAAGACTTTCTTGCTCCAGGAAAAAAAAATGCTAAAATTATTTGTTGTTTCCTGTAAGATGAATCTTAGTGAAAAATTACATCCTTCTCATTGACATGGGAGTCACCAATGGCCACTGCCTAACTGGGAGAGACTACAGTGAGAAAAAAAAACCTGGGGAAAACAATGGGTAAAACTTTGCTGAAAGACATCTCAATAAAAGTTAGAGACCATGATCTGAAACTTTTGCACTGGCAGTATTATACCCCAGTGTATTTAGCGTACATAAACCATAACGTATGAAAAATGTTATGGAACATTTTCCTGCTGGAAAATTTGTACAGTGTTAAGGACATATTTTAAACTCTGGTGATCTTGCCTTCATCTTCTAATAAATAGAAGCAATTACTCAAGAGATCTTGAATTTGGTATACATTTATCACCATTAATTATGACTGAATGTGATTTCTGGAAGCAATTCCTCCTTGTCCCACAGGGAATTAATTGGCACCCTGTGTTTTCCAGTAAGATAAATGGTTGTGGAAAACTGGAATGAAGGTATTAAGTTAATGAAGACAAGACATTTAGGATTTAGTAATTATGGATAAACATACAACACAAGTCATGATATCATTCACTGAATGAGCTAAATAAATTCTTTGGTATCTGTTTCCCTTTTATTTGTTACATTACTTGCTGTCTTACTGATATTCCCACCACTCACACTTTCTATGTGGGCTTAAGAACAGATGCTCTCATATGATTTTTATGTTTGATCTTCATATCATTTGCATGCCAGACATCTATATATCTAAACAGAAAAAAGGGGGCATACTGGGTTAATACAGAGTCAGTAAAGAGTGCTTACTTTTGTATACCCGGGGGTTTTTAGACATTGCGAAGGGAGTATATCCGACCTTCCTATGCAACATCCCTTTCTTTGCCTGGAAAACTTTGAAGAACCTGAAACAGGCTGCTATGGCAATGTAGTGGGCAGATGAAGAAGAACGGGGAACATTAAAGAATCACCTGGCTATAGCTGCAGTTCTACGTACAGATAGATATGGTAGCATTTTCTGAGGAATGAAATCAAATGCCTAAATCCACTGCTGGGTAGGAAAAAAGGCACATAAAGAGGAGATACCTGGAATAAGATTCTTGTTGCAATTGGCTGATCCCTGGGAGAAATGGACCAGGAATGAATCAGACTTTCTCAATCTGAGCCAGTAATTTCTTCATTTTCAGAAAGAGAGCCCATCAAGATGTTCGTGAAGTCCTGTGCATCCTCAAGTATCTGTAAGACCCCTTTGCAATATCTGAATATTGGGCAGGGGAGATATGAACGGACAAGTATTAGATGCTGTGTGGGAGATGCCTGCAAAAAAGTTGTTCCTCAATGTAAGTATCCTGGAGTTTGTGGAAAAGTTTTTGTTTTGTTTTTTTGGTTCAGGCAGGCAGCACTCCAGAAATGATTGGATTGTAGCTCTTAGGAATGTTGGAAACGGCAGTTGAGCAATGTAAGGAGGGCGGTATAGTTCTCACTCTTGCTTTAGGTGGAGCCTCATGATGACCTCTTTCAAAGCGATTTGACCTCTTCTGGACCAACACTGAGGGGGAATGGCACCATCTCCTTTGCTTTCCCTCTGATCTCAACTGCAGCCCTCAGAGCAGGGGACAGTGGGAAGGATTTTTCCCAAATCCATTGTCTTGTTATGGCCCACCCGTGCCACCATGCCAAGTAATTGGAGTGGCCTGGCCTTTAAAGGATCATTAAGATCCATGAGTGTTGCAAAATACCTGTTTCTGATGGAGAAGAAAACTGCTAGAACTGGTTTGTTGATGTTGATAATGGCAACCATCTGCATTTTAAGACTTTCCTTGGAAGTGTATCTGTGGGATTTGTTACGATACATATCTGCAAAATTTGCTAGCAGACCATGATCAAAGAAGATATTAATCACTTTTTTAAGCCAACCAATCAATTCTTACCTGCTGTGGAATATATCATGCTGTGTGACACCCCACTATGTACTCCATCGACATCTTTAGGCCTCATCAAGTGTGTCATACCATGAAGCAGGACCATGCGGCATGGTGGACCTGCCTTATTCCTCAGAGTAAGGATTATTGATTTGGCAATCAGAATTGCTGAATGGGATATTGCTTCAGGAGATGTAGCTGGAGTGATGTAACTGCATCTGCAATGCTGCCCCCTAAGATCCTACCTCATAAGCCTCGTCCCAACACAACCTTTTACATGTTGCCAGAGAGCAGGGAGATGAGTAGGGATGTGTCCAGCTTTTCTTTGTAGCTGGACATGGCATAACAGACATCTCCTGCAGATGCCTGTTTCTGCATGGCCAGTTAAAGGAAAAGAGATGTATGTGTTCCCACTCTCCACCAGTTCTGAAGGTGCACTAGAACAAAGGCCATGTCTTTGCCTAGTGGATAGTGTAGTTCTTGCTGCTTAGGGAATGAAGAACACTTCATATGAAACTTTTGAATGATTTGAGCTTTCTGGAGTAATGTGTGGGTGTAGACCCTCTTGATCACGTACATATCTTTTAATCCATGTCAGACACATGCACTAATGAAACGTGTGCTGTCTATATGAGATGAGGCATTCGATCCCCATTTACAAAGCACTCAGAAAATGTAACTGCAAAGTTAGATTATTGTTTAGCAGACTAACATATTAAAGATTTTTCATCTTAATTTGAAATATCAGGTTGCTGTTTAACTCCGCTAAATAACCCATCTTTATTGTATCAACCATTGCTATCACTTTTACCTGAACAGAGGACAAGTTCCCTGTATTTGATTTCAGTCCCACCAGGGCTCATCAAACCCAATGGAAAGCAGTGCTCATCCTGCTTTCTTACTGAACCTTCCTTTTGTGGAACAGAAATGGTAGATTGTTCTGGAGAAGAAAATTACTGCCTTGATGTGACGCAAAGAGTTAAAAAAGGTAATTTCAAATGTGAAGACATGCAAGAAAAACAATTAACTAATATTAGAAAAATGGACCTATCTTGTTAATGATGAAGAATGTCTGAACTGATACAAAATAGCGGCATGACTCAGTAAACTAAGGGCCCATTCACACTACGCAATTAGAGCATTATGACTGTGCTTTAAGTGCCATGGTTCCATCCCGCAATCCTGGGGTTTGTACTTTCACAAGGCAGTGGAATACTTTGACTGAGAATTCTAAATAGCCTTTCCAAGATTGCCAATCCTAGCATTCAGTAGGATGGAACCAAGGCAGTGAAAGTGGAATTATAATACTAGAATTGTGCAGTGTGAATGGGCCCAAAGCCTATCATATGGAGGCCCTTTTTCACAAAGCCTTTCTACAGTCACCCAGCTCCCCCACACCTTTCTTCTTTGTCCTTTATACCCCTGGCATTGGAGGATGGTTGTTGTGCTGGTGGTTCACAAGTCACTTCCAACTTATGGTGACCCCAAAGGACACATGTCATGGGTTTTTCTTCACAAAATTTCTTCAGAGGGGGTTTACCCATGCCTTCCTCTGAGGCTGAGAGAGTATGACTTGTCCAAAGAGGCCCAGTTGATTTCCATGCCCACGTGGGGATTTCAACTCTGTTCTCTGCTCAAACCGCTATACTGTGCTGGCCCTCCAATGGCAATGGATAGCTGTAGAAAGACAGACCTTTGCTGCTGGATTACAGTAGCATGTCTACAGTAAACAACACAATAAAACCTGAGCTGGGACAGGATAGGATTCCTTTCTTGTGGATCCAACCGGAACCCTGTGTGCCTGTCTACAATAGGCAAAGTAAACAGGAGCCAACTCCAGAATCCCTTATTGGCCATATGAATAGCAGAACAGGGAGAAGAGTGAAGAGCAGAGAAACCTGCCTCATTGATTCCTCCCAGTATGTTTGAAAGCATAGATATATAAATTTACTTCCATGGGTTCCGTTTCCTCAAAACTGAAATCGGAAGACAGGTGGAGGTAGGTGAAATAAAAAGTTACCTCTGGATGCACCTTGGAAAAAGCCTTCCAGTGTTCTCTAGAAGATACAAAATACCTGAACTGGGAAAGAATAGGATTCTTCTCGTGCTGATCCTACTGTAACCATGTATGTCCACTTACAACGGGTAAACTAAACAGGAGCTGTCTCCAGAATCCTTTATTGGGTGTGTGTAAATGGCAAATTATGAAGAAAATAAAGAGGAGATAAACATGCCTCATCGACTCTCCCCAGCATGTTTGACCTGAGGTTGGTGGAACACAATTTGTGGATCTCAATATCCTCCATCATCCCACCCATTTGGCCACTCTACTGCCCCCACTGGCTACTGCCAATGTTGCTGCTACACTTGCATGTACTGATGGCATAATATAGAAGGGTATCTATTGTTTCAAAGAAGAATTGTGTTCCTGGAAGCTATCTTGGTTGCATCATTCTGCTCTAAAACAAGATATGCATTCCTCAGAAGTACTGTTTTTGGAATTATCCTGAAATTGGACAGTGTGGCAGGCAGTCCAGCCCTCAGTGGTTTCTAGTGGAAGGGATCATCTAATCCCCACCCTAGATATTGCTGATTCCTCTTCTACTGGTTAATTTGCTTTCCCTCTCAGTTCATTAGAAATAACTTCGTAGAGATACCTCTACAATGTGAGAAGTGGGCCAATGCAACTGCTTTTTTGAGAGATGCAACATTCCAGATCTTTATTGATGTGAGCAAGGAATGATTGTGAGGACAGTGTTCCCTTTTTCTTTTCTCACTGCCTGCCTTGGCTTTTCTATGCAGGTCGCTTTATCATGATTGCCTTCAGGAAGGGCTGTATTACTCAAGATCTCTGCTCAAAGAAGGGTGGGACCTATTTTTCAGGGCCGAACGTTGAAGTTATAAGAACGAAATGTACCCCAGCTTCCCCTATAGACTGAATTACTTCTTGATCACCTCCTTTCCCTGACACTGACAGAGTTTGGGCCAGATAACCCTCCAGATGTTGCTGGAGTGCATCTCTCATCATTCTTTATCATTGGCTATGACTACTGAGACTGTCCCTCCAGCCATCTGTAGGGGAACACGTGATTTCCACCCTGCTTTGGGGTCTGTTATATGTGCATTCTTCTTTTGTGAGGTGACTAATAAAAACCAGTTTCAAAAGCAAGGTAAAACAAATTGTCTTTTGTTGATTTTAAAAAGAAATTTAAGTTCAATTGGGATTTTTCAAGTTTGGAGTCTGTTGGTTTAAGTCAGTGCCTACATTTTCAATCTCTATCTGGTATTCATTGCATTATGTGAAGTGCTTCTTTTGGTCCAAATTCAGTTTTCTTTCCCTTGCATGAGCCTGGCTTCACTTGCCTCCATATTTCTTATGATACCATTGCTAAACGTATGTCATTGTGGCAAGCAACTGTGCCAGCCTGTGAGAAACGAGAGGCGTCATGATGAGAAATGTGAATTGCAAGGGAAAAAATTCATGGAAAGAAAAGTTAGAGAGAAACAAAGTTCTCTGTGTGCCTGTCTCTGCCAATTAAAATGTGCAACATGAAAACTCTGGTTTTTTTTTTAACCTAGACGAGACAGATAAAACATTTTCTGCACTTAGGAAATGACTGAAAAACACATCTCAAAAATCAAAACAACTCTCTATCTACCTCTCCCTGCAGATGTTTCCCTGTGAGTTGTATGGAGAAGCTCTTGTTTGATCTAATCTATAATGTGTGTTGGGCAGAAGGGATGGATGCGAGCACAGAGCTCACACAGTGAAGATAGGACTGAGAGAAAGCTGGAATTTTGAGCAGGATCTGATAAAGACATTCTGACTTCCCAAGATTATATTATACAGTATTATATTTTTTGTTAATCATAGGCCCTTTCCGCACCAGGCAATTAGAACGGGGCAGTGCGTCCTCTCATGGAGGTCGTCTGCACCTTGGAGTGGACTAGGAGCGGACTACTTACTGGAGATCCGCACCTCAGTCTGCTCCAAAACGACCCCGAGTGATCCTCCAGCGTGTTTTCTAAAGACCGCAAAAAACAGGTCTTTATTTTCCTGGAATGCACCATTGCATTCCTGCTCCCTTGTGTAGATTCTTGGGCTCGCACCAATGCGAGCCTGCGATATGCGGAGGGCGGGCTTTAGGCGTGGCGAGCTTCAGCGGTTGGTCGGGACCCACAACCAACTGGAAGCCGACATTTTGGAAGTTGGAACCACCATTTTGGAAGCTGGAAGCCACCATTTTGGAAGCCGGAGCAGTGCGGATCTACCGACCTTGCACTGCTCTGATTTGCCCTGGACCAAGAAGGAGCCCTGTGGAAGGGCTTCAGGGCAGTCCACGTTGCTTCAGACCCCAGAAGAAGAGGTAGGTAACGGCACGGAGCGATTCCCTCGCCTCGTGCGGAAAGGGCCATACTGTGCAGAAACAGAGTACAATATTTATTGATTTAGTATTTCTACACCTTTTCAAAGAAAACACAAGGGTAGCAGAAGGAGAAAATCCAGATGCACGTATCTTACAAGGCAGTGCCATCACCCTGAAATTCCACCCCTACATCCCCAAGACCAGAGAAGAGTATCCAGGCTCTGAGACTCCAGGTCAGGATCTGCAGTCTGGGAACAATGCCTAACAGAGCCATGCTAAGAACTCCCAAAATTGCTGTTGCACACCTTGGGTTGAAGCAAGGAAGAAAGAGAGAACTCTGCCCCTTCTCCCAAGAGCTAGAGGAAGCATGAGGGCAGAGACTTATGCTGTGTCTCATCTAGGAAAGGCTGGAAAATAAGAGTGAAGTACATTTCTTCACTTCTTGAGTTAGAGAAGTATGGTGAGCAGGGCACTGCAGGATGATACGACCATCCACTTCTCATCAGTGAGTGATGCTGCGTGCAGTTTCATGACAGATCACCTCATGGATCCTTGCTTCTTTCCTCACCTTGCTGGTGGGAGGGGGATGTTCACATCAACCTGCTACATTCTGTTTAGCAGCAGACGTTGTTGCTTTGAGAGGCTAACTGGTTATTAGGGTGGGTTTCAGGGTCATTTGCCATCATGACAATAATGCCATGATTGCAAAGGAAACTACAAGGCAGCAATTTACAACAATATGACCAACAGGATGCCAACCATTAATACTGGTGTGGAGTATATTATAGAGACTATAGTGGGACTATATTATAGAGAGAAGGAGGATTGAAGTCTAAACTTCTTCACTATAGTCTTCCCTTCAAACCCCTCACTGAAAATAGCCCTATCCACTGGATCCTTCAGTAAAGGACGATGGGAGCTACAATTCAGATGCACCTGGAGGGTCACAAGTTAAATGTCTATGCAGGGTGACCTGGTACCAAGGGACTCAGGTAAGTGCTCAAGGGGGTCAGCACAGACATTGGAGCAGAATTGCATCATTTGCACTCACCATAAAAATCTGTATACAGGCATAATTTGAACTTAATCCTACCTATAGGATTTGGCTTCAAATGAAAAATTGGCTGAAAGTAATACGGCATTAAGAGGACAAAAAGAGGGCACATTTATTGAAACATGGCAGCCGTTCATTAAGTTGGTGAGATCTGGTTCTGGAAGTGTAGGTCCTTGCAGGCTCCTTGCAATGGTTTTGGAAAGGATGGTTGGGCAAAGCCTGAACTCTAAGGGAAGGGCAGTGGATGCCCTGTTACTAGTCCTCAACTACAAATTTGTACTGTTAAAATATATGGAGTGTAGAGGCACTGGCGAGTGGGATACTGAAGAATGATGTAACCAGTCCCTTCCTGCCAGTGAGCCATGGCACAAAGAACAGAAGCAGAGCCCTGGAGGTGGGAGGGGACTGGATACATCCTTCAGTGCCCACAAAACTCCTTTGCACTGTGTGGCTGTATGGCTTTTAAGGTGAGTCAGTGGGTGGGTAGGGGTTGCATAAGATCATACCTGCATCAATGCTACATCTCCCAAATTGGATCTTAACCCTGGTGTTTTATTGCTACAAAAAAGTGTAAAAGAACAATTCTGTTGAAACAGCATTTGATAGGGAAAGCCAAAAAATTCATTAAGCTGTAAAAATAACAGTCAACAGTCAAAAAAGAAGAGCTGAAAAGTAAGAAAGGGAAACAATATCAGTGCAAATACATATTCTCATCCAACAGTTAAAGATCAGTAGCATAAACTTGGGCTAGGAAACATGGTGTTCCCCAAAGGGGCTGGATTATGACATGGGTTGAAGTCAGTATCCCTTACAATTGGCCCTGGGGTCAGAGCTTCATGGAATTTCATGAATCTGGAGAGTATTCACAACATGAACCAGAAATGGGGAACTGTGATGATTAGATTTATTTTCTTTCTTTTTTTTTAAGTTTTGCTTTTCTTTCTTTCCTTCTTTCTTTCCTTCTTTCTTTCCTTCTTTCCTTCCTTCCTTCCTTCCTTCTTTCTTTCTTTCTTTCTTTCTTTCTTTCTGTCTTTCTTTCTTTCTTTCTTTCTTTCTTTCTTTCTTTCTTTCTTTCTTTCTCTGGTAATGGAAGTTTTCTTGTGGCAAATCTAATAAGTGTTGTGTTTGCTGTGTTATCCTAGCTTTATAGTTTCTGTCACGTTTCCCAATCATATTTATCAGGTTTAATTATTTGTTATTCTTTCATATGAATATTTTTATTTCTTTAGTTTCACTAAGGAAATTCTATTCATTTTTTTAAAAAAAGTTAGATTTATTCCCAGATAAAATTTTAATGCATTGTAATAATTCCATAGTAACTCCAAAATACACTGAGGTTCTTCCAATAGTCCCATATTGACATGAAAATAACATAATTTCTCTGAATAGCTGTAACTGGCCATTGCAACTTCCTCGCTGACTCTGGGAAAGAAGCACCCTTAAGAAGTTGGCAGAATCTTGGGAGCACCTGGCACTCTATGGTTCTTGGATGCTGGTGGGCTGAGAGTCCTGCACCATAGAGCACTGGAGTTGCCTAGCCAGGAAGTGTCAGGAAGTGATGTGTCGCTGTCTTTGCTCCTCCTATGCTCAGACAGGACTTTGATGAGTAAGCTCACTAACTTTTTCCAAAAGAATTAGTCCATAAGCAAATGAAGAAATGTTTGCTACTTTAGAATTTATTTTGGGATCTGGAGTGCAGAAGGGGCTTAGGGGTTGAGGAGAAAAGGGGGAGGATTTGGTCTCACTCAGATGTGAGTGGGGTGCCACGTTTGTCCACGGGCCATGCTTTCTTTCTCACCGGCATAGATTGCAGTGGGTTTGATGGAACATTCTTTTAACTCAATTTAAGAAAGCTTCCTCTAACTTCTAGACTGATCATCTGGCTCATGAACAGATTGAAGGGAAAAGCTACACATTGGACAAGATCCTGCCTCCTTGCTCTCAGCATTAGGCTTCTCCTGTGTAGTTATCTTGGGCTGCTGCGGCACCCTTTTCTTGGCTGGGAGAGGTTGCAAGGGTCCTGGGGAACATTCAGCAGCTGGAAGAAAACAGCCACTAGGAAGCCAATCTTCTCTGTTTCCTTCCAGCCACGCTCAATGTTGCTTTGGTGCCCTGTGACTTATCTTATAGAACTACCATGCCATCTCTGAGTAGTTAAATGTCCAAAGGAATCATACACCTGCCTACTAAAGCAGAGCTGCAAGGAGGGAAAGGCACAGCGTAAGGGGGTTCTGGACAGCTTTGTGTAACTCCAGGCTGGGCACATGCATGTCATCCAGAAGATTCGAGGTGTAGAGGTTACATCTCTTGCAGGGGGCTTATTTGACTTTTATTAAACCAGTTAGCATAAAAAAGAAGAAGAAACAAAGTGCATCTATTCTGAAAGAAGGATAGAAAAGCTCCCTTCTTCATGATCTGCTGGTAAGACTGTAAAATCCTATTCTTGAGTTAAGAGTATGTGCATATGTGTGTGTGACTTGTGTGTGTGTTTTGGAGTGAGTAGGCTACAATATAGCCACTTAAATATCCTAAAGGCTGTGGATCCTGTTAGTCTTAGAAGCTAAGCTGGGTCAGCCCTGGTTAGTACTTGGAAGGGAGGCTGCCAAGAAATACCATGTGCCATAGGCTGTATTTCAGAGGAAGGAATTTGCAAAACCACCTCTGAGAATTCTTGCAAAAAAAAGCCTATGAGTGGACAGGCAACTTGAAGGCACACACACAGCAAGAGAGAGTCTTCAAAATAGTTAAGACTGGATTTGAAGAAGCAAACGGAGAAGCATTTGCAAAAGGCAGATGGGGAAAATGGTGGAGGAGGGTCCCACTCTCCATCTCCATCCACGGAAGAGAGCTGTAGTAAGTCACTTAATGCTGGTACCATATCACTTGAGGATCCACTCAGGCTCTGATATTTTTTAGTGGCATACTTTAGCTTAGGAGGCTTGGGGCCTCAGAACTGAGCAGGGGGAGCACGCAATTTCCACCCCTTCTACAGAGTAGTTGTAGCTAGATGGCTCATTGTTATGACACTGGGCAGGGCAGTTTCCCTTGACTTTCGGGCCAATCGACTGCCTGATGAACAGATTCAGATCACAGGGAACACACTGAAGGTGCTTCCTCAGCTTACAGCTGACAATGATTTCTAATAAGTATGGAAAGAACATTCAGAAATATTCAAAAATATGGTCAAAAAAGAGTTTTTCAAGTTTCTGGAAACCCTGGTAAGGAGAATCCTGGACAGAGAAGAATCTTTGCAGTTTCAGACTTCTTCTGCACAAAATTTTGCCCCAAATCCAGTAGACTATAATCACATCCTTCTTTCCTAGTATCTGCCTTCATATGTTGTCTCCTCTTTTTCATATAAGAAATCATGAGAATGATTTCTAGCCAAGAGCTTATAGGCTGCCTTTCTTTGTTTACGAGAATAGAAAGGGTTGTTCCCAATGCAGAATTCTTATGCTGTGTTGGCTGTGTAGAATCTTGGCCAGTATGTCTTGCCAGATCCTATACTTTCCAGTTTAAGAGAAGTCCATTCTAAGTCACTGTAGAGGCTTTTGAATATTGTATGGAATTCTCAGCTGACACTCCTACTGAAAAGATTTGCATTTATAGGCCCTTTTCGCACCTTACCTGGTGCCACTGGTGTCGTGCAGGGATCACGCAAAAAGCCTCGTCCAGGAGGCACTCGCATCCCCTCTGCTTCCCCTCCACACCAGCTCTGTGCTGGCTGGAAGGAAGCGTGAGCGCTCTGCCCCTTCCTTCTGCAGCACAGCCGAGTACTTTCCCAGACTGTGCTGGGGGAGGAAGCGCAATGGCTGTGAGTCCAGAGCCTCCGCACGCAAGGTAAGTGTGTGTGGGGCATGGGAGTGGCGCGCAATCACGCATCATTTCTGGCAATGAACCAAAAATGATATAATGCATGATCACCCCTAATGGCCTCAGGAGCGTTGCGCGATTTCGAGGACGTCACGTGGAACGGTCCTTGCAATTGTGCAACGCTCCCAAGGCCGTTTCGCAACAGGACTGGCATGCGAAAAGGGCCATAGTCTTGATTTCCTACTTAGAGTAGACCACATTTCATCAGAAAGACTTAAGAATAACCTAACGAAGTAGAAGTCCACATGATTTTAATGGATCTGCTGTAAGTAGGAAAAATAATATGGCACCAACCCAATCTGGCAACAACCTTTTTTTTTTTTTTGGTGGTTGTGTTTGCTAGATTTAGAACTTTTATGCTGAGGTCTTGGAGATGCTGGATTCTGTTTGAATATCAGTGTCATTATGTATCTTTCAGACCTTGCTGCCCCTAGGATGTATCTCACCACCATGATGGCTGTCCTGGGATTCTTCCTCATCTTTGCATCACTAAGAATATGTAAGCAGTGGGGATTTCATCTGGGGAAATTCATTTATGCAAAAATACAGAAAGCAATATTGTGGCTTTGGCATCTGTGTGTGTGTGTGTGTGTGTATACATATATATGTATGTGCGCATGTGTGTATGTGTGAAATCTGGGCAGAAATATACCTCCTTCTGTCAGGAAACATATTTTCCATGAAAGGAGAGGTGTCTGTGCTGAAGTATAATAGATTTTATTAACTTTGTGCAAATTTACACAGTCTGTACACGTATAATATTTCCTGTGCATAGAACATGCTTCCCCAGAAAAGCATTATTTTTGCAGGAGCTTCTGTGCATTTTGTACAAAGGGCACCATCACATTCACAACAATATGGCAGAATATTACAGAAACATTACAGAAATCAGTTTCTGATTCAGAAAACCTTTTTTATTCGTGCAAACAAATCTTCCCACACCTGAAGTGTGAATAATCTCACAGTTGTGCCCCTTCTCCTTTGTGGTTGTTTTGAGGAGCAGAATTCCCTTCAAGGAACCAAATTTTAATGAGCATTTTCCCATTCCTAAGGAGAACTAGTTCCTGTCACAAAAAGCAACTCCTGCAGCAAAAGAATTCAATTTCCCCTTTCCTGGTAGACGGATTCAGATCACTTTAAAATAAACCTCTATTGGGTCAACACATTATTTTTCCTTTGGATTTTGCGAGACATTTAGCTCGGCAAGATGGACTAAAGAGCATAATAATCATAGAATCATAGAATCATGGAAGAGACCCCAGGGGCCATCAAGTCCAACCCCCTGTTATGCAGGAACACACTTCAAAGCATTCCCAACAGATGGCCATCCAGCCTCTGCTTAAAAACCTCCAAAGAAGGAGACTCCACCACACTCCCAGGCAACATATTCCATTGTACAACAGTTCTTACTGTCAGGAAGTTCTTCCTGAGGTTCAAGTGGAATCTCCTTTCCTGCAGCTTGAATCCATTGCTCCTTGTCCTAGTCTCCGGAGTGGCATCTTCCCAAACACCATTTTCTAGGATTCTACATTGACCTTTTCGAATGGTAGTTTGTGGTTTAGACATTTCATTGACTTTGTAATACCTGACCATGCTGAAGGCTTGTACTGCTGTTTACAGTGAGTAGAAAACATAAGAATACAAAAGTTGCACACACCTTTACAGAGGGACCTGAATTTCTTTCCTTTTCCCCTTTTTCAGGTGATTCTCTGCGTTGTGAATCTTGTGTCAGCGAAGGCACAACCTGTGGTGGCCCAGTGGTGGGCTGTCGACAAGGGCGAGATACCTGTGTTGTTGTATTGATTGAAAGCACAATATGTGAGTCTTTTGTGCAGACAGATTGAATTGGGAAAGATGGAAAGGATCTAGAAGAAATAGGAAACAATCCCCTGGATTCATAATTCAGTTAGTCTTAGCACAAAGATAATAAAGTTTCAACCCTTTCGAACACAGGTGGCCTGTTTAGCAAAACCATCATGGGGGACATTACAGCGTCAAACCAGGTACCTATGAAAACAGTTTTGTGTTTTCCTGGCATGTTTCTGTGTCAGTTTCATGGTCTCTCGATTCCATTTTGTAGCAAAGGTTAGGTTCCTTTGATAAATTCAAAATCCTTATTGTCCTGTTTTGTAACTAGTAACAAGATGAATCTCTTAAGCAAAATATAAGCTTCTCCTTAGCTCCTTCTTATCTTGTTGCTCTCATCTCTCCTTACCAGCCCACCGGAAACCTATGTTCTGTGAATACTTGTCTTCTTATCCAGCCTAGAGTCTCTTCCTCTTTGGCTCGGTTATGGCCTTTTTCTCTCGCTGCCCCCTATGCGTGGAATCGCCTTCCGGTGACCTTGCAAACTGTCCCTTCTCTTTCTGTTTTTAAATCAAAATTGAAAACTTTCTTGTTTTCTGACATTTTTGGAATGTTGGACTAGTTTTTATTGTTAATCAGATGATGTATTTTATTGGCATTATAGTAACATTCTGTTGTACTGGTTATAATTGCATATACCTTTGACTTTTTTCATTTTCTATATCTTTATTTTATTATGTATTTTTCTATGTCAACTATTGTATTTTAATTTTGTAAAACACCATGTGCATGAATGATGCTATATAAATAAAGAGTAACAACAACAACAACAACAACAATAGTGATAATAATAATCAGAAGATACAGAAAAAGAGGGAAGAGTTTAGAAAACCAGCATTTAGTGGGAAGAGGGAAATTTTATAATACTGGAAATACTGGTAACAAAATTACATTAACTGATCCAGTTAAGTACAGGACTAGTAAAGAGTATTTGCTTGCATATGTCCTTTTTTGATATTGAACATCAAGTATAAACTACCTCCCCATGCAATATTTCCCATCCCATCACACCCCAAGTCATCTTTCATGCATGTGAAACATACTACCATGACTCTGTAAGGGTCAAGTGATGAGGAAGAGGGAACATTAAGGAACCACCTGGCTTTAGCTGCAGTTTTACATACAGATGGATATGACAGCATTTTCTGAGGAATGAAATTGAATGCATAACTTGATGGTGGGGAAAAAAAAATACATCAAACAAAGGCCATTTTCACCCTACACTTTTCTAGCGCTATTTCCACTTTCAACATCCTATGGAATCCTGGGGTTTAGGGAGGAGCATTTAGAATTCTCAGCCAGAGAGCCCTTGGGCCTCAGTAAATTACAAATCCCAGTATTCCATTGGATGTTGAAAGTGAAATAGTGGCACTGTAAGAGTGTGCTGCAGAAATGGTCAAAGAAGAAATACATGGAATAAGATTCTTGTTGCAATTGGTTGATTCCAGGGAGGATGAATAGGAGTTAATGTATATTCCCATACTCTGAGTAAATATGTTCCTCATTTGCAGATGGACCTACTAAACTGATAGGAGCAAAGGCCTGTGCATTCTCAAGTATCTGTAAGAGGCCTTTTCAATTTCTGAATATGGGGCAGGGGAAATATGAACGGACAACTGTCATCTGTTGTACGGGAGATGCCTGCAGGACAGCTTCTCCTAAAAGTAAGTACCCTGGAGGTTGATGGAAGATTTCTTTAGGTCAGACATGGCAGCATTCCAGAAGTAATTTGAGTAGGAATATTGGCAGGTGAGCAATATCAGGAGGGATAGTTCTCACCTTTGCTTTAGGTGGAACCTCATGATGACCTCTTTCAAAGCAATTGGACCTCTTCTTTCTGTTGAAGAGCAACACTGAGGTGGAACTGAAGCTCTCATGGTCAAGCCCACAGGACATTTTGATTATAAGGGAAGCTGATTTCATCTCCCCTCCCCTGGTGATTTGGATAACCACAGCCACCTATACTTTGAGACTTTCCTTGGTGGTATATCTGTGTAAATTTGCATATCTGCAAAAATTACTAGAAGACAACTGTCAAAGAAGATATGGATCACTTTTTTAAGCCAAGCAGTTAGTTTTCTCCCACCAAATGAATTACCATGCTGTACTACATCCCACTAAGTAACTTACCTATATCAGTGGGCCTTATCAAATTCATAATTCCATGGAGGAGGAGGATATAGTACAATTAAAATTCCTTACTCCTATCATAGCTTTTCATCTTCCCATGGGCAAAGAATAAAGAGCTAAGCAACAGAAGCTCTCTGTTCCAACCCACACATTTTAGAGTGCTTTTTTCTCCACCATTCCCAGTGGAATGCAAAGATACAAGTAACTCAAGATTTTTTTTTTCCTTTCCTCTCTCTTGGAAAAGAAAGGAACTTGTCTGTGTACCTATTAGCCAAAAGCAATCCAACACTTACCGAAGAGTTTTAAAAAATATTGTAAGTAAGAAGGATTGCATCAGGTTTCTGGGTGTCATATCTTGGAGCATTCTTCTCCATGGTGAGATGAGAAAGTTGTCATGTTACAGAAACAGATTGCATTCCAGAAAACCCTTGGAACTATCAACCAGCTAGGGAAAAATAACAAAAATCTCTTATTTTCTCTAAGTAAAAACTTGCTACTTACAGAAAAGTTGACTTTCTGTTTTCAGGTTACCCCATGGCTAAGGAGGCAAGAGTCTAATCTTTGGAGATAAGCCTCTACCATTCTTCCTCATATCCTTGGTCACCATTCCAACAGGACAGCTTGAAAGAACTGACAAAAATCCACTGGAGAGCAAAGGATGCTAAATGTTTGCACCCCTGAGCTCCAGGATCCCAGATGTTTTAGCACCGCTATACTCACAGGAGTATAGGGCATCTCTCCTTATCTCATATAACCCTCTGCCCTCCTAAGTAGGAAATTAACCCTGTGTTAGCTAGATATAGCTTGGCCCAAAGCCATTAGATAATGTAAAAATGCTTTGCCACAACTCCTCAATGCAGGGATTATTGATCTGACAATCCAGAATTTTGGCCAAGATACTGCACAGGGAGGTGTAGTTACAGGGATGTAGCTATGGAGACATAGTGGCAGCTCCTAAGACTTCTCTCAAATCCTACCTTCTGAGCCATGTTTCCCCACCACCACTGCCAACACAGCCTTTTTCATGTTGTGGGAGAACAGAGAGGTGAGTGGGGATGCATCCAGGTTTTCTCCATTGCTGGACATGCTGTGAGAATCATCTGCTGCAGGTGCCTCTTGATACATGTCTGTCTACAGGAAAACAGCTGGATGTGTCTGCCTCTCCAGCACTTTTGAAAATGTACTAGAGCAAAACCACATTTTTTCCCTCTGGACAGTGGAGGTATTGCTCTTTTGGGTAAATGAAGACCATTTCATCTCAAGTTTTTTAATGATTTGAGATTTCTGGAGCAATGTGTGGATGCAGACCATCCTGATCCTCCAAGTACTTTGTAAACCATTATGTACACATGTCCTTCTGAAACACACACTGTCTATAGGGTTGTCCAATTAAGATTTTAATCTTCATTTGGAGGTGGGTGTTTAACTGCACAATGCAGCTTGGCTTGATTGTATCAAGCACGATTATACCTTTTACCTGAACTGATGATGAATTTCTTCTTTTTGGTATCAGTATCATTAGGTCTCGTCCATCCCAATGGGAAGCAATGTCCAAGATGCTTTGAGTATGCACCAAGAGACTGTGGATCACAAATGGTTGATTGTTCGGGAGAGGAGACCCACTGCATTGAAGTGCTTGAACAAGTTCCAAAAGGTAATATCAAATTTGAAGATGGGCAAAAAGAAAAACAAACTAACTAACAAAAAACAGCTGACGTGAGAGAATGGCCGTATCTTGCAGAAGTTACTTGTGAAGCTAATGATGAAGAATATTTGAAGTGGTACATAATATACAGGCATGTCTCAGTTAACAAAGCCTCTTATAAAGAAACTCCTTTCTGCAAAGTCTTTTTATGCACACCTAGATCCTTGTTTTCCTCCTTTTCCTCTACACAACTGGCATTTGGAGGATGGTGTAGGAGACCTAGAGAAACAAAGAGTTGTGGTGTTAGGTACAGCAGCACATCTGCAGTAAACCATGCAATAAAATCCTATTGTGAAAGAGCTGTATCATTTTCTTGCTGACTCTACTGTAACCATGCATGCCCACTTACAATAAGGAAAGTAAACAACAGCAGTCTCTGGAATCCTTTATTAGGCATGTATAAATGGCAAATTAAGACAAAAATAAAGAGCAGATAATCATGCCTTGTCAGCTTCCCTTGGCATGTTTGAAAGTGTAGATGTAACAGTTAATTTTCCCAAAATGGAAATTGCTGAGTGGAGGTGAGTGAAAGAAGAAGATAACTAGGGATGTATTTTGGAAAAAGGCTTCCAGTGGTCTCTAGAGGGTTCAGTCTGTTTTTCTTCACTTGTGTAAGACTTGCTTGACCTGGTTATTTCACTTCTCACATTAATCTTGTGAGTTTTGAAAAAGACATGTTGAATTGCTCTTCTTTTCGTTGTGTAGCAACTTATCTGCATTCTTCCCGTGTCGTTTGTTCCTCTGTTACCAAAGTTTCTGTTAAACAAATGTTGCTCAGAAAGACTTTGACTTGTTAACTGTGCCATACTCACATATACATTTGACTATGCATGAATACGTGTGCATAAGCATGTATGATAGACTTGATCTGGTGATGGTAGAACACAATTTGTGGATCTCAATACCATCCATCACCCAACCCATTTAGCAACTCTACTGCCCCTCAGTGGCTACTGCCAATGTTGCTGATACACTTCCAAATATTGATGGCAGAAGAATGCCAAAAATAGGAGGGTGTCTATTGTTTTAAAGCAGAATTGTGCTCCTGGGGAGCTTTCTAAGATGTATTATTTTTGCTTTAAAACAAGATGTGTATTTCTCAGACCTGCTGTTTTCAGAGGCCATTTCAGGCTTTATCCCAAAATTGGACAGCATGGCAGGAAGTCCAGCCCCCGTTGAGTTCTAGTGGGAAAGATCATCCATTCCCCAGCCCAGATATTGCTTATTTGTCCTCTAGTGGTTAATTTGCTTTTCATCTCAGTTCATTAGAAATAACTTCCTTGGGCTACCTGTACAATATGAGATATGAGTCAATACAATTGCTTTTGGAAGAGATGAGGAATGATTATGTGGACAAGATTCCCATTTTCTTTTCTGACTGCCTACCTTGACTTTCTTCCCCAGGTTACTATTATTCAGACAGGTACAGGAAGGGTTGTGTTACTGAAGATCTGTGTTCACAAAAAGGTGGAACATTTTTTATCGATTATGAAACTACAGTTAAGAAAACGGCATGCTCTCCAGCTTCCCCTGTAGAGTGAATTACTTCTTGATCCTCTTCTTTCATTGACGCTGATATTGTACCCCAGATACTTTGACCTGTAGTTTTGCTTCTCTCTTTGCTACCTCTCTGAAAACTGAACCATTTAGACTCTAAGTTCCAGAAACCCTTCATGTTGCCTAGGGAATTCTGAGAGCTGTAGAACAAAAATTAACTTTTCAATACCTGATCTTCCTGAACTTTTCTAAAGCTATTTTCTCCCTTCAGACTAGGGGGTTGGTATCACAGACGTTGCAGGAGTGCATCTCTAATTGTTCCTTGTCATTGTCTCCACCAGCTGTGAGCAGCCCTTCAGCAATCTCTGGGGGGACTCATAATTCCCACTCCAGCTTTAGGGTCTTCTGTATGTAGATTCTTGTCTCGTGGGGTGACTAATAAAAACTAATTTTAAAACAAAGAAAAACAAGACTGTTGTGTTGATATTTATAAAAGTATTTAAGTTCTCTTGGGATTTTTCAAGGCTATGGAAATTTGGAGCTTGTTGATTTAAGCCAGCATCCAATAATCACTATCTAGCAATATTCAATGCATTATGTTAAGTTCTTCCTTTGATCCAAATTCAATTTTCTTACCCTTGCATGAACCTGGCTCCATTTGCCTTCAGATTTCTTAGGGAACTGTTGCTAAACATATGTCATTGCTAGAGTTGTATCTAGGGTGGGTCAAGTAGGGTACATGCCATGGGCGCCAAAGCCAGAGGGCTATGCTGGCTGATTTAGTGGTGGTGGTGGTGGAGGAGGAGGAGGACTGGCTCCGAAGGTGGGGGTACAACTTCCATGCTTGTCCTGTGGGTGGTATGGGGAAGCTCTTGTTTGTTCTAATCCATAATGCACGTTGGGCAGAAGGGAAGGGTGTGAACACAGAACTCGCACAGTAAGATTGGAATTGGAAACTGTAATTTTGAGCTGAGTCTGATGAAGGCATTTTGATTTCCCACAAATGTATTATGCATCATTAGATTTGTTGTTAATTATACTGTGCACACACAAAGAGTACAATATTTATTATTAGGTGTCCCCCCCCTTTTTTTTTTTTTGGAAAACACAGGAAACTAAAGAAAAGAATCCATATACACACACATTTCAAGGTAGTGCTGTCACCCTGAAATTCACCCCTACATCCCCAAGACTAAAGAACGGGGTCCAGGCTCTGAGACTCCAAGCCAGGATCTGTGATCTGGGAACCCTACCTAACAGATTTGCATTGTTGTTGTTGTTGCTGCTGTGTGCCTTCAAATCATTTCCCACTTATGGTGACCCTACGGTGAACCTATTGTGAGGTTTCCTAGGGCTGACATACCCAAGGTTATCCAGTGGGTTTCCATTGTTGAGTGAGGAATCAAATCCTGGTCTCCAGAGTCATAGTTGAATGCTCAAACCACTATATCAAGCTGGGTCTCCAGAGCTGTGAAAAGTGTTGGAAGCAAAGAGTCACCAAGAGGGAAATCTTGATACTTGCAACACACACACATATACAATCTGAGTAGCTTATTCAGTGAGACTACTCTTTTCTAGGCGACTTTAAGGAGCATGTGCCCCCATATATTCCTATTGTATCCCTGAAATCTTCACTTTAAGAGCCATCCATAGCAGAAAGACAGGCCAGGGATAAAGCTGACAAGGGAGGATGGCAGGCAGGCAGGCAGACTGGAAGTCCGGCTGAGCTTCTGCATGGCGTTCATGAGGAGTGACCACTTCAGGTGCACAGTTAAAAGGCCTAGACAGCTGCTGCTACCACAGTTAAAGGGCCATGGGAAGAAAGGGAGGGAATGGGAGAAAATGGCCTAGCAACGGGAAATGCCTTCTGACCCCATTGCAGTTCTTAAGAGAGAGAGGAAGAGGAGCCGTGCTCTTGTTCCTCTTCCTCTCGCTAACGCAGTGCATCAGGGAAGAGAGATGGTCCCTGCTGTTCTCTTGCTTCCCGGCATTCCGGTCATCTGGTCCATCCTCACTTAGTTCACTTGTTCTCCAGAAGAAGAGAAAAGCAATCTGGTTATGTGGTGGAGAAAAATATGGGGTTTGGTTTTACATGTAAAAGTTCTTGGATGCTGGTGGATTGAAAGTCCTGCACCATAGACCACTAGGGTTGCCTAGCTAGAAAGTGCCAGGAAGTGATGTGTCGCTGTCTTTGCTCCTCCCCTGCTCAGAGAGGACTTCGATGCGTAAGCTCACTAACTTTTCCAAAAGAATTAGTCCGTAAGCAAATGAAGAAATGTTTGCTATTTTAGAATTTATTTTGGGAGCTGAGTTGCAGAGGAAGCTTGGGGGTTAAGGGGAAAAGGGGAAGGATCGGGGCCCATAAAAATGTGAGTGGGGTATAACATGAAGCCCATGGGCCATACTTTCCTCTCCAATGGCATAGATGGCAGTGAATTTGATTGAATATTGTTTTGATTCAATTTAAAGTAGCTTCCTTTAAACTTCTAGAGCAATCATTTGGCTGGCAAAGTGAAAAGGGGGAAACTGGGTAAGATCCTGCCTCTTTGCTGTCAGTATAAGGCTCCTCCTGCGTAGTTATCTTGGGCAGCTGTGTGAACCCTTTCTTTTGGATGATGGAGGGTGTAAGGGTCCTGGAGAACATTCAGCAGCTGGGAGAAAATAGCAACTAGGTATGCAATCTTTTCTGTTTCCTTCTAGCCAAAGCACAATGCTGCTTTGGTACCCTGTGTCTTACCCTGCAGAACTATCATGCCATCCCCGAGTTGTTAAATGTCCAAGAGATCAAGCACCTACCTACTATGGTAGAGTTGCAAGTGGGAGGAAGCACAGCGCAAGGAAGTTCTGGACAGCTTTGTGTAATTCAAGGTTGGGCACACCAATGTCATCAAGAAGATCCAAGCTATAGAGGTTGCACCTTTAAGGGGTGGATGGGATTTTCTCTTGCGGGGGGGCTTACTTGATCCTTATGAAACCAGATAGCATAAAGGAGAAGAAGAAGAAATAAAGATTTTGAAGAGAGGAAAGAAAAAACTCTCCTGTTCATGGTTTGCTGGTAAGAATGTAAACATTTTTCCTGGGTTTAAATGTCTGTGTGTCTATGTGTGTGTATTTTCTGGAGTAGGGACAGTCTTCAATATATGCTATAACTTTGGATGCTTTGGAGCCTCACACCCTGTGCAGAGGGAGCACACACTTGCCACTCCTACTTTGGAGTGTCTGTAGCTAAATGGGCCATTGTTACAACTCTATACAGAGGATTTTCCCTTGACTTTCAGGCCAATCGACTTCCTGGTGAACAGGAAGTGTGTTTCACACGAAACACACTGAAGTGGCTTTTTCTGCTAAGCAGATCAGCTGATAGTGATTTTTCTAAAGGATGGAAAGAACATTCAGAATTTTTTTTAAAAAAAGAAATGATTTAAAAAAGTGTCCAGAAACCCTGATGAGGAAAGTCCAGGACTGAGAAGAAGTTTTGCATTTAGGGATTTATTCTACACAAAATTTGCGCAGCATTATGTGGGTTTGTAATGACACCCCCTTTCCCAGAGCTACCTTTATATGTCTCTCTTTTTTTTCCAACTTTCAGATATGGAATCATGATAATGGTTCCTAGCCAAGAGGGTATTGGTTGCCTTTCTTTGTTTCCAAGCATGGGAAAGGTTGTTCCATGTGCAGAACTCTTATGCTATGCTAACTATACAGAATCTTGGCTAGTGTGTCTTGCCAGATTCAAAAGAATATAATTTCTTGTCTAAGAGCAATCCATTCTGAGACACTATGCAGGATTGTGAATATTGTATGGAATTGTCAGTTGACACTACTACTGAAAACACTCATATTTATGCTCCTGATCCCAAACTTAAGATAGATCATATTATACCAAAAAGACTAAAGTAACCCATAACTAGGGCCCTTTTCACACGGCATTCACCATGTGAAAGAAGGAAGAGGAGGAGCCCTCACACTGCCTGCTTCCTAGCAGGCAGGAGCTGTGGAGCTGAAGCAATGGGGATGCGAGAGCCTCTTGTAAGAGGCTGGTCACGCATTCTCCACACCCCAGCACTGCAAAAAGGTAAGGTGCAAAAAGCGCCAAGTTGGAGTCCAAATTATTTTAATGGGTCTACTCTCAGTGGGAAAATAATATGGCACCAACCCAATCTAGAACCAACCAATTCTTTGTGGTTATGTTTGATTGTTAGATTTAGAAGTTTTCTCTGGTGTCTTGGACATGCTGGATCCTGTTTGAATATCAGTGTCATTACATATCTTTCAGACCACGCTCCCTATAGGATGTATCTCACCACCACGAAGGCTGCCCTGGGATTTTTCCTTATCTTCGTACTTGTATTGAGAGGTAAACAGTAGGTATTTACCTCTTTTCTTAATCTGAATAATTTCAGTGATTTTTCTCCCTGCTCTGTGAGCCAACAAATATTTCAGCAGTTTTGTCTGGGGAAACTCATTTTCGCAAAAATACGGAAAGTAGCATTTTGGCATTGGCATCAGAAACATGTTTTCTGTACAGGGATAGGTGTGTTTTCAGAAATGCAATAGCATGTATTAATTTTTTGCAAAGTCATGCAATTTGTACTCATATAACATTTCCTGTGCAGAAAACACGTTTCTGCCTGAAAGGCAGCATTTTGGCCTCCGTAGATTTTGCACAAAGGTCACTGTCGCATCCCCAAACAAAATTGCATAACGTTATAGAAACATTATGATTTGGATAAGCTCTGTGGTTTTTGGTGCAAACAATTCTTCCCAAAGCAAGTTCTGAAGGGTGAATTATCTCACAGTTGTTCCCCTTCTCCTTTGTTGCTCTTCTTGCCTCAAGTATCAGAAGTCCCTTCTTTTATCAAGGATCAAAATATTAGTGAGCATTCTTCCCATTCCTAGGCCATTTCCACACTACACCGTTATAATACTATTATTCCACTTTCATCATTCTGTGGAATTCTGGGGTTTGTCATTTACTGAGGCCGAAGAGCTCTCTGACTGGGAATTCTAAATGCCTGTCCCTAAACTGCAAACCCCAGGATTCCATAGGATGTTGAAAGTGGAATAATAGCACTATAACATTGTAGGGCGGAAATGGACCAAGTCAGGAGAGGGTAGTTCCTCTCACAAAAAAAATGGCTCCTTTGTCAAGAGAAATCCCTTTTCCCCTCCCTGGTAGATTGCTTCAGAACATTCTACTATAAACGTCTATTGGGTCAAGTAATTCCTTTTCCTCCAGATTTTATGGGACTTCTAGCTGTGCAAGATAGACTAAAGATCATAGCAAGGATTCCCAGGTTCTTCCATTTTCGAGGATTCTCCATTGAAATTTTCCAATTATTTGTGCTATAAGCACTACATTCACATGCCAACACCTGAACATGTTGAGAAAGGCATATGCAGTTGTCTGCAGTAAGGAAGAAGTGGAAGAATACAAAAACTGTACACAGCTTTACTGACGGACCTGAATCTGCTTCCTTTCTTCCTTTTTCAGGTAATTCTTTGTGTTGTACTTCGTGAGTCAGACCAGGCACCACCTGTTTTGGCCTGGTGGTGGGCTGTCGACCTAGGCAAGATATTTGTGTTGTTGTATTGATTGAAAGCACAATACATGAGTTTTTTGCAGTTGCGTAGGGACAGGGGGGCAGGGAAGGCGGTTTGCCTGGGGCAGCAATATTTTGGGGGCATCCCAGACCACAGCCACACCCCTGTGCATCCTGGCCATGCCCCCCATATCCTGGCCACGCCCCCACACATCACAGCCATGCCCGCATGCACAGTGGCCACACCCCTTGCACCGTAGCCCTGCCCCCTCCCCCCCACTCCAAGTTCTGCTACTGGTGTTTCGTGCAAACAAGTTGAATTGAGAAAGAGGGAAAGGATCTAGAAGAAATAGGAAACAATCCTCTGGACTGATAATTCTGTTAGCCTAAGCACAAAGATAGTAAGGCTTCAACGCTTTCTAACACAGAAATGAAGAAAGATATATGTATAACCTGTACCAAAATTCATCCCAAGTTCATGTTGAAAATTAGCTGCCATAGAGGACCCCTGGCCAATTTCACGGCTCTGCAGTGGGGCAACAGTTCTTTCTCAGAAATCTTCAGAACAAGAGCATATAACGAAATGTTTGAGCAAACAATGTTTTTCATCAGGTATCCCAAACCAAAGAACCTGCTAACTCTTTGGGAGCATTAAGCACATTTTGACAGCTCCTGGCAGATTTTCAGTGATACTCCTACATCTAGCATCTCTTCCAAAAAGGGAATATCTCGTCTACAGCTATAGTGCTGCATGAGCTGCTGTAACTGTTGCACCGTCTAATGTAGCTGCTAGAATCTATAGAGCTAAAGGAGAATTCTAAAGAAGGGTATGAGATTAAGGCCTTTTAAGGATATTTCCCCAGTTATATTTCTGGAAACCCTGAGAACATGAAATGCATGTCCCCCTAGATCTTCTAGAAAGGATCCTTCAGGTGGAGGATTCTGACTGCCTGCCTTGACTGTTTTCTCCAGGTTACCGTTTTGTGAATGGCTACAGAAAGGGCTGTGTCACTGAAGAACTCTGCTCACAAAGAGGTGGAACATTTTTTTGAAGATTGGAAGTTAAAGTTTCTAAAACTGCATGCACCCCTGCCTCCCCTACAGACTGAGTTACTTCTTGATCAGTTCCTTTCTCTGACACAGACAGCGTTTACATTGTACCCCATCAACTTTGAGTTTGCCTCTCTTTTTGCTACATCTCTGAAAACCGAATCACTTGGACTATATGTTGGCTGGGGCATTCTGAGAGCTGTCATCCAAAAAGTAACTTTTCCATACATGCTCCTCCTGAACTTTTATAAAGTAACTTTCTCCCTTGAGAGTAGATGTGGGCATCACATAACCCTCCAGATGTTGTTCAGGCACATCTCTTATCACCTCTTGTCATTGTCTCCACTGTCTAAGACTGCTGGGAGCTGCAGTCTACCAGTATCTGACGGGACACGTGATTCTCAGCCCTGCTTTAATATGTAGCTTCTCCTGTCATGAGGTGACTAACAGTATTAAAATCAAAGGAAAGCAAATTCTCTTTGTTGAAAGGACTTTCTTGATTTTCTTAAAAAGGGAATTGGGGTTTGTTTGAGATTTTTCAAGGCTATGGAAGTTTGGAGGGGGGTTTTTTGGCTTAAATCAGTGCCTTCATTTTCAATATCCAGCTGATGTTCACCGTGTTATTTAGTCTCTGATTTGCAGCTTTTTCTGCTCTGTGATGACCGAGAACAGCAAAGTAAACCAAAAAAAAAAAAATGTCCTTGTCAAAATGGCTTTCTTTCTCTCTCTCTCTTTCTCTTTTTTTTAAAGAAATTTAAGTTGTCTTGCAGTAACTAGGAATTGAATTTTGCAAGGCCATAGACATACGGAGTTTGTCAGCTTAAGTCAGTTTTCTAAATTTTCTTTATCTAGCCGATTTTCACTGCATTACACCAGGGCTTTCCAAACGGTATGTCGTGACACATTAGTGTGTCACCTGTAGCGTGTTGGTGTCTTGCCTCCCTGGCCAAGAAAGACTGCCCCCCAAGCCCGGACCACTGCTGTCACTCTCACTGAGGCCTTTCCCTGGCAAAAATGATGGCAGCGGGCAAAGACTGGGTGGGAGGGGGCTGCCTTTCCTCCTGCTGCCACTCTTACTGGGGCCTTTCCTGGAGAGGGCAATGGCAGCAGGCCAGGATTGAAGAGGCTTCCTTTCCCCACCCTAGATATGCTTCTGGGTACCTCCAGTTTGCTAGTAAAACTGAAGTACTGTGTTGCGAAATGATGCATGTCAGAAAAGTATGTCACTCACATGAAAAGCTGAGAAAGCTCTGCATTACACGAAGCACTGCCTTTGATCAGTTTTCTTGCCTGTGCAATCTTCTGCCCAGCTCCATTTGCTGTCACCTTCAAAACATTTTTGGAGCCAGTTCTAAAGATATGTCATTGCAATAAGCAAATATGCCAATCTGTCTGAACAGAGATGAGTTATGACTTGAAATGTGAATCTGAAGGGGAAAAGTTACTAGAAACAAAGATTCAAGAGACACAATGTCCTCTGAGTGCCTGTCTCTGTTAATTAAAAGATACAACTTTGTTCATGAACTGTCTGTAATTCGTTTACCTGGACCAGGCAGATCAAGCTTTTGGGAAATGACTAAGAAGCACTTCTCAAAAATGATGCAAACTCTTTATCTATCTGTGCTTGGGAATGTTTCCCTGTGAATGTTTTGCAGAAGCTCTTGTTTGGACTAACCTATAATGTGTGTTGGACAGAAGGCATGGGTGTGAACTCAGAGCTAATGCGGTGGGGATGGACCTGAGAAGCCATAATGTTGAGCAGGGTCTGATCAAGGCAGTTTGATTTTCCAACAAAGCATGATATAATATTATATTCATTGTCAATCATACTGTGCACACACAGACAAAAAAAAAATTGGCATTTAGTATTTACTGATTTGGCTCCTCATCTTTTCTTTCAGCCTTTCCTACATTCAGTGTATTAATTCCCATGTTTCTCTGTTTGAAACAGTAACTACATTTCTTCTTCCTCCTTTGTAACCCTTGCCTTCTTGTTGTATACCACGGTTGGACAACTGTGGAAGGCTGGGTGCTGCGTTTGCCTCCAGAAGACCTTGATAGGCTAGATCACCTACCACAGTATGCATAAAAATTAAATAAGAATAAGAATGCCCCCAAATGCCCTCAACATTTGGGGGCATTTTGAGCATGTAACTTCCTGTCTAAAAAGGAGGAAGTGGGATGGGGAAAAATAAAAAGAAATGTGACAGCACCTTTAAGGCTAACTAGCTTTTATTTTGGCATGAGTTTTCATGGATATAAACCCATTTTTTCCCGATACAGTACAGAGAGATCATAAATGTTCAGATATAAAACATATTTACCCAGCTGTGGGACTCAGATAGAATGTAATAGGGTCTAGAATGATACAAATCCTGACTCTTCCCTGAAATTTTCAAAGGGCTGTGTAATGGGATACAGGTCCTTCAGATCTTTACAGGGGTCAGTTAGTGTTGAGGTGTGAAAGCAATACATCTGCTTACCAAAAGTCAGTTCCCTAGGATTCAAAGACGTCACTGAGAAGATTGCTTTTGTTATATGTACAGTAGTGAGGACTCTTGTACTAATCGATGTACCATGCCATGAAGTCATTTTCTTTTGTTAATACTTCCTTACTCAGTAAGGAATTGTGGAGGCAGCTGCTGTTTCCCTTACCTGTTCTAGGCAGCCACACACAGCTACAGTTGGATCAGCTAGAAGATAATGCATTCTTTCCCAAAGCACACTTTTTTGCATGTTCACTTCAAACACACTGCTGCAACCTGACACCAAAAGTCTGTATTCTTCCAACCCTCCTTCATTAGCCTCCCACTGCTGACACTGATAAAATCCTTCTAGCTAGACAGAAGACGAGGGGAAAAAGGAAGGCTGGAGTCCTTTAAAAAACTGTAAAAGGATATTTCTTTGACAGAGGCTTTGTTAACTGAGGTATGTCTGTACAGAGAATGGGGGGAAGTTTTTATTAGCATTGCAGCAATAAAGTAACTTTTTTTAAAAAAAATCAATACAGCAAATATGAAACAAAAAAGATCTTGCACTGAAAATAATATTGGGAAAACATTCATTATTATTTACCAACTGAACTCTGTCTACAGCATTTGCACATACCTACATGGTTATTAGTTAGAAGAAGTGAGACATCTGATGTAATGAGTATATGTGCCAGGTGACACATCTGTGATTCTTCAAATATTGATGGGGAGGAATAGTTAAAGTCCAACAACATATGGAGGTCCACAAGTCATCCCCCTCTGATGATTGTTGCACAACCACAAATAATTGAATTTAAAGAGTGAAGAGTTATTCATCAATGCTGAGGAGACATGCTGCAAGATGGATATTAATAGAGTATCTTCATCCATAGGAGCCCAGAGAGAGCCAGTAGGACTGATCCAGACATGAGAGTGGCTTTGCTGGCTTCTTGACATACTACTTTTGAAAATCCAAGCCCTTCCGTGGATTTGAATCTCTCACAAACAGATTTCTTGGTGCAACCCTTTGTAGTCACTGCTGGGCCAAGTACCTCTGGACATAAAAAACAGAAATGGTCAGTGTAATCACCAGAGGTCACCTGTAAGACCTGTTCATCTCATCTTCAACCATCTTCCCCATCCTCCCATGATCCACCTCTTTCATTCATACTCTTATTTCTGACTGAATAAGTAGCAGTAGGCAGTCCTAACATGACAACATAGGGATGGGCTTGGATTTGAGAAGCTCAGCTTCAAATCCACACTGAACCATAAAATTCTCATGAGAGAAAATTAACAGAAGATAAAGTGAGCTTAGCTCACTTCTCTCTTTGCAGGTGGATTCAACACACCTCTAGAGAGGAATGTATTTGAATGATTTGTGTGCCAAATAGATTCTTCTATGTTATCCTCCCTCCCCATTATTCAATAACATCATTCTTTTAGGAGGAAAAAAACAACAATGTAATATAGTGCCTAAGGAGTTGGGTGCACATGCTCACTCACCCGTACAAGCAGGAAAGGGGAAGGGGATGGGAGGGATGGATATCCCCTTTCTCCCACCTCCCACTCCCCCATCCCATCTTATCTCCCCCTCTTGCCCATGCAAATGAGTGAACAAGCAAGAGAAACACGCACAGATAGGCCCAGCCATCCCATCTGTACAAGTACTTTTTGTACATTAAATACAGTTTGAGGAGCTTATGATATTTGTGGTTTTTCCACTTTTGTGAGGGTCCTGCTCCCCTAGCCCCTACAAAAGTTAAGGGGCTGGATGTACTGTTTTCATTTCTGAATGCTCAGATCAATTTACAGAGGGTGGGAGTGAAGGAGCAGAGTCGGCACATATTTCTCCTTGTTAACAAGGAATAAAGTCAAGAGTGAGCACTTTTGAGGGTCCAGAAGACTTTTCTTTTCTTTCCCTCAGACCTTGAACAGTACACTCCATGCTCCCCACCTTGAATAAAGTTTTGTCCAGGTGGGAATTCATACCTGCAAAATGCTTGGGCTATGATGTAGCATTTAAATACAATTTACTGTCCCTTCGGCCATCTGACCATGTTCTGTTCCTAAAAACTGCTCCCTTTTTTGCCTAAAACAGGGCCAGAGGAATACATATTAATGGTAGATTACATCTCTTAGTTTTGTGGGGATGTCTCTAGCCATTTTGTGATGATTTGTTGTTGTCGTTGTTGTCATTGGGAGAGAGAGGACTGGTGGGATGGCCCACAAAGGTCCTTGGAAGATCAAAATCACTTCCAGAACCTCAGAGGTTGTCCAACCATGACCTAATGGGACAGTGTTCTATATCCTATACACCAAATTATGACCCATACATACATGTGGTATTTGTTTGGTAAAAAATCTCCTCCATTTCCAGGATGTAGGTCATGCAGTTAAGAATCAATTCACTTGTTAGATGGTAAGAAATAATTATATGATTTTAAGAAAGAATTTAAATGTAACTTAATGCATAAAAAATCAGAATTACCAGGTGTGACCATAAGAAAGCAGTAGTCATCCGATCCAGTACACTGCACCACTTCAGAAGGACACCTTCCTGTTGCAGAAAAGCAGGCTGGACATTGCTTTCCATTGGTTGTGGTGTTTATGGGTTGCACTAAAAAGCAAAGAATGGTCATGAACTAGTGGGATGTAGTAGCTGGGTCAGGACAGTCCTGAACATTGGTTCATCAGTGAACCTAACAAAGTCTCTGGCCATTTCCATGCTACATTGTTATAGTGCTATTATTCCACTTTCAACATCCTATGGAATCCTGGGATCTGAAATCTGGGGAAGGGTTGTTAGAATTCTCAGCCAGCAAGTTCTTTGGCCTCAGTAAACTACAAACCCAGAATTCCACAGGATGTTAAAAGTGGAATAATAGCACTATTTGACTCGAAGTTCTTGGTTTCCTTATAACCCTTTCCTGGGATTCCTTCCTTTGCTCTGACATGGAGCAGTTACGGTCAAGCTTATACCACACATGGCATCTCCTCCTTTTTCATCTCAGAAGCCTTCAGTTCTCCCTCTTCTCACCTCCCACTGGCAAACATGTATCAGGGCTGATCTCGTCTTTCCTCCATGAGCTCAGAGCTCCTGAGTTAACCCTTTTTATTACCTGGCCATTACAGAGCAGTGGGGAAAGAAAGTAGCAGCACCTTCGGGACTTACTGGATTTTATTTAATGGGGAATTGAACCCTGGTCTCCAGAGTTGTAGTTGAATGCTCAAACCACTACACTAATCTGGCTCTCCTAGACCACAGTACTTCAGTATTATTAATTAACTAATGATAAATATACCAAACCTTGCAGCCCTGATTCTGTCCCTCAACCCTCCTGTGCTTCGCCTTGGAAGATAGCGTGCCAGAAGAAAAAAAAAAAAAAGGACTGAAATGGTGGGGGGAGTGAAATAGAAGCAAGATAGACAGGTTGGTAATAATCTCAAAGAAAAAAGAGTATCCTTACATTTTGGGGAAACATAGGTGCATTCATTTCCCACGCAACAAGAGAGAGCATCTCTTTGGAATCTTCCTTGACCAAAATTCAGAAAAAAGGGCTCATGTTTGCAGGACTGGGAGAATTCACAGCCCTTTGCTATGACATAATTTTTGGTTCCAGCTGCAGAAGTAGAAGAAGAGTATGGTTAGTTATCCTGCAGTTGGCAACCCCTGGGTTGTAAAAGAGTTCTAGAGCATTTTGCACAGAGTAAGTCCTGAACTGCAAAGATTCTCTTCAATCCAAGATTCTTCTTGTGAGAACTTCTTGATACTGGAAGAACATGTTTTTCATATTTTTTTAACAAATATTCCCATCCCTAGCCAGGATACTGCCGACTGAGGTAGTTTGTTCAGACATTCTCAGGCAGGGTTGTGTGTGGTCCATGACAGGGGAGGAAATTGACCTCATCTCCCACAATGTTCATCACCCCTGCATGTAAATTCATTGCATGCTCCTGAAGGTAAGGTTTACGACCCAATGTGGTAGGGTGAACATTAAGGAACTACTGATCATTTTAGGATCTTCTTTCTTTTCCTTTCTTCCATTGGAAGATATATTTATTTCATTTTATTTCCATACTTTCCCTAGATCTGAGATCCAAAGCTGATCACAACAAAATTAAAACAGGCACAGATAAAACAGATAAAACAGGAACAAGAGTTCATAAGATATCATGCTAAACAAATGATTATCTTGGTAAAATAAGTAGTGATTACATTGTAATCAAAGTTGCCTGTTGACTTAGAGCTACCCCTTGAATTTTATAGTCTTTTCACAGACAAGAGCCCTTTCTGCAGGTTACTGGATCCCGGAAGCATCCTGCTGGGATCCCGGTAGAGCCTGTCCTGGAAGGGAAGCATGATAGGAGTGCTACCTTCTGCACCAGCTGCCTGCAGGAATGGAGGAGGTGCGATGGCTGTGCCTCTTCTTTCTGCAGCTGGACACTGTTCCAGGTGCAGGGACTGGGACAGGAAGCGTGGTCATTACACTTCATGAACCTCTGCAGCTCTGGTAAGTGCGGGAGGGTGGCAGAGGTCAGTGCAATCACAAGTCATTGATGGGAAGATCCTGTCAATGATTTGTAGCACGATCACGCTGCCTGGGGGTGGGAAAAGAACTGGACATGGATAATGTCATGCAGAACCATTGTGCAGGTCCCATACTTCTCCTGTTCCCAATACGGGAGGGCAATGTTCTGCAGAAAGGGACAAGGATTACATAGAGGTAGTTTGTCATTGCCTTCCTTTGAATATAGTCTATGGCCCTTTCTGCAACTCACCTTCTCTCAGTGCTGGGTTGCGGGGATCACGCAAGCAGCCTCCAGCGAGAGGCTCTTGTGTCCCCGTTGCTTCAGCTCCACACAAGCTGCCTACTCCCGAGAGTCCTGCCTCTTCTTTCCGCAGTGCAGCCTGAAAGTTTCCCAGGCTGCGCTGGGGCAGAAAGCATGACTGCCATGGCTCTGGAGGCTCTGCACACATGGCAAGTGTGCGCAGGGCCCTGGAGCCATGCGTGATCATGCACCATTTTCAACTGAAAGCGGAAAATGAAAAAGTGTGCTAGTGGCACCTACCCTACCCTGGAGCGTTGCAGGATTGTGAGTGCTTCGTGTAGATTGCTCCTCACAATCGCACAACGCTCCAGGCGCCCTTTCGAATGGCAAATGCCGTGCAAAAAGGGCCTACAACATATGATATTCCCTTATAGTTTCCCTTTCAAGTATTAACTAGGTCTGATCTTGCTTTGCATCTGAGATCAGAAAGGATTTGGTGCCAATTTAGATAACAATGAAATGCATATGTGCCCTTAAACCAATATCTAGGAAATTTACCTAGCATTGTCCAGGTAAGCCTTGATACTTTTACTCATGAGCTGAATGAAAAATATACTCAGATTGATAAATTCTAAATCCTTAAGAATTCTTTCATACCACATTTCCATGGAAATAGATCCAATGAATAACCCACCCACCCCAAACTTTGAAATCTGCTGATCGGTCCTAAAATTGCAGAAAAATGTTGAGAAATAAGCCTAAATCTAAATATCAAATTTTGTCAAAGAATGTAGAAATCTGAAACATTTGGCTGGGTAGTATCCAAAGCAATTGATGGATCCCAACCCAACTATGGCTTTCATTTTGTCCCCATCAGATAATACACCAAATCTGGTGATTTTGTGATCATGGAGGCAGATTTTTAGAGAATACCAACCACCCAGAGATAAACAAAATTGCAATACAAGATTGTTCTTTGGATTTAGTCAAGTCTCAAACAGATTGGCAGTTGATTTCAGAAAAGTTGTGAAAAGATCTGCATCAAAACATACCCAGACTGGTTTACAATTCCTCTCACCTACTCCTGCAGTTTCAGTCAGAAGGGTGAAACAAGTATCTTGGTCAGCACTACAACTTTTCCGATGGCCATGGCAGCTCTTGCTTAGACTGCTGCAAGTTTCACATTCCAGAGAAACACCTAAGGGAGGAAGCAGAAATGCTAGTTGCTGTTATGTTGTTGTTGCTCCATGCCTTCAAGTTGCTTCTGACTTACGGTGATCCTGAGGCAAACCTATAATGGTGTTTTCTGGGGTTGAGAGTGTGTGACACACCCAAGGTCACCCAGTGGGTTTCCATAGCTGAGCAGAGAATCCAACTCTGGTCTCCAAGCTTAGAGTCCAATGCTCAATCCACTACTGGCTCTTTGGGTGTTATGATCTCCTCTTGATTTCCTGTGTCTATATCTTTCTTCCACAATCAAGACCACACGATGAGCACCTGAGGCTTTGTTTGATCAATGGAAGATATTTTGAAGATATGCTTTCAATCACCTCTACAAGGAACGTGAATGGCATAGGAGGACAGTAGGAATGTTAATCTTCATTGAGTTTCTTCTTGAAGATAGCAAGGTGTAATTTTAGCAATTTTCATGCTTCTGCAAGAAATTTTTGGAAAATCACACTGATTTTTAAAGGCGATTCACAATTTGGGACTTATTCTGTACCAAATTTTGCACAATGCAAAAAGTAATATTTCAATGCAGGAATATTAATTTCTGGCCTGCAAATGCTGCTCTCTATGCAAATCAGCTATGTGTGAATTTAACACAGAATAAATCTCCAGTGAGGCTTTCTGTATGGGAATTAATATTTTTTCATTGAAATACAGTTTTCTACACAGAAAACTCTGTCTTCAGTGCAGAAAATGCTGCTTTCTGCACAAAACTGCCACAAGCACATTTTGTGCAGAATAAGTCCTGAACTTGCAAAGATTCTCATCAATTCAGGATTTTTTTGTTTTCCTTGTCAGGGTTTCTCAACATTTAAACAACATGTTTTTTTCACCATTTTTTAAAAATATTTTTTCCAACTCTAGGAGATAGGAAGGTCTCCTTTGTTTCTGATCACATCCAGAAGTAGATGGACTATAATTACCATCCTCATGATTGTTTTCCCCATTGGGGCTGCTAGGAGTTCACCAACATAGAGACAGTCCTTTGACCCATTCCAGTTCTATGCCTGCCTTTGGCAAGCCATTTTTGGAGACAGAGAACATGCCTTTTTTCATCCCTCATACAACTCCAAATAATGCCAGGTGGGATGAATTTGTACATCCTACGTGTAAGCAGTGGAGGGGCTAATAGAGGTTCCTTACCTGTACTTAGAAGGGCAGAGAAGAAGGAAAGTCCAAAGATACCTTTCATCATGGTAGAGTGGCTGACTGTGGAAATTTCTTCTATAGAAATGTCAGCAGTTTGGGGTTACTGCCAAAAATTGGCTGTGGCTTGGAATTGCATTTTTCTGGGGGGGGGGGGGGATTCAGAGAATAAGCACTATATGAATGTATGGGAAATATGCTACCTGATCATTTCAAAAGTAATTTACCCAATTTCACTTCACATGATTATTGTGGTCAGACTGACATACGCACAAAAGTGGGGAGAAAAAAACTCAATTCCAACAATAGATGAATGACTTCTGAAATTCTACAACATGATGGACTTAGACAGGCTATCAACATGGTTATCAGGGGGGAAAAATCGAACCAGCTCAATGATGAATGGAGTATAGTGCAACCACTATGGGAAAAACAACAGAGTAATTCTGTAACCAAAGCAATCTTAAAATAAGGGCAAAGATGAAAGATATTTTGTAATAATACCAATAACTTGATGAAAAATGGTGATGTTGACTCGAGTCAATAGACTTGGACAAACAAATTCACTTCTTAATTAATTAAGAAATGAACCAATAGAGATATATAAGAAACATTTATGTAGATTGAAGAGGTTACAATAGATAAGGCAGCAACCAATGATTTTGTTAGGTGGAAGTAGGAGTATGGAAAATTTCAAATCTGAATACGAAACACAGTTTATAGTCACAGCATATATGTAGAAAAATTAGAACACATAGTTCAGCTGTCATATATTGGTTAATCAACGATATTGACAAGTGAGCTATTTGTTGGTTATAATAAGTGAAGAATGCTGGATTTTTTGTTTTTTTCATTTTTTATTTCTTAATAATAATCCAATGAAACAACAACAAGAACTATAATAATATCAATTGCAACTGTAACATTACATATACATACATATACATACATATACATACATATACATATACATATATATATATATACATATATATGTATGTATGTATGTATGTATGTATGTATAGACACCCTTCTAAATTGTTCTCCTTGCACACATGGGATTCAACACCACTTAAGCCAAAATGGTGCCAGTGCATTTCAACCAAAAATAATTAAAGCATAAGAACATTGAAACAGAATCTTAAAAACACAACAGAAGGGATGTAATCCTTCACTACTTTTGTTTACAAAGGAAGCATCCAATAAGTTAGCTATTTGCTTCCTGCTGTAGAAGTCTACAAAAACAGTGCCGTTTTCAATGACAATTCACACTTTGGGCCTTATTCTGTACCAAATGTGTATGTGTGTGTATAAAAAACAACATTTTCTGCACTAGAAACAGCACTGTTTTTATATTATTTTCTGTGCAGAAGATGCTGTGCAAACTTTACACAGAATAAGTTCTGAACTGCAAAGATTCAGTCTGAGTTTCTCTTATCAGGATTTCCCAACCTTCAATAAATGCATTTTGACCTCTTTAAAAAAAAAAAATTCTCTCCATGCCTACATACTAGTTAAAGAAAAAAAAATGATGCCTCCATTTAGAAGCACGTGAAATCAGCTCCCAAAGATAATTAGTCGAACTTGAAGTACACACACACAAGCACACACAATTTCTGTCTGTGCTACAAAACAACAACAAGATGTAAGTAAAGTCAAATAGGAAGAGATGAGAATCTCATGTCTGTCCAGTTGTGATCAAAACTGATCATGCTTCACAAAATTCATATGTGAGAGAAAGCAGAACTGATAGATTTGCCCTGCCACTAGGGATGACCAAGAATTTATTTCAAGTTCCGTTTGGATCTCAATGTGCCAAAAATGGGGAAAGCTGACCAGGTGGCTAAAATTAGTTCACCCACCCAGTCATTCCACAGCCTGTGGATTTTCCTACTGTCTGAGATGACTATTAGAAAAGAACCACTTTTTTAATGGAAGGTTGAAAGTAATTTCTATAAGCAATGGAAGATTTGAAGCCGCTTAAATCTCTCCATGACTCACCAGTATCAAGGAAGGTGGAGAAAAGGCAGAAGGTACAAGAAGTGGAGTCTAGATATCGCCTTTGAAGCTTGAAAGAGAGCAAATGTTTGCATGTGAAGTGCTGCAGTGGTTTTATAGAACTAAGGTGGCTTCCCACCCCCCATCAATAGAAGTACAAACATTCTGGATTCCTTCCAAGGGACATCTTGAAGAAGGAGAAGTGAGAACCATGACATAACATATTTTCAGTGCAACTGTTATGAGGAAATCTAAAGAACGCTAGAGGCTATCAGGTTAACCAAATCGAAGCACTCTAGGCAAATCCAGGAATTCCAGGAACTTGCATAAGAGAAAGTGTTAGTTACCAGAAGTTTCACGTCATTCTTCACAAGTCGCCTGTGAAAGCCTGAATATGTCTACCAGAAATGCTAGTCACTGATGCCAAGCTTGTAACAACACAACCTGTTGCCACATGTACTTTGCAGACTTTGCTATGTTGTCAGTACATGAACTGATGTTTAGTTTTGTTCTGGAGATCAACAGGAAGGTAATGAGAGAACAAGAAGGACTGCATTATGCATGAGGAAAGAATCGTTCCCATTTTCCCAGAGTAGATTTGATACATCGACAGAGATGTTTAAATGAAGTCACCAGATGATTAGAAATCTGCTAATTCCTGCACTGACCAAAGTGACAGTTTGGACAGGCATACTTCTTCATTGGGGGCATACATGGAATGATGCATGGCTGGAATTGATATCTGTTAAAATTGCCACAAGATGCTGTTTCAACACTAGCTGTGAGCCAAGTCTCCCCATTCTTGTGGCTTCAGGGTGAGTGGATAGAAAGTCCTCAATATAGAGAAAACAACCTTGCACCGCAAAAATCCGGGGCTGCATTCTGTACAAAGGACAGCATAAGGTTTTTTTTTTTTTTAATCACAGAAAATGGCATTTTCCAGTGCTGAAAACAAAATTCCCCCTTTGCAACTCCAGCCCCTAGTTTTTCCTATGCAGAAAATAACACTTCTGTATAGTAAACATGCTTTCTGCATAGAAAATAGCATTACTTAAATGTTCAGAATGCTGTTTTCTGTACATGCTCTCCTTAGACATCTTGTTTTCTGTGTAGTACATGCTCTCAACTGTTCCATGAACTTGTTTTCTGCATTAGAAAATGCCATTTTCTACACACACACAAACCCACAACCTTTTTGTTTTTGTCCTGAATGGCAAATAGTCTTCAAAAACTGCATAGATCTCGGGGAGTTTTTACAGTAAGGAGAAAAAATGATGAAATTATTCATTCTTGCCCATCAGAGCAAAATTTGTGAAGATTTACATCCCTATTGCCATGCCATTCACTCAGATTTTAAGGCAAAACCTGAAAACAAGGGGCAGGCAGTGCCATAGGGCTGGTTTTGTGATATCACGGAGGTAGAGGATTGAGAAAACAGCTGATGTTGGCTTCTGGGTCCATGTATTGTGAAATGGACATGACAGCAAGCTAAGTAAATGGACTCAATTTCTGGCCAAATCCAACTGCTTGTTGGAGCTGGAATTTTCCCAAGGCCAAGCAGCAACAAGAAAGCTCATGAGTTGTGGTGCTACATGTCTAATCCTTACCTGATGCCAAGTGGGCCCAAGTACATGTACCCATTGGTTCTTTCTCCAGTCCCCTACACTTTCCTCTGGCTTTTTGGTACACTGAACTGTCTACAACTTCAAAACACAACCACCTTCCTGCTGAGCCAATGAGACCTGGAAACAGTTACGAAAGGGTGAAGACAGGTATTCAGGCTTCAGATCTACCTCTTACTCAAAAATAAAATCTTTCCCACCTTTTGGCCATGAGATTAGTCTCTGTGCCTGGAGGCCTGAGGAAGCTCAACAGTCCTTTGAGATTTCAGCCAGCTCCCTGAGACGTGGTAATGCCATACGAAGATATTTATTCATGTAGAAAGATTTGAGTGCATGAACTACCCACTTCTCTGCAAAAGGAGTTCTTCACATGATGCTTAACTAATTGATAGATGTGGTTAGTAGCCTCTAATTCAAATGTCTTTAAAAAAGAAATTAGACTAGTTTATAGCAGTGATACAGACTCGAGTCGATTAACTTGGACTCAAGTCAGACTTAAGTCACCTCAAGTGACTTGACTCGGACTTGGTTCAGCAAAAATACACACTGACTCGACTCGACTTGAGACTTGCATATTTTGAGTGACTGACTTGCTACCCTTGGTTCAGAAATGTAACACATTAATCCAGAAAGCCTTACAACTTACTGGTCACATGACAATATGTCTCAAAACCAAAGCGTGGACACATTTCTCAGAGGGAGCAGCAAATGGGTTAGGCAATCGGCTTGAGGTGGGGTTAAGGCCTGCTCAGCAGCCTGTTCTCACTACAAATAGGAGGAGCTTTCTAAAACTTTTCCTAAGAGTAGAAGGCAAGATGCATTCCAGAATGCAGGGCGTGTATCTCAGAGGGGAACAGCAAATGTGCTAAGCAACAGGCTTGAGGAGGAAGGATCCTTCCTTCTAAAGCTGTTGAAGCTTCAGTAATCCTATTCCCCACTTTCGAAGCTGCAGATGGCAAAATCACAAAAGTAGAGGGCCGACTCTACTTTAACTGTTAAAACTAACTTTATTTGACTCTGTCCTGAAATTCTGGAATACAGGATGGGGTATAAAGTTGGCTCCCAGACTTGAGATTTGATTCGAGACTTGACTTGAAAGTATCTTGTAAGGACTTGAGACTCAACTTGAGACTTGAAGGTAGAGACTTCAGACTTGGAGTAAAAGACTTAAATATATCACTGGTTTATAGGGACATGAAAGGTCTTTCAATGACTACTAACTCTGGCAACAGGCAAATAAAAACTCTGTAGTCTGAAGTCATCTGCCGCTGAACAGCAATTGTTGAGGAACAAACTGAGAAGATAGAATGCCCAAGCTTTCTGTTAAGATAAGGAAAGGAGCAGAGAAGTATGATATCCACGTCAAAGTAGTTCTAAATTCATTTCAGCTCAAGTGAGACAATACTTTGCAATGTATTTTTTAACTCTAAAAAAATATTGGTTGAGATCCTACATCCAAAGACATAGCTACAGAGAAGTAGCTACACTATAATATCTCCCAATGCAGTCCTCTACAATCCTATCAATAAAGCCTCACAGCTCCCTCCTGCCACAACATGGCCTTTTTCAAGGTGCTGGAGGATAGGGTGGTGAAAAATGATGTGTCCAACCCTTCTCTGGTCACAGGTTGCACTACGAAAGGCAAGACCGCTTAGATCCTCATGGAGCAGCCTGTTGGAACACATCCGTGACCAGGAGAGAGATGGATGCATCGTTTACTCATTGCCTTGCTTTCTAGCACCTTGAAAATGTGTATGTTGGGGGCAGGATGCCGCAAGGCATCAAAGGAAGGATTTGAGGAACTATTTGGGTTGTTGCAATGGTACAATGTCAGGAAATGCTAATTGGAGGACGTACTTACAACATTGTAATTACTGAACAGGATGCTAGCCTTTTTAAAAAAGTATTACTTTACAAAGTAGAATGTACAAAACGTGATTTGCAAGAAAGAAAACACCAAGATTGATAACACCCATAAAGTTCGGGCACCTTTTCTTTTAGACCTTTGTTTCCACTACTTAATAGCACAAGTGTGGTTTTTAAAAGTTTAAAGCTGATTGCTCAACGGAACCACTAGATATTTCATATATAAAAGGCCACTGGATTTTTCAAACACTTCCATTTCCAGAAATGACAAGAAGGTGCTTTGTGGTTAATCAAGAGATTAAGCGGCAGGCAGGGACAAGCCACAGCTAGAAGTTAGAAACTCTTGACAATAATTTGCACTGAAGGGAGGAACCTCAAAGAGGATTTTTATTTTTTTAAATGTTTGAGTGCCTCCATTCCACAGAAAGCTACCTTTCCTTCAGTTTCTTGGGGCTTCTGAAAGATATAAGAAGTACAAGCCCTCTGTTTTTGCTGTAAGGCATCAGGTATAAAAAATACAGTCTGGGCCTTATCTGTCTGCTTTCTCTCATCCATCTCCATTGCTTCTGCCAGGACAATCAGTCAATATACACTCAGCTTGGGCCATTTCAGCACTGCACTGTTATAGTGCTATTATTCCCCTTTCAATATCTTATGGAACCTTGGGGTTTGCAGTTTAGGGAAGGGCATTTAAAATTCCCAATTGGAGAGCTTTTTGGCCTCAGGAAACTACAAACCTCGGAATTCCATAGGATGTTGAAAGCAGAATAATAGCATTATAATAGTGTAGGGTACAAATGGCCTTAGTCTCATATTAAATCACTGATTGCAAGTACCTAGACCCTTATGAGCTTCTAGGCTCTGATTTTTGTTCCCTTTGCCCTCCCTCTAAAGCTGCTTCTGATAGTGGTTATTTCCTTCTTCCTTGAATAAAATAGATACTATTCTCCTTCTCATGCATGGGTTAGCAACAACCCAAGAACCACAGACTCCTTCACTAGACCTTGGGGGACCATTTCTTTAATATGTCCTTGGTGTCATAGCTCACTATCTGGAATCCAAAGAATCTAACACAGAGGAATTGAACTGTAGGGAGTTTTTAGCTCCAGATGTCCCCCTGAATCTGAGAAGCGGGTGGCTGAAGCAGTTAAAGAGATACCTCCTTAGCAGGACTTGACATATACTGAAGAGGCACCTCCACCATTTGTAATCCAGCAAAGAGAGAAGGAGATGTTTTGTTGGAGCTGTCTGTTAAGACACTGACTCATCAAGCACATGGTACACAGAGGCCCCCACCTACAAATCTCTTAGCAGCAGCAGTAGCAGCAGCAGGGTATCCTTGTTGTTTGCAACTGTTCAACCTCTTAAGGGTGATGTTCTTGGTCTTCCTGTATTTCTTGGGAATCCTGACCCTTACATTGACTTTGTTGTTGTGAGCCTTCAACTCATTTCCAAAGATCCTAAGGCGAACCTATCATAGATGTTTCTTGACAAGGTTTCTTCAGAGCAATAGCAGTTACATTTTTATACTGCTTATCAGTGCAAAGCACTCCCTAAGAGATTTTACAATGTGTTTAGCTAATTGCCCCCAACAAGCTGGGTATTCATTTTACTGATCTATGGAAGGATAGAAGGCTGAGTCAATCTGGAGCTCTGCAGGATCGAACTCAAAATGTTGTGGCTGCACTACCAGCATTTAACAACAGTACCACCAGAGTTCTCAGATGGGGTTTGCCTTTGCCTTCCTCTGAGGCCAAGGGAGTGTGACCTACCCACAGTCAGCCAGTGGGTTTCCATAGCTAAGAGGAGATGTGAATCTTTGTCTCCAGAGTTATGGTCTAATGCTTAAATCTGCTTTGGATATCTGGGCTACTGGCTTTGTGTAAGACCCCCTGGACTTCTAAGACCTTGCCCTGGTACCTCCCTTCACCTTCTTGGTTTACCCGTGGATAACCTGGACTAGACTGACTTTCCTGTAGGAAAATCTGTCTGTTCGGACACTTGCTTCCCCTAAGCATAGAACATCCAGCCCTAAATTTATTTATTTCTTTAGAATTGCTTAATTAAGAAAAAACTGAGGTCATGTCCTGATATTTTGAAGCACTGTAAGAGCACCATATAAGCCTGACCATGTTTTGGAATCTTCACGGAGGGACCTTCTCTCTGTGTGATCACCATCACAAGTACATCTGGTGGGAAGTTGTTGTTGGGTACTCCCAGGCTCTGGAGCTCCTTTCCTGGTGAAATTAGGATGACCACTTTCCATGGCGCATTTTCGGTAAGAGGTGAAGACTTGTTTTTCTTTTGACAAGTCTTTAGGAATTGACTGGGAACTGAGAAGCTGTAATTTTGAGCAGGGTCTGATCAAGGTATTTTGACTTCCCAACAAACTATGATATATTATTATATTTAATCGTACTGTGCACACAAAGACTATGGTATTTATTGTTTAGTGCCAGTGTAGTATAGTGATCTGAGTGCTGGACTGTGATCCTGGAGACCAAGGTTCAGTTCCCAGCTTGGCCATGGAAACTCACTGATGCCTTTGGGTGCATCACACACTCTCAGCCCCCAGAAAACCCCCGATAGGTTAGCCTTAGGGTCACCACAAGCTGGAAATGACTTAAAAGCACACAACAGCAGTAGTAGCAACAACAACAATAATAATTTATCGGAGTACTTTATATTTCTTTAAAAAAAATAATACTGATCTTCCTTGATGGGAGAGGGTATCATCTGAATATGTGATACATAAAAGGAAGCTTTTGGGACCATCAGGGTAGGGTATCCAGTACAACTACTTTTTCCCCTGTACCTGGTTCAAAGCAGAAAAAGATAACTTCAATGTCTTTTCATGCAGGTCAGCATTTATTCGTTTCATTCAGAGAGGACATCAAAACCCCTTTAGGAGACAGAAATTAGTTTGGAGGAGGATGCAGTTAAATGATACAGAGGCATAATGTGGGGCCCTGAATCAGTCAAGCAGTACAACACAGGTGGATTAAAAGAGGTACTTGGTTAGTAGAAGTCTAGCAATGCAATGAAGGTAGATGACCCATTCAGGCAATGGTGGAGGCTGCTTTGCATTCAGCCTTTGTGATGACAGAACGAAGTCCACTCATGCTGTATTCGCCTATATTTAAGTCATCACAAAACCCCTTGGTGACACAACCCTTCTGAACAGTGTTGATAACAGAGGTACCTGGAAAGAGAAAAACAAGATGTAGTCAAAGAATGCCATGAAAACTTGTCATTGACATCATCATCATCATCATCATCATCATCATCATCATCATCATCACCATCATCTGTAGCCAACGTTGCTCCCAGTAACAGGATTCAAAGTGGCTAACAACATATTTAAAAACAATACAGATTAAAAACTATGTACAACTTTGATAAAGGCATAAGTTTAAAAATGATTTCAGAAGCAATTAACTTATGGAGTTAAGTAATTAAATGTTAAAAAAATTAAAATTAATTAAAAGGCCATACAAACCATAAAATAACACAACTCATAATTAAAATCTCACATCCTTTCAGTTGCTAAAAGACTAGTAGTAAAAGAATATTTTCAGTTGCCAAATGAAGGAGAACAAGAAGAGAGCCAATCTGGCCTTACTATGGAGAGAGTTCCAAAGACTGGGAGCAGACATCGAGAAGTCACTCTCCCTTGTTTCTGTCAAGCAAACCTGAGAAGATGGTAGGACAGAGATCTTAGATCATCTCCAGATGATCTAAGAACTCTAACAGGCTTGTGAAGGTAGATATGAATGCTTGCCTCAGGTCTCTTTTTTGGATCCATCTTTGAAATTACCCATAATGATGCCTTTAAAATGTGTTCTACTTTTTAAATAAGAGCAGAAGATCAAATTGCTGATACCATCTGATTAAGAGTGTGATTCCAAACCCTTACCACCATACCTTATCTACAAACCTGGAATGGGTTTTAGGAAAGCTAAAGCTATTTGTTGTCAATGGGTTCCAATGCTTAGGGAAGTCTTATTGAAATCAATGGGGCTTGTTAGTCATCAGTCATTTAAGTCCCATTGATTTAATTGTGTCCTGTCTGTGTCTGAAAAAGAGCCAGTGTGGTACAGTGGGCTGGAGTGTTGGATTAAAATCTTGGAAGACCAGGGTTCAAATCCATGCTCATCCATGGAAACCCACTAGGCAAAAGGGTGAAAAAAAATTTGCAAAAAAAATTAAAAACAAAGATTGTGTTTAGGCCAGAGGCATTTCTTTTGCACATGCTAGATCATGAAGACAAAATGGAAATGGAAAATAAAATATTATGTTACATGGTGATGGCAGCTGGGATAACCTTTGCCAGATATTGGTTAGAGAAGGTGATGGAACTGGCAAAAGTAGATAAATTATCTAATTGTCTGAAGGGAAATTCCATACAATCATATTTAAAAATCTGGAGACCCCATATACTTTATGTTAAGGACAGACTTGGTGACGAAGCGCAATTAGGTTTCAATGTTTAGAGGTTAATTAGCTTTGAACCTCAGAGATAAAACAATATATAAGGATTATCCTTTTTTATAAAGTGAGGGGATTTATTTTGATATTGACCAAATAAACTAAAAAAAACTGAAAAAAAGACTTAATAAACTGCTGCTGGAAAGTGTGGGAAGTCGAGGAGGGAAAAAGGGTAAGTAACAAGCTAGAAAATGTCCTTTTGACTTTCTTTTTAATTCACTCTTTATTGTTTTATTATGTCTTGTTAGGTTAGGATTTTTTTAAAAAAGTGCTTCTTTTTATTTTCTCTTCCTCTTTTTTTTTTTTGTTCTACTCTTTTTCTCTACTCTTTCTTTAATACTCTCTTCACTTCCTCTCTCCCCCCCCCCCCATTCTTTTTTGTTTAGCTTGAGGAAATACATCATGTTATTTGTATGTAAACTTTTTTTTTGGTTGAAATTTAATAAAATTAATTTTATTTACATTAAAGATCGTTAAAAAAGATCATTAAAAAAAAAAAGGAAACCCACCAGGCAAATCATAATTTCTCAGCCATAGAAGAAGGTAACAACAAACGTCTTCTAGATCTTACTAAGACAATCCCGTGATACGGTAAATGTAAGTCAGAGTTGACTCGAACGCAACATCAACATCAACACAAAGTCTGTAGTTGGCACCCAGTTAGCGACATGTGCCTGCCTGCATGACTGAACCTTATACATGCATATTGAAATTTTTTATCATTGCAGAGGGAAGTGGTGCTTAGCTCTCTCTACACAACCTCCCTCATGAAACAACCCAAACCCCACAGGTCTCACCTTCCTCCTTTAGGCTCCTCTCTCCATGGACATTTATTGGCTGATGGGGAGGAGGGGTTGTGGAAGTATCTGGCTTTAACAACAAAATATGTCACGAGGCATCTCAAAGGAAGATGGTAGCATAAGCAGCCATGGACTGGCACATGCCATCAGATATAGCAGGATGGGGGAAAAGTGACCTTCCAGATAGTCCTAATCCCGTAATCTCTTATGACTGGCTATCTTGGAAAGTACGGCTAGGAGTTGCATTCCATTTGATAAACTGCACAATCTGCTGTGGGGGTGCTTCTATCAATTAATACTGGCACTTGGAAAATTTACTTTTGAGGAATACAGGTGGCTGGGGAGGATTCTGGAAGAAGTTACCATTTCCAGGCTTTGGTTAATATAGTTGCTGTGAATGGTTACTGCCTATCTTCTATACATTTCTCCTCAACCCGTACGTCTTGCATTGCATATCCATTTAACCACAGTGTATTTCCCTTTTCTATATTCCTTCTTCTCTGTACGTGAATTTGTTAATGAGATGGTTGCATATGGTTGCTGGATGCAAAAGAAGGTAAGACTCCTATGTCTTTGGACAGCTGAAACTGCTGAAATTCCCTCTACTGCACAGCCTATCCTCTTTCTCATCTAGCAGTACATTACTTTGACATGAGAAAGTATAATTACCATAAGTAACAGTTGCAGACACATGAAGACAGTGATTCTCTTGTCCAACACAATCCACCATCTCCTCCTGATCACAAATGCCAGAAGCTAAACTGTAGCAGGCTGGGCATTGCTTCCCATTGCGTTTGGTGATGACCGGAGGCACTGAAAACAATCAGTAGAAGTTCTTCATTTTAGTGGTTGGAGCAAAGGAAGATTGCAAAGCAGATGATAAATCCAATATAAAAATGTCAAAGTTTGTTTGGCTGTATCAGGTGACCTCATATGATTGGCTGTGTCAGGTGAAGACCTCATATGATTGGCTGCCTAAGAAGATTCTGTGGAATCCTGGGTTTGCAGTTTAGGGAGGGGCCGTTAGAATTCTCATAGAACTCTAGGGCCTCAGTCAACTGAGTCTGTCTTGAGGCTGGTTGCTATGGAGATGAAGCCTAGCATCAAGGAGGAGGACAGTATATTCCCTCAGGAACCCAACCTCTATATGTTAATAACTCTGAATACAAATTAGATTGGGGAATATGGGGAAAAGTTACATGTACCGGGCAAGACATTCTGGGGAATTAGAGACACAGGATCTCAAATCTTTCTAACAAGTATTACCTATGAGAAAATAAAATCCTGGGCAACGCCAGGTAGAAATGCTAGTAAGCATATAAACCTAGTCCTGACAAACCAGCAGACCTAACAAGTTGCAATAGTCCCAGGTTAGAATCTCCATACTGAAGAGAGATTCCAGAGATGAACATAACTGCTTTTTTTAAAAAAGTATCTTTAATACAGATGACATAATGATCAAAGAAAGACAGGAAAAACAGAATAAAGAGTTCCTATGCTAACTGGATCTGCCTATAGCGTTTTGGAATGCACATGTTGATCAGAAAATATTTTCTTGTAATGATTGACTTTTCAACTGTAAGCAGTAATAATAGATATAAAATTATGTTTATTTTTGTGGAACATGAAGCCAGCTAGAAAAAAATTGCTTTTTTACAATTCACGTTTTCCATTACTCACTGTAATATTTTTAAAGTTATTCACTGCTTTTACCTGTTGCAATGTTTTTTCTTAAACATTTAGCTTTACTGTGCAGAAACTGTAAGGGATGTTGGTGAGATCTGGATGGAAAGAGACCATACTGAAACAGTCCCCAAAAGTCAATGGGAACACCTTGTTTTTCTGTCATGTTTTCTCAAGTTTATGTAAAACATCTCTGTACAGAACAGACTTCTTTTCCCTTAACAAGGGTAAGCACACCCAATCATAAAAGGACAGGCTGGATAATCAAAAAGATACAAACAGGCCACCTGGTGCTATCACTTTTGAATAATCCATGCCACAAGGCAACATATTTCACAATTTCAATTTTTCCACATGTATAAAGATGTACAAAAATGAGTCTTGAAAATGACCGAGATCTCTCAGACACAGGCACACACACACAGCAGCTGAGCTTGGAGTGTGCGGAGGGAGAGCAGGAGGGGGCAAGACTACGGCGTGAGAGGCATGGCTGTGGTGTGTGGGGGCAAGGCCAGGGTGCCCGGGGGCATGGCTACGGGTCAGGACACCCCAAAAGCATTGCCGCATGGGGTGAACTGCCCCCCCATCCCTACATGACTGCACACACAGACCGAAGAAACAATCTTGCATCTTGCAACAAGGAAAAGGTTTCGCACGTCTTCCCACTGATTGTGCAAAGATGACCCCAATCACAATTTATGCCTTTAATTATGAATCAACCTGGTTACAGTGCAAAGGAGCTTGGAATGGCACACTATCTCTGTAGCGTGCATGTGTGCCTACACACAGATGGACAGAAATGGATCACCACCTGTCTGCAATTTGGACTCTTCTTCAAGGTATGGTTATGAGGATGATCAGAACTAGTTCTTATGCTTCACCATTTGCTGGTGACTGCTGGTGAAATAGACGAGCACGGGAGAAGACTAGAGACATGGAAAAGAGGTATGACTTACATTGAGGAGTTGCTGTTCTACAGGCATCCCCCACACAGCAGGCAAATGCTGTCCTGAGTTCTTGACCACGCCCCAAATGCATATATTGTGGTGCATTTTTGCACACATTGGAAGATTCGCAGGCCTTAACTATTGTTGGCATTTGGATTCCATCTGTAGAAGAAGAAAAAAATATAAAGGTGGGGGTACTGGAAGATATGGCACATTGAGCTAGGTGCAGAGAGAAATATCTTAAATCCCATTCTCTTTTGAAGTACTGATTTCTTTATTTTTAGTCTAGGTTCCTATCCTACACTCACTTGCCTGAGAGTTTGTCCTGTTGCTTCAAACGGAGCTTACTTACAGACACATAGCTTTGGACATCTTCAAGGAATCTTCTTCATGTATGTATACTTTATACGCTGCAGAACTCACCTTTGGTGCATCTGAAACTATCTAAGTAAATCCATTCTCACCTTTAACATGTACAGATATCCAATGTTTCATCACAGAAAAGCAAATTTAGTAACTTTAGCTTTGCAAAGTGATTTTTTTGGGGGGGCGGTATTTTTATTAAGTTTAAGATGGTATAATAGAAGGACAAAATAGAGAGAATAAATAATATTATTTGTATGCAAAATTACACGAGAAAGAGAGAGGAGCCCATGTCAACCACTATCAGTTCTCAAGTATGGATCTTAACATCATGTTCTTTTTTTGTGTCTTAGGCTAGGATTGTTCATGGAATCTACTGTTTGTTTGTAGAGTTACTCAGATTCTTCCCACCCAAAAATTGAATTTGGATCACATGGGCTTTATGTTCAGAAATCTGTGCATTGTAGGACTTGTGTTGCTTCCTAAGGAAGAGGCACTGCATGCTCAACAAAAGGCATATATCTGAAAAGTGCACACAGGATGATGTGTCCATTTTAAAAAGCATTGGATTGTGTGTACTCTTTGCTTGCCAGCTAAGTATACCATCTGGAAATGTGCACAAAAATGGACACTGTGATTTTTTCCTTTTTTGAAAAAAATAAAAACTATCTTTAAAAATGTAGATTTCTTTCCTAAAGAAAAGAAAACAGGATCAACATGGAGAGAGCATGGAAGGTACTGGATGGCAGGAACAGAAAGAATTCTGCAGAAATGGCTTCAACAGAACCCCCCCCACTTCCTGCCTCAGGCAGGACACCCCATCAATATCTGAATTAATCTTTTTCAGATATCAGCAGATAAACTTTCAGTACCAATTTGCTGGTTCATCGGTCCCCAAAGATTTGCCACTTTCTCATCTTCATGAGAAAGCTTGTTGTCCCTCTCACTTACTCAGTGTGCTCCCTGTTACCATGATGATGCAGGTATCTTTGCCAGCTTCACAGGTCTGCATGGTGCCAGTACAAGTGGCACCAAATCCAACGCAGACTTCACACTCCAGAGCAACACCTGAAAGAAGAAACAACTCACAGCATGTCACAATGGAACCATGCCTCTTTCAAGGAATGATATAATATTACATACTAGCTATAGCTCTACTTAGAACAGGGATGGGGGCCATTTGGTCTGTGGGTTCATGCAACTCTGGGAAAACACACAGGCTGAGAGTGGCACAACATCTTTTCTGGGCACCCAAAATGGCTGCTACAGTGTTGACATGTGGTCCTTTGGAGGTCCTAAGGATCCAAAAATGGGACTGTGTGGCTCTCTGAGCTCTCAAGTATGCCCATGCCAATGTAGAATAACCAGAGACAAAAGGGGCAGGTGTTGGTGTACATTTAATTGGGAATTTTGAAAAGTATTCCAAGGCAGAGCTCAAGATAATGCATCTCTCCCTCTTGAGTTTTGCAGCCTCAAAATAAGTTGGACAATAACGCCTCTTGGACTAAGGTCATAGTCAAATCAGGGGACTTGTATCCCACTTACAAAGCACTACTGCTTTGCTCCTCCCCCTCCACAGAGGGTTGCAAGTTACCTTCAATCAAGTCACAAGGAGTTACTTTATTGTGTAGACACATTCTGGTATTAACAGGAAGGCTAATTTTCTATGGGAAATTGCAGATCTGTAGGAGAAAGCTGGGCATATGAAAGACTCCACATTTCATTCACCTTTCTCTACCCAAATAATACATTTTTCAACACTTTGGGAGTTATCTGCAGAATTCAAAACCTTCTGTGAAGGATTAAGCAGGTTCTGATCCAGACGTTGGACTATGAGGTACAGATCAGGTTGTTTTGCACCAACATTTGGAACAATCTAATTCCTCAAGTAAGAGGCAGCATGGTGCAGTGGTTTGAGCATTTGACTATGATCCTGGAGACCAGCGTTCAATTTCTTGTTCAGCCATGGAAACTCACTGGGTGACTTCAGGTGCAATACACTCTCAGTCCCAGAAAATCCCATGGTAGGTTTGTCTTAGGGTCATCATCAGTTGGAAACAATTTGAACACACAACAAAAACAACAAATTCATTGTATTCATTATATTAAGAAAGCCAACACGATTCTTGGTTGCATCAATAGGAGTATGGTGTCTAGATTGAGGGAGGTAATGGTACCACTCTATTCTGCATTCTCATTTGGAATACCGTGTCCAGTTCTGGGCACCTCAATTCAAGAAGGATGTCAACAAGCTGGAACATGTCCAGAGGAGGGAGACCAAAATGGTGAAGGGTCTGGAAGCCATGACCTATGAGGAATGGCTTAGGGAGCTGGGGATGTTTAATCTGCAGAAGAAAAGGTTAAGAGGGGACATGATAGTCATGTTTAAATATTTGAAGGGATGTCATGTTGAGGAGGGAGCAGGTTTGTTCTCTACTGCTCCAGAGACTAGGACAAAGAGCAATGGATTCAAGCTGCAGGAAAGGAGATTCCACTTGAACCTCAGGAAGAACTTCCTGATGGTCAGAGCTGTCCGGCAGTGGAATATGCTGCCTCAGAGTGTGGTTGAGTCTCCTTCTTTGGAGGTTTTTAAGCAGAGGCTGGATGGCCATCAGTTGGGAGTGCTTTGATGGGTGTTCCTAAATAGCAGGGGATTGGACTCGATGGCCCCTGAGGTCTCTTCCAACTCTATGATTCTATGATTCTATGACCACCTCTATGAAAAATCCATCCTTTTCTATCTTGTGGAAGTTACATTGGTTTCTACATCAATGAAGCTTAGGATTATACTAGCCAAGGTAAACATAGGATGCTCCTTACCTGCAGTTACAAGCACAAAGCAGACGGTGAGGCCAACCAGGGTCTTCATGATGATGTCAAATGCAGTTCGCTAGTCTGGAAGCCAAGTCTACCTGCAGTGTGATAATGTGTGAAATAGGAACATTTATCCAAGCAACACACTTCTGAGTTACTTCAACCTGACTGTAGAATCTAGCTCAAAGAACACAGTTAACTATGAAATACAAGCTGAAAAGAAAGCAGTATGTTTTAAGAGGGGAAAAATTTGTCAAGGTATGGTATAAGATTATAATGTTTCTTAAGAACATCTGGGGAGATATCAAGATGGCGAATGTCAATTTTTGATTGTTGATATGAGAAAATAAGACTATGTAAGATGAAGACAATCAGATAGTTTTAGGGTCAGACTCCAAATTCACTTCGTCTAGATTCCTTAATTTACAATTTACAAATCACAGGCCAAAAGGCTTTACAGAACAGCTGAAAAGTTCCTCAGCAGGAGGAAGTCAGTGTGTAAGAGGTGTGTTTATGGAGAGAAAATGAGAAGGAGAACACTGTTGACTATAAATCGTAATTTACGAATTAATATTTAATTATATTAAGTATACAGCATGTTTCTAGAAATTCTTGTTTTCTGCACAGAAAAAGCTTGTTTGCACAGAAAATCATATTTATCACAGACTCTTTAACTTGAACATTTTCTGCTCAGAATATGCAGTTTCCTCTACCAAAAATGTTAATATCTTTGCAATATATATATATATATATGTATGTATGTATGTATGTACGTACGTACGTACGTATTGCACAGAATAAGTCCAAAACTGCAAATAGTCTTTGAAAATCGCAATTTTTGAAGACTTTCTTGCAGTGGAAGAAAATCACTAAACTTAATCATTGCTTTCTTTAAGACTGAAATTAGTAGGAAATTATATCATTGTGGCTTAGTTCCAAAATGGGAAATGCAGTTTAGACTAAAGACATATAGTGGGTGATAATAGACTCACCAAGAATTCTCGAGTGCTAGTAAGACGGTGTTTGCAAGAAGAGGGAAGTTCTCATTCAGAAGCCTTGGAAGGTTTTGTCCTTGTTTCCTTGAATCATTTGTTCCATCTTCCCCTTTTATAAAGAAGAAAGTACAGCGTGCATTTCCTAAGGTCATGCTTTGCCCCGCCTGTCCTAGAATACTTCTGACTCTTTTTCCTTCAGTTCCTGCCTTTCCTTGTTCTTAGGTCTATGAAATTGTTAAAAGATTTTAATCTAGTCTTTCCTATCAGTCTTTCACTCAATAAGTTAGTTCCCTTGATGTCAAAGCAGTCTTTATATGAATGCTTAATAGAGTTAAAGGTGCATTTGACTCAATGGAAGTTACCAGATAAATATGTATGGGATTAGCAGGGTTTTCAATATATTTATCCAAAATATGTTCCATTAAATTCAACAGAATTTGCTTCCTTCTTAGATCAACATTATGAGCATTTACAAGGAAATATGTTTCAGTGAAATCACTGGGTTTTACAACTGAGTGAATTGCATAAGATTTTTGTGTTCAGTAACTGATTATATTGAACTACATGTGCATAACTTTAAAAAAATTACATTTTGTGTGTCTGTGTGTAAGAGAGTGAGAAATACAAAACTCTCACAAAGCAGCTATCCTGTAATGTAAAAAGGAGGTATGAAAAGAAAATGTGCAAATTTTCTAATCCTCATGAAGAAATAGTTTTTCAGAACATCAAGATACCCCACTGAGATGCATTGCTGTGAACAGTAGTATGGGTGTTTTCTTTGAATTTGTGGACTATTTTGTGTGTGTTGGGGGGGAATGTCCCAAAAACCTCAAGTTTCGCTCAAAAACCAATAATTGTGAACAGAAAACTGTGTTTTGTACAAAAGACACACATATTTACGCAATTTTTTTCAAGTCAGATAATATGAAAAAAAATCATGGCGAGTGTACAAAAGGTCTTATAATCTTGTGCAGCAAGGAGAAAACTCTTGGAATTCTTCATTCTTCCATGCAAGAATGAAATCAGACAGCCTACATTCCTACCATTATTACCTATTAGTCATCATCATGGTTTTTTGAGTCCCCCACAACTTGTGAAACCTAGCAAGTAACTTGCTGGGTACTAATATGTAGGATCATTGGGGTTTTCATTCAGAAGCAGGGATGTCAATCTCCACTTGCATGAGAGAACATTTCAGAAGTTTTCTCTCTGATGGATAGGAGGTTTTTGTGCATTTTTCGTTGATTGCACGCATCTCAGGATTTACTTGGTGAAAATTTCATGAATCCTTTGGGCTAAAATTTGTTTTGCACAAAATGCGTCAGACCCAATTCTATATTGCGGTCTGTCTTGTATAACTCTGGCTTCTCTGTTCTGCAGCTAGATGGTGTAAATTTTATGCCAGACTAACTATACCATGTTTACACTGTTTTGGAGCACAAATGGAGCACTTATGCAAATGTAGCTACATCAGTTTTATGCTGTGCTGAGGTTGTGCTGCACTGCAATGTTGAACAACTGACTGTGCAATAGGTAGCTGTCATGCCCTGCTTCCAGGGCATAGACTCTGAGTCAGAGTCTGAAACAGAGAGCATGCCAGAGGCTGAAACAGAAGGCATGCCAGGACCTGCTATACAGAGAGATGTTACAGTGCCGGAAACAGAATAGGGGATGGTGCCAGCTCCAGCAGAGAGTCCTGCCTCTTCAGATGTAGAGGAACACTTACCTAGACCCAGCTTTGCAGTGCACAGGCAGCAAAGAGAGACCCAGTGTTGCTCTCTCAGGATTTATAACCGGCAACGATCAATCAAGTCTCAGCTGCACTAGGCTCAGGACCTATTTAGCTGGCGTCCTTCCCCTCCAGGTATTGTCAGAGCTTATCTGACCTGCTACCTTGCTGGATGCCTTGACAAATGCTCAGATTGGCATTTGACAGTCCCTTGCCGTGAAACCCTGATGGACTTTGTTTATGTTAGACTTTGTTTATGACTCCTTGCTTACTACCTGGAAGTAAGGAACAAGCTGGGAGATATTCAGTTTGTTTTATTTGATTTATCTGCTGTGCCAGGACTGAGATAGGACAGTAGCCATGTCTCATGCTCATCTGTACCATGGTCAGTGTGCTGTAAGCCCAATGCAGATTAATATGTCCCTTTAGCCATCCTCTTGGAAAGTGTAAACGCATCTACGTGAGTGTAAGTAACCAACAGGATTCCCGCCTCTTTCTATTGTTGACAGGGCCACTCTGAGAAACATTTTTTTGCCTATGGATAAGATCAAGGAGGTGCCCTCCTTGTTCCACTTACAGCAGTTTCCTGGAATAGCACTCAAATATGTTGATGCTGGTGTGAGACAGCCTCCTCCTTCTCCACACAGAGGGAACACACACCACCTTCCACCAACAAAGAACAGCCAGGGGAGGATTGTCACCATCACTGCCCCTCCACAACACCCAACATAAGACACCTGAGGTGACCTCACCCTCCTAACTGTAAGGATGGCTCATGCAACATTTGCTTTCTCCCAAATGCATTGGAGGAGGCGGGTAAGGAAGCAGATGTTCTGGAATCTGATGCCTGACCTTTCAGAAAAAAATAAGAGAGTTAATAATAAGAAGAGGAAGAAAGCTGTGAAAAACATTTTTTTTTTCTTGTGAGGACATTATGTGCTAATACCAGACCCGGATGAGGCCTACCCCTCTGAAAGGAAGTGGCTTTTCAGAACTTTATTTGTTTATTTGGCTTTATTTTGCAACAATGGCCTGCTTAATCAGCCATAATAAATATGTTCAAAAGAGACCAAGGCCTACAGACATGCACAAAAGCCCAAATTATCTGAGTCCCAGATAGTTTCCTGTTTCTCTGCAGAATATTATCATAACTTGGGCAGAGCTAGTTATAAATGTTGTGGTGGTGGTGGTGGTGGTGGTGGTGGTGGTGGTGGTAGTGCATCTTCAAGTTGTTCCTGACTTATGGTGAACCTAAGGTGAACCCATCACAGGGTTTTCTGAGGCTCCGTGTGTGTGATGCACCCAAGGTTACCCTGTGGATTTCCATGGCTTAGTGGGGAATAGAACCCTGATCTCCAGGGTCATAACCCAATGGTCAATCCACTATACCATGGATGTTCAGAAGATAATTTTTGATAAGATTGTTCCTGAATATGACTTACTGCTCTGACTGTATGTTACCCTGATTTCTGGGGTCCTTGAGGGACACCTCAAGGTGCTCCAAGTGACGGGGAATGGAAACTAGCCAGAGCACAAGCAATAGCAATGCGAGAGGCAGGGTAACCTAGAGGGGTCTTTTTACCCAGTGTTTATGGGGTCAGGCCAAGCCAAAAACCAAACAAGAATGTCCAATAAATGATTTTATTGAATGAAAGTCTCACGTAGCAGCGCAATCACTCACACACTCACTCAAGACCTATTAAGAAGCAAAAGAGCAGAAACTGAATAGGGGAATATTGAAGGGGTTGTAGCTGGGGTAATACTGCACCTTTTCTTGAAGTCCTTGGTCTGGGAAAAACAGCAGAGAAGTGGGGCTCAGAATGGAGAGGGCTGAGGGGATTACTCAATGAACAGATAAACGGTCAGCTGGGATGACCGGGAGTGATCCAAAGAACTGCTCAAAAACTGGGACTATTTGTGGGGGAAAAGGTACCTGGAGGGCTAATTCTTTCCCAGGGAGAACAATGAGTGTTGCAACGAGAAAGAAGCTCCACAATGGTAACTTCCTTTGCATGAAGAGATTACAAGGTGTTGCCAAAGTCTCAGGATCTTCGGCTGTATTGGGTTGTGGTGTGACTTCATGTAAATGGTCCTTGCCTGATGGGATATTTGCTCAACTTGGGGCAAATATGCTAATCCCCTCAAGTCGGCTTCTCAGGGGCTGAGGACCCTTTGGTAATTCTGGGTTTGCACAGCCTGAGGTTTCCTGGGGCAACATGACTGGGGATTTTACTGGCCTGACCTGGTTTTCGATTGTTTGACCATTGCTGCCTACGTGCCCATCCAGGTGACCTCTCAGGCACATTAAATCAAATTTTAAAATCAAAATTGTAGACCCCCGGATAGGATTTTTCCAGTGGAGTAACGTGTACCTTCAAGTCATGTACCTTGCTATTGGAGATGACACACACACACTTTTGTTTGTACACATCCTCCTTTCCTGGTCTCCTTCTTGAGATGTTGCCTAAGTCCACCATCACCAAGAAAACTGCTTGCCTCTCACTTTCACTGTCTTTCAGCATCAGCAATTTTGTTAGTATTCTCTCCACTTGCTGTTTTGCTCAAAATAATAAAAAAAAATAACAATACAATAACTGCATTTTTGTATCGCCAATCTGCACAACTTCTCCTTTATTCTCTTCTCCCCTCCACACACTTTGGTATTTCTGAACTTCCTTTTTGATGACCTAGAGAAATATTATGAGTTACATATTTTTGGAGTGTAACTCCCGGTAGCCTTACCCAGCACAGCCAATGGTATTCAAGGTATTCACAGTATTTGGATGTCACAATTAATCATGAGTCATTGTGATAGCAACAAACCTAGGCCATTTCCGCACTAGACTGTTATAGCGCTATGATTCCACTTGCAACATGCTATGGAATCCTGGGGTTTGCAGTTTTGGGAGGGGCCAGTGGGAGCCTCGCAAAACTAGAAACCCCAAGATTCCATAGCATGATGCAAGTGGAATCATAGCGCTATAACAGTCTAGTGCGGAAATGCCCCTAGTATCACTATGAATTCCTATGTTTCATGTTCTCTTAAGGTGTGGTTTCCTCCATTTCTCTTCTAGCATAGCTTTTAGAAAGTTTTGAAATTCTTACTTTTGTTTTGAATCAATTGAGGTCTGTATAGTCATCCGAACCCAGCTAACTGTGGTTAGTTTTAGCTATGGTTTGCTGGAAATAAGACATAAAAATATGAATTACCGAGCAACTATAACACAATAGTGGATCACAAGATCTCTAATATGAATATGCACACCACTATCAAATGCCTTTTGTACTGTTTTATTCATGCATGTACGCCCTTATTTGAACTGATAAAACACCACAAAAAGTGAACCTGACATATGAAGTATTGAGAATCTTTCATGTAAAGTTATACTAATGTTCAGGACAGCCTTCCCCAATGTTGGATGACAACCAGTCTTTTCGCACAGCATTTTCCATGCAAAAGGGCGCCTGGAGTGTCGCGTGATTGTGAGGAGCAATCTGTATGACGCAGTCACAATCATGTGACGCTCCAGGAGCTGGCAGGCACCAATCGCACATCTTTTCATTTTCGTCTAGAAGCCAAAAATGGTGTGCAATCGCGCATTGCTCCCGGGCCCCATGTGCACTTACCTGGTGTGTGGAGCCTCTGGAGCCGTGACGGTCACACTTCCTGCCCCGGTGCAGCCTGGGAAGGTCCCAGACTGCACTGTGGAAGGAAGAGGCAGAGCTCTCACACGAGCAGGCAGCTCATGTGGAGCCGAAGGACCCCGGATGCGAGAGCCTCTCGCCAGAGGTTGCTCGCGTGATTCCCACACCCCAGCACTGGAAGAAGGTAAGGTGCAGAAAGGGCCAACGTCTTTGCTTTCTGGGGATGATGATAGTTCCTGTGTAACACATCTGGCATGCACCTGCTTGGGGAAGACTGAGATAGGAAGAAAACAGTGGTTGATCTGTTGTTGTTGTTGTTGTTGTTGTTGTTTAAAAAAAGCTGTGCACAATGATTGTGTATCAACAAGCATCACATACAGTCTTAAACTGCTTCTTAAGGAACCTCAAGATAGCTTCTAAAGAGTTTGGTTTGTCTCATAAATGGTCTCCTGTCCCTTGAAATAACAAAAGAAATGGACTTTTAGTCCTGACAAGAGGATACCCATTGAATCAATTGCACTTACCTGTATGATGACTCACTATTCAGTAATTATTCCACTAAGGCTACTCTAGTTAGGCATCTCTAAAAGGATTTTGGCTGTTATCTAAAAAGTGAGGAATAGTGAGCTCTGGACACTGTCTCTTCCCTGGATCGTCTTAGTCTTTTAACTGTTTCTTCAGATGGAACTGTCATTCTAGATGTTTAGTGACTCTGTGGATCTCCTTCTTCTGTCTTGACAATATCAGCATTGATCTGAACGGATAGCAGACCTTTGATCTATTTTCTCCTAATGGCTAAGACAACCTCCACCTTTCTATAAACAGGAAGAAATCATCTATCCTGCCAATGAACATCAAAAACCAGATTAACTTCTTCTTAATGTCTTAAAACTTCTGTATCACTAGGGTTCTTCTTCTCCCTTCTTCCACTTCCTCTTCTTCTTCTTCTTCTTCTAGTTGTAGCTTTTTTTAACCTTGTTGTAAGTTTTCTTAGGTCTCCTATGAGGAGATAGGCAGAATGTGAATTAAACAAATAGAATAAAAACATCATTGAACATCTTTGTTACAGTTCTTTAGGCATCCATTTTCATCATGCCTTGTACTGGAATTTGCATAGAACCTCTACACTTCATAAAGTTTATAAAAGCAATCTACCATCCAAATACCATTATTATGTCTGCAGGTCTGAGGACTCCTACACTCTTCTAAATGTCTTCACTTCACTGGCTTCACTTGTGTGCATATTGCTGTTTTAATTGTGAGTTCCATATATTGCCAACGTAGGATTACCATGTTTTGAAAAGCAAAAAGAAAAGACAACACATTTACAGTCCATTTCAGCCCACCAATTGCTGCGATGACACTCACTTTAAACACCAGTACCATATAACCTGTGATCATTGCTACTAGAAATATACCTAGCCTTCATTGTATTTAAACAACAATTTTGCCTTCCCTTTCCTCCTTCCTTGCCTCTTCTGAGAGCTGTCTCATGTCCTCCATCATCCCACCCTGTTCCATCATTGCTATGTGGCCAGAGGCTCCCTCAGCTGCCTTGCTCAGATAGCTCACCTTCCCCTCCTGGATCTGTCTCCTTTCTACCATCCCTGATTCACTGTTTCTCTCTAAGCACTCTGCTGGACCAGTTTCCATCCCTTCTCTGAGTGGAGCTCTCAATGGAGCCAAGCAAGACAGTGAAGAGGAGATAGTGTTGGTGGGAAGGAGGTGAAGCAGCAGCAGATATTTTGGAAAACCCCAAGGATTTTAAAAAGCTGTGGAGACAGAAATTTTGGGACTGAAAAAGAGGACATGTCCAAGAAAAGGAGGGCACATGTTAATGCTAGTTAACTGTTGTAGGCATGTTCTAGGCATGTATGCTGATCATTAATGTTTCAGTTGCAATTGTCATTTCCTGGTTTCTGAGAGCAATTGTTTTCCCCTCATGTATATAATTCTGAGGTCAATTGCTGCCACTATTATAATCCCTATCTGTGCCAGTGTCCCCCTGCCCTCTGCGCTTTCATACACACACACACACACACACACACACACACACTTCTTTTGACCCATTCTTTCTTTTTGCCAGACAAGCCAGGAAAGATCTTTATTTGGTGTGAAAGCGGAAGGAGCACACCGATACCAAAGTACTGAAGAATTCCCTTCTTCAGCACTTTGGTGTATAGATAATGACGTATCGAGATGGATCCAAACTTATGCAGAGCAAACCTATTAAAATCAGCAGGAATTGCACTATGACCAGCTAATGTCTCCATTAATTTCATTGTGTTGTTCAAAATATGACTGAAGTCTCTTTCACGTTACACAATTATCTCAGTTTGATACCACGTTAAAATTGCCATGGCTCCATTCTTTAGAATCATGGGATTTGTAGTTTTGTGATGCATTTAGCATTCCTCTGTCAGACAGCTCTACCACCCCACTAAACTACAAATCCCAGGAGTCTGTAGAATGCAGTTAAAGTGCTACCAAACTGATATAATTGTAGAGTTAAAAAAAAAAAGGACCCAACCCAGATCAAACCTATTAAGTTTTATTCAGCCTGGTATCTCCTGCTCTTTGAAATGACTCTGCCCTTTCTCCTCATCATCCTTCATCCCTGAAAATGCCTCTGTACACCCACATCCCTTATTTTCTTACTTCCTCTCCTCCAAACTGCCTTTTTTTTGTGTAGTCTGAGGTATAACCTCCCAGTTCCAATATCTATATGTAATTAAGCTGAAGCACTTGCATCCAAAATATTTCCTCTGTATAATCCAGCTTGCATTTCTTCCTTTGCCCTTCTATAGTTTCCCTCATTCAGTTCATTAGGAAAAGTATAGCTAGTTTTGAACCTTTTTAGGACACTTCAGCTCAGTATTAATTACTCTGATGGGCAATGACTCATGATGGCTTCAAAAAGAGTATCTGTGTCCTTTCGAAACTTAGTAATCTCATTTTTTCTAATTTAATTCAATCAATTAGCTAACTGAGGCAACTGGCACAATAATACAATTTCTGGTCCAGGAGACCTACTGCACCTCTCTCTGTTGCATCTTTCACTATCTTCCATTTTATTTGTGGCTTTTTACCATTCCATATGAATTTTGATAAGTCGTTTTTCCACAAATTAAATGGTGTATCATTTGTGATCGTGGGGAGGTTTTGAAACATAAAAAATCATTCTAGGTAGAATATTCATTTTAATTGCTGCAATTTTCCACATCATTGACAAATCAAATGTGGGCCATTTTTTAAGGTCTTCTTTTACCACAAGCCAGACTTTTAAAAAAATTATCATCATATAAATCAGTATTATTTTTAGTGATCTTAATACCAAGATGTTTTACTTTTTTTGATGTCTTGAAATGGGACTCTTTTTCAATTTCTGTTTCTTCCTGCTTTATTGTTGTATTGATATTAGTTAACCATGTCATCATCTGTTGATATATCTTTTCTTTTCTATGGATGAATTTAAAAGATTTATTTAAAAAAAAGAGTATCTGTGTCTCATCTCTACCTGGAGACACCTGGAATTGAACCTATGACTTCTTGGTATGGGACTTTAACTCTGCCGTAGAGCTAACTGGCCAACAGCATCCTCTACTGTTCAAAATGCTACTTAAAGAGTTCTAAAAGATTCATATATGGTCTTTGTCTGAGACCATTTCCACATTAGACTGTTATAGCGCTATCATTCCAGTTTCAACATCCTATGGAATCCTGGGGTTTGCAGCTTAGGGAGGGACTGGCTGGCCCCTCTCTAAACTGCAAACTCCAGGATTCCATAGGATATTGAAAGTGGAATGATAGCGCTATAACAGTCTAGTGCAGAAATGGCCTTAGACTATCCTGATATGTCTTCCCACTTGACATTTACAACCAACTCAACATTAGCCTCAGAAGAGGCTAAAGGCACTACGCTGGTTTGCTTCTAATGTTTTGGTGCCCTCCTTGGTGATGCCATCTAGATGTGACATTTTAGAATGAAAATTAATTGTTCATTCTATTGTATGCCCTCTCGATGGTTTCTTAGTGGAACATACAGTGCAAGCTTTTTATTCCTCTTATGTACCTTCATGTTGACTCCAACATATGCCAGTCTTATCATTGGGTTTCCTTGACAAGTTTTATTCAGATAAATCTTATCATTGCCTTCCTCTGAGGTTGAGAGTGTGAGACTTGCCCAAGCTCACCCAGTAGGTTTTCATGGCTGAGTAGGAATCTCCCAGCATCCTACTCCACTACCCAAGCCAAAGACATGCACTAAATGGTTCACATTAATTTGTACATAACTTAAAAAGGGCGAAAAATATCTGCCAAACATTTTCTTCTCAATCAAATGGAACAATAGATTCACACTTTCACTAATACCTTTATAGACCTCAGATACCAAGAGTTCATGAGGAGGAGGACAGTTTATGAGAAATCCATTTCTGTCTGTACACATCTGGTTGCCAGCAGTGAGAATGAAGATGCTGGACTAGATATGTCTTTGGTCTGATCCAGCAAATCTGGTCTTAATGTTCTTAGAATGGTGAGCAACACAAAAGAGTTGTTCAACATGATAGAAATAAAGTCAAGGAAGTTGACCACTGTTGAATCTGTAGGGAGCTCTCCAGCAAGAATGGAAAGTCATGGTCTTATTTTGACCCAGTCCTTCATAGGAATTAGGCTTCCTTATGGAAATGAGATATAAATGGTCTTCAGTGTTGAGTCACTGCAATAAGTGTATTATGAGAGGACCATCAGTAGTAGGAACCCAAAGATAGAAGAGAAGAGTGATCCAGATGGCAGAGAGCCTTGACCAGCTGGTCTACAGTCAACTTCTTTATTATCAGCATCAACAATGTTCCATGTGCCATTTTGTATTCCAAGACACATAGACTCCATAGTGCAGCCTTTTAAGTAGATCTTCTTTTCTGCACAAAAGAAACAGAGAGAAGTGTATCCATTCTCCATTGCAATTATGCAAACAAGTTCACTCACCTTATTTATTTATAGCCTCAAGTTATTATGAACATTTTCAAAGTGACTAGCAAAATCAAAATTAGACAAAGCAAATAGATACAACCCTAAACGTTGTCCTCAGAAGATAAGAATGCTACATTGTTATAGGAAATGGTGCAACTAAATGTATATATTAGCAACTCTTAAAGGACTAAAGCATCTTTTTACTGAAACTCATTGCTACTCTTTCCAGGAGATTCCTGTCTGAACACAAATGTCATCCAAAGATGGAAGCCAGATGCTATCTTCAGAACAACAGTATCCTCTCCTCTTTTGTTTCCTGCTACAGAAGTGAATGACAGACATTCCTTTCCACAGAAAAATTTAAAAGGATGACTACTGTGGAACAGGGTACACATTGCCAGTTTTAATTCTAGCAATGGAATATTTTGGACAAGATTAGGAGCTTAAGTTCCCACGACTCAGTGAAAACTTTCCTCATCTCTGCTGTTTCCTCTCACTTCTTCAACACAGCAGCTGGAGTTCTGGTAAGATTTTCTACATCCCTCTAGGAGTGTAGGCCAGAATCTTGTTGGTCTTCTACATCACTGCAACAGAGGATAGTCAATGGAAGGTGGAAGGAAAAGTGCTTATGGGTGTGGGCACTAGGGGTGGAAAGCATACTGTTTTAAAAAATGAAAAAGCTCAAAAATAGATCTCTCCAATGTTGGGAAACCCCAACAAGGAGAATACCGGACTGATGAGAAATTTTGCATTCTGGGATTTATTCTGAGCAAAATTTGTGCATTTATCTTTTGCATAGGAAACAGCATTTTCTACATTAAAAAGAAATTGGATTTCTTCACAGAAAATGCAGATCCTTATGTAGGAAAGGCTTTCTGCACAAAAATGGGTATATTTTCCATTAAACAAGTCCTGAACTGTGAATACACTTCGAAACTGTGGTTGTTTTTTGAAGAATTTCTCACAGCAACAAGAAGACTGGTAAAAATCACTTGTGGTTTCCTTTGAGAATGAGATTAGCAAAGAATCACAACCCTAGTGGGCATTGTGGCCTTGCAGGAAGGAAAGTACTGGTGAAACAGACTCTTTGAAGCCAGCAGATTTTGTCTGCCTTCCCTTGGCACTGCTGCAAGACCAGCCGTGATCTCTTGGTTCTGGACATTTGATTCCACCATTGCTCTATTTCATACACCAGAAGGGATAGAAATATGGGTTTTAACAACAGAAAGTAAACTAAAAGGAGTTTGGTGTCTGCACTATACTTCCCTCCCACTTCCTCTTGCACAGAATTACAAGCCACACACACACACACACACACACACACACACCTTTGGTTATGATCCCTACACATGCGGCAGTCCCTCAGAATGAATTAGTTTGTGTTGCTCAGTGCCTTCTACACAAACTAAAACAAGATCTCTGGAGGGTTAAGCCACATGTTATTTTATATACGTAGTGTGCTGTTTAAGATTCCTATCTGTTTTTACTCTAAAGATAGCAGGTATTGCCCTGATACAGGGGGAAAGAAACAGTGTGCACAAACAGAGGAAATTTAAAACTTATACCTTTTTAAAAAATAAATCATGCACACAGAGCACAGAAAAAGGAACACCATTGTTATCAGCAGAGATTTTTAAAAACCTCTTTGCAGAAAGGGAGGAAGGAGGAAGACTCCCTTATCCCTCATAACTGATCAGAAGTAAAAGCAGAAGAAACTTGTGAGAGAGATGGGAAATTTTTACAGACGTTATCTGACATGTAGTCTGGAACTTCCCTATCCCTTCTGTAAATGATGTTGTACATGTTGAATTTGGGATTATTTGCACAAGATAATATGTGTTGTTTGGTTGAGAAATGCCCATCCATATCAAATGGCATGTTATTGTAATGTATTTACTTATAGCAAAGCTGGGCACATCTGCCTTCCATATATCCCTGGAACTAATTTTTAAAGCTGAAAATCAATCCATGTATCAGAGAAGGAGTAAATAAGGCTAACTGGAGCACATGAGATAAAAAATACAATTACCAGTATATGATCTATAACCGACCAGATCCAAGCAGTAGTCATCAGATCCAGTACAATTTACTACTGCTCCCGAGCATCTCTTGGAGGAAGAATAACAAGCTGGGCATTGCTTTCCATTGGCAGTAGTATTTATTGGTGGCACTGAGAAGTGAAAAGAATCAAGTTACATAAAGATAGCAGCTGCGGCACATGAAATGTAATTCTTCACTAAGTTACTTCTCCATATAGAGAATGAGTAATATTATCAACTTTCTTCCTGCTGTGGAAAAAGTCTTCAAAAACGATGCAGTTTTCAAAGCCTATTCACAATTCAGGACTAATTCTACACAAAATTGCACATAGTTGTTTTCTACAGAAAACAGTATTTTCCAAATATGAAGAGACGTTTTCTGCACAGAAAATATTCCTGCACAGAAATCCTATTTTCTGTGCAGAAAATGCTGTTTTCTACGCATATCACCCATGCCTAAATTTTGTGTAGAATAAGTCCCCAATTACAGCATTTGCTACATAGGAAACAGCTTTTTCCCCCTTAATGTTTCTGCATAAAAATGCCATTTTCTCCAGAAAAAAATGCGGTTCCCAGTACAAACTTACCACATGCAAATTTTGCACTGAATAAATCCAGTGACCATACTTGCTAAGGTATCCTGAGAGATGTAGGGATGTCATATGGAAGACAAATAAGCCTGTTTTCTGCTGCTTCAGAGCTAGGACATGGAGTAATGGTTTCAAACTTCAGGAAAAGAGATTCCATGTGAATGTTAGGAAGAGCAGTTCAACAGTGGAATACACTACCTGGGAGTGTGGTGGAGTCTCCTTCTTCGGAGGTTTTTAAACAAAGGTTGGATGACCATCTGTTGGAAATGCTTTGATGGTGTATTCCTGCATGGTAGAATGGGGTTGGACTCAATGGCCCTTGTGATCTATTCCAACTCTATGATTCTATACTCCAGACATCATGTTTCCAAGCTCTGATTTAAGGGAACATATACCTCTTTTCTGGAAACAGGTTCTTATGCCCCGCTCAATCAAACTGAACTCTTATCTCACTCTAAGAAGGACCATATTTTGCAATGTTGTAAAATGTTTTGCAATGTTGGGCAAACAGTGGTCAAGATCCTACTTAATGAAGGTGGAGCACAAATCTCTGGCAGAGTATCCACACAGAAAGACTAGGAGGGCCAAAGGAGTGTGATAGAGGAAGAAATGGAAATAGTACAACAGAATTATGCAGAAGGTCTGGGAGGGAGGAACGTGGGATCCAAGAAAGATGGTAAAGAGCATGGGAGTAGGGGCACTCCTCTCTTGGTGTAACCATGGCCAATCAGGAGCCTCCTCCATAAGAAGGAACTTTCCCTAAAGCTGTCGAACAACCAGAGGAGAAACCATTATGTAAGAAGGAGCATAAAGAGCACTTGTGCTGACATATCCCCTGGGTTATGTCAGCATGAATCACAGCAACAACCTGTGACTCAAGGCTTAGTTGATAATTGCAGGTGGTTCATAAATGAAGTTTGCAATCCAGGCATCTATTACTCATTCCTATGACACAACCACCATGTGACCATAATACCAGAAAGGCAGAAAAGAGGAATTCATGGAAAAATACAAGAGATTATGCTCACAATGAGAAAAGGCTGAGCTGCAGTCTTCCCCTGTACAACAGTTGGTGCTCTTCCCGATGAATTCTCCTTTGCCAAAGGTGACCAATCTCCATCCAGGTGTGCAAGTGTCAGAGGAATGGCACCCCTTTTCTACAGTCTGCTCTGTTTTTCCACCTACAGAATAATATGTAGATTATGAGTCGATAGTGGCAGCCTTCTTTGCAAGCTAAATTTGATGTAATGGCTTTTGCCACACACTTCTTTAGGCCAGGATCCTATTGTACCCCCTGGAAGAGCATCAAGCTTAGCCAACATTCTTATATTCATAGTCCAAGGGAAAGGATTGCTCCTTCTTTCCCAGCTATCCCAGAGATGTCAGATGGCTTGTGAGTTAAGCTCTACGCCCCCATCACTGACTAGCTGCAGGGATTTACAGTGCCTCCAAAATACTTATGCTTGCACAAGTAACCATCATAATTCTCATTGAATTGTCAAGATCAAGTCCCTGGCCTGGGCTTTTCTGTCCACGTTCCTTTTCAGTACTTTAGCTCTCCCTGTCTCTTGTCAAGAATCTACATCCCACTTGGCTGCTGAAGGGTAAGTCATGTGAATCTCATTGTTTCATTTTGTCTACTCTAGCTGGAACTAGCATTTTGACCCAAATACTGTATGCCATTTTCTATCACCTACCACATTCTCTACCTTAGTAGTACCGGTAGTACTTGTAGCCATTGTTGTCGTATGATCCAGTCGGATTGAATAGACATTAGAGTGGAGGAAAAAGAGTGAATGAATGCCACTGATTTCACCCAGGATATTTATAACCAAAAGCAAGGCTTTGATATGAGCTGTACCATAACTCTTCCTTCCTAGCAACCTCTGCAAGAAGGAATTACTGCTCACAGGAGACCATGTGATTTACCAATTGAATCCAAAGGTTCAGCCTCTAATTATAATTAGAGGCTAATTATAATTATGGTTAGCAAGACAAGGGAAGTCCCTGTGAAAATGCTTTCAGTCTGGCTGGACAGAAGTAGACAACGCTTTGCCTGTCTACCAGATATGGACTGCCAGGCCTCTTAAACTGAATCCCTAAAATCACTTTAGGCCATTCTCTTTTGTCATCTTCACTCTGGATCACCAATATCATTTATTCCATCCTACTCTACCCTCCAGTTGCAGTTATGATGGGGTAAACCTTGCATCAGATTGCAAAGAAGAATAACTTGATGGTGTTGTATAATGAGCAAAGGTAGAAGTTATACCCAAAACCTCATCCCACTTTGGGTGCTGGTTCCACTAACTTTTGGCATTGGTCATGCCAGTTGTTGGAAAGTAGCCTATGACTGGGGATTTGGCAGACTGAATGTTAACTTCAGGATGAGTAGACCCAGGTCTAGCACAAGATATTTTGTTGGTTGAGGCAAAGGACAACAGCATCCATTCATTTCCATACCAAGAAACCAAGGGAATTGGAAGTTGCCTCCAGTTCCAGCAATGGGATGGATTTTTCCATATGTTATGGCAGCATGATAGTTTAGAGGGTGAAAGGCAGACTATGGCTATTTCCTCACTACACTGTTATAATGCTATTATTCCACTTATATCCTATGCAATCCTGGGGTTTGCAGTTTAGGGAGGGGCATTTAGAATTCTCAGCCAGAGAGCTCTTTGGCCTCAGTAAACTGCAAATCCCAGAATTCCACAGGATGTTGGAAGTAGAATAATAGCACTATAACAGCGCAGTGTGGAAATGGCCTATTTGGTACATAGACTTGGTTTCTGAAACAGCTACTGCTTGTGTCCCAAATGTCAAGTTCTTGAGGTGATTGCTTCATTCTGTCTAGTGGTACATTCGGTCCTGATTAGACCATGCTGAGTTGGTGGACCATTAATTTCTCTCATTTTAAGCTAGCTTTCCCAAACTCATCACCTTTCCACACCTTTGCCATCACAGATGCTCCCTTTTTCTCACCTTGTGATTCTTCCTTTCTTTCAATAGCACAGGTATCTTGATCAGCTTCACATGTCTCCCATCCACCTGTGCAGTTGCTGCTGATGGCAAAACAAGTTTCACATTCCAAGAAGGCAGCTTCAGAAAAAGAAAGACAAATCTTAATAAAGTATAGGGGAATTAACATTGTTCTATGTAGGGCTGCTTGATGGATTTAATCTTTGTGAATTTTAGACAAAGAGGCCAGAAATGGGGTGGTGGTGGTGGTGGTATATGGTAATTACTGCCAATATGAATGTTACTCCTTCCAAGTGAAATTTTCTGTTGGTCCCAAATCTTTTAACATTGCAATATGGTATCCTCCACTTATTCAACAGGTTAGGAACCACGCTGCCATCAAAAAGTGGAAATCTTTGAAAAGTGGAATCCAGTCTCATTTTTTTAAAGTTTCCATCTCTTAGAAAATGAGAGTTGATTGAGAGAAAGAAAGAAAGAAAGACTGGTAGCCTGATACTTCTTCAACATCCTCCCCCCATCTTTCCTTGTTTTTACACTGTGGCTGGGTTGTCCTCCTTTGGGTCTCTTCAGCAGTCAAGAAGTCAAGAGATAGCGACATGAGGAAGGCGTCAAAGAGCTGTGGTTACCCCCAGTTGTTGAAGCTGGCACCACTCGGGACTCCCTTTCTTACACTGTCTCCATCAAGCAACACACCACCACACATAGACTGCCTTAGAGATACAGAGAGCCCATTTCCCCATGATGACACTCTCCATGTCATCCCATTGCAATCCTGGCAGCACCTTTGCTGGGAAGGGAGTGTGACAGGAATGCTCTCCTCTGCACCTGGCTGGCAGTGTGCAGAAGGGAGCGCAAGGGATGTGCTCATTCCTTCTGCGCTGCAGCCTGCCTACTTCCCATGCTGCAGTAGGGAAGGAAACATGTCATTGTCCTTCTTGCCCTTTTCCATGGAAGGTAAGTACAGGAGCTTTGCATGATCACAGGAGCTGAACAGATTTAATCCATTAAAGTGAACATCCCTTGATGGTGACATATGGGGACGGGATGGCAGCAGGACCACAATGATGTCATGTGAAAGCATGACCTGCAGATCACTGCCATCTTGTCCCCATTGTGGGACTGCAACACTATGTGGAAAGGCCAGAGAGAGAGAGAGCAACTCTTCAGGCACAGGGAGAGGAGGAAAGTGGAAGCTCCTCAGATACGCTGGCATTTTGCTTGCTGTTCTTCCTGCTCTCCACATATCTAGGTGTCTCTTTTTCTGTCCTGCTTGGGAAGGGGAGCTGCTGGAATGGAGGGCACCATGTGGAAGGGAATTAAAAATAGTGCCTGGTCACTTTTCAATAATCCGCTCATTTCAGTTACCATGCTGGATTGAAAGAGAATCATGCATCCAAAATATGGGTTCTGGTTGTAATTGAAGAGCTGAAAGAACAGATTGCCGAAAAGAAGACTGTTCAAAAGTGGGAGGATGCCTATAACTTAAAATTTCAGCTGAGGATTTAGCAAGAGAATTTAGGCATCCAGAGCAAAGGAGCAGACCAAGTTACCAAGGGAGCATGTACTCAGCAAATATAAAAGGTGTGAACAATTTTTGCTCTCATTCTGGAATGCCAGAAATTTGGGGACTGGAGGAATGTTTAAGTAGAGTGGGCAGAATTCTCATTTGGGGAGGCAATGAGTTCATTTTGTTGTCCCCCTCTTCCTTTAGTTGATCCCTGGATCAACACTTTCTCAGCTAATGTACGAACTAAGCTGGATTTATCTATCAGCTTTGACATTTCTTCAATGTCCTGGCACAGTTCTTTTGAAAAAGAAATACCAGCATCCATTTAAAATGGATCTCTGTTCTTTCTTTCTTTCTTTCTTTCTTTCTTTCTTTCTTTCTTTCTTTCTTTCTTTCTAGAATCCAAATATATGTAGAAATAGATTGGAATGGCTTTACAGAATGAAATCAATTCCTCCCCATGTTTGAGACCAAAACAACATAGCCTTTGGAAGATTCAAGGTGAAAGCAAAACTTACAGATCCTGTTCTCCATCTATAATCAATCCTGAGTCTGTCTCTTGAGAAATATACTGGTCTTCAAATAATATTAAAATGATCATAGGACTCTTTCGGGATGTTATATGTGACTATGGAGATTGGGAGGGAAAGGCTTACAGTCATTCAGCATCTAATCACTGAACCCACTTTAAGACAGTTGTGAATCAGGCTTTACCTGAAGTTAGAAGCAGAGAGAAGAGGAACAGTATCAGGAGAGCTTTCATGATTGTGGTGGCGTGAGACGCACAATGGAAGGCCCAGGTCTAAAACTCCAGTGAAGCAAATTCTCTGGCCTGAAGTGACTATGCAGAGATGAAGGGTGAAAGTATGCATTTATTCATAAATAAGCCAATCCTTTCTATAACGCAAAAGTGCATTCTCTTTCTACTGAACATTATCTTATCAGTAATGCAAGATCAATCTCATTTAGCAGATAAGAAATTGAGACTAGGAGGCCCAGATAGTTTGTATACCCCCCTCCAATTGCCCTGATTTGGCAGGGACCACCCTGTTTAATCATCTTCTGTCCCACTTTTTCAGTTACTTTTGAAGTGTCCCTGTTTCTTTTTCCTCCTCCCATTTTCCTCCTTTCTGTTTGGACACATAGGCTCTGGGTGACAAATAGTTGTGCACACACAACTATTTGTGCATGCACAATGGATTGCAAACACACACACACACACACACACACACACACACTCCTTTGGACCTGTTTTTGTACCAAAATCCCCACTCGTGACAAAGAAGTCCCAAAGAGCAAAATAAAGAAATGACTTGAAAAGTATACCAACATTCTTGTATCCCTCCTAACAGGGAGAAAACTTTTGAAACTTTCCATTTTTTGTGACCAAGAATGACATAAATGAAGATTTACATCCCTACAAGAGAAAGAACACTGTTTTCCCTGGAACAGGGGTGGGCAAATGTAGGATGCTAGGGGGCCACATCAACCCTGCATGAGACCTTGGAGAGTCACATATCCACCATTGCAACTCCTGCAAAAATAAACAAATGAATAAAACAAAATACTACAAAAATTGCTCTGAAATGACCAGCGAATGGATTGGGCTAGATCCTGTTCATAGTGTTTTTAGCTCTCCAGGATCATTTTAGGCCCTGGAGGGGCCTTTTTTTTTTTTTTTAGTAACAGAAGTCACTTCTTGTTTACTTCCTTTTTTAAATAAAAGGAAATTCCTGTGCCTAAAATTGCTACAGGGTGCCTCCTAAATAAAACAGAAATTCCCCTACACCCTCTGGAGGGCATTTGGGGTAATTTTTAACTCTGAAGAGACCTGAGTAGGTCACAAAAATGGCCTCAGTGGCCCTGTATAACCCATGGGTTGCATTTTGCTCACCCTTACCCTACAGCTTAACCCATAGCTTAGCATGCTGCCTTTAACTGTGTTGGTGAAAGTTATCTCATTGCAAACAATGAAGAAAACAGTTCAGAAAAAGACTGCCACCAGTTACCTTTTGTACAAGCAATCGGAAAGGTGCCGTTTTGTTCTTTGCCTCAAGTACCAAAATATCTTGGGCTTCCCATGTTGGAAAGTGGTAATTTAACCATGTGGACAAGAGAAGAGATGAAGCTAGGTTCCACAGTGCATCAAATGAATACACTTATTTGAAAGGATCTGCTGTGCTGCAGTTTATTTATTAAGCTCTTCCTCTTGCAAATGAATACCACAGTCAGCCAAGTATGTACAACTAAAAGAGAGTTTATTTCAGGGTGCACTGCATGAAGGAAGGGAAATTCCATTCAGCAAATCTGAAGATGATTGGTCATCATTTCACAAGCAGGAGAACAATGTAGTCCCCCATGTAAATCTTGTGATCAGGGCTTGTGTGTTTATTCTGGCCTAAGAAGGGGAAATAAAATGGTATGAAGACGGGAAATGATAACGCAAAGGCAATTCCAATGTTGCAGAGAAGTATTCTGTAGTCAAACTAAGCATGTAACTAAACTTGCAAATATGTAAGGATTATTTACCCCTGTTGCATGAAAATACAGAGTACCTTCCAGCATTTCACAGATGAAAAGCAAGACACATGAGGACAAACAACATTGGAGTGCAGTCAAGATGGCAAAAGGTGCTAATGAAGAAGTACTAGGAGGGGCTGCCGGAGGAAGGCCAATTTCTGTCCCTTCTGTGCCCTCTCCCTGGTGCTGAGTTGAACACATTGAACTCAGCTTGCAGCAGTTGAGCAAAGCCAGCGACAAGGGGAGAAGGGGAGGAGGAGAGAAAAAATTGGATAGTTTAAAAGCGGCTGGAAAAGGACAAGAGAGGATTAATTGGGACCCTCCTTGCCAGTTGGAGGGTCTCACACAGTGAAAGAACTATAGGATAAAAACTTTTAGCTTTACAAGGCAAATTCAGGTTTCTGTTGTCCCTAGAGCATTTGCTACTCCCATACCAGGACTGGTCCTACTGTTAGGTAGAGTGAGATAGTTGCCTCAATGACAGACACCAGGGTTTTTTGCAGGGGGTGGGCAGCAGAGGCCATTTCCTCACTACACCATTATAGTGCTATTACTCCACTTTCAACATCCTGTGGAATTCTGGGATTTGCAGTTTACTGAGGCCAAAGAGCTCTCTGGCTGAGAATTCTAAATGCTCTTCTCTAAAATGCAAACCCCAGGATTCCATAGGATGTTGAAAACGGAACAAGAGCACCACAACAGTGTAGGGCAGAAATGGCCAGAGGTTGCACTCCCCAGCAACTTCTCTTATATCCTGCACTGTTCCCTGCATGGAAGATCAGAGTTGTGTGTGCTCCACAGTCTGTTCTCTCCCCCTCTCAACACACAAAGACAGACAGACAGATAGACACACGCACACATATATATATCTTCCAGCCATGCCAACTTGCTGCCCTCAAGTCCCTTGAAAGACACTCTCTTGTAACGAGTGCTGGAGTAAAATTCAAAATGTTAGTCTGGGGCTGGGCAGCTTCCCTATACGGAACGGGAGTTCAACAGAGCCTCCTCACCCTCCCTGGGCAGGAAAATATTTCCCTCCAGCCCAGATCCCTCCCCAAATACCCTGTACCTGCTTGATCAAATTGCTTCTCGCAGCTCAAGCTGTCCCAACAGCCCATTTTACTGGAAAGGAAACAAAAAATGGAAGCCATAAAGCACACCCGTGAACTTGCAGATTGTTTCTCAGTAGAGTTTCTTTTCGAGAGTGGCCCCTGTCCTTATCGGCAGCCTGTTGTGAAGAAAACTTGGCAGCTGTAATGTCTCATGTGACTTTTATCTCTTCTTCAGCAGGCAGGCAAGGCTTCACCTGCTCTGTTGCTGAATGTCTGGCTGTTGATAAACACCCAAAGAGAGACCCTTCAACACTCCTTAGGGAGAGAGAGAGAAAAAAAAGTCTTTGGCTTCCTGAGGTCTGCGAAATGCTCGTGCTATTTATAGGCATTTCACTGCAAGGAGGATTGCAGTATCAGATTCAGTGACAGGAGAAAAAAAAAACAACAGCACCCTGTAGAGTGTAGAGTTCAAGCTCTCTCATGTTGGCTCATGCTTGACAAACCCAGGAAATTCAAAGCTACAACTGGTGGTTTAACAAATGGTTCCTGTTTTCAGGAAGGATATTGTCTAATGGTTGCTTTCAACTGTTCTCTTCACACACACTCATGCTTTGCAGGGCTTTTCAGGCTGAAATGTTCAGAAAGGTGGAGAGAGAGTCTGAGAACAGCGAAGATTTCCCACCATGTATTGGTCCTGAATTGCATTTACTATTTTTCTTAAGGGTCACAAAAGGAAGATTTGTTTGTCCAGAAGCATGGTCCAGATGAGCAAAGTAATGGGAGCAAGGAGTTAAGATAACATGAGCAAGGAGTTAAGAAAAGGCAGGATTCACCTCTGCAATAGAAATAGATCGAGACCTTCTAAAGTTCCAAAGTGAGGCAAAAGGCAATTCCCATGCCTGCCTTGTATATTCAATATCAGCAGACAAACATTTAAAAGATTATTAACATCTAGCTCAAAGCACATCTTCTCCGTAGAATGCTTAATTCAAAGTGCATTCTCACTGTCATCTATTAACTGTCTCAATCTGTCCAGTGTTCTTTGTTCTTAATATTTCCAGATAGCGTGTGGAACTTAAATGACAAGGATTTGGTATTTGCTTTCCTCAAGAGAGTCTGTTACAGTTGTAATTCGAGCTCTCTTCTTTCACCTACGTGTTAAAACATGGGATGGAGCCAAGGCTCATAATCTAGCCTATTTGACCTTTCCACTTCTAAAGAATGGACATTTCAAGACTTACAGGTTCAGATAGGAAAGGAAGGGAACATCCAATACTTAGAGCAAGGGTTTCGTTATTATTATTTTTATCATGTTCAGTATCACCAAGTTGACTCTGACTCATTGTGACTATGTCATAGGGGTTCATTCTATACAAAAAAATGTGCTTTTTGTGCAAAAACTCTCACATTCTGCACAGAAAACAACACTAATGTTTTCTTTATAGAAAACTTGTTATTTTGTCTGCAGAAGATGTTGTTTATTGTGCAAACCCTTCATCTACATTTTATCTGAGGAATTAGGGTAGATTCTCAGGTGTTCAGGATTGGCCTTGTCAGGATTTGTCAATACTCAAAAAAACCATTTTTGACTATTTTTTAAAAATATTTCTGAATCTTAGAATCATAGAATCATAGAGTTGGAAGGGACCCCAGGGGCCATCGAGTCCAACCCCCTGCTATGCACAAACACCCATCAAAGCATTCCCAACAGATAGCTATCCAGCCTCTACTTAAAAACCTCCAAAGAAAGAGACTCCACCATGCTCCAAGGCAGCATATTCCACTGCCAGGCAGCTCTGACCATCAGGAAGTTGTTCCTGAGGTTCAGGTGGAATTTCCTTTCCTGCAGCTTGAATCCATTGCCCCTTGTCCTGGTCTCTGGAGCAGCAGAAAACAAGGCCGCTCCCCCCTCGACATGGCATCTCTTCAAATATTTAAACATGGCTATCATGTCCCCTCTTAACCTTCTCTTCTGCAGATTAAGCATCCCCAGCTCCCTAAGCCGTTCTTCATAGGGCATGGCTTCCAGACCCTTCACCATTTTGGTCGCCCTCCTCTGGACACATTCCAGCTTGTCGATATCCTTCTTAAATTGAAGTGCCCAGAACTGGACACAGTATTCCAAATGAGGCCTAATCTTCTTTCAATTCACTATTCATAAAAGTTTCCTAAGAGTTCTCCACAGAAAGCATCCCTACATTTCTCTCTCTCTCTCTGTGTGTGTGTGTGTGTGTGTGTGTGTGTGTATGCGTGCGTGTGTGAATCTCTCTATTTTTGGCAAACCCAAACTGTGAAAGTTCCTTTTTACACAAAACTCCTTGTGCTTATTCAGCTGAAAATTCTCAGACCTCTCCGAGAGCCCTCTTAGAAGGCACAACTGTATCTGCAAATTTCCTACAATTCTGCCAAGAAAGAACAACAAGGCTCCCTGAAAAATATTCTTATGTAACAGTGCAGAGCACAAGAATCCCTGATCTGACTATCTGGGGTTTGATAAGGACAATGCTTTCATGATCAGCTGTAATACTTGAAAATACCATCCATTTCTAATTGGCAGGAAAAGGGCTATAGTTATTTGCTGATTTCTATTAAGAATATGCAATGCTATTTTGAAAAGTTAGCATTATTGGCACAATTTTAGCTGTAGAATGAAGTCAATGTGTCAACTTTCAACCATTTTTAATTTGCTGCAACTCAGGCAGTATTTGTTGGATCAATTTGAAAGTGACATGTTTGTAGATCTCAGCAAGTAAATCATGGATACCCACGTGCTTTCTGCACCACTCTCCCAACCTACCATGGGGATGGGAGCAGGATGGGACTGCAATGATGGTTCTGCATAACATTGTTGCAGTCCCATCTGCCCAAGGTCATCCAACGAGTTTCTACAGTTGAGCAAGGAACTGAGCCCTGATCTCCAGCGTTGTAGTCCAACACTCAAATTACTATACTACACTGGCTCTCAAAGGGCTATCTAATCTAGCAATTTGTTCTACAGAGAATGCCCAGAAGCATAAGGAAGGCATGGGAAATAGATGACTCCCGGATGTCCCTTACAGGCTATAGGTGGAAAGAATATTAGAAAGTATTTGAAAAATTGTCAAAAAAATCTTGTTTTTCAAGTTTTGAGTAACCCTGACAAAAGGAATCCAGGACTGGTGAGAATCTGTGGAATATTCATAAATGGATGTTTTTGAGCAAGAAATAATATTTTCTACAAAGAAAACAGCATTTCTACATAGGTCATGCTGTCTCCTTCCTTGAAATGCTGTGACTGGGGACTTATTTTGTGAAAAATTGGTGCATGGTTGATTTGCCCTCAAAACCAGCAATTTCTGCAGTTCAAATAGCTTTTTCTGCACAGAAAACAATATTTCTGCATATCAATATTATTTTCTGCGCAGAAAATGCTGGTTACTGTACAAATCAACCACTTTCAACTTTTGTACAGAATAAATCCCAAACTGGAGATAGGCTTTGGAAACTGTACAACCTTTGAAGACTTTCTTGCAGTGGTAAGAACATTGTTAAAAATTACTTGTTGCTTCCTTTGAGAAGAAACTAACTGTTGTCTAAGCGGACAAAGGCTGTTGGGAATTGGAATCTTAAAACAGCTGTCAGATTACATCTCTAAGCTATAGGACACCCACAATCCATGCATGGCCTCTTGTGTCACAGAAACTAATGTACAGACACAGTGCTGCTGCGAACAGATTCAGTACCTCCTATTGTGACTGGTAGGCATGAATAGCCTTGGCTGAGATCCTGCATTGCAGGCACAGAGCGTAATGCTCCACAATCGCTGTGGTCTGCCTCTCTGCCAATTGGCAGCTGTAAATCCCAGGGGAAGCTGTACAGCTGTTAAATAGCCAGAGAGAAGGTGGAGAAGTAAGTAAGAAGGAGAGATGGAGCATGTAATCTGCTCAGGTTCATTCTCAAAGGAAGCAATAAGTAATTTTACCAATTTTCTTCTTGCTGTGAGAAAGTCTTTGAAAACCGCAGTTTTAAAAAAATTGTTTGCAATTCGGGGGTCGTCCTGTGCAAAATTCACATGTGGATTTTTGCACAGGAAAAAGAATTTTCTATGGACAAATGCCAAAATGTTTCTTCAGTCCAGGATTGTGCTCATCACAATTTGCATTTCAAGGCAGAAATATCCCTTTCACACCTGCCAAACTGAGCAACAGAACATAATGCAGCTTGCCTTAAAAATTTGCACATTGGTAAGGATTCTGTATATTTTGGAGAGACAAATATGCATAAATCATACATGGTTTTGCTTCAATGTACACGACTAAAAGCATGCTTTTGCGATTGGAAACAGTGTTTACAAAAGGGGCATATCAGAAAAAAAATGAATACAAAATTGTGTACCGTTTGGGGAGGAAGAAGTGATGAAAATGTGCACAAATTTATGGGCGAGAAGAACAAAAATCTCACAGTGCAAGGATGGAACAGGAATTGTAAGGGAACTGAATAAGGGAGGGGGGGTATCCATGATGTTCTATGAGTCAAAACAAGAACAAGTCCACTATCAGAGAACATCTTTGTTAAGACCCAAAGTGTGCAAACCTTTGACTTTCACAGAACTCTTCATTAAGCTAGATGGTACAAAAATAGAAGGAATGGGGGAAGAAAGAAAAAGGTCAGAAAATTAGGCCATGTTTTGAGGCCATGGTGTCTGCACCTGATTTCCTGAGCTGGTGTACAACTGTGGAACATAGAGAGAATGGGATACCAAGAAATGGAAGAAGAATGAGACTTGATACCAATTAACACTAGCAGATGTCAAGCTTTGCCAGTGTATTTTCACGGTTGCCAAAGAGGGTGATGGCAGCCAGCTGGGTGATGGTAAGATTGAGGTTTCCTTTCTCCTCCTTTTGTGGCCAGTCACTGGCCACTTGGGTCAGGGACACGGTTGCACCTACTGCCATACACAAGCCCTTGCACAGCCTGAGGGAAAAAACATTGTGCAAGGAGGTACTAGATGCTCATCATCTAGAGCATCTAGTACTAGATGCTCAAAACAGTACTGACATTACAGTAACCTTGAATTATAGTAACTAATGTTTATTTTCCTGGTTTCTGCCATTTGACAGTCTTCTATTAGCATGAGGATTATAGAATCATAGAGTTCGAATGACCGCAACAGCCGTCAAGTCCAACCCCCTGCCATGTAAAGACTGATGAATTTTCACTTCTCTGTTTGGCAGCCACTTATTTTATCACTGTCATCTCCATATGGGAAAAAAAGGATTTTTTTTTTTAAAAAAAGTGAAAACCTGTTGAAAGTGGGATTAACATATGCAGGGGCAGCCCTAGGGGAATGGAAAAAATAATCTTGCTTGCTTTTATTAGGCAGAGTCCTCTGTCTCCAGTCTGAAGACAACAAAATATTGGACAGAATGCAGGAAAATAAAAAAAGGTAGTGCTACAGGCATCAATCCTTTGTGGAAACTGTTTAAGCCTTAGGGCAAATCTTTCTTGAGGGAAGGTAGAGTTGGCCCAGCCCCACAGACTTTTGTTACACCCCACCCAATAATGTTTTAGAAAGCTGAGAGAAGATGCATGATTTGACTAAAATTTAGGAGTTGTCTAGGTACAAGCATCACAGATACCTCTACAGTATAGCTTTTGTCTTGGAATTAAAACTCTGTTCTCCAGTTCCCATGCTGAGCATATTCCAAGACCAATGGACGCAAGAAACAAATAGTTCAGACCTGTGTGAATAATTCTGGGGTTCCGAAGGATGGAAGACACAGCTCAGTCCTTCCCCCCTGTTCAAATTCATGCAAACTTACCATTTTACGAGCACAGTAACCACGAGGGTAGAGTGGGATCAGTTAGACATTTAGATTGGAATCCTGTGGGTGACATGCATATATGTAACACAAGGTTATGTGTGCATATCCCTTCTTTTGAATCATTCACTATTTATGATATCCTTGCAAATCTCACGACCTCAATACCTCTATGCCCTGAAACCTTTGGCTTATGCCCTGTTCCCCCTTCCTTCCTGACTCTACAGGTAGCAGATTGTTGCTGTAGCTGGAGAGGGGATTCCATGATGCTAATCCAAACAAGGCATACAGTAATACATCTATTAGGCCAAACTATGGACAAGAAGATATATGGAATGTTGGTGCAGACTTTTTTTTTCTTCCAAGTTGCAAACTGCAGCCAAAATGAGATGGAGCGGAAGAAAAATTAGAAATAGACTGAAACAGACAGTTTTTTTCCATCCTTCCTCTTAAGGGAACTTCTTATGTGCTGTGAAACACTAGGCTGCCCTCCTTCCATTCTAAGGAAGGAACTTTGTGAAATCTGCGTGTGTTGCAAGTGGAGGGTGGATTTTTGTAAGGATATTAAATGCCAAGAGATTTTTGTAAGGATATTAAATGCCAAAGGGGGAAAAACCAAAAAAGTGTACTCCTTGATGTAACAGTAAACACCCCCCCACCCCACCCCACACACACACACTCTCTCACAAGGTCAGAAGAAGCAGGAAGTAGATTTGAATTCCTTCAGTCTGCCTGGAAAATCCCTTTCCAGAGGAGTGGACATCAGAGTTAATTTGTAGCCACATCTACCAAGAAAGAGGGGTAGTTTCTGTTTCCTTGGGACTGTCCTTCAACAGAACATCAAGTTTTACTGCATTGCAGATACTTCTTTTTATTATTCACCCTGTAATTATCCTCACATCACACAAGAAAGGAGCAGTTTCTAAGGTCAAGGCCCATGCCTTAATTTAACTTGTAAGCTTCTGCAACGAGCAATATTTTATAACCAGCTCTAAAAACCTCCAAGTGAAACTCCCCTGCAAACAGAAATGCTGAGAGGTTCCTTAAACACTGTCTATCTTAGTTACAGCAACTTTACCCTATCTGCAAGCACTGAATATATTGCATAACTTGCCAGTGCCATTCTTTACTCCTTATTTTACAATAGGAGCACTTGACTGTCCCATTTACCATAGCCAAATAAGCCTCAGAGTTAATAAAATGATCAGGGCTCAGAGATAAGCTGAAAGATAAGCTCCATTCTCTATAGCGATGGATCGTGGCTCCCATGTCAGTAAACTGATGAATCCATTCTGTGTTTTAGTTCCTTTTCGCACACCAGTCCTGATGCGAAATGGCCTCGGGAGCGCTGCAGGATTGCGAGGACCACTTCACATGATGTCCTCACAATCGCGCGATGCTCCCGAGGCCAGTAGGCAGCGATCATGCATTATATCATTTTCGGCTTGTTGCTGAAAATGATGCACAATCGCGCATCGCTCCTGGGGTGCACCCACACTTACCTTGTGTGCAGAGCCCCTGGATGCACAGCCATCGCGCTTCGTCCCCCAGCGCAGCCTGGGAAAGTACCCGGCTGCACTGCGGAAGGAAGGGGGAGAAGCCTTCACGCTTCCTTCTGGCCAGCACAGAGTTGGCGTGGAGGGGAAGCGGAGGGAACGCAAGTGCCTCCCAGACGAGGCTTTTTGCGCAATCCCCACACGATGCCAGTGGCACCAGGTTAGGTGTGAAAAGGGCATTAGACTGAACTTTAGGGCAAAAATCTGACTATTTTATTTTTAACCTATAAAGGCAGTTCCTGATACTCAAGTTATCTGGTGGTGCCATTTTCTCCTGCTTCTATGCTTCTGCCTCCTTCTATGCTCCTGTATTTTCTTGTAAAAGGCATTTTAAAAATGTACATTCTTTCTGAGTATGTGTTTTTGTTCTACACTTCTGGTTTTGTTCCAAGGAGCAGATCAAGGTAGGAATGAGGTAGAATCAACTTCTGGGGAAAAAAAAGGCATGCTAAGAGGACAGTGCAATCCATTCATCCATACTAGAATGCTTATTTAAATGCATATTTAAATGCAGCATTTCATACAGATTTCCATGAATGGCATGGTAGAGAATGAATAGGTTAATTCACAGAAAGGTGGAAACAAATACACTTGTTTACATCCTGAATGGATGAATAGGACCTATCAGTCCAGTGGAAGTCCAGTTCTGGGCACCTTAATTCAAGAAGGATATTGACAAGCTGAAGCATGTCCAGAGGAGGGCGACCAAAATGATGAAGGGTCTGGAAGCCATGACCTATGAGGAGCAGCTCAGGGAGCTGGGTATGTTTAGTCTGCAGAAGAGACGGTTAAGAGGGGACATGATAGCCATGTTTAAATATTTGAAGAGATGTCATGTCGAAGAGGCAGCGGGCTTGTTTTCCACTGCTCCAGAGACTAGGACAAGGAGCAATGGATTCAAGCTGCAGGAAAGGAGATTCCACCTGAACCTCAGGAAAAACTTCTTGATGGACAGAGCTGTCCATCAGTGGAATATGTTGCCTCAATGGAGTGTGGTGGAGTCTCCTTCTTTGGAAGTTTTTAAGCAGAGGCTGGATGACCATCTGTTGGGAATGCTTTGATGTGGGTTCCTGCATAGCGGGGGGTTAGACTGGATGGCCCCTGGGGTCTCTTCCGACTCCATGATTCTATGATTCTATGAAGGTTCTTTAAAGACTGGAAGTCAGAGTGCCTTCCCATCATGACGAGTGGCTCATTTATTGACACTATGAAGAACAGCAGAGCTCTTTGGCAAACAAAAAATCAGTCACGCACTTTTATTATGCCTATACAGTATTCTATATACTTTGTATTACATTTCCATCACAATCCTATTCTACAAGTTATGATGTTCTTCAGATACAAAACATGTGGAAATTCATCAACTACAAGATTTATGGTATCTGAATGGTGACACCCGATGGCTGCTAAGTCAATGAGACTTTGGGTTTTCATATGAATTTTGACTGAACTAAGGTACTAGACCTGTTTGGAGGAATATGATTGTTCCCCTTTAAACTTCAGATTAAAATCCAGTGTGGAATCACCTCCCCATCACCAACTGGCTGCTGCAATTCCAGTAATTTCTACTGCACTGCTAGTTTCTACTGCACTGCAGGCACTGAATTTTCATATTCCTTGCCTTCTCACCAAGCCAGTGGGCATTAGAATCCAAAAGATAATTAAGGAGCTTTAAATGTCATGGCTTTCTCCATATATATGATCATGTCATTTTTGAAGAGGAGCTGACAAGGATCTCTTTTGACTAGATTTGGCTTTCCTGAAGCCTAAGCCAGTGAGGGAGCACTTGCATGGGCTGGAGAAATTCAGAAAATGAGGAATTCCATGAATGTACATTTTTACAAGAAACTACCTAGGAGTGATAACTAGTTTTTTGAAAAAAAATAAAATAACTAAGAACTTTCATCTGTCTCATTTTCACTGTAGTTTTTGCCACACATTTTTGGTTGTTTTAAATGGAATTTTATAATTTGCACACAAAGCAGATTCAGTCCATACAGACACACATACCAGTAAGCCTCTATTATTTTTCTCTTTGTCACCACCATTTGATAAATTATTGGGAGCCCTCCTTCTTCCTGCCTCTACTTCAAATTGCTATCTCTCTCTCTCTCTCTTTCATTCTCTGTAATGCACTCACCTGGAGTGTTCTCTTGAAAATTGCCAGGATGGGACTTTTTTTTAAAAAAGAAAATGAGTAGAAGGCTCTTCCATCATATCCAAACGGCAAAATTCTGCAAAGTTTCAGTTCCCACACCTCATAATTTACCCCAGAGGCAGTAATCCCCTCTGATCTTGGAAGCTAAGCAGGGTCAGCCCTGGTTAATACTTGGATGGGAGACCGCCAACTAATACCAGGTGCTGTAGGCTAAATTTCAGAGGAAGGAACTGACAAAACCACCTCTTGAGTATTTCTTGCCTAAGAAAACCCTACAAAATTCCTGAAATGGCCTTACATTTCTTTCCTTTCCACCAAGCCAATGGGCAATGGAAACTAACAGCTAATGAGAGACTTTAACTGTCACAACTACCCCTGAATAATCTCAGGAACTATAATTTTGGAGAAGGGACAAAGATGTTACTTTTAGACCAATTCCCAAACCTGGTTCCCTAGAAACCTCAGCCAATGCAGTCAATATCTGGAGAGGCTGGGAGTTATAGCCCAGTGACATCTGGGGAGCCAAATTCATAAAAAGCCATGTTAGACATTCCAAGACACACTCAGAATTATGGTATCCAGTGTTCCCTGGAGGAAAATGGTAAACAGATGTATCTTGGGAGAAGGAGTCCTTGCTCTCCAATCCTCCTTCCAATCTTCAACAAGGCCAAATGCAGGGTTTTTTTCCATTTGCTATTCATTTGCATCAGGTCAAGATAAAGATAACAGCAAGACTATCCAGAAAGTCACTTCAGTCCAGAGTGGTTTGTCCAGTAGACAGCGGGATTCTTTTAGTGCTGAGTCAGTAAAGAGGATCAGTAAAGGAGGATCTTTATCAGCAGAAACCCAGAGATAGCCAGAGATAGGAGGTGCTCTGCTGGAGGTGCTCTGGAACACTGAATGTTCTTAAGAGTTTTCTGCCATGAAGGTAAGCCTATGGTTATCCTTAAGAGTTTACAGGCAGCCTTTGAAATACAGCCTTTGGAGATGGTGCTGGTAGTGACCTCATCTGGACATTAATGGAAAAGGATAATCAGTCTGCACAGTCATGGATGGAAATCATCAAAATTCAAACAAATTCAACTAAGCACTTTTGATCCCACCTATATATTCTCAAGATGGCTTTTATTTTTATTATTACTAAGATGACACGAATTGGAGTAGACTGAGCATTATTTCCCCTAGCTCCCTGGCCTTCTGCACACTCTTACTTTCTGCTTTTCAACCAAAATTAAATCATGATGCCAGTCAACAGATTATAGAAAACCTCTCTTTTCTTCTGACACCACAGTATGATCACAGTTGGTGGGAAAGGAGAAAGCTAAGGGCCTTGCTGCACTACACTGTTATAGTGCTATTATTCCACTTTCAACATCCTATGGAATCCTTGGGTTTGTAGTTTAAGGAGGGGCATTTAGAATTCTCAGCCAGAGAACTCTTGGGTCTCACTAAACTACAAACCCCAGAATTCCACAGAATATTGGAAGTGGAATAATAGCATTATAACAGTGTCATGCAGGAAGCTCCTAAAGGTAGAACTATTACTACTACAGGTGAATCCACACCAAGAAGGAGGAGAAATGAGTGGAACCTCCTGTGTCTTCCCCTCCACTGCAGAGACATCAGCCCATGCTTCACAGCAGCCCATCCACATTAAAGAATTATAGCACTATTATTCCATGTTAACTGTCAAGGTTCCATGATGTGAAATCCTGGGACTTGCAGTTTATGGAGGGCCTTTAGAATTCTGACTACAGAGAGATCCAGTACCTCACCAGACTATGAACCCCAGGATTCCATAAGACGGATCTATGGCAGTTAAAGTGGCATAATAGTACTCTAATTCTGTAGTGTAAAACAGTCTTCTTGTGATGGCATACCTGCACCTTTGGGGATATGTGGGAGAAGCTGCAACTGCATGGGTGCAGCTGGATTCATTTTCTGCTTCTCTGCTATCTAGAGCAATGCATTTTCTAGCTTCATTTACTAATCCTTCCCCTTCTTGTTTTGAAACTGACAGCTGTGACACACACCAAAAAAAAAAAAAATGCATCTAAGGATCCCTTTGTCATTAGTGTTTAGCAGACCATGTGTTAGCAAGAGTCATCCAGAGGACAGAGTTCATTACCAGGCCAGGGCACAAACACAGGGTGATATTTCCTAGCAGCAAAGTAAAGATATTTCTCCTTGGCTTAATCTTCTGCATATATGAATTCTTTTCCTTCTGTTGTATAGCTGTATCTCTCCAGGTTATGTATTTTCAGAGTTAAGTGAAGTCCTGCTTTTCCAGGTATCCATATGGAAGTCATTCACAATGGAAAAGCAGAAAAACCTTGCTGAATAGGCAAAAGGCCTATGTGGTCCAGAATTCTGTTCACATAAGTCAACAAGTAGCCCAGTGGAAGATCTACAACACGGTGTGAGAAATGCAGTCAATTGTTCCTGCAGTTATTCTGCTTACAAATAAAGCAGAGAAACTGAGAGGTTGATTGAACACAATGAAAAGTGACCTGTGTCTGCTGAGTTATGGTTCCTGTGTACCTCCCAATGGTGGCACAAGATTACATGGAAGACTGAGAGTGTTCCCTGAATGGATTCAGAAGGCTGCTATCCTGAAGACTTATACAGATAATACAGGATCCTGATTCACACATTCAGGAGCCAAGAACTCTCCATCTATGCTATAGTTACAAAGATTTCCTAGCTTATACAACCTTTGTCTAGCGAACGTCCTGGATCCGGTCTTTGCAGCAGGAATGGACCTACTGCTTGCTTGGTTTCATGAGGAGCTTTTACCTTTTAGATCAGACAATACTGGGCTAATTAGGAGAAAATAGTTCAATGTCTTCATGTCCTTTGTGTGAATATGAAACCTAGTCACTGTTCTGAACCAATGCAATCTGGTTTGGGATCTGTCTCACTCACCTCTTGTGACATCAACCCACATAGTGGCACAGGCATTCTCCTTTGCAGAACATTCTACTTTCTTGCCAGTACAATAGTTGCCCACAGCTTGGCAGACTTCACACTTCAGTGAACTACCTGGAGAGGAAAACGAACAAACAAAAAGAGTCAGAAAGATGACTGGGAACTTTAACAGTGTTTTGATAGGGAAAGGAGCAAATCCAATACAGTGAGTGACTATGACCCCCATCTAGAAGCTCAGTGTGGTCTATAATTCAGTGTGTTCAGTGATCTCCCTTAAAAACATGAATGGAGTAGGAAAGTCTCTTTTTCAATGTTCCTCCAATGGATCTTATCAAAGATGAGCTTTGATCCCTAGCAATTCTTTGCTTACTTTAAGCATAACTTCCCCCTAGTACTGAAGTCCTCACCAGTAGTGAGAAGCAGAGAGCAGAAGAAAAGTCCCAGGAGAGTCTCCATGCTGAAGGACATGTTCAGTATGAGGGCTACTGCAAAAGATCTCTCTCCGATAAAGCAGGGAGGTGAATCTGGGATGCTGGTGTCTGCAAACACATTTGGAGAATAAGCATGACAGAATAAAAGAGACCCTTTGCTTTGCTAAAAGGCTAATTTCTAGGAAGCATTTCAGAGATGGTCCAAGCTCCCACACCATCTTAAGTGGGAAGTGAAGAGATAGTCTGACGTATACTATCTAAGTAGCAGTGATGACCTCTGAATCTCTGCTCTGTTGGAAGAAGGGGGATGAGAAGGCAATACCTGCATTTATAGAGAGCATTTGATTTGAGGACACAAGGCCTGACCAGGAGTATAGCTATGAGGAGCCAGAATGAGGGCTTTGCCCTCCCAATAAGAATTTGACTCCCAATGAAATTTTCTTTCAGTCCTCAATTTTTTAGTATAGTAGAGTGAGTCTTTGAAAACTGTTCACACCTAGAACTCTTCCTATTTGCTATGTTCACATTCTTTTGGTCCCTTTGCCTGCCTCTTTTCTTTGGATTCCTCAACTGTATTTCCAAGGAGTATGGGAGACTGATCTGGAAAAATCTCCCATTTCCCTAAAACAGACAATTTTCTCTTCCCCCTGCCTTTGCTTAACACCCATCGTTTGCTTCACTGGGCCACACGCTTTGAGTAGCTGGACTTCATGCTGCTAGAGGAGATATTTGGGACTGCATTAATGACCCTGTCTTAACAAATCCTTGAGTTACTTTGACTTTTTCCTGAACTTTTGCTGCAAACATTTCACATGTGTTAGGTGAAAGAGACAGATGACAAAATCAATGAGTGCAAACATCACTTTATTCCATTGGCCTGGTAGCACAAGATCAAAATATTTAAATAAGTGAGTATTAATATTGAGTGGGTACAGAGAATAGCGGGCTCATTAGATACCTGATCTTTTATACTGGAGATGTCAGAGAGTGAACTTGGAACTTCTGCCTCCTATGTGCAAAACATGGGAGAGTGTCCAGTTCCACATCACACTTTTCTACATCACCCTTCCTTCAGCATTTGGCTCTGAGAACCTCTTGGAACTAGGTTGTTAGGAAGCAGACAACTCTGGAAAGCTGCATGTGATGTGATGGTGGTCCCTCAATGGGATGGTTTTAAAGGGGGATTTGGCAAAAGCCAGAAGGGTAAGGCTATCAGTGGCTACTGTCATAATGGCAATATGCAAATTCCAGGACGTGAGATACCAAGCCATTCAGCATCTGTTGCTAACCAGCAGGAGAGGGCTATTCCATAGATGCCTGGTTGGCTACAACTGCAAACAGATTGTTGGACTGTATGTGGCTTTGCTGAGGGAAAGTCTTTCCTACCAAATTGTGGCAAGGATTTCAAGTGCCTCCTAGATGTAGAACCTAGATAACAAGTAGGATCCAGCCACTTGACCTCACTACCAGAGTGCTCTGTGACACTCAGAGGAATAAGCTGAGATCCTGCCTTGAGAAATATATTATGCAGTTCCACCATGGCAGAACTACAGGATGTCTCCCCTCTTCCTTCCTGCAGGACTCATCTTCCTTTTCTAGAATATCCTCTCCATGGCTACTTAGTGCCCAGTGGAGAGTGGAGGATAGCTCAGAAACATCAGGCTACATGACCATGTAACATAACTTCATCTTCTAGGACCTCCAAAGGAGCCTCAGGACATCCCAGTGGATGCCTTCATTATTATGCATCTGGCTATGGTCACATAGCACACAACTTCTCAGTTGTCCTGTGCTCTCCACCAACCACTACATGGCCATGTCAGAGAAAGGTAGCATCAAAAAACAGGATTTTCATGGCTGGGGTTGGTCCTTGCATAAGGAAGTGTGATATTTTTGTATTCTTCAATGACAAAGAAAAAGACATGGGCCATTTCTGCACTAGACTGTTATAGTACTATTGTTCCACTTTCAACATCCTATGGAATCGTGGGTTTGCAGTTTAGGGAGAGGCCATAAACCAAACCCCAGGATTCCATAGGGTGTTGAAAGTGGAATAATAGCACAATAACAGTCTAGTGTGAAAATGGCCATACTCTGCAAAAAGACATATGCAAGCATATGCCACATTTATGCCCGAAGGCACCAGGTCCTGTGTGAACTTGCAAGCTAAGCAGGGTCGACCTGCTTAGTTCTTGGATAGGAGATCGCCAGCAAATACCTGGTGCTGTAGACTATAGTTCAGAGGAAGGAACTGGCAAAACCAACTCTGAGTACTAAGAAAACCCGATGGAATTAATGGGGTTGCCATACATTAATGGACAACTTGAATGTGTGCTCATGCACATATACACCACCAACAGGATGCTAGCTTTGATTAGATATCTACTAAGAGGAATGATAGAATCATGAATTGAGTATGTAGGAGGAGCCACTGTACTTTCATCTCACTTTGGCTGAAAATGTAAACTACAACATCAACAGGAGGAATAAAATGTTATAGTTTAAGCACAACCTTTGTTACCTAAAGCAAAAAAATCCAAAATGTCATTCTTTCCCATTCCACATGTGAAAACTAATTGGAGAGGCAATTGGACATTTCTTCAATATTGGTGATGAGAAGCATCCACACTGAAACCAGCAGTCTAATTTAGCAGCTACTGAGAAAGACTTGTGGTCCAGGGTTGTTGTTTTTTTTTCTTTCACATTGCTTCTGTTTCCCAGCATTTCCCTCTAAGATGGCTGTCTCTGTCTAATGGTAGGGCCAGACCTAATGGGGTTAAACCAGGATCACCCTCAAAAGAATAGTTAGGACACATCAAGGTAATCAAGGTATATGTCTTCTTTTTTAAAAGCTAAAGTTGTGGTTCTTCCTTCCCAATCTTCTGGACTCTGCAGCTTAAGTAGCTGCTTTAGGTGGGGAATATGGAAGAAAATACACAACAACTTAACATATGTGTTAGCATTTCTCTCTAGAGTGAGCTTTGTCTTCAGGATCCACATATCAGTCTAAGATCAGGAACTGGGGAATGTCTTTAATTTGTTTAATTACTAATGTGTTAAATTTTCTGCCTAAGATGACTGAATTCCATAGATTTCCTGATTAATGGTGAAATTAAATCTATACTTTAGGAAATTAATTATTTTAGATTTTTAGAATTTATCAAGGGATAGCAGTTCTCTCCACCCTCCCCGCCCGGTTCAATAAGAAGGCATTAAGAGTCGAAAGCTGGTAGATGAAAATGAAAACAATTGTTAAGAGCACATCTGCATAGGAAAAATATGCATAGGTCATCAACAAGGTTCTAGTCTCTATTTTATTAGCCTAACAGTACATGTTTGAGAGATTTAAACATACAGGCCATGATTCTAGATCACCTACTTATTTAGGTAAGTACTTTAGTTGTGTAGCTAAGTAGCCTCTTCTGGCCCAGTCCCCCCATTCTGATTTTCCAGGCAGCAGCACTGCCAACCACAGGAATTTGCTCTCCTATCAATCAGGATGGCCCTTTTCGCAAGTGTGTGTGGGGGGGGAACGCCCGAAAACAGAGCTTACCGGCTTTGTTTTCCAGCCGGCCGAGTCCATCGCCACAAGGAGCAGCACGAGTTTGCTGCTCCACAGTCCTCCGTGTCCCAAATGGCAGCTTCCGGTTGGTGGAGGCTCTCCACCAACCGGAGAAGCTCGCCAGCCAGCGTGCGCCTGCAAATCTGCTCCGGAGCCGGGAGACGGTTTTTAAAAAACACGCCGCGCGACCAGTTCTGGTCACTCCAGAGCGGACTGAGGTATGGAACTACAGAAAGTAGTCCACCCCAGTCCACTCTACGGTGCAGAAGACCTCCGTTAGAGGTCGCTCTGCACCATTTTACTAGCCCGGTGCAGAAATGGCCGATGTAGCAGACTGATGTTCCCATCTCTTTCCTGTGAGTGATCTCTGGTGTGACAGACAGAAGCAGGATCTCTGTCTCAATTCCTCCTCACATCAGAGATTGCTCGTGGAATGGGGTGGTGGAAAAGCGGAATATTTATTTATTTCACAGAAAGGTACATTTTTCATCTCAGAATAATTACTCTTGAACACTTGGGTCTATTTGAATATCGTGGAGGAATATCCACTTCTTCCATATCAGGGAGAAAAGTACCATAATTATTCATCCTCACATGCAAAGATGACATATATCTTTAGCCCATGGCTGCTCCATTGCTTATTGCAACCCTTGGATATTGAGCTATGCAATGATCAAGACAGTGCAGTGCCCAGTGATGACTATTTGAGTGGAAGTGTTTGGCAAACAGACAGGCAACTATTCTTAACCAGAATGTTAAAAGGCCACAACTTTCATAGGTTATACCTGTAGAAGACTTCCATGGGAACAGGTCCAAGCATTGGATGACCTGCCTACTAGCTGATGATCAGTAGAAACCCAGCCTTCATGGTGGGAACAACCTGACATGACTATGGGATGCCACATAGGTGAAAGCTTCTATGTGGACCCTCCATCATCTGAGAATGAGGCTGTCCCCCTAGGCCCTGAGCTGGATGAAACTCATGTCACCTTTACCCCCCAAGTCTCATAAGAGGGGGCCTTAGCTGGTATGCCAGGGTCACAATTCTCTTCTGCCCCAAACTTGATCTGATCACCATACAAAATGGTTAAAGTTGTCATAAATGCAAGGTAAATTACATCAACTGTGGGAGGGAAGTTGGGGAGAAGTCTGGAGTTAGGCTGAGGTTGAAGTGAGTAAGTTTATGGCTTTATGTTCCACAGGTGGAGCTGAGTGAAACCAACAGGTCCTCTGAAAGAGCTTGCCTCAAAACCAGCTGCACCAGCTTTGAATGGCCAGTTTTTCTGGTGCAGTGGCAGTTCTGCAAGCCCCCCATTGAGCCTGAGAAGACGATCCCAGTTTTCACAGGAAAGATGGCACTGAGTTTACTTCCTCCATTGCATCTGCAGACCACAAAGTGGGCTCCAAAGTAAGTTTGAGGCTCTTTCTTCAAAACTAGATTAAAAAAAAGTTATCTTCAGCTAACCTGAAATCTGCTAACAAAGAAATGACCATTATTGTCAAGTTTTTTTATTGTTGTCATGCTTCATTGTCGCCTTTTATTATTACTTTTTCTTCAAGGATGTTCAAGTTCCATGGAATAACATGGGACATTGCAGCCACCTTTTTCTCCACTTTTGAATCCAGCCAGTGACATAAGTAGAAAACATCCCTTCCTCATCCCATTCTCTCACCTTCAAGCCAAGGCTCAATTTATTTTTTTGTTTTGTCATCTATTATTCATTTGCATTAATTAAAAAAAAAAAAGGAAGAGCAAGATTATCCAGAGGGTTACTCAAATCCAAAATGGTTGATGTAAAGGATAGCAGGAGGAGTCCTTTGGTGTCGAATCACTAGAGGAGCTCATAACAGTAGAATGTTGATCAGCAGGAACCCTAAGAGTGCCAGGAGGATGGAAGCATGTGATGGAGGTGATTGGGAACATTCAACAAGCCTCAGAGTGGTCTTACCCAATTGATAGTCAACTTGCGCTTTCAAGAATCTACAGGCTTTCTTTGTACTGCAGGATTTTACAACGCTGTTTTTAATGACATTCACTAGATGTTAAAAAAACAAAAAACAAAAGACAAGCCATCAGCAGAGCCACTGTTAGGAGCGCAAATAGATTTCAACCAACTTATTTTTGGCATTCCCAAAGCAGCAAATATGTCAATCAAAATGCCACAACTGGGAGCAGACCCAGCAGAATGATTGTCATTCCCCTGTCTCAGGACCCAGACAGGACCTTTCTGCTCAGCCGCACCCTAGAGACATGAGAGGGACAGTACTTAACAGCAGCCAGTGTAGGTGGGAAAGGCAGCGCCCAGGATTTTGGCAATGTTTATGTAAGGAGGACTTGTTAATTAGGCTACAGCTGGGTAAGGCTCTGAGCCTATATAACAAAAGGTCTGAATGGGAGTAAGCTGTTGTAGCCAACTGTTTCCATCAGTGAATGCAGCCCAGCTTACTCCTGAATTGCTTGCTCACATTTCTAGAACCCTTGGCTTCCACCTGGACTATGGATTTTGCCCTTGGACACACTCTCTCTGGACTGACAATAAATTCAGACTCTGGCCATTTCCACACAGGATTTTTAAAATGGGGCAAAGCGTCCTCCAGGGAGGACGTCTGCACCTGGGAGCGGACTGGATCGGACCTACTTAATGTAGATCTGCACCCCAGCCCACTCAGGAATGACCCCAAGTGGTCGTCCAGTGTGCTTTTGAAAGACCACTAAAAACAGGTCTTTCAAAAGCACGGAGCGCGCCACTGTGAGCCTGCTCCCTTATGCAGATTCGCAGGTTCACATTGGTGTGAACCTGAGATCTGCCGGGGGCGGTCTTTAGGCTGGCGAGCTTCAGCGGTTGATCAAGACCCTTGACCAACCGGAAGCTGCCATTTTCGACGCCGGAGCAGTGCAGAGCAATGGCCACGCACTGCTCCGGAGCAGCCTGGACCGGACTGGGCAGCCTTAAAGTCCGGTAAGTAGCTTCACAGGGCGACTCCCTCGCCCCATGCAGAAATGGCCTCTGTTTCTCAAAACCTGCTGAGAACTCAGAGTAACTAAGACAAACTTTGCTTGCTAGCTCTTGTTAGCAGCCTGATTAGACAGCTGAAATCCTTGGCAGGCTGCTAGCACAGGACAGTGTTGCCGGTACCTCCTATCTATCTGTATGGTCTTGCAACCCCGTCTTCAACTGAAAAGGGAACCTGGATGCCAGCCTTTGGACTATTGGTCCTGTCCCCCAGCACTGTGGGCAGTTGTATTTGGTAGGTTTACTTGGGGAAGGGAGAAAACAAGCAAGTGAGCATCAGGCACCTTTGCAGGTTACCCTAAGCTCATCCACTGAAGAGATATCCACAAGCATTTTAGAGCTGTTGTGGCACTTCCACACTCATTGGCCTATGAGGCATGAGAGGCAGCAGCTCCCAAGGGGCAGCTGAGCTCATACTCTGCTTCTCTGTTTTCTTGGAGCAAATAATTTGCTGGTGCCACAATACTAGGGGGATGCTGCCAGGACAAAGATATCATGAATTGCTAAGAATGTTTGCTTCTTTTAAGTGAAAACTTTATAGATTACTAATACAATAATGCCCGAAGCTACTTGTCTGAAATTTGGCTGGTTACTTCCCTCTGTAGAGTCTAAAATATCTCCAAATTTTATCCGGGGGTGGGGGGACATCTCCAAGTTGCAGCCATTTCTCCTCATGATGATCAATAGCCTGTCCCTATTTAAATAGTCTCCTTTATAAGATTTTTTCCCCAATGTGTTCTCTGTCAAAGCAAGATTTTTTTTTCCTGAAGTGTAGAGAGTCATGCACATATTAATCCATTATCTATTGCTCCTGGAAGAAAATTTCTCATTTGGCACTTGTGTAGGAGCAGGTTTGATTTCCCACCAGTTCTGTGAAAACATTCTCCCAGGTCTGAACCCTGAAATGTTAGCTTTGGACCTTAGGGAGCTGGAATATGAATGGTGGTTACTTGAGATTTTAAGGATCTGCTTTCAGTCAAAGCAAACTATACTAGGGTCAAAAGAAAAAAGTGTGGAAAAAGGTTTCTACATTCTGTCTGAATATGGAGCCTGTCCACTGGACTGGACCAGCTTGACCTGGTTTGTAATCCTTCTCAGTCACCCACCGTATATGACTTCAGACCAAATAGTTAGACAGGTATCCTCATTTCCAGTACAATTCATTTTCCGGCCAATACAGTTGGTGCTCTCAGCATAGCAGATTTCACAAACCAAGGTACCACCTGGAAGATAGAAAAGAAAAATTTGTAAAGGTTGTTGGTCAGGGGGTCAAATCCCAAACAGGTTAGGTTGCCAGTGAAGACTAGTTTCTCCAAAGTCAATAGACAACAAATTCACCCTGGGCTTTTAAGGATTTGCTTGAGGTGCTGAATAAGGTTCCGTACCTTGGATACTTCCCTCAAAAATTTTTTTTAAAAAAATTATTATTATTATTGGCATTATCACAACAAAAACAAGTATCCAACAGCATCCATTGATAAAAGAAGTAAGCAAGAATAACAAAGAAAATAAACAAAAAAAATTTCAGGTTTTCATTGCATCTATATCTCATCTATAACTGGTTTGATCCTTATTTCAAAATACATACATCCTTTTAGTTCCACAAACAAAAAGCTCAATTGTATTGTCTTATTTAAATATTAACATAGATTCCTTTTACATATTTCTATTCAACTTGACCAACATTTTGTACCCCCCTCTTTAGTCTATAAGACTAGCTACCCATCTGGTCTCCTCATCTGCTTCTTATATAGTTGATTAAGAGGTCCCATGCGTTTATATAGGAGCTTATCAATTTTCCTCTTATTAACATAGTCAGTTTGTCCATTGCTGCGGTGTCTAGAAATTTAATTAACCATTCTTCTTCATTGGGGATATCAGGTTGCTTCCAGTTTTTTGCATATGTAATTCTAGCCGCAGTGGTCATATAAAATAATAGTCTCCCATATTTTTTTTCCACGCTTCCATCCATCATGTCCAACAAATACAATTCTGGTTTCATTTTCAACCTCATTTTTTTCTTTTTTTCCATTTCTCTTTTAATTGTCTGTATAGTAACCAATGGCAATTCAGTCCATCTTCCCTAAGCTCATCCTGAGTTTTGCAATCTGCTTCATTTCCTTGTAATTTTATCAAGTTTCCATATGAAATCCATCTTCCATATAATATATTTTCTTTGTTGTAAAAAGCTTTGTGAGGTGAAAGTCATAATGGGGTTTTAGGGCAAAATCTCAATCTGTATTTTTTCCAAACCTTCAATAATCGTTTCCTTATATAATGATTGTTAAATTAACTATGTACTCTATCTTTGTCATATCCAAGATAAGCCCGCCATCCAAATGCTAGTCCTTCACCCTCTAACTTCAATAATTTATTTTTATTCAACTTAATCCAGTCTCTAAGCCATTCAGGACAACATGAATGAAAGTAAAGTTGTAGATTTGGGAGACCCAGACTTCCTCTTTCTTTAGCATCACACATTTTTTTATATTTAACTCTCCCCCCCCCCCACACCAGATAAAATTGAGTATATCTTTCCACCACTGGTAATCACTGGTATTGTCCGGAGCAAATATAAAAATTTAGGGATAACTGACATTTTAATTGTGGATATCCTTCCCCAAAAGGATAGGTTCAAATTTTTCCATTTCCGGAGATCGTTTTTGACCTCCTTCCATGTTTTTTTCATAATTATTTTTATATAAGTTCAAGTTTTTCTTTGTCAAATAGATTCTTAAATATTTTACCTTTGTTGAGATTGCATATCCAGATTTCTGACTCAATTCCTTCTCCTCCTTTTTACTGATATTCTTTGTTTTTTCTTCATTTATTCTCAATCCAGAGAGCTCACCGAATTCCTTTAGATAAGTTTTCAATTCATAAACACTTATAATCTGGTCCTCTAATATTACAGCGATATCGTCCGCAAATACTCTAATCTTGTATTCTTCACCTTTTAATTTAACACCTTTAATTTTATTATTTGTTTTAATACTTGCAATCAGAACTTCAATAGGTGTTAAAAATAATAATGTGGAAATTGGACATCCTTGTCTCGTTCCCCTAGTAATTTGTATTTTTTCAGTCTTTTCCCCATTTATTAATATTTGAACGGTCTGCTTCTGATATATAGTTTTTATACTTTTTATGCTTCTCATAAAATGACATCCCACATCCATTCTTTTTAATACTTCAAACATGAAGTCCCAACTCAAGCTATTGAAAGCTTTTTCGATGTCAAGAAATAATAGCACCAATTTCTTCCTGGGTTGTGTCTCAAAATCCTCAATAATATTTAGAATGTATCTCATATTTTCTTTTAAGTGTCTATTTTAAGTATCAACTAAATCTTGACGTGGATTCATCATCCATTGATAGTGGAGCCACCGGCTTCCATTGTGGACACCAATTGTGGGGTTCTGTGGAGTCTGTTAGTCCAACTTCCCTTCAGTGATCTCCCCAAAAACATGAGGAAAGCGAGAGAAATACTTCATGACACAACATGACCAGTGCTGGACAATGTCTTTCCTTCCTCAAGAGGACTTTGCCTAAGATGTTCTTAAACTCTTTCCAGTTCTATACCTGCTTAAGGCAAACAATCCTAATGACCCTAATAAAGCAACTCCATTGAGGTTGTGTGTAGTTGACTAGCAAGACCTCACCTGTTGTGAGAAGAACAGAGAAGAAGAAGAATCTCAGGAGAGCCTGCATGGTGAACAATGTGCCGGATTATGGAACAGATCTCTCTGCTTAAGCAGATTTTCTGGGCTGAAGATATCTGTAAATATATGTTAAGAATAAATGTGAGACAATGACAGAAATCCTTTGCTTTGGAGAAACCGCAGCTCAAGCTCTACCAGTGTTTGATATGGGAAGCAGAAAAAAACCACAAAAATACACATCCATACAGGGTTGATATGGTGGCAGTAGCACATGTACCCACCACTCAACCAGAGACGAAACAGTAGGCAAATGCACTGCCAGTCACTCAGTTGAAGGTAGAGATCCCCCTTCTTTCAGGCATCAACTCTACATAGGTCATTTGTATACTAAACCCCTGGCTCTGGTGGTCCCCAGATCCAGAGGACTATGGCAGGAGTGACCAGGATAATCAAACACACTGCAGCATTTCCCTGGTCACACTTCCCAGATGGCTTTGGCCCTGAGTTCCTCTCCATTTAGGTAGCAGCCAGTTCTGGAGAGCAATATCCAGCAGCAATTTCCCCCAGAAAATCAGGAGCATGCCAGGGGTTGGAGAAGATTGATCTGCTGCCTATGACACTCTGCTGCCTGCAGAAAGGGAGAGTTATCATGAGTTCTATGTGCCAGTTCTAATCTATATAGAACTACGGGGCTGTGCCAAAGCATTTTGCTGCCAGAAGCAAAGAACAAGTTGATATTCTCTAACTATTCCTTATACAAAAGCTGAGTGGATTTGCTATTATATTGTGCTTTAAAATTGGGGACATGGAACAGCAAGACAGTTTAGGGGTTACAAGACATGACACTTGGCAAATAGACATCTATTTTCCAAATGTCTGATTGGTACCCTCTCCACCAGCACCTTCTTTTTGAGGCAGCTAACTCACTCTGCCTAATAGAGGGGCCAGCCCTGAAGACATGCCTAGCTTGGGACTGCATAGATACCTGAAAACACTGCCTTCTCTTTTCTAGGGAATTATGTCATAATAATGATGTCAGTTCTGGATAGCTGGTTGCTTCTCTGAGATGAAGAGAGATTTCTCCTTCCTTTTGTTCTTGTGGAGTTCTCTGCCTAGGAGAACTACAAAAGAGTGTTGTTCTTTGCCCCATTTCATTTGTGTTGGACTGTATTCAGCTCTGGACTACATCTACTTACTTATGGGTAGGACGGCCAGAGCTCTTGTATATTAAATTGTTATACAGAAGAGGAGGTTTCAGTAGATGCAGCTTGGCTAACAAAACACACATTGTGGAATCCCATTCTGCATATAACCATCATATACTTACCGTTACCCTCTAACAATACAGTATGTCTGGAAAGTCTCATAAAGAAATAGAGGCCAGGACAACTTGGGGCATCTTTGCTGGTACAAGACACTCCATCCTTTTCATCTAGTCAAAGGAAGTCAAATGAGGGTATATTGTATGCTAGCCCTGTTTTTGACACGAGCCAGAAGACTATGGCCAACATTCCTGATCATGGGGCAGCTTAGCAGAGACATCAGTCTTAGCTTTTAATTCCCTGGTTTTGTGGAGGAGAAGCTAACATGAGAGATAACCTTAAGCTTTATCTTAAAGGCTTTCTATCATAGAATGTACTGATAGAAACACAGATAGTTATAAACATAAATAGATATACTTGCTGCTATGAGATGTGGTGGTGGTCTGCCAATAAGATGTCTTTGAAGGGGATTTGACAATGGCAAGAAGACAAGGCTATCATCAGCGGCTACTGTCATAATAGTAGTAATATGTAAATTTCAGGGGGGGAGGCACCATGCCTCTCAACACTCACAACCAATTAGCAGGAAAGAAACACTGCCTATATGTGGTCTTTCAACAGTCTTCTGGTTGGTTCTGGTGAAACAAAGCTGTTGATTACACAAGGCTTTGGTATGGGATGCTCTTAAAGGCTCAGCTGTGGCAAGAACATCAAAGTGGTTCTTACAGAAAAGATAAGATATGGAATTTTGGTAACAACTAGGATCTGGGCACTTGAACTAGGCCCTTTCCACAGGAGAGAAAGGAAACGCGTGAAAACGAAACTCACTGGCTTTCTTGAGCGTCCCGGTGAATCCGTCGGGACTAGGAGCAGTGCAAGCTCGTCGCTCTGCACTGCTCCAGCGTCCAAAATGGCAGCTTCCGGTTGGTGGAGGCTCTCCACCAACTGGAGAAGCTTGCCAGCCTAAAGCCCGCCCCCGGCAGATCTGCAGGCATGCACTTGTGCACACCTGCAAATCTGCAGCGGAGCACGGCGATGGAGCAACTCAGAGTCGCGCGCTCCGTGCTTTTTAAAAACCTCTTAAAAGAGGTATTTAAAAACACACTGCGTGACCAGTTCCGGTCGCTCCGAACCAGACTGAGGTACGAAACTACAAAAAGTAGCCCGCCCCAGTCCACTCCACGGTGCAGAAGACCTCCGTCAGAGGTCACTCTGCACTGTTTTAATAGCCCGGTGCGGAAATGGCCCTAGTGTGCTTTCTGACTTTCAAAGACTCCATTCTATATCTGATAAGAGGGGATAATAGGACCAAAAAGGAAGGAGGAAGCAGGATCTACACTTGTCTTTCACAGCTGAAAGTATGAGCATCCAATGAGAGGGTAAGGAATAAGCACTGTAGTTTGACCAAGAATTTTTCTGCACAAAACAGCAATTCCAGGCCTCCTCAAGACTTTGTTTGAAAACTGATACACATCCCTTTTGTAGGATAAGCTTTAACAATGGTGAATTATCTGTCCATATAGCAGGTGACAGCATGATAGTCCTTTAGCCGATGGGGTACAGCAGGTGATAAAAGTGGACTCCTAAACAACTAGTTCTATTCCTACTATCCCACACCTGAGCTGAGACAGAATCCCCATAACAAGGCCAGTGGAAGAATTATATAGTAAAGAAGCAAACAAAGTGGAAGACCTCTCATTCTAATAGCTATGAGAACTGAATAAGAAGATAATTGAAAGTTTGCTCCCTGGTCCATTCTCAACCTTTGGTCTCCTCTCTGCCTTGAACTGACAAGTTAAAGTAATAAATATGTATCAACTCCTTCATGAGAAGAAGAAATGAAGCCTTGCAACTTGGCATGAATCAAGATCTGTGTGAGAACATAGGCTGCATTCAGCAAAATGCGAGGAAACAGGGACTAAAAGATGTTCGCATCCCAGGTTTTAGCTCAGGAAATTTCAATGAAAGCTAAGTGGTAAAATCTGGCTTGTGATCAGGCCCAACTATCTGTCTTGGCTTCATTCAAGCCAAAGACACAACTATCTTGGTCAGTGGCTGTAAGTCTTCTCACTCCCAATAAATTGGTTGTGGGAGAACTACACATTTCATAGTCCAGAGAGTTATCTGGAGGAGGGAAGAGAAATTTTCCCTAAGGAGGATGGCATAAGATAGATTTCTCCAGTATCAGCCAGAGAAAGGGGCAAGGGAACAATAGACATACATACAATATCCTCGGAAATGATATGTGTTTAGTTTATCATCACCAACAGCTTGTCCATACAGAAAGTGTAGTATAAATTTTGCACCGAGGAACACAAATTCTGTAGCCTTTGTCACACAATTTGGGTTTTGCACTTAAAAGCCCAAATTATATGACAAATGCTGTAGAACTTAGGTTGATCACTGGAGAATTTTAGGTTTCGTTTAGATTACACATTTTACAGTGATTTCTGTCACCATTTCATCATTGGTCAAAGACGTGTTATGACGTTGTTGCTGTTGTGTGCCTTCAAGTCATTTCCAGCTTATGCCAACCCCAAGATGAATCTTTCATGGATTTTTCCAGGTGGTGAGAGTGTGTGACACACCCAAGGTTAGCCGGTATGTTTCCATGGTAGAGCAGGGAATCCAACCCTGGTTTCCAGGGTTATAGTGCAGTGCTCAGACTATCATACCACACTGGCTGTCACATCTTTAGGGTTCTTCAATATGTATCCAAAGTGTTTCAGTGGCCTAAATCCAGTGAAACAGTGGAGGAAACAGTGCAGTAGCAGATTCCATATTTTTTCCACTTCTGCAATCATTGCTACTTGTGTTCGTGTGGTCTTTAACAACATTACTGATTGTGTGACAGATTGTGTCAACAGCTGCTACCTCAGTTCTGTTCTTTTATCAGAGTATGTTCAGCACAAAAGTCTCCTACAGAAAGTGGTTGGAATTTGAGCAAACTTTACAAATGTCCTCTAAGGAGGAAGCAGACAAAGAATGACTTGGAATTCACAAGATGAATCATATATCGTTAGGTAGATTTATAGTGAACGAGTAGTCAGGGTACACTTGTTAAAAGTATGAAAGTAAACAAGGAACTTAATTCAAGATAAGATAAGGCTCAATTTGAGAGTTTTTATGGCACATAAATGCACATGATTATATTTTTTTCTTCACATTCAGTTCAAATGCTATCTCCAGATTGTATTTTCAATGTTGTTGTTTTTTTTTTTAAATGATGGGGATATAATTTATTATATGAGCTTGAAAGGGCTCACAGAACCAGACATTTCTTTCCTTTTTCATTTTCTTATGTTATTTATTTTTCCTTGTTATACATCTTATAAAATATATAGGACATATAATATACAATATATATATGCTACATAAAAAAAGAAAATTACTCTTTCATCTGCTATTTCCTGAATAATCTATTTCACACCTTTTTTTTTCTTTGTACTTTAGTTTCATTATCATGATTCTTACTTCCTATCATTCCTTTAAAGCAATTAATGAGATATCCCCCATTCATCCTCTAAATAATTATATAAGCAAGTCCTATCTTTTCTCCAAATTTATCAAGCGCTTTGTCTTTTAGAAATGTAGTCAATCTGTCTATTTCCTTTCTGGAGAATAAATGTAGCTTAAGCCACTTCCACACTACACTGTTATAATGCTATTATTCCAGTTTCAACATCCTTTTGAATTCTGGGATTTGCAGTTTACTGAGGCCAAAGAGCTCTCTGGCTGAGAATTCTAAATGCTCCTCCCTAAACTGCAAACCTCAGGATTCCATAGGGTGTTGAAAGTGGAATAATAGCACTATAACAGTATGGAAATGGCCTTAATGTGCCCCTGCCCAGGATCATTTGGCTCTCACTTCCTCATTACATTACCCTTTCCCCCCTGCTTTCTACTGATACTCTTCCTTTTTCCAATGTTCTCCTTCAGCTTCCATTCAGAAGGCTAAATCCCTCACAGTCATACCCCGAATATGTATTTGTTTGTTGGTTCAACCAAAAGGTCACCGAGAATGGCTTACAAATTGTCCATTTGACAGTTCCCTTCGGCCAGGCTTACAATCTAAATAAGACATGAATCATAAGGAAACAGGAATGGCAGTGGGGAGGGAATCAAGTCCAGGAGGTACTGTCTATTCTTCTTTCATCTGCTGTTGGGAATGGAGGTATGATGGAGCTGTGCCTGCTCTCTTTCCAAGGCCACAGAACCTTCTCTCTGCTCTGCTCCAGCCTGCTACCTCTACTAGGTGGTTTTCTGTTGTGGTGGGTAGGACTAGTGTTGTTCTCCAGGGCTCAGTGTTATCTGGCTGCTACCCAGACAGAGAGATCACGGAGGCCAACAGAAGGAGAGGAGCCAATCATTCTCGATGAGCTGTTCCAGTTATAGGGAGGGGAATGGGATGCTTTTATTCCAGAAAACCATTACACTGATAGGTTACTGGCAAATAAATTTTTCAAGGCAAGAGACATCCTGCTCACTGTAGCTGCACTACCTGGCCTCATTAGAGGTGATACATGTCTTCCCTATACATCATGATCTGAGGCAACATCTGCATTTCCACTATAATGGTGACAACCTACCTAGATCCTACCAGTGTCATGCAGGCCTCCTCTAAGTCATTTTTAATCATGCATGGTAGTGGTTGTCCAGAACCAATGTCATGTGGAAGATCTAAAACTGGATCAATATTAGTTTTCCTTTAAAGTAGTAGGGACAGGACTCTGATTTTGATGGGAACTACTTGAGTTGTTTATTAACAAACAAGTACTATCCTTAGGCATTTGTCTAAGCCATGTTGCTGCTCCAGATTGGTAATTATCACTCGAATCCTAAAATTCCTCTATCTACAACTTTCCTCCCTTTATTCTTCCATTAGCTCTTGCGTGTGTGAGTGCTTGGATTCTTTTGCTTTCTCCCTCTTCTCTCTCATATGCACATATATACACATTCATATACATACAGAGAGCTTAATCTACTATATCTCCCAAACCCATCTTCTTGGCTCATCTGATGGGCTCCTTCACAGAGGACATCACAATAGAGCATCTCCATACTGAAACCACATCAGAGTAAGAGCCCTCATGGAGCAACTTTTTCAACTGAGTCTTAGAAATGGCTGCCGCTGCTAGCATGTAGATGCTAAAAAATACACAACTGAGGGCTTCCACAGCCCCCACTTCCATGTGCTTTCTGCCCTAGCTCAATCAGCATTGCAGCTGCAACCATTTGGAGCTAGGGCAGGAGAGGAGGAGAGCATATTTTCTGAGTACATTTCCACAGGGTGCCTTCAGTGTTTTCTCATGCCTAAATGCTTTTTTCATGTCCCTGTCGCTAGAGTCTGTACCTTCCCCCACAGAGCAGTGGAGAAGAGTGATGTGAGAAGCTCAGACAGCTTGGACATGGTAAGGAAACAGATCTTGAATGGATATAGGGATTCTGAAGCTGGTTGAGAATGGCTGGGAAAACTTGCTTCTGCTGAGCTATAATATCCTATCAGCTGAGCTGGGGAGAGACTGTGGTTAAAGAAATGTTTACATATCTCATTTTTATGTTTCTCCTCTTTCTTTCTTTCTGAGGATGGGAAGAACCAATTCTTCCCTTTCTTGCAGCACTGTGTTGTGGTCACCTGTGTCCTATGTAGCTACCAAAGGTCCAAGAACTCCCTCTTCTAATGCACCTTCTTGTTCTCTACTGGTTTAATACAGGAATGTTGCTATTCCTGGCCAAAAAAGGTAAGCAAAGGACTATGAAATTATGGATCAGTCATTATAGCCAGCATGGTATAGTGGTTTGAGCATTCGACTACAGCCCTGGAGACCAGGGTTCAGTTCCCCACTCAGCCATGGAAACCCTCTGGATGACTTTGGGTGCATCACACACTCTCAGCCCCAGAAAACTCCATGATAGGTTCACCTTAGGGTTGAAGGCACACAATAGCAATAACAAAAACAATAAGTTTATGTTGGATATCCTACACTGGGGTTGCATAGCAAAAATCTCCATGTTCAGACTTACACATTGATTGTAGTAGGCCACCCTTGCATTAAATAACAACATTCCACAACTGCATGCACAACTGAAATATGCAGTCAAATCCACAACTGCATGCTTAATTGATGCTCAACCAAAGATGCATTTGAACGAACTGTGCAACTCTCTTTCCTAGCGTATAATGAAAACTTCTATCAGATTTGTTAGCTTGATGGAATTTTCTCAACACATGGACTTTGCAGTAGAGACTTGGCAGTCCTGACAAACTATATTGGCATATACAAGCTTGTTGTTCAGGGCTATTACTTTATTTGGATTCTGGTCAGTCAGCATGGGGGACAGAAACACATTTCTTTCTTTAAATAGTTGGATGCTTGATTCATCAGCATGACCTACTAATCTTTCCTGGTGTGACTGGGAGAAACAATTCCACATCAGCATGTTGGGTACTTCCTTTAAAGTTTGGAATAAAACTCAGAGTGGATTTACCACACTATTGATACGGAAGCCACCAACCAGTACTAATATGAATTAAGCAGCTTACTACTCTTTGCTGGTGAGTTTCCAATCAAGAGTATTTTGTTAGCAATGAAAACCTCCTCCCTTGAAAGTATCCAACCTCCCCTAAGGAACATGGGTACACTGCAGTACAATTTGAGCTTACATATGGTTTGGGTGAAATTCTCTGACAGTTCTTAATTTTAACCCTGGCAAAGAAAAAAAACAAGAAACAAATGAGATTTTTTCTCGCTAATGCTTCTTTCTCTCTTCGGCCTCCCCCTTGCTTTCAGGACTCCCCCTAAGGTGTGAGATTTGTAGCAGCACTGACTTTGATTGCATTGGACCTTTGCGTTCTTGCTTGCCTATTTTAGATACATGCACCATTGTTGAGTCAGAAAGACTTCCAGGTAAGTGCATAAGACTGATGGCCTCCTGTAGGCTTTGGTAAGTGTGGAGAAAACTCTCAAATCACTCCAGTTTTCTATTCCGTCATGGTCAGGACTGGCTGAATAGTTCCTGGTAATAATTTATGAAGTGCAGCTCAAATGGGACTTGACTGGGACCAAGATTTGAATTACTTGGGTCTTTTGCTTTTCAGATGTATTCTTTTCTTGATCCTCCAGTTGCTGTTCCTGAAACATCTTTGCGTCTACAACCAAAAAAAATCAAAGGATCTTAGAGTTGCAAGGGACCACATGGGTCATCTCATCCAACTCCCTGCCATCCAGGAATTCACAACTGAAGCACTTCTGAAAGATGCCCATCCAACCCCTGTTTGAAGACATCCAAAAGTAGAGAGTTTGCCATCCTCTGAGAATAAATAAGTTCTTCCCAATGCTCAGAAGGAATCTCTTTCATTGTAATTCAGATCCTTTGGTTCATGTTCCTACTCTCCACAGTAGCACAAAACAACCTTGCTCCATCTTCTAAATGACATCCCTTTGGATATTTCAACATAGCTATTGTCTCACCTTTTCTTCTTCTCTTCTGCAAGCTTAGAGAGCAAATGTTTGCCCTTGTGATGGATCCCTTTACCAAGTTGGTCCCACCATTCCAGCTGTGGCTTCCCATCACTCACTTTTCCTTTTCTCTCCCACTTTAATCCCTTCTTGGATTAGCTACTTGGGCCTCAAGATGACTTCCCCTATTTTGGATCAGTGGCTATGTTGTTCTGGTGGATTCTATGGAGTAAGCATGACCAGGCCCTCCACCAAACTTAATAAGAACAGATAGAAACAGTGGTAAAAACAAACAAATGGACATTTCTTAAGACACAAAATAATAACATACTAACTCTTGAACTACAGGACACCCACAGATGTCCTGCTATCTGACAATTTGCTCTTTTGATGATTCCAAATTTAAAGACAAGTTCCCTTAATTTGATGGGGTTTCCACTCTTTCATCAATTTTTCCTGCCTACAGAGGCTCACTTGGAACCCCTTGCACATGTGTATTGCTTGCAAAGCAAGCTGAGGTGGGAAAAAAGGTGCTAAGCCAATTGAGAGACTTTGTAAGCAGTGAGCACACAGTCACTCCCAAGTGAGCCTTCATAAATCCTTCATGCTCCTTACAATATAGTACCTGGGTTCTGCTTTTTAACTAGTTCTGTTTTCTGACGGTGCTCCAGTCCCTGACCTGCCCAATAAATGGGGGAAGCCCATACTAGATCATTTCTAGTATGGGCTTCTCCCATAGCTCCACAAAACTATAGCCAGTCCTTTTCTCTCTCTGATTATACTGCCTTTATTCCAACTGTTCCCATCCTTCTGAAATCCATTCTCTATCTCTGTCACCTTTTCCCTAAAACCCTGCAATTCTCTCCCTATCTCAAGACCATCTTTCCCCATCTGCCTTCCAAGCCTCAGTTTCGTATCATCTTTCCCCTGTAGGCCCTGCCTTCACAGCACTCCCTAAGCTCTGATCGGATGCTTCAGCCAGGCTCTCTCAGCTCATGTCTTCACAGCACTCCTCCACACTTTCTAGATTAGAATGAGGACTAGAATATTTAAAGTGGTTTTGTCTTGTTCTTTCAGCTACAAGGCAATGCTCGAAAGTCATGCATGCAAACAGCAAATATTTTGTTCTGCTTTGTTACAAGACATCTTCAGTATGTTTAACCTTTTTGTTCCACCATTGGACAGATCCCTTCACTCCTAATCTATTCTGTGTTTCTGATTATTCTTTCCAGGCCCTGACATGAAGGACCCTTATCCACACATTAGTAAGTAAGAAAATATCTCTTACAGGTGCTATCACTCTCTGCCTATTACACTGAGGATGTGGTTTCATTCATTCATTACCTTTTTAGATTATAGCTTTTTAGATTGTAGATTATGCCCAGACAGTGTGGTCAGTGGCTTTGCTGGCAGGGAATTCTGTGTTTTGTAATCCAAAAAAAAGATTTTTCAAAGCTCCTTTTACTTCTAAATTTTTTGAATAGGATGGACTGGATTACTAGAAGCTACATATAGCTAAAAATTTGGAACAGGATGAATTAATAGAAGCTGTGCATAAATCACATGCTTTCCTGCCACTCCAAGAATGTAAACATTGTAGAAATGCACAACAGCAGTGCCTGTTGGTGTACCTGCATTGCAGCAGATAATAAAAGACCCTCATAGTTTCTATGTTTCAAAACATGGACTTAAATGGTTTAGTGCAAGATCTCATCATCCTTCAATGCAGCTCTTCTAGACCTGTTTGAATCCAGTTGGGCAGCCAAGATGACAATGGAATTGTAGCTCCATAGGAGAGGAAATAGATTCAATGCAGAAGTCTCCACATGCATCCCATGGCAGCTTCATCTGAGATAATACAGATGATGGGAAGATCCCTGTCTCAGATTCTGAACAACCACCAAGATCCTTTACAGTGAATTGGATTAGTTGGACCAATGCAGTTCAGTGCAATTCTATAGAGTGTTCAGTGTTGGGAAAACAATAGTTCTACAACATTTTCTTCTTTGATTGTATCAGTCCACAAATCAGTATATTCCCATGTCTGCCTGTTTTCTTGAACAAAGTGGTTACTAAAACAGAACTTTACCAGAAATCAGTTGGATGGTATTGCCATACATGTTTATTTTCAAGAACATAATATTTCTTTGCTTTGGCTATGTGTCCTTGTAAAAGATTTGGGTTCAATCCATGTTTCTATTACCATTGTGTTGTGTGCAGCTTGTTTTTAGGAGGGATGGAGGTTGTATTTGTTAAGTTTACAGTTATTCAGACCCCACATAAGGTGCTATCGTGTTGTAAGATAATGGTTGGCATTTTTTAAGGGATATATATATAAATATATATTTCCATTATATCTGCATATGCCCCTTTTTGGGTGCTGCTGACTTTGGTGTTCTCTTCCTTCCTCCACAGAGCCACAGTCCCCTATCTCATAATATAATCTCCCACCACTTGGAAATTCTGTGTTTCTTGAGGACTGGGCAGGTTTAGAGAAATATCTGGCTATGCCTCTGTAGCCAGACTCCAAATCAGCACTTCAGACCTCCAGAAGACCCTGACAGATTTCAGCATTGGTGTAATAATTCTACATCTAGATATGAGGACATAGCCAGATGTCTTTCTGATCTTCCCCATGAGGCACAGACATGTGAGAGGGCTTCAGAGCCTGTACTGAAAGTCTAGAAATTGGTATGTGTTTAGACTAGCATAGTTCTGCATGCAGAACTAACTATGCTATGCTGAGCCATATATCAGCCATTGCTTGCACAAAATATTTGTGTGTGTGTGTGTCAACAGTAGCCAGGATCCTGGTCAACTGGAGCTGTACTGGACTATGTCGGAGTTGTAATCAATTGTTCTGTTGTGCAGCTGATCAACAGGTGGAAATGCCTTGTACTCATATGTTGCACAGTGGTTCTGCTTCTCCTACAATCCTGGTTAAGAGCACACTGATTTTCCACAACATCTTTGAGAGTGCTGGTGTCATGAGGTTTACACCAATGTCACTCACCGACAAGATTGTGGCCTGTAACTCCTCAACCCAAGGCTGCTGCTTCAACTGATATAATCTCATCTTCTTTTTGATCCTGCAGGAAAACATGCTATGATGAAGAGATGCACCCAAGCCAGTATCTGCAATGAAAACATCACCATTGTTAATGTGGGAAGAGGAGGAACAATTGTGACCAAGCAATATTGTTGCAGAGAGGAAAGGTGCAGGGGGCCTCTTCTCCCCTGTATGTGATTTAGTGATATATTCTTCTGCCCTTTCCTCATTACGTCACACAACCTTGAGCACATGTTACCCATTTTTAGTGGAAGAATTTTCTTAGCCCTTTCATGGGAAAATCCCCAGTCTGCCTCAAAGCACTTGATATGAGGTAGGAATAGGAAACCTCTCAATATATAAAGTGTCCCCATCTATCTCACCAGCTTCTCTCTTTGACTCCCTTCCCACTGTCTCAGTTCACAAGAGACAAGAAAGATAACACCGCTCACATACAAACAAAGAAAAGTCTGCTGTTGTCTCTGATCAGTGTCTGGAGAGAAGAGTGGGCTTTCTGTTCTCAGTTCTTAAGAAGCCTTTCTGTAACAACAAGAATGAGAAACTTGCTCTTATCTGTGATCATCTCCTCCAATAATGACAAAGGAAAGGCATCACTGCACAGCAGGTGTGGGCAACTGCATGGGGAACAAATGCTACTTGCCCCCATACATCCCAATGGTCTGTATCCCTTCCCAAGACACCAAAAGCAGACCATTACTTTAACTTGACCTAGCAGTCTTGGACACTTCCCTGGAAATGTTGTATTGTCATCAGAGGCCATTCACACTTCACAGTTATAACACTATGATTCCACTCTAACTGCCATAGTTCCATCTTACGGTATCCTGGGGCCTGTAATTTGATGAGGCACTAGAACACTTTGGCTGAGGATTCCAGATTCTAAATCTCAGGATTCCATAGCATGGAACCACGACAAAGTGGAATAATAGTATTATAACTCTGTAGTGTGGAAGGGTCCTGGTATCAAAGGCCCATTAATGAAGTATCAAGACCATAGTATATAAAAGCCAGCTATCAAAGGTTGTATATAAAATTTATATGAGTATTACTAAAATGTTGAAATAACTAGGTACAAATGACTCATGATTAGTAATAGCATGTTCCTTTTCCCAATAAAGACAGGACATTACAAGTAGATAACGAATGTGGCTCAGTGAAAGGTCTCTGTTCTCCTTTAGTGATTTAACTGTAGCTTTTAAAGTTACTTTTACAGTTATAGGGATGTAGTCTCACTAAATGCTGAAACATCTCAGGACTCAAGCTGCCCTCTCATGTTGCTTCAGTCAGTCTTTTGGCTAACGTAATCATTTTAGTTCCCTTTTCAAAAAAGGAAAATTGTAAGCTACAGTGATAAGTAATTATATTGGGTTAGGGAATTCTAATGTCATCTAATTATTTCTAGGAAGTAACTTTACACAGTTGGAGACATAATAACTGTTCCAGCAGCATGAGAAGAAGAGTAAAGGAAACCTCAGAACCTAAGAATCAGAAACTGATTTTCCTTCCACTCAGCTTTGCAACTTTCTTTTCTCCATCCTTCTGACTCTCCTCTCTTTCTCACAGTACCACCCATAAATACAACATTCAATGGGAAGCAATGCCCAGTCTGCTTTTCTTTTTGGAGTAATGAATGCAGGCCAGAAGGGATGGTTGACTGTGCAGGAGACCAGAACTACTGCCTTGTCGTATCTGGGATTGGAAATGCTGGATCCCCTGGAACTTTTGAATATTTTGGTAATTCACCTTTTTTCTTGCTGCTCTTATAGGTATACACAGTACAGACTTCGGTTGTAATCCTCCACTGGGCAAGCAGAGTGTAACACTCCCTCCACATGCAATCCAACCTCTTTTCAGCCCCTGAAATGCTTCTCCAGGGGTGTTGAGATGGCCATGTACTGGGGAGGGGGAGGAGGGAGGGAGGGAGAAGTGCTGAAGCTGCAACTGGCTACAATTGTGAAACTGGGAGAAGAGAGCTTGTGTTGCCTTCTGGAGGATCCCAAATATCACAAAAAGGTGGCAATCAGAATCAAACCAGACCAAAATGCTTAGAAAGCACACGAGTGTAAAACATTGGACCTGTACTTACAAGAACATAGTTATTGAAAGAAATGGCTGGGATGACTACCCAGGCCACAGAACATCTAACTGTATGCAAAATATGAATAGATGCAAGGTATGAACATCAAATGTTACACAAACATTGTAAAGTGTAAACAGTGTATTAGAAAAATATTAATTACTTATCTGTTCAATATCTATGTTCAATTCTTATTTATGTTTTGTAGACATTTGATGTTTGGTGCTATTGGCTTATTTGGTTTACCAGTCTACACTATTGCTCCTTTCAATACATTGATTGTCAGTGGGCCTTATCACCCCACTGACACAGAAACCGCCAGCTGTTAATGCATTGAATGTGAGATATATATGTATACATATACATATACATATACACATATATATACACACATACACCCACATAAATACATACATACATACACACACATACACATACACATACCTACCTACAAAACTGATACTTGTCCCAAGCCATTCCAAGTTCTCATGACATGCAACATCTTCCCAGGGTATCTCTTTATACCACCACAATTCACCAGATTCTGTCCCAGTTTTCCTTGATGCTTCCACCCTCCCCTTTCTTTTGGAGTCTAGAGACATCACAATCCAGAACATGGAATCAAAGCTCACAGGAATGTGCCAGGGCTCTAAAAATGACATGGTTCTATTCCTTTCCAATTGTCTTCTAAGCCAATACAAGAACAAATAACTTTAACAGGAAAGAGTAGAGCTTGCTTCACCTTGGCTGTCTTAATACAGCAGCTCTCTTTGGTGATCTAAAGAACTTCATAAAGAAATACATCCTTTGTTCCTCCATGGCTAGGTCAATCAACTCAGTGGATGAATCCTCAAAGTGTCATTGGCTTGCAGCTCCCATCATCTCTCACTATTGTCTATGCTGGATAGGACTTATGCAAATTTGAGTCCACCAGCAATTCTTCACCCATTCCCTTTATATGCTTTGATAGAAAGCAAGGAAGTTTCTTCTGGGTTTTTACTTCCCACTCTTCCAGTCTAGTTCCTGATGAGTTATCCATCCGCTGGCTTTCCAAGAGGGCAATGGGAGAGAGAAACTAGTAGTTCTAGGACACTGTGTTTCCCCTGATTCTCAGCATCATCTCCTTTGATTTTTTTCACAGGACAGAAAGTGGTGACCTCATACCTGGCCATCCAAGGCTGTGCAAACAAAGCTTTCTGTGACACTTTCCATGAAGGTGTTGTCCATTTAGCCACCCTCACGATAGCTGGAGAAGGTACATGCGAGCTTGCCTCTGATAATGATAACACTACTCCAGGATTGTTTGAACATTTTCTCTCAGTCGTTGCTGGGCTTCTCCTTGTGAAAATCACTGCTTGACTTCCCTCTGGTTCACACACACACACACACACACACACACACACACACACACCCCTCTGGATATTCTACTGGCACAGTTCCTCCTTGGTAGTTGACAATGGCTCTTACAGCACAGGTAGACCACACGTTTGGCAGACAATGAAGAATTTCAACCAACTACTGCTGCCCCAAATACAGCTCTACATTTTGTGTATGTGTGTGTGTATCTTTAGTCTCTAAGTTGTGGATAGTTGATGGACATTTGACATGAACAATGCTTATCAGGAGATTCCACTTGTGGCTAGTGGAGACATTAAAGTGCCACTGCAGTCCTCCAGCTTCCATGGCAGAAGTGTGCTGGATTCTCTCTGGGATTTTATTCAAGATTTTAAAAGATCTGTCCAAGATCCTATTGGGGAATAGGGTTCAGCACTTTGGATAGTTCCTTTAAAGTAAACCCAAAGCAGGGTCACTACATCCCTGACACAGAAGCCACTGGTCTCTACTGAGCCAGGCTAGGGTTGTCCTTTACCTGGAGGTGACCAGTAGTGGCCAGGTTGGGCTACTGCTGCCGTCTGGGCATAATAGGTGCTGCTTCCTTTGTATAGACAGTACCACTTCACTGTTCCACCTATAGCTATGTCTTGATGTAAAACTGTTGCTGTCAGTTTCTGGAGTGGACCTCAATCCTGGTCTCTCCCCATCTCTGCAAGCATGGACCAGAAGCCAGTTTTAAACATGAGGCAGAACTGAGTACTTTTAAATCCATGCTACTGCACACACACCACCAGAAAGATTTGACTTCTTTCTACAGCAAAACCCTACTTTTATACTCAGAGGCTGAAATATAGGTGGAGATTCTAGGTCAGCTACTTAGTTGCCTTAGTTGTTTAGCTAATGTCCTTAACCTCAAAAGTAATAGGGTAGAGATTAGGGATGCAATTCTTCATTAATTTCCTTTACACATTAAAGCAATGAAGCAATTTTCTTCCCACGGCAAGAAAGTCTTCGAAAACCACACAGTTTTTAATGCCTATTCGCAGTCTGAGAATTCATCTGCACAAAATTTGCATGTGGTTGTTTTGCATATGAATTTTTCCTATATTTTTCCATCCGTACTAGAGATTACATCATTATCTGTGACCCATTACTTCCAAGCTCTGCTCATACTGCAGTACATCTCTCTCATTGTCCCTGAAACTCTTGTGTTGTTTCTTCCAAACAAGCAGACAGAGACTATACAATCCAAGCAAAGAAGGGCACGTGGTATACCACATTCTTCCTTAAAACACTGACAAAAGATCAAGGCATTTTCTGACCCTTCTATAAACATCTCCAATGCATTTTGGTACATTTGTCTAGTCTCTGGACTCACAAAGTCTATCTCTGGCCATCAATCAACAAAGAGATATAGTTTGGTTCTCTTCTAAAATGAGCATAGATTGAGAAAGGAGTGCAAGGCAAACCACAGCAGTTCTGCCTTCTCTCTCAGCATTCCCTGCTTTCTTCTGGGCCAGAATGCTTATGAGAACAATGCTACTTTGTGACATGTCTTATTCATTCATTCATTCATTCATTCATTTATTGGGCACTTGGTGCTAGGGAACGCTATGTTCTAAGCATTGTAGGCTAAATTTTTGAGAGAGACAATGGCAAACCACCTCGGGAGTATTCCTTGCCTAAGAAAACCCTGTGAAATTCATGGTGGTAGTATAAGTCAACAGATGACTTGAATATATTATTTTAAAGCCTCTTGAATCCCAGCTGTGGGGGAAAGGAGGAAAATAAATAAAGTGGTTGAATATAAATAAATATAAATAAAGTGGTTGAATGGAAAAGAACACAATAGAAAAATAGACGGTCTCCCCCAAGAACAGTACATGGGCACAATGGTCTTTTTCACCTTACAGTGCCTCTGTGAATAATTAAATAACTTGTTCTGCAACCTAATTAGCAACCACAATGGTTGCGAATGGCCACTCCTCAATTCTTTGGGTGGAAATGAACACTGGAAACTTTCTCATCAGTTCAGGGTGAGGTATTGGTGACGGAATAAATTAAATGGGGAATCCTTTAAAACTTAAAAGCCTTGAATCTGTTTGATTGTTCTCCTATTTCCTTTTTTGATTGCTCTCTTATTTCCTTTTTCCTACTAAACTTTTATACTACTTTATACTATTTTCATCAAAGCCAGTAAACAGGTACAAGCCATTCCTTATGCCGTGCTCCAATCCCATGGTCATCCAAATGATGTAATTGGTGTCAGTAATCTATGTTTACTGCTTTTCTTGTATGTATGAGTTTGCTCTGTCATCTACCATCCAGTCAGCTGGTCTTTCTGGTGGTGTCCTCCAGAAAGGACATCACAATAGCAATAGTTACACTGAGGTTACATCAGAATAGGAGTCCACAATGAGCAACTGGCAGCTTTTTTCTTCAGCTGAGGCTTAGATGTGACAACCACTAATAGCATGTAGGTGTTGAGGTTTCCTTTGCTGAAAGCTTCCACAATCTCCAGCCCCATTTGTTCTTTGACTTAGCTCAGTCAGGTTTGCATCTGCAATGTCTCAAAGCTGGGGGAGATTATTCTGTGGGCATTTTCAGGAGGCTCCATAATGTTCACATTAATGCTGCTCACATACCTGGTGCTGGAGCATAAATCTCCCAACATCCACCCATGGACAAAGGAGAAATGACAACTTCAGACAACTTGGACACGGTAAAAACCAGCTCCTGGCCGAAATTACACTCTCCTGAAACTAAAGCCGTGACACCAGACTGATTTGAGGGGCCAGCTAGGAGCACTCACCATGAGCCCTCTAGGGTTTAACTGGGATTAGTCATTATCTTTTAGCCTAAGCTGCCTTGTAGAGTTATCGTAATAATTTAGGTGAGGTGAGGGGAATCACATACACTACTTTAAGATCCTTGGAGGAAAAGTAAGATACAAATGTGATGGAACTGGAGGCTGAATCTAGCATCATTTGTGAAAGTAAAGATGGGAAACCAGAGAAGCTAGCCTTGATGAGTTCTGAATGCCAGAGTGAGTTAGCTTCCGATGTTTACATTTCACTTCTCTCTGCCACACCATCCTACACTAGAATATCTCAATGTGTCATGTGCTTCTTGGATAGTCTCTCTGTTTCTGTTTTTCTCTCTCAGTCTCTCCTCATAGACCTATATGGTTCCCTCTACATAAATAAATAAGGCCTGAGATGTAAGCAGAACAATTAGGAACAAATCCATTGTGAAGGCAAACTTATTTTGTCTCAAATAAAGATCTGTTCATATTCAAGTGGGGGACATAGACCATATTTTAGTGAATGAGGCACAGGAGAAAATGGTTTGGCCTTCTCCAATTCCATCTAACTCAAAATACAATTGTAACCAAAAACATACGCCATGTTGTTTTGCCACCTTATCAGAGCGTAAATTCAACATTACTTACAGTGAATGGAGTAACCACTGTCATATTTCAAACCACCCATTTTGTTCCAGGATACAAAATTAAAACTCAATTAGCATTCACTTCCAAGTCGCTGTACCAATTTAGGTCATAGTGCTTCTTACTACCCACTGAGGTACTAGTGATAAGACTGATCTACAGTAGTGTGTTTTCTTCGGGGCTGCTACTAAAGACAGCACAGAAATGTCAACTGGTCAAAAAGATGTGGTTTGGGTGGCTGGCTCATATGATCCCACTGTATTAATATTTGCTTCACTATGATGTGATTTTAAACCCAGTTTAAGTTCTGGTTTTAAGCTCAATGTAACAAATAATGTTTTCATTACTTTCACTTGTACCTGCTTGCCGCATTGAGGTCACCAATGGAGGTCCTTCTCTCTCACACACACACGCCCTGAAAAATAGTGGCATGGTTGGTGTATAAGAGGAAAATAGTCTTCCTTAATGACCTCTGGAATGAGCTTCCCTTGAGATCATGAGGCTTTTCTTTGTGGGCCTTCAGGAAGCTAGATTTCTCTTGAACAGTATTTTTGAGATGATGGTCTTTATTGAAATTGGGCTGTTTGCCAACAACAAAACAGGCATATCGCAATGCTAATGGTCATTTGAATTTACCTCTGTGTGTGTGTGCATGTGTGCCTTGAAGTTGCCCAGAGTTTTCTTAGTTAAGGAATACTCAGATGTGGTTTACTATTGCCTTCCTCTGAAATACAGCCTACAGCAGCTAGCAAGTCTTGGTGGTCCCGAAATCAAATACTAACCCGGCCTGACCCTGCCTAGTTTCAAGGATCTGGTGGGATTTAATGCCATTCTGCTTTATTAATCCTTGCTGTTTTATTCATCTTTTACCATTTTCAGTGTTACATTTATTTTATTGTGTGAGACATCCTGGTGTCTTAGGCATCACAATGGCTTAAAAATCATACTAAATGAATAAAATAGAAATAAGTAGAAATTGAGTCAAAGTGTTTCATCTTCTTCCTTCCTTCCTTCCTTCCTTCCTTCCTTCCTTCCTTCCTTCCTTCCTTCCTTCCTTCCTTCCTTTCTTTCTTGGAACATGGGGCTATTTCTATTCTTTCTTGCAATGCTGTGATATGACTGACCATTATTGTCCCAAATTTCTACTTCATCAGAACGACCAAAGGCACAGAAAATCTCTCCTGTAATGAATCTTCTCATACTGGTCTGGCTTCATACAGGAATGCTGCTATTCCTGGCAAACAAAGGTGAGTTCAGCTGAATCTTCATGTTACTACATTATCAATCAGGAATTTATCATGACCATAGTGGCAATGACAGTCTGTGGGTTGCAGGGCCAGCTCTACCGTTAGTCAATATGAAGTGGTAAATGCCAAGGAACAGAAAGCAGAGATGTGGAAGGTAGTGGAAGGAAGGGGTATGTGTTCTAAGCTAGAAATGTAAAATCTTGGCTGACTTCATGCATCCAGAGCATGGAGTATAACACTCAACAGCCGGTATCCCACTAGTGACTTACACAGGTGTACTTTGAGCTACTCACGCAGAGCAGTTATTTGGAAGTTATGCAATGATTATATTCATTTGGTGGTGACAGAAGTGGAAATGCACACACAGAACTGACTACATGGTCACTGTTGCCCAATATGTGACCAATTTCCTCACCTCTCTCTCATTCTATCAGTGGGTTCTGCAGGCTTCAGGAGTCTAAAGGGAGCTACAGAACAGCATCCCAGGGGCTGCATGCAGACACTTTTTCTACTCCTGTTGTTGAAACTGGAAGCTTCTCTCTTTGCTGGTGTCTGATGGCCCCAGCTGAGGGATCGGCTTGCCAGGTGAAGTACGTGATAGGGCTCTGGTCATAGGGCCCTTCACTATTATAGTGTTATTATTCCACATTCAACATCCTATGGAATTCTGGGGTTTGTAGTTTAGGGAGGTCAAAAAGCTGTCTGGCTGAGAATCCTAAATTCCCCTTCCTAAACTGCAAACCCCAGGATTCCATAGGCTGTTGAAAGTGGAATAATAGCATTTTAACAGTCTAATGTGGACATGGCCATTGTTGATAGTAGGTTGAGCAGGACTCAGAAGTGTGATGCTGCTCCAAAGAAAGCAAATCTTATTTTAGCCTGCATGAACAGAACCATCATTTCCAAGTCAAGGGAAGTAATAGTCCCACTGTATTCCGTGTTGGTCAGACCTCATCTAGAGTACTGCATTCAATTCTGAGTGCCTCATTTTGAGAAGGATATAAACAAGTTAGAGCAAGCTCAGAGAAGAGCAACAGGGGTGATAAGCAGTATGGAGAAGAAAACAGATAAGAAAATGTTGGAGGAATTGAGCATGTTTAGCATGATGAAGAGAAAACCAAGGCATGACATCACTGCCCTCTTCGAATATCTCAAGGGCTGTCACAGAGAAGAGGGTTCAGGTTTGTTCTCTCTTCCCCAGAGCATCGGGCCAGGTCTAATGCTTTTAAGTTGCAGTTTTAAGTTTTAAGAAGGTTGAACTTCTTGATGGTGAAAACAAGAGTGGGAATTGGATCATTAAGAGAGGTAGTGAGGTTTCTTTCTCTGGAGGTCCTCAAAATGCAACTGGACAATGACCTGCTGGGGATGCTGGAGCTGGAATTCCTTCACTGACTGGTGGGTGTGGGTGTACATGTGAGTGTGTACTCAATAGCCTATGGGATCCCTTCTAATTCTATGATTCTATGTAATGGAAGGATACTCTCCTACATAATCCGATTCCATTTAGGAAATGAATAAATTTCTCTGGCACCTCCAATTTTAAGTACAGAAAAGGAAAGTAAGCAAAGCAGCATAGAGAAATCACTGAAAATTAACTTCATTAATGCTTCTTTTTTCCTGTTCCTATTATTTGCTTTTAGGGGAATCCCTGATGTGTGAGATCTGTAGCAGCACTGGATACAATTGTACTGGCTCTGCACAAACTTGTCTGTCTGGTTTAGACAAATGTGCTGTCCTTCAGTCAAAGAGCATAATGTGTAAGTGCAAACTATCAATGGACCCCATCAGAATTCACACCCACGCAGATCTTTACTAAATAAATCTTCAGACTGTTTCAAACAGATAAAAATAAGAGTAAAAACAATAACAGCAGCAAGCAGGCACATCAATAATTACTAAAATTATAAGATACAAAGTAATATATGGATTTAAAATGACAATTTTTCAGATTAAGAAAAACAGCCCCTCAAAGTCACCAGTAAAACCCCTCTAGCAATAAAAAAAAAATCACATGAGACAGCTAGGCAGAGACCCTTATCTGCTTCTTGCTTCCTCAGTTTCGTTGCTTCCACTGCAAAAAAGGCAACCCAGGGAGTCACAAAGGGACTGACCCCCCGCAGCAGAAAAGTCAATTTAGTCCCACTCTCTCCAACTAAGGGGTAATGGGTCAAAATAATTCTCTAATGTTAGCATATAACAGCAACACAATATGTAATGGGTAGGATCTTCAACATTAGATGCCCCACATATACAAATTCTGTCTTGCATAGGAATGCCCTGATAACATTCATCAGAATTCAGCATGGAAAAAATGGGAGGCAGATCATCTAGGAAGTTTCCTTTTGCATGGGCAGAGCTGGCCAGATAGTTCCTACTACTTCCCCCGCAGAATACAGCTCAGCTGGCAACCCTCCCAGGGTTTGATTACTTTGAGTTTTCACTTCAGAAACGTGTGTCTATGTTGACTCTTACTGTTTGTCAGGTGCCTTCAGGTTGAGTTCAACTTATGGAGATCCTATCTTAGGGTTTTCTTGGCAAGTTTTATTCTGAGGAGATTTGCCATTGTCTTCCTCTAAGGCTTAGAGAATGTGCTTTTGCTCAAGGTCGCCCAATGGGCTTCCACACCCGAGTTGGGATTTGAATCCTGGTTTCCCAGACTCCTAGCCCAACACTCAAAATCCTACACCAAGCTGCCCTCATCTTCACCTAAAAGTAGACAGGTTTGCCGCCTTGATTGACAAGGCTGGATAATTGCTGGTACAATTGCAGCCGGTGTTACAGAGCCTTTAGTAACTGGGGGACCTATGGTACTGTTGATGCCTCCCCCACACACACCCCTGCTTATCATACTGGGATGCATTCAAGAACAAAATGCCGAAATGCTGTAGATCTCTCTCAGTAGACTTCCCCAAGGGGTGAACATTTATCACCACTTCGTTGTTGCTGTTGTATGCCTTCAAGTCATTTCCAACTTTTGGTGAGCCTAAGGCAAATCTACCATGGGGTTTTCTGGGGCTGAAAAATGTGTGACACACCTGAGGTCACCCAGTATGTTTCCATGCCCAAGTGGGGAATTGAACCCTGGTCTCCTGGACTGCAGTACAATGCTCAAACCATTATACCATGCTGATTGATCACCACTACCCAGTCTTATTTCCAGCTAGGGAGGGGTTGAATAGGTGAATAGCATGTTGAGTTCACAGTCTCTGAAGACTCTGGGTTTTATCACATGAGTTCGGACCTAGCCTGGAGAATTCCAGGGGGACATCTTCTCTCAATCTTGAGAAGGTAACATGCAGATGTATGCAATGGGGGATCCTGTTTTGAGAACTATACCATGTCCCAAAGTGCTTTAATCTGATCTTGGACATACATCAAGCAAGCAAGAACAATTCTCCCTCACTGAAATGAGTTAAGAATTTTGGTAACCCGACCAGCATGAGGATGAGTATTTCAATGAATGAGGATGAATATGCTTGAGGACATGAGGATGAATATTTCAAGTTGAATATTTCAGATATAAAGCTTCTGGAAGCTTCTTCCTTCACCCTAGTTAATCTTCTAGGCAATTTTATTCTTTTTGCTTTTCTTAGTAGGACACTCCTCTAGTGGTCATCTATTTTTGTTTCAGTTTCCCCTCCCCTTCCAGATCGTGAAGTGACACAATCTCCCTTTTACAAAGGTAAGTACAAATAAAACTAAAACCAAACTTTAAAAAAAAATGAAAAAACCCTCTTACAGGTATTATTGGTCTTTGCCTTGTAATATCACTCCTCTATCTCTGATCACACTAGGGTTGTAATTCTCTCTTAAGTTTGTTCCTAAAGAAATCAACAGATAGTTTTAACAGTTTTCTCTCCACTGATAGAAATTCTTCAAACGCCACACAGTTTTTGAAGCATATTCACAAGCTGGGAGTTCTTCTGCGCAAAACTGCACAAGGTTGTTATGTGCAGAAAACAGAATTTTCTTTTTTCTGCCCACAAAATAATACTTCTGCATAGTAATATTTTTTTTTATATTTATATTTATTTATTTATTTGGTGCAGAAAATGCTGTTTTCGGGGCAAAACAATCATGTGTGAATTTTGTGCAGAATATGCTCCAAACTGCAACATTTCTGGTCAAGCCAGGATTTTCTCATTTTTTTGAATATTTTTGAATATTCTTTCCATCACTAAATTGCAACTGTTTGGCCTCACTCTGTCTTCTTTGACTTTCTTCCTTACTTGAAAGGGACAGTTCACGTAAGAGTTAAAACACATCACATGAATTAAAAGTTAGACCTTAAAACAGAATGAAATAAGCTGTCATATCAAACTACCAACACTTTAATATATATATATACTTTAATATATATGTATATAACCATTTAAATCCATACCAGGAACAATAAAACAAATGCAGCACATGCATACCATTGAGAACTTTCCAAGTAGCCACTTAGGCCATTTTTGCACTAGACTGTTATAGTGCTATTATTCCACTTTCAACATCCTATGGAATACTGGGGTTTGCAGTTTAGCGAGGGGCCCTTGAGGCCCCTCCCTAAACCGCAAACCCCAGGATTCCATAGGATGTTGAAAGTGGAATATAGCACTATAAAAGTCTAGTGCAGAAGTGACTTTAGTCTTTTCTGGGTGGGAGAAGGAGGGCAGGATGGGGCCAGCTGAGTTTCTCATGGCAGAGAGTTCCACAGCCTGGAAGAAACCACCAAGAAGGCTTTCTTTCATTCTCAACAAACATGTCTGTGAAAGTGATGGGGCTAAAGGGAAGCCCTTCCCCCAAAGATCTAAAAACTTGGGGAGATCTTTGCAGTCAGGTGGCCAAGGAACATTTGCAAGCATCCTGCCTTCCATTGTACTATTGTCCCTTCATTTACAAATCCATTAGCATGCCAACCTGCTGGCATGCCAATCCATCAGCAGAGATATGAACAAAGCTAACAGTTTCAAGGCACACAACATAGACAAATGCATGGGTCCTCACAGATGCATATATAATGAAGGGTTTGACACTAAGGGAGTAGACTTTTGGCAAGCAAACCTATTGCTTTCTCACATCAGTAGTAAGTGACCACTATAAAGACCTGTCTCATCCCACACAACCCCTTGAAGTTTTAAGGGAGGATCATGATTTGTCTCATTCTGGATCCTATTACATTCTATGCCAATCCCATCACTGTACACTTATGCTTGATAACCTGAGCTTTTAATATCATTCTATCATTGTATCTGAGGAACTGGACTGATATTCCCGAAAGTTCATGCTACAATATAGGCCAGTTACTATTAAAGGGGCTGCTAGATTTCTCCCCCCGCTTCTCATACCCTTTTTCTTTTCAATGCTACAGCAGACTAACATGACTACTTTTTTGAATCACCTGTATGCTCATGACCTTCCCAGCAATTTAAAATTTGAGGTGAAGATATTCAGGTGAAAGCCCAGGTGAAGATACTATAAAGCATCACATCTCATGGAATTTCTTCAGATCAGAAGGTGTGGGCTGTCAGGGAAGTTTCTGGAGAATGAAAATATTTGGATTGGGAAAACATAATCAAACTCAGAGAGAATTGATGCCAAGATTTCCTCAAAGCACTAGGGTCTCTGGCAGAATGATCAAGCCATGTGATGCTTGCTCAAATTGTTGTGGTGTATGGAGTCCATGGCTGCCACTTTGATTTTTAATAATCTCTTTCTACTTTATCCTTGCAGAAACATATATCTCAAGTAAGGTATGCATCCAGTCCAACCAATGTGATGAAGACCTCACTGTTGTGAATATGGGCAAAGGAGGGGTAGTATCGTCCAAGCTTTCCTGCTGCACAGGCAGCCTGTGCAATATACCAGTTCTTCCCTGTATGTCATCCACTGTTATAGCCCACTGCTGGTCACATACTAGAGTCTAAATTTTATTTTAGTCCTGATTAAAGTAGAGTGGAGCCAATGAGTCCATTGGATTCATCTATGTATAAACTCACCATTCAATATTTGACAGAATGGCTGTACTCTAGCTGGGACTAACCCACAAGATTTCAGCCAATGGATGATCAGGCCAACACAAAAGTTGAGTTAATCACAGCCATGCTTTACTGAACTGGTGAGGTAAGATCTGCAGTTAGGTAGCGAACAATAAGGATTCATGCTGAGGCTGGGCTCAAGTCTCAGAACCTCCTGAGCACCCCTTGCTCAGTGGCAAACTATGATCTAATAGCTGCAGGCTGATCATTTGCTCTTAAGGAAGGTCTGTCCACTACATATCTTTCCTAAGTCTCAAAGACTCAAAATGATCATGCTCAGAATCTCCCCCAAAGATTTTACCCTTTCCCCAGACCCTGAAACCTGAGTGAGAGCTTGCCAGGTGAGTACCTGTGATTGCTCACTAGAAATTGAGCATTAAATCCCTTCAGCACTAATCTGCCAAATTAAACATCTATTTAATCGGTTTGTTTTGTGCCTTCCAGACATTTCCAGTTTACAAAGACCATAAGATAAAGCTGTCATGGTGTTTTCCTGGAAAGTTTTATTCAGAACGGGGGGGGGGGGTGTCATTGCCTTCTTCTGAGGCTGAGAGAATATGACTTGCCCATGGTCACCCAGTGGGTTTCCACAGTCAAGGGGGGATTCAAACCCTGGTCCCTCAGAATTCTATTCCAATATTCAGACCACTACATCACATTGGGCTCCCTGTTTAACCAATACCACTTCCCATAGTTCTATTTTGGTTCACTGTAGAATACATGAAAACATTCCTCCCCTAAAATGGGGCAACCTGGAAAGCCAATATTCCTACCTGATTCTGAAGTGATCTCTCACAGTTTGGATAGGCTTGGTTGGCTGAGAAGTCACCAGCTCCTGAAAGAAGAAGTTGTTATGGCCAGTAGAAATTCTTCACTAATTTTGTTCTTGAAGGAAGAAATGAGAAATGTTAGCAATTTTCTTGCCATTGTGACAAAATGTTTGAAAATTGTGCACTCTTAAAAACCATTTGCATCTTGGGACTTACTTTATGCAAATTCTGCATATAGGAATAATATTCAGAAAACAGTATTTTACGCACAGGAAACAGCTCTTTTCTCTGCAGAAAATGCTGTTTTCTGTGGGGGAAAACACAATCAAATTTTGTGCAGAGTAAATCTCAAACTTTAAAGACTCTTGGCAGTCCCAGATTTTCCTCTTCAAGGTTTCCCAACACTCAAGAAACTCATTTGGACCATTTTTCAAATATTTTAAAATATTCTTTCCACTCCTAATAGCCAGCTTCTCATGTCCCTATATCATAATGCCTAGCTTCATGAAGCTTATTGGCTTTTCATCATTTTAGGAGAAATAAACACAGCCCTTGGTAGAAGCCACCTGTCCTTTATGGCACTAACAAGGAAACAAATTCTTCTCCCACCCTATCTCATTGCCTTCATCTCAAGCTTTACCCACCAACAGCACAATTTATATGGGTTATTTTTTTCTGCTTCTCTCAGGTAGGAGTAGGTAAACAAGACTTCCCTGTTTTCTACGTTTATTTCAATTCAGGTTAGATTGGATTGTGAATCTCTTCCCCAACGCCACCCATATACATATGCATATCAAATACTTTTATATTTTTCCAAACATACCATCTATGTTGTGACCACCGTTTCTATACACAACTGAACCATCTTTATGCACATTTTCTACATGTACACATTCTTCTTCCATGCATTTTGACCCTAAGTGTTTTTAGAATGCTTTTCCTTTGCAAAATGTCATCACCAGCTCAGAAATATATAGATTCTCACCACAAATAGCATTCAGGACTGCTCCAAATAAGATAAGCAAGACAGTGTTTCAACTCCACTTCCCTATGACTGAGGTGTTATTGCCAGACGCTAAAGCAAAGCAGACAATGACTGTCATTATTTGAATACACGCACAACAAAAATCATTAATTTATCTTTCAGTTCCTAGCACGGTCACTAAAAAATATTCACTATTTTTTCTCCTCATCTTCAACAAAAGGGTGTTTCCTTATAAGAGATCTTGCGCATTTCTTGATGGCTTTTTCAGTTTTTTGGGTTTCTTTGTCAAAATTTCATTTGAATGAAAGCCATTGTATTTTGTACAAAATTCCATCTCTTTTGCAGTTTAGGGAAGGGCCTTTAGAATTCTCAGCCAGAGAGCTCTATGGCCTCAGTGAACTACAAACCCCAGAATTCTACAGGATGTTGAAAGTGGAATAATAGCACTATAACAGCATAGTGCAGAAAGGCCCATAGAAAAGGACTTGGTGAAGCAAGTTTTTCATCTTTTTTGATTTTCCTTCCCCTCACCTTTGCAAAAAACCTTTCCCATCATCCCAAGTCTCATTTTCTGATCATTTTTTTTTCCCACAGTGCCACCTATAAACACAACATTCAATGGAAAGAAATGCAAAGCTTGCTTTGCTTTGCATAAGACAAAATGCTCGAAGGAAGAGATTATTCATTGTGCTGGAGAACAGATGTACTGTGTCGACATATCTGGAGTTGGAACCTTTAGAAGCTTTGGAACCATTCAAACTCTCAGTAACTATCCTTTCTTTCTCCATCTCTGGGAGATACAGGATTGCCATAGGCTGCAAAACAAACATGAGGGCTGTCCTACTACTATAACAATTTCTTTCAGCTCCAGCTTTACTTTAACTATACTGTGCCAAATCCCATTGTGCCTTTCAAACAGAGTAGATGCATTTAATTGATGGAAACTTGCAAAATGAACACTTATTTATCATATATACTTGTGTAAAAGTTTTTTTAAAATGACAAATATATCACCTCCCTCCACAGCGTGGTCAACTTATCCATGGATCAATATTGGAAACAGATGACAATTACAGTTGCTGGATGATATTTTGGGTGCTTGAGGTGGAGCAGTGCCATGGCAGCCATATTCAGTAGGGGCTTACTGTATAAACTTTGCAAGGCTTTTCTGACTCTCTGCAAGCCTTACAAGGTAACGTTTATTCAGTAAGCCCTTATTAAAAATGGCTTCCATGTACACGAAGTGCAACTTATATGGTAAGCCCTTATTAAAAATGGACGCTGTCATTCTGGTCCACCTCACTTGCCCAAAATGATGATGGAGGGCACATTCTTCATGTGTCCCCATATTGCTGCTGAATGCCACTTGGGATGAAAAAGATGATGGGGAGAGAGAGAGGGCTGTCTTTCTTTTTATGGTTTAGGCAAAGGAGCGGTAATGGGGTGAGAGCACAGCTTCCACACCCTACCATGCCAAGAGGGGCTTCTTATCACTGTCTTAATGCTAGGTCCCTTGTAGGGGCCAATTGCTTTCCTTGCTCTTTCTCCCCTGCATCTTATTTGTACAGACATCTTAAGAACAGCAATGCAATTTACACCCCCAACTGTAACTCCTCAAAGAAACAAATCTTCTCCTTCTCTTTAGCTCTTCCTAAGTATGTTTCCTCTGGGCATTTTTTTAATGGCTAGGAAAAGATTTATTTGTTACTTGCCCCTCAGTTTTGTCTTCAGCTTATCCACTTGGTCATAGCAAAATCCATAATTTTGATCTCCAAACCTACTTTCATCTTATATATGAGTGTATGGTAAATTCCATTAACTAACTCAGTATATTCTAGTTAGGATTAACACTGGATTCAGACTACTGGTTTTATTATAAATATGTACATAGCAGGGCAAGGGAGCTTAGGGTGACCCTCCAGGTATTGAACTGAAACTCCTCACATTCTTCATATTAGCTTTGCTGGCTAGGAGTCATGGCAGTAGCAGTCCCACAACATCTGAAGGGGTGCAGTTATATAGAGTTGGGTGCCTTATCCTACTAAGACACCCTGTGAACTTTTTATACTGAAAGGTGTAGTTTAACAATATTGACTGTAAAGAAAACACCACCTCACACTTGCAACCAGTATAGTTACATTCCAAAATACAGACCTTACTAGGGTCCAGTATGCATTGCATTTTTGGAATGTGGTAGGATACATGTTTGATCCAGGATTTTTCAAGCTCATCACAACCACCACTAATGTCGTATCCTATTGCTGATGCTGTCCTACTTTACCTTCTTTTAGGGAACAGATGGGGAAAGTGTGGCCTGGGGGTCACATACACCCTTCAGAGCCACTTTTTGCTTCCCCTGCTACCCATCCCAGGCTTCCCTGAAATTCTTCAACATCCTCATCCACCTATTTATTTCTTCTCTGATCAGTTTTTGGACCAAAAATCAGCCACACAGGGTCAAACCCGTGGCAAAAGGTAGCACATCATTTCTGGTGTCAGTGTTAAACACTCTGGGAGTGTTTAAAAATGGTTCCCATCCTAACATGGTTGCCCTCCCGTGTTTCAGAGGCTTATCAAAACTGATCAACCCTAAACAAAAGTGTATTGTAATATTATTTTAATATTTCAGGACTCTGAGAACTATTGCATCTTTTCCCACTTAATAGGTCTCCCAAGCCAATAAAATAAACTTTTTTAAAAAATCAAAAATACAAAAAAAGGAAAGGAAGTAAATGTCTGTCATTAGGCAGAGGAGAGCTTTCTTTCTTCTAGAACTCAAGAGCAGCCCCCTCCAATGACTCCAGCGTTTCTGACAGAGATACATCCATGGTACTTCTATGGCCAACTTAATCAACAACTGGTACATATACACTTCCACAGACCTATCCCTTCCCCCTTCACATGAAGGGAAAGAATGGAAAGAAGCTTCTCACTTTTTCAATCTGGTCCTTGACTTGGTACGCAGTGGTTTTCTGTGGGAAAAACAGAAAACCCAAAGTCACAGGATGCTGATTGCAGAATCCTATTGGTGATTTATTCTAGTGCAACTTTTGGAAACCCCAGAATAAGTACATTTAAGGTCATTGCACAAGAAGATATCCAGTATCTCCTTGCATAATGCCTTTAGCCCTGGGTTGCACAATGGCAACAAGATAACTCCTGGGCAGTGGGCCACTCTGGGCTGTTTACTGGCCATTGGGGAATGCCCAGGTACCATCCAGCTGAGGAAGAAGGAACATATGCTGCCCTTGCCTGGTTAGTCAAAGCTGTTCTTTTCTCCATTTTCACAGTAGTTGCTGGAGAACATCTAGGTGCTTTGCCATAGCCAATCAATGGTCTGCACCTGGAAGCTGTTCAGATGCCTATGCACAGCTGGGAATTAAAGAACTTGCTTTACTAAGGATCTTCAGTGCAAATCCAGTGGCAGCATTCCATGCTGCACCAGTGATCCAATAGGATTTTGGCCAGCCATTTCCCTAACACTGATTGTCCTCTCTTTTCATTGTTTCCCCAGATCTAGAAGTTCCAAGAACAGAGGTTGCCTTTAAGGGCTGTGCAAACAAGGCATTCTGTGATGCTTTTTATGAGAGTTCCGTCCAGGTGTCAACGCTCGTTGTAATTGGAGATGGTTATTGCAAGCTTGCCTCTGAGGCGCGTGGTGCCATTTCTTCATTCTTTGGATTGATACTTCTTCCTGGGCTCCTACTTGTGAATATCCTTGCTTGATTTTTTCCACAGCACAAAGGTGAACCAGTCCAGCTGGGGCAGTTCCTCCTTTCCACTTGCTTGTGGTTCTTGGTCCATATAGAGAAAAAATAAAGGTCTCAGATTTCCCAGTGTATGCATATATGTGTTTGTATGTTTTTGATACCCTGCCTTGTGACCTCCAGCAGTAGCAGATCATAATGACACTCAGATGCTACCTTCTAGTGTGGATGACAGGAAGTAAGCAATGGACTGCTTATTGGAAGATGACACAGTTGGCTTATGAACAAATTATATTGGATGAGGTTTCAGAGAACAGGTAGCAGGACCCAGAATCTGGAAGGAGTATTGACATGGCTCAAGAAGAGGGATTCCATGGCCTCAATTCTCTTTTAGTCTTGACTAGAACAGACACATTGACCCCATTAGACTTATCTACATGTTGACTCACCATTTAACCATTGATTAAATGGGTCTACTCTAGTTGTGACTAACCAACAAGATGCCAGTCTAAATATGGTTAGATTATAACTCCCACTAGCCCTAGACAATGTGAGTAATGGTAAGACATGGTGGAGCTTTTCCCACAACACCTGGTGGATCACAAGGTGCCCTCTTCTGGTCTACAGTGGGCATATTAGGTGCAATCAGCACTGCTTATCTGCAGGACAAGTTCACAGAAACAGAAAAGTGAGATGGAAGAGCAAGCAAAGTTGGAGATGTGGGGGCAACTCCAAATGAGATTGAAAAAAAAGACTGACAAGGACACTAGGTAGTTGGTTTTATGTACATTGTAGTTATGGCTAGATGAGGAGTTGGAGCAAATGAGATGGAAAATTGTGAAACATTTTCCACCTCCCTGATGGTAAAGATGCAACATCAGCAAATTAAATAACTAATGGTTTACTACCCTTTCTTGATACCCAAAACCTGCTGTCTAGGATGGCTATTTTGCCCTCTCAAATGGTAGGGCCAGCCTCGGGCTTCTGTAAGTATTATTTGACCTCAGCCTCACTCTGTTACCCACCTTTGTCTCAGCAATGCAAAGTTTACAGACGTGCAATCTTCCACTATCCTTACTGCTGAATGTTATTAATCCTGGAGCTACATAGATGAGGAAAGTAAGGGTATTTACTCACACTGGAAGACTTGTAACAAGTTTTTCAAAGATGTAGTTACTCTAGGCTTCTTGCCAATTATGGAACAATGAGATCTGCTTCATATAGACAGAGGAAAGAGGACATCTGGTTTAACAATTATGGGAAAGTGATAAGAACTATCCTAGACATTGAAGCAATCCCTCTGATCTCTCTGAAGCAGAATCAGGCTCCTGAAATACCACTGTTCACGTATTCAAGGTCATATCTACAGCCCTTTCTGCACCTTACCTTCTTCAGGTGCTGGGGTGCGGGGATCGCGTGAGCAGCCTCCGGCGAGAGGCTCTCGCATCTGGGGTCCTTTGGCTCCGCACAAGCTGCCTGCTCGCGCAAGAGCCCCACCTCTTCCTTCCACAGCGAAGCCTGGGACTTTCCCAGGCTGTGCTGGGGCAGGAAGCATGACCAGCGCAGCTCTGAAGGCTCCACACACCAGGTAAGTGCACGCAGGGCCCTGGAACAGTGCACAATCATGCACCATTTTCGACTTCTAGCCAAAAATGAAAAGGCGCACAATCAGCACCTGCTGGCCCCTGGAGCGTCACGCAATTGTGAGTGCATCATGCAGAGTGCTCCTCACAATCGCATGAAGCTCCAGGCCCTCTTTCGCATGGAAAATACTGTGTGAAAAGGGCCTACAACTGGAAAGACTAGGACCCTGTGGTAAAGGGTGGTAAGTGAATATTGTGATTCCAAAGTTTCCTCGTATCACCTTGCACATAAATATAGGCCCAGAGACTGGAAAAGTTACTTAGTTGGACTGCAATTCCCAGAATCCCCCAACCACCATGACTATATTTGCTGAGTATTGTGGGAGTTATCATCCAAATAAATAACTTTCCCCAAAATTGCAAGATCTGACGAGAACATTTGGTTGAGAATTCTGTCACTAACTGAACATACCAAAGAAATATGAAGCTCTCAAGCCAATGAAGGATGATGAAGACTCCAGAATTTGAATATTGAGAAAGACACTATACATCTGAATAGAATGGATTTATTTACTTTCCTGAAGTTGAAACTCCCTTTACTCCTAGTCAGCAATGCTATTAGTGAGGAGAAGTTGGGAGTCGTGATCCAACAAGATCTGCAGAATCATACATTACATGCCCTTGACCTATCATGTGAAAAAAGTCAAACTGAGCAGAATCCTCTCTGACAATGTTCTTAAAAGCAAGCAGATGGATTAACCAACTCAAGGCATATTATGCCATAAATTTCCCTGAAAGGTCAAAAAAAAAATTGCATTGCTATGACAAACCAACAATTAAGTTGCACAGTAAGATACTGCTAATCTGTTTTTATGCAAAACAATATATTGTGCAACTCAAACCTTGCATAATGTATCCTTGCATAAGACAAAATTTACAATTCACCAGTCATTTATTCTGATCTTCCAGCTGCTTTCTACTGATTCATTTATGTTAAATCTGGCTACCAATTTCTGTTTCTAAAAATTATTTTATTATTGGTGATTTAAATGGTTGTAAATCATGCTCGCAAGCAGGCTCATGGAAATGTAGAAGATGTAGAAATGTAGAAAAATGTAGAACTATAAAATATAGTTCTTCTAAGGCCCTTTTCGCACAGCATTTGCCATGCGAAAGGGCCCCTGGAGTGTCGCGCGATTGTGAGGAGTGGTCCACACGATGCACTTGCAATCACATGATGCTCCAGGGGCTGGCAGGCACCGATCGCACACTATTTCATTTTTGGCTTTGAGCCAAAATGGTGCACAATAGTGCATCGCTCTGGGGTCCCACGCACACTTGCCGTGCGTGCGGAGCTCTGGAGCCGCAGTGCTTGCGCTTTCTGCCCCAGGGCAGCCTGGGAAAATCCCAGGCTGCACTGCGGAATGAAGAAGAGGGGCTCTCACACGAGCAGGCAGCAACTGTGGAGCTGAAGCAACGGGGACGCGAGAGCCTCTCACAAGAGACTGCTCGCGAGATCCCCACATCCCAGCTCTGCAAAAAGGTAAGCTGCAGAAAGGGCCTTAGACTCATTTCAGGGAGAATATCAGTCCTGAGGAGATGGAGAACATTCATCTTTAGGTTGTTGTCCAGATTTTGTTTTCAGTGAAAATTAAAGTGAATTAGGAGGTGTTTCCTTAGAAGAAGCATTCAGGGACTTTGTGGAAGGCAAAAGGACAGCAAGTGATTTCCAGGGTTGGAGATGTTGGTTGAGATACTACGGCCCTTTCCGCACGTGGGGTGTGATTCGGGCAGAAATGGGCAGAAATGGGACTCGCCGGATTTTTCCTGCAACCGGGTGAGTCTGTCGCAAAGAGCAGCAGCGAGAGTTCATCGCTCCGCAGTTCTCCGGCGTCCAAAATGGCGGCTTCCAGTTGGTGGAGGCTCTCCACCAACCAGAGAAGCTCACCAGCCCAAAGCCCACCCCCAGAAGATCTGCAGGCACTCACTTGCACGCGCCTGCAAATCTGCTCCGGAGCGCAGCGACAGAGTTAGACGGGGTTGCCCACTCCGTGCTTTTTGAAAACCTCAAAAAAGGAGTTTTTAAAAAGCACGCTGCATGACCAGTTCCAGTCGCGCAGAACTGGACTGAGGTGTGGAACTACAAAAAGTAGTCCACCCCGGTCCACTCTATGGCGCAGAAGACCTCCGTCGGAGGTCGCTCTGCACCATTTTAAATACCCGATCCGGAAATGGCCTACGTTGGGGTCACCTAACCTAAAGCATTGCATGTGGAGTTATGCATTCAGTGTGCTACACAATCCTTATGTTGAATGGCAATGTTACACAACTGAATCAAGACACCAAATGGACTACGAAATGCAGAACCAAATGTATATATGTATCTATGCACAACTCTGCTTCCACAATCTTGAATTAAATCCATTTTGCATTGGACAAAAATGTCCAACCACTTCCATAGGGGAATCCATTGTTGTGTGCCTTCAAGTCACTTCTGACTTATGACAGCCATAAGGTGAATTGCATTTACTTGGCAGGATATGTTCAGAGGGGTTTTGCCTGTGCCTTCCACTGAAGCTGAAAGAATGTGATTTGCCCAAGGCTACCCAACGAGTTTCCATTGGCAAGCAGGGATTTCAACACTCGTCTCCAGAGTTATAGTCAAATTTTCAGACCATTACATCACACTGGCTCTGGGAGAAGGTACACATGTGTAAGATCCTACCAGCATTCCAGTCCACATAGCCTTTGTTCAGTTGCAGCTTTCTGAATGGCAAGTTAAGTCTGATGATTCAGTAAATAGCTACAGTATCAAGAAGATGTCAAGGACCATTCTTCCCCTTGTCTTCCTGGGTCCTATTACATCATTTGCTCCTTGACAAGGACACTAGATTTCCAACCAGAATTAGTATGGTTGCTTCCTCCTTAGGTAGAACTATGTGTCCTAGTTCTCTGATGAATATTTGAGAGGAAGAAACAAAACAACACCACAGCCTGAATATAAAAAGAAAGAATGGAAGGGACCAAGGGTGTAGGAGAGGAGATAAAGAGCTGTGTGCATCCCTTCATTCATCTTATAACCTTTGGAGAAGGCTATCTTCAGTGCAATTTAAAAACCTTGGTAAGCACACCTTTCTTTCGCCAGGCCTGAAATGTCAAAACTCTTGTTATTAGAATACACCATTATCTGTACTTGGTACTAGAATACATCACGTAAGTTAGGTGTACTATACAGTACAGATCTGTTGTTTCTCTTTTTAATAGTCATGGTTTTAATGGGTTTTTCATTCTATTGATGGTTTAACTGTATTTTTAAGTTTGGTATAATATGAACTTTTTAGAGCTATCTGTTTTAACTTTTGGAAGCTGCCTTGAATTCCACACTGGGAAAAACACAAGATACAAATAAATATGATCTTTATCTTCATCTTCATCATCTATGTCCATATTCTGCCATTCCACTGAAGATCTCAAAATCGCATGTATGAAGTCCTCATTTTCTCTTCAAAGCATCCCTTACATTACATAGGTTCAATGGAGGCAGGTATGTTAGGTCAGATTTTACTGTTCTTATTTCCCCCTCCCCACCACCACCACAATTAAATGGATTTCATCCCATTTCCTACCTAGGCTGGTATTTTTCCTAGGGTCTTTCTGCACTACACCATTACAGTACTACTATTACACTTTCAACCTCCAATGGAATCCTGGGGTTTGCAGTTTAGGGAGGGGCTGTTTCAATGCTCAGCCAGAGAACTTTTTGGCCTTAGTAAACTACAAACTCCAGAATTCCACAGGATATTGTAAGTGGAATAATAGCACTATAACAATGTAGTGCGGAAATGGCCAAAGAATTTTGTTTACAAAACTGCAATTCCCAGGATTCAATAGGACAGAGGCTCACAGCCTTTCTACACCATGCTGTTATAGCGCTCTTATTCCACTTTCAACATCCTATGGAGTCCTGGGCTTTGCAGTTTAGGGAGGGGCATTTAAAATTCTCAGCCAGAGAGGTCTTTGGCCTCAGTAAACTACAAACCCCCAGAATTCCACAGGATGTTGAAAGTGGAATAGTAGCACTATAACAATGTAGTGCGGAAAGGCTCATAGTGATTACACTGATACTGAGAGCTATTATTGTGGATATACCTTGTTTGGCTCTGTAATAAATGTATTGAATTGGGAACTAATTTACTCTAATCAACTCTTGACTTCTCCAGCTATTTGAGCATTGTTTTTGTCCTCATATGTTGATAATGCTGATCTGGTTGGTTTCTCCCATGTTTTCACTGTGCTAATCTGGCTGGAAAAAAGGTTTAAAGGAAGAAGAGTCTCAACTTTGTAGGAAGTGTGCTAGGAAATTTATCCAGCATTGCTCAGGTTGTTATTGACAATTTTGCTTATGATTCAAATGAAGCAAAAGTCTGACAGATAGCATCTGCAGTATTTGAAGTTTGTTTCACATCAAACTGCATGCAAAATGGGCCAAATTGATTGATTGATTGATTGATTGATTCATTCATTCATTCATTGCCCATCTGTCCTAAATCTGTCCTTTAATTGTCATGGCAGCATCCTATTTAAACCTGGGATTTGTAGCTTGGTCAGGCAGAAGGGCTATCTGGCCAAGATGTCTAAGCCTCACTCGGTAAACTGCAACCTCCAGGATTCTATAGGAAGTTGCCATGATAGTTAAAGTGGAATATTAGTATTATGATTGTGTAGTATGAAAGGGCTTCAGGATGAGAAAATATGCCAGTATTCTTTGTGTTACTAGTTCCATGAAAGTAAAATAGTGATCCAAAACAGGGATTGTCATCAAGTGAAACAGAGTACCAAATCCTGCAGTTTTTGTCTCCTTAGTTTTAGTTGATAGTATTCATGCTGGCATTTTTTTCCCCTAGAAATTTTATTCGTTATGAGTCGTTGTTGTACAACACTTTCAGTCAATGTGTGGGATGGTACAAAATACTTCTAAATAACCAGTGGCATGATCTGTTTGTTTTCTGATGTCACTTCTAGGTACTTTTGTCAGGAATATTCTACAACAGAGGTCTTCTGTGTCTTTTATTACCCACCATGCGATGTCTCCTGGGAGTCTGCTTCCTTAGTGCTCTTCTAGCCACAGGTGAGGAGACAATATCAGCAATCTGGGAACCCGTTGTAGATTCTGGGTTTTGCAGGAGCTAACAGAACCTTTTCAGTATCCTTATTTGATGCTACCTCTAAAAATACATACATTTGTCCTTCTTGTTGAGTTTCACATTTTTCTACCAGTATCTTCATTCCATCTTCAACTCATACCAGATAGCAGGGCATTTTCTTCCACAGGAAATACATTTTGCAAAATATATGCCATTTCCTATAAATTATGGTGTCTTGTTTGCCCTTCTGAATTGTGAGCTTTTTCTCCTCTGCATTTTACAAATATATGCATGGTTTTATGTGCATCCCTCCCCTTCTCTATAACATATCTCCATTCTCAGCAATGTATACATTTCTGGGATCTATTTACAATCTTAGGAAGTGTGAAATGCATATTTCTGCATTAGAAGTATGGAAATCTGTCAGTTTCACTTTCTGCCACATCTAAAATTTTCAGATGAATTTTCAGTGTTTTCTGTCCCAATTATATGATTTGTGAACTCTACGCCTTCAAAATAAACTAAAAATGAAACTTCCACCCATCCACACATCACACACTCTCAGCCCCGGAAAACCTTGTGCAAGGTTCACCTTAGGATCTCTATAAATCAGAAATGTTTTGAGGGCACACAACAACAAACTCTCCAGCAGGAGGTGTAATTCTGTGGGAAATTGATTTAGATTTTGTTCCCCATTTTTTCCTTTTCCAGGAACTTGCCTTCAGTGTCAGGTGTGCAGTGGTGCAGGCACCAGCTGTACTGGCCAAATGAAGACTTGCGGGAGTAATGAAGACACCTGTGTTGTCCTTCTGACGCAGTATTTCCAACGTAGGTGGCTAAAAGTGTCCAGGGTTAATCCACCAAGAAATACCCAGAAAGGAAAGCCACATCTCCACCCCTCACCCCCACCCTGCACACACACAGAATGTAGGCTCTTGGAACTTGGATAAGTGAGACCTGGGTTTAAGTCTTTCTCTGGGCAGCTGAATGTATCTCCTATAGGAAGCAGTATGTCTTTACGGGGAGACTCTGGCCCTTTACTTATGATCTTATCAACCCACCTCAGCCATGCCTTGCTCCCAGTCTAAGAGCTGTCTTACCACATGATGTTGTTGCTAGCCAGCTGCTATCTCGTTCCCAAGTGTGTCTAATCAGTTCTTTTTCATTGATGGGAAGAAACCATCATTGACCTCCCTTTCGTGCAACAATTGCAACAGCTGGGTGAGTGCGGGTCCTCCACGGTGGCTTTCTCTCATTGCTGATCCAGCAGTAGGAGGGCCAGGGGTATTCCCAGCCTGTCCCTCCCTCAGCAACTCCCAGGGCAATCTCTGCCCAGCAGCTGGCTGGCCGCTTCTGTTGCACCAGCAATGAATACAGAAGGAGAGGGGGACAAAAGAGCACACGGAACGGTAATTTCAATACCCACCACCACCATGCGATCATTTTGCATGCCCCCTTTGAGGTTTTTTTTTTTAAAAAAATCCTTTATTACTATTAGCACGATGGCACAGTATAGCTGGTTGGCATGATCCAATTAGCTCAGTCCACCATGCTAACATTAGCATGGCTTCTGAGAAAGAAAGAAAAAAATTCCTTTGCAAATTTCCTTTCAGCTGTAATTTCCCCAAATTCCAAGGAGATGCTGGCATTATAAGTGGTCCCCAAAATCCTCCAACTTTTAGGGTAACACTGGGAGACTGGTGTTTAAATGGAAGCCTCTTTGGTGACGGCCAAATATGCTGTCTCAGAGAAAGTCAATAGCAAATCTTGTCTGAACAAACATTGACAAGAAAACCTAGGATTACCTCAGGGTCTTCATAAGTTAGAAATGACTTGAACTATCACCACTAACCCAACAGTGGAAGAGACCCCAGTACTTCCTAAAGCCCTCATTTGGAGAAAAAGGTGTAAAGAGAATGCTGGATTGAGCAGTATTTTCCAACAAGTTACATGGCACATGTAGAAATTTAAGCTGTGCAACCTAGAGTTGGGATTTCAGCCACTGTCAAGGAAAGCTATGTGAATGTGATGGGTTAAGAGCAGAAGATGTCTCTAACGTTTCCCTCCAACCTAACCCCCTAAGAAGTGATAGCTCAGCAGTACCGTCTAAGGTGAAGCAAGCTGAGGAGGGGTGGAAGAAAGGAGGGTGGCAGTTGAGATGGAGGCACAGCCTGGCCTTAAGCACCGTGAGACCTTTGTCTCAGGGTACCCCATAGGAGGGCCAGGCCTGGCTCTTGGCACTAAGCACTGACCTAACACAGTCTCCATCAGAAGAATGCCACATCTGTCAAAAGCAGGAGGGCCAGTCTCCATATGCCCCACACAACTGTGTCCAAGGCCCTGGCAAACCTCACACTTCAGAGAAGCCCCTAAAACAGAAGAGAGAAATCAAGACAGAGCACATTTGTCCCCTTTATTCTGCTCTTTTATTTGAAAAAGTTATACACAGCATCTTGCGCCGGGTTTCGTTTCAGAGTGGTCGAGAGAAACAGGAAAAGAAGACATTATAGTAATAAACCGCATGATCCAAACAGTTAAGGGCAATTTAAAGTACTCGGAAGTTTTTTGGAAAAATGGTGGGGCTGTTCCTTCACAGAAGTAGGATAGGAACTTGGGTTCTCTGTTTAACATGCTGTTTTAATGGTCTGTTGACCGTAATAAAATAAAATGAAATGAAATGACTTGGGTTCTCTGGCTCCCAAATTTTAAAAAGTCCAAGTTCTTTCTTGTGTGCTATGATGTACTTTCACATTGAATCTGAATTATGGCAACCCTATCATAAGGTCTTTTGGGCAATCCTTTTTGGCAAGCTTTATTCAGAGGAGGTTAGCTGTTGCCTTCCTCTTAAACTGAGAGAGTGTGACTTGTCCAGTGGGCTTCTGTGGCTGAGAGAGGATTGAAATTCTGGTTTCCTAGCGTCTTAATCCAACACTCAAACCACTACTGTTCACTGGCTTTTGTTCTTTTTGAAAAACAGCAAAAATGAAGCTAACCTTCTGCTTAGATTGACAATGACCATTTCCTCATTAGACTGTTATAGTGCCATTATTTCACTTGCAACATCCTATAGAATCCTGGGGTTTGCAGTTTAGCGAGGGGCCAGCCGTCCCGTCCTGAAACTGCAAATCCCGATTCCATAGGATGTTGCAAGTGGAATAATAGCGTTATAATAGTCTAGTGTGGAAATGGTCAATGATACATTTAACACAAGATACAATATGAAAAAGAAATCGAGTTCTGAAAATCCATAAACACATCAAGGTTCTGTGGTTTGAGATAGGTTCTGTTTTGTTACCTACATAGCCTCGTTTTTTCCTTCTGCCCAACATGAAAGAAATGTGTGCATTGTTCAAGAATTAATGGAAAATGATTTATTTATGTATTTATTTATTTATTTCTCCTTCCATTTGGACTGAAAGCAGCTAATTTTTCTCCAACCTCTACTGACCGTCAATGTTTGCAGTTATTTTGAGCATGGAGATGGTTGTGTTGCACCTGTCATGGGAGAATGTTAAAAAAAAAGGTGGGGGGGGAGGAAAATGCTTATGTAAAAGATAAGATTGATTTAGGGTAATAAGGAGAACAGTTATTATCGGTTTATTTAAATTGTGATAGAGATTTAAGGTTAGAATGTAGAAATAGAACCAATAGATGAAGGACTCAGGAAGTATCCTAATTGATTTTTGTCCATACTTATATAAGTTAAGACTTGTCTGGGCACTTGAAGAATAAGGGCGAGGGTATCTCTTATTTTTAATCTTTTTCTTCTTCTCCCTATTCTCTTCTTTGCTCCTTTCTTTTCATCTTTTTTTTCTTTCTTTTTTTTCCTCCACTATCAGAGACTTTACTTGTAAATGTCAGATGTTATAAACGTGTTGGGGTGCTTTATGTTGTATTTGTTTTTTAATATATATTACATTAATAAAGATTATATTTTTAATGAAAAGGAAAAGCTTGCAACCTGAATTCAGTATTTTTAAAATGAAATTAGCCTTTCTGCATGCTAGATTGAATGTTCTCCCACTGGCAGTTCGGATGGGCAGGTACAATAATGTTCCTATGAAGGACAGAGTATGTGCTTGCAACTCTGTTTCAATAGAAGATTTAATTCATGTTCTACTTGAGTGCCCTATTTATAATGATCTCAGGAGCAAGTATATTTTTCCTTTATTGAAGTCTTTTAAGGGAAATTCCTCCTTCTCGAAAGTTTATTTTCTGCTATCTGATACTGTGAAATATGTGTCTTTCAGAACATCTAAATTTCTTGTTAGGGCCTTACAATTACGTGCTATAAAGAACAAGGAGGGGTATGGAAAGTGATTCATTTATTGTTCATTATGTGTTACATGTAAATTGGCTGGATTATCCTTTCTCATTTTATCTTTTTTTATTTTTTTATTTTTGTGCAATGGCTGGCTGCTAAAATGCAATAAACTTGAACTTGAATTCAGTATTAATGGGTTTGAATACACAGGGATTCACAGTGAGACTTGAAAGACAGTCTTCCAAGCAGAAGTCGAAAGAATATGGAATCTCGTGGCCTTAAGGACTAACATTTTTTCATTTGATTTGACCTTTATGGACTGCGAGGAATCTAACTCAAGCAGGGAGACTTTTATACCTAGGCAGAGGGGAAAAGGGTATGAAATGTAATAGCAAAAAGCACCTTTGCATGCAGATGACTGGGTTTTGAAGAGTCCTTTAGCACCAACAATCATTGATTGAGTTTTGCAGCAGACATGTTTTGGGACAACTGTTAGGAATTGGCGGTGGGGGAGTGGGGAAAGCATGTCAGAGGCAACCCAGATCTGTTCCAAATGCTAGAAGCAGTCCAGACACTACCTACTCTCTTTATTGCTGTCCATGGAGATCTAGATTCCACTGACTGTCGCTTCATTCTTATTATTTTCCCTTCCCCCTGTTCTCTCCACTTACTGCTTCGATGTGGAAATGTGCTATTAACACTAGGTCATGGGTTACAGGAGCGGTGTAAACAGTTCAAAGGACAGTTGTGTCATATATTGGTTGATAAACGTCGCACAAGGAGACTAGGATGCTGAAAGGCAAGCATTTCAATCCCTGCTCAACCATGGGAACCCACCGGGTGTCCCCAGGCAAGTCACATTTTCTCAGCCTCAGAGAACGGCAATTGCAACTTCCTCTGAACCAATCTTGCCATATCTGCCTTTTTAAAAACAACAGCAACTAAGGATTCCAAAAGTAACTGCTCCATTGTGGAAACAACTAATTGAAAACTCCAGAAGTTCAGAGGCAGACAAGATTCTAGATCGCCTACCTATTGTCAGAGGAAGACGTCTCAAGGGAGGACTGAAAAGAGAAACAACTGAGTTTAAACAACATTCCATTGGCAGTGATATGAGCAGAGATAATGTTTTCTCATTACCTATATTAATATTCCGTTCCTCACAACTGCTTAGGTACAACAGAATTTACCCCTTGGAATTTTCTAAGCCCGGGAAACTAAGTTTCTTGGATATTATTTTTATTCTTTTCTCGGACATGGCCCAGGGTATTACTTTAAATATTGACTTTCAGAGTTACTTTAACCATTACTTTCACACCTCGAAAATACACTTTAGAGACATAATTCTTGGCTAATCTCAGTCTTGAAGGAAGAAGGAAGGAATTTAAGCCATTTTGGTTCCATTGCAAGAAAGTCCCTGGAAAATTAATTTCAAAGACTGTCTTCAGTTCAGGGCTTATATTGTACAAAATTCACACAAAGTATCTTTTTTTGCAAAAAAAAAAGTGTTTTCTGTGTATATTATTTTCTGTGCAGAAAGTGATCTTTTATGCACAAAAATTTGCATTTTGCACAGACTAAGTCTTGAACTGAGAACTTGTCCAAGCTCCCCAGTGGGTTTCCTTGACTGAGCAGAGATTCAAACCCTGGTCTCCAGAATTGTAGTCCAACGTTCAAACTACTACTTTATTCTGGCTCTCTAAAGTGGTATTAAAAAGCTTCCAAAACAAATAAGAGAGAAGTACCTCTTTTCATCTGAAAAATCTGACTGGACTGGCAATTACATATTTTCCAAGATTTGCTTGTTGGATAGCATCTTCCAATGCATCAGAAGGCTAAGGGGAACAGGGCAGATTCACAACTTTGTACACCAACACCTCGTTGCTGCCTCCTGACATCCACAGCCAAAGGAAGCCACCTTGTCTTGTCTAATGGTAGGTCAAGCCCTGTTGTCTTTATATAGAAGGCCTGTTGGAAATCTTTCCAAGACATTTTGCTTACCAGTGTGCAACAGTGAGATAGCAGAGAAAGAGAGGTATGCAGACATGGAGGGCTATATTTAAAGAGTTCTCACCATCTCTTCCCCAAGCTACCATAGAAGCGAACCAAACTTTCTTCTTGCAAGACAAGCACAAAAGCTCTAAGTAACTTCTCTTTTATGATCTCTGAGTCCTATCATCCCAGTTCAACCAAAGCAAGTAAAAAACATCCAGTATTAGCTAACAAAGCCACAAGAGAAATCCAAGGATCCGTATGAAACAATGCCAAAGCTAGTCCCATTGCAATATACTGATCCGGATATTAATACGGAGCCAGCAGGCTGCAGTGATTCAAGTGCTGGACTCTAGGAGACCAAGTTTCAGCTTCTAGCTCAGCCATGGAAACCAACTGGATGACCTTGCAAGTCACACTCTCCCCAGAGAAATGCAGTGGCAAACCTCCTCTGAACAAATTATGACAAGAAAACCTAGGATAGGTTTACCATAAGTAGGAGGTTGTTGTTGCTGTTGTATGTCTCCAGGTTGTTTCTGACTTATGGTGACCCTAACACAAGCCTATCATGGGATCTTTTGGGGCTCAGTGTGTGTGATGTGCACACAGTCACCCCGTGGGTTTCCATGGCTGAGTGGAGAATTGAACCCTGTTTTCCAGGGTCATAGTCTAACAGTCAAAATACGACATCATGTTGTTAGCTGAATCTGAAGACAAAATATCTGTGGTAGGTTATTATCCACGTCCTGGGACAGTAGAAGACTTGGAGCTGTTTGGTCAGCAATGTCATTTAGTTTTATTTACTGACCTGCAGCTATGAAGGTGGCAAGAACACTGATCATCAGTGAGTTCTCCATGTTTCTAGATGTTGTCCAGATCGGGGAGCTGAATTGAACTGAAAACCTTCAGTCCAGCAACGTCTGCTTTTGTTTGTGGCCATGTGGGTGTTTCATAACATTAAACAAACTTTTTCTTGGAAGGGGTGGGAACTTTTTTTTTAATCCCCTTATTCTCTGCCATGTCCAGAGTCTGAGAATGTTATTTTCGGGACCATAGCTTCCCCAGTCCCCCACTTAGCATGGCCAATGCCTATGCTTGACAGGGCATTCTGGGAGTTGTAGGATTAAATGTCAAACGCTGGTTATGCATCCACAGTTAAAGATCTACTAATGCCCTTCTGTGTTAGTACAAACTTGCCATGCCAATTTTCTTCTCTTTAAAATTCAGAGTAATGAAAAGTTTCAGAGCGCTTAAGAAACTGACCTGTTTTGATGAATGGGGAGGGCAACTATAAGTGAGTGAGGGGAAATATGCACTAACAGTTCAGTTATGCCTCAGTTAACAAAATAGATGTGTTCCTGGACATTATCTTTTTAATAGAAAAATTGGTATCAGAGGCAGAAATAATATGGAAAAAATAGGAATAGTTTCCTACACACACATACCAAAAAATAGCACATTTATTTGTTTCAGCAAAACTAATAATATGTACATGTGAAAGGAAACAACCAGGCCAGATAAGCTTTGTGTGAGAAAGAGAGAGAGAGAAAGAAAGAAAGAGAGAAAGCAAGCAAGCAAGCAAGCAAGCAAACTTTCACTTTTCTTGTGATTCTCATTTTGGGGGGCAAACTTGTACATCTATGCTCCTTTTTTTAAAACATGTTGGAGGTAGTGGGTGAGGCAGGCTTATCTGCTATCCCCTTCCTTTTCTTTTCTTTTCTCTGGAGACTGCTGTTATTTACCTTGTCCATTATAGGCAGAAACACCCAGTTACAGTAGGATTGGCTACAGCAGAATCCCATGTTTCCCAGTTCATGCTTTATTACATTATGTGCTACAGACACTGCAGTCTGTGTTTCTCCAGCCAGACTTCGCCATCTCCCCAATGCTGATGCTACTAAAAAGCTTTCTCATAGACAAAGGATGAGGAAATAAAAGTTGGTGGACTGGGCAGGCAAAAAAAAAAAGGTGCTTTACTGTCAGAGACTTTGTTAACTGTACTGTCAGGCTTTCCCACCCCACATCCCATACCCACCTTCAACATATTTGTACAAAATTTGCTGTGCAATCATTCAGCGGTTGTTGTTTTTTCCCCCTCCCTTGCAGCTCTCAACATGGAAACATAGAAATGTTTCACGACTTTTTGTGAGTAACTCTAGATTGGACCTCTCAAGAGTCAGTGGTTTTGGAATGGTGTTGCAGGCATGATACACAGAGCCACAAGCTAAGTTTCTGTGGCTTGAATTAATCATCACTGGTTTTTAAGGTGAGTTTCTCTCTCTCTCTCTCTCCCCCCCCCACCTTAGCTGTTCAACAATACATTGACAGTTTATTAAGCGCTATGAGATTGCTTGTCTCAATCTCTGCAAAATGTGTCTTTGCAAAATAAATGCCTTTCCTTTTCTGAAGCTAAGCCCACAAACACAACATACCCAGAAGAACTGGCTGATTGACCGAAAAAGGAGCAAAGAATCCATCTCATGTTTTTAATTGATCCAAGACTACATAGAAATTTAGCAGTAAGCATTTACCAAAGTACTTGGCACAGTTCAAGTAATTTGCACAAAACTTACTCAGCCAAATACAAAAATTCTCTTGAGACAAAGGAAAAATATCTCACCATCTTGCAACCAAGCGGGGGCAAAAATATTGCCATTGATTATTCTTGCACGAAATAACAAATCAAGGAAGGATTTCTGTCCTTAACCATACCAGGATTAATGCTTCTTCCTCTCAGTGTTCAGAGTGGGCTCTGCCATGCCCTTTGTCCATGTTTGTGTTCACAGAAGGAATTCAGATATTAGTGTTTACACATGCCTAACAAGGATCAGAAGCAGAATATCACTGGCTACAAATTGCTGTTTGTGAACAAACTGAACAACTAGAAGTGGCCATTGCATTCTTCAGGCTCTACTTGTGGCTTTCCTAGGGGCATGTAACTCTTTCTATCATCATTCTGGTCTAATCCAACATGAGGACAGGATTACTTTGAGTAATGCAATGGACAGAACTCAAATTCTTCCTTGCCTAGCGAGTCTTCTTTGCCTATAGAGGAGGGAGCTATGCAAACAGATACTTTAACAAAGAGATGGGGAAAATTCAACTTCTGACCTGTATGTGGACCACTGGAAGCTGTGGGAGAAGGAACTGGCTTTTCCCCCCTAAAATGGTTCTATCTTGAAAAATGAAGGGGTGAAAATGGGGGTGCGCCAGAGCAATTATGTGCCTTACACACCGACCCACCTCTTTTCTCAGTTGAGATCCCACAACCTTCACTTTGGAAGTCAATCCATTTGCAGAAACAATGGCCATTACATTGGACCAGGTTTTTCAGTTTGCTTTTCCACCCAGCTCCCTAAATGATGTACTATTCAGCCTGAAGAAGGCGTCTGTGGAACCCTATAGGCTCTTCACTGTGGTGACTTTGTGATAATCCTAACAAATTATTACAAAATCCTGACCTGTATCGTTATCCATGGATCACACTGTTCCTTTGGAGGTTTGTCTGGTTTATTAGCTTTTTTTTTTTCCCTTTTATTGTTGATCTGAGAAAATAATCTATTCCCCTTCACATAAATTGTGGAAATATGAGGCTTAGAATATGCTTTTTGAAAAAAGGAGGCAGAAAGGAGGAGGGAGGGTGGATTCTCACCGCCCTTCTAAATAGCTGTCCAATGATTTCTTCCATTCTTGTCCCTCCCCTCTTTCTCACAGACAGACACTCCTCCTGTCTTTATCCACCTCTTTCTCTTGCCTGGAGAGCTTTACTAGTCAGAGAGAGTGAGGAATTAACAGCTGCAAGAGCTGAAAGCTGGAAAAGCCCTTATAGTACAAATTGGTATTGTTGATTTTTTATTCATGGAGGCTCCATTGGAAGCTGGTTGCAAGACCAAGGTCAGAAATAAGTCTTGGAAAAAGAGGATACTTGAGAGAAAAATGCCACTTTTGCTTCTCTCCACCCAGACCAAAAGCTTTTCTTGTCATCTGAGGCTGAGTTTGTGATCTCCGCTCTCTGCTCTTGTTTTTCTCCTTCCGCTGGCAGTCTGCTTTTAAGGTGGTACTTTGATGGGGAAGAAGGTCAGTGGCGTGAGGAGAAAAGGTGTAACTGGGAAACAATTTATCACTTGGTTCTGGACTGACCATAGGAGGTAATCATTTCATTACTCTCATCTCCCAAAGAGAAAGGGCACCAGTTTTGAAATGCAATGGCAGTAGAAAGGAATGCATAAAGCAGGGTTAAAATTGTCTTATCAGCTTCTGAGTAGATGTAGCAAGGAACTGCCATGGCAGACTGTATTTAAACAATGGAAGCTAGTGGCTTCTCTGTCACTGAAAGAATGATTTTGCTTCAGCGCATTTGCTTCTGTGTCATTCAGAGAGTGAATCTGAAATCTGATACTTGAAAGGAGCTCTCTGAGTAACTGAATCGGTTCTGTGGACAGAGATCAGTACCTTGGCTAGTACTTTTAAAGTGCAGACTACAACCCAGAACAGATGCACCACCCCCCAGATTTAAAAGCCACTAGCCGTCAATGAATTTAAAAATATATTTAAATAAAACACCTAGGGAAAGTCTTACCACTTCGTGAATTCTAAAACCAACAGTTTTTACTGCTTAGATCTGGTGCCCTTATACCTTGCACAGTTATAGCACTATGATTCCACTTTAACTGCCATAGCAACTTCCTATGGAATCATGGGATTTTTAGTTTAGGAAGACTTATTTAGAATTCTCAGACCAAGAATTCTAGTGCCTCGCCCAATTACTGCATTATATTTCATAGACTTACAAGCCATTTATGTACATTATGTACACATTGTCTCTTTGAGAGACCAATATGTGAATATGGCTGCAGTTTGAATTTGATCACAATTCCAAGAACTGGGATGGAGGAAAAAGCAGATATCAGTGATGTTATGAGAATTTCAGGCTGCATCTTGCTGGGACAAAGAAATAAATAACTGATCCTTCATACTGTTCTTCACTTAAAATATCTGTGCATCTCGTGTAATTCTCTGCATCATTGCATCATCTGTGCATTACACTGCCTTGTCACAAGGTGGAGAGCTATCTCTGTAATGGATTTTTACCAATAAAGATCAAATCAGTTGTCATTTTTAAAGCCTTTATTAGAAAGTTGCCATTAATGGTTGTCTATCAGCGTCATTCCACCATCTGAAATATAGCAGTTATAATACAGGATTGTGGTACTTCCCAGTCAAAACCTTAGAATGCATCCCATCCTATTCATTCCCCACCCTCATCTGCATTATATAGAGGAAAAAAATCTTCAACGGTTTATTTCCAGCATAGTAAGTGTTTGCCAGCACTTAAAAGAAACAAGTTCCACGTAAAGGTACAAGTAACCTTATGGTCCCTTAGTGACTACTAAGTTTTATAAAGGTTACATTTTTGAAGACCCACTCTTGTTTGGGCAGAGGTTGTAAACACAGTCCTGAATACTATGAAGAAGAAAAAACAGCTTTCTTTGTCATGCTGAATGCTTCCATGCATGGGAGGGACTCTCCATAAAGTCACTTATCAAGGAAGGAAAGCAGCATAAGTGAATAAGGAGGGTTGAGGCCAGCATGTTCACCCTTACTTGTTTTGCTCAGAACACCTAAAGAAGGCTCCCGAGATGACTATTTCTTCTAAGAACCATGGCTACAACATCAAGGAAGAATTCCTCATGAAAGATTCTGGAATCTCTGAGCTAGATAGATATTATAGAAATAATTTCATAGCCAGGATTTGGATGAAGGTTCCAAAGAGTTCTGAAATGGTGGTAGTTGCTCCAGCATTGGTTGGACTCCCTGGTGTTTTCATAACTGCCTTGGAGTTGAGACGGCTTGCTTGAAGAATACCACTACCCTCAAAGGCAGTCACACAGCTGTAATGTGATTCTTTTGTGGCCCACGGCAGGAGGACAGAATCCGCTTGGAGTTCCTCACAAGCACGCTCATTTGCGCAACCTTTGATTAAGAAATTTGGGGCTGAGGTTCCTTCTCCTGCAGAAAGAATTGGATGAAATCTTAGCCGGCTACTAAACAGCAACTAACCTACCCAACTTTTTGTCTATCACAAAAAGGCAAGAACCCAATTCACTGAACAGGAAAAGAAAGAGAGAAAGAAAGAAATAGAACCCCAAAGTTTAATTGAATCATGACCTTGAATGAGGGTTTGAGGATAGATACAGCTGATGACGTACATCGGAGTTTTCCAAACTGTGTGTCGCGACACATTAGTGTGTCAGCTACAGGTTGTAGGTGTGTCGTGCAAATGTAACGGGTGGAGGGGATGTCTCTCCTGCCACCGTAGCTGCCCCAGGCCAAGGAAGACCCTGGGGAAGGCAGCAGCGGTGGCAAGCCAGGCTCGGGCAGAGGGGCTGCCTTCACTTACTGAATTACTTACTGTATTACTGTGTCACGAAATGATGCATGTCTAAAAAGTGTGTCAAGAACATGAAAAGTTTGGAAAACTCTGATATAGATGGTCAAGGAAGAGAAAATGGTTGGGATGTTTTCAGACAGGGGAGGTAACTATGGAAGGCCATGAGTTTTCATTAGACCACCTGGAGAACATAGAAGACTACATGGCCCCCACCACTACTACCACCCCACAATTTTTATATATTTATTTTATTTTATTATTTTATTTTGCTTTGCTTTGCCTTTGAATACCTCCAAATACCGAAATACATGTGGGCCATTTTAAAGGTCCATCAGAGACCATTTTTTAACAACAGGAATTGAGAAGAGGATACTTCCTAATTTTTTTTTTAAAAAAGGCCCAGGGAGGGTTAACGATGGTCCAGGAAGGGCAAAAATGTGCTGAAAATGCTCACCATACTCCCAGAGAGTATTGGAGGCCAAAAAAAAAAAACCTTCAAAAAAAGGAAAATAATTATCTCTTGGGGGTCTGGGAGGGCACATTTGCTGACTCCTTTCTTTAGGTGAAGCAAACTCTGCTAACACTGAGGGATACTGTGCCTAGTTGACAATCTTTTCTACCCCCATTTTCTTCTTTTCACTCAGAAATGCAAAATGCTTGGACTGGATGCAGAAATAAGAGCCAGGAACACATCATGGAACAGATCATGGACAGAGAGAAGCAGGAAAGAGTAGATTATGGGTGGAGTGTGGACAATCACACACTTTTGTGGGTGAAATTAGGATGTTCTTCAAGGAGCTATCAGTTAGGAATGCATATAGACTTACTTACCATTTTGTGTGATCCCAGCTCCAACTCCTTCAATGCAATAGATCTCATCTCCAGCACAATAGGCATAGATTTCATTGCAGCTTTTCTCCAGAGCAAAGCAGGCTGGGCATACCTTTCCGTTGGACGTGATGTTTCTCTCCGGCACTGTGACAAAAATGAAGTCATTTATAGGATGAAAGAAGAATCCTGCTATTGAATCAATCAATCAATTAATCAATCACTTATCAATTAATGTATTAATTGTAATTTAATTAACTGGTTAACATTAATGAAATAATTTATACTAATTATTTTAGATGCTTTTGAGAAACCTATTCCTCCAGTAAGCGACATTATCAGTTCCCCTCAGAATGAATTCTGGACGGATTAGCGATCTTGCAGGTCTTCAGCTTTCTTAAGAGCAGATTTTGGGAGAACTTTTAAGGCCACATCACTATTTCTGCAGCCACTTTTGCTCTAGGAGGCATCCAGCCTGCCCATGCTGTTCGTACACTATGGTTTTCTCCAGATATCTTTTGGGATTGAGTAGAGGTTTTTTTTTGAAGAGGGAGTAATCCCACAGTAATCACTTGAAGATTCAAGGGGAAGGGGCTACTTCACACTGATAAGATTGAATGAGAGGTTCCTGTGGGTGCCAATGAGTGACTTTGGGCTTTTCCGCACTACACTGTTACGGTGCTAATATTCCATCCTGTGGAATTCTGGGGTTTGTGGTTTACAGAGGCCAAAGAGCTCTCTGGCTGAGAATTCTAAATGCCCCTCCCTGAACTGCAAACTTCAGGATTCCATAGGTTCTTGAAAGTGGAATAACAGCACTATAACAGTGTAGTGTGGAAATGGCCAATGTCTTCTTGTGTCAAAATATCCTTTCTCATTGAGGAGAAGTATTTGTGAGTACTTTTTACATCCTCAGGGTTGAGTAACATTCAAACTGTGGTCCATGTGTCATCCACAAAGCCATTGGGGTGGCCCCAGGATCCTTCCCTCTAGGACCCCCACCACACCAAAGTACTCAGTAGATCGTGTTGCCCAAATTCAGTGACCAGTTACTAAAAGCCATTAAAATCAGATAGGACTTGCCCAAATTCAGAAACAAGATGGTCAAAAAGAACGAGGAATACGTCAGTAACCTACCGGTAGGAGCAACCATCTTGCAGTCATTTCCTATGCAGCAAATAAGATTAGACATTATCAGTCCTGCTGCACCCATATTGACAATGCCAGGGCCATCATTGCAAAAGGTAGAATTGATACAGTTCTTGATAGTGCCCTGGACATCTTTTGCTATAGGATTTGGAAAGAAGAAAAGATTTTTACAATAGTCAAGAAGGATATGGAATGGCTAAGATGACTATAGGCAATAAACAATAAAGTTGAGTGGCCATGGGATAAGAAAACCCTGCCTATAATCCTATTGACCTGTACTGGGGTAGCCTCAGCTAAACACTTTTGAATATGTTACAGAAGAAGGTAGCTAGTGTCTCCGTGTGTGAAATCCTGTCCAAGCTGTGCAGTGGTTGTGAGATGGTTCCTGGACACAGGTCCATTTCCTGGGAACTGATTGACTAAGAGGGTGCCCAGGCATTTTCTGGTTTCTACTGCATGGCTAGAGAAGAAGGCATTTTTGTCTTTTTTTCAAGGGTAGAGCAAAAAATAGGATGGTCAAAGGAAACAGTAATATTGCTGACTAACTCATGAGTCCTATAAATTATGTTCATATATTGAATCAAAACATAGGCTGTACAGGGCCATTCTTTAGAAATTATTCCATCATAAGTAAACTGGAAAGCCAATTGCCCCCATTTCTGTTCACTATTTTTTTTTCTTCAGCTTTTCTATTTCCCTGTTATCTAAATCTTCCTTTTCTTTTTTCTCTAATCCCCTATACAAGAGGGAGAAAAAGACAATATAAATCTCCTCTAAGGATCTTCTCAGTTGTGACAGCCAAAAGATGTTCACCTAAGGTGACCATCTGCTCTCCTGTCTTGCTGCAAAAGACCTGTCTCACCTACTTTTGGGTTCATGAAAGGAAAACCATGCCACAGAATTCAGAATAGGATTCTCCATGGCCAAGTATGGGCAAACAGAAAGCCCACCACTAAACTAGGTCCTGGTATGTTCGCAGCACTAGACTGTGTGGATGCCTGCCTGAGTGGGACACTCCAAGGTGCCCATGGCTGGCTATAACCCTCTACTTCCCTTGTGATGTCAGTGGTCTCACCTGATGGAACTACCACTTCAGATCATCAGTCTGTGAGAAATCAGTCACTGGCCAAGACAACACCTTTGAATCATCATGGAGGACTGATGTGTTGGTTGCAAGCTCAGCCATTCGGTCCCAATCCAGGGCACCTAGGCACGCAAGAATGTCTAGCAACATTAACTTTAATGATTGCGTTGCCCAAACCCTTAGAAGCTTGCTACTAGGCCTTGGCTTTCCTATCTTTCTCAAAGTCTTGAAGCCTGAAAGTAGGGCATCGGTGATGTCAATACCTTTCTCATCAGATGAGGAGGAAGGCCATTTCTGCTTGGCATTGCTGTCCCACAATGGGGTCGCAATGGCAGCAGTCCGTGATCATGCTTTTGAATGATGTGGGTGGGGGCTCGCTGCCAACTTGTCCCCACCCTTTGCAATTGCAGGATATTCACTTAACGAAATAAATCCATCAAGCAACTACAACCATGCGACAATCCCATCACCACTGGCTATGTGGAAGGGGTGGAAGCATGATGAGGTGCTTCCTTCCCCAGCACAGCATGGGAAAGAGGCCAACTACATTGTGGAAGGAAGGTGCATGTCTCTTGTGCTCCCTTCCACAGGTGTGGAGATGCGGAGGGGAGCATTCACGTTGTGGTCTCATCCTGGCAAAGACATTGCCAGGATCACAATGGGTCGTGGACGGGAACCGGTAAGGTGCAGAAATGGCCAAAGTCTCAGGACAAGGGTGCTTCAGTGGGGTACCTTATCCTGTGAAGGTACCTTGCCCTTGGAACTACCTTCTTTAGAGGCCATCCTGAAACTAGAGATCCCTAGCGAAATATCACACACTCATAAAAACCAGTAGTAAAGAGTAGTGAGTGTTTAATCAAAGCAAAGCCTAAGTGGTGCAGTGTAAGGAATATGAAGGGCTATTAAGCTATATGCCAAGTAAGTGGGTGTTGATGGATGCCAGCACTATTTTGAGTAGGTAGTTTGGGGATTACCTCCTGCCTCTACTGCAGTTCTCCATGGAGAGAGAAGACATGAAAACCTTGGTCCACTTCTTTTGTCTACAGAACTCCAGTAGGGATAAGAGGCAGTCCCTGCTGTTTTGTTGCCCCCTTTGCAGCCATTTACAAGCTCCCCTCACTTATGTGGCAGCTTAGGGACAAGAGCACTGTTAGAAAATGGAATTGGTTGAAAAATGGAACCTATGTACTGTACTGTAGGGAGCATGAAGGATTTACAAAAGTTCACTTGCAATGGACCTCATGCATGCTGCCTGCAGAGTCTCTCAGCTGACTTGGTCCCTTTTTCCCCTCTCGGCATACTTTGCAAGCAGCATGCGCGTGCGAGTGGTTCCAAGCAAGCCTCTGTAAACAAGAAGAACTGGTGAAAGAGCAGACTTCTTATCAAATTAATGGAACTTGTCCGTAGTGTCAAAAGAACAAGTCACCAGATAACCGGGCATCAAAAGTCAGGGGATTCCTGTACATTCCTGCTTTTGAATGTTACCAGTCCTCATTGTTTTGTTTTATTTTTAAGGAAATTCAGTGCCATAAGAACTGCATAAATTTTGGAAGACTGCTTTGCAAAACACAAACCAAATGGAATTGCCACCTATCCCATCTTACTTCCTGTAATCTCCAAGAAAGTGATGCTACATTTGTCATGCGAAGAATCACAAGTCCTCGTAGCTCCATTACACGTTCCTCCAATGCCGCATATCTCACATTGCAGACCTAGCCCTATAAGCAGGAAACAGACATGTAAGGCAGATGGACCCCTTGTTTATTTCCCCTATACTTTGTTTGATTTTTTTTAAAAGAAAATTAAAAAAATGCACCATACTTTTTTTTTCCCTGCAGCTTGGCTGTTTTAGATTCATAGCAGTAACTTTTAACTCACTTCCAAGTTTCTTCTTGTTTTGAAAGAGGCCTCTCACGGGCCTAAAATAGCCTGGAAAGAGGATTTTAAAATACAGCAAAAAAATTTTCCACACTTCTAAAGAGTGCAGGGAGAAAATTTGAATTAAAAAATAAATAAAGTGATACATTTAATTTGGGGGAGAGTGTAGTGAGGCCAGTGCAAAAGCTTGGAGAAGCAGTGTGGTGTAGTGGTTTGGGCACTGGTTTGACTCTCTGTCCAGCCATGGAAGCCCATAGAAACCTTGCACGTGTCACACACTCTCAGCCCCAGATAACCCTGTGATAGGTTCACAAAGGATAGGAGGAACGATACATAGTAGACATGGGAGACCTTTGGCCTTCCCAATATTTTGGAATCCTTTACCACAAGCCACGCTGGGTAGGGCTGGTGGAAGCTTTAGGTCAAAATATCTGGTAGAACAAAAGTGCCCAACCCAGAAATAGAAAGTCCAGGGAGGATCACATCATGAAGATAGGAAACTTGAAGTGAACCAGTCTATGCTGAAACAGTTTGGTGCAAGTCCCACTTGAATGAAAACATTGAAGGATGCGTTTCACTCTCACGCCTTGGTGACATGAGAATGCTAGATACAAATATCTATTGATGTTAATTGACATAATCAGTTCTGAGGGGATTACAAAGATCTCAAGAAGCTTGTGGTACTCACCCACAGCTACTGTGGTAGCAAGGAGGCAGGGAGCAAAGAGAACTTTCATAATTCCAGATGCCCCCCAGGGCTGGATCGCAAATCTGGAATGCAGCTGTTGTCTCTGATCTAGCTGGCCGATGTTCTACCGAAGAAAGCAAACAAACATTTCTCAGAAAAGAGGGAGGAGCCTTCCAAGTCAATCCTCTACTCTCTGCACTGCCCATCCTCCTCCCATCAAAGAGACTTGGGCCAAGTAAAGGTAGCATCCTAGCAGCTTTCCAAAAAAGGCCAGCAAAATCTGTGCTTCCCTTTGGCTGGCAATCAAATCAAGAAAATTCCAGAAGTGGAACAGTTAAAATAATGGGTGTCTGTTGAGGAAAGCATCCATTTGAGGAGGGTGGATGCATGCACTAACAACAGCTAAATCCTGCTTTGAATATTATGCAGTGCACCATTCCAGACGCTATTATATTTTTGCTATGTAATGCATACAAGAACATGGAAAAACACAGTTTGATGTTCAGCTTTGAGGGAATCTGTGAAAGGCTCACAGAAGCCCATTTTGCAAGCAGTTTGTATTGATGGGTGCAAATGACATTACGTGTGCCATTTTTTGAAAAACTAAAATCTGAATTTATTTATTGAGTTATTTATTTATGAGCTCTTATCTTTCTGGACTCCCTAGCTGAAGAACGGTTAACGGTTTCTGTTGAGCACGTCTTGGCAGAGAGCCGTTTATCCATTATCTACTCTGTCTTCTTCTGACTCTGCTATCAAGACAGCACACTGTTCCTCAGTTCTTCAGATCTGTTTTTTAGTGAGGGGCTATATTATGGGCTAAATCCAGATTTAATCACACTGAGACTAGACCAGAGTTTAGGAAAAAAAATATTGTTGGGGAATTACAGCTTACAGGCTAGAATCCTGTTGGTGAGATAAGAGTATGTAACCTCAGCTTATGTAGACATATTGCCTCTTTTGATGTTATGTGAATGTCTGCTCCCAAGCGGCATTAAAGAGTTAGCCCTTGATGCTACAGCAATTTACTGGCTAGGAGGGAAAGGAGGAGAAGGAGGGACCCAGGCAGCACCTAGCAATGACTACAGAGTCGACCTTGCCCTTCTGATTCTCCAACAAGTCTCCAGAGATCTGGGAGAACAACCCAGATTGCAAGCTAAAAGTGAGTTAACTGTGTGATGTGGGGGCCAAAAAAACATCAATGCAATTCTGGGCTGCATCAACAGCGATGAAGACCTCACCTGAAATGCACAGTCTAAATCAAGAGAAGTCATAACACACACACACACACGGCAGGTCTCTAGTTGCCACACACACACACTCGACAGCCTGGAAACATGACTCAGTGAGGCACTGCCAGACCAAAGCTATTCAAGCCTCAATGGGCACCATTTACTTAAATCAAGCTGTGTTCATGACAGATACCCAGTTGAGACTAGATGTAGTCACCGTGGATGAAGGCCAGAAGAAGGTAAACATTGGGAACAGTCTCCTTTGAGAACAGGAAATTAGCCACAAAGGGGACTAGAATATGTAAACATGAGAAACATGTCCTTCTGGCTGATCTACTACGACAAAAGGGGAATGCAGTCTCCATCTACTTGTTACTTGCTGGAGCCTGGGTGGCTGAAATTGAACAAATGAGTCCATGCTGAGAGTCTGTGAAGTGGGAAAGCATTATGATATCAGATACCTTAGATGGTCCTAAAATATTTACACAGAGCACATCTGGGGTGACTGCAGTAGAAAGAGTTAGTCCCTGCTTTTGCAGACAGGAAACCATGATGAACCTGGAAGTAGTTTCTTTATATTAGAAATTTTTTGCATTCTATGTATGGTATGCAGCTGTCTGGATATATTCATGTTCATTTATCTGTGATCTAAAAGTAAAATATACTTTTGGTCTCCTTTAGTATGTTCTTTTCTTTCAAAATATGTTTTAAGACTCAAATTTATCCTAGAAATGAAATTTGCTTTCTATATGCTATTTATATATTATCATATTATTTTTATTTGCAATTGCATTCTTTGGATCTTATATATCTCATCTATTGCTTTTGTGTTAAGCTTTATGTATATAAATATTCTCTAATAAAATAATTGACCAACATTCAGACATTTCTTCATATTATTTATTTATTTATTTATTTATTTATTTATTTATTTATTTTAGTAAATTCAGTGGAAAGAACTCAATTTTTTAAAAACAAAATCCAAAAGGCGAAGAACCATACAAGACAAATTCATCCACCTAGGCCCAGGTCTTGGAGTGATGAGTCTTGGGGTGAAATCCCTCTGCATTCATGTATGAGATTATATACATCATGGCTTTACTGTTGAGGAAGTGGTGTGGAAAGAGCTGCATGATGGAGAGAGAGAGAATCTACCATGCAGGATGGTAGATCTGCCTGAGATAAGAAAATGAGATTGTGAAGGAACATGCCCACTGTGCTCCTTCAAGTTCTTGAGATGAACTATTAGTTTATGGACTTACAACATAGAGTCAAGCAGCAGAACTTGCATGCCTTCCTCCTTTCATCAGCTGGACAGCTCTTGGAGGAAAGACTCACCAGCACCAATCTCTCCTTTGTGGCCAGAACTAGAACTGCAGTTCTGTAGACTACCCAGGGTGATGTGACCAAAGTAGTCAATAGGGCTTAGCTAGACCTATATACTTCTTCCTGTCCCAGCTCCAGTCCTCACTTTCAGTCAGATGTAGTTGCATATGAGGCAGCAGGTAGCAGCACAGATTGCCTTTCATCTTCTCCAATCTGTCTGACTATTTATGCCTTCACTTTCTATTGTACCTGACTCTTTTCGGCCAAGTCTGACATGAGACAGTCAGCCTTTTCACACCTGGTATCTTCTCACTCTGGCCCATTTCCCATTTCTGGCTCCAGAGGGAAAATACTCACAGCTACAGAGTACATTTACAGTATGTCAGGAATAAATTCAAATTACACACATAAATTCAAATTACACACAAGAGCACATATTTTTAGCATGCTAAAACAGTTGTGCATCTCTGTACCAATCAAGGCAAAGATTTCTTTGTGAATTTACATCTAGTGCAACATAGTCCTGTCATCGAGCCTCCTCTAGTTCCCCCTCACTACCAAAGCCCTACTGCATTGCTACCAGCAGGATGGAAGTCAGAGAAGAAGGAATAATGTCTGTTGATTTTCCTTATTTTTGGTTTTGTACTACCCAAAATATTACAGAAACCTGTGAAGCTGATTTGAACAGAGATTGATGTCATGAGTGGTGATAAAGGAGAATAAAATTTGATAACTGTTGAGCAGAGGCACAGTGTTTAAGAAAGAAGTGCACAGAAGAAGTATTGTTTATAAAGAACTGCAGGGAAAGATGATGAGGAGCAGCCACAGACTACAAGACTGTGGAACAGTGGTATACCACATGCTTCACAATATACACAATGCAACATTCAGCCTCTAGTTAGGTATTGAAGAAGCAAGGTGAAGGAAGACCTTCCTTGAGACCTCAGGGAGCTTCAGTCAACAGTGTAAGTAGCTAAATGCATAAGAATATAAGAAGGTCCATGTTGGTCAGAATGAAGGCCTATATAGTCCAGTATTCTGTTCACACAGAGGGCTACCACATGTCTCAGGTTTTGGAATATGTGCTGCTGAAATGAGCACAACCAGATGCTTCTGGGAAGTCTGCAAAAACACCATGAGTACAACAGCACCTTTCATTTCACATTCCCCAGCAACTGACTTTCAGTCATGGAAGTCATACACAGCCATCCTGATTAGTTACCTTCACGAATTTATCTAATCTCCCTTTAAAGCTGTCCAGGTTGACAGCAATGGAAAATATAGATAGGCATCCTGAGCCAGGTAAGGCAGTATTGTATGCTCAAGTAGGGTGAGATATGATAATATAATGGGGTAAGCATCCAATATGCCCATCATGGTCATGATGCCATAAGCCTACACCAGGCACTGCTGCCAAATCCACATGTTTCAGCATCAGCATGGTGCTTTCCCAGCAACCGCCTTTCATTCACCACCAACCAGTGGCATCTATCTCTTTTCTTCACTGTTTGGTCCCAATGTTGCATGCTGACATATATGGGGCATTAAAGAAAAAAGAGTCCTTGTACAGTGAACCATTGGAATGCTACATTGTCCCCAAACCCTTGGTATATATAAGACCTAAGACCCATCAGCAAGGAAGAAATGCTCATCCTGAATCCTTGCATCTCAATGCTGAGGAGATGTCAAGGAAAGGCTGCCAGAAACAGGAGCCCAGCATAGGCTGAGGTGAAGACTCTCAATAATTCTGGAATGAATCTAAGTGATCCAGAAGCAGGATTGCAATGGCTTTCAGGAAGAATAGTTCCCAGGGGGAAAAGATCCATGTTATCACAGAAAGCTTTGTTTGCACATCCTTTCATGGTTGTCACATTTTTTCTTTCTGCAAAGAGAAACATAGGAGACATCAGTAGGCTTCAGAGGATTTGTGGCATCCTGCATTTTTTTCTCTATTTTTTTGTTGAATAATCATTAACTTTGTTCCTGGCCAGGAAGCCACAACCAGGAGCAGGCTTTCTAGTGTCCTTTCCTTGTCCACAGGAGGTTATGGAATATATAAAGGCAATTGATCACACTAGTCAAGAAGAAAGAGATGACAGAGACTCAGCTCTGTTGGCTGGTTGGCTCACTGAGAAGGTCAGAGAAGGAACCTTCCTCTGACCTTCCTCTCATTGAAACTATTACCCTTTGGGGCTGGGGGCGTTCTCATCTCCCATGGTCACAACTACTCAAAGCATGCAACAGACACAGTGAGAGGGAGATAAGGAGAATTAGGGCCTCAGAGGCAGCTTGATTAATGATGCATACCAGACAGAGACAACAGTTGAAGTCCAGGACCATGATTCTCCTGCTAAGACAGATGAATCCTCAGGGACTTGCCTGAAGTAAGTGTTATTGCCTTATAGTTTGTCCTACAGGTCTGGACTCAGTTGTATCTGGTCTGTTAAAGATTCTTTTTAATCTAGCAGTTAACTTCTGGGCATCGAAAATTTACCCTTTAGGGATCTGTTTGGCATACTTTTCCTCAAGGATTTCCTCTTCCTTCAAGGAGTTCCTAACTCCATTTCTTAGAATCGAGTGGTAGTGACACTTCCTCAAGATGCAGGGCATTTGTGGAGTGAATCTGTTTCCTTCTCAGAGATTCTGTTCCCTGAGGAATCCTGATCTGGAACCTGTGATATGGGAGTGGGGGGACAGATCATGATTGTAGAAGACCCAGTCACTTCTGCAGCCTTCATTTTTTTTTTTTTTAAATGAAGTACTAGTTTGTACCAATGGAGACAGAGTGGGAAGCTTGGTAGATGGAACCATGGAAGAACCTGCCAAGTCATGGGTGGACCTGAAAGCTCTTTAGGGAAGTGTCAGTCCCACCCACCCCTTCCATTCACCCAGACGTGGTCTGCCTTTTCAGATAATGTTGCAACCCTTCCATGAGTCATCTTTATAGGTGGAGACAATAAAAGAACGCTAAAGCTACATTTAACAAGAGGAGACTGAGAGTCTGTATTACCTGCATTTAAAGTCTGATAATATGACTCAGCACAATAAACCTCATCAGCTCTGGAACATTCAATGGTTTCTTCCTTGCACCCATTGCTCTCGGAATAACATGCCTGGCATTTCTTTTTCTCTTGAGATGCTGTAGAATTTCTGCTTGGCACTGCAGGGAAATGAGAGCAGTTTACATTTGAGATGAAAGACTAGTGTTGGCAAACATCACTGGAAAGAAATATTATTGCTGTCCCTCTCCCCATCCACCTTATCCCTGGTCAATCTCATTCAGTGTGAGATTGAAAATGCTTTTTTTAAAATAAATGTTCAAAGGAGAAGAGCACTTTGGAGAAATCCTCATGGGTAGACTTTGGGGTTCTTGGGATCTTCAAAGGATCTTTTCCGTTAAACAGGACTTTGGTCTCTAACTGGGTGTGTCAGAAGGATCTTTTAATGAGGGAGGTCCTTTACTTTTTAATCTCTATTACGGTTTATATTTGTTTTATAAGTAATTTTTATTAAAATTTTAAGTGAAAAAGAAAGAAAAGCCCCCCTCCCCACTTCCAGACATCAATTTTCCCAGTTGAATCTGATTTTAACATTCCATTCTGTATAAACATTCCATTCCATACATTATCTCTGTTTTACATATTTATTTTAAACTATTTTAAATATTTTAACGGGAATGTTTATTTCAAACTCATGTACTATACATTGTTTTAGCTGTATTTTAATTTTAAACTACACTGTAAATCACCTTGGGTCACATATTCGGAGAAAGACAGGATGTAAAAGGAAGGAAGGAAGGAGGGAAGGAAAGAAGGAAGGAAAGAAGGAAGGAAGCAAGGAAATCGTGTTTACAAGGTGGCCAAAGTTTTGCATATGAATTAAGGATGTATGTCTTGTTCACTAATTTTCTTCTCAAACAAAGCAATGAGTAATTTTAGCCCTTTTTTTTTTCCAAGCAAAAAATTGTTCAAAAGCCAAGCAGCATTTGACGGCTATTTGCAGTTCAGCAATTATTCTGCACAAAAATCGCATGTAGCTATTTCTGCACAGATAAAAAGAATTTTCTCCCTGGAAAATAATATTTCTGTACAGACAAAGATGTTTCTTGGACAGAAAATGCTGTTTTCTGTGCAAATCAGCCACAAGTGAATTTTGCACAGTAAAAGTCTCAGATAATAGCATTTTCTGTCCAGGAAATAGTATCTTCCGGGTAGAAAATGCTGCTTCCTGCACAGAAAATGCTATTTTTGGTGCAAGACAACCATACACAAATTTGATCCAGAATAAGTCCTGAATTGTAAACATTGCCACCAATCCAAGATTCTTTTCATGAGAGTTTCTCAGTACTGGTCCTTAAAATCCTCAGAGAAGAACTGGAGTTCCTTATCTACTGGTGTTATTTCACTGTTGTTTAGATGATCGGAAGATGTAGCAACACAAAATGAGTTGGATTAAAACTGGGGCATTTGGTGGGAGGGAACAGAAATAGTAGAGTTTGTTCTTCTTCAAAGAGTTGAATACGGGATGATAGAGTAGGAAAATAAAACTAAAGCCCAATGGCAACATACAGGGGGCAGGAGCCTTCTTGCATTCCTCTCCTGTGCAGCAGGAAACCTTGCTTAATATGGTTTTTCCATTGCCCATATCTAAAACAGCAAGCCCCTTGTCACACACGTTTGACTTCATGCACTTCTTCCTGATGCTGTTTAGTTTTCCTGTGGGGATCAAAAGGGAAAGACAGTCTTTGAAACAGTAAGAGATAAGCTTGTAGCCAGCTGCTCCCAACCATCAGAGGCATCAGTTGGTTCTGTCTCCTCAGGTCAGTGTATCCACACTAGATTTTACAAGAGCCATGCCCAGTTTTGCTGAGAACTCTCCAAGGTGCTAGAGTAGCTCTCACCAAAACCAGCAGGCATTCAGTACCCTAGTGCAAGAGGGCCAACTGACACGTCTGCTGACCAAAATATCAGCCCCATCCTTTCTGGGGTTTGATTGTCCAACATCCTGCCCCAAAACCATAGGAATCTGTGTATACAGTGAGATTTCTCAGTGCAGTAGATCCCCACAGACTATTTTTCTCTCCACCAGTTAGTAGCAACTGCAAAAAGTTTCACCAGTGCCTGGGAAGGAGACCAGTCGCAGCAAGCAAGGCCTTGAGAGGGATGTGGAGAAAGTGTGGTCCCTGGGATGCATGCAAGACTCCAGGGCCCACAACATCTTAACATTTATTTGTTTTCTCCTCTCCCCATCCCTCAGTTCTCCTCATTGTCCCACAGGAGGCAATTCCCCCCCCCCCAGATTTTCTGTCTCTTGTCCCTTGATTCCCCCCACGGCCATAAAGTCATAAAATCTTCAAGGGAGTCTAGCATTCAATCTCTTTGTGGTGTGTGGGAAGCTTAAAAGAGTCATCTAGCTGGCATCTTTTCCTGCAGTATTCCCTCGTTTCTGCCAGCAAAGTGTGACTCAGTGTAAAAGAAATAAAAATTAAGTGTAAAAGGAAAACAATCACACACTGAGCAAGTAGAGGTAAAGCACTGTCTATTAGCATGCACAATTTTCAAATTTTGAAGCTCCAGAAAGAATGGGACTGATTTTATGGCAGATTCCAAATACTGAACTTATGCCAGATTCCTATGTAGGGTTACCAAGTGAAAAGGAGCTCCTGTCCCTTTAATGGATGAATAAAAGAAGGAAGTTCAGCAGGTATTATTTGCCACCTGCTGAAATTCTCTTTTTACACAACCATGAAACAAATAGGAGCGCTATTCCTGATTTCACATGGAAACCCTATTCCTACCCCACAGAGGAATTAGTATGAATGATTCAACCAGCTCACATCTTGAAAGAAAACACTCTGGCAGATCCTGCATTCACCATAATCACCAAATCCTGCTACTGATGCCAGACTTTTCTTTTCTTTTGTCTTACCCATTGATCTCTCTGACAATACAAAGGCACACGTGTCATATTCAGGGGAGCAAACCTGCATAGCTCCATCACAGTTCCGTCCAGCTGTCTCACAAACTGGACACTGCAGAGATGCCCCTAAAAGCCAAGAGAAAGAAGTGGGGTGAGGAGTTGGACTCACTGTCTCATTGCTGGCCCATCAGCCAAAACCAGAAGGATAAGGGAAATCTCTACTGAGAATAAATGTTGCTAGTCCTAACAGTTGAGCAGGAGGAGGCACCATGCAATAGCCTATTAACTGGCCCAAGCAGAAAAATCACTAGTGGCTGGAAAGGGGGGCAGCTTTTGAAAGCAATCACTTGAAAAAGAATTGTGTATGGTATGGCCTCCAGGCTGTTTTGTAGCTCCCAGCAACACCATTATTTATATCTGATCTTTATCCCAAAAGTGCTCTTAACGTCTCCAGGGTAAGGGGCAATTTCATAAAATTTTGGCCTCCCCGGGCGATTTTAGTTTCCTGGTTGAAGGAGAGCACAAAAGGGTTCACACATCCCAAATTAAAGCCCTTTTAGAAAAGGAAGCCATTAGAAATCAGCTCGAGCCTTTTCTCATCCTCCCTTCTTTTATGATGCTTCACTCTGTTTTATGGTAGGGTCAGTCCTATATTCTCACTTCAACATGTTTGTCATCGGAGGTGAGCCTCTTTGCAAATCTGTAATGGCCAATTCCAAGACAAGCCCTGTGAAGCTAGCTTGTGCATGCAATGTCTTTCCCCAGGACAATGGAAAGCTCGCAACCCAGAACTGAGGAAAGACTCTCATCCCATGATAAGGCACTCACCGGTAGCGATGAAGGCAGCAAGCAGACAGATGGTGAGAAGGGTCTCCATGGTCCTAGATGTTGCTTGGAACTTGAATCCAAATAGGACCAGAAAGTATCTCATCTGCTGCAGCGTCTCTGTTTCTGATATGGCAGTGGCTGCTTCCCAGAGAAAGCTGCCAAACATTTCTCAGAAAGAAATAGGAAGAGGCATTAAAACAACTTCCCATCCTCAGCCCTCCCCTCCCCTCCCTTCCTTCTTAGTCCAAGGAACTGAAGCCAAATTATGGGGTATGGGGGTGACGTAGCAGTTCTCCAAAGTAGACCTAATTGAGGAGTCTATGCAGCTCACCACTTTCGTCTGATGCAGCCAAGCCTATGTATTACAAAGGAAGCCATCCAAGTTTTGATGGGGATGACAAAACGGCTCTGATGAGCAATGTGCAAAACATCAGCCGCGCTTCCAGTCAAACTGAGCTCCAGATGATTGTGCTGCACATGCCTATTGGGGAAGTTTCATTTCTTCTCAGTTACCTACAACCCAGCTGCAAGGAGTGTAAAGATTCTTTCAGATCTTCTTGTGAGTAACATAGCAAAAGTATGCTTTGAACTAATGTGTTTTTTTGCACAGGAAATACTACTTCTGTATAGAAATGTTATTCTCTGTGCAGAAAATACTGTTTCCTGTGCAAAATAAAATTTGTTGCTGGCATAAAACAACCATGTGCAAATTTCACATAGAGTGAAGCCCAAACTGTGAATATTCTAAATTCAAAATTTTCTCTTTCACACGCAAAAGAGAGACACAAAGCCAAGTTTAACTGAGTGATGATTCTCATCAGTGTGGGATTCTTCTCCACACTCAAAAAAACAGGGTGATTTTGTTTTTGTTTTACTTTGAAAAAATATTTCCACATATTCTTTTCATCCCTGTCTCCAGCACAGTGAAGGTTTAAGACCATGTCTGTTTCACCTTGCCACCTTATATGTTTCTGTAGGTAGAGAAAAACAATGCAAGGTATAAAAATAACATAATATAGTTTATAAACTGTAATTCTCTGGATGTCTCTCCTCCTTCTGTTTCTCCTCCTCCCCCTTCCTTCCTCTTCATCCTCCTCCCTTTCTTCCTTCTGTTACTGTTCTCCCTTCTCCATTTTCTTCTGCTGTTCTCTGCACAGAAAATGCTGTTTTGTATGCAAATCCACCATGTGGAAATCTTGCAGAGAACAAATCCCCAATTGCATTTTTTTTTTCTGTGCAGAAAATATTTTCTGCACAGGAATGAATATTTTTGGACTGAAATATTATTTTTCATGCAGAAAATACTGTTTCCTATGCAAAACAACCATTTGCAAATTTTTCCTTAAACTGCAAAGATTTTCATCAGCCCAGGATTCTTCTCATCTCTCAAAGAAGAAGTATCTTGACCATTTTTGAACATTTTTGAATATTCTTTAAATCCTTGTACTAGAAGGATCTTCTAACTGAAAGTAAAAAAAAAAAATCAATTCAAAAGTTGTTGAAAAGTGCATTTTATTCACAAATATATACTGAATTGCTTTCATTCCTTCTCACTCAAAATAACACACGCTGCCCAGTTATATCAGGGTTTTTAATCAGTAGGAGCTGCTGGATTCTATATCATTGGGGCAGTGAATCTACTCTATCTTTTAATCTGAACTTCAAAAGAGCTATCCAAGGTGCTGACCCAAACTCCAAAATAGACTAAAAACCACTTGATTCACCACCCCAGTGGCATGGAAAGCAACAGCTATGATTTTTTTTTAATTATTACCCCATTAAATTGCATTGAGCTCTCTAAAGTCAGAGAGGTGAGAATTTGGGGCTTCCATGATGTATTTTGTGTTTGTGTACTGGAAATACAAGACCCCCCAAGTGAAATAGATGCAAAAGAGAAAGGCTAGGAAAGGAGCAAAATCAAGCTAAAGGGGGGAATCTCTGAGCACCTTGGTCACACCAGGAATTTGTTGTTGGTATCAGAGGAGTAAAGCCTATTATTTTTTCAACACAGACATACATACAAACACAGACAAATAGACACACAGAGACACATATTACGCACTCCTGGTTTTCTTTTAGGTGTTTGCTTTTTTTAGGCACTTTGGAAGACTTGGGGAAGAACTCCTTTGGATGTTGCTGTTGCTGTTAAATATCTGGGAGCCAGAAACCCTGAGAAATCTACTGTAAGTCTGTAGATTTAAATACTGTCAAGTTCTAACAGAGGATCCCAACCTTTCTCTCACCTACCTATGTTCCAAACCAGACCCTGGTGCTTTGGACATTCTTGCTACTTCCCAGAACTTTTTTTTTCCAGTTGAGAAAGCTCTGTATCCCTTTGCATGGAAAGGAAGATCTTCCAGTTTTCACTGGCTGAAGGGACTGCAAAACAGTACATTTCTTAAAAAATAAATGGATATACAGAAGCTCCAGCTGACAAAAAAAGTCTGCATTTTGAAAACATGATTAATAATAGGGAGATTTTAAACAAATGGCCATGCCAGCAAGGGACTGTGGGAACTGTAGTGGGGGAAAAAAAGAGCTCCTTTTCCATCCTCTGCTTCTGCTGCATCTATGGGGTGAGATGAAACAGACACAGCCCTGGCTACTATCCAGAGACTAAGTGCACTTAAACGAAATTAAAGTCAGGACATTAAGTTCTCTGCATCACATAACTGTTCTTTCTTTTTCTTTTTCCCCCCCTGGCTTTATAGTTACATTTACCATGATCCAAATGGGAAGTAATAACTGCCTGGTGTGGCAGTGCCAACATGAAGGACAGCAGGGATCTGCAACAAAATGTTGCAGTGTGAACTGCTCCCTCCCCAATATTCCGCTCTATCTTTTCCTACCCTCCACCAATCAATCCATGTTCAGTGGCCATTGAACAAGCTCAACCTTCTTTGGACTTAAACCCTTGAGTGTTTTATTTGTGTAAACATTTTTGCCCTTTTACAAAACTTTGAGTTTCCCTCCAACTCCTGACTGCTCCATTTCTGGATTTAGGGTGCTCTTTTGGCTGTATCACTCAGTGCTTAGGGAAGGTTTTTTTGGTGGGGGGGAGAGCTATTGCCATTCCCAGAATTCCTCAGCCAGTAAAGAAAGACTCCACCCTGGTTGGGGGATTCTGGGATACATTGTCCAAAACGTAACTTCTAGGAGTTCTGAGGGCAGTTCACAGTCTGAACTCAAAACAGAAGGAATGAAGAACCAGAGGTAATGGAGAACTAGAAACGAAGTCTATCATTATTCTTTACCTCTTCTTCGAGCCTCTACACTTAAAAGTCTGCAATACTGATGGGCCATTTCTCATCCCCAGGGCTTAGGATGCAGTAATTCATGTTCTCAGAGCACTCTGGATGAACATTCAGATCTCTACTCCAAGAACTCCTCCAGAACAGAATAATTGATACACCACCACTGTACTCTGCATTTCTGTATCATGCATGCCACTTATACAATGCATTTATCATCTGCAAATGTATCATACAGTATGCCTCATGTACTCTTATGTCCATTAGGAAGATGTGACATCAATGAATAAAATATCAAGGGAGTGTCTTAAGGATTTCCAATCAGAATTAGTCAACTCAATTTCTGCATCAATATTGAAAGGTATAACATAAACAATCTACAGGTTGGGGCCAAGCTTTCTTCCCTTCTTCTGATAAATTTTCCTGGGCTCCCAGTAATGATCTTGGAATGTGTCAAGGGAGCAGCAGGAAATAAAAAAGCAGACAGCAGGCAGCATGAACTCCTAAGTCAGTGGTAATATAAATGTTTTACAGAAAGCTTTATAACAGTACTGTATACCTAATAAAAACTACAAGCAAGCATAACACATGTGTAAGTATGCACACATACACAGAGGATATAATTCTTCACAAATTTCATTCTCAAAGCAAGCAGTGAAGAATTTTTATCGATGTTCTCTCCATTACAAGAAATGCTTTGAAAACTGCCCCGTTTTCAGACGATTTGCAGTTTGCGGCTTCTTCTGCACAAAATTCACACAAAGCGGGGCAGGGGAAGGGTGTGCACAAAAAGACGGAACTCCAGGGGAGGACCTTGGAGTGTGAGGGGGCAGGAGGAGGCGGGGCTATGGCACGAGGGCCGTGGCCACTGTGTGTGGAGCATGGCTGCGGTGTGTGGGGGGGTGGCCAGGGTACATGGGGACTTGGCCACGGGCCAGGATATGCCAAAACATTGCCGTCCAGGGCAAGTCGCCTCCCCCATCCCCTAAGTAATACAATCAGCCCTCCACATTTGCAGGTTTCACTTTTGAGGCTTTGATTATTCAGAGATTATTTGCTGCTGCCTCTGCTGCTACCCTAGGCCATTTTTAAAGGGGACTGCAAGCCTCATGAGACTGAGACCACAACCAAGCCTTATAAGTCCCTATTAAAACTAGCATTGGGCAGCAGGTAGAGCCACCTACTTCTGCCTTGAGAAGGAACCCAGATGTTTCAAAGGCATGCACAGTGAACTGAATATGAGGATCATACTTTTTTGCATGTTAAATATGGTTTTGTAGGCGGGCTAGAGTTATTTGTGTTTTTTTCCACTTTCACAGAGGTCCTGCATCTTTAACCCTAGCAAATGTGGAGGGGATGACCATAGTATATCTATGCATAAATATTATTTTTGGTGCAGGAAATGTTGTTTCCTGCACAGAAAATGCTATCATAGAGACTTAATCTGCACACAAATTTGCAGATATTTTATGTACACTTGTACAAAAGGCAACGTTTTCTGTTGCTGGTTTCTGTGCTAAACAACCAGGGGCAAATTTTACACAGAATAAGTCTTGAACTGCAAAGATTCTCATCAGCCCAGGAGTCTTTTCATCAGAGTTTCCCAACACTTGAGAAACACATTTTTATCATTTTTTAAAAAAAATATATTCTTGAATATTCTTTTCATCTTTAACACAGAGAGAGAGAGAGAGAGAGAGAGAGAGAGAGCACGCAGTGCTGGGGAATGAATTAAGCAAACAGCTTCGCAAACAATAGCCCAGTAAGGACTGGGAGGAGGAGTCCAAAGATATCTGAACTGTAGCTGGCTGTTGATCCGCTTCTGCATTGAGCTTTATGAACTCCCTGTATCCCTGCAATAGAGAAATCACTGTGATCTATATAGTAACAGGTAGCTTCATTTGCACAGCCCTTCATGCTAACTTCTGCAGTAAAGGATCCTGAAAAGAAAAGGGGGAAAGGGGGAAAGCGTTAATAGGAAGATAAGAATAATAACAGAATGGAAAAGAATTTCACTCGGCATGCTGGTGGCCGGCGGACCAATGTCAATCCACAAGCCGTAAAAAACTTTGCCAACACTATAAGAATATGACAGAATTCTGCATGAACTATTCAGTTGTGTAACTACCTTAGTTGCATAATAAGTAGTGTCTCCCAGTCCACAAGCCCCCTCCCCAATGTTCTTCTTTACTGGGCATCAACTGTGCAGACAGAAGAGGGCCTATTTTGCTGGTGATCAGAGTCTGGACGGATGATGTTTTGATCCTCCTCCCACCAGACAGTGAGGCTAGGACCATGAATTGCTGCAGGCTTCCTTCTTCTAATTATTGCAGCCTTCTGGCTGGCAGGAGGGAGATGGAAACACTGTCTTTTCATGCCCCAACTGCACAACTGTTGCCTGCTAAAGTAAATCTGTGGAGGTAATTATGGCTGTAGCAATAGGTCACGATCGTAACAAGGTGGGGACCATGAATACAGATCTATGAGCCTGATTCTGAATTCTGGATGAACGAATATGGCACCAGTTCCTGGCACACTGGAAGAAAAAAAAACAGCTGGTCCATTACATCAGATAGCTTGATAACACTAAGCTGAAGGACAGGGGAGTACAGTTGGTCCTCCACCTTCATGGGTTTAACTTTCACAGATTTGGTTATTTGCAAGTTTCTCTGACCCCTGACCCCCCTCAAGTGCCTCTTTTCCAGGGGAACCTTCCCTATTAGCAGCTCTGATCAGACTGTGCAGCCCTTTAAAAACCTGTCTCTGGTTCTCTTCCTCCTCCACCAGCCACTGCCTGGCCAGCTAAGGACAGCTTACAACCTGAATTCTGAGCATCACAAACCCTTTCATGATGCCCCCCACACACACCCAAGAAGGAGATGGGCAAAAGAGACGAACCATAGGGCCACCATATCAACTCTCCCTCTTTCCCTCTCCTTTCCCAGACTGGGGTTTGGACTCAGGTATCTGCTCTCCCCACCATGCCTTGACCCTCTTCCCACAGACACACACTCACATTTTGATATTTGCAGTTTTTCGATTTTTGCAGGGGTCCTGAGCCCATAACCGTAGCAAACATAGAGTGCCCTGAGGACCAGGATTAAGCAAATTCTGCTTCTCTTGAGAGAAATGTTAATCTTTTACATCTCAATCAGGTGCAAAGATTGGAAAAGACTGAGGAGAGGAACTCTGTGCTAAGAATCTTCCTACCACTACGGATCAGTGTTTCTTAGAGTTTCCATAGCAGAGGTGGGGAACCTTCCACCATCCAGACATTATGAGACTGCAGCTTCCATAGCCAGCATAGCTCATGGTGAGGGGCAATGGGAGTTGCAGTCCCTTGGCATTTGGAGGACAAAAGTTGCCAAGGTCTGGTCGAGACACTAAATCTAGCCCTGAGATGTTCATCCAAGAGTTTGCATTGGGCTTTCTCTTAGTGAATACATGTGGACAAGCATACATCTGGGAATATAAGGAGAAGATCAGAACCTGGAAATAAGTAGAGTCTGATTGGCCTCTAAATCCCATGTTCACTTCCCCATGGCAATATCATTTTGTAATTTCCTTCCTTTTGTACATTTTACTTCATTTTTGTCAGGTACAAATGCTGTGTCTAAAGTAGGATTGCCAGAGTGAAAACTGGAGAGGGTCCCTGTCCCTTTAACAGGCATGCAGAAGAGGGAAATTTAGGAGGTGCTGCTTGCTACCTGATTGCATGGGTGTCATGCCCTGGTTCCAAGACCCAGGTGCAAAGACAGGCAAGAGTCTCCTCAGCAGCCAAAACACGTGGACATGAATAGGACAATACTTACTGCAGCCCAGCATAAACAAGAAAGGGAGAACCCACTAGGCTCAGGGCACTTATGTAGGGAAATCTCATTAATCAGGCAAACAGCTGCAGGGGGCTGCTGGCCAATAAATACCAGAGGCAGGGTGGGTAGAAGTCTGTTGTAGACAACTGGTAAATCTGGTAGAAGCAACATGATCCTTTATTATTGTTGTTGTTATCATTATCATTATTATTATTATTAAACCCTTCGCTCATGTTCCTGAAAATCCTTGATTCTTGCTTTGTGTACTGACCATTCTGTCGGATACTCCCTTGAACTAACAGTCTGAATTTGTTGCTGATCTGGACTGCTGAAACAAGGATGGTAACTGGCTGTTAAGTTTCTGTAAACCTTGGCTGTGGCTGCCACAGTGATGGTGCAGTGGTTGAATGCCGGTACTGCAGCCACAAGGTTGTGAGTTTGATCCTGCTGGGCTCCAGGTTGACTCAGCCTTCCATCCTTCCACAGGTCAGTAAAATGAGTACCCAGCTTGTTGGGGCAATTAGCTAATACATTGTAAACCACTTACAGAGCACTTAGCTGATAAGTGGTATAGAAATACACATGCTATTGGTATTGCCACTATAGATTCTGCTTAAGAACTGTCGTCTGTGCCTGACTTTCTAAACAGGACAATGACAAACAATGTCTGCTGCACTCCTTTCTTCTGCACAGACACGAAAGGCACAGAAGCCCCATCTGGTTTTCACTTTAGCAGCCTTATGCCTAAGGCTTAGTTCAGGGAAGGGCAAAATGGAAGCTGCAGGCTGCGTTTGCCCATTCCAGGGCTCACCCACATTTTCCTGCCTATGTAAACAGGGCCAAATACTTCAGTACAGAGATAATCCAGGTCAAAACTGGGTAGTCTGTGCCCTGCTGTTAGTGCTAATTAAAATAGACCCATGGAATCAACTGGATTAATGTACATATTAATGCACTTCTTAGCAGCTGATTCCATGGGTCTACTACAGTTGGAATCTGCCAACAGGATTCTAGCTGGTGGTATTTTTTGGTTTATCCTTAGGGCCCAGCCAACACTAGAGCATGGCTTCTGAGAACTACTCAAAGACTGTCATCAGTCTCTCCTTGAGCAGCAAGAGGTTTCCCCACCACTGGTGTTTATCATGAGCATTTGTGTATGTCCATCCTTACCCACGGTTGTAGTCCCAGACAGCTCAAAGCAAGAGTTTTCATTTCCTGCACATTCAGCGATCTCTTCCTTGCACTCCGAACTCAATGTGTAGCAAGCAGGACACCTCTTTCCATTCAAAGTGGTGTTTCTGAGTGGCACTGCAATAAATGTGAGTCACTCAAAATACGGGATGGAACAGTGATGCCAAAGTGACTGGGAAGAAGAAAACTCCATGTATCTCCCATGCTTCCTGGCTTCATTAGCCTAATTTTCTCTCATGTGGACAATGGACAGGATCTACTTTTTCTAAACCCACCTAGTTTATCCAGCCTGTGCAAGCTGTTTCACCTTGATGTCTCAGAGCATCAAAGAACACCACAGGGAAAGCATGTGTCAGCAGATAGAGTTAAAACAATGGCTTCCCATGTGTCTTGAGGGAAATGAGCAGGTTCAAAAAGGTGTAGTCCAACTGATCATTTAAGCTGGTTGTGAGGGGTATAGAACTCTTGCTATAACAACTCTGCTGGTTGCTAATATGTTTATGAGTGCAATTCAAAGTGCTGGTTATAACCTATAAAGTCCAATATGACTTAGGTCAAGGGTATCTGATGTATCTGATCAGACCATGGCCTGAATTGTCCTTGGAACATATGCATGTGTAGGTCCCACTATGCATGCAGGGCCAAAAAGTCACTATTGCACAATGGACATATTCTGCTGATAGCAGCAGAATTGCACAAACAGCATGGTTCTTTGTGCCTTATCTTTGCAAATTACACATTGCTGCAACAAGGAATTGTGATAGGAGGTCTGCTTCTGATTGTCACAGCCTCACTTACTGGTGGGAAGGAGATGGAAACATTTGTCTTCATGCATCTCAATCGGCAGCTGAAAAGACCTCCTTTGCCCAGTGTAGATGCTGCCTGGCAAAGGAGGTCAGAGAAGGCATTTATGATCATGATCATGACCATAATCATATGATTATGGTTTGAAAGAGCATTTTTGATTGTGACAATAATCATGAGTTGTGATCATAACTATGTACAGTTCATGAATACAGAGTAGTTACGGATGCATAACTCTATGTTATGAATCCGTAACAGCAATATTGAATGTCAAGTAGGCAACTAAGCAAGTAGAAGAAGGGTTCGAGAAAAGTCTGTCATTGTCTAAGTTTCTTCTCTTATGCCTTCCCTCCACTTTCCTCCACAATTGTTGCCGCAATTTTGACTGGCTGTATCTGGCAATCTGAGCGTGCAAGAAACAGAGACAAGTAGCCAATCAAAAGAGTACTGAATCTGCGTTTAACACTGAGGCCCTGGGAGGGCTGTTTAGAGGGGAAGCTAAGGGTGAGAACGGAGGATAATGAAGGGCTCTTGGTTGTTTTTTCTGCTGCCTCATTGGGAACACACTCAGTTTCAGAAATTCCAATTTTGGCTCCCACTGTAAACTGAAGAATGTAAATCACACAGATGTTTGTAGAGCATGTTCCAGAAGAATCTCATTTCGGATGCCTGCAGTTACTGAAGGGCAACGAAAGGGAGGAAAAGAAGTTATTGATTTTATAAAAAACATAAAATAAAGTTGAAAGAGGGTTTTCCTTCAAAATGAGGCATAGAAAATCACATACCTCTGAAATCATGAACCTTGGGTGGGAGGTAACATACAGTAAAGATGAAGACGAAACCCAGCATGATGTAGTAGTCTGAGTGTTGGACTAAATGACATTGGAAGACAAGAGTTCAAATTCCCATTCAGCCATGGAAATGCATTGAGTTACCCAGGGTAAGTCATGGCCTCTCAGCCTCAGAGGAAGGTGATGGCAAGCCCCTCTGAACAAATCTTTCCAAGAAAATCCTGTGACAGGCTCACCTTAGGGTCCCCATAAATTAGAAACAACCTAAAGATATATAACAACAATAATGAAGACATGGGAGAAACGATATCAGGGAAGAGGTAGGACAGGAAACACATACATGAGGAAGGCTCCTTTTTGCAGTCATTCCCAACACAGCAGATAATGTTAGCTCTGGTTACTCCAGCTCTGCCCATGTTGAGAGAAGTGGGACCTTGGCCACAGGATTCAGATGGGACACAGGTCTTCATGATGGTACTTTGTCCTGGAAGGGTCAAAAAGCAGACAGGACATTTGATGCAAATGAAATGGCCTTGGAATGGCACAGTATGGTATAGACAGTCCCTGAGGTGCACCGCTTACAAATATGCACATTTGGTGAGGACACAAGAAAGTGCCTTTTCAATGGCTCCTCCCAGACAGTGGGCATTTCTGCACTACACTGTTATAGTGCTATTATTCCACTTTAGACATCCTGTGGAATTCTGCGGTTTGTAGTTTACTGAGACCCAAGAGCTGTCTGACTGAGGGAGCAAATATTAAACTATTTGGACAGTGTTGGAGGTTTTTGTTTTTTTAAAAAGTTGAACAACAATTGCCAAAAATCTGCTTTGGCCAAAACTGTTCCCAACATGGAGAGGTTCACCATGTAACTGCCTGCCACATGGCTATTAAAGATGAGAAGCTCTTCATAAAAAAAGGAAGTGACAGCAAACACAGCAACAGCAATATCATGTGTGTTTCTATACCGCTTACCAGCTAAGTGCTCTCTAAGTGGTTTACAATGTGTTATCTAATTGCCCTGAATGAGCTGGATACTCATTTTACTGCAGAAAGATGGAAGGCTGAGTCAACCTGGAGCCCTGTAGGATTGAACTCACAACCTTGTGACTGCAGTAACAGTATTTAACCACTGCAACACACGGGATTCAAAGCACAAGTCTTAAGAGATACTGTAAGTATTCAGAATCTCTAGCAACAGATAGATAAATAGGTTGTCTTTCTCTTCTGTTCACTTGTTAAAAAACATGACATTGTTTCCATCCCAAATGAGATGGCACTTTCAATTCTTTGAAAACTGGTGAATTCTTACCAAAAATAAATGGAAATGAAATTTTTACTCATCTCTGGCCTTTTCCTCACTTTGTATTTGCAACGGGGCAGAGTGTCCTCCAGCGAGGACGTTTGCACTTGGGGGTGGACTGGGTCCGGACTACTTTCTGTAGTTCCGGACTTCAGCCCGCTCCGGAACGACCAGAAGTGGTCGCTCGCCGTGCTATTGAAAGACCGCTTAAAACAGGTCTTTCAACAGCGCGGCACACCCCACTCCGTGGCTGTGCTCCAGTGTAGATTTGCAGGCTCGCACCAGCACAAGCCTAAAGATCTTCCCGGGGCGGCTTTAGACTGGCGAGCTTCACCGGTTGGTGGAGAGCCCCCACCAACCGGAAGCCGCCATTTTCGTCCCCGGAGCAGTGTGTAGTGCAGCCACGCACTGCTCTGGATCAGCCTGGATCCTCCTAGGGAGCACGCCAGTCCGGTAAGTAACAGAACAGGGCGTTTTCTTCGCCAAGTGTGAAAAAGCCCTCTGCCTTCTAGTCTTTCCCACTTACCCAAGGTCTCCATAGGAATGATGCCACAGGACTGTTTATCAGGGGTGCATGTTATTATACTCCCCTGACAATTCTTTCCAAGGCCTAGGCATTCCTCACATTCCAAGGACACTCCTAAAAAGGCAGAAGACAAGAAAGAGCAAAATCATTAATTTGTTGCCATTGCCTAGCAGGGTTAAAAGTCACTTATACCAGTTTCAGTTATGCTGAACTTTAAGTGTGTGCAAGTTCCTCTTAGGGATGTGATTTGTTATGGAGTGAGAGTGTGGGGCATACAGGAAAGGAAGACTCTGCAGAGAACACACACCAGAGGCAGCTAATGGCTCCCATGCCAGTGAGATGACAAATATACTGAAGGCCCACCTGGCTCTTAAGCACTCCAGAAAAATTCAGAACACTTTCACCAGATCCAGGAGCTAGTCTGACCATGACTGCATCACAGCCCATTAACATCTGATCATCAAACTTAAGACCCACAAGGAAAACCCTGTGGTGTCTTCAAGAAACTTAATTCTTTTTAAGAAAGAATATAAAGTACTTCTCAAGGCCAAAAAGAAGTACGCTCTCAAAGCTTTATGGAATTATCTTATCTGTGCAATAAAGTCTGAGGACATGGCTTCCTTCTGGTGCCTTACAGCAACACATTCTACTTCTGGTTTTATACATTTTCACTGTCACTTCCCATCAGGAAGTTGAGAGACACAGTTCTCTATATATGGAAGAGGAACCATCCATTTCTACCTGGACAGAATTTATTTACCCAACTTTATCACCATGGCTCATTTAACACAATAAGTCTCCTCAGAAAAGTTTCTGACTTTTGGACTAGAAGAATATGTTACTTTCACATATCAAGACTAACAAACCAGCTGCTTGAGAGATTTTTATCACCTTACATAATTCCTCCAAGCTTTCCGTAATTTCTGTTTTCTATTACACTCTGAACCTACTCCCACAGCTATATAACTGCTAATGTATCTTTGGCATTATTCTAACTATCAGTGCACCTGAGGAGGTGGGTGGAAATCCACCCAAGTTCATGCTAAAATAAATCAGTATTTGAAGATGCTCCAAGATTCCATCTTCCTGCTCCCTTTTTGACTGGAAAAAGTTTACAAGATGTTCCTGGCTGGAGTTTTGGGTTGGAGGTTGGAGGTTAGTCAGATAAGTGATTGAATTTGAAGAAACATATGGGCAAATAGTGTTATTGTCCACAGGGGTGTGGTGTATGTTATTGCAGATGTTTGGATGAGAGTGTGGTGGATGCATTGGAGCATTTTTAATAGAAGGAGGAACAGACTCCCCTATGACTTGTGATTATGCAAATAGTACTGTGGAAAGAGATTTCATCAAAACAGAAGAGTTAGCTATTTCTCATGCTGTGTCCTCATCTAGCCATTCTGCAGTCTGTGCTTCAAACACACCATCTAGCTGGTGGCGCTGTTATTTAACACTATGGATGTCATGGACTAACAAAAATTGCTGGACAGCAAATCAAGAGCCAGCATAGTGTAGTGATTTGAGCACTGGACTATGACTCTCAAGACCAGGAATCCATTTTCCACTCAGCCATGGAAACCCACTGGGTGACCTTGGGCACCTCACACACCTGCAGGCCCAGAAAACCCCATGATAGATTCACCTTAGGGTTGCCATAAGTCACAAAAGACTTGAAGGCACACAACAACTACAACTACAACAGCAGCAGTGGTGGCAGCAAATCAAAACTAGGCCCTTTTTGCATGGCATTTCCAATGCGAAAGGGCCCCTTGAGCGTTGCACAAATGTGAAGAGCGGTCCACACGACGCACTCACATTTGTGTGACTCTCCAGGGCCTGACATGGACAGTGCACGCATTTTTTCAGCTGCACAGTCATGCATCACTCCAGGGCCCCGCGCGCACTTACCTTGCATGCGGAGCCTTGGGAGCTGGGCCAGTCACGCTTCCTGTCTCAGTGCAGCCTGGCAAGGTCCCAGGCTGCACTGCAAAAGGAAGAGGCGGGGCTCTCATGTGAGTAGTAAGCTCATGCAGAGCCGAAGGACCCCGGGCACGAGAGGCTCTCTCCGGAGGCTGCTTGCACGAGCACTGCACCCCAGGGCCGAAAATGGGTGCGTTGCAGAAAGGGCTCTAAACTTTGCCTAGAAACCAAAATGGGTAAACTGAGGCTACTGTGCTTTGGAAATATCATGAGATAATATCATTCAGCAGAAGAGATGATAATGCTAGTAAAAGTTGAAGGCCTGGATTCTGAATCAGTTCAAGAACCAGGCTCAAGTAGACAGGCTTATAAGAGGGTCAAAGGCTTCTATGTCTTTGGGGTGGTTAATTCACCCACAGTTCTGACCCCATATTTCACAGGAGCATTCTAACATGCTGAACTGTAACTCCTTCCAAAAGTTTCACAACCTTAGAAAGCTCCTTTGGATTCACTGGGGAGCATTCAAAGACTTTAAGAAAGAGGAATTTGACTCCTTGAGAACCATAGAAACTTGCTCTCTACAATTTGTAAACAAGGTGGGAAAATAAGCTTCCCACACTTCTGCAGGTATATTGTGATGGGGCAAACCCATGAGATTAGTGATCATACTTATAACTGTGGACCTGAACTGCTGGGAATATTTTTGTATGGAGGTGTTTATTGGTATCGTCCATTGTATCTGCATAACTTCTTTCTTTTCTTGCTTTGCTATCAGGGTTTTATAATATCTTTTAGCAATGCAGTTGGTCATCCATGCTCACCAGGGTTAGGGGTGCAGGAACTTAGTGCAAAAAACACAAATATCAAAATGTGTGTGTGTACATGTCTGTGGGAAAGGGGTGGAGGCATGGTGGAGAGAATGGGCTCCCAGGATCCAAACCAGGTCAGGGAAAGGAGAGAGAAAAGAGGGTCAGCCCTCTACTTCCTCTGTCACACCCATCTTCTTCCTGTCAGGGATTCCAGGCAGGGAACCCTGGGAAAATGATCAGCCCACTGCAAAGATGTTGCGTCATGCCCCAGCTGTGGGTAATTACAAGGCTGCATAAGAAACTGGGGTCGTGTGCAGATGGTAGAGGGAGGTGTGCAAACCTCTACCTGATTGGTTGTAGATATGTATATAACAACGCAATGCCAGTATGTATTTGTCTGTTGACCAAACCTGGTGCCTGGCACAAGCTTTTGTCCGTCTGTCCTATGTTTTGTATACAACAGAACTTTGCTGCAAGATAAAGTGCCTCCTGTTTTGGAAGAAACTCCTCTGTGTGTGAGTATCCTTACTGGGGAACAAGGCTGCTGCTGTTGGCTCGCTGAACTCTGGTTTTTCCACTGCGTTTCTGTGGGGCTGAAACTCCTATCATCCCCAACACTTCCTTGGATTTTGGAAGGGGGGCAGGAGAGAGTTTGTGGTGCTGAGAAATTGGGCTGCGAGCTGTTCTTAGCTGGTGAGGAAGCAGATGGTGGAGGAGAGCAAGGGCCAGGTTTTTAAAAGGCTGCATGGCCTGATTGGAGCTACCGAAAGGAAAGGTTCATTGGAGCAGAAGTGCCTGGGGTGTAGAGGCAAGGATTGGTAAAACTTGCAAATAATTAAATCTATCTAAGTCAAACCCAACAAGGTGGAGGGTTGAGTGTATAGTAAGACTGAGGCCCTTTCCACAGTTCACCTTCTCTTGGCTCTGGGGTGTGGGGATCGTGCGAACAGGCTGCAGTGAGAGGCTCTCGTGTCCCCACTGCTTCAGCTCCACACTAGCTGCCTGCTCCCGAGCAGGCAGCACAAAAGCCCCGCCTCTTCCTTCCGCAGCACAGCCTGGGAGTTTCCCAGGCTGAGCTGGGGCAGAAAGTGTGACTGCCGTGGCTCTGGAGGCTCCACACACACAGCAAGTGTGCGCAGGGCCCTGGAGCAATGCGCCCATTTTCGGCTGAAAGCCGAAAATGAAAAAGTGCGCGAGTGGCGCCTGTCCTATCCTGAGCGTTGCACGATTGTGAATGCATCATGCAGATCGCTCCTCACAATTGTGCAACGCTCCAGGTGCCCTTTTGCATGGCAAATGCTGTGTGGAAAGGGCCTGAGACAAGGTTTGGCAGCTGTCTTGCCTATATCGAGAGTGCATTCTCCTTAAGCAGCTTCTGATGTCAAAAACATTCTTTGTCGAACTGTACTGCTATCCCTTTAAGCCTACAGTTTCCAGGCCTCCTCTCAATGCCCACACAGGGAGAAGCTGAGGATGGTTCTCCAAAGCAACTTGTGCATCATGAGTTTGAATGTTTTTTTCATACACATTGACTTCTAATAGCATAACACTTACAATTACTGTAACTAATATATCCTAAACAACATATAAACCTACCTATGAAGACAAATGGACTTTAATGGGAACAAACAAACAAAAAACTGAGTAGGAATTAACACAAATAACAACATGTACAACAAATAGTTAACACTGAGAGGATCTCCCCCTCTGTTGACATAACAGCTCAGAATTACCATTCTTATCAAACCATCCTCCAAACAAGAACGGGACAAATGTAAATCTTTAGAGTTCTCAATAGTTCCTGATAAGTAAGAAAGTAAAACAATAAAAAGGAAGGAGAGTCTCTTTCTAAATTTAAGCTAACGTTACACATGTGAGAATATTGCGTATTATCTTCCTAACAATGGTCATACATAACGCTGAATATATCTCTTTTCCTCCAGAATATTCGCACATTGCTCTCTAATTAATACTCTAAATTACAATCACTATATATGCAGTTGGTAACATACATATAAAAAGAGAGATTTTTTCATCCCATAATTAAAGAAACAAAAGACCCATAACTGCGGATAGCTAAGTGCAACTACCTTGCCAGCTCCCAAACTCTGAGGTTCCTGCTTATAGACTCTAATAATTTATTCTAATGATTTGTAATCAATTCAGTCAGTTTTCCATCTTGAGTCATGGTTAGTCTCTGATAGCATTTGTAAATATTCCATTGGCAGTTGCCAACTCTTCAAAAATTTGTTATTTGGTTTATTTTCTATCTTACAAGTAAGTCTGTCCATTTCAACCACTTTCATCAGTCTCTCCAACCAATCTTTCTCAGTTGGTATGGAGTCTTTTTTTCCAATATCTAGTGAGTGTTATTCGTACTGCTGTTACCATGTGCCAGATCAATCTTCCTAATTTCCCTTCCACATCCTTATCCAAATGGAAAATATCCAACAGAAAAAATTCTGGATTTAAATCAACATTAACACACTTTTTTTTTTTTTTTTTTTTGCATTTCTAAACAAATCAGTCTCCAGAATCTTTTGACCTTCTGGCAACCCCACCACTGCTAGAAAACTTTGTCACAATTTTTAACATGGGGCTGAATCAAAGCAGAAAGAGGCTGCAACAGAGGGTGTGGGGAGATTAGGCCTTAAACTTCCCCTGATTCTGCCCCCCAACCCTGTGCACAGCATCATGACGCCTTATTCCTTCTACAATGAAAGATGGCCTCTCCTCCATGGAGTCCATCAAAGCTGACCTCTCCTCCACCGTTGCTTGCACTGTACAAGTCCACGGCTGCATTTCTTTGGTCCATCGCTTCCTCACCCTAAGTCATGGGCTTATTGCAAAATATTCCCTATTTTTTGAAAAAGGAATTGGGCCTCTAAGTCACTCAACTGCACTTCCTTATTTCTTCTCACACTCATGAAATTAAACTTAAAAAGAACTTTATTTTTCTGGTGTTTATCTCCCTTCCTTTCCAGAATTTGAGTCCTCTGTGAGACTTTTCCCAGAGCATTTTGTGGCATTGGATTGAGAAGCAAAGTCTGTTTCACCTGATGAAATACGACAGCAGCCCAAAGGAGATTAGGAGCATACCTAAACCACACAGACGAAGAATTTGGTTTTCACTTTAACTACCCTGGCTTTATCCCATGGGATTTGGGGAGCTGTAGTTTAGCAAAAGGTGCTTAGAATTATCTGCTGTTGCTTAGGGAGTGCACTACAGTTCTCTAGCTGAGAGTTCTGAATATCTCATCAAACCTCAAATCCCCAGGTTCCATAGGATGAAGCCAGAGCGGTTAAAACGGAATCAAATGTCTATAAATGTATTGTGTAGATACAGTCTGGTGGACAATTCAATCCATCCAACAGGAACCATATCCTGACACCTCTGAGCAATTCTGGAAGATTATTATTTTTCATTTCAGATTGCTGTATAATTTTTTAAAGACAAATAAACAAATGTGCAGGTATGAAAATACACTGAAATACAGTTAAGTAAATACATGAATAGCTTCACTCAGAAATGCCATCTCAGTCCAGGGTAGGTAGAAATTAGCCAGCAGCTAGGACCTATTGCCTCAAAACTCTTCATATGATGCCACTCCAGTAGCATTTGTATGTCAATATATGGTTGTAGACAGAGTCATAGAATCATAGAAATGTAGAGTTGGAAGAGACCACACGGGCCATCCAGTCCAACCCCCTGCCATGCAGGAACACCCTCAAAGCACTCCCAACAGACGGCCATCCAGCCTCTGTTTAAAAACATCCAAAGAAGGAGACTTCACTACACTCCAAGGCAGCATATTCCATGTCAATGGGTTTGCTCATTTCAAGGGGATACAGCTTGCACCGGGCACTACTGAGAAAAAGTTACTGATCTGGAGAACAATGTCATGCTGAAGTTATTTGGCACTAGCACAGAATAGCTGGGACTGTGAAAACTGGGAACCTCCCCAAATCTCCCATACTCACCCAAAGCTACGCAAGTGGCAAGAAGACAGGTGGCAAGAGAGAACCGCATAATTCCAGAAGACATGTGGGAGCCAGAACCAGAGATGTCATGCAAGCCTTGAAGGCAGTGGAGTTTCTGACCCTGCGATGAGTGGGATGTTTCTGCAAATAGACCAGTTTGCTATCTCCTCAAAAAGGGTGGAGACACCAAAACGATACTGTGCATTCATGCAGAGCAGGGTTGTGCTCACTCAAAAACAAAAAGGGGGGGGAGAGGGAGAGAGAGAGAAATAAAAAGCTGTCTCTAATACTGCTGGCATCAGCAGTAAGATTCTAAAACAAGCCAACCAGTGACTTACCAGAACACTTGGAGGAAGCGTTGAAACAATGAGAGATTTTCCTTGTCGGAACAACTTCAGGCTGTGTCACAACATGAGAAAATTCATGCATTCCTCCATTCTAGCACAACATAATCCTGTGTGTGTGTGCGTGCGTGTGTGCACGCGCATGTGCGTGTGGGTAATCGGAAGTGCCAATTTATGGATACAGCTGAAGTAGACATTGGTCACTGGTGGAAGATAGGGGAAAACAACAGACATGATTCTAAAGACTTCATGTCCCAGCAAGCTTTGGATCCTTTCCTGAGGACCAGTGAAGAAAGAAACTGTGCAGGGAAAGGAAGGGGGGGCTTTCCACACTACACTATTATAGTGCTATTATTCCACTTTCAACATCCTATGGAATCCTGAGGCTTGCACTTTAGGGAGGGCTCTCAGGTCCCTCCCTAAACTGCAAACCGCAGGCTTCCATAGGATGTTGAAAGTGCACTAGTAGTGCTGTAACAGTCTAATGTGGAAATGGCCTATGTTATTGGACCCAGCAAGAATGAGCACTCCCCACTTCTTGTCTCAGATTTATTTACAAACAGAGAGAAAGACTTTCTTTTAATATCTGTACAGGCTGTTCTTGCTTTTGGTGAGCACCGGCCTGAGCCAAGAACGCAAGGTTGGGAAGAGGAAAGTCAGAAGGGACGTGTGATAGATTTAAACCACATGTTCCTTTGGCTGAACCTTGCTTCAGTGAAATCCTTTTTTCAACATTTTGCCAGTGAAAACAAAGAATTGTCTTTGTAAACCTATCTGACCTCAAACTATGAAAGAGCAAAATGTCTCAGCTTTCCACACAGTTCTGCATTGCTGAAGGGGCTTGAAAGTTAAGGCGCGTGAAAGTTAAGCCCGCAAATGTGGTGGGCCAACTGTACCAGTTAATTTCAAATAACATGAAAGTAAGGATTTAGTTTTAAAAACAGTAGCCTAAATCCATTTGTATCTAATTTATCCTTTTGTGGAAAAAAAGTGTGCATGCTTTCACAGACAAATTGCCAATTCCACACTACACTGTTATAGTGCTATTATTCCACTTTCAACATCCTATGGAATCCTGGGATTTGCAGTTTAGGGAGGGGCATTTAGAATTCTCAGCCAGGGAGCTCTTTGGCTTCAGTAAACTACAAACCCCAGAATTCCACAGGATGTTGAGAGTGGAAAAATAGCACTATAACAGTGTAGCATGGAAATGGTCTTACTGATGCTTACAAAGGAGCCCAGTGTGCCTGTCATGTAGGCACAATGGTATTCAGATCTACTATCTGTGGTTCCATTGACTTCATAAAGATCTGCATCTTGGGGATAGCAAACTAGACAGCTGAGCCCATTCCATATGGGGTTAGCTGTAGGTCCTGTGAGAACTAAAAACAGGAATATCAGAACAGTGGGGATATAGAAGGGAGAAAACTAAGCAAAAGTGTGGATAAATTAAGCACCAAATCCTACTCTATAAAAACTCATTCTTTGTGTCGTCTTCCTGTACGTGCCTGCAAGTAGGGATATCAGCTCATAAACATCAGTATATGAAACTTCTCACATTCTGAACATGGCAGGGGTTGATAGACTGATAGTTGTTATGTGATTCTGAGAACAGTAGTGCAGTCACGCTTCTTAGTGAAAAAATTTGTCTGGTTACTTTTGATAACAAGACTCTTGCATATTTTTTTTATAATCATTTTATTCAAATTCAAATATAAAACAAACAATTATAACTGTAAACTTAAATGAAATATTTTTTATCTTCCACACTGATCTAGATTTCATTTTCAATGTCTCTTAACATGCTTATATTATTATACTACATTTTACTGCTAATATTACTTGTTGGTTCTTGCTTTTCCATCTCCATATTCCAGCTTCATGATATATCCAGTAGCCCCCTCATAAATTATCTTAAACCATGAATTACTCATTTCCATCTGACAGTACCCAGCAATTACCCGTTACAATTTGCCATTCTTTTTGTATCTCATCATCTGATTTCCCTTTTAGTCTCTGAGAGACCATGTCAGCATTTTTGTTTTCAAGAAGTGTTCCCCACCATTGCTCTATTGTGGGTATTTGCTGAGTTTTCCACAACTTTGCATATTCAATAAGAGCTGTTGTTATCATATATGGTATTATTCTCCAATACTTCTTTATACCAGTACTTTCTAGTACGTCAATCATATTTAACAAATACAACTTTCATTAATGCACAAATTTTGTTATGCATTTCACTCCAATATTTCTTAGCCTTAGGACATGACCACCACATGTGATATATCGTGATATATCGTACCTACCTCCTTCTGACATTTCCAACAGAGTCCAGTACCTGTATTATAAATCTTTTTCAATTTGTCTGGTGTCATGTACCATCTATGAAACAGCTTATAGTAGTTCTCTTTAAGATTCTGGGCTACTGTACATTTTTGTGTTTTTTTCCAACTCTGTTCCCAGGAATCTAGTTGAATTGAATGTCCGATATTTTGAGCCCATGAAATCATTGCTGCCTTGACTGTTTCTTCTTGCCTCTCCTGATGTAATATTTCTTGATATATATAAGCTAGTAAATGAGGCGGATTTTCAAACAGCCATTTAAATACTCCAGTTTTCTCTTTTGTTTCAATTCCATATGTTTTTACGTTCATCTGAAACCTTTCACTTAACTGTCTGTAAGAGAACCAGCTTAATGTTATTCCTTCTTGTTCTAATTTTTCTCTTGTTAGAAGACTCTTGCATATTGAGTAATTACATATCTCCTGAGTCATAAAGGCACCACACAGCTTTTTATTACTTTGCTGAAACAAGCTAGGACACTTAAATATTTGGAGAGGGGAAAAACACATCTCTGACTTTGCCATGCGAAAAACACATCCCACATCTTTGCCATGCGAAAGACGGTCTGGAGCATCGCACGATTGTGAGGAGCGATCTGCACGATACACTCACAATCGCACAACGCTGCAGGGCCGGCAGGGGCCGACCGCACACCTTTTCATTTTTGGCTAGAAGCCGAAAATGGTGTGCGATTGCGCATTGCTCCCAGGTCCGTGCGCACCTATCTGGCGTGCAGAGCCTCTGGAGCTGGGCTGGTCACGCTTCTTGCCCCAGTGCAGCCTGGGAAGGTCCAAGGCTGCACTGTGGAAGGAAGAGGTGGGGCTCTCACGTAAGCAGGCAGCTCGTGCAGAGCTGAAGCAGCAGGGAAGGGAGAACCTCTCGGCAGAGGCTGTTCGCGCGATCCCTGCACCCCAGCGCAGGGAAAAGGTAAGGTACGGAAAGGGCCCCAGTCAAGGTAGGATGTGAACTGAATGATGGGAGACTTTAGATGGACAAGCAGGGTGACCATTTATTACTGGAATCATGAGGACATTTGTGACATTAGTGACGTCCTTGTTTATGGACATTATGGATTTCCTTGGTGATCCTCACTACTGGGCAGAAGAGTTAGGCCCTTTCCGCAGCTTACCTTTTTTTGGTGCTGGGGTGCAGGGATCATGTGAGCAGCCTCCAGCAAGAGGCTCTCGCATCCCCACTGCTTCAGCTCCACACAAGCTGCCTGCTCCCGAGCAGGCAGCACAGGAGCCCGACCTCTTCCTTCTGCAGCACAGCCTGGGAGTTTCCCAGGCTGCACTGGGGCAGGAAGAGCAACCACCACGGCTCCAGAGGCTCTGCACGCACAGCAAGTGTGCACAGGCCCCTGGAGCAATGCGCGATCGCACAGCATTTTTGGCTGAAAGCGAAAAATGAAAAAGTGCGCGAGCGGTGCCTGCCTTACCCAGGAGCATTGCGTGATTGTGAGTGTGTTGTGCTGATCACTCCTCACAATCACATGACGCTCCAGGTGCCCTTTCGCATGGCAAATGCAGTGCGAAAAGGGCCTTAGATAAGAAATAACAAGTAGTCAGTCACAAGTGAAAAGCTAACCTTGCTGATGTATGCTTTATTCTGCTGTTCTAACCAAGAAAAATAGTAATAAATGTGAAGCTTGAAAAATAAGGTTATCCTTCTGGATCACTACTGTTAGCAGGTTGGACTGAACACAGTTCTTATTACCAGTGGGATCCTTTGGCCAAAGAAAACTTTTTTTTGTGCATTTTATTATATTGCATATGTTACACTCTGTATTGTTGCTTCACTTCCTCGCCACTCTCAGGGGTCCTCCAAGCTCTGTGCGCAACCTGTCAGGTATGATGGGTCTGAGATTTTGCATCCACTCACAATACCAACAAATAAAGGAAGTCTTCTTCTTCTTCTTCCTTCTTCTTCTTCTTCTTTTGCTGCTGCTGCTGTCATTGTTGGAACTGCAATAGATGTAGGTCAGACCAGAGGGAGTGTATCTACAAAGTCAATTTCGTTTTGAAAATTTTTATTAAGTCAGGCTGTGTACTAGTGGAGGTTATCTATTGTGAGACCTGATTAGCAGCCCTGAGTAGAAACTAACTCATACTGGCACTGCCTATCTGGTGGTGGATTGCATGCTCTAGCGAGGCAAGAGGCTGTACTAACAATAACAGTGCTCCTGATAAGTCTCCTACAAGTTTTCACTGAGAAGCCAGACCAAACGTACCAAATAGCCACTGTGCAGCAGCAGCACTGTGTGTATGCATGTGTGTTGAAAAAGTGCGCGAGCGGTGCTTGCCCTACCCAGGAGCGTCACACAATTGTGAGTGCATCATGCAGATTGCTCCTCACAATTGCGCAACGCTCAAGGGGCCCTTTCGCATGGCAAATGCCATGCGAAAAGGGCCCAGGACAGCTGAAGCGTATAGGAATCTGACCCCTTTGATTCAATATTTTCTCCTAGTGGCTTTCAACCAGAAGGGAGAGATCCAGAAGTTGTTGGACTTCCAGAAGCTCCATGCAGGATGGTTAATGATCAGGAATTCTAAGATCTGAAATCCAGCAACATGTGGGGCCTCCTGATTTGAGAACCACTGATCTGCACTGACTGTCAGCAGCTCTCTGGGTTTTCAGATCAAGAGGGTTTTTTTCCCCAAAAAAAAATTACCTGGAGAACCTAGAGCTAAAGCTAGAATCTTTTTAGGATTGCCAGATTTTCTGAAGAACACATGGAATCTGTGAGACAGGCCTCCATAAGACTGCCTCAAATATTGTGAGTGGAGCATCTCTTACAAGATCTCAGGGCTCTCATGATACAGACATTAAGGAACTGCCCAGTTCCAGTTCTTGCAGACATAAGCTCACTTATAAAGATGTATTTCCCTAACAGGATTCCAGGTGCAGTACATAACTCCAATCTACTGTTCCCAGATACTATAGTCAATGTTGAAGAATGCTTGGAGTTTTGTAGTCTATCAACATTTGTAGGCCACACTCTGCCCTTTCCATTCTAGTCCCTGAACCTTCCAAAAATAGATTGAGAGAGACCAACAACAAGATAAAAAAGCCCTACCTCTCTAGTTCTGGACACTGCAGCACAGGGGTAGGAAAGTATTCTATTTGGGCTGCCTTGTTAAACAAATTCTTTCATTTGTGTTTTATTTCCCCAGATGCATGGGTTAGACTAGAATACAGTTCTCTTTTTGACTGCACACTTCTCCAAATGCAATGCAGAAAGGATACTTGGCAAAGTGGGCTACAAAATCATGTACAAAATCCTGTACAAAATATGTGTATAATAGGAATGGATGACACACAAAATGTGCATGTTATGGAAAACTGTCTGAAAATCAATGTGAATTTTCATGCATTTAAAAAAAATCAGTGTAAATTAAAGGAATGGTTTTATGATTGTTTGAATGGCTTTATTACTGAATATAAGCCTCCAGTTCCCCTCCCCGCTCAAAAAAACCATGAAGGGTTCACCATGGGGTCACAATAAGTCAGAAACAACTTAGAGGCACACAACAGCAACAGCAATATGAGAAAATGACTGGAGTCAGAATGAAATTGGTTTTTTCCCAGAATATGGGAGTTGCTGGTTTTACATTCAGCAGATGGATCCAGGTTTCCTTCATTTAGATTCAAAAAACCTTGCCTAACCAATGCATCATTTTCTTGCCACCATGAACACAGTCATTTCAGCTTCCAATGGAGTCTTCCTCACGACTTGGTTGTTCAAGATGGGAGGTGGCTGGCTTTGTCTTCCTTAAGAGAAGATCTTCCCAGCAAAGATGCCCAGGAGGCATGGCAAGAAGAAGGCCACTTGAGGACCCAAGTGTTTCCCATCTAGGCTGAAAGGGATACGTCGCATGGCTGCCCAAGCACCACTGGCTGGTCGAAAACTCATGCCACTCAATGTGTAACTGTAAGGATCTGATACAACTGTCAGTGGCACTTTAAGTTTGTCCACAGGGCCTTTGGCACACCCTTTTGCCTCAAAGGGTATTTCAGAAGTACCTAAGGCAGAAGGAAATATTTAATGATTTATTGAATCATAGAATCACAGAGCTGGAAGAGACCACATGGGCCATTAAGTCCAACCCGTTGCCATGCAGGAATGCAGATTTTCAGGTTTAACTTTCATTGATTTGATTGTTTGTGAATTTCTCCAACCCTTGCCCCCCTCCCAACTCGTGCACTTCTTTTCCAGGGGAATTTTCCTCCTTCGCAGCTCCAATCAAGCTGTTTAAAAACTCATTTCTGATCCTCCTCCTCCTCCATCAGCTGCTGCCTAGCCAGCTAAGGATGGATCACAGCCCAGTTTCTCAGCACCACGAATGATAAAATCATGGACTCATAGAGTTGGAAGAGACCACAAGGACCATCCAGTCCAACCCCCTGCCATGCAGGAATACACCATCAAAGCATTCCTGATGGATGGCTATCCAGCCTCTGTTTAAAAACCTCCAAAATGAGACTCCACCACACTCCACTGAGGCAGTGTATTCTACTGTTGCACTGCTCTCACCATAAGGAAATCCTTCCTAAGGTTTAGATGGAATCTCTTTTCCTGATGTTTGAAGCCACTGCTCTGTGTCCTAGTCCCTGGAGCAGCAGAAAACAGGCTTGCTCCATCTTCCATATGACAGCCTTTCAACTATTTAAACATAGCTATCATGTCACCTCTTAACCTTCTCTTCTCCGGGCTAAATATAGCCAGCTCCTTAAGCCTCTCCTTGTAGGTCAAGGTTTCCAAGCCTTTTATCATTTTGGTTGTTCTCCTCTGGACAGGTTACAGCTTGTCAATATCCTTCTTGATATCAATGTATACTTAACATATACATAAGATTTTTTGTCCATAAAATAATGTGTGCTGATATCCTTGAAGGTCCATTGGGTGGGGACCCAAGATAGGGTCTTCATAACAACTGTTCCCAGGATGGGGAACTCACATCCAAGGGTGGATAATCTGCCTCTCCTACAACTCCCCCAAGAGAAGAGAAGGCAAAAGAGAAGGAGGCCAAAAAGAGTGAGACAAAAATAAATAGATATCACCTTCTTTTATTCTTCCACTTATTGTAGCACATTGGACAAAGTCTCCATAGCAGGACACGGTCCCGTTATCTTCACAGCTTGAGTAGCCTGGCTTGTAACATTTGGGGCAATACTTCCCATTCCAGAAAGGTTCCAAATAAATATCTGCAAGTCCAAGCAAGACATGTAGTGAGCTTTTGCAGCAATACAATTTAGTATCAACACTCCAGACAATTTACTGGAAACTGGTACCTTTGTTTTTGTCAGAGGACAAAACTACGAGGGACAGTTGGATTTGGGACTGGCATTAGAGTTAAGCCAAAGATGAGTAAATCACAGCCCTCCAGACTGCAGGTCCCATAAGAAGGCAGCATAGACTGTTCTGGCTAGGGCTGATGGAAGTTGCAGTCCAAGAACATTTAGAGTGTTTCACTTTGCCCACTCCTCATTTAGATCTACAGAAGTAATTGAAATCAATTATAGCTACACTGAAAAAGGCTTGAATTATCCCTCACCTTGCTAAAATTTTAGGCGTAAATCCAAAGATACTCAGTTCAGCTAGAGTGGACCTATAAAATCAACTGAAAATATTGAAATGTTGACTCATTCTGTTTCCATTGGTTTTGTATCCTTCCACTGTCCCAGTTTGGCAGGGACAGTCCTGATTAATCCTCTGTCATCCCATTTTATTTTCTTTTTTTGCCCCATTTAAAATATCCCAATTTCTCTCTCTTCCACCCACTTCTCCCTTTTGCCCTCAGCTTTGCTCCAAACTGAGGCCATTTCCTTTGCTCCAAACTGAGGCCATTTCCACACTACATTGTTATAGTGCTATTATTCCACTCTCAGCATTTTGAGGTTTGTAGTTTAGGGAGGGGCATTTGGAGTTCTCAACCAGAGAGCTCTTTGGCCTCAGCAAACTACAAACCCCAGAATTCCACAGGATGTTGAAACTGGAATCATAGCACTATAACAGTGCAGTGTGGAAACAGCCTGAGTTCAAAGTGCAGAAGTAGTTTGCACTCAACTAACTGAGCAAGGAAGAGAAGAGAGGAGGAGCAGAATCTTGTTCTTGCCAGTAGGCTCAGGGAAAAACAAACTCTGCAACTTCTCCTAGCTTGTGTGCAATTCATCATTAGTAACTTTTGCCATCTTAACCACCCAGTTTTCATCTGCTAAATATTGGCAGATATGTGGTTCAGCTGATATACTAGACAGCGACTAGGATTTCAGCCTTAAGGAAGATGTGCTTTATGCATCAAAATACAAGAAGTAATCCTAAATTAGTTATATAACTAAAAAGCTCTTTATTGTACAGAGCCACATTAAAATCTGACCAGATTTTCATTGTGTTATCATTTTATGAGCTCTCCGGCTGGTAAAGACCTTTCTGATTTAGGCAGGCTTTTGGCCCTTAACTGGTTCTGGCAGAGTATGCTATGATTGTATCTTTTTACTACATTTTCTATAGGATTTTTTAAAAACTGCTTTAAATTAATATTTTAATTTGGTTATTAATTTGTTTTTTAAAAAAACTTTTGTGGTACATAGTGTTTTAGCTACATTTTATTTTAACCTATATTGCAAGCCGCTTTGTGTCTCGTATTTGGAGAAAGTGGAAGGTAAAAGTCAATCAGTCAGTTAGTCAATCAGTGCCTTCCACCTTTCTCCCAATGACAGACCAAATTAATTAATTAATCAGTTAAAATAAGGCTCCGACCGTCTCCTGCCCTATAATTTCAGAGATATGGAACCTGGTGCATTTTGGTTAAGTGGACTCAGGGCATTCTAGATTTTTTTTTAAAAAAATCTGAGCTTCAGAAATTCAAGTTGTGTGGATTTCCAGCAAAAGGCATCATTAAAGTCTCATTAGTAAAGGAAAAGATGAAGAGGAGAAGAATAGTCAAAGCTTTATACATACAGCTGGATGAAAGGTTGCAGTATCCTTCACTGCACAGCTGAGTCTCAAAATTCAGATATCCTTCATCTCCAAAGTCAAACATGAAGCTACCGTTCACATTGTTTGCAGCCACCGCACAGGACCTGGAGCCCCCACTCATTGGTCCCTGCCCTAGTTGAGAAGACAGCACTTAGAATACATCATGGACTTAGAATCATAGAGTTAGAAGTGACCACAAGGGCCATCCAGTCCAACCGCTGCATATACATAACAGATCTTAGTTCAACATGGCACAGTGCTGAGGTTGAGAAAGAATCTCACCTCAATTGATTGAATTTCTTAACCCAGAGCTTTCCAAACTTTTCATGTCAGTGACGTACTGGCCCTTTTCGCACTCCAGTCCTGTTGCGAAACGGTCTCAGCAGCATCACGTGATTGCAAGGACCGTTCCGCATGACGTCCTCACAATCGTACAATGCTCCCGAGGCCATTAGGTGGTGATGGTGCATTATATCATTTTTGGCTCGTTGCCAGAAATGATGTGCAATCGTGCGTCCCTCCCGTGCCCCACCCGCACTTACCTTGTGCGTGGAGGCTCTGGACCGTGGCCATCACACTTGCTCGCTCAGCGCAGCCTGGGAAAGTGCCCGGCTGCACTGCAGAAGGAAGGGCAGGAGCGCTCACACGTCCTTCCAGCCAGCACGGAGCTGGTGCGGAGGGGATGCGAGTACCTCTCACAAGAGGCTTCTCGTGTGATGCCCTCACGATGACACCGGAATGAGGTAAGGTGCAAAAAGGGCCACTGTTTAGACATTCACCGTTTCATGACACAGTAATCCAATAAGTAATTCAGTAAGTGAAGGCAGCCCCTCTACCGAGCCTGGCCTGCCTCCATGCTGGTGGAGTCTTCCTCAGGCTCGGGCAGTGACGGCAGAGGCAGCCCCTTCACCCGGGCTTGGCCCACCATGGCAGCAGGAGAGGCAGCCCTAGACCCCTTACATTTGCATGACATACCTATATGCTGCAGCTAACACGCAGCTTGGAAAGCTCTATCATAACCAATTTAAGGCTTGAAAAACAACTAACAGACACAATCATGTCTCTTTCTAGTCTCCTGTGCTTTCCTTTTCACTTTTCAAACCAGATGCAAGTAAATGACTGAACATGTGTATTTGAAAATAGTACACCATCATGCTTTTAGTCCATGGAGAAAGTGTGAAAAAATGCTCATGTTAAAGAGAATGTGATAAAATGCACACATTAGGAAAGGTTTGTACTAAAATGTCGACAAAATTTGAGGTAGATAGACTTTTGTATCTCTATATGACATTGTCCAGAAAGGAATGTTTTCAATGAAACAAGCCTTTGTAATATCAAACTGGTCATAGGAAGCTAGACCCTCGACATGCCTGGCCCATTATTTTCTATACCAGGGATGGGCAAGCTCCAGAGATTCAGGGGCAAATTTTTGGCCTCCAGGACTCACCAGAAGACACAAAACAAACCTAGAAACCTTGAACAGGATTGACAACCAAAACCAGCCATTTTGATTTTGTAAACCCCATTTTCTGCGGGTTTTAGTGCTACATGATGATTCTTGAAGCCCAAAAACATATTTATGAGGGGTCCCTGGGGTGGGTCACTCAGACCGCCCCCCAAATTAATCCTCTGCCATCCCACCTTTTCAGCAGTTTTTAAATTCTCTCAGTTTCTCTCTTTCCTTTTCTTCCTTCCCCCTTTGTGCCCAATTCACTTCAATTAATGCAAAATGGCTATCAAACCACCTTTCAGTCTTTCCTCCTTCAGCCTTGTGTGTGCATTCAAGTCTATTCCAATTTAGGATGACCCTAACATGAACCTATCATGAGTTTTTTGGGGGGCTGAGAGTGTGTGATATGCCCCAAGTCACCCAGTGGGTTTCCTTGGATGAGTGGGGAATTGAACCCTGGGCCATTTCTGCACTGGACTGTTATAGTGCTATTATTCTACTTTCAACATCCTATGGAATCCTGGAGTTTGCAGCTGAAGGAGGGGCCAGCCTCTCCTCAAAGGAATTGATTTCCAGATAAATTATCATCCTTCTGGAAACATTTCAGCTTCTCAACACACTTCTTAGACTGTATTCCTCTTAAAGAGATTTTTTAAGCTGAAGCCACTGTGCTTGTAAACCCCAAACTGGAGCACTGAATCAAAGGAAAAGCAAGTGGTATCTCCTTTAAGTGGGAATTTTGGGCCTCCTGAGAACTACAGGTTGTATTTATTGCTTTCTTATGGCACACTCAGTTCTCTCACGCCGTGTGTAAACAGCTTCCTCTCCATATAGTTTAGGAGTGGCCAACAAAATTATTTTACACAAAGGCAAGCACGCATACAGAATTTTCTCTCTGCCAGTTCCTGTATGAAGGAATTGAACTGGATAGAAATGGAGCTATACACCAAATTTTATACCACTTTTTCAGTCTATAGAAATATGGATTTAAATGCCTTGTCTGAGAAAGGGAAAAAATGAACATTTAATTGCATGGCCAAAACGCAGTGTTAATCCCAACTACAGTAGAGTTATTGAATCAACGAAACCTATATAAGCACCACGTTCCTATTGGCTGCAGGAATCTACTGTACTTGGGACTAACAATTGACTTTTGCCTATGGTTTACACAAAAATTAATATTTGAATATGTACCATAAGCGAAAAATTAAGTTCAATATGCACTTTGCAAGATAATGCACTTTTAAATATGCATTAACGATTAAAGCTCTCACCCACATGACAACTTACACACATAGCCACTTACCACCCTGTACTCAAATAAGTTAACCAAAGATCGACAACATCCCAGTAAGATAGGCTGCCACCACTACTCCTTCTAGGACTGTTTGGACTGAATAAAGGGGAACACAAACCTTACAGGGTGTTCTTGAGGCTTCTTGACAACTAAGGTCAGAGCTCAGCACCCTCCACTCTTAAAATTCCCCAGTGAAAGAAATATTTAGAATTCGGTAACCATGGGAAAGTCCCAAAGCACTGGATTTAGAATTAAGCTAGTCTTAGTAGGCACATGTGTACAGAAACCAAATTATACAGAGAGTAATTATTTAAAAGCAAAGTAATAAAAGAATACTAAGGATAAAAACAAAGAACAGAGAGCAAGTGCAGAATCTACATAGCAGAAACAAAAGAAAAAAAAAGGTTCCTCTGAATATGCCAGCCACAGATACAGGTGAAACATCAGGAGAAAATACTAACAGAACACAGCCTCAAAGCCCGGAAAACCCACAGCAACCAAAAGAAAAAAAAGGTAATTTGCCTTATTTAATTTGTTGTTGTTGGGGGGGGTTTTTTGCCTTGTTGTTGTTGTTTGCCTTCAAGTCATTTCTGACTTACGGCAACCCTAAGCTGACCCTATCACAGAGTTTTCTGGGGCTGAGAGTATGTGAGAGTATGTGATGAACCCAACGTCACCCAGTAGGTTTCCATGGCCAAGCAGGGAATCCAACCCTGGTCTCCAGGATTGTAACCTAATGCTCGAACCACTACATCACACTGGTGCTCATATAGTTATGCATAGGGATAGATATAGATACTGAAGTTTTAGCACAGATCTCTTCGTAAAGCAGGACTGAAGACCAAATGGAAGATTTACACAGAAGGGCAATTTTAGGAATTTGCTTCTTTGGCAGAGAAGCTATACTCAGGAAAGAGAGTTTGTTGCTCTCATGAGCACGGATAACCTATCAGGACATTTATGGTTCCAAACATTCTCTCAATCTGTCATGCAAGGGAGTGTAGTTCCCCCACAGATTAAGTATTTTCGTACTAATATGCAAGGCCTTAGAAAATTCTTGAATCACTCATAGCAAGCGATAACCCGGGTGCCTTGAGCATTCCCAAGTGACTGGAAATTGACAGGAAAAGATAGAAAGGCACAAGAGCAAAACAGGCATTCCTCACGCCTTACATTGATATCCCAGGTCTCTTCAAAGGCAGAATGCATGCTTCTATCTCCCTACCCTTCCCAACAGACTTAAGAGGTCGGTTAGGCTCAAAGAATGGCTCTCCTCAAGTCAAGCTAAGTAAATTTCACGGATGGCTCAGGATTTGGGTTCCGGTCTCTCTGTGCTTAGCTTGACACTCCTTTGAGGCAATTTTGAGTGACCTGAGAGGATTTCTTGCTAATTATAAATATTCATATGGGAACAAAATACAATCCAAGTAAAAACCGGCGTGAAAGTGACAAGGACTAGAAAGAGATTTGTCCGCTCTAATAGAAATGTGTAGTCTTACCAATTCTGAGGGAATGGGTAATCGACATGACGATGCAGCTGTCCTGATCCGTACTGCAATTCACATTTGGACCTGTGCATGTTGCGCTATAGGATGCACAAGATGGGCATTCTAGAAAGAGTGTTACAATTGCTATTAGTATTGGCATAACTGGAATTTAATTTCCTCCTTTGTACTACCACTGTGCCCCTTGAACATTACAAAGGCTATAGATTTCAGACTTGTTCTTCTACTCATTTTACATGCTGAGAGTAAATATAGGTCCCTTATAGTGGCTGGAATAAGGACGGGGTGAGGTGCCTTATCGTAAAATTCTGGGATACTGTGCCCCAGCAGTGCAGACCTCCTACTTCTGGGCTCAACACTGAGCCATGAACCCCTAAGTATGCTTGCCTCAGGCTTATCAGACTTCATACAGCTGACCTGAACCAAAGGAACTTCTCTCTGGATTAAAAGATCTGGAAATATACTTCAGGTTCATACCACGAGAAGGCTTCTTTTTAGAAGTATCAATAGGGGTGTAAAGAATATTCCCAAGTCTTCTAGCTCTTGGTGAGAAAAGGGACAACCACGGCAAGTTTTTCACATTTCTGGATGCTTAGAGAAACATTTGTTTAGATAAGAAGTTGTCTTAGTTCTATCAGTCAGTTCCAACCAAAACTGACCCATCAACTCAATTGTTGAATGGTGAATCAACACATAGGTAAATTCCATTGATTCAATGGGTCTATTTTACTTGGAACTGACAATACTCCTACTTGGAACTTGGAACAAAATGGAAAAAAAAAAGTTAAGTTGTTTGCATAAATAAAAATTTTAACCAAAAAGTCATCTGAAAATGAGCAAACACTCTCATAAGCTCACTCAGATGGTAGCATATTGTTGAAATTCTTTGTTCTTCCATACATTTACATCTCTGTCCACAAATAAGAATGACCCATTCTCAAAGGAATATATCTACAGTGAAGAGACAAAAGGGTCCAGTCATCTCGTGCTTATCTTTAAAAATCCCCTTTCCCTTTAGTCTAGTGGTGGAGAAAGATGTTCTTGAACATCAAATTTCATCATCTCCAGTTTGGCCAGTGGTCATGGATGATGGGATGTTGACATCAACTAGCTCAGGATGCCTATAGATTTCCAACCCTAGTTTAGATAGTAGGCTATCTGGAATTTAAAGGCCATTCTCATCAGGTGTTTCAAACATTCATGGAACATACAGTGGATCAACCAAGCAAAGTGAAACTTATATGGGCTTTTTTTTTCTTAAGAAAAAGAAAACTGATTTAAAAACCATCAATAGCAATTTGAAGCAGAATTGGACAATTTTCAGTGCAATGCTGTACTTCAATGGGACTAAGTCTCAGGTAAGTGAAGTTAAGACTGCATTCTTATTCTTTATCACTGTGGGCTTAAGACAGGTAAGCTAACTCTACCTTTTATCTCTAGCTTCTATCAGCCCCAGTCAGCATAGGCAAACATCAAGGACAGCTATTCTATGTGGCTGGTATTAGCTGCCAGCTACATATCTGGAGCGTAGAATGGTCACTTCAGGCATCACAGCCCCACTATGGGGACAGGATGACAGCGATCCGCAGGTCATGCATTCACATGATGTCGTCATGGTCCCGCTGCCCCAATCCTCATGCATCACGATCACAGGATATTCACTTAACAGATTAAATCTGTTAAGCTCCCATGATCACACGATGCTCCCATACTTACCTGCCATGCAGAAGGTCAAGAAGCGCAACCACATACTTCCTTCTTCACTGCAACCATCGGAAGAAGGCCGGCTGCAGTACAGAAGGAAGGAGTATGTCCCTCGTGCTCCCTTTCATAGGCTACTGGCTGGGTGCGGAGGGAAGCATTCCTGTCATGCTCTCTTCCCAGCAAAGGTGCCGGGATTGCAACAGGACGATGCAGGAGAGCATCATCGTGCCAAAATGGGGATGGACTCCATGGGTTTGTTCCACTGAACAGACCAATGCGAGGTTTAGGTCCAACCAATCTGCCACTGAAAGTAATCTGTCTCCAATACAGTGGCAAACCTATAACCAACTTCAGCATTGGACACCTTTTCAAAATCTATGCTGCCTGAATAATGTGTCTGTTAAGGGCTTCACCTTTGACAGCTGCTAACTTCTGGCATTCTAGAGCTCAGTTGGACAGGGAAAGCCCTTACCACAACAAGTGAAATCAAACATTGGTTGATAGTTAAATCTTTAAAAAAGAAAGAGACTTGCTGTAACATTCAGACCCCAATTCCTGCCTCTCTCTGTTCCCCATGGTGGTTGATGGCTTCCGTGTCAATGAGGGAGTGAATATACTCTGAATTTTAGTTCAGACTTTACAGGAGTTACTCAAGATACTACACCAATTGGAGAAATAGGGTTCAGCACTGTGAATAACTTGTTTAAAATCCAGCATAGCTTCACAAACACATACACCACACACACCTTGAGATGGAAACTGCCGGCTGCCACTGTCCAAGAAGGAAGGAAATATATCACAACTATATCTAGGAGAAATCTTACTAATTTTATAAGACCCATTCAAGATGTTGACCCTTATTCCCAAAGTTTGGATTAAACCCCAGAGTGGATTCACCATCCTACTGAAATGGGATCTCCCAGCCTCCACTGTCTGTTTCTTTTCCTTTCATCCTCAATGCATGGTACAACCTGAAGCACGCTGCTTTGCTCATTCCATAGCAGGACCCTCTTAGATATAAACCACTGAGGACAATTTCAAGGAAGAACAACAGCTTGCTGAGCCATTATTACTAGCTGTGGGAGAGTTTTGACTGTCCTAGAAAGGTTCAAGTCAAGTCAAGTTTATTGCATTTTAGCAGCCAGCGATTGCACAAAAATAAAAAAATGAAATGAGAAAGGATAATCCAACCAATTTACGTCTAATATATAATCAACAATAGATAAATCACTTTCCCTACCCCCCTTGTTCTTTATAGCATGTAATTGTAAGGCCCTGATAAGAAATTTAGATGTTGTAAAAGACACATATTGCACGGTATCAGATAGCAGAAAACAGACCTTCACAAAGAAGGAACTTCCCTTAAAAGTCTTCAATAAAGGAAAAATATACTTGCTCCTAAGATCATTATAAATAGGGCACTCAAGCAGAACATGAATTAAACCTTCTGTTGAAACAGAGTTGCACACTTACTCTGTCCTTCATAGGAATATTATTGTACCTGCCCATCCAAATTGCCAGTGGGAGAACATTCACTCTAGCATGCACAAAGGCTAACTTCATTTTAAAAGTTGGAAGATCAACCAGATAATGAGGAAGGGGTGAGTTCAGCGGAATGTAGGAAACAAAAAATTTATTAGATTGGCAGGACTTAATCTCAGTCATCTGGGATTGCATCGCTATATCCTTGAGTCTTTGAAGTATAAGTAATTTAGAAAGGTTCAGTATCAGCCAACATACCTAGTGGTTCCACCATTCGAGCTACTGCGAAGAGAAAGGCAATGAGGAGAAGGGGTAGAGGAGCCATCTCAGTGCCACGTTTGGGATGCAGGCAAGTCAAACCTGGTTCTTTGAAAGATCAGCAACTTTTGAACAGGAGAAATTTATACGCTGGGGACAGCTGTAAGCTCATACAGGTTGGCTGGGTGTGGAGTACATTTCCACTTCAGCAGTGGTTTTACGGCCCTAGGTGGTTGTTATAGGTCATGAAAAACAGTTCTCTGTGTAAGATTGTAAATATTATTTGGGTATAGAGTATCTTCCATCTTCAGTAACAGATTTACAGCCCAGGGTGTTGTTAAAAGTGATGAAGAGCACTTCCTTGTATAATAGCAAAGTGTTATCACTGCAATTCCAGTTTGAGAGACCCTTGGACAAAGTATCTCTTGGTAGGACTCCTCCAATGCACTTTTTCAGCAGTCTCAGAAAGTCCATGGGAAGTCTAACAGTGCAATAATTTGTGGCTATGGTTCCTAGTAACTCTAGTAGGATTGTTTAGTTGTATCTGTAATGGTAGAATGATTTCTTCCCTCCCTCCCACACACACACCCATCTTTTCAGTTTGACCTGAGGGAAACCAAAAATAGACATGGAGCAGTCTCTTAATTGCGTACAGGCAACCTGGATGCTGCAGACCATATGTGAGTCTTAGAGCCTTTCTACACTACACTGTTATAGCACTATTATTCCACTCTCAACACCCTATGGAATCCTGGGATTTACAGTTTAGGGAGGGGCTTTTAGAATTCCCAGCCAGAATGCTCTTGGGCCTCAGCAAACTACAAACCTCAGAATTCCACAGAATGTTGAAAGTGGAATAATAGCACTATAACAGTGTAGTTCAGAAAGGCCCAAAGTCGCTCTTTGGCACCCATGGGAACCTCTCTTTTCCCCACCACCCACCTCGTCTGCTGAAAGCTGGGTGATAGGGAACAGACTGTCGTTTCCCAGCTGCTAACAGTGATTAAAATGGGGGGGGGGGAGCAACAGTCTTGATCAAAACTGGGCAAGAAGAGACTTTTAACTTCCTACTGTAGGAATCTCAATCCATTTAAGACAAGTTTTACCACTCCCATGCCAAGGATCCCATCCCTAGGAAAGCTATGCATCTTCCAGTTTACTACATACCTTGAGTAAGCTGGATAAAGTACTGTCACTCCCCAGCACAGAGAAACCAAGGCCGTGCTGGAAGTGACTGGCACAATTCCAGTTTTCCAAGAACTTATCTCTTTTTTTGATCTTTGCACACAGAGAAGGGAGGTTTTATGTATTTGCAGCCGGATATGTTTACTTCCCGGTATTATCCCAGATGGATTGCATGCGTTTTGCTCAGGGGTGCTTGAGTTTTCTAGTCCTTTGTGTTACATAAGGCCAAGCTGGGACTGGGCACACCCGTGCCAGAGGGTTCCCCTTCTTGTTTCTTCATTCGTTTATCTCTCCCCTGGGTGCAGGTAGAGTCACGTAGCCACCCTACAATCAACTGACAAAAAGAAAAACTACAAACTGTTCCTGCCCTCGTTGCAAACAGTTCATCCTAAATACACAGTTACGCTTAGCTGTTAAATCTTTAATGAAAACTAAAATGAACTCTTACCACAAATGATAATTGTAGCCTTATCCACATACCGAAAAGAAAATTTACCTAGTTAGTAAAGAAACAATTGTGATCAATAATAATCAGTTATTAACATTATTCTATCGTTAATAGATTAGGCTAATTTTAAACAATTGCGTCAAACCGCAAAAACCAAGTAAAAGAGAAAAAAACAACATTAAACCTGTTTCAAGTATACCTACTTCCACTTATATCATAAATGGTATAGTCCTATTATTCAAACCAGTAAAAAGCAAACGATAATCTAAATAGTAATCAGTCCTCAGAAAAAAGTTTAATAAACCCTCAGCACTACTAATAAAACTATACATAGTAAATATTATAAGTAACCTAAAACAGCAACAAACTAAAATCACCTATTAATTTCCATATTACATTTCTCATGTAACAGTAAACAACAAATCAGAACTTAAAAATTTAAGCAAGTTAAAAACCTATTATCTTCAATTCACTCTCATTTTTCTTTAAATAATCAATCAGGCGTTTCCATTCAGGAAAAAATAATCATTTTTGTTTGTCCCTTTAACCTGTATGTAAGGTTATCCATTTCAACAATTCCCATCAATCTGTTTAACTATTCTTCCATTGATGGTGGTCCTTTTTTCCCCCAATACTTTGTGTATATCAATCTCACTGCTAATAGCGTACATTGCACAATTTATTTTGCTTCTTGTCAATAGTTGTGTCTTCTTCCCATATTCCTAATTAATATAGTTCAGAATGTTTAGGTAATTGGGATTTCGAGTTCTTTTGCATCACATTTTGTATCTTCATCCAAAATTGTTTTGTTTTTTTACACATCTCTAATAAAATACTTTTAAAGGAATTCAGAAACACAGGTCATTTCCGCACTACACTGTTACAGTGCTATTATTCCAGTTTCAACATGCTAAGAAATCCTGAGATTTGCAGTTTAGGGAGAGGCATTTAGAATTCTCAGCCAGAGAGCTCTTGGGTCTCAGTAAACTACAAACTCCAGAACTCCACAGGATGTTGGAAGTGGAATCATAGCACTATAACAGTATAGGGTAGAAAAGGTCAGGGACAACCTTTGAGGCCCCTCTCTAAACTGCAAATCCCAGGATTCCATAGGATGTTGAAAGTGGAATAATAGTACTATAACAGGCTAGTGCAGAAATGGCCTTTATCTTGTTGTAAAGCAGAACATTGTATATCAGTATTACTTTCTTTGAAGTTCACTCATTTTACAATAGATGTCAAAAAACATTGACAAATCATGCTATCGAGAAAGACCAAAAGGGGGGAAAAAGTGAATCCTCTGCCCGCTTTTTGACCACCAGGCCTTAGTAACTCATACCAACCCCATCTCTTAGACCCTCAGAAGAAGGGAGAGGTTCCAGTACTGAAGGAGTAATAGATTATGCCTGCTTCAGTTGTAATGAGCTGAGAATCCATGGATTAATAATTGCTTCTCTAGTGTATTTTTTCACTCATGAAAATACCCATATTCACCAAGACCAATCATGTCACCTCACTTCTTTTTCTCTGTTCTGCCCACTGCCCTTTTTCTCTCATGCTAACTTTTCCTCCATCCTGGTTCCAGCTGCATACAAGTTAAAAATAGAAATCCCTTAGTTTCTCCTCCCTATATGCTCTTATCTTTCTCTTTCATTCTCATACTTTTTCTTCCTCTTCAGTGTCTACCTCTCTTTCCCTTCCCTTGGCTTTGTTCAACTTGCTGTTATTGTGTGCCTTCAAGTCATTTCCTACTTATGGTAACCCTAAGGTGAATCTATCACACAGATTTTCTGGGCCTGAGAGTGTGCGACACACCTAAGGTCACCCAGTAAGTTTCCATTGCCAAGCGGGGAATCAAACTCTGTTTGATTCTGTTTGATGCTGTTTGGGTTATAGTCCAATGTTCAAACCATTACATCACACTGGCTTTCATTTGTTCAACTTTTCCCAATGTTAAGGCTCCTCCCTATCATTTCTAGGCACCAAAAGTCTGTCTCTGTCCATCTGGGTTGCCATATTCTAGTCTCCCAAATCCAGGCAGCCACATTGGCAACGTTATCCAAATTATTTGCTCGGTCTGCAAATCACATGGTTGTCATGAAATGGTTGAGCAGAGCATCAACTGACACAGAAAGAGAGATGAAGAATGAACTGAACCTCAACTCAAAAGCACTCATTTCAAAGTTGCAATATATATAGGAAACAGAAACAAGCATAGATTCTTTGTACATGCTGCAGATGGCCACAACCTACAGCCCAAAGTGTATTTCTTTAACATGTTTCCTGAGGGTGCTCTTAAGGCCCTTTTCACACCTTACTTGGTGCCGCTGGAGTTGCGAGGGGATCACGCGAGAAGCCTCTTCCGAGAGGCACTTGCATCCCCTCTGCTTTCCCTCCACACCAGCTCCATGCTGGCAGGAAGGAAGCATAGCGCTCCACCCCTTCCTTCCACAGTGCAGCTGGGTACTTTCCCAGGCTACACTGGAGGAGGAAGCACGATGACCATGTGTCTGGAGCCTCTCCATGCAAGGTAAGTGCGTGTGGGGCCTGGGAGGGACATGCGATTGCACATCATTTTCAACAATGAGCCAAAAATGATATAACACGAGATCGCTGCCTACTGGCCTCAGGAGCATTGCGCGATTACGAGGATGTCATGTGAAACGGTCCTCACAATCTCACGAAGCTCCCAAGGCCATTTCACAACAGGACTGGCGTGCGAAAAGGACCTAAGTCGTAGAACACTGATAACTGATGCATAAAGGAAAACAGGGCAGGGAAAGAATGACGTAGCTGGCCTCTTGAACAGCGAATACTCTGCATAGCCAACACTCTTCATTCTCTGCTGCCACCTAGCAGTTCTACTCAACACTGCTATCAGATGTGCTTTTACTTCCCCCTGCCTTTTTAACTCTCTTTTCTTCAGATTCTATTTCTTTAGTCTGAACAATCCAAAAAGAGTTCCCGCAGACAGGACAAACGCATCAAGAGGTTGTTGGAGGTTGCTGTATTTCTTGCTGTAGTTCCCTGGCTTCCCAAAAGGAAGTGAATAACAGATGTCAAACATAATTTGCCCAGCCACTGACCGGTAATCTTGGTTTTCTGCATCAGGTAGAGGACTGGACTATGAGTAACTAGTAGCAGAGAGGACTCCACAGTTTTGGTGTGTAGCATCCTCTTGCTTAGTCTCTGATCTGGTACTGGGTTGGACCTAAATGGCTGAGAGGACTCTATCTGACTCACTTATTATATCTGTTTATTTTGCCCCAAAATCTAGGATTTTACTATTCTTGTTTTCTTCTAGTAGGCTACATTTCCCATTATACAAACGTCAGCCATTCACTGGAAGTTTGCTTGTATCCTAGGGAAGCACTTTGGAATGGGAAGAGGGACTATTCATTCGGGAGAGGGTGAAAATTGCTCAGTCTTTTGTAATAGTTTCTGAAATAGTGGATTAAGACAGAATTGTTATGAAGGCTTTATACTGGTTTTAGGCTGGCTCATCTCTACCTTCCATTTAAGAATAACAGGAGCATGACTGGGGAAAACAAATGAGATAGAGAGAAAGAAAGAAAGGTACACTTCATGCTTTTGATAGTTTAAATCACCTTCAGCTGCCTGTTGATCAAGTGGAATTTTCATGAGGTTTCATACAAAAATGGAAGTTATTAAATAAATCATAATGCAAACGTATGATTGGAACAATTCAACCTCTACTGTGAGATGTATTCTATTGATTGTTATATACAATCGACCATCTTCGGAATCCCAGGCCTCAAAACAGATTTTTTCTTTCATAATTTGTGGACTTTTTTCCCAAAAATATTCAAAAGTTTTTGAGATTTTTCTTTAGGACTAAATCTATTTTTTTTCCCTGTTGCTGCTCCTGTTGAAAAAAGAGCACTGTTATTTTTTTCACTCCAGTAAATGGGTGAAAAATCTTATAGCATTAGACCATTTTGCTGATAGTTGTCTTGGTATAGCAAAACATCCCTTCTCACAGAGTTCAAGAATAGCCTTTACGTTCTTAGAAGATGGTCTAGAAGAAAATCATCCTCTAAGAATTTTATCTTGAACATCTAGCCCATGTGATTGGAGGTCACACAGCTGAAATAAGATGAACAGCAGAATCTTGGGTCACTATTTTTGTTTATTTTGTACCTGGAAAACAGCCCAAAATATCTTCTCTGCCACTTCTCAGAACACTATGGCCATTTCCGCCCTACACTATCATAGTGCTATTATTCCACTTTCAACATCCTATGGAATCCTAGAGTTTGCAATTTAGGGAGAGGCATTTAGAATTCTCAGCCAGAGAGCTCTTTGGCCTCAGTAAACTACAAACCCCAGAATTCCACAGGATGTTGAAAATGGAATAATAGCACTATAACTATGTAGTGTGGAAAGGGCCTATGGTGAAGGAAATTGTTTGTAACTCCTATAGCATAAATTAGATCAGTAGATACTAAACAAGACAAAAGAGAAGAGGGTAACTTTTGGTTGGAGGAATGTCCTGGTCCCAAAGGAGTCATTTTGGAATCTTAGGTAGCCTCACTGCACTCCGCCTGTGTCACTGTCTCAAGAAATAAGTCTGGTATTCCAAAAATGCCCAGCTGATCCATGCAAGTATGTTTGGTCCCACAACCTCTTCTGACATAGGTCTCGTTCTTGCCACCTGCAGGAAAGGAGAAAAGAAACAGCTCAAGAAATACTTGAAATCAGGAAACCAAGTTAATGACCCTTGGCCAGAATGTTATGAGTGGACTATGCCAGCATATTTCCACTGATGTAGGTAGTGAAGATGAAATAGTTACAATTTTCTGCTATAGCACACCAGGCGTTTCTCCAAGACACTCCAAAACAGCTTACTAAATAACAAATCCTAGGATTCTATAGGATGGAAGTTAAAATTATACAAAACCACTGTAGATACACATCCAGTTGTAGAGTAGTGTTTTTGAAATCTGAAGTTGGAATCTCTACCTGTCTCAGTGAATCCAGCAAGATAGAAACAGTTGACTTCTCGACCATGGCAAAGAAGTTTATCATCAATGCTACACTTTGAACCTTTTGAGTTGTATCCAGGACACCATCTATGGTTCCGTCTACCCAGTACTGGCACTAGAAATCAAGCAATACAGGAGAGTCAGTAGGTAGGAAGTCTTTAGGTAGAGCAGTCTAAAATATCTGAAACATATAGATTAGGAATGGGTGAACTGAAAGCTGTCTGCCCTCAATCTGATGTAGCCCTTCTCAAAAATTCCAGGATAACACAAGCTTCTTTCTGGTTGCTGAGATAATCACACATGTGGTCATCGCTGTCACACCATTGCCTGCATGAGCATGGAGTAGATCTCCACGAGAAACTAAATAAAGAATCAAACGGAGAAGTACAGTTTTGAATGAAGGTGCCTAGGACCCTTTCATCCTACTGAATTCTAGTAGGATGAAATAATTCCATGTCAGCTTCCAGAGAAGCAACCTGTGGAATCCCAGGGAATCCCAGAGAATTCTCTCGGGAGAATTCTCAGCTGTCTGGCTGAGAATTCTCCCTAGACTACAGAGCCATCATGGTGTAAGGGTCAGAGTTTTGGACTGGACCAATGGGAAAGCAGAGTTTGAATCCCTGCTCAGCCATGAAAATCCACAGGGTGACCTTGGGCAAGTCACACCCTTTCAGTTTCAGAGGAAAGCAAAGGCAAACCCCCTCTGAACAAATTCTGCCAAGAAAACCCCATGATAGGCAGAGGCGTATCTAGGGTGGGGCAAGTAGGGTATGTGCCCCAGGCGCCAATGCCAGGGGGGGCACAAAAAAGCAGTGCCAGAACCAGCAGAGGAGCAGAAGCAGGAGGAAGTCGCTCTGGAGGTTGGGGTGCACCTTCCATGCTTGCCCTAGGTGCTGTTTATGCTAGGTATGCCTCTGATGATAGGTTCACCTCAGGGTTGCCATAAGTCAGAAATGACTTGAAGGTACACAATGACAACAAACTACAGACCCCAGGATTCCATTGGATGCACATAGCCCCCGTGTGGAATCATAGCGCTATAACTGCATAGTGTGAAAGGAACCTCCTGGACTCTACTGTTAGGCCTGGGATATAGAATAGTCTGATTAATACACTTATTAGAGAAAGAGGTGCTGATAAGGTCATGATATGCAAAGCTTACATCTCAAACCTCCTTTGTTGCAGTGATCTGAACAGCAACATTCTGAATTACTCCTTATGCGCTCTTCCTCATCAGTGGTGATGGTGAAGGGGCCCAGAAGGCAATACCTCATCTTGGTACATCCTTTGTAAGTTACTACTTTGGTCACTTTGCCTGGATACATGAGAAAGAGAGAGCCAAAGTTGAGTAGTGATCAAAGACAGGCTGAAAATGTAACTTATAATTCACCAATAAGTATAGCCACTCCATACACCCTGTAGAGGGTCAGCAGTTACTGAAAATGGTACTAAGACCTCTGGCATATGCCCACCCAATGTCTCGAAAAATAGGACAAGTTCCTTCCCTTAACCAAAGAAACTTAACCACCTACCCATTCTGGTCTCTGTCGTGATGGTAAGACAGGCATTTTCAACATCTCCACAAGTCTGCAGGGGCCCAGAACAGGAGGGGGTGGCACTTTTGCAGCGTTCGCACTGAAGGCAAAGTCCTGCTGGAGAGAGACAGCAGCCTTCAAAAGTCACTCTTCCCATGTGAGAGAGGCCATGGGTGGTTTCCACATGACCCAAATGGCGCAGAGGGGGTGCAACTCTCCTGCAGTTAGAAGGATATCTGAATGACCTTGAAAAAAGGAAGGGCTTTGTGTGTTCTATTATTAATTGCTGGTGTGTTGTAATAAAGCACCTCTACCAGAGGTGTAGCATAGAGGAAAATATAGGTATCTCTCCCCCAAAGCAAGATTTCTGCCACCCTAATGAAATTTTTCCTTCAATTCCCAAGTTTCTAGCATTTTTAGAAATTTCCAGACCCTTCAGCAAATCCGTGTTCAAGTTGCCCTCATTTTATGTACAGGACATGATGACCCACAATTGGTGGAAATCACTGAACTGGAGACCACAGATCTGGAGATTCTATTGTATTCTTATTTGGAACTGCGGAAGGAGGTATTGACTACCTCCTTATGCAATGTCCTCACGCATACATGTACACATACATACAGACCCCAGCAACTTTAAAGTGCTGGAGTCTTTAAAGTACTGCCATGACATTTATTGGCTTGGACAATTTCCACAGTACACTGTGATAGTGCAACTATTCCACTTTCAACATCCTGTGGCATTCTGCGGTTTGTAGTTTACTGAGGCCAAAGAGGTCTCTGGCTGAGAATTCTAAATTCCTCTGCCTAAACTGCGAACCCCAGGATTCCATAGGATGTTGAAAGTGAACTAACAGCACTATAATAGGGTAGTGCAGAAATGGCCTTGGAGGGGAGGAGAAGACAACATTTAAGAACCCTGGCTAGCCTTTTAGGTCTCCAGTAAGCCACTGAAGATCTTGGAAGATGACCTCAGCTCTCTTCCCCTGGCTATAAACTGTAACCAGGTGCTGCATGGCCATTTCCCCAGCTCCCTTTCCAACCCGCACACCCCCCACCTCACCCCCAACAGCCAGTTAATGGCCGGTGCAGCATGTGCTGGCTCTGGAAATCTGATTTACAGGGGAAGGAGGGTTGTTGAACTTTGTGGGCAAAGTGTTATGCTCCTTCACAGCCAGTAAAATAGATACTTTAAAGTATCCGCAGCTGTTGTGATTTATGCTGAGCTGTTTTTGACCTATGAAACAACTTCATGCCTCTTTTGTTAATACTAATCTATATATAGTTCTGCATCTCCAACAAATTTATGCAAAGCTATCGTATTTATGGTGGTTGTATGTCTCTGCAGAATGTATGAGTTCAGTTGCATTTATGTATGTTGATTTATGACATTTTTAATTATTTTATTGCTAAATACAGTGTTTACTATTCCTTTCTTGACTTTCTGCGGTCTGTTGGCAAGGAATCAGGACTGAATAACCAAAGCAAAACATAAATTTAGGCAATGCCTGGTATACTGAAAATTATTCATGGTATGCATCTTTGTGAGGGCAGAATGCTGCCTGAACATTTTTCCCACATTTATACTTATAATAGGACTAGAGACTTTTTTTTCTCATTTTGTTTACCTGAATTTATGTTTTACTTTGGTTATTTGTCCCTGATTCAACAGACCAAAGAAAGTCGAAAAAAGAACAGTAAATGCTGTGTATTTAGCAATAAAAATATAAATGACAAACGTGTTTGGCTTTTCTAAAACAAAAGCTAAACATTTATGGGAAGCCCTGAAACATCTCTGATGGGGACAGGCTCTCCAGAAGCTTCCTTCAACCCCCAGTGGCTACATCCCTGGGCAGGAGACAAGACTCGCACACAGTACTTGGAATGTGACTTCCTAAAAGAAACTCATTGCTGTTACTTGTCAAACTGTTTAACAGGTAAATCCTTACTGTTGCTACAAACTACAAACCCCAGAATGCGACAGGATGTTGAAAGTGAAATAATAGCACTGTAACAGTGTAGGGTGGAAAGGCCCTAAGAGAAGGAGTTTTGCAGCATAAGCTTTTATAGACCTAAGTCTGCTTTATCAGATGCATGGAGCAGATGCCCAGGAACAGACCTTAGATAATACCTTAGAAGTTCAGACTGAACTTCAGATCAGATTCACAAACCCACTGATGTGGCAGTCACCAACCACCCCTATGCTGCAGTGATAAAAACTAACTCATTTCAAATTGCTCTTACTTAAACTTTTTTTTAAAAAAGGAAAATCTATAGGGTTGCTAAAAGAGTAGCCAGAAAACTTTTTTTAAAAAAAATACTGTTCATATACCTTTAATGCCTTAAACGGTCTCTTGAAATGTTTTGAAAGGTAACTTTTAAAAGTAAATAAAAACTCACTGCACGAAAGAGATAAAGTCCATGCTACTTTTGACATGTAACTTGGCTACACTCTCCCTGCTCATTAGTTCCAAATTCTGCACAAAGTGTTAGGGTAGGTTGTGATGTGACAGTTTTTAAAAGCAGGCCACTCACCTGTAGCGAGCAGGGCTGGAAGGAGGCAGACGGGGACGATCAAGAGAGTTATCTTCATTGTGCAGAGAAAAACACAGGACAAGGTTCAAGGGTTCTGTATGTGTTTGTGTGTGTGTGTGTGTGTGTGTGTGTGTGTTGAAGGCAGTTTTCAATCCACAATGGCTTACAGCTTGGAGGACAGAGAAACAGTAAAGAGGGCCATGTGTGAGAGAAAGCAAGCAGGGCGGTAATAGTTCCTGGATACATCCGGTCCCGTGTGTGCTTGTCTTGAACTCAACAACCATGATGACATCTCCTTCCAAGAAACCTAAAAAGGCCAGGTCAAAAAGAGCGTGTACCTTAGTGGTAGAACATATGCTTCTCATGGAGAAGGTGCCAGGGACAATACCTGGCATCTCTAGGCAACACAGGGCAAGGTTGTTGACTGAAACCCAAAAGACTTGCTGCCAGTCAGTAGAGTATTTGGGAAGGCAAACTGTGGAGTGTTGGTTGCATGTGGCTCCCAGGACTACCCAGGAGTAAAAGAAAATGACACCAAACCCTTCTAGACAATGCGGTGGATGTTTTTAGTTCCCCTTTTAGGCCTAGGAGCTGATTTTCTTAAAAAAGAAAGTGAACAGGAAGAGCTTCTGGTTTATGGAAGTATGTGGAACAATTATGAAGTATATGGAACAATTCGTTCCTGGGTATATCCGGCTCAGGCAGCATCCATTACTGGCAGAAATGTGTTCCTGTCATGGGTTTACCAACCATGATGACATCTCCAGTGAAGTTTGAATGTGTGCCTCAAACCTTTCCTACAGGGCAGCTCTTTCACGATGCTTGCCAGACAAACAAGGTAGAACATGGCTCTGTTTTCAGCTGTTCTACGAAAGATACAAAGTCAATAGATGTAGTTCTGTTGTCCAGAGGTTTGATTGGTTGCCATCTGTCTCTCACTCTCTCTCTCTTTGGCATAATTTTAAATATGAACCTTATTTATGTTAATAAACTATTTTTATGATGTTAAAAATAAACCCTTTCAAATTTTCCTAAATTTCACTGACACCACATAGGTTTACCCTCCAGTATCCTGAAGCTAAACCTATCTAGATACATAGGTTGAAATTCTACATTGGGATTTCCTAGTGTACATTGCTATATGTGGAGTTACACATTAATTGTGCTATGCAACCTTTGTGTTGAATTATTGGATAAAAAGAAGTGCTTGAGTTATCACTGGCCTCCCTTCCATCAAACCATGACCTAAAGGCTGCTGCCCATGTATTTTTGTGTCAGAACGTTAAAGATGAGCCAAGTGCCATTTTATAACTACATACACCACCTATTAGTTCCTATTGAGTTTGTAATCCATCATACCTGGTATATCAGTCATCTGGTTAATACAAGATTGACTTTTCTAAGAATATGACCACTTAGCATGCAGAAGCACAGTTTTGAAAGCTGGAATTTGGAAATACAAACCTGTATAAATGTAGGTGGTTAATGAAATATTGAAATGTTGACATTTCTAGATTGCAAAGAAATCTATTTGCAGGGAATTCTAAAACGCAAGTTGATCATTTACAGTGAAAGGGGGATGTCTACAGATTCAGAAATATACAATAACTTTTACAAATGTGAGCCTTCTTCACACTTTACACAATTTTATTCAACATGATTTTTTAAAAACAATGAATTATCCCACTTTACACATCAGTGAAAATCGCCTGCTAAAAAATGAAATGGCGGATGCTGCAGTTGAATGCTGGTAAGAAGCTTCCACGGACTTTCAGTGTGTAATTTCTTCATGGAGGGAAGGACTCCATTTTCTGAGGGACTAGCTACTTGCCACTTTTGGTTAATATTTTGGGAGCAGGAGTGCACTGAGGATTCTTTACCATTTCCATATACAATCCAGGAACCCCAAAAATTCGTGGCTCATTCATACAGGCATGTTTCGTCCCACAGCCACGTTTAGCATGATGGTAGATCTTTCCCTCTGCAAGAATGGAGAGCAAAAAAATAATAGACAAAAATGATTTTCTTTTTTTCCTCTTACATATAATGACCATTTTTACACAGAACAACAGCCCGCTAGGTGCTAGTGAGCCTAGATACACCACTGGAAATTGTCATTCTGTAAATGGAATTCTCAGAGAAGCAAAAGTTTTTGTAAATACTGTTTTTTTGGTTTTTTGGTTTTTTGTGGCTTGTTTCAACAAGCAATGCCAACGGGAAAAGTTTGAAGATTTGATTAGATTGAAATTCTGATTATTGTTCATCTTGTATCTCGAATTTCTCAGTGTATTTCTAACTCCTGGTGCAATAAATATATCTGGTTTTAGAGGTTAGCAGCCTTTGATGTATCTTAGTCCAGCCATCTTTCCTCCAATGTTCTCTCAAACAAAGCTTGGATGGGACAAGGCTTCCTGTCCTGTCCAACACTCTCTTCTAACAGAAAGTAATTGCCTTCTGAGTTCTAGCTTTTACTGATAGTATGCCTGTCTCTTTCCTGCAGAATGAGGATGGCTTGTTGAACAAGTTCTAATGGGTTCTTTTCTATTTGTTGACCACAAGATGATATTACAGGAGAGGTTTGTCAGTTGTATCTTACCATGTTCCACAGACACATCATAGTAGACACAATTATCTTCCCATCCATTGCAGCTTATTATCTCTGTGGGTACACATCTGGGATCCTCTGAGAAGCACCCAGGGCACTTCAGTCCATTGGGTATGACCCCGAGCCGTGGCACTGGGAAAACAAGAACAAACATCAGAATTATTAAGAACAGCTTCTCTCCTCTCCTGCCATATCATTTTTAGAATACCGAATGTAGGGGGAATCATAGAATTATAGAACTTTTCATAGAATCATAGAATGCTTTTCCTATATCTGGATGGTGAGCAATTGTGTCAACTGCATGGATCTCCAAAGAACACCACCACACCCAAGGTCCTTGTGAATGCCTGTCATTGTGAAGAAAAAATAGCTGGACATTTGTCATCAAGAAATGGTTGGGTTCATGAGAATAACAGTTGAGAAAAAGTGGACAAATGGGACACCACTGTAGCTATATCTTGTAAGCTCACGGATCTTACACGGATGCTGGATCACACCCAATATAACAGAAATTAAATAACTTTATAACACTTCAACAATCAAAATTAAAATCTGCAGTTCAGAAGACCAGAAAGGAAAACTGTGATCTCATGAGACCCCAAAAGCTTGAGTGAACAGCTAAAATCAGGCTTAAGAGACAACATTCCACCACCAGGGTCCCATTGACACTACATAGCTATCTTTCTATGGTTCTAGTTCAACTGCCATGAACCCATCTTATGGAATCTTGTGGTCTATAGTTTAGTGAGGCACAAGAGCAGCTCTCTGGCTGAGAATTCTAAATGCCCTTCCTTAAACTGTCGGTTCCAGGCTTCCATAGGACAGAACCATGGCACTTAAAGCAGAATCATACTGTTACAATTTGGTGATGTTTATGGGTCCCTTGTTGAATAGCTTTAACAAGGTAGAAGTAGAAGTAGAAGATGATGGAGAGACTTGGGACAAAAGGCTTACATGTCACTGTTCCACTGTTGCAAAGGTCCTTGCGGCAGCATTTGGCAGCTTTCCGTCTGCGCTGGGAAGGAAAGGTGAAGCTCATAGGAGATGGAAGACAATACTTCAGTTTGGTGCAGCCCTTGTATGTCGCCAACCACTTGTCATTTCCTGAGAGTTTATCATGTAGGAGGGAAAAAGCACAGCATCATTCTCTGGATCCCATGTTATCTGGATGAGATGGTTTATCTAGATATATTTCAATCTGGTTTCACGCCTGGCTATTGGAGACGGACACTTTAGGTGACCTTGCTAGCCTACACTGGGAACTGGACATGGGGAGTGTGTTTCTGTTGTTTCTGCTGGGCTTCTCAGTAACCTTTGATCGACCATTCAGTATCCTGGACAACCTTGCTGGGACAGGACTTAGAGGCACAGTTTTATACTGGCTCCATTCCTTCTTGGATGGGCAAACCCAGAAGGTGGTGCTAGTGGACCTATTTCTGAGCTGTGGTCTAAATCCAGTATTTCATCCCAGCTGCAGTCAAAGAAAGAAAGAAAGAAATTTTCAAGAGAAAATACTCCTCCGATGCATGAAATAAATCCCTGCTCTGAAGATTGCAAAGTCACCCACCAATGATGGTCTCCATGGTGAGGATGATACAGGCATTGTCAGATTTTCGGCAGACTTGTGGTGTGCCACTGCATGAGCTGCTGCTGCTGCTGCATTGTTCACACTGCAAGCAAACCCCTGGAAGAAGAAAATAACATGAAAAGTAGAGGCCAGGCTATCTGTTAATGGCACCAGCATGTTTATATCCAGTGGTTTCTCTGTTGCAAGCTGAAGCCAATATATCAAAGTTTATCTTGTTAATAAAGAGGAAGATGCTTGTATTGGATTAGATGGTCTTAAACATAAATCTGGATCCAACCTAGAAGATTTCTTATTATTTGTTCCCAAGTTGAAGAATGGAGTTCCTGAAAGTCAGAAGAATAATACATCATTGAGGATCTTGTGCAATTTTCTCACTGTATTTGAACATGATATAGTGTTGAGAAGGGATTATTCTGCATAGGAAAATTTCTGAATTTTGTACAAAAACCTGTTTTCTGCACAGGGCAAAACTTTTGCACAGGAAACCAACCCTCCTATTCCATATTTACAAGTTGTAAGCCTGACTTACAACATTGTAATTGCACAAATTCATTTTTACAGTCATTGCACCACCATTACAACAAAAGTGCCCTAAAAACCCACATTGAAGCTATGCAGCTTCTCCAACAGAGGAATTTCCATGGTGCTGAAGAATGTGGTAGTGATGCATCCAGCCCTGATAATGCATCTAGCCCTCTCCCAGTAGTGAGCCACACTGTGATAGGCAGTGGTGACAAGACATCACAGGGTCCCTGTCACAGTGTGCCCCGTTATCAAAAGAGAGAAGGATACATCATCACTTATCACCTTGCTCTCCAGCAACTTGGAAATCCCTCTGTTGGACAAGCTATATGACTTGAAAGTTAAGGTTTGGTGAGTAGCATCAGGAGATGTAACTACAGAGGTATGTCACTGTAGATACATCTCCTGATCCAGGATTGCAGCTTGTCTATTTTTCCATATGATTAATTCCTTTTCAACTCTTTGGGACACTTGAATAGGAGGACAAACCTGCAGAGGCACATTTATTTTGTCTTGCAGCAGAGAGAAAACTACCATAATTATTTGTCCCCACATGTGAGGATCGAATAGTCATTTTTATTCCATATTACGCACACATGTACATATACGCTCAGACACTCACCACTGTCTTTACTAGACAACTGATAAAGGTCCCACCTTGAGCTTTAATGAAGCAGGGAAAAGAAATCAAACAAGACACCTTGGGGTTGGGAATAGATCAGTAGGCATGTGTGTGTACATCTTCTTACCCCCAAACACATGATATTAAATGTGATGTCACACAAAATGGAACCTGTATCATTTTATATCTATCTATTCCCCTTCTATTATGCATGTTGTGATCGTATGATGCTTCTTATTTTCATACTCTTGCTTTATTGACTGCTGATGAGAGTCATATATCATATGTCTTCATATATCTTAATTTATGATATCTACTATGCTCCATGATTTCCTGATCAAACAATGACCCAAATCAGCTGGAATATCCTTAAGTAAGAAACCTCTTGTCTTGTAAGTGTTGGGGTCCTTCTGGCAATGTTGTCCTAATGGAGCAAAACCCTGTGGACTTACCTGTGGCAAGCAGGATGGAGAAGACATAGAAGCTAAGAAACATCTGAAAGTTCTTCTGAACACACAAGAAAGAGAGAGGTGAACACTGGAGCTTTGGGTAGCAGCTGTGGAAGAGGTGATGGATTTATAGTTTTAGGTGTGGAAAGGTGGGGCAGGGAAAAAGGATGGGGTATATAGAACAGTTCCTGGTCCATTCATCTCCAGAGAGGATAAATCACAGAGTTCAATCAACACCTGTCCCAGGCTTACTGACCATTACGACACATTAAGGCAAACAAATGAACCTACAGGTCCCTCTGGGACTAAGGCCAATACATGGTAGACTTTGAATGGATGGGTGGTTCAGCTATTTGTTCTACCTAAGAGTAGAGTTCTATGTCTGAGGTGCAGTCCTATACACATTTAGCTCAGAATAAGTCTTGAATTCAGTGGAACTTACTTATGACATGTGTAGGAGCATACTAGCAATATGAAGAAAATGTATATTATTCCATCCTTGATGAGCAGGGGGAGTCTCATGTCAAGACACCATGTCAAAACTCATCAGCTACCCCCAAATAAAGGAGAAGATCTCCCCTACTAATTTGGGAGACACTAGCTGAGATTCTACATTGGGCCTGTGTTGTATAAACCTACACTCACATAGTTAACATGGTGGTCACACTACATTACCCTTCTGTTGAATTCAGACATTGTGTAACCAGTTATGTATCAGCCAAAATTCCCACTTATTGTCCCATTGTGCAAGAAGGTCTGTGTCTGCTACTCCAGTGAATAAAGTAGTACATTGAAGGCACCATCCAAGAATATGCAGCTATGTGGCTGAAATCCTGTTGGTCAGTCCCAGTTGGAGGAGACCCAAGCAATCAGTTGCTGAATGGTGAGTCAATGTGATCAATTGATTCCATGGCTTTATTCTAGTTGGTAGTAACCATGGAATTTAGGCCCACGGGAAAAAGTGACAAATCTGGAACTTCACTTGAGCAACCATGACCTGAATATTTCTATTGGACAAGGTCAAACAAAGTGCAACCATGTGTATAAGGGAGCTTGTACATGCCTGACTGATATTATGAATGTTCTTTGACTTTTCTTGGGGCAGCTCTGGTGGAGGACAATTCTTCTCCAAAAACAAAGAAGACTATTATGTAGTGGTGCCATCAGGGCAGGACTTCAAGGCAAATAGCCTAGATCCCACACAACAGAATGAGCAAGAGAGGCTTCAGCTGCATTAGCTCTGGCTTGCCGTATTTTCAAGTAAAACAATGCAGATATCCATCTAAGCAAGCTTTCCCTCCCTTGTATCTTACCCTCTAAAGTATATGACCTCTTCCCATTAAGTCCCAAGTTTACCTATAATGTACCCTCCAACAGTCTCAGTTTGGGAAGGGCAATCCCAATTAATCCTCTGTTGTCTCACTTTTTCAGTTGCTTTTAAAATGTCCCAGTTTCTCTCTCCATCTCCCATTTTGCCCTTTGTCCTTAGCTTACTTAAACTGCTGCAAACTGAGTACAAAAAGGAGTTTTCACTCAATTATCTCAGCAGGGAGGACAGGAGAGGAGGGAGGATGTAATCTTGCCCTTCTCAGTAGACTAAGACAAAAGCAAACTGCAACAGCCTCTCCTAGCTTGTGTGTTTTCCTTCATTAATAACTTTTGCCTTCTTGACCACACTCTGATGTTGCTTGGCCACACAGGTCCCAGTTTCCACCAGTGGAAGGTATGCTAAAAGGGCATTTTCATGTGTACATCATAGTAACCTGATTCCACATTGACTTCCATACCTATGTGCTATGTAATCCTAGGGTTTGCAGTTCAGGGAAGGTTATATAGAAGGCTAGACCCTACAATGAAGGAATGAAACATATTTGCCAGTTATTTCTTGTTAGAATCAGACTGGCTGTTTGGGGTGTCTTGTATTGCTGTGCCTTCAAGTTGTTTCTGAATTATTGTGACCTCTATCACAAGGGTTTCTTGGCAAGATTTGTTCCAAAGGGGTTTGTCTTTGCCTTCCTCTGAGGCTGAGAGAGTGACTTGCCCAAATTTCACCCAGTGGGTTCCATAGCTGAGCAGGGATTTGAACTTTTGTCTCCAGAGTTATAATCCAGTGCTCAAACCACTACAACATGCTGGCTATCTTGGTATCATCTCTCTTGTCACTTTGCAAATCCAGGGTCAATGCTGAAAAAATGATAAGGAATATGCACAAATCTGGAGCACTGTAAGGTAAACACCATGGATGTTTATGGCTTCCAAGGAACCAGAGAGCTTAGTCATGTTGGGAGGCTTAAACTACAGTTTTCACAGTCTCACAGCCAGTATTGTCAGAAGCAGATTCTGACAGCTGCAGTCCAAAAAGTTCTGGAGAGCACATGTTGCCAGGAATTCCAAAATACAGACTTAACAAGAAAAAGGAACATTCAATGATTTAGAAACATCCCAAAAGCTGTTAAAGAAAGGCCTCTTTATGTGACATGATTTAGTCATTCAGAAAGATAAGTGAACAAATTATCTTCTCTCAAAAATCAATGGAAATCAACATTACTTAGTCAATTTCATATCTGGATATAACGTATATACATAATTTTTAACCTCTTGCTTCCACAGATGTTCATTTCAGCCAGTCTCTCGTGTTCTGAGGGACCAGCTGCTTGGTAATTCACGTGAGTCTCCTAGGGGCTGGAGTACACTTAGCAGTTTTCCAAACTTCTACAAAGAGTCCAGGTATCCCCCCGATATTTGGTTTGTTCATGCAGGCGTACTTGGTCCCACAGCCACGTTTAGCAAAAGTGTATATCTGGTTGCCTACAAGAAATGAGGAGGGGGGGAATCAGCTTTTGAGAAACTGCCTCAGTTATGAATTTCATAGAATTGTAGAATCTTGGAGCTGGAAGGAGACACAAGGGTGAGCTAGTCCGATCTTCTGCCATGCCATACAATTAAAGCATCCCTGAGAGAACCCATACAGCCTCTGTTTAAAGATCTCCGAAAATGGAGAGCCCAGCACTGTCCAAGGCAGTCTGTTCTACTGTCAAACAGCTCTTACTACACAAAGAAGTCCCTCTAATGTTTAGATGGGATCTCTTTTCTTGTAATTTGAATCCATCGATTCATGTTCTAATCTCTGGAACAAAAGAAAATAAGTTTTCTCCATCTTCTAAATGACAACCCTACAGATATTTAAAGGTGACTACCATATAACCTCTCAGTCTTCTCTTCTCCAAGTTAAATTCATCCAGTTCCCTAAGTCATCCCTCAAAAGGTTTGGTTTTCAGAACTTTCATCATCTCAGTCACTCTTCTCTGGGCATTTTCCAGCTTGTCAATATCCTTCGTGAACTGTGGTGCCCAGAAGTGGACATAGTATTCTTGGTGAGGTCTGACCATAGCAGAATAGAGTGAGACTACTCCTTCCCTTGATCTAGACACTATTCAATCCAGAACTGATGTAACCCAGAATTTCATGGCTGTTTTAGTTGCCACATTAAACGGTTGACTCATGTTTAGCTTGGGGTCCATTAAGACCCCTAGATCTTTTTCACGTGTTTTGCTTTCAAGCTAGGTCATCCATCCTATATTTGTGCATTTCAGTATTTATTCTTATTCATTACTGACATTTAGATCCTGACTTTGTATCCCACCCCTCCTGCAATGAGCTAAAAGCAACAGCCATGGATTTTCTCCTCTCTGCTTAATCTTCCCAACAACCTAGTGTGGTAGGTAAGTCTGAGAAGGGAAGATTCTCAAATTAGATACTAAGTTTCCAGAACCTGGACATGCCACATCCCAGTGTAATACTCAAAGCACCACAACACAACCTAACTACTATACCACTAGCTATCATGTAAACCACCATATTATCATCATCATCAACAACATCATCATGATCATTATCATCATCATATCATCTTTCTGTAATCAAGAGGGTGAACAATAACAAATAATACAACATATAACCAGTTAAAGGAGCATCTGAAACCAATATATATTAAAATCTACCAATAAATACTTTAAAATGCATAATTTAAAAATGATCTGGATAGGCCTGCCTGAAGAGGCTGGTCTTTACTGCTGTTTTAAATACAGATATTGTTTCCAGCTGACAAATTTCTTCTGGCAGAACACTCCACAGTCTGGAGGCAGCCAAAGAAAATGTCTTCTGGGTAACAGTCAGCATAGTTTTTGGCTCACTGAAATTCAGGACTCCCAGAGGATCTGAGTGTACAGGACAGATTATACAAAGAGTAACATCATTATGGAATCCTTGGGTAACGGTGGGACAATGACTGTCTTGGCCCCTGCTGATCTCAAGGAAATGGCACCTTATTCCTGGCAGAGATATTCAATTTCAGTTAGCCTATCCTAAAAAGTTTCCTGATGGTTTTACCCCTATAGAACAGAAAGGGAGAAACTGCAGTATACCAAAAACTAAAGCTGTAACACTCTTCAAGATGTTTGTCTCTAAATGTATGTAAGCGCTCAAAAAGACTGAATAACCCAGGATCTTGTTTTGTGGGACAAGAAAGAAAACATCTCTCTCTGTCTCTTTCTCTCTCTCTCCCTCTCCCTATCTCCCATTCCTTCTCTCTCTCTCCCTCTCTCCACTCTCTGTCCACTTTGCATGACTCACTTCTTACCCTGTTCCACGGTCATATCATAGTAGACACATTTGCTCTCATGGCCGTGGCATTTTAGTGTCTCTGTGGGTTTGCAGTTAGAATGTGTTGAGAAGCATCCAGGACAGAGTAGTCCATTCGGCTTGGTCGGCAATCGTGGTACTGGGAAAAATCACATTTATCGTTAATAACAATCACCTCCTGGTCTCCTCCTTGCAAAATGAAATTTGTAATTCAAAACCAAAGGTGGTAAATGCTGTCTTGATTTGGCCAGGACAGTCCCTGTTAATCCTCTGTCATCCCACTTTTTCAACTGCTTTTTTCCCCTCCTCCTGCTTTCCTTCTTTGTCCTCAGCTTATTTCCATTGCTGCAAACTAAGGCCCTTTTCACATGTGGTGGGGGAACGGGCGAAAACAAGCTAAAACGGAGCTTACCCGCAGCCGGGTAAGTCCGTCGCCCAGCGGAGCAGCGCGAGCTCGCTGCTCCACACTCCTCCGCGTCCCAGATGGCAGCTTCTGGTTGGTGGAGGCTCTTCACCAACCGGAGAAGCTCGCCAGCCAGAAGCCCACCCCCGGCAGATCTGCAGGCACGCACTTGCGCGCGCCTGCAAATCCACTTTAGAGCCGTGCGACAGAGCAGCACAGGGCTGCGCGCTCCATGCTTTTTAAAAACCTCGGAAAAGAGGTTTTTAAAAAACACACAACCCGGCTAGTTCCCGCCGCTCCTGAGTGGATTCTGGTGTGGAACTACGAAAAGTAGTCCACGCCAGTCCACTCGACGGTGTAGAAGACCTCCGTTAGAGGTTGCTGTACACCATTTTAGAAGCCCGGTATGGAAATGGCCTAAGTTCAAATTGCAAAAGGCATTTGCACTCAGTTAACTCAGCAGAAGGAGAAGAGTGATAGGAATCTTCCCCTTTCCTGTAGGCTCAGGCAAAAGCAAACTTCTGCAGCCTCTCTTAACTCATATGCTCCTCCTCATCAATAATGCTTGCCATCTTGACTAAACTCTGATATTGCGTGGCCAGACACATCCCAGTTTTCCTCTGTGAAATGATGGAGAGTATGCACTCTACAGTTGCCTCTGTGCTGGTTCATTGCAATGCCCTTCCAGTCTTTCTTTTGGGCCCTTTCACACTAGAAATTCTCCCTCTTGATGGAGTTTCCCAAGCACTGGGAAGCCCCATTTTTGGCCAACAGACAAATAGCACATGAATTCTCTTTCTATCTCTGCAATGATGAATGCAGATGCTTTTGAAAAGCATGAAACAATAGTGTCAAGAAAGGGGAGATATTTCAGTTTCATGTTTCCAGTGGAGGTGGGTGACTTCTAGGTCACTGGAACAATGCAACTGCTCTGAGTTTTAACACAAGCTTTAAAGGATCTATCCAAGAGATGGAGCCCTAGCTTTAAAATAGCTTCAGTACTGTGGATAGCTCCCTTCATGTTTATATGAAAAGCCAGAGTGGATTCACTGTCACCCTGACAAGGTGGCTATCACCTGCCATTGCATGCTCCACAAGTGAATTTATACATGCAATGTTTTTTGGCCATTGACTTAAATAAACAAATACATACATACATGCAACAATCTAGAATTTGAAGTTACCCAGCTGCACCACAGCATCCAGTCAACCCAGCGTTCTGTGCATTTTAGTCATCCTAACCGCAGAAATCATTCTCTGGGAAGCAGTCCTACATCGGGAACCCTTTTCATCAACATGAACTTCCTTTTAAAAGAGGAAGGGGAAGAGGGGCTTAAAAAGCCCAGGCACTCACATTTGACCGTTCCCCTGTTGCAGAGATCCTTGTGGCAACACTTAGCAGCTCTCCGTTTGCGCTGAGAAGGAAAAGTGAACGTTGTGGAAGATGCAAAACAGTAGTGTTTCTTGGTGCAGCCTTTATAAGTGGAAATCCATCTTTCATTCCCTAGGGGGTTTTTCATAGAATAAAACAACAACGGCACCAGCACACATGTTATTTGTTATTTATAATATAAATCCCAACTAGAATCCTGTTGGTGATTTAGGTGTCTGCAACCTGGCATATACTTTTAAAAGGATATTATGGAAAAGGGTAACCAGCATTTCCCTGCCTAACACTTGCCACACACACCTGTGTGGAAGCCTTCTTCGACAAGAAATAAGCACTCTCTTGGCTATAGAGAAGGTCTTCTTAGTGGCTGCTCCTAGACTTCCCTCCTAGACTGGATTTCTCCTTGCTCTTCTTTCACCAGTGAGATCTTTCTAGTCCAGCAAGCTTTGGAGAATTGATTAATTTTTTATTTATTTTATATCCCATCTTTCATGCGGCATGGACTTCAAGGCAGTGTGCAACTTCTTAAAAACACAATACAACTAAAACAATCCTCATAGTACAAAAGTTACTGCAAAACATAATAAAATAGAAACCAGCACAGACAGACACACAAATAAAAATCTACATCTGCTGCAAACCAAGTGCCTCCTGAAACAAAAAGGTATTTACCTGCTGGTGGAAAGATAGCAGGGAGGGGACTAGTTGAACCTCCCGGGGAAGAGACTTCCACAACTTGGGAGAAGCTACCAAAAAGGCCTTCTCTCATGTCTTCACCAACCATATCTGTAATAGTGGTGGGACCAAAAGAAAACCCTCCGCTGCAGTTAAAGCTCAGGCAGGATCATATACATTAAGGGGCTGTATTTGTTTATTTAATGTGCTGCACTACATTTATTTCTGTGCTTTTTAAAGTAATGTTTTCACAGGCTTTAATTCCACAGACATAAGTCCCCAAGTGAATTCTGGCCACCATCATCATCATTGTTATTGTTAGTATTATTTCATGTAGCTTGTGCCTTTTCTCGAACACCAGGATACTTACAAAAGATAAATGCAGGTACAAAGGAGACATACCCAGCACATAATTAAACTCTGGCCCTGACTCTAACTCATCTGTTTCTCTGACCCTGACTAACTCTAAGACCTCAAATTCCTAAATCTAAATGCCATTCACACAAGACTTTTTTTTCGGGGGGGGGGGAATCCCTTCAGCCAATCATCAGTCACACCCAACATTCTGTTCTGTCATCGCCTCCCAACAGATCATTACCTTGCAACATCTATTACACTTTGCATGCATAATTACACTTCAACTTAACATGTTGAGTAAGTGCAGTGGTGTTTTCTATGTAAGTCCAGAGCATCACGGCCCTCTCCCCTGTTCCAACCAGATGTGCCTGGAAGATAGTAGCACTAAGAGAAGCTTCCCCTTGCCCAAAGATCTTAGAACCTGGGCGGACTCATCTAGGAAGGGATGGTCCTTCAGATACCCTGGCCCAAGCCGTACCTACCTACAAAGTATTCTGTAGTGACGGTGAGACAATGCTTTTCAGTCTTTGGGCAAGAATATGGTGCCCCTGTACATGAAGTGTTGCTGCTGCTGCAACGTTCACAGTCTAGGCAAAGGACTAGAAGAGAAAAATAGCCAGATAATAATATAAGGAACAGTGGTCAGCTCCATCTTCTTCATTCTTCAATAGGATTAATATTCCGTTACATTACTGTGTTGCCAGTTTCTCAAGCTGAATGAATAGTTGCAGCTCAGTGATGGCTTTGTGAGCAGAAAGTCAGTCTAAGAAATCTCAAGATAGAACAGGGGTGGGAAAGCCACATGACAACCTTGGCATCCTTTTGGCAGATCCCCAGAACCTTCTACTCATTTTTTACAATGCACTGATTTCATAAGTCCACCCTCCTTGGAGTGAGTCTGCCTTGTTGACATAAGAGCCACCAACCGGCACCAACTAGCTAGTCTAATAGTCTTTGGTATAAGCTTTCTTCTTCTTCCCAAGCCTAAGACATGGTGGGCCTAGGAATGTGGGCCTAGTGATGTCTTAGTTGTGCATCTTGTCATATATGTCTGCATTGGCTCCCCTCAGCCCCCCTGGAGGCTTGTACCAATGACATTTGGCTGCCTCTATTGAGATGTCCAGAGCTGCTGCAGTTGACACCGAAATCTGGTACCAACTACAACCACTTTTGTGGTACAGAAAAGTGCCAGAATACCTTCCTGAACAATACAGTCCCACACTATTCTGTTAGGACAGTGTTTCCTCTTCTTCCAAGATGGAAAAGGGAGAGAGAAGAGTAAGCAACAACAGTTTCTTCTTCCTCTTCTTCTTCTTCATAATTTTATTTTTGTGGGTGTGGTTCTGTTTTCACCATTACTACTACCACCACCATTGTCTTTACCAACAGCTGCAAATTAGAGCAGAACTCCAAAGCAGCCGGAGACACAATTAATGTAGTCTTTAGTCCATGTATGCTACCTATCCCTGACCTAAAAGATTAAACTCTGTAGACTTACCTGTCACAAGCAGAAGGAGGAAGTAGATCAGAGATGCCAGCATGGTCTTGAGAACATATGAAGAAAAGAAAGTAAAATGGGAGCTTAGAAAGCAGCTGCACAAGAAGTGTCTAACTTAATATATTCCATTGGTGCCTGGTGGGTTCCATGTCACTGGGATGGTAAATCTTTAAAAGAACTGTCCAAGGTGCCCAATCTTATCCCTTAAAATAAGTTCAGAACCTTGGACAGCTCCTCTAAAAGTACTGACTCCTACCTCCTTGTCTAGATGGGATAAAAGGGTGAGGGGAGAGTAGGAGAAAGGTGGAGCGTTGAATGGTTCCTGATTGAACTGGAAGTATCAATGCCTGTCCTGGCATTGCTGACCATAATGACATGTACAGCAAGTGAGCATGGCATTGTAAGGCCTCTACATAAAATGGGATAGGGTAAAACAAGGGAGAATCAATGAATGGGTGATTCAGTTATTCATTGTATCAGGGTTAGCCCTTCCTCTAGGCACTTGACAGTGGAGTCAAGTGGCAGATGCAGGGAGGCAGCAACAAATTGTGGGAAGGCATGTGTTGTCCTTCACCCTTGTAGGTTAAGCCACCTTGCAAGCCTAAGGTAATTTGATTTCTTCAGATGAAATGGAGTATGTTGTCCCATTGCCTTCACTGAAGGAAAATTCAACTGCCAGGCCAGTCAGCTTTGGTTGCATGGAACAGCAGGGGTGCCATCTTATTCTTTGGCTTGAGCAGCCAATTGGCTTGGGCTACAACTGAACTGCATTCATATGACAAAAAAGGAGGAGAACAATGAATCACCACTAGAGTACAATCTCACCTGTTTCCTCTTGCATTATTTTGGTTGTTGTAAAAAGCACTGAAATGAGCATTCAAAATAATCCTCTTTGGTCAGGATTTTTTTGGAAAAAAAAATGCTGAAGTCCTTTTTATTTGGGTGGATGTCTGCTACCAGTAGAAAGAACCGAGTGTTCTTTTTCCTTTTAATTGTGTGTTTAATCCTGTTTCAACCTTTAATGTTTTTTTCTTCATTTTATCTATTTATGCTGTTTTATTTTAACCTGCATTGAGTCCTATCCATGGAAGAAAGGTAGGCCATAAATGAAATCGATAATTAGACAGACAGACAGACAGACAGACAGACAGACAGATAGATAGATTAGACTTGGAATTCCAAATGAGAACTTCTCTTTTGATCAGCAATTTTTTTTCACCTCAAACTAAGGGAGCTTTTAAGAGTGACCCAAATAATATTTCCTCAGAAGTTAAATACCCTGAGTTCAGTGTGATTTGCCTCCTACTAAATATGTCTTGGAGTTATACTTACTTACCTGGAAGTAAGTCCAGCTGAACTCAGTGGAACTTAGTTTGGCGTAAACTCACAGATTTGACAGTTGAGTGTACTGGTCTCTCTTCTGTTGTTTCGGCATCCAACTTGAGGTCTTTTCCACTTAAAGACTACATTGCCATGGCATGTCATTGATCAGACATTGTTAAGAAACTGGGTGCCATTTGTGTTCCAGGGAAGATTTCTACTTCAGCGTTGCTTCCATAATTACAATATGCAGTAGAAGAAACATGGATTGTTGCTGGAGCTGATATGGCTTCCCAGAACATGTTGGCTAAAGTTACCCTAGTAACAACTGCCTCTGAAAATACCTTCTAGTTGCTGTCATGATTATGACATCAGTGCTCTGTTTCTCCATCTTATATGTATTTGTCTACAGCTGTCAGTATTTCTCTCTCTCTCTGTCCAGCCAATAAGCTGCTGGGGAAGGGACAGGTCATTCTTGTAACGGTCAGGACTGATCAGTGGCAGAAGTCTTTTGACATTAGGCCAAAGACCATGTACCTCAAAAAGTTGAGGACCTCACGTGGCCACTCTTCTCATATAGTTGTGAATCATATTGGTCAGCTCCAAATACAATAAATTTATTGAATCAGTCTATGAGTCAACACATAGATAAATTCCACTAAATCAACAGGCCTGCTATAGATGAAGCTAATGACAGAATTCAGGGAAAGAGAAGGAAATAGACAATTTATTATGTATCTTACAGTGGGTGAATTAAAGTAAAGGGAATTCTTTATCCAGGGTATTAAAACTGGCCTACCCTCTTCATTACAGGATACAGTGCAGGAAACTTTCAGAAACAGTTTCAAAAAGAGATAAGTAAACATTAGAAAATAATCTGCCATATCCATAGCTGTGAAGGGCAAACTTTACAGAGGTCCCTCCAAACTGTGTCACATTCTGTGTGACTTTCTGTGTGACTTTGTCATGAGCAAATCTTGGGAAGTGTGAAGCCATCAAGATAACATATTGGAAACAGTAAATATTGAGAATTTTATTTTCTGTTGTTAGAGTAATGATCGTGCTATGAGTGTACATGAAGGTTTACACATTCATACAAGCTAGAGACAAAGTCCCACCCTGTTACATTCTGCATTTAATCAGGAAAAACGACAAGAGGCCATGAGAGAGGGTAAGGAACAAATAAGAAGGACTTGATATGGACAAATGCATTCAGGAATATATATGTGAGTGTGTGCATGTGTGTTTATATATAGGCTTCCCTAATCCTTTTACACATACCCAAGCCTTTCAGATTCCTTATGGAAATGTAACAAAATCATTGCCCATTATCAATGCAAGGCAGCAGAGCTTGAAGAGTTGAAGACACCAAGACATTTTGATGACGAGGAATGATATTGCCAACTGTGTCCAACATAATGTCCACGTTTTCGTGCTTCTTCCAGGTGTGATTATGGGAACTGTCATAATGGCCTCCTTTCTGCTGTCTCCTGTTATCACGGAGGTGGGGAAATGTAGATAGTCCTAAGGTCTCATTTGCCCAGGTTTTGGTCCTGCAGACCTCTGAAAGCCACGCCACCATCAGGAAGATGACCTGTTGGATGGTCCCAGTGACAGTATACCCATTATATCAAGCATTGAATGGCAAGCCAACCCTTTGATACATGCAGTTGATTAAATGGCCCAGCTCTAGTTGGGACTAACAATGGAATTTAGGATCAAGTAAAGTAGTTACCTTTACACAGTAGATCAAGTGAAGTAGTTGCCCTTACACAGTCATGATCTGAATACACCTATTGCACAACAGCCCAAAATATACAAACTGTAAGGGAGTAAAGGAACTTAAACATCTGTGTATGACACCCACAAGATTCCAGCCAATATATTCATTATTAGTGGGGCTTAGGAGTAGGGGACCCACACAAAAAGCTCCAAAGACCAGACATGATTCATGGGTAGCACAGATCCCATCCTTGCGCTGCAGGCTTTGTCAACATGAAGTTTAGTTTTATGGGAAAATGTGACCCATTCTCCTCTGAGAAACCTTCCACTTGGATTCAGGCATTCTTTGAACTCATGCCAATGGAGTTACCCACAGCAGAAATATATGGGACCACAATGGACTGGATTCTTTTTATTGCCTCCAGAATCTTTGGTGCTCAAGTTTTGGTGTCAAAGGGTACCTGGAGAAGGTACCATGGCAAGCAGTTGCAGTGTGGATGCTGCGATGGAACAAGATCTCAGTACATGAATTTGGCCAAAAGGATGCTGAAAAGACCAGGAAGTAGGAGAGGGAAGACACCTCTTCCCAGATAATGGCTGAGGATAGAGGGTGAAGAAGATTTTGCATCCTGGCATTCTTCTGCATTCATCACTGTGTAGCTCTTCCCACTAAGGAACAGAGTGGAGTTGGTTTTGAGTTTGCACGCACTTTGTGTTCCACAGCCCTTCAGGATGACGGTGTCATTTCCTATGGGGAGAAATGCAGTGATCATCATGTATTGGGGAGAGAACTCTTGCAACAATATTTCTAGATTAAAGCTTGGAAAACTTTTGAAAACTATTTTTTACTGCAGCTCCCAGAAATTGCCACACTCAACATGGCAAGAAGCCAAACTTGGATCCTTGGAGATGTAGTCCAAACAAGAAACTTTTCCATACTCAAGCTATCTCTTGAATAAGCACGACCCCAGGCAATGTTTTATATAAAAAGGACAGCTAGGACTTCAAAATCCTAAGAGAAGCTCATAATCATAGAGAAGTTCTCTTTTAAAATCTGCTTGATTTGCACAGATCGATGGATGTTTGTCATGATAGAAGAAACAATGCAATACTGCCCACTCAAATCACTTAGAGAAATGACCTTTTAGATAACAAAAAAACACAAATCCCACCATCCTGGCTGAGGGATTCCAGAAATCACTCTCCAAATACTAACTTTGCCAAACTATGCCTTTGCTTCTGGATGTAGTGCTGCTATTGAAAGTATAGAAGATGGGTGGGTGAAGTTTGGTCCTTGGGCCAAATGTGGGCTCCAAATATTTGTCTGTCTGTCTGTTTATCTATCTATCCGTCCTTTGATACTTCCAGAATTCCCAAAGCAACCTTTTCCTGGCCAAAAAGTGCATCAGTTGTAAACTTTACCTTTCAAACAGGTTGCAAAGTTTCCCTGTCCTAATGTTAGGAATACCCATTTCTGAGAACCGGAAGTAGACTTCCAACTACTCTGGGTGTTTTGTTTGTTTCTTTGTTTGTTTGGCCTCCGGAGGGTCCCAGGACATAAAAGTGACCCTAGACCTCTGCAGTTGCCCACTTTATGGTAGAAGCAGAAACTTATGTGTTTTACTGGTTAGAATATGAGACTAGAAGGAGTAGGTGCTTCTGTATCAGCAGAGTGGTGCTTCTACTCCAGGCTACGCTGAATAGTTTCAGCACCTAGGATACTCCTTTGTAGTCTGAACTAAATCCCAGAATGGTTTTCCTTTACATGGAAGCCACTAGCTGCCACTGAGCTAGAGGTAAGAAAGACGTTCAAAACCTGACTTAGCCATGAGTTTCACTGCAAGGCCTTAGGCCAATCCCTCCTTCTCAGGCCAAACTATGGGGAAAGGAGGAGATGATGGGAGAAATAGTATGCCATCTTGAGTCTTCTGGAAGTAAAGGAGGGTCAGCACATGGAACCTGATTGATAAATACGTGGTTGAAAGGTTGGCAGGTTTATTCCTCCAGATGCAGTGGTTCTCCGCCTCTCTTTTCTCTGTCTTTCACAACTGACCACCAGCCGAGCCCTTTGCCTACAACAGAATTTTTTGGCAGAAGGCTCATATTATAGCACCACAATCTCCCACCTAGCCTGCCTGGTGGCCATATTGGCTTCTAGATTCTAGACGCTGCAGTCCACAGGTGAGCACAGTGCAGCCCATAGGTTGTAAATGACCTCTGAACCCTACTAGCCTCCTATAACCACCCCCCACCCCACTGGTCTCTGAAAGCCAATCAAAATTATAAGTTTTGGCACAAGGTCAAGGCAGTTTTTCCCCCTCAAATCTATAAAAAAAATCTCCTAAACGTGAAAAAAAAACCCAGCGACCTCATATGCATCCCAGAACCACAGGTTATCCCCAAAAGCTCAGTTTTCCTCTGCAATCCTTCTGAAAATGGCAACAGTAAACAAAGTAGTCTCCATCTTCCATTTTGAGGGGGACTGCAGATGGAAACAGAGGTATTTGGGGTTGCTGTGGGGGGACTGTAGCCCGCAGAGGGGTTGGGTGGGGTGAGGAATTGGTCCACAGTCCACACACAGTTGCCCATGCTTAGAATAATCCAAAAAATACATTTTGTACCACACAGCATCTTGCTGAATTTTGCCCAATGGCTGTGGTATGTGCCTACAGGTCTTGCTACCTCTGAAGATCATCTGATCTTCCCTTCTAACTGAGCCACCTTGGGTTTCTGAGTCCATACTACCCACTCCCTTTAGCCCATCTGCAAATCTTTCAGGATTACCATTGTTGGGCATCACTGTTAGATCGATGCACTTATTTTCAGCCCCAGTGCAGTTGACTTTGGAAGACTTGCATTCCAACTCGGTCGAAGTGAAACATCCTATTGGGCAAACAAACCTATTTGGAAAATCAGCGGCAGGATTATCTAGGAAATGAAGAAGAGAAATGAAAGCGAAGCGGTTGATGCACGGAGACTGTGGAAGTCACCAAGAAGCAGAACTTGTCCTGTTAGACTTTCAAAAGAAAACTAAAGTGTTTCCCACCAATTTGGGGTGGTATAGCTGTACCGGAAAGTTATATAAGTTTTGTACAATTATAACTGCCATCATCATCATCAGTCGTCATTCAATATGCACTCTCTGTTGTGTTACTTTACACATATTTGGCTATGTAGCAGAAGAGCTACAGAATCATCCTACTAGTGAATTGCAAAAATACATATTTGGGCCCAGGCAAGAGCCTCCTAATGCTCATTGGGCTCTACTGCTATCCACTGGCACTCCCTACCTGATGTCCCAGTGCATTGGTCTTGATACACAACTGTAAAGGAACTTACCCATGTGTGGGTCACCAACAGGATTCCAGCCCCTCAATGGCTGTTTATACTGCAGAAATTGACTAATTCAATTCTCAATCCCTCTCTTCTCAGGATACTTGGATGCCTTCTAAACACCAGACTGCAGAACCCCAGATTCCTTAGGAAGGAGCAGTGGCAATTCAAGTGATATGAAAATGATAGAACTATGTAGTTTGATCTGCACAATTCCAGCAATTTGACACAACAGTAACTGCCCTGGATCCATTCTTTGAAATTCTTTAATGTTTAACTTGCAGAAGGTATTCAGAATTCTCTCTGTTAGACATCACACTACTGCTCTGAAATTCTGGAGGAAAGAGAATTCCCTCACTAAATTATAGTTCTGAAAATTCCATGGGGCAAAGCAAAGACAGTTAAAGTGGTAACACACTGCTAAATGTAGTGCAGATACAACCAGAGAGATACAACTTTTTTGAGGGGGGGAGCGTTATTCCAGACTTCAATTAGAGTCCAGGTCAGATTTCTTTTTCTGTATAATGCCCACCTTAAGGAATATTAGCACCTGGAGCAAAGGCAGATCAGCTGGTGAGGAGAGCTATCATTTCTGCCCCAGCATCTAGTGTCTGAGGTGATTGCCTCCCCCTGCCTAATGGAAGGGCCATGATTTTGTATTTTATCTGACACTGACCTTCCAGGCTCTCAGGTAGAGGTCTAGCTTCTGTTATCCACTAATCAGGCATTTTTTTCATTTAATGGAAATGATAGGAATGGCAGCAAGGATTTTCTGCAGCCAAAGTCCTTGCTCTACCATTCTGTGTCACCGTGGCCCACCAGATGATTACAGAGAGTGCAAAAGCAGGACAAGATGACAGAAACCCATCGCCATGACTAGTATCCAGAGGTGTATTGCCTACAAACCAGGCAGTACTGTATTGTTAATAGGGATAGGACGAATCCAGAATTTTCTGAACCCCTGGAAGGTTCTGGGAATGCACGAATCTCATGAATCTCGAATCTTTCTAATCATTTTTTAAACTTTTTTTTTAAAAAAATTAAACGTTTTAAAACTTTTTTTAAACAGAGCTTTTTTTAAAAAAAACCTATTTTTTGGTTGGTGGATTTGAAAGATTCAGTTCGCCTATTTTTGCACAGGGATTCAGATTTACGAATCTCAAATCCTTCAGCTGGGCCATTCCTAAAAAAAAAAAAATATGCAGAGTAGCTCTTCATAGCCTTATGTTCCACGAATTTGCTTTAATTCCCTCTTAAAAGCATCCATGGTGGCAACCATCACCATATCTTGTGTAGTTCCTTCCCTAGTTTAAATGTATACAAGGAACTATCCCTTTCTCTGTTCTGAGACTCCAACTTGCCGCTTCACTTGACCAAGCTTGGAAAAGTTGCCCGTGCTGGCTAGGAGATACTGGGAGATATAGTTAAGAAAGCAACATTGCCAAGCTGTAGTCTTGTGATGCAAGGGAGGCCATACTGGCTGGGGGATTGGGGCTGAGATCATCCAAAAAAGGAAAACTTTTGAAGAGCTGGTTTCTTATACAGCTAAATTCCCAAAGCAAAAATGGGATGATGAACAAAATGGTAAAATTCAGATTTCAAACTCAGGGAGCATAACTGAAGATTATTTACCTGGCACAATTGTGGCACTGTTGCAGTTGGCGGTGGTGCAGCACACCGAGCTTAAGCTCAGAGTTTCCCCTTTTGCAATGGTGATGCTAAATGATGTGGGACAAGAATCCTTCTTTCCACATGTTTGGTATGAATGGTTGTTGTTCTGTGCTCCTTCAGATCACAAAAAAGAAGATTGACAAGTAGGTGAGCAGACCCCTTTTCCAGAATCCTTCATCTCTGTATAACATGATTTTTTTCCAGTTCTACCTCTCTCAATTTTCTCCCATAAATTCATTAAAAGAAGGGGTGAGGAAACATGGTTTTTACTAGCTCTCTACAACAGAGTATTGTTTAACTTTGATTTAAGGCTGCATAAAATGTACTTACAATACTAATTCACTTAAACAAATAGGATCCATGCTGTATTTTGGCATTTCAATAGGAATGGATGAAGCTCAGAAAAAAAGAGGAAAGCAAAAGATGCAGAATGCAACAAAAATGCAAAGTGATTTCCTTCTGAAAAAAAAGCAAAGCAAGTTAATGAACCAACAAACTTCCTCTGGATGCTTTGCGGCAGATTGTGGAGTGTGAGATCGAGAAAAATAATTCTGATCGGATGACGGCTGCACAGCGAACCTGTATCTTTTCCTGAGTAAGGCTGGAAAAAATGTTCAAAAATATGTGAAAAATGATTGAAAAATATGGGGTTTTGTGAGTATGGAGAAATCCTGATGAGAAGACTCCTGAACTGATTAGAATCTTTGCAGTTTGGGACTTATTCTGTGCAAAATTCATATATGTTTGTTTTGCAATACGAAACAGCACTTTCTGTGCAGGAAACAGCTTTTTTCTGTGCAGGTCATAATATTTTAGCACAGACATATTAATTCCTGTTTCTAAATTGCTGTTTCCTGTGCAGAAAACTAAGTTTTCTATGCAAAACAAACACAAGTGGATTTTTCACAAAACCAGTCCTGTATTGCGAATATCTTCAAAAACTGCATGGTTTTCCAAGCTTTTCTCACAGTAGGAAGAAAATTGCTAAACAGTAAACCTTTTATACAGTGGAAAAAAGACTTGACCAAATTTATATGGCAAGGGAAAAAACCAAGAATTAAATGGAATATTATGACAGATCAAATACTATGGGGAGGAATGGGAGTACCGGATTTTCAATTATATTACAAAGCTGCAGCATTCATATGGCTAAAAGACTGGATTGACTTACAAGATACAAGAATGCTTGCACTGTAGGGAGCAGACCTGAGGATGGGATGGCATGCCTATATGTTTTATGATAAAGCAAAAATTGACAAAGATTTTTCACATCACTATATCAGAAAATCGCTTCTGAAGATATGGGATAAATATAAGAGTAAAAATATAAGGCAGCTACCCATGTGGGTATCCCCTCAAGAAGCTTTCTTTGGAAGATGGAAGGCAACAGAGAAATGGCTGAGATATCAGGATATATTAGAGAAAACAATGACAAATGCATATAAGATCAAATCAAGAGAAAAATTGGAACAGGAAGGACTGCCATTAAGTTGGTTTCCGTACAGGCAGCTAAATGAGAGATTCCAGATGGACTTGAAAACCTATGGAATAGAATCCAAAGAAAGGACAGGAGTGGTTAAATGGATCTTTGACAATCCACCGCATCTGTTAGCCCATATATATCAAGAAATATTAACACAGGAGAGACAGGAGGAGACTGTGAAATCTGCAATGATTTTGTGGGCGCAGAATATTGGGCATTCAATTCAATTAGATGAATGGGAACAGAGATGGAAAAGGACACAAAAATTTACAATGGCTCAGAATCTCAAAGAGAACTATTTTAAAATGTTTCATAGATGGTACATGACACCAGAAAAGTTAAAAAAGATTTACAATACAGGTACGGGAATGTGTTGGAAATGTCAGAAAGAGGTGGGAACAATATTTCATATGTGGTGGTCATGTCCCAAGGCAAAGAAATATTGGAGTGAAATACATAAAAAGATGTGTGAAATATTGAAGGTTCAGTTTGTAAAAAAACCTGAATTTTATTTGTTAAACATGACAAATGTTCTTGAGAATACTAATATTAAGAGGAATTGGAGATTAATATTGTACATGATAACAACAGCGCGAACTGAATATGCCAAATTGTGGAAGTCTCAGCAAATACCCACAATCGAACAATGGTGGGGGGCGTTTATTGAGAATAGAAATGCGGATATTGTTTCACAAAGATTAAAGGGGAAATCGGACGATCAGATAAAAGCAGAATGGCAAATTGTAATGGGTATTTGCTGAGAACTGCCAAGTGAAAATGTCTGAATTATGGTTGAAATTAAAGGGGAATAACTGTAACATAACAGGAGTTGATGAGAGAAATGCAAGAGCAAGCACGTAAGATGAACATGGAATTGTGAGGCATAATTTTTTATATGTGAGTAGATATCTGGAAAATGAAAACTAGATCAGAGTGGAAGAACAAAAACATTACATGTAAAAGTACAGTTTGAGATGATTTTTTTTATTTGTGGAACTTAATAAAATTATTTTAAAAAAAAAGAAAAAAGAAAATTGCTAAAATTTCCAGTTGATTCTTTTGAGAATAAAATTAGTGACAAATTATGTACCCACATCTAGCCTTAAGCCCATTTAAAAACCTCAAATTCCATGTCTGAGAAGTTCTCAGGGGCCACATTTCAGTGCTGGGCAGGGCAAAGGCAAGAAAATAAAACTGGAACTGCCAGTATCTTTTAGTGTAGTGCTGTTTCTGGTCCTAACCCTTCAGAATGGGGTGAACAAAAACCTATGCAAAATCAAAGGATCCACCAAACAATGGTATTTCAGTTTAAAGGTATGTGGTCAACTTCAGTGTTTTGCTGCAGCCTTCTCACTTCTACAGCATTGTTTTGCAGATGAAGCAACCAAAACTGTAGCTATCTCCCATGTATTTGGCTAATACATAAACAATTCCTTGGTTAAAAGTGCATTTATTAAGAAACAAATATGGCTGATGTATTTTATCCCAGTACTCCTTATGGCGTGTAGTAAGAGAGTTGCTGCTAACTGTGTAAACAGAAGCAGAGACGTGAAAATATTCACAGGTCTTCTCATCCTTGAGGAAAACAAGTATCTTAACACATGGAGGGAACCTGTTAAAATGTTGTCAACTTCCACAGCATCACAGAAAAATGACCAGAAATTTTATAGCCTTTCTGATTGAGTGCTATACTGTATAAATTAGGACATAAAGCTTGAAGACTATTACTTAATCCTAACTGAAGTAGATCCATTTATTCTACTATTGAATGTTGGGTCAACCATAGGTGAATTCCATTTATTCATATAGTCTACTCTATTTAGTGGGTTCCTTTCTTCTTCAGAAGGAGGGAAGGAGAAAGTGCTTTTAATCTGGGTTACTTGCATCTCTGCGTTCCACTGGGAAACTTGGAGAAGAGGGCACTGAAGAGCATGTGGGTAGGGGTTAAGAGTGGGGAGCTCCAGTTTGGCTACCCCTCTCTTCTTTGAGCAAGGGGTTAGGACAGAGGAAAAGCTACGGCAGCCTCCCAAAATCCTTTGTCCAGTAGAAAGACAGGCCCTGTACAGCTACCTGAAAAATTACAAGCAGGGAGCTATGCCAGGGTGGATCTCCTATATAGCTGCCCTACAATAAAGCAGGCTTTGGCCATGTTGATCATCATGCCAATTCATACATTCATCCCAACCAGGAAGATCAGCATCATGTAAAACTGTTGCAACATTTCCAATACTCACTGCATCTAACAATACCACTTCCATGAGGTCCTCCTCAAATACAAGCATGCTCAGATACAACCACAGGCAGTGTCCAAGTGATCTTAACTCCATGCCTAGCTGGAAGCTGGTCTCTAACTGCTAATGGAAGATGTGAGAGCTCTGCATGTCCATGGTTAAAGAAAATAAATTCTAGGACATCTTACCATTCAGTGTGCTCCAATCCCTTAAGCTCACACAGGCATCCTCATCAACTGAACATGGTTTTGAAGTAGTGCTATTGGTTGTCTCATCAGTGACCATGCATGTCAAAGGAGCTGGAAGAGAAAAAGAAGCCCTTTGATTAAGGAACTCAAATGATCAACAGTACTGGGCAAGACAATATAAAATGTCAAGCTATGTCAAGTTAGAGAGCCAGTGTGGTATAGTGGTTTGACTTTTGGACTATGACCTTGGAAATCAGTGTTCAGTTCCACGCTCAACCATAGAAGCCCACCAGGTGACCTTGGGTGCATTACGCACTCTCAGCCCCAGAAAATCCCATGATAGGGTTACCTTAGTGTCACCATAGGCCAGAAACAACTTGCAGGCACACAACAACACCACTGCCAAGTTTAAGAGACCCCATAGCAATATCACCCCAAAATGTATTACTCTAATACAGAGAGGAACAAAGCAAGAGAGAGAGAGGAGAAATACCCCATCATAATCTGAGACCTATAGTTTACCTAGTTTGTGTAACTTGTGTGTAAATCTATTTACAGCTGGCATCCTGTTAGTGACATTTGCAGGCATAAGTCCACTTGTAACTGTGGAAGCCCTTTTTTCCCCCATTGTTACTGTGAAGGTTAGTGCTCTTTTTCATGCTTCACAATGAGCAAAACGCTACCCTCAACTCACTATTTTGCTGGAATAGCTCCCACATGGCCATTCCATTGCTTATGGAGAGTGGAAGGGATCAGAGAAGTGCCTGGCTATGCTCCCATACCCAGATGCAAACCCAGACATCATCCTCTGAGACCTCCAGAAGGCCCTGGGGAACTGTGGTGGAAGATGTCCTTAGTCTACTTCTGGCTATTGGAACATAGCCAGACACTTCTCCAATCCCTTCCACCCTCTACCAGTGATGGAATGCCAGTGGGAGACAGGGATATTATAGTGCAACAATTAGTCCTGAGGATGGCGACAGTGGAGACGTAGCAAAGTCCTAAGTATAGAATTCTTATGCTACTCTCAACAACGTAGGATCTCAACAACTGTATGACTCATAGCCACAAATCCATTAATTTGCCCAATCCCCTTTTAAAGCTGTCTAAACTGATGCTCACGACATCATCATCTACCAACGAGTTCCCTATCTTACTTTTATAAAACATACAAAGGGCCACATTGGATCAGACCAAAGACCTATCTAGTTTAATACTCTGTTCATATAGTGGACAATCAGTTGCCCATGGAAAGATAAAAGCTCAACAGAAGGATGTGAGTGGAACTGCTATGCCTCCAATACTGCCAGTGACATACAGTCTAATGAATAACTATTGACGGCTCCATCCTCCACAAATTTATGCAATTCCATTTTGAAGCCATTCAGGTTACTATAGCCATAAACTGCATCTTGTAACAATGAGCTCCGCAGTAAAGAAGTTTATCCTTTTACCTGTCCTGAATCTCCCACAAACCAATTTCAGTGACCCCAGGTTTTATTAATAATATTAATAATAGAGAGCAAGAAAATCTTCTTCCTATCTACTTTCTCCACACAATGCCTGATTTATACACCTCTTTCGTGTATCTTGTTGCCTTTTTTAATAAGCTCAGCAGTCCCAAATATTGGTACTTTTGCTCATAGTCCCTTGATCATTTTGGTCGCCTGTTTCTGCACCTTTTCCTCCTCTTCTTGTTGCTGTTAAATGCCAGCTTTTTTGTCTCCTCTGTTTCTGCTTCTTCTATGAATTGTCATGGCCAAATGAGAAACCTCTAGGGATAGACTTAGTTGGAGCAAAAACCTCGGCTGTATAAAAGCACTCCTGGCCAATATCAAAATCTGAACACCCAGGTCTAGGAATGAATACCAAGGTATTCCCATGCTAGGAACCAGAAAGACTGTCAGCTCATCCAAAACTACCTGAACCCCAGTTCCTCAGTCTGTGGTGGAATCCTTCTGTCCCATTCATTCAAGTGAAAGATTAAGATACTTTATTAGAACAAAGATGGTGTTCAAGTAGCAGTGATTGGGGTTCAAGAAGTAAGGTAGAACTAGGCACTCTCATCATCAGGTATTAACGGACTGAAACACGTGAATATAATGCATCCACACCTCTTCCCATAAACTTATTCTTTTGTTATGAAAAAATACCACAGTGCTTTCTGAGTACACTTTGTCCCTGGTGAAAAGTGTGCAGCCCACAAAGAGATTTTATGGCTCTTTTGTTTACTGTGCGGTGTGGAGCTTGCACCCTGAGAGCATATCTGATCTATAAGCTTATTTGATTCTTTTGTCCTGAACAACTGTACTTTTATGATGGAGAGCTATGCATTTTCAGCACCCTTATCAAGCTGCAGTTCCCTGGTTTCCTGGGGGAAAACCATGCTCATTAAACTGCTATATTCAGTGATTATTAGTGTTAGTACAGCGACAATAACATACTATAAAACAGCTGGTTCCTATAACCAAGCTATAGCTATTAATAGGCCAAAGTTCGTTGCATTAACTGATACTAGATACTCCATTAAACACAGAATAAACAGGGAAGCTTTGCTTTCTTTTTAAATTCCTAGTAAGCATGTGAAGGAACCACCATATAAGTAAGGGGTATGAAGTCATCCCATTTGAGCTGTTTCTTCCTTAAATACCTCTACCCATCACACACAGACTGATGGGGTGGGGTGGGGTGGAATTCCTTTGGCATATTGAAAAGGCTAAATGGTGGAACTCCACTAGTGACCATGGTGGTGGTGGACTGACTAGGAAGACAGGTTAAAATCTCCCCTAATTGCACATGTTCCCAGTTTAAGTTAGGCCCATATGCATTTATTATGAGCTAAAGAAGAAAACTAACTTCTCTGATTCTGCAACAGGGTTGCACAGCATAAATCATTTCATGTCGACAATTGGATTTAATCTAGATTTTATGAGTGCAAGACTTACATATTTTATTGTTTTACTTCTTTTGCTTAGCCTGCAGACTAATCAGCTCTTCCAACAACACTGATTTGCTCTCCCAGATTTACCACCACTCTTCACACTGCCCAATTTACCCATACCCATACTAGAGGTCAAAGAGAAATCCTCAACATAGCAGGTAGCTCTACTCTTGTGTTTTCCAAAACACCATCCTGTGCTAAATAAATTCTCTTGCAAAATCTTTAACCATGTGCATCCTGGATTGAAAAATGGCTTCTCTCCCAGCACAAAGATTATAACCATGAAAAATATATCACCTACCTGAAGTGGGCTCAGCAGACTTAGTGTCATCAGCGGTAGCTAGAAGAGGAGACAGAAGACATATGATGAGAAAAAGTGCCATGGTGCCTTAGAGGAGGCAAGGTGGAATTAGTCCTGAACTTGAGCAATTCCTGTGGCCAAATTTCTATTGAAAGGCCATTTTATAGAGAGGAGCGCTCTTACGTCACCAAGGAAGTTACTTAAGCAAGTACCAATAAATTGAGACTAATGTTATGTGTAAATACCTGTAAAGCAAGCAGGTGGGGATGATTCTCTAGAAAATCACGATTTCTGCTGGGATTTATGAGAAGGGTTATGATGGCACGCACACATGAAGTGCAAAGAATTCCAGGAATAAACGATAGATTGGCGCCATAGCTGTGACAGCAGTTCTACTTCAGGGATTGGTTGGCACTTACATTGGGTGTGAGCATAAGACTAGGGCTCTCCAGAGCTTGGAAAAGTTACTTTTTCAAAACATAGCTCCCCAAATCCCCCAGCCATCATGACCAATTGCTTTCCTGAATCACATTCCCTGAATGAAGAAAGTAATTTTTCCAAGCAGCAGTACTCCCTACATATTTGGTAGGTACCATCTTGCCTCTTCGTCCCTTAGAGAATGGAAACCACATTTTTATTTTTTTATTTATTAATTTAATGCACAGTCTGTGTTTCTCCTGTATAGAGCCCAAACCAGCTTATATCATAGGTTAAAACTGTGTAGCTAAAACAGTCTGAAGGACAACAGGACAACATTGCATTCCATTGGCACCTCTGCCCAAGTAAATAGCTGGTGGGACATGTTTGTAAGCCAACCTTTCCCCTATGTGCCACCATTTTATCTGCTGTGGTTGTGAACTAGTCCATCTAGGGATAACAGTATAAGATTAAGTAATCATCTTTCAGAGCTAAGGTTGTTTTTGAGCTTAGAGATTGATTAGATAATCTATAGCCAAAGGGGACAAGACTTCATGAAAGGGAAGACACCAGACTTAGCCCTAGGGAGCAGAAATGCATCGACGTCTTGAAACCATATAAAATATGTCAGTCTTTATAGAGGCTGAAGACTCCAGTTTTCCCTGCACCATCATAACACAGCTCCTCTCACCTGGTGAATTATATTTGCACTTCAGGTCGCATGAGCTCTCTCCCAAAGACCTATTGCAAAAACTTGCTTCGGAACTAGAACTCTAGATATCACAAGGCACCCTTGCTTCTGTTCAGACCTGCAGACATTGTGACTTTTTGTCTGTCCTGGCAGTGAAAGGAACGTGCAGTTTTATTGCCTAGCAATAAAACTGTCACTACTGTTCGTTCCAGAGCTACCTGGATCTGTTGCAAATAAAGGCAGGGCTGGGGCTACTGGCAGGGCCAGGGACGGGATTCACATTGCAGTCTTGTGGAGGACCACACCCTGGCCAAAGGCCCAGGTCTCCTTGGCTCTGCTTTCCCTCCTTGCTGCTGCTGTTGGAGATAATGATAGAAAAAGAAGTCTCAACTGTCTCCACTTGCTTTTGCTCTCCATTTACATCTGGAGAGACTGAGCCTAGTAGAAAACAGCAAGGAAGTGGCTACTGCTGACAGCAGCAAGGAGGCTGTTGTATTCAAAATGGAGTTGGCATTGAGGGCATCTTCCTACCCACCTATCCAACATCTGCAGCCAACACTGGGCAAGGAGTACTCTAAAAGAAAACTCCCTTCTCTTGATATTCCAGACATTCCTTCATCACAGAGGATTGGGCTAGATGACCCTTGTGGCTCCTTCCAATTCTATGATTTATGATATTTTCTTACATTTCTAGCTTTCATTTTTTTAAAAAAATTTACAGCCAAGATTCTGCATCACAGATGTAGCTAGGAATGCATGACTACATATTGCCTCCTAATCCAACTCCCCAAACATACCTTAATAACCAGCAGCTGCACCAAGCACGGAGGTCTATTCTGTTGGAGAACACGGTACTGTAGGACAACATTTCCAGCTCCTTTCCACCAGTGAGCTGTGGTGCAACAGGGAATTCCAACAGGAGTCTTGCTTCTGATAGTCACTCCACAGCTCACCAGTGGGAAGAGACTGGAAACATCATCCTGCAGCATCCTGAAGGTCAGCAGAACAGACCTTTGTCATTCAGTGCTGCTGCTGGCTATCAAAGTAGGTTGTGGGGCAACATTTACGATAGCTTACACATTAGTAACTGCTTGATGGGATGCTAGCCTACATATATACATGTTGTATATATGAAGATATGAACTAAAATGTGCAAGGGATATTCTGCCTGCTCAGAGTTAACCCTACTCCATATTGTTGGGGACTGGTTATTTAGTGCTACTCACTTTTTTAAAATAAATTGCATAGTGTATTAAACACTAGCCCTTCCCAGGTGTTCTGCAATACAGAGTAAGAAAGTGTGAGGAGGGAGAGCTCAGTAATCCTACCCCTCCATCATTGCTTCTCGTGTTCTAAGAGTGACAATCTGGAAATAAGAACTTCCCCTATGTGTAGAGGTTCTCCATGTGATCACAAACCCTAAAAATATCAGGACTCTATTAGTTTATTTATGTTTAAATTTCTGGTGTTTGACATTAGCATGAGAGACTTCCCAATGCCCTCTCATTGTTAGCAATGCCAACACCAACATTAAAAAAAAACTTGCACACTTTCTCTCGATCTTTGAATATAGCCTTGAAGATGCTAAGAGACCTCTACAATGGATTAAAAAGGTAGGTCATGATATATCTGTCAGTTTCATGACAGGTACTCTTCTTCTGCCTGTAACTTGGGTGTTTTCTATTCAAACAGCGTGAAGTTTTAGGCATTTTGCTACCTTTTAAGACATCCAGTCCTCCAAATATCAAATTGTGTCTTCCCTTGTGCATCTTTCAATTTTATTTGAGTTCTCTCCCCTCCCCAACCCCTCATCTTACTGTGATTTGTTCATAGTGGGCTAAACCTAAATTTCATTGCAGTTATAGTAGACCCATTACAATGAACGGTACTTATTATTCAACATGCATATTAGGTCTCATTAATGCCAATAGGTTCCCCTCCAGCTGGCACTTGAGTTTGAGTTAGACTTGGTTGTTACACTCTTTTATCATGATAGAAGCAATGGGGGAATCATCAAGCACATCAAACAAGTGAAAAAAAGTAAAGAAATGTTTATTTAGAACTTACTTGTTTCTGTTCCCATTTGTTTCCATAATTAAAATCAATTAGACAAATGAAGATCTTTTAAACAATTCTTTGTTTTATTTTGCTTTCATCTTCCTGACTACACTGCACACTCCAGTACAAGGGAAAAGCAATGAAGTAAGAATGGGGCCAAATGTTAACCAAATGGCCAAATGTTGTTGACCTGCAAATCCTAGCTTTATCCACTATAGGCTGTGGCAACTAGGGCTCCTGAAATAGGTAGTCCAACAACATCTAGAGGCCTGCCTGATTTTTCCTCTTGCAGTAAGGATGGCAATAAAACCTCTCAACTTTTTCTTCGCTATCACTCATGCAACACTGCCTGTTACTTTTAGGAGTTCTGATTTCTCCACTGGACAGCTCCTCGGCTGCTTGAACGACCTCCCCCAGCCAGACACATTTCTTCCTTTGCTGGACAGCTCCCTGGACTTACCAGCAAAACAGCAAGTTCCAAGCAAGACTCACACTGTAGCATTCCAGTACATAGTATAACTCACCCCCTAGATTTCATTCATTTTTTTTTCTTATTGTTGTATGATTTCAAGTTGCTTCCAACTTAAGGTGACTCATTTATTCATAAATACATACATGCAGGAAGTGATGTGATGTCACTTTCTGGCTTCATTTTGAGATGGACTGCAGAAGGCAATGGAGGTATTTGGAGGAAGGGTATCGTAACTCACCCCCTGGAGGACTCAGTCAAGGAGGAGGAGACACATTGACAACAAATTGCTGCTCCCTTTAAGTCCAAGGAGATGGAGGCTGGGGCAGTAGGGGATCCTCCTCCCCAACAGGACTTAGTAGAGGCTGTAGATGCTGAAGATGACACGTTCCCATCCTTTACTGAAAGATGGAGAGAGAAATGCCAATCCCAGTTAAATGATAAACGTTGATCTATTTAGGCACTCTCAGGAGCTCTCCCAGCCTTAGTGCTGACAACTGTCTTGTCTGATTGGCTGGCAATACTCTCTTGTATTCCTGTTTAGTCTTGATGTTGGACTGGCTACCATTTGGACTATTCTGTTTACTCTTTGCTGGCTCACATACCTGGACTTCTGACCTGCAGATACAGCTTCTGGACTGCCTAACGACCACTCTCCTGCTTCTCCTTTCACCTTGCTCAGAGAACCCATGACTGGTCTGGACCAACTACTCAACCACTTGTTTTCCTCTGCTCCAGAGACTAGGACAAGGAGCAATGGATTCAAGTTGCAGGAAAGGAGATTCCACCTGAACCTCAGGAAGAACTTCCTGATAGTCAGAGTTGTACAGCAGTGGAATATGCTGCCTCGGAGTGTGGTGGAGTCTCCTTCTTTGGAGGTTTTTAAGCAGAGGCTGGATGGCCATCTGTCGAGAGTGCCTTGATGTGGGGTCCTGCAGGGGGTTAGACTGGATGGCCTCTGGGGTCTCTTCCAACTCTGTGATTCTATAATTCTATGATTCACTCTTACACACCAACACCTGTTCCCTCAGGTACTTGCTGACTTGTGTTCAGGACAGGGTGCAGTTGTGGGGGATCTGGGGGAACTACTCCCCCCTGATTGAAACAAAAGTAAACCTTTGGCAAATGAGAGAGAATCTTCATACTGAGTTTCATCTCAGAGTTGCTGTTTCAGAATTTCACCTCCCTCAAAAAACATTCAGTGAAATGCTCTTTCCTCCCACCACCACCACTCTCCTCACTTTCTCTGCTCATGGCGGTGTCAAATTTTGACAGAGTGAGACCACATAGCTCTACCTGAGTTGTAATAAGACATTTCAACTAAACAAGGGTACACTTATTGGGTAGGAGGAAGGAAGCTGTGTGAGCTATGATTCTGTCTCCCCTACCTCTACTTCAAAAATAGGTGATGAATGTTTTCACTGCCAACAGCATTTCAACATCTGCTCAGCACAACACACAGAGCTCCCAGTAACTCAGAACTCCACTTTTGAAAAAGTCATGTTCACATATATAATTTACAATTTCTTTTTATTTCATGAATTTGTAGCTTTCATTGCACTCACCCGACCACCAAAAAGTGCTCCAGGCAGTTACTTTGCCCCTACAGTATTAAACCAATCGGAGTCACACTCCACATTTTACAATTTGTTCTCAATGAGAAAGAGAACAGCTTGAGGATGATGAACAAACTCCTTTAAAATTATAGAAAGTGAGGTGCAGAGATCTGGGGGAGGATTTAAGAACCAGATCCATCAGAAAGGGGGGAAACAGGGAGGTTCTAGAAAGTTGTGCTAAAAATTAATACATCCTTTCGCTTTCTCTCTCTCTCTCCTTCTCCACACACATACACACACACATACACCAGTCCATATGACAAAAATATTCTTTGCAATTCTGGTGATCAGACAAATGGTGGAGTTTTTGTGCAGAACTCATGAGTGAGCAAATGTTTGGCTTGATCAAGAGAAGACATTCACTAAGAGGAATCCAGCAATGGCAGGAATGATGACCATTGGAGAGGAGACTGCTGCCAGGGCTCCTTTATCAGTGCAAACTGCTGGTGTGGACAACCGATAGATGCTGTCTCCAAAGGGCACAAGGTCACCCTCCACCAGCTCACAAGTATTTGGTGTTGCACAGCCTCTGAGGGTGAAGTTGGCCTGTTCATCAACTGTGGAAAGAAAACAATCAGAATCAAAGATCATCTTTCAGTTTCAAGACATTATTCCCCCATGTTATATTTGGGAAAGTTTTTGTACAGAGGCAGAAGCTTCCCTGTATGCATATGTTTGAGAATTATGGGTTGGTGCGCATGTGCAAATTTATTGCTTGTATGGTGGACTGCATTTCTAAATGAGTCAGCAAAAGTCTCATACCAAAAATAGAGGCAGAGAACCTGGACCAAGTGGGACAAACATAACACTCCATCCTTGCAGCTTCATAATCTTCTTCTACCCAAAGCCTGGGGCCATGGTTACTGCAGTTTACCAGAAGGGAGAGGAAGAAAAGGGAGACTCATAGGACTGAATATAGGTGTAAAATACGTGTATTACTGAATGGCAGGGGGTTGGACTCAATGGCCCTTGTGGTCACTTCCACTTCTATGATTCTATGATTCTAAGTGGCTGGTCTCAGCTGCAAGAAAAAAAGGAAATGATCATACTCTCCTAAGTAGAGAAAATAGCCCCCTGTGCTCCATCCAAAAGAAAACATGCAAACACACAGCACATAGTCACATACTCATTAGTCACCAGCAGTTTTTCAGCCAAAGATTTTGTTGCACTCCATGTCTACTGAGACATCACATGTTGCCTGTTACTCAGCTGCCAGTGTTCTGGCCCTTTAAGGGAGCAACACAACAGCAGTAAGACTGATCTTGGCTAAAATAAATAAATAGTCTTCTCTCTGATTTTGCCAAAGCCTATACAGAATAAAAGTGTTGCCCAGACTCCTTTAGGGTGGTTGGTTCTCTTTCTTTCTTTCTTTTTTCTCCTTCCTTCCTTCCTTCCTTCCTTCCTTCCTTCCTTCCTTCCTTCCTTCCTTCCTTCCTTCCTTCCTTCCTTCTCTTTTCTTTAATCTCTTGAGGCTCAGACCTTGAAACTCTGGGACAGCAGCTCAGATCTTGGAAAAATTACTTTGGGTCATATAACTCCCCCGTGATCATGCTGTGGCAGGGGGGACTTTGGTGATTGGAATCCAGATAACTTTCAGGTTCTGTGAAGGCTAGGAGCTAAAGATGGATGACTAGGAGATGAGGGGTACAGCCAGGTGAGTGAAGTGGCAAATAGGGACTATAGCACCAAATAGGGACTATTTTTATCTGTTCTCCTCTTCTAATTTTACTGTTAGAAGTTTTTTTTAAAAAAAAAGGTTACTGTGTTTCTACTTTCATTGTTGCTGTTGTTGTGTGCCTTCAAGTCATTTCTGGCTTACAGTGACCTGAAGACAAACCTATCATGGGGTTTCTTGGGGTTGAGAGTTTGTGACACACCCAAGGTCAACCAGTGGTTTCCATGGCTGAGCAGGAAACTGAACCTTGGTCTCCAAGGTTGTAATCCAGTGTTCAAACCACTATACCACACCGCCTCACTGTTGTTAGCCACCTTAAATACTGTACTAAAGGTATGATAAAAATTGACATGTAATGGAAAGTACTCATAACACAGTGGGCAGGAGGACTGGAATAACATCAAGTAGGTGAGACTAAAAGCCTAACCTCTAGGTCAGACTCAAAACATTGTATTGCCCAAAGCAGAGAAGCAAATAGTGTCACCTGAGTCAAGGTACCTATAAGGATTAAGTCTCAATATTCATCCCAATCAGAGCAGACCTATTGAATCAACTGGAAGTTGCTAAATCAACCCTTAACATAATGGTTGAGACTAACCAATGGATTTAAGACAGAGTAATCTCAGAACTACTTCCTCTTTTTCCTGGTAATAAAATCTGATAACAATAAAGGAAGTGATTTTCAATTTGCTTCCATTTCAGGACTTTCCCAAATCAGTCACCTGAGACAGCCATTTCACTTGGCTTAATGATAGGCAGCAGCTAAAATGAATCAATAAATAAAAGCCAACACAGTTCTGGACTGCATCAACAGGGGGATAGCATCCAGATCAAAGGAACTAACAGTGCTACTCTATTCTACTTTGGCCCAGCCTCACCTGGAATGTGTCCAGTTCTGGGCATTATTGTTCAAGAAGGATATTAACAAGTTGGAATGCATCCAAAGAAGAGTGACCAAGATGATCAAAGCCTTACAATTAGCTTGGAAAAGAAAAGACTGAGAAGTGAGATGATAGCTGTTTCTAAATATCTAAAAGGATGTCTTGTAGGAGATGGAGGTAGCTAGTTTTCTGCTGTTCCAGAGACTAGCACATGACAAGCTGCCTTGGAAAGTGATAAACTCTCCATCTTTTGAGATCTTTAAACAGAAGTTGGATGGGCATGTTTCAAGAGTGTTTTATTTGTGTATTACTACATGGCAGTATTTGAACTAGATGGCCCTTATGGTCACTTCCATCTCTAAGGCCATTTCCACACTAGATTGTGCCTGGGAGGCCCCTCCCTAAACTGTGAACCTCAGGATTCCATAGGATGTTGAAAGTGGAATAATAGTGCTATAAAAGTCTAGTGTGGAAATGGTCTATGGTTCTATGAATCTATGATCCTAGGACAGGTCTTGACCACCCAAGGCCTTTTGCATTTGACACAAGAAAGGCCTGGTGTCTTTCTTCCCTATATGTTGCTGAAGTAACATTGATGAATACCAATTGAATTCCCTGCAAGGGTGATGCACTTCACTTCAGCTCCCCGGCAGGCAATGTCTGTGTTGCTTGTGCACATAGTTTGGTTGTAGTTCTCACAAACTGGGCAATGCACCCCATTTTCCAAAGCACTAGTGGGAGGCACTGTAAGAAAAAGAAAAGCAGAAGCAGGTCTTAGGTGAGAGGAAAATAACAGGGGCCCATTCAAACTACACAATTACAGCACTATAATTCCACTTTAACTGTCATGGCTACAACCTACAGGATCCTGGGATTTGCAGTTTAGGGAGGGATTTTTAGACCTCTTAGAAAGACAGCTGTGGTGCCTCACCAAACTACAAAGCCCAGGATTCCATAAGACATTGCAATGGCAGTTAAAGTGGAATCCTAGTGCTGTCATTGTGTAGTATAAATAGGTCCCAGGTCTCATGTAATTGGACCAGGCACTGGAAATGAGCATACAGCCTTTCCCCACATATGCTAACACTAGCTGGTTGTCAGGTGCCCTGACCTGTACATTTTTATAGGTAGCATCATCTAACTTTCTCAGGCCACGACAGTGAATCATTATCTTCAATGCCCCTTCACGTTTCACTCTGGTTGAGATCCTGGATCAGAAGATACATTATAAAGTTCTGCAAAAACAGAACTATGATACATCCTCCTCTTCCTTGGTTCCACAAACACAGTTTGCTGTTTCAGCTCTCCTTCATAAGTCCATTTACAGTTGGCCCTCCATGTTCATTAGGGTTGGGGGCACAGGACCCAGGACCCCCCCCCTCAAAAGTGGAAAAATCACGAACATCAAAACATATATGTGATATATGTGGGTCTGTGTCTGTGAGAAGGGAGTCAAGGCACAGCGAGGAGAACAGACAGTGAGGGTCCAGAGCAGGTCAGGGAAAGGAGAGGGAAAGGGGAGGTTGGTATGGTGGCCCTATACTTCCTCTCTCATACCCATCTCCTTCCTTGGGTGTTGTGAAGTACTGGCAAAGGGTCTGTGCTTCTGGGAAATTGGGTTGCAAGTCATCCTTAGCTGGCCAGGCAGTGGCTGCTGGTGGTGGGGGAGGAGGAGGGGGACCAGTGGTTGTTTTTTAAGGAAAAAAATAGAGCTGCAGGCCCTGAAAGGAGCTGCTGAGAAGGAGAGTTCCCCCAGAAAAGAAGTGTATAAGATGGTGGGGCAAGGGCTGGAGAAACTTGCAAATAATCAAATCCGTGAAAGTTAAACCCACAAATGTGGAAGGCTGACTGTGCTTGTTGATGGATGGGGGGACAGCCAAGCCACATCCAGCCATGTTTCTGTGACTCACTATACCTAAGTAGTTGATCTAGAATCTTGTCCAATGTTTCTACAATACTCCTCCCTCCCACCATTGTTCTCAGGAAGTCCACACCCAGGAATCTCTTCCAAGCCCTGTATATACCCACCACTGAGGGTCAGTTCTTGATTGCATTCATTGGTTGTGCAACAGGCAGAGCTGCTCTGGATTTGCCTTTTATCAGATGTGGTCAAAGTGAAGGCAAGTGGCCTACAATCATTTTGATCACTGCAGCCTCTGTATGTTCCATTGGGTATTCCACCTGGAGAAAAGAGAAAATGGATATCCCACCAGAATGATACAAAGGGAGAGACTGGGAGAAGAGACATTTTATCTGTCCTGCAGAAAGACTCCCCCTTAACTATTATTTGTCAGCAGACATTCCACTTGGCTCCAGAAGAAAGAAAGCAAGGAGCAAGGACCTATCTTGGTTATGTAGAGAGACTAACTCCATTTCTTTCTTGAGATTGCTTCAACCTGGACAGTATGAGACCACTGGAACTTTTAAAACCTGCTTTTCTTTGTCCCTCCTCAGCTCCTTTGCCTTTCATGTTGCTTCTCTTTGAATGTAAGCCTGAAGGCAGGAATTGACTTTTATGCCATTAATCCTAGGCAAAACCAGAGCCATGACCCACATCAAGGCCATTTCTGCCCCACAGTATTATAGTGCTATTATTCCACTTTTAATATCCTCCGGAATTCTGGGGTTTGTAGGTTCCTGAGGCCAAAGAGCTCCTTGGCTGAGAATTCTAAAGGCCCCTCCCTAAACTGCAAAGCCCAGGATTCCAGTGAATAATACCAATATAACAACGTAGTGTGGAAATGGCCTGAGATGCCACAGGAAGCCTCAAGTGGGCAATTTTGAGCTCATGGAGGTAAATGTGGCTTACAGATATGTATCTCTCTTTTTGGATAGGGTACAGGGTGTTATTCTCTTGTCCCCTGTTCTCCCCCTCTGCAGCTGTCAAGATTTGGGAGAGGCTGTTGCTTCTTCCTACTGGGAAAGAGAGGAAGAAGCAGCTGGTCTTTGATCTGAGGGGAAGAAAAAGCAGAATGCACTCCAACTGGAAGTGCACTCTTATTTCCTTTTCCCATGAGCCCAGACCAGTTGAATCTTCCTCCTTAGAATTGCCTCTTCCCCACCTCCATCAGTACAAAGCAGCCACAGCAATTCTTCCTGGGGCTTGAGGGCTAATGGGGGAAGCAAAAAATACAGAAGTGTGTATAAACAAAGCATTGCACTATGCCTGTTTGATAAAGGATCTCAGCCCTAGCATCTGTGGATTGTCACCATACCCACCTAATGTGTTGACTTGTGTGAGGGTAATACAGGCATCCGCTGTGCAATTCGTCCCAGCACACTGAGTCTCTCCCAGATGACACAAAGCACATGTTATATTTTGAGTTTCTCCTGGAGACAGAAAAAAGGGAGGAAGTGAGGAAATTGTTAGTTCCCTTGGAAGCTCCAGTGGGAACTGGAGTGTTGAGGCTCCAAACTGGGGCTTCTTGTTGGCCAGACAGGCCTTGACTGTAAATGGCACGGAGAGATTGGAACCTTACTGGTCAAGTTTCAACAATTTCAGACCTAAGGGCAAATATAGCTTTCATGAAATTCTAGTCTGGTCCCTGGGCCTTCTCCAATAGACCATGAAAAGATGTCATTCAGCTGGTTCACAGCAGCTTGTCTTAACCAGTTGTTAAATGGCTACTTCTTGACACTTGGCCCCAGATAGGCGTGTTGTTGTCCTACACCATGTGTGAGGAAGTTGAGAAGTGGAGGACTATTGGGTGAGGTAGGGTAGGTGATTGAGTACTTCCTAGAGTAGAGATGAGCTGAGTCATCATTGGCTGATTCCCTTCCAGGATCCATCTGCGGTATCCTCCCCTCTTCTCCTCAAGCCTGCCCAACCATAGTTTGGTGGCAGAACCACACTTGATGACTTGTAGGGAGCAGATGAGGCCTTCTCTGTGGAGCCAATTCAGGAAAGCTTCAGGAATAATAGCTCAAGAGAATGAACCAGCACCCTATATTGGGGTGGGTGAGACCCCCAAGCCTTGGAGGGGTGGCGGCTTCTACCATAGACAGAACTGTTTGTTAATTGACAATGAAACTATGGCCCTTTCCTCAATGCACCTTTTCACGGAGCTGGGGTGTGGGGATCGCGCGAGCAGCCTCCAGTGAGAGGCTCTCGCTTCCCGGTTCCTTCAGCTCTGCAGCTGCCGCCCGCTCGCGCGAGAGCCCCTCCTCTTCCTTCCACAGTGCAGCCTGGCAATTTCCCAGGTTGTGCTGGGGCAGAAAGCACAAGTGCTGCGACTCCAGAGCTCTGCACGCATGGCAAGTGTGCGTGGGGCCCCGGAGTGATGCGCGATCATGCACCATTTTCGGCTCAAAGCTGAAATGAAAAAGTGTGCAAGTGGCACCTGCCAGACCCTGGAGCATCACGCGATTGTATGTTGTGTGGACCACTCCTCACATTTGCACAATGCTTGAGGGGCCCTTTCGGGTGGCAGATGCTGTGCAAAAAGGGCCTATGCCTTCTTCCCCATAAGGCCACATCCTGCTCTTCATGGCACTATCATTTGGTAGCTTTTCTTCACCACCCCACCCCATTCCAAAATATTGAAATGACTTTCCTAAGGTGGAATTACTGGGTGGAAGAAGTTTAAAAGCCAAAATAAAGTGGTATTTTTGGTCCTATGTGCTTTTTCTTTGGTTCCACCCACCACTGGAATGTGGTTCCCAAAAATACTTTGAAATTGAATGCAGTATTTGACCTAAAAGAATTTCCCCAGTTTTGTTCCAGTGTCCCTCACCAACCTCCATTTTTCCCCCTGGTAGCTGCCTACCCAGTGATACAGAGAGAGAGGAGGGAGACCTCAAGTAGAGATGTAAAATTTTCCTTTTGACCAGGAAACCTACTAACACCCAACCTCCCTCTCCTCCACACAAAAGAACTTGCTTTGTAAGTAAGACTTAAGAGCACTCACCATGGATGACAGGGATGAAAACACAAATGAAGGAGAAGGTCAGGATTCTCTTCATAGTACCTTAGAGAATGAACGGGCAGGGCTGGATACAGGAAATGTTGAAGGCTTGTGTGCTGCAAAGGGAAGTTTCACCGAATCAACTCTGTCCAACCACACACACTGCAAAGGGAAGCCCGGAGAGTTTACTTTCTTATCCTACAATACCCAGAATCTTCCAGCCAGGAGAATTTTAGTCCAAAAAGGCCAAAAAGGTGAGAGTCTGCAGCTCTGAAGTATTTTTTTTTTCCTTTTAAATCATTTTTATTCTGAAAGGGAAACCCTTTCACATAAATGTTACAAAAGACAGATCAGGCAAAGGACAATGAAAATCTAAAGTCATACAGTCTGCATGTCCCACTGAGAAATTATGGAAGGACGCATTTCCTGAAAACTCCCATGTGAGGCTCATCAGGTTACATTCAGTTTCACTGGTCCCTAGACTTGCTGAGAACATGAAAATGTCTAAAAGGCAATAAAACTTTGGTTCTCCATTTTGAAAACCCCTCTCCTCACCACCAAAAAGAGAAAAACCCACAATACTCTCCCTCATAACATCTTAATACAGTGCAGACTGAATATCTTTAAGATGATCATTCTCTCAGTCCCCTTTTTTGATGACTTTTCACTGGCATAACAGGAATATTACATTAATATGAATTTTTGGTGTTATTGTGTGCCTTCAAGTACAGCAACACTAAAGCAAACCTATTGTGGGGTTTTCTTGGCCAGATATGTTCAGAGCAGGTTTGTCTTTGCCTTCCTCTGAGGCTGAGAGAGTGTAACTTGCTCAAATAGGTTTCCAAGGCCGAATGGGCATTTGAACCCAGGCCTCCCAGGGTTCTAGTCTGACATTCAAATCACTGGACTACGCTGGTCTGTTTTACAGCTAGTATGGCTGTCTCCCCATTCTGTGTGATATTTTAGCAATCCATGAAAAATTACTGCAGAACCCTGTTTTTTTTCCCCCCTGGAAGCTTCCCCCATTTTGCCAAGCTGCTCAACAAATTACGGGATAGCTATTGTTTTCTTTTCTTAGCCAAGGGGCTAAAAGAGAGACAGGATTTAGTCCACAATGGTGAGATGATTTGAATAGGGTAGGACAGTCTGCCCTGTTCTGGTGTTCCGCCTGCCTGAACCGAAATGTTGAAATGATTTTCTGGGCTTCTACAAAGGAAAGGAAAGGAAAGGAAAGGAAAGGAAAACCTGCATGATTGCCAGAGAAGCCAAAAGAGATTCAGTAAGTGAGGAGGTCTTGTGAAGCAGCTCCACAAAACAGAAACTCTCCAAATGGAAGTCAAGCTGAAGCAAAGCTGTCCACTCAAACTGTGTTCCAAATTCTGCTCAAAGAAGTTTCACAATGAATATTTTCCAGCAAAGATTTGCCCTTCTTCAGCAGGCTTCTGTAGAAGGCATTACCATTGTACAGTATTGCAGAGATGGCTTACAACAGAATCAAGGAGAAAGAATCTCCGTTGATGTAACCCATAGAATCATAGAATCATAGAAATGTAGAGTTGGAAGAGACCACACCGGCCATCCAGTCCAACCTCCTGCCACGCAGGAACACCCTCAAAGCACTCCCGACAGATGGCCATCCAGCCTCTGCTTAAAAACCTCCAAGGAAGGAGACTCCACTACACTCCGAGGCAGCCGATTCCACTGCCGGACAGCCCTGACTGTCAGGAAGTTCTTCCTGAGGTTCAGGTGGAATCTTCTTTCCTGCAGCTTGAATCCATTGCTCCTGGTCCTGGTCTCTGGAGCGGCAGAAAACAAGCCCTCTCCCTCCTCTACATGGCATCCCTTCAAATATTTAAACATGGCTATCATGTCCCCTCTTAACCTTCTCTTCTGCAGACTGAACATACCCAGCTCTCTAAGACTATCCTTATAGTGCATGGCTTCCAGGCCCTTCACCATTTTGGTCGCCCTGGTGACCCGTGTTCATTTATTTGTTTGTTTGTTTGTTTGTTGCACATTTTATTTATTTCCCACCTCTTCTGCAGCACAGGACCCAAAGACAGCTCACAAATAAGGCTGAAGCGAGAGAAAGGTACAAAATCTGACAATGACAAGGGTCTGAATCCTCTATCACAAATCTACATTATCTAACTCTGCATGTCCTTAGTTATGTTGCAGAAGTGCTAAGAAACCCTGTTAGTGAATTCCAAAAATGCATTCTCGGACACCAGCAAGAGTGTCCCAGTGCTCATCAGGCTCTGCCAATGTACATTGACACCCCCCAGCTTGTGTCCTGATGCACAGTTGGATTGACGGGGAACAGTCCCAATGCACATCTGCTCCATTGTGCCCTTCTCCATTGCGTGGCAGTCGCTTTGCTGGCTCCCTATGGAGTAACATCGTGGCAGCCCCTTGAGGAATACAGGCAATATGTAACCGCACAGTTCTAATTCCTGCAGATATAAATCCACTTACCAAGATGTAAGCCCCCGACAGGATTCCAGCCGAAGTTAAAACCCATTTAAAGAACAAGAGACCATATTAAACTGCCATCAATTTTTTAAAAAGTGTAAAATCATTTCAAAACCTGATAATAAAAAGGTGAAAATGCAGTTTTAAACAAGCGATCACATTGAAATAGCCATTCGATTTTAAAAAATATATAAAAATAGATAGATAATTTTTATATATAAAAAAAAATATAAAAATATATATTTTCCTTATCACCATTGAAAATAGCAATAAAGTTGAAAACGCAGCTCACACGTCCCATAAAAAGATTCCGTTTCCACATTTGGCAGTCTACACAACCAAGTTCAAGATGAGGTTTCAACTATTCAAAAAATCCACATTTTGCCATATGAAAATTTGGCAGATTTGAGAACCTTGCAATATTTTTTTTTAATTTTTTTTTTAGCAGTAACTGAAAAAGAATGCATCTCCTTTGGAAACCCTGGTGAAGATAGACTCCGAAGGAGACATAATTAAGTCAGGAATGTTTGCAGCCTACCAGCTATCCAAGATGCACTGAGTCCATTTCTGCTTACCTTCGAGACAGAGATCGGACAGGTGTAATACTCCCACACTCCCATCTCCTGCCTTTTTATAGCTATGATGATGGCTTTGCATAGGAAAATTATATCTTAGTTAATAATATATGACGGGTTAGTTCTGGAATGGAAGGCAGATATGGAAAGTTTTATTACTCTCCAGCTGTTAATACCTTTGAGAAAACAGTTTCAAACAAAGCAGCAATTTATACAGTAGCTCAGTATTATTGCCTTCTGATGGAGAAAGATGGCATCTTTAGATCCAGATCACAGCATTTCTACAACATGCCAAGTTGCCTGATGGCTTAGCTGCAGGCCCAGAGGTAAAGGTTAGATTACTGATGTGATCCATTTACATGTCCCCTTTCCTACAATGAACTCAAAGCATATAGATGGATCTCCTTCCCTAATTGCTTTATTTTCACAACAGACCTGTGAGATAGATCAGACTAAGAAAGCAAGCAGTGGCATATCTTTATGGCTGAGGGACCAGGGCTAGAAGTACAAATGTGGCCATGGCAGCTATCTTGTCTTTTGAAGGTGAGACAGTTGTAAGGCAGATGGCCAAAAGAGGCCACCATGGTTGGAGGAAAAGTCCAATGATAGCTGTCCTGTTACTATACCCTGCACTCCACATCCTGAGGGATAGCAAGATTGGTGAGAAATATGATTTTATATAAATTGGACACTTATTGCTGAAAAACATGTTTTGAAAGTATGCTGGCTGAAAGTGTGTTGCCAAGTCAGGATGACCTCAGACATGGCCAGGTCATAAGTTCAGGGAGGATTAGACAGAAAACCCAACGCTAGTATGTTTGAGATAATCCTCTCAATAACCCAAACTCCAAATACAATGGAAAACAAAACTGCCTAGATGAAGCAATCAGGAACATCCTGTGACTGTGTCCTACAGAAATATTTCCTGTGCCCCCCTACCTATCCAAACATTAAGAGACTGTCATGACTCCCATCAATGCTTTGTCATCTAGAGTTAAGGCAATTAGCCCATTCCAGACTCCCCTGTCTACCCTGTAAGAAAGCAATTACCACTTCATTTACACACACACCTTCAGGGTAAGATATAGGGTATAAAAAACGTAGCTCCAACCCCAGCATGGGCATGTTACGCTGCATGTGGGCCCACAGATTCCTGTTCTCTGAGCTACTCTCAGACTACTGTCTGAGCCACTCTCCTTCAACCTTCTTCTTCTGGACCAGTAAAATATCATCCTTTCCACCTGAAATCTTTCTCTATCCAACCTTTCTTGTCTCGCTTCTCCCTAGCCTTGTACGGTTCATGCGATTGCTTGACTTTGTGTGTGTGTCTGTTAATTTCCAATAAAACACCCTGTTTAACTTTTAACTGGAGTCATCTTTGCAGTTAAATACTGGTATACACAAGTGAAAAGATCTGGCCGTTACCCTACTCCCACAGGCCTCCTTTGAGCTATATTTCCCCAAATTCCAAGGAGATGCTGGCATTGTGGGTAGGCGTCAAAGTCCCCCACTTTTTAGGGTAACAATCCTTCCACCCCACCCCACTGCAGGCCACAAGGTCATCTGATGAATGTTCTGGCTCAGTGGAAATGAAAATCTCCCCAAGTCCTATTCAAGACTGTGGCACCTTGCATTCCCAGAAAATTATAAATGCACTTTGAGAGGAACTGAAGTGTACCTTCAAACACAGAGCTGCCATATTGGACGCCACCATGGCTCCATGCCAGTCATCGTTGAGGAACCCTCCTTTGTAATGATCCAACCACTTAGCTTTAATAACCCCATGGATTTCATTCTGTAGAAGGTTTTGTGCCACTTTAAAAATAACCTTGTGTGCATTTTTTTAAAAAAATCTATGTGCAAATGGTGCCCCAGAATTGGCAGGTTTGGCAATTTTGTGGACTGGCAGGAGTTTTGGGGTCTTGGGATCTGCTGGGAAGGCCCTTCTCTCTGTCCCACCATCCTAGCAGGTACACCTGGTGGGAAAATAGAAGAGGGTCCCCTCAGTGGCTGCCCCCAGGCTCTGAAACTCCCTTCCCAGAGAAGTCAGATGGACACCCTCCTTACTATCCTTCCATAATCAAATAAAGATATTTTTATTTAGATAGGTATTCAGTGTATGACTACATCTGGCCTGTCTAATAGAAATGTTCTGGATATTGTGTTTTGATTAATAATTGAGTTTTAATCATATATTTCATTATTGTTTTAATCCTTTCAATTTTTAAATTATGTTTTAAATTTTGTATTTTATGAGTTTTTAAGTAATTATTTTAATCTATAAGCCGTTTTGAGTTCCAACCCAGGAAAAAAGTGGAGTACAAATAAATCATCATCATCATCATCATCATCATCATCATCATCATCATCATCCAAAAGTTGTGCCCAGGGCCACACTTGCCCCATCTCTATATTAGAGAAAGATAGCTCATGGGGTATGATTCAGAATCATGCCTTATTAGTCGTCATGTCTCACTCTCAATGTCATTTCAGCCATTCTCCCCTCCCCTCTTTGAGGAAATATTCAAAGTTGAGGAACTATATATAGTTCCTATATATAAACTTTCTTTTCCAGTCTCTGGGAACTTTCCCTTTACCCTGGTTAGGGTGCAATAAACTCGTCACAACTGCAGATGCCTCAAACACCTGATCGTATGCAGGGCAGTAACTATTAGAAATGAGATATTAATTGAAGTGCTTTCAATATTTATGATATTATGGGCTATGTGTAAGCTGAGGAAATTTTTGCCTGTATAACCAGACTTCCAAGTTCCTGAGGGTCAAACTATACACTCTGTTAAACAGGAAACATTCAACTAAAGATTTTTTTAAATCCTTTAAAGAAAGCTCAGATATCATATAGATTTGTTGATATAGTGCAAGGACCCTGCTATATTGCCTCAGTCACCCACCCTCCCAAAAATATTGGTCATAAAAGGAGAAATGCCACTTGTAGAAGTCTCCAGAAGCAGCAGTTCTTCCTTAAAACAAGGTGCACCTCCCATATCTTATATTGCCCAACCCACCCAGAAATGGAACCAAACAACCAGAAGCAGATGCTGCAACAAATCACAGCTACCCAATCAAGCAAATTTGAGGACAATCACCACTATGAGGCAAAGCAATTCAGTGTAAAATAAGTTTTATTGGTGATGAGTGGATGCACATGGCATTTTACAGCACAGAACAGCTTACTTTGGCCCATGGAAGCCAAGGTTTGTCACAGTCAGTCATTGGCTGGGTTGCCTCTGGTCTAGGACAGCTTTTCCAGGCTGATAAAATGCTCTTTCCTTGAGTGAGACCAAACCTGTGGTCTCAAGCAGCAAGTTTATATACAAAGAGCTCACACAAAGATTATTTTTCCTTGAAAAAAGAACACTTCTAGCAGCTTTGAGAACAGAGGACCTATACAGCTCTAGAAAAGCTATGCTGCCCCCACACTCAAATACACCTCTCATAGCTAGGCCAAAAGGTGGGAGTCATGCACTCTCCGATGTTCTCACTGGAACATAGGTGCTCTCCTCTTATGAGATACTGAAACTTTCTGCCAGAAGGTATAATGATATCTAATTGCTCAAAGTGTAAGGAACCACTGTGTAATAGCATTCTGTGAATCAGGCAGAAGCCCAGCAGCATCTCTTTTGGAAGGAAATGCCACATTTACCACAGAGATCCACACGTGTCTAGTTTCATTTTAGGGTGTGACGTCTCCAGGTTCCAACACTGACCCTTAGACTTCTGGAGTTTGCTCAATATATTGGTTAGATTGCTGGAATGAAAAGGTCATCATCTTCTGGTAGAAACATAACTAGCAGAGAGTCAGTCTCAAGTCATTGGAGGAAGGACTTCCAGAACATGGTAGCAGCTACTAAGAAGACTTTCCCATATGTTCCTACCAGATGTACAGTTAGTGTGGCAGGACAGAGAAAGATTAAAATACCAAAATGTCCAAGAATAAAATCAAGCAGCCACAACATTCAGAAAATAAAATTCTTGCTGAAAATTTCCAAAGATATTGTTCAAAATATGTGTGTGGGCTGAGACAACATGAAATTACTTTAAAATTACATTGATTTTGAGGGAAGACTCCAGAATGCATTTAATCTTCCCCTTCCCCACACTCGTTTCAGCCATAGCTGGGAAAGTTACTTACATGAGCAATAAATATAAGGTCTGAGATCCAACATCATATCATAATGGTGTGGGTGTTTGGGAGAAAGAGAGAGAATGAGAGAGAGAAATCATAATCTCACAATCATAAATCTCTATGTGCAATGTTACACTCTAATTGTCCAACACATTTGTCAAACAGCTATCTTGCACATCTGAATGCACAATTCAGTGTGTGACCAACTGCATACCTCCATATCCAACATCACCACAAGTGCACCTCCACTTCCACAAACTTGAACCAAATGCGGACATCCCACATTGCACCAAAGTGTGCAATATTCGTGCATGTGTGAGACACCAACAGGATTCCAGCCACTGACATGCTGAAGCCACCCATTGCTGGCCAGTGGTAGGATGATCTTCTTTGATCCACATTATCCCATAGCTGCTCTGTTAAGGATGTCATTATATAAACTAAACTGGAGTGGGCTGATACCTGCACAGGTGTCACAGGTACCTGTACAGGTACCATTTAGTCTTAACCCTGAGTTCAAAAGTATATAATATCTCTCCAAAATTTAGCAATTCCTTGGGCTCTCTTCTCCCTCCCCTCATTTCTTCCTTTAATTTTTATACCATCTAGTATGGTGAAGTAATCTGGTGAGCCTGAACACTTGCACATTTTGTAGAATTTCAGTTGCACATTTTTTTAAAAAAATAGGTATTGCAGATTTAGCAGATTCTGATTGCTATCCTGTTAGTCAATTCCAATGTTGCAAGCTAGCTTTACAACCTCCTGTTTCCTATTGACATTTACGATCATGGTGCCATTACCAAGGTTGCAAATTCCCCCCAAACCCATCTTAAAATCCAGCCAGTTGGAACTGTTCTGTGGAACTGGCAAGGCAAGCAGGGTGCTGAAGGATGATTCATCCAGCCCCCTCCTGCTGGCAATAAGTGGTGCACTGAGGAGTTGTTTTAGCTTTTGCTGATGACAATGTACTGGAGGTGTCATCTTGCCAGCATCACCAGAATTCTCTATCTCAGTGCAGCTGGCTGGATTTTAAGGTGGGTTTCAGGGATCAGCTCGGAAGACAAAGCATAGCTATGTGTCTGATGCAGGATCTCAGCCTTTGTTATTGGTTTCTTTCTCAAAATGGTGCCTGTTCTTATTATAATTAATATTATCGAAAATCACTTTCCAAGCTCTGTTTTGACCACTTTGGGCATTTTTCCCAACTAGACATGGTTAGGATTGTGCTGTGACACAGCGGAAGCCAGTGACTTCGATGTCAGTAGGGTGGTGAATCTGTTCCACAGTTTAGTCTGAACTTTAAAAAACTATAAAGATGTTGAAACTATTTATTTATAATTTTGTTTTATTCTGGATTTGTTCTATATGGGATCCACAGTGGCTTACACTGTGTGTTAAAACAGAATAGCCAAAACAATCTATATTGAAAAAATAATTTTAAAACTTTAAATATTTTTTGAAGATCAGATTCAGAAGCTTGCGTAGTTCCTTTAAAGTTCAGAATAAAACCTGGACTTGATTCAGTGCCCCACTGACATGGAAGCTGGCAGCCACCACTGCTGTAAAGGGCTTCCCTCTGACTTCCCTCTCTAACCTGGGTCTCTTTCACACTATTCAATGCGAACACTTTGATACCATTTTAAATGCCACAATTCATTGCTATGGAAAAGTGGGATTTGTAGCCTTGTGAAGTATTTAGAATTCTCTGCCAGAGAGCAGAAGTGCCCCACCAAACTACAAATTTCAGGATTCTGTACCTCAAGCTATGGCCGGTTAGCAGGGTTTTTTTTTCTCCCAATGTGCCAGATACCATATATTGGCCACAACTGTTCTTTTCTTTCCTGGAAACTTGCCAAAGACCAGCAGCCAATAGTTCAAGGACCAGAACTGGTCCATGGACCACCAGTTTTAGTGATACTATAGCATCGTGTCAAAGGGCTGTAACTCTGTGATGTGTGTAAATAACTTGGACTTTCAGAAGCTTCAGGGATAGATTTTGAGACATTTCTTTAGCCCATAGCACTGAAGCAGAACAACATACATTTCAACAGAGGAAAGGGGAGGGATGTCAAGTGTCCTCATACTGTGATGCTGCACCTGACTGTAGAAATCCAGAGTAGCAGAAAGGTCTATTTACATATCAGAGAAGGCACACGCAGAGTGGCTTTTTTTAGGAGACCACTTTCACCAGCAGTATCCAAGAAAGACTAGACAGCAAAAGGACAAAAGAGAGGCTCTTCAGGGTCTGGGCACCACTGACACGGACAGTTGTGGGCACATACGTGGGAGGAGAGACTGGAACAGGGGGTGCTTCAGCACTGTTCAGCTTCACAATATAGTAGTTCCCATGCGGTAGTTTAAACACTAGTGGTAGAAGAATACTCTTCACAGATTCCGTGGCACAGCCTTGTCCAGCAAAGAAATGTATTGTTTGAAGATCTATTGGTACAAAATGAATGGGAGAAAGAGACACCATTAGCTTGCCAAGGGTCGTCTTCTTCTTCTTCTTCTTTTAAAAATTTTCTCACCTGCTATTGCTCTTATCCACATGCATCCTTCACAAGACTACCCATATAGCCAGGGCTTGGAAAAGTTCCTTTCAAGGAGATTGTAGCCCCCAGAATCCACCCTCTAGGAGTTGCAGTTCCAAAAAGAGAGGCCTTTTCAAGCCCTGTAGGATAGCTACTCTGTGTAAGTCCTAAAGAACTGTTACACCGGTCCTATCTGGGTCCACACAGCTCGAAGGCTTGCTCAGTTACCTGTCAGTGGTTCTCTACTTTTGGTCTTCCAGTTGTTTTGGATTTCAGCTTCCGGAATCCCTGACCATTGTCCATGTTTGGTTGATACCCTTGGTAGAGATGGCTGGCACCTTCCACCATTACAGAGTAGTGAATTCACAGCAGCTGTTCTGAGTTTTCCCAGAGCTATTCCCAATTAGAGCTATTTATGAGAGCTTATTATCAGTTTCAATTAACATGTCAACTGCACCTCTTCCTAGAACTGGAAGACCTAAAGATGGTAGTGCATGCGCTGGTAACTTGAAGGCTGGACTTCTGCAATGCATTGTACATTGGGCGACCTTTGTAGCTCAGAAACTCTGATTGGTCCAAAATATGGCAGCCAAATAGGTTCCAGGTACATCAAAGAGTGAACATATCACTCCACTGGCTGCCAGTTCATTTCTGAGCAAAGTACAAAATGTTGGTTATTACCTTTAAAGCCCTACATGGTTTCTGCCCAAGTTACCTGCAGGATCACCTTCTTCCACACAATCCATTCCATGGACTTAGGTCCTCTGGAAGCCATTTACTTAAATCAGCCAGGACTAGACTGGCAACAGTTACCCAGATGACCTTCTCATCAGCTGCCCCTAGACAGTGGAATGGCCTGCTGGAAGAGATTCAACAGCAAAACACACTGTCTGAGTTTTAAAAAGTTCTAAAGACCTATATCTTCCAGTAGGCCTACCCAGTTCATTTTTAACTAGGAATTTTAAATTAGTACATTTTTAAATAGTTTTATGTGATTTTAGCTGTATTTTATTTTATGATGTACTCCACCTCAAGCCATGGGGAGAGATGGATAAGAAATAAAAAGTTGTTCTTGTTGTTGTTGCTATTGTTGTTAGTCCCCACTATGGATGTAATTCTTTGCTAAATTAGTTCTCAACTGAAGCAATGAGTAATTTGGGGGGAATTTACTTCTCACTTCAAGAAAGTCTTCAAAAACTGTGCAGCTTTCTAAAAACTGAGGCCATTTCTGCACTATACTTTTATATTTCTGCACTACACTGGAATCTTGGGGTTTACAGTTTGGTGTGGGGGGGTGGCATTTAGAATTCTCAGCCAGAGAGCTCTTTGCCCTCAGTAAACCAGAAATCCCAGAATTCCACAGGATGTTGAAAGTGAAAAAATGGCACTAGAACAGTGTAGTGCAGAAATGGCCTAGGACTGACAAGATAGAGTACCTAGCTCTACATAAAGGATCATATAGTGACTCCAGTCCTGGAAACTTATAAGCACAAAGTATTTGCACAACTTAATTTATATCTGCACAGGATTTCTTTGCAAAATGTATTTGATGTACCTGATCTTAAAAGGAGTCCGGATGCATCAACGCAATACTTTTCTAGTCCTGTGCATGGAACTGTTTGAGCGGTGCAGGAACTCTCCGTATTAGTGAAACATGTTGGACACTGCAGTCCATTCAACGTGGAGTTGTTTGGAACTACAAAGCAAGAGTCAGTTGAGGAGGTGAAAAAACAGAAATGAGGTCAGTACTCACAAAACAGAGAAGGGTTTTTTAAATTGGCAGTATTGGGGAAGGTGGGCAGTTTTATCATGGACAACACAACATTGCTTGCCATATTCTGACATACAGGCATGGCAAGCACAGAACAAGACCCAATCCCGTACTTTCACAAGGCAGAGCAGCCTTTATCAAGGTTAGACTATAAAACAAGGACAGGAAATTCTGCAGTTTATGGGAAGTAGTCCCATGCCCTCGACAGTGGCAGCTGATGGTTTCCATGGCAGTGGGACAGTAAATCCACATCCAGTTTTAGTTTAGACTTTAAAGCAGAGGTGGGAAGTTATGGGAGGCTAAGGGGCTGCATTAGTCCCCCAGGAGACCTTGGAGGGTTATGGCACCCCACTAGGCACCCTCCACAAAAAATATAAAAATTCCCTTCAGTCCCCTCTAGAGAAATTTTCTAGGTGCTCTAGGCCATTTTAGGAAAGTTACTTCCTGTTTTAAAAGAAACGACTCTCCTTGGCCCAAAATGGCCTGGAGGGATGGAGAAACATGACAAAAATGCCCACCACACCCCCAAAGGGAATTTGGGGGAATTATGGGACTTTTTTTTTTTAATCCCTGAGGGCCACAAAAATGGCTCTGGGATAGCACAGGCCATGGACCACAGTTGACCATCCCTGCTTTAACTGAGTTACCCAAGGTGCTGAAACTATTTTTGTGATAGGGTTAAGCAGCTTGAATTTGGACCAACACTTGGAACAGATTCACTGCTCCGATGACACAGAAGTCACCAGCTGAGACTACCCCTCATTTCCCTGCACACCACACCAAAGTTCTGACAAACCTTGCTCCAAGGCAAAAATGCAGCGTTTGTGTATTGCTTTGCGCTCACATTTAACAATTTGCCTGGAGAACGTGGAGCAGTTACTTTGGGAATCATTAAGTCCTAGAGAATTCCAGTTGGCCCTGGTCATACTCACTGCCAGTTATGGGAGTCATAGTCCAAAAAAGAGAGAACTTTTTCTGAGTTTGAGTAAGGTGTGGCTAAGAGGCCTTATGACACCACAATTCATCTTTTTGGGTCATTGAATAAGTTGGTTTTCTGTTCTGACTATGCCATGACCACAAGCCCCTCCAAAACTCAAAATTGTGAGCCATCCATCTCCCACGACACAGCCATTTCCAAGTTGTCAGCAAGTGAGGGTATCAGTGGTAATGCATTCAGGTATTTTTCTTTAGCTGCAGAGACATCCCAGGGAAACCCCAAAAGTCCTTGCCAGTACCTATCAAAGTGTATGCTGATGGCGAAAATGACAGACACATCACTTTCTGACAACCCAGAAATAGCCATGTCAGGAGACCTGCTCTGTGACTTTTAGGGGGTAGAATTGGGAGATGTAACTGTGGATATGTAGCTGTGAGAGATCTGTATGTCTCTTAATGTGGGATCTCAGCCTCAGTGCTTAACAACCCTCAAGATAGTTACTAGGAAAGAAAAATGGCAGAATTTTCCGGGCAAGCTGTGCAGTCTTCATAGACAAGCTGCACAATTTCCCCTCACCGCAGAGGAAAAAAAATCTGAAGTGTCCCCAAGATATGGAATGAAAAGCTTTTTCATTTTTCTCAACATCTATCAGGACTAGGTGGGGAAAAAAATCAAGTAGATCTGCCACCCTGAGGGTAGTGAACCTGCTTTTAATGGTTACTGCTGCTTCTCCCACAACTGTTCCAAGTTGCACAGGAACTTTACTGAAGTGATAGGGCCCAGCTTTGGGACAACTCTTATTCAACTTGCAGTGACTGCAGAAGGGGGGGAAGTAAAATCAAGAAGGGATACAGCATCCCCATGGTGGTGGCTCCCCTGTCTGCTTCAGACGCAAATGAGATTGTTTGGTTGTTTTTACCCCATAGAATAATTTGAGTCTATAAATTTTAGCATCTTGCTTTTTTTATGATTTAACACATATGAGAACAATGAAAGAAGTTTCTCCAGAATGCATATATTAGTTTCGGCCTGGTGCTTCTGCACAAAGAGAGTTCCGAGTAATGTTTAACAGAAGCTTCTTTCTTTCCTTCCGTCGCCACACCCCGTCTGGGCAAATTGGTCAAACAGAAGGTGGAGGCCAAAAGGGCTTTATGTCCATCCCCATAAAATCCTGGTATGTTGTTTCTGTGTAAATATTCTGGCTGGGGGAGAAAGTAACAGGATGGTACTAAGTGGTTGGGGTAGAGCAAAGAGCCATTCTATCAGGCTGCCACAGAGGGAATGGCAAAGTGGAAACCTAGCCTACCCGTTTTGCTAGGAAACCTTTGTCTCTTCTTCTTTTTCATCTGTCACCAGACATCAGCCATTCCATAAGACTGAAGTAGAGGAGAAGAAGAGGAACAAGCACTGCTGAAATATCAGCTTCTTTCGAGCTCCTCCTTTCTTGGAACTGCTGTGCTTTAGAAGGACTAAAAACTTTGCAAATATAAGAACTGATGGCTGAATTGTTGCTGTAGTTGTAGCAACAGTTGTCCCACTTTTACCCCAAAGCTCAGGGTCTTTCCACACTACATAACTATTGCACTGTGATTCCACTTTAACTGCCATGCTTCTGTTCTCTGGAACCATGGGATTTGCAGTTTAGAGAGATATATATAGAATTCTCAGTCAGAGAGCTCCAGTACCTCCCAAGACTACAAACTCCAGGATTCCATAGGAGGCAGCCGTGATAGTTAAAGTGGAATCATAGTGCAATAATTATGTAATGTGGAAAGGCCCTGAGACTCAACGAAGCTTACAGACTTGAAAAAAACATATAAAAGCATATCCAAAGACATGAATAAAAACATGCAAAAGGATATTTTTAAAATGAAATTAAACTCTCTGTAAAATTAAAACCTTTCAAAGAAATCCATTGAAAAGACAAAAGTCAGACAGTCCAACAGGACACTGCTAAAAAACCTTGTAGTCACTTCCCAAAAGCCTGTTAGTGTTTACTTCCCAACAGGAGGACAGCAAGGAAAGAGCCATCCTGTCCTTCCTAGGGAGATAGTTCCAAAACTTGGGAGCGGCCACCAAAAAGGCCCTCCTTTCCAGTTCCCACCAGTCATGTCTACAAAGGTGGCCTCTTCCACTTCCATCTCCATCCTTTTTCCCTTTCAGATTGCATTTTAGATAGCAAACTTAAAGGACAGGGCCTATCTTGTTTTTTTTCTCAGCCTGTAACCTGCACTGGGAGATTTTTGGCTCTGTATTAAAAATACAAGTAGGAGAGGAAGCAAGATTTTGTCTCTCAAGCAGGAAAGGATAAAGCTATAACATTTGATTACGTCAAAGCAGGAAAGAATAAAGTAGGAACGGATAAAGCTCTAACATTTTACCATGTATACATACCTGGGTAAGTGTTGTAGTTACATTCATCATCTGTGCAAAACACTGTGCTGAACCTGAGGTATTTTCCATCCCCAAAACTGGCAGTGAATAAGGTAGATGTGATACTGGAATTCAAACATCCTTTGGAGTAGTCAATTTCATACCTACCATCTGAAAATATAGAAATGGTATTTAAAAAAAACTTAGTTTTTGTCATTCTTTTTCACATTGCAAACCTCTTTCTCACAAAGAAGCCTCCAAGTTTTATACTGATGAAATTTTGCAAGCAACCTTTTGTCTTTAATTGATTGCCTCCAAAGCTTCATTGTGCTTTCTACTTTTGTTGTTGCTGTTGTTGTCATCTTTGTTAAATTATTTCTACCCCATCCTATATCAAAAGATCTCAGGGCGTCTTACAAGTAAAATTAATACAAACAGGTTAAAATACTTAAAACAATAAAACAGCTATAAACCTAACAGACAAAACAGATTTAAAAGATGCAAAAAAATTAAAACTATATGCATTAGGATTTGGGACTTTGCTGTGCAAAATTCACCCAAAAATGTTTTGCGCAAAGAATTTCTGCACAAGCTGCTTCTTATACAGAAAAGGAGGTCCTCTGTACAAAAGAACCTGATGAGAATTTTGCACAGAATAAGTCCTGAATCACAAATAGGCTTCAAAAACTGTGTAGTTTTCATCAAATACTTTCATGCAATGAGAAGAAAATTATTAAAATTACTTGTTACTTGTTTCAAGGATATTAGTGAAGACCTACATCTCTTCTCTCTCCTTTCCGTCAATGTACCATTTCAGAAATTATCCTTTTCAGTAAGGATCATATTGGCCAGAGCAGAAGTCTTAGGCCCTTTCCGCACGGCATTTTCCATGTGAAAGGGTGCCTGGAGCGTCGCGCGATTGTGAGGAGCGATCTGCACGACGCACTCACAATCACACGATGCTTCAGGGGCCGATCATGCACCTTTTCATTTTCTGCTGGAAGCCGAAAATGGTGCATGATTGCGCATTGCTCCTGGGCCCCGTGCGCACTTACCTGGCATGCGGAGCCTCCAGAGCTGTGCCGGTTGCACTTCCTGCCCCAGCGCAGCCTGGGAAAGTCCCAGGCTGCACTGCGGAAGGCAGAGGCGGGGCTCTCACGCAAGCAGGCAGCTCATGCAGAGCTGACACAGCAGGGACGCGAGAGCCTCTCGCCAGAGGCTGCTCGCGCGATCCCCGCACCCCAGCACCAGAAGAAGGTAAGCTGCGGAAAGGGCCTTAGTCTTGGGCTTTTTATAGATTAATTCCACCTAACCTCAGCCAGAAAAGTTGTTCACAAGACCATACAGCCTGGCTACAAATCAGATTTCCACTAAAAGATTATTTTACCTAGTGTGTTGTCTTGCAATGCAGTGAAGCAGCCACCTGTATTGTTCAGAGCTGTATTGTTCAGACTGCAAGTCTCGCAGTCAGTGCTAGTAGCACATTGTTTGCATGTCAGTAAATCTAGGAGGAAAAAAAGAAGAGAAACTATGACAACTTGATAACTTCCTTCTGGCCTTTTGTCATTTAGTTCTATAAGCTGGTTATCATGAGATTAATTACATTGCCTCTCCACTGACCAATGTTTACACTTTTTTTAATTTCATTTTTTAAAATATATATGATTCCAAGGGGCCTTTCAGTACAAATGGCCCAGAAAGCTAACATTGGGAATAATAAGGATCAATACCTAACACAACTTGGCCACTTGTGAAATATCGGAGGAAATGGCAGTCTGGCCTAATAAGGTAGCCAATGACAACATTTATTATTTGTTTTGTGAAAGATAAACCTCAGCCACCTCATATTTCAAGGCTGGCCTCAAGGTACTTGGCACTATAGTTCCCACAATCCCTCATCTTTGGCCATGCCAACTGAGGTTTTAAGGGAGTGGCAAAGAAAGCATGGACCAGAGGTAGCCCTGGGCCAGTCCTTTAAAGTATTCCCATTAAAAACACACACACACACACAAAAGCCTACCTAAAAAACCATGCAGAAACATCCACACTTTAACACCAATTCTCCCAGAACCCTCACTATCCTCAAATATCTCAAATTTGTTGATGTACTTCCCAAAATGGTGTCTAGAATGTCATTTCTGGGTGCTGTTTTGGGAAAGAGATGGACAAAAATGGAACTATTTTAGTGTGGTGTTGAGGAGATGGTCCATACAATGGGGTGATCGGGGGAAAGTTGGCCCTGGTCTCCATGCTGATTGCAGATGACTACTTTAGGAGGTCATTGTTGAAAACATCTGGAAGGCCCATGTTTCTTTACATTCTGTTATAAGTAATTGTCAGAGCACCACCAACACCACTTCAAAAACTCTTAGCATTAGCTCACCACCATACATTTAACCCAAACATTGCAAGAGAAGGATTTTTGCTTTATCTGTCCAGCCCAAAAACCTATGAAAATCATTTAGAGAAACCCTTTGGCCTGGAGGAAGATTTGATTACCCTGAGCGGTTGCAGCACCAGCCAGAGTCAGGATAGCCAACAGCAGGCAGAAGACGTAGGAAGCGGCCATGATGCAGGTGTTTTCATGAGTGTCTGATACTCTCCCACAGAAGTTTATGAAATCTATGATGGGGAAAAATAGAACATATGAGCCAAGACAGAACCATCTTCTCGAGGGAGACGAGGAGATGGGAGGAGGCTATCCATGGGGTATTATCAATGAGATAATGAACCTCCTTTGTGTTTTAGTCGAAATGTTAGAGGAGCAGAAAATGCTCAGTGGCTGTTGAATAGTGACAGACTGAGGCAGCAGCAACAAATTGAGGATACACAGGATTTTAGTAATGTGGTTGTATTCTGGGCCATTTCTGCACTACACTGTTATAGTGCTATTATTCCACTTTCAACATTTAGAATTCTCAGAGAACTCTTTGGACTCAGTAAACCACAAACCTCAGAATTCCACAGGATGTTGAAAGTGGAATAATAGCAGTATAACAGTGTAGGGCAGAAATGGCCCTAGTCTTTTAATGTATGCATCTTCAATGGTTTTAATTCTATAAATAGTTTAATTACATTTTCGTCTTCTTGCATTTTTATTTGAACTTGTTTTTCTTACTGTAAGCTGCCGTGAGTCCCACCCGTGAGGAAAAGTTGTTGTTGTTGAACCTTCAAGGCATTTAGGGTTACCTTAAAACAAACCTATCAAGAAGTTTTCTTGGCAAGAAATTTTCAGAGGGGATTTGCTCTTGTCTTCCTCTGAGGCTGAGAGAGTATGACTTGTCCAAGGTCACCCAATGGGTTTCCATGGCCAAGAGGGGATTTGAACCCTGGTCTCCCAGTGTCTCAGTCCAACACTCAAACCATTGCACAATTGTGGCTCTTTGGGGGGAAAGGCAGCATAGATGTGAATAAAATTATGCTGATAAATAATAAAGGATGAATCATTAAGTGAGCAGAGCATGGCTGATAGAAACAGTGAAGAGGAACAACTCATACTTGCAAGTTCTGTATTTGTATCATTTATATTCAAAAATAATTGGCATACATCAGAAGCAAACTTCATTCCTGTTATCTCCTTCTTAGTACACAGATCAGCAGCAAGTGGGTTCTGTAACCAATGTGAATAACTAAAAAAAGAAGTGGCTCCAAGAACCTGGAATCCTTCTGATAAATATCCATTTCCATTTTGTCTATTCATTAAACTTGTATCTGGTCCAATTATTCAGATAATACAAATTATTTTAAGATGAAGGAGCTAATTAAAACCACTCTACACAATCAAGTGCTTTTTTTCCTCCACCCCCAGATAAAATGGAACATTTCAATTCTGATTTTGTTTAACCGTCTATAAAAAAAAACATCCAGGAGACTAGCTATGGCCTGTTAGTATGTTGCAACAAAAACGGCAAAGATTTCTGTGGTACCTTAAAGACTAACACTGTGTACTTGGCACAAAATCAAGCACTGCATGAGAGAGATCTAAAGTGGGCTTCAGTCTGTGAAAGCCTGTGCCAAAAATGTATTATTCTTTAAGATGTGCAAGGCTTATTGTCATTCCTGAGACTTAGTCCTTTAAAGTATATACCAAATGAAACTTGGTGGTCTTTAAAGTGCTCTGTGTCTTTTTGTTGTTTCAACAGTTAACAGTTTGGATTACAAATAATTTTGTGACATTTATATAATTATAAAGTTGAAGGGGTTGTGGCTGTCATACATTACAGCACCTTATCCAATGCAGAATGCAACTTCAGCTTCACTGGCAAATGGTTGTTCAATCTCTGGATAGCTTCTCTGAAGTTGCCACTAAAACACAAAGTGGATCAACTGCCCACAGAATAACCAGTCACCAAGGAGATCACCCTTATCTATTGCTTTTCCCAATATTCAGTAATAACAAAACAAAAAAATTCAATATTTACAGAGTGATCGTGCACAGCCTATTGACCTAAATTAACAGCTTTTGCTACACTCACCAAGACATCCTATGAAGTCCCATGAAGATGTTCATACTGGAGACTTATACCTCTTTAGAACTCTAAATACAGCTCTTGTTTCTTTGGTCCCTGGCTCCATTCAGGTGTTAAGGTCCCCACAAGAAATCCTGGTTTTGAAATCTCACATTGGGACACAATTGTTTGTCATTCAAATGAGATAATCCAAACTCACTAGAAAAGGAAATCCAGCTAATTGCATGCATATGTTATTAGCTTTCCAAGAAAAGATTTGCTGGTGCCCACTGGTTAAATGATTGAACACTTCTTGGCTTTTGCACATCAGTTCCTTTTCCTAGATCTTTCTGTTTAAAATCGAGCTGCAAATTAGATGTTGCTGAATTGAATGAAGGATGCTCCTTTGAATTAGGATGCTCCTTTGAATTCGCAACAGGTCAAGTTAACGGAATGTAAATAAGAGATGATATATTACCTCTGAAACTCCTTCAGCTTGAAGAGTGTCTGTATGGGCAGGTGGAATGAAAGGCAGCCTATCTTCGGTTCTTCTTTATAGAGAGAGAGATGATTTCATGCTGGTCAAAGGCACTAAAAATCTGTGGAATTTTTCCATTCAGAGATAGAATGTTAGCAATCATAGAGGTGCTATATGAGCTTCTTATTAACCAACCTTCATGATGATTTGATTGAGCTTTCTAGCAATGAATCCAGAGGGCAGCAAGGAAATTTTGGCATTTATTGGTAACCTAAGGGGAGCAAAGAGCATGAGAGCAGTGTCATTCTCACCTTGATCACAAAAGCATATAAGAGCTCTAAATTGGCATATGTGACCTCATCCTTGTCAAGAATGAACCCTGACCTTAGGCATGGTTATGTCTGCCTTCTATACTCTTGACTCCTAAATTCCAAGGAGAATTTCTAAAATTTACCTCCAGATTTGGAGCACATGCAATGCAATACATATCACAATCATCTCCCCACATGACTGAGCTACATATGTCCATGGATAAACCATATAGTTCCCTACTCCCCCCCAAAAAAAAAAAATAAGGACAAGACTGAAGAATACTTAAGTGGCACACATGTAAGCAATTCTTTTTCATGCAGTATTTGTGGGTGGTTCATTAAGATTCATTCTGTGTTGTGTTTCACTGGGTTGCACATCTATTTCTGTGAACTACTTGATCCTGTAGTGAAGAAAGTGAAATTATTTATGTGGCCACACATATGACAGATTCTTTTCATGGGTGTTTGTGTGTGATTCACTGAAATTCTTTTTGTATGGTGTTTTACTGGAAGGCATAAGTGCTTCTATGGGATGCTCAATCCATTAGTGATCCAGTTTTTAGTTTTAGTTTTAGGCCCTTTTCGCACGGCATTTTCTATGCGAAAGAAGGCCTGGAGCGTCGAGCAATTGTGAGGAGCGATCTGCACGACCCACTCACAATCACACGATGCTCCAGGGGCTGGCAGGTACCAATCGCACACCTTTTCATTTTCGGCTAGAAGCGGAAAATGGTGCGCGATCACACAGTGCTCTTGGGCCCCGCGCACTTACCTGGCATGTGGAGCCTCCAGAGCCACGCCAGTCATGCTTCCTGCCCCAGCGCAGCTTGGGAAACTCCCAGGCTGCGCTGTGGAAGGAAGAAGTGGGGTTCTCAAGCGAGCAGGCAGCTTGTATGGAGCCGAAGGACCCTGGATGTGAGAGCCTCTCGCCGGAGGCTGCTTGCGCGCTCCCCACACCCCAGCACCAGAAGAAGGTAAGGTGCAGAAAAGGCTAGTTGGAAAGCTCTGTTTCTGGTACTCTGGAGTGGTGTGGCCCACAAGACTGTGGCCCACAAGACAAGGGTTTCTCAGTGGTGGCTCCTCAGCATTCTTACAAATCTCTCAGCATTGATTCTTCACTTCAATCAAGTATCCAGTTAATCTCCACATCTTTGTCTTTCTGCCATTGATTATTAACATACCTATCTGTACAATCTTTGGGGGCATAGTCAAGCATGTAATTTGGTTTTGCCCCTGGCTTATAGTATTGCTGTTATGGTATTTTAGCAAATATTTGGAATTTATTATTTTAGGGGAAAAAATCTCATTTTTAATCATGTCTTACTTGTGATTGTGAGGGTGTGTTTTTTGTAAGATGGTGAGCCCCACTTATGAGGAAGGTCGAATAAGTTTGTTGAAACACTGCACCAAAAGCATCTTGAAAATTTTTTGATAACAATTGCATTACATTTGCTGAATGTTTTTACATTTACTTACCTACATATATGCATTGGCAAAACACTGAATAGCATGGGGTCATGCAAGTCCCCCTGCCTCCAAGGTTCCTGTCCTTTCTTTTCTCTTTCTCTTCACTTTATCAGGGTTCCTAATCACATAGTGTGGACTTCTATCTTGTTCAAGAGAACTTCTACAGAGCACTTTTTCAGTTCTTCCTGCTCAATGCAGAAACAAACAGAACGGGAATGGAGACATTGAGAACAGTCCTGTACTCCCTACTAGAGCTTGAAAATGTTACTTTTCTTAGACCACAGCATCCAAAATCCCCGGCCAACTTGGACAGTGGGCATGCTGGCTGGGAGAGATTCTGAGAGCTAGGGTGTACTATCCATACCATGGGTAGGAAGAAAATAGATCAGAGTCTACTGGTAAATGTTTCAGTAACCTGAAGTAGATCAGCAAGAGTTCCTGAGTCCGAAATGATTAATAACCCCAACAAATGAAATCTGAAATGAATGGGGACAGTTGGAGGGATGACAACCAGTTTAGAAGTTAGTGTGGAATGACTGTAAGTTCTATTCAGTTCTAGGACTTAAAAACCAATTCTTGGGCTGTGAATTCTACAACTGGACCCAAAGCTCAGAATTCTTCATTTCTAACTGTATGACTTTTGCTCAACCCCAGTTGGTAGGACTTGGGGTTCTAGTAAACACACACACACACAGGAATCACAAAGGGTTTTACCACACAAATCAGGTAAATCACACTTACAGTAGGATCACAGCCTCTTTGGCTTTATGTATCACATGATATAGTTCCTCTTCTGTTGTTCTCCTTATAGGAGACCACTGGGAAAGTGATTCTTTTACAACGGGGATCATTAACAGATTCCTCTGTTACTTGCCTCATGTGATGAAGCCCAAACAAAGTAGATCTCACAAGTTCTTCACTGGTGATGTCGTGGGTAATGCTTCCTATTCAAGCATAACACTCAAATGAAGCCAGTATGATTTCTATCTCATCTTAAAGACAGATTGCCTTGTGTTCCTCCTTGCATGCACTGCCTGAAGGTAGGGAACAAATGTCCTGTTTAGAAGCTGACCAATCTGCTGGCTGAACCTTACTATAATACTGGCAAAGTGATAGCATTCTCCACCACCTGTGAGACCAGCAGACCATTTCAGAGGAACAGAACAGGGCAGTGACACACAAAGCTTTGTTCTACAATAAGGGAGCTGGGCCAGAGGTCTCAGTGGAACAAGCAAAGGGATCTCCATTACTATTCACTTTTATCTGCTTCCTGAGATTATTGCCTCACTCGGGCCATCTCTGCACCACACTGTTATAATGCTATTATTCCACTTTCAACATCCTGTGGAATTCCGGGATTTGCTGTTTACTGAGGTTAAACAGCTCTCTGGCTGAGAATTCTAAATGCTCCTCCCTAAACTGGACTAGGCGTCCAGGAAATCAGGGTTCAGGTCCTGCACTTGGGCAAATCACACTCCGTCAGCCTCAGAGGTAGGCAATGGCAACCCCACTTTGAGCAAACCCTGCCAAGATAAACCCACAATAGGGTTCACCGTAGGATCTCCACAGGTCAGAAATTTCTTGAAGACACACAACAGCAAAGAAATGGGATATGGATTTCTACCTTTTGTATGCCTCTTTCTCTGCCATATATGGAAGGTTAATGGATTCTGGTAGGATTAGGAAAGGTGGGTTGATCATTTTAAGTAGTGAAATAGGACTTTCTCCCTAGCAGCCTATGCAGCCCTAGTTTTAGCAGATGACAGGAGATACTAGGCCTACCAATGCCTCCAACAGGACACCTGCTCAGTCCTGCTCTTCCCACTATTCATGATTCTGAATACGTTTATACAATCACTGGAGCTTTCTAATAGAAGCCATAAAAGGGAACAGCCATCTCAGATCCCCCTCAATTCAATGCAGAGTGCTGAAGACGAATATTGCTTTTTGGGCAACCTTAAGATGGCTGCTGCATGCTGTGGATCGGCTTCTGCTATTAATCCATTGAATAAGTGCTTCCCAGCGGGTGGAATGGTGATGAATAACTATGGAAGCCAATAGCAGTGCCAGAGAGGGAAGCCCTATGGCATTGGGGAGGATGGAACAGCTAGGCGGGGTGCTGTCCATGAATCCCCGCCACACCAGCTCACACTTCTAGGCCTTTTTATGCTATTTTTAAGAATGCTCTGTCTCTCTCGGCTAGTTAATGACTGACACAAGTTCTTGATTTTTACAAGCAGACAATAAGCATTGTTGCACACACTTTTGAAATCCAATAATGACACAACCTGTTGCAAACAAGGAAGGACAGGGGAATTTTTCTCACAAAGGGGAAAAAGAGAGAGCACAAGCTCACGCTCACGCCCAGGTATGAGTCAAAGAGAGCCATTTTTTCATCTGGCAGCTAAACTGGGTGCTCCTTTCTCCATTTTATTTATCTATGATTCATTCCAGACATGTATCTATCACCTTTGACATACACACACCTGGGACCCTTGAGGCAACACACAATTGATAAAATGCGTTTAAGCCATTAAAGCTGGCATTCTGTATTGCAATTACAGAATCATAACTAGAGTTAAGGATATGTAATTGCTTCATATTCAGTAAGTCTTAGGGCCTTTCTGCACTACACTGTTATAGTGTTATTATTCCACTTTCAAGATCCTGTGGAATCCTGGGGTTTGCAGTTTAGGGAGGGGCATTTAGAATTACCAGCCAGAGAGCTCTGTGGCCTCAGTAAACCACAAACCCCAGAATTCCACAGAGTGTTAAAAGTGGAATACTAGCACTTTCCGCACTAGCCTGTTATAGCACTATGATTCCACTTTCAACTTGAAAGTGGAATCATAGCGCTATAACAGGCTAGTGCAAAAATGGCCTATGACAGTAAAAGGTGGAAATGGCCTTACTGTAAGCCTATGCAGCTTCTGGGTGTTAAGGTGGGTTTATGAGGAAGACATTACGTAGTTACACTTACCTAACTAAATGGCCAATGTAGAATATTGGTGTAAATAAATAACTAAAAACCAAATGAAAACAGTCCAAACTCTTCTCTGAAAATAATTCTAAAACCAGGTCCACGTGTTTAAAAAAACAGCCGGAGTAGAAACCAAAAGTTGCATCTTCACTGCTCAACAGAAAGTCGGAAGGGAAGGAGAGAGTCTGATCTCCATTGTGAGTGGATGTTTCGTAGTTGGGGTGCTACTACAGAGGAAGCCCTGCCATGTATACCCTCCAGCCTAGCTTCATGGGGCAATTGAGCACATAATAATAGGGCCCTCACTCTTAGATTATGGGCATGCTCACATGGAAAGAGGCAGTCTGTCTGTTGGCAATTGTGACTTTCCAGATATTTCTGGATTGCATCAAGTCTAGCAAGATGAGCTTATGGTAAGAGATCATGAGAATGGCAAGCAAACCTCTTCTGGACGGTCAAACATTTCCCTCCTTCCCCTGTTGACCCTGCTTCCACAACCATGTGCCACTTTTTCCTCCTCTACCTTTCCAATCCTTTTTCTGAATGAAAGAGGAGAAAACAAAAGTTCTGGCATCTCTTTTCTATCTGCCACCTGTTTTAGTCTGAGAAGCACAAGCAACTGGAATATAAGGGCAGAACAAAACTGAGTGGATTAGCTGGCATCTGCTGGAGACAGGAATTGCAAAGGAGACTTTGGACCCATTGGCATTTTCTGCAAATATTTGTCATGGCAAACATGATGTATTCTGGCCAATAAAAACATCACCCCAAAGAAAAGAGAAGCTATAAATACCAAAACAACAAGGAAGTTGCCATGATACATAGGACAACCTTCTCTACACTTTTTGGACTTTGATTCTTGTCTACATTCTAGATAATTTGGAAAGGAGAAAGCATCATTTTATATATGTATTTGCATGAGATTGCAGGTAAAGGCAGTACTTTGCAGGGATACAGCATCCTCCATCTGTATAACCAAATGCCAATGTTCTTCTGAAAGCACTCAAACCCAGTCATTTTCTGACTAGGAATTTAGTTAAGGTTGCACTTTTTCACCATATCCTCATAGTGCTATGGAGTGTGAAAGGGCCCCTGGGATGTATAGTTTGTAAGTTCTCCATCTATCATAGAAGGCTTTAGTCTACTTCCTCGTCTACAACAGAGAATTCTCTGTTCTCTAGCACAGAATTGTAAGTACCAAATGATTCAGTAGGATGGAACCCATGATTCAGAATCCCATGATTCAGTAGGATGGAACCATGGCCATTTCCACACTACACTGTTATAGTGCTAAAAAACATTCCTCAGTGAAATGGGCTGCCGTGGAGCCTGGCAGACGCTCCTTTGGAACTGACAAACAACCTGAGAAATGTGACAACAATCCTTGATGCTCCCTAACTCTAACCTTGCCCTTGATGAAAATGTAGAAATTTATTCTCAGGTTTTCCAATGACTAGGAAAGTAGCCATGGTATAGTGATTTGAGCATTGAACTATGACCCTGGAGGCCAGAGTTTGATTCCCCGCCTGGCCATGGAAACCCAATGGGTGACCTTGGGTGCATCCCATGTTCCCAGCCCCAGGAAACCCCATGATAGGTTTGCCATAGGGTCACTATGGCCATTTCCGCCCTACACTGTTATAGTGCTATTATTCCACTTTCAACATCCTCTGGAATCCCGGGGTTTGCAATTTAGGGAGGGGCATTTGGAATTCTCAACCAGAGAGCTCTTTGGCCTCAGTAAACTACAAACCCCAGAATTCCACAGGATGTTGAAAGTGGAATAATAGCATTATAACAGTGTGGTGGAAAATGGCCCATGTCAGTTAAAGTAGTATCAAACCTCTGTAACAGTGTAGTGAAGATGCATTCTTACATGAAAGAAAGGGGGAGCAGAGAAAGGCTTAAATTAATTTCCCCAGGGCCACATTCCTGATCCAACAACCCCTTCCCTTTCAAGAAGAGAAGAAAGGAAAAAATGTTAAATCTTTCAAATCTTGTTGCATTTGATCCTCAGTCATACACTAAAACATTTCCAAACGTCCTAATTTGGCAGAGACAATCCCAATTAGTCCTCTATAATCCCACATTTTCTGCTGATTTAAAAATTTCCCAGTTTATCGCTCTCCCTCCTGCTTTCCTTCTTTGTCTTCCATGTACTTCAATTGCTACAGAGTTCAAAGGGCAAAAGTAGTTTGCACTCATTTAACTTGGGGTGGGAGGAAGAAAGGAGGGGGTAGATTCTTTTCCTTCCCAGAAGGCTCAGGCAAAAGCAGACTATTTCAGGCCCTCCTAGCTTGTGTGTTCCCCCTCATTAATAACTTTTGCCATTTGGACCACAATCTTGAGGTAACATGGCCACATCTGTGAAACGTTGGAGGCTATGCTGACATGTGTTACTACAGTTCCAAAACGGCTAAAGTGGTCCCTCCATATTTGTTAGGGTTAGGGGTGCAGGATTCTTGTAAGAGTGCAGAAATGACAAATATCAAAATGTGGGTGGGGGAACTAAGATATGGTGGGAAGAACAGGACACCCAGGGTCCAAGCCAGGTCAGGAAAAGGAGAAGGTGTGGAGGGGGGCATTGGGAGACAGTTTGTGTTGTTGAGAAATCAGGCTGTGATGAGCTGTCCTCAGTTGGCCGGGCGGTGGAGGAGGAGGAGGAGGAGGAGGAGGACCAGAGATGGATTTTTAAAGGGCTGTGTGGCCTGATCAGAGCTACTGAGAAGGACTGTTCCCCCAGAAAAGAAGTATTTGGCCCTTTCCACACGGGGCAATTAAAACGGCACAGAGCAACCTCCGACGGAGGTCGTCTGCACCGTGGAGTGGACTGGGTCGGACTACTTTTCGTACTTCCGCACCTCAGTCCACTCCGAAGTGACCGGAAATGGTCGCGCAGCGTGCTTTTTAAAAACCTATTTTAAGAGGTTTTTCAAAAGCACAGAGAGCGCGACTCCGTGTAGCTCTGTCGCCGTGCTCCAGTGCAGATTTGTAGGCGCACACAAGTGCGTGCCTGCAGATCTGCTGGGGGCGGGCTTTAGGCTGGCGAGCTTCTCCGGTTGGTGGAGAGCCTCCACCAACCGGAAGCTGCCATTTTGGACGCCCGAGCAGTGCGGAGCGACGAGCTCGCACTGCTCCTCGTCCCGACGGACCCGATGGGACCCACGAAAAAGCCGGTGAGTAGCGTTTCTATGCATTTCCTTCCCCACATGTGGAAAGGGCCTTTGTGTGGGGTCAGGAGAAACTCAGAATTTCCAAATCCATGAAACCTGCAAACATGGCAGGCCTGACTGTACTAGGAGCCAAAAGCTAGCCTCTTTTCACCACTACGGGTAGAGCCTACAAAACAACATGGCAGTACATCATGCCGTCTGTTCAGTATGCCAGCCAAGCCAGCCAGCCATATCCCTTTCCAAAATGCTCCATTCCATTCCTGACCCCTCTCCTTCCCTACTGCTTCAGCAATTAGATGGAATTCTGGAATAACCGCTTAAACTGCTATCAGACAGGATTCTATGACCGCTTGAACTGCCCTTGTGAAAATAACCCAGAACTAACGTGCAGCTGTTGTTTCTGAAAAGGGTTTGACCTTTGTTTTCCCAAAACAGAACGAAACATATGTTAAAAAAAAAAAAGTATGAGGTGCAATAGGGAAGAGCTTTAGATTGTCAGTTCCTGTGACCTTTAGTCCAATGTGCTACCTTGAATAACATGGGGATTTGTGTTTCCTCGCCTTGTGACCCTGTCTGGAGCCCAAAACATTTTCTGGTTTTTTTCCAGTCATCTGGAGAAGTTTTTTTTAATGGTGCTCAAGGGTTAGGTCTTCCTCAATTTATGCTGGATTCTGTTTTTGGCGGGAAAACGCCCAGCATTGACACACCCCATTGCATTTCTTCAGGTTTATACAGGTTTAGTATCCCTTATCCAAAATGCTTGGGACAAGAAGTGTTTTTGGATTTTTTTTTTTCAGATTTTGGAATATTTGCATATACCTAATGAGATCCCTTAGAGATGGGACACAAGACTAAAGATGTAATTCGTCATGTTTCATATACACCATATACACATAGCCTGAAAGTAATTCAATACAATATTTTTTAATAATTTTGTGCATGAAACAAAGTTTGTGTACGCACACGCACCAGAAAGCAAAGGTGTCACTCTTTCAGCCACCGTGTAGACTATCTGTGATTGTTTGGTAGCACTGTCATTCCTGACTAAAAAAATTTTGGATTTTTGGATTAGGGAAGTTCAGCCTATAGAAGTTATGTGGTCAGGAGGGTGGATAGAGAACTGGAATAGCACTTTAACTGTCATGGTTCCATCTTATAGGATTCTGGAATTTGCAATAGAGAGCAGCATTTAGAACTCTCAGCCACAGAGCTCCAGTGCCTCGCCAGACTAAAAAACCAGCAGCTATGGCAGTTCAAGTGGAATCATAGTGCTGCAATTGCATAGTGTGGCAGGGCCCATGCTCTCCATTGCCAGTATTAATTAGCCTTCATCCAGTTAACTACTGAGTCAGATGACACTGGATATATTTGGGGTTGTATGGTGGCATTTTAAGGACTGGACACTGTAGTACCCACAACTGAAAGCAAGATGATGTCTTCACTGACTTTGATTGGCTCTGATTGTCCAGCTGAGTTAGGAGATGGGGAACAGTTTTGCTTAATTCAAGTCAATTTAAATTGAATCTGTTAGAGCTGGCCAGTTATTAATAAGTGATCTACTGTCCCATTATTAATAAATGATCTACCAGGGTAAAATAAAGGCTTTCTTTATTTCTAAATGAAGATGTTTTGATTACTAGATTTAATTACTAGATTGCTTATTGTTGTCATTTGTCAGCAAGTTGACTTTGACTTATGATGATCTTTTGAATGAGAGACTTCTAGGAGCCTTCATTCCTTGATTGGACGAATTCAACTGTAGTGCAGTCTTCCTTTTCCACTTGGTTGCTATTGTTGTGTCATTTCCAGCTCATGGTGATCTTAACACCCTATCACGGGGTCTTCTGGAGCTGAGAGTGAATGATGTGGCCAAGGTCACACAGTGGGTTTCCATGGCTGAGTGGAAATCAAGTCTTGGTCGTCGAAATCATAGTCCAATGCTTAAACTTTGCCAAACATTATTGTCCTTTGCAATGAGTCACGTCTCTTGATTTGCTCCAAGACCCATTCATTTGCTGTTGTTTTTTTAGCAGCCCCTGGTATCCACAGAACTCTCCTTCAGCATCACATTTGAAGATACGGAACTATCTCAACATTCTCACTGTTTGGATTGAGATAGACTGGTGTTGACACAAGCAAGACAGCTCACTGAATATTCTCTAGCTGTTATAATCTGGAGAACACTGCATGCTTTTTCATGGCATCGTGTTTTCTGCAAGTTTTGCAAACTGCCCAAAACTGGTGCCTTTTCTCTTTGTGAAGTTAAGCATACATACAGCAAGCGTGAAAGGATAGGCTGTTTGATCACAAAGAACACATCTGAAGCACCAGCTTTTCCTAGTCTGTGCGACAAAGCAACAGTTGCTGCTTTTTCTTATGTACAGAAAGGTAACTTCCCAAATAAGCCTTGATGAAACGGATGACGTCTCTCTGAGACCAGCAAAAGGAAATCTTGCCATCTCGTGGTGAGAATTTTTTTTTCCTATTAGTTCAGTTGCTAACCAAGGATAAGCCAAGTCAAGATTAGTAAATCCAGCCTCAATGTTTTATAAATATTTGACTTGCCAGTAGGAAACCTCACTTCAATGAATGCTCTGAAGTGAGCTTCCCACGCCCTTTATATCCCATGTGATATAAAATTAACCCACTCTTCTGCAGGCTTTTGTTAATAATGGTATGTCAAGCGCTCTTTCTATTTGTATTTCATGTCCTTGTATTATTCATTCTTCCCACATCTTCTTCAAACCAAGGGAGAGATGGGGAACTGCACAGGAGCCGGGTCCAATTTTCCCCCCTTCCAACTCTCCCACAGGCCACACCCTTCCAATAGCATTCCCAAATCATTTTCTCTTGGTTTGAGTCCTTCCCAAAATGGCAACTGCAAGTAACATCATATCTCTTCTGGTCACCATTTTGAGAAGGACTCCAACGAATATAGAGATATTGGGAAAACTGAGGGCTTTCTGTGTGGGGCTGGGAATATTTTTGAATGTTTGAGAGAGCTTTTTGTGTGATACTGCCTGAAAGTCCTACTGTTTTTTAAAAGGGTCTTCAGGGGACTGGCAGAGGGCTTGAAAGGCCACAAAAATTCCGTTCAGGGCCTACATGGGGCCCATGGGCCACACTTCACTCTTAAACCAACATTTCAGAGTCAGCACACATTCAGGTAGCTGAGATAAGGAGCAACCCAGCGTCTCTTTAGGTGTTCACATTCACCTCCCACGTTAATTCTCATCATATAAAGGCAGACTCCAAGCCCCTGTGATTAGAACCTGCTTTCCAGATAATTGGTAACTTACTTACTTACTTACTTTATTTGATTTGCTCTCAGATCTCCTCATTTGTCATTTTGGCAGTCCAGGATATCTATAGTATTGCATTTCCAATGAGGTGATTCTTTTCCTTTTCACAATCCAGATTTCCAGACCATACATAGAAATCAGAAATACTACGGCTTGGATAATTCTGACTTTGGTACTGTAGTCCCCCATTATATGCAGTTTTTTCTTTCTTTCTGTGGTTTCAGTTACCCTGTCCATCATGGGCCAAAAATATGAAATGGAAAGTTCTAGAAAGAAACAATTCATAAGTTTTAAACTGGAGACCGTTCTGAGTAGCATGATGAAATCTTCCACATCCCACTCCATCCCATCCAGCACATGACTCATCCTTTTGTCCAGGTTATTCATGTCCTATACTCTGCCCACCCAGTAGTCACTTTGTAGTTGTCCCAGTTATCAGATCAACTGTCACAATACTGTAGTGTTTGTGTCCAAGTAACTCTTATTTTACTCATGTATGTTGTACTTATAGGTATGTATGGACAGTCAACCTTCCACATTTGCAGATTCTGTATCCATGGATTCAGCCAATCACAGCTTGAAAATAAGTTTAAAAAAAAATCCAAAAAGCAAACTTTGATTTTTGCCTTTTTTATATAAGGGAAACTGTTTTGCTACACCACTGTACATAATGGGACCCGAGCAGTCACAAATTTTGGTAACCATGGGGGGGTACTGGAACCAAACCCTAGCAGATACTGTGGGCCCACTCTATAGGGGAAAACATAGTATATAAAGGGTTCAGTACTATCTGTGGTTTCAGGTATCAACTGGGGGTCTTGAAATATATCCACCGTGGATAAGGAGAACTACCGTATTTAATGTCCTTACAAGCATTAGCCTCCTTCTGATTTTTTGATACACGCTCTCTATGTTTGGTTAAGGACTGAGTCAAGGTACAGAAAATCTTACTGTTATGTCTTCATCACCCACTTTTTTAAAAGTTATGTAAACCAGCCGTGGTCATTATTTTAGTACTGTTAATATTCTTAAGAAGCTTATTTAGACTACCTGACATATTATCCCCCAATATAAGCTTGCCCAAGTTTTAAAGTCCTTAGAAGAGGGCTGTCTCTTAGCCCTACTACCACCACAGGTATGTTAGGTGAAGACACAGGAGGGAGCCTTCTCAGTGGATGCTCCCAAACTGTGAAATTCTCTTCCAAGGTAAGCTAGGTTGGCCCATTCTCTTCCCTCTTTCCACGGCCAGGCTTTCCGTTTACCCAGACCTTTTAAATGTTGATTATCTTTTGCAGAAAATCATTTTACAGAGGTGTGTTGTATTTGTACTGGTGTTGTTATACTGTCACGGCCTTTTATAAGCTGTTTTAAAGTAATGTTTTTAATATGATCACTTATTCAACTGTTTGTTCTTTGAACATTTGTATTATCCATTCTTTTAATTGCACTTTTTAATAAAAAGTATCTATTAATTTTTTTAGCACAAATGAACCAATTTTCAATCAAAGCTACATACATTGAAAAAATAGGAAAAAAACAGGAAAAAAGAAAAATAAGCTAAAACTAAAGCACAATACAAAAAAAACTAAAGTAAAACGTGAAACAGTGGCTTAGTAAAACATGGAAGGCCTCCAATCCAAGATAGATGGATTGGATAGCTAGATGGATGGATGGATAGATGATAGATAGACAATTCTGCCATTACAGAACCAATTCACTAAATAATAGAATTCCTAGAATTAAGAGTAACCAACCATAGTCACAGATTGTTGCATCATTAATTTCTTATTGCTGGAAAAAGTCCATAAATGGTTTCCAACCTTTTAACTGTACTTTTTTTGCAAACTAAAATCTTGGGCACCTGGGGTTCCCTACTGCAAGAAATGTGGGATAAGTAAATAAGCAAGCATGCTTTTACACTCCCTTCCTTAACTTCCATTAGTTGCCATTCCAAGGATACACTATTTTCTGAAAGTCATAGGATTTGATCTGCATATCTTAAACCGTTTGTGTTCCTTCCTCCAGCGTCTGCTTCCTCCACTCACTGTATGATATGTTCTGCGTATAAATTAAACAAGTGGGGGAAGGCAGTTTGATAAACTAGCGGCACACTACAGGCCACTGATGAACTCACTGCATTGGACTAGTAGCAAATAAAGAGGAAAGAGTGCCATCTAGTGAATTCAAAAATCTCATGCATCTGAATGCTTGAGGAATAAAAAATATCACCAGTGCAGGAGGAAAGAAACTGCTATCTTTGTTATTCAAGAAGTGGAAGGTTACAGTGCGGAATGTTGTCGATTCCAACCCCGGGGCCATCCCACCAATTTTCCACCCCATCCCATCCCTTACATAACTGTAAGCAATACTCTGTGCCTGCAGAACACATTCACTGGGGTCCTCCCCCTGCATTTTTTTCCTGATTTTTGTCCCTTTGACATTTCTGCGAAGCTTGAATGGTCCACACTGTGCTGATTGTACTTTCTTGTGTAAAGGCAGTTCCATTTTGGTCATCAGCAGCACTAACAGTCTGAACAGCAGAAACAGATGGAATGCAGTCTTGGAGGGCAGGGCTGCACAGAGACTGAACCAAAATATTTTCTTATGGATTTAAAAGGCCTGTCTTTGATGACAGTGACTTCTGAAGAAGGCAACCAAATCATGTTTCACAGCAGACTGGTTTGAAATAAAAATTAGCTTTGGCACCGTATGGGAAGTTCGTCAAGGGCCCCCTTTGAGTTATTTTGTCTTTGCTCTAGTGACGATAACCTCACCCTGCAAGACAGGACCAACTTTCACTTTTAACTAACTGATGCCACCATTTAGTGCTCTTTTTCACAAAGTTCAGTCAGAAAAGGACCATAGCGAAGGGATGTGTGTATGTTTCTTCAAGTCACCTGCCAATTTATGGAGACCACATGAACTTTTCATAGGATCTTCTTAGCGAAGAATACGGAGAGGTGGTTTTGCTACTTCCGTTCTCTGAAATGTAAATGATAGCACCTGATATTCATTGGCAGTTTCTCATTAAAATACAGTTAGCCCTCCATATCCGTGGATTCTATATCCACAGATTCAACCAACCACAGGTTGAAAATATTCAAAAAGAAAAATTCCAAAAAATCAAAGTTTGATTTTGCCATGTTATATACAGGATACCATTTTACTACATCATTGTACCTAATGGGACATAATTAAACCACACCGAGGGCCCACTGTACTAACCAGGGCTGACCCTGTTTATCTTCCAAGATCAGATGGGATTTGGTACCTTTGTTCTTCACACCCCCAGTGGCTGTTTGGGAACATTTTTGAGCCCTTCCCAACCAAAAAAGTTACTCAAGAAAAGAAACATACACAATTTCCTAAACTAGAAATGACTTTCTAGTCATTTCCAGTTTGACATGCTAGAAAAAAATGGGGCTAGAAAAAAATGGCTCCAAGATTTTCAGGGCTTCCCCACACCTGGAGCGTGTGAAATAGGTTGCATGCGTCTAAATTTTCACACATATGACATATTGCCTTTTTTTAAACTTCTTAAAAGTCAACTTCCGATGCTGACCCCATGGGTACAATGAACAGATCCCAAAGGCAAGAGAAGTGGAAGAATAAAGACTTTATTGAATAAGAAATATCTTTTATTTTGCAAAATTGATAAGGCACTCTTCGTCTCCATTGGTCATACTATAAAAAAAACATTACTACTCAAAGATCAGGACTGTTCTGTCTAGATAACTTATTTGTACCTCACCATTTATCCTGTTAGAAAGGCGTACAAAATTAAGAGGTATAGTTAAGAAGCTCTCGCTCGATAAAAACATTTAAAAATTAAAATATAATTAAACTATCAATAGAACTGAAAACCAGTCTAGCCTATCTAGAAAAGGGAGCTCCAGTGATTAGAAGCAGTCAACAAAAAGGCTCACTTGTGATGTTCCCACCAGACAAATCTATAGGAGTGGTGGAATTGTGAAGAGATTTAGATCTCAAAACACAGGCAGTCTCATATTGAATAATACAGTCCTTCAGACAACCTGAACTATACAGGGCTTTACAGGTCATAGACCATGCTTTGAACAGGGTTTAGAAAAAGATCAATAGCCCGTGGAGCCATTATAACAAAGGACATGATCTCTTCCTATAACTACCCAGTCCAGTTTGGCTTCATACGAATTTCTGAATACTCTTCAAAGGCAACCCGATACAGAGTTCATTACAGTATTTCAAACAGGATGTAACTAATGCATACATTCTCATAAACAGATCACGTCTTTATGAGCAGGTAGACCTAATGCTTTAACTATGCGAGTGCATGTCTGACCACCAGAAGAAGCTGAGCTTCGAAAGTCAGTGCTGAATTCTAGAAGACACCCAAGTTGTGAACCTGCGTCTATTGGGGAATCCAACCTCAAACAGCACAAGCTGAAACTCTGTTCCCTGTTCTGCCTTTTGGCTGACTAAAAGCACTTCTGCATTAATCTTCAATTTGGTTGCTTTCATTCACTCCTGATGACAGGCACAGCATCCTTAGAATGGGACAGAAATGAGAAACAGAGTGCTGTCAGCATACCGATGTCACCAAACTGTGGAAAACAATCCCAGCAATTTCATGTATGTGTTATATAGTGCGGGGAGGGCTGGGGCTACTGGCCAAAGTGTCCCCCAACACCACCTTCTGGCCTCATCCCACCAGGAACAAAGCCACAGTAAAGCAGTGCCAAGTACAACCCCAGTGAGGCAAGCCAGAAGGATCTCATGATAGGGTATATCAAAAGCCACTGAGATGTCCAGCAAAGCAGACTGTTTGTGTCCAGTTCATGGTGTAGTTTATCCACCAAGGTGATCAACTGTCTCTATCCCATAACTAGACCTGGAGCCAAACTGAAATGGATCTATATAATCTGGTTCATCCAGGTAACCCTAGAACCGAGAGGCTACCAATACCTTCCCCAGAAATGGAATGCTAGAGTGGCCAATAGTGCTCCAATACAGTCAGATGCAGGAATCTTATAAGAGCCTCCTTTAGACCCATGGAGCCTTTGTCTTGCCTGAAGGGAAACAGTAATCACTCTCTTTCCCAATCCCCTTCTTACCTTTTTACTGAGTCAGAAAAGGCAAGGAACCAGCACATATCTGGCTGATCTCATCCACATCCCCAGGCTGTGCAAGTTGAAAAGTATCCATTACGACTGGGCAAACAAGGGCCAAAGTTAAAACCAATGGGTATCTATCCACTGCAGCATCAAACTCAAAGCAAGACAGAGTGATTTGTGTGCAAAGATCCAGGCAAATTGTTCACAGTAGGCAGTGGAATGGTCTGGATTCTAACAGGCATTCAGTGCAAAAGCATGTCAGTATATTGTGAGAGCTAGCACATAAAGATAACCACACACAAGATAGCTATTTGTGCAAACAGTATAACATTAGATCAGGGGTGGACAAGTGTGAAAGACGTGGGGCCTATATTAGCTCTCCCAAAACCTTGGGGGACTGCACCTGCTCTCATAAAAAAAAAAATCAATTATTTTTGCCCACAAACATGCTCTATGTGACATTTGGGGGTCTTTCTGGGCCCCTAGAGGGCACTTTGGGACAAACAATTTAAAAAAAAATGTCCACAGATGTTCATTTTGATGCTGGGGGGGCTTCAAACATGTGGAAATGCCCTCTACACCCCATAAAGATCATTTGAAGGCATGGGGTGGTGGAATTGACCCCAGGGGATCTTTGCCCACCCATACATTAAAAGATCTGAGATGATCAAGGTATTCTGAGATTCTCCTTTTCCTAAAGTAGCACTTCAGTCTTAACACGTCTCCTGGCAATATTATAAATACTTTCCATTCACATTTAAGCATGTTCTGTATTACTGAACATGAGCTGGCTCCAATACCACATGCCTTACTGGTCCCTCACAAGCTTAAATTAACAAGCACAGAGTGGGTATGCATGCTGAAAGGTGAATCTGAAGTCTGCATTTTCATATTAATGCATCACATTTCATCAACAAAGGAAACAACTCTCCTCACTTATCTGACTCAATAAAAACCCCATAAGAATTCTTCAAATTCTTGGCTTGACTCTACTCTTAAGTTCCAACTCGTAATACCTTCCTTTCCATTAAATCTGTTTAAAATCAAGTCGGAACCAAACACTGTCTTTCTAAATCCAGGGTGGGAATCATGCATTACTCCAGGTATTGTTGGATTGCCAACTTGCAGCATTTTTTATCATCTGCTATACCTGCTGGGAGTTACAGTCCATCAACAGGTCTAGTTCCATCCCTTAACATACTACCCCTTCCAGCTTCTTCTGGAAAAGGAAATGCCCTGCAAAAGGGAAAACACATAGTACTTCTCCCCACCCATCCAGTTATGACCAGCTGAATGAGAAATGTGGTATCCTTTCAACCAAAAAGGCCAAAGTGTATGTATCATTTGTCTCATACTTTGCTCTTGTCTAGCTGTTTTTCTTAGAATACGTGACATGAGAGGATGGAGAAGAACTAGATTGGAATCATGATATAGGTAAAAGGGCTGTTAACACATCGCCATTGTGTTCCTGTCTGGAATTATCCACTGGTGACACCAACTTGAACTTGAGTATCAGGAAATGATGAGAGTAGAGTGGACAACACTGATGAGTCTGAGGTCCAATTCTGTCCGTCAAGCAGGATCTACCACAGGTACGCCATCTAAAAATGTACTGGAAACGCCTAGAGGTTCACTGTCATTTAAACACACATATCCACACACTTTCAAGCACTTCTTTTTACTAAAGGAAAGTGGCATGCCTTGCTTTGGAAGAAAATCATTGCTTCCAGAAGACTCCGGAAGTTTCTGTGGGTGGATGGGCAGAGGGAGATGAGAGCCAATGGCTGCAAAAATGAATAGAAGTCACATGTGGTAGCCACGTTGCCCACCCCTGAGTTCAAGCCATGTTCTCCCACAACATGGTTAAGCTTAGACCTGTGTCAGAAACACCGGCATACTGTAACACTGTATTACAAAAATCCCATCACTTTGGTCCTCAATAGCTCCTTTATAACCCAGAATGACACTCAAATTTTCATTGTTCTACAAAAGAACAGCCAGCATGTTTAGTGGTTTGAGCATTGGACTATGGCTCTGGAGACCACAGTTCAAATCCCCACTTGGCCATAGAAACCCACTGTGCGACCTTGGGCAAATCACACTCTCTCAGGGTAAGCAAAGAAAACCCTCCCCCTGAACAAATCTTGCCAAGAAAACCCCATGACAGGTTCCCCTTAGGCCCGCCCTATCCAACTCAAACGCACACAACAAAAAACAAAAAGGGACATCATATGTGGTAACTGACATTATTACCTACTTCATCCTCCATATAAAAAAAATGCAGAGAATGTTTTCAGTAGCAACATTCTTTCATAATCTTTTCCATGGAACAGTTAACATAAAGACTACTCATATGTATTTGGAGAGGGGTATACTCTCCTTGCCAGTTGGACCATAGAGCATAGAAGCAGGAAAAGCAGATAAAGGAAAGACAGAAAAAAAATCCATCATCCACAGCTAGCCCTGGATATCTCTCTTCATCTGATCTCAAACAAAGATGAACCCAGGTTCTGGAGGGTAAAAGACAGATTCACCCTCCAGATCATAGGCTTTGAGGAGTACTCGCTCAGCGTCCTGTGCGAAGCTATCCAAGGCAGTGTGAAGCAGGTAATAGGCAGCTACAAAAGAGATGCCTCCAGCCACCAGGTTGTTCAAAAGGGGCACCCGGTTCTTCACCAACTTAGCAGCCATGTTTCCATAAGTGGCAGCTTGGCTCAGGATGGTCTGGACGGAATTCTGGGAGAGATCCCTCCCTAATGTTGAAGTCACCAGGTTTTTCAGTTCAGAAGGGGGTTTTGAAGCTGTGAGAGCCAAGGTTCCTAGAGAGTTGTCATCGAGACCAAAACTCTTGCGGTAGGAGTGTAGGGTATTCATCAGCATAGGGATGTTCAGATGCAGAGGGAGGCCAGGTAAGGCTGAGACACAACAGGCCAGCAAGGCCCTCTTCCAGATGTGCTTGCGCAGCGAAGCTTTTTTCTTCTGTACAGCCGCAGCTGTGACAGAAGGGAAAGAAAGCAGCAAGGCATGCCTCTTATGGCCCTCCAGCTCCTCGGCAAGAGTGTCCTGCAAGCGCTGGAAGTCAAACCTGTGCAGTTCAAAGCTGGAGATCAAGAAGACTTTGGGAGAATCCAGACCTTCTTGCCTCAACTGGCGGAGGCAGTCTGCTTCTATCTCTCTCAGCACCTGGACTTCCTGGAAATGGGTTGGCCTTCGCTGCTGCGAAGCCCGCAAGTCTAGGTCGACCTTGGAACGGACGAAATAGAAACGCTTGCCCATGGTGGCCACAGCACGGGCCAGCTCGGCATGGTTCTCCCGGAACCTCTCTGATGCCAGGATGATGAAGAAATCGTACCTCTCGAACCCCACCTGCTGCAAATACGTCTCGGCTTGGAAGCGTGGGGTGCCTGTTCCTGGCAGGTCCCAAATGTGGACCTGGGGTAGATGAGGGTGCACATAAGGTGTGGGTGAAACTGTGGTCTCAGTTACTCCTGTAGGGGCGGCACGAGGATCTCCATCGTTAAGCCCCAGCAAAGCATTGATGAAGGTGGATTTCCCAGCACCTGATTCACCAGTCACTGCAATCTCAAGCGTTGTGGTCTCCAGTGAGTCCAGGAGCGACTGGACCTGATTGGATACCTCTAAGACCACATGGGATTGGATTAGGGATCCCATCTCTTGGAGGTCTATCTCTTGGATTTCCATGACAGATGTTCTGCTATAAAAAGGAGGGAAAATGGGTGTCAAGTACTTTCTGTTTAAGTCTGCTAGCTTTTCTGCTCTCCTATAACCAAGTGGCTAAAACACTTCCAGAACTAATTAGAAAACTAAGTATTTTCTGAAATGTAATGAATAACAGAGGAATCTGGATCAAAAAGAGACAAAAGTAGTGAGATATATGGAGAACTGAATGGGAAACAGAGTGCCTCTCCCTGACAGATCTGCTGCTCAGTGGAAATCTGTTTGTTTTTATCATGCTTTGCTTGTATATTTATGCCTGCAAGCCGTAAGTGAACTCTTCTCCAAATAATTTTTTTCATTTGTTTATTTACACTTCCAGACCAAAGTTCTCCGAAAAATGCATCTGGGAGGTATTGTCCCAGAAGCCTTTCCCTGCTTGGAAGTGTCACGGGTGCAAGCAATAATTCACAACTCTATTTTTTTTTCTTCTGACTGGTAAGTGGAGACGAAACAAGAGAATATTGGCACAGACATATCATAGCTTATTGTTTTGATCTGAAAACAAGGAATGAAGGCATGGGGAGAATAAGAATTCTGCTTCCCAGTGACATTTTCCTTCAGTCCCCAAATTTATAACATTGCAGTAACTTAGAACTTCAATTTATTATTTACAGATCCAGTTTAGGCATCCAGGAAAAAGGGACAGGCACAGTGACAAAGCGAATGCAAACCCAACAACTATGTATTCTAGGTGTGAATGATTTTCAGTGCTTCTCATTTTCTGCAACACTAGAAATTTGAGGAACTGAAAGGAAATATCATGGGGGGGTAGAATTCTTACATGGAGGGGCAGTGTTCCTTTCCCCCCCTCGTGCCCACCATGCCTTACCCCTTTTCCCACAAACACACACATACATTTTGATATTTGCCATTTTTCCACTTTTGCAGAGGTCCTGCACCCATAACCACAGTGAATGTGGAAGACCAACTGTATAATCAGAAGCTTGGACTTGGTTGGGTGCAACGAGGCTTTTTCTGATAAGTTTATGGAAATAATTTCCAATGGAACTGGAGGTTCATTTAACTGGCACCACCACACTTCCTAGAACATGGACCATTTCCGCACTAGACTGTTCTGGTGCTATTACTCCACTTTCAACATGCTACGGAATCCTGGGGTTTGCAGCTTAACTGCTAAACTACAAACCCCAGGATTCCACAGGATGTTGAAAGTGGAATAATAGCACTAGAACAGTCTAGTGTGGAAAGGGGAATGGAAAAGTTGCACCTTTTTTATTGTGAATCCCAGTGTTGTAATCTGGACACTGGCCAAACTGGCTACGGTATTCTGGAAGTTGTAGTCCGTAATGCCCTCCAACAGTCCTAATTTGGCAACTGAAGTAAGCCAAGGGGGAAAGTGGGAGGAAATGGGAGAAACTGGGACATTTTAAAAGCAGCTGAAAAAGTTGGAGGCAGAGGATTAATGGTGACTGTCTCTAGCAAAATTGAGGGGGGCGGGTATGCACACAGGTATAAAACTGCAGACTGGAATAACCAGGGAAAGCCCCAGAGAACAGAATAAAGTAATTAACACAGCTGATTGCAGGATGAAACCCTAAGTTCCTCTTTCCCCATTATCACCCAGAAGCTTCCTTATAGTGAAAAAGAAACAGAAAGCAGCAGCAGCAAGAAAATCCTGATTCTGGACTTTTCTGTTCTAACCACCGCGTTCCACAACTTCCCCGTCCAAAGTGCAGCCACGTCAAACTGTTGCAGCAAAACAAGCGAATGACAACGTAAACACAGCCCGGTTTGTTGTACCTCCTTAAAACCACAATACGCTGGCTTTGGTGGACTGGAAGCCAACTTCTTCTCTTCCGCTAGTGAAAACTTTCAGCCTTTCAAGGGTTATGAATTAAGATCCCAGGAGATTTCTTGCTTTCTTTTTACTTTGTATCCCAGAAATTCTAAAATCAACTGTTTCTCTAGTTAGCTTTGTCAGTGGATTTATTTTCTCTTTCCCCCCGACCTTGCCTTCTCCCTATACTCACAGAATTCCCCAGGCGGATTCTCTATGGGAAGAAGATAAGCGGAAAGCAGCGGGCGCTATCGATTCCGGATCTTCTCGTTCTGTAGCAGGAAAGGAAAAAGAAACCATCACAGGAAAGGAGGAGGAGGAGGAGGAGGAGCTGCAAAGCAGCAAAGGGGCTGGTTGGGTCCAGCCCCACAAAATTGCAGCCTATGGTAACGTGGCATGTAACGACGCAGCAAGTGAGTGCTAATCCTGAGCGACTTACGTATTGCTCACCTTTGGCGACCGCGTCCCAAACCTGAATCATATCATCACATCACAGAAGAGACTGTTGCAAACCAGCAAAGCTCGTCGTCTGTTGCAAAACGTTCATTCTCTATTAAAATCTGCCAATGAGAAAGTAGCACGCCCCCTGCCGGCTTGTTAGGTTACACCCGGTAAATTGTTGCAACGAAGGAGGAAGAAATGCATTAAAAAAAGGACAAGGGATGCTTGGCTACATGTTTTTTTAAAGACTGGGGGCTGAAAGGGTCCCCTTTTTGCTGCATTATACATCCATGTGTCATTCCTCAGCTTGCTTGGATTCCTCAGGAATCCAAAAATGCTTGTCAGAGACAGTGCGAGATTTACAAATAAATTACCATTCAGCGAGCTAAATGTATGAATGGCTTCGACAAGAAGATGAGGGGGTGTTTTTTTTGGTAATGCTGTGGATGCTCTCTGACTTATAGTTTAGGGCCTCATCATGTCTTAATCTGTCCCTGGATAGAAGGAGTTGCCCTGTTCCTGGAAAGGATATGGCGTTAGTGTTAGGCCATTTTCATACTACACTGTTACAGTGGTGTTATTCCACTTTCAACATCATGTGCAATTCTGGGGTTTGTAGTTTACTGAGGCCCAAGAGCATTCTGGATGAGAATTCTAAATGCCCCTCCCTAAACTGCAAACCCCAGGATTCAATAGGACGTTGAAAGTGGAATAATAGCACTATAACAGTGTAGTGCAGAAATGGCCCGAGCTGTTGCTTGCCTCCAAGTTGTTCCTGACTTAAATCCAGGAAATCAAACCTGGTCCCCAGGGTTGCAGTCCAACGCTCAAAACACCACACAACACTGGGTGGTAGGACTATAGAAATGCAGGAGGAGGAGAAATAGCAATAGCATGTGTTTTTCTATCCGCTTATCAGCTAAGTGCTCTCTCAGCGGTTTACAGTGTGTTAGCTAATGGCCCCCAACCGGCTGGGTACTCATTTTATGGACCTGCAGAAGGATGGAAGGCTGAGTCAACCTGGAGCCCGGCAGGATCGAACTCACAATGTTGTGGCTGCAGTACCAGTATTTACCCACTGGGCTCTGTCTGGCATGGGGATAGAATAGACCCAAAGCACTACATCACGCTGTAGAATAAATGGTTTAGGAAGAACAACTGCCTTGTGTCTCTAGGAATGTAGCTAAGGGAAGGAGCGGCAAAATGAGCACTGCTCCTCCACATAAGAATTTTAACCCCCCCCCATGATACTTCCCTTCAGTCCCTCAAATTTCTAGTATTGCAGAAAGTGAGACGCACCGAAAATCATTCATATCCGGAACACATAGTTGTTGTGTTTACATTCACTTTGTAACTATGCCTATCTCTTTTCCCTGGATGCCTAAACTGGATCTCTAAATACTAAGTTCTAAGTTACTGCAATACTACAAATTTGGGGACTGAAAGAAAATGTCACTGGGAAGCAGAGTTCTTATTCTCATTCCAACCCCCGTCCCTTCATTCCTTGCTTTCAAATCAAAACAGTGAGACAGGTCTCTCCCCATATTCTCCTGTTTTATCTCCACTTACCAGTCAGAAGCAAAAATAGAGTTGTGAGTTATTGCTTGCACCCTTGACACTTCCAAGCCTTCTGGGACTATGCTTCCCAGATTCATTTTCCAAAGAAGTTTGGTCTGAAAGTACAAATAAATAAATGAAAACAAATTATTTGGAGTAGAGGTCACTTACGGCTCTCAGGCATAAATAAGCAAAGCATGACAGAAGCAAACAGCACAGATTTCTACTGAGCGGCAGATCCGTCAGGGAGAGGCACCCTGTTTCCCATTCAGTTCTCCATATATCTCACTACTTTTGTCTCTTTCTGATCCAGATTCCTCTGTTATTCATTAGATCTATGGAGATACCCATGCCTCTGGCATCAGGCCCATGCAGGGGTGGGTGGCTGGGCAGGATGGATAAGCTTGGACAACTCTGCTATTCAAAATATTCCAGAGAGATCTCTGGATATCTTTCAACCATGAGTTGCATTCAGAAATGTCAGCTGAATATCCTGGACCGTGAGCGATCTTTTGTCCGACTGACTCTAAGCAGGCATTGCTTGAAAGCCAAATGGCAGCGATCTTATCACGCAGAAACAGACAGCAAGCATGCAGCAACCGTATTCATCACCAACGCTAGAAACTGGACTTGGTCAGACTTAGCCAACCGTGGTCTAAACCAGTACAGGTTTACCTCACTTTAATAAAGTAGATGTGATCCTGGATATTGCTTTTCTAAAAGACACCAATTAACTAATTACTTTTCAAAAAGAAAATAACTAGAGGCAGAAAGAACAGGGATAGGTTCCTACACCACAAACAAACAAGAAACCACAAGTGGTTCAACGTGTTTCAGCAAACTCTTTATTCAACAGCGTCAGATGTGATACAAAACAGTCAGATTAGTGTTTTTGTAGAGTTACTAAGGGTTGCAGTAAAAGGAGCAGCAACTTCCTTTCTAATTTTTAAGTAGGTGTAGTTTTCTGTTTTATAGTTTTGACTGATGTTTAGAATGTTGTTGTTTGGTGATTTTTACTACTGTATTATATAATTGATTCTGGTTCAGTCTTTGTATGTCTGTATGATTTTGGGTTTTTTCCCCCTTTCTCCTTTTTTTCTTATTCTTTTATGTAATCTTTTCTGTTTTATGTAACCAATTTTTTTTTTAAAGTAGAGACTTGCATCTGGAATACCCAAGTCTCCATCCAACATATGGCCCCCTTAATGATGCTAGCTGGCAATTCCCATCACCCTTCACCATCAGCTATGTCGTCTGTGGCTGATGGGTGCTGCAGTGCAATAATATTTGGAGTCCACATTTCCCACTCCGTACGTTGGCCTCGTCTTATCTTTTGCACAGTCCTCTTTTGCAATTTATCCTCTCCATGAAAGTTTGTCCAATCCAGATCTGATTTAATGATTAAAAAACAAGGGCCATTTCTGCACCACACTGACCACTTCCGCACTAGCCTGTTATAGCGCTATGATTCCACTTTCAACATCCTACGGAATCCTGGAGTTTGCAGTTTCGGGAGCGGCCAGCCGGCCACTCCCAAAACTGCAAACCCCAGGATTCCGTAGGATGTTGAAAGTGGAATCATAGCGCTATAACAGGCTAGTGCGGAAGTGGCCACTGTTATACTGCTCTTGTTCCACTTTCAACATCCTATGGAATCCTGGGCTTTGTAGTTTAGGGAGGGGTGTTTAGAATTAGCTGGAGAACTCTTTGGCGTCACTGAACTACAAAGCCCAGAATTCCACAGAAAGTGGAATAATACCGCTATAAACAATGTAATTCGGAAATGGCCAAGGACTGAAACCTCAACATCAACCATCCACGGTCAGCATCAGGACCAGAAACTTGGTAAGCACGCAGGCCAACGCGCCAGCCTTAACCATTCAGATGCAAAGCCTTGTAATTTGACTTTAATTGTATTTTGAAAAATCATTTCCAGATTTGCATATGCATTAGCACATGCAGACTTATGCAGATCAGTGCCCTTTTAGCACCCCCCCTTCTCTCTCTCTGATCTGCAGTTAATAGGGCGAGGTTGAATAAATGTTTGTTATTTTGCCATTAATACTGAGCATAACTTTTGTTATTGCTTTTTGCATGCTGACTTGGGAGCAGGCCCACTAAAGTGATTGGGGCTTAGTTGCACGTAAAATGCGTGGGCATATTGCCCCAATACAGCCCATATCACTTATAGGGTTATCTTTTTGTTGTGAGCATCAACAACACAAGAGGCCTACTGTGGGCCTCAAATCTCTACCTCTGCCATCTCCATGGTTACCAGATTCAGGAAAGGATCAGTCAAGGGGGGGGGGATAGGAGTCGAACGCAGGCTACGTGACCAACCTCTCATACCATTGAATGGGCGGAGCCCGGAGGGGCTGTCGGAAACATTCCTTTTTCATTGGAGGAGAGGAGGCCTCCTTCCTTTCCTATTGGCTCTTCTGCGTAGACGGACAGCTCGAGGAGCTGCCGTAGACCAGCTGTGGGCTGAGACAGGCTTGCTGCAGCACAGAAAAAAATGCAAAAATTTTTTTGCATTCACTGAGGCCGAAGAGCTCTCTGGTTGAGAATTCTAAATGCCCCAAACTGCAAGGAGTCCACAGGATGTTGAAAGTGGAATACTAGCACTGTAACAGTGTAGTGCAGAAATGGTCCACAGTTATTTAAAAAAAGTTCCCTTGAAACTAATAGGGCCACCGTAGTTATACAGTCCTGCACATATTTTGATTTATGCTTTAGGGCAAAGCCTGACTATTTCAGTTAAAAAGACCCTATAGCATAAATCAACTAACAAAGGTGAAACCCATACAATAAATAACAATTTCATTGGCCCGTGGTAATTGCAGATCTAAATCTAGATCTAAAGGCTAAAAAATATGCACACACACAGTGTGCAAGGCAAGCGTCAATTCTTAGAATCAGATTTAACTGTCGGGTAACTTTGCACAGGGTAATAAACTAGAGCTAAACTATAGTCCACACTGCTAGATAATCCTTATTGTGTTAGGCTAAAATACCTACTTAATCTGTGAGTCAGCCTAACTGAGGTCATAGAACAGCCCTGTTGACCTGGTCTTTTGAAAAATTGGCTTCTAGTTTTTATCTGAACTGGGTGCTATATTATCAGTTTAGCCACTTTGTAAAGCTGGGCTAACCAACTTGGATGTTTTGCAAGCTGGCCAACTTTGATGTTTTGATGGCTTCACAGACTGCCAAAAATTCCCCAAAAAAGGTAAAGAAAGTAAAAAAAGGAAATGTTATTTTTGATATGAAACTATATGGGAGGATGGACATGTGTGACACCCACATACAGTTCAGCTTCCAGCTAGCTCTAAAAACTTGTTTATCCAAGCTTTTCCTGATTCACATCTGCCTATAATATTGCTCCTTTTATTGTTTATTGACCATGATGGAAAGTATTAACTATTTATGTTTACACTGGCTTAGGTACGAATTTCTGTTGTGATTTTGTGCTACATTGTGTGTTGCTCACATAAACATTTACGAAGAAAATAAATTTGTTATGCATTTATTAGTTACGTTTGTGTCCTGCGTTGTCTCCAGTGAGCTTGGAGAAGAATGCATGGTTCTTTTCCTCCTCACAATATCCTCACAACAACCCTTTCAGGTAGGCGAGATTGAGAAAAAAGTGACCAACACAAGCAAGCGGCTTCAACCTCAGCCTCCCAGGTCCCAGTTCAACAATCGAATCACTGCACCATACTAAAAATAATGTACAAAATAAAATAGTCAGATACCAATAAATTAATTTTATTAATTATTTAACTATTTCTGTGGTGCTCTCACGCAGCTTGACAACTGATTTTGTATCTGGCTGTTTCGAAGTAAGCCACTGGGCTCAAAGGGACATTTTTCAAGCAAACCGTGCATTTCAGTGAATGGGGCATTCTGAGGTCAAAATAAAAATTTGGTTTTTCTTTGTAAAAGTGGCTGCACAACGTCACTTCCAACAGTCCCAATTTGGCAGGAGCAGATCTGATTAAATCTGTTGCCTCAGTTGTTCAGCTGCTTTAAAAAATAGACCAGTTTTCTCTCCTCCTTCCACTTTCCCCCTTTGTCCTCAGCTTACTTCAATCTCTGCAAACTGAGTTAAAAGTCGCCAAGTAGTTTGCACTCAATTAATTAACTCAGTTAGGGGAACAGAGAGGATGGAGCTGGGTCTTTCCCTTCCCAGTAGGCTCAGGCAAAAGCAAACTGCTTCAGCCTGTCCTCGTTTGCCCATTCTTCCTCATTAATAACTTCTGTCATCTTGATCGCGTCTGATGTTGCTTTGCCGCATATGTCCTGATTTTCGTCTGTGAAATGGTGGTAGGTTCAAAACTGAGAGCCAGTGTGGTATTGGATTATGACCCCAGAGACAAGAGTTTGAGGCCCCGGACAGCCATGGAAACCCAGTGGGTGACCTTCGGCGTGTCACACATTCTCAGCCCCAGAAAAGTCCATGAGAGGTTCATCTTAGGGTTGTCATAAGCCAGGAAGGGCTGGAAAGCACACAACAACAGCACGACACAAGGCCGTTTGTTTGGTGATTTTAGAAACCCTCTGTCTGACAGTACCCACAGTCTCAGGACAATCACAATAACAGCAATACGGGGGGGGGGGGGGAAGCTTCAGCCATTGATTGCTACCAATAGGCACTTGCAAAAATATGCTGTTTCCTAGATTCCAGCGTCTGCCCCTCAGCGGATAAAGTTCCCCTATCCCATGGTAAATATGAGAGAAGGTGCTCTGTTCGATATCATAGATCTGGTCGATAAAGAGCTTTTAGGGGAAGCGGCACAGTACCTTGGACTTGTCCCAGAAACAAACTGGTAGCTAATAGATCTGAGAGAGAACTGATGTTATTATTAAGTCTGTGAGTAAGCTAATCTCTCAGGCTCACCACAAAATACACACACGTTAAGACCAAGGACACCACACCCATGACACAACTCGAAACTCCTGGCGCCATTTCATAAAGTGCAGGGCAGCAAATCTGAGTTTGTTCTAGTGTGTGTGCACATTCAAGAAGGAAAATTAGCCCAGTTGGGCTTGTTACAGTAGGTTTATGATACAGGGGAAATGGGTGAGCTAAATCCTCGCAGAGTAGACCCACTGAATCCATTAAATTTATCTGCATGTTGACTCAGCCTTCAACCATGGGTCTGCTCTAGTTAGGACTAAGTAATAGGGAGCAGCAAGCCTGGGTCTGTTGCGTTTACCCAGTACCTCTTGGACACTTTGGCAGCCTCTTGGATCAGAATCCATTTTGGGACATGTACATGCATAAGTGTGGCTCATGTGCGCTTGTCTCTTTTTGGACAGAGGACAAGGTGCTTCTCTGCAGTCCTTTGCTCAGTGTTCAAAACTTTCTCCTTCCCACAACTGTCAAAACCCAAGAAGAGTCATCACTGCTGCTTCAACAACGGGGAGGGAAGGAGGAGGAGGCAGAAGTGATAATGGCACTCTTGCATTATCTAGTGGCTATGGACCAAGCTACATCCTGTTAACAAGGGGTTAACTTACCAGTGTCAGAGGGTTCCCTAAGATGAGTGGAGATACCCTTTGCCAATCAAGTTTCTTATGAGTTATAAGGGTGCTAAAACATCTGGAACCTCTGGAGCTCAGGGATGTAAAAGTTTTACTACCTTTGTTCTCAGGGTCTATCTGTTCTTTCAGGCTCTCTCTTGTTCCTGGGGGTGCTGGCCATTGGCATGAGGAAGGCTGGGAGATTCCTATTTCCCTTCTTGGCCCATTTCCGCACTAGCCTGTGCTAGTGCTATGATTCCACTTTCAACATCCTGTGGAATTTTGGGGTTTGTAGTTTACTGAGGCTAAAGAGCTCTCTGGCTGAGAATTCTCAATGCCCCTCCCTAAACTGCAAACCCCAGGATTCCATAGGATGTTGAAAGTGGAATAATAGCACTATTAACAGTGTAGGGCAGAAATGGCCACAGTGATCCTATGGCAAACCTATCATGGGGTTTCCTGGGGCTGGGAACGTGGGATGCACCCAACGTCACCTAGTGAATTTCCATGGCCGAGCAGGGAATCAAACTCTGGTCTCTGGGGTCATAGTTCAGTGCTCAAACCACTACACCAAGGCTACTTTCCCAGTCATGGGAAAACCTGAGGATAAATGTCTCCATTTTCATCAAGGGCAAGGTTAGAGTTAGAGAGCATCAAGGATTGTTGTCACGTTTCCCAGGTTGTTTGTCAGTTCCAAAGGAGAGTCTACCAGGCTCCACGGCAGCCCATTTCACTGAGGAATGCTTTTTACAGTAAATAATTTCTTCCTAAAGTTTAGGTGGACTTGATGGTCTATGAGGCTCCTCCGAATTCTATGCATCTCCTTTCTTGTAATTTGAATCCATTGGTTTGTTCTTCTAGTCTCTGGAGTAGAACAAAGCAAGCTTGCTCCAAATTCTACATGATATCCCATCAGATATTTAAAGGTTACTTTAGATATTTAAAGATGTCTGACAGCCCTTAGATGTATAGAAAAAATATACCGCCATGATTAACTGCTACTGTACTGTGATGTTCTAGAGTCCCCTTTTTGCTTTTTAAGTAGATGTAAACTGGTCTCACTCTTACTGACTGCAGTGCCAAGTGCCACACACCCTGAGCGGGCAGCCTTTGACTCTTCAGATGGGAATGGTATCAGTTTGCACCAGCTGAGAAGGTCAGGAGAGGTGAATTAAGACTGCTTGGCTTTATGGGTCAGCTCCTTGACCCACCGACATCTTTTGGATGCTAGGAATAATAACCTTTGGGCCAAGCTACCCATGACGCTATTCACACATTCAAACTAAGGCACCATGTCACTCCCTTCTTGGTTGTTCTTTATCCTCCGCAAAGTACTGTTTCTTGCAAACAGCACCTTTGGGGCAAAATCCCAAAAGGACTAATTTTTTGGCTGAGCCTGAACCCCTGATTTAGACTATAGATACGTATTTCACGTTGGTGGGTCTAATTTGGACTATGAGCACATTTCACATTGGTGAGTTGTGAATGTTGTTATCATAATGATCGTTATTGCCTTTCTCCCAAAATTGAGTCCCAAAGCGGCTTATGATTTTAAAAATGATAGAGCTAAAAACATACAAAAAATTGAATTGCTGGTAATTTGACTATTGGCATTATCAAAATGGAACTCCTAACAATATCAAAATGATTTAAAACTACACTTAAAGAGATAAAATGCCATTAAAGGTGTGTTTTTTTAAAAAAAACTCAGTTAAAAAAAAAGGCTCAGGCCATTTCCACCGTATATTGTTATAGTGCTATTATTCCACTTTCAACCTCCTGTGGAGTTCTGGGGTTTGTAGTTTACTGAGGCCAAAGAGCTCTCTGGCTGAGAATTCTGAAGGCCCCTCCCTAAACTGCAAAGCCCAGAATTCCACAGGATGTTGGAAGTGGAATAATAGCACTATAACAGTATAGTACAGAAAGGCCTCAGTTTAAAACAGCATAGCGCCCTTAGTCCATTCTTTAAGAACTTTCTGTTTTAAACGCAGAATAAAAGGTCTTTCCCTGGCAATGGAAGGCAGCAGGGAGGAGGCCATTCTGGCCTCCGAGGGATGGGAGTTCCAGAGGCTAAGGGCAGCCACTGAGAAGGCCCTCTCATGCATCCCCACCCACTGTGCTTGTGTGTTAAGCATATTTGTTCAAGCTTTCAATGCATTCATATCATAGATAGTCACTCAGTTTGGCACTTAGATATTCCCATGACTTGAAGCCAAAGTTCAAAACTGCAAAAGGCTTCGGGCGGAGCTTTAAATGGACAAAAGGACACGATACACACAGATGGAAGCTGTAGGTCAAATTTCCAACAACGGCTGTATCCAAGAATTCCCGCAGCAACAGCTTACCGCGGTATGGAAGATGGAAGACAACCGAAACATATTTTTGTTTAAGGGTTGAAAAATACAAGAGGCTCAAAATACGCTCATCCGTCCACATTCACAGGGATTAGGACCCCAGTGAAAGTGGAAGAACTGTGAATATCTATAGACTGCGGTGGAGAGCATGGCAGCCACCCAAAATTGCCTTCAAGGCAGCGGAATTCCTTCGTAAGACAGGAGCAGACAGCCAGCAGGGATCATTGCCACCTCCGCTGCTGCTGTATACAATTTTTAATAGGGACTTACAAGCCTTGTGTTCACAGCCTCTCAGTCTCGTGAGGCCTACAGAGAAACTGCAAATGCAAGGCAAGACTTAGGCCATTTCCGCACTAAGCTGTGATAGCGCGATGATTCCACTTTCAACATCCTATGGAATCCCGGGGTTTGCAGTTTGCAGCCCCTCCCGAAATTGCAAATCCCGGGATTCCATACGATGTTGAAAGTGGAATCATCACGCTATAACAGCTTAGTGCAGAAATGGTGTTAGAAGTCCCTATTAAAAATGGCAAAGGCCAGAGGCCAAGGCAGACGCAAATAATCCACAAATAATCAAATCTGCAGATCTTAAACCTGACAATCTGGAGGGCAGACTGCATCATCTCAGAAGGCATCTCTCTCTCTCAAGATACTGCTGTTTTCAACAGACCCTGGAAGTCTCGAGGGAAACCCATACATTCAAAGTGATTGTAAAATGCACTTAAAGAGGAAAACAGATCCACAGAGCATGAAGGAAATGGATCTATAAATAGGCATGTTTAAAGAGTCCACATTGTAGCAATACATTTATTGTTGTTGCTTTTGCTGTGATTATTGTTGTGTGCCTTCATTTCCAACTTACGGCAAACCGATCACAGGCTTTTCTGGGGCAGAGAGTTTGTGATGAACCCAAGGTCTCCCAGTCGGTTTCTATGGCTGAGCGAGGAATCGAACTCTGGTCTCCAGAGTCATGGTCCAATGTTCAAATCACTACACCATGCTTGCTCTCATAATTAGACAAAAAAAAAAAAGCACCAGATTTCTTCACCAGGCAAAGACAGTTTTGGAAAGTATTTGGGATCAAGAGAAAGGAATGATGACATCTGAGTCATGTAGTCTGCTTGTTGTCTTGAGATGGTACAGAGGAACACTCAAAGTGGGCTTATCGGGTCACCTTTCCAGGGACTTGTTTGCCCTTTCTCATTACATAATAATATCGTTATGATTTCACTTTAGCTGTCATGGCAACATGCTATGAAATCCCATCCTCCATGCCAAACATATCACAGATGAAAACCAAGAGATGTTTGGCCAACAGACATCAGAATATGTTCAAGATGGCAAAAGTTATTAATGAAGAATTAAAAAAAAAAACCTAGGAGAGGCTACAGCAGCTTGCTTTTGCCTGAGCCTACTGGGAAAGACAAGATTCTACCCTCTCCTCTCTTCTCCCCTTGCTGAGTTAGTTGAGCGGTAAATGCTTTGGCACTTTGATCCAGTCTGAAGCAGTTGAAATAAGCTGAGGACTAAGGGGGAAGAAGCTAGAGAAAATGGGACATTTTAAAAACAGCAGAAAGAGTGGGATGGCAGAGGATTAACTGGATCTGTCCCTCCTGAATCAGGATAGATGGAAGACAAAGAGTCCTGGGGGTTTGTAGTCTCAGGGGATAGTAGAGCTCTCTGGCTGAGAATCCTAAATAATGCTCCCTAAACGACAAGCCTCCAGATTCCACAGCTGCCATGACAGTTCAAGTGGAAATATCCTATTTTGTGTTGTGTAATGACACGAAGTCAATGGAGAAAAACAGAGGCAGTCATAAGTCTGCAGTACATAAATGTGCAATACAATCATAAATGTGCAATGCAAAGGCCCTTCCCTAAACTGCAAACCCCAGGATTCCATAGGATGTTGAAAGTGGAATAATAGCACTAGAACAGGCTAGTGCAGAAATGGCCACACACACACACACACACACACACACACACACACAGTGTCCACTGAAAACCCAAACCACTCTATTCTATGCAAGGCTCACAGGTCCTTTGTGGGAAGAGGCCACCCTCTAAGTTGTCAGAGCAGGAGACAAATTGGGGTGGTAGATCAAACAAACCCTGCTAATAGGAGCAAATCTACTTAATCAACTGAGGTACAACTGCATTTTTCTTTTTTAAAAGAGAAGTTGACTCCAGACTACTTTCCCATAGTGTTTACTCATTACTGCTGTTTGTAGTTCCTTAGGTCAGGCAAATATCTCACTACCACACCCACATCCCATTCTGCAACCCTCCTTCAGTTGGCAGGGGATCATGAGAGTTGTAGTCCAACCCCTCCAGAAGCCTCTGGTGCGGGAGACAACTGTTAGACGGCAGCCTTTCTTTCCTCTGTTGACCTTATAGACTTTCTCCAAAAAAAGGGGGGGGATATATTAAGCTCTGGGTGGTCTCTCTGTTCCTCTTGTCCTTTCACACACCTGCCCTTGTCCCCAAAAATAATCAGCCTGACCAGCAGGGGTGAGGGCTGAAATTAGAAAATGAACTCATCTTGGCTTCCTTGGAGAACGAACATAGCAACCAAGCACAAACTTGTTAAAAATGTAATAATGATAACTTTTATTTATAGATCAGGGTTTCTCAACTCAGGGTTCCTAAATCTCTTGGGTTCCATGAGCTCATGAGTGCACATACACATATAAAGAGAGATGTATATATACAGAAAATAATTACATATGTGATGAAAATGCAGACCAACCACCCTTTTCTCAAGTTTGTCCAGGAGCCCAGAAGAAAGCACTTAATCACAATACACATAAGTGATTAACAGCCAGAACTAATGATATAAATTGAGCCAAATTCTTTTTTTTTTTTTTTTGGCTTCTGCCTTCCTCAGTTACAGTTTCGTCTTTAGCAGCTGGAAAAGGCGGAAGCTGAAACATTTTGCATACATATGAAATGAAGAAACAGGACTAAATATATATAAATATATAGACAGAGACATATATATAAGTATACATACACACATATACCTGTATATACAGATATATGTGTATGTGTATATGGTCGTTTCTTATATATCGTTCTGTTTCAGATAAATAGATAGAAAAATAAAGTCCTTTCTTATATTTAGTCGTTTCAGATAGATAGATATAGTCTTGTTTCTTATATATAGTCCTGTTTCAGATAGATAGATAAAGTCCTGTTTTTTATATATTGTTCTGTTTCAGATAGATAGATAAAGTCCCATTTTTTATATATCATCCTGTTTCTTATATATAGTCCTGTTTCAGATAGATAGATATAGTCCTGTTTTTTATATATTGTTCTGTTCTGTTCTGTTTTATATATCGTTGTTTCAGATAGATAGATATAGTCCTGTTTTTTATATATTGTTCTGTTTCTTATATATAGTCCTGTTTCAGATAGACAAAGTCCTGTTTTTTATATATCGTTGTTTCAGATAGATATAGTCTTGTTTCTTATATATAGTCCTGTTTCATATAGACAGATAGATAAAGTCCTGTTTTTTACATATCATTCTGTTTCAGATAGATAGATATAGTCTTGTTTCTTATATATAGTCCTGTTTCAGATAGATAGATAAAGTCCTGTTTTTTATTTATTGTTCTGTTTCAGATAGATAGATAAAGTCCTGTTTTTTATATATCATCCTGTTTGTTATATATGGTCCTGTTTCAGATAGATAGATAGATAAAGTCCTGTTTCTTATATATCGTCCTATTTCAGATAGACAAGATATAGTTCTGTTTCTCATATATAGTCCTGTTTCATACAGGATAGACAGACAGTAATCCTGGTTCTTATACATAGTCCCGTTGCATAGATATATCGCCCTGTTTCTTTAGTCCTGTTTCTTCCTTCCCCCGATCCATACATACATGCACAGGGTATGCGCATATAAGCATATCTATGCACACACATACTCGTTAAGGAAGCCCAGCCATAACATTTCTGCCTGACTCCTGGAGACCCGAACAGTCTTCCAAGGGTCCCTCCGGGGTTAAAAGATTGAGAAAGCTTATTACAGAGCGTGATCTTCTTCGCTAGAACCCCCCCCCCCCCAAGGAGGAAAGGGACAGGACGCCCCATGCCCAAATAGCAACTCCGCTTTCACCCCCTCCCCGCCTCTACTTCTTGAAAGTTCCAGACAACCCTCCAACCCGGCGTCCGCACCAGCGAACGGCGCCCAGGTTCGACTCCGCCTAGCCTCCTGGCTCCGCCCCTTCTGCTGCGTCACCAGCCAGCCCGATCCCGGGGTTCGGATTGGTCGAGGGGGCGGCCAAATCGAGAACCTTCTGCAAAGTGTCAGCAGCGCCCTTTGGAAGGGAGGGGGCGGAGGAGGAGGAGGGCCGGGCGGTTATAAAAGTCCGGGCGAGGCGAGCACGTAGGAACGCGCATGCAAAAGCGAGTCGGAGTTGGGTGTGCAGCTTCTTATTTTTTTTTTCTTCCAAAGCTTGACGAGGAAAGAAGGTGGTTGTAGTGTGCAAAAGGTACTTTTGGGGGTTTGTATATATTTTTTGCATGCATGCATGCATTAAAATGGGGGGGAAAAGTTGGGGGGGTTGCCTGCGTAGTGTTGGACGGGGGACCCCTAGGGTGGGTTGTTTGTACGGAGAGGAGGCTGGTTTCTTTCGCATCTTAAAATGGGGCTGAAGGGCTCCCAACCCGCTTGCTTTATTTTGATTTTTTTTTTCCCGAGAAGTTGCTCATGTGTTTCTGCTTTCTGTGGCTTCTTTCTTGCGTTGAATAGATCCAGGAGGTTAATCTTATTCCTGCAGCGTTTTTTTCCTTGCGGCAGGACTCTGACCGAGAGAGTAGGACAAGAGTGCCTCTGACCATAGTGCGGAGTGTTTTTTTCCTAGTTCTTTAAAGAAGTTTGTCACGTTGGGGAGGGGAGTGGCTGGGTTGAATCCTGGTGTTAAATAAGATTTAGAAATGATTCGCTGGACGTGTTGACTTTGTTTTTAAAAGGGTTAAGGGGGACTTGCCAACCGGAGGAGGTAAGGTTAGGGTCTTTGCTTTTGCGGAGGGGCTGTAAAGGACCCTGTATCCACGAAGCCAGTCAAAATCAGGCTCACATTTACTCCAGAGTAGATTTCATTGATTGCTATAGGATTCTTAGCTGCAGACAGGCTTAATTTGGAGTCAGGATGCCAACTGAACGCTTGCATGGTCGGGTCAGATCGGTTGCGCGCGATCCTGTTGTGCCTTCTCTGCTGTGTTTTATGGGACTTCCCCATAAAAAAAAGCGCTCCTGGATCGAGGACTGCTCCAAATCTGTAAGCGATTCGGTGCGGGTGGGGCGGGGGACTCTGGGCCGAACGCCAAAACCGAACCTCTCTAATGTAAACGGTTGCAAAGCGGCGTTAGCCTGAAATGGACTGACGCTGGCCATTTCCGCACTGGGTTGTTGCAGTGCTATGATTTCACTTTCAACATCCTATGGAATCCTGGGGTTTGCCGTTTAGGGAGGGACCTGTCACTGATTGTATCTTTTCCCGTGGAAAATTACTGAGTCGGACGTTGACCCTTAAACGGGTTGCTTGTGGCGATCCATTCCGGATCAGTCAGTTTTGCGCACGATTTGCCTTCTGTTCTGTCCTCTTTCCATTCGAAACCCCAAGGGGAAGGACTCCAGGACTGATTTCTCTTTCCTCTTGGAAGGGAAAGGGTTAAACCCGCTGAAGAGTTCTGCAGAACTCAGAAGCTTGCGTGCAATTTATCCATCAGTACTGGTGCCTTGCAAGAATGTTGCTTCACCCTTCTTTTTTGTCCAGACCAGCTTTCTCTGAGTTGGGAAACTCTTGTGCTGGACTACAACTCCCACAGTACCCAGCCTGAGAGGTGGTGCTGATGGGAGTTGCAGTCCCAAGACATTAGGAGAGTACCACAACCGTGAGAGGGTTAGATCTGCGAATATGTAACTTGTAAGCAGCTGTTCAGGTTGTGTAGTATTAAGTTACTGCGTTGGTTTCATCTGCTGTTTCCTAAGAATGAGTTATGTGAGCTTGGAGGTTGTTAGTGTGTGTTCTTAATTCCCAAAGATGGGAAAAACCTCCATCCAGAACAAGGGAGAGTTAGTTTCTTAGACTGCAGCTCCCCAAATCCCCCCAAAGTAGTTCAGGGATTCTGGGATTTATAGTTCCAAACCGCAGATTTCCACGGTCTATCCTTAATTTGTATCTTTTGATTGCTCTTTTTAATTTATCTCCCAGGCACTTGCATTTCTGGAATCTAAGCCTTACAAGTCCAGGGTCTGTGCTCAGACTATGCCCTGTTGCTTCCCCAAGTACAAAGTTTTATTTTTAATTTTTCCCTGTAATAAATATTAGGATTTGAGTTCAGACTTGGGAGGGGGTGTAGCATAAGTGAAAGAGCTGTGAGATCTGGGTTTCTTTTTTTCCTAGAGAGGCTGAGGAAATACACTGCCTAGTGGTTGGATCAGTGGGGGAGGTGGCGGCAGCAGCAGCTGGGAGCCATTGCAGTTCTTCCTGTTGATGGGGATGATAGGCTGTTTTTTTAGGCGACGGTTTCTTGGCAAGCCAGCTGCAGCGTTCTGCTTTGCCGTAGCTGCGGCCTCTGAGCCCTCCTGGGAGCCGAGTTCCAGAAACATCTCTCGAGGTTCCAGAAACATCTCTCGAGTTCTAGAGGAATCTCTACTTTGCAGAAAGCAAAGGTGGATAGCTGGAGTCACCCCATCCCAACCAGCTGTCTCCACCCCCTGTTCTTTGGCGGTTTCTGACTGGGGGCCAAGCTGGGCAGAGGGCACAGCCCGGAGCGGAGTTGCTTTGGGTGGGTGCTTCCCATCTTATCTCCAGCAGCAGCTGTGCCCTTCTGGCTTCTTCGGCCATGAATGATCTGTCAGCTGTGCCCAGGGGCTGAAGTGGCAGATAGAAGCCAAGACTGCCGTCTCCTTTTGCCAAGATATGTTCTTTGGACACCCACCCCAGAGCGTAGTTTAGTGCCCCAGTGTTCAGCCCGAGAACTGCTGCATGTAGCTCGATTTGCAAGAAAAGTAGCTCAGTAATTGCAAATATGGTAATCAAGATTTAGTTGCTCCTTGCAGGGAAGTTGGATTCAGTAGAAACATATTTGTTTAAGTATTCTCTTGGTTTGTTGTATTTTTGATCTTTGGATGTATCTGTTAAGGATTATTTAAAGCTCATGTGCTTTACCTTTGATTGCATTGTTTGTTTCCTTGTTACGGATTTTGGATGTACCCTGTATGAGGTTGCCTAAGAATAAAATCTATTTCAGATGCTTATTTTCATTTGAAAGAGCGGTGATCTCCTTAGAGTTGACAGGTGGAAGGGGGCACTACTGGGCACCCTTCCAACAGCAGGAGTAGCAAAACAACGCTTCTTTGGCTCTGTTGTATACTTATTAGGATTTGGCAATGGGAAGGGAGATTTGGTTTCTTCTTCGGCATCAAACTGGGTATCTTCCCACCCTCTTCAGAAGCTTCTGTTATGTCACCGAACCAGAGCTTTCTCTCACTATAGGATCACGGTGCATCTGCAGGTTGATGTAAAGAGAGGCGTCCCTGCCCGTGTGCAGAGTGCATGAGTTTTCTGCTCTTTAGTAGCTTTAAAACTGGGGACCTAAGAGGCCACCGGGTTTCTTCTTTCAAACTTGATGAGGTTATGTTCCCTTCCGTGGGCGAGGTTTGAAAATGAACTGAGGGGCCCTTTTCTTATTTATAGTGTGATGACTGTACTTCAAGCTGTTATGGTTCCATCCTGTGGAATCCTAGGATTTGCCAAAATGGCTCTAGGACCTCTCCAAACAACAAACCCCAAAATTATGATTGCTAGCTGGCAAACATTGTCAGATTTAGGAGCTAGCCCTGAGGTGAGTTGAGAATACCTAATTCTTAGGTGTTCTTGACAGTTGGGATTCCTCCCCCTCCAAGAAACCAGGGTTAGCATTTGAGTAGCCTTTGATGTGTTGAACTGCACCTCCTAGTATTCTTCTCTGTTTGCAGTGCTGGCTAGGGCTGCTGGACATTGCAGTCATAACAGTTTCTGGAAGGATAGGAGGGAAACCACTGTTTAGGAACAGGTAAACATGGCTATTTCTTTGAAAACTTCTTTTAGTGGGGTCACATTGCTTTTTCTCCCGCTGAGAGATGTTTCAGCTGGGGAGAGGGCTGACATCTTCTAGGATAGCTGAAAAGCATGCAGACAAGGGACAGTGGGTTGAATTCCAATCTTCTGGTCTGGATCATGGAAAGTTTCTTTAGTGTTGCCTGTTTTGGCTGGCTTTTTCCAAAAGCTTAACAGCTGTTGTTGCAATACCCAAAGTTTCCAGCAGGGGGGGCAATAACTGCTGCACATAATACCTGCATTAGATTTTGCGCGGGAACTAAAGTACCCGTTGCGTTTTTCTTCAATGCCGAGTCAAGATTACTATTACCAGGCCTTAAGAATGTGTTGCTTTTCTACCACTCCATTACTTCTGCTGGGTTGTATATCTTGAGATCACCATTTTCTTGGTTGGAAGCAAAACTAGTGACCGAAAAAGATAACATTCATGAAATCATCTTAATTGTGCAGATGTTCTTTTTTTTTTTTTTTAAGTGGCAAATACGGTCTGGGTTGGGGCCCTACGGAGAGGATTAAAGGGCGTTTAAACACTTTGTTTCCTACTGCACTTTGCTTTTGGCCCCTGCATCCATTATCTGCATTGAACAGCAGCCTCATTGCTGCAGATGGAAATAAGTAAATATTCCAGTGACCATAACAGTTCGAGCAAGGAATTAAGAACCAGATCAGGAATATCACCCCCATATTTGATATTTATCTTTAAAATAACAAGTTCAAGCAGTTGTTAACTACGTGAACAATGTTTCGTCAAATTTGCTCCTAACATCTTGCGGTCAGAGTGTGGGTCTTTTGAATACAGATGTGCTCAGTTCCTATTCTCTCCAGCAGGTGGCAGCTATAACCTGCAGATGTCAGAATGTAAAAATCTGGGACTTTGTTATATCTGAATCTCACAACAAATTTAGAATAAAACTCAAGTCAGTGGAGTAGTAAGGCATGGAAAAGGAACTTGTGGGAACTAGAGTTCAAACCTAGAACTGGGTGACCCAAGTTGTAACTACATAACTACCGTTTTCTGGTAGGCCCTGTGTGCATTAATGTTTGCTTATGTCCTCTTGCAGCCAAAATGTCCAAGGGTCCAGCTGTAGGAATTGATCTGGGGACCACCTACTCATGCGTTGGGGTCTTTCAACATGGGAAGGTGGAGATCATCGCCAATGACCAGGGCAACCGCACCACTCCCAGCTACGTGGCCTTCACAGATACAGAACGCCTCATCGGTGATGCTGCCAAGAACCAAGTGGCCATGAACCCCACAAACACTGTCTTCGGTAAGGACCAGCTCGGACCATCCATGGTGTGGTGGCTTCTGTTCTGGGTTGTGGCTGAGAAGACCTGCTGTGGCAACTTGCCTGACAGTATATGGAAACCCCATGAATTTTGTAGGGTCTTTTAAGAAGGTGGTTTTTTTACTGTCTTCTAGAAGATGAAGCCTGTATCACCTGGTATTCCTTGGTGGTCTCCCATCCAAGTACTATCCAAGGCTCACCCTGCTTAGCTTCTGAGATTAGGATCTCATACCTTCAGGGTATTTAGACCAGGTGATAATTTGTGCCATGTATCTAATCAGTTGCCCAAACAGATATGTTCTGTCTTTTCACATGAGAGAGAATCAGCTCACCATATCAAGTCACTCTTTCTTTCCAGATGCCAAACGCCTTATTGGCCGCCGTTATGATGATCCTGTGGTCCACTCTGACATGAAGCACTGGCCATTCCGTGTGATCAATGATGGGGGTCGTCCCAAAGTGCAGGTGGAGTACAAAGGCGAGACAAAGACCTTTTACGCTGAGGAGATCTCCTCCATGGTTCTCACCAAGATGAAGGAAATAGCAGAGGCCTACTTGGGCAAGGTGGGTGATTGTAGATAATTGTATCTTTGGCTGTGTCAGAATGGTGTTTCTCGGCCTTTGGTTCTCCAGTTATTTTGGGGTTTGCATCCCTGAATCCCTGCCCATTAGCTGTGTTGGTTTGGGCTTGTGGAGCTGAAGTCCAAAACATCTGGAGGACCAAAAGTTGAGACCCAGTGGGAGCAGGAGACGTGGGGTGAAGGAGAGGAGTGGAAATGAAACATGGATAACATGAATACAGGTCTTTCTAACTCTTCCTTTTCTCCGTTACAGACTGTTACCAATGCAGTCATTACAGTCCCAGCTTACTTCAATGATTCTCAGAGACAGGCCACCAAGGATGCTGGTACCATTGCAGGCCTCAATGTTCTTCGCATCATCAATGAACCCACGGCAGCTGCCATAGCCTATGGGCTGGATAAAAAGGTGAAGAAGAATTTAACTTGTAAAAAACTAGTGTGGCTAACTTTGAGAAGAGATGTGAGGCTGTACCACCAGGGAGCAAAGCATGGCTCTCAAAACTGTGTTCATTTTGAGGTGCAACCAGCAAGGGATATTCACGGTTACAGCAGCTGTTCAGCTTTACTTCCGCAGTCACACTGCTCATGAGTCCTAACACCATAGCCAGCAGCTTATAGTTTTCCTACCCTGGCTATACGCAGTGTTTTCATGAGGAGTTTGCAGAATCTCAAGAGTTCCAGTATTTTGATAGAGTGGGTATTTCTGCGTATCTTCTGGGAAACATCATGTCAAACAGCTCAGAGGTCGGATTTGTAATGGTCACATTTAGCTGCTCTTAGTTCATAAATAGATGTGGAATGATGTGTGTTCAGATATTTTGGATTCTACTTTTTACAAGTTTTAGCCAGTTTGGCCAATAGTAAAGGATTATGGAAGTTGTAGTTGAAAGCATTTGCAGCATAAACTGCCCAGTCCTTGAGTATTTAGGAAGGCCTCTTGGGCCTGCTATATATGGTTGGGGTTCTTTAATCCCTTGGCATCGGTCCTACCGGGAGGAGCTTATGGAGTTGGCTATCCAGCTCATTCTCTAGTATATATTAACTTGTGTTGTTAGTCTTTGGTACAGAACAGGGAAACTCCTCTGAAGGAGGGTGTAATTCTCACACTGTCACATTGGTCTGTCACGTTTATAGGTTGGTGGTGAACGCAATGTCCTCATTTTTGACCTGGGTGGTGGCACTTTTGATGTCTCCATTCTGACCATTGAAGATGGCATCTTTGAGGTTAAGTCAACTGCTGGGGACACTCACCTGGGTGGTGAAGATTTCGATAACCGCATGGTGAACCACTTTGTGTCTGAGTTCAAGCGCAAGCACAAGAAGGACATCACGGACAACAAGCGGGCAGTCCGGCGTCTGCGCACAGCTTGTGAGCGGGCCAAGCGCACCCTCAGCTCCTCCACCCAGGCCTCCATCGAGATAGACTCCCTCTATGAGGGCATCGACTTCTACACTTCCATCACCCGGGCCCGCTTTGAGGAACTGAATGCCGACCTCTTCCGGGGCACCTTGGAGCCCGTAGAGAAGGCCTTGCGTGATGCCAAGCTGGACAAATCCCAGGTGCATGACATTGTGCTCGTGGGCGGCTCCACCCGTATCCCCAAGATCCAGAAGCTTCTGCAGGACTTCTTCAATGGTAGAGAGCTCAACAAGAGCATCAACCCTGATGAAGCCGTGGCTTACGGAGCAGGTAAAGATCCCTGGCCAAATGAAAAGAGAGCGGACAGGGCAATGTTGGAATGTTAGACTGCACCTCACAATATTCTTCCTCACTGGTTTGGACTGCTAGGATTTGCAGGCAGATAATCTGGGATGCTGAATGATTCCTGCCTATTCAGTATGGGATTTGTGCAGAAGAAACGAAAAGCAAGCAGATAGAACCAAGAAAGCAGATGCTCCATTCTGCAGGGAATTTCTGAACGTATATGATAAATAGATAAGAGGGATAGTTATACGGTCCAAAGAATGTCAGCTAGTTATGGTGGATAAACATCAGGGGTGGGCAACTGTGGATGGACAGGAGATGCATTAGCATCTCGCAAGAGACCTTGGAGGGCCACACCCCCTGGAAAATGCCCCCAAACCTGCTCTAGGAGAAGATAGTTTACCATGTTTTAAGCCTAGGAGAGCCCTTCTTCGTAACAGGAAGTGAGTGGAAGTCACTTTCAGGTTCAAAAAAGGCCTTTCCTAAATTGGTCCAGGGGATGGCGAAGAGTGTGGTGAAAATGGAATGAGATCTTAGTTGGAAAATTTTAAGGCCTGGCCAAACAGGATTTCTGTTCTAAGAGTCTTGGTCTCATGGGCATGGCTGCTTCTTGACCCAGTCTCGTTGCTTTTCCAGCTGTCCAGGCCGCCATCCTGTGTGGGGACAAATCAGAGAACGTGCAGGACCTGCTGCTGTTGGATGTCACGCCGCTGTCCCTTGGGATTGAGACGGCCGGTGGGGTGATGACAGCCCTCATCAAGCGAAACACCACCATCCCCACCAAGCAGACTCAGACCTTCACTACTTACTCTGACAACCAGCCGGGAGTGCTTATTCAGGTGAGTGGAGGCGGACTTTGTCAGGGCTGCTATAGGGCTGAAATCGACCTTGATGATGCTGTGCTTTTAAGGGCAGAACTTAGAAATAACTCATTAAAAATGATTTGCCCCAGTATACTAAAAGTTTTATTTTTACTAGAAAATCCAGCCAATTCAACAAATTGATTTTATAAGTACCTCTTAATGGTCAAGCGTCAGCAAATGAATTTGTTTTGGTGCTAAAGATTTAATGCAAAAAAAAAAAGCTGCTTCAGAGTTTATCTTAAAAGCACAGATGGGATTGCAAAAAAAAATATTAGCAAGAACTGACTGCCTAGACTCAGCAGGAAGTTTAAGAACTTGTCAGGCAAGAAAAAGACTGGTGTTTGTCTCACACTTACTATGTGTTTGCTTTACTGCGTTGCAACAGATTGGAGTTCTGTCACTGAATGCTACATGTTAAATTTTTACACCCCCCAAACAATTTTTGCTGGTAGAAAAACCAGTACAGCAAAAAAGGATTAATCCATAGTTTGAACTCTGACCTGTTAGTACCTGGTTTAAGGAGATCTGTTTTTGCTGAAGACTGTGCAACAATACATATGTGTACTGTTGAAGAAAACACTCATCACAGCTGATGGCATAAATTAGATATAGCTAGATCTGTTCTTCTGGGAAATGGCAATAAGATAGTCTTTGAGGGGTGACAGTAGGTGAGAAGTAAATTCAAAACATCATACATTGAGTTCTATAGTCTTTCAGAATATAACCAGCACCTCCAGTTCCATGAGTATGCTTTGGTAGGGCCTGAGTGGTAAACTTCAAACTTAGGGGCTGAATTGGTCCTTCAGTTTTCCTTAAGATGGTTACATCGCTTTCCCGTAACACTGCTATCTGGTAGTTCCCCAGGTTATGTACAGTTTTCTGCCATTCTAAAATATTGCAATGTCTCTCTTAAGGCCTGGTTACTGACAGAAGTGATTTCAACTCAAATATACTGGTGGTTTCAATCCCAGCACTTGGATTTTGGCCCTACCCACTGCTGGAGCATAGTCCCAAAAAAGTTTATGAACTGGAATTCACCCAGCTTCCTTTTGCTTATTACAGGATTATTCTCAAGCCTTGCTTTCTAATCATCTGCTGTATCTTCTTTCCCCAACCTACAGGTGTATGAGGGAGAGCGTGCCATGACCAAAGACAATAATTTGTTGGGCAAATTCGAGTTGACAGGGATCCCCCCTGCTCCTCGTGGTGTCCCACAGATTGAAGTGACCTTTGATATTGATGCCAATGGTATTCTCAATGTATCTGCTGTCGATAAGAGCACTGGCAAGGAGAACAAGATCACAATCACTAATGATAAAGGTGAGCGTGGATGAAAAGTAGTTTTCCAACCAATGGTGGCAATCATGCCATCATCCAGCACACAGGTTTTCTTACTTTGGCTGCTCTGGATAGGGCTGCTGGGAGTTGCAGTCCAACATCATCTGGAGGGCTGCCTGATTCCCACCTCTAGTTTAATCATTGATTCTTGCTTGCTGTTGCATGGCCCCACAGCCGTGTGCTTAGAACAGACAAGTAGCTATTTCCATCCTCTTCATCATTGGCTGTAGTGACTAGCACAGATGGGACTTACAGTCTCAACAATATCTGGGAAGGCTGTAAATGGGGCATGCTGGCTTAGAAATGGCCACCTCCTTGACTGGTTTCTCCTTCCTTCCACAGGCCGTCTTAGCAAAGAGGAGATTGAACGTATGGTCCAAGAGGCAGAGCAGTACAAGGCAGAAGATGAAATTCAGAGGGAGAAGATTGCAGCCAAGAACTCCTTAGAGTCCCTGGCCTTTAATATGAAGAGCACGGCGGAGGATGAAAAGCTGAAGGATAAGCTGTCCCCAGAGGACAAGCAGAAGATCCTGGACAAGTGCAATGAGGTCATTTCCTGGCTGGACAGGAACCAGGTGAGTTTACAAGACTAGTTGATCTGGAGGGACTGGTTCTCTTTTTAAGAATTAGTTCCTGGTCAGGTGGGAAAAAGTAACAAATGAAGTGACCATTAATGGAGCAGCATGTTCACCTCAAAGCGATAGAGATCTGGCACCAGATAAGGGGATCTTTGTTATTATGTACCTGTGAGTCAGCTCTCAGTTATGATGACTGTATGTTAGGGGTTTCTTTTTGAGATTTACTCAGAGGAGGTTTGCCGTTGCCTTCCTCTGAGGCAGTGAGTTTTCATGGTTAGCAAGTATTCAACCCCTCATTTCCGAGTCCATCACTCAAAATACTGGCTCCAGAGATGCCTCTGCTTGATTTCAAATGACATGTGATAATTTCCCCTAGTTTACTTGGTCTAAAACTATTGAATTGCAGTACAGGTTAAGAGGGATTCACTGCTACATCCATCACCCTCTGGTTTTTTGAAAGTTGTGCCACACCTGCTGCTCAAGGTTATTCTCTCTCTCGTAACTGAGGCGTAGTTGGTGGGTCAGGACTTTTGGATCAGAAAAGAGGATTGGTTGCTTGCCATTCTCTCATCTCCCTCCAGGCTTCTCTTAGAGTCTAGCTGTAGCTGTTAGATAGTTTGGTGTATTTTCCTTGCAACAGTATATTGATGGTGTGTATCTGCACACACACATCTAGATAACGATGAATGCAGCTGCTTTTACTTTGGAAGTCCTTGAGAGTGTGATGGCGGAGGCTATCAGTGATGCCTGCTGGTGCTTCAGCAATTTCCACTGCATTGTTGGGTATTCTCAAGAAAAACTTGACTTTGTAGTTATCAGGCCTCATCTAGAATCCTAACTGTGCCAGTGTAGAAGTGCATAGCTATATAAAGTATCTCTGAAAAGTGGCCATCTATCCCCTGCTGAACAATCTCTGACAGGGGAGAGCCCACTATTTCTCCAAAATAGTCTGTTCTGCTGTTGAACTACTTTCAGGCTCAGGAAGTTTTTCCTGATGATTAGTCAGAACTTCTTTTAGATGAGATGGTGTTTTAGCGGTGTCTCTTGAATGACTGCTCTTAGTTCTCTGCTTGCCTCTTCCACTAGGGGGCAGCTGAGGCTTCCCAAAGATGGATCTACCAAAAGTGTTTGAAGACTTTACCCTATCATCTAACAAATCTTCTGGGATTTCCAATCTGCTTTCATGGCTGAGTGCAGGGGGAGATAGCTGCTTAGCCAACAGTTAGACAGTCTTGCATTGCCTTGTAAATACAACATTCTCACACTTAATGCAGTAATGCTCTTCTCAGTCTCCAAAACTTGTTATTTCAAAACTAAGCTGATCTTCTCAATTGTTGTCTTTTCCCCGCTCTTTGCAGATGGCAGAAAAGGATGAATACGAACATCAGCAGAAGGAGCTACAGAACGTCTGCAATCCCATCATTACCAAGCTGTACCAGGGAGCTGGAGGCATGCCAGGAGGGATGCCCGGAGGGATGCCTGGTGGCTTCCCAGGAGCTGGAGGTGCCGGGGGTGGTTCTTCAGGCCCCACCATTGAGGAGGTGGATTAAGTACCTCCGAGACCCTGCATGGTGGGGGAGGGGACGTGTGCAAGTTGTCTTGAAAGCTTCCTTCTGCTCCTGCTTCACTTCAGCTGCCTCTTCGTTGCCCTCCTTCCCCTTCTGCACGGATGGAGTTTTCCTCACTGTTCTCTTCCTTCCCTCACACGTCTTCTGCTCTCTGTTACAAAATTGGGCATGTCTCCTTACTACCAAATTGAGACTGATGTCGTGTTCACATGAATAAATTATTGCACTTTTGTCATCCTTCGGCTTTGGTGCCTGTGTGATTTGTGCGTGTTTGTGTCCTGGAAAATAATCCTCAAACAATTTATTTGCTTCTCAGTCTTCTTCCTCACACATAAACTTGGAAGTGTTTAGTTGTGGCATGTTGGCTTCCTGTTGAAGATGGGAAGTAACAAAGGAATTAAACCCAAACATTCTGGTCTCTCGCAAGTTATTCTTGTTTGCCGTAGATGAGGGAATACTTAGAAAATTTGTCTTAACAGTTGCCTCCTGAACTGAAACTGAGAATGAGTTAAAAGGAGGTGGTAAAAATTAAGATAGCCATTCTCAGTCTGATGATAATGGATGGGATGGGAGGAAGTGTGGCCCATTTTTGATTGGAGAGAAGTTCTGTCACTCAAATTCCTATCCTTTAAAATAGTATTGGGCATATTGCAAGTTGTGAACTCTCATTTTTTTAGCCTTTGAAGTCCCACAAAGTTCCCTGACAGTTCTCCCCCAAATTATTTTTAACTATTTTTGGTGTTTCTGGGATTTTTTCCCCATGTAAACTATACAGGAAATCCCTCAAATGTGTGAGGCCCCTGCCAAGTACCCCAAAATCTTGCGCTGCTTCTGAACATGTGTTTTTCTCTGTTAGGCTTTTAATAGGGTGACAGGAAGTAGTGCAGTACTACTTCCTGTTGCCATGGAGAAGAACTACAGAAGATAAAGACTTGGGCTTCCTGCGGTTGACCAGGCTACATGCAGCTGCCCACCTAGTGCTTTAAATTCTGTAGAATTGGTTAAAGAAAGACAGGTCAAGCTGTTACGTTACGGCCTGATAAATGCATCAGTCACTGAGGTCATTGGTTTAACAAAATTGAGATATTCACCTATGTGGCTTTCAGAGCACTTAGCTAAAAAGGGTTCAGCCAAAGCCACATTATGACAAGGGCACAATGGTGGGAAAAAAGCAAATTACATCCCTGAAAGAATTGAGTTAAGACGGCCTTAAAAGCTCTTAAACTGATACTCGTCGGAAGTGCAGCGCAGGTGACGAAAGCCCTGGCTTTGGTTACCAGAGACTTGCCTGGGTTACAAGGTATTTTGCTTGTAAGAAGGAACCAGCCAAGTTTCTCTGGAAGGGAAGTGAGCAGCTGCCAAGAAGACAAGTTTTCATATCCATGCCAAATTGGCTTGTGAAGACAATGGAAGAGATACAGATCTAAAACTTGGGGCAGCCTTATATGCGAGACCGAGGTCTGAAAATTTCGGATAGCTTGGGTCTAAGCAAATAGCAAATAATGAGGACTGCTGGGAGTTACAATCTGACACAAGTTGGACTGCCACGTGTTTTCCCACCCTTGCTGGCAAAGTTTAAGTAAATACTGTGATATACTGTGATAGCAGTCAACCTCAGTTCGGTCTCCCCAGTGGATTTTCTTTTCACATCAGACTTGTATGTGAACCACAATTTGTGGCACACCCCAAATACATTTTTCTCTTCCATTCTTCTTTGGGTGGCACATCCATCTATTTCCAAAATACTTGAAGCCTGAGCAAGATGCAAGAGTGAGGATAGCATTTTAACCTGCAGAAGTATATCCCTTGGCTGGTGCATGGACACCTTGGACCTGGTCATAGTGATGGATACTTAATTGTATCCTGTTTGGATTACTCTCACATGCTTCTTATCAGACTCTCTCTGAAAATGAGCTGGAAACTTGAACTGACCTAGAAGGCTGCAAACACTGTTGAGAAACATTGCCCAGTCTAAGTCCTGGCCTGAGTCTCCAGTTTTCAGGGGTCATCTCCAGGCAGGAGAGGAGGTTGCAAATACTCCAGTTTTGTTGTGTTTGGTTCCAGGCAAGAGGAAAGGACTATGTCCAGATCTGTAGCTTGGTTAGTAGAGCAGTAGCTCATAACAATGTCCAAGACTTGATTGATTTGCTGCAACTAAAGACTCCAAGGGATCTGTGCATTTACAATGGCCCCCAGTATCCCTTGGACCTCCTGTGGATACTAAAATCTGTGGATGCTAAAGTTCCATTATGCAGTCAGCTCTCCACCATTTGTGGGTTTCATTTTTGCAGATTTGATGATTCCCAGATTATTTACTGTCAGTTCTGCTACTTCCCTTTGCCTTTTTAATAGGGACTGCAAGCCTCGTGAGACTGAGAAACTGTGAACAGGGCTTGCAAGTCTCTTATTACAAATGGTGTGGGGCAGCAGTGAAGGTGGCAGCAAGCCCCACCAGCCCCCCACTTCTGCCTTGTGAAGGAACCCTGATGCTTCAAAACAATCCATGGTGAGTTGAATATGGTGATCATACTTTTTTGTAGGGTTGAGAGAACCTAGAGTTACAGTTTTTCCACTTTCATAGGGGTCCTGTTCCCCTAATCCTAGCAAATATGGAGACCTGACTGTATGCAGTGCTGTACTAAAGTGGCAATGGTGAACAACTCAAGTGACAAAGCCAGAGGATCTGGGAAATGGTGGGAGGCTGCCGCAGGATAAGCCTACACTTTGCCATAGTGCTTGTAGTGCAGCAAAATCAAGATTAGCTTTTTAGAATTTTTTCCCCAAGATTTTTTGAGCTGGTGGTTGGTTGAATCTCTGGATGCAGATGCCATGGATACAGACAGCTGACCACTTAGTTAGCTTCCTCCTTTCCTGCTAGTTGTTATGATGCCAGAGCTCACCCTCTGCTCTGCTCTGCCTACACCTTTCTGGCTAGAAGTAAGGAGGCTAGATTAAATGTTTATCTCCCTCAGTAGGTAAGAAAGAGTGAGCCCTTCACTTTTAAGATTTCTGTCTTAATTTCTGTCTCCCTGAAATGCCAATCCCAGGATTCCATAGGATGGAACTGTGGCAGTGGAATGGTAGTACTGTAAACGTGCAATGTGAAAGGGCCCCAGGTGAAGGGAAACTCAACAGGATTGAAAGGGAAATGTTGGGTGGAAGGGAACACGTGGGTGAAAGTTAGCAGGCTGCGGCGGGAGTTTCCTCTCAGCACACTCTGTGCCGACATGGAGAAACAGCAGCTCTTGGCACAACAGGAATGCCAATTGCACAACTTGCTTTAACTTAGTTGTGTTTGCTCTGCAAACACCACTCAGAAAGATCTTGATTGCTTATTGCTGACTTGAGCTTTCTGCAGAATGGCTTCGGCCATATTTATGACCTGCCCTCCATGCACAATGTTAGACTTTCAGACTCTCTCCAACCTTTTGACAGATGAAAACAAGACATGTGTGGCCAAGCAACACCAGAGGGTGGTCAAGGTAGCGGAAAGTATTAATAAGGAACAAACACACAAGCTAGGAGATGTTGCAGCAGCTTGCTCTTGCCTGAGTCTAAATGGAAGGACAAGATCCTGTGTTGTCTTCTCCTCTCACCCAGCTGAGCTGAGTGCAAACTACTTTGCCATTTGAAGTCAGTTTGCAGCAACTGAACTAAGCTGTGAAATGTTGAAGGGTATGCAACTAAAATAGACTATCCCTTATACAGTCAGCCTTCTACATTCACAGCGTTAGGGGCACAGGGATGCCACAAAAGTGCAAAAATCACAAATATCAAAATGTGCATGGAGGGGAGAAAGGAGGCTCAGGCATGGTGATGAGAACAGGCGCCCAGGGTCTCAACCAGGTCAGGGAAAGGAGAGAGAAGAGGGATGGGATTGTCATGCTGACCCTATGCATCTTCTCTCTCACCTGACTACTTCCTTGAGTTTGTGGATGACATTGGGAGAGGGTTTGTGGTTCTGAGAAATTGGGCTGAACCATCTATAGCTAGCCAGGCAGTAGCTGATGGAGGAGGAGGACCAGAGACAGATTTTTAAAGGGCTATGCAGCCTGATCGGAGCTGCAAAGAGGGAAGGTTCCCCTGGAAAAGAAGTTCCTGAGGGGATGAAGAAACTCACAAATAAAGTCAAACCCGCAAATGCGGAGGGCCAACTGTATAATGTCAATACAAAATCAGGAGATCCTCTACAAATTCATCACAAAATGTGGAGTCACTTCTCATTTCTTCACTGTCACAAGTGAGTTTCTTCATACATTCCCCAAGGCACATCCTTCTACAAATTCCTCTTTACGGGGAAAAAAAATGGATGTCTGCATAAGTATACCACCAATGTGTATTTTGGAGTTTGTTATCTAAAACATAACTTTCCCAAGGTCAGTCCAATAAGTACAAGTATTGCTTTTGTACAGTTGGTTTACACATATTTAAGTTCCACCTTCTGCAATCAGTCCCCAAGTCAGAGGATCCCTCTCCCCTTAGTTGTTGCTGACAGCTATCAAGGAGAACTTCAAACATCCATGAAGGCATCACAGCTTCCAGGAGTCTGGTGCCGACCTTCGATCTCTGTGGTTGGCCAGGAAAGATTAAATTGTGGCTTCTTCCCAAATAGATAACTGTCTGCAGGATACAACTTAAGTGTTCAAGGTTCTTTTCCTATGACATGTCTGTCTACACCAGAAGCAATCTAGGACAAAGGCCTGGTGCGTGTGTGGGGTGGGGGGATGTAGATGAATGCCTTGTGATGTTCATGGCTAGCCCAAGATATTTAGCTATCCAAAGGAAAGGACATGATGCCTCCCCTCCTCTATTTCACATATAAAAGCTGACCAGACTGGCAGTTGAATCTCACCTTGATACAAAAGCGTACTCACACTACATAATTACAGTTGTTGTTGTGTGCCATCAAGTCATTTCCAACTTCTGGAAAACCTATCATGGGGTTTTCTGGGAGTGTGTGACATGCCCAAGGTCAGTCAGTGGGTTTCCGTGGCTGAGTGGGGAATTGAACCTTGGTCTCTGGGATCATAGTCCAATAGGTCTGCTTTAGGGTTTCCGTAAGTTGGAAATGACTTGAAGCTGCACAACAAAAACAATACTGTTTAATGTAGTAGTGCTTCAGTAGGATAGACTACTTAATAGCATTTTGATTTTTTCCCCCTATTATCAGGTTTTTAGCTGTAGAAGGAAACCTCAGGTAATGGACCAGGTGTGTTCCTAGGTATTATTTCTTTAACAGAAAATTCAGTACCAGACACAGTCAGAACATGAAAATAGAAACTCTTACCCAACAAAGAAGAAGAGCAGTTCAATACATTTCGGCAAACTTTGTATTCAAAACTAATAATGTGCACATCTGAAATGAAACAACCAGTTTCGGTAAGCCTTTCCTAAGTAAACCAAACTGTTTAAACCTTGTAGAACTCAAAATGCATCCTGGAATGACCTTTTATTTCAACAGTCTCCGCCTTTTCTTACTGTTTTCATTTGGGTTGGTCACACTTACAGATCTATGGGGAGAATTATGGGGAGAATTAGTGACAGGCTCATTTGGTCTATATGTTTTCTCTGTCTTCTGCTGTTCACCCACACTTAGGAAGAGATTCCAGAAGCTGCGACTGTTCACCTTGCCTGTTATAAGCAGGCACTCAAAGTTGCTGTGGGATCGGCTAGAATACAGTCTTTCCCGGCTCAAGCTTTATTGCGTTGTTTACTGCAGACGCATTCCTGCATCCTGATACTGAAGTCTGTGTTTCTCCAGCTTTCCTTTACCATCTTTCCAGTGCCAATGCTGCTTAAAAAATCTCTAGCTAGACAGAGGAAGAAAAGGGGCAGGGCAGGCATAAAAAGATTTTGTAAAAAGGACCTTCATTGTCAGAGGCTTTGTTGTCTGAAGTGTGCCTGTACTTTGTTCCAATCCACACTGACTGAGGCAGTTGCCTTATTCTGACCACTGAGTAGTCCAGCTCTGAAAATATTTAAGCATTCAAAAAAATGTGTGAAAATTCTGGCTTGACAACTAAATCCAGTTGTGGAAAAACAGGTGTGTATATTATTTATGCAGCAGTTTAGTATTTTCCATTCATAGGTGCCCAGGCAGCAGACAAACCTAAGAGAGAATGATAATCACTGAAGGGAAGGAGGGCATCTCTATGAGTCAATAGATAATGTCAGGAAAACCACTGTCACGATCTGTATAATTAAGCTACGGGACTCGCTGCAACAGGATGTGGCAGAGGTTGGGAATTTGGCAAGGGTTAAAAAAGAGGAACTGGGCTTTTGTCTCAGCAAATGTGTCCTGCAAAAGGTAAAGAACTCCTTGCTCAGAGCCTTTCTGCAAATTTTTGAACAAGCTAGCACGATTGAAAATAGAATCAAGATCCAAAACAGTTCCAAAAGGCTGCTGCAGCAGAGCTTGAAACGTTACTTTTTAAAAGGAATTCAAACCGTCTAACAAAGCCACTTAAAATTTAATTTTCAAAAATAACTGGAAAACGTTATTAATTGTAGTGATAAGCAAACTGTGTTACTGTGTTACTTTTGTAATATACTTTCATGGTGCATGTATGTACATGTGCCCTCAAGTAATCTGTTGACTTATGGTGACGCCATGAGTTTCATGCTTTTCTTAGCCAAGGAATCCTCAGAGGTGGTTTTGCCAGTAATGCCATTGATTGATTGATTGATTGATTGATTGATTGATTGATTGATTGAGGAAATGCTCTACTCATGTTATTTCTAGAGCAACAAGAAGAGTAATAAAACTTCCCTTAAGCTCAACTGGCCACAACAATCATGGTGAAATTCAAAAGAAACAAGTATAGAATCCTGAATTTAGATGTGCAGGTATGCACGAATCAAAGCCGCAATTGCCGTATTGGAGGATGTGGAGACCACACTGAGCTGTACATACAAATACCTGCAGTTGTATTTGCCAGGTCATGTCATCAACTAAAGGAGTTCATCTCTAGCTACTTCTGGTGCAGTGCAACCATTAAAACAGCAAATGCCATTTTTGACTGAGTTAATGGAAGCATAGGATCCATAACCCAAGAGGTAGGAGCTCCTCTTTGTTCTTTGCTGGTCAAAGGATGTCTGGACGAATGTGCCTTGTTCTGTGTGCTACATTTTAAGGAGCACATTAAGAAGCTGGCACAGGTCCAGTAGATGGGAAACAGAGAGGTGAGAGATCTGGAAATGACTATGAGGAACTGTTGAAAAAGAAGCATAGTTTTTCCTAGTATGATTACAGTCACGTAGGGACATGGGGACGGAGAGGCGATTTGCCCCAGGCGGCAATGTTTTTGGGGCATCCTGGCCCATAGCCACATCCCCACACGCCCTGGCCACCCCCCCCATGTACCACAGCCACGCCCCCACGCACAGTGGTCACGCCCCTTGCACTGTAGCCCCACCCCCTTCCATCCGCCTTCTACATACTCCAAGCTCCGCCGCTGTATGGTTATAAATCACGGGATACAGAACTCATGGTCCCTTTGGCTGGAGATGGACCATAACAACATAAGCCTTGCCCAGCAACTGTTCTGGCCAAGACTGATGGTATATGGAGTTCATAATTGGGGGCAGGACAGGTTCTTCATTGTGAAATGCTTGAACGTGCCTGGAGGAGGGTGACCAAAATGATAAAAGACCTGGAAACTATGCCCTATGAGGAGTGGCTGAGGAAGCTGGTTATGTTTAGCCTGGAGAAGACAAGATTAAGATGTGACATAATAGCCCTGTTTCAATGTTTGAAGGGATGCCATATGGAAGATGGAGCAAGCTTGTTTTCTGCTGCTCCAGAGATTAGGACACAGAGCAATGGCTTCAAATTACAGGAGAAGACATTCCACCTAAACACTAGGAAGAACTTCATGAGGGTAAGAGTTGTTCAACAGAAGAATATGCTGCTTTGGAGTATGGCGTATGCAACTTCTGGAGGCATCAATGAATCCCACACCCGACTTAGGCATTTTGTTTTCCGGCAAGGGTGGGTACGAGTTATCTTCCAAATGTTGCTGGACTGTAAGTGCCATTATCCCTTCATCCCTGGCTATGGTGTCTAGGGTTGATGGAAGATGTAGGCCAAAAACAACTGGGGAGCCACAGTTGTCCATGCGTTCTTGATAAGGTTTCTCAATATTCTAGAACACTACAGTATCACAAATCTCCAGAGAAGAAACAAACATATTGCTGCCTTTTGATGACGTGTCATTTAATTTCACACGTGTAGGTGTTAATGATTGGAAGATGCCAGCTGTCCTCCCACTCCATTGTGGCAGGAAATGGGCAGAGGGTCTAAAATAGGTACACCCTTGGAGGAGTTTTATTTGATAATTCTGTTTCTTGATCATCAAATTACCATTGACAAAGCAGCTTCAGAGTCATAATTCAGCTTGCCTCTCAATTAATTCAGTATTATCAGCTGCTTACTTTGAGGACTTTGATGATTTTAGACTTCCAGAGGTTCTTCATCATGGTGTTTGTAGTCTTGAGACCTTAGAAATAGCCAAAGGCTGCTTTCAGTCTCTGCATCATAGATTTTGTAGTCTTGAGATCTTAAATACCATCATAGAGACTGCAATTTTAGCAAGTAAACCCAGTAAGACTTACTTCAGAGGTGTCCCACATAAGACTACCCTGTCCCTCTTTTACTTTTTGATGATCCAGGGAGCAAAAAGGAACTGTATAAAAACCAAATAGACATGTTGGATTATGCCAAATGCCTACATAGTCCAGGATGCTATTTATACAGTAACCAACCAGTTGTTTATGGGAAGCCCATGAGAAGTTTGTGAGTGGAACCACAGCCTCAAAACTTGTCCATCAAATAGAGACAGAGGCAATATGCTGAGTTAGGCCATTTCCGCACTACACTCTTGTAGCGCGATTATTCCACTTTCAACATCCTATGGAATCCTGGGGTTTGCAGTTTCGGGAGGGGCCAGCTGATTAGTTGCTAATGATGGCCTTTTTTTGTTGTGTGCCTTTGAGTTTTTTCCTACTTATGGTGACCCTAAGGTGAACCTATCATGGGAGTTTTCTGGGGACTGAGAGTATGTGACAAGTCCAAGGTCACCCTGTGGGTTTCCTAAATAATCTTTATAGGTTAATATTTTTTTAAAAGAGTGAACAAAAGTAAAGAACTAGACACAATATGCCAAATAACTATCTCTCAAAAAACATCTTGAAAACAAACAAGAACGACCCTAAAAAGAGAAAAAGGGGGGGGGGAGCAAACAAAAAACACACAAACAGGGAAGCAGAAGAAACAGAAAAGGAGAGGAAAAAAAAAAGAAAAACACTTAATATGGAGGTATAAAAAAAGGGGTTTCTACTAATCCCAAGCCAGTATATCATACTCACTCTCTAATGATGGCTTTAGCCTCATAACAACAAGTTCAAGGAGACTATGAGGCTGCTGAAGCAAAATTCAGCTAGACACTCAAAACAGCAGCTGACAACAAAAATGTTTCACAAACATTAAATGCAGCCTGCTTTGCAGGGATCACCAAGCTGTGGTAATGGGATGGTTATGACAACCTGCAAACCTTGAATACTACCTACAGGACCATGAGTAATAGAATCCAGATCCAATGAAAAGTTGGGCAGAAGACCTATCACTGTGTATTGGCTTGGATGCATACCTCACCGAGTTGTGGGAAAGGAATGTCATCCATCCAGGATTTATCGAAGAACTACAACCCCAGTCATGAAAGTAAGCCTGGAATGAGGGCCGACCACAGCTAGGCCCTGTCTGAGTCAGAACACCTACAGCAAACTCTCGTCGCCACAAAACAATAACCAGTTGTCCACATGCCAGCAGAATCTTTTGCTTCCTCCACGCTGGAATGCACGGTGAAGAGCTGGCTACTATTCCAGTTTGGGCATCTCCATTCTACAGACCACAGACAAATAATCTGGCTCATTGAAGAAAGCTGCTCGCTACAAGATGCATGGTTTTATGTAAAACATTCTATGGATCACAACTTGGGGGAAAGTCACTTTTCTTTTTTAGTGCATCTTCCAGCTCTGGGAGCAAAAGTCCAAAAGAGTAACTTTTCTCAAGCTCTGAGCAAATTTATCTCATTCTAGTCAATATTCAGTGCTAACAATTCAGTTCAACAGTCTTTAAACACTGCTCTTGTTTAGAAGACATGGGTGACTGAGGCCATTTTGGCACTACATCGATATAGTGCTATTATTCCACTTTCAACATCCTGTGGAATTCTAGAGTTTGTAGTTTCCTGAGGCCAAAGAGCTCTCTGGCTGGGAATTATAAAGGCTCCTCCAGAAACTGCAAACCCCAGGATTCCATAGGATGTTGAAAGTGGAATGATAGCAGTATAAGAGTGTAGTGTGGGAATGGCCTAAAAGAATCTTCACATGGAACTGAAAACACTGTAGAGAAGGTGACAGGTGAGCTGTTCAGGGAAGAGTATATCATGGCTAGTGTGCTACCACCAAGAGGTTCTTCTTCCAGGTTTTATTTTCTTCTGAAGTAAGTGTTCTGGGTAGTCTTGCAAATCTGTACTTGAGCCAGTTAGAATTAAGATGTGGTTGATTTGGCACTGAATGCACTTGGGTGAATTAGGTCCATCTTAGGATCTGATCTGGGATTAACAGGAAAGGACCAAACAGAAAGTTGGGACGATGGTTTATTTTGCTGTTACTTTGTGGCCAACTCCCAGAGGACTGCTGGCAAAAGACAAACAGGCACGTGGGTAGAAGCTGGGAGGGACCTTGAGCAATCGGAACCTGGCGGAGGTTTGTGATTAGTATCAGCCAGATATTATATCCTGGCTAATAAGTAGTTATTTCTAAAACCTCTGATTTTAACCAGTTTCCTAATCTAAGTGGAATCTTGCAGGAACACTCAAGTAAGCTATAAAGTAAAAAAGAGCCTCTGGCCAGGACTGTGTGGATGTAGATAGTTAGTGAGCCAGTGTAGTGGTTTGAGGATTGGACTGTGAGTCTGGAGACCAGAGTTTGAATCCCCACTCAGCTATGGAAACCCACTGGCTGACCTTGGGCAAGTCACACTCTCTCAGAGGAAGGCAAAGGCAAACCACTCTGAACATATCTTGCAAAAAAAGAAAAGAAAAGAAAAACCTTTAAATGAGACTTGGCCAATGTTTCCAATAGAGGACACTTCAGATCACAGATTGTTCTTTTAAACTAGATGCTTTATTATCATTGCAAGTGGCAATACAAAATAGCTGGCAGATGTAGGGGGGAATTCTGTGGATGTCCTTATTCCCATATTAGCCAACATTTTCTGCACTATACTGTTATAGTGCTATTATTCCACTTTCATCACCCTATGGAATCCTGGGGTTTGCAGTTTAGGAAGCCGGAGAGCTCTTTGGCCTCAGTAAACTACAAACCCCAGAGTTCCACAGGATGTTAAAAGTGGAATAATAGCACTATAACAGTGAAGGGCAGAAATGGCCTTAACATATAACAGATGAAAATCGGGACACTTCTGTGCCCATAATATCTGCATATCCTCAGATCCATGATCAGTGCATGCCACCTGATGACATCTTCCTGTCCTATGACACATTGCTAGCAATAGTTCTCTCCTGAATGGCCCGTGTAACATACATTTTCTATAAATCAATATGTTTTCTGCTCCTTTATCTGCATAACAGCCCTGTGGCATGTGCTAGGCTGAGAAAAAGTGATTGAAAGTCACCCAATAAGAGCTTCATGGCTGAGTGGGGATTTGGAGAGGTTGGAGAAATTCATTTTTTGACTGCCGTTTCCCAAATTCCTTCAGGAGGACCCACGCTGGCTGGGGTTTTTGGGATTTGTAGTTCAAATAAGTAACTTCCCCGAACTCTGATCTTAGATGGAATAAGGAGGATTAACCCATTCAGATTAATCAATACAGAATGCAAAGATTTGGTTTAGTTTTTACACACTTTTTAGAGTACTTGGTGCATGTGTGCAAAACAAACTAACCCATCTTGACCTCTCCTATTTCACATGCTGATCAAATTCTTTCCTGCTATCGTGCTCAATTAAGTTGTATTCATTGGGCGATTGATATTTAAGGAGTCATTCAAACTTAATTGCGTGATGCTATTAAAAATAAACTGGTGCCCACTCCCTTTCTTGGCAGCCAACTAGTCAAAAACCTTGTTGCTGATGTTGTTGTTTTCTTTGTGTTGTTTAGTAGGCTATATGGGTTGGATCCAGACTGAGGCATGCTTGGGCACAGAGTGGGCCGAAAGGAAGAAGAGAAGGCATTTCTATGCCTAGGAAATACAACAATGAAAAAAATAAGGTTTAGATGTTTCAATAGTGGCTGTGACTCCTATATCAGTGGGGCTGTAAATCTGCTCCAGGTTTTTGTTTGAAGGGTCCCTGGTAAGTTTGACTGTGAAACGGTTTGGCAAATTCATGGGCTCAGAGGTCTCCCGTCTGCCAATTTGTAGCACCTCTTTGCCTGCTGCAGCAACCATTTTGCAGATGGCAACATCTGATCCTCAGGGTTCTAGCAAAACATGGAGTAGATCCTACAAGGCTGAAGTCTTCTCAAACAGTGGTTCACCTCTGAGCTACAAGCTTCGTCCTCTGTTGGAGCATTATTGTCTCATCTGACTAATGGGCCAATAGGATCCTACCATTAGTAAAATGCCTTTGGTGGAAGATGCTTTGGGGTAGCAGAGTCAGCCCCTGGCCATTCTCCTGTGTTGGAGGACAGAGTTTTGTATCTGCCACACATCCTATTTAATATTCCCTCAGCTGGTCTACTGTTCTCAGCGGGAACACTATAAACCTATTTGCAATGTTCATGTAAGATTTGGCTGCCAGTCAAGTTTTTTTCTATGCATGGAGTGAAGTGTCTGTGTTGTTTGCTGCCCCAGGCAGCAAAAGGTGTTAGGTCAGCCCTGCCAGGGAAGCTGTGCTATTTACAAGCTTTTGCCCCTCAGTTTTGGGCTGAGTTTTACATGTTTTTTCACATAGTATAGAAGAAATGGTTTCTGTAGTTCATTTTTTTTTAATTGCAGCAACTATATCTACATTACATAGTCATAGCTCTTCGATGCCACTTCAATTGTCATGGCTCCATCCCATGGAATCATGGGAAATATAGTTTGGTGAGGCCCCTAGCATTGTCTGCTAGAGTGGTCTAATGTATTCACCCACAGCTACAGCACTACATCTCTCTTGCAGGGAATTCTCATTGCCAAACTGCAAGTCCCACATTCCATTGAGATGGTGCCAAGATGACAGAAGAGATATTAAACTGCTGTACCTCTGTTGTTGTAAGCCTAAATAGCCTAAAGGCACAAGATCTTATCTGATCTTTGAGGATAACCAGGATCATCTTGGGTAAGAACTTGGATGAGACACCACCAATGGATACAAAGTGCTGTAGGCTAGATCCAACTCTGATGATTCCTTGCCTAAGAAAACTCTATGAAATTCATGGGGTATCCATAAGTGAACAGGCAGCTTGAAGGCACACTATCTCTGTTGTGCAGATGCGTTCAGTGTTTTGCCTTCTAGGAAAGAGAAATTCTGACAAGTCTGCTATTTCTTTAAGCCTCACTATGCATTCCTTTTCTCTCTCCAGGGAGCAAAGTTTCTTCCATATTCCTCCACAGCTGCAGGTCTGAGTATTTACTAGAATTCTGACTCTACCTTGGCAATGGAAGCTGCTATTTAAAACCGTCTCACACCCTGCGTGCTGTGAGGTTTTGGTCTGTTGTGGAGGAAGATGAAATGGGAGGGGCACTTTCTGGTTGCATGAGGTCTACTTTTGGTCAGATTGAGATGCCCATGAGAAACATCGGTGTGACTGATGTCATTGGATCCAAAGAAACCACCTTTAGATCCACAACATTTTGCAAATGACAGGCAGGAATTTAAACTGAGCCAAGACACATCAGGTCTCGGCCCAAGAGCGCAATTAATAATAATAATAATAATTCCAAATAATAATAATAACAACCTGAATCGTTTTTTCTTTTTAAATTATTATTTAATTATTTGTTTGTTATTTAATTATTAATTATATATATTTTACACAAAATATATATACAGTACATACAATTTTACACAAAATAACATAAACATCTACTACTATTTTAAACATAGACCTAGACTAAAATTAAATGCCATACTACAACAGGCTTTCTGGGGCTGAGAGGGTGTGACATGCCCAAGGTCACCCAGTGGCTTTCCATGGCTGAGCTGAGAATCAAACCTTCATCTCCGGGGTTGTAGTTCAACACTCAAGCCTCTACAGTACACTGGTTTGTAGATCTGAAGAAATGCAAAAAGTAGGGGGAATCCAGCTGGTAGAGGAATGGAATGGACTATTCCAGAAAAAGGAATAGGTGGCCAGAACGATGAATAAGCTCCCCACCCATAGCAATGTTAGGTTGCCAGTCCAACTTCCTGTCTTGGACTGATTAATCCGGAACACAAGTGTGCAATCTTGTACATGCACCCTAGACATCTTGATTTTAGGCATGTGCCCAACCTCTTTCTATCAGCCCACTCACTTTCAGCTTTGTCTCAAGACTGACAGAGATTGCCCGTGCTTTTTGGAAGGAACTACAAAGGGCGTGTGCCCACAGCCTCCTGTCCAAAGCAAGAGTCTGTCAGCTGTGCACAGCAGAGCCTGGAAAAATGACAACAGTTTCCAAAATCCCTGTCACTACCCATGTTGACTGTTTTAAAACTGTAGTTTTTACATAGTTCTTATCAGGTTAAAAGTTTGATTGTCTTTTGGTGCTGATTCTTTGAATATTTTTCAGCTATACCATAATCATTTTAATTTGTGGGCTGCCTTGAGTCCCAGTTTGTGAGGAAAGTTGGGATATACATAAAGTTAAGGAGAGAAAGAGGAGGACTTAGCTCTGGGGTGGTAAGCTGGGGAACAGAACTGGCTAGGGAGAGACAAAGAGTGCCTCTTCAGAACATGATTCAATAGTTCAAACGGTCCAATGCCACATTACTTGCCATGGCTCCGTCTTGGAATCTGTGACTTCACAAGGAGCTTAAAATTCTCTGCTAGAAAGCTCTCGGGCTGTACTGCAGGGGAGCAAAGTTGAGAATTTGATGTTCTGCACCAAATTACAAATCCTACGATTCTGTAGGATAGAACTATCAGAGGCCATGTCTGCACTACACTGTTATAGTGCTATTATTCCATCTTCAACTTCCTGTGGAATTCTGGGGTTTGTAGTTTACTGAGGCCAAAGAGCTCTCTGGCTGAGAATTCTAAATGCCCCTCCCTGAACCGCAGACCCCAGGATTCCATAGGATGTTGGAATAATATAGCTATAACACTGTAGTGCGGAAATGGCCATCGCCAAGGTGGTATGAAACTGCTGTAACTAGGCAGTGTAGTTACACTCAAAGGAAGTGTATACAGTAGCTGTTCAAAGGGTTTGATCACATTCTAAATGGCTCAAAGGCAAAAAGCAGGAAATCTCTTTGCAAGAGGGAAAGTCTCCAGACACGAGTCAGTCTCCCCACAACATTTTTGGACAGCTATGTTTCCTACTGTTTGGAGCAATGATGCCGTATAGTGAGAAGATTGTGCCACTGAAATGCAACCAGCTCAGAGGTGCAGCAAATCGCCTTATAATAAACACGCCTATTAGTTCTTTGTTCTATATTAGGGTTCCACTTAAAAGTGTTTGACTTCAATTAGAGGCCAGTGATGCCTGAATTCATTGGCAAGCTATATGATTCATTCTGATAACCTCACAATTATAAGAACTTTTTTAAAAAATAAAATCACATGGCACTAAGAAAGACATTCAAATCAATGTAGTCTCACACATTCGGTGACATTTCTGAGATGAACGCTGAGACATGTGCAGCCAACGAGCATCTGCATGTGGTCAAAATGCCAAATGTTATTAGTGAGGAAGCACACACAAACCAGGAGAGGCTGCAGTAGTTTCCTTTTGCCTGGGTCTATTGGGAAGGGTAAGATTCACACCCACCTCTCCTCTCCCTCCACTGAATTAATTCTACGCAAACTCCTTTTGCACTCTGAACTCAGTTTGTAGCAACCGAAGTAAGCTGAGGACAAAAGGGGAAAGTGAGAGGAAGAGAAAGAAACTGGGGTGCTTTAAATGCAGCTGAAAAAGTGGAATGAGAGAGGATTAATTGAGACTGTCGCTGCCAAACCTCGAGAGCTGGAGCATATTGCTATGCTTGGATGATTCACATCACAAGTGTTACGAGGATCCATCTAGGTCAATCGGATCCAATCTGAGCCCCTTCTTCTGTGAGGCTCAACTGTGTGGTTCTGGTATAACGATTGTTTGAAACATTTCATTTAAACTCTTCAGTTCTCTAGATCCAATATATTTATTAATAATTTTATAAACATATCAGTGACTCCAACAAAATAACACAAAGCAAAACAAACCACAAAGAAAAAAGAGAAAAGAAATCACTACACACAAAAACCACACACCTCCCTCTCTCCCCATACCATGACTTCCAACACATCTTGCCATCAGTTGTTTAACAAGGACCAACAAGGACCTCTTAAATATTTGCCTTGTATAAATAATCACAAATCTCTGAATCATCAGAGATAAATATATACTATATATTAAAATCTAAATCTACCTTATTGCCAAATCTTGCTTCATATATAATATGTAAGGTCTCTACCTTTTTAAATAGGATTGTACAGAGTTCCTTTCCAAAAAGTTATTAATGAACATATTGGATCTAGAAATTTTCAATCTGTATTTGGGCTTCCTCAAGACTTCTGGCTTTTGAGTGTACAAATGGCACAGCCTCTTGTGCAGGGTGGAGGGATTAGCTTGTCCTTCTGCTGGTGCCACTATAACATAATGTACCTGGTCTGCCCTCATGGCACATTACAGATCTTGTTGTTATTGGGTGCCTTCAAGTCATTTCTCACAGTGAGCCTAAGGTGAACCTATCACAGCGGTTTTCTTGACAAGATTTGTTCAGAAGGGTGCTTGCCTTTGCTTCTCTCTGAGGCTGAGAGGGTGTGACTTGCTTGAGGTCACCCAGTGGGTTTCCATGGTTGACCGGAGATTCGAACCCTGATCTCCAGAGTCATAATCCAACATTCACACCACTACATCACACTGGCTGAACAGACTGATTTATAGGAAGCAGATACTGTAAGTGAGCTCATTTCATTTTATAATTTATGAGGCATGAAATTTGAGTGATAACAATATTGCTGTTTGTGCAGTGGTCTGAAAATGCAAAGTTAAGTTCATCTTAAAGCGTAGGCCAAGTGCATTTCTTCCTGATTCCTTTCTGCATCCATTTACATTGCTAAAACATTCATTAATGCTCCCTCCGAACTTGGTGCTTTCACGGTGGTTTCCATACGCCCTGAACTATGCTGCAGTCAAATGGAGTGTTCTGTTGTGTAGGCTGGAGCCAATGCTGCAGCTGTTTATTGATTCTAAACAGAGAGTAGGAAGGCCAGGCACACCCAGTCCAAGTGGAGAACAAGCTCTTGCTGGGACCAGAAAGTCTCTGATGCAACTGGATGCCAAGAGAACACAGGCATCTCGACTCCTATTTTTGAGGGTTTAATGAGGCAGCCCTGCCCAGTCCCAGAACTGCAAACAAAGAGCAAGTGTCTGTATACCTGCAGACTCTAAGCACTGTCTTCCATGAACTTGGAAGCTGAGAGCTCAGGATGAATCTTTAGTCCCCAATTCTGTCCTGCATTCATAATCATTTAAAAAGCAAGGCGTGAAAGACAACAAAGCTATCTTCCCCCTCCTTCCCTCAACTACAGCCAAGATGTTCAAAGACATAGCCATGTTAGTCTGGATCCAGGGATCTTGTAGCATCTTTGAAACCAGGAGAAAGAAGTTGGTCAGATAAGCTTTTGTGGACTTCAATCCACAAATGTTCATACTACCAACTTCTTTCTCTCAGTCTCAAAGTTGCTACAAGATCCCATTGCAGACAAGATGTTGTTTTATTGCTTTTGGACATTATTTCTGGAGATGGGGTTGTATCTACACTACAAGTTTGAAGTACATCACTATCATACAAATTTTTTTTTCAACAGCAAAGGCTCCACCCTACAGAATCTTGGGTTTGGCAGTTTGAGGGAGCATTTTGATTTCTCTGCTAGGAAGACATTGAGGGATTTGTGGGTTGGTGAAGTACTTAGACGTCTCTACTAGACAGCTCTGGTCCACTCCCCTGGGTTACTATACAAGTACCCTGAGTGCTTGCCTTGTGTTTTTGTTCTTTGCCATCAAGTAAGTAGACTTCAACAGAACATTAGAAGAAACCTCTCAGTGATAAGAGTGGTTTGGTAATGGAAACAATTACCCAGAGAGGAGGTGGGGTCTCCTTTCTCTGGACATCTTCAAAGACATGCTGGACAGCTACCTCCTTGACTGAAGCAGTGTGGTCTTCTTTTCCTACTGCCTTCCACTTTTCTGAGCATTACCGTCTTTCCCGTGCCTTTATCTGTTACACAATTATACTGATATAATTCCTAGTCCCTTACTTCTCAAGGTGACTTTGGAACTGTATTTCAAGAAACTAGGCTAGAGATCTGCTGCAGAAAGATCTAAGTGCCTCAGCAACAGGGCTGCTAAGAAAGAGCCTAGCCCCCAATGAAAACAATTTGGGGCTCCATAGCTAGGGTTGTCAGGTTTTTCGAACAGTAATGTGGGTCTGCCTTCTCTTTTTCCACATCCAGCACACGTGCTTGCAACAAATTAAGGTTAAGGTTATTTGAAAGACCATGTCTTCGCATATGAATGTGCCCAACCTCTGAGATCTGCATGGGAAGCATGTCTCGCTATCCTGCTGCCTTCACAGGTATGGCTGGAGGGAATGTAGGAGAAGACTTTCTGTGTGGCTTCCCCCAAACTTCAGAACTCCCTCCTTAGGGAAGTTAGGAAGGCTTCTTCTTTGTTTCCCTTTCATTGACAGGTTAACAGCTTCCTTTTCCAGCAAGCTTTTGGAAACTGATTTTTAACAAGAATGACTTTCATGGTGGGGAAGTAAATCTGCTCTGGGGTTTTAGTGTGAATTTTGAAGGAGCTAGCCAAATTGATAAACCCCCTCTCTTTCTTCTTCTCTCCAGCTTCATCTCTCTCTCTCTCTCTCTCTCTCTCTCTCCCTCCTTCTTTCTCTTTCTCCTTCACTCATATTTTGTCTCCTCTCCCAACCAGACTGGCTGGATTCCTCAGGCCTGACACAATCACCTTCCCATCCATATTTTGGGATGCTCTCAGTGTCTCCCTATGAAATCTCAGCCATGACTCACCTTGATACCGGGTGGGTCTCAGCCAACATGCTCTCTTGGGTGACTGTTTTCATTCACGTGCCTGGCAACCTTAATTAGCCCTGTCCCCTTCCACCCATTGGGAAAGAGGTGGATCCCCATTGAGGACCAATAGAAGCCCAAAGAGGCACCCTTGTTTAGGGCTGGCCCTTTGGAAGGGAAGGCTTGTCCCGTGGCATATAGGAGGTTATTAAAGGTGGTGCCTAACAATTGGTCAAAGAAGGGGTACAGGACACAAAAGGGGGAAGACAGAGGTGTCTCATGATGGCCAAGACTGTGGCAATTTTGCTCTTCTCTGCACTCTTCAGCCAAGGTAAAAATAAACTTTTGGCATGGGTGGAACATTATCTAGCTAATAATAATGCTGATCATCCTAATAATAGAAACAATAAGAAGAAGAAAAATAGAATATTGATAGACTCCACCAAAGAGATTTCATTAGACTTTCAAAACCCTGTTGCATTGTGAACTTTCCCAGAGGGGAATGTGTTAAAATTGGCTTTTCAGCAACATTTACTGTGTTGAATCCCTCTCGGGAAACCTTTTGTTTCATCAGAACCATTTTGGCATCTCTCCGGGTAACTCTTGAATATTAGATGAATTTGCTCCAAAATTTTACATGAAGTGAAATTTCAGGCACAGCTCTAATTAACTGTGTGGCTCCATCGAAGCCACAGGTGGACCTAGAAGTCAGTCCTGTTTGCTAGAAATGTGGTTTACTTTTAAGTGAGCATTTTAAAACTCCTGACATAGTCCAAGATCCCACATGTGAGAGCAAGGCCCACTAAAATCTGCAACACTGTCTTCATAGTAAGCATGCATGGGATTTTGCCGTACTGTAGTAATGGAAGTCTTACCGGGAGTCGTGGAAAAATTACTTGTTAGGACCACATTACTACTGGCTGGGAGATGGTGGCACCGTGATCCAAAACGGGCACTTTTCTGAACTCTGATGTCACTGCAGTCTTTCTTTTCTGTTGATCTTAAGAAGACAGCTACTGGCCTTGCAAAAACTGGTAGATTTTTCTTTGGTTGCTGCTTTCAGGCTACTGCCACCTGCACACTAACTTTTTCTTAAAGAGGAGGAACAGTTCTGGCTGTTGTGTTGTTTTTCTGGTTTGTTGTTGGCCATAGGGAATAACACTAACAGTGATTGGAAATGAGTGGCTTGCTCAGGGCAAGTGCAGGAAGGAAGTGGCAGAGGAAAACACTTTGCTGGTTCAAACTTGACTGCTTTTCTGTCTCATATAAACTCATGGCTCCTTTTTCATGTCATTTTCCTCTCTCTTACAAGGAGAGAGAAAAGTAAGTACAGAGGCCCCTCCACTTTTGCAAGGATTTGGGGTGCAGAACCTGCGCAAAAGTAGAAAAAATGCAAATAATTCCCACCATGCTCCGCTTCCCATTCCCTTCCAGGGCTCCCCCTTCCATTCTGTTGCCTTTTGCTTTGGTGCACGTTCTCTGCACTGGGAAAAAGGCAAGGAATGGGGTGAGGAAAGGTACATGTGCATCTTCCTTCTCTGTGCATGGTGCTGCCCCCTCCTGTTTCCTTGCTTTTTGCCTTAGTGTGTGTTCTCTGCGTCAGACAAAAAGCAAGGGAATGAGAGGAAGCCTGTGTGCACCTTCCATCTCTGTGTGTGGTGCTCCCCTCTCCCATTCCCTTGCCTTTTTTTCAGGCATGGAGAAGGAGGGCATGCGTACCTGGCAAAAGCCAACAGAATGGGAGGAGGAGAATGGGGCGGGGAACACATGCATGCCGTGCAAATAATCAAATGTGCAAAAGTCAAACCCACAAATGTGGAGGGAGGACTGTATAGCCAGAAAAGTAATTATACGTCATAATTTTTGAAGCAAGTTCTGCCTCAGGCACATAGTTGGGGGAGAGTTGGAAGACCAAAGGCACCATCCTACCAGACTTGGGAAAAATTACTTGTGTAGCAAAGAACAGGAAGAATGGGAAGTGAATATGAACAGCCACTGTTGCCCTCCAGCATCTACTACCTGTGGCAGTTGCTTCAGTCTGCCTCGTAATATTGTCAGTATTTCAGGAATGCACCATATGGAACACTCTCTTGAGGTAAACAACAGGAAAATACTCATGTTGGAATAATTCTTATTATGAAGTTACTTTTGTTGTTTTTCTGGGGACGGCAGGTTTAGATGAGGGGTAGGAATTTGTGTGGTGCTTCAATTATGGTAGGACTGCAATTCCCAATATCCTCATCATTGGCTATGTGGCTAGGGTTGCTGGGAGTTGCAATACAACATCTGGAGGGCCACATAACTCCCACCTCAAGTGTAGACACTGATGTGTGGTAGAATAGGCAGAGAATGCCCTTATTTTCTCTTTGTGGACTTCCCATACGCACAGCGCGTGTACAGTTGCATACATGCAGTTGCTCTTGTGTGCCTTCAGGCCATTTCTGACTTATGGAAACCTTAAGGTGAACCTGTCATGGGGCCTTCTGGGGTCTGAGAGTGTGTGACATGCCTAAGATCACCCAGTGGGTTTCCATGGCCAGGCGAGAAATCAAATCCTGGTTTCTTGAGTCATAGGCCATTTCCGCACTAGTCTGTTATAGCGCTGTTATTCCACTTGCAACATCCTATGGAATCCTGGGGTTTGCAGTTTCAGGAGGGGCCGGCCAGCCCCTCCCGAAACTGCAAACCTCAGGATTCTATAGGATGTGGCAAGTGGAATCATAGCGCTATAACAGACTAGTGCGGAAATGGCCATAGTCTAATACCCAAACCACCACACTACAATGGCTTCTTTTGAAATATTATTATGAAAACATATTGGTTGGGTGTGCACAATCCCGCTTCTCCCTCCTGGCATCAGTACAGCTCCACTCTGACACTGACTTAATTCAGATTTAAAATAAACACCTCTGCCTTCTAACTCCTCCAAGGACAAAGAATTTGCAAGCTCAATGAGCATGGTTTTTTTTTTCTTTTTTCTTGGCTTCCTGCTCTTGGCTTCCAACTACAGCTGCCAGTTTAAGGTCACTGCATGCCCTGAGGTTTTTGTACGAAGACCTGAGACCTAAGGGTAGTCTTTGGTGATGTCATTTATGCATTGAGTACCAACCACAGATGCTGACAGCTTGTCATTCAAACACATTCACACAGAGAAAATATTTTCTTATTTGGAAATTAAGACAGAAATTTTAGCAGAAGGGGTGATTTTCAGACTAAGATAAATTGACAGGATTCTTCCTTCTCCTCTACTCAGGGAGACCAGATAAGCAACCTTTAATCTAGCTTGTTTTCTTCCAGCCGGAAGGTGGATGTAGAGCAGAATGAAGGGTGAATTCTGGCACCACAGCTGGGAAAGGAGGAGGAACCTAACTAGCAAATATATAGACCCCATGGAGAATCTTTCCAACCTACAGCAGCAAATTAATTAAGCTTCACAAATTGTAGTGAGATGCTGCTCTACTGGCTGAGCTGGGGATTACTCAGAGCCCTTTCCTCTTGCCTGGAACTATTTCCACCAAAAATGGAGAATTTTATATTCTCTTACCTCCCTCCTGGAGATGATTCATTTAAACTGGAAACTCAACGGCAGGACCTCAGTTCTGACAGGCCTAGTTTCTAGTCCTTTTTCTATCTAGATTTTGGAGAAGTCCCTTTATTTTTTTTTCCAGCTACAACTCCTAGAATGCTCCACTCAGCATAGCTATACTAACTGGAGCATTCTGAGAACTGTAGTCCAAAAAAGGAATTTTTCCTATTTTTTCCCCTCTTGCATAGGAATTCCTGGTTGTTGTATTGGCTAATTAATTTGTGTCCCATGTATCCCACGAAAAATTGCATACAGAATTCTGCTTTGAAAACAAAAGTGGGATTTTCTGCTCTTCCTAGTTCTTGACCTCCTGTTTGCAAAAGCACCACTGGAAATGGGGTGACAAAAATGGAAAAGGCTAAGAAGCAAAAAGAGGCCAACCTCAGCAGGCATTGCTTGTCATGTATGACCTGTAAAGGGACAGGAGTGTTGTCCTGTATTTTACTTGGCAACTCTACGACGAAGTTATTTTCTGACACCCTGTTGTTGAATATTTTTAGGCATGTTTGCTCTGAAGGAAGTCCTGTTGTGCTTAATGTACTTACCTAGGATTGGGTGTGCGTAGGGTCGAAATCTAATTATTTCACTATAACCTCCATCCAAGTGGCTTCAAAGGGGGCTGAACCAAAATTAGGTGCCAGATTTGAATTCTTTTCCCCCATCCTTTGGGAGTGATACCATGATTCTTTCTTTGTTAAAGAGTGAAAATGAGCTGGAGTAACAGCAGTTAAGTAGTGTACCAAAGCGGAACCATGTGTTAAATCCAGAGATTGGACCCTCTAACTGGACCCTCTAACTGGAATTGGACCCTCTAACTACTACCTCATGCTTCGTATCATGCATATGATAAAGGTATAGGATCTCTTTCTGTTGTGATGGAATGGCAACATTAAGTCTGACTATTTTCTCTTCGTCTTTTGCCAGTCTTTTGCCTGCAGTGCAACACGTGCCAGGGAGAGTATGATTGCATAGGAGAGAATGTGACCTGTGAAGACCCTTCAGCCAGCTGTACCACATCTGTCCGAAAGGCCTATGTCTGTAAGTAGCATCTTTAGAAATGGGAATGAGTGATTCTCCTTTTGAAGGGCCAACAGTTATCAATAAACCAGAAATATTGGCAGCAGTGTTAGCCCATTAGAAGAATAACCAAGTTAATTAGCTTCTATTTTTGTAGTATACCTTCAAGTTATTTTTGACTTATGGAGACCCCAAGGTGATCATGGAGTTTTCTTGCAAGATTGCTTCAGAGAGGGTTTACCATTGCCTTCCTCTGAGGTTGAGAGAGTGTGATTTGCCCAAGGTCACCCAGTGGATTTCCATGGCTGAGCAGGACTTCAAACCCTGATTTGCCGGAGTCCTGTTCTAATTCTCAGACCACTACAGCAAGCTGGCACTTGGATGTCAGCCAGAGAAAGCTCCAGAAACAACATATTCCTTGGGAAAGTTACTTATTTTTTACTACAACTCTCAGAATCCTCCAACCAGCATGGTCCAGGGATTTGTAGGCCAAAAGGTAGCTTTTTCAGGCTTTGAGACTACCATCCAAACACCCACAGCATTCTAATATCTTTGGGGCTGAATAAAAGACACCAACCACTGAAGTGGAGTGAGTGGATGTGTGGGGAGGAAAGGAGATGTTGTCATTGTTACAAGGCCTAATAAAGCTCTGGTTGCACCTGTGATTTATGGCTGGTGGGTGCAAGGGGGTGGGCAAAGCATCACCATTCTTTCTGGTCCAAAGTGAGGAGGGGATGCCAGAAAACAAAATAAACCAAGCTATGCAGCAGTTGCAGGGCGTACTAGACGACAACTCTAACTCAAGAACATTTCTCAGCCTCTTTTTCTCAAGAACATTTCTTGGCCTCTTCTAATTTCCAGCATTTCTGGAGTTCCAGTCTGTGAGGAAAGGCTGTGCCCGGCAGCTGTACCCCCTCGAAACTGTGTCAATTAAATCGCACCTGATGTCCCTCTTGTACCAGGCACGTTACTGTGCTGAAGATGGTTGCAACAATGAGACCTACTTTGGTGAGTCCTGTTTCTGGCTGTACCTGATGCAAGATTCTGTGTGGATGTGTTATGGTGGCTTCAACCTGTGCAAAGTGGGGGTTTTGCAAGTGGCTAATACTAGAGATATAAAGAACATTCACAGTTTTTTCGTAACTAATGAGTAATTGTGTCATGACACATCAAAACAATCCACTAAGAAAATGGCCATCTGCTGGCAGATTATATATTTTTGGGGCTTTTGTGAGAAGAAAATCATTTTGGGGAAAAAATGGCTTTTGCACAAAAGAACAAACCAATGTGGCTGGAATCCTCAGGCTGCAGATAGTTATAACACTATGATTCCTCTTTAACTTAGAATTATAAAATCATAGAGCTGGAAGAGACTGCAAGGGCCATCCAGTTCAACCCTCTGCTGTACAGAAATATACAATCAAAACACTCCTGAGAGATGGCCATCCAGCCTCTGTTTGAAAATCTCCAAAGAAGGAGACTCCACCGTACTCCAAGGCAGTGTATTCCACTGTTGAACAGCTCTTGCTGTCAGGAAGTTGTTCCTGATGTTTAGGTGTAATCTCTTTTCCTTTTGTTTGAATCCATTGCTCCATGTCCTAGTGTCTTCATGGGACATCCCATGGAATCATGGGATCTGCAGTTTAGGGAGGAATATTTAGAATTGTTAGCCAAAGGGCTCTGGTGCCTCGCCGGACTTCAGATTGTCAAACATCAAATGAAAGCTCTACAAGTGAAAAGGATCTAGAAGGTCTTAGTAGACCACAAACTAAACATAAGTAATGCAGCAGCCAAAAAAGTCAGTGTGATTCAGTGCTGCATCGATAGAATCTAGTGTCCAGACTAAGGGAAGCAGTAGTGCCATTCTCTTTTGCTTTGATTCAAACTCATCCGCAATCCTGTGTCCAGTTCTGGGCATCACAGTTCAAGAACAATATTGACAAGATGGAACATGTCTGGGGAAGAGCTGCCAAGGTTTATTTATTTATTTAATTTGTATCCCACTTTTCTTCCAAATGAGACCCAATGCAGCTTACACCATATGTTAAAACAATATAGCTAAAGCAATCCAAAAGACAAAAATTTAAAAAAAGCACTAAACCCAATCCATGTTAATAAAGCATCAATTTAAAACAGTTAAGAGCACATTAAAATCTCTAACAATGATCAGTGATGATCAAATGATGATCAAAAGTCTGGGAACCTACCCTTATAAGGAAGGACTGAGGAAGCCAGGTATGTTTACCTTGGAGAAAAGAAGACTGAGAGATGAGATTATTTCTGAAGGGATGTCATGCAGAAGATGGACCAAGCTTGTTTTCTGCAGCTCTGGAGACTAGAACACAGACCAGTAGATTCAAATTACAAGAAAAGGGATTCCACCTAAACATGAGGAAGAATGTTTTATGTAGGAGCTGTTCAACAGTGGAATGGACTGCCTTTCCAATTTTGGAGGTCTGTAAACAAAACTTGAATGGGCATTTTCCAAGAGTGTTTTAGATGTATCTTCTTGCAAGGCCAGGAGTTGAATTAGATGGCCTTTGTGGTCCCTCTCAACTCTATGATTCTATTATTCTAAATCTCAGGATTCCATATGATGTTGCCATGGCAGTTAAAATGGAATCTTAGTTGCTGTAATTATGTAATGTGAAAGGGCCCCTGGTGATGAGACACATGCACTTTTCTTTTGAACAGGGCACAAGCGGCTATTCTCTAGCTACATAAATCCGGTCTAAACATTGCACCCTGGCAAGTGCCAAGCCTTGTGGGGCTGCTGCTATTGTGGAGGAGAATGAGGGAGGTGACTTAGTGACAGGGACTGCTTCGTGACCCTGCTGCAGTTCCCTAGAGACAGAGAGAAGGAGGGAGGAATCAGGCTCTTCCAATAAACAGACTAATGTCAGCAAATACAAAATGGACAGAAACACTTGTATTTCAGGCAAAGAAGGATTTTCTGCAAAAACATTGTATTTGATGCTAAGTCTCCTTCTTCCTCCTCCTCCTCCTCTCCTTCTCCTTCTCCTTCTTCCAAAAAATGTCCTCAAGTGTGAAAAAGCATTGAGAACTGTACAAAACCTCTTCTACCTTTTGAAATGGTGTGTACTGACCACCACCTTTGTTCTTTTTTCCTCCCAGTTTCTCATCCACCTCCTGCAAACCACATGCGCTGCCACACTTGTGCCTCCCATGGTCTCTGGTGCCCAGAAATGGCCCAAACTCAGATCAGCTGCTCTGGAGATCAAGACCAATGTGTGGATCTGACCATCACTGGAAAACTGGGTAAGTTCGGAGGGCAGGAAGCGGAGGACTTCGGGGAGAGAAGAAAGGCTGATGTATAGTGCAGAAGGGGGGAGAAATAGAGGGACGGGGGTCTGTGGGAGGAAGTGATGTCATTGAGGGAGGAAGCAGATGCAAAACAAGTGCAGACCAAGCAGTTGTCATTAGCAGGTATGAGCCAAAGGAGGCCAAACTAATTTTTGCAAATATCTTAATCTCCCCATGAACTACCCTTCCCCAAATCAGGGGGAAGACTCCCATTAATTCTTCAAGGAACATCAAAAGGACATAATTAATTATTCATTTTCAGTGGGGAAGGGAGCAATGCCCTAAGGGGTATAGCCACAGGAAGTGGGATGAGGTTACTGGTTCCTTTAATAAGAATTTTGTCCCACAAATGAGATTTACTAGAAGTTCTCATGGAATTTTGGGTTTTGTAGTTTAGTGAGGTACTGAAACTCCCTCCTTAATTTGAAATTCCCAGAATTCTATGGGATATGGCCATGGCAGTTAAAATGGAATCATGGTGCTATAACTGTATAGTGTGAATGGACCCAAGTTAAAGAAGGTATTTCCCTGTCTTGTGTCATGGACAGGTTCAAGAATTCTCCACCTCTAAAGTTGCATGATTCTGTGATTCAGAATACTGGTCAGTTCAAGAACACCCCACACCCTGATCAAACTGAATAGATGCGGGCACTGAGTCATAGGCAGACAACCATGTTGTATACATTTGCCACCAAGCTGTTCAAAATGAGGAACCTGGCAGGAAAAAAAGAGCATTCAACACTAAATCATCACCACAAAATCCCAGAATGTGCATGATTCAAGGCAGAGTTCAGCATTTAGAGCCTTCTCTCTGGATGAATCTATCAGGTTGAGATCCAGCAGTGATGCTGGTGGAAAATAAGTCTCTGCAAGCAGAACTATGCTGGTGGTCCAGGTAGCAGTGGTTTCTCCCACAGGTGTGCAACAGTGGGCAGAGGCTTGCAGGTAAAGCTCCACCCTCCAGCCAATGATTGGCTGAGGGGGTATGCCTGGGAGCCATCATGCTGCCCTATCACACCTAGAACAGGAGGAAGAACAGCCACTTTCCCTAGACAAGGTTAGAAACTACTTTCTCATTTCCAGCTATACAGGGACACCTGGATAAGTTCCTAGGTACACCTTTGCAGTCAGTATTAGGGGGCAGAGTGGCCCCTGAAAGCCTCCAGCTGCCGTTCTGGACCCAGTACAAAGGTGTTGTGCAAAGAGGTACAGGGTACCTCCTTCGACAAATTCTTTAAGAACAGTCACTTTGGTGGAACTGGGGGTCATGCCAATGTAAGTTATCTGCAGGTTCTGGCCTTAGTTTCTGAATTTCTTTCAACCTCAGTTTTCCCCCCACCAAAGGTCTAAACAAATTTCTCAGTTCTGAAAAATGAAGAATCAGCTGCAAGTTTCCTTCCTCCATTCTGCCTCTACAGGTCAATATTCCAATATGAAATTGAAGGGTTGCGCCAACCTCCACCGCTGTGAAGATACCCTGAGCTTTTATTCTGGCAAGCGTACCATCCATGCGACCTGCTGTAATTCACCTCTCTGCAATACCTTCACCACAGGTAATGACCCCCCCACACACACAACTTCATAACAACCAGGGGATAGATGCTTATTAATAATCTAAACTGGTTTTGTGGCTTGGCTTTCCAGATATTTCTCAGTGCTTACCTCAGAACACATTGACAGCTGAATTCTGCAGAGAAGCAATCTCCACCCTTACTCTGTCTCTCGTTTTATACAACTAGTCTTATTTCTGTTTCTTTCGGACTAAAGCATTATGGATATTAATGACATGAGTGCAATTCATCTCCTCACTGACCATGGAGCTAGTAGGTGCTACCATTTTCCCTCTCCAATGCTACCAGCTCTGAGCTGTGAAGGAACTGATTCCTGGAAACAGGAAAGGAATGGTATTTTATGGTTTGCTTCTTTCCCAAGGTGCAGATGATAACTTGGAGGACAATTTTAGTTGTGCTTGTACGCTCTTTTGCAGTTGGAAATGCTACAGTCTGCAACATGCTGTTGGATTCCGGATCTGACTGTTCCCATTGGCAGCCTGGGGCAGTGGCAGACCTTAGAGTGCATGGAGAGGGATGGGAGGGGGACATGGCTATGACACATGGGGCATGGCCACAGTGCGTGGGGGCATGGCTACAAGCCGGGACGCCCCAAAAACATTGCTGCCAGGGGCGAACCAGCCCCTTCACCCCCCTCCCCTGTTCCTAGGCGACTGGCCTGGAGTTTGTTGTTGTTGTTATCTGCATCCAATCCAGCTTTGATTCAGGGCAAACATACAAATCAGAGACCTCATAAAGCTACAGTCCTTCACAGTTCTGCTTAGGTCATAGAAATTCAGGAACATGGCTTCCTTTATTGAATCAAACCATTCGTAATGCAGTCTTCCTCTTTTCTTACTGCCTTCCACTTTACCCATTATTACAGTCTCTTTCCAGTTAGTAGCATCATTGCAAAAGCCACTATGGTGTGGTGGTCTGAGCATCAGACTATGACTCTCAATAACATGATGCAATTTCCCACTCAGCCATGGAAACCTACCAAGTGACCTTGGGCAAGTCATAGTCTTTCAGAGGAAAGCAAAGGTAAACCCCCTCTGAACAAATTTTGCCAGGGAAACCCCATGATAGGTTGGCCTTACGGTTCCCATAAGTTGGAAACAACTTGAAGGTACATAATAACAAGTATCATCCCATGATATGCCCAAAGTATGATCACCTCAGCTTAGCCATTTGGGATTCTAAAAAGAAATCAAGCTTAATTTGCTCCAGGACCCATTTATTTGTCTTTTTGGCCAAAGATGAGAGGATTTGATTATACTCCAGATGTGTCTTAAGGTTGCTTCTCCTGCAACCCCTTTCAGAGTTCCCTGTGTTCAACGAAGCACCAAATGGACTGGAATGCTATAGCTGTGTGGATGATCATGGCTCAGGATCTGGCTGCTCCAATCAAACCATATCCAAGGTGCAATGCACAGGCATCCACAACATGTGTCTGGAGGGCGTTGGCAACAGTCGTAAAGGTGAGCGTCTGTATGCTTAACCACTGAACCTGTAGAGGTCCTATTGGCTTATTCTCTCATCAGTTATGGATTTTCCATTCCTATAGGCGGAAATGAAGGGTAGAAAGAACAGTTAAAAATAATTTTTTAAAAAAATTGTCAGAAAGACATGTTTCTTGATCCCAGAGTGATGAGAACCTGCTTTTATGTGGTTGATTTTAATTGTTTTTAAATTTTATTATAAATGTTTTTAATTGATTGTTCTGGAAGCTACCTCGGGTCCCATTTAGGAAGAAAGGCAGCATATAAATGCAATAAATAAGTGAAGAAACAAACATACATACATACATACATGCAAAATAGTTTGGGATTCTTCTGGGCAAAGTTCACACATGATTTATATGCACAGAAAGCAGCATTTTCTATCTAGGAAACAGCACCATCTGCACAGAAATGTTATTTTCTATGCACAAAAATGCTAGCCAGAATCCACTGGGCCACTGAATGCTTGTAAGTGGACTTACATGCGCAAGAAATAGAATTGCAAAGATACACAATGTTCATATTCAGCAGAGGGCTGCTGCTTCACAGCTTCCAAGAAGCAGAGTGAAATGCTGTGTATTTGTTCTTCTTTTTTTTATTAATATGTCTTTCCATTTGTTCTTCCACTGGCAGCTAGTGGCTCCCATATCAGTGGGGCGGTGAATCCACTATGGGTTTAGTCTGAACTTTAAAGGAGATATCCAAGGTGCTGAAGCCTCTTCCTCCCCCCCCCCAAATTTCCTGGAGTAGATTCTGTGCCCCACTGATATGACAGCCACCAGCCGCTACTGCACGCTTCTTAAAAGTAACTTTTGAAGCTCTGCATCCCAACAGCTTGCTAGGAAACAGTAGTAAATGTTTTGATTAATGGCCTCTGTTCTTTTCCTTTTCTCCCCTTACAGCTGGAAAGGATTTGGGCCTTGTGACCTTCAAAGGTTGCGCCTCCCCGGCCATGTGCCAAAGCTCTCTCTTGGCCCTGGCGCAAGAGCTAGACAACACTGACATCCTGTGTTGCCAAGGAAGCCTTTGCAACAACCGCATCGTGAACGGTATAGTGACAGAAGGCAGCATTGCTGCTGATAGCATGAACTTTGAAGAACCACCTGAGTGTATCAAGCCCACTTCCAATCCATCTGAAGCCACTCCAGTTCCTGAATGTATTTATACAGAGGATGATGACAGTGTGGTGAATGTACATCCCCCTGCTGGAAGCCGCATTGAGAAGGAAATTACTGTCACTAAAAATGAGAAGGAGAGTAATGAGGATTTAGTCACTGAGAGCAACACAATGTCACATTCTCCTGCTCATGATGACCACTCAATTACTCATGAACACGCCATCAATGAGAACCTCTCTGAAGATTCTTCCCAGGAAAACACAGCCTCTCCTACAGGTGCTGCAGGCTCTGATCACATTGCAGGAGCTACCACAAACTTGGACAAGAGTGATTCAGGTACCAGCACAACCTCTTCTGATCATCATGGCAATGTCGTTGTGCTGATCCCTGTGGTCGTCTCCAGGAGGAACAAGACTGCTACCACTTCATCCTCCACAGAAACAGCCACCGGCAGCAGGATCTTGGCAGGTTCCAACGCCGATAATGAATCTGAGGATGAAGAATGTGAGGCAGAAGAGGAGGACATGACTACTGGGGAGCATTTCATGGCTGCTAAAGACAGCAACCGTGATGGCGCTACCTCCACCCCAAGGAGCACTGTTGTCCCAGTGGGAGGTAATTCCCATGCTGGCATTTTTGTCGAAGGGACAAGCCAAAGTGAGTCAGCATCCCATCCATCTTCCACACAAGATGGTCATGATGCTGGTGTCTTCACCTCTGAAGGGTCAACTCATGCTCCTGCCACCGGTTCTGCTGGAAACTCCAATGTAGTTCATGGCCATACCATCCATGGCCATGGTAGAGATGACGAAAGGTTCATCATTGATGAAGGTGCTGCCCACCACACCCCAAGACCTGGGCATTCCACAATGGACAACCATGGAGAGGACATTCTTCCCTTTGTCACGTCCAAGGATAATGACTCTTTCATCACTGAAGACAGGAATGTGGCCGGTGCCCCTGCTGTGGCTAATACCAAAACACCCAATGCCACTGGCACCCCATTCTTTGTTTCAGGATCAGGAGCTGGGACTGCCCGTCCCAAGAACAAGGTTCCGTGCAAAAAGCCAGGGTCTCTAAGCCGGCCAGGTGCGAAGCTGGAATCCTCAGCTGCAGCTAGCAAGAGGGTCACAGAAGAGGTTGTCACTAGAGATGGCACAACCACATTGTTCAGTGACACTAAAAATCCAGCACACAGCGGAGGAGGAAAGGTCAATCCTCACAGTGGAACCTCAGGCCTTGTTAGCAGCCTGAATCTCTTCTCACTCTCTCTGCTGTTGGTCACTCTGTTACATTGAGCCTGCAGAGACAGGAGTGGGGTGTATTATTTTATTTTAGAACCCAGGAGTCCTGGTTTCCACCTCTACTTTTGATCTGACCCCACTTCCTTCCTGACAAGAACTGATGAACCTGTGTGAAGGTTCCTTTTTCCAAAGAATTGGTTAAAACAGAAGTGAGAGGGTTTGTAATTAAAGTGCCAGAGTGAAATTTGAGATACTTGGGTTACGTGTAAGAAATGTGAACACATTATTTTTACAAGAAAATATGCATAATAAATGAGTCAATGAATAGTATCTTGCCCCCTACTGATATAGAAATAGGGATAACACTCCACGTGTTTCATAAACCCTATGTTGTCCTTGGAAAACCAGTGTGTAGTAGTTTGAAAATTGGACTATCACCCTAGCAACCAGGGTTTAATTCTCTTCTCAGCCATGAAAACCCACTGGGTCACCTAAGACACACTCTCAGCCTCAGAAAACTCCATGATAGGTTTGCCTTAGGGTCACTATAAATCCGAAATGACTTGAAGGCACACAACAACAAACGATTTCAAAGTACACAACAACAACAACAACAACAACAACAATATTGTCCTTGAAGGGGCCTAAATACCTTAAAGACACCAGAACCTGCCTTATCTTGGAAGCTAAGTAGGATCAGTCCTGGTTAGCATTGGATGGGAATCCATCAATGAATATAAAGTGCTGTAGGCTATATTTCAGAGGAAGGAACTGGCAAAACTACTTCTGAGTATTCGTTGCCTGAGAAAACGCAATGAAATGTATGAGGCCACCATAAGTTGACAGGCAACTTGAAGGCACCTACCCATACACACATGTTGTCTTTGGTTGTACGATGTTTCTTACAGTTGAGCCTGAGCTGGGAGCCCCCTATGTAACTACATCCAGGAGGTGGTCTATTGTATTACCATGTAGCTCCAGATATATGTGATAGAATGCACAACTAGGGTGGTTGATGGCCACTTCTTAGCTTGCATAGATTTTTTTTTTCTTAATACCACTCATAAAAAGAATGATTATTAGGGACACATTACAATATTTTTTGCTCAGTTGCATCAAAAGAGGAATGCATAAATGTGGGCAGCTGAAATAATACATTGGCATGCTGTATTATTTTTGTGGAAGCAACAATGGGATATTTATTTTTAAAATTATATAGTTACACCAATATATGTGTTCCAAAAATAAGGAACAAAGCACTGGAACCAAAACTCCCAGACACTACAAATATTTAGGTCTGAATGCTATTGTTACTCTCAACTGGAATACATCCATTAAATCAATGGTGACTGTGTAAGCCAACGTTTATTTAATTTCTATTGATTCCATAGGTCATCTCTAATTGAGATTAATAACAGGATTCAAGCAAGAGGGCTCTTCCAAGTCCAGAAAGGACATCCTATACACCTTTAATCTTGCTCAGTCACAGTAAAGATTGGAAACAAAAAGGAGTGTTTAGAGCTTGAAGAGGAGGGGGGATCATAGTCACCAAAAAGTAACTTTTTGAAGCTCTGGGTGTTTGCCACGGAGATACTTGGAACTCTCCTGGAGTTACATTCTTCCAGAATCCAGATCCAGAGTTTCTATAACCCCTTTGTCTTTTTACCCAGCTGAAGTTGGACATTAGTGTATCTTGACTTTGCCGTTCTGTTTCTTTTGTCTTCCTGTTGGATCTGCCTGAACACAGATAAACTGAAAGTGTGGAGAGGGCTTTGCTCTGAAAGGCAACATACATTAAAAATAAAATTAAATATAAAAATAAAAAAATAAAATAAAGAGAATGCAAAAATTCTTGTTTCGATTAATATTTCTTTATATTTTGGGAACTGGGTCCCATACTTAAGTGGGGGAGTTAGGGTTCAGCATCCTCAATAACTCCTTTAAAGTTTGGACTGAAATCAGGATCAGATTACCCCCTGACAAGCCGCTACCTGCCACTGGAAAGGTGACAAACTCAACATGAGGAAGGCATAGGGAGATTTACATCTCTCTCCACTCACTCTCCTTTACTGGAATTTTTTTAAAGCAGAAGTTGGATGGTCACCTCTCAGGTATTCTTGAACTGTGTATCCCTGTATGGCAGGGAATTGGACCAGAAGATCTTTGGGGTCCCTTCTAGGAGCCTTTCCACCCTACACTGTTATAGTGCTATTATTCCACTTTCAATCTCCTGTAGAATTCTGGGGTTTGCAGTTTACTGAGACCAAAGAGCTCCTTGGCTGAGAATTCTAAATGCTTTTCTCTAAACTGCAAACCCCAGGATTGCATAAGATGTTGAAAGTGGAATAATAGCACTATAAGAGTGTAGTGTAGAAATGGCCTATGGATTTCTAGTTCATTCCATTCTATTTCCCCTCCCAGTTTTCAGTCTTTCTCATCTCCAGCAGTTAGCATTCTGTCTCCACTGAAAATGCTTAGTTCTCATTGGGTTGCTTTTATGATCTGCCCCATAAACCATTTTTATTTTTCCCTCCGCAAACTTTGGACTCATCCCTCCCTTCTATAAACCTACAAATACTTTTTTATTATTATTGGTCATGCTGGCTACTAAAGCTGTCCCCCACCCCTGAAGACTGGACTCTCGTTGTTGTTCCTTGCCTTCAAGTTGTTTCAGACTTATGGTAACCTTAAGGCAATCCTATCATGAGGTTTTCTTGGCAAGATTGGTTAGGAAGGGATTGATTTTTGCACTAGGCTTTTTTCTACCACAGGATATAATCTCAGTGTCAACATCAGATCACCAGAGAGGGCAAAGAAAAAAAATCCCAAATTGTCCCCATTTCACCAGAAGCTGTTTGTAGGATTTCCCCTCCCTCCAGGGCCAAGACACCCTCTCTACCTCTCTTCATTGCACCTCCCTAAAGTCCAGCATTTGGCCACTGCTGGCACACAGGGTGCTGCAAAGAATCGGGGAACAGATTCAACAGAGAATAAGACAAAACACTGAAATGAGATGAACTCCATATAAGGCAATGGAGTCCAAGCTGAATCAAGAACAGTCACAAGAGGAGCTGGATTGGAAGATAAAACAGAAGTAGAAAAACCGGTTTTGAATGACAAGCCCAACTCGCGTCATACGAAAAAAAATTTCACAAACTCCAAAAAGAGAACAAAAGATTGCATCTGGCCCTTGGTAACTCAGTTTCCAGAAAATGAGTCTACACACTACCTTCCAGAGTGGTGTAGTAGTTTGAGCATTGGACTACAACTCTAGAGACAAGGGTTCGAATTCCCACTCAACCAAGGAAGACTACTGGGTGACCTTGGGCAAGTCACATTCTCTCAGCCTCAGAAGGAGCCTAAGGCAAACCCCCTCAAAACAGCTCTTGCCAGGAAAATCTTGTGATAGGTTTGTTTTAGGGTCTCTATAAATCAGAAACGACATGAAGGCATGCAATAACAATCAACAACACATAAGTATCCTTATATTGTGAAAAAATGTGCTAAGAATGAGACCTTCACCTGAGCTCTAAGGAGTGCCTAAAGCACAAGAATATATGGTACACCCAGATCTTCAGTGGAAGCAGTAGCAGCTGATGGGGCAGTGAATCTGCTTTGGATTTTAGTCAGAAATTTAAAGGGACTATCCATGGTACTGAACCTACTTCAGAGATAGTTTTTAACACTTTGGATAGCGCCTTTAATTTTGATTAAACCTCATCTCACCACCTCACTGACATGGAAGCTGTCATTGAATTGAAGCTGTCATTGAATGGGAATGGGAATTCCTTAAATAGGGTGCCACTACCAAGAAAGTCCTGTCATGTTAGCTTCAGGTTTGGAGAACAAGCTTAGACAGTTCAACAGCTTTATTCAGAACAGCAAAGAAAAATATCAGCACAAGTTGGCAACTGCTAAAACTAAAGAAATATTGGAGTTGCGGTATACTATATGTTGTAACATTTCAAATTAATGTGCATTAAGAATTATTTGACAGTTAATTGAAACAACTTTTTTCCCCATACTTTTTCCATTTATCTTCTTTTTCCTATTTCTCCTGCCAGCTGTCTGATCTTGCAGCCATGTCTGTTTCATCCGTATCAGAGATCCTTATGATAACATTCCCTCATTCTGAGCCCACTGTTTCTCACTCAATCCCATGACCTTCTCACAGCACAGTAAAACCCATTTATTAAACATCATTGCAAAATGACTACTTTATGCATGGCAGGGAAAGCAAAGCTGATCTAACATGGAGTAGCCTTATGGGCCACCATAAGCTGATCATCACTTAATGAACTTCATTAACACATAGCACTTTAAAAAAAAAAGTCAGTTCAGGACTATTCATTGTGAAAAAACTGAAAAAACATACCATAGGTAGAAAGAACATTTTGCCATGTGAAGAGGTGGAGGTGGGAATCAGCTGGACAGATTAAGTGGTAAGCAGAGGAGTTACTCATAAAATGCCCCAGTTTTCCTAGTAAATTCAATGCACATGTAATTACACACAATGTAAATTACAACGCACATTGTAATTTTCAATCATGCAGCTGGCTGCTCCTTGGTTTCCACAGGAAGATACCACCCCAAGTTTCCCCTGATGCTGAGATTAAAATAGAAACAGAATTTTGAACAAAGCACAAAGGAAATGGGAAATAGCATTGGCCAAAAGATGAGTTGATGCAAGAAGAGTTGATGAAAATCTTGCCGATATTTCTTAGGTTCAGTTTTGCAACTTCCTTATCCCTGGATAGCATTGTGAAGCCAAAGCCTGGAAAGTTACTCTTTTTTTTTTATGATTTTATTAAAGTTTCAGCAAATAAAACAAACAATTATCTCTGCAATGTTTACATGCAATGTTACTTCTTCTTTCTTTCCTTTCTGGATTACAATTATTAATATTTCCTCTATTTGTTATACCACGTATCACAATAAAATGTTAGTAGTCAAACTTAATTCGTTAGTTCCTATTTTTCTCTACTTTACTTGTTACATGATATTTCTATGATTATTACCCTGTATAGTAATTGATATCATGAATTATGCATTGCTTTCTGTCTACACTCTACCCAAATCCGTAACAATCTTCCACTCTTTATTAATGTCTTCGTCTGATTTCCCTTTTAATCTTTGTGCAAGAATGTCCACATTTCTATTTTCCATAAAAATTGTCCACCACTTTTCAATAGTAGGTATAGTTTCATTTTTCCAAAGTCGTGCATACTCACTACGGGCCGTCGTCACCATGTATAGTATTATTCTCCAATATTTCTTCACTGACATTCCATCTGATATATGTGTCATTTTTAACAAGTAAAGTCCAGGTATCATCCCAAATTGAATCTTCAAAATTGAACATATTTTCTTATGTATTTCTTTCCAGTATTTTTCTGCTTTGGGACATGACCACCACATATGAAATAGCGTACCCGAACTCTCTTGACATTTCCAACATTGCCGTGTACCCGTCTTATAAATTGTCTTTAATTTTTCTGGTGTCATGTACCATCCATGAAATAGTTTATAATAATTTTCTTTTAAATTTTGAGCAGCGGTAAATTTCTGTGTTCGTTGCCAACTCTGTTCCCACCATTCCAACTGTATTGGATGTCCGACATTTTGTGTCCATTGTATCATCGCTGCTTTAACTGTCTCCTCCTCGCATTCTTGATGTAAAATTTCTTGATATAAATGTGCTAATAAGTGTGGTGGATTTTCTCTTAACAATCGCAATAATTGGATTTGCTCCTTTTGTTGTATTCCGTAAGTTTGTACGTCCATTTGAAATCTTTCCTTTAGCTGTCTGTAGGGAAACCAGCTTAATTTTATTCCTTCAATTTCCAGTTTCTCTCTTGATTTCATCTTTATACCACAATCTTCTGTCATTTCTAGTAAGTCTTCATATCGTAGCCATTTGTCTGTATCTGTCCATCTTCCAAAAAAGGCTTCTTGCGGAGAGACCAAGTTGGGTAGCTGCTGTATGTTCTTCTTCTTGTATTTGCTCCATATTTTAAGTAACAATTTCCTTACGAAATGATGCGTAAAATCTTTATCTATTACTGCTTTTCCATAGAACATATAGGCGTGCCATCCCATTCTTAAATCAGCTCCCTCTAACGCCAGCATTCTCTTATTTTGAAGATTCATCCAATCTTTTATCCAAGTGAATGCCGCTGCCTTGTAATATACCTGTAAGTCCGGCAGGCCTAGACCTCCTCTCACTGTTAGGTCCGTCATAATTCTCCATTTAATTCTTGGTTTCTTCCCTTGCCATATAAATTTGGTTATGTCTCTCTTCCATTGAACAAAAGGTTTAATATTTGTAATGATAGGTACGTTTTGAAAAAGATAGTTCATTTTTGGAAGAACATTCATTTTTATCACTGATATTTGTCCCAACAGGGATATTTTAAGTTGAGTCCATTTTGCCAAATCTTGAGTTATCTCCTTCCATTTTTTATCATAGTTGTTGTGATACAATTCATTGTTTCTTTTTGTAATCCAAACTCCTAAATATTTGGCTTTCTGTCCTTTATTAAATCCTGTTGTTTGTTTGAATTCAGCCTCTTCTTTCTCCCTCATATTTTTTGTTATGTACACTGTTTTTTCCTTATTAATCTTGAAACCAGAGTAATCGCCATACTCTTGAATAATTTCCATCAATCTTTGAACACTCTTGAGGGGATCATCAAGAAAAAGTACCAAGTCATCTGCAAAGGCTTTGAGTTTATATTGATATTTCTTTATCTGGACTCCTCTTATTGTCGCATCTTCTCTTATATTATCGTTGCGTATTTCTAATGTCATAATGAATAACAGAGGTGATAGGGGACAAACCTGCCTTGTTCCTCTCAGTACTTCAATCCGTTTGGTACGTTCTCCATTTATAATTAGTCTTGCCGTTTGTTGAGAATATATTGCTTCAATCCATGAAATAAATTTTTCTCCTGCTTGTGCTTGCTTGATAGTCGTCTTCAAGAATGACCAATTGACCATATCAAATGCCTTTTCTGCGTCAACAAATACCTTGGCTAGTTTTCTTTCATTATGTTTTTCGTAATATTCAATTATATTTAAAACTGTCCTGATATTGTCACGCATCATTCTTTTAGGTAAAAAGCCATTCTGATCTTCATGAATGTGTTCTTGAAGAACTTTTTAAAGTCTCTCTGCCAAAATAGCAGCAAAAATCTTATAGTCCGTGTTTAGTAATGAAATGGGTCTGTAATTCTTAACATCTGTTGCATCTCTTCCTTCTTTTGGAGTCAAAACTACATTAGCTTCTTTCCATGTTTCTGGTAATCCATTGTTCTTTATCTCATTTATTGTTGTTTGAGGTGGAATTGAGAGTTCATGTTCCAAAATGTTTTAGTACTTTGCTGTAAAGCCATCAGGTCCTGGAGATTTGTCATTCTTTGTGTTCCTGATAGCTTCTACTATCTCCATCATTGATACTGGTTTGTTTAAAATCTCTCTCTGTTCTTCTGAAAATCGAATTTTATTCTTCCTCTCCAAATATTCTTCCAATTCTCTTTGATTTTTTGTTAAGGACATATTACTTAATAGCTTTATGTAATATCAGTAAAATACCTGTTTTATCTCCTCTTGCTTTGTTGTCTTTCCCTTCCTCATTGCAATCTCTGTTATTATATTTCTTGATCTTCTTTTTCGCAATAAATTAGCCAAAAGTTTAGAAGGTTTGTTAGCCTGTTCAAAAGAAGTGTGTTTTAGTCTGCGCATCTGTTGTTCTGTTTGCCCCAAATTTAATTGATTCAGTTCTGCTTGACATACCTTAATCTTTTGTCTTATAGTATTGTCTGTCGGGGTTTTCCTCATCTGTTTCTCCAATTCTTTCATGTTCCCCAGAATCGTTTCTTCTATATGCTTCCTCTCCTTATTAATTTCAGCAGACCATCTGATAAAGTTCCAATGCATCACAGCTTTATTTGCATCCCATATTGTCTCCATTGGTAATTCAGCTGTCATATTTTCATTGAAATAATTAATTAACTCTGTTTTTGCTTTTTGAATGTACTTTTCCTTGTTAAAAATTTCTTCATTGATCCTCCGTGTCCTCTCTCTGATCATGACCTTGAAAATCACTTGTAGCGGGAAATGATCTGAGCACAAATTTGGAGGACTATCTATTTCATGTGTCTTCAAAAGCAGTTCTTTAGATGCCAAAATCATATCAATTCTGGACATAGATTTGTGTCTATCTGAAAAAAATGTATACCCATCTGATTGTCTGTTTTTATATCTCCAAACGTCATATAACTCTAAATCATCCATCATCTGGAAAAAACTTTTAGGTAATTTTCCATTATTTCGCGGTATCAATTTCTGCACTGTTCTGTCCACTGTCCACTCCACTAAAATCCCCAAGTACTACCACATTTGAATTGCCTGTGTCTTGTACATATCTTTGTATTTCAGCATTTATTTTAGGAAAAAATTCTCCTTTGGCTCCGTTAGGTGCATATATTCCTACTATTAATATCTTGTCTTGTTTTGTATCAACTTCTACCGCAAGGTAATGTCCATTCTTATCTTGAAATTTTATTTGTGCATCATATCTTGAATTCACATATATCAATACACCTCTTTTCTTCTGGTCAGTCGTAGTCGCAAAACAACTGCCTAGTTTGGGATTCCGTACAAATTTCAAATCTTGAGTTCTTATTCGAACTTCTTGTAAACAAATTATGTCCAATTTTTGCTTTTCCAGATGATGGAATATTTGTCTTCTTTTATATTCCAAGTTAAATCCTTTAATGTTCCAAGTATATATTTTAAGTCCCATTTTTGCTATTTTATTTGTTAAATCTGTGCAATCCAGTCGTATTGTTACTGTAATAACTCTCCTGCAAGCTCTCCTTCCTCTTCAGTTTCTTGTTCTGAACCCAATATTTGTCTTGTTGACCCTTCAGCTTCTTCTCCTTGCCTCTGTATTTCTCTTTCCTCTTTTTCTTCTTCCAAAGTTTGTTGTTCATTATCTTTGTCTGATTCTGGTGTCTTCTGAAAGTCCTTCTTCAGTCTTTCCATCATTTCTTTGGCCTTGTAGAACGAGTTAATTCTGTATCGCTGTTGTTTATAATTGAAAGAGATTCCCTCGATCTTCTCCCGTCTGTAGTTTATCTCGTATTTCATCAACAAATTGGCCAAAGGTTTGTATTCTTGTCTCTTCTTAAGGATTTGGAATGGTATATCTTTAAAAATTTTTACATCTCTATCTTCAACCTTTAATGTTCCTTCATAGCTACGTTGTAAGATTTTATCTCTAGTAACAGTCTGGTTGAAGGTTATTATTATATCTCTTGGGAGTTTTCTTTCTCTCGGTGTTCTAGAGGCAACTCTAAACATTCTGTCAACACACATCTCCATTTTGTCTTTGTCTATGTTTAGAAATTCTGTCTATGTTTAGAAAGTCTATGTCTAGAAAGTCTTCCGCATTTGAATCAGGGACCCCTCGAAAGCGAAGGCATCTTTCACGATATCTCAATTCCTGCTGCATTGTTTGAAGTTCTTCTTGTTGTTTCCCCTTAACCTCTGTCATTTCCGTTTGTACTTTTTTAACTTGCTCCTTTATTTCTTTGGTCTCTGTCTTTATCTTTGAGATGTCCTTAGTCAAAGTTTCCAGCTTCTTCCCAAGTTTTTCAATCTCATGTTTCATATCTGTTCTCATTTCTTTCCTTGTTTCCTTCAAGTCCTGTCTAATATCTGTCTCTGTCTTTTTAATATCTTCTCTAATGTTCCTTAATTCCTCCATCATCTGTTGCATTATGTCTTGGGGGTTCTGGGATGTGTCCACTGATGTTCCCCTTACTGATTGGGTAGTCATGGTTACAGTCGCTGCTGCTGCCGCTGTGGCTTTTCTTGTTCTTTGATCCATTGATCTTTAGCAAGTAGGTTTTCAATTCACTTTGCAAATCCACCCTCCTCTTAACCTGTAACTGCTATTTCAATGAGCTTATTAACCTGGCACCTTTGCTAGAACATACAACTATGAAAACAATGTACACTAGTTATAAGCAGTCTTAAATCTTGAACTCAACTTATATAGATAAGTAAAATGAAACAATTAATACAATGAGTTATACCTAGAATTATCAAAATCCAGAATGTCCAAGTTTATTCAATTAATATATGTATTGTTTGCAAGATAATAAATTTATATACAATACCAAATAATTAAATCAAATGATCAAATCATAAAGTAAGCAAGTAGAAATTAGTTTCCCTTTAATAATCCCAAATCCCTCCTCCCAGATGTGTTTTTCTGGCCTTCACAGCCTTCTCTCATATCACAGCACCCAAAGCCTCAAATACCAGCTACACATTCATACCGCTTTCTGTGTAGGAGGGGAGCTTCCAGGTCTCTAGCCTGTCTTAGGAGACAAAACAAGCGAGGAAAGTCGACTTCAGTCTGATTCTGCAGCCAATTGTCCCCGCTATTGTCTGTTTTCAAACTCGTCAAAGTCCATTAAAATCCATTTAGAAATAAAAGAATCAAGTGGGATAAAAAATCCAATAGTAACATAACCAGTTCAAAGTTCTATCAGTTCATAAAAAACTCCTTAAAAAACAAACTGTAGTCCAAATCGTAATCCAAAGTCTATATAGGTTCTTCCATCCATTAAACCATGAAATAGTCAATAAGATAATCCAGTAAACAATTGAAGAAATAGAGTCCGATACACAATGGAAAAAAAAAGTCAGTCACTAAAAGTCTTGAGTTCATTTCCATTACTGTCAATTTTTAATCAGTTCCCAGTACCAGTTTTAAACAGTCATATCCAGTCACAACTGCAGCAAAAGACTAAGCGTTGATTCCAATCCACTTTAAATCCCCAAAATCAGCCTCAAATATCAATTTAAATATCAATTTTAAAAAAACACGAAAACACAAAAAGCAATCCTTCAGTCCGAATGAACTATTTAAAAAAGAGCAGGAATAAAACAGCTGCAATCATTCCATTTTTACGTCTCCATACACAAATTTAAAAGTTTGTCAGCTCCACAAATCAGTCTCTTTATAAAGAAAAAAGGAGAGATACCTTCTTCAACTTCTTGTCTTTAAAAACAAAGTCCTGCCCAGATTCCAATGTCCATAACAAAATGTCAATCTAATCTGTAATATTATCCTCCAAAGAAAAGGAAATTGAAGCCAGTACACTCACCAACCTGACCGTCTCTTTAAGAAATCCACCATTATTCTCCAGCTCATAGTCCTCGGGGTCTTTTCAAGCTGCTTGCTATCTTTGAAGCAGGTACACTACTCTTATGATCTCACATGTTTGTAATCCAGATCAGGCTTTTCTTGTTGTCTCTTATTGAATTCTTAATTTAAAAGTCGACGGCGGTGCTTGTGCCGCTATCACGGCGATCCTGGAGGTCCCGTCACGGTCCTTCTATCCTACGCACCCCCGCTCTTTCTCCTTTCAGAGAAGGCTCGGTGACAAATTACGGATCCCCTGCAGACTTCTTTTGCATCCCCCTTACCAAGGGGATAGCTAGCTGGAGTTAGATGGTCTCGATCCAGCTGGGTACCTTCAGGTGGGAGTTTGGAGCTGCGCAACACTACTCCGAACACCCTCTCATGCCCGCGGTGCGGCCCTAAAGGAAAGTTACTCTTTTAAAAAGTGCAATCCATGAGGCTTCATTGGCTTGGGAATTCTGGGAGTTATAGTTCAAAAAGGTAACTTGCCCAAATCTAAGGCACAAGGAAGTCTTACAGTTGCGGGGGCAGGCAGCTTGGGCCAGATTTCCTGATCTCTCGTACTGCCAGTGTGCTGTTTTCACTGCAAGCCACGCACCATCTAGGCTGCAGGAGCTATTGGGAAATGTGGCCATCTATCCAGATTGGGTATTTCTGCATGGTGGGGGGAGGGCTGGACTGGATGGCCCTCATGGTCTTTTCTACCTCTATGATTCTATATCCCATTCCCAAACATTTGAGCAATGATGCATCTAGTGTAAACAGCACCCAGGGCAAACTTGGAAGTTGGTTCCCTACCTTCTTATCCCTACCCCCATCCCATCCCTACATGCCTAGCTTTTTTGAGCACACCCCCAGCATTGGTGCCTGGGGCACGTACCCTACTTGCCCTACCCTAGATACACCTCTTCATTTGAGGGTCCTTGAGATAATGAGTGAACTTCTGGGCCCCAAATGTCTTTTTAACTGGGGCGCAAACCCACAGCAGCCCTGGATTTTCATTCTGATGCCGTAGAATGCCCCGTTCGTTGCTTGCTACTGGACAGCATTTGTCCAGTTCCTCTGTAATTATGGAATCTGCTCTTTTTAAACAAATGAGAACAGTTCAGCCCTGCAATTAAATCTCTCACATGCTAATTCTGAAGGTCCTTGAAAACAGCTATTACAACTTTGCAGGTTTCAGTCAAAGCATTGCTCCAAGCAGAAGCTGTTCGAGATGAAGTTCTCTGACTGGTTGAACGGAATACCTTCAAACCCAGACAGCTTCCAGGCAATCCATTTTAGTGCAAAAGATATGAAGAAGGTTTACTCATTTGTGGTCTAGCATCTTCCTTCAAGGGCACCTTTCTGTTGGTACAACGTATCTTCCTGTCTTGGGAGGTGCTATATTTGTACTTGAGAAAAGATGAATTTCCCCTTGGGATCTGTTCTATGTTCCCTGCATTTCCTACCTTCTATGTATGTTAAGTAATGATTGATGAATGAAATGGTGACCTTGATTTTTTTTTTCTGGGATGGAGTAAAATTAGTTAGGCGTTGTGGTTCATGAATGCTTTTCTTAGCTCTGTTTATCATTTCCAAGACTTTTCCTTTGTGGAATGATCTTAAAAGATTCCACTTAACAGCCAGCATGGCACATTGGTTAAGAGTTTTGGATTGGGACTTGGGAGAGCCGGTTGCACCACTGAGCAACTAATTGGTTGATCTTGTCTCATCTTGACCTACCTCACAGGATTGTTTTTGGGAGAATAAAGTGGAGAGAGCGGCAGGAGAAGAACCTTAAAAATCACTGGATGAATAGCGAGATAGAAATCTACTATATAAAAGTCAAAGTTTGTCTGTGAGTTTGTCTGTTTGTCTGCGTCAGGCAGGCGCAGACCTCATATGATTGGCTGTGTGAGGCGAGAAGACCTCATAGGATTGGCTGGCTGTGAAGATTCTATGAAATCCTGGGGTTCAGGGAGTGACCTTTAAAATTCTCAGCCTTTAGCATTCTTAGCCAGGGAGCTCTGAATAGGCTGGTTGCTATGGAGACGAGGCCTAGCAGCAAATCCCCTCACGAACCCAACCTCTGTATGTTAACAACTCTGAATACAGACTGGATTGGGGCATATGGGCAAAAGTTACACGTACAGGACAAGACAGATTGGGGAATTACAGACACAAGATCTCAAATCTGTGTATTTCAACCACATCTAACTCCTAAGGTAAGGTAAGGTAATTCCTAAGGTATTACTAACAAGTGTTACCTATGAGAAAATAAAAACCCAGGCAACGCCGGGTAAATACGCTAGTGTAACCATAAAGCTGAATGAAGGAATATTTGCTTTCTGTTAAACACGCAATTTTCTCTCTCTGAATTGAAAGAATATGAAGTGGGGCCATATTAACATCAGTAACAGGAATATATAGGCTAACTACCAGCCACATATTCAGAATATCTTAGACGTGACTGTACTGATGTATGAATGCGCTACATGTGCAAGGAAAGACATTTTCAATCAGATAGACATTTGGTTTGTGAACGGATGAACTGGCCTAGGTTTCAACCAGAACTCTAGTAAGTTCCTGTATGGGTTGGATCTCCTAAACAGCACAGCCATTGACCCACTGAACAGTAACAGATTCTGCAAATTATATGTTGTTAAGATTCACTCACACATATTTCTAAACATGCTTAGATTTCCATGGTAATGTCACTTAACTCTTTCTCTTCAATGGTTGTATGAAACTGTGGTCTCCCTCTTTCACCCCTTAACAAGAATAATGAAAGATGTAGTATGTTTATCTGTCTTTCCACATACATTTCAGGACATTGTATATGTGTGTGTGCCTTCAAGTTGTCTGTTGACCCCATGAATTTCATACAGTTTTTTTAAAAAGCAAGGAATACTCAGAGATGGTCTTGTAAGTTCCTTCTTCTGAAATACAGCCTATGGCACCTGGTATTCATTGATCTTCCATCCAAGTACCAAGCAGGGCTGATCCTACTTAGCTTCCACAATCAGACAAGATTCGGTGCCTTTACAGTATTTAGGCTACTTACATTTAAGCACAAAGGATCATTATTTCTAGTTGATTTTTAAAAAAAATAAGACTGTGTGTATTTGAAGACAACAAAACCAGGGCAAAGTTAAACATGCAAGCAGTCCGACCTATGCCAACTCAGGGAGAAGACCTCTGGCAAACTCCCAAAATACTGGCAGAAACTACTGTTGTCATTATGACATATCTGAGTAAGAGATTTGTAATTGCTCTGATTCATTCACAGAAAATGGAATTTACCTTCAGTAAAGATGTTTGAAAATTGAGGTGTAACTGCTTTGTTCTTTTTGATATTCACTCAGAACTAAGTCTCAATTGAGTTTCATGCACAGAAATAAATTCTAGAAATTCTACTGATGCAATCAGAGGAGAAGTATCTGCAGGAGATAACATTAGTATCAAGGGTGATTAACCATGACAGTTGAGTAGATCTTCCATGATCAGAAGCAGTGTATCTGTACCTGGATGAGGTTCTGGAAAGAAAGAGGAGATGAGTGTTAATATGCCCTGCTTGAAGTTTAAAACGGCATCCAGCGGGAGAAAGGGAAGAACACTGGACCTTGGAATGATCTAGTTAAGGCTTTCTGGTCGGCAAAGAAGAGCTGGGTTCCATGAGGCAGCTGTTTAGCTGCCTATTAAGGCTTAATTCCATCAAACAGCTGCAAAAAGCAAAAGTCACTTCCACACACACTTCCACAGTCTGCAAACGAACACTTAATCCTATTAAACAGGCTGCAAAACAGAGCTCAGTTCCATGCTCCCTATAACCATGCTCCAATTAAAACTTCATTCCATTAAGTAAGATCCAAAGCAGAGCTCTGTTCCTTGCAACAGTGGCCCAGGCTGGAAACCGAAGCTTAATTGCCACAAGTAGGCTCCAAAACAGAGTTCTGCTCCATGCGACATCAGCCCAGGCTGGAAGCCAAACCTTCATTCCTTTCAACGGGCTGCAAAGCAGAAAGGAGTTCTGTGCAGTACATTCCCAGTGCTTAAATAATAGCGTCTTGTCTGTTATCTTCCATCATTGATTGGAAATAACAATAGAAGAACCTCACAGGCCAGATGGGGACCAAATCTGGTTTATAGACCAAAAGTTTACCGTCTCTGAATTGGTCCATTTTTACTTTTCTGCATCCCTCTGGGATGGAACTCAGGAGCCCCATTCTTTTTGAATGACCTCCTCCTGCTCTCTATGCATTCAAGTTATGTCTCTGGAAACCACAAAAGAGGTGTTTTAGGGCTTGCCGTTCTGATGAAGCACATTCCTGAGATGCGTTGGAGAGGGGTGAAAGCATCTCTCTGCTCAGACTACATCACGTCACTGTTCCTTTTCATACACCTGCCTTGCTCCATGACCCATCCTGTTGACTTTAATATCAGGAATGCTACTCACATTTCTAACAGGCTTTGTTCTGGGAGCTCAAGGAAGAAAGGAACCACATGGCAACATGAAAGAAGTCCTGCCGAATTCATTACACTCTCTGTCTCATGAATTTCTAATAAATGGAGAAAATGAGCCAGGTGATTTAAAAGTTTGCTTGAACTACTATCTTCCAGGGGTCTTTCTCCTTTGGATGCTGGGCCAGTCTCCAAACATAGGGTTTCTTCAAGCACAAGACTGTTATCTAATGAGCTGTCCAGTCAAAAACTTTCCTATATAAATAAGGCATCGGCCATGCTAGCTGCTGTATCCGAATAATGTGCCGGGTGTGCCAGGTAGAAGGGTTTGCAACACAAAGTGCCTGGGTTTTATGTACCTTCTTCTCTATAACTGTGGCTCCCGCAACACATGGCAATGTAGCAGCAATAATTTTGTTGTGAAACAAGGCTTATGTGGGCATGTGCCTTGTTTTGAAGAAAAAGCACACTCTGGAATGCTTTTAGGGAACACAAATCTCCTTTAAAACAAGGTGCATGCTCCCCATTTGCCTTGTTTCATAGCAAAACTGTATCAATGTTGTTGGATTTTTAGATAGATAGATAGATAGATAGATAGATAGATAGATAGATAGATAGATAGATAGATGTGGCTATATTGTACCTTCCAACAATTCATAGATGAAAGCCAAGGGACATGTGTCCAAGCAACATCAGGAGTGTAGTCAAGACGCCAACAGTTAGTATTGAAGAAGAACACACAAGGTAGGAGAGGAGAGGTTGCAGTGGTTGGCTTTTGCCTGAACCTACTCGGAAGGGCAAGATTCTGCCCCTCCTCTCCTCTCTCCCCTGTTGAGTTAATTGAATACAAATTACTTTTGCACTTTGAACTCAGGTTGCGCAAACTGATTGTGATTGTGTATTCCTGCATGGCAAGGGGTTGGACTCCATGGCCTTAGTTGTCTCTTCCTGATCTATGGTTCTATGATTTTAAAGTGAGGCTTGTCACCTGGATTTTTTCCAGAGAAGGGAAAGGTTTGTGACCAGTGTGCTAACCAATAAGCCACACTGAGAGAGAGAGAGATCAAAGTTTTATTTCAAATTCTACAGATCAGAAACACAAGGCGTACAGCAAATCAAGTGTTCCCTGAACACAAACCAAACTACATCTCATATAGTCTACAAGGATTACAGAGTCCTCCCTAAGAAGGAGATAACTGTATACATGTAGGAAACTATGTCATGTGTACATCATTATGTCAGCATTGAAGCACTGCACATGTGCATATAGGTGGCCCCAAATGATAATACCAAATCCTACTCTGGGAATGTGAAATTTAATATTACAATGACGCTTAATGAAACTATCAGTAACTTTCCTTCAACTCTTGGTTGTTCTCCCTGCCATTGGCCTTGTATGGGGTGCTCAAAACATTGCAGACCACAGAGCTAACCACACTATAGCACCTACTCCTACCCGTTTCCCCATTTCTCAGTCTCAGTTGCTTTAATTAGCTAGTTTCCTGTTATTGAGAGCTCTTGCTATCTTGCGAGCCTTGCCTCACTGTTCTCTTATAAGCTTCTAGCTGCTTGCCAAAGCTACTGATCAGTTTCTGGACTATGGCCTCTCTCAGGGTGAAGGACAAATGGAAGAAGAGGAGAAAGAAACTGGGACATTTTAAAAGCAGCGGAAACAGGTAGACAACAGCCGTTTCCGCACGGGGCGAGGGAATCGCCCCGTGACGCTACTCACCGAACTTTAAGGCTCCGCAGTCCGGTCCACACTGCCCCGGAGCAGTGAGTGGCCGACGCTCCACACTGCTCTGGGGACGAAAATGGCAGCTTCCAGTTCGTCGAGGATCTCGACCAACCACTGACGCTCGCCAGCCTAAAGCCCGCACCCGGCAGATCACAGGCTGGCACCAATGCGAGCCTGCGAATCTGCATAAGGGAGCAGGCTCGCAGTGGCACGCTCCGTGCTTTTGAAAGACCTGTTTTTAGTGGTCTTTCAAAAGCACGCTGGATGACCACTTGGGGTCGTTCCGGAGCGGGCTGGGGTGCAGATCTACGTTAAGTAGGTCCGACCCAGTCCGCTCCCAGGTGCAGACGTCCTCCCTGGAGGACGCTCTGCACCGTTTTAAAAACCCCGTGTGGAAATGGCCAACAGGAGATTAATCGGGGCTGTCCCAGACAAGTGGGACAGTCGAAGGGTTTGCTATTTGTAAGTTCTGACACGCATTTCCACACTACACTGTTATAGCGCTATTATTTCACTTTCAAGAACCTATGGAATCCTGGGGTTTGCAGCTTAGGGAGGGGTATTCAGAATTCTCAGCCAGAGAGCTCTTTAGCCTCAGTAAACTGAGAATTCCACAGGATGTTGAAAGTAGAATAATAGCACTAGACCAGTGTAGGGCAGAAATGGACTGAGTTTTGGAAGCACGTGCCAATGTGCAACTAGGCAGCCCCCACTGGTTTCCAGGTGGCCCAACTGGCCTCAGAGCCATCAGAGTTGCCCACTCCTACCATACAAAGAAGAGGGGTAGATGATGGGGCTGACACATGAATTGGTATGTGGAAGGGTGATTGTTTTCACCACTGTTTAGAGATGTAAACTTCATTAGAGTTATTCTTGCCTCTTTCTAAGAAAAAAGAGGAAATGCTTCCACTTGAAACAGCAACATTTGCTGATTCCTATCCTCCCCAGCAACACCAACACCACAGAAAAATGTGGACATTTTAGGGGATTTTTCCTCTCATTTAACAAAACTCATAATATAACGAAATGTACTGACTGATGCCCTCTCGGTTGTGTTAATCATGTAGCATTGAATGCATTTTGCATAGCCTGAGTCTTGAGTCCTTTGCCACTTCTGGGCAACCCAGAAAAAACCCAGAAAAAAACAGAAAAAAAGTGCAACTGTTAGTACAATGTTGCATACACAGTCCTGGTTAATCCTCTCTTGTCCCTCTTTCTCACCTGTTTTTAAGACGTCCCAGTTTTGCTCTTGTCCTCCCACTTTCTCCCTTCGTCTTCAACTTACTACAGTTGCTGCAGAGTTCAAATTGCCAAAGCAGTTGGCACGCAACTAACTCAGCAGGGGAAAAGGAGAAGAGGGGGCAGAATTTTGCCCTTTCCGACAGACTCAAGCAAGAGCAAACTGCCACAGTCTCTCCTAGCTTGTATGCTCTTCCTTATTAAAGCTTTTGCCATCTTGACCCTACTCTGATGCTGCATGGACAGGGGTGTCCTTGCCAGTTGTTGCCTTTTCCTCTCTGATATGTTAGAAGATATGAAGTTTTTTGGCCTTAAAAAGTAGTTTGTTTGTTTTTTCCAACTATAAAACTGGTGTTACTGCCCTGGCTAGTCCGAGCTTTGGGGATATTAAAAGATATCCCTTGATATCACAATTCGGCTGCACTTTTCTATTCCTTTCCATGTGCTCGCGAGGCCACCGGACAAGCATGTAAACAAACTCAGCCGTTAATAGCCGTAAGATTCCTGGACAATACAGGCAGGCCAGAAAATAGCTGACTCACTGCTTTAGGAAACCTCCAGGCAAGTACCCTAATTAAGTATGCACGCCACTTACAAAAGAGCCTCTGCCCCACGATGGCAGCTTGATGGGTAAACTATACAATACCCAAGTACTCTGCATCTGCATACTGGCTACTCTATTGAGAACCGCTAAGATAACTCAATCATTCAGATTCTGACCTTTCGGAGGCTTTGTCTCCAACTCCAAACCTATTGTTTTCCCCCAAGTACAGCATAGCCTGCAGTCATAATTCTCTTATAAAAACCCTTGATTCCGAGACCTTCCTCAGATCGCTCCCGAGTTTCATGCCGCTTTGCTTGGCGAGCCTCCCCTCAGCTCCACGTGCTGAGTTACATCGCACCCCATCCTCGCTCTCTATTTTTCTGGGCTTCAGGACAGGTGAAGTATCACCCAAACCAGCAATCCCTCTAAAAATCCCTCTATACCACTCCAACCTTTATTTTCTTTAGTTATCTTGTGTGAGTGTGTCGCATACACTGTTTTGCTTGTATTTAATAAACACCAGTTATTATTTCAACTTCTGTGTTCTCCTTGACTCGACCTGACCCCGTGGACACAGGGTTCAAGATCTCGCTATGTTACCCTGCCTCTCATAACGTTAAGCAGTGCTCGGAGCTAATTTTCCCCAACTTTAGTTGAGCGCATTTTGGTGTCTGTCCCGGGACCCCCAGTTCACAGGGTAACACTGGATCAGCCGTCCTCCCTCCTTCTTTTCATTCCTCTCTCTATCTTAACTCTTGTCTTTCAAATTATGGTTGTAAAGGCAGGCCAGCTTATAATAACATCCAAAATCAGAACGTCATGGCAAGCTTCCCAGAAAAACCTCCACTGGCAAGGACTGGTCTGTACCCAATTAAGGTTCCCTTAAGGCCAAAGTGAGTGACTCAGCCTGACTTGTCTGGAACTCAAAGGCAAAGAGGCCAGTGGGGGTTACAAACTGAGACGCCCTAGTCCACTCTTTCATGGGGGATTTCCTTCACTTTTCCTTGTAAATCAGATTCCGCTATCAGCTTTTATCCCATCAGCTTTTGTTCATGGATTGGGAGGGCATTTTCTTGTTCATAGCTTCAGGCAGCAAATTTCCACTAGCCAGGCCATTTGAACAGTTAGTGAAGAAACTGCACTCTGTAATGCACAGACAGCTGCCAGCTCCCATGTCAGTAGGGTGATGAATCCATTCTAGCTTTTGGTCCAAAGTTTAAAGCAGGGGTGGGGAATTGTATGAGGAGCACAGGTCAATCCCTCCACTTCCAAGGCTTCCCAGGTTGTGTCCCCCCCCCTCCAAAAAAAAACAAACACCAAATGCTTCCACTTTCCTTCACAGTCCCTTTCAAAATAGCTACAGAGAGTGGCACTTATTACTTCCTGTCATCATTTTAAGGGACTGGATAGGAAAACAGATGTTTGTAGGGAGCACAGTGTGGTCTCTCCATGGGCACTTTCACACTGCCCATTTATAGCACTATGATCCCACTTTAACTTACCATAGCTGCATCCTATGGAATTCTGAAGTTTGCAATTAGAGAGCCCTAGAGCTCCTTGGCTAAGGATACTAAATGCCCTTTCCTAAACTGCAAATCCCATAGGACAGAACCCCAGCAGTTAAAGTTGAATCATAGTGCTATAATTGTTTAAAGTGAAGGGACCCCCATTTCTTGCTGTTCAACCTTCAGCATCTCCTACCTGAAATGGACATTTCTCCTTTGCTTTGTGGTAGGGCCAGTCCTGATTTAAATTGTGCTCAGAATTTGGTCTGGGTGAGGGAAAAATGAGTCAGAAGTGATTCAAACTGTAAGGGACTTAAGAATGCATGAAAGAGTCCAAGAGAAAAAGGAAGTGGTCTGGGCAGTTTTGGCACGTGGATCCCCTCACCCCCTTTCATGCATTGCCAAAGTTACCTCTCTTTCTCTTTCTCTCTCTCTCCCTCCCCCCCCCTCCACACACACAGAGCAAATCTGGTTAATGTCATGGCACTAAGGCACTTTTGAGTCCACAAAGTATTCAATTGAATTCATTGATTTGTATCCCTTTGAACAAATATTTTTAATCTCCCTTTCCCTCCCTCTCTTAGAAAGTATTTGTGGAGCAGTTATTAAAATGAGCAACTGGAAAAGACAGTAGCCATATTGGAAATAATAAAACCACAGGATGTTGCACAGCAGCAGATATGTCCAAGCTGTTTTAAATTTTAAAACCTGACATTTGATTACTAACAGATGAGGGGGAAGACAGAATAAGTATCCTCCAGCCAACACATACACAGTGAGGAAGATTTTTGTGCCTTTCTTTCATAGATGAGACTATCTCTGGGCCACCAGTTTTGACTGTGATAGGCTTCCTACCAGATGTTTACAAGCAGGACTATCAGTATGTGGGTGGCCCAGAGGCAACACTTGGACATAACAAAAAACAGAACTGATAGCTGGTACTTGTCAGGAAATACAAGGAATCTCCCTATGAGGGTTGAGGTGACCCAAAAAAAGAGGTCACCGCCAGCTCATAGACCCAGCAGTGGGAGATCTACTCTTCCCTGCTCTGTCTACAACTCATCTCTGAATGACATTATTCATCCTTTCCCCTGATCTAGCCAGAAGAAGAAAGCAAACAACCTGTCTGTGAAGGGAACAGCTGACACTTGGGGTAAAACTGGGAGAAACATAGAACCAAGAACTTGGATCTGAATGTGACTCTTTGTTGGGTACCTCCAAGTCATTTCCAACTTACGTCAATCCTAAGGCAAACCTGTCTTGGGTTTTTCTTGGCAAGATTTGTTCAGGGAGGGTTTGCCTTTGCCCTCCTCTGAAGCACAAGGTCACTCATTGGCCTCCAGAGTAGCATTCCAAAGTTCAAACCACTACACCACTTTGGCTGTGTGGTCTTATCTTAGATTGCTGGATATTTCCCAAGAGATCTGATCCAAAACCAGTGGACTTGGACTGTCATTTCTCTATTGGAGCATTTAAGCTATGTCAAAGCTTGGAAGTAACAATTACAAATAACAACTTCTTTTAATTTCCTCCTTCTCCTCCTTCTCCTCCTATTTTGCAATATCTCAAACATAATTCACTAAGGATGTTGACAAGCTGGAAGGTGTCCAGAGGAGGGTGATCAGAATGGCAAAAGGCCTGAAAAACATGCCTTATGAGGAGAGGTTTAGGGAGTGGGTATATTGAGCCTGGAGAAGAGAAGGTTAAGAGGAGACCTGATAGCCATGTTTGAATATTTCAAAGGATGTCATATGGAAGATGGAACAAGCTTGTTTTTTTCAGCTGTTGGGACTAGATTCAAACTACAGGAAAAGAGAATCCACCTAAACATTAGGAAGAACGTCATCACAGTAAGAGTTCGACAGTGGAATACACTGCCCTGGAGTGTGATGGAGTCTTTTTTGGAGGGTTTTAAACAGAGACTGGATGGTCATCTGTTGAGAGAGCTTTGCTTGAGTATTTCTGCAGGGCTGGGAATCTGACTAGATGGCCTCCTCCAACCCTATGATTCTGCATTGTGACTGTATCACTGTATTACTCTTCTTTGTGGAGTTAACTGTAAATGGTTCAGCTGTTTCCAGAGTTGTAGCATGTACAGCAGCTATTCTGGCTACAGTATTCTGGGATCCAAAAGCATCAGTCTGTCTGAGCTTTACTGTTGTGTCTGCTTACTCAACCAAGCTGGAGAGAGATTCAGCATATTTCAGATTCGAAGAAGTATGAGTTCTTGTGGTATGGCTCCTTGGGTTTTCCTGAGTTTTGTTGGTTGCTGTCACCTCCTTGACCACTCATTCATTCTTTCCAAGGGGGTGTTTCTTGGATCTGCACTAGGACTTTTTGTGTGTGTGTGTGCGCCTTCAAATCACCTATCGACTTATGAAGACACCATGAATTTCTCAAGGTTTTCTTAGGCAAAGAATCCTCAGAAGCGGTTTTGTCAGTTCCTTCCTCTGAAATATAGCCTGGTATTCATTGCTGGTCTCCCATTCAAGTACTAACCAGGGGTGACCCTACTTAGCTTCCAAGATCAGGTGGGATCTGGTGCCTTTAGGGTATCTAGGCCTTTTTAGTTTACAAGAATATCCAGGGCATGGTCTATTGATGTGATCCCACAGTTTGAAGGACAAATGTTCTCTCTGAATTTTTAATCTTTTTAAAAAAGAGTTATAATGCAAATACTGTAATGCAAATGTACCATTTTGCTGAACATATTGTTCTGATAAGTTTCGTATTAAACACACTTGAAGATGGGAATAAAATGTTGCAGATGGTGCCAGAAATTGCCAGAAGACTAAGACGACTGCAGCATCAAATGCTGTAGCCTCTCAACACTTTTATCCCATTTGGATGAGCCCTGAAAGAGAGAAACATAACGGAAAGCAAACACAGCCTTTCATTTTGACCCATCCAATTCAATGCCAGCATTCATTTCCTCTAACTATCAGCTCAAGTTTAACACATGCCTTAAGTATTAGATTTATAGCCTGGGGGAATTTGGGTAGATTGAGTCAGATATGTGGCTCAGAATGCGTGGCAGTTCATATTATAGCCTACAGATTCTTCTTGTATAGCTTGAAAAATAACATTTAGGCTTCAAATACATTTAATTCCCCTGAATCTGATATCCTGGACAATTGCTACCAGTCAAAGTGGGCATGATTCCATGTGCCGGTTATGACCTATAAAGCCTTGTATGACTTAGATCTAGATGGTGTGAGCCTGCCCACATCGTAAGACCCTGAGAAGAGACCTTTCCTTCAGTAACTCCATTGCCACAAGTCCATCTGATGAAGACATGTGAGAAGGCCTTCTCGGTGGCTGCTCCCAGGACGTATAACTCCCTTCCACAGGAAGCTGATCTGTCCCCCTTATGTTCTCCTTTTCCTTCTTTTTATTTCAACTAGCATTTGGTGTGTAGCTGTGCAGAATGGCCCTTTAATGAGTGAGGTGGAGGGCCCTACTTTTATCCTTATTTTTATTTTTAAATTATTTTACACTGTTTTAAATTGCAGTCAGCCCTCCACATTTGTAGGTTGCACTTGCTCTGATAATTTGCAAATTTCTCCAACCCCTGCCCCTCCACCTCAAGGGCTTCTTTTCCGGTCGGGGGATCTTTCCTCTCGGCAGCCCCAGTCAGGCCATGCAGCCCTTTAAAAACCCACCTCCGCTCCTCCTCCTATATCGGCCTTTGCCTGGCCAACTAAGGATGGCTAACAACTCAGTGTCTCAGCACCACAAACCCTATTCTCATGTCCTCCCCCACACCCAAGGAAGGAAAAGGGCAAGAGACGAAGCATTGGAACACGATGCTGACCCAACCCCTTTCTCTCTCCTTTCCCTGGCCCGGTTTGGACTCTGGGTGCCCACCCTCCCACCAGGCCTCATCCCCCTCCTCACTGACACACACACACACATATTGATGCTTGTGTTTTTTTCCCCTTTTGTGGGGGTCCTGCAGCCCTAGCCCTCTCAAATCAGGAGGACTTGCTGTATGGTGTTTTACCATGATCACTTATTTATTTGTTTTTTAAAACCTTTAATAGTCAGAGTTGATGATGAAACCTAACTCTAACCCATGCTGGGAGAAAGGTGAGATATAGATTGTGCAAACACAAACACACAAACACACTTATAAAGACAGTTGATTGCACTGGGCTTAATCAAGAGCAGGAAAAAATTGGCTGTTGGACTTCAGCTCCGAAGGGATTAGGGGAGGCAAGGGATTGTGGGAATTGTAAACATCTGGAGGGCGAAATGTTCCTCCACCCAGGGTTTTATCAGTGGTTCCCAGCTTATGTTTCTGGATGCTTTTGGAGGACACTTTTCCAGACGTCCTCCCCCCCAGCAGCATGGCTGAAGGATTATGGGAGCTGTAATCCAAACCCCGGAAGGTCCAGCATTTCTCCAACTCTGGGCTAGACGAACGAAAAGCCTGACCTCATAGAAGGCGTGTTCCTTGCTCAATTCATTGACTCCCAAGGAAACTGACTTTAAGTTCTGAAATGACATCGTTTTTCTTCTTGCTCTCGCATTCTGGGCTCAGTGGTGAGTCCCAGGCATTCTGCATATCCTCAGAAAACATTGGGTTTCCGCTCTTCCTTTTGTTGCTTCTTCCTTCCGCTTTCTTTGTCGTGTTTCCAGGACCCAGTGCTGCAAATGTATTTGAGAGAAGAGCCATTAAAATATTGTACACGCACCACAACAGACAAAAAGTGTGCTGTCATCATTACCCACTCTCCTCCCCCCCTCTTCCTGCCTCAGTCACATCACTGGCTGCCCGCCTGCGTCATGTTCAATGTTCTGCAAAGCAGGAATGGGGAAGAGGTTCCTCCTCGATTGATATCAGGGGTGTGGCCAGAAGGGGAGCTTTTTTAAAAAAGGAATAGGCAGCAGAGAGGTGAAGCCTATCATTGCCGTTTTTCAGGATATCTAGATTGATTGGAAACTTCAGAAACAAATCCACACTTGGTCAGGTCCCAATTCACACCCCGAGGACATGGAATTCTTCTGGATCAGCTTCGCCTTGTTTTTGACAGTGCCTCCCAGTAAGTTATTTTTTAAAAGCTTTATAAATTATGTTTTGTGGACAAGGTTTTTGGGACTCTGCGGTGTATATACAACAGGCATGATTCATATAAGCTTCCCCAAGCTGGTGCCTTCCCGATGGGAGTTGTAGTCCAACACGTTTGGAAGACAAAAGCTGGGAAGAAGGCTGCATGAGTGGGTTCTCTCCAGCTGTAAAGGGAATGGGTTTTAGTGGTTAGATCTCCTATGTGTTTTAGATTCTGAGTCCTAAGTTGTCTTCCTAGATTCTGGAGGGGAGGAAGGATTTATGGTCAGTGTGTGAATGCTGGCGGAGATGTTGGGAGGAAGGCTGTCAAAGTCTTATATTTCCTAGATTTTCTCCCACCAATTTTAAAAAAGAAAAAAATCAGTCTCGTAATGAGAAAAATGACATGCTGGCAGGCAGATCACGTCCAGCCAAAAGATGTTTCATTCTTCATTCTGGGTGGAGACAATGATTCATAGAGCAGGGGTAGGCCACTTGTGAGCCTCCAGATGTTGTTGGATGGCAATTCCCATCCTCCCTGACCAGCATGGGAAGGGTGAGGATGATGGGAGCTATAGTCCAGGCACAGCTAAAGGGGCAGAAGTCTCCTATCCCTGCCACAATGATTTAAAGAAGAATTTTTTAAAATGCTTGTGAACAAAACCATCCTTTCCTGATCTGAATTGGGGAATCTCAGTGAGTGACAACCAGAATGAAACTGAGGGCTTGTATTTGAGATCAGTTAATGTAGATCAATTTCTGAGTAACAACCTTTTTAGAAAGATCAATATGGTCAATTAAATAATATTTCCCTTGCTTCCCATGCTTTTCAGAGATAGTATGAAGCTTGTAATTCCTGTTAGCTGAATGCCATATACCAGAGCTCGGAAGTAAAGAGTTACAAGTAACTCTGTTATCTGTTACAAGTTATTTTTTGGTAAGGGGGCGGTGACAATATTACATTTTATATTTGGAAGATATTTATATTTATATTTATATTATATTATATTTATATTTAGTTTATTGGAGGAATGACTAAAGGTTCCTAGTCATTTTCAAAAGTTACTTTAAAGAATGTTTTAAAAGGCAAGCAGTCAAATTTGATGGTATTCTCTTATCAGTCCTAAGAGGTTACATTCTTTGGAAAGTATGACAAAATGATAGGTACTGCAGCAAGTAACACTTCAGGTTGACTGTTTTCATTCTCATAACAAGGGATGAGTTACTTTTTAAGCATTGTATGAGTTACAGAAGGTTTTTTTTGGGGGGGGGAGTAACTCTCCAAGGTCTGTCACGTATGCAAGAACATTTTTCCCCTGGATTAATTAAACCACAGTAACCAGGAGCAAACCTTGGGATCTGTGGTCACTAGCTACTGCAAGTTGCAATCCTTGCTACATCTTTTAACAGAGCTTGGCAAAGTTTCTTTCCAGGACTCCAGCTCCTAGAGACCATGGCTACTGGCTTGGTCGTGCTGGTTGGGCAGATTCTGGATGCTGGTGTCGCAGAAAAGAACTTTGTCAAACTTTCTTTCTGTCTTGAAGATTTCATTGAAACATAAAGAAAATAAGCACCATACAAAAGTAGGTTGAGCTATCTATATGTCATTATTATACATTTCAGGGAGGTGGTATTGATGGTGGGCACTTTCTGATTAACATCAGGTGGACATCCATCAGAATGGTTTATCAGCAGAGTGTGCCAACAGGGATGGGCAGTGCCAGTCCAGACAGTTCTATGGTTCCCTTCATTGGTTCACTGAACACCTGGAAGAATGAATAAATGTAACCCCCCTGCCTCATTTTGATGACTGATAGCTGAAGGTATGAACAGACACCCATTGATAAATTGTTGAGCTGAGTGTCACCCAAGACATTTGGCTACCTGAGTCAAAGAACACAATTGTGCCCCCTTGTCACCAAGCCCTGATACATTTCCATTTACAAAAACTAATTGGATTGGCAGTTCTTAATCTTCATTCAGTTTATACGATATAGATTGAGTCTCCCTTGCCCAAAATTCTAGGGACGAGAAGTGTTCCATGTTTCAGATTTTGGGATACCGTACCTTTTTGGAATAGCCTCACATCTCGTTCATTGGGTATTTATGTTGTATATGAGACATGAGGCCGGAGAGAGACTGAGGATCTGTGAAATGGCAGAAATTCAAGCATAGTGCTCGGTGCAAATCTATGCCCCTCACCATTTTGCAGATCCTCAACCTCTCTCTTTTTGCCACTGGCTGTCCACTTCCACCTTTGAGGCAATGGTGGAGATCTGACAGACAAGCAGAAGCACTGCAGCCCTGCCTTGAAGGTGGAAGCAGGCAGCTGGTGGCCAAAAAGTTTCAGTTTTGGACATTTTCAGAGTTTGGAATTGTGGATAAGGGAGGCTCAACTTGTAGTATTCTATACTGCTAGTACAATTATTGGACCAGTTCACCTTTCCCAATAGGGTATTAGTAGCAGCCACTGGTGGCTTCCATATCTGTGAGGTGTTTAATCTGTTCCAGATTTTAGTTTGAACTTTAAAGATGTTTCAGAATGAACTATAGCATGTTACAGGAAGGAAGGAAGGAAGGAAGGAAGGCAGGAAGGCAGGCAGGCAGGCAGGCAGGCAGGCAGGCAGGCAGGCAGGAAGGAAGGAAGGAAGGAGTAGTGACAGCTGTTTAGGATGAAATAGTCACATGAAGATCACATGCATGTTGCAGAACTGGGGATACATAAAAATCTAAAAAAGAGACTTGTGGACAAAATTTGCCAAAATCTCCCAGTAGCCATGCTGGCAGAGGGATTCTAGAGGCTGTGGTCCAACCAAACAATGTTTCCAAGGGCCAGTGAAATGCTAGGTGGGAAGGCAAGACCTCTAGCTAGGTTTTGTTGCTCAGGGTTTGGACGGGAGTATAGTTTTATAACAAGAATGGAGCTCCAAGGCTTACATGGAAGAGGAAATTACTCCTTTGGATTTATTCATAATTCCTTTATGATTGTGCTGCTGACCAACCACTCTTTCCTTGTAGACGTGGCCAGCTGGACAGGTAGCGAGTAAGTACAGGATGTGAATCTTTCACAGGTCTTCCATTTGTAAAGTGAGGGGAGAAAGTAGCTAGGATTCACTGTGAGTCATACTTTTACCATTCTTGTTAGTTTTACATTCATGGTATAAATATAGAAACAATGAGGCAGCTGAAACACTGGTTTCCTTTCCAATTTTGCTTAGTTAGGGATTTCAAAAGTCGCTTTTGGACTAAACCTTCACAAAACCATGTACAAACAAGAGTAAGAACAGATTACAAAGGTCCTTTAATTCAGCATGGACATTGGCCACGGTGGCTAAGGATTTGGGAGTTATAGTCCAAAGAGGAACTTTCACCAAGGTCTGTATAAAAGCCACATTACAAGCATGCCACTTGCTTTGAGAAGCTTCTCTGAAATGTACATAAATACACACAAATTATTACATTAGTTAAAACAGGGCATCTGTGGGGAAGATCTTGAAAGCTAGGATAAATTTCTGTACAGATGGGTCAATAGGGAGGAAGTTCTACAGTTCTGGAGCCAACACCTAGAGGTCCACATTTATGAAATATTGCTCTTAATTCTGACTAGAACTTTAGGAATTTTGCACACAAACACTATCCATTCATTATCCATCTTAATGAAGCAATGATTCCTTATGCTGTTGTTAAGTTGTTAGGATATACAGTGCAACATTTACAAGTATTTACAAGGTAGAATTGTTCTACTGTGGCCAGAATGGTGTTCTTTTGCTGGAATCTACTGCTTCTTCTCAAATTGGTGAAACACATGCATACCCCCCAAAATTCATCTATGGGGTTTGGAGATCCAGTAGAACAGCTTTTGGCATCACAGAGTGCTGCAGTGGGTTGGAAAGAGGAGGCAAATCCTGATTCTGCTGGGCTTAGATACTGAACTGCACAACTGGATTATGGCCGAAGGAGGGAGATTGCCAGAGATCGAACAGTTCATAAAAAAAAATGAATGCATACAAAAATCATTAATAAGTTAAAAATCTGATTCAATCATGTTTATATCAGAAAGAGGGAATTTAACCATGAAGTTACTATGAAGCTGTCATTTAAATGTGAGTTAAATACTTGCATTAAAAGCCTTACCAGAATAAAGCTGAAAAATGCCACCCATGCTTTTATTCTTCCCAGTCCATACCTGTTTTGCGCTTGGGAGAAAAGAAAACAGCTGCATTGTTTTTGGAAAAATCCATTTCTCACCCACCTCACTAAAACCATTCCCCTTTCTTTCTCCCTTATCCTTACGAATTGAGCTAAGTTAGATCTGTCTCTGTCTCTGAAAGGCGGAAACAGTGTTAATGATGGGATTAAGACTGGAGAGAGGACAGGGTAAGAATTAGAAGGCCCTGGTTCTATCCTTAATTGTGTGATGGGAGCAGGTCTAGTGGTGAGAGCCAAAGTGGGAAGAGAGGAGAACAGAATGCTTCGGTTCTCCTTAAAGAAGAGAACAGCGTACACCGGTGAGAACAGAAATAGTGAGATGACAGGGAGGAAATGATGAGTCTTTGGTTCTGGGATGGGAATACTGTCCTCCCTCCACATTCACGGGTTTGACTTTCATGAATTTGATTATCCGCAAGGTGCATGCCCCCCCCCCTCCATTCCCCTTCTCCCATTCTCTTGTGTTTTGCAGGCATGGAGAAGGAAGGCAAGCACCTGGACAAAAGGCAAGGAAGTGGGGGGTGCACATAGGCATGCCTGCCTTTTCCCCTCCGGAGCTCCCCCTCCCATTCTCTTGCCTCTGGCCCTGTGCTGAAAACTCATGCCAAGGTAAAAGGCAAGGGAATTGTGGGGGGAGGCTGACATGAGCCTTCATTCTCCCCACCTGAGCTACCCAATCCCATTCCTTCGACTCTGCCCCCAGCGTGCAAAAGGCAAGGGAATGGGAGGTAGGGCCCCCAGAAGGGAACGGAAATGGGATCGCAGAATGAGAATTATTCCCAGTTTTTCCCCTTTTGCAAGGGTTCTGTGCCCTGAACCCTTGTGAAAGTGGAAGGGCTGCTATACTGTCTAGTACTAAGAGCAGAAATAAAGAGATAGGAACCAGCACTTCTGGATTCTGTGGCTCTGCAAAGGGTTTGGAGCATCAGCCTGGCCCAGTGCCATGATATGATATTTTTGGGTGAATGCCAGGGCCCCGCTAGAGCCCTGCCAACACTAAGGCCTGCCCTGCTGTCTTCCTTGTATACACAGCTGGGCTGAGGTTGAGAGCTACCATTTAAACATTTCCTCAATGCCTCTTCCTAGGAGATAGTGGAAAATTTAAAACGGTTGCTTGCAACTTTAGCTGTTACTTTCTGGTAAGCATCTCAGTTATGGTGAACCTCAAACCTGGAGTTGACCAGGTTGCAGCCCACTATGGATAGCAAGTGTGAGGCAATGTGAGCTCTCTCTGTTTCCTGCCCCTTGGTCTGAGAGGAAGGCCTTGGTTCAAAATAGGATCAGTATAAGTGTATGAAAGATTCAGAAAACCTGGCTTCATGAATCATTTACATTAAGTACACTGCAGAGGAGATACTCTGCCAGACTGAAGCCCTTGACATCATACCAATTATCAGGAGTTTTTTCCCACTGTGCAAAAGGTTCCTCAACTTGCTCCCTGGTAGCATGAGTCTTTTTCTGGAACATTTCAGATAATTTGTCATAGCATATCAGTTTGATTATAGAGGAGTAGCTCAGTAGAAGAGTTTTGTGCTTTGTCTACACTCTGCCTGCGTCCAGAGCTCAAGGAGGACTTGGAAAGCTATTTTAACAGAAGTAATTCACCCCTGCTATTCTTTATGGTGTTTGAAAAGCAACCTGCTGTTGTTACTTTTTGCAACATTGCAATTATTAACTTATTACATCATTACCTGTTGGGGTCCTGGCTTTTCCATTGCTTTTTCTCCATCCTTTTCTGGAAGAGGAGAACCTTAGGATCAAGAGAGAGTGGAATAAAACTTGAAAAAAATCCCACCCAGCTGTGTCTACATACCTGACCAGGGTTCCACAGACTTCTTGGGCTATGGAGTGAAGGAGAACCTGCTTGCATAAGAGGTACTGGACACCTCCTTGTGCAAACATTCTAAAGGGGCATGAGAGCTATGTGGCCCTGGGCAGCATGCCACTCTTTGAGGTATACAGTGCAGCTCTGGGAGTCTCCACTGACCTCTCAAAGACCCTGTTACCTCCCCTCCCCAATATTTTTTGTCTAAACAAATTCTTTCCATTCTGGGCTAGAAAATGTGTAAAAACATGAACCCCTCTCTAGGACTGCATAATGCTATTTCAGTGGGCTTCTCCCACTCTGCAAAAAATACCCAGCCACCCCAATGCCCAATAGCACCCAGAAAGATGACCAGAATGACAAGTTGGTACTTCCTGACTGCCCAAAGAGTAGCTGTAGTAATACACTGTGGTCTTCCAGAGCAACAAAAGGGACAAAAATGAGGTGGAATGGCCTCCTGAACTTTGGAGAATGCCTTTAACCCTAACGTTAAAGGTACAACTGCTGAATAGGATTGGGTCATTATCTGTGGGATGCAGGATATACTAAACAGGTGCCATAGGTGGGTAGTTTTCCTCCTCTCTTTCACATTGTCTTTAAAATCTAAGCAGCCCAGTTACAACCTCCTTTTAAACATTATCCAAACACCCCAACAACCTCTCAGGAGGAGAGTATGACCTATCCCAAAGTGGAGCGACTTTCACCTGTTCCTCTTTCCACTTGGAGAGCTGCTGAATCTTGTGGGGCATAAATAGTCCTGTGAAGATGAAGGGAGAGTGGATACGATGTACAAAACATTCACAAATGGACAAATGTTCTCACCTTGGACAAGAACAGGGATCTTGACATGCCAGGACACATAAGTAAATCCCATTGATTTCTCCTAGTAGGGATTATCCATAGAATTCAGACCATGTCTTTTTTTGTGCAAGAACATCATCATGAGAGTTTTGCAGGAAAAGGTCCCAGAATGTGAAAAAATCAACAGAAATATGCAAAAACTCATATATCCCTCTTCGGTGAGGAGGAAAATGGGGAAAACTGTCATTCTCCATAAAAGTACAAAATAAGCAAAGATTTATATTTCTAGCAAGTGAATTTGAAATGCTCTTCAACAACATCCACATCCCTGAAGGTACACAGTGCTCCATGTCATTATTACCCCACTTGCATTAGAGTGGTGAAACAGTAGCTCTTCTAAGCTCTGGAAATGCCCATGATATGATTCAGTGTCTGTTGCACGGAATATACCTTTCAACATAGCCCCGCAAAGATGAAATACATCAGTAGAAACCAAAAGAGGAAGCAGAGTTGCATAAAACTGGCATGTCCTAAGGTATATGTAGACACGCACATTTAGAAATCATGACTGGCCTTGAAATCAAGAGTGGGTAACCAAAGTAGATCTAGGGGCCCATTTTCTGCTCCTAGGCTACTACATGGGCCATATCAGCTGGCAGAAGTGCCAAAAATGAATGAACATACTCACTCCATGAAATGGCCAGAAGTTCCTTTCTCTTTCTATAATGGGAGATGGCAGGGGGAGTCTCAAACCTTTTGAAAAGATGAACTGCTGCTCTGCAATCTGAAAAGGAAATCTTGCACCTGATAGAAAGGAAGGATGGGAAGAAAACAGGAGTGAGATTTGGAGAAACTCAATAAAATCAAGATGGAGAAATTGCTTACATTCCTAATAGGGAGTGCCATCAGTAAAGCCCCGTTCTCTGCCCACTGTTCAAAAGCAAGATTATTCTCTATAAAAGTGGTGATCTCCTCTCACCAGCCCTATTTGTTAATAGATTCTCTTTCCATTTTCTTACAGTTGCTGGCCTCCAGTGCTATTCTTGTGATGGTGACAGAGATTGCTTCGAAATGGAGGTCTGCGAAGAACATCAGGAACAATGCAGTACTACTGTCATGACTATAATTACCCGTAAGTTTGGATGGACAGTTTAATGTGTTTTTCTGAGGGTGGGTGGGGAAGAGTGGAAGAGACCTGGTAGGTCCTGTTTACATTTGAGAGCTTATAGAAGTTTGGAAAAAGTGGTGTGTGGGGACTTAATAAGGCTCAGGTTCACACAATAAAATTAATGGGGAGGAGATGAAGGGAGGATAGACAAATATTGGCCCTTTCCGCACGAGGCAAGTGAATTGCTCCATGTCATTACTTACCGGCTCTTCTTGGGTCTGAAGTAACGCACACTGTCCCTTGAGCCCTTCCGCAGGGCTCCTCCATTGGTGCAGGGCGAACCAGAGCAGTGCGAGGTCTGTAAGTCCGCACTGCTCCGGCTCAAAATGGCGGCTTTCGGTGTCTTCCTGGGAGTGGACCAACCGCTGAGGCTGGCCACGCCCACAGCCCACCCTCCGCTCATCGCAGGCGCATCTGCACAGGTAAGTAGGAATGCAATGGCACGTTCCAGAAAACGTAAAGACCTGATTTTACTGGTCTTTACTTAGCTCGGGGGAGAACCACTTGCGGGCGGGTTGGATAGGACTGAGGTGCGGAACTAAGTTAAATAATCTGCACCTAGTCCGATCCAAGGTGCGGACAACCTCCGTGCCAGGACGCCTTGGCCCGTTTTAACTGCCTCGTGCAGAAAGGGCCATTGTTTCACACTGTACAGGTCCAATTATTTATGTTTTACTCCATTTTTACTGCATATTACATACTACCGGGCACTTTTCTTTCAAGGAACATGACATGAATTTTATTTTGGAAAGATGACAATGCCCTTAGTAAACGCATCTATTGTTATGTATGATGTTAGCCTACCTAAATCCTAAGACAAGAGAGCAAATTTTACAGTTTTGTATCTGCATATGAGTGTTAATGCAAGTGGAGCTGCTGTAACTGTGTGTCCAAGAATGTTGTATCTCCTGTTATTTTAACTCCCTCCTTCCCTCTGCCCACAGGACCTAAGATCTCCACTTACTTCCTGAAGGGTTGTGACGTCAGTGGGAAACCAAACAATTCCATCTCACATTTCTCTGGCAACCAAGTTGTATTTCTGGCAGAGGAGTATTGCAACACTGAGCTTTGCAACAAGAGATCACCAAATGGTCAGTCCCTAGTAATGCCAAGGATTTGGGCAAGCTATACTTTAAGCTGAGATTTAACACTGGGAACTCCTGATATAATGTTCTTTTCAAAATCGTAGCCAGTGTATGGGTAGGTGGATCATAGGAGAGACGTTAACTCTTTGCTCCCAGGCCTATTAACCCCAAAGCCTGAAAAAGTTACTTTGTGTACTACAGTTTCCAGAATGCCCCAGCATACATGTGCAGATTAATGTATTGTAACTCACATTTTAATTCAGCCATTTTAAAAAAATTAAATGACAACTCAAATCTCACCCCTCTCTTGCAGTGGTGGATATTCTTGTGGCTCGAGGTCGTCACAAACGTACCTTGGATTGTTATTCCTGTGCTGCAGCAGATGAGACATGCTTCGATCCCAGCCAAATGTTAATGAGCTGTGCCCGGCCTGAGGAAGACTGTGTGGATATCACATCCTTTACCTCAACAGGTGAGCTTGTGCAGTCTTGATCAACCATCTACCTTTCTTCTTGTGTTTCAAATGCCACTGCTATGGCCTCTAGGGGGAGAGAAGAGCAGCCAGACACAGCACCACCTTGGTCCCAACAGGTGGTGAGAGATCTCCTTCCATACCAACTGCCACTGCAGTGGCTTCAGATGGAGAGGAGAGCAGCCAGCGTCTGCTGGACTTAATCCCTTTCCACATCACCATCCCCGTTTCCTTGTGTGCCCAGTCTTATTTAGATTGAAAGCCTGAGGGCAGGGAATTGTCAACCCAATGATTTGCAAGCCATGGTGGGACCGTTTTTGGCTGAAGAGCAGGGTATAAATACTCTAAAGAAATAAATAATAAATAGCTGCAGAAAGAGTGGTCCTAGTCTGAGGGTGAAACACGGCACAAAGGCAGCTCTGAAATATTTAACTTCCTGCTGCCAAGCAAGACATGGCCAGGGTACTGTAACAGCTGTTGCATATTTATTTGACGTGTATGTTAAATATTTCTGTTCTGCTTCATCAAATCAGATTATATGACAATGTAAAAACAATGAGCAGCAGAATGGGTGATTTGTGGCCTTTTAGATCTTCTTGGACTGCTACTCCCATAACTTCTCATTGTTAGCTGTAACAGATAAGGTTGATGGGAGTTGTTAGTGTGCTGTTTAGAAAGCCAGACACAGTTCCCAGTCCTTAAACAGAGTCTATAGTAGCACCCCCGGTCAAGGTTTACAGAAATGCAGAAAACACCAACACTGATAAAAGATAACCAGTGAGAATTGTAAGGTCGTAATTCTGAGGCATTTTACATTTTACAGATTACAATGTTTGGGGAAATGTCTTAACCCAGTAGCAATGGGATTGTAAAGTAGGCACCAGGCTCTACTTCACACTCCACAATTTTAGCACTTTGATGCTCCTTTTAACTGTCCTAGCTGCATCCTATGAAATCCTGGAATTTGTAGTTTGATGAGAAATGGAACGAATATTCAGAAATATTCAAAAATGGTTGAAAAATGTGTTTCTTGCATACTGGGAATCTTTGATGGGGTGATTCATGGACTGAAGATTACCTTTGCTGTTTGGGACTTAGGCAGCACAAAATGGGTGTTTTGGGGTGGTGGCAGAAAACAATATTTTCTGTCCAGGAGAAGTCCGAATGTGAATGTTGCATTTAACAATTCCCCACTACAATTACTTTTCTGTGGCAATGTAATATTTCTGTGCAGAAATATGTTGCTTCCTGTGCAGAAAATGCAGAAGAACCCAAAATATAAATTTTGCACAGAACAAATACATGTACTGCAGGTTTCAAAGACTGTGACACAAAGGAAAGTATAAAGCTCATTTGCTCCTTTCCTCCTTCAAGAACAAAAATTGTGAAAAATTTCATCCCTACTGAGAAATCTCTGCTCAGGAGCTCTAGTGCCTCATGTTGTTGTCGTGTGCCTTAAAGTCATTTCTGACTTATGGCAACCCTAAGGTTAACCTGTCACAGGGTTTTGGGGGGCTAAAAGTGTGTGATGTACCTAAGGTCACTGAGTGGGTTTCCATAGTTGAGCTAGGAATCAAACCCTGGTCTCTAGGGTTGTAGTAAAATGCTCAAGTCTAATGCCTCACTAACATAACTAATCCCCGGATTCCACAGAATGGAGCCGCAGCAGCTTACAAAGTGCTGTGATAAAACTACAAACCCCAGGATTCCATAGGATGTTGAAAGTGGAATAATAGTGCTATAACAGTCTAGTGTGGAAATGGCCTAAGTCTTCTTATAAAGTCTATATATTGCATTGAGTTTAGCATTGGCACCCCCTAGAGGCCCAAGGCTGTACTCACAATCCCTTTTTTTCTCCCCACTGATAGAGTCACTTCCGGATGAGCAGCATATCAAGGGCTGTGGCCAGCTTTCTCACTGCCAACCCTCAGAGCCTCTGGGCTTCCACAACCAGAACAGTTTCCACCTTATAAAGTGTTGCAACTCCAGCCGGTGCAACAGTGATACACAAGGTAAGGCAACCAGATGGGTGTTTGAAATTTAAGGGGCTGGGAGACCGAGCGTGACTTGCTGAAGATCAGCCAGTGGGCTTCTGTAGCTGAATGGGAATTTGAACCCTATCCTTGTGAAGTCTTAGGGCAACACTCAGACCACTACAACTTCTCTAAATCGATACATGCACGTATAAATCAAGTTTGCACTTGTGTATGGCCATTTCCGCACTAGCTTGTTATAGCACTATGATTCCACTTTCAACATTCTATGGAATCCTGGGGTTTGCAGTTTTGGGAGGGTCCGGCCACCGCTAGTGCAGAAATGGCCTATGTCATAAAGGGCTATTCACTAGTCCCTTATGCTTCATCCAAAACATACCCCCTGGGGTAGTGGTCAAGCCCAGAGGAGGTGCTGCTACAAGTCATTTTGTGGACAGGGGAACTGAGGGTTTGGGAAGGAAGAGAAACATCCCTCTCACCCCACCACTGAAAGGCTGTAGCTGTACCTCATGGGGATGGACATCTTCTGGGGGGGCATAGAACTGCACATGTGGAGTCATCCCCTGATGGTCATCCAAATATTAGCAGCTGGATGGTTGAAGCAATTATTTTTAAGCCTGAAATGTCCCAGAAGAGGGGTGAGTTTCCAGCTTCTGGGCTTCTCTTACATACACTCCAGCTGACCCAGTTTGGCAGGAACAGTCCCATTAAATCTTCTTTTTTCCTACCTTTTCCTATCTGCTTCTGAAATATCCCAGTTTCTCTCACCTCTTCCCATTTCTGCCTTTGTCCTCAGCTTACTTCAACTGCTGCAAACTGAGTTCAGAATAGAAAAAGTAGCTTGTACACAGAAGGAAGGGAAAGGAGAAGGCAGAATCCTGCCCTTCCCAGCAGGCTCAGACAAAAGCAAACTGTTGCTGCCTCTACTAGATTGTGTATTGTTCCTCATGCATAACCTTTGCCATCTTGACCATACTCCAATGTTGCTTGGCCACACCCATCCAGGACAGAATTGGCTCCTGGGTCTGACAAAATTACCCCCACTCATCTTAGAATGATGTTACATTATGTCATAGAGTCATTGTCACTGCAGCTTCTGGTATTAAAAACTGAAGCCAAATGCAAAAACGGAAAGACTACAATTTATCGACAATGCACAGAATTAGCGGTTTGATATCACTTTTAACTGCCATGGTTCCAGCCTAAGGAATCCTGGGATTTATAGTTTGGTGAGGTACCTAGACTTCTTTGCTGGGAAGGTCTAATTCATGTCTATAGAGAATTCTCAGTACCTCACCAAAACGACACATCCCAGGATTCTGCGGGATGGCGCCATGGCAGTTAAAGTGGTAATGCAGTGCTAGAACTGTGTAGAATAGATATGCTTTCAATGCCTTCAAAGCAGGGAAAAGCAGCATATGCTAAAGTCTCCAATCATATTCAGGGTGTTCAATTCTCCTACCTGCAGACTACAAGAATACCCCACTGCCCCTGAATGGAGTTACATGCTTCAGTTGTGAGGGGAACTCCACGCATGGTTGCTCCCCAGATGCTGTCACCGAGATGCAGTGTCAGGGTCCCATGACCCAGTGCTTAGAAGCTTCAGGAATTCATGGTGAGTACCTGTGTGAATGGTTGTGAAAGCTGGGCAGTGAAGAAGGCTGACAAGAAAAGAATCAACTCGTTTGAAATGTGGAGCTGCAGGAGAATTTACACATGTAACGGACTGCCAAAAAGGCAAATAAGTCCAAGACCAAATCAAGTCTAAATTCATGCTAGAAGCCAGGATGTCTAAACTGAGGCCAGTGTACTTTGGAAGTATCATGAGACAGCAAGACTTATTAGAAAAGACAATAATGTTTGGTAAGGTAGAAGGCAGGAGGAGAAGAGGATGACAGATTACAGTTGTGGATCAATTCAATCAAAGAAGCCATAGCCTTGAGTTTGCAAGACCTTAGTGGGGCTATTGATGACAGGCCACTAGTCTCTTAGCAGACTAGTAAGATTTTGTGCAAGCTAGTAACTTTTGTAGCCTTATTTCTCCTTGCCCCAGCCTTGGAACAGTAGTTCCAAACCTTTGGTTTTCCAGAATTCCTGATTGTTGGCCAAGCTGGCTGGGGCTTCTGAGAGTTGATGTTCATAGAATTAGTCAGCCCTCCACCTTTGTGGGTTTGACTTTCACAGATCTGATTATTTGTGAGTTTCTCCAATTCCTGTCCCCACTCACCTCAGGCACTTTTGTATCCAAGGTAACCTTCCCCCTGTGTGGCTCTGATCAGGCTGTGCAGCCCTTCAAAAACCCGCCTTAGGTCCTCCTTTTCCTCCACCAGCCACTACCTTGCCAGCTAAGGATGGTTTACAGCCCAATTTCTCAGCATCACAAATCTTCTCCTGATGTCCCTCCCTCCACAAGGAAGGAGATGGGAAGACGAAGTAGGGGACCATCATGCCAACCCACCCTCCTTCCCTCTCTTTTCCCTTGACCTGGTTTGGACCCAGGGTGCCTGTTCCCCCACCATGCCTTGACCCTCTTCCAACAGACACACACACACACACACACACACATTTTGATACTTGCAATTTTCCCACTTTTGCACCCCAACCCTAGTGAATGTGAAGGTCCAATTCTACTGTCCTTAAACTTCCTACTCAAGTTTTATCACTGTTCTTTTCCTTCTTCAGCCACCTCGGGAGAGAATTCCGTTGTCAAGGGCTGTGCCTCTCCGTCTTGGTGTGACAGTCCCTACACTGCTGTTTACAAGAACCTGGGTGCCATCCAAAACCGCTGCTGCACTGGTAACCTGTGCAACGACTGGATCATCGACGGGACATTGAAACCATCCCCAAGGAGCCAAGCTGGACACCCAATCCAGGCCCAGCAGACTTTGCTCTCAACAGCTCTACTAGTCTCTGTTGCTTTTCTTCTCTCCTCAGGGAGCTCTTGACCTCTGGTGCTAAGATCAGGACTTAATCTGGGCCAGGACTTAGCTGGACTCAGACTTGGAACTTCTCTCCACAGTCCCCTTTATTAACACACGGCTGTGACAAACTGTGGGATGTAACCAAGCCTCTGGGTATACGCAGAGTGCATTCCTCACTCCACTGAGAGTATGCAACTACTCTGAAAATGCAGAGAGAAGAGCACAGCTTGGAAGTAACGGGCTGTCTAGGTCTAGTTATTGCTCCAGGTCCCAGGAGGATTACAAACTTGCATTTCAAAAGTAACATGAGAAGTAAGAGTGAAGATACTTTATTATTGGTACAATAAGTCATGTTTTCTTGTTATGTTCAAAAATTACCTTTCAAGGCCTTTTTTTGGGGAAGCATCTTGTCACAAATTTTCAAAGTTTAAAGTTCTACACTGTTATCAGTCCTAAGGATAGCATCTAGTGGCTTGTCAGAGAGATGGTGAATCTGTTACTCCAAACTTTAAAGGTATATGATGATGATGATGATGATGATGATGATGATGATGATGATGATGAAGAAGAATTTTCCTGCCTTTCTCCTGATAATGGGACTCAAGGCAGCTAGCAGCGTATTTAAAACATTACAAATTGAAAACAACAAAGAAGTATTAGTAAAAGTATAAATGTAAGATTTTAAAAAACAATTCAGAAAGTTAAAACATTAAACATTAAAAATATTAAAATGCATTAAAAGACTAAATGCAAGCCTTAAAAACAGAGCCCTACGGCATTAAAAGCTCAACTCTAGTCAGTTGGTAAAAGCCTGATGGCACCAAATGTTTTGACCTGCCAACAGAAGAAGGGTTGCCTAAGGAGTTGACCTCTATCCCCAAGATAAGTTCATCAGCTTAAACAGCACCTTTAAACTAGGGAACATGGTCTATATAGCTCTTTCAAAACTGAAACTAAAATCAGGGGCAGATTCACTTTCCCACTGACCTGGAAGCCACCAAATGCCTAGCTGGGAGATGATGATTAGAGGCTACAGAATTAAGACAGAGGTGCTGGACACTTCCTTGCCCATCTCTGATGGCATTTTTTAAAACAAATCCTGTTGAAGAGATACCCAAAACACAAACACTTTGTTGTATTATTTATTGTTATCTATTGCTGTGAAGGACTCTTCTACAGAAACATCTCCCTACCTAGAAGGATCGGGGTAAGATCTAAATATCTTAAGGTCTCCAGATGCCAACTGATCTTGGAAGCTAATCAGGGTCAGCTCTGGTTAGTAAATGGATGGGAAACAGACAACAAACACTTAATGCTAGCAATATTTCAGAGGAAGGAACTGGCAAAACCGCTTCAGGCCTAAGAAAATCCTATGAAATTCATGGGGTCACCATAAATCAACAGGCAACTTGAAGGCACTTACCCACAATGCTACAACCCTTACACTCTGCATGTCTCTTGCGAAGATGAAAAGACTCCATCCAACTTGAACAAGAAGATCCTGCCAAGAAACTCAGGGATGTCTTTACCATTTGCTTAAGTTCTGCCGTCCAGATGTTTGATGGGTTGTCTTCTCTCTCTCTCTCTTTCTCGTTTTGATATCATTTTGTATATGAACCTTATTTATGTTAATAAACTATTTTTATAATATTGAAAATAAACTCTTTCAAATGTGCTAACTTCTGTATCCTCCTGAATTTCACTGACACCGCATAGGAAAATTGTGGGGTCACCACCACCACCACCACCACCACCACCACCACCAAAGGCATTTCTACAGTCACCATGCCTCTGATTTTGACATATATGTTGGCCATGTTAATGTTAACCACACCCCTTTTAAAAAAGTATTTCAAATGGCTGCTTTTTAGGCATAAAAAGCAGCCATGGGGTCCCAATCCAGATTGTGCTTCTGCTCCACCATGGACTGGCATCTTGGAACAGCTAGAGTTGACTCACTGAACCAATTACTGAATGGTGCGTAAATCTAATTGATCCAATGGTTCTATTCCAGTTATTATTAACAACTAGCGTATATAGCCAGTGTTGCCCAGGATTTTATTTTCTCATAGATAATATCTGTTAGAAATACCTTAGGAATTACCTTACCTTACCTTAGGAATTAGATGCAGTTGAAGTACACAGATTTGAAATCCTGTATCTCTAATTCCCCAAACTGTCTTGTCCAGTACCTGTAATTTTTCCCCATATTCCCCAATCCAATCTGTATTCAGAGTTCTTAGCATACAGAGGTTTCTGAAGGAATACACTGCCCTCCTCCTTGCTGCTAGACCTCATCTCCATAGCAACTGGCCAGGACCAAGAGCTCTCTGGTTGAGAATTCTAAAGGCCCTTCCCTAAACTGCAAACTCCAGGATTCCATAGAATCTTTTTAGGCAGCCAATCATATAATGTCTTCAGTGCCTGACATGGACAAACAGACAAACTTTGACTTTTATATATTAGATAGAGAAGTAATAGTCCCACTACATTCTGCACTGGTCAGGCCTTCAGGCCTGAAGTACTGTGTTCAGTTCTGGGCACATCATTTGAAGGTGGATATAGACAAGTTGGAGTGGGTTCAGAGATGGGCTATGAAGGTGATAAGAGGGAGGTAGAATAACACATATGAGGAAAATTTAAAAGACTTGGGTTTGTTCAGCTCAGTGAAGAGAATCCTGTGGGGTTGATGTGAATGCACTCTTTAAATACCTCAAGGTCTGTTACAGAAATGAGGAAGCTGGTTTGTTCTTTGCTGCTTCAAAGGTAAATTGCAAAGTCACTGGTCAACTGACATGGGCATTGCCATTGCATTTTTCATCTATAGCTCTCCCCTGCATTTTCTCATAGTGATGTTTGCTTCATCCTGCCCACATTAGAATTCTTGAGCCATCTTTTTTTCTCGCCTGTTTCCCACGGTGGATACTTGCATAATTGTTGCTCACATGCTTTCATGCAATATTACAAGAAACCCCATTTGCCTAAGAATGTGAGATCTTATCTTCCTCTTCTGAGATCCTTTCCTTTTTCTCCTTTGCTCTTGGAAGACGAGTTGGTAGGCTGTTTGGGTTTTAACGATGGAAACTGCTCCTCTGAGATGGAAGGCCATAGCGGGATTCCTGGTGATGAATTTACTTACCTCAGGTATTGACTATAAAAATACATTACTACCATCATAATAGCAAGCTCAACGGGTTAAGTGTCAACTGCATGGAAGCCAAAACAGGGCTACGGGGGTACAGGTGGGTGAGATGTTTCTGTTGTGCTCAGATGAATCCTAAGCTATGAAGAAGCAAATAATTTTTTTTACGAAATGGTCATGTGAAGGTTTAAAATGCTTTTGTTTACTGATGCAAGGCTTTCATTTCAAATGCACAGATTGCTGGTTTTGGATAAAAAAAACTTTCTGAAACAAGTTGAACTGCTCTCCTTTGTTGTGGAGGGATGATATAAGAATCTATCTCTATTCTTTCTCTGTTATTTCTGTCTTTGATACCAAATTTTCTGTTCAAGAAACAATGCTCAGGAACTTATCTATTTCATTAACTAAGGTAGAATCATACAATCTTAGAGTTGGAAGAGACCCCAGGGGCCATCCAGTCCAGCCCCCTGCCATGCAGAAACACCCATCAAAGCACTCCAGACAGATGGCCATCCAACCTCTGCTTAAAAACCTCCAAAGAAGGAGGAGACTCGACCACACTCCGGGGCAGCATATTCCACTGCCGGACAGCTCTGACCATCAGGAAGTTCTTCCCGAGGTTCAGGTGGAATCTCCTTTCCTGTAGCTTGAATCCGTTGCTCCTTGTCCTGGTCTCTGGAGCAGCAGAAAACAAGCCCACTTCCTCCTTGACATGACATCTCTTCAAATATTTAAACATGGCTATCATGTCCTCTCTTAATCTTCTTTTCTGCAGACTAAACATATCCAGCTCCCTAAGCCGTTCTTCATAGGGCATGGTTTCCAGACCCTTCACCATTTTGGTCACCTTCCTCCGGACACACTCCAGTTTGTCGATACCCTTCTTGAATTGAGGTGCCCCGAACTGGACACAGTATTCCAAATGAGGTCTAACCAATGCAGAATAAAGTGGTACTATTACCTCCCTTGAGCTAGACACCATACTGCTATTGATGCCACCAAGAATTGTATTAGCTTCCTTGGCTACCACATCACATTGCTGACTCATGTTCAGCTTGTGATCTACCAAGACTCCTAGATCCCTTTCACATATACTGTTATCCAGCCATGTGTCCCTCATCCTCTATTTGTGGATTCCATTTTTTCTGCCTATGTGTAGGACTTTACATTTCTCTCTGTTAAAATTCATTTTGTTAGCTTTGGCCCAGCTCTCCAATCTGTCAGGGTATAACAGTGTTGAGAAAACTAGACAGGAAGATAGAAGTGCAGGGATAGATGGAAATATCAGTCAACTCTTGCCTTCCCAGGTGAAGCATGGAGCCGGATTGACCCGGCGTGTGCAGTTGTGTGGTGACCAGTTGGTGTTGCACAGCTGGAGGAGAAAGAGCTGCCTTCTCTTTCTCAAATGCTTCACCAGTGTCTAGCAGGACCTTGACCTGAGCATATATCCAGTGATAACATCACTCATATATATTCATATTTGGTATTAGATGCCACATCCCATCACCCTTTTACTTCATTTGCTTACAATTCAAAAGGAGAAAACACGTTTCTGGTACCTTATGAACAAAAGCCGGAGGGACAACTTCCTACAAATCTGTATTGACAATTGCAAGAGCTAATTATGTTGAGAATTGGAAGGGCAATAACAGGAGTGCAAGCAAAGTGAAAGTAAAGTGAAAGGAAACAGTTTGTGTATCAGCTGGCAATGTTTCTGATACTATGTAGAGATGCTCTCCCAATAAAAACCATAGGGCTAACTTTTGGCTTTTTGAAGACACTTTGAAAATGATTATTAAACATCCAAAATCTATTAAGATATTTGAAAACATTAACAGATAAAACTTACAATCTCAGGAAGGGAAAGAAAGTGTGAACACTGACAGATTTGAATGAAAGCATTCCAAGAGCCACTTCTAAGCAGCAGTCGAAGCAAAAGCAAGCAGATTCAGATAGAAAGGAAAGCGTGGACTTTAAAAGAACAGAAACACAACAGAGTTGGACTATTTATTACTAACAGCATCTCCAGGATCATCTTTTTGTGTCTCACTTCAGGAACTTCAGCCTTGGTATGTTCAAAGTTCACTTCCCATCAGTCGGTTGATCCCAATGGCAAGATTGATTATAACTTTTACTCACTCGCTGAAAATGTCACCTGTTCCCCCGTTCACAATGCTTGCATGGATGCACAGTTGGAATTCAGCGTTGGTAAGTTGTTATTCTTGTCGGTGTTCTCGTAGCTGTTGTTCTTGTGTGCCTTCAAGTCATTCCCAACTTATGGCAACCCTAAAGCCAACCTACCACAGGGTTTTTTGGGGCTGGGGATGTGTGATGCCCCCAAGGTCACTCAATGGGTTTCCATGGCTGAGCGGGGAATCAAACCCCAGTCTCCAGGGTTGTAGTTCAACGCTCCAACCACTACGTGACTCTGGCTCTCCTAAGTAAATTGAGGCCAAATTTTATCAGACCCAATAGAGTCTCCTCCTTGATCCTCCCTTTGGCCCCATCCTACCTTAACAGCCACTGGGGTCATTTCCAGACTGCAGTGTTTATAGTGCAGTGTTTCAACCTCCTGTGGAATTCGGGGGGTTTGTAGTTTCCTGAGGCCAAAGAGCTTTCTGGCTGAGAATTCTAAAGGCCCCTCCTTGAAGTGCAAACCCCAAGATGCCATAGGGTGTTGAAAGTGGAATAATAGCACTATAGCAGTGTAGCGCGGAAATGGCCTAGCTATTCTGAGCAGTGGGGGTCTATTCTCCTGTTAATTGGTGTGTAGTATCACGCAATAATCATGAATGTGAATATTAAACAATTACAGAAACATATGGCTATTTTACCTGTTCATAACTGCTCAACAGAGTCCAAGCCAAAGCTTATGGGGGGGAGGGGGATGAATTTATTTTTATTTTTCAGATCTTAGAATTTTCATACAATTTTGCCTCAATTTTTTTTTTAAAGAACCAGTGCCGAACTATCCTTCTGATTCCACAGTGTGGACTACCTATCCCCATAAGAGGAGACATGCACTGACGGTTCTAATTTTGAAGTACCTGTTGAATACATACCTGTTTTGCAGGTGTACTTCAACCCACCATGGCCTAAACCCCATAGATACTTTGGGCCCCATGTCAGGAAAAAGGCCGGATATAAATGAAGTGAAATGAAATGAAAAGGAAAAATAAATTGCTAGTCCCAGCTAGAGTAGACTGACTGACTAAAGGGAACTTTAAGAAGAATTGATTTACCAAATTTCTGTCAATTAAATGTTAAATTAAATTTAATTAATTAATTAATTAATTAAATTAAAGTCTGTTCAAAAGTATCACACAGATTCAGCCCTATGTATTTTACTTGTACAGACAGTGGAGATATTAACCTGAATCCTATAGGTCAGGGCTGCTCAAAATGCCCCCACATGTTCTCTAGAGGGCAAGGGGGTATTTACACCATGTTTTGGAACCCTTCCCGCAGAGGCCATATTAGGCACAGAAATCCTTTTTTAAAACCAGAAGTAAACTTTTAACCCCCTATGGAATCCTGAGGCTTGCCGTTTAGGGAGGGGCGTTTAGAATTCTCAGCCAGAAAGCTCTTTGGCCTCAGTAAACTACAAACCCCAGAAATCCACAGGATGTTGAAAGTGGAATAATAGCACTATAACAGTGTAGTGCAGAAAGTCTCTTGGTTGATTTGAGACTAACAATTGGATTCTTACACCAAAAAGTATAAACTCATTTGCACCAATTACTGTGGTAACTCTTGCTTTAAATACCCCTGCCATATAAATTGTGATAACTGCTGCTAAAAATATTCCTAACTATTCAACAAATTTGACTTCCTTAACCCAAGCAAGGGAAAGGAACACATGTGCCTGTGCCTTCTCTCCTTGCTCACTTTCCTGCCTTCCTTCTGTCTTTGACCAAGCAGGGAAGGAAGGTGCTTGTGTGCTTCCATTCCTTCTGTCATCCTTACCTTCTCCCTCTCTTTGTCTAAGCAGGAAGGAAAACACAAGCATGCCTTTCAATCCCATGCCCTTCCTTGTCTTCCTTCTGTCTTTGCCTGAGTGGGCAGGGAAGGCACGTACACACCTCATGAATAATCAATTTAATGAATATAAAACTTGCAAATGTGGAGGGTCGACTGTACTCGTATATGAATGAATTAATAACATAATAATAAAAGTCATCTTATCCAAGTCCCAATTTGCCAAAGTAAAACCTTTGGGGTCCCCGACATCTCATGGACCTGTTCTCTGTACCTCTTCCCACTTCAGTCAGCCATACTCTGTATATGATCCATCGAGATTGTGCGACCACCAAGCAGCCTAACGGAGGAAAAGAATCGTCCACTTCTAGTGACAAGTACTTTGCCATCAAGTACCTTGCAGAGTACTGTTCCAGGGACCTTTGCAATGCAGAAACGGCTGCTGCAGATGTCCCAAAGAAGCCCAGAAGGCCCAAAGGTAAAAATAGCAAGGTCTATCATACCAATGACAAAAGCATAACAGGCAAAGATTCACCCATTCCTTCAGGATGTGTATCCATTTCACATGGGATAAAAATCAAATCAGTCCCCTGTTCCTACTCTGCAGCTCTTCCTCTTTCTGTCCCAACCCCTGTTCTCCTTGAACATTTTCTTCCTTTCACTCTCCCCTCACTAGAAAGAAGCAGGTTATGGAAAACCGTAGTCACTCTTTGTTGAGAATCCCAGGGCCCTGCGAAAGAAAGCACCGCATGAAGCTGCCTGGAGGCTTTGTGGAATAATGAATCGATCAGACCATCTTCCAGTCTCTTTTGGCTAAGGATGGTTTGCTGCCTAGCTACCAGGGATGGTACAGAAGGCTACAGACAGATTTTAAGGAATTAAAATGAATTTGCCTGGTTTAAAAAATGGCAATGCACTCCTGGAAGATTCACTTAGTAGCCTGGTGAAATGTCATCCATCTAGGTTTCATGGTCTTGAAGCTTGATCAGAGACAGGTAGACACAGACAGGGACACATATTAGTAATAATGTCAAATAGACACATTCAGTTCTTCGATGCTAGGTCAACATACAAGTAGTATGAGTACGCAAATGCCATAGATTTGATGAATCTGCTGTAGTTGGGACTGACATTAACAGGTTACTGTCCTTGCTTATTATACAGAAAAATGTAAACCAAGTAGCTCAAAGAAGTGTTATTCTGGCATCAACTTTCATGACTCTGAACCCAGCCTGGAGCTAGTGACATGCCACAGTGATTTTGACTCGTGTTACCAGGGCAGTGGTGACATCATGATTGGTGAGTACAGATATCAGACTCCCTGGGTCCCAAATAAATCCCTCATTTCTCAAACCCTGAGTTGTAAATCTTCACTTACCTCATTCTTGTGTGCAAGAACAAATAATTTAAAAGGTTTTATTTTCCCACTTGGTAAGACTGCAAAAAAATTGCATTTTTTAAACAAGTCCCTTAGTTTTTTTGTTTTTGTTTTGTTTTTTGAAAAGAGAAGAAAAGAAAACTAGTTATTTTTAGATAGGATGAGTACCATGCAGTCCTCCAGATGTTGTTGGACTATAACTCACAGCAATCCTCACTGTTATCTTACTGGTTCGGGTTGCTGGGATCAGTAGCAAAACATTCATCCTACATTAAAAATGTGTAACTGATGGCAAATAATTACTATGTCAGGCATTGGAATTAAAATGGCAGCCAGTTAATCTGAAAAGTGTCCAGGGTTTTTTTGTTTTGTTTTTTTGATTCATTGATTTCTTCCCTCTCATGTTGTCTTTTCTTCACAATTTGCCCTTTAATACCTAGAAGTGTTGTCATCCACCCTTTTACTGTTGCATTGCATCCTGGGAAAATGTGGGCCTAGCTTGCTATCTCCTAACAAGATTATTTCCCTTTCTTCCTCTACTGCCATCCTCCTTCCAACCAACAGGACATGCTGGTGTATTGATGTACATCAGGAGCTGCCAAAGCAGCTGTGCTGTTCCTCTGAAACAAGTCTTTGGACCAATAGAGATCAATGTCCCGCAGGGCACCTGCTGCTTTGGAAACTATTGCAACAAGAAAGAAAACGCTGATCCAGCCTTGAATAACCATGCATTGGGAGCTGCTAGTGGATTATATGGAAATGGTACTTTCAATCATACCAGCAATTTCACCAACTTTGACAGTGAATATGGCCTCCACTGGGACTTTGAGTGTGAGGGTTACATTGGAGACAGTGACAGAGCATTGCCCACACTTCATCCAGGAGCAGAGGGGTCAATTAATGCCAAAGGGTCCACCCTTCAGCTTAGCTCTCTTCTGATCCCTCTAGGGCTTACAGTCCTTGGACTATGGGTGGTGAGAAATGGGCCTTGGGACACCTTGACTCCCAAGTGCTAAGTTCTGGTTTTGGAAGAAAAGAGAAGGGCCAACCTGGGAATGGATCTGGAGATTGGATCCATTTCGGGACTTCTTTGGTCCTCTCCCAACCATCAGCCAATTCCTAATGTAGCCTGTGAAAGATACTCAGTCATCCATAGGATGCTCTGCTGTGGAGATGTGTGTCCAAAAACCCCACCAAACTATTAAACAAGTTTCCTGCTTGGATATCTGGTTGAGATGTGATTGAGGTTTTGTTTTACAGAAATCTTTAACAGATCCCAGAAATAAATGCAATCTAACCATCAGAGCACTGAAACCTGTTTGTGGAATTACATTTTATTTAATGTTTCTCCCATTGTAAAAGGGAATGTTACCTCTGCAGTGCTTTCTTCCCTTTTTTTTAGGAGGTCCCACTAGTTTCCCACCCCATTGATTGAGAAATGTAAACAGGACTTTTTTTTTCCTATCCTGCAATAGCTCTTCTTGTAATAGGAGTGTGAATGGTAAACAGCAAGTCACAAGTCAGCTACCGGGAAATGAATGGTACAGCCAAGAATTCTCTTCCATAGTAACTTTAATCTAGTCTCGCACAATCCCATTTATTTTTTTAAATCATCCATATTTTAGCTTTACTGTATAATTAATGTAATTCATATTTGTGAACAGGATAAAAGCATATGATAACAAAAAGTGCCTTGTAATATTTCACTAAGATGTTCACAGAATATAACCATCTATCAAATAACTCTAGAAGATTAAATAAAATAGGGTGTATCTGTCTGGAACCCATGGCCTGTGAGGAAAGGCTTAGGGAGCTGGGTATGTTTAGCCTGGAGAAGAGAAGGTTTGACTCCAGCCCACTGCCATGCAAGACTACACCATCAAAACATTTCTGGCAGACGGCATACAGCTTCTGTTTAAAAACCTCCAAAGAAGGAGACTCCACCACACTCGGAGGCTGCGTATTCCACTGCCAAACCGCACTTACTGTCAGAAAGTTCTTCCTAATGTTTAGATGGAATCTCTTTTCCTGAAGTTAGAAGCCATTGCTTTGTGTCCTAGTTTCTGGAGCAGCAGAAAACAGACTTGCTCCATCCTCTATACGGCATCTCTTCAAATATTTAAATATAGCTATCATGTCACCTCTTAACCTTCTCTTCTCCAGACTAAGTATACCCAGCTCCCTAAGCCTCTTCTAATAAGGGCTTCATGGTTTCTATAATTTTGGTTGTCCTCCTCTGGACATGTTTCACCTTGTCAATTTCCTTCCTGAACTGTGGTGTCCAGAGCTGGATACAGTATTCCAGGTGAAGTCTGGCCAAAGCAGAACAGCGTGGTACTATCACTTCCCTTGACCCAGACACTATACTCCAGTTGATGCAGACCAGAATTGCATTGGCTTTCTTGTTTCTCAGGCAGTATATATCAGAGAAAGGGGTGAGGATGGTGTGCAATGGTGATCTGTTGGAGGACAGGGCTGAGTATGTCACACCCATCCCTCCACATTTCTGCTAAGCTCCTAGCCTGGTCCCCTTAAGTGCACTGGAGATGACACTATCTCATGTACTCTAAAAATCCACACTGTCAGGCAGTGGGGACTCTTGACTTCTATGTCAGTGGGGCAAATAATTGGGTTGATAAGTCCAAATATTAACAGAGCCTTTCAAGGCACTGAATCTAATTTTGGGGAATAAAGTTCAGCCCTATAATTCCTGTAAAGTTTGGGCAAAAACTTGAATCAGATTCACCACTCCACTGATGTGGACACCACCAGACACCACTGCCCTTTTCCTGAAATGCCACTTCCTGCAAAACTGGTTTTTGAAAGTGTAAGTTTTTGAAAGCTTTTGTGCAACTGTTATAAAATGTTCCCTTTGCAACTTGGGGTGAGTGCAGCCAGTCATACAAGGACAAGTAAAGAATGTCTTCTACTCAGTCCTGAGGGAAGAAAAGAAGAGATAATCCTGTCCATGCTTCTGTTCACTCCATTTCTCTCTCTCCCAGACTCATGAAATCCAAGAAGCTACACAGCTTGTGTTGTGTCCTAAGGAAACCTGTGAGAAAGACCAGGGATAGGTTGAGTCACAGCAGTGTCCAGAAGCTAATGACAGGGCAAGAAAAGGGAGTTTGTTACCCTGTGTACTGGGGGTCCCGGGAGGGACACCAAATTGTGCTCAACTAAAGTTGGGGAAAATTAGCTCAGAGCACTGCTTAGCGTTACGAGAGGCAGGGTAACGCACCGAGATCTTGAACCCTGTGTCTACGGGGTCGGGTCGAGTCAAGGAGAACACAGAAGTTGAAATAATAACTGATGTTTATTAAATACAAGCAAAACAGTGTATGCGACACACTCATACAAGATAACTAAAGAAAATAAAGGCTGGAGTGGTATAGAGGGATTTTTAGAGGGATTGCTGGTTTGGGTGATACTTCACCTGTCCTGAAGCCCAGAAAAATAGAGGGCGAGGGTGGGGTGCGATGTAACTCAGCACGTGGAGCTGAGGGGAGGTTCGCCAAGCAAAGCTGCAGCAAGGCGGGATGAAACTCGGGAGCGATCTGAGGAAGGTCTCGTAATCAAGGGTTTTTGTAAGGAGAATTGCGACTGCAGGCCATGCCATACTTGGGGGAAAACAATAGATTTGGCATTGGAGAGAAAGCCTCCGAAAGGTCAGAATCTGAATGATTGAGTTATCGTAGCGATTCACAATAGAGTAACCAGTATGCAGACGCAGAGTACTTGGATATTGTATAGGTTACCCATCAAGCTGCCATCGCGGGGCAGAGGCTCTTTTGTAAGTGGCGTGCATACTTAATTAGAGTACTTGCCTGGAGGTCTCCTAAAGCAGTGAGTCAGCTATTTTCTGGCCTGCCTGTATTGTCCAGGAATCTTACGGCTATTAACTGCAGAGCTTGTTTACGTGCTTGTCCGGTGGCCTCGCAAGCACGTGGAAAGGAATAGAGAAGTGAAGCCGAATTATGATATCAAGAGGATATCTTTAATATTCCCAAAGCTCGGACTAACCAGGGCAGTAACAAGTTGCTGTTTAAGTGTTAGGTAAAGGGCCTAGCTATAGTTTGGGAGGGGTATTTTATTTTCCAGATAAACCAACACTCTGTATTATACACAAGCCTAAGTCCAATATGCATGTGTGTATGTGGGTGGTGTTTCTCTTCTCTTCTCTCGGTTTTTGCAGAGGTAGGTATTCTGTTCCTCTTTCCACTATAATCAAAGGCCTCCTAGGACTCACCATTTTGCCGTGCTAACCCCCTTCTACAGCCATTCAGTGGCTGATGTGATGGGATTGGAGAAGCATCTGGTTATGACTGCATAATCAGATGCAAAATGATTACATCATCCACTCAAACTCCTAGGAGGACTTAGACATATCTCAACAGATGATGCTGTTGGTCTCCATCTGGCTATGGTGTCATAGCCAGGTGCTTCTCCCCAGTTTTCCACCAGCCAGTGAATGCTGGAGGAGGGGCCTGTGGCAACTAAACAGGGACTACAGGGAGGGATTTTGAGGAAAAATGTAGTTCCAGCTCCAGAACATTGATGCTATGCTCTGTAGTACAGGATCTCAGCCGTTATATATGGGTATATATATTATATGTAGTCATGGTCCCTTTTCGCATGTCATTTCTCATGCCATTTCACATGCCATTTCTCCAGAGCATCGCACAATTGTGAGGACCATTCCACATGACATCCTCATGTGATGCTGCCGGGGCCAGCAGGTGCGATCAAGCGTTGCTCCGGGGCCCCACATGCTCTTACCTTGAGTGCAGAGCCTCCGGAGACGTGGCCTTCGCACTTCCTCCCCCAGCGCAGCCTGGGAAACTACTTGGCTGCACTGCGGAAGGAAGAGGCAGAGCCCTCATGCTGCCTGCCAACCAGCAGGGAGCTGCTGCAGAGAAGAACCAGAGGGGATGTGAGTGCCTCTTGCAAGGGGCTGCTCATGTGATCCCCGCTTGCCCACGCTGAAATCAGGTAAGATTCGGAAGGGGCCATGGTCTGGGAGATCGGGTGTAAAGCTGGAAAAGAACAGACCTGAAATGCAAGAGTGCACAAATAAGGAATTCAGAGGTCTAAGAGACAAAACTTTGCTATGTGCAGGTTTCCCCTTTGCTCCTTGTAGTAAGATCGGCCTCTGCTACCATGGAAGGTGGATTTTGGAATCATTGTTAGCATCATGTCCAAGTCTTAACAGCCTTACAGTGGCATAGAAAAGATTAATTTGTATTTTGTATGCTTTTCTAGAAAGGTTTGCCAGAATCATATATGGTCTGTTACTTTACGTAACCTAGCTACATAGCAGAGAACCAGTAGGGTGTAATGATTGGAGCACTGGACTATGTATCTGGAGACCAGGATTCAAATCCCTGCTCAGCCATGGAAACCCACTGGGTGACCTTGGACAGGTGACTCTCTCTCCTCTTCAGAGGAAGGCAAAAGCCAACCCTCCCTCTGAATAAATCTTGCCAAGAAAACCCTGTGGCAGGTTCACTTAGGGTCTCCATAAATCAGAAATGATGCTCAATGCACATCAGAACCACTGTGATGTGCGCCAGGATCAATGTGATGTACATTGAGACCAATGCATATTGTCCCATTGTGTATCAGTCCCATTGTGCATTAGGTACCACGGCACAACAGGCACTTTGCTGGTTTTGCTGAATAACAACATAACAGCAGCCCTCAACTGGATGTGGATGCTATGCAATTGCACCGTTCTAATTCCTGCATACTGTTTACTTATGAAGACATAAGGCCCCCAACAGGATTTTGGCCTTTCATTTAACTTTGTAGTATGAGACTAGGCAATCTGATCTCTTGGAAGAGAGCCCAGGGGAAAACTTCTCCTTTCAGATACCTCTTTCTACCATTTTCATTGCCATTGGGATGGGAGATGGGTTCTCGCCTGCAATTTCTTTTGTTGGATTCCACACTATAAAACCCTTGGGTCTCTCTTCCATCACTCCTGCTATTGATAGAGGTGTAGCCCAGCTCAGCGTCACTATTAAGCCAACCATGGGGAACTGAAGTACCAGGAATGATATATACTGGGTAGAATTAATCCCTTAGAGGCTCATTCTACCCTTTCTTGTGAAGGACAGGTGAACTCCGTCAGCTAAAGGATGAGACTGTTTTCTCTGCTGCAGATCTTCTATTGTATCATTTACTACCATTAAAATTCTGATGTGTATCCATTTTCTGTACCAAATGAAACAATGGAGAGGCCTCAGATGACAATTAGTTTACAAGTCCACAGCATCATGCGACTCTCCAAATGTTGTTGAACTATAGCTCCCAGCATTTTTCAACATTGGCTATGCAGATTAGGAGTGCTAGAACTTCTGCTCCACCATCATCTGGAGAGATGCATAATTCTCACCCCTAGAAATTCATGCACATAAATTAGGTGCCTCTGGAGAAAGTATGGATCACCCTGGACGCTAGGTCAGTTTTCTCAATGTGGTCAGAGTGGAGTTCTCAGCTTTGCAGGAAACACTGGAAATAAAACTACCTTGGAAAGTTCCTGCAACTTTGAAGAATATATATACATATATTTGTCTGGGCAGAATAAAACTGCATCACTTTGAACTGTGCAGTCTGCAGCTTCAAGGACTGCATGCGTTTTGACAACCTGTGCAGCTTGGCAATGGTGCATAGCTTTCAGAGAACATGTGGGGACTTCCTGAGAACTGCACTGATGTTGGTGAGAAGTTGGAACCCAGGAAGGTCAAAAGATGAACAGAACGTTCTTGTGATAATAACCCATAAAATTGTGCAGCATCTATTCCTGTCTAATCCACAATGAAGAGCGGTGAAAGTTGCAGTAGGTGCACCACAAGATGTGCTGTTACTCTGTTGCCCACACCACAGTAACTGAAGCAACACTCAGTAATATAATTTGCCAAGGCAAGCAAAGAGTGGAATGCTCTGCAACTCCATGTTTGGCTTTTCATAAGCATTTGCAATGAAGTATCCTTCCTATTTGCTGCGGTTAGGCAAGGTCCATTTTTCACATAATAAAAAGGTTGCACGGTCTCTTCCTATCAAGCTCAAATTAGCATATGGAGTAAATAAGAGGAAACAAGGTGATGCAAGTCATAAAGATACACATCTGTCCTAACCTTTCCAATTCCATATGCACTCTCTCTCTTTTCTGATTTCAGAAACTAATTAGGGTTGGGTCTGGTTAGTATTAGGATGGGAGACCACTAGGACATACCAAGAACCTATAAGTAAGGCTGGGAAGGAATCCTGACTGTGGTATTGGAAAACCAAGAGCCAACAATACTAGGAATGGTACAGCTCAGCATAAGACAGCTTTTCACGTTCCTTGTGCCTTTCAGTTGCTATGTGGGCCCTTTTGCAGTATTGTAAATCTCCTACAGCTGGTCTTTGTTGGAAAGGATTGCTGCCTTGTTGTTCATGGGCTTTTGCTTGCCATGTTGTGTAAGCTAGGAACAAAGTTCCACCTTTTCCCCGCTTTGAGATACAAGTTGTGGAAAATATGGAGGCCAGAGGTCAGTCTGGAAGAAAAACTGCACCAGCAAGTTCGTACTAATAACAGCCCAGCCTCTAACACAGACTTTCTACATCCTATCAACCCTTTCCTGACCTATTTGACTGCAGTGCTCATTATTTCCAGCCACCATGTTAGCTGGGCACAATGAGAGGCATAATCGTGGGGAGGAAGCTGCCTGAAAAATTTAAGTAGAGATACACCATAGGGAATGTGGTCATGCTGGTTGGGGGATACTGGGATTATAGTGCCAAAATAATACTTTTTCTTTGCTCTGTTGAATATCTCATAGCAGGATCTAAGATTAATGGGATTAGTGGTACTCTTCCATCATAGTGATCAGATACCTCACACTTCTTCTGTGGGAAGGTGCTTTGCAACTTCAGAAGGAAAACGCAAATTTTATTGGCTCTGTTTTACAGACTTAGTTGCCTGTTTAGCTTATGTGGGAGTCACTTTTTGTTTATGTGTATGTATGGGTGCATGTGCCTCCAAGTTGCTTGTTGATTTATAATGACCTCATGAATTTTGTAGGGCTTTCTTAGGGAAGGAATACTTAGAGGTGGTTTTTGCCAGTTCCTTTCCCTGAAATATAGCCTACAGCACCTGGTATTCATTGGTGGTGTGCCATGCACTAACCAGAACTGAAACTGCTTGCTTTTCAAGACTAGACAGGATCTGGTGCCTTTAGGGTATTTTGTCGTAGGAGGGCATTTCCATAGCAGAGTATTTTCCTCCTAAAGATCCTTCCTCCAGAGATCTTAACCAAAAGCAAGACAGTGTGAAAAAATACAATATTTTACACATGTGCTATTCTGTCATCTCTGCCTAATGAGAAAGCCTGAGCAGCTTCAAAAACTATCATGACTTTTTGTTTACCCAAATAAAGCTACTACCACAAGATGGATATTGACCTATGTTAATGATTTTTTTTCCATAAAAGGATCTGTGTTTGGAAATACGAGGAATTTGAGCATTTGATTACTATCAATTTTTATCTCCCTTCCCACTCATGATAGGATAGGAACAGTGCCAGGTGTCAATATCAGGTCCACAGGGCACAGCTGGGAAAATCGTGGACATGGGGCCTTTCCTCACCACACTATTATGGTGCTATTATTACATTTTCAACATCCTGTGGAATTCTGGGGTTTGTAGTGTGCTGAGGCCAAAGAGCTCTTCGGCTGAGAACGCTAAATGCCCCTCCCTAAATTGCAAACCCCAGGATTCCAGAGGATGTTGAAAGTGAAATGATAGCACTATAACAGTGTAGTGTGGAAGGGCCCACAGTCTGTCATCCTGTTGGCAACAAATTCTAATAAGACCAGAATTCACTGGTGATTCCAGAGGGCAAGACTGTTTCTGGGCTACACTGCTGTTTGGCCACAATGGTGGTTTCCAGTGCTTTCAAGCTCCATTGTTTAGAAGTACAATGATAAAGAATTCCATTCCACTTGTACTCCAGCTATATCTCACCTGGGAAGTCAGGTTAAACAGAGCTGAAAACACCATGAAAAGACAATTGTGTAACTTTATACAACAGCTAACATCTTAACCAGCCATTCTTGTTCAAATCTGAATAAACGTTATTGCAGAAAAGTCCCGCAGAAAAAGGAAAACTAAACTAACTATGTAGGGCAGCACTTGTCTTTCATTGCCTTACTCCTCACTGCAGTTTGCTTTTGTCTCAGTCTACCGGGAAGGGCAAGATTACCCCCGCTCCTCTCCTCCCTGCCTAAGAGAGTGCCAACTACTTTTGCGCTCTGAACTCAGTTTGCAGCAACTGAAGTAAATTGAGGAAAAAGAGGGGGGTGGAGACGGGAGAGAGAAACTGGAATATTTTTTAAAAAGGGTCAAATAGTGGGATGGCAAAGGATTAACTGTGACTGTCCCTAACAAATCAGGACCATTGGAGGATGTGGGTCAGAATACTGGAGCTGTCAAATTGGCCAATGTACACAACTGAATTTTATATATTTTTTTGATCCCACCTTGAATCCTTGAATTACCTGGCTAAAGTAGAAACCATCCAACGGGTCTATAGAATGCAGAACAATCCTCCCCATGTCACTGGATGGCTATTGACTTTCACCCATGATGTTGAGAAAAAAAAATCTAAAGCCTATCTGCCTGTTAGTATGCCTCCTCTGCCCCACCACTTATTTGCCATGGGGGTAGCTCAGGTGTCATCAAGCTAGGTTGCAGGGATTTTGCAATGAAAACTGTATGGACATATGCTGACAGAGACTGATGCTTTACTGGCACTCCAGTAAAGCCAGTAAAGTCAACTTCCATGCAACCAAAAACATCTTGAAATGGCCGTTGTGTAACTTTGCACAACAGCTGAGATCTTAACCTGCTGGTCCTGTTTCAGTCTAACAAAAACCAATGGCATGACCTCATCCCTTCAATTTCAAAACAGAAAATTCTGCAGACAAAGGCTGGGAAGGAAGGCAAAACTCGGGGAACAGAGCAAGAGTTGTCTTCCGCAGTCTCAACGCCATGTTTTGTGTGTCTCGAAATCTTCTCTTTTAAGATCCCCAGTTAGCCAACCAAAGGCTGTGCTTTGCCGACGGTGTTGCCAAGTTTTTAATGCTGCATATTAACAGCAGCACATTTGCTAGCCACTGGCAGATGTTCCCTTTTCCCTGCAGTTAAACTGCCAATGACACTGAGATAAGATTTGATCTGTAAAGTCCAGTTTATCAAGGCACAGTTAAGAGCACAGCAGCAGAGGGTGATATTGGCAAGCTGGCAGCCTCCATGGAGAGGAGAAGAATAGACAATAGAGGAATACCAACAGAACATCTTGTTACCCTGATTTCTGGGGGTCCCGGGAAGGACACCTAAATGTGCTCACAACAAAGGGGAGGGAATTAGCACAGAGCACAAGTTTGCAATGCAAGAGGCAGAATAACGCAGCGAGATCTTGAACCCTATGTCTACGGGGTCAGGCCGAGTCAATGATAAGGCAGAAGTTAATAATAATAATTGTTTTATTGAAGCACAGTCAAACACGTGTATGCAACACACTCACACAAAGAACTATAGAAATAAAAGGTAGGAGTTGGATAGAGGGATTTTGAGAGGAGGTCTGGTATGGGAAATACTATACCTGTCCTGAAGCCCAGTTAAAAGCAAAGAAGCTGGGGAGTGTGGATTCTCAGCACGTGGGGCTGAGGGGAGGCTCGTCAAACGGAGTGGTAGCAAGTTGGGAGGCAAGTCATGAGCGATCCAACGAGACGCTCAAAGTCAGGGGTTCTTATAGGGAAAATTGTGGCCGCAGGCTAGTCCGTACTTGGGGACAACAATGAGCTTTGGGCTGGAGACAAAGCCTCTGAAAGGTCAGTACTTTAGATGATTGAGTTATGACCAGATTGTCAATAGAGTAGTCAGTTTGCAAACACAGAGTGCTTGAGAGTTGTATAGTCCACTCATCAAGCTGCCCGCTTGGGGCAGGGGATCTTTTGTAAGTAGCACGCATACATAATGTGGCACTTGCCTTGAGGTCTCCTGAAGCTGCATTCGGCAATGAGTGGCCTGCCTGGATTGGGATGTGAATGGTTTGGCTATTGTCGGCTGCCCCTGTGTGCGTGCTTGTCCGGGGGCCTCGCAAGCAAATGGAGAGGAATGGGTAGAGAAGGCCAAATTATTGATATCAAATGATATCTTAATATCCCACAGGCTTGGGCTAGAAACAGCGGTAACAATCTATACCCTCATCTACCTTTAAGGAACTCAAAGAATCAAATTTGCAGTGGCAACCATATTTGAAGAGAACTAGCAGACTGTCCAATTGGTTGTTCACTCCACCTCCACGTTCCCCAGTCCTGATTTAGGACTTGGACCATTTCCACACTACACTGCTTTTGCGCTTTTATTCTACTTTCAACATCTGTGGAATTCTGGGGTTTGTAGTTTACTGAGGCCATAGCGCTCTCTGGCTGAGAATTCTAAATGCCCCTCTCTAAACTGCAAACCCCAGGAATCCATAGGGTGTTGAAAGTGGATTAATAGCACTATAACAGTATAGGGCAGAAATGGCCTTGAAATATCATTAGCAGCAATACTTTAACTGTCATGATTTGTTCCTATGAAATCCTGGGATTTCTAGTTTGGCGAGGAACTTAGAATCCATTGTAGGCAAGCGCTAGACTTCTGTAGCAGAGTATTCTAAGTAGCTCCCCCAGCTTATCCCAGGATTTTCTCAGACAAAGCTGTGACCATTGCAATAGTATGAAGGAGTTCAACACGTTCAGTCTGGTGAAGAGAAGACTGAGGAGTGACATGATTGTACTATCTAAGTATCTCAAGGGCTGTCACAGAGACGAATGGACAGGTTTGTTCTCTGCTGCCCCAGAGGGTAGGATCAAGTGTAGTGGTCTGTAAGTTACAAGAAGGTAAATTTCAACTGAACATTAGAAGGAGCTTCATGACATGAAGAGAAGTTTGGTCAGGCAACTAATTCCTCGAGGGTGGTAGAATCTCTTTCTCTGGACATCTTTAAAAAGAGGCTGGACAGCTACCTATTGGGAACGCTCTAGCTGAGGTTCCTACCATGAGCCTATGCATTGTCCATGGCCTATGCATCATCCCCTTTCAACTGACTCTATGATTCTATGGAACTGGTAAGAGTTGCATAGGACACAGACACCCTTAGTTTAGGTCTGCACTATTTTATTTTATTTTTTGCATATGGTTTTTAGGAGATGATTATATGCTCTGAGCAGCCTAGCAACATTTTATGAAGCATTTTATATTGTTATCACAGGCTTTTATCATATTCAGAAATGTGCATTGCATTAATGAAACAGTGAAACTAATATATGTACTTGCATATATATATGAGATAAAAAACAGAAAGAGGATTGCAAAAGCCCAAATTAAAACTACTAAGGAATAGAAGTTTTCACTGCTCCTCCCCGCACCACATACCAAATGCAATATTGTGACTTGTTGCTTACTATTCCTATTCTGGCAGATGTGAGGCCTTGTTTTGTTTTTAGAGTTGAGGGGAAGATAGGAGAGACCAGCAGACCCCTCTAGGGGAAGGCATTATAAGGGTAACATCTCTCCAGATCCATTCCCAAGTCCATATCCTTCCCTTCCTTCTATTCTACGGTACACCACTTCCAAAACCTGAACACAGAACTTGGGAATCAAGTTGCCCCAAACCTCATTTCTCACCACCAAAATCCAAGGACTATTGTTCCAAGAGTGACCAGCAGAGGGCTCAGTTGAAGGATGACCCCATTGCTAGGATTTGGTCCATGTGCTCGGGGAAGAAGTGTGGGCAATGCTGGACCTGCAGCACTGTCAGAATTAGTGTAATCAGCATACTCATTCTCTGCGTCTTCAGCATCTGAGCCATCAGGAGCTCCCAATGTGCGGTTATTCTCGGTTGAATCGGCGTCTTCTTTCTTGTTGCAATAGCTGCCAAGGCAGCAGTGATTTTCAGGGACATTGAGCACTATTGGGCCAAAAACCTACCTTGGAGGAATAGCACAGGTGTTTTGGCAGCCCCAGATGTACAGTCCCGTGGTGAAGTGTCCTGTTGGTTGTGGGGGAGGGATTGAAGAAAAAAGGTAGGGAATTATGTTAATAGACTGGAAGTATGCCCAACTTCTCCTAGAAATGCAGTGCAGTATTAGGAGAGATGGAACCACATCTAACTTTTCAAGGGGAAAATTATGAAGAAAAGGCAATACAAGAGAGAAGACATCCATGAATCCAGCAGAGAGTCCAAGAAGTTACTTACAAAAGTAGGTACAGTCATCCCTCCACATTTGCTAGGGTTAGGGGCACAGGACCCTCGTGAAAGTGAAAAGAACATGAATAACTCTAGGTCCTCCCAAACCAGACTTGACACACAAAGCAAACTATGATCACCATATTCCACCCACCATGGATTCCTCTGAGGCATCAGGGTTCCTTCATAAGGCAGAAGTGGGTGGCTGGTGGGGCTTCCTGCCACCTCCACTGCTGCCCCACACCATTTTTAATAGGGACTTACTAGCCTTTTTCGCAGTTTGTCCTTCTCACAAGGCTTGTAGTCCTTATTAAAAATGGCACAGGGAGGCAGCAGAGGTGACAGCTAATAAACTGTGAATAATCAAATCCGCAAAAGTGAAACCCGCAAATGCGAAGGGCTGACTGTAATTACAATTATAGTCCCAGGGGCAACATAAACAGTTGTTAAACTTTTTAAAACTACATGGTGGTTCTGCTAGAAGGCCAAAACAAACAAACAAACAAACAAACAAACAAATGGAACAATATTCACAAAACTGTGTCAGAAATTTGAAATACTAGCCTTCCAATGTCACTGGAATTTTTCTTATTAAATATACTTTCTGCTCTGGATCAATCTATAAGTCAAAAGTTTTGGAAGATAATGCTATACATGATCACAACTGCTAGAACAGTGTATGCCCGGTATTGGAAGAATAGCCAAATACTAGAAATAGATGAATGGTTAATAAAATATGTGAAATGAAAGATTGTGACATGCTGTTTAAAATATTGAAGGGATCATTCAGAGATGAAAACAAGAAAGAATGTCATCCAGTCTCGAAATATATTAAGAAAAAGTTTGGAAATTATATTGTTGCAACCTGATGGTTAAAAAGAAGAGAGAGAGAGAGAGAACTTATCTATGATTAGTCATAGATCTATTACACAATTTTGGCTTATAGCACTCTTTGAAGATTTCCAAAGGAGACTGTAAGATTTGATAACATATTTAAGGAGGAGAGACATAACTAATCGAGAAGGGTATAAATTTAGTAATATTATGAGGAAACTAGTAATAGAGGAGTCGAAATTAGTTGTTTCATGGAATAAACCCAATAAAGAACAGTTGGAAGTTCATTTATTTAAGAGTTTTATTTAGAAATGGAAGCATATAATATATTGCAGAGTTGTGATTTAATATTGTAGGTAGTTTCCACAGATTACAGATACAAATCTATTTAAATACATTGCAACACTATTATAGTTACAAAGTAAGCAATACTTTTTGGTTTTAATTTTTTCTGTTAAGATAAGTGACTATCATTTCTACAACTACAATGTTAAAATTAACTACTAATACTCTGTTTAAGGGAGAATCACTTAAGAATGTTTAGTATCTTTGTGTGTTACTTTTTGTCTGCACTATGGAATTAAAAATAAACATTAAAAAAACAAAAAACAAACAGAGGTGAGGATGATTTGGCTAACGCAACGGACTACAACTTCCACCAACTTTAGCTGGTAAGACAACGGAGAAGAGTGCTATGAGTTACTTCCCAAGAACATCAGCAAGATCTTATAATTTGAACCCCTGCTTAAAGGTGACTCTTTCCTTTCCAGATTTTTCAAAAAATAAACTGAAATAATTAGATTTTCATTCCCAGTGAAAACAATCTGAATACAAAAGAATGAGACCAAGCATAAGCCAGTGCTCAAATCATATATCACCTCCTCCGTCATCAGATGAGGCTACCTCGTGCCTACAAAAGTCATTCCAAAAGTTATAACGACACCTGGAAAGGAGTGGTGTAATTACTCGTCAAGTTATAACGTTAAGATAACAGTCATACATTCTTTGGGAGGGAGAAATAAGTTCAAAATGAATAACTCATTCTTTCTACTGATTATTTCCAAGTTCTGATACAGGATGATGACTGAGGCCCAAATTCCATTTCTGCATGTGAAAATGGAGTAAGTGAAAACTTACATCTCTAAGTTCAAGTGAAGGATTCATTTTTCATACTTGAGTTTGATCTCTCTACTCACCAGCTGAGACGTTGCCATGGCCTTGGTAACACCGGTCAGTGTCCCTGAGACATGTTACATTCTCCAGTGTGCTTTCAGGCTCATAGATGCTTAAGCCAGAGTAGCAATGACGAGGGTTGCTTGCTTCAGGCATTTCTATATAATAATAAAAGACAGTGTGTGTCCATCTCTATGTATATGTTTTCTATCTCTTTACCGTCACTCCAAGACCATGAAATCTAGAGATGCGACACGTGGTATGGATCCCGCTCGCATGTGTCTCAATGTCGTTGCGTTCTGAAAATGGATTCATTAAAACTAGTTCATTACTATCTCTCTGTAGCACGCAGTACCATCTTTGGCAGCTAGATGTCAAACCTTTCCCAGGCAAGAGAGACAAAAGTCCAGGGAGAGAGAGAGAGATTCATTTCCCCACAAAGCCTGTAGGCAGCTTCGTCTAGTGCTTTCCTGTGCGGGGCCATGGAACTCTTCAAACGATTTGAAGACAGAAAGGCCATTTCCACACTAGAGGCCATTAGCGTGTTATATCATTATAGTGGCAGCGTTGCCATTTGTGCAAAGCTGTCAGGTTAGAAATGCTCTTTTCTGCACCCCTGCTCCTTAAGCGAATGGATAGTAGTATTGCCACTGGTGTTCCTTCTGCATTACTGTGTCCTTGGCCACTCCCTTGTCCCACTTCACCCTGCCCCACCGCCCCTGACTGGGTGGTGATTGCTTTTTTTTTTTTGGAGGGTTTTTGGGGGGGGGGGCAGAAGCCATACTAACACAGCAATGTTGTAACAGCCTGACATGCCGCTATTGCACTTTTGCCCTATACTGTTTAAAAATGTATTAAAAATTTTTGACTCAAAGGAGACATTTAAAATAAACAGGGAGAGATGATAGAAAGTTACCATGCCGTGGGAGTTGCTGAGAGAGGGACAATCGGGGCACGCCCACGGCCTGCCCACGGCTGGATCCACCAGCAGCGCTGTAACGATATCTCACTAAAACAGCCGATGGGATTGAAGCACTAAAGTAGGCTCTTCACAGTTTTTTTTCCAGAAATAGAATATGGTAATTTGGCAACACTAAGGGATGGGATAGCAGCTGGATGGTGATGACATTGTGTGGAAGCGTGGCTCCCGGACTGGTACCAACCCGCTGCTACAGTGTTATAGCAATGTTGTGTGGAAATGGTGAAAGAGGGTGGTTGCTTCTGTTTGTTGAAGAGTAAATGTGGGGAGAAGGTTAAAGAAGCACAGGTGTGGAAAGAGAGAGGAAGAGGAGGGAAATGGAGACAGTACCAAGGTAGGAGTGCGGTATTAATGTGCTCTTAACCTATGTGAAGCTAGTATATGTCATGAAAAGAAATACCTTCAGAATCTTTGCTTATCACGCAGCTATTGGTGCTATGGGAGCCCTTGCTCAGAAAAAGAAATGGAATAATGGGAAACCTTTCCTTTATTTATTTATTCTATTTATATTCCACCATCCTCCTGCCAAGAAACCCAGAGTGGTTTTCAAAATTTAAAACAACAGATTCAGTTTAGCTAAAAAATTTACTATGAGTCAGTTTTTTAAAAAAATCACAAATGTTAATGCTGTTAAACGCCATTTCCACATGATGGCACTGTCCTGGGATAGGGATGCATTGCTGCATATCTGCAAGTTGTGCTTTCACACAACATTGTTGCGGTCCCACTGCTCACACATCCCCACTCATTGCAATTGCGGGATATTCCATTACCAGTTGCTGGTGTCTGTTGTGTCCTCACCAGCCATGCCCATGAAGGTGGTGGGACTGAGAGAAAGCCCGCGTCTGAAGATCTTAGAATTCAGGTCAGCTCATATGGGGAGATACATCTTTTAGATAATTTGGACCCAAGCCATGTATGGCTATTACCTTCTACAAGTGATTTTTTTTTTCTCTATAGGTGGTCATTTTTACCTTTGACCCTTCCAGGCTTGTGATAGACATCTGCAGTGTCTTTTTCCAGATTGCAAAGGTCGCTGGAACAGTAGTTCACATGGTACTGGATGGCCAAGTACTCATCACCAGAAGTGGTGGATTCTCTTCCACCCTTAGAGTCTGTGATATTACTGCAGCCTCTGTAGTTCACAAGCACAGTGTGGTTGACTGAAAAATGACAAACAAGAGGTCAACAAGGTAGCAAAGTGCTTCAAAGGCCTCACTTTGGCAAATTTGTCCTGACTGGGAGGCCTCGCTGAATCAGTTAATTTTTACAAGAATCCATGAACTATATGCATCTGGAGCTTTCAAATAATCACAAAACACATAGTAAAACCACATTAAATCAATATACAATGGCCAGAATCCAGCCGTTAGTACCAACTAGAGTCGATAGGATTTTTTTTTTAATGTGTTGACTCACATTTCAACAATTGATTCAATGGCTCTATCCAAGTTAGGATTAAATAATAGGGTGCCGGTCAAAATTTCCGGCATGCTCTAGAATTAAAATTATGGGCCTAAATCTGTATGTTACTCCTGAATAGAACAGATCCACTCAATCAATGGGAGTTTGCCAACTCTTATTAAACATCCATTCATTCAGTGAGGTCCAGTGGATTTAAAGCATACCTGTCAAGCAGGTTATATCTTCAACAGGTGCTTCAGAACTTGAATTGTCAGTCCATGGCCATTTCCACACTACACTGTTATAGTGCTATTATTTCACTTTCAACATCCTATGGAATCCTGGGGTTGGCGTTTAGGAAGGGGCATTTATTTATTTTTATAAAAATTAAAATTAACATTCAATTCCATAAGAACAACAAGGCATGTGTTATTATTACATGTGTATCCAAAACATTCAACCTTGGTTCAACATTCCAAATCACATTCATCTCTGACTTCCCTGCTAGCAAGAGGCAATAAAAAGATAACACTTTTAAAGCATTGTCTGTAAAATTAAACAGAATGTGCAACGAAACCTGCGCATTATATCTAAGTCTCAAAATTTAACCAATTTAACATCACCCCAAAGATTCCTGAAATATGAGAAAACATTATCCCAATCTTTGATTAACCTTTCAATGCCTCTTAAAACATAAGTGAATCTATCCATCTGCATCACATTGAATAGTTTCATTTCCCAATTTTCTAGCAAAGAAAGAGTTTTTGGTTCCACATTTGCGCTAATGCCATTCTAGCTGCAGCTATCATGTAAAACAATAGTTTACCCACTTTTTTCTCTAAATCGTAATTCATTATAGACAATAAATATAACTCAGGGGTTATTTCATACTGGCTACCTAAAATTATTTCTGTTTGAATGTGTATAACGTTCCACTATGTTAACCTTTTTTACATGTCCACCATTGGTGATAAAAGGTGCCTACGTCAACCTCACATTTCCAACACTCGTCAGAAAAATTTTGGTGAATTTTTGATAGTTTTGCTGGAGTCAGATACCATCTGAAATACATCTTGTATATGTTTTCTCAGATATCTTGACACACTGTGTAGTTTAGTCTCTTTGTCCAAATTTTTTCCCGTTGGTCTAAAGGAATGGGATGGGAGAAATTTTGTGCCCATTTATCATTGATAATTTAATTGGTTCGTCTTCCATAGACCATCTTAGTAAAATTTTGTAGACAGAAGAGGTTGATTTTGTTTTCGTAGAGCTCAATATTGTAGTTCTGCTGTCTGCTTTCATTTGAAATCTGTTTCGTTTAATGTTTATTTTTAATTTTTCTCAAAGTTGTCGATACAGAAGCCAGTGGCATTTCATCCTTGTTTCGTTGAGTTCTCGTTGGGATTTAATTAGTATTCGTTCTTGCTCAAGTTCAATCAAATCTTTATATTTTATCCATTTTTCAAACATGATGTTTTCTTTTTTATAATACGCTTCATAAGGAGAGACCCATTGTGGTGTTTTCCAGCAACATCTGGGAAAATATCTCCTCTAAATGTTTAGTAAGGCCTCCCAGATGTAATGATTGTTAAATTCCTTATTAACTTTAGCCGTGTTAAACCAAAGGTAACAGTGCCGACCTGACCACAGGTCAGCTCTTTCTAGGTTTAATAATCTCGTATTGTTTAGGTTTAGCCGCTCCTGCAGCCAGGTTAAGCTGCAAGCATGATAGTACAGAATAAAATTAGGCAAGACCAGACTGCCTCTTTCCTTAGAGTCTTGAAGAGTTTTCAGTTTTACCCTTGGCAGAAAGCTTCAGGGAGGGGCATTTAGAATTCTCAGCCAGAGAACTCTTTGGCTTCAGTAAACTGCAAACCTCAGATTTCCGCAGGATGTTGAAAGTGGCATAATAACACTGTAAGAGTGTAGTGTGGATATGGCCTCGTCTCCTCTCAAAGGAGAAAAGCCGTCCATGCAGTGGAAATCAGAAGGAAATTCCACCACTAGTGAATTCAAAAAATGTGGAGGGAGGAGAAACATTGGCACTACGAGTCTAACATCTCTAAACCAACAAATATATTCCAAGCTAACAATATTACTGTGTTTTCTTTTTTAAAAAAGAAAATTAAATCCCCACATTTTGAATGGCTGAAAAATGTCAGCTGGCTGGACTTTTTGAGCAAGAAGAAATTGAACAGTGCCAGAGACTGATTACTTGTAATTCTGGTAGGAATATTTAGTTGGGTCTGTAACACAAAATTATATCTGCATATTTCTCTCTGTATCACAGCACCAGTGATACAGGAGTTCAGCCATCCCCTCCAAGTTCATGTAATCCCATTGGGGGATGTGAATGTTTTCCCCCAATTAATTAATTATGTTAAGACAATCTAATTCACAGTCAAAATCATGCATGACACAAAGTAATGTAAAACACAATACTAGAACACTAAAGCAAAGCATGAAACACCAACTTTCTAAAATACATAAAGGCTCTGACACACACACCCAGCTAAACTATAATGAATGAAAGAAAAAAGAACATAGACACACACACATTTCTACCATTACAGATTCTATTAAGTAATCCTACTAGAAATACTAGTCAGTGTAGCCACAAATTGTTACATCATTAGATTTCCTGTTGTTCAAAAAGCCCATAAACAGTTTCCGATCTTTCAAAAGAAAAAAAAAAACTTCCATCGGCTTACCCTTTAAAACCCACATCAGTTTGGCAATTTGAGCTAATTCAGCAACATTCACAACCTATTCTTCCAAAACTGGGGAATGTGAATTCAGTTCTCTTTGGAGTTTCGAATTCATCCCTACCTTGTACTTTATGGAAAACTGGGACCTAACTTAAAACAAACAAACCAAAAAAAACAAACTAGCAGCTTTAGGGCACCTGAAAACTCACAACTCTTTTGGGTCCAAGAGTATTTGCATCCAAATTACCTATGCGGAGTTCCAGCCGTGCATCTGCGCAAGCCTGTTCATCAGGGGAACATGTGACATTTTCTCCAAGTACGCTTACTGAGGATGTGATTTTGTCTGGAGAGTCCAAATGCGCAATGGAAATGAACTCATAGCATACCAAGGCTGAAGTTCCTGAAATAAGAAACACAAAAATGCCAAAAAGAAGATTCTGCATATCCCATCAGAATGTACTTAGTTAAGTAATACTAAGCAGTGTCTCCTGGTCTGACCCCATCCCCCTATTATTTCTTACTGGGTGTCATCCATTGAAAGCAACAGAGGTCTGTTCTCCTGTCAGTAGAGACACAACACCCCACTCCTGCAAGTGGTCTCCCAGGGCAAGGAGGAATAGTGACAGGGATCCTGCTTCTGATCGCACACTGGAGATCACTTGCAGGAGGCGGTGTGTGAAAAATATCAGTTTGCTGTATCACAGTTGAAAAGAAACAGACCTCTGTTGTTCACTGTGACTGATACCTGGTAAGTCAGGATTGGGAGACATTTACAATCGCTATGTGTTCCCTACACTGTTGAATACGTAGAGACCCTGAAGATGAATCAGTTACAGGTGCATAACTCTAGGTTGCACATTTGTTATTACAGCTGTGAATTCCAACCAGCCTCTTTATTTTAGTTCTAAGTTAATATTGAGAAGTTCCTTCACCCACTAGGCAGAAACCCCTGTCTTATTTTAGGATGACCATGATTTGCTGTCAAAATGATTGTCATGAGATCACCCACGTTCAATATTACTAAGAAGAAGTTTTCCTGTTCAGAGTGCCATCCATTTGTGACCAGAGTTTGGAAAAGTTACCTTCATGGCCTATAATTCCTAGAATTTCCCCACCAATATGCAAAGTGGCTGTGTTGGGTGGGGGTGACTAATTGAAAAAGTAATTTTTGGAAAATTTTGAACATGCCTATTCTGGGATATTATAAGGACTCAAAGAAGCTGGATTGCACTTTGCTCTCTTTTCTCATTTCCTTCAACTGTTGCTCTGCATTAATGTTAGTTAACTGATTTATTAGTCACCCCATAACTCAGGATCCATTCACGTTACTCAGCTATAGCACTATTATTCCATTTTAACTGCCATGGTTTCATGCTATAGAATCATGGGTTTTGTAGTTTGGTGGGGCACTGGCTGAGAATTTTAAATGCCCCTCCCTAAACTGCTAACCCCAGAAACATGGAATAAAGTGGAACAAAAGCTCTGTAATTTAGTAGTGTGGATGGATTCCAAGGTTGCTCCTGGAAGCCACCAAGCAGTCTTGGTGCCCATTGGGTTTTCTCTCTCTTTCTACTCCACCTTAACTTCCTCTCACTTTTAAAATAATAATAATAATTATTGTTGTTGTTGTTGTTGTTGTTATTCTTTATTTACATAGTGCCATCCATGTACATGGTGCTTTACAAATTTAAAATACAACAGTTGCCCTAAATAAATACATAATAAAATGAAAATATACAATGAAAAGGATCCAGGGTATATGGAATTACAACCAGAACAACATAACGTTACTATAATGGCAATAAACATTACTATAATGCCAATAAAATATAATATCTAAATAAAAGATTTGTTGTAGTTCAGTATATCTCAAGATTCATCCAAAAACAATAGACACCTCTCTTTTCTTCCCCAGTGGCTCTGCTTCTGCTCCAACCCAGTTGGCACTCAACCACTTGAATTTGCTATTAAAGAGGAAGGTTGGTGACACTTACCTGAGATTAAAAAGATCATCACCAGGGATCCTACTATGGCCTTCCATCTCAGTGAAAGACTTTCCATAGTTTGAGGCCACATGCCTCTGGAAGCTAGGAATCAGTCTTCTAAAGGGAAATGGACAAAATGAAGGAGAAAGCTGTGTAAGTTGTGATCTGAAACTCTTTTGCAACTGGATGTTTTGTTTTTACACATCACATGCAAACAAAGGTTGTGCAAAGACCAACTTCCTGGAACAAGAAATCAAAGGAAATGACACAATAGTATGGGCAGGAAGAAGATAACACAGTTTTGGGGACGAGGTTGGGGACAGTTAGTAGAATGGGAAATGGGCTTTGGTTTGGTCCAAACTCTAAAGAAGCTATCCCAGATGCAAACAGGATCCAGCAATTTCAATAGCACATTTAAAGTTTAGTCTAAAACCCAAAGCACAATCGCTCCTCTAGCACAGGTATGAGTTTCCCAGGGATACCCATGTTCTTCAACCAGCAGCCCGCCCATAATATAACCCACATCATGTGTCTCCTTACTTGCCATAATTTCTTTATTCAGAAATCATTTCCAATTACCGTCAGTGAAATTTACAGAAATGTTGATTTGTCTCACGGACTTGACCCACTGAATCAATGGAAACTTGGTAACTCAATGTTTTTGTAAGTGTCATTGATTTGATTGTTCTGCTATTAGGGACTACTAATGACTCCCACAACCTCTGTGGGAAGAACTTCTATTAGCCAGAGGATGGGTAGGCAACCTAGTGTCCACCTGACATTTGGGACTGCAAGTCCCATGTATCTCAGTCAGAAAAACCCATGGTGGAAATATTATACCAAAAAACATCTAGATGGCAGCAGTTTTCTAGATCCTTAGTCAGATAATATTGAGGTTGTTCTTCTATGTTACATCATCTTTAATCGTTACTAAGCCCTGGTGTCACAGTGGTTAAATGCTGGTACTGCAGTGACAAGGTTGTGAGTTTGATCCTGCTGGGCTCCAGGTTGACTCAGCCTCCCATCCTTCCTCAGGTCAGTAAAATGAGTACCCAGCTTGTTGGGGGCAATTTGCTAAAATACCCTGTAAACCACTTAAAGAGCACTTAGCTGATCAGCGGTATAGAAATACATATGCTATTGCTATTGCTAAATTACTATTGGAAGATGTACCTAAAGCTATTCCCACCACTACTAGAACTGACGCACTGAATCAATGGGAAGTTGGGAAATCAGCACTTCGGTAAGTGCCATTGATTCATAGGTTCTACTCTAGTTAGGACAAAAGGTTGGCTTAAGCCATGGAAATAACTGTAAGTAAGTGATTAAAGTGTACTAGGAAAGAGAAGGAAGGAAGGAGGAAGGAAGGAAAAGACAGACACATATGTCTGAAAACTCTTCCAAAGGACTGAAACTGATGCTCAGGGAAGATGGTTTAATCCCTTTCAGCCCAATGCTATCTCAATGTTTTCTCATCTTAATCTTTACTGAATTCACTACTTAAGATGCAACTATCACAACCAAGGTATCCAGAGCATAGCCGTATCATCTGTATTTTCCATTAATCATTCAAAACTTTCTTTCAAAATATCCTATAGAGTCTTAAACCTTTGGCCTAGCACTCGAGCACAGTACCATTCACAGAGCTGTCATTTTTTTAAAAAAGAAACTTCCCCAGTTAGGAACAGTTGCAAAACTGTGGATGCATCCTTAAGGGATGTTTCAAAACATACAAAGCCGGCCTCTGTTTTTGTAAAAGCATACAGAAACACTGTAGAATTTTTGTGCTGTCATCTGGGGTCATGAATCATGTACCTACAAGCATCTACATGTGATCTTCTTCCATGCATGTTGTGAAACGCTGCAGAATAGAAACAGCAACACAGAGGGAAACACAGACATTATTTTCCTGGGGGACACCTGATTTTCTTAAACCAGCAATCCTGCCTTGAATATTAAGGTGCCAGTGTGTCACCTTATTTTCCATAACTTTTTTTTAATCGAGATCTCATTTCTACGTCAAATCTTAGGCCTGAATACAAAGTTACCTTCAGTGGGGGGGGTTTAAACAGAGCTTTGATAGCCATCTGTCGGGAGTGGTTTGATTGTGCATTCCTGTGTGGAGGACTCTGTGTGTGTGTGTGTGTGTGTGTGTGTGTGTGTGGACCTGATGACCCTTGTGATATTTTCCAGTTCTATGATTTTATGATTCTACTGTAATATAGTAGAAATGCAAGCCAAAGAGAGAAAGAAACAGATTCAGAGCCCCAGTTACTTATGGATTTTGCTGGCTTGTCCTGGGTGAATTACTCCATTTTCACACTAGCCAACCTGGCAGGGTTGTTGTGAGAGTAAAACCGAGCCACTTTCAGGACTATGACCCTTAAGATCAGGGTTCATTTCCCCTCTTGGCCACAGAAACCAATTGGATGACTTTGAAAGCATCACACAAAATCTCATGATAGGTTTGCCTTAAGGTTGCCATAAGTTTAAAACAACTTGAAAGCACAAAACAACAACAGTCATTTCTGTTTATGCCACCAGCAGTTTAACAGAGGAAAAGTGTGATGTGCAGAAACAAATTCTGTAACTTTTAGGTGCTTTTTAAAAAAATTGTTTCACTTGTTATACGTTATTTAATTTTGGGATGTTGTCTAGGCTCACTACACCTCTGCTGTTAAGTGATTACCAATTTTTTTTTCCTTTCCAAAGAGGCTGCCAACTTGTCAAGAACCCCGGGCTACTGTGCCTTTTACAGCAGCTTGATAAACCAGAATTTGTAGGTCAAATCTTATCTTGGCATCATCAGCAGTTTAACTGCAGAGAAAAGTTAACATCTGCCAAGGGCTGCCAAGCACTCCGCTGGTAACATGAAAAGTCTGTTAAAAACTTGACAATGCCATCAGTGAGGACAAAACTTTGGTTGGCTAATGTGGGGGTGGGGATCTTAAAAGAAAAGAAGGTTTAGAGACACACAGAACTCTGCACTCAGAGGGACAAGACACCAAAAGATGAATCCTGCACTATTCAGCTAAATTAGTCTTCCTTTCTCAGCCATTGTCTTCAGCATTTTCCTTTCTGAATTTGAAGCAATGAGGTCATGCTGTCGCTTCTAATTACTGCAGAGTGAAACAGGACAAGCTGGTTAAGATCTCAGCTGTTGCATGAAGTTACACAATTGCCCTTTCAATATGTTTCTGCTTGCATGGAAACTGACTTTCCAGGCCAAGATCCTGGTGGAGTGCTTGGTTTCCACCAGCATAAGTCCACAAGGTTTCTGCTGCAGTGTTGCTGCAACCCAGGTTGATGATGCTTGAGTGACCCCCATAGCAACTCAACCTTCTGTTGTGATTTGGCAGTGACAGTCCTGATTAATCCTCTGTTATCCCAGGTTTTCCACTGCTTTTGAAGTGCCCCAAGTTCTCTTGCTTCCTCACACTTTTCCTGTTTGTCCTTAGCTTACTTTCATTGCTACAAACTGAGTTCAAAGGACAAAATGATTTTGCACTTCGTTTACTCATGCGGGAAGGGAGAGGAAGGGCCACATTTCTGCCCTTCCCAGAAGGTTCAGGCAAAGGCCAACAGCTGCAGCCTCTCTTAGCTTGTGCATTCTTCCCCATTCATAACGTTTGCCAACTTGACCAGACTCTGACGTTGCTCAGCCTCACGAGTCCCAGTTTTCATCTGTGAAATATTGGAGCATATGCTGCAATATGGTTTCTCTTTAGCCAACCTAGCCATTTGTTAAGGAAGCTGGCAGGTGCAGGTACATGTGGTGTAGCCATAAAGCAGAAAGCTACACCTTTACCTCTGAAACACAGAATTTCACATTTGTAAACCCTTGGGTGCAATTGTTTTCCAGATGTTTCTGCTTCCAGCTTCACCCTTTCCCCACAAGATTATGACCAAGCCTCCCATGCATGAGGCCTTCATCATCTGGCAAAAAAGGAACCCCTCTCTAAATCTGGGCCTGTTACCTAACTTTTCAACAACACTTTTTTCTTCCGCCGGTGTCAGCTTCCAGGCAAAGAAGTGACTCAGTCTGTCCCTGGTCTTTCCCACAGGTTTCTCTAGGACATCCCACAAGTTGTGCAACTTCTCAGATTTCCTAGGTGAGTTTGGGACATAAAAAATGGGGATGATCATCGGCAGAGACAGGATTGTCTCCTATTTTTTTAAACGGATATTGTTCTTTCTTTTGTCTCACATGACTGATTGCATCCATGCAAAGTGGTGTAGGAAGCATTCCAGAACAGTTGCACAAAGGGTGGTGGAAGAACCTTAATAACGGATGGGCAGAAAAGGGAATTTCAGGACAAGACAGTGGTGGTGATTATAGTAGCTCCCATGTCAGATGGTTGGTGATTCCATTCCAGCTTTTAGAATGAACTTTAAAGGAGATATCCGAGAGGAGAGGTTTATTAAAACCAGAGCAGATTCCCCAGCCCAATGAAACGAAAGCTACAAGCTGGCACTAGGAGAGGAGTTATTTGGCTTCCTTTGAGCTCAGTACAAGGGATTATTCCAAATAGTTCTCAAGCTTTGATCTTCCAGATGTTTTGGACTTCAGCTCCCAGACATCCCAGTCAGTTTGACCGATACTTAAGGAATCCTGGGAGCTCTAGTCCAAAACATATGGAGGACCAATGTCTGGATTACTCATTTTCTTATTTAAGAATTAGGGCAAGGCAAGGGAATAGGAGTGGGTGTGAAAACATCAGCCCTCTTCCTTTTAGTAGAAGGAGAAATGAAAAACATAATGTGTAATCTGGATCCTTGTAGCTGTTTTCAAAGATGGGCATGACAAAGGCCATTCTTTCATGAGGATCCTGCACTCCTAACCCTAGAGAATGTGGAGGATCAACTGCATTTTGTTTTATTTTATCTTAATATTTTATTCTATTTATGTATCTATCTGCATCTTGTACGCAGATACATGTGAAAATGAGGGTAACTCAGATCTGTTCCTAATACAAAGCAAACTCATCCATATGCATGTTTACCCATCAGCAAATTCTATTGAGTTTAATTGGATTTTATTCTTAGGAAAAAAAATGGCATTGGACTCTGGCCTTAGCCAGCTGCATCTCTCCCACACCCACAAAGAACCCCAGATGAACACATGGACAGAGACGAGACAAGCCAGTTCATATTTAACTTCTACCCAAGCAACTGGAAAGCCTTTAACAATTAAAATTAAAAAATCTTCCACCTGTTTTTCTTAAACATGAATAATCTATATGCAGGTTTATAATTATATCATGTCTTATTTGGGACACAGAGATATAAATTACTCTCTGTTTACAGCCAGCCTTTCCCAGCATGTTGTTGTGTAATTGCTGGGAATGGTCATTTGGTTCCTCTGGTGTTTATTTTCTTTTTTTTTACAGGATCCTTTTTAACAGTTTCATGTCCAGTTGAAATTCCCTGGCATGTTTTTTTTCCAGGCATGGAGCTGAAGTGATTGGGAGCATTGCTTCACTTAACAATGGCCACCTGAAAAAGGAGGACAGGTCTCCTGGGTTCCTATGCCCTACACCCACCCCCATTCTGTGGGATGTACTATTTTCATAATTGAACATATTTATGGCTGGAAAACATGGTTGAAGTCACACTGGCCAGAAGACATGGTCAGGTCGTAAGTTCAGAGAAGATTAGGTAGGAAAACCTGACCCTAATGGGTTTGTGATAATCCTTTCAACACTTCAGTCTCTACACTCCCGAAAATAATGAACAACAAACTGTCCAGACTGGTGAGCAATTAGAGACCACTCCTCAATCTTATCCTATGGAGGCCTTCCCTATTCACAGTACGTGACCAAGAAATTAAGAGATTGTCATGACTCCCATCAATGTTCTGTCACCCAGAGTTAAGGCAATCATCCCATTCCACACTCTTTTGTCAGACCCATAGGAAAGCTATTACCATTTTGTGTACACACTTCAAGGTAGGAAATAGGGTATATAAACCCCAACTTCAACCTCAGCAAATTGTAGTACTTTGGGCATATTATGCTGTACATGGTACCCCAGACTCCAATTCCTCTGTGCTACCTGTCTGAACCACTCCTCTTTGACCTTCTTCTTCAGGACTGCTAACCATGAGCTTCTTCACCCTTAATCTCTCTATCCCACCTTTTTTCCCTCACTTTCTGATAACCTGTATGGTTCTTGAGAGTGTCTGATTTCTTCTATGTTTATCAATCCAAATGCAGTGGCCCCTCCACTTTCACGAGGGTTTGGGCTGCAGAACCCTCACGAAAGTGGCAAAACCACCTATAACTCCCCCTTGCTCTCCCTCCCATTCCCTTTTGGGACTCCCCTTCCATTCTCTTCTGCCCTGACTTGTGTGCCTTCCTTCCTCGCACCGAGGCAAAAGGCAAGGTAATGGAAAGAGGAGCCCCAGAAGAAAATGGGAGTACAGGGGGTATTATTCACTGTTTTTCCACTTTTGTGAGGGTTCTGTGCCCCAAACCCTCACAAAAGCATATCAATAGTCTTCCACTCCATTCTCTGCCTCTGGACTTGCTTGTCAGTAGCCCAAAGGGAGCCTGGTCAGTTTTATCGCCCCACCCCTTCACTCTCCACTTGCCTCCTAAACTCACCAGAGCCAAACAAGTCTCTTTTCTGCTGCAGGAACCTCAAAGGAGGGGAGATGCCCCCTCATTTCTTCCTAATCCACCCCCATCCTGTAAATAAGAGGGCAGGTCTTCCTATTAGGCAACACTGCCTTGCCACCCTGATTCAGATCAAAGGTGAACTTTTCAACACGTCCTACCTCTTTAGGACGCTAAACTTGATCCCTTAAATCTCTGAAAGCTGGAAGGAGGTGTTTGTTTTGTTTTTGTCCCTTTTTGCAAAACTTGTGCTTTTGTGTCCTGAGGAGGCAGTGGCTCCAGCTGGCCAGACCTTCTCTCCCTGACCAAGAAAACTGCCTTCCACATCAGATGGCAGGGGTGCTTAGGGAAACCCTTGCTGTGGAAGCCAGGGGGTAGTGCCTTCCAGTGGGAAGAGCTGAGCTGCTTTTGTGGGGTTGTGGAGTGCTGGAGGAGGGGAGACCCCTTGCTTTGGGATTGCTAGAAAAGAAAAGGGGGGGGCTTGCTTGGCTGAGGATGGTGGTGCTGGCAGAGGAAGGAGACTGACTGGGCTCCTCTCTCCCTCCACAAAAAGCATTTGTGCATGTTCCCAATTTGCACATTGGCTATCCTGCCAAGCACCATCCTTCTGGTTGAAACTAGCCAAGCCTGGCAAGGCAGGGAGCCAGCCTGCAAGCACCATGGGGCTTTTCTTCCCACAGGCTGAAGGTGAAGCAGAGCCAGAGTGGGTGTGTGGGTATACCTGGAGTGGGAGACATTTAAACTTGGGGAAGGGAGAAAAACTCTTGAGTGGAAAGCCTGCTTTGATTTTGGCTCACCACCCCAAGCTTTGCCTAGAGTCCCCCTGGAGGTGGGCAACCTCCTCCACTCAGTCCTCCAAGAGTTAAGAGAGCTCTGCTTGCTGGAGAGGTGGGTGGAGCAGGCAGGGGAGAAGGAAGTAAATAGGAGATATTTGGGAAGAGAGAACAGAGGGTGAAAGAGACAACCCCAGATGTCTTTTTCGGAGGGGAAGGAGAGGGAAGAGGAGGAGGGGAAGAGCCATTCTGGTGTTCTCGGCAACTGAGCAAAAGGCAAGGAAATGGGAGGAGGAGAGTGGTGGCAGGGGGAAATCATGCACACAGCTCACGAAAATCAAATTCATGAACCCATGACTGTGTAGGGAGGACTGTAAAATACTTTGTCTAACTTTTAACTGGAGTCCTCTCTGCAGTTAGTAGTGGTATACACAGGTAAAACAACCTTGCCGTTACCCTCCTTTCTCAGGCCTCCATTGAACTGTAATTCCCCCAAATCCAAAGGAGATGCTGGCATTGCGGGTAGGCCCCAACGTCCCTCAAGTTTTTAGGGTAACACCTGTGTCTTTAACAGCTGTGTGGAAGGAGTTTCAGCAAGCACAGCTTGCATAACAAGCTGTACCAGCTGAAATGTCCTCCTCGATGCAGCTATTCAAAGTTCAAGAGCCCTGTTCTCTTTTACGTGGGTGCACCTTAGTTTTGCTAGCCAATCTTCTGCCTGTGACGAGGTTGTTAAAAGCCCAAAAAACTTGTTACAAAAAGCCTTCTTCATGCTTTGAAAGATAAAAAAGCCCTGTTCTCCTTTACATGGTCACTAGCTGAATTTCTCGCACTCATGAAGTTGTAAAAAAACCCAAGAACTCTGCCATGAAAAGGGGTAATTTTGTGAACTACGGTTTTCTGCAAAGCAGGAACTGGAATTGTGTGACCCTCAATATGATCTTGGACTGCAATTTCCAGCATTCTTTACTATTTCTATGCTGACTAGGGTAGCTGGGACTTGCAACCCAACAACATTAGAAAGGCCATAAGATTCCCAGCTGTGCTCTGGAGGAAACCCCAGTTTACCCTGTATGTCTAAAGCAACCTGTCCTGTGCCTAGGTGGTAGGGATCATTCAGTCCTCTAACTGCTTTAGGATTGCAGCCTCCAGCATTCCTCAACACTGGCTATGCTAGCTACGCCTGTTGGCATTTGCAGTCCAGCATCTGCTGGGGCAGAAAATTCACAGTCTTGTTTTATTGCTTAGAAAAGAGTCTTGTGAGTCTTCACCTCCTTTAATTAATTAATTAACTACCTTTCTCTCAAACGCACTTACAATAATTTAAAAACAAAGTTCAGCTAAAATCTTATCTTTCAAAGTTAAAAAAGCAATTGAACAAATGATTCTATTTTAGAAAACCCATAGTTTTTTTAAAAAAACCCTAAGATACATTTAAATTGTAATTAAAAGATAATAAGATAAAAGCAGAGTACACCACATTGAAAACACCCTTCTGTGATAGGAGTTAGGAAACAAAGAGCTGCCTAAACAAAAAAGGCCTGTTGGTGGAAAGAGAGCAGAGGGGGAGGCAGTCAGACCTCCCATGGAAAGGAGTTGCACGGCCTGGGAACCACCATTGAGAAGGCTCTTTGCATGCCATCCAACATTTTTTCAGATGAAAACTGGGACATATGTGGCCAAGCAACACCTGAACATGGTCAAGATAGGAATGAGAAAGAACAGATAAACTAAGAGAGGCTGTAGCAGTTTGCTTTTACCTGAGCCTACTGGGAAGGGCAAGATGCCCTGTATCTTCTCCTCTGCCCCTTATTGAGTTGATGGAGTACAAATTGCTTTTGCCCTTTGAGCTCAGTTTGCAGCAATGCAAATAAACTGCAGTCAAAGGGAGAAAGTGGAAGGAAGAAAACAGGACATTCTAAAAGCAGCTGAAAAAGTGGGATGACAGAGAATTAATAGGGACTGTCCCTGACAAAGTTGAACAGTTGGAGCATTTGTCTCCCCTATGTCTGTAGTGGTGGGACTGAAAGAAAGTCCTCTTGCTATTTTTTTTCTCATTAGCTTTACTTCCATACATCCGTACTTGACTGATATGTATCACATATGTTCAGCCAATGTGCTATGAGTGAATGCTTTGTGCTTGCCTGCATGGTCATGCGTGTTTTGGCATGTTCAGTGTATGCCTTTGGCATTCCCAAGTTGGAAGTGGAAGCCAGTGAATTGGGATAGATGCTGAGTCAGCACTGATAATAATGCTGCATCACCAGCATGGTATTCGATGATAAAAGTGTTATTCAATGGTAAAAGTGTTATTCAAATTGTTCATATTACTTTATTCTTGGTGAACAGGATGATTCATAACAATCTGTGACATGGGGTGGGGTGGGTCAGGGACCACTCCTTCATATGAATCACTCAGTTACATGGCAGCATTGCTAACTTTTCCATTTGCCTTTAAAAAAACATACCCTCCAAACAGTCCTAGTTTGACAGGAACTGTTCCGATCAATCCACTGTCATATCACTTCTCCGGATGTTTTTAAAATGTTCCAGATTCTCTCTCTTCTCCTTGCTTCCCTCAGATCACTTCAATTGCTGCAAACTGAGTTCAAAGCCCAGAAGTAGTTTGTATTCAACTAACTCACCAGGGGGGAGAGAAGAGAAAAGAAGAGGGTGGAATCTCATCCTTCCCTGTTGGCTCAGGGAAAAGCAAAACACAGGAACCTTTCCTAGCTTATGTTATTAATCATCACTTTTGTCATCTTAACCACACTCTGATGTTTGGCCACATGCATCCCAGTTTTCATCTGTGAAATGCTGGAGCTTATGTTTAAAACAGATTTACATATAAGCATAAAGAGGAAAAAGTTGATTTCTCTGCTCCACAGTGGCTGATGGGCTAACTTTTGCAAACTGAGCCAGTTTCAAAACAGGAGTGGCTGTCCAGAGAGTGTGGAACTGCCACTCCCAACAGTCCTAGCAAGTATCACTAATGGTAGGGAATGCTAGGAATTATAGTCCAACAACATCTGGAAGGCTGCCTGATGTTCCCACCTGTGTTTTAAAGGAACAACATATGGACACAAGAGTTTTTTTGCCCTGTCTAGTTGGCAGTGCTAAGAGCAGAATCACACGTTGCCACAATTCTTCCTTCTCTTACCTTCAAAATCTCCTAGCTGCTAAATCAGTTCCATGAGTTTCATAGTAAGCAAAGGAAGGAGGGAAAGATAGAGGTACAAGAACTGTTTGATCATTTCTTTCCACAGCAATGTGTCTGCTCAACCATCTCCATGCCTTCAGGTGTTTCCCTTGAGACAATAAAAGATACAGGCTCGGGTACCTGGATAATTTCTCTCTTGAAAGGGAGAGGCATGAACAGAGAAATGATCAAGCAGGATCTCTGTCTCCCTTCCTCCCTCTCCCCCACCTCTGAAGTTACGTGTAGCTGATTTAGCTCAGCCTGTCCCAATGTGATTCCTTCCAAAATGCATTGGATTACAGCTCCCATCATCACTAGCTATGGATGGTGGAGGGTGTTGTAGAACAACACCTCTGGAGGGCTAGTTTCACTGACTAAGATTTCTGTCTACCCAGTCTGAAGCCATTTGCATCTGGTTTCTCCTATAAAACAGAGCCCCTGGGGAAATTAATCATGGGAACGATGGTTAATATTTATTGCTGCACCTTAAGCAACCATAATAAAGATGTGATTCTCATTACAGATTGAAACAAGCCTCTTCTTCTCGGTACAAGGAGATGGGCAAGTAGTTAGAAGAGCCTCAAGTTAGCTGCTGAACCCTACCAACACCTTTTAGTTTTGCAGAGAAGCAAAACCAATTTGCCACCCTTCTCTTGTTGTGTTTTGTGCCTTCAAGTTGTCTCAAACTTATGGCAACCCTAAGGCAAAGCTATCATGGAGTTTTCTTGGGCTGAGAGTGTGTGATGAGCTCAAGGTCACCCAGTGGTTTTCTATGGTTGAGCAGGGAATCAAACCTTGGTCTCCAAAGTCATAGTCAAAGGCTCAAATCACTACACCACACCGGTTCTATCCTTTTCTTAATATAACAAAGAGTTGTTATCAGGCTACTCCCATGTGCGCCGGCCTCTATTCGTATCTAGAGGAATAGTCCTCTCTCAGTCCTGTCATCCTCAGACTCACTGGTGGGAGGTTTGTTACAGAAGATCTTCTTGGTGGCTTCTCCAAGGCTACGAACCTCCAAATCAAGAGAGGCCAAGCTGTTCCTCCTATTCTTCTCCCCACATGCAAAAAATATTTTAATTCAGACTGGCTTTGGGCTATTGAGGGGCTGTGAAGGCCAGGGATTTAATAGGTTTGTGCTGTATTTTTTAACTGATGTGCTTTTAAATTGCCTTTTAACTTAATAGTATTGTAAAATGGAGGCCAAGACCCTATCCGATGATGATTGTGCTTATGGTTCTGCTAGCATAGTTATGCTGAGGGTTTGGGAAGGCAGTGATGGAACTTTCCTGGTTTTGCTTAAAAAGAAAGTTGTAGAAAATTCCATGTAACATGAATTTTGGTCCTGAGAGATTTCCAGACTGAATTGAATTGTTAAAATATTTGGGGGGGGGTGGGGAGTTTGGAACTAAGATGGCTCTTCAACAGGAAGATGGATAGGTAGGTGGGTGGATGGATGGATGGATGGATGGATGGACGGATGGATGGATGGATGGGTGGGTGGGTGGGTGGACTGACAGTCAGATAGACTTATCATAGAATCATAGACTTGGAAGAGGCCACAAGGGCCATCAAGTCCACCCCCTGCCATGCAGGAATACACCATCAAAGCATTCCAGACAAAATGATCATCCAGTCTCTGTTTAAAAACTTCCAAAGGAGACTCCACCACAGTCCCAGGCAATATATTACACAGTTGAACCGCTTTTACCACTAGGAAGTTCTGTTTGTTCCAGATCCCAAAAGGATACAATTGATCGCTAAAAACAATGTATCAGAGCCCATCCAGATGGACTAGAAAAATAAGGAAGTCCCTGGTTTTATTTCTGTTCCATCCCTCCCCCCCCCCTTTTTTTTTTTTTTTTTTGGAGATCTACATGACGTTTTCTTTATCCTGAAGTATTCTCAGGGAACTCCCAGCACATACAAGGACTTTTATTCCCATTCTCTGGCTCAATTTAAATTACGCCAGTATTTCCTGAGCTCTCCGTGGCTGTCTGCTTATGTTATCCTGGAACTAGCTAGGATGGCCACCATCAGGAAACATAATGAACTTCCCCAGAACAGCAGATTCAACAGAGATCAAGTGAGGTAAAGGGAAATGCTGGCAATCAAAGAAAAAGATTCTAATACTTAACGAATGTAATATTGCTAAAGCACTGTAACTGAAACTCAAGAAGAAGAAGAAGGAGAAGTAGAGGAAGGAGAAAAGAGGGGCTTAGTGGAAATTGGTGAACAATTTCTGATGCATCACTTGAATCTAGAAGTGATACCTGGTCGGTGTGACAAAGAGGAGGAAGAAAATAGGAGGGGGAGTGAGGGAAACCCAAGAAAGAGTTTGGATGCAAAACCATGACTACGCAGGTAAAATCAAAACAAAAAGAACTGGAAAGTCTTGATGCTTTCAGGGACTTTTTACCTTTCTCGATGAGCCCTTGGAATGATCAACAAAGAAAACTTAATGAATAGGCAAAATGTTTCCGCTTCTGCCTTCTTCAGTTGGATATAACTCCCTTTGACTTTGGACAACTGAAGAAGGCAGGAGTCCAAACATTTTGCCAAGATGCTTATGTGGTTCTGAATGTCAATAAGTCTCATATGTATGTATTTATTTCACATATACATATGTGTTTACACTCAGCTCTCCATGTCGACAGATTCTGTCCACAGATTCAACCAACCATGGCTCAAAAAGTATTTTTAAAAAAATTCAAAAAGCAAACCTTTGACTTGTTCACAGTTTTATATAAGGGATATCATTTTACTATACCAATTTATGTTATGGAACCTGAGCATCCATGGATTTTGGTAACCACAGGAGATCCTGGAACCTAACCCCAGCAGATGCTGAGGTCCCACTTAGTGTGTGTGTGTGTGTGTGTGTGTATGTGGGAAATAGTTACTGTTCTGATACGATACTGAGGATTCCAGGTGTTGCCTGAGGATTTGGACATCACATGTCTTTGTTCATCATGCCCACATTTATAGATTTCTGTTTGCTGGTCTCATTTATTCAGCAGAAATATGGAGACTTTTCTACCCAGGTTTGGATCTGAGCATATGGAAGCTTGTACCATCCAAATGGAAAAAGAACACTAGCACATCCCAAATATTGCTCCATTTCTGTGGAGCAAGTAGTAGGAATTCCTTATCCGGACATCAGTACAGTGTCCTCTCTTTGCAAGAGAGGTGGTTTTCCAGGCTGTGCTCAGTGCCCAGACTTGCCTGCAATTATCTTCCCCTGCCTTGAAGCCCTGGGTGAACAACATCTGAAACAAATCCTCAACTGGCTGTTCTAGTTCCTGATGGAGGCGTTGCCCCAATAACCACTCTCAAAATGCTGAGGAAGGAAAGTGATGGGCCCTGGGCTGGTGAGGATATGTGGAGGAAAAAAAAAACAACTTCCGAGCCAGCATCAGGGTGCTGAACAAAATCCAAAGAGGTGTGTCTCACTGAGGAGGCAACAGTGCCCCACCCCAGCTGTCTGCTCATATTTAATGTCTGAGTTTCATCTTTCAGGTTTTGACGGCAGCAGAACGCACCCAAGACAGGTGAAAACAGAACTGAATCAAGACTGGGATTTACCAAGCATAGCAATGGGCACCCGTCTCCAGCTCCATGGCTGCATACCTATCCTTCTGGTGGCATTCTTCGTGAGAGGTAGGAGTTAGAAGTATCATGAGGGTGTTGACTGTGGCTGATCCTAGTTCCACTAAGATGATAAACGTTGGCACAGAGAAGTACAGTCAGCTCTCCACATTTGTGGGTTTCACTTTTGCAGATTTGATTATTCACGGATTCTTTGCTGTCATCTCTGCTGTCTCCCTGTGCCATTTTTCAATAGGGACTGCAAGACTATGAACACAGCTTGTAAGTCCCTATCAAAAATGGTGTGGGGCAGCAGAGGAGGTGGCTGCAAGCCCCACCCCCACCCCACTTCTGCCTTGTGAAGGAACCCTGATGACTCAAGGGAATCCATGGTTGGTTGAATATGGTGATCATACTTTTGTGTGTGTTAAATATGGCTTGGGAGGGCCTAAAGCTATTCATGGATTTTCCACTTTCTCGGGGGTCCTGTGCCCCTAACCCTAGTGAATGTGGAGGGATGACTGTAGCTGATAACCTTGACAATCCATAGATTCTGGAACAGGCCTGGATTCTTGACAGTGTGAAGTGTGCTGGGGAAAGGGGTTCCACATGTCATGTAGAAGAAGCAGCAAACTTGTTTTCTGCTGCTCCAGACACTGGAACATGAAATAATGGATTCAAATGACAAGAAAAGAGGTTCCACCTAAACATTAGAAAAAACTTCTTTATTGTAAGAACTGTTTGATAATAGAATAGACTACTTCGAAAACTGATGGATTCTCCACGTTTGGAAGTCTTTAAGCAGATGTTGGGTAGCATCTATCAGGAGTATTGTAATGGTGTATTCCTGTGTGGCAGGGTGGTTCTTGCAACCTCTTCTAACTTTATGGTTCTATGACCTTCCTTTTTGATTTGAGGAAAGAATGGCAGTTTCAAGATCACCTTTAAGAGGAATGGTGGTGCATTTTGGAGCTGGAGAGTTAAATCTTTCTTCAATGTAGCAGTAATGTGCCCAGTATGAGAGAGGAAAAGGTCATATCTATGTACTATGGAGGACAAAATTGTGAAATGTGTGAATATGTATTGCTTACATCTATATCTAAGTTTTGCATATACGTAAGTGGTAACAAGAGCAAGGTAAATCCCCACAAGGAAAGACTCATATGGCATTTAGATGATTGATTCAGTCCGTATCAATTTATGTTAAAGCAAAACAATAGCTCTACAGAAAGGGAAGAGAGAATACTTTTCTGATTCTAAAATCTTTGTCCATACACAGGTCAGCCTGAGCAGGATTAGACACAGATAGATTGGGGATTTTCCTCCCCTGTTAAGAACCCCCCCCCCCCGGAGTTCTTAACTTGGTCCTCCAAATGTTTTAGACTTTACCTCCCAGAATCCCTGGCCTTTTGCTCTGCCAACTGAAGCTTCTGGAAGATGATGTCCAAAACATTTTGGGGAACACAGACTAAGAGCTACAGTTTAGACAATGTACCCATGTATGCAGCAAGCATCCTTTCAGAAAAGGTACCACACTCTTCCCTCTCTGAGGAAGGAATTCCTTTTCTAAGATGGAGCTTGCCATCTGTACCATCTGCTGCCTGATTAATTGTTAGTACCTTTTTCAGAACTATATAGATGCTAGTAATCTAGCTTACTCATTAGAGAAGAACTTGGACCTTTTTGCACTACCCTGTTCTAGTGCTATTATTCTACTTTCAACATCCTGTGAAATTCTGGGGTTTGTAGTTTATTGAAGCCAAAGCACTCTCTGGTTGAGAATTCTAGATGCCCATCTCTAAACTGCAAATCCCAGGATTCTATAGGATGTTGAAAGTGGAATAATACCATTAGAACAGTGTAGTGCGGAAAAGCCTCCAGTGTCCTCCTTACACTGGCCCTGCTCTGGACTTTTTTCATAATCTCTTCCTGCCATCATGAAATACGAGAACCATTTGTTTGCTCGATGTTGGGAGACAAGGGGACAAATTTGAAAGGGACCAGTGTGATGTAGCCTTTGGAGCTGGTAGGCTTTTGAAGGTTACTTCTTTAAAATAATATATTGCTGTGAACATTGCCATGGTGCAGTTAAATAACATATTATGTTGCTCATTAATTTTCCATCACCTTTCCATTGATTTTTAAAACAAAATTTGGGACTGATAAGAGAATAGTCTGACGTTTCTATTTAAAATGTGTCTTAAAATGCCTCTAAAAGCCCTTTAGAAGAAATTGAAGATAATTGGGAAAACATTATCCATTGTATATTATAATTTTATAGTGACATTATCAGGAATAATCGTTTCCATCTTCTATGCATTTGACTTCACAAAGCCGGACTCTTATCTTTCCTCACCAGTAAACTTCCTTATCTGATCTTAAGTAAGTTATATTTTCTCCACCTAACTTACCTCACAGGGATAACTCCACCCCAAGCCACTTAAGGGAAGGGCAGAATGGAAGAGCAATAATTTACATAAATTTTGACTGAAAGCACTAAATGAAGTATATTTCCTTACTATGATTTCCCATCCCATTGCAAAGGTCTCCAAATTGGAATCGTACTGCTACAATTGTATAGCGTGAAAGGGCCCCTGGTCTGTGAAAAAAAAATTGCCACACATCTACACTTGACTTAAAAATCTGGGACAGGAGGCGTATGGAAAATTTCACTTCATCTCATGGCCAAGTAGCACATGCTACAGGCAAGAAGTTCCCAGAAGGGATAATAGCATACTACTATAAGCTACTGTATGGTCAGTGGTAATTTGTGTTTATTTAGTTTCTGAACCACCCAGGTGAGAATTCCTTGGAGCATAAATCATGTCAAGAGAAAATGAAATATTTCAAATTAGTGAAACTAGAGAACTTGCTGCTACAAGATGTGTTTTATTAATTGATTTGCAAGCATCTTATATTTAAATGAATTCTGTTTATGCTTTAACTCATACTTTCTCTTGTGGTTTGGCAAGAAGAGTCCTGATTGATCCTCTCTTGTCCCACTTCTTCAGCTGCATTTAAATGTCCTGGGTTCTCTCTACCCCTCCCACAACCTCTTTGTCTCCAACTTATTTCCATTACTGCAAACTGAGGCTCCTGCTGAACTATGCCACAGTCCCGTGTTGTCTTGTCATGATGCTGGCAATGGCATTGCCAGGATGGGATTGGGACCTGAATGCTCCCCACCTTACTGGTCAGCTGCCGGCAGATGATAGTTTTCAAGACACACCTCTTCCTTCCACAGTATAGCTGATCTCTTCCTGCGCTGTACTGCAGAAAGAAGCACTTGATAGCACTTCTGCCCTTCCTGCAAACCTTCATTCAATGGGATCATTGCACGAAGGGAGGCCATCACATGATTTTTTCCAGTAACGGTATATGGTGCGATCACGACGGCTGGGGACACGACAGCAGTGGGACCGTGATGACGTCATGCGATGGCACGTGTTGCAGACGGGCAGCAATGCATCCCCATGCCAGGATGGTGTTGTTATGAGATAACGGTCTGAATTAAAAGTGCAAAATAATTTGTGCTCCATTAACTCTACTTGCAGGGAATGGAGAGGAAGAAGCAGAATCTTGTCCTTCCCAGTAGACTCAGGCAAAAAGAGCAAACTGCAGCAGCCTCTCCTAGGCCACTTCCACACTACACTGTTATAGTGCTACTATTCCACTTTCAACATCCTATGGGATCTGAGGTTTGCAGTTTAGGGAGGGGCCATTAGAATTCTCAGCCAGAGAGCTCCTTGGCCTCAGGAAGCTACAAAACCCAGAATTCCACAGTAAGTTGGAAGTGGAATAATAACACTATAACAGTGTAGTGCAAAAAGTCCCTAAGTGTTTTATTTATCATACTGAAACTTCCTATCCTCATCCAGTGCTCTAGCTGTTGTTATTCAATGCATTCTTAGAAGTTCCCCACCTGAGGAGCCTTTGACTATAGCCACACTACATCTGAGTGGAAGGATTTGAGGTAGACACTTTTTGCCTATCCTTCTGTTGATGACTGGGTGGTTCTTCTTCATGCTGTCCTTGCCCTGAGCATAGCCAAAGAGATGACTGGATAGTCTCTGGTGCATGATAGGGTGGCTGCTGGGTCTTGTGGCTTTTGTGCTGGCAGAGTAAATCTTTCTCCACATCTGATGAGGAATCTTTGTGGGCGGACATTGATGGCACTGGTGAGAGCCAGTGTGATGTAGTAGTTTAATCCCTGGGCTACAGCTCTGGAGACCAGAGTTCAAATCTCTGCTGAGCCATGAAAACCCACTGGGTGACCTTGGGAAGTCATACTCTCTCAGCCCGAGAGGAAGGCAGGGCAAGCCTCCTCAGAAGAAACCTTGCCAAGAAAATCTTATGATTGGTTTGCCTTAGGTTCATGATAAGTCAGAAATGACTTCAAGGCACACAACAGCAGCAATAACAAAGTGATATCTCAAACCTATAATAAACACCTAGTGGGACACCTACACATTCCATTATTCTACAAAAAACACAAAATACTGTTTTCCAGGTAACAATGTTGGGGTTTGCCAAGCTTTGGGGCTGACGAATTTTTCACAAAATAAGTCCCAAAGTGTGAAACATGTGCAACACCTCTTATAATCTAGCCCAGCAGGGAGAAAACATTGAAATTGTTCATCCTTGCATACAAGAATGATATAAATTGAAGTTCCATATCCCTTCACATCACTGGGGAAACCTACTGGGAGCAATGGAGGCCTTAGAGTTACAATCGTGGCAGGAGCCCTGCCCTTTTGTATCAATGGCCTAGATATGAAATATTTCCTTGGAGCAAACTACACATTCCAAGCAAACATATATCCATGTGGGATGCTCACCTTCTCCCTTACCTGGCATCCTGTCTGATGGGTTTTATGTGCCAATCTGAAAGCTTTTTATTTGCCTAGATTTTTAATGAACAAGAAGGATTACGCTGCTGGTGTTTTGAGGTAGTTAGGGATTAGGGATATTAATTATTAGTTGATGTCTGGGTTTTTCTCAGCTACCTCAGTGTATTTAAACTGCAATATTCTTTTTGTTTGGAAGGAAAGAATTACAGAAGAAAGAAAGAAGCAAGCCAGGATAATGATTGAGGTTCTTTTTTGGTAAACCAAAACAGCTTTTGAAAGAGGCACTTTGACACGAGGGAAGCAATGAGAAGAAGTTCCCCACCATTATAATAATTTTGCTATTTTTCTGATCCAGGAAATTACAGGAGAGGAAGCAGCTTGTGAGAGGGATTACGATGAGAAAAAATAGCGGATAGCATAAGGGTTAAGTCCATTATGTCTCTGCACAAATTGAATACTTTTTTAGGTATAGAAAGAATATTTGAAAATATTCCAAAAATGGTTAAAAAAATAATGTTTTCAAGTGCTAAGAAATCCTGACAAAAATAATCCTGGACTAATGAGCACTTTTGCAGTTTGAGACTTATTCTATGCAAAAATTTGCTTGTGGTTGTTTTCAGCATAAAACAGCATTTTCCACTCAGGAAACAGCATTTTTTGAACAGAAATAATATTGCTACACAGAAACATTACTTTCTCTGCAGAAAAAGGTGTTTCATGCTCCAAAAATGCTGTAGTTGGGGACTGATTTTTACACAAAAATTTGCAAATAGTTGATTTGCTCAGGAAAAAAAAAAAGCATTGTCTGTGCAGGAAACAGGTTTTTGTTTTCTGTGTGTTTCTGCATAGAACTCTTGTTTTCTGTGCAAAACAACCACATGCAAATTTTGTGCAGAATAAGTCTTGAATTGAGAATAGACTTTGAAAACTATGTGGTTTACAAAGACTTTCTTGCAACGGGAAGGAAATTGCTAATATTATTTATCCTTTCTCTTGAGAAAAAATTTTTTTAGAAGTATTGTATCCCTACTCTCTTTCAGTTGCCTTTCTTTACAAAATTGAACCATCTTTTCTATAAATACCACATTTTGTAAAAAGCAGAGATCAAAACAGGGGAAAACAGCTGTAAATCCTAAAAAAAGAAGGCTAGACTGTAGTAGCTGCAGTACTAAAACAGAACAGAATGGTTGGCCTGAAAAAGGTCTCTCAACGTGTCTACACTTTTCGGTATAGGCAAGGACTTCAGGTCCAAGAAATGGCTTACTTAAGTGTTTGTCAATCGTTAGCCTTTCAGACGTTTTAGACATCAACTCTCAGAAACCTCAGCGAGCATGACCAACGGTCAGAGATTCTGCAAAATGAAGTCCAACATTTGGAGGACAAAAAGGTTGAGAACTGCTGGCATAAGGACTGAGTATGTGATAAGATTCAGGGAATATCAATGTGTCAGCAACAGAAATCACAGTATGAAAAGCATTATTAAGACAACCTAAGCTCAGTTTGAGAAGTCATCTAGGTTTGCTCAGTTGGCGGTAGGGAGTTAAAAGCATCTATCTTTAGGAAATGTGAGGTGAACCAATGTAATGACTGGTGAGCTTAGTTTGCTGACTAGAGAAAACTGTAACCCTCTTACGACATTTCCACACTACACTGTTATAGTGCTATTATTCCACTTTCAAAGTCCTGTGGAATTCTGGGGTTTGTAGTTTACTGAGGCCAAAGAACTCTCTGGCTGAGAATTCTAAAGGCCCCTCCCTAAACTGCAAACCCTAGGATTTCATAGGAGGTTGAAAGTGGAATAATAGCACTATAACAGTGTAGTGCAGAAATGGCCTAAGTGTATGGCAACAAAACCAACAAAATGCAGTTGTGTATATCTTAGAGACTAGCAGGTTTGTTGTGGTATAAAGTTATTCCGCAATACTTCTGTTATACAATGGAATATGAGGGATATGATAACCTACCTTTCTAGAGAGACTATTATTAAATTTATCAGCACACATGTAAATTCCATCAATTCAAGCAGCCTATTCTAGATAACATTGTATTCTGGACTTTGCTTCTTCAAATTATTATGTCAGGCTGTTTCTGTGGGAAATACATTGCTTCTGTTTGATTGGCAACTTAGAATGATTGCATGGGGGGTTTTTTTCTTCTCAAACTATTATATACGCCATCAGACATATGGGATATGGCGGGGTGGGCAATTTGTGGCCCTCATAAGTTCTTACTCTTCAACTTCCGTACAGTCTAGCCAACAAAACCAGTGGTGAAAGGTAACAGGAGCTGCACTTGGATTTGGGAGACTAGACACTGTCCATCTCTAGCATATATCATTGAATTTTAACACACTTAGGACTCCATCATACACAGAGAATAAAAGTATGTGTGAAAACAATGATGAGCTTTAAACACTTACTATTATTCATTTTTTCATTTAGCTATTTGGAAAGATGGGATAGTTTTGCAATGCTTTTGGACTGGTAAAAGCTAAGAGCCCTCCATCTAGAAGATTTGCTCTGTGAATTGAAACCCTTTTCAATCCTTTCTAGGCATGATGGCCAGAAAAACAAAGCATCCCGAGAACTGTAGTTCTTTAAGATTTGGGGACATTGCACAAAGAATTCTTAGCACCTCTGAAAACTTTCCAGCTCCTATCTTCTTTTTTTGCTGGGCAGGAGGAAGCAGGGGACACCATCACAGCTAATATTGTTTCGTACAGCATTTACATTAACAGCGGAGATCATAGCAAAATGAAATAACTGGAGGAATATTTGGTATCTATAGCAAACAGAATGCAGAGTAGCTTTGTAAGCTTTGGTAATAAACAGGAGAAAAATACTCAAGATACCCTTGTAAGGTAGAAAAGTGGAAAAATACATTTATTGTTTCAGGAAATCCATCTTGGGAAAGGAGATAGATTTTAAAAAGGTTCCCTAACTTTTGGTAAAAGAACTCCTAATAGCTGGCTCTAATGAATGAATGTAAGCCATCCTGAGGCAGGAACCTCATGGATACTCCCTTCCTAGACAATGGACTAAGTAACTTTTGGAAGAAGGAAGAAGGGGCTTCTGCTGGCAGAAAGGAAGCAAAAAGACTTGGGAATCTAGATCAAAGAAATAGAGAGGTGAAACAAAAGGGCAGGCATGCTCTCTAGACCTCCCTTTCCCCAATCTATACAAGTGTTGATACCTCTTTGCTTCCAGCAATAACATGAGAGAGATAAGCATTCATCACTCTGTTTCTTTCATAATGACAAAGTACGGGGAACATTGGAAGGGTAGAACTCTTGGCAAGTAAATAAATTCTTCCTCTACCATTTGAGTCACCTCTGTGAACACACCCTTCAGGCAGTTTCTCCCTTTATTTCAGAGAAAGTACACTTGGTGCTCTTCCAAACTGAAGTGTGAGTTCTCACATTAGAATTCCTTGGGTTTTTCCAGTTGTTGTCACCGTTGTGTCTCCCTGTTCTATTCTTTGATGGGACTGTTCATAAGGATTTCTTGGATTTGTGCTAAGACTCTTCCAAAAGATAATTTAAGAGAGAAAGAGATAGAATGAAAGAAAGCAAACGATAATGTGGTTTTCTGAGGTGGTCCTATGCTTTGAAGGGGAAATTTTCTTCTTTGTGTTTTTTTTTAAAAAACTTTTCTTACAATTTTACAGTACAAAGTACCATTTCACAGATCCACTATAACACCTCAACTAAAATAAAAATAAGGAAGGAGGGGAGGGGAGGGGAAAAGAAAGGAAAGGAAAGGAAAGGTTCCAACTTGTCTCAGACATCAAAGTAAAACGCATTCAAGATTGGGTATAAAATGTTGGTTCTGAAAACTGTCAGAAAATAGCCTAGAACAACAGAAAAGCCATTTTAAAAAAATATAAGACAAGAGGTACAGCAACAAATATCCCAATATCCAGACCTATTTGCCTCATTTGGAGGAGTTTCTTATGTTAGATAACACCTGGTGTTATCTAACATAATTGCTGAACAATTGCTGAAGGAAGATGATGGCTCTTCTGCAGCAAAAGAAACATCTTTGCTGGTTGGTCCAGTGTGCATCAAATGCACCTTCTCCTCCACCCGTCAGAGATCTGGGGATTTCACAGGAACAGCTGCAGAAACCTAGGAGAGAAACGGCAGCTTCAGTACAGCCTGAGACAGAGGACTATGCCCCAGGGTGCTCTCACAGTTGGGAGTGTCTATCTTAATATTAGCCTCACCTAGGGTGGGGTCATCTCTGAATGGGGGTGGAGGGAGAGGAAAAAGGAAAAAACAAGAGAAACGAAGAAGGAAAGACAGGGCTCAGATTGTATGAGGACACCATAAGGAAGTGCAGTGGAGGAGAGAGATTTGTGGATTCATACGCAGGGAGGAAAAAAGCAGGAGAGATCAGATGTTGCACTGAAGAAGAGCTGAAAAGCTAAAAACCAGAGATGAGGCACTGAGTGAAATAGAGGAAAAGCAGCTCTCCTTTTGCTAGGAAAGCACTGAGCAAAAGTGTCACCTGCATGCAGGCCTGAACAGGCACCTAAACTGACTGGCTGCTGGTCCCACCCATGATGTGCAAGCCATGAATTCCTTGCTGGCTAGCGCTCTGTCCTGGTAAACCCTCTGAAGAACTTTAGTGTTTTTTTAAATAATGTTTATTAGTCATCTCCCTTTCTCAGGGAATCCTGGGTGCTATCATGGTGGAACAGAGGCTATGCAGGAGACCATTAATAGATTGGCAGACATACATTCCCCTCCCTACATGGGGAAGGATAGCTTGCCCCTCTGTAGTAGTGGGACCTCATGCCGCACCCGACAAACAGTGGATTTTTTAAAAATGCTTTTATTGGTATCAACGGGTTGGATGCACAGTAGGTTAATCAACCTTACTTCCCATTAAAACCAATATGAAAACTTAAATAGGACGTCAGTCCCACTAATTGAATCCAGTCCGGTGAGTCTGAAAGAAGACAGAAGAAGCACTGGAAACTATAAAATGGGGTCATCTCAGAGCAGAGGGGGAGGAAGGAAAAAATTAAAAACCAGGAAAAGGAACTGGGGAGAATCTATGTTTCAAGCAGGGTGATGCAACTCTATGCAAGTCTATATTTAACACCGGATAATGGCGCCCTGTAAAAACCTGTATTTCAAGCAGGATGATGGCCCTCTATGAGCTTCATTTGGATGCACCTCTAGTTTAGGCTTTGAAGCCTTATATTCAGGGCTGGCCCTATCATTAAGCAGAATGAGGAAACCACCTCAGCTGGCAGAAGTTGGTGAGCAGCAGTGGCATCCTCCTAGCAATTCCTCTTTGTTGGAGATCAGGGTTTTTAATGCCACACACCCTGCTTTGTTGTTAAGTTTCAATTTCCTTTCTGTCCATGGGAGAGTCTACCATTTTGACCTTTTGCCTCAGACAGCAAAACGTCTTGGGGAGGTCCTGACTCTATTCTGATACAGTTTTGCTTTTTAACTGATTACTATTCTAAAAATAAAGGGTGGAGGGATTAGAAAAATTGGAGAAAATTAGAAAAATTAGAAAAATTCACATGAGAATTTATGCAAATAGTTCAAACGACTAAAACTCAGAAGTTTCTCAACTGGAATATGGAATCAGGTGACAAACAAGTCCTTATGTCAACTCTAGCACAAAGGAAATGATTGTGGTTTTGTTCTGTGTAGGTGGAAAGGTGGATTCACAGGAAACCAAAGAATGTGGCATCCAGCCTCAGAATAATGAATTGCCCACTTTTCTTTAATCCCTTCAGAGCCTCCACTGTTTCCTTTAATCTTGCATGGAATTTGTTCCCAACACTAATGGTAATTTATGAAGTTACCGCACATTACTTACTTCTGAGCAAAGTGTAGGCTTCTATATCTGATCTGGTTGTTATAGCAACAACATACCCACTAACATTTTACAGGTGGAAATTGGATGCATGTGGCCAAGCAATTCCAGAATATGGTCAAGATTACAAATGTTATCAATATGGAAGAACAGTAGCTATGAGAAGGAGCAGTTTGCTTTTGCCTAAGTCCACTGGGAAGGACAAAATTCCTCCTCTTCTCTCCACTGAGTTATTTGGGTTCTAGTGCTTTTGCACTTTGAACTCATTTTGCAGCAATTGAAACAAGCTGAGGATAAAGGGTGAAAGCAGGAGAAAGAGACAGAAACTGGGACATTTTAAGAGCAGCTGAAAAGTGAGATGAGGATTAATCAGGACAGGTTTGGCAGTTTTCTGACAGGTTGGGACAGTTGGAGAGTGTGCAACAGTAGTTCAGGTCTAATTGAATGATATATCTCTATATCACACAATGTTGTCTGTTTTTGGAAGCTAAGCAGGGTCGGAACTGCTTAGCACTTGGACAAGAGACCACTAAGGAATAGCAGAGATCACCAGGTAGGACTAGGAAGGAATTCTGCCTGAAACCCTGAAGAACTCTTGCTCTCAGTCAAAGGTCACTATCTGTGCTATGTGGACAAATTGTTTGATTCAGTATAAGACAGTTTCTAGTCCTGCTGTATGCCTATAAATTATACATTTAGAAATCCAAATCCAAAGTGTTAGGTAGCAGTGATAGAAGTGCATTCCTTATCAGCTCCGAAACACTACAAATGTTTGAGACTGAGCACTGGCATTTTGAATGATTTACCTACAGTTTAAACTGGTTCAGCTTAACAATTGCATGGTGCTTATGTTCTAAAGGAATTGTTGTTTTGGACTGCAGCAACAAAGAACTCCCTGCTGCATTAAGACACCTATAGTGTGGCTTTTGTAGAAGCTTTGAACTGCAGAAGTTTAAGTGACCTTGTGTCTTCATCAAATAGAACTGAATCATTAAAGGCTGGTGCGAATGCTCAAGAAACTTCAGGGTAGAGGCCTCTATGTGGCTGTATCACCTAAGAAAGCAGATGAGGAGATTGCTAGAGATACATTCCTGCATCATTATCTCCCTTCACAAGGAAATTTTACATATCACATGGAAACTTGGTATGCGTGGGGATTTTTTTCCACATCATCATGGTGCCAAAACTAAGGAGGCCATGTCTCAGCAGAGGGACAAAGCCAAGGGCATCTGATAATGGCCTCATTTGGGGAAGGTTCACATGAGGTGTTTCTAATACATCCCCTCCCAGAGTTTTCACAACTTCAAAGACCAGAATCTGCACCATGAGTTGATTCCAGATAGAAATTAGGGACTTGTAGGGACAAACAGAATATCTTGTTTGATATAGAATCATAGAATCATAGAAATGTAGAGTTGGAAGAGACCACACGGGCCATCCAGTCCAACCCCCTGCCATGCAGGAACACCCTCAAAGCACTCCTGACAGATGGCCATCCAACCTCTTCTTAAAAACCTCCAAGGAAGGAGAATCCACCACACTCGGAGGCAGCATATTCCACTGCCAGACAGCCCTGACCGTCAGGAAGTTCTCCTGAGGTTCAGGTGGAATCTTCTTTCCTGCAGCTTGAATCCATTGCTCCTTGTCCTGGTCTCTGGAGCGGCAGAAAACAAGCCCTCTCCCTCTTCTACATGGCATCCCTTCAAATATTTAAACATAGCTATCATGTCCCCTCTTAACCTTCTCTTTTGCAGACTGAACATACCCAGCTCTCTAAGTCTATCCTCATAGGGCTTGGCTTCCAGGCCCTTCACCATTTTGGTTGCCCTCCTCTGGACCTGCTCCAGCTTGACCATGTCCTTCTTGAATTGGGGTGCCCAGAACTGGACACAGGATTCAAGATGAGGTCTAACCAAAGCAGAGTAGAGTGGTACCAGTACCTCCCTCCATCTAGACACCATACTCCTATTGATGCAGCCGAGAATTGCATTGGCTTTCTTGGCTGCCGCATCACACTGCTGACTCATGTTCAGCTTGTGGTCTATTAAGACTCCTAGATCCCTTTCACACGTACTGCCATCCAGCCACGTGTCCCCCATCCTATATTTCTGTATTCCATTTTTTCTACCTAAGTGTAGGACCTTACACTTCTCTCTGTTGACTTTCATTTTGTTAGCCTTGGCCCAGCTCTCCAATCTGTCCAGGTCATTTTGAATGTTGATCCTGTCCTCTGGCGTATTAGCTACCCCTCCCAATTTGGTGTCATCTGCAAATTTGATGAGCACGCCCTCTATTCCTTCATCCAAGTCGTTGATGAAGATATTGAACAGCACTGGGCCCAGGACAGAAGCCTGTGGCACCCCGCTAGTCACTTCTCTCCAGGATGAAAAGCAGCCATTCGTGATCACCCTTTGGGTTCGGTCGGTCGACCGGTTACAGATCCACCTGACAGTAGGTCTGTCCAGCCCACATTTTACTAGCTTCTTTGCGAGAACGTCATGTGGAACTTTGTCAAAGGCCTTACTGAAATCGAGAAATGCTACATCCACAGCATTCCCTTCATCTATCAAGCTAGTAACTCTATCATAAAAAGAGATAAGTCTGGCATGAGTTATTTTTGAGAAATCCATGTTGATTTCTCGTGATTACCGCATTGCTTTCTAAGCGATTAGAAACTGACTGCTTAATGATCTGTTCCAGGATCTTTCTGGGTACTGACATCAGGCTGACTGGGAGATAATTATTTGGGTCCTCTTTTTTTCCCTTCTTGAAGATGGGGACAACATTTGCCCTCTTCCAGTCTGCTGGAACTTCTCCTGTCCTCCAAGATTTCTCAAAGATTATATGCTTTCGGGGACTAGAATCCTATGGGACCTGGCGACTCCAAAGTTGGTAAAGTGGTGAATCTGCTCCAAGTTTGAAGATTCTGTCTAAGGTGCTGAACCCTAGACTCTAAATAGATTCCTCATATTTCAAATGTCCTTTAAAGTTCAAGCTAAAACTCAGATCTCTAAATGCGGCAGCAACTAGTCTTCACTGACAGAACCCACTCCATCAGATTATGGGTTAGATTATGAGAGGTGTTGCACGTGTTTCATACTTCGGGACTTTTTTGTGAAAAATTCATCAGCCTCCAAACTTGGCAAAACCCCAACATTGCTGCCTGGAAAACTGTATTTTTTGTTTTTTGTAGAAGGACGTGGTGTGTGGGAGTGTCCCACTGGATGCTTATTATAGGTCTGAGCAGAAGTATCACATTGTTGTTGTTGTTGTTGTGTGCCTTCTAGTCATTTCTAACTTACAATGATTCTAAGCAATTATATCGCTAATTCAGTGAGCTCAGGTTACCTTGGCAGCTGCATTTTGGACCAATTGTCAAACTGAATTCAGAAACAGACCCGCTTAAAGAGCATTTTAGACTTACTTTCTACCTTCTATAATAAAAATCTCTCCTTGCCAACAAATGGCTGGCATTCTGCCAGTGACACACACACATATAAGTTTCCCTTAAGTCTCTGTATGTCCTTTTTTGCACACTGCAGGAGTTGGTTTTCCTTTCCTCCTTCCACAGTGTCCACAGCCCTCCCCCAAGACTTAGAGCCTGTGAAACCCTCCAGCACAAGCCTTCTATGCCTCATGGGAGCCAGCAGGTTCAGAGAAACTTTTGGCTATGTTCCTGTAGCCAGACATGAAATGATTAGAACAGTGCTGAGACCTCTGAAGGCCCCCACTAGATCTCAGTGCTAAAGTAATAATTCTCTGGCCATTTCCGCACTAGAGTGTTATAGCACTATGATTCCACTTTCAACATCCTATGAAACCCTCCCGAAACTGCAAACCCCAGGATTCCATAGGATGTTGAAAGTGGAATCATAGCGCTATAACACCCTAGTGCGGAAATGGCCTCTGTCTCATGACTGGGACATTGCCACAAGGCATGGAATGGCTTTGTGTGTGGGAAAAGAGCTTCAAGGGCTGTACAGTAAGTCCAGGGGAAGATATATAGTTCAGCCTAGCATAAGTTTGCATGTAAAACTGCATGTTACGCTAAGCCATATAGGACTGCAGCCAAAAAAAGACTTGTTCTTGTTCTTATGCAAAACTAATAATCGTACTATACATGACATACTGAGGATGCTCACAGAATTTGAAGTCCAGTACAGTGTAAATGAAATCCATTCTTCTATAAAGATATTTGCTGATGTTCCTTTCTTAGCCATTTCTAACATGTGACAATTTCCATGAAGAACCAACATCTACTGTGGGAGAAGTTAATCAGCATGTGATGAGTTTAAATTTTCCTTCCAGCATACATCATCTATGATAATAAAAGAGAATGTCTGTGTGTCTGTCAGAGGTGGCCATAAATCATTGCGATAGCATGCTGCTGGCTTCAAAATTTTAAGAGTATCTCCAGTTATGGTTCAAGTTGTAGTGTTGAGGTTCCAGAGAAATTCCAAACCAGGAGGGGTTCCAGAAGCAGAAAGAGGGGCAGCCATAACTTATCAAGAAACCATAAATGCCTCAGGAGTTGGCAGAATGTTTTTGGTTCCTATCCAAATTGCAGTAATGTCCAGAATCAAATTCTCTAAAAGCCAAAAAAGTTGCCTGTCAGTGGATCCCATCTGATCTTGGAAGCTAAGCAAGATCATCCCTGGGTAGTACTTCGCTGGGAGACCACCAATGAATACCAGGTCCTATAGGCTATATTTCAGAGGAAGGAACTGGCAAAATCACCTCTGAGTATTTCTTCCCCAAGAAAACCCTGTGAAATTCATGGGGTGGCCATAATTGGACAGGTGACTTGCCATAACTCACTGGAATATATTTTTTGAAAGAAGTTGAGGACATGAGATAGTTCTCAGGGCCACTGCCATTGAAATTTCTGAAGCATGAAAGAAGATGGAGAAACTTTAAAGCAACTGCTGATAAGATTCCTGATGTTAAACGGGGTGGGTAGATGGAAGAGGGCTCTCTAAGATAATGTTGTTTTATAAGATTTCTCAAGTTAGAAGAAAAGGAACAAGAAAACTGGAGTTCCCCCATTGACACTTTTCAGAGTAATAGACAGGATTCAAGCTGTGGTGGGTATGTTTCCGTTGGTATACAATATCTCAAAGGAATAATTTGTGAAATATTTGTTATTTCATAGTCAGTAATACCTTCTATTCTTCTCAAAGTTTCTTGCCAAAACTTTGTAACTGGACACAACTAGAACATATGGAAGATGCCAACAATTGGAGCGTGGACTTTAAACCAAATTGACATTTTCAAATTATGAAGCAAGTTTCAATAGCATGAGAAACAGATAACAAAGAAATGAGAATTTTAAAAGCCATTCTAGAAGGGTTACATTAATCATATTTTTGGCAATATTTCTTCCATAAATAAATCCACGGATCATCAAAAACCATTTCTCCAAATTCTGGTTTCAGCATTTATGTATGAAATTTAATTTCTCCTTAGCCTTTGATAAAAATCAAATGGGATGGTTTATTGACTGGTCTTTCCAGGCTGAGACAAGAATGAGTCCATCAAAGAAGGTTCTCAAATGCACACTTTTCTCTTAATCCTTTCCATTACCTCATTCTTTTATGTACAGATGCCCTGGCACTGGAATGCCACAGCTGCGTGGACCGAGGTGATGGTGGCTGCAGCACAGAGAACATAAAGAAAGTGAAGTGCCCATCATCCACCCACGTCTGTGTGGAAACTGTGTCTGCTGTGGAGTGGAGTGAGTCAGCAACTAACCAGCTATAATTTCTAAAAGTAGAAATCCCATGGCGGTTCTGCATTTCTAATCTCTTTCAAAGACACAGATTTTAATTAACCTTTGGTGAAGGGAAAGTAGTCTGTGGCTGCTCAGGAGAACTCATTATTTTACACTTTCAACTCTGGCACTGAAAGTCGGTTCTGAGCTCCTAATTTCTGGCTCAAACGAAGCCACAATGAAAAGCCAGGAAAGCTAACCTTTTCCTGAAGCTCGAAGAAAGATGCAGAGTTCAAAGCAGGAATGGAGAAGCATTGTCTCTCCAGAAATTTTGGTCCACCACTGCCATCAGTTCCATTCAGCGTGGCCATGAGCAATCTCCAGTAGAAGAAAGACCTCTGCTACAATTCCCCCTTGTGCTGGAGATTGCTTATGCAAGGCAGGTGGTGGAAACAACCAGCTGCTTCCAGAATAACAGGGGAATGGACCCCCATTGAGTGCAGTATCTGTTTTCTGGCAAACTAGAGGTGATATATGGATCATGAAGACAAAACAGGCACAGGTGCGTAACTCCAGGTTATACATTCTTAACTGCCATTAGAGGATTTCAGCCGTCTACTTTACCCTCTCAGAATAGATCAGTCTCCCTCTGACAGAGCAGAGGTTGCCTAATTTATGGGAAACCTGAAAGATCTTGGATATATTGCCAGATCACAGCCTGCATGAGCTCAGGAAAGGAGCAGCAACCTGCAGCAGTGATGCAACTCAAGACAACAGCCAACAATGGAAAGTTGCGTGGGGGGGGACTTTTCCTACCCATTAGTGTACCTTACATGCCTGCTGGGATCTCTTGTACTGAAGAAGATCAATTTAAAGAAGAAATAAACAAGAACAGATCAGTTGATTTGAACTCCATCTTCTTACTTCTTTGTGTAAGCTCTTTGACCTTCCGTTTTTGCAGGTCATGGGAAGTTCTCGATCGGAGAGAAAGGCTGTGGAATGGGTATATCGGGCACCAATGACAAAGCAGTAGCTGTACATGGCATCTATGCCTTCTCCCAGATACACCAGTGCAACAAAAGCCGCTGCAATAACAAACTGGACATCAGAACTCTGGAACTGCAACCCATGGGTGAGAATCTGAGGGATGAAGGTTCATGTGGGGTAGAGTGGACTTCTTTGTAAGTTTTGTTCCCACATGTAACCACAAATAAATTTGCTACTTTTCTTCCCACTGTGAGAAAGAACTATTCTTGGTTTGGGACTCATACAAACCTGCCCGTGTTTTGAGATCTTCAAGAGAGGCCCTTCTCTCTGTCTCACCAACCCTCACAGGTACATCCGGTGGGGAACATGGGAGAAGGCCTTCTCCATGGCTGCTTCCAGGCTCTAGAACTCTCTTCCTGGAGAGTATAGACTGGTGCCCTCCTCACTATCTTTCCATAGGTGAAAGCCCTTTTTATTCCAGCAGGTCATTTAATTTTTTTTTTCTTTAGAGGAAACAGACCTGAATAGTCTGTTAAGTCTATGCTGAACTTTTATTTGTTGTTGTTGCTTTTAGTGGTTCGTATTTTATCTGATTTTATTGATTGATTGACTGATAGTTTAAGTGCTTTTTCATTTCTGCAGGGGTGTGAATTTTTCACTATGTCTTTCTAAATGTTCAAGCAAAATTTTAAGTTGTGTCAATGCTACAAATTAGGGGACTGCCAGAAAATTTTAATGGGGCAGCAGTATTTTAATTTTGGGGGCAATTCCCTCCTTTTGCTGCCCTACCCCACCTTGTAGCTATACCCCTGGTGTGCTCCATGCCAACCAATGTTAGGCTAAGATATCTGAATATCAAGGGCTTGGGCTCAAGGCCCAAGGTTTGAGAATGCACCATAGGACGTAAGTGATCTCGGACAGTCAGTTCCACCTATAGCATACATATTCTCCTCACTTCCTTTGGTAGTTTCTTGATCATTCTCTCTCTCTTTCTCTCTCTGCCTCCTCTCGGTCTCAAGAAATTTTTGGCCAGATTGCTTACCTTACTTGTGACATCTGGCTAATTATTTTTTGGCACTGTAGGTGTAACTTTCCTCGGTTTCGTTCAATAACTCTGTAACTCTTGCACTGGCAGAGAGTTGGATTCTTGATTCCTTCCTGACCATATTCATGATTTGAGAAAAGTAGTAGTTTTAAGAAACTAAAGAGTGCAAAGAATCCTCCTTTAGCATACACACAATGGCCCTTTCCAGATGTGGGGGGGGAACCGCGCGAAAACGCTACTCACCGGACTTCTTCAGCATTCGGGCGAGTCCATGGGGACGAGGAGCAGTGCAAGCTCGTCACTCCGCACTGCTCCGGCATCCAAAATGGCTGCTTCCAGTTGGTGGAACTTCCACCAACCGGAGAAGCTAGCCAGCCGAAAGCCCGCCCCCGGAAGATCTGCAGGCACGTGCTTGCACACGCCTGCAAATCTGCTCCGGAGCATGACGATGGAGCGAGACGGAGTCACACACCCTGTGCTTTTTAAAAACCTCTTAAAAGAGGTTTTTAAAAAGCACGCTGCGTGGCCAGTTCCGATCGCGCAGAACCGGACTGAGGTGCGGAACTATGAAAAGTAGTCCACCATTAAAAAAGCAATCACATCAAAAGATATTAACTTATATGATAGTTGGGGCGAGAATGTGCTATGCTAGTAGATGGAAAAAAGAGGAATCTCCCGAAGTAGAGGATTGGTTATTAAAAATATATGAAATAATGGAAATGGAAAAATTAACGGCAGCACTGTCACAAAAATCAAAAGAAAGGATAGATGAAGAATGGGATCTGATCATCCCCATATTGGAAACTAAATGGGGGACGATGGCTATTAAAAGAATAAGGTAATAGTGAAGCGTGTGTTAAAACTTTGGTTTATGTAGGAAATGATTAGATCTATAAGTTTAAAACGGAAAAAGGGGAAAAGGAATCAGTATGAGAAAATGGGAATATAGAGGCTAGGAGGACTTAAGGAAGGAAATAGGGAAATTTAGTGAATTCGAAGAATGTTAGAAGGAAGTGGAGTAACTTGAGGGTATGTTTAAGTTATGGTTGGACTGGAAAATCTATGGAAGAACCAACTAGTATAGGGAAAAGAAAATAAGGGAAGGGTTGTTTTTTTTTAATACATATATACCATGATTAAAATGGAGAGATCGGAGATTGAATTGATTTAGATAAATAAGTGTATATATTAAAGGACAATTAAAAGAAAGAAAAAGAGAGAAACTTAAGTTGTTTAAGTATAAAAGTAAAGTTGTTGTTATGGGATGTAAAATGGTTAATAAGTACTTTCTGTGTTAAATTTACTTTACACTTTAATTTATTTCCTTGTCTTTTGAATTGTTCGTTTGGAATATGTGTGAAACGGATTTGGATAAATTTGAAAGTGAATTTTAATAAAAGGATTTAAACACGAAAAGTAGTCCAACCCAGTCCACTCCAAGGTGCAGAAGACCTCCATGGGAGGTTGCTCTGTCCCATTTTAATAGCCCGGTGCGGAAATGGCGAATGTTTCTCTTACATAACACCCAAAGAAATCAGAGTCTGTGGCCATTTCCGCACTAGACTGTTGTAGTACTATTATTCCACTTGCAACATCCTACGGAATCCTGGGGTTTGCAGTTTCAAGAGGGGCCCACTGGCCCCTCCTGAAACTGCAAACCCCAGGATTCCGTAGGATGTTGCAAGTGGAATAATAGCGCTATAACAGTCTAGTGTGGAAATGGCCTATGTGGAGAAAAAAAGTCACCATCAGTACTAATGCTTTCTTTTTCCTTGGTTAACAGACAATGTGAGCGCAAGAGTTCCAAATGGCGTGGAATGTTACAGCTGTGTTGGTGATAACTGTTCAATAAACAATTCAACCATAGTCAAGTGCTACGACTCTTTCCATGGTTGTTTCCATGGCAATGTCACAATGAAAGCGGGTAAGAGCTGGGGATTAAGATGGCTGCCATTCAGTATGGCCAAGTTAGGTTGACCTAGTGATTTGGGCAGGAAAAATGCTAGCGTTTGCTAACTGTAAGCCCAACTGTTCATGTTGATTTTTACTGGATGATTTTAAGGCTGTACTGGGGTAAGGCAGAACAGAATTGCTGCTTCCTGTTTGGAGGGGCAGAAGAAAGTTGGAATAGGAATGTTAGCATGAGCCATTGAGACAAATCAGAGACAAATCAGGATGTAACAAACCACACATTTCTTTGCCACTGAGTAGTAAAACAACCAAAATGTGTACAGTGATTAATAGAGATTTCCATCATTATTATATTTTACCAAAAATCACACATTTCTTCATTTTCTGGATGGAAACAACATAAAGATTTAAAAAGAAGGAAGCAGAAATAGAAACAGAAACTAAAACTCGTCTGTCCAAATCTAGGGTTTCAGCTGATTAACTCTTTGAACTGAACAAAATGAGGATAGTTCCAAATGAAACTCATTACTCTTCAGATGTTATCTCTGCCTTCATCTTCCTTTCAATCTCTTCCAGGCAACTTCTCATTGACCAGGCCTGTCAAAGGTTGTGTCGAAGATGAGGAATGTACCAGGGTATCAAAAGGGGGTCAAGCCATCACACTTGTAGGTTCATGTTGTTCGGGAAGCCTCTGCAATGTTGACCTCTCCAACAAAACCCACTTTGCTTCCAAGATTCCACGGCTAGAGTTCTTGCCTGGGCCAGATGCCAACAGTAATACAACTGCAAACACTTCCACAAAGACTCAGGTCAATGCATCATCCCCTTCCACTATCAGCAAGCCAACCCGTTCTGTTACTGTGGGCCCATCGTTGTCCAACCATCATGACAATGGTCATAACCAAAACCAAGACCACAACCATGACCAAGACCAAGACCATGATCATGACCATGATCATGACCATGATCATCACAATCATGATCACGATGATAAAGAATTCACCTCAGTGAGAGATGGAAACATTGCCACTTCAGTCAGAGTTGAAGAAAGACACAACCAACAAGCTCAGAAGCCCAATGGCACAGCAGGGGGAGCAGTAGGCTTAGGGGGATCGGTCTTGATGGTCTTGCTGTTGGCTGGCTTGTCCATATGAAGGGGAAAAAAAACAAAGAGATGGCATGATGTTCAACCTCTTTCCTTCTCTCCCATTTATTCAGTCCCATCAAAATGCATTTTGCTGTCATATTTTGGGCTGACTCGTCCCACCCAGAGGAGCCTTTAGCCTATCTATCTTTGGCACCTCATTTTCAAACTAACCTGACATTTTTGGTCCTGTCAAAGGCAAACGCCCCACATAATGCGTCATAAACAAAAGCTTATGGGAAGGCTCTTCTCATTTGTGCACTTCTCTGTGCCTTATTTACCCTGGCAGTCATTTTGTAGCTCATGCCAAAGACTAGTTAGAATCTGCCAGCAGCCAACAAGGCAAAGTTTTGTGTTATGTTGTTATAAGTATCAAAAATCTCTTACAAAACACGACAAATTCCTACTGTGTGAGAGCCTTCTTGTGTGCTAACTTAAGTGTACTTAGCACCATCAAAAATCTCTTACAAAAAAAGACAAGTTCCTACTGTGTGAGAGCCTTCTTGTGTGCTAACTTAAGCATGCTTAGCACCAACACTGTCATTTTGCATCCAATCATCAAGATCAGTAGTTCTCAACCTTTGGTCCTTCAGATGTTTTGGCCCTCCAGAATTCCTGAGCAGTGGTAATACTTACCGGGATTTCTGGGAGCTTTCATCCAAAACACCTGGAGGACCAAAAGTTGAGAGCAACTGACCTGGATGGAGCTTATCATGGGTCATTGTTGGTATTGCTCACAAGTTAAGGTTTTTTTTCCAGTTGCTGAGGTACACTCCTCACTTGCATCACTATACAGGGAGGTTATATTATCTATTGTAGGGTTTGGGGCTTTAAGGGACTTTCAAAAGGCAAGCTAGTTTATGAGAGCTAGCCATGTGCAAGTCATATGGATGATCAGATGGACTTCCAGACTGCCTTGAAATCAATGAAAAGAATTGTTCTTCTCTAGAGAATGACATGTCCTAAGGGACATCCTACATCCCTAACTCTTCTGACACTTAGCATGGAGTATAGGTTGGCCTAGTACCAACTAGAATGCCAAGTTTCTGCCTTCCCTAATTGATAGTGTGCAAACTAATCATCCACATGCTTTTGCAGAGTAAATGACATGCTTCTTCTTCTACAGAAATCATTTGTAGTAGAGTAATAATAAAGACCTAAGAGCCACAGGCACTGTCGCCTTTCTTCCAATAAGAACTTATCTTCCCAAGAATTAATATTTGGGCATGCCAATTTTTTTAATGTTTGATAGCAGTCAGAGGCATGATGCATTTTTTTTTCATTTAAATAAAGTTATGAAGGCAATGACATCTAAAGAATGAAGGCAATGAAGTCAAAAGAATAAACTGTTTATGTGGCATCTAATGACTTTGCAATATCAAAGCATTTTTGAAATAGTTCCTTTCAAAATATGGCTGCAATCCAGAATACGAAGGAGTGGGATCCACTTTAAAGCTGAACCAAAAGACTTGCAAGGTTTTGAAATGAGGCAAAACTTTTCCATGTGGGATTTTGATCCCAAAAGTTGGCATAAGAGTTTGGAAGTCTAAATCAGAAATTCAAGAGGTATAAGTTTTCAGCTTTGCAAACAGCTTTACCCTTCCTGGCTCAGTGATTGAAAGTAGCTAGTCTAAATTATATTCCATTTGATTATAAGTCTATGAAATATTGAAATATGAAATATTGACTGATCCTTACACCATCAGGGAGAGACTCTTCAAACTCTGATCCTGGACTTTAAATATTTACCTAATTTGCATAGGCAGAAACTAATGGCCATCAGATGTACAGGAGAAAGTATATGGTCAAAGGAGTCCATTCCAATTGAATTGGTATTGACCTGATTCTTGAAACAATAAGATACACTTTAGCCTAGACCATTTGAGTTTAACCCTTTCCCTTGCGTGCTTTCACACTACACAATTAGAGCACTATGATTCTACTTTACAGACATGGCAACATCCTATGGAATCCTTGGAGCTGCAGTTTAGGGAGGGACATTCAGCATTCTCGACCAGATTTAGTTTGGTGAGGCACTAACCTACAGGCCCCAGGATTCCATAAGATGTTGCCAAGGCAGTTAAAGGAAAATTGTAAGTGCTATAATTGTGTAGCCTGAAAGAACCCCAGGTGATAAGTTGTACTTTGGATCAGTATGAGTAACACAGCCTGCCTGACTCTGCTTTGTTAAACTACGAAGGGGTACCACATGGATCTGTGTCTCATGGGTCCTCTTCAGGGTTTCTAAGTTTGCTATAAAGTCCTCAAAGCCTCAAGAGCATTTTCGCACAACATTCTTCATGCACTTCTTCAAACGAGGCAATCCATGCCTTAGCACAGCACATATTAAAAAATTATTTATAGCTTTACAATCTTTTTTTAAATGTTATCAGCAAGCCAATGGTCTTCTCCCAACAGGACGTATCTGCCACTCAATATCTGTTGAGTTTAGCCCTTCATCTCTGTTTCCTTTGGGGTCCTGAAGCAGACAAAATGGTCTATCCAGACATTTTAAATGTATCCGGGGCTCATCTCTTGTAGTTGCTGTTGTTTTGTAAATACTTCCCGACTGAACTCTTGCAAAAGTAACAAAGAGCGGGAGGCACTTAAGTTGAAAGGGTGTGGCAAATAAAGACATTACAGTTTGGCTGAAGAAAGCCTCTGTCTCCTCCTTTTTGTTCTCTTGTCCTATGTATCTTCCTTTTTGTTTGCTGTTTTTATCAGCAGCGTGCACAGCAGGGGCTGCTGAAGAGTGAGGCTTGCCAAGTTTCTATTATTATAAGGGATGTTGTTATCTAAGGTCTGGAAAGCTTACATAGACTACACTGTTATAGCACTATTATTCTACTTTAACTGCCATGGCAACATTCTATGGAATTCTGGGGTTTGTAGTTTAGTGAGGCCCAGGAGCTCTCTGGTTGAGAATTCTAAACTAAACTGCAAATCCCAGGATTCTATACCATGTGATACAGTAGAATAATAGTGCTATAAAAGTGTAGTGTAATAGGACACTTAGTGAGATGTCAAAAACCCCATCCAAGAGCCTAGATCATTTGCTTAAGTATACTTAACTAAGTAGCATATCGTGGCTTGCCCCTTGCCCCCTACATCCTGCTTTACCAAGCTGTAACTACTGCAAGTAATGGAGGTCTATTCTTCTGTTGAGAAGGGCACAACATACTGACATTTCCATCCACTCTTCCCAGTGACCACCAGTGCATCAGTCAGAAGCAGGATCCCAATTGCAATACCTTCTTGCACTTCTACACGACCATTAGAGGTACAGCAGCCCTCTCCAGCTTTCAATCTGGCAACACTACATTTGCTGGAGGACAAGAGGGCTGTGTATGTCCCTTAGCCTATTCTCCAGGTGTGGTGGAAGCAGCTATTACACTGCCATTGTTCAACTGAAAGTTCATCCACCCTCTCAACATGGAAGAGAGGAGACACTATCTGGCCCTAGGCAGCAAAATATCTTGAGTTAACCCCAGCCTTTAGAGAACCTTGGTTCTTGTGGAGAACTGGAAAGGCCTCCTTTAAGGAAGAAAGTTTCAGCCACTAGTTTGGAATCAAACCACCTTCCCCTACCCAGGTTTCAGATTTAAACCTTCATCTTCTGAAGTGGTTTCTACAAAACCGCTTCCTCACTTCCTTCTCTTCACACACAAACACCATTCTGGACATTTGCGACCAAGTATATGCAGAGACTGTTCAAAATACTTTCTGAGTGAAGTTTCAGGCCTTGACATGAAGTTGGCTGCCTTTCTATATACACACACTTAAGACAAGGATTATCCCAAAGGTCTGGTTGGATCTTAGCTGCTAAACTTTCAGTTACTTTTTAAACTTTAGAAGTCGAGTTATAAATTTGGACTCAGTAGGCTTATTAGGAGAGCACACTTTTTAACAACCAGCTGACACCAAGAAATAGAGAAATGGAGAGCTGACTTTACCCTTTCCAACCAAGTTATTCTTAGCCCCTTGCATTCATTTCATTTCATTTTTTTTCAGGCTTTATTTCAGGCACCAGCTAGGTAAATCACACTTACAGCAGGATAGTGGTGTCATTAATGGATTTATGAAAGAAATACTTTCCCAATGGTCTCCCACTGGTAGAACAGCGAAAGAGGGACAGCATCATGAGATAAATCCCAGCCAAAGACGCTATAGCAATAGCAATAGCATATGTATTTCTATACTGCTTATCAGCTAAGTGCTCTCTAAGTGATCTACATGTATTTTAGCTAATTGCCCCCAACAAGCTGGGTACTCATTTTACCAACCTGCAGAAGGATGGAAGGCTGAGTCAACCTGAAGCCCAGCAGAATCAAACTCACAACCTTGTGGCTGCAGTACTGGCATTTAACCACTGTGCCACCAGGGCCCCCTCTGGTTGTAAGTGCAATATACTTGCCTCATGTGATAAAGCCCCCAATCTATTGGAAAGACACACAGCCCAGCCTGGAGACTCTGTTCTATTTTCTGGAAACTTGGAACTGGATCCTGATCACTCTTCAGTGTCTGTCTTGCTTTTCCTGGCTACTGACTGATTCCTCACTTTCTTGACTACTGGGCTGCTAAGTACCCATAGGGTTTCTCTCCTTTCCAAGTGAAATATGGCACATATTATATTCTTATGTTTTTACTTCTTACCTCCTACATGAGGGTTTCCATACTCTCTGATGACTTAGCTACAGTTCTTGGTGTGGTGGTGGTGGTGGTGGTGGTGGTGGTGGAGGAGGAGGAGGAGGAGGAAGAGGAATTGAGCAAGAGAAAGAAAAGAAGAAACTGGGGGCCAACAGACTGAAGAAGGGGTTCTGAAACTAAACACAACATTCTAATCCAGCCCAACCTGATCTAAAAGTGCTTCTCCTATTTATAGGAATGCTTGTGGTCAGTTGTTTGTTTAGTCAGCCTCCAGCTACACATGACAATCATATGAAGTCCCATCAGTTCATGTGTTATCTGTCTCAGTTTAAAACAAAGAGGCAGTCTCAAACCTGGGCAATATCTAGGGGGGAGGAACAAGGGCCTTGCCCCATATAAGAATTCTACCTGCTCCTCCATGAATTTTTCCTTTAGTCCTCAAATTTCTAGCATTGCACTAACTTAACTCTTCAGTTGCACATTTAGTTCAGGCATCCAAAGAAAAGGGGTAGGTACAATGGTGGAGGGAAGGTGGACACAACAAATACAAAATGTCTAGGTGTGAATAATTTTCAGTCTTTCTCTATAATGTTAGAACCGTGGGGACTGAGGGCATTATCATACAAGGCAGGTAAATCGCACTTGCCACAAAATGATAGCGTCTTTGGGTCTTTGGCTGGCATCCATCACAGTTGTTCTGTTGTTCTCCTGTTGGAAATCGTTTGGAAAGCTTCATTAACCAAAGGAAGTTAATGTCCTTCTTCGTAACAGAAACGCTTTCCAAGTGGTCTCCCACTGGGAGAACAATAGAAGAGGAATAAGATAATACGATCAGTCCCAGCCCAAGATGCTATTATCCCTCTGTAATTGCAATTTGAAAGTCAGTGTGGTATAGCGATCTGAAAATTGAACTATGACTTTGGAGACCATTGATTTCCCCCTTGGTTATGGAAACCCACTGGGTGACCTTGGGCATGTCACACCCTCTTGGTCTCCAGAAAACCGTATGATAAGTTTGCCTTAGGGTTCGCATAAGTCAGAAACAACTGGAAGGCACACAACAACAACAAAGTGCAATTTACCTGCCTCATATGATAAATCCTTGATGAAAAATTTCGTATTGGTGAGTAGAATTCTTATTTGGAGGGGCAGTTACCCACTTCACTATACCTCTATCTCAAACTATACACCAAAATTGTTGGGGGAGATGCCACATATGATGGTCACATATGCCTTACTGGGAATGAGAAAAAAATGTTTCATCAGAAGAAAAAAGGATATATATTAGCATATAATTTTGTACACTGATTACACAGAAGGGTGTGAATTTAGAAAGAATTACTCTAACTGAACTAGAGGTACTGTTCAGATCACTAGTGAAGAGGTCTGTGATCAGGTCAATTTCCCAGGCTGGTCTCTGGATACTAACTGGGGATGATGGACAATGTTAAGACCCCTGTTATCCCTTCCTATTGATCTTCATCTTTAAACCAGATGTGGCTTGGGCAGTCCTTCAGATAAAATGCACCTTTAAATAAAGGGCTATCCTGAGAAGGCTATTCCGGCTGAGGACTCCATAAAGTAGGACACATGGCCACTGTATGCCCATACATCCATTTCCTGTTCCAAAAAACCTGCCTTAATGAAAAAATAAATAAATAAAAGAAAGGAAAGAAACCTGAGTAGAGGGATGGAGTGTGGAAATTGTATTCAACTAGAATAACAAGTCTTTGCGTCTCAGTGATGAAGAAAGAGGATAAGTATTTGTGTGTGTGTGGCTGTGGAGGGGGGAATGGGGGTGTTGCCCCCCAATAAGAATTCTGCCTTCAACCCAAAGAAATTTTCCTTCATTCTCTGGATTTCTAGCATTGCAACGAGTGTGACATTGAAAATCACTCAGACCTAGAACAAGTGAAGAGAAAGGAAGTTGGTTGCTCCACTTCAGTCTCACTTTGAGTAACCTTCACTGTCCAGGAAACAACATCATGCCCACTTCCTCTTTCATGCCATCCAGAATTCTGCTTTGTTTGCATTTCCTTGATAACTTTACCTGTTCCTTTAATTTGGATGCCTAAAATGTACTTTTGAATGTTCGGTTGTCATTTTAAGTTACTGCAATGCTACGAATTTTGAGCCTGGTGAAAAATGTCATTTTGGAGAGGCAAAATTCTTATGACAGCAAGGTCCTCATCCCTCCCATCTGTCTGTCTGTCTGTCTGTCTGTCTGTCTATCAATCTATCTCTTACATCCAAAGACAAAGAGTCCTAGCTTAGGGAATCACTCCAATACTTACAAAAGAAGAAGAAAATCTGCCCAGCCTCCATGCTATTTGAGTATGACCACTGAGTCCACAACATCCCTTTGTGAAACCTTTCCACCTGGAAGCAAAGATCTCTTGGGCCAGGACATAAAAGGGGAAGTGGGCATGATGTTGTTTCCTGGAGAGTAAGGTTATTCAGAGTGAGACTGAGATGGAGCTGCCAACTTCCTTTTCCTTCACCTGGAATGTTAGGGGAACCATAGTCAGAAGAATGTTGTTGCTAGAAGCATAAGAGGGCAAGAGCATATTTTTCCCCTATTCTTCTGCTCATGGGAATTTACCCCCCAAAAAAGACATCTTGGGAACATGAACTTCCTGGCGTCTGGGTTGGGAGAAACAATGTATTCTGGGAACTCTTTGGAAGGATCTTGTTATATCAATAGTCTACTAGATACAGTTGACTAAGGACCATAGGAGTCCATTTAAGAGTAAACTTTCTGTGATCAGAATACTCTTAGAAGATTATCGCACTACCCGATTGTGGTGCTATGATGCTATTTTAATTGTTCTGACTGCATCCTATGGAATCTTGCATTTTGTAGTTTGGTGGGGCGCTACAGCTCTCCAGCTGAGAATTCTAAATGCCCCTCTCTAAACTGCAGATCCTGGAACTCCGTAGAATGAAACCATGGCAGTTAAAATGGAATCATATGACTGTTCAATATGGAAGGTATCCAGGTGTAACCCCCAGCATTACAGCAGCATAAGCATTTAAGTTAGAGATTACACAGTGCTGGAAGTCTGAAAGAGCAGAGGTTGCTCCTTTTCCCCCGGCTACACAATGGAAGCTGGATATCAGCAATGCACAGTTCCAGTCCCCCACCACTTATTACATTGGGGGTATGCCCAGGTGCCACCTGGCTGCTGTCTTCCAGCCTGAGAATAAGGAGCAGCCTTTACCTCCCAGACTTCCAGCATCTGTATGCTGGGGGAGCTTTAGGCTGTGCTAACATCAAATAGATTCTTGGGCTGTATCTGCTCTAGGGATTCTCATGCACTTAATGGTTAGAATCCTTTTCATGACATTTGTAAGTGGCACTATGCATGCAGAATGACTTTCTTTGGACAATGCAGAACAGAGATATCCAAGCTGACGAGGGGCTCAACTGGAATTCTGCATGTGAAACCACTGCAGATGAACAATAGCACAGCTAGAGAAGTGTGTCAGTGTACGTTATGTGTTATGCAATCAGGAGACAGCTATATGTACCACCATTTCATAGAATCTTAGAATCATAGAATCATAGAGTTGGAAGAGACGGCAGCAGCCATTGTGCCCAACCCTCTTCCATGCAGAAACACACAACCAAAGCATTCCTGACAGATGGCCATCCAGCGTCTATTTAAAAACCTCCAAAGAAGGTGACTCCACCACACTCTGAGGCAGCATATTCCACTTCTCATATGTTGTTCTGTGGTGGTATTCAGTATAAGGATTGTGTAAGTTTGCTTTAGAGAACCATGGCAATTTAGACAGAGATACGTCTCTGGTGTAAAGGAAATCATCTCCAAGTACACCCAGCTAGTTAGTCTGCTGCCCAGGTATGAGCACAGCTTGAAAATGTTAAGTTTATGAATCACTTTGTTGGTCACCAGCCATGTCAGCTAGGAGTTTCTGGTAGCTAAATCGCCAAAAGTGACGGAATCTGAATAGGGGTAATTTCAATGCTTCATCTGCTCTTTCTTCCTAGGACACTTTATGGTTAGATCAAGCTTGGGAATAGACAGTTCTTAAAAGAAAGAGAGGCTACAAATAGACCACTCTCTACTGTAAAAATGTGAAACATGGCCACCCTAGCCTACTGTGCATCCTTGATTCACAGGACTATCATAAAGTTTGGAATTCTGATATAGAATCTAACAGAACAATGAATACATTATTCCAGAGAATCCATCCAGATGTTGTGGATGTTGAAGTTAAAGTTGTGGATGTAAATTGAATGTTGATGTTAAGGTTGATGCTAAGTGAACCCAAGTTGAAAGTGACACTTGCTTCCTGTTGGCTAGCTTGTCAGAATCTTATATCACCTTTTACTTAATGTAACTTTATGAATACCTAGCTAAGAAGCAGAGGCACCAAGAAGCCTTGTTAGCAAACTAAAAATACACATTTTGGGACACCAGCAAGAGTATGTGATAGTAACATAACGCAACAGCAGTAATGTAAAAGCAGCCTTCTACTGGATATGGACGTTACGAAACTAATCAATTCTAATTCCGGTAGATGTAAGTCCACTTACAAGGACATAACTCAGTACAGGATTCCAGCCGTAATCTCTTACTGAGCCCATGATTATATCAGAGAAATTATAGAGAGCCCAGTAACTTTCTTCCTTCTACATCATGTGGAACTCTTTTATTCCAGGTTGCACTGTTTCTTAATCCAGTCCAATGCTGTTGACTCTAACTGGCTGCAGCCCTTTGGTGACTAGTGAACAGCCCTGCGGTTCACCAAGCAGATTTTGTGCACACACAAACCTTGGAAATGGTTCCTTAAAAGGTCAGCGAGTGAGCAGTGCAGAGAAAATCACACAGCCCACCGACAGCTTGCTGCGTGAAGAAAGTTGCTGACATGTGGAGTGGTTTAAAAATAGGATTCATGAGGCAGCCATATTGTGGAAAGTATCTCGTAAACAGATCTGTGTATTCATCAAAGACCTTGAGGTTGAACTTAGAGCTTTATAGTTTTGGACTGAGACCTTGCCTAATGAACTACTTGGCGCTTTACGAACTTGGACCTCCAAGTCTTTTTTAGGCCTAGAAGGGCATGTATGGGGTTCTCAGATCTCAGGTTATAATCTTGAGTCTTAGGGCCTGACGCTTGTTGCCTGTCCTCAGGGAAAGGGGGAGAGATCTCAGGACCAGAGTGCTGCCTTGAACAATGTTTGTGTACATGTATGTATGTGTTTCTTTCTCAATTGTTAGACCTGGTGTATTTTGTTTGAGTAGCATACTATGTGCAACTGTGATTAAGGATTCATGAATTGTGTTTCATGATATCACTGGCCATTGTAACATCATCAGAGTCTGCCACCATGACATCACAAGGAGTCATCCCTAATTCTCAAGTTTTGGTGCTCAAATCTCAGGACCTCAGATAGTCCTTACCTAGCAACCTTAGGCCATGGGGCTATGCAACATCTGCCCTTATGATCAGCTGGCACAGAGAAGGCTTTGAGTTAGCCTACTCTGGTATATAACTCCCCAAATCTGGGTCAAGAGAGGAACCGTGTTCTACTTGCTGCATGTCAGCAAATCCACTGTGGGAACTGATGTTAGATATAGATACAAGAGCAGCTGACCACAGCCCGGGCAGGCTGGCTCCAAAAGAAATACATGTGTTGCCATTATGCAATAGGGCTGAAAGGTCACTGAGAATGTGGGGAGGAAATGTGGATTTCTTAAGAATCTCATTTTCTTATTCTAGCCCTCATACCAGTGAGAACATTTCTGAAGCCAGACAAGCTGCTGAACTGAGATGTATAGGTGTCAGAAACAACCTCTATGAAACTTTACACGTGACAAGAGAGACAGTGGTATTCATAACTTCTATTCGTCTCTCACTCCAAGCATCACAGTTTGAAGCATAGCTACCATCACCTCTGTCCTACAATGGGTTGTACACCCTATAACTCAGCTTTTCGAACAGGATGTTTAGTTAAATAAATGGTCACTGTTCCTTTTTTCCTTCTCAAAGAATGTTTAATGTAATGCTTCATACCACCATGGATCTGCTTGTGCTTAGAGAATGATGGTGCAGGCACATTCAGCCAGCTTTGTCTAGGCCAGGGGTGTCAAACTGAATTTCATCTTGGGCCAAAACAGCATTACAGTTGCCCTCAAAGGGCCAGTTGTATCTACAAAATACTGTAAGAAATCTGTAAGCTTTCTGCTCCCCCGTGCCTCTTTCTGCTGCCCCTCCTTCCCTGTGGTTCTTTCTGCCCCCCTGTCCCTCTCTGTACCTAGTGAGCCTGATCCCCACAGTGTGGGCCCCCAGCTGCTGGTATTCTGAAGAGAGGCCCAGCAGCCAGCACTTGTGATCTACTTCTACCTCTGACTGCTCCTCTGTCCAACTCTTGCGAGTTCCATGGAGCATTGCCATGGTAACCCGTAGCAATGCTCTGACGCCAAGACTTGGATAGAAGAGCAATCAGAAGTAGAAGTAGATCTTGAGTGCTGGCTGCTGGGCCTCTCTTCAGAATACTCGCCAGGCAAGGGGAGCACCACAGCTGCAGGAGAGGTGTAAAGGCCACATGAAATGGTCTGGCGGGCTGGATCTGACCTGTGGGCCTTGTGTTTGACACATGTGGTCTAGGCCTTGAGATCTGGGCCAGGCTTTGAGATCTAGCAACCCTATCTTTAACCTGTGGGAGGATCCCGCCTTCTGTCCTAGACTGATAAGCTTAGTGTCTCTTGATTTCATTCCCTCTTTTGTCTCACTTCTGTCTACCAGGAATTACTTTTAAAAAGGTAATCTGAAAAGAATACATATTGGCTCTATTCCAAGAGGCAAGTGCAAGCAAGATTGCCTGTTTTTCCACCTTAGTGGAGTTAGTTAGTTGAAATCAAGTTTTTTATTGCCTTTTCAGGCTCAATGTACATCCTTGAATAAATATCAGCTTTCTTGCTTTTCCCAAGCAGAGTCTCTGTGTGATTCTATTCTAAGGAAATCATGTTCTTCTAGCCATTCTGATTTTTCAGAGTGCTGGCTATCAAACTCAGCTGTCTAGCTCACACCTCTAGTGGAAGGAATGAGATTGCAGCAACACAGTTATGGGTGCAACAAATTACTGTTCTTTTAAAAAACTTAGCAGGCAGCAGTGATGCTTCAAAAGTAACATCTCAGGCAGGGGTGAAATTTCTTTATTTCTATGATAATGCCATGCCAGTTACTTTTAAAGCTATTCTACAGTTATTTTTACATACATTTCACAGGGATTTTTTTTTCAGGCTTTGTGTCATTCTCAGGTCATTCCTAAGGATTCCCCCCTCCAAATAATTGAAAACTATCAAAAAAAAGCAATGAGCAATACAATGAGCAATACACACACACACACACACACACACACAAAAATCAATATACTCTCTTATTTGATTATACATTTCCACTTTTTTTTTGGCAGTGTGGAAATGGCTACATTAGCTAGGAACCAGAACGTCCCAGGCTTTAAAATAATGTGCAATCTGCCAAGTCTCATTTCCTTCTTTCTCTTAATTTCCATTTCATACCTCTGGAAAATCAAGACTTAAGGAGGCAAGGTCCACTTTCTTCTCGGTCAGGTACGGAGTGAGAGAGATGACACAAGAGTTAATGAAAAAGGACATGTCTTTCTTACAAGGCAGGAGAAACTGAGGGGATGTACTTGCATGAGAAGGGGGTTAAATCTTCTATGGGTCTCCATTTGGAGATGCCAGCTGGCATCCTATTGGTTAGTCCCAGCTAGAGTACAGTCAGACTTCCGTATCCACAGATTCCACAGCAAAGGATTCAACCAACCACAGTTCAAAAATATTCCAAAAAATTCCAAAAAGCAAACCTTTGAGTTGTTAACCATTTTATATAAGGAATGCCATTTTTCTACACCACTGTACGTAATGGGACTTGAGCATCGATGGATTTTGGTATCCATGGAATATCCTGGAACCAAAATCCAGCAGATACTGAGGGCCCATTGTAGTCTCTCGACTGGTTAGAAGCTCAATAAATCTTACTCTCTCTCCCAAAACTGCAGACTAAATAAGCAAAAGCAGGCAATGATGCTTGACTTGAATAATATAACTCAGGTTGCAGAATCCAGTTTCCTTCCTGTCACAGAGACTGGGTGGTTTGTAGTACACACCCAGCCTCACCAATTTCTCCCCACTTCCCTCAGAGTCCCCTTTGGATATAGTCTTCTTGACAGCAAAAGCAGTTTGCTTTCTGGGAGAAGGAATTTTTCTTGGAGACTTGCATCTGGCAAATGCTTTGTATTCCATGAATCACTGCACCCTGCTCTAAGAGGGTGATATTTTTATTAATCGCCCTTTCTGGGAATCCTGGGTTAAATGACCACATGCCTCAACTGGCTGTGTCCTGTCCTTTTAGGCAAAACTTCCTTAACCTAGGCACACTCTTCTGTATTTTCCTATCTGCAACACAAAATTGAATAACTATCTCACCAAGTTCCTCTTTCCATCAGGAGCTAATCTTCCTTTTGGCCAGAGACCAAGATCTCGTCCGGATAAAGACAACAAGCAGCAACCAAGTCATCTTTCAGTTTCCCGGGAAAGGACGCTGGTGAAAGACAAGAGAAGTTGACTCCTTGTGTGGGCTCTGGCAGGTAATTTTCAAAGCAGCACGGGACAGGCGTTTTTTATCTCGTTTTCAGCGTTGTGCCCCTGAGGTCCCAATGACCCTTGGGCTTCTCCATCTTTCCTGTTTCTTTTTAGCTTTCAAAAGAAGGGTTCCGATCTATTTTGTGAGATTGAAGCTCCCCGGTGTCTCTCAGGACAGGTTTCATCTCTTTCTGTGGTTTGTGGTGCTGGCAATAGCGCTCTGTGGTTACCACTGCAGCCTGTGTCATTGCTGCGTCTGGGCTTGTGTGCGTTAGATCCTGTCATGATTTTGATGTGAGCATTTAAGATTTCAGAATTCGTCTCGATCTCCCCTGAATGTGTCTTCTTCCATGGAAGCATCCACGGCCAGAGGTGCCTGAGTGTGTCAGTGGCAAGATTCAGCGGTCAGATACATTGAATTGCTCCCTGTTTCATCCTTAGCGTTTCTAGCTTTTAGAAAAGAACCTCAGGTAGAAAAATTAGGAATTATCTCTGGAAAAGAAGCTGGAGAATCAGGAAAAATAGTGTGGAGTACAGGCTTTTTAAAGAAAAGGCTTTAGAAGGTACTGTATTGTTTTTACTCACATGTTTATAACTGTTTTTAAATCCTTTTTAAGCATATGTTTTAAACTGTTTCAGTGCTGTGAATACTTTAATTCATTTCAATTTGGACTTTTGTATGCTCTTAGCTCTCTTGCATTTGTTGTAAACTGCAAGCCACTTTTGAGTCCCAATTTTTAGGGAATGGGGGTTTTAAAAAAGATCATCATCATCATCATCATCATCATCATCATCATCCCAGAATCCTCCAGCAAGAATGGCTATGCTGTCTGGAGGATTCTGTGAACTATAGTATAAACAGGTAGCTTTTCCTGAGCTTTGTTGGGAAGACTTGGATGCTCATTGTATTCTTCACAGTTTGCACTGTTCCTTTCCAAGAAAAGAAAGAAGCAGCACTTGCACACTTTCACTTTGATTTCCAGAAAGTTTTGTTTCGTGAGCAAGGCAGAATAAGTTTGTGGCAACTTAAAGATTTACCGTATTTTATTTAGCTTATGCTTTGATAGATGATGTCAGACATGTCTGATGAAGAAGGCAAAGTCCTCTAAAGCCAATGCAGAATAATAATGATGGGTAGTCTTCTGAGTGCTACAGAGTGCCACAACTGACTATTATGGCTAACCTGTCCCCTGCCTCCCCGCAAGAAAGAAGAAGAATGACTGGAACCATAGAGCTGGAAGGGACCTCAAAGATCAAAGAATCAGGCCTTTTGTGATGCAGTAAACTCACTGCTATAGCATCCCTGGCGGATGACCATTGATTAAGGGTGAAAACCTTCATGTTTTTCATCCTCACAGGCGAGAATGAATGATTCCTCCATTTTCTCCCCACACAGGGAGAACACAAACATTTCTGTGCAGTTTCTGAGTGTGGTTTGAGCTTGTCTTCATGGAGATACATAAGGTTTTCGTCACAGAAAACATACTTTTCGTACAGATATACACTCGGTTTTTCTGTGCAGAAAATACTTTTCTATACACAAAAATACATGTCTCTTGCGAAGAGAACACTTTTCTGTAAAAAATATACTTGGTTTTTCCATTCAGAAAAGACCTTTCTGAGCAGGAAAAAAACAAACATGGATTTCTGAGCAGACAAATGTTTCCTGCAGTTCAACATACTCACAGAAGCCTTGCAACTACCTGTATTCCTCCCAGTGATTTTTCTTAAGTGTTAAAAAAAAAACAATTCTTAGATTGAAAAGGATAGCAAATTAATATTATTGCCTTCTTTCTCATTTGTGCCTCCACTTACTGAGATAGTCTATTCTGTTGCCAAACAGCTCATACCACCAAGATGCTTCCGCCTAATTTCAGTTACAATTCCCATTCTTGTCATATGAACTCATTGGTTCAAATCCTAAGTTTCCAGAGCAACAGAAAATATATTAGCTCTATTTCCTGAGCAACATATCTTCAAATATTTGGATTCAAGTGGACGATCATTTCGTCCCATAAACAAATCTTCTTCTGGGGCTATCAATGCTCATTTCTTTCAATGGATGTGGTTGCCACTCTCCTAATCGTTGTTCTTTCCAGAGAGCTCATCCATTTAGAACAAATGGAAGAGAGCTAAGAGCATGCAAAAGTGTTTCAGTGTGAAGTATTCCTTGTGGTGCAACTCTTGACTGGAAGGAGGCAAGCCCAGAATAGTGATTCATGCAGAGAACTAACAGGCAGCCTCCTCTAAGAGATAACTTTGGGGCTTTAATACGTTAGTAATGATTGGATAGTTCAGCCACAACCAATGGAGGAACAGGGCAGAATTCTGTAGGAATTATACCTAAAGAAGGAGGCAAACCCAAAGCAATAGATCATGCAGAGATGCATTGGGCAGTCCCATTTATTGTTTGTCACTTGGGTCCTACAGGAGCCTGTTGTTATTTAATGGACACTTTTCCCATGCCTATAAGGGAAAGTGACCCCTTTTAGGGTTCAGGAATGGAGGCATTGGCGAAATGAAGGAAGCAGTTTATTTAACAACACACCAATCCAGATTTAAACATTCAAGCTGAATGACCTGTCTGTCATCAAAGCAAGCATACACTTTAGCACTTATAACAGTTTTAGAAAATCTACCTGGGAACAGCACTGAATGATATAAAGGAAATCATAAGATTCTGAAAATGAATTAGCCAATCTTTCAACAGCAACCATTAAGCCATAATGGAATATTACTAAGCAAGCATGTTGAATGAAAACTATTCATGCTAAGCCTTTGCTCTACATTTCAAATAGTTATTACTAGAAAGTGCCAGTTAGATGATGGTAGGACCAGAATGCTCTGGAAATGCTTAATCTGCTTTTCCTTGAGCTCCGCAAGAACTTAATCACTGCAACTTCCAATTTTTTTCCTGGTGGAGGATACTTTTCCTCCAGCATGGATTTACCATACTATGGTCACTCCCTGACCTCTCCATTCATACCACCGATACAGTCCTCCCTCCACATTCATGGGTTGGATCTCCACAAATTTGGTTATTCACAATGTGCACACATGCTTGCCTTCATTCTTCTCCTCCCATTCCCTTGCTTTTTTTCCTGGTGCGTATGCCTTCCTTTGCCACACCTGGACAAAAGGCGAGGAAATGGGAAGGAGGAGCACCACACGCAGAGAAGGACAGAATGTATGTGCCTTTCCCCCCATTCTTTTGCCTTTTGCCCCAGTGCGGAGAAGGAAAGCATGTGCACTAGGGCAAAAACAAGGGAATGGGAGAGGTGAGCCTCAGAAGAGAATAGGGGGAGTTATTCATAGATTTTCCATTTTGGGGAGGGTTCTGCACCCCAAACCCTTGCAAAAGTGAAGGGCCCATTGTATTCCTTTTTTCTGCCTTCAAAGTTCTCCTCAAATGCAAGCTCAGCACTGCAACCCACAAGTTCTTGCCCTATCCCAACTAACCAGCCCACAAAATCTATCCCACTTCCCTTCCCGCATCATTCTTCCCTTCTCCTCCCACTGATGTTCTGGAGACAGAAAGCTACAGCAAGTGGAGGAAAGAGGGAGGGCGTTCACTTAGCCTTTTCTAGCTCTGGTCTTCTTGGCTGGGACTGTGTTAGTGACATATATGTGCACTAATCAAAACTTTCTTCCCAGCAGCTTTCAAATCCTGGCAGAGGGTCACTACACTTGTTGCTTACTGCTGGGGAGGCAGTAAGGCAGTGAAAGTAATGAAAGAGGGAGGCAGTTCAGACAATAAAGATATGGCTGTCCTGGTCTCTGGGGCAATTTAAGGTCCTGCACTTGGGCATAAAAAATGGAATGCACAAATATAGGATGGGGAACATGTGGCTTGATAACAATACATGTGAAAGGGATCTAGGAGTCTTGGTAGATCACAAGCTGAACATGAGTCAGCAGTGTGATGTGACAGCCAAGCAGGCCAATGCGATTCTTGGTCGCATCAATAGGAGTATGGTGTCTAGATCGAGGGAGGTAATGGTACCACTCTATTCTACCTTGGTTAGACTTCATTTGGACTACTGTGTCCAGTTCTGGGCACCTCAATTCAAAAAGGATATCAACAAGCTGGAGTGTGTCCAGAGGAGAGCAATCAAGATGGTGAAGGGTCTGGAAGCCATGAAGCCCTATGAGGAGCAGCTTAGGGAGCTGGGTATGTTTAGTCTGTAGAAGAGAAGGTTAAGAGGGGACATGATAACCATGTTTAAATATTTGAAGGGATGTTATGTCGAGGAGGCAGCGGGCTTGTTTTCTGCTGCTCCAGAGACCAAGACAAGGAGCAATGGATTCAAACTACAGGAAAGGAAATTCCACCTGAACCTCGGGAAGAACTTCCTGACAGTCAGAGCTGTCCAGCAGTGGAATATGCTGCCTTGGAGTGTGGTGGAGTCTCCTTCTTTGGAGGTTTGTAAGGAGAGGCTGGAAGGCCACCTGTTAAGAGTGCTTTGATATGTGTTCCTGCTTAGCAGAGGGTTGGACTTGATGGCTCCAGGATCTTTTCCAACTCTATGATTCTATGATGAGAAGCACACTCCTGATACTTCTGTCCAGGCCAGACCAGAAGCATTTTCATCCTCAGAACTGCCTTCCTTCTTTGTTGCTTCTCCACCAGTAAGCACCAGCAGCACCATTCAGGGCTTTAAAGCTGGGAAGGTGAAGAGAAGACATGGAACTGCATGCTTATACCATTACACTCTGCCTAACTAATGTAGGATCTCAGCCCCAAAGTACTGATTTCACCATCCTATGCTGCAAATAGCCCAGAGAATGGAGGAGAGAAGACACCTTCTTCCCTTTATTCATCCTTTCACATCTTACCCCTAGAGCACTGATCCACCAAGGAGCATGAGAAATTGGTGCATGAATGTTGATTTAGGGCTCCTGAGCACTGTGTGTGTGTTCTAATATAAATTTGGATTGACTGGGTTGTAAGACAGGCTAAGCCCCAATTTAAATAGATGAGTTTGTTCCCAAGCCAATCCAGTTTGAATTTGGAGAAAGTTCACATATCAACATTTCTTATAATTCTTAAAAGGACTGAGTTGGGAAAGAAAAAGGGGGTTATTGGTTTTCTTTCTCTGTTTGTTTATTTCCTGCATTTATACCCTGCCCTTAAGACAAAAAGTCTCTCTTTTTACCTTCCCATTTTAGAAAAGCAAATAATTTGGGTCATTTTCTCAAGTCTTTTAGAGCTGTACAGTTCCTGCCACTGTTTGCCTATTGACCTATTCTGTGGTTATTGCTGCATCAGTATATTGAAGGATGCTGAAGAAGCACATGCATAAATCTGTGTCTCCTAAAATTGGCCAGCATTATTCCTGCTTCAGATCTAGTGGGAAGAAAGATAGCAAGGCTGAAAAATGAAACTTGAGACCTTTACCTTTTAAGTGACTTCTAATTTCTCTGTTTTTCCAAGGTACCATCATGGAGGTTAATGCCACTGCTTTATGGTCCACCAACTCACCCTTGTTGCTTTCTTCTAAACCCAAAACAAATGTGAGCAATGTAATTGACATGATCCAAGTCTTTCTCTATGGTGTGCTTTTCCTACTTGGTTCCTTTGGCAATGGAGTTGTGATGTGGATCACAGCCCGCCAGGTGTCACGCACAGTCAATTGCGTCTGGTACTTCAACCTAGCCTTGGCTGACTTCCTGTTCTCAGTGAGCCGCATAGTGCCGCTGCTGAAGAATGCTTTCTATGAGGAATGGCCCTTTGGAGACTTCCTGTGCCGAGCCAACAGTTTTGTCAAGTACCTCAACATGTTCTGCAGCGTCTTCCTCTTGGCTGCTATCAGCTTGGACCGGGCAGCTTCGGTTGTCTACCCAGTTTGGTCCAAAAACCGCCGTGGGCCCCGCTTGGCATGGTTGGCGGCCATCTTTGCCTGGTCCATTGCTGTGACCACCAGCCTCCCTTTCTATCTTTATCGTAGAGTGGTGATTGACAAGGGTAACAAGACCAAATGCTCCCTCACCCTGGGGGATGGAGAAGCAGAAAAGTTGGTTCCTTACCTGCTGAGGTTCGTATGTGGATTCCTGGCTCCCTTTGTCATCATTGTAGTCTGTTATGGGGCTATTGCGGTGCAGCTGAGGCGACGGCAAGCCACCTTCCGCCCCAAGAAACCCTTCAAAGTCATATTGGCCATTGTGATCACCTTCTTCCTCTGCTGGGCCCCATACCATCTCTTCCTTCTCCTCAAATTGGGAGGTGTGAAGGGCCAGGCGATTTCCATTGGGCTTCCTCTCACCTCTTGCCTGGCCTACTTCAATAGCTGTGCCAATCCCATCCTTTACTTCTTCATGGGACTGGATTTCCACAGGAAATGCTTCTACTTGCCAGGGGCCTTCAGGAGAACCTTGCTTGAAGACAGTGCACAGTCATTTAGAAAGCCTAGCAAATTCACAAGGGAAGCTACTTCTTCTGTTGATGAGTTGGACAACTCCACAGTGACCCAAAGGATGAGCTGAAGAAACCCAAGGTCCCAGAGGCCTTTTGGATTATAGGGCCAGTGTGTAGTTGTGACTGAAATGGTATTGGACCCAATAAAGTACTTTCCTAACCAATGACATTTTGGGCTGTGCTTTTCCACCCTTCCCAAATCTGGAAGTTTGATCCACAGTGGGAATATTTCTAAACCACAGATAATGTGGTTAAAGGTAAACAGAACAGGAGCTAGGCATAACTTCATCAGGCATTGGTCCCAGCAACTGGTGAGGGGATCTCCCACCATATCGACTATTACTGCTGTGACTTCTGAGGGAGAGAACAGCAGCCAGATATCATGTCTTGGTTCCAATGGCTGATGAGAGACTCTCCCTCTATAATAGCTGTCATTGCTTTGGCCTTTGAGGGAGAGAACAGCAGCCAACATTTGCTGGACTTAATCTCCTCCTTTGCTGCCATCTCCTTTTCCACATGTTTCATGTCTTTTTGGATTGTAAGCCTGAGGACAGGGAATTGCCAAATTAACAATTTGGAAGCTGCTCTGGGAGCTTTTTTGGCTGAAGAGCAAGGTATAAATGCTCTAAATAAATAAACCCAGAATGGAGACAAGGGAAGCTGGGCAGGATGTATTTTCTTTCAGTCATTTGCTCAAATGGAGAATGGAGAGCTAAGAAGACTAGAACGTGGCTCAGGAAATGGACTGAGGACAAAGAGAAAGGAGTTTCTCAAGTTCAGTTTCTCAAAGCTGGAGAGCCAAAACTATTGAAATCCACACACAAATGTTCATGGATTGCCATGGGCTCCTATTTCCTTGAACTGGGAGACATTCCAGAAAGCAGGACTTACCTGGACTTGGTTGCCTTTGGTTAAGAAGGGGAGCGACTGAAGATGTTTTTGTAATAGATGCTTAATTTACAAATATATAAGCAGACTCTCCTTTTCTTACACACAGGAACAAACACATACACCCCTTCCAGGCTTCCTCCCTAGGTTTCAATGGGCATTTCCTTCAAAAATCTCGATTGCCTCCTAAACTGATACAGTTCAGTAACTACAGATTTGCGACTTAATTGTAGAAACGGTAATGTATATTATTTCATTGTGGTAACATAACATTGCTACATTTTGGGGCTTCTCTTGCTAATTCCAATGAGTAGGACCTGGACCAGGAATGTAAATCCTCATGTATTTTTTCTTTGCGTGCAAAAATGAATAATTACCATAGTTTTTTCTCCACTGCAAGAGGAAACAAATATTCTCACCATATTTGAACATCCCAAAATGTTCCACTGAGGTTATTCTGCACAGAAATACACGTGGGCTGTTTTTCTGTACAAAAATGTTTTGAGCAGAAAACAGTTTCCTGTGCAGAAAACAGGAGTTAAACATGTTTTCTGCATGAAAAACTTTTTTACAAAGGAAAAAAAACAGACACACATATTTCTCTGTAGAAGAATTCCTTGCGTAGAAGAATCCTCTTCTCACACACAGGAGATTACCCAGAAGTTAAAGAGGAAGGGGGGGGGACTGCCATTGCTAACTCCCCAGCATCTGCCGCCTGAGACAATTTCATCCCTCTGCCCAAAGGTGGCTCCAATCTTGGATATGTCCCTTTGGTGTACATTGTTTATTTCTGTACGCATGTATCTGTCTGTTGCTCATATGTCCCACTTCACTGCCAGTAACAATCTATTTATGGAACCAAAAAGCCGCATGCAGAGATTTGAGAGGCTCTTAGCATAACCAGGGGCTCATTCACACTACACAATTATGGAGCTATTATTCCACCTTAAACCGCCATGGTTGCATCCAGTTGTGTAGGGATGGGGGGCAGGGGAGGCGGTTCACCCCAGGCAGCAATGTTTTTGGGGCATCCTAGCCCATACCCATCCCCCGTGTCCCCTGGCCATGCCCCCCACACACAGTGCCCATGCCCTTCCTGCTGTAACCCCTCATCCCACCCACCCCTCCCCACACTCCAAGCTCCACCACTGGTTGCATCCTATGGAATCCTGGGGTTTGTAGTTTGGAAAGGTTTATAGCTTGCTGGATGAAAATTATAAATGCCCCTCCCTAAACTGCAAATTCCTGGATTCCATAGGATGGAAACATGGCAGTTTAAAGTAGAATCATAGTGCTATAGCAGTGTATTGTGGAAGGGTCCCAGGTGTGGTCTGAAATTGGGATGTCATGAGGGAGGGAGATTTTTGCCATTCCTTCTTCAATTGACTCCCCTTCCAGGTGTCAGCTTTCTAGAGATGATCCAGGTTGCTTCACAGCTTCTTGCTGCTTTCCTCTTAGTCCCGACTATTGTGATGGCAAAACAGTTGGAAAAAACTATTGTGTGTAAAGGGGGGGTTAATTATTGTTTCTTTCTAAAATGGTTCTAAGGTGGTTGCAAAATAAAATTCATTAACCAAATTGCAGTCGTGAAACAGGCCTCCTGTTCCCACGATGGTTAAACAACACACGAAAGGGACACACCTCTCCCAAGGATTAAATCACAGGCTTTCTCAACATTTCCAATAACTCAAAACAAGTTATTCATCCAGCTTTGCAGCTTGAACAGGAGACGGGCGCCCTTCGTCACGATTCCAAATGGCTCGGTTTCTGAGCTGGTCTGTTGTAGGCGGTGCTTGCTCATTGCCTGAGACAAATATTTACCCGAGACAATTGGCCACTCTCCTCACACCAGATAGAAGAAAAAGGAGAAGAGAGTTCTCTCCCAAGGAATTTTTTTTTTAAAGGGCAAATGTGTATGTGTTATATTTATATACTTCCTCCAAGGGCTGGAGTACATAGTTCCCCTCTCATGTGCATGGTGTCCATCTTATCCTCATTACAAGCCTGTGAGGTAGGTTACATTGAGAAACAGTGATAAGTCCAAGATTACCCAATGAGCTTCACAGATGAATCAGAATTTGACCTGGGATCTCCCCAGTCCTAGGCTGATACTAACTACTGTACTATGCTAGAGTGGCAGCTAGTGGCTTCCACCAAACTGCAGCAGTAAATTCTCTCTGAATTTTTCTCTGATCTTAAAAAAAAGGAAAAAAAAATAGCTGGCCAAGATGCTGAACTTTGAAGCCAAATCAGGATAGTTGAAGGATATATGGCCCTGTGTGTATATATGCCTTCCCATATATACCTTATGGTGCTCCCCCGAATTTCATAGGGCCTTTCCACAGTATATTGTTATAGTGCTATTATTCCACTTTCAACATCCTGTGGAATTCTGGGGTTTGTAGTTTACTGAGGCCAAAGAGTTCTCTGGCTGAGAATTCTAAATGCCCCTCCCTAAACTGCAAACACCAGGATTACATAGATGTTGAACTGGGAAAGAAATCAATCAATCAATCAATCAATCAATCAATCAATCCAGCCCTGTGTGGCTTGGTTCTAGGCTGTCCAAATGATCGTATTCTGACAAATGAAATCTTTGAGGGAAAGCCCTTCTCTCAGCCCCATTACACTTACAAACATGTCCGGTGGTACACAAGACAAGGCCTTCTTGTTGGCTGCTTCCAAGCTCTGGAACTCCCTTCCAAGAGAGGCTAGAGATTGGCCTCTTTTTTGCCAGGCTTCCACAGCCACGCAAAGTCTTTTTATATTATTATTTCAACAAGCTTTTGAGAAATAGCTGACTTTCTTAACAAAAGATCTTTTAATGGACCCATGCAACAAGCTTTTTAAATTGCTTTTTCTTTCTCCTGAAAATGCAGGGGGTTTCAAATTGTTTTTAATTATTTTGTGTTTTTAACAGTATAAGGATAGAGATAAGATTCACCATCTTGGTGAAGTCTTTTACATTTCAGACTAAACCCCACAGTGGATTCATTACTCCTCTGCAACGAGTCATTGGTTGCCATGGCTCAACAGGTTGCTGATGATGATGCTGGGGTTTGTGCTAGGTAGAAGTGTAGTCATGGAAACAACCAGAAATTTAACTTAGCGGGCTCCACCACATTCTCCAGCCAACATCTGGCACAGTTCCAGACAAATGCAGAAGGACAAGATTCCACTGCAAAAGATTTTGCAAAGAAGGGAAGGAGGCAGAGGGGCAGTTTAATAAATGAAGTTCATCCCAGGGACATAGAGAAGAATAGATCAAAATGAAAGACACTGGCAGAGAGGGGCTGGAGAGCACCATATTTGGAATCACAAATACTAAGAGCAGACGAGAAACCAAAACATTCTTTTGGGAAGAGGAATGAACTGCATGACACTCAAATCTGTCATCCTATGAAAAGTCTATACAATAAATAGCCTACCATTTTATACACAACTGCTTCTTTCAAACAGTGTTCCCAAGTATTCACAAAAAAAGAGAGAGAAAGAGACCCCCAAACAACAATAAATACAACAAGAGCTACACAGTGGGGCCACTATCTAGCTGCTGTGCTTGGTGAAAAGTGCTGGAGTCCCAGTGAGAAGTTTTCTCCCACATATTACAAAAGTCATTCGTCATCCTGTCCAAGGCACAGTGGCAAAGCATGATGAGAGAAGTTTCAAGAGGCTGCTAAATTATAAACCAAAGGTATCTTGGATCAACTTCAAATGCTCCCAGACAGGAGAACCATGTTCCATTAGTCTGAGGTTTGTTCAGGTTCCAGTTTTCTTGTTCTTCAGTCCCTTCAAAGTTGACTCCCATTCATGTTGGTCTCCTCCTACGGTTTTTGTGGCAAGAGTTATTCAAAGGAAGTTTGTCATTGTCTCATTCTTAGGTTGAGAGAGCATGGTTTGTCCAAGATTCCCTAGTGGGTTTCCATGGCCAAGCAGGAGTTCTAACAGCAGTTTCTCAGAGGCCTAGTCCAATGTTCAAACCCTGGCCAGCTCAGGAGTTAAAATTCACAGAAATTTCTCCCTTTTCTTCTAGAAAAGTTCTTTATCCAGCAGACACGAGCCAAAAGACACCAGCTTCTGGAGAAAATTTCAGTGCTTTGGAACTGAGGTCATATTTTACAGAAGCAGCTGGAAGGCACTCCATCTGCCAACACGCCATGCTTTGGTCTTCCATCAGCCAATACATCACGCCTTGGTCTTCTCAGGAAATTGGTATGAACAGTCACTGACAGCTGTTCTACATACAGACTGGCCTCACTTGTTACTTGGGATCCCACCCTGTTTGTCCAAAAATTGGAGGAACCTCACAGTCAAAACATTTTCAAGCCTCTTCCATTGGCTATCATGCTGCCAAGGGCAATTCCAGAGCTGCCCAGCTCCACCCTGTGGAGGAGCTATGAGTTACATATGCAAGCTCCTTGGGGAGAAGCATTCAGTCCATAGCTGAGCATGAATTGCAAATTCCATTGCACTGTGTGCTCATCAATAGCGAGCATTCTCCTCTGCTGCTGTGACAATGGCATCCATCCAGATGCGCATAGCTTCTGGGCTGGGCGCAACCATGCAGAAGAGACGGTCATAGGTCTTGACGCAGAAGGTCATTTTGGGGCTGGGGCTCTGACAAAGAAGAGCAAAGAAGTAATAATACAGGGGAAAAGACTGTAGTAACACACTAGTTAATGATAAAGGAAATTAAAAAAACACAATGTTACCCTTTTTTAAAAAAAATGTTCTTCCTGGAAGAAACTCAGGGAACATTACAAGGTTATTTTCCTCAGAGTTATTGTTTTCCTTCAAGTTACAGAGACCCTCTAGCAGAGCTTTCTTGGCAGAAGCTCCTTTTTAATAAACTTGGACCATCTATAAGCACGTGGAGCCTAGTCTCCTTTTCCTGCTGGACTATTTTTGCATAACTACTAGTTCATGAAGTTGAATGCATCCTTCTAGATGTGTTGTGGCCTGCCTGGTGCTGATGGCACCCAGCCACTCACACACCCCAAGACTCAACCTTGTTAGTTTAACCTGTTGGTTGGTTGTCTAACCAGCATCAACCCAATGACTCAACGACTGAATGGTGAGTCACTGTGTAGGTCTCACTGATTCAACGAGACTCCCAATAGGGTTGAGGTCACATACTGCAAGCCAAGAAAAATCAAGAGACCTATGAGGCTGTATCTGGGTTGCTGGGTTGCAACTGGGTAAGATCTTCTCCTAATGCAGAGGTGACAAGGATTGGCCCTTGGACTACAACTCCCATCACCCATGACCACTGACTGTATTATACCACTGATCATTGACTAGCACTGTGGGGGGATGAAATCCAACACCATCTTTATACTTTTTGCCTTACTCCATGCTCCAGGGAACCACATATATCAAGTGACAATCAATCTGTAAGGATGACCAATTCCATTCCGGATGCTTTAGTAGAAGAAAGGGATGCCAATGTAAGGACATCCTGAGCAGAAATATTTTGGCATTTGACACCAGGTTCTCACCATGGAATCCAAAAGATACTGGACCTCCCAGTCTATCTGGGATATGCCATCCCTAAATCAAACCCAGTGACCAGCCACAGTCTGTGGGCAGTAGGAGATTTCCTTAAAAGTAGAGTTTTAAGGGGTGTTTGCTACTGGTACCTTGAAAGCGCTGCGGAGATGGTCATAGTAAACTTCTTCAATGGCTTGGAAGTAAATCACACCCTTAAGCTTGGTCTCTTCTTTGTCTGAAATGAAAAAGAATCAGAAGAATGTGTGAACAGGCCAAGCAGAACATGTCCAAAAAGCAGTGCTTTTCCTGCCTTCTTGCTTCTTCACTCATGACTAGCAAAAGGGGAAGGGGAGGATATACAAATAGGAAAGGAAGGTGTTAACCTGTTTAATTTGCATTAAACCCAAATAATTATCACCCAGTCAGCCTGACATGAGTACCCGGAAAGATTCTGGAGCAGATCATTAAGCAGTCAGTTTCTAATCACTTAGAAAGCAACGCGATAATCACGAGAAGTCAACATGGATTTCTCAAAAATAACTCATGCCAGACTAATCTTATCTCTTTTTATGATAGAGTTACTAGCTTGATAGATGAAGGGAATGCTGTGGATGTAGCATTTCTCGATTTCAGTAAGGGCTTTGACAAAGTTCCCCATGACATTCTTGCAAAGAAGCTAGTAAAATGTGGGCTGGACAGAGCTACTGTCAGGTGGATCTGTAACTGGTCGACCGACCAAACCCAAAGGGTGATCACGAATGGCTGCTTTTCATCCTGGAGAGAAGTGACTAGCGGGGTGCCACAGGCTTCTGTCCTGGGCCCAGTGCTGTTCAATATCTTCATCAACGACTTGGATGAAGGAATAGAGGGCATGCTCATCAAATTTGCAGATGACACCAAATTGGGAGGGGTTGCTAATACGCCAGAGGACAGGATCAACATTCAAAATGACCTGGATAGATTGGAGAGCTGGGCCAAAGCTAACAAAATGAAATTCAACAGAGAGAAGTGTAAGGTCCTACACTTAGGTAGAAAAAATGGAATACAGAAATATAGGATAGGGGACACGTGGCTGGATAGCAGTACATGTGAAAGGGATCTAGGAGTTTTAATAGACCACAAGCTGAACATGAGTCAGCAGTGTGATGCAGCAGCCAAGAAAGCCAATGCAATTCTCGGCTGCATCAATAGGAGTATGGTGTCTAGATTGAGGGAGGTACTGGTACCACTCTACTCTGCTTTGGTTAGACCTCATCTTGAATCCTGTGTCCAGTTCTGGGCACCCCAATTCAAGAAGGACATGGTCAGGCTGGAGCAGGTCCAGAGGAGGGCAACCAAAATGGTGAGAGGCCTGGAAGCCATGCCCTATGAGGATAGACTTAGGGAGCTGGGTATGTTTAGTCTGCAGAAGAGAAGGTTAAGAGGGGACATGATAGCCATGTTTAAATATTTGAAGGGATGCCATGTAGAGGAAGGAGAGGGCTTGTTTTCTGCTGCTCCAGAGACCAGAACAAGGAGCAATGGATTCAAGCTGCAGGAAAGGAGATTCCACCTGAACCTCAGGAAGAACTTCCTGACAGTCAGGGCTGTCCGGCAGTGGAATATGCTGCCTCGAAGTGTGGTGGAGTCTCCTTCTTTGGAGGTTTTTAAGCAGAGGCTGGACGGCCATCTGTCAGGAATGCTTTGAGGGTGTTCCTGCATGGCAGGGGGTTGGACTGGATGGCCCGCGTGGTCTGATGCCTCAAAGGAATCCATAATGGGTTGAATATGGTGATCGTATTTTGTGTGTGTGTGTTAAATATGGTTTGGGAGGGCCTAGAGTTATTCCTGGTTTTTCCACTTTCATGAGGGTTCTGTGTCCCTAAGCCTAGCAAATGTGGAGGGAGGACTATATGTTTATCTGTGCTTCACTCTCTTTCTCCTTCTATCTGTCTCTTTCTCACCTGCATAGTATGCCAAGACACGTTTCTGGCGATCAAAGGTGAACCAGCGCTTCTTCCAGGTCTTGATCCTACCACCCATCTTGACCAGGTACCCCTTGCAGGACTTGCTAGTCACCCGCACATGTGGGCAGGTGTCCACACTGTGTCCTGATGCCTCCAGGTGTCTCCGGAGGTCAAATGCAGCTTGCTTGGCCTCTCGGATCTCCAGTGGATTGGGATTCTGCAGGAGAAGGCATATGATAAGTTACAAATTCAGAAGTGGGTTTGTGCATAAGGAGAAGGCTGGCTATTCTAGAAGTCAGGATCATCTTGGAGAACATTAGCTATTCAAACACCAGATAATGTTGGGCATCCTGGTATCATGCGATGGTTGGTGTGGACACCCCAAGACCTACAAGCTAGGTACTTCTAGAGCCCTAGTTCAGCACTGCCAGCACAGCCACTGGTCATGTTACCTGGTGGATTTTGGACAGTATTGGTCAAAAATAAATTCTAAACAATTGGGGGTGGTTACCTGGTTGCCTGGTTTTCGTGCAATGAGAACCATGTGAACCTAAGGCCACATGTAGCCCCCCAAAGCTGTTGTTGTGACCCTCAACCCACACAGACCACCCTTCTTCTGGTCCAAATTAAGAGTGGATTTCCTCTACTGGAAGCATCCAAGAGCAGCATTTCACTTTTAAAATAGGTTGCAGGGGCTCCCTCCTCTGTTAAACATCAAACAACCACCTGTTGCTCTAAACCAGAAGTGAACTTCTGAAGAGTTTTTGTTTTCTGTTTTTCTCCAGCTTTGGCAGTCCCTATTGAGTTCCAGGAGTAGAAATTTGACTCCTGAATCTAAAACTTGCCCCAGTATCTTCCATAGCAGATAGAAGCAAGAGCCAGTATGGTATAGCAGTTTGGGTCAGGATGATGGAAGATTAGGGTACAAATATCTGCTCAGGCATGGAAACCCAGTGGGTGATCTTGGGCAAGACACACTCTCTCAGCCTCAGAGGAAAACAAGGGTAAACCCACTCTGAACAGATCCTGCCAAGAAAATAACCTCCAAATGTCCTGATTTTAATCCTCCATTAACACTCTGTCAACCACTTTTTCAGATAATTTTTAAATGTCCTAGTTTTAGCTCTCTTCCTCCTCCCACCAGTAGCAGCACCAGCACCATCATTTATTCATATAGTACCATCACTGTACATGGCACTAAAAGAACAACTAAATAATTCCTTGCCTTCAGTCTTACAATCTAAACAAAACCTGACACAAAAGGAAAAGGTGGGAGGAGATTACGTCCAGCAGACTAAGTCTCTTTGTCCCCTTATTTCAATTGCTGCAAACTGAAGTAAAGGCCAAAAGCAGTTTGCTCAGTTAACTCAGCAGGGGAAGAGAGGGCAGAATCTTGCTGTTCCTAGTAGGCTCAGGGAAAAGCAAACTTCTCCAGGGTCTCCGAGGTTGTCTGTTCTTCCTCGTTAATAAATTTTGCCATCTTGACCAAATCTTGATGTTGCATGTGTCCTGGTTTTCATCTGAGAAATGTTGGAGGGTATGGGGTCACCATAAATCAGAGTCAACTTGAATGAACATCGACATAACCACAACACTTCCCCCAAAGGGATAACACTCGGAGTATACTGTCTTTCAACTCCAAGTTTCTAAACTCTGACATTTGTCACTGATGTCAGAGTAAGCAATGTCAAAGCCCTGCCCTAAGGTCACAAGGTTGCTGGAAAGAATGAAAGCATCATCTAAACAAGCCTCGTATTAGGGAAACCTATGCTCCTCCAGATGTGAATGAACTAATCCTCCCTTCATCCATCACCATAGGCCACTTGAACTGCAGCTATTGGGAAGCAAAGTCCATCTGAAGGACCACAGGTTCCCCAACCTCCTTTTACCTTTTACACACAGTTAGGAATCTCTCTTACCTTACTTGATGGGGACTGCTCCATGCGTTTTGCCTCTTCAGCTGCTTTCTTAGCCTCCTGCAAAAGGAAGGAGGTTGAGCACAATCTGGCGTGGCAAGCAGATGCAAGCTTCCAGCAGTTACTGACATCCCCGACTTTCAGCAGGCCTAACTACACAAACACAGGCACACAAACAAAACACACAAGCCCCCCCCCCCCACAGCCCTCCAAATCTCTTCTCCACGCTATCTGCATGAATGCAAGCAGCTGACATAGTGAAACTAGCAACTTCCTTGTTCTAGGACGCCAATGTGACAAGCACATGAGAAACAGAGTTACTCTGGGTGACAGCAAAAATGAGAGCTAGGAGTCTGGAAGACTTGGTGGAAGATAAAGCTGCTAGTCAGGATGACTATATATTACCTCCAGTACTAGAAGAAGTACCACGGGCATTGGGTGGCTTCCATCTCAGTAGCACGGCGAATTTGCTCTAGGTTTTAGCCCAGATTGGAGATGCTGAACTTATTTTGGGAATTGGATTCAGGACCTAGGATAGCTCTGGAGTAAAAGTTGGAGTGGATTTACCATCCTACTGACACAGAAGCTACCAGCCAGTAGAGAGTATGCCACTGTATACAAAATGAGGGGGGACACAAGTGTGTGGAGGGGTACTACTGCACTTACATCTGCTCATGGGCTTTCCATAACAGGCAGGTTGACAAGTTTTCTTTTTTTTCACTATATGGAAAGAATGCTGGATCAGATAGGCCTTTGGTCTGATCACTGCATGAAAAGAATGCTACATTAGATAGGCATTTGCTCCGATCAAGCATGCCTCTTCTTATGCGCACTTTTTTTCACTGGCCAATCACATGTCAGGCTCAATGCCTCAGTCACAATGTTCTCTCTCAGGGGAGGAAGTGGGGCTTAATGCAAAAACTGTCTTAGAGACGTCTGGTTTTTGTTACTATTATGAGACGCAGAATTGTTCTGAGGAACATTGAGAGGGGGGTGGGGGGAGGGCTTCCTTCATTGTTTTCACTCCTGCCCCTGAAAATTATGAAATTTGGCTTGATCATTTTTTCAGTCCAGAGCTAGAATATACCTGTTCATTTTCTTCCAGAGACCAAGTAGCACCTTCAAAGGGGCAGCTGACACTAGGAAACCAGTTAGGGGCTCTCAGAAGTGGTTTTCTTTTTAAAGTTGGGGTGGCATAGGATTGCACGGAGATCTTCATCTTCACTTTAACTCTTACGATACTACTCTTTGGCAACGGTGTGGCTGGTGGGCAGAGGGAGGAGTACATAGATTCTATGTCCACAAAGCCCAGCCTTGAGAATAGGGCGTACACTGGAAAACCGAGGAAAATTCTACCATCTAGAACAGGAATTAGCAACAGTGTGGACTGTGAGGGCCGGGGCAATTTCTCCCCACCCCTCTAGGGGTTTCACTCTCCCTCCTACACACGCACAACAAGCCTCCATCTTCTTCTGCAGTCCTTCTCAAAATGCTGATAGGAAGTGATGTTCCTTCATTTTCTGTCACTATTTTGAGAGGGACAGAGGTTTTTGGAAGTAATGTGGGATTCTGAGTTATTTCTGCATATTTTCATCTGTTTAGAAGAGTTCTGCATGGTTTGGGGGCAAAAATGCCCAAAAGTGGTACTGAATTATTGTATAAAAAAGGAGGAGCGGCTTCTAGGGAACAGTCAGGAGCTTCAGGGGCCACCAAAGATGGCCCACAGGCCACCCTTTGCCCACCCCTGATCTAGAATTCAAATTTGTTAACCCATCTACTCACCCTTTCCTGCAGCAACCGCTCTCTCTCCGCCATGGCCTCTCGCACCCTCCGTTCCATCTCCGCCAACTTGGTGACGCAGCTTCCGAGGCTGTCAGGAGACATGTCTGGTTAGTGTCACCGCTGACAGGTGAGAATCTTTGTAGTTTGTGACTCATCCTTTGTGAAAAACACACATTGTTTCTTTGTGCCCCCCCCAGCAGTTTCTGCACAGAAAAAAAAAATGAAACCCCCTACATTCCCTGCATAGAAATTATTATTTTCTGGATGAAAAAGAATATTTCTGGGGAATGATTCTGAAGTCTGCCAAAGTACATTTTGATAGCAGTTCAGGAATGGGAACGTGACTTCCAGGCTGGGCTAGGTCAAAATATAATAGGAAAAGTTACTAATGAAGACAGTCAGTGTGGTGTAGTGGTTTAAGTGTCCAACTCAGAGGGACCAGGGTTTGAATTCCTACCTGGCCACAGAACCCAGAGAGTGCGCTTAGGCAAGTCATACTGTCTCAGCCTCAGAGGAAGACAATGGTAAATCCTCTCTGAACAAATTTTTTCCAAGCAACCTTTGTGTCATCTTAGGGTCATCCTAAGTCAGAAATGACTTGAATGCACAAAAAACAATGAAGGCCTAAGATGTGGGTGGAATGGCACTTGCAGGGAGAGGGGATACATGTTTGCCTGGCTGCAGACGATAGGTAAAGAAACCTATGGTTTTGGTGGGACCAAATGATGTATTTTTGGTGAAATAAGTTCAGATGAAAATGGAAGAGGTGGGAATGGAGGCAGTATGGACTCACCTGTAGGCTTCTTGGGTGGTTCCTCCTAGTTGCCCCACAGCTCCTTGGCCACCCAGCAGCTGATAGAGGGGGTTGTTGAGACGTGAGAAGTGCAGATTTGGACTGCCCAAGTAGTTGTTGTTCCTGCCAGAGAGTTGTGCTGCAAGTATGCTGGGATCCAGAGCACCTAAAGGAGATGGTGATGGTGATGATGATGGTGATCACCATCAACAGCCTGCGTATAACTTCTGCAAGCCACAAGCCCTCTAACATGACTCCACCCTCCTGAAGTGGAGTAGTTCTTTGGTTCTTTCTTTCCCCACATTTTTCACCCACCCCAGCTAGTCCATACCATGCATTGAGAGGGGGCGTTGTGCACTCCTGGGTGGGAGGCGATCCCCACGTCTACGAGGGAGGCTTGCTGTCCGCTGTAGTCCAATGGAACCCTGGACAGAGGAAGCAACATGCGGAAAATAAAATGGGAGGTCAGACACAAAACTCCACTCCCTTTCCTTTATAAAAGTCATTGCTATTTTTAAGAAAATTATGGCTAATACACAGCAGCCATTGGTGGCTACCATGCTGGGGGTTAGTGAAGTCACTCCAGGTTTTTAGCTCAAACTTTAGTAGAGGTGTTTAAAGTATTGAACCTACAAGGAGAACAGGTTTCAGAACCTTGGATAGCTCCTTTAAAGTCTGGACTAAAACCCAAAGCAGATTCACTTCCCCACTGAAATGGAAGCCATCAGCTAACACTGCTAATACAAATACAGTACACATAGAGGCATACACAGTTTCATATTCAAGGTGTATGAAGCTCTCTTACTCCAAATTGCATTTTTGGTCCACTTAGTTCTGTACTACCTACTCTGAGCAGAGCTGGAAAAGTTACTTTTTGGAACTCCCTCAAATCTTCAGCTCAGCATGGCTAGACCTTTCCACCAACACATAAAGAGTAAGGGTAAAGTTATGTTTCCATCGCATATTATGATACTGCAGTATCCCATAAAATGTTGTCGTTGGTTCCATGCTTGTGCTTGGGGGAACTCCAAGGTCTTTCAGAAGCCTAGCAGACATTCTCGGTGAAAGGAATGTGACAAAATGACAAGCTTCCCTGAATGACAGCTTAATGGTTTGCTACTAATCTTTTCCTGCCATACCCAGCCTTAAGGAAGTGAGCATTTCAAGGTGTCCTCAATCACAAATTTTTAGTTTTCACAGGACAGCCACTCTAAACCCAGCTTTGCTTCATCACTTCCTTAACTTAATCTTGTAATAACAGGCCCAGCCCTATTGTTAGGTAGACTGTGTCAATTGTCTCAGGCAATAAGTGGTAAGCAATTCCTTAACTATTCCCTCTGAGCCTCGTGGACATTCTCCTCTGCTGGAGCACAAGAGAGCTACGTAATGCTGTGTGGCCTGCCTTAGTCCCCCGCACCGACTTGCTGCACTCAGATGCGCAGACACTGCTCTGCGAACCGGCAGAACTGAGCAAAGGATACCACCTTGTCTTTTACCGCAGGCCACGGATAACAAAGAGCTTATCTACAGCTCCTCAACAGTTTCTAACAAGAAGATAAAACTCTCTGGGAACCGCAAATTGGAGGAATCTACTGTACTACAAATAATTCCTTACGCAAACTGCTGAACACGCTACCAGCTAAACAGAGATTATCCTAAAGTGGCTGGTTTTTTGGGGTTTTTTCGGGCAGAAATGTTTGCAAAATGTCTGGCATGTTAGCAGCATGCTACAGAATCACTCTATAGTATGTTGTTAACACACCAGCTGCTTTGTGACCATTTTGTGACCTCCTAAATCCAGCAACTGAGGCTAACAGAAACTCCTGCTACTTGGTTAAATTCAGAGCTTGGAAACATCATCTTTTTTTAGACCATAGTTCCAAGGTTCCCCCATATAATGTGACTGTTTTTTCATGCCCATTAAACTCATGAGAAACCCAAGTGACAGTCCTTTGGGATGCTGAGAATTGCTGATGGAGCCTGGAGGCACAGTCTGAAGAGGAACACATCTCAAGAGGTGAAGGAGAAGTACAGCTTGGGATATAAATGTTTGACTAGCTGATGGATTCTGGCCAGTCCTGCCATTACCTCCAACAATATATTTCCAAATTCTGATCAGACCGTGATATTTACTGGAAGAGAGTCATCCTCCTCCTACAAGACTGTGGTCTCAAGAGTTGTGGCTCCCTGGAATCTACCAACCTAACTGCTTAAAGCAGGCCAATGGGGAGCCTCAGTTGTCTACCTGAATATGGGAGCAGGATACCTGTGATGTTCAACAGGCTAGACCCATACCTTGTATGTCTTTCCAGAAGTTTCAAATAGATGCAAAGAGGATGGTTCCACCCATGCCTATTAGTCATGAGGACTCTACTGAGAGCTCGTATATATGCCTCTGAATATCAGCTGCTCAAAAGCAACAGTGAAGGAAGTTCACAGAGAGCCAGCCCTACCATTAGACAGAGTAAGGAGCTTCCATCAAGGAGCAAAAGACCTTGTGAAGGGGTGGGGATTTTTGTTTTGTTTTGTTGAAATTACACCTTTCAGAATCCCTTCATCCTAACCGATACTAGCCACTAAAGCAGTAACACTGCAAAATCAATGGTAATTCCTCATTACAGTAGTAAAGTAGCTGAATTATAACTTTGTTGCCAAAGAAAAAGGAATTAATGACAATCCACACATTGTATGTAACCAACAATTTCCAGACTTCGGAGATGACCTGGAATCTTTTGTAATATACAGAGATCCAATAGGAGATAAATATGTACATTATTCTCTCAGAGTACCAGAGCTTTAAAAATTACTGCTGTGCCACACAGAACATCTTGTTTTTGTTTTGTTTGCAAGGTTGCTGTGAGGCATTTTGCTTTGCAAAGCACCTGCATTGCAATTAAAAGAGATTCCATCTAAACACTAGGAAGAACTTCTTTACCGTAAGAGCTGTTTAAGAGTGGAAAAGGCTGCCTCAGATACAGGAGTGGAGTCTCCTCCTTTGGAGATCTTTAAATTAGAGAGGTTGGATGGGCATTTTTCAGGAGTGTTTTAGCCCTTGCGTGCCGTAGATGGTCCTTGCAGTCCCGTCCAGCTCTTAGATCCTATGATTCTACCAGACTCTGTCAGTTCATACTTTTGTCTCTTTTATCAATCTGTCTGTTAATAAGGGCTTTTTGATGAGGAGACTGTATGTTCCATAGCCGCTCTTTTTCTATAGATGCTCATCTGGCTAGTTAGCTCCAGTCATCTTGATTACGAGACTGCTGAAAAACACTCTTCTGACTATCCTTCTGTTCAGTACAATTTCTAGATTCTGCGCATCAGACCACTTGTTGATGAATACTTCAGTTATCAGTCTATCCATTTATAAGGACTTTCAGATTATTAATCTGTTAGCTAAATATCCACAGATTTATTTTGATACAGAAGGTTGCCCTACCAATTACAGTATTTTGAATCACAAGGGTTTGTGGGGAGGGGTTTAACAGGTACTCTTTGACTATCAGATCATCTGTTCCCAGGTGACTAAATGTTGTGTTAAATATTGACAACCTTGTTTTCTATGAACATAGCCTTCATTATTTAATTCCTCATGTTTAGCACTGTCCATATTGGGCAGCATCCTGTTAGCAATATATGTACATGTTAAGTGTGGCTTCCGTGTGCTATATTTCTGGTTTTGGACAGTGTGCAAGGAGATATTCTGTATCCCTTTGCATTTCATTTAAAGCATCCCTCCCAACAGTGGTCAAGCTCCTGGGAAGGGTCACCAATGCTGGCAATCTGGGTTCTGAGCGGAAGGAAAAGGACATAGAGATGGAGTATATCCTCATTTCTTCTTTCCTCCAAACTGAGACCATCTGCTTCTCCATCGTCTGAATTTATACCCCTGCCCTCTCTTCCCTATCCCACAAGTAAGCAGCAATTGCAAAGGCTCCTCACAGTGTTTGAAAGCTGCCAGGATTGCAGCAGGACATTAAATTGAATGGGCAGAGTGTGAAGCTTCACCTGCCCAAGGTAGGATCTTGTCTATTATGGGTTATACGTTTGTACTCTATAATTAGATCACAGCATTTGGATTACAATATTTCTCATATTTTTATGCGTCTCTGATTTGGATTATCTTATTTACCCTTTGCAGTTCTGTTCCCTTGTCACCTCTGGATGTCCTCTTTAACTTTTTTTGTCGGGCTCCCTTGTGTCTGGTATTTTGGGTTCCACCCTTTTGTCTGGGGCACCTCCCACCACTGGAATGTGGCCTGAGAATTCCTCTGGAATTGAATTGGGTCTACTGGGGGAGGGGGGGAAGAGGTTCCCACCCTCAAGGCAGGTGATCCAGTATCACCAGATTTACCACTGAACTTCATCGTATAAATTTTTTAAAATAATTGTCTTGTGGGCTTCCCTCCTCTTGATGAACAACATAGCTCCAGAATGGTAGGATAACATCAATACACATAAAAGGAAGACAGACACTGAAAAATCAAGACAGACCAACAGGACAAAGACAGACCTTGACAGAACTGCGGACGGAGAAGACACAGGAAGATGAGTCGGACTGGTCGGAGCCCAACACAATGACCTTCCGATCCGTCTTTTGGGTGAAAGTAAGCTGCAGGGAGAGACAGAAGCATCAACATGGCAGTATAGAAGAAAACATGAAGTGGAGGAAGGGCTTTTTTTCCCCCCATTTGTTAAACACTAAAGCCATCCTCCATGGCTTCAACTGGTAAAACTAAGCAAGGGTGAAGACAGAGATGAGATTAAGATTAGTCATGGAAGATTTTTGTACTTGTGGCTTTGGTAGTATATATATAAGAACACACACAAACTTCTCCTCCTTCTCTCTCCCCACAACTAAAAGGTAGACTTGGTTGAGCAACTGACCCAAAGTTATCCAGTGAAGTTCATGGCTAGAGATCTACAGCTGGGTCTAATTTGATATGAGGGCACATGTGTTCTCCTGGTCTTGGCTTTAGATTTGGAAATACGATCCCTAATTAATGTGTGGATGGGACAAACATTCATTCAAAATACATGTCTTTCCACATTATTTTCAGTTCAGAGCTTTTGACAACTAAGTGCATGGAAAAAAAGTAGAGAGATTTAAGATTGAAGAGGTCAGAAAAGAACAGACATCTTGTTTTCTCGAGCAACCTATAGGCTTCTAAGGTTGTTCACATTCACATTTTACATTTCAAGAGGGTCCCTTGTTTTTCAAGTTCAGTGCATGCTGTAGGGGGACTAATTAAGGACAAAGCTTGGGAACGGGTCTCCTATGTACTTACCAGTGAAAAGAATCCATTCTTAATACAAAACCTGGGTCCCTTTCATACTAAACAATTATAGCGCGATGATTCCACTTTAACTGCCATTGCAACATCCTCCAGAATCCTGGGGTTTCTAGTTTCAGAAGGAAGTAGAGCTCTCCAGGTAAGAATTCTAACTACACCTCCCGAGTGTTCTAGATACCAATGACTGCTAAAATGAACGATTATGGGTTCTAGAGTAAATCAAATCTGAATTCTCCCTGGACACCAAAATGAACAAACTGACGCTATCGCACTTTGGACATATCATGAGATAACATGACTCATTAGAAAAGACAGTAATGCCTGGCAAAGCAGGAGGCAGTAGGAAAAATGGAAGATTGCATTACAGATGAATAGACGAAAGCAAGGAAGCCACAGTCTTGAGTCTGGAAGACCTGAGTAGGGCTCTTAATTAGAGGGTGTCTTGGTCTCACATTCATAGGGTCATTGTAAGTCAAAGCCAGCTTGACAGCAATTAAAAACAACAACCAGCTGCAGATCCCAGGATTCCATAGGATGGAGCCAGGGCAGCTAAAGCAGAATCATAGTGCTATAATTATCCAGTGTGAAAGGACCCCCAGACTGACTGGCAAAAATTCTGAGGGTGGCACTGGCGATGAAGACCATCAAATTGTGCATACCTGAGTGACACCTTGCTTCTCTTCTGGAGAGTCCTCCCCACTCTCCTCAAAATACTCCTGGCCTGCATCCATGAGGCGATTTTTTTCCTAGACACAGACAACAAGTCACCTTTCCAGGTAAACAAGCCCTTTCTTATCTTTTGACTCATACGCATACTGGTCCAGTATTTTGTTTATACTTACCTCTTCTGCCTGCTTTGCCCACTCATTCACCCACAAAACTGTTCTGACATGAAAACCTTCCACACAGTGCCATCCTCCACAGATGCTAATTTTTACAGGCAGAGCATATTGGAAGCAAGCAAATTTTTCATGCAAGTAGCACCAGAATACCAGACGAAAACAACTGCAGTCTCTCCCTAAGGGCATTGAACGTTTAGCTGCCTTAACATTCCCACTCTCTAGCTTTCTCTGCCCAACAGAGATAGTTTCCCCATCTGTTTCCCAAGCCAAAGGATGCAACAGTCAAGGACTGGACACTGATTTGCAGTCATTAAGGACAATGAGCCATTGTGGTGTAGTGGTTTGAAAGCTGAACTAGGAAGTTGGAAGACCCAGGTTCAAATCCCAGCTCAGCCATGGGAACCCACAGTCACACACTGTCAAACTCTCTCTGAACAAATCTTGCCAAGAAAATCCTGTGACAGCTTCATCTTAGGGCTGCCATAAATCAGAAATTTCTGGAAGGCACACAACAACAACAAGGACCATGAAACCTTTTTTGCCTACCATCAGATGAACAATGTAGATTTGTATATCACCGTGTATAATAATCAAGGAAGCTCACTCTTTTAACAGTAACAGAAGAGCCTCAATAGAACCTCAGTAGATGAGCCTCATTCAGTAGAGAACAAAAGCATGACCCCAAGAAGGCCGTTTCTCAGGCTATCATGAAACATACATCCGGTACAGGAAGAACAAGGAGAAGGACACTCCAGAACAGTACCAGTTGGTGGGTTCCATGTCAGTGGACCACCGAATCTGTTCCAAATTTAAGTTCAGACTTTAGAGGAGATATAAAAGACCCTCCTCCCAAAGTCTTTCCCAAAATATTTTCAGCATTTTGGATAACTCCTTTAAAGTTCAGACTAAAACTCAGCTCTGCAGTTGTCGGAAACACCAGCTTCCACTGCTCTAGAAGACCTCAAACCCTGAGCAAGTTCCTAAGGGCAATGGCTAGCTTTTTGGTAACATGATCCTCATCCATTCGAGGCTTTATAGGACTTAATTAAATGTGAACTGTGTCCAGAAACAGACCAGCAGCCAATGTCACTGCTGTAGCAGTGGAATCACATATAACTTGCTTTATCTATATTCTGCTCTCCTTGCAAACTGTGGTAGAATACAGGTTGGAATGGAAAGATGGGGAAGCCAGGATTGTGGGTGCTTCCCTGACTCTTGGCAGGAAAATGGGCATTCCTTACCGCGTTGAGATTCCTGACAGCCTCTCCCTTCTCCTGTGCAAATCGTTGGCACTCGTCCACCTTTTGTTCCTGTGTCAAGCGAGCCTGGCCTTCCAGCTTCTGCACTATTCTCTGGAAGGGTAGAAAGAATTCAGGTTTCTCAGAACCCTAAGATTTCAAGGTAAGACAAGAGTTCTCACACCCACACATTCCCAAAACTTGGAAATAACATGTCATAAGTTTATGTAGTTGGCCAACGTTGGCTGGGGTTGTAGTCCAAAAACGTAACTTTTTCCAGATGCTGGCCATCTGTGATCAGCATATGCATTCAGGGAAGTTAGCACTGTGAAGGCAGGATAGATCACTTCCTCCTCCCCCAGTTGGCTTGGTTTTAATTAGGTTTAATTACCCTATCAAGAGACCTTTAGTCTGCATTTTCCTACAGAAAGAGATATCTCCATATCACTAATAAAAGCATGTTGCAGGCTAATCATGTTTGCAGCATATTTACAAGACTGGGTGAAACTTAGCAAGGACTTTACCAGTTTAGAAAGCAACCTGTAATGAGTTACCTTTGGGGTGGGCGTAGCAATATGCATGGGGGGAAAAGAGCTACATTCCAAAATTAGCATTATAAATAGGAATAAAGCTATATTACTAGTATGATAAGTTATGTTTCTAGTTATTTATTAAAGTTTCTTTTGAAGGACATTTTAAGGCAGTGTTAGAAGCACTGTTGACAGTACTTTATATCTATTTTGTAAGGGAATTTTATGAATTTTAATTTATAATTAAAAATAAATAAAGGTAACAGAACCAGTAATAGAATGAGCAACCCGATAAGAAACACAACATTGCAATGTAATGTTCCTTATCTCAACACCACAACAAGCAATACTAACAAATCATTTTTTTAATCATCAAAACAAATAAACAGGAATTAGTTACTTTGAAAAAACTGACTTTCCAGTTTCTGTATATTCCTGTCCCTCTTGTATATGGTGGCAAGTAATATCTCCCATGTCAGTGGGAAAGGTGCCTCCATTCCAGGTCTGACTTCAGATTTACAGGCCCGCTCCAAGGCACTGAATCTATTTGGGACACAGGCTCAACGCCTTGCAGAGTTCTTCGAAAAGTTCCAGCTGAAATGTGGAGTGGAGTTGCCACCCCACTGAAATGGGAGCTATCAGCAACCACTGCTTCCATACACATCAGTTATAGTTTGGAACACAATAAAAGCACAACCCTAGGCTCAGGAACCAACTAAAGAACCTGTGGCAGATGAAATTGCCTGGATTATGCCAATTTAACTTCTAGATATATATATTACCAAGAAACAAAATGCAAATACCTTTCGAAAGCAAAAGATGATGCACCAAAGAGGAACTAACCTACCATTTAATACTCCTTTACTAAAAGCTGAGGCCATCTTTAACATTTAATTAAACACCCTAAGGAAATCCCAGAACAATAATATGCAATCTTCGAAAATAAACTGGCAAGATATTAACGCTTGATAACCAACAATGAAAAGCTGACGTTGTTGGTTTAAAGCTGCTTCCCCTGCCACCCAGCCAATTAAGCTTTTAGTTGGTGAATCTAACCGATTTTATGTTTGCACTCAAACAAAAAGTAACTAGACCTGTATCTCATCCTGCTTCGCACAGCAAGTTAGGGCCTGTATTCACAAGCAACACTGTGCTAAATATATATATTTAATGTTTTACATGTATAAACTGCTGCAGAGATTAAAAAAAAAGAGCAGGATAGGCATGGAAAACCACTGGAGTGAGAACAAAGTCAAACATCTGGAACTGGATCCCTGGGGATCAATGTTGCTTCCTACCTTCCTCTTATTGATGCTGTTCTGTAACTGAGTGATCTCTTCAGACAGCGCTTGGCAGGCTGCCTCCTTCTCCTCTTCCAATCTACTTTCTCGCTCGAGCTGCTGGAATTCTAGATCTTCATAGCATCTCAGGGCTCCTTCTAGCATTTCAGAAGTCTGATAAGAAAGAGTCAAAATCAACACAGAGCATCCGGGATCCATCCCTTAGGAATGCAGGTCCAAGCGGGTTGAAGGGAAGACCGTTCTGCTTAGGTGTCCACAATTTGCAGGCAAGTAGAAGGCTCTTGGTTGAGATGGGCAAGGCCATCTGTACAGCAGATTATGGGTTACAAAGGTTCTGAGAAAGTAATATTTCAGAGTATAGGCAGCAAATGTAGGGGAAAGCAAAATACTTAAATACTGCAACTGCTACAACTGTAAAAAAAAAAAACCCCATACACACAACCTCACATTACAAAACTAGCACTCAAGAAAAGGCAGGGCTGAAACCCTTCTCTTGTAGTACCCCCCCTTTTTTTCCCCCAAAACCATCTCTTTCTGTGGTCTGTATCCTTTAAAAAATGAATCTATTACCCACAGACTTGCAAACTCGAAAGTCCCTTGAGGTTTTACTGCTTGCTCCAATCCCCCAAGGGTTTTACCACACGCCCCAATCTAACATTAGCGGGTCCCTGCTCCTTGCTCACCTCCTGTAACTGGCTCTGCATCCGCTCCCGCATAGATTCGGGCTGACTGTCGAGGTGAATCTGGGATTCGGCGTGTTGCCTCTGCAGCTCCTCTACCTTGCGACGCTCCTGCTGAAGCCGTGCCTTCTCCTGCCAAAAAAAATAAGAAGGCAGGGTAGCGTCACTACATTCCCACAGGCGATAAATATATCCAGCCACTCGTTCCATCCTCACCTACCAAGTTCCAAGATGGGGCACACCTTTGATGAGTGCGGCGATAACGCTGCCTGTGAGGCCTCGTTCTCACCGACGTGGGAACTCCCACCTTGTATTGCACAGGTCACTTGGCAGCCTCAGGCAAAAGTTGGGAAAGTTACTTTTTGACACAACAGCTCCCAGGGTCTCCTTAGCCAGTACTGGCCAATACTTGGCTGGGTGATTCTGGGAGCTGTAGTCCCAAAAGAAGTAACTTTTCAACAGGTTGGTCACAGGTGACCAGGTTAGCCATTTATGTGAGTTAGCAAGGTGAACAAAGGACAGTACGTTCACTCTCTCCTCTACTGGTTGGTTGACTTTTAATTAGGTTTAATTAGCCTACGAGGAGGCCAAGAGTCTGCATTTCCATGCCAAAAGACAGCCCTGAGCATACAGCTAGTGAACATATATTGCAAGCTAATAATGTTTGTGGCTTTTTTTACAAGACTGGATGGACCTCTGCAAGCTGTCTGCAGAACCATTTTTTTTAAAAGAAAGTCAACAAGTACCACAGCAGTGGTTTTTTAAAAATTAATAAAAGACATCCAAACATACATATATGGTAGAGAAGACAATTCAGACAGTGAGCAAAGTTGAGTTAGGTCATAAGACCTACAAAGCCTCACTTGCTTTTAAATATGTACACTAGTCTTTCAAAGTTTTTGACCTGTTTGAATGGGTTAATGTGTTTTTTAATCACATTTAAGTCCTTTACTCATTTTAATTGTCTAAGTTGTTTGTATTGCTTTATCTTTGCTGACCTAACATATCATGAGGAAAGGACAGAATCAAAACATTTTACAGCCAGCCTGCCAAATCTGTGGATTTCACTTTCATGGATTGGATTATTTGGAGTTTGTCTAACCACAGATCTCCCCACCTCAAGTGCTTCTTTTCCAGGAGAACATTCCTTCTTGGCAGCTCTGACCAGGCTCTGCAGCCCTTTAAAAACCCACCTCTGGTCCTCTTCTCCCTCCACCAGCCATTGGATGGCCAGCTAAGGATGGCTCACAACCCAATTTCTCAGCACCATGAATCCTCTCCGGATGCCCCACACACACCCAAAGAAGGAGATGGGCAAGAGGGAGGAAATATAGGGTCACCATGACAACCCACCCCGTTTCCCTCTCTTCTCCCTGACCTAGGCCATTTCCGCACTAGGCTGTTATAGCGCTATGATTCCACTTTTAACATCCTATGGAATCCTGGGGTTTGCAGTTTCGGCCTCTCCTGAAACTGCAAACCCCAGGATTCCATAGGATGTTGAAAGTGGAATCATAGCGCTATAACAGCCTACTGCAGAAATGGCTCTAGTTTGGACCCTGGGTGACTGCTTTCTTCACCATGCCTTCGCTCCCTTCCCATAGACACACAACCACACATTTTTGATATTTGCAATTTTCCTACTTTTGCAGGGGTTCTGTGTCATTAACCCTAGCAAATGTGGAAGTCCAACTGTAAATAAATAAATAAAGAAAGAAAGAAAGAAAGAAAGGCATTTTTGACTGGATTCACACAGGGAGAGTCGGCTCAGATGTAACTAACTCCAGTGCCATCTAGTGACCAAATTACCGAATGGCACTATATGCATACAAGGGGATATATTCTCTTGTTGGTGGCAGGGGGCTCAGTTTTTGGTCCAACTCTCGTCTCACCCCCTTGCGTTCTCCATTTGGTAGAAATCCTTACTGCTATTATGCCATGGCAATAGGACATGAGCTTTATTCTCCTGCTAGTTTTCTGCTTATTTGCTTATTTAGTATTTGCTTATTTAGAGATCTTCCCTTCTTTACTGTTATGGCCTTGACATATGTTGCATTTGACTATATATCTACCCATACTAGGGATGCCAGTTTGGAATCGTCCCAAGCCCTGAGATTTCCAGGTCAAAACCTGAGACCTAGAGACAGACCCAGGTATGTCAGTAAGTGTTATATATTAAATACCAACCAAGTTGCTCATGATTTTTCATTCAAAGACACACATTTTAACTAAAGGGGATATTCCCAAAACAGAGTGAAATGAGGGGATATTCCTTCTCACTTATTTAGAAAAATGAGAAGAGAAATCGTTAATCTAGACTACTTGCTTCTAGCCAGAAGGTACATGAAGAGTAGAGGGTGACCCCTGGCACTATAACAACAAAGCTAGAAATTGCTATAGAAGGGAAGTTTTCTTTTTTAAAAAATGAATACATAAAATATATACAAATAGACCCACGTGGAGGAGGAGGAGACACAGCTTAGGGATATAATTCTTCACTATGTTTCTTCTGAAATAAAATAATGAGAAGTTTTAGCAATGTTCTTGCTGCTGCATGAAAGTCTTTGAAAACTATGCAGTTTTTGAAGTCTGTTCGCAATTCGGGACTTCTCCTGCACAAAATTCACACAGAGTTGTTTTGCAGAGAAAACATCATTTTTCTGCGCAGAAAAATATCTCTGTTTAGAAATATCATTTTCTGCACAGGGAATGCTTTTTCCTGCACAGAACAACCACAGATGATTTTTGCACAGAGTAAGTCCTGAATTGCGAAGATTCTTATTTTAGGGGTTTTTCAACATTTTGAAAAGCAGGTTTTTCAACATTTTTATGAATATTTTCAAATACTCTTTCCATCCCTAATACAGCTACCTCCCAATAAGAGATCTCCGATTGCTCCATACCTGGGAAGGGATGCGTTTGGGTGTGCATACTCTCATACCATTAGGCAAAGCAAGGCACCATGCTCAAGTGATGAATGCTAGATAGGGGTTTAACTGGAGGACAGAGCACTGTATGTGCCAAATGGCCTGTCCCATGCCACTAAACTGGCAGGCTATCTTAAAGTGTGGTTCTATCCCTTGTCCAGTGTTTAGCTGGCAGTCTAATCAGCTCGTGAATGTGAAATGGGAAAAGATATTACTGGCAGCTGGTGGCTTCCATGTCATGGGGTGGTAATTCTGCTCCAGGTTTTAGTTTGAACTTTAAAAAAAAATCCATGTTGTTGAACTAATTTGGGATCAACATCTTGAGTAGCTCCCTTAATGTTGAGAGCAAAATCCAAAGCAGACCCACTATCTCATTGACACCCGAAACCACCCACCATTACCATCATCTCTTCCACCTCAAGCAGCAATGTTTCCACGACTGGTTCTGTGAATGCGGAGAGAGGAGGCTGCTGAATTCAAACTCCTCCCAATAATGCATGCTAACAAAATGTTATACAACATGCTCAGAAGATAAAACATAGCACAGCAACGTACTTGGACCAGGTAAGACAGGTGATTATTTATTTAGACATGCATTTGGAACCGTAGGAGGAGGAGAAGTAGTTGCATCTAGAGGCCAACTGGGAGAACAAATAAACAGAAAAGTGACCTATACATAGCTAGCACAATAGAACTGGTCAACCCCTCTGTCCAGTTAGAGAATGCCACCAGGAAGCAAGAGCTTTTAAAAGCCTGCATTGATCTGAAATAATTTGCTGTGAGTTTAGGGCTTTTTAAATGATACAAAGAAGGATGTAAAATGTTTGCTATTTTTTTTTCCTCAAAGGAAGCACTGAGTAGTTTTAGAAAATTTCTTCTTCCTCCAATACAGGCTTTAAAAACTGAGCTATTTTGAAGAATATTCACAGTTCAGCATTTATTCTGTGCAAAGATTTGTACATGGCTGTTTTGTGCAGAAAACCTCATTTTCTTCACAAAAAAATAATACTTCTGTAAGGAAATGCTATTTTCCGCACAGGAAATGCTGCTTCTGAGATACTTTTTTCCATGCAGAAAAAAAATTGCTATTTTCATTGCAAAACAATTACGTATGATTTTTGTGCAGAATAAATCGGCAACTACAGCGTCTTTTGTACTCCACAGAAAATGCTATTTTCTGTATAGGGCAATAACTTGTGAATTTCATGCACAGGAAGTCCCAAACTGAAAAGATTCTCATCAGCCCAGGATTCTTCTTATCAGCATTTCTCCACACTTCAAAAACACATTTTCCCACCATCTGTTGAACATTTTCAAACACTCTTCCCATCCCTATCTACAAAGCACCTGAGGTGGCAATAGATGAGGTGAGAGTGAAGGAAGAAAAGTGGCAGCAGCAAAAACATTACAAGACAGGAGAATTAATAACAAGTACATTACAGTATTTGATGACACCACTAGGACCAGAGGAGTTCCTAGAATCTTAAGTTCCTTAAGTCTTAACTGAACTCTCTTATTTTTCCTAAACCAACCAAACTTTTAAAAAGGGCTATGGTGCATGTTCTCACTTTTTAAAAATATTACACACTGGTGCCCTGCAGTCAGGATAAAAATAGGGCAAAATTGCATTGCATTGCAATGAAGCTTCATTCAGAGAAGACCGGCATAGACTCTAGGCAAGAACCACCTCCTGAGAAACCAAACCAAACCAAACCAAATTACAGAAGAGTATCTCACCTTCTCCCGCTCAATGTGGCACCTGCGCTCTGTCTCAGCAAGCTGCCTCTGCAACTCCAGCAGCCGCTCCTCCTCCCGTCTTAGCTCCTGCCTCTCTTCCTTCAGCTCTCCTTCCACCAAAGCACCTTCCAGGTCCATCTGCCGCAAAGGGGAACCATCTTAGAAGAACTGGGCCAGAAAGTCCAGCAAGAGCACAGACGTCACAGGTGACAATTCTCAACTCAACCACCAGGGGGCAGAGGTGCAAACAGAAAGAGGGGAACAGAAGATCGCAAGAGCTTTCTGTGACTTCCAGGGTCTCCTGATTAGACCATTTGAGAACACTCCCCACACTGCGGAGAGCACCCTGAGTTCTCCCATATGATGGAACCAGTAGGCGCTGCTCCCTCTCTGTCACTGTCACCCTTCCCCACCTGCCTGGGTGTGGTGCTTTCACAATACCGGTTTTACAAGTGCTGATGTTCTTCAATGGACACCCTCTTCCCTGTGATTCAGGGAGGGCTACTACAGAGGCCGAGGCATACCTCAATATTCAGTTCCTTCTTCCGGTGATGCAGCTCCTTGATTCGATTTTCAAGAGCCACAATCTTGTTCAGAACACAGTGCTGCTGTTGCTGCTCCCCTTTCATGCGACTCTCATTCTTTCCTGCACAGAGACTCCCACACTGGGAAAGGAAGGATGGTCCAATTAGGAGCTACAAGCAGATCCAGAGTGTATTCCCACCATGAAATCCTGTGTCCACCACCAGCTGTCACTTCATCTTAGGAGTGATGTAACTGACTGCTCGGTGGCTGCCGGTGGCTTCAATGTCAGTGGAACAGTGAATCTGCTCTGGGTTTTATCCCAGAATTTTAAAGGCTCTACCCAAGGAGCTGAATCTGTTTTGGGGTCCAGAACCTTGGATAGCTCCAAAGACTGGGATAAAATCCTGTTGAGGATATATTTGTTGTCAAGATTGCCCAGTCGCTAAGTGGAAATGTGAACCCTGGCCTTCCAGAAGATTAGTCCAAAACTCAAACCACTATACTATGCTGGCCAGAACTAGAAGTGACATTGTTGTTGTGCTCCTTCAAGTCATTTCTGACTTAGGGTGACTCTATGGTGAATCCATCATGGAGTTTTCTGAGGCTGAGAGTGTGTGTCACATCCTAGGTCACCCAGTGGGTTTCCATGGCTGAGTGGGGAACTGAACCCTGCTCTCCAGGATTGTAGTCCAATGCTCAAACCACTACTCCATGCTCGATCTAGCCAGAGGCATCACGTCTGTCCTCAAAGACTCCTCGTCAGATGTGGAGCATCTCACTTTAAATTTACTTTTAGCTTATCTGGTTATCTGAAGGACTATATCTCCCTATATAATACTGCCTGTGCCGTGAGAGCCTCTTCCGTTTCCCACCACCTTCAAAGGTATACCTGGTGGGGAGAAAGGAGAGGGCCTCCTCAGTGGCTGCTCCTGGGATCTGGAACTTCCTCCTTAGAAAGGTTAGAGTGATGTCCTCTTTGCTAATCTTTCGTAAGCACAAGAATAACTTTTTTCTTTCAGCAGGCCTTTGAAGACTGACTGCTCACGGGGAAAGGGACTTTCAAAATATGGTATACTGTTTATGGGTTATTTTATTTTTAATGATCATGCTTTTAATGTCATTGATAATTTAACTATATTTTTAACTTTTGTATGGTGAGATTTTTTTTAGCTGTAACTGTTTTGACTTTTGTAAACATTCTTGAATCCCAGACTGAGGAAAAAGTGGGATGATGAGGTTGGTGTTAATAATAGTAATAACAACAGTTTCATTAGCATTATTAGTTAGGTCCATCTTTGGTCCCATTATCGACAGAAGTAGTATGTGTGTATGTTTGAGCATTTAAGAAAAAAGTAACTTTCCAAGTGCCACTTACCCCATTCTTGGCACTCTCTGTGCTGCTGGCCTCATCATCCTCTGTACATTCACTAGAGATGCCTCTTGGACTGGAACCATTTTCTGAAGAAATGGAGTCACCTTCCGTACTGCTTTGGGTAGGTGAGCCTTCCTTTTCTGGCGACTGGTGGCACTTGGGCACATCCTCAAGATGGTCCTTCTCCAAGGTGGCTGGGTAAGGGCACGGCTCCGATTGACTCAGTACTCCCATGGCTTCTGTGTTCTGAAGCACCATTTCTCAAGAGTACATGGTCCCTGGATCCTAAAGCTGGAAATGAGAAAGTCTGCTTTGTTGGGATGCCCTGCTGAGTCAGGTCTTGCAACTAACCTCACAAAAATTGCTCGCCTGCATTTTTTCCTAGCTTGCTAAGAGGCTAATAAGCAGGGAGGCCTGGTATCCATCACCAAAAACGAGGAAATGCATCATTAGATACAAGGACACCAATCTGCATACCGTTTGCATATGATACTTGGTGTACATGTATTCTTGGAAACAATTATGGACTTTTAAACAGAAACGCAATACATTTCCCCATGCTGAGTGCAGTTGTGACCAGGTGTCCCGAGTACCTGCCCAAGTCTACTGTCCAGATGCTAACTCTTGAGGCCCTTTCACACTCCACAATTGTAGCGGTATGATTTTCCTTTAACTACCTTGGCAATATCACATGGAATTCTGGGATTGACACTTTAAGGAAGAGTATTTCATATCCTCCAACAGTGCTGATTGGGCAGGGACAATTCCATTTACTCTTCCGTGGTCCCACTTTTTCAGCTGCTTTTAAAAAGTCTCAGTTTCTCTCTCTTCTCCCCCACCCCTGCCACTATCTCCTTTTGTCCTCAGTTTACTGCCATGGCTGCAAACTGAATTCAAGGTGCAAAAATAGTTTGTACTCAACCCAGCAGGGATGGGAAGAGGAGAGGAAAGATCCTGCACTGACCAGAGTTTGGACTCAATGTCCCATAAGGCCCCATTTCAACTCTATGATTCTATGATTTATCACTTCTTATACCCCCAAGCCCCAAAATCTGAAAAAAAAAAGTTGGCCAAAAAGTGCCTCCAAATAAAGGAAGTTAAAACCATAAGTTCATTCTCGGCACTTCCAGGTCACATTGCTGAAAATGTGGTAGGGCGCTCCACCGGATAGCACTGGGACAAAAATCATCCTGACAGCAATTACCCATCCCAAGAATAAAGAAGATCTTCAAGAAGAACAATGTCATTGTACAATTTTCCAAATGTATACAGAGTGGGAGGATTGTCTTCTGTAAAGCAGGCTGTATGGCCACCTTGCTGCTGTTTTCCTGTTGCTGAATCGAAGCAGTGGTCCACCGCTTATTACATTGTGTCTTTAACTAGCTTTTTTTTTGTACGTTGCATTTTTTTTTTAAGGTTAGCTGCTACGTTACGCGTTCTAGCACTCAGAGGTGTGGTGCCAACGGTTTAATGCATACATTGCTAAATACACATACAAGCGGTTCTGAACATTAGAAGTTGACTGCACCAAATATTATTATAGGCTAAGTATTATTTTCCTTACATCACACCCAGTTAGAAGACAGGCCCCATTTGTGGCAACTCTCTATCAAGCTGGGATCTAGCTCCTCCAGGGCTTGATGTGCTGAAATCAGCATCCCATGCTGTGTGAATAGCACAGATTCATACAATGTGGGGCAGCTTGCTCTGTACGTGTGTGTGTGTGTGTTTGTATTTTAAGACACAGAACTGGTTCTATCACTCTTTGGAGTCTAGTCTCATGACTGAAAACACCCTTTGAACATAGAAACATCTTGGGGGGGGGGGTGGCAGGAACTAAAGCCGCAAATTACACTTCTAAATTCAGAACAAATCCCTCCGGTTCTTGGGAGTGATCTGGAGCCGGCAGCTACAAAGGGATGGGTAATACACAAAAGCCACCCCCATTGTGTATGTGCATGATACCTGTAAAAGTTGAATTTCCTGGGTTTATTTGAGAAATTTCTTTCTGTACAATTTCCATCCTATGGAATCCTGGGGTTTGCAGTTTCGGGAGGGGCATTTAGAATTCTCAGCCAGAGAGCTTTTTGGCCTCAGTACACTACAAACCCCAGAATTTCACAGGATGTTGAAAGTGGAATAATAGCACTTTAACAGTGTAGTGCAGAAATAGCCCTTGACTGCAATCTCCATTCTGATTAAGAAATGAGAGCCAAGGTATGGAAAAGCTTGAACTATTTCAATGTCTTGCTGTCATGATTAGGTTAGCGACATTAGGTTAGGACATTGAACTATTTCAATGTCTTCCTTATCTTCTCTAAGGCCATTTCCGCACGGGCTAACAGAAACGGTGCAGAGCGTCCTCCAGGGAGGACGTCTGCACCTGGGAGCGGACTGGGTCGGACCTACTTAACATAGATCTGCACCTCAGCCCACTCTGGAACAACCCCAAGTGGTCGTCAAGCGTGCTTTTGAAAGACCGCTTAAAACGGGTCTTTCAAAAGCACAGAGCGCGCCATTCCATGCCCGCTCTCCGGTGTAGATTTGCAGGCTCGCACCAGTGCGAGCCTGTGATCTGCCGGGGGCGGGCTTTAGGCTGGCGAGTTTCAGCGGCTGGTCGAGACCCTCAATCAACCAGAAGCCGCCATTTTCATCCCTGGAGCAGTGCTGAGCGACGAGCACACACTGCTCCGGAGTAGCACGGACCGGACCAGGCAGCCAAGAAGTCCGGTAAGTAGTGGCACGGGCCGATTCCCTCGCCCCGTGCGGAAATGGCCTAAGATAGAAATCATCTGTGGCCATTATTTTTGTTTCCTTAACGTTCAGTTGTAACCCTGCCTTTGCACTTCCTTCCTTGACTTTCTTCCATAATGGTTCCAAGTCTTTGCTATTTTCTCCTAGAAGCATGTTGTCACCTGCATATCTTAAATTCTAGATGTTCTTTTTTCCACTTTTCATGCCTCCTTCCTTTTGATTCTAATCCAGCTGTACGTATGGTTTGACTGGCTTACATGTTGCAGCTTAAGGAAGGACATTTAGAATTTTTAGTCAGAACGCTCTAGATTCTTGGATTCTCAGAATTTTTAGCCAGAGTACTCTGGTGCCTTAACAAACTGTAAATCCCAGGATTCCATAGGAGGGAGCCATAGTAGTTAAAGTGAAATCATAGTGCTATCATTGGGCAGTGTGAAAGGACTCCTGGTATGAGGCAACTAACTCAACGAAGTTGTGTGAAATGATGGAAGTTCTTACACAATCGCTAACCTAATCATGACAGCAAGGTCTCTTTAACAGTTTGATAAGGATCAACAATCTCTCACTTCAGCAACCCATGAGGCTGCCATTCTTTATCTCCCTGTGCCTTGTTTCTCTCCACTTGAGATGCTTTCTCACTGGACAAAAATAACACCAAGGTCAAAGTTTTCCACAGAACTGGGTAAAATGCCAATAAAGGAACTGGAGGGGGGAGGCAGGAGATTTGCTGAGACAGTAATATGCATGTGGATGTTTTGGATACTGTATACACAACAAAGAAAGGATCTCTGGTTTGCATGCTTTGTATATTTGGTGGGGAAACGGCCCAAATCAAAAGTTGGAAAATATACAGCTATTCAAGACAAGAAAAAAAAGGGGGGGGGCGGGAAGGCAAATTAGGGAAAGAGGAAATTTTTACAACATATTATCTTAAGATTTAAAGTTTGGAGTGGTACTTAGGATTCTCTAACAGTCTAATTCAGGGAGGACAGTTGGATTCTTCAGCAGAAAATTCAAAGAACTCCATCAAACTACAATTCTCCACTAAGGAGCTCTAACGCTTTGGCCATTTCCACACTACCCTGTTATAGTGCTATTATTCCACTTTCAACCTCCTGTGGAATTCCGGGGTTTGTAGTTTACTGAGGCCAAAGAGCTCTCTGGCTGAGAATTCTAAGGGCTCCTCCCTAAACTGCAAACCACAGGATTCCATAGGATGTTGGAAGTGGAATAATAGCACTATAACAATGTAGTATGGAAATGGCCTGTAATTTGGGGAGGGTGCTAGCACTCTCTAAATACCTTCAAGGCACCCAATCCTGCCTGACCCAGGAAGCTAAGTAAGGTCAATCATAGTTGGTACAGTAGGCCGTCCACATCCATGAGAGATATGTTCTCCGACGTGGAAAATGCAGATAATGAGGGGGAGAAGAGCCGTGCTGAGGTACACATGCTTCTTTCCACTGAGAAAGGAGCACCCATCTCCTTTCTTGGCAGACAGAAAGACAACGGGGAGAAGTCATACCTGGCTTCGAGTGCCTCTCTCCACCAAGGAAGGAGCATCCGTCTCCCTCCTTGGCTGAGAGAGGTGCATGATTTCACATAGCTGGGCTTTGTGTGTGTCTCTCAGACAAGGAAGGAGTGTTTGTCCCTTCCTCAACTGAGAAAGGTGCAGGAAGCTGAGCTGTGCCTTGCCATGCACCTCTCTTGGCCATCTGCATAGAGCAAGGGCCCCAGTCAGTGGTGGCAGCCATGGTCCTGGAGCAGATTGTGGGTATGTAAAACCCTGGAGAGAGGTAACACAGTTATGTACTTGCATGAGAGATTGCCAAGGAATATCAGGTGCTGCAGGCTATCTTTCAGAGGAAGGAACTAGCAAAACGTCTCTGAGGATTCCTGGCCGAAGAAAACACTGTAAAATTCATGGGGTCACCATCAGTCGACAGGTGGCTTAAAAGCACACATACACACATGCTAGCGCTCTCTAGCACAGGATTCTAAGGGCCTTTCTGCACTACAATGTTATAGCGCTATTATTCCACTTTCAACATCCTGTGGAATTCTGGGGGTTGTAGTTTACTGAGGCCAAAGAGCTCTCTGACTGAGTATTCTAAATGGCCCTCCCTAAACTGCAAACCCCAGGATTCCAGAGGATGTTGAAAGTGGAATAATTGCACTATAATAGTGTAGTGCCGAAATGCCCTAAGTATACCACCAAGCAATGAATCCCAGCATTGCACAGGATCAAAGCCATGGGAGTGGAAGTAGGATCAAGGTGCTATAATTCAGATACACATTAGGGCCTAAATCTGGTTGCTAGCCCTCACTAAAGAAACCCTTTGAATCAATGGGATGTAGTTGTTTGTTGACTCCCCATTCAGCAATTGATTGAATGAGTCTTTTCTATTGGGGACTTACCAACAAGATGCTAGCCTATAGCTCCACCTGTAAGTGTTAACCCCTTCCCACGCAAGCGTACTTCCCAGTTTCTATTGCACTGTTAAGAAAGACGTATCATTTTACACAAACACTTGTGTCATCTCTCTCACTCAGTACCCCACCCAGAAAAAGGTGGGGCTTGTCTCATTAAGTCTTGTTTTTCCAGAGGGAGGAATAGGAAACAAACAGGGAGAAAAAAGACAGGAGTTGCAGACTGCACATGATTGAAAAGGCTCAAAGTGGGAGTCCTGGTTCCTAGCTAAGGTGGCCATTTCCACATTGCCAAAACCATCATCACATCATTAAGGACAGAATATTTGCAAATACATATGTATGTATGTGTCTGTATGTATGTGTGTGTGTGCACACACACATAGGAATTTGGAAATAATTTGTCATAAATGCAAGGAATATCATCATAGCGTGGGAACTGGGATCAGGTCTCTTTCACACTAAATGGTTATAACACTGAGATTCGACTTTATCTGCCACAGTTGCATCCTATGGAATCCTGGGGTTTGCAGTTTTGTGAGGCATTAGCATACCCCGTGCAACATTTCATAAATGGACATCAGGATGCTGTAGCCAAACAAAATGAGAGAGTTGTCCAAATGGCAAAACTTATTGCCAGGAAAGAACACACAAGTTGGAGGAAGCTGCAGTGGTTGTTTTTCCTATGTCTGCAGAGTAGGGCAAGACTCTGTCCCCTCCTGCACTGACACTCTTTCCAATTATATGATTCTATCCACTGATCAAAACTATTGTTGGGGATAAATGGGTACATATAATGCATTATGTATGCAAGCCAAAGGCATAAACACCTTCATTGAAAGAAACAAAAGGAGGCGGTGTGCCAGAGTGCCTATCTGATCTGATCCGTACTGATAGCAGAGTTATAAGACTTCTCCCTGCTCCCTTTTTTTTCCCTCTACATTTCCAGACAAAGTTTCACCAAGGCCGCTTAAGGCAACAAAAACATCATTGATTTCACAGAAACAATTTTCTTAAAAAACACAAACAACTCAAACCAGACCCAAGCCGAAACCAAAACCGAAAGCATTCAGCAGTAGTGCTGATAGGTTACAATTTTGCTTCTCACGATAAATGTTTGCTAATTTCTGCCATTCAAAATGCACCAAGACGTGGACACTGATTAGTAACACTGTGCCACTTTGGAAACCTCTGACTGTCTCTGATTTTGGAAACTAAGCAGCCTCAGGCCTGGTTAATACGTGGAAAGGAGATTACAAAGGAATACCAGCATACCTCAGTTTAAAAAGCCGTTGATAAAGATGCTTCTTTGCACAAAGCCTTTTTATACCCACCCAAGCTCCTCCCTGCCTTCTGTTTATCCAGTAGGTTTTTTTAACAGCATGGATGGCTAGGCCAAGAGAAGTGATGGTACCACTCTATTCTGCTTTTGTCAGACCCCACTTGGAATACTGTGTTCAGCTCTGGGCACCACAGTTCAGGAAAGATACTGTCAAACTGGAACATGTCCAGCCAGTAATCAACATTTATTTATTTATCTAGCACAATATTGTGCTGATTTTGGCAGCTTTCAGCTGATGCGAAGGCACAGAATCAGGATGCGGCTGAAAATGTAGCAACAACTAAGCATCAGTTCTACTTGGAAGCAGCTGGTGCTTGGCCATCAAAACCTAGTATGATTTTAAGACTTTGCATTGTTTTCCCCGATTCCCCTAGGAAACAGGCTTGTAGATTTCTTAAGAGAAAGAGTCCCACACACACACAAAAATTTCTATCATGGTAGAAATCACCCCGATTCTTGCAGCACAGTGGCAAAAGCTCCTGGGGCAAGACGCTTTGACATATTGGCACCAACGGTGGCTTTTTAAAAATCCCATCTGCAATGAGGAGGGAAATGATTTTTCAGGGGGAATCATAGGAGTAGAGAATGAAGGGTTAGATCTTTCTTGGCCGACCCAGCAATGCTTTCGAAAAGGCCCCCCTCCCCCCAATTGGACTGGTACAATGGAGGGCTTTTTAAAGCTTGATAGTCCCCGTGCTATCATCCCCATTGCAAAATGAAAATCTCTTTAATCAGGGATCAGAGATAAGAAGTTATCAGAAGAGAAGGTTAAGAGGGGACATGATAGCCATGTTTAAATATTTGAAGGGATGCCATGTAGAGGAAGGAGAGAGTTTGTTTTCTGCTGCTCCAGAGACCAGAACAAGGAGCAATGGATTCAAGCTGCAGGAAAGGAGATTCCACCTGAACCTCAGGAAGAACTTCCTGACAGTCAGGGCTGTCCGGCAGTGGAATCGGCTGCCTGGGAGTGTGGTGGAGTCTCCTTCCTTGGAGGTTTTTAAGCAGAGGCTGGATGGCCATCTGTCGGGAGTGCTTTGAGGGTGTTCCTGCATGGCAGGGGGTTGGACTGGATGGCCCGTGTGGTCTCTTCCAACTCTACATTTCTATGATTCTATGATTCTATGATTCTATGAAAACCTCTTATCTCTGATCAAAGTTAACAGATTTTTACCTGCCAGAGGAAAGTGCAGTGGGGAGTAGAAGCAAAGTCAGCAAAGTTATTCTACCAGACCAGAGTACAAAGTACACAGAACGTGATTTGTTTTGCCCTCAACCCCTATCACTTTACGAAAGAAATCATGGGCAATGAATCATATGGCTTTTATTTACAGATTACTCACTCCTTAAATGTATGTTGCATGTGAATTAAAAGAATTATTCCCAGTTTACAAGCTTGCCTTTTTTTTTTTTTTTTGGAGGGGTGGTGATGAAACATACAAATGTCACATAAAAAATAAAGCTACCTAGGGTTCCATTCTGGGAGAAAGGTGGGGTATAAATCAAATAAATAAATAAGGTCACAGCATGCAAGGTCTCAGAAGCATCCTTCCACGTAAAAGGGAAAGAAAAAGGAACGACTCCTTCAATCCATTTTAAGTAGAATCAGAGGCCTGGAGGAAACTTCAAAAGTCATCTGGTCCAAGGGTTGGCAACAGGGACCCTCAAAAAGTTTTTGACCTACAATATCCATAAGCCTTAGCTAGCAGAGTCAACAGTGATAGCTGATGAGAATTAATAGGACCAAAACCATCTGAAGAGGACACAATTGCCCAGCCAAACTAGTCCAGGGTCATAGTGCAATGCTCAGACTACTACAGCACGCTAGCTGCCTCCTGAAACCTAGCCATCCCGAAAAAGAAAAACTCAAAGGAAAGATAATCCTCCACCACGTTCCATGGTTGAACATCAGTCGTACCACCCTAAGAACAATTGCAGCTTAACACATGTCACTTATATCAACCCTAATTAACAGTGTCTGCTAAATCTTCTGCCCTATTAAATCAGGCACACCTTTCGGAGCGTTGGATTTAACTGACTATCCATCTCAGTGTTGCAACCCCAGCTTTCTACCCTTTCAGGACGGTGCTACAGATGAAATCCTTCATTTTGGCCATGGAAGATGCAGATTCAAATCCTTATGCAAGTTGAGTATGCCTTATCTGAAATCCAAAACCTGAAATCCTCCAAAATCAGAAAGTAGAACCCAGTCTTCTTCCAGTAGGGAACATGAAGGAATTATGGAGGTTCACTGGGGACCACACAAGCCTCTGTAATTCCCTAATGCTCCCTAGAAGTAGAAGGCAAGAGGAGAAAAAATGCCCTTATCGAAAGAATGGTATATAATTTCATTATATGTATATGCAAATACTCCAAAATGGAGAAAAATTCTGAAACACTTCTGGTCCCAAGTATTTTGGATAAGGGATGTTCCATCTGTACTCAAAAACTGCTGAGAGGACATCCTTGTACAAGCAATTGCAGCTAACTTAACATCATGGGAACTGTTGAGAGAATGAGCCGAGGGTATACTTTAGTCCACCCTGAAACATTAGGATAAAAAGAAATACAAAAACATCAGGGATGGATAAAGTAGGTTGTCATACTCTAGAACATATCATGAGACAACGGGACTCACTGGAGAAGACAATAATGCACAATGAAATGGAAGGCAGTGGAAAAAGGAGAAGACCACATTACAGCTGGATAGACTCAGGCCATTTCCACACCACACTGTGTTATAGTGCTATTATTCCACTTTCAACATCCTGTGGAATCCTGGGGTTTGCAGTGTAGGGAGGGGCATTTAGAATTCTCAGCCAGAGAGCTCTTTGGCCTCAGGAAACTACAAACCCCAGAATTCCACAGGATATAACAGCACTGTAACAATCTAGTGTGGAAATGACCAAAGTCAACTTGATGGTTAACAGCAACAACAACAACTTGGTAGTCCTGGAGAAGCAATTCACCTTATAACTAGGTCCTTCTGCACTTGTTTAATTTCAAAAATCACCCATTTTTCAAAATGAAAAGTGGATTTCCAGACGATAATTTTTGGCCTTGTTCATAGTCAGTGCAACCCCCCAAAGGTCATGAAGCAGAAATCAGTCCCTGGATCCATCACCATTGCCCACCCTGAAATAAACTGTACATATCTTACTCCGTATGTGTGTTGCATTATGGACAGACAGATGCTAAAGCGATGTACAAGGAGAAGTGATCGAATTGTTTTTTAAGTCCACCATTGCAATGTGCTTAACCACATTTTGAAATCATTCTTTTGGAAGTCTTTTTAATCTTGGTGTGAGCTGCCTCGTGTCCTCAACTCCGGAGAGAAAAACAGAAGATATACTTCTGAAATACTTCTCTGCCGCTATGCCTAATGTCCGATTTGGATAATTATGGCCTTCCCTAAAGCAACAGTGGAAGAAACGACTTTGCTCGGCTATTTTCCAAACCAGTTGAGCAAGAAACAGAGAGCGAGAGGTACAAAGCTATGGCTGTAGTGACCTGGTACAAACAAGCTGGAAAGAGTCGAGCCTGGCTTCCTTCCAGCTTCACTTCCTTATGGTGAAATACCAATGACCTCTTCTCTCCCTGTACCAGTCAACAGTTCTTGTTCTTTTACCTTTCCAAACTACCCTTCCCCCTGCACACACACACAAATACAAAGAAAAGGCCAGAATCCAGCATTGCCAAGAACTCTCAACACTGAAAAGTCCCCTATTTTCTTCAAAACAATCCCTTTCTGCTCCCCCTGTATAAAAGAGGGAACTTTCTCCAGCACCACAAACTCCCATCACTCTTTCTGGGGGTTTCCAGACTGCACAACAATCCCTGATCTTGCAGTTTTGGGGTGGGGTGGGGAGAAGTTTGGCTCTTAAGAAAAGACTGGCTTCTGTCCCCTCTTCCCACAGTTTGGGGGGAAATTCCTTTTGGCGACTCTGACTCCCAGAATCCCCAGATAGCTTGGATTTAAATCTCCCTTTTTGGAGTGGGGGAAATTCGGCGCTTAGGAAAAGGCTAGTTTCTGTCCCGTCTTCCCCCTGCTTCGGCGAAATTCCTTCTGGCAACTCGGACGCCCCGAATCCCCAGATAGTTTGGAAGGGCGGTTGAAAAGCGTTAGCTTGATGATTCCACCACGTCAAAGCTCTCTCTTTTTGGGGAAGGAGGATGTCTTCCTTTCAAATCATTCTTTTCAGAGCCAGCCTTCCAGATTCCGGGAGGGGAGGAGAGAACGGCCAAATCACAAGGACCTCGAATGCCCCCCACCCTTCCTTTAAACCTAGGACAGCAAACAAAACCCCCAGCAGGGAGAACCCCGACTCCAAAGAATCCCCCTCCTCCCACTAGGCATGACGACCCCGCCTTGGGACCCCCATGCCTTTTTCCCTGCTAGCCCCCCGATCATCCTTTCCGACACTCACTCGTTCGCTTTCCGAAGGGATGCTCCAAAAGGAAGCCCCCGTTTTCTTAGGGGCGAGCAAGTAGCGTGGAGAGGGGGGAAAGAGATGGAGTCTCCAGAGCAATGGGCTCAATCCATCCCGGCCCAGGAGAAAACCTCAACGCAAGCCGGGCTTCAGAATCCGTCCCAGTCTCCAGTCTCCAAGCCGCTTCTCCCTCCTGATCTTTAGGACCCCCGTTGGTGGATGATGGGCAGAGAGGACAGCCTTTCCCAGTTTCCCTCCCCGCGTCCTTCCTGCTTTTCCCAGGTGTCCCTCCTTCGCTCCTCCCTTCTCCGGGTGCTTCTTGGGCATCATCGAAGGCGCTCCTGCCTTCTTTGCATCACCGGCCTCCCTCCCCCGGCCGCGCAAGCGAAACCGTCTCCGGGTTCTCGGGGGCTGAGAGGGTGTGACCCGCCCGAGGTCGCCCCGTGAGCTTCCAAAGCCAAGCGGGGGATCGAACCCTGTTCTCCAACATTCAAACCACCACACCGGTTCACAGCTCCAGAACGCCCCAGCCACCAAAGTCAAGGGACTGCAAATCCCAGAATTCTCCCAGTGCCCGAAGTTGCTGAAATAAAAAGCCTTCTCCCAAAGCTGGGAGGAAAAATAAAGGCGGGATTATCAATCAACGAGGAAGAGGAATTAAAAGAAGAAGAGGAGGCGAAGGTCTTAAAGGGACCGCGGCTCTCCTTTGGATATCGGAAAAGAGACTCCGGCGGCTGTTCCTCTCGGAAAATTGCGCCAAAATCAATGAGTTTGCCTGGAAGGTGCCTGCAGGACTGACTCCTAAAGTCTTTTTTTTAAAAAAAACTACAACTTTGGGGGTACTACAACTCCCAGAATTCCCCGGGCAGCTGTGGGTTCTGGGAACTGTAGTCCAAAAAATGAAAGCGCATTTTCCCCCAAGGTCGGCTCTCCCGTTTTTGGGGAGTGTGGTCCCCAGGGTTGGAAAGCTAGTCGAAGATCTGTCCTGACGATCGCAAGCGAGAGGGCAGCCTCCCTCCACACAAACGCGCACAAAAAGACTCACACACGCACACGCTTAGCGCGTGTTCTTCTCCTACCGTCTCCCGCTGCCTTCGCTCGCGGTGTCAGCCTCCAAGAGCTCCGCTCCCGCTCTCTTGGTGTTCAAACAAGTTTTACAAGCCTTGCTTTGGGGAGAGCTAAACAAAACCTGTGACATCACAGCCTGAAAAGCAAGAGGACGGTCAGGCTGGGATGGAGCAAAGAGAGAAACCAGCCTGAAAGGGAACTCGGAAAGGGTGAAACTGGGGGGAAAAAGTTCCTTCTCATGGTGACAATCTCTACACAGTTGCTAGAGATGGAGGAGAAAAATGGATAGCTCTGGCCATTTCCGCACTACACTGTTACCGTGCTATTATTCCACTTTCAACATCCTGTGGAATCCTGCAGTTTAGGGAGGGGCATTTAGTTCTCAGCCAGAGAACTCTTTGGCCTCAGTAGCCTATAAATGGCAGAATTCCACAGGATGTTGAAATAGAGTGATAGCACTATAACAGTGTAGTGCAGAAAGGGCCTCTCTCTCTTTATTCCCACTAGAGAGGGCTGGCATGGCCTTTTAGGGAAGGCTTCCGGGAAGGAGGGTTTGAGGCACAGGCAGGAATCCAACAGGTGAGGTTTATGGCAAGGAGGAGGAACAAACTCCCTGGGGGTATGCATGTGCGGTCAAGTTCAACTGCTGGCATCTCCAGCACATTATTGTGGTGCTGGGCACCTTCAAGTCATTTCTGAGCAATGGAGATTCTAAGATCTCTTTGGACTTATGACCAACCCTAAAGCACAACTATCAAGATGTTATCTTGGCAGGATTTGTTCAGGGGGTCCCCTTGCTTTCATCTGAGGCTGAGAGAGCATGACTTGCCCAAGGTCAGCCAGTGGGTTTTGAACCCTGGTCTCCCAAACTCCTAGCACAACATTGAAACCATTCCACTCCACTGACTTTTCAGTGCAAGGCTTCCAAGAGAAAGCAGAGCTGAGAAGGGGGTAATCTGAGGAAAGTTCTTTTTTGGGGGGACTACAATCCCCAGAATCCCCCACAGCTGAAACCTGCTTTGACTTTCATGTGGCCAAGCTAAAAAAAAGGAAGGACTGAGTCTCTGATAGCCTAGCTGGAGGATTATGGGAGTTGTAGTCCAAAAGGGGGGAATTCTCCCCAACTTCTGACTTGGCCCAAGAAACTCGGGAGTGTCTGATAGCCCAGCATTGAGCTAGAGAGCCAATGGTCAGACTCTGGCCGTTAAAATGATTGCAATTTGGTTAAAAACATACCAAAAAGTGGACGTTCAGATTGAATTAAGATATTGTTAAATGTTTAATTCCATTTAAAGTCCCTGATTTGAGAGCTGAAAAGCTTTTCCTTTTGCATAGACTGAATGAAATGCCTTAAAAAAATTCTCACACTTGGGAGGGCATTCATGTGTTCATCATGCAGTTGATGAACGTGGAAAACATGCTAATTTTACAGAGAAATGCATGGCTAGGTTAAATGAAATGCAATATTTTCGTTAGGTATTTAGGTAGAACACACACTAGTTAATAGCTGCTCCTTCACTGTCAGTCCTCCATGCCATAGTTTCATCGGTCCCTTATTGCTATTTTGAAAATCTGGCAACCCTACCTCCCTCTTCCACCATTTTTTTTGAGGGGGGGGATTCTTTTACAGAGACTAGATCATCTTGACATTCACTCTGCCTGTCTATCGGAAAGGTGTCCCTCTTTGTATCAGCCCACCAAGCCTTTCATAGTTATAGGAAATGTAACTGTTAAACCTCAAAGCCATACATGTCTATCCGCTTCCTGAAGTGGGCATTCCTGCACACATACATGCGCACGCACACCCAGTCTTTATATAACTCACTTTTGCCAGGAGCAAAATACACTGAAATAATATTTGTCCTTCATAGATCTGGCACTGGGGCTGAGATCGAGGGAGGGGCAAGAGAAGGTTTGGATTCCCAGAGTTACGTCAGCCAGCTGGAAGAAGAAGAGTAGGTGATACTGGTTAGCTCAGGCTGGGAATGGAAGGGTGCAGGAAGTGAGGTTATTAGCTTCAGCTCTCCAGTGCAAAAAAGAAGCAAGCGAGTGTGCAGCCAAAAGAACAGAAGACAGAAAACTAGGATCGACAGTGTAGCTTGAATTCAGAGAGTTCACATCCCAACACAGGGTGCTTCCGGGTTCATCTTTCCTCGTGCAATTGCCCTGTCTAATCTGTACACTTTTTCAAGGATTCCAGTGTCATAATCCCTCCTTTGTGGTCATCCTGTGCTGTCCAGGTCTTCATTGCTTGTTTTCAACCTTTTTCCACTTAGCGTTTTCCACTAAGGAAAAAAAGATAGCAAAGCTGCTGTCTTTTGCAAGGTACCACTAGGAACTATCTGGCTGAAACTACAGTTGACCCTCCACATTTGTTAGGGTTAGGGGCATAGGACTCTTGCAAAAGTGGAAAAATCACAAATATCAAAATGCATGTGTGTGTGTGTGTGTCTGTCGGAAGGGGGCCAAGGCATGGGAGGAGAGCGGGCACCCAGGGTAAGGCTGACTGTATACCTATATTCCGATCTGGTAAGAACAGTCCCATTTAAGCCTCTGACATTCCACTGACTCAGCTGCTTTTAAAATGTCCCAGTTTTTTTCTCTTCCTCCCACTTTCCCCCTTCTATCTCCATTTAAGCCAACTGTTGCAAATTGAGCTCAATGTGCAGAAGCTGTTTGATTCAAGACAGCAGGGAGAGGTGGTGAAAAGAGGGGTGGAATCTCATCCTTCCCAGGAGGCTCAGGCAAAACCATAAGGCTGCAGCCTCTCCTAGTTTGTGTGTTCTTCCTCATTAATAATTTTGGCCATCCTGACCACACTCTCAGGTTGCTTTGGCTACATGTGTCCTGGTTTCATCTGTGAAATGTTGGAGAGTAAGTAGCATGTGGCACCAGCGTAGTGTAGTGGTTTGAGCATTGGGCTGTGACCCTGGAGACCAAGGTTTGAAGCCGTGCTTGCTCCTGGAAACCCACTAGGGCCATTTCCGCACTAAGCTGTTATAGTGCGATGATTCCACTTGCAACATCCTATGAGATCCTGGGGTTTGCAGTTTCGAAACTGCAAACCCCAAGATTCCATAGGATGTTGCAAGTGGAATCATCGCGCTATAACAGCTTAGTGCGGAAATGATTCCGTGACCTTGGGCAGGTCACATGCTCTCAGCTTCAGAGGAAGGCAAAGGCCAACCCCTCCCTCTGAACAAATCTTTCCAAGAAAACCCCATGATAGATTTGTTTATGATCACCATTAGTTGGAAATAACTCGAAGGCACACAGCAACAACGACTACAATGTAGCAGATGATGTGAACTTTGTTGGCTGGAGGACTACTACTATAGAAGAGGAACAGACAAACTAACAGTCTGGCTGAGATACGGCTTCTTCCTTTATTTTATGCAGACTTGTTGGGATCAGTGTGTTCTTCTCTGGTACTTTCATGTTTTAATTAACTTGCATCTCTCAATAGTGCCTCCAGCTAAATCAAAAAAATGAAAGCGGATCCAAGGGTTTAAGCCTGGGCAGGCCCAGCCCTCGTTGCTCCTTTAATTTTATAGCTGGACAGGAGAAAATGTCCGCATAGGCACCGCTGTCCTGATGTTCAGACGGGTGTCCTGTGGGACAGGGATAAAAAAAAGAAGAGAGCAAGCAAACACGACAGCCCGCCCTGTCTGCTTCCACCCCAAAAACAATACCTGAACAACAGCCACTCCCTGCTGTCACAACAAAAGCATTGCACCGCTTAACAAATGAACTGGCTGGTTTTGCAGACAGAGAAATGTGAGCTACACAGGTGGAATCTCAGCTGGCACACCTGCAAAGCAAGAAGACTGGACCTGTCATAGTCCTCTTGAATTGTGAATCAGCGGCTTTTTTGCCCTCTTCAAATCGTGCTCCAAAGCACCTGGACTAGGGTCCTTTATCGGTCTTTATCTCTCAATGACAAACTTCTTGAGAAGCATGTGGTTTCATGGAACTGATGGGAGCAAGGTCCAGCGAATGTGTTGGACAGCCCCTTTCAGCCTTCCTTGGCATTGGCTAGGCTAGCTAAGGCTGGGGACTAATAGTCACTGACAGACTTATCCCACAGATGAGAATGGTGAAGCTCTCCAGATGCTATGGCCCTGCAGTTCCCATCTGCCCTAGCTAACATAGTCTTTGGTGAAGAATTCTGCAAGTTGCAACTTAACTCCCAAAATATACAATTTCTAGCCATAAATTATTTTCTATAAATTTGTCTGATCCTGCTATAAAGCCTCTAGGCCACCACTGAAGTAGCAAACAGGGCTCCCAGATGGCAAGACCTGGCCCCTTTTCTCCAGTCCTCAGGGTGATTATATTCCAACACTTAGCAGACGAAAAGTGAAGTGCATGGGACCAAACAACATAAGTGTGGGGCCAAGGTGGCAAAAGTTACTAATGAGGAAGGACCCACACACTATGAGAGGTTGCAGCAGTTTGCTTTTGCCAGAGCCTACTGGGAAGGAGGAGATTCCGCCCTTTCCTTTCTTGTCTCCCCTCTGCTGAGTTAACTAAGTACAAATTACTTTTGTACTGTGAGCTCAGTTTGCAGCCATCGAAGGACAAAGGGGGAAAGTGGGAGGAAAAGAGAGAAACTAGGACACTTTAACAGGAGCTGAAAGAGTAGCATAACAGAAGACTGATCAGGACTGTCCTTGCAAATCTGGGACAGTTGAAGGCATAGGCCATTTCCGCACGGGACTATTATAGTGCTATTATTCCACTTTCAACATCCTATGGAATTGTGGGGTTTGCAGTTTAGGCAGAAATGGTCATAGTTTCCTAATTTGTAAAACTTGGTATTTTTTATTTGTCTTTTGCCGGGGGATGACAGGGGATTATTTGGAACAGTCCCTGCCAAATCAGGACCATTGGAAGGTGTGACTTTCAGCACCAACATTTCTCCTGTTGTATCTTTAACCCCATTGCTCATCACACCCAACGCATAAGAGATCTGGTGATTAGAACCACTGGGGACCAGTATCAGTTGGGACACAAAAACAAGTGTTGAAAAGAGATTGGCAGATACACACAGAAAGTGGCTTCCTTCCCATTTCCTGTAACCACGCCAAAGCCCAGTGGCTTTTTAAAATTATCTCCATGCCACCATTTCCTGCCTCTTTGAAAATATTTTCAGGTCTTTGGATCTGGTGGTCCCCATAGAGTCTATCCTCAACAGTTAGCAAGAGCAAAGCAAAATCTCCCCACCCTTTTAAGCCAACTGTTTATCCACCCATGTGCGTGTTTTTTTTCTCATACTTCCGGTTCATTCTCACATTCTCTTGTGACACCACAGGGCAGAGGGCTTCACTCTTCCAGGTGTTTTAAGCCTCCACCTCCCATTGGTCTCATACAATATGACGAATGGTAAGAGATTATGGGAATTCTCACCCAAAATATCTGGACATCAAAGGCTCCCCCCTTGTTGTCTTCTACTATAAGATCCAGACCTGCCCAAGACAATCTGTTTGAGGGGACGACCAAACCAAAAGCTTGGGCCCCCACTGTCTGAAAGACTGTCCTTTCCTATATGTGCCTTTCAGGATTTTAAGGTCCTTAGGAAAGGGCTTTCTTTCAGTCCCACAACACAAGCACGTTTGGTGAGGACCCATGAAAGGGCCTTCTTGGTGGCTGCTCTCAGGCTTTGAAACGCTCTCCCACAGGACGCTAGGCTAGCCCCCTCTCAGCTCTTCTTTTGCCAGCAGGCAAACCTTTATCCTTTGGACAGGCCTTTCACCATTCACTGTTTGTTGCAGAAGAGGTTTAAATGGGGGAGGCTGTATTTTAATTGTATTTTTAAATGCTTTTAAACTAGTGATTGAAGTTGATTTCATTTTTCAAAAAATCTTCCTTTTTATGGTCCCTGTTTTTAGCTGTATTTTGTTTTCTTCCATGTTTTGAGCCAGCTTGGGTCCTGTGTTGAGAGAAATGGTACAATAAAGGCCTTTGATGTATTTTCTACAACTGATTTCTGTGCTTGGTTGTGAATGGTGGACAGCGAAGAAAGCTGCAAGGAAGAAAATCAACTCATTCAAAACATGGTGCTGGTGGAGAGTTCTGTAGATACCATGGATTTCCAAAAAGACAAATGTATGGTCTGATCACAAATCAAGCTGGAACTCTCATTACAAGCCAAAATGAGACTATCATGGTTAGAATATTCATGACACAGTATGGCTAACTGCAAAGGATAAATGGAGGCTACTATAGTTTGGACATATCATGACATAGCATGACCAAGTGGAAAATATTATAATGCTGGGGAAAGCAAAAGGAAGAGAGAGAGAGCACAGAAGCAACTGACAAAACCGCCTGTGAGTTTTCCTTGCCAAAGAAAACCCTATGAAATTCATGGGGTCACCATAAGTCAACAGGTGACTTGAAGATCCATGTGTGTGCACACACACGCACACATGCACACATACACACACACACACAGTACAAATGGATTAATTCCCCAAAGCTAGCCACAGCCACCCTGAGTCTTTCAAGATCTGAGCAGGGCTGTTAATAAAAAGTGCTGCAATTCTATATTGCTGTCTATGTTGTGTAACTTTACACATACTTAACTACATAGCAAAGGCATTGCAGAGCCCTCCTAGAGAATTGCAAAGATATGTATCAAGGCACCAGCAAGAGTGCTTGATGTACATTGAACCATACCAATGCACATCACAATCCCTAGCTGTTGACCCAATGGGATGTGCATAGGCACTAAATGCGCATCGGTCCCGATATATGTCAGCACCCATTGCACATCAGTCCCAATGCACAACAATGACTTCCCTCGTTTCCCTATGTAGTAACATCATGGCAACCCTGCTGAATATGGATGCCGCAAAACTGCTCAGTTCCATTTCCTCCAGACATAAAGCCATTTGCGTAAATGTAAGCTCATATTGAATTCTAGCCAGTGTCTATGCCTTCTGTCTTGAGGTCATTGGGTACACCCCAAGGTTTGTGTCCAATGATGCCTATGGCAACCTGGCTGAATCACAGCCTGCCAAGCCTGGAACCACCCTTGCAAGTTCATGAACCTGTTGCCAATACCATAGTCGATACTTGCTTGCACAGACACTGACCGAAGCCTGTGAAGTTCATCAAGGGCATAAAGGTGACAGTTAATCTATCTCCCGCTGTCTGTCTCCACCATCAGGCATTCAGTGGTATCCTACTACTGAACCTGGAGGTTCCATTCAGTCACTGACAGGCATCATGAATTTGTGTAATCCCCTTCAAACAGCCCTTCATGCTACTGGCCATCTCCACATTGTCATGGTGAGTTGTCAAACAGCCAGCCACAGTGTCTCCAACTGTCCCAACTTGGCAAGGGCAGTTCTGATTAATCCTCTGTCATCTCACTTTTTCAGCTGCTTTTAAAATGTCCCAGTTTCTTTTCTTCTTCCTCTTCCTCCCCTTTCACCCTCCCATCCCTATGTTTCTATCAGAGCTTGGAAAAGTTAACATTTTTGGCCTACAACTGATAGAATTCGTGCAATCAGGAGGATTCTGGGAGTTGTAGTCCAAAAAGGTAAATTTTCCAAATTGTTGTTCCTATAATTGAGGCGTATCCTCCAACTGTCCCAATTTAGCAGGCACAGTTCCAATTAATCCTCTGTCATCCCACTTTTTCAGCTGCTTTTAAAATGTCCCAGTTTCTCTCTCCTTATCTTCACCCCACTTTCCCCCTTTGTCCTCAGCTTACTGCAATTGCTGCAAACTGAGTTTAAAGTGCAAAAGTAGTTTGCACTCAGTTAACTCAACAGGGAGGAGAGCAGGGGAGGCAGAATATTGGTCTTCCTAGTAGATGAGGGCAAAAGGAAATTGCTACACCTCTCCTACCTTGTGTACTCTTCCTCATTCATACCTTTTGCCATCTTGATCACCCTCTGATGTTGCTTGGCCGCAGGTATTCCTGGTTTGTTCCTGTTGGTGTGTAGGCAACCAATAAGGAAAACTGAGGCATAGTAAATAATACCATTAGCAAGAGGAATCATGAGACTGCATGGACGCAAAGTATGTATTTTGTCATTAAGGTGCACCTTTTCTTTTTCATATAGTGGGGGAAAAAATCTCTACTACTACCAATGATGATGATGATGAATCAATTTCACAGACTACCAGGCATTATCAACTGGAGTTTGGGACTCTCAATAATTCAGATACTGTCCAATAGTCTAGGGATCAGTGAGGCATCATTGCGCAGTCCAAGCAGTGTCACTTTTTGTAGCTATGCTCTTGTGATCCTGTGGATGCTGATTTCATTCAGATGTTTCACTTGTCCATTTGAAATTGCTCCCATAGCACCTGTCCACCACTGGAATCACAGTTTTCTTTTCCCCAAATGAAATAAAATACACACTGGCATCCTGTTGGGGACTAACATCTTTGTAAGTGGACTTAGGTCTGCAGGAATTAGGATTGGGTAGTTCTGTAATGTCCATATCCAGTGAAGGGTTGTCAGCAAAAGGACTGGACCCATGTACACCGCTTTCATTTTGCATCAGTCCTGTTGCACATCAGGACACCAACTGAGGTGTGCCGATATGCGTCAGGATAATCTAGCCAGTGTCCCATTACACATCTTTGCAATTCTCTAACAGGGTTTCTTAGCCTGTCTGCTAAATATCCATAAAGCTACATGATGTACACCATGATAGAGGATTCCAGCCTATTAGAGTTTTTGGCTATATGAAGAAGAAAGGGTACAACTTAATGACACACTTTGCTTTTGTGAGTACTCATAGTTTCATTCTTTGTTGCAAGACATCTTCAGTCATTAGAACATCTCAAATAACTGGTTTGGGAAAAGCGGGCTCAATAGAACAAAAGTTGACTCAGTACAAGGAAGTTTCATGCATCCGTGCAAGAAGTTCCTTTTGTTTGCCCATAACCACGGCCAGCCAATATCTTGGATGGCCTCTAATTCCAGTGTTCAGAGAAACAAGAGCATAATGTCTTTATATTCACCCTTTTAATATCTTCATCATGACTCATTTATAAAGTGCCTACAATTTTCTAAAGTGATGTGCAGATTAAACACACACACTACTGCCTGAAGCTTTATAATTTTTAATATGCATGATACAAACATGAGGAAAAGTTGGAAGGAAAGAGGTAATCAAACAAAGTCAGGAACCAGATTTTGATAAACCAGAAACCTGCCGGTTTTTCTTTCCCTGCCTGTCTTCTTGTGCTTTTTAAAAAAGCCTCACACCCAGAAGCCCAATCGGTGATGGTTTTTCTGATGCATTTTCTCCTTGCCAAGAAAATCTGTTGGGTTAGACTTCTCTTAAAGCCAAAGGAAGAAGATCAGTAGAAAAACTAGCAGCACCTGTTTATGATATTGCAAAGGCCTATCATAAATTCTTAGAGAATTTTTCTTTTAAAGAAACACTAAACATAGGACTTTTGAGCTGCAGAAGATTTTTTTTTCCTAGAAGAGTTCCATTGTGTTCATAGCCACTGACTGGGGATGATAGGATCTGTAGTCCAGCCAATCTGGAACTGTCGAGTTGGTGAAGGCTCAGTAGCATTTTGTGTCTTCCACATCAGTAGGATGATGAGCTTGCTCCAGGTTTTAGTCTGAACTTTAAAGGAGTTTTCCAAGGGGCTGAACACCAAATAGGTTTAACATCTTGGATAGCTCCAAAGTGGACTCTTTGCCCTACTGACATGGGACTCACCAGCTACCACAGAAAGGCTGCATTAGAAAAACCCACTGTCTTTGCAACCTCTTTTTCATTCTAGTCTCAGCCTTTTTGTGTGTGTGTGTTTGCAGGGAAAGAGCTGTTGTAATGTTCCCACCATCCCATTCCCCTTGGTCAAGATGTTTCAGCCCTGCCATGTCACTTGTGCCTTTTCTAAAGCCTTACCGTTATTGGAACAGATCTAGACTTTATATAACTGTTACAGCAAGAACTAACTAGGTGGCCAGATGCACAGAAAGAAGTGCCTCAGAAGGCACTAATGATGCAGTGGGGAATTTGTATTCACGAGCCAAAAGAAAGCTTCCTTATTCTTTTTCTGAGAAGTCTTGGAACCTCCTGATCCCAGCAACACAAAGCCAACATGAAAAGAGGAAAATATGAAACACTAAGACCACTAGAGTTGCCAGATCTTAGGCTCTGGCCCTGAGTCTGCAGTTTTCATGAGTCACCTCCAGACAGGAGATGAGGGTGAAATTTTTCTGTTTGTTTTTTTTTTGGGGGGGGGGGGTCGGCTTTGGGCAAGAGGCAAAGGCTATGTGCCAGTCTTCAACTTAGTTAGCAAAGCACCAGCTTGCTCCATGGCTAAAATGATTTGCTGTAACTTGCAAAGATTCTCAGGTGGGTCGATGGATTTAATTCTCCCTTCCCTCCCAGTCACTGTGGTGTCAGGGCTCACCCTTTGTTCTGTTTTCTGGCTAGAAGCAAATAGCCTAGATCAGTGGTTCTTAATCTTTGCTTTACCAGGCACCCCTTTAAATATCTCTTGTTGCCGCAGACCACCAAGACTTAACTCAAGGCAGCTTCTGGCTGTATGTGCAGTAGCAAGAAATGTCATACGCTTTTTATCAGCCACCCTGCATCATTCACTTGCATGTTCTCACTGCATGCAGCAGTAACAAGGGCTGAGTATGTTTTTTGCTATCAGTTTCATAACTGTTGAGTGGTTTGAGATATTGTAATGAACCTTTTTACAAATAACATCTGTCACTGGCAAAAGACTCTTGCTGTTTGAGACCAACGTAGGACTGTCTGTCCACCTATCTGTCTCTCTTTCTTTCTGTTTTAACAGTAAAAGCTCATAGCATGACTTCAAGGCTTTGCAGACCCCCTGTGAGGACATCACACACTCCCTGGGGGTCCATGGACCCCAGGTTAAGAACCACTGGTCTAATTTAAATGTTCCTTACTGGGGCTCCTCAAACACAAAATTCTCTCATTTCACCATGATCTGGGAGCCAACCCTTTAACTAAGATTTCTATCTTAATTGCCAAACTGGAAAACATATTCTGTGTTTGTGTGCGTGCTCATCTGCCTCTGTGTATTTGCATAACAAGCTGTGAAAATCCATGGTTCGTACTTCCTGCATAATATTTAAAGACATAGCCAGGGGTTGTCCTTAGATTTTTGGTCTCGCCCCGAAACCTCAGAGGCTGGGACAATCCTGATCTGGCAACTCTAAAAACTGTAGTGTGGACAGTGACAGCAGAATGTTCCATCCAGAGAGGTTTTCAGTTCAGCACTGGAATAGACACCCCCTACGAAGGCGGCATACTCTTTCTCAGTGGAGGTTTTTAATCAGAAGTTGGATGCCTGCATCTCAGACGTATTTTAGCAGTAGATTCCAGCATGGCAAGGGGTTGCACTAGATGGCCTTCGGGTCTCTGACCACTCTATGGTAAAATCACTTCTTTCAGCCTTGCCAATGAGTCCAGACAATTTTGTCAACTACTAACTCCAAATTAAAATAGCACTGTAATTGTGCAGTGTGAATGGGCCCTTAGATTTACATTGGGGTGCCAAAATTTCAGGGCCTGAAATAATCCTAACCTGGTGACCCTATCTACCACACCAGAAGACAGCAGGCTAGTTTTGCAGGTTCAAGGCTCTAGCCTCTAACACTTCGCTCCTGCCGCCTAGCATCTGCTACCCGAGGTGACTGTCTCATTCTGCCTCATGTTAGGGCTGGCCACCTCTACCATAACTGAGTGCAGTCACAGTCTTCCATCCAGTCTTCCAGATCTCTGCTACCAAGACTAATCCCAGACTAGCTCAACACAGCATGCTGTGAGGGGTAGAAATTATGCAGCCAGGTGCCGGAATAAAAATCCAAGAATTCCTCATCACTGGCTATGGCTGCTAGGATTTGCAGTCCAATAACAACTGGAAGGCCACAAAATTCCCACCCGTGGATTAAAAAGTAAGAACTCTAATCTCATACCTTCCAACTGTCCCAGTTTGGCAGGGGGACTCCTGATAAATCCATTCCTGTCCTGCTTTTCCAGCTGCTTTTACAATGTCCAACTTTCTTTCTCCCTACTATCCTCCTTTGTCCTCAGCCTAATTCAGTTGCTGCAAACTGAGTTCAAAGTGCAAAAGTGATCAGAACTCAGTTAAGTCAGCAGGAAAGGGGAGAAGCTGGGAGAATCCCACTCTTCCCAGTAGGCTCAAGCAAAAGCAAACTGCTGTACCCTCTCCTAGCTTGTGTGTTCTTCCTCATGAATAAAGTTCTCCATCTTGATCAATTATCAGTGTTGCTTTGCCACGCATGACCTGATATTTATCTGTGAAATGTTGAAAGGGTATGTCATCCTATGTTCTCCTCTCAGCTCAGAGGAGGAAAAGACAACTCTCAGATGGACGCTTTCACAAACATTATACGATCTCAGCGTCTGGGCCTGTGGGAAAAACCAGTTCCTCTCGAGCATGGCTGGCTCAACTGACAGCTCAGAACATGCCAGATCCTGTCTGGTTTTGCTTATGTTTATGGTCCCTTTGGTTTCCCTTGGGAAATCTCTTGGAAATCAAGGCTTCTCTGGGAAAGTAGCATAGGTGGGAGAGAAAGAAGGTGGGGAGAAAGGGCTCCCCCCAGTATGATGCCTCTAAATTTAAAAACATTTTTAAACATTTTTTTTTTTGAAAAGGTGGTGCAACAGGAACATAGCCTAGAGAGCGAATGCTCTCTCCCTGTCAGTATTCTGATAATAAATTATCATTTTTTACACACCCTCCAACTGTCCCAGTTTGGTAGAGACAGTCGTGATTAATCCCCTGTCATCTCACCTTTTTAGCTGCTTTTAAAATGACCCTGTTTCTCACTCCACTTCCCCTTTGCCCCGGCTTCCTTCAGTTGCTGCAAACTGAGCTCAAAGTGCAAAAGCAGTTCTCAGTTACAGTCGAGCCTCCTCATTCCATAGAGTTGGGGGTGCAGGACGCTTGCAAAGGCGGAAAAATTGCAAATATTAAAATGTGTGTGTGTGTGTGTGTGTGTGTGTGTGTGTGTGTGTGTGTCTGTGGGAAGGAGGCCAAGCCATGGTGGGAAAATGGGCACCCACATTCAAACCAGGTCGGGGAAAGGAGATGGATTGGCACGGTGGCCCTACATTTCCTCTCTCTCACCCATCTCCTTCCTTGGGTATGGGGATAGGGTTTGTGGTGCTGAGAAATTGGGCTGTGGGCCATCCTTAGCAGGTAGCAGCTGGTGGAGAAGGCAGAGGACCAGAGGTAGGTTTCTAAACGATTGCATGGCCTGATCAGAGCTGCCACGAAGGAGGGTTTCCCTGGAATAGAGGTGCTTGAAGTGGGGGGAAAGCAGTTTGAGAAACTTGCAAATGATCAAATCCATTGAAGGTAAACGTGCAAAACATGAGGGCTGGCTGTAATTCAGTAGAGGGAACAGAAGAGGTGGCAGCATCTTGCCTTTCCCAGCAAGCTCAAGCAAAAATGAACTGCTGCAGCTTCTCCCAGCTTGTGTGTTCTTCCTCAGTAACAACTTTTGCCGTCTTGACCATGTTGTTCGGCCAAACGTATCATGGTTTTCCTCAGTGAAATTTGAGACAGTGGCCATTTCCACGCTAGACTGTCATAGCGCTATGTTTCCACTTTCAACATCCCATGGAATCCCAGAGTTTGCAGTTTCGGGAGGGGCTAGCCAGCCCCTCCCGAAACTGCAAACCCCAGGATTCCATGGGATGTTGAAAGTGGAAACATAGCACTATGACAGTCTAGTGCGGAAACGGCCAGTGTGTTGTTACAAGACTTGGTTTTCCCCAAGATCCCCTGAATACGAGTAAAGGTAGAGAACATTTTGCTTTGTACACTGATCCATTGAAGAAACAGAACGTGCAAAGACGTGGCCATATGGAACACAGCTGCACAAACTGCCCCATGGGTGGTACTGGATGTTGCCGCATACAAACATGGTATTTGGTAGACATATGAATCCCTAAAGCCAAAGCGGTATGGTTTCTTTGAAGCGGTCTGTCATTTTTGGAATGAAAACTACTAGGAAAGCAATAGAGTAAAATGTGAGTAGTTAAGACAGAACATGGCGGGGTGCTAGTGGGAGAGATCTGTTGCTGTTGTGGGCCTTCGAGTTGTTTCAATCTAGGTTCCCTTGACCTAGACACTATACTCCTGTTGATCCAGCCCAGAATCACATTGGCCTTTTTAGCTTCTGCATCACACTGCTGACTCATGTTCAGCTTGTCAGCCTATAGGGAAGAGTAAGATATTCTCTCTCTCTTGGCATATATATGACATATGATGGCAAGAATACCTTTCTGAGCATGTACAGAGAGTGTTTGATCACACAGCTCAGTAACCACAGGTCCCAATACGTTTTAGATCAGGAGATTTTAAGACTTCAGATGAGAGAGAGAGAGAGAGAGAGAGAGAGAACTCTGCAGTAAAACGTTAGCTTGGTTCTCTTCACTTATTCTCAGCCCTGACTGTTGATTTACAAACATACACACACCACACACACATCTCATGACTAAGAAGGTATTTTTATGCAAAGAGCACATGCAGATTTGCCAGCCGGTGGGTGTATTGGCTGGGGTACAGAAAAGTTAACTTGATTATAGCTTCCAGAAACCAGCCAGCCAGCCAGCCAGCATAGCCACTAGAAGATTGTGGGAGTTAACATTCCAACAAAATAACTTTTCCAAGCTTTCACTGGGGACAACTGAAGCCATACCACATTGGGAAAGGCTGATTCAAGAAAATATAGCACAGTTCTGTTGCTAACACTAAATAAGTTGGACCAGTGGCAGCATACTCTCTAACCGTCCCAGTTGGACAAGGACAGTCCCAATTAATCCCACTTTTTCAGTAGATTTTAAAAAGTCCCAGTTTTCTCTCTCTTCCTGCCACTTTCCCTCTTTGTCCCTGGCCTACTTCAGTTACTGCAAACTAATTTCAAAATGCAAAAGAAGTTCATATTCAATTAATTTGTCAGGGGGGTCTAGAGGAAAGTAAGAGGCAGAATCTTGCTCTTCCCTGTAAATTCAGGGAAAGGCAAACTGCTGCAGCCTCTTTTAGCTTGTGTGTTCTTCTTCATTAACAACTTTTGCCATCTACATCACATTTTGAGGTTCCTCGGCCACATGCGTCCCCTATTTTCATATGTGAAACATTGGAGGGCACAGAACAGGAGCAGAATTCCTCTTTGGACTACAACTGCCAGAATCCCCCAGCTTGCATCATGTACCAAAAAGTAACTTTTCAAGGCCTTGGTTTAGCTGCCTGGATAGGCGGTCACAAGGTGTGAAAGTGGAGAATGTTAAAACCACTGATGTTTGGAAGGAAAAGAGGAAGAAAAGCATACTAAGTGAGATAGCAAAATGTCAGGATGCTTTGAACCTGCCTTACATGCCAGCAATATATATGTACCAGCAATTGCAATAGATTTCTAGGGCAACTCTTGCTAGTGCAAATATTTATCCGCTTTCAATTGACACTTCTAACAATGTACCCACTTGTAACATTTGTAATATCAATATGCTCCAAATTGCTGTGTGCTCAATATCACCTTGTGGTGGGCATTTGGAAGGGAAGATCAAATGGGGGAATAACAATAGAAGGCCAAGGAATACTATGGGAACTCCTAGATAGGTGATAGGAACCCATCGTAGCTCCCACAATGAAAAGCATGTAAATAAATGAATACCTAGGAAACTACTGGAGCTGATGGGGTGATTTGACACGTAAAGTTTTAACCCATCTTTGATAATGCGCACCAAATGGAAAGGTATAAAACTTGTGCTGTAGTCTCAGCAACCATTTGGTAATCTGGCTGTGGCTGTGTTGCTTGTTTTCCTGAAATAAAGGCTTTTGTTTTGAAACTCTAAGTGAAGTTATTCAATGCGAGTTAGCCAGGACGTGACACAAAAAGGCAGCAAAGATTGAAGCTGAGCTGTACAGCAACTGCATCACTTGGTACAGCTGGAAGATCAAGGGGCAAAGTATTCTGCCTGCTGATAACAAGAAGCACACCGATGGAGCACCCTGGCAAACAAATGGGAGGGGGGTGACCGAAACACACAGGATACACAACAGCGAGAACATCTAATCCCAACAATAGGGCTTTAGGGTTTGGCAAGCCCAAGTCCAGTTATACAAGATGGCCCAGAATTCACTCCAAGTTGCTAACATGCAAAGCTTGGAAAAACTACTTTTTTAAGCTAACGGGTCCCGGAATAGCCCATTGAGAGCGAATTCTATACCCAGACTGGTGTGTGAGATTCTGGGAGCTTTTGGGGGTTATTATTATGATTTTTATTTTTAAGCTCTAGGGTTCATTGATCTCAGGGACTGGCCTCTCTGTGCTGGTTTTCGGGGCAAGGGGGAGAAATCCCAGGGTGAAGAAAAGTGTGTGTATGCATATTTTCCTCGTTTGCTGGGCTTCACTTTTTTTATATATATTTGCATGGTGTACTCTGTACCCTCCCAGTCCCCGAGTATGATTCACCCTTACAATTCTCCATACTCTCTGACCTTTCACTAGGACACATGTGGCAATCAACATCAGCGTGCAATCAAGATGGTGCAAGTTATTCACCAGAAAGAAGAGACAAGCTAGGAGAAGCTGCAGTAGTTTCCTTTTGCCTGAGCCCTCTGGGAAGTGTACGATTCCTCTCCTCTCCTCCCCACCACTAACTGAGCACAAACTCCTTTTGCCCTTTGAACTCAGTTTGCGCCAATGGAAGTAAGCAGAGGACCAACCGGAAAGTGGAGAGGGGTGGGGGGAGAGAAAAACCGGGCCATTTTAAAAGCAACTGAAAAAGTGAGGGACAGAGGATTAATTTGGACTGTCCCTGTAAATTGGGACAGCTGGTAGATATGAGATATTTGCTTAATCGCTGGTAGGGTTGCCAGAGCTGAGGGCTTGGCCCTCCTTCTCCAAGCCTGAGAATACATGGGAGGAATCTCAGGGTGAGAGCACCATCTTGAAAAACATGTGTTTTCCTGATTTGTTAGACTTGGTTCCTGTTGTTTGAACTGTATATCCTGAGCAGAGAACCAGCACAGAATTGTGGTCCAACATCTGGACAGCTGCGTAATTCTCACTCGTGGCCTCTCAAGTCCATCATTGCCCCAGGGCACCAATCAGATGCCCAGAGGAAGTCTCTAAGCAAGGCATGAGTGTTATAGCATTGTTCTGCTTTTTGCCTACACAGATGGCACTGAGAGCCATACAATTTCTGCCCCAAAGGGCACAGAGAACTTCCCTGAGGACTAGTAATTGCAAGTCATTATCTTCCTCTCTATAAAATCTCTCTAATCCCTTTTTAAAGTTACTCATCTTGTTCACGACCATTGTTACATTTTATGATTGAAGATTTCATAAGTTTAACTCTGCACCATGTAAAGAAACAGTGAGTTTTATCTGTCCACGTGCTCCAGCCATTTGAGTTACGCTGGTGGGTCCACCTTCTCAAATTAGGAGTTTTCCTTTGCATCTGGGCAGCAATTGCAGGGAGGGTAAGGCATGTGGCAAAACGGAGGAACAAAAGTAATGAAAGGGCTAGAAATGGCAGCAAACATGCCTAACCTGATACCCACTGAATATGGATCTCTACTGAAATCCAAACATTGCAAAGAATGCCAAATATGGATACGGAATGGCTTTTTACGCACATGTTTCAAGGGGGCAAGGACATGCAGCAGGAAACACAAGACAAGTTGGTTTTGAAAACTTGAGTCAACATTTGAGAAGGGAGAGGAACTGTGTTCTCAGCATGTGAGAAGAGAGAGGAATTGTGTTCATACGAAGCTCAAACACTGGAGGAGAGAACGGAGGGTGTAAGACAAGGAAGGCGGATGAGGATATCTTCTATTATTTTGGATGGATACATTAAAAAAAAAACCACAAGCATTAGTTATCTTGTCAGGAGAGGGCTGGCTCAAAATGTTCGACTTCATGAGGGAAATGGCCAAATGACACACCACTCCGCTCCCCAGTTCTGTTCATAAAAGCCAACAACATTTGGAATACAATTTTATCTCAGGGCTAACAATACAAGCATCTTTCACTGTACCTGAGGGTAGCTGGGGCAGTAGGAAAGCTCATGTTACACATTCACTTATAGCAGGGGTGGCCATCTATGCAGGGCAAGGGGGGCACAGAAGCCCCCAGGGAAACTTTGGGTTGCACCTGACATACATCTGCTCCTATTTTTTTTAAAAAAAAAAATCTATTTTTTTTTTGCCCCTAAATGCCCTCTACAGCACATGGGAGGCATTCTCACTATGAGTGGGTGTCTTCCTGGGTCCAGAGGGTATTTGGGGGCAGGGGGGTAAAAAATTAAGTAAAAAATTAAAAATCACTTTTTTGTTGTTTACACTTGTGGGGGCAGAGGACCTCCAAACATGGTGGAAATGCCTTCCACATACTCCTAGAGATCATTTGAAGGCACACAAATGATCCTAGAGATCATTTGAAGGCACACGGAAGCCCCCGACCACCCCAATTTATGACTTTATCCATGTTGGTACCCCTCAGAATCTGTTGCTGGAGGCACCTACTTCTGTCTCACGGCAGAGCTGGCCACGAACCACAGGACTTCTGTGTTCGATACAGAACCTTTCCCACATATCCCACCGTGACTGTAGCGTTACAATGAACGCCCACCGAGTGAAAGACAACAGTCTGTGAACTCGAATTGGTGCCAGTGTCTCAGAACAGGCGCATAAATATTTTCATAGCATTTAGCAAGAAGGACCCACATCTGAAAACAGAGGGATATACCCAAGGAGTGGAGAAGGGCTAAATGTTTCTACTCCCAGTGCTTCTGCAATGCTGAAATTTTGCAGGGATTGGCAACGCTTATCGTTGAGGGAAGGTCCCATAATAAAACACTGCAACCTAGTGGTAAGAATATGAAACTGCTCCCGAGGACTGCAGTACGAGATGTTTTATGGTCTCCTCCAAACAGAACAAATGTGTCCGAAGATCCCAGTATTTGTTGCAAGGTGTTGTTTTGATCTTTTTTTTTTTAAGTATCCAAACAACTTTTTTATTGTTCTGGGCTCTTTTCTGGCAATTTCCGGCCCCAACTGCAACATTTTAGCCCAGCCCTCAAATGGGTTTCTTTTTAATTCTAAGACATACTGGAACACAAATCTTTCCTCCTCTATTTTTATTTCTTGTTTAAAATTTAATGGGGTGTGTTGTGCATGTATCTTTTTATTACATTTTAACGGGTTTTTAAAACCATTTTAATGTGTTTTTTTAAAACATAATTGTTGCTTTCATTGTTTATATTGTTTTTTTATTTTAACACTCATCTCAGCATGGTGTAGTGGTCTGAGCATTGGACTACGGCGCTAGAACCCAGGGTTCAGTTCCCTCCCATGGAGGGCCAGAGTTCAATTCCCCAACATGGAAATTCACTGCATGATCTTCGGTGCATCACACACTCTCAGCCCCAGAAGCCGCCCTGATAAGTTCACCTTAAGGTTGCCATAAGTCAGAAATGACTTGAAGGCACACCACCACCACCACCACCACCAAAAGAAGCTATCTCAAATCCTATGTTGGTACAAAAGCGGCATATTAACTAAATGAATGAATGAATGATGCCATAGTGCCCTATAGTTATAAGAAAATATTTTTCAAAAGATCCAGAGAGGAAAACAAGTGCCCTTCGAAACATAGGAACACCTCAGAAAATCACACACTAGTCCTTTGAAATAACAGTGGAACATCCCTGATGCAGGTCCAAAAAATCACTACGAACAGAGTGGCTTGAAAAGACTGGAATGAACTGATGCCGAAACAACAACCTCAGAAGCTAGATTGTGAGAACTCACATTTCTTGAGACTAATGTGGAAGAGCCCTGTAATTGCTGAAGAAGATTCTCCACTGTTTCAGTTCTCAGCGCTTCATTTTTTTAAGGAGGACATGAACAAGCTGGAGCCAGTTCAAAGAAAGACAGCACGGATGACCTGAGGTTCGCAGAACAAAACATATGAGGAAAGGTTGAGAGAGCCGGGCATGTTCAGCTTGGTGAGATGATGGCATTCTTTAAATACTACAAGGGTTGTCACAGAGAGGAGGGGGCAGGTTTATCCTCTGCCGCCCCAGAGAGTAGGACCAGGTCTAGTGGGTGTGAAGTTAAGGGAGAGTAGTTTTCGACTGAACATGAGAAGGAACTGATGGACAGTATGTGTGGTTCAACAGTGGAACCAATTTCCTAGAGAGGCCATGGGGTCTCCATCTCTGAATGTCTTCAAAAAGAGGCCGGACAGGTACCCGATGGGGATGCAGTAAATGAATTTCCTTGATGGCCAGTGGGGCCCCTTCGGTTCTATGATTAGCTCAGGACCATCCACGGAGCTTTACAGCAGGCAGTGGGAACTGAGTGGACTGCCGGCTGCCCTGATCATCCTCCCAGCCCAGAACAGACAAGCTAGTGGAATCCCACAGTTCTTTGAACTCCAGCCAGATAACAAGCAACAACTTTTATTTCATTGAAAAACAAAAAAAAGAAAAAGAAAAGAAAAGAACTTTCACATACAAAATCCTGGCTACCCCGAGTTTCAGACATTCACAGGATGAGGTTCCTTGCCTTTTTAAATCAGGTATGACATCCCAAGGGTCAAAAGAGAAACCTCGGTACAATGGAGCCTTGAAAGGAACATAATGGACCACAGGGCTGGGCTGGAGAAGTCCGCTAGTGCAAATGCATGCTACAAAACAGGATCAGAAACTGCGACGAGATAGGAGACAGAGGGTGACTGATGCTTCTTCTTCATACAGTACCAGGGTAGGTACAGGCAGTGGAAGTCCAGTGTGGAAGACAGCTGATGTATCCAATTGCCTTCTTGCACCCCTCCTTTCTTCTGCTTTCATTACTTGCCATACAGTGGTACTGGGGTTGTTTGTACCACATGAGGGAATCACACTGCCATGGCAGGAGACCCTACAGATGCCTTGCAATTGTGCTGAAGGAGGTATGGTCCAGAGGAGAAAGCGTGTGACTAGCGAGCTACGTCCTGGATTCCACACTTGAGATTAGCAGGTACTGCAAAATCTGTGGGAGATGAGAGGGCAAGCATGTCACACAGGGGCTGAGATCCCACATGGTCAAGCAGAGTGTAAAAGTCTACATGAAGAATTAAGCCACATACACACTCCACTGCCAGGATTCACCATTTTGCTGTGATAGCCCCCCTTGCCCGGCCACTCCACTGCAAGTGAAGAGTGGGACACAGCCAGACTCACGGCTAGACACAGATCAGAGACATCTTCTACCATGACTTGCTGGGTTCCTCTGGAGGTCTCAGCACCTGATGTCATAAACTTGCATCTGGCTATGGGAACACAGCCAGACACTTCCACAGTCCTCTCCTTCTGCTCTCTACCAGAAATGGAATGGCTGTGAAATGTGTGTGGGGGTGTGGCTTATCACCACAAAACAGTGATTTCTGGGGGTTGTTCTGGACATTGGGAAGGGAGGACAAGAATACTAATGTCAACAATGACAACCTAACCCCCACCACACACACACACACACGTACAAGAGTAAGGTGGACTTAGAGCCAATGTGATATAGTGGTGTGACCACTGGACTATGACCCTGGAGACCACTCTGCTATGGAGACCCACTGGGTGACCTTGGACGCATCACACACTCTCAGCCCCAAAAAACCCTGTGATAGGTTCACTTTAGGGTCACCATAAGTTGGAAATGACTTTAAAGCACATAACAACAACAATGGTGGATTTATACTTGCATTTGCCACTAATCAGATGCCAAGTGTATGTCACAAACACGATGCCAGCCTCTCTACATTAAAATTTGTAGCACTCTTCGGCACAACCACAACAGGTAAGCAGATACTGCGTTAGAGTACAGAGAAGGCTTTAGATTCTGCTCCTCTCTCTACACTGGGGGAAAGAAGCTCACCAATCTGTTTGGGCTTGGGCAGATTCAGATTGTCCATCAGTTCCACAAAGGCCTCCTGGGGCAAGGTCAGACGAGGATTCAAGGTTCTCTCTTCTTCCACTGTGGACACAGTCTGGCCTGCAGGAGGAAGAGGGAAATACAATGCATTAAGAAAACAGCACATTTCCCCCACAATACTATGAAGGACAACAGATTTACTGAGCAAAGCTCCCATGGGAAAGAAAGAGTTTGTAAAAGGTTCCCAAGGAAAAGCCTTTTCAAAAAAGAGGAAATGACATCCCTTGTCAGTTCCTGTTGTAAGAAAAGCCTTTTCTGAACCTAAAATGGTACTAGGAGGGGCTCAAAAACGGGAAATGCTCCCGATACACACCCTAGAGGGAACAAAAAGGATTTTTTTAAGGGAGGCACACTAGGAGAATATGGTCTTCCAAGGTCTCTGCGGCGGTGTTAATGCAGTTTCCAGCCTCCCACAGCTGCCCACCCTGACTTACCACAACATGGGGGAATATGTATCCCTTCAGATGTCAGTGAGCTACAGTTCCCATGATCCCCTCACACTGTTCAGGTTTCTGGGGCAGATGAGAACTGGAATCCAACATCAGCTGGAGATCCAGAGATCTCCTCAACCCTACTCTTCCATGGGGTTCAGCCACTTACCTGTATAGTCATGAGCAGGATAGACCAGGCAATCTCCAGGGAGTGTGAAGATTTTCTCATGGACTGACCGATAGAGGGTATTTGGGCAACCTGAGATGACAAATGAAGCCACCTAAGTTAAAGACTCCCAAGGAGTTCTTCCTGTAACCTTCGCTCCTTTCGCAAACTGGATCACGAGGACAACCACTCGACCAGGACGGCTTTCACACATTCCTCCTGAGCATTCCAAGAAAGCACAAATGTGTCCGGCAGGCCCACTCTTGACTGGGTGCCCTCTGGCCTGGCTCCTGACTGCTGAGCTTGGGAAAACTCCATTTGTAGATGACAACGGCCAGAATCACAATGACCAGTTAGTGTGGACATCCCAATGACTCGGCTGCTCAGTGGATTCTGAGAGTTGCATTTTTGTTTTTATTTTTTTTAAAAAAGCAAATTCTCTATGTGAGCTGCCCAATAGATCCAACCCTACACAGAAAGCTACCTTGCTCTGAATGCCTCCATTCAACTCTCCTTGGCAATACAGTGGGTTCTTTATCATCTAGAGCAGCAGTTCTCAGCCTTTGGTACTCCACTTGTTTTGGATGTCAGCTCCCAGAATCTGTCATCATTGGCCATGCTGGCAGAGGCTTCTGGAAGCTAATGTACAAAACAGCTAGAGGATCAAGCATTGGGAATCCTTGATCTGCAGTCAGCACTTTAAGACCTCCATACCTTGCTGGAAGTCCGTCCGTCCACAGCCTCGGATCAGCAAAGCATCTCCAGTGAAGGCCATCGATTTGTCATTCAGCACATAGGTCAGGCAGCCATCTGTGTGCCCAGGGGTGGCACGAGCGTCCAGTCTCTGCAAAGACAGTAAGCCGTAGCAGGAAATTGAAGCCTTCAGAGTGATCTCTTTCTCTCTTTATATCAGGGCGACCACTCTGCCCAAAGAAAAGTAAGCTTCCACACTGGATGACTACCAAAGAATCTGGCTAAAATAAAGCATGAAGTCACATGCCCAATCCTCCCAACCCAACATCGGTCCTGTAGGGTAGGATGCTTTCAGTGTAACAGACAAGAACTGAAATTTGAACAGACTCGAGTGCATAATCATTGAAGGTTATGACTCAGCCTAGAAAAATAACCAAGAGGTGTGCATGTGTCAAAGGTACAACTCTCAGAATCTGCCAGCCCAAGAGTTGTGCAGCCCCCAAAAAAGTAATTTTTCCAAGCTCTGCCTTGAACCCCTCCAACCATACTGGATCTCAGACATACATAAGCAACAAAGACGTAGGCAGGCGAAGGTCAAGAGAAATCACTCCTACTAACAGTGAGCAAAACTGAGTTACAAGAAGGAGGTAGCAATATTTTTTAAGACAATGCTTACAAAAGGCATTTTAAAAATAGAGGCGCCCTCCAGCCCACTCAGTGAAGATTGAGCATGCTCTGCAGACCTGATCACATAGACTGCCCATGGGAAAGGACAATGGAAGAGAGGGATGAAATGGCCAGTGGGACATAGATTGGAATCCCCTTGGTGGCTTATACTGATGTAACCTTCTGCCAGCATAACCAGGGGTTACATCAGGGTAAGTAGTTTCCAGGCACTGCACAAGGAGATATTCAGCACCTGCTTGTGCAATGGCTTTTCTTTGGCTGAGTGGGGTAACTGTTCATTCTACCACACTTTTGCAATGGCATCAGGACAGCACTGGGCAACAGCTCTGCTCCTCAGCTGGGGACTAATCATGGCAGTGCATCTCAGTGCTGTCCAGCTGCCATTGCACAGATGGGAAGGTCACAGCATCCATCTCCTCTCTAGATTTCCAGCATAAATAAGCTGGTGGAACTTTATCCTGTGTCAGGCTCAAGTAAGACACTGGCCAACATGCCCCCTTGGAAAAAACAGCTGGCTGGAAGCCTGAAAGGGAATGCTCCTTGTCAGGGAGGACAAAATACAGCCCAGTTTTGCTGCGGGTCCCACTCGTTCCAGTTAGGAGTCTCCTACCACACGTACAAATTTCCCAAATTTCAGGCTATGCCCTTCCTGGATTAGGATATCAGCAGAGGCACCGCTGTCTTTGGAGATGACACTTTGGCAGCCTGGTAGCAGGTCCTTCAGAAGTCCCGTGCCTGTGATGTGATCAGCATGGCAGTGGGTATTGACTGGGAAAGAGAAGGAAGAAAAGGGGGGAATTATGATTTTTATTGCAGGACATAAGACCTAGCACCTGACCCAGAGGTGCAGAACCTGAGGCCAAATGTGGCCCCTTTGAGTCCCAAACTGGCCCCCTGGACTTTCTCAGGTGGCCACCACCACTTCTTCCCTAATACAGCACTAAATGGTGGCTTCTAGTCTCAAACTTTCTTACCTACTGCTACAAGAGTTTGTGCATATGTATTTTGGGGCTTTATTTTTTGGGGGGAAACAGTTCTTTGCTTTTGTTTTTTGTTATTTTGCAAAAAAGAACTCGGGGTTGTACAAAGAACGCTTTTATTTCATGCAAAATACGCTGCTTGTTGCGTGAAAACGGAAGCAAAAGCAATCTTTTGCCCCAGTGAATTTTTCACAAAAATATCCCAAAGTGTAAAAAGTCCTTTTAAGTCCTTGGCAATGGCACCAACTAAACCACTGAAAATCCAACCTTGCCTGTATCAACTAGATATACGTTTGGACTACAACTGCCTTTCCATCTGTTATCCTGGCAGGGACTTCTGGCAGCCGTGTAGGGATGGGGGTGCGATTCACCCTGGGAGGCAATGTTTTTGGGGTGGCCCAGCCCGTAGCCACACCCCCGTGTGCCCTGGCCACACCCCCACGCACAGTGGCCACGCCCCTTGTGCCGTAGCTCTGCCCCCTCGTGACCCCCACACAAACACACTCTAAGCTCCGCCACTGACTTCTGGGTGTTGACATCAGTCAACACCTAGAGGGAGGAAGGGAACGGAAACCGGGGCATTTTAAAAGCAGCTGAAAAGGTAGGACAACAGAAGTCTGATCAGGACTGTTCCTGCTAAATTAAGACAGTTGGAGGATATGGGTCAAAGGTACCCCCCCGAATCCAGCCAGAATGAAACAAAACGCACTTGCATAGAGCAAATTAAGTCCTAGTTGCTTCACCAAGGTTGAATCTCTCTTGGCTGTCTCCAGAACTGGGTCTATCAGAATTGCCTCCTTGGTTGTCGCATCTGCCAGCAAGTAGGTATACGTGAAGCTTTCTGATTCAAAGAGCTTGTGGGGAGGAAAGAAAAAAAGATCTTGGATTAGCCCACAGAAGGTAAGTTTTGGTGACGCATACAAGCTCACTGACCGCAGGAATATTTTACATAGAGGTTTTTATGAGAAAAGCGTAAAATAATATTTTTGTTATTGTGGTGTGCCTCCAAGTCACTTCTGCCTTAGGGTGACCCTAAGGTGACCCTAGAGCCAGTGTGGTACAGTGGTTTGAGCACCAGACTGTGATCCTGGCGAACAGGGTTCAATTCCCTGCTCGGCCACGGAAATCCATCGGGGGACCTCGGGACATCACGCACTCTCGGAAAACTCCATGACAGGTTCGCCTTAGCATTGCCGTAATCTGGAAACAACTTGAAGGCACACAGCAGCAACAGGAAAGCAAACCTGTCACAGGATTAATATTTGGCAAGATTTGTGCAGAGGGGCTTGCCTTTGCCCTCCTCTGATATTGCGGCAGTGGTACTCACCCAGTGAGTTTCAATGCCCAAGCTGGGATACAACCCTGGTCTCCAGAAATGTAGCCCAATGCTCAAACCATTGCACTATGCTCATAAAAGAATGTATTTCCATTATATATATATATATATGTATGTATGTATGTATGTATGTATGTATGTATGTATATATTTGTTAGCTAGCTAGGCACATTTATATCCTGCCTTTCTTCCAATGAGTTCGAGTCACCATGGATGGCGACTCTTCTTCCCAACGATCTCAAGAACCCCGTGAGGTAGGTCAAGCTGAGACAAAGAAACTTGTCCAAGATCACCTTATGAGTGCTGTGGCTGAGTGAAGCTTACCATATTTTGAAAAGGAGGAGGAGGCTTACCATATTTTGAAAAGAAAAAGAGAGAACACATTTACACCTGACCATTTCAAACATCTACTTGGGCAGAAATTTTAGCTCTGAAAAAAGGCTGCGTTCAGGAAAAGGAGGCTGTATAGTAATGCTAGACTAGAACATATCCCTGTCCAGAAGTTGAATAACTGCACCATATTGGTTCTCATGTTAAGAACATGTTTCGTGTGGACTGACGCCAACTTTATTTTTCAGATTTTTGCATTTTAAAAAAAGGCAACTGCAATCTGTTAAACCTCTAACTGCTTGTTGCTATTTATTTTCACTGTCTCTACCATCTTGCACATGTACATAAGTCCCTTTTGCTGATTTGGCAAGTCTTTAGATGTTTGCAATGAATTTTTCCAATGTTTAGAGGTTTATCTACAGGCTGTTTACTGCCTCCCCCTATCAATATTTCCACCAGTGTTCATAAATCCGAGGTCAATGTTATCACACGCATTTCATAATCTTCCATACACTGATGCATGACGGTCACCAAATCGAGAAATTACAGTTAATCATCACACCAATTCTATCACACCGTGAATTGAGCAGATAATTGAGGAATTATACAGCCTGCTATCCTCTCAGCTGGCAGACCAGCAAGGTGTAACAGAAGAAGAACCATGACCTGAAATGAGGGTTAATGTTTACATCAAAAAGCAACAGAAGGAACAGGATTTCAGACATCCAAATGGTTTTATTAAAGGAAGTTACTACGGTAGCCAAGAAATAAAACTACTACAAGAAGCTGGAGAAAATTTTTAAATAAAAGTCCCAACGTTTCCCCACCCATGGGGTGGAGAAATGCTGCCCTGGACCTGCATACGGCCCTATGTGCTATCTTTGGGCCTTTCCACTTTCAACCTCCCATGGAATCCTGGGGTTTGCAGTTACGGGAGGGGCATTTAGAATTATCAGCCAGAGAGCTCTTTGGCCTCAGTCAACTACAAACCCCAGAATTCCATAGGAGGGTGAAAGTGGAATAATAGCACTATAAGAGTGTAGTGCAGAAAAGCCCTTTGTGGCCCGCAACAACTCGATATTCCCAGGATCACCCCTTTTTTCCCTGGGAGGAAAAAAAAATAAAACACACTTTTGAAAAGTCTCTACCAGAAAGCTCTAGTGCGCCTCCAGATTACAAAGCCCTGGATTCCAAAGGATGCAGCCATGACAGTTAAAGCGCAATAACAGTGCTATAACCATGTAGTGTGAGATAGTGCCAATCCTCTGTATGTGTGTGCATGCATAATTGAAACAATCGCCTTCTGCTTCCCTCTTCAACCTTGCCTCCACATTACTCCATTTCCCCATGTTGAATTGCTGATTGAAAGCTCTTTGGGGCAGGGTTCTGTTTTCTCTGTAAAACACCAGTTACTGGAAAAATACAATTACTGTGATAACTTGGAAGTAACCACAGCAGGTATGACCAAAAGAAGTCAGGACACTTTGCTGCCGGAGGCAGAGCGGCAAAAAGCACACTTTTCCAAACCTACCAGTTCAAGTCCACAGAGGCAGGGTGGTATAGTGGTTAGAGTACTGGTCTGGGACTTGGGAGATCTAAGTTCAAATCCTCAGAGTCATGAAATTCACTGGCTGATCTTGGGCCACTCACTCTCTCAGTCTGATTTACAGCACACAGGTGCGCTGTTGCGAGAATAAAGTGAAGGGAGAGATAAGAGCTTCACACGTCACCTTGAGAGCACTGAAGGGAAAACAAGTTATAAATGAGAAACAAAGCAAACAAACACAAAGCACTCAAAGCAAGGAAAGTTATTTTGTCACTTGAGGTAATGTGAACAAAATGACTGTTTAATGAGTGCTTTTCACTTGCCCGGCGGCGAAAAAAAATAGCTAGCGATTTGCTATCGTTTCATGAGATTCAAGGTTCAACCTACCCACCATGTGCAAAGAGGATAGGCGATTGGAAGCAAGGGAAGTGTTAGTTGGAAAAGTGCAAAGGAGTGAAATGAAGAAGGTTATACTGAAACAAAAAGCAAACATATTGTCATTTATGATGTATGAGAGAGAATGGGGGGACTACAGTTGGCCTTCCACATTTGCCAGGATTAGGGAGCAGGATCCTCACAAAAGTGATAAAACCACAGATATAAAATATATGTGTGTGAAGGTGTTTGCGGCATGGTGGGCGAATGGGCACTCAGGGTCCAAACCATGTCAGGGAAAGGAGAGGGAAAGGAGGCAGGCTGGCATGGTACCCCTATACTTCCTCTATCTCGTTCTCATTTCCTTCCTTGGGTGTGGAGGGCATCCAGTGAGAAGTCATGGTGTTCTCATGGTGAGAAATCAAGGTGTAAGCTATCTTTAGCAAGCTGATGGAGGAGGAGGAGGACCAGAGGTGGGTTTTTAAAGGGCTGCCTGGCCTGATCTGAGAGGGAAGGTTCCCCCAGAAAAGAAATGCTGGTGGCAGTGGTGACGAAACTCACAAATAATCAAATCCATTTAAGTCAAGCCCATAAATGTGGAGGGCCAACAGCTGTTTGTATACATAATAAATAATCCTACAAGGAACGATATGGTATTACTCAGAGAGGGTGCAAAATGAAGTCATTTCCACCCTATAAGAATCCCCCACTTAAAATTTTCTTTCAGTCTCCAATTTTTTTAAAACTGCAATAACTTAAAAACCTCAGTCAAGCATTTAGAAATACAGTTTGGGCATCCAAAGAAAAGGCATCAGGCCAAAGGAATGCAAACACAGCAATTAGAAGAGTTCCAAGAGTGAATGATTTGCAACATCTTCTTCTGTCCAACGGTAGGCATTTGAGGAGTGGAGACAAATTTCACGGGCAGGGAGGGGCAGTGCTTTCCTTTTGTCCCCTGAAACCCACCCACCATAGCTATACTCAGGGAATTTCTTTCTTTTTTCTTTTTTTTTGTGGGGGGGGGCTCCACTGAACTGAGTGAAATGAACTTTTAAGCATGCATACACAGCCAGCATGGCACAATGATTTAAAAGTTGAACTAGGATTTTAAGACGATAATTCTCAACCTTTCTTCCTCCAGACAGTTTGGACTTCAGCTCCCAGAATTTCTGAACATCGGTCACACTGGATTGGACTTCCGGGAGTTGAAGTCCAAAGTATGTGAAGGAAGCAGAAAATCACTGCTTTAGGAGACTAGAGTTTGAATCTCTACCCCTCTAACCACAGGAACTCACTGGCTGACCTTGGGCAAGTCATACTCTCTCAGACTCAAACGAAAGCAACGGCAAACCTCCTCTGAAGAAATCTTGCCAAGAAAGCCCCATGATAGCTTCGCCTTAAAGTCACCATAAGTCAGAAACGACATGAAGACACACAACATCAAAGTCTAGGATATATTCTTGGGGTTTTTTGCAAATCATTGGAGGCAGTCGATTGATTTGGGGGAGTCATTAGGGGCCAGGAACCTGTAGCATAACTTCCAACATTTTACAGATGAAACAAGTGAAAACCAATGTGCTTAAGCTGGCAAAAATTGTTAGAGGAAGAAGACACAAGCTAGGAAAGGCTGAAGTGGTTTGCTTTTGCCTGAGTCTACAGGAAAAGGCCAAGAAAACAGTCTGATAGGATTACAACAGTGCATAGCAACATGTTGCCCAAAGCAAATTTTAGATACCCAGGAAGTGAAATCTATACCTTCCGATTTCCAGCTCCACACTAACTTGCCGTATCCTTCCATTCAACCATTATGACATCGATCCCAGTATTTGAAAGAAGGGTTATATTACGTTTGTACAATATATGGTGTGCGTTTGAGCATCCTCCGCGTCTTCCCTGCACACACGCATTCTTTAAGCAACAAGCAGCCTTTGAGATGTTCTTGGATTGCAACTCCCACTAGCCCTGGCCAGTATCACCAACAACAAGGAATGCTGGGAGTTGCAATCCAGCATTGTCTGCAGTGAAAACAGTATATTTTCCACCCCCTTTTAATGCCACGCTAGTAAAACTAGTCGGTAGTCCTGCAGTCTTCCTCCTGTGTCTTTTTTAAGTTAGAAAACAGAAATAGTGCCAGTCTCCCTGACAGAGAACCTCCACTTGTTGAATTTCTGCCGGCACTGCAATGGCTAAGAGGTAAAGGAAGGACAAAATGCGGCAGAGAGAGGAGGATTTGCCATTCACCCTTAAGTTTAAAGAAAAAAAAATGTCATCACCATCGAAATAATCATCCTAATGATTTTTATCCTGCCTTTTTCTCAAAACTGAGCAGTTTAAAACAATAGCAATAAGGCCAAAAAAAAAAAAAGCAAAAAGTAACAGCAAAACAGTAACAGTAAACAGTCACACAATACACGATTAAGTTAAATATTAAAACAATGTCAATATCTACTTAAAACAGATCTAAAGCAAGTGACAACAACTCAATTTAAAACAGCACAGAACCCTAGTAAAAGCTCATTCTTTAAAAAAAAAAACCACTGCTTTAAAAAACCATCTAGGCCTTTGGGTCCAAAAGAAGTCAGGCAAGGAGGGGGTCATTCTGCCCAGGGAGGGGGTTCCAGAGTCTTGGAGCTGCCACCAAGAAGCCTCTGCAGGGCTCTGCCACTGTAGACTGTAGTAATTAAAAAAAGAAACTCCTTTTAAAGTCTTCCCTAAGGAAGAGGCCAGGAGGGTAATGGGAAGAGGGCAGATATTGGCCATTTCTGCACTAGACTGTTATAGCGCTATTATTCCACTTTCAACATTCTATGGAATCCTGGGGTTTGCAGTTTAGGGAGGGGCCTTTGAGGCCCCTCCCTAAACTGCAAACCCCAGGATTCCATAGGATGTTGAAAGTGGAATAATAGCGCTATAACAGTCTAGTTTGTCAACCAGTTCTAGACGGGGGTCACACTTCCCCAGAAAGACTGTGTCCGCAGCTTGGGGGTGCTCCCGGACTCGCCACTTCAGACGACAGCTCAAATAGGTGCAGCGGCCAGGAGTGCCTATTATCAGCTTCGGCTGATGAGCCGGCTGCGCCCCTTTCTGGAGCTGGAACACCTAAAAACAGTGGTGCACACGCTGGCAACTTCACGGCTCGACTTCCGCAACGCGCTCTACATAGGGCTACCCCTGTGCTTAGTCCGGAAACTTCAATTCGTTCAGAATATGGCAGCCAGGTTGGTCACCGGTAGACCTAAAACTGACCACATCACACCAATTCTGAAGTCTTTACATGGGCTGCCTATTAGTTTCCGGGCACAGTGGAAGGTGTCGGTTATTACCTTTAAAGCCCTTTATGGCCTGGGGCCAGCCTACCTGCGGGATCGCCTTCTCCCATGCAATCCGCCCCGCACACTAAGGTCCTCTGGGAGGAATTTACTGCAGGCAGTCAGAACCAGGTTGGCCGCGGTTACCCAGAGGACCCTCTCTTCTATCGCTCCCCAGTTACGGAACGGGCCGCCGGAGGAGACCCGGCACATTACCAGTCTGGACTGCTTCAAAAAAAGCGGTCAAGACTGATCTCTTCCGACAGGCCTTCCAAGACTAGTACTTCCACCAATTGTCTTGTTGTTCTTTTAACAGATAATTAATTGTTAATTGCTGTGGGTTATAGGGGGTTGGTTTTAGCTGGGTTGGTGGGCGGGGAGGATTGGGTATGCTTTTTAATGTTTTTAATGTAATTAATGCATTATTGTTGTTCGCCGCCTCGATCCATCTGGAGAGGCGGGATAGAAATACATATTATTACTATTATTACTATTATTACTATTATTACTATTATTATTAGTGCAGAAACGGCCACAGACTGGTGCCCAGCCCGGGCAGAGGGCGGAGGGCACTGTGCCCGGGGAGGCAGGCGACCCCTCTGCAGTCCAGCTCACCTGTCGGAAGAGGAGCCCCTGGCGCTGGGCAGCCCGGGCGCAGTAGCATCGCCGGGAGAGGCTGGCCGGCGGCGAAGCGAGGCGCGGCCGGCTCGGGAGGCTCCGCAGAGCTGCTGCTGCTGCTGCTGCTGCTGCAATCCCGGGCGGGCATCTCCGGGGCGGCCACATCGGGAAGCTGATCTTCTGATCGCCTGCCAACCTTCGAGGGGAAGGAAAAAAAAAAGAGAGCGAGCGAGGGCGAGAGAGAGAAGCGACGCCCTTTAAACGTTCGAAAGTTTGGCCGGGCAGCGGGGCGGAGACTGCTGGCCGATGACCGCGGCGGGAGGAGCGGCGGCGGAAAGACGCGCCTTCTTAAAGGGCCAGAGACGCATTTCCCCACTACCTTGCTACAGTGCTATTATTCCACTTCCAACATCCTGTGGCATCCTGGGGTTTGCAGTTTGAGGGAGGGGCCTTTAGAATGCTCAGCCAGGGGGCTCTTTGGCCTCAGCCAACTACAAACCCCAACATTCCACAGGATGTTGAACGTGGAATAAGAGCGCTATAACAGTGTAGTGCGGACATGGCCACACACTGACGAGGCGGGAAAATGGCATATAAACAGAAAGGGGAACAGGTCGCCTTCTTGGCCGGGAAATAACAACATTGCATAAGCGGAAGAGAGAGGATTCTCATCTGGCGGCGTGCCTTCACTGGATCATCATGTGGCAGGCTTTTTGGATGCGTCAGCAACATCTTTGTGAAAGAATAACAGAATCGTCACTGCCAGGGCTTTTCGGCGTTAAAGTTCCCTCTCACCTTAGAGGATCTATGTCTTCCTTTCCTCCCAGTTACAGGGACCACCTACTGCTTTGAGTAGCGCTGGCTCAGAGTTCTGTACGCAAAGTACAACCCACTTCGGCTTCCCCTGCTATTTCCAAAACTGGGAGCCAGTGACGCTTCAAGTCGCCTGTTGGCTTATGGCGACCCGATGGCTTTCATAGCGTTTTCTTAGGGCCTTTCTGCACTACACCGTTATAGCGCTATTATTCGACTGTCAACATCCTGTGGAATTCTGGGGTTTGTAGTTTACTGAGACCCAAGAGTCCTCTGTCTGAGAATTCTAAAGGTCTCCCCCTAAACTACAAACCCCAGGATCCCATAGGATGTTGAAAGTGGAATCATAGCAACACTGTAGTGCAGAAAAGTCCTCAGACAAGTAATACGCAGAGACGGTTTGCCACTGGCTTACTGTGGCACTTTTAGGGTCCAGAGCTCAAAATGCACCAAAAAAACCTCCAAACAAACCAGTAAATAAAGAGCAATATCCCGATTGTTAAAGCCATGAAAGAGATGCTATAGCCCTAGCTTCCCTTTGCCTTTTTTTTTTTTTAACAATGCAAAAGCAAGTGTTAAAACCGACCGGGAGAGCTGTATGTATGCGTGTTTAACGCTGTTGCAATCATAATTTTTTTTATTGACGACAGGCTACCTCACCCAAGGGCTCCATAAACCCATCGTCCATAGAGCTTTTGCTTTGAGTCACGTCGCAGAAGAGCACCGCCTTGTCTGCCTAAACATATTCCAGATAAGGGTGTTGTTATGCAGACAAACTGATGCCAGCAAGCTCACACAGTTGACCATAGGAGATGTTATTTTCTTTGGCTGTGGGGTTGCTCTTTGCATCCAAGTGGTCCTTCTGGAAAAGTTAGTATTTTGGACTACAACTACCAGAATCCCCAGGGGATTCTAGGAATATATAGAAACTTTCCTAAGTCCTTCTTCCACCACTTCCCACCCAGTTCTGTCCCTGGAATAGATAATATATTCATCAACTCAGGCCATTTCCGCACGAGTCTGTTATAGCGCGATGATTCCACTTTCAACCTCCTATGGAATCCTGGGGTTTGCAGCCCGCCGGCCCCTCCCGAAACTGCAAACCCCAGGATTCCATAAGAGGTTGAAAGTGGAATCATCGTGCTATAACAGACTCGTGCGGAAATGGTCACAAAAGCAGGGAGGTTTTGCTTGCCTTCCCCATGTGGTACCTCAGTCAGAACCATGCCCACTTTTCAGCTTTTTTCCATTTGTTTTTATATACATTTTTTAACGCTTATTGTTTTAAACATCCAATTGTTCACACTGATTCTGTTGTAAGCTGCCAAAAGATAACATGATATAGGATACATTGTTGTTGTTATCCTCAGTTCAGCAGCATTTTACTCCCAAGCCAGTGCAGAGTATGCATGAACATGCATGCACATGGCTGTATATGCCTATGGATGCGTATTCCTGTTGTGTGCCTTCGGATAGTTTCCAGCTTACGGCGACCCTAAGGGGAACCTATCACAAGGTTTTCACAAGAGTATGTGATTTGCCCAAGGTCACCCGGGAGGTTTCCATGGCCAAGCAGGGAATCGAACCCTGGCCTCCGGTGTCATGGTCAATGTTCAAACAATGTTACACCATGCTGGCTCTCAGGGTGGGATATATACCTCCCAACATTTCGTAGATGAAAATTGGGAGATGCGTGGCGATGCAACATCAAAATGTGGTCAGGATGACCACAGTTGCTCATAAGGAGGAACACAGAAGCTAGGGGATGTTGCAGCAGTTTGCCTTTGCCTGAGCCTACTGGGAAGAGCATACTTCCATCCCCTCCTCCTTTATCCTTCCTGCTGAATTGATTTGCTAGGGTTAGGGGCACAGGACCCCTGCAAAAGAGGAAAAACTGCAAATATCAAAACGTGCATCTGTGGGAAGGGGGCTGAGACATGGTGGGGAGAACAGACACCCAGGGTCCAAACCAGGTGAGGGAAAGGGGTGGGTCAGCATGATGGCCCTATACTTTCTCTCTCGTCCGTTTAGTTCCTTGGGTGTGTGTGAGGTATCGGGAGAGGGTTTTGTTGACAATGCAAACTACAGTACTTTGGCACTTTTAACTCAGTTTCCACCTGTTACAGTAAACTGAAGCCATTTCCGCACTAGACTGTTATAGCACTGTTATTCCACTTTCAACATCCTATGGAATCCTGGGGTATGCAGTTTAGGGAGGGGCCGGCCGGCCCTCCCCTCCCTAAACTGCAAACCCAAGGATTCCATAGGATGTTGAAAGTGGAATAATAGCACTATAACAGCCTAGTGCGGAAATGGCCTGAACGTGAAAGGGAAAATGGGACGAGGAGAGAGAAACAGGGACGTTTTAAAACCAGCTGAAAAAGTGGGATGACTGCCCCAGCCAAACTAGGACAGTTAGAAGATCTGTTCTGAGCAATCCCCTAGAAAATTAAGATGTTCTTCTATGATTTAGGAGCCTCTGACAAACTTACAGGGGGAAAAAAATGAGTAGCTGAATTACTACACTTCACTATGCACCTTCTTTGTTCAAAGGGCAAACCTGTGTTTCTGTTTTACAAGATCAAAAATGTGTACTTAAGCAAGGTGGGTTTTACTACAATATACGTGTGTTCCAGGGACCAGGGCCAGAGGGTTGGGCTGTGTGGTTTTTGTGCAAGGTAAGGGTGTGGGATATATTATTGCAATCACACTGTGAGCGTACTCGTATCATTAGGGTGGGGAACAAGAAAATCACAGTTAGGACAATTGTACTACCATTTCAATGTGTGTTCTTTTTAAGCCGCTAGGTCAAAAACTCTTGGGCTGTTTTGCAACAAGCCATCACATGGGCTTTTTGGCTGCCTTGTTGTATGATAATGCGAAATAAGAATGGAGGAAACGGCTGCAGTTGTACACCATATGCCAAGAAGTTAAAAAAAAAAAAAAAGCCCAACAACAATTCCCGAAGCGTGAGACAGCAAAAAAATCTGTCATGTTCCGACAGATGAGATCACAAAGCTAACATTTCCAACTAGAGAAGAGACGTGGTTTATATTTCCAAAGGGCATTTTCCAATAGTGCATCTTTGACCTAGTGAAAACAGTGGGCACTTTTTAGGAGCAAACAGACTGGCCTGTTCCTATGGCACTTATGAAAGAGAAATTCAACAGGTAAAGCTTTTCCGCCCATACTAAGAAAAAACCTTCACTTGCTGGGTCTTTCTTTGTTATTTCTCTCTCTACGACTGTTTGTAAACTGCTTTTAATTTTTTTGATCTTTTAAAATTTGTATCGATTTTCAATAACACAAACAAATTTATGCAGATAATTAAACAAGAATATATACCGTTCTAGCAACAATAAATGGAAACAGTAGAGACGTTTAAAGTAGCCTCAGCAAAATATAATCCAATGCTTTTTTTTACAATATTCGACTATTAAATAAGTTAAAAGTACTAAAAAAAAAAGTAAATTGCTTTTTTCCTATATATTTTTTATTTAAATCAAGTAAATTAAAAAATGGGGGGGGAACAAGGCAATAGATACACTTAAAAATAAAAAAAGAAAGTAAACTGCTTTGAATAACCTTGTAAAGTAATAAAACATAATATACACAATGCATAAACACATCATACACAAATGTAAGCAATGCAGAATAATAAATGCATCATAAAATAAAACAGCCGATTTTCAGATTGCTCAGGAAGGATAACGATAAGCCCAGGGAGTGCGATGGGATACATAGTGTCCCCAAGCACGCACAAGGTGCATCAGTTCTACAAAAGCTCGGGAAAGGTAAAACTGAAAATACCACTTCACAGAAAACGCGACTCTTACTTTTCTGACCTCTACCAGCCACCGTTACAACGAGCCCTCGGCTGTTTTCTTCATCGGGCGAAACCATTTGCCGAAGGAAGGGGGGGAGCTCATCCTTGAAGGTGGTTTAGCCCAGGCGCACATTTTCTCAGCGAGACTGGCTCAGCTGATTCTGCTGCAGGTAGTAATTTCACTCCCTTGGGTCGGGTGCTTATGTTTGATCTCGTTTGCTGCGCCGAATTGTGCTGTCTTTCTTCTCCTTAAATGTGATTCTGATGCCGATTTTTATTTTTTTTTTTAATTTTTGGCATTCCAATAGACTTTACCTCCCTGTCAAGCAACTCGGATACCTGTAGAGTTTGTTGCTATGATCTTTTGCATGCCAGAGGCACAGACCCGTCTGCAAAGCTCGCAGGAGATACTTTTTGCATGGAAGGATTCTGGAAGTTGTAGTCCAGAGAGTAACGTTTCCAAGATCTGTCCCTTTACTTCTAAGAAGGGCGGGGAGAAGTAGCATGGCACATTTTTTCTATGTTGATGCCAGTGTTACATACCTCCCAGTTGTTTCACTTTGGCAGGGGCAATTCCAATTAACCCTCCACTGTCCTACTATGCCAGCTGCTTTTAAAATGTCCCAGTTTCTTTAGCCTCCTCCCACTTTCTCCCCTCGTTCTCAGCTTACTTCAGTGGCTGCAAGCTTGAGTTCAAAGAGTAAAAGTACTTTGCACTCAGTTAACTGGCGAGGTGTGTGTGTCTGCTCCTTCCTGGAAGGCAAAAGCAAGCTGCTGCAGCCTCTTCTAGCCTGTGTCCATTTCCACACTACACTGTTATAGTGCTGTTATTCCACTTTCAAGATCCTATGGAATCCTGGGATTTGCAGTTCAGGGAGGGACATTTAGAGTTCTCAGCTAGAGAGCTCTTTGTTCTCAGTAAACTGCAATAGCACTGTAGCAGTGTAGTGCAGAAATGGCCCTGGTCTCTCTCTCCTTCCTCTTTCCCCTTAGTTTTCTTCAATCTCTGCAAATTAAATTCAAAATGCCCTCAATTTGCACTCAGCTCAGCAGGAGCGAGGTGGAATCTTGCTTTCCCAAACTCAGTACTGTACCCAAGTTCCAGGATTTCTCTTCTTGTATTAGTTGTTTTATTGTTTTACTACATGAATACCTTTTCCATTTTCTTGAGCTAGGTCGGCCGCATGGGTCCCGTTTTTCATCTGTAAAATGTTGAAAGGTATGGGGTGATTCTTAAATGCGATTCCTAATTGGAGGTTTTCCAAATCTACCCCTGAAGAGGTATGTAGCTATAGGCAGGGGCAAAATGAAGGCCTTGACACCCCCCAGGAGATTCTCTGCCTTCGAAATGAAACTTCTAGCACTGCAGAGAATGAGACACTGATAATCATGAGCACCTCAAACTCTTCTATTGGATTCCCCTGGTCACCTTTGCCTGCTGTTTTTCTTTGGATATCTAAATTATATTTCTAAATGCCTGACCCAAAACTTACTGTGATGTGTGCAATTTGGGGACTGAAGGATAATTTCATGGGGAGACAGAATTCAGACAGATGGAGAGCAAGACCATCTTGGTCTCCTTAGGTGGAGATTTCCAAAGTCCGGAAGCAACCACTAAGAAGGCTTAGTCCTGTAGACATGTCAGTGAAAAGGATGGGACAAAGCTGAGGCAGGCCCATGGAAGGAGATACGGTCATTCAGATAGCCTTGACCTTAGCCATGTAGGGCTTCACAGGTCATAACCAGCACTTTGAATTGTCCTTTGGTTTATCGCAATCACTGTCCCATTTACAGAGTTTGGAGCTTTCAAATAGAGAGTGGAGCAAGATTATTAAAGCTTATTGTTATCCTGAAAACAGCTGTGTAATTTCCTAAAAATATAACGTGATTTTTAAGGATAGAAAACTAAAGTGTGAGCTGACTTTATTGGTGCTCATCTCCTCCCTAACCTTGCACTGACAGGACTTTGTCAAAGAATATATGTCAATGTAAGGTATGTCTGAGCATGTACAGAGTGCAGTCTTATTAGTAAAAAAAAAACGAGCCTACCTAGGGATCTTGGAGGCAAGCCTATCCATGTTCAGAGTGGCTTTTTGAAACACTGGTAGTTGCAGTACATAGGCAGTAGGTCCTATGAGCATGTTCCTCTTTATTGATTGAAATAGTAATTCAGAGTTCTCCAGATGTTTGAGACTTCTGGTTGTTACCCTGTGAACTGGGGGTCCCAGGAGGGACACCAAAATGTGCTCAACTAAAGTTGGGGAAAATTAGCTCAGAGCACTGCTTAATGTTATGAGAGGCAGGGTAACTTAGCGAGATCCTGAACCCTATGTCTACGGGGTCGGGTTGAGTCAAAGAGAACACAGGAGTTGAAATAATAAATGATGTTTATTGAATACAAGCAAAACAGTGTATGTGACACACTCATACAAGATAACTAAAGAAAATAAAGGTTGGAGTGGTATAGAGGGATTTTTAGAGGAATTGCTGGTTGGAGTGGTATAGAGGGATTTTTAGAGGAATTGCTGGTTTGGGTGATACTTCACCTGTTCTGAAGCCCAGGAAAAATAGAGAGCGAAGCTGGGGTGCGATGTAGCTCAGCACATGGAGCTGGGGGGAGGCTCGCCAAGCAAAGCGGCAGCAAGGCGGGATGAAACTCGGGAGCGTTCCGAGGAAGGTCTCGGAATCAAGGGTTTTTATAAGGAGAATTGTGACTGCAGGCTATGCCGTACTTGGGGGAAAACAATAGATTTGGAGTTGGAGACAAAGCCTCCGAAAGGTCAGAATCTGAATGATTGAGTTATCGTAGCGGTTCTCAATAGAGTAGCCAGTATGCAGACGCAGAGTACTTGGGTATTGCATAGTTTACCCATCAAGCTGCCATTGCGGGGCAGAGGTTCTTTTGTAAGTGGCGTGCATACTTAATTAGAGTACTTGCCTGGAGGTCTCCTAAAGCAGCGAGTCAGCTATTTCTGGCCTGCCTGTATTGTAGTTTGAATATTACGGCTATTAACGGCCGAGCTTGTTTACATGCTTGTCCGGTGGCCTCGCAAGCACGTGGAGAGGAATAGAGAAGTGCAGCCCAATTGTGATATCAAGGGATATCTTTTAATATCCCCAAAGCTCGGACTAGCCAGGGCAGTAACATGGTCCTAGAAGTCCCAACCAGTGTGGCTAATTGTAAGGGACTGTGGGAATCCAAAACTGATTGACTAATTCTTCCCCAAAGAGAGACCCATGCATTCTTTTCCTGTGCAGTCCGGAAACTTTTATGACAAGCTATACCTGCAGAAATTCCACCTTCTGCTCAGTTGTTAAAGTCCTTTCTTGTCTTGCATTGACCACTATTAGGGGCTGCAACCAATGAGCTTGGAAGGAAGTCTTGTAGATCTCAGTGGGATGGGGACTTAATTGTTGCATTAAATTAATTGTTGCATTAAGTTAGTTAACAATAATCCTTTGTATGGGAAGCAGAATTTTGACAAGGGTTGTGGTCCTGTGGATGCTTATTTAGGAGTAAGATCTAGTCACTGCATATTCTAGTGAGAGTGGTTGTTTTCTCAGAGAACCTCTATATATTGGGATTGTTAGGTTTCAACAGATCCCGGTATAGGTGTGTGTATGCTAGGGACAAAGGAAGCTGCCTGATTTTGAGTCAAACCCTTGGTTTGACTACTCCAATTTTGTCACCTCTATCTGGCAGCAGATGGCTCTCCTAAGTTGCAAACTTTCTTGTCCTACTTGAGATTCCCGGGGCCCATTCGCTCTACAGAATTATAGTATAGCAGACTGCCTTTGACTGCCTTGGTTGCATCTTGTGGAATTCCTGGGTTTTGCAGTTTAGAGAGGAGTATTTAGAATTCTCAGCCTACTCTCTGTGTAGTTTTCATCTTTAAGCAACTGAAGAAGGCCAAAGCCTAAACGTTTTGCTTATGTTTTTCTTCTGTCCTCTTTGTTAATTGCTTTGATATCTATATAGATATAGACAGGGATTAACTGCCTCCTTCTGGGATCCAAGATAAACTTGAGAGAAGTGCTGTTCCTTGCATTGTAATCATTCACACACACACACACACACACACACACACACACAGGCCATTTCCACAGTACACTGTTATAGCGGTCTTATTCCACTTTCAACATCCTATGGAATCCTGCCGTTTGCAGTTTAGGGAGGGCTATTTAGAATTCTCAGGCAGAGAGCTTTTTAGCATCAGTAAACTACAAATCCCAGAATTCCATAGAACGTTGAAAGTGGAATAATGCCACTAGAACTCTGTAGGGCAGAAATGGCCACACTTTATTTATTTATTTATTTGTGTGTGTGTGTGTGTGTGTGTGTGTGTGTGTGTCTGTGTCTGTGTCTGTGTCTGTGTCTATGTATATATGTGTGCATGTGTATATGTGTGTGTATGTGTGTATGTATGTATATGTGTGTGTATGTGTGTATGTATGTATAGAATCATAGAGTTGGAAGAGACCCCAGGGGCCATGCAATCCAGACCCTGCAGCTTGAATCCATTGCTTCTTGTCCTAGTCTCTGGAGCAGTGGAAAACAAGCCTGCATGTATATGTATGTGTGTATATATATGTGTGTGTGTATATGTGTGTGTGTGTGTGTACACATACACACACACATACATATATATGTACATATGTGTGTGTGTATATATACACATATATACACACATGCATATGTGTGTGCATATATGTATGCATGTATATGTATATATACGTGTGTGTGTGTGTGTGTGTACATATCTGTGTGTGTCGGTCTATCTCCCTCCCTCCCTCCCATCTGTAGGCAGGCAGACCCTCCTCTTGAGGAGCCCCATAGACTCCGGTTTCCATCCCTGTTCCCTCCCCGCGCCCACCTCCTTCTCGGCCCCTTCCGCGGGGGGGGGGCCACGAAGAGTGTGGGGCGGGTGCCCATTGGCCAAGGCGCCTGCGAAGCGAGCGGCAGACCCTCCTCTCCAGCCAGCCAGCCAGCCAGCCGGGCTGCTGCTGCTGCTGCTGCTGCTGCTGCTGCGCCGGTGCGCGTCGCCGGGAGGGAGGGAGGCGGGCGGCGGGCGATCGGGGGCCGGGAAGGGATGCGGCGGGGCGCCCCGCCTGGCCCCCCGCGGGGACAGCATGACCCGGCGCGATCGGCTCATGAAGGGGAGGCCCCAGCGGCAGCCTGAGACCGGGGGAGGCAGCCGGGCGGGTGAGTGGGGTTGGAACCGGGGGGATCGCGGGGAGGGAGGCGGGGGGGGGGACGCCGAAGGCCCGGCTGGAGACACGGAGGGGGAGGACTCCCAGAAGGGGGAGAGTGGGAGGGTGCGATCCGGATGGGGGGGGGTCTCCCTCCCCTCCTCCTCCTCCTCCTCCTCCTCGGGGCTTTGTATGCAAAGATGGGATGGCGGGGGGGGGTCCTGTCTTCGCCGCCGCCCTCCCCTCCTCCCCCCTCCCCGTTTGTTTCGTCCAAACCGATTTAGGCCCAGGAGGTGGTGGACGAACGGGGCGCACTGCACCAAATCCGGATTCCCCGTCGCGCCCCCGCTCCCCCTTCCTCGCCCCCGGTCCCGGCCGCCCCACGGTCCCACGATGTGGGGTGGGGGGGATGCGAGCAGCGGCTGGCTTTATCTAAAGCGTCTGGGGAGGGTGGGCAGTGCGGGGCCCGCCAGCTGTTGTTGGACTGTGACTCCCAGCAGCCCCTCTCCACGGTCTTGCCCAGTCCCTCCGAAGGGAGGGAGAGGGGCTGAGCCCTCCCGCTCTGCAAAGAGGGCCGTGGGGTGTTCAGTTCGAAGGAAGGCCATTTCCACACTACACTGTTATAGTGCTATTATTCCGCTTTTCACATCCTGTGGAATTCTGGGGCTTGTGGTTTCCTGGGGCCAAAGAGTTCTTTGGCTGAGAATTCTGAAGGCCCCTCCCTAAACTGCAAAACCCAGAATTCCATGGGATGTTGGAAGTGGGATAATAGCACTATAACAGGGCAGTGCGGAAATGGCCTAAGTGCCATTGTGTTCTATGTACTTTATTCCTGGGTAAGTGAACATTACCCGGGTTGTTTGAGCATTGGACTGTGACCCCAGAGACAGGATGCGATTCCCCATTCACCATGGAAACCCACTGGGTGTGCCACACACTCTCAGCCTCCAGAAAATCCCGTGATAGGTTTGCCTTAGGGTCCTCTTAAGTCAGAAACAATGTGAAGGTGTACGTTAAATGTACAGGCAGTTAATAAAGCTTTTGACTGTGCAGTTCCTTTCTACAAAGTCTATGCCTCCATGCCCTTTTTCTTCTTCCTCTTGCTAGTTGGAAGCTCTTTAGCGGCATTGGCACTGGGAGGATGAGGGAGGGCTCCGGAAACACAGACTTCTGATTCTGGGCTGCAACAGTAAACAATGCAAATAAACAAAGTTTGAGAGCAGGACTCTACTTTAGCTGATACCACCGTAGGCATGTTGTGCCTGCCAACAACAAGCAAGGTAAATGGCAGCTGCCACCAGAATCCCTCACTGAACATGCATGAACAGCAGAACAAAGAAAAATAGGGAAATGAAATATGCCTGCTTCACCTGCTACTTCCCAAAAGTATTTGTTTAGACACCAAAATGGGGCGGAAAATAAGAAATGTGGTGAGATGCAAAAGTCATACCTGGGAGCATTTTGGAAGAAGCCTTCAGGTAGTCTCTACAAGGTTGAAAATATTTTTTCTTTCCTTATGCAAGGCTTACCTGACCTGATTGTTTCCTTTCTGGTATGCATGTTTAGTTTTAGGTACAAGGTCTGCTAAAGTGTGTGGAGCTGCCCCTCTTATTTTTTTCCCTCTTATGTAGGAACCTATCCCTACGCTTTTCATGTTATTACAGCCTCTGGTATCAAATTTTCTTTTAAAGAAGTATTTCCCAGGAACACACGTACTTAATAAGTCATTATATCATTAATCGTATCTCATTAACTGAGATTTAGGCAATTTCTACACTACACTTTGAACATCCTGTGGAATCCTGGGATTTGCAGTTTAGGGAGAGCCTTTGAGAATTCTCAGCCAGAGAGCTCTTGGGCCTCAGTAAACTACAAACCCCATTTTCCACTTAAACACTGAATTGGGGAGATTTCCTGCCATTCTGTGCATGATTACTAAGAACTGAATTTCACTGTGTGACTCTCAAGTAAGCAGGCATAGGACAGCAAGCTAAGGCATAAAACTTTGCTCTGATTCTGGTCAGTTTTATGTAAAGAAAATCTATGTGTGTCTTCAAGTCACCTGTTGACTTATGGCAGCCCCATGGATTTCATAGGGTTTTCTTGGGCGGGGAATCCTCAGAGGTGGTTTTGCCGGTTCTTTCCTTTGAAATATAGCCTGCAGCACCTGGTGTTTGTTGAAGGTCTCCCATCCAAGTACTAACCAAGGCTGACAGTTTTATCTTCCAAAAACAGATGGGATCTGGTGCGTTTAAGGTATTTAGGCCCCAACCAAAGAACATCTGTGTTTGTGTATCAATACATGACACTTGAGTAGAATGTCTTTCTTTCTTTGGCTGTTGTTGTAAGCCTGGGAGAGCAACTCCTGGCCTTTCAGTTGTTATTAGAACTGCAACTCCCATGAGCTCTAGCCAGAATAGCAGTGATGGAGGTGCTGGTAGCTGCAGTTGAGCAACAAGTTTCTTGGTGTGTGTACAGATGTTAGTCTTGTAGATCCTGAGGAGATAAGAAGCAGAAGATTCCCAGATCTCTGTATAGGTGGTTGATGAAAAGTGGTGCATGCCTCAAGAGACAGAGGGTTAGTCCACATTAGAGCGTTATCCTGCTTTGGTACCACTTTAGCTGCCACAAGTACATTTTGCAGAATTCATGGACTTGCAGTTCAGCGTGGTACTAAAATTCTCTGCCAGGATGCCCTGGTGCTGTAGTGCAAGGGAGCACGCTAGAGAATTTTAAAGTATATCACCAAACTGCAACTCCCAGAACTCCATAGGATGGAACCAGGGCAGTTAAAGGGGTATCAGATTGCTCTAGTTGTGCCATGTGGAGTCACTCAGCGTAACTGTGAAGCTAGCTAAGTCAACATAGGAAATTCATGCAGAGTTTGATGGGGGTGGCTTTGTATTATTCTGGACCTGGGATTTGATAGCACTGAGCTAGAAACACTTGCGAGAATTAAGTCAGCTCTCCTTTCTTTTCCTGCTGAGGTTTCTCCTTCCCATAGCTTTATGCCTTTCACAGTTTTCCCAACCTGGACTACTCTGGATGTGTGCAAATTATATCTCCTGCTGTTCCTGGACAGTAGCGTCTGAGGCTGATGGGAGTTATAGTCCCAGCAGCCCAGATTGGGGAAAGCTACTCTAGTAGACCAAAGTATTTGTTGTGGTTGTATACCTTCAAGTTGTTTCTGACCTATGGGCACCCTAAGGCAAACCTATTCCAGGATTTTCTTGGCAAGATTTATTCAGAATAGAGTTGCCATTGCCTTCCAGACTCAATTCCCTCTGGACGTATTGCCATCTAATACAAACGATAGCTTTCCAGAGGCTGGAAAACTACACATTTATTTATTTATTATATTTTTAGGCTGCCTTTCTCCCAGAATGGGACCCACGGCGGCTTCCAACAATAAATAAGCATATTAAAAACATTCAAAACAGGTAAAAACATTAAAAGGGATATAAAATCATAAAAAACCTGAAACAATATCCACTTCCCAGAATCCCTCCTTATTGATTTTTGTAGCTAGGGCTGATGGGAGCGGCAGTCGAAAAACATCTGGCGGCTTTCATTTTGCACATTCCGGATCTAATGGAAAACTGTTGTCGCGTCTTGTCCTTTTGATATGCGACGGCAATGTAAACCTAGGTGGGCATTTAAATCCGGCATGCAGTAAAGGCGCTGGGCCTGAGTCCCAGCCGGCCCGAAGCCTTCACACGTTTCTCTTCTGCTCTCCCCGCTCCTGCTCGTTGCTCACCAACCCAAACCTTTTTCTCGCAGCCCATCACACAGCCTACCCTAAGCTGGACTTCTGTTGCACATCTCTCTCTTTTCTTCCAGCAACTCCTCATCTTTGGTCTGTATTCCAAGCAAGTTACCATAGCAACTCTACACTTATGCCAAGTTGAGCACTAGCAGAATGGAGCAGTAATTGGATCCCGGGGCCTAGCGGGAGACGAAGAGCCATAAGGGAATTGTACCGTTGAAATACTGTTATTTAATGCGGATCTAATATATACGCCATCAGGCTTTCCATCACTCCCGAGAGCCAAACTGGCAGACGAGTCCATGCAACTAGCTAGGTCATGTACCTGTGACAGTTATTTGCCGCGCAGAAGACAGCAAAGAAACCAGTTACCTTCCATAAAGTTGGTCTGGTTAGTTACTTGGGGCAAAATTGTAGCTCACCGTAGGTGACCAAGCAAAGAGGACATTCAACAACTTTGACCCGGCATCAAAAATATGTGAAGGTTAGGCTTCTCTTTTCTGTTTTAACTTTTTAAAAGTAGGTGCAAGGAACAGCGATGCGGGTCCTGCTCTTTGCTGTGTTTTTCCACAAAAGGGTTTCTAAAAATGCGTTTTTTCCATAACCTTGTGGGTAACCTAATAAATAAATAAATACCAGTAAAATATAACTCAGATTGGGCAGCCTTGAAATGAGAGGTCCAGCCATGTCTCTTAATCGTGAGCTGCTTTGAGTCCAACCTGGGAAAAAAGCAGGGTACAAATAAAGAAGATGGATAAAAATAAGAATAAGAAGCCATCAGCAATAACGTCCCTCTCTTTGGCACATGTAAACAGACATTTGTCCATCTCTTACCCCTTCCCCTTTTTCTTTAATTTTAAGTGACATAAGGGGTTAGGATAAACAGAATGAGTACATCAAATTAATATTGTCCGCTTATCTCACAGTTAAATTTGTACAGACCAGTTGAGTAGGGTTTGCAGAGTGAAAACTGGAAAAAAAAAAAACGAGAGATATCTGCTGTATTTTTAACGGTTGTGTAGAAGGAATTTCAGCAGGTCTTGTTTATTACCTGGTTGCCCCACAAAAATAGCACATGCTGAAATTCCCTCTTCTGCACAGCCGTTAAAGATACAGGAGTCCTCTTCAGGTTTAGTTTGGCAACCTTACAGAAAAGTTAGCTTTTCTTGGTGATCTTTTGAGGGGCAGAATATACGCATCCCCATAAAACCTCTGTCTTGCCATCGCAATTAACGTATGATGCTGGCCTCATTTCTCTCCCATTTGCCCAGGTTACATTCTCACGCGACCAACCCTCGTCCTGATGCTGGAAAAGGGGGAACAGTCCTGCATGAGCAACAGCAAGAATGGAACGGCCAACAACCCTCTGAGCGGCAGCATTGTGGGTAAGAAAGGTCCAGGGTGTTCTTGACTTGTGGCCCATTCACATGACAGAATTATACCAGCATGATTCCACTTTAACAGCCATGGTTTTGTCCTATGGAGTCGGCGCAACTGACAACTGAGAGAGGGGCATTTAATAATAACAATAATAAATTTTATTTCTTACCCATCTCTTCCCAAGGTGGGGTACAACATAAATTAAAATACAACTAAAAACACATTGTAAGTTAAAATACACTAAAAACACATAACCATTTAAAATGCATCAGCTTGAAATTCATAGTTAAAAGCTGACTGGATAGGTCTACCAGACGAGATAGGTCTTTAGTACTTTTTAAAATTTTAGATAGCGCATTTTGCTGTCAAATGTCTTCCAGCAGGTCATTCCACAGGCTTGGGGTGGCTGACAAAAAGGTCCTCTGGGTGACAGTTGCCAGTCTAGTCCTGACTGGTTTAAATAAATGGCTGGAGCATTTCAGTAGCTTCTCAAAGCGCAAAGGCCAGGATGCCATCAGCCAGCTCTGGGGAGCTGAATCACCAACTGAGGATAGTCTGGGTAAAATCAGTTTTGTGAAGAGGCCCAGTTTTACCATTGGCTGGGAGGGAATGCTGAACCCCATCGGCCAAAGGGCTGAAACGTTGCTCCATTGTGCACAGTCTGAGGCATCATTCACCATCAATAAAGCACAGGCTATAGCATTTGTGCTACTGTTTGCCCCTCCTTGAGCCAAATTAGGCCCAGGATAGGTCTTTTGGGGGGGGGGGGGAGGAAGTGACTAAAAGTTTTTAAAAAGGGCTCTCCGGGGCCCAAAATGGTGGTTATACGTGTCCATATTTGGCACTGAAAGAACTCTTGAGCGGGGCTGGGACTACAACCAGTTCCAGGAAACAATGCCCTTTAGCTTGTATAGGTAGTAGACAAGTGTTTCTATGGAATACAGTTCTTAAAAGTTACTTTTAAACTGCTGTACTTGGGAACAACCAGGAGACAAAGCAATGATCCCCTAGTTGCTGAGGCAGGTTGTAAAGCAGACAGTGAACATGTTGGAATTTTCTCTCTCTCTTTTTCACTTTCCAGATGCACAAGCCCTGAAGGAGAACACCAAGTCGCCTTCCCCCTCAGCCCTGCCTTCGCCGCCCACCACGGAGTCCCCCAAGCCAGCCCGTCCCCGCCGTCCCCGGCCTCCTGCCGTGCTGCCCTCCGACCGTCCCTATCAGTGCAAGGACTGCGGCAAGCGCTTTGTCTATCGCTCCAAGCTGGCCACGCACCAATGGACCCACTGTGCCGAGCGCCCGTACAAATGCCCCGACTGCCCCAAGAGCTTCAGCTACCCGTCCAAGCTGGCCGCCCATCGTCGCACGCACACCGGCGAGCGCCCGTACCCCTGCACCCTCTGTCCCAAGCGCTTCGGACACCGCTCCAAGCTGGCCGCCCACCAGTGGATCCATACGCCAGAGCGCCCCTACAAATGCCCCGACTGCCCCAAGAGTTTCTGCTACCCTTCCAAGTTGGCGGCCCACCGCCGCACGCACACAGGGCAGCGTCCCTACCCTTGCAACCGCTGTGGGAAAAGCTTTTGCTACCCCTCCAAGCTGGCAGCCCATCAGCAGATCCACACGGCTGCCGCAGCAGGGCGCCCCTACCCGTGCATGCACTGCAGCAAGAGCTTCCGGCAGCTCCGCAACCTCACACTCCACCAGCGAGTGCACGTGGATGGGGAAGTGGGGGGTGACTTATCGCAAAACAAGGCCCACAGCAATGGCGAGAGGCCTTAGAGCCGAGCTTTTAAGAATCCGGACAACTTAAGGGCGAGGGGAGGAAGCCGGATTATTTGGACACATGGTAACTGTAGTGGCATTGTTGTAAATAACTGAATATATCAGGGGAGGGATTTGGGGGTTATATAAAACTGCCCGTCGGTGTATCAGTCCACAACGTTGACAGTCTTACCACTGATTCTCCCCCGCCCCCGACTCCCCAGTGCCAAGTCAGAGCCCCTACCCAGTTCCCAAAGACTAGGCTGTGTATACCATGCTGAAAACCAGACCACAGCGCGTGCTATGAGAACATCAGTTCTGCACTGAGAAGTGGTGTATTCTGCAACCTGAATAGGCTATGCAAATATGTCCATCTATGTGGCTTATTTTTACGTTTGCCTTCCAGTTATCATACATGCGATTGCACAAGGCATACATCTCTCTGCCCATTGTGCCCATGCACAAGAAAGCCCCTCGCCAACAGCACACTAAGTAACGTTTCAGCAAGAAGCTTGTGCACATTTGCAAAGAATCGAAGGCATGCACACAAAACCTTTCGTAGCACCGCCAAGAGAACTTTGTAATTTGCTTTGCACAGAGGCAACACATCCACCACTGGTCAGTGGTGTATGTTTTCGATGCTTGGTTGGCACACGCTTGCATTACAATGGAGAATGCAGCATCCTTAGAATCTAAGGTTTCATAAACTAGTGAAAGAAATTAGTGAGGACTGGAAACATCCAATAGGTGAGATGTAGAAAAGAGACAAGGTGTTGAAAACAGTGATGATTCTACATATTTTGGGGGCGGAGCTTGGAAAAGTAGTTTAGTGGGTACTTTTGAGACCTGAGTTTGGAAGAATACTTTTGGGGTCCTGACCATGCTGTCTGGGAATTCTGGGACTTACAGTCCCCCCACCCCAATATATTTTCCAAGCTCTGTTTGTTGGAAGGAGTGCCTGCACATGTATGAGCATGCTGAAGCATTGAGATCAATGCTGAAGGCTCTGTTCTCTGTCCCACCAGATTTTATTATTGAAAACTGTCCATTGTGTTTTGGCCTGGGAATATTTTTTATGGCCTTATAGGCTGTTACAAAGGAAAGGTGACAATATATTAGTAACATAGGTAGTAAACTTGTACAGATACAAAGTGATGCTTACTCTTTATAGAATCCCTGCAGGTAGATTTTAAAGTTGTATTATTTTGTATCTGTATGAATTTATTTTATTATCCATTTTTTAAATTGAGATCATTTATATGTTATTGGATGTACATTAAATACCCATACAATGGATTGCCTCTTGTTGCAACCACTGTTACTGATGTATTGTCTCCTTTTAACAGCCCTTGAGGAAGACTATAACATTTTTTCCAGGCTGAAACACGTTGGGGCTCTTTTTAATAACAATATCGATAATAAAATCATCTTTTTCAACACCCTGAGACTTTGTCTCTTTTGTACATCACATTCATAAACTTGTGGCCTCTGGGTTGTACAGTGGGATCTCCACTCGTGCAACCTCCGCGTGCATGGATGTGAGGTTGTACGAAGCATTGTGTCCCAATATAGCGAATGGATGCAGCACGTGTGCTCCTGCGTTGCCATTGGCAGATGGACATACATTTCATGCATTGACTCTAATGGGATGCAACACTTCACATTTTTTGTTTTATCTGGGGGTTCCTGGAACAGCAGGTGCCCTGTGCACCATTTGTGTTCTGTAACTTAGGTATCTTGAAAATCTTTGGTATAATCCTGTAGGGGCCTTAAGCATTTTTAAGTAGACTTACATCTGCTGGTGTTAAAACTACGCAGTTGTGTAACATCTGTATCCACCAGAGGGTTGCTCTTATGTTACAATGTAACCAAGCCAAGAAAGTGCCCAATGTGCCTTGATGCATATTGGTGCGCAGTGCACATTGGCACATGATGTGCATTAGGAGCTCTTGCTGGTGTCCTGTTATGCCTCTTTCCAAATCAGTAAAGGGGTTCCTTGGCACCTTTGCTACACAGCTAGGTGCACATAAAGTTATGTCAGATCATATTGGATTCTGGCCCCTGCTTACAAATGCAGCCTATTTAGCAGAGATTCAGAATTCCTGAGGACTTGGATGGCATCATGTGTTAGGCATGTCTCATTTGATATAAAGCTTCTAGCCCATATGATGTCAAAAGAAAATCTGAAAATGTCTGATGTCTGGGTAAAATTTTCAGGGGTGGGGAATACCAGAAATTGGCAGGTGGATATATTTGTATTTGGTATAGCAGTAGGTCCTCCTCATTACGTAACGAGATTTTTTTTGCAAATTCATGTGTTGTATACAGGCTGCCAGAACCACCTCCGAATTAAGTAACCAGTAGGATATTTTTGCAAATTCATGTGTGGTGTAGAGGCTGCCAGACTATTGCTTTCCTTGGCATAAGAATCCGACCCTGAACTCGGGGCCATCTAATTACACATAAAAACTGACAACACTGAGCTGTATCTGATGTCTCCAGTCAGTCCAAGGGAGCCTGCATGTATTAAGTACTGCATTGTGGCTGGGCACATGTGTCCACATTGTGTGGGGAAGGCTGCTTTATGCAGCTGGATTGCTCTTTGTAGTTTCTGCTCATTTTGCATCCTGTTGTGACCTGGTGTACACAGCTTAATAGTCTGGTGGTTTAATTCCTGCTCTGTAGCTGTTCCACAGCATACTTCCAGAGGGAGAAGCCCTTTGTGTTTCTCGCTTCCTTTGGAGCTACTCTGTACTCTTTTGGTTTAAGTTTTGGACTTCTCTCCCCACACGTTGAACCCTTCTCCAATTTTCTAAACCTAGATCCCATCTTGCACCACAATTGTGGAATAGTTACACACCCACAAACTTCCATGTATCTCTTAAAAACTTGCCAAAGGGTCTTCCCCACAGCACAGTGTAGATTCATTCCTCTGCATTTCCAGGCAGGCAGTTGTTCTGGTTGTTGTGAATGACAGGGGAGTTGGTTGGTCCATGGTCAGTTTGTAGTTGATACTTTAAAAAAACAAAGTGGGACTCCACAGGGAGCCTCAAGTTTTTTGTCTTATTTTTCTTGGAACATTAATAAAACATAGAAAAGCAAACACTGTTTTTAAAAATGAGCTTGGCACATTTGGAAATTGCTGATTTTGTCAATAAGATCACAAGAGGACAGACCTAGGCTGGCACCTTCTCTGCATAGTGTCCCTTCTGAGAAGATTAGGGATATCCACATGGTGCCCAACCCCTTCTGAAGGGTGTATAGGGCATGGACAAAAAAAGTGGGGAAATGATTTCTTGCAAGCAATTAAGATAGAAATTTAAGCATAAAAAAAAGAGGCTAGGAACTGCTGCGTACTTCTGGATGATACGGAAACGGCTAGGCACGCCTTCAATTTCTGCAGCACACAGATTCGTACTATTCAACTGTCCCAGCTTGGCAAGGACAAGTCCCGATTAGTCCTCTGTCATCACACTTTTCTAGCTGCTTTTAAATTATCTCAAGTTTTCTTTCCACTCCCCCACTTTTGTCCTCCACTTATTTAAGTTACTGCATAGGGAGTTCAAAGTGCAAAAGTAGTTTTCACTCCATTAACTCGGAAACAAAGAAATGAGGGGTAGACTTTTGCCCTTCCCTGTAAATTGAGGCCAGAAGAAATTGCTATAGCTTCTCTTAGCTTGCCTGTTCTTATTATCTTTTATCATCTTGGCCACGCTCTGATGTTGCTCAGCCCACACACCCTACTCTTCATAAGTGAAATGTTGGAGTCCTTTGGCCGTTTCTTTCAGTTTCCTTCCCTGCCTTCACCCTGAACAGAGCTAGCTCTCAAAATTTGTTTCTGTTTTATTGATCTTCCTCTGTACAGTCTTTTCCTATTTTATTTCCTAACTTTTAGTCCTTTTCTCTCCTTTGTTTTTCTTCACAGATACTTTTTTTAAACTTCCTTTATCTTTTTTTGTTTCCGTACTCTCTAATGGGAGTGGTGGGGAAGGCAATGCATCTCCTGAAAAGAAAAAAAGAAGTCTTCCAACCAGAGAACTGGAGAATTGTTTGAGCTTTATAAGGAAGATGGAGAGAAGATAGAGAAAGGCTAATAAACAAACTGGAAGGCCAGGGCTGTAAAGCCCTAAGTTCTACTGTGAGATGTTATAACCTGCAAGCAATTCCACACCCTTGCATTGCTTCCAGGTTTTGAGTAAGACTTTCTAGTGTGTTTAGGATTATACCTTGAACCCAGTGAGAGACAACATACGGATATTCCCATTTTGTAGGAATGGTTTTTGCAATTGCTACGTTCCCAGAGCAAGAAAAAGAAGAGTATCCTAAGTCTTGGATTTTGTTTTATTTATTTAAAAAAACACAACAAACCATACTGCTGGGGGCAGGGGGAAGAGACATGAATATATCCCTGAAGGAGTCTGACACCGTTTCTGGAGCCTCAGTGGAATTGTACTGAACGATGGGTGTAACTTGTAGAAAACCAAAGCCCTTGACTCATGGAGCATATGAGCTGCAGTACAAACCTGATTTAAACTGCCATAACATGGCTCCCTCTCCCTCCTTATGGCAACTAGTTTCTCTGCTGGGAAGATTTACCTGTTGGACACTCAGCTCTCCAAGTAGCTGTGTACTCCAGACCATCATTAGCACCTAAGCAGGGACATAAGTGAAATAAGTGAACTGCCCCTGAAGTGAAGCATTTTATTGTTGAACAGTGCTAATGCTGTACTTCCCCTACCTGGAGAAAACCTGATTTTGCATGCCATGGAGCCCATCATCAGACTGAAGCTTAGAGACCTTTGCACTTAAAGCTTATTGCTAACAGCTGGAAAGAGAAATTCTCCTGCCTAGTTTTTTCTACCCACTACTGTTAAGGATTCCAGGTGTGGCATACCCCAGAACTGAGAGGGACACAGATAGAAGAGGTTTCCGGGAACAGTTCTCCTCCTACAGCATCAAAAGGACGCAGGGAGAAATCTCAGGGTTGCAACTTGGTTCTTTAAAGCAGCTTGCTGGAGACTGAGGTTAGGCCTCAAGAGAGGCAATACAGCTAGGACTGAGGGTAGCCTCTCTAGGAAAGCTGTGGTTAACACCTTCAAACTTTTTCAAAACTGGAAAGCTCCCCTGAGCAATCCATTCCTTTGCTGTGGTCAATACATGAACATAGGAGAAGACTTTCTGACGGGATGCCCAGTGGTGACACCAACGTCCTTAAGACCAGGGCGAGAATGAGCTGTAAAAAATGAGGTAGATTATTCAAAGCCTCTCAGTCCAGTTCACAGCCAGAGAAAAACAAAAGGAGCACAAGCTCAGAGAAGCAGGGTGGGAGAATGTAGCACCTATAAAAGCTTCTCTTCTGCAACTGAACCAAAGACAGATATTCTTACTGGTTTTCTGCAGTCAAGTCCAGAGAGAAGAGTGTCAAACTGGTAATACTTTGCTCAAATTAACCTATCCATAGTGATGTGAATTAATACATGAAAGTGTTGTGTCTTAAATACGCAACTGGATATTCCCAATACTCTGTTTTCTAACAGGCCTCTGAGTGCCAATAACCAGCTATGTGTGGAAGACACAAACATGCCACACACAACCCATCCCTATCAACAGAAAAATCATGCTGTTCTGTCTTGACCCATAGCAGCCGTAGTACAAACATAGTACAGCTGAAGCAGGCATAGCTTCTTGCAACAACAGCCCCAAAGAATGTTTAAAATGTATGTACAAGTCTATCTGTGTGAGAATTTTCAACATTAAAAAAATCTTGGCACTTGGGCCAAGCACATTTTTTAGCTTGGCTACTGGAGTGGGCCCTTACCTGCCACACCTTTAAAGGGAGACATACAGAGCTAGAGTGTATACACACAACTCAGAGATACATGAACTAGAATGTGGAATCTAAAATACCTACCTAAAATGCAGGCTAGTTAGACTATTATTGTCTTCAAATATCTCCATGGAGAAGGACAGTGGAATTCAACAAATTCACACATAAAAGTAGCAAATTTTTGAATTCTAAAAGGAACTGAAATTTGGCAGAGATTAGGTGCACATATGGACATGTTCCAGTCTACCAGCTTACCTCAATGGAAGGAGCAAACTGTGTTTAGAAAAATGATAACAGGTGATTCAGCCTACAGTGCCAAACTCCTGAAATGGGTCAAGATGATGGACGCCTAACGATGTACAGTCCAAAGTGTATATCAGAAAAGAATATGTCAGGAGGAAAAAAATCCCATTCTAAATCGTGGGTGTTTCAAATGCTAAGGAAACATCTTTTGTTCCCCACAAACACAAATTCAGCAAGGATACACCAGGCCTCCTATAAAATGGCTGTCAGTTGGGGGCAGTGGGGAATGGTATAAACAGAAGAGTAAAGATCCCAAGGGAAAAGAATCACAGACGTGTGAAATTTTGTGTGTATGTGTGTGTGTGTACACATACATCTCCCTTTCTCAGTTCAGTCTTGGTCCCTGAAACTGAAGCCCAGCCTTCATTCCAAACCCATGAAATTAACAATAGGCCCACTCCAGAATAGCACACAGCTAGGCCATGGGATAGCCATGGAGCTTTTTTACCCTGTTTCTCTAGGACAGCACTTGTTTCTGAAAGCAAATTCCCCTCTGGTGCAGCTTGGGGTAGCTGCTACTGGGAGAGAGGGAGCCAAGGTGGTCAAAGATGCTGCTACATTGGCAGAAGCTTGAGTGGAAAAGAGCTTGCAACCCGAGGCTCTCAACAGGGTGGAACCCTCCAACAAGAATCAAGTATGGCCCAGAGGCAAAGAGGCCCAGAAGCAAAGAGGCCAGAGGGAGGATATTTTATACACAAAAAGCCTGCAGGCACGCCTCCTCCTACGCTCGGGGCACCACGACATACGGCTGGTGAGGGATCAGTTTCTGCCGTTCGTTGCAGTTGTAGATCCAGCGGGGGCGCACAAAAGACAGGTTGGCATTCTCGTTCAGGGCCTGCAGCACAAATTGGAAGACACTCAGTGGTTTAATAGCTCCAGGTGATTCTCGCTGTGCCAAAGGTGGAGGTGGTCCAACTGACTGTGACGTCTTTCGGTCACAAACTTGCATTGGTAGTGAAAGAATCCCCAGTCCCCACTTAAAATCTAACCTCTGAGCCAATATGATGGAGCACTTACTGCACTAAAATAGGACTCAGCAAAACCTAGGTTCAAAGGTTCAAAACCTAGGTTCAAAGGTTTCAGCTATGAAACCTAGTGGAGAACAGTTGTCTTCTGTCAGCCTTCCCTCCCTCAGAGGGTTGTTGAGAGGACACAGTGCTTACGGGGAAGCTTATGCACCACTGGAGCGAAGAACAGGATAGAGAATAAAGCAAATAATGAAACAGCTCATCAAACGGCCTTATACAAGCCATCATTATTACAAGTGGGGGGAATAATTGTTCCAACTGATGTTTTCCCCTACAGCATCCATCAGCCCCATTCACCAAGGAACATGGGAGTTCTGATTCAAAGCTTCTGGACAGCTACAGTTCCCTCCACCCCTCCTATTTACCTTTTATCCTCAGCACTCATCACCACTCCAAGAGCAAAGTGGGACTGTTTAACTAAGATGCTGCAGGGATGATGTGAAGCTTCCAACAGTTGGAAACATGCTATGCATGCAAAGCATTGGTATTACGTGAGTATGAACTACAGTTTACACCTAAGGCCATCTCTATTAGTTTGGCTGGCTCTTGGGAGGTGCATGAGCAGCAAGCTACGGAACAGAGTAAGAACTTTGGGGTTAGGCCAAGATCACTGCAGCCAAGCTGGCCCGAGGAGCTCACCTCCTCGAAAGTGTCATCCCACTCTTGCGCCGTGATCACGTAATTCACTCGCTCGTTCATATACTCCTCCACTTCCCTGGAAATATAAGAGGTGTTTCTTTATAATAATCTGCCCAGATGATTTCCCTCAAAGAACAAGCTGGTGAACTATGCCATAATGTCTTTTGAGAAGAGTAGATCCAGCACAGATTACCAAGCAGAACAAATGGAGTTACTGCGCTTGTTTCTCTCTCATAACAGTGGACATTACATGAACATCATAAAAACATGGTCACTCCATTTGTACTGCTTTGTAACCAGTGTCCTCAAGGTCTACCTTCTGAGAAAAAGGTAGGACATAAACTAACAAAATAAATAAGAAATGTTCTCTCTCTACAGCCTGCCATACACAAAACACAGGGTTTTTTGTTTTTTTTAAAAAAAGGGTTTTGATGTTCTATCTTTAGCTGTTCCTTCAGAGAAGAATCCAACATATTCAAAAGATGGCAAAATAAATGTCTGAAACTCAAAACAGATGAGGGGATATATTGTCAAGAGTCTGTATAATTTCCTTCCCCCTAAATTTAGAGCAAGGTGGGCAAAATGCAGCTTGTGATATGTGTTTGCCCCCAAAGAGCTGTTTTATCAAGAAAGGGACAAAAAAGGAGACACAAGGCCATTTCTGCCACATTTTTGGCCTCCTGGGCCATTGTAAACCCAGCAAAGACCTTTTTCTAGAACAGGAAGTGAACATGAAGTGACTTCCAATTACTTTGTTTTTTTTTTCTTTCTAAAGGCGTCTCCTGCCCTAATATGGTGCAGAGTTAGTCCAAAAACAAGACAAAAATGCCCCCAAATCCTATGTTTGGCCACCGTGGTCTAGAGGAGTATATTCATGGTGGTGGGACTAAGGAATTATATTGGCAAACTAGGTGCACTATTCTCTTTTTCTTGTTTTTTACTACAAGCTTGCCCCATTTATCTGACAGGTTAGGAACTGAAGCAATGTCAGAAAACAGAATTGGTTGAAAAGTACTGTATTGTAGGGAGCATGCAAGACTCATGGACACTCATTTGGGACTGACCACATACACGCTGCTTGCAAAGTCTCTCCGTCAGCTTAGCACCTTTTTCCCCACTCTCAGCTCACTTTGCAAGCAGTGCAGATAGTTCCGAGTGAGCCTCCATGGGCAAGAAGAACTGGTGAAAGAGCAGAACCCTCACCAAATTCATGACTCTTGTTCTTAATTTGAAAGCATCCAAAGAATGAGTTGTCACATAACAGGGCATCAAAAGGTGGTGGCTTCCTGGGTATACAGAGTATACTCTCCCTGTTTCTTTTTCGCTGTCCCCAATTATAACACAAGTATCATTTCACCTGGGTTGCATATTGTACCACTCCATAATACAACGTACCCATTGAAAGCTGTGATGTAGCGGTTCAGGAGGCGTCGCTCCTTAGAAGGGAATTCACCATAAAGGAAGAAGTGTTTGCCCCCAAATAAATCTGTCAAAGACAGGGTTTATTCAGCAGAGAAGTGGCACGAAGACTTGACACCCCAAACACAAACCACAAATATGGGTTAGGGTCTCCAAGCATTAATTCCATACAGCCCATCAGGAACCTGATACTGAGGTCCCAGGACAAAACGGCCTCTGTTTTCACTAGCAGTGAAAGACTTCATGCAGCCATAACACATCTTTTGACCTTGCTTTCTCTAAACTCATAAGCACCTGGCAGATCCAGCAGAAACTGAGGCTCTCCAGCATTAAACAATTTATCACACACATTCTAAGCAAATAATCTGAGCATTTTAAAAATGCATTAAATAGCACAGTATCATTGAGATTCTTACTGGAGGTTACCACTCACGATTAAAAGGTGACATTTAATCTTTTTATTTCCTCTTACAAGGAACAACCATGCCTTTAACTTTCAGCTCCTTGTTAAAGATCACCCATCCCCACAAGTTAATCTACTAATGTTTTAATATACTGATTGATCTACCAATTGAAGCTTGAAGTCCTAGACTATCCCCCACCTCAGAATTGTCCATCAGTTCTGACTTACCAGGCAGCTCTGGAATTGGATGATCTGGCTCCTCCTTTTCTTCAACATCTGTGTTTTCATCTGTGGAACCACCATATGGATCGTCATCTGGTTCTGGAGCAGCTCTCCGACCTCCTTGATGCTTTTTGTGATGTTCCTCTTCCACTCTGAAACCAGTGGGAAGTGAAGTCAACTGGGAAAACAGACTTGTTATCATTTCCGTCACCATTAGCATCAAGCTCCTAGTCTTCACAATTAAAGTGTACATTGGCAATTTCTATAGAAGGCTTAGAAACCACCCAGTGTCCCTGTTAAGGGTTTCCAAGGGTGAAACAAGTGAAACCTCTCTCTTATTCAATTTCACGCTCCTCGTCTGTATCCTCCAGGAACTCTCCTTGCTCGCTTGTGGAATCTCATGAACAGCTAAAAGTCCCCCCAGCAATTTCCAACCACAACCCTTTGAGGTCATGATTGGTGAAAGGACCAACCACAACTGTCTTGATTTGACCCACCTCCTCAGCTCATCATCAGTATCACCAGAGTCTTCATCCCCATTGTCTTGAACGCCTGAGGAATGGAAAAGGGAGAAGAATGAGGGGGTTAAAATTAGCAAACCATACAACATTAGCACACCATACAAAATCACAAAATCAACTACTCTAAGACACAGCAATTTGGTGTGGCTTTGGATGGCTTTGCTGTGAGAGATTTTGGCAATTCAGGGAGGACAAATGTCAACCATTACTTGACATGAAAATTGACAGGATTTCCATAGACAGAAGTGATAAGTCACGCGCGCACGCACGCACACACACCAGTGATCAAATGCTGGGGCATGCTGAAAAGGAACAACTATTCTTTTTATGCCTTGTTTGACAACATCCAAAGAAGACTGACCCAGATGCTGTTCAGCTCCTTGGGGCTTTAGTCTGATCTGGTTAAGTTATTTCTTATGTAGAGACAGAACAATAGCAAAAGACTGAAAACTAGGTTTCTACAGTGTGGTGGTAAACAGAATTAAGGTTTCTTCTCTGTGGTCGCTGTGATTCATACATACGGGGGTCACTTGTACCTGTGCAATGCATCACTGGGAACTTTCTAGAGCTGAGTCAGCATTTTGGCCGGTCATGTCCATCAGTGGACATGACCAGGCATTGTTCCCACCTAATGCTAGGTAACAGAACCAAAATTTCTCACCAATACTTGTGGGATCCTCATCACCGGTGGATGCTGCAGAGTCGTCTGCTGAGGTCCGTGAATTGTTATAGATGCTTCTGTTCTGAGAGGTGGAAGGCTCTTCCTCTTCCTCTTTTTCAGGAGATACTCTCCTCGCTGTTGTCTGGGCTGTTTTGGGGCTGGTAGGTGCACTGGGCTTGTGATTGGAGCTGGGAAGGTTAGCTTTCTGCAAAGTAGGAGCAGCTGATTGAAAGACAGGGAAGTCTTGCCTTTTATTCATTTGCTAGAGACTTTAGAAGGCTACTGTATTGAGGGACACACCATCTGGCTAAACAAGGGAGAAGTCAATTGGTGGGACTTGTAGATTTTGTTATTTATCCCCCTACCCAAGCTTTATTCCTATGATTTAAACACTGAAATTTATTGCAGTCCAATAAAATCTGGGGGACCACAAATTGCCCATTCCTGGTCTACGGCCATTGAGTCTAATCCTCTGCCATGCAGGAATACACAATCAAAGGACTCCTGATAGATGGCCATCCGACCTCTGTTTAAAAACCTCCAAAGAAGGAGACTCCACCACATTCCGAGGCAATGTATTCCACTGTTAAACTGCTCTTACCTCTGCTCACTGAACTGCTCAGAGGTAGCAGAGCAGTAGACAGTCCCCTCAAAGCAAAGCAAGTCTCCTAGATGATCACTGATACTACGTTACATTACCTGCTGATTCTTAAGAGGTTTCTGATGTCGGACAGAGACTTCTTCTTCATCACTCTCCTCCTCCTCCTGCTCGCTGCTGGAGGATTCTGCGCTGACCATCAGGTAGCTGGGGAAAACGATCCCAACACTTGTCACCATGGACACCACTGAAACCAAATCTCCTGCCACAACCCAAGACAGGAATCCTCTGGGGCTGGTTCTCATCCTCCTCACCCCCGCCCACTCACCGCTTGCAGGGCAGGCATCGCCGTGTGCGATAACAATCCAGGATCCACTCCTTGCGGACAATGGTACCCCCAAGCCCCTTCACCTGGCTGTATTTGGGAGTGTTGGCAAAGGCACAGCTAGAAGGAGAACATAGGAGAGGAGACACTCAGTACAAAACAACAGTCACCTGGGAAACAGCATCAAGAGCAGAAGCGCTGGCAGAGACCACAAATAGTGAAATCAGTCAGATTACAGACAAATGATTCAGGCAGCCATCTTGTGCACAATTATGTGGAAATTAAATCACACAATTCACTGGGATTAATCTTGAACAGACACTCAGAGGATCTCACTGCAACTGAGGTCTAATCGCTTTCTTTTCTTATGGCAACCCTAGACCTCGGGAGTTCTTTCTTTCCACATCCATCTTCTGAGATGCCTAGCAAAAATCTAGTAATTTTGGTGGGCAGGGAGACAGGGAAGTGGTTGATTCCCATTCACCCCCAAATTTCCTTCTGATCTGAGACCTTATATATTTCCACTGAAACAACAGGTTAACAAGAGAACACACCACGCCTCTGATTTTAAAATCTAACCATGGTCAAGTTGGGCTAATACATGGATGGGTGATCACAGGGGAATATGAGGAATTCAGGAAGGAATAGCTGAGAAACCTGCCTGAAATCATAGGGAGCCATTGCTGCCAGTCAGAGTTGAGAGTACTAGGTTAAATGGACCAATGGCATGATTCCTACTGAATCATGCCATTGGTCTATTTAACTTGCTTTCTGTGTTCTTGGGGCAGAAACAGATGTCTTCATTTGAGAAAGTTAAGAGTCTTTGGGATTGTGCCAAAGTCAAGATGTGCACAGAAAGGGAAAACAGCACTAAGCAAGAGGAGAAGCAGTGACACTTAGATGGTCTGTAGGGCACCTACATGAGATGCGTACTGTCCGGGGTCCAGTCCGTCCGGTACTTGGCCCCCATCTCAAGGGCCTTCTCCCGCAGCTCTGAGCGGAAGGGGTTCTGGAATCCGCTCAGCACAAACACAGTGCCCTGCAGGATATGCTGGAAAGAGCCATTGGCAGTCCCCTCTGAAGGCTGTGTTTGTGGGGGCTTTTTGGAAGGTGGTGTCTTTTGGGGAGGGGGCGCTGACGGAGAAGCTGTGCAGGGGAAGAGAAGAACAAAAAGCGTGACTTAGGAGGAGAAGGGGAAGCACAAATCATCGTTCATTCTTCTATTTAGAACAATTAAAATACAATGCAGAGCAACAGATTCCTTACTTGCAACCTGTGATTAGAACCTCTATTAGATGAGCAACTGTTAGAAGTGGATAATACCTTGTCAATAATTCTCTCATCACATTCCCTTCTAGTCCTTGTGGAAGAAAGAGCTTGAAACACCATGTTGTAAAATGTCTAAAGTCAGACCAAAATACAGGGGAAAAAAGACTCAAAAGATCTTCCAGTACCTTTGGGCACCTCCACAGCTTTGCTCTCTGTAACTTTACTCTCATATCCAGTGGTGAGAGTTTATTTCTACTGTGGTGCCTTGTCTGCATCATGTTCTCTCCCATCAGGTTGGCCTGACATCTACTTGGATTTATTTTAGATGCCAGATGAAAGCAGAGTGCCTCAGAGTTCTGTGCCGGGGCCAACACTCTTCAATGTTTTTGTCAATGACTTAGATAATGGGCTGGAGGAATCCTTACCAAGTTTGCAAATGATACAAACCTGGGAGGGGTAGCCAACATATTGAAAGACAGAAACAGAATTCAAAAGCACCGTGATAAACTAGAAAATTGAGCTGAAAATAGAAGACTGGAATTCAACAGAGACAAATTTTTAGGCCACAAATACCAAATGCACACCTATACAACAGGAGATAGCATGACTTAGCAGCAGTACATATGAAAAGGAACTTGAGATTACTGACCAAAAGCTGAACATGGCCAAGCAGTGTGATGCCACAGTGAAGAAAGAAAATACTATTTTACTCTCCATTAATAAAACCATAGTTTGCAAGACAAGGGAAGTAAGAGTCTCCCTATGTTCTGCACTAAACTGTTGACTGTTTTCCATTATGGACACTGTTGGACTTTCGATTTCAATATATTAAAGATCTGCAGAAACTGTTGGACTTTGGATTTCAATATATATTATTCATATTATTCATTTAAATAATCAGCCTAAACATATCACAGAATCACAGAAATGTAGAGTTGGAAGAGACCACACGGGCCATCCAGTCCAACCCCCTGCCATGCAGGAACACCCTCAAAGCACTCCCGACAGATGGCCATCCAGCCTCTGCTTAAAAACCTCCAAAGAAGGAGATTCCACCACACTCCGAGGCAGCATATTCCACTGCCGGACAGCCCTGACTGTCAGGAAGTTCTTCCTGAGGTTCAGGTGGAATCTCCTTTCCCGCAGCTTGAATCCATTGCTCCTTGTTCTGGTCTCTGGAGCAGCAGAAAACAAGCCCTCTCCTTGCTCTACATGGCACCCCTTCAAATATTTAAACATAGCTATCATGTCCCCTCTTAACCTTCTCTTCTGCAGACTGAACATACCCAGCTCTCTAAGTCTATCCTCATAGGGCATGGCTTCCAGGCCCTTCACCATTTTGGTCGCCCTCCTCTGGACCTGCTCCAGCTTGACCATGTCCTTCTTGAATTGGGGTGCCCAGAACTGGACACAGTATTCAAGATGAGGTCTAACCAAAGCAGAGTAGAGTGGTACCAGTACCTCCCTCGATCTAGACACCATACTCCTATTGATGCAGCCAAGAATTGCATTGGCTTTCTTGGCTGCCGCATCACATTGCTGACTCATGCTCAGCTTGTGGTCTATTAAGACTCCTAGATCCCTTTCACACGTACTGCCATCCAGCCACGTGTCCCCCATCCTATATTTCTGCATTCCATTTTTTCTACCTAAGTGTAGGACCTTACACTTCTCTCTGTTGAATTTCATTTTGTTAGCTTTGGCCCAGCTCTCCAATCTATCCAGGTCATTTTGAATTTTGATCCTGTCCTCTGGTGTATTAGCAACCCCTCCCAATTTGGTGTCATCTGCATCAATATAGGCCTGATTAATTTTAATTTTCATCTTCCATATCTGTCTTTATATTGAGTTTAAAAAGCTACTAGCTTACTTGTCCAGGCATACCCAATTCAATCACTAGAATGTACATAAATGAGTCTGAAGGAAGTATTGGTTTCCCACATGGAAAATGACAAGTCACTTAGAAGCAATCTTTCCTTGCAACATGTAAGCGGAGGAAACCAGTCTTGGAAAATATGAATACTATGGGTCACCTTGATGCAGAACTTGATGCAACTACTGTTAACATGCATGGAAGAAATCAATTTGGGCATAGTTCTGTAACTCCTGGGAATGATGCTACATAAGGATACATCTATTTCAGGAACAAAGTGACAAGGAAAGCCTATTAACAAGTAGCAATGGGAAGCTAGTTACTTCTGAGTACATAGGGTTAAATCTACACCCATCTCAAATATAATCTAAGGGAAATGATTCCTGCAAAGCTCTCTTTTTAAAACGTCATCCACCCCACTGTCATCCACATACTTTTGTGTTTCTTGGCAGGTGGATTCACAGGGCAGGGAATATCAGGGTCAGATTTCTTGGCGACAGATGAGACACTGGTATTTTCCTTGCTGAATTCAAACTTCCTTTTGACAGGTGCAGGTTCCTGAAGGGAGAAGGGAAGTAAAGCTACATTCTTATGCATGTTTCCCCAGGAGCAACTCCCTTCAGCTTCTGAACTGACATACATAGGCTTGCAGGGTAAATGATCTGACTGATTTAAGCAACTGTACCACTGCCTTGCTCTACAAGTGATTCTACTTCAGGTACCCAAGAAAGGAAATCCCAAGAAAGGGTGTACTAAGCCCACTAAATAAAATTCATACTTCAAGGGTAGATTTACTCCTGCATGAATAACAAACACTCAGATATTTAACAAGTGGAACATTGTATTATTGCCCATCATAAAAGGAACAGGAGGTCCTCAGTTACAATCTCTCCTTCACCATAAATCCACCTAGTGATTGTAGGATAACCACTCACTTTCAGCCTCAGAGCCCTACCAACCTGCTGTTTCGGGAGATAAAAATGACAACCTACCTAACCGGGTTGTTGTAAGGACTGTAACACATAATACACATAAAGCACTTTGGCCTCTCGAAAGCACAAGACAAATGTTAAACAAACAGATTAAAAAAGGCACCTCTCTCCAAGGCTAACCTACACAGGTAAATCTTCACATCCAACCCATCAAGATGGTAGCCAGACTTTACCTTGGGAGATATTTTGGTAGCAGGCTTTGCTGCAGTGGACGGCAAAGGGTCTGGGGAACTGGACATGCTGCTTTGCAGTGAAGCAGCAGCATAACTGGGTGAAGACTGGTCATTGTGAAAGGCTGCAAAGACACAGGACAGTGAATAAATCATTTTCAACCTGGCAAGTATGTATTCTGAAAAGCAATGTGGACTTTGAAGACCAGGTGTTTTGTGTTTTGGGGTTCAACCGAGCCTTAAGGGAAAAGCTAACAGATCACACTTCTCACTTCCACTTTTACTCAATAAATCTCAATAAATCCTACTTGATAGTGGCTGCAAAACAGAAAGTGGAAAAACTACCTTTTGGACTATAATCTCCCCAACACCACTGCTGTTGGTCAAGTTGGCTGGAGGATTCTGGAAGCTGGAGTTTAAAAAAGTAACTTTTCAAAGGACTGACCAAGACTTCTGATGACTAAATGAACCTCCGTATCCAAGGGCAGGACAGCACTTGGTATCACTTGCTGGAAAGGGCTGTTTCCCTCATGACCTCCTTGCTGGCATTTGGGAGGCATCTGGCTGACCAATAAGGGTACTGGACTTTTGCCCAATCCAGCAAGGCTCTTCTTATGTTATCAGTCAGTTGGAGGCAAGATGTTGGATTGGTTCGGTATAGCTACCTTTAGGTGGGGAGGCCAGGGGTTTGCTGGCACGGCTGAAGAACAAAGCGCCAGGTTTCAAAGAGCTGGAGTTGCTGTCCTCGTCCTTCACCTTGAACTGGCCCAGCTTGGTGACCTTCTGCAGTGGAAGAAGCAGGAAGAGGAGAGAATGAGGGTTTAAAGTTGGTCAAGGAACAACAGCTGAGAACAAACAGAACACAACATTAAGGTTACTGCGATACTCACTGGCGAATTTGTTTTGGAATGAACCTCGTTGTTGTTTGGAGGTGAGTGGAACCTCACAAAGGAAAGACCGTAAGCTAAGGACTAAAGAGAGAAGCAAGATGTCTCAGTAAAACAGAGGTGAGAACTGTGTGGCCCATAACCTGCCTACCAAGACCCCATGACTCCCCTTTCTTGTACCCCTAAAAACCTTCAAGAGACACAACTGTGGGTCCTAAATACCTATCCCCCCCTTTTTTTTCTCAAAACAAGTCTCCATCTGGGTACTTGTAGTTTGAAAAAATGGATAGGTACAGGCTGCAGTGGTCCTGGGGGTGTGTGTCATAAAAACAGAACAAAAATGCTTGTCTAGCTCCTTTGGGGTCTGTCCATCCCTGTAGAAGAGATTTCATTAGGGTTCCAAACACTTAAAGTCATCCCCAAGCCCTACCCCCTCTAATCATTGTCGTACATGCCTTACGAAGCTTGGGATGGAAGACAGCTCTGCTAAGCAAACCCACTTATGCTCAACACTATTATATGCATGTTAGGCACAGATAAGACTAATACTACACAGTCAGAATAATATTTTGCTTGCAGTTTCCATTTCATGGATCAGATGTTGCTGCCCTAATAAACAACCATGGCTGCTCATAATCTTTTCACATCATCAGTGCATACGACCCTGGAGCTTACCTTTATGGACTGTCAGCCCTGGTAAAGCTATGAAAGTTTACTTGGGAGTCAGCCCTATGAAGGTCAGTGGGATTTGCTTCTGAGTAAACACACAGGATTATGCTCAAAATATTGGGATGTCTTTAACAGAATTTAACTCTTCCAAGCAGTGCCATCTACTCATATGCAATTCTAATCTGGCAAGCAATAGCAGAGACATGAATCTGATTTTCTACCACATCTCTAGAGAAAGAATCTAGGTGGATTTGGGGTGCTACCAGCAGCGATTAAATATCTGCAACCTCTGTTTGCAAGAAAGGGAAACTAATCAAATTTCCAAACTAGATGAGATACTATTCCTCAAGTCTTCTTATACTGTCATCACTAAAATTTTCTGTTCCAGTATGCAAAGTCCCTTTTAACCTGTCCACGAAAATGTTCTTTTAATACAAAGCAATACGAGATCTATGCAACAGGCAGACAACAGGGAGAGATGGCAACTAACTCCTGGCTAACTAGCAAGGGGACAAATGTATGCAAGACTCCAAATGTGACACTGGCTGGCATCGCTATATACGAACCTTGGTATAGGGCTGAGTACAAACAATTTTCACCCGGTCCCACTTCCTTTCAGCTGTTGCCTTCACCAGCTTATCTGGCCCAAACATACGGACTCTGTTCAGGTTGGTGCCATTCTTGCTCTCTGAGGGGGACATAAAGGAGGATGTGACCAGCAATACCTGAGGTGAAAAGGAAAAGATGACAGTGAAGATCATGGTATGGACTTTTAAAGATCAACTCTATTACTATTATTACATTCCAGACCTAACTCCAAAATACCGTGACAAAGATCCTGAAGGGAAAATTCAGACACAGAACTAGAAGAAAAACAAACCTAAACATCAGTGGGATGTATTTTCTGCTTTCTGATAGGAACTCTGATGTTCAGGAAAGCAGAACAATACAGATACTATGTGAGGAAGATTTACCTGTATGACTTTTTGCCTCTGTAATGCTCTGTCATAACAGCCAACCACTGGATGGTTTTAATTCAGCTGAATATGCCAGGCTAAGCTGCTGTAATTTTGTTTGTTCCTGACTCTGTTCCCACCCACACATTTCTATGCGTGCAAAATTCCTGCCATTGGATTTACACAGTCCTTCAAGCCGACTTTGGGAAACAGCCCTCACTTGTAGTATGTCTCAAAACCACAAAACAGAAAAAGGCAAGAGCTGTATGGCCAGTGTCAGGAAACAAAAGACAGCCCACCTAAACCAAAAATACTGCAAAAGGAAACTGATTTTGGAAATCTGAAGCTATTAGTTTCTGCTGTAGAAAAGCCTACTTCACACTCAGGATGGAAAAACAACGGCCCCAAAGACATTCTGCTCACTGCCCTCACCTCATAGTTTTGTTCACTGGATGATGCAGAGCTGCCTGCCAACACTTCCACAAATGCAGAGCCTTCATTGCCAATGTCAATGCTGTGAATCTGCTCCTCTTTCTCAAACTGTGGGGAGACAGGGCAGTCTCAGCTGAGGGTTAGGGGAAACACACAACAACAATCCTAAAGCTCAGGCTTGTGCAGTTCACAAATGCCCTACTGAACACAGCCATCTTTATCTCAAACTTTGTATGAGCCCTATCATATTAATGTATACAGCATTTGGCCCTGTGGCTGGTTCCAGCCCTTCTCGGATGCCAATCCACTAATGCCCGCATTCCCATGCCATTATCTGTGGTAGTTTCTAAGCCTTTGCACAGTTCTTTTCCCCATTTCAAAAGACTTAAGTTCTTCTCCTAAATAAAGCTTAGTTACTGACAGTCAGAGCTTTTAGGTAAAATATTTTTGGTCCAACCCCATTGCCTGTGGCTCTATTCAGCACTAAAATGTAGCCCCCTCCTCACCTAAGCGATACTGATTTTCACCTGTGAGTTACCAGATTTAAACCCACAAAAACAAGTATGGTGTTGCAGTTCAAATGGATAGCTTTGGGCTGTCACTCTCTCCCTCTCTGTCTAAACCTGACCTACCCCACAATGCTTTTGTGAGGACAAAGTGGGCAAGAGGAGAGCCATATATGCCATCTTGCATTCAACGGAAGAAATACAGGATACAGGCATGTCTAATCATAGAAATAATCCAACAGTATTCCTTGGGTGAGCTGCAGGGACATGCAAGGAACCAACAAAACCTCACCTGTAATATGACAGAGATTTGTTTCTCTCCAGCCTGGGCAGCCTTCCACTTGCGATAGGTGTCAGCTTTCAGCAAGTTCTCAGCACAGTGAGTCTGGTGAGAAGGAAGGGTGAAATAAATTAACGTTAGAAAAGCATACCAGTATACCTCAGTTAATGAAGTACATGTGTCCCTTGGCATGACTTCTTTAACATAAAAGTTGGTTCCAGAGGCTGAAATAACACAGAAAGTCTAGGGATAGGTTCCTATGCTACATAAAAGAGGAGTACTTCAACATGTTTCAGCAGGCTATTTATTCAAAACTAACAATATGTACATGTGAAATGAAACAACCAAGCCTTGCCTAAGTAACCAAAAATATTTTGAAACTTCCACCCACTTGACAGGTTTTTTCAAAATGCATCTTTCATCAGCACCCACTATTCTAATGATGCTTCATTTTGGTGGCCAGACTATGCTTTCTTAAAAACATGCTAGGGATAGCTTGTGAGGCAGGTGTATCTTTTCCCTCTTTTCGCTGTTTTGCTGTTCAGGTATGCTCAGCAAGGGATTCTGAAGTCAGCGGCTGTTTATCTTGCCTGCATAGGCAAATGCGCATGGTTAACATAAGACTGGCTAGAGCAGAATCCCACTGCTTTCCCAGCTCCTGCTTTATTTCACCATTTGCTCCAGACATGCTGCTGCAACCTAGCCACTGAAATTCTGTGCTTCTGCAGCCCACTTTCAGTAGTCTCCAGCGCTGATGTTGCAACCAAACAAATAAAAACAAAAACAAACAAACAAAAAACCACAAAAAACCTTACGAGTATAGAAAGAACAAGGCGGGAGGAAGGGGCCGAGTAGGTGTAAAAAGACATTGTTTAAAAAAGATCACCCTTGTCAAGGGCTTTGTTAACTGAGACATGCCGGCACCTCCTGACCAGATCAGCCACTGACTTCCTCAATTATTACATCCTAGGGCTTTTCCACACTACACTGTTGTAGTGCTATTATTCCACTTTCAACATCCTATGGAATTCTGGGGTTTGTGGTTTATTGAAGCCAAAGAGCTCTCTGGCTGAGAATTGTAAATTCCCCTCCCTAACCTGCAAACCCCAGGATTCCATAGGATGTTGAAAGTGGAATAATAGCACTATGACCGTGTGGTGCGGAAAGGCCCCTACGCCACTGAGGCACAGAAGTGGTAAAGTTACCTTTAAGAAGGGTGCTTAAAATGACATCTTCTAACACCATACAACGAACATCATCCTACCACCGATCCCTTACAGATAGCTCAGCATCTCCCTATATCCATTGTCCTTTTTACCATATCCAATTCTGCCAGCTTTGCCATGGTTCGTCCCCCAGTTCCTATATGTGATCTTATTTAAGGGTGGGGAAACCTGCAGACCTCCAGGTGTCCTTGGACTGCATTTCCCATCAGCCCTACCTGGCACAGCGAGGGATGATGGGAGCCCAAATCCACCAACATATGGAGGGCTGCAAGTTACCCCAACCTTGATCTCGGCTGCACCGCCTCCACCTTTTCTCTCTCTTCTGAAACACCCCCCTCCACGTCTTCCAGAATGAGCCCGTCCAGACTTAAACAATTACAAACCCCCCCCCCGCAACTACGAATGGTTGCTTCCAAGCAGCAGCGACGCCGAATGGGAACCTCCCTCCCGCCCACTCCGCCTCCCTCCACCACGGAAATGCCGGGCCTCTCCGCAAAGGGAGCGGCCGCCGCCAGCTCGCCCCCATTTTCCTTCGCACCGTGTCGGAACTGCTCGCGGAGACCACATGTCGGATCGCAATCTCCGGCATCTCCGCGCCACTTTCTGTCACCGCCGTGACCCGGCAGCAAAACTCCGCCGAGCCCCCGGAAGTAATGGTAACCCTCTCTGTGGTCGCTCTAGCCTCACTTATTCCCAGCCACGGCTAGCCTCTATGGTTTTCCCCGGCCGCCCTGTAGCTGTTTCTGCGCACGCGGCAACGGCTGAGCGATGTCAGCAGAAGGGAGTTGCATTTCTGTTTAATTTGTGCCTTGTCGCTGGGTTTTTTCCACCACTTTTTTCTGCTGTAGTTTCCTTTAATTTTCTTGATCTCTAAAGTTTAATAACTCTGAAACCCCCAACCAGGCTGGAAATCGTTTTAAAAGAAGAATGGCACATTATAATACTTGGGAAACGAAGGATTGTTGCAGCATTGTTGATATATTGTTTATTACATTTTTTAAATTTTAAGCAAAGTAATATTACAAAACACAATTTCAAATTAACACAGAAAATCAGGTAAAAAAAGACACACCGACGCCCAATACCAAACACAAAAGAATACGTATTAATGCTGCCCTACAGTAATTATCATAATCAAACACAAAAACAACACAAAAAATTCACAGAGTCAATGTAATTTTTTAGAGGAAGGTTAAGTATAATCAATATTTGAAGAGCTGTTTTATTCATTATGTATAAATGCATATTATGAATATATTATTACATATTTAATGCATTGTTCAATTATTGTCATTAGTGGAACTCTTAATATCCAACCCCCCTTGATTCCCAGTTTTGGGGAAAAGGTGAGGTATAAATGAAGTTAACCCCAACAAAATGTGTCTGTCCATAATAATAAAATACCAGTGATATTGGCTATCGGTAACCATGAATACTAAAGAGATTACTGATTTGTAGCAAATGTATACATTGGTGAAACAGTAGGTCAATAAATAACCATAAATCTTTGACATTATGTTTAAAAATCGTCTTCTCAAAAATGGCTTTTCAGTGTAAAGAATTGCTTTATACGTTGTAGCAGGTAAATCTTGCAGGGTGAGGCTCTTACTGCAAAAAGAAAGAAGAGAATTCTAAGAATGAAGGGAAGGAGAAATTGCCTTTCTGCACTACACTGTTATAGTGCGATTATTCCACTTTCAACATCCTATGGCATCCTGGACTTTACAGTCTGGGGAGAAGCATTTAGAATTCTCAGCCAGATTGCTCTTTGGCCTCAGTAAACTACAAGCCCCAGGATTCCGTGGGATATTGAAAGTGGAATAGTAACACTCTAACAGTGTAGTGTGGAAAGCACTATAAGCACTATCATTCCGCTTTTAATGGCCATTGTTCTGCCCTATGGAATCCTGGGATTGGTAATTTAGGGAGGAGCATTTAAAATGCTCAGCCACGGCATTCCATTGCCTCCCCAAGATGAAAATGAAAAAATAGTGCTGTAATTATATAGTGTGCGTGGGCCCCGAGATAGGTGACTCCAAATTTATTCTTGTGGTCCATGAGACCCAGTTCTACCGGAGTTGTGGCCAGAACACCAGACTCCTAACTCTTGTCAAATCTGATCCACTGAGATAAGTTTTAGGAGTGATCTCTCTTTGAAAGTGTGCACATGTGGGAATGCATACCAAAGATAGTGTCCCTTCCACACCATCAAGGAGAAGACACTCATATAAAGGCAAGTAAACAAGTCTAAGTTAGGAAAACAGGAAAGACTTCCGGTTAAACCATTATTGGCAGACAATGAAAAACCAGCTATTTCACAGCTGGAAGCAAGATTGCAAAGCAGTTATGTTTGGTACATCTTTTTAAGCAAAAGCCCTTGGTCCCAATTCTGATTTTCTCTCTTTTTGTCCCCTACTCTTCTCAATTCTGCATGTGTGGCTTCTCTTTTTGCTTCTCATTTCCTCTGCTTTTACATTGTCGAGATAATATACATGATAAAGGGGGATTCATGAGAATCTCCATATGATCCATTTTTGCATCCTTGACCCAACCAGAAGCCATATTACATCAAAGAATAATAAATATGAAAGGCATTTAGGCATGACCTGTTCTTTCACTGTCTCAGGATTCTCCCTGATGGTCATTTGAAAACAATGGAGTATTTTCTTTTAAACGACTTCTACCACCTAGTGTGGAAATCTAACTTCTCTTGGTAGATCTGTCACAATTAGCTTCTGAAGTAATGTAATTTTCAAAGTCATTCACTGAACCCATACTCTTTTTAAACCCACAATGCACATGGGCTATAGGACCTCAATCAGAAATTTCTATGGTCTAACAACATTATGTTAGTGTGGAAATAATTTCTGTATACCTCTTTCACCTCTGGGCTAGCAACTGGGGACAATCTGAGTAGTTGTTGATTGTGCTATAAGTACAAATCGAGATCTGAGGGTCTTCTTAGCAGAAACCGTGATAATATTCCCTCTATTATAATGATGTCTCTCCAACCATAGGCTTTCTTGCTGGTAGCACCAGCCCATAGCAACTCTGTAATCTGTGCAAACCACCCTCCACTCTAATAATCCAAAATGTGTCTACCACATGGTCACCTTGGCACATTGTGAGTAATTAAAATGATGGCTGAACCTCAGACTCAGCTACCTGATGTGGAGAACCAGGACTGCAGTCAGATTTGGGCCCAACTGAAGCCCTGAAAAACTGCCAAAGAAGGTCAAGGGCTGTTCTTGACCACACTATGGAAAAGTTCCCTTTTTGGGGGCCTACAGCTCTCTTAGATTCCAATGGTCCCAAAAATGGGCCATCTTGCCTATGAAAGTCTCAGCCTGAAATAGGATCTGTGGAATGTGCTGATTCTGATCCTGCCCTCCTGTGGGATTTACACAATTCCCCTAATCTCCGTTCTTTGAATCGCATTCAGAAATTCTTCCATCAGATTCATATTGATACTCGGCTAATGTTCATGCTCAGAAAGAACAAAGGCTTTCTTGAAAGAACCTATTTTTTCCCTGTAGTGGTGATGGACAGCACTCATAGTTTGTCACCATGCTTCTTCTTAAAAAACCAAAAAGTCCACTTAACAGCTCAAATTGCAACCTGCCCATTAGAATGTCTCCAGGGCTTTCAGTGTCTAACAATAGGGCCTCTGTGTTCTTTTACTTGGGTAGATATACTTGTTTTCCCTGAACCATTTCAAGGTCAGTCAAATTGCCAAGGTAGAGAAGGCCCCTACTCCCCTCACTAGTGGTTCTCTCAGGAATAGGATGCAAAATGCATAAGATGGACATCACCATTACTTCTAGAGTTCTGATTTAAGGGCCTGGACATGAGGTCTCAGGACCAAGCCATCCTTCTCAAGTAGTCCTCAGGGTTGGGAGAGGGGAGGAATCTGCAAGATGAGAATGCTCCTTTGCCAGTTCTGAGGCCCTGATCTTAAGTCTCAGGGCCTGGTCCCTCTTCTCTGATCCTCGGGGCACAGGACACGAATCTCAAGATGAAGACATGGACTTGAAAGATGTGTGTGTATGTTTTTCCTCCTTTGCTAGACTTTTTTTTTTTTCTTTAACTTGAATGCCAAACTATGAATAACTGTGGTTAATACTTAATGCATCATAGTTAATGACATGACCAGTGGTTGCAACCTATAACATCACAATATGATAATCTCTGGGTCTTAGTTTTTGACCTTGAAATGTTAGTGTTTTTGATTTGAATGATGTCATCTGTGCAGCTGTGGCTGGTGCTTCTTGTATCATGCTTAATGACATCACTGGTGAGCTGGCCCTTGCAACATCACCTTTATAACATCACCAGGCCCCACCTCTTATGACATCATAAATGTACATCTCTATGTCTCAGGTTTTGGCCCTGAAATTTGAGGACCTGGAATGGTCCTGATCTTGCAGCGTCAATCACTTGCTGTGGCTATACCATTAGTCCACTCGTAGCTTTGTCATTGCATCTCAGTGGCTCTGCTTTTTTTTTTTTTTTTTTTTTTTTTTTTTTTTTTTTTTTTTGCCTTCTTGACTGTGCTCTGACGCTGCTTGGGCTCATGTGTCCTGGTTTTCATCTGTGAAATGTTGACACTTATGCCAGGGTTACTGTACCAAGTGACAACATAGCTGTTGAATGTAATTGCTGAAGATCCACCATGAGAATCTTCAGTGAAATGGACCTCTTAGTTCACAGCCATCGGGTCCAACTGCCGGCCATGCAGGAATACACCATCAAAGCATTCCTGACAGATGGCCATCCAGCCTTTGTTTAAAAATCCTGAAAGAAGGAGACTCCACCACACTCCACGGCAGCACATTCCACTGTCAAAATGGGCAGGTCATTTTTCACTGACTGCAAAATGCTATCCTACTGCGCCAAATGGCCGTCCTCCCATGCCAAAAATGCAGTAAAAAGTGAGCTTGCTGTGACTTGATCCCAGAGAAAATGGCAATGGGCACCAGAATGTCCTTTCTGTGAAGAGGGGGCATACAAAAACTCACACAAGCTGGCTTTTCAGATGAGGAAGCATTTCCCTTTTTCCTTACTCTCTTTGTATTCTGCAAGTTGAAACTCAAAGCTTGCTGCTCCATTGCCAAGAACGAGAAAGGTTTGAGGAAAATGGAGGTGGTTGTGTTCCCTTAGCCATTAGAGGAGCCAGTTGCCTCACAAAAGGACTGCTTGAGGTGATCAATAAACAAAGAGAATCGACTGTCTGGAAGGTTACAACGATATCCAGGCATTTCGAGTGCTTCGCGTCTTAAGCCATGAGCCCAATGCCAAGCTCATATTTGCTTTCTCATCAGCTTACGTAACTGGTCGAGCTTATAAACTTCTACCATGTTTCCACAACTCTTCAGAGGCTACAGTTCTGCAGGGATCCTGCATCCCACCACCCACCATGATGACTTGGGTCACCTTTGGCCTTCTCCTGGCCTCTCTTCTGGCTGGAGGTGAGTCCATACCTATCTTTTACAGGCAACGCTGTTTTCCCCTCAAAAGTGAGACAAGTGAGAAAAGTGAGGGTTAAAGCTGGACATATGCTTTAGCTGGGATCCAAAGTTCAGTGCATGTTGCTTGCTTGTATAGGAGATACATTGCCATAATCTCCAACAGATGAAAACCTGGACACATGCGGCCAAGCGACATCAGAGACGGCTAAGAAAGCAAAAGTTATTAATGAGGAAAAAGAAGAAGAAAAGATGAGGAAGAAGAAAAGAAAAGCTAGGAAAAGGTCGTAGCACTTTCCTTTTGCCTGGGTCTACTAGGAGAGGAAAGATTCCAGCCCTTCTCTCCTTTCTCTCTTACTGAGTTAATTGATTACAAACTACTTCTACTCTCTGAACTCAGGCCATTTCCACACTATACTGTTATAGTGCTATTATTCTACCTTTAACATCTTGTGGAATTCTGGGCTTTGTAGTTGACTGAGGCCAAAGAACTCTCTGGCCGAGAATGCTAAATGTCTCTCCCTAAACTACAAACCACTGGATTCCATAGGATGTTGAAAGTGGAATAATAGCACTCTAACAATGTAGTGCAGAAATGGCCTCAGATTTACAAGTAAGATAACAATCAAGATTTAGTTTAAATTAAATCGTCAAATTTCTCCAGTTAGTATCCTGTGTTGAAATCAAATCAGGCAAAATCTCAGTACTTACAAATGCCTATCTTTGCTCCTTAGAAAACCGCATTTACAGAACTGTGTTTCCAAACTATGCCAACTTCTGACTTGGATGGCAGACGTAGAAATGTTCTGAGAAGTTTAAGGTGCTACATTTGTGGCATGGGAGAGGTAGAAGATATTTCACACAATTTATTTTATCGCCAGTAGTATCAAATCCTAGGAAGATATTCTTGGGACAGATTTTGGCTTCTGTACAAGGAGAAAACTCTCAGATGAACATATGCTGGCTACTGTCAGACTGTGACCCATATGTCACATATATAAGAGCCTTATTTGCTAAGTCGGCTAAAAGCATTCATGCCGTTGAAAATGTAAATATTGCTATAGATTGTGCAAGGGGCTCATCAGTTTGACTTTTTAAATGTATGTACATCCATGTATTTTTTATTGGATCTGTAATGCCTGTAAGTCAAATATAATAAACAACTGACTGACAGTTTGCAGCCATTGAATTAAGACAGCAACAAAGGGAGGGAGGAGAGAAAAACTGGGACATTTTAAAATCAGCTGAAAAAGTGGAATGATAGTGAATTAACTGGGACTGGCTCTGGCAAATCAAGATGGTTGGAGGGTATGGTATATAAGATGTGGAACAGTACCTGTAAAGAATATGTCAAGATGGGAAAAGACATACAGGAGGAAGGAAGCTGGACTGTGATAAGTGGCAGTTCCAGCTTTCATTATATGGCCAGAATCTTACCAGCATTTCCAAGAGATGTTGAATTGTATTTACTGACTCTTTCTCTCAACCTAGTGATCTCCCTGTCAGCACCAGCACATTCTGAAAAGCTTTAGCAGCAGGTAGTGTTATTAGTTCTCCTTCAGGAGCTTCAGCTTGCTTCTCTTCCTCCTTCTTTCATCCTTTGAGTTTGCGGCTTTCAGTCTTTTTTTTCTAAAAATGTCTCTGTCTGGTTCCATTATTTTTCACCCAACTTTAATTAAGCCTTTGTAGTTGTCTCCCTGTTTATCAGTGCTAATTTTTAGTAAGCGGTGACCTTTCCCATATTTCCTTACCCTTCCCATCCCATTTGGGCTCCAGGTTTTTTTAGCTTACATTTTGAATTTGATGTCATTCTATAGTCAGAGCAAAGTGTGTTTTTATGTAATAGTTATGTGTCTGTTCTCTCTCCCATGTTAGGGGCATTGTACTAGGACGAAAGCACAAAAGCAAGACTGTATACTTAATTAATTGTATGCACCTTTCTAAAAGGTGCTTTTTTTCCAAAAAGAGAGAAAACTTTAAAGGTGGCTAACCCAGAACCTCTGGAATGATGCATACGCAATTTAGCAATCTCAGAGCCCCAAAAGGGCTATGATGTTACTAGATTTCATACCTCTCTATGAAAAGAAAAGGGATCTGACAATTTTGGGTGGCATGAAGACTTGAGGCGTTCTGAATTTTTATTCAAATTTGGGGTGTGGATTGTATCAGGTTCTAATGAGTCCAGGCAGAACTGGGACCCGGTGCGCATCATCAAATTGGATTCTGAACAGAATATGGTTGGTGTGTGTGTGTGTGTGTTGCATATTCATCCTGCACTGGACACTGCAGTTAGAAAAGAATATCATAGAATCACAGAATTGTAGAGTTGGAAAAGACCAGAAGGGCCATCGAGTCCAACCCGCTGCTGTGCAGGAATATACCATCAAAACATTCCTGAAAAATGGCCATCCAGTCTCTGTCTAAAACCCCCCAAAGAAGGAGACTCCACCACACTCTGAAGCAGTATATTCCACTGTCAAAATGCTCTTACCATTAGGGAGTTCTTCCTGATGTTTAGATGGAATCTCTTTTCCTGAAGTTTGAAGCCATTGCTCCATGCCCTAGTCTCTGGAGCAGTGGAAAACAGGTTTGTTCCATCCTCCATATGACATCCCTGAAAAAAAGTAGGTGGGAGAGGCTGAGACCAAGGACTCTTTCACATTACACAATTACAGCACCATGATACCACTTTAACTGCCATGTCTGCAACCTGTGGGGTCCTGGGACTTGTCATTCGGATAGGCAGTGGAACTCTCTGGCTGAGAATTCAAAATACCTCTCCTTAAACTGCCAATCCTATGATTCCGTAGGATGGAACCATCACAGTTAAAGTAGAATCAGAACACTTTAAATGTGAAGTGTGAATGGGGCCAAGGTGATGTATGGAAATGTGCTGGGTGTGATACTTAGTACACTGTGCTGTGTAGAAATGCACTACTTAGTTTACAGGTGTTTATAAAATGTGCACCTTCTTTCATTTTATTTTATTTCATTTCATTGCCCAGGAAGCTGTTTAATGTGTGAGACCTGTATTAGTCCTGGTGAAGGTTGCACTGGCTTGACTCATCCCTGTGGAACCCATGAAGACACCTGCCTTACTATTATTGGAATGAACTCTTTAGGTGAGTTAAGCAAAGTCCTTATTGTGTCCCTTCCAGCTGGTTCTGACTTATGGTGACTCTAAGGCAAAACTATCATGGGACTTTCTTCTCCAGGTTTGTTCTGAGGGGATTTGCTATTGCCTTCCTTGGAGACAATAGCAAACTCTGCCATGCAAGTCCATTTGATATCCAAGGTCACCAAACACACTTGCATGGCGGAGTGGAAATTCGAACCCATATCCCCCAAAATCTTAGTGCAGCACTCAAACGGACTACACCATACTGGCTCTCAAAAGTTAAGCAAAGATGAGCTTGCAGTTCTCGTCTTGGCTCTGCAGAGGGAGAAAAAGAGCTGAATTATTACAACTGTAAATTCCATTGCCCAAGGAATGAAAGCTCATTCTTTAGAATCTGGAAACTCTACCACCTTTTCTCCTATTCCGAATGTTGAGCAATGAGTAACTAGATAAGACAGTATACCTATAACAAGGCTTAATTTGGATGACTGTATTTTGGTTTATTGAGCCAAAAGACAGACCAGCCTTTTGTCCATCCAACATACTTCCTTCTCTCCTCTCTTTGTAGCACACACAAATGTAATGCAGAAGTCACCAATGAAACACAGTTTCCCAATTTGGATAAAATTGTGGTTTCTAGCTTTAAAATACTCCAGGATCATAAACAATGGTTTGAAGTAAATCCCAGCTTGTTCTGAAATCAGAAACTATGGTTTGCTAGTTCACTCGGAGGAGCGAACTATGAAACAGCAAATGCTGGTTAGTTGGAAATTAACTGTTATCTTCAGTTAGACACTACAGGAGGGAAGCAGTTATGAGCGCAGCTGTAGATCATCTATATCATGGCTTAGAAGCTAATGTGATTGTCTGAAAGCAGCCCAAATCTGCAAACATCCCTATATGAACCTGCACATTTTCAAAGATGGAAAAAGTCTAGTTCATGTTGCTTTGAAATGTTTTTATCTATAATTCCTTTTCATTTCCACTCGTCTATGTTTTTTATGAAAAAAAAATTCACAATCCATATTAAACATAAAGATATGCATTTATGGAGGTGTTTGAGAGAAATTTCACATATAAATTTATACTTTGATAGAAAAATAAGTACATCAAAAGCATTTAAAATATTTGTATGGGAAGGGATTATACAATCCTAACATCTATTCTTAATTTAAATATTTTTTTAAAAAAGTATTTTAGGTATTTAAAAAAATAAAAAAATACTTTTTTATTTTATTTTATTTTATATTTTAATACTTCTAATAGTATCCAAAGTTGCTTTGCTATCAAAGCATAAATTCTAAAGTCCTATTTGCTATCAAAGCATAAATTCAAATGTGAGATGTCTGTAAAAAATCTCCTACATGCATATTTCTGCATATTTTGTTGTTCTTCTTGTTGTGCGTCTTCATGTTGTTTCTGACTTATGGCAACCCTAAGGGTGAACCTATGGCCCTTTTCGCATAGCATTTTCCATGCGAAAGAGGGCCTGGAGCATGGCGCGATTGTGAGGAGCGATCTGCACAATGCACTCACAATCGTGCAATGCTCCAGGGGCCAGCAGGTGCCGATTGCGCACTTTTTCATTTTCAGCTAGAAGCCAAAAATGGCGCACGATCACGCATTGCTCCCAGGCCCCATGCACACTTACCTGGCATGCGGAGCCTCTGGAGCCGCGTCAGTCGCGCTTCCTGCCCCAGTGCAGCCTGGGAAATTCCCAGGCTGCACTGTGGAAGGAAGAGGTGGGGCTCTTGTGTGAGCAGGCAGCTCGTGCGGAGCCGAAGGACCCCAGATGCAAGAACCTCTAACCGGAGGCTGCTCACGCGATCTCCGCACCCTAGCGCTGGAAGAAGGTAAGGTGCAGAAAGGGCCTATCACAGGACTTTCTGGGGCTGAGAGTGTGTGATGTGCCCAAGGTTACCCAGTGAATTTTCATGGCCAAGTGGGGACTTGAACTCTGGTCTCCTGGGTCGTAGTACACTGCTCAGACCATGACACCATGCTAGGTCTGTTTATCTGCTCATAATTACATCAAAACATTCAGAGGACTGTGAAATCTGGTAGATAGGTTCTCAAAGCATCTTAGAAAAGATTCTCAAAATGTGACATTGCTCTCTGATCTGCTGCAAAATTGAAATTGCATAGGCAGTATTATTACCTGAAAGATAAGAAAAAATGATTATTGCATAAGCTTCTGGGAACTACAGCCCTCTTTATCAGCTACAAATGGGCTATGGCCACAAAAGTTTAAATCGTAATCAATTTGTTAGAATTTAAGGTGCCACAAGACGCTCTGCTGCTTTTCATGCAACAAACTTAACATACCTACCCCTTTCTAAATTGCTTCATTTGGACCAAGAAATGTTCAGGCAATGTTTCCTGCCCCTGTTTTTCCCTGATCTAATATCACATCACAACCTCCACCAAAGTGCTCAGTGTCAAGTGAGTAGAACTGAGCAACCAGGTCTCAGTTAGTCCATGATGGAAACAATCTTCCACAGCTGCCAGCTTTGAAACACTTAGCCAATTTGCATTTGCAAAATTTCTTTTCCAGTTTTCTCTCTCTTAATTCTTCCTTCTTGTTTTCCAGGTGGCAGCAATACTATAGAGACCCTCAAGACCTGCATTGCTGCTGAGGATTGCTATGCTGGCTCCATCAGCATCACCACCAATGCTGGGTTGCATTTGGAGAGCATTTCCAGTTGCTGCCACGATAACCTTTGCAACCGCTGGGAGCTGAATTGTACGGCACAATCTCCTTCTCTCCCCTATGCTCTATAGAATAAGTGACCCAATGTGGCTCTCTGGAAAGGGTTGGGCCACTGACCCTATCATCCTTTGCCATGTTGGGTTCAGATGATAGAAGCTTCAGCCCAAGTACATCTAGAAGGCCAAAAGTTGCTATATCTTCCCTATAGTTACCTTCCTAGAAAATGTATATCCTTGTGTTTCTTTGCACACATTTCTTTCTGCCTGTTTGCATGCCCTCTTTGGGCAGCTGATGGGCCCAACACATCTCTCTTTTCAGAAGCTCTTAAAAAAAAACTGGTCCCAGCTGAATAGCATCTCTCTACATATTCATTTAGATGGTGATTCTAAGAATCTGTCTTATTTCCCCCTCTATACTGTGGGCTTACAGTTGTTTTTCTGATGATATACTCAGGAGATCACAGTGTAAGGAAAGCCTTACCAAAAGCATAGAAAATAAGATTAGGATAGACACCTAAAAAGCATTAAAGCGAAAAAGGGCCACCGCTCAAGGAAATTTGTATGCATATGCAAAGAACTTCAAAAAGAAAGAGTATTTTCCCTACCCCCACCCCAATTCTGCTGGCTATCTCATGGTACCCTTCTGGATGGCCCAAAATCATAAAAGGAGGCCTTTCAGGTGGTGTGGTGACCATTGCCAAAGGGGAATGCTCAAAAACCTGTGTATACAGAAGGCCAAGGATACTGACCAAGGACAAATCAATTCTATAAACCCAAGATAGTTTGCATAAGCAATAACGTTTCATTAATGCAGAGGGAAAGTACAGCTCAAGTCCAGATCTGGCATGCATTCAGATCTAGGTCATCTGAAGGACCATATTCTGACATCCAAGACTGCTTAGGCGCTGATATATTCAAGACAGGCCCTCATCCAGCCATCCTCATGGGCGTGTCTGGTGGGAACGTAAAAGGGAAGCAACCACTTTGCAAATGACTCTTACTTGTCATCCATCAAAAGCTGCACATATCAGTAGGTATTAATTCCAAACAGTCAAACCCTAAGCAGCCGAGGCTGTGGACTGCATAAGACAAATGCCAGCTTGCAAAAATGAACTGATTCCTGTTAGTTTACCTTCACCTCAGTTTCTGTGGTTCAGGCAAACAGCAAAAGTAGATTTTATCCTTTCAAGTCCTAAAGTGTTCCCTGAGTGGTTTCTTTTGCTGTATTTCCCACTGCTGATAGCAATGAGAACTTGCACTTGGTGACTATCAGTCTCTGCTACAGATAATGCAGTATTTCCCAGACATCTGATAGCTGGAAATTATCAGCCTCCAATGTTTTCACTCATTACTACTTTGCATGAGTCACTCTTCTTCCCTTGTAGGAAGAAATGGTTCAGACAGAGTCCCAGTGGGCGACCTCTTCTAGGTAGGGAGGATTGTAATTTTACTGTATCTTCATGTTAGGTATGATTGGAAGGAGGCAAGACCAAAAAAGTCTGGGTTTTGATTTACGTTGTTGGCGCTGCTGTTGCTGTCTTTATATCTTGCCCTTTCCCCCAAGACTTGGATTCTAGGCGGCTTACATGTTAAAAAAGATTACAATTCAAAGCAGATAAAAAGTCAACATTAAGAACAAATTAAACTATCAAACATATTTAACATCCTGCACTCTTTAAAAAAGTTCAAAAAGCTCTTAGAAATGAAGGCTTTTAACTAAAGGGTTGCAAGAGTCTTAATTCTAAGAGCCTGTCAGAACAAAACAATCTTCACCTGCTGATGGAAGGACAGCAAAGCAGGGGCGATTCTAGCTTCCCCAGGGAGGGCGTTTCAAAGTCTAGGGGCAACCACTGAGAAGGCCCTCTCTCGTGTTCCCACCAACCATACCTGTGAAGATGGTGGGACTGAGAGCAGGGCCTCTCCTGTGGATCTCCGATTCTGGGCACAATGTTATTGTGGCAAAATATTTTAGAATTACTGAGTGAAAGTTTCTGCATGATTTTCTCTCTGTAGTGCCACCTGTAAACCTTACCTCCAACGGGCTGGAGTGCCCTGTTTGTTTTGTCTTTGGGTCCGATCACTGTGAAGGGATGGAGTTTCTAAGTTGCACAGGCTTGGCAAGTCACTGCATCACTGTGTCTGGGACTCTACATGCTGGTAAGTTCCTTTCTCCCCACTCAGCGCTCCTCAGCCTCCTAACTCAAAATCTTCTTTTTTTATGAAACAAAGGCCCCTCCCTAAACTGCAAATCCCAGGATTCCATAGGACGTTGAAAGTAGAATAACAACGCTATAACAGTCTAGTGCGGAAATGGCCACTGTCTTACGTATTATTCTGTATCGGTTTGCATCATATCGTTTTGCTTGCTTAGGAATGCTTATTCAGAACACAGCCTTCCCCCAAGAAAAGGTTGCTCATAGAATTTGAATAGCATAAACTGAATTGGAGGATGATCAAGAACATATGGAAAGAGAAATGGGGAGAGGTGTATCAAATAGATACCTGAATTTCTAGAAGAACTTTACGTGTTCTTTATGTTTCTTTGCTATCTGTTTTTTCATGTGGTAATTTAGGTGTAACGTAAGTAGTAACTACCGTTAATAGATGCAGCCAACTTGGAGGAGATTCTCACTTTGTCCCTGATTGTAAATCAATACGTGACTTTGAATATTTTAACATAGATATTATTCTCTTTATTACATTAAGTTATAGTTATGGATCTTAGCCATATAGTATTATTAAGTAACCTAAATAATATATATAATTATTTTAGTACTATATTACTTAAATAACTTACAATTGCCTTGTTGTACATGGTATTTTCCCGCCTTATAAGCATAAATAGTCATCCCTCCACATTCGCTAGGGTTAGGGGCACAGGACCCCCGTGAAAGGGGAAAAACTGTGAATAACTCCAGGCCCTGCCAAACTATATTTAACACAGAAAAAAAGTACGATCACCATATTCAACCCACCGTGGATTCCTTTGAGGCATCAGGGTTCCTTCACAAGGCAGAAGTGGGTGGCTGGTGGGGCTTACTGACACCTCCACTGCTCCCCCACACCATTTTTAACAGGGACTTGCTAGCCTTGTTCACAGTTTCTCAGTCTCATGAGGCTTGCAGTCCCTATTAAAAATGGCATAGGGCAGCAGCAGAGGTGACAGCAAATAATCCGTGAATAATCCAATCTGCAAAAGTGAAACCCACAAATGTGTACCAACATACCTGTTCATTCTTTTATATAATGGTTAATCAGCGAGTATTAATGTTAATCTATAGTCAAAGTCATTGTGTTTGTATTGTGTGTTTGTGGTACGTTCAGTAAATAAACATAAAAAAAAGAATTTGAATAGCATACAACAAGCAAAGAGAATAAACTGACCTGAGGGACCTGAGAATAAGTCTCATTTAACTGAGTTGGTAGTACCTCTGAGTAGACGTAGTAAACTGACATGCAGTGCAAGTGCGTCATATACGTATCACTTTCACAGCATTTATTGTTACTTGCCTTGAAGTCATTTCCAACTTATGATGACCCCAAGGTGAACCTGTCACAGGGTTTTCTTGGCAAGATTTGGTTGTTGCTTTTTCCTGGTGCTGAGAGAGTGTCACTAGTCCAAAGTCGGCTCGTGGGTTTCCATGACCAAGTGGGGATTTGAATCTTGGTCTCCAGGACTCCTAGTCCAACAGTCAAACTGCTATTCCACACTGGTTCTCTTTATAGTCTTTATAAATTACTATTACGCTAGTTGATTAAAACTGGGACTCTCAGCAAATGTACTTTTTATAGCTTCTGTTCAAAATTCCAAACAGCCAGCCATGTCTTTTTCCAGGGCCCCCCATTCGATTCCCTTCCCAACTCTTATTCTTCACAGTCAGTATTCTGTGGTTATTAAACCTGCTCAGTACACATTTTCCTAATTTAGGCTTTTCTGTAATTAGTCATTATATCAGCAAAGTAACTTAATAATAATTACGTGTAACAAGTTTCTTTCTTCACAGTAAGGTCACATTTTAATGGCAATGCAACAAGTGGGAAGGCAGTTACTTTACCAATATAATGACTAATTGTACCTTCTGGAGCGGTTTTAGACAAATTTTCAAAGAGATGTTGCAACAGGAGTTGTGAAGGTTTTCCCAATGGTTCTTCTTTGAAGCAGAGGCAGCTGATGGTTCTCTTGTCCGTAGACTGGTGAATCCACTCTTGGTTTTAATCTGAACTTTAACAGATCTGTTTAAGGTGATGAATCTATTTTGTGGGGAAAGTTCAGCACCTTGGATATATCCTTTAAAACCCACAGCAGTTTCATCCTGTTGCTGATGCAGGCCATTTTTGCACTAGACTGTCATAGTGCTATTATTCCACTTTCAACATCCTTTGGAATCCTAGAGTTTGTGGTTTAGGGAGGGGCCTCAAAGGCCCCTCCCTAAAACACAAATCCCAGGATTCCATAGGATGTTGAAAGCGGAATAATAGCACTATAACAGTCTAATGTGGAAGTGGCTGCAGAAGCTAAAAGCCACCACTACCTTGCAATTCTAAAAAGTAACTTTCTAGGCTCTGCTCCTAATGTGGCTTCATTCTCTGTTCACACAGGTGGTGCTCCCTCTACCTTTTCAGCAAGAGGATGCAGCACAGAGACAGCCTGTTCTCTGCCCCTGGGGAGAGGTCTTTACTCTACAGGTGTCATCTTTAACCTTGACAGGATGGAATGCAGCCCAGCATCAAAAGCCAGGAATGGCTGAAGAGGGTCAAAAACCCCATGAAAGCTTAGAGTTCACTGTCCTTTCCGCACACTGCTCTTTAGGTTTGCCAGGTCAACAGCATCCAATTCCCCAAGATTTAAATATCTAAGATATATGAAATAAATACTCCTAAGAAAGTGTGGTGTTGTAACATGTTTGGTGACTCATATATCTTCATAAATGAAACTGGATAAGAAAGATGGAAAGAATATGAGAAAATATTCAGAATGTTTTCAGAAAACGTGTTTTTCAAATGTTGAAACATTCTGATGAGAAGAGTTTTGGACTGATGAAAATCTTCTCAGTTCAGGACCTATTAGGTGCAACATCACTTTTGATTGTTTTGTGCACGAAACAGCATTTTCTGTGCACAAACATTATTTCCCACACAGAAAATACTGTTTCCACAGAAAATGCTGTAATTGAAGATTTATTTTGCACAAAATTTGCATGGGCTTGATTTGCATAGAAGACACCATGACCTGCACAGGAAATGACATTTTTCTGCACAGGAGATGATATTCCTGCATAAAAATATTTCCTGTGCAGAAAATGCTGTTTCTTTCACAAAACATCTGTTTGTGAATTTTGCACGGAATAAGTCCCAAATTGCGAATAGGCTTTAAAAATTGCACAGAGGTGTTTTCAGAGGCATAGGTGTAGAATATTTCCTTTGCAGTGGGGAAAAAGTTGTTACTCATATAATCATAGAATTGGAAGAGACCGCAAGGGCCATTGACTCCAACCCTCTGCCATGCAGGAACATACACTCAAAGCACTCCCAGCAAATGGCTATCCAACCTCTGTTTAAAAATTTCCAAAGAAGGAGATTCCACCACACTCTGAGGCAGCATACTCCACTGTCAAACAGTTTTTACCATAAGGAAGTTCTTCCTGATGTTCTGTGAAATCTCTTTCACCTAAACATCATTGCTCATTGCTTTCTTCAAGAAGAAACTCATATCCCTACTAGATAGAGGCCTGAATCCTATTGGCTAGAGTAGGCCCAGTGAATCAGCTGTTAAAGAATGAGTCAATATCTAAGTAACTCTGAGGGATTCATTATGGGTGTGCTGTAAGTGGGACTGATAATAGGAACCAGGACGTAGTCTCACAGCAGAGATTGCCACAGCAAATGCTACCTTGATAAAGTTGCATATGGTTCAAAGTTCCAGCGGTATTCAGAAAAGTCCTCCACTAGACATGACAGAGTGGAAAGATATGTAAATCTTTGCTTCGTACCCTTGACCAAAGCTCCACCTGAGCATTTCAATTTGGAGTATGAATGAGTGGTTAGTAGCCATGCTGGCTTGAGATTATGGGTATTATGGTTCAAAAAGTAACTTTTCCAAGTTCTGGCTCAGAACAAGCACTACCCATCTCATAGGTAGCAACTGGTACAGGTAAGCAAAAGAACCCTCTGTTCATTGCTAGGCAAGTTACGTCATAAAGTAATGAATTGTGGTTACAGTGTCACAGCCTATTAAAGTATTTAGCTACCGTTCTATTGGGTAAAACTAATGCTGTTCTATTGTTATTCAAAACATTGAATGAACAACTCCACTCTGCCCCTGTCAGCAGCATATGTCTCTTGCGCTATGGCAAATCACTCACCTCACATGTGTAGTATACCTTACACTTACATATCTTACGAATGGAATGCCAGCAAAGATTATTTCCAAAATCTCTTTCTTCCACTGAGTAACTCCATGGAAAGTCGGTCAGCTCAGTCCTTTATAAAAACATAGCTTTCAGTTGGTCTGCAATAGAGACCGGTAACTTAAGTTAGTTGGACTATGCCTCCCAGAATCCATAGGCACAACATAGGCCATGGATTGTGGCCAGGATTGCTAGGGTATTCTCGGAGCTGTCCAACAAAGTAACTTCACCAGGCTTTGGTGAACATAACCTGCTCAGTTCAGCAACTTACAAACCATATTGGGTATTGATGCCAGGTCAGCAGCCAGGAGATAAGAAACAGTGGGAGACGGCTGTGCCTTTTCATTTCATATCCAAACCTGAGAAATGAGATAAGTGTCATGCTTTTCCCTCAAGGTCTCAGTGAGTACCAGGAAGAAAAAGACTTATTCTATGTTTACTGAAGCCTGAGCAAATAAAGTCCTTCTGGTATCGCATGGCTGCCCTGTTATTAGTCAGAGGGGGAATGCTGCTTCAGGCAGATGATTTTAGACGCCATGTAACAAATTAAGTCCTGGAGCTGCTATCTCAGTGGCAGCAAGTTGATATATCTGCTCTAGATTTTGGTCTGAACTGTAAAGAAGCTCTCCACTGTGCTAGATCTATTCTGGGGATAAGGTTCAGGCATTGTGGACAAAAATGTTACAGTCCAGAATGCAGTCCACAATCTGGAGCAGATTCAATGACCTACTGACATGGAAGCCACCAGCCAACACTAAGCCTTCCTATATCCACTTGTAGGGGAGTAAGAGCAATTGACGTAATGCTGAGTAGACACTAATAAGGTTGTTGGAACAGCAGCTTCTGATAAATCCCACACTATTAAATTCTCTTAACAAACCAGATTAGCTGACAATAGTGTTACTCAGGTTGAGCAGAAGACCAGCAGTAAAGGAAAGGTCAGTGTATCTTCCAACATTTCACAGATGAAAACCAGAGAAACATGTGGCCAAGTAAGATCAGGGTGTGGTCAAGATGACAAAAGTTGTTAATGAAGAAGAACACATAAACTAGGAGAGGTTGCCATAGTCTGTTCTTACCTGTCTACTGGGAAAGGCATGAGTCTGCCCCCACGTCTCCCCGCCAGCACTAAATTAATTGAATGCAAACTACTCTTGGTGTACATATATGCTATAACTGATCTGAAGACTTTTTCTTTAGTTTCTTCTTTTTTCCTCTTCATCCTCAAGAAAAGAAACAGACCATTTTTTTCTTCTGTATTAAGCAGGGGCTAAGTGCAGCCTTCCAGATGTTGCTGAAAGTCAAGTCCGAGCAAACCTACATCCCACAGCCAGTAGTGAGGATTTCAAGAGCATCTGGAGAGCCACATGATTTCTACTCCTAGTTTAGGCTTGCAATTCTGTAGGTTGCCTTCCAGTTCCTGTGCTCTCTCCATCTCTCTCTCTCTTTCTCCCTCCATTCCTGCTAGAATATTAAGGGTCTTTGGAGACCATGCTGGGAAGATCTGCAGTATGCCTTTAAAAAGATCAGAGTAAGCTTTTTCTCCTTTGGACTTCGAATTTATATTCAGGGGTTTCCCCAAAGTGGTGGAAGAAATGGATCAAAGTTTGTTTCATCTGGATTGCATAATACATGAAAAAAGGTTTGTTTCCTTGGCAGTGTCTCTGTTCTCCTTTGTGTTTGTCAACCAATTTTCTGGGCTGATTAGGAGATTAAGGGTAGCGCTAAGTGAAGTTCCTTCTGTGATTATATATCAAGGCATAAAAATGAATACTCTGTCACATGAACTAGTGCAGTAAGAATGGAAATGGCAAATGCTAGAAAATGGATTTGGGTCTAGGGCAAATTCCTCCACGTTTCTAAGATCTTTGGGGAGAAAATTGTCAATGCAATTGGATTGATGCTCAAATATTCCTTTTCTTATAACCTATCAGCCATTGTGCTTTGACAAATGGATGGATGAGTGCATCTAGATCATTATAAATTATAAATGAAAGTTACAAACTGGAGAAAAGGGAACTAATTGCGTAGAAAAATTACAAATTAATTACATTTATATTTGCCCTATCCTCATAGATCTCAAAACAAAAGATCTCATTGGGTTTTGAGGTGGACGGCAAAGCCATAGGTCTTCAGGCTAAAGTTCTGGCAGAGAAAGGATGTGTTTGGTTGGTTCTTCTTGAAAATAAACCCACTGAGATCAGTAAGAATTAAGTTGGACACCACTAAGTTCTGTTGATTTGAGGGTATTTGAAATCTGAAAAGTGAGTGAAATTGGCTGTGAACGGCTGAACACGCAACCCACAAGAACTTTTGTAAAGACATAGGCCAGTACCCAGGGCTGTTATTGCATTCACAGAAACAATCTTCATGCATAAAAGCAGTGTGATGAATCCATTCTCCAGGGTGGTCTGGCAATTCCAACCCTTGGGCTCTTATCACTTATCTTGCCCTTTTACCCTCAAGAGCTGTCCCTGGATCTGGTAGTTGGGTCTCAAGGTGATCACTATTTTGGACAAGTGGCTGGTTGATCACTGTGTTCAACCGGCAAAGCATGACCAGGTCTGCCTTTCGATTCTTAAAAGAAAACAGTCAGACAGAGCTGTAGAAAATGAAACCAGGAAACATTTTCTTATATAACAAATTAAACATGAACTCCCTGGATTCTTTCCACATTTCCAACTCCTCAAACCCTATTCAGATCTAATGAATTCCTCTCTTCCTACCTTCTGCCTGCCCTAAGTCACAGGCTCACTTTCACAGTGGCCATTTCCACACTAGACTTTCCACAAACCCCAGGATTCCATAGGATTCCATAGGATGTTGAAAGTGGAATAATAACACTATAACAGTCTAGTGCCAAAATGGCCAGCATTTTGTGTTCTGTGGTTAGCTGGTTCTACTCAGGTTTGTCCAGCTTCTCACTTTGCTTCTTCTTCTCCCTGTCTGTGCCTGCCTGAGGATAGAGAACTACTGAGATAGCCTTCCTCTCTGTCTCACCAGTAAGGCCAATACATTGCACTGGGACATGGTAGAGGGTCCTCTCAACCACAGCACTCCAATTGTGGAATACACTTCAGAATAATGGGAGTTGAAATTCAACAACTGGAGACTCAAATGTTCTCCTAATCTTGCTTGAAATGATAGTAGTGCTTTCCACATTGGTACTTATGCATATAAAATAACCTATACAAATTTTATGCAAATCTGTGGCCTCTTTTTTTGGTGTTGGGGGAAATGCTTTTCTTCGCTTTTGACAATGCGTAAGAGATCTCCATTAAGTGAATATGTCTTTGGATAAGGGGCTGGTCCTCCCGGAAACAGATCCTCTCCCATGGCAAAGGTAAATAGTTTACCCTGCTAAGTTTGTTTTGTAACAAGCGTGGTAAAACCAATAATCTTTGTCCTGCATTGGTTTCAAACAGGAACTTGGCCATTGTTGTTGTTATTTGCCATCAAGTCAACTTTGATTTATGATGCCTCTATGAATCACAAATTTCCAAGAACCTCAGTGAGCATCTGCTCTGTTCAGGTCATCAGATTCAGGGCTGTGGCTTTCTCAATTAAATCTATAAGCTTAGCCACAATGTTCATTATGTGACATTTTGAAAGGGACTCTTCTTTTGAATTTTTGACTGTGAAACAAGAAAAGGTTAATACACATACTTCTCTCTTCTGTCAAAACAGATATTCATAGCCATACAAAGAAACATTTGACCTGATCCCCTTTTCTTTCCATTTTTTAAAAAATGATTTACATTTCTTCACAGCTTTCCATTCTTCATAAACTGTAAAAAATCAATAGATATGTCTACAGAACCGTTAAAGATAGTCTCTAGTGTTGACAATAGTTTACTCATTTGGCTTTTATCTGCTCCTAATATCTTTAGCTTTATGACTGTACTGTTGGGTTTTATGGTTATTGCTATGATTTTATGGCTGTGTAAATGTTTATAGTGTTGTATTTTAAGCTACTTTCTAAAATGAGAGCCAAATCAGAGGTAGACAATGAAAATCCATGCTCCGATCTCTTGTTTCCTTTAATTTTTCTTGACCGAACAAGCAAGCAAACAATCAGACCCAGCAGCCTCAAGGGAAATGGAAGGTGTTTGTTTTTATTTCCAGTTGACCACAGTCATCCAACCCAGGTTAAAGGTCAAGAGTTTTAGGTCAAAGGTCAAGAGATACAACTCATTCTTTAGTTCTTAGGTGAGAAGGAGCAATTGATCAGCATACTGATGGCACTTAACTCCACAGTTCTGAACGAATTCTGCATAGCAGAATCCTGTAAATACTAAATAACATGTGGACTAACTAGAACCCCATGGGGCACCATAGGCCAGAGGGCAGCAAAATGTTCCCCAATATAGCCAATTGTGAGGAATACTGGGATTGCTCTTCAACAACATCTGGAGAACCATCCTTTGCCAGATAAAAGCAGATAGAAGATGGGAGAAGCAATGCATCAACATGAGAGGATTACAGAAGGAAGACCAATGGAAGATCCAGTGAAATTCCGTGAATCACAAGGTGATTGCATGATATAGTAATCATCTGGAAATGCTTTAATAAGGAGCATGAGGGATAGGCCATTTCTGCACTATGCTGCTAAAGTGCTATTATTCCACTTTCAAGATCCTGTGGAATCCTGGGGTTTGCAGTTTAGGGAGGGGCATTTGGAATTCTCAGCCAGAGAGCCCTTGGTCCTCAGTAAACTACAAACCCCAGAATTCCACAGAATGTTGAAAGTGGAATAACAGCACTATAACAGGGTAGAGCGGAAATGGCCATAGCCATTTTTCACTTAAATGAATATTCTAATGCAGAGGTGGGCAAAGCATAGGCAGTGGTCCTCGTACAATCAAAATTTAAAATCTATTTGTGCACAAATGCCCTCTGAGGTGCATGGGGACAATTTTGCCATGGTTTTGGCCCATACTAGACCCAACAGAGGCCTTCTTAAAAAACAGCAAACAAACCAGAAGTGGTTGCTAAATCAATTCTTATTGTAATGAAGAGCCTAAGTGGCCAAGGGTGCCAGAAATGTAGTAAAAATGCCCTCAACATCCGCTAGGGAACATGGAGGGAGCATTTGAGGGCCAGAATTCATTTTCTCAAGGAGCACAGCTAGAGTGTGTGGCCCATGAAGTCTCCTGGTAGCCGATGAAGCCCTTAGCCTCGAACAGTTGACCACTCTTACTTTCTCCTGTCTTTTTTTTTCCTTCAGTGAACGAATCTCAAGGAAGCAAGTGGTTCTTCTATCCTTTGCATGTGAGTACGCGCATGCCAGCTGGTTAAAATCCCTATGCCAGGTCTGACCTCAAAATTTGCATAAGTCCAAAGTCCAAGACGGAAAACTGACAGATTTGTAGAGGCAAATATTTACATCCCTAAAGAGCAGAGCCTGCCTGGATATACCCTCCATCAGGGGCATTTTTAAGAAATCAGCACTGTTCCTAAAAAAGGGAAAGGAACCAGTGGTCCTAGCATTTTGTCCCCAAGAAATCTTCTTTATAGGGAGCCACCACCTTTTGATGCCCTGTTGTCTGATGACTTGCCCTTTTGATGCTTCTAAATTAACGACTACTTCCATTAATTCAAGCTCTGCTCTTTCATCCGTTCTTCTTGCCTATGGAGGCTTGCTTTAACATTAACAACAATGAAAGCAACATTTTCATACAGTATTTTCATATCCTAGTCACACTTATGATTAACAACTGAAATTGGTTTACAGGCTGTCTCATCCTCCCATCTCCACGATGTAATACAACAGCTTATTGTGCATGTGTGTTGGCATCTGCCTTCATGTGACCCCATGAATTTTATGGTGTTTTCTTTGGCAAGAAATCCTCAGAGGTGGTTTTGCCAGTTCCTTCCTCTGAAATATAGATTATGGCACCCTATATTTGTTGGTGGTCTCCCCTTCGAGTACTAGCCTGGGCTGACACTGCTTAGCTTCCAAGATTAAATAGGATCTGATGCCTTTAAGGTATTTAGGCCCTGACATATTGCACAGACTTGCTGCTGCTGCTGCTGATGATGATGATGATGATGATATTGTATGCTGGAGGTAGAGGGAAGGGGCAGAATTTAAAACAGCTCTAATAGTTAATCATAAAAAGATTGTGGATGGGTAAATTTTGTGGGAAAACACATCCACTTAGCTGTTGGCCATGATGGCCAGATTTCTGATGACTCCGGTCCAAAAAATTAATGCTTGCAAGCTCTGGATTCTAAATCTACTGTAACTGTTTCCTAGTTGAGTCAAGATCTAGCAAGAAGCAGTTTCAACTAACCCAGGAGTCAAATTAAGATGTTTAGCATGTACATATAATAAGTGTTCCTTCAAATGGTGAAAGGCGTCTGTTTGTCACAGCATGTGATTGTCCTCATCTACCTATCTTGCGTTTAATATTTTTTTGTTTTGTGATTGGTCATTGAAAAGTAAACACTGCTTTAAAGTCAGATTGCGAAAGCACACATCTCTGAGGAAACTTCATTGTGAGAGGGAAAAATCAGTTAATTACCTCTTGTTTTCAGATTAGCTTTCCTTTGTCCTTAGGATCTGGTTCTGTAATGCTCTCTCTCTCTCTCCTCTTCCACTTTCTAGCTTTGGCCATTTCTGTACTACTTCTATTATAAGTTATTATTACACCTTCAACATTTTGTGGAATTCTGGGGTTTGTAGTTTACTGAGACCAAAGAGCTCTCTGGCTGAGATTTCTAAATGCCTTTCCCTAAACTGCAAACCCCAGGATTCCAAAAGTGGAATAATAGCAGTGTAACAGTGTAGTGTGGAAAGTCCCACAGTTGAATTAAAAAGCAATTTAAGACCAGATGAATTAACTACCACCACCCTCTCTTCTTTCTATAAATGCCACAAAAATCACCACACCTTTTCCAGCAAGGGCAGACACTCACTTCCTTCTCATAACTATAAAAGAGAAAACAACACAGCACAACAAGGACTCCCTTTCAACAATCCAGTTGGGTACCTGACTTACCCATTAATAAAAAAGGTTTTCCTAAATCTTCATTCTCACTTCAGAATTAATGGCAACTTCCTCCACCCAACCTGTTCTTCCCCGCCCTCCATACCTGTTCTCTCCCAACTGATAGCTAGTGTTTACTTATGCCTTGCTAAAACATACATGTATAAGAAGCTCAACACCACCCCATTAATCCCTTTGTCTAAAGACCACGTCAACTGAGAACCTGAAGAACCAAGTGGTAAACCAGGTAAGGGAGGAATGCTTTGTTATTGATATTAGCAGGCTTTCCAGTTGGAATCTGGTGGTTCTTCTGCAGGGAGCTTTGCTTGTGACCAAAATGGCAAAGGCAAGATATTTGGGAGTGTCAGAATTAAGCTGGCCAGCGCTATCCTTGAGCTTCCCGGCAACCCTTCCAGTGTTGATCTATGTGCCCCCTCAGTGTCTGTTCCATGGAACCATGGTGGAAGGTCTTGAAAAATGTTTTAGGGCAGTGAATCTCAAGCTGTCTGATGTGGGGGGACTGGCACTGTTTCTTCCTCCAGTGTGCCAAGGACTGGTGCCGCATTTGTGCTCATTGGGTACCATTGATTTGTTGTTTCCTGGAAACTTATCATGGAATGGCTGATGATCCTTGCTCAGGTACCACAACTTTGAGTAGTACTGTTCTAGGGTACATAGAGCAGTATGTATCTTTAGACTTCCCACCACCTGAAACTGGAGGAGGAGAATGGCCTTTACGGCTACCCGTTATTCCTCCCTCTTTCCCACTCTTCTTTCTTTCCTTCCTTCTTTCCTTTACTCCCAACCTATCTCCTCATTCACCTCCTCCCTTCATTCCTTTCATCCCCATCCCTGTCCTTGCTGCCTCCTTCCGTCCCCCCTACTACTATTCACTTGCTTCCCCACACCATTTGCCTTGCCAAACTGCCCCCTACCCTTGCATCTTTTGCCACTGTGGAAAGTGCTACCAGCAGCCTAAACCAGACTTCTCCAGAGCTAAGAATTAGGGACCCAAACATTTTCAGGGGCTTGCAGAAGAATGTGCAATTTGTCATCCTTGGCACTCCACAGCCTGAGGCAGCTGTCCTGTTCTGTCTAATGGAAGGGCTGGCCCTGGGTACAGGTGTTCTCTGCATATTTGACAGGTTAGGGATCAGAGCACTATCAAAAAGCAGAAATCATTGAAACGTGAAAGTGAATTGAATTGGTGCCATCTTTTTGTTCAGTCTGTGTACAAATTGAACAAAAAGAAAATGCCTAGTAGATTGAGAGAAAAAGCAGCATATTGATGCAAAAAGTATATAAGAGATTCGCTGAGCACAATTTCTAAGACAGTTGCAGTACATCTCTTAGAAACTGTGTGCAATGCATCTCTTATACGGTATTTGTGACCACATGCTTCTTTTTCTCTCCATTGACTCAGTGCTATTTTTTGTTCAGTCAGTGTATGGACTGAACGAAAAGAAGGCACCGACTCGATTGAGAGAAAAAGCAGCGCATGGTTGCTTTCAACAATCTCTTCTTTTGACTCTTTTCAATTACTACCAGAACCCATATATTTTATACATGGTCCAAAGAGCAAACTGCACATTGGATATATGGGTTCTGGTTGTCATTGAAAAGGGCCGAAAGAATGGATTGTTGAAAAACAGACTGTCAAAAAGTGAGGGGTACCTGTTGTCAATGTCAGGTGGCGGCTAAGCAGACACAGAGGCAGGAGCTGAGTTTATGGCTTTAGTAATAAAGAAATTAAGAGGTTATGTCACCAAAACAAACATCCAAGCCCCAGGAGCAGCAAACTCAAACAGCAGGGTTTAGCCTGGAACAGAAAGCCCATGCCACAGGACGCAGATTCCCGGTTGATAGACGGTTGTTGGCCCGTGCCCAACTCCAACAGCATCTGTCTTAAGTACACAGTCTTTAGCCCAGCTGGGGCTGATCAAATCTCTGTTGGCCCAGCTCACAGCTGGAGCCCCTCAAGACTTCAGGGCCGATTCATCAGACGCTTCTCCCGCAGCCGCTGAGACCTCCGAACCACCCCCTTTTCAAGCCGCCTCTGGAGGAACATGGGGGGAGGGTCTGCTGCAAACTCCGGGCTGGAGTCAGAAACACCAGCCTCTGTCGAGTCAGAAGCACTAGCCTCTGCCTCTGGAGCAGAAACATCTGCTGCAGGTACTGGCTTGGGATCCGTGCCCGGGACGGCTGTGGGGTCGCTGGCAGACTCCTCCCTAGACTCTGAAGGAGCCCCCTCTCCCGAAGGCCCCTCCAAGGGGTCCTCCACCGGCTGGGAGTCCAAGTCTAAATCGGAGTCCAAGTCTGAATCGGCAGCACGCTCAGCCCGGCTCATGACACCTGTACATATACTCGGTTTGCACAAATTTGTTGCCATGAATGTTGAGCTATGCACAGTCATTCCAAATGAACACTCTGGGGGAAATAAAACTGACCAGAAAGTAAATCTGGACCTGACACCCTGTAGAACATGACCTACCCTTTGTCACAATGATTTCTATTTAAAAGGGGAAGCAACAGAAAAAAAACATGGGGCAGCAGGGGATCCATTGGGGTTGTTCTTGCCAAATTGAGCAAGGAGGGGGAGTATGACACAGCCTCCTAGCACATACATCTACTTGGAAATATGGATAGCTAGATCCACAGTCCTGCTGAAATTTGTAAGGAGGAGATGACAGTTGGAAAAGCAAGAGGTAGAGGCCAACATAACAAGCTGTATTTTCAGAGCCACGATACCTAGGTGTGGTGTATATCCGAAAGCTGAGGTGTAGCAGCAGTACTGGAAAAAAACCCAAATGCAAAGTGAGGAGGAAAAAAGACCGCAGTGCCCATGTATCAGCGCTTATCAGGACTTATGTCTGAGCATGGAACTCCCTTTTGGGAAAGTCAGGGTGGCTACCTTTTGGGCCAGGCCCTGAATAAAGAAATGATATAATAGGCCATTTCCACATTAGACTGTTATAGTGCTATGATTCCACTTTCAACATCCTATGGAATCCTGGGTTTGCAGTTTAAGGAGGGGCATTTAGAGTTCTCAGTCAGAGAGCTCTTTAGCCTGAGCAAACTAACAACCACAGAATTCCACAGGATGTTGAAAGTGGAAGAATAGCACTTTAACAGTTTAGTGCAGAAATGGCCATAGAAACATAGAATTATAGAGTTGGAAGAGACCACAAAGGCCATCTAGTCCAACCTCCTGCCACGCAGGAGTACAATATCAAAGCACTCCTGAGAGTTGGCCATCCAGCCTCTGTTTAAAAATGTCTAAAGAGGAAGGCTCTAACACCCCCCGAGGCTGTTCATTCCACTGTGAAACTGTTCTTATCGTCCGGAAGTTATTCCTAATATTTAGGTGGAATCTCTTTTCCTGTACTTTGATGCCACTGCTCTGTGTCCTAATCTCTGGAACAGCGTAAAACAGGCTTGCTCCATCTTCCATATGACATCCTTTCCAATATTTAAACGTGGCTGTCATGTCACCTCTCAACCTTCTCTTCTCCATGTTGTCAAAAGCAGAGGTTGTTTTAAAGAAAGAATGACAGGCCCAAAGAGTAGACTGCCATGCCCAGCCAAGCACGCATGTTAACTTCAAGTCCATTTAGTGGATGTTCTGCATTTTAAGAGCAGGGGACCTCAACTAAAGGTTGTGACATTACCTTTATCACCTCTTGGTCTAAACCCTATGGTTGGTTGTGACTCTGTGCCTCTGAAGACCTTAAAAGGTGGGATGCTCACAAAAGGAAGATAACAGTCTTTCAAATAGTTTGGACCCAAGCCATTGTAAAGGTTTAAAGGTCATAAACTAGGGCCATTTCCATACTACACTGTTATAGTGCTATTATTCCTCTTTTAACATCCTATGGAATCCTGGAGTTTTCAGTTTAGGGAGGGGCATTGACAATCCTCAGCCAGAGAGCTCTTTGGCCTCAGTAAACTACAAAGCTCAGAATTCCACAGGATGTTGAAGGTGGAATAATAACACTATAATAGTGTAGTGCAGAAATGGCCTAGGGCTATGGATTGTGTCTCGAAATGGACCAGTAGGCACCGAAGTTGTAGCAACGAGGGAGTTATACGTTTCTTGTAATCAGCCCCAGGTCTATCTAAAATGTTAACTAAGCCAAAATGCTCATTCATTCCTCATGAAGCCTTGGGCCCGTTCACACTACAGAATTATAGCCCTATGACTCCCCTTTAACTGCCAGAGTTCCAGGCTGTGGAATCCTGGAGCCTTTGGTTTGGTGAGGTGCTAGAACACTGTGGCTGAGAATTCTAAATGCCCCTCCCTGCATTGCAAATGATGGCTGTGGGTGATGGCAGTTTTAATCCAAGACAGCTCAAAGTCAAAAGGTTAAAGTGCATTGCCCTAGCCCATAGGGGAGATACCTTTGATCATGTTGAGAAGAAGAAGCCAGCCCTTGGAAGTAGAGTTCCTAGATATCAAGGTCTAACCCATCTTCTCAAGTTTTCAAGGCCTGACCCTCTCTTCTTTCTTTCTAAGGGAAAGAGGAAGGATCCCAAGGCAAGAGCACAGCCTTGGGGTATATTGTGTGGGTATATTCTTCAAGACTTTACATTTAGGTTTAAGTCTGAAAGGTGCATGCTTTGCAAATGTGGTTGATGCTTAATGTATCATGCTTAATGGCATGATCAGGAGCTGACCCTTCTAACTTCACCCTTATAGCATCACCAGGGCCTGTGTCAAGTTTTGGCTCTGACGTCTCAAACCTGAGATAGCCCTTATCTGGTAGCCCTAACCCAGAGTGATGCAACATGTGATCTGCCAGGACACTGGGCCCTGAGTAGCCACCCAAAGATGCTTGGCAGTGCCATCTCTTGGGATTCTTAAACTGTAGTAGGAAGATGGTATAATTGGTACAATTTTTTCTAGTCTCCAAACCATAGTGAAAATTTCAAACTGCTGATGAAAAATGGGAAATAGAGGTAAGCTGCAAGATGCAGAAGATTCCCCCTCCAAAAAAAAAAAAAAAAAAGAGCTGGAAAAAGTTACTTTCTTTGACTACAATTTACAGAATCCCCAAGCCATCATCACCAATGGCCATACTAGTTGGGAGGTTCTGGGATTTGTAGTGCAAATAAGTAACTTTCTCATGCTCTTTCAGATAAATCTCTAGAGGTTCTACTGTATCATATGGACCATATGGTGAAGGCACAGCATCCCCCTTTTTTTCCACCTAAAATTTAAATGGCTCTGTGAATGCTTCTCCCATGTATGCTGTTTGGCACAGTGGATAGAAAATTCAGAGGTACAAAAACTTTTCATGCCCATAGGGTGGCATACTACAGCACCATTAACCTGCCTGTTCCTTTGAAATCTCCTGAGCAACTTTGTTGTGTTGATTACCTCCTGCTCTTCCTGTGTTTTCTTTTCAGTTCTTCAGTCAAAGGAAACTGGTCAAAACATTTATTCCCCACTCAGAGTAAACTTTATCAGTTCACAGAATCATGAAGCTGTTTATCCTCTCCCTTTTTGCTACCCTGGTAGCTACAGGTGAGTCTACGCTATGGTTTCTATCTGGTATCTGTAATGGATGTGATTTTGCAAGCACACTGAAACTGGGGAAAAAATTGGCACAACTTTAAAAGTAACCTTTTGCCCGTTTTTGTAAAAAAAATTAAAAACAGATAGCATAAAAAAAAACCAATCCCAAAATCTTCTTTGAATCACTTCTTCACCATCACCCACAGTGTTAGGCCACGCCAACAAATTTTGGCTGACTTCCCGTCATCTGTGTAACTACAATAATAAAGCTCCTTCATCATAGTTATATCTGATTATGCCTCCTACCTCAAACATACCTTTGCAACCTGGCAGGCTCTTGAAAACCCATGACTCTATGATTCTATGGTCCTCCTTCAACAGCTTCTCCCAAGGCATCCTACAGCTAGGAGAATAACTCAGAAGTCATTCCCTAGTTCCCTGATCTCCAGTACTCCATGACTGAGGACATGTTTTATAATTGGTTTCTTGACAATTGCAGCAATCTGATGAAGCTTGTTGCAAAACAGTGGAAATTCTATGGATCTTACCATCCAGATAACCTTCAACATTGCAGTCAGCCCTTGGAAATTATTATATATTCCAGAAAACTTTCAATATTGTTATTCAACTTTCTGAGGTTGTTATATGTTCATTTGCCTGTTGTTTTAAAAGGACTGCACAACAAAAACTGCTGCGACAGATAAAGTTCTACATTCGGATGGATGTCATTTTGAAAAGACTTGAAATAATATTACCATTAATTACGATTTCTACTTCTAGAAGAATTCATTGTTATGGGTAATTGTTTTGTGATTGGGTGATAAAGCTCCATTCATTATAAAACAGATTTCATGGATTATATTTATGAGTAACCAAAATGGTTACATTGTGTTACAGAGAATTATAGATTATAACATTTCTGTTATAATATCTTGTTACAACTTGTATTTGTATCTGTGGATGTTTAGCCATTATTTCATTATTATACGCAGCCTATATTGTTTGGTATATGAATTGTTAATAGATTTTCTAACTTAGTACATCATGTTATTTTAATATATGTTTGTTAATAGAAGTAGGTCTGTAGATTGATAGATAACAGTATTTTTAGACAGAAGTTAAAGGACATTTTTGTCAGTTGGGATGTTAACACCTGCAAAGGTAGGTTTTGGGAGGTTACTTTCAGTCATTCATAAATGTAAACTGGAATCTCCAATTTTATTTTTATTTTGTTATTGCATTTTTATCCCATCTTTCTCCCAGTGGGGGACCGAAGGCAGCTCATAAAACAATCCGACAAATTTAGCTAAAAACATAATAATGAACACCATTAAAATATCCCCATTTTTAAAAGCATGCAGTGTGTCATGAGATTGTAAGCCAAGTTTATGATCTTGTACATACTGAACAGGGCTCCAGCCATAGACAGAAGGTAATGGTAGTTGTAGCTGATGACTTCTGCCTCCCTTAGACGATGAATCTGCTCCAGAGCTTTGGCCATTTTCGCACTACACTGTTATAGTGCTATTATTCCACTTTCAACATCCTACGGAATCCTAGAGTTTGCCGTTTAGGGAGGGGCATTTTAGAATTCCCAGCCAGAGAGCTCTTCGGCCTCAGTAAACTACAAACCCCAGAGTTCCACAGGATGTTGAAAGTGGAATAATAGCAGTATCAGTGTAGTGCAGCAAGGCCGTAAGTCTGGAAAGCAGCTATCCATGGTGCTGAACTTATGTTGGGGAAGCCCTTGGCCGTTTAAGGCCCAGAAGAAGTTGTTTGTAAAACAGAAAGTGAACTGAAAGTGGAGTAGCTTCCTTAAAGTTCAAATCGAAAACTGGAATGGATTTACCACCCTCCTTGCACAGAAGCTACCCTTCCCCCGGCCCGGCCACCTCTAAACTGTGTGTATAGGTAAAGAATGTCACAAAGCCACAGTGAGCTGGCAGCAGAAGGACAATGGGTACGCAGCACTGGGAGCAACCAATTTCAGAGTATTCCCATCCTTGGCATATCTGATGGAGAAGGAATAAGTGTGGGCAAGAAGTGGATGCATTAGAAGTGTGAATCATAGAGTCAGAAGAGACCCCAGGGGCCATCCAGTCGAACCCCCTGCTATGCAGGAACACATATCAAAGTACTCCCAACAGATGGCCTTCCAACCTCTTTTTAAAAAGCTGCATAGAAGAAAACTCCACCACACTCCGAGGCAGCATATTCCAGTCTAAATACCAGGAAGTTCTTCCTGTGGTTCAGGTAGAATCTCTTTTTTTGTAGATTGAATCAATTGCTCCTTGTCTCATCTTTGAAGCAGTGGAAAAGAAGCCTGTTCCCTCTTCGATATGACATCCCTTCAGATACTTAAACATGGCTGTCATGTCCCTTCTTAACCTTCTCTTCTGCAGGTTGAGCATACCCAGCTCCCTAAGCCGCTCCTCACAGGGCATGGCTTCCAGACCCTTCACCTGTGGCCTTCCAGATGCTGGTGAACTCTCATTCACAGTATGCATGTCAGACGTCTGGAGGGCCGTTCATTTCCCACCCAGTCTTGAACTCCTTGAAGGAAAGGCAAGATTGTTGTTGTGTGTTGTGTAAGACTGTTGTAGTTGTTGTTGTTTTCGACTTATGGCAACTCTCAGGTTGCCAACCATCACTGGGTTTTCTTGGCAAAATTTGTTCAGAGGGGGTTTGCCTTTGCCTCCCTTTGAGGCTTAGAGAGTGTGACTTGCCTACAGTTACCCAGTGGGTTTCCATGGCCAAGTGGGGATTTGAACTCTGGTCTCTAGAGCTGTAGTCAGACTGCTATACTGCACTGAGTCTCTAGGGTAGGATCAGAAGAGTAGGGGGGGAAAAATAAGAAAAAAACAACAATAAAGTTGCTGCTTTTGTTGTTTTGGTTGTCGTTGCTATCACTGCTGTGTTATTTTTCCCTTTAGCAAACTCCTCCTTTACCTGTGAGTGTACTCTGGAAACAGACTACTGCTCCAAGGAAGGAACCTGCACCACTGAAAGTGGAGAATGTATTAGCATTGCATTCAATAATACAATGAGTAAGTAATGAGGCCTGTTCTCCAGATAATTCTAACAGAATCACTGCTACAAGCCTTCTTTGTCAAGCCTGATTAATCAACTGTTAATGAGACTAGATCAAACCCTCCATTTTAACAGGGTAGATGGAGGAAACAGGGATGCTGTTGTGAATTTATAACATGTTCTTGTTCTTGGACTAAGGGTCATGGTCTGAGACCCTTACCCTTCTATCTGACTATTTAAGAATGGCTCTAAAGGAGGTGTGAGCAACCGTGGGAGGCAAGGGGACTGTGTTAGCTCCCTAGGAGAACTTGGAGGGCTGCAACCCCACCACTGCACCTCCTGCCAAAAAAAAAAAAAAAAATGCCGTTAACTACCCACTAGGGGTTGTGGAGAGCATTTCCACTATTTTTTCAAGGCCTCTTGGGTCACTTTAGACCTGGGAAAGTTTTTGTTTTTGTTTTTAATAAGAGGGAGTAAGCAGGAATCACTTTCTGTTTACCTCCTGTTTTAAAAATGACCTCTTTTGGATCTAAAATGTTCAAGGGCCACCTTGAAAATGTGGCAGCAATGGGGGGCATTTTGGGGAAAATGGTTTAAAAAGTTGAATCGTTGCGGGCCCCTGGGGGCCAGAAAAATGGCCCTAAGGACCACATGCATCTCAAAGACTGTGCTTGGCCCACCCTTGCTCTAGAGGGTAAAAAAATATCTAAGGTCTAATATCATTGTCGTCATCATCATCATCATCTATATTCTGCCTTTCCCCAAAATTGGAACACAAGGGGGCTTATATTTCAAAAGAAGTAGGCAGCCCTCCACAGTCCCTATGGTTAGGGATGCAGGAGCCCCAGAAAAGTGGAAAAAAGCACAAATATCAAAATGTGTGTGCATGTCTGTAGGAGGGTGGGCGAGGCATGGTGGAGAGAGTGGGCACTCTGGGTCCAAACCAGATCAGGGAAAGGGGGGTGGGTCAGCATAGTGGCTCTATACTTCATGCCCTTCTCCTTCATTGGGTGTCGGGGAGGGCATCAGGAAAGGTTTTGTGGTGCTTAGAATTTAGGCTCCTTAGACGCCAGGCAGCTGCTGGTGGAGGAGGAAGAGAAGCAGAGGCAGGTGTTTAAAGGGCTGCATGTCCTGATCAGGGAAGGTTCCCCTAGAAAAGAAGCACCTGAGGTGGGAGTCAGGAGAAACTTGCAAACAATCAAATTGGTGAAACTCGTGAATAATCAAATCCCTGAAACTCACAAATAATCAAATCCATGAAAGTCAAACCTGCAAATGTGGAGATCCGACTGTACAATGTAGTTGAAAACATACAAAAGCAACCAGAAACTAGAATTAAACTCTTCACAATATCAAAACAATTTTAAAAAATGCAGCAGGAAAGAACGGAAAAGTTATGAAAGACAGTACCACTGAAATAATACAGCACCACTTAAAACTCTTTCTTTAAAAACCTCTCATTCTAAAAGCTTTTCAGAATTAAAAAAAAGGGGGGGTCTTTGCCTGATAAATGGAAAGGTAGTAAGGGGGTGCATTTTGGCCTCCATGGGGAGGCAGTTTTAGAGCCTGGGGTTACCGCCATTGAGAAAGCCTTATACGATGTCCCCACCAGCTGTGCCTGTGAGCATAATAGGACTGAAAGAGGTGCCTCCCTGGAGGATTTCAAGCTGTGGGCAGGTTCATATGGAGAGTTAGGGTATGTCAGAATAGCCCTTTTGTGAAGTACAGTCAAGATCAGATACAGGCTAAGAGAGTATTAGAAAGCTGAAAATATGATACCTCTCCCATACACTCCTGGACCGTTTCTGCACTTTACCTTCTTCCGGCACTGGGGTGCAGGGATCGCGGGAGCAGCCTCCAGCGAGAGGCTCTCGCATCCCTGCTGCTTCAACTCCGCACAAGCTGCCTGCTCACGTAAGAGCCCCGCCTCTTCCTTCCACAGTGCAGCCTGGGAATTTCCCAGGCTGCACTGGGGCAGGAAGCGAGACTGGCGTGGCTCTGGAGGCTCCACATGCCAGGTAAGTGCGCTCGGGGCCTGGGAGCAATGCGCGATCGCACACCATTTTCAGCTTCTAGCCGAAAATGAAAAGGTGCACGATCGGGCCCTGCCAGCCCCTGGAGCGTCGTGTGTCGTGCAGTTCGCTCCTCACAATTGCACAATGCTCCAGGTGCCCTTTCGCATGGAAAATGCAGTGCAAAAAGGGCCCAACTGTCCTATTTGATAAGAGTCTTGATTAATCTTCTGCCATCCCATTTTCCCAGTTGCTTTTAAAGTGGCCCAGTTTCTCTCTTCTCCTCGCACCATTGTCCTCAGCTTACATCAATTGCTACAAAATGAGCTTAAAGTGCAAGAGTAGTTTGCACTCAGCTCAACAGGAGTGGTGGGGAAGAAATCTTGCCCTCCCTGGTAGACTCAGGCAAAAGCAAACTGCTGAAACCTCTCCTACCTTGCCTGTTCTTCCTCATTAATAATTTCTGCCACTCTGACTATGCTCTGAGGTTGCTCGGCCACATGCTTTCCTGTTTTGGTCTGTGAAATGTTGGGGGGCGTGCTGTCTACATCTCTTAATAGGGTAGGAGTGTTTTACTGTTTTTTTCCACTTGTTTCAACATATGTTAAAATCAGATTCCCTATCTTCTTTCTCATTCAACCCCCTCCCACCTTTTTTTTTTCCTTTGGAAACAGAGGGAATAGATGTCCCATCACAAATGTATCGAGGTTGCCAGAACAGCTCATCCACTTTTGATCAATGCAATGAAAACATCATGTTCATCACAGCAGGGAAAGATTTTCAACTGATTAGTGAAACCAAATGCTGCCACTCGAACAGATGTAACAAAGATAACTTGACTGGTAAGTGAGAGCCTTTGGGAGCTCAAGATAAGGTTAAATGCATGATGGTTTTCCATCTATTTCACTTGTATTTGAAGTTTTTTTTTAAACCTTCTTTTTAAAGCCTTTCTTTTATGCATAGCATGTTGTGAATTGGAAACAAAGGCTGTTATGACTATACAATGTGTCCTCCATATACATGTGGGTTTCATTGCCATGTAAAACAAAAAAGTAAATGCTCATCTTCCATTATCTTCAATGGCCATGATGCGAGCATGCCATAGCAGTGCAGACAAGTGCCCGTCATGTCCACTGATGATAATGGACATGATGCTTTGTGCGAGCTCAGGTTCATGTGTGTTGAGGTTGCACCACAAGAGGCAGTATTTATAAGGTAGGGTGGGTCACTGTGAGAGGCTGGGGGACACTGGTCTTGCTGTGGACCTTGAAGGGCCCAGGTTCCCCACATGCCCTGGGATGTATTAGGCAAAGAAGAGATCTTTCTCCAACAGCAAGTGACACAGCATCACATGGTTTCTGGATTACACTGTTGAAAAAAGTCCTCTTCCGCATCTGAAACAGGCTCATCCACCCAAGACATGTCAGAATGCCCCCTCCCAATGTTTCAAGAGGCTGTTGGGGACATTTTTAGGGCAATCAATTTGAAAAAAGGGCCTCTCCAGACATTAAGATGGTCTGGATGTTCCCAGAAATATGCCTAGAGAATATTTAGAGCAGAGCTTTCCAAGCTTTTCATGTTGGTGACACACTTTTTAGGCACGCATCATTCCGTGACACAGTAATTCAATAAGTGGAGGCAGCCCTTCCACCTGAACCTGGCCCACCGCCGCCCTCCCTGGGGTTTTCCTCAGCCCAAGGTGGCAGCAGCAGAGGCAGCCCTTTCACCTGGGCCTGGCCCATGGCAGTGGTGGGAGAGACAGCCCCTCCACCCATTACATTTGCGTGACATACCTCCGCACTGCAGCTGACACACTGATGTGTCGTGACACCCACTTTGGAAAGCTCCGATTTAGAGGCTTGTGATGGGGAAATTTTTGGAGTGCGCTTTTACTTCAATGGTATGCTTGCTCACTTTTTTTTTTTTTTTATCCCTTTAGTACCAAGAGATGACAGTGAGGTCAGTAGCTGGGGATGCCCCTCATGCTTTGATCTCGATACACACCACTGTGATGCCACAACGACAAAGTGTGTCAAGTCCCAGCGCCGATGTGTCAACATCACTGGAACACTCACGCAGGGTAAATCAGCACACAGCTCACTGAATCTTTTTCCTTATTTATTGAAGCTTATTAAAATGTATGTATGTATGTATGTATGTATGTATGTATTTATAATAAAAAAATTGGCCAGTATTCTGTATCAGCTACTTAGTTAAGTATATTTAATGAATATACTTAATGAATATAATGAGTATACTTAACTAAGTAACCTCTCCTAGGCTGATCTCCCTCCAAAAAGGATGGAAATGTCTTTCCCATGCAGGTGATGCCCAGTAAAGTAGGTGTAGGAGAAAGTGATGTCACAGTCATGGCTTAGGGAGTTGGGTATGTTTAGCCTGGAGAAGAGAAGGTTAAGAGGCGATGTAATAGCTATGTTTAAATATTTGAAGGGATGTCATATGACCTATGGAAGATGGAGTGAGCTTATTTTCCGCTGCTCTGGAGTCTAGGACACAGAGCAATGGCTTCAAGCTTCAGGAAAAGAGATTCCATCTAAACTTTAGGAAGAATTTCCTGACAGTAATATCAGTTCGACAGTGGAATACACTGCCTTGGAGTGTGGTGGTGTCTCCTTCTTTATAGGCTTTTAAAGGACCAAACAGAAGCTAAAAATACATAACCCTAAACAACCCCAATCATTCTCACTAAGACCTGCTTCTCCCCCACTTCACAATAGGACCTACAGATGTGTTGGAATTCAACTCTCCAGAAGCTCTAGGCAACTTGGAAAACAAATTAGAGATTTGGGAAATTGAAGCTTGAAATATCTTGAGGGACAAATGCTGAGAACTGTTGGTTTCAAATGAAAGCTCATAACTAGCCCAAGATCATGTTTAGCTGAGTACGGGCTTTAGTCTGGGTCCCAGAGTGTCATTCATAACCGTGACATGCCACTGGGTCTCCAGTGCTTGGCTCTGGAATTACCAGTAGATGGTCTCTTTGCCAAAACTTAATTCCAATTGTCTACCGAAGGAGACCCACCTAGTCCAAGTGAAATATCTGCATAGTCTGGCAGAGATTTGATTGTGTGATGGTTCTAGAAGTGATCGTAGAGTTATTAAGGAGCTCAGATGGAAGGAAAGTTTTACAGGTGTGCATGTGTACATGTGTGTGTCCAGATACATACGGGAAGACCTGTGGCTACTGCTCACTCCCAGCCTCGCCCACAGTGATTGTTTCTGAGGCCTCAAGAAAGGAAGAAAAGGACCAAATAGAAGCTAAAAACATATAACACTAAGCAACTCCTCCTCCTCCTCATTTTCTTCCTCTTATTTCTGTTGGGAAATGTGAGATTCGTAGTGAATCTCTCTAGCAGAGGAATTAAAAATGCTAAGGTCAAGTTTAGTTTACCACCCACTCCCCCCACAAGAAAAGAAAAAACTCTAGCAGAGAGAGAAATCAAACTTAGTCTTGCTGATCAGATGTAGAAAAGTACAGTCAGCCCTCCACATTTTCTAGGGTTAGGGGTGCAGGAAACCCACAAAAGTGGAAGTGGGTGAGGACAGCATCCAGGGTCCAAACCAGCTAAGGGAAAGGAGAGGGAATGGTGGTCCTGAACTTCCTCTCTGTTGCCCATCTCCTTCCTTGTGTACATGGGGGGCCATTGGGAGAGGATTTGTGGTGTTGAGAAATTGGGCTATGAAATTGGGTTTACTTGGCCAGGCTGCGGCCGGTGGAAGAGGAGGAGGATCAGAGGTGCATTTTTAGAGGGCTGTACATCCTGATTGGAGCTGCTGAGAGGGACAGTTTCCCCAGAAAAGAGGTGCTTCAGGTGGCGGGGAGCACAGGTTGGAGAATCACATCTATGAAAGTTCAGAGATCCTTCTTATCCTGACAATTCCAATATTGATTTGAAACTTTCTTAGACATTTTTGAAAACTTATTTGGATCGGATACCATCTATACATCAACTTGTACATATTTTTCTTTTAAATTACTGCTCAAAGTAGGTTGCATATCTTTAGTCCATCTTTCCCCCCATACCTCCATCTGTACATTATGCCCAAAATATTGGTCCCACCTTATCATATGCTGTTTTATGGGCTCATCCTCTGTCTCTGTTTTCAAACCGAACAGAAGAAGGCATAAAAAAATGAGTGGGCTCCAATAGATAATTACCTCCAACACAAGATATAATTAACATACAAAGAGCATTTGAGAATGAGTAGTTGGGTAAAAATACATTATTATATTCCAAAGGGTTTTAAGAAAATATGTACTAAAGTGTTAAGGTTACTTAATAGAATATCGAGTACATAAGGACCTGGATTGAAGGTTATTAAAAGACAAATGTTGCAGTATGTAAACAACTGGTAACATTTATGTTAATACTAAGATTCTAAGTAGAAGTGTAGGAGGATAAGAAAATACAGTAAACTTTCATGTAGGTAGATAAAAATATGATGGAGAAACTGTTTTTTAAATATCTGTTTTGTATTAAAATAATATGCAAAATGATAAATAAAAAAAGGCATTTGTACACTTTTTTGATTAGATGCTCATCATCTTTACACAATTCTAAGTAAAAATCTTCTTCTATTTAACTAGATCTTTCTTGTTTAGATCTCTCTATAAATCTCTCTTTAAAACAATTAAGATCTATACCCTCCTTAAAAAACATCTCTCTTGATTTAAGTTCCCATCCAAATACAAAGAAATTCATTATAATATAATCATTTCCAATTTTTAACCCATTCTTTCTTTTTTTAAAAAAATATTCCTGCAGGGAAGCAACTAGTGATATATTAGGGGAAAACCCTTTACTTGTATTAATGCCAAACTTGCAAAAAGTCTTTCTGATACAATAATTTTTAAACAGAATACCATATTTGCCAGCTTATAAGAGGCACTGGTGTATAAGACGCACCCCATTTATACCTTAGCAAATACTATTTGCCGGTGTATAGGACACACTGGCATATAAGATGCACCCCATTTTCAAACAGTATTTTTTTGGGGGGGGAAAGTGAGTCTTATATACCAGCGAATAGGGTATATGCTTTTATTTTATCATACCAAAGAACTCCATGCCAACCAAATCTTAAGTCATGACCTTCAGTTTCGCAGAGTGTCTTGTCTCTAAACAAAATCCATTCTTTCAGTTACATGAAGAAACAGGCCTTATAACACAATTTAATATTAGGAAATCCGAGACCGTCCCTTTCTTTAACATTGTACAATGCTTTGAGATTTATTCTAGGTTTCTTTGCCTGCCAAATAAATCTGAAATATCTTTCTGGTATTGCACAAAAGACAAGGGTTGTCCCTCTGATTGTCACAGTGTCACTCACTAGTGGGAGGGAGCTGGAAATGGCATCCACCTTGTGACCCAATCAGCAGCTAAAAAGGGATATTTGAGCCAGGAAATTCTACTTAGTTTTAGAGATGTAACTAAGCAGCTGGTAAAGAATATTGGTGAATATCTACTATATAAAAGTCAAAGCTTATGAGCGAGTTTGCCTGTTTGTGTCAGGCAGACAAAGACCTCATATGATTGGCTGTGTGAGGCAAAGACCTCATATGATTGGTTGGTTGTGAAGATCCTATGGAATCCTTGGGTTGGCAGTTCAGGGAGGGGCCTTTGCTATTCTCAGCCTGAGACCTCTTGGCCTTGGCCATTTGCTATGGAGATGATGCCTAGCACCAAGAAGGAGGGCAGTGTATTCCCTCAGGAACCCAAACTCTGTATGTTAATAACTCTGAATACAGATTGGATTGGGGAATTTGGGAAAAGTTACAGGTAATTCCTAAAGTATGATTCCTAAGGACAAGACAGATTGGGGAATTAGAGACACAGGATCTCAAATCTGTGTATTTCAACCGCATCTAATTCCTAAGGTAAGGTAAGCTAATTCCTAAGGTATTTCTAACAAGAATTACCTATGAGAAAATAAAATCCTGGGCAACATCAGGTAAATATACTACTATACACACACACACACACACACACACACACACATATATACACATACATACATATACATATACATGTATAATGCACACACACACACACACACATATCTAGAGAGAGAGAAAGAGAGAGAGATTGTATTTCATCCTTGTCTTCCTTTTCTTGTTTTGTTGAGATCCCTCCCTCATCTTTTCTGCTTGTTTTTGAGGCATAGCAGGGTTGACTTCAGCAAAAAAGGACTGTAGGAATGAAAAGCACACAAACTGTGATACCATTTTTTCTCTGCTCTGTCCTTCAGGGGATAAATCACGTGATTTCGTCCTTATGGGATGTGCCACAACCTCTACAGCATCCGTTCTCAGAAAGAATGCCACACTGTACTTCGGTGACATCTCCTATTCTATTGCCACTATCAGCATAGGGAACAGCAAAGATGGCATCCTCCGAGCTCCGGGGAGCATCGTTTTTGCAGTCTTCCTGCCCAGCCTCCTTGGCCTCCTGCTGAACAAATTCTTATACTGATCCCAGGAGTCCTCTTGATTCAAGCTGGGAAAATGTCTTCAGTGAAATACATGGGAAGAAAGCATAGATGATAGAAGTTCAGGCTCTAGTATTTAGTAGACCTGTATAAATGTATACAGTTTAAAGGGCAAATCAGATATCAGACCTTTCACACTGCACAGTTACAGCAAAATGATTTCACTTTAACTGCCGTGGCTCCATCCTATGGAATCCTGAGATTTACAGTGTAGGGAGGGATTTTTGACATCTTCAGCTAGAGATCTCTGGTGCTTCCCCAAACTGCAAATCCCATGAATCCATAGGTTGTAGCCATGGTAGTTAGAGTGGAATCAAATTGTGGGTGTGAAATGACCCTAAATAAATTGGAGGGGGGGGGAGTTCTTAATGTATATGCCTGTATGTCTTAAAGTATCTTCGTATGTCTTAGAGTATCTTTGGCACGGGGAAAAACATTTGTATTAGAGCAACTATGCAATTTGAAGAAATCTTACACTACAAATCATACACATGACTACTCAGGAAAAGTATATCCCAATAAATTCAGTGGAACTGAGGTATGTGGGTGTAGGGTTGCAGATGTAACTCATCGAGCACATGAGTTTCAATTGAGTAATGAATCAAATAAAACTGCATAGGTTTTCATACACATAGGACAACACGTTTAAAGGCAAAATCATTTTCCAGTAGCCAACCCCCACTCTCAGGTGATGTATGAATAAGTCATAATATACCCTTATGTGAGAAGAAGCATTAGCTCTGTGTGAGAGTGAAAGGAAGGAATGTCTCTTTAGAATGCCTCATCTATCATTAGCAGTTTTTATAAGTATTTAAGTTTTAAAAAATGATATTTTAAAAATGTGTTTATGGATTAATTGGGGACAGATCTTTAGTCAATCAGTCTTTAGGGACTTTACCCTAAAATTATGTTAAGATTGCAACCCAAAAGGGATTTTAATATATTAATCTTAGTCAAGGAAGAGTTACAGTCTTTCAATCTCTTGTTTTGATTTTTTTGGCGGTGGGGGCAAGGACATGAGAACAGAGTGGCAAAGCACCCCCTTTCCATGTGGACGGCTAGGCTCCATCTTCAGGTAACAGAGGGCTTTTCCACACTACACAATCATTGCACTATAATTCCACTTTAAGTATCATGGCTGCCACCTATGGAATCCTGGGATTTGTAGTCCTGGGAGATACTGGAGCTCTCTGGCTGAGATGGCTAAATAGCCTTCCATAAACTGCAAATCCCATGATTCCACAGAACAGAATGGTTGCAGTTAAAGTGGAATCATAGTGAAATAGTTGTGTGGTGCAGAAAGGCCCAGATCCTAAGTACCAGAGCTGGATGAGCCCCTGCTGGTTAGAGAGGACAGTTCTGGTCTGAATGATCTGTCTTAGTAAATTTAATGCGTATTGAATAAAATGCATGACTCTGGAGGAAACAAATCTCACTTGACTCTTTTTTCTCAAAACAAAAAAAAGCAAAGAGGGTATTAAAATTGTCAAACAATACATATAACAGTTTTCCCAGTGTTTGAAAGTAACATGTTACTTTTCCGAGTAAAGAAGGTGTAACCTTGATTCTTTTTCAAACAACACAATGACGGGTTGCGCTTTTCCTGCACATGCTGTGGTGATAGCTTTGGCAGCCCAGCCCAGCCCAGCCCAGCCCAAAATCATTTGCAAGAAAGCACTTGCTTTTGAGATGTGATGTTGAAAGAGGGTGCTTTGTTGCTGCAAACAGAGAAGGAAAATTTTATTGCTTCATGATCTAACCTTCTTCCCTCTGCGAACCCTCCTCCAGCAATAGCTCCTCCTTAAGCAAGGCACAGACCTGTAACTCTTAACACCATCCCTTTTTCCCCCCCCGTCCATGATTTATTAAATCCAGTTTTGCCTGATTAAGAAGCCAGTGGGCTTCAAAAGTGTCACGGGGTTTTCTCCTTTTGGTTAGCTTAAGAAAGTTATCACCAGAAAGTATCCTTCATATTTTGTTGTATGCTCATCATGGTTCTCCCTGAATTTTGTTCTAGTTAACAAGGAGCATGATTTTTTCCCCTCAAGGCAGAGTCAGTGTATTGTGTTAGTTTGAATGTTGGACTGGGATTCTGAGAGACCAGGGTTCAAATTCCCATTCAGCCATGGAAACCTGTTGTTTGACCTTAGGCAAGTCCCACTCTCTCAGCCTCAGAGAAAGGTAATAGCAAACCTCCTCTGAACACATCTTGCCAAGAAAACGCACTAATGATTGGATTGCCTTAGGGTATCCGATTATTTGGAAACTTGAAGGCATGCAACAACAATATTATTTTTTCTTACTCTTTCACTGAGGGCTAGAGTGGTTTTAGGGGACTTTGAGAGGATTTCAACCCCAAATTTCAGACCATAGTTTCATATATTCCCAAGTCAGAACCTCCAAATTTCAGGACCATTGTTTGAGTTGTTTATGTCTTTCTAAGAAAACTTAAAAAGGCTATTGTCATGTCCCTGTCTCAGAACTCAGACAGGACCTTTCTCAACAGCCGCACCCTGGAGACTTGAGATGGACAATACTTACAGCATCCAGTGTAGGTGGAAAAGAGAAAGCCCAGGAGCCTGGGAGAGTGTAGACCAACAGCTGGGTAAGACTCTGAGCGTATATAACAAGAGACCAGAATGGGAGGAAGCTGTTGTAGCCAACCGATCTTATGGGTGGAAGCTGTCCAGTGTACTCTCAGATTCTTTGCTCACCCTCCTAGAACCCTTGGCCTTCGCCTTGTCTACGGATTTTGCCATCGAACTCTGTCCCTGGATTTATGGTAACCTCGGACTGTCTCTCTAGATCTGCTGTGAACTCGGACTACAAAATGACTAAGACAAACTTTGCTTGCTGGCTCCTGATAGCAGGCTTATTAGGCAGCCAGAAGCCTCTGCTGGCTGCCAGCACAGGACAGCTATGAAAAGTTAATGACATAAGTAAAAAGTATGTGTCTTCAAATCTACCTGTTGATTTATGGCAACCCCAAGAATTTCATGGGGTTTTCCTAGGCATGGACTACTTAAGAGATGGTTTGCCATTGCCTTCATCTGCAATAACTAGTCTTCTGTGGCATTTTCCCTTCCAAATGCTAACATAACAAGTTACTTATGACATTAACAATTAACAATGATGGATTACTTTGGAAGGGATTTTTGTAAAGCTCTGCCAAGATTACCCCCAGACTAACCCAAATTGATTGAGTGTATGTGCGTTTCTTCAAGCGCCTTCATCTTATGGTAACCCAATGAATTTTGTAGGGTTTTCTTAAGTAAAGAATACTCAGAAGTGGTTGGCTGTTGCCTCCCTCTGAAATATAAGTCCACAGGGCCTGGCATTCCTTGATGGTATCCCATTCAAGTGCTAACCAGGCCTGACTCAGCTTAGCTTCTAAGGTCAGACAGGAACTGGTGACTACCCCTCTACAAGAATTATAGAATGAGTTGCCAAAAATGATGGAAAGGGCAGTGGTAACAAATCATGTGTGTGAGAGGTCTCACAAGAAGTGCCACAACTGTTGTTGTTGTTATTAACTGGGTACAACATAGATTAAAATACAGCTAAAGACACATAAAACCATTAAAATCACACCAATTTAAAATTCATAGTTAAATATTAACTGGGTAGGCTTGCCATTAAGCCCCGCCCCCCATGAGCTTTCTGCTTTGAGTTCCACTTCTTCATGGATATGGTAACTCTCAGGGTTTCTGGAGGATTCTTCCTAGTCCCTTAAGCCCTGTGATGGAGCTTCTGGGGAGTCAGAAGGTATACTTAGGCCTTCAGGTGCTGAAACCTTCTCTTTGGAAGGTGGGCAAAAGGCAAGAGAATGGGATGAGCAGGATGGGAGGGAGGCAAGTATTTACCTTGCAAATAATCAAATTCATGGATGTCAAACCTGCGAATGTGGAGAGAGGACTGCATTCCAGGGAGAAAGAACTTGACAAATCTGGATCATTAAATATGGACTCCACAATGAACCCAAGCTGCAAAGACAAACCATTTCTGAAGGTATCTCAGCTGAAAATGAAAGAGAAAGGAGACAGGCAGGCCAGGAAGGCACTGGAAATGATTCCGGTTGATCTGAGCCATTTGTCACTTGCCTTCTTACGGGAGGCATGCTGATGACTTTTTGTAGGTTAGCACTGATCTCTGTGGTGCTATTATGTATTCTGACATTATTTCTGTTTTTAAACCACCTGGGAAGGTGCTGCAGTCTGTCAAGAAGGACATAAGTAACTGTCATACACAGATAAATACTGAATGGAAGACCAAGCTTTTGCAAGACTGAAAAACAGAGTGGACGTGTTGTACTTGCAACAGTGAGGTATATTTTTGTTCAATATGTTAGCCTGTCACACTGTTTCCAGGATACACTATTCCAACCAAACATATTTACAATTTTTATTTTATTTTATTTGTCTGCCACTTTTTCTCCCAGAATGGGATGAAAGACAGCTTCCAATTTTTTTCCTGCTTTTTAATGATATGTGTGTGTGTGTGTGTATCAGCAACTTCATTGCAGTACTTCATTGCAGTACTTCATAATCACAATTATTCATAATCACTGTGTACATATGCAAAAACACACACAGCGCTGATATCAGTAGGTCCGAGCTCAGCTTAGTTCTTGGTGTTGTGACTAGAGACAGTTATGATTCAGTTTGGACACAATCCAGCCTGCTTTGGATCCCATATCTGAATTTAGATTTGGGCATCTGAATCTTTTGAGTCACCCATTGACCTGTGTGGGAAATCAAAACAGTTATAACTTCTCAGGGATTTTTGACAAACCATCGATCCTGAGAGAATGATATTTTGTAACTGGGGGGCCCCCAGGTTGAAGGACCTCCCATGTCCTCCCACAATGTATTGCTTTGTCTGGTGAGATGCAGAAGGGGAGGGAGCCTCCAATAGGCCTGAGTTCTCATGCAGACATATATAGGGAGAGGCGTTGCCTCAAGCAGTGAAGCACAAGCCATTTGGGGCTTCAATGGTACATCACCAGCCCCTTGAATTCAAAATGGAAGACCATGGGTAGCCAGTACCTAAGTTGTTCTAGCCAGCAATCCACTAGCTAATTTTGGCACTGGCTGCACTTGGCCTTATAGCTCTTCTCGCACAACTTTGCTGGCCCATCCTGACCGAAAAGTAGACCAACAGGATTAGAACCAAGTGTTATGGAACAGGAAGTATGGGGAACTATTTCCACATGAGCCACATCTGCTCACTTGCCTCAGAAATGGATGTTTTGTGCCCTCTTGATTGCTAAAGACAGATAGTTTCAGTACCGGAAGGATAACTGTTCCTTACCTGTGATCCAACGGGGAAGAAGCTTGCAATGTTCGAAGGAGTGATATATGAATGCAAACTAGAAATGTACTTACATTCAGATATCTGGTCTGCTTGTACTAACATTTATGAATAATGATTTTTCTTTTTTTCTTTTTTAAAAAAATTCTTTTTCCTGGTGGCTATAGTGGTAAAATGTCTAAATAGGTAACCAAAAAAACTTATAGTGTATTTTTCCTTTGCATAAAATGTTGACTAAAATCAAACAATAAGATAAAGTTCCCTCACTTACCCAATAGCGGAAAGTCTTAGACAAAAGGTATTCACAGGAAAGCCATTTGGAAGTGGAAAGTGAAATAAAAACAACGTACATGGGCAAAGAATACTGAATAGGATAGTATTAATATGAGGGGGAACAGCACAGAGGGGGAAAAAAAACCCTGATTTTTAGGATTTTATTCAGCTGAAGTGCCACAATGGCACCTTTGTTTGGCTAGCAAAAGTACCATGGGAGATATAGGATGTAGAAGTTGTGGTTAGGTCATTTTTCTGATGAATTTGTTCAAGTGACAAACAGGTTATGCAATTTTCTCTTCAGCGGAAAATGAATTTGTTCTACAAAACAGCTAAATATTTCTCCAACACTAGCAGAGGACAGCAAAATCCTATCCATCCTGCAAAACCCTACAGCTAAAGGTAACCTTGCCTGAAATCTTAAACAAACTCTTGCCTTGATTCTAAGGAAGGAGAGGAATAAGGGCTAGGGAGGGGACCTAGCCTATTGGCGAAAATGGGCAGTCTTACCTTGGCAGGTTTAAAACCTGCTTTCTCCTGAGAAAAACATCAGACAGAAGATTACGGGAGAAAGTGCTTTCTTGAGAACTGGGAAATTTAGCCTCCTGTGAAAATGGGCAGTTTTACATTGGCAGCTTTGAAACCTGCTACATGAATATGTGTTTTCAAGATTGCCACAACTGACTCCAGATTGCCGTATTAATGAATCTCTTTAACATTTTAGTTCTCAGGACACTGAAACCTCATGCAGCATCCCTCCCTTTTTCCGAAACTGGTCACCAGACTTCCTGGAATCATGACTCCTCTTTCCTTCTACTTTTTTGTCATCTTAATAGCTTCAGGTAAGTTCAGTAGTATAAACTAGGACGGGATAATAAGGGTACTGCACTCTCACTGCGCACAACTGAACTTCACGGATAATTCCCTGTATTATTTGCAGAGTGGGGGAATACAACCCGTATGCTTTTCCTTGCCTGTTTTGGGGCTTCTTATTCACCCACCTACTAGCACTATTTTGCTGCCACAGTCAAAAGTGAAGGCTCCAGGAACAACGGGAAAAAGAAGACTGGCATTGGCTATCCAAACAAGATGCACAGGAAGAGTGTTTCTATCTGACGGGCAATTTGAGAATCACCCAAGAAACTAAGCTAGGATCAGCAATGAGAAACGGTCTTTGCCTGCTGGTGAAAGGAAAGCAGGGAAGGGCCAGTAGGGTTCTCTGCTGCCCCCAAGGATAGGACTGGGTAAAATAATTTTAAGTTACAGGAGGACAGATATCAGTTGAAAATCAGAAGGAACTTTTGCACAGTAAGAGTGGTTCGGAAATGCCTAATGAGGTGGCATACTATGGAAGTTTCCTATCCTGACCCAGCATAGGCTCAATAGGGAGTAATCCATCCTTCATCCATCTGTCCATCCATTGCTTAATTTATATTCTGCTTTATATTCTGCCTTTCTTCCACACTGAGGACTCAAGACAGCATACAAAAAGGCAGAAAATCACAATGAAACACGGACAGGCAAAAATGGCAAACACTTCATATAACAAAGAACAGTTTTCCCCAGTGTTTGAAAGTACCATGTTAGTTTTCAGAATGAAGAAGGTGTAACCCTGATTCTCTTTCAAACAACACAATGGCTGTTAACACTGCTGCTTTTTTCCTACTTAACAACATCCAGAGTACTCACCGTGGTGACAGCTTTAGCAGCCCAGCCAAAAAAAGCATTTGCAAAAAAGCACTTCCTTTTGAGATCTAATCTCTGAAGAGTGCTTTGTACCTGCAAATTGAGAAGGAATATTTTACTGCTTTTCTTTTGCATCTGGCCTCAGGGGTGTATAATCTAAATGTTCTGTCTCTTCAGACCCCCTATGGGTAACACCCCCCACCTCAAGTAAGATGCAGACCTGTAATTCTAACACCATCCCTTTTCTTCCTTTCCATGTATTTTTATAATCCAGTTTTGCCTGACCAAGAAGCCAGTAAGGCTCCTGAAGTGTAATGAAGTTTTCCCCTTTCAGTTGGTTTAGGAAAGGTATCATCGCAATGTACACTTTAGAAGTACACGGCTATCCCTGAATTTTATTCTAGTTAACTAGTAGTGTGATTTCTTTCTTTTCTTTTTTTCGAGAGAGCCAGGCATGATGTGGTTGTTTGAGTGTCAGACTGGGCTCGGGGATAAAAGAGTTCAAATCCTCACTCAGCCATGGAAATCCACTGGGTTGCTTTAGGAAAGTCCCATTCCCTCAGCCCCTCTCAAAGGCAATGCCAACCTCCTCTGAACAAATTTTGCCAAGAAAACCCCATGATTGGATTGCACTAGGGTTTCCATAATTTGGGAACAACTTGAAGGCACACAACAATAAAATTATGCCTTATGAGAAGGATGCTGCTGACTTTTTGTGTGTTAGCATTGGACTTTGTCATGCTATTCTATATTTTGATATTACTTGTATTTGTAAACTACCTTGGAAAAAGGTAAAGCCTGTAAAGCAGAACATAAATAATTGCCATAAACAAATGCATATTAAATAAGAGACCAAGCATCTGCAGGAGGGAAAAACAGAGTGAACATGATGCAGTTGCTATATTGTGGTATAATCCTGTTCAATATGCTAGCCTGCCACACTCTTCCCAGGATACGCCATTCCATTCACACATTCCCAATGGTATCTTATATATTTCAGCAAAAAAGGTTCTCATAAACATTTTTCAAAACTTCACTGTGGTACTATATAACCACCACTGCATACACAATCTCTGTGCGCATAAGCAGACACACACAGCCCTGATATCAGCAGGTCTGAGCTCAGCTTAGTCCTTGACATTGCGACAGCAGACAGCTATGATTCAATACAGATACAAACCTGCCTGCTCTGGATCCCATACTCAAATTTAGATTTGGACATCTGATTCTTTGAGTCACCCACTGACCTCTAAGAGAAACCGAAACAGCTTTAACCGCTCATTTTACAAACACACACATACACATACATACATACATCGTGATCCCATTTACACTACACAATTATAGTGCTATTATTCTCATTTAACTACTATGTTTTCATCATATAGAATCTTGGCATTTATACTTTAGGGAGGGATGTTTAGAGTTCTCATCCAAACACTCCAGTACTTCACCAAACTACAAACCCCAGGATTCCATACAATGTTACCACAAGAATTCAATAGGAACAGAGAACTATATTTGTGTGGTATGAATGGACCCATGGATGAAATGTGGAGACATGGTAGCTCCTTCAGAGCACACAACCTCTAAAAACTACAGATAGGTAGTTCCCGAGGGGCATTTTGCTAGCCACTTTTAAGATGTGCTTCCCCTCACTCAAAAAATAGAAGATATTTTCAAAGCAAGTCATTGAGACAGAGGGCGAGATGGTACAGAAAAACTCAAGAAGAAAGTGTAGAGACAGGACAGCCCCTACATTCTGTGCTAGAGCTGCTTAGAACATCCACGTGGTACAGAGTTCTAGTACAGCTATGGTGAACATGTGGCTCACCCCACACACCCACATTGATCCAAATCAAACCAGATTGATCCACTCCAGATCAAATCAGACTGATCCAGAGTGATTGGACCTACTTTGAACCTGACTTAGATTGGTCTGAATTAGCCTGATTTCTTTTGGAATTGGGCATTTGCCCAAAGGGTTGCACTGCACATGTGAACTCTGTTTAGAGACCTCTTCGGCAGGGGGGGACACACCAGAAGAAGGACCACTTCGCAGTGTGTGAACAGTTCAGTAACGCACGAAAAGCTATTCCACACTGTGCGCTACCAAACTCTCAAACCCTTCTGGACTTAGAACATGTTCATGCACAAAAATGAAGGAAAATGGATCACAGAAGCATGTCCAGAATGTCTTCTGATCACCAGGATGTTAGCAGCTCCTGCAAGAACTCATTTTTGAAGAACATGCCAATCTCGGAGGATAGTTAGGAATGCTACATACTTCTCTCTGTTGGATCCATCCAAGATTCTGATCAGTTCAAAACAAGAACAGCAAATCTTTAAAGTAAACTTAGGAATCACTTGGCTTTCCAGATGTTGCTGGGCTGGAACTCCCATCAGCCCTAACCAGTGTAGCTAATGGTGAGGAATGCTGAGAACTGCAGTCCATGAGAAGGGTAGCTTGATTCCTGCTCTTGCCTTAGAACAATACAGGTTTTACTTGAATTTTCCTCCAGTGCATCCAAGGGAAACATGAATACTTCTCTTAGATGTCAATTATCATTGTAACTTGCAAACCGTTGGCTAAGACACTGGAAGCTGGGAACAGCTCTACTATGGTGTGATGGCAACATTTGTTTAAAGAAGTACCTCTATATTTCTTCAAACATATCAAGGTGTAAAAGAGCAGAGTGGAGGGGAAAGAGCTCAATGACAACAAGGCAAAGTACCTAAAATGTACACAATACTAGGATGATGTGGCACCTGGGCAACAGCAAACTTAATTCAACCTAGCGTTATTAATAATGCCCAGCATAAGCTAGGCTAATAAATTGCCCAGGGTAAAAGAGAAGGGCAAAGGTGTTTGAAAGGTTCCACCTTCCTTATCAAAGACATAAAAGCCATAGCACAGGAATGTAGCTGTTGCACTATCTGTGGCCCCAAAGTTTCTGCTTAGGTCTGAAAATAACCTCGTCATTTTTTAAAAGATGTTTTCCAGTAGATAATGTATTGTTCCCTTTAAAAGCTAGCTTCTTTTCTGCTGCTCCAGAGACTAGAACATGAACTAAAGGCTCCCAATTACAAGGAAAAAGATCCCACCTAAACATACGGAAGACCTTCTTGACTGCAAGAGCTGTTCAACAGTGAAATAGATTGTCCTGGATGGTGGCAGAAACTCCTTTTTTGGAGGTCTTTATTTAAATGGGCATCTTTCAAGATTGCTATACTTGTGTATACCTGCATGGCAGGGGGTTGGATTAGATGGCCTTTTCAGTCCCTTCAGGTTCTATGATTCTATGATCTGTCTTTCTCAGGATTCCCTCACTAGCATGGCTAGTTGCAGGGGTGTAGCTAAAGGCAGGTGGTAAGATGGGCGGATTTGACCATAAGTTAGATTATGGCCATTTCTACCCTATACTGGGGTTTGTAGTTTGCTGAGGCCCAAGGAGCTCCCTGGCTGAGAATTCTAAAGGCCCCTCTCTAAACAGAAAACTCCAGGATTCCATAGGATGTTGAAAGTGGAATAATGGCACTATAACAGTGTTGTGCTGAAATGGCTTATGTCTCATTGCCCCTTCTCTAGCCATCTCACACTATCTCACAACACGGTCAATATAATTTGTTCAAATGTGCAATTTGACCTTCAACTCAGCCACACAGAGGTCCAAATGCTAAGTGCCTGCCCTGCTTCCAGCTGTTAATGGTGAAGGATGAAGGGAACAGTAATTCTTCAAGATCTGGAGGTGCACAGATTCCCCTCTCCTGCTCTTATGCTTTCCACAAGTACAGAACGGAAAGTAATGCTACTCCCTTGGCATAATGCTAATCTTCCATGTTTGATAAGGTCCTGTCCTATCACAAATTCCCTCTGTTGCTCTTACCAGATAGGGATCAGGCCCAGGCTGTTTGAAAGACCATGTCTTCCTGTAGGAGCCTGCCTGAGCTTTAAGGAAAGACCATTCTCCCTATTCCACTGCCTTCACAGACTTGGTAATGTGGGAAAAGGCTTTCTCTGTAACTGCTCCCACACTTTGGACCTTCCTTTCTGGGGAAGCAGAGATGGTTCCTTCTTTCTTGTCTTTTTAGCTGCAGGTTAAGACTTTTTTTTTCCCCAAAAAGCCTTTGGATATTAATTTTTAACAAAAGAAGGGCCATTTATAGCTCTGTAACATTTTTAATCTTTTCTTTAAAATAAGACTGTAAAGGGTTTTAATTATATTGTTATTCAATATTGCGTAAAATCTTAATTTTGTATGTTACAACTATATGTGTTTTGTAATTTTCTGCCTTTTTGTAAGCTGTCTTGAGTCCCAGTGTGGAAAAAAGGCAGGATATAAATAAAGGAGTGGAATCATGGACAGACAGATGGATGGAGAGATAACCTTCCTTTTGAGCCCTAAGCTGGGGCAAAATAGGAAACCTCCACAGTTTGGAGGAGCGTGTATATGTGACAGTGTGTGTACATAAAAATGTATTTAGAATCACATTGCCTCATACACCAAAACCATACCTTTGGAATGCAAGTATTGCATTGTAATTTCCCTTGACGCATCCCAAACACAAAAAGACTTAGCATTCTTTTTTTTATTTAGACAGTTGGCCCTTCTAAGATATACAAACAAAGCTAATGCAGAGGTCTACTTTCCTGAACTCTTTCCTCATATACGTTCTTCTTCCAGCTTCAGAAGGGAAGGCTCTCTTGAAGCAGATGGAGAAACTGCGCTCAGTAAAGGAATCTGGTGAAGAAGGTGCCAGCAAGACTGGGCAATGCAATGGCAAGAGGGATGCTCCCTGGATTCCAGCTGGCACGGCTTTTGGCTAGTCTCATGCTGCTGCTCTCAATGACATAACTGCTCCATTCAGATTCGAGGGTATATTCAGGTTGAAGGACAATTGCTGAGTGGGTAGCACAGCCTCTACCAGAAAATAGCTTTTGAGGGTGAGAACCTGTGAAAGCATCATACCCATATGCATAGGTTACACCACAGTCGCTTCTGATCCAAAAGCTTAAGGCTGCATTAAATTGGAGGGACCGAGATCTCAGAATCCATTATGTCTTTGTGCTCTGGATGGGAACTGAGCCAGCCTAGTGAAGTATACCTAGATAGAAATCCATGCTCACTTTTCTCTCCCCTGATACACATAAGCATGTGAAATAATGACATGAAGAATAGGGCTTGGGCAGTAGCATCATTAAAAGTAGAGACTAAATATTTTAACTAGTGATATTCACAGAGCCCTACATTTCCAACAGAGATGCAAATGTGTAGCTAATGTCTCCAGGCCTAACCTTCTCCAAAACTCTGTGAGATGCTGCTGTTGAGCACAGATGAGCTCATTTCTGGGACGAGTATGATTCAACATCTTTATGAGATGCTTGGATGATGGAATGGAGGGAACACTCATCAGATCTGTGGATGGCACTGCACTAAATACAGTAACTAACATCTTCAGTAACTAACATCTTAGCAAACTTTTCTGCTGCTTCAGATAGCAGGACCTGAACGGATCAATTTAAATTTCAAGAAAGATGCAGACAAAGCATTAGAAAGAACTGCCTGATGGAAACAACAATTTAGCCCTGGAATGGTTGTCTTGTAAGGGGGTCATCTCTCTTTCACTGGAGGTTTTTTAAGCAGAGGTTGACTAGCTATATCTCCAGGATGCTTTAGCTGTGGATTCCTGCACTGAGTTAGACGAAAAAGGGTCTGGGGGCATTTCCAGGTCTATGAGTTCATTACTTTTCTGTTCTGTTTTTGTTTTTGTTTTCTGTCAATTGGCATTTGGGCCATTTTCGCATGATGACACTCTTCTGCATCATCCGGCTGCAATCCCAGCAGCAACTTTTCAGGGGAGGGAGGTTGCCAGGAACACGCTCCCCTGCACCTTACTGGCTCCCTGTGGAAGGGAGTGTGAGAGATACGTGTCTGCCTTCCACAGTGCACCTGGGCTCTTTCCCATGCTGCACTGGGGAAGGAAGTACTGCCATCGCGCTTCCTGCCCTTCTGCAGGTAAGTATGGGAGTGTTGTGCGATTGCAGGCATTTAACAGATTTTTTTCCATTAAGCGAATATCCCCCAATAGTGACGGGTGGAGGCAGGATGGCAGCGGGACCATGACCATGTCATGCGAAAGCACAATCTGAGGACCACTGCCACCCTATCCCCATAGTGGGACTGGGACACCATGCAGAAACGGTCAATGTCAGACTGTTGTTGAGAAGATGCCAGAATTTTTCAGCAACATAAACTTGTCTGAAACAGATACATATGCAAAATTATGGAATATAACATTTAGATCCACATCCAACCAAGGAAGCTTTCATGAACAAACACAGAATCGTTCTGATTATGGTTCTGTTTTCCTATTTACCTATATATACATTTCCAGTAATGTTGATACAGTAGTTTTCTGATTCAGCACATTTCATCATGACAGGTATACAGACATCAGGGGAGACAGCAAAGCAGGATGGACACTCCAGTTTACTGACAGTAGTATCTTTCAGCACTGCAGTGGAGAGAGTGGAAACGTTTATATGAGAATAAGAAGCCCTGTCCCATAACTCTTTTGCTGTAGGATCCTTTTAATTTGACCATGTTTCATTGATATTCAGGAGAAATTTGTTGGACTTCTTGGATCTTCTTAGTTGGTATCACCACTATATTTCTTCTCTAACAAGCAAATACTTTTGACAAACTTCTGAAGCCAAAAAGCTTTTAAACCATGTATGAAGAGAACCCCAATTTATAATGCTTGGGCACCCACTGCTTCCTTGCATCAGTGTTTTTGCTTCTTTGCTTCCTGCATAACTCAGGACTCCTGCATGAATCACACCAAATACTTTGAATTGCCTTTCTACATAGATATGGTAAACCTCAGGCTCCCTGGAGGATTCTTCCCAGTCCTTTTAGCCCTGTGACGGAACTTGCAGGGATCAGAAGGTCTTTTGCCAAGATGTGACTTCAGGTTCCTAGAACTATTGCTCCTTTGGGATCCCACGAAGTCGAAACAGGAGGCTCCAGAAGCATGGGCCAGTTTAAAGCACATTATAGATCCTATCTTTTAAATGTGAATTCCTGGGGGAGGAACGGTGGCTGAAATGGTGGCAAAAACATCAGCAGCAGGGTAGCAAACCTAATGTGGGAGTTAGTGGGGGTGTAAAAATGGCCAGAGCCCTCTGGTGGTCTATGGGCTATGTCAATGGGTCCCAACCTTTGCTTCTCCTATGTATTGGGCCTCCTCACCCAGAAGTCCTAGCCAGTTTGGCTGATGCTCAGGGATTCTGGCAGCTGAAGTCCAACACCCCTGGAGGTCATCCAAAGTTGGGGAATCACTAGCCTATGTGTTGCTCTTTCGTGCTTCAAAGGTTCCATTAGCGGCTTCCTTTCATTAGATTTGTTCATTTGTTTTCCTAGGACCTTTCCAGGTCCTGGAAAGCCCTGCATCTGACGAGCCTGGCTTTCACATCCAATTCCATTCCCTTGTGTTTTACTTTTTGACTGAGTTTCTCGATCCTTCACACTATTTATCTATTTTATCCAGTTCCTCCCAGTTCTGCCATAGGTTCCTTTGTTCCAGGCACCCCAAGGAAAAATGGTGTATGTATCTAAGAAAGAAACTAAGGCAACTCTAAGGCCAACATATCATGGGATTTTCTGGGGCTGAGAGTGTGTGACTCACCTAAGATCACCCAGTGGGATATCATGGCCAAGTGGGAAACTGAACTGGGGTCTCCTGGTTCATAGTCTAACAGTCAAGCCACTACACTATGCTGGTGCTATCAAGCATAGTATATTAAGGATATTGAAATATCAACCAGAATACAATATCAAAAACATCAATGATAATGTATTATAGTTATTGAAATATTCTCTCACCTTTCATCAACCTAAGGCACATCTGAATTTGACATACCTGCAGGTTTAATTGCATTGCAATTGTCTGTGTTGCAGCAGTTGGTATTGCTGTTCAGATAAATTCCTTTTCCCATTGTAACACTCACAATCCCTTCATAGCAATAAGAACGGAAAATGTAGTTTTGAAACTCCTGAAAAACTAAGAAGCCATCTGTTTGAAGAAAAGAGAGAGTATCAATGCAATTTTCAAAGGGTTATTCTGTTGGAACAAAAAATGACAAGACCTGTGGCACCATAAAAATTAACACAGTTATTATGGTGAAAGCTTTTGCAGATAATCCCATTTCAAGCAGGAAAAGTCCTCATCTATGTGCATAAAACTACCTTTTTTTTGTACCAAAAATTAAAATTTCTGCACAGAAATATTATTTTCTGTGTTGTTTTAGCACAAATAAACCCCTTGTGAATTTTCTCACACTAAGGACTTGAACTGAGAAATGTCTTCAAAAACTACTATTTTCAAGGACTTTCTCACAATGGGAAGGAAATCCTTACAGCTAATTATTGCTTTGTTTAGGAATGAAATTAGCAAAGAATTACATATTGACTGCACGTTGTTGCAGTGAATTCCAGAGTATAGCCAAGTGCCTCCTAAATAACTCTTTCCTTTCCTTTTTCTTGAAGCTGCCAAGTATTCTGCTACAGCAATGGATGTTAAGAGTTGGTGGAACCTGAGAAATCACTTCTCCTTTTCACTTGTCTCTACACCACACACAATCATATAACTCTCTTGATCCCCTTTTCTCATATGGGAGTTCCTCCATTCTCCTGATCACTTTGGTTCCTCTTTTCCAGCTCCAAAAACAGCCTTTTGGAGGTGAGGCGACCAGAACGGGACCCTTAGTTCCATGTTCTCCTGTTGCAAACTTAAAAATACAAGAGTAGATGGTAACAATACGAAGGAGAAGCAATGGCCCACCACCACCACCACCACCACCACCACCACCACCACCAGACTGGGGTGTAGATTTTGAAAACTGCTCAATAATGGCAACCCCAATGTCTTTTAGAAAACTCTTTTGACTTCAGAGGTAACTTGAAGTAGTGCCTGCCTCAAAGACTTCCCCACAACTTTCTGTACCCAGAATAGATGCCATTTCCCCAGGGTCATTCTCTCAGTATGCTGCTTATGTGGATGAAGCCTACACTTGAGAAGGATAAAGATCTGAACATTCACTTCAGGTTACCTGAAGATCTCCTTAGAGCCATGGGTATATACCTAGAGTATATTCTATTGTCTCTGCCCAGCAGATTGTTTGAGGAGCTGTCTTACGGGCCGGAGAACCACAGCCAGGACAAGCGCATTTGAGGGAGTTTGCTAAGCGAAGAAGAGGAGAAAACATCATGGTTATTCATTAATTTATTCATCTATTTATACATGCATTTATATATACTTTATTCTCCCACCATTTCTTCAATAAGCTCAAAATAGTGTGCATTCATAGAATCACAGTCTCATCAAACAGCAGAGGTGGAAGAAGTGTTGGAGTCTATTATTTTTTTAAACTTTTGTATGTTTCTAAAATTTTATACAGTTTTATGTGGCGATTTTAATTGTTTCTAAATTTTATGGTGAAAGATTTTTAAGTGACTGTCTCTGGGAGACAACTTGGGTCTGGAAGAAACATGGTATACAAATGAAATAATAAACAAAAGAACAAACAAACAAATAGTTAGCTATAGTCATCATGGCCTTCTTAGTCATAAGGAGAGATGGGCAACATTAATTCTTTTAGACACTTATTCCCAGAATATCTTGGCCAGTGTAACCACTGGCTGTGCTCGCTAGAGTTTTCTGGAACTTGTCATCCAAAAAAGCAATGTTTCTCATTTCTGATCTTAGTTTGGTAGGATCAGAAAGGCACAGTGGATGATTTGTGCTTCTAGGAATTTTTCAAAGTGCTGATCACATAGAAAACAAGCCACGCTCTTCCCATGCATCTTGGTTTAATAGCCAGTATCAGCCTTCTTTTTCCCTTATTGCTCCTGAGCCTTCAGTTTGACTGTGAAAGCAAAATATTGGTGGTGGATAAGTCGATAAGAAACCCCAAAACAGGTAAGGGGCTCATATGTCCTCTTCCACACATGATACATGGAATTATCAGTGATGCAGTGAGGGGGCAGTACCTTATTATCCCTTCCTAGTTTATATACTAGAGGACTTACCTGAAGCTATTAAGGCAACAAAAAAGTAGAAGCAAAGAGGACTCATGATTCTGGAAACCGGAGTGATTGGTTTCAGGGAATGATAGGAATGCCGCAGAAGGTTTCCGGATCCTGAGAACTGAAATGTTAAAGAGATTCATTAACACAGTGATCTGGAGTCTGTTGTGACAATCTCAACAACAAAGTAGAAGTGATAGAGCTGTTCTAACAGGTGTTGTGTTGCTGACTTTGTTTAACTGTTCCTTCAGTAGTCTTTCTCCCGTCCTTCACAAATACAAATTCCCCAATGTACTTTTTGCAATAGAGATAAAATGTAATTATTTTAAAAAATCATTTAAAAAAATTAAAAATTTTTAAAAAATATTTTTTTTAAAAGCCAAGGATTGCCAAAAGAGATCTGAATCTTATTGGTTGGTCTCAACCAGAATAGAGCCATTGAATTGACTGCTGATTGGCTGATCAAGCCCATTGATTCAAGATGCCAAGTCTAGCTAGGACTAACAGTAGCATCCAGGTCAAAAGCATTTAGAAACCGATGATGATGATGATGATCATCATCATCATCATCATCATCATCATCTTAATTTCTACCCTACCCTTTCTCCAAGGCTGGGACAATTACAATTTAAAACATTCAAAAATTCAACATCACAACCAAGCTAAATGATGAACCATAAAAACATACTCTGCAAGAAAAGATTTTAAACATTAAATAGTACAATTTAAAACAATGCAGCACATGCAGGCTTTTTGTTAAAAGCCTTCAGTTCCAAAACCCTGTCTGAACAAAGGACAATGTCTTCATCTGCCAATGGAAAGACAGCAAGGAAGGCTCCATTCCAGCTAGGGGCATCCACTGAGAAGGCCCTCTCCCATTTTTCTCCCCAGCCTTACTTGTGAAGGTGGTCTGACCAAGTCTGGACCTAGGATATATAGGACATAAAGAGCACTTTGAATGGTGTCCAGAAACAGACTAGCAGTCAGTGGAGCTGTTGGAGCTCAGCAGTTGTGTGATTCTTGCAACCAATTTCTCCCAGGGTGAAAATGAGTTTTAAGACCAAGGGTGAAGTCTTCACTACACAATTCTAGTGCTATGATTCATACAAAATGCTTTCATAATTGTTTGAATGCCTGGATGAAATTATACAGAGAGAAGCTTGTCGCTGTAGAGCTGTCAACTGTCCACCCCTCTTGTAGTCCAGTATTATGTCCTTTGGTTGGAAACCTATCTCCAGGTTCTCATGAAGAGCCTTTCTCCCATAATATTCCATCTGATGCTTTTCTCAGTTTTCAGACCTGCAAATGTACAACCACTCATTTTCACCAGTAGGCTAGCTCCCCTCCCTAGCCCTTATTTCTCTCCTTGCTTAGGATCAGGGCAATAATTTGTCCAATATTTCAGGAAAGGTTACCTTTAGCTATAGGGGGTTTGTGGAATGAATTGGCTTCTGCTCTGTTCTGCTGGATTCTTCTTCTGTCTGATGTTTCTGGTGTGGAAAACTCAGATCATTCAGTTGAATGGGATCTTCTAGAGCCTCATGAGAAGAGTGACCATCAAAAGACAGAGCACTCTGCCTGTGATAGGCTGGGTGCCAACTTTTATACCCAGTTACAAACATATGTAGGATGGAATGAAGCAAATTCAGGACCAAAAAGAAACACAATAGCATCAATTATCTTCCCACCTTTAGTTGTGTCTAGAGATAAGCCAGAGTTGGAGAAGTACTTATTCCACTTTTTAGACGAAACTCACCTTCCACTGAAGAGGAAATTGAATTGGTCCCCTTAACAAATTCATTGGAAAAATGACCTAACCACAATTTCTACACCCTGCATCTCCCAAGGTACTTTTGCTAGACAAGCAAAGGTCCCATTGTGGAACTTCAGCTGAATAACATCCTAAATATCGGGGCGGGGGGGGTCCGTCTGCACAGTTCTCCCTTACATGCTGTCCTGTTCAGCACTGTTTGCCCATGTATATTGGTTTCATTCCATTTCCTGTGAACACCTTCTAGGACTTTCCTGTATTAAGAAAGTGGAGGAGTTTTTCTTTTTTATTATTATTATTTAACAACATTTTATGCAAAGCAAAAACACACTGTAAGGTTCTTAGTTACTTATTTTGATGTTTTAGCATTATAGTCACAAGGTGACCAAAGCTGTCTCCATCCCATACCCAGGTCTAAAGCCAGATTGAAATGCATGTAGATAATCCATTTCATCCAGAAACCTTTGGAGCTGGGAGGCCACAACATGCTCCAGAACCTTGCCCAAAAATGGAATATTGATTTTTCTTTTCTTTCTTAAAAATCTTCTTTTTCGGGGTGGCTATAATGCTAAAACGGTAGAATAGGTAATGACAAAACTTAGAGTATAATTTTACTTTGCATAAAGTGTTGACTAAAACTAAACAATAAGAAAAAGTCCCGTCACTTTACTCAATAGGGGAAAATCTTAGACAAAAGGTATTCAGAGAAAAGCTCTTTCGCAGTGGGAAATGAAATAAAAACAATGTACATGGGCAAAGAATACTGAATAGGACAGTATCAATATGAGGGAGAGCAGTACAGGGGAACCCCCCTAATATTTATGATTTTATTCAGCTGAAGTGGCACAATGGAACCTTTGTTTGACTAGCAAAAGTACCATGGGAGATAGTTGTGATAAGATCATTTTTCCAATGAATTTGTTCATGTGACAAACAGGTTATGGAATTTTCTCTTCAATGGAAGGTGAGTTTGCTCCAGAAAGCAGATTAAGTACTTCTCTAATTCTAGCTTATCTCTAGCCATAAATAAGAAAGAAAAAAAAGACAATTAATGCTACTATGTCCTGTTGTCCTATTCTATGCATGGAACTGGGTATAAAAGTTGGTACCCAGCCTGTCAAAGACACAGTGTTCTGTCCTTTGATGACCACTCTTCTCATGCAGCTGCAGATGATCCCATTTGATTGAATTGTTTGATGTTTTCCGGTGACAGAATTCATGCAAAAGATCCCAGGTTCAGTTCTTGGCCAGTTAAAAGGACCAGGGAATGGAGAAGATATAAGCCTGATCCCTTCAAGAACTACTGTTAGAGTAAACAGGCTCTTCTTCCATAGGAACCTACCGACAGCTTTGTTCTTCTTTTCAACCCGTTCTTAGGTGTCTTTCACTGCTCAGTACCCTCCCCGCTCAAAATCTCATGCTGCACATGTGCAGGTATATATTCCAGGAAAATGCTGCACTCGTGCTTAACTGCCTGCTCTGCTATATTATGTAAGAACTTTACTATTTATCCTGGATAAGCACCCCCTTATTTAGCCTCTGCTTGCCCATATGGCCTTTCTACTAGAGTGTAGACTGAATATTTTGCAGCTAATGGAAGTCAGTGGGCAATATGATAGACAGACAGACAGACAGACAGATAGATAGATAGATAGATAGATAGATAGATAGATAGATAGATAGATAGATGATAGATAGATAATGACAGATAGATGGTGCTGATATGACAGTAGAAAGATGCAAGATTTATATCATTTTTTTTCCTGGAATGTTCCTTGTGTTTAGATTTAAGAACTCAATACCTTTACTTTCTTACTGTGCATATTAGAGATGCTATCCCTTACAAAACCTGACATTTTTATTAGCAGAAACTATTATGTGTCCTATCGAACTACCAAGTATGTCAAGTTAGCCTTGATAAAGAGAGACACTTTGTACCTGTCCAGAGGCAAAATGTAATCTCAGACCTCTTTTACATGTTTTTATGACTAGTACAACTATTTTATCTTAATCATGTTTGAATATGAGATTGGCTGCTTTTATGATTGGCTAATGCAGAATAAACTTGAACTTGGAACTTGGTTTCTCCAACAGGCAACAGTCCAAAGCATTAATGGGAAACCCATGGGAGTCTCTGTGCAATGTACATGGGGAAAGTGTATTTTTGACATCACTCAAAACAGCAAATGAGACTATATGTGTGTGCCTGTGTGTGTGTATGGTGTGTGCATTGATGACAGAAGAGTGGCATTGGACACTTTTTTTTGGACCAGTATTTTTTGTGAAATACTGGAGGGATGCAATGGGGAATTTGCTCAGTGGCATCAGGAGAGGAGTGCGGTTGGTGCACAGCGCACCAGGGATCACAGTCCAAAAGCGTGCGACTCTCCTTCTCCACCTGCTGCCACTTTTTTTCGTTACTCCTCTCCACCTTTTGTTTCCCAAGGTTTTCCTTCCACGTACTATCACTGGCACACAGCTGGCTGCTGCTAGTAGAGCTGCTGTCTGGTGGAGTGGTTGGAGGGAAGGGAAGGAGCCAGCAACCGAGATAAAATGGGGAGGAGAAAGTGGAGGAGCAACACTCTTACGCCCTCTCTTCTCTCTTTCTCTCTCTCTCTCTCTGTCTTTCCAGGCGCGTCTCACAGCAGAGCCCACTGTGAGAAGAAGGGTCAAAAACCTGGCTATTCTAATCGTCTCTGTCCAAATGTACACAGCTAAAGGCGGTGGAGAGAGAAGACATTACCAAGTAAGGGATTGGCAAAGAAGGAACTGAAGCATCTCACTGAAAAAGGCCAAGGCATTTGAGGCCTTTTGCTTACAAAAGAAAAAAAGGATTTGAGGACATGATTTTAGTTTCTGTACAGCAGAGAGAGCAGATGTAGGGCATTTTATCCCTCTCATCATAATGTAGATTGCCCTCTCTTGGGAGATTGATTGTTGCCAATGCCGCCTAATTTTTACACCAAGTAAAAGTTGTCTCATTCCCCTAGGTTTTTGGGTCCATTGGTTATGACTCAATTGGGCTGTAAACCCATGTGCTCTGTTTTACCTTGTTGAATGATTTCAATTTGTTAAGTTATCCAGTGTGATTTTATTGTCTGTATCCCATCCTAGGATCCTCAATGTAATCTAGGAGAATAATACGTTCATAAATGAAAATAAATGACTATGAGAATTCAGGATCACCAACTCAAACTGGCTGACCATGGGTTCAGAACAGTGAAGAGATGACACTTTTTCACACAAAGCAAAATTATTTTGCAGCACGCCATGCCAAAGACGAGATTTATCACCAGCTGCTTAATCGCCTTTCCATGTGAATTAGATAAAAGGCATGGGGCGGGGCAGGACTAACAGCAAATCATGGTGTGTTAAATGGAACCTCCATGTTCCAAAGCAGTGTACCTCAGAATGCTAGATGGGGAGGGCAAACAATGGCAGGAAGCTATTCCTTGCACGCTCTCCTTGTGAACTTTCCAAGGAGGAAGGAGGATTTTCAGATTTCTATGCTGGGTCCAACTTGCTGTTTTCATGTCTTTAACATTTCAGTTCTCAGGACCCAGAAGCCTGATGGAGTATTCTTCTCCTTGTCCAAAACATATCTTGCCAATTCCCAGGATTATGAATCCATTGTTCCTCTACCTTTTTGTGGCATTAATAGCTACAAATAAGTCCAGCAGTGTAACAAGGATGGAATAATAAGGATACTGTCTTAGCAGTGTACTCAATAAGCACCACAGATAATGCCATATATTGTGGAGGGGACAGGGAATAAAGTACAACCCATTGGCTGCATGTGAGTCATTACCTGTTTTTGTGGTTCCTGATGCTCCATCTTGTTTTCATGGCTGGGTTTCATGGTACAGCAGCATTGATGGAGAAAAAGCTTATAAAACAAGCTTATAAAACAAGGTGCAAAGGGTGATTGCAGCTTCTTCCCTACCTGATCAGGATTCTGAGATATATCCCAGAAGCATCCATCATCTGTCTTACATTGATAAAAACAGGGACCACAAATGAGAAACATTAATTTTTAGGTTGGTAAGGTTCTGAAAACCCTATTCTGGATGGCTAGTTGCCATGCTGGCCAGGAAATTCTGGGAGTTCTTGTCCCCCCAAAAGTGAGATTTTTCATTTCTAACTAGGACTGGGGAGACCACTAAGCTCATAGCTATGAAGCTGAGTGGGTTATATGGAATTATTCACTATCTCCAAGCCTCCTGTAACTTCCAGGATTGTTTAGGAAATGAAATAGCATGTGGGTGGAGAGAGCCATATCACTACCTTTGGCCCCTTTGGAGGAAAGCCCCTAAAGTTTTTGGGGGAAATTGTGGGATGATCAAATTAAAAGACGAAAAGGAAAAATAAGAATCATGCTGTATTTTCCCCTTTTCTTTTCATAGCAAAGTGCCTTATCTGTGACTGTAGTGGACCAAGCTGCTTTTCTAATGGTACCTGTGATGCTACAGGAAATGTGTGCTATGCAGTTGTAGTAAAACATACCCTGGGTAGGTACCTATAGCTCCAAGGAGATATTCAGACCTCTGTCTGATACTCAGAGTTAAAAAAAAAAAAATCAGAGGCAAGAAACATTGGCAGGTTTTTCTGACTCCTCTCCCTCTTCCAAAAGTAAGTTAATACCCCTCCACAATATATGGCCTTTTTGTATGCTGCCTTGAGTCCTCAGTGTGGAATTTTCAAAAGCTGGGATGGTGGTACATGCTGTCTTATCACTTTTGTGTGTGTATGTGCCTTCAAGTCGCTTGTTGATTTATGACAACCCCATGGAATTTCATAGGGTTTTCTTTGGCAAGGAATACTGGGAGGTGGTTTTGCCAGCTCCTTCCTCTGAAATATAACCGCAGGGTCTATGGACCCTCATGTTTTTATCTTTTGTAGAAAGAGACCTCGGAATCATTATTAACTTACTTACAGGGTCTAACCAGGCCCGACCTTGCGTAGCTTCCAAGATCAGAGGAGATCTGGTACCATTAGGTTATTTGGTTTGGAATAAAATCCCATTCAGGTTTGTAGACTTTCTCCAAAAAGCTAAAAGAAGGGACAGAATTCAGAAAATCAAAGATGTTTTTGGGACATTGGGTCATATGGGGAACGTATATTGGATTACTTCTAAAATCTGCACATAACTTACTGCTTGGATATTTACTACTACTACTACTACTACTACTACTACTACTACTACTATTGTTATTATTATTATTATTTGGAATTAACATAGACTTTGGATTTTGAGGGCTGCCATGGTAGACAAGATTACTCTGTTATAGAGCTAGAAATCTTCTACTTGGTTACACAGGGAATGATAGAGGATCCTTTAGACATGTCTATAAGAAGGAAAGGCATTAGAGATGTAATTCTTCATTTGTTTCACTGTGAAAGGAGTCAATTAGTAATTTTAGCAATTTACTTCCTGCCACAAATAAGTCTTCAAAAACTGTGTAATTTGGAAGACTATTCACACTTCAAGACCTGTTCTGTACAAAATTCACATATTTTTCTTTTTGTCCAGGAAATAACATTTTCTACACTTTATTTTCTAAGTAATTAAAAAGAATTTCTAATGAATTAAAATAATAAATATAAATAATAATACGTAAAATAAATACTAAAATTAAATAAATAAACATAATAAAACAAATATGGGGAACATATGGGGCCTTTTCACAGCACACAGTTATGGTACTCTGATTCCGCTTCTGAGATTCTACAGTTCAGCAAAAGTTATTTAAATTCTCAGCCATAGTGCTCTCACTTCTCCACAAACTACAAACCCCAGCATTCCATAAGATGTTGCCATGGCGGTTAAAGTGAAATCATAGCACCATAATTGTGTAGGTTGAAAGGGCCCATGGATAGAAAGTTTAAAGAGCTGAGAAGATACAACAATGTAATCAACTCTCCCCAACTGGAACAAACTGGAACAAAGAGGCAGAGAATCTGGAAAGATTTTTGCTTCAAGATTCACTGCCGAGTTCGCTGTTTACAAATCACAGCGCAGAAGCCAAATAAAGTACACAGTCTGCTCCCACCACTCTGTTTCTGGCATTTGGCCATGCCTGCTGGCCAATGTCTAGATTTACCAGCTGAGCAGAATGTTCTGCCTGCTATACATCAGAATCTAGCTGACATCCCTGGAAGTAGCCCAAGTTTTTACTCTCAGTTAAAGCAAAGAAAAGCATGACTTTCCTCAGCAACAGCAGCAAGCTTCATGAGGAACATGAGCCTCGCAAGGTGAGAACAAATTTTACCCAGAATGGAATGAGATGACGTATTGCTCATGGTTAGCCCACAGCAATATCAGTGATATCTTCGTAGGGTACTGGCATGCTGTCATGTGCCAGATATCCATACTCCAGAGAACACACTCTGAATAAACAACAGTTTATTCCATGGAATACATGAATATCAATAGCACACTTGCACAGAAGTTGCTGAAACTAATTTCTACAGCCGTCATACACTTTTTTAAAGCAATAAATTGAAATTCTCATGTGCTAAGCTCCCATTGGCCAGATATGAGTAGTGTGTTACTCCCATTATTTTTCTTTTCCCCATGGAGTGGGGGAAAATCTCTCCTCCCACCAGTGAAACATGCAGCTGGAAGGTAGCTGGGTTTTGTCCTGACTAGCTATACTTTCTACATGAACACTTACACAGCCATACTGTTTCAGGCTTGAAAAATGATCCATGTTTGGGCCTGAGCTGTTTGATTTCACTTCAAGACAAACTTCTCCTGGGTCCTGAAAGAATCGAGTCCAGCCACCTCTGCTTTCTGATTCAGTCCTTTCAGCTTCTTTTTCTCTTCTTCAGTTTTGTATGCAGTGATTCCCTTTGCCTACCAGTTAGGGAGGAAAAAAATATTCAAAAATATTCAGAAATGGTTGAAAAGCATGTTTCCTGAGTGTCAGAAAACCCTAATGAAGAGACCTTCATCACAAGAATGTTTGTAGTCTGGGACTTACTCTAAGTGAAAATTCTTCAGGGTGTTTTTGCATGAAAAACAACACTTTTCTGTGCAGGAAGCAGCATTTTCTGTGATAAAAATAATATTTCTGTGTAGAAAATGCTGTTTTGCTGACCATCCCATGAAATAAGGAGACCACACATAGGGCTTGGGATGAACTAGGGCAATTTATTAGTGTATGCCTAATTAACATGGAACTGGAACTAGAAGTTGTTCCTTGCTTTGTGAAGAATTATAGTGGCTTAGGAAACTGTATGTTCAGCCCAGAGAAGAGATGGTTAAGAGGTGACATGTTAGCTATGTTTAAATATGAGAACATTGCCTCTCAAATCAAAGTTCTGCACCCCCAAATTTTCCTTCATTCTCCAAATTTCTATCACTGCAGAGAGGGAGACACTGAAAATAGTTCTTGCCTAGAACTCTTCTTTTAACTGTGTTGGCATTCCCCTGGTAACTTTGCTTTGCCTTTCCCTTTGAATGCCTAAACTGTATTTTCAAATAAGGAGTGGACAGTTATAGTTATATTTTTAAATCAGGGGTGGATAGTTCAGGGTGCATTTTTCCTCCCTGTATGTACCCAGTGAGCCACACCAGCACATTTTGACATGGCTGAAGTAATGTCTATTAGTTTCCAGTCACAGTACAAGGTGTTGGTTATTACCTTTAAAGCCCTTTATTGCTTGGGGCCAGCCTACGTGCAGGATCGTCTTCTCCCATATAATCCGCCCCACACATTAAGGTCCTCTGGGAGGAATTTACTGCAGCCAGCTAGAACCAGGTTGGCTGCGGTTACCCAGAGGACCTTCTCTTCTATCACTCCCAAGTTATAGAATCGCCTACCGGAGGAGACCCGGCACATTACCAGTCTGGACTGTTTTAAAAAAACGGTCAAGACTGATCTCTTCTGACAGGCCTTCCAAGATTAGCATTTCCATCGCCTCCCATCAATTGTCTTCTTGTTTTGTTAATAGTCAACTGATTGACTGTTAATTGTTCTGTGTTTTAAGGGGTTGGTTTAGGTGGGTTGGTGGATGGTGAAGATTGGGTATGTTTTTAATCTCTTTTAATGTATTTAATGTATTTTATGTTGTTCGCCGCCTCGATCCTTGTGGAGAGGCAGGATAGAAATAATTTTATTATTATTATTATTATTATTATTTTTATTATTATTATTATTATTATTATTATTATTATTATTATTATTATTATTATTGCGATGTCACTTCCAGCTGCCATTTTGTTCATTTTCCCTCTTCTTCTTCTTCTTCTTCTGCTTCTGCTTCTTCTTCTTCTTCTTCTTCTTCTCTTAGTGTTTTGAGGGTGTTTGGGGCTGAGGGGCAGTTAGGAGAACCAACCAGTTACATTTCTAAGTGATTTTGGATTATTTTGACCGGGAGCAGAAAACAGCCTCAAAATTGCCTCAAAATATTATTTAATTTCTTTGAGGCTCTGGGGGCTTTAAGAAGCTTCTGGTTGGGACTGAAAGGACTACACCCAGGGGTCCCAAGGGCAGTGTGTGACTCACAAGCTGCACTCCCCCCCCCCATTCTAAATGTTCGACTGAATTTAAGATTCTGCAATGCAATTTTGGGATGGAAGGAAAATGTTCATGGGGGGGCAGAATTCTTACTTCAGGGAGCTAAGCCCTCATTTTGCCCCCCCTCCATTGCTAACTCCCTGGCTCCTGGCCTACTCCTAAGGGAGCAACTGTCCCATACCTAATTAGTGAGACCTGGCAGGAAACAGTATTTTCTGCACAGAAACATTATTTTCTTCACAGGAAATGTTGCTTCCTGCATGCAGAGTGCTATTTTCTATGCAAACAACACCCTGAGAAAATTTTGCTCGGAAAAAAAGTCCCAGACTACAGAGATTCTTGCCATGATGAGGATTTTCCTCAGTAGGGTTTTCTGAAATTCAAGAAAACAGTTTTTCAACCATTTTTGAATATTTTGGAATATTTTTTACCATCCCTCACTGATAGGCAAGGGGAATCACTGCAGACAAAATTCAAGAAGTGAAAAAGAGACTGAGAAGACTAAATCAGAAAGCAGAGGTTTCAGTTCAGCATCACACCAGCAAAGTTTGACAAGGGTAACCATTTCACATGGGCCATTATATGACTATAATAGAGCTACTGAATCCGTTGGATTTACCTGAGGGCTGACTCATCCAACAACTGATTCAATAAGTTTACTCTAACTGGGATGAGTCAACAGGATTCCAACCATACAGTTGCACATTTCTGTTAGCACCCAACTACTTGTATTTACTGGGATTGCATTCTTTATTGCACAATGGGACTATAAGCAGATCTATTGGCAGGTACACGGTGAGTTGTACACCGTGATTTCAGAAAGATGGAGTTTGTGAAGGAGAAGGGATAGTTTGCTTGAAGATGTGGCTAAGGGCAAGCGTTGCCAAAGAGATCAGATGACACTGTGATGGTGCCATCGTCTCTAGTGTACCCAGTAAACCTGCACAGCATGGGAAGAAAAAGGGGTAATAATTCCTCAGCTGCCGTCGGTGGCTGCCAGTGTAACCATATGAATGCAAAATGTGCCTTGCATTGTTATACTTGTGTCCCTGGCTTCCATCCCTATATTCTGCAGTATATTCTGCACTGGTCAGGTCTTATCTGGAGGACCGTGTTCAGTTCTGGATGCCTCATTTTAAGAAAGATATAGACAAGATGGAGTAGATTCAAAGAAGGGTGACAAGGATGATAAGAGAACAAAACATATAAAGAAAAGTTGAAGGAGCTAGGCATGTTCAGCTTGGTTAGGATAAAACTGAGGGGTATGACTGCACTCTTTAAATACCTAAGGACTGTCATACAGTGGGGTAAGGTTTGCTTTTGCTGACCTAAAGGCTAAGGACCAGATCGAATGATTTTAAGTTATAGGATGGTTGATTTTGATTAAACATTAGAATGATCTTCTTGACAGTAAAAGTGGTTCAGCAATGGAAACAATTGCCTAGAGAGGTGGTGGGATCTCCTTTTCTAGATATCTTTAAAAAGAGGCTGGAAAGCTACCTACTGGAGATGTTTTAGCTGGAGATTCTGCAGTAAGCAAGGAGTTAGCCTCAGAGCTCCATTAGGTCACTTCCAGTTCTGGGATTCTAAAGAAAATGCTGTTTTCTGCACAAATTAATCACATGCAAATCAGAGTAGATCCCTAGTACAGCATTGTCTGAGTGGGAAACAGCTTTTTCTGCATAGAAAATAATATTGCTATGGTGAAAAAAGCTGTCTTTCTCCACATTTGCCCTCTCACTGCAAATCCCATGGGGCTTCATAATCTGTGTGTGCCACCTTTAAAGTAGGGAAGTGAAACATATTTGCCAATTTTCACATTCTTGTTGAAAAGGAAGAAGTTCCACAATATTCTTGCCTTTTCAGAATGCCTTCAGAACCATGTACTTATGCAGAAATATACATGGTTTAGAGCCATAGAAAATGGGCTTTCTGGATAGGAAACTTGGCAACAGGGTTGCATAAAATACACTATACTAAAAATCCCACAGTTTTATGTGAAATAATTCTATACCTATAGACCAGAGACATCTTGAACTTGTGTTCTATGCTCAGAAAATAATGACAGTGATGTGTTTTTGTGCAAACATGTTTTTCTGGAAGATGTCTAGATATGGAAATTGTGGTTGTTGTCGTGGGTCTTCAGGTCATTTCCAGCTGATGGTGACCTTAAGGTGAACCTATCATGGGATTTTCTGACTGCTGAGAGTGTGTGTTGCATCCAAGGTCATCCAGTGGGTTTCCATGACTGAGGAGGAAATGGAACCCTGATCACCAGCATCATTGTCCAACACTCAAATCATTGATGTAAATGTAAATAGTACTCAAAAATGCACAGAAACCCTCGGCTCTTGGCATAACAAGGAGAAATCTGCAGAGATTGTTTGTTCTTGTATTCAAAAATGAAATAAGTGAAGTTACTTCACTGATCTGTACAACTCTCTTAACAGTTATGTCTCTTTTTTTCCTGAGGAAACCTAGGAACTTACAGAATCCCATAGATACTAAATCTGTAGTGTGAACCAACGGTTCTGAAGATTTGGTCCTCTAAATATTTTGGACTTCAGCATCCAGAATCCCTGACCATTGTCCAAGTTTGTCAGGGCTTCTAAGAGCTGAAGTCTAAAACACCTTCAGGTTCAAAGTCTGAGAACCACTGGTGTACAGAAATGTTTTTGTTTTTGTTAGGTTGGATAATGGCATGGCATGCATTTAACAACAAGAAGTTAGCCAATGTAAAATGAATCTAAAAGATTCCATGTAAAATGAATCTCAAGTAGCTTTTCTTCAAGAAGACAAACAGGCAGCAGAGGCAGCAGATTCCTGGGATAGGAACAATTTGATCTCTTGGAAGCTCATGATGGGCATCTTGTTGCATGTCAATTATGGTGAAACTGAGGCAGGAACAAACTGGAATAGCCACCCGGCAAAATTTCAGGCACTTCCAGAAAAAATAATTTCATCCAATTTCAACATCTAATTCTGGGAAAACCAGGTCCCTTCTGTGTCACCTCCTACTCTCCACCAAACCAGTTACTCCTACATTTTATCCTTGGGCTCTTCTCCTTGGACTATAAATTCCTTCAAGTAAGTCCTTTCCCGCACCAGTTGCCCCAGCTTTGCTCAGCATCTTCCCTGTCTCTCCATCTTCCCTGCACTATGAAGGCACTTGTTCTGAGCACCTGTCTCCTCTTGGCCCTCCTTTCTCCAGGTAAGTAGGAATTAACTGTGATCAAATTAACTGTGATCAAATCAAATTAGTACTGGGAAACGTCCAGTTAGCTAGAGCAGGCTGAAGAACTTCCAGGATACTTATATTTGGGAAGGGACATTAGGGACCCTGGAAAACAGGATTTTTACTATAAGCCAACAGGCAGGAAGGCAGGAATCTATATTATGTCCCCCCACCCCCTTATTTGGTCTATATCTACATTGCTCCTAAGACAAGGAGCAATGGATTCAAACTACAGGAAAAAAGATTCCACCTAAACTTCAGGAAGAATTTCCTGATGGTCAGAGCTGTTTGGCAGTGGAGTACAGTGGAATGTCCTTCTTTGGAGGGTTTAAACATTGGTTGGATGGCCATTTGCTGGGGGTGCTTTGAGTGTATGTTCCTGCATGGCAGGGGATTGGACTGGATTGTCCCTGCAGTCTCTTCCAACTCTATGATTCTATGATTCTATCCCTAAGAATCCCCCACCAGCATGAGCAATTGGAATCCCCAAAAAGTCACTTTCTCAATACCTGGAGGTAGGATTGTGGGTTTGAAATAGAGACAAATGGGGCCAGGGACCTCCATAGTCAAGAAAAGAGTGGGGAAAAGAGAATACATAACAGAAAGAGAAACAATTACTGGGTTGCTTATAAGTAGTGTAGTAGAATAAACTCTTTAGCAGTCCTTAATGGCCCTGTAAAATAAACAATATTAAATTTCATGCCCCGTTATGCTGATGACTTTGCTTATGAAAACACGTTCCACAGCCGTATGAGAATGTAGGGTGCTGAAGTACACTTATGGTTCACCCTACTAATGTCATATGCTTCCAAAACTTCCTCCGCAGTTCAAGAACTTTCAGTGGAAAGAAGCTTACTGGAGCATTTGGTTGGTTTAGCCAGATCAGCTCAGTCACACTGATGTCCAGAAACTGGGTGATAGAACTTAAACATCAAAAGGAAGGTTGAGCTTTGTGAAAGATATGCAAAGACATGATATTATAAGTGTCTGTGCATTTTCTACACTTTGGGACTTTTTTAAACACTTGTTTACAAAATGCATGATGAAAGTGAAAAATCTGCTGAAAAAAGCAAGTTTGGGGCACACGAAGTTTTTTGTGTGAAGAAATTTTTTAGAAAGCAATACCAAATTACCAAAACAGAAATAAAAATAAACCTCATAGTAGCTGGATGAGATGTGTTGATGTGTCAAGATTTTGTTTCTCAAAAAGGGTAAGAAGTTTCAAGTATTCTTGACATTCCTAGCTGCATGTTCAAACTGGAAATTGAAGTTTGTTGTCAAGTATCCTGTGATACAGATAACTAGTGGAGAAGTTTAACTGCCATCCGTTCTCCTCTCCGCAGTGGCTTCTCTATACTGTGACTCATGTTTGACTCTGGGAGAAGACTGTGATGAGGAAGAAAGAGAGAATCAGGAGTGCCCAGGCTACGACGATGTTTGCATGATCGGTCAAGCTTACATGACAATCTGTAAGTGGACAACATTTTTGCTCAGCTTAACCTAGTATGTTTGCTTCCAGTGTAAGTGTGGAGTTTTTGACCTAACTTGATGTCAACGTCCTGTACCCCATTCACTCAAGACCTCTTCCAAATTCAGTAGAGTGCCAAACAGTCAAGGGCTGTGAGGTCATGGGTGAAGTTGTACACAAGGAGGTGAAGTGGAGAGGCAGGGAGATCTAGGACATGTTCTCCATTGTCATGGTAGTAACTGCACCAGTTCGCCCTGGTAAGGAACCCAGATGAAATAAGGAAGAGGACTTTTGTCTCATTAATGGTTGTGGAGAAGAGGACATTTCAGCAAGGGTTGCTTTTCACAAAAGGAATGCCTGCTGACATTCTGTCTTCTGCACCACCATTTAAAGGACAGGAACACTGTCCCTTATTTCTCCTAGCAACTATAGCTCCTCATGAAGGGGACATAGCAAAACTGAGCATTTAACAAAACTGTACTTATAATTTTTAAAAGCATTCCACCATTTTTTGTTTGTTTGTTTAAAAAAACCCTCACAAATACACTCTCTCCATTGTCCAACAAATGTAACAGGAGCATTGTATGTTACTAGTATAAGTGAGAGAAGGTTGATGTCAATTTTTGAAGAAGCATTCTAGATATTTCCTTCTAATTTTCTTTCACAGTTGATAGCTATGGAGGAGGCTTTGGAGGAGGTTTTGGAGGCAACGGAGATGGTTATGGAGAAGTCAATGGCAATGACTATGGCAATGACTATGGCAATGGCAATGACTATGGCAATGGCAATGACTATGGCAATGACTATGGCAATGACTATGGCAATGATCATGGTTATGACTATGACAATAATTTTGGAAAAAAAAATTTTTCCATAAGAACCATTTTCAAGGGATGTGCCAGTCGCAAGCAATGCCATGCAGGCTTCTACGGCATCTTAGGAGAAAGAGCAATAGAGTTCGCAATTAAATGCTGTGACTATGACAACTGTAACAGATCACCTGTCAAATGTAAGTATCAACATTGTGTAAGAATCTACATCCATGTAGTATAGATTAATTCACAAGGGAGAGAAGATCCTAGGCAAAAATGGGCTGTAAACATTCCAGGATTCTCTGGAATGAACTAGAAAGCACAGCTTAACATGAGTCTATGAAGAGAGTTGCAGTCCTGATCCCCTATGGCTTGGAAGGGAGCAGGAATAACCTGAACTCCAGATAGGCTTCCAGGTGGACCACCTAACGACTGTCCCAAATTAATGGAAGGCTACCATTCATTCCTAGGTGAAAAAGTAGGACTACAGTTTGCTCACCTCCATTATACCTCAAAAGGTCCTGATGATCCATAGTAAAAAGAAATCTCGACACGGTGGCCTTAATCCTATTGGTTAGTCCCAAGCAGACTAAACCCATTGAAAAAATGATTGAACAATGAATCAGTCCCACTAATTCAGTGGATCTACTCTATTCAGGACTGATTGCAGGGAAGAAGCTATAACACTGCTGTTTTATGGTTGCCAGAATGAAAACTGAAGAAGGCTTCTATACTTTTAAAGGTTGTGTAGAAAGGGAAATTCCAGTGGGTGTTGCTTGTTAGCGGGCTGTGTGACAAGCAACATATTCCGGAATTTCCTCTTCTACACAACCATTAAATGTACAGGAGCTCTCTCTTTAGTTTTCAACATTGGAAACCATACTGTTTTAGTCCCACCAAATGACCATTGAAAGATACCTACAAAATGTCCTCCATCTATACAGTTAAAGTCCAAACAGTGGAGAGGCAGCAACCAGTTTTGGGGCTAGATATTCTGGGACAGTAGTTATGAGGCAGGGGCATATGATGGTCACAAACTGTGTGATGACTGTAGACCTTGGCTTTTGCAGTGGAAAGATCAGAAAATTTGGTCCCCAATGGCCTGATATGTCCAAGCTGCTTCTCCCATGATTTATCTGACTGTGAAACTGAGAAGTATGCCCGCTGTACTGGCAGGATGAACCAATGCATCCGCATTGTGACCAACATTAATGCACGTAAGTAGCCATCCTGTTGGAAGTGGAAACAGACCAAGAACATGCTTTCTAAATTTGTCTTTCTCTCTGACAAGTTGTACCTGGAAGAGCAATGAGGCTATTTCCCCCCTCCCCAGGTGCTTCTAATAGTCTTCCTTTTTTAAAAAAGTATAGTTTTTCAAATTATGTTTGACTAAAAAAATAGAGCTTCTCTTCTCATAATTGGCATCAGTTAACAAATGGCTAGACTGTGTTGATTTGTAGCTTCTGTTTAAAAACCTCCAAAGGGGGATACTCCACCACAACCTAAGGCAGCATATTCTACTGCCATATGGCTCTGACCGTCAGGAAGTTCGAGCCTGTTCCCTCATTGATATGATATCCTTTCAAATGCTTAAACATGGCTATCATGCCCCCCTCAACCTTTGGGCACAGTATTCCAGATGAGGTCTGATCAAAGCAGAATAGAGCGGTACAATAACTTTCCTTGCTTTAGACACCATAATCCTATTGATGTTTTGTTTTGCTGCTTTTTGAATGGCTCAGGCACGTCATGCCCATTACCTTTTTAAATCTAAAAGCTGAAGGTCTCACATGTATCTGCACTCTTTTTCTTTTCCAGTGGGCGTGTTCGATACTGATGCATATCTACAAGGCTGTGCAACAGAGTCAGTGTGTTCCTTACCCACAGGACAAATACAAATAGCTACAAACATGATCACCCTCGACATCTACAAAGTGATGTGCTTTTCTCCCCTGATATCCATACATGGGCATGGCAGGCACTCTTCTTATGAAGGTGAAAGGAGTTCCTCATATGGGAATGAGGGAAGTTCCCCTTATGAATCAGAGAGGAGCTCCTCACACAGTCCTGATAGGAGAGAGGAAAGCCCTTTTTAAAAGTGGCAAAGATACCGAGGGCTGAGGATAAGAACAATTAATGTCTTGGAATCAGAGTTTCTGAGTAATCTCTTTTGGTGGAGGGTCAGTGTACTATAGAGTTGGAAAACAAAGAGGATTTAAATTTAAAGATTTATAGGAGATAGCTCAAATAAATTTGATGTTGGAATTGATTAGTATGGAAACTTAATCAAAATAAATAGAATTGGTAAAGGAAAGAGGTGTTTTGTACTTCTTTAATATAAACGTGTGGTAGGAGAGGGGATGATTTCATTTGTTTTTTGGAAATAATTGGCATTTGAATATTTTTAATTTGTGACTGAGTGTACTCAAAAAGTACACACAAAGTGAAGAACAGATTCTTGGCTCATACATTGAGCTCTAATAACTTTTTCAGGAGAAGCTGAGTCAGCTTTTTCAAAACATAACCCCAAATCTCCTTCTAATAATCTCAGGTGTTTGGAACAGTAACTTTTGTGATCTTTGCAGAGAGCTAATTGCAAAGACTGTTTTCTGAGGTCATTGGGTTTATCAATCATTTTTTGCTGAGTTCTGTTCTTCTGAATCCCAGCTCTATCTCTTACCAAGAGGGAATACAGAAGGATATCATTGGAGGCAATTTCCCTGTGGGCACAGCAAATACTTCTACTTCCTCTGTAAAGTTCTCCTGAGGGGATTCACCTCCCAGGACAATCAATAAGCATTCTAGTTGGCCAGGAAAACTGGAAGAGTCTGAAGTGAATTACAGTTTTCCCTATCAGCACCATCTCCCTGCAATGTCACCACTATAGAAAACGACATGGAATATAGTTCCTCCAGACTTTGTACCCTCCAACCCAAGGTTGCAAACCCAGGCTCCAGGTTAGCTCAGACCTCACTTTTTATTTATCAGCAGCTGCCTCTTCATATGCCTCTCCCCCCTCACAAGTCTTAAAAATCGGCTAGGATGTTCCTTTTCTACACCATGTCAGACAAAGAGGCTAGGATTTCTTCAAAGTCTCAGAACACTAAAATTTTGGAGCAGCCCCACTTCTCAGGCAGAATGGGCAAAACATTGGCTATATGTCTTGCACTGCATATTGTGTTCTAAGGAGTTTAAGGGTTGGAGGAGAGTGTTTGTGATTTAGAGCAGCAGCTGGCAACTGTGAGGGGTAGAGGTCTTTATTAACTCCCTAGAAGACCTTGGAGGGCTGTGCCTTCCCCCTGCCCTACCACCACAAGAATCAATTTTTTGGCTACATAATACTGTCTAGGAGGCACAGGGTCATTTTGCCATGTTTTTGCATGCCCCAAGCCTATTGTAGGCTGTGGAGAAGTCTTTTTTAAAAAAATAGGAAATGATTGGATGTCACTTCTGTTTTACTTCCTATTCTGAAAAGGCATAAAATAGGAAGCAATTTATATTTGTGCACTGCAGTGGAAAGTACAGATCAATTAATAACTAAGACATTTTAGATTCTACCCTCCTCAGTTGTTTATAAGAAAAGTGAGCTTGCAGCCAAGCCACTCCATCAATAGATAATGTATTGTCCTCTAAGCACATTCGCACAGTATTTTCCATACAAAAGAGGGCCTGGAGAGTCGCACAATTGTGAGGAGCGATCTGCACAATGCACTCACAATCATGTGACACTCCAGGAGCTGACAGGTGCCAATCACGCACCTTTTCAGTTTCGGCTAGAAGCCAAAAATGGTGCATGATCGCACATTGCTCCCAGGCCTTGTGTGCACTTACCTGGCATGCGGAGCCTCCGGAGCCATGCCGGTCATGCTTCCTGCCCCAGCGCAGCCTGGAAAAGTCCCAGGCTGCGCTGTGGAAGGAAGAGGCGAGGCTCTCACACGAGCAGGAAGCTCGTGCGGAGCCAAAGGACCGCGGATGTAAGAGCCTCTCGCCGGACGCTGCTAGCGCAATCCCCGCACCCCAGCACCAGAAGAAGGTAAGGTGCGGAAAGGGCCTTAGTCTCTGTAGGTACAACTGTCACCAGCAATGTTTTCTAAAGCCCACACAGCTTGCTCACTCATTTGAACTACGGGGAGAAACTAGTGGATAAATAAAGACCAGGATTACTCCTCCATCTACTACAGCTTTTGTTTGTTCTGATGTGCCAGAGGCAATGTTGGCCAGTGCCCAAGAAGATTCAAATTGAATAGGACTACAATCTGTTCTTCCTATGAATGGCAGGAGTCTTGAGATCTAGCCAGCTTTGATGATCTGGTCTGTAGGGGCCTGTTTCTCCCATGACAATAATTTCCTGACAGCCTGGGTAGCTTGTAGCTGCAATTCCACGTTATTGCTGTTGACGCCTTTAAGAATGTTTTCAACAGACCAGTGAACAGTGGCTTGATTGCTTCCATTTTCCTGCAGAGGTGAAATGGCACCAACAGGAAATGTACCAACTATTTCTTCATTTAAACATCCAATCATCTTTCATGGCTTTCTTCAGCTCCACATTTATTCCTGTCTACTGCAGTCTCATTTCATTGTAATCCTTTCCCTTATACTTTAATCTGTTCAGGTGAAGAGCTGTTCATCCAGCATTCTCATTGGTAGACATTTTGCTCTTGATGTAGACAAGTTATTATTAAATCTGGTGAGAGTGGCCCCTCCCCAACTCCTTCCCACTTCTCCGGCACCACACGCAACCCAGCCCAGCATCAGAATCTCTTTAGCACACAGCACCCCAAAGAAAGCATGGAGGGAGCTGTTGGTCACTCATGGAGCCTGGAAAGGTACGTTTTTGGAATACAGCTCCCAGAATCCCTCACTAACCATGCCTAGGACCTCTGAGAATTGTAGTCCAAAAGAGTAACTTTCCCTAGCTCTGTAACCTCAGAAGAAGAAAAAAATCCAGTCCACATCAGGGTCCCTTTCACACTACTCAAATATAATGCTGTGATTCCATTTTAACTGCCATGGTGTCATCCTGTGGAATCTTGAGATTTGGATAAGAAAATCTTGGGACGGATAGTCAACATTGTCATCCAGAGAGCTCTAATTTTTCACCAAACTGGAAGCTCCAGGATCCCGCAGAATAAATCTATGACAGTTAAAGTGGAATCATAACACTATATGAAGTGGCTGCAGACGAGAAAAGGTGAAAAAGAGAGAAGTACGCAAGGCATTGGTTTGAGTTGCATGTATCATTAGTATTCTCTCTTTTGTCTCCTTCACCGTCTTCCATTGCCTGCTGAGAAGAGATTTGATTATTCTTAATCTTCATCTTTGTTTGGACCTTCCCCTAGTCAGCTGCGTTTGCTGCTGCTGGGCAGATGCTGGCTGATCTGTCCATGCCCTCATCCTGCCCCTTCCTTCCATGCCTTCTGTGCTCAAAGGATATTGTCTTTTTTTAAAGCCAAGGCTGAGACTTATTAATCCACCCCCTCGCCCCCGGGATGCTGTTCACATGCAAAGAGGAGTTTGAGTTAAGGTCCCACAAAATCTTTGTACATGAGAAGCACAAGAAAGTAGGCTTGGCATAAAAGGCAAGAAACTAGAAAGGCAGATGAAGGAGTCTAACACACTCAGTGCTCAATACAAGTACATAAGAAAGGGTCTTTAACCAGGTAGGCTTGCTAGAGAGCAAAGAAAAGAAGCATTCTATAATTCTTAGAAAGAAAGGGATTGCTGCATATACTGCGGAGCAGGAGGAGGAGCGGGAAAAGGAGTGCTTTGTGAATAAAATAAATATGTTTTTTAAAAGTCTGGAGGAGTGCAATCAGATATCGCCCTGAGAAGCACTAGAGAGGTAATTTTTCAAAATCGTACTGAGAAAGCAGTTCAGAAAGCTAACAACAGTTAGTTAGTTCAGGTGGGGTGAAGGTGGAGACAGTAATGTTCAGTTGTGTAGGGACGGGGGGGATAAGGGCTGTTTGCTCTGGGCAATGTTTTTGGGGCATTCTGGCCCATAGCCATGCCCCTGCACACCGCGGCCATACCCCCATGCACAGTGCCCCCACACACACACACTCCAAGCTCCGCCACTGGTAACATTGTACTTTCTAGAATACATAGCTTGACATGCAATAACCAGATGCCCTACTTAAATTAAGAAGTGAGGAAGAAAGTTTAAAAGAAAGAGGATTTTGCTAGGCAATTCAAATTTACAAAATAAAGAGAGAGGGGGGAAACGAAAAGAAGTTCAGAAACCAAGCTATGAAGACAATGATCTTCCATCAAAAGCCCTGTCACAGCTCTTAGAAGTTATGGTCTACTACAAACAGCTAGTAAAGTATGTGAAATAATTGACTATATAACTTTAAGACTTCATGCCATCCTTCCTTGTAAGCACTATGACTGGAGAGGATTGGTGAGGTTTTTGTCCATGATTTCATGTTAAAACAATCAGTGAGCAGAGCTCCGTTTCCTTTTTCTCCATCTGTATCACAACACCTTGGTGGTTTTCTTAGATATTCATGTTGGACTACAGCTTATAGAATGTGCCAGCAAGTACAGACACTGCATTTCTATTGACTTTGTTAGATTGAATAATGATGTGGCCTATGAGAAATCAATCAATCAATCAATCAATCAATCACAGCGGCCAGCATCCCGTTCAGTATTTACGATGTCATAAGACCTACAACATTGTAAAATTTTGGGCTTCATGCTTAAGGTCATAGCATGAGGGAAGGGAGACTCTGATGTGGGAGGAGGAAGCAAAAATTTAGACTTTAGGGGCTGTGGCTCAAGCAAATATATCATCAGGATTTGTTTAAATGGAATCACCAACAAAATAAATGTGTTTGGCAAATTAAATAATTTTGTGCTGTCTTAAAAAATGTGCATGGGTCAGGAAACAGAATCTGGTTTTACGCTTGATTTTAGAAATGAATGGTATTTCAATACCTATGTATGTGACTCAGGTATTCTCTAAAGGTACAGAAAGAATACCTTCTTGGTTCACACATTGAATTCCGACAATTTTCTCAGGGGCAACTAAGGCCATTTCCGCACTGGGTGAGGGAATCACCCCGCGCCGCTACTTACCGGATCTTCTGGCTCCCCAGTCCAGTCCAGGCTGCTCTGGAGCAGTGCGTGATTGTTGATCCGCTCTGCTCCAGCGTCCAAAATGGCGGCTTCCGGTTGGTCGTAGGTCTCGGCCAACCGCTGAAGCTCGCCAGCCTAAAGCCCACCCTCGGCAGATCGCAGGCTCGCATTGGTGCAAGCCTGAGAATCTGCCCAAGGGAGCAGGCTCGCAGTGGCGCGCTCCATGCTTTTGAAAGACCGGAAAAATCAGGTCTTTCAAATGCACACTGGAGGACCACTTGTGGTCATTCCAGAGCGGACTGAGGTGCGGATCTACACTAAGTAGTCTGGCCCCAGTCCGCTCCAAGGTGCAGACGTCCTCCGTGGAGGACGCACTGCACCGTTTGTATTACCCTGTGTGGAAATGGCCTAAGTCAGCTATTTCAAACGATAACCCAAAATATCTTCCCAGTTATCTCAATGTGTTTGGAAGGACACATTTCATTATCTTTGACAACAGCTAAAGTAATTTTTCTTAACAGGGTCATTGACCCTATAGGCTATTCTCAATTGAGCTATCTTTCTGTGATTTTCAGTTCTACCTGTTACAAAATGTAACTCAACAAAGAATAAAGGCCTTTCTGCACTACACTGTTACAGTGCTATTATTCCACTTTCAACATCCTGTGGAATTCTGGGGTTTGTAGTTTACTGAGGCTAAAGAGCTCTCTGGCCAAGAATTCTAAATGCCCTCCCTAAACTGCAAACCCCAGGATTCCATAGGAATCCATAGGATGCCTCTCACTTGACCTACCCAGATACCTTGCCCTCTCCTCAAAATCAACTACTATGCGATTGTTGCTGTTGCACCTGTGGAAGGGCCATTGCTTTCTTTTATTATTTTTATTATTTTGGTGGTCTTTGCACAAAAAATAATGAAGTATGATGCAAAAGAACTGCCTTTGCTCAAAAGTATAGTTTTTTACTCAAAACTTTTTTGCACAAATGACATTTTCAGGAAAAAAGGCTCCAAATGTGAACAATTATTAAAAGAATATTTGACAAAATCTAAAACTCTCATGATCACAGTCAGAGGAATGAAAACCTTTTTGTGTTTGCAAATAAACTAAGCAAAGATCTACATTTTATGGATGAAGTTGGGTGTCATGTGTTTTACAAGAAAGAATTAGCACAATAAGACAAAACATTATGCCAGGAGCAAATATTAGAAAAGAGAGCACACTATGTACCTAAGGACTAGTAAACTCTTTCTACCAGTGTGGTGCAATTGGCCAGTCCACTGTCATCACTCTCTGAAAATTTGTCATATATTCAGTTTTCCCAGATGAGCAGATTGTAATTCCAAACTCTTTCTGAATTGAAATCTCCAGATCGTTTCCAAGTCCCCTTTCCAAATTCCCATGATCCTGAAAGAGAAAACTCTCATCTCAGGTCTGAGGTTCAAAAGCCAAAGCTCATTCAGAATGCTGCTGCATTTTGACATCTAACCTTGCATTTTGACATCTAATCAGTCTGAGCAAAGAAGAGCACACTTCACCTGAGCTTAAACAATGACACTGGCTGTTTCTGGATGACTGTAGTTCTGCATTGTCCTTGATAACAAGCTTTCAAAGGTTTATGACTAGGGATATATGAATCTCTCAGTTTTAGTATCTGCAAGTCCACATTTTTTTTGTAAGCACAAATTCCTTCATCCCATTCTGCTTCAGTTCGATGGAAGGTTGTTGCCACCCTCCATCCATTTGAAATATTTTGTATATGTCCACAGCTTTCTAGCTGTTTCTCTCAACTCACAACCCATTCTGTTCTCTTGAAGGAAAGAGTTTTGTCCATTATATGTCTTCTCCAGCATCCCTTCAGCCAGTTTGTGAAGGAGCATGTTATTCCATTATCAATATTCAAGTAGGATCTAAATGACAGTCCATACAACTTCCTCATATTGAATGGAGAAAGAAGTGGAATCTTGTCATTCATCACAGAAGACAAAATGTCTTTTGCTGGCTTTAAAATTTTCTAGAGTATGTGTATTTTTCTATACAATTTTCCATAATGTATGCATTTTGCATGCATCTATGCATACACACACACGTATATATCTTTTTTTTTTTTAAAGAATTGCTTCAAAACAAAGATGACAGAATAATAGTGATCTGGCTTAAAGATTACTCCAGGAAGTGTGATTTGGGAAAGTTCATGTCAAAATGAAAAGCCAACAAATTTCTTCCCTATGTTTTGTCACCCTTAAATAGATGCTGTACATTACATTTTAGTCAAACACAAAGTAGCTCCCTCTGAAAGAAAGGGATCTATATGATAGCAAAAGGAATTCTAGCACAATGTTTAACCTTTTCATGCCTGGAAGATATTGAGACTGATCAAAGTGAATTTGTGTAAGTGGAATTAAGTCGAATATTCATACAAGACTGATTGAGTCCTGAAGAGAAGGAATGGAATGTACTTTGTTAGAAAGAAAAGATGGTCCTGAATCATATTGGTTTCTCTTAACTGGAGGAGACTTATTGAATTAATGTGTGAGTCAACACATAAGGAAATCCCATTCAGCCAATGAGTCTACTTTAGTTGGAGTAACACTTAAGCCATGATGCACCACTACCTGCTCCAGCAAAATAAGAAATATATAGAACAAAAGGCATAGTGAACAATAGTATCAAAATGGATTGAATTCAAGGAAGGGAGCTAGTACCCATTTCCATTCTCAGAAGGAAGTCCCAGGAGTAGTACTTATATGGGAATCACATATTATTTTTAGAATTTTCACAAGACTATATTTCCCAAAAATTTGTGCTGAGGGAGGGAACTATAGATCCCAGGAATTCAGGGAGTAGGATACTATACTTTCCAGGATTCTTTGGGCTAAGACATGACGGTTAAACCAGTAGAAATCTGTAGCACACTGTACACTTCTCTTTATTAGGCTAGATGACTGGACAAATAAACTGAATTATGAAATAGTGAAAATGTGAACTTGTGATGACCCCAAGGATACAAGATGTTTGCAGAGGAACTGAACTGTTGAAAAGTGAAGAGTGTGTGATGTACAAATTAATCTTTATAAGGCTGTCATGGACAGTTCCTCTCACATCCAGGACAATGTTCTGGAGACTGGGGTAGGCTAGAACAGGAATTTAGTGTAATGTCACGAAGTTCCAGAAGAAGACTTTGCCCTTTCAGCAATGGATTATGATATAACATTATGACAATTTCCATCTCTTCCTGCAACTCCCCAAGCCAGTTCTTCTTAGAAGATTCCCTCAGGCTTTTCTACCTGGCCTATAAATCCTTCTTGTATCATTCACCTTCATTAGTCTTCTCTGCTCCATGTCATCTCTACATCTTGACCTCTCCAGCTTAATGAAGGCTCCTCTGAACACATTTCTCTTTTGGCCTCTGATTCTCCAGGTGAGTTGGAAGGTCCCTGGTTTGCTTAAAGAGGGGACGAAGGAGCCAAATACATTCTGTAAGAGCAGAAGGGTCTAGGAGCCTGCACACAACACCATGAACAATAGGGTGGGGACTGCATACCCTTCCAGATGTTGTTGGACTACAGCTCCCATCATCCTTCATCATTGAGTATTTTGGCTAGCGCTGCTTGTGACGTAAAGTCTCCAACCTCATCTTTTTTAAAGGGGGGGCAGTAACCTCACACAATAAAACTGGAAGTGGATTGCCAATAAATTCCCATTTAGATTTATTACCATTTTTGCATATTTTTGAGGCTGGTGAGGTCTGTGGTGGGACTGAGGATAGAATATTGGCCTTCAGGATGATCCATTAAGGGTATTCAGATGTTTTTAGGTAAAGCTCGGTTTCTGTGGGATACTTCCTCGCTAGAAATAGCCTGTCTGCATCTACAGTACAGAGTCTTGACGGGGGACAAGATAGAGAAAAATTACACAGATGCATGAATCCACATAATGTGAGACATTTTAATTTTTGTCATATTAAAAAAAAACCTTACCCTTTCCTAAATATTCTGGGAAAGCAGCTGAGGAGGCACCAGGCTGACTGAGAAATGCTCTTTTAAGCTATTATATTTTATTATTATTAAAATTATATGTGGTATGGAAAGTTTTATTTAAAGCTATATTTTTTATATTTGATATTTTTATTTATTTGAATTATTCATTACACATACAAATTACATACAACGTTTATATTTCATCCCTTCCTCCTTCCTCCCACCCAACCCTGGAATGGTATTTCGTAATTAATTCCTTTTTCCCTGTATGTGGTACATCATTTTAACTCTATCATTCCCATCCTCAGAGCCCTCTCTCTCCCTTACAAACTCAATCAGTTTCTCCCACCTCCTGGACCAATTCTCTTCTCTCAGCTGACCTAGATACAACATCCCCTTCTCCAATATAAAACCAAGCAGCATATAGTCTCCTATATAATATTGCCATCTATTAAGGTCCCACTTTTCTTTATCATTCCACCCATAAGCAATCACTGCCTGTGCCACTATTAATAATTGTTTAATTAAATATTCCTCCATTTTATTTAAACTATATGAGTTAGCAATAGCAGTTACATTTCTATACCACTTATCAGTGAAAAGCACTCCCTAAGCAGTTTACATGTATTTAGCTAATTGCCCCCAACAAGCTGGGCACTGATTTTACTGACCTACAGAAGGATGGAAGGCTGAGTCAACCTGGAGCCCTGCAGGATCGAACTCACAATGTTGTCGCTGCAGTATCAGCATTTAACCACTTTGCCACCAGGGCTCCTGTGATTTACATGTTTGTTTGCTCTTCTACAGTGCTACACGTAACTTTCTTACTAAATATGTAGGTTCACCACAAGCATCCATGCAGAAGAGTGGATCCCATGGTCTCTAAATAGATTGTGTCTGTGAGCTTGTGTGTGTGTGTGTGTGTGTGTACACTCACACTTTCAACTCATCTGTCAACTTAACATGGGTGCCATGAATTTCAGGGGGTTTTCTTAAGTGAGGGCCATTTCCGCACTAGACTGTCATATTGCCATTATTCCACTTTCAACATCCTATGGAATCCTGGGGTTTGCAGTTTAGTGAAGGGCCTTTGAGGCAGTTTGGTGTGGAAATGGCCAAGGAGTACTCAGAGATGGTTTGTCACTGTCTTTGTGTGAAACAGAGCCTACAGTAACCCATTCAAGTACTAACCAGGGCTGAGACTGCTTAGCTTCCCAGATCAGATGGTGCCTTTGGGATATTTAGGACCTCACCTTAAATAGAACAGCAGGTCCATTTTGCTAGGTCCATGGTGACCTATGTGAGTGACACTGATATTCTCTTGTCTGCAGTGGCACCTCTGAAATGTCTACAATGTGTGGGGCCTCCTGAAGAATGTAAGAAGAACAGTATCCATCACAGTTGTGGACTGAATGAAGATACCTGCTTCAACAGTACTGTGGACAGCAGACTCTGTGAGTGAAAGTGAGTGTGACTAATCCTATGGGTGAAAAGAATAGCCCAGATTCTTCACTGGGGGAAAGGGTGTAATGCTCCATCCCCCCAGCTCCTCACCCACCTTTCTCCAGCAGTATCCAAGCCCCAGGAATGTTGCTACAACCATTAAATAGCTGTGGAAGACGAATGAGAGAGAAGAAGAGAGAGAGGTGAGCCATCCACAATTGTCCAAATACAGAGAACAAGATCATGGTTTGTCTTGCTCTCCCCATGAAGAACTCCAGTGAGGATGTGAGGCAGCCCCTGCTTCTCAGTCACCTTCCTCCGTCCTTCTCCATGGTTGTTCAATATCCATAGTAATGCTCCTCAGGCTTGAGTACTGCCCGGATGATATACAAGGGGCTGGTGCCCCTGTCCTTCGAGACACTTTCAGCATCTCATAGAGAACAGGACTTTAAACTGATGCACCTTTGATATCTTACTCCTTGTAAATCTTCCAAAATTATTGAATTATTGAATTGTCATTTCAGATATACATTCTAGCACTTCCTTCCAGAATTTTTCAACTGGAGGGCAACAGAGCCACATGTATATATAGAGGCAAGGATTGCTACAGCCCTTCCAACAACCTGAAGATATTGTCCTATCTTCAGGTTGTTGGAAGGGCTGTAGCAATCCTTGCCTCTATATATACATGTGGCTCTGTTGCCCTCCAGTTGAAAAATTCTGGAAGGAAGTGCTAAAATGTATATCTGAAATGACGATTCAACAAATAAGCTTTTGTGGGGCACTCCTTTTATTCTCCATTTCCATGGAAAGGAATAAAAAGCTACGACATAAAGGCTTAATATCGTTTTTGCTGATAGTGGCATGGCTTGAGATTGCTGACCACTGGAAGACATTAGATGGGATTTCTCTCTCAAAATGGCTTGCTAGACTATGGACAAATGAACTCATGGAGAAATTAACCTGTCATATTTGAGCCTCCAAAGGACTAATAATGGATAAGTTTACCAATATATGGATATGTGTTCATTATGTATATCTACACAGCTTTTTTCTGCTATGGACCCCCATCTGCCCATCAGAAATATTGGAATAATTTTTCTTGATAGTTATAAAAATATTTGCCTATGTAATTTCATGTAAAGAAAAAAAAAGATTGGTCTCATCCTGGCACCAGGTTAAAATTTGAGTCTCCTCCAAACCTTTTGAGGCCCAGTGACTATAACTCAATTCTGTTTTAGTGTACAGTGTACATTGCTTTGGATCATTTCTACCTTATTAAATTTTGTAAAGTTGTTCCTTGCCCTGAGATCTTTGGCTATAGGGCAAAACAAATATATTTTAACAAACAAGCAAGTGATGAACCAAATGCCTGAAAAAACAGAGACATGTGTTAGCTATTTCGTATATTCATGATTTCTGCTAATAAATGCTTCAAAAGAAAACGATATCTGATAATAGTTTTATACTGAAGCTATTCTGACTTGAGGGATTATAATAAACTTCAGGCATACTTGCTTCTATAGCTTCTTCTTATGCTGCTACTCCAGTTAAATCTAAGGAACAAACTAGACATTAGAGATGTATATTTTTGCTTATTTCATGTGAATGAAAAGGAATCAACAATTTTCACACACATACCCCATTCTGAGGGAGATTACAAGAATTTTGTGTACATTTTTTGATCCCTCCCCCATATTGGGGAGTGCCCAAATTTTGCAAATGCTCTTCTGCAAAAAGACATTGGGTTTTGTCCCAACTGTAGTGGTAACCTTTGTGCAAAATGCAACGGATTTGCCCCCAAAATAAAACATTATATGAAAAAAAAGTATATGTCTACTGCTGTAGCTTATGAAAATCAAAGCATCAGCCTTTACACTATTGTGAAGGGACAAAAAATTCTCATATTGGTTGACTGTGGGTGTGGGTGTGAGTGTGTGTAGAGGGTGTTGTGATATATTGATACATCCTTTCCCACCAATGTCATGAAAATCTTAGAAAATTCTTTATGTTCTTAGTAGTACGGTTCCTACTCAGAGCAGGAACAGTCACTTCCAATTCTTTTTTTTTTTTAATGTCTCCTCCCTACCTTACTGTTAAAATCTTGGGAAAAGATAAGCAGAACACTATTACAATTTTTTTTCTGCCCCCTCCTCCCCACTGCCATACCAATGGAAGTATTGGGCAGGCAAATTGTTTCACATTATAAAAAAATATGGCTGCAATTCAGCATCATCTTGTGGTTGTGGTTGTTGTTGTGTGCCTTCAAGTATATTCCAACTTATGGCAACCCTAAGACATGGGGTTTTCTAGAGCTGAGAGTGTGTGACCCAAGTGACCCAAGGTCACCCAGTGGGCTTCCATTGCCAAGTGGGAAATCAAAGGGTCATAGTCCAACATTCAGACCACTACACCACACTGGCTTCCCCGCTGTAGTATAAATATCCACATGTGGAGATAGGTAGCATCAGTGCTACACAACTCCTGTGCAGAATAGCAACACTATACAATACAGTATAAGAGCAGTTCAACAGCCTGGGAGTGTGGCAGAGTTTCCTTCTTTGGAACATTTTTAAGCAGAGTTTGGATGGCCATGTGTCAGGAACGCTGTGGTGGTGTATTCCTGCGTGGCAGGGGTTGGACTCAATGGCCCTTGTAGTCTCTTCCAATTCCATGATTCTAGATCAATGCCTGAAAGCCGTTGCATAACCAGCAACCACAATACTTAACACACAACTGTGATGCAAATTGTGGAGTGCATAAGCACAATCTGCCACAACTTTGCTTCCAACGCATGTCAGAAGAATGGATCTGTTGCACTATGGTGAAGGATTTCTGCTGCATACATAGTGTGATTTATGCACGTGTGTGTTACTAACAGAACACCAGCCTGTGTTTGGTTGTGACTCTCGGAGGTCCTCAGGTGTTTATTGCAAAAGTTGTTTTGGACCCAAACGCATAGCTGGGTTGTGGTCCACAGATTTTTTCACTTAACTTGATAGAAACCACTTTGACCTCTAGTGGTCTGACATTTTTAGTAGCTCGCCAGATTTTCAGTTTTGTGTTGCTAAAAAAATGGATTGCATCTTTTACACAACATATTCATGTATAGTGTTTGTACCATCATTCTTATTTACACCTGACTGATGAGCTAGAACACTGAGAATACAGGAACTATGATAGGCAGATATATGGCGTGATTGAAACATCAGGAAAGAGCAATGCATTTACAGGTCAGATCTGAAATGATTTCTTCAGCATATTCAAAACAGAGTGAATGTTCACTGCTTAAGCTCAAACACAGGCATCAAAACACCCTGAGAAACATGCATTCTGATGAATGTATTCTGAAGGAATAAAGACTGGCTTGAATATTCTTTCCACTTTTTTTTTTTAATAGTTGATCACGACAATAGTTATTCTATAAAGGGTTGTGTCTCATCTTCATACTGTGCTCCAGGCTTAGTCAGTGCCACAACATTAGGTGGGATGTCCATCTTTTCTGAGGTTCAATGCTGCAAGACTGATCTCTGCAATTCAGAAATTGTAAGTATTGCTCTGTGTCAGAATGCATGGCTCCTGTCATACTATGCTGGATTTGTATTAGTGCCTGTAGTAGAATAGTTTTACTAGATTAAACAGGACTATAGTTTGCTAAATGCTACAATGAATCAATTTCCAGTTGCTATTTGCAATCGTGTATCTGATTAGAATTTCTAAACCTTCCCAAGGTACCAAATGGTTAATTGATACCTTACATCTGGGCAAGGAGGAAGAAGATTAGAAGGGGGAACGCAAAAGTAGCAGGAAGGTGTTATGGCAATGGACAATACAAAGATAAGGAGATAGGAACTTGTTCTCTCTCCCAGGATGAAAGATGTGTAGTGGTGGGGTGATGTGATATTTATGACTTTCACCCATCATTGCTATGCACATCTAAATTTGTATGACAAGATATAAAATCTGTAACCATCTAACACGCGGTAGCCTCAACAGCTTTTCAGGAAAGTTGTTGTGTTGCCTGCTTTGCTCCAAATAAATGCTTCTGTTCAAACTCTGAGTGATGTCTGTGAGTGCAAATTACCCAGGATATGAAACCCTGGAATTAAATATTGTGAGGTTTCCAGTTTTTTCTACCAGTACCTACAGAACATGTGTGTATGAAATACACGTACATATACACACAGAAATACATCTACATCTATACACAGACACACATATTTATATCTACGTCTATATCTATATACAGAAACACATAGCTATATCTACATCTATACTTCTATACCTATATCAAAATCATCTATAGCTATATATACACAATGGCTCTAGCAACTACATGGTTATGGCTGATAACAGATTACCATGTAATCACTCCTGTACAAAAGAATGGTGGATATAGTACTTTTTTTTTCTTTTTGGCTTCTCTTTTATTTACTGCTATCATTTACTAATATTGCAGTTCTAATTTTCTATCTTTCCACCTTCAGAAAGCGTGGACATTTATGTTGTACCAAGGTAGAGGGGCTATTTGGAGGTAAAAGTTGTTTTCCTTTTTTTGTAACCATATTCACCTGTAAGAACAGCTTTGGGTGGAACACGTCCAATCCTAGAATGGTGGGGGGCAGGATTGAGTAGCATATCAACATCTTGTTACAGCTAATGGTATTCAGGTCTTGTTTCTTTAAGAGTCAGGCTTAAGTGCTGAAAGCTGCTTCCTCTCCTTTGTGAATTCATGTGGTTTTGTTAGAAGTCCAGGTAGAGTTGTTTAGGAGAAGCTGGTGTGCTTTGTCCACTGAGGCCATTTCCGCTCTAACCTGTTATAGTGCTATTATTGCACTTTCAACATCCTATGGAATCCTGAGGTTTGCAGTTTAGGGAGGGGCCTTTGGCCTTTGGGGCCCCTCTCTAAACTGCAAACGCCAGGATTCCATAGGATGTTGAAAGTGGAATAATGGCACTGTAACAGGCTAATGAGGAAGTGGCCTCAGTGCACAGGATTCTAAATGATGTTGAAAGTGGAATAATAGCACTATAACAGGCTAGTGAAGAAATGGCCTGAGTCTAAGCTTTTATGCTCCTGTTGGCAGTTTGCTTTGTTTATTGTTATGACTCTAAACATATTTTAGCATGTTTTCAAAGCAGAAAAAAATGTGCAAATCTATTTAGCTGGTTTCAGTGACAGGACTCAATGTCAGACTAAGGTGACCCAAGTGACATCTAGGAGGTTGTTGATATGGGGGTAAAAGAGGTTGCACCCATATACTAACTATATGGTTTTCTTTTTGACAGTGTCATCTCATGCGAATCTGACTCCCAATGGGCTGCGTTGCCCAGCCTGCTTCTCAGCTGATTCAGATCACTGTGAAAATCAAGATACCGTCAGCTGCTTGGGAGAGGAGACACAATGCTTCTATCTTAGTGGTTTTGCCAAGGCAGGTGAGAGAGATAAAAAAAGAGAGAGATGAAGAGAGAAAAAGAAAGGACTGTCTGGGTCATTTCTCTCTCTCTGTGAGCTCCCTGTGGTTGGCTGGCCCTTGTTGTTGTGTTGTTGCGTGACTTCAAGTCATTTCCAGCTTATGACAACCAAGAGGCAATTTTATCATGGGGTTTTCTGGGGCTGAGAGTGTGTGACACACCCAAAGTCACCCAGTATGTTTCCATGGCCAAGTGGAGAATTGAACCCTGGTTTCTAGATTCATAGTCCAACACTCAGACCACCATACCGAACTGCCTGTTCCTTGTCACAAGAAATATCTAGAAGTATAATTACCCATGGATTGGAAATCATGTACACTTCTAGATGTGATGAGACTGCAAGTCCCAGAAGCCCCAAGCAAATTGGGGAAATCCACTTAAGAACAACTGGACAGTCACACGATTTCCAGCCCTCAATTACAGAGCAGTGGCTGGGACTTCCATATCATTGAGATGATGAATCCACTAAAGGTGGAAAGAATATTCAAAAGTGGGTTAAAAAGTGGTTGAAAATATGTTTTTTGAGTGCTGAGAAGCTGTGAAAAGGATAATCCTGGACTGATGCGAATTTTTGCAGTTCAGGGTGCATTGTGTGAAAAATTCACATGTGGTTATTTTGTGCAGAAACCAGCACTTTCTGTGCAGGAAACAGCCTTTTCTGCATGAAAAATAATATTTCGACATAGAAATACTAATTTCTGCACAAAAATTCAGTTTTCTGTGCTGAAAATGCTGTTTTCAACCCTGTGCACATTTTGCACAGAATAAATCCCCAATTACAGCATCTTATATGCAGAAAACAGCCTTTTCAGTACAGAAAATATTTCAGTACAGAAATGCTGTTTTCTATGCAAATGAACCATGTGAAACTTTTACGCAGAATAAATCTCCTGTTACAGCATTTTCTATTAAAAATTTGAATATTTTCCATACCAAAAAGGCAGTTACCTGTGCAGAAAATGAGGGTTTCTGAGCAAAGCAACTATATAGGATGTTTCACAGATTAAGTCCCAGATTGCAAATTTCTGTAGCAGGAAGAAAAATGCTGAAATTACTTATTGCTACCTTTAAGATGAAATTTAGTGAGGAATTACATCCCTAGAATCCAATCCAGTTTAAGTCTGAGGTGCAATTGAACATACTGTATCTAGGGATAGTGTTCAGCACTTTGGATAGCTCCTTCTAAGATCTGGGGTGAACTTATTGTCCCACTGACAAGGAATCCACCAGTCATCAATGGAATGATTGGAGGCAGAGAGCCCAATCTCTATTTTGAAGGAACTAATTAATATATTGTAACTTACCACTGCCCCACTGACATGAAAGCCACAAACTGTCTCTTCTACCAGATTCCAATATATAGAGATACTGTGGTTTGCCCAAAACATAGTGGGTATACTTAGATTCTGAGTGCCTTAAATCACACACAACAGTTCTTATGTACTTGGAATTTTACTGCTGGGGTTCCCAGGCTATGTATCGCTTCAGGCACAGGTCAGGACGAAAGCCTGTTTATCCTGTACATAAATTAATGATTCAGTCCATTTCAAGCTTTCCCTTGCCTCCCTATGAAGTCCCATTTTCCCACATGATCCACACTTCTCCATTATTCATGAAAATACTCCCTCTTTTCTTTCCTAGCCTCTCTATTCTAACGGTTTCTGAGTATTGAATTCAAAGCTGCTTTGAATCTGTTTGTGGCTTCAAACCTGGAACTATAAATTTGATTGGTGGTTTGATACTCATTAACCTCACCCATGTACAGTGCCAGCCTGCTCAAGGATATATACACAATGCTACGACAGCTGGTAATCTTTCCAACACTACAATGCCCAATACTCCTTCCAGTGCTACAACACGTGGCAATCCTTCCAATGCTACAACACCCAACCATCCTTCGAGCCCAACAACACCCGAGAATCCTTCCAATGGTATAAAACCAAGTGGTCCTTCCAATGCTGCAAAACTCAGGAATCATCAGACTATCCCAACTGAAGAGTAGATGCAGACAGCAGATCTTGCTGTCCTATAGATTCCACTATTCCTCAGAATAGGCAAGAAAGTTTCAGAGCTAGCAGTTATAACACAGAGAATCTGGGACTCAAGAATTCTAGGTCTCTTTCCCGCTACATAACTATAGAATGATTAACTTTGATTAACATGGCTTCATTCTAGATCTGGGGAATCCTGGGATGTGTAGTTTCATGAGGTATTTAAAATTATTTAGAACTAAATTTGGACTCTTACCAAACTACAAATATCAAACTTCTTTCAGATTTAGCCATTGCAGTTAATATGGAATCCAAGTGCCAAAACTGCAGTGTGGAAGAGACCCCACACCTCCATTCTAGCAATTGGCAGGTAACATATAGTACATTATCAATATAAATCATGAGTGTTAATGCTTATGAAAATGCTGTGTGTGAATTAATTTGTCATCAGATCAGTCGAAATAAATTAACATACTTATGCTGTCTTCGTGTATGTATGTAATGAACAATGCATTACAAAAGAGAATGGTGTTTAAAGACAGAAGGAAGAGATGTTTGACAGAGGATCAAACTTAATGTTGCAATAGGGTTCAGATGTCCAGGTTTAATCCACACTGAATCTCAGGTCCCAGTGTACTGCTGGCTGGGAGAAATTCTCAGCCTGTTGGTGACATACACATAATTCCAGAGTATGCATGTGTGTGTCTTGCTGTGAATGAGACTCAGGGAGTTACAACAGCCACATTCAGCCATTGAGACTGCTAAGTGTGGCTCCTGTACCCCCAGAAGACCCACACACACACAGTACCCAGACTTTTTTTTTTTTTTCCTGGACAATTTTGAATAAATCTTTTTGCTCCTAAACCATCCAAAATGTGTCCAGACCGCAGCGGTTGGCTTCCTCTGATCCTCCAAAGCACTCCACACTCCCTGCAAATCCAAAAGAAATGTAAAAACATTGCATAAAATTGGTCAAGAGGCCAATGCAAAAGGAAAATGGGAGTCACCATTTTGTTACTGTTGATGGACAGGCTAACTTCATGCTCAGAGATAGGCATAGTGGATTTCAAAAGCTTTACATAGAAGCAACAGTGGCACTCTTTGGCAATTGCCAAAACTAAAGAACTACTGGAACTGCAGTACTTTATAAGGGTTAACATTACAGGTTAGCATGCAAAAGCATCCTATTTGACAGCTAATTAAAACAGATACTTCCCCCAGACTCATGTTCCACCTTCCAACTGCCAGAGGTTGTAGCTGCATCTGTTCACCCTTATCAGAGGTTCATTACAATAACATTCATAGCACACTGGTCTCCCAGTCAAAGCACACTTTTTTCTCACATGATCCCATCATCCCCTTACAACACAATCAAGGCCATTTTCAAGCATCAACCCATTAACCTGGCATTACAAAACCTTGCATGGCATTATGTGGCATCATTACATGACAGAGAGAGCAAAGCCCACCCAACTTTTTTATTTTCTGCACAGAGGAAGGAAAAAAAACTGCTTCCTGCCCAAGATTCAGGAACTCAGACAGTTCCTTCAAGGCTTACTACACTACTAACATGGAAGTCACCAGCCCTTCCTGCAAGTTGCCTTTCAATGGTCACACTTGCCCCAGTGAAGATCACATTGTTGTTGTTTCATGTGCCTTCAAGTCAACTTTGACTTACAGTGACCCTGTCCTAGGGCTTACTTGGCGAGATTTCTTCAGAGGAGTTTACTTTTGCCTTTCTTTGAGGCTGAGAGGGTGGGACTTGCCCAAACTGACCTAGTGGGTTTCCATGGCAGAGTGGGAATTCAAACCCTGGTGGATTCTAGTCCAACATTCAAATGACAATACCATGCTGGCTGTCTTGGTGAAAGTCATCCACAAAAGCAAATTCCATAAATCCTTCACAGAAAGCAAACTGAAATGATGGTTTAAAGCCACTACTAGCAGGATTATTTTCAGAATGCTCAAAACTGTTATTTCCCGGTTTCCATGGAATTAAAAAGGAAAATACCTATACTTCCCAGGATTCTTTGGGTTATGGCCCTGAATTCAGCTAGTATAGAACTGCTATAGATCTATAACATAATATATGTTCCATCTGCTGGCAATCTAAAATAAGCTGTAAAATGCTGTTTTAAAAATGAAGTTCTTTAATAATTTGGCTCTAAGCTACACCACTGATAAAGTTATGAATACATAACTAGGTATCGTCTCCCGGCCTGACCTCCCCAAAGATACCTTGACAGCCAACAGCCACACTGAGAGATGGATGTCCATTCTGCTGGTGACCAGGACATAGTAAGATGATGTTTCCAGCCTTCTCCTGCCAGCAATCTGTGGTGCAACAAAGAATTACAACTGGGATCCTGTTTCTGATTGTAGCATCTCCACTTGCTGGTAGCAGGGGGCTGGAAATACCCTCTGCTATATCCTGATTGCCAGCAGAACAGACTTTCATCACTTGGAGGGGCTTCCTGGAGTTTAAGGTGGGATTGGGCACCATGGGTATGAATTGCCATGGTTGAGAATACACAGCATGCCTGAACAGGGAGCAGTTATAGATCTGTAACTCTAGGTTACACTCCATAACCACAATACAGGATGTCAGCTGAAGTTTATAAGATGTACAAACTATTCACTGGAATCCTATATGACCTGTTACATTATATAACTTTATGTACCCTTAGATACATAGCAGAGGTGCTAAGAATCCCCTTTACTGAATTGCAAATATATTGTGATAGTACACTGGGAAGAGTGCCCGATGTGCATTGGTGCATGACAGGGTGTTCATTAGGACCAATGGGATGTGCCACCCATTATGCATTGGTCCCATTGTATATCAGTCCCATTGTGCACCAGCCTCCTTGCACTTTGGCCACTTTGCCAGTCTGACTACATAGTAATTTAACAGTCTTCCTCTACTGGATATGGACATTACAGAACTGCCCGATTCAAATTTCCACAGACATAAGTCCACCTACCAAGACACAAGACTGAAACCAGGTACCAGCCAATTTCTCTTGTTCCCACACTCGGGGTGATGAGACTGAGTTTGGAATAGCTTGAAAGGAACATCTGAAATAATTTCATGGAAAGAGGTTTTAACTACTTTCAACACTAAATTCTAATATAAGAAAGGTGATTTTGGTCTGCATCTACCTCGTCCCCAAAAGTCAGGTATCGGCCCTGTTGGGGAGGGCAGGGTTGTGGATGAAACTAGGGTGTTGAGATTAGTTGTTGCATGGTTGATGGCAAATTCCAACCTTTGCAACAACCAAAATGGTGAGCTGCAATGGCAAAAGTCCAGCTGATGCTACCATACCTTATCAGTAGGTTGCCAACCAGATTTCACCACTATGGTCAGTCAGATTCCGCCACTCTGGAATAAAGGAAGTACAAAAACTCCAGAACTCCATGTAAAATTTCTCAGTCTCAGGTTCATTGTATTTCTTGGAATTTTACTTGCATTTCATGATAGTTAAATTGTAATAGCACTGACATAATTCTACACAGCTGTATTTGTATATTGTGATTTATTTAAAATGAAAAAGTGAAAGACACTGGCTCCAGGGATGCAAGCCATTCCCGGAAGAACCCAACTGCTGGAACTATAGTTTATAGAATGTACTAATTGATTTCATTAAAACTAGGTGCTAACATTCTGTTCCCACATCCACTGTGATGAAATGTGATAGATGGGAAGGGCATAAAGTGTAATTTCATGCAGCTCCAGAAAAGAATTAATCAATTTCCAAATTTGGATTCTGATTATTACAGTAATGGGGCACTGTGTGCATCACCTACTATGCTCTACTAAGCCCATTGTTCGCAGGCAGCAGCCTACACCTTTTCCCTGTGGCCTATATAGACCTATTCTTCTGAATAAACCTCTTTCTGTTTCAGTGGCCTTGGTGAGTACAAGTCTGTTCTGACTTCTCTCTGGTTCTTGACCTCTCCTGCACAATGGAGGTACTTCTGAGCACATACCTTCTTTTGGTTCTGGTTTCTCCAGGTGAGTTGGCACCAGCTAGGCAATTCTGCCTTGGGCAATTCATACATTATTCTGACATTGGAAGGGCTTTATCAGACCCTGCTCAAAATTGCATCCTTCTTTTAGATTTATGGTCACTGCGTGAGCTCTGTATCTGTACCCATTCCCTCTGCCCAGGGGGAGGGAAGTTAGAGAGAAGAAAACCAGTAAAACTAAGCCTTAAAATAAGATCAACAAATCTTGGTGGGAGGGGGACCAGATCTATAGAAGTAAAGGGAAAAAAGGTATTTTCAGATCAGAAATGCCTCTCTGCAACTTTGATCCTATTGATGGGAAAGAGGAGGGGAACCCACTGAGTGAAATCTATGTACCTGCGTGAGGGAGATTGAGAGAGCATCTGATATACAGTTCTAGATGTGCTTTACTTCAAAGGGGATCACTTCAAGGAAAAATAGAAAAAGTGATTCCTGTCATATAGACTATTGAAAGAAACCTCCAAGGAGCAGCTGCAACACCTCCAGATTTTGCTGGGAAAGAAAGATCTCACCTTCTTATCTCTGTAAGAGCCAGAAGGAAAGCTGCCTCCTGCTGGGCTAATTGAGTGAAGAGTAATTGGACACTTTGAAGTTTTCAGCAAGTGTTGATTAGGGGAAAGAAAAAAAAAAGTGGATGAGAGGAGGAATCCAGGAAGCTATGAATGCAAAGGAATAGCTGTATCTGTCCTGGCTGATCCATGGTTATTGCAGGGTATTTTTTCTGTTGCTTGTATGCATATTGTTTTTCCTGTACATGCCAGCATTCATATTGACATGTACATGCTGATAAAAGAAGAGGAGACAGAATGGGGTGTACCCTCTACCACTCAGTGGGGTCAATTGTGAGGACACCTAACTCTAACCCTAGAGAGCAAAAAACCAGGGTTTTTGTCACAAGGAAGGGCCAATCCCACTGGGGGTATACTAGGCTTCCTTCGAATAATGTTCAATGTTGATTCAAAGAGGAGTTAAACCCCACTGAACTCCACCCTCAAGCTGTTTTACTTCATCAACTGTAAGATCACAAAGTGGAATTATACCAATTTATCTCAAGAAGATGTAAACCTGTTCTTGCCTTCCAAAGCAAGTTACCCACAGCAATTGGTTTGTTACACTTAATTTTTATTCCTGTTACTTGTTATGTGGCTACACTTTATTGGAAACATATAGGCTCATATGTTTTGAAATTCTCCAGAGCTGCCTATCACCTTTTCCACTCATTGGCTCCTTAAGGCCACCACGTTCTGGTCTCTTTCAGATTACCTAACCATAGCAATTTATACCATATAACTGTCATACCTCCACCTTATTAAATCCTGGGATTTGCAATTTTGTGAGGCGTTTAAAATCCTCTGCTCTAATGCCTCACCAAACTATGAATCTCAGGTTTCCATAGGATGCAGCCAGGGTGGTTAAAAGGGGTATCAAACTGCACACCCTCTAATGTTTCAAAGATGAAAAACTGGGACAAGTGAAGCCAACTAACATCAGAGAGTGGTCAAAATGGTAAAAGTAATGAACAAGGAAGAATGTGAAAGCTAGGAGAGGCTGCAGCAGTTTGCTTTTGCCTGAGCCCATTGGTAAGGGCAGGATTCTTCACACATTCTCTCCTCTCCCATCTGCTGAGTTAATAGAGGACAAGCTACTTTGGCACTTTGAATTCAGTTTGCAGCAATTGAATTGAAGCTGAGGACAAAGCTGAAAAATGGGAGAAGGAAAGAGAAAGTGGAATGTTTTAGAAGCCTCTGAAAAAGTGAGATGACAGAAGATTGGTCAGGATCGTTCCCTAACATCTGGACAGTTGGAGAGTGTGAATCTGCTCTCATTGTGCAGTGTGAAAAAGTCCTGTCACAAAATTCTCTGGAATGAAATTGTGTAGAACTATAGTTTCTAAGTGGAATTGCAAGTCTGCAACTCTTGTTTGCCAAGGACAGGGCAACTTACATAGTTAGCACTGACATTTTGAAATCCTTTTGGTTGCCTACAGTGGCTCTGCTAAGGTGTCTGCAGTGTGTGGGAGCTGCAGAAGAGTGTGCGACGAACACCACTGAAGGTTACTGTGGTCCCAACAAAGATACTTGCATCACCTGTACTGTGGACAGCAGAATCTGTGAGTGAAAAGAGGTTTTGGACCACATAAGACTTTGGCCCTTTTCACATGTCGGGGGGGAAACGGGCAAAAACGCCCAAAAACGGAGCTTACCTCCGGCGGGGTAAGTCCGTTGCAGCGTGGAGCAGCGTGAGCTCGCTGCTCCACACTCCTCCGGCGTCGCAGATGGCAGCTTCCGGTTGGTGGAGGCTCTCCACCAACCGGAGAAGCTCGCCAGCCGGAAGCCCGCCCCCGGCAGATCTGCAGGCACGCACTTGCGCACGTCTGCAGATCCACTTTAGAGCCGGGCGATGGAGTGGCACGGGGCTGCGCACTCCGTGCTTTTTAAAAATCTCTAAAAATAGGTTTTTAAAAAACACGCAGCCCGGCTAGTTCCGGCCACTCCTGAGTGGATTCTGGTGTGAAACTAGGAAAAGTAGTCCACGCCAGTCCACTCTACGGTGTAGACGACCTCCATGAGAGGTCGCTCTACACCGTTTCCCCTCCCAACATGTGAAAAGGGCCTTTGTCACTAGCTGTGTGTAGCCAGCAGGACTCAGCTATGTGCATGGGGTTTCACTAAAAGACAGAACTTTAGCTTTCTTTATCCAGTCTCATTGCATTTCATTTGGCAGAATCAACATAGTGGCCAATCAGAGGACAAAAGTTCATATAGATGTACAGTAGATACGTGTGTGTGCATGTTTGTGCATCATCCACAAAATTGTACAAACCACCATACAAACTTGCTTCTGCTTAAGTATATTGGCTATGCTGCAAGCCAGACCCTGGGACAGAGGTGGCCAAATTATGGCTCACACTGCTATTTTTGTGGCTTACCTGGGTCAAAAATAGGGGGGGTTGCCTCCAAATGCTCTCTGGGGGTGTGGGAAGCATGTTTGCCAGGTTTTAACCCCACTCAGGTCATTATAGGCCCTGGAGAGGCCTTTAAAAAAATCAGAAAGTGAACCAAAGGTGACACAAGACCACCAACTACATTTGAAATGAAATTCTGCATACATTCAAACAGCAAGATGTTGAATCAATGTTGCATATTTTGCTATCTTTCATTTTCTATAGTCAGAGCCGCCACCATTTGATCTCCGCCTTATTGAACTCTATGCTGGACCGTTCAGAAAAATTCTATGAAAAAGTCCTGTTGGAGGACATATGTCTGAATGTAACCCTGTCTGAAATCCTGTTGGAGGACATATGTCTGAATGTAACAGTTGCTAAATTTCTGTCATCAGCTATGAAGATCACAGAGAGAGAAGTATTAAAACTATGTCGGGATACCAGTAATGCACTTTAAGGCCAATCAATTCTGTTTTTTAAATCAGATAGAATTAATGAACACCTATTTCTGTTTTATCTAATAATCCATATTGTCTATGATTTTAATTTATTTCATGTATTTTTATACCATTTTATGCATTTATGTCCTATTTTATGCTTTTATATCCTGTTTATAGTCTATCCTATTTATATATTTATGTCCTATTTCTAGTAGGTGTATTTTCTCTATAATGTACAATTGGATGGTTTGCTATGTCGGGTCTATGGACCGTAAAATAAAGTTTGATTTGATTTGACACTTTCAAATGAAAAACTGTTCTCAAAATATATATGTGAATTTTGCTATCAAAATGCCTTATGATAAACAGCTTTTGTGTTCCTGAGGTTTGACTTTAATTTTCTTTTCTGTTTCTCCCTTTGTAGTGAGCACTGAAAATCCCTATGTTTTAAAAGGTTGTATCCAATCCCAGTATTGTATCCCTGGCTATTTCAGTGGTGCTGTATCAGATGGGTTGTACTTCTTTGTCAATGCCCATTGTTGTCACAGGGACCATTGCAATACAGAAATTCTTCCTGGTAAGTATTCCCTTGGAATGAAACATTTTGAGGTTTCTGGTGTCTGCCAGAATTGTCCTGAGTGAACAATAACCATGCTTAATTTGCTTTTTCCACTTCGCCTGGAAAATCCCTAGAATGTAAACATAATTGCATGGATCTTCTTCTTAGGGCCTTCCCGCACTACAGAACTATTGCACTATGATTCCACTTTTAACTGTCATGGTTCCATTCTATGGAATCATGGGATTTGCAGTTTAGGGAAGGATATTTTGAATTCTCAGCCGGAGAGCTCCCGTACCTCCCAAGACTACACACACCAGGATTCCATAAGAAGCAGCCACAGTAGTTAAAGTGGAATTATAGTGCAATAGTTATGTAGTGCAGAAAGGCCTTAAGCATCAACTAGGGCAGGCCCTCTGAATCAGTGAGGTTTGCCTGCTTTTGGACCTGTCATTCAACAATTGATTAGATGGGTCTGTTTGACCTGGGACTAGCCAAGAAGATTCAGGCTTTTTAAAATTATGTATACACATACACAACAGTCTACCTGCAGCAATATGCATATATTCCACTGCTTACGGAAAATAGTTGACTATTGTAGATCTCCTTATTGGCAGTGTTCCAAATTGTGGCATCTTAGTCATTAATGCCAGATCTCTTTCAATCACTCTGTCTCTTTCACTTTCTCTCACACATGCACACCTCAGACTTGTTCTCCAAGTATGAATTCTAAACTGTCAGTATGGCCCCATCAAGGACGGGATCACCACGTCTGGAAAAGACCCAACAGCAGAAGTCCAGAGGACCATAGACACTGGGGCAGGGGAAGTTAACTGGATTCATATGGTGACCGCTACGTTTGATTTTGACAGTGCCACCTCGCACAAACCTTGTCCCCAATGGACTGCAATGCCCAGGCTGTTTTTCCTTACTTTCGGACAATTGCAACAGTGAGAGCAACGTCAGCTGCATGGATCTTGAGACTAATTGTTTCTCTGTGGGTGGTGTCGCCCAGACAGGTGAGAAAGAAAGAGTGAGAACATAAATGAAAGAAAGATGGCTTTCTCTCTCCTAAATTTTAGTAATGCCATATATACCATGATATCTGGCCTGACATTACCATCTTCTGCATTACCCTACCTCTGCTAGTCAAAAAGATTAACAATGGAAATGGTGACTTCACATTGGCCGAGAGCCTTTGTTGTGTGCATGGCACATAATGCTCTGTCCGCAGAGCTCTGTGCCTTCCCCCCACCTACGCTGGAAATTGCCAAGCCTCCGGGAGCACTGCTGTAGCCATTAAATAGTCAAGGATGGGAGTTTTTGATGACTATTTCAAGTTCAGGACTTATTCTGTGCCAAATTTCTATGTGTTATCTTTGCACAGAAGACAGCATTTTCAGTGCAGGAAAAAGGGTATTTTCTGTGCAAAAAAAAAAAAAATCTGTGCAAAAAATGTTTTCTCTTCAGAAAATCTTGTTTACTGCACAGATAAAACTGACTTAGAATATGTCTGCTGTTTTCTGTGCAAAATTACCACATCTGAATGTTGTGCAGATTTAAGTCATGAACCAGGAAGATTCCCATGCGTTCAACTCTCTTCTTGTCAGGGTTTTGCAACACACAAGAAACACATTATTCAAGCATTTTTTGATTTGATTTTTTTTTCCATCCAGAAATTCCAGAAGTATGGAAGATAGGGCATAGCTTAAAACTAGAGAAAGTGGGTAGGCAAAGGCTATTTCCACACTGCACTGTTATAGAGCTATTATTCCACATTCAGCATCCTATGGAATCCTAGGGTTTGCAGTCTAGGGAGAGGCATTTAGAATTCTCAGCCAGAGAGTTCTTTCACTTCAGTAAACTATAAATCCCACAATTCCACAGGATGTTGAAAGTGGAATAATAGCACTGTAACAGTGTAGTGCAGAAATGGTCAAAGAGAAGGAGTGATAGAGTGAGCCCTGAGTAAGTGAAATTTGCTCACACAATTTGCTCCAAGCCATGGGCATCGTTCCAAGTAGGATTCAAAGTGGGCACCCATTTTGTGTTGTAATTAATATTTTATTCAGGTTCAAATTTGCCTTCCCTCTGTATGTAGATCCTTCTATCCCTAAAAACTATGTGATTGACCAAAGCTACAAAAATACGATTACTATTACCCTGGTAGGCATTTTCAAGGAGGAAGAGATCTTCTGTTGACAGCAGCCTATTCTACTTTGGATTATGATAGAAATATATCCGTTTTTGTGCCACATTTTTAATGAGTTCCTTCACATGAAGCTCTTCGTTTTCTTTCCTAGCTTCTATCCTGGGCAACAGTTTGGACATTGAATTGAATGTGGCTTTGGAAGGCTGCGGGACCCCCAATTTTTGTGCCTTCACATCAGGAAACACAGAACTGGTTGGTGGACTGGTACGAGTCAACGTTACCCACTCTCAATGCCAGGCTGCTCGATCGATAACAAATTTTGTGCCACTGAGGAATGCTTCCAGCACTATAGCGATCACAAATCCTCCCAATAGTCCTTTGGCTATTCAGACAACCAGCAATTCTTCTATTAGGACACCTAGAAGTTATCACAATGGTGCAACAATCAGCAGTTCCCTGACCAATGCCGTTATTTCCTTTTTTCTCTTCTCTTCTTTGGCCTTTTTTAAAGGGTAGGTAGGGGAGAACACATCCTGCCCTTCATCTAGGGGACAAACTGCTACATCTATTCAACAGAGCGCAGAGAATGAGAAATCAAGGTTCCCAGTCAGTAGAGCTGTGGAAGACTGAGTAGGGCAAATAATATAGAGTATACATGTGGGGCTGGAGGATAAGGCTTATATGAATGTTGGATTATGTTATCACTCCATAATGGTCAAAATAAATGGACATGTTAAATATTGTCTGTGCTGTTTCTTCTGTATCTCAATAGCTAGGTATTGCAGTGGGGGAGAATGATGTTTGTATATCGATAAAATGAGAATGTGGGCATTCATGATGACATGCTGCCCAGTTGACTGATTTTTGTCTAGGTTCTCAGGTGAGGGTGTGATTCTTCCCTAAGTTTCTTCTCAAAGGAAGCAAAAGTAATTCTAACAGTTTTCTTTTGCCTGTCAGAAAGCCTTTGAAAACCAGTTTTTGAAGCCAATCTGCAATTCAAGATTTATTCTGCACAAAACTCACACATGGTTGTTTTGCACAACTTCCAAGCCAGTGCCAATTTGGACTAACAACTGGCTATGAGTGGTAGTTTTTAAAAGTGAAAAAGCAAATGTCTGACCCAGAACAACAACAAAAAAAAAGAGAGAGAAGGAGAGGGGAAGACCGTCTTCTGCTTTCCAACTACTTACTGAGAAGTTAGCCTCTGCAGTGGGAATAGTTCCATTTATCTTTTATTCAACAAGAATAAACCCTGGAGCCCTGATTTCTATGAAAACAGTTATGTTCATTGAAACAGGGCACTTAAGAGTCTCAAAAGTTCATTTGTCTGGAGAACGAAATATAGCGTTTGTTCTGATGCTGTCTTTCCCTTCTTTGGTCAGAATTACATTTGTCAGATTGGATCTGGGATGGGGTTCCTGTAACTTTGATCTTTAACATGTCTTGGATCCAGATGAGGTACTGTCAAGCTCAGTCAAGCAGGCTGAAAGTAGCTGTTCTCCTTCACAAACTTTCCGAACCCCAGGTTTCAGCTGTAGCTGTCTCCCCTCAACACGGCTATTCTCCAACCAGTGAAAAGTGAGGGGAGGAACAGAGGCGCACTAACTCTGTTCTCATGTCTGAACACACAGTTTGGACATTTAGTGGTTGGGAAAGGGTCTAGGGCAACAAAGCAACACCCAGCTATACCTCTCCAGCCAGAAGCAAACAGCAGCTGTCTCCCCTCGCATATCTCCAGAACCAGCAGAGTTTGGAGTATGGGGAGTGTGGGGAGGGGAGCAGGGCTGTGGCGTGAGAGGTGGGGCCGCTGTGCATGGGGACATGGCCAGGGCGCACGGAGGCATGGCTAAGGGCCGGGATGCCCCAAAAACAGTGCCACCTGGAGAAAAAAAAAACCCATCCCTACGCGACTGATCTTCAGTAAGCGTTCTCTTTTTTTCCTGGTTGCAGCAGGATGCTGCCAGGGACTCCATGTCCTCTTGTGGTTATTAAATGGCCACACCCTTTTCTGAGCATTAGATGAGCAGGGAAGCATGTGCCTACTCTTTGCAGTCAGCTTACGGAGTACAGGAAAACATTGCACTAGGAGCTTATAGATATTTCTTTGTGTAACACATTTGAAAGGACATATGCTGTTTCTGAACATTATTAACCTACCTACTCAAATAATAACTCTGTGTCTTTGTGTGTGTCTATGTGTGTAGCCTTTGCCATATCCAGCTTTGTTGGGGGGACGTCCATCTGACTTTGGCTGAATTTGTTTGGTGTATCAGGTTCATCCCTTCCTGGATTACATAGAAGAGATGCGGAAGGTGTGGCCTGTGGGTCAGGTCCCAGTTTGTAGCCCCTGAAGCCCCCTCCCCCCCAGATTCCCCAGGACAACTTTTGGCAAAAAAAAAAATGACCCAAAATTACCAGCAAACACAGTAGTTTAGTCCCCAAATTTCCCCTAGCAACCCCAGTGAGCAAACTTGGGGTGCACCAGCATGAGGAATTTTTTTTAACGAACACATTGCACAGGAAGGTATCCAAGTACCTCCTTGCACAATGCTTTACTCTCTGGCTATTCAATGGCAGCCGATGGTGGTTGGGAGTACCTTGATATCCCCAAAGCAAATAGCTACCCGTTGGCTGTTGAGGGGTGCTCCTGGGCAGTGCAGGGGAAAAGAAAGTAAGCTTTGCCCTCCTGGGATTCTAACATTAAGTACGCTGGTGGAGGTTTACGTCCCACCAGTTGCAAGTATCTCATTGAGAAACATTCAGAAAATGAAGCTGTAAATACAAATTGGCTCCAAGTATAGGAGCAGTTCTTATAGGCACCTTATTGTTAGGAAGGGAATATTCTGTGATGTACTAACTGATCTCTTTAAGGCCCCTTAGATATTTGTTCCCACATGCAGGGTGATGAAATGAAAGGGGTAATGAACAGGAAGGCCACTTGTCATAATTTAGTAGAGTTCCAGAAAGGAAAAATTTCAACCCACTTTCAACACCAATACACATTTCTGGGAGACTACCGTACTTTCATCACATCCCACACTTCACCAGGCTTATTGGTCCTGTTAGATGCTCTACATTTCCTGCCATTGTCCTATAAAGCTTTCAGAGCAAAGCGTTTTCCAGAATCAGCCACCTTGGTAGACTCAGCTGTACTCTAAGTCTTTCCTATCTCTTGTTCCCTCTGGCACAATGAAGTTACTTCTGAGCACATGCTTCCTTTCAGCTCTGCTTTCTGTAGGTAAGTTGGAACAAGAAGCTCTCATGAGAGGGAGTTATTTTATGGGAAGAGAATTTGAATATAGTCCATTGGAAGAAGCACTATGCATCTTTTGTGGGAGGAACAGAGTAGGCTACAGTTCTGCAGCTAGGAGCAAGACACATTGCTTGTTTGAGATTACATTCTACTTTACCTTCTTTCTGATCCTGTTTTGATAATATAAAGTTTGTATCTAGGAGCTCAGTGTAAGGACCTAGGAGTTTGTCCATTGGAAGGGAGGGACAGAAAGCATATTGGTAACATGTAGAAGAGATAGAATTATTATTAATTTGTTTTTGGTTTCTTGGAAGCTGCTACAAGTGAATATTCATTTTTCTAAGGAGAAAAGACCTCTGGAATGAAATGGCTTGGCCTGCTATCTCCAAACAGAGACAAGTTAGCAAGCGTTGGGTGAACGACATAGGTAGTATTCAGGTCTTGTAATCCTTTCTCCTATTTGCAGTGGCACCTCTGAGATGTCTTCAGTGTATGGGGTCTCCAGAAAAATGCAAGCACAACAACACTCAGAGTACATGTGGAAAGGATGAAGATACTTGTCTGAGTAGTACTGCAGACATCACACTATGTGAGTGCAAAGAAATGTGGGCACACAATAATGCTTTATCACTTGGTCCCACTTGCATCAACAAATGACTCAGATCACTACAGCCTCACTGAGGTCAGAACTTTGAATGACTCCAGCCAGTTTGAAGGGAAAGTCCTTTCTGACCATCAGGAAAGTTAAGCCATGTTGAGCATTCAAAAGAGCAGAGATCAAGAAGTTCACATACATGTACCCATACACAGGTGAATCCACTCTGAGATTTAGTACAAAGTAAAATTGGAATCAACAAAAGAAAATTCAAAACTGTTTTAGCTATGCTGTATCCAGAATATTGTAAATTTATGAACAAGAACTCATCCCCTTATAACCAGCTGAGGCAGGACCTTGCCTCTTACCTTTGTGTTGCTAGGTAGACCTTGGAAATGTTACTTGTTTGAACAATAACTCCCAGAATTAACCAGATAGCATTAACAGAAGCATGCTTGGTACTCTGGGTACTTTTCCATGATGTGGAACCAGTCAGAGTTGTGTTGTTGTTGCTGTTGTTGTTGTTGTTGTTGTTGTATGCCTTCAAGTCGTTTCCATCTTATGACAACCCTAAGGTGAACCTATCATGGGGCTTTCTGGGTTGAGCATATGTGTGACACACCCAAGGTCACCTAGGGGGTTTCCTTGGCCAAGCAAGAATCAAACTCTGGTATCCAGGATCACAGTCCAATGTTCAAAACCACTACACCATGCTGGGTCTCAGTCAGAGGAATAGGCCCACCAAATACCAGCTGGCACTGCTCTGCAATGGCATCCATGGTCCTTAGGGATTTTCAAGGGCCAACATTTATTTCATGCAAGGACTGATTAGGCATTGTGGGCTCTTCCAGTCCCTGAATGAAGTGAGCATGTGCTCTGGGGCACACTCCTGACCTAACATGAACTGTCAACCTTGCACACTGAGTACTGGCTGCATTACTGAAAAATGCAATCAATGCCTAGCATGTAAGGAGGACTGTCCTTCAGGAAAGCTCTTCTGCAATTAATTGTGTTCTTGATAAGCACCCATGTGGCTGCTGCCACAGCCATTAAATGGCCTGGAGGAAAAATGAGGGAGAGATGTGACCGAGCAGCTAGGACTGCCTCCCATCCTCACTGTAATTCTATAAACAGTGAGAAAGGGTAAAAAGCCCACATTGTATAGTGGTCTGAGCATTGGACTACAACACTGGCGACCAGGGTTTGATTCCCTGCACGGCCATGGAAGCCCACTGGGTGACTTTGGGTGTGTCACACACTCTCAGCCCCAGAAAACTGCATGATAGTTTCACCTCAGGGTCTCCATAAGGCAAACAACAACAACAACAAAAACCCAGGAAGAACAAGAGAAATGATAGGCTCATTTTTCTTTCCTCTGTCGCAGAGAACTGCAGATAGGAAGACACACAGTTCCCACTGTTCAGTTGTGTTACGATCTGCACAGTTGAATGACTGTAGTCACTCAGCCGTTGCATTGTTGACCTTCCCCCTTGCACAGACAGAGACAACAAATATTTGCTTCGAAGGCCAAGGAAACTCTCCAAAACAGACCTTTGGAAAGCTTGAAAGGCTGGAGGAAGAGAAAGACAATATCTTGTTGTGGTTGCTACATGTGGAGGACTATCACCTCTTCTTCGTTGTATAAATGCAGTCTGTGCTGTACAAAATGCTACAAAATATTTCCCTAGAACTTCAAATGGTATTCAATGCATACATGTGTTCTTTTTCTCCAGCTGAGTCAAATTTTGGGACTATGATTGGTTGAAAGTTGTTGGTTATTAATAAACTACAATGGGTTGGGGGACAGTTCTTTATGAAGTCATTCACTTTGGATGACTTCATAAGCCTCTAACGAAATCTGAAAATAAACAGTTTGAGAAATTCTCTTTTCTTGATTGTCACATGATAACATTTCTTCCATCAGTATTAAATATCTAATTGGAAATTCATTACTACTCACTGTCAAGGGGCACTAAGTAAAATGTATCTATTTTAAAGCAGAAATCATTTAATTTAATTCTCTTTCCTGTTCCCTTTTTTCTGTAGTTAATATCAAAGGCTATGTTGTAAAGAGCTGCACCCAAGCCAAATACTGTAAGCCTGGTTACTATAGTGTCACTGCGTTAGATGGAGTATACATCTATGTCAAAGCCCAATCTTGTAACAGTGATCTCTGCAATACAGAAATTCCTAATGGTAAGTATTACACTGGAGTGAAATATTTTGCTATTTCCAGGGGTGTCCATGACAGTCATCAGTGGGCCAAGTTACTGTTTACAGGAGGTTAGAATTTAAAGATCCTGGTAGGATTCCCATAGGTGACACAGATACATGTGTTTCTCTTGGGGTTACAAATGTGCCTGCCTTGTTTCAGACACAGCACAAAGACTATTTATTAGCCTCTTGTGCACCATCCAAAAGCTCCCACCAAAACAGCTGTCAAACCCCACAGGGCACCACTACAGCCCTTTAGTAGCTGGGAGAGAAGGAAGGATTGGATTAAGCAGCGGGGACTTCTGCCTGTCTTGGAGCTACCTTGTTTCTCATCCTACAGGTGGAGAACTATAGCTGGGACAGGTTGCAGTCTCTATTGCTCACTTAGGAATTGAAAGTTACTCTTTCACACAACATGAAAGCCTCATTAGGAAATATTAGATCTACCCTCTCTGTTAAGCCATTTTAAGTTGTATTGAGAAGATGTTGTCATTGGAAGGACCAAAACCTGAACTTCAGAATCTTAGAGTTGGAAGGAACTGCAAGGACAATCTACAGGAATACACAATTAACGCAAGGTTGAAAGATGTCCATCCAACCTCTATGCTAGAAACCAATACACCTGGGAAGAAATCAGCTGGAAAACAAACTGCTAACCATGGAGTTTGCTTTACACAGGGCCATCTCGTGCTACCTTTGTGCCCAATGGGCTCCATTGCCCTGCGTGCTTGTCCTTTTTCTCGGATCAGTGCGATAGCGAAGATACCGTCGCCTGCGTGTATCAAGAGACTCAGTGCTTCTATTTTGGTGGTTATGTTTTGGCAGGTAAGGGCATAGAATGGGAGATGGTCTTGTATTTGCTTGATATCTCCTATCTTTCTCTCTCTCTCTCTCCTCTTCTCCCCATGTTTGTGTATTAGGCATGTGCCTCTTTAAATTACTCCTTCCCACAGGGAAGAATGAATCCTTTAGTCAGTTTTTTTGCTGCTCCAGGTATGTCTTGGCATACTGTGCAGTACTGGAAAAGGTCCTAACAGGAGGGAGAACATTTCTGCCTTTGCAGCAGTAATAGTTCCTTGGCTATCCCTCGCCTTTCTGAACAGCCACTGTAGTGACCAGAGGGGGAATGGAGAGACAGGGCATTGGAAGAGTTAAGAGGTTCATTGTCAGTCATGCCAATGTCAGAATGTAAACAGAAAAAGTTACGATATTAATACAAAATGTGTGTGTGTGTAAAGTTGTATAACAAAAATAATAAATCACTGAAATAATCAATTTTTTAAATTAACACTACACTGTCCAAAATATAAATAACAGTATGAGAGAGGGTCCATAAGATATAAATCATTTGTTGAAAGAAATGAAAGATGGCCCAGCGTTTCAATCAATTCTTCAGTCAAACAGAAGCCAGATGCATTTCGACCAGCGGCCTTCATTAGCAGTTAATGAAAGTCTTATTTTATCCAATATTTCCTCCAGCCAAAAGGCAACATTACATTTATACAAGGCTATAGAAAATGAAGGAGAAGAGGCATGTTTTATTTTGTATAAATAAAAACTCATCCCCCTGCCACATGGGTGTTATCCCACATAGGGATAAGACTCATCCTTGTGAGCTAAACACCATTGCCTTACTCTGCACAGTACTAACAGGAGTTAGCTAAAATGCCACTGACACTATCTCTGAGATACTCTGCCACTGCCACCCCATACATACAAACACACATAATTACTGCTGGTACTCCATATCTTTTTGGCATACGTAGTTTGGCTCTTCAGCAAAAGCCTATATTACTTGGGACACCCTATCAGTAGCAATGCTACCATCAGTATAGCCTCTTACCTTGCAGAAGTGTGCAGTCCCACTATCACAAAAAGATAGCACCAGTGGCAACTCTCATTCATAGGGTTGCCATATGTCCAAGCTGACTTGATATCAAAAAATGATAACAATGAGTAAGACTGACTATTCTCTGTAGAAATTCATAGCTCTCTTGATGTGGAATTTCTCTGTGCTTTGCAAGTATCCCTTCTTCCCTAGAGGCCATGTTTCTGATCACACCTAAAAATACTCCCGATCAAAACTAACACTATTCTCCAAATAGGCATTTTATGAAAGAGGAGTTTTTCTGCTGGTGGGAATCTTTTGAGTTGAATAGCATGACCAAAATATATTTCTTTTCATCCCACATTCTGTCCTATATTTTATCCCTTGCTTTCTTTCCTAGATGCTGCAACCACAGGAGTTCCAGATGTTGAATTAAGTATTGCTTTTCAAGGTTGTGGATCTCTCAATTTTTGTGCCATCACACGAGGAAGTATAGGGGTGGTCAGCGGCTTGTTAAATGCCACTGTCACCCGCTCAGAATGCCAGCCTGCTCCAGCATACGTAACCAATGCTACCTCAATCCACAGTCCTCAGACCAGGAACACTGAAGGTTAGAGAAAATCCTCACTTCCCTGTACCATTCATCAGAGTTAGGGACATAGTTGCATGGATAGCAGATATAGCACAGAAGAGCTGGGACTTAGGAAACTCAGTGCCTCCTTGTACCAGTTGGTGGAATAGAGGGGGAATACAACGGAGTGCACGTGTAAAGACTGGAGGCTAAAGCTAAATAAATTGTGTTTCTGTGGCTAAAGTTCTCATGAAATCATGGTCAAAAGTGAACTGGTCTTTCTCTGCTGTCCTTGTATGTACTGTATACACTCATGTATAAGTCTAAAAATCAAAATTAGTCAAAAGAATTGATCCAAAAAACCTGGGTTGACTTATCCATGGGACAATGTAAGTACTGTACCTCAAGTGTTATCCAAGAAGAAACCATCCTCTTCACTGAATAGAGTGGTGAAAGGTGAGGGCTTAGCCCTGGGAGAACCTGAAAGAAGCACCAAACACATCTACTCTCTCAGTGCTCCTTTGAGGAGAATCTCTATTTTCCCTCTCAGGCATTCAGAAAGGTCTTTCCTCACTGTACTCAGAGAAGGGGATAGTTCTTTCTTTTCTTCTTCCAGGACCATGTCAGGAGAGGCCTTTAAAATAAAATCTACATTTAAGTTAGACTAATGGCTGGTCTGGGTTCCCAACTACAGTTGCTATCGAAGGAGCGAGAACTACAGAACCAGGACATCTAGAGGCACAAGATTTCAATTATCCGGAAATGGAGCTTTAAGGTTCATTCTGATGCTATATTTCTCTCCCTGGCACAGAGACCTATCTTTGTAAAACACTGGGGAGGGTGAAGATTACATTGTGCTCTGATCAAGTAGAAGCCTGCTCAGAAATAAAGCCAGGACAAACATAAACTTTACTGTTGGCACAGTTTCATCCAGCTACAGTGGGTGATGGCAAGAAAAAGGAACAGTTGATGCCTGCTGCCCACTTACTTGGCCTCGCTTTCTTGTTAGCAACTGGTTGCTTGTTTTCAATCCTTGTGCCGCACTCAGAATTGCCCTGCAGGCTGGCATCCCAAAACAATTGCCATGGCTTGGCCTGACACACCAGTCAGAACTAATGCACAACAATGTAAGACTTTTTCTTTTAAGCCATCCTTGCCTACAGAACAGATGGAAGAGGAAAAAGAGCCATTTACCCAATGAGCAGTGAAGGAAACAGAAGTGGCTGGAAGGCCCCAGCCTGGTCTGTAAAAAGTGCAGCTGCTCCCAGTAGAAAAGAGACATAGATCTGTCGGGATGGGTTGCAGAGCAAATTAATGTTTTACAAAGGAAAGCATTCTACTCTGTCAGAGTCTCATCTCTACTTGCTGTCTTGTGAATTCATTCAAAGGGCAGCAGCCCAGCCTTCCCCAATCTGGTGTTCTCAAGAAGGGTCATACTAAGGATGATGGGAGTTGTAGGCCAACACATTTGCACACTCTCAAGCTGTCTCAGTTTAATGCAGACAGCCCTATTTAATCTTCTGTCATCCCATTTTCTCAACTCCTTTTAAAATATCCCAGTTTCTCTCTCTTCCTCCCACTTTCCCCTTTTGTCCCTGGCTTAGTTCAATTGCTGCAAACTGAGTTCAAACTGAAAAAAGTAGTTTGGACTCCATTAACTCAAAAGGGGAGAGAAGAGAGGAGGGGGCAGAATCCTGTCCTTCCCAGTTGGCTCAGGCAAAGCAAACTGCTTTAGCCTTTTCTGGTTGGTCTATTTTTTCTTGTTAATAACTTTTGCCATCTTGACTACACTCTGATATTGCCTTTTCACATGGGCCCCAGTTTTCATCTGAGAAATATTGAAGTACATACATTTGGGGAGGGGGCATTTAAAGACAAGGTCTCCCATCTACACTCTGATATGATTCCAACTATACCACCACACAAGTACTCTGCTCCATTTTGTCCACCTTCCAATCAAGGTCCACCCCTGTTTAGATATTCCAAGAATATTGAATAATAAACTGAGGATCACTTATAATAATAAATACTGCCATCAGAGTTTTGTATGAATTCCTGGTTTCCTCAAATAAAAATGACTTGCCTGAGTAAAACAGAGACTGTGGGAAAGTAAACGAATTGTTCCTAAGTATAGGACAAATGAACAGATCTAGCTTAGAGACAGAATTAGGGCCATTTTTTCCCAATGTGCCAAAGACCAATGCCACATTTGCACCATATTATTATCATATACACATAGGTTTCTGGAACCTCATATAGACTCATAGCTGAGGGTTCGTGGACAGGTGTTCATCCAGTTTGAGTAGCATTGTTCCTGTGTCGCATACCTGACTATCTTCCAGTTGACCAGATATTGTGTCCCTGTATGTGCTTACTACAATGAGCTCTTATCTCACAAGGATCAAGTTGATCCTCTTCCCACTGTATTTTGGGAGAAGTGGAGTCTGCAAATGGTCTCCAAGTCTGCAGTTAATAAACTTAATTTGGACCTCACTAAAGAAAAGTCCCAGCATGGTGTAGTGGTATGAGCAATAGATTACAACCCTGGAGACCAGGGTTTGACTCCCCACTTGGCCATGGAAACCCACTGGTTGACTTTGGGTGTGTCACACACTCTTCAGCCTCAGAAAACCCCATGATAAGTTCACCTGAGGGTTACCATATGTTGGAAACGACGTAAAGGCACACAACAATAATAATAACCTAATTTGGACCTGAGCAAAGTGCTCTCCTAGATTCTGCATGGCCTCAGGTGAAAACCTGGAACTAGGAGCACCTCTAAGCATCTGGGTGCAGGCATGAAGGACATGCAGGCATGAAGACCAAAACAAACCAGATTTTCCTCCTCTAATAAATTGTCCAACAATAATGCCTCCACTGTAAGAACTTATTTGGCTCTCAGTGTGTTAACACTCATCCTGCTCATTACTGACTCCAACACAAGTATCTGTGATATCCAGCAACTAATGTGAATGGGAGGAGAACAGGAATGAAGGTCAAATACATTGACCCATCGATGGCACCCCATTCTAGATCTCCACTTGATGTCTCATAGGAGATTCCTCTAGATTCAAGATGGTAAACCAGGGTTGTAAGACAGTTTAGTTGGATTTGAACATTTCAATGAAATCAGTCTTCCTCCATCTCCCAAGCCTCATTTCAAGGAGAAAGTACTTCGCCTCCAAAATATGCACATTTGTGATGCTAACAGTATATTTTGGAAAAATCAAGTGCACACAAACAGGCGTGCATTTTAAATTTAAATGGGGAAGCATGTGTGTGTCATCGGAAAAACATATCCACATATGTACAATAATCAACACAGAAAAGCTGTGCATTAAATAAAGTTCATAAAGAAATGTACACATTAGGAAAAATGCACCCAAAATGTGCATTGTTTTCAGTGCAGAAAGAAAAAACAACGAAGCTCTGCTCCCAATACACACTGAAGACAGGATTAAAATTCTGGCGAGCTTAAGGGAAAGGCAACAAAATTAAGACTGAGCTACTTACCTAACCCCTACGGTCAACTTAAGGCCTATAGCCCTCATCAATTCATCACTCTCATGCATTCTTTGTGGTTTCTGCCATCCCTGCTAAATCTAGTGGTTCTCCAGTGAGTTTTCTCATTAAAAATGCACAGAGAGGGGGCAGTGCGATGTGTGGTCCACTGTTGACTCTGCTGGTTCTGCTCAAGTTGATCAAAGAAGTTCAACAGGATTGAGAACTGAGTGGAAACTTGGAGCATTAGGTTGCACAAAGGACTGACAGTACTTTCTGAATAATGGTAGTTAGGTAGGAACAGAACCACCACATCTCAGTGCCACCTGTTCACACCCCAGATAAATGATCAAGAAAGATACCATGGCTAGAATTCTGAAAAAGCTTTTGACAGGGGATTGGAAGCCATTTGCTTTGCTAAGGGAAAGCCTCAGGAATAAGATAAAGATCATTAACAAGAGCATTTTCCCAGTAGTTTTTCCAAGAATTACACTTCCTGGGATTTCTGAATGATGAGGAAAAACTGTTTCTCTCAGGATTCTTTGGGGTATAAAATCAATGAAAAATTATCACAAATGTGTAGAACGGTGCATATTTCTGTTCCTTATTCTAAATGGATGGATATGCCAAGGATATGTTGAAATATAGAAGATGGTAAATAAACTGTTTATCACAGACCACAGAGGTACTCACGTGCTGAGCAATAAATATTACGCCATGCACAAAAACGATCGTGTCAAAGATTGCTCACGGACATATGTTCCCTGAAACAGGCTGATGAAGTTGAGGTTGAGATGAACCAAAAGGAGCAGTCAGGTGAAATTTCAAGGAGTTCTAGGAGGAGATTTCATTCACTTACAAGATTAGATTCCAGTACAATTTGATAAGACTTTATTTTCTTCTCCACCCATGTCCCAGTTGTAAGCATGTGATGCTCTTTGGCTCTTGTTCTCAGCCTATAAATTTTACTGAGTAAGCCTCTTCTCATATCCATTAAGTTTGTAGTCCAGCTCTGTTCGAAGTCCTCCCTGGTGCTTGATATTTCCTGCAGGATGAAAATACCACTGATAATGTGCGTCTTTTTAACCTTGCTTTCTCCAGGTAAGTTGGAACTAGACGTTTTTGGTAATTTTACTATCTCTTGAAATAAAATGAGTGGTAAGTTGCTAGGCTAGATGAAGGAGTCAAAAAACATCTTGATTTCTTTGAAGAAAAAAAGAGATGAGTGTAGGCTATAAAAGCAGGACAAACTAGGAGATGACTGCACTATATATTTAGTGCAAGGGACAGAAGGATTAACTGTACTGTTCTTGGAGCCAAGTCTGCTGTTTGCTTGTGGTTTCTTTCTTTTTTCTTTGTTTCTTTCTTTCTTTCTCATCTTACCTTCTCTTCACCTCTTTCATCAGAATATTAGGAGCTTAGCTTTAGAGATGAAGCTTCAGAGATGAATGGAAGAACCCAGGGATACTTTTCTTTGTCCTGCAAGGACAGAGGTCAGACTAAGAATGCACAGAATGGACAAAAACAATAACATTTGAAGGACTGTGTCTTCAGATATAAGCCTACCTAAGATCTGCAAGGTAGGCACCTCTCTCTACCTCAACATCTTCACAGGCACTATTCATGGGAATACAGGAGAAGGCCTGCTCTGTAGCTGCTCCTACATCCTAAGGAAGCTAGGAGGACTCTTCCTTTGTTACTTTTTTGGTAGTATGTTCAGACCTTTGGGAAATGATTTTTATCAAGAAAGGGGCTTTTTAGGGGGATGTACTGTTTTTAATCTTTGTTTTCAAATAAGATTTTAAATGGTTTTACTTCTGCTATTGTTTAATATTGTTTCAGTCTCAGTTTTGTATGCTTTAACTATACGTATTCTACTGCTGTTTCCTGTCTTTTCTGTAAGCCACTTTGCGTCCCTGTCTGGGAGAATAAGGGAATGGGATGGAGAGATGGGTGGATGGATGGGAGGGCAGCAGGTGCCCAGCAGTGTCAGCCTGGATTTCTGCAGCTGAGAGAAAAGAGCTGTTCCTTCCCTTCCAGATCTCTCATGAGCATGTTTGCACTTGCAGGAGATCTGGAAGAGCATAGTCAGATCTCTTCTCTTAGCAGGTCATCGCTTCCAGGTGCTTCTACCTCTTCTAAGCAACTAAATGCTGAGGGGTAGAAAGTGACCTACGCAACTGTGCATATGGAGTGTTGCACTCTGCACATATGATATAGGATTGCACCCAAATATAACCATCATGATTAATAGCTGCTAAGAGCCTTTGCTGTCCTTGAATTTGCCTTATTCCCTTGGGAACCGTCCAAGCTGGAGGCCAACTGTCCAAATGTCTCATAGAAATAAATCCCAAGGGTTAATGATGTCCTGTGCCAAAGTACTTCACACAATGTCTCCTATTTCCCAGGTATCAGTGTTGGATCACCTAGAGTATGTAGGTATCTCCGAGACTTGACAACCTTCTCTCTTCTTTACAGTGGTTCCACTGAGGTGTCTACAGTGTTTTGGGCCTCCAGATGAGTGCACCGATGACAATGCTGTTGAGGTGGATTGTGGACCGAATGAGGATGCTTGCAATAACCTTATCATAGAAAACAGAATACGTGAGTGAGAAGATATTTGAATCTAAATAATGTTCTACGCCTTGGCCTCTGCAGCATCAACAGATAGCTCAGATCAGTACACATAGCCTCATGAAAGACATCTGTCAGAATCCTGTTGGTCAGCCTCACAGAAAGTTTTGTTGGCCCCTCTCTGCTCTCTTTCTCCCAGCAGGCAAAGCCTTTTTCTCTTTGTTAAAATTTAGGCTGCCCTTTGGCTGTTCAATCATGTGCAGAAGGATCATACCGATGTGGTGTTGTGAACAGAGGACCTGGACAAACCTGGCCGAAAGCAGGCAATCACAGCTCAGGGAATGTTGTGAAGGAAAGCCTGTGGGGAGGAAAGGTTACAAAACTGAGACTTGTCTCATCAGAAGGCAGAGAAGGGAAAGGTTGCATAGAGATAGGAGCAAAATGGCCTAGAGGTAGGGAAAGGATTTTAGGGAAAAGCTGACACCGAGATAGGGAACAGATTTCAGGGAGATAGAAATATATGGAATAAAGAAAAGAGAGGAAAGGACTGACTATGATTTTGGGGAGTTTTATGCAAGGATTAATACATATTATCTTTCTGTCTCTCAATAAAGTTCCACTTGTTTGTTTTTCTAGCACTGTTTCTCTCTGTTCTTATTAAGGTGGGAGGATCTGGTCATGCTTACAACAGAGAAGCCACCCAAACAGCACAGCCATTGGAAAACAATAGAGAGTCACCTTGAGTCCCAAGTACCCAATCAGGGAAACAATTAAGTGAAGGAAGGGCAAGGGGAGCAACAGGATCCCAAGGTTGGAATTCTGGGCCAGCCTAGCAAGGGGATTCATCACAGAGGTGCTACGTTTTTATATTTCAAAACCCATTTTTAAAGGTGTTTCGAATAGATTTAACTTTGTACTTTTACTTTTTTAAAAAAAAACATGTTTTTAATAATAAGATAAAATGAAGTTATGTGGCCGAAGGGTATTTTGAATATAGTGCTTTCATCTGTTAATGTTTTAATTATGTTTTAAATGTGTCTCAAACAGTTTTCAATATCTACCTTTTAAACAAAACGGGTTGTTTAATTGTGCATCTTTAAACTTTTGTAAAATAAGGGAGAAAGTGAGAAAGGGCTTTCTCACATGAGGCAGGTACAATCCCAATTAGAGAAGGATAATAGCACCTTTCGCTGGGAATTATTATGTGATTCTCTTTCCGTTGTTCACCCTGTGGGAGAAGATTTGGGAAGTGTTTCTTTTACCAGGCAAATTCTTAACAGATTCATCTGAAAATGACATCCCTTGTGAGAGAATCCTTTCCAAATGGTCCACCACCAGGGGATGAGGAACAATGTCGTATGAGAAGTTCCAACCTAAGATGCTATTGTGGTTAATTGCTATCAAGTCAATCTTGACTTATGACAACACCATGGATGAGAGACTTTCAAGCAACCCTATCCTCAGCTGCCCTGCTCAGGTCTTGCATCTTCAGAGATGTGTCTTTTTTGACACCACCTTTCAATGGCAGTACCTTCCTGCAATGGTGGGATTGCATGCTTCTGTGAAGCAAGAGGCTATGCTAATGGCAGCAGTGCTGCTGGTAGATTCTCCCACTTCAGACAGGCTAATGTTGAGAAGCCAACTCAATGTGCCAAACAGCTACCGGGCAGCAGCACTAGTGGGAGGTAACACTGGCGGAAGACCTCTCAGAGACAATGGCAGTGGCACCATAGCTAACACTTGATAGTGCTGCAGAGAATGGGGCACCAGTAAACCATTTTTGAATGTCACCTACCATGAAAATCCTATGATGAGACAATTCAAAATGAAAAAAAGAAAAAGAAAAAGATGTTGTTATCCTGCTATAAAGGTGATTTACCTGCCTTGTGTGGGAAAACTCTTTAATTTTTAGCTGGATTGTATTTTAATTTTTTTAAAGCCGCTTTGAGTCCCTCGTTGGGAGAAGGGTCAGGTATAAGTGAAATAAAAAAATATATAGCAGACCCACAGAATTAATTCATGAGTCAATAGGTAAGTAAGTCCTATTGATTCAAAGGATCTAGCCTTGTCAGAATGAATGAAGAGGTCAGCGGTGGGCAAAGTGCAGCACACAGGTTGCACACAGGGACCCCTGGGCTAAATTTGTGCCCCCAGGCTCCACAAAATGGGGAAAATTGCCCTCCAAATGCCCTTGGGAATTTTTGCCTTGTCTCCCAGGCCATTTTAGGCTCTGGAGAGACCTTTTTTTCTAAAAGAGGAAGTGAACAAGCAGTAACTTCTGGTGATTTTCTATTCCTAACAGCAACAGGCATCTCCCGTGGCTTAAGTGGTCCAGGGCCCCCCAAACTCATGGAATTTTCTCCCATGTCCCTAGAAGGCATTTGGAGAGGTGTTTTTTTTTTCCATGAGGGTGGAACCTTCTAACGTGTCTGGGGGGCAAAGCAGCCCCCCAGCCTCACCCAGTTGCCAACCCATGATTTCCTCTATTGCTTTGAATTTCATCATCTCAATTCAGTTGAATTCAAGGGAGGAGTCTTATCATACCTTCACCAAAACAGTTTTGCATGAAGTCTCAAGGTTTTTCAGTGCCTAAATCTCATGAGAATGAAATTGTCAGTGGTGTTAAATGTTTTCAGACCAGAACATTTGAAAATGTCCTTTCCAATTACCTTTTCTAGTTGCTTCAGATTCAGTCCTTATCACAAAGAGCTGTACCCAATCGCAGTTCTGCATCCCAGGACTTTACAGTGCTTCTACATTAAATGGTATATACTTTTCCTCTCATCTGGAATGTTGTCAAAGTGACCTGTGTAATAGAGGACAGTTCCCTTGTAAATATCTTTTTTGAATGAAACAATTTCTGGGTTTTTCTTCTTTGCAGTTGTTGTCTATGGAAGAAGGCATTGCCTAGACATTATCTAAAGAAATAGCAAGATAGGTAGGCAAATGATTAGAAAGAAAAAAAGAGAAAGAGAAAGGAAGGGAGAAAGAGTCAGCTTCTCAGTTTAGCATGACTTGTTGATCAGTATATGTACATACCATGATTTTCAATGCTCCAGATTAAGGCCTTGCACCTTCACACCCACCCACTAATAACAGTGAACTCATTTGCCAAGAAGGAGTCACTATGCAGCCAACCTGGCACCGTTCATAAATGCACTAGCAGAAGCACCAAAATACCCTGTTGGAAAAGTTATTTTATTTAGTCATCCAGTCCAACTTCCATCCGTGGATAAATCCACTGCTAAAGCAGCCCTGACATCCAAACAGTCATCCAACTACTATAAAAAATAAAATCCTCCAATTACAAAGAGTCCATCACTTTCTGAGGTACCTCATATTTTTATTGGTTTGAGCACCACATCCGAGAGGAGCAGAGAACAAGCTTGCTTCATCTTCCCATCCCAGCAGAGGTGATTCCAGGAATGTGACAGGTCAATATGGGAGAGTATCATCATGTGGAAAAGGCCTCAGTGTCAGTGGAAGGCAAAAATAATCCCCCCCAGGCAAAGGTAATCCCTCTCTGACTCCATGATAGCTTTGCCTTGGGGTAGCCGTACATCGAAAATGGTATAAAGGCTACTCAACATGCATGCACTGATGCAAATTAGAGCCACATTAACTTTTTTGACCATTGTATTACACCATTGACACATACGGTCTTCTAGATTCTTATTACAAGTACTGCTGTCAAACCAGGTGTCACCAAACCTATATTGTTGTGTTTGATTTTTCTTGTCTAAATGGAGACCATACATTTATCCCTGTTAGAATTCTTTTTGTTTGTTTGTTTTGGTCCATGTCTCCCATTCTGCTTAGGTCATCTTGAATCATGATTCTGTTTTCTGAGATATTAGCTACCCTTCCCAGCTCAATGTTATCTGCATATTTGATGAGCATCGTTTCTACCCCTTCATCCCTCCATTATAAAGATGTCGAATAACAACAAGCTCAGAACAAAAGCCAGTAACACCCCACGTGGTACTTCTCTCAAGGATGATAATGGATGGGTGCTTGTTGTTTTTTCTTACACAGAAGAACACACACACATGCACATGCACACGTATATATATATGTATACACACACAGAAATATATCTATATCAAATGTTTTCCCCTCACTGGACAATAGCACAAGCTGGCTTGTAAATATCTTTTTTTTTTCTAATTTTCATTTTTTAGAGAGAATTGTATAAAAAATATCCTTAAAAAACATAGTATTTTCTGCAAAAATGCTGTTTTCTTGAAGGTTTTTTTTTTTTTTTTTTATGAGTGGAATTTTCACAAAAATGTGAAAATTGTTGTGATTTTTGTCGGGATGTGATGTCAGAGATATCATGTTGAGACATTCTTTCCCAACAATAATTAGAAAATTACCCAAGTATTCTTTACCCCTCTAATGAGGTGAGCAATCTTTGGATAGTCTTGCAATCAAATACAAATCCTAAGAACAGCGTCATCTAGCCTGTATTTTACTAGTTTGTCCAAAATGTTATGATGGGGCTCCTTGTCAAAAGTCTGAAAAATCAATACCCCTACAAAGGCTCCTCATAGTGACAACATTGCTTTCTAAGGTCTAACAGCCTATTTAATGGTCTCTTCTAGGACCTTTCCCAGTGACCCCCTCAAGCTGAGGCATCAGTGGTTGCCCACGTTCTCTCCCTTTCCTTTCTGGAAGATGAGGACAACAGTTACCTCCCTCCAGTTTTGGGGGAGATCACTGGTACTCCATGAATTCTCAAAAATTATAGACACAGTGATTCTGAAATTACATGTGCATTTTCCATCAATATCCTTGGAAGTAGTTAGTCTGACCTGGAATCTTAAATTCATTTAAAGTGTTGTGTTGTTTCCCTACCATCTTGCTACAACTGTCCTTCTTCATTATTTATTCTCTTTTCATCAGAATTTCTTATGGCAGAAGGCAAGGGAAGCACGGAATAATTCTGCCTTTTTTCCATCACCCATTAACACATCTGCATCATTTCCACACAGCAGATCTATCATTTTGTCTTGCTCAAAATGTAGCTGAAAATCACCTTTCAATCACCTCTTTTATAAGCCTGAGCTCAATCCAAGCTTTGGCCTTCTTGACCTTCCTTCTTAATCTTCCCCCATTATTTGGTACCCATCTATGGGGATTTGGCCAATTTATTCTCCCTATTCACAAGCCTTTTGTTTGTACCAATTATTTTTAGGGGTGGAAAAAGTTTTTGGGGGCATGGAGCATAGGGGAACCCATAGCATTGGGATGCAGTCATATGGAGACCCTGGTAGCTATCTATCCTTGATTTAGAAATATTCACTAGATCTTTTCACCCAGTGACACAGTTGATTTCAGTTCCAGAATTCCAGAACAAAAGTGGTAATCCATAAAATGCTAGATAACTGAAGGTTAGAAACTTATAGAAGAAAAAAGAGGCAGACCCAGATGCTGATGTTTGGGTTTTCTTTTGCTAGCGCCACCTCGCACCAATCTAATCCCAAATGGGTTGCAATGCCCAGCTTGCTTTACATTGGATTCAGATAACTGTAGTGCCAATACCACCGTCAGCTGCTTGGATCTGGAGACCGAATGTGCCTATCTTACTGCTTCCATGTCACTTGGTAAGATGAAATAGACTGTATCTGTGTTGTATTCTATGTCCCTTTTCTCACGGCATTTTCGATGCGAAAGGGTCCCTTGAGCATCATGCACATGTGAGGAGCAGTCCACACGATGCACTCACATTTGTGCTATGCTCCAGGGCCCGGCAGGGACCACTCAAGCATTTTTTCATTTTTGGCTTGAAGCCGAAAATGCTGCATGGTCACGCATTGCTTCGGGGCCCCATGCGCACTTACCTTGTGTGCAGAACCTCAGGAGCCAGGCTGGTTGCGCTTCCTGTGCCATGCAGCCTGGAAAGGTCCCAGGCTGCACTGCAAAAGGAAGAGGCGGGGCTTTCACATGGGCAGGAAGCTCATGCAGAGTCGAAGAAGCAGGGAAGCAAGAGCCTCTCTCCGGAGGCTGCTCGTTCTAGCACCGCACCCCAGTGCTGAAAATAGGTGAGTTGCGGAAAGGGCCTTTGTGTGTTTATGACTGCAAGCATGTATGTCCCCAGACCATTGATGCTGTGCCTCACCATATGCCTTGTTTGGTTTTGAACTTGGAAATAACTAGTTTGTTTGTTTTTTAACTCCTTAAAACTAGCAATTCACAAGATCTTCCTAGTGACACAACTGAATTCACTAGGTTTTCTGATTAACACTGAAGTGAATCACTCACTAAAGTACATGATTAAATTCAAAAGGTTAGGACATTCAAATCCTTACCGCTATGATTACCTCATTTCCTTCTCTTCCTTTTCCTCCCTGCCTTTTTGCCAGTTTGGGACTCAAGGGAGCTTACAGCAATTGCAATTTACAGCATGCAAAAGTGACCATTAAAAGAAGAACATAGCAAATCTAGCATACTCAGTATGGCCCATTCCCCCTACGCAATCAAAGTTCTACTTCCAAAGATCTACTTCCAAAGATCTACTTAAATAAATTAGTCTTCCTCTGCCTGCAGAAAGAGAGCAAAGAGAGTGCCAATCTAACCTCTCCAGGAAGGGAGAGCCAAAGCCCCAAAGCAGTCACTGAGAAGTACTTAGAATCATAGAATCATAGAGTTGGAAGAGACCCCAGGGGCCATCGAGTCCAACCCCCTGCTATGCAGGAACACACATCAAATCATTCCCAACAGATGGCCATCCAGCCTATGCTTAAAAACTTCCAAAGAAGGAGACTCCACCCCACTCCCAGGCAGTGTATTCCACTGCCAGACAGCTCTGACCGTCAGGAAATTCTTCCTGAGGTTCAAGTGGAATCTCCTTTCCTGCAGCTTGAATCCATTGCTCCTTGTCCTGATCTCTGGAGTGGCAGAGAACAAGCCCACCCCCTCCTCAACATGACATCCCTTCAACTATTTGAACATGACTATCATGTCCCCTCTTAACCTTCTCTTCTGCAGACTAAACATACCCAGCTCCTTAAGCTGTTCTTCATAGGGCATGAGTTCCAGACTTCTCCCCTCTTCCCACTAGAAGTACCAGTGAGAAAGAGGTTCCACCAGTATGGAATGTGGCATCTGGCATTACAGGCCATGGATATCATGCAAGGAAAGATTCAAATTGTGTAGCTTCTTATTCTGTGTTGTTTCCTTCCACTTTAACGCTATATTCCTAAGCAATCTCCTTACGTGAGAATTGGGCTGGACAATAAGTGATGGATGTTGACTTTTGATGATGGCTACTTTTTGAGTTCTGGATTCTGAATAAAATATATTCTTCCTTGCTGTACTTCCTCTGTACTTCCCAAAGGTTCATGTGAACTTTCCCTGTCTTTCTTTTCTAGCTTCAGTAACTGAACAACTTACAAATGTTGTGATTGATATAGCAGCACGAAGTTGTGTCTCACCAAATTTGTGTGCCTACAAACCAGGAACTTTCGAAATGGAGGCTGGTCTTTTGTCAGTGAATGTCACACATGTCGAATGCCAGAATGCTGGGACCAACATACCTGAAGCTAGGAATCCAAACAATCTTCCCAATGCTGGGACACCCAACAACCCTGGCAATGCTCCAAGACCCAACAACGCTCCAAAAACTCAACAGAAGAGTAGTTAAGAAAGAGCAAATCTTTCCCTCTGTCAGTTTTGCCCCTTAGCAGCAAGTTAGACCACGGGCAATAAAGAACTCAACAGTTCTGGACATTCACTTTGGCATTTGAGGGAACCACATGACATGCATATATGTGTGTGTGTCTGTGTGTGTGTGTCTGTGTGTCTGTGGATTAAAAGTAGTGAAATATGGGGTTAAAGTTATGGGCAAAATTGTTATCTAATCACAGTCAAATAAATTGTCATCTTAGATGTGACTACTGCTGTCTCTTCATGTGTGTTCTTTTTTTTATAAAGAATAACAACTGTAGATTTATTAAAACTCAGTAATAAAATACATCAGCTTTTGAATATTTTTTTCACAACAGCTCTGAGAGGCTGGTTTTACAACTCTCAGTGCATCTGGTTACTTAAAAATACTGTGTTTATCAAATCATAGGGACTGTCTTGATCTATGAGTGGTCTTTTTTTTATTATTATAGGTATTGTTATACAATATACATAATGTAATATACATTATAAATACGCTTACTTAATATACATACTTACATACAGATTTTGTTGGGTAGCCCTCCATATTTTAGTAATGGGATATGTAGTACGAGTTAAGTAGTAGCTTGCTTGTAACAAGGTATGGGAACCAGAGACCGTTAGATAAACAAAAAGCTAGGATTGCACTGATAAGCACAGCCAGGCTGCACCAGGACTTCAAGGTCTCTTGCAGGTGGGAAGATGAACTCTTTATCTTTCATGTTTTGTATTTTGCTAATTACCCCCAGTTCACTCACTGAAGTCCTGCACGACGTATCACACTCCTAATAGTGTCTATGCACTGTTCTATTTGTGTGTGTGAATTCAGTTCATGACAGATTTATATTAGCTTATCTTCTTGGACTGAACGGTTGAATAACTATCAAGATGTTACCCTGATTTCTGGGGGTCCCAAGAGGGACACCTAAATGCACTCTCAATTATATAAGTTGGGGAAATTAGTCAAGAGCACAGGCTAGCAATACGAGAGGCAGGGTAACGTAGCGAGATCTTGAACCCTATGTTTACGGGGTCAGACCGAGTCAAGGAGCATGCAGAAGTTGAAATAATAAATGTTGTTTTATTAAAAATACAATCAAACAGTGTATGCAGCACACTCACACAGATAACTAAAGAAATAAAGGTTGGAGTGGGATAGAGGGATTTTTAGAGGACTTGTTGGCTTGGGCAATACTTCACCTGTCCTGAATCCCAGTTAGAGGCAGAGAAGCTGGGGAGCGTGGATCTCAGCACATGGAGCTAAGGGGAAGGCTCGCTGGACAAAGCAACAGCAAGGCGGGATGGAAGCCAAGAGCGATCCAAGGAAGTGCTCAAAATCAGGGGTTTTTATAAGGAGACTTGTGACCTCGGGCTAGTTCGGACTTGGGGAAAACAATGAGTTTGGGACTGGAGACAAAGCCTCCAAAAGTTCAGAATTTGAATGATTGAATTATAGCCAAATTGTCAATAGAATAGCCAGTATGCAAACGCGGAGTGCTTGAGCGTTGTATAGTTCGATCATCAAGCTGCCATCGCAGGGCAGAGGATCTTTTGAAAGTTGCGTGCATACATAATTGAGGTACTTGCCTTGAGGTCTCCTGAAGCTGCGAGTCGGCTATTTCTGGCCTGCCTGTATTGTGTTGGAATATTACAGCGATTATCGGCCGAGCCTGTATGCGTGCTTGTCCGGGGCCCTCGCAAGCACGTGGAGAGGAATGGGTATATGAAGCCGAATTATTGATATAAAAAGATATCTTTATACCCCACAAGCTCGGGCCCGCCATGGTGGTAACAAAGAGATTGCTAATCCTTCCATATGATAGTTGATAAAGGACCCCAGATATTCTCCAAATAATTATATACACATTCCCAGTCTTCCTTAAACCTTTTCATTGATTTGTCTTTTAACAATATTAATAATTTATCAATCTGTATTAAGTCACAAATTCCCAGAAGCCAGTCATCAGTTGTTGGTACATCGTCTTTTTTCCATTCTTTGGCATATAGTAATCTTGCTTTGGTTATCAAGTACAAAAAATTTTTTTTTATTCTGTTTCCCAATATAGTCTTCTATCAGTTCAACCATATTTAACAAATAACATTCTGGGGAAATTTATTTTCAAAAATTTTGTAATCTCCAAATGAATGTTTTTCCAAAAGAGTTTTGCCTTTTTACATTGCCGCCAGCAAAGGAAAAAAGGTTCCCTTTCCAATTTTACACTTCCAGCATTTATCATTTTCCTTCTTATATATCTTAGCCAATTTTGCTGGAGTTAAATGCCACGTATAGAACACTTTATAAAAGTTTTCTTCAAACCTTTGAGACTTTGTAAATTTTCAGTTTTTCCAAGCCTGTTCCCAGTTTTGTAATTGTATTGGGTGTCCAATATATTGTGCCCATTTAATCATGTTATTTTTTACTACTTCTTATTCCGTTTCCATTTTAATAGTAATCTATACGATTTTGCTGTTAGATGCCTGTTCCTTGATTCTAAAACAAGATCAAATTCTGTTTTCATATTATTAATTATTTCCTCTTTGTTGTCGTGTTTAAATCTAGCATATAGCTGTGCGTATTGGTACCAGGAACATTCTTTCCCTTCTGTCAACAGTTCCTCCCTTTCTTTAAAACTAGGTTGATCTTCCTGGAATTTGAGCAGTTCATTGTAGGTCCACCACCGTTGTGGTCTTTTAATTTCATCATAATGAAAGGCTTCTAGGGGGAAAATCCAGAGAAGTTTTGGACAGAGTTGATGTTTATATTTTAACCAGATTGAGAATTTTAGGGAAGGTTCAAGAGGTTCAAGAAATTCTTTTTGAGGTTGCTTTTTCATATACCATATATGTAGGTGCCAACCACTTTTCATACCTTCCAAGAGCAGTAATTTGTTTTTCTCCAATCTTAACCAGTCCATTATCCAAGCAAGGTTATTTGCGTAGGCATATAATTTAAGATCCGGTAGTCCAAGGCCGCCTCTTTCCTTCAAATCAGTTAACAAGGTCCATCTAATTCTTGGTTTCTTCCCAGCCCAAATGAAATTTGTCAGGTCTTTCTTCCATTAATTGAATACATCATTATTAACTGATAAAGGAATATTTTCAAAAAGGAAATTAATCTTTTCACGTATATTCAGTGAACCATGCACTGTGAGGATAGTATGATGTTTGATGGGAGGAGGAAAAGGGGTTTCGATTTTTTATGTTGTGGGACCAGAATTATAGGTCCCAGATGACCTGCCTGACTACATTTGACTCACATTCTGACCTTGCCACTTGGTGCCTATTAGGATAAGTACCCGGTCAGAATCTATAGTCTCTAACCCTTATAGGGCTTCTTAGATGAGTATTACTCTTGTATCCACCAAGACAGGAAGTCTGTGTGCCTTTACACCTGCACTTCCACACGCCTGGAGTCAACCCTTTCAGATCTAGCCAAAATGACATACACTTTGGCTAAGACCTAATTTTATAGGAGACTATTGGCCTTCCCGCACTACACTGTTATAGTGCTATGATTCCACTTTCAACATCTTATGGAATCCTGGGGTTTGCAGTTCAGAGAGGGGCATTTAGAATTTAGAATCAGCCGGAGAGGTCTTTGGCCTCAGTCAACTACAAACCCCAGAATGCCACAGGATTTTGAAAGTGGAATAATAGCACTATAACAGTATAGGGCAGAAAGGCCCTATAGTGGCTTGTGAAATGAGAAAGCACTGGAAGGCTTGGGAAGTATGGCATTTGTCTAAGAAAAAACTTATTTGATTCACACCACTTAGTATGTGCGGGATTTTTTATGTACAATGCATAATATTTTGATGTTTGAGTTTGCCCCTCAGCATAATCCAATACCAAACACCATCACATCCACAAATCTCTAAAAAGGAATATTGTATCGGTAGAGTTTTCCCCTAGAATGGTGGGTCTACCTGATTCCCATTTTGGGAGAAATGTGAGGTATAAATCAAATCAATAAGTACTTGCTAGGTATTTGGGCAAAATGCACCCCATTCCTCCTTGCAGTAATATTTCTGAGATATATACAGTACAGTAAATACCTTAAAGGCACCAGATTCTGTCTTACCTTGGAAGCTAAGCAGAGTCAGCTTTTGGTAGTACTTGGTAGGAGAGTACCAATGAATACCATGGAATATAGTCCATGCCTTTTAAAAATGGTTCACAGGCCTATCCATCATTGAAATCGCTCTTTTATCTAGTTCCACCATTTCATACAATTTAATTACCTGATCCTCTATTATGGGAGTCCAAGGCTGCTTCCACATTTGTGCATAACTTATCCTCGCTGCTGTAATCATGTACAGTAATATCCTTTTTTGAGTTTGGTTCAAACTGAATCAAAGAGTCTATCATGTTTAGCAAATACAGCTCTAGAGACAGAGGGAATTTAATCTTAAATGTCTCAGAGACTATATCATGGATCTTTTTCCAGATTTTTTTTGCCTGTTCAGAGTTCCACAATACATGGAAAAAGGTTCCCTTGTCTTTACATTTCCAACAGGTGTCTTTTCCCTCAGCCATCATCTTTGATAATTGGGATGGAGCCAAATACCATCTATGAATCATTATATCATAATTCTCCCTTAAACTGGCTGGTTTCCTCACAGTTCATGGCTGAATCCATGCTTTATCCCATTGTTCTAAAGTAATTGGGTGTCCAATATTCTGTGCCCACTTTACCATGCTTTCTCTAACTATATCCTGTTCCATTTCCAGGTCAATTAAGATCTTATATATTTTCACCACTTTATGATCTACGTCCAGTTTAAGTAACTTGCCAGATTCCTATTCTACAATTTCAAACCCACCCTGGAACCACAAACCCCAGGATTCCATAGGATGTTGAAAGTGGAATAATAGCGCTATAACAGTCTAGTGCAGAAATAGCCTCAGGAAACTACAGACCCCAGAATTCCACACAGTGTTCAAAGTGGAATAATAACACTATAATATCTGTCATCTATGACTCCACCCCTCTGTATGGGCTATATATGTGAGCATGATGATTTTTCTTTCTTTTTCTTCCCTTTTTCTTCTTTTCTTTTGTACTTCTTCTTCTCTCTCCCAATTTTCTTTGGTCACTTACCATATTTGCCGGCATATGAGACGCATACTTGTAGAAGACACACCCCACTTATACACTGGCAAATACTATTTGCTGGCATATAAGACACGCCAGCGTATAAGACACACCCCATTTTCAAACAGTATTTTTTTGGAGGAAAAAGTAAGTCTTATATGTCAGCAAAAAACAGTATTTTCTTTCCTTTTTTTTTTCGTTTTCTTTATTATTTTTATTAGATCTTTTTAAGATGTGTAATTTGTAGTTTTTAATATATTTTTGTTTTGATTTGTTTGCTTTTTTATATGTCTTTTTGATATGCTCATAAAAATAGAAGAAGAAACAAAAGAAAAATTTGTCAGATCTCTGTGATCAAAACACGAAGGTCATTAGAGCTCCCATATGTGGGGGATCCTTCCTTGCCTTCACAGTTTTCTCCCTCTCTTTCATACACTCTTTCATACACAACTCCTTCCACCAAGCAGCATTCTCTCCTCACAATGAATTGTTCACTGAATATACATGAAGAGACAGCAGCAATCTCATTTGCGATGATAATTTATTTGACTGTGATTAGACAACAATTTTACCTATACATTTAACCCCATATTTCACTACTTTTAATCCTCAGACCTATATATATATTTATACATTTCGTGTGACTCCATCAATTGTCAAAATGAATGTCTAGAACTTTTGAGTTCCATATTGCCTGTGTTCTAACTTTCTATTGCTGGGGGAAAAATTGATAGAGGGGAAGTTTTGCTCCCTCTTAACTACTCTTTGGTTGAGCTCCTTGGAGCGTTATTGAGTCTTGCAGCACTGAGAGGGTTGTTGGGTGTCCCAGCATTGGGAAAATTATTCGGACCCATAGCTTCAGGTATGTAGGTCCCAGCATTCCAGCACTGGGCATGGGTGACATTCACTTGCAAAAGACTGCCTGCCATTTCTACGTTCTCTTTTCTGTAGGCACAGAAATTTGGCGACCCACAACCTTGTGCTGCTATATCAACTACAGCATCTGCAAATTGTTCAATTTGTGGAGCTAGAAAAAGAAGACGGGGAAAGTTCACATGAACCTTTGGAGAACACAGAGAAAGTAAAGCAAATAAGAATATATTTTGTTCAGAATCCACAACTGAAAAGATGCCCATTATCAAAAATCGAGACAAAACAATTTTCTTTGTAATTGAGCTTATCAACATTCACCCCGTATTGTCCAGCAAAATTCCCACCCAAGAAGAAGGCCTTGGATGGGAAATTTGCTGCATGATAAGTACATGTATATGTTTGATTGGGAATTAGTGTTTAGGTGGAAGGAAACACAGAATAGGAAGCTATACAGTTTGAATCTTTCTTTGCATGATATCCAGGGCCTTTGAACCCAACTGCCACATTCCAGACAGATGGAATGTCTTAATCTCCAGTACATCTGGTGGGAAGAGGGGAGAAGGCCATCTCAGTGACTGCTTTCAGGCTCTGGAACTCCATTCTGAGAGAGGTTAGACTGGTTAGACTGGATTTGCTGTGTTCTTCTTTTAAAGGTCACTTTTGCATGAAGTAAATTTCAATTGCTATAAGCTCCCTTGAGTCCCAAAGAGAGGGAATAAGAGGAGGAGGAGGAGGAGGAGGAGGAGGAGCAAATAATGAGGTAATGATAACATTAAGGATTTGAACATCCTAACCTTTTGAATTTAATCATGTACTTTAGTGAGTGATTCACTTCAGTGTTCATCAGAAAACGTTGGCCCTTCCTGCCCTGCACTGTTATAGTGCTGTTCCTCCATTCTCAACCTCCTGTGGAATTCTAGGGTTTGTAGTTTATCGACGCCAAATAGCTCTCTGGCTGAGAATTCTAAATTGCAAACCCCAGGATTCCATAGGATGACAAAAGTGGAAGAATAGCACTATAACAGTGTAGTGCGGAAAGGCCACTAGTGAGTTCAGTTGTCTCACTAGGAAAATCTTGTGAATTACCAGCTTAAGGAGTTAAAAAACTAGTTATTCCCTAGCTCTAAACCAAACAAGGCATATGATGAGGCACAGCATCTATGGCCTGGGGACATACATGCCTGCACTCATAAACACACATAGAATATAACACAGATACAGACTATTCTCTCTTACCAAGTAAGGCAGAAAGAGTAAGATAGAAGCATTCGGTCTCCTGGCCCAAGCAGCTGACGGTGGTATTGACATTGCAATTACTTGAACCCAATATGAAACAACCTGGCCATCGCAACCCATTTGGGGTAAGATTTCTGTGATGTGGCACTACAAAAGAAAACTCAAACATCAGCATATGGGTCTGCCTCTTTTTCCTTCTATAATTTTCTGACCTTCAGTTATCTAGCTAGCTCCTCCAACCTAGCTGTACTATATCTGTTCTGGAGTTCTGAAACTGAAACCAACTGTGTAGCTGGGGGAAAAAACCTAGTGAATATTTCTAAATCAAGGATAGATAGCTACCAGGAACCCCACATAGTTGCATCCCAATGTCATGGGTTCCCTCATGCCCCAGGCCACCCCAAATCCCCACCTAAAAATAATTGGTACAAACAAAAAGCTTGTGAACAGAAGGAATAAATGAGGCAAATCCCCACAGATGGGTACCAATTAACTGGGAAAAGGTTAGGAAGGCCAAAGTTTAGAATGAGTTCAGGCTTATAAAAGGGATTAAAAATTAAAAGGTGGTGCTCAACTATGTTTTGAGCAAGAAGAAGATAAACAAAATGGTAGATCTGCTATGTGGCAATGATGCAGACATATTAATGGGTGAAAGAGAGAAGGCAGAATCACTCCATGCCTCCTTTGCCTTCTGCCATAAGAAACTCTGATGAAAATACAACAAATAATGAAGTTGGATGGTTGTACCAAGATGATAGGGAAAGAATCAAAAACTGTAAATGAATGTAAGGCTCCAGCCCAAGCTAACTGCTTCCAAAGATACTGATGGAAATGGCAGATATAATTTCAGAATCACTGTGTCTATCATTTCTGAGAATTTATGGAGTACCAGTGATGTCCCCCAAAACTGGAGGGAGGTAACTTTTGTCCTTATCTTCCAGAAAGGAAGGGGAGAGAATATGGGCAACCACTGATCCCTCAGATAGATGCAGGTACTGGGTAAGATTCTAGGAGAGACCATCAAACAGACTGTGAGAACTTAGAAAGCAATGCTGTAACTACAAGAGGGCACTGTAGGAGTGTCAATTTTTCAGACTTTTGACAAGGAACCCCATCATAACATTGTAGACAAACTTGCAAAACACAGAATACATGATGCTGTTTTTAGCTGAATTTGTATTTGGTGGGAAGACTACATCCAAAGATTGCTCACCTCATTAGAGATGTAAAGCATACTTGGACAATTTTCTAAGTATTCTTGGGAAAGAATATCTCAATAGGATGTCTCTCACATGTTGAGACATCCTGACAAGTTTCACAACAACTTTCACATGTTTGTGAAAATTCTACTCATGCAAAAATGATATTTCTTCAAGAACACAGCATTTTTGCAGAAAATACTGTGTGATTTTTTTAAAAGATATTTTTGTGCAATTCTTTTTTTGCAAAAAAATCTCAAAATAAAAAAAAATTGGCAAGTATGCTGAAGCTCTTGTGCTGTGGCCCAGTGAGGGGAAAACAGTGTGTGTGTGTGTGTGTGTGTGTGTGTGTGTTCATATGCATGTATGTATGTATGTATGTTCTTCTGTGGAAGAAAAAACAACATGCACCCACTTATCATCCTGAAGAGAAGTACCAAGTGAAGAGTCACTGGCTTTTGTCCTGAGCTTGATCTTATTCAACATCTTTCTAATGGAGGAATGAAGGGATAGAAAAGATGCTTACGAAATATACAGATAACATTGAACTGGAAAGGATAGCTAATATCTCAGAAAACAGAGGCCATTTCTGCACTAGACTATTATAGCACTATTATTCCACTTTCAACATCCTATGGAATCCTGGGGTTTGCAGTTTTGGGAGGAGCTGACGGCCCCTCCCGAAACGGCAAACCCCAGGATTCCATGGAATGTTGAAAGTGGAATAATAGTGCTATAATAGTCTAGTGCAGAAATGGCCGGAGTCATGATTCACGGTGACCTAAGCAGAATAGGAGACATGGATCAAAACAAACAAACAAACAAAAAGAATTCTAACAGGGAAAATATATGGTCTCCATTAGACAAGAAAAATCAGACACAACAATATAGGTTTGGTGACACCTGGTCTGACACCTGAATGTGTAAAAAGAATCCAGAAGACAATGTGCATCAACTGTGTGATGCAACAGCCAAACAAGCTACTGTAGCTCTAGTTTGCATCAGTATGTGTGTGTTGTGTGCCTTCATGCCATTTCCAACTTATGGCAACCCTAAAGCAAAGCTATCATGGAGTTTTCCTGGTAAGATTTGTCAGAGGGGGATTATCTTTTCTGTCCTCTGAGGCTGAGAGAATGTGATTTGTCCAAGGTCACCCAGGGGGTTGGCTGGTGGAGTGGAGATTTCAACAGTGGTCCCAGAGTTATAGTTTAGCAGTCAAACCACCACACCTTGCTGGCTCTCAGTGCATCTATAGAAACAGCCAAGTCAAGGGAAGTAAGAAGGTCCTTCTGTTCTGCTGTGATCGGATATCACCTAGAGTACCACGTCCAGGGCGGGGAACTAAAGTTTAAGGGTATCAACAAGCTAGAATGTCTGCAGAAGAGGGTGAATGATATGGTAAAAGTGAGGAAGCCATGATGGCTACATGGGGAACCTTTCTTGGAGAATGACTAGTGGGTGGATGTGAAGGTGCAAGGCTTTACTCTGGAGCATTGAAAATCATGTACATAAACTAACCAACAAGTCATGCTAAACTGAGAGACTGATTCTCTCTTCCTCCCTTTCTCTTTCTCTTTTTTGCTGTCTATCCACCCATCCAGCTCTTTATCATTTATTTATATATCATGCTTTTTTCCAAAAAAAAAAAAAAGACAACGTCTAGGCAATGGCTTCTTTCACGGACAACAATTGCAAACCTCTGAAATTATTTCATTCCCAAAAAGATACTTACAAGACAGTTGTCCTGTATTACACAGGTCAGTATGGCAACATTCCACATTAAAGAAAACTTTTAAATCAGCTAATGCACCAGCACTGTAATGTCCTGCGACACAGAATGGTGACTCTGTACAGCTCTTTATCACATAGTCTGAATCTATACCAACTAGAAAGAGGAATTGGAAAGGACATTTTCAAATATTCTGCTCTGAAAACATTTAACAACATTGACACTTTTGTTTTCATGATTTTTAAACCCTGAAAAATATTGAGATTGGATACAAAACTTCACTTTGGTAGAGGTATGATGAGGCTCCTCCTTTGAAATGGATGCATTTCAGCGGAACTGAAGTGATAAAATTAAAACTGATAGCCTAAATCAGAGGTTGGCAACAGGGGGAGGTTCAGGGGGCTGCTTTGACCCCCAGACACCTTGAAAAATGCTTTCTGGGGATATAGGAGGAATTTCCATCAGGTTTTAGAGGTCCTGGGCTATTTAAGCTGCATGAGAGGCTTGTTGCTGTTAGGAACAGAAAATTACCAGAAGTTACTTTCTGCTCACTTCCTGTTTAAGAAAAAAGGCCTCTCCAGAGCCAAAAATAGCCTGGGAGACATGGCCAAAAATTCCCAATTAAGTGGGCCATTTTTTCCCACTTCTGGGGCCTGGGGGCACTAAAACCATCCAGGGGCCCTGTATGCAACCTGTGGGCTGCACTCTGTCCACCCCTGACCCTTTCATTTATGTTAACTAGCATAGACCCCTTGAATCAACATGGTTTACTTACCCATTGACTCATGCTTCATGAATTAAGTCCGTGGGTCTGTTATCTTTTATTTCATTTATACTCCACCCTTCTCCGATCAGAGGACTCAAAGAGGCTTTCAAAAATTTAAAACACAGTCCAGCTGAAAATCAAAGGGTTTTCCCGCACAGGGCAGTTAAATCATTTTGCAGAAGAATAATAGCATCTCTCTTTTTTTTTCATTTTCGATTGTCTCACCATAAGGTTTTCATGGTAAAAGACATTCAAAAAGGGTTTTCTGGTGCCTCATTCTCTGCAGCATGCTCAAACGTCAGCTATGTCCAGGCACCTAGGTTCTGGTGCTAGAGCATGTGCAGAGTGCAAAAGAAAAAAAACATGCTGGATCATCACTAGCTGCCCCAGACTGAAAACACAACCATGCAAAGTGCATCTAGGCTAGTTTATTGAAGCACTGGAAGATACATACTGCTTCAGACAGGGTTTGCCGTGAAGCATAAAAAGCTGGTAACGTGAGCAAAAACAGCAAAGCAAACAGAGAACAAAGGAAGAAGACTTTTCACATGATGTAAGTCTTTTTACCTTGTGTTAACCACACCCAGACCCTCACCATGTGACATGTTTTCTCATGTTTCAGAGCTTTCCCACAGGACCGGGAAAATACAGGAGATAGATAGCCATAACATCTTTGCACGTGGTATTACCAAGGGCAATTTGACCTCTTCCTCTCGCCCACAATAAAAAAAACCACACTAACAATCCAGCTTAAGCAAAATACATGACAAGCTACAGTGCCCCTGCCATTGTCTCTGGGAGATCCTCCACCAGTTTCACCTCCCACTACTGCTGCTGCCTAGTAGCTATTTGGCATATTCAGCTTGGCTCCTTAGCAAAAGCCTATCTGATATGGGAGACCCTCCCAGCAGCACTGCTGCCATCAGCACAGCCTCTTGCCTCACAGGAGCATGCAGTCCCACCATTGCAGAAAGGTACTGCCATTGGAAGGTAATGTCAAGGAAGACTCATCCTTGAGCTGCAAGACCTGAGCAGGGTGTCTAAAGATAGAACGGCCTGGAGACCTCTCATCCGTGGGGATGTCTCAAGATTGACTCAAGGGTGAGTTAACCACAATAGCATCTTTGGCTGGAACTTACCACATGACATAGTTCCTCTTCTGCTCTTCCCATGGTGAGAGACCATTTGGAAAGCATTCTCTTGCAAGGGGTTCTCTTACACGGGATGTCATTAACTGATTACTCTGTTAATGACATCCCATTATTAATCTGTTGATGAACTGCTTTGTAAAAGAGACACTTCCCAAATGATCTCCCATCAGGAGAACAACGAAATGAGAATCAGGTAATAATTCCCAGGCAAAGGTGCTATTATCCTTCTCTAATTGGGATGGTACTGCCTCGTGTGAGAAAGCCCTTACTTTACAAAAGTTTAAATACAAACAATTAAACAGGCCATTCTGTTTAAACGGTAGATACTGAAAATGGTTTAAAACAAATTTAAAACATATAAGCAAAATACCCTTCAGCCACACTATTTCATTTTCTCTTATTTTACAAATGGTTTTTTTTTAAAAAAAAAGGTAAATAAACAATTCCTTTAAAAGAACAAAGTTAATTCCGTTAAAAAGACCTTTAAAAACAGGTTAAAAAGGTAAAAGCACAGCACACCTGTGATGAATCTTCTTGCCAGTCCAGCTCCACAGTTCCAGCCCTGGGTTCCTGTTGCTCACCTTGCCCTTCCCTCCCTTAATCACTTGGGGCTCAAGGTGACCCCCTATTGTTTCCAATATCTGTGTTATTCTGGTGGGTTCTCCATTGTAAGCATGACCAGAGCCCCCCAACTTAATATGAACTGAGAGAAAGAGTGCTAGAAAAACAAACAAGTGGAAGTTTATTAAGACACAGGAAAATAATATGCACTAAACCTTGCATATAACAAGCCAAAACCATTGTCAGTTCTTTTCTTTCTTTGACTCTCCTGTCTTTATTCCTTCTGTTTCTCACTCCCCGAAATCTGTTCCCTATCTCTGTGTCAGCTTTTCCCTAAAACCCTGCAATCTTTCCCTATCTCTAAGCCATTTCCCCCTTATCTCTCAGCCACCTTTGCCTTCTCCACACTCTGAGAGAGACAAGCCTCAGTTTTGTAACATTTCCTCCCTACAGGCTTTTTTTCACAAGGTTTCCTGAGCTGTGATTGCCTCCCTTGACCCAGGTTTGCCTAGCTTCTCCTTCACAACACAATATCCGATATGATCCTTCTGCCACATGGTTTAAGAGCCAAAGCGCAGCCTAAATTAAAAGAAGGAGAGAGAGAGAGGGAAGCCTTGCCTGCTGGGAGAAATAAAGCAGTAAGAGGCCAATAAAAGTTCCTGTGAGCCTGACCAACAGGATTTTGACAGATATCTTTTGTGAGGCTACGTGTACTGATCTGAGCTCTCTGTCAATACCACAGAGGCCAAGGTGTAAAACGTTATTTGGTTTCAAATATCTTCTCACTCATGTAATTTGATTCTGATGACACTGATACTGCAAGTGTCCTCATTTGGTCCACAGTCCACCTCAACAGCAGTGTCATCGGTACACTCATCTGGAGATCCATAACACTGTAGACACCTCAGTGGAGCCACTGTAAAGAAGAGAGAGGGTCGTCATATCTCAAGGATACCTACTTACTAGCGGCCATTCAGCACTAATACCTGAAAAATGGAGGGCATTGTGAAGTATTTTGGCAACAGGACATCATTAAAACATGTGATTTATTTCTATGAGATGTTTGAACAGTTGGCCTCCAGTTTAGACAGTTCCAAAGGGAATTAGGCAAATTCAAGGACAGATAAGGCTCTTAGCAGCTATTAATCATGAAGGTTATATATGGGTGCAATCTATAATTGTGTGAGCAGAGTGTACCATTCCATGTGTGCAGTTGCAAGGGTCATCTTCTGCCCCTCAACACAGAGGCTGGAAGCTGTAGGAGGCAGCTGGAAGCATCAGCCTGCTGAGAGGAGAGATCTGACTGTGCTCTCCTAGATCTCCTGCAAATGCAAACATGTTCATGAGAGATCTGGAAAGAAAGGAGCACTTCTTTTTTCCCAGCTGTAGAACCTCAGACTGACACTGCTGCAGACCTCCGGACCGCTCATCCATTCATCCATCCCTGTATTCTTCCAGACAGAGACACCAGGTGGCTTACAAAAGAACAGAAAATAACAATGAAATACATATAGTTAAAAGCACACAAACCTGAGATTGAAATAGTATTAACATCAAAGTAAAAGCATTTAAAATCTTATTTTAAAACAAAGATTACAAACCATACATCCCCATAAAAAGCCTCTCTCCTGATAAAAAAATCATTTCCCAAAGGTCTGAACCTACTACTGATGAAACAACAATGAAGGAGCCATCCTAGCTCCCTTAAGTTGTGGAAGGAGCAATAGAGCAGGCCCTCTTCTATATTCCCATGAATGGTGCCTGTGAAGATGTTGAGGTAGAGAGAAAGTTGTTAGGAAAAGAAACAGCTTCCTCATCAAGCATCCAGTTCGTGCAGTTTGAAATTGCCTAGAAATGAAAAAGTTTAGCCTTTATTTCATTTCAAGGCAGCCAAATATTATTTTTGTCCATTCTATGCATTCTCTATTTCTTCTCTGTCCTTGCAGCACAAAGAAAAGTATCCCTAGGTTCTTCCACAAAGCTTCACCTCTAAAACTAAGCTCCTAATACTCTGAGGAAAGAGATGAAGAAGAGGCAAGAGAGGTGAAGGGAATGTAAGAGAGATGAAGAGAGACAGAGAGACAGAGAGACAGAGACCCTGAACAAACAGCAACTTGGCTCGAACCTCAAAAATAATATGGTCAACTATTCTGTCCCCTGCGCTAAATATATGGTGCAATCGTCTCCTAGTTTCTCCTGCTGTTATAGTCTATACTCATCTCTCTTTCTCTTCAACGAAACTGGGATGTTCTTGAACTCCTTGATCTAGCCTACTGACCTACCACCCATTCTATTTCAACAGATAGTAAAATTACCCGAAGCTTCTACTTCCAACTCACCTGGAGAGAGCAAGGTTAAAAAGAGGTGCATTATCAATAGCATGTTCATTCTGCAGGAGATATCAAGCGCCAAGGAGAACTTGAAGCAGAGCTGGATTACAGACTTAATGGATACAAGAAGAAGTTTACTCAGAGGAATTTATAGGTTGAAAACAAGAACCAAAGGGCATCACGTGCTAACAACTGGAAAGTGGGTGGAGAAATCAATATCAAATTGTACTGGAATTCAGTGTTGAAAAACAGGACGAAATCTCCTTCTATAACATCTTGAAATTTCACCTGACTGCTCCTTCTGGTTCATCTCAACCTCAATTGTTTCACCCCATTTCAAGGAACATGTGTCCATCAGCAATCTTTAAAATATTCATTTTTGTACATTGTGTAATCTTTATTTCTCAGCATGTCAGTGCCTCTGTCATCTGCCTATGTTTCCATAAACAGCTTATTTCCCATCTTCAGTGTTTCACCATGCTACATATTTATTCCAGTTTTGCACTAGTTTTATACTACCTTATTGTAGCTCAAAGAATCCTGAGAAAAATAGTTTTCCCCCATTATTCAGAAATCTTGGGAAGAATAGTTCTAGGAAAAACTACTTGGTAAAATACTCTTGTTAATGATCTTCATATTGTTTCTGAGGCTTTCCTTTAGCAAAGCAAATGGCTTCCAACCCACTACTAAAAGCTACTAAAAGCTTCTTTGATCCAAGACTTTTTAAAAACTATTGCCAGATATTTTTTTTTTGCCTGTGCATTCTCCATTTTACTCAGATGCTAGCAGTGTCTTGAATTCAGGGTCATTTTGACTTTCGGGTCGCATATAATCCACTTGTTTGATGGAACATTAGTACAGAAATCTGTCTCGTAGATGACAAAAGACCACCAGTTCCTACCCTGAATAGATTTTTATTATTTTGCAGTCACTAAAAGACAGAACATGACTATCCACCAATACTTTTATTAGCCTGCCTTCTCTTGAAAATACCTGAATTTTAAAAAAGCAGAAAACTTCCTATTGCTCTTTCAAACCTCAGGCAAAATGGTCAAAGCCACATCTGTTCTGGGATATGTGTGTGTGTGTGTGTTTGGGTATGTGTATCTATGCATCTATAATGCTATAGATATAGATCTGGGGGTTTTATGTTTAGTTTGGAATGACTAAGAAGAACAATGAAAACAGGGTGGGTATCATGCAGACCTTAAGCTGTTATTGGATTGCAGTTCCCACCAGCTCTAACCACCCTAGTCAACGGTAAAGAAGGAGTTGCTAGAGGTTGCGATCCAAAAATGTCTGGAGGGACACATCATCCCAAAACCTGTGTCAGCAGGCAGACACCCCCACACTTTGATATAGTCTGATTGGCAAATATTAATTGGCATGAAATCAAGTTACATACACTTATGGCTGAAAGGCCAGATGGAGAAGGGATGTTGGCTGTGTAGATGGTAGGTCAGAGGTGACTTCAGAATAGCTAACTCATAAATTTGCTTTGATTAGCTGGGAAAGCCTGACTTAATGGCTCTGAACTAATCCTCTCAACTACCTAACATCAGGAAAAATATATTCAAGCCCAGGTGCAGCAGGCAAGCACCACTGCTGTTTGCATTTCCTACTGAAACCTTCCCCAGTCACAGTATCCAATGAAGACATTGAGAAGCTACCAGGACTGTTAATATTTTGTCAACAATCACACCCCTCACCCCCTTTCAGGGATGCAAATAGAGTATAAAACCCTCTGTTTTGAGCAGTTCAATGCAGTACTTCACTTACTGGTGGACGTGCTGTTGCTCTGATTTCTGGTTGTATACTGCCCTTAGAAGCAAGTCTAAGCCACAATGTTGTTTCTTTGCTGCTTTTCTGGAATGGTAAATATTGCCCACTCCCTGAAACTTCGCTATCAATCATTCCTCCCCTTTCCTTCAGTTAGCCTCGTGTGAGTGCATGACTGATTGAATCTTGTATCTGTGTGATTGAACTTCCCACAATAAAACACATTTTAGTTTACTTTTGAATCTCTGTCTGGTTCTTTCCTGAGATGACCCTGTAAACATTGGTGGAAGATCTTGTTAGGTTGCCCCCCTCTCACAGGCCTCTTAATTAAGCTGATTAATTCCACATTGTCACGTGAAGGTAATGACATTGCAGGTGGATCCCTGAGTCATCTATGTTTTAGGGTAACACATGTAGTAAAACAATTCTATCCTGTGCAGAGAATTCTAAGCCCAAAATTTAATACTGTGCATGCATATGCAAGATTAGAAAAGACTGAAAAGAACGTATTGCTTCATTTCTTTCTGATTTTTTTTTTTTGAAAAAAGTTTTTTTTCCCCCAAAGGAGCTTTCCTTCTCTGCCCCAACATCTTGTTGCAAGATCAAAATTGAAAATAGACATCCCCCCTACACACTTTGTCTCTCTCTTTCACACAGAGACACCGTGTACACATCCTGTTTTCTTAAGAAGTGCTGTAAGCATTGGGTCTCAATGAAACTCTTTTATTTCAATTAGTTTGACCTCAAAACAGAAATAAGTTTGTTCCTCATTGTGGTAAAAACAAATTTATAAATTAAATTTCAGATAGACTGTCAGCATTTAGTGTAATTGTGCCCAGTCATCACTCACTCCCCTGGCACCTATTCACATCCAAAGGTCCTTCTCTAATTTGCTCAGGTTACTACTGTCTGTTCTAAGCACTAGATGTCCTTTGGCAGGGTACCTGGAACATCAGAAAATGTTCCCTCCAGGTATAATGGATCCCAGATTGGGTGAGAGCAAAGACAGCATAGACTGCATGTCCCAGAAGAAGTCTATATGCTGCCTGGACCAGCAAAATGCTCTGAGCATCCAATCCTTGGAAACTTTTCTGACCCCAAAGATCATTCTAGGTTGACCAGATCGTTAGTGCCTGCTCTAAGCATTAGAAACAGATCTTCCAATATTTTGTGTATGAAAACCAGGTCATGTGTGGATAAGCAAGATCAACATGTGGTCAAGTAAGAAAAGGTTATTAATGGGGAAGAACACACAAGCTAGCAGAGGCTGCAGCATTTGGTGTATGCCTGAGATAACAGGGAAGGGAAAGATTCCAGTCCCTCCTCTCTTCTCCTCTGAAATAAATTGAGAACAAAAGGGTAAAGTAGGAAGAGGAGTGAAAAATAGTGACATTTTAAAAGCAAATACAGAACAATTTAGAATTGATTTTCAGACCATAATGTTAAATGGAAGCCCTCTGAGATCAATTTAAACCTTAAAATCTTTGGTGTCAGAAAAAAAGAGAGAGAGAGAGAGAGAGATCATCAGCATACAGACTAATCTTATCTTTCTTGTTTTTATCACCACACCTTTAATGTCTAGGAATCTGTGGATGAGCTTAGCCAAAGATTCCAGTGCTAGAGCAAATAACAAATGGCAAAGAGCACATTCCTGTCTGGTGCCAGAAAAGAAGGAAAACTGTTGAATGTCAATATCATTGATGCTTGCAACAGCGTGTGAGACACTATAGAGTTTCTGGAGCATATTTATGGACTCTTGCCCAATGTTCTTTCATATATTGCACATATGAGGATATGTTGCAATCGACAAAGGCTTAAGTGTGTCTAAAGTGAACAATGCACCTGGTTTCTGATATTTCTCAGCTATTCTGTGTAAGCTTGGAAGTCCCTCTCATTAACTCCTGGTTGCCTGGGCTCCCAAGCATATCCTCTGAGATATTCAGGAGTGTTGATGCTGTTTGGACTACACTCTTGTTCACAAGCTGGAAGTCTAGGCATCTGGAAGGTAATGAAAAGAAGCTCCAGAATGATGCAAATTTACCTGTCAAATAGCAAAGAAGCCACAACCCCTCAGTCCAAAGAGATAGAGTGGCACTATTTCAGAAGAGATATCGACATGGAAGGAAAGACTCATTACGACTCAAGCCATTAGGACCCAAACTCAAAAAACATCCCTTTTTGCCATTTTCTGAATATTTTTGAATATTCTTTCCATCCCTATACAGAATACTAGAAAGAAAACAAAAAGTGATGGGATCCCCACTAGTAACTTCTTCTGAGAGAACATCTACCTTCACTTATGGCTCTTTATCTCTTGCAATTCCTATCACTTTTGACACTCTTGACAACATCAGGTTCAGAGGCTTCACAACAAAGGATTTCTGTGCACTTGGAACAGGAGTGCATTATTTCGTGAAATGAATAATTTACGTTAATATTACCCAACGTCGTTGCTCTGGTGCTCAAGAATCCTCATCTGAGCCAGGCCTTGAAGAACAGATAAGGAGAAGAGCGATTCAGGCCCTCCTGTGGATGCAGCATTGATGGATTGGTGGGAAGCAGTTATGGTCCCAGTGTTTGGAACGGAAAACTTCCGTACTTTTGGTGGAGGGGGAATGTGAGCTGAAGAGGACCCTAAAGGAGGGCCAATTATTAGGATTTGGGAGCCCTAGTAAAATCAGTCATGGAGTGTGGGTTAAATTTCTTTGAAATCAAGGTCAAAATAAATAGATGCAGCATTTAGTAAATGCTTGCAGCGTTTGTCCTCTGTCCTTCAAATGAAATCAAGAGTTGCTACTAAGGGCCTTTCCACATTACACTGCTATAGTACTATTGTTCCACTTTCAACATCCTATGAAATCCTGGACTTTGCAGTTTATGGGGGGCATTTAGAACTCTCAGAGAGAGAGCTCTTTGGTCTCAGTAAACTACAAACCCCAGAATTCCATAGGATGTTCAAAGTGGAATAATAACACTATAACATCTGCCATCCACCACTCCATCTCTCTGTATGAGCTATGTCTGTGAATGTGATTCTTTTTCTTTCTTTTTCTTCTCTTTTTCTTTTCTATCTCTTTTTCTCTCTCCTGATTTTCTTTGTTCACTTATTTTTTTTCCTCTCTTTTCTTTACTTTCTTATTTTTATTAGTTTTTTTAAGAAGTGTAATTTGTAGTTTTAAATGGTTTTTTTTTTTTTGCCTTTTTTATATGTCTTTTTGATGTGTTCATAAAAATAGAATAAGAAATAAAAGAAAACCTTGTCAGATCTCTGTGGTCAACACACAAAGGTCATTAGAGTTCCCTGTAGATACGGGGAAGTCCTTCCTTACCTTCACAATTTTCTCCCTCTCTTTCATACACTCTTTCATACACAACTCCTCCCACCAAACAGCATTCTCTCCTCACAATGAATTGTTCACCGAATATACATGAAGAGACAGCAGCAATCACATTCAAGATGACAGTTTATTTGACTGTGATTGGATAGCAATTTTGGCCATACATTTAATCCCATATTTCACTACTGTTAATCCCCAGACCTATATATATACATGCCATGTGGCTCCATCATTTGCCAAAATGAATGTCTAAAACTTTTGAGTTCCATTTTGCCTGTGTTCTAACTTTCTGTTGTTAGGGAAAACTTAAAAAGGAGAAGAATTGCTCTCTCTTAACTACTTTTCGGTTGAGCTTCTTGGAGCGTTGTTGGGTCTTGCAGCATTGCGAGGGTTGTTGAGTAGCCCAGCATTGGGAAAATTGTTTGGACTCCTAGCTTCAGGTACATAGGTTCTAGCGTTTCGGCATTGGGCATGGGTGAAATTCACTCGCAAAAGACCACCTGCCATTTCTACAAAACGTGGTCTGTAGGCACAGAAATTTGGCGAGCCACAACCTTGTACTGCTACATCAAATACGGCATCCGCAAATTGTTCAATTTCTGGTGCTAGAAAAAGAAGATAGGGAAAGTTCACATGAATCTTTGGGGAGTACAGAGGAAGTAAAGCAAAGAAGAATATGTTTTATTCAGAATCTAGAACCCAAAAAGTAGCCAGCATCAAAAATCAAGAAGAAACAACTTTCTTTGTAATTGTGCATATCAACATTCCTCCTTATTGTCCAGCAAAATTCCCATGAAAGAAGGCCCCGGGTGGGAATTTTGGTGCACTATATATATATAGATGTGTGTGTGTGTGTGTGTGTGTTTGACTAGGAATATAGTGTTAATATGTTTTATGTTTTATTCAGAATATGTTTTATTCAGAACCCAGAACTCAAAAGATACCCATCATCAAAAATCAAGACAATTTTCTTTGTAATTGTGGTTATCATCATTCACCCCTTGTTGTCAGGCAAAATTCCCATGAAAGGAGAAGGCCTTGAGTGAGAATTTTGCTGCACAATAAGTAAATGTATATGTATATGTTTGACTGGAATATACCATTAAGGTGGAAGGGAACAACGCAGAATAGGATGCTATACACTTTGAATCTGTCTTTGCATGATATCCGGGGCCTGTGAACCCAGATGCCACATTCCAGACGGGTGGAATGTCTTCCTCACCAGTACTCCTGGTGGGAAGAGGGGAGAGGGCCTTCTTAGGTCATTTCTGCACCGGGCTAGTAAAACGGTGCCGAGCGACCTCCCACGGAGGTCTTCTGCACCGTAGAGTGGACTGAGGCGGACTACATTCTGTAGTTCCATACCTCAGTCCACTCGGGAGCAACCGGAACTGGTTTTTTAGAAGTTTTTAAAAATCACGGAGCGCGCAACCCCGTGCCGGTCCGTCGCCCGGCTCCGGAGCAGATTTGCAGGCACGCGCAAGTGTGTGCCTGCGGATTTGCCAGGGGCGGGCTTCTGGCTGGTGAGCTTCTCCGGTTGGTGGAGAGCCTCCATCAACTGGAAGCCGCCATTTGGGATGCCGGAGGACTGCGGAGCAGCGAACTTGCGCTGCTCCTCATGGCGACAGACTCAGCCGGCCGGAAAACAAAGCCGGTGAGCTCTGTTTTCGGCCGTTTCCCCCCACACACACACACATGTGGAAAGGGCCTTAGTGGCTGTTTCTGGGCTTTGGAACTCCCTTCCTAGAGAGGTTAGATTGACACCCTCTTTGCTATCTCTCTGAAGGCAGAATAATTTCTTTCAGTAGGCCTTTGAAGATTGATTGCGTAAGGGGAATGGGCCATACTTAGTATGCTAGATTTGCTGTGTTCTTCTTTTAATGGTCACTTTTGCATGCTGTAAATTGCAATTGCTGTAAGCTCCCTTGAGTCCCAAACTGGCAAAAAGGCAGGGAGGAAAAGGAAGAGAAGGAAATGAGGTAATCATAGCGGTAAGGATTTGAATGTTCTAACCTTTTGAATTTAATCATGTACTTTAGTGAGTGATTCCCTTCTATGTTAATCAGTGCAGTTGTGTCACTAGAAAGATCTTGTGAGTTGTTAGTTTAAGGAGTCAAGAAAAAACCTAAGCCAAACAAGGCATATGCTGAGGCACAGTATCAATGGGATGGGGACATACATGCCAGCTCACAAACACGCATAGAATATAACACATATACAGACTATTTGCTCTTACCAAATGACACGGAAACAGCTAGATAGACGCATTGGGTCTCCTGGTTTAAGCAGCTGACGGTGGTATTGGCCTTGCAGTTAGCTGAACCCAGTGTGAAGCAAGTTGGGCATCGCAACCCATTTGGGATGAGAGTGGTGGAAGATGGCACTAGCAAAAGAAAACCCAAACATCAGCATGTGCGTCTGGCTCATTTTTTCTCTACAAGTTTCTGACCCTCAGTTACCTAGCTCTTCCAAGGGCTAGCAAGAGCTTTCCCTGGCTGAGTGGGGATTTCAACCCGGGTCTCTAGAGTCATAGTTTAGCAGTCAAACCACCACACCTTGCTGGCTCTTCTTGCATCTATAAAAGCAGCCAAGCCAAGGAGAGTAAAGATATCCTTCTGTTCTGCTTTGATGAGACATCACCTAGAGCACCACTTCCTGTTCAAGGAACTAAAGTTTAAAGACATCAACAAGCAGGAATGTCTGCAGAAAAGGATGGATGATATGGTAAGGGTGAGGAAGCCAACATGAGGACCCCTCCTTAGAGAATGACTTCATTATCAGTAGTGGGTGGATGTCAAGGTGCAAGGCCTTAATCTGGAGCATTGAAAATCATGGTATGTACATATACAGGTAACAAGTCATGCTAAACTGAAAAACTGACTCACTCTCCCTCTCTTTTTCTTTCTCTTTTTCTCCGTCTATCCACCCATCTGGCTCTTTATCATTTATCCATCTTGCTATATTGATTGATTGATTGATTGATTGATTGATTGATTGATTGATTGATATAATGTCTAGGCAGTGCCTTCTTTCATGGACAACAACTGCAAAGAAGAAAAACTTCAGAAATTGTATCGTTCCAAGAAGATACTTACAAGAGAGTCGTCCTTTATTGCACAGGTCAGTCTGACAACATTCCAGATGAAAGAAAATGTAAAAATCATCTAATGCAGCAGCACTGTAACGTCCTGAGACACAGGCCAGCGATTGGGTACAGCTCTTTATAACGTAATCTGAATCTGTACCAACTAGAAAGGGGGATCAGAAAGGACGTTTTCAAATTTTCTGCTCTGAAAACATTTAACAACACTGACACTTTAATTCTCATGATTTTTAGACACTGGAAAATATTGGGACTGGATACAAAGCTTCACTTTGAAGGAGGTATGATGAGATTCCACATTTGAAATGGGTGGATTTCAACTGAATTAAGGTGATAAAACTCAAAGCAATGGGTGACATCATGGATGGGAAACTGGGGGAGGTTAGGTGGCCTGCTTTGCCCCTCAGATACCTTAGAAGGCCACACTGTCATGAAAAGAAGAAATCTCCCCAAATGCTTTCAAGGGGATGTGGGAGAAATTTCCATCAGTTTTGGGTGCCCTGAGCCATTTAAGCTGCAGGAGAGGCCTGTTGCTGTTAGGAACAGAAAATTACCAGAAGTCACTTCCTGTTTTAGGGGCAAAGTGCCTTTCCAGAGCCTAAAATGTCTTGGGAGGCATGGCCAAAAATTCTCAAGGACATTTGGAGGATAATTTTTCCTATTTGTGGGTCCTGGGGGAAAAAATAAAGCACAGGGGTCCCTGTGTACAACCTGTGGACTGCACTTTGCCCACCACTGGCTATTCATTCTGACAAGGGTAGACCCCTTGAATCAATAGGGTTTATTTACTCTCTGACTCATGATTCATGAATTAATTCCATGGGTCTGCTATATATTTTTTTCATTTATACTCCACCTTTCTTCCAGCAGGGGACTTCAAAAATTTAAAACGCAGTCCAGCTAAAAATCGAAGAGTTTTCTCGCAAGGGGCAGGTAATTCACATTTACAGAGGGATAATAGTACCTTTTTCCTTCCATCTTGGATTGCTCCATCATAAGGTTTTCATGGTAAGACATGCAAAAAGGATTTACTGGTGCCTTATTCTCTGCAGTGCTCTAAAGTGTTAGCTACAGTGCCCCTGCCATTGTCTCTGGTCACCTCCCACTACTGCTGCTGCCTAGCTGCTATTTGGCATATTCAGCTTGTCTCCTTAACAAAAGCCTATCTGACATGGGAGACCCTATCAACAGCACTGCTGCCATCAGCATAGCCTCTTGCTTCACAGAAGCATGCAATCTCACCATTGCAGAAAGGTACTGCCATTGGAAGGTAATGTCAAGGAAGACACATCCTTGAGTTGCAAAGCCTGGGCAGGGTGACTAAGGATAGAATGGCCTGGAGACCTCTCATCCATGGGGATGTCTCAAGATTGACTCAAGGATGAGTTAACCACAATAGCGTCTTTGGCTGGAACTTACCACATGACATAGTTCCTCTTCTGATCTTCCCGTGGTGAGAGACCATTTGGACAGCATTCTCTTGCAAGGGGTTCTCTTACACGGGATGTCATTAACTGATTACTCTGTTAATGACATCCCATTATTAATCTGTTAATGAACTGCTTTGTAAAAGAGACACTTCCCAAATGGTCTCCCACCAGGAGAACAACGAAATGAGAATCAGGTAATAATTCCCAGGCAAAGGTGCTCTTATCCTTCTCTAATTGTGATAATACCTGCCTGGTGTGAGAGAGCACTTCTTTTACAAAAGTTTAAAGACAAACAATTTAACAAGCCATTCTGTTTCAAAGGTAGATACTTAAAAAGGTTAAACATAATTAAAAGATGAAAAGGTACAAGCACTGTAAGCAAAACACTCTTCTGCCACATAACTTCATTTTAACTTATTTTACAAAAGGGTTTTTTTTTTAAAAAAAAAAAAAGGTGAATAAACAATTCCATTAAAAGCACACAATTAAATCTGTCCAAAACATCTTTAAAAACAGGTTTAAAAAAGGTAGAAACACAGCACAACTGTGATTAATTCCCTTGCTAGGCTGACTCCACCGTTCCAACCTTGGGTTCCTGTCACTCACCTTGCTCTTTCTACCTTAATCACTTCCTGGATTGGGCACTTGGGACTCAGCTTGACCGCGTATTGTTTTCCAAAGAAAGAGAGAGAAAGATTTTGCATGCTGGAGAAAGAGAGCAGAGAGGGGCCAACGAAACTTCCTGTGAACCTGACCAACAGGATTCTAACAGATGTCTTTTATGAGGCAACATGTACTGATGTGAGCTCTCTGTCGATGCTGCAGAGGCCAAGGTGTAAAACACTATTTAGATTCAAATATCTTCTTACTCACGTAATTTGGTTCTCATGATATCGATACTGCAAGTGTCTTCATTTGGTCCACAATCCACCTCAACAGCATTGTCATCGGTACACTCGTCTGGAGGTCCATAACATTGTAGACATCTCAGTGGAGCCACTGTAAAGAAGAGAGAGGGCTACCAGATCTCATGGATACTTACTTAATGTTGGCCATCCAACACCGGTGCCTGAGAAAAGGGAGGCATTCTGTAAAGTACTTTGGCAACGGGGCATTATTAAGCCATGGGATTTATTTCTACGAGATGTTTGGAGAGTTTGGACAATTCCCAAGGGAATAAGGCAAATCCAAGGACAGGAAAGCTCTTAGCAGCTATTAATCATGATGGTTTTATATGGGTGCAATTCTATGTCATGTGGGTGAGGAGCAACACTCCATGTGTACAATTGCAAAGGACACTTTCTGCCCCTCAACATTTAGTGGCTGAAAGAGGTAGGAAGCACCTGGAAGCATCCATCTGCTGGGAGAAGAGATCTGACTATGCTCTCCCAGATCTCCTGCAAGTGTAAACATGTTAATGAGAGATCTGGAAAGAAATTAGCAGCTTTTTCTCTCAGCTGCTGAAATGCAGGCAGACTCTACTGGGCACTTCCAGCCCTCCCATCCATCCATCCATCCATCCATCCATCCATCCATTCCTTTATTCTCCAGGAGAGTGACACAAAGTGGCTTACATAAAGACAGAAAATATTAGTAAAACACATATAGTTAAAAGCTAATATAAAAGTTAATATAGTCAACCATTCCATCCCCTGCAGGTGCAATTGTCTACTAGTTTTTCCTCCTTTTATAGTCTACAATCATCTCTTCTTCCCTTCAAAGAAACCAGGATGTTCTTAGACTCCTTGATCTAGCCTACTGATCTACCACCCATTCTATTTCAACAGATGTTAATATTATCTGAAGCTTCTAGTTCCTACTCACCTGGAGAGAGCAAGGTTAAGAAGAGGCATGCTATCAGTAGCACGTTCATTCTGCAGGAGATATCAAGTGCCAAGGAGAATTTGGAGCAGAGCTGCACTATAAACTTAATGGATACAAGAAGAAGTTTACTCAGAAAAATTTATAGATTGAGAAGAGGAATCAAAGGGCATCACATGCTAACAACTGAGATGTAGATGGAGAAGAAAATGAAGTCTTATATTGGAATCCAGTGCTGAAAGCGGATGCAATCTCCTTCTAGAACTCCATGAAATTTCACCTTACTCCTCCTTCTGGTTCATCTCGACCTCAATTGCATCACCCCATTTCAGGGAACATGTCTACATTGTACATTGTATACTCTTTATTTCTTAGCATGTGAGTTCGTATGTGATCTGCCTGTGTTCACATAAGTGAAGAAGGCTGGACTGCTGCCCTGTGAATGAATTCATGAGATAGGAAGTAGAGACGAGACTCAGATGAAGTGGAATGCTTTCTTTTGCAAAACATTAATTTGCTCTGCAATCCATCCCCATAGATCCACATCTTTTTTTCTCCCAGGAACAGCTGCACTTTTCCCAAACCAGGCTGGGGCTTTCCAGATACTTCCAATCCATTTACTTCTCATTGATGCAAGTTCCTTTCCTCTCTTCCGTCTGTTCTGTAGGCAAGGATGACTTGAAAGAAAAAGTCTTACATTGTTGTGCATTAGTTCTGACTGGTGTGTCAGGCCATGTCATGGCAATTGTTTTGGGATCCTTGCCTGCAGGGCCATTCTAAGTGTGGCACAAGGATTGAAAACAAGTGAGGCCAGGTAAGTGGGCAGCAGGCATCAGCTGTTCCTTTTTCTTGCCATCACCCACTGTAGCTGGGTGAGACTGTGCCAACAGTAAGGTTTATGTTTGTCCTGGCTTTATTTCTGAACAGGCTGCTACCTATCACAACAGCAATGTAATCATCACCCTTCCCAGTGTTTTACAAAGACAGCTCTCTGTTCTGCTCCCAGGGAGAGAAAAATAGCATCAGAGTGAACCCTAAAGTTCCATTTCCAGATAATTGACATCTTATGACTCTAAGGCCGTTTCCGCAGCTTACCTTTTTGAGGAGCTGAGGTGCGGGGATCGCACAAGCAGCCTCTTGCAAGAGGCTCTTGCATCCCCATTGCCAGCTGCTCGCGCGAGAGCCCAGCCTCTTCCTTCCGTAGTGCAGCCTGGGAGTTTCCCAGGCTGTGCTGGGGCAGGAAGCGCAAGTGCTGCAGCTCTGGAGCTCCGCACGCACAGCAAATGCACACAGGGCCCTGGAGTGATGCACGATCGCGCACCATTTTTGGCTTAAAGCTGAAAGTGAAAAAGAGTGTGAGGAGCACCTGGAGCGTCGCTCGATTGTGAGTGCGTCATGTGGACCACTCCTCACATTCGCACAATGCTCAAGGCGCCCTTTTGCATGGCAAATGCCGTGTGAAAAGGGTTTAAGTATCCTGTTTCTGTGGTTCTCACTCCTTCCACAGAAATCACAGCTTGGAAATCAGGCCAGTCATTAATCTAACTTAACTGTAGATTTTGTTTTAAAGGCCTCTCCAGAGATAGCCCTGAGGAGTTGGGGAGGACATGGTGAAAAAGTCCTGCCACCCCCCTAAAGTTCATCAGGGGCAAAAATGGACCCTAGATGGCTCTGGGGGCCAAAAACAGAAAAGGAGGCCAGGGGCCACATGGGGACCATGCGCCACAGTTTCTCAACTGATAATATAAATGATGAGTGGCTGGAGAGCTAAGACTCCGGGAAAATCCAGGAAGTATGGCATCCCTCAGTGTGGTCCCATTTCCAAACACCTTGCTTTCCCAAAGCAGTTTTCTTTTGAATTATACTCATGTGTAAGTTGACTTCACGTATAAGCTTGGGTTCCAAAATTATGGATTTTGATATGACCTATGGATAAGTCAAGGGTCATTCCGTAGAGAGGGGAAGGCACCAGCACTGCTTCAGTGGGGCTTTTTGAATACCTGGGCAGGAAAATTTCAGGTGATCTCTCAGCATTTAGTGTAACTGTACCCAGTCATCACTCATTCCCTCGCACCTGTTCACACCCAGAAGGCTTTTTCTACTTTGGTCAGAGTACTACTATCTGTTCTAAGTATTAGGTGTCCTTTGGCACGGTACCTGGAACATCAGAAAATGTTCCTTCCAGGTATAACCAGCCCCCGACTGGGTCAGAACAAATAGAGCATAGACTCCATGTCCCAGAAGAAGTCTATATGTTGCTTGAACCAGTAAAATGCTTGAAGCATGTCCCAGACTATCTCATTCTGCTGCCCACGACCAGCATGTCCAGCCCAGGCATTTTCCGATTGTCTCTCTATTCTGCAGGGCCACTCCCTCAATGTAAAAAGAAAAAGTGTTACTTCTGCATTCTGACATAAATGTTGTCATAGAAAAGAAAATAGAAAATAGATCCTGAGAAGGCCCTCTCTCATCTTGCCACTGGCTGTACCTGGGAATGTGGTGGGACTGAGAAAAGGGTCTCTCCAGAGGATCTCAAGGACGTCTGGGGAAACACTTTCTAGAAAGAACATCAGGGCTTATCTGTCATTTTCTTAAGATGCCATAGATGAAAGCAGAGACATCTGGAACAAAGTTAGCTGGACAGAAGAATCCAAAGCAGATTTAAAAAAAAAAAAAAAATTTATTTTTTGACTTCAATGAGAAATATTCTGTTCAATGCAAAACAAACAAGAAGCCAGAACAGAAGGAACTCCCTCAGTCATACACAGTATTGATGAGAACAGGATGGTTTGGGCTAGCTGTGTTTCTACAGGACCTAGATGGCCTCCCATCATTGACACAGCTTTGACTTCTCTGATATACCAGAAGATTCTCAAGGAGAATGTCAGGCCATTGTGCAAATGATAAACAGGACCAGAAGTCTGACAGGCCACATAAGAATGATCCTAAACCTACAAGTAGGTCCATCAAAGAACGATTGCAGAAGAAGATATCCTCCATTTTATTATTTTATTATTTTTTTTATTCATTAATTATATTTGTAAGCCACCTTTTCTCTCAGAATGGGAGTGGCTTCCAAAGATAACTTAAAAACATTGAAAACATTGAGAACATATAAAATCACACAATCCAAAACAATGTACAATTTTAAAACAATTTTCACTGGACTAGTGAATTCTCAGACCAAGAAGTTGTCCCAAGCACCTAAGTGGTCTGTTCATGGAAGGAAGACATCCCACGTCACCAAGTTAAACCAGCTGTGGAAGGAGGAATAGGCCAAAGTGAAAGACCGACCAAAAGTCACAAGAAAGACTGATTTGAAATCATTGCTGCAGTTATCCCCAGTTTGACACACTTTTTCACACATGACTACAAGACTGTTGGAATCCATTGTGGATACATTGGCTGGAACTCACAATCACAGTTATGAATGAGTAACATAGAGTTAACAAATTCATAACCAATTCATGTTCATGTTCCTTATGTAATTAGTCATGTAGGGAATATATTTGTTGTTACTGTTGTGTGCCTTCAATTCATCTCTGACTTATGGAAACCCTGAGGCAACTCTATCATGTGCTTTTCTTGATAGAATATGTTCAAATGGTGCAACTGACATTGGTTAAGGTTACCTTCTGTTGAAATCTGGAACTCAGAGACTGTTACAGCAGCACCTGCAGAGCAGACACCCACGCCAGAGACAGAGCAGGGGGCTGTGCCAGCCCCAGAAGGGAACCCTGCTCATTCTGACACTGAGAGTGATCTATCCATACCTGCTTTTGCACAGCGTGGACACTGAAAGGGTGTCCTGCCTCGCTCCTAGTGAATTTATGCCAAACAGCAATTAATCAAGCACCACTTGCGCTTATCTTGGAACCTATAAGAATGAGACTTTCCCCCTCTAGCTTTTGTCAGTAATTAACTGGCTGCTTCTCCTGTGCTCCCATTTGCTGCCCTTGCCTATGTTTCTGCTTTGACTTGGGTTTGTTTTGCCTGCCTCTGGTTTATGGACATCGTTGGGACCCTTATTGCTTCTCATTTGCAAAGCTGTTTCCTTGCTTAAGCTACCTGACCACTTACGTTACTGCTCGGTTTCTGACCTGCGTTTGTTATCAGCTTCTTCTGGCTGCCAGTCCAGAGCAAGGCCCTTTTCGCACAGCATTTGCCATACAAAAGCACCCCTCGAGAGTCACGCAACTGCTAGGAGAGGTCCACACAGTGCACTCGCAATCACATGACGCTCCAGGGTCTGGGAGGCACCAATCGTGCACTTTTTCATTTTCGGCTGTAAGCCGAAAATGGTGCACGATCGTGCGTCACTGCAAGTGCCCGCGCACACTTGCTGTGCGTGCAGAGCTCCGGAGCCGTGGCGCTCATGCTTCCTGCCCCAGCGCAGCCTGGGAAACTCCCAGGTTGCACTGCAGAAGGAAGAGGAGGGTCTTTCGTGTGAGCAGGCAGCAGCTGTGGAGCTGAAAGAACCAGGACTCAAGAGCCTCTCGCTAGAGGCCGCTCGCGTGATCCCCACACCCCAGCTTCTCAAAAAGGTGAGTTGCAGAAAGGGCCCAAGTTTGGACAGCAAGATGACTCCTCAGGATACTTTTCAAGGGGCAATTCCAGAGCCTTTAGAGAAAACCAGGAATGCTGAAGTGCCATCAACCAATGAGAGATCACATGTGATTCTCCCTAGAGAGTGTTACTTTTTGTGTGCGTTATTTTTGAAAAGCATGGGCTTTTAATACTTACTCAATGAGCTTTAGCTCTCTTGAGTAACAAATCGCTTTTTTGGCATCCCACTTCATCCCCTAAGCTCATGCTGTTGGCTTCCTTTGGATGTCATAGTGGTAAAAACACAAAAACACAATTATAAATTAAATTTCAGGCAAACACTCAGCATTTTGTATAACTGTAACTAGTCATCACTCCCTCCCTGGTGCTGGTTCACACTCAAAGGGCCTTGTCTACTTTGTTCAGACTATTAGTGTCTGTTCTAAGCATTGATGTCCTTTGGCACAGTACCTGGAACATCAAAAAATGTTCCTTCCAAGTATAATGGATGAGAGCAAAAAGAGCAAGAAATCTATATCCCAGAAGTTACCCTTGTGCCTCTTGCACCAGCAAAATGCTCAGAGCATCCAATCCCTGGCAGCAGTTCACACCCCAAAGGCCATTCTTGCTTGACCGGATGACTAGTGTCTGCTGTGAGCACTAGAATCAGCCCCTCTAATGTTTTGTGTATGAAAATAAAGGTCATGTGTAGATAGGCAAGCATCAACATATGGTCAAGTTGGAAAAAAGTTATTAATGGGGAAGAACCCACAAGCTTGGAGAGGCTGAAGCATTTGGTATATGCCTGACAGGGAAGGGAAAGATTCCACTCCTTCCTTTCTTCTCTGTAGAAGTAAGTTGAGGATAAAAGGGGAAAGTGGGAGGAGGAAAGAGAAACTGAGACATTTCAAAAGCTACTGCAGAACAATGTAGACTTCTCATCACTGATTTTCAGCTCAGAATGTTCGTGGAAACCCTCCAAGATCACGTTAAACTTTAAAATCTTTGATGTCAGAAAAACTTCTGTGTCAGATAACTAGTTTCTGCTGTAAGCACTAGAATCAACCTCTCCAATGTTCTGTGCATGAATGGGCACTTGGACTAGACTAAGTCAACTGAGGAAGCAATGGAGTCTCCAAAGGGAATAATATTACTCCTCAGGATAGCTTTTACTGTGCACTTTCAGATCTTTAGCCAAAAACTGGGAATGCTGAAGTACTCCTGCCAAAAGAATGGGAGCTACGTGGTCAATTTTTTATTTTTTATTTTTTTGTCTGCATGATGGTTGGAACTCACAATCGCAGTGTTACGCCACCGGAAAACCCTGTCCCGGGCTCTACAATTTTGATATTAAAATATGATTCAATGTGCCTGAGAGGTTGCCCAGATGGACACGTAGGCAGCAATGGTCGAACGATCGAGCACCAGGTCAGGCCAGTAAAATTTCCAGTCACGTAGCCCCAGGAGACTTCAAGCTGTGCAAACCCACAGTAAACAGAGGGTCCTCAGCCCCTGAGAAGCCGACTTGAGGAGATTAGCGTGTTTTCCCCAAGTTCAGCAAAATCCTATCAGGCAAGGACCATTTACATGAAGTCACACCACAACCGAATGCCACCGAAAATCCTGAGACTTTGGCAACAACTTGTAATCTCAACACGCAAAGGAAGTTACCTTGGTGGAACTTCTTTCTCATTGCAACACCCATTGTTCTCCCCGGGAAAGGATTAGCCATCCAGGTACTTTTCCCCCTACAAATAGTCCCAGTTTTTGAGTGGTTCTTTGGATCACTCCCAGTCATCCCAGCAGACCATTTGTCTGTCCATTGAGTAATCCCCTCAGTGCTCTCCACGCTGAGCCCCACTTCTCCACTGTTTTTCGCTGACCAAGGACTTCAGGAAAAGGTGCAGTATTACCCCAGCTACAACCCTTTCAATATTCCCCAATACAGTCTCCTCTCTTTTGCTTCTTAACAGGTCTTGAGTGCGTGTGTGAGTGATTGCATTGGTGCGTGAGACTTTCATTCAATAAAATCATTTTATTGGACATCTTTGTTTGGTTTTGGCTTGGCCTGACCCCATAAAAACTGGGTAAAAAGACACCGCTAGGTTACCCTGCCTCTCACATTGCTATTGCTCATGCTCTGGCTAGTTTCCATTCCCCATCACGTGGAGCACATTGAGGTGTCCCCCAAAGGGACCCCAGAAATCAGGGTAACTGCAATTATGAATGAGTAATGTAGAGTTATGCACTTATAACTGATTTATATTCATGTCCCCTACATATTCAGTTCTGTACAGAATATACTTGTTTTTGCTGTTATGTGCCTTCAATTCATCTCTGACTTATGGAGACCCTAAGGCTACTCTATCATGGGTTTTTCTTGATAAAATGTGTTCAGAGGAGTTTTGGCACTGCTGACCTCTGAGGCTGAGAGAGTATGACTTACAGTCACATAGTGGATTTCCCTGACTAGGCAGGGATTTGAACCCTGGTCTCCAAAGTTTCTTCCAGAATGGAAAGGTTATTGGGAAGAGAAGATGGCATTAGGCACAAACTGATCTCTTTGAAAGTATAAATTCCCATAACCCAGATAGTGCAACTGAGGATGACATCTATTGAAGCTAACTTTTGCCAAAATTTCACAAAGTACCAAATTTCAACATGGAGGTTTAAGATCCACGTACATTTAATATTGTGGAACATGTGAGAAAACACTCCCACTCTATTTTTTTTCACACCTTTCCACATCCCACAAAACTGGTTATTTCCAGTCCTTGCCCTCTGGCTGTTCTCTCTGCTCTATAAATTCAACCGAAAAAGCTCATTCTTGAGCTCAGTTGTCCAGATCACATTATCCAGTTATCCATGTTCCAGACTTTTTGTGACCCCTGCCTAGATCTCTAACTCACCAGAACCATGAAAGCATTCCTAAACATCTGCCTCTTCCTCGCTGTGATTTCCCCAGGTAAGTAGCAACCAGAAACCCTGTACTCTTTTTCTTGTCTCCTGAAAGGGAAGGAGCCCTTGATGTACAGCAAGCCTCCTGAGAAAGAAAGAGAGTTCCCAAAGGAGGAAAGGGATATTTTTGAACGGGCAATTCCAGAGCCTTTGCAGAAAACAAAAAATGCTGAAGTGCCAGGATCCAATGGAAGATCACCTTGTAATCCTCGCTATACAATGTTTTTTTCTCTCCCTCTTGCATTATTTTTGAATGCATGGGCTTTTAATTCTCATTCAACTAGCTTGAACACACTTGAGTAACAAGTAACTTTGTTGGGATTCCCCTTCATACTCCAAACTCATGCTGTTGGCTGCCTTTGGACCTTTCATCTGAGGTCAGTCTACCCTTTGAGTATGGCAGCTCTCTGTCACTCTTTGTCTTCAGTAATAGAACACTCTTGCTGCACATCTCCAAGCCCAGACTGAGGTTTACTCAATACTGACCTACTCTGGCACTCCACCTCCATGTCCAGAACCTCACTTCTGCTCTTTTGAGCATGATGTATCTTCCCAAGATCAGAAGCATTGCCACATTTCAGACCGTTTTCTTCTCCAGTTTTGCCTTCTGGTTTCCTCTCAAATAGGGTTTGCTGTTCTCAGGCCCTTTTTGCACCTTACCTTTTTGCAGTACTGGGGTGTGGGGATCACATGAGCAGCCTCTTGTGAGAGGCTTTCATGTCCCCACTGCTTCAGCTCTGCAGCCGTTGCCTGCTAGCAAGCAGGCACTGTGAGGTCTCCTCCTCTTCCTTCCGCAGTGCAGCCTGGGATTTTCCCAGGCTGCACTGGGGCAGAAAGCATGAGCGCCACAGCTCCAGAGGCTCCACACACACAGTAAGTGTGCACGGGGCCCTGGAGCGATGCGCAATTGCACACCATTTTTGGCTAGAAGCCAAAAATGAAATAGTGCGCTATCGGCGCCTGCTGGCCCCGGCAGCATCACGCAATTGCGAGGGCTTCATGTGGATGGCTCCTTGCAATTGTACAATGCTTCAGAGGCCCTTTTGCGTGGTGAATGCCATGTGAAAAGGGCCTCAGTTTGCTCCTGAGTATTTCCATTCTATCTTTCCAATATGAAAGATGGATAATGTGAAGCATTAACTGGATCTGAGAATATACAATAATCTCTCCTTTCTTCAGGGGCACTTCTCAAGTATCGCAAGTGTTCATTTTGTCAAGCTAATCCATTGTTCATGAATCCCTGTAAACGGAGTAACGTGACTTGTGATACCCTCAGAGAGGTTTGCAAACATAATCTTCTGGACACAAATATGTGTGAGTAAGAATGTTTTTCTTTCCTTTTCCTTTTAAAACATGCATTTTGGGTTGACATTCCTTTGAGGAAAGAATACAATGAATTAGGTCTCCACAGCTACTTCTTCTTATATAGATAGGAGTAAAGAAAATTACCCCATACTTCTTAGTCTTTTTATATAAAAGACTCTTGTGTCACAGGATATTAGTTCTTCTGTGGAGCAACTGGGAGCTCCCTTGGGATATGAGGTGGTCCTTCCTTGCCTTCACTCTTTTGTCTCTCTCTCTCTCTCTCTCTTTCATAAACAACACACCCGGTTCCTTACAGAAAATTATTTCAGCCAATCTGCTCTTTTCTCTATGAATTTCAAAAGTATCCAGTATTAAATTTGTCTAACCAACTTACTAGTCAGTGGCCTGAGAAATTTCAATCAAATTATTAATTTGATTTTTGTGTCCATCTATTAATTCTTTCACATTTTTTTTTGACAGTTGAATCTAAGGCATATTTAACGCTTGATGGCTGTGCAGATATGTCCGAGAAATTTGCCCCAGGATATTACAGTGTTACTGCAGCAGACAGATACTTCCAGTTCGTAAACTATTTTTGCGATACTGATTACTGCAATGAGCATCGTCCGAGTAAGTTATTTCCATATCTTAGGAAGCTACTCCATGGCCCTTTTCACACTGCATTTGCCATGCAAAAGGGCCCCTCGAGCATTGCGCAACTGCGAGAAGCGGTCCACACGACACACTCACAATGGAGCAACGGTCCAGGGTCTGGCAGGCACCGATCGCAGACTTTTTCATTTTTGGGTATGAGCCGAAAATAATGCACGATCGCACATCACTCCAAGGCCCCGCGCACACTTGCCGCGCGGAACTCCGGAGCCGTGGCACATGCACTTCCTGCCCCAGTGCAGCCTGGGAAATTCCCAGGTTGCACTGAGGAAGGAAGAGGAGGGGTTCTCACACGAGCAGGCAGCAGCTGCGGAGCTGAAGGAACTGGGACGCGAGAGCCTCTCGCCTGAGGCTGCTCAAGCGATCCCCACACCCCAGCTCTGCGAAAAGGTGAGTTGTGGAAAGGGCCATGTGTTATCACTTCATAGTCTGTTACAGGTCCAAAGTATTTTTGTCCATGCTGTATGAAAAATAAATTTAGAATTAAGATAATCTTTCTAAATCCAGATTTTGAAGTCTCATTCCTAACCACTTGGAAATGAGAAGAGACCATTCAAAGCTGTGGTGATTTCTTCTTGTTACTGGGGAAGCCCGACAGGCACACAGTGGTATACTAAATGAAACAACAGGGAAGAGCTCAAAGATAGTGTAACGGAAACTCTGAGTCTCCTGACATCATTAAGGGATGTTGATCTGGTTTTGCTTTTGTTTTTAAGACAAACAAATCAATACCTACAAGACAAAGGCCATTTCTGCACTACACTGTTAGAGTGCTATTATTCCACTTTCAACAGCCTCTGGAATCCTGGCACTACAACTACAAACCCCAGAATCCACAGGATGTTGAAAGTGGAATAATAGCACTATAACAGTGTAGTGTGGAAATGGCCAAAGAAAGAGATGAAAGAGAAAATAGTTAAACTGAAAATTACATACACTCCTACCATTATTAAACAAAAAACAAAAATCAGAATATATTTAACTTAAACTAACAAAAATTGACTAAACTATCTGGCAAAAACAAAAACAAAAAAAAACCCTACAATTAATTTTAAAAGATTCCCATGTTTGTTGCAAACAACTTCTATTTATATAAATACCATACACTTAACTTACTACATTTCCACACTAGCCTGTTATAGCACTATGATTCCACTTGCAACATCCTCTGGAATCCTGGTGTTTGCAGGCCGGCCCCTCCCGAAACTGCAAACCCCAGGATTCCAGAGGATGTTGCAAGTGGAATCATAGCGCTATAACAGGCTAGTGCAGAAATGGCATTAGAATCATTACTTAAAATTATGAATAAATTTGTTGCTCATTATGTTTCTATTCACTAACTGTTTTAAATTCTGACATTCTTAGCTTTCCATTTCAAACTTTTTATTTGGCCTGGTTTTACCATGAGTCCAAATGAGGTAATTGCCTAATGCAAGAAATGCTGGGAGAGAATACTAGAAAATCCAGAGTGTTCAGAATATTCTCTCTCTTCCTCTCTTTTAGATGACAGGGTGATATATGACATGTTCCTATCTAGCAAAGAGAAACTATTTCCCTGCCCCAAATTTGGTTGAAGACTCTTTCTTATTTCCAGTGTTGACAGAAGGCCCAACTAACAATTTCTGCACCTGGTATGGGTAGGGGCTAATTGTCTTTCACCTCAAACATACACATGTCTTGGGTGAATGGAAGGTTGCTGTGAATGAGAAAAACATGGTCTTTCCCTGGGGGGGGGGCAAAGGAAAGGTGAAAGACCCACTCAACCAATCACAGAAGCAAGCACATCCCTAACAATGTAGGATAAAAATGAAATACAAATCATACGCCATCTTCCTAGCAGCATGGCTCAAGGATCCTATGGATTTAGGGGACTAGAACAAAAGGAGCTTTCCCTTATGAAGAACTCACCAATAGACAATTGTGGATGAAAGCATATCCGTGAAGAGGAAAGAATGAGTTGCATTCATTTCCTGACCATGCAGTTTTATTTTGACAGTGCCAGATCATGAGGAGCTTCCCTTTAATGGGCTGCAGTGTCCAGCTTGCTTTGCCCCTGATGCAAAAAACTGCAAGAGCACTGAGATGACCAGATGCCGTCAGAATGAGAATCAGTGCATAAACCTTACTGGAAGAATGATACTCTGTGAGTAAAACTGCTTGCCACATGCAAGGAGGACAGGGGGAAGAGTTATTCCCAGAAGACAGGTCAGCATTCTGTTACATGTAATTGGTTAGAATTATTATTAGGATAGTTTTACATAGAAAAATCTTATATTCTGAGTAGAAAATTATACCCATGCAGACCAACTACTTGCTTTGTAGAAAATGCTGTTTCCTGTGCAGAAAATTTTGTTTTCTGTGCAAATCAGGCATGCGTGAGTTTTGCATGGAATAAATCCCCAATTACAGCATTTACTGAGCAGAAAATGCTGTTTTCTGTGTAAAACAATCAGGTGCAAATTTTGCACAGAAGAAGTCCTGAACTGAGAAGATTCTCATTTGTCCAAGATTCTTCTCATCAGGATTTATCAATGCACACAGACACACACCCAGATAGACAGATGTTTTTCAACCACTTTGTTGAATATTCTCAAATATTCTTTTGATCCAGGGATGGTGGAAGAGTTCCTTCCAGAAGGTAGATCAGCTTTCTGTTGATTTGTAATTGCTTTGTAAGGGTGTAGACTGTGATTGGCGTATTGAGGTTTGCAAGGGAGGAAAGAAAACACTGAAAGATGGTTGCTGCTCTTGTTGTTGCACACTCCACTGTGCAATACAGATAACTGCCAATGTGGAAACCTCATCTTTCCTATTCAGGGATTCTTAAAAAAAGAAAAGAAAAAGGAAGGAAGGAAGGAAGGAAGGAAGGAAGGAAGGAAGGAAGGAAGGAAGGAAGGAAGGAGGAAGGAAGGAGGAAGGAAGGAAGGAAGGAAGGAAGGAAGGAGGAAGGAAGGAGGAAGGAAGGAAGGAGGGAAGGAAGGAGGGAAGGAAGGAAGGAAGGAAGGAAAAGAAAACCCTCTCATACTCAGGAAAACATGGGGGTTGGCCATTTTCTGAATATTTTCAAAAATTCTATCCATCTCTTCTACAGAGTATCAGAAAAACAAAAACAAAAGAAAGAAAGAAAGAAAGAAAGAAAGAAAGAAAGAAAGAAAGAAAGAAAGAAAGAGACAATAGGAGCCAAGGAAAATAAGAATGGCAGTGTCTCCTGAAACAGTGGGGTCTCAGCAACTGCCTTTATTTGTTTTTACATGAGTCTTTAATCTCTTACAGTTCCTGTTTTGGATCTTAATGTAACATTCAAAGGCTGCGCAACAGAGGAATTTTGTGGACTTACAAAAGGTTTACATCTATTTGTGCCAGGATTGCTCTTTCTTCGTATTAAGCGAAAGACATGCACTGATGCTCAAGAATACTCATCTGAGCCTGACCTTTGAAAATAGATAAGGAGGAGAGTGATTTCCACTTTCCTGTGGCTCCACCATCTGTTCATTGTTGGGAAGCAGTTATGGTCCAGGTATTCAGAGTAGAGCACCTCCATGGCCTTGGTGGACGGTGAATTCATGAATGGAGGTGAATGGAGGGACATTCATTAGGATTTGAGAGATCCAATAAAATCAATTATGGTGTTTGGGTTAAATTTCTTTGGCATCAAAATCAAAATAAACAAATGGAGCATTCAATTTCTGTGTTCTGTGTCCTTCAACTGAAAAACAGTGAGGAAAATGTGGGAAGGGATGAAGCCTCTTAGATCTTATGCTGTGGTATAATTATTTTTGAGTTTCTAATGTAGTTTCTAATGTATTTTTCTGAGCACAGCACATGAGAATGGGGTAGTCCATAGCTATTTGTATTCCAATTCCATCTAGTCTAATCTGCTGAAAGGTCCACTCCTTGTATAGTTGGCTCTTCCCTTTGCCTTGCCTTGGAGAGTAGGGAAGAGCCTGTCACACCACCATGCAGTAGTAGAACAACTTCTGAGTTTCTAATGGTCTTTTCTCAGAAAAGCGGATGGGAATGGGGCTTGTCCTGAGTTCTTCAGGCTAAACTCTGCTGTGAGTCTCAGTTGGGATAAAAGGCAGAGTATGGTAGATCACAAGCTGAACACAAGTCAGCAGTGTGATGTGGCAGCCAAGAAAGCCGATGCAATTCTTGGTTGCATCAATAGGAGTATGGTGTCTAACTTGAGGGAGGCAATGGTACCACTCTATTCTGCATTGGTTAGGCCTCATTTACAATACTGTGTGAAGTTCTGGGCACCTCAATTCAAGAAGGATATTGACAAGCTGGAATGTGTCCAAAGGGGAACAACCAAAATGTTGAAGGGTCTGGAAGCCATGTCCTTAGGGAGTTGGGTATGTTTAGTCTGCAGAAGAGAAGGTTAAGAGGGCACATGATAGCCATGTTTAAATATCTGAAGGGATGTCATGTCAAGGAAAGTAGTGGGCTTGTTTTTCACTGCTCCAGAGACTAGGACAAAGAGCAATGGATTGAAGCTGCAGGAAAGGAGATTCCTCTTGAACCTCAGGAAGAACTTACTCACAGTCACAGCTGTCTGGCTGTGTGGTGGAGGTTTTTAAGCAGAGGCTGGATGGCCATCTGTTGGGAATGCTTTGATGTGTGTTCCTGCATAGAAGGGGGTTGGACTGGATGGCCCGTATGGTCTCTTCCAACTCTATGATTCTATAATTCAATAAAGAAAGGGATGGATGAATTTGCTTGATTTTTCCAGTGCTTGTCTCTTGAACCAGAAATATCCTCTCCTGCAAGTTTTCCAGATTGATAACAGGAGAATGTTCCTGTAGCTTTCATGGTTGTGCAGAAGAGGGAATGCCAGCAGGGGCTGATTATCAGGCAAATAGGGTCTGAGCAACCTCTATTGGAATCCTATCATCAAGGTAACCATGAAAGTTCCAGGAGTCCTCCCCAGCATTCCCCCTGCCAACCTTCCTTGTCATTCTAGAAACAGGATAGCTCTTGCTTTTGCTGCTGCATACTCCTCCATGCAATACAAATTAGTGCCAAAGTGGAAAACTCATGTTTCCTAATCAAGGTTTCTTTAAAAAAAAAGTCCCTTGTACAAAGTACCAGACGAAAAATGAAACACAACGGGAGCCCAGTTCAAGCAACACTGGCTACTTCTCCTGAGACAGTGGAATCTCAGCACCTACCTTTACTTGATTTAACTTCGCCTGCAGTTCCTAAGCACAATCATAAAATAATACTGAAAGACTACTCGACAAAGAAATTCTGTTGACTTGGGCAGGGAGCACATGATGTCCTGCAAGGATTCCTCTCTGTTTGTGTTGGCCAAGCAGTTGCTCTGATGCTCAAGAATCCTCATCTGAGCCTGATCTTGAAGAATAGATAAGGAGGAAAGTGGTTCCAGCCTTCCTGTGGATCCACCATCTCTTCATTGGTTGGAAGTAGTTATGATCCTGGTGTTCAGAGCAGAGTACTTCTGTGGCCTTGGTGGAGGGAGAATGTGAAGTGAAGAGGTCCTTAAAGGAGGGCATACATTGAGATTTGGGAGCTGGCATAAAATTAATCATGGTGTGTGGGTTAAATTTCTTTGGCATCAAGATCAAAATAAATAAATGCAGCATTTAATATTCTGTGTCTTTCAAGTGAAAAACAGTGGTGAAAATTGGTGGGGGGGATTCCCTTGGGTTTTATGCTGTGGTATAATTATTTCTAAGTTTCTAATGTGGTTTCTAATGTACTTTTCTGAGCAAAGCAGATGGGAATTGGGGTGGTCCATACCTATTCATATTCCAGTTCCATCTAGCCTAAACTGCTGAAACGTCCACTCCTTGTATAGTTGATTTTTTCCCTTTGTCTTTCCTTTGGGAGTGGGGAGTGGGGAAGAGTCTGCCCCGCTACTATGCCACAGTAGAATAACTTTTGAGTTTCTAATGTTCCTTTCAGAGCAAAGCAGATGGGAAATGGGGCTGGTCTTGAGTTGTTCATATCTCAATTCCACTGCTGAAATGTCCACTGCTGATGTCAACGGCCAAGTTTTTCCTTTGGCCTTTCTTTGGGAGTCGAGAATGGGGAAGAATCTGCCCCACCACTTTGCCGTTCTCATCATTTCCATCTTCCAGATCTTGTGTAGGTGGCTGGGAGATTTGCTTCGGAGGGTGAATATGAAGGGCAAAAGTTTCCAACAATTGCTACTAGGTTTCCCATTGTTACTTGTTATTGCCATTCCATTCAAATGGTTTGTGAGTGGAAGTCACTCCATCCACTGCATAAACTCCTGGTGTCCAGAGTGTGACAGAAGTGATCTATTTTAAGAAGTGGGAGGACAAATATATAGTAACAAAAACATTTACGCATGTTACTGTCCAATAGGGACGGGCCAACTGAATCTTCAAATCCTCAGCAAAGATTCAAGATTCGTGAATCCGATTCCCTGTGCAAAAATACCAAATCTTTCAAATCCACCAAACAAAAAAAAGTTTTTTAAAAAACAAGTTTTTTAAAAAAAAGTTTTTAAAACTTTTTAAAAAATTTAAAAACTTGCTTTTTAAACCCCTTTTTAAAAAAGGATTCAAAAGATTTGAGATTCGTGAGATTTGTGGATTCCCAGAACCTTCCAGGGATTTGGATCCAGATTTGGATTTGGAAAATTCTGGATTCGTCCCATCCCTACTATCCAACAATGTTTTTATTCACTGAGGAAAAAACGCTCCTTGCATTAGAGAGAAGAAAACTCCCCACAATGCCTTCAAACCTTAGAAGAAGTCATTAAAAACACAGCAGTTCAGGAAAGTAAACAAGCAGATAAATAGATTGAGTTTAATTCTCCGCCCCCCAGTGGCTTGAGGAAAGTAAATATTTTTGCACATATTATCCAGCAACATTTTTATTAATCTGCCTCCTCTGGAAAATTAGCTGAATTTAAAAAAAAAGGGGGCAGAAAGTTTCCTATAACTTAGATCTTGAAAGATCTAAGCAAAATGGTCAAAACCCAACTTTTTGCCTGATAAATGCTGTGTTTTAGAACAGCCGTGAGAATCATGTGGCTTTACAGGTTTGCCACACTAGAACTCCTGAAGCCCTGGAACTCTCCAAAACCTCCAAAAGTGTGAAGACCCAAGAAGATGTAAGACCCGCTGTCTAAATTCAGCAGGGCATGTCCCTCACATGAAGCCGGTCTCAAACTGCTACACTACAGCTGCAGTAGAAGGGGTGTCTTCTGTTACAAACACTTCAAGGCATTTTTATAATAGTAGTCGTAGACCCAAATGGTTGCCCAGTCCAATCTTTTGGACACCCAGTAGGGACAAATGGACACACAGAATTTAAACAGTGAATCAAGAACAAAGGCAGCTCTGATTGAAGGAGAGGAGGAGATGTAGAGCAGCAGGCAGTTAGTACATCTAAACAGCTTTCTAATCTGGTAGAGCTCCAGGCCAACCTCATATTTTAGTACTAAATCACATGCCTCCAGATGGGTTCAGCAAACTGTAGGTTGTGAGCCACACAGAGAACGTAACTATTTCCTGAGCACTTGAGAATGTCCTATAAGCCTTCCTTGACTTGCAACAAGCTCTAGGATTCAATGCTGATATTCAGCAGGGTATGTTTTCTCCAAATCAGAGAGCAATAGAAACATGACGGCAAAGTGCTATGTTGCAGCTGCAGAAGAAGGGTCCTTCTCTCTATTTATAAGCACTCATGTACTGGGGCATTTCTCACTCTTGTCCTGCTCAAGCAGATACTCATACAGGGAAGGGAAGGAAGATGACAATATGAAGGGCAGTATGGTGGTGTAGCAGAATCTCTATGTCTCTCCTTAGAAGGGAAAAGCAAGAAGTCAGCCAACTCTGCCAGCAGCAGACACTTCCCTATTCTCGCCTGGATATTACCACCCTATGAGCATCTGAAAGCCATGCTCACACCCTGAGCTTAGAACAGTGGACACTTGGTAGTAATTTCCCTGTACAATGGGATCAGAGTTTGATTTTTTCCCCCAGTTAACCTCTCACCATTCTTTTTCATTCAAACACAAAGGACATAGATGTTGTATACTGTAGCAGTTTATTTTGACTCCAAATCAGTGGAAATTTAACCAACATGCTTCATTGTTGTTGTTGTTAGAAATCCCAAACGCCACTGATCTCCTCTCATTTCTACCTGTTTCTTTACAACTATTCCCTTTCCACCAGAGACACAGAGGTTATTGGTGGATCCGCAGGGAAGAGGCAGTTACTTTCTCTCCTATCCACCCTTCAAGGTCAGGTTCTAGGGCATCAGAGCACTTGATTCTGAAAGTGTTAACAGTAGCGAATGGGTCCACCAGAGTTGTTTTTCCTCTTCCAAGGCCACAGAAATCCTGTGTAGAACAGCCTTTGAAAGTAACGTTCTGGACCCAAAAAGGATCTGCAATGAAAACAAGTTGTGTTAATGGAGATGAAGTCTGTTTTTGCTGCCTAGCTTCCTTAAACAGCTGTTGAAGAGGCTGCCACTGATCTTTTCCCTGTGCTCCTAGTATTCTTTTGGGGCTCTAACACTCTGATCAGCAGCAGAAACTCACCATGTAAATTTGCTCCTAAACTACCGTACAACATCTCCACATATTTGGCAAAATGGGACATTATAATGGCTTCATGCAGTAATAAATACTTACAATATTGTTAACATGCACAGGTGTAAATAAGCTGTTTTAAGCGTTAACAATTATTATTTTTAATTGCTGAAAACACAAAAAGTTGATACATAACAATCATTCACAATTCATTACATGCCACATACATTGACTTCCTCCTAACTGGTCTTGGTATAAAAACAATCTATGAATTTCTTACCTATTTTTCAATATTTAAAACACTGATCTTATCCCATATATGATGAAGAGTTTAAGCATTAACAAAGTATTGGTCGAGCTGAATTTTATTCCCTTTTCCTTGGCGTGGGAAGTCAATTAATACTTCTTATTTTTGCTTGTAGTTAGTAAGCCAATTTTTTTGTCATCTCTTTTTCCCACTATTATATATTTCATGTATTTTTATTTTTTTATTTTTTGTTTATAATTATGTGTTGCATTACGTTTTTGAAAACGACGCTGTCTGATGGTACTCTAGTTGTCAGCTGATTCTACCATGTTCCTCAGAAATATGACATGTCTTAAAATGTGGGTTATACACCAAGTGGAATCAAAGGCATGCTTAGTGATGGATAAAATTTCAAGCAGCAAAATAGCAAGTCAAGAGGAGTGGTTCTTAACCCTGCTCTTTCCCTGACCATTTTCTCCATAGACTTCCTTAGCCTTTAACATTGTAGAACCTTTCTAATGGTAGCGTATATGACCAAAATGGGCATCTGGAAACAGCTGTTCTAGGGCAGAAACCTCAAACTCAAACACCTTCCCCAAACTGAAACCTTGAAGGAGATTGTGAGTAAACATCCACATAAGGAGGGATCTGTATTGCAGAGGGAGTTTGCAGCTTCCGTAGAATCACTCATAGCCTTCATCATGGCCTACGTTCCTCTCCTTTCTCCCGTGCAAACCCACTCAACGACTCACACTTTACATATTTACAAAGTAATTAAAAATAAACAGAAAGCACATCTATGTTTGCAAGTAAAACAAAGACAAGAGTACACACACACAGCAGATAGGCATTTCTACTCACTTAGCGCAATAGTCCCAGCAAAATCAATGCACTGATTCTCATTCTGACGGCAGCTGACAATTTTCTTGGCCTTGCAGTTTGTTTTATTTTCGGCAAAGCAACCTGGACAGTGCAACCCATTGAAATCCAGGCTCTGATGAGAGGGGAGTGCCAAAATGGAATCAGGTGGTCAGGAGATGATGCCCTCCAACATTTCTTTTTGACCAGTAGCAGGTTTTCTACTAGAAACAGATCACGAAGCTTCTAGAAGGTGGGAAATACTTACCCTGAGGAAATTCGGCATTGCATAGATCAGTATAGCAAGACTCAGAGACGATCTGTAGGTATTTCTTATTTACTGAACTAATGCTGTATTCACCCACGTGAACATTCTGGGACTCCGTGCATTCAGCATATTTCTGCTTTTTGACATTTCCAGTTGTGGAAGAGAATGTAAAATAATAACTGGACCTGTAAAAATTCAAGTGAATTACCTGTCTGAAATAATTTTTTAAAAAAAATATCATAGTGTTACTCCAAAACGTAGGTGACACAAGGGCCACCCCATGATGCCAGTGCCTCCTTGCAAAGGTGGGGAACGAATTAGCTCAAAGAGGAGGGTCACGAGAGAGGGGCAACTTAACAAGACCTTTTCTACCAATGTTTACGGGCACACACAGGAAAATAACCAGCCAAAGATTGAAAAGCAAGCCAAAAATGTGTCTTATTGAGGAGAATTCACTCATGCATGCACACAAGATACAAACAGTCAAACATTCGCACAAGAGTTAACTAAAGGAGAAAGGGAGCAAAACATTATGGACAGAGAGGCTGAGGGTTTGTGGGGGGTTGTAATTACCAGTCCAGAAGAGTAGTGAAGAAGTTGAAATGTGGCTTAGACTTCTGTCTAAGGGTGGACAGATCAGGATTCAAAGCAACATAGTGGAGTCTTGCATTTCATCTGACTGCAACTGACTTTTCAGAACCAAGGGTTTATATACTCTGCTTTCCTCCCTGAAGGAGTGTGAGTTGATTGCTTTCCCAGTCTACTGGACAATGGGAGTTGCAACACAGACAATGGGGTCTGGAATGGACTGATTGGTTTCAATGGTTGAGTGGGGGTTTCTGGGCTATCTACAGTAGGATATGCACACAGTAGGAGTCCTGGCCTCTACACTTGGGCACCTTATTCTATTGTGATGTTAGCAGCTGATAGGATTAGCTCAGAGCCATTAAGTCAGGCTTTCTTGGTTAATTTCAGTGAACTTTCAACCTGGCCCCACTGAGGTTACCTTTTGGCCTGTTTTTCAGCATGGGTCTCTTCTTCCACATGGCTTCCAGTCAGGGTATATAATTTATATTTTATGCCAACACATCTGCCAATTAATATATTTTGCCAATTAGACCATATCAAAATGTGGAGGTGTACGGCCCGGTAACAATAGTATATTTCCATTTTTAAAAAAAAATCTTTTTCCATTATCAGGTTTTAGCTGTATTTTGTTTTAATGTGTGACTAGGGTTTTTAAACACATTTAGCAACAGTGAGAACATGGGCATGAAAAATTTTTTTGTAAAACATGCAAACCAGCCCTTGATACTCAAAACACCAAATGAGTACATTCAACAGGCAGATCTTTCTTTCTTTCTTTCTTTCTTTCTTTCTTTCTTTCTCTCTCTCTCTCTCTCTCTTTCTCTCTTTCTCTCTTTCACCGTCGAATATTACCACAGAACAGGCTAATTAGATCAAGTTAGCCAATAAACAAAAACAAAAACTACAACAGAATTTTAGATGAGTGTTCCAATCTTTCAAGAAGCCAGAGCACATAAGGTAAGTTACTTCATACCAATTGATTTCTAAAAGTAATTTCCACATTCGGATAATGACTTCCATTAGAGTGGCTGGAAGTTCTTTTCCTGGGAGCAGCAAACAAGTTACAAACTGAGAAATCACCTGTATTTGGGAGCTAAGCACATACAAAAGATATTGAACAAGGGAAAATTTTCTTAGCTTTGATTTAAACAAGAAGGTTTGCCATTTCTGTGGAGAAATGTAAAAGATAGTAGTGGATCTCTGAAGCAGAGGAATCAAATGGCAAAGCAAAAGCTGAACAGCCACCAGTCCCACACTGTCCCACTCATATAGCAAAAAAAGAAACAATCATAGTCTTCACTGTACCACATGTAAAAGTAGCTTTCCTTAGAAATAACTTGTATGCTACCAAACACAGATTCTTGGGGAGGAGAGGAGAGGAAAGAGAGGAAATGAAAATGACAGCAGGTTAGAGTGAAGGGGGAATAGAGTGAGTATGGAAATCAAATAAACGTAAGTTCTCAAAAGGCAGACTAGCAAATACTGAGTACAATCATGCAAACCTTTCTATCTCTAACCTGTCTCTCCTTCAAATGACAGCAGTTCAAGACCACAAACATTAGATGGAAGAGAAGGAAAGCTTTTCGTACTCACACATATTGGAGCTCAGAATATAACTACTGCAAGCATCTTCATTGGCTGAACGTGTTTTTGTTTTTGTCTTAGTGCACAGTCTACCAACGAATTCATAAGGTTTACAAGTTGAACATTGCAGAAGTGCCCCTTCAGAAGGGAGAGAGGATTGCAAAATGTCAGATCTAGATGCAGAATTCATAAGCAAGTAATGAACAAAAACTGTATTTCCAAGGTCCCTGGGTTCGTCAGCAGCAGCAGAAAAAAATAACATGGAGCAAGCTCAGAAAAACAATTCAGCTTAGAAAAACTGAAGGAAAACTGAAGAAGAAACCAGGATTACATGTGGCAACTTGATGGATTTTGGCATATGAGGGGGCAAGATGGGTCATGTACCTGGGAGGCCTTGGATATGTGCATTGGATGCCAGTGGAGGTCTGTATTATGCAAACCTCAGGTTGGTCTTGGTCCAACAAGAGTATGACAGGACTGAAGACCAAGGCCATTTCCGCACGAGGGAATTAAAACGGTCCAGTGCATCCTCTCACGAAGGTCATCTGCACCTTGGAGCAGGCTAGGTCCAGACTACTTACCTGAGATCCGCACCTCAGTCTGCGCCGAAACGCTCCCAACTGGTCCTCCAGCGCACTTTTTAAAGAATGATAGAAAACCCTTCTTTAATTTTTTGGAGCATGCCATTGCGTTCCTGTTCACTTGTGCAGATTCGCAGGCTCACACCAATGTGAGCCTGCGATCTGCGGAGGGCGGGCTTTAGGAGTGGTGAGCTTCGGCGGTTGGTCAGAACCCACGAACAACCAGAAGCCGCCATTTTGGAAGCCGGAGCAGTGTGGATCTAAGACCTCACACTGCTCTGATTCACCCTGGATGAGACGGAGGAGCCCTGTGGAAGCGCTTAAGGGACAGTCCGCGTTGGTCCGTGCCCAGAAGATCTGGTAAGTAACGGCACGGAGCGATTCCCTCGCCTCGTGCGGAAATGGCCCAAGAGAGAACAGAGAGTGCAAGCAAATGTGACCGTAGATTCCAAACTATGGGGCCAAAGTACCAATGTCTTTGGACGACTAAACAAAAGCAATCAGTGGCTTGAATCTGAGGAATGAAAAGGAAAATCAGGGAATTCACTTGCGGCTTAACTGAGTGAAAGCTGGAAGCCTCGATATGAACATTTCAGAAACACATTAGAGTGTGAAGGACAAAAAAATGTGTAGAAGGTACCTTTCTTTTGGTGAAGGAACTTCAGCATTTTCCAGTTTCTGCTAAGCATCTGGAAGTGTACATTAAAAGGAATGCCAAGGGATAAGCTATCCCCTTTAGAGACCCTCTTATTCCCTGTGAGGAGGCTGTTGTTTTGTCAGGAAGAAATTCTGGTTAATACTTACCTGGAGAAAGCAAGGTGAAGAAGAGGCAGATGCTCAGAAATGCCTTCATAGTTTTAGACAGATCAGGACCTAGGCAGGACACAGGACCAAACTGGACCAACCAAGGCAACCAATATAGTTCAGGCCTTTTTCTGAAGAATTTATAGGGCAAAGAGAGAAGCCCGAGGGCAATTGCTTGGAAAGACCAGGTTGAGTGGGTTCAGAAACTTACAGTAACACTTTTGGGAGTTTGCCCAAAGTTCCCTTAATATTAAAACACATGGAAATTACACGTAATCTCTCTCTCTCTCTCTTTTGGAACTTTAGAAAATCTTCTCAGAAGTTAGGTGGACATTCTCGCTTGCACCTTGGTTGTAAAGCTGTACCTCCTAAATGATCTTTAAAGGGAACAATTGGCTCATCATGCCACTTCCCTTCCCAATAATCTTTCCCTGCTGAGAAGCACCAGTACTACTTTATCAATACTCCTTTGAATTTTCATTTGTTTAAAACTCAGCCTTACAAAGTTTCCGGACTGTGACTCCCACCATCCATAGGCAGGAGAAGGAAAGGCAAGGAGTGCTAGGAGTTGCAGTCCAGAACATCAAAAGGAGTGGACAATTCCCACTCCAAATCCATTTAATTGTGATTCAGTTGTATGGGCATATAATCAGTTTCAAGGAATTCCGGCCCATTCCTCCTTCCATTGCTGTTTTAACTCAATGATATTTGTGGGTTTGCTTGCACAAACAGCTCACTCCATTCACTGTACTTCCATGGGATTTAGGTGCAGAGTTTGGCTAGGCCATTCTTCAACACAACAGCATGGCATAGACTAAATTCAAAAACTTTCTGATTTTTTTATAGATGAAAGATCTCTATCACAAAGATAGCTAGCAGGAAAAAAAATGGGAGAATATAGTTAGTTGAACAAATTTCAGGTCCTCATGTGGTGATGAAACAAGAGGGAGGGTGAGTAGAGCAACATTGACAGAATGCTCAGGACAGGATTGGTCTGAAGATAGGCTAGATAGAGCTTATCTCAGGGTCTTCTCCGTGTCAATACAGGCAGCAAAGGCAAAGTTCCTCTCTGCCTCTATTTCATCTGCAATAGAACAAAACTGGACCAAGTAAAGCAACCAGTACAAGGACAGCCTATTTCAGAAAAATGTACAGGTCAAGCAAATGAGTGTGAGGACAATGGCTCAGAGTACCCAGTTTGGCTGAGTGCAGGAACTGAGGAACATTGGAGTTTTCTCAAAGTTCCTATAATTTTAAGTGTGTACGTGGCAATTGGATGTAATCTTTTTGTGGAACTCCATGAAATGTTGGAAGAAAGGAGCTTCAGTCAATGCCATCTTCAATTGCACCACACTGGTAGTGGAAATTCACCTCCCACGTGATCTTTGAAGTGAACAGTTTGTTCATTATGCCATCTTGCCTTGCCAACAATATCTCCCTGCTGGCAATCACTTGCAATATTGGATCAAGGCTCCTCTGAATGTCCATTCATTTAGAACTCCAGAACTTTATTTTTAAAAAAGAATTCAAGTATGCCCACTTTCCTGCCTGATAATCTCTGAGCTTCAGAAGAGGGGTGTGAAACATGCAGCTTTGCAAGTTTTCTGCACTACAACTCCTATCAGCCCTAGGCTGAAAAACAAAGGTGAGGAATACAGGAAGCTGCAGTCAAAACCCAACCTTCCTCTAAACACATTTCTTTGTTGTACAACTGTATACCCATGTAATGGATAAGAATATCCTGGGCGGTGGTGTTGCCCCACTGGTAAACCCTGTCCCGGGGTCCACAACTTTGATATCAAACATAATCTAACACACCAGAGAGGTCACCTGATGAGCACGTAGGCAGCAACGGTTGTACGATTTGAAAACCAGGTCAGATCAGTAAACTCCCCCATCACGTAGCCACAGGAGACCTCAAGCTGTGCCAACCCATAATGGACAAAAGGTCCTCAGCCTTTGAGGAGCCAACTTGAAGGGATTAAGGTGCTTTCCCACAAATTGGGCACTGGTAGCAATAAAATCTTACCAGGCAAGAACCATCTACATAAACTCACACCACAACTCAAAGTGGCAGAAGATCCTGGAACTTTGGTAACACCTTGTTATCTTCTAATATCAAAGGAGGTGTTGGAGTGGAGTTGTTTTTCTGTTGCCACCCTCTTTTGTTCTCCCCCCGGAGAGGATTTGCTATAGTCCCCGTTTTTGACTAGTTTTTTGGATTACTCCCAGTCACACCAACACACCTTTCTCCCTTGTCAACCGAGTGATCCCCTCAGTATCTTCTTGCTGAGCTTTACTTCTTTTGCTGCTTTCTTGGACCAAGGACTTCAGGAAAAGGTGCAGTATCATCCAAACTATGAATCCTCTAATAATCCCTCTATCTAATTTCCACTCTTTACCCTTCTATAGCACTTGAATGTGTGTGTGAGTGTATGTGTTGACGCATGATACTTCCGTTTAATAAAGTCATTTATTGGACCTTTTTGTGTGGTTTTCAGCTTTCCCTGACCCCATAAAAACTGGGTAAAAGATCTTGCTAGGTTACTCTGCCTCTCGTATTGTTATTGCCTTGCTCTGTTGAATTTACCTTTCCTATCGCTTGGAGCTCATTAAGGCGTCCTTCGGGGTCCCCCAAAATTTCAGGGTAACAGTAGTTCTACAAAAATAATGCAAATTTTCATTGAGTGACCCCCACTGCTTTTATACCTATGAGTATTCTTTGTGAAAGGAAACGGTGTTGAGGTCCGTGGTACAGCTGCGGTGGTCAGAGAAATGTGTCATTACCATAGAACTGTCATCAATTTCTAACCTAAAATTTTGTTAGATCTTTTTCTGAACCCATATTCCTAGAAACAGAACAACAGATGACTTGATCAAACTACATACAGATAAATTTTGTTTTCAACATTTCTTAATCCACAACACTTAGATTGTTGGTCAGTCACTCACATCGGCCAGGACAGATTAGGGTTTCTCTTAGTGGACCAGTTGTTCACCTGCTCAACAGCCATCTTCCTGAGCTTCCTGGGATGGTCTCAGGGTTAGTGTTAGGGTGCTCTCAGTGTGTAGCAGTGGGAGATTGCACCTTCCTTGCTGAGATTGCCCTATCAGCTGTAGCTTGGGATTTCATGTCTGCCATGAAAACCAGGGGTCTGCCGTTTGGCCCTATTCATGCTGCTGGGAAGACTCTGCCCCCAGTTTTCTATGATGAATGGGGTGATGTTGATCTGGAATGTGGAAGCACTGTCTATGGTTCCATTGTCATGGACAGATCACTACCTAATGTAGTTTTGTCTTGCTGGGACTCAGAACCTCTTCAGGAGTTGGGCACCTATTAAGATGGCCTACCCCAGGAAGCTTATGGGCCAAAATTGATTCCTAATGGCTCTTGGGGATCCTACAGTCATAACATCATATTGCTGGTAGAGACCACAGGGATCATCAAGCCCAACCCCATTCTGCCATGCAGCAATACAGATCAAAGCACTCCTGACAGATGGCCATCCATTCTCTGTTTAAAAACCTCCAAAGAAGGAAACTCCACAACACTTTGAGGCAGCGCACTACCTGAAATGCCAAATAATATTTATCTAAATCAGACATTGCAAGTCCTTCCATTTTAACTGTTTTTATATTTTACCACATTAACAATTCTTAGGTCCCCTCCCCTCCATAATAAACATTTCAATATTTGTTGGCCAGTTATTCAGATTTTTTTTTCCAGGAGGGCTCAAGAGTATTGTTTGAAGAAGAAAGAAAAACTTAAGCAGAATAACTAAGCAGAATATAAATCTGAGTAGAATATAACCTGGATTTGTTCTAGTTCTTCTACTGAGGTACTAAAATAGAACCATTTAAACCTCCCATAATTATTTTCAGTCCTTAATGTTCACTGACTCCCTCCAAGATCATTGTAAACTTTAAAAAAAACTATCTCAGGTGTCAGTTAAAAAATAAGAGCCGCATCATCGGCGTAAAGACTACTCTTAAATTTCTTTCGTTTTTTTAATCTTCCTTTCTGTCTAGTTTTCTGTGGTTTATCTTGGCTAAAGGGTCCACTGCTAGGGCAAATAGCAATGGTGCCTTGGGACAAGGAAAATCTTTGAGACTCAATACTATAAATGTTCACAATGGTGAATGGCCCTCAATAGAGTTTCTGGAGCACATTCATGCATCTGAGAAGGTCAAATAGATAATGCCAATCCAGTTGGTCAAAGGCTTAAGTATGTCTAAAGTCAACAATGCTGGTCTCTGCCATTTCTCCGACAATCTATATCTGTTTGGATGTCCCTCTCAATACCTTCTGGTTGCTTGAGCTCCCAAGCATATCTAACATTCTTACACATTCAAGAGTGCTCAGTCTGCCTGTTTGGACTATACCATTGATCACAATTTGGGAGTCTAAACACATAGAGCTGGGGAATCACAGCAATTTCAGAAAAAGTGCCAACATGCAAAGAAAGACTCAGTAGGAACGAAGTCCTCCTTGTGAGGAAGACCTTGGTCATGAAGAAACAGTGACTAGAATCTTGTTAGTGATTTATGTGTTGGTAAACCAGGAGTTGCCCAGAAGCTTAATTTTAACTTGCATTCTTAACTTTAATAGAAACTGAGGAACATCCTTGAGTCACATTTATGATGTTATTTCTGGTTATGGATTTCAGTGTGAATCACCATGTGGAACCTAACACCATACAATGAGGAACAAAAGTTTAATCAGGAGATTAATTAAATCTGCAGGGGGGAATTCAAGAGGCAGCGGGGGGGGAGGACACACCACATGAAAGGGTCAGAAAGTTTGTGAATTAGTATGTGCCATGCTGTCATATTTTACAATGGCCTAATCAAAGTCTGGACCTAAATCCCATCAAAACGTAGTGAATGAAGTGAAGTGAAGCTGTTTGGGCAAGGAGACCCAAAAAATGTCATTGAGTTAAAACAGCAATGGAAGGAGGAGTGGGCCAAAATTTCTTGAAACTGATACCTGTACATACAGTTGAATCACATTTAAATGAGTTTAGAGCAGGAGTGGGAATTATACACTCTTTTAGATGTTTTGGACTGAAACTCACAGTACTCCTAGCCTTTCTTTCTGCTGCCTATGGATGATGGGAGTTATAGTCCAGAAGCCTTGCAAGGCTGAGTTCTAAATGAATGACAATTCAAAGGAGCCTTGATAAAGTAGTGTCAGTGATTCTCAGCAGGGAACAATTATTGGGAAGGCGAGGTGGTACGATGAGCAAACTGTCCCCTTTCAAGAACAATTAGGAGGTAAATCTCTACACCCAATGTGGTGCAATTGAGGATGGTATGGACTGAACCTCCCTTCTGACAAGATTTTGTGAAGTTCCAGAATCCACATGTACATTTAATACTATGGGAACTTTGGGCAAACCCTAAAAAGTGTTATTGTAAGTTCCTGCCTCCAACCAAACTGTTTTTTCCAAGCAGTTATCCTCAGGCAATTCTCCTCGTCCTATAAATTCTTCAGAAAATGGCTTTTATTACATTGTTGTTGGGGGATGATAGGAGTTTCAGCCCCACAGAGATGCAGCAGAAAAACCAGAAGGCAGCGAGCCAACAGCGGCAGCCTTGTTCCCCAGTAAAGATACTCACAAGCGGAGGAGTTTCTTCCCAACAGGAGGCACTTTATCTTGTAGCAACGTTCCGTTATAAACACAACATGGAACAGATGGACAAAGGCTTGCGCCAGACACCGGTTTGGTCAACAGAGAAATACATACTGGGGATTGCTTTCCTATATACACATTTACAACCAATCAGGTAGAGGTTTGCACACCTCCCTCTACCATCTGCACACAACTCCAGTTTCTGATGCTACCTTGCAATCACCCACAGCTGGAGCATGATGCAACATCTTTGCAGTGGGCTGATCATTTTTCCAGGGTTCCCTGCCTGGAATCCCTGACAATTGTTTGCCTTGCTTGGTCCAGTTTGGTCCTGGTTCCTGGCTAGGTCTTGATCTCTCCAAAACTAGGAATGCACTTCTGAGCATCTGTCTCTTCTTCGCCTTGTTTTCTCCAAGGAAGTATTAACCAGAACTTTTGCTGAGAAAAGAACAGCCTTCCGACAAGGGATAAGGTTATCCCTCAGAATACCTCTTAATGTGCAACTCCAGATATTTAGCAGAAAATGGGGGATTCTAAAGTTTCTTCATCAAAAGAAAGGCACCTTCTATGTCTTTACTTTCCCCTGCACACTCCAATATGCTTGTGAAATTCATGGGAATTTTCATATTGAGCATCCAGCTTTAACTCAGTTAAGTTGCAAGTGAATTCCTTGATGTTCCCTTTCCTTCCTCAGATTCACGCCACTGATTGTTTTTGTTTAGTACTCCAAAGACATTGGTACTTTGGCCCCATAGTTTGGAGTCTCAAGTCACATTTCCTAGCACCCTATGTTCTCTCTTGGTCTTCAATCATGTTGCACTCTTGTGAGTGCGTTGTGCAGATTGCTCCTCACAATCGTGCGACGCTCCAGGCCCTCTTTTGCATGGAAAATGCCATGTGAAAAGGGCCAGAGACTTGGAAGACCATCTGTCAGAGGTGCCTGGGCTGTGTTTTCCTGCATAGCAGGGATCACCGAATGGCCTTTGTGATCTCTTCCAGCTCTACGATTTCTTCTTATTATAGAGTTTTAGAGGTTATTTTATTCTAAGGGAGAGAGGATGAAACATGGAGGCTGAAATTCTGCTTTGATACCTTCCTCCTGCATCTCAATCCACAGTATGAACAGTAACACTGGTGGTCACAACCTGTGTATTAATATTAATTGTATTAAATTACAGTGACAGGAGCTAACCAATTGGAGTCAATTAAGTTATCGGCTTATTTTGAAAATTTCTAATGAAAAGTGGCAACTTAATTACATTTCTTTATTGACTTGAGAAGCCAAAAAAAAAAAAAGTTACATTTCCCAAGCGGTTCTTTAACAAATTCGGTTGGCTTCAACAAACTTTGATGTGTGTAAGGTTCTTTTTTAAAAAAAAAAATCAGAATAAGCTTAGTAGTTAACTTTCCCTTTCTAACTTAAAGGTATTGGCATTTGATTTTTTTTAAAAAAGCTTTTTAATTATTAACCTCCTTTCTATTAACTTGCCTATCTCCATTAAATTGCATTATTCAGCTAGATGAAAAGGAAGCCAGAATGTGAAGTACCTTCTCTCCTACTGAAATCTAACATAATTTTGAGGGCATTTTCTGGGAAATCATATGAGGAGTAATAAATTATTTCTGACTTATGGCAATTCTAAGGCAATCTATCATGGGTTTTTCTGGGGCTGAGAGTGTGTGACGCACCCAAGGTCACCCAGTGGGTTTCCGTGGCCAAGCGAGGAATCGAACTCTGGTCTCCAGGGCTGTAGTGCAATGCTCAAACCACCGCACCACACTGGCTTTCAGTTTCTACTTCTCCCTGTTTCACAAAGAGTCTCCGATTATCTGCACAAGCCTTGAATTTTTAAAACAATGCAGATTTTCATAGGACAAAAACTACTTGGAATTGTCAGCTAATGGACATTACAGTCCTGGAGTATTCAACACCGCTGGTATGAGTAGAGCTTAATCTGTGAGAATTTGAAGTCCCAGATCCTGCCACGGGTCAGGGTTTGGGACAATCAGGAATATTTCTTTCCCTTGCAGGTATTAGGACTTGGTGACTGGAGCTGGTGCTTGAATAGCAAAAGTCTCAGCTGATTAAAACAACACATGGGCCAAGAAGTGTGTGCCTCTGCCAGGGAGATCTTGATGACACAGCGTGAGAAATTCTATTAAGGCTAGAAGGTATTAATGAGGGTTGATGCAACTGTTTGCTGGAATTTTGTGCTGTTCTTACCCAACAACATCATAATGGACAATATGTTATAGCAAAGCTCTGTCCTCTGGGTTCTTTCCACACCGCACAATTAAAGAACTGTGGCCCCTCCCTAAGCTGCAAGCCCCTGGATTCCATAGGATGTTGAAAGTGGAATAATAGTGCTATAACAGTCTAGTGTAGAAATGGCCTGTGATTCCACTCCAGCTGCCACAGCAACATCCTATGGAATCATAGGAGTTGCAGTTGGAATTCTTGGCCAGAGAGCTCTAGGGCCTCACCAGGTGACAAATGCCAGGATTCCACAGGATGTTGCCATGGTAGTTAAAGTGTACTGATAGTGCTATAATTGTCTAGTGTGAAAGGAATCACCTCTTCCTAAATTTCAGGAAATGAACTGCTTGACATCCACTTCAACCCACCCTGCAGAACTAGCACCCTGCACCTTGTGCCTTGCTGCAGTTATGCTTGGGCCAGGTTGTGTGGATTTGCATTCCTCTCATCACTTTCTTCCTGACAGGGGTAATGCTTCTGCTCCCCACATCTAGCCACCTAGCTTCTCATTCTGATGCCCAGTCACCCATGGATGGTGGAGGGGGGTGCTCCTTGCTTCCCAAGTTCTTCCCACGTACTCTTTATAGGAAACCAGAGAGCTTGTTGGAGAAATGAGTACAGAGGATGGGAGGAAACCTCTGGCACACACATAAGGAATCTTCATTTTAGTAGAAGCTGAGTAGTAGTATCTGAGGAGATAGACTGTGGGATGTTCAAAACTTTCACAAATCTTGCTATGTCTGTTATGAAAAGGAGGGTAATATGTTGTTTTGAATGGTTATGTATTGTATATGTTGAGTATCTCCTATCCAAAAATGTTTCATAGTTTTGATTTTATGAGTGTGTATGTATGGTGGAATACCTGTATTTGCAGATACATAACATACAGTACTTACAGAAGATCTTCATGGAGGCCACAGACAAATGAGCAATAGTTCCACCACAGATGCCTCAAAGGCAGAAACAGGCATCTAGTAGGCTCCCCAGAAATCTTGTGTAAAGTACAGCATTTTAAAAAATATACGTCCCTTGCATTCTCAGTCTCTCAGATCCTCGGTCTCTCTCCAGCCTTGTGTCTCATACACAACCTAAGTAGCAAACAAATGAGATGCAAGGCTGGAGAGCAAGGCAACATTGCAGAAAGACACAAAGCTGGAGAGAGATGTGAGGATCTGTGAAATGGGAAGAGGAGTGGAGGCACACTATGCTTGGTTTGGCACCATTTCACAGATCTTTGTGTCTCTCCAACCTTACTCACTAATTGTGTTGTTCATGAGACATGAGGCTGGAGCTAGACTTAGCGTCTGAAACACAAACGAGAAGCCTCGAAAGCAGATTTGGGTGCCTGGCAGCAAAAAAAGTTTTGCTTTCTGGAGATTTTTGGGTTCTGGATTTTACAGATAAAGGATATTCAATCTGTATTATAAGAAATAAGATAAGTGGTCTTTTTGGAAGGGGTGAAAATACAGAATGTTGAAAGTAGCTGGTGGTTGGTTGAGCCTTTAAATGGGATTTTTAAAAGGGTGGTGTGTATGACAGTTGGTCAGTTGGAGATAGAAGTTGGAGTCAGTCAGGGTTAGAGCTAGAACAGTGACAGTAGTCAGAACAGTCAGGGATACAGTCAGAATTAAGTTAATCATTCTGGGATATGAATCTATGAGGTCTCTTTGAGAAATGCTAATTAGAATAAGTCACCTAAAACGCTTTATTGTAGCCACAGTTATCTGAGCAACAACTAATTGTGAACAGTTTCATTATCTCCTTCTGCTCAATAAATTATTGTGTTTATGGCCTTTTCCGCACTGGGCTATTAAAACGGTGCAGAGCGACCTCCAACGGAGGTCTTCTGCACCATAGAGTGGACTGGGGCGGACTACTTTTTGTAGTTCCATACCTCACTCCACTCCGGACTGACCAGAACTAGTCGCGCGGCATGTTTTTTAAAAACCTCTTTTTAGAAGTCTTTAAAAAGCATGGAGCGCTCAACCCCGTGCCACTCCGTCGCCCGGCTCCGGAGCAGATTTGCAGGCGTGCGCAAGTGCGTGCCTGCAGATCTGCCGGGGGCGGGCTTCCGGCTGGCGAGCTTCTCCGGTTGGTGGAGAGCCTCCACCAACCCGAAGCCGCCATTTAGGACGCCAGAGGAGTGCAGAGCGACGAGCTCGCACTCCTCCTCATCACGACGGACTCGCCCGGATGAAGTTAAAATCCGGTGAGTAGCGTGTTCCATCGTCCCCCCCCCACGTCTGGAAAGGGCCTATGCTAAGATTACTTTACTGACTGGGCCAGGCATAGCGCTATCTCCCATGGCATTGGATGTACAATTGTGGGGGCTCTCATTGGCGATTGGGGAAGTGGAAAGGAACCTACACATAAAGAGTCAAAAATGTGATTGGTGCAAGAGGGGACAGTAACCATTTCAGCTGGGTATTCATAAAAGCTGGAGCGCCTTAGATAATCAGAAGAGGGTTATTACCAGTGGTGACAGTTTCGAGATGAGATCCTCGGAAACTACAATGCATACAAACTCCTGTGAAAATAAATTCGGTCAGTCTCACTGGTGTCACAAGACCCCTCTCTCTTTGAAAGTCCTTGTCAATGATCTTGAGGGGACAGGTTGCTTTGCTGCACAGAGTTGTAGTTCTCCACTTGGTATACTCACTGTCTCTGAGTTGAAATCCTAGATACGCTGAAACCCCTCTCCTTGTACCTGGAATAAGCGGGGGAAAGGTGGCATTAGAGGGTGATGTGCTTCAAGAGGAGTCCCTCCTTCTTTTGTTCCAGTTCCCCAGCACAGTTACCAGAAGGAGAATGAGCAAAAGCCTCTTTCTCTCCACAGAGCTCTTCATCAAGAACGTCCCAGAGGTGGTGGCAGGCAGAGGAGACCCATGGGATTCCCTCATCCTCACAAACTGTCACATTGGCTCATGCAGATGCAGCAGTGGGAGCTTCTTCTGTGAACAAAGCTCACACAGAGACACACAATACAACATTCTATATATCTGGAACAGATTGTGTGTTTCTTCTCTCTTCAGGACCTGACTGTTCCTGGTGTAAGGAAACTGGGCCAACAGCTCCACCTAAAGGTGAAAGTGAGCATAGCAGATACCACCTGCTTTAAACAAGGGGAAGGCAAAAAAAAAAAGCAGTCCTGCTGTAGTTGTTGTTGTTGTGTACATTTCAAGTCATTTCTGACTTATCGCAACTCTAAGGTGAACCTATCATGGGGCTTTCCTCATAGCTGAAATTGTGTAGATTGCAGCTACAGCTGTGTGTTGTAGCCACCAACGTACTACTTTATGTTTCATTAGATCAGTTTCTCAATAGGTTTTTTAAAATTCATTTTAAAAAAAAGGCAATGCTGGTAATTTTTATATGTTAGTTCTAGGGAAGGAAGCAGTAGTCAAAAATATTTTTAAAAAGACTTGAAAAATATGTTTCTGAGTGTCAAGAAACCTTGAGGAAAAGAATTGTGAAAGTTTGCAGTTTGAGACTTATTCTTCACAAAATGCACACATTCATGCAGCAAACTACTTTTTCTATGCAAGAAACAGCATTTTTGGTGCTGAAAATAACATTTGCATGCAAAAGAATAATATTTTCTATTCAGAAATGTTATTTTCTGCATAAAAAATGCGCTTCTTGTACATAAAATGTTTTCTTTGCAAAATGAGCATGTGTGAATTTTGCACAGAATAAGTCCCAAATTGCGAATAAGCTTCAAAAACTGCTTGGTTTTTCAAGACATTGTCACAGTGGGAAGAAAATTGCTTAAATCATCCATTACTTCTTTGGAGAAGAAAATTAATAGAGAATCACATCCAGCTGCCAGTCCGGATGGGTTTTGTACAGGGAACAGGACAGGCATTTTCTGCCTACCACATGTAGCAAAATATCTTAGTCTTCTTTTGCTAAGACGGATTTGCATTTGATATCTTATCCTACTCTACACACTTTCTTCAGTGCTCTCATTAAAGTCATGGAACTTGCTGACCCTGCAGGTAAATTCTTGGCATGAAATGAGACTATTTATTTAGCTTCTATCCTATTAATTCCTGGACTCAATTCTCCAAGACTTAGAGTTGCAGGAGGCCTGAAAGAGAAAGGTTTGGGGGAGAGGAGAGAGCTGGAACAGGGCAATATCCATTCTTCTGCATGGTATCAGCTTATCCATTGATACATAGTGAAATCCAGTTTCAAGAAAACCTCCTCAAGTTATTTCTTCATTGTTTTCATTGAAGGACTGGGATCCCTATTCCCTCATACGCGTGCCAGCCTTTGGAGTATATGTTAAGTTTCTATGCTGTTTATTTTAGACTGACTTTGGTGCTCCAAATCAAAGCAGTCCAATCTCAACTACCCAAGAACAGCTTGCAACCACCACTTTCAGACTACAAGGTAAAGAATTCATCAGCTGTGCCTGCCTCTCCTGGGAGCGACTGCAACCTGAAGAGCTTCTTCACTCGCTAATCTCCAGTGCCAGGGAAAGAGCCTCGAGGAATCCCAGCATTTCTCCGGAGGCCCATATGGCAATGCTGCTATGGGCTTAGGACTGCTAGGGGCTGGGCAGATGATGAAGGCTGTTCTTATGGTGCATTAAGCCTTGGAGGCAGCTTAGAGCATAGTAATGTGTTTGAATGTGATATGGTATGGGCTGGGGGAAGAAAAGCCTTCAGTGCCGAGAGTTACAGAAGCAAAAGACAGCCAGGGTGTCTCCAGATATGTATTTATGGGGGTGCAAAATGAGGGTAGTGCTGTCCAAGTAAGAATTCGGCTCCCTGAAGATAATTTTCCTTCAGTCCTCAAATTTCTGGCATTGCAGAGAGCAAGAAAGTGAAAATAGTTAATGCCTGGAACTCTTTCATTTGCTGTGTGCACATTCCCTTGGTGGCTTTACCTGCCCCTTTTCCTTGGTTGCCTGAACTGTATCTCTAACTATTCAACTGAAGTTTTAAGTTACTGTAGGGCTAGAAATTTGGGTATTGAAAGAAAATTTCACAGGAGGCAGAATTCTTATTTGGGGGAACAATGCCCACATTTCTCTCCCTTGTACTTACGTACTTGAGTATCTTTCATATCATGGACGTAAACACAAATAGGGATTAAATCAACTATGGGCAACCCTGAGGGTTGGAGTTCACATTGCCCCAATTCACTGGGGGACAGCCCCCTGCTTCTGTTATTGCTACTGCATGACCTAGGCCATTTCTGCACTACACTGTTATAGTGCTATTATTCTACTTGCAACATCCTATGGAATCCTGGGGGTTGCAGTTTAGGGAGGGGCATTTAGAATTCTCAGCCAGAGAGCTCTTTGGCCTCAGTAAACTACAAACCCCAGAATTCCACAGGCTGTTGAAAGTGGAATAATAGCACTATAACAGTGTAGTGTGGAAATGATCCTATCTCAGCAACATGGCAGCAAACTGCCCCAATCAGTGCTTTCATTTTAAGCCAATGCACATTGGGAGTTATTTTCCAACCAGGAGGGCTGTAGAAGCACACGTAAGTTTAGAAACAAGGTGTTTTCATCAATTTTTCCTACCCTCTAGCATTTCACAGATGAAAGACAGAATACTTACGGCCAAGCAAAAGTTATGAATAGGGAAGAACACACAAATTAGGAGAGATTGTAGCCATTTACTTTTGCTTGAGTCTAAAGAGAAGGGCAAGATTCTGCTGCCTTCTCTCATCTCCTCCTGCTAAGTTTATTGAGTACAAACTACTTTTGCAGCAACTGAAGTAAGTTGAGGACAAAGGGGGCAAGTGGGAGGATAAGACAGAGACTGGACATTTTCAAAGCAGGCGGTAAACTGGGATGACTGAGAATGAATGGGGACTGTCTCTGACCAATTGGGACAGTTGCAAGGTATGCTTCCTAAAGGAAAAGAACTTTCTTCCCATGGTGTCAAGTGCAGCAGAGCAGACGAACTATAAAAATTTGACCACCCTGATTTAAATAGAGGTTTTTGACTACAGAAAGTCAGTCTTCCACTTCTGTTCAGGAACTGTGACCTATTTCAGTGAAGTTCACAGAGTGTCTCTACTCCTCTTCTTAATTTGACACTCCAGGAGTTTCTTCAGTAAGCTGATTTAAATGTGTTTGAGTTGGCCAGCTTTCCCACTGGGCTTAAAGCTGACCCGGAAAGATCCTTGCAGTTTAATATCTGTTCCCACCTACCGAGTTAACAGAGCAGCAAGACTCTTAAATATTTCGGGAGGAGAAACCTCAGTGTGATACTAAGTGGTTGAGAATTAAGGTTGGGTGAATTTGTCTCTTTGACTTATTTTCTCTCTCTCCCTCTCTCCCTCTCTCTCTCTCTCTCTCCCTCTCTCTCATTTTCAGTTCTTAGGTTTGGGTTGATCTGAGCTTAATTTTTCTTTTTTCAGAAATGCACAAAATTATGTATGAGTTTTCTTCTAATACATGGATATGGCAAGAAGAGTAGGAATTTCCACTTTAGCCATCTGGAAGAAAAAAGAGGGGGAAGACTTAGGCCATTTCCGCACTAGACTGTTATAGTGCTATTATTCCACCTTCAACATCCTATGGAATTCTGGGCTGTGTAGTTTACTGAGTCCAAAGAGCTCTCTGGCTGAGAATTCGAAAGTTCCCCTCCCTAAACTGCAAACCCCAGGATTCCATAGGATGTTGAAAGTGGAATAATAGCACTATACAGTCTAGTATGGAAATGGCCTTTGTCTTTTGGGGGCTACAGGTTCTCTGTACCTTCCAACTATCCCTGTTTGGCAGGTACAGTCCCAATTAATCCTCTGTTGTCCCATTTTTTCAGCTGCTTTTAAAATGTCTCACTTTACTCTCTCCTCCTCTCACTTTCCCTCTTTGTCCTCAATTGCTGTAATTTGAGTTCAAAGTGAAAGAGAAGCTTGCATTTAATTGATGCAGGTGGGGAGTGAGGGGGGGAATTGTGTGCCTTGAAGCCATTTCTAACTTATAGTGACCCTAAGATGAACCTATTTTTTCTTTTTTCTCTGAGACTGAAAACATGTGACATGCCCGAGACCACCCAATGAGTTTCCATGGTTGAGCAGGGAGTCCTAGTTTTCATCTCCAAAATTTTGCTGGGCATGCAATAATGAGATATGAGAATCATCAAGCCTTATCCTGAATAGTACTAGAGCATCCCTGTTCTTTGACTCCAGCAGACTATCCTTTAACTTCTGATAATAATGCTTGAGTATCCACTGGCTGCCTTTTGCTGTCTCTCTCATTGCCACAATATTAGAACAAAGCTCAACCTGAATCATTTTGCCTGACATTTTTTTTCTTTTTCCAATACTCCTTGCTTTTTTTTTCTTTTGCGCTCCAGAGTTAAGTTTGCCCTCTATGATATAATTTAAGCCATGCCAAAGCACATGTAGACACGTTGCAACCTGTTCTAGTCACAGGTAAAATAAGAAGAGGCAACTCACACTCCCATATACATGTCTTCCTCTTCTCTGTGGTATGCTGTGGTGGAATGTTCTTCGGAGATGAGGGGGGCAACTGGAAAAGTTATGGGCACCATTCGTCCCATGCACAGACACACACAATGGATCACATAGTTGCTCCCAGTGTGATTGGAAATGACAGTGCATCACTTTCAATTCCAAGAATTGGCCCAAATATAGCAGACTGTTGTGTCAGCTGAAAACTGGAGACAGCTCCTGTACCTTTGATGGTTGTGTAGAAGAGGAAATTGCAGCTGGTGCTGCTTGTTACAAAACCAGGTAATAAACAACACCTGCTGAAACGCCCTCTTTTACACAGACAGGAGTCCTCTTCAGTTTTCACTGCGGTAACCCTCCTTTTGCATTTGGTAGGCAGTTGTGTAGCAATAGTACCCAAACAACCCCTTTTTTGTGGTTGTTTGGATGATTGTGTATGTTTTGGCCATCTCTAGGATTGATTCCTGCATGGCAGGGGGCTGGACTCGATGGCCATTCTGGTCTCTTCCAACTCTCTGTTTCTATGATTCTAGGAGGAGTTTGGGGGGGTCCACAAAACCAGGCCCCAGTTGCCACATGCTTTAAGAGTACTTTAGAAAATGTTCTCTGAGACAAAAGTGATCTGAGGCTTAGTAGCTCTGTCGAGTGTGAACGAGGCTGAGTAGTATTGGTCTCAAGGTGTACGCCGTACTTTGCTGTGCCTGAATCTTATGAATATAAGTTGGAACTTCTAGAAGACTTGTATACACTGAGATTTAGCAACAGACATTATAGCCACTCCATGTAATGTTGAGATACCAAGATGTATTTTGTAATGTATTTATTGTTTCGTTGCTGTCCTCAGAGGCCCAGGCCCACCAAAGATCTGGGCCGTGGGGATTTTGATTTCTCCTCTCACCTTCCTTACCACAGCTCTTCAAAAATCCTTTCCTCTCTTGGCGAGGAAAATTCATTCAATAGGAAGGTAAACTTGGCTTTTAGTAAAAACAGGATTAAATAACTCCCTTTTGTGTGGATGAGACAATATTTGGTCTTGTTCTCTTGAGGGGAAGTGTTCAAAAAAAAATATCTTACAATCTCAGAAACCCTGGAGGATTGTGTCTCTAGGGGACAGCATCACTGTGTCTTGAAGAATAATAGAGTGTGTCTTTTAGTGGTGGCCCCATGTGGATCTAGCAGAGAGAAGAACATACATAATAATGGTAGATTTATGTCACCGCTAGCAGGTCAGTCAGCATCCCAGTCTGTTTCTCTGGGCCTCAGTTGGAGAAAACAATTTCTCCTACCGTTCCGGGGTGGCTAATGGAAGTTGAAGCTGATAATGGCCATACTGAGTAGAATGAGAAGTAGGTATACATTTAGCCATGCACTAGATGGGGAGGTGAGTCATAAACTTGACTTGAGGGCTTCCATTAGCCTGCATTCCTAATTGAGTGACTGAGACCCCAAGGGAAGGCTGCAGCCTGCCAAGACTGCAAGTGGAGCAGAAATGGATATTTACAAGGATTAGATGGGCCCGCCACTGGATCTGCCACTATGAGAGTGGCAAATCCACTCTGGATTTTTCCACTCCTCCTCCTGGAAATGAGTTAAATAGGAGACTGCCAGGGTGTAGCTACAGGGGGGACACAATGAAGAGATTTAGCCCCCACAATAAGAATTTGCCCCCAAATAAAAATTTCCTTCAGTTCCTTACAGGTCTAGCAAGGCAGAGGGAGACACTGAAAACCATTCACACCTAAAAGTCTTCTATTTGCTATGCTTGCAACCCCTGGTTACTTGGCCTGCCTATCCTTTCTTTGGATATTTGAACTGTACTTCGAAATGCTCAGCCAGAGTTCAAGGTCACTGCAATGCTAAAAAATTGGGGAATGAAGGAAGGAGACCATGGAAGAGTCAGAGTTCTTATTTGGGTAGGCACTGCCCTCATTTTGCCCCTCTCCTCTTGTAGCTACACCCCGTGGCTGGAGCTGGACCCAACTTGATCAGATCCACAAGACATTCTGGGTTTAGGAAGACCACCCACATTTTTAAAGGAACCTTTATATCCTTGAGATGGGAAAAATCTGTGCTATCCGAACATGAAGTGCTGATTTTGGATCCATCCTTGGAAAGCAGACTGAAACAAACGTCTTCCCTCATTTGCACCAACTATAGCCAATAGGTGCAAGTTCTTCCGTGACTGGACAGCACCACCTTGTGTCTGCTTCCTATGCAGGCTTTAAAGATGAGAGGCAACATTGGGTGGTACTTGGAAATTAAGCACAAACGTGATTAAATACAGAGAGATTCGGAAGAGGACTTTTAAAGAGAGAAACACTCAAAGCCCTGTGCCTGGGTGGACAGATGTGTCAGTTTCAGTTTCCCCCACATTCCTTTCTTTTTCCCAAATATAGGAAGCCCACACTTATTAGACAGGTGAGGGACCAGGGCATTGTCACAAAATTAAGATCGTCAAAATGTGGAACCTACCGTTCTCCAGTCTTTCACATGTTGAATAAGTGGAAGACGCCCTACACAGGCTCAATGAAAGATGGTGCAAATAAAAAAGGCACTGTGCAGTCACAAAAGCATCGTGAAAGCACCATCTTTTCATTCTGTCTGAGTACTATACTGTGCCCACTGCTTATTCAACATCCGAAGCCTAGGAACACAACCATAGAGGGAATTCTGGCAAACGCAACAGCTTCTAGGAGTCCCTTCTACAGTTATCTTGGGCTGTGTCCTAGATGGGGAATCATGCACATAGAAGGCAGACTCCCCCAGGACAGACTACACTGCCACTCTTTCGTCCCTAACCAGAATCTATTAATTTGACATATGGTTGAAAGAGTGGACCACATGTCAAACATACGGTACTGGTTAGTAATTAAGAACTGTTGGAAAAAGCCAGTCATTGAAAAGCAAGGTGTTAAGGAATGGCAGACACCCGTAATCCCAATTTCTTTCTATTCCAAACAGGATGCAATGTGCAAATATTATCAAAAGTGAAATAAAATAAAATCCTACACTCATCCTTACCGTATATCTGCCTGCTTCCCCTGTAGGTTTTGGGTTGGAGGCTTAATTGTTGGTGGTGTTTGTTTGTTTGTTTGTTTGACAGTGAATCTAACAACTCTGAGGCCTTTTGGGCTACACACTTGTAGTACCGTGCTACTCTTTAACTGTCATGGCAACATCCTATCAAATCCTTGTAGGGAGGACAATGTAGATATTCTCAACCAAATCACTCTTGTGCATCAGCAAACTGTAAACCCTGGGATTTCATAGGATGTTGCCATGGCAGTAGAAGCACAGTGTTCTAACTGCATAGGGTAAAACAACCATATGATTTGCCCTTCTTCAATACCTGGACTCCATGGCAAGAATCCAGTTGGTTGGTACCAACTATAATAAACATATTGAAATTCTTCTGTTGCCTTTTCACACTTAGCCAGTATAGTGCTGTGATTCTACTTTAACTGCCATGGTTCCACCCTATGGCATCCTGGATTTGCAATTTAGGGAGGAATAGTTAGAATTCTCAGCCAGATGCTTCATTAAGCCTATAGATCCTAAGATTCCTTAGAATGTTGCCATGGTAGTTAAAGTAAAATCAAAATGCTACAATTGTATAATTTGGAAAGAGCCCTTGCTTTCCTGCGTGATGGATGGTAAGGTAAACTTGACTAACACTCAGTAATGATTAAAATTGTTCCTCTGAAGTTTTACAGAATATGTTTGCCCACCAAGTCTTTTTCTACACATCCTGCTTCTATCTCTAGATGGAAAATTTTCCATCAATTAGATAAAGAAACCCCATTTGGATGCAGACATTGGTTTCAAGTAAGCCTTTACCTTCCATGCTAATGTGACACATTGACAGCCATCAGTCTAATCTGGCAGAAGAGATCATAACAGGCTTCATCGGATGAATCAGGAAAAAAAATCGTACCTTAAAAGAGACTTCCAACTAAAAATGCTGCATATAGAAAAAGGGTACACCCCCACTCCCACCCTGGCACAATTAAATCATATGCAGTACTTTATTTTGAAAGGAGTGCATACAGATTGGCTGAGGGCAATGCTGTTTGTAGTTCAGCTCTGTTTGGCCCCATCCAATTACCAGGAAGGCTTCCCCCGTCCATAATTCAGCTCTCTTGGAAACCTCAAGAAAAGGCAACAGACATTTTAATAACGATGTAGTGATAAGAGGCCTGCCTAAGAGCTAATGAGGGTGCAAGGGTGCAGCAATTTCATGAGCTGCTATTAAATCAAGCCTTTTATAAGCGGCGTGGCAGATTTCTGGCCTCCAAAACACCCTACTTAACCGGCAAGAGTATTTTCCTTCCTGGAAGGGTTGTAACAAAAATAGAGGGTGAAAAAAATCATCTCCAAGATGGAGGGTTTGGTGGCTCAGCCTCAGCTGACACAGGCAGATGTTCTTACCTCTAACCAAGACTGGGTCGTGGAAACGCTTCCACCAATGGCCGCCTAGTCAGCTGCACCAGCAAAGTGCCTTAGTATAATGATACCACCTTTGACTGCAATGCAATTCATGCTTACATGAGACTAAAGCCCAACAGAGTTGGAGAGGATCTGAAGGCAGCTTCCACCAGCCCTGATCCAGAACCAATCATAGGTACATTATCTAAGGAAGATTTTTTAAAAACTTGCAAATCACACACTTTATATTTAATATTGTGCAACAAAAATAGTTAAGAATGCAAGAGCTTTTACAGATTAAAAAAATAGTTTTTAAACCATCTGATCTTAAAAATAGACAATAGTAGTGAAGCTTAAAATGCAACCACAACCAGTTTCAGTTTTGGGCCATGCTCCAGAAGGGGGCTCAGCGTGGCTACTGAGAGAAGGCTTCACTTCGTAAAGCGCCTGCCTCTGTCGGCGCTGCTCGTTCACACTCCAAACTGAGGGTGCTTTTGCCTCTCTGGGGCAACCCCGAACATTCCCGCTGCAGTCCCTCTGCCAACTTGGAGCTGGAGTGAGCTACAGAGCCACTTTGGCTGCCGTTGGTCTGAGAGCAAACGTTGGTCACTTTTGTGGCTTTGTTTTTGTGGTGGTTGGTGTAAACTTTGTATTTCATCAGGAGAATGAAGATAAAGACCAGAACAGATGCCACAATGATGCCCCCAATGATAATGATCATAGTCCCACCAAGGAACTGGGCATGGAGGGAGCGGCACTGCCTGTATTCCTCCTCCGTGGTGAACTGCACACATCCAACCACCATGGTTGCCGTCAGAGACGTCACGCCATCATCATAAACAGCAAGGACACAAAGATCGTAGTCACGCCCAGCAACCAGATCTGTGAGGAAGAAGGACTTGCTGGCAGCCGGAATCATCCTGCAGAAGAACACACAGTCAGTCCACAGCAGCACAAAATCCAATGCATGTTTACATCCAGCAACCCAGGGAAAGTTATGTGATGTTTTGGATTTGTGGGGTGAGGTGGTATTGTTGCATTTATTAGATAAATTAAGGTAAAATATGGTCATGTGTGTAGCATGTAATATATGTCATAAGGTATGGATCTGTTGCGAGGAGGTGAGAGAATGGAATTTCGAGAGTAACTGGTATTGGCTGAGTTTTGGAAGGGATGTTTAAAAGGCTAGGTGAACCTCAGAGGGGGGCTAGAATATGAATTAAAGAGAGGCCAAGGAGTGGAGAGTCCGTATTAGAAATATGAGAGACAAATGTGAGTTGAAGTTAGTTAGGCACAGTCAGGATTTAGAAGTATTATACAAGTAATCTTTGATGTTATGTTTAAGTACTGAATAACAAATCATTTTTGGATTATACACTTGTGCTTCTGAGAATGCTACATCAGGTTGGAAAGCTTGAGTTTAGATACATGGTGTCTGTAGGGGCAGCAGTTATTCAAGGAAGGTGGAATCCAGGAGAGGGAGCTTATATGAATAAAGGCTCACATAGGAACTATATGGACATCTAGAAGGTCCCCACATTTTATGCCCACTAGTGGGACAGGAGGAGGTCCTCACACTCATGGTAGAAGTGGGGATAAGTCGAAGCCCCTGCAAGATACAGGAATGCACAGGCATCCAAGAGCTGACCTTACAGTTGATGGATTACAGGTTAGGTATTTGGCTCATGAGAACACTAATGTGATGCACTTAAGACTTCTGCACTGGACCAACAAACGTGCACTTTAAAATACTTTAATAATGGGCAACTTCACCCTGACTCTTTGGGCAGCATCCTGTTAATGACATGCAAACACTTGTCTTTTTGGATGGAGCACAGAGAGCTGTTCTTGAGCCCTGTTGCCCCATCCTCTCCTGTTACCCTGTAGCCTCCTGCCACTGATTTGCTGTGCAAGTGCACTTGGGTTCAGTCTGGCTGCCATTGTGCAACTGGCAGGGGGCAGCTTTTGCCCTCTCATCATGTATGCTCTGCCGGTGTATAATGAGTTCTTGGCCTGCCATTTGCCTGAAGGTTTCACGGACTGGAGCCTATTTCTTCAGATGTATTAAGTCGGTATCTGTAGTCCACAAAAACATCAGCCCAATGAGCCATGTTATTTTTTTAGGGTACATAAGACCCTTATTAGACACAGTGGTGGCAATCTTAACGGTGACACACACATACACATTTCCTGTTAGACAGGACACAAGGAGCCCCTTGAATACCATCGAAAAAACTCTCATCCCCACCTTAATAGCTGTCAAGCCCATTTCAATCCAGAGCTCATACAAATTGGTCCAAAATTAACCTGAACCACTTTGTTATTGGATTTTGGCAGAGTTAGTTACACAGCCCTATTTACATTTTGTGTATTTTGGCATATTATTTCCAGTGACATGATGGTTTGGCCTTTCCTTAAGTACCCATGGATAACCCAGTTCCCAATAAGACAGAATTCACATTGAAGAAATATGTATTTTTCCCCTCAGGAACTTGGATTGTTGAACACAACAAGCCTTCATTTCTCAGTCCTTTTGCCTATGATTATGATTGTCAGAATGAGGCTTCCCAAGTCCCAGATTTCACCCTGCAGAGACATCAATCAGGGATCAAGGAATCCTCCTGCACACCTGCAGACGAAAGGCTATAAAACAACTTGCCCATTTTCAAAGGTCTGGTGTTGGCTCCGGTGAAAAGAACCCTGAATTACCTGTACACCAGGATCTCATCAGCCGAGCTGTTGTACTGGATCTGGAACATTCGTATTCCTGGGATGTGGTGCTGGGAAGGCCACTGGATGAGAGCAGAGGAAGAGGTCAGCTCAACTACCGCCACCTTCTTCTCTTGGTAAGATTTGGTTTCATTGGGGAAGCTCGACTTGGCAGAGATAAGAATGTCTGAGGGTCCTGGGTCAGCTTCCTTATCGCAGTTGGTGCTGTTAGCCAGGTGGGGGTAAGGTTTGACCGTGAGTTCAACAGGGGCCGTGGAGACCCCAGCAGCATTGGATGCGATGCAAGTGAATTCCCCTTTCTCCTCCACAGAAGCCACCAAAATATCAAGAGTCCCATTCTCATAGGAAACCGTTCTGGAAGTGTTGGAGACCAGCTTCCCCCCAGGTGAAATCCAGCGGACGTACGGCTCAGGGTCACCCACGGCTTTGCACTTCAAGGAAACGCTTTCTCCTTCCATGACCACCTGCTTGGGGGTCTTGTGAGTGATCATGGGAGGCTCGCAAACAAACTCCTCCTCCCGAATGGTCCAAAAGTACTTACCCATCAGTTCTGGAGGGGAGGCGCACGTCTCCAGATCATCTTCCCTGGTCAGACGCCGCAGCCATACGAGTTCACAGTTGCAGTGCAAGGGGTTCCCCCCAAAGCTCAGCACCAAGGAGGACAAGGGGGATCCCTTTGGCTTGGCATAGACGGGGATGCGGGAAAAAAGGGGATCAGGGGGGATCTTTTTCAATTTGTTGGAAGTCATGTCCAGCCGAGCCAATTTGTGAAGTTCTGAGAAAATTCCTTCTGGTACAAAATCTATGAGGTTATGATCCAAGCTGATAGTGTTGGCATTTGATAGCCTCCCAATAGTTTCCCAAGGAACGTGAACAAGGTTATTATAGGATAAATCCAGATCCTCAATTGTGTCAATGAAATCCTCAAAAGACCCAGGAGAAATATAGTGCAATTGGTTATTACTCAGGATCAAGTGGCGAAGATTGATTAACCCTTTGAAGTGATCCTCGCCAGTGGAGGTGAGCCGGTTGCTATCCAGGTGTAATGCGTGAAGGCCTTTGAGATCAAAAAAGGTGTAAGGCATGATCTGACTGATTGTATTCCTGGACAAGGTCAAGTGAATCAGGTTTGTCATGTTGGCAAAATCCTTCCTCCTCAGGCTGGTGATGAAGTTGTCCATCAGACGGAGCTCAGCGGTTCGCCGGTCAATGCTAGGAGGGACGAAAAGCAGCCCCGTCTTGGTGCAGAGGATGGTGATCGAGGGGGAGAGAGTCTGGCACCGGCAACGTGGCGGACACACCATGGCCTTCACCACAGTGCCCATAACCAGCAGGGAGAGGACCAGCCTTTCCATGGTAAGGTATACAAGCCACCTGGAAGAGAAAGAAGAGGTGGGAAGAAATCCACAATGAAGGAGGTGATCAGAAGACTTGTTAAAACCACTGACACTCACGGGTTGGCATCCTGCTGGTGGTATACAGTGTAAGTCCACGTTATGCCTGCTGGAAGTGAGAAACTGGGCTAGCCTGGTTAGGGCCAGTCAATGGAATACTGTGAAGTATTTTCCCAAAAGTGGGGAAACTGCAAATATCAAAATGTGTGTGTGTGTGTGTGTGTGTGGGAACGGGGCTGAGGCATGGTGTGGAAAGCAGGCACCCAAGGTCCAAAGCAGATCAAAGAAAGGAGAGGGAAAAGTGGTGGGTTGGCATGGTGGCCTTATACTTCCTCTCTCACCCATCTCCTTCCTTGAGTGTGGGGAGGCATTAGGAGAGGGTTTGTGGTGCTGCGAAATCAGGCTGTGAGACATCCTTAGCTGGCCAGACAGCAGCTGGTGGAGGATGAGAAAGACCAGAGGTGGGTTTTTAAAGGCTTGCACGGCCTGATCAGAGCTGCTAAGATAGAAGGTTCACCTGGAAAAGAAGCACTTTGGCGGGGGGGGGTTGGAGAAACTGACAAATAATCAAATGTGTGAGGGCTGACTATAACTTTAACTGGATTTTATTAGGTTCATTATGTTTTATGCATTTATGTGTATCACTTTGACAGCTTGCGCTGTCAGTTTAGATGAATGACCACATTCACAATTGGGATAAATGACCAGACACATGGAAAAGTGCTATCTATGTACGGCACATCACTCTTCACTTGAATTTAAAAAAGGGGACTGGACTCCATGAAAACTGATGGTGAAATAAATTGGCGAGTCTCAAAGGTGCCAAGGACCCTTCCAGCCATGGTCTTCCCCTGTAGATCATCATCTGGTTAGAGATAGATGCAAACGAGAAAGGAGATGACTGGAGAAATGGAGACAGACTATTCCGAGCCTGAGAAATAGCTAACTCAGGAAGTAGACAATGGCCTCACAAAGCTTTATATTAAAACAAATGGATTGATGGCATAAAAACCCATTAGTACAGTTCTGTTCATAAATGCATAGATGCACAGCCAGTTCATAGATGCAGTTTCATTGCTTTAATCAGAATAGATTTCATTTCCACCCAAGAGAAAAAGCTGAGTGTTCTGCGTGTTTATATGACTTTTGTGACCCTCTCAGTTCATAATCATAGAGATTCATAATCTAATTATATAAATTATCTTCCTTACTATTAACCCTGTCATAATCAGGGACAAATGGCGTCTAATTGTAATCATTCCCTTTAGTTGTTGTATAATGGCAATCTCTTTAAAAAAAAAACTCTTTGGAAATATTTACTGCAGTTGTTTGATCGCTTAGACTGCATTATTTATCACCAACACTCAGAGCCCCTTTCTGGATTCATCTCTTCAGGTACATGGTGAATAGCCAGTTCTGTGACATTTAAACTGATGTGGGATGTCATGCCCCAGCCCCAAGACTCTGGTGTAAACACAGACAGCATCCTGCCCAAAAGCCACAACATGCACATGAATAGAACAATACTTACTGCAACCTGGCAAAAGAGAGAGCCCATGAGACTCAGAGCATTTACATAGCGAAGATACATTAATTAGGCAAACGACTGGGGGAGGCTGTTGGCTAATAAATACAAAGGATGGAGTGGGGGAACATCTGTTGCAGACAACTGGTATTACTGGCAGAAACAACCCATTCTTCATCTGGATCCTTGGCTCATGTTCCTGGAAAACCTTGACCCTTGCTTTGTGCGCTGACTACGCTGCTGGATACTCCCTTGAACTGACACTCTAAATTTATTACTGACTTGGACTGCTGAAACAAAAAACAAATAACTGACTGATACACTTTTGTAAACCTTGCCTGTGGCTGCTACAATAGATTCTATTGGAGGATGGTGAACCATGGCTGGCTATTTGGATCTGAAATGGTAGACGGGCCATTGAAATAGGAGCAGGGGTTGGAGTATTAATACCCTCCAATATTCCACAGATGAAAACTGAGGTGTGTGCCACCAAGCAACATCAGAGTGTGCTCAGGGTGCAACAGTTATTACTGAGGAAAAACACACAAGCCAGGAGAGAGGGAAGATTTCTCCTTCTCTTCTCCTCTCTCCACTCCCCTGCTGAGTTAATTGACTGCAAACTACTTTTGGACTTTGAGCATAGCTTCCATCAATCAAAGACAAAGGCAAAAAGCAGAAGAAGGAAAGAGAGAAACTGGGACACTTGAGCAAATGAAAAAGTAGATGACAGCGGTGTAATTGGGACAGTCCCTAATAAGTTGGGATAGTTAAAGAGTATAGTATGGCCAGTCCAGATGGGATATTCTCCCCTCCCACACGCACAAACATGCAAAACAAGCTCACAAACCCAGTGGATACGTGATAGCACTGTGAGCATGCCAGCATGACACGACCTCAGAACAGTTTTTAAGATGGAGAAGCTCAACATTGTGGAGGAAGAATAGCCAGAAACTGCTGAAGTTAATTCCTACACCATCACTCCATTTTGTTTTCCCTTTGTGTGTTATGTCTCATTTAGATCGCAAGCCTGCAGGCAAGGAAATGTCAGACTAACTAATTGCAAGCTGTTCTGGGAACCTTTGTGGCTGTAGGGTGGGGTATAAATACTCTAACTGAATAAATACATTCAGAAAGAAGGAGTCAGACGTTAACTTGGGTGGCTTCTGAAAAAGAGAGGGCTTCCCTGAATATGAAGGAAGAATAACTATGGCATTCTATGAAATCACTGCTGGCAGGAGAATGAGGCTGCTCTCAGTCTTTCATGGTCTGCTTTTCTCTCTGCCTTATACAGTAGAACTCTCAAGGCCCATGAATGTGATATAAATTAATAAAGTGACCATCCATATGCAGAATCTTTTTCAATAGTCAAGGCATAACTTATGTATGTCAAGCAATTTAGACATGAATCTGAGGGATTGTAGCTTAGTGAGCAGAACAGTTGCTTTGCATATAGAAGGTTCCCAGGTTCAATCTCCAACAGCATCTCCAAGTAAGGGAAGGAACAAATCTTGTCTAAAAACCCAAGGACTCACTGCTGCCAGCCATTGTCGACAATAAGGCCCGGAGGAACTATTTATTGGTTTATTAAAATATATTCTCTCCCACTCTGAATCAAAAGCTCTCAGGGCAGACAACAGAACAATGTGAATAGAACACTTTAAGACAACAGTCTAAACAAGGCCCATTTTCACACGGGACTGTTATAGCCCTATGATTCCACTTTCAACTTCCTATGGAATCCTGGGGTTTGCAGTTTTGGGAGCGGCCAGCCGGCCCCTCCCGAAACTGCAAACCCCAGGATTCCATAGGATATTAAAAGTGGAATCATAGCGCTATAACAGTCCCGTGCGGAAATGGCCAAGGTAAAACAATATGACAATTAAATACAATTAAATTGATTGCAAATGGTTTAAAATAAGTTTAAACAAAGACAAAGGATCTGACTCAATGCAAGGCAGTTTTCTACGCACATAAACTATAAAAAAGAGCTCAGAATGCGGGGTTACGGGTTTGTGAGAAGGGAGCTGGGGCATGGTGGGTCCAAACCAGATCAGGGAAAGGAGAGACAAGGCGGTGGGTCATCATAGTGGCCCTATACTTCCTCTCTCACCCATCTCCTTCCTTGGGTGCTGGGGGTGGGCCTTGCGAGAGGGTTTGTGATGCTGAGAAATGTCTGCAAACCTGAGTTCAAAGTACAAAAGTAGTCTGCACACAGTTAACTCAACCAGGGAGAGAGGAGAGGGTAGAATTCTGTCCTTCCCAGTAGATTCAGACAAACTGCTGCAGCCTCTCCTACTTGTGTGTTCTTCCTCATTAATAACTTGTGCCTTCTTGCCCAGATTTTGGTGTTTTTCCGCTGCATGTGTCCCATTTTCAATCTATGACATGTTGGTGGACATGATAGCCGCAAGCCTGTTTCTTCATCTAGGAATATCTGGAGCAAAAAGGGGGTTTCCTTGTGCTAGGAGTCTGTGTATGAGTATCTGAATGTGTGAATGCAGATGATGATGTGTTTGTTGGAGAGGTGAGCACTAAGTCCTGCAGGAGAGAGAAGTGGGATCTTTAGCCTTCTTTGGGTTTGGGTCAAGTACATCAAGCAGTGGGAGAGTTTTGTTGCTCAGTTTCGTTCTGGTTGTTCCTTTTAGCCATAAAATCCACGCAATGCATTTTTTAAAAAAAAAATCTATTTGGAGCCCATTCTCAATGCAAGGATACACGGCCTTAGGTACACTTAACATACTACCAAAGAAACTACCGTGACATGAATGTTATTCGCTGCCTTGGATCCCATCCTGGGTGAAACAGAGAGTATAAAATAAATAAAACAAATAAATTTCTGTGAAACAAAGGGCTGCACAGGTCTTATATTTATATTAAACAGAATCTTGGGGCCTTTCCACACTACACTGTTACAGTGCTATTGTTCCACTTTCTACATTCTATGGAATCCTGGGGTTTGAAGTTTAGGGAGGGGCCTTTAGAATTCTCAGTCGGAGAGCTCTTTGGTCTCAGTAAACTACAAATTCCAGAATAATAGCAGTATAACAGTGTAGTACAGAAAGGCCCTAGCTTTCAAAGAACTGAGGGTAAATGCCCTGGAAGTCCTGAAAATAATATTTTTTTGGGGGGGGGCAGCTTTGAGTTGCTAGGCCAGGACTATCCAAGGCCATGAGAAATAAAGACCAAATGCTGAAACTGAAAGATTACTCCCTCTTGTGATGTTAAGGGCAACGACCCCGGTGATATCACAAAGGTGATGTTAGAAAGAGTAACCCCTGGTGATGTTATTAAGCGTGATAAATTAAGTATCATTCACTGCACAGAGAATGCTATTCAAATGCAAAACACCTGTGAGACCTGGCAACCCTGGGGAGAAGGATCTATAGCACCCATAATCAAAATGATCCTAGGCAGATAATATGAAAAATATCTACACCCTTCACAGCTCTCCCCTTGGGGGACCTATCATCTCGCTGGAAGCATTGCAGAAAGCCAGGCTGTGGATAGGATCACATGGCCCACGGAACAAGATCAGAGTGTTCTTGCGCCAAGCAGTTACTGATTCCAGGCAAACCTATTAATGATGAAATAATTGTTTGCCCACTCTATTAAGCATGTAAATCTCTATCTCATGCTGACATCCAAGGATGGATAATTTGCATAGATTTATCCCTGCTGGAGGAGAAAATTGAAGATATTTTCATGATAGTGTCCTGGCATTCTCAGTTTGTAGATGTTCCATGGAATTATACTATGCATAAATACATGGACAAGATCCTACAGAGGCGAATGGGGCATAAAATGCCTCCCCAGCAGAGCTCAGCTCTGTCTGCCCTCTCTAGGGCTGCCAATTCAAAATCATCCCAGGGTCTGAGATCTAGGAAGAGCCCCTTGTGATGTCATTTAGTATTATACATTAAGTACCAACCAGACATGCTCACAACTTTTCATTCTACCAATCACACAAACAGACAGAGAGAGAGAAAGACCCCTCCCTTAATGGCAAGCCCCAGGATTCCATAGGAGGTTGAAAGTGGAATAATAGCACTATAACAATCTAGTGCAGAAATGGCTGGAGAATCGTCTTCTTTGGGAATTAAGACAGAAATCTTAACTAAAGGTGCTGTCCTCAGATCACACTTAAGTGAGCGGATTACTTCCTTAGAGAGAAGGGATAAGGAACATTTAATCTTGCCCACTTACTTCCACTCAGAAGTTGGATGCAGAGCAGAGTGGAGGGTGAGCCCTATCACCCCAATGACTGCGAAGGAAGGAGAAAACTAACCAAGCAACTACATGGACCCCTGAAGAGGCTTTACAAATTGGAGCAACAAATTAATTAAACCTTGAAAAACTGTAGCAAGCAGCTGCTGTCTTAGCTAAGCTGGAGATTTCGACTTTTCCTTTTGTCCCAAGCTGATCCCACCAAAATTCAGCTGGAGAAGTCCTGGAGATTTTGCAACTTTATCTCCCACTTGGGATGACTTATGAAAACTGGAGACTTAGAGCCCAGCTTTGAGATCTGGGAACCCTAACCCTCTCCCCTCCTGCAGGACTTACCTCTCTCCTGGAGGCCTCCCCAGTACAGCCAGATAGTGGTTTAGGGGGAGACCAGGTATGGCCAAGAAACATCTGGCTTTGTCCAGCTGGACACTGGACACTCGACAATAACAAATGCATTCTCCAAGACCTCTCAGGGCATCTCCAGAGGTCCATGCCATCACTGCCATGTTTCAGGCTATGAGAACATAGCTGAATGCTTCTTAGTCATTCCCTGCTGTCCCCCAGCTACTATGGGGTCATGTAGGGGCGGGGGACAACAGCAAGAAGGTGAATCTCAAGAGGGTGGGAGTAACTACACAAAGGAAGTGGCACAGAACCTCCACAGCAATCATAAAAAGACGTATGGTAGCAACTATCCCAGCATGTGCGTCTAACAGGATGCCAGTCCATCCTGTTTTCCTGCACCAAAATCTGGGGGCTTTTTTATGTGTGTGCACTGAAATCTGCATAAGAAACTGTATATTCCATTAAAAATGCACTTTCCTGCTCACGAAGGATGTTTTCAGCACAAAACCCTTGGGTTTTTGCAAGACACCCATGTGCATTTCTGCGCTGAACAATTCTTCAGAGCACCTCATGCAAGGTGCAAATATTTGAAAAGTCTTGCAAATATTAGAAAAGTCTTGCTGTCTTATTCTTCCTGACGGCTTTAGTCAAGGATTGGGAAACCCTGTTCTCAGCTAGGAAATTAGTAACACCATATACAATTGCCATCGCCGTCTACAGAATGGTGTATTTACAGTTTTCATCTGAGAACTCCAGGTGGGAGAAGCCACTTCCACACTGGATTTTATGAGGCTTGTTCACAGTTTGGCAGCTTTACCAGCAGGGGGCATTGACAGCAGCAAATAACAACGTGGAGCTGCAAAGGATACCTTGGCTGAGAGCTACTTCTGGATCACTAACAGGGGTAGCATGAGGAGGGGTTGCTTTTCCCCATACTATGCTGGTGTAGCAGACACCAAGGAGTTCTTTCTGGTCTTGTGAGGATGGTCTTTGGAGTGGCAGAGCAGGAAGTCTCAAGCCCCGCTTTCCCAAAGTAGACTCGGAGGGCTAACGCTCCCACCTGAAATGAACTGGCAAAACTGGAACAGCAAGACTCCTCTGTAGTTGAGTCTCCTTGGGCATTATCAACCAGAAGTGTACTAAAGGGTCAAGCACTAAAGAAATATTAAGGCAACCATCACCACTGAGTTCTCCCAAGAATAATAAAGCCTGCCCATAAATTCTCCTATGCGCACATACTTGAGAATTAGCTGCATGGACTTCTACATACACATTGTGCTTGTAAGAGTCTTGCCATTTAAGGACATTTGGATGTTAATGGATGGGAAAATTCCTTTGTCCTCCCCCTGCGAATACTTGCAAGTGGGTAAAATTAATAACCACTTGCCTGCCAATGTTGAGGCCCTCCCTACCTTAAAAAGTGTTCTGGGGCCCTGCTGATGGCTGGACATGGAGGAAGTAGGAACACCTTCAGCTCTGCATGGCTCCTACAGGGCAGCAGCTGCCTGTTCCACCTGTCCAGATATCCTAGCACTCCATCCCACCTGGAGAGAAAAAGATGAATTACAATATTTCTAGAAATGGGCCAAACCTCCAGATCTTTTGCTTCCCACCCCCACCAGAAGGCAAGTGCATTGTACCACTCATGAGCCTGGTTATCAATCCTCTGGTGGGGAAAGAAAAGGAGCGATGTTTGATGACAGGTAAATGGAAGCAAATGGCCAGTAGATGTCAGCAATGCTTCACGATTATCAGGTATAGAGCATCCTTGGATATGTAACTAGTCCAGGAGATAAAACAAATATCGTAAATGCACCAGATCCTGTCTGATTTTGGAAGCTAAGCCAGGTCAGCCCTGGTTAGTACTTACACGGGACACTGCCAACAAATACCAAATGCTGTAGGTTACATTTCTGAGGAAAGAACTGTCAGAACCAACTCTGAGCATTCCTTGCCTAAGAAAAACCTATGGGGTCACCATAAGTTGACAGGCAACTTGAAGGAACATAACACACACACCATATACCAGCATCCCCAAAGCTCCACACTGCCAGCTGCCTGAAGTCTTTGTGGAGTCTAGAATGGGTATGTTGACACCTTGATTCTTTTTCCTCATCTTGATTATTTGATTTTCTAGCTCAATGGCTCAATGGCCTTTGTAGTCTCTTCCAGCTCTTTGATTCTATGGCCTCCCAGGAGTCTTCCCGAGGTTCTGGAAAATGACATCATTGTCACATAGCTGGCTATAGTCACATAGCCAGACACTTCTCAACCATTCCAGGGGATTAGGGATGCAGGAGGACCTTCCATAGGGGAGAACCTTCCAGAGGTTCATTTCATAGTTCTACCATGGCAGAACTTTCATGATACATCTCTTGATGTATCTCAGGCAGGATCTCAGCCAAAGCATTTCCTGAACACTCAAAAATCACTCTGTTGGTACATTATTCATGTGTAAGTTCCCTTATAGAAACAGTTGGACATTTTTGTCAGATGGAGAGCATCCACATTGTGCAGAGCCATTGCACATACAGTTGCATAATGCGCAGGGATGCACACAGCACATTTGGTTTCTTGGTTCAGTTATGCAATGTTAGAATTTAGTGTGGTTAGTAGATTTGGCTTCTTGGTTCAGTTATCAGTATTTTCATTTGGTCTGGTTAGCACATTTGGGTTCTTGGTTCGTTTGTGCAACATTATCAATCAGCACAAGGGCTGTGTAGCATAACAATGGCATAATTCTATAGGGCCTATAGGGCCTATAATAGGGCCTATAATAGGGCCTATAATAGGGTCTATAGGACCTATAATCCCTCTCCATCACTGCATCTTTGCAGTCTTTACTGTAGCCAAGTGGGGCAAGTTGATGGGAATTATGGGGCCCTTCCAATATAACTAGGACTATAACTCCCAGCATTCTTCACCACACTAACTAAGGCTGCTGGGACTAGCAAGCCAACACCATCTGGAGGGACAAACGCTGTTTGCCTCTAATCCATTACCGGGTCCAGGCCGCTGGCCAGCCACCTAGCTAGCCTGACCCTCTCGCCAGTAATACTGAAGGTGGACTCTGAGTTTGCATTAGTCCTCTGCAGGTTTTTCTAAAAGGGCACAAGGGAGCCACCCCTCAGCTCTGTTTGGTTCTCCAAGTCAAGACCTTTTCAACCTTTGCTAAGAATAATAACTCAGATGGTTGTAACCTGAGGCTAAAGCCATACCTGGAGCCATTCCAAACACATATCATAATCACCAGAACAGACTGAGGCAAAGTAGCTTTCAGCTCTCTTCAGAAATGTGTATGGGGACTGCATCAGAGAAGGACTTTAGGAGATGCAAAAGGAAATGTAAGGATGATGGGCTCGCAGCCAAGCGAGGGCTTCCGCAGGTCAGTCAAAGCAGAACAGCAAAAACATCAGACCAGTCACCCCTCAAAATCATTATGATATCTGAATCATAATGATAGTCTCAACTGAAGTAATACCCATTGAATGGTGACTTAACCCTTATGTAAATTCCACTGATTCAGTGGGTCTACTCTAGTTGGGACTTAATAGGATTCAGTCTTATGAGAGACAAAGTTTTACTATTTCTTTAGAAAAATTAGTTGGCACTGATTAGTTCTGGGGCAGACTTCAGAAAAGTGTTCACAGTTCTTTTCCCCAATGCCCAAATACAGAAGCATATCACCACCTTTGCCTTGGCAAATAGCCTACTGCTAACAAAGACTGTCAGGGTCAAACTGGAGGTGACATTTGTCATGGAGTCTGTGCTCGCAGAGTTAATCCAGAGAACAGGAATAGCTGCTGTGGTGTTAATGTGGGGGGGAGACAGAGGGAGAGAAAGCCAGGGCCAAACATTGGAATGGGTTTTAAGTCTTTGTCCCAGTTGCTATCCTATTTGGAATCATCTCCATGTGTCTGTAGTCCACAATGGGAGGAACTTATTTGGAGCAAAATCTTTCTGCTTAGGGCAGTCAGCTCTTTGTCCAGAGACAAAGAGGTCAAACTATGCAACGTTATCATTGATAATCATAATTACTGATTCTCCTCAATCAATATGCTCAACTTCTATCTCTTTGTAGCGGTTGTGAGAGCAACAGTGTGGCCTTCATCAACAAAAATAAGCTTAGATTCCACAGCAGACATATAACCACAGTGTCATGGTTATGATCTGTTTCCCAGTTTGATTCCCAAAACCCATCTCAAAATCCAGAGGCACACTGAAGTAGAGAGCTATGTGGTGCCGGCAGGCAGTGCACTGAAGGATGATGTGTCCGGTCCCCTCCTGCCAGCAAGCCACAGCGTGAGAAGCAAAAGCAGGGACCTGTGTGTGGTCCTGTTGCAACTCCTCGACATTGCAACTTGCTAGCGGAAGAAGGCTGGACGGCTCATCCTTGAGCACCCCACTCACCACTACTGTGGGACTCCATCCGTTGGTGTGCCTGGCTGATCGTCTAGGTGGGTTTCAGGGGCATTTACAAGTGTGCCAAGGTTACCACGATCATAAACGTGAGTAGCAAAACAATGGCAAGATTGTACGTCTAACTTACAACAGCATAACCAATGAGCAGGACGTTAAGCACAGCCTTGCCCATTGGAGTCAACCATACTCTCCCCACTTTCAAACATACTACTTTTCCTTCTAACCAGATGTATTCATCCTGGACTGAAAAACCGTTCTATTGTCCTCCTGAGGGAAAACTCCATTCTTGCAAGCAGGAACAAATAATTTTATCATTTTTCCACCTCACGGTAGGAAAGTCACTGAGTACTGTATAGGTCGCAAAGACTATATGCAATTCAGGAGTTACTTTGTACAAAAGAAAAACACACATATTTATCCTTCCCTGCCACGCACATGCAGACCACAGAAAATGACATTAAATAACATTTCTGTGCAGAAAACAATACTCCTGCACAGAAATTCTGGTGTTGTTTTCCATGTGGAAAATGATATTTTCTGTGTAGGAATATGTTATTCTTGTGGGGGAGGGGTCATTTTATACACAAAAAATAATTGCATTTTTCGTGTAAAATAAGTCCCAAACCAAAAGACACTTGCCCGCCTTCAAGTCATTTCTGACTTATGGCAACCCTACGAAAAATCTATCACAGGTTTTCCTGGGGCTGAGAGTATGTGACATGCTCAAGGTCCCCCAGTGGGTTTCCATGGTCGAGTGGGGAATCGAACTTTGGTCTCTAGGTTTGTAGCCCAATCTCTAACCACTATAGCATGCTGGCTCTTTCTGACCTATTTGGCATTCTCCTTATATGGACTTCCCAAAACTTGAGAAACCCATTTTGCAGCCATTTTTAAAATATTTTTTTCCATCCTCTCTCCTGACCCATATGGAGAGCAGCCCAAGGATCTCTTCTCTTTCTCTCTCTCTCTTTCTCTTCCTCTAACTTACACCCACCCACCTACCCACCATTTCTGGAGCATTTATCATCCCTCATGCTATCGACAGTGTCTCCTGCTATTGTTCTATCAAAAATAGGCATTTGGAAACTTTAAACTTTAAAAGACATACAAGAACCACAACAAGGATTTTAGCACACACCAGATCTTTCTAAAGCAAGTCCTTAATCTGCCCTGCTGTCCCCTAAATTTCTTGAAAGGATGAAAAACACCACATGTTCAATCAGTATGATTAGTCAAACAATTCATTAATCACTGATTAAAAATCTTCAAGTCTAATCAGAGCTTTCCCAGCCATTTTAGAGTGGATTGGGTTGCAAGGAATTTTTGAGTGTTATTCCTTATCGCAGGGAACTTGGGATGATTCACCCATCTCACCCCATCTCCTCTAAAACAAGGGTGGGCAAATTGGGGTCCTTGAGCACCCAAAGCACTGTCCTTGAAACCCCAAGACCCCCAATTTTTTTAGACTGGGGGTCCACCCAATTGACCCTCAAAATGGCTGAAAAGTGCTGCCAGATGCAGTGGTTTTTTCCCCCACCCACCTCAAGTCCCCCCACATACCCCAAAAGCAAAAAAGAGGGGCTAGATACTGGCTAAAATCCAAACAGGAAGTGACATGACATCACCTCCAGTCACATTAGGTGTATTGATGTGGTGATGTCATAACTCATGGTGAGGAGAGGGAAGCCATGTGAGTTAGCAGCAGTCCAGGGCTCAAGAACCTGAGGAATCAATGTGTAGCTGGCGAAACCAAGACAGAGAGAAGGACACATAGAAATCAACATCTGGTTCCATGAAACAAGGCAGAGTCTCCAAGCTGACTTGAGTGTCTTTCACCCAGAATGAGTGACAGATCTGGCGCCCAGTGAATAAAGAGTTTTTGTTGCCTTGCGTATCTGGAGAGGTTGAATGTTCAGTGACAACACCTGGGACAGGTGATCCAACTGAGCTGTAGGTGTGCCAAGCCCCTCCTCAAATGGTCTTGCGCTGGTGATATCTCATAGGGAAGCATGATAGGGGGCAATGGGGCAGAAACTGGTCCCTGTTCCCTTTGCAGTTGCCCCTTCTGACTCTAAAAGACACAAGAATCTATGAAATGTTGGCTGAGATCATGTGATGATATGTCCAGCCTCTCTCAGTTGCAGTGCACACTGAAAGATAACTTCAGAGAGCCCTGCGGGGTCTTGTCAGGATCCTGCAGCTGTCTGTCTCCACACACCCAGCAACCTGGACATGTCATTTCCTCATCATCTTGCTCTCCAGTGCCTTGATAGTGGCTGTGTTTGTGGGGTGGGGTGTGCTTTAAAGGCAAGATTTACAGGCCACTTTTGGTCATTGCAGTCAGGACTGTAAACCTGAATAATTACGATGTTGTAAGCAAGGCTTACAGCATCGTAATTCCTAAACAGGATGGCAGCCAAAAGGTTACCAACTCTTGGCAACATCCCTTTTAGCAAGCATGATCACAACCGTGCTACCCTATTTTTTAAAAAAAAAAAAAGAAAGGAAAAAAAAAGAAAAAGTCTTTCACCTTGCATTTTAGGATTGTACTCATTGTTTTGTAAAAAGATTTAAATATTTATGCTCTTTTTGTCATGTTGCTACCCATTTCTACTACCTTAGGAAGCTGTGTCATGCAGATTTAATAACTACACAAAATGTGACCCAGAAAAAGAGCCCCACAGCAGGCTTTGCAGCCGTGCCGAAATCAACTTCTCTTCTTCTGCCCATTCCCAGGTGCTTTGTCTCCCCCAGAAATAGTCTACTTCTTCGTTTAGAAAATGTACACCCTGCCCTTCTACCACAGTCACAAATATTTTTTAAAAAAAGTTCCTCCCCAAATGTTAATGTTGATACCATTAGATTTGTCATTTACAAACTACAGAAAGAGAAACAAAAACGTAACCAGAAAAGAATTGGTCTACTAATAAGTACCCTCTAGCTCTCCAAATTTGGCAGGGGCAGTCCCAGTTAATTCTCTGCTGGTCCATTTTCTCACCTACATTTAAAATATCCAGTTTCCCCTTCTTTTACCATTTCCCCCGTTTGTCCTCAGCTTATTTCAGTTGCTGAAAACCAAGCTCAAAGTGCAAAACTAGTTTGAAGTCAACTCAGGAAGGGGGAAGAGAAGAGGAGGGATGGAATCTTAGGCCCTTTTCACATGTGGGGGGGTAAACGGTGTAGAGCGACCTCCCACGGAGGTCGTCTACACCGTAGAGTGCACTGGCATGGACTACTTTTAGTAGCGTCACACCAGAATCCACTCAGGAGCGGCCGGAACAAGCCGGGCCGTGTGTTTTTTAAAAACCCCTTTTTAGAGGTTTTTAAAAAGCACGGAGCGCGCAGCCCCGTTCCGCTCCGTCGCCTGGCTCTAAAGTGGATCTGCAGGCGAGCGCAAGTGTGTGCCTGCAGATCTGCCAGGGGCGGGCTTCCGGCTGGCGAGCTTCTCCGGTTGGTGGAGAGCCTCCACCAACCGGAAGCTGCCGTCTGCGACGCCGGAGGAGTGTGGAGCAGCGAGCTCGCGCTGCTCCACGAGGCAACGGACTTACCCGGCTGGAGGTAAGCTGCGTTTTAGCCTGTTTTCGCCCGTTCCCCCCCCGACATGTGAAAAGGGCCTTAGGCCCTTTTCGCACGCCATTTCTCATGCGAAAGGGTCTCCAGAGCGTCACGCGATTGCGAGGACCATTCCACATGATGTCCTCGCAATGGCGCAATGCTGCCGGGGCCAGTAGGCAGCAATTGCACAATATACCATTTCCGGCTTCTTGCCGAAAATGATGCACGATCGTGTGCTGCTCCGGGGCCCCACACGCACTTACCTTGCACGTGGAGCCTCTGGAGACGCGGCCCTCACGCTTCCTCCCCCAGCACAGCCTGGAAAGTACCTGGCTGCACTGCAGAAGGAAGAGGCGGAGCCCTCACGCTGCCTGCCGGCCAGCAGGGAACTACTGCGGAGAATAAGCAGAGGGGACGCGAGTGCCTCTTGCAAGAGGCTGCTCGCGTGATCCCCGCATGCCCACACCGGGACAAGGTAAGCTGTGGAAAGGGCCTTACTCTTCCCATACTTACTACTTAAATTCCACGGTTTCTCTGTTTGTTTTGTATGTTCTTCTTCATTGATATATTTTGCCTGTTGTTGCCTGGCCACATCCTTCGGACCACACCCTGATGTGACTTGGCCACATGTGTCCCAGTTTACATCTGTGAAATGTTGGAGGGTATGGTAAATTTACTCAATCTGACAGGCCAAATGTCAGACAAAACAAAAACATCTTGAGCACACAAATTGTCACGGGCTAGGAGTCAGCTTCTCCAGGTGAACAGCAGCCTCAAAGGAGGCCAAGCAGACATGAGCACACGAGGAGCTAATCAGGCTGGGGTGAGAGCCACATGGGTCCAGCCTTTCTAAAGAAGGCACAGGGTAGTGGCCCAACACCAGAAACAATGAGTGTGTTTGCCAGCCCTTGCCTGCTCACTGTCTGCTTGCCTTCTCTGACCTTTGGACTGTCTGACCTTGCTGCTTGCTGAATTCCTGACCTTTCGATCAACACTGGACTTCGCTTCCGCTTTACCCTGAGCAGGCAAGCTTTATTAGACTGCTAAGCTGTATCTGTTTGCCTGCTGAACATCTTGACACTCCACTGCCTGACAATGGACAGCCAGTGGCTATGACACAAACGATGATTAAGAGTGAGCTGGGCACCCAGCCTTTCTAGAGAAGGGGATGCCAACATTTGGGCACGGCCTCAAAGAAGGCTCTCCCCTGCAAGCTGACAGCAGCCAAGATACTACAGTGGCTCTGCATAGCACAAATAAACACAAGCAAAGCTTAACTCTGCTTTCATTATGCAACCCTGACACTGAATAGCAACATGGTGCAATGTATGCACATTAGTGTCCTAATGCAACTGCATGTGCAATGGTTCTGCACGCAGAACTCCGCTACCAGGGAGCCAGGGTAGCTACTGTAAAATGGGTATCATCGGCACTCACTTCCTAGGGTGGCTAGACAGCAGTTCTTAATCTGTGATCCATGGACCCCCAGGGGGCCACAATGTCCTCACAGGGGATCCACAAAGTCTTGAAGAAATATTATGATCTTTTACAGTTTAAACAGAAAGGAAGGAAGGAAGGAAGGAAGGAAGGAAGGAAGGAAGGAAGGAAGGAAGGAAGGAAGGAAGGAAGGAAGGAAGGAAGGAAGGAAGGAAGGAAGGAAGACAGATTTGTACTGAATCATTCCAATAAAAAATATTATAATAGGAGTGTGGCCATTTACTTATTTCTCCTTTTTTGTCAAATCTGAAGACCCTTGATGAGCAACTTTAAAAAAATATTTGATGCCCTTTAGGGTTTTAAATCTTGAGTTTAGTCTTGGTGAAATGTGGCAACAAAATATATTTAAAGGGGGTCTGTGGTAAAGGAAAGGTTAAGAACCACCAGGCTAAACCGTCTCCCTCTTTGCTGTCCTTTTGTCAATGGGTAAAGATCTTTTGAATTTTTACAAAGTTCTAGGAACTCATAGCTTAGGAGAAAATAACTTCTTTAGCATTCGGTAGTTTTGAGGGGTTTTTAAAATCTTCAACGGATATGTGTTACACAGTTTTAATCCTATAGATGGTTTATTGGCATTTTAAACATTTTTAATGTTTTTATCGACATGTGTTTTCAGCTGTATTCCTTTTTTTTAATCTTGTAAGCCACCTTCAGTTCCTGCTTTGAGAAAAAAGTGGAGTATAACTAAACCAATCCAATACAATGCAACTGCCGCTTCAGCATCAATGTCTCCAGAGCTTGGGTTTTCCTGTTCACAGCCTGATCTAAACACAAAAAGACATATTTAGATAATCCGCTCTTTGAGGTTTGGTCCTTTTAAAGTTCTTCACTGAAATGTCAAACTCCTTCTAATGCTCCATTGTAAAAAAAACCTTATGGCACCCAGCCAAAGACCAAAGACTGAGACAGCTGGCTTTCACTCTCTGGGGCATCCAGACAAATGCTTGGGAGTTTACTGTATTCAACAAAGGAAGATTTTTATTATCCAGTATGCCAAATACATGGGGGTGGGAAGTGGGGCAGAGAACCCAACTACAGACTAGGAAACATAGACCTGGGTCTATTGGTTCATCCCAACTAAAGTAGATCCATTGATTCATTGAATCCATAAGGACTTACCTATGGATTGATTTAGGAAAAACGTCTTGAACATAAGAAATATGCTAAGCGTGGAGTATACTGCCTCAGAGGGTGGTGTTAGGGTGGATAAACAAACCACACCTCATGTATCCCCAGGTGGACACAGAGCTTGACTTGAACTCTCAAACACAAGGTAGGAAGGTAGAACAGAGAAGGAAAAGAAAGACACACACACACACACACACACACACACACACACAAAGGATCCCTCCCAGGAAGGATGATTTATTCTTTCAGGCTTCCCTTCTTATACCATTTTTATGTTTATATTCAAGAATGCTTACAGAAAGAAAAGATTCATGCATCAGCGTCAGCAGAGTCACAGCTTGTACATGTCTTACATTCTATCTGACCCTTAAGATCCCTAAGTCTATGTGTTCCAGTCAACACCTTGGGTCATTCCCAAAGACATCTTTTAAGACAGCGGTGTTGTTCATTTGTACATACCGATCACTGATACGCACTAAAGAATTCTAAAACAAGGTTGTTTGAAAAGCTCTGAGTGTCTGACAATTAATATCACAGTTAATTGTTAACACACATCAATTACAGAGCACCAAATTTCAAGCCTAACAGTGGGAGAGTGTCATTCTTTGGAGATTTTTCAGCATAGCTTGGATGGCTTTCTCTTAGGAGCTGTATATTCCAGCATGGCAGGGAGTTGGACTAGATAACGCTTGGAGAGTCGTTCTAATTCTTTGATTAAAACGTAAGCATGAAACAATTTAAAAACACCTTAAGTACATTTTTTAAAAAAAGCACACATTGCACATCCTTCTACTTCAACCAGTTAAAAGCTGAAGGTCTGTTTACATAGGTAGGACTTTGCCTATCAGTGAAAAGAGATCAGAGAGGGGGCCAGCCTACAAGGAACCGCTGAGAAGGCCCCCTCCCATGTCTTCATCAGATGAGCCTCTGAAGGTTTTGGGAAAGAGAGAGCTGTCTTCCCCAAAGATGGGTAAGCCACATGCAGCTCATATTTGTGATATACCTGTGTTCAAACAGTCTGGACCTAAGTTATCTGCAGCTTTATAGGTCATAACCATTCCTAAATACCCAAAAGAATATTTGGAAATACCCAAGATCAGATCCTGTCTGATCTTGGAAGCTAAGCAATATCAACCCCGGTAGTGCTAGAATGGGGGAGGTCACCAATGAATACCAGATGCTGTAGGCTATATTTCAGAGGAAGGAACTGGCAAAACCACCTCTGAGTATTCGTTCTCTAAGAAAACTCTATGAAACCCCCAGGGTCTCCATATGCCAATAGGCAAACTGAAGGCACATACACACATATAGTTCATAACCAGCCCTCTGAATTGCTCCTGGAAATGGACCCGAAGACAACAAAACTGCTTGAGGCAGGGAGATCTGTGCTCCCTATAATCAGCAGTCAAGGATAAAACTATTTATGAGCTCACTTTACAGACACTAATGTCTTGCTAACCGGAGAACCAGCCCTCCGCGGAACACGCTGTGTGTTAAAAGCACACCCTGATATTGTAGACTTCTCAGATCATCTGCTGTGCAGTTAATGTAAAATGTCCTTGGAATTTCAAGCGAGTTGCTATGCGACAGTCGCCCAGTCAAAGGGCCACGCCTTTTAGCCTCCTCCCTGCCCGTCTATTCCATCATCCAGGGCTGCTTACAGTTTGCTAGAAAGGCATCACTTGTATTGTGTGCAGTGATGGAATTAATTTCTGGAAATCACATTTCACATTGAGTTAATTCTGTCTGCTGCCAAAGAGGACGAGGGATATTGTGTCAATACCACAAGAGAATAGTTGGAAAATAACTGAAATGAACTTGACAGGGAGACTTTTACTTCTTGATTAAATCTAAATAGAACCTTTCAACCCCCTCCCATTTTTTCAATTAGATAAGCAAAACACCACACTCAAAAGTGAAAAGTGTGTGTATGTGTGTGTTATAAGAATTATCTACATATTTCTTTAAATAGTTCAGTGCTGCCTTTTTGAGAGCCAAAATGGTATAGTACTTTGAGTTTTGGACTAGGGCTCTGGGAGAGCAAAGTTCAGCCAAGGAAGCTTACTGGGTGACACTGGGCAAGTCACACTTTCTCAGCCTCATAACAAGGAAATGGCAAAACTTGCCTTGCCCAGAAAACCCTAGGATGGGTTCATCTAGGGGACACAAAAATGGCCCTGGGGACTCCACACAGCTTGTGGACTGCACTTTGCCAACCCTTGTTGGACACCACATTTCCTACCACTATTGACCTCCTGACAGCCTGTTTACCAGCTTTTTTTGGCAGGTGGCAGAACCCAATTTTGTTGGGAAATAGAGTGTGTAGGGCTGATCCTCTTCCTATGCCTTGTGTGATGATGGCGGTGGCAGCAGCATAAAAAAATAGAGCAGGACAGAGGAGTGAGGAGACAAGTAGATCCTTGGGGGCCAAAGAGGAAATCTCTGAGGGCCGGATGTGGTTGATAGATTCCTCACCTGCATTTAAATAATTAAAATTAATAATTAAAATAATTCCATCAGCCCAAGGGGGTTTTAAGGCTGATGGAAATGAGGAAAGTCTCAGGAATCATGTGTGTGTGTGTGTGTGTGTGTTTTATATATATATATATTTATATATATATATAAATATATATTTATATATATATATATATACAAAAAATACAAACAATCTATCAAATATCTATCAATAAGTCAATTTCCCATTCTTCACCATCTTCACATGACTTCCCCGCTGGGTTGTCCTTACATAAATATACTTCATATACAAATGAACATCTTTTTTCCCAAACATTTAAACATCAACAGGGCTCTACTAATAAAGATACAAATGGAATCCTACTTAAATTTACATCTATTATAACATTTTTCAATATACCTTAGATGAGATAGGGGGAAAATAGGAAATTCTTACATTTAGTATATTTAAAATAAGGAAATTAGTTTTGAAGTCGATTGAAAAACCTGCATCAGGTAGATAACTATCCATTGAGAAGGAATTCCACTGTGTGAGACCACCACCAAAAAGTCCCTGTCCTTCAGAGAAAGTGAAGACCAGCTGCAGTTTACTGAGGCCAAAAAGCTCCCTGGCTGAGAATTCTAAAGGCCCCTCCCTAAACTGCAAACTCCAGGATTCCATAGGATGCTGAAAGTGGAATAATAGCACTATAACAGTGTAGCATGGAAAGGCTCTAAACTAGGGATCTTTAGCAAGAACCTAACCATTGCCCTCTTAAGGCTGTAGAACCACACCCTCCCTCTGATAAGAAGATTGTGAATCTTGACCTATCCAAAGGCATCACTTTCTCTTGCACTTGAATCCTAATCCTAGCACTAGATTGAAAGACAGAACCCAGCAAGCTTCTGAGCAAATCCTTTAACACTCCTTCATGGTGGATCTGCAGCAGCTGGTTCTGAGATTTAAAATTACTTTGCTAAATGCATGGAAAGCACAGCTTGGCACGTTTTTTGTGCCAAGAGCAAGAAGAAAACCCTGCTTTTATTTCCATCCTTAAGGGGGGGTTTCTTTGCCCAGCCCACTTTTTAACAAAACATCCCAAACACTTGAAGAGGCAAGAAAATAATCCCTTGCAAAGCTAGGTATTGCTGACGGTAATATTTAACGATGGCTCCATTGACAGATTTTATGTGCAATTACGATAGAGAAGCAGCAGGATCTTCCTAGAACATTAACAGCAGGTGTGCAGTACAGGTTTTTTCCATATGTGTGCTGGAGGTGGGCAAGGGGGAGGTAGACCTTAACAGCCGATACAGAGCTCAAGGTTAAAAAATGCCAGTCAGTCTTGCCGTTCCAGATCCTATTTGGTTCTAAGTGAAGCAGAAGTCTTTGCTTTGGAATGAACTCTTTGGGGAAAACAAAACCATAGATCCCAGTACAGGTGCTCCCCGCATGGCCAGAAGCATCTGATTTGACATCCTGAACTGGAAAAGAACTTTCCCGGGAAGTGGACCGCCATTCTGAAGGCATCCAAGTGGTTATATTGAAGTTGGGATGAAATTCTACACTAATGCATCTAACATAGTGACTCAACAAGTAATTTTAGCAATTTTCTCACTGGTACCTGAAAGTCTCTGAAGACTGTGTTGTTTTCATAAAGTATTTGCAGTTTAGGATTTATTCTATGCAAAATGAACTCACGGTGGTTTTTCACAGAGAACAGACTCTTCTGAATAGGAAACAGCCTAATTTTTGGTAAAGAGAATAATTTTTCTGCCCACAAAAGGCTATGTCTTGTGCAAAAGGACCATATGCACTGTGTAAGTCCCTTTTACAGCATTTTCACGCTTTCTGACCAATTTTTGAATATTTTAAAATAGTCTTTCCTTCCACAGTGTGAGATATCTTCTCAAACTGAGCTAAAAATTGTGATGTGACCCCAAAACCAATCTAGCTCTGAGCAGACGTTGTAAATGTTACTTTATTTTAAAAAATCACAATTCCCAGGAGTGACTCAAAATTTAAAAACCAGACGTACTCCTAAGAGGTAGGATTTCTGTATAAAGAGGAAGGGGTCAGCAAAAGAGAGGGACCTCTCCACACAACCCTTTCGCCTTGCTTGAGTATCTAGGGAGTCCTTGGGAGTATTTAAAAGGGGGAAATCAAAGGGAGAGACTCCAAGGCAGAAGGAGGAATAATGGAAGAGTCTTCCAGCTACAGGTATGTCCCCCACCCTCTGCCGCCTCCAGTGGAAGCATAGTGATTCCCTGAAAACGTCAACCCCACTCAACACTCATCCACAGCTGCAAGGAACTTTGAAGTATGAAACTAACAATCAGCCTGCAGATATTAATGTTTTGTACTGTTTGAAAACCGGATTATTAAAGTGCATAATGTATGCAGGCGGCTGGCAAACACAACAGATACCGCAAGAGAAGGCGCAGTCAGAAAAAGAAGAATATTTATGAGGACCAATTACTCTTGTTTTGTAGCTTGTCTTCAGTTGCAGCGCCGAGAATGGCAGCCTCTTAATAATGAAGTAGCTGTCTCAGACACTGGAGAGTGAGAACGATCCATCTAATGGAAAAGCCAATGAATTTTGTGCCTGAATATTATTCATTTCGTGTTGGAAGAAGGCATAAGAGTCTCTTGTGCCTCAGCCCAGTACAAAAACCGGACATTAAAACACCCTGTACGTTTTAACTTTTGAGGCATTTGAACTTCTGCACAGTTTTTCATTGCTTTCATTGGGCTTTTATTAGTGATTGTAACTTGTTCTTGGAGTTATGATCAGGAGGGTGATATAGAAAGGACTAAAACAAGGAAACATGAACCATCATCACTGATTGGTTATGGATTCATAACCTAGAGTGACAGATCCATAACTTGTCCATATTCAGTATGACAGCATAATCTTACTGGAAATCTTTGTAAATGCAATCCCAGTTCACCTTAAGAGCCAGCCACTGAATGGGGTAAAGGAGGTTCATTTGGCTTCCAATCAAGGTGCAGAGAGGATGACATTTCCAGTCCACTTCTAGAAATGAGCGAGTCTGCAACAATCAGAAGCAGGACCCCTATTGCAAGTCCTTGTCACAGGCTCACCCACCGGTGGAAGGGGTTAGAAATGTCATCCAATTCCGAACCCACAATCCAAAGCTGGATGGACTTCCTTCCCTTGATCTAGTGGCTGGCTCTGGAGGAGGACCACATTGGAAGCTCCAGGACAAAGATGCTTGGGTCAAGGTTTAGTGTTGCCACCAAAGCATTTCCATAGCACAGTACCTAGCCCAGGTTGAAGAGAACATCAACTAAGCCCCATGTTTGGACACAGAAGCACCTCTCCTGTCCTTCAAGCTGATAACCCAGCAGAAGATCTGTCCGCTTCATACACATCCCGGGAGGCAAATTAGCTTCTCCCAAAGGAGGGTCTCCTTGGCAGGACACAATTACCATTCAGAACTGGTAGACTGGGGATTCCTACTCTCAGCAGACCCTCCTGGCCTCCTAGCTGAACAAGGCTCCTTGAAATGCTTCCATTCATGGCATCTGCTGGAACATCTCTTCCCACTTCAGGGATATCCTGAAGAACAGATAGGGAGTTCCAGTGCCACCTGCATTGAATTCAGCTGGATTTTCAAAATGGCCCCTTTGCCCACACACAACTACAGATTTGAGAGTTCTCTTGACTCTGGGAGGAGGAGGAGGAGGAGGAGGAGGAGGAGGAGGAGGAGGAGGAGGAGGAGGAGAAGTTCTCATTCATTGGTTCATCACAGTTGAGCCAGAAGAAATGGATCACCAGAAGACAAATGGAAGGTGACCCACTTCCACTCATGTAGTTAGCCAAGTGCCAATTTGGGGCCATGAGCTGTCATCTTGGCAAGCACACCCCAGAAGGCAATAAAAGAAATGCTGCCTCATTGGAGCGGGATTGTAATTCTGCTTTCTGAAGACCTTCCAGCTCATTCATCTCTCCCCACACACCTTCCAATTTCAACGTATCTTCTGGCAAACAGAGATGGATAAAACAACCCTATTTTCCTTTTCTGATGATTTCTCATTTTCCCAGCCCTCTGTTCTTTCCATCCCATTCCCCCATCAATTTTCAATTTTTTTAAAAAAGGCCACATGAGCATTCATGTGCATTTCTTTTTCTGTGCATTTCTCCTAATGAACACATTTTGCACACAGTTTTGCCTAATGGACATGTTTTTCCCCAGCAATTTTCCCTTATATCCCGCTCTCTTTGGGGGTAAATTTCCACCTAATGCATCCACTTTGAGCACATGCCCCCTCCTTCATTTTTTCTTTTCTTTTCAGAAAACTATATCAGAAGATTCAGAGAAGGACAAATACCAAGGGAAAAAAGCCCTTTCTCACTTATATGCTGATTGAGGAAGTGTGATTATATATCTCAAAATGTAAGCAAAAAGATCATCCTTCACCTCGTACTGATAATGAGTGCACTGAGAAAGACAGGAGGCAGGGAAGGAGAAATTATTTAGCTCTGGAGGAGAGACTGAGGTCAGTTTCCTATTAGTGACTTCCGCATGCGTGACTACAGCTCACACTTGTGTAAGTCCCTTTTTGGCTAGGTTGCAGAGGACTTATTGTCTTGCTTTTGCAGTCCATTCCAAAACTTGCCATGCCCAGCAATGTTGAGTCCCAGGAAGAGCTGCTGTTACTCCTTCATACCAGAGGGAAAGTGAAGACATGAGAAGGTGATTCAGAACTCACACTTCTTTAAACCGGTGTGGAAGAGCCCCGATGGCTGTTGAATAGTACTGGAATACTTGGCTGAACGTCTGCATTATCCATTCCCTAGACTCAGGGCCTTTCTGTACTACACTGTTATAGTTCTATTATTCCACTTTTAATCTCCTATAGAATTGTGGGGTTTGTAGTTTACTGAGGCCCAAGAGCTCTCTGGGTGAGAATTCTAAATGCTCCTCCCTAAACTGCAAACCCCAGAATTCCATAGGACGTTGAAAGTGGAATAATAGCACTATAACAGTGTAGTGCAGAAATTACTTCATTCTACCACCTCAAACGTAACATTTGTTCCTGCCCTTAAGTTCTCTTCTGCTCATATGAAAACCTTTACTGGGGCAGACTTATTTCACTGCTGTGAATGTTCCTGACGAATGGCTACAATCTGTGCCTATGAAAGGACTTGGGCTTTTAAAACACACACACACACACTTTCCAGTATATTAACTTATATGCTTATTTTTATTTAAACTGTTGTCTAAAGAACTGTGTTTTTTACCATAGAGAAATTGATAGTCTTTTTAATTTTTCCAGGAGATTTGGAGCAAGGGCTGCTCCTCCAAAGAAACTTCCCCTCTCCCCATTCCGGGCTTTGTAACTGAGACAACAGTGCTTCTCCTGCCACCTTTCCTTTTCACTGCCGGTCCCAAATTGACACACACATTGCAATAGCATGTTCCAAATTCATCCAAGGCAACAAGAAATATGCAAAAAGTACCAGCTGAGGACAAAACCCAGATTAGGGCACCTGGAGTTATTTTGGGCGCCGCATGCAGCTGACACAGCACCAAGTGTTTCTGGTTAAACATCTGTGGAGCCCTTTGAAGGTGAGACGAGACCTTGGACGCGGCATGCGCTTTCATCTGAACAGGGGCTAATTATTGCAGACAAGGTGCCGTGCGCACCACTTGCCTATGAAGATGTAATGCCATCAGCCTGGGGCATAAAAGCCTTGAAGTCAGAAGCATGGGCACCTACACACAAACACACACACACACACACACACACACAGATCCCCCAGGCCAAACCCATGGCAAACAGCAACCCTAAATCTTTGAGACTGCCCGCCCCACCTATCTTGTTCACCTTTGCTTCCTTCCCCACCAACAACCAGAAGGAGGCCTTCCTGACCCACCCACCCCACCTCACCATTCAACACCACCAATCTACACCTGGATTACTCTAAATCTCAGCATCTATTTATTGGCAGTTATACTGACCTCTCCTCGCTTCAGGGTAATGACCCATTAACAGTGTGTAAATAGGCACATCTCTGTCAATCTAACTCCTAGAAACATCTGGTTCCAATTCATTTCGCCTGGGTATGTGATAGCCATTTAATATTTCAATGCTAATTAAAGCCCATAAAATAGATAATCCTGCCGTTTCACTGCCACCTGATGCCCTGGGTGCTAGACTCTCATGTGAAGGGCAAGGAGGGAATAGAGAGTGTATGTGCTTAAGCTCTGGAGGATGAGAAAAGCTTCAAATATAAAGCACAGTACATTTGCCCTAAGTTGGAAACAACCTGAAGGCACAGAACAACGACGATATGCATCTCAAAACAAGCACCAAGTAAAATGGCAGTTCTTTGTTAACTGCTGCGCTTGTTTTCCAGGCAAAATGGTTCTTTATGAAAGTTTGGGAAGAAAAGCAAGATCAAAGGTGGTGCATTAAGCCAGAAAATCATGTGCAAAGAGGAACTTTGGTTATGTGCTGGCATTTATTTATTCACAAATACTGATGTATTGCTTATATCCAAAGATTTCAAAGCCGTCTACATCAATAACATGTAAAATACACACACTACACAAAAAACAGAGAAGACAACACATAAATTCCTTTTGAAGCCCAAGAAGTAGATGTCGGGTTGCTGGAAGAATAAGGAAGGCTTGCTTAAATAAACGTGTTTCCACCTGTGCCAAACACTAAAGAAGCTAGGGCATGTCAAAGTTTTGACTGGAAGAACACACCATCAAAATAGATGCCACCTCACTGAATGTTCTACTCTGAATGATTGCCAAGGGGACATTGGGAGCACATGCATGACCTGGTGCACATGGCTTTGCATCATCGCACATGGATCCCAGATGGTTCCACCTGAAGGCACCTATGAATTCACATGGTAAACTGGATAGAGCAGTGGTTCCCAAACTTTGATCCTCCAGATGTTTGGGACTTTAGTTCCCAGAGTGCCTGACTGCTGGCAAAGCTGGCTGTGGCTGCTGGGAGCTGAAGTTCAACACTCCTGGAAAGCCCAAGTTTGGGAACCACTGGGTTAAAAGATTCCAGGGGGTCAGATGTTCAGTAGACCAAAAGAGTCTTCAGATATCTCTTCTGGGGTTAAAAAGGCAGAAAGGATAGTCAGTCTGTACACACAGGTCCATGCTCTCTCCCCACAACAGGCATCAAGTCCGCTGGGGCTATTGCCAAAGCCTCCCATTCCAGGTTATATTTCTCCAGAGAGAGGAAGAGAAATGCAGTCTCACAGAGCTTTATTTCTCTTCTATCCTCTGAAGACCTGAAGCCTATGACAAGACATGATGCCTGCTGCCTCCTTACCTCTCTCCTCCCTTCCACTCTCTTGGCCATTGAATGGATGCATCAGAAGCCCCATTCAGCTGCTGGCCAGGGAGAAGTCTTGAATGATGCACAACAAACTATGAATAGCCCTTTTGCACCCTGTCCACTACAAGACACACATTCACATAACATCAGGCATGTGTACTGCCTTGAGTTCCATGCATGGATGTCACCAACAGGATTCCAGATAGAGATTCTATTGCTCTGTCATGAAAGATTGATAATGCAAGAGGTGATTCCTTCTGTCAGAAACTTGCAAAGATTGTGCTGCCTGAAGAAAAGTTGCAAAGTTGCAAAGGTTGTGCTAATTGAATGGGAACAATTGTTTGGGGAAACTGAGACCCACAACAGTTGTCAGTTGGGGAAACTGAGACCCACAACAGATCCTTGTCCCTCCTCAGCTGAAAAAATCTACCAGGGCTGGATTTACCATCTAGACCACAGAAGAGGCCAGTGTTGCTCATTTGGAGGATGGTACAGCTCTTGCTTCCTAAAAGAAGGCATACATAGGGCCTCCATTTAAAAAAAAAATCCACCCAATTCCAGTGTTCCATTCAGGAACAAGGTATCAGAGATCAGAATGTGTATGCATCTACTCTGAACCATGCCTGATGCAAAGCAAGCCATTCTGAAGAGATACAGAAGTTAAACAGTCTTCTCAGAAGAACAGAGCAAGGTGGAGTGCTAGGAATGTGGCATTTAGCAGTTCTTTAGCATTAAGATTCTTCTCCTACACTCTCTTCTTTTCTAAAACAGATCAGAGGGGACGCTGCTAAGGGTCTGTAGATGCAAAGAGATCATTCTACCATATCAAGCCATTCCTGATCCTAAAATGTAGTTTATCAAGGAAATTTAATGCCATAGCAGAAACAGTCACTAACTTTCCTTCTCTCTTGGATAGAAGGAGAGCCATTCCTAAGATTGCCACGTCTCAGGGTTCAGCTCAGGCCATGCCGGAAATGTATTCTTGTAAAAAGCATTTCTTCAAAATTGATTTTTGTGAAGACAGGGTTACACTGTGAAATGTGTGGAACTGGCAGCCTGACATTTGGCTGTCAGAGAGCCAAGAAAATGGACAAAAAAGCCAAGATGAATGGGGTCAGCCAGCCACCATCCATCCCTTGGAATTCTGGCAGCCATTTTACAATTTCGGGAACAACCACAGAAGGCCATAAATCCACAGAGAAACTTGACAGAGGCTTCCCGTCAAAGCAAGCAGGTTTTTCTGGGCTTTGAGAGCCTTGCGCCATCCATGCTGGACCTGGTTTTGTGCATAATTGAGCAGATGCATTGTGTGTGTGTGTGTGTGTGTGTGTGTGTGTGTGTAAAGGATAAATTGCCAATATACCACTCCACTCCACAACTCATGACAAGCTCCACTTCCCTCCTACCACCACCATCCTACATTCTCAGCCCTCCTTCTCCAGGTACGCAAATAGGCCAGTCTATATACTAGAGGATAAATGGACATAAATCAGAAATTAGGAACGGGAATATTCAAAAATGGGTTTGCAGACTAGTTCTATCTTCCTGGACATTCCATCTTAGACCTCCCAGTGCCAATTCTCGGGCAAAAAACTTCAAAGGAAGATTGGAAAGGGAAGCAGCTACATCCACAAACTCCAGTCCTTCGGCAGGGGTTCGAACAGAGACAATGGTTTCTTGGCATGCATTTTATAATGCTATTTGACATCCCAGAGACATGTAGACTGTCATGCCTGCTTTGTCACATCTCTATTCTGGTCCTCAGCCCATATCACACACCAGACCAGGTACTTCTTCCACTGTTCCTATGTTTAACTACTTATCTTGGCTTTATATATATATCCCATCTCCCACCTTTGTCCCCATCCATTCTTTCAGTGGCGGAGCTTGGAGTGTGTGGAGAGGGGGCAGGATGGAGCAGGGCTACAATGTGAGGGGCATGGCCACTGTGCCTGGAGGTACGGCTGAGGTGTGGCGGGGGCATGGCCAGGGCACGGGGGCGTGGCTACGGGCTGGGACACCCAAAAACATTGCCGCCCCAGGTAAACCACCACCACCACCTCCTCCCTGTCCCTACGCGACTGCATTCTTTATGACTATACTATTGTTGAAACTATACATGCCCCCCCCCATCACCTTATCCACATGCTTTGCCCTTCTATTACTGTTCTCACCCACATGCCCCACTCATCCATGGGTATAAGTGTCTGTCCACAGGTACATCTGACGAAGCAGACTGAGTCTACAAAAACTTATGCTGCAAACTTTTTTGTTTCAGTCAGTTAGAATAGGAAAAAGCAAAGCAGAAAAAGGGTTGGAAGAGAGACCCGAAGAAGGACTTGGCAGAGCTTTATTTTGAAGACCACGGGACGGCTACAAGGCCAGCACGCCCGCTGCTCCTCCAGCTTTCCCTTTTGTCCCCTGAAGAAGAGCAAGCAAAGAGGAGTCATGCTGAACGACTGACCAAAATCCCTCAGGGCAGAGAGAAAGAAGCAAGCAAGCCTTCTTCAGCCTACAAGGCTGGACTGAACTCACAGATCAGTGAGGCCTCTGTACGATACGGTCATGAGGCATAAAAAGGGAAACAGGAAGCAGAATCGGCTTACTTTGACATCTTGCAAGTAGAGAAGCAAACCCTTGCATGCAGACATGAAAAAATAAATTAGTTTTCTCTCTGTCATAGGAGAAAAGGAATATTTCTTTTTTAGTATTCTTCCAATACTTGACCATCCCAAAGTGCTATGCAGGAATTATTCTGCTAAGAAAATCATATATCTTTTGCGCAAAACAAAACAAAACAAAACAACCCTGTTTTTGGTTTTGGTTTTTGGTTTCTTTTTCTGCACAGAAAACATTTTTTGCATAAAAACGGAGTCTTCTTCACCAAATAATTCTTGTGCATCACTTCAGGATGTGTCATACCAGAAGTAAACTGTGTAAAATTTTCTTTGTCCCAGTGGAGTTTCTTGGGAATGAGTAAGTGTGATTTTTTTTCCCATCCTTATCTTCTAGTCAGGCAGGAAAGGGAAGGCAAAGCTGAAGCCTAGGGGCTCAGCTACCTGCAATTGCTAGGACTGTGTGTCATCAGCAAGTCCTCAGAAATCACCTAATCTCTGGGCTTTGCTTCCAGTGTGTTAATGGATGGCATGGTCAGGAGCTTGTCCGTCTAGGGCAAGCAAGACCGTGATCTCTGAGGATCCATTTTTGATGGGAGACGCTTCTCCTGTCAAAAGGAGGATCCCACATCCATGGGAACCTGAAGATTTTTGTTGCAGTTGAACAGGGCAACTCCTCATATAAATATGAGCTAATATAAAGCTAATATAAAGCAGCAAAAATCCAAATTCCAAACTGGGAACATTGCTTTTTAGACTTGTGCAATTAAGTTTGTCCAGGAGAAATGACTGCTCCAGACTGGAATCCCAAAGCAGTTCAGTTAAAGAAAATATAGGGGCTGGGAGAAAGGATTTTTCAAATGTTAGATATTTAAATAAGTATATTACACAGACTATAAGAGTTTGGATAACTGGGAAGAAAGGGATATTACATGCAAACTAGGTTCATAAGCGATTTTTAAATTAGTATATATTATTGGAAAAACGCAAAATAAGAAATGAGGGGTAAAATTTGGCGGGGGGGTTAAATACTCAAAGGCTGTATTGGTTGTATAATTCATACAGAAGAGAATTCTTTTAAAAAATTGTGTGCTGGAAATTCCACAAAATAAATTTTAAGAAGAAATACTGGGCCACAAGAAACAGGCAATAGAAACATATCCACAAGGTAATACTGCTAGTTGTTTCTTTCAAGCAAGTTCTCACACAATCCAAATAGACATGTTCACCTTTGCTAATAAGCTGCAGTAGCGGAAAATACAGAATTCTCTGTCTCTTTGTCTCTCTCTGTCTCTCCCACACACACACACACACACACACACTTGAAGAAGCCCACCTCAGCAGAAAATAAACTCACTATTTCTCTTCCTGACTTCTGGGGCAGTAGAAAACATTTCAAATTCCCCCACTGGAAAATACACTCTCTTTTTTTTTTCATTTGTTTGTTTGTTTACAATTTTCTGAATCATAAAACGTGTTAATAGCTTAATTGAAACCCAGAAAATAAAACCGAATTGAGCTGTGAGCATGGAAAATTGTAAAACACCGAATACCCAATCTAATTACTTGCTGTCAAACAAGGTAGGTGTGCTGTTGTGGATTGAGTCATATAAGCTTAACATGCAAATTAACTTGCAAACAAAACACAACCCTGGGGGCAGATTTCATCCTGGATGCGGTGACCTTTTTTTTGGTGGCTTTTGCAGTGGGGGGTTTGCTGATGCATGGATCCCATTTGGCTTTCACAGCCATTTCCTCCTGACTTAATTCGGCAAACAAGAGAGCTATTACGTTCTGCCTCCCCACCCAGCCAAAAAAAAACTTAATTCAGCTACAGCTCTTGAGGGAAGCTGTAGATTTGGGCAGCTGCTAAGCTGGTCTGTGTTGTGAAGAGAAGTGGGGCAGGTTGAGAGAATATGCTGACCTGTGTTGTGGGGAGATGTGGGGCAGGGAGAGAAAAAACTCAAGCTCCGCATCCTGACATCCCTGGTTGCAAGTGATGTGTTCCCTGCAAGGAGCATTGGCTAGAAACCACAGCCAGACTGGTCATAGAATCATAAAGCTGGAAGAGACCACAAGGGCCATCAAGTCCAACCTCCTGCCATGCAGGAGTCTATCATCAAAGCTTTCCCAACAGATGGCCATGCAGCTTCTGTTTAAAAACCTCCAAAGAAGGAGACTCCACCACACTCCCAGGAAGCATATTACACAGTTGAACTGCTCTTACCATCAGCAAGTTCTTCCTAATGTTTAGATGGAGTCTTTTCCTGGAGTTTGAAGCCATGTCCTAGTCTCTTGAGCAGCAGAAAACACGATTACTCCAGCCTCGAGAAGACATCCCATCAAATATTTAAAGACAGCTATCATCACCTATTAACCTTCTCTTCTCTAAGCTAAACATACTCAGTTTCCTAAGCCTCTTCTCATAGGGCATGGTTTTCAGGCCTTCTACCATTTTGCTCACCCTCCTCTGGACGTGTTCCAGCTTGTCAATATCCTTCCTGAACTGCAATGCCCAAACTGGACACAATATTCCAAACTGGACCAAAGCAGAACAGAATGGTACTATCACTTCCATTGTTCTAGACACTAGGATCCTATTGATGCAGCCCAGAAGTGCATTGGCCTTTTTTAGCTGCCACATCACACTGCTGACTCATGTTCAGCTCGTGGTCTACTAAGAGTCCAAGATCCCTTTCACATGTACTGTGGTCAAGCCAGATGTCACTCATCCTATATCTGTGTCTTTCATTTCCTTTCTGCCCAAGCGTAGTACCTTAAACTTCTCCCTGGTCACCTGAAAGACGGAACAGGGATTATGTTCTTACTTTCAAGCAGTCACCAAGTTCACAGCCAGATCTGCTCCAGCTTCCTCAGATCCATTTTCATTAGCTAGATTATTTGTTCCGGCTCTCCTTGATATCTCGGATGCACGTCCACTCAGATTAGCCACTCTCCACTCAGTGCAGCAGTCACTCTCCATGGGATCCAACGCAGCCATCCCACCTGAAAGACAAAAGATTTTTGCTGAGATGGAATTGTCATTGTCGTTGACACAGTATAATTGCTTTCAAATTATTATTATTGCTGTTCTTGTTCAATAATCATCAGTTTCACAGTCTAACAGGTTTGAGCAACTGGAGTTTTGGACCATCAACAATTTGGATTTTATCCAATAATCAAGGGATCAATGCAGCATCATCATTGGGTAATGTAGCATCTTCCAAGTGATGTCACTTTTTATAATGGTGCTGTTGTGATCCTGCCTATGACATTCTCAGTCAGATGTTTTACCAGTCCATTTAGAATTGTATACCCAACACTCAGCAGGGCTAGTCCCCCGTCATCCCACTGTTTCAACTGCTTTTAAAATGTTCCAGTTTCTCGCCTGCTGGTGGATTCTTCTTTGGAGACCTCTTTGGAGGTCCTTAAACAGAGGCTAAATGGGCACCTTTCAGGAGTGCTTTAACTGCATAGCAGGGGTTGGACTAGATGATCCTTATGGGCCCTTCCATGCTATAATTCCATGAACCTTGGGCGATCTCTTCTATCTACAGTTCTGTGTCTGCAGCTCAGCCTGGCTTAATAGATCATTCAAGCCTGATTTCCCTGCTTGATCATTCCATTCCACATCTCATTTCAAGGGTCTTAGCTGGAAGCTAATTAAGCACGCCGACCTTACAGCCAGGAACACCCTGAATGCCATGGCAACCACAGCTGTGATGACAACGTTCCACTCTAGCCTCTCCACAGCATCCTTGACTCCAAATCAGGGGCTGTGTCAGACAGCAACACCTGGTAAGGTGGGGTGGAGAGAAGGAACAGGGGTTGCAAGGCTCCTTCCTTGTAGATTTAGTAGCCCCGTGCCAAGACCCACCAGCAGGAGAAGTGGGCTGTAACTGTGCACTGCCTGGCATTCCAAAGCTCCCAGCCTGATCTTATCCTGTGGGCTTATGGGAATATGAAGTTGCAGGAATAATTGCTCAGCTAAAATTATCAAGGGGGCATAGAAAGAATTCTGGAAATACTCACCCACACACTGAGAAGACTTGACGTAATTTTTGCTTCCCAACATCTCACCAAGCCAGCCCCCCCCGCCCCCATTCGGCTGATATTTTGCCTTGCCTACATAACTGTGAAGTAAAGGATCATGATGCCGTGAGATTGGAGCCTGCCACAGAAAATGATCCCTGTAAAGAAAGACACTAATGGGAGGTATCAAACAGCCAAAGGATACTGGGACAGCTGAAGAGGATGGCTCTTTTGCCTATTGCAGGTACTGGGGATTGGCAGCATGAACCTGGCAAAGGGCAGAAAAAATCTCCATTTACCAGCAACAAACCTCATTGCCAAGTGCCTTGAGTCCCAATTCTGGATGACAGGTGGAAACTCAGTCAAACCAACCAACCAACCAACTAGTGATGGCCAGTAACTCCAGGACCAGATGAGCAACAGTTCATAGAATCATCGAAACTTAGAACTGAAAGGATCCCAAGGGACCTAGTCCTTTCAGAAATCCACAATTAAAGCACTCCTAAGAGATTTCTGTCCAACCTCTGTTTAAAGATCTCCAAAGACGAGGAGTCCACTGTCCTTTGAGACTGTCTGCTTCATTCTTGGTAATGTTTAGCTGGAATCTCTTTTCTTGTAAATTGAATCTATTGCTTTGTGCTTGAGTCTCTGGAGTGGCAAAAAACAAAGTTGCTCCATCTTTATATGTTACTCCATTGTCTGTGTTACAGAGACATTTGTACTAGTCTCATTTCACCCTTACTGTATAAATATCCAGGGTGCACAGGACAATTCTATACTTTCCTGATGATTTCAGATACTAATCCTGATACAATATACAGTGTTACCAGGTTCTGAGCAACAGTGCCTAAAATTCATTGATGATGACCTGTGCCACACACTAGACCTGATGAACATTTGGGTTTGTTATACCTGAGTGTTCTGTAAGTTGATAGATACGGAGTTTCACAAATTATCCCCAATGTTTCCCTATACCTACTTAACGTTCCTATCTTCATCATGTGTGCGTGAGTGTGTGTGTACAAAATTTTCTGTGTTGTTAGTTGATTGTACCCACCCTCCTTATGGTGTCTATGACCATAATAAAGATTTGTTGTTGATGATGGTCTTCTTCGTTTTCCTTCTGTGGACCCAGAGCATTGAAGGAGAAAAAGAGGTTCCTTCTTCCCCAATCATTTTCTGACTCTCCTAGAGTTTTTGTTACCAGCCATGCTTTATACATGACTTCATTAACTGAGTAAAACTGCATGGGGATCAGGCTCCTAGTCTCACTGAAGTTGCAGGGCTGACAAAAGGATTCCCATAAGAAGATTTCCATGCTGCTATCTATTGTACTTTGCAGTGTTTTGTTTAAGTTACATGCCACCAGGCTGAGAGTAATCCACACATGGCTCTGAAGTGTACCCCTATTTTTAGAAGTGCTCCGGGACCCAACCATCTCAATTCATCTTGATGCCATACCAACTGAGATGGTAAAACCCACTCCGGTTTGTAGTCTGAACTACCAAGGAATTATCCAAGGTGCTGGACCTACTTAGGAGTAGGTCTCAGTCCCATGGAGAGCTCCTTTAAAACCTGGATTCATACTTGGAATTAATCCACAATCCCAGCAACATGGGAGCTACCTTTTGCTGCTGCAACCACTTTGCCCTACTGAAGGAAAATGGGAAGACAGACTCATGTAACTGGCCAGCCTGGTTGCCTGCTTGCTGCCTCGACTTGGTCTTCACACCAGCAGGCAACTTAATACGCAAAACCAGTGGTTTATTCCATCAGAGAAGTGGATTATATTCCAAGGGGACGCCACAGACTTACTGGAAGAAGATATAAATAATCTATTTGCCTTTCTTTGTGCAGCCAGCAGGCAAATGGAAGGCAGGCAGCCCATCAGCTCAGCGTGAAGAGCTCGTAGCTAGTTATAAGCTTGGTTCCTTCCCAGTGATTTCTGGCAATTCATCTGAATCTGAGAAGTTCAGGCAGGAAGTGTGATGGTTGCAACAGCTGGCTCTTCAGGGCAGGAAGGCACCAAGCCCCTCTCTTGGCACGGCTTACAAAAGAGAAGCACCAGGGCAGAAAATTCCATGAGAGATGAGGAGGGAGGAGAGCATAGCAGAGACCAGGAGATGGCTGCTTTTGCCAAAATGTGCCCTTTGCACGCCTCCTGATTCTTGGCTTTTCACCCACAAAGTGAAAAGGAAAACCGAAACCTTTGTTCATAAAGAGGAGTTGTCACTCAAGGCCATGCAGGAGCTCAGTAGCATCCAAGAAACAGCCAGAAACCACTTCACTGCTGCCTGATTAGCTTCTACTTGGATACTATGCAAGGGGGCAAAACACCTTCCAGCTGAATGCCAGCCACACGATCAGAGGTGCTACAAGATCCCTTTGCATGGCAATATGATCACATATAAATATCAGCTTCTCCTGAATAACAGCTTACTTTCTATTGTTGTTATTATTGTTGTTGTTTGGTCTTTTTGGCCACGGAGCTGCACTCAGAATTAGGTAGGTCCTGCCTACTGGCATCTAGAAAACCAAAGAAATTAGGGTGGGTGGGGAAGCAGAGGCAATTAGACAAAATAAATTCAGTTGGCTTCTTGTACATGTGAGCAAGCCTGCTCATTTGCTCAGACCTTGCCTCTGTCTCCAAAGCATACATCAACTCAGAGAAGAGCAAGGCCTTCTCAGTCTAGTGTTCCATCTCTTGACGTCTGCCATTGCTTGCATGCCAGGAGAGAAAGGCAAACAGGCACACAGTGACAGCAAGGAAGAGAAGTAGGAGAACCAGGAAACTCCAAAAGCCAGCAGGGAGTCTGTTGCAAGAAAGGGGGACCCTGCAAGTGCCCAGCCATGCTCGCCATGCTGGTGCCCTGGTCTTGAGGAAGGGAACCTACCGGTGCCTTTTGGCCTGCAGTACCAATTGAGCACCAAAAGGGCGAAGCTGCAGCTGTTTCACCAGCAAGGACTAAGCTCATTATGAGATCACCGACTAAAGAACTGGAGCTGGGCTCCTTTCACACTACACCATCACTACACTTTGGTCATCTAGGTGTTTGAGACTTCAGCCCTCAAAATTCCTGACTGTCAGCCAAGCTGGTTGGGGCTCCTGGAAGCTGAAGTCCAAAACACCTGGAGGACCAAAGTTTCAGAATCACTGCACTATACAGTACTATGATTCCATCTTACTTGCCATGGCTACATCCTGAGGAACTCTGAGATTTGTAGTTCACTGAGGTCGGCATAGTGCCCTGGCTTAAGTGCCAGGCTAGGACTCAAGGAGACCTGGGTTTCCAGCTATGGAATCCCACTGAGTGACCAGCCGCTGAGGAAGGCAATGTCAACCCCCCTCTGAACAAATCTTGCCAAGAAAACCTTCTGATAGGTTCACCTTAGGTTCAGAAATGACTTGAAAAAGCACAACAACAGAGGCACTAGAAATATCAGCCTGAAAATTCTAAATACCTCTTCCTAAACTGTGACTCCAAGGATTCTCTAGTATGTGGCCTTGCCAGATAAAACGGAATCATAGCACTATGATTGTGTTGTGTGAAATCACTAAGATTGAGCTGGTTCTCACCCTGGATTAAGATTGAGAGTCACGTTAACTTGTCTTAGCCACAGGGCATGTCAGACGTAATCCAGACATAAAAACGAATTACACGCTTTGGACCCTGTGTACTTGATACAGAAATTCAATTTGAGAGTCATCCCTTAGTTCCAGGTGTCAATTAAACATAGGCGGTGAAAAACAGTTCAGTCAGCTTTTGGCCAAAGATGGAACAAGATAGCCATTATCCAAGCTGCTCTTGGGTTGTTCAGGGACAAGTACAAAAACATTGAAATTGAGGGAAATTATCACACAAGTGCCATCAGCAATCAGTTGAGACAACTGTGGACACATGTGCTTTTACAGACCAGTAAAGCAGATTGGGAATACCTCCCTCAGTTTCTCCTTTACCACCAATGAGAAAAAGTACACTCTGGTATCTTCCATCCAGATCATTAGAGGATGTTAGCATAGATCTGAGAAGGGTAAGTACTTTTATCAACTTTACTTTACTAATTGCTGACACATACTTCTCAGCACCATGTCAATTCTTAAACAACTTACCTGAATTGTTGGCCAAAGGGTGGAATATGCTGCAGGACAAATATCTACCAGCCTTTCTTTGAATTCCAATTTTGGAACCACTTCTCTTGTAATGACAAAATAATCCAAACAAACAAAAAAACTATGATTGAATCAATTCATTGGATTCTCCTCATTAGAGGTGGGCGACTGTGGCCAGCCAGACCTTTTTTGGACAGCATATCCCATAATCCCCAGCCAACTAAAGGACTGCACGGAGTTGCAGATTCCCAAACACCTGAAGGGCCACAGTTATGTACTTTTGTTCTGCATCAAGTGGTTGATTGGCTGACCTACCTTTGGGTCAGTTCCATTAAAAAGATTTGAGGAGCCTGGTTCTTGAATGTGTCTGATATTTGCTCCAACAGTTAGATAAATATGAACGCAGTTTTCATTCTCTGGGCAATAAACCTGTGTCAATCCTCAAAGCAAATAAACTACAAACCCCAGGATTCCATAGGATGTTGAAAGTAGAATAATAGCGCTATAACAATCTAGTGTGGAAATGGCCTTAGCCTGACTTTTACAAAGCTATCCAAGGTGCCAAAACTATTAGGGTGATAGAGTGCAGCACCTGAGATTTATTTTTTAATGTCTGGATTAAAACCTGTAACAGATTCACTGTCATCACTGATATTGGAGCTGCCAGCTGCCCTGTCCATATTTCCACTCCATAGATTACTTTATGAAGCTTCAGTTCATAAAGTTCATATACCCAGATTGGTTTTCCTCTACAAATACTTCAGAATCTGAGAACTCTCACAGATTACTGCTTTATGCTGGATGATGCAGCATTTGGACAACTTCCAAATTTACAAAACATGACCTCATGGTGTCACTTGCGCTCAAGTAACTTGTAGCTAAATACCATCATGTTGCTGTTATCATCCAAGATGTTCAGGAGTTCCAGAATATAAAGGATCTGGATTATAAAATTTCCCTTGACATGACAATATGTCAATCAAAACCATCTGGCTCTCTGCAACAGCACCACCTCCTTCACATGCAGAAGATATCTCTTGTCCTCACCAAAGGTAGAAAATAGCTAGCATCCCACCATAAAGCTCAGGTCCTTCACGAAGACAGCAAAGAAATACAGGCAATGATGCCGTCATGTACCTCCGATGTAGGTGAAAGTTCTGGGAAGGTCAGTTTTTAAATGAGCATCACTACAGATCACATTTGGACAAGTACAGTTACCACTGCCCAACCCCTTTCATGGGTTCAGCATTCACAAATTTGATTACTCACAGGTTATTTTATTTTATTTTTTAAAATCTCACTTTAGTTGTCCTTGCCATGGAAAAAATATGTTCTCTCCAGAAACCTCTAGGTCTTCCAGACTATTCTAGGGGCCACTTTCACTGGAAGTGGACCATAGATTCATGCTGAAGGACCTAAGGATTGCTAGAGGGAACATTTCTCTAAGAATCTCCACTGGAATCTCCACTAGAAGTTAATCATAGAGTCATACTGGAGGACCTAAAGATTCCTAGACAAGTGTTCTCAGGTAAAAAAAAAAGTATTTGTGATTTTTCTTTATATTTGTAGTTTTTCCACTCTTGCAGGAGTTTTGCTCCCCCAAGCCCTGCAAAAGTGGAAGATATACTGTGGTATCATCACTTTCTATCTTTCCCAAAGAGGTTGGAATCATTGCACTAGCTGGAAGGACAACAGAGAGTCCTGTGGCACCTGATGAGGAACTTTACAATGACAGAGCCATGTCATTGAAATGAGACACAATCAAGTTAGTTAGCTACAACAACATACAACAGAGCTGTGCCAGATGTCCTGTTGAACATGTCCCAATGCACTTGTGCCAAAATACAATGTATCCTGATCTGCAACTTATTGCAAACCCAAATGTGTCCTGATGCACAATACATCCCAAGGTGCAAAAAAATCCTGATACACCATGTGCTTGATGTGCAATGTGTCCTGCTGCACAATGATCTTAAGGTACCATAATCCCAAAACACATGTCCCAATGCACAATGTGTCCCAAATACTCAATGTGTCTTGACGCGCAACATGTCCCAATACGCGCTGTTCCCAAAGCGCAATGGGTCCCATAGTGTGTCCTAATGCATAATGTATCCCAATCCACACTGCATCCCATTGCCCAACAGTTCCAGTGTGCAACATGTCAATGCACAATGTGTCCCATTGCCCATCAGGACACATTGTGCCACAGTCATGCTGCTGACTTCTTTTGCACAAAGTCCCAGAGGCAGAGCTGCATCTCTGCTAGCCTTTTGAGAATATGAGCATCGTGCAACAGAGCAATTCACCTTTATGCAATCGTAAGTCAGCTTACAACGATGTAAATAACTCAAAGATCCCAGTTTATTCTATTTATTATGGCATAGAAGTTTTCTGGACCACAGCCCACCTCATCAGATGTGTTCCCCTTGCTGATTCAGCTGTCACTCTTATTTTTAGGTGTTGTTTTTACTGAAAATTCTATTTTTAGGTGGTGTTTTACATGCTGAGTTCTTGTAAGCTGCCTTGCAGTCTTCTTGACTCTGACAAGCAGCGGGAAGATCTTTCTCAAATAATACATAAATCACTAGGAACAAGTAAATTGTGACCCACATTGGGGAGCAGAAACTTTTCCCCCAAAGCTTCCCCATATCTGTTTAGTGAAATGACATCTTCAGCACAGGAAGGCAGCCTACAAATGTCTCTAGTTTCAAGCATCGCATTTAGAAATGAACAGTGCAAGAAAGCACAGAGGAATTATCCCTGATGAATTACTCGGCTTTAGCATCAGAGCTGCAAACTGTGCCGTAGAAAGGGGAGGCAGTTCCTTTAAACAGATGAGGAGGCAACAGACACTGTACATCCACAATGTGGGGAATTTGAGTTTCCCAGGGTGTTAGCCCTTTTTGGAAAAAAAATATGAAAGCTAAAACTGAAGGAATCAGCCTTCTTTGAGCAGACCAGCAGATAAAAGACGCCTCAGTTTCATGTTGCTTCCCTGAACTTAATCTGGCCCCAAAATAAACAAGACAGGCAGTTCCAGGTTATAGAATCATAGAATCATAGAGTTGGAAGAGACCCCAGGGGCCATCAAGTCCAACCCCCTGCTTTGCAGGAACACAAATCAAAGCATTCCCAACAGATGGCCATCCAGCCTATGCTTAAAAACCTCCAAAGGAGACTCTACCACACTCCAACGCAGCATATTCCACTGCCGGACAGCTCTGACCATCAGGAAGTTCTTCCTGAGGTTTCAAGTGGAATCTCCTTTCCTGCAACTTGAATCCATTGCTCCTTGTCCTGGTCTCTGGAGTGGCAGAGAACAAGCCCGCTCCCTCCTCAACATGACATCCTTTCAAATACTTAAACATGGCTATCATGTCCCCTCTTAATCTTCTCTTCTGCAGACTAAACATATCCAGCTCCCTAAGCCATTCTTCATAGGGCATGGCTTCCAGACCCTTCACCGTTTTGGTCGCCCTCCTCTGAACACGTTCCAGCTTGTCGATATCCTTCTTGAATGGAGGTGCCCAGAACTGGACACAATATTCCAAATGAGGCCCAACCAAAGCAGAATAGAGTAGTACATTGGTTAGACCACTCTATTCTGCATTGGTTAGGCCTTATTTGGAATACTGTGCCCAGTTCTGAATCAAACTTGAAAAGCTGAGTAGTGATTTTTACATTTACATATGTCTTGGAGAGTCTACATCCCAACTAGCTAATGAATAGGTAAAAGTAGTAGCTTCATGCTTGATTCACTACCTTGCTGATGGAGAAGCAAAGCATGGTTGAAGAAGAGGAAAAAGAGTAGAACAGCCATGAAGGTAAAGATGGAGAGCACTCCTCAGCAATCCCATGAGAGATTGAGAAGGGGGGATACTTTATATAACTGATGTCCTAAGGAATTTTTCAGATCACATGGACTAGTTACATGGATATTTATGATCACATGCTCTAATTACAGGGATAGAGGTATTCATGAGCGTGCACTACAATAGATAAGAAGAGGAATGCTTTAGGCGAGAAAGAGAGAGGGGTTTCACATGCAGGAAATTCTGTCTGACTAAACCCTGACTGCTCTAACCGCAAGAGAGATGGAGGAGAGTGAGTGCTGGAATTTCCCAACACATAATATGTTTTTTTCCACAGACAAGCCTAGACAAAGGCATGAGAGAGGTTGAGCTTCCTCTCAGAGAACAGACAGACTGCAGATGGCATCTTGTTCATGGCATGCTGTTAGTGCCATACTCACATGCAAGTTAGCCCTATACCTAGATATATCTATTGAAGGCTGGTATTCACTTCTTCCCTCCACAGTGACCAAAGTACTCCCCTGACCTACCACAGAGCCACTAAACTCCTCCTCAAAGCCATTCAATGCCTAAAGGAGAGCAGAGGGAGTGCACAAGGACAGGCCTGGAGTACCTGGAGGGGTCACAGAGTTTCAGAGGGAGATGGACAGAAGCTCATCAGATACCTGAGAGAATGGGACTTATGGATGCATATGAAGGAAACCATGCCTCAGAGGAGAAGGTGCCACCCACCATTCCAGCAGTAAGCAGTTTGTATAGGGATGTTTCCCAATCCTATACAGATTTATATGGAAATCAGTCCTGATGATTTCCACGCAGCTCAAAGCCGAAGCCCCAAACAGGCCAAGGATCAAAATAAACTCTGATTCTCTTCCTGCTCTCCCTGCATTGTCTGTCCCTGAACTTGATGCAGCTGCATAAAGCAAGCTCAGCGGGAGGGAGAGCGGAAACTAAAAAGGGAAATTTGACTTTCAAGGGCTACACAGAGTTTGACAGAACCAGCTCCCTGTTTTTCCTTCCCTGCCTTTTATATAGCTGAAGTATAACATGAAGCGCCTAATCCCTAGACAATGGCAAGCTCTAAAAGCCATGCCGTGCAACCACGCACATGTGGTGAACTCCCAGGATTGGAACAAAGAGGCGGATGTGAAAGCTCTCCTGAGCAAGGCACAAAGGCCCTGATTGTGTTCCTGCCACATTTCTCCAGGCTGCAAGATTATCCAAGGCGACTCCAATGTTTATAAATAATGCAGCAGTCGTGGCGACAGTGGCAATCTGCACACTCCCACGAGGGCTTTCCACAGGACTGAATCTCCCGCTCCTCCGTGCAGTGAAAGCACTCCAAAACCTACCAAATGGCATGAGATCATAAAGTTGCTAGAAAGCACCGCTGCAGCCAACAAGGGTGATCCAGGATAGGGTTCCCAGATCTCCAGGCCTGGTCCTGAGTCACAGAGCCTTGGCCCTCCTCACTGGTCCTTGGGAGAGGAGGAATCCCAGGGCAAGAGCACTGCCAGAAAAAGTGCGTGTATAATTGTTCTTCCTCCTTTGTTAGACTCGGTCCTTTTTAATTGAACAGCACACTGTCTTCCACAGTAGTTGATGCTTAATAAATCATGTTTAATAACATCACCAGGGTTCTTCCCTTGTAGCATCATTGCTGTAATACCACCATCACTTGCCTCCACCACCACTTGCCTCCTGTGTCGTGTGGTCTCATGTTTTGACTCTAAAATTTCAGGGTCTAGGATAGTTCCGACTTGGCAAACCCAGCTGAGCAAAACTGAAAGGTGTTCCTCCCTAACTCGAATCGCAGGGGTCTCTGTGGATTGCCCAAGTGCGAATCACAGGTCCTCTCAATGGCCATTAAGCCATTGAATCCCACAGGTTGGATGAGAGAGACCGTTCTGATTTTTTGCCTTCCTGTGGCTGATAACCAGGACTCTTTGCATAGTCTATGATGCATCTGAGAATGTAAAGAATATTCATTAATAGTCACATTCTCAATGCGAAAAAGATGTTCCAACATACAACACACCCGAGAAGAAAACAGGAGAATTGACAGATTCTTTGCACTTTACAACTCTTTATGGGAAAATACATTTTGCCCACTGAGAAGCGTCATTGTTTATCTTCTGCAAGAAATATTGATTTTGTGCAGAAAACAAGTTTTCAGAGTAAAAATCACATTTCATCTCCAGAAAAACACATCTATTTCTGGGTAAATAAGTCTTCCTGGAAAAGAGTGTCAAAGTGCAGATGATGGTCAGCCACTGTGCAGAAACATTTGTATTCTCATGTACTGAAAATTTCTGGAATCATTTGTTATTGTAGACGAGAATGAAATAAGCAAAGATCTACTTCCCTACATGCATCTGTCACCCTCTTTTCCTGAGTTTTCTTGGAAGCTAGCAAACATCTGCCCACTTACTCACTGGGAGAAACGATGACTGTGTTTTAGTCTGGGATTTCCCTCAGCATCTACAGCACAGACAGCTGGCAAAAAACAGAGAATTACAGTCCAGATTCCTTGCTGTAGATGCAAAAGAATGGCAAGCCCAGAGGTTCTTCCACATCTCCTTTGTTGCTGTTGTTTTTGTTTTTGTCAATTGCAGTCAAGTTGGCTTCAACTTATGGTGACCCTATGAATGAAAAATCTCCATGTCACCCTATTCTCAATGGCCCTGCTGAGGTCTAGTAGATTCAAAGATGTGTCTTCCTTGATTGAATATATCCATCTGTAGTGAGGTCTTCCTCTTTTCCTACCGCCTTCCATCTTACCAAGCATTATTTTCTTTTCTAGTGAGTCATGTCTTCCCATGATATGGCCAAACTACAACAGCCATAATTTAATTATCTTGGCTTCCAGAGAGAATTCAGGCTTGATTTGTTCTAGGACCCATTCGTTTGTCTTTTTAGCAGTCCAGGGTAGCTGAACTCTCCTCCAGAGCCGCATTTCAGAGGAGCTGATTTCTCTACTTTGCCATTTTTTCAACCTTACACAGAAACTGGAAATAAAATGGCCTGGACAATCCTAACTTTAGTAATCAATGATATCCTATAATCCCAGATAATCCTATCTTGCCTACAAATCTTTAGTCCAACAAACTATCAAAGGGACGGACCATTGAAAAAGCTTCTAGGGCAAGGTGTGGGGAAGTCTGGCCCCCAATCCCCCTTTTTGTGGCCTCAGGACACCCTCCCCCAAAAAGCCCCAGGCCCTCTCAAATCTATTTTTCCCCGCTAGGCTACCTTTTTGGCCCAAAATCACCAAAGAGGGTCTCAAAGTGCTGCAAAATGCAATTTTGTTCCTCCTAGGCTTTCTGACCCTACCCACTTCCCCAGGCAAACCAGCCAAAAAAATGGTCAGAAAGTAAACCATTGTGGCCTGCTATGAGTTTGGTAAAAATAGCACACGCATACACACACACACATACATCACTGCTGTAACTTCCCCCTCCTGCTCAAGAGGAAGGGCTCCAAATAAGACCTATTGCAAACCACTGAGCTGCTCTTTCCTCTTTTCCTTCTGATCAGGTATTTCATCGGAAGGTGGGGGGTGCATAGGGAGAAGATAGAAGAAATGGGGGGAAAAGAATTATGAGTGGAAGACAGCATTGTCAGAAGCTGCCCACACACACAAGCACATAAAACTGCATGAATGAAGCTGGGCAATTGCACAAGATGTCTCACCTGAAAGCCCTCTTAGACCCTGAGAAGTCCCAGAAGCAAACTCAGAATCACTGTGGATACAGCTGGCTGACTGCCCAGCAAAGAACAAATGAATGAATGGCATCCGGAGTTCTCCGGGGCATCATCCACTCACTACAGGATGCCATTCTTCTGGCTGTCAGAGTCTACCACTGGTGCTTCTCTGTTGCATTAGAGTCTTTTCTTAAGGACTTTCTGCCCCAGTTGAGCCATTTTCCTCCTGCTGCCAAAAATCAGCCATAAGGGCTGAACGCTCAGTGTGTCTCCCCCTTCCACAAGCCCACATGCTGGATGATGGAAATATACACTTTACTCTTTTATACTTTGCTTTTCAAAGGGCTGCCAAGTGCTGAGATTCTGACACAGGGGTCAGCATCCTATCCATGACTTACACAAGTGTTAAATCCAATTTACACACACATAAGTCACTTTTGAACTGTTGCAGAGGGTGGAGTTCTCTACTATTCTGGGGCAATGATCAAACTCCCCCTCCCGGGGGAAAAAAAACTCCACCCTTTATCTGCTTTAACCCTCCCTCCACAACAAACTCCAATTTACCAGACAGCTGAGAGCAGAAGATCAGGAGAGAAGCATCCAGCAGTGTTGCTATAGCAAAACGCACAGCACTGAGGTCATTCTCCAGGACCTCCAGAGCACCTCCAGGGATGCATCGTTGCTGTGCATCCAGCTATAGGAAAATCGCTGGTGGCTTCTCTGCCCTTTCAGGAGCTTTGCAAGAGCTGCAGCAGCTAAAAGATGAACTGGAAAAAACTGATTGGGGCGATATTCTGTAGTTCCTCCTGTGCAGAACTTTATGATATACTTCCCGATCCAGGATCTTAGCTGGGGTTTCATCCCTCATGTTTGCAGGCCACGGATGTTCACAGTAGGGACACCTGAGACATCTCAGTGAAGTGACTGTCCATCTGCCATACCAGAAGCCAAGCCAGGTGGGAATCCAACCCAACTGCAGGCGCTTAAACCCAGCAGGCGACACACAAGCCTGTTTGGCATGCTCACCTTAAGCGCATCGGCATTTCCAAATCCCGTTTGTTCAAATACAGAAGGAGCAGCTTCCCAGTGAAGAGGAAGGCTTACTCATTGCTTATTTTTCACTGGCACTGTCAACACCCCCTCCCACCCAGCTTACACAATAGCTATAAATATCAGAAGCAAAAAAAAAATGACACCATTTCGAGTAAGACTGTTGCTGAAGCACAGAACTGTTGGGTCAGAATAAGAAACTCTCTCACTTTCTGTGGTTGCCTTCCTCATCTGGCAGCAAGCATTGTAGAATCATAGAACCATAGAGTCAGAAGGGGCCCCATGAGCCACTGAGTCTAACCAATGCTCAGTGCAGGAACTCCAACCAGAGCATCCCCAGCATATTGCTGTCCAGCCTCTTTCTGAAGATTTCGGTAGAAAGATTTGGGTAGAGCAAGGATCTTCTTTCCAAAATAACATGGGACATTTCATTCCTTCACCACCACCACCACCACCCAGTTCCACACACAGACTCAGAATCCCAGATCCTTTCTTTTCTGTGTCCTCATTTCAAGCATCTAAGTTTGATGCTTTGCTTAACTTTTGCAAGAAACAAAGGGTCATCCGGAGCAATGCTGACTTAAAAATAGAACAGGCAAAACAGCCTCTGATGGGACTATGTAAAGAAGGGGATCAATTCAGGCTTACAAGCTGGGCTCAGAAAACCAGGAGTTACTGCTGCAGTGATGGTTTTCACTGAAGGAGTCCCGGATATTCCATGGATATAATTTCTTCTGGACTGTTTCTCTCTGCAATCGCTTTCATGTTTGGCATGTAACTCTTAGTGCTCCATCCATCCCACAATGGCTAAAATCCTCTCATGTGTCTTCTACAAGGATAAGTTCCCCTTTGGAAGTAGTGGGACATTTTTGTCCAATGTGGAACAGCTGCCTTCTGTTCATAGTTGGGAAAGCAGCATGGATCATGTGGGGCCATTGCACACAGATGTGCATTGCATATTTCACACAGATTGTGCATGGGTGTGCATGTACACTGGGGTGTACAATCCATTGCACATTTGGTTCCACTGTGCAGCACTGTGATTCAACCACAAGGTTAGCACTGCACAATGAAGGTGTAATTCCGCATACAGAGATTTATTCCACACAATCCCAAGGGAGGATCTTGGCCAGAATCTCTGGCCCAGCCCACTCTGCATCACCCTTTCCCTCTGCTGTGCAAGCCACAAAACCACATGCCAGGAAAGAAGAAACCGCCAAGAAAAGAGCACTGCAGCCCTCATCTTATTACAGGATGGCTCTGCTGATTTGAGCTACTCTCCATGGAATCTGGGCTTAACTCAAGTAACTTCACTGACCTGTTTAAAAGCACTTGGGAGAGAAAGAGAAAGCCTAGGAGCTGAGCAAACCTTGCCTTGCACACATGGCTGTCTGCCTGCAAAGAAGACAGACGGGCCTTCCTGCTTCAGGAAATGTGCAGAGAGGGGAGCTGTGTGAACAAACAGTTAGGCCAATGCAATCCCACAGTGAGAACAGGCAGAATTTCAGTCAGGAAGTGCCAGTCTTGCTTAGAAGCCAAGTTTGAATCAGCTGCAGTCCTTGAGAGGGAAGAACAGCAGACTCATGTACAGAAAAGAAGGGAAGTACACCATGCACCAGTGTGCGTATGCTCCCAAGGACATTGTTGTTGTCAGTGTCCTCCCATCAGGCCCAGGCTCAGTGCTTTCATAGGTGTCTCCATGTTCCCATCACAACCGTGGAAAGTCCTGCAACATTGTACACAGTAATTAATTGATCTGAGCATCAGGAAGCACATGCCGAAACAAATGTGTTCTCCTTTAAGGTGAGGACTTCTAACTGTTTTTACATAGTGTAGATTCAGTTCCTTGGTTTTGCACAACTAAGCTAATCTGCCACAGCAAGTCTGTGGGGAAACCTCCAAAACAACAAATAAAGATCTTGCAAGGAGTTGGAAGAGCCATAAATCCCACACACACACACACACACACACCAAGGGCCAAAGTAGTTTCCTCAGCATCACCTTGAGTATGTGGAAGCAGGAAGGAGAGCTCAATGAGACAGTGAGCTGCAATGGGGATAGCTGGGGAGGAACAACACATACAGAAGAATGCAGCACTCTCCAGCAGGGAAGGCAACACTCTGTCCACAAGGAATAACAGAAGCCAAGGCAGGTTGCTTTGAATCAGCTAGAGAAAGGAAGGATAAGCATATGCTTAATCTCCATTTAAAATCACAGAACTGATGAGTTCTCTCCATGTGCTTCATGTTAGCTACGTGTGCCCAAAGCATCTGGCAGAGGACTGTGAATTCACCTTCAGGGGGTGCTTGCAATAAATGTCGATGTGTATACCTGCCTTACCTTTAGTTGTGATTCTAAATCAGGAGGTTTATAAATAGACGCTTAATATAGAAGATTTTTAAAAACAATCAGATAGAAACTTGACAAATCTGGGTTTTAAGTCCCCTTTCTTTTTTTAAAAAAACCATTTTATTCTTCCTAATAGGAGCATATTCCTCCTTGTGTAGCAGATACAGAATCCAAAAGAAGCAAAGGAAGACCCATCTATGTAACATGACTGGGAAACCACAATTAACTATTTCTCTATGATTACTGAGTGGACAGAGTCCTATGAGAGAGGAGTGGGGTGGTGTCCAACTCTGCCTTGGCACTTTGCATACGGTGATGCATAATTCAATACATGCAACAAAAGTTACAAACTTCTTTACAAGCAGGAGCATCTTGTTCATGTGTCACAAGCCAAGGTCACACACCTTTCCAGCCAGCTTCCTTGCATGCCCCAGAACAGAGTCCAAAGAGGCAGACAGGATGAGGCCTGTCCTGCCATATCTCTGGATCCAGCAGCTCAGCATCACACTTCTGGCTCATTCAATGAAATATCACCTCACATCAAAGAGAGTCACTGGCACCCCATTCTCCCACCTCCAGGTTGCAAGGGGTGCTTCCCCAGGCATTGATAAAGATTCCCCCAATTCATCTCCTTCCCATCAACCACGCACAAACTTAAGGCTGCAACAGCTTCCCCCAACCTGGTCTCTTCCAGATATCCTGAACTTCAACTCCAAACCAACAGGGTTAATGGTGGTCCAGAACATCTAGAGGGCTCCACAATGGCGAAAAGCTGGCTTAGAGAGATAACCAGGAATCCTTTAAAAACTTCACCCAACACAGATGGAGAGCCTAGAAATCCCAGACTGGCTGCCCTTCTCTATGATCTTCAGTCCATTTCTGGAACGACTCTCCTGACTCCAGCCAGGAGATCCACCAGTATGTTCTCCAAGGTCCTGACCAATTTTTGCCTTGTTTTGATGCCATTTTCCCTGAACTAACTTCTAGAACAACTACCTAGATGGCCCTTTTGGTCCCCTCCAGCTCTAAGACTCTGAAATTCCATTAAGTGGAAGATAGATGTGCATCTTTCAAGAGGGCTTTAGTTATCTATTCCTGCATGGCACAGGGCCAAACCAGATGGAGTTTGTGGTTACTTTCGCCTCTAAGATCCTATGGCCCTCCAACATGACTCAGGGGAGTGTGATTTAGACCCTTTTCCCCTTGGACCTGTAGCCACACCCAGTTATTTCCCACTGGACCACATGCCCTGAGCCAGGCAGACTTTTGTTCTGAGCACACCTCTCAGCTGCCAAACAGAATTTGCTTTGAGCTTCTCCCCTGACTGCAACTCAGCATGGGTTATTTTTGGAAGCAAGTGCTTAGTTCCTCGGGGTGAGGCTGATCAATGCCCAAAGCTCAGCAGGACGCTGCATTTTCCCAACAAATTGCAGCTGGGCTTCCTTGTCAGGACCCTGGGAGTCGGCTCAGCACCATGAATAATGGAGCATAAGTGAGATCAAGGCCAAACTAACAAGAAATCCATTGCCTGGTTATGATTACCCTTTGCAATGCCATGCTCTCAGGCCCCTGGGCCCACTGCAATCACCACTTCTCACAAAACTTCTTTCTTCATCAGAAGGAATGCTCTCCTTTTTCATCAGGAGGAATTTCTTCCTCTCTTTCCCACTGTTCTGTCTGCACGTCTGGTGGAGGCAGAGAATGGTAGGCACATCTTATGCTCAACCTGCCCGTCACCAGGAACTGGCTTTACTTGGCTACCCTGTAAGAGGCCAACACTGACTGGTTGGCTTGTTGGCAGATGTCACCTCTGCAGTAATCCATCCCCTCTGTAGCAACCTTCATCACCCCACCTCATAAACGAGATCAGAACTACAAAGTATCCCTACAGTGCCCAACCTGATCTGGATGGCCCTGGGGACACATGGCACACACAGTGTCCTATTCAGTTAGAGAGCTGAAAAAGAGCCAAAGAACCCACCTGAGAGAACCCACCCAGCACATAGCTCAGAGAAGCAAAGTGAGGGCATTGAGCTCCCCAGCCCCAGCTCAAGAACTCTGCCTACCTCAATGAAATTTTCCTTCAGTCCCCAAATTTCTAGCATTGCAGAGAGTGAGACACTGAAACTCTTTCTCCCCAAAACTCTTTTATTTGCTGTGTTCACATTCCACTGGTCACTTTGCCTGACCCTTTTCTTCGGATGCCTAAACTGTACTGCTCAGCTGCAGTGGCGGAGCTTGGCATGCGCGAGGGGGGCAGGAGCGGGCAGGGCTATGGCGCAAAGGGTATGGCCACTGCGTGCGGAGACGTGGCTGTGGTGCGTGGGGGCATGGCCAGGGTGTGTGGAGGTGTGGTCAGGGCACATGGGGCACGGTTATGGGCCAGGACACCCCAAAAATATGGTCACCCGGGGCAAATCCCTCCCCACCCCCATGTCCCTACACAACTGCTCAGCTGAAGTTTTAAGTTACTGCAATGCTAAGACTTGGGGGGGGGGACAATTTTAACTGAGGGGCAGAATTCTTATTTAGTGAGGCAATGCCTTCATTCTGCTCCCCCCAAAACTACACCACTGGGTGCCAGTCATGTTTGTGGCACAGAATTCTGGTTGTGCTTTGCCAACAAAGGCTAACCAAGAGGTGCCCCCAACTAAAATCTCTCCTACCACTGCAGCCTGAACTGATCCTGAGTTCAAACTGGGGAAAGTAAGCAGTAAGGCCCAGATCTTCATCCTTAGCAACTCCTTTCCCCTCTTGTGGAAGGGGAAGGTGGAAGAGATTCCAGTAAGTAGCCCATGGTGCTACTTTGCTCTGTCACAAGAGGGAAAAGAGAAGAAGCCCACTGAAAGAAAAGAAAGAAAGAAAGAAAGAAAGAAAGAAAGAAAGAAAGAAAGAAAGAAAGAAAGAAGAGATTAATTAATTAATTTTTGGCATACGGCAGGTTGGCAGAACAAGAAGCAACAGATGGAAAAATCCTCATGCATGCAAAAGCAAAAATGGATTTCCAGCAGTCCTGTGGCAACAAACTGCAAATCACACAGACAACTTAATGTTAATGCTTTTTTTTTTAATATATAGATATAATCTTGCTGGTTTCAGTGAATGCAAGCTTTGTGGTGGTAGTGGTGGCGGCTGCTATGTGCCTTCAGGTCAACTCCAGTTCATGGCAACTCTGCCAAAGGGTTTTCTTGGCAAAAGTTATTCAGAGGAGGTGTGGCATAGCCTTCCCCTGAGGCTGAGAGAGTGTGACTTGCCCACACTCACTCAGTGGGTTTCCTTGGCTGGGCAGGGATAGGAACCCTGGTCTGCCAGAATCATAGGGCCTTTCTGCAGTACATGGTTACATTGCTATTATTCCGTTTTCAACATCCTGTGGACTTCTGGGGTTTGTAGTTTCTGAGGCCCAAGAGCTCTCTGGCAGAGAATTCTAAAGGCCCCTCCCTAAGCTGCAAACCCCAGGATTCCATAGGATGTTGAAAGTGGAATATTAGCACTATAACAGTGTAGTGTGGAAAGGCCCATAGTCCACGTAGTTAAACCGTTATACCAGTGATTCTCAAACTTTGTTCTTCCACATGTTTTGGATTTCATCTCCAAGAAGCCCCAGCCAGCTTGGCCAACAGTCAGGCATCCCAGGAGCTTTAGTCCAAAATACTCGGAAGAGCCAAGTTTGAGAACTAGTGCACTATGCCACAATAGCACAACAGCACAAGCTACCACTTGGTAAAGCCCAAATGCTCCAAGCAGACGGAATTCGGTAATCCTGGACTTGTAGTAGTCAGATGACATTTAATTTGGATTTATCTTTTGAAAAATAGTTTTAAAAAGGCAGGGTCAAAAACATCAGCTGAGATCCTCTATTACAGAGCTGGAGTGTAACCTTAGTTTCATGCAGTTACGCAGCGATTGTGCAATGTCACCCTGTTAGTGCATTGTGAAATTGCAACTCATGTGCCATCGAATGTGAACAGGTATTTACATGCACAGTGCAAATCTGCATGTGAGGTGTACAATGAGCATCCATACCACATGTGCAACTCCACTTTTGCAGCCATCAACTGAAAGTGCATGTTCCACATGAGAAAAAATATCTAACCATTTCTGTAGGGAAGCTACACATGCACTAAGAAAACCAAAAGGATTCCACCCATCATCGTGAATACTAATTATACAACTTCTAATTATATTCTATGAATAACTAACAAAAGTTTATGCAGATGGTAGATAACCACACCTGTCGTATTCTGCCGGTGAGGTACATGAACATACAATCTCTCTCTCTCTCTTTCAATCTCTCAGTTTCAGCCCTGGCTCTCTGTAAGTACAGCAACTGAGAAGGTCAATGAACAAAGAATTTGGAGAGAAGGCATATATCTGAACAAGCAGGAGGAGTCTGGATAGAAATGCAAGGGATCTATTTCTGACGATCTGAAAATTAATCTGAAAGCAATCCCAAATAGTTGCTTAGTGTGTATCTACCCAGATCTCTGAATACATATTAAGGCTATATTAAACAGTAATATACCGCTCCTAAAAAAAAGAAAAGAAATGACGAATAAATAGAATCTCTCTCACCAGTGATTTTGACTGCAATATTAATTGTAAAAACAGAGTTCTTCAGAGAAGTGATTTCAATCTTTATTTAAATCAAGCCAACCTTGGGTCCACCTAACTTTAACGCAGGGGTGGAAAAGTTTTGAATGTATCTCCATCACATTAGTTGTTCCAGCTTGCTCTGGTTCCAAGGCAGAAAGTAACAGAAAGCCATCTTCAGAGCCAAGTTTCCTCACCCCTCCCCATTGCGCACACACACCCCCACTGTTCCCAGGGATACAAAGGCAAGGCATCTGGAAGGTCTCTCCAGCTTCAAGAAAGAGTTCAGACCTGCCTCCTGCCTTTGGGGAATGCCATATTCACCTTTCCCCGGCTCAGCTTGTCCAGGAACATACATTATTCAACATTTATGCCGGGGAGAGCTAAACAGCAGTCGAGCAGCCCATTACTGGATGTCATCACAATTGCTGTTACTCAGGTTAAATAAGTGCTGTGGATGAAACAGACAATTTCTCCAAAATGAACATGATATTCTCAGCTGCATCACTTACCTTCCCAGGGCAAATTATGCCTCGATGATTCACAGCATCTCATGCACCTTGTGAACCTGTTCTCTTGTGCACAAACAGACACACACTTCACCCATGTCTGGACCCTCCCTTGGCATCTCTGAAGGGAGAGAAGAGAATGGTCTTCCAGCCAAGCAACAGAGCTGTGCTTGACATGGAAGGGTGGGTCACATGAGCCACATGAGCCAACCGGGTGGGGTGGGCAGTGGCCACAAAGGGGTACATCAGAAGCACACACACATCCCAGAGCTCACATGTACAACAGGCAGCCAAACCACAACACAACAGACAAGACAGGGACTACATTTTTAGTCTCTGGCTATTTCTGCACTATAGGATTTTGAAAGTGGAATAATAGTACTGTAACAGGCTAGTGCAGAAATGGACTCTGTCTCATCACCACACCACCACACCATTGCCACAAACAGAGACCACCTTCCCACCACCTATTTCCCATCTACTTGCAAAGCCCTTTTTTTTTTTTCCATGCTGAGAAGGGGTGTCCCTGTGCTTTTAATTGCTTTGAGTTCAATTGTGCTTCAGTAGTACAATTTGTTTAATTGTATTTTAGTATAATCAATGTGCCTTTATCTATTACCTCATTTTAGTTCATCTTGCTGTAAGCTCACTTGAGTCCTTGTCTTGGGAAAAATGGAAGATAGACAGATAGATGATAAATGCATTGTCCCAGGTGAACCCTGAGAAAAGCCCATTCAGTTCCAAAGTGGAGAGGATTATGGGAGAAGACATTCAGTTGAATATTTGCAAGTGTGGAGGGGAACAGAAATACCAGTTTCCTTGTTCAGGAAGCAGAAGGAACATTCCCCCCTTACACACACACATACACATATTGCTGGGCAAAATTCCAAGTTAAAAATGCCCAGATTCTGCAGCATTTGCAAACCATGCTGCCATCTGGAGGAGGGGTGCAATGGGTAATGACAGAAAAAGGGCCATTCCCATCATCAAATGTGGTACTCTGAAATTATCTCAGTGCGGCTCCTGCAAAAATGCCCTTTTATTACCAACGGCAAGAGAGACTGAAGCCAGGATTCTGCAGAGCTCTTGACTGGGTCCCTTCCACAGAGCAAGCAAAAAGAACTGGGAGCCATGACAGGACAAGCAGCCAATGGGCTGCTTTGCCAGCCGCCCGCACGCCTCCCCGTTAGAACATTCTGCTCACCAGTCACCAGTTCCTGCCGCCACCCGTGCTAGGCAGCTGAGTCACCCAGCTGGCAAGGAAATGCTGGAAGTTCTACTAGGGCTGGGGCTTCACAGGCTGGAATGAATCCCCATGTGGAACTCAGCCACAACAAACCAAAAGGAGAAAGGGAGAGACAAAAAGAGAGAGAGTAGACACACAAGCTTGGAGGAAATACCCTCTGCTAGGTCACCCAGAAAGCCTTTCATGGCTTGGGTTGACTGGATCATCTGAACCCACATGGACCAGTCTAATACCTAGACCATAACTTGGTAGGGAGCCTGTGACTTCATAAATGGCAGGATCTTCTCAGTTCGCATTCCCAGTGACTGTGGATTGGGCTCTATAGAGCAGCTCCCCAGCACCTTCTCCAACCTCATTTCAGCGCCAGGCCAAGACTATCTTTCAATTTTATTTTCTCTGTGCATGTCACTTTCCTTTTGCTTGCTGTTCTGCAGCTCTGATCATGTATTTTTTGAAGATTTTATATTTGTTTTACAAGCCACCCTGGGAATTCAATCAAAAGCTGAGGTATACATCCCTATAATAACCAATAGCTGGATGTCACTATTGCAGATACAGGTGCATAACCTAGAGTTACAACATCCATAACTGATTCATATGTATGAACATTGCATTATTGCCATAATCATAGGCCATTTCTGCACTACACTGTTATAGTGCTATTATTCCATTTTCAACCTCCTGTGGAATTCTGGGGTTTGTAGTTTCCTGAGGCCAAAGAGCTCTCTGGATGAGAATTTTAAAGGCCCCTCCCTAAACTGCAAAACTCAGGATTCCATATGATGTTGAAAGTGGAACAATAGCACAATAACAGTGAAGCGTGGAAGTGGCCATAGACATCCTCCAGTCCTGCTTGACTGGCGAATCAGCCGCTGCAAGCAATAGAAGTCTGTTCTCCTATTAGTCAGAGCACAGCAGACTGTTGTTTCCCTCCCTCTCCCTCCCATAGTCTCTGGTGCAAAGCGGAACTGTAACAGAGATCCTCCTTCTGATCGTCGCTCCAGAGACGGCAGGAAGGAGGAGGGTGAAAATTCAGTATAGTGATCAACAGGAGAAAAGACACCCATTGTTCATAGCAGCTGCTGCCTGTAAAGCAGGATTGGGGTGGGGGGTCAGGCCAGAAGATACTAATTAATTTAGTATACTTAATGAAGTAGCTGATCTAGGATCTCCACCGATCATTTTTAAAAGACAAAGGCCTTACGCTTGCGAAGCCCAAGGTCTTCAAAGTACCTGGTCTTCAAAGCCCCTGGAATCTCATTTGGAGGGCAAGGCAGGAAGGAGAATAATAGCCATGTTTTTCATATAAACATGTATTTTTTAAATATAATGTGGGCTCAGTACTTATGCATTTTAAATTATTGCAACTGCTGTGTTTAATCTCCACGCTGACAACGGTATTTTTACACTTGAGCACTTTGCTGCTGCTGCTGCTGCCGCTGCTAATGATTTAGGAGTCGGACTTCATTACTTATTGAAACATGGACATTGTGTTCATTGAATTATTTTTTTTTTCCTGAATGTTTACTGAACAATTATTATGTTTTGTTATGGTTCTTACTGCTGGCTTGTGCTGTCTGCATTGTGAATGGCTCCAGGCACACACTTTATGCTAGGGAGCAACATTATATCAAAACCTGTTCTCTAACCCAGAGGCAGCTATGCTCCAGAGCCTCAAAGTACTACACTGCACAATTTTTAGCTCCTCCAGGGCTCTCTGAGGCCCACGGGTTTCCCAAAGGCCACACTATTCCCATCATTGCTCTAGCCCACCTCCTAAATTGCTGATGAAGAGCTCTCAGGGACAGCAGGTCATTTCTGCCCATGGCTGTCCATGAGCCAGACCCACACAACCAAGGCGCATTGCAGGTGATGCGCTGTCACTTTCTGACACCATTTTGCACAATTAGGCTGGAGAGGTAGGCTTGAGGACTTTTGCTGGCTGCCCAGGCATGGAGGGGTGAATTTGCCATGTTTGTGGGTAGTTTGGAGGCATCTTCAAGGGGAAAAAATACTTGAAAATAAGTCAAGGAGTTTTGTTCAAATGGGGTAGGGAGATGGAAGGCTTGGAAGTCTTTAGAGGATTTGAGGGCTGAAAAAATGGAGTTGGGGGAGCAAATACAACTCAAAAGCTGCACTTCATCATCCCTGGTTTAAAGCAGAAATCAGCCAAGTTAGACTCATGGGCTACATGTGGCCCACAGGACTGTTGTTGTGGTCCTCCAGGAGTGGAAACCATCAGGGTGTTTTTGCAAAATTTTTGCAATTTGTTTTTGCCCCAAAATGCTCTCTAAAAGCCCAAGGAAAGCCAAAACGTGGTAAGAATGCCCCCATGCACCCTAGAGATAGTTTTGGGACAGCTGATTTTTTTTAGGAGCGGGTGCAGTGGGCAGTGTGCCCTTTCAAGGTTTCTTGGGATGGGGATCTTAAGGCAGCCCGCTAGCCTTCCACAGTTGCCCATCCCAGGTTTAAAGGGTCATTCCTACTCGCATCCTAAGGACTGACCTCACATGAAGCAAAGTGTTCAAACCCCTCTCTCCTTTTGACGAACAATGAAGTGGTAGTTTGAGAAATACTCTGCCTTCTCTAAAGGGGTTCAAGGGTCTTGGAACTTCTTTCCCACACCTCCTCCCAAACATCACCTTCTAGCATCCCCTAGAAAAGGCTCTGTGACTCCCAGCCTGAGTGAATGGAACCTCCATTCTTCTCTTCTGTACTGAGAGATTTCCGATGGTTTTATCTGTCAGTTCTACAGCTTAATTGACTGTTTAGGAGCACTAGTCTTGGTCCATTAAATTCCACTACCCAGCCAGCCACACACACACACACACACACACACACACACACTTATTTCATTCACAGAATTTGTAACTCCACCTTATCTCCTAGACATCTCACAAGTGAACAATTTACCAATCTAAAACAGTGTTCTCATTTGCAGTGTAACAATAAGGACCCGTACCCAGAAAGAGAGACAAAAAACAAGGCAACATGGATCAGAATATTTGAGATAACCCCAAAGCTGTCACCAACTCAAACAGCAACTAAAATGATATACCTCGTGCCTTCCAAAAAAGGATGATTTTTTCCCCCAAGTTTCCTTTGTTGTTGTTGTATTCCTTCAAGTCATTTCTGACTTATGATGACCCTAAGTTGAACCTATTGTAGCGGCAACACAGGTTTTTCTGGGACTGAGAGTGTGTACCAGGCCATAAATAAGACTGGAGGCGGAGAGAGGGGGAGAAAACAGAGTGTTTTTCCTTGGAAGAGAGCCCCATAACCAACAAAATATCCCCATCTTCAGTTCCTTTCTGGAGGTGGTGGGATAATGCCTGGAAAAGCCTCCACAGATGTTGAGTGACAGGTAGGATAGTTCTGTACTGGAGAAGACAGTCCCTATAGCTCGGTCCTAAACCATCGCTATTGCAAACCTTTCAAAGGTTTTGAGCTCATCATCATCCAGCCCTCAGAACTGTACCTGGAAACAAAATGGAAGCCAGCTCAGTTTATTTCAACACAGGAGTCCCATGCTGCCCTGCACACGGACACAAACACACACACCACACACAAGTCTCTGCTGACAACTAAGCTAAAAATGACGTTTTGGGTATGGATACCAGGAGGGACCGCAAGCCCCAAGACTTGAGCCAGCCCTCACAGAGGACAGGAAGCAGCCAGAGATGGGTTCCCTTTTAGATACAGCCACTGACTGAAGTCCACTCTGTCTCCTTATCAGCTAAGATGGTTTGGGTTCCTCTGAGCTGAAGTGGCAGTGCTTAGCACTTAGAGCTGTTGTTGTTCGGTGCCTTCAAGTTGTTTCCAATTTATGGCAACCCTATCACTGGGGTTTTCTAGGGACTGAGAGTGTGCAATGCACCCAAAGTCACCCCGTGGGTTTTCATCTCTGAGCAAGTAACTGAACCCTGCTCCCCAGGGTCGTAGCCCAAAGGTCACACCACTACACCACAAAATAGAGAGAGCTTCTGTATCTTTAATGGTTGTGCAGAACAAGGCATTTCAGCAGGTGTTTCCAGTCACCTGGCTGTGCAACAAAGAGCACCTGCTGAAATTCTCTCTTCTACACAACCACAAGAGCCCTCGCCAGTTCTCACCCTGGCAACCCTACCAACACTGCATGGAGGAGCCACATGAGAGAATTTCACTGGGATCATACCCAGGCCAGATTCATCCTGACCGCCTTTCAACTGGGACCTTCAGGGTGTGCACAGAGGCTGTTTCCTCTCTCGCTTACTCTTCTCCTGCCAAACACAGTGATGTATGGATCAAGATCAGCACTTAACCCAAATAGCAATTTTCCACTCCACCTCACTTATTACAACCCCAGTTTACTGTCACCAGTCACAGTGGGTGGGCTCTTGCTGTTCTGCAGGCAGAAGTCAGCTGGAAATTAATGAAGGAGGCCTGCCCACTATTGTGGATAATCCATGACAAAGGACTATTCTGCCTGACCATGACAAAGGACTACCAACCTCCTTTCTCAGCTTCTTGGCGTTTGGGAGCAGGATCTTGTCACAGAATGAGCTGGTCCACATATCCTCCAACTGTCCCAGATTGGCAGGGACGATCCTGATTAATTCTCTGCTCTCCCAGTTTTTCAGCTGCTCTTAAAATGTTCCAGTTTCTCTCTCCTTCTCCTGCTTTCCCCCTTTGTCCCTAGCTTACTTCCATTGCTGCAAACAGAGTTCAAACTGCAAAAGTAGTTTACACTTCATTTGCTAAGCAGGGAGGGGAGAGAGAAAGGGGGAAGAATCTTGCCCTTCCCAGTAGGCTCAGGGAAAGCAAACTGTCACACCCTCTCCTAGCTTCTCTGTCCTTCTTTCTCATCAATAACTTCTACCATTTTGACTACACTCTGATGTTGCTTGGCTAGATGCGTGCCGCTCTTCATCTGTGAAATGTTGAAGAGTATAGGTCTGTCTTATCTACCTTCCAGCTCTCCTGCAGAAATTACTCTGAGCCAGATGCTGCAAAAAGCAAATCCTGACCCCCTTGCCCTTCTGTGTAACAGCCTTTCATAGCCTGTGTGGCCCAACAAGAACCCCAGTTTCTGTCTTGCACAGCCAGTCCAGCATTCCTCTGACCATGGACCTCACTGTTGGGAGCAGCTGGGCCATAAATCCCTCTCAGAAACTAAGGGCCTTTCCGCACTACACTGTTATAGTGCTGTTATTCCACTTTCAACAGCCTATGGAATCCTGACGTTTGCAATTTAGGGAAGGGCATTTAGAATTCTCAACCAGAGAGCTCTTTGGACTTAGTAAACTAGAAACCCTAGAATTGCACGAGATGTTGAAACGGGAATAATAGCACTATAACAGTGTAATGCAGAAGGGCCCTAAGAGGCTTCCAGCTATAGAGCAAAATGCAGTTTCCACTTGAAAGGCAGCATACATTGCAACACAATTTATTTATGCACTATTTTATAAAACCATACCCTGTTTTTCCATCTCCTCACAGCACTTGCAACCAAAAGCTGAAGGAACTTACTTCCCTTGAGCTTTCAGTGCAGCACAGGAAGAATTAATGAAGGCAGCCCAAAGAAAGGAGAAAATCCTTCAAGCAAGGAGCAACAGCGGAGCCAAGGAAGGGGAAAGAGGTTCACAAAATGATCCACAGAGTGGTTCAGTGCTCCATGAGCAAGGACCTCCACTAGTGGCAAACCCAGCCCTTTCAGATCTCAATTGCAAAAATCAAGCTCCATCTCACTTCTAATATGGCAGAAGATCTTCCTCTGATTCCTTTAGGCCATTTAGACTGATCTTACACACCATTATTGTTATTATTACTATTTTGGGAAAAAAATAATTTTTCCCATTTTTCCCCCAAAGACCCTTTTCTCCCCAAAAATGGAAAGAAGATGGATTAGGGAATATTTCCTTTTAGAATGATGAATGAAATATTTCAGGTATATTTGCAGCTCAAGATAATTTCTAAAACAATGTTAAGATGAAGACTTTTATGTAATACTATGAGCAGTATCAGATCATTACAATTCCTAGCCTTGGTTTCCTTTTCTCAGTTCTTTTTATGGAAATGAATGTGTTATGGCTGCTTGACACTTTAGAGAATTAGTGGAGACAACATAATTTTCTCTGTTTAAGCCGTGTTGATGGGGTGGGGCGAGCTGCCCAATCCTCAAACTGACAAAATCAAAGAGGTTCCTTATAGTTCCGGTATTCCTTGCAGTTCAGGATCTTATAGCTCCATTTCTTGCAAAGAAATGCATTTAAAAAATAAGTTTAATTTGTAATTAAATTAAACTGTAACTTGAAGAAGCAGTACTTTTAATAGATCAGACCTGTTAATTTTATGCCACCCAGTGTTACATGTCATGAATTTAATTTTCTTAAGGTAACAAAATGACATGTCATCTGTAAAAAAGAGAGAATTAATATTACAATTTTTCCTTTTGTCCAAAAATGTCCAAAAGTGCCCCCCCCGGCATCAAAATTTCCAGAAATGTTATATCTCTGCTGTGAACCATGACTGGGCTCGTGGGCTGCTCCTCCCCACCGAGAACCAGGAACACACTTTGCTTTGTAGGAAGACTATGGAGCATCCCAGGAAAGAAGACTGACAGTGGTTTTTGTTAGAAGCCGAAAACACCACCAGGGGGGCAACGTCCAAAGTCCAAACAACAGGACTGCAGCAGGTGCAAGATTATTGAGCCCAAAAGCAGGAACGTCATTCCCCCCACCCACATGCCTCAAATGGAAATCTCTCCAGCTGGGAATGAAAGCCACGAGACTGGCAGATTCGCTCTAGAAGAAGCTCCTGACACCTTACTTTCTACAGATAACATCTCCGTGCTCACAGTGCTCAAGACTTGACATTCAGACTCCTCTGATCAATTAACTGAGCTCTTTGCAAGAAGCATCACAGGGGCTGTGCCAGGCTGTTGACAGCACCTGCCAACCAGAATGAGTTGGCAGAGTCATTTATCGATCATGACTTGCCTCCCTGCATGGACCCCTGCTGCCTCTGAGATGCCCATGGGCTTCATTCATCTGACCATCCTTTCTCAATTCTGGAAAGGTAAAGGTCAGTCTGCCCTGCAAAGGGGAGAGCAGCTTATTTGAGACCACCTTCAGAGGCTTCACAAGCTTCTTAGCATAATGCCGCAATTCCTACATAGGGCAACAAGAACCAAGAAAGGACTTTGGTGGAGTGATGGAGCTCCATATGAGATGAGAGAATGAAACAGCAAGGGCAGGGCAGAGAAGAAGAAGAAAAGAGAAGAGAAGACTTTCAGCCTCCTTCCCCTTTCATTGGGAACAAATAATTAGCAAGCGGCAGAAGAGATCTGCCAACATCAAGATTCTAGGTTCCTGACCTGAAGAACACAAAGACAACATAAGACTCTCTAGCCCAGGATTCTATTTTATACAGAGGCCAACCACTTGTCCCACTAGCAAGAAAGTCCACCAGCAGGACATGAAATGGGCAATGGCACTCTCTTACTCACATTCCCATCAACAGACATACAGAGGCGTCAAGGCTGAGATCCTACATCAGGCTTGCACAGTGGAAATTTCTTCATATGAAACTCCATATGAAGCTTCTCCATATGAAGTTAGGCATCATTTGTGCTCCCCAACTCTTCTGCTGAATGGCAGCATTGCACAACAGAATGCCCAACTCATCTGTCTTTCAGGAGTGCTTTAGTTACGTATTCCTGCATAGCAGGGATGTGGACAAGACGGTCTTTGTGGTCCCTGCTTTCATGATTCCAGCCCAATGCACAACAGTACCACTTCCCCAACTCCGGCCATTTCCGCACAAGACTGTTATAGTGCCATTATTCCACTTTCAACATCCTATGGAATCTTGGGGTTTACAGTTTAGAGAGGAGCATTTAGACTTCTCAGCCACAGAGCTCTTTGGCCTCTCCAAACTGCAAACCCCAGAATTCCACAGAATGTTGAAAGGGGAATAATAGCACTATAACAGTGTAGTGCAGAAATGCCCTCTGCCTCCCCAACCTTGCACTGAATGGGGATATTTATTTGACCCAGGAATTTGGATGCTTCTTGAGACCCTGCCTCTCTCTAACCCACATGGCAGGTTTTAGGCTACCTGAATAAATGGGGTACCCATTTAGGGAAAAATCTCAGGTGGGTTCCAACTTTTTCAACAGCCCTGCACAGAAAAGACGCTCTTTTCTCTTGGCGTACAAACATGGTTGACCCAGCAAATCACAGAATCACAGAGTCATTGAGGAATTCCATGGAAAACTCCCAGAGACAATGCTCAGTGCCTTCTTTCATTCCATCCATCTGCCCATCTGTCTGTCTACTTACTTACTTACCTACCTATCTATCAATCTACTTATTTTTATTTACATCCTGTCTTTCTCACAATGCAAGACCCAAGGCAGCTCAAGATTAAAATAGAATACATCTGAAACCAATCAGTATTAGCAATCAATTGATCCCCCCATCAATATAAATAAAAGCAAATAAGAATCAAAAGGAACATGAGAGGGTTCTGCTGTATAAGGGCGGCCCGACTGATCTGTGCTCAAAAATGGTAGAATAATGAGATGCCGTCAGAAGAAGAATGGATATTAAAACATTTTGATATGCATCAAATGGACAAATTAACCATGATATTAAATAACAAAAAAACAAGTTGAGGGAGATTGGAAAGAAGTGGCACAATTACAGGAAAAGAAATGGGGGAACTTAGCAAGAACTGACTTAGAGGGTTAAGAGAACTAAAAACTATGCTGAATAAGCTGTACTGGAAAATAAGGAATACAAATATAACCAATAGAGATTTATAGTGTAGATATACAGGTATTTATATAGATATAGATATAGGTATAGGTATAGATATAGATTATATAGGTATACTATATATATGCACATATATACATATATATATAAACTTACATACACATATGGATATATATAATATTAGTATTGACATTGTAGTAGTGGTATGAATGGAAAAGAAGTTGATGTGGAATTAATGTGTAATGGAAATACAATGATATCAAATTAATATGTAAGATAGGTTAAATAAATAAATACAACTAAGTAAATAAAATCAATTAAATAGGCTATTGGATTAAAACCGTCCTTCATTCAACATTTTTGAGGATTTATAACAATAACAGATGATGCAGAAAAACTAGAAAGGACAGCAACCCCCATTAAACCCACTTTGGCAACACCAAAGATAAAAAGACTTTTGCTTCCCAAAAGAAGTGGGGCATAGAGGGGGCCAGCCGAATCTCCCATGGGAGAGACTTCCACAGCCTGGGAGCAGCTACCAAGAAGGCCCTTGCTCATGTCATCACCAAAGGCGGTCTGCAGCAAGTGTCCCAATTCTATGACGTTTCACATAGGTCATAAGTAAGCTTAAAATATCAGACCCATTTCCCTAAGGGGTAGCAGGGGATTTACTTCTGTGAATCTCGACAGCCTTCCCTCTTTGTCAAACGCCAGTCCAATGGGTGGATCCTTTGGCGGACAGCTTTGCTGAAGATGGTGGTCTTTGAATCACCACGCTCAAGACAATGAGAAGTGAGAAGCAGGAGACAAATGAGTGGTGGGGAGTGGGAAGGAACAGTGCCTTCAACTGAAGAACCAGAGGAAGGATGCTCTCCAAAATAGCAGCATGTGGGACGCAGCTGAAGGGAGCAGGATTCCTCAAAAGGCAAAGACAACACACACAGTCTCAACTGCCACTCTGAAGAAATCTATTCTGAGCTGAACGTAAAGAGCCTGCAATTTTCTAACCCAGAAATGGCTCCTAATTGCTGTGGGCAAAGGAAGCACTGAAAACACAGTCAGAGGGGGGAAATGGCTTTTTCCTGAATGTTTGCCAAGAAGGCGGTGATTTGCAGAAAGATGCCGGAGCAGCAGAAGAACAGGCTGTTCCTTTCCTGAAAAGCAAGGTGGCAAGGAACAGGGAGAGGCAAAGCTGTGGGATTTCAGAAGAGGCTCACCGTCCAAAATCTGGGGCCAGAAGGCCTGAATGAGACTCCCTCTCAGCCTCACCCTACCCCTACCCTGGCTGTTTTGTTGTCACCTGGATCCTGGCCTCTTACCCCACCTTCTGTTCCCTCATTCCAGGCAGCTGGAAGCATGGATCCTGGATTTTGGGGGTGGGGAGCTGGGAGGGCTGAGGACCCACTCCCAAATCTAGGCTAAGCATCCCTTCAAAATGTTCAGGTGAGAAACAGAATCCAAGGGGAAAGGGGAAGATAACATCTCCAAGTACTCAATGAATGGGTTTGTTTGTTTGTTTTTCAATTTTGGAAAAAGCCCCATGAGTTGGCCTATGTGTATATTTCAATGGCCTTCTTCAGGGGCTATGAAGAAACAAATGCAAATATAAACATCATATCAAAAATCAAAAGGAGAACACATAACTATACCATAATATCTACATAAAACAGCATCATACATTTCAGCTCTGCATGTTGCTTAAATGATAGTTATTTTGCAGATGCTTTCATGGTACTCAGATTGGTACCAGCCTCAGTTGAGGGATGACAGTGGTGGTGGTAGTGATGATAATAATGAAGGTGGTTGTTCTAATACAATGTACTATGTTTTCATTGTTTTGTAAAGACATACTTGCAAGTAGTGAAAATTCCCACTTCCCAGTATTGACCTCCCCACCACCACCACCACCACCCCAATTTGAAAAAGAGCTCTGAGGTCCTTGGCTGGCAATGAGCAAAGAGACTGTCCTTTCCCTAACAGCTGAAGGAGGTTGAAAGGGGCCCTAGACAACAGAGGCTGCAGGGGGCACCAGGTTGGCATGCCCAGCCAGCTCTGTAAAATTTTGAAAAACAGAAAGGAAATGAAAACCTAATCCTTAACTCCCATACACGACTGGGCAGGCTGAATCAAGAATAATCATCTGTCATTGCTTTTTTTTAAACTCTCCTTTGAAAAGGTCCTAATTTCTCTCTCCGTCTCTCCTCCTGCTTTCTTTCTTTTTCCTCATCTCACTTCAGTGGCTGCAAACTGAGTCCAAGGGGCAAAAGTTGATTCCACTCAATCAACTCAGCAGGAGGGAGAAGAGAGGAAGGGGAGTGATCTTGCCCTTCCCTGTAGATTCATGCAAAAGCAAACTGCTGCAGCCAATCTTAGCTCATCCTGACCACATTCTGATGTTGCTCAGCCTTACACATCCTGGTTTTCCTCTGGGAAATGTTGCAGAGTATGCTCTCTTCCCCATCCACCCCTCTGCATCTTGCCCAACCCTCCACCTTTGCAGGCATTCAGGAGTGCTGGAGGTAGACATCCGCTCACAGCATCAGCTGTGGCAGGCACCGTATGATGTGTGGGTGGTGGTGATGGTTATAACAGAGGTCAGGCACACTGGGAAGCAGAGCTCTAGACTCACCTAGAATCACAGAGATGGAAGGACAAACTCCTGCGGGGGGGGAGGGTTGAAACCTAAGACTTGGTTTAAGGGCAGCTGAGCTCCCCCACCAGGTGATCTGGCAAAATTAGATCACCAGGACTCCTGTATAGAGAAGTGCTCTCAAGAATTATCATTCAGAATGCACTAGATGATCAAGCACTAAGAAATACTAAGACCGCATTTGTCATTGGGCCCTCCTAGGATTAATAACAGCTTCCAGTAATATACCCTATGCATACTTCCTTGGGAGGAGTTCAACTGAGCTCACGGAGGGGACTTCTCAGAACACATTGTTCTTGTAAGAATCTTTATATTCAGGGATGTAGTAAGAGTCTTTATATTCAGGGATGATTCATAGATGGGAAAAATCAGTTGCTCTCCCCCAGCAAACTGAGAAAAGGAATAACAACCTGCCTGCCAGTGCTGAGCCACCCACCCCTTCCATCATGGAAACAGTTCCAGGGTCTCTGATGGACTCCATGTGCTGCTTAGACCAACCTCTGGCCAGTGCTGCAGTCCACAGCTAAAGCACCTCTGCAAGGTGGCCATCTGACCCTCTGTTTAAAAATCACCAACGAAGAGCAGGTCCTCACCTTCTGAGATTGTCTATTCCAGTAGTTCTTAAACTTTGCTTTATTGAGGACCCCCTGTGAATGTAATTGGTTGTCAGAGACCCTTCCAAGACTTATATCATGGCATAAGTATTCAAATATTTATTTAAATAGTCATTATACATATACAATACACACACAGCCCACACACACACACACACACACACACACACACACACACAATTAATTAATTAATTAATTACGTTAAGGTTTCTAGAGACTAGGATTCAAATCTCTGCTCAGATACTGGCTAACCTTGGGCAAGTCACATCCTCTCCGCTTCAGAGGAAGACAAAGGCAAACTCCTTCTGAACAAATATTGCCAAAAAGAAAGGAAGGAAGGAAGGAAGGAAGGAAGGGAGGGAGGGAGGGAGGGAGGGGGGAGGGGGGAGGGGGGAGGGAGGGGGAGGGAGGGGAGGGGGAGGGAACTGTGATAGATTCAACTTAGGGTTGCCATAGGTGGGAAGTGACTTGAAGGCACACAATAAAAAATGCCACTGACAGAGGGAGGTTCTTTCTAGCCCTCATGTCTCTCCCATTTGAAAACTGATTTATCGCAACCCTAAGGCAAACCTATCATGGGGGTTTTCTTGGCAAGATTTGCTGCCTTTCCCTCTCTCTGAAACTGAAAGAATGCTTGAGGTTACCCAGTGGGTTTCCATGGCCCAGTGGGGATTCAAATCCAGGTCTCTAGACTCATAATCTGGCTGTGTGCATACATCTCTTGGCCCGTCCCTCGGCACCCATGCCCTGCTGCATCCCTGACAAAAGGGATGCTTCGGCAAGCGTGTGTGCACACCCAAACTGCTCCCTCATTTGCAGACGAGGAAGCAGTTGCAACACCCATACATGCACACCCTGCTGCTGCATCCCTGCTGCTGCCACAGCTGGTGGTGTCCAGCAACTGGACCTCATGGAATCCATGAGAGGGCTCCGTGGACCCCAGGTTAAGAACCACTGATCTATTCCATCTCTCATCTTCACTCCCTCAGATCCTCTGTGGAAGGAATGAGCATTGTAAGGGAGATATGTCTGGCATTTCACTTTGCAGCCCAACCAGCCTCTGCTTAAAGTTTTGAAACCATCATCCACAGACAGGCCAGGGCAACAGCCAGGGACAAACTTATGGTCCAATCCTAATGCTGCCAGTGCCTCCAAAGAGATAAAGCCTATTTTTAAGAATATCAGACTGCAAATGGTAGATAGGGATTCACTTATGCTTCTCCTGAGCTGGTGTTGGTTGGGAAAGGTTGGGAAAGGAAAAACAGCCAGATCACTGACTGGAGTGAGTTACAGGGAACATCTCACTCCTCTGTTGAAACAGTTTCACTGTTTAATCGTTTCTTTCCAGCCATAATTCAAGCTCGGATCCAGACTTTCCAAAAGATCATGGCTGCAATCCAACATGCACTCAGCATAGCATGAACATCTGCCTGTGGAGATACGTTGCACCAGCACTGTCCAAACCCCACAGAGAATAGCTAGGTGACATTATGCCATGCACAATGCACAATTGCCATGTGAGGTGTGCAGTCATAACATGCAATGTGCAACTGCAATGTGCAGGGCGTAACCAGACTGTGCAACGCTGCTCTGTGTGCAACTCCACTTCTACTGCTATCAGCAGAATACATTTATTGCACTAAGGCAAATAATTCACCCCACCGATGTAGCACAAGCTACCCATGTGTATCTTCCTAATGGAATACCAGCCTCTTTCTCCCCATATGAGGCTGCCTGAGTCTTAAAATCCATGGCAAAAGGGAGGCACACATGGCTGTGTTTTGCTCCTTGCTCTCCAAGCTAGAAGGTTGCCCCTTCTGAAGCAAAAGCAAAAAGAAAAACTGTCACCACTGAGTAAGAACTTACAGATCAGTTGCTAAGAAATCAAAATAGCTCATGGCGGGTTTTCCTTTCTGCCTTCCCTCTTCCTTCTTTCCTTCCTGCAGTTTGGGCTGCAACCTATTTTGCTTGCTTTTACAAACCAGCAAATATCCCGAAGGCAAGCATAATAAGAATAAGAACACACAGGAGAAGGAAGGCACAAGGGCATTGCTGGATGCTCAGAAGCACCCTGGCCAGGAGCCAGCAGTTTTGACTTCAGTGCCGACTTCTACTCTTAGCAAGAAAGGCCATGGGCTGCACAGCCCTGCCCCAGCATGAGCCTTATGGAGCTGTTCTCATCAAAGGAGAGACCTCGAATCAAGCAAGGCTTCCTGCTGTGAAAACAGAGAGAAAATCCGATGGAACAGCAGGGCCAAGGGAGCCCCAGGAGCATGACTGCAGCCCACGTTTCCTGACCAACAGCCCTTCCAGCCTCCCAAAAATTTGCTCAACAAGAAAAAACAAAGAAAGAGACCACCAAGGAGCCCTCTGGCCTATCAAGCAAGGACTTGGGTCCCCTACTATGCTTTGTACTTCACCAGCCACAGATACACTTTTCTTCTTGGCAAGGCTGATCTCATACCCTCCAACAGTCGGGATTTGGCAGGGACGGTCCTGATTAACCTTCTGCCTTCCCACTTTTTTCCTGCTTTTTCAAATGTCCCAGTTTCTCTCTCTTCCTCCTACTTTCCTTCTTTGTCCTCAGCTTACTTCAATTGCTGCAAACCGAGTTCAAAGTGCAAAAGTAGTTTGTACACAACTCATTAGTGTGAAGAAGAGAGGATGGGGTGAAATCTTGCCCTTCCCAGAAGGTTCAGGCAAAAGTGCTGAAGCCTCTCTTAGCTTGTCTGTTCTTCGCTGTAATACCTTCTGCTATTTTGACCACACTCTGACGTTACTTGGTCACACACGTCCCATTTCTCTTTTGTGAAATGCTGGGGGTATGTGATCATTTTATTGGTCCTGGTCTGGGCTTGAGTAGATGGGTCTTGGTCAAGAAAGACACCCAAAGCAGCAGATCACAAACTCGAGGAAAGATGACACTCTCTCTGGTAGCATCCCCAAGAAAATGCCCTCATCTCTCCAATTACTCCACTGAATTCTCCATTGCAGACAGTTCAATCTGCTCAGCCCCTCTTTTCTGAACACGGCACAGTGGTATTCCCAGCAGTCACTCTTCCCAGCAGGGACAATGAAGGGAGGCCCAGGCCCAAGGACATCCAGAAATATAAAGGAAGCCTCAGTGCTAACCTAGACTCATTTTTTACCTGGCCATCAGATGTTCATCCTTCTGATTCCCTTGCAGATGAAGCATGGAACAGAGCAGAATACCAAATCCAGTTCTCCCTCTTCCAAATCACAATGTCCCATCCTGTGCTTTCATAGAGCATACACAGATGAGAAAAGCAAAACAATGTATTTGTTGGGAGTAGAAACCAGGCACACCTTGCTGGGAAAGATACAACAGGTGCCCTCTTCAAAGTGCACCCCTAGGAAAGCTTTCCACTGTCTAATGCAGAAGTGAGCAACAGAGTAGAAGACAAGGCCTAAGTTTTGCTCCTGCACCCCAGCCCCTGCCATGGGTTGATGTTATGTCACTTCCAGTTGCTGGTGTGCATCCATGTGCTCACTGTAGCAAAGCCTACTCACAAATCTTAGAAGTTTGCTAGAAAGCCTACAGATAATACTCTAGAGACTCTAAACTTCAGACTTGCTCTTTCCCCAGACAGCTTCACTCTAGCTAGACCAGCACCCACCCTGTCAGGGTCCAAAATGAAAGTAGATCCTCAAAAGGTTCACTTCCATATCCAAAGGTAGCACCCATTTTCTTGGTTGAGATGATGATGATGATGATGATGATGATGATGATGATGCCTAATTTTCTCAAGGGACACACAAAAAGAAGCAGTCTTATAAACAGTTCTATGCCAAACAGCTTCAGCCTGACCAAATGGTTGCCAAAACTACACCAGCAGGCTGAGCTTCTTCCATGTGGAATAGTCCCGCCCACCCATGGGACCCTACTCCAAGAAAAGGACCTTCTCCCCTTGAGCAAGAGGGCAGCTTAGGTTTCTAGGAAAAACAGAAATGCTGTTTAAGAGCAACACTCCTGCCTTTTCACCCTGTTCTGCACTCCATTCATCCTTCCTAAAAATGTCAGTTAGCTTCACCTTTCCAGAGCAAGGAAACTGGCCTTCCATGAGTTTCAGCAGCAGGATGTGCTTGGTTCATTAGTCCACATCAATGGGATGCCAACCCTGAAGATAATAAAGGATCAAAAACCAGACCAGAGCACTTTGCTGCAACCTCAACAGGGCACTCCTTCAAATAAGAGTGCCAAAATGCATCTCCGCTCAAAGCCAAGACTGCACGAGCAGGGCCACAATCCTCTCCACACTGACAATAAAACAGATGCAGCTGATCAGGCTCTGATTAGAAAGACCTTGCCAGGAGGGCAGGCAAGCAAAGCTTGGCATATGTTTGGCTTCATAAAGATCCCTGAGGAGGATCTAAGGGATTTCTGGAGGCCTCTTTACTAGTCCCATGAAGGAAGAGACACATTAATTGTTACAATGAAATTCTCTCCATCCATCCTCTGAATGATCACCAAGCACTGAAGTGCCTTGTGCGCTGGGATGGGACACTGGGCCAATCCTGTTGAACTGACTGCACCACTTTGGCTCCATGCCCTTAGGCTACTTTCTCCCCCAGGCACAGCCATGTACCAGACCTTCATTTTCCCCAAGCCACTAAGTATACAAGATAAACGGAGCATTGAGGGAAGGAGATGCCAAGGGAAATGGGCTAATTGCAGGCAGGAATCAATCCGAATTAGGTGTGTTTGGAGTATGCTGCCATTAAAAGCCCACACGGTCAAGCAAGGAAGCACAGAGAGAGAAATAAATTGAGAGAGAGAGAGAGAAAGAAGTCAGCATGTTCACCTCAAGTAGAACCAGCTACAGCACACAAGGACATCCAGAGCCAGCTATCCTCATTCCCAGGCTTGGTTGTAAAAGGAGTGGAAGAACTAGCAAAGCACCCAACTGTCCCAGTTTGGCAGAGACAAATTAATCTTCTGCCATCCCACTTTTTCAGTTCCTTTTAGAATGTCCCGTTTTCTTTTCTCCTCCTCCCACTTTCCCCCTTTGTAAGCTGAGGAGCTTACATCAACGTCTGCAAACTGAGTTCAAAGTGCAAAAGCTGTTTTGTTGTTGTTGACTGTCATCAAGTCAACTTTGACTTCTGGCAACCCTATGAAAGAGAGACTTCCAAGTCTGTCTATCAGCAACAACTTTGCTCAGGTCCTGCTGACTCGGGGCCATGGCTTTCTTGAGTCTATCCACCAGTAATGCAGTCTTCCTCTTTTCCTGCTGCCTTCTGTCTTTCCAAGTATTATTCTGTTTTCTAGTGGGTCATGTCTTCTCATATGTCCAAAGTACGACAGCCTCAGTTTAGTCATCTTGGAGTTTACACTCAGTTAATTCAGGAGGGAAGAGAGGAGAGAACAGAATCTTGCCCTTCCCAGGAGGCTCAGGCAAAAGAGCAACAGATGCAGCCTCTCCTAGCTTGTGCATCCTTCTTCATTAATCACTTGTGAAATGTGAAACATTAATCATCTGTGAAATGTTGGAGGGCATGAAATGTTCAACTGAAATTTTAAGTAACTGCAGTGCTGCAAATTTTGGGGACTGAAAGGCAATTTCATGAGAGACAGATGCAAAATGTCCATATTTGAAATGCTGGATGGTATGGACCTTTCAAGGTGGACAGACAAGACTTCCAAGTCTCAGGCACTTTTTCAGCCTGGCTGTGAAAGCCAAGTCTTCAAAGCCACAAAAACAAGGAAGAGATTAAAAGGCAGGCACGTAAACATGTGGGTTGTTTCTAATGCCATGCTCTCTGGTTTGTAAGCATTCGTTTTAAGCTTGAAAAAGCAACATTAACATATTCAGGTTCAGAGGTTTCCGCATGACAGGCTCCAAAACTAGGCAGGGAAAAAAAACAAACAAACATAGCCCAGCAAGAAGGCAGGATTGGCAAGGTGGCACCAAGAAAAAGCAACATTAACATATTCAGGTCCTAAGGTTTCCACATGACAGGCTCCAAAATTAGGCAGAAAAAACAAACAAACACAACCCAGCAAGAAGGCAGGACTGGTAAGGTGGCACCAAGCCCCATGTGGCATCAAGGCGGAAAAAAAATCTACTGCAAACTACAGGGTGCCTTTTACAAACAAGCAGCAGGCCCCTGGAGACCCTGGCATGAAACACAGGGGGCAGGGGAAGAGTATAATTCTATATCTCTTTCTGGGGTGAGCTGCACCCAGAGCATGCACAGACCTGTCTCCAGAATATGCCCAGATATATGAATGAGCTCAGAATGGAAGTGGCTGCTAAGAGGTATACCATTTCTTGCTGACTAGGGAATAATACTAGAACCCAATGGAGTGATGATGATTGGTGAGAAAGTCAAGACAGATTAAAAGGAAGTATTTCTTCACACAGTGCCTTGCCAACAGCCATGGAAATTATTGCCAAAAGATGTGGCGGCAGTTGTCAACTTGGACAGCTTTAAAAGGGGATTAGATACTTTCCTAGATGTTAGGGCCATCAATGGCTACCAGTCAGGGTGGCTATATGTCATTTCCCCCCCCTTCCCCATTTAAAATGCTATGTATTTCTGTATATCAGTCGCTGGGGAACACAAGACAGAAGGAGCAAGTACTCTCATGTCAAAACTGTGGAATTCTCCTCTACAAGATGTAGTGATGGGCACCAACTAGAATGGCTTTAAAAGCACAGAAGAACAATTCAGGAAGGCTAAAGCTTTTAATTCTTTCTAGGTATGATGGTTATCTGTTATCTCTAGTATCAGAGGCAGCTTGTGTCCATATCTCAATTGCTGGAGAACCTAAGATGGAAGATGCATTGCAGGTCCACTTATGTTCTCCTGGTGGGCTTCTCATTGGGCAATCCAACCGGTCTCTGTGGGGACAGAAAGTTGGACTAGAAAGGCCAGTTTTGGTCTGATGTAGCACAGCAGTTCTGGGACTTTTTGGGGAGATAGATGTCCCTGTTCCCCTTATCCTTCAACCTCTTATCTCATGTAGGACATATTCCCAATCACTTCCATGCTCAGCAGAAGGTTGGTCCCTCCCTTCACCTTGAGTCAAGCTGGAACACAGAGAAGTGGCAATTAGCTCAGATAAAATGAATACCCCAAGCCGAGGAATGTGGCACAGTCTTCAAAAGATAACAAGCATAGTTAATGAGCAGTGTCAAGGTGGCTATTGGAAAAAGAAGAAAAAAAAGCTTCTTTCAGAAAATAGGAACATTGCCCAAAAAGGAGAAGCAAAGAAAAAGTATATAAACTTGCACAAAAGAAATGCAAAGAGGCATTCAAGATGCAAAAAGGGGTTTTGAAACGCACCACTTTAAAACTCACAAAAAAGTAATTCTTCACAGAGTACAGAATTAAACTATGTTATTTGTGGTGACAGCCACCAACATGAAGGATTAGACCAATTTATGGAGGATAAGACAATAAGTGGCTACTTGTCATTGTTACTTTATATTGGCTGGTATCCTGATGGTGACATATGTAGGTGTTATATAGTATTACACTCACCCAGGCACCTGTGTGGTCACTGCAGGAGAAGGTATTTAATGTCTTCTTCAGACAGTGCCCTCATTGCACATACAATGGCTTCCATGCTTAGAGAACCCTGCAGGAACTCCCCTGACATGATCATTGTATAGCTGGAGGAGACAAGGGCAGCCAAGCAGCGTCCAGTTATGTTCCTACAGCCAGACGCACTACAACAACATCATCCTCCAGGATCTCTAGAGGACTCCCAGGAGGATCTGGGAAATGCTTTCATTGTCATGCATGCAACTGTAGGAACACAGCTGAAGTTTCCTTGGCTGCCCTCACCCTCCCCTGGTCAATGGCTGCGTCTAGGGAAAGGGAAAATAAGAGGAAGGTGAGTTCTCTGTGTAGAGAGAAGAATATGAAACTGAGTTCCATCTGGCGGAACTTTATCTGTTGCCCGATAATGCAGGACCTCAGCCATCACCTCGAGTATTAAAGGTAGCATACCTCTGTATGCCCATGACTGGGTCCTCATCACTCAGGTCCTACTTAGGGGCTTCCTTGTGACCCTGTAGGAAACGGGGATGCTGATCTTGGACCAAACTTTGTTCTGATCAACCCTTAGGGCTTTTCTTCAATTCCAAACATTAGAGGAATAGCTATGAAGGAGAAGGGAATCAGGGTATTGCCCTCACCCCCCCCAAAAAATGAAAATTCTCCCCAGTGAAAATTTTCATCAGTCCCCAAGTTTCTAGCCCTGCAGAGAGTAAGACACTGAAAATGATTCACACCTAGAATTCTTCTATTGGTTGTGTTTGCTTGGCCTTGTTCCCTTTGCCGGTCTCTTTGCTTTGGACACCTAAACTGTATTGCCAAATGTTCAACTGAAGTTTAAGTTCCCGCAGTGCTAGAAACTTGGAGATTGGAGACCATTTCCATTGGAAAGGGGCAGAATTCTTATTTGGTGCTATGTCTTCTTTTTTCCCTATCCACCTACCCTCCATTGCTACACCCATACTGAACACGCTCTCTCTTGGCACGTCTGAGCATCTCCTGATCTTAGCAGCACATGGGAAGGAATCCTCCTCTCCTTCTGTGCCATCTTTGGAGGGTCTCACTGTCTGGATGCTCTCCTTCCCCCACCCAACAGCCTCCCACCCAGTCCTTGGCTGCCACAATTGCATGGAGAGAAATCCACCCAGGAGAAAGACCAGTGGCTGCTCCCCTCTGCTTCATGTCCAAGAGACACATCAGACACATGCCAGGAGGCGGGCAGGATTTTTGCCACCCATGGTACATTCAGAAGTGTGATAAAATGGGAGGTTTTTCCTCTGAATAGCTGTTGGGGGGGCAAATCAAAGCACACACTCAAAGGCTGTTTGAAAAAGCCGTCATTCCCAAAGGAACCCTCAAGCTTAGCTCTTTATTTCCAACTGGCACCATAGCTAAGATAATTAGGCAAAGGAGAAGAAAGGGGAAGCTGCTGGGAAAGAGGGCCTTCAAAGATCCGGAGGCGGCATTGGCACATTCAAGGACAAGTCACTCCCTGTAACTGGGCTCCTGAAAAGCACTGGTTTAGAAAGCCTTTGGGTTTAAATGAAGCAGCAGGACAGGGGCTCCTCTTTCCAACCTTGGTGCCATCATTTTACTCTTTGTGGAGTGGGGACAGGGGGCAGATGACCTGAGACATGATGCCACGTCTCTGTCTCGTTCACACACACACACACACACACACATGTCTTAAGGGCAAGAGATGAAATAACCAAGATTCTCATCCTTGGCAAGATTACTGGGGTTCTGAAATCTCACACTGGGCCAGCATCTGGCAGATACAGGAAAATTGCTAAACAAGAGAGAAAAGGCTATAGAAATCTCTGTGTTTCACCTTTTTCCTTGATCAGCAGGACAATCCATAGGGGGAAGAGCTTGTGTTGGATGCTCTCATCCTTGTAGCAACCAAAGGCTAGGAAGCTGGTCCAGTGCAGTGGGTGGAGGCATAACCTGCTTGCAGCCTAACCATCCCATGAGATCAGTAGTTGCTTGATAGGTTTTTTGGCTCAAGCGTAAAAAGTGCACCTGGGCACATGTGCAGCACAGCTTACCAAGGAAGTTCTCCAGGTGCAAGCAAAAGAGAAGGGGATGCCCTTCCTTTATCCCCAGTACCCATCAGCATATTACTGAGGTATTCGGTGAAGATTCTTTAATCCAGGATCTGGCTCTTTATTGTCACCACAAACAGCTTGGCTATGATAGAAAGAAACCAATGCCAGGAGCTTGTCTTAAGGAGTGCAGTGCGTGAGGGCTTCCTCCCTGCTTAAGGCAGGGTACTGAGAGGCTTACAAAGGTAAGCCATGTAAGACTCTGTCCCAATAGAGATCATTCCCAAACAGGGAACTTAGGGCAGTCTAGGCAAAAGAGGCCTTGCTTAGCCTCTTAGGCAAGACACAGTGCTCCCTGGAAAAGAGCAAAAATGAACAGGACACTAAGAGGGGCCCTCAAGTGGGATCCAGCCAAGACAGCCCAGCATCTAGCTTCTGTTAGAGGGCAGTCAGATGTTTCATAGAAGGTCTCCAATAAGATGTTGAAGGCCACTGCCTTGCCCAACAGATTGCCACTGTAGTAAAGAGGCAGAGTCACTGATATAGGCAAGTGCCATCAAAGTCTGGAGACATCAAAAGACACAGAGAGAGAGAGAGAGAAAGAGGCACACACATGGATGTGTCTAGCCATTCTTTACAGCACAGTGGAGAACATGTGGCCTTCTCAGTGTTATTAGACTGCAACTGCCATCACTCTTCCCCATTGGCTATGGAAGGTGGGAGTCACAATCCAGCAACGGGGGGTAAAGTCACCATTTTATTTAAGAAGGGTCACATCAGCGGCACGCAAGAGGCTCCTTTTGCTCAACGTCTCACAAAGCAGCAACCCCCTCTGTGTACTGAACTGAAGAACTGTCTCCCCCAGTTCTCTCCGCACAAAACCCTCTGGAAAATTCAAGCAGACAGTAATGACCTTTTTCATTTCCTGCAATGGACATTATAAAGTATACTTCCATGTCTACTCTGACAGCACCATTAGAGGACCTAATAATGTCATCCCCAACATCTCAGGTTCATCTTCCAATGTGATGTATGGCACCATTTGCTGGCAATGCCCTGATGCATTTTACATAGAATGAACAGGCCAAGTGCAAAAGAATATACGGACAAAGATCTGACATCAGAGAAGGGCAATGTTCAGTGATGGTTAAAAGAAACAACCTTCCAAGACACAATGGCCAAGCTCCTCCACCTGGCTTCCATAGTATAAATCTCAGTATGTAGAATTACAGGTTGATTGGATGCCATTATCCTTGTGTTGAATGGCAACTTTGTGCAGCACAACTTGAGACTTCACCCAAATACCAACCAAACAACCACTACCACTAATTTCAGCCAGGGCAGATACACACTGGTGAAGAATGTGCAATGACACCACATGTGCAATGACACCACACGCACAACTGCTTCTGTAACCTTGAACCAAGTGCCATCATAGCACGTTGGAGAAAAATGCCCAACCCCTTCCATACAGGTGCTTACACATGTATAAGGTACAGCCTCTATCCCTCTACCTCAAGGTGCTAATTCCTGAACAAAAGAATTTCAAGGTCAGATTCCAGCATGAAGCAGATGAACAAGAAATCATCAAGAGCTTCCATTTCATCTCCTGTGGCTTGAATAGAGAGCAAGACTTCTTATCATGTGACATCAGCACAATAAACTCATCAACACAAAGGCATCTGTTCCCCACCTAATCTCTCTTTGTTAATGGCCAATGTGAAGGTAATTGTCACTTGGTGCTTTTCGCATCACAGGTCCCTCTAATCCCACTGATTATAAGCTTCCACCCACTCAATCGGGCAGGTATATAAGAATCTGCCAGCTGAGTCAACACAGCATGCGTCTGATAAAGTGGGCTGAAGCCCACAAAAGCTTTTGCCCCAGTAAAATGTGCTAAGTCTTTAAGGTGTTCCAGAACTTGCTTCTATCATGAAATATTTCATTTACTATGTGAAGGAATTCGATTGAGGAAACCACAGCCCGGAGTCTGCTAGATCTAACCAACAAATGACCCACACTCCTTATGGTCTCTGATTCATAGGGTGGCCATAAGTCAATGTTGACTTGACAACCAATGAAGAACATTCAGCCAACCTCACTGAGTGAAGACAGACTGTCTAACACCCACCTCCCAAGTCACCAAAGGCTTCCCCAGGCTACCCAGTTCCTTGCAGTGCCTAAGTATGGGGTCTGGCAGATGAGAGTGGTCAGCCCACCAAAACACAAGGCAATGAGGGGCAATTGAGGACCACCCAGATGTTTGTTGGAGTGCAACTCCCATCAGCCAGAGCCAACATTGCCCAGTGATAAGAAGTGTTGTTAACTGCTGCAAAGCCAGCTTTGACTTAGAGTGGCCCTATGAGAACCAGTGTGGTGTAGAACTTTGAGCACTGGAGTACAACCCTGGAGACAGGATTCAATTCCCCACTTGGCCATGGAAACCCAGTGGATGACCATGGACACACACTCTCAGCCTCAGAAAAAACCATGATAGGTTCATCTTAGGGTCACTATAACTTGGAAAGGAATTGAAGGCACAAAACAACAATGAATGAGAGATGTCCAAGTCACCCTGTCATCAACAACCCAGCTCAGGGCTTGCAGACTCAGAGCCACGGCTTCCTTAATTGAGTCTCTCCACCTGTACTGTGGCCATCCTCTTTTCCTACTTCCTTCACCTTGCCAGGCATCATTGTCTTTTCTAGTGAGTCATGCCTTCTCAAGATATGACCAAAGTACAACCACCTCAGTTTAGGCATCTTAGATTCTAGGGAGAGTTCAGGTATCATTTGCCTTTGTTGCTGTTGTGTGCCTTCAAGTCATTTCTGACTTATGGAGACCCTTATGGTGGACCTACCACAGTGTTTTCTGGGGCTGAGAGTGTGTGATATGCTCAAGATCACCCAACGGGTTTCCATGATTGAGTGGGGAATCAAACCCTGGTCTCTGGGGTCATAGCCCAAAACTCAAACCACTACATCATGCTGAATTCATTTATCTTTTTAGCACTCCAGGGTATCTGCAGTACTTTCTTCCAGCACCACATTTCAAATGAGTTGATTTTCATCCCATCAGCTTTATTCACTGTCCAAATTTCACAACCACACACAAAAATTGGAAATACAATGCCATGGACAATCCTGACTTTCATATTCAACCATACACCTTACCACACTGCCACATCGCTTTGCCTGACTGTATAGACACAAGCCAAGCACAACCTGCATGTCACCAGCCAGCAGACCAGATGGGCTCTCCTTCTTGTTCCTGATCCATATCATGAGAGCATCACATTTACTCCACAGCCACATCAAGCTCCAAAAACAGATCTGTCAGACCATATGACAAGGATCAGCAACTGTGCTGGATTTTCCTCTCTCCGATAGTACTCAAATCAGCCTCTTTCTTTAGCAGCATTCTGGCCAAAATGGTGACCAGAAATGATATCATGCCACTTTTGGTTGCCATTTTGGCCAGGAAATGGGTGAAGGAGGTGGCAGGGATTCTCGGGGTTTTAAGGGGGTGCTTTTCATCTGGAATGGTTCTGGGTTGGGGATGAAAATCGTCTGAAAATCACAAATAAAATAGTGCAGTTTTGAGGACTTCAGCAGACACAAAAGTGAGGTTGGGGATACATGTATGTTTTGAGCCACATTTTTCCCACCCCTGCCATGGCAGCTAGTGGCTCAAAAATGAGGGAAGCAAGGAGTGGAGTCTGAGGCTGAACTGAGCTATCCAAGGTACTGAACTGCCCCACCAATAGACTCAGCACCTGGACAGCTTCTTTCGGGTAAATTCTAAAGCCTGGAGTGGAATCTAACTGACATCAGAGCCACCAGTCTCCACTGCTGCCAGATTTAAGGAAGGTTGTGGGAGGGGAAAGAGGCCCAAAGCTCAGGGGAAAGCAGCCTCTACAGCTTCTCCAAGAATCGCAGGCTGAAAAATCTCTCCCTGCAGCTAAAAATTAGTACCTGGAGCAGAGAATGAAAAACCCACCTCAACACAGGGCAGGGGAGGAAGCCGATCTTTCTCTGGCAAAGCCAAGCCAGTTCTGCCAGAGGGAAAGAGAGAAAAAGGAGGATGACGGGGGTGGGGGGAGGAAGAGAGACTTCTTTCAGTGGGTCTTCTGGGGAGGGGGAAGCAGGTCGGTGGCTCTTTGGCTCCTCCCAGTGGCAAGCTGACAACTCCAATTCCTGGAGCCCAAAAAAGCACACACGGGGTGGGGGGGGAGTGGTACCTGCTTGGAATGGCATTCTTGCAGCTCTGTAACCTGAGAGTTGCCACACTCCCTCCTTCTCCAGCCGCCTCGGCAGTGGTGGCCCCACAGAGCCAGCACAAAAGAAGCCCCCCCCCCAATTCTCCATCCCCCCTCAGATTTCCAGCTGGGGACTCTCCAACACAGCTCTTGGCTTGCGGAGAATTGCTGTGACTGGGAAGGCACCTCTCCAACAGCATCCCGTCTCCAGGTAGCAGCCTTGGGCCTGGGAAACATGAGAGGACTCCCGTCGCCCCCCCCCCCCCCCGCCAAGCCCTTCCGAGTTTCCTAATCGCTGGCCATCTCTCGAGGCGACCTCTCTCGGGCGCCTCCTTCTCCGGAGCAAACGGCCGGTCCGCGAGCTGGGCGGGCGAAGACCGTTTCAGCACTCGCAGAGAGGGACAGCGCCACGACCGCCCGGCACCCGAGGGGCTTCTGCGCTCGGCACGAGGGGCAGGGGAGGCGGCAGAGACTTTACTCTGACCCCCTCCCAGAAAGCAGCTCGCGGAAAGAAAGGATCGGCGTCCCCCCATCCCTCAGATCCTGCGCCAGGTTGCGCCTAAAGCGGGCGCATCTTCCATCCAAAGGAAAGGCGACCTCGGACGGTTCCGCCTGACTTCTCCCGGGGAGGCGTGCCCCCGGCAGCGCAGCGACGGGTCGAGGGACGGGGGCCGAGCCTCCCCTTCCCCGAGGACCCCACAAAGGTCGCCCTCCCCAGAACAGAATCTTCTCATTACCGGGCCACGTCATCAGAACCAGGGGCACCCCCGGGCAGGAAAGGAAAGGCGCCTCCGCCCCAGATGGCGGCCGCCGCCCCAGCCACGCCGCCGCCCCACTTCCTTTTCCTGGGCGAGGAGTTCGCACCTTGCTGCCGGCTGTAGCCTTTTCCCGGCGAGACGGGGAAGAGGCGCCGCTCTCTGGCGTCTCCAAGGAGGAGGAGGAGGGGGCTTCCAAGCCCCGAAGGCTCGCTTGCCGGCAATGACGGTGCAGTTTCGGGGCGGGGGGGGGGGGGGACAGCGGTTGCCAGACCTCCGTCTCCCTCCCTCGCCCCCTCCTCCAGAGGGAAGCCGGCAGCATCTCAAACCCGCCTCGCCTCCGCCGGGTCCCGACTCTCCATCCCTCCTTCCCTCCGGTTTACCTGGTCCGATGGCCACCCCAGCGGCGGCGGATCGGCTCCGGGGGGCTCGGCGGCTTCGGCAGAAGGGCTGGCCATGCGCCCGGAGGAGCAGCGGCGGAGGGGGGGGGATCTCCGCCTGCCTCCTCGCCTGCTCCCCGGCTTGCCGTGCGCGCCGCCTCCGCCGGTCGAGTCAGGCGCGCGGCTCCTGCATCCCCGCGCTGCACCTTCTAGCCGGCCGGCCGGCCCGCCTCCTCGGCCTGATGCGCTTCCCCAGGCGGCGGCGGCGGGGGCTGCGTCCTCCCCTCGCGCCCGCTCCCTCCCTGGCCTCCGTAGCCGGGCGGCGGCGGCGGCGCCTGGTCCCGCGTTTCGCCCGTGCCTCTGCCTCGCCCTCCCCCGCGGCTGGCAGAGCTGAGCAAGCGCCGTCGTCGCCCGCCCCGCACGTGCCCACCGGGGGAGCCCGCCGCCCATCCGTCGGGCCGTCTGCCGGCTCACAGGAGGGGGGCGGGTCCGGGTGGGGTGGGGGGAGCGCGGCCAGCCCTCCCCTGGCAGACGGAGTCGCCGCCGCGGCCAGGGCCTCCTCTCCCTCCTGCTGCCCCCCTACCCCGGCTCTGAAATCGATCTCGTCTCTGCGACGAGAAACTCTCTTTCTCTTTAGTCTTCTCCCCCCAGCACACACAGCGCAATCCTATAGGAGAGACGGTCTGGTTCGGGCGGAATTCCCCCCCGACCCGATGGAACGCAAGATGCGCCCGCAAGCTGGGCAGAAGGGGGCGGAGAGGGATGAGCCGCATCATGGGTGGAGGGACTGTGAGTTGCGGAGAAGAGGTGGCCCCTGTGAAGCGTTCCTTCTCGTCTCCTCCCTTCAAGAAAACTTTTTGAGGTCCTGGGCTAGAGGCTGGCGGCTTCCCTATCCCTGGACTGAGGAATCTGTTCTGGGTTTTGGTCTGAATTTTACAGGAAAAATTCAAGGCCCTGAGCCCTATCCCCAAATGAGATTCCATACCTTGGATGGCATCCTTTGAAGTTCAGATTAAAGCCCAGCATGGATTCCCTGGTCCACTGCCTGGGCCCATCATTCCTTGATCTTTTCTTTTAAAGGTCTGCTCACCTGTTCCCTCTGCAGGCTGCTTTCCCACTGGTGTAGGGTCTCTTCTGTTCTGACAGAGGGTAAGCCTCCCCCTAACTGCAGACTTTCTCTGGACCTGGCTGTCTCTGAGGGAAGGGCTGCTTAAGGGGACCTCTGAAGGATGGGATACCTCAAAGCTCACTGCTGCTTTTTGCAGGTGGAAAGAGAAGCTGGAAGGGGGGGAGTCTTCCACCTAGTGACTGAAGCTGGTACTGCGGGCTACAGACAGATTTAAGTAAAATTATTTCTCAGTTTTTTAAACATAAAATAACCTTAATGCAAAAATCTCTTTGGTCATCATATTATCTTTGATCCACTTCCTGCCAAGATTCAAATATTTAGTTTTTCCAAATGATAGATGCAGACAGAAGCAGACACACTCACGCATGTTCTCTTTTACTTATTGTAAATTCCAACCACTGATGGGTGATGCCTGGGATGTTTACATGTTTCTGAATTATTTTGGGGTATGCAGGTGGCTCATGATGGTTACAGTCATTACCGTATGCCTTGGTCTTACCATAATCACCCCATTATTCCTGTTCATCAGACTGGATCTGACACAGGACTCAATCCTTTGCCATTCTCATTTTGATATTGCCTAAATTTGCCCCTTCTTTAAAAAGCAATGCCTTTCAAAGCAGTGACCATTTTCAAAGCCATGCATCTCTTCACAGTGGGTTGATGAATCCACGCCAAGTTTCAGTCCAAACTTTAAAGGAGCTGTCCAAAGTGTTCCACTTCGTTCCCAAAAGAGGACCAGCACTTTGGAAAGCTCTTTTAAATTTCGAGCTGAAACTCAGGTTGGTCTCGCCAGCCCCTCTGATCTTGGAGCCACCAGGCACGACTAAGGAGAAGTCTGGAAAATGTACTGAAAAGATAACTTTAGTGATTTATATCATAGCATAGGGGAAAAGGAATGTGAACAAATTATTCCTTGGAGCAGAGTCAAAGAATATAGCAACATCAGCCATAGCCAAAGTAGTTGTTGGGGTTGTTTGTTTGTTTCCTGCTGCAGACATCTGAAGGCCTTGATCCTGAAACTGGTCTGTGCAGATAAGAAGAAAGTGGAAACTGCACACAGGCAGGCATTTGTGCCTACTTCTCGTCCCACTATGATGCTGGCATAGCTAAGTTCTGCAAAAGCAGCAGTAGAGAACAGAACTCTGGTCCTTGCAAATTGCTCAGCTGAGGGCCGTGAGAGGCAACACACTGATGAGTCACACGGATGAGTCCTCTAAGGAGCCTCAGGGCTGTGCTGAGCAAGGCTGGATTGTCAATGTAATTGGAGCAATTGCTCCTGGACCCTTAAGGGCAACGAGTCACATGCAGCTGTTAGCCCTGCACAAACAAACACACACACACACACAGACAGACATGCTTCTTTTAATGCAACACTGCCAATACAGAAATCCAGGGGGAAGAATGCAACTCTCTATTCCTTTTCCTGAAGGGTTAATACCTTCTCTACCCACCACCTCCCCATTTCCCAAGTGCAATGGGAATGAAGGGGGCTGACACGTTGACATTGCTACATCTCCCTCCTTGGTCTCATCAGTAGAGCTCCACCTCTTCATTTGGACCCACAAGGGGCCGGCTATCATATATGCCCAAAGTGGCCCCTGTCTGTGAAATTGATCCAGGACCCACAACCATGTTAACCCACCATTGTGCTAGACTAAGCTATGGGTCCAGACAAGAAAGTGCCAGATCAGAAAAGAGAGACTGCAGTGAAAGCAAGTAGCCTAGATCAGTGGTTCTTAACCTTTTCTTTACCAGGGGCCCCCTGCAAATATAACTTTTTGCTGCCTCCCAAGACTTAAATTTAGATTTAAATATTCAAATATTTATTTAAATAGTCAAATATTTATTTATTAAAGGCTTCCGGAGACTAAGACTCAAATTTCCGCTCAGACACTGGGTGACCTCTGGCAAGTCACATTCTCTCAGCCTCAGAGGAAGGCAAAGGCAACCCCCTTTTGAACAAATCTTGACAAAAAAAGCAACCCCTGTGATGGGTTAGAATCATAGAATCATAGAGTTAGAAGAGACGCCAGGGGCCATCAAGTCCAACCCCCTGTAATGCAGGAACACCTATCAAAGCATTCCCAACAGATGGCCATCCAGTCTCTGCTTAAAAACCTCCAAAGAAAGAGAGTCCACCACACTCCATGGAGGCAGCATATTCCACTGCCGGACAGCTCTGACCTTCAGGAAGTTCTTCCTGAGGTTCAAGTGGAATCTCCTTTCCTTAGGGTTCACCTTAGGGTTTCCATAAGCCAGAAGTTACTTGTAGGCACACAACAACAAAGTGCCACTGAGAAGGAGAGGTTCTTTCTGGCCATCATGTCTCTCCCCTTTGAAAACTGACTTATGGTGACCCTAAGGCAAACATATCATGAGGGTTTTCTTGGCAAGATTTGTTGCCTTGGTGGGTTTCCATGGCTGAGTGGAGATTCAGACCCCAGTCTCCAGAGTCATAATTTGGATGCATGCACATGCCTACCGCCATGTCCCTTTTGTCATGCACTATCCCTCTCCATTGCTACATCCCTGTTGCTTCTGCTGCAAGACTTCATAGACCCCCTGTGAGGGCTCTGTGGACCACCAGGGTCCTTAGACCCCAAGTTAAATGAAGACAGGTCCCATGGAATCCAGGAATTGCCACCTCTAAATTCACAGGGCCCCTGGGCCTCTATTGTGTCTCTGGCAGTGTTTTCACTTGGGAACCACCTTGTTTTCATCGTGCTGTGGAGGGCACCATCACTCTCCTTGCTCTGGCTGTTTCCTCTCCTGAGCCCACCACACACATTTTCCACACCTGCAGAAGTCTGTGCTGAAAATTGAAACAAACAGCAGAGTGCAATGCAAATGTGACTTGCTTCTCACAGCACAGTTTTGAAAATGACTTGAAATTGAAGCAAGGTCAGTACTGTCTGTATCTGAGTTTGTGCGTATGCATACATTATAGGCCAGGCTAGATTAAAGCCAATGGGATCCTGGAACTACTCCAAAAGCAAGATGATTTTTTTTTCCCGGTGTACTTGTGTGAACTGTGCTAGATGTGCTGGCATGGCAATTAGGTCAATAAATATATAAATACAAAATAAAGTGCAAAATGCAATTGTTGTTGCATGCCTCCAAGTCATTTCTGACCAAAGCAAACCTATAAAGTTTCCTTGGCAAGGTTCAGACTGGATTTGCCATTTCCTTCCTCTGAGGCTGAGAGAGTGTGACTCACCCAAGGTAATCCAGTGGGTTTCCCTGGCTGAGCAGAGATTCAAACTGCTTTTCAGTCCTGCAACTTCAATGAAACGAATAACTGCCTGATCCAATGCATTTTTACCCAACCACTCCCATAACACACAAAATTTTGATGATAACGCTCAGTAAAGTTTAAGGCAATAGGAAAAGAAGAAGACCACATTATGGATGGGTTGACTCAGTCAAGTAGCCACAGGCCTGCATTTGGAAGATCTGAACAGGACTGTTCGTAAGAGAGTTTCTTTCTGAGGTCTCTCATTCATAGAATTACCATAAATTAAATCTGAATTGATGGTACACAATGGCAACAACAGAACAGAAACACTGGGAGATCCAAGAAGTGACTTAGAAGGAAGAGGAAGCAAAAACACTTTCTATTCAACATCAGGTCCATAGCTTGTGTGGGCCCTAGAACACTTGCTCCAATTGAACCATTTATAATCTGCATCTGGTTGTATGTATTGCTTATTTCATGCTGTAAATAATACAACATTATTTTGAAGAAGGAGAAGGGGAGAACAGCAGTGTTTTTTGCTGAGCACTCTGAGGCAGCTGACTCAGCCGGCAGCATCAGAGATGGCTGTTGACTCACTCGCAAGAAACCCATTCCTACCTCACTTTCTCTCTCAGCATCTCCTCTTCCTCCTCAGCCTTCTCATTTTGAGAGTCCTGGCTGGAGACGCAATTGGCAGCAGTAATTTTGGAAAGTCATCAACAGTGACATCTCTTAACAAACTCATTTGTCACCCAGTGTCACCGTAGCATGTGTGACGGGCCAAGCAAAGCGGTTAGGGGTTTGTTTTTTTTCTTTGCTCTTTGAAACCTGGAGTAGACTCATGCCCCCGCAAGCTGGAGAGAAACTTGGCATCCACAGGCCTCCTCGTCCCATCCGTCTGTTCTTAACAATGGCAAGCAAAGCTAAATGCTCTGAGTGAGCAGCACTACCCCCTGCCAGTGCTTGTTTGATGTTCTGGAAATTTGTATATAGTAAATACTAATCCCGTTTTGCTCGAGGCTTACCCGGAGCTGTGCAGAAAATGCACCGCTGTCAACCACGTGCGGATCTGAGGGGCCTGCTATTAGCCACAGAAACGCCAGTTAAACTCTCATTTTCTGTCAAGGATCTGACGCGAGACAAGCAGGATGAGGCCTGGCTGGAGGGAATCTGGCGCAGCTGATTTGGCCACCTGGTTGTCTTGAGCAGAAGTGAGCTGCCTAGCAACAACCAGAGAAGAGAGGAACAGAGAGAGAAAGAGAGATATCTCCCTCCCTCTTCAGAGCCCTGACAAGAAGGGCAGACATACTATTGACAGGTAGTTGAAGGAAGGGATTGACATATTCTCAGGAGGAGGTTTCACTGAGGACGGTTTGAGGGACGGTTCTCTGGTCAAAACGTATTGGCACGGCTCGATGCTCCTCTGGTGTGCCTAGGGGCCTTGCCAAGGAGTTGAGATCAGTTGCCAGGAAGCAAGAAGAGGTGGTGCTTCAAGAACTTCCTCTTCCTCTTCTCAGTTCCACTTCTGTGTGCTTGTCAGATGAGCCATAATCCAGCTCTGCTCTTAGATGGAAGCAAAGGAAGCCACCTTTGAAGGATCTATACACATCCATTTGGGTTTCTTCCAAGCCGGGTCAGTGGTCCATGGGCATCAAGTCCTACTTGCCTTCATAGGTTCTCTTGTTCCTCTAGAGCACAGGTGTCAAACACAAGGCCCATGGGCTTAATCCAGCACGCCAGGCCATTTTATGTGGCCCTCACACCTCTCCTGCAGCTGCAGCACTCCCCTCGCCTGGCAAGCCTAGTCTCCACATTGCAGGCCCCCAGCTGCCGATATTATGAAGAGGGGCCTGGCAGCCAGCACTCATGATCTACTTCTACTTCTGACTGCTCCTTTGTCCAAGTCTCGCCATCAGAGCATTGCCATGGGTTTCCACGCGGCTTGCAAAAATTGGACAGAGGAGCAATCAGAAGTAGAAGTAGATCATGAGTGCTGGCTGCCAGGCCCCTCTTCATAATATCGGCAGCTGGGGGCCTGCAATGTGGAGACTAGGCTTGCCAGGCGAGGGGAGTGCTGCAGCTGCAGGAGAGGTGTGAGGGCCACATAAAATGGCCTGGCGTGCTGGATTAAGCCCATGGGCCTTGTGTTTGACACCTGTGCTCTAGAGGAACAAGAGAACCTATGAAGGCAAGTAGGACTTGATGCCCATGGACCACTGACCCGGCTTGGAAGAAACCCAAATGGATGTGTATAGATCCTTCAAAGGTGGCTTCCTTTGCTTCCATCTAAGAGCAGAGCTGGATTATGGCTCATCTGACAAGCACACAGAAGTGGAACTGAGAAGAGGAAGAGGAAGTTCTTGAAGCACCACCTCTTCTTGCTTCCTGGCAACTGATCTCAACTCCTTGGCAAGGCCCCTAGGCACACCAGAGGAGCATCGAGCCGTGCCAATACGTTTTGACCAGAGAACGTGGGGATTGGGCTCACCAGGTACAGAGAGGGACAGAGGACAGAAAGAGGCACGGAAGGAGCAGAAAGAGGCACAGAGAGGGTCTGGGGGGACAGAAGGAGGCACAGAGAGGGTCTCAACTGAGACCAAAACATTAAACAAAGTTAATGTAATAAATAGTGCTTGGTAATATTTTTTTTAAAAAGTTCTGCTTTCAAAACTCATTTTTCAATAAATTGTCCAATAGTTGTACACTTGAATATTTGCTTTCCATTATTTTTCTTAGACTTCTAGTTTCAGAGCTAGTTATTACTAAAACCAGTAACAATCGAATGCAGAGGCACTTATTTAATATGGTAAAGGAGCAGATACCTTTATGTAGTCTTACAGATACAACTGGCCCTTTGAGGGCAACCATAATGCTGATGCAGCCCAAGATGAAATTGAGTTTGACACCCCTGCTTTAGCATGTGCCTGAGAACAAAGAAATAAAAAGGAGATCCCACCACTATGAGCTCTTCGGGCACTTTGCCAGGTGGCTCAGATGGGAGCTTCTCCATGTCTTAATCAGAGTTTGAAAAACATTCCTTTTCCCGACAAGTCTCCGTAGAATCTTAGCAGAGGTGGCGTATGATTCCCACACTCTTCCAGGATCACCAGGATGCCGAAATAAAGATGGCGACCCACCACTGTGTCCCCTTCATGGGTTCGACAGAGACACCTTTGGGACAGCTCAGGCTGGGGGTTCTCTCCATCTTAGCCAGATCTTGAAAGAAGTTCCTTTTTAGAACCAAGACCCCTTTAAAAACCTTTTTAATTAGGGAGGCATTTGGGGTTTTTGTTAAAGTTTGTTGCAGCAGATGGAGCTTTCTAAGAGAGGAGATGTAGTGTTCCTATTTTATTATGTTTTAAATGTGTTCTTTAAATTCATGTTTATTAATTTTAATAAAAACAAATGAATTCACAACAGGGGAAAAAAGGAAAAATGCTATAAATAAATGATAAACACGTACAACTAAGGCTAAAACCAAGCTAAACTACATCAGTCTAATTCAGAACAAAGACACAGTACTAAAACACATTACTAAAAGACACCATCTAACTATATTAACTAACTAAAACATGAAAGAACCCTGGCCCTTCCACACAAAGCATAATGACAAAGAAAAACAGCTACTATTACTGATTTTACTAAATTCAGTGTTCTGAAATTCAGCTTCTCTATATCTTAGAGAAGACCTTAAAAACCCAGAAATCTTTTTATACTAACTAGACAGAATTTTTCAAGCACAAATGCTTTGCAGTAATGTCTTGGCAACCTTGGTAAACTGTGGCTATTTCCACACTACACTGTTATAGTTGAAAGTGGAATAATAGCACTGTAACAGTCTAGTGCAGAAATGGCTTATATTAGGATGTGGTTCAGGGCTCCCATTCCGTTTAGATTCTGGTCTGTCAGGCTGGGAAACAGAAATGCGTTTATTTTCTCTAAATAAAGTTGGTTCCCTGATTCATTGGGCCTGGTCTTCTGATTCCTCTTTAAGACTTTTGGGATGGCTCAAGCAGGGGCTGAAATGCAGCGTTCCCAACTAAAGTAGTTCCACTCCATCAATGGCTGAACAGTGAGTCAACAGATAGGCAAATCTAACTGATTCAGTGATCCCACTCTAGTCAGGACTAATAGTAAGATTTAGGGCAGGAACTCTCTTTGTGTCTTATCCAGAACCTGGAAAAGTTGCTTTGTTTTTCCCCTACCAACCCAGTGCTATACAGCCCTAGACATTATAACCTTTCCTTATAAAGCAGTTGTTCCAGTTTCTTGGTCCTTTGGGCTGCCTTTTTCTCCCCCTTTTCCAGCTATTTCCCAGCCCACAAGTCTATGTTTTTGACAATAAGCAAAAACTCTGTGTCACGTTCCTCATGGGGTTTCACCACAGATATGTATGAAGTCATCTCACCTTTAGCAGTTATATTTTCAGTTTCATTTGCAACATGAGATTTGGGGACCTGCGTAGCTCCCACACTTCACGCTGATTATTTTTTCATTATGCAGAATTTTACCGGAATGCCAAAATCATTTTCAGGTCCAATCATCACCAGCTCTGACTTCTAACCATCCACATGAGGTTTTGGACTTTTTTGCCCAGGTTGCATCATTTTATAAGTGCTTAGAACTGACGGAGAAATACAGTTCTTCAACATACGGGTTACATGGCTATGTCACTTGAGGATGGCAAGACGTCCCTCCGGGGAACTCCGTTTTGCTGGTTGTTCTTGTTTGCATGTTGCTGCAGGGGATTTGGCCTTGTAAGCACAATCTATCCTGCAGGCTGCTAGAGGCTCAGGCAGTTCTCCATGTTTGCACCTTTTCCAGTTCAGAGGCATACACTTGTTTCTTTTATTTTACTTTTTAATGAGTGCATTTTCCACACTTGCTGTTCCACAAAGACAATTTCACAACAGCAAGCATTTAAAAAAAAAAATGACTGAGCAATTGCTCCGACTGCAAAACGGAATCCGTCCATCCATTTCCCTTCTCCTCTCCCTACTCTCCCCTTCCTTGTGAATAGGAACTTAGCATTTTAGGACAGCTGAACAGGAAGCAATTCCTTGAATTCATGGTTGAGAAACCAGTGGCCATGGAGTCAGGTGCAACCTGCAGGACCTCCTCATCTTCTTATCCCCTTCTTATCCCCCCAGTAAAATGGTTGGAATTTTGAGATAGCTTTCACGAATGTCAGTGTTTTTAAGAACAACTAGTCCCTGCATAGAAATAAGACTCTCCCCACATGTTCTGATGCCCCTTTAAAATCTCCCTGGGGGAATTAGTCTTCAAAAATAGCTTCCCCTGGCACTAATAGAAGCTATTTTAAAAAATTAATTGCTGCATGGGGAAATTGTAGGAGAATCAGAGGTGGAGGAAAAAGCTTTAACCCTCCTCCTGTGCTGGGAAGACTCTCAAATGGAATGGAACAAGCAAATGCAGAAGTATCAACAAGTGGCAAAACCCAACAAGCTATATTGCAAGAATCCATGCTTCTTTAGACCAGTTTGGATATGGAAAAAGCTTGAATGGACCACATCCTCCCTTGCTTTCACCTCCTTTTCCCATGCATATCAACTTCTGCCAACTGGGGTATAGAATGTTGCCTCTGTTGCAGCTATTTATATTCAGAGGAAGGGAGAGAAGAAAAAAAAGAGAAAAAAAGCATACTCTCCAACATTTCACAGATTGAAACTGAGAAATGTGCAGCCATGCGATATCAGAGTGTACTCAAGATAGCAACAGTTCTTAATGAGGACGCAGTGGTTAAATACCGGTACTACAGCCACAACGTTGTGAGTTGGATCCTGCAGGGCTCCAGGTATACTCAGCCTTCCATCCTTCCATAGGTCGGTAAAATGAGCACTCGGCCTGTTGGGGGCAGTTAGCTAAGCACATCATAAACCACTTAGGGAATGCTTTGCACTAATAAGCAGTATAGAAATGTAACTGCTATAGCTATATAAGCACGGAGAGGCTGAAACAGTTTGCTTTTGTCTGAATATACATGAAAGGGCAAGATTCTGCCCCCTCCTTTTCTCTCCCCTGCTGAGTTCATTGAATGCAAACCACTTTTGCCCTTTGAACTCAGTTTGCAGCAATTGAAGTCAACTGAGGACAATGAGGAAAAGCAGGAGGAAGAGAGAGAGAAACTGGGACATTTTAAAAGCAGCTGAAAAAGTAGGTTGACAAATGACTAATCTTGCTTCTCTCTGGTCCACTTGGGGTGGAATGGGAGTTAAGGATAAGGTACAAACAGGGCCTCATTTCTTTTCTTTTTATAAAACTTAACAGAGGTTGTTGGGGAGGCTGGCCAGTTTGCAGCCATTGAAGTGAGCTGACGACAAAGAGGAAAGGTGGGACATTTTAAAATCAGCCGACAGAGGAATAATTGGGACTTTCCCTGTGAAACTGGGACAGTTGGTAGGTTTGAGGAAAAAGAAAGGCTGGACAAAATAGAGAAGGTGAGAGAATAGAGACTGGCAGGGTGAGCAGGAGAAAAAAAATGGGAGAAGAAGGAAGGAGAGATGCCCTGGACTCACACTGGCATGAGGCCCCCAGATTCTTGTTCATTGTACTACCCTTGGACCTCCAGTCTGAGCCACGCTCAGCCTTGACTTTCTGCTCTTCAGGACAGGTAAATATTGCCCGCTTCATCCCAAACTCCTCCCTATCCAACCTTCTCCTCCTTTCTTCAGTTACCCCTGTGTGAGACTGCTTGGGTATTATGTGTGCTTGTGAATTTCCCCCAAATAAAAACATTCTGCTTTTAAAGTTCCAACTGGTGTCCCACAGTTAGTACTGGCATACACTGGAGAAAAGATCTTGTAAAGTTACCCCACCCTTTGCAGGCCTCCCTTTGAGCCAATAATTCCCCACTTTTTTACAGAGGCGTTGGCATCAGAGGTGGACCTCTAAATCACCCACCTTTTGGGATAATTCTAGAGGCTCTTGAGCAGCTTCCTCCTCCCCCTTCTCTTCCACACAGCCAGAATCTTCACAGAAGATGCTTTGGCAACAGCAACAGGTAAAGAAAGAGAAAATTCCAGAGGGCCCAGTTCATTTACACAGTGAAGGCCACCCTCTTCCCTCAAAGCCGCTGAGTGGGTGGAAGTGGCTGCAAGGTCTCAAGAATCTCACGTGCTGAAAATCTGACCTTCCACACTACAATTAAAGCATAATAGGGAAGGGAAAAAACAAAACACAATGCAGGAACGATACAATACTTTAATCCCCAGAGTGGAATGAACCACACAGGCTTTTGCTAACAGCAGTTTTATGTCCCAGGCATCCAGAGATGTGAGCAGAATGGTGGCTTCTACTTATTCTGTGCACGAAACACCCTGCCAGCCTGAAGGCTGGTTCTTACCTTCCCACCCTCATCATGCTGCCAAGATTCTGCTTTAGGCAGAAGAATATTGGCCAGAGCTTGTAGCAATATGTGGGTTTTTCTTGTTCATTTCTCCCGTACAACTGTCTGGTGTAGCAACCAGCGGTGGGTTTTCCTTTCTGTTGTCACATAATTAGGTTTGAAAAATCCATTAATCAGTTTGGCTGCCCCCGCTGCAACAGCCCCCTTTTCTGTCCCTTTAGGCAGACTTAGGCAACTGAGAAGAAGTACATGCTTCAGAATTTCACAGATGAAAACCGGGACACATGTGGCCAAGCAACATCAGAGTGTGGTTAAGATGGGAAATGTTATTAAGGAGAAAGAGCACTGTAAGGGTTTGGGTTCATGATTAAGTCTTTGCAGGATTTTGCCTGCAAGGATCCTGGTCTTGACTCCAGTCTTTGCAGAATCTTGCCCAGGGCCTCAGGCCCTGCTGGCTGCTCATATGCAGGGCAGCTGGAGCAGCCAGGAGCCAGCTCTATAAGGGCTGGGTTTTCTGTGCAGTCTTGGCCACAGCATCATGGCCTTCTGTGCTGCCTGTAGCTTCCACAGATGCTTTAGTGTCCTGACCTTGGCCCTTTCCACACCCTACCTTCTTCCGGAGCTGGGGTGTGGGGATCTCATGAGCAGCCTCTGGTGAGAGGCTCTCACTTCTGGGGTCCTTCGGCTTCTCATGAGCTGCCTGCTCGCGTGAGAGCCTTGCCTCATCCTTCTGCAGTGCAGCCTGGGACCTTCCCAGGCTGTGCTGGGGCAGGAAGCATGACCGGTGCAGCTCCGGAGGCTCTGCACAGCAGGTAAGTGCGTACAGGGCCTGGGAGCAATGCGCGATTGCGCACCATTTTCGGCTTCTAGCCAAAAATGAAAAGGTGCGCGATCGGTGCCTGCCAGCCCCTGGAGCGTCACATGATTGTGAGTGCATCATGCAGATCGCTCCTCACAATCGTGCCATGCTCCAGGTGCCCTTTCGCATGGAAAATGCCATGCGGAAAGGGCCCTTGTTGGCCCCTGGATTCTGACCTCTGGCTTGCCTCTTGTTTCTGACCCTTTGGACTCTTGCTGGACTCTGACATCTTGCCTGTTTTCCTAGACCTGCCTCTTGCCCCTTGCCCCTTGGACTCTTGATACCAAGTCAGACCTCTGTTGCTGTGGGTTCTTGCTGGAATCTGACCCCTGGCCTTCTGACCCTGTTCCTGTTCCCTGTCCCAATCCCTGCATCTGATAAGCCTTGCCACCTACACCCCGGATCCTGAAAAACTCACAACTGAGGATGGGTTGCAGCAGTTTGGTTTTGCCTGAGTCTACTGGGAAGGACAAGAATCCACACCTTCCTCTCCTCTCCCTCCTTCATAACTGCGTGTAAGCTTCTTTTGCAGTTTCAGCTGAGATCGCAGTAGCTGAAGTAAGCTGAGGACAAAGGCGGTATATGGGAGGAGGAGAGGGACATTTTAAAAACGTCTAAGAAAGTGGAATTGTAGAGGAATTACCTGAGATTGTCCTTGCCAAATCAGAACAATTGGAGGATTTTCTGTTCCTTCCAGCCCATTGACAGGACTGGGGTTGGAGACAGTGGCTCTAGTTCTCCCTTGTACACTATTACTAGAGCTGCTTGAAGTTGTTGTCATCTCTTTTTCTCTCTCACTCGTTCTCTCTCTTTTTGCTTCCTTGCTTGACCCTGTGGGCTTTTAATGGCAACGTACTCCGAACATACCTAATTCTGATTGATCCCTGCCTGCAATTAGCACATTTCCTTTAGCTTCTCCTGCTCTGAATGCTGCATTCATCTCATGTACCTAGTGGTCTGGAGAAAGTAAGGCTCTGACACATGGGCATGGCTGGAGGAGGAGGAGCTGGCGGTAGCAGTGGCATGAAGCCATGGAGCCAAAAGAGGGAACTGTCAGCTCAACAGGACTGGCCCAGCTTGGCAGCCCAGCATGCACAGCACTCCAGTGGATGGAGAGAACTTTTTTCTGATGAATAAAGTGGCTCTTCCTTCTAGGAGGCTAGTCAAGAGTCTTCCAGGAGTCATTGGAGATTGCTAGGAAGTTTCAGGGGGCCCCAAAGTGGGTTTTGAGAGCTGTATGATGCCCACTTGATTGGCTTTCCCTATTCCAACTTTAGAGAAAGATATTTCTCTTGGGTCAAATGGGTTGTTCAGCTGTCTTTTTCTCTGTGTCAGTAGCTACACCTCAAATCATGGTCTGTAAAACTGAGATTTGTCTCCCTTTCTCTTGGGATTAACCTGTAACGGTTTGACCCTGAATACACCATGGCCCATATATATCTGTTCCTATGACCCACTGAAAAAGCAGGTGGGTCGTAGTCTATATCGCACCATTATCCATCTCCCAGCTCTCTTCACCATGGTCCCTGATAGTGTTTGATCTGTGCTACTCAGGGTAGTCAGAAAATCTGATTAGGATCCCTTTCACACTGCACAACCACAGTGCCATGATTCCACTCCAACTGTCATGGTTCTGTCCTATGGAATCTTGAGACTGGCAGTGTAGGGAGGGGTATTTAGAATTATCAGCTACTCATGCTTCACCAGACTACAAATCCCAGGATACCACAAGATGTAGCCATGACAGGTAAAATGGCATAATAGTGTTAAAACTGCGTGATATCAGTGGGCATCTGGTCTTGGAATAAGGACAAGGGAAGACATAAAAACAAAGATTTTCTTCTGCTTGTCTTCTCTAGCAGCTAGTACTGAAAGGAACCTGGCTCTGATCTCGAAACTGCATGAACTCATTGAGACTGATACTAACCGATGGTAGCCAACTATTTCATGAATTTGGCTAAGTCTCTTTTAACGTGGGTCATTGCCACTACATCTTGTAGTACAGTTATCCATGGTTTCACTATCTGCCCTGAACTTCCTACCACACACATTCATTGGATGAACTCCAATGAAGCTGTCTAATATGCTAAAAGAGGAGCAGAAACTATCCCATCCTCTTTGTCTACAATAGTGCTTCTGATGTGAGGAGCTGGAAGGGCTTTTCCTTTCCGTGTGCTAGGGGCCAGTACTTCCCACTGATTACAACTGTTTCTTCCTTTCCTGGAAATTCCTTGTGGACGGGCAGCCAACACTTCACTGACCAGCACCAATTTATGGACCACCACTTGGAGTTGCCCTGCTCTTCAGCATGAACAATTTCATATGCTTCTGTATTGTCCCCTCCTTACTTGTCTTCCCCCCTGCAAACATTTCAACCTATCCTCATAATTTAGTTCTTCCAGACCCTTCATCATTTTTCTCACCTTTTTCTTCTACCTTTTCCAATTCTAGAGTCTCCTTTTTTGAGGCATGACTCAAATTGTATCCAAGTGCCACTTGAATTATACCCAAGCACAATCATACTATAGACTTTACAATATTGGCAGTTGCATTTTTCTTTTCTTCCTGATGATCGTCAAAATGGAATTTTATTTCCCAGACACACATACATACAATAGAGGGAGTGGAGGGCTCCAGTTAAGGTACCTAGTATTATAAGATAGGGAACTACAGACAAGTCAGCCTGACCAAAGCACCAGGAAAAATATTAGAATGGATTATAAAGATATCTGTCTGCAGGTATCTTGACAATGCAGTGATCAGTAGGAGCCATCATGGGTTTGTCAGGAACAAATCCTGCCAACTAAGCCTGTATCTTTTTTTTTTTTTCAATCAGGTCACTAGTTTAGTAGATGGTAGGAATGCTGCAGATGTTATTTATCTGGATTTCAGCAAAGTATTTGATAAGGTCACCTACAATCTTTTGATTAGAACATTAATTAAGTGTGGAATAGATGTGACCACTGTCAGGTGGATCCACAATTTGGTGGAAAATCATGCTCAAAGAGTCATCTTCAATGGCTGCACTTCAAACTAGAAGGAGGCCTAGAGAGGGTTGCCTCTTGGTTCTGTCCTATAGCCATAATTCTTCTACATTTTTATCAATGACTTAAATGATAGGGTAGAGGGAACCTTCAGTAAGTCTTGGAGGGAGACTGGGAGGGATGGCTAACACATTGAAAGGTAAGAACTGAATTCAAAAAGGACCTAGATAAACTAGAAAACTGGGCAGAAATTAATAAATTGACATTCAGTAGAGACAAATGCTAAATTCTATTCTATATTTGGGTCACAAAAAACAGATGCACAGGGTGAGAGACACATGGCTGAAAAATATTGCCTGCAAAAAGGACTTTGGAATTATTGTTAATCGTAGGATGAACAGTGGGACCATTTCCGCACTACGCTGTTATAATGCTGTAATTCCACTCTCAACATCCTGTGGGATTCTGGAGTTTATAGTTTCCTGAGGCCCAACAGCTCTCTGGTTGAGAATGCTAAATGCCCCTCACTAAACTGCAAACCCCAGGATTCCACAGGATGTTGAAAGTGGAATGATAGCGCTGTAACAGTATAGTGCAGAAATGGCCTGTGATTCTGCAGCAAAAAAAAGTGAATGCTGTTTTAGCTTGCATCAATAGAAGGCTAGTTTCCAAGTCAAGGGAAGTAAGAGTCTCCCTATATTCTGCACTGGTCATGCCTCATCTGGCGTACTGTGTTCGATTCCAGGCACCTCCTTCAAGAAGGATATAGACAGTTTGGAACAGGTTTAGGGAACGGCAACAGGAATGGCAAGAGGTATTGGTGAGTATATAATGTAGTGTGACTCTGGGTCTGGCCTATTGTTTTACTTGCAGTTTAGTGCAAACAGAACAGGAAGGATGAATTGAGACCCATTTTCTCTCCAAAGCCTCAACAATGAGTTTTGACTGGCCCCAGAGCCCTTGAGGACAGGCCTGGGCTTCCTAGCAGGTGGTGGGGACACAGAGCTCTCCCTCCCCTCCTGTCCATTCAGCCTTCCAACTCCTGTGGCTCGTCTTCTGCCCACCCTGCACTATCTCTGTTCTCCAGCAATTAGTTTCTGAAGCAGACCTGCTGCTGCCTGACGGTTTACACCATGTGTAATTTCATTTCTGAGTTGGTACTAAAGGCCCTCAGAGGTTTCCTGACATCGGAGCTGCCTTTCCTGAAATTGCATTTGCTGTTCCAGCTATGCTGGGACATTTCATTTCCTTTGTTCACCTTGTCAGACTCAGTTTGGCGATTCCCCCGCTAGCTAACATGCCTGCCAGATTGACTTCTTCAGTTTCCTCCCAGTTCCAAAGTGCTTTCCAAAAAAGGGCACTAGCAGCAGCGGCGGCGGCATGGGTGGCAGGCCAGACCCTGTCTTCAAGTGTGTAATGACTAGAGGGGAGCAAAAGGAAGCCATTGCCTTCCAGTAAGAATTCTGCTCCTTCATGAAATTTTCCTTCAGTCCCCAAATTTTTACCTATGCAGACAATGAGACACTGAAAATTGTTCGCACCTGGAACTCTTCTCTTTCCTGTGTTTGCATTTCCTTGGATCCCTTGCTTCCCCCTTTTCTTTAGGCACCTAAACTGTATTTATAAATGCCTTACCCTCGAAACGTCCTGATTTGGCAGGGACAGTACCAGCTGCACTTAAAATGTCCCAGTTTCTCTCTCTTTCTCCCACTTTCCCTCTTTGTTCTCAGCTTACTTCCCTTGCTGCAAACTGAGCTCAAAGTGCAAAAGCAGTTTATATTCTTTTAACACAGAAGTTAGAAGGAAGAGAAGGGGGCAACATCTTGCCCTCTCCAGGAGCTTCAGGCAAAACCAAACCAACTACAGCCTGTCCTAGCACATGGTTTCTTCCTCATCCATAACTTTTGCCAGCTTGACCATTCTCTGATGTCATTGGGATACACTGGTTTTCGTCTGTGAAAAGCTGGAAGTTATGCAACAAGTTCTGACTGCCTTAAGTGGGATTGTTCTTAAGTCAGCATTCCAAACAATTTCTCACTTTTCTTGAATCTTTCAGGAGTGCTTTTTGGACAACATAAATTGACTTGTATATCCCTACATAGCAGGGGATTGGGCTAGAAGACATTTGTTGTTCCCTACAACTCTTAAGACTCTGTGATCCTTGTAGTAGATTCACTGCTTCAGCCGTTGGCCTAGATCCATTCTTTGAATGGGGAGTCAGATTCATGAAGAGCCTTTGAACCATGAGCTGTGAGGGAGAGAAAGGAAAGGTGAGGGTGAAGCAATGGGCTACTGCACATATTTCCTCTGCTTTGGGTAGGACATATTGGTAGGGTTGGCAAACTGACGACTGGAGCTGGCTCCTATGCCTTTAATGGTGGTACAGAAGAGGGGGGCTGTTTCTTGCTACCTGGTTGTGTGACAAGCCACCTGCTGCAATTCATGCTTCCCCTCAACCATTAAAGGTACAGGAGCCATCTCAAGTTTTCAATCTGGCAACCCTAGATATAATATACATTACAAAACCACACATACCTCATCCTTCCCTTTCTGCTCCCACATCCATTCTGTGCAGGGCCCCTCCCTTGCCTCTTCTATGCTGACTTTTTATTATGTTTATTATGTTCTTAGTTGCCAATCTGTCATAAATCTACAAATTTGCCCCCGCACAGATCTCTGCATCTTTCTTTCCTGATGTGAGCGGTCCCCTCTCCCTCATATTTTGAGACTTTGCAATATAAGCTCATGGCAGGAAAGACAAGCAAGCAACTTTAGGTATCTTCTTACAAAGTAAATCAAAGACCACAGCATTGCAAATTTGAGTAAATCAAAGATCGCTGCATTGGAAATTTACATTGTTCCATTCCATAAAAAGCTGCATTGGGTACCAATAACTAAAATCAGCCTGATCCCCCTGGGGAGGCCTGTATACTTTGCATGCTGTATTCAGGCTGAATTGTTTAAGGGTTGGTATAGTGATAGCATAGGTCTTTTGGCTGGGGGGCCAGGATGGAGTCCGGACTCCTATAATTTCCACTAATATAAATCATGGCTATTTTCCATTGAGGTTTTGGGAAGATGGTTTACTGTTCTTAACTCTAGTTAGTTTGGATATGAACTCTTTAGAAGTTCCTGAAGATAGATGATCCCCATCATTGTTGCCATCCCTGAGCCTCACTTCACTTCCACCCCTCATTTCTTTATAAGGAGGAACCCATGTCCCCCGAACAGGAGCTACAGGCTCTAAGTGGACTGTTTTGGACAGATCTCACATGGAATATTGTATAATATAACCCACCCTCTGGAATCTGATGGAACTGGACTGCAAGGAGTTTCTGGCTCCAGATGATAGCTCCCAGCATGACTGAATTTAAGGAAATAGTGGGTGAAGCAGCTGGAGATCCTTAGCAGGATGTGATGGACACTGAAGCAACACCCCTTCCTTTGAAGTTCAGTGGAGAGAGAAAGAGAAACAGAATTGCATTCAGCATTGATTAGGTAAGAGATGTTGATTCATCAAGCACCTGACATCCAGAGGCAGCCAGCTATAAATCTCCCAGAGCTTCTGAGAGTCCTCATTGCTCACAACCATTCAGTTTCTGGCAGTGCCGTCTGTCTCCCTGGAAGTCTTGACCTCTGGACTGCCTATGTTCAGTGACTTCTTGTCTCACCATTTTTTGGCTTTGGTTATCTAGACTACTGGCTCTCCATAATGATTTCTGAAGCAGCTGAGATCTTGACTTTACACCTCCCTTCTGGGATTTCCTGTGCATGACCTGGACTGGATCAACTTCTTTTAGCTGCTTCTCTTAGAATAAGCAGTCTCTTTGGACACTTGCTTCCCATAGGCATAGGACCCTGTGTCGAGTTCAAGAGGGATATTGACAAGCTTGAATATGATCATAAGAGGATGACCAAAAGAGTGAAAGGTCTAAAGAGAATGTTGCCCCTTCCAGTGGAATATTACTTCAGTCCCCAAATTTCTAGCATTGCGTAAAGGTAAAAATTTAGTTGAACATTCAGTTGAAATTCAGTTGATCCAGTGCAGGCAGTCAAAGAAAGTGGCAGGCAAAGATACCAACAGTATGAAAACACAGCAAATAAGAGTTCCCAGTGTGGATAGTTCTGAATATCTCATTGTCTCCAGTGCTAAAAATTTGAGAACTGAAAGAAAATTCCATCTGGGAAGAACAGAATTCCTACTTGGTGAGGGCAATGCCCTCGTTTTGTCTTCCTTTCTAGCTACTCCATTCTCCCTCCTCCATACATACACACAACAGCTTTCCCTTCTCAGAAACACCTAATCACCATTCCATTTGGTAAATGCAGGGAGATCTTACATGAGGTGTTCTCTGGCTCAGCTGCCCCGACAGGCTTCTTCTCTTCCTTTGAACAACCATCTGAACATCTCCCAAACTATCCTGCTTCTTAAACCCCATCCCAACCAACTCTGATATTGCAAAGTGTCCAGGGGCTGGATTGCTTTGTAATACCAGGAGGAACTGCAAGATGGATCCCAGACACAAAGTGTCTCCCACTTGGTTGGAGCACCTAAGCAAATCCTGATTCTTTGGGCTATTTTTGATGTAATCGCCATGTGCTGGCACATACGACAATGCCCAGAGCATACAAAAAGCTTTGGGTTAGAGCATAAGGAAATTCTGCTCCTTGTTGTCAGGGTATGTGATTTGTGGGTGCCTCACAGCTTATTTTGGGCTGCTTATTTATCACTGTCACCTGGGATCATCACACATTTACGAGCCTTTCCTCAAAACGATTACATGGGTTGGACTGAATTATTTCTTATTTTGAAGGGGAGAGTTTGGCAATCATGGCGATATGTCACTCGAGAGGAGATAAATGGTGACTTTGGGGCTCACGAGCATAGAAGGCAGAGCTCCTAATTCAGCAGAATGAGTGAGTTGTTTGTCAAACTTTTGCAACAATACAGAACTGGGAATAAGAAACAATTTCAGCAGCATCAGGTCCTATGTCTTTGCTCTGGGACAGAAGTTATCTTTCTGAGAACTTCACTTTGGAGCCCTCTTGTTGCTTACCTTCTTCCATGGCGTGGCTAAAAATGCTTCCACCAATTAGCAGACAGGTAGGTAGACACACATTTAAAACATTTAGAAATACAAGTTTGGTGTCCAAAGCAAAGGGGAAAGCAAAGTTACCAATGGAACACAAAAATAGCAAATATAAGAGTCCCAGGCATGAATGATTTTAGGTGTCTCATTCTCTGCAGTGCTAGAAATTTGGAGACTGAAGCAAAATTTCATTGGAGACACCAGAATGGAGGGGGACAGTGCCCTCATTTTGTCCCCTTGTTTTAGTAGTGAAGGGTGAGAATTAACCTGAGAATTGTTTTACTGTACAGATCACCCCACAATCCATCTGTATCCCTCCCTGAGCTGAAGGAAGTAGCCTTCTTGTTCATATGGAGGATAGAGCAAGCCTATTTTCTGCTGTTCCAGAAACTAGGACACGGAGCAATGGCTTCAAACTTCGAGAAGATAGCTTCCATCTAAACATTGGGAAGAATTTCCTGATGGTAAGAGTGGTTTGACACTGGAATACGCTGCCTCAGAGTGCAATGGAATCTCCTTCTCTGGAGGTTGTTAAACAGAAGCTGGATGGCCATCTGTCAGGAATGCTTTGATGGTGTATTCCTGCATGGCAGAATGGGGTTGGACTTGATGGCCCTCGGATTCTATTCCAACTGTATGATTCCTAAACAGATGGATCTGTAGGGTGCCAACATTCCTGCAAAGGCTGCTCTGCAAAGCCCCAGAACTAAGTCTTGTGTATGAAAATTAGGGAGGCTGGCATTTGGGACAATACAAAAGAATTCAGAAGTACCTTCAGGAAGAAATAAGCAGCCCAGAGGGTCTGGTGGTCACAAAGAGGATCCCAGGAGAAGCATTCAGCCCACCAGCCTCAGATGAGGTTCCTTTCCCTCCATCTCTTGTTTCCTGTGTTGTGTTGCCAGCCGTGGGACCACCTTCTCCTTGCCAGCTGGGAAGAGAAGAAATTCAAGAACTTCAAGAGGCTAAAGGCCAGCATAGCATAAAACACAAAATACCCAGAGGGTTGTTCTTTCTTTCCCTCTTTGAAGAAGAAAGGGTTCTTGGGAGCGGTGACATATAACTCTGTTCCAAGTGGCTGCTGATTAGCGGGAAGATAAAATAACCACCAAATCCTTGATGTGCCTCCGCGAAGGAGTTTCTCAGCTGGAGCCCCAAGGCAAATTGTCATGGAAGCAGTATGTGTTGCGGGGGAGCGTGGTTGCTGAGGAGTGAAGGGGAGGACATCTCCCTGTAGATAGGCTGCCAATTGCCATCCCACTCGGGGAAAGGGTCCATTAAAGATGATGCAGCTGGAACCCAGGCTTCTTTCATATACACATCCCGGCCCCCAGGAAGACAACCAGAAGATGGATACCTGGGGTTATATAGGGCAGAACCAAGCAAAGGAAAATGACTGTGCAGGTATGACTCATGTTCCATCTTATTATAAGAACTGTACCAGTATATTCACTAAAGCCTTTAGGGTCTAAACCTTCACATCTACATGTTTTAAATCACTTTCAACTATTTTACTAGCTAATACAATGTGGGCTAGACAATGCTACTGTTAGGTGGATTTGTAACTGGTTGGCCGACCAAACCCAAAGGGTATTCATCAATGACTTTCCTTCATTTTGGAGAGAAGTGACCACTGGGATGCTACAGGGTACTGTCCTGGGCTATTCAACATCTTAATCGATAATTCGGATGAGGAAATAGGGGGGCTTCTTATCAAATTTGCAGATGTCACCAAATGAGGAGGTGTAGCTAACACCACAGAGGACAGGATCAGAATTGATCTTAACAGATTAGAGAGCCAGGCCAAAACTAACAAAATGAATTTCAAAAGGGAGAAGTGTAAGGTATGATACATGAACAGAGAAAAATTAAATGTATTGATATAAAATGGGGGGCACCTAGCTTGACCACAGTGCATGTAAAAAGGATCTAGGAATCTTAGTAGACCACAAGCTGAATGGGAGTCAACAGTGCGATACAGCAGCTAAAAGAGGCCAGTGCAATTCTGTGACCAATAAGAGTATAGTGTCTAGGTCAAGGGAAGTGATGGTACCACTCTCTTTTCCCCTTTGGTCAGAGTCCACCTGAATACTGTATCCAGCACCACAGGTTAGGAAGGATATTGACAAGCTGGAATGTGTCCAGAGGAAAAACCCCAGGTTTTGCACAAGGAGCTGGAGAGAATATGCACGGAGTATGAATACGAAGGCTTGCTTTCTGGCCAGTGATGGTTGGTACTTCAAGGTCATGGCCTTTGGCAAGGAGAGAACATAATGGACACTGGCCGGTTATAAGCTCCTTCTTTGCTGCTGGGACTCCTGGTTTTACTGCTGGGCTGTTGTTGAACAAAACAGCTTCCAGAAAGGAAACCAGTTGATAAAAGAAGTCTCCTACCAAGTAGCCCCATCTAATTATTCCAAACCTACCTTGGCCTGAATTTTGTTAGTTATTCCCAACCAGAACAGATGCGTTGAATCAATTGTTGAACAGTGATATAGGTAAATTCCTTTGATTCGGTGGATCTACTCCAGCCAGAACAAGCAATAAGATTCAGGTCTGTGTTTATAGAACCTTCCAACGTGATTATTTCCAGAGGTCTTGGCAACCTCGAGTCTCAGCGCTGGGCTATAATTGCATTTTTTTCCCCCTACGTATTTCTTCTTGCTGGTGAAGAAAGCCCATCCATGCAAAATAACATCTCCATATGCAACAGGACCTATCATGCTGACCCTTCGTGTCAAGCAAACAGTGGCTTAATCAAAAGCTCTTTTCATCTCAGCGGAGAGGGAGGGAGCTGTACCATATCCCTGCCGCGTTCATTTATCACGGATGGAATCAGCAGCTCCATTACAGAGGGTCAAGTGGGGCTTAATTTCTCTATGGGGGTATAATGGCAGAGGGCAACTCAATGATTAACCTTTCTCCCCATGAGCTCAACCCCTCCCATCCACCCACACAATGCCTACAAGTGTCTCCGGAATGAGACACACAACAACTCCAGGGTGGAGTCCATGTGAAATGAATGCCATGGGGCTCAAGAGGCCTGAAGTATGTACAGAAGAGGGAATTTTGGAAGGAGGGCACCTCTGGACCCCCCTATAAGAAACATGCTGATCTCAGCCCCCAGTCAAAATATGTTCTCCCCTTAACTGTGACTGGAACCCTGCTGGAGTCCCTGTTTTATATTGTGTATGCATGAGTAGATGGGTGGAAGTGTAAAAGATAGGTCGTCTCTCAGTGCCCTTCAGAGGTTGCAACATCACTCTTTCCCACATAAAAAAAAAAAACCCTTAGGTCAAGCCAACTCAACTCACCACACCTGAAACCCACCACAATCCTTCCTCCCCCAAAAGTCTATGGAGCAGAAGATATCCTCCTCCTCCTCATGACCTGGATGTCAAAGACTGAGGGCTCCAGGCAGAGTGACTCTGAGGAGATATCAGTTCCTTCTGAAATAGGGCCTGCTCCATTAGCTCACACGCACTCCAGGAGGTACCACTGCACTCTGAGGACATGTCAGACTCCTTGTGTGAGCAGCAAGCATTCCTCTGGAGCACATCTCAGTCTGATTCTCTAATACTCAGCTGCCAAAAGAAACTGGAGACTACAAAAAAGAGACCTTGATCTTTAACAAGAGGATGCAGCCCTTAAGGAGGGTGGAACCTTTAAGAACACTGTTGTAATTATAAATATCATCCTCTGAAATACCCTAAAGGCCCTCGATCCTGTCTGATCTTGGAAGCTAAGCAGCATCAGCCCAGGATGAGAGACAATCAAGGAATACCAAAAGCTGCAGGCTATATTTCAATAGAGGAAACTAGCAAAACCAGCTCTGGGTATTCCTTGCCTAAGAAAATCCTATGAAACTCATTAGGTTGCCATAAGTCGATAAGTGACAAGTGACTTAAAGGCAAACACACACCCGTGTTGCTTCAGGTCAACCTTGGGTCATTGGCAATATATGTGCTCTAGCAATAGGACTTCTCTCCGTAGTTTTGAAGCAGAACCTGCAGTCGCTGACTGGTCCTGGACATGCTGTCCATAGTGCTGAAATTATTCTCTCCTGGCTTGGCCTGGCAAAAGCTGCCTTTTCTTATCCTGTACCCTTGGTATTTGAAATGTTGCCTCGATCAGAGAATGAATGGAGTCCCAGGTGTAGGACAGCAGGCACACCCTATGCTGTTTCACATAACAGAGATTTCTAAGGGCTGGGATGGCTGTCTTGTTTAATCCTAGATGTTGAGCATAGTTGAAGATCTACTTTCTACACTGTTGGGCTGCTTTTCAGAAAGCAAAAATGGCTGAGGTTCGACTGCAATCGATCCTCATCAACCTCCTACCAACGAGGGAGGGAGGGGGAGGGAGGGAGAGAGAGAGAGAGAGAGAGAGAGAGAGAGAGATTTGGAGAAGGAGAAACTTTTCAGGAGTTGTACATACATCCAATACTTAATCAGCAAGAATTTTCAGGGATTTTAGTATTTCCTTGGGATTCAGTTTCCTTAGAATGGGGACCCTGGTAACTCAACAGTACAATATGAGATCTAGTTACACTGATATGCATGGAGACTCAAAGGATTCACACACCAATGCATTCCAGTTCCTCATCAGAACTCTAGGGGAACTGTTGAGTGGAAATTGTATCAGTAGTGTAGGATTAACTCACAGAGATTAAAATCAGATCTGTATCTCTTTTCCAGACCTAGTTCCTGCACAGATTTCTTCAAGAAACTAGTCTTCTCCTCATGATCTTCAGGACAAAAGGCTGAACTCTTCTACATAGGTGACTCTCAGGACATGTTTGGACATGAGCTGCCCAAATCACACTCTTTGGCTGCAAATTGAAACTCTTTCCAGTAAAAACTTGACTTTTTTTACAGCATGGTTGGGGAACCTTTAAACCTTCAGATTGTTTGGATACCAAAAATGCTCTCAAAATCTCTTATCATTGGCTATTTCTGAATGAGGTATGAGACAAAGTTCAAAAAGTCAGGAGGGCTACATGTTCCCTTGTTTTAGAATCATGGAATCCTGGAGTTGGAAGAAGCCACAGGGGCCATCGAGTCCAATCCTCTGCTATGATATCAGAGCAACTGGATTCTAATGCAAAGAGGGGCAAAGTGCAGTCTGTAGACCACATGTGGCCCCCAGAGGCTGTTTTGTGGCCTCCAAGGCGCTCTGGGTTGAAAAAAAGTAATGAGAAAAAAATGTTTTGCCTCAAATGCCCTCAAGTGCCTGTAGGGGGTTATGGAGCTTTTTTTCCATGTTTTTGACATTTTAGGCCCAGGAGAGGCCTTTATTGAAACAAAAAGTGACCATGAAGTGAATTCCAGTCACTTCCTATTACTAAAAATGTTTCTAGGTAGAAATGCCCTTCCATCCCTAGAGGGCATTTGGATTCGAGAGCAAAATAAATTTTCATTTTTTTTTCTTCAGAGATTGTGGTGTGGCTATAGTCTTGCAAAGTCTCCAAGAGGACCAAAGTGGATCCCACAGCCTTTTCCAGTTGCACATCTCCACACTAAAGGCCAAAGAAAGGTAATTTGGGAAACCCCAAACCCATCATTGTATGTGGCTGACCAGCTTCTCCACATAGGATTGGCCATGACAGGATCAAGTGAACTTTGTATGACTGAAGCAACTTTATCTGGGTGAAGTGACAATGTTGGCAGCCCTGGCATGCAGAATTCTCCCCAAGAAGAGGCAGCGGACTCTAGCAGACTGTGCTCACCCAGATAATTTCCCCTATCAAATGATTCCAGAATCTTCCCACATGAGCTCATGCACTAGAAGTGTAATCCAATCCTTTCTTCCCATCACAGATTTTAAACAAAAGAGAAAGCAGAAGGAAAATTAATTATTCTAAGTGTCTGGAGGGTGAGTAGAGGGAGAAAGAAGGGGTTGCCTTTAACTCAAAGCAGCCGGGTGGTTGTGGTTTTAATGGATTATTGACTAGAAAGAAAGAAGTGGGATATTTATGAGGGAGGACTGGATAATGCTCTAAATGGATTATCTCATTTGAGAAGATTTCACAAGAAGAAAACACATGCATGGAGATGTTTTACTGTCAGATCCTATTGCTGGAACAGGAGGGGTGCTGTCATCACAACATCTCTGGTCCCCAATTTCATTCCCAGTTGTGGCAACATTATGTTGTGAGTACAAGCTGCCTTTGCCTCCAATTTGCTATCCCTTAAGAGGGATGAGCAGCTGCTCTAGAGCTCTGTTTAGGTCCAGAAATGTGCCAACTTATGGTGATTGCACCAAAAATAGTTCCAAAGAATTGGGAATTCTTTGGTGCATAGGTACACTAGCCAAGTGGGAGACACTTTGTTCTAGGAACCATCAGGCAGATCCTCTTGGTATTGCAACGCAGTCTAGCCACTGGCCACTTTGCAATATCAGAGTAGGATGGGATGCTTAAGGAGTGGGGTAGTTTGGAAGATGTGAGCATGGTTGTTCAGAGGAAGAGAAGAAGCCTGACAGAGTGGCTGAGCCACAAAACGTCTCACACAGGATCTTCCTAGGATTTACCAAATGGAATGGTAATGCGGAGGTTTGAGAAGGAAAGGCTGTTGCAAGGGGTGGGGACAGTGGCATAGCTACTAGGGGAGGCAAAATGAGGGCACTGCCCCCCTCAAAGTAAGAATATTGACCCCCAAAGAAAATTTCCTTCTATCCCCAAATTTCTAGCACTGGAAACAGCGGGATGTTGAAAACTCTTCACACTTAGAGCTCTTCATATTTGCTGTGTTTGCATACCCTTGGCATCTTTGCCTACCACTTTGTTTGGATGCCTGAACTGCATTTCTACACGTTCAGCTGAAGTTTGCAACCCGAGAATGGTAGATGCTTCAGTAATCTTTCATTTTAAGTAACAGAGTTCTCAGCTATATGGCCAAAGTCCTCTTTTTCTCCCTCCTAGAGCTGCAAGCTTAGAAATTTGGGGAGTGAAGGAAAATCTCATGTGAGAGGGAAGAATTCTTATTTAGAGGATGCAGTGCTCTCATTTCGTGTCCCCCCCAGCTACACTCCTGATTCCAGCCCTCCTTTTCTTCTCTCCCCAATATTTGGCGAGGTGAGGGCTGCAGCTAGTTTCTGAGCCTCTCTCATTTAAACCCATTTGGCTCAAGCTGCTGTATTTGGTGAGGTGTGAACAGCCTTATCTTGACGCAAGTGCTGTCTCTGTCCAATAAGTCCCTGGGCTGATTAGAATCAAGCTCGAGCAAAGCCCCAAATAAGTCTCTAAAATGGGGATGAGGATGGCAAAGAGAAGGCAGAGGCCTGCTTTTTTCCAAGGGCCATGGGGAGAAAGCAAGCACCTTTACTTCAACCAAACAGATTTCATAAGCGATTTCAAAGGCAAAGCAACATGCAGTCCAGTCCATGGGGCTGTACTGTGGAGGGGGGTATCTCTGTTTCAAGAAGAATCCCCCTCTACATATGCACAGCAGCTGAAGGATCCGCGGGCAGGCCAAGACTCCCATCCAAGTCCAACCCTCCATTTCATCCTTGGGTCGTGGTCGGTGCACAGAAGTGAGATCTGAGCCCCATGTGTCCTCATGTGTGTTGCTCTTTCTAATGGTGTTTGACAATAGTACAGTCCAGCATGCCCCCCCGCTTACCCCACTTACCAGCAAGCGGCCTCTGGGATCAACGGGGGTCCATTCCCCTGTCAGTCAAGAAACAGGTGCCTGACATTCCCACCCCCTGCAATGAACAATATCAAGTATGAAAGGCAGTAAAAGGACCCCCTGTCACAAATCCTCTTGGCGCCAGAGAATGCTTGTACAAGAAGAAGTGGAAACATCATACAGCTACTTCCTGATTGACATGAGAGTGGACCACTGTTGATCGCAGTGGTTGCTCTCTGGTAAGCAAGGTTTAGGGGACTTTCAAAGTCCTTGCGTAGCCCTTATGTAGCCCTTAAGCTAAGGGCTGTGTTGAGATCATGAATAAATAGCAGTGGCAAATGCATAACTGTAGTTTACATATTTGCAATTGCTAAGCAGGGTTCCAGCCATTATTTTCCATGCAGAAAATGATGTTTCCTGTGCAGAAAATTCTGTTTTCTATGCAAATCAACCACATGCAAATTTTGCATGGAATAAATCCCAAACTGTAAAGATTATTATCAGTCCAGGATTCTTTTCATTGGGGTTTCTCAACAGTCTAACTGCCACTTCCAGTCTGGACATGAGAGTTAAATATTTGGGAATTGAGCTCATATCCAATAATAATTGCCTATTCCAAAGGAACTATTTGAAAATTTGGAAAATGATATAAAAGAAGTTGGAAATGTGGAATATTCTGACTGCCATGGCTGCATCTCATGAAACTTGTGATTCGCAGTTTAGAGGGAGGTATTTACAATTCTCAGCCAAAGAACAATAAGCCTCATCAGACTACAGTCCCCAGCATTCCACAGGATGCAGCTATGGCAGTTAAAGTAGAATCAGAGCATTATAATTGTGTAGTGTGAAAGGGCTCCGTGAATTGTCTGACTTACTTGCAGAGAAGAAGAGGTGAGAGGAGAAAAAAGTCCTGCAAGAGATGCAACACAGAGATAAGCAGATGGGGAACTCTCTGCTGTAGCCGAATTTGGGGTTTGGGTCAGAGGATGTTGTCTTATACACACACATTGTTAGACAGAGAAAGAGAGAGAGACCTTGCCCTTCCCCAGAGCTTTGCTTGGGAGGCTGGAAGGACGAGACATGGATAATAATAGAAGGAGGGAATGAGGAAAGAAAACCATTAACTCCACTGATGTGAAAAGAGGAAAGCAAAAGGAGCCAAGATTTCTCATCAGCTATGAATAACAATTAGGAAGACCCATTTCCAGAGTAATTAGTTGGCTCCTGGATTATTAAGCAGCCAGTTCCTGCCCTCTGCCAAGCCAAGAGGCTGTTCCCCTCCTCCTCGGCCATCTTGGCAACTTCAGAAAAGAATGTCAGGGTTACTCAATTTTCAACAGAAACAAAGCGTGGGGCAGCACCCAGGCGAAGAGGGAAGCAGAAGCAAGCCTGTGGCTGTGGAACATGCTGGTAGGTGAACTCAAGAAAGGAAATCCAGACCTGCAAATCTCTGGTATCTGCATGCATCTTGACAAATGATAGACCCTGCAGGTGACACACCAAGCACAGCCCCTGCAAGCTTCAAAGGGCCAGGCTATGGTCTTCTGTTGAACAAGCAAGCCACCCCAAAACACAGGAACAATAGCTGGGCCAGGTGTTGTTTAAATAAGTAACTGATAAGGATTCCAGCCAATGGCGTTATTTATTATTTCAAATTGATCTTATTGTAAGCTGCCCTGAGATCTTCAGATATAGGGCAGGATAGAAATATTTTAATAAATGAATAATGATCAAAGTCTGATAATGTTGGGTCTGTTATGCACTCTGGGGGATATCTGTGGTTAATATTCCTATGTATTTGTACTTCATGGTTGGTAAGACTGTGACTATTTGGTACTGAACTGTATGCAGTTAGCCCTCCACCCTTGCGGGTTTCACTTTTGTGGATTTGATTATGCATGGGTTATTTGCTGTCACCTCTGCTGCCTCCCTATGCCATTTTTAATAGGGACTGCAAGCCTTGTGAGACTGAGAAACTGCAAATGAGGCTTGTTAGTCCCTATTACAAATAGTGTGGGACAGCAGTGGAGGTGGCAGGAAGCCCCACTAGCCACCCACTTCTGCCTTGTGAAGGAACCCTGATGCCTCAAAGGAATCCCTGGGGGTTGATTATGGTGATCATACTTTTTGGGTGTGTTAAATGTAGTTTGACAGGGCCTAGAGTTAGCCACAGTTTTTCCCACTTTCATGGGGGCCCTGTGCCCCTAACCCTAACAAATTTGGAGGGATAACTGTACACTGAGTCTTCAATCGTGAGAGTCTTGGCTCCAGAATGCCGCTCCTCTGGGACCTCCTAGAATTAACCAGTGGACAAGACAGCCACACAAGCTCTTCACAAAAGAAACAGCAGCCGTCTTTTTCTTCTGGATGTGCTGATAACAGAGACATCTCTTAAAGCCTGCAGGGTAACTGGCAGAATGGAGAGAGTGGTTTATGTGACAGGGATGTTGCCGCTCTTCTAAGGCATTTATATATAAGCTGGAGCATTTAAATGTTCAATCTCTTGTTGCTTCTCCAGTCTAGATTTGGGTAACTTCAGGATGTGACAAGATCAGATGAATGGAGATAACTTCCTGTCTTCCGTTCATAGCTCCAAGTTATTTTTAGTTAAGGTTTCAAAGATCAGCTTTTTCTCCTCCCAGGAGGGATCTGTCAAGCAGAGTTGGTGAGGGGATTCCTCCAACCCACTTCGCCTCCTGTCCTGCCTGTGTTTGCAGTCCTATTAGCTTCCAGACCGGTGCATCCCCTCCCTGCTTCATATTTTATGTTTTATTTGTCAGGGTTGGTTAGCTCTTTTCTTTTATCCCTTTTCTCCGTTGCTCTGCCATCCTCAATATTGAACTGTCAACTTCAAATATTAAAATTTAACCAAGGTGCTTACAGGGCTGGCTCTCCTTTGGGTGCATGTGTGGTTTTTTTCAATTATTAAAAGAGCTTCACGTCTTGACATGAATACCAATGACAGGCGGAGGGGGCAGTTCAAGGGATGTGAAGCCAAGCTGGAGAAGAACATGTTCCACTTGCCCAGTTCAGGGACTCTGTAATGTCATCGCAGGCCTTCATAATGGTCACAATGGCTATATTTGATGGCAGGGAGAGGCAGAAAACCTTTCCCTTTCTCTCCTTCAGGAGACGGCTGTAACTAAGGCAGTGTCACAGATCCATCACCAAGGAAGGATTTCTGATGCTTCCACTCTGCTCTTTGCAGTCAGAAGATGTCTTAATGCTTCCGCCTTTCTTTTGCAGCTTGAGAGTTTCCTGGTGCTTCCACCCTTCCATTTCCAACCAAAGGATGTTCCGGAGCTTCCACCCTTCCTTAACAGACAGAGGTGTTTTAACACTTCCACACTACCTGTGCAGCATGAGGGTATTCAGAGGCTTCCATCTTTGCTTTTGCATCATCATCATCTTTATTTTAATTCTGCTTTTCTCTCCGAGGGGACTCAAAGTGGCTTACAGCCATTAAAAGAAACATAATTAAAAACTGTGATATACAAAAGTTAAAACAAAAATGAAACCACAATAATAATTAGAGCATGTTAAAATACATATAAAAACAGCATTAAAATATCTATTAAATAACAATTAAAATGACCAGTACCAATAGAAATTACATATAAAATGCCTGCTGGGAGAGGAATGTTTTCAGCTGTTTCCTGAAGGTAGGCAGGGAGGGTGCTTCTGCTCTTCCTTTGGATATCCCAAAGTTTCCACCCTTTTTTTGCCCTCAGAAGATGTTCCGATGCTTCCAATCTTCCTTTGTAGCCAATAGATGTTCCAAACTGCCACCCTTCCCTTGCATCCAGAAAGTGTCTCAGTGCTTCCACCCTTCCTTTGCAGCTGAGGAATATCTCAAAGCTTCCATCCTTCCTTTGCATCTGAGGGGTATTCCAAAGCTTCTACCTTTCTTTCGCATTAAGAAGGTGTCCCGATGCTTCCCCCTTTCTTTGCACACAGCAGGTGTGTTAAGGTTTCCACTCTACTTTTTCAGCCACAATACAAATCTGTGGGTGTTCAGGTGAGGAATCTCCACAGAAGGGGCAAGTTGGCTTCTATAGAGAGAATTGGCTTGGAGGATGGAGGAGGGAAAAAAGAGGATGGGTCCAGTCTTTGGCCAAGATTAGCCCCTAGCATCTGCTAAATGAGCTTTCTCAAATGCCTCCCTTCCCCCTCCTTCTCAAGGGCCTGGGGAAGTTGCCGGCAGCTAGAAGACGTTTCCCCGCACTGTGATAAAATTAAACTCCCCTAACAAATTGCTAAGTCTTCTAGGACAGGATTCTGCCTGATAAAGCCATTTATTGAAAACGAGCATTCAGATTGTTTCGGGAGAATTTTTGCCGATGCCCCCGATGAAGCAATTAATTTTACAAAGTCATCCAGTCTTGATCTGGTTCACTCAGCCTCTGCTCAGCCGTGGGGTGGGTGCCATTCACCTCCGCCCTCCACTTCCCGCGCCTTTGGTTAATTTGTCTTATCTTCCGGGACCAGTTATTGCGTTTGTTGCTTTGAGCCAGAGCCTTTGTTTGGCAGCTTTTTATGCGCTTTTTTTCAGTAGAAAACTTGGGGATAAATATTACAAAATAATAAATAAATGCTCTGGCTTCTGAGCGAAGAGCAGCCCAGCACAGCTCTACCACGTCTTGGCCCCAGTGGCTGAAGAAAGGTCCTTGCTCACGTCCGCACTGCCATTGCTCTGACCTTAGAAAAGTAGAAAGAAGCAACCAGGCACAGCTCCATTGTAGCGTGATCCCAGTGGCTGGTGAGAGGCCCTCCCTCCATTTTCCAATGGCCACTGCTGTGGCTTCTAGGGGAGTCAAGATGCTCTGCTAGACTTAATCACCTTTCCCACTGCCAGTCCCCTTTCCTTCTGTGTCATGTCTTATTTAGATAGTAAATCTGAGGATGGGGAACTGTCTATTTCACGATTTGTAGGCCACCTTGGGAGCCTTTTTGGTAGCATATAATAAAAAGGAAGGAAGGAAGGAAGGAAGGAAGGAAGGAAGGAAGGAAGGAAGGAAGGAAGGAAGGAAGGAAGGAAGGAACTGGGATACTGTTGTCACGTCAGGATTTGTGACTACTGGTAACCACTTCATTGTTTTGAAGTCAAGCATATTTCAAAGCCTAAAACAGACACCTGAGGAAAAGGGCATGGGCAGCTTTATTTATTTATTTTCCTGTCTTTCTCTGAATATGGGGCCCAGGATGGCTCACAATATAAGTTAGAAACAAATATGGGGCAACCAAAAGATAATCCAACAATTAAAAAGCCATGATGTAAATGATGATATTAAAACCATTAACCTTCTAAAAGGAAGTTATAACATGATGAAGATAAGAAAGAAAGAGAGAAAGAGAGAGAGAGAGACCAGTCTGTTTAAAAAATCTCCTGTGATGCCCAGTTACCAGTCAAATGCCAAGGTAAATAAGGTCATTGCCAGCTAGCAGAAAAAAGCACAGAAAGGGGTCCAACCTAGTCTCCTGTGGGAGAGAACTTGATAGCTGGAGGGAAACCACCAAGAAGGCTCTCTTCTATGTTCTAACCAACTCTTATGTGTTTATGTTGTGTGTGCAATTGTCTGAAATATATCAAGTAATACTGCTGATCCCTCAAGGCCAACAATGTTTGCTCTAATTGGCAACAGATCTCCAATGTCTCTCCTGGCTCTTCTGCTGGATATCCTTTGAGCTGGAAATGCTGGAAACAGAACCTGAGAGGTTCTGCTTGCAAAGTACATACATTCCCACTGAGGTATGAGGTTTCTCGGCCTTTTGGCTAAGATCAAGTGCATTATCTATGTCATGTGGACATGGGTGTCCTAGTGGTGATGGATAGAGATGTAGGTGAAGATGTGTTAAGGAAGTGCAGCCTTGGAGTGGCTGTATGGATTGCTACCCACATGAACGTCTATGCTTCTCCTTAAGTGCAATGGAAATCTCAGCAGTGGAGTAATGAGAGGCAAGGATGAATCAAGGTTTCAGTGAAGAACATTAACATACTTGCCAACTTGGCACAGATGGTAAGTGGGATAGCTGTGGCCAAGCAACATCAGAGGAGGTTAAGATGGCAGAAGTTATTAATGAGGAAGAATGAACAAGCAACAGGAGACTGCAGCAGTAGACTCACACTTTTGTGTGAGTCTACAGGGAAGGGCAAGATTACACCCCCTTTTCTTCTTTCCATCCAGTAAGTTAACTGATCTCAAATTAGTTTCACACTTTGAATTCAGTTTGCAGCTATTGAGCTAAGCTGGGGACAAAGGGGAAACGCGGAAGGAGAAGGGAGAAACTTGGACATTTTAAAAAGCAACTGAAAAAGTGGGTTGGCAGAGGATTAACCCAGACTGTCCCTGCCAAATCAGGGCAGGTGGAGTGTATGGAGTGTATGTAACTCACCCTTTTTTAAAAAAATCAGAAAAAGGGTGGTCTTGGGAAAAGGAGGAGCCAGGGACCTCAAAACAGCCTTGCGGCCATGTGTGGCCCCCAAGGCTCTGCTTTGCCCAGCCAAGGCAAAAGAACAATCTCTGTTCTTCCCTCTCCAATTTTTTTTTTTAAAAAACACAATATCAACCCTAAATGATCTCAGTGTATGAACTTCCTACCTCCAAACTGAAGAGAATCTTGGCCTATCCTACAAATCCGCTACTGATTCACTACCATTTTTTTTCCCAAGAAGTGTTTCTTTTCCGGTCTGGAAAGCTAAAATTGCCCTTAGGGGTGTTTCATGCTCTAACTTTCCCACCAGCAGGTAGAGAGACACCCCCCGCCCCCCAGCTGGGGCACTGCAGGTTAGACCCACACCCCCTCAGCAGGCAGGAAGAAGAAAGAAGGGAGATTCAGACGGGGACATGAGGACAGAGTCCAGGCTTAAAGATCTACAGTTGAACCTCCACATTTGCTAGGGTTAGGGGTGCAGGGCCCTCAAAAAGTGGGAAAATTGCAAATATCAAAAAGTGAGGGCTGAGGCATAGCAGGGAGAATGGGCACCCAGAGTCCAAACCAGGTCAGGGAAAGGAGAAGGAAAGGGGGTGGATTGGCATGATGTTCCTATATTTCCTCTCTCACACCAATTTCCTTACTGGGGGGCATTGGGAGAGCGTTTGTGGCACTGAGAAATTGGACTACAAGGCATCCTTAGCTGTCAAAGCAGTTGGTGGTGGTGGTGGAAGAAGAGGAGGAAGAAGAGAAGGAGGAGGAGGGGAATGAGAATCAAGACCAGAGGCAATTTTTTAAAAGGATTGCATGGCCTGGTCAAAACAACGGACAGGGAACGTTCCCCTGGAAAAGAAGCATCTGAGGTTGAGGGGAGAGGGAATCAAATCCGTGAAATTCAAACCCACAAATGTGAAGGGCTGACTGTACATGCAGAGACCTCTCCCAAAGGCTTTATGCAGGATTTAGAAAGGCTGGATTTGCAAAATCTCCAATGTAAAAGCAGCTCCCTCTGCCTTTCTCTGAAGCATGCCTCTTTCCAACCTGCTTCACTTGCTAGGGTTGGGCAGGGAAGGTATGGCTGGCGAATCTGATTTGTAGCAAGGGGCAGAGCAGAAGAGATTTGCTCTGGCTTGGCTTGTAATCCTGCCAGAGGCAAAGTCCTGCCTGTGGGATTTACTGCAGAGAAAAGCAGTCTCTGGCACTAACCGATCTTCGAAGAGTGATGTATCACCATCTAACAGTAGTCTTGGAGGTCCCAATCTCTTGTGTGGGGTAGGGGGGAAACTGCCTGTCTGCGCTTAAAAGGGTGTTTGGGGACAGCAGCTCCAATGTATTTCTGTGTAAATGCAGCCTTCTGTTAAATGCTTGCAATTAACCAGTACATGGAAGAGATGCCCTGGGACTGTGGATGTCACACAACTAGCAGGTTCCAGGCTGACAGTCCCTACCAGGCTGAGCAGGAGGCAAGCAAGGCAGGATCTTGGCTTTGAGTTCATACCCTGTCAAGGCAGGGCTTCTATTCTCTCCAGAGGTAGGCCCTGTGGCTGCCAAGCCAAAACCTGAGACCCAGTGATGTCATTAAGCATTGTGTATTAAGTGCCTCAGTAAACTACAACCCCCAGAATTACACAGGATGCTGAAAGTGGAATAACAACACTACAACAGCATAGTGTAGAAATGGCCTTAGATTCCTTCCACTTCTTGCCATTGTTCAGACTTTTGTAGCGTTCTGGCTTGGATGAAGGCCAACATCCAAATGAACATTGAGAAAACCTGAAGTGGGAGTGGCAGAAATTGTCATGCCTTGGATAACTCACTATCCATCCACTCTGAGGTCAACAGTAGGGTTTATTTGCAGTAAAGCAAGCAATATAGCACACTGCTTCCGAAGCTGCTAGGAGAAAAACATATATGGAATTCACAAGTCTTATACCTACACATACAAATTGTAGGTGCACAAACCTGTGATTGGAGAGGATCATACATCTAACATCACTTCACATCTTTAGACATTTCCCAGACTTACAGTTGTTTACCTTTCTTTCATCCTTGGGACAGAAGCATATTTCCTGCCCTGATCTTTAGATATTTTGAGTTACCAAAACACCTCTAGTACTTTTGTTTTCACCTGCTCGGAGCTTTTGCTCCCTCACTGTTGTAACTATGTTGTGACAATGAGCAATAAAACAATTACCCATTTTATACATTGGAATACACAAGGAAGGTTCAAATAGATGCATTGTTGCAATCAACAATTAACCAGTGATATATTTAAGTCTTTTACTCCAAGTCTCAAGTAAAGTCTCAAGTCTCTAACCTTCAAGTCTCAAGTTGAGTCTCAAGTCCTTGCAAGATACTTTCAAGTCAAGTCTTAAGTCAAGTCTCAAGTCTGGAGCCAACTTTATACCCCAACCTGTATCCCAGAATTTCTGGACAGAGTCGAATAAAGTCAGTTTTAACAATTTAAGTAGAGTTGGCCCTCCACTTTTGTGATTTTGCCATCTACAGCTTCAGAAGTGGGGAATAGGATCTTTCTTATTCTCCATTACTGAAGCTTCAAGAGCTTTAGAAGGAAGGCTCCTTCCTCGTCAAACCCATTGCCTAACACATTTTCTGTTCCCCTATGAGATATGTGTCCTGCAATCTGGGTATAAGTTTTGCCTTCTGCTCTTAGGAAAAGTTTTAGAAAGCTTCTCCTATACGTAGCAGGGACAGGCTGGTGACAGACTTCAACCCCACCTCAAGTCCATTGCCTGACCCATTTGCTGTTCCCTCTGAGAAATGTGTCCACACTATGGCCTTGAGACTGATCATTATGTGACTAGTAAGTTGTAAGGTTTTTAGAAGAATGTGTTGTGTTACTGAACCAAGGGCACCAAGTCAGTCACTAAAAATACGCAAGTCTCAAGTCGAGTCGAGTCAGTGCGTAATTTTTGTCAAGTTGAGTCACTGAAGTGACTTAAGTCTGACTTGAATCTGAAGCAATCAACTTGAGTCTATATCACTGCAATTAACATTGTTGCAATCAACAACTACCTAACTCTAGCATTGCCCCTACACTGACTGCCATACACTATTTCAACAAACATCCAGCAGATCCACTTATGACAGGAGCTAAGCATCCTGATAGGAATACAGAGGGGTGGCAAAGGGGGAAGTGAGAGGTTGTAAGCCTGGTAGATGAGAAATCCTGGTCTCAGCATCCAAGCAGATCCCACATTGCTGCTGGGTCTGTGACTGTCTTGAGTGACAGGGTGTCTCAAAGAAAAAGTTGACACCAGCTTTCCACCTTCTTGATTTCCAGGCAAATGGGCCAGACCCGGGGACAGTGACAGCTGCCATCGCAAGCTCCCTCCCCGTCTGAATTGCTCCTCCATCACCACCCCGACTTTAAGTCAGACCATCTTTCTTCCCACAGCTTAGATCATCAGAGAGTTGTCAAAGGAGAGGGATACAACGTACCCATCAGGAGGTGAAGGCAGGGCGGAGAGAAATTAGATTTGCTCGCAGGAAATAGCATGGCGGGCACAGTTGTAGAGCTGACTCTGCCAAAGAAGAACTCAGCGCCTCATTGATATGACAAGCTTATCGCTTGATTATATCAGAGGCTACAAGGTCATTTCCTTTGATGTTTAAAAAGGCTATAAAGAAAAAAAAATTCCCTCCCCAGCCGGTGCATTAAGTCAAAAGTAATGTCTCTCTCCATATTCCGTGGGAAATGCAAGGAGGTTGCTTTGGAGTCGGAATCTTATATTTACTGGGAAACGTGTCTGGACTAGAAACCAGGATAAGATTCTCTGTAGCTGAAGGAGATGCTGGGTGGGGGATTCCCAGGTACCTAAAGTGGATTGACTACATTTTTCAAGGATCTCAGCCCAAGAGGCTACCCCAGTTCCACCAAAGGACAGGTGAACATTTGTGTCTTAAGAGTGAGATGGGGTGAACCCTAAAGGTTTTGAATCCCAGACTCTGAGCTCACGACAACCTGCTTTGGGACTGCTAGGTACTCACCTCTGATGTTAAGAATGCAGTTCCTCACTATTTTGGTTTTTCAAGGAAGCAATGAGTAATTTTAGTGATTTTCTTCTTGTTACGAGCAAGTCTTTGGGACTTCTCTGCAAATTTTGCATGGGGAAGTTGAACAGAAAACAACATTTCTGCACAGAGGATAATATTAATGACGTTAATATAGTAGTAGTAGTAGTAGTAGTAGTAATAATAATAATAATTTTGAATAAATAATTTGCTATTTTTCCACCCAAAAAATGCTCTTTCCTGTGCAGGAAATGTTTTCTGTATAAAGAAACCCCATGTGCATTTTTTTTTTTTTTTTTTTTTGGCACAGAATGAGTTCTCAGACAACGGCGTTTTCTGTACAAAAAGTAATATTCCTGCACGGAAATCTCATTTTCAGTGCAGAAAAGTTTTCCTTGGGCAGAAAAGAACTATTTTTTGCATAAAAACAAAATGTGCAGATTTTGCACATAATGAATTCAAGACTTGAACTCATAATTTTCAAATAAATTCAAAATTTGCATAGAATACTTCAGAATTGCAAAAATTCTTGTCAGTCCAGAATTCTCCTGTTCTCTTCCTCATTCTCCCTATGTCTCCTGGTCATTTTCTTAAACCATTTTCTAAATATTTTTAAATATTCTTTCCATTCCTACCTAACATACAGGCCACCTTCTTTAAAATTTACAGACACATCACTGATCAAGTCGATGTCCAAAAAAAAAAAGCGATTTTGTAATTTTGTCAAAAAATAAGGCGATTTTCACCATGTATATTTGGTGAAGTGCCTATATATATGTATATTTGGTGAAGTATGTATGTATATATATATTTGGTGAAGTAAAAGCAGTGCTTTTACAAACAATCACATTCACAGGGTGGGAGAACCGTTCTTTAACCTACCAGGGAAATCTCTGGAAGCCAGAGAAAAGCTGGAAGGTGAATGTCAGACTGAACAGTCCATTCGTTTGGAGCGTGTACAAGAGATGAGCCCTGGAGAAGCTGCCAAGATGCTTGCTGAAATAAGAGCCAGCATTTGTCACTTGATGTAGGTAGGAAGAGCGAAGTGCAAAGTGATAAAACTTGTACGCAATGCAAAATTATTCAGAGCGGCTGGGAGCCGGGAGCCGTGATGAAAAAATTGCCAAATCATCTAGCCAAAAAAAAAAAGAGAGAACAAGGTGATCGGACAATGAAATGGCTGATGAAATTCAATTTGGATAAGTACAAAGTGATGTGCATTGGTAGAAAATAATCCCAACTCTGCCTATGCAGTGCTGAGTTTTAAATCAGCTGCCACTGTTCCAGAAAAAAAAAACAGAAAGAAAGAGCTCTTCAAGACCTCACAATTCCAAATACTCATCCCTAAACGACAAATCCCAGGATTCCATGGAGAGAACCAAAACAGTATATCATAGTGCTATAATTATACAGTGTGAAAATAACCAATAGTAAAAAAAACATGGTCTTTATACAGATTCTTTGGAGAATCTTGCAAGATTTTACAGATGAAAACCGGGACACATGTGGCCAAGCAACATCAGAGTGTGGTCAAGGTGGCAAAAGTTATGAAGGGGTAGAATACCCAAGCTTGAGGCTCCAGCAGTTTGCTTTTGCCTGCGTCTAAGGGGAAGGGCAATGGATTCTGCCCCCTCTTCTCATCTCTTCCCTGCTGAGTTAATTGAATGCATAGTGCTTTTGCACTTTGAACTCTGCTTGCAGCTATTGAAATAAGTAAGAGGGAAAGTAGGAAGAGAAGAGAAAAACTTTGATATTTTAAAAGCAGCTGAAAAAGTAGGACAATATAAGATTAGTTGGAACTGTCGCTGCCAAGTCAAGACAAGAGGAAGGTATGCAATACCATCATTTACATCCCTCCATCTCAAGAACTGACTATCCACACCAACCCACTCTCTGCTTTCTGTTCTGCAACCATCTACCTGTCCATAAAAGGGCCTCTCCTCTTACGTCTCATGACTGCAAGTTTGCCCAGGAGTCAAAAAGTCTAAGCAAACAGTATCTACTAAATCACACCGTCCACATGTTTATTGACATTCTAAAAGGTTAGCGAGGACAGACTTGCTTTTATGTAAGGTGTGTTGACTTTTTCAGCAAGCCCCATCCTTCTATTTGCTTGATAATTTCTCATACTTAATAATATTTTCCACCTGTTTACCTAGAACTGACATTAAAGCTAAGCAGCCTCTAAGTTTCTGGACACTCCTTCGTAAAAGTCTGGTGCCACCATCACCCGCCTTGCTTTATTTCCCTCTGATGGTCCTCTTTGTCCTGCAGCATCCACGGCACCCACTGCCTTCCCCTGCCTGCTTTCGTGCCTCCTGTTTAAAGCATCAAGGGCAGCTTTGCACAGCCTCCGGCTCTTTAGAGTGTAGACAGGCAACAGCAACAAGTGAAACAAACTTGGAGGAAGGATTGGAGGGGCAGTTTGTAAATGCAGCTGCAAAAGAGAAGTGTGGCAGAGCTGGGGAGAAAGGTGGGGGTACAAGGTACAGCAGGCGAGTACAAGGTGCAAGAGAAAAGGGATGCGGCAGGATAAATTTAGGGGAAAGGGAGGGGAATGAAGGAAGGAAGAGTGAGACATGCAAGCGGTAGAGTACAAAAAGCAAAGGAGGGAGGCATGGGCAATGTATTTCCACACTACAGTCTTATAGTGCTATTATTCCACTTTCAACATCCTGTGGAATTCTGGGGTTTGTAGCTTACTGAGGCCAAAGAGCTCCCTGGCTGAAAATTCTGAATGCCCTTCCATACAGTGCAAACCCCAGGATTCGATAGGATGCTGAAAGTGGAATAACAGCACTGTTAAAGCGTAGTGCCGAAACAGCCTGTGATGTAAAGCAAGGAAGGAGAAAGGAAGGGGGGAGATGTACTTTGGGGGGGAGAAAAGAGGAAGAGAGGTAGGCATAAAGTTAAGGGAGGTGCAAGCAAAGGAGAAGTGGTGGTCTAAGGTGAGGCAAGGAGGAAAAAGAAGGTGGGGGAGGCGAGAAGTGGAGTCCAGGAAACAAAGGAAAAGATCAGGGCAAAACTGCAGGCTCAGTTTCCTATTACATTTCCACGAATTTGTGTCTTTCTGCCACCAGTAAGACCACGGATGGCAGGGAAAAATACTGTAGTGACTTACTGAGAATATAGTAGCATTAGAAGTGCCTATGCAGGACAAAAATTGTTGTTATTTACCCCACCTGAAATATACATGGCCACTTCGCATGCTTCTACTTCTGCCATTTAATCTCCACAATAACCCTGTGAGGCAGGTTTGCCGACAGACAGCAGGCACCCAAGTTCTTGTGTTATATTCCGTAACCAAACAAGGATTTGAACTTCTGTATCTGTTCCAAGGCCAGCGCTGTAAACATTCCTCTATTCCTTCTCTCAGAAGAGTCATTCATTTTTTTTAAAAAAAATGGTACCAAGGCTGAAACATAGTGGTAACCAAAAATGCAATGATTAATGTGCTGTATTTGCATAATCAGAATGCAAATTAATAACATGCAAAATTATAGTCGGCATGATATGCAAAATTATAATTTGCATAGCATGCCAATTAGCTGGCCAGATTTGAGGGGGCAGAATATGGTAGCCCTGAACATCATATGCTTCAGCATCAGAACTCTTGGGTAGAAAAAAATGTTCATGAAGGCCTCCCTTCCCTGGCCCCTCCCTGTGATTAGGCCCAAATGGATGATGTGTTCCCAAAGCACATTTAGCGCTTGGAAGGGACTGCCTAGCTCATGAGGAACTCATTTATTAAGCAAAGAAAGGCCTGGCTGCAGCTACGCAGCCCATATGGCTGCAGCCGCCAAAGTCTGAGGCACAGCCCCTTCTGTTTACATGACATAATTTCGAAAGCAATTTAATTCTAATAGGCCCCCGTAGTCTGAATAAATCCTTATTCTGATTTTTTTGAAAAAGTAAGCATTTTAAGAGGCAGTTTCACATGAATAATGCAGTTATTGCCGGTTTCTTGTGCAGGTTAATAAGGCGTATTTATAAGAAGGAGGTATTCTCTACATAGACTGCCGGGGCTGCAGGCTTGATCTGAGGTGGCAGCCGCCTGCTCCTCCCTCCGGGGTCCGATGGATTCAAGCTTCTTTTAATGGGAACCCCGCCTGGCTTTGTTAGCTGAACTATTGCCAGCGTGACTTCCACTGCACTCAGGTGCCAAAGAATATTGGCCATTGCTTCTAAGTACTTTCTCCTTCCCCCTCCCTCTCCAGCTCTCGTTGCAACCGGGAGGCTGGGATGGCCATGGCAACGGAAAAAGGTCCAGGCACATGGAGGATGGATGGGAAGGTTTTTAAGGAAGCTAGAGAGCTCTAGAGTGGCACTTCTCTGGCTCCTGGAGCAAATCTGCATGCAAAGTCATCGTTGTTGTGTGCCTTCCAGTCGTTTTTGACTTATGGCGACCCTAAAGGGGTTTGGGGGCTGAGATTCTGTGACGCGCCCAAGGTCACCCAGTGGGTTTCCATGGCTGAGCAGGGAATCGAACTCGGGTCTCCAGGGTTGTAGTCCAATGCTCAAATCACTTACACCATGCTGGCTCATGTAAAGTCACACCTTCCAACATTTCACAAATGAACACCGGGACACACTTAGGCCATTTCTGCACTACACTGTTACAATGCTATTATTCCCCTTTCAACATCCTATGGAATCCTGGGGTTTGCAGCTTAGGGAGGGGCCTTTAGAATTCTCAGCCAGAGAGCTCTTTGGCTCAAGAAACTACAAACCCCAGAATTCCACAGGAGGTTGAAAGTGGACCAATAACCCCATAACAATGTAGGACAGAAATGGCCTTAGCTGAACTACATCAGCACATGGCCCAGCTTCAGTCTCCAACATCTCCTGGTGGAGAATGAGGAAGGGGTTTCCAGTCCTTCAAAACTCCTGTCCCACAATAATGACATGCCCTTAGTCCTTTCTGGGTAGTTCCACACATTGTTCCCACACCCCTAACCCAGCCACAACTCCATGATGGCTGATGCTAAGCCTCCTTATGCGACATCTAGTCAGTAGATGAATGAACCAGGTAGAGGCAAAGGATGGCCACAGGCAGCCCCACACCCTTCAGACACTCTGGACCACCTTTTTTTCCTGGATGGGAAGAAGGCTGAATTGCTACTCCTAGAATGCTCTAGGAATTCATATTTTGAATAGCTTGAAACCTACACACAAACACCAAGGCCATTTCTGCACTAGGCTGTTGTAGCGCTATGATTCCACTTTCAACCTTCTATGGAATCCTGGGGTTTGCAGTTTTGGGAGGTGCTGGCCGGCCCCTCCCGAAACTGCAAACCCTAGGATTCCATAGGATGTTGAAAGTGGAATCATAGCACTATAACAATCTAGTGCGGAAATCACCATAGACAAATAGGCTTTTAATGACTAATTGCTTGCCAGGAGCCTTATTATGGGGGTAGGGTGGGGATCTTGTAGTTTATTGTAAATCATTTTTAATTTTTAATTTTTCTTTTCAGTGACAACCAGTGTGGCGTAGTGGTTTGCGCATTGGACTACCACCGTGGAGGTCAGGGTTGGATTCCCCGCTCAGTCATGGAAACCCATTGGGTGACTTTGGGAGCATCACACACTCTCAGCTCCAGAAAACCCCATGATAGGTTTGCCTAAGGGCCGCCGTAAGTCCAAAACAACTTGAAAGCACACAACAGCAACAATTTTTAAAATTATTTTATATTGATGAATTTAGGATTTTAAACATGGCAGTCTTTCAGTTCTTTTTAGTTTTATTGTTATGGTTTTAGCTCATAGAGCAAATCCACAATGTCTTGAAAGACCAGAAAGCCTCAAATTTTCTTCCTGTTCTTTCCAAGTTTATTGTGGAGATCCATATATGTTTTCTTTTTCCCAGGATATTATTTATCAGTTCCTAGTACAATCAAAGATTTTTTATACCAGCTCCCCAGACCGGTACCATTTCCGTACTAGGCTATTATAGTTCTATAATTCCACTTTTGACATCCTATGGAATCCTGGGGTTTGCAGTTTCAGGAGGGGCCAGGGGGCCCCTCCTGAAACTGCAAACCCCAGGATTCCATAGGATGTCGAAAGTGGAATCATAGCGCTATAGCAGCCTAGTGAGGAAATGGCCTGGTTTATTTTAACCCAGTATAGAATCACAGCCCAACTGGTGTAGTGGTTTGAGTGACACCAGAAGACCAGAATTCAAATCCCTGCTCAGCCATGATAAGCCATTAGGTGACCATGGGCAATTCACACTCTCTCAGCCGCCAAGAAAAGCAAGGGCAAATCCCCTCTGAACAACAAAAAAAAAAACATGATAGGTTTAACCTTAGGGTCACCATAAGTCAGAAACAATTTGAAAGTACATGACAACAAGAAGAACAAGAGCAGCAGCAGCAACAACAACGTAAGATCAGAACAAGAACAAAATCTACTTCTCCATCAGTCTAGACGCATGCTAAACCTGTTTAATTGTTTGTGTGCCAAAGGCGGTACTTAAATGCAACAAATAAAATAAATACCGCTTAACATCGCCTGTCAAAATCAAAAGTGTTTAAAAAAAGATGAAGTTGAGATGTGTTGAGCTAGAGAGAGAGAGACTGAGAGAGAGAGAGAGAGAGAGAGAGATTAAAAAATAATTTTTTAAAAAATCAGAAATGGACATCGGACCACATCTGGCTCTATTTTCCTCCCACTAGGGGCTATTTGGAAGCCCACATAGTCCTGAGGAGGTCCCTGGTCAGACACTGGCCCATCACAGTTGTTTACCTCTGCAATAAAGAATATCTACGTTTTCTTCAACCGACGCAACCAAAAATCCAGCAGCAAAAGAGTCTCCAGTTTGTCGCTGCCTCCCGAAGTTTGCTGGGTGGGGGCGGCCATTTATCAGTACAAGACTCTTTCCCTACAAATCACACCCCTCCCTGGATGATGGATGGAAGCCCAGCTGCCACCCACCTCTTACTGACGGCTCTTTTATTAACACCTTGCCACTTCTCTCACCTTTAACCATTTCTCCATGGACATATTTCACAGCAAGGTTTGCTGGTGTGTGGGAGTATGATGTACTTGGAGAGCCTGGTGCAAAACAATGAGGCGAAATGGGGTCTTGAATGGTTTTAATCTCTGTTTACTTCATAAAAAGCGTCCCAGGTGCTATCCATTACTCGCCAAAGGAACGGCTTTAACAGGCTATAAAAAGAAAAATTGCAGTATGTATTAAAAGATTTCCATGCTTCGGCTTTACTTGCGGAAGAAAGATTTACAAATAACCGATTTGAGACCAGGGACATTAACTAGATAGAGAGCCTGGGGGCAATGACAAATCTGGGACTGGCAGGTAATGCGGGCCGTATCTCAAGAGTTCTGCCGGAGTGGAATTCTGCATAAACAAGGCATATTTGTAGTCCCCCAGGGTTGGTTCATAACGCTATTACAGGGGCCCAGAAGCTTCCAGACACATATATGTATCTCCAAGAATCACAGAATGGAAAACTCATTGCATTATATAGTCTGAGGGGACCTCAAGGGCCATCTATTCCAACCCCTTGTCATGCAAGAATAGACAACTGATGCACTCCGTAGACATAGCCATCTAATCTCTCTTTAAAAAGCTCCTGTGAAAGACAGTCTGCCATGTCCAAGACAGACTGTTCTGTTGTCAGGAACAGGTTGGTATCAGGAAGTTCTTCCTCATGTCTAGTCAGAGGCCAGGGGTGCCTAGTTTACTGAGGCCAAAGAGATCTCTGGATGAGAATTCTAAAGGCCCCTCCCTAAACTGCAAACTCCAGGATTCCACAGGATGTTGAAAGTGGAATAATAGCACTGTAACAAGGTAGCGTGGAAATGGACTTAGTAAAACTTTATTGCTGGTAAATGATGCAGCAGACAATCTATACCAGAATCGTTCTACCACTGCGATGTTCGGCATCTTTATAGGCAGCTTATGAGGGAATAGAAGGTGTGTTTATCAAATTTGCAGATTACATCAGGATAACAAATACTTCAGAATCAGGATCAAAATTCAAAACGAGTTTGACAGGTTGGAGAGCTGCGTCAAAACTAACACAATGAATTTCAAGGGAGAGAAATATGAGATACTATTTCCAGGCAGGAAAAATGAAATGCACAAATATAGGGTGAGAGACACCTAGCTTAAAAGCAGCACATGCGAAAAAGATCCCTAATGGTCCATATTCACAACCACTACTTAGTCACGATTGTGAGACTACTGCCACAATTGTAAATCCCCCCCCACACAGCCTACTTTACCTGGGGAGAAGGAGGACCGTTCTGTTCGAGATTGAAGCTCAAGTGAATGATGATGTCTCTGCCAGGTCAGAGAGGAGAAGTCAGAGCAGGAGAGGCTATTTAGTTAATTACTACACTTAACTAAGTAGCTCATATAGAGTACTGGTCAGTTTTTGTTACTGTAAGAATTGTTTGACAGTGAAACAAGCTTCCTTTGAGGGTGAGACTGTTTGGAGTCTTTCCTTGATTAGAAGAGGTTTTTAAACAAAGGCTGAGGGTGTGTGGTGTGCCCCCGGTCACCTAATGGGTTTCCATGGTTGAGTGGGGAATTGAACCCTGATTTCGAGGACTGTAGTCCAATGTTCAGGCCACTACAGCACGCTGTCTCTTAAAGCTGCAAGAACCCATAAACAGCAATACTACGCAGAGTAGCCTGATCACCTGTGGCTGGATAAAGGGTAGCTTGGCTTGAGGTGCCACGCTGCCACAGGCGAGGCTATCGGAAGATGGATTCCCTGGGCTGATGTAGATCAGAACCAATCGAAGGATGGCTGTGAGTCTCCTCCCTTCCTAACAGCTAGGAGACCAGTATGACTACCTTGCTAACAGTAAAGTTTACTTCTTCACCGCTGTTGCCAGTCACCAATCCATTCCTCGGCCCTTTCTGCACCGTACCTTTTTCCAGCGCTGGGGTGCGGGGATTGCACGAGCAGCCTCCAGCGAGAGGCTCTCGCGTCCAGGGTCCTTCGGCTCTGCACGAGCTGCCTGCTCGCACAGGAGCCCCACCTCTTCCTTCCCAGGCTGCGCTGGGGCAGGAAGAGCAACTGGCACGGCTCCAGAGGCTCCGCACATCAGGCAAGTGCACGCAGGGCCCGGGAGCAATGTGCGATCGTGCACCATTTTCGGCTTCTAGCTGAAAATGAAAAGGTGCACGATCAGCGCCTGCCAGCCCCTGGAGCGTCACGAGATTGTGAGTGCATCGTGTAGATTGCTCCTCACGATCGCGCGACGCTCCAGGGGCCCTTTCGCATGGAAAATGCCATGCGAAAAGGGCCCCCATCTTGAACTGCCAGGCTAAATCAGAAGTATCTAGCAGGGCCTATCGAACACAAAATAATTCTTTCTTTGCCACTACACAGCTGCTGATATTTGGCCACAAGGCTGACAAGGACTCTAAAACCCATCTGCCTGGGGGACTGGGGTCACATTCACTATGAACCGACAGGAGATTCTTCCATGGCCAATCTTGCTTTGGCCAAGGGAGAGTAGGGATGGCTCTCCCACCTTATGACAGCCCACTGGTTTGCCCTCTGTGCGCATTCCTCACCCTTGCAATTTATACTGGTAGGTTCTCATCCTAGTGGAAGCCTAGGCTCATGGGGAACTGTTCCACTTTACATTCAGGCGGCCCCCAGATAAATCACTCCTGAAGGAATTCCTGCCTGCTTGCATGAGTAGGAATGCTTGCTTGCCTGCCTCTATGGGCCAGTGTGTTTAGGAATACCCTCTTTGCCGTGCTCGTTACCTCCGGCCCTGCCCATCGTTGGTTGCTTTGTTTCTGCTCTGCCAGTCAGAATGCACATGCCTTGTCCTGGTTTCCGAAGGAGAAAAAGAGGGAAGAATCAATGTTCTCCCCTCCCTTCCCTCCTCCTCCCTACATCCACGCACCTCATTGTGACTCTTTAATCCTCTTTTCTCTAAGCCAGACAGCTTCATCTCCTTCTTGTTGTCTCTTTTGCCTCGGCACATTTCCAGACACTGCTGTTCCTCCTCCTGCTGTTGGCAGGGATTGACGGGGCACCAACCTCCATGCAGTTTCCTCCATGCAGACATGCACCTTTGCAGCTAATCTTTGCTAAATGAAATGCTCCTGACCACTGCCAGTTTCATGCACACAATCAAAACCATGCAGGGAGAGAAAAGCTAGGTTGCATCACATGCCTAAGAGAAGGAGAACATCAAAAACAGTGCATTTCCATTATCCATGCATGGACTTAGGAGAAAGGGCTAAAGAAGACTATTATGGACACCAGGATATGGGAACTGGAGGGGGGAAGTAAACGTGCCCATTTCACAGATGTAAACCAGGAAAAGTGTGGCTGAGCAATGCCAGAGTGCGGTCAAGATGGTACAAAGTAAAGAAGAATACACAAGATAGGAGAAGTTACAGCAAATAACTTTTGCCTGAACCTACTGGGAAGGCACGATTCTGCCTGCTCCTCTCCTTTGCATCCTGCTGAGTTAACTCAAGAGTCTTTCCGCGTTACACTTTTATAGTGCTATTATTCCACTTTCAACATCCTGTGGAATTCCAGGGTTTATAGTCTATTGAGAGCAAAGAGCTCTCTGGCTGAGAATTCTAAAAGCCCTTCGCTCAACCACAAATCCTAGGATTCCATAGGATGTTGAAAGTAGAAAAACAGCAGTACAGCAGTGTCATGTGGACAGGCCCTGAATGTGAAGTGCTTTTTCCCTTTAAGTTCAGCATGCAGCATTGAAAGTACGCTAAAGACAAAGAGGAAAAGCAGGAGGTGGAGAAAGAAACTGGATTTTTTAAAAAAAAAATAATTCAGAAGACATGTCAGTTGCCTGCAACAATGTTTTAGCATAAAAAGTGCAGGAAAATAAAAACACAAAAGGAAGGAAGAAATGACCACATGAACCGTAAGTTTCTATCAAAGCTGACCAAATGTCCAAACATAAGTCCATCAGAAATTTCATCTACACATCATTCTTTCAAATGTAGCAAGCATTGTTAGATTGTCTAGCCATTGGATCACAGGTGGAGAAAAATTATCTTTGCAATAACGAAGTAGCAATCTTTTAGCCTGAAAAAATCCACTTCTATTGGCCATTAATTTCCATGAAACGAGTAAATAATCCAAAAGAACGTGCATGTCCCTGACTATCAAGGAACTTTCCAAAACCAAATTTACTTGTGTGATTACTTCCTCCCAAAATGCCTCTGCTATGGGACGATTCCAAAACATATGCATTAAGGAAGCATTAGCAGTTATTATATCTCCAACAATTTGCTGATTTAGAAAGCCCTTTCTTGAATGGATGTTGTAGCAACCAATATACTCAAAAGAGCCATTTCTGCTGTGTAAGATTTATTTGGAGATCTATAGCCATATTAGTTATAGATGTTAAAACTGATGTCATTGATTTGTCAGAACTGGATATTCCAATTCTGTGTTCCCTTCTTGCTATAAACCTCTCATGTCATATTTATTTATAGATAGCAGAAATGTATATACATAAATTGTTGGATTGGATACTTGGTTGGCCTCAGTTAATGTCCCTAATTTTAAGGGAACCGAAGATGCACATAAAACTGCAGGGCTAAATCTAGATTGTAACAGATGTTTCAGTTGTAGATATTGCCATTCAGCTGATACAGGCAGTTTAAACTGCTCTTGTAAAATTGAAAAGGGCAAAAACTCATCATCAACCCCAAGTATCTGATTTAAGGTAACAATCCCATTGTCAGTCCATATCTTCCATAAAAATGGTTCTTTATCCATTTTCCAACCTGGATTTCCTCATAAAGCCAATTTAGCATGAAAGTACAGGTCAAATTGCAATTGACGAGATAATATTTGCCCCACAGCTGTTAACTGCTGAAATTGTTGGCAAAACACTGCCCCTTTTTTATAAAATGAGAACCACGTACTGTCCATTTGAACAGAGGTGCCAGAAATGAAGATTCCAAGGCTGATCCAAGGTGGATTACTTAGTTTAAGCAGACATGTCCAAAAATTAATACAAGATAAGTTATATGCTTCATGGTGTGTAAGAGCTAAAAGGCTGAACCCTCTTTCTTTGATTGGAATTTGCATCCTTTTCATTGAAATTCTAGGAAGAGATCAGCCTCTTCCCTTCCCCCCCAAAAAAATAATCCTAAACAATACATTTAGTTTTTGAAAATATTTGCAAGGTATAAGTAGAGGAATTCCACATTTAACATAAACAATTCTAGGTATAAGGTTTCTTTTAGTCATGTTTCGCTTACTCCAGAAACTCATCTTTAAGCCTGCTGCTCTCTCCAAATCTCATGCAAGATCTTTTATCAGCTTACTTGTATTAAGATTAAGCATCTGAGATAAGTCCCTAGGGATAATTATCCCCAAAATAAGTAATAGAATTTGATATGCTAGAGTCCATCCCTTCTCCCACTGGCAGTATTTCCGACTTGGACCAGTTAATTGAATACCCAGATATTTTATCAAAATTATTAATCAGCGGCATCAAAGAAACTGGGACATTTTAAAAGCAGCTGGAAAAATGGGACAACAGAGGATTAAATCGAGACTGTGTCTGCTAAATCAGGATAGCTGGGGGTTACGGCAGTGCAGGAATAACTAACTTTCTCTCTGTATTTCTCTCTTTCTCTCTCTCTCTCTCTGCAGGTGTGAATCATGCCAGTACAGAAAAGAGAAATGGGAAGTGGGAAATTGTAGGGTCGGACAGAAGGAAACTAGTAGTGGACTTCTGAGTTAGGAAGCAGCTAGAAACAAAACCAGCAAGTTCTTCCCCTCTTTGGAACTTCACATCCAAGAAAACATTGGGAAGATGATCACAAAGAAGTGCACTAGAACCCACAAGAGAGAACAGGGAGGGGGTGCAGCAATTTGCCTTAAAACAAAACATTGCGATCAGCACTGCTGTGTGTTCCTGGAAGCACAAATCAGCTTGTAAACAAGGTGTGTACTCCCTGCATGTCTAAGCTTTAACTGCAGGCTGTAGCTTTTTTTCCCCTCTGCCAATGTTGCAATGCCAACTGAGGACATAAGAATGACAGCATTTGCCTTTAATACAAGGTGCATGAGGGATGGATGGCTTGTTTATGAGCTGATTAGCACTGGGGAAGAGGGGTTCTGGGAGCAGCAACTATCTTGTTTGAAAAGCACAAAGGTACTGCTTCACCACTAAAATTCCGCATTACTAAGTGTATGTGAGGAAGCCAGAAAAGAAGGTAAGGGAAACCTGTGGGTATATAGCTATGGTGGGGCAAAATGTAGGCATTGCCTCCCAATAAGAATTCTGCCCTGCAAATTAATTTTTCTTTCAGCTCCTAAATTTTTAGCTTTCCAGTAACTGAACACTTCAGCTAAATATCTTAAAATGAAGTTAAGTCATCCGAAGGGGAAAAAAAAAAGGCAGGCAAAGTTACCAAGGGAATGTGAACCTGGCAAATCTAAGAGGTGGAGATGGTAACAATTTTCAATGCTTCTTTCTCTGCAATGCTTAGAAACATGGGGACTTTAGGAAAATGTCATTTCCAGGACAGAATTCTTATTCAGGGAATCAGTGGCCTCATCTTGCCCCCCTGTAGCTACATCAGAACCTAGGTAACTTGATGTTCACCCCCAAGCTCTCTGGTGCCCACTCCGGGGCCCGTTTCGCACGGCATTTGCCATGCAGAAGGGTGCCTGGAGTGTCACACAATTGCGAGGAGTGATCCGCATGACGCACTCACAAACGTGTGACGCTCCAGGGTAGGGCAGGCGCTGCTCGCGCACTTTTTCATTTTTGGCTTTCAGCCGAAAGTGGTGCGCGATCACAAATTGCTCCAGGGCCCCGCGCACACTTGCCATGCATGCAGAGCCTCCGGAGCCACGGCAGTCACGCTTGCCGCCCCAGCACAGCCTGGGAAACTCCCAGGTTGCGCTGTGGAAGGAAGAGGCGGGGCTCTCGCGCTGCCTGCTCGGGAGCAGGCAGCTTGTGCGGAGCTGGAGCAGCGGGGACGTGAGAGCCTCTCGCTGGAGGCTGCTCGCACGATCCCCGGACCCAGCGCCGAAAAAAAGTGAGCTGCGGAAAGGGCCTTGGTCTAGTTGAGGACTGTGGTTCCTGTGAGTTCAATCTCTTTTTCCTGTAATGCTTGCACATTGTGTTGAGTCATTGGGTTAGATAGCTGTCCTGTAGCCTGCTTTCCTTAAGCCAGCAAAAATGATCTCATGCTTGATGCTGAGAATTCCTTAGATGATGGGAAACCTCACTGTCCGAGACAGGACCACACTGCCTGGAGCAACACCAGACTTTACGGTCACCCTGACAACCTGATGTCAGGTCAATCCCTGAACTGGGACACACTTTAGATTTGGTTTTCTCAGTTGGACAGGAGAAATCTGAAGATGGGGCTGTGATATCCCTTCATACATTATACCTGGATCCCTTCCTGTTAAGGTTTACTCTGGTGTGGATTCATTCTTCCACAATGGAGAGCGATCTATTGGCTGGAGGAAAAAGATTTTTTTAAAAAAATCCATTTGCAGATTGTAAATGTAATAGAGGGAGAGGGTCTCCCCATTCTGGATGGTCTTGCCCAAAATGGCAGCCATGATGACGTGCCACAGTCATCCAGAGCTTCCGAGGAACTAAAATTGAGATGGGATGGTTGTCCATGCTCAAGGGCACACCCAACCCTGCCTTAAGAGCTCGTAAACAGCTTACATGAAAGATCACTTTTTTTCTGCATATACCCATCTTGATCCTAAGATAGTGGCCCTTTCCGCTCGCGGTTATTAAGGTGGGCCAATACGTCTTGCCACGGAGGTCTTCTGACCTTGGAGCGGACCAGGTTCGGTTTATTTACCTTCGGTCCGCACGTAATTCCGACTAAATGTGCCCCCATGTGGTGGTAAAGCGCGCTATTTGAAAACTGAAAGAAAGTTTTCCCATTTTCCAGATCGATCCGATTCGTACTTTCACAGTGGTGCAGACACGTACATTCGCGCCAGTGCAAACTGGTGGTCAGGGGAGGGCTCATGGGAGGTGCCAGGGGGTAGTATGGACTTATGCACATATGCACGTACGCAATGACGTACTAAACCATGCAAAAAAAAAAAAAGGGGCCAATCACAGCCGACGGGGCGGGGTGAGGGGAGTAGCAGGAGTGGCCACGGTGGAGGCAGTGTGGATTCATGAACTCACACTCCTCCGGATCAGAATGGAACATACGCGGTAGCTGTGTGGAAGGAGAGGAGGGAAAGTCCACCTTGTTTCGAGCCCAGAAAATCCAGTAAGAAACAGCACGAACCGATTCACCAGCCTCATGCAGAAAGGGCCTATCTTATCTAAGATTATCTCTGTGTGGCTCCACTAAATGACATGAGGCAGGCAATCTCACTGACAGGATCTTCTTGATGGTGGGACCCTGGCTGTCAAATATCTCTTCTACTCCTGGGAACTCCTGGGGTGGGGGTTATGTTCTTTATTGACTTCTCATGCCCAGGTGAAGACCTGTTGAATTGTCTAGACCCTTGCCTTAACAGTGCATTTGAGGGTTTTTTGGTTTAGCTTCTAATGCTTCAAAAGGTTATTTTTGTTTTATTGTTGCTAAAAAAGAAGATTTTGAGCTACCATTTTACTGTGTTTGTTGCATTTTTAAATATTGTGTGGTGCTGTGCTCTGTTAGTTGCTCAGAGAACATATGGTGATGGGTGGTCATGTTAAAAAAAAGATGAATTTTAAAAAAAAAAACTGAAAGGGTCAGACTGACAACGTTATGGCCCTGATTGATGTTGATAACTTTAATTGGCTTTAATTGGACACATTTCATCAGACAAGGGAGGAGCATATGGTTCTATTTATTGCAAGCTAATTTAATTTCCTAAATAATAAGGAAAATGGATAGGTCTGCCGGCCGTTCTGTCCAGGAGAGGAGAGAAGATCTCTGCCCCCCCAAAAGCAAAACCGGAACGCTGTGCTTCCTTGGAGGGTTGTTTGTTTGCAAACGAGTTGGCCTTGAGTTCAACCTTCCTCCGATCTAATATTCCTTGAGGCATAAAATAGATTTTATCAGGCTCTGAGTATTTCAAAAGCGCTACTAGGGAAGTGATGGGGATTTTTTTAAAATCAACCTTCCTAAGCAGCTGGGTCATGATGTCTTCCCTGCTTCCTCTCTCAGGCTTGGTTTTAATCATCAGATGGGGCAAGGGGCAAGGAACCGGGATATATTTAAGGCAGGAGGGCTCATGATGGAAGCTCTCAGCAAAACAGTAGAGCCAAGGTAAAAGTCTTGGTTCAGCCAGGTGTGGAACAGAAAGCTTCGGAGAGAAATTCTGTGTGTGTGTAAATGCACATGCATACAAGTGAATGTGAGGGGTTAAGAGGGAGAGAAGCAAGGAAGAGAACTACCTTTGTAAATATTTATAGTGATGCTGCAGGTGAATTCCCATCACAGTTTGCTCATTTGCAAGATGAAGCAAGCTTGTTTTCTCCTTTTCCAGAAGGTAACCTATCCGCCAGCCTTTCACCGTTGAAAATTGGGACAAATGTGACCAACCAACATCAAAATGTGGTCAAGATGGCAAATGCCATTAATGGAGGAGACCACTAGGAGAGGTTGTAGCAGTTTGCTCTTGCCTTAGCCTACTGAGAAAGGCAAAATTTGCTGCCCTCTTCTCCTCTCCTCCTAACCCTGCTGAGTTAACAGAGTACACACTGCTTTTTCTATTTTGCAGCAAACTGAAGTAATCTGAGGACAAAAGGGAAAGCGGGAGGAAGAGCGAGAAAGTGGAACATTTGAAATGCAGCTGGGAAAAGTGGGATGGCAGAGGGTTAATCAAACTTTCCCTGCCAAATGAGGACAGTTGGAGGGTGTGAGGTAGGTCCTAAACCAAGGAATCCAAGTGACCAAAAAGAGTATTCTAGCTAAATATAAAAAAAAGACATTGCAAATGGTAAGAACTGTTTCACAGTGAAATAGACTACCGCAGAATATAATGGTTCTTAACTGGGAGGTTTGTACATGGGGATCCGGAAGGCAAGGAAGTAAACGTTCCTTCCACCATTCCATCTAGCGATTCCCCCCTGTTGCGATGAGGACCCTTTTAGCAATCACGGGCCCACTCCATCACGCCAATGCTGCCTCTAGCATTCTGTCTAGCGCTTCACTGACAGACTCTGTATATTGTCGACGCATCTTTCACCATTTCAAAAAAGACATTTATATCGAGGCTCCCGGGATACAGAGATATATTTATATTGAACCAATGTATTGGCTGGAAATCGTCAGCCAATAATTCTGTCACTGTCTGACAGCCTTGACTGTGAGCACTTGGGTTGGGCAGAGGGTTGTACAAGCAAGTGGGGGTTATAAGCTAAGCCAGTCTAGATAGCCTGCAGTGTGAGGCCCTGTCCAAAACAATGCACGACCCATCTCTGGAAAAGAGGGAGGTCAGACCACCAGTATGTTGCATACAAGTACATATGTGCACAGAAGCAAATGCAGTTTCAGAAATCAGTAGTATTATTTTTCCATCCCCAGTTAACTTGATTCTAAGGCTCTGGATAGATCCAGCCACCTGCTGCTATTACCTGCTTTAAGGGATAGTGTTTAAAGGAGAGAAATCTGTTGATTCACCTCCTACAGCCTCAAATGATTCTTACAGTGCTTTTCCTCATGCTCTTCAGTTCAGAAAACCCCAGTAGGTCTCGCCACTCAGCAAAATAAAGGCACTTCTCTGACTTCTCAACAAGGCGTCTGTAAGTACCAGGATTGAGAAGGAGCTGAGCTACCAGATTTTATGATCTCATATCTTCCAGTATTTCACAGATGAAGACCTGGACGTGTGAAGCCGAGCAATGTCAGAGTTCAGTTTAAGTTGGCAAAAGTTATTAACGAGAGAGAAGACACAAGCTAGGAGAGGCTATAGCACTTTGCTTATGCCTTAACCTCCTGGGAAAGACAAGACCTCCTGTCCTCTCTCCCCAACTGAGTAAACTAATTGCAAACTACTTTTGCACTTTGTACCAACCAAAATAAGGTGGAGACAAAGGAGGAAAGTGGTAGAACAAAAGAGAAACTGGGACATTTTAAAAGCATCTGAAAAAGTGGGAGGGCAGGGAATTAATCAGAACTGCCAAATCAGGGCAGCTGGAGGGTATGTGATCTGTGGTAATGGGGAAATATGGTTTGCTTTCCTTTCACATGGTCAGAACCTCAGCAACAGTCTCATCCTAGAACAAAGAAAGATGCTCCCTATGGTTGCATGCACATATGTACATACATTCACACACTCGCACACATATATACACAAAATAACACTAATAGATTCAGAAAGAGTCATTTCCTGCTCAATGTCCAACACCAGGCTTTCATCCCACCTGCTTCCATGCCTCTTACTGGCATCATCACCTTTAGTTGTTCAAACAGGCTCTTCTAGGGCATTTTTCTCTTTTTCTTTTTTCTTTTTTTCTGATCTGGTTATGGCTCCTAAAAACTGACATTTTGGCTTACGGCAGGGGGAAGAATCCTTCTGTCGTGCTCCCGTCCTTTGTCATGCTCCCATCCATTCCCTGTAAAATGTTCAGATATACATATGCACCTATGATATATGGTCATAGAAAATTATCCAAGAATATAGATACAGCTATCCAAGATGGGATTCCAAAATACTCTTTTGGTTAGCTATGGTAGCAAGCAGATCCCGACTGCAGAAACAGGCAAGTGTGTAGCTATAATTGGGACAGAAATGAGGGCATTGTTTCCTAAATAAAGATTCTGCCCCACCCCCTGAAATTGCCCTTCAGTCACCAAATTTCTAGCACTGCAGTAGCTTAAAACTTCAGTTGAGCGTTTGGAAATGTGAAAGGAGGCAGGCAAGGAGATCAAGGAAGTGTAAAGACAGCAAATACGAGAGTTCTGGGTGAGCCATTTTCAATGGCTCATTCTCTGCAATGGTGGAAATTTGAGGGCAGAAGGGAAATTTCACTGGGGAAGCACCACACTTATCCAGAAGGGCAAAGCCTTCATTTTATCTTTCCCTTTAGTCACACCACGGTGTATAGTTAAATACACACAGGGCTGATTAAACCTCAGACCGGAGCTGGCCTGAAAGGAATTGATTGGAACAACAGGCCATAGGCAAGAATTCTAAGAGCCCATTTGTCCATGCTTGTGAGTCTGTCTGTGGGTGTATCCACACTACACAATTATAGCAGCTTGAAGCCACTTTTGATACCATGGTTCCACCCCATAGAATTCCGGGACTTGTTGTTTGGTAAAGAATTTAGAATTGTCTGCAAGCATAGGGGCGTGGAAAATAGGACAGTGCTACTCAAAGTGGTGATCCAAGAACCGATGCCAGTCTTCCAAGAAAGAACGAAACAATTTTAGTCAACGGGCACAATTATGGTGCCTGCTCCTGGCACATTGAAGGGAAAACCTTGCCAGTCCACCATATCAGATAACATAGAGTTAGAGCTCTTGAGCAGAGAAGGCCCTTTCAAAACTTCAACATTGAATTAGCTGAGAGCCTAGGATTCTCTTCTCTGGCAGAGGGGAAGAGTTCTCCCTGCCAACTAATGACTTTGCTGTCCCTAAAATGTCAGCTGCACTTCAGAGCCAGCCTTATTTTGCCAAGTCGCAGCACCATCGATTGCCCTGCAATTAACTGCCTGAGTTGGACTCACTTGATGAAACTGTCCCCTGAAGGAGACAAAAGGGAAACATTCCCTTTACTGAGCCAGATCTGGGGTGGGGAGGGGGGCAGCTGTGTGATGGGCATGCCAAGAATTAGTTTTTACAAAAGTGAAATGGCTTTCGAAAGTGTGTCTGTCTGCCTCGTCCCTTCTGCAAGCGAGTGACATTTGTATGCAGGTTGTGAGAGGATGGGACACTTTGTATTCCGTTCATCAGCACCCTGACACCCGGCAAGGATATGCTTAGTATTTCCCTGTTGGATCCAGTGAGTGTTGAGCAGTTACTTTCCATGCACTGGGAATGGTGAGCTTTCTCTTTGCTTCCCTGACTGAATTGCCTTGGTGCCTGCAGCAGCAGAGAAAGGATAATAAAATCATGGAGTTAAAACTAATCCCAAGGTTCATCTATTACAGCTCCTGACATAGAAGTAAAGCACAATTGAAAGATGGTCATCCAAGCTCTGTTTAAGGGTCTGCAATGAAGATGAGTCCACCATTCCCTGAGACAGCCTGTGATACTATCAAACTGCTCTTACTGTCGGGAAGTTCTTCCTTATGTTTAGGAAGAGTATCTTTCATTGCAATCTGACTCCATCAGTTCATGCCCCAGTCTCCGGAGCAGCAAAGAACAAACTTGCTCCATCAGCTGTATGGCATCCATTCATATACTCAGAGATGGCTATCATGTCACATCTCAGGAAGATGAGATTCCACAGGCTTGGTCCTGTCCCAAGTCCATGGCTCTCAGCTTTGTCTACTGTAGGAATGATGCCCATTTTTCTCAGCTCTGTTGCCATCCGCCTTGATTAGAAGCATAAGAAGCAAGATGCAGAGGCCTATATTGAACCAAAGAGAGGGTACTATTAGCAGGAGGGAGAGGGGTTCCTCACCATGATCAGAAGTTCAGGATTATGGCTGCTGAGAAAGCAGAGAAAGATGTTGTCTCGAGGTAGAAATGTGCTGGATAAAGTGGGGAGGTGGACCAAATGGATGGATGGATGGATGGATGGATGGATGGATGGATGGATGGATGGACAGATTCCAGGAAAAATGTGTGATCTGGTTCATGAGGAGAACATTTAGATGTTCAAACACAATCCTCTCTCCATGCATGTATTTTTCCATACCTGTAGACAACATCCAGCCTCAGTTAGCTGTCTTCCAGTGAGCCATGAACTGCCCTAGAGTGTCCAGTGTGAGCAGAGTAGCTTCAAAGCACAGTGACAGTCAGGTGCGGGTATGAGAACTGTGAATCTTTCATTGGAGTCAATTCATACAACCATCATGAGATAGTCCCATTTGGGTCTCCAGCATCGCTCTGGCCAGCTAGAGCCTAGCTTTATGTTCTGCTATGTTAGACAATCACAATATAAAAATGCAGGTGATGGGAAGCAGGAATCTAGTAGCACTGTTGAGGCTAAGTAGTTGGTTTCAGCAAGAATTTTCATGGATCTTAATCCACTTATTTCAGATGCACTGACGGAGGACACTATTACAGCCCATGTACTTTAGCACAGTTATGTAGTTGTGGGGGAGTGGTATCATTGCCAACTGTGACCTTGGCATCAAGGTCACAGCTGGCATGATACAGGTCTTTCAAGTAGCTGACCTACAGTACAGATGTATACAAGCAATAAATCTGCTTACCAAAGAGCAATCACCTTGGTATCAGAGGCTTCTCTAAGGAGAATTCTTTAGTTAAAATGTGGATGTGAGAACCTCCTAGATCAATAGAGGAAGGGTCTGTGTAGATAAAAAACATTAGACAGCCGTCACTGCCACTACCCCAGTTATGAGCTGAATGGGGACAAAGGCTGTGGAAAGAAAGGCAATAAAGTCCCCCCCGCCTCCATCTGAAGTTACAAAGCTTTCCAGTCAGAGAACTGTGCCTGCTTCTACCCAGTACAAGGTTCTGAATCTCTTTGTAGGAAGAATTCAGTGAGTCCCTTAGGAAGCCTCTATACTGACAGGTCTAGACAACCAGCAGACAGAGATGTTTCATTCCTTTTGGGATTGTATATTTGCAAGGAGGGCGTTGTGGAATATTTATCACACCTTTTTTTGGAATTTCCATATTTATAAGGAGGCAGAGTGTGTATGTTTGGTTGTGCCGGTTTTGTTTTTTTAAAAGAAAATCAACAACTGAAAACTCCCAAATGAATTTCTTCTAGCTTGCACCAACAGACATAGAAATGAAAAGTTGTCTTTCTATGTCTCTGAAATGTAGCAAGTATATCAAAGGGCTTTCTCGCCCTCACCCCTTGCATATGTGGCAGATTGTTTTAATGATCAACAGCTGTATAGAGCTTGACAATTCTGCCTGCTGCATTTCTAATTACGGCTTTCGCTATCACCTGGGTAGGAACAAATCCATTCTCTCTGATCTGGCTTGGTGTAGGTGCCCTCAGCTAATTTTGCAAGTAAGAGCACGACTTCATTGGTGCCACCACTATCTACTCCTATACACTGGGAGTAAGAGAGAAAGAGAGACAGATGTAGGACAAACAGGAACATGTCGCCTGTTCATACGCACAATTCTATTGCTATGATTCCACTATAACTACCATGGCTCCATCCAGCAGAATCCTGAGATTTGTTAGTTTGTGAGGGATACTGAACTCTCAGTCAGAGAGCTCTAGTGCCCCACCAAATGACAAACCTCAGGATTCCATAGTGTGCAGCCATGCCAGTTAAAAGTGGAATTGTAGCATTATAGTTGTGCATTGTCATAGCATCTGCCGTCTTCATGCATCTTCCTCGCGCCCTGCTGACAGTGGCAACTGATCGCTTCCATGTCCGTGTGATGGCTTATCCACTCCCAATTTTAGTCCAAACTTTAAAGAAACTACCCAATGAGCTGAACTTGGTGGGAATAACAGATTCACTGCCCCGCTTGACATGGAAACTGCCAGCAACCTCTCCCCTCAATCCACCCCCACCATTTATCTTCTGCTGGCATCTGGTGGAGAACAAAAGTGAACTATTGCCCAGGACTTACCTTCACTAAATCAGTTTGGCCATCCTGTGACTGCTGGGCTGTCATTTGTGAGCTAGAAGTTAGAAGCCGTTTTCACTGCCATGGCTGCATCCTATAGATTATTGGGATTTCTGGTTTAGTGAGGTGCCAGCACTCTCGGGAATATAATTCTAAATACAGTCCACCCTCCACATTTGGGAGTTTGACTTTCACGGATTTGATTATTTGTGAGTTTCTCCAGCCCCTCACCTCCTGACCCCAGGCGCTTCTTTTCCAGGGCAGCTTTCCCTCCTGGTAGCTCCCAATCAGGCCATATAGCCCTTTAAAAACCTGCCTCTGGTACTCCTCGTCCACCACCAGCCACTGCCTGGCCAGCTAAGGATGCAACACAATACCACAAAACCTCTCCCAGTGCCCCACATACACCCAAGAAATGGGATGGGTGAAAGAGGGGAAATACAGACCCACCATGCCAACCCACCCACCCCTTTCCTCTCCTTTCCCTGACCTGATTTGGACCCTGGATGCCCATTTTCTCTACCATGCCCTTTTCCACAAACATACACCTTTTGATATTGTGATTTTTTTTTCACTTTTGCAAGGCTCCTGCATCCCTAACCCTAGTGAATGTGGAGGGGCGACTATACTTCACGAAAGAAGAAATCCCAGGATTTCATTGCATGAAGCCATGGAAGTTAAAGTAGTATCAAAGAGCTAGAGTAGATATATGACCTGGTTCATGAAGGCTGAATCCTGTAAGTGAGTTATGCAGGACTATAGCTGCATGCTTTTTTAAATTCTGTGCCAAGAGGTACCCAATACCTCCTTCTGCAATGTCTTTGTGCTGAGTGCAAATCCAGATCTTCCCAGGCACAAGTCCTCCCCTCATACCCTGGCCACTGATTGGTTATGGATATACATCTAGGGGTCATTCAGCTGTCCTTCAACACCCAGAAACAAATAAGCAGCTTCCATCTTTGCATGCAGACAGCTACTTCATCTCTTTCCCAGGTGCACAAATTCTACCGGATGTCCTCTTGTTCCCACCATCACCAGCCAATCACTAGCTGGGGAAACTGCACCTGGAAGCCTCCAACAGCTATTCTGTGTGGTATGAAGAGGGGGGGGGAATCAGCCTTTGGATCACTGGCAGATCTATGATGGAGTTGAAGAACTTCAATGCAGCACCCACATGTTCATTCATCTTGCAGCCAGGGAATGGCAGGGGCAGGGTGGGTGATAATGGCAACCACCCCTTTAGGAGATCACAGGCAGAAAGCTCTACAGCCCCCTCTCCTCAGAAGCAATTCTTTCTTGATTAAGGCTGTCAGGTCAGGAGTCTTCCAGGCCCTATGTGAGGTCAAAATATGAGATCTTGGCATGGCTGGTTGCACTGTCACGAGGGGTTTGGTCCCAATGATGTAACAAAGGGCAGCCCCTAGCAGCATCATTGGAGCATCAGACAAAATTGTGCCAAGTATGTCCCTGAAATCTAAAACACTGTGTTGGTGTTTGGATGTGTGTATGTGTACATATACATCCAACATGCTACCAATGGGGACATTGACTTTCTCTGCCTGTCTATCGCATTTTCACCCACCTTGCTTTTTTTCCCCATCATTGCTTCTTCTGTCCTTTAACAGCTTTGGGGACTGAAAAGCAGACTTCTAATCAATAAATTACTTGCTGGGGGGGTCATTAAGAAAGATTTGGCTGAAGAATGCCGCCTTTGCGTTAGAAGGACTAGAGGCCCTACTAAGTACACAGAGTCCTTAGATCCGCTCCTAGGAAAGAAAGGAGGCAGACCAGACCAGCTGTCCCTTCCTCATCCGAGGGGATTTGATTTCATCAGAGATGCTGCTTGCCCAGACTTTAATGCCGAGTCATCTGGCCTTCAGAACAAAAAAAGAAAAAAAAATGTGTACATCTTGAGTCTGGAGATCTTCACTGCCAACTGCAGTCCTCCAAGGATTTCGTCCAAACCCTGTCACGCTCCCCTGTCCCTCCCCACCAGCACCGATATACACATCTCTGTGCTTCAGTAACAGGCTCTTTAGTATGAACGCTTTGAAAAAGGCTTCTAAAAGTACAGAACGTGGCAAAATCTCTCCATAAAGTGCCCAGATGGAAGGGAAATATAAAGAAACAGATGGTGCTTTTGTATCTCAGCGTTTATGGAGCTGCTGAATTTTCTAACCGAGTGGCCCCATGCTGAGGGTCAAGGTGAGGCAGGAGAGTGGGTGGATAAAAGAGAGATGGAGGGAAAGAGTTTAAGGCGACATCTGTTGTGGGTGCAGAGCACCCATGGGTGCAATGCTTTTTCCTCCTTCTCCCCCTACTCCTTGCGATTTCAGGATAAGGAGTGGACTTTGGGAGAGATGCCATCTCGCGTCAGCAATTTATTTATCTGTTCTCTGGGAATAAGCAGAGCAGTAAGGCTGGGATTAAATGGAATCTTTCAAGGGCTCCGGGGCCTTCTCACTTGTCTCGGGAATAGCCTTGAGAGCTGGCAACCTTGGCAGGCTTGCTCTCTCTCCTCCCTCCTCAGTCTTTCTACCTACAAGCTTTAACCAATCAGCTTCACTAAGAGCATGAATGTCTACAGAGAGCAGGTGTGTGTGCATGAGAGACAGAGAGAGAAAGAAAAAGACAAAGGGAGGGAAATAATCCACTGGATGAATGGCAGCCATCTCCTCCCTGACAACCACCATGAGGCTCAGAGGGAAGAAATTGGTTGGAAGAGGCCCTGAGTTATAAGGCTTCCTTTAACACACCAGACGAATTCCACATCCTCCAGTCTAAATTATTCCTCTGCCCTCCTACTTTCTCATCTGCTTTTAAAATGTCCCAGATTCTGCCTCCTCCTCCCACTTTCCCACTTTATCCTTGGCTTAGTTCCATTGCTGCAAACTGAGTTCAAAGTAGAAAAGCAATTTGAACTCTGGCTGTTGTTATAGTGCTATTATTCCACTTTCAACATCCTGTGGAATTCTAGGGTTTGGAGTTCACTGAGGCCAAAGAGCTGATAATTCTACATGCCCCTCCCTAAACTGCAAACCCCAGGGTTCCATAGGAGGTTGAAAGTGGAAAAATAGCACTACAACAGTGTAGTGCAGAAATTGGCAAAGACCTTTGTTCTTCTCCTTAGAACATTTGCCAGAAATGGAGAGCTGGGTTTCACTTTCCCCTCTTAATATTGTTAAATATGGAGGAGCTCTCAGTGCATTCTTTCTGAAGCGGATGGTTTGCAGTCTGAGATTTGATGTTTGGTTAATAAGAAGCTCAGTTATAAGTGCAACCTCAGGGAACTGAAAGACTCTCGTATTGCCAATTTTTAAAAAAGAAACAAAACAAAAAGGAGTTTGAAAATTCACAAAGTGTGAATTATTAAATTGCAAATTCCTAGATTATGAATTGCAGATTGTGAAATAGAAAACAAGCATATTAATCAGAGGTGGGGAAAGCAGACGGAGAATCTTGCAAGCCAGACATTGAAATCCAAGTCTTTGCCAAAGGAAACAAACATGCCCCTTTGATTCATGAATCTGAAAAATCCCTGATTATTTCAGCTCCACTCTGGAAAGATGGTTTCTGCTTATGGCTTCTCAGGGGAGTGGAAATTGCTTTGCATAAAACATTTGAATCCAAAAGTAATGTGCAGTGTGTGCACCAAGAAGTGGGGAAGGGACTGTGAAAGGTACTCGGCATCAGTTGCCAGCAAACTCGCTTTTCTGTTTGGAAGGGGACAGGAAAAGGAAGAACTGCAAGGAGCCAACAGGCAGACAGCATTTATCCCTCACCCAGAGGGCTCCCCAAAGTTTGTCTGACGTTTCTCTGCCAGAGCTGAACACCCTTCAACTTGTCATTGATGAAAGTCAATGACATATGTGGCCAAGCAACACCAGAGTGTGGTCAAGATGACAAAAGCTATTAATGAGGAAGAATACACAAGCTGGGAGAGGCTGCAGCAGTTTGCTTTTGCGTGAGCCTACTGGGAAGGTCAGGATTCCACCCCCTCATCTTGTCCCTCCCCCACTTAGGCCATTTCCACACTAGACTGTTATTGTGCTATTATTCCATTTTCAACATCCTGTGGAATCCCGAGGTTTGCAGTTTAGGGAGAGGCATTTAGAATTCTCAGCCAGAGAGCTCTTTGGCCTCAGTAAACTACAAACCCCAGAATTCCATAGGAGGTTGAAAGTCGAATGGTAGCACTATAACCGCCTTGTGTGGAAATGGCCTATGACTTGTCCAAGGTCACCCAACAGGTTTCCATGGCCGTGTGGGGATTTGAACCCTGGTCTGCACAATTGGACTCCAACACTCAAACTACTACATCATGCTAGCTCTCTACACCATGCTGGGTCTCTTATGGAGTAGTACTTTTCTCCTTTTCCTCTTTTGCTAAGAAGATGGGAGATGTGGCAGCCAGCCACTGGTGGAATGGCGATGTGTCCCCTCCCAGTTGCTAGAAACTCTCTGACAACAACACTGGAATTAGAGACTGCTTGATCCAGAGCGAAGTTTTAATTGGGGTTTTGTCCTTCTGGCTCTGGTTCAACTCAGCTTTTAAAATGCATTGCCAAGATTGTGCTGTTTTAATTGTTATTATTTCTGCTTTTAATAATTTGCGAGCTGCGCTGGGAAGCCTTGTGGCGTTGAAGAACAAGGTATTAATATTTGCATAAATAAAATAAATGGCCAAAATAAGCACCAGAAAGAGAACTCAGCTGTGTGCTGGCCCTGCTTGTTCTTTTACATTCTTTCTTGGTTTTCCCCTGCGGGGATCTTACCTGTTTTTGACATCCATTGTAAAATCAGTGAATTTCAAAGAAAATTATGAGGACATATAAATATTGTAAAGATTTTTAGCCATTCCACCAGAGACTCCAAACTGGCAATGCTTGTGCTAGGAAAGGAAAGAGGACTCCTCATGAGTTGCTCTCATAATAGACAGCAAGAGCCTTTCCACCCTACATTGTTATAGTGTTATTATTCCACTTTCAACATCCTGTAGAATTCTGGCGTTTGTAGTTTACTGAGGCCAAAGAGCTCCCTGGCTGAGAATTCCGTAGGATGTTGAAAGTGGAATAATAGCACTATAACAGTCTAGCGTGGAAATGACCATACTCAGCCCCAAGGCTACACTTTTCCCACCCCTAAATTAGATTCTACACTCCGGTGCAAACAGACACTGCTGAGTTTGGTTTTGCAATGCTTGAGCAAGCCTCTCATCCCTTTTGAGTCCTCCCAGCTGTTGTGGGGACAGCCATTTCTTAACAGGAATCTATGGCGAAGAGTTGAGACTCATGCCCTTTTTGCACAACATTTTCCATGTGAAAGGGCGCCTGGAGCATCGTACGATTGTGCGGAGCGATCTGCACTACACACTCACAATCGTGCAACACTCCAGGGGCCGGCAGGGGCCAATCACACACCTTTTCATTTTCGGCTAGAAGCCAAAAATGGTGCGTGATCGTGCATTGCTCCTGGGCCCCACGCACACTTACCTGGTGTGCGGAACCTCCAGAGCCGCACCGGTCATGCTTCTTGCCCCAGGGCAGCCTGGGAAGGTCGCAGGCTGCACCGCAGAAGGAAGAGGCGGGGCTCTCGTGCGAGCAGGCAGCTCGTGCAGAGCCAAAGGACCCCGGATGCGAGAGCCTCTCACCAGAGGCTGCTCACGTGATCCCCACACCCCAGTGCCAGAAGAAGGTGAGATGCGGAAAGGGCCCCAATCTTTGCCTCAAGCAACAAAACATTTGAGCCACACTGATGGGCATCGTAAAATGAAGTGATCTGATTATCAGCTCTTTGGAACTCAAACACAGCTCTGGTTAGAGGAGTTTTCATTAGACATCCGTTTCCTTTCAAGAGAAGTTGCATTGCCTTTCAGATGGTTTTGCACACCGGCCACCTGTCAAGTCTTTTAAACGTCCTTTAACTAGTTTAATAGTAACTGGTGTTTCTTTCTTTATTCCTGAGCATTGTTTCCCCTTTCTATTGTAAGCTGCCTTTTATACCAAGGTACAAAGGTTGCTAATAAATACATGAAAAGCTTTTGTTTCTTTGCACAGCAAAGTAGAAATGTCACAGTAGGTTTGGAGGCTCTGAGTAAATCTCACACTGCTCTCTTCAGGATCTATTGTTATGTAGAGTATTTCATCCTCCCTATCTGCCTTTGTAGAGGTAAAAGTAAGCTCCTTGGAGCCTCTCTTGGGCCCTTTCCGCACGGCATTTGCCACGCAAAAGGGCGACTGGAGCATTGCACGATTGTGAGGAGCGATCTGCATGACACACTCACAATCGCGTGACACTCCAGGGGCCGGCATGCGCCAATCGCGCACCTTTTCATTTTTGGCTAGAAGCCGAAAATGGTGCGTGATCGTGCATTGCTCCCCGGCCCCGTGCGCATTTACCTGGCATGCGGAGCCTCTGGAGCCGTGGCGATCGTGCTTCCTGCCCCAGTGCAGCCTGGGAAACTCCCAGGCTGCACTGCAGAAGGAAGAGGCAGGGCTCTTGCATGAGCAGGCAGCTCGTACAGAGCTGAAGCAGCAGGGTCGCGAGAGCCTCTCACCGGAGGCTGCTCGCGCAATCCCCACACACCAGCTCCGGAAAAAGGTAAGGTACGGAAAGGGCCTTGGTGTCTGCAGAATGAAGGCTTCCTGAAAGACTAGGGCCATTTCTGCACTAGACTGTTATAGAGCTATAATTCCACTTTCAACATCCTACAAAATCCTGGGGTTTGCAGTTTAGTGAGGGGCCTGTGGAACCCTAGGATTCCATGGGATGTTGAAAGTGGAATAATAGCACTATAGCAGTCTAGTGCGAAAATGGCCTGGATTTCTCTCCCACTGACCCACCTTTGGCCTCTGCCCTTGTAGTAGGCCAAAGTCTGGCCTGGTGGCTGCCTTTCTTTTGTCAAGACTGAGATATGGCCCATTTCTAAGGACTTCCAGAGTAATCTGTTACTCCAGTCTAGAATAATATTGGAACATGGGGACAAGAGAGGAGAAGAATAGGCTTGAGTGCACTAATGATCTCTGATTTCCTTCTTTGTTTGTTTGTTTGTTTGTTTTTTCGTTCGTTTCAGGTTGGCCTCTTAGACACTATCACTTGGCAGTTGGGAAGGTAGCTATTTCTGCTATCCTGTATCCTTCAACATTTCACAGATGAAAACTGGGACATGTGAGGGAAAGCAGCATCAGAGTATGGTCAAGATGGCAAAGCTTATTAATGAGGAAGAACAGACAAACTTAGGAGAGACTGCAGCACTTTGGTTTTGCATGAGCCTACACGGAAGGGCAAGATTCTGCCACATCTTTTCCTTTCCCTTCTGCTGAGTTGATTGAGAACAAAGTCCTTTTGGCAGTGATGTCTTGAAGTCTTTTAATCCAAGTCTCAAGTCAAGTCTCAAGTCTCTACCTTCAAGTAGAGAGTCCTTCAAGTCCTTGAAGATACTTTCAAGTCAAGTCTCAAGTCTGGTAGCCAACTTTATACCCCAACCAAAATTCCAGAACTATTGGAAAGAGTCAAATAAAGTCACTTTTAACAATTTAAGCAGAGTTCCCTCTCCATATTGCAATTTTGCCATCTGCAGCTTTGGAAGTGGGGAATAGGATCCTACCTTACTCCCCATTACTGAAGCGTCAAAAGCTTTAGAAGGAAGGATCCTTCCTCCTCAAGCCTGTTATCTAACACATTTGCTGTTCCCCTCTGAGAAATACATCCTGCACTCTGGGGGCGGGTCTTGTCTTCTGCTCTTAGGAAGTGTTTTAGAAGACTCCTCCGATACACAGCAGGGTCAGGCTGCTGAGCAGACCTCAAGCCTGCCTCAAACCTATTGCCTAACCCATTTGCTGTTCCTCTTGAACAGCAAACCCCTTGGGCTTGAGACAGATTGTCATGTGACCAGTAGGCAAAAAGAGATGGAGGCATTGTTCAAAATCATAAGGTTTTTGGATGAATGTTTTATGTTACTGAACCAAGGGTGGCAAGTCAGTCATCAAAAATATATAACTCTCGAGTCGAGTTGAGTCAGTGCATCATTTATGGCTGAGTTGAGTCCCAGTCAAGTCACTGAAGTGACTTAAGTCCGACTTGAGTCCAAGTCTATCGACTAGAGTCTACACCACTGCCTTTTGGCCCTTTGAACTCAGTTTGCATCATCTGAAGTAAGATGAGGACAAAAGTGTAAAATGAGAGGAGGAGGGGAGAAACTGGGATGTCTTGAAATCAGGTGAAATAATCAAACAATAGAGGATTAATCGGGACTGTCCCTTTTAAACTGGGACAATGGAAGGGTATGCCATCCTCACAAGGAGAGTGCCCTATATGCCAACTGCAGATATCAGCGAAGTCCCATCCTAGGACCTGAAATTTCAGGACTCAGACTTTGAATCATGACACCTAGTGATGCCACTGTGTGAGCCCTGGTGATGTCATTAAACACAGTATGTGAAGTATTGATCACAGTGGCTTAAAGTATGGCCATTTCCGCACTACATTGCTATAGTGCTATGATTCCACTTTCTTTTTTTTAATATATATATATATATATATATATATATATATATATAGAAAGTTTGTCTCGAAAATAAACCCCCACACATACTTCCATGCTTAAATCTTCCAGTGAAATTGCTTATTTCCATTCCATTACAAACATAACTTTCATCTTACAGAGAGAAGAACAGTTACACTATTTCTTCTTTGATTTCTTATACATTTATATCCTTACTCAATCCAATACTCTTTTCCATTCTTCCTCAAAGTTCTGGATAGATCCATTCTTCAAAGACAATGCTAATTTTTCCATCTCTATCATATCCAGGGCTTTTAACTTCCATTCTTCTATATCAATATATTTCTTTTCTTTCCAGTGCTGTACGTATGTCAACCTTGCCACAGTTATTAGATATAATAATATCTTCTGATGACTTCTCATTTTCCTTTGTTGCCCTAGTATATTTAATAAATAAAGCTCCAGTTTCATTTCAAAATTCAGCTTACCAATTCTTTGGATTTCGTCATGTACCCCCTTCCAAAATTTTTTTGCTATCTTACATGTCCACCACATATGAAAAAAAAACGATTCTTTTCATCACACTTCCAACAATTTGAATTCCCATTTTTCATTATTTTTTGTAATCTTTCTGGGGTCATGTACCATCTGTAAAACATTTTATAAAAGTTTTCTCTTAAATTTAAATTTGGTATAAATTTTACATCTATTTTCCATACTCTTTCCCAAGTTTCTAATTCAATTGAATGTCCCAAATTCTGTGCCCATCTAACCATTGTATCTTTGACTACTTCTGATTCCACTTCTCTTTTCAGCAATAATTTATAAAATTTAGAAATTCTCTTTTTTTGGTTATCTTTCATCAGTGCATCTAATTCATTCTCTTTTCTCTGAAATCCATATAATTTTTGGTCCATTCTAAATCTTTCTCTGAGTTGTCTCCATGGAAACCAATTTAATTCATGCCCTTCAGCCTTTAATTCTTCTTCTGTACACATTCTGGGTTTGTCGCCCTCCCATTTCAATAACTCTTGATATGTTAGTAAATTTCCTTGTTTTGTTGGGGCGATTTTATAAGCTTCTTGTGGTGAGGTCCATACTGGTAGTTTTGTATAAAATTTTTGCTTTATTTGTGACCAAACCTTCAACAATGTCTTTCGGATGCAATGGTTTTTAAACTCTTTATTCACTGTAGATCTGCCAAAGCATAGATATCCATGCCACCCAATGACTCCACTTTCAACATCCTATGGAATCCTGGGTTTGCAATTTAGGGAGGGGCCTTTAGAATTCTCAGCCAGAAAGCTCTTTGGCCTCAGTAGACCACAAACCCCAGAATTCCACAGGATGTTCAAAGTGGAATAATAGCACTATAACAGTGTAGGGTGGAGATGGCCACAATCATTCAATTTAAAAAAGAAAATCTATCAGAAGAGAACCACACACACCAAAGCATAAGTAAGAGAAATTAATCCAAATAGATGCCCCCATCCTATGTTTTGCACACCCAACAGAGACAAAGGGGCACATATCACTTAATCAGTGACCCAAGAACACAAAATCAGGTTGGCAATTACACTGACTAATACTATGATCTGATGAAGTTGGCTGCGTCCGTAAAAGCTTCAGCTAGAAATGTATTCTCCCCAGGCGGTCTCAAAAATGCTGCTTGATATTTTTAATGTCTTTTTATGCAAGGATACCTGTGTGTAAATGTATTTCCAAACTCTCTGCAAGCCATGTTCTATTTCAGAACAGTCTGAATGAGAAAATGGACATTCAATAACAATTATGTTAAAAATCCCTTTACATGCACCCACACAAACTCTTTGCAATGCAGTGCTCTTGTGCGGTGAGTCCTCCCTCTCATCGTGAAGGAAAGAGAAGATGGCCCAGGCCGTAGACACTTAGGGCCATGCCCTGAGATCTGAGAACCCTAATGCCAATGTAACTGATACACAGGAACGTTGGGAGTCCTGGATCCAATCCAAGGTGGTCTTTCTAACCCAGAATCCTGCTTTAACATTACAGCAGTCAATCATTTGCCCTACAAACAAGATATGAGCCCAATCATACCTCCTGCTGCTGCTATATCCCAACAGAAAAAATTAATAAACTTGTTACTTCTGATCCTGGAGAGGTAGGCTTAAAGCCATCAGGACCAGGTTCTCAGCTGTCCAGATAGGTATTCTTTGCCTGCAACTTTCTTCTCCCAGGTATGTTCCCCCCGGTTTGCCACTTCCACCAGAAGCTTTCTCTCTCTTACATCCATGCAGCACCCTCTGGTTCCTCTCTCACCCCTATGAGAAAACAAGATCAGGGCCATCTCCCAACTCAATGGGAAAACATTCAAATGCTCTCTGGTTCTTTGTTGGGATTCTCACTGCACAAGCTACAGAACAAAGCAACAGAGGTGGCAGCAGCAGCTCTTCAGGGAGGAGGGAGAGGCGAGGCAAACTCCTTTCACCAAGTGCTCAGCTCTTTCAAGGAACTGAGGGTATCTTTGATTTCCTTCTGCAGCCACTGACATGTTCTTAATAAGGTCAAGATGCTTTGCTTTGCCCTTTGAGCCTACGCTCAAAGCTCCTGTCAAACACAGAGAGATAACAAGTAGCACCTTCTCAATCCCTCCTCCTCTTGCTGCTGCTTTACAAGGCTGAACTTTTATGGTAGGTCCCGATAAGATCCAGTGGCCCCATCTGGTCCACGGCCCTCTTCTGAGCTTCTGTGGACATCAGGTGGCTGCAGAAGGAGGCAGTTTCCTTATTCTGACATGGGGGGGAGGTGACTGGAGCTAGTGCTGGGGGGCAAGGTTTTTCTACATACACAGAGGTTTTCAGCCAGTAGGTGTAAAGGCTATTAAAGTTGGTTATGCTTTTCCTCGAAAGAGCTCAGAGCAGCATGCACGTGTGCATGCATGTGAACATCCATGCATGGCAAGGAGAAACATGCCCCTCCCTGATTCTGGTACTATAAGGGCCTCCCTGGGTAGGAACCATCACACTCATTTCTAAGCAAGTGTTGGGGTGTAAATCTTCGACTATTTCATCCTTGCATGCAAGGACGAGTAATTATGGTAGTTTCTTCCCCACTATGGGAGAAACTGAATAATCTTTGCATGCAAAAATGAGCAATTATAGTATATTTCCCCACATCATTCTTTTGGAGTGAAGATGTACTGGTGAGACAGGCAGTGACAGCTGGTGACTCCCATGCCAATAGGGAGATGGATCCATTCTGTGTTATAGTCCAACATTCACAGGTGCTATCCAATGTGCTGGATTTATTTTGGTACTAGGGTTCAGCACCCTAGAGAGGTCCTTTAAAATTCAGACTGAAATTTACCATACCATTGATACAGAAGCCCCCAGTGGTCATCAAAGACAAGACTGTTCCCCTTCTGCACTCCACTCCCAAGAGATCTGAGCCTAGGAATCTCTTAAGTGCCTTTATTTAGGACTGAAGCCTTTACAGATCCTCAGTTCTGTTGCTTATCGACAGACACTTCCTGAACCAGAAACTGGTGGGTGGGAGGGATAGGAAGAGGACGACCATTTAAGCTTAGCAACAGAATGGCCAGTAGACAGACACCACCTAGGTAAGGATGTGGAACATTGCCACCATCATCCCTTACATCCCCTTTTCTGCTGCCTGGTCACAGGGTAGAGCTTTAAGTTGCAGCTCTGCCAAAGCAGCTGGATAGGTTCTCCTATCCATAATTAAACCCATGCCAGTTTCTTCCTGCCCAGCTTCCTTCTTGGATGTTGGTTGCCTGCTTGCTAGCTGGCTCCCTACCCAACTGAACAGCTTAAAAACTGCCTGCGGTGATTATTTTTATAATTACTCAGGCACTGTCAATGAGCTACGCAGAGTCTGCGGGAGGATCAATGGGCAAACCCCTTCAATATGGATCAATATTGCCTCTTTCAATTTCTGAATATGTCAAGACAGCAAAAAAAGAATAACTGACAAACAGAGTCTTGCCAACAGTGAAGGAGGCAGGTGGGGTACAAGCTGCATTTATTCTGAGCAGTTTGGGCTGGATTCAATATCATGAAATCTTTCCTATCTATACTTTTTTCTAATTATGGATACAGTTTATTATACACATTTCATTTAACAATAACCTCCTCCAGCTACATCTGCCCCACTAACTTACAAAGTTTTTTTGATAACACAGCCAAAAACAAGCTGGGATTCTGGGTTTTCTGGGCACAAGTTGTCTTGGCCTTGCAGCTCCGACTCAGTGAGCCCTTTCTCCTTCTCCACACTCCTTGAAGAAACTGCATAAGATACTTCTCCTGCTTCCTTCCCACCACGTTGTTTTCCCAACAATTCCAAGAGGCGGCACATCTGTTGAAAGAATAAACCAGAGAAAAGCATCATAAAGGCTAATCAGTTTCTTCTAACATGACCCCTTTTGTGGACTATAGCTCGCTGCATCTAAGACATGAGGCATTACCCTAAGGTACAGGCCCAGAGATAAAGAGCAGAGATAGGTATGCTGGCTGTAAAGATTCCCAAAATCCGTGGCCAGGTGCCCACACCAGGGGTTGCAGAGTTATGTGCTGCTTGTACTATGCAACCCTTGCGTGGAATGGCAACGTTACACAACTGAATGCGCAGCCAAAGGATATTGCTGCCAATGTCAGCATGGCATCAGCAATGGATGCATATCCATGAATGTATTAACAGCATCCCTTGTACAACTTCACAGTAGTGACTTTGAATGAGAACATTGCATCCAACAAAAATGTCCAATCTCTTTCACTGGGAAGCAGACTCATGTGTAAGATTCCAACAAGATGCAGCCCTTATTGGGGCAATGCTTTGATTAGCTCAACCACAAAAATGAGTGTAAGAATGTGTATGGCTGGGGGTGTTTGGAAACAGGAAAGGGAGCCAAGCAAGGGGAAAAAAGGTAGTTGGAGTTTTGCGCCAGCGTGATGTAAGGGTTTAAGCACTGGACTAATACCTTGGGATTAGTTTCCCACTCAGCCATGGAAACCCTCTGGGTGACCTTGGGTGCATCACATGCTCTCAGCTTCAGACAACCCCATGACAGGTTTGCCTTAGGGTCACTGTAAGACAGAAAGGACTTGAAGGAACATGAGGAGGATGAGAAGAGCGACCATGACATTCAACAGACTGGGCAACCTGATCCAGATCTAGTCCCAACTAGAACAGACCCACTGAATCAATTCTTGGACAGGGAGTCAGCATGTAGGTAAATTCCATTGGTTCAATCCTCCAACTGTAGTCAGACTAACAGGAGAATTGAGGCCTTTTATGTGCTTGGAAGCCTTTTGTGGATGACGGTTGGGGAGGGCAGGACAGACATTTTGCTGCAGATACAAATTTTAGCAGGTCTCTCTGTTTGGCACAGGACAAGGTGAATGTGTGTTTTCCTCCCTTGGAAGGACAGCCAGCAAACATCCACGGCAAAGAGCTCCCAGGAACTTGGCAAGGCACAAGCCTTTAATGGTTCTCCCGCCCTTCCAGGTGGCATCTGGTACTGCTGCAGGTTCTGAAGGACAATGAATAGGGCTATCTTTGAGACAACTCTTCTTTTCCATTCCCCAGCCCCAAGCGATGATATGCCAAGTGCTACAGAGCCAAGAGTTGTCTCTGGGCTTGCAGACCATGGCAATAGGCCTCAAGCTGGCAGTGCCAAGCTGGTGATCAAGGGCGCTGCCAGCTGAGATGAGCCTGGCAAAGCTTCCTGCTTGGACTCACACTTCAATTCAATGCCTTTTTTTTTTCCAGAGGGGCATGGAGACACTCCCAGTGGGCCACATGAGACGAGGGGGCACAGACTGATGCCAGGCAGGGCAACTTGTGCAGAGACACGCATCCCAAAAGGAGAGCTTTCAAGAAAGATTGAATTTGTAGGACGTTTTTATTGCATCCAGTATTTATGAAGGGAAACTGTCCGTATTTGCACAACAGAAAAAGGCTACATGCTGCGGTTACCTTAAGCTATGTCTCTCTGTGGATCTTTTTACAGCTATTTCTGATCCACCCTCTCCACTCCACCAATTTGTGTTTGGCATGTTGCCAGGTCCCCATAAAGCGATGGTGGTGTTTGTGTGCATATGTTTAAAGCCCAATATAGGTGGGTGGCCAGCTGGGTGTGTAAAGCTGCAAGTCGCCCAATTACAGGCATGAGACAAGGCAAGCTGTTAATAGGTCTCTGAAGTGATGGGTGTTTAAATGCCGCTTTCTTTTACCTAAGGTGTAGCTCAATAAACCCCAATAAACACAAATGGAAAGGGTCTCAAACACAAAAAAAAACATGGCAAGCAGGGCCATGACAAATAATCAAACCACCTTAAACAAACTATTGGAGCAACATATAATATTAGAAATAATACTGGCATATTTTACACTTGTTTGGAATCATATGATTCTGTTCTGTGATTCTAAATAAGTATAGAACGTGTCCATACCAGCGCCCCATTTAGATATCAGCAAGGATACATGTTTATTTCCTGAAACTGTGCTTCATCAAGTGATCATCTCTGCCTTCATACAATGGGTGTGAAAACCCATTGTGTGAGGCATAGAGATGATGAAGAAAAACAAGTTGCTTACCTGTAACTGTGGTTCTTCAAGTGGTCACCTGTGCCATCACAGAGTAGATTTTTGTGCCTGTTGTGTGAGTCACAGAGACCCAAAGATGAACCACAGAGATACAAACCTGAATCAAAGCCCAACAATTCATAATACAGACTATGAACAATGGTGCAATGTCCTTCTATGTATGCAGAATATCAATACCAGTGAAGTCAGCAATACATTTCCTTTCCCCACAAAGAAGCTTGCAACAGTGTGCATACCATACGTACAGGCATGTGTGTCATAGAGAAGCAGCCCTCCCTGACTCAGGTGCTATGAGGGCATCCCTGGGTGAGAGCTGAGGCAAACAAGGGTATAAATGCATGCACGGACAAAAAAAAATAATATGGCAGTTTTCTCACTACTGTAGGAGATGTCGAATCCAGACCCTCCAACAGATGGTAATTGGGGCACAGGTGGCCAAGCGATATCAAAGCGTGGTCAAGATGTCAAAAGTTAGTAAGAACGTACAAGCTAGGAAAGGCTGCAGCAGTTTGCTTTTGCCTGAACCTACAGGGAAGGGCAAGATTCTGCATGTTCTCCCCACCCCCTGCACTGAATTAATGGAGCATAAACTATTTTTGCAGTCTGAATTCTTTTTGCAGCAGTGGAAGTAAGCTGAGGACAAGTGGGGAAAGTGAGAGAAGGAGAAAAAGACTGGTACAAGTGAACACTGTCAGAAAAAAGAAATTTGCTGAAAAGCAGAACTCATGTAGTGTAGGGAGCATGAAGGATTCACAGAGGTTCACTTGGGACCGACCATATGAGTGCCGCTTGCAAAGTCTCTCGGCTGGTTTAGTGACTTCCCTCTTTCTCTCAGCTCCCTTTGCAAGCAGCGTGTGAGTGGTTTTTGTCTGCATGCATGAGTGTGCCCTCCAGTTTTGCGGGGGTATCCTGATTCACTCTCTGTCATCACATTTTTTCATCTCCTTTTAAAATGTCCCAGCTTCTCTTTCTTCCTTCCACTTTTCTCCTGGCTTACTTCAGTTGCTGCAAACTGAGTTCAAAGGGCAATACTAGTTTGCACTCTATTAGCAAGTAGGAGATGACAGAAGAGGCAGAATCGTGCCCTTCCCTGTAGACTCAGGCAGAAGCAAACCTCCACAGCCTCCCCTAGCTTGACTGTTCTTCCTCATCAATAACTTCAGCACATGGCTATATTGACCACACTCTGATGTCGCTTGTGTCCTGCATGTATACTGGGTTTTGTATGTGAAATGTTGACAGGTATGCATTCAGTGGAATCTTATTAGTAGACCTAACCAGACCAGACCTACTGAATCAATTGTTGCCTCTCTGTAAAAGCCATTGGATCTAACAAGTCTAGTCTAGTTGGGGCAAATATTAGGATTTGGGCCCTTGGCCACGGACCTGTCTGATGCCACTGGAATTTTGCAGCCGCTGGCTCAGAGTGGCACTAACTTGCTTCAATTTACATTTGCAAAGCTGAAAGAAGAGCAGAGCTTCAGCTAAGATAGGAGACTGGCTTTTTTTGTTGGCCAGAGGGGGCGGGTGGTGATGGGTTTTGAGACAGATCGGAACAAAGCCTATTTGCCTGTCTCACACCTGAGTGTTTGGCAGCTCCTATTTTTAAACTTTCTTTCACTCACTCACTCTCTTTCCCACTCTCACATCCACACTCCTTTTTCTGATCTCAGCTTCTCAGCTGCTTTTGGTTACCAAAGCAAAATTGTGCAGCAATAAAGTATACGAAGCAGCAAAGAGAGAACCAAAAAGGAGAGGCAGCTCAGGCAGGAGACTTTGGTTCCGCAGTGGGGAAAGGAACAAGACTCAGTACCCCAAAGGCACCAGGTCCTGTCTGATCTTGGAAGCCATGAAGGGTCGGGCTTCATTAGTACTTAGATGGGAGACCATAAATGAACACCAGGTGCTGTAAGTTATATTTCAGAGGAAGGCATTAGCAAAACCACTTATCATGGGGCAAAGGCCTGAGGTGAGCTTCAAAAACATGCTTTCTCTCCCCTTTATAACTGGAAATCCAGCAGCCTGCAACATTCTAGGAAGGCCACCAAGTGTTCCACGTTTAACAGAAGTGAACCATCTGCAGCCTGACTTTCCACATCATGTCTGTGGAGAGGGAGGGACATTGCCTAGTGGAACAGATGCTTTGGAGCCAAGCTCCAGCTATAGCTAAGAGCCAGAGGCAAGACCACTGCTCCCTTCTTTGGAACCAGACCTGAGAAGGCCCCTCCTCTCCCCTTCAGCTCATCTGAAGGTAGACAGTGTGTGTGCAGAATGCAAAAAGCTGACAAGAGGAAGAGGACGCATCATCACCGAGCTTTGCCCACGGTTTTCTTGCTGCCTCTTTGCTGTTTTTCCTGTATTGCTCACCCCCCCACTCATAATTATGCAATCATCCCCGAGCGAGTGAAATAATTAGTGTTTACGCCAAATACAGTAAGTGCACCTTGAATACAAACTGTGCGGGAGGAGGAACAGAACTTCCCTCCATCATTGTCACAGCTGCTGCTCCTTTGGCAAGTCAGAGGGAAGCACAGCTAGGGCCAGGAAAGGTCTGGCCAAAGGGAAGGCAACATGCCTACAAGGAGTAGGCCAGGACAGGCCACCAGCTGCTGGCTGGGCCTTCCTAGGAGCCCAAACACCAGGCCATACCAAAGCCCTTCAGGAGCTAAAATTTGTGCAAAGCCCTGGAAGTTAGTCTGTTCCTTCCACCCCACCCACAAATATATTCCAAAAGGCTACTGAGGTCCTGCACTCTGAACAGCACCCAGACAGTGGAACTCTCTTCCACAACATGTTCCTGTCCCTTGTCTCCTGCCTCCATTCCCGAATGTCCACTACCATGGCTTATGCCATGTAGATTTTCTGGGTAATGGACAGAAGGCAATGGTTTCGATGCTGCTAGGTGGCTTGGGGTTGGTTTGTTTGTAATTGTTTTTCTCTGAAATATAACCCTACAGCACCCGGTATTCTTTGGTCTCCCATCTACATAATAACCAGAACTGACCCTGCTTACCTTCCAAGATCAGACAGGATCTGATGCCTTTTATGCATTTAGGCACATATAACCATACTTTACCTTTATTTCTCTAATAAACACAATATCTTTATGTGAGTTCAAAACCTCACAGTGCCTCAGTTATTTTTTTTTTCATTCATACAGTGGAGCATGGCATATGCTTTTAAAGATTTTGATGAGTTAAGTACAAAATTACATGATTTTCTGAATTATCTCCATATTTTTATGGAGGGGAGACTCTAACTACTCATTACTTTTTCAAAGTGATTGATTTTCATTTTTCTTTTCCTTTCCCCTTGTGGATAACACGTAAGACATTACACCAAATTAAATGCCATCTTGAATATGAGCAGATCTTAGCTCTTCCTCGGCAAGAGCTTTTCAAAGTGAATTTTTTGAGAGCTGGAAAGTCAGCCGGAAAGCGATAAAGCTGGAAGGTGAACACTCCATCGTGCCTTGGTCCAGGGGCTGGAGAGAAGCCCTGCCTCCATTCAAACTGCCATTGCTCTGGCCTTAGAGGGAAAGAAGAGCAGTCATTGTGTCTTGGTCCCAGAGACTGGTGGGAAGGCTTCTTTCTATTCCAATGGCCACTGTTCTTGCTTTTCCAGGGGAAGAAAGGAGCGGCAAGGCACAGCTCCATCATATCTTGGCCCCAGTAGCTGCAGAAAGGCCCTCCTTTCATTCCAAATGCCACTTCTCTGGCCTCAGAGAAATATGAAAGGAGCAACCAAGCCAACCTCCTGGCCCAGGGGCTGGTGAGAGGCCCTCCGTTCTTTCCAATTGTAATTGCTATGGCTTCCAAAGGAGAGAAGAGCAGCCAAGCATCTGCTGGACTTAATCCCCTCCCTTACTACCATTCTCTTTTTCTATGTGTGTCCTTGCTTATTAGACAGTAAGCCTGAGGGCAGGGAACTGTCAAATTAACAATTTTGTAAGCTGCCCTGGGAGCCATTTTAACAGGAAGGGGTGGTGAATACCGGCTCTAAATAAATAACTGCTTTGGAGCAAATTGGGAGAGATAAGACACTTTTAAGGGCAAATGAAAGGAATGTCCAATGAGAGGAGTCTTTGGCAGCTGATCAAGGGAGGCACACTCTCTCAAGGGCAACCGAGACTGATGCACACCACAAGGAACATTTGAGCACACGAAGAGATTGGCCGTCATCGTTCTGAGCAGTTGCAATGGAGCCATCATTAACAATGGCTAATGATGCTCCGGAGCGACATTGGGTACTACAGCTAGTATAGACATAAAAAATATGTGTACACCCCAGGCCACCTTGAATCTTTAATTGGAACGGAAAGACAGGACATAAATGGCTTAAAATGAAAGAAATCTACACAGGGACCAAAGATTCCCATCCAGAAGCCAGCATACTGTAACCATGTTTTTCTTGGCTCTGCATTTCCCAACTTGTTTTATTCCCACCTGCTTCAAAGTGATAAAGCATCCTGCGGGAAAAATGAGATGAGCGAAGCCAAAAAATGCTTCATATGAACCGCTTGCTTGACTTGCTGGTAAAAGAAGAGGTGACAACCAGTGTTCAAGGTTGGGAGGGGACGGGAGGACTCCAATCTACCAAGAAACTTCCTCCTACTGCGTAGCATGGCAAGCAGTGGACAGCAACTGAAATGGCTTAAAAAGGGCGACACACTCCTCTATTGGCATTAACGTCCAATTGCGGGCACCACAGTTCAGGAAGGATATTGACAAGCTGGAACATGTCCAGAGGAGAACATCCGAAATGGTAGAAGGCTTGGGAACTATGCTCGATGAGGAGCAGCTTAGGGAGCTGGATATGTTTAGTCTGGAGAGGAGAAGGTTAAGAGGCAACATGATAGCTATAGTTAAGCATTCAAAAGGATGTCACATGGAAAATAGAGCAAGCCAGTTTTCTGCTGCTCCGGAGACTAGGACACGGAGCAATGCCTTCAAACTTCAGGAAAAGAGATTCCCTCTAAACATAAGGAAGAACTTCCTGATAGTAAGAGCAGTTTGACAGTGGAATACTGCCTGGAAGTATGGTGGAGTCTCCTTCTTTGGCAGTTTTCAAACAGAGGCCCTTCTGCACCTCACCGTCTTCCGGCGCTGGGATGTGGGGATCGCGCAAACAGCCTCTGGTGAGAGGCTCTCGCGTCCGGGGTCCTTCGGGTCTGCATGAGCTGCCTGCTCGCGTAAGAGCCCCACCTCTTCCTTCCGCAGCGCAGCCTGGGAAACTCCCTGCTGGGGCAGGATGCGTGACTGGCGCAGCTCCGGAGGCTCCGCACCCCAAGTAAGTGCACACGGGGCCCGGGAGCAATGCAAGATCATGCACCATTTTCGGCTTCTAGATGAAAATGAAAAGGTGTGCGATCGGGGCCTGCCGGCTCCTGGAGCGTCGCACGATTGTGAGTGCGTCGTGTGGATTGCTCCTCACAATCACATGATGCTCCAAGCTCTCTTTTCATGGCAAAGGGCCAGAGATTGGATGACCATCTGTTGGGAATGTTTGGATGGTATATTGCTGCATAGGAGGGAACTGGACCTGCTAGTCCTTGTGGTCTCTTCTAACTCTCCAATTCTATGATTCTACCTTTAGGTGCCTCCTAAGAAGAACACAAGGCTAGCAGATCTTCCACGTCTGCCTTGGTCCAGCTGTGTGTGTAGCCAGAAGAGTTTTGAATTCTCAGCCAGAGAGCTTGGGGGCTTCCCCAAAGCCCAGGATTTCATATGCTGGAACCCTGGCAGTTAAAGTGCAATCACAGTACTATAATTATTCAGTGCAAATAGCCCCCTGAAGTCTCTGTCCATTAGGTCTGCTGGCCCTAACCTTCCATAGTGTTTGCAGAAGAGACTTGGGGGTTCTGGATCAGGCCGTTCCCCTGCTAGACGGCTGCTTGGCACTGTGCCCTAAAAGGGGCATTTACGTTTTTCCCAGAGCCGCGCTGCGTCCCAGGGGCAGCCGAGATGGTAGTCATTTGAAAGGCCGATCAAAATGGAAATGAGGCCTCTGCTTGCCAGCCGCCCTGCCTGGGAAACAAGCCCAACATTATGTTGTTGCCATACTGTTCTTCTCTTGGCCCTTTAGCGTTGCTCCTTTCTCACAATCAGGATTCTGAGGGAGGAGGCAGCTGCTGGTCCAAACAAAGACCTGGAGCCTCACATCTCGGTGGTGGGGCGGAGAGTGAGCGAGCAGGTAAAAGAGCTCGATCAGTCCAGTTTGCCAGGAGACAACAGCTTTTTTATCCCACTGAACTGGGTAATCTTGGTGGCAGTAGGCCAAGATTGTTAGGGGGTGGACCCCCTTGCACTCAAACACACATACACACACCAGAATTTCAATATACACCAGTCTGTCCACAAGCATCAAAAGTCATGCAATGGGCCGCATGTCTGGACGTGGAAACGTTGGCAGTGGCCGATCATTTTGCTGCGGTCAGAGGTGTATCTAGCGTAAACAGTGCCTAAGGCAAGCATGGAAGTTGTGCCCCTAACTCTGGGGCCACTTTCTCTTCTTCCTCCTCCTCCTCTGCTGCTACGTTACCCCAAAATGTAGGTGCCACAACCCTGTGATGCCAGTGCCTCCTTGCAAAAGTGGGGAATGAATTAGCTCAAACAGGAGGCTTGTGAGAGGGGGGCAACTTGGCGAGATCTTTCCTACCAACGTTTACGGGCACAGGCAGGAAAAGAACCAGCCAAAGATTAAAAAGTAAGCTAAAAATGTGTTTTATTGGGGGGGGGGAATTCACTCATGCATGCACACAAGATACACACAATCACGCATTCACACAAGAGCTAACTGGAAAAAAAAGGGGAGGAAAACTTATAGCGAGGCTGAGGGGCTTGGGGGGATTTATAATTACCAGTCCAGAAGAGTAGTCAAGAGCAGAAATGTATTTTGGCTAACATAGGACCTAAGGACAGTTCTCATTCAGGGGCCAGACGGACAGAGTGATGGATGGACTTTCGAGAGACTGCACTGGGCATCCTAAAATGAGGGGTGTTTGTACCCTGAAAATAGCCTGTGGTAGTGAAGATTCCAAGTGCAAGACAAAGGGAACCTATTGTGGACAATGGGTCTGGAATGGACTGATTGGTTTCAATGTCTTAGTTGAAAGGGGGTTTCTGGGCTCTCTGCAGTAGGATGTGCACGCAGTAGGGGTCCTGGGCACCTTATTGTTTTCTGATGTTGGCAATTGATAGGATTAGCTCAGCGTCATTAAGTCAGGCTTTCTTGGCTAATTTCAGAGAACTTTTGACCTGGCGTTGCGGGGTCATCTCTGACCTACTCCCAGCCAGTATCCCTTTCCACATGGCCTTGCCAGCCATAAGTATAATTTATATTTTATGCCAACACATCTGCCAATTAATATCAAAATGTGGGGTGTACAGCCTGGCAACAGCTAAATGTTCCAGCATAGCTTTTTTCCATCCCCCTGGTATTGGTGCCCAGGGCACTTATCCTTCTCCCTCCCACCCCAGATATGCCTCTGGCTGAGGCCATTAGTTTATAACGCGAATGCATTTTCCTCCCATCCTTTGTTTTCGTCAGCTGTCTTTGCTATCCCGTTTTCTGCCTCTCCATGCCAGATAATCTGGATCCATTTGTTCTGGAGCCTAGTTTTGGGGTAGGATCAGGAGGGCAAGTCTCTGGACCTTTCCGCACTACACTGTTCTAATGCTATTATTCCACTTTGAACCTCCTGTGGAATTCTGGGGTTTGTAGTCCACTGAGGCCAAAGAGCGCTCTGGCTGAGAATTCTAAAGGCCCTTCCCTAAACTGCAAAGTTCAGGGTTCCATAAGAGGTTGAAAGTGGAATAATAGCACTGTAACAGTGTAGTGCAGAAAGGGTCTCTGCGTTGGCCAACAGAAATACGTGTGTGGCTTTCATGCGGCCAAAGAATGGCACGCATTCTCTGGTACTTGTGCATCCTGCACATGTCTGAAGAATGCCGCCGCTTCTAGATGAGGCATGCAGAAAGCGCAGAAAATATCTCGCTCTCCTTTCTGCTCAGTGGGAACTTGCATTAAATTAAGCACACACACACACACTCTCTGAGGGGGGGCACGGGGAAGGGAAGGTAGCAGCTCAAAGTCTCTCTCCACTCCCCTGCCCTTCTCTCCGCCGTAACGCTGTCAATATCATTCAAGGATTTTATGGGGCATAATCGCGTTACAATCTAGCAAAGAGGGTTCTTTATTTTCTGTGTAAAACACTCCTGACATTTACAGTTCTGAGGTCAGAGAAATTCAGCCCCTGTCTTGCTCCACTCATTCCCCCTCTCTGTTTTCCCAGGGGACGATGGGCTCCCTTCCCCACCTCTGTGTCACTGGGCCAGGAATAGGCCAGTCCCCAGGCAGGATCACCTTTCCTTGAGACAAAAATGGAGGTTAGGATGGCAGGCTGGGAGAGGCTGCCCTTTCCTTAGTTACTTCTCTAGCTACCGGGGTTAAAGACCTCTATTTCTTAGTATCAAGGCACCTTACAGCATTTCCTTCTTTAAAAGCAGCAGAAATGTCCATTTACAATAGAGGAGATGTACTAAACCCCTGTCAGTTGGCAAAGAGAAAATCTTGTTAGTTTGTTTCAGTATAAAATGAAAGGAGGGGAGCAAAAGCATCAAGCAGCCAGCTTTGAAACTGATTGATTTTAGCATGAACTTTTGCAGATTTCCTTCCACAAAATAAGTGGAGTTAGTTTGTTATTGCTGCTGCTTGCCCTGAAGTGAACCTATCCCAAGGGTTTCTCGGCAAGCTTCATTCAGAGGAGGTTGGTCAAAGTCTTCCTCTGAGGCTGAGAGAGTGTGACTTGGCCAGGGTCATCTGGTGGATTTCAATGGCTGAGCAAGGATCTGAACTCAGGACTCCCAGAGTCCTAGTCCTGTACTCATTAAACACAATATATGAAGCATCAATCACAGTGGCTTAGAGTGTGGCCATTTCCACACTGCGCTGTTATAGTGCTATTATTCCACTTTGACCATTCTGTGGAATTCTGGGGTTTGTAGTTTACTGAGGCCAAAGAGCTCTCTGGCTGAGAATTCTAAAAGCCCCTCCCTAAACCGCAAGCCCCAGGATCCCATTCAATGTTGAAAGTAGAATAATAGCACTATAACAGTGTAGTGCGGAAATGGCCTTAGCCAAAGAGAGGGGACTCAGTCGACCCTTTTCCAGTGGCTTCCCAGCAAGCTTTCCCTGTTGTCCTTCCCGCCTCCATTCCAAGCCTGGGGAGCAGTTGTAGTTGACTGCTGAGAGAAGGGCAGAGATTCACTCTCTGGCTCTTACGCCTCATTTCTGCAAAATGAAGGATGACAAAAGAAAGCAAGCCAGGAGAATGATGAAACCCTGCGTTCGCCTCTTTGGCTGTTCTGTGTGTAGGTAGATGAGCCGTGGCAGATACCAGGAGCCGAAAGGAAACAAAACCCACTGTATAAAACAAAACACAAGTGTTTTAAGAGCTGCCTCAGTGAAGGGAATAAATTCTATTAGGTGGGAGGAGATAATTCAGGCATGGCAGTCATTTCTTTCTCCACTCTACAACACTCAACCAAACCAGGTTTTCCATTCACGCTGAAGAAATTTAGAGCACTATGATCGCACCTTAACTACCATGGTTCCCCACTCTGGAAATTCTGGAATTTACAATTTAGGGAGGGGAATTTAGAATTCTTAGCTAAAGAACTTGAGTGCCTCACCAAAATACAAATGCCAGGATCCTGAGATTGCAGGCAGGGCAGCTAGAGTGGAATCATGGTTGTATTGATAGGAGTATAGTGTCCAGATCAAAGAAAATAATGGTACCACTCTATTCTGCTTTGGTCAGACCCCACCTGGAATCTTGTGTCCAGTTCTGGGCACCACAGTTCAGGAAGGATATTGACAAACTGGACAAGATCTAGGATCCCTTTATTCATCATTTTTGCAGTCCAGCACATTTTAAATGAGCTGCTTCTCTTCTTTTCAGCTTTCTTCACTGACCAGCTTTCACAAGCAAACATTTCTCTCACACGCAGCATAGATTTCTGGCCACTTCTTAAGGGGAGGATTGAGGCACTTTTAGCAATCCTTTTGCCTCCCCTCTCCTCCACGAGGTTTCCAGGGGAAATGACCTGCCACAGTTGCCCACTTTTGCTGTACTAAGGAGATGGCAGCAACAGAGAATCATAGGACTGATCTTCCTCATCCTTACTCCCGTATTCTCTCTCCTAACCTTGGCTCTTCTGTCAGTTTATTCCTGCTTTTTCTGTTAGGTGTGGACAGCCCACAATCGACTTTTCTATGGGAAGAGCTCTGTGTCACTCAAAAGTCGATGTGGTAACAGGGTTCATCTTTCACTCTGATCTGCGTCCATCTTCTGGCTAGAAGCAAATCAGAGGATACATTAAACATTCCTTAAACCAGCAAACCAGTAGTGGTTTGAGCATTGGACTACAACTCTGGAGATCATGGTTAAATTTCTCGCTCAGCCATGGAAACCCACTGAGTGACCTTGAGCATGACAGGCACTCTTAGGCCATTTCTGCACTAGACTGTTATAGCGCGATTATTCCGCTTTCAATGTCCTATGGAATCCTGGGGTTTGCAGTTTAGGGAGGGGCCGGCTGGCCGGCCCCTCCCTAAACTGTAAACCCCAGGATTCCATAGGACGTTGAAAGCGGAATAATCGTGCTATAACAGTCTAGTGCAGAAATGACCCTAGTCCCAGAGAACCCCATGACTGGTTTGCCTTAGAGTCGCCATATGTCGGAAATGACTTGAAGCCACACAGTGACAACAAGAGCAACAAATGTTCCTTATCCCATCTCTCTAAGTAGGTGAGAAGTAATAATGCCCTCATTTTACCTTGATCTGAGAACAGTCCTCTTGTCTGAATTTCCAAATAGTATGTGCATGTGTATTTGAATGACAAGCAACTGTGGTTGTTTCTTAACGCACAACACTTAAGGCCATGACCAAGGGTTGTCCCTGGGTTTCAGGGTTTGACCCAAAAGCCTTCAGGTCTGGAACAGTTCTGAACTTGCAACCCCAGGCCAAGCACTTTGGCTCCTTTATTTCTCCTCTCCTTCAGTCTCTCGGTAGAGCAAGGCAGCTTTCACTTCTGGTGCTCCCAGCAGGATGTACGGAGGGAGACCTAGCACAGGCCTGCAACAGGCACACTTTTAGTGCTGAGTGGCCAAAGGAATGCCCCATGGCCCAAGCTTTGTTGTATTTGTATGAGTTAAGTAGCAGGGTTCTTCTTCTGCAGAGTGGTTGCAGAGGAGAAACTTTTTAAGGGATGCTGAAAAGTCAGGGTGGACTCAGGTAGGAATATCCCTGGCGACAAGAGTAGGAAAAGCTTCCTAAGCCCCAATCCTGCTGAGGAGAGCTGAGGATCTGGGAGGCAGCAGTGGAGGGAAGCTGTTGGGGTCCCAGCATTATGTTTCCCACTCTTCAAAACAGCCCTTGGAGAGCACTGGGCACTGCATGGTGCCTTCATGTTCACGAGCATGAACATTGACATGGATATGCCCCAGAGACACCAATATGCCTCCTTTCCTCTCACTCACTGGCTCACACACAGCAGTTTTCTGCCAGCTGAGCACCAAAGAACCTGCAAATGCTGTCCACCCGCTGAGGCCCTGAAGCCTTTCTTGGATGGGTGGGGGACGGTGAGGCAGGATGGCTTTTCCTTAACATCCTTTGCCTGATAGTGAGTGATGCCTCTTGGAGAGAGAGAGGGGGAGAGGGAAGAAGCTACCATGAGGATGGGCACACAGACACATGCTCCGTGGGCGTTAATGGCTTCCCCCCACCCACCCACCCACTCTGCAGCTCTTTAGATGAAGAGAGAGATTATTTCTTTGTCTTGCTAATGGACAAGGATAACAGTGTCTCCTTGAACCACATTTGCAGCTGTTTGTAAGCGACAGTGAATAGAAATGCATGGCTGACGAGAGTGCCAGGCAGTGAGGGCAAGAGGCACTTAGCTGAGCTGCACGCACGGCTGGAAAGACTTTGTGTGCCAACCGCACAGATCCCTCCCTTGATCATTGCTGTAGAGTCTGTGTGTATGGGGCAAAGTCTCTGGAAGGGGCTCTTTCACAGGAAGCACACACCACCTCACCTGTTCAAGATCTGTCCACCAAAATGCCTGCAGCTTCCACATCCACCCACCTATTTCCATTCCATCCCTGATGCCCAAATGACTTCCCATTTCCAATTACATCCTCAGTTTTGTTGCTGCTGTTATCACTATGTGCCTTCAAGCTTTTTCCAACTTGCAGTGACCCCAAGACTAACTTATCATGGATTTTTCTTGACAAGATTTGTTCAGAGAGTGGGGCTTGTCAAAGGTCACCCAGCAGGTTTCCACCGATGACCAGGGATTCAAACCCTGGTCTCCCAGTTCTGACCCAATACTCAAACCTGCTACACTATTCTGGCTCTCCATTTCAGTTTACACAATACCAAAAGGGAACATTTTTTAAAATTACAGTACTACATCTTCATAACCCTGGTGGAATCACCCAGGTCACAGTTCATTACTAGCATCCTTTTGGTTTTCATTTTAACAGGCCATCCTTGACACCCTTGACACCAAGTTCTTCCGTGCGGGAAGCAAGTGTACTACCATTCTGCTTGCACTGGTAACTACTGTGGCAGGCCTTGTAGAAGGAGGTATTTTTGGGAGGGCTGTTGGGAATGCCATATAGTGCAAGTTGCAGCAGCAGAATGGTTGGGGCTGGATCCACGGAACACAGTTTGCCCATTGTGAAGTAAGGACACCAGCTCCCAGCCTGCTTGTCTGAGTACTATTCCAAGCACAGAGTTCATCTCTTCAAGCCCCAAACCGTTTGGGAACAAGGGTTCCTGAAAGGCCATGTGTATATATGTGCTTTCAAGTCGCCTGTTGGCTCATGGCAACCCCATGAATTTTATAGGGTTTTCACAGGCAAAGAATAATCGGAGGTGGTTTTGCCAGTTCTACCCCGTCCACCTGCAACTCACTTAAATGAGTTGGTAGTGGGCAAAGACTTCTCAGTGGTGGTACGCTTTTTAAAAAATCCTACAACAATTTTCCCAGTGTTGTCTGCCTTTTCCTTTGAGTATCTATTTTGTCTAAACCTGTTAGGCTTTTTTATGGCCCATGATTTGCTTTAGCTACTCCACCTGTATGTTCCTCAGTTTATTTACGTAACCAGAATGGGGAATCTAGACCTGTGCCTTCCAGTGTGTGATGGTGTAAGGCACCCTGAGTACTGGGATGTATATGAACTTTGGCCCCTTCTCACATGGTAATTTCACCCTGAAATGTGGGGAGAGTGGGGAGGAGAGCATCTTTGGGCTTCTCCAGCTCCTAAGGTCAGGGTAAGTAACCGTAATTTGTGGTTCATGTCCTACAAGAGAGCAGCTACAGCCAGCCACCCTGGCTGCAGCTGAAGAGATGGATGTCCTTTTTATTTGGTTCTTGTTTTGGTTTCATGGAGTCATAGGCCATTTCCGCACTACACTGTTATAGTGCTATTATTCCTCTTTCAACATCCTGTGGAATTCTGGGGTATGTAATTTACTCTGCACTATAATAGCACTGTAACAGTGTAGGGTGGAAATGGCCATAGAATCATGGAGCTGCAGAAGAAACCCAAGGATTTTCTAGTCTAGTCACCACCAATGGAAGCAATCCACAGCTAAAAGCATCCATAACAGCTAGTCATGCAACCTCTATTTACAAACCTCTGACAATGGGGGAAAAAACTTCCAGCAAAGCAGGAAAAAACTCCTTTTGTCTGTCCTTTCTGTGTCTTCCAAAGTTTACTTAGGAGGGGGGATCACTCTTCAATATGTGGATTAGGCTATGGCCCTTGAGCAATTTCTTTCTACCTGGGGGGTGATTTGCTTTCTGGCACACACCTCACTGAATTGGGAAAGCTCCTTTAAAAAAAAAAACAATTCCTTCCAGTTATGTGTTGCAGTGTTGAAAGAAAGGTGTGTTGCTGTTATTCATTACACTACTTACTGACTGCATGACTCATTATTTTAAAATATATATATATCATAGGACTGAAAAGAGGATGGCATAGAACTTGAAAAATTCCACTCAAAGTACCACTCAAAATGTCTTTTTGAACAGACTAGAAAATCATAGTGTTAGAACCAAATAATTTTAACATCATTCCCCTTCCCGTTATGTTGCTTTGGAAATGTGATTGCATTATATCCTCATTCCCCAGCCCAAGGGGGTACCTTGTGACAGGTGTATCTAGGAAGCTCCACAACATTCTGGAGACTCCAGAGCCCGCAATGATAGCATCACAACCTTTCTTGGACTGCTCTTTGGTAAGCCATTGGTGCCTCTGCCACTCCAACCCCAGGATGTCACAAGTCATTCCCATAAAAACAAAGGAATCCAGAGCAAAAGAGTCAGATATACAAAAGACCTTTGGGTCCAGACAATGGCTCCTTGTTGTTACTGTGTGTCTTCAAGTCATTTCTGACTTAAGGCAACCCTATGGGGAAGCTACCATGGGGCTGTCTGGGACTGTGTGTATGTGTGACACATCCAAGGTCACCCAGTGTGTTTCTATGGTCAAGCGATTAATCAAACCCTGGCCTCCAGGATTGTAGTCCAATGCTCAAACCACAACATTGCCTCTCAATGGCTCCTACTCCCCCTGAAAATGAGAATATATGAGAATATGAGCTAGTGGCTAATGCAGCTGATGAAAAACTATAGCAGAGTGGGCCCACTTCTCAGCCAGAGGTGTGAGGCCCTAGGGAACAACTCCCATCATTGGTGGTATGTCATAAAGACAAGGAACAGTGGCAACGAAACTGATGCCTCTTAAATTAAAAAAAAATGCTGAGCAATCAAGTTCCTGGCATCTCAAGGTGAGGCAGCTATAAATCCCACAGTAGTTGCTGGGAGTTTTTGTTGTTTGCAACTGTTCATTCTCCCTGGGTGTTGTGCACTTCTTGTTGATTTATTTGGACTTTCAGACTGGTTTATGGGGTACGTCTCTTTATCTTTCCCTTGGGTCTTCCATTATGGTGACTGCTGGATTCTTGTGATGGATGTTGGCATGGCTGAGATCTCATTACTGCATTTCCCTTCAACCATAGTAAATTCCCTTGATTACCTGCATATTATTCAGACTGGTCTGACTCACTTGTAACTGCTTCTTCCTCCTGCAGCCTGCTTCGCCAGCCCTTTGCTAACTGTAGGCACAGAACACAAGAGTTGATCTGATGTGAAGGAAACATCTCCCCTTTCTTCCCAGACCAAGGCCCAGGGCAACATCTGGATTTTGCAAAGTGTATACCCAACCAAGAGGAGGGGTCCCTCCTGCTCCCCCCCCCCCCAGGAGGTAGAGAAGAGGTTTAATTAGCCTCTACAAAAGGTTTCAAGATCCATGGGTGGAAAGTAACTTTTAGTTTCTCGTTTCTAATTTTCAGAGAAATTATTCATGCTTTTAAAGCAAAATTATGTCAGTTCCCTGTTCTTTTCTCAGTGGGGTATAATTAGTGGTTTCTCAATCGGCTTAGCTGCTAATTCTCCTGCTGTTTATTGCAGAAAAAGGGAGCCACTCCCGTGAGGGTCTTCTGTCCCCTTTTTTGAAGCCTGGCCATGTCTCTCTTTCAAATTGGTTGCAGCTCAAGCCCCTTTTTGCTGTTTCTTCGCATCGTGCCGTACTCTCCTTGCAGTCAATCAGTCAGGTTCTTCAGAGCTCAAATTCAAGACTATTGTTGCCCATGAAGCAATGGAGGGAGGTCACCAATGGAAGTCACAGACACAGAGAATGAGCTTTTGTGTGAGACCGGGGAGAGGATGTCTGTCTGGAGGAACTCTCACCACATCTGTATGGGCACTACGGGCTCATTGTCTGGCTCACACAGCGAATATATTCCTCCACCCGCCCTTGAACAGACATCACTATACCACAAAACTCCCCAAATGCATGTGTATGTGTGTATCAGGGGGGGAATCTTTCTCTCCATAAGTAGGTCTAATTCGGCTGCTTAATGGCACCATTAATTAGTGCTGTAAAAGCCCCGAGAAATATCTACAGTTTGCTTGTTTGAGTCTCGATAAATACTCACCTCAGGAGAATATTTTGAAAGGGCGGACAAATCTTTCCCAGAGCCGTGGAGCGGAGATGGTAGACTTTTATGGGCTTGCAGGGAGTGGGGGCGGCAGGTGACGGAGAAGAGAGGGTTATTCCTCCCTTAGCCAGAGCCTGTGGGTGGAAGCAAAAGCAGCCAGTAATGCAACGGGGAAGAATGAAAAAACATTTAGTAAACCTAAGAGGACACATTGCTGTGTGCGTATATGGATGTGAGAGAGAGGGAAGCCGTTAGACTCTTGCCCTAGTTGACTAGTTGGACGGTCAAGAAAAGTGTGGAGGCTGTATTGGGAATGGGTGATAGCCACGAACAACCCACATACAGCCCAGAGGCTGTTTGGTTAGCTATTCTTTGCAGTGGAATGACATCCAGCTGTTTTTTGTCAGGCTAAACCCTTTTACTTCTTCCACGTTTTTCTGGCCATAGAACCAGAATGTAAAAGACATCCTAAGGCAAGAAGGGGCTTCCCATGGACCAGATGTGACCCCTGAAGCCAGCCAGGAAAACCTCCAAAGATCCCAGAACTGACCCCCATTCATTTTTCATGAGTGATTTTTTTTCCCCCTCAAACTGGTCAAAACCATGGCAAAACAAGTCAGTTTTGCTCCTGACCCTGCCTGCTCTCTTCACTGACCCCAAAACACACACACATCAGCCAACCTTGGTTCAAAATGAAGGCGGCGGTCCTTAATCCCAACTAGAATGGACCAATCAAATCAGCTGTAGATTGTAGTCTTTCCCGCTAAGCCACATCCCTGAGTTTGCAAGACCTGAGCAGGGCAGTTGGAGATCTCAGCTGAAATCAAAGTTGACTTGATGGCAAAGAACAGCAAACAGTGCTTAGGAGAGGCACAGCTGACCTCATCTAAGGAACCCACAGGGCACAGAAATCTCATGTTAATGACCCCGATTTCTCAGACCACAGTGCCAGGGATGGCACACAAACAAGGGGCCTGGCTGTTTGATTTGGGGGAGATGTTTGTTTGGAGGCATCTCTCCTGGCCCAGCCAAGCTGGGACCGGTCAGGTATAACTCTGTGGGCACTGCATCACTCTCAACCATTTCCATGGAAAGAGGAAATCGATGTTAGGCCACCTTGCCAGCTGCCAAGGGGTCAGTCCGTCAGTCAGTCAGGTAATGAAAAGATCCCTTTTCCACTTAATTGGCTTTGACCGAAGCAACAGACCTCCCGGCACAGCCACTGCCCTCCCTCTCCCTCTGCGCCTTCGTCCTTTGATCGATCCATGGCTCCCAGCCGGCCAGCTGCACAGGGTACCTATCCATCTCAGGAGATAAGCAGGTGGATAATGAAGGGAGGTTGCGGGGAGGGGGGAGCCTAGCAGCAAGGGCAGAAGGTCCTGTTGTCCTCTGCCTCAGGCAGGAAAACATCCTGCTCCTTCCTTCCATAGAGGTGTCCCTGCCCTCCATGTTGTGGGCAAGAGCCACCTGGATGGGTGGATTTTAATCTGGCAAAGGCGCAATGCGCCTTCCACTGCCCCTGCTGGTGTAGCAGTTGACTATTTTCAGAGATGCAGGGCAGGACAGATGCTGCCCTCCTCCAGTTTTGCGTTACGCAGGAGGAAAATGACTCACTGGGAACATTTAGAGGGGGTGCTACCTGAGGCAGTTGCTTCATGCTGCCCCCTGGCAGAGCCAGCCCTGCACGGAAATTGTTGTTGTTGTGTACTTTCAAGTTGTTCCTGACTTATAGTGACTCTAAGGCAAACCTGTTATGGGTTTGAGCATTGGACTACGACCCTGGAGCCCTGGGTTCGATTGCCCACCTGGTCATGGAAGCCCACTGGGTGATCTTGGGCATACCACAGACTCTCAGCCCCAAGAAACCCCCGGGTAGGTTCACCCTTAGGTTTGCCATAAGTCAGAAATGACTTGAAGGTACACGACGACAACAGCAACCAGTTGCAGCTCAATGGTGGAGCCTCTCATGTGCGTGTAAGAAGCCTTCTCTAGCTAGACGTGGAAATGGTTCCAGTTCAAAATCTTTTGATGCCAATCTGTGTCAATAATCCTAAGCAACTGGAAGGACTATGGGGATCTCTGACTCAGTATGAAGCAGCTTCCTCCATTTCTCAACTCCCAGATTCTTTGTATTCCATGCTGAAGTCACACTCATTAATGACTCGCTTGCCACTCCTCATTTATCTAGCAGAGGGATTTATAGTCATTCACAAGGTCAATTAGTAACCCACCCATCCTTATTCAGTGGTTGTTGCTGCTTTCATCAGCCTCGTAACTTGCTTGTGCGATCAAATGCTTGTCAGGGGTGTGATAATGTAACCTGCCCAATTTTTCTCCCGTGATTTCACCACTTCCCACCTTATCCACGAAAGCTGCACAAGAGATGATTCTTATGTCTGATTCATCCTTGACAAGCCTACACTGGCCGTTCACAGTTCCTGGACTCGGGTCTCTCCTGGCTTTGGAAACCACATACCTTCCAATAGTCGAAAGAGGAAAACTAGGACTGTGTGACCAAGCAACTTCAGAATGTGGTTAAGATGACAAAAGTTATTAATGAGGAAGAACAGACAAGCTAGGAGAGGCTGCAGCAGTTCACTTTTGCCTGAGTCTGCTGGGAAAGGCAAAACTCTGCCCCTTCCTCTTCTAACTGAGTGCAAAGTGCTTTTATGCTTTGAATTCAGTTTGCAACAATTCAAGTAAGTGGGAAGAGGAAAGAGGACCTGAGACTTTTTAAAGGCAACTGAAAAAGTGGTGATGGAAGATTAATCAGGATTGTCCCAGCCAAATTAGGACAGCTGGAGGGTATGTGAATATTCTTCTCCCAACCCTCCAGTAGTTCACAGATGAAAAGCAGGACATGTGAAGCCAAGCTACTCCAAAGTACAGTTAAGATGGCAAAAATGACTAATGAAGAAGAACAGAACAAGTAAGGAGGAGCTGCAGCAGTTCCCTTTTGCCTGAGTCTACTGGGAAGGGCAAGTATCCCCCTTCCTTGAGTGGGAAGGGAAGTGCCACCCACCCGGCAGCTGAGAAGGAACATTCCATGGTGTATCCCATCCAAAGCCAGAGGGCCACCCCTGCAGCATCCCCCCTACTGCTTCAGTGCTTTGGCTAGACACAATCCACCTATTCCTATTGAAATCTAGGTACCACAGAGAGCCTCCCACAAGTTGGGATGAAGAAATACAATCAGCCCTCCATGTTTGCTAGAGTTAGGCATGCAAGACCCTCACAAAAGGGGGAAAATCACAAATCACAATGTGTGTGTGTGATATGGGAAGGGTGCCAAGGCATGATAGGGAGAATAGGTACCCAGGGTCCAAAGCAAGTCAGGGAAAGGAGAGGGAAAGGGGATGGTTTGATATGGTGGCCCTATACTTCCTCTCTCTCACCTGTCTCTTTCCTTGTATGTCTGTTGGGCAGTGCTGAGAAACCAGGCTGTGAGCCATCCTCAGCTGGTGGTGGTGGCAGTGGTGATGGAGGAGGAGGAGGTCTTTAAAGAGCTGCGTGGTCTGATCAGAGCCACCAAGAGGGAAGGGTCCCCCTGGAAAACAAATGCCTGAGGTGGGGGGCAAGGGATGGAGAAACTCATGACTAATCAAATCCATGAAAGTCAAACCCACAAATGTAGAGGGGTGCTTGTTGTCATCTTTGTAGGTTGTTGTTGAAGCTGTTATATACCTTCAGATTAACCCTGACTTATGTCCTCATAATCCTAATGTTTTCTTGGCAAGATATATTCAGTGGAGACAGTTGCATTGCCTTCCTCTTAGGATGAGAGAATACGACTTGTCCTACATTACCCAGTGGGTTTTCAGGACTGAGTGGAGATAAAAACCCTTGTCTTGCAGCATCCCAGCCTTTAAATCCCTGCCCCATTCTGGCCCCCAGATCTTTGAAAAAGAGGTCCCAGCTCAGTGTAATCAAGCATTATACCAGATTTAATGAAAGGATTGAAGAGATCTGCTGTAACCTGTAAGGGAACAGGAAAATGGAAGGAAAACCCAAAATTAAGGACCGCGGAAGCAAAATGGAAGAGGCCAATTCACCAGCAAAATGGCCAACAGCTACTTTGATTCCCTGAGCAGCCACAAGATTAACAAAGTTTGCCCACAAAGAAGTGCAGGTATAAAAGGTTTTGTTCTCCTCTAGCGATCTTTGAATGCACTGTTTCTTCTGAAGAGACGTATTCTGCTTCAGACGTGTTGAGAATTTCAAAGGCAGCAATACGTTCTTGTCCTAGCAGATATATTATATAAAAAAAGGAGACTTAAGGCTGAAATCCGAGACTGGCTTCCCAGGGAGGAAATCCCACTGAACTCATTGGAAATTAGTAGGTCTGTCTAGGCTTGTGTTATTTTAATTTTAAATGTGAAGTGCGGGGGAAGCTTCGTCTCACAAAACCCAAATCCTGGATGAGCTAGGCAAGAAGGATTGCCCCTGTTCAGCCCACAGGGCTCGCTCAGTGTCTTCTGCAGTCCACATCCTGACAGCCCTGAATGACATGTGTTGGGAGCTTACAAAGCTGCTTCTCTGACATAGCCCTCGTTACGGCTGTTAATGAGCTGGAATTGGTGCTGCTTTGTAAGAGGGCAACATGCATTTGCTGCCACATCCTCTGCCACTGCTTACTTTCCAACTCTCCCAAAATAGGATAGTCACAATGAATCTTCTGTCCTCACACTTTTTCAGTTGCTTTTAAAATGGCCCAGTTTCTTTCTCTTGCTCCCACTTCCCCCTTTGTCCAGGCTTACTTCCATTGCTGCAAATTGCATTCAAAATGCAAAAGTAGTTTGCACTCAGTGAACTCAGAGGAGAGGAGAGGGCAGAATCTTGCCTTTCCCAGCAAGCTCAGGCAAAAGCAAACTCCTGCAGCCCCTCCTAGGTTCCGTTAGTACCTATTGCTATCTTGACCACAGTCTGCTGTTGCTTGGCCAAGATGTCCCAGTTTTCTTCTCTGAAATGTTGACAGATATGCTAACGATTGAAATAATGACACAGAGTGGAATAGCATCTTAAGAGCTGGAAGGGACTGCTAGTCCAACCCCCTGCCGTACAGGAACACACAACTAAAGCACTCATGAAAGACAACAATCAACTTTCTGTTTAAAGACCTCTAAAAAAGGAGACTCCCCTGCCCTCTGAGACAGTCTGTTCCATTCTCAAACAGCTCGTACAGTAAGTTCTTCCCAGTGTTCAGGTGGAATCTCTTTTCTTGTAATTCTTTAGCCATTGGCTCAAGTTCTAGTCCCTGGAAAAAAAGCTTGCTCCATCTTCTGTATGACATCCCTTGAGATAATTAAAGATGCTTATCGTATCACCTCTAAGTCTTCTCTTCTTCTGGCAAAACATAGCCAGCTCCTTGTTGTTCCTCAAAAAACCTGGTTTCCAGATCTTTCATGTGACAAAAGCACGACATTCATGTAGAATCACTTTTCTTGTAATTTGAATCCATGAAAGTGCAGCTCCCCTGTCACCACCAGAAGGGCTCAGAGTTATGCTGTAATGGCTCCCCACCACCGCCATGGCCATGGTGGCATGCCACAGGCATCATCATCAATCCAGCAGCGTAATTAATGTGCACACGCAGCCAGACCACTAGCTGCTGTTTGGTCTAAAGAGATCAAGACTGGAGGAGAAAGCAGCAAAAACTTCCCCTGGGGAGAGGAGAAGTAAACGGGCTTCCAAGCCAGGTGGGGCCTATGCAGACAAGACCTTTCTCTCCCTACCTAGAGTGGTTTTAGTGTTACCGCACTGGAAAACCCTGCCCCAGGGTCTACAATTTTGATATTAAAATATGATTCAACGTGCCTGAGAGGTCACCCGGATGGGCACGTAGGCAGCAACAGTCGAACGAGCGAACACCAGGTCAGGCCAGTAAAATCCCCAGTCATGTAGCCCCAGGAGACCTCAAGCTGTGCAAACCCACAATAAACAAAGGGTCCTCAGCCCCTGAGAAACCAACTTGAGGGGATTAGCGTGTTTGCCCCAAGTTGAGCACCGATAGCAATAAAATCCTATCAGGCGAGGACCATTTACATGAAGTCACACGACAACCCAATGCAGCCGAAGATCCTGAGACTTTGACAACACCTTGTAATCTCATCATGCAAAGGCAGTTACCATGGTGGAGTTTCTTTCTCGTTGCAACACCCATTGTTCTCCCTGGGGAAGGATTAGCCCTCCAGGTACCTTTTCCCCTGCAAATAGTCCCAGTTTTTGAGAGTTTCTTTGGATCACTTCCGGTCATCCCAGCAGACCGTTTCTCTATCTGTTGAGTAATCCCCTCAGCCCTCTCCGTGCTGAGCCCCACTTCTCCACTGTTTTTCGCTGACCAAGGACTTCAGGAAAAGGTGCAGTATTACCCCAGCTCCAATCCCTTCAATATTCCCCTATCTAATTTCCTCTCTTTTGCTTCTTAATAGGTCTTGAGTGCATGTGTGAGTGACTGCATTGGTGCGTGAGACTTTCATTCAATAAAATCATTTATTAGACATCTTTGTTTGGTTTTTGGCTTGGCCCGACCCTGGAAAAACTGGGTAAAAAGACCCCGCTAGATTACCCTGCCTCTTGCATTGCTATTGCTTGTGCTCTGGCTAGTTTGCATTCCCCATCATGTGGATCACATTGAGGTGTCCCCCAAGGGACCCCAGAAATCAGGGTAACATTAGAATTGGAAGTAGTAGCCAGCCAAGCAGCTTAGTCTCACTTACTTAAAAGTGCTGTGGCTTAATAGGTCACTGTCTGAGTCATTAGTGCAGAAAGTAGAAGTACTTTCATCCCTCCTGGACCTAAAGGCGATAGAGGAGGAGGGTCAGTCTGCCTGCTGTGGAAGCAATTGCGATGGATTTGCCCTTGAAAACCTTGACCAGCTGAAAAGGAGCCGGGCTCTGAAGGAGCCAAGTTGACCATTAGTTTATAGGAGGAGACATCTAGCTGGATGTTCTTGTGACCAGCCAACCTGTGGCTGTGACGGTAAAAGAGCAGGGCAGAATACAGGTACAGTAAGTGGATTTGGATTACAGAAGCTGAGATCCTATCTCTTCCATGCTCTCCCCCAGAGCCTCAGTGCCCTCTTGGCTTGCTGATCTTGCTTGCAGACTGTGCCAAAGGAGGAAGGTCAGTTTCTCTGCACCAAGGTGACTCTTTATCAGCACCTCTTTGCTGAGCAGCTGCTTTCTGAGGAGCTGACAATTGATATATGGCCAAGGCAAGACTCTCACATACACAGAGCCACACACCAGTGCTTATGGATGCCTCAACAACTCTATAACAATAACCCTCCCCAAAGCTTTACAGGCAGCCTCTAAAGAATTTACTGCAGGCTACAGACTAGTATATTTGTCTTGATGAATTTTATCCAGGCAAGGCAATCTGTTCTTTTTCACTTCCAAAGATCATTAGGAACCCATTGGGAGAGAGGAGGGAAGGTGCCCAAAAGCCAAACAGGTGTGCCTCTACCTTGGCACCTGCAGAAGATGAGGGCAGAAGGACCTGAAGCCCAGATCTTTCTCACCTCAAAAGGTACCAGTCAACACCTGCAAACTCACTAAGAGGTTTGTTGGCTGGATTCAGAACACAAGAAGCTACTTTGGCCCACTTCAGGTCACTGGCCCATCATGGACAGGATTGCCTTCTCTAATGCAACAAGCACTCTCCAAGAATTTGGGCAGAGAATGGTATTTCTAAGCTTCACCTGAAGATTCTGACAAACCTAGAACCTGAGGACTTGTGCATGCAAAGTGCAGGCTTCTCTACACCTGAGCTGCTGAGGGCCATTTCTCCTGGGCCAACTGGCAGGAAGGGCAACATGAAAGGCCTCAGTCCATCCAGCTCCAGGAGAGACTTTGATCTTTGGATGCCACATGTAGCCTTCTAAGGCCCCAGGGGGACAAAAACACGCAGCCCCATTAGATCACCAAATTGGCTGAATCGCCACTTGGGGCAAAAAAATGAGAGTAGATGCAATGGGGTAGAGATGGAATAGTGGGTCTTTCAAGGTCCTATGGAGGGCCCATGTGGTTATCCAAACCCTGGCAGTGACCTACCCCCCCATTCTAGTGAGAGGACACCTAATCCTTACATCTGAAAAGCCTCATTCTGCCCTTCTTCCTTCACAGATTTTCTCTGGTAAGAAAAAAGATGGAAGAAATGAGTGGGAAACATGGGAGGACTGAAAATTGAAGCTGAGAATAAGTAGGCGCCCAACAAACTATGGAAGGAATGGTTGCTGAAACTGACAGATTTATCAGAAATGAACAGATTGTTGGGTTTAATTAGAGACGGGACGTTAATGACATTTCTTAGAGACTGGAAACCCCATGCAGACTTTTTGCAGAAAAACAGAAAATTTTAGTTTTAATGATTGGAAAGAGTAGGCTGTCAAAAGAAGTGAATTTGTTATAATTTTGGAGAGAGACATATGAATAATTATATGCATATACAACTGCCACAACAAAGATCAGAAGCTGCTTTTAATTCTTTTTTTCTCTCTTTCTCTTTTTTTTCCCTTCTTTTTTTTTATTTCTTTGTAATTCTGTAACTTTTTGTAATTGTTAATGTATTTTTTAAAAAAAACTTCACAATAAAAATCATTTAGCTGCCTCACAAACTTCACCAAATGCTGTGTCCTAAAGCAACCATAAAAGTGTCACCTGGAAACTCTCATGGCCGATGGAATCCCACCCTACTCCATCAAGCTTCTGCTTTGCTCTAGGCTTTCTGTAGTTGCATATCTTGTGACTAGTGTTGCCAGGTTTTCCAAGCAGCAGAAAGGGACGTTGGAAATTCATGACATGCAGAGTTGACAATCACGATGTACAGTGGTCCCTCCACTTCTGCAAGAGTTTGCAGTACAAAACCCTAGCGAAAGTGGGGGGGAAATGTGGATGACTCCTCCCCGCTCCCCCTCCCATTCTCTTGCCTTTTGCCCAGGCATGGAGAAGGAAGGGACACACGCTTGGAAAAAAAGAAAGGGAATGGGGGAAAAGGCATATGCACACTTTCCTTCTACATGCAGTCTGCTCCCTGCTCTAATTCCCTTGCCTTTGCCCAGGTACAGAGAAGGAAGACATGCCACCTGGGCAAGGGAATGGGAGGAGAAGAGGGAGGCATACATGAGCCTCACAAATAATCAAATTCGTGAAGGTCAAACCTGCGAGTATGGAGGGAGGACTGTGTCTATAAACAAGTATATTCTGCCTAAATACCAAACAAAAGTAGTTATTCGAGTTAACTTAGCCATGGTTTTCTCTAACAGTAACATATCATCTGTATTCTTAAATTACATGATGTACACATTTCTGTCTTCATGAAGCACCCATATTCTAAAACACAGGACTTCCTTTTTTGGCATGTCATTCAGGAAAAACTTTCCAGTCCTCTAAGAGGGACAGTTCTCTACCCTATAAGGAACAAGCTTTCTGGCCCTCAAATAAAGGAGCTCCCTTATAATAAGAGACATCTGGCAACCCTACTTTTTATATTTCCACTTGAGTGCACCCAGATAAGTTGCAGAGACTTGTCTCTTGTTGGCTGTTGTTCAAGGATGGAAGAGAGGCCACAAAAAAAACAGCAGGTGAAATTTCTCTGGGCAAAGAAGAAGCAAGGAGGAAGCAAAGTGGTCTCCTTCAGTGAGTCAAGCAGATTTTATGATCTAGAGGGAGAGAGATGGTGTGAAGAGCAAGAAAGAAAGCATGAAGCTGCATTACCAGTGACTGCAGACATTTCTATGGCTGTTGGTGAGCTATTTGCAAAGCAGGACAGGTTCAACGTCTTTATAAGGGGTGATTTGTAGAGGGCTGGTGTGTATTGTAGTGCAGAAATGGCCTTAGTGTCCATATTCTGCTGCGTTGCTAAGTGTGTGTAAAGTTACACAACTGCGACTGCGATAGAAAATTCTGGCCAAAATTCTTAATGCAAAATAGTTGTATAAACTCAATACCAGTGACTAAGAAGAAAATCCATATTATGCAGGTCATCCTACTGTAATGATCCAAACTGTTAATAAAGTCTAATGAGCTGTGATTTCTCAGCAAACCTGCAGAGAAACTGTCCTCTTGAAATTCTTTCAAATCCTTTGCCTTCAAAAGTCAAGATGACTAAATTTGCTTTTCTCTGATGAAGCGCTGAGTGCCTGGAGGGTGTCAGCCCATGTATCAAGGCTGAAAATGAATTTTCACACACAGCTGTAGATATAACAAAGGCGAGTCCTGCAGCATACAAAGTGTGGAGGCATGGAAAGGTTCCCTTGTACATGCACAGTGTTTTTGGCAAGTTTGTGAAGGGTAAGTGTTGGGGATTTGCAGGATTCAATTATTTCCTTTTCCATACCCTCCAAAGCTTCACAGATGAAAATGGGGAGAGGTGAGGCCAAGCGACATCAGAGTGTGCTCAAGAGAGAAAAAGTTATTAATCAGGTAGAAGCTAGAAGAGGCTGCAGCAGCTTGTTTTTGCCTGAGCTTACTGGGAATGGCAACATTTCCCAGCACCCACTCCCTGTTGATTTATTTAAATGCAAACTACTTTTGCACTTTGCAGCAATTGAAGTAAGCCAAGGACAAAGGGAGAGGAGGAGACAGAAACTGGGGTCCTTTCCACCCTACACTGTTATAGTGCTATCCTTCCACTTTCAACATCCTGTGGAATTCTGAGGTTTGTAGTTAACTGAGGCCAAAGAGCTCTCTGGCTGAGAATTCTAAAAACCCCTCCCTAAACTGCAAATCCCAGGATTCCATAGGATGTTGAAAGTAGAATAATAGCATTTTAACAGTTTAGTGCGGAAAGGCCCTGGGGCATTTCAAAAGCCGCTAAAAGTGGATTAATTGAGACAGTTCTCTGTCAAATCTGCACGGTTGGAGGGTTTGGCATCAGCCTGATAAAACATAGCGGAAGGATAGGTAAAGGGATGCCCGCAGGCTTCATGGGACTGTGGGGATACCTAAGTGTGCCCCCAAAACTCACAGAAGACCCCAGATTCCCCTGCCCAGAATCTTTTCAATTGGAGGGGGTCTTGGATTCACCTTCTGGGCTTTTCAAGGAGTCCAATCCTGATCCAACTTTTCCATCCTGAGAAACACATCTCAGAGTACCGCTGGGAGGAGGGAGAAAGAAGGTGAGCGAGCGAGCGACACCAGTGAAGGGCAAAGCTGGTTGCCTTGCTGTTTGGGTAGAAAGAAACCAGGACATTTTAACAGCAGCTGAAAAAATGGAATGGCAGAGGATTAATCGGGACTGTCCCTGCCAAATCGGGACAGCTGGAATGTATTCTTTTCTTTAGATACCTATATTGGTATTTCCAACTGTTCAGCTGAAGCTTTAAGTTTAGTAACTTAAAGCTTCAGCTGAACAGTTGGAAATACCAATATAGGCATCTAAAGAATGCTAGACTAAACAATGCTAGAAAACTGGAGGCTCAAAGAAAAAAAAATGCATTGGGAAACAGAATTCTGATTGGGAGGCAATGCACTCTTTTGCCTCCTTCTCCATTGCTATACCCACTAGGATCCTGGAGAACCTCGGCTTTCTTCTAAGAAAATCTGTGGCCCCGTTTCCCTCTAGACTGGGGAAGAGCTAAAGCGAAAACCCCTGGCCAGCCTCAAAGCTCTTGCTCTTCCTGGACCGATGTGGTGCCGATATTTTTCAAAGTTGAGAGCTAATTAATTCCAGACCTTGAATGTAAGCGTCAACACAATGCCAGTGCATATTTAATGTATTATTCTGGCCCTGTAATTAAATTAAATGAAAGCAATTTCCCATCAACTCAGGTTACCGAAAAATAAATAATCAAAATAAAAAATACAGCTCTGTGTTCTTGGCTGCATCAGCGGAGCAATTATGGTGAGGAATTAAAATCCCTTTAGTGAAATAATGAAATGTTACTTCGTATTTTAGAAAAGGGTCTAGGATTTCAGTTTGAGCTCTGGCAGGCTATTACAGATTCAAGTGTCGAGCTGAAAGCCGAGCATGGATTTTAATTGCCGGGTTATTTGCATTTAGAGCAGCACCTGTTCACCCCCACCCCACATCCTACACACTCCTGGACCTCTCCTGTTCCCCCACTGCTGGGAGAGATTAGGGGGCATCTGGAAAGAGAGGGTGAGCAGAGGGCAGAGCTAGTATTTTCAGGCTGGGAGAGGGCTGTTTGCCATCTGTCTGCTTCGTTCTCGGTATCATGTCTGGTTTTTATCGAGAGGTGAATTATTTAAGTGAGCCAAACCACAGAACTCCTTAACGCTCCGTATGACAAAGAGAACATCAACTCCCGCGCTTTCCAGCAAGATGGATATTTTGTATACTTACCTGGCCAAGAAGCCCAGCAACACACACACATAAACACACTGTTCTCTAGTTTTGCTCTCTCTCCAAATGAGGCTCAGACCTGTGTGGAAAATAGTGCCTCTTCATCTTGATTCGGCTTAGCAACGACAAGCCACTTTTGTGGCAAGCGATGCTTTGTAGAGCAATTGCTGAGACGCAAGCTGTTAAGTCTTTCTTTCTTTCTTTCTTTCTTTCTTTCTTTCTTTCTTTCTTTCTTTCTTTCTTTCCTATCTCTATTTCTGTGACACCATCTATTGTTATTAGACGCTGCATGCAAACAAAACACCTTTCACATCACATCATTACAAAATTCATCTTTTGCATGGATGCGCATACACATCCTTACCGCATTGGGCTGCAAAACTTGCCTAACTCCAATTTAGTCAAAGTGAAGCTGAAACAGAGAAGGGGGGTCGTGGCCAGAGTAGTAATGGTCCATGGCATGGCATTTTCCTGATCCTTTTCCTCTGCATTTCTAGGAAGATCACTATGTAGAGAGGGGATGCTGTATCATACAGTATAATTCCCTAATTTAGAGAAGGATTTATCTTCCACCACCGCCACCCCATCTGCAGTGGTGTAGCTGAATTTTTTTTTTTCACTGCTCCTCCTAGAACCACTCTGAAGGCAGTTGCAGGAGGAGCAGTGGGGGGGAAATCCAGCTACATCTGATGTTATGTAGAAGATGGAGAGAGCTCCAGCGCCTCTGTGGCTCCAGAGACTAGAACATCAAACCAACGGATTCAGATTACAAGAAACAAGATTCCACCTAAACATCAGGAAGAAATTTCTGACTGTAAGACCTGTTCGGCAGTGGAACAGCTTCATCAAAGGGTGAAGGACCTCTCCTTCTTTCTCCTCTGTCTTTTGACAATGGTTGGATAGCTATAACTCAGGAGTGCTTTAGTTGTGTTTTTTCTGCATGGCAGGATTTTGGATTAGATGGCTCTTGCAGCCCCTTCCAGCTCTTTAATTCTCTGAGCTGCATGTGAGTCTGCCAAGGGATGTAGTTGCAGGGGGGCAAAGTAAAGGCATTGTGCTCCAATAAGAATTGTGCCCTCGCCAATGACGTTTCCCTTTAGTCCTCGAATTTCTAACAGAGAAGGAATCACTTGGAATCATTCACACCTGTAAATCTTCTGTATGTTCTGTTCATACTCCGTTCACCTAGAGCTTTTCCTTGGATACCTAAACTGTACCCTAAATGCTCAATGGACATTTTAGGTTGCTCCAGTGCTAGAAATTTGGATATTGAAAGAAAATTTCATTTGGGAAGGACAGAATTCTTATTTGGAGGGCAATGTCTCATTTTGCCCTCTCCACATTGTAACAGGGTCTTCACAGAATGCACAAGAAACTTCTTGGTTTGTATGGTATTTAGGATTTAGGTTGTTTCAGTTTTTTTGGCACTACCGTGGCTCATCTTGAGTTTCTTGTGATGAACTTGGGCATGAAGACATTGAAGTTTTTGATGCTACTTTTTTCTTGATTTTAAACAACCAACATCCCTGTCGTTCCTCCTTCTCTCCTTAAAAATTTCCTCCAGATTCTTCCAATTTATTATCCATTTTAAATCTTTCTTTCAGTTGATGATATAAGAACCATGAAAGTATAGGGAAACGGAATGAATCTGACAACGTCATTCTTGAAAAAAAAGACCATTTGGTGGCTCAATTATACAAAATATTATTAAACAGAGCATTAGAGACAGAAATAATTAAAGATTCAATGATACAATGGGCAAGAAATATAGGGCATGAAATTAGCTTGGAACATTGGGAGAAAAGCTGGAAGAATACCCAAAAATTTACATTAGCCCAAAAGCTGAAAGAAAATTACTTTAAGATGCTCTATAGATGGTACTTAGACCCAGGAAAATTAAGGAAAATGTACAAGATTTCCAGCAAATGTTGGAAACGTAAGACAGAAGAAGGAACAGTCTTCCATATGTGGTGGTCATGCCCTGAAGCTAAAAGATTCAAAAGAAAATATTGGAAATATTACAAATTAATATTCCTTTGTATCCTGAAATATTTCTTTTAAATATGTTACACCAAATAGAAAAAGAGCATATTAGATATTGGAGAATAATACTGTATATGGTATCAAATGCAAGGATTACCTATGCAAAATACTGGAAGTGTGAACATATCCCAGATACTGATGAATGGGAGGTAAAACTATCAGAAATGATAGCGATGGATGATTTGACAATGGCACTTAAAGGTGAAACAAAAGGGAAAAATAGGGAAGAATTGAAACCAATTAAAGAACACATACAACGAAAATGGGCGATTCAGAAGGAAACATGAAAAGAATGAAGATAAGCAAAGATATGGGAAAAAGGGAAGAGAAAAATTTATTTTCAAAATAATAAGGCAAGTCACATAAAAAGAGAAATGATCAGAAGAAACTTAGAAAAATAAGTGAGTAATCAAACTAGAAAAAGGAAGGAAGGAAGTTGAAATTGTACATTTATATATAATCTGTATATAATTTTTATATAGAAGGATGCTCATAAAACTCAGAACAAAGCAGAAAAAGAATTCATATGTAAGGATAAAGCAGAATATACAAGACATGTAATTGAAACTTATTTAGATACATAAAAGATATAGAGGTATCTGTATATGTAGACTAAGTTAGAAGAGCAATAGAAGAAGAAGAAGTAGTAGTAGAAGAAGATGTTGGATAGGTATACAAATTTGATTGTATATATTTTTTTGTTTTTTGTTTCTTATATATTTATAAAAAGAATGATTATTTGTAAATATTGATTGTTATAACTTTTATAATAATAAAATTAAAAAAAAATTCCCCCAGAGTTCTGAGATATAATACCCAGCTCAAGATAATTATATTTTATTATTTTGCTCTCTAAAATTCCATTTGCTTGTCTGTCCTGCCTAACTTAAAAAAAAAAACAGAGCCTTGGGACACATTCAAGTTTAATGTATTTATTACAACTGAAGTAACTGGAGAGTGTGTGCTCGTATGTGCTGTAACCCCTTCTGGGATCATATCTCTCATGGCCCGTAGTCCATCTGTTTGGGAGACGCTGTTGTAAAAAAGCCTCAGCATCCACAGCAACAAAGAAACTGCTCTCAGCCTGGAAGATTCCCAATGGACTGCTGTTTCCTTAGGGAGTAAGCAGCACCTAATATGTAACTCGGAATATTGGTGGCATATGGTCTAAGCATGGAGTCTATGTCAGCAGGCATGCCAGCTGTGATGGTTCCAATGCCTGACACTTTGTAATGACAAGGATTGCCTGAGCATCCCATCTGAGGTAGGAGAGAGAAGGCCCCAGTCACAGATTCCTCTGATGTAAGAATGTGCAGATTTAGTCCAAAACATTTGGAAATAGCATCGAGGTGTTGCTTTCTAGGGCAGGGAGGAGACAGTCTCTGTCTAGTACCATCACTGGGACTTCCAGTTAGAATCACAGAATCACAGAGTTGGAAGAGACCTCAGGGGCCATCCAGTCCAACCCCCTGCCATATAGGGTCCCACATCAAAGCACTCCCAACAGATGGCCATCTAGCCTCTGCTTAAAAACCTCCAAAGGAGGAGGCTCCACCACACTCTGAGGCAGCAGATTCCACAGCCAAGCAGCTCTGACCATCAGGAGGTTCTTTCTGACGTTTAAGTGGAATCTCTTTTCCTGCAGTCTGAATCCATTGCTCCTTGTCCTAGTCTCTGGAGCAGTGGAAAACAAGTCCACTCCCTCCTCAACGTGACATCTTTTCAAATATTTAAACATGACCATCATGTCCCCTCTTAGCCCTCTGTTCTGCAGACTAAACATCCCTAGGTCCCTAAGCCACTCCTCATAGAGCATGGCCTCCAGACCCTTCACCATTTTGGTCACCCTCCTCTGAACACACTCCAGCTTGTCCATATCCTTCTTGAAATGAAGTGCCCAAAACCGGACGCAGTATTCCAGATGAGGTCTAACCAAAGCAGAATATAGTGGTACTATTACCTCCCTTGATCTAGACACCATACTCCTATTGATGCAACCAAGTTTACAGATCTGGGTGTGGAAAAATCCAGCCACAAAGGTATGGTGAAAGGAAGAGCCTTCTTTTCATGCTGCAGTGATTTCATTGTATTTCCATTGCATTTTAACTTTCTCCCTCTTTCTCTGTCTGCAATGTTGACATGAGCAAGTTTTCAATTTGATCTGTCACAAATGAAGCTTCTGACAAACACAAGCCCTCTGAATGAAAGAATCAAAGACCCAAGTGGAACAAAATTAATTTGTTTTTTTTTCTCCTGTGGTTAGCGGGAAGGAGCAAGAAATCAGAAAAATACTAGGACTCGGAAGGGCAGCTATGGCCTTTTTTGCACTTGGCGAAGAAATCGCCCCGTGCCAGTACTCACCGGACCGGAGTGCTCCATCGGCGGGTCCAGGCTGGTCCGGAGCAGTGCGTGGCCGCACTCCACACTGCTCTGGGGGCCAAAATGGTGGCTTCCGGTTGGTGGAGGCTCTCCACCAACCGGTGAAGCTCGCCAACCTAAAGCCCGCCCCCGGAAGATCTGCTGGGTCGCACTGGTGCAAGCCTGCAAATCTGCACCGGAGCGCAGCCACAGAGTGGCACGCTCCATCCTTTTGAAAGACCTGTTTTAAGCGGTCTTTCAAAAGCACGGAGAACAACCACTTTGGGTCGTTCCAGAGCAGGCTGAAGTCCGGAACTACACAAAGTAGTCCGGACCCAGTCCGCTCCCAAGTGCAAACGTCCTCCCTGGAGGACGCTCTGCACCATTCTAAAAACAAACTGCGGAAAACGCCTATGAAGGAACTAGACAAAATCCTCAAGTGTGAATACATCATTGAATAGGATTGTCCATGCCAACATATTTCCCATTTCTATGTATGGTTATGAAAGCTGGACAATGAACAAAGCTGATAGGAAGAAAATCAGCTCTTTCTAAATGCAGCACCAGAGAAGAGTTCTAGAGATCCCCTGGACTGCTAAAAAGGCAGTCCAGAGCATGGGTCCTAGACCAAATCCTAGAGCAAATCAAGCCTTAACTCCCCCTAGAAACCAAGATGACCAAACTGAGGCTGTCGTACTTTGGCATATCATGAGAAGGCATGACTCACTAGAAAAGAAAATAATGCTTGGTAAAGGTAGAAGGCAGTAGGAAAAGAGGAGGACCACATTACAGATGGAAAGATTCAATCAAGGAAGACACATCCCTGAATCTGCAAGATCTGAGCAGAGCCATTGAGGATAAGGTAACTTAGAGGTCTCTCATTCATAGGGTCACCATAGGTTGAGATCAACCTGAAGGCAATTAACAACATAAACTGGCAAGAATGTGAGGATGGGATTTACTTCCTGGCTTTTCTTAGAAAGGGTCCTTTTCTCACTCTCTGGGGGCCAAACGGAGGTCTCCTTTGTCAGTGACTCTTTGGCAAGGTGGTGCCACAGCTGCTGCTGTTGCTGAAGGACCAAACAGCTCTGGGTAAATGTTAGGTGAATAAACAAGTAAACGGCAAGCTATATTTATATATTGATCTCAGGGCGCCTGAGGAGGCCTGATAATCAAGAGGAACAGATTGAGAGCATGGAAACGTGGAGAAGGAGGAAGCAGCTCAATAATGGCACCAGAAAGAGAACTCACAGAAGCTGTGAAAAGACTTGTGTCCTAAAGGTTCTGACAGGCTGGAAAATGCCAGTTTGGAAGGGTAGTGAAAAGGAAAACAAAGAGGCCAAAGGAAACTTTCTACTAACTGCAGCAGAAGGTTTGCACCCAACCAGAGACCCCAATGACAGTGATCCTCCGCTTTGAGGATTCTGAATGTTATAGAATACCCCCATAAGCTGTGAAGCTAGCAAATTTTTTACTCAATAGAAAACTATAGATGGCCAGGTAGATGTTTGGTAGATAACCCAAGCATGTAGATGTAGAGAATCCAGATGTTTGGTAGATAACCCAAACATCCATCTGAAATGCATAGCTTGGTGAAAAATTACCTCCACCTCTGCACAATGCAGGAGGGCTCAGCAAGGGCATTTCTGCACTCAAAGGCCCCTCCCTAAACTGCAACCCCAGGATTCCATAGGATGTTGAAAGTGCAATAATAACACTGTAACAGTCTAGTGCAGAAATGGCCAAAGTTTCTGGAAACTATCTAAAAGTATCCAAACTACTGGCTGAGGGTTCTGAGTCAGGTTCTGACAGCCTGGCTGTCAGAATATGAGACAGAAATGCAATTTCTTTTAATAGGCCAAGATCCTTGATTCACCAATCTGGCTTCCAGATTAGACAAGGCATAGCACAAGGCAAATCGCCTTCTGGTGCAGTGGATATACTGGCCCTCCAAGGTCTCTTGCAGGGAACCAATGCAGCCCCCGGCCTCCAAAATTGCCCCATCCCTGGTGCAAATAAAAGTAAGGTGCTTAAACAATTTTACACCAGTTTTTCCTTTCTCTTCTCTTTGCTGTTATATTAATTGCTGAGTCAGGGAGGCAGAGCAAGAGAGTATGGGGTTACTACCGTTTTCATTTGACAGCATGTGTTCCAATTTTAAAATTAATAAATAACACTCTCCTTTAAAAAGACATTGAGCAAATTCCCCATTACGTGACCAGTCATGCCTCTTCGTGCAGCAGAAAGGATGGATGGGGATTACATTGAAAATGCTAACAGAATTGCTGCTTTAGAAGCGTTCGAGTTCTGCTCCATTGATCGGCTGGCCTGGCCTGCGCCAATGCAGCTGTCAACATCCACTTTTAGCTGAGCCTCGGTCTACTTCAGAAGCTGACAAAGCGCAACGCCCCAGGAATGGCTGGACTGCAACTCCCAACAGACTCAGAAAACATGTTAGTGAGGGATGGCAGAAGCTGGAGCCCAACAATATCAGGAAAGCCTTAAGTTGCCCGGCTCTGGCATCTGCCAGCCCCGTCAATGTCTACCTTAACCTGGGAAAAATTTCATGCCAGCAACAAGGAGGCATCACTTCTAAGGAAATGAGCGAGCTCATAGGCTCCAGTTGTCCTGATTTGGCAGGGACAGTCCCAATCAACCCTCTGTGTTCCCACTTTCTCAGCTGCTTTTACAACGTCCCAGTTTCTCTCTCCTTCTCGCACTTTCACTCTTTGTTCCTGGTCTACTTCCACTGCTGCAGAGTGAATCCATAGTGCAAAAGTAGTTTGCACTGAGTTAACACAGCAGGAGGAGAGAAGGAAACAAAACCGTGCCTTTCCCGGGAGGCTCAAGCAAAAGCAAACTGCTGCAGCCTCTCCTAGTTCACCTGGTCTTCCTCATGAATGACTTCTGCCATTTTGAATGTACACTGATGTCGCTTGCCACATGCATCCCTGTTTTCAACTGGGAAATATTGGGGGATAAGGTGTGGCCCAGAACCAGACGGAATGACAGCGGAGGCACACGCTCTCATCTCCCTCTGTTGCAATAGTTGGCACTGGGATGGACAGGCAGATGCTTGCACGAGCATCCCAGAGGCACTTACTTGCTTGAGTAGGTTTATGGCAGCTTTAAATTAAGGGACATGTCTCTGTCACTGTTCTCTCCACTGCTGTTTGGTTTGCAATGTATTTTAGTCAGTGATTTATTCTGTATTGGTTTTGTGGTTTTGCATGCAAGTTGCAAGGGACATTTTTTTTTTTCTATAAACAGAAAGGCCAGATTTTTTAAAAAACAAAAATCTCTGAAGCAAATGCATACTTGAACACTAGGGAAGTTGCTGACAGAGCAAAGCCACGCTGAGCACCCTCGCAAGGGGGGCGGTGGGGGAACGAGGGCTGGGTGACTGTTCTCCTACTCAATTTGCAGAGCTGCCTTCCATCAGGGAGGCGACATATTGACTCAGATTAACTGGGTTGTTAGCAAACTCCTCTAAGCTGAAGTGAACCCAGCAAACCAAACATGCCTGACACCCCTGGGGGCTAATTCAGATTGGGGTGTTTGGAGAGATGGCTCTTTATAAAGGACTATTGAGTCTTCAGTCTGCTTTTGCATCCAGCCCCACTGCTTGATGGCTTGGTTCTTGCCCATCTCGGTTCTTGCCCTTCTGTGATGGGCAGTTCAAATGGAAAAGAAATAGCAACGGGGGAATGTGGGAGAGACAGACAGAGGCCTTAGAATTCCATCCCTGCCCAGCAAAGGTGAGGCCCAGATCTTTGGAAAGTTGGCCACTCCTGAAGACTTTAAGTCAAATCTGGTCTGAGAAGGGCCAAGACAGGGGCAGGCAACTGCATGAGTGTGTGTTTGAGGCACTTTTTAAATCCCTGGCCACCGCATGAAATGCTCATTGTGGGGTTTCCACACCTTATATAAGGGTTCTACCCTTTCTCCCACTGCTATGGCCCCCAGATGTGTGGGTTTTCCAACCCTTATCCCACCAACTGTGGGGTTTTCACTTGGACAATACCACCAGTGTCACAAATTGTGAAGATTTCTCTCAGGCACTGTCACTACTGTGGCCAAATGTGGGATTTTAAACCACCAACTGTGAATATTTGCACAGGGCTCACTGCAGTTACCAAGAGTGAGGGCTTTCTCAGCCTCTACCTCTGTGACACAAGTGCAAGGACTTACTCCTGTCCTCCTTGTGTGACACCAACTTTGGGGAGCATCTAAGGATTTCTGCAACCTCTGTTCTTGAGGGATGTCACTCCTCTATATTCAATACCGCCACCACAGACACTTTGTCTGAATCTAGACTCTAAGACAGATAGCATCTCCATAGGCCCAATGTGTATAAAAAATAAAAACAAACATTTATTTATAGAAATTAAACATATCACAGCACATTATTTATTCCATTTAAAATGCCACACATACTCTTCCTCTCTCAATCCTCTTAAGCTAACTCAGACCCTTATCACTCAACTCAAACCCCCTTCTCTCGATCCAACCCTAGTCTAACTCAAATTCTTTTCTAACTGCACTCTAATCAAACCCTAGGCTAACTAACTCCCAACTCAAACTGAACTCCCCAATTCACCAACTGTCATTCAGATACATACTGAAAACTGATTTGTCAGGGACAGTCCCCATTAATCTTCTGTCCTCCCACCTTCCAGCTGCTTTTAAAATGTTCCAGTTTCTCTTTCCTCCTTCTAATTTCCCCTTTTTCTCCTAAGCTTATTTCAATTGCTTCAAACTGAGTTCAAAGTGCAAAAGTAGTTTGTGTTCAATTAACTCATAAAGGGAGAAAGGGGAGAAGAGAAGGTCTTACCCTTCCCTTCCTCAGGAAGAACTTCCGGACAGTCAGGGCTGTCCAGCAGTGGAATCTGCTGCCTCGGAGTGTGGTGGAGTCTCCTTCCTTGGAGGTTTTTAAGCAGAGGCTGGATGACCATCTGTCGAGAGCGCTTTGAGGGTGTTCCTGCATGGCAGGGGGTTGGACTGGATGGCCCGTGTGGTCTCTTCTGACTCTACATTTCTATGATTCTATGATTCTCAGTAGGCTCAGGCAAAAGCTGTCTACAGCTTCTCCTAACTTGTCTGTTCTTCTTCATGGATAAGTTTTGTCATCTTGCTTACATTCTGATGTTGCTTGACTACAAGCATCCCAATTTTCATCAGTGAAATGTTGGAGGGTGTAATATGGGAAAGAGTCAGGGTGTCCTGCCCTGCTTCCAGAGCATAGACTCTGACTCAGAATCTGAAACAGAGGGCATACCAGAGGCTGAAACAGAAGGCATGCCAGGGCCTGCTATACAGAGAGAGGTTACAGTGCTGGAAACAGAACAGGGGACAGTGCCAGCTCCAACAGAGAGTCCGGCCTCTTCAGATATAGAGGAACACTTACCTAGACCCAGCTTCACACAGCACAGGCAGCAAAGAGAGACCTAGCATCGCTCTCTCAGAATTTATAACTGGCAACAATCAATCAAGGCACAGCTGCGCTAGGCTTTGGGCCTATTTAGCTGGTGTCCTTCCTGTCCAGGAGTTGTCAGAGCTTATCTGACCTGCTACTTTGCTGGATGCCTTGACAAATGCTTGGATTGACCTTGGCCACTCCCTTGCCTTGAAATCCTGGTGGACTTTGTTTATATTGAACTTTATTTATGACTCCTTGCTTACTGCCTGGAAGTAAGTAACAAGCTGGGAGATATTCAGTTTGTTTTGTTTGATTTATCAGCTGTGCCAGGACTGAGATAGGGTGCAGTGTGGTATCGTGATCTGAATGTTGGACTACAGCCCAGGAGAGCAGGGTTTGATTTCCCACTCGGCCATGGAAACCCACTGGATGACCTTGGGCACATCACACACTCTCAGCACCAGAAAATCCCATGATAGGTTCATCTTAGGGTTGCCTGACAACTTGAAGGTACACAACAACAATAATGATAAGGGTAGAGTCAGTCCTTCAGATAGCCTGGACACAAGCTGTACAGTACTTTAAAGGCCATAACCAGCACTTTGAATTTATAGGTCATAACCAGCATTTTGAATTGTGCCTGGAACTGGACTGGCAGTCAAAACAGTCGAGCTGTTGTCACAAGGGAGTCGTATGCTCCCTGTAATCAGCCCCTATTGTTAACAATCTGGCTGCAACCGTTTGGACCAGTTTCCAATGGCAGGCAAAAATCTTTTCGTTCAGACAGGTTTTTAGCCAATAACCAATTGCTGTAGAAGGGTCTTCTAATTGGGGAGAGGGTTGTATTCTCCCCCTTCTTGTTATATTTTCAATTATTTAAAAAAAGGGTTTAATTCAGTATTGATATGACATCTTCTTATTTGGTTTTTAATTGCTTGTGGGGCATTGTTTTAACTTACTGGGTTTTGCTTGTATTTTGTTTTAATTCGTGTTCTGAGCTGCCTTTGTCTTGCACTTGGGGAAAGGTAGGCTATGAAGAAATGTACAAATAAATGCCTACATACATAAATAAGACATTTTAGGGGCATGAGATTGGAGTGTACCTAAAGGGGGGAGCAAAATGAGGCCATTCTCCCCTTCCAAAAAAAAAAAAAATGAAGAATCCTTCACTCCTGATGAAATTTTTCTTCACTCTCCACAATCCCCAGCATTGTAGTCACTTGATATTTAAGTTGAGCCTTTAGAAATACAGTTCAGGCATCCAAAGAAAAGGAGCAGGCAAAGTCACAAAGGGAATGCAGACACGGCAAAGAGAAGAGCTCTAGAAGGGAACCATTTTCAGTGTCTACAAAGCTAGAAATTTGGAGACTGAAAAAAAATTTCATTGAAGGGCAGAATTCTTACTTGGGAGGCAATGCTCTCCTTCTGTCACCACCAACACCACCCAGCTAAACCACTGTATGGGATGAATTTAGTCCTGAGACCAAGCCAAGTCCTCCCTGAAGCCCTCCATTGGGGTTATGGTGAACATCTAGTCCCTAACCCTAGGTGGAGGGATGTTTGATGGTGAGAAGAGAGTTAGAGGGAGCACATTACTCCATTGTTTTGTTCTCTGGCTACCTGTTCATTTCTGGGTACAATTCAAAGTGCTGGTCATGACCTATAAAGCCCTATCCATCTTAGGGCCAGACTAAGACCTAAGCAGTTCCACAGTGGAATATGCTGCCTCAGCGTGTGATGGAGTCTCCTTCCTTGGAGGTTTTTAAACAGAGGTTGGATGGCTATCTGTCAGGAATGCTTTGATTATGTATTCCTGCATGGCAGGGCATTGAGTTTGATGGCCCTTGTGGTCTCTTCCAACTCTACAATTCTATTATTCTATTTGAAAAACCATATCTCTCTATACAAACCTACCAGATCTTTAAGATCCACAAAGCAAGGCTTTCTCTCAATCCCTCTACCATCCCAGGCTTTCCCAGGGAGGACACAGGACAGAGCCTTCTCAGTGCCTGCTCCCACCCTCTGGAACTGCCTTCTTCGAGAAGCTAGGCTAGACCCCTCCTTGCTCTTCTTTCACTGGCAGGCAAAAACATTCTTATTCAAGCAGGCTTTTAATATGTAAGCTGGCAGGCTTCTAATTGATCAAGATTTTTTTAAAAAGTAGGTTCTTATCATTTTATATGTCTTTTAGTTGTTTTAAATGCTCTATTAATGGTTTAGCTTTTTGGAAGCCACCTTGGGTTCCACTCTAGGCAGCATATAATAAATAAATAAAATAAGAGGAGAGCACTTAGCCCATGCTCATAAGTCATGCTGCTGCCTTTTTTTCCCCAAGAAGTCCAGGCAGGTCCTGACTCAGGACATTTCTACACTAACCTGTTATAGTGCTATTATTCCACTTTCAACATCCTATGGAATCCTGGGGTTGCTAACCCCAGGATTCCATAGGATATTGAAAGTGGAGTAATAGCACTATAACAGGATAGTGCAGAAATGAGTGTTGGAAACACTCCAGTACTGTGAAATAGAAAGTGAGCTTATGCTTGGCTGGTGTTTTTAACTATGCAAACCCACCAATCTTATTCCTTGCTTGAGGCTGTGCTAGGCAGCAAGCTGAAAGGAACCCACACACTTTGAGTTAGACACAATGCCTGTCCAGACAGCAATCAAGCAAAACCTTGCCTTCTCTCCCCCTCTCCCTCCCCTCTCTCTGCAAAAGCAACCACTGGAGTCTCTTCCAGCTTGTGTCTTCTTCCCGGTAATAAATGATTTTAATATAGTTTTAGTCTTTTCAAATTATTGCTATTAGGATTGGTTGTTCTCAACTGATTTTAGATTGATTGATCTGAGATCTACAGATAGAGGGCGGGATATAAATAAATGAATGAATAAATAAAAAAGGAAAGCCAACGTGGTTTGAGTGTTGGGCTACGACCATGGAGAGCAGGTTTCGATTCCCTGCTCGTTCATAGAAACCTAGTGGGTGACCTGGGGTGTGTCACATAACTCTCTGTATCTCTGTGGGCCTTTCCACCCTACACTGTTATAGTGCTATTATTCCACTTTCAACATCCTATGGAATCCTGGGGTTTGCAGTTTAGGGAGGGGCATTTGGAATTCTCAGCCAGAGAGTTCTTGGGCCTCAGTAAACTACAAACCCCGGAATTCCACAGAATATTCAAAGTGGAATAATAGCACTATAACAGTGTAATGCAGAAATGGCCGATGCCACCAAAGTGTGAAGAGGAGAAGGAACAGGAAGGTGTCCAGAGCCCAGAAAATTTCCCCTTGGTCCTTCCAATCAGCTCTCTCAAGTCACTCAGGGACAAGTAGCTCCTCTGTAAGTAGTATGAGCTCACACCTCACTGCAAACAGCCCAGGAATACTGCTACGTGGGCCAGCTTCTCTGTAGGGTTTTCAAGAGCAGCCGAGCTCCAGGTTATTCTTGCTGAAAGAACAGAACAAAAAGCTGATAGAGCTTCTTTGGGGAGAGGGAGGATGCTGAAACCAGCCAAGAGAGGAGAGGAGAAGACAGCTTGAGAAAGAGGGACTGGGGGAGGGCGGTATTGTCCCTGCTCCCCAGGGACTGCAGAAAGCAATTAGTGCCTTTGCACGCAGAGTGGCAGAATGGCACGATGGCCTGCCCAGCTGCTCCCAGTCTGCTAAGAAAAAGTAGGAATGCAAGAAAACAAAAAAAACAAAACAGGAGCAGGTTTCAGGGAAGAGGGGTACCGCTTGGGTCCATCTGCATTTTGAGTACAGACAGTTTCATACAGGAGGCTCCAAAAAAGTTAGACGTGCTATTGGCTCATCTTTCAAAGCCTCAGTGCAGAAGGGTTTCTGGGATCTGCGACACAGAAGCCCTCTGAGTTTACAAGATCCCATAGGTAGGAGCAGCACCCAGAGTAGGGTGTGTGTGTGTGTGCGTATGCATGCGTGCTATAAGGCCTTTTATGTTTGAATGGAACTCCCCAGACCTTGTCATACAGGAGCAGAGTTAGGAAGAACCGCGCCCCAAGGGCTATCTGTGGAAGACAGCACTCTCTTCACAAAGTTGATTATTCCCATTGTAACTCTAGGGCAGGAAGAGATAACTCCTCCCTTTGTCAGACATGCCTCTGGTGGCACAGCTCTAATGAAGATGACCAAACAGCAGGGCAACCAGTTTGGCCCTTCACTGGTGTCACTTTCTTGCTCTCCCTCTTCCTCCCTCCCAGCAGTGCTCTGAGATCTGTGAATATCCCAGGAAGCAGATCAAAGACCCACTCCAACTGAAAAGTTTCTGGGGACCTGAGGGCTTCTGGGGGCTATGCTTAGGGGTCCTAACAGCCTCATGAAGGCTGCAGGCCTCACTTTACCCATCTCTGTTCTCAGAGATCTTATCAGGCTGATGTTACACTCTCCAACTGTGCAGATTTGGCAGAGAACAGTCCTGATTAATCCACTTTTTTGGTCCTTTCTAAATGTCCCATTTCTCCCTCCTCTTCTCCCTTTCCCTTTGGCTTACTCCAAATTGAGTTCAAAGTGCAAAAGCAGTTTGCACTCAATTAACTCAGTAGATGAAAAACAAAGAAGAGGGCAGAGGCAAACTGCTGCAGCCTCTCCAAGTTTGTGTGTTCTCTTTCATCTTGTGTGTTCTTCCTTGTCTCAACCTCGTCTGGTTTTCATCTATGAAATGTTGGAAAGTATGTGACACGCAATGGCTCCTCAGTCTGAAGCAGGCAAGCAGGTGGTTAGGGATAGTGGCCCTGCTTGGAGAGACACCAGGGACCGCACCCAGAACCATTGCCCTCTGCCACTGAGCTTCTCTGCAAAGGCAGAGAAAAATTCACCAGGGATCCTTGCCAGAAGTCCTTGGGCTGCATCCAGCTCCATGCAGAAGCACTCTATCTGTCTGCCATACAGGCAAATCAGAGCAGATGAGGAGGGAGGTGGCAACTGCAGCCCTCCTCTCTCAAGGGCAGTGAGAGAGCTCCACACCATTTCTGCAGGGACCTCCCCATCACGCATTAGCTGCCACTCGAGTGGGTACCAAATTGAAGCATTGGTCTGGATGCAATTTGCTTTTCTATTGCCCCCCTCCCCTTCTAGTGAACTGAGCACATCATTCAAATTGCAGGAAGAACAGAGAGGGAGGGCGCGTGCGTGTCTGGGTCTGGCGGTGAGGGTGATTTGGCTAAAGTGGGCAGATACATCACAACCGCAGCAGCAACCGGCCAGCTGTCGTGGGAGGAAATCAATGAGGAAATTGAGATGAACACTCGGCAGCCTCCACCCAGTGTAGACCCATTCATAAAGGAGCACTTTAAAAGCCATAATCATTGCAGAAAGCATCAGGGAGCAAGCTCTGTTTGGGGGGATTGCTATCATTGCCCATGCCAGTCAGGCATCTCAGGCCCTTCAAGGCACCTTCATCCAGATGTTCAGCTGCTGTGTGTCTCTTGCAGATGGATGCATCCAGAGACATGTCCCGTTCTGACCTCCTAACCACTTTTCTCACCCAGCACCCCCTCTTGAACACCACTTTCCTTCCCTCCTCCTCATCACTGGTTGTCATTCTTTGGGCAGAAAGAATCAGAGCTGGAAGGGAACTCATAGGCCATCTAGTCCAACCCCTTGTCATGCAGGAATCTCTTGCTATAGTACCCCTTAGGGGTGGTCATCTGATATGTATTTTAAATGAAGAGAAATCTAACAGTTTCTGGCTCTTACTGTCAGAAAGTTCTCCCTAATGTTTAGTTGGGATCTCTTTTCTTCTCATTTGAATCCATTGCCTTGGCTCCTACCCTCTGGAGCAGCAGGGAAGAAACTTGTTCCATCATTTACGTGACGTCCTTTCAGATATTTAACAAGACAGGATCAAATCACTTCTCATCTTCTTTCCTTCAGGCTAAACCCACCCAGTTCCCTCAACCATTCCTCACAGGACTTGATTTCCAGGCCTTTTACCATCTAGGTCACTTTCTTCCAGACACTGTCCACCTTATCAATAATATCCTTCTTAAATTAAAAATGACTGTAACCATAAATAGCATATAAACTAAATGTCTCTTCTGCATTTTGTGAAGCTCCAAATACAATCAGGAGGAGCAAAATGGGCCACTGCCCCCAAATAAGAAGTCTGTCCCTCTAGAGAAATGTTTTTTCAGTTAAGCAATTTCTTGCATTGCAGTAAATGCCCTAAAGGTATCAGGTCCTGTCTGATCTTGGAAGCTAAGCAGCATCAGCCCTGGTTAGTGGTTGGATGGGAGACTGCCAGTGAATACCAGGTGCTGTGGGCTCTATTTCCAAGAAAGGAATTTGCAAAGTTTCCACTGAGCATTTAGAAAAGCTGGTCAGATATCCAGAGAAAAGTCACATAGGCAACCCACACCCAGAAAATAGAAGAGTTTTAGATGTGAATGATTTTCAGTATCTCACTCTCTTGAAGGCTAGAAATTTGGGACTGAAGGAAAATTTCACTTGGGAGATGCAGAATTCACAATACCCTCATTTTGTGCTCCCTCACTATAGCCCTCTTCCAACACTGTGTTCTGAATGCCAGCAATAAGGCTCTTCAAGGCCAATAAAAAGACCCTAAACCCAAGACCATGGAGCAGTTTAAGATGAAAATGGAGAGGCTTTTTCTGTTTGCTAGAAAGTGAAATGATACCGAGTGCAGAACTCTTGCATCCTTGTATGGGGTGGGGGGGTTAAAAGAATGAGGATCTACTTTGTTTACGCCTTCCTCTGTCTCATTCACAAGAAGGAATGTCTGTTCCAGGGAGTGAGGGAACATGCAGGAGGAAAACCAGGGTGCTGGCTGGAGGTGGGAGTTCTTCAGGAGGAAATCCACAGCAGGCCTGAGTTCAAATCCCACAGTTGTCCCTGAGGGAGGGGGAGATTTGTCAGGAGCAACTCCATCTCACCAACGACTTCCCATACAAAGCTGTTGAGAGGACAAAATGCCATGAAGCCATGGTTGTGGTTGTCAATGCCCATCTCTGCAAATCTAAACAAACTAGATGAAGAAGAATGCATTATTAGATGAATGACTGATCATTCACTGAACTAGGGATCCCTAGTAGGGTCCCCCAAACTTTGCTTTGGCTAGGTCTTTGTGTCCCCTGGATACAGGACATGGGGCAGATCTAACTAACAGATTGTGCTGGGGTGGGGGTCTCCCAGTGAGCAAGTGTCCCATGACAAGTAGATGTCCCTAGTCTAGAGGGCTTTGAGGTCCCAGAAGTCAGATCTCTCTTGTGAGGAGCACATATAGGGCATGATAACCCATAGCTGAGATGTCGTTCATCCTTTGGGGTCACCAATTTTAATCTGATTGTTTTTTTATGCAGATTTAACCCAGCTTTCTTTAGAGGCCATTGGGGTAGGAGAAACACTATCAAATTAATGTAGGTCAGAGAAAGAGAAGCCATTAAATCTCATTAGCACAGCCTTAATAGTGTGAATTTTTAAAAGTGAGAATGGTCTTGGAGTGGGGAAAAAAGAGGCATTGAGCCTTTTCATGCCCTGGCCTCTCAGGGCAAAATTAAATCCTTTGAATTGGCACAAAGGGAAATAGCCAGGCTTAACAACATGGTGACGTAACTGCAGGTTCTTTGTGGGTCATGGACAGAAAAATAGGTGTCGTTCACAGAAGTCAGCTGTCATGACCAGCTATAGACCTGTATGCTTGCCTAGCTGCCTGTTTTAATAAAACCCAATTACAGAACTAGTCTAGGAGCATAAGGGAACAAGAAACTCTGCTTCCTCTATAGTTGCCAGGTGAAAAACAGGGCAAGACTCCTCTATCTTTAATGGTTGTACAAAAGAGGGATTTCAGCATGGTAAGCAGTGCCTGCTGAAATCCCCTCTCCTATATTAAAGGTACAGGAGCCCTGCCCTGCTCTTCAATTGGCAACCCTAGTTCTATCTTCCGAGACTGGGAAATGAACTGGAGGCTGATGTGCTAACAATCTCCCTGATTCCAGAGTTCCAAGGGGCCTGCTGCCTTTCTGCCCAGGTATTGGGCTACTACAAGATCTCTGCCATTGGAAGCAGGTTGTGTCTGAGTGCAGACACATCTTGGGAATGGGGTCCCACCACTAGACCTTACTGCCCTTCCAGCTCTTTATAGGCCATCTAAGAGATTCAACTACTTGGCAAAGAGACGTCACCTCTCCATCCCAACCCCACAGCTCAAGGCCACACAGCCTTAGCAAATGCGAAGCAAATCTTCCAGCACTGGACTTGCATGCCTGCTGGACTCCAACCTCATCAGCTGAGCTTGGATATAATTAATGTAATGAATTCCTTTACCCAATAATGAAGATATAACTTCCCTACATTACAATGGTAATGTGACGAGGGATGAACAACCCCTTTCATAGCATAACTTTAACAATTTTAGTTACTTTTGTAGTGAGAGGTGCAGGCACCAAACGAAAAAAGAAGACTATTATACCGTTCCAGCGCTGCTTCATACTGTCTTGGGGGCATTCAGACAAATGGAAGATGTTAAAAAGAAAGTGCATGTTTTGTCCCAACAAGTTGTTTTCAAAAGTAGCTGAAAGTAATTAAAAGTAACTTAGGGTACTTTTGGAGAAACGGGAGACTTAAGGTTTGCTTTCTAAGAATTCAAATTACATCAGGCCTCCACATCTGTGAGTTTTCATTGCACAGATTTGATTATCTGCCAATTTCTCCAATCCCTGCTCCCTCAAGCTCTTCTTTTTGCGGGGGGAGCTTCTCTCTTGATGGCTCCAATTGGCCACGCAGCCCTTTAACAAAGTGCCTCTGGCCCTCCTCTTCTTCCACCTGCAGCTGCCTGGCCCAGCTAAGGATAGCTTGCAGCCTGATTTCACAGCACCACAAACCCTCTCCTGGTATATCCCACACACTAAAGGAAGGAGATGGGTGAGAAAGAGGAGGTATAGGCCTACCGTGCTGACCCAGCTCTTTCCCTCTCCTTTCCCTGACCTGGGCCATTTCTGCACTACTCTCTTATAGCGTGATTATTCCACTTTCAACATCCTATGGAATCCTGGGGTTTACAGTTTCGGGAGGGGCCAGCTGGCCCCTCCCGAAACTGTAAACCCCAGGATTCCATAGGATGTTGAAAGTGGAATAATCGTGCTATAAGAGTGTAGTGCGGAAATGGCCCAGGTTTGGACCCTGGGTGCTCGTTCTCTCCACCAAGCCTTGGCCCACACCCACAGAACCACAAACACACATTTAATATTTCGCAGGGGTCCTGCACTCCTAACCCCAACCAATGGAATAATTCTTCCTGGGACCTTGCCACTACTACTGCCACTGCCACTAACTGCTGCAGGGAAGTAATGTTCCGAGCTCCTCATCCATGCACATCAACTGTGGCACCCGCAGTTCCAGCCCGGCCCCGAAGAAGCAATCCCCAGATGATGGGGAAAACACCAGGACTGTCTGGGTTTCAATGCTTCCGCCTTCCCCCTGTTTGACTCTGTCTCCCTTGGAGGCAGGCAGCATTCTTAGAAGCCTTTTTTGAGTAATAAGAGCAGCAGATCTGGCTGCCGATAGTGGAATTGCTTTCTTGTCAGGAAATGGAGCCGCATTTATCTCAAAGCATCATGGGGTAGAGAATCTGGAACACGAGGCCTCAGCCCGGGCTTCTCGGAACAAGAAAAACGAGTGGCAGAATGAGGCAGTCTCCAATGAGAAGAAGAAAAGAGTAAAATCAAACGCTCCTGTTCAACATCGTCCCAGTTTCTGTTGTGTGTTGCAGGCAGGAACCGGTCCACAGGGAATATTCTAAAAATCTTCTTCATTGTGGACTGGAGGAGTTTTACTCCTTAGAGGAGAGAGGCTGGTGAAGGACAGATCAGATGACCACTGGTTTGGAATATGGATTGATGGTTCGGTGCAGTTTTTCAGTCCCAAGAGCCAGTTTCAGGTTTGTTCTGTCAACAAAAATGGCAAAGAAAAGACAAGGGATGAAAGAGCCTCCAGTCTGAGCTGTACAATGGCTTAGGCTCTGTCCAGCCCCTCGGTGGCACCACCAAGAAGTCCAGGGAAGAAAATGGCAGAGCATGCAAACCTTCACACCTAACGTTTCAGGAGCCTTTGGCAGTAGGACTAAAGGGAATGCCACCTCCTGGCAAGGCGGGACCAGTGCCAATTCTCAGCCAGGCTCAAAGCACTGAAGGAGCTTGGCTAGAGCTCCGTAGATCTTTCGTAACTCTAAGACCCTCTGGAGAAGCCCATCTCTCTATCCCATCACCTTCTCAGGTTCATTTGGTGGGAAGAAAGGAGAGGGCCATCTCAATGTCTACTTTCAGACCTTGGAATTCCCTCCCTAGAAGGGCCAAAGATGGTCCCATCCTTGCTTTCCTTTCATCAGCAAGTTAAAATATTCTTACGCTGTCAGGCTTTTGGAAACTGATTGGAGCGGACTTTTACTGTTGGGTGGTGCTGTTTTTAAATTTCAACCCAGAAAAATTAGACCACTAAGGCCATCAAAGGCCCCTCCCTAAACTGCTAACCCCAGGATTCCATAGGATGTTGAAAATGGAATAATAGCACTATAACAGTCTAGTGCGGAAATGGCCCAAGTCTCCCTCCTCAGGAAATATCAATCAGAAGTATGCTAAATGATCAGGCACTAAATAACATTAAGGCAGCCATTGTCCTTCATCCTTCCCAAGAATTAATAAAGGTTGTCCACAAATTAGTCTATGTGCACTGACTTGGGAGTAAGCTACACTGTACACATGGAGAGCATTCCTAAGTACACATTGTTCTGTAAGAAGATTCACACTTACGGATGTTTGAATAGCAATGGGAAACGTAATTGGTCCTCTCTCTGTAAGTATGCAAAATTAATAACCACCTGCCTGCGGGTTGACCCCCCCCCAACCTACAAAACAGTCTCGGGGTCCCTGCCATCCTTTGGAGTTTTTCTCCTCCCTCGCCTGCCAGAGTTTTGCATCCAGGGGGCATCGCCTGGGGCCATGCAAAATGAGAGCATATTGTGCTTCAAGGCAAATAAATACAACAATGAAGGAATAATAATTTTTAATGAAACAGAATTAGTGCCCCCGCACCAACAGGGAGACCCTTGACGGGGAATATTTGGCAACAGAGCCAACGCAGCCACGCCATGGCAGATTTGCAAGGGGCAAATAACGTCCGGTCTGCCCGGCCATTTTGGGCCATGCCGCTTCAGACCCTGTAGGTGTCGACTAACTGGACTGAATCCGCCCACCACCCGCTGAAGCATTTCTTCCCCACACAGAGGTCAGGCAGGAAGAGCTTATATAAAATTTCTCGCTAACCTAGCCTCACTGTTTTCTGCATGAGTGTGCTCTCTTTTTTTACCAGGTGATGAGAAGGAAGCCCCTCACCCACCCCTAGACTCTGAAATGGTACAACCGAATATGAATTGCTCCATATCAGTGGACTGATTCATCTCTGAGAGCCAGTGTGGTATAGTGATTTGGGCACTGGACTATGACCCCAGAGACTAGGGTTCGACTCCCTGCTCAGCCATGGAAACCCACTGAGTGACCTTGGGCACATCACACACTCTCAGCCCCAGAACACCCTGTAATAGTCTCACCTTAGGGTCACCATAAGTTAGAAATGACCTGAAGGCCCACAACAACAATTCACACTTTCCAGGCACTGAGCCCTATCCCATAAACAAGTTTATGGATTTCACCATCGCTCTTGAAGTTTGGCTTAAAGCCCATAGTGGCTTCACTGTTGCCTAATGCAGAAGCCACCATCTAACCCTGGACTAACCACCTCAAGGGAAAACAACATGTAGGGAGACCTGTCATGAGGTGAAAGAGAGGAAAGTCAAGGAGGTAGGAAATTCTACCTTTTCTCCCAGTTAGAAGGCAAGAGTGAAAACTGGAGAGACCTGCTGTAACTTTAATGGTTGAGCAAAAGCTGGAATTTCAACAGGGGTTGATCATTACCTGGTTGCAACATCTGCTGAAAACCCCTATTCTACACAAATATTAAAATGATGGGGCCTTCTCCAGTTTTCAATCTGTCAACCCTATCTCCCAGCCCCTACCACCCCAGTTCTCACCATAGCAGAGCTGATCTTGTAAGCCTATGAGAGAAAGAATGGGAGGAATAGGAAAGACTGATAAATCACTCAACAGTAGGGTTGCCAGGTAAGGCGTGTCCCATAACTTCCAAGATTTCACAAGTGAAAACCGGGAGAATGTGGCCAAGCAATATCAGAACGTGGTCAAGATGGCGAAGGTTATTAATGAGGAAAAATTGACAGGATAGAAGAATCTGCAGTGGTTCACTTTGGCCTGACCCTACCGGGAAGAGCAAGATTCTGCCCCCTCCTCTCATCTTCCCCTTGCTGAGTTAAAAAGGTGGGATATAAATCAGCATCGTCAATGTCATCATCATCCACGATTTTCATTGTAGCTGTTACACATAAGAGAGAAACTTTAAAGTTAGTCTAGCCGTTGGAATGGTCTTCCTTTGAACCTCCGGGTGGAAGAGGATCTCACCCATTTCCATAAAGGGCTGAAGATTTTCCTCTTTGATTCATCAGTTTAAGCCACTGGATTGTGTTTAAGATGCTGAGATGAGCAGTGACTGGTGAGGCATTGGGGATTTCATTCCATGTGTTGCTATCATGTTATGTTTGTTGTCCTTGTCCCTGACTGTATATGCTGATGTTCTACCTGTTGGGAGTGGCAACCTTTGCATGCTTAATTAACTGGCTAGTTTGTTTGCATGTTTATTGTAGGCATAGAGAGATAGCCTAGAGAAAACTTCCTGTTTGTTTTGGTCAACACCTCTTCCTCCAGCACGTACACATTCTTTGGTCTTAAAAAGGTTCTCTTGCCATTTACTCCTTTTTTTTGTCTTCGCCTTTTGTCCTGAAAGCATGCCCTGAGATCTCCTAACAGGGATTATTTTCAGCAAGCAGGTGAGTGCTTAATTGTCTTCCTACCTTCTTCAAGAATTGAACCTGTGTAGACTATGCACAAGATTTTGTGAGTAAATTCTTTTATGTTTTTAACCAAACTGTTTTTTGTGTTTATTTTGAGCTAGGTTAAGTGTGTTTGGGGTGGAGTGATAGAAGTGGGACTGGTAATCTGTTCAACTTCCCTTTTTGTGCAATTACTGAGATACTCTGCTGATTGAGAGTCTCATTACCAAAAATCTCTCAATTCCCCAACACTGCCATTTGGTGAAAAGGACATTATAAATAACGGTTGTTGTTGTTGTTAATGGAGGACCAACTGCTTTTGCATTTTGAACCCAGCTTTCAGCAACGGAAGTAAGCCAGGGACAAAGGAGGAAAGTGGGAGAAGGAAAGAGAAACCAGACCATTTTAAAAGCAGCTGAGAAAGTGGGATGACAGAGGATGAATTGGGACAGTTCCTCTCAAACAGTGAGTGGGTGTGCCATGCCGCCAACCTGCCCAATGCACACATTTCACTCTTCTGCCACATCAGGGTGAAATTAAAAGTGGGAAACACAGTTGAGGGCTGGGTCATGCCACTCATACTACACGCACGCACTGTTTGGCGAACATTTTTTTCTTTAAAGTGACTTAGATTATTTATTGAGAGATACACAATCATACTCTTCCCACACAGGCACATTTTCTTTTAAAAATGCCATGGGTGAAGAGTACAGCATGAGCAAGTCTTGACTTGAATTGTCATGGCAACAAGGCCTGAAGCTCTAACAAGGTGAAGGAGGAGGTAACCGCGCTGCCTCTTCCCTGTCGCTCGAAATTTCTGGTCCTTGGTCCAGGCCTGCTACACAGCTGGAAATGCCAACACGGGAGAAGTGCTCAGAGGTGTTGACGCCTCAGCTGAACAGGAAAATTCACAAAGTGTCAGGCTTAGGAAAGTCCAGAAACGTGAGGAAAATGCCCCTGTGCCCACAGAGACCATATGGGGGTTGACGTTTGGGGGTTCGAGGTATACATTGAGAGGTTGCACCACTCCAAGGTCTTGTGAAGAGCTTGCTTCGTAAAGTTCCACAGTTGCCCACTCCTAGGCTAAAACATCCCCAAAAGATGACCATCTCCAATGAAGTACCCCTGAGATGTGATTACTTAACTACTTAGAAATGTCCAGCAAAGGAGAGTCCACAACTTTGTGAAGCAGTCAGTCCACTCTCCAACACCTTTCACCATCAGAAAGTTCTTGCTTGGCCAAAAACTCCTTTCTTGTGATTTGCATCCATTGGTTTGGGTCTCAATTTCTAGACAAGCAGAAAACAAGCTTGCTCCCTCTTCCGTGTGACAGCCCTTCAGATATTTAAAGATGCCTATGATGGCACCTTGCTATTGTCAGAATCTTGGGTCCCAAATTTTCAAGAGGAAACACAGTTTGCAACACCCAGCAAGATATGTAGACATATCATCTCCTCTCCACCCCTGCCAGCCATCTACGTCCCTGCTTTTCCAAACAACTGAGCCCATCTCAACTACCTGTCACTATAGGGATGTCTGGAGCCGGAAAAGATTGTTTTTGATTGAAAACAGGGGTGACAGGAACCCGGGGCTCTCATGCAGCCCACAAGTTGCAGTTTCAAAACCCCTCCTTTGACAATTTGGACCACAGAGAGACATTCCTAGAACTACCTTCTCAACCACATTAAGCCATCTGCTTGAATAAAGGCTCACCCAGCATTCAAAGCCATATTTTTAGGATCTTGCAGGAGTAGAGGGGTAATGCCTGGGGCATGCATTGCCACTGTTTCCAAGGGCCCATGAAGAATTTAGCAAGTGAAGACCATCGCAAGAGGAACAGATCATCACTTTGACAACAAAGAGGTCACATTTCTGCCAAGTGAAGCTATTCAGTTGCCTTGTTGATGAACCCACACGTCTCCTAGCTCTGCCTGGATGCTGTGAGAGGCACAGTCCATCCTGGGGGATGTTTGTGTCCCTCTCAGAGGCTGCCAGGAGGCTGAATGAGCTGCCTGTTCCCCTCAGCCTCTCTGTAGCAAATGGAAAGGGACATCTTAAAAGTCCCACGGGGGAAAGCGGCTGGTCCTATGTCACACTCCACAGCTCTGAGGTGTCAGCAGGATTTATGGAAATGTTCCTGACAGGAAGGTATTTCTGCAGGTCATACAGTCTCCAGGGAAAGGCCCCAGGGACAGCAGCAGAGAACAAGCATCTGAGTGCTCCTTTTACAGTCAGTATCACTGACCTTCAAAGCCACCCACTGCAGCTCTGCAGTCTGTCTATCCATCCATCCATCCATCCATCATTTCGCTAGGTATGATTCTTATGCACTGCTTCCTCCCGTCTTCATCTCGTTTCACCTTCCACTGCTTTTGTTCCTCATATCCACCTCCCACTATCCTCTTTCCTCTCTCTCTCTCCTTCTCAGTCCTGTTTTTGGACCTGGATTAGCAATACAATAGCATGTGTATTTCTATACCGCTTATCAACTAAGTGCTCTCTATGCAGTTTACAATGTGTTAGCTAATTGCCCCCAACAAGCTGGATACTCATTTTACCGACCTGCAGAAGCATGGAAGGCTGAGTCAACCTGGAGCCCGGCTGGATTGAACTTACAACTTTGTGGCTGCAGTACCAGCATAAAAAGTTTTGCCAGATCCAGCCAGGATAGGGGCAACTAGCCCAGTGACCAGCAAGAGAAGCCCTGCAAGGGACAGGAGAGGTCCAGGAAAGCTTCTTTTCCAATGGTCTTTGCCCCTGACTCATCCATTCAGGAAATTGTATTCCAAGGTAAACTACCTCAGAGCATGGAGTTCAGTATATAAAGTCCACCAAGAAGTATCAATAGACCCCACCTTCTTTTATTTCACTCACCCCTCTTACTGGCCAGGAGTTCCATGAAGTGCCCATGTATCTTCCAGTCCCTACTCCAGAGGAGCAAAGGAGAAGCTACCAGCCACCTTCGCTGACCTTGGAGATGCTCCTGAAAGAATAATAGCCATCCTCTTATCCTACTAGTCATCTTTTCCCATCTTTCTGCTCACAGACAACACACCCTCCAACATAACACAGGTGAAAACTGGAACATGCATGGCCAAGCAACATCAAAGTGTGGTCAAAATTGTAATAGTTATGAATGAGGAAGAACACACAACTTCGGAGGGGTTGCAGGTGTTAGCTTTTGCCTGAGACCACTGGAAAGGGCAAGAGCTTGCCTTTCCCACTAGTCTCAGGCAAAAGCAAACTCTTCTAGCCTTTGTGTTCTCATCCAAATAATAAATGATTCAACATTTTTAGTTTTTTCTAATTATTGCTATTGTGATCTATTTTTCTAAATTTATTATTAGTAGCATTATTAGTATTACAGACTGATTGATCTGAAATCCACACATAAAGGGCGGATATAAATAAGTGAATAAATAAGAAGGATGTAGAGGTTTGAGTGGAGACCAGAGTTAGATTCCCTGCTTGGCCATGGATACCATGGGTGACCTTGGACACGTCACATACTCTCAGCCCCAGAAAACCCTGTGATAGGTTTGCTTGAGGATTGCCACAAGTCAGAAACTAATTGAACATATACAACAACAACAAGTCAGTGCCCAGTTAAACTGGGAAAGAAATACAAAAAAAGGGCCATATCTTTGCCCAGATTTCAAACTGTGTTCTCTCTACTCCCATTCCCATGCACACAGAGACAAATCTGGGTTGTTAACAATCTGCAGTCCGGTAACGGTGGTCACTGAACCATAATGAAAAAGAGCCGGAGACCCTCCAATATTTTATAACATTTTATTGATCTAATAATGGCTGTTAGGAGAATATAACTTTGGCTTCTGCAAGCCAGTTTTTAAGATACTGGCACATTTATGGACCCTTCTTCCCTGCTCTCTTCTGAATCCCTTAGCAATAAATGAAAGTTCAGGAGGCCCATTTACATCGCTCCCAGTGTCACTCAGGACTAGATTTGCCAGTACGGGACCATCCCAGGCCCTTGAGGTTTCTGGGCCCAATCCTGAGATGTAGATATGGCCCCTAGCAATCTTTTTAAATCTGTGCATTAAATACCAAGCACAGTTGCTCACAGCTTGTCATTCAAACTCACACACAGAGAACATATGTTTCTGTTTGGGAATTAAAACAGAGACCATAAAGAGAAATAAGAAGTTGTTCTTTCACATCTATTTAGGGAGATGGGATAAGGAACATTTACTGTAGCCTACATACTGCTAGATGGATGCAGAGCAGAACAGAGGGCGAATCCTGGCACCATGATGAGTGAGAAGGAAAGAGGAAATTAACTACATAAATACATGTACCCACCCACCCCATCCCCTAGACAGTTTACAAATTCCAGAAACAATTCAGTTAAGCCTTCCAGACTGAAGCAAACTTTTGCTCTGCTAGCTGAGCTGGAGATTTGCACATAGCTCTTTCCTCTTGCCAGGAGAATCTACACCCTCACCTCCTGACCGGAGATGACACATGAAAACTGGAGGCTCCAGGACAGGCCCTGAGATCTGGTAACCCTAAGACAGCAGAGGGCTCTGTCTCTTTATTCCACAAAGTACCAGTCTCTGCTTGTCAAGTGTCAAGGAAGATAACTGGGTATCTGGGCAGAGCATGTAGGAAGGCATGCACCAGGCTCCAGACTTGAACTGGGAAGGAGCAGAAGAAGCATCGATTCTGGCTGGAAGGCTTTGTTGTTGATTTTTCTCTTTTCCCTGTGGCTTCCAATCCAGACAGAAACATGCCGAAGAAAGATCTTCCACCACTCTGCATTTTTCAAACGCACTTTGTTCTGTTCACCACATCTTTATCCTTGCTAGCTGGCCTCGTTCCACCACCGCCACTACCACCCCCTCCCTGTTCTCCGTATCTAGCCACTCTCCCCATTTGAGGCTGCTGGAGAATGTTTGCTCCAGCAGCTAAGCTCTTTTTTGGAAACAATATAAACACTGACAGGTTAAAAACATTCCAAAAAACCCCTACAGGGTTATTTTCATTTCCACAAGTTGCTGGGAAAGGATGCCAGACATCCTCCCTCCCTCTCTCTCTCTCTCCTTCCAAACTGTTACTACTGGATGTAAAAACTTCAGAAGAGTCCTGAAAACAGAAAAGGCCAAAGGTTGGAGGAAACACACTGTTTTCTACAGTGGTCAGTCAGAGGCACCAGATCCTATCTGATCTTGGAAGCTCAGCTGGTTCAGGTCTGGCTAGTACTTAGATGGGAGACAGCCAACGAATAGCAGACGCTGTAGGTTATATTTCAGAGGAAGGGACTGGCAAAAACACCTCTGAGTATTCCTTGTCTAAGAAAAACCTAGGAAACTGATGGGGTTGCCTTAAGCCAACAGGCAACTTGAAGGTACATACACAGAGAGAGAGTCAAGGTAAGGACATGAAGTCTTCTCCCATTGTAATTTCCAAGCACCTGGAACAGAGGCAGGCTGCTTCTTATCAGAAGATGATATACAGGTTTCCTGGATCTCAGGTCTCAGAGAACTTGACTCTCTTCTCCGGTCTTTAGAGCAAGAGAGAGAGAGAGAGAGGAATCTCAGGATGAGAGCATCATCTCAAATACCACATACATCTATGTGCTCTTGGCCCCCTACTGTTGTCGATTGCTTTAGGGAAAGAGCTGTAGATTTTATTGTTCAAAGCAGGGCTTGGAAAACCTTCTTGGGCTGGATTGCTATTACTCTGTGTTCTTCAAAGCAGTGTTTCCAAAGGTTTTTAAAAACAGAGTTGGGACACATGTGGGATCCCTCCCACGTTCAGTGCAGAACTTGGAAGATTTGGGCTGTTTACACACTACACTGTTACAGTGCTGTTATTCCACTTTCAACATCCTATGGAATCCTGGGGTTTGCAGTTTAGGGAGGGAACCTTTAGAATTCTCATCCAGAGAGCTCTTTGGCCTTAATAAAGTACAAACCCCAGAATTCCACAGGATGTTGAAAGTAGAATAATAGCACTATGACAGTAGTGTCGAATGGCCTTAATTTCCAAACAGAGAAGTAGCCTCACCTTGGTTAGATTCAGTATGCACTGTGTGCATGACATACTCTGAGCAAGTGTGGTTGGTGCTTATCATCCTTAACGACAACAAGGCAGGCGGGGGGGGGAGATTGTTTGCAATTCTCAGGTTTTGGCCCTGAAATCCCAGGGCCAAGGACGCTCCTAATCTGGCAACCCTACATATAATCATTTTGTGACTAGTAGCCACTGTTAGCCCCATACCTTCTCAATCCAGCCAGCCCACCGAGAGAGACAGAGAGACACTATTAAAATAAAATTTCAGAAAATGTGGCGGGGGGGGGGAGAAAACATTAAAAGGGTGGAAGTGCACTAGATATGAATGTGAACTAGGCATATAGATTAATGTAAACTGACCACATATCCAGGAATACATTATCCTGAAGCTGACACCTGTAAAATACTAGGAAGCTAAAGCAGCAAGAAGTTCTGACTATCAAGCAATGGGTGGTGAGCATTTATCTCTCCAAGCCTGGGGTTTTGAAAATCTTTTAGCAGCAGGAGAAGCAGGCAGCATCCAGATATGCTGGCCATCAGTTCAACTGCAATTTGCAGGGATAGAACTTTAAAGTACCTCTGCATCTACAAATGTCAAAGTCTCTTTTCTCCAGCCTTTTTTCCAGCTGTCTGGGCCTTCAAGTTGTTTCTGACTTGTGACGACCCTAAGGCAAACCTATCATAGGGTTTTCTGGGGGCAGAGAGTGTTTAACACTGTCAAAGTCACCCAGCGGTTTTCCATGACTTAATGGGAAATCAGACCCCGGACTCCATAGTAATAGTCCAATTCTCAAACCACTACACCATGCGGAAAATTAGTGGTTTGTAATACAACCAACTAGAAAGGTGTAACTGCTGAACACACCCACAACTTAATCCATGTTCAGTCCCCTTTCAAAGCCTTCCAAAGTTGCTGCCTTTGCTATACCTAGTGGCAGTCAGTATGCTGACTAAAGAAGTCTTTTATCTGTCTAAATCCCTTGCAATTCAGTTTCACTTGATGACACCTGTTACCCTGATTTCTGGGGCCCCTTGGGGGACATCTCAGTGTGCTCCACATGATGGGGAATGGAAACTAGCCAGAGCATGAGCTATAGCAATGCAAGAGGCAGGGTAACCTAACGGGGTCTTTTTACCCCGTTTTTACGGGGTCAGGCCAAGCCAAAAACCAAACAAGAATGTCCAATAGATGATTTTATTGAATGCAAGTCTCACACACCAACGCAATCACGCACACAAGCACCCAAGAGCTATTAAGAAACAAAAGAGAGGAAATTGGATAGGGGAGTATTGGAGGGGTACAGCTGGGGTAATACTGCACCTTTTCCTGAAGTCCTGGGTCTGGGAAGGCAGCGGAGAAGTGGGGCTCAGCACGGAGAGGGCTGAGGGGATTGCTCGACGGACAGAGCAATGGTCTGCTGGGGTGACCGGGAGTGATTCGATGAAACGCTCAAAAGCCAGGACTATTTGTAGGAGAAAAAGTACCTGGAGGACTAATCCTTTTCTGGGGAGAACAATGGATGTTGGAACGATAACGAAGCTCCACCATGGTAATTTCCTTTGTGTGATGGGATTGCAAGGTGTTGCCAAAGTCTCAGGCTCTTCAGCTGTGTTCGTTTGTGGTGTGACTTCATGTAAATGGTCCTCGCCTGATGGAATATTTGCTCAACTTGGGGCAGACACACTAATCCCCTCAAGTCGGCGTCTTGGGGCTGAGGACCCTTTGTTTATTGTGGGTGTACACATCTTGAGGTCTCCTGGGGCTACATGACTGGGGATTTTACTGGCCTGACCTGGTTCTTGGTCCTTCGACTGTGACTTCCTGTGTGCTCATCTGGGCGACCTCTCAGACACACAGAATCATATTTAATGTCAAATTGTGGACCCCAGGATACGGTTTTTCCATCAGAGTAACATACCCACTGGATTCTAATTTTATGAAAACAAGCTCCCTCTACCCATTTTTCCCTTACAGCATGTATAATTTCATATACTTCTATCATACATTCCCTACCTATCTTTTACCTAACCTTAAAAGCTCCCAATGGGATAGTACAAAGCTGAAAAAGATGCTGAAGGGTGCAACTAAATAATTGGTGGTCTGGAATATCTCCCCTACAAAGAAACTCAAGACTATTAATGTCGGGGGGATGTGATTTCCTAACAATCTCTACCATGAAATATGTAAACCTGCAAATCAATTTTTCACAGCCGCGGCACGTTAGAATGATGTTTTCACTGAGTTTTCCACCATGACCTCCCAAGTCCTTGTTTTCATCAGTGGCCAAATGAACTTTTCCTAATCTTCATTCAGCCACAGGGAGGTGAGCAAGGTGACACAGAGCATTGTGAATGTGGCGATAAGACAGTATGTTATTAGCACAAATAAATAAATAAACCAGATGAAGTATGGAATGCAAATGTAAGGCCACCTTCCAGCAGACTTCAGTCAGACATAAAATGAGTCTCCGGTGAGCAAAATGCCACATTAACGAAGTGCCACAAGAACTAAGAAATCTTCCTAACCCCATTTGCGATTTGCAAATTGTGCAGAAACCGGGACTTTTATCCAACACCATCTGTTAATGGCTGTGCACTGAGAAAAAAAATCAACCTGCTTTCCCAAGATATGGAGTAGTAAACATCTCTCTGAGAGAAGCAGGCATCTTCCCCGCTCTCCTCTCTTGTAATAAACTATCCCTTTGCCAGGTGAAGAGAGAATGAGGGGGATAAACCACAACAAAGAAGAAAGGAGATGTTTTTCAAGAGGACTGGGCTGGGCAAATTTCCAGGTTAATTTCAAAGTCCTCTTCAAGGTGACTCACAGTAGATCCAAGCATTGTGAGGAGCACCACCAACACATGGGCAGGATCTTTCCTTCTCCATTTACACACAGCAACTGAGACAAGCAGGGGGAAGGAGACAGTCTTAAGGTTAGAGTTCCCAGATTTCAGGGCCTGGCCCTTCTCCTCTAATCCTCAAGTCAAGAAGGAAGAATCTCAGGGTGAAACAGCTGTCTTGAAAAGTGAGTGCATATTCATTTTCTTCATGTTTCGATTGAGCTGGAATCCTGCACCGGAGACATATATCTGGCATGAAGCTATGTCTTCATGGCTATATCAGTACACCAAACACTATAGTGCCAAGAAATCAAAAAGAAGGGAACTGCATAAATACACAAGATATAATATATTATGAGCTACACACACAGACACACTCACACGCAGTAAAAATATAATAAACAGAAATTATTGACTTCCAGTATCTATCTGTTTCAAAATACGTAGTCTTCTTCAGAATTCGCGATAAACATGAAGCCAATAAATACCATGAATCTGAACCAAAAATTAACTTACAGACCAGGTCATGGAATTCCGTTAACCTACCTTTTTGAAAAACATTTGTTCCATAGCTATATCTCCAGGTGCCACCTCCTCCAAATTGTGTTCTTTTGAGTGAAACAGCCTCCTGCCACCAGCCATTTCTCGGGAGAGCAGGGGGATCAATGGAGTCACATCCCACTATTTTCCTCCAGGCATCTGCAGGGATCTCTGGGCTGGTCCCTGTGCAATCTCTGCAGATGAGGTGCTTGCAGCTACAAGAAAATGGCTGGATCCACCTCAGCTGATCTCCCTGTTCCCCAACAACATGGAAGTGGGACTATGTTGCTTAAAAGTCAGGCATTGCACAGTTGTTAAAGAATTCCAATCTCCACAGCAACTAAAAAAAATGGGTGAGGATAGTGTAAGTTGGACTTACACTATTGTAACACATTAACAGGATGCTAACCTTAGTGGGGTTTCTTTTATTTGAATGACATGCCTGTGTAAATGTGATTGACACTTAATATAGCTGCAACACAAAACATGGATCCATGCTTCTGCTTGTCATGTCAACATCTGTTGGTGGTAGGGAGCTGGAAATATCATCCTTCAGCATCTCACTTGCCAGCACTGCAGAATCCTATGGAATCCTGTGTTCAGTTCTGGGCACCTCAATTCAAGAAGGATATTGACAAGCTGGAGCGTGTCCAGAGGAGGGCGACCAAAATGGTGAAGGGTCTGGAAGCCATGCCCTATGAGAAGCAGCTCAGGGACCTGGGGATGCTTAGTCTGCAGAAGAGAAGGTTAAGAGGGGACATGATAGCCATGTTTAAATATTTGAAGGGATGTCATGTCGATGAGGGAGTGGGCTTGTTTTCCGTTGCTCCAGAGACTAGGACAAAGAGCAATGGATTCAAGCTGCAGGAAAGGAGATTCCACCTGAACCTCAGGAAGAACTTCCTGATGGTCAGAGCTGTCTGGCAGTGGAATCTGCTGCCTTTAAGTGTGATGGAGTCTCCTTTTTTGGAGGTTTTTAAGCATAGGCTGGATGGCCATCTGTTGGGAATGCTTTGGGGTGTTCCTGCATAGCAGGGGGTTGGACTGGATTGCCCCTGGGGTCTCTTCCAGGTCTATGATTCTAACTCCACTCCTCAGCACAGCTGCCTGGATTTTAACATGGGCTTCAATGCTTGAATGAGGAGATGAATCATAACTATTACATCATGGCTACTTGTCTTATGCAGAATCTCAGGCATTGCATTTCCCTTGGTAGAGTTACATTCTGTTCATTTTTAACTCATTTTTTCCTTTCTGTCATGAAGGCTATTTTGAACTGTATCCCTATGTTCTGCAATGTTAGTTTGCTATCCCAGTTTTGCATCATCTGCAAATGGGGTGATGATTTTTGCCATCACCTAAGTTGAAGTGGGGTGTTTGTGATTCCAGAGGTTATTCCCATCAGTCTCAAACAAGAAGACCAATAATAATCAAGTATGATGGAAACTATATTCCAACCATACCTGGAGAGCCACAGTTTTCTAATTTCTGGTCCGAGCGTTTGATTTTAAAAAAATGTTGAAGAATACACTGCCCAGGAAAGAGTCCTGTGATGCCCCACTAACCCCAAATCTCCCTCTGTTTGATCAGAATCATTGATGAGCACTTTTTGCATAGAGTTTTCACACCAGCTGCGAATGCACCTGACAGCCCTGTCACCTAGCTTATATTTAAGCAGCTTACAAACCAAAATATTATGAGGGATTTCCTCAAACGCTTTCCTGAAATCAAGATAAACTGTGTTCAGAACCTTCTCACAATTCACTAAGCTAATAACCTGATTAAGGAAAGGTGTTTTGGACTGGGGGAGAGAATATTTTGTCTAGCAGGATTTATTCTTCGCAAAGCCATGCTGGATTTTACTATGTTTGTCGAGATGCTTCCAAGCAACTCTGTATTTGTTATCTTCCCTGGTCTTGAAGCCAAAATTGCCAGTCTGCATTTGCCATTGCCCTTTGACAATGTTTTAGCACGAGTGGCCATGATTTCCCTGGCTCTTGTGAAACCCCTTCATTTCCCTGCAGCAATGCCATGAACTCTCTTGGATGGCAGCAACCAGCTACTGGAAACAACTCTGAGCAGTAAGCACATGAGACTTTCAGCAACAGGCCAAAAGAAATGGCGGTGGCTAGGCTCAGAGACCTCAACAGTACTGTGGTTCCAATGCTGGGTGAGCAAATTAGCACATATATTTTCAGGAGGGTGTAGAAACAAGGGAAAGGAGGTGTGCTTTATTCCTAAATCAACATCCAATCCCAGGGAATAGGAAGCTGCTGTGCTTTCTTTGAGGCTGGCTTTGCCAAGCTCAGTTCTCTCCCCAAATTCATCAAAAAGCAGATTCTCATTACATCTTTATTTTATGATGTTGACTGTGCAAAGCCAAGCTGCTTCGTTTTTCCGAGACTCGGCGATCCCCCTAAGCAGCAGAAGGAGGGACGTGGGGAGATAGGAGGAAGTGTGTGTTGGTGTGTTTATCACTTCAACAGAGGCCCAAAGGCCCCAGGCAGTTGTGATGTCAGTCTGAGATAACGCACTTCATTTGTGACTGTGTGGAAGAATCTCCAGCTAGCCAGATATTTCCATAGGTGGCAGAGAAGTGGGATGGAAGAGAAGACGCAGCTGGAAGAAAAGGATGGTGGTACTTGAGGAGCAGAGAAGATGGTAATGGAAGAGGGTGAGCAGCGCCCAGAACAGTTCCTGCAGTGTGTTGACAAGAGATATAAGACAACAAAAGCCTGTTGAGTGTGGTGTGTGCTCTCGCGTGTTTCGCTAAGAATGCAGCAACTGTAATCATTCTTTCTCAGCACTCAAAACATCTACTGAGAGTGTTGGATGTATGGGAAGGAGGGAAGTCACCGTGGAGAGGATTGGATTCTCCCACACCACTCCACCCCCCAGTTGGGTTTGAGAGGGAAGGGAGGACATTTCAGGAACATAGAAGAATTTCTAATTAACCCTAAGTCATGGGAAGGGGATATCTTTAAGGGAACTGCTTGGGAAGGAGCATGAAAGGCTTTTCTGAGATCCAAGGAGAGTTCTACCCACTCCTCTACCCAACTGAACCTTTAACGAATGGTCACTTTCTGTCCCAGGCTTTGACTTCTTCTGGCAGGTCTTGTGTAGGTTTGGTAGCAGCATTTCTTTCGGTATGATGCAATTTGCAAACAAGCTGGCATGGAAAGAATAATCATAACCAGTAGCAACAGAAGCTATGCAGAAGTTGCAGAGTGAAGAGTCCCACCACGGTCTCAACTCAATGGCTGCATTTCAGTTCAGTGTAACAATAGCAAGAAGCTTTGCAGGAAGGGAGGCAGACGGATAGATAAACTAATGGACAGACAGACAGACACATGCACACACACAAATGGGGGAGAGGGTGTCCTTTGGCTTCCAGGATGAGGAGTGGATTTCATCTATGGATTCTCTGGCATCTCTGGGATGATCTCTGAGATCATCCAAAGGCATCTTTCTCAGAGCATTTATATAGAGAAAGATACATTAATTAGGCAAACATCTGGGGGAGGCTGTCAGCCCATAAATACAGGGGAGGGGATGGGGAGAGAAATCTGTTGTAGAAAACTGGTGCACCGGTAGAAGCAATGTATTCTATGTTCAGATCTGTAACTCGTGTTCCTGGAAACTTTGACCCTCACCTTGTGTGCTCACTTCACTACTGGATACTCCTTTGGACTGACACTCAGAATTTATCACTGACTCAGACTGCTGAAACAACAAGTGGTAATTAACTGACCAACCATTGTAAACTTTATCTGTGGCTGCTGGTAAAGACTCTAATTGGAGAGCTGTGAGCCTTGGCTTGCTGCTGGCATAGAACAGTAGGGCCTTCTGAATGAAAAGTCAAGCTTCTACCCCTAATATAAAACAACTCTTCCACTAAAAATAAGTTTCTTGTCCTCGTGGTGCAGAATAAAAAGCTGGTTTAAACAGGAACACTGGCAAGCTGCCCTTTAGTGCAGTCTCACCACCATCCTCCAGCTTGGCCCATCCAGCTTACTCTTGTCTGTATCAGCTGACAGGAACAGCTCTCCACCATCACAGATAATGTGTCTCTATGGAGGGTGAACTTGGGCTTGTCTGAGCAACTGCCCTTCCCTCTAGAGATCAACATGTGGTAACTTGAACCCTCTTGTTACTGTAGTTTCTAGTCCGAACTTGTGGTAAATTAGATATCATTTGATATCAAGAATTTGACCTTCACTACCCATTCCTTTCCATGTGCTTGTGAGGCCCCCCGACAAGCACACACACGGGCACGGCCGAAAATAGCTGAACTATTCAAAACAAATCCAGGTAGGCCAGTAATTGCCGGACTGCAGCTTCAGGAGACCTCCAGGCAAGTACCCTCTTAAGATCACATTATGTATGCACGCAGCTTACAAAAGATCCCCTGCCCCGAGCAGGCAGCTTGACGAGCGGAATATCCAACTCTCAAGCACTCCACCTTTGCATACTGTCTACACTATTGACAACGCTGTCATAATTCAATCATCTAAAGTACTGACCTTTCGGAGGCTTTGTCTCCAGCCTGAAACCCATTGTTTTCCATGGGAACGGACTAGCTTACAGGCACATTTTCCCCTATAAAACCCCCTGATTTTGAGCATCTCATCGGATCACTCTGACTTCCATCCTGCCTTGCTGTTGCTTCGTTTGACGAGCCTTTCCCTCAGCTCCCACGTGCTGAGAATCTCCAATACCATGGACTTTTCTTCCGATAAACCGGGCTTCAGGATCAGGTGTAGTATTTCCCCTGAAAAATCCCTCTCAAACTCCTCTATCCAACTCCTACCTTTCTTTCATTAGGTCTGTGTGAGTGGTTGCATACATACATATTGACTGTGTTTCAAAATAAAGGAAAACAATTATTATTTACTTCTGTTTGATTATTGACTCGGCCTGACTCCGTAAACATTGGGTTCAAGATCTCCCTAGGTTGCCCTGCCTCTTGCATTGCTTAGCTTGTGCTCTTGCTAATTCCCATTCCCCAGTATTTTGAGCACATTGAGGTGTCCCTCACGGGACCCCAGAAATCAGGGTAACACTCTTCTCCAAACAGAGGTGCAGCCTGCAAAGGGAATGGATAAGCCTGATGGCATTCAGAGACATGAATATATTTGTAAAGGTAGGGTTGACAGCCTCCAGCTTCTAGAATGCGACAATCTACGAGGCCACATCAATGGCTTCCCTCCAGCATGAATCAGAATGAAATGACTGAAAGAAAGGACTGCAGCAATTAAGACGGCTGCAATGTCTCCGAAACCTAGCAGCTCAAAGGCAAACAAGCTCATCTCCTGTTTGCATCACTTGGCGGACACGACAGGGGGATGAATCCGCGGAGTTGCCACTGTGAAAATTCACTAGATGCGGCTTTAATATCAGATCTTTCTGTGTAACCAAGATCTGATTGGCAGGAGGACTTTGCTAGACATGCCAAACAGGCCCTTCCCCACCAAGTTGGGTGTTTCTCACCTTTATTGTTCAGCAATTTTCATCTGCTCGCTGTCTAGTGCAAGGAAAAAAAGCTATGCAGGAACCAGGGAAGAAAGAGCCAAAGAAGGGAACAATGGGAGGAAAACATAAAGATTCAGGACCTTCAGGAGCAATCAAAAAGGATGTGGGGTCTATCTGGGGTTTACATACTCATCAGCCCAGCTCTATTGCCTTGCAGAGGCCATGCAAGAATGAACCCCAGCTGCAGCATCTTGCCCAATAGATGCTTTTCTTTCTGGAAATCCACCCAAAAGCCAGAGATTAAAAGAGTCTCACATCACAGGCCATTTTATTCAGGGTCTACAAAAGCACAGTATCTCTCTCATAGTCTCAAGACAACCAAAGCAGAATCACAGTCCATCTTTGTCAGTGGCGGCAGAAGAAATCTTGCTTAGTATATCATTGTCAGAAGAAAACAAACATGGCCAGTTCATTTCCAGGTATGCCCCCTGGATCCAGATTGTATAAGACCGTTGAATCCAAAGAAGGTATCCATCCTGAGCAGCCCATTTGAATTCAGACCTTGTCCAATGTGTTCTTCAAGATCTCTAGAGACTTGATGGCTCCACAACCTTACTGTCTCTACAGCCTGGTACTCTAGTGCTTCCCATCTCCTTACGTTTACACAACATTTAGTCCAGTAGCATCCTCTCCATTCTTCAGAGCCATCTGCCCATTTACTTTGGGCATGGCCTTCTCCAGTCAAGGCTGCCTTTCTTCCTCTTAAAAAAGACACAGGCCCTAGGTTATTCCCCCATTACTTCAACATTCTTCTCTCTCAAGTATAAGGAGTGCCATTTCCCCTTCCTTCAGACATGCACATGCTTTCAAGATGGCATTAATTGGCACCCCAGCAGCAGCAGCTTTTTTCTAGGGCTCAGTCTGGTCTTCCATCACGAGTGATGCTAATGAGGGACGTGGATTGCAAATTACTTCTATAAGGCAGGCTTTAGCAGTGGATTACCTGCATCACAGACCAGGGGTTGGACTAGATGGCTTTTGGGGTTCCTTTCACCTCTTCATTTCTATGATTCCATCATTTGCTAAAGAGTTGGTGCATTGACTACTCCCCTCCCCATCCAACAACTGACTCCAAATCAAAGTGAAGGGAGAAAGTTAAATTGGTGATTGATCTTTAATTTCAAGAAGATTGTAGATTTATCTTCTGAAGGCACTACAATCCAGAGGATTGGAGGAAGCAGCAAGAAATACCAACCAGGGGCTATAAATTATCCCACTGCCAAGATACCAATGTCATATTTCAAACGAACACGAGGCGGTGTTAACGGCAGAAGAGGAGCGATTCTAGTTTAAGATACAAGTTGGCTAACGGGATGAATGATTGCTGTACACGGCTGGCTTCAGATGAATTAATTATGGCTTCAAAGCTGTGGTCAGAGGCTGGTGGGTTGCAGGGAGGGAGAAGAGCTGCATCACTGAAGTTTCATTTTGGCGTCAATACTAACTTTGGGTTTTCTCTGCTGAAAAGTGGGCCAAGTTTCCCCAATGGTGCAGCTCATTGCCAGAGACTAGCAGCTAAGCATACTTCCAGGTCACTCCCTCCAGGCACAGGGATCTCACTGAAACATAGAAGTGGCCTGTCTTGGCCTGATGCCCAGTGAAAGAAAGGGCTCATAGATCGTTCTGCATCAGGTAAGGTGGGAGGCCAACCCAGGATAGCATCCACAGTATAAACACAGTCAAGCCCAACAAAGCCTGGCTGCAGCAAGGTAAGACAAGTTTCAGGACCCTGGCCAGCATCTTGTATGAGCTACTGATGGAAGAGGGACTTTCGAGGCCCTGGCCAAAAGCTTCCAGGAACTACTGGTAGAAAAACAGTGTGCTGTCCAGGGTCCTGATAAATTCCACAGTGGCGGGAGGAGTGGGAAACAACAACAACAACACGTTGGATAACTGGCTCCTTCCTAAGCCTAGCTGGCCCAGATCTTTCACAGATTCTGCCCCACTAGATGTTGGCTGCAAGCCTTAAGAGGCTCATGATCGTTTCTGTAGCCTCATCCTGCATCATGATGAAGGCACTGGAGGTTCAGTGTACGGGAAAGGGAGAGTAGCTCTTGGTGGCTGAGATCAAGGCAAACTATTTCCCCAAGCCTCAGAGGCACGTAAGCTAGGGTCAGAAGTTCTTCCTGAAATGGAGAAGTGATCCCTGGCACAGCGATATTTATTTATTTATTTATTTATTTATTTATTTATTTATTTATTTATTTGAGCATTTGTACACCACCCTTCAGCCAAAAAAGCTCTCAGAACAGCTTATAAATTGTTAATCTGATCTTTCACTGCCCTCAGGCTTACAGTCTTAAAAGACACAAAACACAAGGAAAATGCAGGTGGCCATGGGGAAGCGATTAAGTCCTGAAAATGCTGGCTGCTCTTCTTCCCCTCAAGGGGCAGAACAATGCCTCGGTTGCTGGGCCTAGGCACAATGGACTTTGCCTGCTTGCTCTTCTCTCCCTGCAAAGTCAAGGAGAAGCAGATGGAATGGAGAAAGAGCCTTTCCTCAGCTGCTGGGCCTAGGCATGATAGAGCAGGGCCTGCCTCTTCTTCTCTCCCTCTGAGGCCACAGCAGTAGCAGTTGAGATGGAGGGAGGGCCTTTTCTCAGTTCTCCTTGAGGTGCTGCTGCCCTTCTGAGAGCATCAAATACTGTTTCCTGCACAAAAATACTGCTTCCAGTTCAAAACAACCATATACAAATTTTGTGCAGAAAAATTCCCAAGTTGCAGATAGAATTCAAAAGCTGTGTGTCTTTTGAAGACTTTCTTGCAACAGGAAGAAAATTGCTAGAATGACTCCTTGCTTCCTTCAAGAAGAAATTTGGGGAAGGATTACATCGCTATCCAGAAATGTTCTTCCTTGCGCTGTTTGCCTCTTTGGGCAATCATTTCTGTAGTAAAAATTATTACCCTTTGCTGTTTCCTGTTCACTGAGCAGATTTTTTTCCTCTGAACTTCCTCTGCCCAGCAAAATCCCCCCCCCCCAGGCAAGGCTCCTGCAATTGCCCAAAATACACTAAATTGGGGAAGAGTTCTCAATTCAAGAGAAATTACTACCTTCTTGCATGGATGAGCATCTGGGCATGCTTGCAAGGATTTAACACAACAATCACTTCACGGACGAACACGCTATAGCAGCTGTTCCTATCCTAGGTGCAGCCGTTTCCATATTCACACAAGCATGAAGGTTGGGACTAGGCACAAATCACCATATGTTAGAGACAGACAGTGAGGAAGTGCAGTAATTCTCCTACTGCCCTCCACTTCCCAACCACCGATGATCCCCTCTCATGGTTAAATAATTGTACAAAGGTACTGCAATGGCTTCAGGAGAACTGGTGGAGTGATATTATGGGCCTCCATAGAAGATACTGGAATGAAGGCTCTGTGTGTAAGAGAGTTAAAGAGACAGAGAGGAACACAGGAATTTGCTTTCTTCTGATTCAGATCTTTGTCGATCCATCAAGTCCAGTACTGTAAACTGTGACTGGCAACAAGGGCTTTCTAGGATTTCAGCAGGACAGTTTTGCTGTTTCTGCTCAGAGATCTGTGGCAATTCTGCTGGCTTCTCGTCCAAGCACTAGCCAGATCCTGCTTACCTTCTAAAACCAGAGGGAACCCAGTGTGTTCCAGGTGATAGACGTGGGCCAGGACATCTTCTGCAGTTTTCCAGCCACACTTGCCACCACCCCAACCAGCCTCACCACAACAAGCCTGCGTCCTGTTCCTCCTCCACCACCACCCATATTCAACTACAGACCGTAAAACTGCCCTCCATATGCGAGCCACCTGCTGGACACAGAGAAGCTTTCTTCAGGCTTGCTCTTAATGGGCTTGAATCTGGCAGGACCATTTAAGATGCCTACTACTTCGATTGGGACCCTGCATCACATGCCCAGAACATAATGCTCTGTACATGCACCTCCATATCTCAATTACACTCCCCTTGCACCAGTCAGACTTCAGACCTCTATAGATACATACCTGTCTATTATCTAGGACTGCAACCATCAAAGGCCTTGGTCAGAATCCTGTTAGCAGTCCCAACTAGAGGAGACCAAGGGAATCGATTGTTGAAAAATAAGCCAATGTTTACATAAATCCCATGGGTCCATTCTAATTGGAACCACATGTAAAATTCAGACCCTTCTCTTGAAGAGGCTTCAGCAAGCACCAAGCATGCTGTGGAAGAACCCAGAGCAGAATGGTTGATCCTGAGAGTCCTCCTTCTTGCAAGAGATGGAGAGTTGCTGCAAGTGATATGTGACTAATGATTCTTCCAAGGCAAGGCCAGATAAATAAAGAAGAGGGGGAGGCTGGGAACATCACAGCAACTGTACATGTGGTTTTGCTGCCGCTTTCTCCTGCTCAAAGCAGTAGGGTAGTGCCTTCACAGTTAGTAACAAAACCCTGGCCTTGCAAGATCTTCACACTGAAGGGCAGTGGCACCATCAGGACAGAACTGGGGGAGGAATTCCAAGGCCCTACTTAATGGAATCAGTAAGATGAGGTCATGCTAAAAGCAGCAGGACTGGCTTCACACACACACACAGCCATAAAGTCCACAGTCTAAAGCAAGGGTGGGAATCATGTGGCTGCTATTGGACTGCAGTTCCCAGGGTTCCTCAGCACTGGCACTTGGGCTGCTGTAACTCATAGTCCAAGTACATAAAGCCATGCATATATGAGAAGTGGTTAGCTGGACAAGCCTGGTAGAACCAGTCAGTCACAGTTCATGCAATGCTGCAAAAGGGAGCCTGATAAGATCTGAATAGGGGTTCGGGAGCTGAGAATGTGGAACGAGTTCAGGGAGTTCATGCTTAACCCAACTGTTACGTAATAAATCTTTGCCAGTTTTATTTTCTCCAACTGTGTTTGACTGTTTTTATTTAAGAACTGAAGAGGGGAATGGTCACGTTTTATCCATTGAACCTATTGATCAACCACCCCCTCAATCAAAATGGAGGTCTCCTTCAGACCCAAGCACCAGTTCCAGGGAGGGATCTTGAGGCTAAAATGGAAAGTAAGCCATTGGAGCCCAAGGGCTTGAACTGCAGAACCAACCCAGACAGGCGTTCCATCACAAGTTGATTCCCTTGCCTGGTCTCAGGGGTCTTATATTTGTAACACTCTGTAGGAGCTCTGAGATAACTTCTGCCGGGCCAAGGAGAGCACCGGAATGCATTCCCTGCTTAATCTGATTAAGATCCCTTAATCAGAATAGCAATTCCTCAGACAAGGCAGATGGTACCTACAGAAGAATTCTTAGCTAAATATCTTTCTGGTTTCACTGCTTAGAGAACAATGCCCCATGATCCCATAGTTGTATGCCATCTGCTTCCCTAATGGCAAGACAGTCCTAGGTCAGTGGCTGGCATTCCATTAGTGAGGTACTCATGTGTAAGTTGCTCTACGTATGCAGAGAGAATTATTCACCTTAGCTCAAAAGACATATTCTGCTAACAGCAGTGGAAGCAGAGTTGTGCATGGGGCAACACTGCACACTACAATTATACATTGCCATTGCACCTTGCATACTGCAGGCATGTACTGCACATCACACAATGGCTCACAGTCATTAACGTGTGTTGCAAAATGTTGCTAATGTGCATGGGGATTACACAACGCTGGTGCAACAGATCTTTGCATGAGGATATTTCTGGACTTCAGCCAGTGAGCACTTTGCTCCCTGGGTTTGTTTTTTATTTGGACGGGAGGGCACTGGAGAGAACACGTGGCATTGTTCTATAAATATTGGCTTTATTTACAGATACCTGCAAGCAAAGCATCCACTTCCAGAGAAAAGACCTAGGGTCCTGACACCCTGAGATGCCTCCTAGATCAACTCACTTCTCCCCACCACAAATGATTATTTCCTTTCCAAACTGCAGATTGGTGTTGCTACACACATACACACACACCAGCACACACAAATACCTGCCCCCCCTTCTTAGCTGGAGGCAGTGTCACCTTCCCCAGTTGCTAGGGAATCTCTCACACAGACATTCCACAATATCATTTGCTCTCATCTGTCACCATTAAACCAGCTGTCTAACTCAGACAGGGATGGTTCCACAGAAGAAAAAAGCCTTTGCACAAGTCAGGTGGACACTGCTGTAAGTTGAGATGGGAAAAGTGTAGTCCAAAGGCCATTGGGATCTCAAAGTGCAGCCTCAGAAATTCCTGCAGGGCTTCCAGACCCCCCTCTTTATACTAATTTTAGGTGATTTTTTTTGCCCATGTCATGTCTGTTTTGGTGGTGAGTAGAAGCCAAGCTTTACATCTTTTGAGTGCAAGAACAAAATGGACCCGCACAAAGATTACCATCCTTCCTTCATTCTCTGAATGCTGCATATTAAGGGTGTCTTTGGATTTCAACAGCTGCACCATCTTGAAATGATGTGTCGGCCCAAAGAATATTTTGGATGGTTCTAAAGAAATCTGGGCCCAGATGAGAAAATACCTTGGCACAATCCCTTCCTTGGCTTCCATCTGACTCCACCATCTCTGTGGGTACAATTCCAGTGTAGTTAATGGAGAAATGTGGGGTCAAAAACCTATCAGTGCTTTGGCCAAGAATTTTATGGCAGGAGGAACCACAGGATGGAGCAAACTACCAGCCTGTTTGTGCATCAGTAACCTGAAAAATAATAAACAACATCACATTTCAAACAAAACAAAACAAAATTAAACTAAAAACAGATGAAATCACAAACACAATCAATCAATCGACAAAAAGCACAACCAGACAAAAACATTGTGGTGTTGCTTGTCTGCAACTATATCAAATATACCATTAATTATAGTTTACCAATTCTCTATCTTTCCAAATCTTAACCGGAACCTTGTTGGGGTTTTACATATGTGTAAACACTGTAGTTACAATGCTACACAGGGAGTCCTGCCTTGAGGTGTGGTCAACAGAGCTCTGTTCCCCTGTTAATGGAGAAGAAGCTACCTGATGTTCCCATCCTCTCCCATGAGCAATCTCCATTGTGACAGACAGAAGCAGGGTCCCTGTTGTGATTCCCCTTGTGAGGGAGACTGTTTGCATAAAGGAGGGGTGGTACCATCACCCAGCTGCTTCCTGATCGATGGGGAACAGACCCCTGTCAATTGCAGCAGTAGCTGCTTCCTGTTAAGTAGAGACTAGGGGACTTTCATCGTCTCTAGTTGTTGTGTGCCTTCAAGTTGTTTCCAACTTATGGTGAACATAAGGGAAAAATTTCGTGGCGCTTTCTGGAGCTGTGAGTACATGACACGCAGTGGGTTTCCATGGCCAAGCAGGGAATCAAACCCTGATCTCCAGGGTGGTAATCCAATGTTCAAACTCCCACATAGCCCCTAAACTGGGGCTACATAAGAGTTGTGAATACAAAACAGTTATGAGCTCATAACTGTAGGTTATGCATTTGTAACTGCCCAATGGCCCTTATTTCTTCCCTAGATCTTGTTCTTATTACAAGTGTATCTATCTATTTTTAAAAAAATACCTCAGCAAAGATGAGTGACTTCATTTGGCAGTCCTGTTACTTCTACGTTTGCATCTGCATGCTGAATAAACAGATACAGTGTCGTCCAAAATTTATCATCCATCGTATTTTATCTCATCGATTTAACAGTACATGGTAACTTTTCCATTAAGGCAACGTGCCAGACTCAAAGTATCTTTATTGATAAGGATGTCTTTGTTATCGGAGGCTGACTCAGGCTTACTTATCTCGACACACACCACGTAAACCTTTTGATCTGCAGCCTGCTGAACTTAGCTGAAGCAACAACGCACCTGGAATGCAAGTCAACTTCTGCTTTGGTCTTGTTTCAGATCCAAGGAGATGTGTCAACATTTGACAAAATAAGACCTGCATGTGGCAGTTCAAGGCCCTCTGAACAGAAGACAAGATTTGAATAATAAGGCCTGTCAATTCACAAGTGAGTGGTGTAGGCAAGGAACAACTAAGTACCCAATGCATTGGAAGCATGATTAACCCGTCATGTTTTAAGTGGAGCCGTAATGCAGAGAGATCTCAAAGGCCTCCTGCTGAGGATGGCAGATTCGGAGCCTGGCACTGTCTGGGCACAAGCTCACTCAGCAGCTTTCGCTGATTAATGGACAGAGGGCAGTTTTAATCAGAGGAGGCAAATTGCACTGGCAAAGCTGAGAGTGTTGATCTCCCTTACTGGTTCTTTCATTTTTAAATTAATTCTTTTCCCAGTGACTATTTGGGTTCTGGTGATGGGTTTCTTTTCCCCCTCCTTTTCTTTCCCATGCCACAGCTACTCTTCATTAAACGTTGAATGCTCAGACTTCCTTTCAATATCTGAAAAAAAGATGTTGAGAGAGAACCAATATTAATGCTCTGGTGGGATGCAAATGCATTTAAAGGCCATTGACGAATTAGTTACTCTGTTAAAAGGTGGATAATTAGTTATTAGTTATCCCAGGTGATGAATGATCCATTAATTAGGGCCCATGTAGACAAAGGGGTGCCTGCCTACTAGTCGGACAAGGGCAGTGTTGTTCAGACCATGGGTAAACTGGCTTGCCCTTTCCTCCCATGGAGTGCTGAGCTTCATATCACCCACCCACACAAACACACACAGCCTTGGCCTGAATCATCTCTCCTCCATGTTGGAGAGAGGCTTACTGACTCACAACAAAGCTGAGGAAGGATTACGGCCCGCAGCCCCCGTCCAGTGACAATGGTGGGCAGTGGGGCTCTGGGTCTTTGGACAGTGGGGCAGGTGGGCTGTGGCATCTGCTGAACAGGAGCCCAAGGAGTATAGATTTGGAGGGTAGGAGTGAAATGAGGGCATAAGAATTCTGCCCCTCCCTTGACATTTTACCTTCAGTACCCAAACTTCTAGCCTTTTTGAGTCATTGAAAAGGACACTAGAAGTCATATATCTGTCACGTACCCATTTGCTGGCAATTTTGCCTACGCCCTTCTTTCGGATGTATTTCCAAACGTACAACAGCAGTTCCAAGTGACTGCAAGGCCAAAAATGTAGAGACTTGAAGGAAAATGTCATTGACAGACAGAATTCTTATTTAATGTTTCCAGTTCCTTCCCTGTAGCTATACCCTGAGGAGCCACTTCCCTCACTCCTGCTGGTGGTGGACCACCTCTAATCAGTCTAGGTGGCCCAAAGGTAGTGGCCCAGAGCAGAGACACGAAGGAGCCGCTGAGTCCCACACCGAGGAGTTGTCAGAGGGGCAGGGGAAGAACAGAGGACAGACCAATAGGAAAGGGGCTGGGTGAGGAGAAGTCCAAAGGGATGAGCCTGGAAGGGCTAGGAAAAGCAAGGTGGAAGTCTGTACCCTTCTAGACCCACTGAGCACCCTCTCACAGCAGTGCCTAGGACAGGGTCAGCTAGGAAGAGCTTTAGGCAACCCAGGCTAAGAGGAGCCCAGAGCTATAGGTCATGACGGGGGGGGAGAGAGAGAGAGCAGAGAGAGGCAAGAGAGAGATGAACGGAGCAGGAAACTGTGGACGTGCGCTTGGCCACCTCGGAAGCGGCACCTTGGTGTGCTTTCTCCCCTCCTACCCGAATGGTAGTAGCCATCCTGTGACTGCTGTGAACCACAGAGAGCAAAGATGTCCCCCTCCCCGGCAAGACTGCATCTGGCGGAAGGGAAAGCTGCCAGCCAACCATCCTCCAACAATCCCCTCCGGGCTTTCAGGGTGGAAAGAAAGTGTGGCAGGAGAGGAGGAGGGAAGGACGCATCCGGCCAACCACCCCTCGCGTGCTCTCGACGGCGCAATTTCAGCGCCCCTGGCAACTCAGCCGAGCATCCAAGGGAGGCCCCCCGGGAACCTCGCCCGCACTTCACACGCCGTCAGAGCTATTCCCAGCGCCGGCAGCGCGATTCCTGCTCCCGCTTCGCCTCGCATTACTCGGCTCGGTGAGCTGAGAGAGGGAAGGGAGCGCCACAGCTGCCCGGCAGCTCAGAACGAGGGCAGGCAGGGTCGTGGGCTCCCAGCTGGAGGAAGGAGGCAGAGCCCCGCTGGACATGGACACGGCAGGAGCCCCGGGTTCAAATCCCCCTGCTGCGCCCCGAGGCGTGAAGCTCGGAGGATGGAGAGCGCGCCTGGGCGCAGTCCCAGCTTCCTTCATCCTGACCCACCTGGCAAGGCTGTTGTGAGGTCCCAGTGGCAGCATCCTTTTCGCTCCAGACCGGAACTCTTTCGCCGCCCCCCTCTCTCGCTCTTGCTCCGCTGAATGCGCTGCCTTCCTCGTGGCTTCCCAGTCTCGTGTTGCCGGATTTTCAAAAGAGCAATAAGGGGCAGTTGGCATTCATTGGGTTGACAATCGGGGAAGACCTATTAATAGATATCAAAACGAAAGTACGATAGTGGTTTCAACAGTTAATTAGCACAGTCCACATTCATAAATTTCACGATGTACACGTTCCTGCTTTTACGAAGCGCCCACGCCCCAAAATACAGCATTTTGGGGCATTTCATTGAGTCTATACAAAAGGAGGTTCGCATCCCTCGAATATGGGATAGCCCTTAGAATAAGGGACGTGCACCAGCCTATAAGGGGCAAGTTTTCCTGCCCTCAGATAAAGGGCATCCGTTATAATGAAGGACACCCGCTAGCCCTTGAAGGGACAGGCTTTTTGGCCCCTCGAATAGGAGAAATCTCTTATAATGAAGGACGCTTGGCAACCCTATTCCACTGCTTGGTATATACGTGCAGGATCCCTGCCGTTGGATTTGCGCTCTTGCCGATGTTCCCCACCGCCTTTCTCTTTGCCTGGCGTTCTGGAGGGCGAGGGGAGTCAAGGGGCTTGTTTATTCCTCTTCCTCGTATACACAGACACACACACACACACACTTTATTGCCTTTGCAGGGGAGTGGGGCGGCGGCGACCGGGGCGCGTGGGCTCTTTCTTGCGAGCAAATTCCGTGACAGCCGAGCACGCACGTGCGGCGAGGTAATGGAGTGCATTGTCTGCTCAAGGTTATTTGGGCTCATAATGCCCGGATCAAACCGGAGCGAGCAATTATTCTGCTTTCTTCCCCAAATCGCTCTCCAACCGCGCTTCGTCAAGCTTGCGAGACAATCCACGCAAGCATAAACACCGCGAGGAGGGGGACACCGCCAAAACCACGGGAGGGAAATGGGGAGGAAGGAGGGGAGGAGGAAAACCAATTAGTCCGTCCGGGAGATTGACGGGGAAGGAGGGGAGGGCAGTCGCCTGTCTTGAAGCAAACGAAGCAAGAGAGGAAAGAAGTGACCCTAGCAGGAGGTGGGGAGGAGACAGGAGGTGGGGGAGCGGGCTTCTCTAAGTCCTAAAATTCCAGAAAGTCCTCCCCCCGTGGCTGAGATACGAGGGAAAGATGACAGCTACAGGGCTGGAAGTGACTGGATGGGCCACAGAGCTTAAAACTAAACGTTGTTGTTGTCGTTGCTGTTAGGTGCCTTCATGTCATATGTTACTCTATGACAACCCAAAGCTGAACCTGCCGTGGTGGTTTCTTGACCAGATTCGTTCCGAAGGGGGTTGCTTTTGCCTTCCTCTGAGGCTGAGAAAGTGTGACTTGCCCAGGGACAGAGGTGTATCGAGCATAAACAGCACCTAGAGCAAGTGTAGAAGTTGCATCCCTACCTCCCCTTCTTCTCCTCCTCCTCCTCCTCTTCCCAGCACCGCTCTTCCGCATGCCCGTGACGTTGGCACCCAGGACACATACCCTACTTGCCCCACCCTAGATATGCCTCCGCCCGAGGACATCCAGCGGGCTTCTGTGACTGAGCAGGGATTCAAACCCTTGGCTCTCAGAGTTGGAGTCCAACACTCTGACCACTACGCCTCACATACACACAAGAAAAGGAAGGTTGACTCTCCACTCATTTTGACACACAGACCCCAAGCTACACCCCTGGTAGAGAAAAGTTCCAGAGGGAGGAAGAGAGGGACAGAGAGATAGACTGGAGGGGTGATGAGACGAGTCTTCTATTCAAGCTAGAAACTTTCACCACAGTCAGGTTGCCCCCCCCCTCGCTTCCAGGGAAAGGAACTTCACATGATCGTGTGCACCCACTGAAGAATTACAGAGACCTGTGTGTTTGGGAACTGGGTGTACAGGTATTTGTCAACTCATTTTTTGATGTTCCACTCCTTCAACCATTGTAAGTTAAAGAAGTGGAGCATTCATTTAACATAAGACCTGCTCTTTCATCAGCGGTTGGCACCTCTTAACCGTCTCTTCTCCAGGCTAAACATACCCAGCTCCCTAAGCTGCTCCTCACAGGACTTCATGGTTTCCAGGCCTTTTACCGTTTCGGTCTCCCTCCTCTGGCCACGTTCCAGCTTGTCAATATTCTTCCTGAACTGTGATGCCCAGAACTGGACACAGCCTTCCCGGTGGGGTCTGACCAAAGCAGAATAGAGTGGTGCTATTACTTCCCTTGACCTAGACACTATACTCCTATTGATACAGCCCAGAATTGCATTGGATTTTTTAGTCACCCGGTGGATTTCCATGGCTGAGTGGAGATTCGAGCTCTGGCTTAGTCCAAAATTCAAACAACGACACCAGGCTGGCTCTCCATCTCACCCAGTCATATTTGAAGGTACACCCCAGCACATAGTTCAATTCCAACATCTGTTTCTGGGAAATGGGAACTTGAAGGAAGGGGGGTCAAAACCTACCTTGTCTTGGTAGAATTTGCTCAGGAGCGTTTGCCTTTGCCTTCCTCTGAGGTTGAGAGAGTGTGGCTTGCCTAATGTCACCCACTGGGCTCCCATGACGAAGCAGGGATTCAAACCCTGCTTTTCCAGTGCTCTAGTCCAAAAATCAAACTGCTACATCCTGCTGGCTCTCTTGGGGCATTTGGCTGGGGTAAGATATTGGACTAGAAGAATCCATTTTGATCTGATCTAGCTGCAGGGCTTTTTGGGGGGGAGGTGGAATCTTGTTGGTGTCTTACGCACATGTTTGTCCCTCCTACCAATGCAGTTGGATGTTTTTATCTCTTCTGTTCTGGAACGGAACGTGTATTTCCAGATCTCCCTGAGACTTTGTTTGGCACTAAACACTGACAAATGTTGCTGCTACAAGTTAAACTTTATTGGGAGTAAATGATGCAGCAGATGGTACGCAGCAGAGAAGCAGTCCAGCCCTTTCACGGAGGGGGTCCAGCCTCCCCTCACAGCCAATGGTGGAACAGGGCCCCTAGATAAGTAATTCTACCCAAACAATCTCTGGCACCAAACAAATTCTGCAGGGGATCTGGAACTACAGGCATTCCCTGCTTATCTGATGGGTTAGGGACCAGAGGACTGTCAGAAAATCGAATTGATTGAAAAGTAGAACCCAGGTTTTTTGTCAGCTTTTCTCTTGCCTTCTTCCTGTAAGCCACATGAAGGAATTATGGAGACTCACCAAGCAAATCTCCAAGGCTCAGATCTCCACTCAACCATGGAAACCCACCAGGTGACCTTGGCAAGTCACACTCTCTCAGCCTCAGAGGAAGGCCATGGCAAAAAAAACCCCTCTGCTTAAATCTTTCCTTGAAAACCCCATGATAGGGATGCCTTAGGGTCGCCATAAGTCAGGAATGACTAGAAGGCACGCAACAACAAACCATTAAGCCCTCTGAGGAGCAGCTTAGGGAGCTGGGTCTTGGAGAAGAGAAGGTTAAGAGGCAACATGATAGCCATATTTAAATATTAGAAGTGATGTGAATATGTCTGTTGAAGAGTGTTTACATTTTGACCACGCATGCATAACATGACTTAACTGTGTGTATATTCCTAACTGAATTCTGGCCAATGCCCAACTTCTCCTACTGGAGAATTGAGACATTCACAAGACTCAGCAGGATTCTGACCTCTCTGTCTCTCTGCATGTATTTGGGAATGGTTGGGGTAGGCTGCCTCAGGCAGAGGACTTATGCCTCCACAAAACCCTCCAGGACCATCAGGGCAGTAGCCCAGGGACTTATCTGTTGGCAGTTCACAGCTGTAGCCATTGTTCCCACAAACTCCCAGAGCTGCAGAACTTGAGGGCTAGCAGCATTCATGTCTGAAGAAGAGGCACTGTGCTGCCAATAGCTCAAGTGAGGGAGGGCATTGGAAGTGGCACTCTTGGAAGAAACCCAAGAAGGAAGCACCCAGGACATCAAGCCAGACATCCAGGCCCAGCTCTTCTAACCACGTGGGACTCTTGGCCACTCGAGTCCCTGCGGCCATTTTTCTGCAGCAGCCTGGAGTTTCAGCCCATGTAAATGCTGTTATTTCTTTAATGAGCTTTTGGGGGAATAATGAGGAGGAAACTCACGGGCTCCTGCCCCCTTCAAAGGGAAGTGGAAGCGGGGAAATCACTCCCACTCCCTGTGCCCTTCCTCTTCATGAAGGCACCAGGAGGAGCTGTGCAAGGAGAAGGGAGCCTTTGAAATCGGCACAAATTATGCAGCTTCATGGCCGAAACCAGCCGGAGAGCAAATCCATGGCAACGTGTATCTAGAGGCTCTTCAAAGAGAAGGAGGTCTTCCTGGTTTTTTTTTCCTTCCCGTCTCTGCAGTTCCAGTTCTTGCCTGAAGGAAGGCCTAGGAGGAAAGCAGGGTGGGCAAGTGCAGCCCCTAGAACCCGCTTTTGGATGCCCTTCAGTGTTTCACAGGTGAAAACAGAGACATGTGGCTGAGCAACATCAAAGTGTGGTCGAGATGGCACAAGTTATGAATGAGGAAGAAGACACAAGCGATGAGAGGCTGCAGCAGTTTGCTTTTGCCTAAGCCTACTGGGAAGGGCAAGATCCTGCCTCTTCCTTTCCTCTATGTCTTCCAGTGAGTTAACTGAGTGCCAACTGTTTTTGCAGTTTGGTCTCAGTTTGCAGCAATGGAAATAAGCTGAGGACAAGTGAAGAAAGTGAGAGGAGGAGAGAGAAAATGGGACATTTTGAAAGCAGCTAACAAAGTGGGATAACAGAGAATTACTCCAGACTATCAGTGCCAAATCAAGACAGCTGGAAGGCATTTTTTTGTGGTTCCTAAGGCCAACCCCAGTCACCCAAAGCCTTCCAACCCCTCCACTATTATTATTTCTTAAATGCAGTGTGATTTGCAGGCTGTGCTCCAAACCACCCAGAAAGGGCTCCAAATACCAAATGACTTTGTGTGAAAGTACCCCCATCTCGATGCACAAGTACTCTGGAACCCCACATTATCTCCAAATACCTCTGTTTTCTTCCACAGTCCTTCAAAATGGCAGGAGGAAATCATTGTGAGAGGAACTCCAGAGTAAAACAGAGGCATCTAGGTTTGCCGTGTATGTGATCCCTAAAAGGATTGGGGGGGGGATTGGCCCCGATTCCCACCGCATAACCCACCACTGCAGTAAAACCAGAAGGGGACTGGGAAGATGGAGGTTTACGGGCAAGGAATCCAGAAGAACAAACAGGATAAGTGCATAACTGAGTGTTCTGAGAGGGCTTTTGTGTAGAGGAGGACTCCTCCCTACTTCCACGCTGCCCAGCACCTTGAAGACGGAGGCCAGGGCATATCCCTTTGCCTCGAGAGGAGCCCTCGCAGGCGTGAGCAGGAGGAGATGCATATTGACTTAGATTATACGTTTGTTCAGCTGAATGCCTTCCTTAGCAATTATCCCAATCAGTAGAAAGATGTGCTATGAAAACAATAATTTGCATTCCTTTTAATTGTGCAAAATTCCATTTCAGCTGCAATGGAAACTGACCTGCTTCTGTAACCTCATGGGGATTGTGGGAGAGACTGTGAGAAATGCATATGTTTGGTTCATCACTCCCAGCTCTATTTTTTTTTCAGCAATTACAAATCTGGGCCATGGTCTGGAAGGGGGTGCATGTCATAATTTTGGTGCAGGGCAGGAATAGGAGCAGACTTTCTCCTTGCTGCAGATTTTCTGTCCTCTGATGCTGCTGATGATGCCAGGTTCATAGAATCGTAGAGCCAGAAGAGACCACAAGGGCCATCGAGTCCATCACTCTGCTGTACAGGAATATACCATCAAAGCGTTCCTGACAGATGGCCATCCAGCCTCTGCTTAAAAACTTCCCAAGACGGAGACACCACCACGCTCCAAGCAGTATATAACACTGTTGAACTGCTCTTACCATCAGGAAGTTCTTCCTAATGTTTAGTTGGAATCTCTTTTCCTGATGTTTGAAGCCGTTGCTCTGTGTCCTAGTCTCTGGAGTGAGAGAAAACAGACTCGCTCCATCCTCAATGTGACATCCCTTCCAATATTTAAACATAGCTATCATGCAACCTCTTAACCTTCTGTTCCCCAGGCTAAACATACTCAGCTCCCTAAGCCGCTCTTCATAGGGCATGGTTTCCAGGCCTTTTACCACTTTGGTTGTCCTCCTCTGGAAACATTCCAGTTTGTCAATATCCTTCCTGAACTGTGGTGCCCAGAACTGGTGAGGTCTGACCAAAGCAGAATCAAATGGTACTAGTATTTCCCTCGATCTAGACGCTACGCTCCTACTGATGCAGCCTGAAATCACATTGGCTTTTTTAGCTGCCGCATCACATTGCTGACTCATGTTCAGCTTGAGGTCTACTAAGACTCCTAGATCTCTTCTTACCCTTCAGGTACAGGTATCCTTCAGCTGCTGAAATAGATGTTTTCCTGGGTGCTATTGCTTTAAGAGAAAATATGGTACCAGAGGCAGAAATAACATGGAATTATACGGTTAGATTCCTACACCACAGAAAATGAAAAACATTTGAGCATGATGGAGAAAGCTAGTAAATAAAAACTAACACTATGCACATGTGAAATGAAACAACAAGGTCAAGTGAGTCTTTGATAAGTAAAGAAAAACATTTTGAACCTTCTAAAGTTCACTCAAAGGCACCGAAATGCATTCAGGGGTGAATTTTTTTTTCTTTTACCAGCCTCCACTTTTCTTATGATTCCATTTTTGGTAGCCAAACATCTATGCTTTTTAACATGCTGGGGTAGCTGGAAAGGGAGGCTTATCTGCTCTCCCCTTTTCTGTCTGCTTTGCTGTTCACACCTGCTGAATAAGGAATACTGCAGTAGCTGCTGTTTATCTCGCCTGTTGTAGGAAGGCACCCAGTGGGATTGGGTAGAGCAGAATCCAACTCTTTCCCAGATCAAACCTTGTTTATCGCATTGTTTACTGCATCGCATTGTTTACTGCAACCTCAAACACTGAAGGTTTGCATTTCCTCAGCCCTCTTTCACCATCTTCTAATGCTGATGCTGCTTTAAAAAAAGAAAACCTCCCAGCTAGACAGAGGATGAGCAGGAAAGTGGCAGCTGTGTAGGCATAAAAAGACCTTTGTAAAAGGGGGCTTCACTATCAGGGGCTTTGTTAACTCAGGTATGCCTGTATACAATTTGGGCATCTAAAGAAAAGGGGCTCGCCAAGCAACCAAGAGAATGTTAATCCAGCAAATATACAAGTCCTAGGTGCAAATGATTTTCAGTGTCTCACTCTCCTCGGTGCTAGAAATTTGAAGACTGAAAGAATATTTCATGGAGGGAGTAATCTTACTGGGGCATCAGTGCCCCTCACTTTGCCCTCTCCCCATAGCGTCACCCCTCCCTCTGTCCTTGGGCATTGCCTAGCCTGTCTTCCCAAGATTTCTCCTTTTTGACAAGATCAGCACGTTTGGGCTCCAGTCTCCAAAAGGGTGACAAGATTTATTGATTAATTAAAGCACAAAATCCTGGCTTTTTATTATTGCATCAGGTTGGAATTTGTTGCTTTCATTAACCGAGCACAGGCGAAATTAATCCCGCTCCTTTATGGGCAGGCAACCTTTATTTAATTTTCTGTTATGTAAATGCCACACTCCGAGCTGCTCGCTAATCGGGCCGAGGAGACAAATTCACAGTGTGGACATCTTTTTTAAAAAAATAAAAATAAAAGTGAGATCGCCGCTTGCGGGTGTTTCCTCAGCACTTTGGTCAACAGATGAGAGGCAGGAGGAGCAAAGAAAAGGCAGCCCGGCTTCTCAGCTCATCTTTTTTCGCTGCTGAGCTTGCGTATGTGTGCACAAGTGCCTCTGTTTGCTGTCGTGCAAACTGTTTGCCTCTGTGTGTGTGTGTGGAGCAAGCATAATTACAGAGACTTGGAAAGTGCCTCTCACTTGGTTATCTTTAATTAGAAGCACAGCTGGCACGGAGTATTTGAGGACTGGGCTTTCATTAGCAGCTAAATATAATTTCCAAATTTCCTCTTTGCTTATATCCCCCGCACATCTTTCCCTCTTCCAAACCACAGAAGAAAACAGGCCACAATAGCTTAGCAAGTCAGACAGATCTGGGGCCCTTTCACACTTTACAGTTACAGCGCTCTGATTCCACTTTAACCGCTACGGTTGCATCTGAGGGATTCCTGGGACTTGTAGTTCAGGAAGGGCTCTTTAGAGTTCTCAGCTCTAACTCAAGATTGTTGTGTGCCTTCAAGTGAGTCCTGACTTTTGGTGACCCTGAGGCAAACCTATCAAGGTGGCTTCCCTGGCAAGATTTGTTCAAAGAAGGGTTTCCCTTGCCTTCCTCGGAGGCTGAGAGAGTGTGACCTGCCCAAGGTCAGCCAGTGGGCTTCCATGGTTTGAACTCTGTTCTCTCAGAGTTCCAGTCCAGCGCTATGCCTCACGGAACTACAAATCCCAGTATTCTACAGGATGCAGCCAGAACAATTAAAGTAGAATCGTTGTGCCATGACTGTATAGTGTGAAAAGGCCCCAAAGGAGAGAGGAGTGGCCAGTGGTGTAGCTGCAAGGGGGAACAAAATGGCCCCCTTCTAAAAAATGAATTCTCCCCCCTCCCACATTGAAATTTCCCCCCAGTCCCCAAATTTCTAGCACTGCACTCTCTTAAAATGTCAGCTGAGCATTTAGAAATGCAGGCTAGCCATCCAAAGAAAGCGGCAAAGTTACCAAGGGAATGGGAACGCAGCAAATGGAAGAGTTTCAGCAGAGGCTGAAATCAGTCCCTTATTCCCAGTTCCTTATTAATGTGAAATTTCAAAGCACGGTTAAATAATTCAGATGAATAAAAACATGAAGTGTGGATGCCCCTTTAGCCCAAAAATATCTTTTAAAATACACCCATGTTGCATATGGCAAAGGGTCTCTGTCAAGATGACGATGATGGTGATGGTGATGCATGAGTTCTAGATATAAACACTTTCCAATGCCTCCCTCTCTGCAATGCTAGAAATTTGGAGAGAAAAGGAACATTTCATTGGGGGACAGAATTATTATCTGGGGGACATGCCCTCATTTTGCAACCCCCACTCCTGCTTCTCGTAGAGGGCAGGTGGGCCTGGCAGGTAAAACTGGTGGGGAGGGAAGGGCTGGGGGAGGCGTTCTGGCTGCAGAAGCATATCTAGCATAAACAGCACCTAGGGCAAGCGTGGAAGTTGCACCCCTCCTTCCAGGGCCACTTCCTCCTCTGCCACTTCTGGCACAGCTTGGCATTGGCACGCAGGTTGCGAGCCCTGCTTGCCCCACCCTAGGTATGCCTCCAGCTGGCTGGCTACTTAGCTCAGTCACCTTTATCATCAAGGACCATTGTGTGACCGAAAGAAATACAGCAGTCTTTATTTACACACACGCATGCACCTTTGCAGGGAGAGAAAATAAACTAGCCAGGTAAACTGCTCCCTCCCAGCGGCTACCTTCCATGCAAGTAGGAGCTGCAAGGTCTGTCCTATTTGTGGAATTGATTAAAGGTAAGCTCAAGTGGAAAGAAGAACACCAGAAAATCATTTCGTGCTGGGAGCTGTCCCCTCAGGGCGGGGAGAGGGATGAGAATTTCAGCAAATGCTGCTTCTCACATCACCAGGTAGCCAGCAGCACCTGATGAAATCCCCTCTTTATCTTAATAAAGATGAAGGACACATCTCCAGTTTTCACTTGGGCACCCCTAGGGATGAAGCTGAGTGGAACTTCAACCAACCTAGACCAAATGGAGTTTTAGAAGGGAGGTACAAAATAAAAAAATCCTCCAGAGATACAAGTAAGGGTTGCCAGAATGAAAACTGGAGAGGGTTCCTATACCTTTAATGACTGAGTAGAAGAGAGAATTTTAGCAGAAGGAGCAACTTAGGGAGCTGGGTATATTTAGCCTGAAGAAGAGATGGTTACGAGGTGACATGATAGCTATGTTCAAATATTTGAAGGGATGTTACATGGAGGATGGAACAAGCCTGTTTTCTGCTGCTCCAGAGACTAGGACATGGACCAATGGCTTCAAACTTCAGGGAAAGAGATTCCATTTAAACATTAGGAAGAACTTCCTGAGGGTAAGAGCAGCTCAACAGTGGAATACATTGTATGGGAGTGTGGTAGAGTCTTCTTCTTTGGAGGTTTTTAAACAGAGAGTGGATGGCCATCGTGTCGGGAATGCTTAGATGGCGTATTCCTGCATGGCAGGGTGGTTGGACTCAATAGCACTTGTGGTCTCTTCCAATGCTACGATCTTATGATCCTGAGGGGCAGCTTGAAGCTAGGTTCAATTGTTTGCAACTTTGCCAGAGCTCAGCTTTAAAAAGAGATTATTGTTAGGCAAGCGCCCACTAAGAGAAGCTTAGAGTCAGCCAAAAGTCCTGTTTTTTCTGCCCTTTAATCATTGTTGCTCTGTGACTTCCCAGACCGAAATCAAAATCCCTAGAAAAGCTCAACGGACCAAAATCCCCCATTAATTTCTGCTCACTGGAGTTGAATGCAACCAAGCAACTGATCCACAGTCTATCTTTTCAAACGACCTCCTCTCTTCCAAAAAAATCAAACTGGCTGAAGCTAAAGTTGGAGAACACTAACTGAGATATACATTTAGGATAAGCTTAAGAAGTCCAAATTTACCAGGCTGAGGGAAATCGTAACTGATGCCCCAGTGACAAGGCATCAACGTATAAAAAGCAGACAGGTGGTTAAGGATTGTAAATCTCTGGGTTTCTCTTCATAAAGTTTATTAAGGTTTCTTGGTGGCTGCTCCCAAATTTTGAAATCCTCTTCCCCAAGAGACCTGGTTGGCCTCCTCCCTGCAGCCTTTCCATTGGCAGATGAAGCCCTTTTTAATTAGGGAGGTATTTGATTTTTCATAAGTAGCAACAGATGGAGCTTTGTGCTGTGTTTCTGTTTCATTATGCTTTAAATGTGTGTTAACTGCTTTTAATTTGCGCTTTCTTTTTTTAAACAGAACTTTGGTTTAATTGCATTTTGACGTTTGTATTAATAGCTTTTCTTTCTTTTCATTTCGTTTTAGTTGTACTGTGTTTTTACATGGCTGTAAGCTGCCTTGAACCCCTGTGCTGGAAATAAAATGGGATATAAATTGAATAAAAAATAAATAAATAATCAAAAAGCATTCCTAGCAGCAAAGAGTCACACACACACATTTAGATATGTTCACCATTCCACCAACTAATTGTCCGGGTGCAGCTATGCGTACGGTGAGACAGAGTATGCAACCAGAAACCAGATGTTCTAGTCAATGTGCAATGGATTTCCCAAGATTTTTTTCTACTTTTACTTTATATTCTTGGCTGCTACTATCAGTCCCTTATCTCTTTGTTGCCCAGCTCATTTCTCTCTGTTCCAGAAAGGCCAACCATGGTCATGATGATTTAATAGAACTGCCCTTGCAGCTTGTAGCTCTTTGCAGCTTTCTCCTGATCTTGTCAGCATTGTCCCAGTATATTCTGATTTTACCTGTGCCAAATATCTCCTCCCTACAAACAGTTTATCTTGTTAATACATCTATCCCTCCATCAGTAAGTTTACAAACTTAGCTGTCTTCAGTGCTGTACTTGGCCTTATTCTCCCGGAAGCCTTTTCCTCAGTACCTGTGGCCAAGTCAGATTTTTCATCATAAGGTGTGAAGCTGTTGTTGTTGTGTCTTCAAGTTGTTTCTGACATAGGGTGACCAAAAGGTAAACTATCTCAGACCTTTCTTGGGAAGATTTGTTCAGGGAGGGTTTGCCCTTGCCTTCCTCTGAAGCTGAGAGAATGTGACTTTGCCCAAGATCACCCAGCGAGTTTCCAGTGCCACGCAGGGATTCTAACCCTGGTCTCCAGAGTCCTAGTACAACACGCAAACAAGTTTACCATGCTGCCTGTCTCAGAAACTGCCAAGGCGGTCAAACTACCATTCATCTGCTTGCCTGCTATTTGATTTTCCATAGCCCAACTTTCCAAGCACAGTCAGCCCTCCACATTTGCAGGTTTCACTTTTGCAGATTTGATTATTCACAGATTATTTGCTGTCACCTCTGCTACCTCCCTATGCCATTTTTCATAGGGACTGCAAGCCTCGTGAGGCTGAGAAACTGCGAACGAGGCTTGCAAGTCCCTCTTAAAAATGGTGTGGGGCAGCAGCAGAGGTGGCAGGAAGCCTCACCAGCCATCCACTTCTGCCTTGTGAAGGAACCCTGATGCCTCAAAGGAATCCACAGTGGGTTGAATATGGTGATCATACTTTTTTTCTGTGTTAAATATGGTTTGGGAGGGCCTAGAGTTATCCATGGTTTTTCCACTTTCACAAGGGTCCTGTGCCCCTAATTCTAGCGAATGTGGATAGAGGACTGTAAACAAAAACAGCTCTGAAGGCACAAATCCAGAAGGGCCACATGGGCATCTGGAATACTGCAAAATGTATCACGTGGATGACTGTCTAACCTGCTGGACAAAAGTTTCAGGTGTGGCCTTGGTGCGATGAGTTCCCTCAGGGAGAAGGTGAAATCGCTGAAATGCTGAGAGAACAGGCAGAGAGATTTGTGGACTAAGCTGCCCCACTCCTCAGGTGACCTCTCCTTCCTCACAGAAAATGAAGGTCTCAGGAAAGGAAGAAATCCCTTTAAGGAAGGGGAAAGCCTTCAAGGCACTTCTGACTTAACAGGGTTTTCTCAGCAAGACGTGTTCAGAGGAGGGGTTGCTTGTGCCTTCCCCTGAGATTGACAGAGTATGGCTTGTCCAAAGTCACCCAGTGGGTTTCCATGGCTGAGCAGGAATTCAAACTCTGATGTCCAGAGTTCGAGTCCAGGCTCGAACTGCCGCACCACATTGGCTGGAAGTGAGAGACGCTACCTTAAACTGTAGGGCTTAAAAGGGTCTGACTCCTTGTGATATCTCCTCAGGCTAAGGACATGCCTCTTGCAGCAAGGGGCTGTTAGCAAGAGGCAATCTCACAGAGAAATTGAGAGAGAGAGAGAGAGAGAGAGAGAGAGAGAGAGAGAGAGAGAGAGAGAGAGGAGTGTCCATCTCCTCCCTACACTGTTATAGTGCTATTATTCCACTTTCAACAGAATTCCTGTGGAATTCTGGGGTTTGCAGTTTCCTAAGGCCAAAGAGTTCTCTGGCTGAGATTCTAAATGTCCCTCCCTAAACTGCAAACCTCAGGATTCCATAGGATGTTGAAAGTGGAACAGCACTATAACAGCTGTAGAAACCCAGCAGATGGCTTTGAGGGTGTTCCTACATGGTAGGGGGTTGGACTGGATGGCCCGTGTGGTCTCTTCCAACTCTACATTTCTATGATTCTATGATTCAAGTCACACTCTCTCAGCCTAAGAGGAAACAGCAACAAAAAGAAGAAATCACATCAAGTGAACCACATACTAGGTTCACCTTATGGTCACCATAAGCTGGAAATAACATAACAACAACAAATGTTCCCATACAGAAGCAGGGGAACATTTTTGCCTCATGCAGAGTGCAAGGTTGCACATGGGATGCCACTTCTTATGCAAATATGATTGTGCACACATGCACTAGGTTGCATATTTGGTGTCTTAGTTCTGTTCTGCAAAGTTGCCTTTCCACACAAGAGTTGCATGGCTCAGCCAATGTGTGACTCCACATGTGCAGATTTACATTAAGCAAATCCTGATATAGGATCTCAGCCGTCACAATCAGCCTCCCTGCCTGGCACTTTTGTCTCTCCAGAGAGTTTCCTCTCTTCTTGATTTAAGTCCTGCCACTCTCCCTCTTGCATTTTCTCTAATAGCTCCCTGGTGCCTGGAGCCATGCAACTTTCCTTTCCTGCCAACAAGAGAGAGAAGCGTGTCTTGTCTTTTTTATTCCTTTGTTCAGTTTCTGGCGGTACAACTCTAATGAGATGTGAGCAGAATAGCCACACTGGAAGGACACATGTGATCAGACTGAAGGTCCTTGGGGAGACAATGAGATCCTTTCAGAGATGTTCTCTTACCTGGGAAAGGAGAGGTTGTTCTCTAGAGAAGGAATCTGTGGATCTTTGAAAAAAATCCAGGCACAAACCTGTGTGTGCAAGGCTACACATGCATTAGCCCAAGGCACTGGGGAGGCTTCTGGGGAGGTCTTGGATGTTTCTTGGCTCCAAGTGGAAATCCAGAGGCCTCTTTCATCCTGCTGTTGAGTGAGTTTAGGGAGAAATTCACTGTTGCCCGTGGCATCTAGGAGTCTTAACAGAACACAAATTAAACATGGGTCAACAGTGTGACACAACAGCCAAAAAAGCCAATGCAGTTCTAGGCTGTATCAACAGGGGTGTAGTGTCCAGACTGAGGGAAGTAATAATACCAGTGTATTCTGCTTTGGCCAGACCTCCCCTGAAATACTGTGTCCATTTCTGGGCAACACAGTTTCAAGCACAATATTGACAAGGTGGAGAGTTTCTAGATGAAGGCAACCAAGATGATAAAAGATCTGGAAAGCAAGTTTTGCGAGGAAAAGCTTAGAGAGTTTGGTATGTTTAGCTTGGAGAAGAGAAGACTGAAAGGTAACATGACAGCCATCTTTGAAAATCTGAAGGAATGTCATGTAGGAAATGGAGCACGCTTCTGTCCTGCTGTCCCAGAGAGTAGGACCCAAGGCAATGGATTCAAAGGACAAGAAAGGAGATTCCAACTATAAACATTAGGAACAAATTCCTGGTGGTAAGAGCTGCATCTTGCAAGGTGGTGGACTCTACTGGAGGCTGTGAAACAGAGGTTAGATGGCCACCTCTCAGAGGCGCTATAGCTATGGATTTCTGCATGGCAGGGGGTTGGAATCAAAGGCGTTTGAGGTCCTGCTGTTGAATGAGGTTAGGGAGAGACTTGGTCTGTGGCCATATCTGACAGCATCTCCTCTGCTGGCAGTATTTTGAGAAGAGTTTGGGCAGAATCTGCAAAGCGGACAAGATCTGGTACCAGAAAAAGCATACTGGTGTAGGTTATTTCCACACTATACTGGTATAGTGCTGTCATTCCTGTGGAATCCTGGAGTTTGCAGTTTAGGGAGGGGCCTTTAGAATTCTCAGCCAGAGAGCTCTTTGGACTCAGTAAACCACAAGTAGCACTACAGCCGTGGAAAGTGGAAATGGCCACTGTCTCTTCTTGGCTTTTCCACAGGGCGCTAGCTGGAAAGAGCAAAGGGTGCCATAACTGATATGTTCATCAGTTACTATTCTATCTCCCCTTTTTTCCCATGGGGTCAAGGTAGTATAAGCCATACCCCCGCAGCCCAAGAAGACAGGGGAAACACCTCCCTACGCCAGACTAGAAGCTAATAGTGGACAACTTACATATTCCACTTCCTCCCCATTTTTCCTCACAACAGCCCTGTGAGGTAGGTAAGATGGAGGAGAGAGAGAGAGAGAAACTGAAGCAAAGCTATCCGGTACAGTAGGAATGGGAACCTAGATATCCCAAGTTTGCTCAGGCTCTAGCCACTACAACACATAGCCTCTCCTTAGGTTCAGTTGCCCTGCCTAGACTACCATGGAAGGGGAGAGAACCTAGGCTGATGTTGGAGCACGAATCATGCTGTGAACACATGGAATTGGTCTTATGGTTCAAAAAACCAGAAAATCCCCTTAAAATCTCACCCACTGCCCATTAGCTCAGTTTCCAACGGCTAACGTAGCTCTCCTCAACGGTGGAATTTCAAAATTTCAGATTCTGTACTTCATGGTTTTATAGTCTTCCCCCAACACATGCACACTATTTAAATGCTCATGTGTACTGCTTGCTATAGACTGACTGGGGTAAGCTATCCCCACTGTGTTAGATTACCACGCTGCTCGCGGTGTCTAGTTTGGTCCTGAACCTGGGCCCCATGGTCTCGCCCTGATTATGCCGACGGTTTTTTACCCGCCTGCCCGCCTCCTTGCTTTGCCTTTTCACCCGTCCAAGCTCAAGGGAATCTGCAAGGTGAAAAGTCTGCTTGCGCTCCGGTGACCTTTGCAAACCTGCCCTGGCCCCACGGCAGGCAAAATGGCAAATTATGCAGAGAAAGACCTAAAGCAAATGTCTCGGATTCCCAGAGCTTCCAGAAAGAAATATTGCAGGAGAGGCTGAGGGAGGAGAGGGCAGAATCATCAAATTTTCAGATAACACTAAATGAAGAGAGGTACCTAATATCTCTGAGGACAGAATCAGGAATCAAAACAACCTTCACGGGTTGAAAAGCTGGGCGGAAACTAACAAAACGAATTTCAGCAGGGATAAATGTAAGGTAATACAATTAGGCAGGAAAAATTAAATGCACAAAGCTAGGACAGCGGATGCATGGCCTGGAAAAGATTGAGGGGTCTTAGTAGACCACAAGCTAAACATGACTCAACAGTGTGAGGCAGCAGCCAAAAAAGCCAATACAGTTATAGGCTGTCTCAATAGCAGTATAGTGTCCAGATGAGGGAAGTAACATAATCACTACATTCTGCTTCGGTCAGACTTCACCTGGGATACCATGTCCAGTTCTGGGTACCACATTTCAAGGATGACATTAGCAAGCTGGAATGTATCCAGAGGAAGGTGGCCCAAATGGTAAAAGGACTGGAAACCAAGCTGTGTGAGTTGGGGTTATGTTTAGCTTGGAAGGTGACATAACAGCCATCTTTAAGACGATTTTACGATGGTAGCCCCAAGGCTAGGGAACACTCTGGCTTCCTCTCTCATTGCCACTCATCAAGGATGGAGGAATTGTTAGTCCTGTTCTGGCTGTGGCAACTTTTCAGCATGCCAAGCAGCTAAAACTTTGATAGATTGATTATGTCCGGAGGGGATGTCATCTGCTTCCATTTTTATACTGGTCTGCATTAAATTTTTGTCTTATTAGGCAAATGTTGGGTTTTTTAGTGCATTATGCCATTTGCAGAAATGCAATAGCACAGAAAGGGTGCAGAGAATAAAGTTACAAAGAAAGAAAAAAGAAAAATTTCAGGAGAGGGCAATTTTTCTTGCTGCACTAGGAACCCATCTGGGCCCACCTCTCTCAGAGAAGAAGAAAGGAAGACAAACCCAATGGCCATGGCTGTTCCTCCCCTTCTCTCCACAGGAGCAAAAGCCTGGCATCATTATAAGCTTAGTTTAGTGCTGCTGTTTCTGGAAGAAGTAGACAGTTCCGCCATTCTGTAAGCCCAGATTATAAAACCCACAGCTGCAGGCTGGCTCTGCATGCATTTCCTTCACGCTGATAGATTCCTCACTATTTCTTCCACCACTGCAAGGCAACTTGCTCCAACGTGCTGGGAGAGGAAGAACCTACCCAGTTTCTATCACGTTACTCCCAGGGAGAGAATGAACTGCAGGGAAAGACCTCACAGGCACACATGCACTTGCGGGCACACACACACTTCATCCTCCTCTCAAGAGCTGCCAACTTCACTTGCCCAAAACTAGAAGTCTTGCAGGGAAGTTTTGTCTGCACAGACGCTAGCGGTCTGGGTTGTCTGAGTATGTCTGTACCCCACTCCACTTCATAGCCTTTTCCTCCACTCAGCAATGCCACTCTTCAGCTCTTTCCTCTCCTCAGCCTCACTCCCTTATCCTGTAGGCATCCATCCCAATCTTCTGCATGGTGGCTCTGTCCGTGGTGCTGAAGCAGAAAAAACTCTCAGAGCCCAGGAGACGAGATCACATGCCCAAAGAAGACAGGGTTGCAGCTCACCGGTGGCAACTTCATTAAAGGCCCCTGAGCGGTCACATCCTAATTAATGCCTGTTTCCTATGGCAGTAGGGTAAGGGACAGGGTGGAGCTTTCAACTGGCTACCAAATTTCCTCTACTAACCCTGTAGCAAGGCTAACCAATTACAGCAGCAGTAGTTTCTGGCCTGACTCCTACTGGTTGCTTCCAACAGGAGTAGATTGACTGAATCAACTCGTAAGTAGATGCCACTGATTCAGAGGTTCAACTCTAATTGGACGAACAACAGGATTCAGTCCGACGATTGTAATATATTGGCCCGTGTCCTATTGGTTGAGACCCAGTGTGGTGTAGTGGTTAGAGCATTAGCCTGGGACTCTGGCAAACCAGCTTCAGCCATGGAAACCCACTGAATGACCTCCAGCAAGTCACACTCTCTCAACCTCAGATGAAGACAAACCACCTCTGAATAAATCTTGCCGAGCAAAACCCTATGATAGAGGAGGGGGTTCTACCGATTCCACGGACTGCTTTAAAAAAATAAGTAAATAAATGGGTTCTAAAGCAAATCGGGACTGAACTCTCCCTAGAAACCAAAATGAATAAACTGAGGCTGGATATATTGTGACCTGGCATGACCCAATGGAAAAAGATAATAATGTTTGGGAAGGTAGAAGGCATTTGGAAAAAAGGAAGACCGCATTACAGATGGACAGACTCAATCAGAAGAAGCCACAGCCTTGAGTCTGCAAGACCTGAGCAGGGATGTTGAGGACAAGGTGACTTGGAAATCTCTCATTTATAGGAGTTACCATAAGTCAAAGTTGACTTGATGGCAGTTAACCACAAAAGGGTGCTTTAAATTGGTGCTGGAAAAAAGGAAGGTCACATTATAGGTGGATTGATTCAGTCAAGGAAGCCATGGCTGCCCTGAGCTTGCCAGACTTGAGCTTGAGTTGATGACCAGGATCTTGGAGGTCTCACTCATACTGTAAGTCAAAGGATGCTTATAAGTTAGAGTCAGCCTGAAAGCACGTATTAACATATTAACCTGTTGGTTAATCCTAACTTGAGTAGACTCATTGAATCAACTGCTGACATTCCTATTTTTCATATGTCCCCTCCCTTTTCTAGCTTTCTTTTTCTTCCCCTCTTTCCTTTGTAATTCTATTTCTAAAAACCAGTAACATATAGATAAATCCCATTGAGTCAGTGGGTCTTCTCAGGTTCAAACTAACCATGGTTTACAGCTATAAAAATGCATTTCTCTTCCGAGTTCAAGAAGGTGTACATGACTGCCCTCTGCCCCACTTTATCCTCCCAACAGGTAGCCACACAAGGTCATGCAGCGAATTTGATGCTTGAGTTGAGGGAATAGAATTTAGATCTCCCATGTTCCTATCCAGCACTGTATTCACTATGCTCTCCTTGGCCTTGATCTTGCCCTATCTCATGGGCACCATTTTCAGCTGATGATCAAGCCTTGGAGTTTCCAATCCTGCACTATGTCTCAGCCACCACCATCACTACCCACTTTCCACAGAAGGAAGGAAATACCATCATTTCCAACCAAAGTCCCGGCTGCCACCAGAGAGAAGAGAGCAACATTACTTGGCCCAATTAATACAACAGCTTAATTGCAGGCACTACACTGGCAGCAGGTGAGAGACAGGAACAAATGTTAATTGTGAAATTCTAACCAGCAGGTGATGCATGAAACATCTCAGCATTTCACAGCAAATAAAATAAAAATAAAATTTAATGTGACATGTCAAAACTAAAAAAGATTGCTAATGAGCAGGAGATTTCGAGGTAGACATTCTGCTAATAACTCACCTGAACATTACGTGGACTGCGCTGATGGCTTACATAGATATCCTCACTGGGTGATGCCAGCACCTTCTTTGGGGAAAGAGGCATGTGAAGTAGCCCACAAGTGCAGGCTCAGGTAAGCTAGGAAATGCAACCAATCTGGCCAGAATGTGCAAAGCACAGGTGATCCAAAACTGATGCTTTTGAAAACTCCTGGCTGAGTAGAAGTTAGGGTGGTCTGTAAATTTATGCAGAAGGTCTTGGGCCAATTCGAATCTATCAGTTATCCAAGTATCAAGTATATCCAGAGTCAGCCAGGATGGGAAAGATTGGTTCTGAACAGCAAACAGCATCTGGCCAGGTAGGCTTGGCCTCTTGTTCTCCACACTGGGATCTAAGGAGCAACGCAAGATAAGTTGCTGCTGTTATGTGGTTTCTGACTTGTGGCAACTCAGTGACTGGAGTTTCTTCACAAAATTTGTTCAGAGGAGGTTTGACATTGCCTTCGTCCAAGGTTGAGAGAGTGTGACTTGCCTGAGGTCACCCAGTAGGCTTCCATAGCTGAGCAGGGGGTTGAACTCTGGTCTCCTAGAGTTCCACTCCAGTAGGCAAATCACTGCATCGTGCTGGGTCTTGTAAAGTAAATAGATCTATTCAAATATAGAGTTCTCCTGTCGTAACTCTTCCTGTGTGTTCTGTGGTTATCCCTTTCTGGTTAGATGTATTACAACATATTAAGTTTACATTTTTGAAAATTGGCATTAGCAGATGCACATGTTCTTCTTAAACCGTATCGCTGCAATGTGGAACTTGACTGATGGTCAACTTGGTTGGATCTGGTGTTTTTTCTAGTGCTGCTAAAAAAAAAACACCTTATAATCCAAAGTTTGGGGGAAAAAACGTTAACCATCTGTCATTCAATGGTCAGAGGTTCTTACTGCACTTCACTACTCATGAACGTGTATTTTACAGACATCATCTTCAGCAAAATGTACTTTGGGACATATGGTCAGCTTATGTTAACGTATACGCCCAGCTCACATTCGTATTTTTCATACATTCCCTCCCTTTTCTAGCTTTCTCCCTCCCCCACCACCACCCTCTTTTCTTTGTAATTGTACTTTCAAAATTCAGGTAACACATTAATACGTTCTGTGTAGGGGTTCTGAAGATCTCCTTGCAAGGTCATCTTTCTTGATGTCGGAGCATCTTCATGCTGAGCTGTCCAAAGCAGGCACTTAGCACTGGGAGTGGTGCCACGTGAATTGGAAGCCATGCCCTATGAGCAGCGGCTTAGGGAGCTGCGTATGTTTAATCTGCAGAAGAGAAGGTTAAGAGGGGACATGATAGCCATGTTTAAATATTTGAAGAGATGTCATGTCGAGGAGGGAGCGGGCTTGTTTTCTGCTGCTCCAGAGACCAGGACAAGGAGCAATGGATTCAAGTTGCAGGAAAGGAAATTCCACCTGAACCTCAGGAAGAACTTCCTGATGGTCAGAGCTGCCTGGCAGTGGAATCTGCTGCCTTGGAGTGTGGTGGAGTCTCCTTCTTTGGAGGTTTTTAAGTAGAGGCTGGATAGCTATCTGTTGGGAACGCTTTGATGGGTGTTACTGCATAGCAGCGGGGTACACTGGATGGCCCCTGGGGTCTCTTCCAACTCTATGATTCTATGAATTGCTTCTACCCCAGTGTGCAGCTGTGTTATCAGCCTCCTAAGACCCGGCTGGCAGCTGTCCATCCTGCAGAGAAGACTTCTCCGTTGGTCCTGAAGCACAAGGCTCAGATACTACAGAAGACTCCTTAGGCTCCAGGCATGTGTGCAAGGGGAGGTTTGTCTCTCCGGAGGCGGCAGCCACTGCATCACGCGACATGGTTCTTGCTTCCAGGGGGAGAGCTGCCCCCACAACTTCCTCTTCTAATGTCCCCCCAGGCAGCAATTGGGATAATTATCCTTTGCTACAAATAAGTTGTAAATGAGATGAACGGAGTAGTTTTTAATTATGCCAATTAAAATACAGCCCATTAGGATGCCAGAAACGCAGCCCTGGATGGTTTCGCTCTGCTGGTTCAGCGACAGGCACAGACACAGCCCCCGAGCGACTGCTGCCAACACCCTCAATGAAGTGGGCTCCTCTACAGCTGGTTGTGAGTCAAAAAAACACTTTTGTGGAAATAAACCCCACTGGAAGGCACAAGGGTCACTTCTGGATAGAGAGAGCTGGCTAACATTTTCATGCTTTCCTTCTATGTCTCCTGCAAGACCCTCCCCTTCTCCCCATTTAATCCATTCTGTCCCAGATTCACAGCTCTCCGGAGTGCTCTCTCACAGCCCTGCTCTCACATCCCTTCTGTCTGGGCTTCCCCTCCTGTGCACTATACTCCAAATGCTTACAAGTGCTACTTGCCTGCTGGGTCTGTTTCAGGGATTTCTAGTTGTAGCAGCTGACACAAAGCCCTTGGCGCAGGCAGGCAGGAAGCATCCTAACATTTTCAGAAGATCCCTGGTAGTGGTGGAAGAAGTCAGCCACGCGCTCAAGGGAAGATGCCTGCCCTTTCAAAGGCTAGGCCGGCCTCCTCTGCTTTCAGGCAAAGACCATTTATTTAAATAAGCCTTTCAGGACTACCTGGTTGTGTAGAAGGCTCTTTTAATTGGGGAGTGCTGTTGTCCTTACAGGGGTTTTTTTTTTTTACTGCTTTCATACTCTTTTGAATTGGATTGCTTGTTTTTAACTTTCTGGTCTCGTTTTCAGCTGCACTTTGTTTTAATCTGTGCTGCAAGCTTTCTTCCGTCCTGAGTTAGGAGACAGGTGGGATAATTAATTAATCCCAACTTTCCCCTGATAAAATTAATTCATTGATTAATTAGGTTCCCTATAGAGCATGAAAAAGAGCCAGCCAGAGGCAGATTGGAGCCGAGGGCAAGGAACTCACGGCTCGGGTGAGAGGAAGAAAAGGAATTGCTGGTGGCAACAAAGGAGAGGAAAGAGAGCAGCCTCCCTTGCAGCTCTCACAAAAACTCCCAGAGGGGACCCCAGAGCCTGTCCGTGAGACAGGAGACGCTCCGACGGTACCCAAACCCCCTCTGCCCCTAGCTAAAAGGAGGAAAAGAGAAGGAGAAAATGAGAGAGGGCAAGAAGGAGAAAAGAAGAAGGAGAGAAGGGGAGAAAGAAAGAGAACAAGGGGAAAGGAGGAGGAGGGTACGGAGAGGAAGAAGGGAGAAGAGAGGAAGAGGGAAAAGGAGGGTAGTTGGAGGAATGGGAGAGGAACAGGAAAGACAAAGGAAAGGGGGAAGGGGGAAGAGAAGGAGAGGAAGGGAGAGGAGAAGCAAGAGAAGGGGAAGGAGGAGAGGGCAGGGAAGGGGGAAGAAATGGAGGAGAAGGGGAAAGTGAAGCAGCAAGGGAAGGAGAGGAGGAGGAGGAGAAAGAGAAGGAAAAGTAGGTGACGGGGAGGAGGAAGAACGAGAAGAGGGAAGGGGGAAAGGAAAAGAGAAGGGGAAGGGGAAGGGGAGTGGGAGGGAGGCAGGAGGGAAAGGGGGGGGAGAAAATAAGAAGGGGACGGAGAAAGAGAAGGAAGTGGGTAAGGGGAAGGAGTTGCTGCTGCTGCTGTTCTTCCATAAACTCCGCTCCCGCTACCACCTCCATCCCTCAGACAGCCCCTGCCGGGAGATCCTCCGCCTCGCAAGAGTTTATGAATACAAAATCAATTGTTGTGAATTATTTACCGTATATTCATTAAAGACGCGTGAGTGTTACCTTCGCACAAAGCATCTCCCAGCTGCAGTGGCCACTGGGACAAACGAGAACGCCCCTCTCCAGCGGAGAGGCCTGGAGAAAGCTTAGGGGGGTTGCTGAAGAATGGAGAGGAGCCAACCGAGTGGAGCAATGCTGGGGCTGGTGTGGGGTGGAGGGGGAGCTAGGAGTTTCCTTGGAACTATTTTGAGCAGAGGCTTTAGCTATTTAAAGCATGTGTTTTTCTCAGCCCACCAGGGCCCCCGAGGCAATGCACAAGAGGCTTTTAAAATTATTTAAAATTAGAGGAAAACAAGTTAGGAGAGCACACTGTTAAGGGCCAATGTTACACAAGAAGAGGTTCTGAAAAGCCAGTCTTAAAATTTGACAGCACTCAGGTGAGGGGAGGTGGTTGTTAGACCTCTCAGCCCAGGCTGGGAGTATCTGCCGAATCTGGCCTGTTGCCAAACTCCTTGCTTTTGAACAACAGCCTTGCAAAGACTGGCAGGCAGGCATGTGTGTGTTATGTGAAAACTGCTCGTTCCGGTGCTGTTTGGCTGAACGTGAGGGCTTGCTGCGAGAACCAGGACAGAGAAGGGTTAAACCAGCAGATGAAAGAGAATAAAGTTCTTCTCATCATCCTGTGAGCCTCCAGGGAAAAATGACAGAAATATAGTTCTAAATACTCCCTTTAAAGAGGACAAGATCAGAATTCAAAACGTCCTTAACAGATTAGAGAGCTGGGCCAAAACTAACAAAAAGAATTTCAATAGGAAGAAATGTAAGGCACCACACTTAGGCAGAAGAAACAAAATGCACGAATACAGGATGGGTGATCCCTGGCTTGACCGCAGTAAATGTGAAAGGGATCCAGGAGACTTAGCGGACCACAAGCTGAACTTGAGTCAATAGTGTGATGCAGCAACTAAAAAAGCCAATGTGATTCTAGGCTTTATAAATAGGAGTATAGTTCTAGAGTGAGAGAAGTGATACTATTACTTCTCTCACCCTAGAACTATGCTCCTATTTATGCAGCCTAGAATCACATTGTCTTTTTTAGCTGCTGCATTGCACTATTGCAGTGTGTGTCACTCTATTTTGCTTTGGTCAGACTTCACCAGTTCTGGGCTCCACAATTCAAGGAGGCTATTGACAAGCTGGAAGGTGTCCAGAGAAGGGCGACAAAATGGTACAAGGCCTGGAAACTACATCCTATGAGGAGCTGTTTAGGGATCTGGGTATGTTAGCCTACAGAAGAGAAGGTTAAGAGGTGACAAGATAGCCATGTTTAAATACTTAAAAGTATGTCATATGAAAGATGGGGCAAGCTTGCTTTCTCCTGCTGCAGAGACTAGGATATGGAACAATGGCTTCAAACTACAGGGAAAAGATTCCCCCTAAACATTAGGAAGAACTTCCTGATGGTGTGGAATACATTGCCTTGGAGTGTGATGGAGTCTCCTTTGGAGGTTTTTAAACAAAGACTAGACAGTCATCAGTCAAAAGTGCTTTGTTTATTCCTGCATGGCAGGGGGTTGCACTGGAGGGCCCTTGTGGTCTCTTCCAATTCTATGATTCTTAATGTTGAGACAGAGGGTACAGCCACACTACAGAGTTACAACACTTTTGATACCACTACAACTGTCATGGCTCCCTCTTATAGAATTCTTGGGTTCGTAGTTTGGTGAGGCATTAACCAGACCCACTGTGATATGAAGGTTTATGTGTTGGGGTAGGACTCTGAGGGATCAAGGTTCAAATCTCTCCCGGCCATAAAAATGTACCGGGGGATGTTGGGAAAGGTATCCTTCTTTATCCCAAGAGGAAGTCTGTGGGAAACATCCTCTGAATTAAATTTGCCAAGAAAAAGGTACGAGAGGGTCTCCATACATTGGAGTCTTTTTGCAAGCACATAGCAGCAGCAACAGAGGTACTAAAGCTGTAGTTCAAGAATGTGCATAAGAGCTCTCCAAGGCAAAGTAGCTTACCAAACTAAAAATCCGTATGATGGATTTGATGGAGTGATACCTAAATGCTATAATCATGTAGTGTGGATACACTCAAAGTCTCCTCCTGCTGATGGTCATCCTGCACCCTTATAATAGGTAGACTGACATGAAAGCCACCTTTCAGTAGAGTGATGAGCTCAGATGTTATTCCTTTTTGTTTAGTCAAGTGCTCTGTGTCTGTCAGGAAAGCTAGGTGGGCATCCTGCTGGTTCCCTTGTATTACAACAGAGGACCTCCTCCAATGGAGAAAATTCGTATAAAATAAGTAGATAACTCTGTGCTTGTGGAATACACTGGCTGCACCACTATCTCTCCCTCCTGCTTTAGCATGGATCAGTGGCAGCTGGTGGCTTCCATGTCAGCAGGGCAGTGAATTTATTCCAAGTTTTAATCGAGTCTTTAAATAACTCTCCAAGGCGCTGAACTCGGATAGCACCATTCCTGAATAGGTCCAGGACCTTGGATAGCTCCTATAAAGGTAGTGAAAACTGGCATGAGCTCACTGGGCCATGACATGAGAGCCACCAGCCACCACTAGTATGGACATGTGTCTTAGGGAAAGATGTTTGAAGGTTCTCCCTTTTCTGAACCTTCTCCCATCTCCTTTTAAGCTACCTCTAAACTCCATATGGTTTTCGCTTCAAACTCTTCCCTTCCTGTTATCAAAATCCAGCCCTCTGTAGCACCCCTGGGCCTTGCAATTTCAACCTGAATCTTCATATCCTCTCTGCCTTGCCAGCCTGCTCCTTTAATATTTCTCTATGCCAAAGCAACTGGGTTTTATTAGTTGTGTTACCCCATTTATCACTTGCCATTTATGAAGCTCTGCCGTAATTGCTGTTTCCCCATATAATCACTGTGCATGTTTTGATTCTTCTGCAGTCAATAAAATTCCCCTTTAGATGGCTCTGTGTGGATGTGGGTTACTAAGTCTAATTTGTCCAAAATGCACTAATGCCAGTGTTTAAAAGATCCTTTACAGGGGTCTGTCTTTACTCAGAGCAGATATAGATGGGGTAGCCAAAGCACAGTCCTCCAGATGTTATTCTATGCAACTCCTATTAGCTCTAGCTAGGATAGCAAAGGATGAAAGAATGTCGGGAGTTGCATTCCAACATCTGGAGAGCCTGTGCTGTGAAAGCAGACTGCTGACATCCAGAACTCTTACAGCAGCTCTGACAGCTACCAGTTCTTTTCCAGGCACGATTCATAGCACTGATTATTACCTATAAAACCCTATATAGCTTAGAACCAGACTGCCTGAAAGTCTGTATCTTGGTATGTCAAGGGCAGGCAGAATGAGGCCCCTGGGATCTTCATATGTGACCCTCAAAGCCCCTGCCCTGCTCAGGTCTTGCAGACTCAAGGCTGTGACTTCCTTCATCGAATCAACCCACATGTTGTGTGGTCTTCCTCTTGTTTTTACTGCCTTTCACTTTATCAAACATTATCACCTTTTCCAGATAGTAACACCATCTCATTATATGTCCAAGGTGACACCAGCCTGGCAAGTTTTAGAAAATGGGCTTTTGTTCACATTTTGCAGGTCAAACACAGCTTTTGCAGCCCAAGATTTAAGATCTCAATGACAGCCCTTCTTACAATCTGTCTGCTTCTGCCCACGATGCAGGTAGTGCTCGCTTGATTTACAATCATATTTCTCCAAACTTTGCTCCAGGCTCCTTAAAAAACAGAGGTCCTTGCTATGGCCATTTAACCAAGACTCCTCAAAGCCATGTACAAAACAGAAATCGGGGATCCCTGTGAATCCCTGGTTCTCCACCCACTCCCCATCACCATGCCTGCCCTGACTAAAGAGCTTGCTAAGTTCTATTTATGGTCTTTCTTCTCTGCTCCATCAACTTCTCCTCCTCCCCTCTCCCCATCCTTCTGCACACAGCTCAGCCACCTGATATTCTGGCATCCACAGAAAAGCCGGCCTGCATAAACAGAATTGTCCCAGGGAAAATTCATTTTGCTTATGTCCTGGCTGAACTGGAAAATATTAATAACCTTGGGCTCGGAGGTGTGTCTCTCTCACACACAATTGCTTGCCTGCATCGCTGGAAGCGGTGGGATCTTTTACTACTGCTTAATCCTTTGGGTATATGTATGAATGCATACACACACACATGCTACCTTCCAGAATGCATTCTTCAAAAGGCAGGAAAGAAATGTTCCAAATGCTTAAATAAGACAAACAGCAGCAGCAGGCAGAGGCCAAAAAGTCCCCTGGAGAGAGGCAGTGTGTTTGCTGTTCAGGCTGTTTTTCCCCACTGAGCTGAAAGAGAATCAAGTCAATGAATTGAAGATATGCTGGGCAGTGGGGGAGAGAAAGCTGGTACAGACACCCTACTTAGGGGCCCTCTGGTCCAGTCTGGCCAAGCTGTTTGGGTGGAAGCTCCAGACAGCCGAAAGCTCACTAGTCCCTGAGCCCTCCCAGATAGCTGCCATGGTTGGCTTTGGACATTGTTGCCTATTCTGCAGGGATGTTAAGAAAGCAACACCAAGCCTTGACTGATCTCCACTCACTCTAATCTCTAAAGCCAGGCCTGCAGCAAACACCAGCCCCAGCTCCAAGCCTAGAACAAAATGCTGGCACCACGCTGGCATCTTTTGGCACTCCCTTCTTCCCTGCACAATCAGTGACCTGTGCTGGCCCTCTGATCCCATTAGTGATGTAACCACTATTGATTCCTTTCTCAACCTCCAATGTTCCTTGGCGGAGATTTATCTTGCCACCTCTCTAAACCTGTCACCTGCAACACAGTAGAGCTGTGAGTTACATACCTGCCCTTAATCACCACCATTCATTCACTTTTATGCCCCTCCAGAGCCCTTCCTGCTGCCAAGCGCTCCTCTGCAATGACAGGGAGTTTCTTAGGGTAGGGAGGGCTGCAGCCAGTGGTGAGGCTGAAGGCCACTTTCATCTAAAAACATCAATAAAAGAGGAATTTGGATGGATGGGTCTCCATCGGTCTGCCATTTTCAGCCCAAGGCAGCTTTAAAAGACACCTTGTTACTGTTGTGTGCCTTCGAGTTGTTCCTGACTCAGGCAAAACCTAAGGCAACCCTATCATGAGATTTTCTTGGCAAGCTCTGTTCAGAAGGAGTTTGCCTTTGCCTTCCTCTGAGGCTCAGAAAGTGTGACATTCACAAGGTCTCCCAGTGGGTTTCCATGGCCAAGCAGGGATTCAAATCCTGGTCTCCAAAGCCATAGTCTAACACTCAAACCACTATACCGTGTTGGCTCACAAAGGAGACCTCGACAGGAGTTATAAAGAAGCTACACAGGTCTCTGAGAACCTGGGCTCCCTTCTAGGCTGGCAAGAAAATGCCACAACTTTCCGAGTTCTGTCTGTAAAGATAGACCACCAATCCTGCCCAAATGCCACATCATCTTTTTTACTTTTGCCCTTTGAGGGGGAAACATCCACCCAACTGACTGCAAACCATTGGAACAAAGCTGAATGATGTGAAAGATTTTTAGGAGCTGAGCCTGAACCACAGCAAACACCTAGTAGAGTACAACTGCTCTCTCAAAAGCGAGCAGGCAATTCACTCCTCAGCTTCTGCATCTACTTACAGAAGTAGTTTTTTTCCTGGTAAAGTCAGAGAAAAAGCCACAGGAGGCTCAGGACAGCAAGGCAGAAGATGAAACATAGCAGGCTGTCTCATGACCTCTGGCTCAAAGAATCTTCATATCCATTCACAGCCTGGCTTTGGCAGGACCATCTTGCAATGTTCCGGCCAGCCTTTTAAGGATTGGTTGCTCACAAGGAAAGGACCTTTAATAATGAGTTATATCAACCATATTTGTCATTTTTCTTTTTAATGGGTATGGTTTGCAAGTGCTTTTAATTCTATTGATGGTCTAATATTTTAACTTTGGTGTGATGTGAACTTTTACCTGTACCTATTTCAACTTTTGTAAGCTCCCCTGTGCCCCTGGGCTGGAGAAAAGGTGGGATATAAATAAATGTTATGATGATAACAGCAATAATGACGACAGATGACCACTTTCAAAAGCCGTCTAAGGTACTTTGGGACGGGGCAAGTGGGAGAAAATGCTTTGGTTTCGGCTTGGCAGCAGCGCCACCTCCAGGACCAAAGTGGAACTGGTGCACAGACCAGAATCCACACCTTGCCAGTAAAACTCAAGAGTTTTCAACCATTATTTCCCAGTGGGAGCCAGAAAAGGAAAAGATTGGGACAAGAAAAAGTTCATCAGAGGAAAACTATGTAAATCAGTGCAATTCCTTTTATAGCAAGTGCTTCTCAGGCTATCTGATGTGGGGAACTGCCAATCATTATTTTTTAGTGTGCCAGCACCCAATGTGTGCTCATTGACCATAGGTGTTTCTCTCTTCCTTGGAAACTTGCCAGAACCAGAATCAGTCAAAAGATCACCACCTTTGAGCAGCACTGCTTTAAAGTACACTGGAGAGTGCTGTCATTTGGTTTATATAGAGAATTTTGGCACTGCTTTACAAGGGTGTCTGTACACCAGCTACAATCTGGAAACATAACATCAGCCCTTTCTGCACATGGGAAAGGAACCGCGCAGAAACGCTACTCACCGGACTTGTTCAGCGTCCGGGCAAGTCCGTCGGGACGAGGAGCAGTGCCAGCTCATCGCTCCGCACTGCTCCGGTGTCCAAAATGGCGGCTTCTGGTTGGTGGAGGCTCTTCACCAACCGAAGAAGCTCACCAGCCGAAAGCCCGCCCCTGGCAGATCTGTAGGCACGCGCTAGTGTGCGCCTGCAAATCTGCACCGGAGCGCAGCGACGGAGCGACACGGAGTTGCACGCTCCGTGCTTTTTAAAAACCTCTAAAAGGAGGTTTTTAAAAAGCACGCTGCCCGACCAGTTCCGGTCGCTTCGGAGAGGACTGAGGTGCGGAACTACAAAAAGTAGTCCGCCCCAGTCCACTCTACGGTGCAGAAGACCTCCGTCGGAGGTCGCTCTGCACCGTTTTAATAGCCCGGTGCGGAAAGGGCCATCAAGTAAAACCAGAGATGGACACAGAGTCATGAACCATCATCAGCCCCAAAATGGGACAGTCTCCATGTGCATTTTATTAGAATGCATTGTATACCATTCTTCTCCTTCAGGTAAACTATACCTTCTGTAGTCCCTAAAATGCACACACAAATATGCACAGTGAAGGGATCCCAATGCTATAACCTCCAACCCAGGCTGTCACACTGGTTTGCCTCCTCCAAGCCAGCCTCCTATGTTCACACATTCCTGCAATGAAGTCACAGCCTCCTCTCTTTCTCTAACCGCTACACTGAGCCTGGTTTTCCTCACAAGCCAGAAATACAACTTGCGCTCCCAGTGCTGGTTGCCACTGCCTACTGAATTCTGTGGCTCCAGCCGTCCAAGAAAGAACAGTAAGAGGCCAGCTGGGATGGCCAGCACCTTTATCAGAAAACAGCAGCCTATTTTCTGTGCTCAAAAATGCACAGAGGTAGAATCCTGCTCCCAGTCACACAAATACACACATACATCCATCACGTGCATGCCTGAAACAGAAGTAAGAACCCAGAAAAAAATGGTATTTGGGGCAGGGAGGAGATTGCTGGATACACCTCTCTTGAAGCTGTACGCAAAACTAAAATTTAATGTTACGAAATAGATTGAAAGGGAAGTTCTGATTGTAAAACAGATGTAGGCAACTGCATGTGGGGTCCAATTTCCCCCCAGACCACCCCCATGGGCTGCACGCACACATACATATACATGCAGGCATACATACATATACACAAACACACACGCACGCAGCAAACCCAAAGGCCTCCATTTTCCTTTGCAATCCTTCTCAAAATGGGCTTCCTGTCGCTATTTTGAGAGGGCCAGCAGGGGGAAAAATGGTATTTGGGGGTAATTTAGGTTTCTGGGATGCTTATAGAGACAGGGATATTTTAGCATATTTTTATGGGTTAGAGGAGTGCTTTCTTCATGGTCTGGAGGCACAAATTGCCCCAAAACCACACCAGTTTTTTTAGGGGGGAAAAAATAGGGGTTGGGAGCATGGGGCCACAAAAGTAAAGCCCAGGGACTACAGAAGGCCCACAAGCGGCACTCTGCCCATCCCTGTTGTAAAGCTTGGGGCACTGCTGGCTGGCTCACATTGCCCCCTTCCCACCAGAGCTGAAGGTGAAAGTCTAACACTGGCCTGGCAAGCTGAGGCATCACACCCGCTCCCTAGCCACCTCAAGGAAGACCCAAGTGCTTCTTGCAGAATAAATTTGACTATTGCCAAAAGCATTTTTGCTCTTGCAGGTTAAAGGAAAAAAATGCTCTTCTTTCCAAGCAGGGAGACTAGGAAGCTGCAGAGAGTGATTCTCAAGGGATTCAGCTCCGACTCCAATGCCAGGCATGCACTTTGCCTGTGCCCATATAGGAGAAGGCTGCCACTCAGTGTCCAAGATCAGACAGTGCAGCAAGAGAGAAGCTACCTCTTGAACACATATGCGCACAGACAAGGAAAGCTTACGAAGAGGGGGACTCCCTCATTGTCAGAAAGGGAGAAACAAGCCCCAGCTGAAGAGTAGACTTCCTCTAAGCCACTGGCTCCAGAGGAATGGTGGAGAGGGAGCCAGAGGGACCCGAGGCAGCTTTGGAGTCATTCCTGTGCACACCTGCACCAACCTCACATTTCCACAATGCTACCTTCCAAAAAACCAATCCAGACTTGTCTCGGCCCTGACCAGTACCAGGAGGTGCCAGAGACAAACCAAAGAGCCTGAGGCTGAGCAGACTCTGCAGGGGTGAAAACAAGAGCCTCGCCCAAGTCTCCCCAGCATTGTCTGTCTCCCTTTGCGTGTGCTACCGCCACTCTCAAGGAGGCGCCATCTGGTGTTGCTTCCGGTGCCGCAGGATCTCTGTGGGCGTGAGGAGGAGGTTCTGCTGGCAGACGGCACAGTGGTATGATTGCTGGAGGGTGGAGGAGGCACCAGGAGAGGGCTCCATTGCTGTCGTTGCATCTTCTGAAGGATCTGGATGGGGAGATGCAAAGGAAAGCGAGATAAAAAAATGCCACCACACTACCCAAAAGAACTAGTGCTTGGAAGGAACCAGTGGTAAGCAATGTATTTATTAGGAAAAAGTTACCTTTTTTTCATAATAGAAGAGGGAAACAAAATCACATTTTGGAAGGAAAACAATGAGCAGAAATGAAGCTATTTTGCAGGTGTTAACAACTCCAAATCACATTTTCTAGTTGCTTTTAAAAGATCCCTTTTAAGGGGACTTTTTAAAAAATTTTGTGCCTGGATTTTTTTTTTCAAATTTTATGCCATCCCCTTATCCTAACGCTCAGGCTCTGTCCACTAAAAGATGAAATGATCTGAAAACCCAAAGAAAAATAGCAGAAAGGACTGAGTATTGTAACAAGTTAGTATGGTAAGGAGGAGCACACTGCAATAAATAATGGCAATCAATTGCCTTTTGAGGACCCTAACGACGAATGGGAATGAATTACATTTTTAAAAGTAACTTTCTACATTCTCATTGTTACACACAGACATGGGCACACACACAAAAGGTGAGATTCACAGACTCCCCTGACATCCTGAAAGAAAAACGCAGGGGTTGACCATAAGGCCAAAATAGGAAACTCAAGGAAAAGCCCATTAAGCATTTCCAGTACATTCTGACCCTAGCACCAACTAACCAACACTAGATTTCTGTTAATAAAAATAACAATCTGAACTGTAAGGAAAAGGTTCAACATGAGTAATGCTTATGTGTTGCTTGCTTTCCACTATGGATTAATGACTGCTGTTCTTTCATAATTGCTTAACATGTCTCCAGTATGGCCATTGTTCCATGATGGTCTTAGGCAGATTTTCCAAAATTGCTATAAATGGTAAGGAATATACTTCCTTTGGTTCCAGACATCTCAGATGGAATGCAGACATCTGGGCTGGCACTGTGTCATTATATAGTCTGCTGTCTTCAGTTCACTATGGCCATTTCCACACTACACTGTTATAGTGCTATTATTCCACTTTCAACATCCTGTGGAATCCTGGGGTTTGCAATTTAGGGAGGGGCATTTAGAATTCTCAGCCAGAGAACTCTTTGACTTCAGTAAACTACAAATCCTAGAATTCCACAGGATGTTGAAAGTGGCACTACAACAGTGTAGTGCAGAAATGGCCTAAGTCTCCATTCATGACCCCAAAACTAGGCAAGTTTCTCCTTCAACCCCCTTTCCTGACAAGAACTGAGAAGGGCCAGCCTTAATCCAAATCAAACGAAGAGGCCTTTTCCAACTCTGAAAAGGCTCAGAATTTCTGACAATACAGACAGACTTAGTGTCTTCTGCCCACTCTCTGCCCCCAGTCCAGAGAGACTCACTTCCCATGCTGGTCTCAGCCTCTGGGCCGGAAAGTTGACAGGCATCCTCATGGGCCACCCGCTCCAGAGGGGTGAAGGGCATGTACAGGCCACAACGCGGACATGTCCAGAAGCTGCGCAAGCAGTCGCTGTAGAGGTCCCCCTCGCTCTGCATGACAACACAGGAGAGGAGTCAGGATGAGGTCACAGCCTAGGGAACAAAGGGTCCCACAGGGCTGCTGGAAGGGCCTTGGTCTCTCTCCACCCATCTGCAGGTGGGCTCACAGTCATCCCTTCCAGAATAACTCACCGCCAGGCAGTTGAACGTGAGGAAGTCGCCAACCCTGTAGCCACCCTTCACTTCATCTGGGACCATCTCTGCCCCCTGGAAGAGGTGAGGTAGCCCTGCTGCTCCTGCAACGACCATCTGAGGACCTACATAAAGGTTCTGCTGCTCCAGAGGTGTCAGACGCCGGAGGCTGTACCGGACCTGACCAGATAAAGAAGGCGCAATGTGAACTCCATCAGGATGCAGAAACATGGTCCGTTCCAGCTCCAACCCAAGTTTCTAACCCAAGTTTGGCTTGAGTCCACACTAAAGATCACTTCTCCTTAAATGAACCTGTCTACATCCTAAGATCCTTCAAGGATGGCATTCTTTTAGTTTTACCATGACCACAGACATGTTTACTAAAGACATAAGTGAGGGCCTTCTCAGTGTCAGCTCCCAAGCTGTGAAAATCCCTCCCATTTAAGGTTAAGCTTCCTCCTTCTGCTCTCTTTCTGCTGTCAGGCAGACCTTTTTTATTTAAACTGGCTTTTCGCTCTTTTAACTGGGGTCCTGTACATTTACTCACATTGTTATGCTTTAAATTCTTTTAAACCATTTTCAATTAGCGCCATTTTTATGAGAACAGCTAACATAACTGCTTTTTAAAACTCTTTTCATAAACAAACAATTGTTATTTCCCTGCATTTTGTTTTAATATGTATTGCAAGCCACCTTGAGCCCCATACTGAGAGAAAAACAGGACATTTATTAAGTAATTAATTAATCAAGCACACAAACTGGGGTAAGCAAGAGCTCCATCCCTGAAATTTCTGGCACAACAGACAAAAGTCTTCCCTTTTCCCTTGCTATGGAACCTTTTTTATCTAAGGTAGGGGTCAGCACAGTGAAGACTCCATAGCTACTCATGGGCCTCAGAGCCTCTGAAAGATAAAAAAAAAATGAAAGCTGAGGACAGGCCTTTAAAAAAACAGGAAGTAAACAGAAAATCATACCAGCCACTTCCTGTTGTTAAAAAAAGGGCTTTTCCAAGGCTCAAAATGGCCCCAGGAGGGCAAAAGCACAGACCCTAGAGAGCATTTGGGGGCAAAAAAACTAATACACCCAAAACCCCCCGCAGTTGTCAAGTTCTGATCTAGACACTGCCTGGGAACTTTCTGAATAGAAAGAACAGACTCTGTCATTAAGCCATGGCTCTAGCCCACCCACCTCAGGAGCATCTTTCCTCAATAAGGTCTCTCACACAGACCCACCTCTGTCTTTAGGAACGCCAGCAGTTCCTGGGTGAGCCGGTGCACTTCTCGGGCACTAGGCCGCCTCTCCTCGGCTTCCTCCTTCCCACTTCGACCTGCTCGGCTCTCCAGCTGCCGGTCCAGGACTTTCTCCCAGAAGGCGCGGAGACGCAGGGCTGCACCGAGCTGCCGCACAGCCGTCTCTGCCGCGGGGATCTGCAGCTCCAGCCACGAGTCAGCCACGATGCGTGTGCAGTCGGCATTGGTGTCAAGGGAGCGGGCCAAGAGCAAGAGGGCCTGTAGGGCAAAACAAAAAAAATAGGGAAAGCATTAGGCATCAGGCCTCCTCATCCGCCTTCTGCTACGGGACAGTGGCTTCAAGAGAGTAGGGCTAGAGAAGGGGTGCAAGGAACATTCAGAAATAGTCCAAATCATATTTCTCAAAACCCAGGAAACCCTGATGAGGAAAACCCTGGACTAACAAAAATCTTCACTCTTCAAGATTTATCGTGTGCAAAATTTGCAAACTGATTTGTATGTGTGTGAGAGAGAAAACAGGAAAATTTCAGCACAGCAAACAGCATTCTCTGTGCAAATATATATATTTGATTTATATATATATATATACACATATATTTACATATCTATCTATCTATCTATCTATCTATCTATCTATCTATATTTCTGCACATGCTTTTTTTCTGTGCAAAAACTGTGGATTTTAACTCACGGACTACGGCATTTTCTGTGCTGGAAAAAGCACTTTCTCTGCAGGAAATGCTGTTTCCTATGCAGAAAAGGCAGCTTCCCGCACAAAAAGACACTCATAAATTTTGCACAGAAGAAATCCTAAACTGAGAAATAGCTTTCAAAAGCCACACAGTTTTCAAAGACTTTCTCACAGCAGAAGAAAATTCCTAAAATTACAGGTATGAAATTAATGAAGAACTGAATTCCCAGGCCAGAGACTTGGGCCAATCACCTGCAACGCTGGTAGCCGGAGGCAGTTCACCAGGTAGGGCTTGTTGGTCTCTAACAGTGAGACAAAGGCCAGGATCTGGTGGCGGCTGCTGAGTCCCTCCTTGGCAGCATCTAAGAAGCAAGAAGGGCAGGTGAGTGTCAGGTTTCTCCCAAAAAGCTTCCCTCCACCTTCTCCTCTTTTTCCAGCAAGAAGGAATGCGTAGACCAGCTACCAGCATCCTTGTCCTTGCTGGAGGCACAGAGGCCAACCCACAGTGACTACAGTAACACAGCCAGCTCTTCCTGGGCCAGCAAACTCTAAACCAGTGCAATTCAGAATGGTGGTCCATGGACTGATGGCAGTCCATAGGTCATCAGCTGCCACTCCCTGGAAAGTTAGCAGAAAAGTAACAATTTTAGCCAATGGGCACAAATATGGTACCAGTCTATGCACACCAGGGGAGAAAACTGCCAGTTCCTCAGAACAGACACCTTAAGAGGTATTGTTCTAAACGCTGTTGTTGCCTGTCTTCAAGTCATTTCTTGACTTACTGCAGACTTACCACGGGGTTTTCTTGGCAAGACTGAGGTTTGCCATTGGCTTCAGGAGCTGAGAGAGAGTGATTTGCCCAAGGTTTCCATGGCCAAATAGGGAATTAAACCCTAGTCCTAGTTCACCACTCAAACCACAATGGTTCTCCCTCTTTTTTTTTTAAGGTACTAAACTAGCCTTTTAAAAAAGAGTAGTAGGAGTCAAACAAAAGAGGGTTTGACAAGCAGCCGCTGCCAGGGCAGGAGTAGCTCTTTGGCTTGTGTCCACTCCATGGCCTCAGCTTCTCCACTTGAAGACAAGCGTCCAGGCTTCCCTTTCTGCCTTTCTCTTGCTCCCTGAAATGCCCCATCAAAACCAATATAAAAAAAAAATCACCACCTCCTCAAGGAACTTCACTTGTATCCTCTATCAAAAAGGGGAACCCCTTCCCCTTACCTCTGTGTGCGTGATGTTCAAAATCCCTTTCTTGAGAGGGCTGGAGCAATTCGGGAGAACTGGCAAAGACACTGGTGGGATGAAGGACTACCCCTGCCTTCTCTTTGGTGTGAAAGATCTGTAAAACAAGAAGGATGCAGAGACTCAGAATGTAAGCTATGAATCAGCACAACTACATCGAATTATTACATATCCCCACAAAGGCTCTGGAAGCAAACTTATTGGAGTCACGTACACATGTAAGAATCCAGGCCGGAACCCTAGGGTGTCATATATTGTGTTAAGTTCCTTTACACATAGAGGTGTATTTCTTTTGACTGTTGTGCAACATTCCTATTCAGTTCCTAGCAGTGTAAGCCCAGGTACACAAGAATAACCATTTCACATGGGCCTGTATCCTACTATTAGTCCTGATTAGAGCAGACCTACGGAATCACTTGGGTCTACCTAGGTGTTGAGTCACTATTCAGTGACTGATTCAATGGGTAACCTCTAGCTGGAGCTAAGCAATGGGATTCCAACCAGGCAGTTGCTTATTCTTGGATGGTCTGTTAATGATTTGTCAGTGTCTTCAACATATCACCTTCTTCACAGAGATTGCAGAAACAGCCTTTTAACGTCCCCCATTGCAAAACAGGACAACAAGCTGGCACACCACGTATCTGCCAATCACTTGCTCAATGTCTTTATTCACAAGACAGGTGACGCAATACAACCACTGTGTAACTATGTGATTGCAGATTTACCCCTGTGCATGCACGACGTAGGATTTCGGTCCTTGTTTCTGGATTCTGAGATGCTTTGTTTCCAGCTCCCTCCCCCCCCCCCCCACCAGCAATCTCAAAGTGCAGGAGACAACAAGGGACTCTCTCCTCCTCCCAGCTCTGAGTCTACCAACAGCTCAACAAAGGAACCATGAGTGAAGTTATTGGTCTAAGATTTAAATGTTAATCCAAAAATTGTTAAGGATGAATTTTGCAATGTTACTAGAAATGTTTTTGCTGGGTATCATGGACAGAGAATTGGATAGTAAATATGGATTACCTCTTCGATATATGATAACAGCAGGGAGAACATCGTTTGCTCAAACCTAGAAACGGAGTGAAGCAGCAATAACAGAAGAATAGCTTGTTTAGGTTGCTGAGTTAGCCCAAATTGCCAAACTAATGTGTACTTTAAAGGATAAGCCAAATGAATTTTTTTTGAAAGGCTGGAAACTATTCATGGACTTGTTGAGCAATACAAAATCCAATGATGCAATAATCTGTGTCTATGGTTACTAGTGAGAGTCAGTGTGGTGTAGTGGTTTGAGTTTAATTTTGGTCTTCCTTTCTTCTTTCTGTTTTTTCTTTTTCCGAATCACATTTCTTTGGTTGTGAATTAGACTGTTGGTATTAAAACGAATAAACAATTTTTAAAAAAAGAAGAAAGGAAGGAAGGAAGGAAGGAAGGAAGGAAGGAAGGAAGGAAGGAAGGAAGGAAGGAAGGAAGGCAGGCAGGCAGGCAGGCAGGCAGGCAGGCAGGCAGGCAGGCAGGCAGGCAGGCAGGCAGGAAGACAGGCAGGCAGACAGACAGACAGACAGACAGACAGACAGACAGACAGACAGACAGACAGACAGAAAAAGCAAGCAAGCAAGCAAGCAAGCAAGCAAGCATGAGTGTGATTGCCAGGAGGTGGACACTCACCTGATCTGAATCCTTGCGAGTTTTGTTGTAAGGATCAGGGACTGCCAGCTGCGGATAGAGGCCACGGCCCAGCACCAGTTGCAGGAGAGAGAACTGTCCAGGTGAAAGCGCTTGGGCAAGGGAAGCTGCTGCCCGCAGCTCCTCCACGTTGTGTCGCAACTGAAACTTCACATCCTGCAGGGGTAGAAGACAGCAAGGGCACAAGTGAGCACATGCACTGGTTGCTCGATAACTTTTCTCCTAGAAAGGTCCAATTGGCACCCCATTATTATTATTATTGGTGTTGTTGTTGTTGTTGTTATGATGTTGTTCATTTATATCCCACTTTTCTCCCAATAATGAAATGCAAGGCAGCTAGCTAACAACTTACTTTCAACACAACACAGATTAAAACTATACAAAAACTTCAACAAAAGCATACATACAAAAGTTATTTTAAAAACAAATACACAGCTTACAAAGTTAAACAAAGAATGTTAAATTTCATTTTTAAAAAAGCCCACCCCATCAGTTTCTAAAAGCCTCACGGCGTAAGAATATTTTAGCTTGCTGAGGAAAGGAAAGCAAGGACAGGGCCATTCTGGCCTCCCAAGGAAGGGACTTCCAAAGTCTGGGAAAAGCCACTGAGAAGCCCTTCTCTCCTGCTCTCACTACAGAAGCCTAAGAAAGTGGTAGGACAACGAGTAGGGCCGCTCCAGAAGAGCAGATGAAATAGAGATAAAGAGAGTCAGATCGAGGGAAGGACTGGCACTGATTTTGGGGAGCTATGAATGATTGAGAAGTTCAAGGGTTAACATGTTATTTTCTGTCTCCTAATAAAATTCCACCTATTATTCTTTGCTTAGACCATCTCTGGCCTACTCTGTCAAGTCTGATAAAGAGTCAGGTCACACTTACCACAACAAGCCCACAAAACAGCATAGCCACTGGTCCACAATAAGGAGATCACCTTGAGGCCCAAGTACCCAACCCAGAAAGGAATTAAGACTGGAAAAGGGCAAAGTGAGTGACAGGAACTGAGGGTTGGAAGCGCAGGGCCAGCCTGACAAGGGAATCAGTCACAGGGACACTGCCAAGACTTTTGGCAGTAACTTCAATGATTAACCTAATTCTAACCCTTCCCAGTTGGTTCACTGACACTCTCAGGAAAATCCCAAAGGCTTGCCATGGAAATAGCCACATCTGCCGCTGCCACGGTGGGAACAGAACACTGGACGAAACACTGGGCTTTCGTCTAACCCACTTTGTGTCTCTAGATTTTGTTAGCGCTCCCACCACAGCTGTCCCCGAGCCTACCTGGATGTCCAGCCCACGTTTGCCATCACCTTCCTCGCCGGAAGAAGAGCCCGCCTCCTCCTGCAGCCGCAGCACTTTGCGCCGGCGCCCCTCTCCCTGCTCGTGTTCCCGCTTGAGCCTGTGCAACTCTTGGCGGTGCCGGTGCCGGCTCTGCCGTGTGTAGGAGTCACCGGGCCGGCTAGCTGGTTCCAGCAAGCGATGGTCCCGGAGCAGTTCCTAGCAGAGAAGAGGGAAAACGGTGGCAGTATGTGAGAGTCAAGCAGCAGACAAGCCCTCTGCTCTGTTCTGGAAGTAGGGCCATTTCTGCACTAGACTGTTATAGTGCTATTAATTCCGCTTTCAACATCCTATGGAATCCTGGAGTTTGCAGTTTAAGGAGGGGCCTCAGCACTCATGCCGCTCCCACATCCAACCTGGCAGACCCCGCCCACCTCTCTGCCCCCCACCCCACAGCTTCAGACCCACTTGGAACTGGCGCCGAAGATTGGCTGCCTCATAGAGGCGGTGTTCTTCCAGGCCCCGACGACGGCACCAGCGACGGGATCCACTGCGGTTCTCAGATTTCTCCTGCCAGAAAAGAAGGCCGAACAACAATATCAGCATATGCATGTTGAGAAACCCACAAAGAGACAGAGCCCAGCTTGTGTTGTAGGGTGACAAAATTGGGAACCCTACACCTCTTGCCCAATGGGGCTTCTCTATCATGGGCACAGATCTGTGCTGATTACTGGGTCTATCATAAAGCAAAATATGCCACATCTGCCAAGCAAAAACAAGGTCCCAATTTTCAGCTCCTCCTACCCAGCAAAAATTCCTGAACTCGGAGTCAGCATTGTCACCTGGGAGCAAATGCATTCATTCTCCAGCTACTGCCAACTCTCCAGGTAGTCTCCTTTCATTCTTCTAGGACAGAGATAGGAAGTATGCAACCCATGGGTCAGGCTGATACTTTTTTATTGTAATCTTTTGCTATTTTGCAAGCTCCCTTGAGTCCCAGTCTGGGAGAAAGAAGGGATATAAATAAAGGGATGGACAGATGGAGCCCTTGGTACTCTATAGCATGCCCATCTCTGCACTAGAAGCCTAAAGTGCTGGCCAGTCATCTCCTACACCTTCCCCAGCATCCCTTCTTCCAGCCATCACCCACCCACCTGCACCCAGGCATCAAAGACGTTAAGCAGAGTCAGGGGGTCACCCAGGGGGCTCTCCAGGGGCCGTCGGGCAGTGGCACAGTCAGGGTCGCTCCATCCGCTACTGCTGCGCAGGAAAGGGGAGGGTACGCTGAGCACTGCTGCGGCAGTCAAGGTGGGGGCCGCCAGGCCAAAGAGGGTCCCCAGCACCAGCATCTTCCCTGCAGATGGATGACAGCACCAGGTGAGGATACAGGAACCGCAAGGGCAACCTCCTTCCCTCCCTCCATCCCACACTCAACCACACTTGAGGAGCTAGCCTGACACACACACACACACCCCTGAGATCTTAGCACATTTGCCTTGTGCTATTACCCACCCACGTCTAAGCCCTCCTCAGAAAACAGCAACCAGGATGATAAGAGGTATGAAGAATAATACATATGAGGAAAGGTTGAAGGAGTCGGGCCTGTTCAGCCTGATGAAGAGAACACTGAGGGCTGGCATGACTGCATTCTTTAAATATCTAAAGGGATGTCAACAAAAAAGAAGGTGCATGTTTCTTCTCTGCTGTCCTGGAGGGTATGACCAAGCCTAATGGTTTTAAGTTACAGGAGGGTTAATTTCAACTGAACATTAGGCTGAAGAGCAGTTTGGTAATGGAACCAATGCCCTAGAGAGGTGGTGGGGTCTCTTTCTCTGTACGTCTTCCAAAACAGACTCAGCTGCTGCCTGCTGGGAGTTCTTGCACCGGGCCAGTTGGACTCAGTAGCCTAAGGGGTCTCTTCCAATTCTATGATTCTATGCACATTGGCCTGCCCTGCGTGAGTGTATCAGCAACAGTTGCTCAGCAGTGAAAGAAAGGCACACTGCTCATGCTTAGAGGCAATCTGGTATGGGGCCAGTCACACCGCTGCACAATAAAACCAGCAAAGCTAAAGAGATCTAGGCTACCCAGTCACTGTCCAGCTTCCATCACAAGGAATGAGGGCCCACTGGAGAGCCCAGCCAGTGCCATACTCACCAATCACGACGTCAACAGGCAGCTCAGCCAGGAGGCTCCCGATGGGCGTGAGGTTCTCCTCTGCATCCAGTGCGCCTTGGTGCTTCAGGTAGCCCACAGCCGTCTCCAGGCTGGCTGGTGGGGGTGGCTCCAGGAAAGGGAAAGCCCGAGGGTCACCCAGCCCCATGCTCTTCATCTGGGCACAGAGGAGTAGGACATGGGTTAGATCTGTCTGGAAGAACGTATCTCCTCACAGAAGCCTGCCTGAATCTTATAATCTTGGAAACAGAACTTCCTCTTAGTCCCACCACCCTCATAGGCTCATCTGGTGAAGACATGGGAGAGAGACTTCTTGGTGGTTGCTCCTAAGCTATGGAACTCCCTTCCAAAGCAGGCTCAACTGGCCCCATTCTGTTGTCTTTTCACCAGCAGCCAAAAATCTTTCTATTTAAACAAGACTTTGGCTTTTAATTTTTTTCTTTAATGGGAAGTGCTGTATTTTTTTTATTTTGGTTTCAATGTGTTTCTAACTGTTTTAAGCAAATGTTTTAGTTGGTCTGTTTAATGGGTTTTAAAGTTGTGCATTATGTGTCATTTTAACTATATTTTTACTTCTGCCATTACACACTTTGGGTCCCACACTGGGAGAAAAACAGGGATACTAAATGGATGGATGGACAGACAGACAGACAGGGTTCCTTTCTCCACCTTTTGCTAAAAGTACACAAGACCTAGTTTGCTACAGGGCCAGCAAACCAGACTAGGTGCTCCTCCTGCTCAGTTTGTGCTGAGCTCCTGTAACCATTTGCACAGGTCTGAAATGTTTCAAAGCATCTGTCTGCTGTCCTCACCACCACCATCCCCAAGTACAGATGGCATCATTAAAGTTATTTCTGGAGCTCTTTCTTCTTCCTTGCAGGAGCACAAATAGCCACAATGGGGAAGCACTGGCCCCATTCTGGTGCCACCCGTGAAAACAAATCGACAGCCAATCCTCTGAGAAGTGTCCTCATCCCACCACGAACGAAGCCAGGAATCTGCCTTACAGCAGGCTCAGCCGGGGCCATCTGCTTAGTGGTGGGTAAATGTAGAGGGGACGGGAGCTGTTTTCACCCTGGTATCTCCTTGGAAGACCACACCGGTGCCCCTGACAGAACCAGAAGTGATAGCACATCATTTCCAGATTTGTTTTCAACCTAAATTGGGGAGGTGGGGGGGGGGATGTTAATTTTTCAGGGGGTTTTAAAATGTGTGGAGGTCTTGAGAGGGGATCAAACTGCTGTGTTTTGCTGCAGTTTTAAACCACGGGGGGAGCAGGTAAAATGTCATCTTCCCCAAATTTTCAAAATTGGGAGTCTAGGGCCTTTGGGGGCACTACAGGGGCCACAAATTGGTATGGCCCACAGGACACATTTTCCCCAACCCGAATCTACCTGAACTGTCAGCAGCAGCACTATCTTTAGGGCCCTCAGGCAGAGAGAAATACCACCTGGTACCTCCAGAAATGAAAAAGAACCTGGAACATCAGCGTATCAAACAAAGTAGGGACTCCGGCCCTTCCTCCAGGGAGCTAGCCACAACTGAGTCCAGTTATAAGCCTCCTGCCACCCCAGAAAGATTCCTCCCAAGGCCTCGGCCAAAGAGGCCTTCTTTCCTCCAATCGGTTGACTTTCTTTTTGAAACAGCTTTCCTCCACAATCCCTCATCCTAGAGGCAACCGGAAGTGACACTACGGCCATCTGGAAGCTTGCACGTTACCCCAGATAACCTCAGCTTTCTCCTGAGTCTCCTCCGTTCACTGATGCTGCTGGGGAGTTTGGAAGGAGGGAGAGACAGAGACCCCTTTTTAAAGCCATTTCAGCGCTAGACTGTTATAGTGCTGTTATTCCACTTTTAACATCCTATGGAATTTTGGGGTTTGCAGTTTAGGGAGGGGCCTCTGAGAGGCCTGCAAACCCCAGGATTCCATACAATGTTGAAAGTGGAATAATAGTACTATAACAGTCTAGTGCGGAAACGGCCTACATTCTGGCAGTTGTGGAACATAGAACACTCCCTGCCTACCTGCAGAACCAAGGCATCGAGTGCCACCCGCTGGATCTCTGGCACAGGGTAAGGGGCAAAGGCATCATAATCTGATTCAGCGTAGAGCCGGTAACAGACGCCAGGCCCTGTTCGGCCCGCACGGCCCTTGCGCTGCTCAGCGCTGGCACGACTGATCCAGAACTCCTGCAACCGCTGCAGCTTGGCTTTGGGGTCGTAGCTGAGCTCCTTCACCTTCCCTATGAGGAAAAGAGAACCACAGGGATAAGATGTAAGAAAGGAGCAATGGCAGAGGCCACCTCCAAACAAGGGTGGGGCTTGTGATGTTATGACTTTTATTTCTTAAAAAAATGTCATGTTCTTACCAGAGAAATTAAGGTAAACTATGGTTATGGGTGTTATTTACAGTATACGTGGTAAGGTAGGGCTCCGTTCGGAGAGGGTGAGAGTATAGAATATTGGGAGTGACTGGCAACTGAATGAATGTTTGAAGGGATGTTAAAAAAGGCGAGATGGAAGCCAGTTGGTCAGAGAGTGAATGCTGAATCTGTCAGTGTTAGGAATCAGTTAGAATTAGAGATGTTCAGAGTTAGGATCAGAGACAAAGATTAGTTAGATTCAGGTCACTTAAACAGAGATTGAGAGATATCAGTGTCAACATTAGCAATCTGAGCGAGAGATGTGAGTTAGGGTCAGTTGGGATTTAGATGTATTAAATAAGTAATCTTTCATGTCATGTTCACCTTCTGTTCAACAAGTCATTTTTGTTATTATTCACTTCTGCCTCTAGAATGCTACATAAGAGTTACTGGCATGCTTTAATTCAGACGTACAATGTCTGTGCTGGAAGCACTTATTCAATGGCAGTGATGTCCAGTGGTGGGATTAGATGAATAGAATCTCACACAAGAACCACAACAGAAGGTCCCCATAGGTCCTCACACTTGGTGGCAGAGAATGGAATAAGTTGAAGCCCTCACAGGGACCTGGTGCAGTTCCAGAAATAGGACTAACTTGTGCATTTGTGGGAAATTAAATAAAAAGAATACAAAGCTCAATCGACAGCAGTGCTAAAATCTTCCAGTGTGAATCTGTTCTAAGCTCCTGCAAGAGGAACAGACTGAGATGGTATTAGCAACATCTGGGCTGGGCCTTGAGTTAACAGTGTACCACTAATTAAGCATATCCATCTTTGCCTAATTCATGCTGCTTTCTATCATTGTCAAGGAGTAACAATGAAATAGATCATCTCAAACCACCCCCTGCAAAATCCTTGGAGGTTGGGCTTAAATCAATTCTCATTTCAGAGAATTCAAAGAAACAGCCCACAGACATTCAAGCCTAAGGACAGCCACGATAGAATCCCTATCCAGGCTGGCTCCACAGTTACTACCCTTGGGCTCCTACCACTCACCTTGCCCTTTTATCCTTAACATCCCTTCCTAGATCTGGCACTCAGACCTCAAGGTGACCACTGTACTGGACAAGTGAATGGGTTGATTGCTAGATTCAATATGGTAAAGCATGACCTCTCTTTCTTGCTAATCATTAAATTAAAACATCCAACGATTAAGAAAATTAAAAAAAAAAGTAAAGATTTATCGTATAACAAATAAAACAAGCATCTAGCCCTACGCTGGTGCCATACACAGTACATCATAACATTTTAGTTTCAAACAAAGTAAGACTTCTCCCTGAACTCTTTCCACTCTCAGCTCAGATCTCCTCCATCCCATTGTTCCTAACTCGCTCTATTTCTATCTTTGTTCCTATCTGGCCCTATCTTTAGTTCTAACCAATCCTATTTGATTGTTTAACAATCATGTCTCTATTTTATATCTGCTCCCCCAGTGCATCCACCCTCAACATTCCATGAGCCGTGACTGGCTGGCTGCACCAAGGCTTATGTAGCTTCTCACTTCACAACCAGAAGTTTGCTTTTAAAAAAGAAAGCAACTAATGTAAGTCAGAGGATCCCAGGAAGCCAGTTCCTGCACCGGTTTCCAAATTTTACCTTGTGAACAGGCATAAGACATGCTGGCCTATTCATGCTTCCCTAGCCTGCCAGGTCCACATGCAGACTGAGACAGAAAAAGGAACAGAAAAAGCTGGTGACTTACTGAGGGAGTCACACCCCAGCCCCAGAGTGATTTGCGCTTTCTTACCTGAGTCTACAACGAACCGGACACCATCAATGGTCACAGAGGTTTCGGCAATGTTGGTGGAGATGATGCACTTACGGACTCCTGGAGGAGGCACATCAAATACCTGTCAGGAAAATTAAGACAAGAAATTTATTTCTTATTTATTAAAATATTTATGCACCACCCAATATCAAAAGGCCTCCGGATGGCTTACAAACAACATTAAAACAACAAGTTAAACACTTTAAAACAATAAGCATAAGTTATGGCTATTATTAAAATATATCCAAAAGTATATCCACATGTATTTATTTCATTTTTTAGCAAATAGTCCCAGTTTAAAATACACGAATAATTTAAATAAGCTAAAAACTTATTAAACATCAGAATGAATTAAAAAGACATTTCAATATTTTCATAACTACGTACAACAGTATTTGGGAGGAATTCATGAGACTCAAAGGCCTTAAGGAACAGTCAAGATTTAACTTGGTGCCTAAATGAAATGAGTGTTGGGGCCAGTCAGGCCTCCAAGGGAAGGCATTCCAAAGTTGGGGCTGCTGCAGCTGAGAACACGCTCTCCCATGTCCCAAAATGGTGTACTTGACCTCATCAGTGGGAAATAGAGGAAGTCTCACTCAGCACAAAGGATGAGACACAGGATCTGCATGACAAGAATTTGCCAGTCATTCCCCATTACACAAGATCAAACAGCTTTGGACAGACCCTCAGTCCCCAGGCCTTCCATCTTCCAGGACAACCATCAATAATCTATTTATTCTGTAGCAAAAATGGACAAATTATCTGCTTTGATTAGAGAAAAATCCACTCTTGGATGCTTAAACAAGGAAGGCCACAAATGCACCCAAACAGGCTGATTCCTTGATTAATTAATTTGATTTATATTCTGCCTCTCTTGCAAAACTGAAGAATCCAGGTGGCTCACAAAGAAAATTAATTTTAAAAGCTAAAGATAAAAGCACAACAAATTATTCCGCTGGCCTCCAACATCTGCTAGGGTTAGGGGCACAGGATCTAAATGTCCTACCCAACACTGCACATCCCAGGAGTCCACAAGATGTTGCCATAGCAGTTAAAATGGAATCTTAGTGCTACAATTGGCTGGTACGAAAGGGCCCCAAAATCTGGCCACCCAATCCAAGGATCCACCTTGTCTTGCTCGGCCACAGAAAGGGTGCTGTGAAGAGGAAGGACCACCCAACGCTGAGTGTGGGTGGCATAGGTCTGTGCGGCCTCCATCACGGCCCCAATCTCAGCCACGCCACTAAGGAAGACGAGTAAGTCCCCTCTTTCCTCGGGAGGGTACTTGTGATCGATGGCCTGGAGGATGCGCAGGAAAGGCCGAGGGTCCAGTCGCTCCTTTCGCCCACTTGCACTCTCCTCCGGGCGGATGGGTTCGTATATGACCTACAGAAGGGAAGGAGGACAGAAGATACGTTAAGCCTGTATTTAATTTAGATGGCTGGCTTTTCCCTTTAAAACTGAGGTTCCAGCTACCAGTGCTAAAGAAAAAAAACTATTTCTTCAATCTGTTTTTTTTTCTGGGTGTTTTGTTTTGTTTGTTTTCATTTTTTTATTTGTTTTTGTTTTGTGCTTTTACAAATATACATCAGTAAACGAAGTCAGTGCATTCCTGGGCACCACTTCTTTAACAGAAAATTTGATACCAGAGGCAGACATAACATGGAAAGAATATGGAGAGTTTCCTACATCACCAAAAGAAAAAGAACAGGTCAACCTGTTTCAGCAAACATTTTTTATCCAAAACTAGTAATATGCACACATGAAATGAAACAACCAACTCAGATAAGCCTTGCACAAGTAACAAAAACATTTTGAACATTTCTTCCAAAATTCACCCAGGGAAGATGGCTGAATCAACTTTTCTTTTCTTGCTATTTTGGTGGCCAATCTGAATCTATGCCTTTATAACCTGCTGAGAGCAGCTGATGAGACCATCTACAGCCTCATCAGCTTTCCCCTTTTCTCTCTGCTTTCCCTTTTCTTTTCCTCTACCTCGCTGTTCACACATGTTCGGTAAGGGATTCAGCAGCCAGCTGTTTTTCTTGCCTGTTATAGGCAGGCACATCCAGCTACAACAGGATTGGTTAGAGAGAAATTCCATTATTTCCCCATCCTAGGTTTACTGCATAGTTTCCTGCAGAAACGCTGCCGGAACCAGACATCAAAAGTCTTTCTCTAGCCCTCCTTCCCCATCCCCCCAGTGCCAATGCTGCTAAAAGAAACCTCCAGCTAGACAGAGGATGAGGAGAAAAAGGGGGCAAGAGAGATGTAAAGAGATTTTCATGAACAGAAACTCACGTGTCAGAGATTTTGTTAACTGAGGTATGTCTGCATTTTATTTCTTCCTTCTTTAATACAATCAGAAAGAAGCATGAATCTGCTTGGATCAATAAAGACAAACCTGAAACGGTCCTCTGATACATGAGCTAAAACATAGTCCTTTTAAGCTTGAGACTGAGGACAAAGAGAGGCTGAAAATCAGCTCCCAAAAAGTTCTGGACTTATTAAGAGAAGCATCTTGGAACAACTCCTCAGTGGAGTGAACTAGAGCTCTGCAGCACAGAATTCCTAGTACCACCCAAAACTACAAATCCCAGCATTCCATAGAATGGAACCATGGCAGTTAAAATGGTATCATACTGCTATAACTGTGCAGTGCAAATATACCCATAGCCTTCTTACAGGAAACCCGGGCTGCAAATAGTATTGCTTGGAGGAATCTGTCCCCCACTCTCTGAGGCCAATGTAATTTCAACATCATTGACTATTAAAATTATATTTTGGGAAGACTGTCATCTAGTGGCTCTGTGGAATCATTTCAAATGTCAATCTAGGGTGTTTTTTAAAAAAAATTAACATCCGTATTGTGCAGTTTAATGGACTCAGAGAGAAGTCCACCTCTGCTTTTTATTTTCAAATTTAAGGCCTTACTGGTTCTGTAAAAACTGTCAAAGCTAAATTGTTTTCTTTTCATACAACAGCTTCTAATGAAAGCTTGAAAAAAATGGAGACTGGGGCAAAAGATGATCAAAGACAGTCCCCCAATATGACTCAAAACTTCAGCCCCACACATAAACAATGACTTCTTGCCATGGCCTCAACCCACCCCAACTCCATGAGTAAATAAAATCAAAAATACTCCCACCATACAGAGTGGTCTCACTCCCATAGCATCTTTGGCACCCCGTCTGCTCCCCAGAGAGCCAGAATGGCATAGTGGCTTGCGTGTTGAACTACAAATCTGGGAGAACACGGTTCAAATCCCTATTCAGACATGGAAACCCACTGGGTGGCCTTGGGGAAGTCACACTGTCTCAGTCTCAGAGGAAGGCAAGGGCGAACTCCCTTTGAAGAAATCTTGACCGTCTGGTGAAAGGACTTGAAGGCACACAATAACAATTCCCCAAATTTTAAAGTTTCTCTGAAAAGCTTCCCAGCTGGTTCACAGAATTAGAACAGAATCAGGAACCCTACCTTTTGGGAAGAACAGAACTCCTAATTTTTGGAAGGAAAACTGAGTCATAGAACCACAATTCCCATTTACTCCCCAGCCCTAGAGTTAATGCACCTCCAGCTGATACCCTAGTGTCCCTACAGCCCCCTGCTTGGATCCCGTTGTTCTGCCTCACCGTGATGGGGAAGAGCCGTCCCGGGACCTGGACCACGGGAGCACCCCCAAAGTAATCAGCAAAGAGCCGGATGTTGATGGTGGCCGACATGAGCACCAGCTTGAGGTCAGGTCGGGCAGGCAGCAGACGACGGAGGACACCCAGGAGGAAGTCGGAATGGAGGTGGCGCTCGTGGACTTCGTCGGCAATCAGCACGCGGTAGCCGGGCAGGGTGGGCTCTCGCTGGGCCTGACGCAAGAGCAGGCCTTCCGTCAGGAAGACGATCCGCGTGGCCGGCGAGCGCGTGCTCTCAAAGCGGATCTGGTAGCCCACCTGCATGGGTAGGAGAAGGAGAAAGAGAAAGAGAAAGGGTCAGCTCTGAACTGCCCACCTGGAAAACAGAGAGGCGCTTGCATCCGCCAGGTGATAACCCTTGGGTTAGAGTGGTTCAAAGACAAGGGACAGGAGAAATCTAACAATATAACAACCTCTAGTTATGGTTATTAGTAATTCCACCAACCTGATTTTAGACAGGTTTGTAACGACAGAACAAGATGCTTTCTATCAGTCATTTCTTTTTTTCATCACAGTTTGTGGGGCATGGGGTCAGTGAGTGTACTTAGCTTCCATTTATGGTAATATATTACTGTTTTAGTAATATTGTTAGTACTTAGTTTTAGTTTAATTTAGTCTTAGGCCATTTCCACACTAGACTGTTATAGTGCTATTATCCCACTTTCGACATCCCATGGAATTCTGGGGTTTGCAGGTTAGGGAGGGGCCTTTGAGGCGGAAATGGCCGTAGCTTTAGTTACACACGTATATTGTTCATGTGTAGTTTTTTCTTTGTTTTCTTTTTCATTTTTCCTACTACTGTTAGTATTAAAACTAATCTACATTTTCTTTTTGGAAAAAAAAAGCCAAGGGACCAGTAAAAGTGGTTTCAAATGTATTTCAAATACCGCCCTCCAAATCATGAGGCCTTCTCTCTGTCCCACCACTCCTGCAAGTGGCCCAGTAGCGACACCACATTCCTCACCACAGGCCTCCCCTAGATAAGCTCTCCCCATTTTCTTTTCTTACTTCTTATGTATACTTTCACACCCAAAATCCACTCTATGTCTGGCTGAGCACCCTTCCTAAGCATACTTTTAAGTCGCCATCCTCAGCTCATCCCGCCTCGTCAACACAAAGGGGGAACGAAGTGAGAGGGGCTGTCTGTACATGCTCCCAGGTGCTCTTGTGTTCTCCAGTTCCTGGCCAAGAGATCTTTTCCCACATCCCTCACCTGGTCTCCATACTGCTGCAGGCTCTCATAGGCTACCCGCTTGGCCAGAGCAATGCAGGCAATGCGTCGGGGCTGGGTGCAGGCCACGTGGGCATAGCCAGCAGCCAGAAGGTACTGAGGCACCTGGGTGGATTTGCCACAGCCGGTGTCCCCGGCCACCACCACCACCTGGCTGCCGGCCACCGCCTCCAGCAGCTGGTCCTTGTAACGGGCGACGGGCAAGGCTGCCCGCTCCCGCTGCAGCCGCGCCAGGCGGGCAAAGCCCTGCTTCTGCCGGAAGTCCAGGAAGTGGAGCAAGCCCAAGCGGAAGGCTCGCACCTGCTCCGGGTCCAAGCCGGGTACCTCCCTCACGGGCACCCACAGGTTGATGCGGTAACGGGAGTCATATTCCTGTGGCAGCCCTGCCAACTTGCCCTGAGAGCAGAGTTCGGATCTCGACGCCCGGTGGCAAGATTCTGCCGGCCGCTCGGGCACCCTGAGGCCGCGGAAGCGTTCCAGCCGCTCAAAGAAGGCCCAGAATTCACTCCATTCTTCTCGGCTTTGGCCCTTGAAGTAGACCTCTTCCAGGAGCTCCCGGGTCCGTGGGCAGCCCCAGTCCCACTTGCTGTGCCCCTGGCCCCCCTCCTCCTCGTCAGGTGCCATCTCCGGAGCTGGACACAGGCCAGGCCAACGCTAGGAAGGAAGGGCACAGAGAGGAAAACTGGCACAGAGAGGAGTTAGGGCAGGCAGGAGGTTGTAGCATGAAGCTTCCTACTCTTCTTGGCTGGGAGGAGGTTGGAGATGTTTTCATGGAAGGGTCCCTCACTCCTCCTCGGGGTTCCGCACCCCCTTCCACACGCAGGCAGGCACAAGCTGGCTGTGGCCAAGCGGCAGATCCGACGACCCTGAAGACACAGAGAAAGTGGGAAGTGAGAATAACTGGAATCGTGGAGGGAGGGGGGTCATTCATTCATTCTTCCGCGCCGACTGGACAAGACTAAGGACCCGTCTGCACCACAGTGTTACAGTGCTATCATTCCACTTTCAACCTCCTCTGGAATTCTGGGATTTGTAGTTGCCTGAGGCCCAAGAGCTCTCTGGTTGAGAATTCTAAACGCTTCTCTCTAAATTGCAAACCCCAGGATTCCACAGGATGTCGAAAGTGGAACAATAGCGCTATGACAGTGTAGTGCAGAAATGGTCTGAGATTCCTAGAAGAGCCCACTTTTGAAAGAGAAAGAGAGAGATCAGGAAATAAAAGCCCCTGGCCGCCTCCTCTTCCTCACTTACACTCCAATCGCTCGAACGCGGATACACGCAGCTCCGCGTTCCCACGTTGCAATCGTCACCTCCCGAGAAACTCAGCCACGGATCTACCTCTTCCTCTCTTTCTCCAGCCCGCGGGCTGCCCGGCAAGAAAGACCTCGCTTCTACTGCGCACGCGTCGCTGGCTTCAGCCGAACATGCGCAGTCTCCGCTACTGACGCTACCACAGCGGGAGTTTTGCCCGCTTTCCGCCCCAACGGCAAACAAGGAAAGAGATGCTTACGCTTCATCCCTTTGGTTCTCGCAGTATCTAAGCGGTGGAGAAGCCAACGCAGAGGAGTCCCTGCACTGAAGCTGAAGCTCTGCGGGACCTAAAAGTAGCGGATCATAGCCCTGTAAGAAAAATCCGTCCATTCCAAGTTGGAACAAGAAAGAGCGGAAGGAGGGCAGCGGGGTCCTCCCTTGTCTGTAAGCGCTGCTGGAAAATTCAGGACTCTTCAAAGGGGAGGGAGGTCGTGTTAACCGATTGGACTCCCTGCCACAAGGCAATGGACGTCAATTCGGTCGGCATTAAAAAGGGAGAGAAGTTGACAAATTCGTGGAGAATGTAAGGCTGTTCGTGACTACTGATTTTCAAAATAAATAAATCAAGATCCGTCTTGGTCTGTTGCAGCATAGAAAGGAAAAATGAGAAGAGGAGAAGAAAAGGAATCTAGCAGCACTTTTTAGTCTTCAGGGTGCTGCTGGATTCCACTTTTTTTCTTCCATCTTTTTCTTGTTGTGGCTACAGTGTAGGATTTCTAATTCCTTCACATTCTGTAAGACTGAAGCCATTTCCTCACTACGCTGTTATAGTGCTATTATTCCACTTTCATCACACTGTGGAATCCTGGGATTTGCAGTTTACTGAGGCCCAAGAGCTCTCTGGCTGAGAATTCTAAAGGCCCCTCCCTAAACTGCAAACCCCAGGATTCCTTAGGAGGTTGAAAGTAGAGTAATAGCACTGTCACAGTCTAGTGCAGAAGGATGTTGGGTTACCAGTTTTAGTACCTTTTTCAAGCAAGAGGAACACTGGAGTCTCTGAATTACCAATCCAACCTTAACAAAGATCAATTAAGTACAGGCATGCCTCAATAAACAAAGCCTCTGACCAAGTTCCTTTTTACAAAGTCTTTTTATAGGAACTCAACCTCTTTCTTATCTTCTTGTGTCTAGCTGGAAGTTTTCTTGCAGCATCGGTATTAGGAGGATGGTGAAAGGAGATTGGAGAAAGACAAACTAGAATCACTTCCTGAGCATGTATGAAGGGCAAGACAGAAAAGATTACCCTGACTCACCAGCTGCTCTGACATGTTGGAAAAGCATGGATCTCTAAGTTTCAGCACCAAAATGGAAATCCTGAGAAAACTGATGAATATTTAAATCATTGAAAATTGGAATTAAATACCTGAAAATTGGCAGAGGAAAAAAAACACAAAGAGAACAACTATTTGGGAACAAAACTATTTAATTTTAGCTATAAACCCAAACAAACAGCAGTAAAATGGAAGATAGGTGGGAAGAAATGAGTGAGGGGGAAATTCATTATGGATTTTATCCTGGATTTGTTTGCAAATAGATGAAATATACACATGTTGCTTTATTTCTGAACGTGATTATCTAAGAAAAATATTATTTAAAAAAAATCATTCCAGGATGCATTTTGGAAGTAGTTTTCAAGTGGTCTATAGAAGATTCCAAATGGTTTAATTTATTTATGCAAGGCTTACCTGACCTGGTTGTTTCATTTCACACGTGCATGATGTTGCTTTGAATAAAAAGGTTACTAAAATATGTTGAACTGCTCTTCTTTTCTGTAGTATAGAAACCCATATGGTCTGGATATTGGACTATGATCCTGGAGACCGGGGTTTGAAGCCCTGCTTGGCTGTGGAAACCCTCTTGGTGACCTTGGGCAAGTCACACGCTCTCAGCCTTAGAGGGGAAGGCAATGGCAATACCTTCCGAACAAACCTTGCCAAGAAAACTCTGTGATAGGTTTGCCTCAGGGTTGCCATTTGCCTAGCAAGAGTGGAGAGTGACTGTACTCTTTTGGAAAGGCTGGGAAGAGTTCATTTTATGATGATAAAATCTCAATGAGGATAGATGATTTGTTCTATTTGGACCACCTATCTACTCTGGAAAGAGTGCCTCCCTTTCTTGAAAATCCTAATCTGTTCTTCTTAGCTAATCTTCTTTTCTTCAACACACCGATGCCACTTGTCACAATACATGGTTAACTAAGATCAGATTAGTTGCACCATCATGTGTTGCTTTGGTTTGGTTCCTTTTTGTCATGCCAAGACAAACTCTGCGCCACTGCTTCCTCTCCGGTAGTTAATGTAAAAGAGAGGGAGGGAAGGAGGGAGGGAGGGAGAGCTTTAATAGTCATAACTCAGCATTAATCCTCAATTACAGATCTCAGCAGTTCTATACAGTACAGAGGAACCACTGGGTGGGACTCTCATTGCTGTAAATAGATTGAGATAGTTAATAGACGCTGACAGTCATCACATCTGCCTTTTACTGGTATATACATACAGGAACTTCAAACTGGGTTTCTGAGCTGCACATGCAGTTTAGTTGGAGGTCAATGGGAGATAGAATCTCAAAGGTTATATAGTGCAAAAGCAAAGAAAGAAAATCAAAGTGCGCCTCCCCCTTAGCTATAAAACCTGTGGAAGCAGGTTAGCAACAGAGAAAAATTCATCACCCCTGCAAAATTGCAAAGCATCCATCAAGGTCACTAATACAAATGAACCCTTCAATGCCACTGGACAACTGTCAACATTTGGCCATGATGCCAACAAGGACTCGAAAGCTCATCTGCCTGGTGGCAGAAGCTCCACTCATTGCAACTCCACAGTTGTGCCCAGTTATACCCTTGGATAAAAAAAACAAATCCAGAAAGACCCTCAAAAGAATTCAGCACAGGAACCCAGGAGCACTGCTTTCAGATGGTTGCTCCATTGCCATGGTGTCTTTGCAAAAAGGCCCCCTTCTTCTTCTTCTTCTGGCGGTAGAGGGACATGGTTCATGACCTCTGGAGGTGATCTTTGGGACCAACTGAGCCAGTTCATGAAAAGCAGCCATTCTGAGGTGTATTTACACATTGATGCCTCCTCTTATTGGTTGTCGGTTGAATTCTTATTAAATATGAATAAGGTGTTGTGGAAACATATATTTAATAAACTGCATGAACACTTTGCATCAGTGCCAAGTGCAGAAAACCAAAGGGATGCTGAAACTAACTTTTTCATGAAGTCTGAAATAAGGTAAAAACTAGTGAAAAGAGGTGAAGTTCCAGACTTTATTGACAACTTTAAAAGTTAACAAATCCCCAGGCCCAAAAGGTATTGTTAAAGATCCCCCAGTATCAAATGGCTGAACTTATCCCCAAGATTGATCAGAAAATTGGAAAGTGATCAATGTAACATTACTTAAAAAAAAAAAGTCCCTCCCCCAAATCATCCTGAGAATTACAGGCCGCATTAGCTTACACCAAGGGTCACAATTATGCAGGTCTCCAGAAATTGTTGGACTGATCCTCCCACCTTTGGCCATGCAGGTTAGGGCTGCTTTGAATTGCAGTCCAACAACATCTGATGGTCTGAACAATTCCCACACCTACGGGTCTACCCCAATCTAGACAAAAAGTAGGATTCGAGCCAAAGAATCCAGGCAAGGACTGGAAATTGCCCATCGACTGTTGTTAGCAAACTGAGCAAGCAGACTGATGGAAGAGAGTTAGTATATGTCTGTTTGAATTTCAACCACTGGCCAGTAATCTACATCGATCACTTAGTTAAGTGTGCTTCTCCCCATGTGGCTGATCCCCTGTAAAGTTGGGTGGGTGGGAGTTAGGTAACTCTTCTGTATTCATGTCACTACTTAGACTTGACTGCAATTATCATAGCTATCCCGCAACCTACTTTACCAAGAATCAGCTCTATGGGGATAAAAGAGGTCCATTCTGCCAGCGATCAAAGTGTCAATGAATGACATTTCTGTCAAGGCTGGGGAGGACAGGACAGGTAAGCTTACTTAGTTAAGTGTATCACTAAGTACAGGCTTCCCCCATTTATCTGCAGGTTAGGGACCAGAGCACTGTCAGAAAACAGAATTGGTTGAAAATCAGAGTTCATGTTACTCTGCTGTAGGGAGCAGGAGAGACTTGCAGAGGCTCACTTGAGACAGACTGCGCATGCACTGCTCGCAAAGTCTCTCAGCTGGCTTAGTGCCTTTTCCCCCTCTCAGCTTGCTTTGCAAGCAGCACATGCATGCAAGCAGTTCCAAGCAAGCTTCTGTGGGCAAGAAGAACTGATGAAAGAGTGGAAGCCCCGTCAAATTAATGGAACTTGCCCTTAATTTGGAAGTGTCAAAACAGTGAGTCATCAGATAACGGGCTGTCAAAAGGTGGGGCCAACCTTCCTAATACTGGCCAACCTTCCTAATTTTCCACCTGCACATATACACTGGCATATGCAAATTGTGGGAAACAAAGTGTCCTCTTTTTTCCATTTCCACTCTCTTGTCTTTTTAAATAATACATAAGTGGCTGCTCTTGGAAAAGTCAGTGAGGAGCAACAGCAGTGAGAGAAGGTTTGGGCAAACCAAGCAACATAATAAGTATCTGCAGAAGTGCCTCCTAGCCTCTATCTTTCCCCAGCAAGGTGGTGGATAGCAGACTGAGACCAAATGTGACCACAGAACTTCCTTTACAAAGGGCTGGCCCTCCTCTGCTCCCCTTACAAAGTTGTGTCGGTGCTCCGGTCCTCAGTGGTGGTGCCGGTTGCCTGGGTACGGCCCTCAGCCATGGAATTGGCCAACACAGCCTCCTCGCTCAAGATGTTGCGCAGCACAGCCTTCAGGGAACGTTGCATCTTGGACTTGAAGTCCTGGCCGGCGATGACGTAGATAACGGGGTTAATGCAGCTGTTGACGTAGGCCAGGGCCACCATGAGCGGGTCAACCTCATTTGCGGACTGATAGAGGGGACTTCCTGGAGACTCATGGGCAAGGATCAGGCCAACCACATGATAAGGTGCCCAGCAGACAAAGAAGCTGACAATGACCACCAGCACGACTATGAGAGTCTTCTTAGAGCGCATGAAGCGGCTGCTGTGTACCCGGCAGACCAGCAACCCATAGCAGATGGAGATGACCACAAAGGGGATCAGGAAGCCAAAGAGGAAACGAGTGACAGCCACAGAGATCTCCACTCCGCGATGGTCCTTGCCAAAGACACCATAGTCGGTACCGCAGGATGTCTGGTTAGAATGGTCATAGTATTTGAGCTTCCGTATGAAGAAGGAAGGCATGGTGAGGACCAGAGCCATGATCCAGACTGCCCCACACAGGAGCCAAGCCAGACGGTCCGAGCGGTGGTTCTGGCACCAGATCGGTTTGATGACCAGAGCGCACCGGTCCATGCTGATGAGCATCAGGAGGAGGACGCTGGCAAACATATTGAGAATTGTCAGGGAGGGCAAGAGCTTGCAAGCAAAGTCGCCCAGATGCCAGTGGTACTCCAATGCCAGTGGCACAGCCAAGAAGGGCAGGGATAGGCAGCAGAGAAGGTCAGCCGTGGAGAGGTTGAGGAACCAGACCGTGTTTACTGTGCGCTTCATCTGGAAGCCCATCACCCAGATGACCGCCACATTGCCCACCGTGCCCACCAGAAACGCAAGGGCATAAAGGACCAGAGCCACCCAGATAATTGGGCTCATGCTACTGGTCTTTTCCTCACTGAAGGGCATGGGTATATAGTCATCATAATCATCATCCATGGTAAGAAATTGGTTTGCAAAGTCATCCATAATGGAGCTGGGGAGGCAAGGAAGGTGTCAAATAGGCACAAAAGGAGAGGCTCTGTGATGCTCGATCCGGAGGGCTCACAGTTGGAGTGGTTGGACCTTGCGTCTGAAAAATCAAGAAGCAGAAGAGTGACACAGCATGTAGGTGTAAATCTGGGTTGCACTAAATGTTACCTTTTGAATTGTAAACTGCAATGAGTTCATTCAAAAGAAGCACACAGGCCTTGTACTGTACAGGTTAAGCCTTCCTTATCTGAAATGCTCGAGACCAGAAGCGTTCTGTATTTCAGATTTTGGGAGGTTTTGCAAGATTTGCGTACACATAATGAGAGATGAGGCCAAAGTCTAAACATGAAATTCGTTAATGTTTCATATACACCTAAACTGTAAATTTCAATGGTTGCAAATTATATACCATTGTATAGTGTTGTTGCATATAAACTATTGTGTAATTGTTGTAATGTATATACTGCATTTTGATGCAGAGTCTGCTCTTATGTTAGTTCTTCTCCTCTTGCCTTCTTCCTGTAGGGAACGTGGTGGAAATTACAGAGGTTTGCATGGGACTGCGCACACAGGCTGCTTGCAAAGTCTCTCAGTTGGCTTGGCACCTTTTTCTCTCTCATCTCTCTTGGAACCATGCAGATGGTGGTCCCCAGCAAGCCTCCGTAATTCCTTCATGTTTCCTACTGGAAGAAGACTGGATTCCAGTTTTCAAAAATTTCAAGTTTTGGAGGGTTTCAGATTTCAGCTTTCTGGATTAGGAAGGCTCAGCCTGTATTATAAATGGCAGTTCACCCCACATCATTAGATCAATGCATAATGTTCTCATTGCTGGAAACAGAAGTATGTTAACACATCACACCATGCAGCTGCAACAGGTGCAAGAGGCACATAGAACTATGCTGATATGCAAGGCTTTACAGCAAGCAGAAATATCAGTGGTCCACTCAAACACTGGATGGAGGGACCTGAAATCAGGTGACATAGTACAGGCAGAAAGGAGTGCTTTCAACACTCCTAACTGAGTGCTGAACACAGTTAACCCACTGCTAGTGCTCACCTGCATGCATATTTCAGTATATGTTATTATTTGCCACCTTATAAGAGGCACCAGCATATAAGATGTACACCATTTATATGCCTACAAATACTATTTGCTGGCACATAAGACTTACCAGCGTATAAAATGCACCACATTTTCAAACAGTATTTTTTGGAGGGGAAAGTGAGTCTTTATTGGCATATAATACACCATTTCTCCCAACCTGATTCAAGCATTAGGCAGTCAGTGAAACCTTCATCCTCATTGGAAGCAAGCTGGCAAGAAAAAATCGTCCTAGCACAGCCAGTGTCTACTTAAGCTTGCCTGTGTTTCATTGAGTTCTGGGGACAGCTTTATCTCAGCCTCACCACTTTTGCACTTTGAACTCAGTTTACAGCAACTGTAGTAAGCTGAGGACAAAGGGAGAGAGCAGAAATGTGAAGGAGAAATTGGGGCATTTTAAAAGCAGCTGGAAAGGTGGGACAAATAAGGATTAATCAGGCCATTTGAAGAGTATGATACGATGGATATGACTCACTTCTCTCTGCCCCTCCCTCCATCTCTCTATGGGGTGGGTGGGTGTAGGTGTGAATCATGCCAGCAAAGTAAAGGGAAATGGCATGTGGGAAAAGGTGGGGTTGGAGAGAAGGAGTCTGGCAGTGAACCTACCTGAATTTGGAGGCAGGGAGAAACAAAACCAGCAAGTTCTTTCTCTTCTCGGAACCACACACCCAGAAAACAGTAGGAAGAGAATTAAAGAGAAACTATTTGGATTCCCACAGAAATATGAACAGAAGTAAAAGAGGAAGCTCTGTTTATCAAACTGACACTCTTCTTTGTAGATTAAGCTGGACAACAAAGCCACCTTTGAAGGTTGATGCTGAAGTGTACAGGGCGATTTTAGGAGGGTGGTGAAGACGGAGAGGTGGATTGGTGGGGAGGGCATGCTCCTAGCCATGTTATTTTAAGAGTCCTAGCCTCAGCTCCCTATTCTCTCTAGGAGAAAAAAAGAAGGAAAGGAGGAAAGGAGATCTTTTTTTCCAAACTTGGGTACTTGGTCAAAAGCAGCAAGCGTGTTGGAAGTATTTGGTAACACACATGCAAATAAATGCAAATGGAAGAGGAATTCAGGAAGAGGAATGCTGGCTTTGCAAATTTTACCCTTCCAAACTCCCCTCCCCATCTGTGTTTCTGCCTTGCACTCCCTCATTTGTGTTTCTTTATTTCCTAGCAACTTCTATTGCCTCTCCCATTCAAGCCTTGTCCACTTCCAAGAGATCCTCAGAGCTCTCTGCACACAGTTCAAGCACAACTAACCTACAATATTTTGTTTCTTAGGGCCCAGGAAAGACAGAATTGTAGCACTACGATGCCAGTTTAAGTGTTACGGTGGCATCCTATGGAATTTGGAGGTTTGCAGTTTGTGCACGTGCATATGTGCCTTCAAGTCACCCATCATTTATGAAGACCTCATGAATTTTATAGGGCTTTGTTTTGGCAAGGAATACTCACAAGAGGTTCACCAGTACCTTCCTCTGAATATAACCTATGGCACCTGCTATTCTTTGGTAGTCCCGCAAAGTACTAACCAGGCCTGACCCTGCTTAGCTTCCCAGATCAGCTGGGATGTGGTACCTTCACATTTAAGGAAGAGCTTTTAGAATTCTCAGACAGAGAGCTCTAATGTCTCACAAAACTACAAGCCCCAGGAATCCATAAGATAAAGTGGAATCACAGCACTATAACTCTGTAGTGTGGAAGAGACTAGAGTCAAAGGACCTCCCTTCTCTGTTCTACCTGTAGAAGTTGAGTAGACTGGCCTTGGAATTTTTATTTCAGTGTGGGTGACCGTATAATATCTTCCACAGCAAACAATGACAGCAGGGTCATACCCTCTGACATCTCACAGATGAAAACTGGGACACATACGGCCAAGCAACATGAGATTGTGGTCAAGATGACCAAAGCTGTTGATGAGGAAGAACATACAAGCTAGGAGAGGTTGCAGCAGTTTGCTTTTGCTGGAGCCAACTGGGAAGGACAAGATTCCATCACTTCCTCTCCTCTCCCTCCTGCTGAGTTGAGCATAAACCACTTCTGCACTTTGAAGTCAGTTTGCAGCAACTGATATAAGCAGAGGACAAAGGGGGAAAGTGGGAGGAGGGGAGAGAAACAGGGACCTTTTAAAAACAGCTGAAAAAGTGGGACAACAGAGGGTTAATCAAGGCTGTCCCTGCTAGATTGGGGCAGTTGGCGGTATTCAGGGTAATTCTAAAGGTGCGTGGTAAACCACATGCTATGCATGGCTCTCTGCCTCAACAGAGGTAGATAGCCAGGGAGCACTCTAGCAGACTGCTTGAGGGTCTGCCACGGTTGTCACCCCCATCTGCCACCTGAAGCATCTACCCCATTCTGCCTAATTGGAGGGCTGCTTCTGTGGCAGGCCCAGCGACAGAGTGTTTCCATGCCTCATGCAGAATGGTGGAGAGGGTGAGAGTGTGTGTGTGAGTGTGTCCCTGTCCATCCATGTCTGTCACTCAGGAAGAGCGTTGCTCAACTTGTTCTTCTGCAGAAAAGCAGAAACAACATCACCCAATCAAGATATGAAGATCAAAATAATAAAAAAAAAGATTATTTCTAAGTGGCTTGGGTATGCCAGAGGAACTTTTGTCTTTAGAATCCTATGCCAGCAACTTAGCCCAGGGCTCTAATTTGAGAATAGGCAATGTGCCATTTTCCCAAAGTCTCTGGGATGCAAGTTGAAGTTTGGGATGACACCCCTACCCTATGGTCTTTCATTGTGGGCTACACTGTTGAGGAGGCTGCTGAGAATCGGAGCATGACACCATCTGGAGGGCCAACATCTGGGGAGTGTTCCTCCTGTACTGAAATGTTCTGTCCTAGAGCCAGAAGTCCCCAAGTGGATGAGCAATGGAAGGAAAGGGTTGCAACGGTGGAAGCTGCAGCCCAGCAACACTGGGAGGCCACAAATGGCCCACCCTGGCATACCCCTCTGGCAGAGAGTCGCTTCACATGCTGCCTGGTAAAATATGATCAATAGCCATCATTTCCAGATAAGGTGCTCTCCTTCCACAGATGTGAGTCTGAGCACGAGAAGGAAGGCAAAGCTTGGCTCCGGAGTTTAGCTATGGGGGAAGGGTGTCAAAATAAGAGTGTTGCCTCCCAAAATAAAAATCCCACCCACCCCCCATTACATTTTCTTTCAGTCCCCAAATTTCTAGCACAGCAGTAACGTAATGCATCAGTGGAGCATTTAGAAATAGGCATCCAAAGAAAACTGACAGGTAAAGCGAATAAAGGAATATGAACCTGGCAAATAGAAAAGTTCTAGGTGTGAATACTGTCAATCTCACTGTATGCTAGAAATTTGGATTACAAAGGTAAAATTCATTGGGAACAAACTTCTCATTTGCAGGGCAATACCTTCATTTTGCCCCTTCCCACAGCTATACCCCTGAAGTTGCTGCTTTTCCTGTTGTAGAAGCAGAACTCATTTTTTATTCACTTGTCGGAAGGAAGAGGGGCAGCAACAGCCCCTACCGTGGGATGGAGAGATGCAGCTGCAAACTAGCCAGAGCCACATCCAATCTCAGCTTCTTTCTGAAATTACAGTGATTCCAGCCTAACCTGAACTCCAGGCATCTTCTGCCTCAAGTTGATTGTCTCCAGGCTGGTTGCAATATCATCCCAATCCCTCTTCAATTAACCCAGTTCTCCCTTCTCCCTCTCAGCTTCCCCTCCTCTATCCCTCAGACATCATTAGGATTGGGGAGAAGGACCCCCATGCACACCCCTACACACAAACCAATACACACATGCGGTATCATGCTCAGCAGCACCCCAGACCCAGTCACTGACCTGGTGAAGTGAGAAAAGCCAGGCGACAGTCCGTGTCTCTCACAGCGTCACCAGCAATGAGGACAGAACAGCGGAGAAAGAGGAAACAAGGGCTTGAGCAAAGTTGTCAAACTTTGACAGCCTTCCTTTTTTTTTTTTTTTAGTTATTTATATATGAGGTTTAACACAAACAATCTAATTCACAACCAAAGAAATACATCTTCAGAAAAAGAAAGAGAAGACAAAACTAAAACACAGCACTAGCACACTAAACTAAAACACTGAACACTAACTCACTAAAACAGTAAACACCAACTCTCTGAAACACAAAAGCTTATCCTTTAAAACCCGTGTTAGTTTGGCATTTGAGCTAACTCAGCAACCTTAACAATCTGTTCTTCTGCAGTCGGTGCTACGCTTCCTTTCGAGGTTTGAGCAAGCAATGTTCTTGCTGCTGTTATTGTAAATTGAAGGAGCAATCCATATTTGCCGTCCAATTCTTTATCCATAGTTGCCTTGCTGTGTGCCTTCAAGTCATTCCTGACTTATAGCAACTCTCGGGTGACCCTATCATGGGATTTTCTGGAGGTTGAGTGGCTTTCCATGGCCGAGCGGGAAATCAAAGCCTGGCCTCCAGGACCATAGCGGCAACACTCAAAATCACCGTACCACCGTACCACCGTACCACTGACTCTAATTGCAATTATGGGTATGTATTTAGCTTTATCAGGGAGGTGTGGATGGGACGGGCCAATAGTGAACCTTTTTCTGCTCTCTTAAAGGTCAATAAAACCTTTTTTTTTTTCAAAAAAAAAATATCAGGTACTTGAACATATGCCGCTTCTGAAGGCCATTGAGCATGTGTCTCTGTGTAAGCAATTAAGAAAGACTCAACAGAGGGTCTCCCTCTTCCTCCCTCCCCCCGAAGCTTTTCCTCCTCCAAATTCAGAGGCCATTTCTGCACTACACTGTTATGGTGCTGTTATTCCACTTTCAACCTCCTAAGGAATCCTGGGGTTTGCAGTTGAGGAAGGGGCTTGTAGAATTTTCAGCCAGAGAGCTCTTGGGCCTCTACAAACCCCAGAATTCCACAGGATGTTGGAAGTGGAATAATAGCACTATAACAGTGTAGTGCGGAAATGGCCAGAGTGTCATTTAAGAGCTTTTTACAGAAGCTGGAGAGGAAAGGGCTACTGGCCTCAGAGGCTCGGGAGATTTAGTGGTTAAAAAGCCCTAGACATTTCTTATACCGCCTCTGTAGATTCTGAGGAAAGATTAGTTTCTACATCAGCTATGTAAGCAGCAGTAGGAAAGGACAAACTCCCATCCTGTTTCAGCAGAATGGGGAAATAAAACAGCTGATGCACAGGGCTTTGAAAGCAGTGCAGAAACACGTATGTACATGCGTACGCCTCCAAGTTACCTGTCGACCTATAGCAACCCAATGAGTTTCGTAGGCTTTTCTTAGGCAAGGAATACTCAGAGGTGGTTTTGCCAGTCCCTTCCTCTGAAATACAGTACAGCCTATAGCAACTGGTATTCGTTGGCCGTCTCCCATCCCACGTACTAACCAGAGCGGACTACAAAACACCAGCAATCTGTCTGCATACTTCATGCCATTTCCCATTTTCCTTCTTATTTGTTTTCCTTCTAAAATTTCTTTTATTTTCCCTGCTAAATGCAAATCAGATAATAATTAACTCCTGTATGCTGAATTAACAATGCCCGAGCCCCTTTCTGCTGAGTAAACAGACAAAACAGCGCTTACCTGTTAAAGGAATGTTCTACAGTTAGGCTTCTGTCTCTGCTTCTGAGTGTTGAAATGTTTAAAAGAGACCTTTGAACATTCCCCAAATGCCCTTCTCAGTCCCCTCTCTTTCAAAGCATCCCCTTATTGGCCAAGCTAAGCAGACTATTAATCGTTATAATTTTTGTTGGTCTATTAGCCTGTTTCTCTCTCCTGCCTCGAATTTCATTTCCTTCACTGGCTCATTTAAGCTTGCTTATTTCAAGACTATCTGATGGGCTGTTCCCATGCCTTTCAGCTTTCCCATGTTTTAATGATACTCACAGGCCCACCATCCCCGCCTCGCCACATGCTGTCGTTAGATAAAGAGTTGCTTATCAACTAATGTGTGTGGCCCGCCACATCCTCCGTCCCCTCCATTTCTCTCTCCCTGCACTGGGAAAAAAAGTTGCATTGCCAAAAAAAAGCTTTGTTTTATATTTGTTTGGTTTAGCTGCAGGGTTTCTCACCAAATTGGCAGGATTTGATATAAAACGTTGAAAAGTGGTTCAACAGTTAGCCCCCCGTATTCGCTAAGATTAGGGGTCAAGGGCCACCCCCAAAAAAGTGGAAAAACCACAAATATCAAAATGCGTGTGTGCATCCGTGGAAAGGGGGGCAAGACATGGCGGGTGAAAACAGGCACCCAAGATTCAATCTAGGTCAGAAAAGGAGAAGGAAAGGGAGTGGATCAGCATGGTGACCTAATACTTCCTCTGTCTTGCCCATCTCCTTCCTTGGGTGAGAGGAGCATCAGGACAGGATTTGTGGTGCTGAGAAATGGGGCTGTAAGCCATCCTTAGACCAGGCTGGGCTGGTGAATGAGAAGAACTAGAGGCAGATTTTTAAAGGGCTACCCAGCCTGACCAGAGTCACCAAGAGGAACTAAACAGAACTTTTCCTGCCAAGTTGGAGGGTGTGGGCGAGTAAAATTAGGAAAGAAATGCCATTGCATCGACCCAGGTTGTGTCTAAAATAGAACCACAGAGGAACGAGAGAAAAACCTGCATTCTTGATGAATTCCAAAGTTTGCAGAAATACAATTTTGAAAAACTTCAGAAACATAGGAAGAAGAAACTACTCCAAATGAAAATAAAACAGGTCAGTGAGGTCTGAGTGTGTCCCATCATGCCCTACACAAATACACACATAATGAAAAAAGGCAACTAGAACAAAAAAGGGGGTATAAACTCAGAAGCAGATGAGTTGGCCATAGGGTGCATTCCAAATTATAGGAATACCTTGATCAGGAATCAAGCAAATTAGGTATCCAGCCTTTATGAGATGTCAACCAAAAATGCGCAACAACCCACGTATAAGCTTTTGAAACTACACATTTCTTCATCAGGCAAATGGTTTCTAAAAATCATAGAAGGGAAGTCAGATAGGAAGAGTACTTGAGTCACCTACTCTGTATGCATATTGTCCAACCGCCTCAATTTGGCAGGGAGAGCCCCAATTAATCTGATGCCATGACATTTCTTCAGCTTTTAAAATGTCTCGGCTTCTCTCTCCTCTTCCCATTTTCCCTCTTTGTCCTCAGCATTTTTCAGTGGTAGCACACTTGAGTTGAAAGGGCAAAAGTGGTTTGCATTTACTTCACTCAGCGGAGGGGAAAGGAGTTCAGGGGGTAGAGTCTTGCCCTTCCCAGTGGGCTCAGGCGAAAGCAAACCACTGTCTCCTAGTTTGTGTGTTCATCCTCGTAAATAACTTTGCCATCTCGACCGCATCATATTGCTTGGCCACACATGTTCCTGTTTTCATCCGTGAGATGATGGGAATGCGCGCAGCCACTGACATCTTTGAAGCTGCAGTATTATCAAGCTCTTAGGAATCTGGAAGAAGGGCGGATTAAGCCCTTCCAGAACATTTTGACCCTACCCTCGACGAACTGGCACTTTCTGCTAGCAACAAGAACAATCTGAAATGTAAGAAAAAGGTCCAACAATAGTTTTTATTTGGTGCTTGCTTTAGCAGTTTTCCAGGCTATCTGAAAGCCTGTTTCACGATTGGCTAAAATATATCTAGTGTGCTCCCGTGATTTGCTCTAAGTTCTTATATGCTGTTGCTGCCTCGATTTTCCAAAATTGCTATAAATGGTAAGATATACATTTGCATCAGTGCCAGATTGCTCCGTTTGAATGCTGGATGCCTGGATTAGCATGTGATTAAATAAACTGCTGTCTTCAGTTCTCAAATGCCTCCATTCTTGAACTTTAAGTGGGGCACGTTTCCTCTCCAAGCTCTGTGAAAGGCCATCTCAGAAAAGGGCCCCTCCTGTCTGGAGAGAGAGGGTTGCATTGCAACATTTCTTTTTCATTGTTCTTTCCAACGCTAAAGTCAGGGGCCCCATCAGACTGCAGAAAAAGGTGACCCACACAAAAACACAAAAACAAGGCACAGAAATCTATACAGGTTGAGTTTCCATATCCAAAATACTTGGGACCAGAAGCATTTAGTATTTTGGGATTTTTGTTTGTTTGGATTTTGGAATACGTATGCAGTTTAAACACAGTCAGCCCTCCATATTTGGGGGTTTAACTTTCACAGATGTGCATTGGTTAGACCACATTTGGAATACTGTGTCCAGTTCTGGGCACCTCCATTCAAGAAGGATATCAACAAGCTGGAGCTTGTCCAGAGGAGGGCGACCAAAATGGTGAAGGGTCTGGAAGCCCTGAAGCCCTATGAGGAGCAGCTTAGGGAGCTGGGGATGTTTAGTCTGCAGAAGAGAAGGTTAAGAGGGGACATGATAGCCATATTTAAATGTTTGAAGGGATATCATGTTGAGGAGGGAGCAGGCTTGTTTTCTGCTGCTCCAGAGACTAGGACAAGGAGCAATGGATTCAAGCTGCAGGAAAGGAGATTCCACCTGAACCTCAGGAGGAATTCCTGATGGTCAAAGCTGTTTGGCCGTGGAATAGGCTGCCTCGGAGTCTGGTGGAGCCTCCTTCTTTGGAAGTTTTAAAACAGCGGCTGGATGGCCATCTGTTGAGAATGCTTTGCTGTGTGTTCCTGCATAGCAGGGGGTTGGACTTGATGGCCTCTGTGGTCTCTTCCAACTCTATGATTCTATGATTATCTGTGAGTTTCTCCAACCCCTGTTCCACTACCTCAAGCCTTTCTTTTCTGGAAGAGCGTTCCCTCTTGATGGCTCTGATCAGGCCTGCAGCCTTTTAAAAACCTGCCTCTGGTCCTCCTCCTCCACTAGCTGCTACCTGGCCAGCTAAGGACAGCTTGCAGCCCCATTTCCCAGCACCACAAAGCCTCTCTCAGTGCCCCCCAAACACTCAAGGAAGGAGATGGGAAAGAGAAAGGAAGCATACGACCACCATGCCAAACCACCCCCCTTCCCTGTCCTGCTATGAACTCTGGGTGCCCATTTCCCCCACCACGTCTCAACCCTTTTCCCACAGACACACACATACACTTTGATATTTCCAATTTTTCCACTTTTGTGGGACCTGCGCCCCTGATTCTAGCACATATGGAAGGCCAACTGTATTTGCATATACATAAAATGCAGCGCTTACAGATCTTCACGGAGTCTGCAAATGAATGGAGAGGAGCACTGCGGCCAACACTTTGCGTTGAGCATGCTTGGATTCCCACCATTTCACAGATCCTCGTGTCTCTCTCCAGCCTCACATCTTGCTTGTTCACTAGTTGTGTTGCGTACGGGATGCGAGGCAGGAGAGAGTGTGAGGATCTACGGGACAACTGAGCAGGAGTACCAACAGCTGCCACCTCAAAGGTGGAAGTAGGCAGTTGGCAGCAAAAAGTTTCAAATTTCTTTGAGGTTTTGGGATTTTCAGATAAGGGATACTCAACCTGTATATATTCACTCACTCAGGGGAGCCAGGGAAGGCTTGAAAGGGAGAGAAGAGCAGTTCATGGAGGTTGAGGTGGGCAGGCATGGATGGCACGCAGGATGGAAAGAGAAGTAGAAGTGGCTGGCTGGCAAGGAAGGTTAGTAACAGAGCAGGGCAACTGCCTCTGTGCTTTTTATGATGGGCCGTATGGATGGTACCAACCGTGGGAAGCATGGTGCTAAATCCCTTTCCCCCTCTGGCAATTCAGGCCAAGCTTCCGTTTTAAGTCTTTCAAATGTTATCCTTTTTAGTTGTTTTTAATATGTATTCTAATATGTTTTAATAATTACTTGCTTGTTTAATTTTATGTTTTTGTATATTATGGCTTTTTAAACTGTATTTTCTTTTTTAAAAAGTACTGTAAGCCACTTTGAGTCCTTCCGAGGGAAAAAAAAACGGGATATGATGAGGATGATGATGATGATGATGATGATGATGATGATGATGATGATATAAGCATCCCAAACAATCCCCCCTTCCCAGGGAGAACAGGGCTTATCTTCACCCCCCCAAACCATACACACAAGTACAGGTGTATCTTAGTTAACAAAGCATCTGGGAAACACGCTCCTGTTTACAAACTCTTTTTAATGCCCAATGAGCATCCCCCTTTCTTTTCTCATGTTCTCTCTACCTGGCTGTCTTTTAGCAGTATCAGCATTCGGAGGATGGTGAAGAGCTAAAAAAATATAGGTTTTAGTCTTGGATTACAGCTGTACGTCTGCAGTGAACACTGCAATCAATAAAGCCTGGGCTGAGAGAGAGCAGGATGCTGCTCTGTCTGATCCTACTGTAGCTGTGTGTGCCTAGAACAGACAGGGTAAATAGCAGCGGCCTCCAGAACCCCTCATTCAGACAGCAAAACAGTAAGAAGGGGAGAGCAGATAACTTCACCTCATCAGCTATCTCCAACATGTTAAAAAAAGTCTGGCCAGCAAAATGAAATCATAAGAAAATGATAAAGGCACCCTGGGTGCATTTTAGAAGAATCCCTCAAATGATCTGTCTGTGTATGTACCTGACCTGACCTGTGTGTGTGTGTACCTGACCTGGTTGTTTCATTTCATAAGTGCATATTGTTAGTTTTGAATCAAATGTTTTCTTCAAGTTGCCTGTCAATTTACAGTGCACTCATGAATTTTGGTTTTCTTAGGCAAGGAATACTCAAAGGTGACTTTGACAGTTCCCCGCTCTGAAATATAGCCTACAGCATCTGGTATTTGTTGGCAATCTCCCATCCAAGTACTAACCAGGGCAGACCCTGCTTAGCTTCCAAGATCAGAAGGGATCTGGCGCCTTCAGAGTATGTTGTCATGTGCCTTCAAGTTCTTTCTGAGTTATGGTGACCCTAAGGCAAACCTATCATAGGATTTTCTGGGGCTGAGAGTATGTGATGCACCCAGGGTTATCCAGTGAGTTTCCATGGTCAAGCAGGGAATCAAACTCTGGTCTCCAGGCTCATAGTCCTGCACTCAAACCACTACACCAGTGTGCCCTCTAGAAGGTTTAAACATGTTATTTACTTGTGCAAGGCCTACCTGACCTGGTTGTTTCATTTCATAAGTGCATATTGTTAGTTTTGAATCAAATGTTTTCTGAAGTGCGTTGCAAGGGCTCTTCCTTTTTGTAGCGCAGCAACCTCTCCCAATTTTTTTCCATGTCATTTCTGCTGCAGCAACAAACTGTCTGTTAAAAAAGTAATGTCTAGGACACAGCTTTCCAAACTCTTCATGTTGGTGACACACTTTTTGGACATGCATCATTTCACAACACAGTAATTCAGTTTCACTAGCAAACCTGAGGTTAAACTAACTGATTACACATGTGCAGTACCCAGAAGCATATCTAGGGTGGGGAAAGGCAGCCCTCCCACTCGATCCTGGCCTGCTGCTGTTGCCCTTGCCGGGAAAGACCCTGGTGAGGTTGGCAGCAGCAGGAAAGGCAGCCTCCTACCCAATCTTGACCTGCTGCTGTTGCCCTTGCCAAGGAAAGACCCCGGGGAGGGTGGCAGCAGCGAGAAAAGCAGTCCACTACCTGATCCCAGCCTGCTGCCTTTGCTCTTGGTGAGGAAAGACCCCAGCAAGAACAGCAGCAGCAAGAATGGCTTGAGTAAGGAGGGTCTTTCTCAGGAAAGTGACACACCTATGCACTTCAGTCAACACACTAATGTGTCCCGACACAGCATTTGGAAATCCCTGGTCTAGGAACACATCCGCTCCATTAACTAAGGCATACCTGTAAACAGACACGGGGAGGGGGGCATTTCCACACTACACTGTTATAGTGCTATCATTCCACTTTCAACACCCTGTGGAATTCTGGGGTTTGTAGTTTACTGAGGCCAAAGAGCTCTCTGGCTGAGAATTCTAAATGCCCCTCCCTAAACTGCAAACCCCAGGATTTCATAGGATGTTGAAGGGGAATAATAGCACTATAACAGTGTAGTGCGGGAATGGCCACAGACACACACAGTCAGAGCCCTACCTACTTGGCCACTCTTCCCACACTTGCCCCCATCCCATTTTAGAAAAAAGACCCTGGGAGTCAATTGGCCACTAAAAGGATTTTATTATTACAACCCCTTTTTCCTTTGTACATGATATGGAACAGCCAAATCCTACCCGCCCCCAAGAGAAAAGCAGCAGCAGGTGGGACAGAGGAGATCAGCAAAACAAGCCTCTTGGCTTTTCTTTCTCCTCAAGTGTGTGGGGCAGCACTACAGGCATCCCCTCAGAATCTCCCTTCGGGGAAATTCCCAAGAAAGGGAAGGTGGATGGATGGATAACGGATCAGAGAGCTAGGGGATGCGGAGAAGCAACAAGACTGCCCTTCCCACATGCACTAGTGTGCCTCCCCCTTGGACAGAAAAAAAAAAGAGTCAGAGAAGCATCACATGCAAGGGGCTACAGTCCCTATCCGCACATGAATTTAGTGTTCACCGCACTAAAGGATGACTTTGCAGGCTACAGCGTGATGGGAGAGAGTTGCCCTCCTCTAAATGTGGGAGCCTGGACATGAGAGCAACACAAGCGGACAGAACACAGCAGGGCAGGGACACCATTGTGTCCAGCAGCTCCAAGGAGAGAGAATCCAGCTTGTGACGGGTGGCCAGACAATCTTCTTCCTGGGCACCCTTGTAAAGGGAAGCAGTTGGGAAATGCCCTCCTGTGCTTCAGGCCTCTTGCTGCTCCTGGTGAGGTGGGGAAGAGAATAATAATACATTAATAAATTAATAACAACAACTGCAGCAACAACAACAGCAACACAATTGGCAGGCTGGCAGGTCTGGCTTCTCCAAAGAAGAGACAGAAGTACTTTTGAGAAAAGAGGAAGTGTGGGAAAAACAAAACACACTTCCAGAGCAAACACCTTACCTCCTCTCAACCGTGTTCATGCAAAGCAAGCCACAGAGAGCAAGAGCTGATCTGACAAGAGTGCAAGCAACTTCTACCTTCCAGGACAGACAGAGAGAGACAGACAAATGCATGCTGGATGGCTGGCAAAGAGAGAGAGAGTGTGCCAGTCCTCTGAGCCGCAGCAGACTTGCAGAAAGGCCAAAGAGAAGGAAGAAGAGGAGGCAGTGACATGCAGGATCCCAGAAAAGAGAAAGAGAGGAAGACTGGCCAACACTTGGTGAAGGATAGTCAGCAGAGAGGGGCAGGATGGCAAAAGCCATGCAGAGGGAGATGGCTGGCGCCACCACTGCTAAGGGTGGGTGGGTGACAGCTTAGAGAAGCGCACCCGCTGGAGGTCAGTGATCTCCACCACAGTGGGCTCAGGAGCCAGGGTCTCTGTAGCAGCTCCTAGGAAGACAGGAAGACAGGAAGTGTCAGAGTTGAGGGGAGTGGGGAATGGTTACACCTCCGCCCATGAAATGGAGGGCCAGTAGCCCTGTCTAACTGCTTCTCTAACCCCCTGACTTTTGCTATCATCACCTTGATTGCCAGGTTCTTCCTGCACAGGTTCCCTGTCAGGATTGGGTACTTCCGGCTCCTTGCTCAGCTGTGCCTCTGGGGCTCCGAGTGCAGGAGGTGCCTGCTTTTCTGATGTTTCTGTGGGTGGCTGTAGGGATTCTGATCCAGCCGGGGGGCTAAGGGAACTTGGCCCTGCAGGAAAGAAAGGAGAGCAATAACACTTAAGTCAACAACTTCCAGGAAAAACGGTAGAGGAATTACAGGACTCATAGTTTTGGAGAACAGCAGAATCTTGGAAGAATTCACTTGTACAGAGAAAGGGGCACGCAGGCAATCAGATACCAAAGCCCAAACAAAAGTCAAAGCCCAGAAGTGATCTGAACCCATATCTACCCCCAAATAAACTGCATCACTTTGAATCCAGAGCCCATTGGCACACACAGCCTTCCCAACTGTAGTTCTGGAGCACACCAGAAACTTGGGGGAAGTGACCAGTACAGAGGAGCCCGGCAGACAGACACACCAGGCCTAGACAAATGTTATAAGCCAGCAGGGACCTGAATTTGGTGCCTGTTCCAAATCTGAACCCAGAGCTCACTGGTACACCCTTCACCCTTCCAGCACAGTTTGCCCTTCCATTTGTTCTTTACCAGTGCTGGCAGAAGGCCCCTTTTCGGACGCAGCCAGGGGACTTTTGGTGGGGTCTGCCCGGGGTGAGCTCAACTCCATCTCTTCACCCCAGTCAGAAACAGGGTGGTATCCCTCCGCGGGCGAAAACGGAGTCAGGGGCTTCCCTTCTGTGTTTGGAGTCTCCTCTGGAGGCGGAGGCATGGCTAGGGACAGCTGCCCATTCCGGCCAGGGGGCTGGGAAGAGCCCGTGGAAGGAGGCAGGGATGGTTGTCGTTCCTCTTTCTCTTCCTCCTCTGCATCAGATCCCTGGCTGTCACTGCTTCCAGCTTCGTCGTCATCCTCCTCTTCCTCTTCCTCCCCTCCACTGACATCTTCCCATTGATCTTCCTCTTCCTCTTCCCCTTCCATCTCTTCCTCTTCCGGAACTGCATGGGGGGAGGCAGTTCTCTCCGTCTGCAGAATGAAGGCAAGAGTAAGCGTGAGTTAAGGAGAGGAAGGGAAATCTGTACCCCAAACAAACTGCATTCGGTCAATACAGAGCATCAAAGCACCAGGAACAGGAGAGCAAAATAGGGAATGACTATTTGAAGGAGAGGGCAAATGACTTTTTCTGGTCCGCTGTCATGCAAACATCTTCAAAGAGGAAGCCTTTCATACAAGCACAATGCATGCTTAGCAGTCCCTTCCATGTGTTGGGCACGCCCAAGTAAGTGTGTACAGGATAGATTGCAGATTACCTTCATTGTTCCTGGGAAAGTTCATTAACAACTACTGTGTTCATATTCCTTAGCGCTTTTGAATACACTTCAGTTTCATAATTCCTGTGGACGCTCAGCTACACATGAATGTTGGTGATCCAATTTTGCCAGATCAATTTCAGCAGGGGCTCAGGGTCCCACATCTACTCTTAGAGAAAGCGCACACACCCCCACTCCACATTCTAGGGTTCATGATTCCACTTTAGCTGCCATGGCTGCCTCCCATGGAAAGCTGGGTCTGTCGTTTGGGAAGGCTCTACAGCTACCAGTCCTAGGATTTCATACATTGCTATGGCATTTAAACTGGAATCCAGCACTAGATCCATACCCCAGGTTAATACAGCAGAAGCTACAGCTGCCAGGCAGCCCTGGCAAAGGGTGAGTGTGCCAGCCACAAGGATGCAGAGCCCTGGAAAGGGTACAGTTCACACGGGATAGTAGGGAAGTGCCACTACAGTTTAGCTTCTATGGTCCAAAATGGCAAAGACCTCCTCCCTGCACACATAACCAAGAATTCCACAGAGGCAGTCTGGATAAGCTCAGACTATTGTTCCAAAGAAGCAGGAAGTCCCTCACCTGCTGCACAGGATCAATGGCTGACTTTTCCTCCGCAGGCACTGGGGGCGGGGCTTGATCCGGCTCCTCCTTCTCCCAGCGATTGTCGTGCATACTGTACAGGGGAAACACAAAACGGCCTCGGCCTCATCACAGGCCGCCCATCGCCCAACCCCGGAAACAGGCAAGGCAAAGGGGGCAACCCACAGCCTCTGTCCCTCATTCGTGCCTGCCCCAAATGAGAACGCAGACCTTTAAAAAAAAAACAGAAACTCCCCAAAGCAAAAGGTTTGATCTGGAGAGCCAGCATTGCCCACAGAGATCTACCAAGGCCTGTCTCACCTGTAGGGTTTGGAGGGGGCATTGCTCCGCGGGCGCCCACGGCCTCGGCCTCGGCCCCTTCTGCGCCGATCTGGTTGCTGCTCAGACAGGAACTCCCCAAATGTGGGCAGTTTGGGGGGCCGCTTGGACTCGCCTGGGAGAGACAAGGAGAAAGGGCAAGGGAATGCAGCCAGAGTAGCTCAAGCCACAATCTGGCACAGTGCCTTGCAAGCCAGAGAAACAGTCCTTGGCTAGTATGGTCCCCAATGAAGCTGGGCCACCAAGGCTCTTTAATGGCTGTTGGATGTCGCTTCCATCACAGCCCCGCCGTCCGCCATCTTGACAGCAGCTGACCTATTTCTACAAACCAGCCCCCTGTCCTCCATCTTTGCTTCTTGTTCAAAAAGAGGACTGCAGTCCGCATAGTGCATGGGGAACACGGTCCTCTCTAAAGGGCCATGGGGGGGAGAGTCCTTACCGTGCTTACCACCCACTGAGCTTCCAGGCTTGCTGCCCTCTTTAAACCTGGGAGGGGGAAGAGGAATGAAAATGAGAATATTGCAGCAAAACTTCTTCTAACACACACACTTCTCCCCAAATTTCAAGAGAATTACCTTCCATGATCCATCAGTATACACACATGCATGAATGCACACGCTTCACCTACAGCCCTCCCATGCACAGACCAGGGTTGAGTCATATCTATAGCCTATATATACCCTACATATCTATACCCTACATATACACCCTTTCTCTCAGTCCCATCATCTCCAAAGGCAGAGCTGGTGCAAGTTCAAGACAGGGCCTTCTTGGTGGCTGCTCGAGTCTCTGGAATTCCCTTTGCAAGGAAACCAAAACGGACCCTTCTCGTTGTCCTTCTGTTGGCAGGGTGGCGCTTCCATGGTTTTGGTCTGATCATTACAGAAGCAAAAGCCTACCAACTATAAAGGTTCAGCATGTTGGACAGCTCCTTAAATACCTGGGCTAAAGCCTGGCATGGATTCACTGTCCTGCTGACATGGGAGCCACCAACCGCCACTGCCAGAACCCACAACCACAGCTCGTCCCATTTATCTACCTGTGCCTACTTCAATCTCACCCTTTCGCAGCATGTCTCACACAATCCTCAGCACGGCCAACTGGTACCCCTCCACAAACATACTATGCTCCTGGAACCTACGCTGCATCCATTTTCTCTGCATCCCATTCCCGGCGCCACTCGCCCGTAGGTTGCCGATGCCGTGCCAGCCGCTCCCGGTCGATCTGTTCACGCTCTTGCTTCCAGCGGATATATTCCGCACGCTCCCGGCCCGTCATCGAGAGGGTCATGTCCAGGGCTGCTGGTGGTTGTCCCCCTCTGCGCCGAGAGCTGCCGCGACCCTGGTGGATAAATAGGGGCAAGCTCAAAGGTGGGAAAAGGCAGGCATCTGCCAGCCACAAATGGAATATGCAACCACACGAACGAAAAGAGGTGCATATGAGTGGCGGGGGGGGGATGCTCCGTTGCCGATCCCTCCATTCCAGACCTTTGTCCTTTTGTTGCAACCCACAACTACTATATTTCATGCTGCTTAATTTCAGCACCATGGCTGGCATCCTGCCGTGAAGTTCCATCTTCATAAAGAGACTTTGCTTAAAGTTGCCCTGAGTAACATCTGTGTTCACAAGAGGGGAACAGCAACATGACTACACCATTAGGACCGCTGCACACCAGCAGTCTGGCCAATCCACAACATGTCTCAATGCCCAATGGGAACCCTCATTGTGTAATGGGACAAATTTGCACAGCACACTGTTGTGTACCATCACAATTCATCAGCATGGGGATGTGTCACATCAGCAATGTCGTGCCACCATTGTAAGGTTACATATCCTAGCCTGTGATGAAAGATTTCATACTGTGATTCCATTTTACCTGCTACAGCTACAGCTTATGGAATCCCGGGATTGCAATTTCGTCAGGAATTTACAATTCTCTGCCAGGTGGCTCTAGGGCCTCCCCAAACTACAAATCCCAACATTCCACAGGAAGGAGCCACGGCAGTTAAAGAACTGTGTAGTTGAAAAAGACAACAAATGGCTTCCCAAGTCACATGAAGCTTCTTACACTAAACATGCACCTCACGCACACAGATACGTACTGGAGAGGACCACTCCTTGCCCTGCTCCATGCCAGTCTTGACCTTATCAAAATCCGGGCCTCCCCAGTTTCGGATGTGGCGCCGGCTCCCTTCCCGTCGATCCGACTCTGCAAAGGGGCCACTGCGTCGCGGATCATCTAGGAAGTTGCGCACAGGATTCTTCTCTTGCACCCCATCCTGCTGAGAAGAGAGGTCAGTGGTTGCAGCCCAGATTTAGTGGGGGGAGCACAGAGGAGGACAGGAGAAACAGAGGGCTCAGGGTGCAAGTCTGACCTCACCGCATGGGGCCAAGACAGGAATCCTACCCCCCAGCAGCCCCTGTGTATTCTGACCCCTCTTTCCCGGACCCCACTGAAGCTTTCTGCAGTAGGCAGGAGGGGCTCCAGCACTCACACGCTGACTGCGCTCATACTCGGCAATTTTCTCCATCTCCTCGTTCATCTTCTCAATGTTCTGTCTCCGGCGCTCCTCCCACTCCTAAATGGGGGAGAAGGAGAAGGTGCTCGTGATTGGCTGACTAATTCCCAAGGTGAGCAACTGCAGTGAGTCTAGGGCCCAATTTTCAGCTCCCAAGATCCTTCAAGTCTCACTTGGACTGCCAAAAATGCCCCTCTCCAAAAAGAAAAAAGGAAAAAAAAAACAGAAGTGGGCAGAAGTCCGCTCCCAGTTTTGAAAAAATGGAGGGTTTGGGGTTTGCTTGGGAGGGTTTTGTTTTCTTTTTTGGACGTTCAATAGTACATGGAAGCCCTGGAACACGTTGGATAAGGCACCAGATCCCATCTGATGTCAGAAGCTAAGCAGGGTCTGCTCTGGTTAGTACTAGGACGGGAGGTTTCCCAGGAATACTAGGTACTGTAGGCTATACTTCAGAGGAACCTGCAAAACCGCCTGAACATCCCTTGCCTAGCATAAACCTACAAAATTCATGGGTTCGCTTCAAGTTGATAGGTGACTTGAAGGCCCATACACACATGGTACTGAGGGGCACTACTATCTGTTTCAAGGGTGAATTCCCACTCATAAAGGCTTCCACATGACTCATCTCACACACAAAAAGATTAATCTGGGGAGTCCAGAGGGAGCTGAGTGCTCTGAAAAAGGTCTTTGAGGGCCACATGCAGCCCTAAAGCCAAACTTTTACGACCCATGATTTATGACATTTCTGTGTCACCTATGAACCCACCTGGGACCCCAAGATGACATACAGACAAAAATTCAAAACTCTCAATACATGGATTAAAATTTTTTAAAAGAGCAACCCTTATTTAAAAGGATCGCCTTTATTTATCAGCCATCCCTTAGCACCCATGGACCACTCACCTTGGATCTTCTGTCAGGCCCAGCGTCTCCTGAGGGGCCTCCTCGTCCCCCTCGGGACCTCCGTCCACGTCCACCTCCTCCTCGGCCTCGCCTGCCAGCCCCTAGACCAGCCGTGCCTCCCTCTTCCCAGACCGGTTGTTCGGGAAGGCAGTCTCCTCGTGGGGAACGGTTGACCATATAGGGCCCCCCACGGGGGGAACCACGAGCATGGGAGGAGCTGCGGGAGGTCTTGGCAGAAGCAGGGTGTTTCCTCTCATTGCTGACCACACGCTTTTCCTGGAAGAAGGGGGAAAAAAGATTATGGATCTTTAGAAGAATATCCTAAATTTGGTTAAATCAAACGATGCAGAATCTTGTTAATATTGTCCACTTGTGATGGAGAAAATGCAGCACTGCCACACAAAGCTCTGATTTTAGTTAGGACTGAAGCTGTTAGAGACAAAATAGCAAGACCTTGAAAAATGCAAAGGGCCATCTCTCCAATGCCGGTTGGACAGGTTTTGCTGGGTTGATCCAGCTGAAAAACTGACAACAAAAGCTCAAGGGACAAGGTTTGAAATAGCAAAAGACAACTTCGGAACCACGGGATCCATTTATATCCTAAGTTTGGAACTTAACAACAGATCAAAGACCACAATTAACACACAGGCCTTTTGGGCATAATACTTTTTTAAAAAGAGATATATCAAAAGAACATTTATTTTAATGTCTATCGTGAAGAAGGTTATTTGAATGAAACAGTAGTTGTGTAATTCATTGGTAATGTACATAAAACAAAAACACCCACACTAATCACAGATGAACAGTAAAGTATTAAAGCGTCCAGCACATTCATTTTAAAATCTTCTTCCGCAGCAGATAGGCAGAGACTAAGGGTATGCTTGAATGGAAAATTCTTTGCCAGCCATGAAAAAAGACAACAGGGAGAGGATCAGCCTACTCTCCTTCAAAATGAGAGTTCTGTAATCCGGGAAGTAGCCACCAAGAAGGCACTCTCCGGTATTTGGAGCAGACATGCCTTTGAAAATGGTGGGAATGACAGAAAAGCCTACCCTGCACATTTCAAAAGCCAGGATGGTTTTTATGGGAGAATATGATATTTCAGGCAGTCTGGACCCAAGCCATACAGTGTTTTATAAGTAGGGAAGGGACGAATCCAGAATTTTCCATATCTGAATCCAGATCCGAATCCCTGGAAGGTTCTGGGAATCCACAAATCTCACGAATCTCAAATCTTTCGAATCCTTTTTTTAAGAAAGGGTTTAAAAAGCAACGGAAAGAAAGCAGCTCTACTGAAAAGTGTTATTTGACATCTTTGTTTAATGAAAAACAAAGTAAATAATAGTTTTCACTTTCAGAAAAACATACCCATATATACTTATTAAGAAGACACAAATGCAATTGACATGTTCATCTACTACACGAAGTACATATAACGTAACTCCTGAGTCTTGATTCTTTCCACAAAATTAAGAACAATCAAAAACATGTCACTTTTAAACTTGTAAGAGTTTCTACCTGAACTATTTCAGGGCAACAAACAAACAAAAACATAGCTGAAACCTTTAATGCAGATTTTTGTTCAAAAACGCCAGCATTCTAACTCGCTCTGGGTCTAGCCTACTGTGTTTTTTATCAGCTATGACACCTGACGTGCTGAAGAGTTTTTCTGACATAACTGTCGACGGTGGTGTGATTAGGAACTTTTTGGACAGTTTCCTCAAATTGGGATATTTTTGGTTGTCCTTCCATTACTTGGAAGATGTCTGCAGATGGCGGAAGCGGTGGTTCTCACAAGTAGGCATTGATTTCATCTTCAGGAGACAAAGTGCAACTGTCCTTACTGCTGCTAGATGGGGTCATCAATTGAGCATAGTGACTCCACATGCTATGAACTCCTTCTGGTTCACTTGACAATACTGGAATGATGTCTCTTTGCCTTTCTTGTGGTGACTGCAGCTCAGTGACATCTGCTTGCACACGAAGACCAGAAATTTCCACGCCCAGTGTTGATTTCACTTGATCTATGTGTTCTTTGCTCAAAAAGACACTGGTTTTGAAGCGAGGATCCAGGAGAGTTCCAAGAGCGTACAGTTTTTCCGTCTCCACAGACTGATAGTGCCTCTTCAAAGATGTCAACAAGTCATTTCGGAAATCCTGGACGGAACCTAACATTGATTTGAAGTTTTGGAGAGTGAAAGTGGAGCTATTCACTAAAGGAATTATTTCTGAGACGGTCACTTCACTGGAACTGGCCACAAATGTTGCTCTATCAAACACATCCAGGAGTCATATCACTTCTTCTATAGTGATCCGTTTTTGGGTGGTCAGATCTGCCTGGAAATTCAGCTCTGAAGCAGATAGTAAAACAGCTTGCTTTTGCTCCATGAGACAACTGAGCATGTGATGCTGAGAATTCCATCTAGTTGCTTCATCTTGTATCAACCAATGGGGTTTCACACCTAGCTTGGCTCGTAACACTTTTATGGCTTTAGAGGAGTGCTTGAAATATCCCACAATACCCGTTAGGTGGACATGATCTCCTTAATTTCAGTCTTGTTCAGTAAGCCATCTTCAACAACTAACTGAAAGGTGTGAGCAAGGCAGGGCAAATGGTCAAAGGTACTGCGTTCCAAAGCTGCAACCATATGTGGCCCATTGTCTCTCATGACACACACAACTTTGTGCAAGAGATTCCATTCTTTCATAGTGGTGGTGATAAAAGCTTCTATCGCAGATGCTGTGTGGGAAACCTCTACAAAGGGAATGCGTTCTAAGCACAAGTGATGGTACTCAAAGTTGTCATCTATGAAGTGAACTGTCAAACTGAGGTAATTGTCACCACTTGTTGACGTCCACATGTCAGTTGTCACTGTAACAAAGTCAATGTTCTCTAAAAGATTCTCCACTTTTCTTTTTTCCTCTTCATACATCTCTGGGATCACCTTTTGGGCAAAGTGTTTCCTGCTTTGGACGCTGTACCGTGGCTCAAGGTGGCTTACCAACTTTCTGAAGCTTTTATCTTCCACTGCGGATAATGATCTTTGCAGATCATTTCGGCAACCAACTTTGTGATGGCTTTAGCTCTTCTGTCTCCAGGCTGGAAACTTTGAGTGGTGTACACGAATTCTTTCAGAGCTGGTTGGAACAAAGAAGCTGTCTTGCATTTCACTGGGGGTGATTCCCAAAGGCTTGGTTCTCCACAGGAAGAAGCTGCTGAACTTGGACTAGGACTTGAAGGAATGGGTGTGAGAGTCCCAATAACAGCTTTATCATCTGTGTCAGTAGTACTGTCTTCATGTTGGGACTCGGCTCTGACAGTCACAGCAGGGCTTAAGGGTGAAGGTAGAGTCACTGTGGATGGTGCACTTCTCCTTTTCAGTTCTTGAAATTGGGCTGAATGTTGAGTTTTGATGTGTTTCCACATGGCTGAAGTAGTATGTGAGCCTTTCCCTCTGGATATATTTGCAGAACACAGAGTGCAACAGGCATAATTCTCAGCACATGTAATTTGGAAGTAGCTCCAGATGTTGGAGGATGCTCGAGATGATGCCATCTCCTGGGTTGACAATTACAAAACAAAACAAAAAAAAGGCAAGGATAACCTTGGGCAAGGCACACTCTCTCAGCCTTAGTAAAAGCCTAGGCAGAGGCAAACCTCTCTCTGAAGAAGAAATCTGGCCAGGACAACTGTCATAGTTTTGCTTCAGGATCTCCCCAGACTGAAAGTGACGTGAAGGCCCTTTCTACACAGGCAGGAAAATGTGGATTAATCCCACATTTTCCTGCCTGTGTAAACAGGGCCACATACTACAGTACAGAGATAATCCAAGTCAAGACTGGATTTTCTTTGCATAGCTCCTTATGGCATCCTGGGGTTTGTAGTTTGATGATGCACCCACACATTTCGGCAGAGAAGGCTGTAACACCTTGTAAAACTACAAACCCCAGAATTGTGTATGAATGAGCTTTGCAAGGGAGCCATGCAAAGAAATGTTCAGCTGTCCTTGAAATCTCAAGAAGACTGTACCTTCCAGTCAAGTCTCAAGTCCTGCAACAAGGAAGGCACTTAAAACAAACAAACAAACAATCTCTATCCAGTCTCAATTCTGCACCCTGCAGTCTCAAGACAAGTCTCAAGTCCTGCAACAAAGAAGGCACTTAAATACACACACACACACACACACAAATCTCTAGTCCAGTCAATTCTCTACCCTCAAGTCCTGCAAGGGACATTCAAGTCAAATCTCTAGGCCTGTCTCAATAATTACCAATCCCTACCCTCCAGTCTCAAATCAAAATAATTGAGATTAAGTATCATGCATGCTCAATATAGGATTCTGGAGGCAGCCACTGTTCACCTTGTCTGTTGTAGGCAACACACACTCCTCCTATAGAATCAGCTAGAGTAGAATCCCAAAATTCTGTGTTTCTCCAGCTCTCCAGTACAACCTTTCCAATGGCAATGCTACTTATAAACTTGCAGCTAGACAGAAGAAAAAGAGGAAAAGGGGTTGAGAAGCATAAAAAGACTTTGTAAAAGGGAGCTTCAAAACTGGTTAACTGAAGTATTCATGTATTCAAGACACAGGAACTAAAAGAGGAGGTGGCATCTTGACAATCTTAGTCCCAGTGATATTGACCAAAGAAAGCTGGGGAAGGGGAAAGTATGGCTGGCGTGGCTTGTATGCAACCCGTGAACCCCTTTTTGCAATCTTTGGAACCCCCTGGGACATTCCCACAAGCTTCTAGACCCCCGTGCAAACTCAGTTTTGCTCCTCTCTCCCCGGTCTCCCAACTCCTATCCCAAAATTACCTTGCAGAGGGAGGCAACAGCAGGGAGAGGCAGCACTAGAGGCACAGGTAGCAGGAGGGAGAAATGGCAGCCTTCAGCGCATGCGAAACTTTATGGCGGTCCGCCGGCCAAACACACATGCCCATATTGGGTGGGGAAACACACAAGGAGCGGGATCTCACGCTCCAGGCCTTTCTCACAGCCCACCCTGACATGAACGGGTGGGGAAAGGCGTGAGGCCTGATAGGCAGTGGATTCGAAAGATTCCACTTGCCTATTTTGGCAGCCAGATTCGGATCCGCAAATCAGATTCTCAGATTTGGTTGGCCCATTTCTATTTATAACCAACACTTTGAACTGCACCCAGAAACAGATAGGTAGCCACTGAAGTTTTTGTAACACAGGAATTACACATTGTGAACCAGCATAATGTGGTGGCTTGAGTGTTGATTCAGGGATACCAGGATTCAAATCCCTATTCAACCACAGAAACCAATTAGATAACCTTGCAAACTCACTGGGTGGGCATGGAAAACCAGGGGCAAATCACACTCACTCAGCCTAAGAAGAAAGCAATGCCAGGCATCCTCTGAATAAATCTTGCTAAGAAAAACCTATGATCAGGTCAGCTAAAGTCAATTAACTGCAAGGCACATAACAAGAACGACAAGTTATACATAACTAGCCTCAGTCAACACTCTGGCTGCAGCTCTTTGAGCTAGCTAAAATTTGTGAATGCTTTCCAAAGGCAAACTTGTGTACAGCATGTTCCAATAATCCACACAAGAAGTACCTAAGACATGTGTCACTGTAGCCATAAGACATCCTGAGAAACAATTGCTGTTGGCACACTCATTTTACTTGTGCAAATAGTTTCCCACTCCCTGGCAACCTCTGGAAATCCAACGTCAGGGTGGAATCCAGGAGAACACCCAAATTACACATCGATGTCTTTGGGGAAGTGCAGCCTCTCTAGGACAGCTTGAATCACATTTTTCTGATCTGCCTTTCAACTGTCTAAAAATATCTCTATCGGATTGATTAAGTTTTAATTTATTTACACCCAAAGAGTCCATTACTGACAACACACACTGGTTAAAGGTCTAGAACACATTCCTCAGATTTGGATGGAAAGGAGAAACAGAACTGAGAGCCATCAGCATATTGCTGGCACCCAACCTCAAATTGATATTCACCCTCTCCCAGCAGTTCCATGTAAATATTAAATAGTATGAGAGACAGAGAGAGTTGGCATGGTATAGTGATTTGAGCACTGCACTACAACCCTGGAGACAAGGGTTTGATTCTCCACTAGCCCATGGAAACTCACTGGGTGACCTTGATTGTGCCCTCTCAATCTCAGAAAACTCTGTGATAGGGCAACCCTATGGTGAACCTAAGTCAAAAACAATTTGAGGGCACCCAACAACAATGAGAGATAGGACAGAATCAGGGAGGGTGCCACAAGCCAACAGTGAAGATATGAAACAAGAATTCCCAGTACCACCTTCTGAACTCATCCTCCAAGACAGACCCAAGCCACTGCAAAACTATATCTCACCCCAGAGGGATCTGAGAGGATACTATGGTTGAAGGTAGCAAAAGCCACCAAAAGGTTCAGCAGAACCAACACGAACACACTCCCCTATCCAGTCCCCGGTACAGATCATCACCAAGGTGCCCAAAACTGTCTCCATCGCATAACCAGGCCTGAAGCCAGATTGAAATGGGTCAAGAGAATCCATCTCTTCCAGAAACCCCTGGAACTAGAAGGCTAGCACACACTCCAGGACTGATAAATTATCCACTACAGTAGGGTTCAGAAAGGACTTTTTAGCAATAGTCTCACAGCTGCTTCTTTTAGGGATAATGGAACCTTTCCCTGCACTAAAGAGGCATTTAATCCTCCTTGTATCCAACCAGTCCCCACCTTCACCCCACCAGCTGCCAGAAAGCTAGAAAGGGCATGGATCCAGCATACAAGTGGTGGGCCTCACCTTGCCAAGGATCCTGTCCTCAGCCTCAGGTGGTACAAATGTTTAGTATTGCTGGACAATTGCATCCACCAGAACTGCATTAGCTACCGCATCCAAGAAAAAAACACATCTAGGACAATTTTTTTTTCCTGCCAAGTGTCTTGCAAATTGTCCAGAGAGAGCTGTGGGTGGCCTACATTCTTCTCTGGTGGCCCAAAAGGTCATACGACTTTCAACTACTGAGCAGACACCGTGCTAACAAGAAAAATGCTACTGCCCAGCCACTGTACCCCTGACTGACTCACAAAACAACCTCCAAACTGTAGTCACAGAATAGACAAACACCAGCTTTCCTTCTCCCATAAACAGATAAACACACACAGACACAAACTTCTAAGGGCCCCTCACCTCTGGAGACAGCAAGACCTGGACAGTCAGGGTGGGGGAATCCAGCTCCCCTCGCCTTCTCTCTGGCATGACATCCCCTTCAGCAGACCGAGGTCTTCGCCCTCCAGTCACTGCAATACCTTCCTGCTCAGCCTTTTTCCGGTCTTCTTCAATCTCCTGGGGTAGGAAAGAGGAATCAATCGTGTCACAGCCAGGTCCCAAACCCCAAGCCCCTTCCTGAAAGCCCCCCCCCAAAAAAATGCCCACATACCGAACTAGATCTCTATCTCTCAAAGCCTTCTTCCCTCCCTCCCCAGGGACCTCAGAACTGTTTTTTAGGTGGGGGCCCCAAACACTGGCAAGCAGGTTGCTATGAATTTTGCCAGCCTACAAGTACTTGCTGGCGGAGAGCACGTGACTTCTCCTGTCCGTTATCACCGGAACATCCCCACAAGCACAATGTTTACTTGGAAGTGCCTTTAATGCGTCTTCTGTCACTTATTCCGGAGCACTGCACACCGGATAGATTGCAGGCACCCCTAATCCTGGGAGGACCCAATAAGAACAGGTGTCTTAATATTTCTTAGCGCTCAACCATTTCCTAAGCTTCTGACTGATAATGACGTTACAGAAGTCTCGACGGGCCCATTTTGTGGGATCATTCCACAGGGGGACCAGCCCCCTCCCGATCTCAGCTTTTTCGGGGGGCTGGCCCCCCACCCCTCCGGTTCCAAAGACCATGCCCTTCCCTCCAGCCCAACGCCAGCGGCCTCTTTGGCCAGGGCGCCCGCGGACGTGCCGGCCAGTGTGCCGCGCTAATTAGCTTAAGGAGTCTCGTCTCCTCTGCCACGCACGCCCCCAACAGACACGCACGGAGGCAGGCTGCGCACGCTCGCCTCCATCGGGGGGGGGACCAGCCTCCGGCAGGCGTACAGGTCCCCCAGCCCCTGCTGCTCCCCGGCCAGAGGGGATCCCCAACCCCTGCGCCCTGAAGTCCCCCCCGCGACCCGGGCCGAGCCGTATTCCAGGAGTCCCGCTTTTCCACCCACCTGGTAGCGCTTGATCAAGGCCTGGTTCTTGCGCCGCAGGGCTTCGATCCGCTTGTCCAGCTCCGCGTCTTTTTCCTCCTTCGACTTCAGGTCCAAAGAGGCAGACTAGTGAGGCCGGGAAGGAAGGGGGGGGGGATAACAATAATAGCGACCCTTCTCCGATCCGATCAAGGCCGGCCTGGGTTTGGCCTTGAGGGCAAGGAGAAGAGGGCACCTCCCCGTCCCAAATCCGCGAAGGGAGGCTGGTGGGGCCATTTCCACGCTGGGCTGTTATAGCGCTATGATTCCCCTTCCAAGGGCTTCCTCGAGGCCCTTCGCTAAACTGCAAACCCCAGGATTCCATAGCATGTTGGAAGGGGAATAATAGCGCTATAACAGCCCAGTGCGGAAACGGTCCCGGGCTAAAGACGGCCTCTCCGCACGCCCGTCCACCGCCCTTGGAGGACGAGAGAGAGCAAGCGGAAGGCCTCGCCGCCGGCCACGGACCGCTCTCCCCCGCCGCCGTCCCTTCGCCCCCTACGGATTTTCCCCCTTACCATCTTTTTCTCCTCCGAAGGGGCGCCCGGCCAGGGCGGCCGGGTCCGCAAAGCAGAAGCTCAGGGCGTAATGCACGGTGGCAACGCGGGAGGTCGGCACGGAAAGCCCCCTCCTCAGCCAGCCGGGCCGGGAGGAGAGGATCCCGCAGCCCGACCCGTCCGGGACCCCGAGGCGTCCGATCGCCGAGCCTCCGTCCCCCCGCGACCCCGGCGCCCGCCCCGCGAGAGAAACAGAAACCGCTCCGCCCCGCCCGCCTCGCCCGCCTCCCCCCGCCTGCTCTCCCCCACGTGGGCCCCGTTTCCGCTTCCTTCCCGAGAGAGGAGGCGGCGGCGGCGGCGGCGGCGGCGCCGGTCTCGGTTGCGCCGCCCCTCTGCTGGGTCTCCTCGCGAGCAGGGCGGAGAGGCGTTCCCCGGGGAGAGAAACAGACCCGATCTGCTTGGGCCGTTTCCGCACTAGCCGGTCAGAGTGCTATTATTCCACTTTCGACATCCTATGGAATCCTGGGGTTTGCAGTACTACTCTGTCATAGTGCTGTTATTCCACTTTCAACATCCTGTGGGATCCTCCGTCGGATGTTGAAAGTGGAATGATAGCGCTCTAACAGGCCAGTGCGGAAAGGGCCCTGGTTTTGGACAAATGCTGCCCCGTCCCTCGCTTCCCTCGGGTGCAGAACGGATCTTGCAATAGAAAGAACCTCGCCTTCCGAAAAGATGTTGGAAAAAGGATGCTTTTGCTCATAGAGGAAATCCTGGGTCTAAGACTTCAAAGGAAGCCAGAATTTTGCCTTCTGGGCGGGATCGATGAAAAGGTTGAAAAGAAACATGAGAAGATATTATTTTATAGGACTGTTGCGGCTAAAATTGTATATGCAAAATATTGGAAACACTAAAATATTCCAGAAGAAGACCACTGGTTAATTAAACTTCTTAATGTGACGTTAATAGACAAACCGACTTCCTTAATAAGGTTGACAGCACTGGGTAATTATGTTAAAACTTGGGACCTACTTATCACATATTTAAGAGGCAGGCGGGGAGACCTAGGCCATTTCCACACTGAAACTGTTGTAGTGCTATTATTCCACTCTCAATATCCCATGTAATTCTGGAGCCTGTAGTTTACTGAGGCCAAAGAGCTCTCTGGCTGAGATTTCTAAAGGCCCCTCCCTAAACTGCAAACCCCAGGACTCCATAGGAATAATATGAAAATGGAATAATAATAGGAAAGTGGAATCATAGCACTATAACAATCTAGTGTGGAAATGGCCCTAGCGGTAGCCAGCTTCATAGATTAGATCTGAGCCTGAAGCTGGAGTTTGATCATCCAGAATAGGTTCTAAACTCCTGTATTTGTTGGTATTATTCGTTTTGGAATATTGAGTATAGATGTAAGAAACAGAGTGTAAGTTCAGCACCCAAGTAATTGAGAATGAAACCAAGAAAATTGTTTTTACATAAGATAAATATCTGGTTAATGTACAGACCAAATGATAGTAAAATGGAAACCTGTTATAGAAGATAAGTGCAGAGTATATGAAGTTAGAGGAACTGTATGTATGAATATATGATTAATTGATGTGCTTATGTACTACTGTTTTTCTTTTTGGGTTTTTATTGTTTGAAAATAAATAAAAACTGCTACACCACACTGGCTCTCCAACTCAAAATTACTCTAAATTTAATAAATGTCCTCTCTACAAAATAAACATAATGTACTTTTTGGGGGGAAAAAAGAATGAAGGAACCTCACCTTCTCTGCCCAATCACTCCACTTCGTGCTGCGATCCGCCGGCAGATCCTAAAATGGGGAATCACTCCTAGAGTTGCACGGTCCTTCCTTTCCTTTGGGCTCGTCCCGTCCGTAGCATCTTTGGGTGCTACTCCTGTGTTGGAGAGTCCTAAGGAGGGAATGAGATTCTTTCCTGCTTGTTCCACTTCCGATGACCTTAGAGTCTTTCTGCACTACACTGTTATAGTGCTATTATTCCACTTTTCACATCCTGTGGAATTCTAGTGTTTGTAGTTTACTGAAACCAAAGAGCTCTCTGGCTGAAAATTCTAAATGCCTCCTCAAAACTGGAATAGAAGTGGAATAATAGCACTATAGCAGTGTGGTGCGGAAATGGCCTTAGAGGCTCTTCGCGGCTGGAGACGGGTTCCAGTAGCAAGGATTCCAGAGGAGAAAAATTCTGGCAGTGGGGTGGAGGGTGGGGAGGAGCCAGAATGCCTTTATGTGTCTGTTGATTCACAGATGTCAGCTTCGAAGCAGACAGTACTAGCCGGTGGCAAGTGGGCTGGGCTTTCCATTGCTATATCTACAGTATATAAGTGTGACCTACCTCACAGGGACGTTGTTGGGGGCAAACTGTGCAGCAGCTGCTCCTACCTTTAGGAGCCTATGAAAGAACAAGAGGAGGCATTTGTTAGAAGCAGCCAAAGGTGTGCTGCCCTTCAAGGGGCCTTCATGCCCTGTTTTCCCATGATCTTCCTTATCCTTTCCATTGCCTTCTAGGATGCAGAACCGAGTCTGTTCAGGCGGATCTATTCTAGATCATCCTGAGGCTGGCATTGCCACTCCGCTGCCACTAGATGGCAGCATCAGATGGCAAGGAGGAAGCCTGAACTGTGGGAGTGGGCTAGCACTGGAGACGAATTTGAGAAGTGGGCTACCCGGGTAATCATCTGACCCTCAGGTTGGAGGCTGGCTGGTTGCTTTTCTCCTAGCCAAGTCCTCCTGCTAGTTCTTGCCCTGTTCAGAATGTGGCCTTAGCAGGACAGCACAGTGGAATAGTGTCCTGGACAGGCAGGGCCTCTTTTATCACACATGCCTCTGCAAAGTATGGTAGGAATTCCTTTGGAGGTGAGGTCAGTCCTTTTTCTCCACTGAGTGTGCAGATACTTGCTTGCTACTTAACAGTGTAAAGACACGAATGGTGGATCATGGAGGTTGGTGGCTTATTGCCACTGTTTATTGGTGATTTTGCTGACTAGGCTTGCTTCTTTGAAGTTTTGTCATGCTGTAGTCAGAAGCATCTTTCAGATGAGATTGGCTTCCTACGGCATAAGTAGCCACTGGCCAATGCTGGGTTAAAACATGCCAAGTCCCTACATTTAAGGGGCTCTATTGCATTATCTTTTCTCTATGTGTGTATGAGACCCCACACACACACACACACACACAGTGATGACTTCTGTGCAGTGACAGTGCCGTGTCAGTGGAACAGTGAATCTACCCCAGGTTCTAATCCAGGCTTTCAAGGAGCTCTCCAAACTGCCGAATTTTGGTTCTAAATTTATTCAGCACCTAGGGAAGTTCTTTTGAAGCGAGTCGGCCTCTATGCCTGTGGCAGGGAGTTAGTTGCTGCTCCTACACTGTGTGTGTCTAGACAAGACTCGGGGGCTCTTTTCAAACCCAGTTCTTCTCCTGGAGCTTGCCCTGAAAATGCAACAGAAAAGACTGCATAACAAAGGGTTAGCCCACACAGTACCCCGCCGCTGGACTACAGCTCTTACCAGTCCCAAGAAGCGTGCTTAATGGCCAGGGCTACTGGGCGCTATAGTCGAATAATCTGGAGGATGCCAGGGGCTCACTCATACCACAAAATTAATAGCATAAAATTCCACTTTAGTCCTGAAGCTTGTAGTTTGAGGAGGCAATAGAGAGCTGGTTAAGGCCATTTCTGCATTACGCTGTTACAGTCCTATTATTCCACTTTCAACCTCCTGTGGAATTCTGGAGTTTGCAGTTTACGGAGGCCAAAGAGCTCTCTGGGTGAGAATTCTAAAGGTCCCCCCTAAACTGCAAACCCGAGGATTCCTTAGGATGTTGAAAGTGGAATAAGAACACTATAGTGGCCTTAGAATTTGAAGTTAGATGGCAAACTCCAAGATTCCAAAGGAGGGGAGCATGGCAGTTAAAGTGCAGCCATAGTGCTATAATTGTGTAGTGTGAAAGGGCCCCCTGCTTGGGACCATGAGAGCATCCCCAAGGTTCAGAGCTTGCTGGAAGAATGCAACTTAAAGCCAGAAGCAGTGGTCAGAAGCGAAGTACAGAACTGAGAGGCAACATGGTGGACATTGGATGGATAGAAAAAGATCTGTTGCTACCTGTTTATCTGGAAAAGGAGCAGACACCTGCAGACGAGAGATGCAAATATACAGTTCAATGATCCCCAATCATATATTTTTCTGCAAGTCCTGTCACCGGGGAGAACAGATGGGATTCATAACCCAGTCAGAAAACTACGGCCATTTCTACACTAGACTGTTATAGTGCTATTATTCCACTTTCAGCATCCTATGGAATCCTGGGGCCTTTGAGGCCCCTCCCTAAACTGCAAACCGCAGGATTTCATAGGATGTCGAAAGCAGAATAACAGTCTAGTGCAGAAATTGCTTAGGACTCTCACTAAGCAAAGTTCTCTTTCCTTGTGCATCATCGCAACATGGCCATTTTCTTTTTACGGTAAATGTAGAGGCCCTGTCCATACCTCCCCCATTGATCTGAATCAGTCCATGTCTCTGTAAGAGGCCAATATACTCTGAATTTGAATTAGACTCACCTGACTCTCTGAATCTGTTCAGAACAATCCAATTCACTTTGAGATTCAAGATTTGTCTGGTAGTTTCATAGTGAGAGCCAGTGCGGTATGGTCACTTGAGCATTGGACTACAACCCTGGAAACCAGGATTCGATTCCCACTTGGCCATGGGAACCCATTGGGAGACCACGGGCACATCACACACTCTAAGCCCCAGAAAACCCTGTGATAGGTTCACCTTAGGATTGCCATAACTCAGTAATGACTTGAAGGCACACAACAACAACAGTTTCATAGTATGTAGGTGTGCATGACACACACATGTATGGTGACCTCTCATTTCTATATTGCTACAAAATTTATCTGGTGTTACCAGGTTAGTGTTGAATGTTTTAAACTGAATGAAAGAAAAATTTGAATGGTATTGCCTAACAGTCCTGGAAACTATGCCCTATGAGGAAAGACTTAGAGAGATGGGTATGTTTAGCCTGCAGAAGAGAAGTTTAAGAGGTGACATGATACCCATGTTTAAATATTTGAAAGGGTGTCATATGGAAGATGGACTTAACTTGTTTTCTGCTGCTTCAGAGATTAGGACACAACTTCAAACTTCAGGAAAAGAGATTCCACAAAACATTAGAAGGAACTTCCCGATGGTAAGAGCAATCTGATAGTAGAATATGCTGCCTTGGAGTATGGTGCATTCTTTTTCTTTGAGAGGTTTTTAAACAAAGGTTGGATGGCCATCTGTCAGAGTGCTTTCATTGTATATTCCTGCGTGGCAGAATGGGGTTGGACCGGATGGCCCTTTTGGTCACTTCCAATTCTACCATTCTGTGATTCTACATGATGTTCCGTGTTAAAGGACCAAACATGTTAATTCTTGACTGCAGTTTGCCTGTGAGTCCTCATCTTGCATGAAAATGTTCAGGACATTTTCAGGACTAAATACCAAGTTTGGTCAAAATTGGTTCATAAATCTGCATTGTAGAGGAGAAAAAAATGCATAAATCTGGAGTTTTGAGGAGGCACCCAAAATAGCTGATAGATGAGGTTCAAACACTTATTATTGCAGCCTTCGTTTTGGTCTCATCAGAGAACATGCGAAGGTTATGGACTCTGTGATAAACCACATGGATTTTTATATCATAACAGACGCCTAAAGTGAAATGATAGATCAAAAAACCCTTCAAAATCTAAGGCTATAAAAGTGTTGAGAGTCAACATGATGTTGTGGTTTGAGTGTTGATCTGGGACACTGTGAGACCAGGGTTTGAATCCTCCTCGGCCAGTGGAAATCATTAAGTCAGTCACACACTCTTAGCCTAAGGGGGAGGCAATGGCAAGCCTCCTCTGAAGAAATTTTGCCAAGAATACTCTAGGATGGGGCCTCTGTAAGCCTGAGTCAGCTTGATGGCAATTCACAGCAACAATAAAAATGCCACTACCTTTCCTCGTGCACAAAATCATGACTACTGCTCTCCCATGTTTCTTTAATCCCACAGACAGAGAATCCACTGGTCACTTGCAGCCTCCATGTTAGTGGGGCAATGAATCTGTTTTGAGTTTTCGTGTGAATCTTAGAGGCGCTATCCAAAGTGCTGAACTGTTTGGGGACAGGATTTAAGCACTTTCAACTGGACGAGTTGAAACTGAATCCAGACAAGACAAAGGTGCTTACCGTCAAGAGACCTAACCTGAATTTGTCAACCAGTACTGGATGGGGTTACACTCCCCCTGAAAGTCTGTATTCGTAGCTTGGAGGTGTTCTTGGATCTATTTGTCCACATGTCAGCCCAGACAGATGCAAAGGTCAGGAATGCATGTTATCAGCTTTGGCTATTATGCCAGCTGCACCCCTCCCTAGAACTGGAGAACCTAATGATGGTATACACAAGCTGGTAACCTCAAGGCTGGACTTCTGCAACACACCATACATTGGGCTACCTCTATACAAAGTTCAGAAACTTCAATTATAGTCATCCCTCCACATTTGCTAGGTTTAGGAGCACAGGTCCCCTGTGAAAGTGGAAAAAACGTGCATAACTCTAGGCCCTCCCAAACCATAATTAACACAGAAAAAAGCATGATCACTATATTGAACTCACCGTGGATTCTTCTGAGGCATCAGGGTTCCTTCACAAAGCAGAAGTGGGTGGCTGGTGGGGCTTACTGTCACCTCCACTGCTGCCCCACACCATTTTTAAGAGGGATTTACAAGCCCCATTCGCAGTTTCTCAGTCTCACAAGGTTTGCAGTCTCTATTAAAAATGGCAGAGGGAGGCAGCAGAGGTGACAGCAAATAATCCATGAATAATAAAATCCACAAAAGTGAAACCTGCAAATGTGGAGGGCTGACTGTAGTTCAAAACATGGCAGCCAGATAGGTTGCTGGCACATCTAGGGGTGACTATATTACACCAATATTAAAATTGCTCCACTAGCTGCCATTTCTAGGCAAAGCACAAAGTGTTGGCAGTTACCTTTAAAGCCCTACGTGATCTGGGTCTGGGTTACCTACAAGATCACCTTCTCATATATTCTACTTCATATGCTCAAGTCCCTAGGAGACTTTGGTCAGCCAAAACTAGATGGACTGCTGTTACTCAGAGGTTGTTTTCTTTGGCTGCCCCCAGATTGTAGAATGACCTGCCAGAAGACATTCATCAGGTCAAGATAATGTCTTGAGTTTAAATCAGCAGTAAAGACCAGTCTCTTATGGCAGGCCAATCTAGCCAATTTTTAAATAATAATTTTAAAGTATTTATTGATGGGTTTTAATACATACTGGTTTTATATGTTCTTTTAACTGATGTTATGTGATATGTTATCTGTTGTTGGTCCCCACCTCAATCCACAGGGAGAGGTGGGTAATAAAGATGATGATGAGGAGGAGGACAGTTCCTTTAAAATTCAGACTAAAACCCAAAACAGATTCACTATCCTAACTGACATGAAAACCACCACCTGCCACAGGGAGTGTCACAAATATGTGGTCTTTATGGATCTCTCTGGTGTGGGTCCAGGTAAGGGAGGATGGACCTAAACCTGCCTCCCTTACTTGGCGTAACTTCCCCTCTGTGGCCTTCACAGTAGTGAGTCTGTTATTGTGGAATTTTTTCAGCCAGGAAATGTGGACAAAGCCCCATCTTGCAAAGTTGTGTGTGGACAAAGAAGAAAAGGAGTAGGCATTTGCTACTGCAAGACATTGGGTTGCCATTAGCTCAAATGGTTGCAGTGTGACAAATCCCTGGAACATGCAGAGTGCACCCATGGCTATAAAAGAGAGGGTTCCACATAATTACCTCCAGGACTCATGGTAAGAGTGGAAAAAGTCTTTTCAAATATTTTAAATATGGTTGAAAAGTATGCTTCTTGCATGTTGGGAAACCCTAACAAGAATAATATTGGACTGAGAAGAATCTTTGCTGTTTGGGACTCATTCAGCACAAAATTTGCATGTGGGTTTTTGTGGGGGGTTTTGTACAGAAAATAATATTCCTATGTTCTTATTGCATGTTTTCAAGTTGCTTCTGACTTATGGCAATGCTAAGGTGAACTCATCATGGGGGTTTTGGGGGTGCAGTGTGTGGCCAAGGTCACCCAGTGGCTTTCGATGACCAAGCAAGAAACTGAACGCTGGTTTCCAGGGTTATAGTCAAACCACTGCACCATTCTGGTTCTCTAATATTTCTTTACAAGCATATTTTCTGTACAGGCAGTGCTATTTCCTGTGAAAAACAGCCACATGCACATCTTGCACAGAATAAGTTTTGAACTGCGGTTTTGGTGGTGGGAAGAAAGTTACTAAACTTCCTTGTTGATTCTTCTGAGAATAATATTAGTGAACAATTACATCCCCAGGCGGTGGTACATTTTTGAAGCTACTGGAAGATAACAGGAAGGGAGAAAGCTCTTGTGTTCATGTGTGGCTTGTGGCCTTCCTGCTGGCCACGATGATAACCAAATGCTGGTCCAAAGAGGTCCTTTTTGGCATGATCCAGCCTGGGAACCCTTCTTGTGTTCTTATGACCTTGTTGTTAACCCCCAAGATGGAGATGCTGGCCTTCCAAGGCTTCAGTAGCAAGACGTCCCACCATGCCCAAGACTTGGGAAGGGCTTTTCCCCCCATGTTGTCTATTTGGCATGTTGTTCCCTCAACTCCCTGATGTCTTGATGTTCTGGTTCTAGCTTTAAATGTTTGATGAGCTACAATCTCTATTTCTGTTGGTGAACCTCCATCATTCCAGCAAGGTCACCCCTTGACCCTTGCTGCCCCAATGTTACACATCAGTCTTCATTCAGCTCCAAAGCTTTACTTCTTACAATGACCATTTCCTGGGATTGCTCATTAGCTGCATCAACAACGCACCAAGTCTTAGCAACTTTTTCCCTTTCACAAAGCATCTGGGGTGGTACAAGGCCTAGCCTGAGCGGGAGGGAGGCTGAGTCAAGTTGGCAAAGACCAGGGTCCGAACCTTGCAGCCCCTGGACACCATGGGGAGGAATTTGCCTGAATGTTGCCCATTTTCAATATCCAGGCCAAGCCCTCCGGTTTGAGAAAGATAAGAAAGCAAGCATTGCCTCTGAGCATGCACAGGGTGCCCACGGTAAGCCTCTGTACTGCTGGGAGTGGAGAGGGTGTCGGGAGACAATTCCAGGCCGCATTCAGCCCCAGCGCTTTTCACTCTTAAAAGGGAATGGTTCAACGGAAGTCCTTGTGGTTGTTGCCGAGCCCCCTGATGTATTTACCAGGCCGTAGCGGTCTCTCGTGGCTTTTTCTCAGCCCCCTCCTCCTCCTCTTCTTGACTGGTGCAGCTGCCAGGGACCCAGTGCCCCAGACGTGCCCCCCGCCAGCCTTCTGGGCACTTGCTTGGCGCTGCGCGAAGGCAACGCTGGTTGCCCGCTCCTGAGTCAATGATGCTCTGTTTCCATGGCAGTTGCTTTTCCTGCTGGGATGGCGAGCGCCGATTGGCTGGGGCTGCTGGAGTGGAAGAGATGGTTGGAGGGGCTGGACCCAAACGCTGCCTCCGTTTTCGCTGTTGCTGCTGCTGCAATGGGGGAGATGCTGCAAAGGCAGGAGAAGAAGAGCTAGGGTGGGGTGGGTGCCTTTTCTCTCTTTCTCTCTTTAATAAAACGTTGGGTTTTTTTCCCCCTTCCTGGGGCTTTTATTTATTTATTTGCTTGAAAGTAAAGAAAACTTAACTTTGGGGTCCAGATAGGTGCAGAGGGAGGAGAAGAGAGACCAGCAGGGGGAGGAAGGAGCAAGCAGGCAGGCAGGGGGGAAGGATAAATGGGAAATCCCCCGGCTGAGGTCAGGGAATTTCCCTGAATCCATCAGAATTCCCTGGGCTCATCCCCCCCTCCCTGCACTGGGCCTGTCTATGGGGCGAGACAAAAAGAGGGCACGCTTTTGCACCATCAGCAACATCTGCCCACGGTGCCGTTGAGCCATGGTCCTAGTCTAACCCCTAGCCCATAATCCTCTGCAGGTGCTTCATCCTCAAATCCTACTGAGAACCACCCTGACCTCAGATGGCACACCCTGGGCACAATAGGAGCTACGTCGGCCCCATCTCCTCATTCTCGTGCCGCCTCCCCCCCCCGCCACATACTCACACCTGCACTTGCACCTGCAAGAAAGCCTCACTTTTTCCCAGATCGGGCAGGGGAGTGGGCGTGTCTTGGCACTGGTGGGCAGGGCCGGCCCAACCATTTTGGCAGCGGCCGCCTCAAACGTCAGATTTTGGGTGTCAGGAAAAGTCGGGCACCCCCTCCCTCGAAAACAAGATCGCTCCATCCAGGGATGTTGATGCGGAGAATAATAACAAGCTCATTTGCGATTGGGAAGTGGCAATGAAGTTTTTTTTATCTGTGAGACGCAAGAAATGGTGGCCACAGAAGGTGATGTACTGTCAGAAACATGTTTAGTCTTTATTTTTACGACCTTTTTCGTGACAGTGCTGTGCAGTATCATTCATTTGAAAGAAAGAGCTAAACGTTGGTTTTCCTTTGCAAAATGCATTTGTTTTTGCCTATTTGCATACACTTTTGCACTGAGTTTTACATTTCCATTGAGTATTTTTTACGCCAAATTCTGACTGGAGGGGATGATAAGGTACCGATTAAATTGTACCTTTTTGATACCCACCCAGAGGTTTCAGCAGGTGGTATCTCAACACCACCTTCCTAAGACAAGTCCTGACCTACTTGATGTATGTTTCGTCCTTTGTTGTTCACCAGGAAAAGGAAGCCAACTGCTATTAATGTCTTATTTTGGGACTGGTCCAGGCTTAGTCAGTCTAAAGAGATCACTGGAAGCCACCAGATTTAATTTAGCCTGAAAAAAAAAGTGTATTCTGGGGTGTTGTGTTGTTTTTTTTTAACTTCCAGGGCTGGGCAAAACAGAAGCTATTCCTTTACACTCTCAGAGAGAGGCAAAACACAAACACTGATTGATTTTCTTTGCTTCAGAGTAATGCAGTTCACCTTGGATGGTGCAATCCACCTAGGCTAAGAAGAGGGCATTTTCTGTTCCTTTCACTGGGCAGAATATCTAATGCCCAGTCAAGAGCTGGTTGCACCCAGTCCCAGGTGCAAGTGGCTGAGTGGGAGGGGTGCAGTAAGCCACCCCAAACACTCAGAGCAATGGGAGACCAGTCTCCCCCTCCTCCCCGAAACCTGTTGCCCTTTAGGGAACTCAACCTCCACGAGGCTGAGTGCTTTCTGTATGGATTCCTAGCAGTGGGAAAGTTGGGTGGGAGGTGGACCACAGGTTGCATATTCCAAGCCCCCAGGTGACCTCTGGAGGAGGTCCAAGACTGGGCAGTTGTGGACAGAAAGACTGCCAGATCTCTGCAAAGAGTTCCCAAGTCTCTGGTGGCGCTCGGTCCAACCTTCCTCTTCACCGCATCCTGTAGATTCTTCACACGACGTGGAGTCATAATGTAGAGCTGGAAGAGACCTCATGGGCCATCTAGTCCAACCCTCTGTTCAATGCAAGATCTCTTGGGAGGGGGGCATTCACCACCACAAAAGCGGCGATGTGATCACAGTTGTTAGGGGTATGCGAGTGTATGTGTCGTTTCGCTCCCATCCTCTTAAGAGGGTTTCCATGGGGATTTGGTTGGCCACTCTGGGGAAATCAGGATGCTGTTTTAGAACGGTTCTGGCTCCCTGGGTCCAGTTTCAGGGCTCATCTCACCTTCTTCTCGAGCCTTCTGGAGGCTGAAATCTCCCGCATCCCATGGGTACAAAAGTTTTCTCAGTGGTTCTCCACCGGCGGCATCAGCCATCTGGGAAATGCAAGGTTGTCCTCAAACCAGTGCGGTGGCCCTCACAGCGGAAGAGCATGGGTGGTGGGGGAGGCCACAGGTAGTCAGAGGAAGGAGGTGGAGTGGTGGAAGAACTGGCTTGCAGGGGCCCCTTTGCTGTTGGCTCTGGTCAGTTCCACCTTCTTTGGGCATTTCCGCACTAGACTGTTATAGCGCTACTATTCCACTTGCAACATCCTATGGAATCCTGGGGTTTGCAGTTTCGGGAGGGGCCGGCCGGCCCCTCCCGAAACTGCAAACCCCAGGATTCCATAGGATGTTGCAAGTGGAATAGTAGCGCTATAACAGTCTAGTGTGGATAGTCTTTGTCTCCACCCATGGAACAGGTTGTGCAGCCTATCAGCCTTCACGCACTACATCAAGCCAGACGCCAGGGGCCATTCACACTACAGAATTATAGCGGTGTTATTCCATTTTGACTGCCAACAGTTCCCTCCCCTGAAATTCTGGGATTTGCAGTCTAGGGAGGGGGCACGTCGAATACTCAGCCCGATCCAACCACAAACCCCACGATCCCACCCACCGGGTGGAACCGCGGCAAGTCAAAGCAGAACCGGACCGCCGTAGTTCCGCAGCACGCACGGGCCTTTCCACACGCCGCAACTCTCGCTCCGCTTTCGACGTCCGACGGAATCCTCGAGGGCCCCTCCCTACACCGCAAACCCCAGGATTCCACAGGACGTGGAAAGCGGAAGGATAGCGCTCCCGCAGTCCAGTACGGACACGTCCCGGGACGGGGATGGCCGGGAGCGTGCGAGGGTCTGCCCGGCCCCGCTGCCTCTGAGCGGGCCGGGAGGCGGGGGCTGTGCGCGGGGGCGGCGGGGCGCTGCTTTGGCTCCGCGGATCGGCGGCGGGAGGGGGCGCGGCCGCGGCCGAGCGCGGTGTTGCCGTGGCTCTCGGTGGCTCGGCGGGCGTTTCTTGCGCTGGAAACAGGCACCTGCTCGCCGCTGAGTGGCTGCGCGCCGCGGCCCTCCCGAGCCAATGGGAGCGGCGCTCGGCGCGCAGGGAGGGAGGAGAGGGTGGGGAGGGGGGAGTCGAGGAAGAGGGAGGGGCGGGGCGGGCGGGGGTCCAGGCAGCGGAGTGGAACCGGCGGGGGGGGGGGTTAGGCACGCTTGGCTGGCCCTGCTGCAAAACAAACTCGGGGGCGCGGGATGTGGGGAGGGGCGGGGGGCTTATGGGGGGGGAGGAGGAGGGGGAGGGTCTTCAGGGAAGCGCAAGTCCGATCTTGGAAATCAAAAAAAAAAAAGAAAAGGACCCTCCTGATTTTGTGTGATGTTGCTGTTAGGATCCAGGCGTCGTCAAATCAGACCTGCTGATCCAGCCGCGAGGACTGATTTGGCACATTTCGGCCGTGCGTGAATAACTGCGAGGCACGGAACCCCTGGGATCTCATGGTTTTTACTCGGGATCCCCTTGAAAGCACCCACAGATCACCTATCGTGTTCCTGTCTAGAGGCGCCACCAAACAAGAGAAACCATACCGTGCTGCATGGCCACTTTTTGCAGGGCAAAAAGGCAGATCCCACACACTGATCCGCATGGATCCGGTGCAAGGACGCTTATAGATCTATGGGATTTTTGTAGGAGGTTCTGCTCAGACGTGTCCTTCTGTGTCCTTAGACGGAGCCACCAAATTCTCATAAATCCCACAGGGTCACTGTGCTATCGTGATACAAACAGAGATCTGAAGCGAAGATCCGTATAAGTTTTCCAGGGGATCCACCTGAATCCACGGCCAAGTCGAGTATCACCAAAAGGTGGTTCTAAGGCACAAATCCTCATGGAGGCAGATATTTACAGGGGATCCTTCCAAAGCCATCAAATCAAGGAACAGCTTTATTGCTAAAGAGCAAGCTATACAAGTAAGAGAGCCTAGACCAGAGTTCAGTTTGCCACTCAGCCACGGAAATCTACTGGGTGACCTTGGGCCTGTCACATACTCTCAGCCCCCAGCAAATCCTGTGATAGGTTCGCCTTAGGGTCACCGTAAGTTGGAAACCACATGAAAGGGCACAATAGCATGTGGATAACATGATCCATGCTTTTTACAGTTCTGTGAGCACAAATGTAGTACCTGAAGGGATCCCATGCTAAAATCATATGGATCCACGAGGATCCATTCCTTAGCTCTCTGTTTTCGGGCTATGCTGGATCCATGTTTTTTTTCTGGTTGACTGAAGCATGTGATGCATGCTTTGGCAGCGGTTTCATGTGGATCCTCTATACATGTATCCGAACCCATGAAGATGTGCCTCTAGCACCCGTGTTTTTAGACCACGGCCATTTCTGCACTAGGCTGTTATAGTGCTATTATTCCATTTTCAACTTCCTGTGGAATTCTGGAGTTTGCAGTTTGCTGAGGCCAAAGAACGCCCTGGCTGAGAATTCTAAAGGCCCCTCCCTAAACTGCAAACCCCAGGATTCCATAGGAGGTTGAAAGTGGGATAACAGCGCTCTAACAGTCTAGTGCGGAAACGGAGCGCGTGCGGGGGGGAGGCCGCTGTCCGCCCCGTCGGGTGCAGCCGGGCTTCCCTCCCGCTCTCCCCGCCTCGACGAGAGATGACATCATCGCGGGGAAGGGGGGGCGGGCAAGGCTGCGGCTCGTAGCTGCTGTCACTGGGCAAATTCGCCCTGCGCCGCTTCTGTGGCGGCGGCGGCGGCGGCGGCGGCGGCGGCGGCGGCGGCAACCCAAGCAAGGAAGCCTGACTCATGCCCTTCGCAGCGCGCATGCGCCACCAGCCCAGCTTCATTTCCCTTCTTCCGACACCCCCGCCCCTCCCGTCCCGCGCCATTCTGCCGGGGAGAAATAAACAGCCAGTGATGTCAGCGCAGGGAGCGATGTCAGGGCGGGGGAGGAGGAGAAGGAGGAGAGAAGCGCGCAGTAGAGACAGAGGCGAAGAGGCTCCGCCTCCTTCGGCCGCCCCATGCCGCCTCGCGCTCTCATTGGCCGCCGCCTGCCTGCCCATCCCGGCGACGGAGCGCTCGTTGGCTCCGCGGCGCTCGGGCTCAGCCAGCCACTGCGCGCGCCGGGAGCCTTGGCTCCTCCACCGGAGGGAAGGAGGAAGGGGAGTAAGTGGGGGGGGGGAGGAGGAGGAGGCGGAGGCCTCGGGTGGGCGGCGGGGGCTGAAGGAGGAGGGCGCCGCTCGCACACTGAGGGCACCCGGCCGCAGCCCTCCCCGCCCAGTGGTGCGGGGAAGGCACTCTTGACGTTCTCAGAAGCCCTCATGAAGTAAACAGAAACGTCGGGGAAGGAGGAAAGGAAGAAGCCTTCCAGTTAAGAGACGCTTCCAAGCTTGACTGCAGCCCAGTTTTTCTCCCCTGCCAGGGTTCGAATCCCTACTGCGCCATGGAAACCCAGGGGGGACCATGCGCAGCAAGTTCACACTCTCTCGGCCTCACAGGTAGGCGGTGAGTGGCATCTTTCTGCAAAAATCACTACGGAGTCAGAAGGCACCTCCCTGCCACCACCCTTCACGTGCCAAATGCAGGCCCCATCCCTGAGCTCTTACCCTGAGGGGGTTGCAGGGATCCCCTGTGGTGGATGTGTGTGTGTGTGTGTGTGTGTTGGGTAAGCTTTCTCTGGGGTCCGGGGGGGGATCAGGCCACCCAGGCTCCCCATCCAGGTCAGAGGATGCAGGTGCGCCACCTCAGCTCGAACCCAGTTTGGACCAGCATGGAAAGTCTCAGGCCATTTCTGCACTAGACTGTTATAGTGCTGTTATTCCACTTTCAACATCCTGTGGAATCCTGGGGTTTGCCAAGAAAACCCCTGGATAGGCTCACCTTAGGTTCATGGTGAGTCAGAAGGGAATTGAGGGCACGTTACAAGCAACCCTTACTCTTTGTCTGGGCTGCTTTAAGCCCCCCACCCACACGCCAGTCCTGGGCATGGAGGGACACAGAGAGATGCCCACCTGCCAGGCAACATCACCAAGGTTCTGCAAGAGATCAGCCCTCCTCCTCTCTCCTGATTTGCTGCAAAGATGACCCACTGACCCACAGAGTCCAGGGCAGAGGCCCTGCAATGGGGAAGAGGTCCTGCTGCCCTAAAACTTCCCCTCCCCATACACATATACGCAGCAAAGGCTCAGCTGCTGCTGGGAATTCCCCGGCAGAGGTCTTGGCCTCTCAACAAAGGCTGCCCAGCTCAGCCTGCCAGCAAAATCTACTTACTCCCTCCACCCCATCTCATTGCTCCCCTTGGTCAAAGGAAGCTTGGGCCGAAAAAAAGACCTACACATCTGTCTCTTGTGGGTAGGTTAGTGGAACTATGGAGGTACTGGAAGAAGGCAGCTGTGAGATATGGCCCTGTACCTTTCGAAGCTTCAGGTCTAAGGTGTGGTGCTGGACTGAATCCGGACAGGTAGATGGAGAGGTGAGCCTGAAGTGTCCAGTCCCACCTGGCTAGCCAACTGGGCACTTTTCCTGGGAAACATCAGGCCCATCCTTGTTTACTTCCAGTCTGGACTATTACAGTGCACTCTGTGTGGGGCTGCCCTTGAAGGCTGTCCCCAAAGGCCAAGCATTTGGGAACATATGAGGACGTCAGACTAAAGACCTACGTAGTCCAACATCCTGTGCGTGCAATAATCAATCGGTTATCCATGGGCATTCTGTAAGCATGACGTGAGTGCAACTGTGTTCTCCATCCTGGACTTGAAAAACATACTTCCTTCGATACTGGGGATGATCTGTAACCTTCCTGGACACATAGGCACTGAAGTCCTCTTCCTCCATCTGTGTATCGGTTCCTTTTAAAACATTTTCATTGCAGCTATTACTAAATCTTGTAGCAGTGAGTCCCACAGTTTAACTACACACTATGTGGGGAAAGTACTTCCTTTTATCTGTCCTGAATCATCCACCATTTAGCATCTGATTGCAGTGGCGTAGATGTGAAACTGGGAGTTTTTTGCCCCAGTGTGTTATCACTTTATGCTTCCTGATATTATGTCTCATTTGCCGTGTTACTGTCAGTCACCAGTCTAAATAATATGATATCATCAGCAAACCTGGCCACTTCACTACTCAGCCCTAATTTCAAATACTTTTAAGTTTAAGATCACTGATCCAGCCCATATCCATGAAGGATTCACTGCTTGCATTCCTCCCATGTGAGACCTGATAATTTATTCTTACTCTGTGTTTTCTGCTCTACAGACAGTTTCCAGTCCATAAGGGGACTTCTTTTATCTCATTACTGCTAAGATTTCTTTTATGTTTTTGGTGTGAGACTTTACTGAAAGTTTTTGGAGGGCTGAGTATATAATGCTAAGCAAATCACTTCTGTCTACTTAGCAGATCACTTCTGTTCACTCTCTCAGCCTCAGATGAATGCAAGGGCAACCCCCCTCGGAACAAATTTTGCCAAGAAAACTCAGTGGTAGGTTCTCCTTTGGCTCACCATTCCTCAGAAATGTCTTGCACAATGACAAGAAGCAACCTCACCTGGGAAAGGGGCGCTGGCCTGAAAGTTTCTGCAGATACAAAAACCCAAGCAACCCTCCCCAACTGAAAAGATTTCCATAATCTGTGCAGACGAAGGAAAACTCTGCACAGAGGGTAATGAATGCATGAATGGCTTTGTAATCTCCATGGATTTTAGAAAGTTCACCTGACTCTTGTTATCTGCATCAAATTTGCAGTTGCATATGAGCATGGTGTAGTGGTTTGAGCATTGGACTGTAATCCCAGAGACCAGGGTTCGATTCCCTGTTCGGCCACGAAAACCCACTGGGTGACCTTGGGCACGTCACGTACTCTCAGTCCCAGAAGACCTCACAATAGGTTTGCTGTAGGGTCACCTTTAAGTCAGAAATGACTTGAAAGCACACGACTGCAACAACAACATGTGTTTGGAAAAGATGAGTTCTTGTGCAGCACTCTATACAGGGTGCAGCCTGATGTTGCGCACTGCTTTTTCCCCAGATAAACTACGCAAATAAAAAGTTCTTCATTTTTCTCAAACTGTGCAGGGAGGAATAAATGAATTATTTACAATTACTGCGAGGAATGAGGACTAAATGTTTATATCCCTGTCACAGCAACATCCTTTTCTTTTTATTATTTCCCCCACACACACGCTGCCTCTGCAACAGCAGAGCTGGCTCAGAAATGAACTTCTTGGCTAAAATATGAGATGGAGAAAGAGAAGGGTGCCTCTCTCGTGGTTGCCCCTCACCTGCGGGATAAGGATTTCAGGTTCCTTCCTTGGATATTTGGGCACAGGTGCATCTAGGGTGGGGCAAGTAGGATACCTGCCATGGGCACCAATGTCAGGGGGGTGCAAAAGAAGCCCTGCGTGTACAGGTGGGGGTAAGGTAAGAAGGTAGCGGGTGCAACTTCCACACTTGCCCTAGGTGGTGCTTACGCTAGATGTGCCACTATATTTGGGACAGGCTGTTATTCCACCCCCTCTCCCTTTTATTTTAAAGTTCAAGCCTCCCGGTGTGTTGGCCTTTTCCTTGTGTTAAAACCCCTCGTCCGAAGGGCGACTCTTTGCTTTTATTGTTCAGGATCGCGTTTTTCTCCGCAACGACAGCGACAACAATAACACGAGGTCTTGTGTTTTTATTTGTCAGGCACGCCGAGTTCGTTCTTTCCTCCCAGGAAGGAGGAGCAGCAATGTTTCTAAGCAAACAATTCAAGGATCTGCATAGGAGGAGGCGCGGGCTGCGCGCAACGCTTGATTGGTCTCCCAGCCGACAACTTCACGCCTCGTGGTGGTGGGAACAGGATCTCTCTCTCCCTCCCCCCCCGCCCCGGTGCCCCCGATGACCTCGGGCTGAGCCAGCGAAGCCTCAGTGGCTCCCGCGGGGAATGGGACCAAGCCTCGGCGCCCGCTGAGCTCCGCGCGCCGGCTGGAGGTGGGTAGGTGGGCGGGTGGGTGTGCGCGGACTTGGGGCGAGACCCCCTTCCCCCTCCCCCTCCCCCTCCCCCTCCTGCAAGGTTGGGGCGGGGGTTCCCCGGCCCGGCCGCACAAGCCCGAACTTGCCTGCGGAGGGGGGGCGAGGGGGCGGGCCCGGTGACGTCACGGTGGGCGGGGCCTGCCCGGGCTCTGCCGCCGCTGCCCGCGCCGCGCGCCACTGCCCGCTTTGGCTCGCAGCGCGTTCCGTTGCCGCGGCGGCTGCAGCTCCGGCTCCGTCCCTCGCGCCGCCGTCCCGCCTCATCCCCGAGCGTCCGGATCGGAGCCTCCGCGCTGCCCCGCAACCCCCGAGCCGCCCCCGGAGGGTTCATGCAGCTGCAGTAAGTGGCTACGCGGCAGCGATCCCAGAGGGTCCCGTCAGAGGAAAGCGAAGGGCGGGCGGGCAAGCGGGGCGCACGTGGCCGCCAGAGAAGATCGGGGCGGGGGTGCGTGCGTGTAACGGACTCGGATCGGGGCGTTCCCGGTTTTGGGGCGGGGCGTCTCCTTTCCGCACCCCCCCCCTCCTCCGGCCCCGGGGCTCCTGGTTTTGTTTACAAACAGCCGGTGCTCGGCGCGGCAGGTCGGGTCCGCCCCCCTCCTGCGGCCGCTTTGCTGGCGGAACTTCCTCGGCGCGATGCCCGCCTGGCGAGCCGCCGGCCTTTCCTCCGGTGCCCTCCTGACCGCCTCTGCCTCTTCCCTCCGGCAGATCCCCGCGAGCGCCATGGCCAGACCACTGCAGGACGGGAGCCGCGCCGAGCCGACAGCCGCTGTGTCCGGGAGCCCAGCCTTCCCTATGGGGGGGACGGTGGCCGTGCCGCCCGCCGTCTGCCGGAGTCCACTCGCCTGGTCGCCCGGGCTGAACTGCAGGGCTCGCTGCGGACGGAGCCGCTCGGGCAACCGCAGCGTCGTGCGCGGTGAGTGGCTCTGCGGGACCAAGCGGATCCGGGACGGGTGGTCGGGTGGGGGGGGGTGACCGACCTCCTCTTTCTCTTTGTCATAGTCTCCCTATCCTGTTCCCTTTCCCCTGCCGGAATGCCATCGGAGATGTAAAAGTGTCTCTGCCCATGTACAGAGCGCCCGTTGCCCTTAGGCGTAACAACGTAGGCGGTAGAAAGCTTAGCGGTCAGAAGCCCTGTTGTTAGGCGCACCACGCAGCGGTTTTGGGTATCTCGAGTGGCGATGAATCGGATCCTTCCTCCCCGGAAAGGGTTAACCTGTCCGAAGAGAAGAGGGGTTTGGGGACGGGATGCCAGCGCTGACTTGCCCTCCTGTCAGGTGGCAGCATTTGCAGGCATTCCCCCGGAGGGCACGACAGAGGAGCACACCGACACCAACCACGCTCCATCCCCTGGCTTTGTCTGCCAGAGACTGGTCCTCCCTTCCGAGCGCTGGCGCTGGCTGGAGTCAGCCGCGGAGGCAGGAAACGGGGCAAGCCAGGACGAGTTCCCCGCTGCCTGAGTCAAACTAGAGTCCCTTCCTAGGCGGTTCCTATCGCCCTTGCAGGCACCAAACCGCCCCCTCCCGCAGAGATCAAGCCCTTCCTCCCCTGCAGCTTCTTCCCAAATCATAAACAACCAGCAAGTCCACGTGGGCTGGTGTGAGAGCCCCTCCTCTTTTGTTGTAAATTCCAGCAGGCTGCCTTGGGGGCTGTTGATGCCCTATAAAGATGGAATCACCTCTCCCCAAACTCCGGGGGGGGGGGAGTGGTGGAGAAAGAGAGGGGGGAGCACTTGGGGTGGACTGGAGGTACCTGTCCCACCCCCGTTTCCACCTCTAAAGCAGAGGCTTTCTCCAGAGCAGCAAAGATGCTGGTACTGCTGAAGCCACCCTGTCCCATGCATGACACCTTCAGGAAGGTACACGGTGTGTGAAGTTAAAGCACATGGGTGGGCGGGTAGGAACTAGGACAGCCACGGTTTCCAAGCACCAGTAAGGGACAGTCAAAATTCATGTCCTGAGGAGCTGACACTCCATAAGCGATTGTTAAGATCATGTTCTACCTAAATGCAAGATAAAAAGTACTGATTTCAACTCACTTAGCCCAGATTTTTTTTGTGTGCTGCTTTTTGTAAAATCAAAGGGAGGAATGTGGAAAATCCGCATTTGGTTACTTTTTGTGTACGCGTCAACAACCCTGAATCCATTGTAATTGCACACCCCCTCCCCCACAAAAAGACTTGACAGCTATGATGAAATTTCAAAGTCACCTGAATCTCAGATTTGGTACGGTTTATAGAACGCCTGTTCCTTCCGTCACTCTCATCCTTCAGAACGTGGGGTTTCTGGAGTCTTGTTCCGTCCGAGCAAGGGGCAGGCTTTCTGGCCCTCGGATAAGGGACGTTCCTTACAGCGAGGGACGACTGGCAACCCGAATGTGAACTCGCACCGTGGGGGGAGCAGAGATCCCTGCAGGAAAGGGGCCCCGGGTCAGTAGAGAGACAGACAGACGGAGCTGCTCCGTGTCCTGAAATGATCTCTCTCAGCTGCAACAGGCTGCAGTTACCAAGGATACAGGAAACGGCTCTCTTCCTTCTCCCGAGCCCCCCTCCTTGCTGCACGCTCCTTCCCCATCCCCCAGCCTGCAGCTCTGGGGAGGGGACTGCCTGAACCCCCCCCCCTTCACTTCCCCCTTTCCCTGGCCTGACCTCCCTTCTTCTTCTTTTTTTGCAGGAAGCCTGCCAGCTACAACCCATCGCGGCCCGAGGGAGGAGGAGGAGGTGGAAGAGGAAGGAGCTGCTGCTGAGCCTGAGCAGAGGGCCGCTGAACCCAACGGACACCTCCCCAGGCACCTTCCCACCCTGGAGCAGGAGATTGGGGCCCGCCTCCGCCACATGGGGGACCAGTTCCAGCAAGACCACGAGCAAAGGGTGAGCGGACCAAGATGAACAGGGGTACGGAGACAGGCAGCCAAGAAAGTGGGGGCCGTTCAGGCTGCTCGTTACACAAAAGGCCACATCCTTCTGGGTTGTGTATGGGAGCCTGCTTTGGCATAGGCATCCCTCCAGCAGAGTAGAGTGAGGGGAGGGGGGAAGTAGTTTTGAGTTCTCCTCCTCCCCAGGAATTTCAGAGCCCACGGCCTCCTCCTGGCTCACAAAGAGCCCAGCTGGGCCACCTCCCACTCTGCCTTGTTTGCTCAGGGAACTGAGCAGGGCCCCACCGGCAGCCGTGCGCTGACTCATGGCCTATAAATAGCCCTGGGATATAAAGGCAGGGCACAGTCAGCCGCCGCTGGAAGGCAGGGAGGGCAGCGTGGCGGTGGCAGTGGCGGTGGCTGCTGCTACAGCACAGTGCAAGGTTGGCAGCGAAAGGAGAGGGGAGGCAGGCGCAGGTTTAGGGAGACAGAAGCGGGCATTCAGACTGCAGTTTGATCAATCCCTTTTCTCAACCTCCTTCTTTCCTCCACAGGAGCACAGACCACACGGTGCCCTCTGGGGCCACTTCTACCACTTTGTTTTCCACTTGCTCGGCGTCTTATACAACCTGCCTGTGAGGGGCTAACGGGTTTTGAAAAGTGGAACCTCCAACCCGCTGCTTGAGGCATTGCTGCCGCTGTCAGAGGAGTTCTCCGTCTCCTCTTCCTGCTGGCCAGGAGGAAAAAGCCAGACTAACCTTGGACTTGAGAAATAGACAGCCTTCAATCACAAAAGGCCGATGCTGCTCCTCCACCAGGCTCTAAACGGGGGGCCGTGGGACTGCCTGCTCTGGGTGGGGGTGTGAGCTCCCAACCCAGCAGTGCCTTAACAGGAGAGCTGCTCGCTGAGGTGGGAGCAAGGGCAAGTTAGCACTATGTGAATACTGTTCATTCAGCCTGTATAGGGGGAGGGGGGATTAAAAATTGCACATGGGACCTGTCGCGTCCACTGTAAATAGGGGATTTCCTGGGCTTTGTACAGGGGTGGAGTGGGAACAAACTGCACAGCAGGTGCTGTCTGTATGTATATACGGGTATCTTTGTGCTTGTACATAGGACAAAACTGGTGCTACCTGTACATACTTGAGGGGGTTGGTCGTCTGTACCAGGGGGAGGGGGCAGCCAGGGGAGAGAAGAATTTTGTATGTTTCCTTTTCAATAAAAATTGGACTAAGGTGAGTGCTTTGCTGATCAGTTCTTCTGCCATTTGAAAAAGGCTGACAGGACGAAAGCAGATTCCGTGCCCTTAGGACTGCAGCAGAGGCCCAGATGCAGATGCTGTTTCATCCAGACTTGTTTCTTCTGTGGCATCTTCTCTCTGAGGTTATCCAAAAAAAGGTGATCCAGTGGCAAGATCAAAAGGAGGAAATAGAGGGCTGAGTGACCCCAAACAGTCAATCCCCTTGGCTTTGGCAAGTGCGGTTTAAAAACTCCCGAGAAAGCCCCACACATCCCAATGCTCAAGGTGCAGGGTGGCACCCGCAGTAAAGAATTGGGCTACTATTTCCTCCATGCAGCATCAAGGCAAGATGGTAAAGGTTACATTTCTCTAATACTGAACGAAGCACAGGCAGGCGAGTCCTTAAATGGTACCACAAAAAGGAGGAACGCTTTTCAGCTGCTCCCCCTCCCCAAGTGATTTCAGTACTTTGCTGCCTCTGACAGCTAAAGGGAGAATGGTTTGGTAAGCCCAGAGAGGCTTTGTGCAGCCACAAACCGCCATTACCCAACACTGACCACAATGCCATTGCTTCTCACTCCATCTTAGGTTGCAGGTACAGATGGATCTTTGTATTCAACTCTCACTAGGCAAAGAGCAGTACCTGGTTTTGTTCACAAACCAACAGCCCCAGCTGGTCCTTGTCCTGCCCATTACTACTTCCAGCCAGGTCATGTCCATGGCACCTTGGGCAACAAGAGGAAGTAATGGCTTTACCACCTTCCCTGGGCCCACCGTTTAAAACTGGATTTCACAGCAGAATCTGCGCCAGCTGAAAACTCATGACAACACGGACATCATTAAAAAAAAAGATTTTATTGAGTATTGAAACAAAGGGCACCCAAGCTGATGGGAGAGAGCAAAAGGACAAGGGCTATTGGTTCCACCCTCAGTCTAAAGATGCCTACTACAGACAGAAAGAAGGAGAGTCTGACAGAGGGCTATGGGCTGCAGGCTGTCACTCCAATAACCACAGCCCATATTCAGGTGGGAGCCAGACATTCCACAATCCCATTGCCCTTCAGGCCATTAAAGAAGAAAAAATTGTTGAGGGGAGGATCCCGTTGAGACAGGGCCTGGGAAGATAAAATGGAGGAAACATGAACAATGGTGCACAATAGCACCCTAAAACAATCTCAAAGTTAAGCAAGACTAGGTTTAGTTAGTGCTTGGACAGAAACTACCATGAGGGAAGACTTGGCTGCCTGAAAGTCTGGGCAGTCACTGCTGCCCATCTTGAGTTGAAAATTTGGATTGATGGATCAAGACTATGATTCAGTATGTGGTAGCTTCTGAGGGCCCCTTACCCCAGGCTCGGAATGCAGGAGACGGAAGAGCCATGTAGCACCTATGCTGCCAGCCAGGACATAACAGAGGCATTCTGATTCTCCAAAGACGAAGATCTCCCACACCCTTCCCTAGGAATGCTCAGCTTAATAGGGGGATACGAGATACAGCTTGCAGCTGTGCTGTTCCTGATGGGTGGGGCCAGAAGGAAGAATCACACTCTGGAACTCACCATCTGCAAAGGGTAACTCTCCCATCAACTCCTACCCCCTAATTCAGGGCACTGACCCTGGGACACATGGTGAGGACAATGAAAACTCTCCTTACCTTGACAACCTCTTGACTAAGCACGCCTCCAACTACAGCACAGACAGGAGCCATTTCTGAGAAGCAGCAGCTGAGAGAAACAAGCAAGTGTCAGACACTGGACATAACTTAGGGATGTAAAGCTTTGCTTACTTAGTTCTCATGTGGAGAAGAACACATTTTTAAAAAAAAATCTCTCAAGTGAGATTACACATTCTTTTATGATTTTTCAAGTTTCAGGATTTTGGGTTTTTTGGAAAAAATTTTGCTGAAAATGGGATCTCTTGTGTAAAGTGGTGGTTTTTGCAGAAATTATGATGACAACAACAAAAGTGCTGATCTTTTTGCTCTTTGGCAAGGACAAAACTCCCTTGCAGAGACTGACGATATTATCACTACAGGTGAGTTGACAAGTTGGAAATTTTGCTTACTTCATACATGTGAGAACCAAACATTTCAGTACTTTCTTCTCTGCTGATTTTTATCAAAGAGAAAAGGATGTTTGAATATTTACATTTCCAGACAGGACTTCTGGGAGTGGCCCTTTGTGAAGTCAAGGCTAGGAGAGCATATCAGGCCAGGTATCCTGAGCAAGGAAGCAGGGCCAGGAGCATACTTGGTCCAGTGTAGTCTGGGCAATGTAATCCCATCTGATGTTATGCACCATGCACCCAGCTAGCGGGCATTCCAGACACTCCACTGTGGCTTGGGCAGGGTGCCCCCACATGCCCTAGACGGCCTTGCTAAACATAGCCCCCAGCCGCTCACCCCCCGGGGCAGGCCTACATTCCTCTCCCCCCCATTCTTGTTCAGGCCCCTTCTGAGTGGCATGCAGCAACATGCCGATGGAAGGGTCTACATAGTCTGGCCAGTCCCCAAATGGGCACAAGAAAACTTGTTGCTGCCCACCTTTCTTAGTCCTTTCCTCCCTCTGGAAGGAAGGCAGAAACAGTCATCTCTCTAAGGGCAGAGAGGCAAAGCTTTCATCCGAGACCTTGCGTAACTCCAACATCACCTGGCAACCACTGGGCTTCTAAGTATTACAGCCTGGAGTTGTGCTGAGCTCTTGCCAGCCGACGCTGCCCCCACAGCAGTGTCCTGGAGCAGAACGTCAAGCACATGCAGTAGAGCAGCTCGACAGGGCAAGGAGGCAGGCAGAGTTCACTAGCCAAGCAAAATCCCCAACACAGACACACACAGAAACAGAGACACACACACACTTCTTTCCCTCCAGCTCAGACCCTCAGATGAGGAGGGGGTGGCTTTTCTGCCAAAGCCCACTTGAGTAATTCCTCATAAAAAAACCCAGAACCAGTTTTTTTCCCACATCTCCCAAATGCTGCCACCTCAAGTAGCCCTTGCTGGAAGAAGCACAACACAGTCTAGACAGAGAAGGCCTTCACAATCCAGAGAGCCTACTATTAGGGCATCAGTCAAACTATCACAGTGGTACTGTGGGCCAGAGCATGCTGGGTAAGTGAAGTTTTCCGGACTGCAGCACCTAAGCCCTCCTGCTCCAGAAGATATGTCATGAGGGAAGGAGAACCAAAAGGAGGTGGCCACCCACCTGGCAAAGTCGTCAGGAAGAAGGTCACTCTCAACACCCAGAGAGGCCAGCACGTCATTTCGCATCTGTAATAGCAACTCAGCATCTTCTGCATAACTCTGCACAGAAGGATCACGACCTTTTTCTGATCGGAATTTCAAGAGCACTGCAAAGCAATTGCAAAGGATGAGAGACACTATGAGTCTTAAAAAAGGGGAGCAGCACGGGCAGAAATCCACACCAAAGCCCCTCAACTAGCAAGGCCACCAATGGTGTCTAAGAAACCTGCATGTTTATTTTTAACCATGTTCTGATATTCCAACTGCCTGGCATCCTTAAACATTTCGAGGATGGTTCTACTGACCAAGTCTGGAGGCAGGAATGATACAGCTGTGATTCTCTGAACATAATCCCCTTCGCACTGTGGCCAGCACCCTGTCAGTGATATATGCACGTGTAATTCCACTTTACATTTTCTCATACATACATATACACACACACAGATGTACATTACTGTGGAGGCTGGTATACCCTTCCTCCCTCTGAATGACCAAACAACAGCCATTCTACTGCTAGTGGAGACTGGAGGGTGTCTGGCTATGTTCCCACTGCCAGAAGCAGATCAATGACATTACACTTTGAGATACGCAGCAGACCTTGGCAAAAGACATTCTAGGTCTACTATGATCCTCCATCAATACACACTTTACCAGCTAAAGAATGGCCACAGAGCAGAGGCTGTCTCAGCAATATGGTGAGTGCTGGGGCAGGTGAGAGGCAAGCCCTGGTGGGGGATGCAGAACTCCTACATCACGTGGCTTCAAAGTGGTATCAATTACAAAGTGATACACTGGTTATAGGACTCTAGTGCTGAAGATGGTGCTGCAGGGTTCCTACACCAATACACTTAAGTTAATCAATACCTTTTTGAAAACTGTGAAGCCCTAAGGTTCACACCTCCAGGTTCCCTTGAGTGCCCATGCCAAGCTTTTGGTAGCTAAGCACTCACAGACACACTTTTTATGATTATAGTTGACTACTTCCACCAATCTACCAGGAGCAGATCTTAACCTGACCAACCTTTAATTTCACAAGTCATCCCACAACTCCCCCTCCCTTTTAAAAAATATTACTTCAGTGTCAGTCTTAAAAACTGGCATTACTCTACCCCCCTGGTACAGAACCAACCTTATAGACATGTTACACATTGTCTGTGAGACCAGTATTATCACTTGCTATCCAATTAAGAAGATTATCACTTTTGAGGTTTCTAGCTTGACAGATAGGGAATGAAAAAGGAGGAATGAGGAAGCAAAAGATGGCACTGATGGCAACTACTAATGGTACCAATACAGAATACCTCTCTATGATATCTAAAGAAACAAGAAGTAGCTGTACTGCAAGCAATTTGTTATCAATAAAAATGTGCATGATATGAACACTCTTGCCAGCCACTGCCACTTATTCTAGTTCCCCTCACTGGAAAAGTGGGAGAAATTCTGATTTAGATGCTCAAATTCTAGTGACAGACAACGGGCAGTACATCTGTTCCTTTGGAATCAAGCAATATGGCCGTTGTTTGGGGAAATCCAAGGCAGAACAAGGCACAACACACCACCCTTCTCACTCCAGGCATATGCACTCCCACCCACCCTATATCCATAGAAGTTAGGAGGGTCCTTGTGACACCATGCAGAAGCATCCCAAGTGATGAATGCCTGGCCTGTTTCAGGAACAGTGCCTTAAAGCCCCTTGGTTTGCCTCAGCTGCACACATCCTGGGCTCCCCTGCTGCTCCTGTGAGCACAAGGAACTCACATGCCTGCCAGCTGGACACAGCCTCATTGTCTGTGGTGGTCAGGAATCATGTGATCCTAAAATGCCACCACGTGATTAGCTGTCGACACTGCCCTGATGCTCTCAGAGAAGCCAGTTCCAGGCACGTGCTCATGCTGGTCTCAACAGGGCATCTTACCTTGAAGCAGGAAGTAATCTGGTGTGGTGCGCTTCAGGGTAGCCTTGGCCTTCTCACTACTCCAGCTGAGAGCCAGAGCCTCTTTCAGAAGGTAGAAAGTCACACACTGGGGGAGAAACATAAAAAGACAAAAAGATGATGGATGGATGGGTGGGTGGGTGGGTGAATGAACAAGAAAGCAGCAGTAAACAATAGTTCTTCCAAAAATCTACCGTAAGGGGAAGAGCTACAGGCTGGTATAAAGTATGGAGTGTCTTTTGCCTCCTTCTAGATCCTATTAAATATCACTCCCACAATTGGGTAAATATGCTTTAAACTTAAGCATTTATTATCTCACTGCACAAAGTCTGAAGAAGTAAGTTTATATCCACAAAAGTTCATGTAAAAATAAAAACCAGTTAGTCTTTTAGGTGCTGTTCTATTTCTTTATTTTCCTCTCCCCCTCCCTTCCTCCTTCTTTTGTTCTCTTACACTTACACACATAGGCATGCATGCACACATATACACGCACATGAACAATCCAGCTCTGGTGTTTTATGCTACATTAAAAGCTTTTTATTATCTTTCTGCATAACTCATTCCCTCAAGGAAGGTTACAGCACAGTTGCTTTTATATGTCTAAACACCATGAAGTCAGGAAACAATTTTCTTAGAAAGCGGAGCAGTTTTGCTACATGGAAAGAAGGTCTGGCCTAGTTATATTTTGGGTACACTGTCATCTGCTTGGAACAGACTGCTTTAAGGCCATAGCTTCAGCCAAAAAATCCAGGAGTGGAGACAAAGAAGATTGTATTCTCATCCACATGGAGGCATCCCTCCCAAAAGTGAGTTTGAAGTTTGTGTGTACCACACTTCTCGCAGTTAAGACTTCCACACCAACATCCTAATAATACAAGGTCACAAAGCAAGATAAGACATACACATTAAAGTAAATCACTTCGTAACTAACTCCAAGTAGTTTGGAAGAATGGACTCCACTTCATTTTTTTATCTAACTACAGGGACAGTTTTAATAAAACTTTTATCAAAAAGCATTATCAAAGACATGCCTGTTGTTAAAAAAAGACCAACATAACTGGTTCACATATTCAGTTGTTCGATGCAGGCATATTCTTTTTCCTCTAATTATATGCCATACTATTTCCAGTGTTGTTATGAGAGCAGCGATTACATTCCTGATCTCATTTTTCATCTAACCCTTTTGAACTTAAGGTCAGGCTCTCGTCTCTAGTTCCTTTGTCCATTCAGAGTCGGGGTGGGGATCCCTGGCATAGGATCTGTGCAGCCCTAAGTGAAAGCATTGCTTCCTAGACAAACTAATCATTATATGTTCACTACCATTCAAGATACCCTTGCTCTCATTTCTCTGAAAAACAAACCTACAGTCTTTGATGTTGTTTGAAAAGAGACTGTGATCCGACAAGAGGAGATGGTTGGCAGCCATAGGATGGTTTTCCAGCTTTGTTCTTATAATCCTGAACACACTGGGTTATTTTGTCTTATCTTTGCAATATATAGATTAGCGGTGAGAGGTACCACAAAGTACTCTTCAAACATAACTCAGCACTCATGAGAAGGAAGCACCAGGAAAATGGATGGGCCTAGAGGCAATATGAAGAATGAGAAGCATCCGAGGGATTGTGCTCCACTGGATGGTTTACACTGGACAAGGGCAGACTTGCCTGAAGGCAGGAGGAAGGCTCAGCTCCATGGCATTCTTTGGATGAAGACCAGGAAACTGTACACAGCTGTGTGGCTAATACATAACTGAGGACACACTGCAGGAGCACAGCCTGGTGGTTTCTAGATGAAAAGGCAACAACCAGCTCACTCCTTCCCTCCATTCCAAAGGGCCACTCCAACCTCACCCCCCCTCCAGTTCTTCCCTCCCACTTACCTTTTTCACCAGAGTGGTCTCCGTAATATCCACCTTGGCCTTCTTTGAGTCAGGTCCATCCTCCGTTCCCCGGCCAGCTTTCGCTGCCTTCGTCTTCTCCCTGCAGGGCATATAGAGAGATTAGCAGGACAGCTCTCTCCTGTTATCCCAAAGGTGATGGACTCTTTTGGAACGACTGCCTTCGTTTCACATAGGCAAGAGCAGGCAGAGAGCCAAGAAGAATGTAGATGGAAATGATGGCTCTCTGGCTCCCTCCCGTGGCCAAGCTCCACAAAGAGGAGATCTGATGGATTCTCTTTTCTCTCTCAGCCTTGACCCAATTCAAGGGTTGTTGTCCAGCAAATTCCCTGCTCTTGCCTCATTCCCCAATCCCAGATGGACTCACTCTACAAATTCGTGCTCTCCCAAGTTGGCAAACATGTAACCGTGGTAGCCGTAGACATCACCGGTGAAGAACTTGGTATTATTCTTATGGCATATTTGCTCAACCTTCATAAGGACCTCCTTGGAGCAACATGTCAAGCAAACCTGGAAAAGACAAAAGCCAAACAGGCAGAAGTTTTTGCAAGCTGTGGGGCACAAGCAAGACACACATCACACACACACACCTTGCCCCAACAAACACAATACATCAAGCTTGTCAGTAGAGCAGAGGCCTTCTGTTAAGAGGACAAAAGGGGCAGATAATTGCCCATTTTCTTCTGGATGACATGCTGGATGACACTGCCTACAGCATGTCAGAGAGAATACAGGAAGAAAGCCTCAGTGGACACACACTGGATTCTTCTTATCCCTGAAACACTTAGCAAAGCTTGGGCAGCTGGTGTGCAAGGTAGGTACATGCTAGTACAGCCTTTCCTCCCTCTCATTTTGCAACTCACCACATCAAAATGGGTGAAGAACTCTTCAGGCTTCCGTTCAATGTTCTCAGGGTCTGCTTTCACATCCACCATGGGATTGAGATCCCGAGCCCGTGCCAGTGAGGCTTCTGCTCTGTTTTTACCCAAGGAACCCGTAGGGATCAGGAATTGTGCTTGTGTATCCTCTGGTGTCACCTGAGGAGCAGAGGAGCAAGAACTATCCCACATCTTCCCTTCAAAAAGGACTAAATGATAGAGATAAGGAAGAAGCCACAGTTGGCAAAAAATCAGTACCAGGACAGGCTACTAGTTTAAAACCTACTATGAAGTTGTTGGATTTTCTTCCTGGTAACCAGAAATATAAAAAAGAAGAGGAGAAAGACAAATCTTTTTTGTGCCTAAAAAGTCACAGGCTGCACTTAATCAGAAAACTAGATCTGATTTCCACTTCCCACGTTCCCCACTCATCCAAGTAAGATACACGTTTGATCTTCTTCATCAAGTGTCTTATGAATAACTTGTATCTGATTTTAAGGCATTTTGCTCTCTCTAATTTCTCAAAACTTTATTGTACCTGGCAATCAACTTCCCATCTGGCAGTCTATTTTCAGACTTTCTTTATCTGCAGCATGACTTACTTGGGGGCTGCATATATCTTGCTTTCATATACACAGACCTCAGTAGGCTACACTCACTCCTACAACTGCCAAAAAAGCCAATTCCAACAACATTTTTTTTAAAAAAGCTATTTTGTGCCTAAAATAAGCCCAGAGGATGAAATAGCGTTTAAACGGGCAGTTGAGTCCACTGAAGTTTTCTGGTAACAGACCATTTTAAAGTGGAGGGAAAAAAAATGCAGGCCCAATTTTTTTTCCTGGCCAGGGGTAGTCCAGGAGGGGTTTGTAGGACAAACATGTCAGCCACCCACCCAATTTACAAGCGAATACTAAATAAGATTTGTCACTGCCACATCAATAAAAAATATCACTACAGGAGAAAAATGATCTTATAGTATAGTTAACTAAATCCCTAACTGTTGTTTGTTTTATAAATTCCCCATTTCCACCAACTAGTGCCTGTTGTGTAGGGCACATTTGGATAAAACCTTTGAATATGCTTCCCTTTCAGTTAACTCACAGGAAATCTATAGGAAATGGAGATGCTCTCCTAAGGAAAGTTAATTATCCCTGCGACTGGCTGACTTCCCCCCTTCCTTCTCAGCATCTGCCCACCCAACTTCAGAGGTAAAAAGAATAAGATTTCCAGTGTTCTTTGCATCTCTAAAAAGCCTAGTATGATATGACAGAGATGACCCACGCCGTGCGCATGAAAGGCAAAACCCTGAAAATCATCTCCGGTTCAATGACCTCCATTCCAGGCTTGGAACAAATGTACTGTGTGACAGGGCTAAAAGATACCCTACTTACAGGAGCTCAGGCAAGACTGGAACACCCACCTGCTGATGGTCAAGCATGGTCAGTGCTTTGACTCCTGCCAAGATGAGATTCTTGGCCACTTCCGCTCCTAGGCCTTTCATGCCCACCAGCAGCACCCGGGATGCCCGGAGGCTAAGAAGCAAAAGCAGCAGATATTAGCACCTTGGGCAGCTAACTGGGCCACTGACAGAAGACTGCTATTTTTATATGACCTAAAAAAAGACAGTCTAGTATCCAAGAGAGAAAAAATAGAATTCCAGAAAGTAGGCACCAGGACTTTTATCTATGGCCAGGAGATCACATCATCAGCCAACGAAACTGGAAATCTATTTCCAGCAAAATTCAAAGTACAAAACCAAAAGAGACTTAAGATGAAAACAGTCACTCAATCAACTCCTCCTGGATGAACATACCCAAGACCTTTGCTCAATTTCTAAATCTCTTTCCATGTGTCCCCTATTGTTTACTCCACAAGACACATGTTAGGCCTGGCCTGGAATTTATAACACCCCCCCCATCCCCTTCATTGCCTACTTCTAGAGAGAAAACACAGATTTTATGTTAGTATTCCTACTTCAGTGCAAATTTTCATATCTTTCTATATTCTTTTATTCTAGTTCTTTTTAATTCCTGTTTTCAAGAGTTTAGATTTTTTTTTTGTACTAGTATTATTATTGAAAGCATTTTATCACATTAAGTGATGAGCTTGTCAAAGGTACTTGTTTGGATTACAGCTGTTAGAATCTTCTAGCCATGCTGGCTGGGGATTCTGGGCCCTTAGGCTAGAAAAGCCACTATTCTAAACCCTGCCCTTCAGCATATTTGATACACTAAGACAGGTATAAACTGTAGAAAAAATATGATGTTTAATATTCAGACAGATACACCAGCAAATACAACAACTGTTCCTCCTTATCTGTTAAGATTCAGGACAGAGGCCATGGTCCTCCTGCTACCAACTTCTGAGGTGATATCGTTTGCTATCTCTGCAAATGTAAAGAATATTTACAGATTCTCTCATGCTTTAAGAGAAAGTGCCACAACATGTTGAGACATCCCTCCCCTGTGCAAAAACATCTTTTAAAATATTGGCTACATTTCATGCAAAACAACTCCATTCTGTGCAAAACTATGGAGTTTTTCAAAGTACAGTGTTTCCTATGCAAAACAGTTTTTGCTAAAATTTTTTCAAAAGGCTCCTGAAAAGTAAAAAATCACACACACATACCCCCAATCCACAAAAAAAACTCCTGGAATCTTACCCAGCAGAGAGACACTTTTGAATTTTGTTATCCTCACATGTAAGAACAAAATAAATGCAGATTTACATCCTCAGCTATGGTGAACGGCCCCTTCTCGAAACATTTCCTCACTAGGGACACCTGATGTATACACCATAGGTCTAGGTAGAGTTTATAATTAGCTACTTTAATTAATGCAAATTACAAGCCATTTGGCTTGTATGTCATTGGAATAATAATGTTTCTCTCCTCTTGTCCCCCCACTCCCTCATTATTTAAATCCCTGCTGGTGAAGACAGCAAGATTTGAGAAAGCAATTCTCAGTGGGGATTGACTGAGGTGGGAGGAAAAAATATCAATTGCTGTGGATGAGGTACAAGTAAGGAAGACTGTGATGAAGTAAACTAAAAGCTCTGGCAAGATGAGGCCATTCAGTCCTAATGGTTTCTTTCAAATGAGGACCCCCTCTCAGTACTAAGAAAGCTGTGGGTTGAAGACAATAACTAAAGGGCCCTTTCACACTGCATAATTGTAACACTACGGCCATTTCCGCACTACAGTTGTTATAGTGCCATTATCCAAAAAATGGCACATCAGGTGGAATGTTGGGGTTTGCAGGTTAGGGAGGGTCCTTTAGAATTCTCAGCCAGAGAACTCTTGGGCCTGAGAAAACTACAAACCCTAGAATTCCACAGGAGGTTGAAAGTGGAATAATAGTGCTACAAGAGTGTAGTGCGGAAATGGCCTCAGATTCTATTTTTAACTGCCATGGCAACACCCTATGGAATCCTGGCATATGCAGTGTGGCAGTAGACCTGACTGAAAATTCTAAATCCCAAAATTCTATAAACCCCAAAATTCCACAGGATGGAACAAGGGCAGTTCAACCGGAGCCATAACGTTATCATTGTGTCGTGTGAAAGGTGGCACGGCTGCGGGAGGCCAGGCCCGCTGGGCTGCAGAAAACAACTCCCAGCCAAAGCTTTCTTCACGAGCTTATGAAGCTTTCTATAGGCGAGCTCTGGCGGCTTTCATGTCCCTTGCAGGGCCCGGAAAGCTCCGTGGGAAGCCTCGGGCCACTTCCGCACTGGACTCTTAGAGCGCTATTATTCCACTTTGAACGTCCTATGGAACCCTGGGGTTTGCAGTTTAGGGAGGGGCCCAGGAACCCCAGGGTCCCATAAGTTGCTGAAAGTGGAATAACAGCGCTACAACAGCCTAGTGCGGAAGTGGCCTTAGCCACCGCCCCTCCAGCGCTCCCGAGGCCCCCGCCCCCGGCGGCGTTACCGTTTCTGCGCTTCCAACCCCCAGAGGCGGATCTGGCGGTCGTACTGCGCCGCCTCCTCTTCACTGATAGCGCCGCCAGCGCCGCCGCCCGGGCCAGCCTCCTCCTTGTCCTCCTTCTCCACCATGGCGGAGGCGGGGCGAGCGGGCGCTTCTCCTTCCTCACCAGCGAAAAAAGGCGGCCGCCGGGAGACTTTGAATGGCGGCGCCCAGAAAGGGCCGGCCGGCCCGCTCACCCCCGGACTCCTCAACACGTGACGCAGCGGGCGCTCTGACGCCGTGACGTCACTGGCGCCGATTTCCTTCCCCTCCATACCCACCCACGTACAGACTCACACACGGGCGCCGCGCCTCGGTTTCGCCCGGCAGTTTCCGGCGGCGCTCGGGTGTTTCCGCCCTCGCGGCCTACCTCGCTTAGTGGTTGGGTCGGGTGTGTCCGCGTGCGCCGCTCGCTGGCTGAGGGAGGGGAGGGTGCGAAAGCGCGAGCGTCGTCGTCGTCGCTGCCGCCGCTGCTGCTGCTGCGGCTATCAGGTTCAGGCTGAGGCAGGCGGGCGGGCGCCATTTTGTGTGGTGCAGCAAGCAGGCGCCTCGGAAGCAGCCAGGCGAGCGGAGCGCCTCAGGCCCGCCCTGTACAGTGACTGTGCCCCGTCCGTCTCTCTCTCGCCGCCACCACCACCACCACCACCGCTCGCTCCCCGTTCTGCCCCCCTTCTTCTCCCTCCCGTTCTCCGCCCGTCAGCCCGCCGCCCCCCGTCCATGGCGGTGGAAAGCCCGAGCGTCCCCCCGCCCAGCAGCCCGCACTCTAGCCCCCCGTCCCCTTCTCCGGCCGCCGCCTCCCTCCTCCACAGCCACAGCCACCAACACCACGGCAGCAGCCTGGGCCTCGGCGGCGCCAGCGCCCGGCCGCTCCAACAACAACAACACCACCACCTCCTCCACCACGGGCCCGGCCCGGACGAAAGGTCCAGTACCCGCCGCTCTCTCTCTCTCTTTCTCTCTCTCTTTTTCTCTCTCTTCTGGGGTGCTGAGGGAGGGCAGTGGGGAGGAGGCTGGCAGCACGAGGGAGGGGGGGGCGAGCAGGTAGGTAACAGGGCAGGTAGGGCCTGGCGGGGGGGGGGAAGAGAGCAGGTCGCCTCCGATCAGTGTCTCCCCCCTTTCCCCCCGCAGCCCACGGCTATGCCTGGAAAAACCCCACGGCCAGGGCTGGCCGGCCATGTGGGGCGGGAGAGGCTTTGGGGAGGGAATTTCCGTATCAGCGCCCCCCTTCCCTTCCTCCCGGGTCCGTCACTACAGGCTTTGTCTTTCAGTTCTTGTGCGGGGTCATGAAAGTGAGGAGGGTCCCCCACCCCCCCGCATGGGCAGACAGGATTTTGCCCCCCCCCCCATCATTAAGCACAGTTAATAGTAGCCACTTGAGACTTTTGGAAAGCCAACTACAAGGGACGTAGCTGCCTGTGTTGGGGGGGGGTCGCCTCATCCCGCCCCCTCTTCTGGCCTCCCCCTTCCCCCCAGGGCAGGTGGGCAGTACAGAGTTGCCACTGATACACCTTGGTGTGTGTTATATGTGTGCGCGCGCGCTTTGCACGCGCTCGTGCACACCTCCCTCCCCGAGGAGCTCTCTTTTTTTTCATGTGATGGCAGGGGTTGGGTTGGTAAGTAATCTCTTTTATTTAATAATTCAATTTGTACCTTGTTCCTTGATTTCCCTGCCACGGACAAAAAAAAAAAAGGCTGTTAAGTCAGTAAGCATTTCAATTAACCAGAATTCTGTCCTGATTGGTGCAACCTTACATGTGTGGTATTGAGGAAAGTACTCACAAAAGCACACACTCATCTGTATTTTTTTAAATGTTTTCTTAAGTCCAAAGCCCTGTTGTTATGTTTGCAGGATGAAACCTTCCCTACCCCACTGTCCTTGTCAAAGCAAAGCACTGTGCAGCTCCCACTTGGGTTTTCATCTCTAGATGCTTTGCCTGCAAACTCCCATCTTCATTCCATTCTGTGGAAAGTGGACTCACACTGCACTTGGTGCAGGAGGTTCTGTCTGATAAAGAGCAAAGGTGTTTCAGAAAACAATCAGCAGTTCCAAAGTGTAACAAATCACAGTGTTCCCAAAGTCACTGCACACTCTTCTTCCCTCTGTTGAGAATATTTTTGGTAAGCCGTAGCATATACAGTATAAGCACTCTGTTGGCATTCATTTTCAGTGTCCTGTTGTAAGCCACATAACCTGTGAAAAGTTCATGTTTTGTTCATCACACAAGTTAAGCGAATCCAAATTAAAATAACTGTGGTGTACATTAGGATTTTCCCTGGTCGCCCAACCCAGTGCTTCCCAAATCAAGTTTTCTGACTTAAACAAGGCCGTACACTTTGCCCCACAGTACAGTGTTCTGTTTATTCTGAGCAGGAGGAGAAACAGTTTATGAAGGCCACATACTCGTTTAGATGAAATGTTGGCTTGTTTATTTTTCAGTCATAGTGTTTTTGTTCCAGTATGAAATACTAGAAAACATTCATAAAACAAATAGTGGGAAATGTGGTTCTTAGTTTAAAAAGTGCAGTGCACGTGCACAAGCTATCCATCTATTTTTTCTATGTGCCCTTCCTCTTGCTTTGTGCTGTGTCTATCTTCACATAGGAATCAGTGGCAAAGCTGCCTTTGCTCTGGTTTTGCTGGAATTTCGCAGAGTCCTTTCCAGTCACTAACCCATCTCTGGTGGCCAGAGGCCTTCTAGTTATTTGACTTTTATGCTTGTAGCCTTGGCAAGCAATAGAACTTATTTTTCTTAGAGTATTTATGAAGTAACTAATTCCATAATAGTCTAAAAATTGAGTTCTGCCAATAGTTGGTAGTACGAAAGCCCACACTTCCAGATTAAAAGTATAACAGTTTTATATTTGCTTTTGCCTAGCCTTTCAGCAAATTACAGGCTTGAGTTTACTTTAGCTGAAGACATGATGAGCAGCTGAATTCATGTTAAGAAATTGAAGTGATTAATTAAAACAGAAAGGATCGGACAGTGTAGATGGGTTTGAGGTGGTACAAAAAGTTGCAGGAGACTTGAACTGCATGTAAATAGAGGCATGCTTAAACTTGGAATGTAGATTATCACCTCTCACTACTGTGACTTTACTGCTTCAAATTTATAATTATTATTAGCATCTATGGGAAACTTCCCCTCAGTGCTCAAAGCACTTCACACACATGCTTTATCCCATTAAGGGAGGCTGGGAAGCCAGGACTTTGAAAGGTCTGCTAGAGCATTAACTGGAGCTGGTAGGTTTGCAAAGAGAAATGTAGAAAGTGTACAAAGGACTTCACAAGGAAGCTTGAAAAGTACAAGCTTTCTTGTACCATAGGACTGATTAATATACCTGGAAGTTCTGTATGATGCTGAAAGGAAAATGGTTAAATAATGAATCCCAGTTGAACGTCTTATACTGGTATAGCTGGCAAATTCCATACAATCTATGCATTTTTGCTTATAATAGTTTTGCAGAAAGAATGGGAGAATTTTAGCTGGGTAAACTTTCTTCTTTTTCTTCCACCTCAGTCAGTGCTGGGGCTGGTGAAGACCTGTCTGGAACTTGCTGAATTTATAGTTCTGTTCCTTTGCAGGAGCCCCTGTTGAATCTGGCACCTGCGTACTTGATTCAGTGATGTCTTCTAAGAATGCCATGAGTCAGCATTATCTCTGGGAGGAATGATGTAAAAAAGCAAGCTAACTCAGACGCAAACAAGTTCATTAATTGGCAGTTTAAAGACAGCCATTACAAAGACAGGCAGGATATTAAATCCTGTGTCAAAGTAGGCCCCAGCCACCAAAATACCTCTTTAACTAAAAACACAACAGTAGATGCATAATGCTTAAATGTTATGTGATGTTGAGATTGAGGAGATGAGTAAATGGGGAAGAGGTTTGTTATTCCAGAGTGCTATCTTCTGAGATGCTGTGCCTGAGGAACCTAAAAAATCTGTAATGAGGAAAATTAGATTACTTGTGGCAAAGATGAAGTTATTCAGAAGAAGCATCCTGCATACATCATTAATTACTTTTTGAGGAAGAATCTTATAATAGTTAGCCCAGCGGTTCCCCCTTCTCTATATTTTTGTTGGTCCATGTTTCCATAGATATTGGTTCTGTCAAATACTGTTTTTCCTAAGAGGTGCATAGATGATTCATTGCTCAGTGAGTTACTTTTGGATTAGAAACGGCTCTTGGATTGTTCCAACAACTGCAGCAGGCCCATCTCCCTCCAAGTAATTCCTGGAAAGAGGATTTTTCAAAAAGGGCGAAGTGAACTGTATGCCTGAATCCCAACCACTGTTTTGCTTCTTGATCTTTGAAAGTCCAGACGCTTCCAGCTTTTTAAAGGAAGTAAGGCAAAATTGTTCCTGCCAGTGGTGCAATCACCCTATTTCTGAAATCTAAAATGCCCTGTTGTAGATGCTGATAAAGGGAAAAATAGGTAAATTGTTATATTAAAGCCATGAGATTGAGAATGAGGCCCAATTCTGAGTATGTTTATTCAGATGTGAGTCCTATTGAATTCAGTGAGGGTAGATAATAAATATTTCAGTGCATGAAGGTCCCATTCATTTCAGCAAAGCTTAGCTACATGCAAGCATTCTGAAAACTTGCTCTTTGGGAGCTGGCTTTCCCATTTTCAGATGTCTAGAGTGTTCTGTGAGATCTTTGCTTGCTAATAATTTTGCTAGCCTAAAATGCATCATGATCTTATGTAATGGCAGAAGCTAGCCTTTTGCTTGTTGCGTTAAAGTTCACTTACAGTGGGTGCTTTAAAGTACACTGTATAAGTGTACTTCTCATTAAAGTACACTTATGGAAATGTACTTTAAACATTCATATACTTGTCTAAAACATCATGGACCATGAACTTTACTGGTGGAGTTGTCTTATATACCCGTTTTGTGGTATTCAGGCTTCTGCTGAAATACAGCAGGCTTGGGCAACATGTGGCCTTCTCAGTGTAGAGCTGAACACCTATAATCTCTCCTCGTGGGGTATGTTTGCTAGGGCTAGGGGAGTTGCATTTCAGCATCATGGAAAGAGTCAAAAGATAACAGTGCCTCTTGTAAGAGCATTCCAGCCTTTTGTTGTCATGACCAAATCTGGTTGTTACAGTTATCCAAAGAATAAGTATGAATATATAATTTTGGATTTTCTACACCAGATCTGTGATACAGTTGTCGCTGTTTAACTTGTTCATAAATGACATGAAGTGACAGGAGAGCATTCAGGTTATTAATGTGGTTAGAAAAAGGAGAGGTTAGAAAAAAAATGAATTGTGAAGAGCTCCCAAAGGATCACTCCAATTAAGATGGGCATTAAAATAGCAAGTCATTGCAGTGTAAGCAAGTGAAAAGTAATGCATATTAGAGCAAAAAATAGAATAGAATAAATCACAACTTCACATATAGCAGTGGGCCCTGACCTGACCCTGACTGAGCAGGAAAAAGATCTTGGAACTGTGATGGGTAGTTTGATGAAAAGGTCAGTCCGGTTTACAGCTGCTGTAAAGAAAGAAAGGTTAAAAAGATAAATTCCATATTGAGTGTAATGTACAAAGGAATAAAAAATACAACAGCCAATATGATACTGCCCTTATTAAAAAAAAAAGAAACCATGATGTGATCACATTTAGATAAAGATGGAAATCCAAGTATACTTCACGTCCCAAGACTCAGAATACTGTAAACATTTCTTGTCACTCCTCCTAGAGAGAGTATTATACAGCCAGAAAAATTGCAAAAAAGACCAGAGAAATTTTTCCATAAGGAACAGTTACAATATTTGGGGCAGTTGCAATATTTGGGTTTTGCGGAAAGACGAACGAAGGAAAATATGAGACAGATATAAAAAATAAGGCAAGGTGTTGGGAAAGGGGTAGAGGGAGAAGTTTTTTTTTCCTTCTTCTTATTAGTGGAGCCCAGTAGGATCATCCACTGAAGCTGCATGATGGGATTCAGCACAGATACAACCAGTGACTTCTCTGCACAGTACATAGCTGAACTATGGAATTTGCTGCTCTAAGTAATGATGATGACTACCAATTTGGACAATTTAAAAAGGAATTGAGCTCAATGATGCTGGGTGCAGCAGGGTCTACCAGTCTTGATGAATATATATATTTCCTCCAGTACCAGAGCTAGTATTTCTTTGTGTATCCATTGCTGGGGCACATAAATAGAAGAGCACTGTTGGTTACTTTTCCTGATAGTTGGCTGCCATTGTGGCAGCGACTTGCTCCCTGTGAGAATGGAATGCTGGACTAGAGGGGGGCCTTTGTTTTACCTGATCCGGCATTGTTATCTTCCAGTAGTATTTTGGGCCATATTGCAGATGGTCCATGAGCCATTGTTTTACTAGAGTCCAGCAGCCTGTACAGGTCTTACTTAATGCTATAGTGTACTACTATAATCCTGGGTTCTGATTGTCAGAGATCTAATAATCTGTTTTCACAAAGGCAGTGCAAGAGGGAAGCACGTCCCCCCTTTCATTGCAGCACAACCTAGGCCATTTCCGCACTAGGCTGTTATAGTGTGATTGTTCCACTTTCAACATCCTATGAAATCCTGGGGTTTGCAGGCCCCTCCTTAAACTGTGAGCCCCAGGATTCCATAGGATGTTGAAAGTGGAATAATTGCACTATAACAGTCTAGTGCAGAAATGGCCTTAGTCCTATTCTAAGTAGTGTACGGTTGTGTTTACCTGGCTTCCCACCGGTATAGATACCTAGCTTGATTTTTGACAGAAGCGCTTTTGCTATTTCTGTTGGATTTGAGGCACCAAGCCAAAAGACAGAAAATAATTCTCCCAACTATAACTTAGATATAACTGGTTGCTCTACACGAGATCTGAATTTATCTGTCCAAGAGAGCAAAGCCAGAAGCACATACCATTTTCTTGGTGAGCTTCCATCCTATGATCTTGGCCTCCTTTAATTTATTCAGTTTTCTGCTGAAATTATCTTTCTATCTTACAATCATGGTGATGGCACACCACTCTGTAAGTCAGTTCCATCCAAACGTTCATTTAAGCCACTTTATCATCCCTTTTGTATCCATCTTGTGTTCTCTTGAGCCACTTTGTTCCCTTTTCTGGTTCTCATTTTTCTTCCCCAATCAATGGCTGAAACAACTCTTCATCTTTACCCTATGTCTCTTAAGCTAGTTCCTAGTCCTTTTTTGGACCTCCAGAACATGCCCTTCCTGCTGATCTCTACCAGTGCTGGTGGTCTCCTGTCCAATCTTCATTGCTTCTCTCCACCTTTCCTCTAGCATATTTTCTTTGTACACTTGAGCTCTTGCTTACCTGTGGCATGATTAACACTAAATACCTATAGCAGTAGCTGTATGTTGTTATTGCCATGTATTGCTTCTTGCTCTGGCTTCCCAAGAGAGTAAGAAGGAGACATTTTGCTCCTCTTCAGATCCAGGTCTTCTTTGTTCAACTCCAGTCTCTCATGTGTCTGCTCCAACAAGGTTTAGCTGTGTCATCTGTGAGGTCACATAGGGTAATTGTGATGTAATTCTTTATGTGAAGCTCAGGGTTCTGTAGTGTAGTGAGGGGGCAGGGTATTGTACTGGACCAACCACAAGGCGAGCAGTTTCCCCCAGTATCAGCTTTAACCTTTGAAAACCCCATAGCTACATGGCAACCTCGCTGATTTGCTCTATAGCAAGAGTGAACATGTATGGCAAGCTCCACACTGAAGTTGGCAGAGCCCTGTAACTTTCAGTAATAATAATTTTACCCAGAGTTGCTGAATTGCTTTTCACACAACCTTGAGCCACTAAGTTTTTGATCACCTTAATGTTTTTGTTTTGGCCATATTGAATGCTAGAATAATCTTGCTGCAATCTTAAACACGCTTATTAGGCAGAAAGCCCCAGTATGAACACAGTCGGATTTATCTCTAAGCATGCATAAGATTGTATTATAAGTCTGCAGTGCCTTCAAAGTTGAATTCTTTAAGGAATTTCATATTCCCAAATGAAGTATTTTGTGTTTTTGCCCCAGTGAAAGATTTAGATGAAGATACTAGAGCTATCACAGGAATGTGGCTGACAGTGACAAGATCAGTAGTCCTCAAAATCATGACTTCATATTTGCTGCAAACACCCTTATACTGCTAAAAATCCATCTTTTGCTGGGAATTGAGGTGTTGTGTGTTCTTTTTTATTTTGAGTTGTTTCAGAAGTTGAACAGTTAGAGCTAATCGGTTGTGTTATCAGATTTGATTCTGTTTAGGTCTTAGAAATCACAGTTGTACACTTGTCCATTTGTGGAAGTGTTGACAATAATTCTGGAGGTTAATAGTAGCTTCAGTTCATTCCCTGACCGAGATAGCACACTGCCTTTGAAAGTAGTGGCATGTCACATTGATCATGCCCTCTTGGGTCATAAAGAAAGAAGTGCTTATAGTTGGGTGGCAGAAGAGCTGAATTATGTGCAGGTTTCTAGGAGTGATTTGTCAGACTTTTTGAAGAAAGTGTGTCATGAAACATCTACTGAGCAATAGCAGCACCCTTGCTGTCTTCCACAGCGTTTCTTGCACAGGAAATGTGCAGTGCACCATCTGGTATTCACTTTGAGACAGGAAGGGATCTATGGAGAAAAACATAATGCAAAAAACATCTAAGTCTTAAGCTTTGCTTCTCCTTCCCCGAAAGAAAACAGTCCTGTCAGTAATAACTATGAAGCCAGATCTTGGATCTAGATCTACAGGTTGAGTATCTCTTGTCCAAAATGCTTGGGACAAGAAGTGTTTTGGATTTCAGATTTTTTCCAGATTTTGGAAAATTTTCATAATGAGATACCTTGGAGATGATACCCAAGTCTAAACATGAAATTAATTCATTTATGTTTCATATGCCCATCTTATATGCATAGTCTGAACGTAATTCTGTATAATCCTTTAAATAATTATATGTGTGAAGCAAACGTTGTATACATCACTAGTTCAGCCACTAATTTTGGAGCATCACATTTTTGGATTAGGGCTGCTCAACATGTATTTAAGTCTTGCCAGTGGCTTCCTGCACGCATGTTGTGTTTATACCAGAACAGATGTGAGCAGGTTTGAGCGTCTCTATGCCTCCAGTAGCTCAGTATTGGATGTAGCTAGGTGTCTTCCCCAGCTGCCCATTTTAAGCACTGGAAGCCAGATTGAAAAGGAAGGTACTGATCTGTTGGTCTCAGTTTATAAGCACACAGAGTAGTTCTAGGACAGGAAAACAGTGATGATTCTTTATTTGAAATGCCTCAAATTGACATTTCATGACCACTTGACAGTGTTCTTTTTAATGAAAAGAGCCTGGAGATGATGAGGCCAGTCCACCCTCCCCAACTGGCTTTCAAACTCTAATAGCTGTGGCAAAATGGTCTGTGGTTTTCTTAGTTATCTTTCTGTGTTTGTATGTACTACTTTTCTGGCATGGATATTGTTTCTGTCAAAAACACATGCAACAATCCAGGCTTAGAATTTGTCACCTTTGTATCTTGGATGAAAACTTGTCTTTAACTGACATTGCTTTGGATATTAGTTAGAATTCAGACTTATAATAGGTCTGTGGAAATCAGTGGGCCTGGACTTACTTGTGAAAAACTTACATCCCACTGATTTCAGTTGGTCTACTCTTACCTACCGTACATATGGCTAAGTCTGGATCAAGCCCAGGCTCATGCACAAACTTGGATCATAGCCAGTTGACAAAAATAACACAAAGAGTGGATTCCAAGAGAGAACATCTGCGTTTGTTCTTGGACAGATGTGAAGCTGTCAGTTTTTTACAGCTGTGGATAGCCTAGGCTGTAGTCTTGTGCACACATGCCTAGAAGTAAATCCCATTGAGCTCTGTGGGATTTATGTCTGAGTAGTATTGCACAGGAAGAGGCCTTTGTGCCCCTTTTGTTAAAACTGCTGCAGGCACTGATGTTTTGGAAAGGCAGGGTAGCTGTGTTGTATAGCAGCAGTGGGTGTACCTCTGTCAATATTTATGGTAGCCACTATGAAGTGAGTTTCTGTTTTTGATGCTTTCACCTACATTAGGTGGACTATGGATTTGAAGGTTGTTTTTATGGTAAACAGCAAAGCTATGCGGATCAGCCTACTAGTTTGGCTTTCAGATAGATAAAATCAGCTAGACTGCCTGTTGTCCACAGTGCTTCTGCTGTAGTAGAAGAACAGCGGTGTGCTGAGTGGGTGCCGGGATGTTCTGAGACATCTGTTGGTTTTTTCCCATTGAGTGCTTGTCACTTTTGTTGGTTGCACAAGAACACCGGCTAGTAGAGAAGGGTCAATGTGTACTTCTGACCCACTTTGCTACCTCAGAGTGAGAAACCGAATACACCTGTGCTTCTGATTAAAAGATTTAAACAAATGCCAGCCCTGTGCAATGTTCAGAAGATTATAGAGTTGCCTAAGAGTCTACTGTCCCCTATGAGAGAGAGCTTGTGGGCTATTGTGGCATAGCACAAGCAGGGGTGTGGACATGATTCATAGCTCACCAGGGGATATTGATGGGCTAATCACATTTGCTTCCCTGGCCTTTCTTCTCCTAATACTAATAGCAAATCCTTTTTCAGTAAGAAAGAGTGTAGTGCTTTCTCAGTGAATTGCTTTTTGTCTTTGTACTGGAGGTAGAAGTGCTGAGTAGTTCTAGCCATTTTTATGCGTAAAAGCATGGAGTCTTTTAGCTTGAGTGTAAAGGAAGGCCTGCTTCTTGCATGCTACTTTTCTGTATGCTCTTGGAAGGACTCCCTTTAAAATTGCCTGTTCAGTGACAGCAGCCAGAGCATAATAATGGGAAATCCCAATTTAGGCTTGGATAACAAATAGCTGAAGTAACCTCTTGCTTTCATTTAGCTTGTAGAGAGAGTTGATAATTCCCGATGGTTGAATATTCTGGGTGTTGCTTGCATGTTTGTGTCTGCTCTTGGGACGAGATTCTTGGAGCTAGAGCAACCCTTCAGATCTTACTGGACTGCAGCTCCCATCAGTCCTAGCCTATATAATACACTGGGGAAGAATGCTGGGAGTGGCTGGCAGTTGAACAATGTCAGGTATCTCAAACATTGCCCCTTCCTAGGCTGGAGCTATATTTCCATTGGGGCATGACCAGTAGGCTCAGGTATGGAGAGGCTGTTCTGGGATTTGGGGTTTTTTTCTGGTGAACTGCTCACATTGTGATATTTGAAAGGCATGTGACACTTGATTTGCATAGTTTTTTTAACTTGGTCTCCCTTGCTCCTTGCAACCAAGTGATCCTGGTTTGGTGTCTTTTCAGGGAGGATGGGGAGCTGGAAGAAGGGGAACTGGAAGATGATGGAGGTGAGGAGCCCTACGAAGCTTCAGAGTCACATGAAAAGAGTCGGAAGGATAAAAATGAGAAGCATCACAGTGACTCAGATGAAGAGAAGACTCACCGGAGAAAAAGAAAACGCCGGAAAGAGCGAGAGAAGGAGAAGCGAAGATCAAAAAAGAAACGGAAATCCAAGCACAAGGTGAGTGAAGCTGAAGAGTATTGGGTTCAGCTGCCTTTTTAGCCTCTCCTTTCGTGCCTGCTCAGCTCTGGGGCAGAGGTTTGGCAAAACACAGGAAATGCCCAGCACAGGTTGTCTTCCTGCTTTAAGCCTCTTAAAGTGCAGCCTTCAGTTCTGAGCTTGGATGGGAGAGAGATCCAGGTCAATTCTATCCTTGCAAGCTCTGCAGCAGCCACACAGCCTTCTGGCTGCAGCCAGAAAAGAACAGTCAGATGCTGAGAAACAACAAACACGTTCAGAAAACTGGCAGAACTTCCATGCCTTCTCAGCCAGTGATAGTTACAAACTCAGCATGACCACAGCCCTGGACAGCCCCCTTCTTCTCCTCTTCCACACACACCATCTGTCAAATGGGAAAGGGACCTGCCCTGCAAGAAAATCCACATGTATACAGCAGCACGCATAGACTGTTCCCAGATGATACGGCGATCCACATGGTAGAGCACCAATGGAAGATCTGTCCAGCTCACCCATTCCCTCCTTGCCCCCTCATGTGTTGGGGGCTGGCCACGCCACCATCACAGAGCACATCCTTAGATGTGTGCTTGGAGCCCAGGGTTCATTTCGGTAATGTACATTGCATGCACAAACACAAAAGACAAGGAATAAATCACATACCATGCCCTTCACAGTGAGCAGTCTTTTTTAGAAGAGCAGTTTATGTTAGGCACAGCTGAACTACAATTGTGAGCCCAAACACATAGCTCACTAGTGCTGCAGCCACTATTCCTGTGTGGCTCGGCACTCCATTCCTGTTAGGCTGACTGATGAATTAGGAGGCAAGGTACAGTGCCAGTCATCTATGTTCGGATGATCCCAGCACACTTCTACTCATTCTCTCTCTCTCTCTGTGTCTCTGATTATGAGTCTCCCTCCCCGCCCTCATTGTGGGAAATTCTTCTTCCTTCTTGTTCAGCTATTGGAGGGCCTAGTGTGTTTTTCCAAATGTATCTAGCTGCCAGTGATTTGCCTGGTGTTCAAATTAGTTACACCAAGTCCATAAGCATCTAACTTTGGTGCCTTTTATGGGCATACTTCTCAATAGATAGGGCTTCAGATTTTCAGGCAAAGCGTACATCCTTTTGACACACCCCTAGTGCTAATCTAGCATCAAGGTGCTGCAGTTGGAGGAATGTTCCCAAGTGGACATTTCTGACCATAGGAGTGAACCTTCAGTAAGGATCTCAGTGACTCCCCTTCTCCCTGTCTGTCCAAGCACAATGGTGGTTGGTGAAATGAGGAAAGCAGAGTTGTGCTTATGCCCTTGAATCCACCGGGAGCCATAGAGGCACATGAATGAGGTAGAACTGGTTAGTGTTGATTTAGAAACAAACATGATAAACAGTGATTAAGCACAGATGGAGACTAGAGGATACCTTGATTAAAAACAGCTGGTTCTCATGCACAAATGCTTCTGGAGAAAAATGAACAGATGAGAAGATTGTTGTGTGCTGGAAAAAAAAACAAATATTTGACTAGTAAAATTGTGGAAACTGGGGTCGTACATATTCTGAAATCCCAGTTTTCGTAAGTGCCTCTGAAAGGTGCCTGATTTTTCTTCAGATTCAGAGATGTAACAGTTGCTAAATATATAGTCTGTAGTATATCAAGCCAATATGGAATTTCCACCTGGATAGAATAATCCATACTGTAAGTGGATGTTAAAACTCATAGGAGCCAAAATGCTCTTCCAGTCATTAGCCAGAATTAGTTAAATAAAGCCATATGATGTCCACCGTGAGGGCTTACGACAGTCTATAACAACTTAACCCTTCCTTGCAGCGCCATGCTTCCTCCAGTGATGACTTCTCAGACTATAGTGATGACTCTGACTTCAGCCCGAGTGAAAAAGGGCACCGGAAGTACAGGGAATACAGTCCTGTCTATTCCTCGGTAAGAACCTGATGCCACAAGTACATTTGGCTATTGACAGGGAATTGGATTTGGTGCTGGACACCATTCTGCCTGCAGAAGGCATTCCTTTCCTATGGCTAGGCAGCGATTCTGTCTAGTAAGAACTGGAGTTTAATTTGATGGATAGTGGCAGAAGAATAAAGGGTGACAGCAGCAGAGGCAGTGTTATTTGTGTCTCTGTCTTAGGGCTAAGTAAGTGGCCCTGCTTCTGATCCGTTAGTAAGGATGATTTCTAGGGGGATGCTGTTTTACAAGGTGTGCAGGGGAAGCCATTTGAACTGTAGAGATTTCTCTTCCTTCATGCATCCAAAGTCAATTATGCATTCATTCTTAACCATACATATGTTTGTCTCCAGTCCCACCAGCCATACTCTTCATCTCACAGTGCCCCCAAAAAGGGATACTCTAAAATGGAGAGCAAGAACTACCCCATGTATGAGGATTATGAAAATGAAGGGTATTGTGACTATGAGGGTGAAGATGATGACGACATGGGGAAAGAAGAGTATGATGATTTTGCAAAGGAGCTGAACCAATACCGAAGGGCAAAGGAAGGAACACATAGGAGTAGAGGTATACTGCCCTTTCCGCTAGCCTTGATTGCATGTTCATAGAGCATCCAAGAGGCTGCTTGGTGGTTATTTAGCAAGCAGGCTGAATGTGTTTTGGGGGAAGGATTTGTACTCTTGATAAGTGTGTCCACCAAGCAAAAACCTGTGCACGCTTCAAAGTTAGCAGGTTTTGGCAATTCAAAGGAATTTGACTTGGATTTTTAGCTGGCCTTTGGCCATTGATTTCTGTTTTTGTTCTGAGGCAAAACTCAGGGGATAAACACCTTGAACACAAACAGTCTGGAGATGGATTTTGTTCGTCATCAGTAAGGAGTTGTGAAGTCTTTTTCTGTTGGTTTCCATGTAGGTATTCAGGAAAGCTCTGTGGATTCCTAGTTTGCCCCACCTAAAGTGCAGTTGACATGAGTATAAGGGGTTACCCAAAAATCTTTATTAACCAGCTTTGTCACAGCTGCTTTCATGTCCTCTTCTCTTTAACTTTGAGAGCTTAATCATAGCGTTACACACTTACTCTCTTCAGTAGTTTTGCAGAAGCAGGAGTAGCATTATTAGTCTTCCACAGCAAAAATAACAAAGACCAACTTTGTGGCACTTTACAAGGTGAACAGGATTTATCTGGAGCAGGAACAAATACTGGAAATCACGTGTCTGAATCAGCAAAGGAGAAGGAGACTAGGCTCCACGTATATTTATCTGCCATAAGTTTCTTAACTGGGCTGAAATCCACAGAAGCTTGTTGCAAATAAACCTCTTTAGGTGCCGTCAGTCTCTTTCTTATACTTCTTACTTTCTGTTGTGTTAGTTCATGGAGCCCAGATACACTCTTGGAATACTTAGCTCTTGCATGATGACACTTTTATTGTCTTCAATAAATAGAAAAAGGTGCAGAATGCGTTTGTGTCTTTCCTTGCATAACAACAAAACTTATTAGAGTCTTACACATGATATTTAGTTACGCACTGGAGTCCGATCAGTCTTGTTTACATCCAAAGGTGGCCGTGGCCGAGGTAGAGGCTATCGTGGACGTGGAAGAGGAGGAATGAGAGGACGAGGCATGGGTAGGGGCAGCCGTGGTAGGGGAAGAGGAGATCACCCTGATGAGGAGGAGGAGGAAATGTATGATGAGGAAATGGAGGTGAGTTGCAAGGATATGAGCTCCTTGAAGTTGGCTAGCTCTTAATTGTGATTGCCCAGAGCTGAGTACTTTCTTCTTTTTTGGCTAACAGTACTGTGAAGGAGAAGAACCCATGGGTGAGGAAGAATATGATGACTATTCCAAAGAACTGAACCAGTATCGCAGAAGCAAGGAAGGCAGGGGGAGAGGTATGTGAGTTAGGTCTCTGTTGGGCCAAGACTCCTGTCATTTGGAAGACCTGCTGACAGACAAGCCAGAGGGAACGTTGGGCTGTACCTCAAGAACATTGCTTGCTTCCAAATCTATATGCTTGAGTTTTGTTGAGCCCAGGAATTTAGTGGCCCATGTTGATATGAAGACACTTGATACTGCTAGGTCTCACTGAGGAAAATGTTCTCATTTCAGGTTTGGGTCGTGGCCGAGGTCGTGGTTCCAGGGGGCGAGGAGGCAAAGGGATGGGCCGTGGAAGAGGCCACCGTGGCAGAGGAGGAGGCATGGGCAAAGGAGGGGGAATGAATGAAGAAGATGACTACTATGATGAGGACATGGGGGTGAGTGAGAGGGCCCCTTAATCGGGCTTCTTTAGTCTTGTATACCTGGCTCAGCAAATGCAGAATGGAAGCTGGGAGAAACAGATGCTTCTTTTGCCTCTTTTTTCTTCCTTGAGATTGAACAAGGGCTGATAGATTACAAACCTGACAAGACAGAGAAACAGCTGGTAGGTGTCTTGCTGACCCCAATTATCTGTCCATTTTTGTCATTGGATTGCCTTACCTCTGAAGAATCAGATTTGCATTCTGGGGGTGCTAAGAGAGGTGACCCTGTCTTTGGAAGCCTAAATGGAATAGAACATCTTTGTTCTTTGTGATCTCTCTGACTCACATGGATAGGTTTTTTCCCCTGCACAGTGATTCATTTGTGTTGAGGGCACAGATGACCATTCAAAGAACCACAGTTGCAGATAAGCATCCTCTTCTTAGGCTGGTGCGCTAGCTGCATCCTTTTCTGGGCATGGGCTGGTCACAGTTATAAAGACTTCTGGCAACATGTTTAGATCGTTGCCATACCCTTATTGGAGCCAATATTAAGACAATTCGGAAACTCCAATGAGCACAGTGTATAGCAGCTCCTAAGTGTGAGGAGGTCCTTCAGTGGATCCCTCTACTGTCTTAGGTGAGGCAGGTGATGTCTTCTCTGGGTTGCTCCAGATTCAGAATGCACGTCACAGGAGGCAAGATGAAGAGCTTTTTCCTTCATGGACTGTTCAGAGTTTTCCATTGTTACTGTTTATCTTAACTTGCTTTTATTACAGCCATGGCCTCCAGCTTTTACTGTTTCAGTCTATTTTTATATTTAAATTCTGTAAAACTGCTTTGGGAAGGTTTGACTGAGAAGAATGGTATGAATGACATAGATGAATGTTGTGATTCTCTTAGGATGGAGGCAGTGGCAGTGGGAATTACAGGAGGAATGACCATGATAAATCTCACCAGCAATCAGATAAGAAAGGAAAAGTGATCTGCAAGTATTTTGTGGAGGGAAGATGCACCTGGGTAAGTGCCCAGTACAGTTTTCATGTGATACTGTTATGTGATGTGGGTAGATTTGTAAAATTTCTGGATTTCAGGCCATCAGAACATACACCTCCCTTTTATTTCCCCGGGGAAAAACTGACAATTTTGAGAAAAAGTTAAATATGTCCAATACTTGTTTTCATATCAGACAAAAACTTCCTTTGCTGCTTTGGAAACATAAAATGCTTCATGCATGAATTAGCATATACATTTTTACTATTTGGTATATATATGAAATTTCAAAGTATAAGAATCTTTAGATTGCGATAAGCAAAACAGCCTCTGGTCCTAAAAAGAAAACTGCAGGCTGCTTTCCTCTTTGCCATCTAAGCAAAGCTATATGCTATCTAAGTGCATGTATCTTAGTTTTTTCCCTGAAAAGTGTAAAAAATTAAAACAGAAATTGTAAGTTTTGTAATAAAATAAGTTGTGTTATTTGGACAGGGACATTGTCGTGCAGTAAAGGACTAGGAACATATTTCACAGAGTTTACTTCATCATTAAAATATTGAGCTTATCAGTAGTATATTGTCACAAACATTGAAGGTCATACTGTCCTCCCCACCCTGGTATTGTCATCTTGTGCACTTGCAACACCACTAGCTACAGAAAAAAATTTGGATTTCAGTCCTGCATATGCCTGCAGTTCCCAGGGAAATTATTCTTTAATCTTATAGACTGTCCTACTTAAGAATCTTGATACTTGCAATCTCTCACATTTTGAATGATCAAAGCTCAATTCATTCATTCCAAAAGAGAAAATATTTCATTTGTAATCTTTTCTGCATTCCACAAAATTTCTAGTGTTTCCATGGGAAAAATAAAAAAAAGGGTCCTAGAAATGTGGAAGGATGTTGCGTTGTTCTGGATTTTCTGATGCCTTCACATTTCTACATGTAGTTGCTGAGACACCACATAGAAGGTGTTGATTTTAATCCCAATGCAGAAAGTAGCATGCTTAGGAAGGGAAAGGCAAGTGAGTGGCTTATATGATCAGGGAGAATGATCAGGCCAAGGGACCTGAGAAGTCAAAATAATACTTATGGTCTTTATCATTTGGTTATTAGTCTGTGATTTGTGCAGAATATCTCTTCACCAGGTTTTTAACTTACTTTATTTATCAGGGAAATGATTTAGGTACTGCTATTCAAGCCAGAGCTTGTCGGGCGATTTACATATGCTTATAAAACAATCAAAATGGAGTGAAACACCAAACAAAAACATTAAATTATACGCCATCATCAGAGTTTAGAACTGGTCGATCTTTAAGTTCTTCAGGCAAGAAGTCACAGCAGAGTAGCTCCCCAGCAGACACCTTGATATATACAAGATAAAGTGTCTTCCATGGTTGGCTGCAGACCTAGTTGGAGTCCTGTCCTCTATTGTGGCTATAGCCGAGGAGACATGGAGACTGTAGCTTCTGTTTCTCCACTGACTATAGTGGAAGTGTTTTAATTAACACCATTTCATTTGCAGGGATAACATTACACTGCTGCCAGGGCAGGTGCCATCTTTTGAGTGTGCTTAGGATTCCAGCTAAGCCCTCCTTCTTTCCTGTCATACCTCCAGCTCTGGCCACTGTTGCTCCTTGTACCAGTTGTATACTGTGGATGTCACTGTTGCACTAACATAACTTGTGTACTTAGGCTCTGTTGGCATGAGGGGCCTTGGTAGTGCATCTGTTCTCAGCCCTTGGGAGGCATAGCTAGAGAACGGGGTGGCACTGTGAGATACTCCTCTGGGGGCAATGGGTTCCAAAGCAGCCATTCCTTCAGGTGGAAAGGGGTATTGCTCTTCTCTTTGTGAGAGATGTTAGTTCATTAGAAGATGGGAAGGAAAGAGAAGGGGAGTGCCTAAGGATGAACTGCTGAACTGTTCTTCATGTGCAGGTGTGGAACTGTCAGCACGTGAAACCTTAAGAAAAAATTCCTTGGATGGTGTTCCATTGGCTTACTAAGTTGCCTCTTCTGCATTTCTCCTCACAGGGGGAACATTGCAACTTCAGCCATGATATTGAGCTACCAAAGAAGCGGGAATTGTGCAAGTTTTACATCACCGGTTACTGTGCCAGAGCTGAGAATTGTCCCTACATGCATGATATCCTTTTTGGTTCCTTCTTTGCAAGGCTTGGCTCTTAAGTCCACCATTTGTAGAGTAAAACTAATATTGAGGAAGTCATGGGGAGAAAAATATGTAGTTTGCTGTTCACTTGGGGAAACCAAATAGCCAGTTTTCATGTAAAAATTTAGAGCAGGACACCTAAGTGCAGAGAAATCAGCAAGAGCGTGCTTGAAATTTATGGCCACGGATTGCAGCAGGAATGTTGGAAGCTCTCTTACTGGAAGGTAGCCCTCAACAGGCCGTGAATAGTAAAGGAGGAAGGATGTACCACAAACAGAAAGTAATTCTTGTGTTCTCTTTGGTCCTTTTTGTTCTTGGGATTATTTGCTTTCCTTAATGCCTGTCACGGGACTTCCCTTGTAAGCTGTTCCATACGACTGGGAATTGCATCAATGGTGATGACTGTATGTTTTCTCATGAGCCTCTCACAGATGAGACACGGGAACTACTGGATAAGGTAAGGGGATTGAGGGTGCTGCTACTGCTTCCACTACCGAAATGTGTTTTTCGTCCCTGGTAGAGGCTGTCTTTGGCCAGTGTGCTTGTCAGTGGGCACAGGTGCTCTGGAATTTATGCAAAATGTAGGAATGAGGAGTTGGGGTGCATTGGTTACCGTTGGGATGCTGTGCCTGCCCCTCACTCATTGCATGTGTTTTGCCCGTCATTCAGATGTTGGCAGATGATGCTGAAGCAGGAGCTGAAGATGAGAAGGAAGTGGAGGAGCTCAAGAAACAAGGCATCAACCCTTTACCCAAACCACCTCCTGGGGTGGGACTTCTACCCACTCCTCCTAGGCCACCAGGACCACCAGCGCCAACATCTCCCAATGGCCGGCCAATGCCTGGAGGCCCACCTGCTCCTCCACCTCCGCCTTCACCTCTTCCACCTCCAGGCCCCCCACAAATGCCACCACCACCCCATGAGCCCCTCTCACCACAGCAGCTGCAGCAGCAGCAGGACATGTATAAGAAGATCCCCTCGCTCTTTGAGATTGTTGTGAGGCCGACAGGGCAGCTGGCAGAGAAACTGGGTGTGAGGTATGTACCACAGTTCCTCAGAGGGTGAGGGTTACAGCAGTCCAGTTTTTTGTTGCGGGAGAGAAATGAGCATCTGCAGTGCTGGTGAAATGGATTATCAGATTCATGTCCCTGGCAGAGGAAGCCAAGGTGATTTTGGTCCAGGCTTTAAAATCCACACTCCTTTCCTCTTGCCTGGCCACAGATTTTCCGGGCTACACTCCTTGACTTCCTGATCTACAGCAGAAGGTCATGTGCAGTAGCACAGCCTGTCCTTTCTCTCCTTGCTGAGAAAAAGGCAGAAGGGACCCACGTCTTGGCAGGAGAGGTTGTCTAATGCTGCTCCTGGGGGGCAGGGTTGCCTTATGCTTAATATTTTTTTTTCTTCCTTGTAGGCATCCAGGTCCATCTCCACCTCGGTTTCCTGGACCAGGACATCCAGATATGCTTCCTGATATGCCTCCAGACATGCTTCCGGACATGTGTCCGGACATGTGTCCTGACATGCCAATGGGTCCAGGGATGAACCCTGGTCCCCCTATGGGCCCCGGGCCTCCAATGATGCCCTTTGGTCCTGAGGAGATGCCTCCTGGTCTGCCAGCACCAGACTTTTATGACAACTTCTACCAGCATCCGGAAGGCTTGGAAATGGATCCTGGCCTGATGGGTAGTCCAGGCAAGTATCTGTTTTGGGTGAAGATGGTAAAGGTGTCTACCTTCTTTGAATGACGCATGTCATTTCTTCCAGGAAGACCTGATTGGTTGGGTGTGCTGGCAGTTGTGGTGGGCTGCACTAACACCAGCTCACTCTGAGGAGCACGTTACTTGTGGAGACTCCACTCAGCATTTCTGTTATCTGCCTTTATTCTCACTCTTTTTTTCCTTGTTCTTTTTTTTTCTTTTTTCTCACGGCAGAGGGTTACAGGAACTATGAGGAGATGCATGAATTGCCAGGGGAGACTATCTTCCCTGACGCTACCCTCGAGCCTGATTCCTTTTGTGAAGGAGGAGGGGTCTCAAGACTGCAGAAACCTCCCACCAATATCCCTGACTTCCTCCCATCCACCCAGAGGGCCCTCTACATGCGTATTCACCACAAGCAGCAGGAGGAAGAGGAAAGAGCTCGCCGGCAGGCAGATGGTTGCAAGTTGGAACGGGACCATGAAGAAGGCAAGTGGTTGGATGTGGTCCTTATTCCCAATGGACCTGTATCACCATCCACCTTCTTTAGACTAGGCAGTTGTCCCACTTTCTAGTGGTCAGAAGGCTTTAACGTGCTCTAGCCATTAAGCCTGTTTGTCTTTTTTCCTTCCTTTCTTGAGACGCTCCTGAGCACTTCTACCTGTACCTAGCAGTGTTGTGGTTTCCGTAGCTCCAACTGGGGAGAAGGAAACAAGCCTTCCCCTCCATGGAGGACTCATGTGCTGTTGTTCGTGCTTGGTGCAGTTCTCGTTGAAGCCACAAACCTGCATCTGTACCAGTTCAGATTGTAGGGGTGGAATTCACATGCCTGATTACTCTTGTGTAGCCCTGTTTCTAATCCTGCTGATGTAAAAATAGGGAATAAGACTACCATTTATTATCCCCAAATTCCCAAAGACCTAATTAATTTGTAAGGCTTTTTTTTTTCCTCAGCAGAGAATCTTAAAATGAGGCAGGGAGAACAGGAAAGCATTGCTAACAGCTATTCGTGAAGCTTTTTCTAACTTTGTGCCAGACCTCTTTGCCTGACTGATGATATGGGGATGTGGGGTGAAGAATGGGATTTAGTTTCCTTCCTACATTGTGAAAACCTGGAGGTTTTTGGAGAGAGGGCAGCAGGCTCTTCATTGAAGTAAATAACTCCCATGTGATCAGTCTCTCTCAAAGAATCCATTGTTTTGTCAGCCCACTGTTTGATGTAGTGGAGGTGGTGCATTGGTGCCATTGGCTCATGCTTATGTCCATTGCTCTTCCAGGTGATACTGGCAATTGGTATTCCAGTGATGAAGATGATGGCAGCATCAGTGTCAGCTCCATCTTGAAGACATTGCGGCAGCAAAGTTCCAGCAGGCCCCATGAAGACACCTCTGGCAACACTGGTCCAGCCTTGGCCAGGAGTGACCCTCGACTCCAAAAGAGCCAGCAGCCGGGAAGCGGCCGGCCAGCTGACCCCCGTCTTCTGCGTGATCCCAGGCTTTCTCGAAACCTGGAGCCTTCAGCTCCATCTGGTGCTGGAGACGCAGGGCCCACTGACCCAAGACTGGCCCGGCACATTCCTTCCTCCGCCCCCAAACCAGACCCACTGCATTCCAGCCCCACCACTACTGTTCAGAAATCTATTCCAGCTCCAGAGGAGGAGGAAGGGGAAAGGGCCCTCAGGGACAAGCCAGTCACAATCCCCCTGGAGCCATTGCCCAATCATGTCCTCAGGGACCCACGCTGCCAGCTGCAGCAGTTCAGCCACATCAAGAAAGATGTTGTGTTGATTTTGCCCAGTTTTGCCCGCACAGTCCTGTGGAGCCCTGAGGACCTCATCCCACTGCCTGTCCCCAAACAGGATTTTGTCCCTGTCCCGGCTGCTCTGCAGTCCCTACCTGCTCTTGACCCTCGTCTGAATCGCCCTCAGAACGCCAGCCTCTCTGACCCCAGGCAGCGTGGGGCGTCAGCCGCTCCAGCCGAGCCCTCAGCCAGCTCCAGCCTCCCAGACTTTGAGCTACTCTCCAGGATACTGAAGACAGTCAATGCGGCGGGTGGCAGTCCAAGTCAGAGCGACAAGCCAAGTGATCCCCGGACGCGGAAGACGCCGTCCGATCCCAGGCTCCTCAAAGCATCCGAGCAGGCGTCGTCGGGGACCTCAAAGCCATCCGAAGCCAGCGCCCCGGCAACCGGTCCTGTTGCCAGCTCTGAGACAGCACCTGGCATAGCTCCCTATGACCCCCGACTGCTGACTGCCGGAGGGCTAAGCAGAGGCGCCGGCCAGAGCAGCGTCCTCAGTGGGATCAGCCTCTATGACCCCCGGACTTCTGGCTCAGGCAGCAAGGCTGCTGAGTCTGCTGGTGAAGGGAGTCCAGCTGCTAAGGGAGCTGACAGCAGCAGTAAAGGCGGCAGAGGGAAGGAGCCTTTGTTTGTGCGTCGGTCGGCCCTGGATCAGCTGGAGGCAGAAAAGCCTAGCCCGGAACCTGCCACTGACAGGTACAACAGCTACAATCGGCCACGACCCAAGGTGGCAGCAGCGGCAGCCTCCTCTGCTGCTGGTGCCACCTCCGCCCCTACGACTGCCTCAGAGACTGCCCCACAGCCCGGTGTCCACAACCTCCCTGTGCCACCCGTCTATGGTATGGTGAAGCAGGCCTCCAAGTCAGGGGCTGGCAGCCCGTTTGCAGGGAACAGCCCTGCCCAGGAGGGCGGTGAGCCGCAGGACGCAGGCTCCTTGAAGGACGTTTTTAAAGGCTTTGACCCAACTGCCTCCCCATTCTGCCAGTAGTATTAAAAGACTTGCACGTGCAGCCTTGTGTCCAAGAGAAGCCACAGTGTTTGTAACTATTTTTTATTCCATTAATGCTCCCCTTCATAATATACTTGTATATAGATCATCCAGGTTTCACTCAGTCCCATAGCGTGTAACCTCCCAGCTACATTGTAAACAAGTAATCAGAGTATCTCAAGTAGTGCTAGCCAGTATTGTGTGATGCGCCAAGAGTTCTTCCTTGGACTTTTTTGAGCTCCACCTGAAATCATTCATTGTCTTCAAATCTTCTTTGAAAAACTGGGGCAGCTTGTCCCACCAGTCCCCTTAGCCTCTTCTTTGCACAGTGGGCCGTGTCTGAACCCACCTGCTTCTCCTTGTCAGGTATTACCTGTGAGATGACGGAGAAGAGACTGGTGAAAAAAAAAATGATCGTTCCTACCTGTAGCTTAAAGGGATGAAGCTGTCAGCCATGCTGATCTGTAGAATATATGTATCTTCATTTCTTAAACTGTAACAAAGTATGTGTATCATAGCCTTTTTTAAAAAAGCGAAAAAGCAACAACCAATCTAGTGTGGTGAAAATTACCATGGAGAGGTAACCATGTTGGATTATTTTTGTAATTGTATTGGATTTTGTTTTAAGTACCTGTTTTTTCTGCCATTTCCTTGAATTTACTGGATTGTGATAAGATCCAGCTGGGCTAGAACAGGGTGCTACACCTGGTTGGTGGGTGGCCTCTTGGGGGAAAAATAACTGATGCATTCTACCAAAACAAAGTTTGTAGTATTCAAATTAAATTATTAATATCCCTCAGATTTTGCTTGTATGTCTTCTACACTCTTCTAAAAATGACAGAAGCTGCTAATGCCCACTTGCTGCTTACAGATTGTTATTCTCAGTAAAAAGCAGGCAGTTCCGCAGACCTTTTGTGATAGTGGAATGGGGCACTTACAGTATGCCAGCTCAGAGTGTCCAGGCTAAGGTAGTCTCAGGATCTAGTGTAGCTTTAAAAGTGGAACTGCTGCTGATAGTGAATAACCCTTTTGGTAGCTGTCACAAGAGCAGTTGCCTCGAGGCTAGAAACTAGTATCAGAGACCCTCTGTCTCTCCTTGAATGAGTCCTTTACAGGCTGTGTGCATGTTGTAGGCAACAGACCAAGTCCTAGAGGCAGAACCTAAATGTTTGGCAAGTCTACCCTTGCCCCCTCCATAGCAACCCCCAGTCCTGCAGGGTGTTACTCTGCCCCTCGACTACAACTACTGTCTCGGACCAACCCCTTCTAGGGAAACATCCCGTTGTCTTTGTGTTAAAAGCACACTTGCCTTTCTTCTGTGATCCTTACTAGCGAGAAGTACCCACTGCCTGTTAGTGTGGCCCTTTCCACAACTGGTAAGGGCTTTTTTTCTCATTCTCTTACCTTTCCTCCACTTGTGCTTACTTGTGTTTTCAAGGATTTCCAGGTGAGAGGCTGCATTCACCCAGCACCTTTGGAGGAGGTGATATGAAGAAAAGTATTCATAACAAGGATGTTAGAATCATTTGGAAATTGTGTCTGTTATGTTTCCTTTTGCACAAGGAAATTCTCAAATGTGCCCACTTAGGGGATGTAGAAGAGGGTGCTAAGTATTTGGAAATAGCTACCAAGTCTTTCCCTCTACTTTGACTGAAATGTCATAGGCAACCACATGGTTGCTGAAGCAAGCACATGTGGCAGTAGGCTCAGCTCCTCTTGTCAAGAGCTGAAACAGGCCGGCTTGCCCCAAAGAGTAGACACCAGTCTCATTCATGGCAGTAGCTTTAAATATATTGTATTCTTTGGAGGCAGTGGGGGGTGAGAACTTCTCCAACAGTGAAGAGGACTGCTTCTTGTTGGCTCTGTTAGAAGTGGGGGAAACTCATCTGGCTTATCTGGTATTTAGAATTTGAAAACAGCTTTCAGGAGTATACATGACTTAGTGACAAGGTTGGGGCAAGATATGAAAGGGTCGGGGCAAGATGGGCACAATTAGTGCCTCTTCTTAGCAGTGTTTATTTAAAGCACAAGGGGTCAAAAGACTTCCTTGGTTTCCCCAGTGCCAGTGCCTTTGCAAATTCTTCTGTTTTGGATATATTAATTTAAATATATTTTCTTTCTTGCCTCAGGGGTGTTAAATCCACACTATAGGGCAGAAACTGTTTTAAAAATAAAGAACAAACTACTAGCTACAAACTTAAAATTCATTTTCTTTAATGGAAAGTCAAAATGGCCAGCTGCCTACTCCACAAACTGACAGAGGAGTTTGTAGAGTTTCACTGTCATGGCTCTGCATGCAAACACATTTGATATCTGGGTATTGTAGTTCTGCAACAGCGAAAAAGATCTAGAACAGAATTTCCTGCAGACTCCCAAAACTATTTTTCTAGGGCTCTTTGGTGAAGCTATGACTCTTAAACTGGTATAAAGTTTGTGAGTGTAACTTTTAACTAGAGAGATTTTTTTTGTGAAATAATTCTGTCTTGTGAGCTTGCTTAGGTGTAGATGCTCAGTGAAACTTTGTATAATCAGGTTTTTTTTCTTTTGTGAAACAAACATACACAGAATCCCTTCAGTAGCCCATGACCAGCAAAAACTAAAACCTTTGCTAACTGTTGAAACCAGTCGTCTGCCAGAGCTTTATAAAAATGCTATAAAATGTAAATATTGACAAGGGGTTTGTATATATTGTACTGGTATTTTTACAGTGAATTTTTGGTTGCATGGCTCTGTTTACTTCCTTTTTTTAATCACACGTTTTGTCTTCCAACAATGTCATCCAGACTCAAGTCTCCTCTATCATTGTACTGCTGACATTAAATGATGCAGTGATTTTAAGGGCTGCTGTCTCTCTGGCTCTGGTGTGGAATCACTTTGGATGCTGTTTCCTTCTGGGAGAGGTATCAGCAGTCTTTACAGTTTTCAACCCAGGGATGTTTGGCAGAGGCAAGAAACTGTCCGTAGGGTTGGAGGCCCTGAGAGTATTAATATGTCCTGCCATTAATACTGGAAATCTCTTGAGAGTTTCCTGGAATAGGGGAGGAAGGTAACCTTTCTTGAAGGGAGATGGCAACACTCTTTTTTTTTGGGGGGGGGGGGCCTTGCTGCTTTGTCACTCCAGTTTTATTAGTGTCATAGAACCATCCAGGGGCCATCCAGTCCAACCCCCTGCCATGCAGGAACACGCATCAGAGCACTCCCAACAGATGGCCATCCAGCCTCTGCTTTAAAGTCTCCAAAGAAGGAGACTCCACCACACTCCCAGGCAGCATATTCCACTGCTGGACAGCTCTGACCGTCAGGAAATTCTTCCTGAGGTTCACGTGGAATCTCCTTTCCTGCAGCTTGAATCTATTGCTCCTTGTCCTAGTCTCTGGAGCAATGGAAAACAAGCCCGCTCCCTCCTCAACATGACGTCCCTTCATATTTAAACATGGCTATCATGTCCCCTCTTAACCTTCTCTTCTGTAAACTGAACATACCCAGCTCCCTAAGCCACTCCTCATAGGGCATGGCTTCCAGACCCTTCACCATTCTGGTTGCCCTCCTCTGGGCACGTTGCAGCTTGCCGATATCCTTGAATTGAGGTGCCCAGAACTGGACACAGTATTCCTAATGAGGTCTAACTAAAGCAAAATAGAGTGGCACCATTACCTCCCTCAATCTAGACACCGTACTCTATTGATGCAAACAAGAATCGCGTTGGCTTTCTTGGCTGCTGCATCACACTGCTGACTCATGTTCAGCTTGTGATCTACCAATACTCCTAGATCCCTTTCACATGTACTGTTATCCAGCCACGTGTCCCCCATCCTATATTTGTGCACTCCATTTTTTCTACCTAAGTGTAGGACCTTACATTTTTCTCTGTTGGAATTCATTTTGTTCGCTTTGGCCCAGCTCTCCAATCTGTCCAGGTCATTTTGAATTTTGATCCTATCCTCTGGCATTATTAGCAATCCCCCCTCCAATTTGGTGTCATCTGCAAATTTTATCAGCATGCCCTCTATTCCATCATCCAAGTCATTGATGACGACGTTGAATAGCACTGGGCCAAGAACAGTGGGCACCCCACTAGTCACTTCTCTCCAGGATGAAAAGCAGCCATTGGTGAACACCCTTTGGGTTCAGTCGGTCAACCAGTTACAGATCCACCTGACAGTAGCTCTGTCCAGCCCACATTTTACTAGCTTATTTGCAAGAATGTCATGGGAACTTTGTCAAAGGCCTTACTGAAATCAAGATATGCTACATCCACAGCATTCCCTTCATCTATCAAGCTTGTAACTCAATCATAAAAAGAGATAAGATTAGTCTGGCATGACTTATTTTTGAGAAATCCATCGATTTCTCAACTAATGTCGAGTCACTAGTTGTCTGCTCTGCACTTTTGAAGCTATTTAGCACACTTTTGATGTCCGTGATATGCTTGGTTCAGCATAATCTGGGTGACGGGGGCCTGACAGAGATCTGGGAACATCAGGTAAGCCACAGGGGACAGGCAAGGAACAGAAGGATGAGGGATGCTGCCCTAAGCAGAAGAAACAACAAGCAACGTGTGTAAAATACATGTTTTGAGCAAGATTTCTGGGATAGGCAGGAAAGAGATGCTTTAAACTAGGTGGGCGACTGTGGGAGGAGTGCATTAGCCCTGCAGGTGACCTTGTAGGGCCACAAATCCCTCCCCTCAAAAATAAGTTTTAGCCTCAAATGCACCCAACCATCTCTAGGGAGTTTGGGGAAGTTATGGTTTGGGACACAAGGCCATTTTAGGGGGTAATTTCCTGTTTGTAAGCAAAAGGCCTTTCCTGTGATAAAAGGATGTGTGTGTGTGTGGGGGGTAAACATTGTGGAAATGCCACCCACAGCCTTTAGAAGCCATTTCAAGGCATTTAACCCCTAGAGTCACACTTTGTGTTGAACTGACACTTATATAGGGACCAGAATCTGTGCTTCTCTGCTTCTCCCCCAGTACACAGTGTGGTGTAGTGATCTCAGCGTTGAACTATGACTCTGGAGACCGGGGTTTGATTCCTCACTCAGCCATGGAAAGCCACTGGGTGACCTTGGGCACTTCACACTCTCAGCCTCAGAAAACCTTGTGATAGGCTTGCTTCAGGGCTCTTGTATGTTGGAAAGAACTTGGAGGCAAACAACAACAACAAAAACAACTTTGCATACCATCTTTCACTTTGCATTCACCTTCATACTATCGAGTCCAGTTTTACGAGGGATGGCTCTCCCCGTGGCAAAGGTGATAGAGCTTGTGGCAGGCAATTACAATAAGCTGTACAGATGGGTTGCAGGAACTACAGCACCCTACAAGTTGCTCACTGCGCAAACCAAACATTTCCCATCTGTTGCTGGTCAGTCTGGGCAATGCCACTGAGGTGAGGTAAGAATGGAACTCATTACCGTGTGCAGATTGGGAATGTCCATCAGGCACGGGGTGATGTTATCTGGATTACTTTGTTTTATCTTTCACATCTTCCCATATTGGGCTGGGAACAGAAATCTGATGAAGCACAAGCTCCCAGACGTGGCTGAAGGTTTGGTTCACAAGGCCCTCCTCTCCCAAGTTTGTGACCCTCGGCAGAAATAGTGGAGCTGCTCCTTTTTTTAGGGCAGTACTGTAGCCTAAAATATTGTGGAGATGCTGCACGGAAACTTAACACTCTGCTGCTTTGTAAGCCAGGTTGTGAAAGAATCCTGTTGGACTGTTGCTGCGATGTGCCACCTAACACCAAACTGGTAAGAAAACTCACTGCGTGTTTCCCTATGAAGATGGGGAACTGAGGGCCCTGGCCACCAAATCTCGCCATTGGATGATAGCCTTCAGAGGCAATGCGCTAACATCTGGTTTGCATCATAGCTCAGCCAGCTTCTCTCCTGCCTTGGCGAGTGATTGGGCGTTATCTTTTCTTCCCGGGACACCCATTTCTTATTTGCCTTCCTCCCGGTATGTTGCCTTCAAAAGCTAAGTGGGGGTTGGGGTGAGTTACCAGCTTTTGACCACAACATCTGCCCAGAAAGTCGATGTAGAACTGGGAAAAGAAGTTGTGCCAGCCCCTTCGGGTGCAGCTGAGCCTCTTTCTAACCAGCAACAGTGTGGGTTATCTCATTAGCTTAATTGAGCCGGGGGTGTGGCGGTGGTGTGTGTGTGGTTCTGTGTGCACCCGCAAGACACAACTATAAATAGCCTTTGATCTGCTTATGGCAGGAAAAATGGGTCAGAAACGTAAGGAAGCTTTAGTGCCTGGGGTTGATTAGCAGAGGTCAGAGTCTTCCAGGTAATCTCCGGGCAGCTCTTCACGGAAATGTAGGCGCACCCTGGCCTTGAGCCACAGGGACGGAGCCGGCCCCAGCACTTCCACGTTGTTGGAACTCACAAGTCTCCAGCTCCCTTTGGGCCTTGCAGTTACTTGTGTTCTGAGCCTCAGCAGGTTCACCCACGCGTGGGGCTTTTAGCAATAGAAGTACTTCTTTTTTTTAAAGGAATTGACTGGAGGGGTTTTTACTTGTGCGCTCTTTAGGTGTGGTGTTTTTAAATTCTAGGTATTGTTTAATTGGATTTTAACCTCCGGTCTCCTAAAACCACACAGGGCAAGCAGAATGAATGTATATGCACCTATTTTGGCCAGTGTTGGGAGAGGTGATGATGCTAGAAGCAGTCTCTTCTGCGTGTTGCCTTCTAACAGTTTACAGGTTTATTTTGGCTCCTGGATTTGCTTGTCTGCCTGCCTTTACTGGCAACTCTAGTAAGTTTTCTGGCTGTTACTCAGTCTCCATCAGAGGTTCTAAAACTGATCCATAGCCCACCGGTAGCCCACAAACTTTTTTCAGGCAGCCCACGGAAAGGCTTCTGAATGGCTGCGAATATTGGTGCAGTCAGCCCTCTGCATTTGTGGGTCTAAGTTTCGTGGATTTGAATATTTGCAAGTTTCTTCAACCTCTGCTCCTGCGCCTCAAGTGTAGCTTTTATAGAGGAACATTCTCTCTCAGCAGCCCTGATCAAGCCACGCAACCCGTTAAAAGCCTGCCTCTAGCCCTCCTCCTCCATCAGCCACTGCTTAGCCAGCTAAAAACAGTTTGCAGCCGAAATTCTAAGCACCACAAACCCTCTGCCAATGCCTCCCCACTCTCACAGACACACATTTTCATATTTGCAATTTTTCCACTTTTGTGGGGTTGCCCACCATAACCCTAGCAAATGTGGAGGGTCAACTGTACTTAGCTTTACGCTTGATCCCTTTCATATGAGGAGAGCAGTCAAGACTGTTGTGACTAGGGAGAAATTGTAAAGAGGGTTAAACAAGGCTATGCCCTAACAGGAGACTTGTGCCAATTACTATTTTTTCCCTTTAAAAAATTACCAAATCAAATATTCTTTCTCAGTGGCATGGCTTAAGGCCTATGATTTTGGTACTGATTTAAATTATATCCATGATGCTGGTGCTAAGGAATTTTCTCAGCTGAAGTCCTGAGTTTATGTTGAGTTATGGTGAATGAGCTTTGAATTGTAAAACAAACCAGAAGAGTTTAATAAATCTTTGAGCCAGCGTGGTGTAGTGATTTGATCTACCGGGTGACTTTGGGCAAAGTCACTGGGCCTTAGAAGAACTCAATGGCAAATCTCCTCTGAACAAATCCATATTGTTCAACCTTCCCAGTTTTTCAGCTGCTTTTAAAACACACTTTTAAAAGTAGCTGAACACTTTCTCTCCTCCCTCTTTCTCCTTTTGTCCTCAACTTACTTCAGTTGCACTCAAGTCAGGAGGGGGAAGAGAAGAGGAGGGGTGGAATATTCCCAGTAGACTCAGACAAAAATAAACCACTACAGCATCTCCTAGCTTGCTTGTTCTTCTTGATTAATAACTTTTGCCAGCTTGACTACACTCTGATGTTTCTTGGTTACACATTTCTGGATTTCATCCATGAAACATTGGAGGGTATGCAAATATTGCCAAGAAAAGAAAGAACATGATAGGTTCACCATAGGGTTGCCTTAAGCTGGAGATGGCATGAAGGCACACAACAACAACAGCCTCAGCAAATGAAAAGTCGAAGGCTTTCACGGCCGGAATCCATAGGTTGTTGTGGGCTTTCCGGGCTTTGAGGCCGTGTTCTATTAGTATTTTCTCCTGACATTTCACCTGCATCTGTGGCTGGCATCTTCAGAGGCTCTGAAGATGCCGGCCACAGATGCAGGTGAAACGTCAGGAGAAAACACTAATAGAACACGGCCTCAAAGCCCGGAAAACCCACAACAGCCTCAGCAAAGTCCACTGGATAGGGGAGAGTTAGAAGGGGTCGAGAACCACTGGTTTGTTCTTCAGAGTTACTGTTCAGGCCACCTTTTAGCGCTCAAAGAAGCTGAACTCCATCCCAGAGCAGATGATAAGTTAGGCTTTGAACCTTTGAGAAGACAAGGAGCAAATCACAACATTTATTTGTGTGGCAAGGAAGTGTCATCACACCACAGCCCTGAACTTGCAGATGAGTGCAGGCTGGGCTGGGCTGGGCTGGATGGAGAGGAAGGCCCTTTCTCTTTCTCTGTCCCCGGCCCCTCTGTGAGGGAGGGGACAAGTCCGACTAAGCTGGGCTTTGGCTTTGCGTCAGAGGCTGGCTCTGCTCCACCGGGGGCTTGAGCTGTGTGTTCCCACAGGCTTCTTGGATGTCGTGCCGGCAAGAAAGCTGCTGGGCAGCTGCAGGCAAGTTTGGTCGTGGGACGAGGGTTAGGGGAGAGGAATGGAGCAAAGAAATAGGGAAGGGGCATTTGGAAACACGGGGGGGGGGGCGAGATGGATTTCCAAAGACAGCATGTTTCCAGAAAAAGGTGGCACTTGGAGATTGTGCAACGGGTGGGTGGGAGGAAGGAAGGACAAGATAAACTTTGCTTAACTGGGCTGGTGTGGGAGACAGCCTGGCTGGGGCTAGAAAATGGGCACAGGGGTTGCTGATGCCTTAAATGCCAGCAGTCCCCTGAGATGAGGTTTCATTGAAGGAGGTGGAAAGGGGGCAGCAGCCGCCCCATGGAGGATGTGAATGAATTGTCTGATCTGGCAGGCTTCATCTTTAAGTACACTCCTCACGCCCGGCTTATGGGGTGGTGGAAACCCAACCAGAGCATTGTGCATGGAGCAAAACAAAAGGTGTTGGCAGAAAAGCAGGGTAGGGATCCCAGTATTCCTCTTACCACCTTGCTCTGTGTATGTGTGTTTGTCTCCTTTGATGCATTTGGTGGCTTAATCGTGTGTGCCTGTGTATTGTTTGTATGTAGAGTTTGCCACAGGTATATTTCAGACATCTTTCTTCACCTGTGGAAGACCACAGAACAGTCTTGCCAAGGTGTGTTAGGTGGTTGTGTTTATTTGCCACCCTTGGCAGCTCAGGGAATGCATGTTGGGTTCACGGTTTTCTGCAGGAGAAGTTTCTGCTGAGGGTCTGTCCCCATTGGAGATGGTGACCTTCCCTTCCAGGCCAGGACTAGAGTTAAATTTGTGACGGAACCAGCTTGCCCTCTGTAGGACGGTAAGTACAAGGGAGGACGTAGTAGCAAAAGCCTGAAAGTCAAAAGATCACACCCGCACACCTTGTCTTTCTTCTCACTGCCCTTGCCAAGGGGCTTGTTGGAGAGCATTACGCAACATGTCAGAGGGACGGTGGCCTCATCCAGACGACTTGGGGATTTGTCCGGGAGCAGCTATTCAGGGAGCAAGAGCAGGAGAAGGGCAGAGGAAATGGGATAAGCTGCCTCTTACATAAGAGGAGCCCATCCTCTGCTCAAGGGCTCCTGCCCCTCCTCTTCTTCCTCCAGCCAGGAGACAGCAATTATGAGGGGGAAGGCTCTGGAGCCCTACCCGTCATGGATACTGGCAAGGAAGGAAGAACCTAGCCATGACTTTTGGTTGGCTCCCAGTCGGTGCACCCTGGTTCTCCCTATGTGATCTCCCTGCTGATAGTTCTTCCAGCCAACCCTTTTCAATTATTAACACAGCAGGATGAGCTGGGCTTGTGTGTGCCCAGATGATTAGCAAAGGTGCCCTCCAGAGAGGGGGCATGGAGTTATTGCTGGACATGCCAAGCCTCATGTTCCTTCTGCCAAGAAGAATCTATGTGGGTAGGTAAGTAGAGAAGAGTTTGGGTGCTTCTGCCTTGCTGCCGTGGTGCAGCGAGGAAAGCCATTGGCATGTGCTTGCTTGCTATGGTTTGCTGTGAAATCGGCTTCCTTTCTGCCTAGTATCCCTCATTTAACAGAACTGCCTGGTTTTGTCAGCATTTCTTGTCTCCTTTGCATCACCCTCATATAGTTGATCCTACCTGCGAGGATACCTGTAGAGGAAATGTCTTTGCAGTATTCCCAGGTGGATGGATCTTTCTTATAACCAACTCATGCATCGTCTCATGAGGTTTGAGTGTGAGAATATAAAGACCTGCGCACTGGATAATTTTTACCTTCTTTCTGATTTGGTTTGTTCATACTTCCCTCTGCCAGAGCCTGCTCTGCCTCCTCAAGTGAAAACAGCAGAAAAAAAAGTGAAATGCTGTGACTGAGATGTCCAAATGACCAGTCCTGGGCAGATGAGAACAATTTATTTCCATCAGGAGAAACTCAAATGCCTTTGTTGGGCAGGCAGAATAGAAATCATCTTATCTGAGTCATGATCAAATTGGTTCTTTATTTGCATAGTGAAGTGTCCTAATTTAACCTATAAGTGTGTGCTCCAAGGCAGTGATGTAGATTCAAGTCAACTGACTGGGACTCAAGTCCGACTTAAGTTGCTTCAGGGACTTGTCTCGGACTCGACTCAGCCATAAATGATGCACTGACTCGACTCGACTCAAGACTCGTAGATTTTTAGCGATTGACTTGCTGCCCTTGCTTCGGTAACTTAACATATTCATCCAGAAACCTTGCAGCTTTGAACAACGCTTCCATCTCTTTTTGCCTACTGGCCACATGACAATCTACCTCAAGTCCAAAGTGCGGGTGCATTTCTCAGAGGAGAACAACCAATGGGTTAGGCAGTGGGCTTGAGGTGAGCTTGAGGTCTGCTGTGCAGTCTGTCCCTGCTGCATGTTGGAGGAGCCTTGTAAAACTTTACCTGAGAGCAGGAGACAAGACTCACCCCCAGAGTGCAGGGTGCATTTCTCAGAGGGAACAGCAAGTCTTTAGGCAATAGGCTTGGGGAGGAAGGATCCTTCCTTCTAAAGCTTTTGAAGCCTCAGTAATGGAGAGTAAGAAGGATCTTATTCTCCACTTCTGAAAATTTTTCCAGCTTTGTAAATGGGAAGTAAGAAGGATCCTATTTCCCACTTCCAAAGTTGCAGATGGCAAAATCACAGATGTGAAGGGCCGACTCTGCTTAAATCATTAAAACTGACTTTATTTGACTCTGTCCAGAAATTCTGGAATATAGGTTGGGGTATAAAGTTGGCTCTCAGACCTGAGACTTGACTTGAAAGTATCTTCAAGGACTTGAGACTTGACTTGAGACTTGGAGTAAAAGACTTAAATACATCACTGCTACAAGGTAATCTTTTAGTCTAGAGATGAATTTCCAGGTTAACATGCCGTCTTTCAGTTTATGTAATACATTAGTAAAACTATCCCTTAAGAGAAACACGGCTATTTAGATTTTAAAGCAAAATGAAAGCCAATGTAAGTTTTAGAACCTGGGTTTTAAAAGTTTTAAAGTCTTGGGAGAGTATTATTGAAACTGTCCAATCGGGCAGAATGAGACCTCCTCACTGTCTCACCTGCTGTAAAACTACATCCACCTACACCAATGACTTGCTGAGGGCATTTGGCCTTCCTTAGATCCCTTTCATATCAGGGTGGGGGGAACAGGGAGGACGGAGAACTGGGACACTTCCTAATTGTCTCTTCCTATATCCTATTATGCTTTGACCCCACAACTGTGTAACTGCCAATATACCTGAGGTATGGTGCTAATTCCAGACGTGGATTGATAATCCATGAAAGCTCATGCAAAAACGAATTATTTAGTCTTAAAAGTAGAGCTAGATTTCTTCATTTTCTCCTCTTTTTTCCCATGTCATCCTGCAACTAACTAACATGGCTATCTCTTTAAAAACTCCTTAATTGCTGTAATCTCCTGGGGCAGGGGCGGGGGGAGGAAAAGGTTAGAAGGTCCAAGGACCCATTTAGCATGCACAGTCTGAAGGGCCTTTGGGCCTAGAGGAGCACTCAAAGGAGTCTGTACGCCAGCACCCTCTCTGCAGAAGTGGCCTTTCCTAGTCTGAGGCCATTTCCGCACTAGACTGTTATAGTGCTATTATTCCACTTTCAACATCCTATGGAATCCTAGGGTTCCACAGGCCCCTCACTAAACTGCAAACCCCAGGATTCCATAGGATGTTGAAAGTGGAATAATAGCACTATAACAGTCTAGTGCAGAAATGGCCTGAGCCTCTCAGATCAGTGCTTCTGCTAAGACCCAGTTGCAACAGCAGACTCAAGCTGCTACTTAGAATCATAGACTCGGAAGGACCATCTAGGACCAACCCCCTGCCATGCGAGAATGCATAACTAAAGCACTCTTCAAAGATGCCCATCTAAGCTCTCTTTAAAAACCCTCCACCACCCTCTGTCACAAGTCTATTCCATTGTCAAAGAGCTCCTACAATTAAAAAAAAAAGTTGCTTCTAATTTTTGATTTACTCTTGTACTTAGAATCTCTGTTCTAGTCTCTGGAGCACCAGAAAACAAACTTGCTCCATCTTCTACATCACAGTCCCTCAGGTATTTCAAGATAGCTATCCTGTCACCCCATAGTTTTTTCCAAACTAAACATACCCAGCTCCCTAAATTGTTCCTCATAAGACTTCTCCTCCTGCATGTGAAAGTTAAGGCTGGGAGATTTTTTTTTCCTTCTCTGGTTGGGGTGTTTGAACAATACGTTGCCCCACAGTTAGCCCACTTGTGTCAGGGTTCAACCTCATTTTTGCCACGAGGAGATTCAGTTCTGACCCTGCCGACTGGCCCAACGAATAGCTAAAGGAGCAAGCAGTCCTAGGGAGCGTTGGGGGGTGAAAGAGCTCCATCATTCCATGCAGTTAGTTTTTTTCCAGCCTTCTCAGGAAGTGGGTCAGAGTTTGGAAGGAGCAGGATGAAGCTCGAGGCCCCTGGGAAATGTCCACATACCAGAAGGAGCAGAGGAAGAGTTCATGTTCTGACAATTCTTTGCACAGGCATAGGGGCCTCTGGCACTCAGCAGAGGCCCGGGTCAGGCGGATGCTGCAGACTACTGAATAGTGTTATCTCTGGTTTCCTTTCCCAGGACAGCGTGGAATGCCCCTCAACAGTGACAGTTGAGTACAGAAGGGCTGCAACAGGCACGTACACTTTCTTGGGGAACCAGAAGGGAGCAACTGACAACAGTGAGAAAAGAGCTTGCACATTCCTGGCCAGGCAGTAGGTTTGTCCGCTATTACCTTGAGCATTGCCAGTCCCGGACCTCCTTGAGCAAAACGGGCCTTCTGGGAGGAGATGCCAGCCAAGACGCCCATTTACCTAAAGACATCGACTCCCAAGCGGGGCCGGAAGCTGCGTCTGCGGGACGTCCTGTCGAGTGACATGATCAGCCCCCCACTGGGTGATTTCCGACACAGCGCCCACATCGGCCTGGACGGAGAGGGGGACATGTTTGGAGAGCTCTCCTTCCTGCAGGGCAAGTACGACCTGCTGCCCCGTCTGGGACGCCACAGCAGCTCCTCGGGGATGGACGAGTCCTTTGGCCGCTGTCCGCCTGGGGCTGGTTACCACGCTCTGCTGAAGAGTGCCATCTCTTTACCTGTTTTCGGTGGGGCCCAGGGCCAGGATCAGGCCCCACCCAAGCCACCCCGACTGCACCTTGAGGAGATGCCCAGTGGGGGGCAGCAGCGCTCCATGTCTATCAGCTGTGCCGAAGGCTGTTACCGCAGTGGCGCCGAGGGCCTCTCCTTCTCAGCCATGGCACCTTATGACCCACTGCCCTCTTCCATCTCTTTTTCATCTCCCCCACCTGAGGGTTGTTTTGTGGGAAGTGGCAGCGGCAGCAGGAATCCCCACATGGACAGCAAGGAGCAACTCTACCCCTGCGCAACAGCCCTGCCTCGCTCAGAATCCCTGCTGCATCTTGACCTGGACCTGGGTCCTTCCATTTTGGATGACGTTCTGCGCATCATGGAAGAGTACCGACAGCCTGCCCCCAAAGCCCTGTAGTTCGCCCATGCATCCTCTCTGCCAGCCCCACTAGGCGTTCCAGGAGGTGGAAGGGGGCTGACTGGGCAGCTCCAAGGAAAACTGGTAGTGCTGGGTGGGGAACGGTCTCCAAGCAGACCCCAGAGAAAAGTGACAGTGGTGGATGTCACTCTGCACCCAACCCCACTTGGGAATGGAAGTGGGGCCCCGATAATCCCCACAGGCCTTTGCTGGACAGAGTGCATGTTGGAGGCCACCCACCGTTGCTTCCTGTGACGTGAGAGAAGAGGCTCCTCTGATGAGTGCTGGCAGCCAAGGTCATGTCAGGCATGCTCCAGTGCCAATTTCAGAAAAGACAAGGAGCCCTGGGACTGAATCAGGCTGGGGCAGAGAAAAGACAAGTTCTACCTGGACTAGATTCCTGTTCTCAAGAGTTTCTCTCAGAAAGACACCCGAAGGTACAAAGCCCAGAAGCCAGGAAGGAGGGCAATACCGGCCTGTACTGAGAAACACAGCATCTCAATGTGGCTCATCGTGACCAGCAGCTACTTGCTGGAGGTCTCCTCCGTAGACTGGTGTCATAAAGGCATCTCAGGGGAGTGGCTGTAATTGCATTTTGCAGCTGTCTGCATTTCCCTATTTATGTGAAAATTCTGGCTCTTATCTGACCAGAATCACCTGAATTTCACTGAGTTACCCCTCCAAGTTTGAGCATTGTCAGCGGGCAAAAGAAACGACCTGTATTCACTCTGGTGTGCATCATTTGATAAACGTTCTCTATCAGGTCTCCCTTTCCTTTTTTTTCTTCTTTGCTTTTTTTGTAAGCTAAGACGCTCTGTTTCACAACCTTTCCACTGAAGGAGTTGCTCCAGCCCCTGATCCTTTTGGCTGCCCTTCTCTGCATATTTTCCGGCTCTATAACATCCTTTTGAAATGCAGCATCCAAAAGTGTTTACAGTATTCCAAGTGTGTCTGGGCAGTAGTAATGGCAGTATGATACAGGCAGTTTTCTTCAAGATTCCTTTATTTAATGATCACTAAATTGAAATCTGACTTTGTCACAGTAGCTGCACACTGGCTAACAGTTTCACCAAGCCTTTTAGAACCCTTCTACTCCAAATTGCTCCCAGTTCAGACCCCATCTGCTCTTGGAAGCTAGGTAGGGTCTGCCCCTGATTAGTACTTGGATGGGAATACCACATGCTGCAGGCTATATTACAGAGGAAGGAACTGGCAAAACCATCTCTGTTCCTTGCCTAAGAAAACCCTATGATATTCATGGAATCGCCAAAATTCAACAGGCAACTTCCAGCCACATACACACACATGCAGAGTTGTGTACTGGTTGCAACAAAATGAAACTGCATACACGCCCCTCCAATTTTTGGGGAGAGAGGAGAGGCAAACAGTGCTTTGATGTTTGGATATGCTGCCACTGTGTTACTTCTGCCTGAGGCCGTTTGTGTCCTGGGATGTTTCAGTATCCCTTGCAGCCACCAGGGGGCAGCCTTTGGTCAATAATTCCACAAAAGGCTGTGCATTAACTGGGGTGTGTATAGCAATGTCAAGGCATCGCCCACCAAACAATAATGTCTTCCCAAATGAAATTTTCCTTCAGTCCCCAAATATCTGTCATTGCAAAGAATGAGATACTGAAAAACATAAACAACATAAAGCAAAACATAAACTCTTCACATCTGCTGTGTTTGCATTCCCTTGGTAACTGTTGGTGTTGTGTGACTTCCAGTTGGCCCTAAGGCAAAGCTATCAGAGGGTTTTGGCAAGATTTGTTCAGAGGGGAGGGTTGCCTTTACCTTCCTCTGAGGCCGAGAGACTGTGACTTGCCCAAGGTTACTCAATGGGTTTCCATGGCCAAGTGGGGATTTGAACCCTGAAATTTCAGGTTTCTAAAATGCTAAATGTATGGGGACTGAGGGAAAATTTTGCGGGAGACAGGATTGCTATTAGGGGAGCAATGCTTTCATTTTACCCCACTCCATCTTTAACCCAGATGTTGCTAAACCACAACTCCTAGTAGCCTTGCAATTCTGGGAGTTGCAGTTCCTCAAGTTCTGGAGGACCACACCGTTCCCACTCAGAGCAAGAATGAAAACGGTAATTATTCCAGATTAACCTTGGGTGGGCCGACTGCCCAAGGAGAAGTCAGGCCAGTGACACCAAGTGGCCAGAGAGGGAGGGGAGAGCAGCTGTGTCCAGTGAGTACATCCCTCCAGGGTTGGGGTCAAGAACTGCCCCTCCTCATTTCAATTGTGCTCTGTAGTGGGGCGTAGAGGTGAAGCCCCCAATCGGGCTGGGAGACAGTTCTTTCCTGGACAGGAGAGGGAAGGTCACCAAAAAGTGAGCCTGCCTCATGAGCAAGAGAAGGTGGGGAAGGGGGGAATTGCATTCCTTTCCTTTTGGCCCCAAACCTGAAAAGCAGCAGCTTAACAGCTGAATAAACTTTTTAAAGTGCTGCTGCTCCTGTGGCTGTGATTAGAGGGGTTATTAGAGGGATGACTCACCCCTCCAAGGTGTAAACAACTTCTCTGCTCTCGTCCAAGAGGGCTGAGGCCTAGCTTCCCAGCTCCAAGCCTCATCCCTGTTATCAATGTTTTTTTTTTCCTTCTTCTACAAAATGTTCCTGCCCTTCCCAGCCTCGCTGGGCTGTTGCTGGGGTCTTGGCCAGCCACTAGTGCGGTTCGCAGAATCATAGAATTGGAAGAGACCACAACAGCCATCGAGTCCAGCCCCCTGCCGTGCAGGTATACACACTCAAAGTATCCCCAGCAAATGGCCATCCAATCTCTGTTTTAAAAACTCCAAAGAAGGAGACTCCACCACGCTCCGAGGCAGCATAGTCCACCGTCGAACAGCTCTTATACTGTCAAGTTCTTCCTGATGTTTAGGTGAAATCTCCTTTCCTGTAGCTGGAATCGATTGCTCCGTGTCCTAGTCTCTGGAGCAGCAGAAAACAAGCTTGCTCCATCTTCAACATGACATCCCTTCAGATGGCTATCACGTCATCTCTTAACCTTTTTTTCCATCAGGCTAACCACACCTAGCTCCCTCAGCTGATCCTCATAGGGCATGGTTTCCAGACTCTTCTGTTCTCAAGCATCAGCTGCCTGCTGTCCTCCCAAGCCTTCCTTGGCACTCATGCTCTCTTCTTATCCATCCCTATCCCGTGCCTCCACCAGCCTTCATCCACAGCTGGCTGGGGCATGATGAGCGCTCTGGACGGACTCCGAGGACCTAGCTTGACCACCATCTCACTCTTTCAGCCTTTTCTTTCAATGCAAGGACTCCCAGGGGGCTGCTTTTGCTCAGTGTGGGTTTCTCCCTCCCCTAGCCCCTGCATGGATAGACCGGGCTGGAGGGAGGGAATCAAAGAACCCCTATGCATGCACTCTCTCCATCTATCTTGCGCCTGTTCCCAAATAAGGGCATGAGCCAAGTTCCCATGAGAGACATCTGCTGGGTGCAGTCAGAGCCAGGGTAGCGCTGGAGGAAAGAAGAAAGCTGCCTGAGGGGGAGGGTTGATGTGATTGCCTATTAAGAAAGCACAAATGCAACAAGAGGACCAGCTGCTTTGGGCCCTATATCCACCACAAAGGCTGATGGGGGGGGGGGGCAGAGAAGATGGAGGGCTTCAGTTGCTACCAGTATACCCTCCCAAAATTTCACAGATTAAAAACTGGGACAACTGTGGTCAAGCAACATCAGTGTGGTCGAGATGGCAAAAAGTAATTAATGAGGAAGGACACACAAACTGAGAAAGGCTGGAGCAGTTTGCTTTTGCCTGAGCCTCCTGGGAAGGGCAAGCTTCTGCCTGCTGAGTTATTGGAGTGCACACTACTTTCTTCGAAGCAACTGAACTAAGCTGAAGGCAATGGGGGAATGGAGGAAGGAGAATCTGGGACATTTTAAATGCACCTGAAAAGTGGGACAGAGGAAGAATCAGGACAGTCCCCGCCAAACTGGGCAGTTGGAGGGTATGTAGCAGCTCTATCTTGAGGTTTTCCCCAGCTAGCCCCTCCTTGAATTCATGGGGTAGAGGTCTGTAGCCTCTTCTAGAGATGAAAGTTAAAGTACTGCATTTGCTGGCATAGAAGATGCACTTTTCCCCAGAAAAATTATGCTTGAAAATGGGGTGTGTCCTATATACCAGCAAATATGGTATTTCAGTTGCCTATGAGGCCCAGAGAGGGATGTAGCTATGGAAGGAGGGGGCAGAATGAAAGCACTGTGCGAATAAAAATTCTCCCCTTCCCGTGAAATTTACCTTTAATCCCCACATTTCTAGCAATAAAGTAACAGAATTTAGAAATACAATGCAGGCATTTTAAAAAAAAAGGTGCTAGGCAAAGTGACTGGGGGAACTCAAAGACAGCAAATGGGAGAGTTTTAGTGTGAATGACTTTCAGTGTCTCACTGCAATGCTGAAAATCCAGGGAAGCTGTTCCTTCTATTTCAACCGTGGCTGGTACAGGTTAGCTTGGCCAACAGAGACCCATTGATGGAGCAGAAAGACAATGCAAGGGTGGGAGAAGGGCAGCGGTGAGGAGGAATGAATGGCCCAGTGTGTGTGTCCCTGCTGAAGGCAGGCGTCACAGCTAAGACGGCTGGAAAATATCCACAAATGGCTACCAACTCTCAGTCTTCCAATCCATAGCCTGCCCAGAGCATTGTCACCAGCTGAGTTCAGAATACTGGAATATCCAGAAAGCACTAAACTCCATCTTTGGAAAAGGACAGTTTTGATTTGATTTGATTTTTTAAAGTAAAAGGGGAAGAGGAACCTGGCAGCGCCTTGATCAATTTGAGCTTACCCCTTCATGGATTTTAATCTGTTTCTATTAGACGCCCTGAGTAAAATAACTCGACCCGAAAAGATGCTGCTAAATTCCTTCCCTCTCTTTCTGACACTGAAACAGACTGACACAGTTCCATCTCTTTCTAAACAGATTTTAAAAAATAATCCAGTCATAAAACTTGGTATTTAAATGGCGACGGGATTTGGAGCTGCAGGTGAAAGAAAGCACACAGTTTGGTTCCCATGGCCTGGTGTGGCCCAAGCAAACAAGCCAGACCATAAAAGGCTCTTTTCCTCCCTTTGTGGCCGTTGGTGTGGATGAGAGTTTCCAGAGAAACTGCTGATAACAAGAAGCCTGCTTGGATGGGTTTGAAGCCCAAGAGAGTCTAGGACCCCAAGCAACCCCTTGCCGATCCTAACACTGTGAAAATTTGCTGATCCTAATGGCCAAGACAGGGTCGCTATGAACTTCCATGGGAAGCACACCAGAAGCCCTTCCAAGCCATAAAGCACACCCACAGCCACCCAAGGATAACTATTTAAAAAGTGTCTGTTTGCACCAGTGCTCCTCAGAGCTTTTCCCCAGGAGGAAAAACCCACACCAGGGTCAAGAGCACATCTACCATTTTAAAGAGGGTAAGGGTGCCTCCCCTTCATTGCCTTCAATCTACATCCCAGCTAAGGAACCTGAAAGCTGCCGCCCTCAAAGGAGGGCAAAGATGAAGCCACAGTTGTGTGCTGCTGCTGTTCATCCTCTCTTGTAAACAAGCACTGTTGGGAGAGGCTCTTCTGAAGTCGGCTGTCTGGCCAGTCCACCGCCCACACTCCGTCCTGCTCCAGGCACGGTCTGGAACAAGATGCTGGGCCTTGTGATGCAGAGTCCACTGCTGTGGCTGCGCCCAAGCTGGAGTTGCAGCCGGTACTTCCCCATGGGCTTGTTTCGAGCAAAACTGAGGAAAGCGATGGGCCATTCAGCCAGGCAGGATTGGGATGGCAGAGCTTGGGTGTCGAACACAGAAACTGCCACTTTAGGACTGGGGAAGCATATATCCAGCTTGCTTTGCCTCTACCAAGATAGAGGTGGCATTGCAGCCAAGCGCTGGGAAGCTTCGTAGGGCAAAAAGTCTGACCCACGCTGGAGTTGTCTAAATAAAGCACCAGCTGCTGTCTGATCTTGGAAGCTAAGCAGGGGACAAGTCCAATTAGGACTTGGAAGGGAGACCACCGGGAAATAGCAGGTACAATAAGCTATATTCAGAGAAAGGGAATGGCAAACTTCCTCTGAATAACTCTTGCCAAGAAAACCCTAGGATGGGGCTGCTGTAAGCCCGAATTGACTTGAAGGCACACAAAAACAAGACTTGGCACAGCTGGGATTGTTGTTACTGGGCAGAAACTGCAGTGGCAGCCACTGTTCCTTCTAGCATCAGAAAAGGGGCAAAAGGGAGCTCAGCTGCAGGCAGCAAGTCCTCCAGCTTGCTGTGTCCAAAAGGGTCAGGGAGTAGGCTCATCTAGTATGGTTTGAGCTCAGAGGACTGCTTCATCGGCCAGTCATACTTTGGGGGACCCAGGGTTAATGCACTGGGCTGTCCAGAGATCTTGGCTTCAAATGGTGGAAGATAACAGTGCTGTCACTATTGCAGCCTTCTCTCTTGTTGCTGTGCGCCTTCAAGTTGTTTCCCGCTTAATGGTGACCCTAAGGCAAACCGGTCATGGGGTTTTCTGGGGGCTGAGAGTGTGTGACACACCCAAGGCCACCCAGTGGGTTTCTGTGGCTGAGCAGAGAATTAAAACCTGGTCTCCAGGGTCACAGTTGAACGCTCAAACCATTACCCCACACTGACTCTCTGGCAGGCAGCATGATTAGAATCATGGCTTCCCACGTCCTTGGAAGAGAGGCAGAGGCAGGCAAAGGGCAGGCACCCCTTTCCAACAGACACGCTTGCGTCCATGCGTGCATACTTGCCCTATTTGGCTGAGGTAGCAGCTCTGAGCCAGGAGCAATAAAGACAAAAGCACTTTATTACAGGATAAACCCAAAGCAGAGGACACAGTTCACTATACAGATTTATACAATATGGGAAGAGGTACATTTTTAAAATGCTGCTGCAGCAGAAAAGGATCCCGTGATGCAGCCGCCCCAGGGTACCCTTGTACAGCTCAGCGCTGTTGGGGATTTGGCAGCTGGGACGGCGACAATGCCACCCCCCCTCAGTGGCAGCATCACCACAGCCAGGCACTGCCCCAGCAAGCAAGCCAGTCTGTCCTGACAACGGTTGCAGGGAACAGCGATAAGCCCCTCCCTGGTCGTGATCAGGTCTGTGCCTGACTTCAGACCCGCTCCTGGATTTCCATGCCCGGCTCCACATCCCCCCGGGGGCTGGGGCTCGTCCGTCGGAGGACGTGTTCTGTCCGAAGGCCTCGCAGCTTTCCCAGCAGCTCCTGGATGAAATCCTGCAAAAGGAAGGCAGTGGGGATAGGGCTGAGTTCTGCCTGTCTGGCTCCCATGGCCAGGATAACGCCAACTGCCAGGCAATTCATTTGAACTGTGCGTGTAGACGCACCACGGAGCCAATCCCTGTCTCTTTAAGTGCCATCGCCATCATTCCCAGCCACCACCAACATCCCCTTCTGAAAGCAGCCAGTCCCAGCCTGAGCATCACCGGTGCATGTGCATATGTGGGGACTGCTTCATATTTTCCAGCTAGCCGAAGGATTCCCAGGTCAGATTCTGGCAAGCCGGAGTGGGACAGGACAGCAAAGGCAGTGGCCAGAATTCCGTTAGTGACACACGCGTGCATATGTCTCCTTTTGGAGAGAACACCAGGTGATGTTCTATAGCTGTTTGCACAATATTCCAAACAACCTACCACTAATAGTACACTAATACTAATAGAACACAGCCTAAAAAACCCGGAAAACCCACAACAACCAACCTCCCGCAATGACTGTCAAAGCCCAGGAGGGTCTGCCACGTACCAGTGGGGAGGGGAGACCCCAGGGAGGGAATTCAACTGATGTAGCTCTGAGTGTAAGGGACAGGAGGGTACACTCCAGCTGTGAGCCCACTCTCATTTCCTTCCCTGCTGAGCCGAGCCGGTTCATCAACGTTTGAATTGCCTCCCTGCTTTTTCTGCTCCCCTGTGTAAGCAGCAGCAACGATCCTCAGGGGCCAGACAGCTGCAAGGGTGTGTGTGGCTAAAGCGTGAAGTGTTAGAGGACAGTCCCTTGCACCTCAAACAAAAAGAAGGAAGGATGACAGGGGCAGACATGGTACTGTGCAGTTGGAGCATTGCACTGGGACTGCTTGATGCAGAATCCCGGCCAGCGGGAGCAAAACCAAAAGCAAGAGCTGGCATTTTCCCAAAAGCAGGAGCTGGCATTCTCTGGAAATGACCAGTGGGGATTGGAACTTCAGGAATCCTCCTTGGGGAGTCTGAGCACCCACCCCAGAGATAGGGGGAGTGTAGAGTCTGTGACACCTCAAGGAATGCGGGGGATTCTGGGAGAACGGCCAGGGTTCATGCATGGAATAGCAGTTTCCCGCCTAGCCTCTCCCGTGAAGTTTTCCACAACTCTTCAACCGCTAGCACTACTCCTAGGCCTTGCGGTAAGCTGTTGCTTCCTTCTGCGCTTCCCATGGGGCCCGGAGAAAAGCCTGGAAGTTAACTGGTGCTCAAGAAGCAAAGGTACCCACCTCTGTGTTGCTGTGGCATGATTCCAAGATACCCTAGAAAAAAGAAAAAAGATGGGAAGAAGGGCCAGCCTTCTGCAAATAGTAGCACCCAACTCCCCCACTCTACCATAAATGTACAGTAGTACCCAAGGGGAGTCCAGTTGTCTGGAAAATCCCACAAGTGTTTCTCTGCATGGAAGCAAAAGTACACTTGGAATAAATTAACTATTTATTGCTCTTTCCTGACACTCTAGGTCAGCTGCCACCCTCTGCCGCCAGGCAAAAAGGGGAAATTCCTTCTTTTTACTCATTACCTTGTGTTTTGCTTCTCAAATTGGAAGTGGTCCTGTTCCAGTTTGGCTTCTCGCTCAATCCCCAGTTTCACTGTGGTATCATGCAGCCCTCTGAAAAGATGTTCTCCTAACATCCAAGTATCAGTTCTCTTTCCCTTTCGATCCCTGGCCTGTTTTGACAAACTGGAGGATGGCTGGGCTTCCTGGGGCTCTCCATCAGACCAATTTCTACTCAGAGCCAAATGGAGCAAAACAGCAGGATGTCTGTTTGTTCCATTTCCGTTATTTGTTGTTAATATGTCATCAAGCTGACTCTGCCTTTTTGTGACCTTATCCTTGGGTTTTCTTGGCAAGATTTATGTAGAGGAGGTTTGTCCCCGTCTCCAGCTTTGGCCTGAGAGCGCATGACTTGCCCAAGGTCACCCTGTGGTTTTGAGGTCTGAGTGGCGATTTGAACCCCGATCCCCCCAAACCCTAGTACAACACTCAAAGTACTACATTCCACTGGCCCCAATCCCATTAGGTTCATCTATTAATACCCACGCGTACCCTCTCAGGCCCTTTAGACATTGTTCCTTTTAGCTGGATTAATCCAGTTGTCAGTTCTTCTACACTCAAGCCCAGTTCCTTGGTTTACATGATAAGAACTACAAAATTTGGCACACTGTGGGCCTCCTCCCACTACCAGGCCTGGAATTTCCTGTACACATTTGTACTCTCTCTTTCTCAGCATGCTCCAGGCATTTACTCACTTTAATGTTATTTCTAATCACCTCCAGATGATTTGATCACACTGTCTGGATACAGAGATGATACCCACACTGACAGATCACACCTTGTCCTTTAATCTTGGTTTCCTCCATCCCGGATTGGGCTGACAGGCTCAGCCCAGTCTTGGACCTCTGTCTCTGAAAGTGGGTCCCTGCTTACTCCAAAAGCAGCTACCAACCTGCAGCTTCTTCGCCCTCTCACTGTCCGTGGACATCTCCAGGAGAGCATCAATGTTCACTTCATCGGGCATCTCTGCTTCCTGCAACAAAAGCAAGAGCGTCTTTGGAGCCAAGTCAAAAGGCAGCCTCTCCAACACAAGCCTCCCCCAGAGGCCGGTCCCCTGGAATGAGCAAAGTAAGCACAGCTGACTTGTATCCATTGGTGCATTTCAAACACCTCTGAAGTTGACACTGGCTGTTTCCAATTTGGAGATTGTAAAATGCACTCTGGAAAAGGCAGAGGTCAGAGCAGCTTCTAGTCACAGGCTTCACCTCTGCTGTTTGGAGAGGAAGGGAGAGACTCAACCAGCATGTCCCCCGCCCTTCCATCAGCATCTCGGAGATATAAGTGGCAAATGTTCCTCCTTCTTCCTTCCCTCCCTCCAAGTTTCCAGATGGGAGTGATCCAGGACCAGCTGCTCTCCCTTACCCAACCGCTCTTTTCCCCAGGAGGGAAGCCATGTTCCTTGCTCTGTAAGCTCCCAGCCAGCATGCGAGGCCTTGGGCAGAGGAGGAAAATGCAGTATCAGAAAATCTGCCTCTCCTTGTGCCGTGGCACTCAACCACAGCCTCACTAACATGCACAAATGGGCAAGCAGAAACAGGCATGACTCCCCTGCCATCACTTGCACCCTCGGACTGGGTACAAGGGAGCAACCCAGTCTGGGTTTGCCACTGCTGAACTAGCCAGTCAGCCAAGTCTGACTCCCTGGGGAGGAGAAAAGACAGCCAGACTAGAAAACTCTCTCCTTTCATGGAAGGCTTGGAGAGAGGCGCCTCTTTTATAGATTAGGCCATATTCTCTCCCTTCCCCACCCTGCTGTAGAAATCTTTTCTGGGCAGGAAGAAAACAGAAACTTTGGGAGGCTGTTATAAAGTCAGGAGGTAGAGTTACCCCCTTTTCTGCAACATGCCTAGCCAGTATACACACACACTTCTAGACCCCCACAAGGAAGGGGGGGAACCTAAGCCTGTTTTTTACCTCTCCAGTTCAAGACCCGCTTCATGGCTAAGCAGTTACAAGGAGAAAGAAGAGCAGATGACGGGGTGCTCTTGGGCAGACAGGGCCTTATCGGGGCCCATCAAGGCCAGTGTTACTCGTGATAGCATGCTTCCTTCCTTTTCAACGTGGAAAAGATTTCACAACCAACACCAGCTAAGCCCAGACATCATTAGAGGTTCATTTTACAACCCTCATCTACAACAAACTGGTAGTTTCTTCTAAGAACATGTGCTACATTGAGGCAGCAGGGAGCAAATTCCACTTTATTTTTATAATCATGAAGGTGTGACAAATGTAAATGAATTAGGAAATGAAACAGAGTTGGAAACTGTTTTGCATTTAAAATAACCAGGCATTAAGAAAAGTTACAAGGTATGGAATGGGGAGGCAGCAAGGAGGAGAGAGAAACATTTACTGTATACTTTACATCCAAAGGGAAACACAGGCATCTCAATTCTACCTTTACTCCCTGCTAGAGTAGACCTACTTATGTGTTGACTCATCATTCAATACAGTTGGCCTTCCACATTTGCTAGGGTTAGGGGCACAGGATCCCACAAAAGTGGAAAAAGTGCAAATATCAAGGTGTGTGTCTGTGGGAAGAGGGCCGAGGGATGGTGGGGGCAGCAAGCGACCAGGGTCCAAACCAGTTCAGGGAAAAGGGGTGGGTTGGCATGGTGGACCTATAATTCCTTTCTCTCCCCCATCTCCCTCCCTGGGTGTGGAGGGGGGCACTGGGAGAGGATTTGTTGAGCTGAGAAACTGAGCTGGGAGCATGGGTGGAGGAGGAAGGGGACCAGAGATGGGTTTTTCAAGATCTGCGCATCCTGATCGGAGCTGCTGAGAGGGAAGGTTCTCCGGGAAAAGAAGCACTTGAGGTTGAGAGAGTGAGGAGGGGTTGGAGAAACTCACACATAATCAAATCCATGAAAGTGAAACATGGAGGACCAATTGTAATAGATCGTTGTTTTATTCTATTTATTCTATTCTATTTATTGGGACTAACAAATAGGATTCCAGCCATGGTCATTTAAAGTGGCTGGGGGCTCTCTGTTGCAGAGTCTAAAATTATGAAACTGCACTGATAGGAAGTGGTCCCTCATACAAGCAGTTCCCCCACCCACTGCAGCGCTGTACCACATGGTGGTGGTAAACAGGAGGCAAAAAGCCACAGCCTGAGTTGGGATAAGGGTTCAACTGACCCATAACTGCTGGTGCAATCACAAATCTCTACAGCAACACCACCACGGAGAGCCCAGAAGTATAGGTAGCTGCATTCTAACAGTTTTCATCTCTACCAGGAACAAAGCCATCCCCAAATACTTTGGATAGCACATAACAATACATTAACAGGGAAGATACCCATTTCCCTCCTCTAGTCACTATGGAGACTGCAGCCAAATTCACAAGGAAGAAAGGAGTCCAGGGGGTGGGGTTGTAGGTGAGGTTACAAACTCTGCTAATCAAAAAGTCCTAGAGCTTTGACCCCACAAATCCTGGCCCTACTACACCACGACCCGTTAACAGTCCAGGTGAGTCTTATTCAGCTACACAGTTCCTGCTTCCCTTGTTCAGGGACACTAGAATCGGCCTGATGTACAGGAAGCTGAATTACACCAAAGAGTGGGGAGAAGAGGAAGGCAGACTGACTGGACAAACAAAAGGCCCACAGAATAAAGACTGGGGGACTTTCCGCACTACACTGTTATAATGCTATTTGGAATTCTGGAGTTTGTCATTCACTGCGGCCAAAGAGCTCTCTGGCTGAAAATTCTAAATGCCCCTCCCTAAACTGCAAACCCCAGGGTTCCACAGAAGGTTTAAAGTGCAATAATAACACTATAACTGTGTAGTCCGGAAAGGCCCTGAGATGCAAAAACCACCACTGAGGCAAGGGGTTTCTCAGGCTATCTGATATGTGGGACTGGCATTTATTCACTCCCCCCCATGTGCCAAGGACAGGCACCGTATTTGTGCTCAGTTTCATTCTTTTCTGGAAACTCACCAAGGAGCAGCAACCGTCAAGGGACCACTGCTTTCGGTAGCAATGTCCTAAGGCACATGCTGGAAGGGGAAAGTAAACTGGAGACTGGAGGCTTTAATGCCTAGTCAGAATTCTCACTCAGGATCTTCCTCCTTAACCAAGAGGTCTTCTCCTTCCAGGCAGTGAGTAATGGCAGAAGAAGAGAGAGGTCTTCCCCAGTAATCTCTGGAGGGGCTAGTGGCTGAGTTCAGCGCCTTCTCAATTCATTTTTTTCTCCCATAACCTCTCTTTAGTTCACTTCATAGCCATAAAGTACTTTGTCTGTCTTCGTCAGTCTTCAGCCAAGTCACCAAGACAGATCAAGAAAAGGATTTAGTAAGATTAATGCTGTGATTCGACTTAAAGGGAGAGAAAGCTATCTGTGAGGCAAGAAAGGGAGCAAATATGGCATCTTTGCAAGACACCAGAACAGCCGGGATTATGGAATAAGGGTATTAAGAGAAAGTAAGACTCAACTTGATCCTCCCCAGCTCTGCAGCACAGCACAGGAAGGCAGCTAGAGGCCTGGGACAGGGGAAAAAAGAGAAGGAGAGCACTGCCCTGGGTGCTCAGCTCCATCTCTAGGGCACCAGCTCCAGGCAGTCACTGTCAAGATATTTCTGGCTACCGTGGCCACGAATTGCCAACAGACCTTTCCTCTGCCTAACATGAAATGATGTAATTAAGGAATAGTCAGACTTAAGGGGCTTAACCTTGGGAGGAGCTGTGTGTGAGAGTCTTCTCAGTAGTGGCTCCCAAACTTGTGTGCAATTTTTTTTCCCCAAGGGAGATGAGGCTGGCTCCTATAAGCAAGCAAAGATCTTTTCGTTCCTCTGATCATCTACCAACCGACTTTGCTTGCTGCAAGAGGGCCTTTTAAAGAGGTATATATTTCTTCTTTTTTACTTTTTAACCTTTCTCAACTGTGAGCCACCTCCAGTCCCATTCTGGGTTGAAAGGCGGAATACAGATCTGACAAAACAAGCCAGCCTACAAATCCAGAACTGCTTTCAAGAACGAGTCTACAACCTGCTCAACGACAGCAAGGGCAAAAAACGTCAAGGGGAGCTAGACTCCAGTTCCCGTACTCCCCTAACCAAGGCTCAGGCATGCTGGGACTTGCAAGCATCCAAGCATATATCTGGGTCCAACCTGTCCTCCCCCTGCCAGCTTTTGTTCCTCCCTTTCCCTCCCTTTTCAGAGGCTAAAGTGGTCCTTCCAAGACCGAAGCATTACCCTCCTCCCTCGGCTCTCGATACCCTTGGAAGTCTTCTACCCCCCCACCCCCGCCTCCCAGTGAGCCCCTCCGCCAGAGGTGGGGAGGGGGATGGACCAAGAAAGTCAAGCCGCTGCCCCCAGGGGCCCCTTTCTTTCCATCCTGCCTCTTCCCACGCACCAGATGCGCTTCCCCAGCAGGGCAGATGGCAACCCCAGAGCCCCCTCCCTTGGGGCAGCGCCTGCAGAGGGGGCAGCAGCTGGGGCAGAGGGAGGGAGAGAGGCCTGAAGAGGCTTAACCTCTTCCCTGCCGGAAGGAAAGGCAGAAGCCGAGGCCGGAGATAGGGCTCCCATACAGAAGGCAGAGCGGGACCTCTGCCGCAACCGAAACCCGAAGGGACGGCGTGAGAGAGACGCCGCCTGTGGTCCGAGTGGCGACAGCGAAGGTCCCCGCCCACCCTGGACACGGACTCGGGCAGCCACACCGTCTCGACCTCCCCCTCCTCCGGCCAGACCCGACCAACCACCGTCGGGGCTGAGGATCCACGGTGCCGTCCGTCCCGTCGAAGACACCGGTTAGACGGGGCGGGCCAGGACGCCTGGGTACCCGGGACAACTCGGCGGCGGCGTCTTTCCCAGCACAGGCTTCCACCCTCCCGGTTCGCCTGGCAAAGTTCGCGCCATCCCCCGGCCGCTCCTCGACGGGACGGACGGCATCTGCTATCCCCCCGCCGCGCCCCACTGTCCTTCTCTTCCCTCGCGGCCCACCTGTCCTCGGTAGAGCTCCTCCAAGCGGCCGTCGATCCACTTCTCCGTGTCGAGGCGCCTCTGCAGCTCCCGCCGGTCGTACTTGACGGTGACCCGCGCTTGCCGTCTCTGGATGCCCGGGCTGGGCGTCCGATCCGTGCGGGCGACTCCGGGAGACAGCCCCGCGGGAGAGCGCGCCGGCGAAGCCCGTCCCAGGCGCCTGCCCACCCGGTTCGCCGCCATCGCTGGTCCCTCTGCGACGCCAGACGGGGCGCCCGCCGGCTGCTCGAGCTTTATACCGGCGGAGGAGGGGTGGCGGGGCGGGGCGGGGCAGCGCCGCCGTAGGCTGCGACCCCTCCCTCTTTCCTTCCCTCCGGCGGAGTCGAGCTCGCGTGGGCCCGGTCGGGGCAAGCGGCTTCCCACCGCCACCTGCCGGTCGCCCCGTCCAGGCGAGCCAAGCGGCAGCGATGCAAAGGAGGCGTCCTCGTGTGGCTGATATGGGTGCACGCCCTGCTCCGTGGGGGCTAGGGCCACTTCCACACTACACTTACGGTAGTATTATTGCACTTTCGTCCTCCTCCGGAACCCTAGGGTTTGCAGTTTAGAGAGGAGCCTGTAAAATTCTCCTTCGCCTCAGTGAACTACAAATCCCAGATGCTGGGCTTGGCTTCTGTGAACTACAAACCCCAAACAGGATGTTGAAAGGGGACTGATAGCACGGTAACAGCGTAGGGCAGGTATGGTCTCGGAAACGATGCGTCTATTCATGCAGGCTAAAATAGCATTTGGGAATAGATTACATACCTTTGGATGAAAACCCAGGTGGCCAAGCCACACCAGGGTATGCGTGGTCAAGATGGGAAAAATTATTGAGGAGGAAGAACTGAAGCCCAAGAGCTCTCTGGCTGAGAATTCTAAACACCCCTCTCTAAGCTACAAACCCCAGAATTCCACAGGATGTTGCAAGTGGAATAATAGCACCATAACAGTGGCCATTTCCGCACTACAGTGTTAAACTGCTGCTATTCCACTTTCAAAGCCCTGTGGAATTCTGGGGTTTGTAGTTTACTGAGACCAAAGAGCTCGTTGGCTGAGAATTCAAAGTGCCCTTCCCTTAACTACAAACCCCAGAATTCCATAGGAGGTTGATAGTGCAATAGCAGCACTTTAACACTGTAGTGTGGAAATGGTCAGTGTAATGAGGAAACGGCCTTACACCCTCTTTCTCCCAGAGCCATCTTTATCCGATGCTGTGGTCAGTCTGGACTGCCTCACCCCACCTCACTCTACGCTCCGTCTCCCTCGCCGATCCCCAAAGAACGGATGGGGGAGCCCTCGCCTGCCTCTATGACGTCGTTGCATTGTGGAGGTTTCAAGATCCATTGCAGCGTGTCTCTGCTTTGCATAGCGAGGCAGACAGGCAATACGGGTCTGCCCTTGGAGCCCTGAAATCCAGGATCATCTCCCGCTCACCCCCGAGGTCAGCCAAGTTCCAAAGTGGAGCCCCACAAGCAAGGATACGAAGGCTTGAACTTTCCCTGGCTCAACTGAGTTTGCAGGTAGACTGCCTCTGAGACTGGAGGTTCCATTGAACAGCCAGTAGCCACTCAGCCACCCCTTTCTTCTCCAGATATTTGTCAAATCCTTCCTCACAGCTCTGCAAAGGCATGGCCATCCCCTCACCTTAGGGCTGGTAAATTCCATGAACTGATTCTGTGCAAAAGAAGATTATCCTTGAACAGAAATTGACTGCCCCTCTCCTTCACCGTTATTTTCATCTTACAAGAACTGATCACCCGTCAGAACAAGAGATCTAACCACGCGCTAACCTAGTAATTCTAGTGGATCTTTAATAGTGGAATAATATTTTTTTTTTCCTTTTTCCTTACAGTCTGGGCTGAGGAGGTCACAAAGTTAGTTTTGGTAAGTTAGTAACTTAGTAACTAAGTAAAGCTTTGTGTTTTAGTTAGCTTTTTAGTGCTGTGTTTTAGTTTCATTTTAGTTCGTCTTTGTGAACCAGATTGTTTGTGTTAAAATTAACAAATAAATAATCTGAAAAAAGAAAGAAAGAAGCGGATCACGCTGTCTCTGTCCACAAAAGCAGGTGCCACAAGATTGTTTGAAGTTTTTCCTGGAACAGAAAAGCACGCTCTCTTGAAAAGGGTTAAAGGTTGCTACTGCTCCTCCCATCAGCACCTTTCTTTCTGGAGAAAAGGAGCAGAGGTTATTTCTTGACTCCATGTCCTCCCCTGAACGTAAAAAAAAAAAAAGTCAGCACTTCCCCCTTTCTATGAGAAAGGATGTGACAGTGCCTCAAGACATCCTGCTCAGTAAATCAGACTTTTGCTTAGGAGGCAGAGCAAAAAAGACCACCCCTGAATCCCCTTTCCTTTCCCTCTTTTTTCTTGTTGCAGAAGACATTGTATTTTGCATGACAGGCAAAGGTTTTGCTATCAGATTTTGCACAAAATAGGCCTTTGTGCAAACAGACATTTCACTGGAAGCTGCCAAATGGGAGAAATCACCTCAAAATGTTCCAAAACAGTCACCATCCTGCCAGCAGAAAGAAAACATAGACAAGAATGAAAAGAAAAATTAAATTGCTGGATGAAGAGGAACCCAGCCAGCAACAATCCTGCCCTCCTGGGATATTTTCAGGAAAATCTGTCCTGCTCAGAGAGACAATCAAGGCGTATGAAACTATGCATTGTGTGGAGTAAGCAAACAGAGAAAGTCTTTTTTTCTCCCTCTTTCATAATAGTAGAATTTGGAGTCACTCACTGATGCTAAATGATGAAAGAGTCAGGAGAGATCATGGAGTGTACAGTTAAACCGTGGAACTCACTGCCACAAGATGTAGGAATGGCTGCCATGACAGACAATTTTAGAAGACGACTGGATAAATTCATGGGGATGAAGTCATGAATAGGGGATGTAAAGAATGCTCATCCCAGAAAAGAAAGAAATCCACTGAGACATCTTGTTAAGAATATGGATCAATTGCTCACCATAATTTTCATAGTCATGCCTTTTTTCCAAAAACAAAAAAGATTTGTGCACAAACCACTACACCATGCTGGCTCTCATTCAAAGGAGTAGTCCTTGTCAATTTAATTTTGGGTATGGGAATCAGGTATCCACCCAGGAAGGGTTTAGAGGAAAAGCCCAGCCTCAAGGGCAAATGTGAGTTTTTTGGGGAGGACAGAGGCAGGGCTCCCTGATGTAGAGCCAAACTGCTTTCACTGCCCCCCATTTGACTCTCAAGTCCCTCCCACATCTTTGCAAAAAAGCAAAACAAGCAGCTGGGAAGGAAGGAAAGGAAATCACACTTCCTCCGTGGGTTCACCTTGTTCCAGCAAATGGTGACATCCCAGGAGAGCTGGATTCCCTCCAGGAGTCAAAGATGCCTTCCTCAGCTAGCTATAGAGAGAGGGAAGGGGGGGAGAGAGAGATAAAGAGAGCTCCCCTAGCGTTGTAGTGTATCTGGTAATTCTGCCCCATCCTTTTCAAAGCAGGAAGGAGACTCAGTGGTTTGAGAGAAGACGGAGCTTGGCTTTCCAGCCTCTCACATTTGGGGCCAGGGAAGCAGGGCCCGGTAGACACCTCGTTGGTCCAGAGGGCCCCCGCTTGTTGGGGGAGGAACTCCCACACTATAGGCAACGGGTCCAGATGGTGGGAAGCCAGATTCCTGGAAAGCAGTGCCGATTCCTAGACAGCTTGGGTCCAGACTATTTGAAGGACCAAATCTCCCTCTCTTCATCCCGCCACCTTCTCAGCCCTGTTTGATGGGAGCACGGGCAGGAGATTTCTCGGTGGTTGCTCCCAAGCTTTGTAATTCTCTCCCCAGGCAGGCTTGGATGGCTCCCTCTTTGCTCTCCTTCTGCTGGAAAGGGAAATACAGTGGCCCTTCCATTTTTGTGAGGGTTCAGGGAGCAGAACCCTCAGGAAATTAGAAAAACACAAATAATTCCCCCGCCCTGGCAATCTCCCTCCCTGGGCGCCCTCCTCCCCTTGCCTTTTGCCCTGGTGCACAAGCCTTCCTTCTCAGCTCAGGGGACCCAGGCGAGCGAATGGAAGAGGGAAGCTCTGGAGGGGAGAAGGAAGGCATCACATACCTCCCCACTCCTAACATTCCCTTGCCTTTGGCTCAGGCCTGCTTGTCTTCATTCTCTGCATCTGGCAAAACACAAGGAAATCAGAGGAAGAGAATGTGGGGGGCGGGGGGAGGCATGCATATGCCTTGCGAATAATCAAATTCGCAAAAGTCAAAGGTTGATGGAGGACTGTTGTCTGTCAGGTTTTTAGGAACTGACCGTGATGGGCTTTAATGCTGTGCTGTTTTCTTGATTTTTTTTTAATATGCTTTTAAACAGTTCGAATGAGTTAAGATGATTTATTTTTTAATACAGTCAGCCTTCCACATTTGTGGGTTTCACTTTTGCAGATTTGATTGCTCACGGATCGTTTGCCGTCACCTCTGCTGCCTCTCTGTGCCATTTTTCATAGGGACTGCAAGCCTCGTGAGGCTGAGAAACTGCGAACGAGGCTTGTAAGTCCCTCTTAAAAAGGGTGTGGGGCAGCCGTGGAGGTGGCAGGAAGCCCCACAGCCCCCCACTTCTGCCTTGGGAAGGAACCCTGAGGCCTCAAAGGAATCCATGGTGGGTGGAATATGATGATCATACTTTTTTTTGTGTTAAATATGGTTTGGTGGGGCCTAGAGTTATTCCCGGATTTTCCTCTTTCACAGGGGTCCTGTGTCCCTAACCCTAGCGAATGTGGAGGAATGACTGTAATTTACTTGTTTTTTTAAAAAATACTTTTTAAGTTTATGCTTTTTATCAATGTTTCTGTATAGCTTTCAGTTTTTATGCTCAGTAAGGTAGAAGGCAGTAGGAAAAGAGAGAGACCCCATTGCAGGTGGGTGGACTTAATGAAGGAAGCTGTAGCCCTGAGTTTGCAAAACTTAAGCAGAGCTGTTGATGACAGGGTGACTTGAGAGGTGCTCATTTGTAGCATCGCCAGAAGTCTGAAGTCAACTTGACGGCAATTAACAAGGACAACAAACAACAATCTTGTGCTTATCACTCAGGTAAGTGCATAACATCCGAACAACAGAAGCAAAGTCCACTCCATTCTTGTAGCCATGAAGGTTCAGGCTGAAGTAAATTTAAAATGTGGAATTGCAGATGCTCAGATAATTTTATTATTATTACTAACGGATATACCCGGCATTGCCTGGGATTTTATTTTCTCGTTGGTAATACTTGTTAGAAAGATTTGAGATCCTGTGTCTCTAATTCCCCAAACTGTCTTGTCCAGTACCTGTAATTTTTCCCCATATTCCCCAAGCCAATCTGTATTTAGAGTTATTAACATACAGAGGTTGGGTTCCTGAGGGAATACACTGCCCTCCTCCTTGCTGCTAGGCCTCATCTCCATAGAATCATAGAATCATAGAAATGTAGAGTTGGAAGAGACCACACGGGCCATCCAGTCCAACCCCCTGCCACGCAGGAACACCCTCAAAGCACTCCTGACAGATGGCCATCCAGCCTCTGCTTAAAAACCTCCAAAGAAGGAGACTCCACCACACTCCGAGGCAGCATACTCCACTGCCGGACAGCCCTGACCGTCAGGAAGTTCTTCCTGAGGTGCAGGTGGAATCTCCTTTCCTGCAGCTTGAATCCATTGCTCCTTGTTCTGGTCTCTGGAGCAGCAGAAAACAAGCCCTCTCCTTCCTCTACAGGGCATCCCTTCAAATATTTAAACATGGCTATCATGTCCCCTCTTAACCTTCTCTTCTGCAGACTGAACATACCCAGCTCTCTAAGTCTATCCTCATAGGGCATGGCTTCCAGGCCTCTCACCGTTTTGGTTGCCCTCCTCTGGACCTGCTCCAGCCTGACCATGTCCTTCTTGAATTGGGGTGCCCAGAACTGGACACAGGATTCAAGATGAGGTCTAACCAAAGCAGAGTAGAGTGGTACCAGTACCTCCCTCGATCCATACTCCTATTGATGCAGCCGAGAATTGCATTGGCTTTCTTGGCTGCCGCATCACACTGCTGACTCATGTTCAGCCTGTGGTCTATTAAAACTCCTAGATCCCTTTCGCACGTACTGCCATCCAGCCACGTGTCCCCCATCCTATATTTCTGTATTCCATTTTTTCTACCTAAGTGTAGGACCTTACACTCCTCTCTGTTGAATTTCATTTTGTTAGCTTTGGCCCAGCTCTCCAATCCATCCAGGTCATTTTGAATTTTGATCCTGTCCTCTGGTGTATTAGCAACCCCTCCCAATTTGGTGTCATCTGCAAATTTGATGAGCATGCCCTCATCAATAGCAACCAGCCTATTCAAGATAGACACAGTTTACCGAAGCCCAAGAGCTCTCTGGCTGAGAATTCTAAAGGCCCCTCCCTAAACTGCAAACTCACCAAGGATTCCATAGAATCTTCTTAGATAGTCAATCCTATGAGGTCTTTGCCTGACACAGACAAACAAACAAACTTTGACTTTTATATATTACATTAACAGGCTTGGGAAATCTGTTTTGCCTTCTAAAAAAAAAAAAATAACATCCAGAATATAGAAGTAGCTGTAAAATGGCAGGACTGGGGAGCCATGATGGTGTAACAATTTGAGCATTGGATTACAACTCAGGAGGCCAGGGTTCAAATCCCCACCTGGCCAAGAAAACCCACTGGGTGACCTTGGGCAAGCCACGTGCACTGAGCCACAGAAGGAGGCAAAGAGAAACCCCCTCTGAACAAATTTGGCCAAGAAACCCCATGATAAGTTCTCCTTAGGGTCTTCACGTAAGTCAGAAATGACTTGAAGGCACATAACAACAAGGAGGGAGGAGAGAATTGTTAGATGTGTGGTTCACAAAGGAAGGAAGACCAACACGGCTGATCTAAAAGGAGACTTCATGAGACCATGACATCCAAGGTCTAAAATTATCAAGTTGTACCACTGAATCCGGCCCCGGGAACCAGCGTAGCAAAAACTACTGTGAAGGACATGACCGGTCGTTTGGCATTTCTTGCTGATTTGGGCTTCTGCCCAGTTCCCACCCATTTTAACCGGGGCTTTAGGTCAGGGGTAAGAAAAGTGCAGCCCACAAGGCTGTATTTATACCCTGATTCTCCCAGATTGCTCTTTATTCTGGCCAAGCAAAAGAGAGTGAATGTCCTTTATTAGAAGCCTGCAGGCATGAAATGGAGTTTCACTTTTTAAATTGATCCCAGCTGTGTCCCCCATACTATTTGAAATTTGAAATTTTCCTTTTTTGGGGGAATGAGAAGTGGACTTTGTGGAAGGGGGGCAGAATTGGCAGTCTGTGCAGCCCCTGGAAGTTCCCAAATTGGTCTCTAGATCTGCTGAAGTTCTCTCCTTTAGAGTCACTCATCTTCCTCTGAGATGAAATACAGGAGAGATAGTGGGGTCCAGATTGTATGGGAAGCCCCCCCCCCGAGTCACTTTGTCTCACCATATATTTAAGACGTCAGGTTCTTGTTAATTTTATTTATTTATATATATATATATATATATATATATATATATATATATATTGCCCTTCATCCAATTATCTCAGCTTGATAATCAAAATGTATTTTAAAAGCACGCATCCAAATGAGAAATGATTCTAAAGGAGAGATTTTTTTTTCCTCCAACAGTATAGAGACCACAAGGGTGGACTGATCCCAAAAGCAGGCTTTTCAGAGTAACATCTAGAGTGCCAGGCCATCCATCGATATTGAGAAGGTAAACTGGCACAAACACAGCCAGGCAGGTATGGAGGAGGCTTTAAAAGATGAGCCCTGGGATGAGCACTCTGACATGGGCTAGAAAAGGATGGGACAGGACAAAGAACTGCGTCCCTATAGGGAAGGAGGGTTTCATCAGACTGCTCCCGATGAAATTCTGGATGTTGGTTCTGTATCAGTACTGACTATGGATGATTTACATAACCTTAAAAGCAAACCATGAAGAGACTGAAATAGTTCAAGATTTTCCATACCTTGGCTAACCATTAATCAGAATGGAGACTGCAGGCAAGCTATCAAAAGAAGACTAAGGGCGTTTCCACACTACACTCTTATACAGCCATTATTCCACTTTCAACATCCTGTGGAATTCTGGGGTTTGTAGTTTATTGAGGCCAAAGAGCTCTCTGGCTGAGAATTCTAAAGGCCCCTCCCTGAACTGCAAACCCCAGGAATCCACAGGGTGTTGAAAGTGGAATAATAGCACTCTAACAGAGTAGTGTGGAAAGGCCCTAGGACTTGGAAGGGCAGCTATGACAAGATCCTGAAGTGTAAAGGTATATCATAGAATACTAAAGTTAGGAGTGTCCATGCCATCGTATTTCCCATTTCTATGTACGGCTGTGAAAGCTGGACAGTGAAGAAAGCTGATAGGAAGAAAATCAACTCGTTTGAAACTGGAGAAGAACACCCTGGACTGCTAAAAAGATAGATAATTGGGTCCTAGAGCAAACCAAGCCTGAGCCCTCCCTAGAAGCCAAGATGACTAAACTGAGGCTGTTGTGTTTTGGCCCTATCATGGGAAAACCTGATTCAGTAGAAGAGACAATAAGGCTTGGTAAGGGGGAAGGCAGTAGGAAAAGGGGAAGACTGCATTACAGATGCATGCATGGACTCAATCAAGGAAGACACATCCCTGAATCTGCAAGACCTGAGCAGGGCGGTTGGAGATAGGGCGAGTTAGAGGTCTCTCCTCCATTGGGTTGCCATAAATCGAAGTTGACTTGACAGCCATTATCAACAACAACTGTTCCAGGCTTTCTTCAGGGGCAGCTCCAAAACAACAGCCCTCTGAGGAAGGTCATGCTGAAAGAGCAAGGGAATAGTTCAAGGTCTCTCAGTGAGTTTGGTGGCTCAGTGGGGATTTCAACCTAGATGGTGTTCAGCTGGCATCTAAACAGAAGGCTACCTGTTCTTGGAATGGGAAGAGCTTCCTCCTGTCATTGAGGTGAGCAAAGTGTGGCCCTGAGGACGTGGAAACGTTCCCTCCACAAGGCTTGAATTTTTGGCCCAGCTTGCATTTTAATTAAAAAGGGATTTGGCTCTCTTGGAAGCAGTCAAGGAGTGAAAATTCACATTTTTTAAAAAAAAAACTAGATTTTTAAAATATGAATGTCAATTCACCTTTTCAATAGTTCCTCTGCATTATTTATTTGTTTATTTATTTACAAAAAATCTTTTTCAGAACGTTGGATTCCCTCCTGGAAGAATGGCGGGGTATGAACCCAGTAAATAAATTTTAAGAGGGAATGTCCAGCCACTTTCACTTTATAATCTCCTCTGGGGCTTTCCTAGCGTTTTCCGACATAAGTGGGCATGAAGTTGGAAGTGAATGTAATTTTGGCCTAAGTACCAAAAAAAGGCAACAGATCCTCTCTGATCTTGGAAGTTAAACAGGGGCCATTTCCGCACTATACTGTTATACTGCTATTATTCCACTTTGAGCATGCTGTGGAATTCTGGGCATTGTAGTTTACTGAGGCCAAAGAGCTCTTTGGTTGAGAATTCTAAAGGCCCCGCCCTAAACTGCAAACCCCGGGGATCCATAGGATGTTAGAAGTGGAATAATAGCCCTAGAACAGGGTAGTGCAGAAATGCCCTTACATGTGGATGATTTTGCCTCACTCTTTGCAATGCTAGAAAATCTGGGGAATGAAGGAAAGTTTCACGGAGGGGGCAGAAAACTCTTTTTGGAGGGGGGTACCAATGCTGCTGTCATTTCCCCCTACCCATTGCTACACCTCCGGCTCCACCTTGGAGCCGCCTGACTGGTGGACCCTTCACCGGGAACAGCGAGACGGGGATGTAAGCTGTCGCTTCCACGCGGGGACTCGCCAAAGTCTGAGCTTAAACCGACCGAGCGCATGCGCGTGATCATCTTTCCCTCCTGCGTCTTCCCCGCTGCCCCGCCCCGGCTGTATGCAAACGAAGAGGGCGTGGCTTCCTCTGTTTTCACCACAGGTGCAGCGGAGGCGGAGAGACGTGGCGGACTCTGGTTGTGACGTCGGGCGCCACGATTGGGCGTTGGGAGCCGGGGCGGGGCTCACCTGCGGGGTCTGGCGGCCGCGGCCCCTGCCCGCCCAGTGCCTCTCCAGGTGGCAGCCATGGCGACGAGGAAGAGGATGTGCCCGGCGAGGGGAAGCGGGGGGCTCCGGTGGTGGGCGTTAGCGGCGCTGCTGGTGCTGTGCGCCGAAGCGGAGTCGTTGTCAGGTGAGAAGGAGAGCCCGGGGCCTTCGGGAGGGAGCGGGGCTGGAGGTCCTGGTCTTCGGGCTCCCCTTCCTGCGGTCAAGATGGCGAGCCCGGCAGGAAAGGGAGGCCGTTAAGCGGTCGAGTCTCTATTGCGCATGCCCCCCAGCTCTGCCACCCCCTCCCCACGAGAGCCACCCCGCTCCTTCTCCATTCCCCAGGAGAAGCGGGCGGTGGCAGCGTGACCACCTCGGTGCCCCACCCAGCCCTTCTCTTTCTTGGAGCCCCCCCCGCCGTGCTCTTGGAGAGCGCCAGCCCTGCTGGGCCTGAGAAGGAGTGGAAGCATCCATCTGGGGGCCGGCGGGGGCGTGTGTTTGTGTGGACGGGCCCAGATGTGGAGGAGGGCGGACTGGGTTGGCTGGTTCTGGCTTGTCCTGCGTTAGGGGGCCGTAGGAGGAGGAGAGCGGCACCCCCCCGAGGGTGGAGGAGAGCTAGGACTGGGGACTGAGCCCGGCCACAGTGTGACGTTTTCCATGGGCGGGGGGGGAGGCTTGGGCCATTTCCACACTAGGCTGTTATAGCGTTATTATTCCACCTTCAACATTTTGTGGAATCCTGGGGTTTCTAGTTTAGGGAGGTTTTGACCCCTTCCTAAACTGGAAACCCCAGGATTCCACAGGATGTTGAAAGTGGAATAATAGCGCAGTAACAGCCTAGTGCAGAAATGGCCTCAGACAACAACATGGAGACCCACTGGCACATGGGCAGGAGCGGCACTCTTTATTTGCAGCCTGTGAGGCACCTCGCTTGCGGGGAAGGCTTTCACATGCTGGGTGATGCCCCCAAGATTGGAAGGATGAACAGGTTTTTGAGAGAGGACCCCTTTTTTCCCAAGTGTACCCGCATGTCGGCTCTGCCGGCTTGTCCTGTGGGCCTCTTTAGATGCAGACGCATTTCTGTCATCGGAGTACTTGCTGGCCTTTCTGGTTTCTGAGAGCTTTGTGCCACCTTGTTCCAACCATGCTGCCAGCTTGCACTAGAGGGAAGCAAAAAAGAAGACTGTTTATCCCAGCATCTTCTGTTGAAATTTTTTTGGCCCATTATGCCAGTGTTTGGAAAAGGACTATTTCCAGGAGGCTGTGCCAGTGAGGTAGGGGAGCAGCCCTAGGCAAGTGGGTGCTTTGAGAAGCTAAGGCTGCCCTTACCATGGAAGAGAAGGAGGAAGTAGTACATGTTTACCCTTGGCTAGAGCTTTGTGGGTGGGGAGAGCCACAGACAAAGGCCCAGAGTGTGGGGGTGGAATCTGGGTTAGCGGAGGAATTAGTCTTGTCGAGAATGGGCAAAACTCTCAGGTCATGGAAAGTGCCATGGTGGCTTGTGAATGTCAGGTGGCAAAGTACCTGTTTTCACTGAAACTTTCCCCTGCCTAATGGCCAGTCTCCCCCTGATGTTCCAAGATGTATCTGAAGTAAAGAGAGAACAAATAATCTCACTTTACGGTTGGCCCTCCATATCTGCGGATTCTGCATCCATGGATTCGACCAACCACGGCTTGAAAATATTAAAAAAGGAAAATCCAAAAAACCAGCGTTGATTTTGCCACTTTAAGGGACAACCTTCTACTGCACCATTGTATATAATGGGACTTGAGCATTCGTAAATTTTGGTACCCACAAGGAGTCCTAGTGGATATCAAGGACCCACAGTACTATAGATGGGGAGTGGCAAAGAGTTGTGCTACAGGGCACTGGGTGGAGTGAGTCATGCTTTTCTCTTTTGGTGGCTTCTTTCACAGGGGTAGTGAGTGCAAGAGGGCATAACTTTTTCTGGGTTGAAGAGGTGCTTGTGCAAACTCTCTTTAAAAGTCGCCCTCCTGCTGAACCGACAGTGTTTAGATGTGGAGTGAAACCTGATTGAACTGGGTTGGGTGACTTGCCCCAAACTGGTTCTACCTGTTTGTGACAGTGTCACCATGGCTACCTCTGGCTGAGTCAACAGGCTGTGGGACTGGAAAGAGCTTTGGAGCATGGAGGTGGCTAAGGCCCAGACTTCCTTGTCGGCTTGTGGAGTCAATTTTTCTGAGTGTGACACACTGCACACTAACATTGCCACTCCCATCGCATCCTGCTTTGGGATGTTCTGCTTTCTTCCATGTCCCTCCCCCTTCCCCAGTCATGCAAAAGGACCTAACTCGATGCTCCCCCCTCTACTGTGTTTTTGTTTCAGGAGGACAAATTTGTCCTATATACTTGTCTCATATTGAGAGGTGCACAGTTGCAAGTGTGAGACCAGTGGGCAGATCTTTGCCTGTGTGGAGCATTTTGATGTATGTTAAAATGATTGAAATCAGCAAGTATTCTTTGATACTGGGTGGATCTTGCTGATGTTTGCTTAGTTGTCACCTTCCATTTGTGAGTTAAAAGGGAGGCCCAAGGGGCTGAGTCCAGTGTGGACTGTCAAAATCAGGTTTTAAAGTTTCGGATGTTCTGGATATTGTGAGACTGCAACTCCATATGGTTCCAGTGATCCAAAAGAGGCCCTTCTCTGATTCCTACCACTTTCACAAGTACAATTGGTGGGAATGCGAGAGAGGGCCTTCTCAGTAGCTGCTCCAAGAATTTGGAACTCTCTCCCTTGGGAGGCTAGAATGGGCCCCTCCTTGCTGTCCTACCGTAGGCAGGTGAAGACTTTTTATATAGTCAGAACTCTATAATTTAAAGAAGATGGTGGCAGCGATGATAATTCCCACAATTCCTCACCATTGGCTAGGTTGGCTGGGGCTGCTGAAGGTTTCAGGTCAACTGCATTTTCAGGACCGCATGACTCCCAGAAGCTCTTGTGAAAAGTCACTTTGAGGCTAGCACTTGTTACTCTGTGCTGAATGGAAAGTGCCCTGCACATGTTCAAGGGCACCTTCTTCCCTTGTGTTTCATTGTTGTTATTCTGTGATTCCAGTTTATGATGAGGCTAATAGGAACATATAACAGGATTTTCTTGGCAAATTTGTTCAAAGAGGCTTTGCCTTTGCCTCCCTCTGAGGCTGAGAGAGTGTGACTTGCCCAAGGCCATCCACTGGGCTTCCATGGCCAAGCGGGGATTTCAGCCTTGGTCTCCAGAGTCATAGTTCAATGCTGAAACCACCACACCATGCTGGCTCATTTGTTTAATTACATTGGGGTTTATCAACCTTATTCTAACCCATACCCCTCTCGATAACATGCAAATCTTGTACCCCCTTCAAATTTGCCTGTCACAATAATTGTATTTAATGTAAAGCAACTAAAATGAAAGCATTTGTGAATTTTGGGGGTGAAATACTTGTTTTGATCCTTTTTGGCCTTAACTAAGGAGCTCACTCCCTGTCCTAGGATGATGGAGTACACTGAGCACTAAAAAAACAACAGGTATAGCTGTTTTCCCCACATCATCTAAACGTCAGTGCCATATAGCATTAAATAAGTTGTTTCACTATTTACATGCCTCTCATGAAATCATGCTGTGCTCTCCTGAGGAGGGCCAGACAGCAGGTTCCAGACAGAGCTTTAGTAAAGGGTGGGTGTTATTTCCCCCCATAAAATGATTGTTCGAGTTTTAATGAGAACTTTTTAAATTTTAAATGGCATAAGATAATAGCTTTTTAAAAAATAAAGCTACACAGCACACTAAGATAATGTCAAGAAGTAAAGCATTTTACTGAGTCCGTCTCTTTGATAAATAATTTAAGGATGAATTATTTTATTTGTTTATGGTGCTGTTATTTTAACGTGATTGGGAACTTTTGGTTGAGGGGGATAAATTTGTTATTTTATACCTATTAATACCTTTTAAAAATTCTATATTAAAAGTTGAATTAGCAACTGTTTTCTAATATACGAAAACTAGCCTTCACCAAAGCGGTGACAGGAAGAGGTGGAATTTACCTGTTGCACCCCCCCCCCAAAAATTACGCAATGGTTGATGACTAAAACACAGGAAATCGGTGTTCTTTGGATAGCTTTTATAAATCCGGCTTAATAACATCCGGGAAAATTTAGGGGGCAAGTAGTGGCTTGCTGTGTTAAGTCTATTGCAGCAAAATTGGCAAATAGTCCTCAGGCACAGGCACCTTAAAGGCTAAAAGTTTCAGTTGACCTGTGCCTTTGTGGACTGTAGCCCACTGTTATAAATCTGATGGAAGTGGAATGTAGTCTGCAAGAACTTACGCTAAGACTTGCTAGTCTTTAAGGTGCCATAAGACTATTTTTTTTCTTTTTGCCATATCCCCCCACTTGTACCTGGTACTGGCATTTGCTTTAATTCTTCTTAAGCCCCAGTGAACGTGCTGTCTTTCCCAGGGCTGGAGAAGCCTCCGTGGTCTCTGTCCTTTGCTCACTTTCCTTCCGGAGAGCCTCCAAGGACAGGTTCCTACTCTCCTAAGTCCCACTGGGTCAAATGCCAGCATCAAGTTCAGTTTAGCACTGTAGCAACAGTGGGGATTTTGTGATCCTCCGATAAACCCTTTTGCTAAGTAGCTTCCTTCACAAAGCAATAACAGCCTGGCCACACCTTAAAGACTGACACTGGATCATTTATGATGGCACCAGCTTCTGTGGGCTAAAGTCCAATCTGTCACAAAAGAGCCTGTGAAAGTGCTCTGGCACAATGAATCTCTTTATCTGGACTGTGTTGTTTTTGCTGCAACAGATAAACACAGATAAACTGTAACAGATAAACACTTCCTTCCAAAAGTTGTGTCTTCGTAAAGTTTCTCCTGGAAAGAAACAAGATGTCTAGGGATGTCTTGGACTGGATCTGGCCAGGATGAGTGCAGGAGGAAGATGGTTCCTGATTCACCCACACGGCCTTGAAACCACCTAGCTCAGCAGAGGTGAGGGCTGTCTGGGAATGGCAGAAGCAAAGCTGCCCTCTCAACTGAGTTGGCGGGGGAACCACGGACAGGCTGGGGCCATGCCCCCCAACACTGTTCGGCCTGCAGAGAGGTGCAAGGGGAACCACCCCCCAATAATAGTTCCCATCCTTCAGAAAGGTGTGACCCCTTTCTAGAACAGGATGTCTTCCCAATCCTGACTTACCGTAGTTTGTCTCTTCTCCCCCTGGGGAGGTCCCATGTGTTGCAGTTGGGGCTATAAGCTTCTGCAGCTGTGGGTACAGCGTCTAGTCCCCCATTTTCTCTCTGCTCAGCTGCTTTGGTTTGCTTGAGAGGTTTTTGGCCCATGAGCAACAAGTGGGGTCCTAGCCTGCTTATAGGGCATCCCGTAACATGGCTTTGCTAAGTAGCCTGCCGTACTGAAGCAAAATAGAATAAAATGCGTCAAAACACAAAATAGATCATTTATTAAAGATCTCTTCACTGGATACAAAAAACAATGTTGCCCTATCCCAGACCAAAAACACTCTATTGCAGCCTAGTTTCTTTGCCTTTCCTTCTCCACACTCTGCATTCAATCCCCAGTTTTTCCTCGTTTCCATCCATATGCCTAAGTACCTTGAAGGTACCAGTTCCTATCACTTTTCAACAGATCAGAAGTCCCTCTGTGTCCTTAGGCATTCAGGTGTCTTTCCCTTTTACAGAGGGCATGAGCAATGTCCAAGTGACTTTCTTTTGAGCTCCACCATACAGAACCAGGTGCTTCCTCACAAAAGTGCCTTGGCAGAGTATGCCCCTGAAGAGGCAGGGCCAGTGGTGGTTGTAGCGAGGTGGTCCAGAACATTTCCAGAGAAGGCTTGTTTGAGTATCACCACTGAGATCAGCTTCCAGCTTCCCTTTGACCTAGGTAAAGAGGCCTCACCCCACATTGCTATGTAGTCTGAAATGCTGTCACACCAGGCTACTGAAAATTTTGCCACGTGGCTTTTGCAGCCTGGGGATCCTCCATTATCTTGTAGAGCAGGTGAATCTCTCAGTTCTGCTAAACAAGCAGATAGGTTTCACTGGCTTGGTGGTAGCCATGGTTGCACAGTGGGAGCAAGCTGCCCCTTATTTTCCTAGGTGGGTGTACTTGGAAGCCTCACAGTTAATACTACTACTTATTGATTGGGGTTTTTTTTTATTACTTTTATCAGAGAGAGGGAAGTATTTGAAGGGATTTGCCCCAATTGTGTTAGGTCACCTAACACCTAAAAAGGAAGTTATGGGGATTGTGCTCAGTCATTTGGTGTGGGTGGAAATGCTGATCACTTAATTTTCTGGGAGTGTGAGTGCTACAAATGGAGCATTGCCCTGCCCCAAGCTACTCCCATTGGCGCAATTCTGTTGCCTGGGGAACTTGATGGTGCTCTTTGTGGCTCAGACTAGCTCCTCCATTACTATTTCTTCTAGATGTTCATAGAGCAGCTGAAAACAGTGTGTTGGCTATGAGTTGTATATGAGCCCAAAGTGCTTTATTCTGCCCCTCCTAGTGCTCTCCCAGTTTTTTTGTTTTTTGTTTTTGTTTTTAAATTGACATTGTAGCTTGCTGGCAAAATTTAATGGCCAACTATAACATGAATTATAATCAGGAATGAAACAGTGAGAAAGTCAGTATCATAACCAATAGTCCGTATCTGTTTTAAGTATATTTAAGGTTTGTTTACATATATAGCATTTAATAATAATTAAACATGTATGAATGTGGATATTTTATTTGTTAATGATTTGTTCTTATCATTTGTTAATAACGGAATTTAATTATTTTTTAAAAGGCCAATAGTCTATTTTTATCTATTTTTAATTTTTTTAAAGAAAAAGACCTCTATGCTTTGCCCCTTGTTCTTCAAGTGTATGGCCCCTGGAACAAATGACGAACTTGAAAAGTAGCCCCTGGCTCCACAGAAGTTGTTGACCCATCCCCATCTTGGATGCTATCACCTCAGCCAGATGTGACTTGTCTGCAACATCTGTCTACATGTGGATGCCTCTATTCATAGCTTGCCTACCTAACCTCCCTTTCATAGTCTCTCTGCTTGCTTTCAGTGACTTGCCAGTTGCCCAAAGTGGTGGGCCGATGCCGGGCTGCCTTCCAGAGATGGTGGTACAATGCTACTAGCCAGGAGTGCCAGAAATTCATCTTTGGGGGCTGTAAAGGCAACCGTAACAACTTTGTCTCCAAAGAAGACTGCCTCCAAGAGTGTGCCACAGGTGAGAGGTTTGCTAGAGGGGAAATTGCCATGGTGTGGTAGTGGATGTGTGTTCTAGCAAACCTGAAATTCTGCCTTTTTTCAGTAACCTTTTATCTCTAACTATACAATCATTGCTGCTGCCCTTGAGTCCTTTATATCCATGCATTCTCATGGCAGCCCTTTGGAGTCTTGGCAGCTGCTCTTGCCTGGCTCAGATGGATTTCAGTACCAGAAGAGAGGCACAATCTTCTCCAAGCTCAGATTCTGCAGAACTTCTGAGGTCTGATAGCAACCTGCATTTAGTGCCTCCCCTCCACCTAAAAGCTAAACATTTAGAAGTCTTGAGACAGAAACGGGCAGGGTCAAATGTATTTATTTCCTCCAACCCACCTCCTGTGCTTGTTTATATTCTGTGTGTAAATGCCTGTCTTCTATATTGTTGGACACTTAAGCAGTATTTGGAGGAGTTGCAAACAAACTATTTCCTAATTATAAGTCCCTTCATGTTTGTGGAATCTCTGGTTTATGTTCAACTACACACCCATTTGAAATTCCTTGGCTGCTTCTCTTGCATGTACAGAGAAATAGACAAAGTTGACTTGGTTTTATTGCCTGGGGCCCCTTTGTAATACACGATCACAGCACTAATGTTTCCCTATGCAGTCCTGGGATTTCCTGTTTAGGGAGGGGTATTTAGAATTCTTAGTCAGAGAATTCTAGTGCCTCATCAGTCTACAACCCTTGGGGTTCCACAGGATGCAGCTATGACAGTTAAAGTGAAATGATAGTGCTATAACTCTGTAGCATGAAAAGGCTCCTGGTGACCTTAAGACAGGGCTGGGAAATCTTGGTTTTGTGCAAAAAGCAAGCACTGTTGTACACAAAACAGTGTATTTTTGAGCAAACCAAGTGCAAAAATGTTTGGTTTTGCACTACACCCAAGGTTTTTGCACAAATTTTTGCAAAAAGGAACTGAAATACAAAGATTCAACAAAAGAACTGGGAAAAAACTGTTATTTCAAAATTTCAGCATCCAAAATGTTTTTTGTGTGTGTGTGTGTGAAAATGAATTTTTTCACAAACAAATACCAAAAAAAAAAAAAAAGATCTTAGCTGGGTGGCTCAGGACATGTCAAGGATGAGAATATGTGGAAGTAATTTGACATCCTTATCTAACCAGGACTCTGGGTACATTTACCCTTGAAAGTCTTTGTCTGCGCTAGCCTCACGTGGAAATGTTTTGACTTTCAGGTGAAGATGTGGAGGCAACAGCAACCCCTGGCTGGCCAGCAGGAGAGACCATAGTGTCCACCACCAAGGGTAAGGCTTCTCCATTGAGAAGTTTGGGAGAATGGAGAATGAAGAAGCTAGAAGATTAGGAGCTGCTCATCCTAGAAGCTGAAGGCTAGCTTACTTTGTGAGCATCCTGCTGCCAACAAGTGCACCCACTGCAAAATTTGCTTTATGATAACACTGTGTCACCAAGGACAGCTCTCAGCTTTCCTGGCTGTGTTTCAGGGAAAGGCAAAGCTAAGTTCATGACCTGCTAACTTGGAAGGGTTGTTATCTTAATAACTCCCTAAGTTGCAGCCTTCACAGCAGGGATGCCTGGGAGATTTGCTTAGACTTTGGCAGAGTTTAGAATATTACTTTTAAAAAGTTAATATGTATGCATTATTTTTAAAGTTACAGTTACTTTTTAATGATAAGAAAAAAACAGTGCATTGAAAGTATGGCTAGAATACTGTATACTAGTTTGTGTTAGGTACCTTTATGTATACAAGAAGACCCCATCTTTTGAAGCCCCATTATCTGACTGCTCACTCTTTGCGCACTTCCAAATTAAAGATAAGTTCCATTAATTTGATGGGGGTTCTGCTGTTTCTTCAGCTCTTCCTGCCTACGGAGGCTAACGTGGAACCTCTTGCAAGTGTACACTGTTTGCAAAACAAGCTAAGAGAGGTAAAAAAGACACTGAGCCAGCTGAGAGACTTTGCAAGCTGTGTGTGTATGTGCGCACGCAGTCCAAAGTCATCCTCTGTAAGTCCTTCATGCTCACTGTGGTACAGTACATGGGTTCTGCTTTTCATCTCATTCTGTTTTCTGACAGGTCTCCAGTTCCTAACCTACCAGATAAGTGGGGGAAACCTGTACTTACCTAAGTAGCAGAAGCACTAAGATACCCTGTTAGTGAATTGCAAATATTTGTAACAGTACACCAACAAGAGTGTCCCAGTGTGCATTGGATTCTACCAGTGCACATCGGCACTCTGTTGTGTATTGGTCCCATTGTGCGTTGGTCATTTTGCTGGCTCCTTTTACATAGTAACATAAGAGCAACCTTTTACTGGATACAGGTGTTACAGAACTGTCCAATTTTAATTCCTGCAGACACAAATTCACTGACAAAAACATAAGTCCCCAGCAGGATTCCAGCCATTGTTTACTCATTAATTGTTGCAGCAATAACAATATTACTAGTGATTGTGTTAATAACGGCATGCCATTCTGTCCTTCTGTCCCCCAAAAGTAACAATTTGAAGGTAACATCGTTACTTGTAGCAAATTATTTCAAGCCCTGTGGCAGGGGTGAACAAACTAGCTCTTTGCCAAAATGGGTCAAGACAATTCTGCCTTCTCTCTCTAACAGCCTCATCCAGGTCGGGTCGCCGTCGTGGACCAGGAGACGACAGAGTTGGCTTCAAAGGTAACTTGTCCTGTCTTTCCCCGGGATGTGCAGGCAGTGGGCCGTTGATGTGGTGGTGGGAATAGCTGAGCAAGGAGAGGGGATTCGTATACTCTTTGGCAACATTCTTTCTCTCAGCTAGTGAAGGCAGTAGCCAGATGTCTGATGTCCTCCTCTTTCAGAGTTTTGTGCTGCGCCCAAGGAGGTTGGTGTCTGCCGTGCCTCCTTCCCACGGTGGTACTTTGACATTGAGACACGAACCTGCAAGATGTTCATCTTTGGTGGTTGTGGTGGCAACAAGAACAACTACCTCTATGAGGAACACTGCCTGAACCAGTGCACTGGCAATGGAGGTATGAGTAGGGAGATGCCAAGACCCCAGGACAACATCTGCCAGAGGGGCTGGACAGATAGGGGGACGGCTGGAGACATAACTGGGAATGTTTGTTCTTCAGGAAAGCCGTGAGGACTTATTTTCTCCATATTTGACCCATCTAAGAACGATTGGGGTAGTTACTGGCTTCTCCCCTTTGAGGAGTGAGTCTATGAATATGTGCACCCTTCATCTTTGTCAGAATTTGGGCTGGCTCTAGGGAATAATGCTACCCAGCTTGTCCTTGAGTGCTTGGCCATACCAGAGCACCCTGGGAACCACTGGCACTTGTCCTATAAACCTGTTCAGCCAGACAACTCCACCTTCACATCCCTCAAAAATTCTTCTTTCCATTTTTAGAGATCACCGATGAATCGCTGGAGCCAGAAACTCCTGCCCACCACTTCCCAGAGCCACTGATTCACTCCACCAGAGGTAGGTGATTCTTCCAAGACAAAATGAGCTGGGTGGGGGCTTGGGCTAATGAGGAGGTGGGGGGAGGAGGCAGAAGGTGGATGGCAGAAATAAGAATTCCAGCAGAATGACTCTGAGGGAAAGCAGTTCACCAGGAGGAGGAGGAGGAGGAGGAGGACAACGACTCAAGAGGATTTTGATCCCTTCTTCCTCTTTGTAAAAGTGTTCTGGGGACCCATTCACACCGCACTAGTATTCCATTTTAACTATAGAATCCTAGGGTTGGCAGTTTGGGGGTAGCATTTCAAATTCTCAGCCAAAGAGCTGTGTTGCCTCACCTAGACTACAAATCCCAGCATTCCATAGGAAGGAACCATGGCAGATAAAGTGAAATACTGCTGTAATTCTGTAGTGTGAATAGGCCCTTAGATTTTAGCAGTGCATGATGAAGTAGCAAAGTTTGTGCTGCAGAATTCTCATTTTCTGAACAAGAATTAAATTCACCAATAACTACTGGCCAAGAAATGGGGTGCCTTCGTCCTCTTGCCAAAGGCATTTTGCTGTCACCTGAATCCCACTTTTTGTGCTATCCTGCCTTGCCCTGATGCCTGAATTCTTTTCCCCTCCACAGCGGTGGTTCTGGCGGTACTCCTGGCAATCATGGTTGCCATTCTGCTGGGATCAATGGTGGTCTTCTTTGTCAAGATCTGTCGGAAGAACCAGGAGCTTTCACTGGGGACAGTGTGGAGCACGCTGGATGACAAGGAGTACCTGATGAGCAATGCCTACACACTTTGAGAGCGCAGCGTGGGCGCTCTCTCTTTGAGGATGCGACTGGGGCTCCAGCCGCTTGTAAATAATACAAAAATGTGGGGACCCTCCTCACCTTGACTCATTCCTCTGTAGATCCACCTTTGTAGGAACACACTTGGATCGTAAATCTTTCCTGGGAGGGGCTCCTTCTCTCATGGCAACGATGATGTTTGTATCTCTCCAAGGGCTTGTTTGGTTTTCAGCAGAGTTCCTGGCATGTCCATCCCCAAAGTCCTTGGGATACAGAAAGTGGGAAATTCTGTTGCCCTCAGAGCTCCTTCACTCCAGTTCCCTACAGTGGTTTGCCTCCTTGTAGGAGGAAAAGACACACAGTGGTTACAACTGTAAAGTGGCTGACATTTATGTTGGTGCCAGTGCCACCTTCTTTTTGAGGTGTGCTGCATCCAGCCTCACAATGGGGTGGGCCGTCCCCTCTCCGGCTTTGTATAACAGCCCAAATAGATTTTACTTTCCCCATCCCGAGAAGCAGAAACAGTTCCCAGTTTTCCTTGGCACTGTTCTCTCTGTGCCTCCTGCCCTGAGTAAGCCTTGGCCTGTTGGGGATAATTAATGCCCAGTGGTTTGGAGCTGAAGCCTCTGCCTTGGCTGAGCAATGGTTTCTTAAGTTGAGATGTTGATGCTTGGAGAGGGAATAGGGGGTGGGGGGAGTAGAATTCTTCACCAATGGAAGTGAGACAGGAGATGATCTTTTCTTAATTGTTGGGGCATCTCTGCTTCAGAAGTGGTTCTCCAAAGATCCTCATCCACAATTGGGTGGGAAGGAAAAGCGTTCACTCCACCATTCCATTTGAGCAAAGAACACTGTTGTGCCATTAGCTACCCTTGGTTGTGGGTGGAAGGAACGGGGTGTGGAGGAGTCCCTGCTTTGTGCAGACTTTTGCATCTGGCACAGCAGTCTCTTCTGGAAGTTGTCTGTGCTGCTTCTGCTTCCAGAAAGATGCCATGCCGTACCCATGGGCAGGCTGTGCCACCATCTTGTCACTGGTGTTTTGTATGGCTCTGGAGCAAGAACACATTTGAGAGCAAAGAAAGAAGGCTGGGGTGCTATGAGGGAGCTGTATTTGCCCTCAAATCTGTTTCTCCTGTCATATTCTATAGAAACTACAGGGAATCACCCCCTGTATGCATTCCCCAGCTCTAGAGAAAACAGTCAGACAGGCAGCTTCGTGGCTGCACTGATTTAGCCCTTTCTAAATCTTGGGGTTGCTTAATGCTGATAATTTTGGAGCCAAAGAGCTTTCTAGTAAGAAGCAAACAGTTCTTATTTTAGCTTTTGGATGGCTGGTAGTATGTGGGCCTCTCCATTGAGTGGGTTTGGTTTGTCTTAGAGGGCCCTACTCAATGCACTTCATTTTCTGTTCTTCTCCCTCTTCTGGGCTGCTGCCGCCACCCTGGATGACTCCCTCCTATAGCTACTTTTCTTCCAATCCAGCCTGTCCTCTTCTGCTGTAATGCATGCAGTAAGCTGATCTGGCTCTGTGTTTCTCCAGCCTCCTCCATTCTCTTCAGGATTAATAGAAGGATTTCCAGGTGCTTACTGACCTGTTGGAGTTTAGTGTATAGGTTGGACTGTCAGAGTCAGAAGAAGCAGGAACTTGGCTTGTACTTTGGCTGAACTTCTTGTGAAACCCTGGCTTCTCAATCCACAGAGCAGGCATTTTGATGCCACAGTGCCAGCTGACAGGGAAATATAAATGGCATTTTGTGGGTTCCCCTTTCCATTTGCAAAAGAGGATATTGTTTCCTGCCATCTGTGTCCATCGTCTCCCATCCTCTGGCAGTATCTCTTGGGTGTTTTCTTGGGATCCAAAGCAAACCTTTTTAGACTATGTCTCAAATGGAAAAACAAATAGCAACCATATGCATTTCAGTTTTGGAGCTCCTGTTGTGCTGCTGTTTCAGTTGCTGGAGCTCTTCTCCGACTCAGATCTCCACTGGCTCTGCCTGCTGTGGCTCTGTTTCTCAGCACCACTGTGCCTGCCTTACATCGATTCCTTCTTGCCTCCAAGGGAGAGAGAAGTTTGACTCTCCGCCTTGTATCCCTTCCTTGGGGCAGGGGGCAGCAGAGGAGTCTTCTGTGAGTTAGCAAGATAGTTACTACTTGCCTAGCTTTTAGTGAATTTTTATACTTTTTAAAAAATTGAAACTTGATTTTGTTGAATTTCTTTGGGGACTGTTCTTTTAACTGACTTTTTAAAAAAATATTGGAAGGACTTTGAATAAAACAATAAAAATTAAACTTTTATTGTGATTTGAATCATTCTGTGCTGAATGGAAACAGGGGTAAGGTGTGTGTGTGTGCAGCTGCAGCAGAATACCCAAAGACTGGAAGGCAGCTGAAAAGCAGAGTAGGGTGAAGCTCCTACATTCCACCATGGTAACTTCAAAGTTAAACATTTATTCCCCTCCTCTTCAAACCAGAGCCTGACCTGAGCATCTGTATATACTGAAGAGCACGTAGGGATATGTGTGGGAGAGAAAGAAACAACTGTCTGTTGGGGAAGCCCAAGTTGCCTTGACTTGATGCCCTTCACCCTAGATGACAGAACCCCTGGAAGAAAATAGTACTCTGCCCTGCTCCATGAAGCTGCAGACTGTGACTCTCCAGTTGCGCAGTCTCAAACCAGGACACAACCTCAACAGGGAGGCACCTGAGACCAAGGCCATGCGCTGGAGGTCTCTTCCTTGGATAAGAGCTGAAGGCCACAATCCTAGTAGGAACAAAGGCAAGCAGCATAAACAAAACTTTATTCTTATAGTTGCTCTGCAATCTTCAAGGCAGGAAAGGACTTGGCAGGTGCAATTGGTTAAAGCAGCACTTTTTAGGAGATGGGCAGGCCTGCAGCTGATGGGCTGCAATACCTGGATTACAGTGGCTCTTTGCATACACTGGAGGAGAGGCTGAACTCCTGGGTCCCAGTGCTTTCCTCCCGGGCTTCTGGATGCAAAGCAGGTTCCTGCGGTGCCCTTTTTACCTACCCATCACAGACAAGGCTACTAGCCACAGAGAACTCTCATCTCCCGCATCCTCCCCTTGCTTAAGGCTGGGGTGAGACTGAAATAGCCATCAGGCAAGTCACCCACTCTTTCTGCAGCCACTCAAGTGGACTCTTGCATTGTTCCTGGGACAACTCAAGTACAGAATCTCCCTCCCTCCCCCCAGCAACCTGGTGAGACAGGTTCTTGCAAGCCAGAGGAAAGGGGTGTAGTCCACACTTATTCAGCCCATTTCCCTTTGACCACCAGGCTGCCATACAACTGACTGCTGGGGCAGACACCATCTCCATCTTGCTGTGGGTGGCAGATGATTCAAGAGCTGGCTGTCCTTCTTCCCATCCTGTTTGGCAAAGGCTTCTGGGTCCCGGGTACAGGCAGGGCTGTGCGTATCTTTAGATCCTGTGAGTGAAAGAAACTCAAGGGGAGAGAGGGCATAAGCATATGTGGAGGAACACTACTTCCACCCACCAGTGTGGCCCTGGGAGTAACAGACCACGGTGGAAATGGGCTAAAGCACCTGGAAATGAACTCAGCTTCTTGCTAGAAGAAACTGCTCATCACCGTCCAGTTGCTGAGCCCTCTCCCCACCTGTTAAATCGTTCATGATTATTCTGTGATCTAGGAAGACGAAGGACAGGTCCTTTTCAGCCCCGGCATCAAGACAGGATCGGACTCCCAGCTCTGTGGACTGGCTTAGAACTGATGTCGAAGGTCACCTGCCAAAGATGTAGAACGGGTGTACTGGATCGGCGCCAGAGGCCCTGTAGGGAAAAAAAAGGATCACCACTACAGTCATGGGAGAGCACTGCCCTTGCATCCTTGGCCAACTACCGCAGAAGGGGATCGTGCCAACCCTACAGGGACTGCGAGTTATGGGAAGGCTACCAGGGCCAGTCCTGCACCAAGATCTCGGTGGTCGCTCTCTCTGCCCCGCCCCCCCTACAGTCTCACAACCCCGTCCGCGTCCTCCCCTCGGGGCAGGGACCCGACCAAGAGGGGTGACGCAGCATCTCTGCCCGCTCCTCTCAGGCTACGGACTCACCGCCTCCGGGCGTCCCGATCGCGCTGGACGGGCAGCGGCGGGTCGTCCTCGCGGGCGAGGTGGCAGAGGAAGAGCCACGTGCTGATGGTCTCGGTCCAGAAGACGACGAAGAGCAGCCAGGCCGAGGAGAGGAGCAGCGCCTCGCAGCCCATGGCGCGGCAGGGGATGCGCCGCCCGCCGCGGCAAAGGCCGGATCTTTGCCGCACTCACCTTGACTCCGGAAGGGGCGGCTTCTCTCGCCTCCCCGGCGCGGCTGGGTCCTAAGGGCAGCCCCGGCGAAGCGCTGCGGAAGGCGGGCGAGGGGGCCGGCCGAGCTCCGCCCCGGAGGGAGGGGCAGACGGAGAACTTCCTCGGAAAAGACCGGCCCGCCCCGGCCCGGCCCAGCCCAGCCCGCGGCAGGCGAAGCTTCGACGGCGGCACCATGGGGGACTTCGATCTGGCTGCAGGTAAGCCGTCGAGGGACACAAGTGGGGGGGGGGCGGTGTCCAGAACTGGGGATGGGGCGGGACGCCTGGGATCCTTTTCTGGCCTCCCCGCAGCCGTCTTGGCAGAGGAAAGGCTCGCATTCCGGAGGAGGGGTGAGCGCGCTGCGCGGAGCTATGGCCATTTCCGCACTGGACTGTTATGGTACTATTATTCCACTTTCAACATCCTATGGAATCCCGGGGTTTGTAGTTTAGGGAGGGGCCTTTGAGGCCCCTGTGATTTCCCAAGGTGGCGGGACTTGGAAAAACTTCCACCCCCTGTGCAAACAGACCCCAGAGGCGAGATGAGGCCTCAGCTGGATCCTTCCTGATCCAGCTTTTGTTTTCCATCCATCATCCTTAAGGAAGCTCATTTCTTCTCCTTTCCCCACATCTGTGTGTGTGTTTGGCGGGGGGAACAATCTCATTGCAGCACTGGGACCGGACTCTGGGATGCCACAGCCTGCCCCCGCCCACCAGGAAGTGAAGATCAGGGAGCACAAGGCCGACACTCCAGCCCCGCTGCCGCAGCATCCTGCTGAACCCGGAGGGCAGGGCAAAAGCCACAAAGTAAGGGCCGCATGGCAAGTGGAGGGGGCGGGGGTGCTGTAGAGCTGTCACCTCCTCCCAGGGGAAGGGTCTTCCCTTCACTCCTTTCCAGGAGCCCAGCAGCTTTGGCAATGGGTCACCACACCCTGATCCAGAGATCCATCCCAGGAGCAGAGGAGAATATAGTGTAACCCTCTCTCTCCATTCACAGGATGGCAGCTGTCCCCACTCTTCTTCCTCCTCCTCCTCCTCCTCCTCCAGCAGCTCTTCCTCCAGTGACAGTGAACAGGGAGACAAGGTAAGAGGCCTCAGTGGATGACTGGCTGAGCAGTGCAGATGGGAGATGGCAGCACCAGGTTCCCAAATTGGGGTCAACTCACACCTGGGAGAGGCTCCCTCTTTCAACCTTTCGGACCATGGAATTAAAAAAAAGTGGGTTGCTGGGAAAAGCCCAAGCTGCAGAATTCAGGGAATAGAGAATCCAGTCCTCTCGCTGTTGCTTGACCTTAGTTCATATTATCCCCCAGTAGCTTGAGGAAGGATGATGGGAACTGCAGTCAACAAGAGCTAAAGAGCTGTATTTTTCAGTTGTTTTCAAGAGCCTCTTGCTTGACATATAAATGGCATGGGTATGGGGAAGACAGCCCCCACTGGTACAGGGAGTTGTCCTTACCTATGACTTCCACATGTGTGATTTTCAGTTCGCATGAAACATTGTCTCTATACCAAAAATGGTGTCAGCATGTGCATGGACACGGTGAACCACCCGTGTGCGTATCACTGCCATTGAATACAAAGAGACACAAGCAATCGCAAATTTTGCTATTCACAGGGGGGCCTAGAAAGGAACCACACACACACACACACACACACACACACACACACAGAGGGCCCACCAAACTCTTTTATTTTTTGACTCTGGGCCAGGAAACTTCTTCAAGGAAGGAACCACATCCCTCCAAATGCCTCATCTAATGCTCTGTGAGTGCCCATCCCTCCTTACTGAGGAGTGGAGTGCAAGAATTCTCTTGCACAGTTTTAGTAGCAGGTTCTCTAAAAATTGTCCTCAGGGCGTGGCTTTCCAACCTGGGAAGGAGGCAGGCAATGATCCACCAGCTCTGGGACAGAGGAAGAGAACAGAGCAGTTGTTGCACCCTTTGTAGCTGATGGGCAACAAAACTGATGTGTGCTCCCTGCCTCCCCAGGACCTTGGCACTGATCAGAAGAAGAAACACAAGAAGCTCAAGAAGGACAAGAAACAGAAGGTAGCCAAGGAGAAGAAAAAACACTGACTCTCCCACTTCACTCCCCTTGCTATTCCATTCAGCTCTCATGGCAGCAAAAGAAGACACGGTGAGCGGAGTGTCCTGATGCAACTGAGCAATCCCTTCCACTTTGCTGTACTTTGTCATGCTGTAACTGGTAATAAATTGCTTGTGCCAAAGCTGCAGTGATACACTTGGCAACTTGTCAAGCTGGGCCTAGGAAAGGGGGCCAAGGTGCTGTTGCTATCAGACTGTAAGGTAAGGGTGTGGTGTGTCTGAGCGTGCTTTTTCCAACAGATGCTGTTCTACGCTGGCAATGCAGACAGGAAATATTAGCCACAGAAGTTGGCAGCAAAGTATCAGCAGAGAGACATCACGGAGCCCAGGTCCTTGTCCTAGGGCTAATCTCATCTCCAGACTGCCCTTGCACCAAGTGATGAGTCAGAGACCATAATGCTGTTACTCTTTAAAGACCTTCCATAGACAAACAGCAACTGTGAAGGGCTGGAGAATGATGGTCCCGGAACTCTACTTGTTAATGCATGCAGCAAGGTGCTACAGTTCACAAGAGATACTGTAGCCTGTGAGAGCCTTGCTCCAGTAAGCAAGTCCTATGTGGGTGTGTAAAAGAGATTTCTACTTCCTGCCCTGGTCCATTTCAGCCTGGCAGAGAACACCCCACAACAGAGTTTTCACTTTTTATTTTGCTTGTTGTGGGTACAGTGCAAGAGGCTTTAACCATGAACAGAGAAGCAAGCACCATTTTCAGACTAGGAGAGGTCCCCCTCTGCTCTGACCCAAAAGTCTTCCCACCATAATAATAATACTGAGTTACTCACAAGCAGCAACTTGGACAGATGCACGAGCTGTCCGAAGGGCAGGAACAGCTGCCAGGCAGACACTTTCAACCCAAACCAGAGGTGTACCCAGTAAGCAAGCACAGGGGTCATGGCATACATGCAGAAGCAGGTGGGGCAAATAGGAGGGGCAGCAGTTCAGCCAGAGCCAAGAAGGCTGCCTAGGTGCCTACCTGCTCCCTTTCTGAAAAAGGGATTAGTAGAGCCAGACACGTAGGGTATGCATGCTTTCCCACATACCCACCAGCTCTCACCTCCCCACAAACTCACATTTCTGCTGTCCCTCTGCCCTCATCACACATCAACACACACACTGATCACTTGCAGTCCTCTCAGGAGTGGCAGTGGTTCACGGCTCTCTCTATTCCCAGTGTATTGGTACAGTGACCAGCAGGAGGCTGGCTACTTGCCAAGGAAGACCAGGCCGGCCGTAGCCTGGGAGCCGTCAGTGAACAAGGTGGAAAGTGAGCCAGTACATGAGGAGAGGCTGCAGGCCGGCCACTGCCATGGTCAGGTACATGCGCAGCTGGTTTTTGGCGCCCCGCACCAGCACCCCTTCTGCAGCTGCCTCTGACAAGATCTTCAGGCGCAGGGTCCGGATCTAGAGGGCAAGGGGAGGAAGTAAGAAGAGGAAAAAGGCGCCAGGAAAAGAAGTTAAGGTACTGAGCCAGGGATAAGAAATGGAACAGGGCCTAGAATGTAATCCACCATAGGGAGCAGCCAGATGGAAAGAAATACTAGAGAAAAGAGGATTCTACAACAAAGGCTGGTACCTTTGAGAAGAAGAGGCAGGCACAGCTCCACCACACCTAGGCCCAACAGCAGATGAAAATCCCTCCCTCCATCCCAACTGCCACCACTCTGGCCTCAGAGGGAGAGAAGAACCAGCAGTCTCTGCTGGACTTAATCCCCTCCCACACTGCTATCCTCTTTTCCTTTTGTGCCATCTCTTAATTAGATTGTACGTGTGAGGGCAAGGATCTGTTTTGTTGTTCTTTTACTTGTAATCCGCCATGTACAGTGATGGCACTGTAAAAATAAATGATGGTAATAATAATACTTTATTAAATCTATAGCAGAGCCTAAACCGACACCCATTTCTGGGTTGCAAGAAGTCAAAATCCCACTAAGGATGGGCAGAAGCAGATAAAAGGCAAACCTGCCCTCTCCCTTACCATGAAGACCACAATTGTTATACAGCACCAGCTCAGCAGCAGGTAATAACCCGTCTTCCCAAAGAGCAGCCCAGCCAAAAGGCCCACGATCATCCTGGCATATGAGGAGGAGGAAACAGCGTCAAACGGAGAGATGGGCCACCTCCTCCACCCACTTGCAGCCCAGCAAGCTGCAGGTAACTACATCTTGCTCTCCCCCAACCCCTCTTGCAAGTGATATCTGTTGCATTTTTCCCTTTAGCTGCAATTAGGGGATAGAAGCAGTGGCTGAACTAGGCTTACTCACCCAACATACTTGTACCCTGAGAAGGCAACCAAGTCAATCGTGGATAAATCAGTGTTGACAGTCACGAGGTAGAGGCTGAGGAGGATGGCCAGCACCTCAACAATGAGCCAAGCCAGAGCAGAGCTTGCTTGCAAGCCCAATAGGTCAGGGGAGAATCTGTAAGGTGGCAGTGGTGGTGAAGAGGAGCATGCAGGAAATGTCCTCCCATGAAGCAGCACAAGCCATGGCAAGAAACCCCAGTCTTACAAAATAAGCATCTCTGCTGTCCTGTAGAGGTATCAGTCCTTGCTACCAAAGTACTGGAGATCCCATCCCCAAAAGGCACAGGATTCAGTTCCAGACTTCAGTTCCAGTAACAGTTTAAGGAGGTCCCACTTCCCCACTCACATCAATCTCTGCATCTTTTCCCCTTCGGCATACAAGAGTCTGCCTTGGACACAGAGGTGGACCCCTGGTCCATCAAGCCCATTTCCATGTACTCTTGACAGATAGCAAAGTCTCCCCAGGATGCCAGGGAGAAGTCTTTCCAAGCCCTCCCTGGAGATGCTGGCAGAATTCAATGTGGGCCCTTTGGCATGTAAAACAAGGCCTGTATTACTAGGGATGTTAATTTTCACTTATTTCATTCTCACATGCAAAAATGAAAAAAATTCAAAGACTTCTACCTCACCAGGGTGATAGCTATGCACAGTCCTGATGACTTTTCACATCTAGGGTATTTTTAGTGGAAAAGAAAATAAATGACAAAAAATAAATGTGCAAAAATAAACGAATAAAGAAAAAATGCTTATCTTTTCACTTCTGGCCTCAGACTGAATAAATAAAAAAAAATCTTGCAGTGGCTGACAAAGTTTTTGACATGACAAGTCACCTTTTCTCACCGAGGATGATTAAAATTGGGAATATTATTTATATATCTCTATCTGCATGATCTATGTCCCCTGCAGAAAAGGAAGGCATGTCAGAAGCAATCAAATGACAAAGAAATATACCGCTGCAAGTCCTCACCTATTCTGCGTTCCCAGTGCCAGGCCTGCCACCAGAATGTAGGTGATGAACGCCATGACTGTGGAGAACAAGGAGCATTAGCCACACCAGAGTTTACAGCACTTCCTTCATGGTAGAAGGCAAAAGGCAAGTTTCCAAAATTTAGCAGTAACTGCCAAGCCAAACCTCTTTGGCAACGTGATGGTGCACAGGCAAGTGAATGAAACCTCATCTGGCACTTGCCTTTCCCCAAGAGGCCCAAAGGAATGTGTCATACCTGGAATGTAGAGGTCAGGGGCATTGACATCGAAGCGTGGAGCCACAGGAGTGTCCTGCTGGTACTGCACCTGCCAGTCCTGCCAAAAAGAGCCAGATACACCTGCGCTGCCCTATGTGCCAACCCCCCAGGAGTATGAGGGGATTTGGCAGCCAAGCCTCCACAGGTAGGCCACGGGCACCATTGTTGCTGCTACACTATGATCCATACTACTAGTGCCCTCCTTCCTCCTAGACAGTGGAAGACTTTGGGAGGGAGAGACTGGTGCATAAAGAGGTGCTCAGCCAAGCCTGAAGTACTGGAGACAGCTCCCCCCCCTCCCCTCACAATGTAAAAGGCAGCATGACTTCTCTATACAGCCCTCCAGCCAGTTTTTTTATCCCCAAAAGGATCAGCAGAACAGGGCAGCCACGGTCATGCTCCAATTTCTTGAACTATTGTCTGAAGTGCCCCTTCTGCTGCTCGTGGTCCAGCTTACCTGGTGCAAGAACGGAAAGAGGAGGAGTCCCAGTTTCTTGCCCACATAGACAGTGTCCACAGCAAAGTAGTACTTCAGCTTGGTCACGGGAATGAAGCGATCAATCTATGAAAACCAGAAGGGAGGAGTGGCAGAGATGAGCCGCTCTGTCGCAAAGGGAGAAAACACATCTTCCTAGCAACAGCTGGCACCTGCAATCCTTTCACCCGGTAGTGCACTTCACTCATGCTCTATGGCCAGAGGTGTATCTAGGGTGGGGCAAGTAGGGCACATGCCCTGGGTACCAATGCCAGGGGGGCACAAAAAAGCCATGCATGTAGGAGTTGGGTAGGGGTGAGAAGGAAGGGGTGCAATTTCCATGCTTGCCCTAGGCTAGGCTAGATATGCCACTGTCTACGGTAGTGTTACTCAAAGTGGCGTCCCTGGACAGTCCTGGTCCCTGAATCACTGCAGCTGCCAGACTGGCAATCCTCCAGAAAAGAAACAATTGTACCCAATGGGAACAAATTTACTGCCAGTCCCTGGCACATCTAATACATAAACATCAGTTTGTCTGTCTGTCCGTGTCAGGCAGAGAAGACCTCATACGATTGGCTGCCTAAGAAGATTCTATGAAATCCTGGGGCCTTTAGAATTCTCAGCCAGAGAGCTCTTGGGCCTGCGTCAAATGTGCCTGTCTTTAAGAGGCCGGTTGCTATGGAGACGCCGCCTAGCAGCAAGGAGGAGGGCAGCATATTCCCTCAGGAAACCAACCTTTGTACCTTAATAACTCTGAATACAGACTGGATTGGGGAACACGGGGGAAAAGTTACAGGTACTGGACAAGACAGTTTGGGGAATCAGAGACACAGGATCTCCAATCTGTGTATTTCAACCGCATCTAATTCCTATGGTCAGGTCAGGTAGTTCCTAAGGTATCTCTAACAAGTATTACCTATGAGAAAATAAAAAATCCTGGGCAACGCCGAGTATATCCGCTAGCTGGAAAATAATAACTGTTGGTCACATGGGACAGCCTGATAAGCACTGCTCTATGGCACCCACAGCTACCACCCAATCCACAGGGGGGCCATCCAGATACAATGGGCAATGCATCATCATCATCATCATCTCCGGTGCCTCTCCTCACCCCGTGTGCGCGGGGCTGGGGAAGATGGGAGCTGCAGTAACCCGGCGCGGCAGCAGCCACTCACGTTTCGGTCCACCAGCTCCTTGCCCTGGGTGGCGAGGCTGCTCCCGTAAGCCGCGGCGAAACTGGAGACGGGGTCCGGCAAAAAGGGCCCCGGCGCCGACGAGGACGAGGAACCGCCGCCGGGAGGGACGGCCCCGGGCGAGCAGGCGGAGGCGGCGGCGCTCGTGTCCTCGAAAAGCCGGTGCGGGTCGGACGCCGAGGCGGCGGGCAGGCGGCGCTTGGTGGCTGCGGGAAGGAGGGGAAAGACAGTCAGGGCGGCAAAGTCTCTCCCCGGCGAAACCTCGCCCTTCTCCGGCATACTCACGCATGCGCCCCATTCCCCCCGCGGAGAGGCCGGGGCCGCCCGCCACGTTCATGGCGGCGGCGAGCAGCGGAGACCGAGCGCCGGGAAGAGACAAGGCCCGGGCCGCCCTCGGCGACCAATCAGCGCTCTTTTCTCGCAACGGGCCAATCGCGAGGCACGTAGCCGCACGCGGACGGCGGCCGCCCTGAGTGGCGTCACGTCGACGCTTGCGGAGGCGCCGCAGTCTTCTGTCAACAATGGAGGCGGGGAGGCGAGCCGTTGCCTAGGCGATAGTGAGTCATGTGACGCAAAAATGCCATTTCCGCTTAGCCTCGGCGACGAAGCGGGGTGCCGTATTGAGGCTGCGTTGGAGAATGGTGGGGGTGGCGTTCTGAGGGCGCTGAGCCTTTTTCGGCCTCGGGAAGATGGGCCGTGGCGAGAGTGAAGGTGGTGGAAAGAAGAGGCTGGGCGGCGTTGGGTCCCCCAGGCCCACCTCCCTCCCTCCCACTGGGGAAATCCCGAACCGATGCAATGGCAGGCCAGGTAGACTGCTCTTGAGCACGGAGAACGAAGGCAGGCGCCGCTTTTTCATGGCGGCGGGGGTGGTGGATGATCCAAGTACGTGTTCGGGTTCCATTCTCCAAGCAAAGCGGCACTGAGCCGCGCGCAAATTCTCCAGATCTTTTTCTCGGGCAACGTGTTACCCCGGAGCAGGAGGAGAGGCAGCGGGACGATGGCTTGCTGCCGAAGTAATCTTAGTGTATCTTTGTATGGTGCCCAGTGAGGAACTGGGCTGCGAAAGATCTGCACGTATTTCTCGGGAATCCAGTCTCTGTCTCTTAGTGGTTATTTATTTGAAACTAGCACATATGCCCAGTGTTGCCTGGGATTTTATTTTCTCATAGGTAATACTTGTTAGAAAGATTTGAGATCCTGTGTCTCTAACTCCCCAAAGTGTCTTTTGTCCAGTACCTCTAACTTCTCCCCATATTCCCCAATCCAATTTGTATTCAGAGTTATTGGCATACAGAGGTTGGTTTCCTGAGGGAATATACTGCCCTCCTCCTCGCTCCTAGGCCTCATCTCCATGGCAACCAGCCAGGCCCAAGAGCTCTCTGGCTGAGCATCCTAAAGGCCCTCCCTAAACTGCAAACCCAGGATTACACAGAATGTTCTTAGCCAGCCAATCATATGAAGTCTTCGCCTGACACAGACATACAAACTTCAACTTTTATATAGTAGTGTAGAAAGCTTTACAAGTGGAGAGGAATTGGGAAGCTCCTGCTTGTTACCACGGTAACTGTCACTGAACTTGCAGCATTTCTTATTAAAAGAAGGTGACCAGAGACTGTTTTCATACAAAATCACACTTAGCAGCATAGAGTGAGGTCCGCAGCGGACTGGATGAGGCAATGTGACTACTCTATCCTTAAAAGTAGCCCACCTGTGTTTGTTTGTTTATTCAGTTTATATTTTGCTTTTCTCCCAAGATGGGAAGACCAAACTTTGGGGGAAGTATCTTGCCAGCTTGACATTTGCCACTTTGAAATTTGTACTGCAAGGTGTGGAAAGGAGCAGACTCCTTGATGCAACTGTTGTGTGTGAATATATTCCAGTCACTGTTTGTTGCTGATCCTGTGCAGCAGCTAATATCCCAACGCTCACCATATTCTGCTTTTGCTCCTTACGTCCCTCCCTCATCCTGTCTAACTGCTACTGCTAACTGATTTCTTTCCTGACTGCTGATATGAAGACAATTGCAAGCCAAGCACCCTTGTCCCTCAGTAATGTCTCCTCCAGAGCAATGATCTGCAGCCCAGCTGTACAGCCTTTGCCCTCCCTGCTGCACTGCCTCATCCCCATTAGCCTTTCCAAAGAGCAGCCTTTCAGAACAAGTCACTCACCTCTTCCCCAGATCCTGTTGTTTACCCAGAAGCTGTTTCTTGCCAGGGGAAATGGGACAGCTCCTGTGCTCCTTAAGCCACCAACAGGAGTAGGGGGGAACACAAGGCAATTCTCTGTGCCAGGGGCATCTGTGACATCCCATACTCCTACTGGGTGAAGTACAGTTCAAGGACAGGATTAAAAGAGGGTACAGAACATCCCCTCTCACATTTAGGGCACAGAACGGGTCTTAGTGTCATCCAGCTGACACTCCAGACTGAAAATGCCCAAGACTGCCTTTTGTTTCCACAGTAACTCATCAGTTATATGTATGCCCGTTTAGCAATCTATTACCGTTACCCCTGAGTCAGAAGATTTTTAAAAATTTACTCCAGATGAGAAGTTGTGCTTGGCCACATCAATCAAACCTTAGTAACGTCCAGGTTTAAGAATTGCTGTGATGCCCGTGACTTTTGGTTTTCCTTGAAAAGGTGAAAGAGTCAGTGATACAAAATAACTGCCATCAGGTTGTTGTCTGTCCATGCCCATGCCTAATTCAGATTGTTGGTTCTCACTAAACAGTTTAGGATCTGAACACCTTAAGAACTCCTTGTTCTTGTATTTCCCCTCCCTCCCATATGCTCCATTAGAGACCCAGCACCATGCTGGTGGACTAAAGTCCAGTGATTACGTATTTAGAACAGGACCTTCCCAGCTGTGGCACCAGGCCTTTGCAATGTCCTTGCATCTTGCTTTTCAAACACCATAGTAAACCCCTTCACAAAGGCATATAGAACTGACTGGTTTTATTTCCCCTTTGATTTCCTGTGTGGTTTTTGTCCTCTTGCTTTATGTGTTTGTTTTACAGACACGTTAACCTTTTGTTTTTCTGTTTTGCTTTAATTACATTGTAGTTGTCAATATTTGATGTGAGCTAGTTTGGATAGCATTTCTCAAAATGTGGGGTGCAAATTTTGAAAAGTGAAGCAAACAAATATTGTGCTCACGTTTTCCTGGGCTGCACCACAATGTTGCAAGCCCCATTCCTCAGCATTGCAACAGAACCACACTGAGAATTTTATAACAGCAGCAACAAGCAACAGAACAAGGGGTGTTGGGAGGCTGTCTTATTTAAGTTGGCCTTTCTCAGTGAAGTGATGGTTACATTTTTTAAAAAATTCCCCATCACCTTTCAAGGATCTGCACATGGTTCTGGGTCTCTGATAAAAAAAATTATGCTAGAGATTTCTTCCCTGCCATTAGAAGTGGTAGTGGATCCCTTTATGTCTTCGTGTGGATCAGGTAGGCAGAGAGCAAGGAATTGTCCTAAAATTTACCAGCGAGCTTCACAGTGGATTTGCACACACATTTCCTTGGACGTTAGTGGAACGGCAAGTCACTACACTGTGTGGAGTCTCTAGTGTCTTTAAAGGAATAGGAAGAAAGAAAAGCTTCCTAGTTCAATTAATTTCACGACGGTATTTCTAGGCCTCTTGTTCCTTACCTGTAGCCTCTTAAGAGTATATAGGCCACCTCCCTCTGTGTGCCTTGAGGCTGTTTTCAATTTATGGTGACAGTAAGGCAAACCTATCATGGGGTTTTCTTGGCAAGATTTCTTCAGAAGGTGTTGCCGTTGCTTTCCCCTCTAAGGCTGAGAGAGTATGACTTGCATAAGGTCAGCCAGTGAGTTTCCGTGGCTGAGCAGGGATTCAGACTTTAGTCTCCCAGAGTCCTAGTCCAACACTCAAAACCAATATGCCACACTGGCTCTCTCCCCGCTCCAACCCCCTCATATTATAGAATATAGTACTGCAAGTTCGCACTGAGAGCTGGATATCATCTTCCTGTTTCATGAGTGGTACTAAATCCAAACTCTGAAGAGGGGCAGGACAGAGTGCAAACTGGTCCCCACCCGGGCTGTGTTCTGAAGTGGCTAGTGCAGGGTGTGTGCCATAGTCCAACTGGGACCCAGTTGGGGGGTCTGCGGGCCATGTCAGGAACATCGTGTGCTTGCATGTGCTCTGCCTCTCGCTCTCCATGCCCCCTCCCTCAGCCCCCAATCTCCTCCGCTAATGTCTTTCTGTCAATAGACCATGGACTGTCGGACCCATCTGGCCTGGCCAGGACCGGCTTTTGGGGGCTGGAAATCCTTGCTCTGCTGTTCCAGCCAAAGAGGACCCTGGCCATGTCTGGCGGCCCCTCGGCAGAATTATCTGTTCCCTGCTGCCTTCCTGGGCTGGCCATGGGGCCAGTCACCCTGTTGTGGCTGCTTATCTCTTGCGTCTTCCCTCCTCCCCATTTTGCTGCTCAGATAGTCCTTTACCCCCTTTGAAGAAAGATAATGCCAGCTCCAAGGCACTCACGTGCTGACAGGTACGTGTGCTGCTCCTGCAGAGTGCAGCACTGAGAGACTCCGTATCCTGCTCCTTTCTAGCCTAGAAGAGCATCAGTAGACGGTCCTTAGCAGGGCACCTGCTAGTGCCTCATCCTGGCCCTAACTCAAATCTGGTTGGCTTTCCATTAGTGGAAGCTTCACGTGTGCCGTCAGATAAGTACTATCCAGCCTGCATGAGTTCGATAAGATACCCTCTGCTCAGTCCATACACGGGCACCAGTACACAGGAGTAGGTACTAATAGTGTAAACCTGGGTCCAAAGAGTGGGCAAAGGGGTGGTGATCTGCATTGAGGATTGCCAGACTGCTGTCCCTTAACAACACCAACACAAACACACACACAGCTTCTGATGCAACATCCAATCAACATTATGGGACATGACAGATTTAAAAGCTGCAAGTGGAGGAAGTGTCTGACTACACACAGGTCACAGTGGCTTCTGCACAACTGCTCACTCTACTAATCCCCCGCCCCCCATTTGGAGCAAGGCATTCTGGAAAAGGTTCTCCTAGGCTGGGGTGATTGATCAAAAAGCTCTGGTAGTTCTGGGGAGATAGAGGCTGTTCCTTGGTGGCTTCACGACATTGTTCTGAGTGCCACTGCCAAGAAGGACTCAGAGAGAGGTCTGTAAGAGGTTTGAGAGAGAGTGCATACTCCTTTGTGATCCCGCTTGTTACCACTTTGGCTATCAAGTGAATAATAAGTCATTTTCCCAAGCATTTTAGGAGGCTTTTGTGGGTTTTTAAAAGTATTTTGGTGTTTCCTGTCAATGGAGAGGGAGCAACAGTTAAGGTCGCCAAGGGGAACTAACCATCCTACCTATTGCACCTTGACAGAGCATAGGCAATGCTGTAGCTTAACATCCAAGCACAGTATGGCCACCACCCTGGGAGCAAGTCCCCAAATAAAGCAATGAGAGGAACAGATCTTTTGTAAATCTAACCAGGTTCAGGTTACTCTGAATTTTAATCATAAATGTCAAGCATTTTTTTGATAAGATTAAAATGGATTCAGTTTTAATCCATATTAATCCATTTAATCCATCTTTGACTTTCAGGAACTATTCTATTCTACATGCTGACCGGTAAAGGTGGCCATGGTAAAGTAGTCACCTCCTCCCCACTGTAGGATGATGGAAAAGGCATTTATGGGGAGGGGTGGGCAGCTGAGGTGGACAGTGGTCTATTGCTGGCTGGACGGTTGCTTCTTTGCAGGGCAGATCTAGCAGGAAAACAGCTGCTGCAGTAAGCAGGATTGCATGCCAGGGGCAGGGTAGGCCCCATGGTCTGATTGGCCCATCCCCTATTCCTCCAGCTTGTTCCAGCTGTGTGAGTCAGCGTGCTCCAAATCCACATTTCATGTGGGCTGATGGTCCCCACTCAAGCTTGAAACCTCCCCCATATGCAAAACCTGAGCAATTCCACCCATAAACCAGGGGGCCAAGACTCTGCTGTCCAAAGAAATACTCTTGGCTTTGGTGACAAGAGGTGAGAATGTATCTCCACTACACAGTTATAGCTGTATGATACCACTTTTAAGTATCCTTAGTTCTATTTATGGAATCCTGGGATGTATAGTTTCATGACAGACTTAGACTTCTTTGCTAGCTAAGTCCAGTCCACTCCTCTGTCCTGCAGCAGAGAATTCTCAGTAGCTTTCCCAACTACAAATCATTCTGTATGCTGGAGCCATGAAAGTCAAAATGGTGTCAAACTGCTACAAGTGTGTGGAGCAGAAATGCTCTGGGTCTCCTGTGAGAGGCAAATGCTCCCCAGGATATGTCTGGTGCCCCCTGCCAACTTGTAAGCTTCTGAGAAGGGCATTGCTATGTCAGAGTCCTGGACATGCCCTCCCTTTTGCTGGCATGGCTGTTGCTGGCCAGACCTTGAAAAATGTGATTGGGGCTATCTTACCTTTCCTTCACCACAGCAGGTTGTTCACCCATCCTTCCTTCCAGTCACACTGTCCTATGCTGCACTCTTCCATGGGTCTGGGAAGCCACTGATACCCCACAGGAAGCCCAGGACAAACTGTCAGCCTGGCCTGCCGCCCTCACTAAGCCTCCCAGCCAGCCGACTATCTTCTCCTGCCTTGATAACAGCCTTTGTTCTTCTCTACAGTGAAAAAGAAGACATCCCAATTTAGTCTCTAAGGATTTTAAGTCAGTATTTCAAGTGCCACCCGATGGGCACTTCTGTTTGGAGACAGCCCAGTATCTTCAGACCTCCCAACCACCTAATTTGGGGAATCTTGGTCCAGGATCTGAGGAGAGCAAGAGGCTGTGGGCGGGGGGCAGTGGGAGTCAGAGAGGGACCCTGGGAGTTGCTTTCTCTCCTGTTTTCCTGATTAGATACCCCTGCCTTCTCCTTCCCATCTGAGTCGCCGCGTCCCTTCCCATCTGCTGGAGATTGTTGGATCCCCTCCGACTACCTGGTTCCCACCTCCAGAACCCGTCGAGGGGAAACAAGTCGCCATCTAAAGGAGTCGATGAGGTCGAGAAAGGCTACTCGGCAGAGCTCCTGGCGGTTGGCAGCACTGTGCGCGCTAGCCCCCCCCGCGCTTCCTTCGCGCCCTCCGGACGTGGTGGGTTTTGCGGGCCGCCCCGGGGGTGGGCGAGAGAAAGGGGGTGCGGGCAGGAGTGGCTTTCGCTGTCAGCAAAGGGGTCAAGAAGCAGAGTGAGGCTTCCGGGGAGGGGGGCATCCTCCTCCTGGTTTTTCTGACCACCCGTCTCAGCCAAGGGTCCCTGAGCGTACACAGAGCGCCCGGCGCTCCGGGAAGCCCCTGCAACCCTCCTGCTCTTTGCCGAAGTGGAAGCGGAGGAGGGAGACCGCCGTCCTTTCTCGGGGCGGCGCCGGGCGAGCGGGGAGCGGCTCTTGCTGCCAGGTGCACCAGGAGGGAGGGAGGCAGCCAGAGAGCCCCGGCTCCGCCCGACGGGAGGGGCCTGGCCGCGGCGTCGGCTCCCTAAGAGCCTCCCGCGCAGCGCCGCCGACCCGAAACGGGGTGGGGCGGGCGCGGGCCTCCTTTCCTTTCCTTCCCCTCGGCTCAACCGGCAGGCTTGCCGGCTCCCCCTTCCCCGCCGGCTCCCCTCCCACTCCCGCCCGAGGCCATGCGGGGCTGCGCCGTGCTGGCGTTCTTCGCGCTGGGCTACACGGGCTACCTGCTCCTGGGCGCGCTGATCATCTCGGCCGTCGAGCGGCCCTACGAGAGCCGGCTGCGGGCCGAGCTGCGGGCGCTCAAAGCTACTTTCCTCAAGGAGAGCCCCTGCCTGCCGGAGGCGGACCTCGAGCGCTTCCTGGCCGCCGTCTTGAGCGCCAACCGGCACGGCGTGGCTCTGCTCCGCAACGGCTCGGCCGCCCCATCCAACTGGGACTTCGCCTCCGCCTTCTTCTTCTCCAGCACCTTGATCACCACCGTCGGTGAGTAGCGGGCGGGAAGGAGGGGGATTTCTTGCCCCAGCCCGCGCAAAGCCCCTCCATCCGTCTAACAACAGCCGCAGCAGCGCGTCGCCTCGGGCTGACAATGGAAACCCGACGCCTTTCCTTGCTGGGCTGCTTTGGCCTCCTCTCCGGCAGGACTCCCACCCCCTACCCCGGCAGACGGCCTCCCTGGGCTGCTCCTGGTCTAATCCTGGTTTGTTAATCCTGGACCGGCTCTCCTCCCGCCCCCCCCCCCTTTGCTCCCTTCCCAAGGAATCCGTCGAGCCCGCCCCAAACGCCGGCCGTTTCCTCCTTGCCACGCAAAGCTCTCCTTCTCCCTCGACTGTTGTGGTGGTGCCGAGGGTTGTTTACCTTGCAGCGTTCGCCGTGACTCCCAAGTAGGCGTCGGACTTACCAAAACAAACACAGCCCCGCGGTGGGTGCTGATCCCGCCGCCTCTCCAAGTCGCCACCCCCCGTGCGCCCTTGTCCTCGCAGCTGGGGTCATGGAGAACACAAGTGTGTGTGTGTGTGTGTGTGTGTGTGTGTGTTTCTTTTTTTCCCCTTTCCTTTCCTGCTCCACTCTTCCGTGTGTGGCTGCCGGGGCAATGGGGGCTCTGACTCGCCAAAGTCCCGGTTGTGAGGACGTGTTGGAGGTGAAATTCCTCCATCTCGGTGTACCCAGGGCGTAAGCTGGTAAACTTCGAGTCGCACAGAAAGGTGGCTGAGACACGGATGTGAGGCGGCAGCTAATTGGCACTGAGATGTGCAGGGCCAGTTTCCACCTGGTCACTCTGTAACAAATGTGCAACTTGGTTTCTGAGTTTGCCTTTCTTTTTTGCCTCTTCCTTCCCCATCATCACTTTTTCCTTTTGTGTCACTGTGTCACTGAACTGTAAACCTCTTTGGGTAACTGTGTGTTGTTATCCTATTTTGGGAGCCTTTCATGTAGAACCGGGAGAAAGCGTTGAAACATAGGGCTGGAAAAGACCACAAGAGTCATCAGGTCCAACACCCTGCCACTCAGGAATACACCATCAAAGCATTCCCCATGGCCATCCAGCTTCTGTTTAAAAATCTCCAAAGAAGGAGACTCCACCACACTCCCAGGCAGCATATTCCATTGTCAAACTGCTCTTGCCATCAGAAAATTCTTTCTAATGTTTAGATGGAGTCTCTTTTCCTGAAATTTGAAGCCATTGCACTGTGTCCTAGTCTCTGGAGCAGCAGAAAAAAGGCTTGCTCCATCCTCCATATGACATCCCTTCAAATGTTTAAACATGATTATTGTGTCAGCTCTTAACCTTCTCTTCTCCCAGGCTAAACATGCCCAGCTCCCTGAGCTGCTTCTCATAGTGCCTGGTTTCCAGGCCTTTTAATGTTTTGGCTTGGACACATTCCAGCTTGTCAATATCCTTCCTGAACTGGTACCCAGAACTGGACACAGGATTCCAAAGCAGAATAGAGTGGTACTAGTACTACTTTTGAACTTGACAGTATACTCCTATTGATGCAGCCCAGAATCACATTGGCTTTTTTAGCTGCTGCATCGCATTGTTGACTCATGACAAATGACAACGTGAAATTGAATTCACTCTCTTGTACCCCCATTTTTGAGAGAAATGTCTTGATCTAATCCAGACCTGGGCAAATTATGGCCTTTCAGATGATGTGGGCCTCCACCTCCCATCAGCACAGCTGAAGGTGAGGGGGATGATGGAAGTAGCAACACTGGGAGGATCACAAGTGACCCACTCTGGCTTCCTAGTTCAGTAAGGAGTTGGACCCTGCCTGGTGAAATATGGTCAGTAACCATTGTGCCTCGATAAGGTGAGCCCCGTAACAAGTGTGGGTCTGAGCATGAGGGGTAAGGCATAACTTGGCTCAGGAGTGTAACTATGGGGGGTGCAAAATGAGGTATTGTCTCCCCGAGTCAGAATTCTGCCACCTTGGTGAAATTTTCCTTCACTCCCCAAATTTTTACCACTGCTGTAATTTAAAATTTAGTTGAGTGTAGGTGTCCAAAATAAGGTGTGTATGTGGAGAAGCAAAATTACCAAGAAAATGGGAAATGTCTAGTTGTGAACAATTTTCAGTGTCTCGTTCTCTGCCATGCTGGAAGTCTGGGGAATGAAGGAAAATTTCATTGGGGGGATTGTTCGTTTGGTGCAGTTTTGCCCTTGTGTAGAAATTAAGTTGACAGGTGATATGAAGGTACATACGCACACACACAGCTACACACCCCTGACTATAATTGTGCAGAGTCCACTTGGGACTTTCCTGGGTGGCTCCACTCAAATGCCAGCTTCTTGCTTTCACAACAGACAGATCCGTGTCTGTGGCTGGGAGCTGGGGGAGAGGAAGGCACTGGTGACCTCATGGGGAAACCTGTCTCTCCGCACTCTTTCTGTACTTTCCTGCCAGTCTTTCCTCCCTCTTTCCAGTGGCAAGCAGCACACAGTACGTGTCAAGTGCAGGAGTTACTTGCAGCTCTGTGTGTGTGTGTGTGTGTGTTTGTGTACAGGGTGGGGAAACTGAGCCCTTCAGCATTCTGCCTGAACTCCATCTGCCTAGTGGAAAGTCCAGTTGCTACTAAGCCAGGCCCCAGCAAGGTTGCTCTGAGTTCTCTGCATCCTGTTTGGTCTGGGTGGATAAGGTCCGAGTGCGAATGGTGGAATGGCTCCCAGGTTGTCCTGTAGTCCCCAGGTATCTGACCTGTGGAGTCCACTCCCTAATGCATGGGGTGCTAGATGAAATGTAGGAGCACTGCCTTGAGGCTGAAAGGACACTTTGTTGTGATTAGCTGCTGTTGAGTCAGCTTCGACTTAGGCAACCCCATGAATGAGAGACTTTAAGACGTCCTGTTATCCACAGCCCTGCTCAGATCTTGCAGGCTCAGGGCCATGGCTTCCTTGATTGAGTCTGTCCACCTGTCTTCCTCTTTTCCTGCTGCTTTTCACTTGACTGAGCGTTAATTGCCTTTCCTAATGAGTGTGCCTAGTTCCTTATAGAAGAGACACTTCCCCAAAACTTCAGCAAGCTATAAAATTCATCCTGTAGTAATACCTTTAGGGTCTAATTAACCTAAATGCACCAGATCCTGTCGCATCTTAGAACCTAAGCAGGGTCAGCCCTGGTTAGTACTTGGATGGGAGACCGTCGAGGAATACCGAGTGCTGTAGGCTCTATTTCAGAGGAAGGAACTGGCAAAACCACCTCTTAAGTAAAACCTATGAAATTAGTGCTGTCACCATAAGTCAACAGGTGACTTGAAGGCACACGCACACATGTGCGCATACGTGCATAGAGCAGTACCTTTACTGGGCCAACCAAAAGGCATAAAATAGATCACACCAGCTTTTAAAGATTCACAGGCTTCTTTGCCAAGCACAGATAGTAAAACAGCATACAGGAAATAAACCAGTGGGGTTGTGATCCTGATGTCAGCATTCTGTTTTGGATGTTGTAGGAAGTGTATGTAGATGAAAATTGACCTCCTCCCATGCCGAGTGGGAACAAAAGCAGTAAAACAGGAAATAAAGGTTTGGCTTCTCAACTTGAAGCTACAAAAGCACGTAGAATTACGGAGCTAGAAGAGACCACAATATTCATCCAGTACAACATCCCTAAGAGAACTGTATTTGAAAGGTCCCCCTCTGCCCCCAAGCACCTGAGCCTTTAACACAATTGCCCTCAAACTGGTCCCCAAACTAGGCTGGATTGGCTGCTTTGCTCCTGCACCTTCTGCAGGAAACACTTTGCAAGGGAAAGAAGCTTTTTGTGTAAATGCAAAAGGTGCTTTTGAGGTCTGAAAATTGGTTGTTGTTGTTCTTTGTGTGTCTTCAAATTGTTTTTGACTTGTGGAGAGCCTAAGGCAAACCTATCATAGGGTTTTCTGGGGCTGAGAGTGTGTGATGCACCAAAGGTCCACCAGTGAGTTTCCATGACTGAGCGGGGAATCGAACTCTGGTCTCCAGGCTTGTATTCCAATGTTCAAACCACTACACCACGCTGGCCTGGACCCTTCATTTATTCCTCAGAACAACTCAGTTTGTTCCTTGACAGCTTTCTACAGTGGTTGGGAAGGCGGAAGTTGTGGTCTGCTCTGGGCGGAAAGGCCTCAGCGTTTCAGGAGGAGACAGACACAGGGGCCTCTCCTAAGAGGTCGTTGCTTTGTCCCTCTGATGAAAGTGCCCTTCTCCTCTCCCTGTGCCTCCACCTGCCTTGGGTCATGCAGTGCCTTTGGTTTGCTCGAGTCCAGTGGTTTTTAACCTTTCCTTTACCAGGGACTGCCTGCAAATGTAGCTTTTTGCTGGGAACCCCACCCAAGATTTGAATATTTAAACTTATTTAAATGTTCAAATATTTATTTATTTATTAAAGGCTTCAGGAGACTGGGATTCAAATCTCCGCTCCAGCGACAGGGCTTCAAGGACCTCCTGTGAGGGCTCCGCAGACCCCTAGAGGTCCCCGGACCCCAGGTTAAGAACCATTGCTCTAGCTGGTCACCTCCGAGGAGAGGAAAGCAAAGATCTCCCAGATGTACGTGGCTTCTCCTGGTTGCGTTTGATTGTGTTGAGTTCCGCTCGAGTCAGAAACATTCACCTTCCTGTCATGGCAGGGAATCAAGCCCCACATATTTTCTTGCTCTTGAAACTGAAGTCATCTTCAGACCCTGCAAGCTCCCCTAGGTATGGTCCCTAGATCCCCACCTATCCTTTCTTGCTTTTCACCTGCTGTAGGATTCAAAGTAGCTAAGAGTGCAGATTTTCTAAAAGAAATTATTCCAAAACCAGCATAACAATTTACCAACAATGTGTTGCGGCTGCAGACTCTACAAATAGATATAACCAAACAGTATCCGTTTGTTTACAGTTTTGTTTCTCCCTCTGTCTATTATAGGTCTTCCTGCTTGATCTGTGTATAGTAAAATGTATCCATGAGAATACTTCCATTTTGGGTCAAACTTCTAATGATCTTGTTCCATGGGCTCTGTGGAGTTTGCATTGCAGTATGCACACTAAATTTATATCAAGTATTAACAAAAGTGTCATATTGTTTTCTACCTTGTTGAGTTCTTATTTTGTATGTTGGTTTTTTCAAATTGAACCAGCATCCATACTCTAGCTGGTCAAGATTGTAAGGATAGTTTATTCACTGATTTTTCATTTTTGGCAGTTTCAAAGCTCATGGATTAAAGCAAAGTCCAGGTGGAAAAAAGTATGATTAAAACATTTAAAATACAGTTCAATACATTATCCAGTTAAAACACCACAGCATAAAAGCATTATAAAAAAAAACCCAGAGCAATAGGAATAAAAATACAACACCCACTTTCCATTAAAAGACCCTTCTGCGCACTTGTGGGATTTAATGGGAAGAGGTGGAATAGAAAGCCTTTGATTTTCTCTTTATGAGTTGGGAGCAAAATGCTAGGGGCTGGATGGCCCAGATATGCAGCTGCTGTCCCGTGCCCCATTCCTTTTCCTACTGAAGGTTTCCCTTGCCCTTTTGTCCAGGATCGGGAAGGCTCAGCCTCTCCTCTGCCTGGCAGCCTGCCCAGATTCAGCTGTCTTGTTGGCACTGAGCTGCTGCTCAGGGAAAACTTGTGCCACGTCTTGCCTGGAAGGCAGGGGAGTGAGTTGAGGTGTTGTTTTGTCCAGGCGTGGTCCAGTGCTGGCAAGCTAATGCTTGGACTGTGAGGGAAGCTCTCCTGAGGTGCTCTTTTGGGGCAGAGGATGGTTAAGATGCCATTCCAGGGGGTCGGGGATTCCTGGCTGAGTGGCTGACATGGTGTGAACTCTGCCCAGTAGCTGGCGGCAGGCGGTGGCAGATACCAAAGGGGATTAAGCGAGGGGGTGCTGGCAGGCAGCCTGGAGGAAGTTTTACACGCCCGCACGCACACACGCACATAAGGCTTCCTTGTCTTTTCCCCCCCCAACCCCACATTCTCTCACTCACCAAAAGGGGAACCTCAGACCTAGCTGCAAAGGAGAGGAGCCTGGCTGTTGCAACCTGGCTGAAGCTCTGCTAGGCCCATACGTAGATCTTTGCATCACCTGCAGTTTGCATCGTTAAAGAGGGAACTGTCTCACAGTTCCCAGTGCTTCTACTGGAGTGCTTGTGCGTGGCACCAGCTCTGTACCCTCCAACTGTTCTGGTTTGGCAGGGAGAGTCCTGAGTAATCCTCTGTTGTCCCAGTTTTCCAACTGCCTTTAAAATGTCCCAATTTCTTTTTCCTCTTCCCATTTTCCCCATCTTTCCTCTGCTTAATTTCAGTGGCTGCAAACTGAGTTCAGAGCACAAAGGTAGTTTCCTCTCAGTTAACTCAGCAAGGGAAGGGGGCAGAATCTTGACATTCTCAGCAGGCACAGACAAAAGTAAACTGCTGCAACTTCTCCTCGCTTGTGTGTTTTTCATCATTAGTCGCTTTTCCCATCTTGACCACATTCTGATGTTGCTTTGCCATATGCATTCTAGTTTTCATCTGTGAAATGAGGAAGGGTATGAAACATTCTTTCAGCTCTAGGGGAAGAAAGAGAGAGAGAGCACTCCCCTAAAGCTGCTGCCAATCCTAGGATTCCATAGGATGGAACCACAGCAGCCAAAGTGGAATTATAGTGATATAACAGTGCACTGTGAAAGCAGAGCCCGGCCACCTGTTTCCCAACACAGTGGTAAACCAACTGTCTCTAGGAGGTCCCCTTTGAGAGAGACCAATGACACCCATCTGCTGCTGTTCTACAGCAACTGGCATTGGGACAATATTAAGCCATCTTGAGTAGTAACTACTCATAGCCTCATTCTTCATCAGTTTGTTCCCACTGTGCCCTCTGCACACCCTTTCTTCTTCCTTCTCATGGGGTTATGGTGGTACAGGGTGTGCTTTTTGCAAGGGCTTCTCTTCTCTTTCATGGCTTCACACTTGGCTAGGTGGCTGCCAGATCCCGTTACTTAGTTCCCTGGGTTGGAATCTTGCCCAGACCTAGTAGTAGACAAGGTGAAGGGATTGTGTACGGGAGTGTGTGTGGGAGTGTGTATGGGTGTGTGTGTTTAATACCATAATAAAGAGCTGCAAGCCAGAAGAGAGACCCTGCTTGGAGAAAAGGAGGCGGGGAGGACGGGCTTGCCTTGGTGGCAGGGTTTGCATACAGAAATTCCTTTCCTGTTTCCATCCCTGGTGGCAGTTCCAGGTAAGACTCCTGCTAAAACCTGACCAGAGTGCCCCTGCTGTCAACCGGCATTGACTGTGTGCTGGTGTAGATGAGCCAAGGACCTGACTCTGTACAAGGCAGATTCCTATGTTTGTTATAAGGTTGACAGACGGTTGGATAACTTTGGTGCAACTTGTTTTCTGCTCGAGTGCCCCTTCCCAGCCACTACTATCTGCTTTTGGTGGGGGAGTGCGGAGTTGAGTTAGGATTAGAGTTAGGCCAGACCAACCTGGAATATTTTGTAGCTTCTGGATCCCTAAGAGATGCTTTGTCAGCCATTTAGGAATACAGCAGAAGGAAGTTGCCATCTTGTCATTGGCCCTCCTAGCTCATGACTTTCTCAGATGGATGGTAAATGCTCTCTGGGATCTTAGTTGAGGGGGAAGGGTATTCTTCCCCATTGCTGGTACTTCCGCCCTTCTCATGGGGCAGTAATGGGCCCATGTGGCCCTTGAGATCCCTATCCTATGAGAAGGGTGGAAGTACCAGCAATGGGGAGGAATATCCCTTTTGCAACCTCAAAACTCCTCCAAAAGACCACCAAAGCCCTTCCCCAGTTAGGAAAAAAGCAGTCGAAAATGCCCCCAAATAACTCAACCACTATAAAACTTGCCAGTTTGGGTCCCCTTGTCCACTGCTACCCCTAGCACAAAAATCGGCTGCTCTTAGGCGCACTTGCAAAACCAGAAAGAAATTACCAAGGGCTCTGCCTTTCAGTTATGATGCTTGCTTTTCCCCCTCCTTTGAGGAGTCTTTGAAGAAAGGAGTTTTTGCCTCTTCCTTCTCTGAAAGTTCTTCTGCTAACATTGAGCCTATATTCCAGGGCCTTCAAGGTATCAGGAAAACATCGGCACATTCCTTCCTCCAGCCTTGGCTCTTGCATTCCTAAGCTAAAAATATCCTTCTCTTTCAGCCCTTCCTCATATGATCTGGCCTTCCACGTGTCAGCATCCTTGGTGTGTTGTGATGGCCAGACACAGCCCTCACTTCTTCTGCTCTTCCAGGGCTATGTTATGGTGAATAGTATTCATGCTGGGGTCCTTTTGGGGTGCAGCCGCATCAAATGGGTGACTTGGCTTTTTGTGTGGTTTTCTGGCCTTTACCCTGAAGTTTTTGTGGAAGGGCTGATGCCAGGCTGACTTTTTCCTGCTGTTTCTTTTCCTACATACCCTCACAGTGCAAGTGCCAAAAAGAAAGATTATTTTGAACCACAGAAACTCAAGTCAGATTTGGGTACCTACTGTTTCCATCAAGGTTTAGTGCCTGCTGGCTCACACATAACCTTAATTTGTTAGTGAGAGTCCCAATTAAGCCTCTGATGTCCCACTTTTCCAGGGGCTTTTAAAAAGTTCTGGTTTCTTTTTCCTCTTCCCCCTTTGATCTCAGCTCACTTCAGTTACTGCAAACTGAGTTCAAAGTGGAAAGCACAGTTCAGTTAATTCAGAAGGGGGAAGAGGAGAGGAGAGACCTGAATCTTGCCCATCCCAAAAATCTTAGGCAAAAGCCTCTCTGCTTTCTGTGTTCTTCCTGATTAATGACTTTTGCCATCTTGGCTACATGAGTCCCAGTTTTTATCTGTGAAAGTTGGAGGGTCTGGTCATGAGGAGCAGAAGGGCAACTGAGTTGTCTAAGTCCTAGCCTTTGACTTCTAGAACTCCCCATCAGCTCCATGTTGGGTTTGGGGGGATTTTGCCCACATCTTAACAAAACTCTCTGTTCCGTTCTAGCCATACAAAATTTCATAAACTTGAAAGAGTGAGAGCTGGTCCAGAAGCCAAACTCTGTGGTTGTTGAGGGCGGCCATGAACATGCAGGCAACGTATTCAGATTTGCCAAGTACCTGGAATTCACTCTGTTATTTATGCCAGCCCCTGTGGTCCCCTTCCCTTTTCTCTCCCCATCCTCTCAGGCTATGGTTACACCACCCCGCTCTCTGATGCTGGCAAGGCCTTCTGTATCTTCTATGCACTGCTGGGTGTCCCCTTCACCATGCTGATGTTGACAGCCACCGTGCAGCGTCTGGTTGCCACCTTCACTTCTGGACCTCTGGAGTACCTGGCAGGGCATTGGGGGTATGACCGGCGGGCCCTGTCTTGTGGACATTTGTTCTTATTGGCTGTGGGGGTGCTGGTGGCTTTCTTCTTGGTGCCCGCTGCCATCTTCAGCACACTAGAGGAGTCTTGGAGCTACCTGGATGCCTTCTACTTCTGCTTCATCTCCCTCTGCACCATTGGCCTTGGAGACTATGTCCCTGGGGAGCAGCCAGGACAGCGACTGCGCCCCCTATATAAGGTCTCAATCACAGGTAAGCATCACCATGGGGCTGGAGGATAGCCCCCAAGCCTATTTTTGTAGCCTCTTTTTCTGGCCTGCCCTATTGGTAGTTCTGACTAGAGTAGAGCCATTGAATCCATTGGATTTACTTGCTTGTTGATGAACCATTCAACAGTTGATTGAATAGGCCTAGTCAAGTTGAGATGGAGCAACAGGGTCACAGTCATTATCTCTCTGGGAAGCCTCAGAGGACCCTTCTGCACTATACAGTTATAGTGCTGTGATTCCACTTTAACTGCCATGGCATCAGTCCCAATGTGCATCAGTCCCCTACATAGTTATGTAACAGTGGCCCTTTCCTGAATATGGATGTTGTGGAACTGCCCGATTCTAATTCACAGAAGTGTTAAGTCCACTTATGAAGAAAAATTTGCAGAAGGATTCTGGCCATCTTGAGTGAATGAATGAATGAATGAATGAATGAATGAATGAATGAATGAATGTTGCGTGTGGAAGGACCCCTTCTCTCTGTTGCATCCCCTTTGCCGTTCCCATGCGCTCATACTTTTCTCCCTGCCTTCCTCCAGTATACTTGGTCCTGGGCCTGATGGCCATGCTCCTGTTGCTCCAGACCTTCCACAAGATGGCCGACTTGCATGGCCTCTCAGAGCTGGTCTTGCTGCCTCGCAACCCGCCCTGCGAAGACCACCAGCGCATCCTTGAGGAACGTGCCTCTCCCTCGGAGCCAGGGCAGCTGGAGAAGGTGCCGGTGCAGTCCAGCGCTGGCACACAAGCCAGTTACTCCTCCATCAACAGATAGCCCCGGAGTGAGCCTTTAGAACAACCTGCGGGGGAAACCTGCAGAACAGCAGCCAGAAATGCTCCAGCCGCGGTTGGCAGTTTCTTTGCCGATTTGCTTCCAGGGCAATGGTTGGCTACCTTTTTAAAAAAATTGCTCTGGGACTCTTTCCTATTTCAGAAGCTTCTGTCCTACCGGTTTGTTCTTCTGGCACCTGGTGGTGTGTTACCAGAGGGGCGAGGCTGCTGGTCAGTCTGTCCACTTGGGAACAGGAAAACCCACTTGGATCTTCAAGATGAAGAAAATTAAGCTATTTCATTGAGGGGGCTGTGTTCATTTTCATTTATCTTGGGGGAAATTTTGTTCTTTTTTTTAATGAATAATGCAAATAAAAAGCTGGAACATCCAGACATTTTAGATCTGCAAGGGAGAGGACAAGTGATCCTGTGAGGAGGGAAAGGTGGAACAAGTCTTTCTTGTAAAGTCAAAGGCTTTCACAGCCGGAATCTCTGATCCTCTGAAGATGCCAGCCACAGATGCAGGTGAAACGTCAGGAGAAAATACTAATAGAACATGGCCTCAAAGCCCGGAAAACCCACAACAACCTAAAGTCTTTCTTGCTCTCCACCCCCTACTCCCTGTCCAGTCCTGAAATCCTACTTGATCCTGGCCAGAATTGTTGGCAGGCACATGTGTTGTCTTGACACTATTGATCAGAGGGGAGTATTTTGTTGGTGGGAGGTGGTGTGTAGCTTGGCCATTATGCTGTGGGGAGGAAATGTTTGTGAGAGAGAAGGCATTCCATCTCTGCTCTTCTTCCATTCCATTCCAGGTCTATTGCCTTGTTTTTATTTACCCTAGTTACAGAAGTGGGTTGTGTGCTTCCAGAAAGTGATGGCCCACAGAGATAAGCTTTGCAAGAGCTGGAGTCAAAGTCCCACTTACTCTCTGAGGAGTTCATCTGTTCAGTAAGAGAACTGAAGGGGAATTGATACAGAGCCCACTACAAACATGTAGGAGATGGAGGTCAACTGACGGGGGGGGGCCTTCAAAATGGGAAGATCTTTTTTTGGCTTTTCATTGTACAGTTGGCCCTCCATATCTGCAGGTTTAACTTTCACAGATTTGATTGTTTGTAAGTTTCTTCAACCCCTGCCTCCCCACCTCAGGCGCTTCTTTTCTGGGCCAGCCTTCCCTCTTGGCAGCTCTGATCAGATCGTGCAGCTCTTTAAAAACCTGGCGCTGGTCCTCTGCCTCCTCCATCAGCCTCTGCCTGACCAGCTAAAGATGAATTGATCACATCTCAATTCATCGCCAATACAAACCATCTCCCAATGCCCTCCAAACGCTCAAGGAAGGAGAAGGGTGAGAGTGGGAAGCAGGGGACCACATGCCAAACCACCCCTTTCCCTGATCTACTTAGGGAGCCTGGGTGCCCACTCTCCCCACCATGCTTTGGCCCCCTTCCCCCAGACACACACACATGCATTTTGGTATTTGTTTTTATTACCTTTGTGGGGCGTCTTGCATCCCTAACCCTACTGCACGCAGGCTGCCAAATGTACTTATACCCTCCAACTGTCCTGATTTTGCAGGGACAGTCCTGATTAATTCCCTGTCACCCCATTTTTTCCAGCTGCATCTAGAATGCCTTTTTCTTTCTCCTCCATCCACTTTCCCCCTTTATCTTCAGCTTACTTCCATTGTCGCAAGCTAAGATCAAAGTGCAAAAGCAGATTGCACTCAATTAAGCCACAAAAACTGATGAGCACCGGGTAGAATCCATAGGCAGAGCCAGAGACACGTCTCAAAACCCTCAACAGATGGCTGCTTTATTATAGAGAAGACTTTTGGATGTGTCTTTGGCCTTTCTTGTTGACTGAATTGACTCAGCCAGGGGGAGAAAAGAAAAGCTGACCAAATCTTGCTGTTCCCAGTAGGCTTAAGACAAAATCAAACTGCTGCAGCCTCTCCTAGCTTGTGTGTTCTTCCTCCTTAATAACTTTTGCCGCCTTGACCACACACTGACGTTTCTTCACCACTTACATCCTGGTTGTCCTCTGTAACATGTTAGAGGATGTGATACTGGACTACTGGGTGGAATGAATGAAAAACATCTGAGTAGCTCACTTTGTGTTCTGTCAATGGTGTGTGTTCGTAGGGGGGGCAGCTGGAATCCCTCTTGCCTTGAATTTCCAATCATTGGCCAGTTGATCTACAGGAGAGCCTGGCTGAGACCAGCACTTTGATTACCCGCCTGCACAATTTCCCCCAAGAGACAAACTCCATCTTTCTTTGTAAAAAATATTTATTGTTCCCGTAACAGTGGTGATGGTGATGCAGCAGTGATGTCATGTCACTTCTGGTTGCCATTTTTTGTCCCCACCCACCCAAAGACTTTGAGAAGGTAAAGGCAAACTGCCACATTTGCATGTGGTTTTGGAGTAAAATGCCCAAAAGATCACAATGATCTTTTTTTTTTCCTCCAAAATTTTTGGAGAAAAGCTAGGTGGTGAAATTTTGGTGGAATGCTAGGAGGTTTTGGGGACTCCAGCAGTGGGGTTGGAGGGGGGGTGCCTGGGAGTTGCACTTTCCCCACTCCTCTTCTTCGGAATTCATCTTGGCAAAGAAATAATACCAGTTTCTGATTGATTCCCCACTTTCTCCCAATATGAGGCCCAAGATGGCAGTCCTGTAATTCCTAGATAGAAAACAACTGGTGGTGCTGTGGATTAGAAATAAAACTCTCCCAGTGTCTGTATATGTTAAAATGCCCAAGAGGTTTTTGGAAGAGACTAATTCCTTTAGCAGGGACAGATGGAGAAAGACTTTGCGTACTCTGGAAATAATTTTCAGAGTGTACAGATTTCTTATCAGTATGGCTCCAGTGAAAGAAATGTTGGCAGGAATTCTACATCATGCTCATAGAGCAGTTTTTTTTTTAAAGAATGGAATTTTAAAGTATGAATACAAAGAAAAGAGAGGAAAAAACCAAAGAGGAGAAAAAAGCGCAGGAGAAATACATAGGATATGAACATGTGCTGGGTGTATACATTAGTACAAACTGACCATTTTCCCAAAAATATATTTGCTTGAAGTTGGTCTGTATAAAATGCAGGTTTTGTGCATTCATAGAGCATTCCTCACGCCAGAATATCTCTGTAGGACTTCTGTTCTAATGGCTGGCGTGCATCCCCTGGCCACAAAATGGCTGAAGAAGGAAGGAGGACAGCGAGCAGAATGTGTCTGTAGCTTGGGGAAGAGAGCAGGGACCATTAATGTTAAAGAATCATAGTGCCATTACTCTACTTTAACTGCCATGATTCTGTCCTATCAAGTCCTGGATGGGCACTTCAGAGAGGGGCACTGAGAATTCTCAGAGGGCTCCAGTGCCCCATCAAACTACAAGCCCCATGATTCTCTAGGATGCAGCCATGGTAGTTAAAGTGGAATAATAGCACCATAATTGTCTAGTGTGAATGGGCCCCAGAAGTTGCCCGCCAGGTACGCCTCTCACACTAAATAGTTACAGCTCTGTGATTCCACTTTTAACTGCCATGGCTGCATCCTAGAGAATCCTTGGATTTGCAACTTGCAACCAACTTACAACCCGATTGCAGCTACAACACTTAAAGTGAAATCATCATGCTATAATTGTGCAATGTGAAAGGGGTCCTCAGTGACATGTTCTTATTTTTCTAGGTTGGCTTCCAAATTACAGCTGGGAAATGTTACCAAATGTCACTTATGCTCCCCCGGCCACTAAATGTCCACAGTGACAATTGCTGGCAATAAGAAGCTGGCTTTCATGGGGGGCGGGGAGAATGTAGGTGGGCAGGGAGACTTTGTGGGAAAATGTACTGAGTACCTCTTTCCAAAACTTCCTAAAAGTTATATATGTGGGCTTAACACCCAAGTGCAGAAGGGCAAGTCAGCTTTGGGTCAATACTGTCAATACAAGGCTCCATTTGATGGATGCCCCCCCCCCCCGCAATAAAGGCACAAACCTGAAATGGAACTTCTGTTCTGTTGGCAACTTCTAGTGGGATGAAGGGCTTTATCCCATTTTTCCATTGCTGCCCCTACTGCTTTCTCCCCGCATTGCTGGCTGTATGAATTAGGATAAAGTCAGGCTGAACATCTCCCCGAGTCCTCTTTTTCCCCCTACTCTTTTCAGCCACTGCCTTGCAGATGAGACATGGATGAGATATACTCGCTCCAGCCATTTAAGTGCTTCTCTTAACTGTCTCACAGGCAAGCATGACAGCTCTATCCTTCCTTCCTGTGGCAGTTCTGAGGGGCCTCCTCCATTCACCGGAGGGGGAGAGTGGAGGAACTTGCCAACCTTTCCCTCCTTCCTAAGAGACCCTCCCTTTCCCTCCCCCAATCCCCAGTCTATACAAGTAATAAATATTTGGCCGGCCAGGGCATCAGCTCGGCTCAGGCACGACTGCGAGAGGCTGGGACGCAGCGGGGAGGCTGGCCGGTGGGCACGGTGCCGACTGGGCACAAACAGCGGTACGAGCCGTCCATGTTGAGGCAGCGGCCGCCTGGACAGAGCCCCTCCATCTCACTGCATTCATCAACATCTGTGGGGAGCGGAGAAGAGGAGAGTAAAATTCTGACTTAAGCTGAGAATAGCAGAGTGTTGGTTGAGTCAAAGTTTGGGTGTAGTGGTTTAAGTGCTGGACTATGACCCTGGAGGCCAAGGTTTGATGCCCTGCTTGGCCAGAGAAACCTCCTGGGTGACCTGGGGTGTGTCACACACTGTCAGCCGCAGAAAAACCCATAATAAGTTTGCTTAAGGTCACTATAAGTTGGAAACAAAGGCACACAACAACAAGGCCTTTTAAATATTTGAAGGAATGTCATCTAAAAGATGGGGCAAGCTTGTTTTCTGCTGCTCCAGAGATTAGGGCATGGAGCAATAGCTTCAAATTTTAGGAAAAGAGATTCTATCTAAACATCAGGAAGAACTTCCTGATGGTAAGAGCAGTTAAACAGTAAAACATGCTGCCTCGGAAGTATGGTGGAGTCTCCTCCTTTGGAGATTTTCAAACATAGACTGGATGGCCATCTATTGGAAGTAATTGTGTATTTATACATGGCAGGGAGTTGGACTTGGATGGCCCTTGTGGTCTCTTCCAACTTTATGATTCTATAATTCTATGTCAAAGGATTTACATCACCTCAACCCAAGCCCAGCCCAGATAGTAAGATGGGGTTAAGGCCAAAGTGAGGCACATACAAGCCACATCCATTTGGTCAGATACTGGCTAGAATCCTATATGGTTCAACTTCACCATCGCCTCGACCTGCCATAGGGCTGCTGCAGTCCCTTGGCATTCCATGGATAGAATTCTGTTAGGGACATACACATGTGTGCCAATGTCTTTTTTTGACTGGGTATTCCTTCTCTTCCTCTGTAGCACCTAAAGCCCTCCCCTTGACTGTAAAGCCCCTAAGGCCACCCTGCACAGCTGTGCTTCATGGTAAACAGATAGGATTGGAGAAGCATCCGGCCATGTCCCTATAGCCAGATGCAAAATGATGGCATCAGCACTGATATTTGCCAAGGGCTCAGCACTGCTGCGGTCACTGTGCATCTGGCTATGGGGAGGGAGTCAGATGCTTCTCTGATCCTGCCTGCTGGCCGGGAAGGGAAGGGAATGGCCATGCAGTGTGCCTTCCAGGGGCTGTACAGTAAGGGGGAGGCAGGGTATATGGCTCAGAGTAGTATAGGTCTGCATATGGGTATTCATGCTATATTGATGGGATATTGCATTGAGGCCCATGCCTGGTGCAGTGTATCCATGCACGCAGGGGGAAGTCCACTATAGTCTTCTGTAGGTCACTGCAGATGATGTAATCATTTTGTGTCTGGTTACAAAGCCAGAGCAAGACACTTCTCCAGATGTGGAATGGCCATCAGGGATGGGTAGGATGCAGAGGCTCTACAGTAAGTCCAGGAGAGCAGATTTCATTGCTGTGAAGGGAGGAAGGGAATACCAACCTCTGCAACCATCAAAAGAAGATCTACGCAGGCCTGAGGTTGACTTATATCTGGGTGCCACTAACAGGTTGGCAGCTGAAGCAGGCTAGGTGGGTTCAGGGGTAAAGGATATTGCAAGAGGGTCAGGCTGGGACAAAAGAGGAGCTGGGGAAGGGAGTTCTAGCTCTTACCCATGCAGGTCATGCGGGTTGGGTCCAAGCGGTAGCCGTCGTGGCAATCGCAGGTGAAGCCGTCTGCCACACGGACGCAGTGGCCATTCTCACAGCCGCTCAGGATTCCACACTCCTCGGACTGGAGACCTCCAAAGCTTTCAAAGCGGCCTGATGGAGGCAGGTGGGGGTGATGATAACCAGGAAGAAGCAGTTTCTCTCTCCTTACCCAGCCAGCCACACTGAGATCAGGTTCATTGGTAATCCCACCCACCCCATACATTCAGCCTATGGCTCTCTTTTTCAGCTTCCCTCAGGACCAAGCACCTTTTGCTTAACATAAACTCTAGCCCGATCTTCCTCTAGCACGGAGTTGGGCAGACCCCTGCGCAGCGATTAAGTCTTTTACTCCAAGTCTCAAGTCAAGTCTCAAGTCTCCACCTTCAAGTCTCACGTCGCGTCTCAAGTCCTTGTAAGATACCTTCAAGGCAAGTCTTGAGTCAAGTCTTAAGTCTGGGAGCCAACTTTATACCCCAACCTGTATTCCAGAATTTCTGGACAGAGTTGAATAAAGTCAGTTTTAACAATTTAAATGAGTCGGCCCTCTACTTTTGTGATTTTGCCATCTGCAGCTTTAGAAGTGAGGAAGAGGATCCTTCTTACTTCCCATTTGCAAAGCTAGAGGCTTTTTCAGAAGTGGGGAATAGGATCCTCCTTGTTCCCCATTACTGAAGCTTCAAGAGCTTTAGAAGGAAAGATCCTTCCTCCACAAGCCCATTGCTTAACACATTTTCTGTTCCCCTCTGAGATATGTGTCCTGCACTCTGGGCACGAGTCTTGCCTTCTGCTCTTAGAAAAAGTTTTAGAAAGCTTCTTCTATATGTAGCAGGGACAGGCTGCTGAGCAGACCTCAAGCCCACTGCCTAACCCATTTGCTGTTCCCTCTGAGAAGAGTGTCCACAATTTGGGCTGAAGACAGGTCATTATGTGACGAGTAAGTTGTGAGGTTTCTGGATGAATGTGTTATGTTACTGATCCAAGGGCAGCAAGTCAGTCACTAAAAATATGCAAGTCTCAAGTTGAGTCAAGGGAGTGTGTAATTTTGGCCAAGCCAAGTCTGAGTTGAGTCACTGAAGTGACTTAAGTCTCACTTGAGCCCAAGTCCATCGACTCGAGTCTACATCACTGCCCCTGCGCTACGCTCTGCCTCCTCTATGCAGAATTTCATGCCAACTCACCATAGTCTTCACTGGCCCGGCCTGGCCGTTCAGGATAGAAACCCCCGCTGCTCCGTGGCGGATAGTGCCATTCCGGCTCAGGGGGGCTACGGGGCCGATATCCCCCCCGGGTGTGCTCAGGTGGCCTCTCTTGGCGCGGATTGCTGTAGGAAAGGTCCTCAAAGTCTGCGGCCTCATAGGGTGAGGGGCCGTACAGAGAGTCCCGGGGGAAAGGGTCATAGTCAGGAAGTCGAGGAGCAGGGCGGGGTGGAGGGGCAAAGATCTCTGGGCCGTAGGGCAAGAACTCGCCACCACCGTACTCGAAGGGCAGCCCCAAGCTTCCTGGACGCACAGGCCCATAGCTGGGGGGCCGAAGGACATTGCACAGGGCTTCGAAGTCATCTGTGAAGGAAAAGCCAGAGCAGGAAAGGGATCAAAGGATAATAGGCAGTTTCTTGTCCTAGAACTGGGTGTACTTCCAGGCCTTCTTGACAGTAACACATGTTACTGCTGTGGCGTAAGCTTTATTGCTGGTAAAGGATGAAACAGATACAACATAGCAGAGAAGCATTCCAGCCCTTTCAATGATGGGGTCCAGCATTCCCCTTGCAGAACTGGGGCCCCTCTGAGCTATCCCTTGGCCATCAATCACATTCCCTCCATGTTGCTGAATATACTGGGCACCTGGCTTGGGATGCATCCCTCTCAGGCCAAGGCCAATGGAAGGTGGGCTCTCAAGGGTAATATAATGCAGAAGCAACACAGAGAATCAGAATGTGCAAGCGTGACCCAACTCCCTCTTCCATGGCTATAAGAATTGTAGAAGCAGGCTAGCAACAGAGAAAAATTCGCTCACTCCGCCTGTTCTCAGCGAATGTAGGAAAAGTGTCTAACAAAGTCACTAATACAAATTAACCCTTTCATGCCGCTAGGCAAGTATTCATGTTTGGTCCAGATGCTATTGAGCACTCCAAAACCCATCTGCCTTGTAGCAGACCCAGCTCACTACAGGCAGTGATGTCATTCTGGTTAAAGATGGAGCTGCAAAAGTCTAGGAAACGCCGACGCAAAAGACCAAGGAGATGTAGCCACTCCCGCTATGAGGAAAGGTTCTGATGCTAAGATGGCAGGAGGCTCCTCCTTCTCTCTCCTGTTCTCTGATTACAGACACAGGTGCCAACTGAGCAAAGTTTTTTTGGAAAGGTTTGTCAGCCCTGGACACTCACAGGCTCTTCCTCCTACTCTCTCTTCAGTTTTGCAGCCTAGAACCCAACTGGCACTCATTTGCTGCCATGAGGGTCTCTTAAGATGCTTACCTGAGTCACGCGACGGACACAGTGCACAATCCATGCTCCAGGCTTCCCCATACAGGCAGCAGCATTCTGTGTAGGTGACCTGACGGTCCAAGAGGGGTCGGCTGCACACTAGGTCAGGGCCCACTTCCTGCCAGCACACAGCCAGGTTGTCGTCTAAGAAGAGGCAGAAAGCAGGCGGGTGAGAAAAGAACAGGGAGGAGCAAGAGAAAGTCAGTGTTACCCTTGCACCTCCCTCGTCCTGTACAGTTCAGAGGCTAGAATTGTGTTAGGGACATGTGTAGGTTTCTCTTACATGTACAGACTTTTTTCAAGTGCTGTAGGATTGGTATTCCCTTTTTCCCTCCACAGTGCCCAAAACCCTCCCTCCAACTTACTGCAAAGCCCCTGAAGCCACTCCATAGGGCCATTCCATAATTTGCAGTGAGCGGGCAGGATAGGAGATGTGTCTGGCTACACATGTGCCTTCAAGCTGTTTCTGGCATATGGTGACCCTATGATGATTCCATTACAGGGTTTTCTTGGCAAGATTTCTTCAGAGGGAGTTTGCCTTTGCCTTTCTTTAAGGCTGACAGAATGCGACTTGCCCAAGATTACCCCATGGTCTGTTACACCATGCTGGCTCCCAGTAGCCAGATGCAAAATGATGACATCAGTGCTGAGATCTGCCAGGGTCCTCTGATGCTTTAAACATTGTGAAATGGAAGAAGAAGAGGAGGAGGAGGAGGAGGAAGGGGAACGTATGGGTTTCTGGGCACTCACCCAAGCTTTGGCTCTCGTTGGTGACGCAGCGGTGCTGGGAGGCATCGAGAACCAGCGGAGCAGCGCAGGAGCAGTAGTAGGAACCAATGGTGTTGATGCAACGCCCTCCCACGCAAGGCTCTGTCTCCTCATCAAGGCACTCATCATTATCTGGAGGCGGGAGGATTAACAAGGAGAGTGTCAGTCTCCAGGGACAGAAAGGAGGGGCTCTCATTTTTATCAAGGTCCTAAGCAACAGAGAGCAAAGTGAGGCCAGCAACATGGTTTCAAGCAGAGCTAACAGAAGGGGATGCTTACAAAGTCAGGGCCCACCTCCCCCATCCTAATATTATTATAATATTCATCTTCATTCTGGATGAGTGTAGGGAGTTAGACCTCTGCCATCAGGCAGCTGGCTTTTAGAGTTCTTGTCTTGGCCAAATGTGAACAGCTCTCCAGTGAGACTGTAAGGGTTCATTTGCCTTAGTGACCCTCTTAGATACTTTCTGCTTTAGCTTGGTGATTTAAGGCTGGGAAAAGATATGGAAGCTGAGAATGGATTGGGGGAATGCATTTTCCTGCTGTTACCAACCTCCTTGCATAGTTCTCACTGCTAATGGTAAGATGAATCATACTTGGGCACTTTCATTTTGTTTGGTCCAGCCCTATAAAACCCTTGAGAATCCATCTTCCAGAGGCCGCCATCTGGGGAAGGATGTTTCCCCTGTCCAAGGGTCCCATATAACCAGCTATGGGAATTTGACTACTGGCCAAGGATAGTCTGCGTAGAATTTGTGGTTTGGGGGTCAATTCTACCATTGACTGTGAAGGGATGCTGGACCCCATTAGTGAAAGGGCTTGGGATGCTTCTCTCCTGTATACCATCTGCTGCATTATTAACACTATTAAAATTTATGCCATAGCAGTAACAAGTGTCAGTGTGTCCAGCACCAGATGAACTCTTGAGTGGTCAGGAACTAAACCCAGTTCCATGACACAAGAATGAGGGAAAAAGTAAGGGGCAGCCGAGCGTCTTACCAATGCACTCTAGGTGTTGTGTCTCATAGTAGTAGCCACTGGGGCAGTAGCAGGAATAGCCAGGGCTCTTGTTCACGCAGACACCACCTTTGCATACCTGAGTGCTAAAGAGAGAGCACTCATCCACATCTACATAGCGAGGAGAAAAGGGATGGATCAAAAAGGGGAATCTAAGAGATCAAGCTCATGATATCCAGCACACTGCTGCCACCAAGAAGTGATCCCCCAATTCCCTCCCAAAAATCAAGCCCAGGAATCCAGGCTTCCAGGCATGTCAGTGTGTGCACAACATGCATGGATGCCAGAAAAGGCTCAATCAAGGTGGATCATTTGGTCCCAAACTCCACCTTCAAACTCTTGAGGAACCCTGTAACAATTCCCACCTGCGATGGCCAAGGCACTTCCAGGGATGGTGGCAGCATAGCCGTGGCCATGAGGGCATAAGGCCTGGTATTCCGCTGGAGAGAAAGAAGTTATCTATCAGCAGCAAGATTCATGGAACACCACATGCTTCAGCCAGAACTGTCTCTTCAGCAAGCCCAAGCGATTCCATCCTCCCTCCCAATTCTTTTGCAAATGCAGTTGATAACAGCCCGATAACTAAATGTGACAACTGGCTAGAAGAGCACATTTGGTACTCCTGTGCATCATTATTTGGAAATGTGAGAGACAAATCTTGTGCAGTGGTTGGAGTGATGGACTAAAACTTTGGCAATCCAGTTTCTTGTCCTTGCTCCCTAAAACTCACTCAGTGACTTTAGTCCTGCCTCATTTCCCCCACTCCTCACCCTCTTCTCAAAGCCTGATCTACCTGGCAGGGTGGTTGTGAGGATAAAATGAACAGAAGAATCATGTACGCCACATTGAATTCATTGGAAGACAGCCATGGTATACATGTAACTAATAAGTCTGTCCCACTGATTGCACTGGAACTTACTTCTGAATAAACACACATAGGCTAACAAAGTAAAGACTGTGAAAGCAATACTGTTAAGAAGGAGGCAGGTTTTAAATCCTCATTCCTTTACAAACAAGCTTCACAAGCTCCAGCATCTTCTTTTTAGGAACAAGTACAATGACTTCTATAAATAACACTTGAAAAGTATACCAAAGGAAGAAATTATAAAACAAAAGTGGAGCCATTGCACTCATTTTTATTCTAATTTTATCATACTTAATAAGCAGTTACAAAACAGTGGAATCTTCAGGCTCTACCAAGGGAAGGACTGATAGGGATAAAGAGACAAAAATATTCTTCTTTTTGTGTATAGAATTGTTTGGGCCCCAGGGGCACAATTTAGGAGAAGGATGAGTAACCGTGGCATTCCAGATGTGTTCTTCTTCTTTGCCTCATATCTCTGGTCTGGCCTAGCCACATAGCCAAGGGTGAGGGGAGGGGTTACAGGAGTTTCAAAAACATCTAGAGGGCCTCATGTTCTCCATCTCTGGTGTAGGCCAATAGGCGTACACAAAAAAACCTTTTGTACAAATGGCTCTTGGGATTATTTTACTGTGGTTTGTGTGTGTATGAAGTTTCAAAGTGCCTCTCAACTTATGCCAACTCCATGAATTTTATAGAGTTTTCTTAGGCAAGGAATACTCAGAAGTAGTTTGCCATTGCTTTCCTCCAAAGATAATCCACAGGAGTGTATCTCAAGCTATCTGATGTGGGGGACTGGCAGTTTTATCCCCTCCAATGTGCCAGGGGTTGGTGCTATATTTGTGCCCATTGGCTACAATCATTTCTCTGCTTCCTGAAAACTTGCCAGGGACCAGCAAGTAATGGCTTGTGGACTGGCACTGGTCCACAGACCATCACTTTAAGTAGCACTGGCCTCCAGCAGCTGGTATTCCCTGGGAGTTTCCCTTCCAAGTACTAACCATGCCTGACCTTGCTTAGCTTCTAAGATCAGATGGGATCAGGTGACTTTAGGGTATCTAGTCCTATGATACATTACTGCCAAATTCCAAGCCATATTTCAGTGTATTGAAATGTTTGGTATCAGGGTAGCAAAATGTCCCCAAATCAACCCAAGTGTATTTGTGTCAGAAAGACACAGAACTGTTTTCTTGGATGAGTTTGGTTTGAATGTTCCCCTCTGCACACACACACCAGAAAACATCTGCCAGATGTCAGCAACAGGCCTGCCAACCCTTTGCCTAAACTTCTCTTTATTTTGCCCTAGAGACTTCTGTTCTCTGAAGAAACGTTCTGTGCAACCTGGAAATCTACATCATTATGAAAAGGACTGTGTCTCCAGTGAGCAACCTGAATCATTCTGCAGGATCAAGACAGCCACTCTGCACCCCCTTCTTCATCCATGGGCACACAGCCTTACCTGTCCCCAGAGAGGGGCACACCTGGATGTGGCAGTCAATGCCCCAGCCATGGCCGAGGCTGCAGCAACACTCTTGGCGTGTGGCGTTCCAGGCCAAAACGTTCTCACAGGCTTGCGCCGCGTTGGGGTCATAGTAGCACTCGCGGCGGAGGCTGTCGCCAGGCCCAGAGGGACGGGAGTCAGGCCGCGAAGCCTCAGGGCGCCTGGGTATGGCGGGGAGACGTGCTGGAAGACAAAGACTCTGAAAATGAGAACTGGATGGAGGGGACAGCATTAGAACTGCCCTGGATTTAGTGATAATGAACTTAATCAATCCAAGATGCAGGGCAGATGGAAACCTCACACAGGGCACCATCTTAGGGCCACCAACTCCACGTGACATTAAGCACATCACTGTAAATAAAAGCCACTGGTGGGTCTCAGTTAGATCCTAATGATTCCACTGTATCCTCCTGCTGCCCCTAGCTACAAGAGGCCTCAGGAAGGAACCTCAGAGGAACTGCTACTAATGTACTTTTAAGCAGATTCACACAAGTACAACTGGGTCCTGAATCCATGTTTCATTTGGTCCTTGGGAACTAGACTAATTCATGGATTAGTAGAGATGATCTATTAACCATGATGGCTAAGGAGATCTTCCCGGTTCAAAGATGGCCAACTTCAGAGTGCCAGCTGCTGGCCAGCAGCAGTGGGCAGAAAGCTGTGCCTTTTGACCCCTGGCTTGTGAACGTCCCAGAGTCTTTTGGTTGCCCACTGAGATGGGAAACCCGCCCCAGCGACGGCCTTGGTGGACTAGGATTGTAAATGTTCAACTATTTCACCTCCACGAGGGAGGCTGTACAGTTACGGTAACATACCCTCCAACATTTCATTGATGAAAGTCAGGAGACATGCGGCCAAGCCAAATCACACTGTAGTCAAGATGACAAAAGATGTTAATGAGGAAGAACACATAAGCTAGAAGAGGCAGTTTGTTTTTTCCTCAGCCTACTGGGAACGGCAAACTTTTGTTTCCTCCTCTGCTCTCCCCCTGCTGAATTAATTGGTGCAAACAGCTTTTGTACTGTGAACTCAGTTTGCAGCCAAATTGCAGTAAGCTGAGGACAAAGCGAGAAAGAAGAAAGAGAAACTGGGACATTTTAAAAGCCAGCGGAAAATGGGATGATATAGGATTAATCTGAACTGTCCCTGCCAAACTGTGGTAGTTCTCTTGCCCCATATCTAAAGATCTAAAAGTGTTGTGGAATAATTGTGCTGTGGAGGAAAACATGTGGGGGTGGGGCATTGTGAAAAAACTATTTGTTTGGGGCAAAGAAAACTCGTTCCCTGAGCAGGAAGCAGTGTTTTTGGTGTAGAAAACCCATTCTTTCGAACAGAGAGCAAGAGTTTTTCTTCACACAAGAAAGGGTTGTCTCTGGGACCTTCAAATAACAGAAGAAAGTTGCAAAACGTTCTCGCTGGCCTCTGATACTTCCCGACTGAATTCCCTGATTATCAGAAAACCTATTTTTCAACCTGGAAATGAATAATTATTAATATTCTTTTCATCCTTAATACAGAGCCAGTCTGGCCTGATCCAACCGCAACGCTCTCCTTCACTGGGGGAAGGAGAACAGTTTTTGAAGCCCCTTCCCCAAGGTAGCAAGGGGTCATGAAGATGCCTTGCCCTGCCACTTCCAGCATGAGCCCTTTTCGTCCCACCCCAGGGTCATTCCCTGGAGCCTCACTAAAGCCTTCCTTGCAGCTGCGCCCATCTGTGTCTTCTGACGGCAGTCCAGCCCGCCCTCCAACTTCCCTCTCTCTCACCAGCACCCGGCGGAGCAATGCAGCGTCCGGTCATCGGGTCAAACTCTTCGCCAGCCCGCGGACAAATGCAGAGGAAGGAGCCTTCCACGTTCTCGCACGGCGCAGCTCCACACACCCCTTGCAGCGTCTCACACTCATTCGTGTCTGTGAGGAAGAGAAGGAGAAAAAGATCAATAGGAGTATGGTGTCTAGATCGAGGGAGGTACTGGTACCACTCTACTCTGCTTTGCTTAGACCTCATCTTGAATCCTGTGTCCAGTTCTGGGCACCCCAATTCAAGAAGGACATGGTCAGGCTGGAACAGGTCCAGAGGAGGGCGACCAACATGGTGAAGGGCCTGGAAGCCATGCCCTATGAGGATAGACTTAGAGAGCTGGGTATGTTCAGTCTGCAGAAGAGAAGGTTAAGAGGGGACATGATAGCCATGTTTAAATATTTGAAGGGATGCCATGTAGAGGAGGGAGAGGGCTTGTTTTCTGCTGCTCCAGAGACCAGGACAAGGAGCAATGGATTCAAGCTGCAGGAAAGGAGATTCCACCTGAACCTCAGGAAGAACTTCCTGGTGGTCAGGGCTGTCTGGCAGTGGAATATGCTGCCTTGGAGTGTAGTGGAGTCTCCTTCTTTGGAGGTTTTTAAGCAGAGGCTGGATGGCCATCTGTTGGGAGTGCTTTGAGGGTATTCCTGCATGGTAGGGGGTTGGACTGGATGGCCCGTGTGGTCTCTTCCAACTCTACAGTTCTATGATTCTACGAGAGGGATGCAGAGAATCAAGAAACAAAACTGTCTATTGCCCTTTGACTCCTTCCCCACTCCAGCTTTTCCCTCCATAGATGACTTTGAAGCCCTATGCCATGTCCCTGGGACCCCCAGCTATGGGCCTATGCATCCAAAAAGCTTGGGGCTGCCCTTCGAATACTGCAGCGATGAGTTCTTGCCCTATGGCCCTGAAATCTTTGCCCTGCTGCCCGACTTCCTGACTAGGACCCTTTCCCCTGGGACTCTCTCTACAGCCCCTCACCCTACAAGGCCACAGACTTTGAAGACCTTCCCTACATTCAGCACTGGCAACACACGATGACAACCCATGTTGACTCTTGCACTCCGTGCAACTGGCATTCTGCCTCCTGTATTCTCTTCGCCTTCCGCTCACCACCAAGGCTTCATCCTCCCCACATTCTGCCAGCCACCCCCACGTACCTTGGCAGTGCCGCCCATCCTGGGCACTCTCGTAACCTTGGTCACAGATGCACTGGAAGGAACCTGGCAGGTTGTGGCAGACGGCATGGGCACCACACGCTGAGCTGTTCCTGCACTCATCTACATCTGCAACACACCATGGCCAGAATTTACTTACGGACATACACATGCCTAAGTCGCAGTATGCATGTGAGGCCAAAAAGTCACCACTGGGCAACGAATGTACTCTGTACAAGCAGAGCTGTAGGGACGACATGTTCATTTGTGCCTTGTTTTTGCAACTTCCACACTGTGCATCGTGGTTGTGCACCCTATACTCTGCATTGTGATTGGGTATTATAGTTGTGTATCCTAGACTTTGCTTTCCCATTGGGCATTGTATATTATGCATTGCACAATAGCACTCAAACACTGAAATGTGATGAACTGTGATGTACCACATTGCATGGCAGTTGTGCGCATGCCCAGATGAAGGGATTTAGGCCATGCTAAGGGGATGTTGGATTGAGGCCCAGGTCTACTTGCTCAGAGTGGTGGCTGCTTACAGGGGTGGGCCCTCCCTCTAGCCCCAAACACTGCCCAAAAGGAGCACCATAGGAGGACCATAGCCAGATGGATGGTGCTACTTGGCCACAGGTAATGTCCACCTTGGTGTTCTCCCACCCCCTTTCCTTTGGCCTAGCCCAGATTCTACCTGTGTACTTACCCAAGCAGTCCCCGGCAGCTGTGGCTTGGTACCCAGTCTGACAGCTGGCCACACAGTGGTAAGAACCCAGAGTATTCTCACAACGCTTCTCCCCACACAGGTTGGCCCCATACTCCTGGCATTCGTTGATGTCTGGGGGGAAGAGACCCCATAAGTGGGTGGTAGGAATGGAGATGAATAGACAGGAGAAAGGAATGGCTCCCTCTCCTGAGCAGACCTTATGGGCAAATGGAAAGATTATCCCATCGAAAGGTTCATATGATAGATGGCTTGTGCGAGGGCGTGCGGAAAGATTATTCCTTTGAAAGGTTCATATGATAGATGGCTTGTGCGTGCATATGCGTTTGTCTTCATGTGTGCAGCAGCAGGAAGCAGACTTCTTTCCAACCCCTCCACCAGCTACCACCAGCCCTGCTTCCAAGAGAGAGTGGCGTGCTAAATTGGCAGCCTTAGACTCAGGGAAAAAGGTTGCAGGAGGTTTGGAATTTTTGGAAGAGCTGGTGAGGAGTGATGATTTATTAGTGCTCACATCCACCCTACACACATGTTTTGTGCTTAGAGGATGCATTATATAGTAACTGGAAATTTATTAGACTAATAATAATAATAATAATAATAATAATAATAATAATAATATACAATGAAGCAGCTTTCTGCAGTTGCAGTTTCTCAAACAGGCTGTGTAACATCAGCTCATGCTGCAGATACAGATAAGAATGCTTTGATCCTAGAATTCTAGGATCCTAGAGAGTTCTCCTCCTGACCCAGAGAGGTTTTCTGACCACAGAAACATGACATTCTCTCTCTCTCTCTCTCTCTCTCTCTCTCTCTCTCTCTCACACACACACACACACACACACACACACACACAAAATTCCACCCTCTTTCAAGTTATGACCATAGCGACACTCACCAATACAATCTCCTATAGCACTGGTTCGGTAGCCCGCCTGGCAATGGGCCACACAACGATAAGAGCCAACAGAGTTCTCACAGCGCTGTGTCCCACAGAGGGCTGCCCCATACTCCTGGCACTCATCAATATCTATAGGGGGGTGGAGATCAAAGACCAGGTATTTTCTTGACACAGGAAACATGGAGAGCAGGAGGAGAGAGATTCCCAGAGATCCAGGCAAGTCACAGGGCCACCAGCTGCCTCCCATGGCCAGCCTCAGATGTCCTTTATGCCTTGTGCCATCATGTGACACTGCAAGAATGCCAATGTGAAGGATCGCCTGCATCCCGATCTCTGTAGGCTAGGTAGGAGCTCTCCCCCTCTCCTATTCCTCCTCTATCTTCAGCAAACGACAAGTTCAGAGTAGAACCCCAGTAAAGTAACTACACAAGAACAGCCCCATGCCATGCCATCAGAGCAGTTCTAGGCTTCAAATCTGTTTCTCATTCTACCTGGCCATAGGCTGGAAACTTCCTCCAACACAGAAGCTGCTGTATGGCATGCAGAAGGTCTCTGGCCTGATTCTGGGCAGCCTCTCCAGGGCAGGTTGGGAAACAAAGACTCAACCTGCCTGCTTGAGATCATGGAAAGCCACTGCTGCCCATCAGACAGTACTGGACTAGGTGGAACTGTACTCTGACTGGGCAGAAGGCTGCTTCCAATGTTCCTTCCACCAGGAGGGCTTGGGCTCACCTATCTGTGATGGCTGAGCGGGACCCACCATCCCTAAGGCCCAAAGACAGAGCAAGGAGAGTCCTTGGTGAACATGACATGGAAGACCATGCCAGCACTGGCCCAGCCAGCTTTTTGAAACCAAAGAAGAACCATTTGAGAGATCTAAAGCCAAGAGCTGCAGCCATTTGACCAGCTGGTGCCACAGCTTTAAGGCTGTCTCCCACACCCCCTGCTGTGGTTCCTTGGCTCCTCACCTTCACAGGAAGACTTGTTGGGGCTGCTGCGGGTGCCGGGTGGGCAGTAGCAATCGAAAGAGCCCTCTGTGTTGGCACAGTGCCCTCCGGCACATACGGTGCCGCTCTGGCATTCATCAATGTCTTTTTGGAGCAGGGGGGAGAAAGAAAGAACACAATCAAGAGGGCAGGAACTGGAATCATCCAGAAGTACCCATCGCCATTGCTCACACCCTCCCCCTTGCCCCCCAGATTCTCTTACCCACACAGGAGGCCCCGCTGGGAGAAGTGGTGAATCCCTGGGCACACACACAGGTGTAGGAACCCTCTGTGTTGAGACATTCTCCCCGTGGGAAGCAAAAGTCCCCTTCCAGGCATTCGTTAATATCTGGAAGAGGCAGGCGGGCAAGTGGGAAGATGGAAAGTGGTGGAGAAAAGGGAAGGGGGTGGGAAGTGATGAGGGGGAAAAGGGGAAAGTTCTGAGAGGGTACAATTTGCACCCATCAAGGCAAATATCCACAAAGATCAACCTCTCACAAGCTGGCTCAACATCATGAACTACCCGGAGGGAAAGGAAACCAAGATATGCACACATCCTTTCTGCCAACCTGGAATGCAGATGGGTGCATATGTAGTCTGCATGAATCATGCAAAGCATCCCAGAGAGCAAGTGGTTGGACAAGACACAGGCTCAGCTCCATCCCGCCTAGGCCCAGAAGCAGAGGAAAGACCTTCCCTCCATCCCCACTGCCACTGCACTGGCCTCCGAGAGAGAGAAGAGGCAGGCATGGCTCCATCCCACCTAGACCCAGAAGCAGAGGAAAGGCCCTCCCTCCATTCCAAATGCCATTGCCCTGTCCATAGAAGGAAAAGAGAACTGGCAGCATCTGCTGGACTTCATCCCCTCCCACACTGCCATCCCCTTTTCCTTTTGTGTCACATCCTAATTAGATTGTGAGTCTGAGGGCAGGGAACTGTTTTGTTTTTCATTTGTAAAGCACCATCTACAGCGACGGTGCGATATGAACACAGCCAGCCCTCCACTTTTGTGGATTTGATTCTTCATGGATTATTTGCTGTCACCTCTGCTGCCTCCCTATGCCATTTTTAAATAGCGAATGCAAGCCCTGTGAGACTGAGAAACTGCAAACAAGGCTTGTAAGTCCCTATTTAAAATGGTGTGGGGCAGCAGTGGAGGTGTCAATAAGCCCCACCAGCCACCCGCTTCTGCCTTGTGAAGGAACCCTGAGGCCTCAAAGGAATCCATGGTGAGTTGAATATGGTGATCATACTCTTCTTGTATGGTTTGGGAGGGGGCTAGAGTTATTCATGTTTTTTCTACTTCCACTGGGATCCAGTGCCCCTAACCCTAGTCAATGAGGAGGGATGACTGTAAACAAGGGTAATAATAAATATAACAACAACAAGGCGAGTCCCCACATCTAGTATGCCAAATCCCCACACTCGAATCTGCTCCCCTCCCGCAACCTGGCCGTTGGTTCCTCTGGCCCCAGTACTCACCCACACAGGATGCCCCTGTGCCCTCTGCCCGATAGCCCCGGTTGCACTGGCACCGGTATGAGCCCTCCGTGTTGAAGCAGCGCCCATGGGGGCCGCAGGGTGACCCCGTTGAACACTCATCAATGTCTGCAGAAGAGAAATGGGGCCATCAGAGAGACAAGGGGTCTCTCATATCCCTCAAACCCCTCTCTCTCCCAATTTCCCATCCCATCACTCACCCAAGCATTGGTTCTCGGTGAGGCTGGCTCGGAATCCAGCGGGGCAGAGGCAGCGATAGCCACCGGGCACGTTCTCACAGCGCCCGGAGCCACACGGCGGAGGGCTCTGGTGGCATTCATCCACATCTGTGAGCATGGAGGGGGAAAAGACCGAGAAGCATGCCACAGAAAGCTCCACCGACCTAGATTCTACTGCCCTCACCCCACAAACCCTGGAAGACCGACCCCTCAATCCAAAATCGCTAATCGGTGGAGAAGAAAACATGCTTTACTTGGGGCCAGAAGCCCTGCGGGCTCACTTCAGAAGACAGCAACCAGGCTGGATGAAGAGGGTGGGGTGGCATTTAGCACCAGAAACCCTGCCTGCCCCCTTCCTGAGCACTCTTACCGATACACTGTGTTCCTTGTGGGCTGGGCTGATAGCCAATCGGGCAAGTGCAGCGGTACCCGCCCGGCACATTCTCACAGCGGCCTGGCTGGCAGATGGGAGGGCTCTCCCGGCATTCATCCACATCTGGAAAAGCACAACGCAAAGGTGGCATCCTCTCCCTTTCTCCTCTGCCCTTCCCCCAAGCTCCCAGTCCCCTTGTTTGGGAGGCAGGCCACGGCCAGAAAAGCCAGTGGCCTGTAGACTGCAGAACCTGGTTCTGGAACGTGTCCAGAGGACAGCAACCAAAATGCTAAAAGGCCCGGAAACCACAAAGCCCTATGAGCAGAGGCTTAGGGAGCGGGATATGTTTATCCTGGTTAAGAGGTGACACGATAGCCAGGTTTAAATATTTGAAAGGATGTCATATGGAAAATGGGCCAAGCTTGTTTTCTGCTGCTCCAGAGACTCGGACATGGAGCAATGGCTTCAAACTACAAGAAAAGAGATTCCCCCTAAATATGAGGAAGAACCTCCTGATGGTAAGAGCAGTTCAACAGTGGAATAGGTTGCCTTGTAGTGTAGTAGAGTCTCCTTCTTTGGAGGCTGGATGGCCCTCTGTCATGATTGCTTTGACAGTGTGTTCCTGCATGGCAGGGGGTTGGGCTGGATGTCCTCTGTGGTCTCTTCCAACTGTATGACTCTATGAACCCTGAGAGTTGTTGCCTCAAAAAGGAACTGTCCCAGATTTGGTGGAGGGAGCTTACATTTCAGGGAAGGGAAGTGCTGCAGGGCCAGGGTAGCCTGGAAGTCTCCTCCCCAGAGACCTCCGAGCCAACTATCACAAGAAAGGAAAGGGGTGCAACGCTCTCACCCAGACATTCTGTGCCAGTGGGGCCAGTCTGGTAGCCAGTGGGGCAGGCACAACGGTAAGAGCCTGGCGTATTCTGGCAGCGCCCACGGGCACACGGTGGGGGACTTTGGGAGCACTCGTCAACATCTGCAATGAGGAAGAAGGAAGAAGAGGTTGGGATGGGGGATGGAAAGTGACTAAAGCAAGGGTGGGGAAAATCTGGCCTATGAACTCTACTTCTTCAGTCCCCCGTGACCCTCCAAACTCTCCAACCCCCCAATAAAAAAAATAGGCCAATTTGCAGATGATTTTCAGCCAAAAAAAAATGCCCCCCAAACATCCCCAAAACCACAAATGTGGCATTTTTGGTCACTTGCCCCTTCAGAACCTCTCCAAAGCAAAAGCCCAACTGATTATTCAGTCAAAATGGTGACACGAAGTGATGTGGCATCGCTTCTAGTGTCCCCAAATGCAATGGTAAGGACCACCAGGGTGTCATGGAATGAAAATTGGGCTGCCCCCTCTATAGATGTCCATTCCATGCATTTGGCCTAAACTGATTCCCACACCCTCTCCAAGTCAAAGTGGCCTTGCTGTTCTTGCCCGAGTTTTCTACTTCATTTCTCTTTTCAGGAGACTGGGGACAAAAAGGTTTGTATACAGACTTTTAACGTATTTAAATATTTTTAGTGTTTAACATTGTTACTTTACAAATTGTTTGTTTTTTAAATCTTATATTTATACTTTCAGGAATGTTTGTGCATTGTTTTTAATTTGTATTGTTTCAAATAAATTGTTAGCCAATTGAGTCTCATTACTGAGAGAAAGCTGGGATAGAAATGAATGAATGAATGAACAAATAAATAGAAATTAAAATTTAAAAAAGAAATGGAAGGTTTGGCATTACTCATGGTGGATGCTAACCTTTGACTGTGTCTGGCATGGGTTAAAGTTCATCCCTCCACAGAACCAGGACTAACCAGAAGTGCAAGGTGGGTGAGGAAGGGCTGTCCCATTCATAGCTGCCCCTTAATACTTTCCTGCCCAGCCTTGGCACTCCTCTCAAAGACACCTGCACTCTCACCTCGGCATTCAAAGCCAACTGGATCAAGTTGGTAGCCATTGGGGCAGGAGCAGCGAAAGGAGCCGGGTGTGTTGTGACAATGTCCGTTGGCACAGGGCGGTGGTGTTTTGGCACACTCGTCAATGTCTAGAAGGAAAGGAAGGAAGGCAAACAGGCAGGCAAAGAGCCAACATGAGTCCAAAGGGAAGAAAGAAACAGGCTGGGCTCCCCACCCATGCCTCTTTAGAGGAAGGTTTCCCAGGGGGTCTCTGTGCCCGTCGCAGAACGTACCCTGGCACTCTGCTCCGGATGGGTCAGCCTGGTAGCCAACCCGGCACCTACAGCTGAAGCTGCCCACTGTATTCTCACAGCGCCCACCAGCACAGGGACGAGGGCTGCGTCGGCATTCATCCACATCTGGAGACGAAGAAGCGGAGAAATGAGTTGGGGTAGACGGAAGGCAAAAATCCTGGCATCCCTCATCTTGTGTTCCTGGTAACAACCACTCAGCATCACCAACACATTCTGTCTGCACTCACCCTGCCAAATTGACTGAGGGTTATGCAGTGCCACCAATTCCCAGCCCCCCCCAAAGGGGGTCACACTTTTCAAACAGGCAGTAGTGCTTAGCCCCAAAATCTGCTTGCCCCGGGTTGTTCCTAGGAAATGTTAGCAGCTAGGGCCATCTCTGAGCACGTGCAGAGTGCCCTTCCAATCCAGCCAGAAGCTCTGGGTGTTCAGAAAGCATGAGTGCTGGCAAATATGGGCAGCCCTCCTCCAAGGCATCATGCCAAGTACAGCACCTTCAAAGCCCCTCCTCTTCTCTTGCCCCGCTGCCCAACTCACCGACACAGTGGGTGCCTTGAGGGCTGAGCCAATAGCCCCGCTCACAGACACAAGTGTAGCCACCTTGGCGAGGGATGCAACGCCCTGGCCCGCACACCTGGGGGCGCCGCTCACAAATACCCTGGCCAGTCTCTGAAGGAAGAAAGCATGCCACAGGTTGGTTGTCTCCCCACTCCATCCCACCCTGCCCCTCTTCCTTTCACCCTGCCAACAGATCCAACCCAGGCTGAGATGATGATAACCAGGAGATACCTCACTCCACCTACCTGGCAGGGAAGGCTCAGGAGGTCCAGGTGGTACAGTGGGCACAAGCCAGGGAGGTTGGTGTCCCAGCAGGGAAGTGGGCAGGGGGGTCCAGCGGACTGTGAGACAGGGAAGAAAGCTGGCATGAAGAGGGCAAGAGGCAATAATAACCCATCAGCCACTACCGATCTGCACGAGAGAAAATGGTCCCAGCCCCATGGAACACCCCTCCTGACCGGGGCTTCAGATGGGGTCAAAAGCAAGCCGGTACTGTGTTAGTCCCTTCTGTGGAAGGTGAGCCACCCAGCACTTCCATCTGCCACCGCATGCTCTGCACGCAAGGCAGATTCTCTACCCACCCACCATCCTGATCTCACAGTAAGGGAAGGAGCCCCTCTGCATAGATCAATCTACAATAGAAAAAAAAATGGCCACAGTAGAAGTGTGGAGAAACTACAGCTCTGTAGTAAAAGGGGGACAAAAATCTCATTTGCCCAAACTTCCAAGTCAAAGAAGCTGACTCAGAGATGCCAGACCCAAATCTGGCAGGGAGAGAAGAGATGGTTTTTGGCATCCTTTTGGTCCACCATAAACAAGGGAGCTATTATTGGTGTTGTTATGTACTCTAGCTTACGGACACCTTATCATAAGATGAATTATTCAGAAGAAATTTGCCGTTGCCTTCCTCTTACACTAAGACAGCGTGACCTGCCCAAGGTCTCCCAGTGTGTTTTTCCATGGCTGAGCAGGAATTCAAACCCTGGACTCCTGAAGTTTTAGTCCAGCACTCAAACCACTACATCATAGTGGCTCTTTAGGGAGGTGGAATACCTCTGAACGTCCAAGGAGAACTGAGCAAGGAAAGAGAGGAGTTACATACGGACAGCTGGTGCCACCGTCGTGCGAGGTGGCCTGGCAGCAGCTTCCCGCCCTGGTTGCTGGCGGCTGATTGGCACCCGGGGCAGATCTTGGCCAAGGAAGCGAGTATCGTAGCGGAGGTCAGAGGCTGAATAGTGGTAGCCAGGCCCAGCTGGACAGATCTCCTTGAATCCATCTGCCAAAGAGAAAACAAGGAACATATGAGAAAGGAGAATTAAGGGGAAACCCACCCCCACTTCTCTCCTTTGTTTCAGTGCTTAGCTGCTAAGTGGTAGCCTGCCTGGAATTAATGCCCAGTGCCCTCCAAGCCTTTCCCCTTAATTCCAGGTAATGGCTGATGTGTGAGTGTGTACGTGTGTGTGTGCGTGAGCACAAGGGAGAGAAGGGCAGGCAAGGAGGAAGAAAAGCACTCTGTACATGTTCAGGGTTACTATTCTGTGGTTCTTACAAGACAAACCAAGGTCCTGCGCTCCTCTAAACTCCCTTCAAGGCTTTGATACAGGAGGCTGGGAAGAGACAAACACACACACTGCCGCCACTGGTCGCTTTCCCTCTCACCTGAGCCAAAAGCCGGGCAGCGTTCACAGCTGTGTCCCCAGGCCTTGCCCACTCGGCTGCAGCAGCAGATCTGCTTGGTGATGTTGCGCAGGATGGGTAGGGAGCACCCGCCATCTCGCAGCACCCGGAAGCAGGGGCCCTTGGCCTCGGAGATCACATGATGAGCTGCGGGGAAGGAGAGAAGGGTACCATGAGCAAGAGGAAAGGCATAGCTCTGGTAGGTGGTGATCAAGGTGGGTGTTGCTTTGCTTTTGGTGGGTAACCTCTGCACGTGTTATCCATACAGCCTGCCTGCCACGCTTGCAAAGTCTTGACTGTCTCTCATACGTATGCCAACTGCCTTTGTTTTGGCTTCTCAGGAAGAACAACCAGGCAGCTCCATCACGGATGGAACCCAGCAGCTGGTAAGAAGCCTTCCCTCCATTCAAGTGGCCGTTGCTTTGCCATCCTTATTTTTCCTAGCGAGTCTTGTCTTATTTAGATCGTAAGCATGAGGGCAAGGAACAAGATACATCTTCTTGTTCTGGGGATCTTCTGGGCTGAGGCCAGGTTTCAAATACAATTGATCAACCAATACACTACACCCTTCCAGAACATATAGAATGTTCCGTCAATGGCTCAGCATTGCCTCTAGGGCTGGTGCAAGAAATTGCTCTCCCACTTACCAAAGGAAGGGGAAAATACATTTTGAAGAGAGCCAGAGCTCAGAGGTTGGCCATCACACACCAGTCCTAGCTGCGCATGTGGTAAGGTATTGTTCAACTAGCCCCACTACAGCTGATCACCATCAGGATACAAATCTCAAACAGCGAGACAGAACTCAGATAACTGGACAGAAGCCCTGAAGCTGAATCAGGTGAAAGGTCTTTATTGTCCAGCATCCTATTTCTCAATACAGGGACCAGCTGGATACAGACACCCCTCCTTCGCCCAGGAGATGACAAGCAGGACAGAAGTGCAAGCCCCGCCCCCATTCATGTTCCCCAGTGACTGCCATGCAGAGGTCATTCTGAAAATAATAGGATAACCCTCCCCTCTTCCCTCCAGCATAATTGGCATCTAGTACTGCTATTATTCCATCCAGCTGTTCATTTCAGAACTTTATGGTTAAAATCCATTAATCCTCTCCTCCTTTCAAATCCAAATCTCATTTTGTATCTCTGATGAAGTCATATTCATGCGGATAACCCATCTTTCACCAGCCAGGTGCCCTGTGGGTGTTTTGGGCTTCAGTTCCCATGATTCTTCAACATGGCCATGATAGACAGGGAAGGATGGAAGCTGCAGTTCAAAACTTCTGGAGGGAATCAAGTTAGAAGAAGCTGGTCTAATCCATCCAGCTTTGGAGAACAACTCAAAGACCTGTGTGATCATCCATATCATTCCTATTTGCTTGATCACAGATTGTACAAAATCCTGCTTTTGAAAACTACAACAGATTCATTGGAAATGTATCATTTTGTTCCATGGGTATCTGAGCTTCATTTTAGATTTGCGGTGGCTATTTTTGAACAAGCTTTGTTTAACAGATTAATAAAAAAGAGCTTGTTACTTCTCTAGATTGGCCGGATTATAAAAGTCAGATGAGATTTCATAGGTGTTCTCTTGGTGGACGGCTTTGAGTCGTACGAGTCAAAAAGTATAGTGCAGCTGTTCTCCCCACTAACGTATTTGTGAGAAGAAAGAAGACAAAAGTAACAGTGGAAAAAAACATGGGGCGATTACACATAAGCGATGACATGATCCAGGCTCGGTGAGTATTTCCAAGAATCAGGCGGGTAATTGTATAATAAAAACCTTGCCTGTGAATGTTTCCAGTTGAACATATTTTCCATATAACAGACGGCAGGTGGCAGCGCTAACAAGGCTGGACTGACATGGGTGAGTTTGCAAGAGAAACGAAGCAAGCGGAGCAGAGATTACAGAACGCAAACGGCACATGGTAAGGGAACAGAGAGGGCACTGCCAAAACAGACAGATATGAATCAATCTACAACACAAGCTAGAACACAAGCTAGATCTGGGAGTCTGCTACCCTACTCTGTGATGCCATGAGGCAAGCCAACGCAATTCTAGGCTGCATCAAGAGGAGTACAGTGTCCAGATCAAGGGAACAGCAGTAACATTCTGTTCTGCTTTGGCCAGACATCTGGAATGCTGTGTTCAGTTCTGGGCATCCTTGGTCAAGAAGGACATCTATGAGCTGGGACACAGAATCATAGAACTGTGGAGTTGGAAGAGGCCACAAGGATCGTTGAGTTCAGCCCCCTACCATGCAGGAATACACCATCAAAGCATTCCCAACAGATGACCATCCAACCTCTGTTTAAAAACCTCCCAAGAAGGAGACTCCACCAAACTCTGAGGCAGCATATTCCACTGTCAAACTGCTATTACTGTCAGGAGGTTCTTCCTAATGTTTAGATGGAACATGTCCAGAGAAGGACAACTGAGATGATCAAAAGTCTGGAGACCAAGCCTTCTGACAAATGACTTCAGGAGCTTGGTACATTTAGTGTGGAAAAGACTTGAGAGGTGGCATGATTTGTGTGTTATGTGCCTTCAAGTCACCTGTTGATTTATGGTGACTCTATACATTTCATAGGGTTTTCTTAGAAAAATGAATCCTACGGGATGGTTTTGCCAGCTCTGTCCTCTGAAACACAGCCTACAGCACTTGGTACTCACTGGTGGTCTCCCAAGTATTATCCAGGGCTGACTCTGTTCAGCTTTCAAAATCAGATGGGTCTTGGTGCCTTTAGGGTATTTAGGCCTTACTAGAGGGCACATTGCTGTGTGCCTTCAAGTTGCTTCTGACTTACGGTGACCCTAAACCTTTCATGAAGCTGCAAGTTTATGATGCGCTCAAGGTCATGCAGTGAGTTTCCACAGCTGAGCAGGCAATCAAACACTGGGTTGTAGTCCAATGCTTAAACCACCATACTACGCTGGCTCAGGTGGCATTCTTATCTTTAAACATCTGACAGGATGACATGTAGAAGATAGAGCAAGCTTGGTTTTTGCTGGTCCAGAGACCAGAACACAAACCAATGGATTCAAATTACAAGAAAAAAAATTGCACCTGAACATGAAGAAAAACTTCTTTAGTGTAAGAGCCATTCAACAACGGAATGGAGTCTCCATCTTTGGATGTCTTTAAGCAGATGTTGGGTCAGGAGTACTTGAGTTGTGTATTGTAACAGGGCACAGGGTTGCACTCGATGGCCCTTGTGGTCCCTTCCATCTTTAAGATTCTTTAGTTTTCTGTTTCTACTCTATGGACACAGTGCTAGATGCCAACCTACCCCCCCTCTCCCTTCTTCCCTCATCCTGCCAGACTCACAGATACAGCTGCTGCGGGAGGAGTCAAGGATGTAGCCCTCGTGGCAAACACAGGCAAAGCTGCCACGTGTGTTGGTACACTCTCCATTGTGGCAGAAGTTGCCCTCCTGGCACTCATCCACATCTGTGGGCAGAGGAAGGGGAGGGAAGAGGGGATATCAGAAAGGATGAAAGATACATACCTTTGTTTGAACAGAGATAATGGTTTCGTGGGACACCACAGATATTAATACACAATTTCTCACAACCGCACATATAAACAAAAGCAACCTCCTGAGAAAAGGTTTTGATTGCAAAGGAACTCACTTGTGACAAGCAGATCTATTGCTTTTGCACATCAGTACTAACAGACCACTTTAAAGACTACTACCGACCACTTGAAAGACCTGCATCATTTCATGCAGCTCTTGGAAAATGTATGACCAGGGTCACAATTTACACCTTTCTGTATCCTATTACGTTCTATTTCACCCCTACAACTGTTTATGCTGTTATTGTTGTGTGTTTTCAAGCCATTTCCAACTTATGGTGGCCTCAAGGCAAACCTGTCATGGGATTTTCTGGGGCTGAGAGCATGTGACATACCCAAGGTCACCTAGTGGGTTTCTATGGCCAATCGGGGAATCAACCCTGGTCTCCAACTCTGGTTTCCAAACCACTACACCTTGCTGACTTTCATATTTTTAAGCCTGTGTACCAGGCTTAAACACACGTGGCTTTAACAGCACTCTATTGGGGCATGTGAAGAACTGGTGATATCAGTGAAAGCATGTGCTGAAAGTGACTGTTTAGTCTTAAAAGTGCTGCTAGATTCCTCCTTCCCCACCTTCTTCCTTTTTATGATGGAAGGTAACTAATGAGGCATCAGATGAGGTTGGTAAAGATGCTTCTCAAAAGTCCCAGTCCATATCCCTCCTCATATGGCCAAGCAACATCAGCATGTGGTCAAGATGGCAAAAATAATTAATGCACAGGCTAGGAGAGGCTGCTGCAGTTTGCTTTTGCCTGAGCCTACTGGGAAGGGCTACATTCTGCCTCATTTCCTCTCCTCCTTGCTGAGTTAACTGAGTACAAACTACTTTTGCACTTTCAACTCAAATTTGCAGCAGCTGAAGTAGGGTGAGGACAAAGGGAGAAAGTGGGAGGAGAAGAGAGAAACTGGGATCTATGAAGAGCAGCAGAGAAAATGGGACAGCAGAAGATTAATCAGTACTGTCCCTCCCAAATCTGGACAGTTGGAGAGTATGCTGATCTGGATCACAAAGACAACAACCCTTTATAGTTATCCCACATGCCTGGAAGTGCCTCAAGCAAAGCTTTACCATAGCCCTGGAGGCATGTGAGAGAAGGCCTGTTTCTCCTCTCACTCCATCCCATACTTAGGTAGAAGGCCAAGGAGCTCTGAGCTGGCCCAGCTTTACTCACCAACGCAGGAGCCATTCACTCGCCGGAAGCCTTTGGGGCAGGCCACCTCGTTCCTTCCCACTGGACTAGAGTCTCCTGTAGTTGGGGAAGGGGAGAGAAGACAGGACAGAAGGGGGTCAAGAAAAACCGTTGCTGCTTTAGGTCCACATTGCCCACCATGTACCCTCCAGCAGCAGAACAGTTCTCCACTGAGCCCTGCTCCAGAGTTGAAGGCTGGGCTAAAAGTGACACTTAAGAGTGGTCCAATCACTTCTGCACCTGGACTTTATTTGGCATAAATTCTGTCCCCATCACACAGCTGGCTGGAAAAGCTGGTGAGGAGGGGAAAAATTGGGAGACAAATTTGATACAAAGGACTAAACCCTCCTATGGAATAAACCAAGGCTGTTTCATACTACACAGTTATAGCACTATGATTTCACTTTAAATGCCATGGTAATGGGATCCTGGATTTGCAGTTTAGGGAGGGCTATTTACAATTCTTAAGCAGGGATCTCCAGTGACTTACCAAACTGCAAACCTAAGATTCCACAAAATGTAACCAGGGTAGTTACAGTGGAATCATAGCACTATCATGGCAGTGTGACAGGGCTGCCGGAAAGAGTGTGAAGCCACCCAGTACAGTGCATTGGCAGCTTCTCCCAGCATATTTTCTCAGCACTCCAATTCCCATGTTTCCCCTGTGGCAGAAGAGACTTACCTAAGCCACCATTGTTGCAGGGCAGGCAGTCATGGACACCCCAGGCAAGGCCAGCCCCACGGCAGCAGATTTCACGGGTACGCAGGCCAGGCAGGGGGGCACTGCACTGAAAAGCAGAGGGAGAGGCATGAATGAGGCAATGGGGAACACACAAGAGCAAGCTAGGAAAACCCTAAACATTAACAGTTGTGAGCAGTAGGATAGTGGAGCCAGAGCTTGCAAGGTTGAAGGCTGGGACTATGACAACATCTGCTATCCCGATGGATTCCCTTCTGAATGTAGCTGTAAGATCCGAAGTATGGAGGGGAAACAGATTTTCCCAAGAGCAACGTATTGTTATGAGTTGTCCCTATTATAATCCAAAGTATTTTGGGGTGGTTTGGTTTTGAGTGGCCAATAATCATTAGCTTTACCAAAGGCCTGCTCCTGATGAAACAGCTAGATTTTTTAAAAAGAAAGAAAGAGAGCGAGAGAAAGAGAGAGAGAGAGCTATCAACAACCCAGGCAGTTGCATTTTTGAACTCTCTTTGGGCATATTGCCAATGGGACTGGCACAATGAGGGCCTGAGTTTCAAAACTGACCGCTATAACCATGACTGTGAGGTCACACCAGCATGCCTACATAAAAATAATGGAAGTATACACCAATGCTTTCTGAGATCTGGTGGACAGCCCTAAGTTGACTGTGCAAGTGGGCATCCCAGGTGTAGGGCAGCCCCCTCCTTCCCCCTGAATCTGCCTAACCAGACACCCCAGTCTCTTCTATCCATGTGCAGACACTGCTCCTTGTGTCTGCATGTCACTGAAATGTTCAAAACTTATGCTTCCATCCTTGCACAAGTGCCCCATGAGGGGAATCAGAGTTTTCATTCCTGGGCTTGAAAGCTTGAGCTAGGGGTTAGGAAGGGGAGTCCCACCAAGAGAGCGGAGGTGATGATCCCAAAGAACCTGTGATCCTCCTTTCAAGCAGGTTTTTTTCCCAAGGCAAAGGTGGACCTTGCTGCCTTGGACTCAAAAGTCAGCACTCAGCTCCGTGACCTTTCCTCTTCAGCAATACTTTCTCCTGGCTTCCTGGTTGGTCTTTAGCCCAGGACAGCCAGAGAAGGACTCTCTCCAGAGATCCCTGAACAGTCCACCTGATTGTCTTCCACTAGCCAGCTCAAAATGCTCCACAGAATCAGGAGGAGAGAGGCATTTCTCCCTTTCCTCCAGCTCTTCCACTCCTTGTTTGAGAATGACAGACCTCTCACTGAGCAGGCTGGGGACCAGCCAAGGAGGAAAGGGCTTTGGGATGTTCTAGCCATTCAGCAGAAAAAATGAGCCATTAAAAGCTTCTTGCGCACAAGGCAGCCTCCACCTCCTGGCCCATTTCTGGGTGGAGTAGCCACAGTGGACCTCCCACGCCCCTGGCTTCCTTCTAGAAAAGCATCCGTTGCTTTTGGATTTTAAGACAACCCAATAAACGCCTGCTGCCACTCCTTCACACTCATTTTAAGAGTGTTGGCGAAGGAACAGTACTTCCTGTTTTCCGCCAGATCCTTCTCAATGCCAAAAGGAAGGCCTCACAACCCCACGTTTACTCCTCCTTCACTTGAACTCCTGGCTGTGCTTCCCTTGCAGGAGGGCTGTTGGTGTTGGAAACGAAGACTAGAATCTTCTTGGTACACTGTACAGGTGCAACTTCTCCAGTGTAGACGGCAGCAAGAAGAGGAAAAAGGCCACAGGGGAGGGTCATCAGGCTAAAAACCATAGATGGGTTCTGTGCCTTTAATGGTTCTGCAACAGAGGGAATTTGAGCAAGTGTTACTTGTCACGCAGCCAAGTAGCAGGCAGGACGTGCTGCAATTTGCTCTTCGGCACAACCATTAAAGGCACAGGAACCCTCTCTAGTTTTCATTTTGGCAACCCAAGCACGACACTGGAGAAATTGCATGCCCTCTAACATTTCTCAGATGTAAACTGGGACACATGTGGCCAAGCACCATTGGAGTGCAGTCAAGATGACAACGGTTATCCTTGAGGAAGAGCACACAAGCCAGGAGAGGCTGAAGCAGTTGGCTTTTGCCTAAGTCTACAGGGAAGGGTAAAAATCCTCACCTCTTCCCTTTTTCTGCTGCTCAGTTAATTGAGTGCAAACTACTTCTGCATTTTGATTTCAGCTTGTAGCAAATGAAGTCAGCTGAGGACAAAGAGGGAAAACGGTAGGAGGAGAGAGAAACCGGGACATTTTACAAGCAGCTGAAAAAGTGAAACAATAAAGGAATTAATTGGGATTGTCTCTGCTGAATTGGAATGGCCAGAGGAAACTAAATTGGCTGCTTGCAGGCAGAAGATTTTGTCCGCCTTCTTGCCACTGCTACACAACTCAGGAAAAAATGCAACTAGCATCAACAGGATTCTGTCCAAGGAATGCTGGTGGCCACTCTAATGAAACTGGCTCAGGGGTCAGGGTGGCTTCATTTATACATTCCAGAGTCTTTTTTAAAAAAAAATGTAACCCTGCATGGGGAAGGAGGGTGGCTTAGGCAGGACCAGATTATGAGTGGTTCAACTGGTATAATTGCTTCAGGCCTTTTATGGGCTAAGGGTCCAGTGCTGAAGTGAAAAGGTATCTGCCTCTCGTTTCTTCTTTCCCCCCGATTCTTCTGATGTAACACATTTTGTCTGAGATCTTGTTAGCTAGTCCCAATTAGGGTAGACCCGTTCAGTCAATTGTTGAGTATAACAGTAGGATTTAGGTCTTCGTCTGCTACAAATAAAAATTACATGGAACAACTTTTAAACTGTCCCCGTTTCTCCCGCCCCCTCCTGCGTTCCTCCTTTGCCTCCAGCTTGCTTCAACTACTGCAAAATGAGTTCAGAGTGCAAAAGTATTTTGCATTCAATTAACTCAACAGAGGGGAGGAGAAGCAGTGTGGAATCGTGCTCTTCCAGTAAGCCCAGGCATAAATAAACTCACGGAATTTTGCCCTTCTCTGTAGATTCAGGCCAAAGCAAACTGCTGCAGCCTCTTCGAGCTTGTGCGTTCTTCCTGATTCATGACTTTTGCCATCTTGAGCACACGCTAAAGTTGCTCAGCCACATGTGTCCTGATTTTCAACTGTGAAATGTTGGCGGGTATGCACTTATAGCACTTTGATATTACTTTAACGACCATGGCTCCATACAATGTGTGTGTGTGTGGTCTTCATTTTGTGTCTTCCTCTCATAGCTACACCCCTGGCCTTAGCACTTTCTCCATTGTGCTGTATACACAATATGTATGCCCCCATCCTCATATTGTGTCCTGAGGGTACCTCTCCACCACTGAGCTGCCTAAAACAGTAGCCAAAGCCAGAGTTCTCGCTGTAGCCACCACCAGGGTCCCGAGGACTACTCTGAGCCAGGATGCTGTAGAGCGCCGGGCGGGAAATTGGGAGGGCATTGGTGTCCCCTGGCGGCTCCTCGTTGACTCGCTCCACCTGGTGGATGGTGACAGAGGCCTCAGGCGGATGCTCTACATGGACATTCACCATTGAAGCCACACCTGGAGATAGGAAAAGGAGAAAGTGATCATTCAGGAAGGGGAGAGAACATTTTCCTGATTGCACAGTTCTGTTTGACACTATAGAATCACAGCACTTTAATATGACTTCTAACTGATATGACTTTTAACTGCCCTCTCTGCCACCTAGTGACTGTTGATGGTATAGCAAGCTGCAGATTTATACCTTACTTTGATACGACTTCTGATATGACTTTTAACTGCCCTCTCTGCCACCTAGTGACTGTTGATGGTATAGCAAGCTGCAGATTTATAACTTGCAGAATCCTGGGATTTGTACTTCAAGAGCTCTGTGCCAGAGACTTTTACATACCTTGCAAAACTACAAACCCCAAGATTCCATAGGATGAAGCCATGAAAGTTAAAGTGCTAAGAAAACGTTATAATTGTGCAGTGTGAGAGAGACCATGGACTTCATCCTTGGCCTCATTCTCTCCAAGCCCAACTCCTCAGCACTCTCTGGTCCCTAAACCAGCTTAATCAATACTTCCTCATTGAATGACATTGGTATCTCTTCCCTTGACAACTCAGCTCAAGATCACCATCAGGGAGGGATAGACCCTACTGGGTGCCTGCTGAAACCCACACCTCAGGCAAGGGTCAACCCCTAAAACCCCCTGGCCTCCCTCATCCTCTTCTGTTCCATTGCTGCTGCTGCGAACACACAAGGAGATGGAATAGTCTTGTCAACTTGGCCTGAGCATCTCCCTGTATGGATCATGCTCAAAGGAAAGGGCAACCATGACAGCTTCAAAGAAGGAATTGGCACTGGCTTGGCCCAATGTGGATGGGTTCCCACAGCTGGAAGTTACCCTGAGAACATGGCTTAAAAATGGCCTTTGTGGATTTGGCCAGTATCTTGTGTTCTGCTTCTTGCTGCCGACAGCCAGATTTCCCCTCCCTCGCCCTGGAAGCTCAGAGGCAGGGAACAAAGGCTGCCCCTGTGGTCTGTCCCAAGGAACTCGGAGGTACACAGCAGTTCCATTGAGCTAAAGGCCATGCAGGGGCCATGGCTGATCCACAAAGCTCCTTCTTATGTTTAACTGATGTTTCTTTCTACTTCCCACTGTCACCCAACGGCTTGTCTTATTCTGCTGTAAACAGGCTTGGGGGAAGTAGGGTGTTCCCTGAATATTTGCATGCAACCAGCCTGTCTCCCCCTTTATCTCCTTTTCTCCATGCTAATATACATCAGGCTTTCCATTAACTCCCATTTATCTCCTCAAGTACTTACCATCTTTATAATAATGCCTTCCTTAGCTGTCAGTATCCCTTTTCAGCAGTGGTGCCCCCCACTCCACAAGAAAACCCTGACTCGGTCTCAGAAAACAGGGCCATCACAACTGGTGTCAGACTAGAATCGTCTTTGCCTTCTGTGCTGTAGCATCACAGATTTGGCATTTGGACAATAGGAATATTAAAGGTTGCCATGTACCAAGTGGAAAACTGATTCATTTAGCCCAGTATTATTTACTGTTGGCTGGAATTAGCTCCCCAGGGTTTCAGGAAGAAGGGTGGTTGTTTTCCCTCTCCTGACAACCTGGAGATCTTGAGGACTGAAGCACATGCTCTGTCACTGAGCTACTCCTCTCTCTCTCCCCCCTACTCATATTCAGAGTCCCTCTCCCAATCCCACCTCTTACCATCACGCTCCTGGCGGTGGTTGGCAATGGGGAGGGTGTACACAGACTTGGTGACAGACTGTGCTCTCCCATCAGATTGTGCATCAGTCTCCCGGCGTGTGGGAGTCTGTCCATGGGAATGCGGAAGGGCAGGTATGTGACAGAACTTGCCAGTCCAGTTGGGGGGGCAGAGGCACTTGTCCTTCTTAAGGCAGACACCCCCATTTTGGCAGATGAGGGGACACAGGACTGTGGAGCAGAGAAAGACTTGTTGTAAGACATAGTGATACCCGGAGGCTGATGTTTGGAATCAGGGCACGATCTCTCACATTCTGGCTCTTTGGAAGGAGTGGGAAGAGCTTCTTAGTCATTGCTAGGAGTAACCGGCACTGCATGGGATAGCTGGCTTCTAGCCCCTTCCCACCCTAAAATACTAACTAGACATTACCTTACTAAAACACAAAAGGGCCAAACAAAAGCCAAACTATACCACGTTCTTGTGGGGCCTCCTACCAGAAAAGCTAGTAACCATTGTTGTTGTGTGCCTTCAAGTCATTTCTGACTTACTGCAACCCTAAGGAGAATCCACCATGGGGTTTTTTGGAGCTGAGAGTGTGGCCATTTCTGCACTACAGTCTCATAACGTGATTATTCCACTTTCAACTTTCAGTTCCCAAGAGGTGTCGAAAGACTTCCAAAGAAGGAAAGAACGGACTATTAAGGTGTGCAGAATTAGGCCAAGTTGCCAAACTAATGTGGTTTTAAAGGATAAGCCAACTTTATGAGCAATAAGAAATATAATGATTATATGATTATTCCACTTTCAACATCCCATGGAATCCTGGGGTTTGAAGTTTAGGGAGGGGCCTTCCGTAGGATGTGAAAGTGGAATAATCATTGAAAGTGGAATAATCATATAAGCATTATATTTCTTATTGCTCATAAAGTTGGCTTATCCTTTAAAACCACATTAGTTTGGCAACTTGGCCTAATTCTGCACACCTTAATAGTCCATTCTTTCCTTCTTTGGAAGTCTTTCAACACCTCTTGGGAATACTTCAGTTGTGTATTCTTGCATGGCAAGAGTTGGGATCGGACAGCCCTTACGGCCCCTTCTAACCCTAGGTTTCTACACTTCTAGACCCTTAGTCCATCTAGCATGGAACTATGAACTCTGACTGGCAGGTCCAGTCTCCAGGGTTTCAGGTAGGATTCATTCTTAGTCCAGCCTGGAGAATCCCCTTCTGGGAATCTTCCATCCAAGTACTACCGTGTCTGTCCCTGATTACTGCCAAAATCAGATGACATGTGGCATGTTCAAGGTGGTGGTCCCAGCTGGAACTGGGTGCAGTTCCAGGCCTGTCCAAGACTAAGTGAGAAATACACGATAGCATATAAAAAATGGCTCTAATAAAAAAAAAATTACATAGCTTAGAAGGCACAACACAACTTACATAATGCAACAGGGCACATTTCCGTGACTTTATAAGTATTCTTACATAGGGATTTGCACACAAGAGGGACTGCCAGCAGACCTGCAGTGTGGGCAGACTGGCAATGCCCAAGCTGCGATGCTCATTTTCAATCACATTTGGTGATGTCATAGACAAACAGCTTAATTTTAATAAACGTCACAGCCAAAGGTCACGGCCAAACTCTCCCACTATACAGCTTGTACGGTTGTCCATACTCCCATGCTGTGGGAAGCTTGCTTCCATGGGTGGGAATCAATTCCCACTGCAGCCTCCAGAGCATCCACAAGCCTTCTCCAATCCCCATTCATCACTGCAGCCATATTTCAACCCATGGAGGTTGAAATAGTCCATGCTAATGTTGTTGGAGAGTTGTGTTGTCAGAGAGAAGAGGGCTGTGGTCAAGATATTTTAAATAAAGATAAATTCTCTTCTAGTGAAAGACGCGAACTTGAAATTGCGGTGGCAAAGGGGGTAATGCTTCCTTTCCCACTCTCCGCCGGGCTCTCTCTGACACAACATGAATTCCCTTTTCACATGCATTTGCCACCATTCCCTTTGAGTGACCCTTACAGACACCAGTGACTGACGGCTCTTTGTGGCTTCTACTTCCACAGATTTTCCCCCAGAACTTGGGGATAAATTGTTCCCAACTCATTTGCATAAGCAATGCAGAACTTCTTAAAATTTCTGCTTTGAGTCACAACCCAGCGAAGAGGCCCTTGTCTTCCCTGGAGGGATACAGAAAGAGGCAAACAGTTGGGGGGGGGGGAGACGGCCTCCTTCCAGAGCATACGGCTTGATTTGCTTCAAGGTGTTTGATCCTGTAAATCCCCCAGGCTGGGAGAGAGAGTGATGGTCCGTGGGTTAGACTAGGACTCCGCGAGACAGGGTTCAAGTCCCCACTTGGCCACAGAAGCCTCCTAAGTGACCCAGAAGGGGGTGTTGGACGAGCACGGTTTCCCCCATTGACCACACTCTCTCAGCCTCAGAGGAAGGCCATGGCAAACCCCTCTGAACAAATCTTGCCAAGAAAACCGTGCCATAGGATCGCCTTAGGGTTGAACTTGAAGGTCCACGACAACAGAATTAGGGGATCTCGTCCGGCACCTCAAAACTACGGACTGGGTTGACTGGGAGTGTGGAAGATGACAGTCTCCAGACCGCTCAGCCTTGCAGGAGAGGGAGTTTGAGCCGTGTGCCTTTCAACATGCACACACAGAGGCGCCTGTCTTCAGCTCCTATCCTGCCAGCTCTTGCCTGGAACCGCAGAATCCACCTGAATCAAGCCCCTGCATGATCCAGTCCCCAAAAGGCTCACCATCCCCGCCCCGTCCCAGACACTTAGGTTGCTCCCACACATGCACTCCATGCCCTTCCCCGTGCCAGGCCTGTGTGCCTGGAACAGAGCCAGGCCTCTCGGAAGAAGGCTTGCTTGCCACGCATTCCCAGGCGCAACTGCGGCGGGCCAGACAGTCTCGGTTGTTCTTGGCTGTCCCGAGCAAGTCCCTCCGGGCAACGCTGTTAGGAACGGACTTAGAGGGAGCAGGAGGAGAGCGTGTGTCACTCAGCGAGGCTAGAGTCAGAGGGAGGTCAAGCCAGGCAGATGTTATGTCAGCAATTAGGAACCAGAAAGCAGCAGCGGTATGATCCCAGCCCCTGAGACGCAGAACCAGCAGCATCTTAACAAATCAAGAAGAAGGAAAAAAAACCCTTCTCTCTCACAATGGCCCCTGCTCTCCGGGGATAGCAAAGCAGAACCACAGTTGTTCAAAAGCTGGCACACTCTGCTGTCTTGAGAGATGGGGACTGGCGGTTCTGTACTGAACTAGTTCCATTAATTCTTAACAGATTGGATCCAGAAGGGGGTGTTGGACAAGCATTGCTTCTCTCGCTGACCTGTGATCACTGGGGTTTCCACAGGCTCCATCTAGCCCACAGTACCACATTGCTGTTTAACGTCTCCATGAAAATACCAGGGGATCTGGACTGCAAGGCATTTTTACGCAACAGTTGTGGGTGCAAATAGATATCTACTCCTGGCTTTTGGACACTCAGTGGAGACAAAAGGGTACATGCAATTAAAGCAGTGTGCCTTCTGAAAGTTACTGTAAAAATAATCCCCAAATATGGCTAGCAATTTTATCGCAGTTCTGGATTTGTAACCTAGAGTTATGGATCTGTAGCTGTACTATATTCAGTAAATGCTCCCCACGCATCCACCTTAACAGCCAGATTGAGTAAAGGAGGTCTGTTCATCTGCCAATCAGGGCACAAGGACGATCATGTTTCTGGCCCCCTCCCACCAGCCGGAGAAGCTGCAACAATCAGAAGCAGGACTCCTGTTGCAATTCCTTGTTGCAGTTTGCTTGCTAGTGAAAGGGGGCTAAGTCATCTGCCTTGTGCCCCAACTGGTAGCTGGACAGACTTCCTATGAAGTCTTTAATCAGAATGAATTAGGGCCCATTCACACTATGCAATTATAACGCTATGATTCCATTTCAACTGCCACACCTCCATCTTTTTTGTCATTTGGAGAGGCATTAAAACATTCTGGTTGACAATTCTAAATGTCCCTCTCTGCACTGCAAATCCCAAATCAGCAGTGGGTGCTGTGGCTATGAAGCAAACAAGACATTACAGAAACGGGTTGCTTGGAGATGTTGGATTTAATCTGCCTTCCCTCACCACTGTGGTGCAACCCTGGAAAAAAAGTGTAACTATTAGTGTAGTTCACTGACAGGAACCTGGCCTTAGGATCCTTGCACTGCTGTATTATTTTAGGAAATCTCCTCTTTTGCTAGAATAGCAACTAGAGGTAGGAGGGGATCAAAGAAGACTGGCACCAACTTCAGATACTGTACCTAAAACAAAAAGGCAACTCATCTCTTGCCCCAGAATGAATGACGCACAATTTCCCCCCCTTTTTAAAAGCAGAGCTGAGCAGTGGGCCGCATATGGCCCTGGGGACCGCAAACTGCAGCCCCTGAAGTGCCCTGAAGCTCCCAGACCCTTGAGTGATAGTTTTTGCTCGAAAAACAGCCAAATCCACCCAAAACTGAAGGTTTACTTTTTTTTCAAGGGAACTCCAAACTCCCCCCAAAAAACCCTAAACAAAAAGAACCCTGGCAATTTTTTTCAAAAGATCAAACATCAGCCCAAATAGAGCTGGAAGTGATACAATGTCACTTCCAGCATGCCAAAATACAATAGTGTGGCCTGCCAGGGGTGTGTGGGATGGCAGTGGTCCCCCACCTCCTCTGCATCTGTCATAGCCTACCTAGAGGAAGCAAAAAAAGTGGTGCCGTGCAGACAAGGCCCTGCTAGCCTGGACAACATTCACAGAGATGGAAACTGGTTACCACAGTGCTTAGGACCAGATTGATGTGATCTGCATGACCAAGAGTCAGGATTATGTAGTGTTCATTTCTGCAGGAGTGGTTACCCATCGCTTGTGGTACGGCTCCGACTTTGCGTTACCAAGGTCACACAACCAGACGTGCAACCAAACATGCAACTGAAGGACCAGGATTACCATGTTCAGCCTGATCAGAGGAACATACATCAGCTGAGAATGTGATGTGCACTGGCATGCACTTCAGTACCACCTGTGCCACTCTGCTTCTACCACCTTGAACTGAACTTGGAACTTGTGCATCAGACAAAAACAGCCACCTGCTTCCATGGAGGAGCTTAAGCATGACTAAGACAACAAGAAAGCCGATGTAGTGCAGTGGTTTGAACATTGGATTATAACTGTGGAGACCAGGGTTCAATTCCCCGCTCATCCATGGAAATCCAGTGGGTGACCTTGGATGCATCACACACTCTCAGCCACAGAAATCCCCATGCTAAGTTCAGCTTTAGTGCCACCATAAGTCAGAAACAACTTGAAGGCACACAACAACAACAAGATAACAATAGCATCCCAGACATTGTTTACACGGGTAGCACTTCATCAGCTGGAACCACAAAAGCTCGGAGGTTTCAGGCAGCTCACCCATGCTCAGAAAGACCCCCACCCCAAGCTTGTTTGCTTGTCACCATATCTCTTCCCCCCTCCTCAGAAAGCGTGCCTTGACAGAAGTGACATCATTTGGAAAGATGGTTGCTTGGCATCCAAAAATGCCACACTCCTTCAAATGCGCCATGCGCAGCTCTTTCCAGCATCTTTTCCAGCTGGGGCTTGGCCAATGCCTTCTTCCCCTCCTTGCCAACCAAAGGGACACAACAGCATGGAGGCAGCTGTTTCGCCTCCTGGGCAATGATGGGGCAGTACTTTCTGCCTCTCCCCCCCCACAACCGAGGGAGCAGATGCTGAGAGCATACCCCAGGTCAGTTTAAACTTATGCAAGCAAGCAGGAGGGCTGAATCCAAGCTCTTCAATACCTAGGATGAGAAATATTGTTATATCCGAGTTGGGAAGTAGGAAGAGCTCACAGTATGAGACTGGGAATCCTGTGGAGCAGAGCTGAGCAACACAGTCTCAGGCTCCAAAACAGAGACTGTCAAGAGTGCTTCAGTGCATGAGCAGAGTGTCTTTTCCTCTCCTGCACTCACAGCTTCCACAAGGCAGGTCTGTGCTTGGGCCTGATTCACTGTCAGACCCTGGCTGAAACTCTAGGGGCCGGGAAAAGCAGGAGAGAAGCATGGAAGACACTGAGGCAAATGCGTACTGGACGCCTACCTGCCTACAGCTCATTTCTCAGTCATCATCATCCTGCGGAGATGTAGCAAAGACATAAGGGAAGGAGTGTGCTTTCCTTTCACTGCAGGCACACCTGGAACACTGTGACCTGGCTCAATGAACGTTAAACCTTCTAGGGCCAGGGTGGTCAAAGTACAACCCACAGGCTGCATGCAGGGATAAAAAAAGTTATTTTTTAAAAACGCATTTTTTTTGGCCTCAAAATTCCCCGAAATGCCCCACAGAGACCCAGGAAAACATGATGAGAATGCCCCAAAGTCCCCTAGAGGGCATTTGGGGGCAAAAGATTTGTTTTTGTTTTTTTTACGGAGCTGGTGCAATAGGGGGATGCGGCTCTCCATGGTCTCTTGGGGTGAGCTAACACAGCTGCCTAGCCTTCAATAATTGTCCACCCCTGTTTTAGATAGACGAGACCCTTCCTTTAGACACTGGTTCTGGGGAGAGGGGGAAAGAGGGAGGGAGAATCAAAAGGAGCCTGTCTAGCATCACCCCTCAGGTTGGGTTCACACAGCCACATCACCCCTCCAGAAGCCCCTTAGCTGTAAACCTATCCGTTATAATGAGAGGTTTGCGGGCAGGCGGGAAGAGAGAGGTTCTGCTATACCGTGGACGGCCTCTGTCTGCTGTGCTGACGTTGTGGGAAGGACTGTGCCTCACGGAGAAGCTGGCTGGCTGGCTGCAGGACAGGGGACATCTGGAGCTGCCGTGGAAGCAAGCGGAGCGCCAGCAAAAGCGGCCTCCGTGCAGGGAGGTGGTGCCTTTGGAGTGCCTCAAAAGAGCAGGAACTGGCAAGAAAAGGCAGGCCTGACTGATGACCAGCCAACCTGCCAGAGGGCCACGATCCACCCAGGGCTCTCCTCTCCGTGCAGCAGCCTTCTCAAAATGAGTGATGCAGCCCCATTCCTTTCTGTGAGGCTCGTGGAGGAACACTCCCTGGAGGACTGTAGCCAACATCGATTAGCACGTGGGAAGCCAAAGGCATGTTCCACCTTAGGCCCTCGGGGGGGCAGTCCTTCCCCATACCCAACCCCCCCCATGAAAGAAGCAGCTGTGGCCAAGAGCATGAGAGACAGAACATGCTGGAAAAGAGCTGCACGGTCCATCTTTATTCCCCATTTTGCACACCCACGTGGAGTCTGAGTAGCATCAAATGGAAGAACACAGCACAACTGGGAAGGCAGGAGACCGAAAAGACAAACACATCCACGCACCCGTCTAGCCCAAATCATCCATATTGGATCTCAAGCGCAGAGTCCACAGGGCTTTGGAGGGAAATCAAATGATGAGGCAAATTTGGAAGCCCTGGATTCTGCCAGTTTACTTGCTGTACACACACAAACACACACACCTCCTGCCCTAAGGCAAGAGCCTCCCTGTGAGGCTGGATTCGGCGACAGCTCCCAAGCGCTCTGGCTCCCCGCCTGCCTAAAACAGCTGGTTCCATCTGGCTGTGGCACAATGCCAGTCTCCTGTTTATCCTCCAAGTTCTCAACTCCAGCCCTGAAGGAGGCTCCGGAGAGATTTGGGGGTCTTCGGAATGAAGCCCTGGCAACAGGCTGCAAAGCGGGGAAGGAGGAAGTAGAGAAGGAGCAGCAGCAAATGGAATTATATCTGGTTGGAGCGAGAGAAAGAGTGAATTTTGGATTCTGCGTGGGGACAAGCAGGCATCCCTCGTGGCAAACAGCTTTTAGAAGTGGTCACTGTATAAAAGGTTTGGGGCAGCATTAGTCTGGGGAAAAAGCGGGGGATCGTAGAGATTGGAACGTAGAGAGTGTTCCAATCTGCACCCCAGCCTTACTGACCCTCCTCTGCTCTCACCTACCACCCCTAGTATAAAATAAATTGCTTAACAGCCACTCCAAAATTCTCCCTAGAAAGCCTGCGTCTCTTCAGCTTCCTTCCATCTCATGGCCCCCTGCCTATTTGCTGCTACTGCTGGGTCCCCCATTTCACCTAACCCTGCCGCAAAGGTTTCACACCACGAGGTCTGCATAGGTCCTACCTCAAGGATATGTCCTGCACTTGCCCTCCCTCACCACAGCACAAGAACATTTGAGGCACTTATCCAGGTAAAGGGAGTGGTCATTCCCAGCACCCAGAGTACAGAGAGGTGTCCAGGCACTGACTGGTGGGCAAGTAGGTGAACAACAGGCAGACAGGGAGGAAAAAGAAGACGAGGGAGAAAGGAGGCAGGCTAGCTGAGAGCAGCTGGTCCAGCGGGGAGGAAGGGGGAGAGGAAATACTGCCCTGCCCTGCTCTTGAAAGATTGCCATGACTTTGGCAAATGCATGCGTGTGTATTTTAATGCCAAGCACCTGCACAGTGTTAGAAAACAGGGCAATTGCACGAGCAAGAAGTCAGCAGCAGGACTCAAACATCCCTCCCAAGACTTCTATGCCCACCTCTAGAAGAAATGTCACCAGGAAGGGCACACATCTAGGCTGCCCCACAACAGGAAGGGTTTGTGGTTGCTGTGTGCCTTCAAGTCATTTCCGACCTATGGCGACCCTAAGGCAAACCCTATCACAGGGAGTCAATATGCGGATATAAGGATGCATGGGAACCTGCCCAGAAGTGAGAGAGAAAGACCAAGCATGCAACAAGGGGATGCCACATCTGACAGACCGCCTACAGATCTGACCCTCTCTGCCCACGGAGGAAAGGGGCTACCCTCCTGGCCTGCCACTTCCAAACAGGACCTGGTCCATCAGGTCACATATCCAACTGCCAGGATGGAGTGGAGTATTCCCACCCGCAGAACCCCGTGGAACCTGGAAACAAACTGCCTTCTAACTCCCCGCAGAAATACTCACAGACGCGGAATCCAGGGCCCCCCTCGGCTGGCCGGCCGTTCTCCCCACTGTACAAGGTGGTGGCATTGCCCTGCTCGCAGCGGTTGACGCATTGCCCTCCAGTGCAATGCACACGACAGATCATGGGGGTAAAGAGGACCTTGACCCGCTGGGCACCACCTGGCAGGTGATGCCAGCTGAGCAGGAACACCCCAGCCAGCAGGAGGTGGTGGTGGCAATCCAGGACCATGGCTCCCAGTGAATGAACGAGCGAACGAGCGAGTGAGCGAGTGGAGCAAGGAGCCCCAGCCAGCAGAAGAGATCAGGCAGGGGATACAACACTACGGCACCCACCGTGAACGCAGGGACCCACAGCTAATTGAAAGCAGTCAGCCGGGCAGCAGGGGGTGGTGGGGTGGGCACCGGGCCAATAACAATGTTTACGAGGGACCACGGCCGGGAATGTTAACTCTTCGGCTGCTTTCCACGAGCTCAGAGGAAACCTAGCCGCCTTCCTTCCTTCCTTGGCATCCAAATGGAAAGACCTTCCTTGGAAGGGCAGCTCCACCCCTCTGCAACCCCACCCACCCCCCCACCCACCCCAAAAACTGGGTGCCAGTAAGAAAGGAGGCTCTGCTGAAGTTCCCCAGGCTGCCACCCCACCCCACCCCACCCCCTTTAGCAAGCATTTGTTAAGACGTCAGGCAGCACTGTCCTTTGGCAACCGCACACGCCCTGTAGCCTGAAGCCTCCTCCTCCTCCTCTCTCCTCCTCTAGAAACCACCGAACTTTTTCTTCGGCTTGCTCACTAGTGCCCTCCTGCTGCACTTGTTCCACGCAACTCAGACACCCGGCTCTCTCCCATTTATCGCCCGCTCCCGTGCCCACCTCGCCAGGTGCTGCCCTCCCAGAAGGCCAGGTAGCGGAGAGACACCTCTTCTCCACCACCCAAAGAGGAGACTTGTTGCTCTTTCTTCTCCCTGGATTTTGCTTGTCTCTGCTCCCCGTTCCCACCACCAGACTCCAGGAGACTGAGCCTCAAAGTAGACCACCCTCCATTCCTGCCTTCACTCCCCTTCCTGTTTGCTCAGAGATCTGGGAAAGCCAAGTCCATCCTGCAGCACCCCCCTTCCCTTCCACTTCTGTCCCATCCTTAGCTTTCAAGCGCACAATTTCAAAGGCACACAGTTGTGTCTGAAAAGGGGCCCAGGTAAGCCTCTCCCCCTGCCCGTCTCCCTCCCCTTGCCCACTGCTGGATCCACTCAGAACGGCTATGATTGGATTCCTTCCAAAGAAACTCTCTTCCACGCCCCCTCCCAGCCCGCCCCAGCAGCAGCTGTTCTCAGCTGACGAACAGCCCCCCTCCCCAAAAAAACATTCCTCACAAGCACAGGTGGGTGGAAAGAGGGCAAACATCTGTGCCAACAGAAAAAGGGGTGCAGCTGAAGCTGCCCGGCCCAAACCAGCCGCAACCTGGCATGGAAGATCACTCCCAAAGTCTCTCCTCCCAAATCCAGAAGAGCCCTCCCTCATGCCCTTTCTTCCTTCATAGCATCAGGAGAAATAGCCTATCTTCTGCTATAGGGAAAAAAAACAGGGAGGAAGACACACGATTGGGGTGGGGTGGGGGGTAGAGTTCCCTTCCACTGAACTTAGCAAAATGGTGGGGGTGTACATGCAAAACGCATCACGCACCCTCCTCCCGCCAGGACACCAAAAGAGAACACGCCAAGGCTGCAACGGGAGGTGGGGTTTCCTGATGCGCTCTCGAGGGAGGAAGTAGGATTTGGGGTGGTGTGGGGGGATGCAAAGCAAGGCTCCCTCCCCTTTCCTCCCCAGCCTCACCCTCCCGTCCGAGCCCAGCCTGACATCATCTGGAAAAACTCGGCCAAGAGTGGGGGTGGGGGGGTGGGGCATGGAACAATTGCCGGATCCAGAGGGGGTGGGGATTGCGCCGCTGGACATGGGAAACTCTTCTAAAAATTGCAGTTCTTGGGTGTGGGGAGGGGGAGGAAGAGGAGGAGGAACTACCTAAGTCATCATGGCTCTGGTTCTATTTCCTTGCCTCCCCTCTCCACTCTGTCCCGCCCCAATCCTGCTTTGCTCCTCCGCAGAAAGAGCGGGGTGCCTTCCCTCCACCCCCCATAGATCCTCCACATCTCAAAAGAAGAACACTAGCTGGGCAAAATTGCTCTGTAACATGGAGCAGCATCACACACACCCCTAAAATTTCAAGGCACAATGCAGGGCAGAGTGTCAGGTCTTTCCATAGTGGAATGACCGACCATAGTGGAATGACCGAACTCAGGGGGGCAGAAGCTCATGGTTCCCTTTAATGTACGGGTGGGTACATTAGACTGTACTACAGACCCAGGAGATGCCCTCTTCTAACACATAAAGTGAACTGGAAGGCTCCCAGGTTGCCCATCCCTACCTTAATGGATGGATCCAATGAATCATAAAGCTGGAAGAGACCCCAAGGGTCACCCAGTCCAGCCTCATTCTGTCATGCAAGAATATATTATCAAAGCACTCCAGACAGATAGCCATTCAATCTCTCTTTAAAACCCTCCAAATAAAGAGATTCCACCATATTCTGAGGCAGAGTATTCCACTGTCAAACTGCTCTTAGTATCAGCAAGTTCTTCAATGTTTAGATGGAATCTCTTTTCTTGAAGTTTGAAGCCACTGCTCTGTGTCCTGGTCTCTAGAGCAGCAGAAAACAAGCTTGCTCCATCTTTCCTATGACATCCCTTCAAATATTTAAACTTGCCTATCGCATTGCCTCTTAACCTTCTCTTCTCCAGGCTAAAAATACCCAGGTCCCTACGCTGCTCCTCATTGGGCTTGACAGTTCCCAGGCCTCCTACCATTTTGGTCGCCTCCTCTGGACACCTTCCAGCTTGTCAATATCCTTCTTGAACTGTTCAACTGTGATGTGGAACAGAATCCATACAGCTGTCCGTTCCCCACTGCCAGCAGAGAAGTCCCAACCCTTGTTTGGATCTGACCCCAAACCCAACCACCGTCTCTGCCCCACACTGCCGCACAAATCCCTTGCCCTCTCCGCCTGTACCCTGTACCGTGGGGCCTTCGAGTTGCTCGGACGGTGTGTCCAGGAGGGCCGTTGCTGTCACCATCAGGGCGGGAGGCCAGATGCTGGGCCAGGATCACTGCCATCTTCTCAGAGGGATCCAAAGCCTTTCTCTTCTGCAATACAGTCTGGAGTTCTGCCAGCCTGAGAAAGAAGGCACAGAAAGATCAAGGGTGACATTGCTTCCACAAGCATAGCCCCCTTCTGCCAGAGATTCTTACGTGCCCTTTTTTGAGATCACCCATCTTTATCCAATGAGAGAGACAATCCAAATCTTCCTCTGAGTTACACCCACGGTACCACCTCCACTGCTGAGAGAAGGCTGGGGGGAAGATGGAAGGATATCCTGAGCTTCCCTGCACAGACTGTTCCCTGATTTTCACATTTATTGCTCACACTGAAATAGGACTCACCCACCTTTCTTCTTAGCCACATCCCAGTCATTAGGAGAATTCATCCATTGCAACTGATCCCATGATCTCAATTGCACCAAAACCCTTTTGAAAGGTACGTCATACGCATCAGACCACCTTTACGACATGCCATGTTCATTGGTAAGCTGAAAAATGGTCCAAGCCTGGTGAGGTGGGACTTCCTCCTTAAAGAAGCCAAGCTGGGTCCTCCACAATGATGTTTTTCCACTACAGTCATCTTTCCATGTTCATTAGAGTTGGGGTGACAAGGCCCCCACAGACGTGGAAAAACCACAAATATAAAAATGTATGTGTCTATGGTGGGACGGGGGAAGTGGGCTGAGGCATTTTGGGGAGCCCAGGGTCCAATCCAGGTCAAGGATAGGAGAGGGAAAGGGGGGTGAGTTGGCATGGTGGCCCTATATTTCCTCTCTCTCATTTGTCTCCTTCCTTGGGTGTGTGGGGCAGATCCTTCCTCAGGTGTGTGGGGGTTTGTGGTGCTGAGAAATTGGGCTGAGAGTCATCTTTAGCTGACCAAGGCAGTGGTTGGTGGAGGAGGAGAAGAAGAAGAAACAGGGGTATGTTTTTAAAGGGCTGCATGGGCTGAACGGAGCTGCTGAGAGGGTATGAAAAGAAGCACTGGGGGCAGCAGGGATTGGAGAAACTCACAAATAATCAAATCTGTGAAAGTTAAACCTGCAACTGTAGAGGGATGACTGTATACGCTTACATCTCGAACACTAATGCTTTCCAAAAAGGCAATTAAGGCAAAAGCTTGTTGTTATGTGCCTTCAGGTTGGCTCCAAATTACGTCAGAGGGTTTTCTTAGGAAGATTTAGTAAGAGGAGGTTTGGTCTTGCCTTCCTCCGAGCCTAAGAGAGAGTGACTTGCCTAGGGTCACTGCAGATTTCCATGGCTTAGCATGGATTAGAACCCTGGTCTCCCAACGCTGCAGCTCAGCATTCCTACCCCTACACTATGCTGGCTAGGCACAGGTTAAGGTTCCTGGATGCCTTCTTGTCTTAGCTCCTTGCTACATTAGTGTCCTTCCCAGTTTTCTAAGAAAAAATATATAGCAACATCCGTTTATTAAAACAATCAGCAACGAACCACTGAATCACCGAAGAACACTTGGGTGAATGCTATCCAGATGTCGCAACTGGTTATTTCATTTCATTCACCTTCAAAAAACATCCTCATTTTCACTGTCCTTTGTCAACATTTTTAAACTTGGGTGGGAATCATGCAACCCTTCAGATTTTGTTGGATTGCAACGTCCAGCATTTCTCACCTTTGGCTACGTTGGCTAAGCCTGTTGGGAGCTGCAGTCCAACATCTGGAGAGCTACACGATTCCCTTCCCTTATTTAGATAAACATCGTCGACGCAAAAGGCTCAAGTACTCCCAATATAATGAAGCAAACAAATTCCTTCATCTTTCAAATGCAAAGAATTCTTTCGTTTTCTTGGCCATCTCACTGTCCTGCTGTTCCTTTGTCTTCTAATGTCCCAACTGCTGTGTTTCACGGCCTCGCCAATCCCTGAAATGCTATTTTTAACACACTTACATCTTTCTTTTCACTGTTATAGTCCTGCACAGTTATCATTCTCAACTGCCTTATTGCAAATGGGAACCTAAATCCAATTGTTCATCCCAATGGGAGGACAGACCCGTTAAATCAACTGATGAATGTAAGTCAACGCTTCTTTAAATCCCATTACCTCAACAGGCTTGCTTTAATTAGGATTAATAACTGCATTTAGGTCTTGCATTTGATTTCTCAGACATCGTCATTCTGTTTGGATTGTCCTTCTCTGCATACAGTTCCTACTTAAGGCTGGGGCCAATAACTTTGGAAAGTTATCTTCCAGCCTTATGGAGGAAAAGCACATCTAGATTTCTGCCTCCCACCCATAAATCAACAAACAAACAAACCTTTGTGGCTAAGTCTAGAGAAAGGGCAGGCAAACTGTGGCCTCGGGGACAAATTTTGCAGTCCCATAGGTCAATTTTTTGGCACTAAAACACCCTTGGGGAGCATGAGGGCACATGGTAAAAATGCCCACCCCAACCACCTAGAGAGTGTTTGGGGCCAATTTTTTTTTTTGTGGGGGTATGGCCCTCCAAGGTCTCCTAGGGGGGCTCATGCTGCCCCCTAGACTCCCAGAGTTTCCTGTCCCTGGTCTAGTACAAGGGTAGGAATCCTTCTGCCCTCTGGAAGTTGTTGGATCGCAACTCCTAGCATTTCACCAACATCTGGAGGGCTGAAGGATTCTCACTCCTGATTTAATGGAAAATTGCTGCTCCTGAAGGCTTCCTAGAGGAGTCAACTCACTTCTTTTTGAGCACAACAAATATATTCAAAGGCCCTGTAGGTCTGAAAGCATCTGGAGGAGCTCAGCAGCTGCAGATATCATCTTGGAGTCTCATGATTCCCACCTCAGAATTAAGATGACCCTCCCAGCTTCCTCTTGTTTCAATGACCTGGCGTCTGCCTGGGAGCGCAAAAGAGGGAAGGCTGTTCTCTCTTTCCCACTAGAGGAATCCAGTACCAGCCCAGAGGCCTCCTAATGGGAACAGCAGGAAGAGAAAGGTCCAATTCATGCCCCTCTCCCATTCATTCCAACTCACGTCAGAGGCTGCCAGCGCACGACCATCGAACGCGGGGGAGGCTTGGGGGAGTGCGGGCTCAACGTGGTGGTGGGAGTGGTGAATTCGCAACGGGGTCCCATGAAGCCCAGGCGGCATGTGCACTGCTGGGGGGCTTTGCATTGGCCCCCGTTCCGACATCGAGGGATGCAGATAGCTGGGGAAGAGGAAAGAGATCAAACAGATGAATCACCATCACCCTGAAAGCCTTCCAGAGCCTCTACACTTGACCCTACCAGTTGCCCTACCGCTCCCCATAATTCCAGGGGGAAAGAGCTCTGGCTGATCAGCAGAGCACAACGTTTGCAAGCCGAAGGCTTCCTCTCCCTGCCCAGCAGCTGCACAAAATGTTGGACATGGTATACAGTCGGAACAATGGGTAAGAATGTGGTTGAAGGGAATTAAATTTACATTGTGCTATGACCTCGAAAGGTAACTGTTATAAGATGCTATGGATGGTATCTGACATAAAAAAAAAATTGGCCAAAATACATAAAGGGGTTTCTAATGCATGTTGGAAATGCAATCAACAAAGGCGATCACATTTGCGAGAAAGCCAAAAACCTCTGGAGTCAAATATACTCTACGGTACAAAAAATCTTGAAAGTTAAAGTACAATTAAATCCTAATTTATATTTGTTGGGACTAGTAAAGGATCATTGAGTCCCAATTCCAGGCGAAAAGCAGCCTACCAATACAATAAATAAATAAAATACATAAAAAATCATCTGGAGAAAATGTATGGGAAGATACTACAGTACATGACCAGTGCAGCAAGATTATACTAACATTCTGAAAGGTGAGGCAGTTCAACCACCATCTTCTTCAACCAGGAAAAATGCAGGCCATTTCCGCACGAGTCTGTTATAGCGCGATGATTCCACTTTCAACCTCCTATGGAATCCTGGGGTTTGCAGTTTCGGGAGGGGCCGGTCATCCCCTCCCGAAACTGCAAACCCCAGGATTCCATAGGAGGTTGAAAGTGGAATCATCGCGCTATAACAGATTCGTGCGGAAATGGCCGCAGTCTGGAAGGAGTCTGCACTATGACAGCCCCCTATATAAAGGCAACTTTGAGGTGAAGATGCTCTCTGAGGGATGAAAAAGCTCCTTAATCTCTGGTTACAGGCAGCTGCTGCCACCCGCAGGCCACGGGTGGGCCTGCAAGGTGCTTTAAAGATTTGGAAGAGGAAGGGAGAGAACGCGCAGAGTTAGACACATTTTGGGTGGTGGGATTGACCAAGGCAGGTCTTTAGAATCAAGCCTCAGCTCTGGAACGCATGGGCTTTGCCTGAGCATGCGTGGAGTGCAATTCGCACCCTGCTGCCCGCCCCAAAAATAATTTGCACTCGATAAACTCAGCGAGGAGGAGAGGAGACAAGGGGGAAGAATCTAACCCTTCCCAATAGGCTCACACAAAAGCAAACTGCTGAGGTCTTTCCTAGCTTGTGAGTTCTTCCCTGTTAATCACTTTTGCCCTCTCGACTACACTCTGGTGTTGTGTGGCTGCACGCGCTCCCATTTTCATCACTGAAATGTTCGGGAGTATGCACATTCCATGCAATGTTTAGGGAAATATTACAATCCCTCTCCCAATTAGAGAATATGCCTCCTGGCAGCCTTGGACTTCACCAGCCATCCATCCTGGCCCTCAGCTCAAGGTACTGATGCTCACAACAGAGGACCAGTCTCACAGAGAAAAAGCGGGTTCCCCTGCTTTGGGGGAGCAGGGGGAGCATCATGGTCCCTAGCAACGCATTTTTAAAGTAAAGGTTGTGTGTCCAAATGGATACCAAATCCTGGCGTTTGGACAACCAGTGGTGACAAATGGACACATGAAATTTAAGCAGGGTGATACATGATTCTCGCCCTATTTCAACGCCACAACCCCAAAACAAAAATAATCCCCCAAGAAATACCCTTTTTTTGCAATCCTAAATCAGTTGTGTCTTTGACCCATCTTTCTCCTTTGATAAGAGTTACAGGGGTTTTTCTTCTTTTTAATTCAAGTATTTTTCTGGCAGGTGGGCAGGATAATCAGAATTGCTAGGACATTGATGTGGATTAAATATATTTGCAGCTTTGTATCGACCTCCCCCTTTTTTTAAAAAAAAATCATTTGTAACACATTCTGACTGTCAGATTTGTAGGCTGCAGAGACGTTTCCTCTCATGAACCTCTGGAATGGGACAACAGGCACCCAGTAATGATGCCCCGGATCTTGGAGATGTACCTTCCTTCCATCCCCATCCCTTCATACCTTTGGTGCATTTTCCAGTCTTGGGACCCAGGGACCAGCCGGGGCAGCAGGACTCACCACAGGTGTTGGGTCTGGGGGAAAAAAAACATTGGGAAGAGGAGGAGAGGTGATGAATTGGGCAGCCTTCCGGCGGAAAGTACACACGTACACGCTGGAGGGAACCAGACGGGGAAAGTGTGTGTCCAAGCACGGAGGGACTGGAGGCAGCGTAAAAGCCGAAGCTGGCTGGATCATCCTGCTAACCAAGCCCCCTGGGCTTTGGTCCCATTTGTTTTAAGGGGAGGCAAAGGCAGACAACACAGGAGTAAACCAAGGATGTTGGAGGAAGACAGAGCCAAGGGGGAGTGGAATGGGAGAACAGGGCTGGCTTCTTCCTACGCAAGCTGCTATGTCTGATGTCATCAACGGCTCCATCTGGGACCAGTGCCCCCTCTCTGAGAATGAGTTTAGCAGATGGTGCAGACTGAGACACACACACACACAGAGGACAAACCACTTGGCCCTTCCACTTGCCAACCCCACTGGCCTGGCTTTCTTGTCCCTGGGAGGTGAACAGCAGCACATGAAGAACCTGAGGGAGAGGCAGGGAGGACGTTGACTGTCAGCCACGAATCTAGAACGACCACTTTCTCTCTACAACCTGTGGAATGGTGGGGGAACCATCTGGTTCTTTGCCTCAGGCAGCAAAATGTCATAGGTCAGCCTTATCCTCCCCAACATTCCTGATCACATACACCCTTTCCTTGGGATTCCTCCCTGCCCCTTCTTTCTCATCCCTTTGCCCCCAGAATAGTCAGCGTGACCTGCAAGGAAGGGCTAATTCTAAAAAAGCCAAGGATCCAGGCCTCAGACTAGCCTAAAACTCATCTCCTTTTTTTTTTCCAGCTGGGGGTGGTGGTGGTCCTGCTCTTTCTGGGTGACACCCGGCTTAACCACAGTACATGCGAAAAGAATCTAGGAGTCTTAGTAGACCAGAAGCTGAACATGAGTCAGCAGTGTGATGCAGCAGCTAAAAAAGCCAATGCAATTCTGAGCTGTATCAATAGAAGTATAGACTCTAGGTCAAGGGAAGTGATAGTGCCACTCTGTTCTGCCCTGGTCAGACCACACTTGGAATCCTGTATCCAGTTCTGGGCACCCCAATTGAGGAAAGACATTGAAAAGCTAGAATGTGTCCGGAGGAAGATGACTAGAATGGTAGAAGGCCTGGAAACCATGTCCTAAGAGGAATAGCTTAGGAAGCTAGGTATGTTTAGCCTGGAGAAGAAAAGTTTAAGAGGTGACATGATAGTTATGTTTAAATATTTTAGGGGATGTCATATGGAGGATGGAGCAAATTTGTTTTCTGCTGCTCCAGAAACTAGGACCTGGAGCAATGGCTTCAAACTTCAGGAAAAGAGATTTCCATCTAAACATTAGGAAGAACTCCCTGATGGTAAGAGCAGTTCAAGAGTGGACTGTGCTGTCTGGGAGTGTGATGGAGTCTCCTTCTTCGGAGGTTTTTAAACAGAGGCTAGATGGCCACCTGTTGGAAATGCTTTGATAGCGTACTCCTGCCTGGCTAGGGGTTGGACTCAAAGGTGCTTCTGGTCTCCTCCATGATTCTATGATTCACAAAGTATGAGGTGTGCTATGGCCACTCAGTGGGGATACAGGGAACGCCATGGGCATTTCTGAAGCTTGGTCAGGCCAAAGGCCTCTGCAGCTTCTACTCCCCAAGGGGCGAACTGGATGCTCCAGCAGAACCTGGATGCAGCATCACCTATCTACATGTATTCTCCACCAACTAAAATGCAGATGCACCACAGCTGCATCTCCTCAGCATAGTGCAAACGTTCAAACCCAGAGATATGCTATGGCAACACTGCGCAACCCTCATGGAGAATAGCATCCTCACTATTCTCCTTGTAACACACGGCAATGACTAGGTGCGCTTGCACAAGGCAGAACATACAATGCACAACCGCAAAGCCAAATACTCAATGCACAGCTGCAACATGCCAAGAGAAGGCACAGAGGAACAGGCTGTCTGCACACCTCTGTTTCAGCAGCTCTCAGCAGAGTATGGCTGCTGCACAATGGTGATTTTTCTTTTTGGCTCCTAACGCATAGCATGACTTATGTGTGCATATGTCCTTAACTGGATGTCGACCTACCTTTGGTTTGGGTAAGCGACCACCCCATCCAGTAAGAGCCTCCATGAATATGCCTGATCCCCTTTTAAAAACCCATGTGAGCGGCTGGCCACCACGACATCTTGTGGCAGTGAGTTCCACAGTTTTAACTCTACAGGGTAGAAAAGGATGATTTCTTCTTGTCCATCCTGAATCTTCCACCAAGCAGCTACAAGGAATAACCCCTACTCCCCCACCCACCCACTGGGCTCTAGCATTATGACGAAACAGACAGAAGAAACTGTCCTTCCCCACACACTCCTCACAGTTGCTTGTAACATCTTTTCTTCACGGAGGGGGCTATGGCTTCATCGAGGTCTCGAGGTGCCATGTTTGCCACCTGGGCTCTTCTCCACCCCCGTCCGCCCCCTGCTGCGCTGGCTCCCCTTTCCTCTCCCCCCCCACCCCCTCGCCAAACATCTAATTCCTGACATTCTTGCCCTGACCGGGACTTGAGTTACTAAGTGGATTTGCAGCAGCCCCACAGCAGACAGAGGGGCGGAAGGAAAGAGGGCCTTTGCTGGGGTCTCGGCAGGCAGACGGAGAGAATGCGGGGGAGGAAGAAGAAGAGAGCCGAGAAGGAGGCGGGAAATCAGTGGGGGGAAACCATCCAGCCCACCCCCAATGTTCCTGGGGCTTCCATAGAAGAAAGGAGACTTCTAGCAGCCAAGAGGGACCCCCACTGCCAGATCCCTCAGTTTAGCAGCGGGGGCTCCCACACTTTCAGCCCCCATCTCCAGCAGCACCTGATCTCCACCCCCCACACCAGCCGACCTGACTCCAGATGGGATCGGTAGAGGCTGAGCGAAACATCCAAGCACGCTCCCCTGAGCACGTGCAGAGAGCTTCTTCCTCACATCAACCATTAGTTGGAAGGCTGACCTGGGCAGACGGGGGCAACAGGGCTTGCTGCACTTTCTCACACGCGCCTTGGGAATCGGGCCCCCTTCTCAACACCTGGCAGTCCCCGGAAGAGATCTGCCTCAGGCAGCAGTCAACGGAGGAAGGCAACCCCAGGCCAAGGCAACGATATCCGCTCACCTTACCCCAGTGGGCACAGGGTGGAAGGGAAACAGAGAGGTTCCTGAAAGAACACGTGGGAAACGGGTAGCCCCACCCCCGGGGAGTTGGGCTCCGAAGGAACCGGGCCTCAGTCTCCCCATCGGAGAAATGGGCGCAAGAGGGAAACACGGTCAGCCGAAACGACGAGGAGTCCAAAGCTGTGGAATGGGGGGGGGGGAGAGGCTGGAGGGTTGGCTAGGGAAGCGCCGTCGCTCCAGCAACCCCGCGTTGACATTTCCAGATGGGGCCTCTTCCATTCTCCTCCTGCCCCCTGCCAAAGCCCCGACCCGGCCCTGATGAGAAGACCAGGCGCCGTTCGCTCGCTCGCTGGCTGGCTGGCTGGCTGGCTGAGAAGGCGTCCCGTGTGTTGGGGCGGAGGGCGTTCCTGCCCTCGAGCAATGCCACGGGAGGCCACGGCTGCCCTTCAAGCCGCCCGCCGGCCCGCCCGCGGAGCGGAGAGGGAGCCCCGCTCCGATCTTGGCACCGCCGGGCCCCAGAAGCGCTGCCCGCCCCGTCGGTGCCAAGGCCAGGTCGAATGCCACCTCCGCTAGAAAGAACGCCGGGCGCGGAGAGGCCGTGGGGGCGTCCCGTGGGCATCCCTGGCATCAGCCCCCGGGCACGGAAGGGAGATCGGGGGAACGAAAGGGCTACCCTCCCTCTCCGCCTTACCTGGCCGCCTTAGGGGCCCGCCCCGTCGGGCTCTTCTTGCGTCTCTCAGGGGCGGCGGGAGCCCCGCGGGAGCCGCCGGAGGTTGCGGTTGGGGCCGTCGGACGGAGAGCAGCCGGAGCCACCGGACGGCGCGACTCTCGGGCACCCAGCGCCGCCGGCAAGAGCAGCAGCGGCAGCGTCCCGAGCAGCCAGAGCGCGCCCAGAGCCGGCGGTCGCATCCTGCTGGCCGTCGACGGGGCGCACCGGCCGCCGAGCCGCGAAGGGAGCCGGACGGCGGGGACGGCGGGGCTGGGCCGGGCTCCGCTTCGCCGCCAATGGGCGCCCGGCCGGCCTCGCCTTCCCCTCGGCCCCGCAGCCAATAGCCGGCCAACCGGCCGCCGGACGGGGAGGGGCTCGGCCGGGCCGCAGGTGCTGCCTCGGCGGGGGACGGGCGCCCTTCGGCCAGCCCTACGGCTGCGAGTGTAAAGGGGGGTGGTTCCTGGAGCGAGGGGGCTTTCTCTTTGCTGCGTCCGCACGGCGCGAGTTGTAGCAGTTCGAGACCGCTTTAACTGGCCTGGCTCCATTCAGTGGAATTTTGGGATTGTAAATTGGTGAGAGGCTTAGCATTCCGGCGTCAAGCGGTGCTCATCCGCTGGTCCTCCAGATGTGTTACAGTTCCGCTCCCAGAAACCTCAGCCGGGACAGCTAATAGTCAGGAATTTTTCATCTGGAGGACCAGAGTCTGAGGCCATTTCCGAACCAGGCTGTTATAGCGCTATTATTCCACTTTCAACATCCGGTGGAATTCTGGGTTTTGTAGTTTACCGAGGCCAAAGAGCTCTCTGGCTGAGAGTTCTAAATGCTTCTCCCTAAACTTGGGGGACCCTGGCAACAAATTATTTTTACAGGGGGTGTACAGAAAAAGTTCAGAACCACTGCTATCACAAACTAGTGGCTCTCTCTGCAAATACTATAACAGCCTCGTGCGGAAATGGCCATACTCTCAGCCCAAAGAAAACCCCGTAATAAGTTTGCCCTAGAGTTGCTATTAGTTGGAAGCAACCGGAAGGCACACGACAATATAGATAGAGAGAGGAATCTGGGAAGAAGATGCAACGGTGAATAAGAAGCAACATAAGCTGGTACAATACATGTCAGAATAAAAGATTAATGTATGCAAAGTATTGGAGAAAAAATGGAGTTACCAACAGTGGATGAACAGTCAAACAGACTGAGGGGAATTATTGAAATGGATGAGTTTATGCACAGGCTAAAAGGCAAAACACGAAATGAATTTTTGTCTGAATGGAAATAGTGGATTGATTTCTTTAAAAAGAATGAAGGTAATCTGAGGACAATAGGTTTTGATATTTAAAATTAATATTACTAAATGAAAAGTGTAAAAGCAGACTTAAAAGATGTCTTCTGTTTGTTGTTTTAATATCGATTATTTTTAGATGATTGATCGTTAGTACAAAGTAGTCAAGAATAAGCGAACAATTACGAACTTGAGAAATGAAGTGCGTAGATAATTAAAATGATAAGTGATAAGCGATCGTTAATAACTATGGGATAAAATGTATGACTTAATGGTTAGGTGTAAATGTTTAAGTAATATGGACTGTTTGCAACAAAGGTAGGACCCTATTTTAGTTATGTTTTGTTAGCATTTGTTTTAGATATGAATAGAGTGTAATGTTTGTTGATGTTTGCATGGAGGTATATTTTTGTTGTTTTGTATGTTTGGATTGTGTTGTTTGTCTTACTTTAAAAAACGTAGATAGATAGATAGATAGATAGATAGATAGATAGAAGCAAGCCAATCACTAAGCAAAAGCTGGGGCAAATGGGGTGTGTGTGATAACAGTATTAGTGCAGATGGAAAGAAAAAAAACTTTTACAAATCACGCTGTTACAGCACAAATGTAGCGAGGGTGTGATGCACAATATCCACCATTAGCTATTATTGTTGCAAATATGGCTGAAGTTGTCTTCGAACATGTACAACCCATCATAACAGTATGGTGTGAAAAGGACTTCTCTTAGCATTCTCTTTTCCTCCTCATGTTTATGGTACCTGGGGCCTTTCTGCACTACACCATTAAAGTGCTGTTATTCCACTTTCGACACTGTATGAATTCCTGGGTTTGCAGTTGAGGGAGGGGCCTTCAGAATTCTCAGCCAGAGACCTCTTTGACCTCAATAAACGACAAACCCCAGAATTCCACAGGATGTTGAAAGTGGAATAACAACACTGGTACAGTGTAGTGTGGAAAGACCCCTTGGACTCAGCCTCCATCCTGCTCTGCATCCCATTTCTGGCTACAAGCAAGTAGGTTGGATTAAAGGTTCCTTATCCCATTCTTCTAGGTAAGTCAGAAGGAATAATCCTCTCCCTTTCCTCACCTCGATCCCAGCCTCTTGAAACTGAGATTTCTCTCTTAACTTCCAGACACAGAAATAGATTTCTGCGTGTGTGTATTTGAATTACAAGCTGTAAGCAACTGTGGTTGGCACTTAGTGCACAACCCTTAATGACACCCCCAGGAGCCTTCCCAGGGTCCCAGGTTTTAACCCAGAAACCTCAGATCTGAGACAACCCTGAACTGGTAGCCCAGGTACATGCGTTTGCAAATCCTATTGTAGGCTCATGGGCTTCTCTCCTACTGTTCCTCATGGGGGTCACCAGGTCCCAGATTATTACAGTGCATTTCTGTCCCCCATCTCTTTCTGAGGTCAGACCCTCCTGTCGGTTCCTCCTGGCCCAGAACAGGAAATGCCAGCAAGAAGTAAAGGATGCCAGGGATTGTTGTCCTGAAGAGAGCTTGTCGCAGGAGGAGGCACACTTCCTTCTGCTTTTCAAAGAACCCGAAGCCCTCAAATTTCCTGTGCAAATTATTCCTTCCCCTCTCCGGTCATCTGCTCAGTCTGGGCCCCCCCGAGCAGGACTTTTCTGTTTGTGCATCTCGTTTTTCTAACGGTGCTGCTGATCAGAAGGCGGATGAGATCACAACTCCCCCTCTAAGGAAAGGGAAAGAAGTTTGCCAAAACATCCTCCAGCATAGAGTGGCCAGGTCAGGACTATCCCAGGGCCTCGGATTTCAGGGCTAAAACCTGAGACCGAGGGGGTGGGGAGGAATACCCTTTGTGATGTCACAGGGGCTGGCCTTGGTGATGTCATTAAGCACGATACCTTAAACATCAACCAGAGTTGCGCAGAGTAAGCTAAAGGAATACTATGACTAATACAGGAGTACCTCAGTTTACTAAACCTCTGACAGTTAAAATCCTTTTCGTGAAGGCTTTTTAGGCCTAACTGATCTCCCCCTTTTCTCCTCATCCTCTGTTTAGGTTGATTTTTTAAGCTGCATCAGCATTAGGGGGTGGTAAAGAAGGGCTGGACTTAAAATAGGCTTTTGGTATCTGGTTGCAGAAGTGTGTTCTGCAGTAAACAATGCAACAAACAAAGCTTGAGGTGGGAAAGAATGGGATTTTACTCCAACGAATCCTACTATAGCTGTGTGTGTGTGCCTGCCTGCAACAGACAAAGGAAACAGCAGCTAGCTCTAGAGTCTTTACTGAGCATGCATGAACAGTGAAACAGACAGGAAAGTGGAGAGCAGATATGATTGCCTCACCAGACAACCCCAGCATGTTTTTTTTTAAAAGACCTCATAGATCTAGAAGTTTGGCCACCAAAAATGGAGAGCATAAAGGAAATGGATGCTGATGGAAGAAAGAGTCATCCCTGCATACATTTTGGAAGAAGTCTTTAAGTGGTCTCTAGAAGATTCAAAATGCTTTTGTGTACTTGTGCAAGGCTTACCTGACATGGTTGTTTCATTTTGCATGTACACGTTGTTAGTCTGGAATTAAAACATTTGCAGGGGCATGTTGAAACACTCTTTGCTGTTGTGGTGGTGGTGGTAGTGGTGGTGTAGATCTTTATCCTCCTTCTTTCCATGTTACTTGTGACTCTGGTACCAATGTTTCTTTTAAAGAAGTAATGCCCCCAAACATATCTTCAGGTATACCCGTATATGAAAAACACACAGATGCACACAGTTTCTTTTTAAGGTAGTGTTCCTCTGAGATTCCTCCTCTTGCCCCAAAGAGCATTGCAGAGAGTCCTGAAATCTGTCAAACCTACTCCCGTGTAATCTATAAACTAACTTTATCTCCTTTCCTGCTTCCCTTGTGATAATACCCTTACACTCCAGCCCAGCCCCTCAACTCACTCTGGAACTTAGTGATGGGTGCTCATTTTCTTTGGTTGTTCTCCATGTGATGTACACTAACAGTTTTGTCTTTGTCTTCTTGCCCTCATTATTCTAATTAACAATGCCTGCTTATTTTGGGGAACCCTGCAGTCATACATTGGATCAAGGGTTCCCCATCCTAGGTGGCTGCGTTTGGCATTCTGTGGGCTCATCCCTACACTTTCCGACATTGGTATGGTACCAGATTGGAGTTGCCAGAGTGAAAACTGGAAAAAATTCCTATACCCTTACTAACTGTGTTGAAGAAGGAAGGTCAGCAGGTATTGCTCGTGATCTGGTTAACATGACAAGAAACATCTGCTGAAATGCTTTCTTCTGCACAATTGTTAATGGTACAGGAGCCCTCTCTAGTTTTCGTTCTAGCAATCGTATACCACATACCACTAATGAGCACACGGCATTACAGAAACTCTCCTGAATTCTCTTCCACTGGCAGTGTGAAATGGTATGTCCCATTCTGCCAGCTCATTCTGCAGCACGGGGAGCTCAGGCACCACCATCAAGATAAGAATTCCAGAATTCATCCTGTATCCTGGCAGCGTGGAAGGACAGTACTATCCCTGGGGGTGAGGAACAACTTCGGTAGAATACCATTCTGGGCTCCATCTGCGTCTAGTTTTGCAACTTAATGTGCCAAGCCCTGGAGGGTGGGGTGTGCTTGTTATGGAGAAGACCATGAAATGGGAGACACAAAGAGAACTCTGTCAGAAAGAAGCCCGCAACTCAAAGGCAACATTCGCTCACACATACACACAGCCATGCCCCCGTTCAGCAAAACAGGACAATACCATCACTTGACATCCATAAATATTTCCTCGTGATTATTTCAAATTTGGTTGCATATAAAATTTTCACAATTACATCATGGTTCTTAGAAAAGCACAGCTCTCTCCCCTCCCCACCCCACCCCCTCCCTAGTCCTGGCTTGGCACAGCACTGGAACAGAGAGTTGTCCCCTTTGGCACTGCCCTGGCACAAAGGCAAAGCCTTCTTCCCTCCCTCAACCCCGTTGGTCTTCTCGGTTTGTTGTAGCAAAACCCTCCCTTTGGAAGAACAAGGTGTGGGAATGGGGTGGCTTGCTTATTTGTCATTGTGGTTGTCTTTTTTTAAAAAAAAAGAAGAAGAAGGAAAAAAAGAAGGAATCCTGGATTTTTTGTTGCCTTCCCGGAGTCTGGGCTGGTTCTCCTCCTGCCAAATCTGCAGAAAAGGTGGAAGCAATGGCAGCTGAGCAAGTCCCAAGGCAAAAGTCCCTGCAGGTTGTACTTTTTTGGTGGTGGGGGGGAGTGGAGTCGTTCCTGCATCAGCGTTCCCTTAAGTTTCCAACCTGTGGGGTGGGGAGCATTACGGTCCAGTCTGAACTCATTGCAAATCCCTTCTCTTCTCCCTGCAGCATCATTTTGCTAGACAAGTAGCAGAAATTTGGCAAGGAAACCAATTTGAGGTCTGCCTCTCTCTTTTCTAAGCCATTCCATCCTCCTCCCGTCCTTTCCTGGCTCCTGGAATCTTCCCACAGCAGAGGGGCAAAATTGACACAGAACACTTGGGGAGCAAGGCTTTATCGCCCCGCTCCTTTGGTCCAAAGCCTGACTCTTCTCTGCTGAGCATTCCAGATGCCCTGGAGGGGCCACTGTTCCAGGGCCAAGCTTTATGGGACAGCTTGGTAAAGCACTTTGAATTAAAAGACCTGGCTGAGCCCCCTCCACCCTTAACCCTCTCCCCACGTTGTTGTCCCAACCCAGGGGCCTGCTTTTCAGAGAGCTGGTTTGTATTTCCTCGAGGGGGTGCAGGAGATTAAGGCTGGGGGTTGGGGTGGGGGAAGATGCACAAGGAAGCTCAGATCACCCCCAAAATGTATCAAGGGTATTTCAGGCTAGAGCAGACTGCTAAGGAGTCCTTGGATTGTGGAGGGGGGGGGGGTCCCAGGTGGGGCTGGTTTGGTGGAAAGGGTGGGATCAGGAACCATGATACAGGACACCAACCTCAACACTGGTGCTGGCAGTTTTAGGACCCGCCCAAAGGGCACAGGTGGGAATGCACAGGAGGGGAAAGCCGGCTGGTGTCCTATCTGTGGAGGGCAGCTGTACTGGGAGGGAAGTCCCACCAGCCCTAGATGGAGATCTCCTGGTCCCCTACCCAAAGCTCCCCCCTCAGCCCCACCTTCAACCTCTATGGCCGGCAGGGAGGGAAGAGAAGGATTTCGTGTTGTGCTTGTTGATGTTTTACAGGCGAGGGGCTTTGGGAGAGCGCAAAGGCCAGGTGTTCAAACCTTCCCTCCCCACGTCTGTTTCAAAGTGTGCCAGGGAAGACACCGTGCCCCTCTGGCAACTGGCATGTGGGAGGAGAGGGGGAAGTCTCTCTCCAGGTGGAAAAGGCCGCCATACATCTGAAGATATTCAGCGGCCTGGCACTTCACGTTGAGACTCAAATGGAGCTGGCGGCACCGTCCAATGCCAGCGGGTAGCCGCCATCCCAGCAGTAGTGGCAGCAGGCAGCTGCCAAGCCAAGTCTGGTCAGCAAGTTCCTGAAAGTGGCAAAGCCAGGCAGGCAAACGTAGGCTCCGTTCCGGGACCCGCTGGCACAAATCCTCACTCGTCTGGACAAATTCAGATGCCAGTCCCCCACGGCCTTCGTTATTTCTGGTTCTGGATGGCATTGGCTACCCCAAAGGGATACCACGGAAGAAATGGGCCACGCCTGGGGCCTAAATGGTTGTGTAAATGTAGACAAAGATGATGACGAGGAGGTTGAGGATGGTGCCCACAATGCCCAGCATGGCAAGGACTCGCTCCTCTCGGTCCTCTTTGGATTCCGGGGGCAGCGATGGCATCCTGGGAGGGCTGGGCCCCTCACCCGCCCCTGCGACCCCGGGCACCATGGTCACGTTGAGCTTTTCCACCCTCAGCTTCAGATCAACTTGCTGAAGAGAAAAAGAGATAGAGAAGGAGGCATGCTTGAAAACGGGGAAGCTTTCATTTGAGAGAGAATGCCCACAATCACAGAGAGCAGAGCAGAGCAGAGCAGAGCAAAGCGAAAAGAAAAGAAAAGAAAAGAAAAGAAAAGAAAAGAAAAGAAAAGAAAAGGTCTGAGACATTACAACCAGTTAGGACAGAGAATGAAGGAATGAATGAATTAATGAATCAATGAATGAATGAATATGCTTCCCTTCTCCCAGGCCATTTCTGCACTACACTGTTACAGTGCTATTATTCCACTTTCAACATCCTGAGGAATTCTAGGGTTTGTAGTTCACCAAGGCCAAAGAATTCTCTGGCTGAGAATTCTAAAGGCCTTTCCCTAAACTGCAAAGCCCAGGATTCCATAGGATGTTGAAAGTGGAATGATAGCACTGTAACAGCGTAGTGCGGAAATGGCCCCAGAGTGAGACCCAAGGTGGGTCACAAAAAAAACCCCTCGGTTATCTGAGGTTATTTGAAAATGAATGGAAACCAATTTTGGATGACATCAAAATTGGATGGAAGTAATGCCATGGTTAGTGAAAGATGAACTTAATTAAAAGACAACTAAAGTATTCTAAGTCTTTAGTAGGACAAATATTAAATAATTGAACATGGGTGAAAACAACACAAGAAGAACAATTCTGTAGGAACAGATAATATTTAATTTAAGCTACAAGCCCAGGTGAAAAGCAATAAAATGGATGATGGGTGGAGGAAGGGAGGAAGGGGGGAAATTATTTATGATTTGATATCAGGCTTGTTTGTAAATATATGAAATATATACATGTTGATTTATTTTGGGGCATGTTTAACTAATAAAAAATATTATTAAAAAAGGTTCACGATGAACTAGCAGTGCTACATTGCATCACTGATGCATTGATGTAAGTCCTGCATTGGAAGGGTGAAAAGATCTGCTCTTCCATCACTCCAGGCCTTTTCACACTATGCAGTCATAGTGCTATGATTCCACTTTAACTGCCATGGCTGCATCCTGTGGAATCCTAGGGTTTGCAGTTTCGGGAGGTGCTATTCCTTGCCTACAAAAACTCTACGAAATTCATGAGGTTGCCATAAATCCACAGGTGATGTGAAGGCACATGCACACATGCACACAGAGCTCTCTGGCTGGGAATTCCAAGTGCACCTACTCATCTTCCAATTCTAGGATTCCACAGGATGTTGAGCCCTCGTAGAATCATAGAGTTGGAAGAGACCCCAGGGGGCATCCAGTCCAACCCCTGCTATTACGCAGGAACACACATCAAAGCATTTCCAACAGATGGCCATCCAGCCTATGCTTTAAAGTCTCCAAAAAAGGAGACTCCACCACACTCCGAGGCAGCATATTCCACTGCCGGACAGCTCTGACCATCAGGAAGTTCTTCCTGAGGTTCAGGTGGAATCTCCTTTCCTGCAGCTTGAGGCCACTGTTCCTTGTCCTGGTCTTGGGAGCAGCAGAAAACAAGCCTTCCCCCTCCTCGACATGACATCCCTTCAAATATTTAAACATGGCTATCACGTCCCCTCTTAACCTTCTTTTCTGCAGACTAAACATACCCAGCTCCCTAAGATGCTCCTCGTAGGCCATGGCTTCCAGACCCTTCACCGTTTTGGTCACCCTCCTCTGGACACGTTCCAGCTTGTTGATATCCTTCTTGAATTGAGGTGCCCAGAACTGGACACAGTATTCCAGATGATTCTAACCAAAGCAGAATGAAGTGGTACCATTACCTCCCTTGATCTAGACACCATACTTCTATTGATGCAACCAAGAATCGCATTGACTTGCTTGGCTGCTGCATCACACTGCTGACTCATGTTCAGCTTGTGATCTACCAAGACTCCTAGGTCCCTTTCACACGTACTGCTATCCAACCACATGTCCCCCATCCTATATTTGTGCATTCCATTTTTTCTGCCTAAGTGTAGGACCTTACGTTTATCTCACATAACTCCCATTTGGAGACTGGAATAAGGTACCTAAAAGTTGGAGGGTACGGGGTACTTTAAGAAGGTTACCAACATAACAGAATGGGCTCAGAGGAAAGCAATGAAGATGGACAGAGTTATAGAAATTAAATCCTCTGAGGAAAGGTAGAAGGAAGTGAGTATATTTTTTAGCTAGAGGAAGAGAAGAAGGAGTGAGGCAGGGCAGAGCATGGAGAGATTCTTTTAAGAGAAATGGACCTAATGACATGCTGAAGCCATCCTTATTGGAACACTGGTAAAATGACAATGCCTCCAGCGTTCCTACCCTACCAAGCCATAGCAAGGGACGTCTTCAGCACAGCATTACTTTCATTCCTCTTTAAAATAGCCTGCCAAAGTTCCATGTACTTTCCGGTTGGTACATGACAGCGTTTTCTTAATTGCTGAAGAAGCTGTCACACAGAAAAGGGCAAAGGCCTCGTCCTCTGTTCTCTTCTCAGTGAGGACTATCGCTGAAGGGATGAAGCCACAAGAGGGTTGATTTCAGCTAAACAGGAGGCGAACCCTCTGAATGGCAAGAGCAATCCCACAGTGGAAAGTATGAGATGGAGAACACCTTCTCCTTTCGTTTATTTTAATTTTGTTTGCATCCTGCCTTTCTCCCAGCGTGGAAGCCAAGGTGGCTTACAACAGATTGAGACAACATACAGCTAAAACCTATTTGACATAAATGTTGAGACAATTAAATGATTATTTATTAAGAAATGATGGTGATGGTGATAACTATAATCAGAGGAGGAGAAGGAGGAGGAGAAAATGTGGTAGGTTTTTATAATTGTCTATGTCTCTTAATGTTTCTGTTTTAAATGCTTTATTAATACCTTTACCTTTTTGGAAGCCACCTTGGGTCCCACTCAGGGAGAGAGATGGCATATAAATAAAATAAAATAAAATAAAATAAATAAAATAAAATAAATGGAGCATAATAATAACATTCTAGCAGAGACTCAGCATCTTTGGGGGACATTCTAGCTCTGAAGTCAAACAGGTGGAGGCCTGGATGTACTCTAAGGAAGTCTCAACTTCGGTGATTCTAAGCACTAGCTTAATCAGAGCAATTGCTCAGGGAGGGGGGTCAGACAGAGGGCAACAAATGAATAAGAAGCAAAGAGCTTCTTCCTACCACAGGTCAGTTCTCAGTTCAGCAGAAAACCAACATTTGCTGTTATATGCCCTCAATTCGTTTCCAGTTTATGGTGACCCTAAGATCACCATAAATAAGGATCCTATCTCCAGGTTTTACCGGCAAGATTTGTTCAGAGGAGGCTTGCTTTTTCCTTCCTCGGGGGCTGAGAGAGTGAGACTTGCCTAAGATCACCCAGTGGGTTTTTGTGGCCATGCAGGAACTCAAACCCAGTCTCCAGAGTTCTAGTCCAACACTCAAGTGAATTCACCCTGCTGGATCCCAAACCTGATCTTCTCAGTTCTCATTGCCCAGTCAAGAATAGCTTAGGCAGCACAGACTAATTGGAGAGTGGGTTGCATTCAGCAACGGTAGCCTGTTTACTTTTGCCTGCAGAGCTGGCAAGCAGTGGTCATTTGGGGGAAGGGTATGCCAGGCCACATGGAACCCCGTGCCATCCTTCCAACTCTCTCATTTTGTCAAGGGTAGTCCTGATTAATCCTCCGCCATTTCACTTTTTCAGCTGCTTTTAAAATATAACATTATCGTCGTTGTCGTCATCATTGAAGCAAGCACTTCAGAGCAACTCCCAGCATTTCTCATCATTGCCTATATTGCTTAGGGGCTGCTGGGATTTGCAGTCCAGCCCCATCTGGAGCACCACACAGTTCCCCTCTACCTTTGTGCTGAGCATGATGAGGTATGGAGGCTGAATGGCCATTTCCACACTACACTGTTATAGTGCTATTAGTCCACTTTCAACATCCTGTGGAATTCTGGGGCTTGTAGTTTACTGAGGCCAAAGAACTCTCTGGCTGAGAATTCTAAAGGGTTCTCCCTAAACTGCAAAACCCAAGATTCCATAGGAAGTTGAAAGTGGAATAATAGCAATATAACAGTGCAGTGCAGAAATGGCCTGAGCATGCACTATAGATGCTTCTCTACCCTTCTCTACCCTCTATCCATCCTGTGCACTGGGGGGGGGGGGAATCATGTGGCTTTCCAGATGTTATTGGGTTGCAAATTACAGGATTCCTCGCCATTGGCTGTGCTGGTTTGGAGTCAGGTGGGAGTTGCAGCCCAGCATCTGGAGGAGTCCACGATCTCTGCCACTGTTGTACCTATTGTGAGGGTCACCAATGGCACTGAAAATACATTCGGGGCTTAGCATCTATTCACCATGTTTGTTCTCAAAGATCTAAAATGGAAACAGCAGAGGTTTTGCTCCAAGGCACCCAGAAACCATGGCTAAGGCAGCAGACTCTTCCCATCTTGCATTCTCTCTTCCCTCTGCCCCTTTGAACAGCAAGCACATGGAACACATAAGCTTAGATTCCCCTTTCCCAACCATGAGCATAAATCCCTGAGCATTAGGCCTCGCTTCTTTCTCCAGGAGCTACAAGTGAGTCAAAGCCTTTTCACACCACAGAAATATAGCAATATGATTCCATTTTAACTGCCAGAGTTCCGTCTCATGGTATCCTGCAAACTGCAATTTAGTGTGTCCTCTGACTGTCCCACTTTGGCAGTGACAGTCCTGATGATTAATCCTTTCCCTTCCCATTTTTTCAGCTGCTTCCCCTGCTTCTCTCTCCTTTCCCCATTCCCACCTTTATTTTCAACTTACTTCAAATGGTGTAAACCGAATTCAAAGTCCAAAAGTAGTTTGTGTTCAGTTAACTCAGTGCGGGGAGAGGAGAGAAGGAGATAGAATCTTGACCTTCTCAGTAGCCTCTGGAAAAACCAAACTTTGCGGGGGGGGGGGGTCAAGGAGCTCTAGGTGGCCTAAATACCCTAAAGTCACCAGATCTCAACTGGTCTTGCTAGCTAAGCAGGGTCAGCCCTGGTTGGTACTTGGATGGGAGACCACCAATGAATACTATGTGCCGTAGGCTTTATTTCAGACGAACGAACTCGCAAAACCACCCTTATTCCTTGCCTAAGAAAACCCTATAAAATGCTTGCAGTGACTGTAAGTCAACAAGGGACTTGAACACACATACTGTCTCAACAAACTATAAACCCCAGGATTCTATATGATGCAGCCATGGCAGTCAAAATGGAATCACTCTGCTATATTTCTGTAGTGTGGAAGGGCCCTCTAGGTAATTTTCTTTTGCATTACAGAAGCAAGTTCATCTCCTTGCCTGAACACCTGGCATTAGCATCTCTAACTTGCTTCCTTTACATTTTCCATCAGCCACAAAACTCTGCCTTTGAGTGGCATAGGGAAATTCCTTCTTTCCAGCTCCCCCTTTTGACTATAACAATATTGTGAAGAATACCGAGGAGCAGCTGAGCAGGGAGGGCCTATTAGTTCTGAGCAGTGCCCCACCACCAAAATCTGCTACATCAGCACCTCATGCAGTGGTTTCCATCCTGCTCTGCTACATGAACACTATTACCAAATGTTCATGGCATACGTTGCTGTTTCTGATAACCCCTCAGTTCCCCTCCCCAAAACTACTGGGCAAAGACAAAAGAGACTCACCACGCACTGCATCAGGAATGGGAGGAGAATCCCATGGGCATCCCATACGTTGGCTCAGGAGGCCTTCCGTTGTCTCAGTGCTGGCTGGTCCCGTCTGCTGGGAGCTGGGGAGGAAAGAGAGCAGCTCACAATCAGCTGGTTAGGTTCCATGTCAGAACACCTGTCGATATTTCTCAGATGAAAATAGGGACACATGTGGCCAAGCAACATCAGAGTGTGATCGAAATGCCAAAACTTATTTAAATCACACACGCTGGAGAAGATTGAACAGTTCGTATTTGCGCGAGTCTACTAGGACGGGAAAAGTTCTGCCCCCTCCTTTCCGCTCCCCTTACGGAGCTAACAGAGCGCAAGCTACTTTTGCGCTTTGAACTCTGTGGCAACTGAAGCAAGCTGAGAACGAAGGGGGAAAGTGAGAGGAACAGAGAGAAACTGGGACTTTTTAAAAGGTACTGAAAAAGTGGGATGGCAGAGAATTAATCCAGACTGTTCCTGCTAAATCGGGACTGTTGCAAGATGCATGTCAGTCAAGTTGTGGAATCATTCACATTCCACAGCCTTTCTCTAAATACGGAGGCATTTGGAAAGAGAGTCCCAAATATTGACAGGCACCTGAAAGAGAGCGGCAAGAATTCTAAAGAGGGGCATGTGTGAAAAACACTTTATGTCTTTGGTATAGTCACTTAGTTCCCCTTCCCTGCTATAACCAAACAGGAACATCTATCAGTTAGAAATAACAACTATTTCCTTTCTGTTTATTCCTGCTGTTGAATTCTTCTGGTAATCTCTCACGATCAGTCTGAGACTGCAAGTTCTTTGGAGGCAAGGACCTAATCACTAGCATTTTGTGGATCATGCTATGCAAACAGGTGAGTCTTCAGGCTCATTAACCTCACCAACACCACTTTAAAGTCATCTATCCAAGGCAAAACAGCAAAAAAAAAAAATCCAATCAACATCTATCAGGTGCAGTAGCTGTAAGATCTGAGTTCACAAGGCAGCATTTCAGAACGACCATTGAAGGAGATAACTCTCAGCTACCTGCTGAAAAGGCAAGCGGCACCAGGGAGAGGTGAAATTCCTCAGGCATAAAGGTGCTCCGATACATTGGTGCCACCACAGGAGGGCCCATGTTTCTCATAATCTTTTGCCGTACTCCCAACAACAGGACAACTTAGAGAAGGGGCTCAGTAAGTGGATCATGGTAAGGGCCTGGAAACCTCCAAGGTCTGGAGGAATGAAGGGGGCATCTATGTGGACGTGCAAAGGTGGACAAGAAATCAACGGTCAGTTGTAAACCCCCTTGCCCATGCATGGAATTTGTGTGTGTGTGTCTGCATCCACGGGCAAGTAACATATCACCATCTGTGCCTGTTATTCCCTGCGTGCAGTGACCTGTATTTTTCAGCTTCAAATCAGTGACAAAACCATAGTGTGTGGGCAAACAACCATGCTCCACCACATCCGCTTGATGTTCATGCACACACCCGGACTGCATAATTGCAAACACTGTCCCCCATTCTCCCCACCTTGTTCTGATTTGCTGGGCTAAAGCAGGAAAAGTACCTCTCCCCCACATGCACACACACCTCCCACCAAGCCTGCAACCATAGTGTCTCTTGCACCATTATGTGTATCTGTGTGTTTGTGTGTGTGTGTGAGTGTGTGGGAGTGTAGAATTCGTCCATACTCCTATACACTGAAAGCAGGCCCTGTTGCGCTTTTGTGTCAAGGGCTGCCTTTCTTTAATGGCTGGATGCTGCGTATCTAGGCGAGGAGCTGTGTGCATGTGAGCACGTGTGTGAGCGTGTGCCTCTTTCTGTCGTCCACTCATGTGCTGTTGCTTCTACTACAATGTTGCATGCCTTGCACACTCCCTCTGTCTCTCCTGAGTCTTTACCCAGCCTGGAGAAACATAATGTCCAGGTTGCCTACAGTCACATCGCGCTACCGCTCAAGCCAAAGGACCTGTGCTTCTCCATGCCTGAACGCATCCCTGTGCATCTGAGCTGTGCTCTCTTGCACGGTTCCCATGTTGCAGGCTGCGTGAGCTGCGCCTTGGCCACTTGAAAGCGCCTCTACCCCTTGGTGTTTTTGCATCTCAGTGTCCCTGCCAATGGCTGCCACATCCCTGTGGTCTCCCCCATCCCTGTGGCAGGCGGGCAGGTGAGCAGGCAAGTTCCCTCTTTCATACAGCATGCTGGCTCCACAGCTATAACAATCGCCCCGTACCTGTCTGGCGGCCTTCCCCGATGTGCTGCTCTCACACTCCACTTGCCCACAGCTGCCCATGGCTTTCGGTCACTGGCACCCTCCCCTCGCCATCTCTCTCTGAGCACCGTTTGCTTGGAGGGGGTAGAGAGGTGGGGGCTGGCACATTGCGGCGTCGGCGTCTCCGGAGCTGGCGTCGTCGGGTGGGTAGGTGAGGGCAGCTAGCTGTTTCTTTCAGTGCCTGCTGGCCAGCACCCCAGGGTCTGCGTGCCCCATCAAGAGCCTGGCGTGCGCTGCTTGGCTATAGCTCCTGACGACATCAACGCACTCATAAGTATGCCCCCTCCCCTCTCTTCCAGCCCCCTCCCCTTCCCTCTGTGCCACACCATAGAAGCACCTAGAATGGCAGTCACAATGCTTTCTCTCCTCCCTCCTCCTCCTCCTCCATCCTTGGCAGTGCCACCCTTTCTCCAATCCATGACTGGCATGGGAAATCTGTGGGCATGTTTGTAGGGGGAGACACCCAGTTCTGCCCCCCCTCCCCAAGCTCCTCACTTACCCCAGCCCTTGTGGGTGTCTCCAGCAAAGCCCTCATCAGCTCCTTTGCCTCGTGATGTTCCTTCGGTGCAAACCAGGGGCTCCCCAGCCCCCCCATCCTTCCTCGCCAGCTGAGCGCCTCTGCATCGGCCAGAGACAGTTGCTAGGCAACCGCCTCCAGGAGTTACATCCTGCATCGGTGCGGCCAGCCGCTGAGATGCCTCCCGGTGGAGGAGAAGGAGGAGAGGGGGGGACCTCTAATTTAGGGCTGGGGTGGCATCTTACAGCAGGCGAGGGTGTGCTTCGTAGAGGAAGGGGGCCATGGGCACTTATCTCCTCCGGTTCTCAGGCAGAACAGCAGCGGCAGTGTTTCCCCGAATCCTGCTTGCAATGCAACAGGAGAGCACAAGTGAGTGGCCCAGGAAATCACCAGCCAAGTTGGCTAGGGGCAAAAAGAAAAGGGAAGTTCTCTCCCCCTCAAACATTGATGGCTGCACCTGCCATGGAAAAATGGTATCCAGGGTAGAGAATAATTCCCACTGCCCAGTCTCAGTGGGCTCCAAATACCTGCCCCCCAACTACCTGCTAAGGGGCAGGCAGGAGATCCTGCCCCTATCTCCTTGCAGAAGCCACACTTAATGCTACAGCTGGCCAAAACCACCCAGGAGAGCAACAAGCTCCACTAGGAATCTGCCTGATTTCTTTGTCTCCCTTGCATCAGCTCTCCAGTACTTCCAAATGTGAGGGCAATGTTGGGGTTCTAAGATATTCGGAGGATTCTCCTCACTGCCTAAGCAACTCTCACCTTCCCCCTTCCCCAAATTTAAGGGACCGGTGATGGCTGGAAAGAAAAAGCACTCTGTACGTGCTCATAGACTCAAAGCTTTACAATGATGCTGTGCACCTCCTATGCCCACCCCCCCATTCCTTCTTTCCCCAAAATTCAAGGGGTAGAGGGGACTAGTACTGGCTAGAAGGAGAAAGCGCTGTGTGCGTGAAGTTTTACTATTAGACTTTCATCATCCTTCCCTCCCATTCTCTTCTTCTACCCACAAATTCAAGCTGTGTAATGGTTGTTGAAAACTATTGGCTGGAAGGAAAAAAGCACTCTGTACATGCCTGCAGATGCAAAGTTTTACTATGATGTTCTCATTTTCCTCTCCTTCCATTCTCCTATCCCTCTCCAAATCTGAGGTATGGAGGGGCTGCTGAAAAGTATTTGCTGGAAGGAAAAAGCACTCTGCACATGCTCACAGACATGAAGCTTTGCTATGATGCTCTCACTCCTCTCCCACCACCTTCTTCTCTCCACACCAAAATCCAAGGCTTGGAGGGAGAAAGTTGTACATGCTCACAGAAAGAGAGCTTTGTCGTGATGCTGGTCTCATCCTCTTCTCCCACCTCTACCAAGAAATTCAAGATATGGAGTTACTATTTACATACATTGGCTGGAGGGTAAAAGCATTCTGTACATGCTCACAGACACAATGCTTTGCTATGATGCTCTCACAGTCCTTTCCCCCTCACCTTCTTCTCCTCACTCCAAAATCCAAGGCAAAGAGGGAATAGTATTAGCTGGAAGGAGAAAGCCCTCTGCACATGCTCTCAGGCACGAAGCTTTCCTGTGATGCTCTCATCCTTCCTGTCTTCTTTGCCCTCACCCCTCCAAATCTGAGGTGTGGAGGGGCAGGAGTGGCATGGAGAAAGCGCTCTGCACATGCTCGGAGACACAAAGCTTTCCTATGACACTCTTACAGCCCTCCTCCCCTCCATCCAAGGCTTTGCTATGATGCTCCCAAGGGTATAGGCCAAACCAAGAGTGGGGGGAAAAAAAAGGAGGCTTGAGCAGGGAGCCAGAGAAAAAGAGTCAGCAGAAGGAAGCTTTTAAGACGGCAGCAGGGCAAGCTGCCCCACGGGTTCTCAGTTCTGCAAAGGGCATTCACGTGATTGCAGACTCACACACACACACATGCAAAAACGCACCGATGGGCCCAAAGGAGCGGGAGGGAAGGAAGGAGGGAAGCCCAGCTGGTGGCGGGATGAAAAACACCCAGGCCAGCTGGCGGTGGCGGGGAGGGGGGACACCAAGCGCTGCCCATAGGAACAGCACCTCGGGCAGCTCCAACCATTAGACCCCGCTCCCCCTCCCCACCGCCTGAACAACAGCCGCTGCATTCTGCTGGCATTACATAAGCCTCTTTGGCGGTGGGGAGGGAGCGGCAGCGTGCCTGGGGGGTACAGGGTGTGAACCCGCGCTGGAGCGGAGCTGCTGCACAGCTCACACAGGCTGACTCACACACTCCCAGGCAGCGGCTCTTATATAAGCCAGAGGTTTTTTGGCGGGGTGGTGGTGGTTGATTTCTCCAGGTTCTGGGGCAAAGGTGGGTTCCTCTTGACCCCAAGGGTGGATCTCCTTGGGGGGCAGAATAAAAGCATTGCCTCCTCCAAGAAGGAATTCAGCCCTCCCAGTGAAACTTCTCCTCCAGTCCCCAAATTTCTCACATCCCAGGGGGTGAAAACGCTGAAAATCAACTACACCTATTACTACTGCTGTGTTCACATTCCCTCGGTAACACCATCTACTCTTTTGCTTTGGAGGCTTAAACTGTTATTTTGAGATGTTTGACTGAAGCCTGAAATCACGGCAATGCTAGAAATTTGGGGACTGAAGGAAAATGTCATGGGGAAGGGAATTCTCACCAGAAGGCAATGCCCTCATTTTGCTTCCCTGTAGGTGCACCTGCTGGCTGGCACTCTCTTATTAAGTACAGAGAGAGTACATGAAGGAGGGACACTGGCTTTCAAAGTCATACCCCTTCCCCAAAGTAAAAGGGGCAGAAAGGGGTTGAAGAGAAAGTGGCTATGGTAGACCAGGGCAATACAGTCCAAGGTTAGAATAGAGAGGGAGACCCATGGCCTTCCCGCACTACACTGTTATAGTGCTATCACTCCACTTTCAACATCCTGTGGAATTCTGGGGGGTGTAGTTTACTGAGGCCAAAGAGCTCTCTGGCTGAGAATTCGAAATTACTCCTCCCTAAACTGCAAAACCCAGGATTTTGTTGGATGTTGAAAGTGGAATAATAGCACTATAACAATGTAGTGCGGAAAGGTCCCCAGAATCCCCAGATCTCTTACCTTCTAGGGATATGAGTAGGATGAAAAATGTGAAAGAGCAGGGAAGCTGAGAAGTGGCTGCTGTGTCCCAAAGGCACCCGAGGAGTTAGATAGGTGGGGCCACTGGGAGGGAGCACCAAAACCCATGAGGTTCACGCACAGAGAGGAAAGCAACGCAAATGCAGTGCTCAAGGCCACATCTTCCTCTTAGATTCCCCTTCTTGGACAAACTGGCAAAATTATGGTTATGCCCTTCACTTCTGAAAAGCCTCATTTCTGTGCTTTGCAGACTTGAGCACTGCCAACAATCCTTCTTGGGTCCTAGGGTTTAAGACATAAAGAGAGGTCCTCCTTAACCCCTGGCAAGTCACCTTCTCTCCTCCCTCAGAGCCCCCCAGAAGATCCAACAGAAAGCAAGAGACACCTTTCACTTTTTTTATTACTATTATTACCAGTCTCAGACTGATACAAAATGAAAAAATATATGTAACATCTCAGTGCAGCAAAGACTACACAGCATTATTGCTCATCACAAACAGCTTTGGCTTTTCAGAGAAGGTGGGAAATAAAGAGAGGGCAGTAGTCTTCCAGGAAGGCTCCAGGGAGGACTTCTTACCAACTTGCCACCTGCGAGTGCTGGTGCGGCCCTAGTTATGCCCACCTGAGCTTGTGCAAACTCCCTCACAGGGAAGAAGAACACCAAAAGCCTAGGGAAACCAACATAGCAAAGGTTTGGAAGTCTCTCGGAGAGGGGTGCAACTCACAGAGCAAAGGAAGGCAACAGAGGGAGGGAGCACATCATTGCAGAAGGCAAGGGGAAAATTTGGCAGCAAGTTTTCTTGCTTCCCCCTCCCCAACAGACTTGCTCAGTGGCCCCATGCTGACTCGTGTGTTGTGTATAGCACAGAAGACAAGGTGCACCAGTGGAGGGTCCTGATCCAAAGAGAAATAGCTGAGATCTGCACCTAGACCTGAGTGTGTCCCACCTGGTAAGCAGGACAGGTGTCCCTGCTCACAAAAGAGACGTGCATCTTCTATAAGGCCATTCTCAGTAACAGCTGCCGCTGGTGCTGTCACTCCATTCAACAGGCACGGAAGGAGTTAGAAAGAGGTTTCACTGAGCCGCTGTCGGGACGGAGCCAGGGGAAGGCTCGCGGGTTCTGCGGAGGCTGGGCTTGGGTTGGGGGTTCTTTGGACTGGAGGACCGGCATTGAACCGCGCATGCCTGGCTCTGGCCCCCAGCTCCCTGGAGCGGTTGACCCACAGGCCTTCTGGTTGAGCAAGTTCGGACGAGGAGGAACGGGCCAGCTCCTGGCACCGCTCGATGAAGCTTCCACTCTGACGTCTCCTGTCGAGGCCTCCTCGTTGCTGCAAGCTGGGCTGGGTTAGAGGCTCGTGGCTCAAGTGCCAGGGGAGGACTGGGGAGGCCCTGACTGGCTTCTCCCCCCTGGTTCCATCAGCACTTTGGTACTGGAGGCTGCTGGGAGAACAAAGGCGGGTTACGGTTTCCAAAGGGGTTTAATGGGAGCCGCGTCGGTCTGCTGCAGGAAAGCCACGGGAACATTCTGCTACAATCTCTCAAAAGTCTAAAACAGGATTACAATGGCATGAGCTCTGGAGGCAACAGCCCACTTTATCAGAGGCAGAGAGTTTTAAGCCAGAGTTTAAGCTACAAGAAACATGTTGGATCAGCCAAAGTCCTCTCTCCACATTACAGACTTGAGTTCAAATATATTAGTCTGGATCAGTATACAAAGGAATCTGGCAGCACCTTTGAGACTGAGAGAAAAAAACTTTGTCACATAAGGTTTTGTAGACTTAAATCTACGAATGCTTATATGACCAACTGTTTTCTCTCTGTTTCAAAGGTGCTACAAGATCCCTTTGCATTACAGATTTGAAGTTACATACAAAACACTCAGACAGACCACAGGCCTGTTCTCCCAAAATACAGGGCAGACATTTTTCAGTTCCTCCTGCTATTCCAGTAGATGAGGCCAAGCTCACAAGTGGGCTCACTCCCAAGTCTGGAATCTCCAGCCTTAGGTGAGGGCCAGGTGTTGGGGGCTTTTCTGAACCACCCACTCCCATCAAACACACACGGTGCAACCCGTCTCTACCTGGCACTGGCTGCTGAGGGAGGATGTGTGGGGGTGAAAGATCCAGCCGGGCCCATCTCGAAGGTGTGGGTGAGTGCCAAGTCACACTGTTTCAGCTCCTGCAGAAGCTCCTCCTCTGAGAGGCCACCCGAATCTGAAGAATGGAGGTGGGAGTTCACTGGCACAGCAGCACAGATGGGAGGCTTGGGCAAGGGCTGTTCAGCCAGCCGAAGTCTTCTGGGAAGGTCTGACGCTATGCTTCAAGCAGCCAATGGCCTAACCCCCCGCCCTGCAAACACAGGCACTCATTTTAAGGCACTCTGCCCAGCATCCCACAGCCTGCCCGGGTACCTGGCACTTGGTCCACCCTCTCCATGGCTGTGGTGAGGTCCCACATCTGGAGGCTGCCGTTGCTGTGGCCGGTGAAGAGGTAGCGGCGGGGGCGGGACCCGATGCGGCTGGAGCCCTCGCACTCCTGCACCATAAAAGCTGTGATGGGAGAGCTGTCCACGGAGCACACTTCACAGACCCTGGCGTGGGAAAGAAAAAGAAAAGGAGCCCTGGATCTCCAGCTCAGGCGCAGGTAAGCCGGTAGGGGAAAGGTGCACGGGCAATTGCCCAGGGCAACAAGAAGACATTTTGAGGCTCTCAGATATACTGCTCCAGAGGCACTGCTGGGATTCTAAAGTAGCAAGAGCACTCCAAAAATCAGGGGCACATGGCACACACCTCTTTCAAAAGCCACTGGGGGTCTTTTCCTTGCGTCGGTTAAAAGCAGCTTTCTGGAAAAGACTGGCAAAACTGCAGATGGCCAACCATCTCAGCACCTCAGCATTCGCTGCTGGTACTTAGAACAGCGATGTCCCTTCCTGCCCCTGTACTATGGGGTTTGGTGTCCTCAAGTATGACACTGGCTCTCAAGTAGGGATGGGCATAGTGTGCCCTGCATGAAGCCGCCTGACCTGCTTTTGTGTTCCCTGGAGTCCAACCTTCTAAAGCCACACGACCCTCCAATATTTTTTTCAAAGAATTCAGTGTAATTTGGGGGCAATTTTTTTGGAAAGCCCTCAACACAGGAGAGCATATGAAAATACCCTCGCTCCAGCAGTTCCCGATCTCTGGATTACCCCAAAACACCTGTTTTCTTCTGCAGTCCCTCTCAAAATGACAACACAAAATGATGTGACATCACTTCCTGTTACCATTTTGAGAAGGACCACAAAGGAAAACAAAGGTATTTGGGCTTGCAATGAGGGGAATGTGGCCCCTGGAGAACTGTGGGTGGAAATCAACCTCACCGTTCCTCCACAATTGTCCATCCCTGCTCTTAAAGTTTTGAACTGTGTCCTAGATCAGATCCTCCCCTTCTCCATCCCAACCACTCCCAGACTCCAGCAGACCTACCTCTTCCCTGTAGAGGAGAGCCGCACATACAGCTTGCTGGCATCTGGCACCACCTTCTGGAGGAACACTTGCTGGTCATCCCGTTCACCAAACGGACCTGTAGATAAGAAGACAGAGAAGCCGGTCACAGGCATCTCTGAAAGGGCCTGGGAACAGAGGAAGTTCAGGAGCCCCTGAAGGTCAGCCCCCTCCCTCCCCCAGCCAGCCCCACCTACCAATGTCTGTGCCAGTGCTGCAGCCCCCGTGTCCATCCATGGACTCCAGAGCTAAGATCTTGAAGGAGGCCAGCGGAGTGGAGCCAGGCTGGGTGGAGATCATCCCACGGAACCGTGTCACTGTCCAGGTACGGACATGATTGTTGTCAGCACAGACTGGGAGAGGGAATGGAGGATCGAGGTGCAAGTTAGAGTGTAACGTGGGGACAGAAGTCCTTTCAGATCTGGCTAGCCTCCTTCTATTAAGGCCTGTCAGCCATCCCATAACCCACTGCCTCCCCTTTTAAGTCCACAGGCCATTACCTGAGATGAGGTGCCTCTCTGAGAGCATCACCTTGGTGACAGGGCTGCGATGGACAGCAAAGGTCTGGAAGAGCTGAGGCCCTGAACCCACAGTCTCCGGGTGCTTGACAATCACCCGCACCATCCCTGAGCTGGTGCCATAGGCAATCTCAATCCAATTCCCGCAGTCACCTGTAGAAGGAAGCAAAGCATTGCATCTGAGGGCAGCGGTGGTGTATGTGTCACACTCCTACAGAGACGGATGCTTCTTTTTACGTGCCTTCGAGTTAACTTTGATTTATAGTGACCCTAGCACAGGGGTTTACTCGGCAAGGTTTATTAAGAGAAGATTTCCCACTGTCTTCCTCTTAAGCCGAGAGACTGTGATTTGCCCAAGGTCACCCACTGGATCTCCACGGCTGAATGCAAATATGAACCCTGGTCTCTTGGACTCCCAGCACTCAAACCACCATACCACACTGGCTCTTAGAAGATGGGTGCACAGAGACTCCTATTTAACGGTTTGGAAATGAAAAGCAAGACTCCTAATGTTTCTTGTTCTGGGAGTGAGATCAAATCAACTAGGAGCTGAGGTGCCAGGCTGGACAGAGAAAGGCGGAAGACCCAGAAGCTGGGGTGGGGGGCAATGCAAGTGTCTGAGCAAACAGGGAGAGGGAAGACAGTGCAGAGTTCCTGGATCTGACCCCAAGGTCTGCTTCCAGCTTGGAGGATTCCTTACTGCTTTTTGGTGTGAGATAGACGCTGAGTGCAGTGATGGCATCCTCAGAGGGATCACGGTACAGCTCTGTCACAAGAAGGTCGTTGTCCTTCATGCGCAGCGGGAACTTCTGCACATCTGTTTGGAGCAAGGAGAGAAAGCCACATAGGAGAGGTGATCAGGCAGGCCAAGCAGGGTCCAATCACTAACTGGGCCCTTGCCTCCCTGCTCTGTACATCAACGTGCTAGTAACTGGGCCTAGGAAAGCCCGGCTGTGACTTCCATGCTTAGAACTGGTGCCCCTCCATTCAAGCTCATCCCACTCACCTACATAGTAGATAGAGCCATTGTTGCATCCCAGGAGCAGGAAGGAACCGGCAGCATCATAGCTGTTGATTGGGACCATCTCCTGCGTCTGTGGAGGCAAAGAGGAGAACTGTCAAGGTGAGACTAGACCGGTGAGTGCTGAGCTGAAGCAGGGCTGTGGACAGCCAGGTTATCAAGCTCTGCTTCTCATTCACCGTACTGTATTATATTGAGGGCTGGGAATGAGGAGTGGTAGCCCCACAATGCATTAATGGATCTGGAGAATTTTCCTTACCTGCACAGGGCTGCTTATAAGTGGAATGGCCCATGAGATTTCCATTTACTGCAGAATTTCTGAGCCCTGAAGCATCCTGCTCTATTCTCCCCCATCCCACATGCTTCCCTTGTTCATATGTTGCCAGTAAACTCCCAGCCCTATAGGAGTCCAAGAGCACCTCTCTGCCTCACCTGCCAGTGCTTGGTGACAGCATTCCAGACGCCAATCTTGCCCGTGTGGCTGGTAGCAATGAGTTGGCTGCCCACAAAGAACAGGCCTTCCACAGGAACTCCCAGGTGGAACACACCTAGCAAGAATATGTGGAATATCAGAAGAACAATATGAGAAGGGCAAAGGAACCGGACCTGACCAAGGCAGGCCTCCTGAGGCCAGCTCTCAGTACTCCACAGGAGCCAGCCAACCAATCCAGGGAAAGACCACCAGAAGATCTGAATCTCCTTGTGTTTTACTGCATCTTATTGTGAGCTACTTTGAACCCCTTTCTGGGGACAAAGGCTAAAAGTCAAACAGAAAAAATTAAAATGCAAAGGTCTTATGGCCATGAAAATAGGACCCCCTTAAAGATATCTCACTCCATGTCTAATTTGGCTGATTCCCTTCCACAGATGTCTTAGCTTATTGCCAGCCTGCCTATCATGTGGCAGGAAGTCATACAAGACAAACCTCAACATATTTCCCTTCCTCCCAGACGCTCAGAGCGGACTCTCCCACTCCTCAAGAGACAGAAAACCTACCGACTGGGGACCAGCTGAGTTTGAAGCAGGGCCTGACATAAAGCCACTGGAAAAAAGGCTCTGTCCTGCTCCATGGATGCTGGAATTCCCAGAAATGGGGAGATGTTAACCAGCTACAGGTTTGGTCATGAGCCTATAACATTGACAGGGGCTTGTCAAAACATAGGCTGGTGCTAGGCACATTCTTTCTGTTCTGCCCTTGCTTTCTTTGGGCTCCTCACCAATCTCAATGCCATTCCCATCAGGTTGGAGAGCCCACAAGAGGATCTCACTACAGGAGGCAGCCGCCACCATCTTGTCACTGTCTCCCAAGGAGCCACCAAGCACCCGGGCATTCAGTGCCACCCGTTCGATGACCCAATCCAGCCGGGGACTGCAGAACGCCAGCTGCCAACCAGAGGTCTCTTTCATCCTGTGAAGCAAAGAGCACCAACAGACTGTGGAGCAAGAGAAGACAGGGTCTCTCTGTACCAACACCACAACCACATCCCCTGTTGCATCTCCCAACATGGCATGTACCTGTAACAGACGAGGAACTGAGTGTAGGCCACTGCTATCCAGTTGTGGTGCCCACATATAAGACGCACCATGCCTGGGTCATTTGTGGCTCCTGGGAGGGAAAGATGAGACACACAGTGACTTTGAGAAAAGACTCCTCCACCTTGGCAGCTACTAGAATTCTTCATCCTAAAACTGAACTTGGGTCTGATAGAGACATGACATTTCCAGTGGCCAACTTCTGCCCTATTTCAAGCTGGTTCCTCTACTGTGATGTCTCCGTTAGGAGGTAAATTCCTATTCCAACAGAAATCTCCGATCTTCAGATTTTGATTACAAGAAGACAACATTTCAGCTTTCCTGCTGGTGTGGAAATAACAATAACCAGATCTTACTTCAAGTCCCCCATTAAAAAAACATAATATCCTGTCTTCCCAGGAACTGGAAAAACCTCTGATGCACTCAGATGGATAGCACAATTCTATGGTACTTCCACAGCACAGACAAAATGGTAATTTAGTAGGCAGGCAATCTACCTGATCCAAGTGTCCCCCCCCCATTGCTATTTTTCCCATTATGTGGCCTGAGACAGAGTTAGGATCACCCAAGGTATCTGAGATTCAAGCTCAGGATCTATCTGCAGCCGTGGGCACACCACACCAGGGCGGGCAAGTGAGGAAGAGGTGGTAATCCACACTGACATGTCTGATATCACTCCAGTTTCATTTCCAGCTCTGTTTCAGGCAGTTAGATTTTGGGAGTAGCTGAGGCCCAGCTGCTGCATATTGTGCAATGGTTCTGACACACTTTGGGGAGAGTGTTGGAAGAAAATGGCCCTGGGGGGGGGATTAAAAAGGAGTGGGTTCTTGGGGGGTTGATGTCCATAAATTGGGGGCCCTGAGGGCTATATGCGTCCCACGGGCAACATTTTGCCTACCCCCTGCTCCCCCTCCTTGCACAGCACCTACCTGCCCCTGAACTCCTCTCCTCCAGCAGCCGCCCCAGAAGCCCAGCATTTCCAAGATTGGGGGGCATAGTGTTGCTCCGGCGCACAAGGGCCCGCTCCGCGAGGTTCCCTGACCGGACAGCCAACTGTGCCCCCGTGACACTATGGCGGTTCCATCGTTTCACAGGGAACACTGGATGGAAAAAGGAGAAGATGTCACTGGCTGAGCAACAGGGTGGCTGGGCATCAGGCACGCTCCTGCGTCCCAGTGCTCCGCCGGCCCTTAAATGGGAGATTGAACCAAATCATGTTTCCTTCCCAAGGCTCAGGTAATTTGAAGGACCATATTCTCCCATAGGAACTTGTCCGTGTTTTGAGATCTGCTGGGGAGGCCCTTCTCTCTGTCCCTCATGCGTATATCTGGAAGGAACATGGGAAAGGGCCTTCTCAGTGGCTGCCCCTAGACTCTGGAAATCTCCTCCCAGAGAGGTTAGACTGCCACCCTTCTTACTACCTTTCTGCCAGAAGGCAGAAGGCCTTCTTGTTCCAACAGGCCTTTGAGAATTGAATTTTTTTAGGACGAAACAGACCTGGCTGAGTATCTTTTGTTTGTTTTTAACGGTTCATGCTTTTTCATTGTTTTGAAGCATTTATTTACCCTTAGATGTTTGTATACCGTGAATTTTTAAATTCATATGTATTACTTTTAGTACAAACAACTTCACAATAACATGAAAAAAAGGAAAAAATACTATACATAAACAATACGTATGTATAATTTAGGATAAAACTATGCTAAAATAAAATTAAAAGTAACACACAATACTAAAACACTAATTATCATAAATACCACCTAACTACGTTAGTTAACTGAAACACAAAAGAAGCCTGACCCACTCCCCTTGTCGCAAACTGTAATGAAAAAGAAAAACCAAGGAATGGAAGGAATCTCATTCTACTATTACAGCTCTGACTGAATTCAACTGACTGGAAATACCAATAACCACAGCCAGAGACTGATACATCATTATTTTTCTTATTATTGAAAAAAATCCATAAATGGATTCCACTCTGCTAGAAAATGTTCAACGGGTTAAATTTTTACCTATGTTTGAATTATTGTAAGCCACTTTGACTCTGAAACTAGAGGAAAAGCAGGATATAAATATAATAACAGCATGAAGCTGCCTTGTACCTGGTGGGGGCAAGTAGCCATTGAAAAGAACGCTTCCGCAGGATGACCGTTCTAGCTCCTCATGCAGCTGCAGGCGGCGCACTAGAGAACATGGGATAAAGAAAGGAGATCAGACAAAGAAGCACCTCTTCTGGGATACCAATCACTGCTATCTACACAGCCTTTCTGGTGCTGGGTAAAAGAAAGGAGCACAGTGAAATACCCCAAAGCGTCCAGGATTCAACTGTCCTGGGGCCACAAACCACAACACCCCCCACTGTGTCTCAGATGTGCACTTTTCCCTTGCAAGTTTGAGCCCTCACAAAGTCTGGGCATACCTAGTGGTGTGATCCCATAGAACTGTGCCTCGTGCAACAGCAAGGAAACATTGGTCCTCCTGCAGGGACAAAATGGAAGGGTAAAGATGAAACATTTCCCAGCGGCAACCCACAGCTACAAAAATGCAACAGAGAACCCAAGGATCAGAGGATGGAGTTGCTGCTCACTCACTGATCCTTCCCCAGCCTGAAGGTCTTATCACACCTGATGTCAAGTTCTTTGGTCCGGAGAAAGTTTAGGATGGGGGCAAAGACTTCAGGATCTCGGTCAATGAAGATCTAGAGGGAAAGAAAAAGGGCGGCGTTTAGCTATAACTTGCGAGTTTAGCTAGAACAGCTTACAGCCCAAGTGGCTCTTCTACTGTATGCCCCACACTTAGCCCTGTTTGGGCTAAGCCCAGCATGCTGGAAGAAAGAAAGCCTGCTTCTCCCATTTGCTCAGGCAATGCAAGAGGGGATGCATTTACTGAGCACTCTTGGGAGCAGGCCTGCAACTCCCTCCCTATCCTCATCCCAGGTTTTAGGAACTGAGTAGAAGAGGCAAAAAAGAGGACAAAAGTGGCCCACAGTCACTCACAGCGCCTGTTTCATCCTTCAAGGTAGAGATCCGCCCACTCAGGAGGCTGCAAGTAGAAAAATGGAGGTTAGATTCCAGTACTACTATAGAACCAGTTCTGACTAAGAGGCCACAAAGGGGAGCCTTGCCTCATCTTAACACGTGTCCAGCTTACCAAAGGCAGGTTATCTTTCCTACTTTGCCTTCCTAAAAAAAAAAAAAGCCTGCTCTGGAATCACCCGGTCTCCCACCTCACTATAAACACCCCAGGCATTGGGATACCGTTCCTTCCATTGCTGAGACCCAGCTTTGATGAAGAAGGGGGTTGCAACAGGTTCCTTGGAGCAGCACTTTTCACCCTTAATCATCAGAGCCAACCCAGGGCGGGTGAGGCGGATGCCACAGTCTCCCCCAGAAGACCCGGTTTGTCCTCAGAACCCAGCAGTGGAGCATCCTGCTTTCTCCGAGCCAGCCTTCTCTAGAGACATGTGGTTTTATCTGAAGCCAGACCTGGGCAGGAGGCACTCAGCTCAAGGCCGTCTGCAACCATGTGCAATCCTGGACCTCTAGGGTTTTGGGGAGAGGAGGACATCTCCCAGCCTCAAGCAAGGGTCAAACTAGGTGGGCCATTCTGTCCTGCCAGAAAGCCCTCGACCACCCAGCCTGCCCACTTTCACCACTGGATACTTCAAACCTCCCGACTGTCCCCACCGAACCTATGCTCCCAGCCCGGGGCACCTGGAAAAAAAAGAATCCGGGATCCAGGTGAGGGTCTGACGAGAAGTGCTGAATCTGCAAGAGGGAAAAGGAAAAGGGAGGTCGTTAGAATGAAGGGAGAACAAAACAGAAAGTATAGGCTATTTCCACACTACACTGTTGCAGTGCTATTATTCCACTTTCAACATCCTGTGGAAATCTGGGGTTTGTAGTTTCCTGGGGCCAAAGAGCTCTCCGGCTGAGAAGTCTAAAGGCCCTTCCCTAAACTGCAAACCCCAGGATTCCACAGGATGTTGAAAGTGGAATAATAGCGCCATAACATCTAGTGCGGAAATGACCTAGGTCTCCAAGCGGCGATGGAGAGGGCGATCAGTCCCCACTAAGCGCCCCTCCCCGCAGGGGGCGTGGCCAGGACGGTCTCCCAGGAGACGCGGGGGAGGGTCACTTGCCTTCGGCCGCCCACGTTCAGTTGAATGAGTTCGGCTCCGGCGGCAGCCGCCGCCGCCGCCGCCGCCATCCCCAGGCCGCTGCGCTTCGCTCTTCCGGACTCTTTAGCGAAGCCCGCCTCCGTCACGAAACCATTGGACACGAGCTTCCCTAAATTCCTTGTCCCATTGGCCTCAGCTCATATATCCCCGCCTATCCGCGCAGTCTATTGATCGAGATTCATCTGGTTGGCTCTAAAGAGGCTGAAGGTTCCGCCTACCCGCTCTTTCCATTGGCCGTGAGTGGCATACCCTACTGCTTTGTGATTGGGTAAGATTTCTGTGGGCGGGACTCTTCCCGTATAAACAAGCGGCGAGCACGGTAAGTGCATTGGTCCCGTCCCCTTCTTTGATCCTTCCGTTCATTGGGTGTCGGGGACAAGGCCCTGCCTATTCTGCATTGCTATTGGCTGTGGCTTACAGTCGGAAGACACGCTAGCACGTGAGCAAGACGCGCACGTGGCTTCAACACCTATCATCCTTTTTCTTACTATGGCTGGGAAGAATGGGAGTTGTAATCCAATGCACTTTTTTGTGGTGAGAGAGCGGAATGGTCTGCCTCATCTTCCCTTCTATCTGTGAGTCCAGGGAACTTCGATTCGCACGTGCAGACACACACGTGTATTTTAACACAACAATACCACAACATGGAAACGCGCATTTGCGTTGGCCGTCGAAGTTCCCTCGATTCATAGGTGGAAGAGGAGAAGAGACAGACCAGGCCACCCTCTCGCCGCAAAAAAGTGTGTTGGATTACAACTCCCATTACTCCCAGCCGGTGGAACCAGAAGGTTGATAGGAGTTGGAGGAGTCAGGTTGGTGTAGTGGTTTGAGCGTTGGAGTACGTCTCTGGTCCGGGGTTCGAATCCCCGCTCGGACAAAGAAACCCACCGGGTGACTTTGAGCAAGTCACACCCTCTCGGCCTCAAAGGAAGGCAAAGGCAACCTCCCTTCTGAGCCAATCTTGCCAAGAAAACCCCATATTAGGGTCGTCATAAGTCGGAAACGACTTAAAGGCAGACAAAAACAATGTGCATGCGCACAGTTCTTCTGGAAGCTGGACTGAGCAGGCAGGGACCGATGCAGCATGTCCACTGTTAAAGGCAGGATCGCAGACCTCGGCTTCTGAAGTTAAGGCTCAAAAGACAGAATCAAAAGTTAGCCCCTCTCTATCCTCTCCTTCATGAGATGGCAGAATTAATGCTAACAATAAGAACTGATAGGCAAGGTAGCCTTCGTTTTGGGTGATACGTTAGGGATAACAAACCATAGCTGTGGATTCCTACAGTCGTCGTTGGAATCCAACACTGTGGTTCTTAAAATAAGTGCCACACAAGTAATGCTGGAAATGGGTAAAAGGCTGAGCACTGACCCCACTGGCTGAGTGCTGGGCTGTGAAAGACACTTGGAATAATGCCCTTCTGTAGCAATTTAACTGGGATGGTCCCAATTAATCCTCTGTCATCCCCCTTTTTCATCTGTTTTTAAAATGTCCCAGTTTGTCTCTCCTCTCATGTTCCCCCTTTGCTCTGGCTTACTTCAGTTGCTGCAAACTGAAATCGCATGGTGGTGGGGGGAGCAGTTTGCACTCAACACAGCAGAGGGGAGAGGAGGGAAAGAATCTTGTCCTTCGCAGTAAACTTAGGCAAAAGCAAACTGCTGCAACCCCTCTGCGTTTGTCCGTCCCCATTCATAACTTTTGCCATCTTCACCAGGCGGATATTGCCTGGGCACAGGTAACCCGGTTTACACCTATGAAATGTTAGAGCAGCTGAGGCTGGAATTGAACTGTGATGGCTAAAAGGATTCTCTTCTCTTCCCACTTGGAGGCAAAAGAAAGCTGAGGCTTTCAAGACCAGCTTGGGGTACCTTTTGGGAAGTGGCAGGGGTGCGTGAGCATCCTTTGATCCCACCCAACCTCTGGACTCTTGTTAAAACGTTAATGAAAGCTCATTAGGCAAATTAATAGAGGAGCAGTCTACTATTCATTCCAGTGGCTAAACAACTGAACCTATATGCCCAGATGCAGAATATCTCTTTGCTGAGCTTGGGGGTTGGCAGCTTCCTCAGTGGGCTTCTCAGAGACATGTCAGGCTGCCGGTGTGGTGAAAATCAGGATTCTTGGTTGGGGGTGAAGGAAGAACCACTATATTCTCATCCAGGAGGTGGCCCTGAGGAAGCCGTGCTGAATTTGCCAACTGCTTCCATCCAGTCATATCTTGTCTCTGCTTCTTTTTCTGTCCCATCCATGAGCTGCAAGACCAGGCTGTTCATGGCACTCTCACATCCAACCAACCCATCGACTTCATTTTCCCAACAGTCCAGCAAGGGAGAGAAGCAACTGTTGCAAGGTCGCCTACTGAATATAGGTAAGTATTTGGAAGCTAGTCTTCCTGGTCCTAGTCTGTTAGTGCAATAAGAGATTAGGTGTGGATGAATAGCCTGAGGCTTAATTCAGACAAGAAAATCACCCTGGGATTGGGATCACAGCCTGTTCTGTATAAGATTGTTCTACTTCAGAAAGATCAGGTTCATTATTCCACTTTCAACATCCTATGGAGTCCTGGGGTTTGCAGTTGCCCCTCCCTAAACTGCAAACCCCAGGATTCTATAGGATGTTGAAAGTGGCATAATAGCGCTATAACAGTCTAGTGCGGAAATGGCCATAGTTACTTCTCAATTAGACTAATGTAATGCATTTATGGACTTTCTGAATAGTAAAAAAAGCTAACGATGCAATAATCTATGGCTATCGTTGCTACTAACTCTAGTAGGATTACTTAAATTGGATCAGTAATGATAGAATAATATTTCTTTTTCTTTCATTACAGTTTGGCACAGGGGCATAGCCCTTTTGTATTTTTGTAAGTTAGTATTCATTGTTTTAGTGTGTTGGTATTGTGTTTTAGTTTTACTCATTTCTTCTTTTCCTTTTTCTTAATGTATATTTCTTTGATTGTGAGTTAGTTTCTGTTAAAACTAATAAATAAATGAGAGAAAAGAAAGAGAGTCTACTGAATGGCCTGGGTTAGGGTGAAGTATAAACAGAAGAGGGATGTTCAGAATATTCTCTAGGGCGCTGCTATTTGATGTAGGGGACTGGCATCCCCCCCAATGTATCAGAAATTGGCACCATATTTGTGCCCATTCTCTACAATTGTTTCTCCCTTTCCTGTACGCTCTCCAGGAACTGGCAGTCAATGGTTCATGGACTGGCATTTAGCAGAGTATTGTTCTTAGATCAGAGGGCCACAAGACCTAACCAACATAGCCAAGAGTGATGTATCATGGGAACTGTACTCAAACAAAATCTGTTTCATAAAGTGACTTGGAAAAGCAATTGGAGTGAGTTTGGTGTAACACAGGTATAGCTGGCATGGGCAAAATGAAAGTCTTGCTCCCCCAGTAAGAATTCTGGTCCCACAAATAAACTTCTCCTTCATTTTCCAGATTTCTGGCATCCCAGCAACTTCAACATTTAGTTGATTTAATATACAATATACAGTTTAGGCATCTGAAGAAAACGGAGAGGCAAAGTTACTGAAGAAACGCAAACATAGCCTCTCTGCAATGCTAGAAATTTGGGGACTGAATGAAAATAGCATTTGGTGAGACAGATTTCTTATTTGGGGAGGCAACTGCCTCATCTCACACACACACACACACATAGCTACACCCCTAGAATCTGGCAAGTCTATTCCAGTGAAGGCTCTCTCATCCGGAGTTGAGTTATAGATATAATAATTTTTACGCAGGGGTTTACCGAGACCTGAAAAATTATGTCAAGGTTTCCTCCGGGGTAAAAAAGTTGAGAAAAGGTGGCTCTGGTGCCTCATCTGGAACAGAAAGGGTAGCCCAAGAAAATGGGGCTAGCAAATCTAGTTATACCCAGGGTCTAGGACTCTTCCTTTGCCTTTACTAGACTCTAAGCAGGCGAGGGGGATCCATCAGTGTTCAGGGCCAACAGGACTTGAATACTGTTGCCACAAGTCTCAGTCTGGACATAGCAACCTGCAAACTCTTTTGTGGAACATCATATATTTGTGGGGGAGGGATAACTTCTTTAGATATTACTTTTTAAGACGTTTCTGAGAGTGCGGATGGGGGAAGAGTGGGCATGAAGAAGCACGCAAGCCGAAAGGACTGATCTCTTGATCTCATGCAACCAAAAATCTAAAATCTTTACAAATTGGTCTCTGTTTGAAAAACACAAATCTTCAGAAAGATTTACAGCCAAAGAGAAAGAGAAAATGCAACCCCAAACGGTCCAATTTTGGTGGTTCTTTTTCTATACAAGACAAAAAGAAAGAAAAACTTATTTAAAGCAATTACAATATTTTACAGGCTTCTGAACAATCAAGGAAGGCATGGGGGTGCGGAAGCATTAACAGATGAATCTGCACTGGCTTCAGGGGAGCGTGTGGAAACTACACCTGGTACAAGGGAGGCTCAACCAGGCCAGGTCCCAGACTGGACACACGTTATACCGCTGTGAAGAAGCTGCTCCAGATTTCTCTGTTTACAAGAGCGAGGAGTAAATCTGAGCTCCACCAGGGCTTATAGCTAATTCACTAGTTCCTCACCACTGGACTTGGGGGTTGGAATCAACTCGAAACCACATCTTGGGAGCTGAGGCTTCAGGGCAAAGCCAGCTGAGCCTCTGTGACAGCTGAACTCTCTCCACACCCTTGGTTTTATTTCCAAGATTGCCAGAGTACATGTTAAAGATCTGTGGCATTCCCCAGTCTGCAATTCTGTAGTTCTTATCAAGTGGCACCAGTGTCTGGTGGAAGCAGACAGGAGTTGGGAGAGGGCCACAAAGTACAGCAACTGAACATTTTCAGTGCCTGAAATGTGTGGCTTCAATACACATGGGTGCTGAACTTACATATCCGTGATCCACCAAAACCAAAGCAGGTGAAGGATATGCTTTGCTCTCCAGGGATAAGGAGAGTAGAGAGGGACATGAGATTTTGCCTTTAAACTTTATTGTGGGCCTTCCAACCTCTCAGTTTAGGAACAGAGGTTTCTTTCTCATTTCCTTACTCCAAGGAGAGCTAGGAACTGGGTAAATAGGAGAAAGGAGACTGGAGGTCTCAGGGCAGCCAACCTGGAATTGTGAGGATACATGCTGTTAGATTCCAGCAGGACCAATCCTGCTTTGCCTAAGAGGAGGCTGCAGAAACTTCCCATTCCCAAATGACACCACCAGTATTCCAGGCTGCTTTGGACTTTGTTCTGCCTGGAGCAGGTTGCCCAACATGTACTCTCTTCATTGCCACAACCTGAGGGTCTGGGCAATTTCAGAGGGGCAAGGCTGCAAACAGGCATGCCAAAACTCTCCGGGTGCCTCACAACCAGGTGCTCTGCCTGATGACCCCAGGGCCTGGTGGAGCTCATGCCTGGAAGCAGCTGATGCTTTGCTGTCATCACATATCCAGATGCAGTCCCCTCCTTTGCCATGCTCCTTTGCCATCTCCGGCTCGCCTGCCCTTTTTATTGCATAAAAATACATCTCTGTGCCGAAACCGGTGAGCCCCTCCTTTGTCGCAGGAGAAGTGGTGAGGATTATGGCTTGTTAACAACAGTGCCAAAGCTGTGCCTACCCGGTCGCCCCTCCCTTGTGCTGCTGCTACATGACCTTGTGCTGTCTGACGGCTGCCTGGTCTGGTGAAGAGGCACCTCTGGCTTCGAGATGTTGCTTTGTCCCAAGTTCCATGTCAAGCTCAAAGATGCTGCTCCTTGGGGGTAGCAGAACTCTTGAGACAGCCTGATGTTCGGGGGGCCTGCAGGCACCCTTTCCCCTTCAATTTTTGCAGTCCATCCCTGAGGGGGTCATAACAGTAGATTTACCCAGAGAGGCAATCAAAGCGCTGGACTGAGGGAAGTGCAAAGGCTACTATGGGGGCGGGGAGGATACAGGGAGAGAGGCATCAGAGCGGGACAGACAGAGAGACAGACAGATGGCTGCAAAGCGGAGGCAGCAGCTGAACCAGATGTGGCCATTAATGAAAGGAACTGGGTTGGCACCCCCTCCTCCACCTGTGCACAGCCCACAGCAGCCCCGTCCTCTTTCTTCCTATCAGCATACAACAGTGGTGGTGGTGGTGTGTGAGCTGTGTGAGAGTTTTACTTTTGAGCAATGCATCCTCTCAAAAGAAGTACCAATGGATTTGAATGCAGACAAACAGATGGAGACTGGGACACACAGGCAGAGGAATTTGGGACAGTGCCCAAGTGAGAGCTCCCAAACACGTGCACTCGCCCACCGCTCAAGGAGTATTTTGCACCCACAGCAGCACCGTTTCGTGCAGGTTCTGCAGCTGATCGGAAGACGTGAAGCTGGATGGAGGAAAAGGGAAGGGGTCGCCCTGCCGAGCTCCCCAAGGCTTCTTCTCAGCGTTCCCAGAGAAAGCAGAAGAAACCAAGGGTGCATCCTTGCTCTATCACCCCTCTCCCTGGCTGACCCCCATCACCTCATTCAAGGGCTCAGGATTGCAGATATTTCAGAGAAGGGGTGGAGTGAAAGAGCCCATGGAGCCTTTTGGCTCAGGTGCTGGGGTTCAGATGAAAATGTACAGCTGGGGGTTAAACCAGGAAACAAGACCCACAGAGAGTGCGTGGTTGTTCTTGGCAACCAAGACTGGACAAAGAAGGCTACCCTCCTGGTTCTAGTTTCGTGTCGATCTTGGCAGGTGCAGCAGAGGTGGGAGGTGTGGGTCTTCTTGTCCCTTCCCCACCCCCCCACCCCCCAATTCACTGTTTGCACAGTTCTGACTGGTTCAACGAGGCACCCAACTGGAAGTGAGGAGCAGACAAGGCGGCTCCCTCCTTAGGGTCAGCTTGGCTCCCGTTTTCTCCTCGGGAGCTTCAGCTTTCCTGGATGGTTCTGAAGCCAAGCCTTGCCTGTCCTCTTCCCAAAGTCCTCCCTGTGCACTGAAATGCTCTCAAGTCTGGCAAACGCAGTTCTCGCGGTCATGGGAGTCTGTGGGCACAGAGTGGCTGGCTCGGAGCCTGGGGCAACGTCTTGCAGCCTCCTGGCCCCGAGGAGAAAGAGGAGGAGGAGCCACCTCTCATTTCTTCCTGCCTGAGGTACTGGCCCGGCGGTCAGCGTCCCGTTTTGGGTTGCCTTCATCTGTCGAGGAGGTTGTGAGCAGGGCCTGGCTCCACCGGGCAATCTCGGCATGCTCCGCAATAGAGCTGGTCAGAGCCGTCAGCCAGGTCTTCATCTCCTCCTGCAGGAGGAAAGGGCCAGTGGCATGAGAACAAAAGCCAGCTAGCCCCCCAAAACAATCCCTTCACCTCTGCCCCCAAGAGATCTCCTTACCTCATCCTTGGCTTGCAAGAGGAATTCGCCCCCATCATTAGTCCTGCAAGAGATGACCAGTGGTCAGTTCTCCTTCTCCTCACCAGGAGCTCCAGGCCTTACATTCCTTACACCTCCCTCCATTCCACCTCAGCCTCACTTCAGCCCCCGCCATCTTCAGCAAAGGATCCCCACCCCATTCCTCTCTCCTGCAGGGAAACTGTAACAGAAAGGAAGCTGAAGAGTCTCAGTACAACAACAGATGAAGGAAAAATTCCCTTTCCTGTTCCAGGACCTCAACCCTGGCCTGTTTCCAGAAGGATGGAAAGCGCTCGTCCTGGCCTGAGGCTGGAGCTGAGCACCTTCAGCTTGCCACCTCCTCTTTGGGAGGATCAAGGAACGGGAGAGCCCTCCATCCCACTAGCCCAAGCAAAGCCCTCACTTGATCTTGAGCACATTCTTTTTCTTCTTGTAGTCACTGGCCACCTCGCTGGAAGCGTTGTGCAGGTTCAGGAGGGGCTCGTTGCCGTGTGTGCTGCCGGATTCCCGCCCTTTGGAATCCTTGTAGAAGCCCAGCTCTCCTTTGCTAAGGACACAGTAGAGGTTGATCCAAGACCTAGCAGGGCAAGAAGTGGTGGAGGAAGAGAAATCCACACCTGATCAGGGCTTGACAAGAGCAGAAAAATCTCCCCAAAAGCCCCCTTTGATTTTATGCTTCGAACAACCTATGCAGATCCTTTTGCAGTGCATTCATATTCTATTGGCTCATTTACAATAATATTTGACATAATCAGGAAAGCAAGGCTGGAGATAAAGGTTTTTTGAGTATCCTCCATTCCTTTTTGGATTGTCACTGGTCCAGTTTCCATGACCCTCAATGGCATCATAGTTTCCTGCTCCACCGAACAATTCAACCATCCCTCCCTTTCTGCGCTTGTTCTGCACTTACCTGTTGGAGGCCTTCTTGTTTGGCCCCTCCAGCTCCAGCTTGCGGAGAAGGTACCCCTCCTGCTGGACAGTGTGCGTTGGGGGAGGCGGGGGTGGGGCACTGCTCTGGGCAGGGGCCGAACGTGACCGGCGACCCTCCCCTGGCGGTGCGTTGGGGTCCTTAGGCCGCGGCCTCCGGCGGGGCCTGGGTCTGTCACGAGCGCGGGGCCTGTCCGGGCGAGGTGTCCTCTCTGGCAACATGTCGAGGCCGTTGGGCAGGCGGGCAGGGGACTCCTGGTCACGAGACTGGTGGTCAGAGAGAAGAAGGGAGTGGCACAGTCAGGGCAGAGCTACTGGGGTAGGTAGGAGTAAGAGGCAGCCCACCGGGTCTCTCTGGAACAAGATGATGCAATGCGGGTGCAATGTAACCAGTAACTTGTAATTGGTTTGGCCAAGTGGCCCTCCAGGGCTGTTTTTTGTGTTCCCCGGGGATCCACAAAATTTTGTTTTGTTCCAAAATGGGGTTATGGAGGACATTTTTGGAACCTCCCTGGATTCCTTGAAGTAAAAACAAATTTTTGTAATACTTTGCACACACACACACACAAATTCTTTTTTGCCTAAAAATGACCCAAAATGCCCTCTAGGGATCCAAGAACCACTACCCCCAAACATGGTAAGAATACCCCCATGTCCCCTAGAAGGTATTTGGTGGTGAAAAAAATGTTTTTGTTTTTTAAATAGGAATGAGTGTGGTCAGCGGCAAGACCCTCCCAAGCTCTGCTTAGTAGGTAATAAAGCCCACTCGACTTCCACATTTGCCTACCCCTGCTTTAATGGTTGTGTAGAAAAGGCAAATTTCACCTATTGGTTGGTGTCAAGGGACACTTGCTGGAATTCTCTCTTCTACACAACCACGAAACGGGTAGGAGCTCTCTCCAGTTTAAAAGCTGGAAACCCTAGATGCTGATCCAAGCGGCTTCTGCCCTCTTCAATGCTTTCAGCTGTAGGATTCCCCTGGAGGGACTTAGCTAGTTTCTTTGGATCATGGCCAAGCCCTGAGAGACAGGTGCATTCCCCTGGTTCCAAGAGGAGCTTCCTCCTTCCCTCGCATGACAGCAGCCCCTCCCAGAGCACCTGAGCTCCCAGAGAAGTGAGCTCAGCCCAAACGCTTTGGTCCACCGGCATCATCATTGTCTGGATGGCTGAGAAGCAGCGCGAAGACAGGGAACTACTCACGGTGGCTGACGGTGCTGCTGCTGCAGGTGCCGTTGCTGTCGACTCCTTCTCTTGGAGCTGCTCCACAATATCTGCGAGGGTGGCCTTGCTGAAAGTTGGAAAAAGAAAGAGAGTGTCAATGGAGATGTCCCTCTGTCACTACTCCCCCTCCCATCCTTAGCCAGATTGGAGGAGGGGAGTCAAGGCAGAAGAGGCAGCAGTGGGCAGCATGTTTCTTGCTCCCTGAGCTAAGCCTCTTCTGCAGTGGGTGGGTATGCTGCAACTCTTTGGGCAGCAGTATGTAGCCCCTGGACCCTACTTTTGTGGCTCTAAAGCCCCCAGACTCCCATTTCTAATAACAAAAATCAGTGTGACCTTTGGCCAGTTGTTGCCTCCAAATAATGCAGAGAGCCTCCTAAATATGTGAAAAGGCTTGTAAATATCCCTACCCACAAGCACCCCAGAATCCTGTGCTACCCCCCAAAATCTCAATTTTCCTCTGCTGTCCAACTCGAAATTTTGACAGGAAGTGATGTAACGTCACTTTCTGCCACCATTTTGAGAGGGGCTACAGAGTTAAGCAGAGGTGTTTGGGTTTGCTGTGTTGGGGGATTCAGCCCACCTCTGCTTCAGATGGTGATGGATTACAACTCCCAGCATTCCTCATCATCTGCTTTGTGGGCTAGAGAGCTGCTGGGAGGAGGAGACCAACAACTTCTGGATGGCCACTCCATTGTTACCTCTTGAAAAGAGGCTTGATCTGGTGTGTAAGAACGAGAGCTACTGGAGAGGGCTGCATTTCAGTGGGGAGACAGCCTAGAAAGAGGCAGTTGCAGTGGGGAAGCAGACCTCTTTCCCAAAGTTGAGGAAAAGTAGGGGTGAATGAAGTGAAGCCTATCTGCTGTATATGTAGCCCCTCAACCTGACCTTTGCTACCCCCAAAGCTCCCAGCAATCCCTGAAAACTCCCTACAATTTTTCTTAACAAAACTGCTGATGCCATATTGGATCACGTTACACAATTGTAGCTTTATGATTCCACTTTAACTGCCATGGCTGCATCCTATGGAATCTTCGGGTTTGCAGTTCAGGGACAAGGACTTAGAACTCTTAGCCTGAAAACTCTAATGCATCACCAAACTACAAATATCATGATTGCATAAGATGCAGCCATGGCAGTTGCAGTGGAATCAGAGTGCTATAACTGTGCAATGTGAATGGGCCCCTGATCTGTTATTCTAAAATTCCCCATGAGGGATGTAGATTATTATTATTTTTTATTTTTGAGGTTCTCTACAGCCCTGACCACCTCACCGATGGGTTGCAGGGGACTCTCACTTTGTGCAGCTAGCACTCCTCCTAGGGAGCTCACCCGCCTCCTTTGGGGTCATTGCGCAGACCCTCCTGCTCGCTGGACTCCTGCCGCTCCAGCCGGCGCTCGTGCCTCTCACGCCTTGGTGTCTCCTGCTCACTCGACTCCTGCCGCTCCAGCCGGCGCTCTCGCCTCTCTCTTCGGCGCTCTGACGGCTCGTGCCGGGGCCCGTCCTGTTCGGACGACTCCTGCCTCTCCTGCCTCTCCAGCCGGCGTTCGTAGCGTTCCCGGTGCCTCTCCACGTGCGTCTCCAGGCGACCCACCTTAGCCTCCAGCTGTTCTGTCAAAGCGCCAGCGGAAGATTTGACTGCCTCCTCCACTGCGGCCTTGACCTCACCTGCTTTCTCTTGGACTTTAGCCTCTGCCACGGCTACTAGCCCCTCCTGCAGGCGATCAATTTTGGGCTGCAGCCTTTCCGGCTTGAGCTCCTGGCGCACGTATGCCACCTTGGCTTCCGCCCGCTCTAGGGGCTCTGTCTTGATTCCATTGAGGAGTGGCTGGACCTCCATCCGACCCCGCAGGGTGTCCTTCTCGTACAGCGGCTGGCGCAAGAGGGATGTGGCCTTGCTGCTGAGCTCGCCAGGGTCGGCAAAAATCTTTCGGCCCAGTAGGGGAGTGGGAGGCTGCTTACTCTGCTCAGCCTTCAGCTTCTCAATCTGGGGGTGAGAGGCGACAGAAAAGTCAGGGTTCACATTCCTGCTTAGCCGTGGAAACCCATGTTGGGCAGGTCACAGTCTCTCAGCTTCAGAGGAAGGCATTGGCAAAGCCCTCTGAACAAATCTTGCCAAGGAAAGCCTGTGATAGGTTCACCATGGAATTTAACTGATGGTCACATCCAAATACACTATGAACTCCATTTTTAACATCACATTTTTGCTCTCTTTTTCCAACTTTGTAATTATACTTTTAAAAAACCCACCACACACACCAGCAAGATATGCACTCCCCCAAGCCCAGGATGTGGGAAACCCACCAGGTCAGCCTCAGGACTTAACCCTAATCTGCATCGCACAAATGTCATTGCTGCTGCTCCACTCATCACCTGCCCCATGTGTTGTTTTCTTTTAAAGCCTGTACCGTAGTGAGACGCCGCAGGGAGCTGAAGCGCTCCTCCCAAGCCGCTGCCGCTTTGCGGAAGGCCTCGTGGCGCCGGATGAGCTGCTCCACCTCATCCACGCTGTTCCCCAGCTCCCGGCTCTTCAGCAGCGGCTCCTGGGCTGTGAGCCAGGCGTCGGCCACAACAGCCTCCTGGGCAAACTGGTGGACCTCCAGCACTATCAAGATAAAAGCAACGCGGTGCCATAAGTCTGACCACTGGAGGACATCCCCTGCGGCATTCATTCCTAGCCCAGCCTGTGCTGGCATGGCTCATACTGGACTGAACTAAGTGCTGATTTGGCCACAAAGAAGGGGCAAAAGGGCCTTCGGAGTGCAAGAACTGAGGGCAACTTTCAGCTAAATCCCAACGATTCAGGCCATAAGTCTGGTCTTTCTTCTGTCTCTGGGATACGGCCACCCATTTGCACCCTGAGTATTGAGGAATAAAATACACAGGGAGAGAGACTTGTGGCACCCCACAGTTATAGTTCCCAGGCACTCCTGCTCTATCTGCCCCTTTTTTTCCTCTCTGTTGGGGTGGGATTCAGGAGGGAGGAAAGAAGGCTTACTTTGCTGCAGCCACCCCCAGTGCCGGTCCCATTTGTCCACCATCTCCTTCTTCTTTGTCATCAGTTTTTCCAGGTGCAGCTTGATCTGCAGCACAAAGAAGATAAGTTTCAACTGGGATAGGGAGGGAAGGGAGGAGAATCCCTGTCCCTCAGCCTCACTCAGCATCACCAGAGGATGGGTACTGCAAGGACACAAGGCTCCCTGTTTTCTCCCCTCTTTCTGGACCCCAGGGCTGGAGGGGCTGTGCACTCACTTCCTCAGAGGCAGGGCTCTTGTTCAGCACCAGAGTCTTGCCCAGGTCCACGCAGGCAGCAATGTTCTTGTTGCGGGTCTCAATCTCGCTCTTCAGGCCCTGGTGGTAGTTCATCAGGACTTCCACTGAGGACACATCCCTGCAGAGACATCAGAAAGAGAGTGGGTAGGGGTGGAGGAGCCTGAGATGTGTGCGGCAGTCCAGGCCCGACGGATGCTGTGTGATCATCAGGGGGGCAGGCAAGAAAGGTAGCATAGCAATAGCATGTGTATTTCTCTACCACTTATCAGCTAAATGCTCTCTAAGCGGTTTACAATGTGTTAGCTAATTGCCCCCAACAAGCTGGGTGCTCATTTTACCGACCTGTGGAAGGATGGAAGGCTGAGTCAACCTGGAGCCTGGCAGGATCGAAGTCACAACTTTGTGGCTACAGTACCAGCATTTAACCACTGCACCACCAGGGCTCCACAAGGGGTAGGGAAATTCCTTCCACAGACATTAACTCTCTTCAAAATAGGGATATGGAATGTCATCTGTTGGACTGCAACTCCCAGCAATTTGCCAGTTGTGGCCAAAACTGGACAAGCAGGGCCCCACATTGGATCCAGCTTGTTGCCTTCCAGCCCAATGCACTTCTTTTATTTCTAACCTAGAGAGGCTGAGGACTGGACCTGAAATCCTCTGACTGTTGAAACAGGTGTTCTGCCACTGAACTGTGGTTTATGGGTAATTGCCCAGCAGATGTGTCCCATGTTTTTACCACTGAGAGAGTGTAAACTGTCAAGTGAAGTCTGATCAGCTGAGAGGCAGAGTCCTATCATGCCATCTTTGTCCTGGATGACAAGCTGCCCCAAACTGCTGGTTTTCAGCACAAACCAAGGCCCAGTGCAAAGCAGGGCAGAACAAGACCCATGAACTGGCAAAGGAAAGGCTGCTGGCACGGTCCCCAGAATGATGGGGGCAAGATGGTTGCAGGGCTGGCCTTCCTCTAAAATGATCTGGCAAAAATGGACCACCAAGACTTCTCTGTAAGTGAGTTTCCTCAGGAATCAACAAGCAGAAATATACTATATAATCAGGCTCAGAAATATTAAGACAGCTGTTGCTGTTTAGCACTCCCAAGAATAATAAGGGCTGCCTGCAGTCTATTCTTTGAACACTTGCTTGGGAGTAAGCTACAGTGAACACACAGAGAGCCCTTTTATGAACATGTTCTGCTTGTAAGTGTCTTCATATTTAAAGGTATTTCGGTAATAATGGATGGGAAAAGTAATTTGCCCTCCTCTGCAAGTACCTGCAAGTAGACAAAATTAACAACAATCTAGCCGCCAATGCTGACCCCCCTCCCCCCACTTAACAAGCAGTTTCGGGGTCACTGATATTTTGGACTGTGTGATACAAATCTATGTTCCATTCCCAACTTCCCCCACAGTACCTGGGCTTCTCGCCAGTGCCGATCTGGCAAATGATGGTGTCCATCCAGGAAATGAGGTCCCGGACCATGCTGGTGAAGCGCATCTTGTCAGTGGTGGTGGTGATCTGTAGCCGGCAATCTTCGCATGAGCTCAGTAGCTCCTTCCAGGAACGCATCACTTCCTGCTCTTTGGTGGCGATGGCCTCTGCGTTTTCACCTGCATACACGGTCCGCAACTGGGCTGCCACCTCCTGGAGCTGCCGCACCTGCCAGATACCGCATAGTGGGCAAAGAGTTATTACACTATTGCCCCAGCAGTGGCAGAAAATAGCAAGGAGATGGCCTCCAGCGCTACATTGCAATAGTCCTGCTCACACAAGGCTCCTTCATGCAAGACACAAATCTGCAAGACTACAGTGATGCTTAATTACATCCCATTTGGAGAACTGCAACACACTCTATATGTGGCTGCCTTTGTCTGGAAACTTCAGCAGATCCAAAATGCTGTGGCTTAGGGCTGCTTACACGGATCCTGTAACTCCCTTATTAAAAAAGCTTCACTGACTACTGGTCCATTTCTGGACAGAATTCCAAGTGCTGGTTGGGACCTATAAAACTCTACATGGCTTGGATCCAGATTATTCAAAAGACCATTTCTCCCTATATGAGCTCCTCCGAGTTCTAAGACCATCGGTGGAGGGCTTTCTCTTAGTCCCACTATTATCACGTGCTTGTCTGGTGAGAATACAGGCAGAAAGCCTTTTCAGTGGCTACTCCCAGGCTGTGAAACTCACTTCCACAGGAAATCCAGTTAGCCTCCTCCCTGCTCTCTTTCCACCAGCAGATTAAGACCTTATTTAGGCTGGCTTCTGATTGATTTTTCAACAATGCAGTAGAACAGGATTTATTGTGGTGTGATGTTTTTATCCTGATTGTTTTTAATCATGTTTCAAATTTATATTAAACTGGTTTTAACAGCATTGTTGTTTAATTGATTTTTAACTATTGTGATGTACATTTTAGCCAACCTTTTTTAAATCTGTAAGCTGCCTTGGATCCCTCAGTGGGAGAAAGGTGGGGTATAAACTGAATTTAAAAAAATGAAGTGTGCCTCAGGATGCAGCTGGGAGGATGAGATATTTTTGAGGCCTCATCTCGCAGGAGCTGTACTGTAATGGAGCTGTGTTTTTACTCCAGCTATATGGTAGTTAATGGGCTGAAGCTTCTGTGTTTGACCTTGCACGGAATCCTCGGCTGGAGCCTTTGAAGGAAATAAACCTTTCTCATCTGTTCTGGACCTTCAGTGGCTTGTACCACTATCTTTGCAACAGGGGACATTACAGGAGCTATACTTGTACCCGCCTCACCTGGGTCACCAGGACCTGGACGTCATGCTCAAAGGAGTTCAGCATCCTCTGCAAGGTCCCAGCCAAGGTCTTGGACTCCCGGGATGTGACTTCTGGCAGACGCTGTTTCTTCTCCTCGATCTGGGAGAGCACGTCCTTGCAGTCATTGAAGAATTTGTGCAATTCATGGGAGGCCGCCAGCATCTGCGCTCGCGTCTCCATCAGCTCCAGCAGGTCAGCCCAGGCCTCGTTCACACCGTCTTTCCACTCGGCTATGGTGGCGGCGTCTGCGTGCCCGTAGTCAATGAGCTCATCCACCATCTGGTTGACGGCCGAGATCCTCTCGTTGCCGATGCTGCCCGTCTCGCTGGCAAACTCTGTGAACTTCTCCTGCAGAAGCTGAAGGAAATGGGAGGGAGGGAATATGCCAGAGGAGAGCACATCAGAAATTAGAATAAGTGAACCCAGACAACAGACTCCAGTTGGAACACTGGTAGGCAGGGGTATTTGTCTTTGTTGCAATTCCAGCTACTTTCTCTATCCTGGAACCTCTAAGCCTAATAGCAGAGATGTTCAGTTGAGAGGAAAAAACATTTTGCACATGCTCACCTTCTTAATTCTTAATTCCTTAATTAATTCTTAATTCCTATGGTCACTCCAGGCCTGTGTCATCCTCCTCTCTCAGTTCCCTACTGACATTTCTGGCCAGCAGCTTGTGAAATCATAAAGAGGACAGGGCCAGCGCCAGCTTCCCCTCCTCACTCCATACCAGTGAGATTTAGACTAAGGGACCCTCAGTCACAGGGTTATTTCCAGTGACCTTTCTCTTTGCAAATGTGGAAGGCACTACAGGGCACTGGCCCAACCATGACAATGCTGGCAATCTGTGGATAATAATACCGCAGGTGGCAGAAACTGGCATGTGAAAGGCAAACGTAGGAACTGATGCCAGCTAAGACCATGACCAATGAAAATACCTAAACCAAATAACAGAAACAGTATGTGATGTATTAAAGGTATGAAAATACTAATGACCAAGTGTGACAGTATTAACAAGATGAAATTGTATACACAAATGGTAAACAATCACAAAATTGCAGACCCATGGGAGCTTATTAACTAGTCATACCATGCACTATAGAAATGTGCAGAAAATTCTTAATACAAACTTTGAAAACACACGATAGCAAAAATCTACCTCAATACAGTCCATGAATGCTAGCAAATTTTCAGAGGATATTTAGATAAAAGCCCGAGCAGGTAACGACTAAATAAGGGTCAACAATTGCACAAATGCAGGTCTAAATAGAATTCCATCTACTCACAACATAGATTGTAAACACACATGAAAACAAACTCTGTCTATTTGTAACATAATCTGAAGGAATGCATAAAGAACTCAGTTCTGTATGAATACAGGTGCTTACTACACCTATGAACTGTTTACAGATGATCCATGATACAGCCCATGATGGATATCAAAGAGTCACCTTTCTTAGAGAATAGCCAACACCCTAGCTAGGCTGAGCTCAGTCACCTCGGCTTGGTTTTTCAAAAGATAAGGGAAGCGGAGAACTAATCCCTTCACACACCTGTAAGCTGGGAACTCATGGGCTTTGGTTCTCACCCTACCTCTGTCTAGGTCTGAGAAAGAGTATGGGGGTTGGAATCTTGGTAGCTTATAGGGACTTCCTTTATTTATCTGTTTGGGAAAATATATAAATGCCTATCCTCTACAGCCAGGCCTTTGGTTTATCCTCCCCCAGGCCTTGTCAACACAGTTATCTTCAAAGGCACATTGTCCATGCATTGAGGCCTTCTGTGATAGGAGTGGGGAGCTTTCTCTGCTATGAAACACCTATTGCGTCTACTACAAGTCAATTCATCTTCTTTTATACGAGTGGGCTTTTTTTCCTCATCCTGACCTCAAACGTGTTTTGATGTAGTGGCCCAATACATGATGCGCCTTTCCCTGGATGGTCCTCATTTCCCTCCCCGTGCCCCAGCGCACCGTTACATGCTCGTAGTCCTGCCCCAGCTCCGGTGAGCCCGCCACCACTTCCTTCTCTGCAATCCAGTGCTCTAGCTCGTCCACTTCACGGTTGAGCTGGTAGAGCCAGTACTGCTGCTCCAACTTGGCCTTGCGTTCCTCCACCAAGTCCTTCAGGGAGACGTAGAGCCGGTCGACTTGCGACTGCCGCTTGCTGATCTGTTCACTGGCAGAGACAGAACCTGGTTGTCGGTGGAGGGGAGCCTCGTGCAGGCAGGGAGGTGGGGAGGGAAAGTGGGGAAAAAGGAAGCAAGTCCCCTACCTGTCAGGATGGCCCAGCTCCAGCAAGGCACGGCATTGCCGTGACAATTGGGCAATGGTCTCTGCATAATTCTCAACAGTCTGTTCTGTCATCAGGTGCTTCTTCAGCAGTTGTAGGGTGCTCTGTTCATCCTGGGGAGGGAGGCAGGCACAGGGATCAACATGGAAGCAGGACATCAAGTGGCGGAAAAGAGCAGGGAGGAAGGGAAGAGAGAGCTGGCTCAACTTGTATCCACAAGCTGATCCATCCCAGCCTTTGTAGGCAAGCTCAGAGAAACCTTCCTACCTACCTTTCCACTCTAGCCCCAGCAGCCCCTGGACAGCAGTTGCTGTTAGCAGGATCAGACTTGTTCCATTTGCCCCTAGTTGCTTCCCACCAGGGCTGAATTTCAGCCAGGGCTCAATGGTACAGTCTTTTTCTAGCACTGGCTCATGACCAGCATTTGGGAATGTTCCTTTTTGGACCACAACTCCCAGAATCCCCTTAGCCAGCTAGATGAAAAATACCTTTTCCAAGATCTGGTTTTCATCTTGGCTCACCTTTTAAAAAAGGAATAACAAAAGATCTGAATGACAGGTGATTAAGGACAGTCAAAAGAGAGACCTGCTTGTGGAATTTCAGGGGGTAGTGAGTATTTCTGAGAGGCAGAATATATGCAGAAGTCTCCAGATTCAGTTGCTGGCAACATCCTCTCCCATATTAGAAAAACAAAAACAAAAAACGGTGGCACGTGATGCCAGAGATCGGAATCATATTAGTGGTTTGAGCTAAATACTTGGTGGTTATTCTATCATAAGTACTTTTTTCTGATATTGCACAAAGAGGTATCTGGTACCTTCTTGTGAAATATTTTGCCCCAGCTGTGCAACGGCTGATGCAGTGGCAGAGGTTGGAGTGTGTGGAGGGGGGACAGGGCCACAGCACAGGGACCGTGGCCACTGTGCGTGGGGGCGTGGCCAGGGTGTGTGGGGGCGTGGCCTGGGCTCACGGGGGTGTGGTCTGGGCTCGCGGGGACGTGGCTAAGGGCCAGGACATCCCAAAAACTTTGCCACCTGGGGCGATCCATCCCCATCGCCCCCTCTCCCTACACAACTGGGCTGATGGACAACCCTCAAGTACATCTTTGCCCCCTGGACTCAGATGGCCACTGATTGGTCAGAGGAGCACCAGGGAGCTTCCTTACGCCATCACCTGGCTGACACTCATCACCCTCCTGCAAAAGTACACTCACTGAACACTACACTCTGTCACCATCAAATAACATTCTTAGCTAAGGTCTTCTCTGGGCTTGAGATTTGGGAAGAAACCTGGTGCCAGTCACTGGAGTCAGAGCTTTGGCCATTCAGATCCAAGTTTTGACTGCCATGCACCTCCTTGTGATCCTCCTGTACAGATTGCGTCTTGAACACATAGAAAGGGAGGCCCCCATATATGACCCATATGGTACAATTTCCACACAGCCCTGGCCAGACACCCACCTTGCCCTTCTCTTCATTCATCATGAAGAGCTCCTGTTCGCTCAGCCAGGATTCCACTTCAGCCACATCAAAGTAGTACTGCTCCACCTGGTAGGTTGCATCCAGGAGTTGTTGCCGCCGCTCTGTCTCTTCCTGGAGGGTCGTCCACAACTCCGAAAGCTTCTCCAGCAGGAGGCGCACTGAATCAACCTCGGGGCTCTTGATAGTAGCAATGCTGGCGGCACGCTCCAGAACGTCATCTATCCGAGGCTTGTGCACCTGGATCTCTCGACGCAGGTTCTGGGGTGGGGAGGCAGAAAAGAAGAGCTGTCACGAAGCTAGACAAATAGGCCAGGGCTCAGCCCTAGAGAACAGGAGAAGGTACAGCTAAAAGGATGGTGACTGAGCACAGGCAGAATATGTCTCCTTTTACAGCTTGGTGATTCCAGTGATGAGTTCCCACACCACATCTGTGATGGAGATAAAGCCCTTCTTTCTAGAAAGCCCCAGATCCAACCAACTTCTACATGACATTTCAAGAAAATTGAAAATTGAATTTTGTTTCTCTAGCCCCCTCACCCTTCCCAAGGTACCCCTGGCTCAGAATAAAGCAGGGCTCATGGCAAATGATGTTTGCCACTAGACTGGGAGTTTCCACCAGCCCTGTCTCTTCTCACCTGGTTTTTTTTGATGAACTGTTGGACTGTTTGCAGGTTGTTCCCATGGTCCTTCAGCATGGCTAGTGGCAGACGGTCCTGCACCCAGAGCTGAATGGGAGAGAGTGTGGAAAGTGGCATGAGGGGGAAACCACCCTCCATCAAAAAATACAGTCTAATGATAGTAATTTTCCTATCCCATTGCAGCCAGCTACATGGGCAGCAGTTCTGAAGAGATGAAAGATCATAAAATCATAGACCTGGAAGGGACCCCAATGATCATCTAGACCAACTCTTAAGCATATCTATAGCCCCATAGGCATCACCACTTGCTCCACTAGGAAGAAGCATTTTGAGGACTAAAGCCTTCTGCTTCGTGACATTGTTCATCTGATATACTGACAGGCTGTTTCCTGGATGCTGTTATTGTTTTAATCAAAGGAGGGAGAGAAAAACAGATAGGCATAGCTCCATCATGCCTAGGCTCTCCCTCAGTCCCAGCTGCCACTGCTGTGTCCTAACTGCAGCCAGTATCTGCTGGGCTTAAATCCACTCCTGCACTGTGAGCCTTTTTTCCTCTTCTGTTGTGTCTTTTTGGATTGTAAGCCAGAGGACAGGACACTATCAAATTAACAATTGCACACTGCTGGTGTAAAGCTCCATGTACACCAACGGCACCATATGAAAAAATAATAATGATTATCATCATAATCACCATTGGGTACATGGTCCTTCCATTTTCTTGCTTGATTTTGGACTGGGATGGAGGTGGGAGGAAGGAACATGCAGGCTGAAAGCCTTGCACCGCCCACTGTGGTCTATTCAAAGCAGGTTTTTTTTTCCTTCTCTTGCACCTATATGGCTGTAGCATACTAGCTGAGGAAGAAATCTTTGTGACCCAAAAACTTCAAGCTTTTCAAGCCCAGCTGGTCTTAACAAAGGTGGCTGTTTCACACCTTTGTTATTATTTGTAGGATAGCGTGACTCCTAAGACTGTCTTCCCTTGTCATTTTTTCTTCATCTGGCTTCCAAAACCATCAGAAAGGCGAGTGTGCCATAGCTCTAGGGGCTGTATCGAGGACTGCAGTCTCTCATCTCCTCTGGCCACAGAGCTGTACTTTCCCGCCCCATGCTTCACCCCTCATGATCAACACAGTCCCTTCCATCTCTCTTTGAGGTTCCCTCCTCACACCCCACTTACAATCTCATCCTCCAGGTCATGGCTGACTTGGTGCACCTCCTTGGAGGCCAGCAGGATTCTCCGGCGCTCCTTTAGGGGCTCGATGAGGCGAACAATGCGCGTCCCAACCGTGTTCTGCCTCTCATCTACCATCTCCTTGCTGGTGGCTTCCAGGGGGAGAGCAGCTACCTGGGCCTGCAGGTCCCCCATTTCTTTATACCACTCCTCCACTTGTGTCTCCATGCTCTGTAAGACAGCAAGGAGGAAGAGAAGGAGGAGGAGGAGGAGAAAGCCTGTGTTGGCGAGCAGGGAGAGAACAGCCTAGCCCCAGCAGAAGTGGCAGGATGGCATGGGTGACATGCCTGCCAGCCTCTGCCATGCAGGAATCCTGGGCACGGAGTTTTGATTGGGGTGTCCCCTTCCACCCAGAACCCAACCCCATGGTTAGAAACATCCGGCTGCACACATCTCTCCATCCTAGAGAGTTCCCATGAAAAACTACTCTGCTTGTTGTTCAGTCCTACCATAAGAATCAGGCGCTGCATAAGATACCCCTCTGTTTTCCCTTTGTCATCATTCTCATGTTTGGGAAGAAATTGGCATGAACGGCATTTTGGTCTTCTTTGTGAGGTTTTATGACGTGTGTAATAATTGAGTTTGGTTGGGGAGAGGGGGTGCATGTATTTTTAACACAGAATGCCACCTTTTGATACATCAAAGTGCATTAAAAATGAGAAGCAACTTTGGTTCGCCCTAGCCCCCTCCGCTAGGCTCCCATTGAGGCCTTCTTGCTGTGAGCAGGAACATGTGTGGGACAGTATTTTTGGGAAACGAACATGCACAGCAGTGGAACTGTTATGGATGGAGTGCAGCTTTGTCCTGGACTCTCCTTCCAGAATCATTTCTTTGGAGTCCAGATAGGAAGCTGAGCTGGAAGAGGCAGAAGCAACAACTTCAGTAGCTGCTGGCATCCCTAAGAAGGGACACAGGTGGCAAAATGAGGAGATTGTACTCCATTTTCGAAGGACAGATTGTCCTTTGATAGTTCCCACTGTGGTTTGAGGCCCTCACATTTTTCATGGGGTTCTCCTCCCCTTAGCACACAAACTGTGTCCCTGCTATGAAAGGACCACAGAAACTGTGGAAAGCCCCCAGCTGAAAAGCAGAAACAAACCATCCTAAGAGATGGATTAGGGAACACCCAAGTAATTCCCAGCAGATGCGCTTGTGATAGAGTCAGGAGGCAGAAATTGCAAACACGGAGCCCCTTTCCAGAGGCTAGCTCCCCTCCACCCATATCTGCTGCTCCCTTTGCCCTTATCTTCCTCTTGCCCAGCCTTTAATTCCTTGCGGGGTGGAGTGGGACATGACATGTTTATGCATACCCTCCAACGTTTCACAGGTGAAAACTGGGACGCATGTGGTTAAGCAACATCAGAGTGTAGTCAAGATGAGAAAAGTTACTAATGAGAACAAACACGTTAAGGGAGGCTGCAGCAGTTTGTTTTTGGCTGAGTCTACAAGAAAGGTCAAGATTCTGCCCCCTCCTGTCCTCTCTCACCCAATGAATTAACAGAGCGCAAACTACTTTTGCACTTTAAACTCAGTTTTAACTGATTGAAGCTATCCAAGAAAAAGGGGGAATGGAAGGAAGAGGTAGAAACTGGGATATTTTAAAAGCAGCTTAAAAAAAAGTGAGATGACAGAGGATTACCTGTCAAATTGTGACAGTTGGAAGTATGATTTGGGGCTTTTTTGATCAGTGCACTGTGCTTTTGTACAGGCACTGCATGTATGGTTAAATAAAATACACAGAAATTTCTGGTGTTTCCCCCCACACACACATTTGGCAAAAACAGAAGCATGCAGAGATGGAAAGAACACAACAGAAAAGCAGAGGGAGCTGAAGACAAGAAGGCAAAAGGACACTCCACCCCAGGCAAGAGCTGGGCCTGGAATACATCCTATTGCCTAGCTGTCTCCTTTTGATACCTCTTCCCTTCCAAATGCCCTCTTTCATCTGGTCTTTCATTTTGAACACAACCATTATCCTTCTCTTGAAGAAGGCATCGGTCAAAGGCCCTCTCTGGCTTGTTTCTTGGGGCACTGAACAAGTGGAGAGGGAAGTCTTGGAATAATCTAAGGACATGGTTTACATTCCAGCTTCTTTAACTTGGGAACCCTTTCACACTACACAGTTACAGTGCTTTGATTCCACTTTAATTGTCACAGTTCCATCCTGTGGAATTCTAGGATTTGTAGTTCTAAGGACAGGTAAATAGAAATTTCAATCAGAGAGCTTAAGTTCACCAAACTACAGACTCCAGGATTCTATAGGATGTTGCCTTGGCAGTTAAAGTGGAATCATAGCACCATAATTCTGCTGTGTGAAGGGAGGCTTTGGCATGATTCCCTTGGGAGCCATGAGGATTCTGTTGTGAAGCAACCTGAGTGGGGACAGGGCAGGTTTTAACAAGGATTTCTCATCACCCATACCAAATGCAAAACTCCCAGGTTTCCTTGGGAAAAGTTAGAAGCCAGAACAACAGTGGTTTAAGCCTGCAGCCTAGAAATGTTTTGTCCTAAAACTGGAGCAGCCTGGACCACTCCCTTCCTTTCCTGTGCCTGCCTCCTCCCCAACAGCAACAGTTCTTGTATGGTTCTGCATTTACTAAACACCATCAACGTGGTGAAGCGTTCATGGAGATGCTGAGCACTGCAGATGTGGGTCTGACATTTCCCAGAGCATTTCCTTCTCACATATGCAGAAGAACAGCCTATTCATGAATGCAATACCCATTTTCAACTTCCAGCTGCTTGTTCATGCCCATGCCCATGAGTTTGCACAGTTCCTTCTCAACCCCCCCCCCCCCAGTTCTTACAGACTCTCCTCTGCCCCTTCCCTGGCTAATCTGCAAGGCGTGTTTGGAATGGGGCTCCGTGCCATGGAAGAGGCAAACAGGCAGCAGAAATTACTTGGCAGCTGACAAGATTTCATGGGAGATGTAAAGACCATTAACAGAAGAAACCGGATTAAAAAAAAATAACATGGGAAAGGGAATTGCCAAAGGGGAAGGTGCCCCCACCCAAATCTACTTGAGGAAACAAAGAGTCAGACAGAGAAAAAAGGAAAGAAAAAGCAGAATGCAACACAGATGGATTAAAAGAAAAGGGCTACTGTACCGCCATGCAGCGTGATGAGACAAACCGCACTAGGATGTGATGAGCAAAGGCGGGCTCTGAACTGCCTCGGGCTGCTGAGGATGGAAAACGGAGAGGTTGGTGTGAGAGGCCAGCCAGCCAGCTGGGGCACCTTCAATCCCGGAGGGCCACAGCTGCCGCCCCTGCCAAGGAGAGGCGTGTGGCTGCAGGATGGCAGGGGCCAAAATGAGGAGAAGCAAGCAAGGCCCACCCACCCTCGACTCCCAGACACATGAGAGAGCAGCACTGTCTGCTCCCTTTGCATCCCGCCAAAGCCAAAACCAGGAAAGGTGGCCTGGGAATCCCATAGCATCCTTCTGGGAGGTATAAACACCCCTCCCTCCCTCCCTTCCTTCCAACAAGTTTCTGCTTTAGTTCATAAGTGGGCAATTGTTTCCTGGAAGGGGACAACATGTGGACCATAGGCCATACTTTTCCACAGCCCTGTTTTAGATCCTGACCTCAGTTATGGCATCTTTTGAACTGCAATGCATAGTAAATCCCATATCTCCTACTGAACTCATGATCTGAGGCTGGTGAACTCTCAGATGATTAAATAGGAGACTCTTCCTTCTCTCCCATCTCCAGATATCTTTGCAATTTACAGGGTTGGCCCTGGAAAAAGGCAGAATGAGGTGGCTGCCTCAGGCAGCTGAATCTGAACGCCGAGAACAGACAAAGAAATGTGATTTCTGGAGTGTGTTGTCGTTGCTGTTGCCATATGTTTACACACATTGAGAGTTTTGCATATTTAAATACCAGATTTGATTCTTACTCGGCAATGGAAACCCACTGGCTGACCTCGGATGTGTCACACACTCTCAGCCACCAGACAACCCCATGATAGGTTTGCCTTAGGGTTGTCATTAGTCAGAAATGATCTGAAGGCACACAACAACAACAGGAGCAATGTGATTTTAACAAAATACTCCTTGGCACTTTTTTGACAGGAATTTTCTGTCTCACAGGCCAAGATAACTTTCCCAGCCTTCAGTCCTATGGATGGGAGGATGGTGGTAGGTCATTTGCCATTCTGTCTCAGGTAGCAAAATGTCTTGGGTAAACCTTTTTTGCCAAGTAATAATATAGAAGTGTGGTGAATAGTCTGTATGTACTTCCTGGCTTTTCCATGTGACCTTCCATACTGGAAGTCCAGGTGAAAATCATATTGCAAGTCCCAGCTACATGGGAGCTTAGCAAGGCCACCTTTGTATAAGCTCTATTCAGTGGGTCTACTCTAACTGGAATTAACAATTGGATTTAGGCCCTTTATGGCAAGTCACATTGAAAAGCCCCAGTTCTAGAATATCTTTTGTAGTAGCTCTCAAGGTACCTCCTCCCTGGCTCCTTCCCACTTAGGAGAGAGCAGCTCTTGGCAAACAGATCTGTGGAACTAGAATAGTCTACCAATTTGTCTTAGGAAACCAAGAGGCACCAATTATCCTTCAGTTCAGAAATGGCCCTTCCAGAAGGACTAAAAGATTGACTTGGCAGAATGCTGACAAAGCCCTCCCGCATGTGGAATCTTATGACCACATATCCCACAATTCAGAGAGAAAGCGTTGCAAAACAAAACAAGATACCATCAAGTTCTTCCCAGACTCTCACGAAGATCAATTTGAATGAGGAGAGTATGGACTGCTCGAAGAACCAGCCAAGAATCAGGGGCAGCGGGCAGGATTTGATGATCCATGTGAAAGGATAGTAAAAGCATGGGCTGCTCTCCTCAGCCCCAGTTCAATGCCATCTAGCACTTACTTATGGTCTCAAAGGAACAAACAGTACTTTAGCCAACAAACAGACTGAGTTTCTAATAGCTCCTGGTGCATTTTTAATGACTGCAAGACACTCCCTTTCCACTGCTTAGCTCCAACCCTTCCTGCTGCTGGAGATCTTATCTCCTTGGGCAACGGGATGCTACATGCTTCCAGCTTGCCATTCCCAAGTCTTGCTGATCTTATGCTCTCCAATAAGCCACAGTTAGTGGGAGCTTGCAGGGAGGCCAACATACCACCCACCTCTTCCATTTCAACTGTTCTCCTTTTGTCACTCTGGCTCCTTCAACTGAATGTTCTTCCAAGACATTTTCTGCCTGGTGAAATCTAGCACCTCAGGGAGAAGCAGCACTTTATACTCCTCTCCTCCCTTGCATGCTAGTTTTCTAAGTGGAGGTTTATTAAATGTTTGGAAAAAGGATGAATCCTAAGAACTTCAGGAGAGCCCTGAAGCTGGATCAGGCCAGAAAGGGCCTTTCTAGTCCAGCTGCCCATTCCCATAGTGGCCAGCCAGGCATTTCAGTGGGAAGCACACCAGCACGACGAGAACAAGAAGATCATTCAGCTCATGTTCTGTCAGCAACTGTTATCCAGTGGTAATCAGATTCCCTCCCCATAGAAAACTAGAACAGTAATGAGAAGATTATGCTAAAATGATTATCCTTGCCATACCACTTTTCTTTTTGCAAGGCATTGGGAAGGTTTTGATTTATTTTAGTTTTTGTTAGATGTTCTTGGTAAAAAATATTCTATCTATCTGAGGTATTTCTGGATGTTACCAGAACCCTTTCGATCAGGTTTTGGTTCAGCAACAGCTTTAGTCACCCAAGTGGATGATCAAAACTGGAAATAGGACAGGGCATGGATATGCTGATCGTGCTCAATCCTTTAGTAATTTTCGATACCACAAATTGTGGTGTTTTCCCGCATCATGAAAAGTTTCAGGTGTCACTCAGGGGCAGAAGGGACGATATTTTGTCTCTCTAATAAGGAAATTCTCAGATGACAGTGTGAGAAGACTCCTGTTTAATGTCTTGGCCACCGGCTATTGGCCTATGGCAGCCCTTAGGCTTCTATTCTGACACAACTGCACTAGCTCAGCACATTGCTTAACATCTGCAGGAAAACAATGGGAGAAATCACTGATCTGCAGCATCACTAATGTGCAAACAAAACATACCTCCTGCCCACCCCGTCTTCCAGCACAATCCAGAGAGGCTATTAAGTGTCTAGAGAGGGACAGGCAATGGACTGGAAGTGGAAAAACCATTTGAAACTTAATCCTGAGAAGACAAAGATGGTCCTGGCCAGTGGAACAGGACTTTAACCTGTGTTAGATTGGAGAAAGGGAATGAATGCTTATTTAAAAATTCAGTGGTATTGCCAGATCCCTGGATGCTCAGATGACAACTGTGATCAGGTGTGCTTTTGCCTAGAGGATAGCGTGCCAACCACACTCATCCCTAGACTGCAGATCTGGCCATGGCAACACCTGCAGCCTTGCTTAACATGGCTTTTGGACTACTCTGACACAATCCGTGTGGGATGGTCTTTGAAGAACGCTCAGTCTGTAAATCTCTTCTTCTCCCTGTCTGAAACAGCTACGCTGGCTCCTGGTTTATATAGCTGTGCTATCGATGCTATCTACAACAAAAAGTTCTCAGCAAGCACATGCACAAAACTATTTATTTTCAGGAATATTTCAAAGTGCTGGTGGTTGTCTTTAAAGCTCTTTCTGGTGTGGGACCAGGATACCTGAGGTATCCCCTTCAGGTCAGCAGTGGAAGTTTTTTAAAGGGTCCCATCTGTGTTGCATGTACAGAACTCAAGGCAACTGACAATATAACAAGAAATAGACATAAAAGGGTATTAAACATAATCTTTTCTCCATTTTTAATCTATATGTGTTTTTACTCATATTTCTTGTTCTCTGCTAAGCCACCTTGAGTGTTTATCTTGTAAGGCAACTTCAAGGGAAAGGTGAGGTGCAAATGAACTGATACAAGACAGTACAATATAGAAGGGAGCCTTAAACAGGCCTTCTAGGCCAGGACCCCCTCTGACTTGGACAAGAAAGAGAAGGCTTATAGACAGGCTGGTTACCTGTGGAACTGGAAAGACCAAACCCTGCAGGGTGGGATGAGCTCATTGCCACCCATGTGTTGTCATTCTGGCCTCAGCAAGCAAGGTGTTCCACATTTCCCCATTCTGTGCACTACTGGGGTGGGAGAGAAACAGGAGTGTGGGGAGGACATCCTCTTCTCCTATGGGACCAATGAATTTCAGGAGAAAGCCTTTTTCCCTTCCAGTGGATGGCCTGCTGTCCATCGAAAAGTATAACTGTCTGCTTTGGAAGAGGCCCCACTTTCACACCCACACCTTGTATTTTTCTCTTTTCTATGCCCCAAGTGCCAAGGGAGTTGGCACCTAGGAAAGAAGGATAAGTGAGAAGTGAAAGGTGGCATTTCCCTTGCCTCAGCCCAGTTGGAAAGGTAGCAGCTCTCTATTTCCTACTACAGAGTGGGGCATCCTTGTGATTTCTGGCTGCACAAGAGAACAGCCAACATACCACCTAGTAGATTCTGTTTGTCTAGCTGGCAACTGTGCCAGCTCCACTCAACCTTCCTTTTCAACGCTGGAGTCCTACATCTTGGATGCTCACTACCATCTCCCTCTTTGGAGTCCTGTATCTCCAATCTTGACATGACAGAATCTTCCCTCCTGCAAGCACAGAGCTATCAATCCACTCACAGAATCCTGCTCCCGCAGCTTATCATCTCGCAGTGGAACTCACCTGGAGCTTCTTGAGGTTGCTGTTGACGCTGGCCAAGTCTGGCCCAGTATCTACCGTCTGCAGCTGGCTCTCCATGCGGAGCAGCCGCTTGTCAAGATCCGTGTAGCTCTGCACCAGTTGGTCAGCCTTGGTGGCTTCTAAAAGCTGTCGTGCTTTGGCTTGTGTGGTTGACTCCAGCTCTGCCCAGCACTGCCGGATCTCAACTAGTTTCTTCCGGACTGTTTCTGCAAGTTCTGGCTTCTCTTCGATCAACTGCTGGCCCTCCTGCAGAGAGAAAGGGAGAGACTGTTGCCCCCAAGCCACCCTGTCTTCAAACCAAACCCCTTTGCAAAAACAACCCTGGATTAGGAAGAAAGAGCCAAGAAAGGACGAGAGAAAGCTTTGCTCAGACATCCCCCTGGCTTCTGGGATGTAGGCTGGTGGTGCTCAAACACTATGAGGGTAAGGCATTTGTTTTGTAAAACATGACACTCTCAAGAACCTGAATATCCAATACCGTGCTTTGTTTTATTTTCAAAAACAGTCTCTATACTTTTTAAGGTGCAAGTACACCAACTTACTGCTGAGATTCCACATCTCCTCATGCATATCTCAGTCATTTGATCCGATTATGCCCAGTGGTGGTATCTTTCAGGACAAGGACATGAAGTGAATTAATTTTATTTTGGAGCAATCACTGATTTCTGAGATTTACACATACTCTTTAACCAATTTTGCTTATATCTTGCAAATCAATTTTCAACCAGAGGAAGGCAATTTTTGGTGCACTTCATGTAGATAAAAGATTGATTCTGCAGTACTAGAAAGTCAAATGCTCACTTTCTGTTATTCCATGGACCCCCAACTTTTAAATGAATAGCATGCAGAGATCAACTCTACACTAATTTGGATAACTGGTTTTCTTTTCTAGAAGTTTACTGTAAGTGGCTGTATTTTCAGCTTATTCTCTCAATGAACTTTCCTAAGTTTTCTTTTCTTTCTTTTTCACCCTCTAGCAATGTGATTTTGGCACAGATTAAAAAAAATGTGTATGTGCCCTCAAGTTTCCTGTCAACTTAATGGCAGCCCCATGAATTTTACAGCATTTTCTTAGGCAAGGAATGCTCAGAGGTGGTTTTGCCGGTTCCTTCCTTTGAAATGTAGCCTACAGCATTCGCTATTTGTTGGCAGTTTCCCATCCTGGTACTAACCAGGGCTGACCCTGCTTAGCTTCCAAGATCAGACCTTGTGCCTCTAGGTATTTAGGTCCTAATTTAAAAGATACATGCATAAAAGAAAAGAAAAAGAAAAAACTGTGTACTTCTGTGGAATGATATGAAATACAGTTAGGTTTTCTAAAGCTACTCACTTGCAGATTCACTTTCTTGGAACATGCAGTGAGGTTCATTCTTTCTTTTTTCTCTCTTAACCTTCCTCAATTGTCTTTTTTTTTGGGGGGGGGCTATTTTTCATTGCAACTACTACATTGCTGGGAGTTTAGAATGTCAGCAAACTACACACTTGGTATTCAAAGAGCCCTCCTAAATTCCAGCTGTGCTCTTCATGTCTGGTTGTGTTTACTCATCTTGATATAATCATGAACTTCGGCAGCGTGTTTCTCTGGAGGCTCTAGGTTTTGTGTCCTCAGAAGAACTTCATCCAGACAAACATGCACATCTATGGAGAGTTCCTTCCACTAGATTGGCAGTGGATGCTTTCACTTGTATGAGATTGAGGGGAGAAGAGATGTCATGGGTGAGGATCTCCAGGAAGCAGAGGCCTCCACGATATCTCTGCCTGTGAAGTTCAGCTGCTTTTCCAAAGATAGAGAATCCTGTATTCTGCTGTGTCCCTCCCACCTGGCATATTAAAGATCAGCTACTATCTTATAACAGGAAAGGTCTCTCCTTGGCTGGCAGCACTACACAATCCACCAAAGCTTCCCACAGCACTGTGCTATTTGTCCAGTTGTGTGCAATGTGGCGTGAGCTTGCCATTGCCACATGCAGAGTTCTTTGCAAAACACAGGTTTCCCTTGCACAGACAGGTTGTGTGCAGAGGGAACAGAGGAAATCATCCTGCAATGGGTCACATCCCCTTCCCTTATACCTTTGGGGGCCAATAAATTCCAGCAAGAAGCCTTCTCCTTGTCAGCAGGGCATGATAGATCCAGCTGGGTGTTGTGAATGGAAGGGCAGTTCTTCCTTTCTTCCCTTCCTCCTTCCTTCTTTCCTTCGCTCTCTCCATCTTTCTCTGGGAAAAGGAGAACTGCAGGCAGAGCTGCCAAAGGTATTTAAGATATCTTGTAAAGCTTGTGGCTGCAGCAGTTGGTGGCTGCCCTCTTGGAAAGCTCAGGCTGGAAAGAGGCTGTGGCCTCTCTCTGGCTGGGAGATGATGCAGAGTACAGACCAAGACAGCATCAGACGATGCCATTCCTGCCAGTGCCAAGCATGGATCGGCCCAACTGCTTGACACCATGGGGTTCTGGGAGCTTTGGTAATCTTTTGGTTAAGAACCTTCCAAGAACCCTGAAACTGGATCAGACCAAAAAAAGGCCCTCTTCCATCCAGCATCCTGTGACCAAGCAAATGCTTCAGGGGGAAGCCCACAAGCAGGACATGAGCACAACAGCATATCAGAGGCATATGCTTCCCCTGATACTGGAGGCTATCTATCTATCTATCTATCTATCTATCTATCTATCTATCCATCCATCCATCCATCCATCCACACTCTAGTGTATATACCTGGCGTTGCCCAGGATTTTATTTTCTTATAGGTAATACTTATCGGAAAGATTTGAGATCTTGTGTCTCTAATTCCCCAAACTGTCTTGTCCAGCACCTGTAACTTTTCCCCATATTCCCCAATCCAATCTGTATTCAGAGTTATTAACACACAGAGGTTGGGTTCCTGAGGGAATACACTGCCCTCCTCCTTGCTGCTAGGACTCATCCTCCTTATACCTACTAGGCCTCATCTCCATAGCAACCGGCCTATTCAAAACAGACAGAGTTGACTGAGGCCCAAGAGCTCTCTGGCTGAGAATTCTAAAGGCCCCTCAATAAACTGAAAACCCCAGGATTCCACAGAATCTTCTTAGGCAGCCAATCATATGAGGTCTTTGTCTGACACAGACAAGCACACAAACTTTGACTTTTATGTATTAGATATAGATAGATAGATAGATAGATAGATAGATAATCTTGATTAGTGGCAACTGATAGCTTTCTTTTCTATTAATTTGACCAGTCTAGAGCGAACAGAGTTTTACCACAAGAATCCTCGGCGTTTCTATCTTTGCCTATTTGCCAAACATTAACAAGTGAAGAAACAAGAATTCTTCTCCCATCTATCATATGCATATTGCATTCTTCCTCAGGGAGGAGAGGATTTGTATATTCTTGGTGGCATTTTCCATTTGACAAGGCTGCTGTAGATTTTTCTAGTTTTTTTTTTGTCAGAAGCCTTCAGCTCAACCCTGGCCATTTCCATACAAGGCTGTTGTAGTGCTGTGATTCCACTTTCAACATCCTATGGAATCCTGGGGTTTGCAGTTTTGGGAGGGGCCGGCTGCCACAAGATACACCGGCCGGCCTCTCCCGAAACTGCAAACCCCAGGATTCCATAGGATGTTGAAAGTGGAATCGTAGCCCTACAACAGCCTTGTGCGGAAATCCGACCTATCGTAGGGTTTTCTTGGCAAGATTTATTCAGAGGAGCCTGCCATTATCTTCCTTTAAGGATGAGAGAGTTTGAGGGAATTTGACCTGGCTAAGGTCACCCAGTGAGTTTCCATGGCTAAGCAAGGATTTGAACTCTGACCACTACACTACACTGTCTAGAAAACATTTTATAAGTATTTGGATTTCATGAAGCACTTAACATGCTTGAAAGATTTGAAATTTATAGGGGTAGTTCAAAAATTGACGTCTGGCTGGGCTTATCCCGATCAGATCTGATTTTAGCGGCTTCAGCTTATTGTAAAAGAGGTAGTTAATCCATTTCTATGACTGAATGTTTTGTAAAGAAGCTAATTACTGCTCAGCGGCAATTAAAATTCACCCTGTATGTATTCAAGAAGTTAAACTGTGGGATTTGCTGCCACAAGATACAGTTATGGTTGCCAGTTTAAATGGCTTTAAAGTAATGATTGTAGTAATTCATGGAGGCTGAGGCTAGTGAAGTTGCTGTAGATCACTTCTTGTATCAGAAGGAATATATATCACCCCAAAAAGATTACAAAAAATAACAAAAAATGGGAACTCAAATTGTTGGAAGTGTGATGAAAAGACAGGGTCTTTTTTCCATATGTGGTGGACACGTAAGAGAGCAAAAAAATTTTTGGAAGGGGGTACATGATGAAATCCAAAGAATTTATAAGCTGAATTTTGAAATGAAACCGGAGCTTTATTTGTTAAATATGCTAGGGCAACAAAGGGAAATAAGAAGTCATCAGAAGATATTATTATATTTAATAACTGCAGCAAGGTTGACATATGCACAGCACTGGAAAGAAAAGAAGCATACTGATAGAGAAGAATGGAAGTTAAAAGTTCTGTATATGATAGAGATGGAAAAGTTAGCATTTTCTTTGAAGAATAAATCTATCCAGAATGTTGAGAAAGAATGGAAAAGAGTATTGGATTGGGTAAGGATATAAATGTATAAGAAATCAAAGAAGAAATAATGTAACTGTTCTTCTCTCTGTAAGATGAAAATTATGTTTGTAATGGAATGGAAATAAGCAATTTCCACTGAAAGATTTAAGCATGGAAGTGTGTGGGGGGGTATTTGCGAGACAAACTTTTAATAAAAATTATACAAAAAAAGAAGAAGAAGAAGGAATATATATCTCTGTATTTCACCTGCTGGGGAACTTGAGATGGTAGGTGCAGTTGCTTTTATGTCCTCGTTGCGGACTTCTCATCTGAGGTACCAGAGGCTATTTCAAATTACACAATTATAGCACTGTGAGTCCACTTTAACTGCCATGGCAACATCCCTTAGAATGCCTGAATCTGCAGTTTTGGGAGGTTAAATAGGATCCTCAGCCAGAAGGCTCTAGTGCTTCAGCAAACTACAAATCCCAAGATTCCACAGGATGCAGCCATGGTAGTTCAAGTGGAATGATAGCATTACAATTGTTTAGAGTGAAAGGGTTCCTGGTTGGCAACTGTGGGAACTGAATACTGGACTAGTTAGGCCTGCCTTGGTCTGTTTCAGCTTCAAGGATCTTTTAATTTTCTTAAAGAGTCTGTCTTGCATCACATGGTAGCACAGCATCTCACAAAGTGAACTTTTGTAATGAGCTGTCTTTTTCTCAGTCAGTCTCAGAACTACTACAGGGTCCCTTTATCCCTTCTTATGACTGGGTTTTGCAATTCATCCCTTTGCACAGCGTTTGGAACGACAGTTCCCATAAGCCCCAGCCAGCATCGCCAATGACCAAGGATAACGGGAGCTGCACTCCCAGGCATTCGGAGAGCTGTCTGTTTGTCTAACCTTGGAAGAATAAACATTACCCAATGAATGGAAAACAGCATTATGCAACTACTGCTAAAACGTTGCCTTGGAAATCAACCTCATTCACATCAGCCAATGTGACTTCACTCTCTGTGTGGACAGGGGGTGGGATGAGGAGCCAGGAGTCCCCGTTCCTCAGAACACTACCCTTGCATCCCAATTGGGTGTCATCCTCTCTTTCTCTTTCTTCTCATCTCTTGCTGGCAGAGAATAAGCCCCCGTGTGCTCTCCTCATGTCCTCGCCCCACAGATGTCACCCTCGACTCACAAGAGGAGCTTGGCTGTTGCCATTGCAACCTTGCAGCCTCAGCCCTTAACTGGCAGAAGCCCCTCCTTGCCAGCCAACCCAAGCTGGGGAGCAGACATTTGAACAGCTCTTCTTACAGTGATACAAGGCATTTTTTCAAGGAAAGAGTCATGTGACCAAATGGACACCTCGCCCTACCTTTTGGACACCCAATAGAGGCAAACGGACTACTTAATCCACGGACAAAATGGATAACTTAATCCGCGAACCAAAAGCACTGGTTCAGATCAGAAGCCACAGTGATTCATGCTGGATAGAATGCATGTAAATGTACTTGCAGTTCTCTATGCCTATTAAAAAGCAAAACACTTTCGCCTTAATCCAGATGTCAGGACTGTATATAGCAAAGAAGCTAACATTCACGAATGATCTGAATGAGAAAATGGACACCCAGTAACAATTTCCCTAAAAAATGCCTTGCATCAGCATTTCTCTTCAGTGGTGGATTGTGACCCTTTCCAGTGGAAAGGAAGGAAATAGGTCAGCCTTGGCATTCACACATTTCTAGGAGACCTGAGGATTTTCAAGGACTCAGAACAGATCTGAATGATCTCCCTCTGTTCTGCAGGGAAAAAAGAAATCAGACAACTGAATGACTTTCTCTTTATAAGGTGCCCATTCAAAAGCAAGGCCTTCCTGCTTGCCTGATCCCCTAACAGTTTACTGTCCCTTGCCCTTCTCGTTCCTCTCCCCTTCCCAACCACTGGCTTTGCACAGGGTCTCTTATAGTTTGGATTATGGATGTCCAGAGAGACCATCTCCATGCTGCCATCTGTGAGGCTGCCAGGCTGCCGCTGCGAAAGATCACAGGGTGGCACTGTGCCAACAAAAATACACAGCAGGCCCCAAATGTTGCAAGAGGCTGCCTTCATCTCAGTCTTCCCCCCTGCCTGACAACTTCATGGTGACACAACTTGCTTGTTTACATATATATGAATGCGTCCATAGCTCTTCCATAAATATATTCACAGCAAGTCATAGCACAGTCATGTTTCCTTTGGTCAAGGCCAGCAGGGTGTAATGATTTGCACGTTGAACTAAAACTCTAGAGACCAGAGTTTGAACCTCTGTTCAGCCATGGAAACCCACTGGGTGATCTTAGGAGAGTCACGCTCTCTCAGACTCAAAGGGAAACAAAGGCAACCCTTCCTCTGAACAAATCATGCCAAGAAAACCTCGTGATAGGCATGCCATAAGTTGGAAATGACTTGAAGGCATACAGTAACACCACCACCGGAAAGATACCAGAACCCATGTGATCGTGGAAGCTAAGCAGGGTCAGCCTTGGTTAGCACTTGGATGGGAAACTGTAAACGAACACCAGGTGCTACATTTGGATGGGAGACCATCAAGGTGGGTATTCCTTGCCTAAGAAAAACTTTATGAAATTCATGGGATAACCATAATTTGACAGGCAACTTGAAAGCACATATTCAAGGTAACAACTGTTTTTGTTGCTGTTGTTAAAACACACACACACAAATGAGATCATCAAGTCTAGAAACTAGGAGCAGTGGGGGACCTTTTGAAACAAACAAACAAACAAATCATTACCAGAAGGAAGGAAAAAACAGTGAGAGCTGCCACCAAGACAGCCTCGCTCCAGCAAGTATATTCCACAAGAAAAATGCAGCCACCAAAAATGCTCTGTTCTGCAGTTCCATGAACCTTGCCTCAGTATATGAGGGAATGTTGTTTGGACAAGACACAAAGGGAAAGACACTTCTTTCCAGGAAGGAGAGTGTGGGCTTTTGTAAACAGAAGAAGCTGCCATCTTTTGGGGCCACTTAACCTAACCTGGAGCCCTTCTACACTATAGATCTATGGTGCTGCTATTCCCCTTTAACTGTCAGGGTTCCATCCTGTGGAATTCTGGGGCTTGTAGTTTCATGAGGCGGTAGAACTCTCTGGCTGAGAATTCTAAATGTCTCTTCCTAAACGACAAACTCCAGGATTCCATAGGACGGAACATGGCAGCGGAAGTGGAACAACAGCACTATAATTCTGTAGTGCGAATGGGCCCCTGGCCTCCTCTGTCACAGACAGAGAGCTCTCCAAGTTCTCTCATTGGGTGAGGGGGGTATATTTCAAACAGCCTAGCTAATTTCTGTGATCTTTTGACCCCAAAGAGGCTACCAGAGAGTGACACACTGTGACTTTCAGCATGCAAAGCACTCAGATTCCTCCCTTTCTATCCTAGAGATGCATATACAGAGGGTGCAACCTGATCCGTTTTTCAGCAGGGTCACATGAAGGCTCCATAACTCCTAATAAAATCTGGTTGAGGGAAAGAGGAGCAGGAATGAATCATGAATAGCCCGTGTGACCCCAAGCCATGTGGAAGGTTTACTATAGAAGTCCTCTCTCCAAGCCATATGGTGATATGAGGAGGAAACATCTGAACCAACACCATCTGTTTAGGATGAAATATGAGCTGGGCTATATCTCTAAAACCCATGTGGGATGACAAGGCTCAGCCTGCTCCCCACAGACCCAGAAAACCATGTGAGGTAAGTCTGCTCGTTCTTACTATGAGGATTAACCCATGTTTGGCCAATTTCCCTTCAGACAGTACATGGGGAAGATATGTACCCGATATGGCAAAAATCTACCCACCCATCAACCCTTGCACGTAAAAAACTAGCACACCAATCATTTATAACTGATATTGTTTTAAGGAGGAAAATTCAAGTGCTTGAAGCCACAAGAAGAGGTGCAGGCTGAACATCTTTAGGAGCACCAAGCCAACAACACACACACGTCCAACCAATAAGCAGAGTGCTGTCTCTTCCCCCACTGATTAACCACAACCAGTCCATATACACTGGGAATGCGGAGAGAGAGAGATACAAGGAAAGGCTTCCAGATCACAGAGTTTGACTGGGGTCCCCAAGTAGAAATCTAGAACTTCTCATTCCAAGACTCCCCAAAAAACAAATGGAGGCTCACAACGCAGCTGCCCCGTCTGCCAAAGATCAGGCTATGCCATCTAGACCACCATGTGCTACAAGCAGAAAGTCTAAGAATAAGTTCCAGGAAAGCCCTCTCCCAACACACACACACACACACACACACACGCACACATCCCTACAAAGGAATGAAAACATTAGAGATCAGTACGTGGGAAGTCCCTCCTCCATCCCAGATAGGAGCTTTGGCCTGTACTCTCTCCACCTCTTTGGCTTCCCAACTTTGTCCCCACTTCCCACCAGTACAAATGCCCTTGGATCTGAGACCTGGGGTCCGTCCACCCTTCAGAATTATAGTGCTATGATCTCACTTTAACTCCAATGGCTCCATGCTATAGAATCCTGGAGGTTTGCGGTTTGGTGAGGGGCACTACAGCTCTCTGGCCGAGAATTCTGAACGCCGCTCCCTAAACTGCAAATCCCAGGACGCCACCGGATGGAACCACAGCAGTTAAAGTGGAATCATAGCCCTATTATATATTTCACGCGAATGGGCCCCAGGCCTCTCACCAGGTGTCGCTAACATGCTGGGGCAGAAGGACACGGAGTGGAGGAAGGCCTTAGAGACAACAAGCCAGGTTCACGGGACTCACGCACAAACTGACAGCCACAGCCGGGCAAATACACACACGCATACACAGCCGCCAAACGGTAGGAAGACCTTGGCCAAACTGTACTCACGCGGCGATTCACACGTGCAGAGGGCCCGGAAGAGCCTACACGGATTCGGCAGGGAGGCTCAGCGACGTTTCCACGGCCGCCCCCCTCCCAATCCGTGGCCTCTGGGCGCTCTCCAGGGTGCTGAAACTCCCGCCGGCGCCTCCACTCCTAAACCCCCCTCCGCCTCGATCCCGCGCGGGCTTCCTTACCTTCTCGATCTTGCGCAGCCACTCCTTATTCTGGGCCAGCTCGGCCATGAAGGCGCGGTGCCGGAGCCATCGCTTGGGAGCCCGCGGCGGCGGCGGCTGCTGCAAAGGCTGCGGCGGCTGCTGCTGCTGCTGCTGCTGCTGCTTCCAGGAAGACGCGTCCTTGTCGCGGGGGCCCTCGCCGGCCATCAGCGCCTCTTTCTCGGCCACCCAGCCATCGAGCTGCACGCGGACAGAGGAGGAGGCGCGCGTCAGTCCCTCGAGCGGATCCCCCTCCCCACTTTCCCCTGTCCGGTCCGGTCCGGTCCGGTCCGGTCCAGTCAGGCCCGGCCCGGCCCGGCCCGGCGGCTCCTGAGACCCGACGCCCTCCCCAACCCCTCTTCTCCCGCAGCGGCTGCACGACTCGCTCGCGGGGGAGAGCGCAGCCAAACTCTCCCCCCCCCCGGACCGGCTGTGTTTTGGTTCGCTCCGCTCTGGACCTTGCCTGGCTGCTGCTGCAGCGGGCGAGCCGAAAGTGGAGGAGGAAGAGGAGGAGGCGCCCTCCCTTCCCCGAGCGAGCGAGGGAGCGGCGCGTCACCGGCTGGCAGGAGGAACACAGACGGGAGGGACGGGCGCGCGGCCGGGGCCTCGGACGCCTGGGTCCCACCCCGTGCTGGGGGAAGAAGGGGGCGGCGCTCACGTGCCCGCTTCACCTCAGCTCACCCCCCGTGATGAGGAGGATGGGGAAGCCCTGGAGCTGGATCGCTCTCGGGGGGGGGCGGTATTTGGGAAGGGGGGCTGCCAAAATAGCATCTCTCCACCCCCTGGAAAGGGAAGGAGAGAGGATCAGCCCCGCCCTGGGCTTCCCTACCCTGCCCTCACCCACCCAGGAAAGACTGGCACACCTTGCTCAGCTCAGCCGCCCCCCAGGAGGAATTTGGAAGCAGGAGAGGGGGACTGCGGCCCCCCCCCGACTTCTTCAGCTCGCGTTCAAAGCTTCATCTCTCACCTGTTTCACCCTCTCTTCCCGTTCCGCACCCTCCCAGATCATCAACCAAGGGGCCCTTCCCCGGGGAGGGGGGGAAATGTATATTTGGCCTTGGGAAGGAAGAAGCTCGCCCCCTCCCCAATTTTCACAGGGGGGAAAAACAGGTCCGTTTGCCTGTCGCGGATTTCCTCACTCAAGGAAAAGAGGGGCGCAGCAGAATCGGGGTCACCACAGAGTAAGTGGGTCACGGAAGAGGAGGGGATGATCCTCGGAGCTCAAGAAACAGCTAGGCCTAGACAGAGAGCTACAACGCCCCCCTCCCAAGGGCAAAGGAGGGAAAGGGGCTTAGAAATCCAGGCCCTGCAACCCCCGCAGGAAAAGACACTCTTTCTTTGGCCACCTCTCTTCCCAGAGCTCCCATTTTTTAAAAAAATTATTGTAGGATCAGGCTGCAGCTTCCCCCCTCCAGTCGTCCCTCCCATCACTCCCCCCCTTCTGCAGTTCCTTTTCTTTTTGCAAATGGAAAAGATACTATCCACGCCATGCATGGATGTAAACGTTCCATATCCATCATCTGCATTGCCACGAAAAGATGAAAAGCAACTCCTGCCCTCACCACCTTCGACCTGGGGAAGCAATGGTCTTCTGCTTGCTTTCAGGACTAAATTTTTTTGTGGGGAAGTCTCCAGTCTGGCCCAAACTTCTGCAAAGCCCCAGTCATTGCAAGAAAACATCTTAGCCTGAAGAGGGGGCCCAGATGAGAAAAAAAGCAGGGCAGGGAAGAATTATTAGAACCTAGCAGGTTCAGGGACATATCGTGAGTACAAAATAGAAAGAAGACCCCCGAAACAAAGACGCAGAAAAAAATGGATAGAGGGACTGCTGGTGGAGATGAGGAATAGCAGGTGAGGGAGGCAAATACAGGGGTGCAGTTTGCACCTGGTTTTGTTCTGCAGTTGATTGGCTGAATAAAGGTATTACCCCATTATGGATGTTTTGGGGATTTTTTACTAATGGCCAATCCAGCTGTCTTTTTTTGTACCTCCAGCTTTAGCTTCTCAGACACCCCACAGATAAGGGTCCCTTTTGGGGCATCCTTTGGCTGGCCCCAAGCCATGGAGCTCCATGCTCCCACCCCTGTTTTCAGGATCCCCCTTCTCTGCAATGCAGGGACATCCATTTCTTGTCTCGCCATATTCAGACTGCAACTCGGGAAGGGGGCTTACTCCTGCCATTGCAATCCATACACATCATGAAGCTGGAATGTGGGTGTGCTGGAAAAGACTGGGGGTGGGGGGAGAGAACTCGTACACATATGCCTAGCAAGGGTTCATTAGCATAACCGAAGAACAGCCTGGAAACATACACGCCACCCTAATTAAGGAGAAATGGAAATGTCTTCCTGGGAGTGGCCAAAAATGCAAATTGAATGCTAAGGAGAATCACTGGAGGAAAGGAAGCTGCTTCCATTTCCCTGATGGGTGGCATGGGAGGGTGTGTATCTTTTTGATGCCAAGCTCCTGGCCCTCCACAGGCCTGTGGCACTCGCACCCCTGTAGCTTCTTAGATTCCTCATCCTTCTTCCTGATGCTCACAGACATCTCTAAGATCTGATTTATCCGCTCAGCAGAATTGAGCAGCAGAGCTTTCCCTGGATTATACTACTCTAGACTAAAAGTAGTGTGTGTGAGAAGAGAATTACATGCTTGTTTCTGTAGGTTAAAATAAAAACAACCCTCGTCTATGGAAAGCTAGCATCTCAGGGAGAAGATGTCAACTTATGTCTTCACTGGAGCATTCCTGTGAACAACACAGAAACTCCTCCTGTTTTCTACTGCACTCCAGATTTGATACATTCAAGACGGTGTGGGGAAGCCCATGTCTGAATATATCCCTTCTCAACTGCTGGGTACCCTAATCCCCTGCTACCAACATGCCCACAGCTGGTCCATGCATTTAGGAAGACAGCCGAGGGGCTGATAAACTGGACCTTTTTCTCTCCCCACAAGCCCCACAGGTAGCAGAAGCAGCAGCATACCTCATGGCAGTTCTGCAGAAAGCGCTGCAGCTCCAGGTGGTCATTGAGATGCTGCATCCACTCTTGGGCGAGATGCACATTTTGTTGGCTCCTACAAGGAAGAAAGAGAACCGGTCAGGATGGAGCTGTCTGCAGACCTGGACAGGCATGGAGGGGAATGAGACTGCTTTTGGTTACGATGGGGAAAATGGAGTTCTCCAGATGGTGCTGGTCTATAAATTTCATCAGCCCACAATGCTGGCTGTTGGATCCCATGTCTGGGGAATGGTGAGTTCAGGTTATACTCCAGGCTTAAAGGCACTGCCCAATGTCCTCAACACTTTGCTAAAGGAGTTCAGCACCTTGGATAGCTCCTTCAAAGCTAGCAAAAATCTGGAATGGACTCACTGTCCCATAACATGGGAGCCAACTGCCACTTGTAGCTGATATTGAAAGATGCGGAGAATTGTAGTCCAATAACATCTGAAGGGCCACACGATTCTCCCTTGTCCTCTTGGGGTACAGAAAGCGGGATGCACACAGCCTCTCAGACCCACTCTTCTTCATGAAAGCACAGAGACTGTGCCTGATGCCATCTGTCATTGAGGCAAGTGCCCTTTCTGCCCACCGAGGTTTCAGTTACTATGGTGGGATCTGTTTGCTGTCCCACAATGAATATTCCTAAAGATGTACTGGGGGAAAAATCTAGGAAGGCACCTCATGACATCCCACTGTCTCTTCTCCACTCTCCTCTGCTTTTCTGACTTATGATAATTGTTACAGCTAACAGAAGCACCTCCTCCTTATTTTGTGTGCAATATCTCAAGAGGGGGGCAATGGAGCTGACCAAGCTCCTTAGGTTTGGCAAAACTTACCTTAGGCTGCACAGGTTTTGCAAAGCTCATTTTCATTAGCATTTGTTACATTAGCCCATACAGCAGAAATAGCAGTCATGTGGCTCTCTGAGTACTGGCAGATTGCAACACCGATCAGTTCTCATAAGTATAACCAATAGTGGGGAATGCTGGGAGCTGCTACATAATTTGTATCTCTGCTACTATACAAAGAATTCACTGTATATAAGGAGCCACTATAGCTGTAGGGTCTCACAACAGGCTGAAAAACATTGCATAGTATCACAGAGTTGGAAGAGACCACAAGGGCCATCGCATACAACCCCTTGCCATGCAGGAAGACACCGTCATAGCATTCTCGAAAGGTGGCCATCCAGCCTCTGTTTAAAAACCTCCAAAGAAAAAGGCAGTGTATCCCACTGTAGAACTGCTCTTACCATCAGGAATTTAGTTCTTCTAATGACTGGTTTATAACAGGATACTGGCCATGAGGATGGGCATTTGTCTCTGCCACAGGCTCACTGCTCTGCTCGTGGCCAAATCCCACAGTCTGTCACACCCAGTCAGCAGTAACAATGCCACTTTTCCCATGGTAGTCCCAGGGGCCAGATTTCTTCAAATCCACCCAATGCCACCAAGGCCTAGGAAGCATGATTGCATTGCAACATTTCCAGTCCTGATCTCTGCTAAGCCTTTTATTTTTAATCTACTGACGGTTGAAACAAGCTGTTCCTGACATTGTGAATTTGAGTACTGCCAAGCTTCCCACTTGACTTTATTAGCAGTGGGACTGAGTTGCAACCCAAATAAAATGCTAAACAAGATTACACAGCATCTGGAATTACATTTTCTTCATCATCATCATCATCATCATCATCATCATCATCATCATCAATAATAATACCATCAATATACTATTTTCCTGCTGCTTTAAGCAAAAATAATAACACAGCACAGTCCTCAGCTGCTTTATCTATCTGGAGCAGATAAATATATTAAGGATTTGACACCAATTAAAACGTCAAATGAAATTAGCACTGGGTCCTTCACAAAGGGAGACTTCAAAGAGAGACTTCTGCATTAATGAGGGAAGGGTTGCCTTAATTGGCTCCACATGGTTGTGGGGCCCTTTCTTCTTTCAGTCTCAAGCCCCGTCTCTACCTCCCCTCAAATATTCGGAAACCTCCAGACAAATTTCCTTGTTGTTGGACTGATCCGGGCTGGGAAGCCGCTGGGACAATGGATGCTAGCCTCAGCTTTTGTTCTTTTCAAGAAGGCCTCCTATGGAGATAAGAGATCCTCTTGCAAAAACGAGGGCCTGGATTTCCATAGCGGTTAAGAAGAGAGAGGCAAAGCTTACATCTGCCCAGAAACTGTATTATGTCTCTGAACCACTCTTTGCTTTTTAAGTAACTGAACTTTAAAGTCAGAGGAAACTGGACATCTGAATCTTGCTGTGATTCTCCCCCACTGAGTCCATTCCCTTTCTTCCCTCTAAGTCTTGCTCTCTAACCCAGCACATATATAGGGAGCTGGAGAGCTATGTTATAAACTTGGGAAAGGGCACTCTGCACATGCCCTGAGACACTCTCATCTTTGTGATGATGGCTCCTATTTCTGAAGGGCATTGTGGCATTCAGACCCTTCACTAAGGCTACCTGTTGTTCACTGGTGACCTCGTATCAGGCCTTTGTAAGCAATTCCCAGGCAGAGTGGTGAATATAACATTTCGAGAGTGCCCTGAAAGGACCAGGAGTTTTGAGCTCTTGTCAGTCACCCATGTCAACATCAGCATCTGGAGTATTGACAACCAAGGCTGAAGAAATATCTGACAAGAGAAAGCCCCCTCCCTGTCTCCTCAGCTCCCATAGTGTTTTCATAAGTGTTTGGAAAATAAATCAAATCACCTTTGTTCCTCTGTTATCAGAGCCAGCTCAGCCAAACCTGGCCTTCCCCTTTCCCCAGGGTGACCAATTAGCAATTCAAACAGATATGATGGACAGAACTGTGTGAACTGGCTGTTCTAATATACAGAGCTGGATGGAAGAAAACAGACAAGCAAGGAATAAGGTAAGGCATAGGCTAGAACAGAAAAGAAGCTCACATCTTTGTATGCCTAAAAAGAGAAGACGTGACCTTGCTTCACTGGTTTTCCTGGCAACACGGTAAAGCTGGAAGCATTTGAGAGGTAGATTTTTGTATAACAAAGTTTCTGCCTTTTATAAAATAAAAATTAATGCAGATTAGTGTTAGGAGTCCTTACTTGCTAACTCACTGTATCTACCAATGAATTATACATTCCAACTGTGGTGAAGAATGTTTGCATGTGAACACATATCCCTATTCACAGAGAACTTTGATATCAGACAGAAGACAAAGTTGGAAATCTCTTCTGCCATGTTAACTTTCTATATGCTAAGGTATTTTTGGACAGGGAAGCATTTAATTTGTGCAGTTCAAGAAAAAAAGTCTTGTTCCCTAATCCTATTCCTTGAAATTAAATTGGAGGTGGTGGCGGGGAAAGGATTTTGCAATAAGTGATGGCTGCCCGAATTAAGGGGAAAACAAACAGCTGCTTGCAAAAGAAAACAGAAAAATCCAGGACTCAGTCACTGTAATAATTTGGCAGCTGTTTGAGTATGTATTTCTCTTATTCTCTTACCACATCACACACACACACACAACACTCATCAAATCTGCAGATGACACCAAATTGGGAGGGGTTGTTAATACGCCAGAGGACAGGATCAAAATTCAAAATGACCTGGACAGATTGGAGAGCTGGGCCAAGGCTAACAAAATGAAATTCAACAGAGAGAAGTGTAAGGTCTTACACTTAGGTAGAAAAAATGGAATGCAGAAATATAGGATGGGGGACACGTGGCTGGATGGCAGTACGTGTGAAAGGGATCTAGGAGTCTTAATAGACCACAAGATGAACATGAGTCAGCAATGTGATGCGGCAGCCAAGAAAGCCAACGCAATTCTCAGCTGCATCAATAAAAGTATCGTGTCTAGATCGAGGGAGGTACTGGTACCACTCTACTCTGCTTTGGTTAGACCTCATCTTGAATCCTGTGTCCAGTTCTGGGCACCCCAATTCAAGAAGGACATGGTCAGGCTGGAGCAGGTCCAGAGGAGGGCGACCAAAATGGTGAGAGGCCTGGAAGCCAAGCCCTATGAGGATAGACTTAGAGAGCTGGGTATGTTCAGTCTGCAGAAGAGAAGGTTAAGAGGGGACATGATAGCCATGTTTAAATATTTGAAGGGATGCCATGTAGAGGAGGGAGAGGGCTTGTTTTCTGCCGCTCCAGAGACCAGGACAAGGAGCAATGGATTCAAGCTGCAGGAAAGGAGATTCCACCTGAACCTCAGGAAGAACTTCCTGATGGTCAGGGCTGTCCGGCAGTGGAATATGCTGCCTCGGAGTGTGGTGGAGTCTCCTTCCTTGGAGGTTTTTAAGCAGAGGCTGGATGGGCATCTGTCAGGAGTGCTTTGAGGGTATTCCTGCATGGTAGGGGGTTGGACTGGATGGCCCGTGTGGTCTCTTCCAACTCTACATTTCTATGATTCTATAACACATATAAAATGGAAGCAAAAGGAACAGTTGATGGTTTTTCAAACACAGTTCTCCTGGAAGAGAGAGATTTGGAAGATGAGTGAATTAAACCATTCAGGATTTCAGAAATGGACCGGAGGTTGGGCTTGGGGCCTCCGAGACTAGGCTAGGGGAGCTGAGCCCCTCCAACCCCAAAATGATCAAACCAGTTAGAACACAAAGACTCCCGTGTAGTCAATTCCTCTCTGGAGTTATCAAGCAGAAGTATATGATCAAGCACCACACAGAACAAATATGAAGACAGCTATTGTTGTCAAGCCCTCTCATAAATAGCAAATGCTATGTGTGGTCTATCCTACATACATTTAATTGGGAGATAAGCTACACTGGGCTGAACTTCTAGTACATTTGCGTTTGCAAGCATCTTCCTATTTCAGGATGACTGAATGATATTGCACAGGAAAAGTAATTTGCCCAACGCATGACATTCCGTATACTTGATTTTCTACACCTCAGGCTTGTGACAACAGATATCATTGGAACCTTTGCATTCACTTAATAGGGTCTTGTATATTTTCCCCTTTGCCTGTTAATCGTATTTTTTAAAAAATCTATTCGGTTTTGTTATATTTGATTTATTATCTTGCCACTGCTTTCATGGTTGTCAGATTGTTTTGCAGTTCAGCTGCTTGATCTTCTTTTAATGTAATGCATTCTGTGTCTTCGTTGTTTCGTAAAAAATAAAAAATATATTTGCAAGCAGGCAAACTTCTCCAGTTCCAATTTTCCAGTTTTTGTGTGTTCACCTCCAGGTAAGAAGTGCAAACCTCCTACTCAGCTAGGAGAGCAGTGGCTTCCTATAATGTGCAAGGCTTAACTAATCTGTTGCTGCAGCATATAAAGTCCCCAGAGATATCTATGTATTCACTTAGTCAACTTCCTTTCTCCCTCCCAACGGCTGTGGTGCCAGGGCTCACCCTCCACTCTGCATCCACCTTCTGGCCAGAATCAAGTGGGCTAGACAAATGTCCCTTATATCCCCTCCCCAATTCCCCACTAACCCCCTTACATCTTGATCTGGAAACAGCCCTTTTAGCTATGTTTTCTGTCTTAAATTCCAAACAGGGAAATATGTTCTCTCTTTGTGTATGTGTGTGTTTGAATGACAAGTTGTGAGCAACTGTCAATTGTGTTCAATGCACAAAGCTTAATGACGTGATGAAGGACTGCTCCCAGGTCTTAGGTTTTGGTCCACAAAACTCGGCCTGAGATGACCCTGCACTGACAACCCTAGATGGGACAAATGCTAACAGGAAATGGTTTGTAATAAGCTGCAATGGAAATTATTTCCCAAGACTCTCTTTTGCTGCCACGAAGGGTCTCATCATTTAAAAGGAATGTTCAGTCTCCTTACTTTGCCTGCAGGGCTTCCATTTTGTCCTTCACCCGCTCGCTATAGATGTTGCCCTGCCGGATCAGGCTCTCGCCAGCCTTGAGAGCCGTCGTGGTCTTCTGCATGTTGAGCTCCATGGTGGTCATGAAGTCCTTGTGCTTCTTGATAGCCTTCTCTGCTGCTTCCACAGTTGTGGGCAGCTTGGCGTGGGCCAGGGTGGCTTCCTGAAAGAAAATTCCAAAAGAGTTGAGAGCTGGTTATGAACAAACGACGATGAGGTTTCCTGTCCCAATGGCAGCAGGTAGAGCCAACTCTGAGAGCCAGTGTGGCTTGACAGCCCTCAGATACTGTCACACTACACAGTTAAAGCACTATGACTTCACTTTTACTGCCATGGTCCCACCTTACGGAACTTTATGGGTCAACGGACAGTGGCTGGGAGGCAGGACTCCAGAGATCATCCTGTCTCTACCATGATCTAGCAAGCTTTTGGAAATAATGAATGCTGGTGTCCTACCAGGTGAGAAATCAGTCACAGCAAACACAATGTAGGATGTAGAACAGTGCAGAAGTTATGCTGGGGGCTCAGTGGTGAACAGTGACTTCCAGGTCAGACTTAGAGCTATCCAAGTTATTGAATCCTACTCCCTAATGTTCAGCATGATGGAAAGTCCCCTTAAAGCCTGGAATAAAACTCACAGCAGATTCACTGTACCCCTGACAAGGAAGCGATCAGCAACCTTGGGGCAAGCTTAGGAAGACTAGTCCCTCCTAAACCTCTTTAAAAATCTTCTTTCCACCCCCTCCAAAAAAGTCAAAATCAAGGTGATCCCAAAAGGACAGATGTCCTTCTTTCTGTCCCCATGCCTGGATAAAATGGCAAATATGTCCCTATTACCAACACCTTGGTTATGCCCGACATCTATGAGAGGTGCAAACAGAGCCTGCATCTGAAGATTTTATTCTGCCCCCTCTCATTTGAGGGGGCATACCGTGACTCACACAAAGGACTCCTTGCCACAAGGGTCCTCCCTTTCTACCAGCTGTAGACTCATCGCCAGAGGCAATGCTGCCATCACTGTCATGCCACAAGACTGTGAACGAAGGGACAATATTTTGGAGGAGCAGAATGTAACTGTTATGGTCACTTGGCAAATATGGTCTATTCTCTTGGACAGCCCTTTGCTAGCAATTTAGAATGCAGATTTGTCATCACCCAGATGGGTTACTGCTATGCAAACACCGTAAAAAAAAAATGAGGCGTCCTGGTACCTAGACAGGCTCCCACCCTCTGCCTCCCATTGCCACATGTTCACGGGGACTCCATAGCCACCTGTCTTGCTGGAGGAGGCTTCCCCCTCCGCCGCCTCATCTTTGCATCACGCCATATGCACAAGTGGTCGATGCTCTGGGAAACAAACAGCACCTGTCATTCTGTGCTTTGCAGACACAGTGGTAGCATGGATGCAAACTCTCCTCTGCACACATTAGGCCAAAGGGGAAAGTAGCCAGACTCGCCCTCCCTTCCTTCTCTGTCCAAACGGTAGTGAGCAGCCTGCAATTGTTAGACTGGAAATATGCCACGCAGAAAAGCTGACCCAAGCAGACAGGCAAGGAAGCAAATATGCAAGCCCATTAGGCCTGCACCCCAGCATTTTTTTGCAAATTGTAGCCCTTCCTGGTGGCAGCTGCCAAGTGGGAGCTGTACAAATTTTGAAGGCTAAAGGAGATGGGTGGGTGAAGACTTTTGGTTGTGTTTTGACAGTGTATCCCCTCATACTGCCCTCTTAGCCATGGATAGGGTCGCTGCACCTCCAGACTCAGAATCCCCAAATGCCTGAGACAGTGGTGAGTTTCTAAAGATTGCAGAAGATCTGTGGGGGGAACCCCACTCACATCTCCCCCTTTTCATCAGCAGCACCTCTTTCTTAAGGGTGCCAGAGCTTAGCACGGTTCACCCATGGATTCATTCCAGTTCATGGCACAGAATTTCCCACAGTGCCAAGTGGTTCACCCTAGATGGGCTTCCCAGGAGAGCTGAGGGACAAGTCAGAGCCTCTCTTTTGTCTGCACTTGCCCACTACACGGCCCATGTGGCTCCCTAACTCTCTGACCCTGTTGTCCCAAGTTAAACCTGGTTTCTGTGAGCCATATAAGGCTACTTCAGATGAAGTGAAAGCCCCAAATGAACTGAGGGGTATCCTGCCCTGGGTAGTCCCTGTGCTGCTCCTGTCTTCTTGTGGTGCTTCTCACAGACCAAGTTGGCACACTCAAGGAAAACCTGTGTGCTTGAACCTGTGCACCTCCACTCATAGATGCCACCCACTGGCCATTCTAAAGTTGTTCTCCTTATGAGAAAACTGTGGACCTCTATAGGATCATCCGTGGCACCCTCCCATGCCTCTCCCTGCAATAACTGATCTTCACACATTTCTTGATCCAAACAAAACCTTCAAGCTTTCCCAAGCCATGGAATTGTCAGCTACTCTTCATAAGCAGCCTCTAAAGAGCATCTGCCCTGAGTTACTGCCATGTGGATTTTAATTGATGGATGCATCCATTATTTGGTTAAAAGCAGGATAGTTAATAGACTGCAAAAAACCCTTTAATTGGCCAACAGCTCCCTCCGGCCTTGGCAAAACTGCTGTCTACATCACTGGCTCAGGGAGCAGAGCCCCAAGAATGCAAGGCCACAGCACAGCCACGCAGCTGATAAGAAGACAGCAAGGCAGCTTGGTTCAAATAAGGTATCTGGGCTAAAGCCAGATAGTGGTATCTCTGCTATGTGGGGACGGCGGGTGGAGTTCCGGTTCCTAAGTCCCACCTCTCTTAGAATGGATAGGCTGCTGTTACTCACAAGGTGCCAAAAAGCACCAAGACCTTCACTTCTTCTCTGCTATTATTTCCCATCTCCCCGGGACCAATGTGTGGCATTCAGCACTGGCTCAGATAAAGCCCCAGCTGCAAAGCGCTAACCAAACCCGATTAAATGGGGCATGAATCCATGTGCAGCCAAGCGCTGGAGTTGCATAAACTCTCCTGAAACCCTTTGACATCTGCTAAGGCGGAATGATTGGCACTTTAGCTCTGCTTTGTGAAGCTACAAAGAGCCAAGAGACAGAAACGCCAACAATCTGGCTCTGTGTGTGTGTGTTGGCAGTGTGATCAACCTGGAAAGCAAGTCCTGGGTCCCTGTCCTCCCACCACTTCCACTGCAGAGCCATCAGCAGGCAAAAGAGAGCCACAGCAAAACCTGGCCAGAGCAATATGAAAAAAAAGGAGAGACCTCTTTGCATTATACTTGCGGACTCTGCCCAGTCATTGATCAAACAGTTTTGTTTGTTTGCTTTGCTGCAGAATAGGAATAGACTATTTCTTTTTTTCTCTTCATCACCATCCATGCCACTAGCAGCACGAAGCTTAACGTGTAATTTTGGCGCTGCTTTACATAGGCCATTTCCGCACTACATTGTTATAGTGTTCTTATTCCACTTCCAATATCCTATATGGAATCCTGGGATTTGTGGTTTAGACAGGGGCTGTTACAATTCTCAGCCAGAGAGCTCTTTGGCCTCAGTAAACTACAACCCCCAGAATTCCTCAGGATGTTGAAAGTGGAATAACAGCACTATAACAATACAATGCGGAAATGGTCATAGTTTATTTAACATCATGTCCCTTTTGGCAACCAAATGAGGCCAATCCCAACCCACTCCTCCAAAAATGCCAAAAAACAACAATTATTACTTTGCAGAAGTGATGCAATTGGTAACAGACCTACCTGCTCAGTACCTGTGTGAAGTTTAATAACTGCCTTTGTTTTATTAAATATGGCTCTGAATTCATCAGACTTGCTGCTATTGCTGTGTGCCTTCAAGTCATTTCTAACTTATGGCTACCCTAAGGCAAAACTATCATGGGGTTTTCTTGCAAGATTTGTTCAGAGAGGGCTTGCTTTTGCCCTCCTCTGTGGCTGAAAGAATATGATTTGCCCAAGGCCACGCAATGGGTTTTCATGGCTGAGTGGGGGATTTGAACCCTGTTCTCCAGAGTCATAGTCCAGTGCTCAAATCACTGTACCATCTGGCTCTCATCAGACTATTTTGAACTAAATTGGAGCAGTGCCATCTTGCGCAGCTCTTCACTCTATACATAAATACATGGCTACCCTGGGCAACTTCCCACCAAGTTACACCCAGAAACAATTTTTTAATGATATAAGGTGATGGGGGGACTCACACAGCTCTCCAGAGGATGTCGGACTGCAACTCTCAGCAGCCCCAGTCAGCGCAGCCAATGGTGAGGACTGCTGGGAGCTGCAGTTCAACATCAAACAGAGGAGCCCACAATTTCCACCACTGATAGAAAAATTGACTGGCAACTAAAAGCCTCTCCATCTTCAAGTGGTTGAGTGCTTGCAATTATTATTTGACCCTTCACTAACCAGCAAGAAAAGGCTAATAATTATCCACTATTAACCTGCAACTAATCAGCAATAAATAGCAAGTATTCAGCAAGCAGTTACATCAGATTCTACACATGAATTGGAACTCATCCACCACATCTCTCGAAAAGGAGCATTCACTGTTGTGAATTCAGTGCTGTGCAAAACCTACCACAGATAATACTAATAGTAATCCAGGTTTTTTTTTAATCTAGGAGGGTTTTGCTGAGTCAGTTCTTTACTCTGCCAAGAAAAGAGGGAAACTGCTCCCACAAGACCTAAAATGGCCCAGGAAGGTTCAAAATGTTGCAAAAATGCTCCCTACACCCCGAGAAGGCATTTGGGGCAAAAAACTAATACCTGAGAGGGCATAGAGGCCACAAAAGTGGCCTATGGACTGCACTTTTCCCACTCTGGTGTAAATAAATCAGCTGGAGAAGCAAGTTCTGGAACTGTCATTTGAGGGCAATCCCAGATTCATAGGTCACACAGGCCCATACTAGCAGCTGGGTACCATCAGAAGCTGAATTCAACATTGTTAGGATCACAAGTTTCCTTTCCTTTTCCTTTATCTGAAAAAAAAATCCTAGCCTTTCTTCTGGCTTTGAGGAGATATCTGAAAGGGCCTGCTGAATTTTCCATAGGACAGAGAATAGATTTTGCATCCTCCAAAATTTTCCCTTTAACCAAAAACAAAACAAAACAAAACAACCCTAGCAACATGGGTAAAACAACAGGACATGGTACACAACTGACCACAATCGTTCATGTAGGCTGCAATGTGCTGTTTCTCTTGGGGCAGAATCTGGTTTTGTTCTGGGAGAGAATTTTTAATTTTTTTAAAAAAAGTACAGCCACTGACACGGGTGGACAAAGTATAGATCTCTAGATGTTGCGGGACAGCAACACCCAACATTCCTTACCATCGACTCCGCTGGCTTGGTCTCATGGGAGCTGCAGTCCAGCAATATCCAGAAGTTCACCCTTTACCCACCTCGTGGGCAAGTAGACTGTGGGAGATGCAGGCTGGACTGCACAGTGAGCCATGAAAATCACTGGGGCAGCCCTTGATTCAGCTGCAGTCTTTCTAATGGGTGTTTGTGAAGTCATAATGGGGAAGAGAAGAGCCAGCTACACTCTTGTGTATGACCAGGAAGGTGCTGTTGTATTCATATCCTGATTGTGGGTTTCCTATAAGCAACTGCTCGCCTGCATTAGGTAACAGCAAGCCTCACGCTGCAGTGGGAAGGTTGAGTCAGAGGGGCAGCTATGAATATTACCTGGTTGTACAGGCAGGCCTCAGCCTGCTTGGCGTCTCGTAGGAAGAGGAAAAAGATGTGAGCCTGGACCAAGACTTCTCGCCGGTTCTCCCACATCTCCAGCAGCTTGTTCCAGCCCACATCGAGCTTCTGAAGCCACTGTTGGAGCGAGAGGTAGGGCAGGTCAGCTTCCTCCAGGGCCAAGACATCATTGACCGCCTGGATCTTGGTGTAGTCCTCCTCGTAGCGGTTGATCTCCTCCTTGAGCGAGGCGTGGTGGTTCAGCAACCGCTCAGCCTCAGACAGGTTCCCTGGCAGCTCCTCCGAGGCCACGGCTGCCTGCGTCTTCACCAGCCAGGTGAGAAAACTGTCCAGGTCCTGGATGAACTGCTGCAACCTGGAAGGAGGAGGAATGTGGGGGACAAAGGTGGTAAGAGACATTCCTGCCAGAGCTTGTACTGGTTAATTTGGGCAGAACAGAGATTTGACTTGGAGAACAACCACAACACACCATTATGGCACTTTGAAATCGCTGTAACCATCATTTCCCCACCTTTTGGATTCCTGAGAGTTGTATTTTTATGGGGTGCTTCTCTGCCTGTAGTGCTGTCAATCAGGGGAAGGCATCTCACCAAACTACCAATCCCAGGATTCCATAGGATGAACACATGGCAGTTAAAATGATATCAAACTAGTATAATTACGAAAGGTTTTCCAGACTCTTGTGCCTAGCCCTGATACCCATCTCCCACTGAAACACCCCCTCTGACCCCACCTCCTGCCATCTACCTTGTAAAATTACTGTGTTGCTGTTATTGTTGGTGGTGGTATTAATAGTTGGATTTATATTCATCCTTTTCCTCCACTGAGTTGGAAACAGCAAAATAGATCCTCACAACAACAATCCTGTGAGGTGGGTCAGGTTGAGATTGAGAGAGACAGAATGTGTGGCCAAAGGTGACCCAGTAAGTTTTATGGCTTTATGGGACCTTTGCACCTGCACCTCCCAACCTACTACATTAGGGAGGGACAACTGCACCCGGGACAGAGACCATTCAGCTGTCATCCCCTCAGACTACACTGTGTGGACACCATTAAACTAGAAGTGACATGACACGACTTCTTGTTTCCTCTTCTGGCTGTTTTTCAGCTGTTCTGAGGGGGGCAAGAACAACATCACTGCTTTTTGCCACAATTTTGGTACTTCTTTGGCACTTTGAGGATATAAAAACCAGCACAGAAAAGGATGGGAAAAATCTGGGGGCTTGCTGCTGTGCCCTTGGGGCATCACGGCCACAAAAATGAAATTCAAGGGCCACATCTGGTCTATTAATCACATTCTTTCCCTTGCAACGCTAGACCCAACTATCTCTGTGTTCTTGCCCTTTCAAGATCTGCTATCACCCCTCATCCTGACCTGCTGGCCACCGTCAGCGAGTCCTCACAGCCCTGCAGAGTCCTCTTCAATGCCTCCCACTCCTCGCTGATCTCTTCAAACTGCATCAGGATCTCCATCGCCTGGGCCGGGTGTGTGTTGGCCAGTAGCTCCCCCTCCTGTTGCAGCTCTATCAGCCGGGGCTCCAGGACTACCAGGGCGGCTTCCATGGTGGACAGGCGTCGCTGGAGGGAGAGGACGCTGCCCAAGTCACCACTGTTGTACTGGGTGGACTCGATGGCCTTGCGCTTCTCCCGGATCTGGGACTTGATCTCATTGCACTCTAGGAGATAGTTCTGGATCTTCAGGATTGAGTTGAGGTGATCTTTCTTCTGCTCCACCAGCTCGACCACCCGGTTCCACCTAGGCACCCCAAAGGATGACAAGAAGAAGGAAAAAGCACCAAAATGAAGTCAAGCCAAGCTCACCAGCAGCCTCTTGCCTGATCGCCCCTGGAGAGTTGGAACTGCCTCAGCGTGGCTACAGCAGGAAACTCTAGCCTTGGGGAGCTAGGTATATTTAGCCTGATAAAAAGAAGGTTAAGAGGAGGCATGACAGCCATGTTTAAACATTTGAAGTGATGTCATGTTGAAGATGGAACAAGCTTGTTTTCTGCTGCTCCAGAAAGCAATGGATCCAAACTACAGGAAAAGAAATTTTACCTGAACATCAGAAAGAACTTCCTGACAGTCAGAGCCATTCAACAGTGGAATATGCTGGCTCAAAGCATGGTGGAGTCACCTGCTTTGGAAGTTTTTAAGCTGAGGCTGAATGACCATTTGCTGGGGGTTCTTTGAGTGTCTGCTCCTGCATAGCAGGGGATTGAACGCGATGGCCATTGTAGTCTCTTCCAATTCTGTTTCTATGATTCTATGATTCTTTTTCAGGTCTCACAACTAAGCCTTTCTGTCGCCTTGGAGCTTTTCAGGACTTTTGTTCCAGGTACCATCCAGCTGCACTAGGCCAAGAAATGCAGGGCCACTGAGTTTTGAGTGGGGCATTGATTCCTACTCAATTTCAAAAGAAAGCAATGACATATGTAGGGGAGAGAACTTGTGGTTGTGTACACAGCCTGGCATGTGAATTCATGCTGAGCATTGTCCCCACAAACAGGGTATTCTCCCTTCCTGGCCAGAGGCAACGGGACTCCATGGCTCCTCACAACTGGAGAAGTGAGAAGCAGAGAAATGGTTTCCCTCTAGATCCCAAATGCCCCTTTTTGGGCCAGCGATGCTGTCGCCGAGGTTGGATTAAAGTGGTTATGGCCCTGAAGATGTTCCAGAATTAAGGTTCCCTTATTGTACATGTATGAACCACTCCAGGAGTGGTGACGTTGAATTTAAATAAATGATATGCAATGAATAAAATATAAAATTCAGCAGACAGCAGCATAAAAAGCTTCCCATATGAACACATTTTCAGTCTTGGAACTTCGGTGAGATTAATAACTTGGCATTTTAATTAGAATCATAGAATCATAGAATCATAGAAATGTAGAATTGGAAGAGACCACACAGGCCATCCAGTCCAACCCCCGGCCATGCAGGAACACCCTCAAAGCACTCCCGACAGATGGCCATCCAGCCTCTGCTTAAAAACCTCCAAGGAAGGAGACTCCACCACACTCCGAGGCAGCATATTCCACTGCCGGACAGCCCTGACTGTCAGGACGTTCTTCCTGAGGTTCAGGTGGAAGCTCCTTTCCTGCAGCTTGAATCCATTGCTCCTTGTCCTGGTCTCTGGAGCGGCAGAAAACAAGCCCTCTCCCTCCTCTACATGGCATCCCTTCAAATATTTAAACATAGCTATCATGTCCCCTCTTAACCTTCTCTTCTGCAGACTGAACATACCCAGCTCTCTAAGTCTCAGTTAATTCAGTTAATTAACAGCTCAAATAACAGCAACATCCAGAGATTCAAAAACTGACTGTGGAAGAAGAGGACTCAAACTGTATCCTTTTCCTTCATTGCTGGGACTGCTAGCCAGTGAAGGGCCTGGAGCAATGACACTGACTAACTGAACCATTGATAATCTGGCCCTGGATGTGATGTTACACTAGAGCCCTGGGGCAATACTCTTATTATCTTCACAGGACAAAAAAGATATGCCCTGCAGCCCAGAGGGTGAAATGAGAAGCAATGGAGAAATAAAGGAAGCCAAGGAAGGGACATTTGGAATCATTCTCTACGCACTCAGCATGCAGCATCCTTGCAGATGAAAGATCCTTAAGGATGGCCCAGTTTCAGCCAGAAAGCTCTGCTCACTAGGATGGGTGTGTGTGTGTGTCTGTGTGTGTCCGTCCAAAGGGGCTAGACCAACCCAGGTTAAAAGGAGATATATACCCAGACAATGCAAAGGAAGGAAATCTGGGTGAACAAACCATGTCCGTTCATCCAATTGCCAGCCTGCACATCAGGGTGGGCAACTGTGGGTGGTTTGTGGTTCTTGTGTGCTTTCAACTCATTTCCATCTTATGGCAACCTTAAGGTGACCCTACCACAGGGTTTTCTTGGCAAGATCTTTCAGAGAGGGGTTGCCTTTGCCTTCCTCTGAGGCTGAGAGAGTGTGATTTGCCCATAGTCAACCAGTGGGTTTCCATGGCTGAACGGAGAACTGAACCCTGGTCTCCAGGATCTGTAGTCCAACTCTCAAATCACCACACCATGCCTAAGCCCCCCAGGAGGCTGTGGAGGGCTGCACTCCCCATGGCCAAAAACCGAAAAGGCATGAGGGACATTTTTGCCATGATTTTGGGTCCCTAGTGACCATTTAGACCCAGGAGAGATCTTTCGAAAAGGCCTCTCCAGGCCTAAAATGGCTCCCAAGGAACCCCCAAAACATGGTGAAAATGTCCCCAAGCCCCTTAGAGAGCATTCAGGGGCAAAACAAATGGAAAAATAGACCCCCAAGGACCAGGGAGCATGCATCCCAGCCATGGGCTGCATTTTGCTCACGCATGCTGTCCATAATGCCCCAGGAGACCCTCCTTGATTGGAGGGGGCACTCAGCAGAAGGAGCAAGGACCTCCTGTGCAGGATCACAAATGCTGCCTTCCTCCTTCAGCACACAGCATCAACAGGGATTTAGGACAGAGCCTCCATACCTGCTGTTCAGATGATCTTGGCAGGCCCGAACTTCAGAGGAACTTGGGTGGCCCCCATCAACCAGCTGCTGCACGATCTGGTTGACGTCCAGGATCCGACCCATCAGGCTGTTCATCTCTTGGTCGAGGCTTTCAAACCTGAGCAGAAAGAGGACATTTGTCAAGGATATCTCAGAAACCAAAGCAGTTGATTCAGTTAATTTGGGCTCGTTGACAAAGAGTTGGGGGTGGGACAGAGGGAAAGAGGGAGCTCTTTGTCATTTTATTCATAAGGAATGGGAACATTTAATAAAGGAAATAGGAAGAAGCTACGACTGGCCAGTCCCAATTGGCCAATCCCACCTTGGAAAGGGGCACACAAAGTGGGTGGATGAGCTGCATGAGATGTAGGAAATTTCCATATCCTTCTGCACTACTCCAGCTTGTTGTTTATCCACAATAACATAGAACAACATCCAGGAGAATTCCTTTTCTGATTCATGCCTCTGCACACGCACATGCAACCTTTTCTTCCTGGGAGTCCTGACTCTACCCTGTTATGGATCAATTCAGAATCAAATGGTCTGGAGAGGACTAAAAAAGATGCCTATCACCCTTTGTGACAGCTGATGGTTTCCACATCAGGGATGCAAAGTGGAAATGCTCTCCAAGACGCTCAATGCTATTTATTTATTTTAAATTTAAATGTATCTATTTGCTTGTTTGACTTCTATCCCGCCTTTCTCCCTATGCAGGTTCCCAAGTGGCCTGCAGCATTTTAAAAATAGAATACAGTTGAAACATTATTTATACAAAAATATAAAAAGAGTGAAGTAGTTCAGTTAAAAGCAGAAGATTAAAACAATGTGAAAATACAGATCATAATAATAACAAAAGAGAAAAACACAACCCCATCACAACCTTTTTCTCTTTCATCGGTTTTAAACCAAAGGCCTGCCTATATAAGAAGGTCTTAGCCTGTTAGCAAAAAGAAAAATGAAAGAAGGGGCCAACCAAACCTTCCATGGGGGGAGAATTCCATAGTTTTGGAGCAGTCACTGTGAATGTTTTCTCCCAAGTCCTTACCAAACATGTCTGTGATACTGTTGGGTCCAAGACAAAGCCTCCCCTCACAAGCTGTTTCAACATGGGGGGGGTGACATGATCCCTATAATCAGCCCCAGTCAACAGCTTGGCTGCTGCATTTTGGACCTGCTGAAGTTTCTGAACAGTTTCCAAAGGCAACCTCACATACAGAACATTACATTAATCCAATCCAGGTGTAATCAAGGCATGCGTTAACATAGCCAGATCTGCGTCTCAAGTAACGGGAGCAGCTGGTACCCTAGGTTTAATTGGTCAAATGCAGTCTTGGCCTCTACTGAAAACTGGGCATCCAGGCTGATAACAGAATCTAGGAGTATGCCCAAACTATGAACTTTTATGGAGTGTAACCCCATTGAGCGCAGACTGAATCTCTATTTCCCGATTCTATTGCCCAAATAGGTTGACAATATGTTTTATTCCACACTCCCATCTTGGCCTTAAAAGCATTCTCCAAGGTGCTGAACCCTATCTCCAAAATAGGTTCAGCACCTTGGATAACTCCATTAAAATCTACGTTAAAATCTAAAGCAGATTCACCACCATGCTGACATGAATGATGCTGGCTGTCACAGTTTTGCTAGCTCATCAGGTGGACCGGCAATTTGTAAGAATACCAAGCACACAAACCGAGCCAAAATTTTCTTTTCTGTGGTGCCTCCTGGAGAGTATCTCCTTCCCCCTAGTAATGCGTCCCAGGAACCTACCGGTGCTGCACCACCTCAACGTCCTCCAATTTCTGGGGCACGTCCATCCGGTTGAGCCACTGCTCTTTCTCGTCGATCCAAACTTCACAGGCATTGACCTCGCTGAACATGTGGTAGACAGCCAGGGCATCCTGCAGCCACTGACGTCGCAGCACAGCCACTTCGACCACTTCCCCATACAGCTGTTCCACCTCCACGATGCGGATCTGCACATCCACTAGCTCATGGTATTCAGGCGCCAGGGCAGCCAACTGCTTGCGCAAGGCCAGGACGGCCGCCCGGTGCTTGTCTATCTCTTCCACCACCCCCTTGTGCTTCTTGACCAGAGACTGGGTGGAGTATTCATCATGGCCAAAGTCATCGCTGGACACCAGGCGGTAAGCATCCTGCAGCCAGACCACCAAGTCTTCAGTGTCAGTGCTGAACTGATGGAAGCTCAGTGCCTCCTGCAGCTTCTGGAGATGGGAAGCTGACAGTTCCTCCAGCTTCTTCCACCGCAGGCGCACCTCCCGGATCTTCTCCTGGATGTTGATGGGGCCAAAGCGTTTCCGCAGCAGTATTTGCTCCCCTCGCCGCATGGCTGTCTGCAGCAAGGAGCGCCGCCCGCCCAGCTCGCCCAGAAGGATGCTGTGTTTGCTCAGCAGCTTGGCCACGCTGTTCAGGTCCTTGCCATAGCTCTGTGTGGAGGAGAGGATGCTCTCCTTCTCCCGCGCCCAGGCTTCTGCCTCCTCCATCTCTTGGAAGAAGGACCACAGCTGGCGGGAGGCCTCCAGCTCCTTCCGCCGCTTGGCTGCTAGCTCCTGCAGCTGCTCCAAGCAGCTCTGGACATGGTTCACCCGGTTGCAGATTATTTGGGGGTCACAAGGTTGATAACCTGGACAGAGCAGGAGAAACAGTTCACGGTGGTGGAGGTGGCAGAAAAGGGAGAAAGAAAGCACGGGAAATCAGGTGACCTCCAGACCACCCTACACCAACGGTGAGAAAAACCCATCGGGTCCCCACAGCCATTTTTGTGGCCCCAACAGCCCTCCATGATATTGAAAAATAATTCTAGAATTTGTAGAACCCTCTAAGTTTCTCCCAATGGCTCTAGGGAGATGGGGAGCACTTTTGCCACATTTTGGCCCTCTCTGGACTGTTTTAAAAGCAGAAAGTGACTAGAAAGTTGATTTCCAAGTCACTTCCTGTTTAGGAAAAAAGGCCTTTCCTCAGCCTAAAGTGGCCCAAAACCTCCCCACCCCTCAAATATTGCAAAATTACCCATCAGCCCTAGGAAGTGTAGAGATATTTTGGTTCCAAACAAATTAGGGGAAATTTTTGTTTCTAGGAATGGGGGAGAAATAGAAGAGGTAAAATCTGAGAGCTCCTGGGAGGCCAATACAGCCTCCTACCTCCAACAGTTGCCCACTACTGCCTTTATACAGTCTCCTGTATCCTAACACATGGACCTTTAAATGGACTCTCGTGTGCATTCATGTAAACCCGTGCATACAGACAGACCCCTGGCCTACCCCATCCCCAGGAACTGGAAGGTGGACTTGAATCTGGGCTGTCCCAGGTTCTTCTCCCCAGAAAGCCAAGAGAGGTGAAAGGATGACATGTTCTGTATATTTACCTTCCAGCTCTGAGAACTTGAGGGCTGCAGTGTTGAGGGCCTGCACACGGTCACTCTGTGCAGAGATGTCAGCTTCCAGAAGGCTGTGCTTCTGCAGCAAGTCCTCCACTTCCAGAAGGTGCTTCCCAAAGTCCTTGGATGCCAGCTGGGCCTGTCAGGAAACAGGCAGGAGCAAGAATGAGGAGCTCTATAAGGGCAGCCCACTCTTGGAGGCGGCTCATGACCCTGTGCAGTGGTGAGCAGAGTCTGGCCACTGTGGCACCAAAGTGTGGCCCACGATGACCCCAACCTGCCATGTATCTTTAAAATTGGCAAGAGCTCCTCCTCCCAACAGCTACTTACCTCATGCTCAGACAACAAATCAAGCAACATTTTTCTCTGACAGCACAAAGAACTTCAACCAGTCAGTTTTGGCCTTCAGTCAGGCTAGAAGGGAAATGCTAGGAGGGTAATCACCCCTTTCCTGCCTTCTCCTTTCTTATCTGAATGCTTAGGAAAGAGTTCATGCTTGGAAGCCAGAACATCGAGAGGAGAAGGACAATACAGTCCCTCAGATAAGCGGATCTAAAGCAAACTTGTTCCTTGTGAGCTGGTGTGCATGAAAGATGGGGCACCAATGTGCCCCATCTTTGCGGGGCAGTTCCAGAAAGATGACAATAGCATGGCCAGCTCTCTGATCTTTGTTCCTCCTGACCAGCACTATGGAAAGTTATCTTGTTGGGTTACAGGTCCTAGAATCTTCCAGCTAGTGAGTGAAGGATTCAGGGAGCTGTAGTCCAAAGAAGTAATTTTCACCAAAGTCTGCTATATCATTGCTGGGATGGGTTCCTTGACTTGGATGAGGTTCAGCAGCCCTCTCCTCCTGTCCCAGGCAATTAGCAGTGCTCCCTTCTCTGTCCCCACCTGCATTTCATCCATCCAGTCAATCATGTAGACCATCTCCTGGAAGATCTTCTGAAGGGCCAGATTCTGCTCCAGCCGGGCTCGCCGGGCACTGACCAGCTCTGTCAAGAGGCCCCACTGGCGTAGGACATGGTCCTTCTGGGCATTGATCCGCTTGCTGTCATAGTAGCCCTCGGACTCCATCTCCTGGGCTAACTCCACCACCACCTGGATGCGCTCTTGGTAAGAGGAGATGTCTGCCTCAATGGCCTCGTGCTTCTTCATGGCAGCCTCCACCGCAGGGAGGTCATAGCCAAAGTTATCCTGGGAAGAGAGAAGAAAGGAACAAGCGATGAAGGTGTTGCTTGCAGGACAGGAAACATTTGCCTAAATTCCTTCTTCTACACAAGCATTAAAAGTACAGGAGCTCTCTCCAGTTTTCAGTCTGGCAACCCTAATTTGCAGTGTGAAAACAGTGTCAGTAATGACTGGTGGTGATTTTACTGATTTAGCAGCTAAACTGCAAACTTCTCAAACCTGGGCCTCTCTTGTGCCTTTCTATACAGTTCCCAGGCGGACCCCTCTCCTCTCGGCCTGGCCTCCTCTCTCCCTTCCTACTCCTTGTAAACACTGTCTCCTTCCTTCTGTGTTTTCCTTCTGCAGACAGGTCTGGGCCCCTCTGGTTACCTGAGAGACCAGCCGCTGGTTCTCATTCAGCCAGGTCTCCCGCATGACAGCCTTGTGGTCAAAGCGCTGAGCCAGTAACTCCAGTTTCTCTTGCCGAATCAGCTCGTTGCGGAGGGCCACCTCCCGCTCATGTTCAGCCTTCTCAAGCCTGGTCCAGGCCTGATAAGAGGAGAGAGGATTGCAGAAGCAGAAAGGAGAGAGAGATTGAGGGAAAGAGAATGAGAGAGATGCAGGCTCGGGCCAGCACTCACGTAAAGCCCCTGATGAGCTTAATCCCTACAGCCCAACCGTGCCTTTTGACCCAATCTCATACCTTGTTGATGTCAGAAATGCTCCTTCCCTCTTTGGGGATGTAGAGTTTGCGGTTGTTGGCTCGAAGCTTGCTCTGGATGGAGAACAACAAGACTTCCAGATTCCCTTTCTCCTGAAACCTGCAGGCAATAAAACAGGACGTCAGAGGGTCAGCCGGTGTTTGCACCATCATCAGACTCATTCAGGGCTCCCATACTCTTCAACCGTCCTGATTTGACAGGGGCAATCCTGATTAATCCTTTGCCATCCCACTTTTCTCCGTGCTTTTAAAATTTCCCAGTTTTGATCTCCTCCTCCCACCTTCCCCATTTGTCTTCAGCTTTCTTCAACTGCTGCAAACTAAGTCCAAAGTGCAAAATTCAGTTGCACGCAACTCAGCAGGAAGGAGAGGAAGGGAAGGGGCAGAATCTTGCCCTCCCCAGCAGACTCGGGCAAAAGCAAACTGCTGGTTCCTCCCCTAGTTCATGTATTCTTCCCCATTAATAACATTGGCCATTTCAGCTGCACTTTGATGTTGCTTGGCCACACATGTCTTAGTTTTCATTGGTGAACTTCCTCCTGAAGGCTTCCTCCCTCCACCACCACCTCCATTGACCCATCCCAGAAAGTCCTTCCAGCACCAAGCCACCCCTCCCACCCCACTGCTGTGCTTCTTGCCCAGTTGCTCACTTCACAGGTTTCTCCAGTGTGCAGAAGGCAGTGAAGGCTTGCAGCTGCTGCTGGACCCCAGCCAAGGAATTGGCAAACTTCTGGTTGCTGATGATGGCGATGGTGAGCTCAATCCACTCCAGCAACTCACTTGCCAGCGACTCATAGCGCTCAATGATCTTCTCAATCTCCAGGACCTGATCTAGCACCTGCAGAAAAGGGAGGGCACGAACAGGCTGTGTATCCATAGCCAGGTGGGCACCAACACTGGGACAGACTTGGAAAAGAAAGCAAAGCAGAAAACCACTCTCAGGGGGCAGGGATGGAAAGATCCAAAGAAAGAGGTGGTAACAGATTCAAGGCTTGTCTTACAAAATCTGTCCTCCCAGCATCCTCCACCTTGAGCTCCTTGTTCATTCAGCTGGCATAACGAAGCTCACTCAATTATTTACGGACAGCGCTATAAATTCCTCCATTAGCACCAATTGCTGGATGGGAAGCTTCCTTGGTTAATCACAGAAGTTAGCTGATTTTCCAGAAAGATAACTGTCACCATACAAATCCTAGGCAGTCCCTAAACAAGGAATCTTAAACCAACGTATGTTGTTGTTTGCATTTGGTCCTTCCTGGGTGCCAGTCTCTTATAGCTACTTGGTTCTAGTCAGCTATCCTGGAGAGCCACCCCACTGCCTGGTAGAAATGTCACAGCTTTCCAAGACATAGAGGAAGAAAGAGAAATAAAAAAACCCTCTCTATTCCCCACTTCTAGCTCTCCTGCTCTGGTGCTGTGCATTTTCTGTGTATTTGTGGAGGTATGAAGGAATACAGTGGGGTACAAGGATGTCACAATTCCCTCTCCAAGAGAAGACGTCCATAACTCTCCAACTGCTATACTGCAGCAGCAGAAAAGGAATGTCTTAGTATTGGTGCTGTGAGAGCCAGTAGAGCTTTGAGTGCTGGACAAGGACTCTACGAGACAAGGGTTCAAATCTCCATTCTGCCAAGGAAACCCAGTTGGTGATTTTGGACAAGTCGTACTCCCTCAGTCTTAGGGGAAGGTGGTGGCAAAGCTCTTCAAAAGAAAGCTTGCCAAGAAAACCCTAGGATAGGGTTGCCACAAGTCAGAGTTGGCTTGAAGGTATCTAACAAATGACTGTTGCTAGACTGGGGACCAAAGGGAATTCATTGATCTACAAAGAGAGCCCAGGATGGCTGAGTTTCTCGAAAGGTCAAAGCTAAGATCTCCTTCCAGCAAGACAACCATTTGAGCAAAGAGAATTGAGACCATTGCCCTCTCATCTCAAGCTCACCTTCCCGATCCGCTTCCCTTCTACAGCCAGGGCCTTCATCTTGGAGAAGTAATGGTAATAGGAGACAACATATGTGATGATGGACTTCTCGTCCGGATGCTCCATGTTGACATCTGCAATGGGAGGCAGGGATACGGGTTATGAAAGGTAAGAAGAGTGAGCAGAAACGGAAGCTGGGGAAGAAAACTTGGTCAGACCACACTTGGATTGCACATCAAGCCAGAGATTGAAGAAACCACATACATGCAGGCAGAGAGGAGTTGCAGAAGGCTGACCTTTTGACTGTGAAAGCTGGACAAAGAATTGAGAAGATGAGTATATTCGGCTAGCTTGAAACAGGACTCTGCTTTCCATCAGGACAAACTCTTAGCCTGTGTAGGTCGGGATGGGCAAAGTGTACCCTGTGGATGGCAAGCAGCCCTCAGGGCCTTTTTTGTATTCCTTGGGGCCCCCAGGGGTCAAAAAATTAACACTTGCTAAAAAGTTAATTTTAAAATTTAATGAAATTCAAACATTGTAAAACTTTTATCTTTTAATTTCAAAATTTTAAATTTTAGAAATTGTTTAATTTTTTTAATCTTGAAAATTCTGATGGGGGCATTTTTGCCATATTTTGGAGCCCCCATTGTTGTTTTTTTAAATGGGAGCCCCCGCTTTAAGCCCATCAAAGACCTTTTGTAAAAAACGGAAGTAAACCAGAAATGATGCCCAATCACTTTCTGTTTTAAATAAAAGGCCTCTTCTGGGCCTAAAATGGCCCGGGGGTCCCTAAAAACATGGCAAATATGACCTCCATAGCCCCTAAAGGGCATTTGAGGGCAAAAATTAGGGAGTTGCATTGGAGGCTGTAGCCCTCAAGTTCTCCTAGGGGGGCTGTGGCAGCCCCCTACTCTCTCCCCATCGCTAGCTCCTGATGTGGGCCAATACGATCTTCTTTATCTAGCACTAGTGGCTGAGATATCAAGGAGAGAAGGGTCTTTGCCATCAGCTGCCAGGGACTTGGAACGAACTTTCTGCATGAAGTGTTTTGCCACTGAGCTGCAAATCTCAGCTAAGTGACTGAGCCGCATGGCTTGTCCAAGCCCCCATCCAGCAGCACCAGTGACACCAGGTTCTGAACTATAGGAATCTCTTCTAGATTTTGCCCCTAGAGCTCAGCACTAGCTCTTCTCATCAGACTGAGGAGCATACTGACAGGTGAGCTGATACGGGACCCTTTCACACTAGACAGTTACAGCACTCTGATTCCACTTTAACTCCCATGGCTGCATCCGGAGGAATCCTGGGCTTTGCAGTTTACAGATAAGTACTTAGAATTCCTATCCTGAGCACCTCCTCAAACTGCAGATCCCACAATTCCATGGGATGTTACCATGGCAGTAAAACTGAAGTCATAGCAATAGGATTGTAGATTGAAAGAGTTTTGGAGGATGGTATTTTTGGTAGCTTTGTGGTTCACAAGAGTTCCCAAGGACAGACTGCCAATAATGCTCATGGTGGGATTTCCAGTAGCATTTTAGCAGTGTATTAAAGAATTGGATTTTTGCTGAAAGAGAGAGGAGGCAAAGATCAGTCTCTGACGGCATGGGAAAGTGGCTGAAGCCCTCATCACATTCCAGGGAGGCCTTTATGGGAGGCTTTCTAATATCTGAAAAGAGGAAGGGAATAACATTAAAGTGCTGATAAAATGTAGCATAATGAGCTATAAACATGAGGCCAGAAATGTTAATGATAGTGATCTCTGAGTGCTTCATGGCACATTTATGAGCTAGTTAGTTCCGCTATATAATTCAGGTACAGCTTATCTCATAGACCATATTCCCCTATGTGAGCCTGCCCATGTTTTTAAGATCTACTGGGGAGGCCCCCTTCTCTGTCTCAGGCTCTGGAACTCCCTTTGTGGAGAGACTGGACCTTGCCCTTCTTCCATAGATGGGTAAAGACCCTTTTGTTTCAACTGGCATTTGAGGGCACAATGCTCAGGGGAAAGGCCCCTATTGTTGACATTTCTTGTGTTTCATTTTTACTTTTATTGATAATTTAATTATACTTTCAATTTTTGTTTGGAATAATGTTTTGTAGCTGCATCTATTTTAACTTGTTTTAACCACTTAACTATTATAACCATAACTTGCCTTGAGTCCTAGGCTATTTCTGCACTAGACTGTTATAGTGCTATTATTGCACTTTCAACATTCTATGGGATCCTGGGGTTTGCAGTTTAGGGAGGTTTAGTGTGGAAATGGCCCTAGAGAGGAAAAATGTGAGATATAAATAAATGAACGAATAAATATAATAACAATAATACTTTTTTTTTATTTTGGTCATGTTCCAACTGTGTTCGCAACCTTGGGCAGAGGTCAGGACCCTGGGCCAGCACAGGTAGCACTGACCCAATCTCCACTCCCATTTCCACACTACACTGTTATAGTGCTATTATTCTACTTTCAACCTCCTGTAGAATTCTGGGGTTTGTACTTTACTGAGGCCAAGGAGCTCTCTGGTTGTTAATTCTAAATGTCCCTCCCTAAACTGCAAACCCCAGGATTCCATAGGATGTTGAAGGTAGAATAATAGCACTATAACAGTGTAGTGTGGAAATGGCCCAGGAAAGAGGTAGCTTCCACAGGGAGTATCGGTGTGGTGTGGTGTAGTGATGTGATTGGTTGGCTAGGACTCTGGGAGACCATGGTTTGAATCCCTACTCAGTCATGGAAATCTATTGAGTGACCTTCGGCAAGTCACACTCTCTCAGCCTCAGAAGAAAGCAATGGCAAACCTCCCCTGAATAAATATTGCTAAGCAAACACTATGAGCCTTTTCGCACTACACTGTTATGGTGCTATGATTCCACTTTCAACATTCTGTGGAATCCTTGGGTTTGTAGTTTACTGAGGCCCAAGGGCTCTCTGGCTGAGAATTCTAAAAGCCTCTCCCTAAACTGAAACCCCAGGATTCCATAGGATGTTGGAAGTGGAATAATAGCACTATAACAGTGTAGTGTGGAAAGACCCTGTGATAGAGTTACAGGAAATCAGAGTTAACTTGAAGGCATGGAACAAGCTGCCACAGGTAACTGTCCTTGGAGATGCTCGTTGGCAAAAGGTCATGGCTGTTATTTGAGTCATCACTTACTAGATATACCCTTCCAGTGAAGACTCTAGAAGTGGCTGCCAGGAAATTGAAAAATACAGGGGAAAAAGAAGAGATAAAATGGCAAATTAAAATGAAGCTGGGAAAGGAAAGAAGCATGAGGGGGAAGGAGGAGATTTCTATCAGCTGTCTAGCTCAGCAGACAGAGGCTAAACTCCTTCGCTTACAAATGAGGAAAGCACGCCCTGGATACAGGGAGTTCCACAACACAGCTGGGCAGGTTGCACGTCTCATATTTCCTCCAGCGCAGGAGAAATTCCAGAAGCTCAAAAAGGGAAAGGATTGCAAGGAAGGCGGGAGAGAGTGAAATGGCTGGCAGCCTCGGGAGCAGGAATTAAAAGCCGTGAGCTCGGATTAAAAAGGCAGCCTGATTAGAATGATTAGATTAAGACCAATCAGATCATGGTAGATCAGGGAGATGTGATTAGAGTAAGGAGATCGCAGCAGGCTTTGCACATGTGCACGCGCGCGCACACACACACACACACACACACAGAGGAAGCTGAAAAGCAAGAGAGAGAATGCAGGAGCTTCTCTGCAGAGTCCAGGACACAGAGCCAGGACTCACGGGTTCCCTTTCTGATTGCCTTACACCTCGACTGAGGCCATTTCCACATTACACTGTTATAGTGCTCTTATTCCACTTCCTAAGCCTGCTGTGATCATCCTATGGAATCCTGGGGTTTGCAGTTTAGGGAGGGGCTTTTAGAATTCTCAGGCAGAGAACTCTTTGTAAACTACAAACCCCAGAATTCCACAGGATGTTGAAAGTGGAATAATGGCACTATTAACAGTGTAATGAGGAAATGGCCTGAGCCTCAGTAAACAGAGTACCCACCAAAATCGGGAAATGTTCCCTTTTAGTTGTTACATGCCTTCAGGTCCACTCTGACTTATGGAAATATCACAGGCTTTTCTTGGCTAGATTTATTCAGAGGAGGTTCATCATTGCCTTCCTCAGAGGCTAGGAAAGTCTGACATGTCCAAGGTCATCCAGTGTGTTTCCATGGCTGAAGAGGGACTTGAAGTCTGGTCTCCTGGAGTCCAAGTCCATTACTCAAACCACTGCAAGTTGGCTCTTTCTCCCAAACTCTGGATCCACATAGACTTCTGAGGATCCTTCCACAGCTGCTAGGTCACATAATGTAAATTCTTCTCCCATGCAACTCTCCTTAATTGTGTAGAAAACATCTAGAAACCACTGCGAGAGAGGGAGCAGCCTGCCGGCATCACACTGTTCTTGTCCTCCTGGGACAGCCGCTGGACCAAAAATATCAGCCTACCAGGTGTGAATATAGGAAGATGTTGTACTCCAATTTGGGTCACAGGTTCTTCCTAGTACATAACTACCTCCTGTTCCTACTAGCAGTGGATCTCTACGAGAAGACAGCCCTCCTGGTTTTGAACTGGAATTGTTGCCAGGGAGAGAATGCCTGCATGTCCACATTTTCCTGCCACGAAGCAGCTGTAGATAGACCCCCTCACATCTTCCTCCTCTTTGGCACTCACTAGGTCAATTGGGGACATTACCTTCTGGATCCAGCAATTTGGCAAGGCCCAGCTGCTGCTCTGCTGTGTTGAAGGCTTGCTGGAGGTTGTAGGCAGCGTTTGATTTGGTCAGCTTCTTGAAATCAATGATGTCCGGCCTAGGGGCGGGAATCAGAAGGAACTAGCTGAGAACAAAGGTACCAACCCTCCCCCCTCTCCGCCCAGGTTCTATCTCTCTTTGGAGTTTTGCTATAAGAGAGGAGACATGGCTTTAATCCACTGGTGGAAATTATAAATCCCTCTGGATGTTAAAGTACAGTTCCCATTAGCCCTAGTTAGTGCAGCCAATGGTGAGGGATGCTGAGAGATGCAATCCAATGCCATCTGGAAAGCTGTATGATTATCATGCCTATATTAAACAAACTTCTAATTGTCTGTCATCACTCCATGCAACTGCAAGCCTGTCATCCAGAATCCAGACCCATTCCGGTGACACCCACTTTACGCTCCGTATGGAGAGGGTAAACTGATGTGACAAATTACATTTCTGCTCCTCCTCTCCCCTGTCAAACTACTGCCTGGAAACTTGAGTTGCTGCTAAGACACTGTTGCTATTCCTGCACTAGGACTAGCTAAGAAGCAAACATCATATCCCTCTTGGGAAGCCACTGGCTTTGATCATCGAAGTCTGGCCTGACCTAGTTGCAAGTCTGTGCCTTGGCAGCTTCAGCCCTTCTTCATACCTGTGCTTGTGGATGAGGGCATTGAAAGCCAGCCCGTCCCGCCAACTGGTAGTGAAGTTCTGAATATTCACTTCGGGATACCTGAGAAGGGAAGGATGGTTACAGCAAAGCAGAGCAGGCAGTCCTGCAACTTTTACACGCAAGTGGTCAGTGCAACCCTCATCCTTGACCAAAGCAAGCAGCAAAAGGGAGCCTGGAACAACCTAACTGGGAACTTAGGGAACTGTGTGGATCTAGTGTCATGGGAGGGTGTCCCTTGGCCAAAAACACCCTAAGAAGTGCATTTCCAAGTTTCCCTGCCACCTGAAATGAATTAAATGGTAACTGAGGACAGGGATTTCCTGGTAGAGGTGTCATCTTGTGTTTGAAATGCACTTCATAGAGTAGTTTTCCTGGAACCGAGTCTGATGGGTAAAAGGCGTGAGCAAATCAAACCTGTTTAAGTCCTCTCCTGCTTTAGTCACTACGTGATCTTGAATCAGGCTATCTCCTCACAGCCTAGCCAACCTCACAGGGCTGTTGTGAGAATGCAGCGGAGGGATAGGAGAAGAAGCTTATCGGCTGTGCTGAGCACGTTGGCAAGATGAAGGGAAAGAAATGAAAGCAACATATAAAACCTTGTAACGTTCAGGTCCATGTTATTTAAGGACCATACTCTCCCATGCAAGCCTGCCCTATTTTGAAATCTCCTGGGGAGCCCCTGCTCTCTGTCCCATCACCCTCACAGGTATGTTTCCTGGGAATGCAGAACAGGGCCTTCTCAGTGGCTTCTCCCAGGCTCTGGAACTATCTTTCCTTCCTAGACTGGAACCCACCTTACTGTTTTTCTTCAAGCAAGTAAACCCTTTTGATTCCAGTAGGCCTTTCAGAATTGATTTTTCAGGGGAAACCGGCCTTGTATAATGTGCTGGATTTTATTTGTTTCCATTGTTGTTTTAATGTTTTAACTGGTTTCAGTTTTATGATGGTTGAATTGGTTTTTAACTTTTGTATGCTGTTAATTTGTAACCCCTTTTAACTGTTGCAAGCCACTCTGAGTCTCAAACTGGGGAAAAGGCAGGATGTAAGTAAATACAGCAGCAACAACAACAGAAATGTTAACAATGTTCCTTTGCTCTGGCTTTTAAGGCTCGTCAAAGTTGCATCTGGAGGTCTGATTTATTAACTTAGTGTCAATTCTGTCTGCAGATTTTTGATGTGTTGTTCTGCCATCTATACAACGTAAAACTTCACACAATGGAAAGTTACGGTTTGGTGACTGCTGTGTCAAAATGGTGGCTGGTGGATCCCATGTCACAGAGTGTCACAGAGTGGTGAATCCATTCCAGATTTTCATAAGCTTTAAAGGAACTATTTATGGTGCTGAACCCATTTAGGATCATTTTCAGCACTTTGGACAGCTCCAATAAACCCTAGATTAAAACACAGCATGGATTTGCTGTACCACTGATATAGGAGCTGCTTGCTACCACTGGTCATTCAATGTTTTATTTCTAAACTGCCTTGATTTGTTTTGAAAAATATGACCTGGGAAAGGAGTTTTAAAAAGTAAAATAAAATAAAGAGGCACGTGATTCTGATTATAATGGGAGAGATCAGGAAGGGTGTTTACACTGCTCACTGAATACAGACCTAGCCCATTTCTGCACTACACTGTTCTAGTGCTATTATTCCACTTTCAAAATCCTGTGGAATTCTGGGGTGTGGAGTTTCCTGAGGCCAAAGAGCTCTCTGGCTGAGAATTCTAAATGCCTCTCCCTAAAGTGCAAACCCCAGAATTCTACAGGATGTTGTAAGTGGAGTAATAGCACTAGAACAGAGTAGTGCGGAAATGGGCTAAGTCTGAGGTTGGCTTTCTGCTGCCAACTCTCCCCTTAATAAAAAAAATAAAAAATAATTTTAAAAAATTGCCCCTGCTCACCCTGCCGTCTTCATTTGGCACCATAGTAGCAGAGCATCCTTGGCTGAGCGGGTCTCTCGGTTGTCTTCGGTTTCAATTTTAATCACCTGGATCTGCGAGGGAGCCGTGGGGAAAGACAGAACGGCAAGAGGGGATGCCTACCACTCCTCCCCTCAAGAGAGCCCTCCCCTGGCCATGCACCCCCCCCCACTTTTCCAGAACTGCCTTCACCAAAATGCACATCAGCTTCCTACACTTTCAGGAGGAGGCCCATTGGGGCCACTGGGGCCATTGGATTTGCCTCTGGATCTCAATCCTCTCAAAGAGGATGCCTTTTCCAGTGATGGCTCAGAGTATCTCTGCCCACACTGCAAAGGGACGAAGTCAACAGCCTCCAGGTGACAGCAGGAAAGGGCTTCTGCCCTGTGTGCCCCAGTTCAATCTGGACCGACTGAGGCTCCAGGCGAGGCAGAAGACGCCACAGCTCTGTCCTGGATCCTTTGTCCGTTCCTGAGTTTCTCTTTGCGGGCTCAGCAAATGACAGGAAGGCACAGAACACGCCCCACCCTGTTCCCCATTTCTCCCTCTCAACCCTACCTGGAACCTCAAGATGATGGTCCAGATCAGGCCCAGCGTCAGGCGATGGTTGCCGTCAACAATGTCATGGGAGCCCACATTCTCCAGATGGACTCGCTGCTCCTTCAGGAACTGCAGCGCCTTATCCACATTTTCCAGGGAGTGGATCCGCATCCGTCCGCGTGTTGGTTTAGGCTTCCAGAAAGAACAAGAAAAGTGTGTATGGAGGACAGCTCAGACCCCCAAAGAAGCATACTCCCTATACCCCTTCTTCTCGAACCCACCCAACCCACTCACAGAGCTTAGCCTTGACACCTGCCCCAAGTCTCTGAAAGTTTGAAACTCGGACAATGAATAAACATGTCTCTGGCCATGCACAGAGTGCATTGCCTTTATAGCATAGGCATAGAATTGGCAGGGATCTCAAGGACCAAACAGTCCAAATCCCTGTCAATGCATGAATCCACAGCTAACATATTCCTGGCAGGTAGCTATCTGATCTTTGTTTAAAACTCCCTAAGGAAGAAGAGTTAACTATCTTCCAAAGTAGGTCCATTCTGTTGTTCACAGCTTATACTGAGAGGCAGAGGCAGTCACAGATTTGGCTTTATGGGGCTGGGGCTCAGTCCTTTCTCCTTGGAAGTAAGCCGCTAGATGTCTCCCCTAGCGGTGGAGAGCACACGCACATGCACACAGATACTGGGAGAGAGAGAGAAAGAGAGAGAGAGAGAGAGCACTTACCAACTGTTCCCCAGACAGAACTTCCAGCAGCTTAGTGAGCATGTAGCCATCCCGCAGATCTGTGTAGAGGTCATTGATCCGGCAGGAGACTTGGCCGAGGTGAGAGTTGACCCACTTGGTGAAGGTCTTCTTCTGCACAGCATCTCGCTCATCTAGCAGAAGTTAACCACGTTAGGTAAAGTCTCCCTTAGAAGTTCAAGCCCCTCACCCTTAAGAATCCCAGGAAGAATCCAAGTGTCCAAAGTGCCAGCTCCCTGGCTTAGCACTCATGGTCTGCCTCAGAGCACGGGACGCTCTAATCCAGTGGAAATCCTCATTGGATTAGAATGCTGTCTCTAACCCAATGAGGATTAGAGAATTAGAGTGCCATCTCTTGGATTAGAGCACTGCTTCCATCCTGCTTTCTATTTCCTCCATAAGGATGTCTTTGCTCATAATAGGCCCTTTCCGCAACTCACCCTTTTTTCGGCGCTGGGGTGTAGGGATTGCATAAGCAGCCTCCAGCAAGAGGTTATCGCGTCCCAGCTGCTTCAGTTCCACACGGAGCAGGCAGTGTGAGAGCCCACCTCTTCCTTCCGCAGCTCAGCCTGGGGGTTTCCCAGGCTGCACTGGGGCAGGAAGTGCGACGGCCGCAGCTCCAGAGGCTCCGCACGCACGGCAAGTGCACATGGGGCCCTGGAGCAATGCACAATCACGCACCATTTTTGGCTGAAAGCCAAAAATGAAAAAATGCACGAGCGGCGCCTCCCTACCCTGGAGCATCACGCGATTGTGAGTGCGTTGTGCAGATCACTCCTCACAATCGCGATGCTCCAGATGCCCTTTCGCACGACAAACACCATGCAAAAAGGGCCATAGTTATGACCTATAAAGCCTTACAGCCTATGGATATAAGGTTATGATCTATAAAGTCATACACAGCTTGGGTCCAGTTTATCTGAGGGATCATATTCTCCTACACGTTTGTTCATATTTTGAGATCTTCTAGGGAAGTCCTAGTCCCACATGAAGACTTTTTCTTTTCAATGGGCTTCTGATGGCTGATTTTCAGGATTGTTCAGAATATCTTGTACTGTTTATGTTTTTTAACTACTCTGGTCATTTCCACACTAGACTGTTATAGTGCTATTATTCCACTTTCAACATCCTGTGGAATCCTGGGCTTTGCAGTTTAGCGAGGGGCCTTTCGAATTCTCAGCCAGAGAGGTCTTGGGTCTCAGTAAACTACAAACCCCAGAATTCCACAGGATGTTGAAAGTGGGATAATAGCACTATAACAGTGTAGTGAAGAAAAGCCCTACATTTACACCACGTACTCATAAGCACAGGGATTTCTGGACAAGAACGTCTGACATACCAGCTAATGCTTTGATCCGGGAGCACTCGAAGAGTTTGGCAGTGGCAATGGTCTCATCCCAGGGCCGGTGGTGATGGTGATGCTCCGCGTTCTCCCATCGAGTAGGAGTGTTATTATTCTGTTGCTGCGGCTGCTGTTGTTGTTGCTGCTGCTGCTGCTGGACTTCCATGTTATCCAATTTAGCCGGAGTGACATTTGACATCTTGCTGAGACTGTGGGGGAGCAGATCCCATCAAAAATCTGCACACAGGGACTTCAAGCGCTCCTGAAACTGCAAAAGGCTGTTGAATCTTCCTGCGGGTTTAAGATTTCAGAGAATAACAAGTAAACTGATAGTAAAAAAAAGGCATCTTTTTCCATAAAGGTATTGGAGAAGGCTCATCTTCAAGTTACTGCCAGTAGGGCAGCATCCGGACCCCCTTAGCAGTTGCCCCAAAACATTCTAAGAAAGCCTCTCATTTCCATAGAGTTCCGGAGTATCCTAAGCAGCTTACACAAGAACTAGAGCTTCTCTCTATCTCCCACTAGCTTTTCAGGCTTGTTTGATGGGAAAAAGGGAGAGATCCTTTTCGGTGGCTGCTCCCACACTTCAGTACTTATTCCCTAGCTAGGATGGCTTCCTCCTTATTCTCTGCCCGCTGGTAAACAAAAACATTCCTGCACTCTCAGGCTTTTAGGAATAGACTTTGATGAGCTCTTAATGGTGCACTGTGCTGTTTTGTTGATTCTTACATTGTCTTTTAATGATTTCTACATGGTTTTTTAACTCTACCGACGGTTTAATTGCTCCTTGAAATAACTTTTATATTTATATATATACTGACGGTTTCATATGGTTTTCATTTTGTATGGTTTTTAATAATGTGCAAGTCACCTTAAAGAGCCAACGTGGTGTACTGGTTTCAGCACTGGACCGCGATCCTGGATACCAGGGTTTGATTCCCCACTTGGCCACGGAAACCCACTGGGTGACCTGGGGCACGTTACACACTCTCCGCGCCAGAAAACCTTGAGATATGTCCACCTTAGGGTCACCATAAGTTGGAAATGACTTGAAGTCACACAACAACAAAGCCACCTTGAATCCCATTGTTTGAAAAAAGGGTATTCCAGTTTTATGTAGTTATGTGTGTATAGATAATTGCTATAATTCAACAGGTAAAGGTTTTAATACAGTGGGAATAGACTGCGATCAGGTACCCTGTAGGCCTGCCTGCTTAGTCTACTGCCCAGGTGTGCCAACTGCTGATGGCATCCAATCCTCTACCCGCCCCACTCATTTTTCCTTCCTAGCTAGTAACCTCTACAAACTGGGCAAGCCTTTGAATAGAGGACACTTGCAAAGAATGGACTGCCTTCTGTAGAGTTAGGACCCTATACCACAGCTCAAAGCAGTAAACGTCATCAAACCATTATCTGTTATGAGAAAAGTTATTTTTTTTCCCTCTTGGATTTTGACAATCATTTCCAACGGATGATCCCTGATTTTATGGGACAAGGAGAAAACAGTTCTCATGCTTCAACTTCTCTGCACCATTCAGAAGATTAAGAACTGTTAGCATGTTTGCAGACTCCATCTGTCCAAAACCAAACTGAAATAGGCCTCCTCAGTCCTCATCTCTCCTGTTGCTTTGCTTGTCTGCTGGCAATGTCACCACTCACCCTGCCGAAAAGACACGTTATTTCAGCTTTGCCTTTGATCTCTCACTCTCTCTTGTTCCCTAGTTCCAAGCCAAGAAATGCTGCTTACGCCTGCAGCTGCCTCCCAGAGATCTGCTTCAGGCCCCTTCTTTTGCTTTCCTCCAATCTTTACTCCAAACTCACCATTTTCAAACAGCCTTGGGTGCATTACCTTCATTTCTGGACATGATGGATAACACTGAATCTGGAACTAAAACTCAGTTTGCATGGAATTAAAACAACTACATGGCATCCCTTGTATCTACTTTTCAATGGGAAGCTGCTTGGGGCAGGGCCCTTCTCTCTATCATCCTCAGCAAAGCACCAAGCATGCTTAGGACATTGTTGAAATAAATGATGGTCCTTCTTGCATTCCATCTGCAGAATCCCTGTTCTCTCTGGAAAAGCCATCCATCAGAAAAGGCAAAAAGGGAAGGGTTGCAGCTCACAGAGCCCCTGCTTTGCATACAAACATTGCCTGCACGATTCAGCGCCTGGCTGGGGAATCTCCTTCTCTGTCTGGAACCCGAGAGAAATGTTGCCAGTCCATGTAGTCAAGGTGAACCCATGCCCTGACTAATAATATATGACAGCACCCTAGGAAAGAATCTTAGCTCCTGAGGACAAAATGCAGCTTTTGCCCAGATGTGTGAACTAACTTCCTGGTCTTGGGTGGGGCTAATCCTTTAGCAATTCTAGGACATTGGCTCCTTGAAATTTCAGCCATTTCTGCTTTCTTCCAGAGGTATTCCCTATAATGCCTGGCCTAGTCTAGGAAGCAGTTAATTCAGACTCCAGGCTGCCTCACCCCACCCCAGGCTCACGGCTGCAATAAGGTGACGAGCACAGGGGCCGTCCATCACTTCACAGATCTTGATAAGACACCCACTGCGTTATTGGCCTCCAGCCAGTGCAGCTGCTAACATCATAAAAATCCAAAGGAGGATCCAATCAGACCCAGGAGAAACTCCAGGCAAGTGGAACCTCAGCATCTCTTTCCCAACAGTGTCAACAGTGGGTTGAATCATCTTTGGGAAGGGTTGGGGAGAAGCAATCCACAGCACTGGGACATAAACAAAGGCTGGAATTATACAAAGCCATTCACCTCCTCCAGCGGTTTACCAAAGTGCTTGGTTTTTATGTCTGGTGAAAACAAGCAGCCATCAAAGAGTGAAAACACGTATATGGCTGCATATTTCCCAGTCCATTGGGAAGGTTGTTTCAGTGGGGCACATGCAGGACAACTTCCCAGTGGGTGATTTCACCTCCAGTCCTCCTTCAGAGATGTTCTAACAATTCCGTCTTGGAGGGAAAGGTAAGTAAAACAGGCTAGATGAACATAACATTCCCAAGGGGCTCCTCAAAACAAACAGCTCCCAATGAATCCTGAAAGCACCTGGAACCAATACCAGTTATAACCAAGAACAGACTAAACTTTTGACACGTTCACTGCGCATGTGCCGTCAAGTAGCAGTGAGTTGTCCACATTTGAGCACCAAGGAAGTAAAGTTCTAGGCCTGGATTTGAGCAGAGATGGAGTTCTTCTTTAAGAAGCAGCCAGAGGCCTTAAAAAGGACTTTTTTTTTCTTTTTTCTTTTGGCACAACAGTTCTCAGGATCCCAGCTAGATGAGGGGTTCTGGGAGTTGTAGTGTAAAAGATTCCTTTTAAAGCTCAGGTCCACGCAGCCCACAAGCAAGCTCTGCATTAGGATATGCAACATGGAAAAGGGAACACCTCCATGCACACTGTGCTCAGGCATGAAAGAAGATGGCTTTCCAAACCAGACTGGAAGGGAGTGAAGGGGGCAGAAGGGAATAGAAATTCCTTTCTCCTGAAGGCATATGGGTACCACTTCATCTCTGCCTCTCCCACTTCCCCGACCTGGGCCAGAACTGGTTCTGTTTCTCCTTCTTCACAAAAAGCTTGAACAGCAAGGAAAGGAACTGCTTAGGTGCATGGGAGGGAGAGCTCCACCTCCTCTCCTCCCCATATTGAGATCACAACTGAGCAGTGCACCCATGAATATGCATTCATCCTGTGCCACAACAGACAGTGCTCTTCACCCCACAGTTCCCCACGTGTCCTTTTGTGGGCCTCCACAGGCCCTGAAATCTGAAACGGCAACATTGAAGCTGGTGTCGGGTTTTTTCAGACACACTATCAAAAACATATTAACAGGGATGTTCCATACTCAAAAACTGGGGTTAAGGAGACTGGAGAGAAAACAGTTAAGACCAGTGTGAGAGGCAAAGCAGGCGTGCTACCTTCCATGGTAGTATACCTGGCTAAAATGGCTCTCTACCTTAGCCACTGCCCAAAGAGGTCAGAAAGGAGGGCTCAAGATTCAGGGTTGGGGGGCACAGTGCTTCCCATTAGATCTGAGCACCTTTCCTTCTGGCTCCCTCTTTCAGCCCTTGTCCAGATAGACGGTAGTGCCTGGCCCCATAACAGAAAGATGGATATACAAGACCTCCTCCTTTATTACAGAAGCCAATGATTCACATGATTTCTTGCTGCCAACACTGATATGATCACAGGTATTAGACGTGACCACATCTTAGGTTTATAACACCAAGTGAAATTGCTCCAGTTAGCTTCAGCATTAGTGCCTGGCTTGTCAATTCCTCTACGGCAACGATGGATAAAATGCAGCGTGTGGCCCACAAGGCTCTTTCTGTGGCCCTCGGCCCCACCAGGTTCTGACTCTGAGACCACCCTTTGTCTGCCACAACCCCCAAAAGGAGAAGGGAATTACACAGCAACCTTCTTTTTAGAGGTTAAATGATTCCACATCCCCAAATACCTGTTTCTCAAAACTGCAAATGATCTTCTGACCACTTGTGGATTTTTGGGAGGGAGCTATTTTTGGGTCATCCATGCAGCCCACAGAAGATCCTAAGGGTGGCACATGGGCCTCCAAACTCACCACAGTTGCCTACCCCATTCTACAAGTAAGACCATCAGCACAGCCTCTTCCTAAAGCAGACCAAAGGACTTGGATCTCACCCAGTACGCTGTTTCCAACTGTGGTCAGCCAAAAAGGCTTCTGGGGAGCTCCCAAGGAGGACACGAAGCCACGTGGTAGCAGTGGCCATTTCCCCCTAGGCTGCTGCTGCCACTGCTCACTTTGCATACAGAGGACACCTAAGGCTGGGGGAGCCCTTTGTACCCTGGAGAATGGGATGCCCAGCAGAAAGGCACACAAGTTCTCAGTCTTGTGGGAAAGTGCCCTTTTCCCATCAAATCCTTCTTCAGACCTCTGAGCATACACAGAGCAACAATCCTCTTGCCAACAGCAGTCCTAAATAACAGGAGCCCAGCATATTTGTACCCATTTCATGAGTCCCAAGCCAGCTACTATGTTCGTGATACTTTATGGCAGTCTAGGGTTACCAGCCCATAAAAAGAGTTCCCCGACTGTGGTTGGGGACTTGCTAACACACGTTGCTGCATTAAGACATCCAGGCATTTGGGAGTACAGGGTCTAAGAGTGGAATGGAGGGTGGGAGAGATTTGACTGCCCATTCTATAGAAGGCCTAAGCAGACCTTATCTTCAATTACCAGGCAAGCTAATTAAACAACTAATGCAAATAAGTCATCACAACAACAACCAGCCTGCTCCTTCATTGAGGGACCCAAAGCTGATCCATCTCCCCAGTGTTACAGAAACCTCATTTCCAAACAACTGGCACGTTCAGAATGGAAAGCTCAGCATTTTGAACGCCGAAATGGTAAAACAAAGTTACCTCTGACCCCAAGGGGGAAAGCAGGAAGCTGTTCTGCATAAACCCCACTGAAATCTAGGAAGATTTCCCACCCATCCACCTTCACACACAAGGGAACTGCAGGAGTTCCCATCATATCAATGGGGCTTCAGCAGAACTTGCCGGTGGGATCAGGCCCCTAATAATGCTTTACCATCCAATGCAAGGATGTAGAAAATCACTGAGGGCTGCTGATACACCTGGCAAAAAAGACAGAAGAGTCTGTGTGCCTAAGAGAAGGGCATTTTCATGATGGGGGAGCACAGCAGGGAAAGGGTCCCAGATTCCTGCCCCTCTCCCTTCTTGCTTCAGCTCCTGAAGGCCAGGGAGACCTTCTCAGTAGATGCCACGGGTCCTTTCTAGCTGCAGAAACCTCCCCTCAGTCACCATCTTTGGGCCTGGCCTGGTCTAGGCAAATCTGAATATGTGCTGGGGGGTGGTAGGTGCTGCCGCTCCCCAGATTGTGCTTTGATGATGCTGAACTGCGGGGGGGGGGGGGCAAGGAGAGACCCAGAGCTGTCCAGAGAATCTAGAAAGGCCTCCGGTGACCTTTCCTGGCCAGGAGAAAACAAGACACATCCGGCGCTGGGTCTCCCTCCACCCGATCCACGCCCGGACGGGGCCAACTGGGGATGCTGGGATTTGCCACCCACCAGGGACATCATGACAGCAGCAGGGGGGTACTGCCTGGGGAACAAGCCGGAGGAGGAGGAGGAGGCCTCCCTCCCTCCCTCTCTTTCGGGGGGAGCTCTGCCCCTCCCGGGCTTCTGGTTCTCCCCCTTTTTTTGGATTGGCACAGGGAGATGCCAAGGCCAGGTGCCCACCCGGCGGCTGTCGCGCCTGCCCTCCCCGCTGCTCACGTACACACACACACACACACATCCACAGGCGGAGAGAGCTGAGAAAGCGGGCTTTGGGCTCCCTCCGACCGAGACAGCCCCTGCGGCCTTCCCACCTCCTCCCGCTTACCTCTCAGGGCTCCCTCGGGGCTGCTTCTCTCGGAGGCGGCGGCGGCGCCCCTGCTCAGTGGATGCAGGAGGAGGAGAAGGACGGATTGGCGGTCCGGTGTGGTCCAGCTCCCGCCAGTCTCAGCATCGGTCACCCCCGCCGTCCCCGGCCCTGGGCAGCCAATCCCCGCGTAAAGCTCCGCGTCCCTCCCCACCCAGCCCGGCCCAGCCCCGGCGTAACGGAGGGAGGAGGGCCTGCCGGCCGGGCTGCCTGCCTGTCCGCCCGGTGCGCTTTCCAGGAAGGCAGGCTGAGCGCGGCAGACCCGCAAGGGGGCTCGCCGCCTCCCTTTCACACGACCGCAGCGCGCAAGCCCCGGGAAGGCGCAGCTAGAAGGGCGCGCAGCCGCCTATCTGATGGCATGCAGTTGGGGGGGGGGTCTGAAGGCTGGCAGGAGGAAGGGGCTCTAGCAGGGGTCCAGGCTGCAGCATGGGAGGCAGGCGGGGTGGGTGGGTCGGTGGGTGGGTGGGTCGGTGGGCGAGCTTGTGGGGCTGTAACCTTGGGGACGTCATTTTCCTCCTTCCAGCCCCCCTCCGGCTGCTTCCTTCCCCCCCCCCCTTCTTTGGCTAGCATCCCCCCATCTCGGCCCCAGGAGAGGTTCCAAATATCTGGGCCCCCAAAGGAGGTGCGGGGGGGGCTCGAGGAAGGAGGAAAGAAGAGGGGGGCTGAGCTGAAAAGAAAGAAGCCTCGCCTGGGAATGGGGGGGGAAGGGGACACGAATCTTGGTCAGTAGGATGAGAGGCAGGAGCCGCCATTTCGCCCAGAAAGAGGGGGCTGTCGTGTAGAAATGTCGGTCTCGGTGTCAGTCCCGGCGGGGGGGTCGGGGTGGGGGCGGGCGTAGAGCAAGAACTGAAGATCAAGAGAATCCTTCACCGTGCGGTTTTATCCAGAGCCTGACAGGTCGAAAATGACTGCCTCCATTGCAAAATATCGACGGCTGATTTTTTTAAAAAAATAGATTTTAATTGTTCAAGTTCTGCGTGGCAAGAAAACTTGCCTCCGATGTGTGCCCAGTTTCCACGCTTGCTGGCACCTTCGTGCGTGTCTATTTCTTCCCCGCCAGCAGGGGGCGCTCCCCCGGGGGTCGAGAACTTTAATCCAGAGGCAAGGATCTGTTGTCCACCCCCCCATTAGCGACTGGGGGCCAGGACCCCTCTCCACGTTATCCTGGCTTCTCAAGTTCTGGGCCAGAGAAACCCCAGCAGATGTCACTACCATGTGGATGCTTCACACGTGCAACTAGACTCACAAGTCTGTAGCGCCAAGCCCAGAGTCTCCAGTAGTCCAAGCTTGCTTTGCATGGCGGAACATGGATGCCAGAAGTCTCTGGGCTGGCTCATCCACTTGCATATTTTGAGAAGAAAGGGGAGATGGGAACATTGCCAAATGTTTTTTTGCCTGTGCCTCCTCTGCTTTAAGCACCAGGTCAACCTGCAGAAAAGACACAGAGGAAGAATATCTAGCCCACAGGGACAGCAAGGCTTGCTTCTCTTCCCAGCCCCAGAGACAATGGGCTGCCAGAAAAGAAGACTGGGATTTGGAAGCGCAGCTATGAAAGAGGTAAATGAGATCCTTAAGTGTAAAGAGGCTGTTTCCGCACTACACTGTTATGGTGCTATTATTCCACTTTCAACATTGTGTGGAATTCTGGGGTCTGTAGTTTACTGAGGCCAAAGAGCTCTCTGGCTGAGAATTTTAAAGGACCCTCCCTAAAAGGCAAACCCCAGAATTCCTTAGGAGGTTGAAAGTGGAATAATAGCACGATAACAGTGTAGTGTGGAAATGGTCCTGGACACTGAAGAAAGCTGAGAGGAAGACGATCTGCTTATTTGAAATGTGGTGCTGGAGGACAGCTCTGTGATAGCATAGAGTGCCCAAAAGACAAATAAATGGGTTCCATCCTGGGAGAAAGATGGATTATATATAAATAAATAAAAGCAAAACGGGCCCTAACTCTCCCTAGAATGGCAAAACTGAGGCTAAGACCATTTCCGTACTAGACTGTTATAGTGCTATGATTCCACTTTCAACATCCTATGGAATCCTGGGGTTTGCAGTTTTGGGAGGGGCCAGCCAGCCCCTCCCTCAACTGCAAACCCCAGGATTCCATAGGATGTTGAAAGTGGAATCATAGTGCTATAACAGTCTAGTGCGGAAATGGCCTAAGGTACTTTGGTCATATGGTGAGATTTCATGGCTCACTGACAAAGAAGATAATGCTCCAGAAAATGGAAGGCATCAGGAAAAGAGGAAGCCATTTTGAAGAGACGGACTGAGTCAATCGAAGAAGCCAGGGCTGTCCCGAGTTTGCAAGATCTGAGCAGGTTAGCTGATGACTGGAGCTGTTGAAGGTCTCTGGCTTGTAAGATTGCCTCAAATCAAAGCCAGCTGGATGGCAATTAACAACAACAAAAAATAGAAGGGGCATAGTCTATTTCTAGGCAGATGAGCTGTATTTCTGGTTGTCAGCAAAATGCAATGTCTTTATTAAAAAAAGAAATAACAGGGATTACAAAAGGGAATGCATGCAGCCCTAGTTATAATGTATGAATGCATTTGATAACTGCCAAGTCCCTTTCCATCCAATTTGGACTTCACGAGGCCAGAAATGGAGAGTAGGGGGCAACTGTTTGATGGCTATGATGCTAGGTTAATATAGTCCTTGCTTATAAAGAGAGGTGTGAAAACCTGGAGGAGAAAAAGAAAAGAAAAATTAGAGATGAGAGGAATGTTTTTCCCCCAAGGATTTGATCTTTGATTTGTTTGTTTGTTTTCCTAGTGGAACGATTGGAAACTTTGGGAAACACAGAAAAAAAAACAACATTCTGGTTACATATTTTCTTTTTTGGATGAGTGTAGTGTTTTCTGAAGATAAGAAGCTTTTTGCTCATTCAAAGTGCCAGCAACTGTGTAGTATGAAGATCTGTATGTCTGATGATCTCCAGGATTAGGGAGTGTTCATTCTTGGAGATACTGTAGCCGAAAGGACCCCGCAGCCCTGTAAACGTTGTTGGATTGCAACTCTCAGCATTCCTCACCAACACAACTCCTTGTGGAGACCTAGGCCACTTCCTCACTAGACTGTTCCAGTGCTATTATTCCACTTTCAACATCTTATGGAATCCTGAGGTTTGCAGTTGAGCGAAGGGCCTCTAAGGCCCCTCCCTAAACTGCAAAGCCCAGGATTCCATAGGATGTTGAATGTGGAATAACAGCACTAGAACAATCTAGTGCGGAATGGCCTTAGTGGTCATGCTTGCTAGGGATGATGGGAGTTACAGCCCCCACTTCTGCTGCAGACATCTAAAACCCAAAAATCCAAGATTCGTTTCTGAATGCAGCAGATGCTGCCATCTTCAAGAGAGGAATATATATATAAGAGGGCATTGCTTGCAATGATAATATGATGATAATAAGAGGTTCAGTGTGTTTACAGCTTTGAGTTAAGCATCATGTTGAAACATGCTGCTATCCTAGCGCTTAAGACTGTGACTTTGTGAGACTGTTTCTCATATGTCCTGCTTCTAATCAGATAATATATTTCATTTTGTGTATTATAAAATCCAGAGCAGGCATGGTGTAATGGTGGGGGCGTTGAACTAGGATTCTGGATAACAGGGTTCAAAGTCCCTGCTTAGCCACAGAAAGCCACTGGGTGACCTTGGGCAGGTCCATTCTCTCTGCCTGAAAAGCACACAATAACAAACCCGCTTTGAACGAATCTTGCCAAGAAAACCCCGTGATAGGCTTGCCTTAGTGTCACCATAAGTCAAAACTGAAATGATGACACACAACAACAAATTTACAAAAGGTGTGATTTCTGTTTTCATTTTCCTTACATTTCAGGTGTCAAAGACTAAACCACATGTGCTTCAGTACCATGGGGTACAACAATTTGCAGCTCTCTCTTTGGCATTGAATATATTCTCAGTCTGGTTCGTTAAAACCCCTCACAACCTAAAACACTTGATGTAGCTAAATTTCATCAATATGCTAGATATGACAATTCTATATGGCAAGTTATGAGAGAAGAATGAAAACATTGTATTTTCCGTTTCCTTTTTCTTCTGTGGGGGAAATTTTCCCCCCCACAACTCTCTACGGCTTCTCTGGGAATTTTGCATTTCTAAGCGTGAGCATTCTTGCAAGATGAATGCCAACTCAAAAATAAGTCTTTCTCCTCATGTTCAGTGAGTAGAGAGGTATACTGCTGAGTTAAGTGTGTGCAAAACCAACTGAAACTTTGGTAGAGCAGAGCTCCCCAGTGAAATCTTAATTTCTTAAACCCAGTACTCCTGAGAGGGCTTCTAGCAGAAGTTAGTAGACCTTTGCTTTATTATTCTGAATTGCCTGGGCTTCTAGGCCCAATCTTGCCTGATGATTTAATGAAAGCTCTGCCTCACCAGCTTAACATGAGCTGTTAATCACCAGCTTAACCCACCCCCCTTTCCTCCTGATCTAGAATCCAGGGAACAGGCCACACTGACTGGAAAATGCTGGGAGATGTCATCCAAAGAAATAACTGGACATGCTGGCTGGGTGATGCTGGGAAGTGTAATCTCAAAAGTAACTGAACATGCTGCCTAGAGGCCACAGGGAGCTGTCATTCCCCCAAAAGTAACTGGACATGCTAGTTAGGGGATGCTGGGAGTTGTAGTCCCACAAAGTAGTTGGACATGCTGATTAGGGAATGCTAGGAGTTGTCATTAAAAAAACAAGTTATGCTAGCTGGGGGATTCTGGGAGATGTCATCCAAAAACAAAACTGGTCATACTGACTAGATGATTATGGGAGTTGTCAATAAATTAATAATAATAATAATAATAATAATAATAATAATAATAATAATAATAATAGTACAGTCATCCCTCCACATTCACTAGGATTAGGGGCACAGGACTCCTGTGAAAGTGGAAAAGCTCTGAAAAACTCTAGGCCCTCCCAAACCATATTTAACACAGAAAAAAAGTATGATCACCGTATTCAACCCACCGTGGATGCCTCTGAGGCATCAGGGTTCCTTCACAGGGCAGAAGTGGGGGGCTGGTGAGGCTTCGTGCCACCTCCACTGCTGCCCCACACCATTTTAAATAGGGACTTACAAGCCTCGTTCACAGTTTCTCAGTCTCAGGAGCCTTGCAATTCCAATAAAAATGGCACAGGCAGGCAGCAGAGCTGACAGGAAAGAATCCTGAATAATCAGATCCGCAAAAGTGAAACCCGCAAATGTGGAGGGCTGACTGTTGTAGTAGTACTAGTAGTAATAATAAGAATAATAAGAATAATAATGGACTGTAGTGGCAGGACGATGTTGAGAGCTGTCCAGACAAGGAACTGAGGCTTTTCAGAGAAGTAACTTTCTCCATCTGGGATGGAGCTCAGAGATCTTGCTTTCAGCAAGAGAGAGGGGCTTCTCCGAGATCAGGCACCCCCTTCCTGAGGCGACCACCCTGCTGCATCGGCGCCTCTCCCCCGGCTCCCCACAAGAGGGCGCTTTCCTCCAACAGCGCGGTTCGATTCCGGTACACACCCGGGTGACGTTTCCCGGGGTTTCTGAGCCACCCTGGCGGGACCGTGGGGGGGGTCCATCGGCCCCCTCTTTCTCTATAGGGGCGCTGGCGGACGCCTCACCGGGGGAGGGCCGCGTAACCGGGTCAGTGGAGCCCGATCGGGGCGGAGGCCTCCTGGCCAGGGAAAGCAAAGCCGCAGGAGGCCGGCCCGTCGGAGAAGCGACAGCGTGGAGCGCCGCCCCTGGGCCCGGCCGGTCCTGCCCCGCGGGAGGAGCTCCGGGCGGAAGGGCTACCAGCTCCGGCGCTGCGCTGGGCCGGGCTGGGCAGGGCTGGACTGGAGGCGGCGGCGGCGGCGGCGGCCCGGAGGGAGCCAGCGAGCGCGCTCGGCATGGCTGCAGCCTGCAAGAAAATCGCCATCTTCGGCGCCACCGGCATGACCGGTCTGGCCACCCTGGCGCAAGCCATCGAGGCCGGTGAGCCGCACGAGTGGGAGGCCGGGGGGCGGTCGGGGGGCGCAGCGAGCCGGCGGAGGCGGCCGAGGGGCCGATTCTCTCTCCCCGGGCACGGAAGGGGGGGTTAGGTAAGGGGATCCCCTTTTCCCATCGCAGAGATTCGTGTGGCTGGGGCCATTTCCACACTAGGCTGTTATAGCGCTGTTATTCCACTTTCAACATCCTATGGAATCCTGACCCTCCCTAAACTGCGAACCCCAGGATTCCATAGGATGTTGAAAGTGGAATAATAGCGCTATAAGAGGCTACTGCGGAAATGGCCTTGGTCTGGTAGCCCGCAAGAGCCGCCCGCTGGAGACGTGGCCCGCTCCGCCTGGCCGCCCAAAGCGCCTGCGGGTGCGGGAGTCACCCACGGAGTTCCGACGGGTATCTGGAGCGGGTGAGCCCGCTCCCGCGCGAGACAGCCCTGGAACGAGCCCTGCTTTAACGATCGCTGAACCCCGAATCGCTCTCTCCAAAGGGAGCTCGCCCTGGGGCAAGGAATGCCCACCCTCCCTTTGCCCATCTAGCAGAACAGCGAAGGAGGGCGACCAAGCTGGCGGTGAAAATTCCACCATAGAGAAGGGGTGGTTGATAGCATTTTTCCCTCTCGGCCCTTTCCCTTCGCTCTGTGCAACTTTTTTCCTCTTCCGCACAACCCTGCAAGGTAGGTGCAGACGCGGCGCCGCTGGCCCTGGAGCCCCCGCGGGTTTCTGGCGAGCTGGTGGCTGCGAATGGCCTCCAACACACCAGCGTTTGGCGACGAGGGCTGGGTGGCGGGCAAAATTCCCACTCCGAGGGGGTGGGGACCAGCTGGCCGGGTGCCTGACAGAGATAAGGAGGAGAAAGGAGTCTTTATCAAGGCCGGGTCGCCAGATGGGCGAGGGCGATGGAAAAGTGGCGAGCCCGCCTTGCCAAACAAGCCCGTTGAGCCAGAGACAAAGAGAGGTTTCTTGCGTGGGCTGGCTTTGAGAAGGCCTGGGCTGGGCCACTCTTTCTGTCAATAGCAACAGCACATTCAGAGAGCTGAGCTCCTTCTGGATCCTCTAGCTTGACTGGGTTTGTCCAAAGCTATTTCCACACTGCACCGTTGTACTGCTATTATTCCACTTCCAACATCCGGTGAAGCTACGGGTGGAGGGCAGAACGAGGGCATTGCTCTCTGCCATAATTCTTCCCCCATGAAATTTTCCTTAAGTTCTCAGATTTCCAGCACTGCGCTAATGTGAAACTTCATTTGAGCATTTAGAAATACAGTTTATGCATCCATGGAAAAGGGGAAGGCAAAGCGACCAGAGAGCATAGCAAATAGAGGTGTTCTAGGGTCTTTCCGCAGTACACTGTTATAGTGCTATTGTTCCACTTTCAACATCCTATGGAATCCTGGGGTTTGCAGTTTAGGGAGTGTCCCTTAGAATTCTCAGCCAGAGAGCTCTTGGGCCTCAGGAAACTACAAACCTGAAAATTCCACAGGATGTTGAAAGTGGCATAATAGCACCATAACAGTGTAGTGTGGAAATGGCCTAAAACTGGGCTGGGCAACAGGAGGATCACTTGTGCCCCCAAGATCCTATGGAGGGAGGAGATGTATGGCTTTGTTTTGCTATTGCTGCTGCTATGTGCCTTCATATCATTTCCTACTTATGGCAACCCTAAAGCAAACCTCTCACGGGGCTTTCTGGAGCTGAGAAAGTGTGTCATGCTCAAGGTCACCCAGTGGGTTTCCAGGGCCAAGTGGGGAATTGAACCCTTCTCTTCGGGGTTGTAGTCCAATGTTCAGACCACTACATCATGCTGGCTGTACCCCAAAAGCAAAAACAAAAACTCAGAAGACCACTTCTAGTTCTCAAAAATGGGTGTTTTGGTGTTAAAATAGTACAGAAAAACCTATTCAAAAAGTATGTTGTTGCACCTGGAGGTTTCATGCCCTCTTGGGCAGGAGGAGAAAAAGTTTGATCTGGGGATTCTGGAGGTCTGAAATGCAACAAAATATTGCCAGGGGGCGGGAAGCATGCAGCCCCCAGGCCGCACATTGCTCACCCCTGGTGTAAAACAGGCCATTTCCACATTACACCGCTATAGTGCTATTATTCCACTTTCAACCTCCTGTGGAATTCTGAGGTTTGTAGCTTACTGAGGCCAAAGAGCTCTCTGGCTGAGAATTCTAGAGGCCCCTCCGTAAACTGCAAACCCCGGGATTCCGTAGGATGTTGAAAGTGGAATAATAGCACTATAAGAGTGTAGGGCAGAAATGGCCAGAGGTTCTATTTTTAGGGGAAAACCTCTGGCAAAATGACATTGTTCAGCCTGGACCTTGTGGATGGAGGGCATTTTTGCTGCTGTTGCACCATTGTTTATGTCCATGGCATCTGGTGAGTGCCGGCTGGTCTCTTTGGGGTGCCAGTGTTCGGCAGGAGAGAGTGGGCTGCGCCTCTGGTCCTGCCAAGTGAGAGAAAACACCCTGTACCTTTCTCCTTGCTTTCTCGTCTACCTTTGGGCCGTGCCGCTTTCCCTTTCTTGAATCACTGCACTCATGTGGCACCTGCCACATTCTACACCATTGGCAATTAGGGAACTTCCCTCTTGGGAGAGGGCCTGGCACCTTTTTCAGCCTTTTCTGGTGGCAGCAGCCTTGGGTCTGGGCTCCTTTCCAAACTTCTGAAAGACAATTAAGATTTGTCCTTTGGAACAATTAGTCATGGAAGCCACCAGGGGAGAGGTGGTGCTTGGTTGAAGACTAACCAACCAGGGCTTGGCATCCAAAACAACGTTTAAGTGGACTGCATAGAGACAGTGGCTATGGTGCTGTGAAATTTCGACACACATGGACAGTGGAAAACTGCCAGGGAAGACTGACACAGTCCTATTTGATTGCCAAAGGAATCATTTCTCAAAATACAAAAATATATGGTTGGGGGGCAGGGAAGCAGAAGACTGGTATTTAGATGGAGGAAACTCTTTAAAATTGATTGTGATAGAAGCTTGCATAACCAATGTAAAATAGATCAGAAATCATGAGGGATTTGGCGAAAAGGCACCCAAAATTGTTCATGCTGGTTGGAAGAGTCTGGAAATTGACATCCTAAAAAGTAACTGGTCATGCTATGCTGGTTGGGGGATTCTGGGAGATGTCATCCAAAAAGGTGACTGGCCATGCTGACTGGAAGAAGCTGAGTAGGATGCCAATGTGGTTAAACAATGAAGTCAAGAAAGCCAGTACAAAGAGAAAAGGCTGCTGTACCACCAGATTTTTTTTTTTTGAAAGAGCATAAGTTCTGCTACACCTAATACACAGGTGCAATATTTATTTTGTACTTTATTTCTTTAAAATGTTTGGACCTCTCTCAGAATAAGCCAAGAAGGAGTTTGGGGAACAAATGACTAAAAGTATTTTTTTTGAGGACAGAAAAAGTATCTTAGGAGGGAAAAAGCACAAGTTGTTGTTGGAGTGCAAGTCCCAGCATTCCTCGGCAATTGTTATATTGGCTAAGGCTGATGGGAGTTACAGTTCAACAACATCTGAAAAGCTGCAACATTCTAATTCCTGCTTTAGATCTACCCCCAAATAGATTTCAGTTTCCTTCTTCATGCAATCTTTCTCAGTTCTAAATGAGTTCTTTTTGAGGCAACCCAACCAATTTCTCTCTCTCTTGTGCTCCTCCCTTAATTCTTTTGACCTGTAGTAGCCTCACAACCTCTGCAGCTGCCCTAGCAAGCCTGCAGGCCCACTTGAGGTCAAAAGCGCTAAGGGAGGAACACATGTACGCGCACGAAGGAGCTGGAGTTTTCATGGAGTTTTCTTGGCAGAACTCGTTCCAAGGGGGCTTGCCTTTGCCGCAGTCTGAGGCTGAGAGAGTGTGACTTGCCCAAGGCTCCCCCGTGGGTGAGTGGAGATTCAAACCCAAGTCTCCCAGTGTCCTAGTCCAACCCTTGTTATTGTTGTCATGGAAGTCCACATTGTTAACTGTTAATTCAGGGAATAGTAATACCATCAAGTAAAGCAGATAGTCATGTGACTACTCTGATGATAACAACAAAATAGCTAATGGAACCTTAATAAAATTGTTTTTAAGCGTAAAATGATCAAGGAAAGGGGAAAATACAGGAGACCCTATTTAGCAAATGCAAAGATGGCTATAAATTTAGGACCGTTCTGATTAATAGTTCCTAAGGGGCTCAACTTACACAGGAGTGGTTCTGATCCCTAGCGACGTAAGCACTTAAGGAGGAGCTTAGCTTTGCCACAATCTAGTCATGTATATGTGTGTATGTGTGTTTGTGTATACATGTACTTTCAATTCACCTGTTGATTTGTGGCAACCTCAAAGATTTCACTGGGTTTTCTGAGGGAAAGAATACTCAGAAGTTGTCTGCCTCTGCCTTCTCCTGAAATGCAGTCTACAGCACCTTGGCGGTCCTCCACCCAAATATTAATCAGGCCTGATCCTGCTTAGCTTTCAAGATCTGGAAGGATCTGGTACCTTAAAGATGTTTAGACTCCCAGGTCTCCCTGAGCTTTCAGCATCCCTGGTTTTAAGGCCATAATATACCTGCTTGGTACAGTGGTCTGAGCGACCACAACTCCAGAGACCCAGATTTAAATCCCCACTCAGCCGTGAAAAGCCACTCAGCGTCCTTGAGCAAGTCACACTCTCTCAGCCTCCAAGAAGAGCAAAGGCAAAATACCTCTGAAAAAAATCTTGCCAAGAAAACCCTGTGATAGGGTCGCCATAAATTGGAAATGACTTGAAGTCACACCATCATTACAACAACACTACCTGCTTGCTGGATGTCACCCACCAAACAGGTCTCGTTGTGTTTCTCTCTTTCGTTCCAGGTTACCAAGTGACGGTGCTGGTGAGGGACCCCATTCGACTCCCCCCAGAGCTCCAGCCGGCACAAGTGGTGGTGGGAGATGTACTGAACCCCTCGGATGTCGACCGGACCGTGAAGGGCCAGGATGCCGTGATTGTGATCCTGGGCACCCGCAATGACCTCAGTATGAGATGCTACATCGCTCCCTCTCTCTTTCCCCCATCAGCCCCCAGCTCACCAACAGTTCTCCTGATTTTTTTTCTTCCATCTCCCTCTCAACAGGTCCCACCACTATGATGTCTGAAGGTACCCGGAACATCGTGGCAGCCATGAAGTCCCACGGCATCCGCAAAGTGGTGGTTTGTCTGTCAGGTAAGGATATCCAGGTGAGTTGGATGGGAGGAACAGCTCCGTGGCAAACCTGGACAGCCATGCCTCAGGTGTGGGTGGTGGCGAGAGTGCTTTTGCACAGTGAAGGCTTATGTACCAGCTGTGCCCTTTCCTTGTAAGATTAGACCTGGCTTAGTTGCAGCCCATTTGGCAATTTTGTGTGAACTCACCATCTCACCAGCCCAAGCTGTACCATATTAGCCATTTCTGTACTAGACTGTTACAGCGCTATTATTCCACTTGCAACATCCTATGGAATCCTGGGGTTTGCAGTTTCGGGAGGGGCTGGCCCCTCCCAAAACTGCAAACCCCAGGATTCCATAGGATGTTGCAAGTGGAATAACAGCGCTATAACAGTCTAGTGTGGAAATAGCCATTGTTTCCATGGGTCATGCACTTGGTTGTAACAGCAGCCATTACTTGTAACCTGCAACCACACCCCATTCTGTTCTTGTCTTTGCTCCCGTGTAGCCTTCCTCATGTGGGATTTGGATAAAGTGCCTGCCAAGCTGCGGCCGGTAACGGAGGACCACATCCGGATGCAGCAGATCCTGAAGGAGTCAGGGCTGGATTGTGTCTATGTCATGCCGCCCCACATTGCAGGTATGGTGACTAGGGGGCTGCCAGTGCCCACCTTGGCATTTGGGATTGTGCCACAGCTGGGCTGCTAGGACAAGAAATGCATTGTGGCTGGGCTGTTTATTTGGACTCTCACTGTGTGTACGTGTGTCAGGAAAGCCTTTGCCAATCTGTGTATGCAAATAGATTCCAGTCTCTGCATGCTTTGACCTGCATTTCCATTCTGATTTGGCACAGGCCTTAACATGGTATCTTAGCACTGCAAGCCACCCACCTGTGCTGTTCAGTGCTAAATTAAGAGCAGATTTAGTCACAATAGGACTGTGCTAAATTTGTGATCCTGGGCACCCACAATGACCTATAGTCCTAACAAACTAAAAGTCCCAGAGTTCCTTATGATGAAGCTATGGCGATATCCAGCTACTATGACTGTGTTGTTCAGATGAACTCTTGGTGGCTGATATGGAACAAAAGAGGTACTGGGGCTCAGCCCTGCTGGGCACTCCCTTCTTCTAATCCGTAAGGCTGGTACCCTGATGTGTGCGTGTGGGCCCTCTGCCCATGCTCAGGAAAGCTCTGATCATGCTGATAAGCCCCTGTGTTTTAGTACCACTTGAAACCTGTCTAAATTAAAGCGACTGAACTGGGAAAAAAGCCTTCTGCCTCCTACAGAGCTTGGGCAAGTTGTACTTTTCTGGACTACAACTCCCACAATCCCCATGGGCAGCAACCTGTTCCCCAGCCTGCTATACCCCATTTCAAAAGAATTCTGCATATGCTTTTGTCAGCAAAAGATTTCTGTTCCAAGCAAACTTATGGCATTGCTTATCTGGCTGGTCCCTTCTTGTTTTCACCTGTGCTGCCTCTTGGCGACCTAATGCAAGCTCTCCTGCCTCTCCAGGTGACCAGCCCCTCACAGGTGACTACACGGTGACCGTGGACACCTCAGGCGGATCCAGAGTCATCTCCAAACACGACCTCGGGCACTTCTTCCTGAAGTGCCTCACCACTTCGGAGTACGACGGGAAAAACGTCTACCTCTCCAGGCATTACCCCAAGGAATGATGCTTCCCGTTCTGCCCTTCTCTCCTTCCACCCCCACCTCCTTCCAGGATGGAGGCCATCCCCATTGACAAAGGGAAATTCTAAATTGCTTTGCTCTCCTTGTCCCTCTCCTCCTTGGACTCCCCCTCTCTCTCCGCCTTTTGTGCTCTTGAGTGCCTTTCTCCCATGTGAACCCTGGAGGTGGGGAGGTACCCCCCCATCACCCTTCAGTGTCAGGAAACCATGTGATCACCATTGCATGTCAACATTTCTCTGAATTAAGGGGTCAGGGGTGGGGGACATTGCTGAGTGCGTCACACTTCAGCCCATGTGTGCTTTGTGCAGTGATTCTGGGCTATAACTTACTGTCGAGGGAACAGAGCTGTTGCCTTTTGTGGGTGTAGGGGAGCTGAGTGAACAAACTCTTGCTTGTCTGGACCACCAGCCTCTTCTTCATGCACGAATGTATAAGTTTTAGACTTAACACAGGACTAAACAGGCAGAAAAGTAACAACAAAATGACCTAGACTGGCATATCAGAAGAGTAATGTTTTTATTGTTGTAAATCACTTTGAAGAAATACTTAGCTGGAAAGTAAATACAAATGGCTCCACTCCACTTTCGCAGGGATTAGGAGTACAAGGCCCTTGCAAAAGTGGAAAAAAACACAAATCAAAATCAAAATCATGAATGCTATTTTTTAAAACCTGAGAACACTTCTCTAGGAATCTCTAGGTCTTCTAGTGCAATTCTATGGTCAACTTCTAGTGAAAATGGGCCACAGAAAATGGGCCACACTCAGCAATGCCTAGAGAAACAATGCTCTAGGAATTGCTAGATCCTCCAGCGCAACTCTATGGTCTACTTCTGGCAGAAGTGAACCATAGCATCATGCTAGAGGACCTCAAGATTCCTAGAGATATTTTTTTTTCCTATGGCAGGAGCAAATACAGTAAGAATTGTTTAATAAATAAGTTAAGTAAATAAAATAACCTGCAGATAATCAAATCTGCAAATGATGAACTTGTGAAAGTGGAGGGCTGACTGTAATAAATGCATTTTGACAAGATTACCAACCAGTGCAAAGTGCTAAATTTGTTTTGTTTTGGACTGGAAATGACTAGATGTATTTGCATTAATGTTAACCAGCTACCCTGCTCTGTTTGTGGTTGAGAAATCTCGTTCCATCTTCCTTGCTGAAGAGGTCTGTGTAACTTGAAAGCATACATCCTTGTAACAGTCATTAATTGAATAAAAAAAGTATATTTTGACCTATTTAGCATCTCAGATTCTGATATTGCCACTGGGATCTAATTGAGACTTGTTTAGGTGTAACACTTACTCCTCTATTATCTTTGAAAACAATGTAGCACTATTATTTCACAAATAGGAATTAGTGAGTAAACTCATACAGAAGGCCCTGGCTTGCTATTAGTAACAATAGAGATTTATCAACACTTGATTATTGCCAGAGGTGTTGAATGCTGTGTGAAATTCAAATACTGCTTTTTGACTATTAACAATAGGCAGTGTTTTCATCCACTGGGGGAAAAGTCCTATTGTTCAGTTAATGAATCAATTGCAAAGAATTAGCTGATTGTATTTGAATGTTCCAAATAGTTCTAAAAGTTCTGCTTACTGGGAGATAAAACTGTTCTTGTAGATTTTTCATGCATCTAATGTGGTAGATTGCAGTTCACAAAAGCTCATGTTAAATAAAATTTGCTAGATTTTAAGATAAGTGCCAATGTGCTACAAGGGTTTGACTAAGATTCAGGAGACCAGGGTCCATTCCTACCCAAGCTGAACTACAACAACTTTCTATATTTACATCTGGTAGGTTGATATTTTTGATCCAGCTGCTCTCCCTGGAGGACCAGAATTATGTAGTGCAGGCAGGCTGGGTGTTTTAGAGGTTTTCTACAAAACTAAGAAGGTTTGCATTGGAGGAAAATTTGCTATTATCTGGCCTAGCAGCTGTGGAAGGATCCTGAGACCCGAAACATGTAGAACGAGGTGAATATAGACCTTGGGAAATTTCCATTTTTTTGGACTACAGATCCCAGAGGGAGCCAGCGTGGTATAGTGGTTTGACCGTTCCACTCCAGGAGACTGGGTTTCAAATGCGTGCTCAGCTATGGAAACCCACTACGGTTGGGTAAGTCACACTCTCCCAGCTGCAAGGGAAGGCAATGGCAACCCCCACCCACCCACCCACCCACCCCAAGAATAAATCTTGGCAAGAAAATCCAATGATAAGTTCACCATATGTCAAAAGGCAACTTCAAGATAACAGGTTCACAAACTATCAACAGAGATTTAAGAATGCTAGCTCCCTGGACATTGTTAGATAGCAGTTCTCATCCAGTTTCTTTTAGAGTGAAAACAAGGAGCCTTGGAGTGTCTTAGAGAGCAGAGGAGATCATACAGCCTCCAGATGTTCTTGGACTGCAATTCCCATCAGTACACAGCTACATGGCCAACGGTGAGGTATTTTGTCCAGCAGTATCTGGAGGGATACAGTTTTTGGTGTGTCTTTTAGGTGGGGAGTTTCCCCCTCCACAGTTGCTCACCCCTGATCTGTGAGCTGTTTCTGTAGCATCAGATGGGCACAGCTTTCATGTACCTTCAAATTGACTCTGACTTATGGCAGCCCGCTGTTATGTTGCTATTGGCAAGATTTATTCAGAGGAGGTTTGCTAGTGCCTTCATAGAATCATAGACTTGGAAAAGACCACAACGGCCATCTAGTCTAACCCTCTTCCTCTTTGGCGGAGGGAGTGTGACTTGCCCAAGGTCACCCATTGGGTTTCCATAGCTGAACTGTGGTCTCCTGGAATCAAACCAGTATGCCAACCTACCTCCTGCTGACATGGAAGGGGGGACCAACTGTTAGGCATGAATGGGAAGTCAGGCACCAATCGCTTGTATTTCCAAAGAGGTAGCCACTGACAGAGTTTTTTCTGAGTCCAGGCCCACCCTGTCGCCCCCTCAAGTCTTTGGAGCCTGACTTGGCATCAGTGTCTGAGAATCTGTCCCTCTTCCCACCACTCTCTAAAACCAGGTGGGCAGCTGTGGTGAGTCCAGAGGCCAACGTGCTGCACCTGAGACCTCCAGGAGGCTGTGTAATTGTTGTTGTGAGCCTTCAAATCATTTCTGAGTTATGGTAACCCAAATGCAAACCTATCATGGGGTTTTCTGGGGCTGAGAGTGTGTGACACACCCAAGGCTACTCAATGGGTTTCCATGACTGAGTGGGGAATCAAACCCTGGTCTCTAGTGTCATAGTTTAATGCTCAAACCACTACCCAATGCTGGTTCTTGTACCCTGTGGACTGGCCCCCAAATGCCAACAACACGAAAGAACACAAAAATGGCCAGAAATAAAGCTTGTGGTTTGGGGGGGAAAAAAGTGACCCATTGAAAAGGTGAAGACTGAAGACTTTCAGGAGTGGCATTTTAGCTTTTTGAGAGGGTGGGGGCAGAGAAAGGGCAGTTTGGGGTCCGGAATGGTGGTCAAGGGCCACGAAGCACAGCCTTGGCAATCCCAAGTTGCCCACTCTTGCTGTATAAAAATCCACAGGATCCCAGGAGACATCCAGTGAGATCAGTGTGGACCACAACTCATGGCACAATGAAGTAAAGAGAGGGGATGTTAGACAGATAGGCAGAGAAATAGATGGATCGGTTTATTGATGTAGTCTACTGTGTGAAATCACACAGGGATAGGATGTTGCCACGGTGGGTTTGAACTGGGAGATATTTGCTTCCTAAACACAAGGAGGCACTGACACATAATGTGGGTGTGTGTGCATGCTGAGGTATAGATTGTTGCAATCCAGTCATATCTGGAGGGCTCCAGATTCCAGATCTCCTGGGCTAGTACGTTGTCTGGATTGCAAGCGAGGTTGACATCTTGTTAGTGACATACACAGGTATAAGTTGTGCTATGCACGCGGATTGTGTGTGTGTGCTGTGCAGTGAAATGGTTGGCTCCCCGTGATGACACAAGTGGAGCTGTGCATTTGGGACCACCGCATGTGTGGTAGCGTATTGAAGTACGATAACGTGCAAATGCACCTTGTTGTTGTGTGCCTTCAAGTCATTTTGGAGTTACGGCAGGCCTAAGGCAGAGCTATTACGGGGTTTTCTGGGGCTGAGAGTGTGTGACGTGCCCAAGGTCACCCAGTGGGTTTCCTTGGCCAAGTGGGGAATCGAACTCTGGTCTCCAGGCCCATAGTCCTACCATTGAATCACTACACCACGCTGGTTCTACCTCTGTCCTTATGTCTTGGGCGTTGCCATTGCACAGTGGGTTGTCAGACATGGCCATTAAGGATGGATCCACATCCACTCTGCTACACTGGTATTCAGAAGGGGGCTGTGTAGTGACTGAAGTGCTGAGTCAGGACTCGAGGAGAACAGGGTTCAAATTCTCCCTCAGCCACAAGAACCCACTAGGTGCGCTTGGGCAAGTCACCTTCTCTCATTCTCGGAGGAAGGCAGACGCAAAACCCTGAATCAAAATTGCCAAAAGAACCCTAGGATGCCACCACCCTAGCTCAGTCAACCTGAAAGCAGAGTTTGCTACCTCCTGTCTCAGTGGAGTCTTTCACAGCTGAGTAGGCAACGTTCCGTCCCCCAGAAGTTGTTGGGCTGCAGCTCCCAGTATACCCTACTGTTGGATCTTCCATTTAGGGCTGCTAGTGGAAAGCCCCACCCAAGGGTGCAGGGAGGGGGGTGACCTTGAATTGAACTGTTTCCCTGTCAAGACAGAAAATCCAGGCACTTACCTGGGTGGGGTTTCTTAGCCATCCCAGAGAAGCAAAAACAACACAACAGCGCACTCACATGTAAATTTCATTTCCATTGTTCCTATTCCTGCGTCCCTGGGGGTGGGGCTCTCTGGATTTAAGCTGCACACACACACCTCCCGTAAAGCCCTGGAAACTGCTGAAAGTCTATTTTCCTTTTCAGAAAAACAAAAAACAAAGCAGCTGTTAAAAGAAACAACTACCTGCTATAGTTTTTGTTCAGCCTTCAGCTCTCCTCCGACCTACAGTGACCTTAACCCTAAGGATTTCTTGGCAAGATTTCTTCTGAAGGAGTTTGCCCTGACCTCCCTCTGTGACTGGGAGAGTGGGACTGGCCCCAGGCTAGCCCGGGCGTTCCTTGGCTGACCCGGGATTCGAACCCTGATCTAGTGCACTAACACTGAAACTACCGCATATAAGACTGGCGTCAGGACTGATTCGGAGAGGGTTTTCCATTGTCTTCCTCTGAGGCTGAGAGCATCGGACTTGCCCAAGGTCACCCAGTGAATTTCCGCCGCTGAGAGAGACAGACAGAACTGTCGTTTGAGAGAGGGCGGTGTCCTAAAATTCCTCCTCCTCCCTCCCGAATGTTACCCACCTGGACACTCTGGCAGCGCCTGACTGTAAATCCGATTTAGGGCTTGGAAAAAGCGGAGGAACCCCGTCAATTTGGGTGGGCTCCGCGGAGGAAACCCGGGAGAAGTTTCCTCGGCTTGCAAGGAAAGGAACCGACTTCCCCTTTGTTCACACCCAGCTCTTTGGCATCCTGTTGTCAGAATGGCCCTTCGCAACCAACCTACAGCTACAGGAGAACAAAATTCGAGCCTCGCCTCCCACAGGAATTCTCATCCGCTTAAATTCTCCTTTTAGCCCCCAAATTTCCACCATTGCCGGCAGTTCTGAGCCTTCGGAAGTAAAGGTTTATGTACTCAAAGCGAGTCGGAGTGGTGTAGTGGTTTGAACCTTGGACGACTTTGGAGATCAAGCTTCGACTCCCCGCTCGGCCATGGAAAGCTACTGGGTGACCTAGGGCGCGTCACAGACTCTCAGCCCCAGAAATCCCCGTGATAGGTTTGCCTTTGGATTACTATCAGTCGGAAACGACTTGAAGGTGCACAACAAGAGTTGGGGGTTACTTTCAAAGCCTCATTCTCTTCCACGCTAGAAATTTGGGGAATGATGGGAAATTTCATTCGAGTGGAGCCAAATTCTCATCTGGGCACACTCATTTTGCTCCACGCCCGGCCGTACCCACAGCTCCTGGTGAAGTGGGAGGAATGGGATTGGAAGAAATGAAAAGGTAAAAAAAAAAAAAAATATCAGCAAGGACCATGCATCCCATAAAGATGACGGAAAGCAGGGAAAGTTTATTTCTCTATCCCACTCCCACGGGAGAAAAAAGACTCACGACGCTCTTTCCTTTGGCTACGGCCACTCTTTAAGGTGCCCCAGATTTCGTGGGCTTTTTTCCCCCACAAACTAACACGGCTGCCGCTCTCCCTCGAGTGTTTAGTCCATGGTGTTATTCTTTGAGCAAATTCAGTGCAAGAACCGCAACCGTTACCCCATCCCACCCACACGCCCTGAACTGCCCTCTCACCAAAAGTACAGGTCGCCCTATCTGGTCTGGACCGGTTAGAAAGAAATAGCAGTTGGAAAAGTTACTTTGGGGGACTCGGACGTTGAAAAGCTGCCTCCGCTTGGACAGCCACCGACTACGCTCTGTTGGGGGGATTCCGGCAAATAAACATCCCTCCCTCCAAAAAAAAAAAAAAAAGGCGATTTTTCCCCTTCAGTCCTCAAACTTCTTGCGCTGCAGAGAATGAAGCTTTGAAAAGCATTGACTCCCAGAACACTTTCCTCGTTCTCATTCCTTTGGCATTTCTACCCGTCTCCTTTTCTTTGGACGGCTAACTTGTATCCCTGAATGTCCCAGAGAATTTTTAAATGAGTGCGGAGTTAGAAATTTCAGGACTGAAGTCAACTTTTAGAGTGGGGGCGAGAATGCTTATTTGGGAGGGCAATGTCCTCATTTTACACACACTCCCGCTACACCCCGGATTCCAGGAGGAGAAAAATTGTATCTCCCGGCTCCTGAAGCTTCCCACTCCCCAGACCTTGGAGAAGTTCCTTTTTAAAAAAAAACAACTTCTCCAAGGTCTGGAGGGTGGGAAGCTTCAGGAACCGTGAGATACAATTTATTTATTTATTTTATTTTATTCCTAGCCCACTTTCCCCCGCTACGACTCCAAACTGAGGCTGAATTTCCCCCTTCCTTCGTGGGGCAGCGATTAGAAACCAGAGCGTCCCAGGTCGGTTCGGAAAGACAAGAGCCCTACCGCGCCCCCCAGGCACCTGAATTGGGCCCGGTAAGGATGCAGCCAGTCAGAGTGCGTCCTGCCGGAAACCTACCAATGACGGCCAAGCCGGCCCCCGAGTGCCTCCACCCCACCCCATTTAATTCGGATTTAAAACCGACTCATGAATCCAAGCGGTCTATTCCAGAAAGAAGTGCTTCCTAAATCGCTGTGGACGTGTGGGACACATTCCGTCAGGACTCCGCTTGAACCCAAGGCAGTCTTGGCAAGACAGAGCCCTCGAGTGACCCCATTACCCCCCCGTCCGGTAAGCAGTTACCTTTCCTTTTCCTGCACCTGTGTAAATTTAAGGGTTACTCGGAAACGCAGATCTCCCTGGTTTTATTTATTACATTTAATGATCGCATTTCTATCCCGCTTTTCCTCCAGTGAGTTGAAGGAAGAGAGCCTCTCCTCTCGCGCTTATCCTCATAACAACAGCCCTGCGAGGGAGGCCAGGCTGAGCCACAGCCGGGATAGCCAAGACCGGAGAAACAATTTACCTTCACTATATTCCAGCTCCGGGTGCAACCGGGAAGACAGAGGTTTCGGGGGACCCGCCGTCGCCACCCCCCTTGCAACTCCTAGTCCATCTTCGTAGGTAAGTAATCTTCCTTCTCTTGCGGCTCTGCAAACCTAGGTACAGTTATTCGGAAGTATAGGTGCCTACCTTCACTTATTTAAGGCAGTTACTGCATTTCTATACCGCCTTTCCTCTAGTAAGCTGAAGGAAGGAAGCTTCTAGGCTCTCTCCACCTCTTTTTCTGGTTTTCACAACAACCCTGTGAGGGAGGTCGCATTGAGCCAAAGTGGACGCGGCTGGGCCCCAGGCCACCCGGAGAGTTGCACGAATCAGGGAGTGTAGCAATAGGGGGACAAAGGAGGGAGTCGCCCACCCTAAATAACACATCTGCACCCCCTTGAAATTCTTCAGTCCTCAAAAGCGTCCACTAAGGATTTAAAGGTACAGTTCAGGCATCCCGGGAAACTGGGAATGCGGCAAACTGAGGAGTTGTTGGTGTGAAGGAGTTTTAATATCAGTCTCTGGGATGCTAGAAATGTGGGAAGTGAAGAAAAAAGGGGTGGGGCAGAATTCTTAATTGGGGGGCAATGGGGAAGTTGTTTTTAACACTTGTGCCCCCCCGCATATAACCAGTACAGCTACGATACTTCGCTTCCCTACTCAGAGGCCATTTCCACACCAGATGGTTGTAGTGCTATTATTCCAGTTTCAACACCCTATGGAATCCTGGGGTTTGCAGTTTAGGGAGGGGAAGGCCCCTCCCTAAACTGCAAAGCCCAGAATTCCATAGGATGTTGAAACTGGAATAATAGCACTACAACCATCTGGTGTGGAAATGGCCAGAGTTAAAACAACCCGGCAGAGGAAGAAATCTCTCGGATCGAGCCGGTTCGCTCATTATTCTGCAAAATCGAGAGTTCGGTTCTTCCTAATTTGGGGAGAGAGGCGGCTTTCTGGGCACTTCCTTCTGGGGGGTGGGGTGATGGGACCCTCTTACTTAGGGTTTTCTTTAGGAGAGCAAGGACTTTCCTCGCTGCGCCTCTTCCTGTGAACAATCTCAAGCTGAAATGTCCCCATCCCTTTCCCCCAAATGATTCTCCACCCTAGAAACCAGGGCATGGCCCCAAAGGCTCCAGTGGGGCAGCTCAGTGGAGGCATTGCGGTTACCTTACAAGCAGCAGTGCCTTTCTTGCCTAGGCTACATTGCAAAAGGGGGGGTGGGAAATCCTTGCTGGAGCCTCCCCCCTGGAGCCTTTGGGGGCCTTGTCCTGGTTTCTAGTGTGGCTCAAAGAGAATAGATCACTTAAAAGGGTTTGGGGAAAAACTAGGGATGGGGAGGGGGCCTCTTTGACTTTGGAACTCCCTCCTTGGGGAATCTAAGATTGCTGGAATCAAAAGGACAACCTGGAGGGAGCAGACTATTAGAAACTGACTGTTTTGGCCTTCTGTTAAATGGTTTTGATCTGTCTGGCCCACACTATTCCCAAAGGAAATGTTCCAGAAAGGAAAACCCAGCTCTCTGTGTATGTATGTGTAGGGAGAGAGATTTTGATTACTTGTAGCCCCACCTTTCTATCTGACAGATGCAGAAGGTAGCTGACAATTGTCCTAACCTAGCCAGAGACTAAGATGAGGGTGGTGTGTGTGCTATTTTGGCTTCATTTCCCCTCCACCCCTCCTAATCTGGCTCCTCTCTTCTTCCCCTCCAGGAAATCCATGGCTCGTGGGGGTCGTCGGCATGAAATTGCTCCACAGAGCAGGAGTGCAGCAAGGAGGTCAATCCGACGGCACAGGCGTCGTCGTGCCTGCCTGCTACAGCTTTCACTCTCCAAGTTTTCAGACCTTCAAAAGAGGCGGAACGAAGACCTGAGGATCCGGGTCCTTTTGAAAAATACCTACTACCTCTTGAAGGAGTCTGTCCCGTTCCCCAGTCGGCCCCAGGGAGAATCACTCCCCCATCCAGTGCTCCCAAACAGCATGGCTCTATTCTCCCCTGCTGGAGAGGAACTCCGACAAAACTGTGGCATGGGCCCCGATCCAAATGGTACCAGCCCCACCTGTCAAGCCGCAGGAGAACTTCCCAATTCTGCCTCTCAAGCTCTGGCTATGAACCCAGAGGAAGCCAGTGTCTGGGATGCCCTCTCCCAGGAGGAGTTGCCCAGAAGCCCCTTGATTGGCAGTTTTGAGATGCAGGCTGCCACCAACCTCCAGAACCAGCCACTAGATGTCATCTTCTTTGACATTGATATATCAGAGTTTGACAGCATCCCAGCACCAGTGGCAACCAGTGGGCAGCCCAATCCAGTCAGCATCAGCCAGGAGATGGAGGAGGACCTCCAGCCCAAGGCCTTGCAGCTTACCAGTCAGATGGAGAGTGATTTGGTTGACCTTGAACACTTCAAGGAGCTCCTGCTCAATTTAGAATAAAGTTTCATTCCACCCCTCTGCATCTCTTAAGACTTCTTTACTCCAAGTGCAATACATTGCTCTTCATGGGTGGATGGGGGGGACAAACATTCTTACTAATCTCTAGGACAAGGGGAGGGGCAAAGGGCAGCCCTCCAAATGTTGTTGGGCTGCAGTGCCTGGGATGTCTATTAACCAATATAAATGCTGGGAGATGCAGTCCACCAGTATCTCCTGGCTTGCACTAATGGTATTATCCAGGCATTCGATTGGCAAGATACCTAGAATGGAGTGAGCCTGGCCTCAGGTGACCCAGTCCTTCCCTCCTCCCCCTCTTTCCCCTAACTTTCTAAAAATGCTCTTTAACCTGCAGGCTCCTACCTTTTGCTCCCTTACTGAATGCAGTGTATAACTGTCTCCTAAACACTTTTAAAGAAAAGAATTGTATACTCCCCGGGGGACTACATAAGTATACACTCTGTTTCATTTCCATGCCACCATATCCTCTGAAGATGCCAGCCGCAGATGCAGGCAAAATGTCAGGAGAAAAATACTAATAGAACATGGCCTCAAAACCCAGGAAACCCACAACAACCAATAGAAGGAGTGTCCTGAAACAGGATAAGACCAAAGGTCCACCTGGTTTCATACATGCATTTCCCAAAGTCCCAGCCAGCTTGGCCAGTGGTTAGGTTTTCTGGGAAATAAAAATAAAACTCTCAGGAAGGGCAGAACTTCAAGCACACCCTCTCACTCGCATTTCCCAGTCTCCTCTAGCTGAGGCAGAATGTATCCATGATAATTAGTGGCCAGAAAACTTTTCCTTCCATTTGTCCAATGCTCCTCAAGAGTCATCCAAGCTGGGGCTTTCCTCTACAGCTTATGGCATCAAATTCCAAAGCTTAACAATGTCCTGTGTAAAGAAAACCCCTACACACTTTCTTGGTCCTGTCCTGAACTCTCTCACACACACCACTTGATCTAACTGGGAGGAAGAATGTAAGGACAAACTGGGTAGATGGGTGGTCCATGAAAGCTACCCTAATCAACTTTGGGACATGGCAAAAATTGGGCAAATGAATATAATTCTACTCTCACTGTACATCCAGCCTGCCTCATATCATAATGGATCCACAATTGGGTGTGTGTGCACACTTGCTGCAAATTCAGGCACTCTTAGGGGCCCAAATACTCTAAAGGCACCAGATCCCACCTGACCTTGGAAGCTAAGCAGGGTCAATCCTGGTTAGTCCACGTAGAGTAGACTGCCAACATGTACCAAGTGCTGTAGGCTATATTTCAGAGGAAGGAATTGGCAAAAACCACCTCTGAGTATGCCTTGCCTAAGAATCCCCCAAGCCACTATGAGCCCCTGAATTTAAAAATTAGGTATATTCAGGGACAATATTTTCACCGTCAATGACATGGCATTACTTTTTCTATGAACCTTAATGTTGAAAGACAGGTTGGTGAAGGGGCCTTGGTGCTGCACAAGGATTTCACAAGACCAGAGTCCACAGGATAGCCTCCTCCTCCAGTCAGGCAGAATCAAGAAGATACAGAAGGAGCTTTTGTAGAAATGGGGAAGATATCACCAGTGATAGAGCATCATGATTGTCCAGTTCCCACCAAGGGCAAGAGCCAACAGACATGCCTGGCCTGACGAGCCACTGATAGATCTGTTCTCCCTATTGGAGAGGATATGCTGAAAGATCCTGGCACAGGTCCTGATCTGGATGTGACCAGCACCATACCTCAACCTGGAGGAGACCCTCCCAGTTTTTTCTCTGAAACCATGGCTGTAAACCCCAAGGAGGAGACCAACATCTGGGATGTCCTCTCCCTGGAGAAGCTGCTCTGTAACCCCTTATTTGGGGGTTTTGTGATCCTGGTTGACAACTCCCTCCTTTAGGAAGTCAATCCAGAGGTACAAAGTTGCATGTCCATCAGCTGTGCCTGTCACTCTCCAAACTCTCAGACACTCAAAAGAGGAGTTGTGAAGACACACAGATCCACATGTTGCTGAAAAATACCTAGCACCACCTCAGGGACAGTGATGTCCAGTCACCAAGCCAGGGGCATCAAGAACATGTTGTGGTGGTTGCATCTCCCTTCCAGCCATCCTGATCTGGATCTTCTCTCCTTCCCCTTCAGAGAAACATGTCTGGGGGGGGGGGCAGACACAAAATTGCTCAACAAAGTAGAAGCAGAGCAAGGAAGGCAATCCGGAGGCTCAGGGGCCGGACGCCTGCTACGACAAGCAGTCTCCAAACTCTTGGATTTCCAGAAGCGGGGTTCAGAGGATCTGCGTCTGGGGATGTTGCTAAGAAACATCTACCACAGCCTCAAGGACAGTCTCGTCCAGAGTCTTCCCAACTTTGACAGCCCCCCCAGCGCCATAAGAAGAGTTCTGAAGATCTGTGGGTTGGGGTGTTAGTAAGAAACACGTACTGCTGCCTCGAGAACACTGTCATCCAGACTTTGTCAGAGCGTGACAGCATCCCAAACTCCAAAAACTCTCAGACTTCCAAAAGAGGTGTACTGAAGACCTGTGGATCCGGGTGCTGTTGAAAAAGATGTATTACTACCTCAAGGACAGCATCACTCACTTTCCAAGCCAGGGGATTGGAGAATCTGTCCTCTAGCCAGTGCCCTCAAATTGTATGGATCTGTTTTGTCCTGTTGGAGAGGATCTCCTGCAAGATCTCGGCCTGGACCCTGATACAAATATGGCCAGCTCCAAGCCTCCAGCTACAGGAAGCCTTCTCAGCTTTGCCTCCCAAGCTCTAGCTTCCAACCCAGAGGAGGAGGCCAATGTCCAGAATGCCCTCTTCTGGGAGGAACTGCTCTGCCACTCCTTGTTTGGGAGCTTAAAGTTCATGGCTGACACCTACTGCCAGGACCTATCATTGGATGATGTCTTTGCTAAAACCAATATGTCCATGTTTGACAGTATCCCAGCCCCATAGCCAAGAGGTGAGTAGACCAGCCCAGCATGCACCAACCAGGATTGAGAGAGGCTTCCAACAGGAGGGTACGCACCTTCCCTGCCATAATGTGAGCAATGTAGCTGAGTCTAAGCACTTCATGGAACTCCTAGCCAACGCCGAATAAGCTCCGTCTTCTCCTTCTGGATCCCTTGGACTTGGAAGATGACGCAGTCCAAACATTTACAAATCAACCAGCTCTTGCCCTTCAAGGACTCTCCAGTGCACAGGGATCACTGAAGCATTTTTATGGGAGAGAAAAATCACTCAGCTTGTTACATATGGAACTGAGGGCTGCTTCTTTGCAAGTGGAATACATTTCTGTTCCTTGAAAGACAGAGAGAATAAGGGCTCTTGTAAGCATTCCTAGCATATTCAATAAAGATTCTCTTTTCACTTTTGCAGTCAGCTTGATTTCTCTTTTCTTTGGAACATTGGTATGTGCTTTACTTAAAAATACATTTCAGATGCCATATATCAAGTTTGGCTCCATGCTGGTTGTCCAAATGAGTTACATCTCTGGATTTAGTTGAGAGTCTGATATTTAAGTTTGTTACAGTCAGAATATGCTCTGACCAGGACTATTTAAACATCTTGGCTTCTAGGAACATAGTCAGTGCCATATCTTTAAGGGTTCTGTTCATTTCTTCCTCCATATCATTTCACTCTGGACTCTAGGCATATGTACTTTGTTACTCCAGATCACACTCCTTTAAAAGTTCATCAGACTTAGCATTGACCATTTCTTTGCCATTGTCAGTGAGCAAGTTCTTGGGTTTGTAACAGGAGTGGCGACTTAACTTCCATAACATTCATTTCTCCAGACCCCTTTAAATATTTAACGTTACTCACAAAAACCAATAGACTTCTTGTTTTGGACAGGACCCGTTTAAAAAAGTGAGCTTTTGAAATATGGCCTGGAGAAGGTACAAGGAGTTTGTAGAGATTTTATAAAATACATTTCACTCTTCTAAGCTCAAGTTCTATAGTACTGCCACTTAGCTTCTCCATGTTGAAAACAAGGTTGGAATGAACAGGTATTTCTGTTGGTTAATCACTTCTTGTTAATGCAGAAATGGAGGGACCTTTTGCAGACTGGATGAATCAGCAGCCACAACCTGGTCTCAGAGAAAATACTTGAGGATTCACACTGGAGCCTATAAAGCAAATTGGTAGGTTTAGAAACAGATTCCCGTAGTATTAACCCTCCCGTTATTATTTTTTTCCCTTGAGGATAAACATGAGGACTAATTCAGCCTCCTTCAGAAGGATTAGCAAGAGAAAGCAATAGAACTCTTGGGCCCCCTGTGACTAAGGCTGTTTCCACACTACACTGTTACAGTGCTATTATTCCACTTTCAACATCCTATGGAATTCTGGAGTTTGCAATTTACAGAGGAGCATTTAGAATTCTGAGACAGAGAGCTCTTTGGCCTCAGTAAACTACAACCCCCAGAACTCCACAGGATGTTGAAAGTAGAATAATAGTACAGTTAACAGTATAGTGCAGAACTTACCTAACTTCAATAAAAGAAACAAAGCAAACAAACAACATTCAAGTTTACCTATTACTACTTAAGATACACACTGAGAACACATCTACATTTTTTACTTTAGCCCTGATAAACTAAAGGAAGTTGCAAGTAGACAAACAGCTCAGCAGAGCAGATACTCACCATCCTAAGGGAAGAAGACGGGTGGGTGGGAGGGAAGAGAGAAGCATCTTTTATGTGGCTGCAGAAACAGGTGGAAGCTTCTGTGGTCACCTTGTTAGGCTGCTCAGGTGCCTGGCCGCCTTGATAACCACATTACACCTGGTGATGATGGACTGAACAGGAAAGGTTTAAACAGACAGTCTGTATAAGGGAGAGACATGTAAGAAACCCTTGTACTGCCTAGAGCCCCATTCCTGTCATAGCAAATGGGAGAAGGAGATGGAGGGAGAAGGCTTCAATGAATAGTATTACCCAATAATTCCCAGAAATCTTTAGGAAAAGAGTAGGCAAAGCATAGTCCTCCAGATGTTGCTGGACTGCAGTTCCCAGGAGCTCTAATAGCCAGCAAAGCCCTGGGTGAGGAATGCTGGGAGTTACCGTCCAAAAATATCTGAAAGGCCACAAAACTACTAGCCCTGCTCTAGCAGGGTTCTCCTGACATTTAACTGGCAGGATACCTAGAATGGAGTGAGCCTAACCTCAGGTGGGCCGCATGAATTCTTGCTGGCTAACCAGTCCATCCCTCTTCTGTTTCCATCAACGTCTGGCACTGCTGCTGACTACAAGTCACTTTAGTTAACCCTTGGTGATAAGTGTTGGACTGGAAACCCTACTTTGCTGCCTGCTCCTCCTCTTCTGCCTCCAACGTCTGAATTTAGACCTGGAATGGCACTTGCAGTACCTCCTTAGGGTTTGACTTGTATCTCACCTAGGCCACTGATGCTGCTTAATATTGCAGGGGTTTCTGGACCCCCTGGCTGGCATATTCTTGACTGAAACCTGTCTGCTGCGCATCCCCTTTGGGAAGGCCAATCCCCAAGAGTCCAAGAGTGATAGGACTTTTAACCACAGTCTGGGTGGCCTTAAGTTCAGAGGTTCTCCAGCTATTGTAAGGCTAGGTTTCAGCTGTCTTTGCCCTCCACTCTTGGCTCCTGATGGGAGTAGCAGTGTGACAAAATGGCCTCTGGAAGGCAACACTCTACCCCCATGCATTGTATAAACAAGATTGCTTAACCACTTAACCTTCCTGACTTCTAATATACAAGTGAATGGTCCAAAGAATAAATGCTCCTTTCAGGCTTCTGAATAGCTCCATTTGATTAAATCAGATAGGTGTGACCCACTTTTCCCTGCAAACAAAATACCTTATAACTCTTAAGTTGTTGATAGCAGGATGTTAATAAATGTGCTCACATATTGTTAGTCCACCAGCCTACCAGGTGCTGGAGGCTATATTTCAGAGGAAGGAACTGGCAAAAACCACCTCTGGGTATTCCTTTCCTAAGAAAACCCGATGAAATTCATGGGATCACCATGAGTCAGCAGGAGACTTGAAGACACATATGAAAACACAGGTTCTTTGCACATCCTAAAATTATGCATGTATCAAAGTTGCTGGTTTCTTTTTAATAGCGAATTTTGCATGCCATGCTGAAGTCTCTCTTGCAGCTGATATAGCTTTAACAAAAAAAAGTAGCAGCCAAAGTCCTGGTTAGAGTGGGCCAGGAAGGCAGGAGCTTCCTTGTGCCCTAGAGTTTTTGAGAAAAGCAAATGGCAAACCTCCCTCAAATGAATGTTACCAAGAAAACCTGAGGATGGGGGTTACCACATCTGAACTGTTGGGGTGAAGGCAGGGAGCAATGACAAGAAGTTTTCAAGTTGCCACAAAACACTTGGCTCTTTGGGCTGCAATAGCCTAGCATTGTTACCTCCCTGGATATTCTAGGGGCTGTTCTTATGCAATTCCTTTCAAAATGAAAGCCAAGAGGAGTCTTGAGGTTCCTTAGAAAGCAGAGATGGGGGGTCAGAATCATGCAAACTTCCAAATGTTCTTCGACTGCAATTCCTATCAGCCTTTGGCCAGATAGCCAGTGATGGGTGTTTTGTGGTTGCGGGCTGACAATATCTGGAGCAGCACAATTTGCCCCTGCTCTCATATACATACACATTCTTTTTGTATTCAGGGATATGGCAGTGTTAGTCTGTTTGAGCCTACAAATACATGCTGGTACCCAATAGCCCCTTTGGGACTATGTGGGAAGAGGCCATTTCTACCATATGTTTTTGTGGGCTCAGTCCTGAAAACAAGGAAGAGGTGCTTCCCTCCAACTCAATTGTGGGGTAAGATACTTCTATCCACCCAGAACATGAGTTGACCCTTGCATTGTGGTTCTCTTTCCACTTATGAGAAAGCCAGCATGGGCCAGTGGTTTCAGGGACTGGCTAGGGCCATAGGTCCCTACATTTCATGCTCCAGATGTTTTGGAGTTCAGTGCCCAGAATTTCTGGCTATTGGTCAAGCTGATTGCGGATTCTGGGAGTTGCACTCCAAAAGCAACTGAAGGATGAAGTTTGGGAATGACAACAATCATTCAACAACATTCAGGGAGTAGGAAATTCCCTCTCCATTTTTTTGGACTACAAGTCCCAGAGGGAGCCGGCAGGGCTGGACTAGGACTCCAGGAGAACAGGTTCCAAGCTCTACTCAGACAGGGAGTGGTCCTGTGGAAGTTACATTCCCTCAACCTAAGAGAGAGGCAAAGGAAGACCTCCTTTGAACACAGCTTACCAAGAAAACCCTAAAACAGGTCAAACTCACAAGTCAAACTCAACTGGAAGGCACCTAACAACCACAACAGCAACAAAATCTTCCCCCTCATTGGCCCAGTTTGCTACATTCTGTGTAAATGAATTCTTTCACAGCTGGATAGGCAACATTGCAACCCTCCAGATGCTGTTCGACTACAATTCCTAGTATCCTCCACCGTTGGCTTTGCCTCCTAGGGCTGCTGGGAAAGGCCAAGAGGTCAATCCAGGGCCTGGGATGGGGGGGTGGCCAGTGACTCATCCCCCTCTCTGCATAGGAAAAGCCAGGCACTTATCTGAGGGAGGTTGTCCAACTGTTCGCAGAATCAAAAAAACAACAACATAACAGCGCATTCACAGGTAAATGCAATTAAAAGATTGTTCCAGTTTTTGCAGCCCGAGGAGGGGTTTAAGCCAGCCCCTACAGCCCTGTAAACTCGCTGCAGCTGTCCAAAAATCTGAATTTTTATGGGCTCTCCTCCACTTTGACCCTCCAGCTGATCACGCGATTTACTCCACTGTGACCGGAGTTCTTTTTGCCAAAAAAGTCTATTTTCCCCTCTGTTTAAAAAAAGGCTGATACAATTTTTGTTCTTGTTATGCACCTTAGAGCCGACTGCAATGGTAAGAACCCTATCCTAGGGTTTTCTTGGTAAGATTTCTTCAGAGGGAGTCTTCCATGACCTTCCTCTCCGGCTGAGAGAGTGGAACCAGTCCAGGGTTACCCGGGGCGTTCCTTGGCTGACCCAGGATTCGAACTCTGGTCTCGGGGAGTCCTAGTCCCAAAACCCAAACCAGGACATCCAGCAGGGGGGGGACGGGGGGTTGCTTTCCTCTTAAACCCAGAGCGTCTGGGTTGCCCAAGGCTGCGCCTTTCCACGAGTCTCAGTGAGTTTCCGTGGCTGAGGCAGGATTCGAACCCCGGTCTCCTAGAATCCTATTCCTACACTCGCATCGCTTCCTTCTGCACCACAGCGCCCAAAGACAGAAGAAAGGATGTCCTATATTCAGAAACAGAAGTGGCTTGTGGTGCTTGGAAGCCCAAAAATTTTAATTGGGCACAATATTTTGAGGCATTTATCTGTCTTGAGAGAATGGATAGTGTGGTGGTTTGAAAGTTAGCTGAAGACTCAGCCATGGAAACCCGCTGGGTGACCTTGGGCGAGTCACACACTCTCAGCTCCAAAGAATCCCGTTATAGATTCGCCTCTTAGGAAACGGAAGTCGGAAACGACTTGAACGCCCACAACAACAATAAACTGTTAATGGGGTCCATACAGTGTAATTTTAGTTAAGTTAGATATTTACGCACAGGGGCGAAGCTGCTGCGGGGAGGGAGCAAAATGAAGGCATTGCTTTCATACAGAATTTTTCTGCCCGCCGCCCCCCCCGGCATTTTCCTTCAATCCCTGGATTTGTAATATTGCAGTAACTTGAAAATCTAGTTGAGCATTTGGAAATGCAATTTAGGCATCCCAGTCAAAGAGGAAGGCGACGTGACCAAAGGAAAGAGAACACAGCAAACACGAGAGGTCCAAACGCGAATGATTTTCTGCCTCGCACTCTCTGCAGTGCTGGAAATTTGGAGACTGTGTAAAAATTTCCTCGAAGGAGGTAGAATTCTTGCCTGGGGAGGCAAGATCCTCATTCCCAACTTCCCAGTGCTACCTCTGCGGCCAGCTTATGATGGTAAAACCAGTCCGGAACTTGGAAAAAGTTGAGTCTCGGAGGAACTCCGACAGATTGCACTGGAGTCCAGCAAGGACTCGGCGCAAACCCGCGGAAAGTTGCTCGGCTTGGAAAGAAATACATGAATATTTCCCGGGGAGAGGTAAAATTCTCATTTGGGGCCAAAGCACTCATTTTGTCCTCCGCTTTGGTAGCTACAACCCTTTTTATAGCCATCCTGGGACTGGGAAACAGATTGGGGAAACGGAGGCGCAAAAAACGTCAGCAAGGACCAGACATCCCAGTAAAAATCTCTATTCCTCATCCCGCCCATCCCTCCGACTCAAGTCAGTCTTTTCTTTGGTTGGAGACTCCTTAAGGCTTTGTTGGCTTTCCTCCTACAGACTAATATCTAGTTGTCGTGTGCCTTTAAGTCGTTTCCGACTTATGGCGACCCTAAAGCGAGCCTATGGTGGCGTTTTCTTGGCGAGATTTGTTCAGTGGAGGTTTTGTTTTTGCCTTTCTCCGCGGCTGAGAGAGTGATCTCCTTTTAGTCATCCTCCCAACCCTCAAACCACTCTCCCTTGCCGACTGTCTTACGTTTTTATTTTTAAAAAATACCGGGAAATGACACCTCTCTCTGAACTGCGCTCCCCCAACGGTAAAGGTCGCCCGATCTGGTCTGGACCGCTTAGAAAGAAGACCCTTGAAAAGTTACATCTGGGGACTCGGAATTTCAAAATCGCCTTTCTCTTATAGAGCCCCTGGCCACGCCTTGCGGGAGGGATTCAGGCGAATAAGTATTTTGCTGTCTCCTTCAAATAATTGCATAATTCCCCCTCCAGTCCTCAAATTTCTAGCTCCGCAGAGAGTGAGACGTGGAAAACCATGCTCTCCCAGAACTTTTTACTGGTTTCTCCTTCCTTTTCTCCTTCTCCCTGCCGAAGCCTGTGCTTTGGGTGCCTAAACTCTTTTTCCAAATCCTCAACTGAAAGTTTAGGTCAGTGAAGTGCTAGAAATTTGGGGAGTAAAGGAAATTTCACTGGGGGACAGAATTCCAGTTTTGGGGGTGGTGCCCTCATGCCTCCCCAGGTACAGTCCTATATTCTGGGATCTGAAGTCCTTAAAAAGCAACTTTTCCAGGCTCAGGAGGGTGAATGCCTCAAGAGCCAGTACCAGGGAAACAATTTTTTCACTGGTATTTAACGGGATTTATTATTTTATATTTTCTCCCATTTTCTTTCTGTGTGGGACCCAAGACGCCCATCTACTGCTTGGATCGTCTCCTCCGTCGTAGGGCAGCGACTGGGAAGAGCAATGTCCCAGGCAGGTCCGGAGGGGGGGAGAATCCTGGGGCGCCCCCTAGAGGCCGGGGCAAGAGGCAGCTGAGTTTGGCCAGGTAAGGATGTGGCCAATCAGAACGCGCCCTTCCGGAACCCACCAATGCCCGCCAAGCCAGACCCCACGTACCCCTCCCCACCCACCTTCATTCGGATTAAAAGAGAAATCCAAGAGTCCCATTCAACGGACAAGTGGATGGTATGACTGTTGCACAGATGACGCATACCCTGAGCTGGTGTGGACGCGTCGGATCCATCCCGTCAGGACTCCTCTTGACCCCACCGCCGCCGTCGCCCTTCCAACTCCGCATCGGGCTTCGTAAGTAGACAGGCAGCTTTCTTTCTCCTGCAGCCCTGGGGAGGGTTACTCGGAAGCATAGATGTGTGATTTTATTTCTGTTATTTACCTTTATTCATCACACATTTACATTCCGCTTTTCCTCCAGTGAGCTGAAGGAAGGAAACCTATTGGGCTCCTTCCTCTTCCGTTTATCCTCATCACAGCAGTCCTGCGAGGGAGGCCGGATTGAGCCAGAGCCGCACAGCCAGAACCTGGGATACAATTTCATTTATTCCGGCTCCGGCTGCAAGCGAAAGCTTTCGGGGGACCCTCCGCCGCCTTCCTTGTAACTTCATACCCGGCTTGACAGGTTAGTAGCCTTTTAGATACCCCACTTTCTGCGGTGCTGGAAAGTCGGGGAGTGGAAAAAACGGGGGCGAACTCTTAGTTGGAGGGGGGGTAATGATGGGCATTTTTCCGCCTGATAACTACATCTCTGGCTCGGCACCGTGTAGTCAGAGGCCATTTCCGCACTAGACTCTTATAGCGCGATGATTCCACTTTCAACATCCTGTGGAATCCTGGGGTTTGCAGTTTAGGGAGGGACCTTCAGAATTCTGAGCCAGAGAGCTCTTGGGCCTCAGTAAAGGACACACCCCAGAATTCCACCGGAGGATGAAAGTGGAATAATAGCACCGTATCAGTGTAGTGCAGAAAGGTCCTAAGCCTTGCCGTGCCGCCTGGCGTTTCCCCTCCGCTCGTCCTGATCTGGGTCCTCTTTCCTTCCCCTCCAGAGAAAACGATGTCTCGCGGCGGCAAGCTCACCACCGGCCAGCACAGCGGGAGCGCACCGAGGAAGCCCAGCCGGAGGCTCGGGCGGCGAGTCCGCCTGCTGAGGCTGGCCCTGACGAAGCTCTCGGACTTCCACAAGCAGGGTTCGGGCGATCTGCGCCGGGGGCTGTTGCTGCGAAACATCTACCGTGGCCTCAAAGACAGTGTGGTCCAGAGCCTTGCCCGGCTTTGAGGGCTTCCCGGTGCCTCCGGCAAGAGGAGAGGAGCCCAACCCCGCCTGCGCCACCGAGGAGATGGAGACGGGCCCCCCAGCTTCCCAGCGGGACCGAGAGCGATACAGCGGGCCTCGAGCGCTTCGGGGAGGCTCCTCATCCATTCGGATTGAGCTCCCTTCCATCCCCCTGGATCCCCTGGACTTCTTGGCTCAAAATGGGGACACTTAATAAGAAGACCTCAAGTGTCTGGCACTGCAAAGACAGAGGTACTGAAAATCATTTCTCTATTCGCTGCCTTCTCCTTCCCTTGGTCAATCTGTCTAACTCTACGTCTGATTTTACTGTAATAAAAGATGCCTTTTGTTTTATAACAACGGAGTCGGTCTGAGTTGTCTAAAGTCACTGATAATAAATTGGTTCTGAAGGAGCAAACGAGTTAAGGGGAGGCACAAACAACACAATTAAGCATTCCCATGGAAATGGTTTACGGTTCAGGTTCTCTTCCAGGGGTTTTAACAGCACTGGATATGCCCTACAAGGGGTCGAAAATTTGAATTCTTACAGACATGAAGACTCTAGTTTCCATAGGTTTTGTTCCTTGGATGAGCGGGGGATCCCTGGGCAAAGGGAGATCCGTTTGCCCAGATGGGGGGGGGGGGGGCCGCTACATTCTTCCTTTGCCCTTAAGCTAATTGAGACACGTGGCGAATCTATCCTAGGATTTTGGGGCCGCGATTATTCAGAAGCTCGCCTTTGGCTTTTTCAAAGGTTGACAAGAGAGCCTGACTTGCCCAGGGTAACCCACCAGTGGATTTCCACGGGGCGCGGGGGTTTCGAGCCTCGGTCTACCTAGAATTCTTGCCCAACCCTCAAACCACTACACCAACACCATTTCTGCACTACACTGTTATGGCGCTATTATTCCATTTTCAAAATCCTACAGAATTGTGGGGTTTGTAGTTTAGGGAGGGGTATTTAGAATTCTCAGCCAGAGAGCTCTTTGGCCTCAGTCAATTACAAACTCCAGAATTCCACTGGATGTTGAATATGGAATAATAGTGCCATAATAGTGTGGTGCGGAAAAGCCCCAAGCTGGCTCTCAGGCCATTTCTGCACTATACTGTTATAGTGCTATTATTCCACTTTCAGCATCCTGTGGAATTCTGGAGTTTGTAGTTTACTGGGGCTAAAGAGCTCTCTGGCTGAGAATTCTAAACGCCCCTCCCTAAACTACAAACCCGAGGATTCCATAGGATGTTGAAAGTGGAATAATAGCACTGTAACAGTGTGATGCAGAAGTGGCCTCGGTACTGATCGCGAAAAAATTTGGCCTGCGTTCCACTAAGGCTGAGTGGGATTTGCCCAAGGTCAGCCAGTGGGTTTCCAAGGCTGAGCCGGGATTTGAACCTTGGTTCCCGAGAATCTTGCCCCAACACTCCAAGCAGAGTTCTTCCACCCTTCCCACTGAAATCAGCCCCCGAATTTCTAGCATTTGCGGTCACTTAAAAATTCACTTGAGCCCTCAGAAATAAATTTAGGCATCCGAAGAAAAGGGGCAGGCAGAGGGACCCAAGAATGGCGAACCCGGCTAGACCTCTCTTTGCTATGTTAGAAATGGGGGGGGGGGGTTGGAGGAACATTTTAAGGAGCGGAGAGAATTCTCACTCCAGGGCAAAGCGCTTCTTTGGGGACGCCCCATAGCTACAGCTCTTTTTACAGAAATTGGGAAGGTGGAAAATACCAGCAAGGTATTTTTAGGGTTTTTTTTATAATTATGTTTTATATTAATTTTTTTACTCTTTTAAACATTTTATTCGTGCTTTTAACATTTTTGAAAGTCGCCTCGGGTCCCACTCTGGGAGAAAGGCGGCGTGAAAATATAATAAATAAGGACCATACATGGCATGGAGTCGATTCTGAGAAAGTTTATTTGCCTAATACCCCACTCTCCAAAACACACACACACACACACACACACACACACACACACACACACGGGACAATCTTTTCTTTGCATCTTATCACTGCCTAAGGTGCCATCAGAATTTGATGGCTTCACGTCCACAGACTAATAGGATTACCGCAAACCGCCCCCGCTCAAATGTCCAGGTCATGTTTACATTGGATTCCTTTGTGGGGGAGAAGACCTGGAAATGTTATTTTGGGGAGTCGGACTTTCAAAATCCGCCCTCGACCTCAACAGCCAGGATTCACGACCCCCAATATAAGAGTTCCCCCTGCCAAAGTGATTCCCTCCCCTGCTTTAATCGTCAAACATCTCTCATTGCACAGAGAGAGCGCGCGCGAGAGAGAGAGAGAGAGAGGGAGAGACTGAAAATAGTTTCGCTCTTTGCTAGCTTCTCCTTCCCTTGGCCAATCTGCCGAACTCTATCCTTTGGATGCCTAAACTCTGTTTGGAAATGCTCAAGTGAAGTTTTAGGTTAGCGAGAGGCTAGAAATTTGGGGACCGAAGGAAGATTTCACAAGAGAACAAAATTCATATCTGGCGACGCAATGGCCTCATTTTACGCACACACTGCGCCCCAAATTCCAGAAGCTGCTGTCTTTGAAATCCAAGATTTTTTTTCCAAACTCGTGGAAGTGGGAAGCGGCAGCAGTCAGTATCTGGGATACGATATATTTATTATTTTTATGTATTGATTTAACTTATTTCCAACTTTTGCCCAATATGGGATTCCCCCGCGGCATTCTTCCTTCCCGGGCAGAGCAGCGACGGTAGAGAGTGGCGTTCCGGGCTGGTCCGGGGGGGGAGAGGGGGCGTCCTTAAAGGCCAAGCGACGAGCCAGAGCCACCGGTGCCTTTACCTGCCTTGGACCAGGTAAGAGTGCAGCCAATCAGAGCGCGCCCTTCCGGAAACCCGCCAATGACCGCCAAGCCCTCTTCGCGCCCTTCCCAGGTTCATTCGGATTAAAAGGGGCGGCTGAATCCTAGCCTGGCATTCCAGGTATGCCAATAACTGCTCTTACCCGTGTGTTCCGAATTGGTGTTGGAGATCTCGGACCCATTCCATTGGGACACTGGCTGCAATCGTGAAGTTTCGGCGAGATAGAGACTTCGGACAACCTTCTCCCCGCCGCCGCCGTTCTTCCAACTCTGCGTTCAGCTTGATCGCTAAGTAAGCCGCTTTCCTTCTTTTGCAGCCGCGCATATCTGGATGCCTTTACAGGGAAGCATAGATTAGCGGGTTTCTTTATTTCGCTTAATTACAGCATTGATATGGCACCTTTCCTCCAGGAGCCTCCAGGGCTCTTTTCTTTGCTCCTTCTTCTCATAACAGTTCTTGGAGGAAGGTCGGGCTGAGCGGGAGTAAAAGCGGCTGGCCCCAGGTCACCCGGTGAGTGGCACGGCTTGGTGAGGGTATAGCATTTGGAAGTACAGTTTAGGCACCCAAAGAAAAGGGGGCAGCCAAGAAAATGCGAGGATCGAGTTCTCGATACGAGTAATTTTCTACATCTCACTGCAGTGCTAGAAACTGGAAGGGCGAAGGAAAAATTATTGTGGAGGGCAGAATTCATAGGGGAGGATGATGCCATCGTTCTGCCATCCTCCATAGTTGCCTCCTGGGCTTCTCACAGTGTAGTCGTTAAGCCCGTGGATCGTTTCAACTGGTGACTGAGCGAAAGCGGTTTGGTTCCGTTATATTTGTTTCGGGATAGCTGTAATACTTCGCTTTCCAGATCTGAGGTAAAGTAACCCAGGTTGCAGGAAATTTCCTCTAGAACTGAGCCTGTTCGCGCTTTAATTCTGGAAAATCTTGCTTCTGGACTGTCCTAATTTGAGGGGGAAAGAGGTTTTATCGCGCCTGAGTTGGACAGAGTAGTCTTCTCCAGGGTGGGGAGATTCGCTGCCTTCCCGTTTGCTTTAGGCATGCAAGCCTCTTCCTCTCAGTTCAGTCGCCTTTATGCCGATATTTTTTGCAATTCCACCCCTTCCCCCCATGTCCTGTTTCCCGTCCCACCACGGCTGTATGTAAAGTTCGAGCATCTCGCTTAGTTTCAGTCCAGGCCTTAGCAACTCAGTTTAAGCATACAAAAAAGAGGAGTGGGTGGGACAGAGACAACAGCATGGTCTGTGTATGTCACACTCCTCACAACCATTTTGACCTGTGTCTTCCATTCTTTGCCTCCTCCAGAGACACCATGGGTGATGTTGGCACCGCGCACAAGATTTCTGAGCAGGGTGGAGATGGCAACACTAACCCAGTCCAGGAGTACAAGCGCTACACTTATCTGAAGGATGTCTCGCACTGGAAACTCTTTGTCTTCAAGGAGAGGCACTCAGAAGACCTGAGAATGCGAGTCCTTCTCAACAATGCCGATGGCTACATTCGGGAAAAGGTTGCCCAGTTCCTAGATTAGCCAGGTTTTCCAGATAGGGAACCTTCTGAGGAATCGAAGGGGGCTCTCCTGCTACAGCCAGCTGAGTGAAGCTGCTCTTGGGACCCCTTGTTTGGGAGTTTTTTCCAGATCCTGGAAGACAACTACCTGTGTGGGCTGCCTTTGGATGAAGTTTTTGCCACCATCAATACTTCAGAGCTTGACAGTATTCCTTCCTCAAACAAACACTTCAGCTCAGCCTTCATTTGTTGGAAAAAGTGGAGTCCCAGCAAGACCTCCTGCACCTTTCTGATCAAAATGGGAACAACATGGTTGAGCTCGGACACTCCATAAAGATCATCTTCTACTCCAAATAAACTCTGCCCTGCCACTTGGGATCCTTTGGAGTTGAGGACTCTGCAACTGCTAATGGTTATGGGCCCACTAATCTGTCTCCCCAAATGATCTCTCAATAAAGGTGATTTTAAAAGTATTTTTGCAGTAAAGGCTTTTAAACTTCATAATTATGTTGTTTTGATCCTTTCTAAAAGGATCTGAGCACTGCTGCAAGTGCAAGGTGTTCCCATTCATTGGAAGGGAGAGAGGACACAAACATTCCTACTACTTTAGTGAAGGACACTAAAATCAAGATCAAGACTCAATATATGCCAATGAACACCACTCACACCCTGGAGATCCCTCTACAAGAAACAGTACAATAAATTGCTAATGTACTTAACACACTGTTATGCATATCCCCTGACTAACAATACAACCCTGGAGAGTATCTCATTTAACAGTAGGCCATCACACAGGCCAGCTGTAACATACGCAAATTGCTTCTTCCCACCCGAGGACCACACAAGTATATATACTCTGTCTCACTTCCATGCCACCAAAGCCTCTGAAAATGCCAGCCACAGATGCAGGCAAAATGTCAAGAGAAAATAATAGAACATGGCCTCAAAACCCGGAAAACCCACAACAACCCAAAAGAAACTTTCTCTGCTCTATTCTCCCATGCTCCAATAGAAGCCTAATTGCTTAATTAATTGATTAATCTTTGTTCTATGAATTTCAGGGCCCATAACTAAATTGCCCACAGTGTAATTGTCCCCTTCTAGCCTCATAGACATCTACATTGGATTAAATAAGATGTCAGTAGCCTTCACGGATCTATGGTCAGTTTGCCCACCATGGACCACTCACCAACTATATATTTTTGCAGATTCCCTTTAAATCAAAAAGTGACCTCAAATCCCCATGCACTAAAGCAGAGTCCTGACTCCAAGGCTTTCAAAGAGATTCTCTGCTCCTGAAGGCATGCCAAAGCAGCACTCACTCCGTCTGACCAGTAAAGAAAAGTTTTTACTAATTGGGGGGGGAGTTGCAACTGGATCAGAAGCTGCATAAATTGTTCCCTTCTCCATATTAAAACTTGAAGTGCGCAAAATGCGTTCTTAAATAGCATTGAGGATTTTGTAATTATAGTGCTCGCATATTGTCATTTCTGTTTAAGGGAGAGTAGGGGGCTCCTGATCAATCAGTGGGTGGGTCAAGATGCCCCTTACCCGTCCCCAGAGCTGAGCTTCTGTTGAGGCTGTTGGTTCATTTTTGCCAATATTACTTCCTGTGAAGTATTAAACTGCCTCTCACAGATGATACAGTTTTTTCCAGTCTAGAGCCTCGCCCAGAGTGGGCCAAGATGGCAGAAGCTACCCTAGGCACAAGGGTCTCTTTTCGCTCAGTCTGGCAGGTCCAAAGAGCAGCTGATGGGTCAAAACCTTCAGTGATCTTCCACACACTGGGATTGTTCTTTCATGCTCTGCCCCAGATCCACAGCAGTCTTGTTCTCCTTGTCTTTTAACCTCTTAACCAGGGGGGTTAGTGAAACTTCTTAGCTGGAAGGTGCACAAAAATTCTTTGGTGCTCATTGTTGTTCTAGTGACTGGATTTGTTAGACTTCATTCACAAATGTTTTTCAGGCTTCTCATGACAGAAGGTTTTATGAAGGACTTGACAGTAAAAATGCTTTGCCTCGCATCTGAGTGCTGGAGACCGCTTGTCTTCTTTCCTGTCTGTTTCTTGGTTGCGTTCCAACAACAAAGGTCCATTTCTGGGACATGGAACCTGGAAGTGTGGGGAGGGAGAGAAGGGAGGGTGGAAGGAAAAGAGTCTCAGAAATAACTTAAAGATACTCAATATGAAGTCCTAAAAGGATCCACTAAGTTTGCTAGTGTACTTTATCTGGGTATTTAATTTATAACCTGCCTGTCTCCCAGTTGTAGACCCAAGGCAGCTCCCAAGGTGAGTGGAAACACACCACAGTTAAAAGACTGGATAATGCATTCTGAAGACCTGCCCATAGTTGTGCCCCTCAAAAACACCCACTACTACATCAAGGACAGGGTCACCCCACTTCCAAGCCAAGGGAATTCAGAATCAAACCCCCAAACAGTATTCCCATATGCAGTACCTTTTCGAAAGACAGGCTAGGCTCTCCCAGCAGAATCAAAGAGACAGAGACACCGCTCTTGCAGGAATGCGATGAAGATGTCACCGGTGATGCAGCATCATGATTGTCCAGTTCCTGCCAAGGGTGAGCGCCCACAGACATGCTTTGCCTGATGAGCCACTGACAGATCTGTTCCCCCCTATTGGGGAGGATCTGCTGAAAGATCCTGGCACAGGTCCTGATCTGGATGTGACCAGCACCAAACCTCAACCTGGAGGAGACCCTCCCAGTTTTTTCTCTGAAGCCATGGCTGTAAACCCCAAGGAGGAGACCAGCATCTGGGATGCCCTCTCCCTGGAGGAGCTGCTCTGTAACCCCTTGTTTGAGAGGTTTGTGATCCTGGTTGACAACTCCCTACTTTAGGAAGTCAGTCCAGAAGTACAAAGTAGCATGTCCACCTGTTGTGCCTGTCACTCTCCAAACTCTCAGATCAGACTTTCAAAAGAGGAGTTGTGAAGACACGCACATCCACACTTTGCTGAAAAATAGCTTACCACCACCTCAGGGACTGTGCTGACCATACGCCAATCCAAGGGCATCAAGAATGTGTTGTGGTGGTTACATCTCCCCTCCAGCATCTCCTGTCCTTCCCCTTCAGAGAAACATGTCTGGTGGGGGCAGATACAAAATTGCTCAACAAAGTAGGAGCGGAGCAAGGAAGGCGATCCAGAGGCTCAGGGGCTGGACGCCTGCTACGACAGGCAGTCTCTAAACTCTCGGATTTCCAGAAGCGGGGTTCAGAGGATCTGCGTCTGGGGGTGTTGCTAAGAAACATCTACCACAGCCTCAAGGACAGTCTCGTCCAGAGTCTTCCCAACTTTGACAGCCCCCCAGTGCCATAAGAAGAGTTCTGAAGATCTGTGGGTTGGGGTGTTAGTAAGAAACACGTACTGTTGCCTCGAGAACACTGGCATCCAGACTTTGTCAGAGTGTGATAGCATCCCAAACTCCAAAAACTCTCAGACTTCCAAAAGAGGTGTACTGAAGACCTGTGGATCCGGGTGCTGTTGAAAAAGATGTATTACTACCTCAAGGACAGCATCACTCACTTTCCAAGCCAGGCGATTGGAGAATCTGTCCTCTAGCCAGTGGCCCCAAATTGTATGGATCTGTTTTGTCCTGTTGGAGAGGATCTCCTGCAAGATCCTGGCCTCTGATACAAATATGGCCAGCTCCAAGCCTCCAGCTACAGGAAGCCTTCTCAGCTTTGCCTTCCAAGCTCTAGCTTCCAACCCAGAGGAGGCGGCCAATGTCCAGAATGCCCTCTTCTGGGAGGAACTGCTCTGCCACTCCTTGTTTGGGAGCTTAAAGTTCATGGCCGACACCTACTGCCAGGACCTATCATTGGATGATGTCTTTGCTAAAACTAATATGTCCATGTTTGGCAGTATCCCAGCCCCATAGCCAAGAGGTGAGTAGACCAGCCCAGCATGCACCAACCAGGATTGAGAGAGGCTTCCAACAGGAGGGTACGCACCTTCCCTGCCATAATGTGAGCAATGTAGCTGAGTCTGAGCACTTCATGGAACTCCTAGCCAACACTGAATAAGCTCCGTCTTCTCCCTCTGGATCCCTTGGACTTGGAAGATGATGCAGTCCAAACATTTACAGGTCAGCCACCCCCTGCCCTGTAACGACTTTCCAGTGCACAGGGATCACAGAAGCATTTTTAAAAGGAGAGAAAAATCACACTGCTTTTTAATATAGCAATACTGATGCTTACATATGGGACTGAAGGCTTCTTTTTGCAAGTGGAATACATTTCTGTTCAGTGGAAGGGAGAGAGAAGAAGGGATCTGGTAAGCACTCCTAGCATAACCAACAAAGATTCTCTTTTCACTTCTGCAGTCAAGTTGGTCTCTCTTGTCTTTGGGAACATTAGCATATGCTTTATATAAAAAAACTCTTCAGATGCCATATATCAAGTCTGGCTCCATGCTGGTTCTCCAATTGAGTTACATCTCTGGATTTAGTTGAGAGTCTGGTCATAGTCAGAATCTCCTCAGACCAGGAATATTTAACCATATTGGCTTCTAGGAACATAGCCACTGCCATCTCTTTAAGGGTTCTGTTTATTTCCTCCTCCATATCATTTCACTCTTGACTCTAGGCATGTGTACTTCATTGCTCCATGTCATGCTCCTTTAAAAATTCATCAGACTTAGCATTGACCAATTATATGCCGTTATCAGTAAGCAAGTTCTTGGGTTTGTAACAGGAGTGGCAACCTTGCTTTCGTAACATCTCACTTCTCCAGACTCCTTTAAGTATTTAATAATGCCCATGAAAGCCAAGGAGTTCTTCTCTTGGACAGAACCTGTTTAAAACTATGAGGTTCTGAAATCTGTCACACAGAAAGCCCATGAAATTTGGAGAGATTTTATAAATGCATTTCAGTCTTGCAAGCCCCAGTTCTATAATTATTTCCACTTAGCTTCTCTATCACAAAAACAAGGTTGGAATGAGCACATGCCACAGTTGGTTAATCACCTCTCACTAAGGCAGGAATGGAGGATCCTTTTACAGGTTGGATGAACCAGCAACCAGAACTTGGTCCCAGAGGAAACACTGAAAAATTCAGACTGGAGTCTGTAAAACAAATTAGTAGAATTAGGAATAGACTCTCACAGTGTTAACCCCCATATTTTTCTTTCTTGAGGATAAAGACAAAAACTAATTCTTAATTACAGCCTTATTCAGAAGAGTTTGCAAGAAAAAGCAATGAAACTCTTGGGCCCCCTGACAATAATTTCAGCAAAGCAAACAGACAGCATTCAAGTTTATCTGCTACATTGAGATATATATTGAAAACATATCTACATTCTTTGCTTAAATCTTAACCAACTAAAGCAACATTTCAAGTAGAGAAAGAGCTCATCAGAGCAGGTACTCACCATCCCAAAGGAAGAAGACTAATGAAAGGAAGAAAGAGGGAGGCATCTTTTATGTAGCCACAGAAATGCCTGGAAGCTTCTGTGGTCACCTGGTTAGGCTGCTCAGGTGTGTGGCCACCTTGATAACCATGCATTACACCTGGTGATGATGGACTGAATAGGAAAGGTTTAAAGCAACAGTCTGCATATGGGAGAGCCATGTAAGAAACCTGTATACTGCCTCATTTCTGTCATAGCAAATGCGAGAAGGAGGTGGAGGGAGAAGGCCTCACTGAGTAGTATTTCCCAGTAATTCCAGGAATCTTTAAGAAAAGAGTAGGCAAATCGTAGTCCTCCAGATGTTGCTGGACTGCAGTTCCTAGGGGTTCTACTAGCCAGCAAAAGCCCTGGGTGAGGAATGCTAGGAGTTGCAGTCCAAAAATATCTAGAAGGCCACAGAACCCCTGGCCCTGCTTTAATAGGGTTGTCCCACATGAATTCCCCTTGGCTTCTCTCTGTTTCCAACAATGTCTGGCACTGCTGCTGACTACAAGTCACTTTAATTGAGCTTTGGTGTTAAATGTTGGACTGGGAGCCCTACTTTGCTGCCTTCTCTTCCTCTGTCTCGAAGATCTGAGTTTAGCCCTGGAATGGTACCTGTATCACCTCCTTAAGATTGGGATTATATCCCATCCAGACCATTGATGGACCCCGTGGTTGGCATGTTCCTGACTGAATCCTGGCTACTAAACATCTCCTTTGGGAACAGCCAGTCTCCAAGAGTAGTAGGACTTTTAATCACAGTCTGGGTGTCTTTAAGTACCAAAGAGGGTGAAGTAAGGTTCTCCAGATATTGTGAGACTCTAGGTCCCAGCATTCCATGCCATTGGCTATGTTGGCTGGGGGTTGATGGGAGTTTCAGTCCCAAAACAACATCTGGAGGGCCTCACTGGGCTTCCTGTGCATTTCTCTAAGTGAAATTGCATAAGTGCTTCATATCTTCCTGATATGAGCCACAAAGCCCAAAGGGTAAATGCCCCCTTAGGCTTCTGGATGTCTGCATTTGATTAAATCAGATCTCAGGAGCAACCCAGGTTTGCCTTAATTCGCATTAATATGCATATTTGCATTAATATGGGGAGCAAACAAAAGGCATGGTAATGCTCAGTTATTGTTGACAGCACCTTATTAAAGTGCTAACTTATTTAAAAATATGCTAAGGAGAAGGTAGAGCTTTTCTATCAGTTAATGGCCAGGACAATTTTTCCAAAACTGTGCCTCTATTGAGGCTGCCGGTTTCTTTGTCATAGCATATTTTTCAGACAGCGCTAAAGCCTCTCAGATGATACAGCCTTTTTAATTTTTACTTCGATGGCCAAAGTCCTGGTTAAAGTGAACCAGGAGAGCAGGCGCCACCCTGTGAACTAGGATTTTTGAGGAAAACACTGTCAAATGGCCTCTTTAATAAATCTTGCCGAGAAAACCTTAGGATCGGTTCACCATATTTGGACTGTTGACTTGAAGGCATGGAACAACAACAAGAACTTTTCAAGCTGCAGCAAATATTTTGCTATTTTTGCTGCAACAGACTAGCATTGCTACCTCCCTGGATATTATTAGGTGGCAGTTCTTATTCAGTTCCTTTTAGAAACAAAGAAACAAGGAGTCTCAGACAGCAAGAGGGTGGGAATCATGCTGCTCTCCAAACGCTTTAGGGTTGCAATTCCCATTAGTCTTTGGGTACATAGCCCATGGTGCAGTATTTTTGTGGTTGCATTCCAACAATATCTGAAGAGAGACTCATCTTGCCCACCCCTCTTACAAGTGAATAAGTTCCTTTTGCATTCAGAGAGACAGCTGTGGTAGTCTGTTTGGGCCTAAGACATAACTTACTGGAAAGGGCAAATTTCCAGCGTACACTTTTGGACTCATTCCACTTTATCAGCTGTATGTGCACTCATGAAAACCTGTGCTAGAACTTCCATCTTGTCTGTTAGCCTGAAAGAAACTCTTGAACTACTTTCTGCTTTTTAATTTTTAGTAGGCCTAAGTTTTTACAGACTGAAGGCCCCTTGATGCATCTCATGGACTTCAGTCCATGAAATTGGGTGTAAAGTAAAACTTTCTGGTCTAGAACAGGGCTGGGGAAAGTACAGCCCACAAGCTGCATAGAAACCCTCAGACTTGTGGCCCTGAAGTTGCTTTTAGTCCCCCAAATCCCCTTAAAGGGTCCTCATTTTTAAAAATAGGGTGATCGATGGGGGGATTTTGTTTACCTTCAAATGCACAAAAACGGCTTGAAGACTTGGCAGTTTAGCTCTCTCTCTAACAGAACCCTCAACCCCTTTATCAGCTGAAAAATTAAGTCTGCTGTATCCACTGGCTGCCCTGGTCTATGAGGTGCCCTAAGATCCATTGTTGGTTTTGTGCATCATATCAACATGGCTTTTGGGTTGAGTGTGTCCTATGGCAACCTATGGTTTTCTTGGCAAGATTTATTCAAAGGAGGATCACCATGGCCTCTCTCTGCAGTGGAAGTGCAAAATTTGCCTGAGATTCCTCTGGTGTTTCCAAGGCTCAACAGGGACTCAAATCCTTGCCCAGTAGTCCGACCACTACAACTGCTGCCGGCTGGTTGTCAATTCCCTCCAGGACCGGGCCCAACCTCAGATATTGAGCCAAGTGCTGGGTGATCACCAGCCAAGTTACTGCCTGTCCCCTATGTGCACAGGTATGGAAACTGGCTGCCTAAGTCAGTCTGAGAGGATTTGGCTCACTGAGGCCATTTCTGCATTAGACTGTTACAGTGCTATTATTCCACTTTCAACATCCTATGGAATCCTGCGGTTTGCAGTTTAGGGAGGGACATCTTTGGCCTCAGAAAACCACAAACCCTAGAATTCCAGAGGATCTTGAAAGTGGAATAATAGCACTATAACAGTGCAGTGCAGAAATTGCCTTAATGTAGAGCAAGATAAGCTAAGACAAACTAACAGATAAATATAACACTGCTGGGAATATATGAAGTTTTGGAGAGCTACTTAGGAGCGTCTTTCTTTTCTTCCTGCGGGATGCTGCTTTTTCTGCCCTCATCACGGACACGTGACAGAAAACCCCCTGCTTAGAAATCCTTGATTACAACCGCGTGTTGTTGTTACTTCAGAACATAAAGCCCGAGAGATAAACCCAAGGGCGTGAGGGTTCGTTGAATAGCTCCGTGCTTGACATAGAAAAAGTGAGACAGTAACGTTACCAGGTGTTCGGAGCAGAGAAAAACAACAACACAACAGTGTATTCACATGTAAATCGGTTTTTGTTGTTCACATTCCCTCCGGGGGCTTTTAGTAGCTGCCTTGATGAGCTTTGGAAACCCTCTGCAAGGGTCGGAAATTTGAATTCTTAATAGACTTTGACCCTGAGACTGCCAGTCATAATCCTAGGCTGCCGTAGACATCAAAATGGGAATGTGGCGGATCGATGGTGAAAGTTTGTCAAGAACGTCCTTTCCCCTCTATTTGGGGAAAAAAACCAAGTTATTACATTTTTTGCTCTTGTTCTGTACAGTACTTTCAAGTCGACTTCAGCTCGCCGGCTACCCTGTTCTACAATTTTCATGGCCATATTTCCTTTGAGGTTTTTTTCTGACACTCTTAAGCTGAGGAACTCTGACTTGCCCGAGGTCTCCCAGTGGGCTTCCAGCGCTGAGGCAGGATTCGAACCCTAGTCTCCCAGAATACTCAGACCACACGACCCCTTTTACTGCAGAGCTAAAAAGCAGAAAAGATTTATCTATTTCGAAACAAAAGATGCTTGTAGTAACTGGAAGAGGTTCAACTGGGAGTAAGTTTGGTGGATTCTAGCTCTGTTCTGGGGTCCAGAACCTCAGTGAGCCGGTATTTAAGCTGGGGACAAAATGGGTGCTTTCTTCCGAGACAAGAATTCTGCCCCTCGACATGAAATTGTAGTTCAGTCTCCAAATTTCCAGCATCAGAGAGCGAGGTACTGAAAATAATCCACACACAAAACTTTTCTGCTTGTGTTTTCCTTCCCTCGATCAGTTAGCCTGCCTCCCCCTTTTTTGGACATTGTTGTGGGCTTTTAAGTCATTTCCGATTTATAGCGACCCTAAAGTGACTCTATCACGGGGTGTTCTTGGCAATATTTGTTCAGAGGAGGTTTGCCTTGGCCTTGGCCTTCCTCTGAAGCTGAGAGGATATGGGTTTCCATGGCTGAGTTGGGATTCAAATCCTGATCTCCAAAGTCATAGATCCAACTTTGGAACCGTTACATCTTTCTCCGTGTGTTTTCCCCTCTCTCTTTGTATGCCTAAACTGTATTTCTAAGCGCTCAGCTGAAGTTTCTTCAGTGCTAGATATTGATCTACAGCTCAGCTGGGATTGAGAAAGAGGATTGTCGTTGCTGTGCGCCATCAAGTCGTTTCCGACTTCTGGCGACCCTGTATGGGGTTCTCTGCAGCTGAGAAGGTGTGACGCGCCCAAGGTACACAGCAGGTTTCCATGGCCGAGCGGGGAATCGAATCCAGGGTGGTAGTCCAAAGCTCAAATCGCTACACCAGGCTGGAAGGAGGACTAGGGGGAAAGAACCGCAAAAATACCAGCAGGGTCTATATACCTCATGAAGTCGACTGGCCTGGGGGAAAGTTTATTTCTCTGTTCTTCCCTCCTCCCTCGCCAACCAATTTGGGGTGACTTGCCCAAGGCCCCCCAGTGAGTTTCCATAGCTGAGCCGAGACTCAGACCCTCGTCTCCAAAGTGGAAGTCCCAACACGAAATTCACTACACGGGGCTGGCTCTCTTCCAATATCTGGTTCAAGTTTTTTTTAATTAAATTGTTCTTAAAAGTATAGCGAAAGAAGGTCGAACACTAACCCCAGCCTCTCCTTGAGCTGTGCCCTTCCCAGTAATAGACGTCATCTGATCTGGCGCGGAATGATTAGGAGAAGGTAGAGCCTGGAAAAGTTACTTCTAAGGAGCCGGATGTTCAAAAATCAGCCTCAACTTGTACAGCCGCCAGTTACCCTCTGTTGGAGGGACTCCAATAAGGGGGAGGCATCATTAGGACATTTCCTCGCCCCATAAGAATTCTGACTCCCAAAAGGAACTTTCTTTCAGTCTCCAAATTTCATAGAAAAACTTTGAAATTCTTCTATGTCTAGATCTCTTGGCTATGTTTGCATTCAGTCGGCCACATGGCTTGCCCCTTTCCTTTGGATGACTGCATTTCTAAATGCTTGAAGTGAAATTTGGAAAATGATGGAAAAACTCAACGGTGGAGGGGGGCAGAATTCTTATTTGGGGGTGCTGGCAGTGCTTTCATTTTGCTCTCCCCCCCCCCCCGCCACATAGCTTAAACTCTTAGATGCTGGGAGTTGCAATCTTTGAAACCGAAACTTTACTAAGCGCTGGAGGGCACGAAGCCTCAATAGCCATATTTGGGATATAATTTAATTATTATTTATTTTATCTACTTTTTTTTTTAATTTGTAGCCCACTGTTTCCCCATTGTGGGGCCCAAAATTTCGTCCCACCGCTGGATTTCCCTTTCCGGCGCGAAACAAAATCTTCGAACAGCGGCATCACAGGTTGGCCCCGAGGGGCGTGAGTCCTGTGGCGCCCCCTAGAGTCTGGTCGAAGTGGCAGCGGCACCTTTACCTGACTTGGGACAGGTAACGAAGGGGCCAATCAGCGCACGACCTCCTGGAAACCCACCAATGCCGGCCCAGCCCCCTCCCCCGTGCCCCGCCCAGCTCCATTCGGAATAAAACCGCAGTTGCAGGTAAGGAGCGAATACACGGTGGTAATTCTAGCGTCTGTGCGTTTATTCCATTCCGGTGGGGAGCAATTCAACACTCCCCGGTTGCAAAGGCCAAGAGAAATTTGGAGAAGGCGAGCCCTCGAGGGACATACCCACACCCTGCTGCCCTCCAACTGCACACCGTCCACCAGGCTTGGTAGGTAAGTAGCTTTCCTTCTTTTTACAGCCGTGCAAAGCTGCGGACGGCTACTCAGAAGTACAGAAAAAAATTATAATTCATTATTACATTTATATTCTGCTTTCCTCCAGCGAACTGAAGGAAAGAAGCCTGGAAGGCTCTGTTCTCCACTTCCTTTGGCTTTAAAAAACAACCGTCCGGCGAGAAAGGCAGGGGGGGCGGGCAGGGTGCACGTGTCTGGCCCCAGGTCACCCAGTGAGTTGCGGGGCTGGGTGAGGGTGCAACTACCAGGAGGGCAAAATGAGGGCGTTGCCCACCCCAAAGAAGAATTCTACCTCCCCCGTTGCAATTTTTCCTTCAGTCCCTAAATTTCCAGCACTGGGGTTAAAATGTCTGTTGTGCGCGTTGAGCAATACCGGCCATTTCTGCACTGGACTGTTACAGTGCTATTATTCCACTTTCAACATCCAATGGAATCCTGGGGTTTGCAGCCTCAACGGCCCCTCCCTAAACTGCAGACCCCAGGGGTTCGTAGGATGTTGAAAGTGGAATAATAGGACTATTCACTGTCTAATGCGGAAACGGACACAGTTTAGGCATCCCGAGAAAAGTGGCAAACCAAGGGAATGCAAAGATGATTTTCCACATCTCGCCGTTTGCAATGTTAGGAATTTGGGGACTGAAGGTAAAATTCGTTTGAGGGGCCGGAATTCTTATTGGAAGCGCAATTCCCCCATTTTGGCCGCTCCTCAGTAGCTGCACTTCGGCCCTTAACCACCTTGGATCGTTTTAACTGGTGGCTACTGGGCGAGAGGAGGCTGGTCCCCAGAAAACTTGGGTGGGGAGAGCCTCCGTGGTGTAGCGATTTGAGCTTTGGACTACGACCCCGGAGGGCACAGTTTGATTCCCCGCGTGGCCGTGGAAACTCACCCGGTGGCCGTGGGTGAGTCACACACTCTCAGCCCCCCCCCCAAAAAAAACCGTGATACAAAATGGAGACCTTAGGGTCTCCATAACGCGGAAACGACTCCAAGGTCCGCAAGAATAGCAAAATTTGGGTTTGGGATAGCTACTTCGCTTGCCAACTCCGACGTAAAATAACCTGGGGGAGGAAGAACTGTGCTTTCGAGTTTAAGGCGGCTCGCTGTTTGGTTCTGGAAAATCTTTTCTCCAGAGCCTCCTAATTTGGGGTGGGAAGCGGTATATCACCGCTGCCTTGTTCGGAGCAGTTTTTTGCAGAGGCGATTAGGATTCGCTTACTTCGGATTTGGTACAGGCGCGTGAGCACCTTCCCCTTTCTAGGCCATTTCCGCGCTACGCTGTTATAGTGCTATTATTCCACTTTCAACATCCTATAGCATCCCGGGGTTTGCAGTTTAGGGAGGGGCACTGAGAATTCTCAGCCAGAGAACTTCTTTGGCCTCCCTAAACTGCAAACCCCAGAATTCCACAGGATGTTGAAAGCGGAATAATAGCGCTATAACAGTGTAGTGCAGAAAAACCCTAAGTGTTGTGCACTTCTTCGGGCGAGGGCAGGACCCAGCAGCCTAGCCAGCTGTTCTTCCTCCTCCCTTGCTACCGACAAGGGCTAAGCTCGGTGTCTAGAGAGGGCGGGGAGAAGCGTCGGTCCCTTCTCCATGTATTTGCATGTCCATAACTTCGGCACGAATTAAGGCCAAAGACGGGGGGGGGGGGGTCGTCAATTGGGCGTGGCACTATGGCCTTTGACCTTGTGCTCCGTTTTTTGCATGCTGAGTCTCTGTGCCTTCAAGTCGCCTGCCAGTTTATGGGAATCCCATAAATTTCTGTTTTCTTAGGCAAGCAATACTCAGAGGTGGTTTCACCAGTTCCTTCTTCTGATAGTCTACAGCACCAGTTATTTGCTGGCACTCTCCCATCCAAGTACTAACCAGGGCTGGCCCTGCTTAGCATCCAAGACCAAGGATATGTAGACCCTACTGTAGGTTAAAGGGAGCAGGGACGGGGTCTTTTTGGTGGCTGCTCTAGAACTTTGGAACTCCCTCCCTGGGGAGTCTAGGATGGTTCCCTCCATGTATTTTTTTTGTTCCAGCTGGCTTTTAGGAACCAATTATAACACACTGTCGTAGAATCATTCTATGGAATGTTTTAATTCTCTAGATGGTTTAATTCTGTGTATGTTTTTTTAAAAAAATAACTTCTTGATGTTTTAAATTAGTGGTTTTTAGCCTTTTCTTTACTGGAGATCCTCTTATGAATATAATTTGTTGCTGGGGACCCCAAGGCTTAACTCAAGATTTAAATATTTAAATTTAGATTTAAATATTCAAATATTTATTTATTTATTAGAGGTTTTTGGAGACTGGGATTCAAATCCCTGCTCAGATACTGGGTGACTTGGTCAGGTCACATTCTCTCAGCCTCAGAGGAAGGCAAAGGCTAACCCCTCCTGAACAAATATTGCCAAAACGTGCCTGTGATAGGTTCACTTTAGGTTTACCGTAAGTCAAACATGACTAGAAGGCACATAATGAAGTGCCACTCACAGGTAGAAGTTCTTTCTAGCCATCATGTCTCTTCTCTTTGAAAACTGATTTATAGCAACCCTAAGGTGAATCTATCACAGGAATGTTTTTGGCAGGATTTCTTGCCTTTGCCCTTCTCTGAGGATGAAAGAATATGACTTGCCTGAGGTCACCCAGTGGGTTTCCATGGCCAAGTGGGGATTCAAACCCAGAGTCATAGTTTGTGTGCCTGGGATCTCTTTTGACACTGAAGAAGAATGCCCCAGATTTCAGGGCTGGATCTGTCCTTGTGGTGCTGTTCTCCCCTACCATAGTGCACATGTGCACCCACAAATGACCAGCCTCGGGAAGTCCCGCCCCCCTTCTCTGGGAGCACACCCCACTGTGGACATGTGGGTGCCTTCACCGCATGAGTGCAGTGAACTCTACAAATAATTTTGTGTCCATTTCTGATGAGTGACATGAGGAAGGGTAAACATTATAGGTAAGGAGGCTTTGCAAATTAACATGCAGGTTTGGTGCGTCTGGCCACCCACATGCTCGGAATATGTTGCAGGCCAAAGACCCAAAATAGGAAACAGCCAGCAGTTAAGAATGGCCCTGTCTCTTCACCTATAGGCGACTTTTGCTCTGTATGGGTGAGTGGTTGCTTGTAAGCTTGGCTTTCTCTCTGGCCTATCCTGATTCTAACGCAAATAATTCACAGGAGAAAACCCAGTTCTGTGTCTGCATTGATCTAGGTTCACACATAGGTAGTTTCTTTCTATCCAATAGACCCATGAGGTGGCTAACAGTCATAAAATGTGGCTCACGTGCTATGGAGGTTGCACTCCCCCAACCATTCTGATCTGTGTTTTCCATTCTTTGCTTTCTCCAGAGAAACCATGGCTGATTGTGACTTGAAGCACGAGACCTTTGAGGAGGACAGTGATAGCACAAGTAACCCAGTCCAGGAGTACAAGCGTTACACCTACCTGCAGAATGTATCTCACTGGAAACTGTTTGTCTTCAGGGAGAAGCGTTCAGAAGACCTGCGTGTGCAGGTCCTCCTCAATAACGCCGACCGCTACATTAACGAAAGCATTGCCTGGCTCCCAAGCCAAGGAAGCCAAGAATTGGCCCCCCAGCTAGTGTTCCCAAATGGGACCTCTTCTGAGGAAACAAGCTGGGCTCTACTACCAGGCAGCTGGAGCCAGGAAGATACAGAAACGCTTCTGGAGGAGATCACGCAAATGGCTCCAGCCATGATGGACAACTCAAGCACTGGGATGAACATCAGCACTGACACAACACCAGGGTCCTCTAGCTTCGGCCAAGGGCAAGTGGCCAGAGGAAGTGCCTTGCCGGGTGATCCCCTGGCAGATCTATTCCCTCCCACCAGAGAGGACCTCCTGAAAGATCTTGGCAGGGGTCCTGAATTGGATGTGGCTGGCCCCATGCCTCAAGATGAACGAAACCTTCCCAGCTCTGCCCTGGCTACAAACCCTGCAGAGGAGGCCAGCATCTGGGATGCTGTCTCCCAAGAGGACTTGCTCTGCAACTCATTATGCGGCAGCTTTGAGATTCTCCCTGACAACTACCTCCAGGACTGGCCTTTGGATGACGTCTTCATGGATATCGATACGTCAGCATTTGATGGCATCCCAGTGCCAAGCAATGAGCAGTCCCGTCCAGCCTGCACCAGCCAGGAGGTGGGTGAGGGTCCCCAGCCAGAAGCTGTACATCTTCCTGATCAGAATTTAAGCAGTGGAGCTGGCGCTGAACACATGGAGCACCTATTCAATTCTGAGTGAGCTCAATTCGGCCCCTCTGGATGTGAAGATTTACAAGCCAGCTGGCCCCCACACTGGAGTGACCTCCTGATGCAAAGGGACCATTTCTGCCTTTTTACAGCTGAAGCTTTTAAACATGACAGCACTGATGTTTTAATCCATTGCAAAAGGATGCACATTTGTGCCTGGGCACTGATTTGCTGCAAGTGCAATGTATTCCTGAGAGAAGGAAGACTCACACATGTCTACTTGTCTCTAAGGCAAAGGGAGGACCAAATACAGCCCTGCAGATGCAGTTGGACTGCCACATCTTTGATCCTTACTAGCCAGCATTCCAAGGGGTGAGAAATGCCTTTTCACTGGCAGGACACCTAAAATGGAGTGAGCCTGGCTTCAGGAGGACCACATGGCCTTCCCTTGGCTGGGTATACCCTCTCTCTTTCCTTCCACTCCCCTCTTTTATTACTTGATTTTAAGAATGCCACTACTGCCAGCAAGTCACTTTTAAGTAAGGTTACAGGTTGGACAAAGAATCCTATCTTGCTATCTCTACCTCCCCCAAGACTTGGCTTTGGGACTGCCATGGTATCTGTACTACCTCCTTAAAGCTGGGGTTATACCCTGGCCATGCCCACTGAACCCTCTTAATGTTTTGTGGACTCTTGATTCACTCTCGACTGGTACGTTCCTGATTACATCCTTTTTGGGAAGGGCCCATCTCCCAGAGTCCAAGAGTGATCAGTCTTCTAGATATTGTCGGACTGGTGTTTCCAGCATTCTTCACCATCAGCTACCTTAGTTTGGAGCCAAAGAGAATTGAAGCCCCAAAACAACATTGGGAGGGTCACACTTGGCTTACCTCTGCATTAGTACAAACCAGATTGCTTAATTACTTAACCTTTGTTATGTTGATTTCTGAGCCACAGACGGCTGAAGTGGAAATGATCCTTCCAGGATTCTGGATATCCACAACTGATTAAATCAAATGCCAGCAGCACCCTCCCCCCACCTCGGAGAACCTAAATACCAAAAAAAGGCACCGATCCTGTTTGATCTTGGAAGATGATAGAAAATGCTATGAAATTCATGGGGTTGCCATAAGGTGGCCTGTCAGTGACTTAGAGGTGTGCACCCACCCACAAAGAGTTAATGTCCATTGGTCCATGGAACGAATTCTTGCCTTTGCAAAATGTGTATTTTTGCACATTCTCTTTCAAACCCCATAGTGACCAGAGGTTCACTTCCAGTTAAACTATCTTCCTCCTTGCACTAAATCAAAGCCCAGCCCCAAGGTTTAAAAGAGATTCTCTGTTCCTGGAGGCATGTAGGAGCAGTAATCCACTTTCTTGAACTTTTAAATGGTTTTTTTTAACTAGGGTTAGGGGGCTGATAAATGGTGACTGGCTTTGTGTGACTCTTTGCTGCCCAGCCCTGGTTTAAAACTTGAAGCATGCAAAATGCCTTATCGGTCTTTTAAGTTGTTGTTAGTAGCTTGTTGTTAATGAATATGCTCATATTTTGCCAGATAGGTTGAAGGGAAGATGGAGGGGTCCTCAGCCAGGCTGAGATTTCTCTTGCCCGTCCCCAAAGTTGCACTTTGATTGAGATTTCTGGTTTATTAGTATCAGTATTATTTTCCGTGCAATATTAAAGTGCCTCTTGCAGGTGATACAGCTCTTTCCAGTGGCCAGTTCTGTTATGAAGACAGGGGCCCGCCCTGTGCACTCGGGTTCCTTTTTTGCTCAGCCTGGCAAGGCCACTGAGCAACTTGAGGGTCTGAGCTTTTAGTGGTCTTCCACTCACTGGCACACCATTGCCATCTGAACTGCCGTGTTCATGTGCCTTTGGAGCATTTTGAGTCTTTGTCCTGCTTCTGATCTCATAAGCTAATTGCCCTTTTACTTTTAACCAGAAGGGCATCACACTCTACAAAAGCAATTAGTGTCCTATTTTCTGCCAAACTGAATTTGGGATGGGTGATGCTTAGAAATTCCAGTGTGAGATTTGGATGGGGAGAGCATTTATGTGTGCTTTGTGGCAGCATGCCAAGCATACTCTGTGGCAACTTTGCTACAGAAAGAAGCACCTGAACATAAAGCATTGTGATGGCACTTGTGGCTTGCAAGCTTTGTCCTGGATCCCAAAAATCTTGCTCCGGTTGTTTCTTAAGCTATGATCCTAGTGACTGTGGCAGCTTTTAAAACTTTTTAATGTGGGTGTTGTATTTCTAATTCATTAAATTTTAAATGTGTTTTGATTACTTTTAAGGGCTTTTTATCTTTGCATTTTTATTTTTTACAGAAGTGTTATTGGTTTAATACTGTGATAGTTTAACTCTATTGTAATATTCACTTTTCCATGTTTTTAACTGTATTTTTTTTAAAGTGTGAGCTGCTTTGAGTCCCAATTTTGAGGGCGAAAATGGGATATAAATAAATATAATAATGATAATTTTAGTAGGGAGTGTTGTGTCTTATAAGTGTGTTTTGAACCCTGTTTTTAACATGTGTGTTTTAAATAGAAATTCTCCTATATATTGTGCTTTAACTTTTGTATTACTAGTTTTGAATGGTTGTAAGCCACCTTGAATCCTGTGCTGGGAGAAAAGGGGGATACCAAGGACAAACTTCCCAGCTCAAGGGAGAGTAGAGAATTTGCTTAGTAATACCTGTTATTTTAGCAACTGGATTTAGTAGATACTTTATTCCTACATAAATTTTTGGTGCTGCCAATACAGTTGCTTGATCTTGTGTCTTATGGTGCTGCACATCTCTGTATTAATTGCCTACCATTTCTTGTTAGTGTTCCAACATCACAAGTTGCTTTCCAGGGCTGAGCAGGGAATCAAACTCTGATCTCCAGGGTCATAGGCCAACATTCAAGTGACTAGATCACAGTGTGTAGCTTGAGAAAACTCCATCCATCTTTATCACTGGAGACCCAGGTGGACTCTGTATAGGTTCCCAGATTTTCAAAACAGCAATAAAGGGTCATCAAAATTCCTGGCTCATGGAAGCGACGTAAAGAACAAGCTTTCCAGCCCTCAAATAAGGGACATCCCCTTAGATTAAGGGACACCTGGCAATCCTTAACTCTGTGGCGAAGAGTGTTTGTGACCAACCAGTCCACCAGCTATGGCCTTTCCTGGACTGAGACAATGTACCCACAATAGTCCATGCACGGGTAACTTCCAAATTAGACTACTGCAATGCACTCTAGGAAGCGAGGTCCACGCCTCTGAGGTCTAAAAATCACCACTCTCCCCTGCACCTGCAGTTCTTTGAGCCTTTGCAGAATGTTTGTCTCGTTCCTGAAGTATTATCCATACTGTTCCAACATCTGACAAATGAAAACTGGGGCATATGTGACCAAGCAACATATTCTTAAGTTACTGATGAGGATCAATACACAAGCTGGGAGAGGTTGCTGCAGTTTGCTTTTGCCTGAGCCTACTGGGAAGGGCAAGATTCTGCCTCCTCCTTGTTGCCCTGCTTAGTTTAATGACTGCAAACTACTTGGAAGTTTGCCATCCATTTGCAACAACTGAAGTAAGCTGTAGATGAAGGGAGAAATGGAAAGGAAGAGACAGAAAATGGAGCCATTTCCGCACTAGACTTTTACAGTGCTATTCCACTTTCGACATCCTATGGAATCCTGGGGTTTGCTGGCCCCTCCCGGAATGGCAAACCCCAGGATCCCATAGGATGTTGAAAGTGGAATAATAGCACTACAACAGTCTAGTGCGAAAATGGCTCGACACATTTTAAAAGATGAAACGCGGATGACAGAGAATTACTTGTGACATTTCTCCCCAAATCAAGGCAGGAGGAGGGTATGTCTCTCCCCAGCCATCCTACGCACAGCTCTCCCTCGTGTAAAGGGCTTTAAAGACTACTAGAAAATCACTTCGGATAGGCTACAGTTTTCTCAGCTCTTTGTTTGCTGGCCAACCCATTCTTTCAGTTTCATTTCTGGCTTCAAGCCATTTAGCTTTCCCTTAAGTCACGTGCACAAGTCTGAGCTCAGTTATGTCTCAGTACTTCTGCAGACTTCCAGCCTCGACTGAAAGATGCTCACTTTCTAACTTCCTTGAGAAGGAACCTGTTGGGAGATTTTTTTAAAAATAAAATTAACAAATGAAAATATTATGAATATTAAAATATTAAAAAAAAAAGGAATCCTTCCTGTGTGTGTAAGACCTAAAAATATCCAGTAACAGAAGTCTCTTCTTCTCACTCTGAAAATGAAACTTAAATTTTTGGATTTCCATGGCAATCACCTCTAGCAGAGATGCTATTTCTAAATATCCTTTCTTTTCTAGAAATTACAGCAAGTGAAAGAGTAAACTTACCTAAAGTTTGGAAGTTAAAGGAGGCAGTTTTTGGCGTGTGATTCTGCACAGCCTTGAAGATCCGTGTCTGCCTGTGGCTTGATCTCCTGATTTCATCTGCCTCTGAGATTTATGAATACAGGTATACCTCAGATAGAGCCAGCATGGTATAGTGGTTTGAGCACTGAACTGTGACCCTGGAGACCAGAGTTTGATTTCTTGCTCTTGAACTTGAAGACACACAACAACCCTTCAAGTAACAAACTATGGCCATTTCCGCACTATACTCTTATAACGTGATTATTCCACTTTCAACATCCTATGGAATCCTATGGAATCCTGGGGTCTGCAGTTTCAGGAGAGGCCAACTGGCCCCTCCTGAAACTGCAAACCCCAGGATTCCATAGGATGTTGAAAGTGGAATAATCACGCTATAAGAGTGTAGTGTGGAAATGGCCTAGGTGTATTCCTGGGCGTTACTTCTTTCACAGAAAATTTGGTACCAGATGTAGAAATAACAGGGCAAGGAAGAATAAAGATTTTTTTAATAAAAGAAGAGCAGTTCAGTGGATTTCACCTAACTTTTTATCCAGAATTAACAATATGCCCACGTGAAATCAAACAACTAGGTCAGGTAAGCCTTTCATAAGTAAACAAAAAACATTTTGAACCTTCTAGAGACCACCTGAAGGCTTCTTCCAAAATGCAAAGAGGGATGACTTTTTTTTCTCTTGCCAGCCACCACTTTTCTTATGATTTTTTTTTTAAAACACCCTGGTGAAGCAACTTACCTGCTCTCCTCTTCTGCCTCTCTTCTGCTGTTCACATTTCCTCAGTAAGGGATTCTGGATGGAGCTCCTGTTTACCTTACCTTCAGTCAGGTGCACACAGCTACAGGACAATTGGACAGGACAGAATTCTTTCTCTGCTCCAGATTTATTACATTGTTTCTGCAACCCAGCACCAAACAGCTTCCTTTACCATCCTCCCTGTGCCAATGCTGCTTGAAAAAAGTCCAGCTACCCAGAGGAAAAGGAGGCTGGGCGCACGTTGAAAGGATTTGTAAAAAGGAGCATCTTTGTCAGAGGGCTTGTTAACCGAAATACTGCCTACATAAAAGTGTGTGTTGGGAGGGAAAACTGTGCATCCCAGTTGCTACCTTAAGTCTGGACACAGTTGTCCCAAGATGAATCGATGGAGCACGTTTGCCTAATAAAAAGAAGAAGGTTCTCGGGTTGTTTAGCCAAACTTGTAATTTCGAAAAAAAAATAATGTACACGAACATATTTACTCAGTGGCATTAAGGCGGGAGCTAAATAAAGGCTGCCTGTGTTCTGCTACGCCAGCCGGCGAGAACTGAAAATAGCAACAGACGTCGCCCGCAACCTAGGATTGTAGCAGGGGTTTATTTTCAGATTTTTTGCGGTGGGAGGAAATGGAAGGGCTCTTCGTGCGAGGTTTTCATTTATGAACTAAGCGGCTAGTTGAGCCTGTCCTGAGACTAGCACAAGGAGAAAGGGATTGTGGGGTCTCTGCCCCGCGTCTCTTACAATCTATACTGGTCGCAGACCAAAGAATTCCTCCTCCAATCTCTTACCGGAGTATGTATCCCTGCGGGCGGTTTCCTCTGACACAAACCGTCCGCAGGCGGGAGTTGCAAAAGGATTTGATCCGGATTGGGTTACTCCTCTACTCTCATTCAGACAGTGCAAGCGCAAGAGGAAGGGGACTCCGGTTTCCCTGAACATTTGAAGGCCGGAGGTTAGCATTAATTAAAAGGCTCTTTCTTCATTGGGAGACTTTTTCTGCTTTTTGAAATACGGCGCTTTCTCCGGCCTTTTACTTCTTATATTTATTATTAAATACGTTGGCCAACCGGTGGCAGATGGGGCTGTTTAAAGAGAAGACTTAAACCAATTCCTAAATCCAATTAGAGTAGACCCATTCAGGTAATAGGCTCTACTTAGGTCTGAGTTACCCTGCAAGTAGATCCGTTGTAGCTGGGATTAAGTGGTACAGGAAACTTTTCTCTCGAAATCTACACCCATCGCTCCAGCGAGCACGTTTCCCGCCCCCGCCGCTCCGCTTCTCCCACGTTCCGACCGAACCACACGCAGCCGGACCGACTGGGGAGCGGCTCCGCCGCGCCTTAGCCAATCAGCGCGAAGGGGCGGAGCCTCCTCCGTCCTGTTTGTTTCTCTCTTCCCCGCAGAGAGGAAGATGAGTCGTCCCAGCCGCGCGCCCACGCTCATATGCAGATGAGGCGCCCCTGCGAGCCCTCCCATTGGCCGGCGCTCGCCTTCCTCCGCCCACGCCTGGCGAGTGCAACCCAAGTCGGCCGGCAGAAGCAGCCAGGCTTCATTCCGGAGTGCGCGGACCGAGACGCGGATGTCGGAGCCTGATTGGCTGCGCGTCCAGATACAGACTCCGCTGATTGGCCTCTGCGGGAGCCGGGTATGTAAATTAGGGGGTCCAAGAGGTGGGGACCCTCGGCCGCTCGGGGGTCTTCGGCGTCGGACGCCGAGGGGGCCGGCTCCGGTGGGACTGATCCGGGGCGGCGGTCTGCCGCTCCGGTGTGACTCAGGCGGGGCTGAAAAGGGAAGAGGCTCCGGCTCGAGCGGCCGCATGAGTCACTCTCCGTTTCCGTGCCTGGCTGCCAAGGAGGGGGCGGCTGGCGCGGCAGGAAAGGGAGGCACTTTGCACGCCAAAAGGCAGGCAGGCAGGCAGGGAGGAGGCGCGATCCCGCTCGTGGATTGAGCCCCCGGGGCTGGGTGGGCATCAGTGGGCGTCTCTGCTCCAGCCATTCCCTGCCCCAGCCAGCCAAGCACTTTGCCTCCCCCTCGCCTCTCCCGTATCCGAAGCGTTGTGGATGGCCCTTCGTTATGGGGGGGGGGGGTATCCTCAGCAACATCTGGGAGGCTAGGATGCCCCCCCCAGGTGGGCAGTGAAAAGGACTGTCCTCCCCCCCCCATTGCTTCGCTGAGATTGTTTCCACGCTGCCCGATTATAGCAGTTTGATGCAGTTTTAACTGCCACGGTTCCACTGTATGGACTCCTGGGATTTATAGTTTGGAGTGGGTTCTAGGATTTGATTATCCGCTGTCCTAGAAAACTCTGATGGGGAATGCTGAGTACCTCGTGAAACTACAGATCCCAGGACTGCGTGAGATGGGGTCCGGGTAGGTGGTACCAAAGTGCTGTCATCGTGGAGCGCGGATACACTCTTGAGTTTGTCCCTTAGAGAAGGAGGAAGGAGGCGTCTGGGTCTGGGTAATGAGCTCTCACTGGCTTCCCGGACCAGGCAAGGGACCTCTGTGCTGTCCCTCCCCGGTCAATAAAATGGACTGTGTGTGCCTAGGTAGTGCCTCTGGCTACCGGGCAATGCCAGGGCGCTAGACTCAGCCGCCGCCTTCCCTGCCCAGCAATCTTGGCACTATGGGAGGTCCTTCCTTAAAGGATCAGGGCCAGGCACTGCTGCTTCCCAAACCGGTTCCACCAGAGCTGTGGGGCGGGACGGGGAGGACAACAGCCGCAGCTTAGCTGTCCTGACAGGAGGGAAGGGTTTTGGTGTCCGGAAGTGAGTCCCTCTCCGGGCTTCCCTTGGGGCCCCGAGCCGCTCAGGCTGATTGGACAGAAATGCTGTTAACCTTATATGGAAGAGTGCTGCCACAGGATGGCAAGCTTTCCTTTTGGACTACAACTCCCAGTAATTCCCCCCCACGGAAGTTGGGATGGGAAATATGCACTTTAGATTGGACTGCGGGTCTCGTGATTCTACTAGCCGGCACAGACAATGATGAAGAGTGCTGGGAGTTGCAGTCTGAAACTTTGCTTAACTTTGCTTAACTACTCTGGTGGAAAAGACGCTGCAATACCAAATTCTCCACCCCAGCTCAGCAAAGGTGGGAATCAAGCAGCCTCTAGATCTTGTTGGACTGTACCTCCCATCTCTTGTTAATATGCTGACTAAGGGGCTGTTGGGAGGTATAGTCCAACAGAATCTGAAAGTTGCCATGATTCTTCTCCTAGGTCTAAAGTCTGTTTAGGAGCACAAACTTCAGGGTTTTCACAGCTGCACATTTTGTTAAAAAAGTCTTCTTTCTTCCATTTTCCATTTACTAAGAGATTAGCATACATCCCTCCCCCCAATTTGAAACTGGGTCCTTGTGGGTGAAGGGAAATGGAGATGGTGCTGGCCGTTGGCATCTGGCCAGATTGACTAGTATTTGGTTTTTCATGCCCTTAGATCTGAGAACAAACCATGTCCCGCTGTTGTTTTGAAGAGCTGAGTTGCTTTAGGGCCTGAAATTTAGGCCAACTTGTGACTTAATTACCTGTCAAGCATATTCCAGACTTTTCAAATGGTTTTGCATAAAGGAGAAATCATCTTGCAGTACAAGACAGGAAAGACAGCAAAATAGAAAGTGATGTAGAGCCAGGCAAAACAGAACAAACATGAGAATAAAAGGGATCTGAGTTGCTTCTCCTTTGCAAACGGGGCAGAGGATGGAGTTTTATAGTGGGATTGCTCTAAAAGGGACAGATAAGAACATAATCAGTCCTGAAACTGGATCAGACTAAAAGCATACCTAGGCTCACATCTTGTTGGTTAGTCACAACTAGAATAAACCCATTCAGTGAATTGCTGGGTGACGAGCCAACACAGGTAGATCCCACTGATTCTGTACGTCTGCTTTAGCCGAGACTGACAACAAGATTTAGGCTCTAGTCTGGCATTTTGTTTCCCTCAACGGCCAACCAGATTTCCATGAAACTCATTCGAAAATCTTAAGATCAGTCACTTCCTCTCAGTCTGATCTACCTCGCAGGGTGGTTGTGAAGATACAGAGAGAGAGAAGGAGGATAACCATGGATGCCACCTTGAGCGCAGTGGAGGATGTGCAGGATAGAAACATGATAAATAAATGCCCACAAGGAGCCTGCAAGAAGCCCATGTGGGCAATGCCAGCCTCCTGCTTGATATTTCCCCGCTTTGAAGAGCATCCTACCTCTGATACAGGAAGTGATCTCGAGCCATGAGCACTGGCAGCCATTAGAAGTCTTCTGCTCCAGAAATCTGTTTTTAAAGCTATCCATGTTGGTGCCCATTGCTTCCATTCCAGAGGGGCAGGCTCACCGTGGGCCATAGACGTTGACAACGCAGGTCCATTACACTACTGTCCTTTAGAACAGGGACAGCCCTACCGTTAGTCAAAATGAGGCACTTGCCTGAGAGTACCTGAATACGGAGTGAAAGGAAAGCAAATGGTTGTTTAGCTGTTCTTCTCAGGGAGAGGCCCTCAGATTTTCTGCCTCTGATGCTGAAATAACTAGGCCAGCTCTGAATCCTCAGCTGCTTAGAGGAGTGTAGCCAGAGAGAAAGCAAAATGAGGGCATTGCACCCCCCAAGAAAGTTCTGCACCCCCATCCATGACCATTTTTATACTTCTATACTTAGAGCTCCTATACTTAAAGCATTTAGAAATAGAGTTTATGTGTCCAAAGAAAAGCGTAGGCAAAGTTACCAAAAGAACATTGCCACAGCAGATAGAAGACTTCTAGGTGTGATTTTCAGTGTCTCTCTGCAGTGCTAAAAATGTTTGGATTGAAGGAAAATTTCATTTGGGTGCACAGAAGTCTTACTGGGGGAAGTACCCTCAACCGCTCCCCCGCCCACATGGCTCCTTAAATCAGAAAGGAGAGGTGTTGTTTGCTGTTGTGCTGCAGACAGACAGTGTAACATCTTGAGTCAGCTCTGCTCTAGAGGACGGCCGTCCCAACTGCATTGCCATGTGAGCCTTGTGGAATGAACAGACAATGTGACTTTCTTGCTTCTTCCTTCTCCAGAAAGATGTTGGCCAAGGGCACGAAACGGAAGCGGAGCGAAGATGAGGCACTGGACCCTCTCGCAGCCACCACGCCATCCAGCTCCCTCTTCAGCCTCTCGGTCTCCAAGCTGCATCAGAGTCTCCAGCACGTGGAGCCCAACCTCCGCCACCTGGTACTGGTGGCGAACACTCTCCGGCGCATCCAAGGTGAAATGCAGCCTTCCGCGGCCCCCATTCCCCCAGTCCTTTCTGCTGATGACTGTGGGGGGAGTGGCCCTGTTTCTCTCCCCCTGGAGCCTTGCAGGAAGCCCCCAGCACCCGCTCACATGGATGAACTCCTGCTCTCCAACATGGACATCTCTGTCTTCTCCACCATTTTGGAGGACTTGAGCGGCATGGAGGGCCTGGGAGACTCACTCCAACCCTCCTCCCTCGTACAACCAGAGCCGCTTACTCCAGAGCCTGAACGGACTTCCCATCCTGGCCCTACCAGCCCTCTGGAGATTCTGGGGCCCGGTGGCTATCTCCTGGAGGATGGCCTGGAGGGCCTCTTTGAAGACATAGACACTTCCATGTATGACTCTGACCTCTGGTCGCCAGCTAGCCTTCCACACCTCAAGGAGGCCTTCTCCTCCACAGAGCAGGAGAAGCCAGACTTAGCCGACCTTGATTATCTCATGGACATGCTGACAGGGGCTCAGGAGCTGTGATGAAGGGGAAGGGAGAATGCATGTTGTTCATTAGGAGATGGGACAAGTGCATGGACTCCATTGTTGGACCCAAGCTGGTGAAAGGGTGGAAAAATGGGGATAAAGCAAAGCTCTCACCCATGGTAGCAGGTAAGTCTTTAATACATCTTCTCTGAGGCCATTGCCTAACCTGGTTGTGTGAGATTTTATGAAAACGCACACAAAAAAGTTACAGCCAGCCTGAAATGAACCTGGTTTGAAACTGATGGGGAGTCCCTACCATATCAGTAAGTGTCTCTGGGAACTTCCTCAAAACTGGGTAATGCTGTGTAAAAATGGGTGATTTCACATGACAATATCCGGCAATGGCTTTTAAGAGAAAAATGTATTTAAGACTACATTGGGACTCATAGGGGATTTCTGGTTGGGGCCTTTCTTCCTCTGTAGGCCAGATTTGGGGCAATAGAGAGAAAGAGAGGCTTTTCCAAAGCAGAGCAATTTAAGCATCTTGGACGTCTTGAAGTGCCTGTCTCAGGTGAGCATCCCACCCACCGTCTACCACCTATGGTCTGCCCTAGAATGCAGCAAACCTGTTTCCTCCTCCAACCTTCCCAGCCAATCCTATCTAATCCTTCTGAACTGAATGGGCGGGCATTTTTGTAGGCATGTGTGCCCATGTATTTGGACCGGCAGCTGCTGGCATGAAGAGGGCTGCGTTCAGGCAGCGAACGGTTGTGTGAATGATTGTATAATTTATTGTCTGAGTGCCAAGAACGTTTTAAAAAATCATTGAAAAACAATATAGTGTCAGATTGCTTTTGGAAATGATCCAGTATATATATGCTGAAGAGGCACGTCTGTGGTTTATTGGAGAGATCAAAAGCCAGGAGGCTTGTTGGCTAGGACAGACCCTGCTCCCCAAATCTCCTGGGCTCCCCCCATCCACTTCGCAGAGACATCCCCTCTTCCCAACTTCTGCTCCTGAGCACCTGCTCTGAAATACTCAATTTTAACTTGAAAGAATTGCAGATTACCCATGGCTGAGGACAAAGAGTCATAGAGCTAGAAGGGACTGCAAGGGCCATCTAGTCCCACCCACTCTCATGCGGGAATGCACAGCTCAAACGCTTCTGAGAGATGTCTGTCCAGCCTCTTGCTTTCCATCCAAGAGAGAGTCCAACTGCCTCCAAGGTGGTACAGTAAAAAAAATTATTTCTGATGTTTGGGTGGAATTGCTTTTCTTGTAATGTTGCATTCAACAGAGTAACTCTTTATGAGAAGCAACCAGGGCCCAATCTCCACAATAGCATGCTTCCACTACACCCTGGGAAATACTTCCTTCCCCTTTGCTGCCCTGCTGTGCCGTTCATTACCCATTTGGTCCCTTGCTCTAAACGTATTTGCTTGCTAAGGAGTAGCTGTCTCTGCCTTCTGGCCCAAATCCAGGTGATAAAGTAGTTTCTTGTGCCTCAAAGGAGACGTGTTTTGCTAGTCAACAACTTGGGCGTGTGGAAGGAGATAGGCAGCAATAGCCCAGGGACCATAGATTGCCAAAAATGACAAATGCAGTCAGCCCTCCACATCCACCAGGGTTAGGGGCACAGGACCCCTGCAACTTTGCTTCAGCTTCCAAATTTCTAGCATTGCAGTAGCGAAAAACTTAAGGTGAACTTTTGGAAATGCACTTTAGCCATCCAGGGAAAAGGAGGTGGGCAAAATGTCCCAGGGAATGTGAACACAGCAAATATAAGAGTTGTAGGTGTAAATGATTTTCTGCAGGTCACTGCAGAAGGCTAGAAATTTGGGGACCAAAGGAAATCGTCATTTGAGGTGGCAGGATTTTCATTAGGGTGCAATGCCTTCGATTTGCCTCTCCCTTTGGTTCACATTTCCAGTTCTGCAGCATCCTTGGGGTAGGAGATCCCTCTCCCCCATATAGAAACAGAAGCTTCAGAAGAAAACAACAAATAGATGCACACACAAGCCTTCTTTGGGGCCGCTGTGTTGGAGTTTTTGGCTAGGAAGGAAGCTCAAGGAGGAAGTGAGTGCAGCCTTGGTGGAATGACTCATCCTGTGTGGCATATACCTGGCAGATCATACCCCATTGCCCTGGATTCCTGGGGAGAAGGAGGCTAATTATCAGTTAGAGTACAAGGGCATTCTGGTTGTGTGTTCTACTACCCCTTCCTGGTGCAAGCAGTAGACTTCTTGGTGGATGCATCAAGAGCAAGAAGCGGGGTTGGGTGGATCCTTATGGCAAACGACTTTTTAAAAATTCAAAAAGCTGTACTAATTGTTTTTAAAAAATTGTAAAATCCACAATCATGGAATTGGATTAGACCCAGGCCAAATATGACCAAAGATTTTGCAAACTTTTGAGTGCTCCAAAATTCTTCGTCAAGCTACATCATGGACTGCATGATCCCAGGGCTGCATTGCGTTTCCTCATATGCCTGCCAAACTTTCTGAGACCCTGAAAGTCTTCCTCAAATTTAGTGGGGGCCAACACCATCCCAAGTTACTCAACAGCCTCTTTTGGAGGTCTAAAAGAGTGTCAGATGACTTCCAAGTAGCCCAAACTCACACAGCAAAGTGAATAAATTTGCATCTCACAGAATTGCCACTGGGGGACCACAAGAAACGGGGTTAGCAGATCTCTTGCGATCCACATCCTGCATGCTGGGTGCTCCCTGACCTAAAAAGGAATACATGATCTGATAGGCAGGGAATACATAACCTGTGGGAATACATCATCTGATAGGCAGGTGGAAAATTGCATGAAGATCCTGTACCTCACAACATGCACACCTTGGCCTTTTGCAAAAACTTTTTGCAGAAGTGGTGGAGGTGGGACTAGAACTCCCAAAATCCCCCAGCCAGCATGAGGATTCTGGGAGCTGTAGTCCAAACAAAGGAATCTTGGGGACAGGGTAAAATCTATCTTTGTTTAAAAGAGAAAATTAAGGGGAGATTTGATAGAAGCCTTCAAGGCTAACCCAGTGAGAAGATCCATGGAGCCTCTACCTAGTGTCTCTCATTCCATTGGTGCTACTTTCTTTGATGTCCTGCTGTCTTCCAAGGAAGGAGGGAAGGAAGGAAGGATGGATGGAGCTAACAATACTCATCTACAAAAGTCTTTGACAGCGCATCTTGACAGAGTCTCAGCACAAACACAGCACTCTCAGAGTAGAGTCTTTCCACACCTTGTGAGAGATGCATGCCAGGTGTATGTGTATATACCTTTAAGTTGCCTGTCAACTTATGATGCTGGAAATCATGCGCTGAGTCTTAAACAAGCCGAATTCAATGGCCATTTCTGCACTAGGCTGTTATAGTGCTATGATTCCACTTTCAACATCCTAGGGAATTCTGGGGTTTGCAGTTGTATGGGGGGTCGCCTGGCTCCTCCTGAAACTGCAGGATTCCATAGGATGTTGAAAGTGGAATCATAGCGCTATAACAGACTAGTGGGGAAATGGCTAATGTTTCTGTGGCTGTGTTTTAGGACAGCCAGCAGAGGGCACTCCCAGGCCAGGACTGGTTGCCCTCTTCTGTTTTGCTCTGCCTCACACTGGACTAGATTTAGCATCACTTCCATCCACCATACATCAGAATAATGTTTAAAGGGTGGTAAGCCAGTGTAGTGTAGTGGTCTGATCGTTGGACTATAAGTCTGGAGAGCAGGGTTCGATTCTCTGCTCAATCTTAGAAACCTACTGAGTGAGCTTGGGTGTGTCACATGCTCTCAGCCCCAGAAAACCCTCTGATAGAGTTGCCTTACGGTCACCATAAGTCTGAAATGGACTTTTTGATTTCCAGGAAGTGTGACATCACTTACCACTATCCCTTTGGGCTCCCATGATCCCTCTGAGCTCAGCTGTAATCCACATGAAACATGTAGGGAAAATTAATTTTCTTACCAATGATGTATTTCAGCCCTTGTTATGTTATAGGACTGTAACTCCCAGCAGTCCTGGCTGACTGAGAAGTCTGGGGCAGTCTTCCGGCCACAAAATGGCTTGGAGGCCACATGTGGTTGTAGTCTACATTTTCTTTACCTCTGCTTGATGAAAGTTGCTATGAAAGAACATACCTCAGCTTCATCAGTATTGAAAGAGCCATTTTAGAGTGTTTTAGCATCAAAAGGCAAAAACGAAACCAGCAGCACTTTTCCTACAATGAGGGGCTGTATCTGGGAAAGGCATCTGTAGTCCCTGAAAGCAAATGGTAAAAATGCCTTTTTCCCAGTTAGTGCCAAAGGTGCTGCTAGATTTCTTTAGGAGAAACTGGGGCAGAGAAAGCAGATATAGGGGTCTCTGCAACAGTTATATTTCCATAATTGGGAAAGAGTTCAGGTTGCGGGAATCCTAACTATGGTCATTTCTGCACTAGACTGTTATAGCGCAATGATTCCACTTTCAACCTCCTATGGAATCCTGGGGTTTGCAGTTTAGGGAGGGGCCAGCCGTGAGAAGAAGGAACATGATGATGCATACATGCCCCAGTTTTCACCTGGGAATACATGAGGGTATCAGAGACTTTACAGAGCAGGACCAAGTGTTCTTGCTACTTAGGGCTGTATTTCTTGAGTACTGGAGGTAGGGAGACTACAATGTTCCCCATCTAAGTTTAAATAACAGGAAGAACACCATTTTGGCTTTCGACCAACCTCAAGATCAACTTAGTCTCAAAGGCAAGCAGAGAGACGGGGATTCTGCTTTGAGCCAGTTGCGTATAGCTTTCTTCCTTCCCATTACTTGAGACTTTGGTCATTTCCGCACTACACTGTTATTGTGCTATTATTCCACTTTCAACATCCTATGGAATCCTGGGGTTTGCAGCATTTAGAATTCTCAGCCAGAGGGCTCTTTGGCCCCAGTAAACTACAAACTCCAGGATTCCATAGGAGGTTGAAAATGGAATAATAGCACTGTAGCAGTGCAGTGTGGAAATGGCCTCTGTGTGTGTGTGTGTGTGTGTTTGTGTTTGGGGGCCAGTAGTGTGTTGTTGTTGTGTGCCTTCAAGTCGTTTCCAACTTGACAACCCTAAGGTGAAATTATCACAGGGTTTTCTGGAGGCCGAGAGTATGTGATGTACTCAAGGTCACTCAGTGGGTTTCCTGGCTGAGGAGGGAATCGAACCTTAGTCTCCAGAGTTGTAGTCCAACCCTCAAAGCACAACACCACAATGGCCCTTGGCAGTAGTGTAGTAGGGCCTAAATACCGTAAAGGCACCAGATCCCATCTGATCTTGGAAGCTAAGCAGAGTCAGCCCTGGTTAGTATCCAAGTGGGAGACCGCTAAAAAATACCAGGTGCTGTAGGTTCTGTTTCAGAGGAAGGAACTTGCAAAACTGCCTCTGAGGATTCTTTGCCTAAGAAAACCCTCTGAAATTAATGGGGTTGGCATAAGTGAACAGATGACTTGAAGGCACGTATATAACACAGTGTAGTTGCAGAGGGACCAATATAAGACATTGCTGTTTCCAATAAGAATTTGCTCTTCTCCCAAAGAAATTATCCTTCAGTCTCCAAATTTCTTGCACAGCCAAGAGCAAGACATTGACAATCGTTTATTCCCAGAACTTTTCCTTTTGTTTTGTCTGCCTTCCCTTGGTGACTTTTCTTCCGATACCTCGGCTCTATTTCTAGAAGATCGAGTGAAGTTGCAAGTTCTTGTCACGTTAGAAATTTGGGAATAAGGGAAATTTTATGGGGGCACTGTATTCTTATGCTCTCATTTTGCCCCTCCCTACAGCTACACCCCAACGGCGTGAACTTGCTGTTTGTCATTCCAAGGAAGCTACCCCCCCATTTTGATGAGGATATCCGGTGTTTCTCTTAGATCCTCTTGGCTTTTGACCTGCTGCCACCGGGAAGGGAGCAGGGAGCGTTCTCCCAAACAGGACTCAAATATAGCTTTGGCGCCTCCTGGTTCTATCTTTGGAACCAGCTCCCTTTTCACCCTTGGCCAGGGAGTCGGTATGTGGTGTGTCTTCTTTGCTCTTGAGCTTGGATAAAAAGGCTGTACTTCAATGCCTTTTTAAAAAACACTGAGAGGTTTGGTATAGAGTTCATCTGGCACTTGGGGACATTATCATGTAGTGATTAGAGCGTTGCATTCAGAAGGCCTTTCCGCACTACACTATTATAGTGCTATTATTCCACTTTCAACATCCTACGGAATCCTGGGCTTTGCAGTCTAGGGAGGGGCCTTTAGAATTCTCAGCCAGAGAGCTCTTTGGCCTCAGGAAAATACACAAACCCAGAATTCCACAGGATTTTGAAAGTGGAATGATAGCACTATAACAGTGTAGTGCAGAAAGGCCCTCAGTCAGGAAATTTAGGTTCTAGTCCCCACTCAACCATAAAGCTTATTGGATGATTTTGGACCAGTTACTGGTCTCTTTCACACCACACCCTTATAGCACTTTGATCCCATTTTAAATGCTATGGGCATGTCCTATGGAATCTTGGGCTTTGCAGTTTGGGGAAACACTAGAGCTCTCTTGCAGAGAATTCTGAACCTTTTGAGGTAGATCAAGCTAAGAGACAGTGATTGGACCAAGGCCACCCAGTGAATTTCATGGCTCTGTGGAAATTTGCATCTGGACCTTCTACAGTCCAAAACACTAAATACACTTTTAAAAAAAATACACCAGATAGACATATTTTAAATTCAAATTTATAACAGGGTTTTTTCTCAATTCATAAACATCTGTTTTATGGTTTAACAACTTGAATTTGCAATGATTCTTCCTTTTTCACTTCAATGTTGCGGGGTAGCTCATATTCATATGTTCATAAAACCATCTTTTGGTTAATACTTACCTCAACTATGGTAAAACCTACAACATTCATCTGTACAACTGAATCTTGGTGACTCCGGATGTTCGAACAGATGAGTCTTTGAGACAGAAAATGCACTGTAAACTAGATGAGAAAGTTGTCAGAAATTATGTTGTAAAGCTCACTTTTTTGGGGGGTGTTCTTTACTTCATATGGATTTCAGATGTTTCTACAACTTTCTGAAGTTCTCCACATTTTATAGATACAAAGAAATGTCTGGTTTCAATAGTACGGATAGCTTATTATTTTGGTTATTTTCAGAAATGGGATTGCAGTTGGAGAGGATCAGTTATGGAGACAGTGAATCTGAAAAAAACTTCTTAATCTAGTTCATCAGCCTTGAACTACTTTTGAGTTATGTGGTCTGAGTCTTGTGACCTAAATCTTGCAATTCCCCCATTCTGAGAGACTAACAAAAAGTCATTTTGCAAAAATCCAAAAGAACCAGGCTTTGAGGATAGAACTAGCTGAGTAATGGAAAATTTGCTGGCTCTTTATCCACGTGGTTCATGTAATTAGTAATTTAATTAGTAATGTAATTCTGGGGAACGGTTTATGGTAACATTCTGACTCACTCGCTTTAGAGAAAAAAAATGATATTTTATTAAGTTGGTCCTTTTCATTAGCAAAATTTCTGACTTAATTCATAACTTAATTGGTTTTAATTAGGTGGTTCCTGTCATCAGTATCAGTCATGCAGGAGAAATACATGCAGGGAAGGGAGGATAAACAAGGCAGCCATCTTGTGCAAGTGTAGCTTCTCCTATGAAACAGAGACCCAAATGGCAGAGGACTCCATCCTCATTTGCCTGCCAGTTTCCAGAGCTTGCTTGCCAGCTGTGCCCATTTGGCTAGTTCACTCCTGTCTGTCTTTCTGATTAATGGAGTAACATTAACATGCAGTGAATGAAACAGAGAGAATTCCATACCACCCAACTTTCCCAGTTTGGCAGGGACAGTCTCAATTAATCTTCTTTCATTCCACTTTTTCAGCTGCTTTTAAAATGTCCCAGTTTCTCTCCCCTCCTCCCACTTTTCCCCTTTGTACTGAGGTTATTTCAACTGCTGCAAACTGAGTTCAAAGTGCAAAAGTAGTTTGTGCTCAGTTAAATCAATGGCGGAGTGGGGGGAGTTCCCCCTTCCAGGAGCTGTTGTGATCTTGATCCCTGTTGAACAGGCAACCAGACATGCTCCTGGCCAAAGAGATGCCATGTTGGGACAAACAGACCTATCAAAGGGCTTGGTACTGTGTTATTCTCTAGATATAGCGATGCTTTGGGAAAATCTGGACCTCCCTTGGCAGAGCTGCCGAAGCATACCTCTGCCTCTGATTCTTTCTTCCCTGAGAGAGGGAGCATGCACTGTAATAGTACATGCACTGCAAACTTTTTGCAAAGGCAGGAGATGGTGCATCACCTAACCTGAGAAGCCAAAGACAGAATGCCACCAGTGCACGACTAGCATGAGGTGAGACTTGAATCCAGAGCTTCCACTGTTTCAAAGTCAAGCAGCCTTTTAAAGTCACAGGGCCTTCTTGGTAAGCAAGAAAAGCATATGTGTTAGCTTGCATTTCCCCGTTAAAAATAAATATTTTCCCAACCCTTAGGAAAAGTTGTTGAAAGAAAAAATAGAGCAGTTCAGAGATTGTTTGCACTTCTGAGCAAGTCTTTCAGGGTTATTCATTTGTGCAAAAAAAAAAACCCCTTCACTTCTTTTTCTGATCTGAACTCCACATTTTTGCACAGAAAAATGGTTTATTTTATGCAGAAAATGCATTTTCTGCAAACAAAAAGTGTGTCTTGTGCACTTCTATGCAGAAGACTTTCCCCAAACTCTCCTGAGTGCAAAGAGCAATGAAAAAATGCACAGAATTTTTCATGTCCTGGTTCAATGGGGGGGGGAAATAACGGAAATTATTTGTTCCTGCATGGGAGAATGGAATGCGCAAAGAGTTATATCACTATTTCTTGCTAATCCCAAACAAGTACGCCTCTTGGGAGGGAAGGGAACAGGCACTCAAATGCAGCAGGACCCTGGAACTGGACAGAAGAAAAAAAGAGCACTCAAACCTAAGGTGCCAGATAAGCACTGCGAGTGGTTAGCAACCCCAAGTTGCTTTCTCCCAAGTCACCCCATTGGCCAATCTAGTCCAGGAAAGGCTGAGGGAAAGCTGATACCAATTTTCTCTCGACAGATTTCTGGAAGAGAAAAATGTTCTGCCTTCCGGCATCAGACCTGGAGATCAGCTGAACATCTGGCAACAGCTGCGGGCCAAGCAAGATTCTTGCCCTAGAGTTATTGTTGTGATGCACATTTGAGCTGACTCCCGCTTACAGCAACCATATCACAGGGTTTTCTTGGCCAGACTTCTACTGTTGGAGAACCTTCTCTTATGTCATGCCCTAGATCACTTGAATCCACGACCTCCTCTCTGAGGCAGACAGTAGTGTTTACGTGTAGCAAAGCAAGCAACACAGCACACTGTTTCCAAAGTTGCTGAGACTGAAGCATAGATGGAGTTGACAAGTTTTATACCTTTCCCTACAAACTTAGGTGTGCAAAGATGTGATTGGAAAGAGAGCATAAATTGAGCATCACCCCCATCTGTTGACATTTCCTGAACTTACAGTCGTTTACCCATCTTTCATCCTGGGGCAGGAAGCCCGTTATCTCTAGAAACTTCAAGTTTCCAAAACATCTCTTGGTACTTTCGTTTTTGTCCACTCTGATCTTCTCCCAGTTCACCAGATGCATTGTAGCAAGGAGTGATAAAGCAATCAGCCATTTGATACACAGGAATACACAAGCATGCTTCAAACAGATATATGGTTGCAATCAACAATTAGCACTGGATGCTGTGTAGCACGCTGACTACAGTAGGGTTTCCCTATATTGGCTACCCTGTAACTTCTAATACCCATTCTGCAAATACACTAAGACAGCAACTATGCATCCAGAGATCCTGCCTGGAAGCCTGGAAGCCTGGAAAGGGAGCTCTCCTTTGCACTTCTGGGCAGAATAGACCAAATACATAAAATAGGAAGACCAATGGTCCAATTCAATGTAAGGCAATTTCCTGTTTTCCCTATGACTCAGGAGATGGCAACATTGTGTGCTGAAAGGGTCCATAAAGTTCAGTGGGCAGAGCATCTACAGAAGGCTGTGTGTGTGCACCTTCAGGATGTTTGCCTGATTATATCAGGCAAATTTGCCACAGTCTTCTTGGTCAGATTTATTCAGAGGAAGTCTGCCATTGCTTTTCCTCTGAGGCTGAGAGAGTGTGACTTGCCTTAGGTCACCCGGTGGGTATCCATGGCTGAGCAGAAGAGATTAAAACGCTGGCCTCCTGGAGTCCAACACTTAAACCAGAGTTCTTGCCCCTTCCCAAAGATTCCTGCATTTCTACTTCATCTATTGTCGTTGTGTACCTTCAAGTACGCTGGCCGTATCCTACGTAAAGCAGGATTAGACTTGGAGGAGAGAGAGATGAAAATTGGAGAAAGAAATATCAGTGATTTAAGATGTGCAAATAACATCATGCTACTAGCAGAAAACAGGAAAGACATGGGATGATTACTGAAGAAAGTCAAGGCTGAAAGTGCAAAGGCAGGTTTGTAGCCAGGCATTAAGAAAACAAAAATAATGCCCTTAGATGGTTTACCTTAAAGCAGAGGAAGAAGTCATTGAAACAGTTAAAAATTTTCTATACCTTGGCTCAGTCATTAATCAGAATGGAGAGTGCAGTCAAGAAATAAGAAGACTAGGACTTGGAAGGGCAGCTATGAAAGAACTAGACAAGACCCTGAAATGTAAAAATAGATCATTGAATACTAAAGTTAGGATTGTCCATGCCATCATACTTCCCATTTCTATGTGTGGTTGTGAAAGCTGGACAGTGAAGAAAATGGATAGGAAGAAAATCAACTCATTTGAAATGCAGTGCTGGAGAAGAGTTCTAGAGATCCTCTGCACTGATGAAAAGGCGAATGGGTCCTAGAGCAAATCAGGCCTGAATTTTCCTTAAAAGCCAAGATGACTAAACTGAGGCTGTTGTACTCTGGCCATATCATAAGAAGGCAGGACTCACTAGAAAAGAAGGTAGTAGGAAAAGAAGAGCCACATTACAGATGGATAGATTCAATCAAAGAAGATACATCCCTGAAACTACAAGACCTGAGCAGGGTGGTTATTGATAGAGTGACCTGGGGTGGGGTCTCTCAAACCACTGATGACATGTAACAACAGCAAGCCTTCAACTCATTTCTGACTTACGGTGACCCTAAGGCAACCCCTTCATGGGGTTTTCTAAAGAGGCTCTGCCTTTGTCCTCCACTGAGGTTGAGAGAGTGTGACTTGCCCCAGGTCACTCAGTGGGTTTCCATGGCTGAGTGGGGATTTGAATCCTGGTCTCTGGAGTCATAGTCCAATATACTACACCAGCTCTCTGCCTCCTCTATGCCTCCCTGCAAAGTCAGAAGCCCCACAGCCAAGCCTGATTATTTTGGGGGAAAGCACAAAACGGTCCAGCACCCAATGGCTCTGCCCAGCTGGCCGCCTGCCCTCCTCCGTGGAAAGCTGCCTGTCCCGGCAAAAGCTGCCCTGGGCTTTTGTCTGCCCCGTGCCCCGTTTGTCCGCCGCTCCAGCACAACAATGGAAAGGCTGCTTTGCAGAGGCTGCCCAAAGTGCTGATGGTGGGTTTGCGCTAATCCTGCCGGCGGGCTTCCTTTTCAGGCCGTGTGTGTGTGTGTGTGTGTGTGTGTGTGTGTTGGGGGGAGGTCTATCCCTGGGATTGGCAGCCCTGCAGGAGTCTGGCATCCCACCGTTTTGGGCTGCTCCCTGGGGGATGAAGTTTGGGGCACACCAGAACAGAGGAAGGATGTGTGAGTGTTTTACCAGGGTGTTTGGGGTCTCCTGGTCCCCAGGAGCCAGTTATGGTAAGGAGATATTTAGGGGTGGGGTGGGGTAGGGCAGAGATGAGTATATGGAGGAGGGGGAGAAAGGAAGGGTCTTCCAGCTCCTGTTCTCCCCTTGTTAAATTGCAACCAACTACTGTTACTATGGAATTCCTAGGTGGTGGTATCAGCATGCCAGGTTCTGGACAATGCCCAGTTGGTTCTGGAGGCAAGGCTCCAGGACTAGTGGCACTAGCGTGCCAGGTATGCCAAAGGGGGGGGGAGTGTAGGGATGGGTGGGGAGTTTGCAGTCTTCCAACCCTTTTCTTGGAAACATTGGCCCATCGGAACTGTGTGCCTTGGAGTTGTGTCTGTGGACTGTCCACTAGTCACTGCTGATCCCTTGCAGTTACTTGATAGGGATCTCTGTGTGTGTGTGTTTGTGTGGGGATGACCTGTATGTACTCCCCCCCCCAACAAAAAAAACTGCTGGGAACAGATTGCCTTTCTTGCCCATGGAAGAATGGGTTCTTCTTCTGCAACTACTGGTTAAGGGTTTGGGCCACTGGGTGACAGAAGCAGAGAGGCTGTCCCTTACCCCTTCCAAAATACCCTTAGAGTCTGGGAAGTGAACTAAAGGATTATTTGAATACCTTTCCGTCAGGGTGTGTTTTCCTTCAGAGGCAGTTCTGGAGGCAGGGGGAGCAGGGAAGATGGCTGCCTCCAGAATGGAATGGGGGGCTTTATTAAGAGTGAATGTAGGGCAGCCTTCCAAGGGTTGTAAGGTTAGGGTTGCCATGTGAAATAAGGGATGGGTTATGTACCGGTTGTGTAAAAGAGGGAATTTCAGCAAGTGTTTCTCATGGAAATAGCACCTGCTCAAATTCCCTCTTCTGCAAAACTGTGACAAGGCACAGGAGCCCTGTCCTGTGGTTTAGCTGGCAGCCCTAGTGGCAACCCACTTCCACTTTGTCTCCTGTAAGAAAGGGAAGGAAGCTTAACAGAGGGCTGGATCTCAGACCCTGCTCCTTCTAGCATAGATATGCCTCCCAAGGATAAGATGAAGAGGTGTACGGTGAGGGATTCAACATGCCAACTTCTCACCCAAAGGGATAACCTGGAGCTGGTGAAGAGGGGAGGGCCCTCTGCACATGCTCAGGAGACACTATGTTTCTTAGAAGTCAGAACAGCAAGTAGGCAGATTTTTGAGAGACAGAAGAACCCACTGATAAGAGAAAAGGTTTATTTTATCTTCACTTTACGCCGCCACGAGAGGTGTCGAGGGAGGGAGGAAGGCTGGACAAAACGACCCAGAGGTCCGACAGAGTTCCTCGCCCCTGGTAGCCAAAGTAACCCGGATTCCGGAGCCTGGGGCCTGTTTTTCGCCCCTTTCCCAGCCCAGGGATGCCGCAACTTGCCCTCCTGGGTTTCCCACACTTGAATCGGAACTCTCCAACTGTGGCCGACCTCCTCTCCTTGCCTTTCTCGGCCAGGGCCGGTCGGAGCGTCTGAACGCGCTCCATTTCCCGGCGGCCAGGACATCCGATTGCTGCCACGGCTGAAGCACAGTCGAGTCTCAGAGCATGTGCAGAGGGCGCTCGTTCGCCTTACCCCCGGCCACCTCAAGGACCTCCTCCACTTCGAAGATGGGGGCTTTTTTTCCCCAGGGGAGGCGTGCCAGCCCTTTGGGGAGGAGAGGGGAGGAGAGAGGGAGGGGCGGTGTTTTCCAGCTCTGCAGCCCCTCCCCGGGCGGGTCGGCTGGGCTGGCCGGCCGGCCCTCCGCGCCCCCTCGGTCCCTCCTCTCCGGGCGGGCCAGGCCGTCCTTCTGCCGGTGGGGGGGCGCTGGAAGGCCGGCCGGAGCCGCCCCCTTCCTGCCCGCAGCGCCCCGGCCCCGCGTCCCAGGCAGGGGCCGCCCAGATCGGCGGCGGAACTCTGCCGAGCGGAGCGGGACCGGGGCCGCCGCTGTCGCTGGGTAAGTGCCGCGTCCGTCCGGGGGTCTTGCTGGGCCAGCGCCGTGCTCGGGGCGGAGGGGGCTTCATCTTCCTCCGGGATGGCCTACCTTGCGGGGAGGCTGTTTGCTTCCCGGACGGAATCTCTCCTTCCCAGCCTGGGAAGGAAAACTCCTTGGAACCCGCTTTTCTTGGCCTTTGGGGCGCTCTTGCAAATCTGGGGTTGCCCAGGGCCAGCTTCGGCAAGATCTCCTCGGAAGTAGGCGCCCCGAAGTGCAGTGCGGCTCAATCTCCCGCCACTACGGTAGGAGGAGAAGGGGGAAGGCTCTGGATCGGGACCCCGCTGCTCCGCTTTGCTTTACCTGGAAAGCAAAGGGGGAGCCACGGAGAACCGGGCTAGGGGAGATTCCACGCACCCCTTTCCCACTCCCGGGCTTGGGAATGGGATGGAAGGGAACAAGCCGGCCCCAGCGGCCACCCTGCCGGTGGATTTCTAGTCCACGCGAGTCTCGCTGGCCGCTAGAGGCGCGGAGTCCTTGGCGGGTGGGAATCCACTCGTGATTCGAGGCGGCAGATCGCCGTGGGCAGAGCCCCCTGCAGCTGCCAAGTCGGCTGCCCCTCTGCCCTCCCTCGCAGGACAGGGAGTCCGGGTGGTTTAGGGTCCAGGTCTCCCTAAGAGGTTGCCTGGTTGCCAGTCGGGCAGGGGCAGCCTTCCGGCCTGGGAGCAGGGCTACCTAGAGGTTGGCTGGAGGAGCCTCAACTGCTTAGCAAAGGAGTTGCGCCTGGCCAGAGATTAGGAAAGTCTTTGGACTACGGTAGGACTACAGTTCCCCAGATCTCCCAGGCAGCTGTGATGGCTGCGGGATTTGGGGAATTCTAGTCTCTGAAGCAATAGCAAACAAGCTTGCTCCATGTTTTAGGATACATTCCTTCAGATATTTAAAGATAGCTCTTATGGAGTCTCTCAGTCTTCTCTTCCACCCATGCTAAACATACTCTCCTAGGCTTGGTTTCCAGAGTTTTGATCACCTGAGTTGCCCTTCTGTGGACACATTCCAGCTCAGCAATATCCTTCCTGAACTGTGCTGCCCAGATGATCCCAAGGGTCATCTAGTACTTGTCTGAAAGACTGTATCTCCCAAGTTGAGTCTGCCTCAGTTTTCCTTGAGGAAGAGATTTCTCTTAGGCCATTTCCACACTACACTGTTATAGTACTATTATTCGACTTTCAACATCCTGTTGAATTCTGGGATTTGTAGTTCACTGAGAACAAAGAGCTCTTTCGCTGAGAATTCTAAATTCCCCTCCCTAAACTGCAAACCCCAGGATTCCATAGGATATTGAAAGTGGAATAATAGCATTATAACAGTGCAGTGTGGAAATGACCTTAGTCTTATCTCTGTCACAAGCACGATTGGCGAGGACATGGGAGAGAGTCTTCTCAGTGGTTGCCCCAGGCTGTGGAATTCCCTCCCACAGGAGGGTGGATTGGGCCCCTCTCTACTCCCTCCTTGCCAGCAGGCAATGGCCATTTTTGTTTACCCGGGCCTTTGATGATTGTTTGGCTATAGCGGAAGATCTTTGATTGTTCTGTTAAAAACACTGAGCATTATACATGTTAAAATTCATTAAAAGGCTCTGTAAAGACCTTAATAACTACACCACACAGTATTAAAAGCTGATCCTAGTTGGTTTCTAAAAGCCGGAAGGCAGAAAAATGTTTCATCTTGTTTTAATCCCTAGCCAATGGAGGAAACCATGAAAGCTGGATGAAGCTCAGACCATCCGTTGTTTTGGCCCAGAGCTCTTTGTCTGTGGGCAAGCTGTATCCCTTTTTGGCCGGACAATCCCTTTCAGCCAAATGGGCAAAATGGGATCTGGGACTGTCTGGTGGATCCAAACCATTCTTCTCCTACCCACTCATTACTTATGCCAACCAGCCCTCAAGGAAATGAGACTTGCCAAGCTCATAGGGGCAGGCTCAGAAACAATTCCCTAAGCCTATTGTTCCAGTTCCAGCTCACTCAGTGGGGTGAGATGGGGGGGGGGGTCAGAGACCTGCCTTTGCTTTGTGGTTTTTGCCCAAGGCAGGTAGTGAGACGTCAAGAAGTGCTATCAAAGAAGAGTGACCCATGTTTGTGCCATGAGTGTGATGAGGACACTGCAGTCTGGAAGTTACAAGTACTGTGACTTCCCTGGCAGAGTGAGACTCAGTTTGCTTTGCTGACGGCACCGCAAGGATCTTCTCTGCAGTCCCAGGTCTTCATTGTGCTTTTACTGGAGCTGGAAATCCCTCCGATATACAGGATCTTTCTAAGGGCCTTTCACACTAGACAGTTATAGTGCTATGGTTCCATTTCATCTATCATGGCTGCATCCTATAGAATCCTGGGGTCTGCAGTTTGGTGAGGCACAAGGGCCCTCTGACTGAGAATTCTAAGTGGCCTTTCCTGAGGGAACCATAGCAGTTAAAGTGGAACCATAGTGCTATAATTATGTAGTGTGAATAGGCCCCTTGCAAATTTCCATCCATCACATTAAAACCAGCAATGCATTTCTTCTTCATAAAAAGTAGAAAGCAAGGATGAGCTGGCTTAGTTCTCTTCCCGCAGCCCTGCATGTGCTCCCATGTGCCCAACCTGCCTGAGGTAGCTGCTTGATACCTTCAGGACACCAAGGTTATTGCTTTTTTTTCTGGTGGGGGAGCTGAGAAAGCTTCCCCTCTTCATGGTTATGAGGGAGATATGATTTCCTTTTTTTAAAGCATCTGCTCCATATTAGTTTGCCAGGCAAGTCTACCTGTCCATGCAAAAGAAAATGTTCTTGAACAATGGCAGAATGGGTCTATGGAACTCCCTGTCACAAGATGTGGTAACAGAGTACTAGCTTAAATGGCTTAGATGGTGTATCTGAGGAGGAGGAGGAGGAGGAGGAAGAGAAGGAAGTGGAAGTATGGCTGAGGGCTACTGGTTGATGGCTTACAAAGCCTCCATGTTCAGGAGTAGTCTGCTGCCCGGCTGATCTCCCAGGATTGTTTCTTCTGCACATTCTTGCTTATTTTGCTTCTGGCCTGAGCAGAAGAAAGCTTTCATCTTCCAGGCTCTTCTCGCCACGAAGGGTGACGTGGAAAAGGGCGGTGAGCTGTCCTAGAGCTTCATAATGTCTAAGGCCTGTGGTTTCTGTCCCATTTCCCTTTGGCCTGGCTGGCTTCTTTGGGAACAGCCTAGCTCATGGTGGGCTGTGGCAGCCATCCCAGGTTTACTTTTCGGGGTAAGGGGTGGTGGTGGACACAGCCTGTATTACTTCCTGTTATGTGGTGCTTAGCTTCTACAACAAAGGGTTCAGGGGCTCAACTCCATGCTTGGAGCCTTCCCAAGAAAACACATCTAGAATTCCTAGTTCCAGAACCAGACTGGAAGTACACTTTTTCTGTAGTGAAAAGGAGTCCAGAGTTCTTGTCTCCGCTCAGCCGCACTCCACCACACATCCGATGTGGAAGAGAACTAACAATTATTTTCCTTCCCTGGCTTTTGGGCCAAAGCTTATGCTGGCCCCACTCAGTTGCATTTGTGCATTTACAGGGAGGGGCCCGGGCAGTCCGTCTGTCTGCCTGTCTGCCTGTCTGTCTGTCTGTCTGTCTTGCAGAGGTGATGGTCATGATTTCCTGGATCTTGCTCTACTAGGTCCTATTGCACCCGAGATCCTCTCTAGCCCCTGCTGGGCTGCAGCATTTCAGGGCTTCATTCTAGCGGGACATGGACCATGTGGCCAATGTTGGCTAGCTGCCCAACTGGATCAGAAATTCTGAAGGAGGAAGCCCTGTTCTGTTTCAAGTGCTGCTGTGTTTACCTTTTAAGACAGGGATGCCCAAAATGCAGGCTGTGGTTTCTGTCCCATTTCCCTTTGGCCTGGCTGGCTTCTTTGGGAACAGCCTAGCTCATGGTGGGCTGTGGCAGCCATCCCACGTTTACTTTGGGGCCCCAAAGTGTGGCCTCTGAAGCCTGCTGAGATTTTCAGACCCCCAATTTTTTTTAAAAAAAAATCAAGCCAATTTTGAGGTGGCATTTTTGCAAAAAGCCAGCCAAAGCTACCCCAAACTGGTCACAAATGCAGACTCCTTCAGCCCCCCGCCAAAGGTTGAGACTTGGCCAAAATCTGTAATGTGATATCATTTCCGGTTTGGCAAAATGCAATGATGCAGTCCTCAGGCAGGGAGAAATGGTCCCTCCCTTCCTGCAGTTGTATATCCCCAGTTTAACGCAACAGCACCTGGTCTTTCAGCTTGGGAAAAGCGCTCTAGGGGTTATCCAGTTCTGGAGTCTTGGAGAGTTAATTGGACCTTCCCTTCCTCCCTGCAAAATGTGGATCAGTCCAGCAGCAGCAACGGTGTGCTGGGTGATATATAGAGAAGAGGACACAAGTGGTTTGTAGTGTTGATGTTGCCTGTGCTGAGAAAGCTGAAAGAGAAGCTGGACAAAAATGTGCCATCTGGATTTCAAAGGACAGTTTTCACACCAACAACACAGATAACGCATGTTTACATTGTAGTGGCAGAAGGATCTATTTAATCGGGCATATTATGTTTTTATCTTTTTATTATATTTTCATGTGCTTTTAATTGTTGCAATTTTGTAATTTAGCAATGAATTTTTATTTTTATTTTTTTAGTGCACTTGATCCTTCCATTGATGTGAGCTGTCTTGGGGGCCACCCTGGGAGAAAAGTGGGATATCAATAAAATAGTAAATGAATGAGCCCTGTCTCCTGCAACCACTGGGCTCTTTGACTCTTTGACTGCACATTTCAGATGGCAGTCCTGGTTTAGGCTGTCCCATTCTAGGCCATTTCAAGGCATGGGTGTCTGGATCTTTGCTGTCCATTTCCCATGAAAGAAGAGAAGGTTGTTGGTTTGGCTGGGATTAAAGCCTCACAAAGGGTCTCAGGGAGAGTGATTTTGTGGGACGTATGGAAGCCTGGAAACAGGAGCTAAGATGAAGTCTATAAAAGAGAACGCAAGCTGAGCAACAGAAAGCAAACAGTGGGCGCTCAGCATAATTATAGTGCTGTTGTTCTACTGTATTTGCCATGGCAATATCCTGTGGAATCCTGGAATCTGTAGTTTGGTGAGGCACTAGAGGATCTCTCTGACAGAGAACTCTAAATGCCTCTCTCTAAACTGCCAATCCCAGGATTCCATAGGATGTCACCAAGGTAGTTAAAGCAGAATCATAGGGGTATAACTGGATAGTGTGAAAGGGCCCTAGATGCTCTCTTGGTCAGGCATGTAAGTCCAGAAGGAGCCTGGCTTCAGTTTTTGAGGGTTCTGCTGAATACTAAAGACCAGCTGATTACACCTTCTAGGTGTGGAAAATATCAGACCCAAACTTCTCCAGAAAGATATTTCTAAAGAAATTATCACTGGGCATTTATTCTTCCATTCAAAACATTATGTGTGGAAGATTCTCCGCTACATACAATCCTGACATTCAGATTGCGTTGAAAATGATTTAAAAATTTAAATGATTTAAAAGAGAGAGAGAGAGAGAGAGCGCAGAACTGCCTATACATTTACATGCATCAGTATCTTAGCAATTTTATTATCCTTCCCACTCACAGAAAATCCTTAAAGCTCATATCAGAGCATGAGAAAATTGGTTTAAAAACACAACTGATATAGAATTGCAAAAGATACAGATTTGGGAGTCATGGCCTCCAACATTTCGCAGATGAAAACACATGTAGCCGAACAACTTCAGTAGGATCAAGATGACAAAAATTATTAATGAGAAAGAACACAGAAGCTAGGAGAGAGTCAGCAGTTTGCTTTTGCCTGAATCTACAGGGAATGGAAAGGTGCCTCCCTCTCCTCTCTTTTCCCACCTTCCGAATTAATTTGAGTGCAAACTGCTTTTGCCCTTTGAACTCAGTTGGCAGCAACTGAAGTTAGCTGAGGACAAAGGGGGAAAGTGAGAGGAGGGGAAAAGAATTGGAACATTTTAAAAGCAGCTGGAAAAGAAGGATGACAGAAGACTAACAGGACTGTCTGTGCCAAATCAGGACATCTGTAGGGTATGTGGGAATTTCCAATAACTTGAAGAAGGCATTAAAACAAGTCTGGGAATCAGGCAGTTCTCTGATTAAATTGTTTGTGTCCATTTGTCTCCATTAGGTGTCCAAAAGCCAACATTAGGTGTCTGCTTGGACACACCACTCTAACTTTAGAAATGCCTCCTTCTCCAGCCAGGAATAGTAGGCTGACCCATCTGGAGAAGAGCAGTTTGGGGAAAAGGCTATCCTGGCAGGTCAGCTATTGCAGTTTGTTCTTATTTGCGGCAGCCTAGGATGCCCGTGTCCTCACATGGCTCAAAGACATATTTAGTGTGGAAATGGGCTGAGTCTGAAATAGACGTAGTTCTTTTCTAGAGACCCAGACTTGGTTCTTGCCCTGAGAGCCCCAAACATGAAACTTTAAAATCTCTATAAATTGACACTAAAAAAGGTAGATGCTTTTACATTATTCATAAAGAGAAGTAAGGATTCCTCCCTCCCTCAGGTGTACAGAGAATGGGGACTCCTGGTTGGGAATAGCAAGGGGGGTTGCCTCCCCACCAAAGTGAGGAAGGAAGGAAGGATGTGCTCTGAGCTGGGCTGGCGACAGAGGAGCATCTGGCTGGGAGCACCGAGGGCTCATCCGGACCCAGAATTAGCAACAGGATGCTGGAGAGCGGAGGGTGGGGTTAGACAAACTCTTGAAGTGTGGCGAAGGCTGGGGGTAGCTCTGAACTGCTCATTGCTCCACCTTGGTGTTGGGAAAGACAGGGGTGTTGGTCGATCTCATAACGTTCCCCCTCTGGGTTACTCATGGCTGCCCATCCTGGCTCAGCCTCTCCTTTCCCCACCCACGTCCAGGATCAGGGGCCGTGATCCTTCTCTTCCCTTTGGATGGCTGGAATACAGGAGCAGGCTTTACCTCCCGTAGTGGGCTGCTTAAGCTGGGGGAAATGACAGTGTCTCTGAGGGTGTACAGAGTACGTTCATTACCAGCCAGGTCCTTCTGCACTACACTGTTGTAGTGCTATTATTCCACTTTCAACATCCCGTGGAATTATGAGGTTTGTAGTTGACTGAGGCCAAAGAAGCTCTCGGGCTGAGAATTCTCAATGCCCCCCCCTAAACTGCAAACCCCAGGATTCCATAGGAGGTTGAAAGTGGAATAAAAGCACTATAACAGTGTAGTGCGGAAAGGCCCCCAGTCACTAGTAGGGGTTGTAACTGTTCCTTGAGATAGTGTAGGTGGTACCCAAGCAAGAAAAAAGGAAGGGTCCTTCCCACCTAGGTGGGACTGGAAATTGAGGGGAATGGTGAAGGTTACTTGGACTTCTTACTTTTTTGCATGGAGATAGGACAAAGGCCACATTTGCCAGCATTGGCTTAGCCATTCCCCAGAGCAGAGCTTTCCAAACTGTGTGTTGTGACACGTTAGTGTGTCGCCTGCAGTGTGTAGGTGTGTCGCACGAACATAACAGGTGGAGGGGCTGCCTCTCCCAATGCCGCTGCTGCCACCCCGGGGCAGAAGAAGACCCCAGCGAGGGTGGCAGGGGTGGTGGGCCAGGCTCAGGTGGAGGGGCTGCCTCCACTTACTGAATTTTGTACTGAATTACTGTGTCACGAAATGATGCATGTCTAAAAAGTGTGTCACCAACATGAAAAGTTTGGAAAGCTTTGCTCCAGAGTTTCACCTTATTCGGAACCTGGTGCTCCTGCCAGCCAGAGTCCTGTGGCCCTTACTCTCCTCCTTTCCCCTGCTTTACTCCCTTCAGCCTCTGGGCCTCTTGTGCTCTCCCCTCACCACTGCTCCTACTTTTTCTCCCTGACTCCACCCTGACTCTTTGCTCCCTTTTGTTCCTGAAATGTGTAGAGAAACACTTGGAGGAAATGCATTCCAAGAAGGAGCTTCCTTCCATTCTAGGAATGAGGACGGGGGAGAGGAGAGAAATGGACAAACCCATTTCCTTCCCTTCTCATAGGCTTCTGTGGAGGATGGGGTGGATTGAGCAGGGTCGATCCTTCAGGAAGAGGTGGTAGCAAGAGGGATGGGATTAGGGGAAGAGCTAATTCTGAAGGAGAGGGCATAGTATAGTAGTTTGTGTGTTGGACCATGACCTTGGAGACCAAGCTTCGATTCCCTGCTCGGCTGTGGAAACCCACGGGCTGATCTTGGGTGCATCACACACTCTCAGCCCTAGGAAAGCCCTGTGATAGGGTCCCCATAAGTCAGAAACAACTTGAAGGCAGACAACAATAACAAAATTCTGAAGGAGCGAGACGTGAGAATGCCATGCTTCGTTGTTCTGAACTTTCCTGAGTGTGCACATTTTTGCCTCTATTCAGTACAAACAAAAATGCTTTTTAAAAAGGTGGCAGAGAGAAAGCAAAACTGACAGATTTCTCCCATCCTTCTCAGTCTGACCCCCCTCCACACCACCATCTATCATTTTGTCTCTTTTAACTCTTTATAGTTGGTCCTCCACGTTTGCTAGGATAAGGGGCTCAGGACCCTTGCAAAAGTGGAAAAATTGCAAATATTAAAATGTGTGTGTCTGTGGGAAAGGGGCTGAGGCATGGTGGGGAAAGTGGGCACCCAGGGTCCAGCTAGGTCAGGGAAAGGAGAAGGGAGGTTGAGCATGGTGGCCCTATACTTCCTCTATCTTGCCCACCTCCTTCCTTGGGGGAGTGGGGGGCATCAGGAATGGTCTCTGGTGCTGAGAAGCTGCAAGTCATCCTTAGCTGGCCAGACAACAGCTGCTGGAGAAGGAGGGAGACCAGAGGCAGGTTTTTAAAGGGCCTGATTAGAGAGAGAAGGTTCCCCTGGAAAAGAAGCATCCAAGGTTGGGAGGGAAGCAGGGGTTGAAAAAACTCAGAAATAATTAAATCTGTGAAAGCCAAACCTACAGATGTGAAGGGCTGACTCTACTCAGTCGAATCCCCCACCCCCATTATTTCTTTATTTGCTCTTTTCTCTAGTTGCATCCTGCCTGTGTTGAATTATGCTAATCCCATCCAGAGCCGTGTCAGCAAATGTGGTAGTATCGGCACTGACTGCAGGCCAAACTGTGGCTGGCGAAGCCAATGAAATTAACCAGAGTTTGGGAAAGTTTCCGTTTGGACGACAACTCCCAGAATCGGGCTGTCTGGGGGATTTTGAGAGTTGGAGTCCAACAAAGGAACTTTCCCAAGCTCTGGACTTGGTTCTCGGACCCCCTCAGGTGCCTGTGGTCCACCAAAGCAGGTTCACTCTCTTTTGCAAAAGCCTGAGTCCCTGCAGTCTTCTCATTTGAGGACTAGCAACATGAGCGAACTGGTCTGTGAAAGAAAGGGATATGCTTTCCTGAAAGCCGGAATAAAAGGGAGTAGGGAAGGGGAAGGATGCTCTGAAGTTGGTTTAAGAACAAGAATAAAACAACAAAACATTCTGTAATTAAAGAAAAAAAAGAATCACACAGCCGAAATTTCTAATGGGCAGTTTTATCAACAGGGGCTCCCTGATTATCACTGGTTTTTTCGCTGTGCAGTTCGGAAATACCATAGGGTTTCCGACATTTCAGGATAGCCATCTAACCTATCCTTTGGAGAAAGCTGCCCCCGTCCTGAGTCAGAACTTTGGTCCTTCTAGCTAAATGTTTCCAACTCTGACTGGCAGCCACAGCCATCCAGGGTTTCTTTCAGGCATTGTTCTTCTCCATGTCCTAGCCCAAGGACTGGCAAAATGCAGCCCATGAGCTGCATCCAGCTCTCCAGGGTTGTTTTTGTGATCCCTGGGGCCCACAGCCTCAGAAATGCTAAAAAATTATCTCTAGCGGGTATGAAGGGCATTTCCACCACCTTTGGACCTCTCTGGAACCTCTGGGTCAAAATAATGTTTTGTGAATTTTTTCAGGTTTTTTTCTCCCTTTTTTTTGCACCCAAATGCTCTCTGGGAGCTCAGGAAGCCCCCCCACATATGCCCCCATGTCCCCTAGGTGGAATTCAGAGGCAAAAAAGCCTTTTTTGTGGGAGCAGCTGAGATGAGAGGTTGACGCTTCAAAGTCTCCTGGAAGGCCAATGCAGCTCCCAAACCTTCCACAGTTGCCTACTTCTACCCCACCTGATAGTCTCCACTCCAACTACTAATCAGGCTTGACTCTGCTTAGCTTCCAAAATCAATATGTGCTCAGGATGGATGCGGTGTTCCAGGTGGGCTGGCTTGACGTCCACAGCATCTGGGGCAGGGCTAGGGGACCAGCACAGAACACCATGCTTGGATGCCTGGGTGCTCCACAGTTATTGCTAATCCAGGCCTTGGTTGTGTTCTCCCCCACACCTCTGCCACCGCCGCCCCATTTGCTGAGCCTACAGAATGCCTGGCATTCTCCTGCTTTCTTGCAGCAAGGGACATGTTGCTGGTGACGCTGAGTGAGCAGAGGAAGAGGGGGGAGACCTGAACAAGACGCTTATTGTCTTGCTTTCTGAGTGGGAGCAGATCTCTCTCTCCACTGTCTTTTATAATCAGAGGTTAGCTGGATGGGGTGGGGAGGAGCTGAATGGCACAGAAAAAGCCTCCATTCCAGAAATTTCACCTGTTGGCACCTGCACGTCTCAGAGTGCCCTCCGACTGCCTCTCTCCTTCCTTCAGGTGCCTGTCCAAAATGTGGGAGGAGGAGTCTTTGCTATAGCCTATGCCCATCCCATAAGTATATGCCACTAGGTTGGGGTTTCCAGTTCTCAGGCTTAGACACAAGTCTCCAGTTTCCATGGGTCTTCTCCAAGCAGAAGATGAGGGCACACATTTTGGGGAGCTCAGCTCCAGCCGAAAGGAAAGGGCCATATGCAGCTTGCTATGATGTCCAAGGCTTAATTGATTACTTCCCGCAACTTGCAAGACTCTGTAGAGGGTAGGTCTTTGTGCTTTCTTTGCTGCGTTCTTCCCTGCCCCCTGTTACGGTGCCAGGGCTCACCATCTGTTCTGCTCTGCCTCTGCTCTGGCTAGGAGCAAACAGGGCAAGATTAAACATCCTTTATTCTGTCTCCCTAGGTAAGCCAGAAGGACTAATCCCCTCAGTTCACCTTGATCTGGGAACAGCCCCTGTAGCTGAGTTTTCTCTCTTAATTGCCAGATAGGAAAATATATCTGAATGTGTATGCATTTGAACAACAAGCTGTGAACAACTGTAACTCACGATACTTAATCACATCAATGAGAGCCATCCCTAGATCTCAGGTTTTGGCCCAGAAAATAGAGGACCTGAGGCAATCCTGGACTGGCAACCATATGCTGGGCCCACACAACTAATGGAGAGACGTGTTATCCTTTTTGCTGTTCTTGTTGTCTGCCTTCAAGTCTTTTCCGACTTATGGAAATCCTAAGGCGAACCTATCATGGGGTTTTCTGGAGCTGAGAGTGTGTGATGAACCCAAGGCCACCGAGTAGGTTTCCATGGCCTAGTGAGGAATTGCACACTGGCCTCCAGGCTCGTAGCCCAATGCTCAAACCAGTACATCATGCTGGCTCCTAGAATCTGTCGAATCCTGATACTTCAGTCACAAGGTACTTACTTCTTAGCTACACGTACAGCTGTGTTCCACCTTTCTTTTAGTGAACTCCAGGCAATGGGCATGGCTCTCGTCCCCCTGCTCACTGCATCCTTGCAACAACCCCCTTTTGAGTGAGAGTGAGACTGAATGAGTGACCGGTGCAGTGTCACCCTCTGAGTTTTATAGAATACTTCAACCTGGATTTTCCAAGTCACAGACCAAGACCTCAACTCCTGCACCAAATTGGCTTAGAGATAGAGTGGTTAGAAGCATGGTGCTCCTGAACCTGGAGGTTCATACCACCATGATGAGGACTCACCATGGGAAAGCCCCTCCTTCTCCCTCCTTAATTGGTTTTATCCCTTTTTCAAGCCATCCATGGCAATTGCCCAGATTGGGGCAGAAGCAGAGGTAGGGAAATTGCAGACCTTTTCAGTAACAAAATGTTTATTCTGTTTATTGCTTATTGTTCTGTCTTCACTAAGATCCTAATTATACTACACAGTTATAGCACTATGATTCCATTTTAACTGCCGTGGCAACATCCTGTGGAAGCCTGGGGTTTGCAATCTAGGGAGGGGCATTTAGAATTCTCAGCCAAAGAGCTCTTGGGCCTCACTAAACTACAAACCCCAGAATTCCACAGGATGTTGCCATGGCAGTGGAAGTGGAATATAGGACAGTAACAGTGCAGTGCGATAAGGATCAAAGCCTGCTGCCTGCCAGATCAGGGAATGCATACTGTCATCCCCGCCACCTCTGCCTGCTGTGTTTATTCCATCCATTGTAATTAGTGTTCTTTTAGTCCGTCCATTGTAATTCCTGTCCCTGAACAAGATTCCAACCCCTCTTGACCCAGCGGCAGTACATGGATGTGTGCGCAGGAATGAATCCAGTCTGAACCTCCTCCCCCCCCTTGCATTACTAACCCAGAGATGCTGTGGCCAACCTGTCTGCTTTAGGCTGGGATCTCTTGGAAGGACCCAGGAGGCATCAGCTCAAGGCTGACCTTGCTTCGTGGTGGCTGCTGTGAAAGGAACTGTGCCAGTAGCCGCCAGGCTCCTGCGGGGCTCTCTTGAGGAGGTGTTTTAGGAACTGTTCCCAGAATTCCGGCAATGCCTGTGAGGGCTTGACCAAGACGCAGCACCCCTTTGTCTCTCAGGGGCCTGGGAATGTGCGGCATTGAGCCGTGACCTTTTGGGGAATGGTGTGGCGTGGGTCCCCGGAGTCCGGGCGTGGGAATGAAATGCCACCCATCAGCCAGAGCCATGGGATTCCACTGGAGAAGGGAGGGACTCGGAGAGGGAGACTTCCCTGGTGCTTGGGCAAAGAAGGGGAGAAAGAAAGAAAGAAGCAACCAATGAACGGATGGACAAGAAGGTACCAACAAATCAAGGAACAAACAAAGGAACAATCATTGGATCGTTGGGCAAAGAGAGAAGGGAAGGGACTCTTCTTAAAGAGTCTCTAGCCAAGAATACCAGTCAGAGGAAGAGGAGGATGCCTTCTAAAGTCCAGAGGACCACCCAGGCCCCCTTTTTCAGAGGCTGCAGGGCTCTCCATACAATGGGAGAGGCTGGAAGGGGACAGAGAGAGGAGCCCTGCTTCCCTATAGGATTTCTCACGCCCATGATCCCTTCTGTCTCCCATGTGAACCTTCACAGAGATTAAAAGGCTCGTCTTCAATCTCCCTGGACCCCCATCTCCATTAAGGACACCCCTAAAAGGCTTTGTAGACCTTGGCTTCAAAGTGTTTTAACCTAGCTCTTATTTGTACTTCCACTGTTGTTTTGCACCATCTCTTACAGTATAGTTGTTGCATTTGTTTTTTTAATCGCTCAGGCACTCTGGGAGGTTATCTGTTGAAATTTTGGGTAAACGTTTCACCAATAAATACAATAATAGTAATCTATTAAATAATAGAAATCTGTTAAATCCAGGGCCAGCCCCAGGTATTGCATGACCAAGCTGTGCTTTCCGCCCACCAAAGCGTTTGCCTGCCCATCCTTCTGTGGTATGTGCTATGCTCCTTAATTGTCCCAAACATCCTTCTCCACTCCAGTTCTGTTCATCTGCTACTAAAAGGCAAGTGCCTCCAGGGAGGTAGAAAGCAGTAAAGGAGTAATAGCACCAGAGGAGGAGGTTACAAAATCTGGAATGACTAATGATGCTTTCTCCTTCCTGCAGTTGCAGAGGGCCGTCCACCAGAAAGCCATGTGTTCAGGACTAGACGGCAGTCAACAGTAAGTACCCCATCCAATTCCTTCTCAGGCCCTGCCCTGTTCCCCTTTCCTTGGGACTAGCTGCAGCAAAATCCTACCCTCTAGCAGAGGTGGGGTACAGGCTGCAAACTGAAATTAATGTAACTGCCCTTGCATCCATCCCTCTCCTGTCCCAGGGATCTAGGGGATTACATGGAAGAGGAGGGACTCTCCAGTAACAGTTCCACACTAGGTTTAGCCATGTGATGGACTTTATACCCATTTTTCAGATGGGTAGCTTGAGACTTTCCCAAAGCTGAGTATTAAGTCCATTAAATCAAAAGCTGAGTATTAAGTCCAGCCCCCAATGGTAAATGCTTAGTACCTACAGTCAGTCCTTCACATTCACTAGGGTTAGGGGTGCAGGACCCCTGCAAAAGTGGGAAAAAACACAAATATCAAAATGTGTGTGTGAGAGAGAGAGAGAGAGAGAGGGATGGGATGAGGCTCCATGGCACTATACTTCCTCCATCTGCTCCCTTGGGTGTGGGGTGGCATCGGGGTTTGTGATGCTGAGAAATTAGGCCGTGATCTGTCCTTAGCTGGCTAGGCTGTGGCTGGTGGTGGAGGAGAAGGACCAGAGGTGGGTTTTAAAGAGCTGCGTGGCCTGATCAGAACCATGGAGATGGAAGGTTCTGCTAGAAAAGACACGTCTGAGGTGGGGAGGACAGGGGTTGGAGAAACTCACAGATAATCATATCTGTGAAAGTCAAACCCACAAATGTGGATGGCCAACTATATTTCAGAAGAGGTGGGGCTATGCCAGGCAATGGCAGCAAAAACAGGAAAAGAGCAGTTTCCTGGGTGTTTTCTTTTTTATGGATACAAAAGCTGTAACCCAAGGGCTGCATGCTCCTCTTCCAGGAGACCAGGACAAAGAATGCAAAAGCCACACTGGTTTATATACAGAGTCAGTGTTACTGTTTCTCATAGTGGCCCACAAACAGAGCAGAGAGGCCATAGCTGGCAGGGGGTTCCTGAGAGGTTTTGCAGAGTGGCTCTTCACTGTCTCCTTGTTTTCTGTCCTCCAGCTAGCAGAGCCGAAAGGGAATGAGCAGCCTGCCCAGCTCCAGACACTCGCAAGTCCCTACCCACACCTGTCCCCAGAGGAAGCTGCTGACCCGGAAAGAGCTGTAGGTTTGGAGGAGGACTGGGGGTGTTTCTCTGGATTATATGGGGAGGAGAGGTTATAACGAGGAGGATAAGGCTATCCATGCGTACGAGTTAGATTGGCTATATATCTCATATCAGAGGCAGGAAGCCTCTCTGGATCACATCGGCCGGGAAGCACGAGCAGGAAGGTGCAGTTGTCCTGAAGTATTGTTGCTTTAATGTGGCAGTTTCCTTAACTGCTTTTTAAACCTTTGTTTAAATCATAAGGTTCTAATTCATGATGTTGTTATGTGCTTTCAAGCCATTTCTGATTTATAGTGATCCTAAGGTGAAGCTCTCACAGAGTTTTCTGGGGCTGAGAGTATGTGACATGCCCAGTGACACCCAGTGGGTTTCCATGGCCGAGTAGGGAATCAAAACCTGGTCTCCAGGGACGTAGTCCAATGTTCAAACCATGCTGGCTCTCTCAATTCATGTGCTTTGATCTAATTAGTTTGTGAGCTGCCTGGAGTCCCATTGGGAGATAAATGGGACAAATTATAATTAGTGAATTAATTAGTAATAATTATATGGGGAGAGACATTCTGGGCGTTGGAGCTGTTTCTTGTTCTACCTTTTCCCATAGGGGAGTGGCAGTGGAGAGCTTTGTTGTCAGTGCTGTAGTGAATCGACTGTGGGTTTTAGTTTGAACTTCCAGGGAACTATCCATGGTGCTGAGACTTTCAAAGAAGTAGGTGTATTAGTCTCTTGCAGCATAAATGAGAAGAAGGAGTGGGGGGAGGGAAAGAAAAAAGACTAATTGGTTTTTTATTTCCACATGAGCTTTCACGGATATAAGCCCACTTCTTTGGATGCAGTGCCAAGTGGTACTAAGACCTCAGGCCTAAAGCATATTTAGACAGTTGTGGGAGTGGGATAGAATGTAATAGGATCCAGAAAAATGCAAACCATGACCCTTACCCTAAATTTCCAAAGGGCTGGGTAAAGTGGTACAGGTCTTTTAGATTTTTACAGTGGTCAGTTAGTGTTGATGTGTGAAAGCAATAAATCTGCTTAACAAAAGTCCCCAGGGATCAAAATTTTCTCTGAGAAGGTTCTTGATATATGTGCAGTAGCAAGGACTCTTGTCGTAATATATGTAGTGTGCCGTGAAGCCATTGCCTTTGTTCATGCCTCTGCTAATGGATTAGAATTTGTGAAGATAATTCAATTCAGCCCATTTTCTTTCTAGTCTTCCTTTGCAATTTCCTTGTTCCAGGATCACAACTTCTAAGTCCCTTCCTGTGTGCCCAGGGAAGTGGAAACGTTCCGCAACTGTTTTTTCAGATATTGCCATTTCTGACATCAGATTTAGGTCCATTAATCCTTTTGTGTAGAGACCTGTCTAGTTTGTCCAAGGTAGAGCTCACCAAAGGTGGATCCAAAGAGGTTTGAATGTGTTGTGCAGCAGGCATGGAGCCATTCACCACTCTCAATCCTCTTCCAGGCCCAAAAGGAGAAGCTCCATGAGGAGCTGAAGCGAGTACTTCAGAGGAAGGGCGAGAGCCAACAAAGCACCGAAGAGACCGTGGGCGACGAGGAAGAAGAAAAGCCACTGCCACCATCTCTGAACCCTCCGAGCGAGATGGAGGCCAAAGTCAGTGCCATGGAGGTCAGTAGGACTGCCAGTTCGGGACTGTCCCAGGCCTTGAGATCAGTGAGCCAAAATTTAAAGCTTAGGGGTGGCACTTGGTGATGTCACAAGTACGACACATTAAGTACCAGCCACTATTGCTCACATCATTCAAACACAGATTGAGAGAGGGAGAGAATGAGAATGCATTTTCCGGCTTGGAAATTAAGGCAGAAACCTTAACTAAAGGAGCTGTTTCCAGATCACGGTGAAATGCAAGGATTATTCCTTCTCAGCTCCTTCAGGAGACAGGATAAGGAATGTCTAATTTGGCTTGTTTGCTTCTAACCAAAAGGATGATGCTGTTAGGTTGGCTTTGCCCTCCTTGCCATGCAAAGTGATGTCATGTAGTATCATGCTGTGTGAAGCCATGTAATGTCATGCAGTGCCATCTACTGCTTTGATGTTTGGAAGATGCCATGCAATGCTGTGTAGTGCTCTAATGTGTGAAAGACAGGCTGGGAAGGGATGCTGGAACTGAGTGAGAAACAGTATACTTGGAATGAGGGAATGTTATTTTAACCAAACTTTGATGAGAGGGAACTAACACAGCTTCAAGGTTATACAGTTGGCAGGCAGGATGAGAGCCTGGGAAAGGAGGACCAGTAGCACAAGGACTTTGCACAGGGTAGCCCAGACCTTCCTTTCCAATCTTTCCTTCATCTCCTTCCCTGCAGAAGACTATTGAGACCTCTGAATTGCTGGAGATCATTGTGGAGACAGAAGCGGAAGCCGGGGTCAGCGGGATGAGCGTGGCTGGGGGAGGAAAGGAAGGCCTTTTCGTCAAGGATGTGCTGAAAGACTCGCCAGCGGCACGGGCACTGAGCCTCAAGGAAGGTGAATAACTTCCACAAAGGCGACAGGGAATGAAAGGCCAAGTGTGGGGCAGGGTACAGGAGACCTAGGCCTGAAGAACAGAGATCCACACCCTGCTCTGCCACAGGCATCTCGCCCACTTTGGGCAAAGCCAAATCCGAAAGACACAAATCAATCAACAAGTCAATCAATAAAAATTGCCCCTTTTTCTCATATGGGAAAGGCCTTGCATGCTTTCTTCTGCTGCTTAGAGATCAAGTCCTTGCTTAATGGCTCCCAATGTTGGAGGTGTGTGAATCCGCTCTGGCTTTTAGTGTGAATTTGAAAGGCACTCTCCAAGGTGCTGGATCCTATTCCCAAATGTCCCTCTGAACAGCTCCTTTAATATTGAGATTAAAATCTGGAGGGGATTCAACCATCACTCTTCCTCTGTCAGGGAAGCCACCAGCTTCTGCTTTGTAGACTGGCATCCTAAGTATCTGTGCCAGCCTGTGATTTAACCTAGTAGCTGCTGATGCCCATAGGGGTTGTGGGATCACAGCAGGAGAAGCCAAGGGGTTCCCAGAGGTAGACCCAACAATGTTGAATTTGTTGCCCAGCCTCCTTCCTTGCAAGGCCTTGTACCAAGGGTTGTCAGGTTTTCTGCAGAGCAATAGGGGATGTGTGAGGCCAGTGTATATAAGACTACCTTATGTCTTCCAAGAGAAGGAGCTCTGCTGAGATCTCAGGGCTCTGCAAGATTTCAGATCTCACAGGATCCTCCAAACCCATGCAAATTTCCAGTTCAAACAGGCTGAGAATATTATTTTGCTGTTTGGTGTCAGCTCAGCTGATGGAGAGGAGGAACAGTGGTACCATGCCAGCCACAATCTGAGCAGAGGGACCCTCAGTGTTTGGTATCTAAGGCCTGATTGCTGCAGACTACCGAATGCCCAAAGGTCAGTCTGTTGGGAGGCTGGCTAAATGCCCATTCTTATACAAGAACTGGGACATCCAATATCAGCCTGATACAGGACCGGATTTTAAGATCACAAATATGAGATGTGACATTTCTAGGAATCCTAGTTGTACCAGTCCCAGCTGGTTGGGAAGGAAGTTGGGAAGTAAATGGGCCTTTCCCCATCTGTCCAAATGGTAGGACCAGCCCTGCCTTAACCCCTTCCTCTTTGCAGGTGACCAGCTCCTGAGCGCCAGAGTGTATTTCGACAACATCAAGTACGAAGATGCCTTGCAGATCCTCAAGTGTGCTGAACCGTACAAGGTCTCCTTCTGCCTGAAACGGACAGTGCCCAGTGCAGATGTCTCTCGCAAGCCTGGAACCTCCACTTTTGAAGTGAGAGGCCCCAAAGCCAAGATTGCCAAGCTGGTAGGTGGCGCTGAAATCGCTGCCGGGCCTTTCAAGCTGAGCTGGTTCCCCTCTTTTCCCAGGAGCAGAGTCCACGGGTGGGAGGAGATGGTGCTCAGAATGTCTGTCTGAGGTCTCCTTCATCTGCTGCAGGGTGGCAGCAGCCAATGGGAACAGGACACAGTGGTGGTATTGGAAAGCATTAAATGCAGGGTGTAATAAACTCCGTGGACCAAGGCAGTCTACCTCTTAGGGCCAGCTTCAGAGGGAAAACCAAGGAGATAAGCCATCTTCTGTATGCCCTCTTCAAGGGGCATGAGAATGTCCATGGGGGCATCAGGTTGGTCACAGCTGTGAGCAAGGTGTGCGCTAGGCAAAGATTAATATCCTCAATGCACATGCCTATAAAGAAAGATTTGAGTTCTTCTCCCCTTCCCCCACTACCCATCAGGGAGGTCGGGGTGCCTTACATGGAACCCTCCCGCTCAGTGCAAAGGAAGAGGCCGAGAGAATGTGATGCCGAAAGGCTAGCCAGTGAACCGGGACCTCAACCTAGCTGTTCTTGGGGTTCTGGTGGATTCCAGAAATACAGATTGTATATTCCAACATTGCTGTACTAGAGACGAAGACAAAAACTAATCCTCAACATGCATATGAATTTGAGATCACAGAATCCTAAGAGCTGAAAAGGACTCCAAGTTTATCTAGTCCAACCCCTCCTTGCCAGGGCAGGAAACTACCCCTAAGAAACTCAGGCTCCAGAGCAGAATCAGGTTCTCCTTGTTTTTTTCTTTGATGACCAAAGCCTATTCCCCATGAGGTCATCATTGGATTGTTTCTCAGATTTAGTGTAGGTTTCCCCTCATTCCAAATGTCTGAAATGCTTCTCCTTAGGCTTAGTTAGTTGTTGTTGTTATTTTTGTTGTTGTTGTGTGCCTTCAAGTCATTTCAGACTTAGAGTGACCCTATGGGGTTTTCTTGGCAAGATTTGTTCAGAGGGGGTTTAGTTTTGCCTCCCCCTGAGGCTGAGAGAATATAATTTGCCCAAGGTCATCCAGTGGGTTTCTGTGGCTGAGCAGGGATTTGAATCCTGGTCTCTAGAGTCCTTGTTCGGTGCCCAAACCACTACCCTATTCTGACTCTCTAGACTTAGTTATTGGCAGCAAAAGCAAGAACCTAAAATACAGCTGGTATTTTTTGGTCTTGAACATTTTGTGCCCCTACTCTGCCCCCCCCCCCCCGCCACGGGGATGCAGCCCCAAGAACTACTCTGAAAATGGATTTGCCCTTCAGGTTGAATGAAACATTTCACTCTTGCTATCAGGGGTGGATAACTGGGTGTGGGAGGAGGGAGGATCCCCCCCCCGTGGTCTATACCAGTGCTCTTAACAGGACCGGAAGTGAAGTATCATCATTTCCAGTTTCAATTTTTAGCTCATTTTTGATTATTTTATTATATTTCCGCTTTGGAGGCCATTTGGCAGCTTTGTGAGGGCGAGTGGAACAGAGACATTCAGGAAGAACAAAAAAAAACACCTGGATTTTTTTTAAAAAGGAGGGCTCTGGTGGCTTTGGAGGACTTCAGTGGGGCTTCAAAGGGTGGATGCAGCTTGTATGCCACGCTTTGCCCACTGCCGCTATAAACAGTGGGCAGGAAATAAGACCTAGCTGTCTTAGTTGCAAAGATGGAAGAGCACACAGCAGGTATGATGTTTCCTTTTGCTGAACCAGCTGAGGAAAATGGAGTCTTCTGTTGTGGAAGGTTTTTTTTCTTCTTCATCTTGATAAAGAATCCCATGAAACACGGAAGTTTGCATACTTCTGTACGAGCTGAAGCTGGTCCAGCAAAAGAATCCATTTTCGTTCAGGGTGTGTATTCTCCCCAAGACAAGACAGAGTTTCCTCCAGGAAGGGCATTCCTGTTTCTTGGTCTGTCTCCCTGGCTGGACAACTCACATAGCACTTTTGTCCTTTCCACAGAACATCCAGAGCCTGTCATCTCTGAAGAAGAAGAAGAAAAAGAAGATGGCAAAAGGTCTGGGAAAGGAGCTGCGAGAGGCAACGGACCTTCGCGGCAGCAGGGACCTGGCAGGCGGGAGACTGGAGATCGTGCCAGTTGATGTGGAGTTTTCCTTGCCCAAGTTTTCCAAGCTGCGCAAAGCCAAGAGCGCTGGTGAGGTGGCAGTTGCCGAACCAAGCCCAGACCTTTCTCCCCAGTTGTCTTCTCTGGAAACCAAACGGCGAAAACTCAAATTCCCCAGGCTGAAGGTTAAGGAAGCAGCGGCGGCAGCTGCAGCGGCAGCAGTAAGTGGGGCAAGAGTTGAGGGTCCCGAGAGTCGTCTGGAAGTGGGCCTGCCCAAGGTTACCGTCGAGGTAAAAGCAGCCACCAAAAAAGAAGCTGAGGGGAAGGTGTCCAGGTTCACCGTCCCTTTCGCCAAGGCCAAGAAGGCCAAAGAAGAGGCAGGGGGCAAAGTGGATGTTGGATTCCAGGCCCCTCAGGTTGAACTTGACCTCCCCTTGCCTAAAGCTGGGCCCGGTGAAGAGTCACCCAAAGCTGGCGCCAAAGGGGAAGGTTTCAAGATCCAAGCACCCCAAATTGGGTTGCCCAAAATGGAGGTGGTGCTGCCCAAAGTCAGTACTGTAGGGATGGAGGTGCCAAGTGGAGGTCTCCAAGCAGGCCTGAAGCTCCCCACAGCAGAAGTGGCAGCTCCCAAGGTAGATGTAGACCTCAGCTTTCCCAAACCGGAGGGCACACCTCCCCCAGAAGTTGTCCCCAAAGGGGAAGGCTTCCGCATCAAAGTCCCCAAGCTTGAGGTCTCTGCAGAAGAGGTCAAGCTGAAACTGCCTTCAGGCAAAGTCCCGGCCTTGGAAGTCGTCCTGGAAAAAGACAAGACGAAGTCCAAAGATTTGGAGGAGAAGCTGAAGGCAGGGGTGACAATGCCCTCCCTGGACGTGGAGGCCCCGTCTGTGGACCTAGAGCTCCCTCTGCCCAAGGGGAAGGCTGAAGTGGAGGCTCCCAAGCCGAGAGTGGAAGTTCCAGAGGTCTCCGTCAAGGTCCCCTCCATCAGCCTAGGCAAGCTGGTCTCCAAAGCCCCAGCAGAAGGGGAAAGCAGATTGCCGCAAGTGGAACTCACTGTTGGGAAACCAGAGAGCCCCAAGATGAAAGCCAAAGGCCCCAAGATCCAAATTCCTGGGTTTGGGATTTCCCTGGCAGAACGCAAGTCAGAGAGCAAGGACGCTGCTGCCACGGTCACAGCAGAGAGTAAGGTGACGTTTCCAGGGCTGAAGATGCCCTCCCTTGACATCTCTGCCCCCAAGATTAGTGACATGCAGCTTCCCAAGGCCACAGGAGAGCTGGCAAAGTCAGAGGAAGCTGCTGAAGGGCCTGGATTTAGGTTCCAGATGCCCCAAGTGTCCCTCCCAAAATTTGATCTCCCTGCCAAGGTGCCACCTTCCCCACCCCTCCAAATTCACACCAAAGTCCCAAAGCCAGAAGGCGATCTGAGCGTGCAAGTCAGTGTCCCAAAGGTGGATCTCGCTTTGCCAGCAGTGACATTGCCTGATGTCCAGCTCCCCAAAACACCCTGTCAAAAGCCAGAATTGGACATTTCAGTGGAGAAGCCAAAAGTAGAAGTGGCCATCCCCTCGGCCCGGCTGAGTTTTCCTTCTGGAGCTGTGCCTGCACTGGATATTGACCTGCCGAAAGTTGAAGTTGGGCTGGATTTGCCAAAAGTTGAAAGAGAGCCTACAGTCTCTGAGCCGCTGCCACCCAGGGACCATGAGATCAAGCTGAAGTTGCCCACCTTTGAGGCTGTGAGCAAAGAGCTGGAGGTGGAGCTCAGTGTCCCTACATGCCGGCTTGATCAGCCTGAGCTGGAGCCAAGTGTGAAGACCTTTGAAGGGCCAGATGTCAGCAGGGTGGTAGCCAAAATTCCTAAGGTGGATCTTGCTTTGGGGAAGGAGCTCGCACCAGCTGAAGGTGAGAAAAAGGGGCTGGAGATTGGCTTGGACATGAAGGGCAAACCATTGCCAAAGATCAGCCTAGAACGAGAGGGCAAAATGAAACTGCCATCTGTTGAGATCCCAACTGTCACTATCCCAGATGTGACTATCGAGGGCAGCAAAGTTCTTGAGGCTGAAGCAAAGCAGAAGTCCCCTAGATTTGCCCTCCCCAAGTTCAGCATTTCTGGCCCCAAGGTCAGGAAAGCCAGCCCAGAGGCAGCAGCCCCTGAGCTGGAGGCCTCAGAAGCTGCCGACAAAGGCTCAAAGTTGAAGATGCCAAAGTTTGGGATCTCTTTCCCCAAGTCCAAATGGGGAGCAGAGGTGGAAAGCCCCAAATTAGCTCTCGGCATTGAAGGGAAAGCTCCCAAGGGGAAGCATGGTGCCGTCTCTGAGCCTCAGGTGGGTCTGGATTCCTTTGAAGGTAGGATGAAGTTGCCCACCATGGAAGTTGAGGTGCCTAGTGTGGCTGTGGACATTGGCCTTCCCAAAGGGAAGGCAGAAGAGCGGGCGGGTGAAGAGACCTCAGGTCCCTCCCCTGAAGTTGGCATAGACCTCCCAGATGTCAAGCTGACAGTGCCCAAGGTATCATTGCCCAAATTTGGAGGTAAAGGTAAAGAGGGGGAGCTGGAGCTCAAGAGCCGGGAGGCAAAGACACCAGAGAAGGAGGCCAAAGCCAAAGGGGCCAAGTTCAAGATGCCGTCTTTTAGCATGATGCGCAGAGATGTGGAGGTGTCAGGCCTAGAAGCGGAAGCCAAAATCAAGAAAGGTTCTGGAAGTCCCAAGCAGAAGGGTCCCTCTGTGAAGATGCCCTCTATGAAGATGCCCTCTATGAAGATGCCAACATTGGAGGTGTCCTCTCCTAAGCTGGAAGCTGACAAAGGGAAGCTGCAGCTCCAAGCTCCAGAACTGGAAGTCAAAGTTCCCCAGGTTGAGCTACCCAGGATCAGCACCAAAGAAGGCAAAGCAGAGGCTGGGCTGCTGATGGGGTCGGAGAGTCCCACCTTTAAGATGAAGATACCATCCCTGGAGATTGCTGTGCCCAGCCCCAGGGTTGAAGGGGAGCTGGAAAAGCCCGTGGTGGATGTCTCAGAGGCTGACATCAGAGGCTACGAGGGAGAGCTCAAGATCCCCAGCGTACCTTCCATTGGCATTTCTGCCCCCAAAGTAGAGCTAGACATTAGTCTACCCACAGCTGGCAGAGACGAGTCCATCCCTCCTGGCCCTACCGGTTCAGATGTCAAGATTGTGTTGCCAAAAGTGGAGCTGCCCAAGTTTGGTAGAGGAGAGGATGGGGGAATAGTGGAAGCAGGAGTGCAGCTGCTGGGACACAAGCTCGGCCTCGGGCGGGCAGGAGAGAAAGAGGCAGAAGGTGCAGCAGAAGGCTCCATTTTGGGCTCCAAGGTACGGGTGCCCAGAGTGGACATCTCCCTACCCAAAGCCCGGCTTTCTGATGCAGAGCTTCCCCTAACCGAGGGAGAAGGGGTGGCTGAAGAAGCAGAAGGGAAGTTCAAGATGCCTTCTGTTGGGTTGCCAAAGTTCTCCACCCCTAAAATGAAGGCCCCTGAAGTAGAGCTTGATGTGAGTTTGGAAGCAGCAGGGAAGATGCCCAAGGTCAAAGTGAGTGGTCCTGCCATCAAGCTGCCCAGATTTGGGGGCTCCACCTCAGATGGGGAAGGAGAAGCTGAGCTGGATTTGCCCAAGGTTCCACAGCTTGAGCTGAAAGCTCCCAAACTCCGAGGGAGCACTGAGATGCTGAACCTGGAAACTGGGACAAAAGAAGTAAAGATCAAGATGCCCTCTCTCCCCATTGGCTTTGGCCTTGGCAAATCAGAAGTGGATGCTGGGCTGGGAAGCGACGACAGCAAGTTCAAGTTGAAACTCCCATCCTTGAGCATCACGAAGGCAGGCACGGAGTCGAGTACAGACACCCAGCCCCTCTGCCCTCCTGCTGAGGGGGCAGACTTCTCTTTCAAAATGCCCCAGATTGCTCTTCCAGATGTGGGGTTCTCTGTAAACTCTGAAGGGAAGAAGGAAGCGAAGGAAGAACCAGGGAAGCTCGCAGGTATGGCAGATCTGGAAGTGGATGTGGGAGGGTTTGAAGGCAAGCTGAAGATGCCCAAGATCAAGATGCCAGTGTTTGGGTTGCCAGGTCCCAAGGCAGATGCAGATGCAGCAGCAGCTTCCCCTCCGAGACATCGAGAGGGCTCAGGAGAGGGAGACCTGGAGGGGAAGAAAGCAGCCTTCAAGGTGCCTGGCTTGGAGATTTCAGCCCCAAGCATCAAGGCTCACGCTGAATATGAGGTTGAGAAGACCCAGCTCAGGCACGGTGGCTCCCAGGAACTGGAGGAGGCCAGTAAAAGAGGCCACGCTGGCAGTGATGGCCGGAAGAGCCCAGTGGGCAAAGGAGAAGGTGCCGATGCTGATGCAGGGAAGAAGTACAAAGTCAAGATCCCCAGGTTTGGACTCACCTTGCCCAAAGCAGGACTGGAAACTGGGGAAGGCATCCCAGGGCAGGAGGCAGAGACGAAGGCCAAGAGACCCATGTTTGCCCTGGGAAAGGCCAAGACAAAGGGGACTGAGGGCTCCTCCGGCCTCCTTGAGGGAGAGGAGGAAGCTGACGGCAAGGGCATGATGGCCAAGCTCAAACTCAGGCCCACTTTTGGATTGTCTCTCTCCAAGGCCAAAGTGGGGTTGGAGGTCAATGGGGACCTGGAGGAGGCTTCCTCCAAGCTCAAGGTGCCCAAGCTGGGCTTCTCTGCAGCAGAGGAGAGTGCCCAGCTCAACGGGGAACGGGCGGAAGCCTCACTGCAGAATGGGGCCCAAGAGAGCAAGGGGAAGATGGGCAAAATCCGGCTGCCTCAAGTGGAACTCTCGTCTCCCTCCAAGATGGCTGAAACCGACCCAGAACTGAACCTCAAGCTGGTGAGGGCTGAAGAGGCCAAGGAAGACACCCATGGTAGTGGCAGCGGTGGAGGGAGCTCTGGCACCTTCGCAGCCTTGAAGGTTTCCAAGTTCAAGTCGCCCAAGATCACCTTCTCAGGTTTTAAGAAACGGAACGGAGAGGCGTCGTCAGGAGCCGTGGTCTCTTCCAGTGCCCGAACGGAGATGGCTTCATTAGAATCAGGCGACGCCGGGGCCAAGGGAGAGAAGTCCCCCAAGTTCAGATTCCCCAAACTGGCGCTGAGTCCCAAATCCCATGGGGTGCTGGAGATCACCTCTGAGCACCCGGAGGACGAGGGGGGGTTGAAAATCAAGCTACCCACGGTGGGTTTCTCTGGTGGGCCTGGGTCTGAGGAACCAGGCCCGGAGGCTGGGTTGGGATCTGTGAGGGTTGTGACCAAACCAGAGGGAGGGGCAGTAGCAAAAGTGTGAGGGAAGAGCGTTGGCGCTAGTCTGGCAGAGCCATGCCTGTCTCTCTCTTTCTTCTGTATAATGTTTAGCACTAACCACAAGTGAGGGCAGGCTTGGCACCAGTCAGAAGCGGGTGAAGGAAGAAGAGAGAAAAATATGTGGGCACATTCCTGAAGCATGTGTCCCTTCTAATGTGCTTCCTTTAGCAACCCCTCGCTGGAGGCCACCGAAGCTCCATGCCCAGAAATTGGGAGGGGGGCGTTCTGTGGAAAACCAATGTGAATAAATATTCAAGTTCCATTCCTTGACTGTCCTGTCTATTTTCAAGGGCCTGCTTCATCCCAGCCTCAAAGCAGAACCCGTCCCCTCCCTACAGCTGCCCTCTATGTCTCTTCCCCTCCACCTCTGTTGTCCTTTTCATGAGTTTTGAGGCCAGGCCTAGAAGCCTCCATTTCCCTATCTTTGCATTAGGAAGCCAGTCATTTTTGGAAGACAAGGTCATATTTTATAGAACTAACTTAAGAACAGAGATGGAAGAAACCACGGGTGTGGCTTTGTGAGCGGAGTGCTAGCAAATTTAGAGATGAGGAAGCTGGGGTCAATAGCAAGATGTTCTTCCTTAGAAATTACTTCCGGGACCATGGAATTGACGAGGATCCCCAGGTCATTTAGTCTAACCCCTGGCCAGTACAGGATTCAAAACAGACAAGATCTTGGGGTGGAGGTAAGCTGGAAAATTTGGGGGATAGGCAGGTCTGAGACCCAGCATTTAGAGGCTCATCTGGATGACAGAAACCAGCTCAAGAGAGTTTTGAGCAAGGACAAGATTCTAACTGACTGGGAAACGCCAAGTCTGCCATTTTGATCAGAAGGGACCAGGGTTGTTGGGTTGTTTAGTGTTTTGAAGTGAACACTAAAGTGATCTGGAATTGCCAAAGTCAACTTGGGTGCAAAATGACATTACAAGGCAGAGAGCTGCTTTTCTGTGCCAAGATACAGGGCAGTACCTTGGTTCTGAAAGTCTCTCATCTTCACCACTACCTCCACACATCCCTGTCTCCCTACCCAAAAAAAGTCCTTGTGCTTCCCAAAACTTCTCACTTTTCCTCTTTCCTTGTTGGAACAATAAAACCCCAGAGAGGTGGAGTCATATGGTTTGTGCCAACATTTCCTCCCCCTTTAGGGTTACCACGATGAAAACTAGCAAGGGCTCTTGTACTTTTGATGATTGTGCAAAAGAGAGATTTTTCGGGAGATGTTTGCTTGTTGCAGCAATCAGATCACAAGCAGCCCCTGCTGCAATTCTCTCTTCCGCGCAACCATTAAATGGACAAGGGGCCCTCTCCGGTTCTTAGTCTGGCAATCCTAGGTAGGGAGGAGAGTTCAACACAAATCACATTAACTCTACAGTCTGTGGAGTTTCCACCTCTAAGGAATGAACCAGAGTGATAAGAGGTTTGGGGTCATTTTCAAAGCAGCAGCTGTGTTAGTCTCATGTGTCATAAAGGAATATGCTTTATATCTGAGGCTTTACTCACTCTATACTGCATCCGAAGCAGTGGGTTTATAGCCATAAAAGCTCGTGCTTTTTAGTCTTAAAGGTGCTGCCACATTCCTCCCCCAACCCGCTTCTTCCTTTTTATGGAGGTTTGGGGGAAAACACAGAGACACGTCTCTCTGTGGAAAATTATAGCAGGATGTGAATGGAGGGTGGAGGTGGAGATGAGATACTTTCAAGACCCTGGTCCCTCAAAAAATCAACCTCCTCTGTTGCCTTGAAGATGGTAGTTTTCATCCCTAGCCCCAAGAGTACTTGAATTAGGAGAGTTTGGTGCTCCCTCCTTTTCACTGCAAAAGGTTACTCCAGGCTTGCTACTGTAAAATGTCCTACCAGTTTGGAGAGCTGGGCGAGAGATCAGTTTCATAGGGAGGTGTGAGGTGCAGTTGCCACATTAAGGTGTTTACATTTAGGCCAGAAACAACCATGCAGTCCAGGGGTGGGCAAGATCTCCATTCTCTCAAGTCAGGGGTGGGGAAGATGGGCAGAAATATTGTCTTGTTGCTCTGAGATGTACAGAAGTCTTTTGTTCTAATTGTTAACTACTTAGGCCTGCAGTGATGGGCTTTCCTATTATTTGCCGCTAAGATGAAAATTCCAGTTAACTGCCTCTTTGCCAGATCGTCTGTTTAATTAATTACCTTGACGAAAGTAAATAAAGATGTTACACTGTATCTCAGATACACTGTATTACTGCTGCTTTTTTTTTTGTTTTGTTTTCTACTCTGGGTTTGAATAAAAATTAATATGTGGACTAACTTTGCTGCTTTTTGTCTCATTTTTTTGCCAGTTATGCTGGCCACGCATGCAAGAACAAGCCTGAACTTTCACTAGAGGCTGCAATGACTAAACTGAGGCTGTTGTGGTTTGGATGTATTGTGAGATGACATGACTCCTTGGAAGAAAGCTTCTACTGCTACTGCTTCTACTCATCCTGCTTTCTACTACTCATCTTACTATAAAGTAGAAAGCAGTAGGAAGAGAGGAAGATAACATTACAGATGGACTGACTCAATCCAGGAAGCCACAGCCCTGTGTTTGGGAGACCTAAGCAGAGCTGTTAATAACAGGGTGTCCTGAAGGTCTCTCTTTCATAAAGTCAACATAAGTCATAGGCCAAAGAATCACAGGCCATTTCTGCACGAGACTTTTATAGTGCTATGATTCCACTTTCAACATCCTATGGAATCCTGGGGTTTGCAGTTTCGGGAGGGGCCGGGTGGCCCCTCCCGAAACTGCAAACCACAGGATTCCATAGGATGTTGAAAGTGGAATCATAGCACTATAACAGTCTCGTGCAGAAATGGCCTAAGTTGGAAGGGATCACAAGGGCCTTCCAGTCCAATCCCCTGCGATGCAGGAATTCACAACTAAAGCACTCCTGAAAAATGCCCACCTCTGCTTTCAGACTTCCAAAGAAGAAGAATCCACCACCTTGCAAAGCAATCTATTCCACTGTCAAACAGCTCTTACAGTAAAGTTTTTCCTAATGTTTAGGTAGAATCTCTTCTCTTTGTAATTTGAATCCATTGGTTTGTGTTCTAGCAGCGAAAAAACAAGCTGGCTCCATCTTCCACATAACATCCCTTCACATATCCAGAAGCCAAACTGACAGCAAGTAACAGTTACATTGTTGTTACAGTGGTGGTTATACTCCTGTGTGTTTATCTACACCCAAATGCCTGCCTGTTCTGCTTTAATACAGTGAATGGACTCAGAGTTCTTTTGATATGGTCCAGACTAGGAGCAAGGCATTTATGAACCAGCCCAATAACTGCTGGATGTGATGGCTTGCAAACATTGATATGCAGTTTGCAACTTAAAGCACCGTTTTCACTTTTCTTTGCTCCTCCGGTTCCCAAGTGCCAAAATTAGGAAGGGGTGGGAACTATGTATCTCTCCTTAAGCTGGATTGCCACTGCCAAACTCCCCCTGCCCAAATCTTTCTTGCAGAAGGAAAAGGTTCCAGGAAACCATAAAAAAGAGCTGGCATCTGAGAAAATGGGAGCCATCTTTCCCAGATCTTGTCCAAAGCCCCTCTATAGAGAGGTAAGGGAGCCAAAGGAAGAAAAAAAGCACTCAGAGGAGGGAAGATTGCAGGATGAATAAAAATCGGAGATTGGTTGAGAATCCTGAGAAGTCTGTGATGGAGGGTGAGGCAGCTAAGCTCATACTTTCACTTGGGCTCAGTCTCTTCTCTCTTGGAGCCATCTAGTAGCTATAGGTTCCTTTTCCCCAAATACTGTGGATTTTCAATGCCTCCAATTGCCTTTAGATAATCCCCAATCAACCCATTATATCCGTTATATCCTGAAGTAACAACATGTTGGAAGGAACAACATGTGGTCCTTCAGCTGCAAATCTCATCAGCCCTAGCCAGTGGTTTGGAATGCTGGAAGTGGCAGTCCAGCAACATCTGGAAAGCTGCACAATTCCCACCCCTAGTTCAAGATCTTTCTTCACATAAAGAAGGCCATAATGTTCAGACTATGATGCCAGTTGACCTTGCTTTGCATCAGCTCTGGTCTATACATGAGCTGTATGCCTTTGAGCACTGGAAGCCCTTCTGTGCTCCTCACTTGTTTCACAGCTTTCCATTTGGAGCAGTAAAGTCCAACAAATCAATAAGCAGGGAGGATAATGTATGCACATGTGCATTTGATAAATGGCTTTAGCTCCCTGTAGATGAGAAGAAGTCATGCTGACTGTTGTTGGAGACAAGTTGATCAGTGAGGAGGCCAATCCCAGTGAAGAGTTAATAGGTGTCTCTTCGTGTGAAAGCTGCACAGAAGAAAGAAGCTCTAAGCAGCTGGAGCCCTCCTAGACTGGCTCATGCTCATGGGGTTCTGATGGAAGGAAACCAGATTGACTTAGATCAGTATTCGCTCTTCTCCTGGGGCAGGCTGCTTGGATGGCACATGTAGGAAACATTCTTTTGTCACTCGTACCTATGGCCATCTTAAGGGAAAAACCTCTGGTGGATCTTCCATCAGTGTGGTGTGGGGAAGAATGTGTGGGTCACTTAAATGACTTTCAGACTCCTCTCAGTCCTCTGTCTCTTCACTCTCTCTCTCTCTTTTGTTTTAAATGCCCAGGAAGCAGACCCAATTCCCAGCCACGGTGCATCCAGACTAAATGCAAATCTCTACAGAGTATTTTTTTTTAAACTGTTTGCATTTTGTGTAGAACTAAGTCTTTACACTGTTACCCACAAGCTCACCTCACCAAAAGAAAATATCTTGCATGAACTTCTAGAAACTAGCATTTTACCTTGGAAGAATCATTCTCCTTACGTCTGGCTTTACTTCTGGAGAATGTTCATTTCCATTTCTCCAACTTTCAGCTTCACCATCCTTCTATCACTCTCCAAAAGGTGAATGTAAGGCTTTCAGTACACACAATCAAAGACAGCATCTGGCCTTGTCTTTCTAAGCCTGCCCCAGATATGAAAGCAAAAAGATAGTCTGCTCTACAGTGTGTCCACCCTTTTCAAACAACCTAAACAGAGGCTATTTGGGCTGAGATCACCCAGTGAATCTTCCATGGCTGAACAGAGATTTGAATTCCAGTCTCTCAGATTCCTAGTACAATTTTCAAACCACTATACCACACAAGCTTTCTACCCTCTACTGATCATCAAGCCAAGCCTTCAGCTGCTGAGCTCTTCATCTACTCAAAGGGCTGTTTGGAACATGGGGATGGAGGAGGAGATGGAAAGATAAAAGAAGAACTTTCATTTGGCATAGGCCCACCTTCATTTGAAAAACCTAAAACCTTGACCAGAGTCCTCTCTTGTCCCATCCATGGGCACTGCAAAACTTCTGAAAGCAAGGGCTGATGCTCAGAAGTCCCCAAATTTGGACGGCATGGCCAAAAGGTATTGCATGGTGGAGACAAGGGTGCTTGGCTAATGCTTTAGCCCAGCTTACCGTCTCAAGGAAAAGGATGATGATGATCTGAGCAGGCAACTGGCCTCCATAACAGAACCTTCTTAACTTGGCAACTTTGGAACTGAGCTGACTGTTGCATCACCTGTTGTTCCGGAGAAGGGCTGGGGTTCTCTTGACTCAAAGGTGGCTGAACCTCTCTTTGCAAGAAGCCAGTTTGCACCCCTGTTTCTGAGCTTGGGCAAGCCCAGAACAATGGTCACAATTGAGTCGGAATCAGACTTCTATGACGTTTTTGAGATCCTGGGGAAGGGGACATTTGGGGAAGTGGTAAAAAGCTGGAAACGGAGCACGGGGGAGATGGTTGCCATCAAGATCCTGAAGAATGACTCCTACCGGAGTAGAATCATCAAGAATGAGCTGAAGCTGCTACAAACCATGTCAGAGGTGGACTCAGAGCAGTCTCACATTGTCCAGTTCCATGAGTTCTTCCATGACGAGCTCAAGTTCTACTTGGTCTTTGAGCTGTTGGAGCAAAACCTCTTTGACTTCCAGAAAGAGCACAATTTTTCCCCTTTGCCAGTCCGCCACATTAGGACGGTGACCATGCAGGTGCTGAGAGCCTTAGCCAAGCTAAAAGAGCTCTCCATAATCCATGCAGACCTGAAGCCTGAGAACATCATGTTGGTTGACCAAGTGAGGTATCCTTTCCGAGTCAAGGTGATAGACTTTGGCTCAGCCAGCATCTTCAATGAGGTGCGCTATGTCAAAGAACCATACATCCAATCCCGATTCTATCGGGCACCAGAGATACTGTTAGGACTGCCATTCTGTGAGAAAGTAGATGTGTGGTCCTTGGGGTGTGTGATGGCAGAGCTGCACCTTGGCTGGCCTCTCTACCCCGGGAACAATGAATATGACCAGATACGGTACATCTGTGAGACCCAAGGGATGCCCAGACCCACCCTTCTCAATGCAGCCAGGAAAGTCCATCTCTTTTTCAAAAGAAGCCAGCACCCTGAGGTGGTGAATTCCTGGCAGCTGAAAACCCCAGCAGAATATCTAGCAGACACTAAGGTGAAGTCTGTAGAAAGGAGGAAGTATGTGCTGAAGTCCCTGGACCAGATGGAGACAGTGAATATCCACAAGATGATCTACCCAGACAGTGAGGCCTTGGCTGAATACTTTGACCTCAGGAGCATGGTGGAGCTCATCAAGCGAATGTTGACCTGGGACTCCCATGAGCGTATCACCCCTAGTGCAGCCCTGAAGCATCCTTACATTTCCACACAGCCACTTAAGCAGAACTATGACCTCACCCAGTATTACCAATACTGCATGAGGAGCCTCCATGAGTCACTACCCAACCAGGGAAAAGCAATGGAGGAGGAAACGCAAGTCTACAGCGCCATGGAAGAAGAGCACTTCTACTCTGTCCCAGAACCCTTCAAAGAGGAGAATGCTCATGGCATCCAAAGGACCACCAGCCAAATGGATGATCTTAGCATTGGTGAAGCCAGCCGGGAGGTACCCCTTAAAGTGTGGGGTGAAGGACCCAGCGGAGGGCTCTATGAGCCTCTTTCTGACCCCACAGAGGTTGCCTCTGGCCGGCGCAAGCCCCTCCACCAAAACTTTCGTTTGCGTCATGAGCAGCAGGCCCAGCAGGAGCCTATCCTCCCCTACTACAGGAACCGGCACGGGAGTCCCAAACATCGCAAGGCATCCCACCATGCCAAGTTGGACCCCACCTTTGAAAACCTCATCCTGCTGGGGCAATACTCACCAGAAGACACCCCCAGCTGGGAGAAGGAGAGCAACACCAGCACTGCTTCCCTGCCAGAGTCCAATGCAAGGGAAGAGCCCAACTACCCCAAAGGTCTGGTGCTGTCACCTAGCACTCAGGTAACAGCAATAATTTGTTGGATTCCTCTAGCAGAAGGGGGACCTAAGACCGCTCTTTCACTTAACAGAGAAGAGCCTCAAAGAAGTCATCTGATACAGAAATGGCAGGCCAACGCTTCAAGCAGTGGGTCCAGGTCCTGTGAATGTTTCAACAGGGTGTCTTCACCACAAGTTATGTGTGTAGCTAGTACTTCCCTGAGTTTTTTTTAAAACTGACCTGAACCAGGAGGTGCTATCTGTGATCCTCATACACCATTAATTGGTTCATTGACTGACTAATCAAATCAAAATATTGGTGATAGCCAGTACTATGTCATGGTGATGCCAAAGGAACCCAAAGTAAAAATCTAGAAGGTGGACTAGAGACGGAAGGAGGGGATGAAAAGGATGAGTCAGTAGTACTGTAACTTAGCAGGTTGTCCTCCCTTTCTTCCTCCTTCGTCCCAAAATGCCAAATGATAACCAAAGTAATGGTCCATTTTGCTGTCTTCAACACTTGTTTTCAGGCTTTCCAAATAATTTATCACTAAGTTCAGAGGGGGAAAAATGCACACAGCACTGAAGAAAATGAGATCTGTTTTCTGTGCATCATGCATAGCTTCTAGAAATTTTTAATCTGCACACTGCACATACCTCTGTCTCCTCCATCATATACAAGTATATTGATAGTGCTAGTAACTTGCTATGGAAGCATCCACCTCCCACAGATGTGCTGGTCCTTTTTAGAAACCTTCTCTCTCCTACTTAAGATCTTTGTTGGCTTCTAGTCAGCGTGGACCGAATTGTAGAATCATAAAGTAGGAAGGGGCCACAGACGCCATGTACTCCAACCCCCTCACATGCAGGAATACACAAAGATGCTTCTTCAAACTCTCTTTAAAGACCTCCAAAAAGTGGAGTCCACTGCACTCCGAATGAGGAGTCAATTAAAAAAGAAAATTTAAAAAAAAGGTGAAAGCAGATCCTCGAAAAGCAGCAGAAGGTTAAAATGATCAAGGCTCAAATGTTGAAGACAGGTGGGAATCATACTGTCCTCACACATGATTGGTCTGCAACTCCCAGTATTCCTCACCACTGGCTTTTCTGACTAACGGCTGATGGGAACTGCAGTCCAGCAACATTTGGAGGACTACATGACCCTCACCTTTTTAAGATGTAGAGCAAAGGCAGGCAACTTGGGGCTCTCCAGATGTTTTTGGATTGCAATAGGAACTCATGTGACATGCAGCCTAGGGCTGATGGAAACCATAGTCCAAAAACATCTGGAGGGCCTTGATTGCTCATTCCTGCATAAAATAGTGGTAGATGACTCAAGGTCCTATGTAAACCCTTTTAATAGCATCAGCTGATATGTGGATAGTCACGAGAAGATTGGATAAAAGACAAAGTTGGATAGAAGACAAGGCAAGTGACAAGCACTTAACAACAGTTGCTTCCCATCAGACGCGCTCAGTCCTGGAGCAAGTGATCCATTCACCCCGCGCTCTTCTCACTTGCTCCAGACACTCTTTCTTTGTAACCACTGGCGGAAACTGTAGCAAAGATAGAGCTTTTGAGTTGATCTATAGCAAATGCTTAATGTTGTCCCATGGTTTGGTCAGCCCAGGGAGAAGAGTTTGGGTGTGGATAAACTTTGTCAAAAGCTCACATGAAGGAGAGACAGGAAAGAAGGTTGATGCATGTATGTAAGGGTGTGTGTGTGTATGTGTATCTCATACAGAAATCTATTCAAGACCAATATTATAGCTACAGTCAGCCCTCCACATTTGCAGGTTTGGCTTTCATGGATTTTATTTGTTTCTCCAACTTCTGCCCCCCTCCCCACCTCAGGTGCTCCTTTTCCAGGGAAACTTTCCCTCCTGGTGAGTCTGATCAGGCCCTGAAGCCTTTAAACACCCACCTATGGTTCTCTTCCTCCTCCACTAGCTGCTGCCTCTCCAGCTAAGGACAGCTCACAGCCTGATTTCTCAGCACCACAAATCCTCTCTCGATGCCCCCCACATCCAAGAAAGTAGGCAAATGAGATAGAGGAAGTATAGTGCCACCTTTCCCTGACCTGGTTTGGGCCCTGGGTGTCCATTCTCCCCACCATACCTCACCCCAATTCGCACAGATACACACTCATTTGATATTTGTGATTTTTCCACTTTTGCAGGGGTCTTGTGCCCCTTGACCCTAGCAAATGCGGAAGGCTGACTGTATAGAGAAGTTATGTGGACACGGGAATTAATAGAAGGTGGCTGAATTTGTGACTGACACAAAAAATCTTTGTTTCTTGCCTGTGTTATTCCCCTTCCTGGGACTTAAAGCAGCATACAAAAGTGAAAGCAGATACAGCTAAAAGTTCATGTCATGCAGAAGTTAAAAATATAATTTAGCTATCCATAGAATTAAAAGCAGTCTAAACCACAACCATTAAAAAAAAATAACAAACATGGACAAGACCCTTTCTGCCTGAGCTGTCATTCCTCAAAGGCTTGCTGAAACAAACAACAAATGAAAAGTCTTTGTGATAGCAAAGAGGGCACCAATCTTGCCTAGGAAGGGGCAGCCACTGAGAAAGCCCTCTCCTATGTTTCCACTAGAAGTAACATGAATTTCTCTGTCTTACCCAATAAGTAATAGACTGATCTTTTCCCATCTGAAATGTCATATGATCCACAGCCTTGTTTCGAAGCACGTGGTGGCAGGGAAAATTTCTTTTCCCGTTCCCAAAGCCTGGTAGGTGTTCAACACTTGTGAAAAGACAGAACTTTGTGTCCAAGAAAATGCCAGCTGTCTACTGTGGCAGTAAGAAAGGGCAGGGGAGGGGAATGATCAAGTTAAAACAGAAAGCCTTATCTGTGAGATGTGCCTTTGGCGCATTGCCATTTGCACATTGAAGGTAAAGCTCACCCTTCCAATAACTAAAAAGAAACAGGTGACTAAATATGAGAGATTGTATTCCTTATGAACAAGCTGGCAATTCTACAGCCCTCCAGATGTTTTTGGATTGCCATTCCCAGCAACCCTAGCCAGCAAAGCCAATGATGAAGAATGCTGGGAGTTGCAGTCCAACAATATCTAAAACAACATGGCAAGACTAAAGATAAGTTTAGGGAGAGGACTTTAGAATTCTCAGCCAGAGAGCTCTTTGGCCTCAGTAAACTACAAACCAGAATTCCACAGGAGGTGGAAAGTAGAATAATAGCACTATAATAGTGTAGGGCAGAAAGGCTCCCAAACTGCTCTGGACCACTGATATGGAGGGTACTGGCTGAGATCCAATGTACGCAGTTCCATACGTTCCCCTCACCAAAGCAGCTCTCAAGCCCTGGGAGGGGCCACTGCTGTGGCTGCTTACTGATGGGGAGGTAAGAAGGGGAAGCAATTCAGACAACGAAATGGGAAGATAGAGAATTCATTGGGACTCTGCCTGTCTGATCAGAACAGTTGGAGAGTAGGTAGGCGCCACCGTGCAAAGCTTGGGGCCTTTCCGCACGACACCGTTACGGTGCTATTATTCCGCTTTCCACGTTGTATGGAATTTGCAGTTTAGGGAGGGGCCTTTAGAATTCTCAGCCAGAGAGCTCATTGGCTTCAGGAAACTACAAACCCCGGAATTCCACAGGATGTTGAAAGTGGAATAATAGCACTGTAACAGGGTAGTGCAGAAAGGCCCTTGGAAAAGTGACCTTTGAGCATTAACAGCCCCCAGAGTCCCCTCAGGCAGCATGGCTGGAGGTTTCCTGGAGTTTTAAGGGAGCTATTTCCCCTTGGCTGTGGTTTCATGTGAGTCCTTAGATTGAGGGAGAGGGCGGGTGTTGAAGACAATCCTCAGGAAAGGACCCAAAGAAGTGACCTGCTCCCTCTTTCTCTCCAGCAGAGAGGCCCCACCGAGGCATTCGAGCCTGCCACCACCACCGCCACTATGCAGTTGCCTGGACCCACCACCTGGTTGCCGGAGGAGGACTGGCTGGTGGAGCACAACGTGGACCGAGGGGCCACCTCGCTCAAGGCCGTGCTTCACGCCCCGCGGAACCGCCACCACCAGTTGCAGCCCCCTTATCTCCAACATGTCGCCAGTCACCACTGACCCATCTGCAGCGGGGCTTCTTTGCCCAGGCAGGACAAGGGCAGAGGCGTGGCAGAGAAACGAGAGAGACAGAGAGAAAAAGAGGGGGCACCCTGGTGGGGCCCTCCCCTCGAACAGAGAACATTTGTAGCCCTGAAATATATAGACTGTTCCTGGCTGCCCCCAGCTGCTTCCTTCATAATAAAGAAAAAGCCTCCTTGCTAGAATTATTCGTGAGCTGTACAGAGAGCCCTGAGGGCACCAGGCTGGAGGGGAGCAAGGGAGTGACGTGGGGGGAGTGGGTCAGTGCAGGATATTACGGGGTTTCTCTCAACTAGAGGCAACAGCCAGTCTGCTTGCCTTGCTGCCTGCCAAAGGCAGAGCAGGCACCACCAACTGGCCAAGGGAACTCCCCCACGCCACTCGCACCCCGTGATCTCAATTGCTGCTGCATCCACAATAAATTCTTTATCAATTGCAGAAGGTTTTTCATGGCAAATCTTTGGCTAGGGACACACACAGTGTGCCCCCAAGGCTGGGCAAGCCCGTGACCCCTTCCCTCTCCAAGGTGTGCCGCTGTGGAGCTCAGCATCTGGTAGAATAATGGAATTGGAAGGGACCCCAAAGGCCATGGAGTCCCTCCCCTGCTCAGTGCAGGAAATCCAGCTAGGGCATCCTCAGTAGGTCACTGTCCATCCTCTTTTTGAAGAGATCTGGACAAAGACATCCCAACACCGCTTTGGGTAATTTCTCCCATTGGTGAGCTGCTCTTAGCATTAAGAAGTTCCTTCTAATGTTCAGTTGAAAACTACCCACGAAACCTGGTTTTATCCTCTGGGGCAGTGGAGAATAGGCCAACCCCCTTCTCTCTGTGGCAGCCCTTGAGATATTTAAACACTGCAATCATGTATTCTCTTCTCCGAGCTAAACAAGCCCTTCAGCCTTCTCTACTCCAAGCTGAACAAGCCCAACTCCTTCAGCCTTTCCTCCCACATTTTGTTCTCCATACTTCTTATCATCCTCATTGCCCTTCTCTGAACCCACTTCAACTTGTCTATATTCTTCAGAAAATGAGGTGCCCAGAACTGGATGCAGCACTGCAGAGGAACCCCGACTAGCACAGCAGTGGAACTATCAACTTCCCTTGTCTTGGAAACTGCGCTTCTATTCATGCAGGCTAAAATACTGCTGTGAATGGAAAATGACTCAGGCCCATTTCACCCTACACAGCTGTAGCACTATGATCCCAATTTAATTTCAATGGCAGCATCCTTTGAAACCCCAGAATTTGAAGTTGTTGTGTGCTTTCAAGTCACTTCCAACTTACGGCAACCCTAAGGCGATCCTTTTAAGTTTTTCCGGGGCTGAGAGTATGTGATTCACCCAAGGTTATCCAGTGGGTTTCTGTAGCTGAGCAAGGATTCAAACTCTGGTCTCCAGGGTCGTAGTCCATCACTCAAACTAGGGAGGGGAATTTAGAATTCTTTGCCAGAGAGCTCTATTACCTCTCCAAACTACAAATTACAGGATTCAATAGGATGCAGCCATTGCAACTACCAGTGAATTGGAATGCTATAATTGTGTGATTTTAAAGGGCCCAGAGAGAGAGAGAGAGAGAAAGAAAGGGAGAGATAACAAAGATGAAGAAAACAGGGTAGGGCAAGAGTGTAATGAGACAATTTTCACAGGGTGAGGCAGAGATAAATATTTGAGGAGGAGTAGGTTTGAGCACTGGTCATAACAAAAGAGATTTCTGCAGGAAAAAGTTTTCAACAGTAATGACAAAAAAAGCACTCCCCCCTCATAATTAGAAAGTATGCTGTGAAGCTTCCAAAAAAGTAAATCAGTTTAAATGCAATATTTTGCACATGTAAAACAGTTGCATGTATAACAGTGACTCGGAAGTAACTGCGTATCATGCAAGTCATCCCATTATAATCTGAAGGGTTAATAAAATCTAACAAGCAATGATTTCTCTGCAAACTTGCAAAAAAACTTTCAAAAGCCCAGATGACTGCCTTTGCTCTTCCCTGATGAAGCACTGAATGCCTGTATGGCATTGGCTCATGTATCAAAGTTGAGAATGAATTTTCCCACACTGCTAGCAATGCACCAAAGGTGAGTCTTGCAGCATACCAAGTGCACAAGCAGAGGAAGGCTTCCTTGTACATGTACCATGTTTCAGTAAGTTTGTGAAGTATTCATGTTGGGATTTTGTAGGATGCTGCCATATCCTTTGGGCTGCCTAAACTGTTATTTCTAAGGCCATTTCTGTTATAGTGCTATTGTTCCGCTTTCAACACCCTATGGAAGTCTGGGGTTTGCAGTTTAGAGAGGGGTCTGAGGCCTGAGGCCCCTCCCTAAACTGCGAACCCCAGGATTCCTTAGGATGTTGAAAGTGGAATAATAGCACTGTAACAGTCTAGTGCGGAAATGGCCTAAATGGTCAACTGCAATGTTAGAAATTTGAGGACTGAAGAAAAAAAATTATTGGCAGGAAGAACTTTTATTTGTGGGGCCTAAAGCCCTTATATTACTGCCCGCTCCCCTGTTGCTACACTCTGGTGGGCAATAATTTAATGGAGCACCAATATCTATTGCAAATACAAAGGAAATAAGGAAGAAAATAAAGAGCCAGCTTCGTGTGGTGGTTTGAGCGCTGGACTACCACCTTGGAGACCAGAGTTCAGTTCCCCACTTGACCATGGAAACCCACTGGGTGACCTTGGGGATGTCACACACTCTCAGCCTCAGAAAACCCTGTGATAGGCTCCTATCTGAAAATGCACAATTAAGACTGCTCCCCAAACCGCTGCCCCACTTCACTCCAGAATCTAGGACACCTCGCTCGCATGGACTACAACTCCCAGCATGCCCCCCAACAAAGCTCAGGCACATCGGGAGGACGGGGGCAAAGCGACTAAACTCCGGATTTCGTGGCTCCCTTTGTTTACTCCTGCAGATCGTCTCTACTCCGCCCATTGGAAAGAACTATTCGCACAGCCGGGTGAGGTCGCCGACATCACTGCTAATTTAAACCGACGTAGGCCACTTCCGCACTAGGCTGTTACAGCGCTATGATTCCACTTTCAACCTCCTATGGAATCCTGGGGTTTGCAGTTTCGGGAGGGGCCAGTGGGCCCCTCCCGAAACTGCAAACCCCAGGATTCCATAGGAGGTTGAAAGTGGAATCATAGCGCTGTAACAGCCTGGTGCGGAAGTGGCCGTAGTCAGAGAGGGAGAAAGAGAAAGAGAGAGGGGACGAAACTGATACTAGTTGCCCCCCCCGTTTCCAGGAAGAGAATGGTACGGACCCAAGTCTTCTCTTGTTGCCCCGCCCACGAGGCGGGGCCAAGGCAAAGGGGGTGGGGCTTAAGCCTTCTTGTGCGACCTGTTCTTTCGAGGGGTTTGGAAGATCTTAAACTTCCCACCCAGGGGACAGCGAAGGGCGTGCGATCGGCCCTTTAGTTCCCCCTCCGCCTCTTCTGCCCGATCGGGCTGTAAGGGGGGCGGTGCCGGGGCTCGGGAAGCGCCTTCGGAGGCGTGAAGCGCCGGGGGAGGGAGGCAGAACGGAAGGCGCTCTGCACATGTTCAGAGGCTCAAGGGACCAAAGCCCTCCCCGAAGATCGCGGACTCTGTTCGCTTCCCCCGCCCCGCGCTCCGCCTCCGGAGACGGGTCTAATCCCGCGACGAAGCCCCGCCCGGGGGCGGGAGCGCCGCCGTCCGTCCCCGCCCCGTGCGGTACCTTTTGTCGGTGCCTGGTCGAAGGAAGGGGCCAGCCGCCGCCGCCGCCGCCGAGACGCCCGGGCCGGGTTTTGCCGTCCCCCGCTCCGGTCCTGCCGTCGAAGGTGAGTTGCGGGCTGGAAGACGGAGTGGGGAAGAGACGGAGAGGCGGTGGCTGTGACGATCGGGGGGGGTTCAGCACCCTCAGAGCTGATAGAGGCTCGTTGGGGTTCCCTTTCTTTACTTGGGGGGCACGCATGCACAGGCAGGCGCTGCGATTCGGAATCGCAGCGCTGGGAGACTCCGGCCGCGTACCTGGCAACAAAGGGCTGGGAGTGAGGCCATTTCCGCACTAGATTGTTATAGCGCTATTATTCCCCTTTCGACACCCTGTGGAATGCTGGGGTCTGCAGTTTAGGGAGGGGCCGCCAAAACGACGGAGAGATCGGGGTATATGAAGAAGGGGTGCTAGGATTCCCCCCCTCCCACATACTTCATACTGTAACCCCAGTTCTCCGGTGACACAGCCCAACGGGTCAAGGTATTTTCATTATGATTGCAGGGGTCTCACGTTGACCCCAAAACTGGGATTCATGGCAGCCGATGAAACTTAAAACATCTGCTGAGTGCCCCACTCCCTTGCCTTACTCCCCATCATCCCTCCGTCCCTGGTCAGGAGGAGTCTGTGGTCACAGTTTTTTGCCCCACGGCTCCTCAGAAGATACCTCTGTGGGTGGCACTGCCCGCTATGATTATGTCCCTTTCAAAGGGTTGGGCAGCCCAGCAAGAGCAGAGGGTGGTGGGGCAACCGTTCCCAGTCTGAGCGCGCTAGGAAGAGAGCTGAGCGTGCCAGTTGAAAGAAATGGCAGTCCTAGGCAGATGTGGGCACAAGATCCTTCATCCAGCTCAACACGTTACCCTCTCTGGACTGGGCTGGCAGTCCAAGTGCCAGGGACCCAAGAAAGCGGGTGGACTGGATTTGTCCGATCTGGTTTCCGGCAGGGGTGAGTGGCCACATGCCAGCCCGATGCCGGCTTCCTCCGCCGACCTCGCTGTGGGCCACATCCATCCACCGCAGCGAGCCTCAATGCCTTTATTTTCTTCGGTAGTCCTTCTCTAAATGGCAACAGAAAGTAACTTCCGGTTAGCATCTGTTGTTGTTTTGAGACAGATTTCAGAGGAAGACTGTGGTATTTGAGGTTAATAAGAGATTCTGGAGTTGTTGTAGAGATGGGAGCATTTCACAACTTTTCATGCTTTTGGGGAGGCCTTTCAGCGTGGTTTGGGGGCAAAAATTGCCCAGAGATCGCAGTAGTTTTTAGATAAATTGGGTGGTTGAGAGCTTTAGGGACCACAAATGTGGGGTCTAGGGACCCCTGGACCACTCCTGCATTATGAGGTGGAGGGTTAGAATAAATTGACTCTAAGCCTAGGCTCCCTACTTCCATAGAGGATGTTCTGGTGGTGGGACTTCTGGGCTTCACGCTTAGGCAAGGAGAGGAACTGGTTTGGGACTAAATAAGAGTGAGACCTCCTGGCAGAGGAGGCCTTGGAGCCACCACGTCAATATCCATTTCCTCTAGGACAGCATTATTCAAAATGGTGGTCCATGAACTGGCTCTAGTCCCTGAGCCATTGGCTATTGGTCCGTGGGGAGTTTCCAGGAAAGAAAGAAACCACTGCAGCCAACAGGCACCAATATAGTACCAGTCCCTGGAAAAAAAATCTCATCCACTGCATCAGATAGGAAACAGCCAGCATGTTATAGTGATTTCAGCGTTGGACTATGACTCTGGAGACTAGAGTTCAAATTTCCACTGAGCCATGGAAACCCATTGGTTGGGCAAGTCACACTCTCTCAGCCTCAGAGGCAAATGGAAAACCTTCTGAACAAGTCTTGCCAAGAAAACTCCCATGAGTCAACATAAACTTGCCGTAAGTTGGAAATGACTTGAAGGCGCACAACAAGACATCAGATAGCCTGAGAAGCGCTGCTCTAGAACAGCTGGCCTGCAGGACAGTGGCCATTTGGGCAACCTTCCCCCCAAGCCACATGCTTGGTTGGGATCCACAGCTGAGTCTCTGCTTTGTCTGCAGGAAGTCTCAGGCTTAATGCTTGGTGACAGCATCTTCAGGTAGGGCTGCTGGGAAAAGACCCCAGCCTCGGAAAGCCCTAGCTGATGGTCAAAGGAAATCACAGTGAGTGAGATGGACCCATAGATTCAGTGAAGACCAGCTTGGAATGCATACAGCTCCCTTCCCATAATACGCAGAGCGTAACTATCATACTGTGAGATGAGCAGGCTGGGGAAGGCTAGTGGAAGGAGCAGACCTTATCTCTCCATAGATGTGGTGCAGGTGGAACTGAGTTCTCTTTTCTTTGCCGAGGTGGGCACCAAGAACGCAAGCAGCCAGAGTAGAGGCGAATGCTAGGAATTGTGGCTTCCCTCTATAGTCCTGAAAGGTGGTAGTTGGCCTCTTCTTGGTTGGAATGCCTGCTGGGGAGCCTCTAGCCTTGTTCTTGGCTGACCTTGGCTATGAGGAAGTCACCCGACCTTCCTGACTCTGTGCTTGCTGACTTGGTGCCATCTGCTCGCCAAAACAAGCTGAGTAAGTCAAGTTGGGTGTGGATGTTCCTTGCTTGCTTCCTACTTATTATCTAGATCAGTGGGGGTGGGGATGGAGGAGCTTCTCGTTTTTCCACCTTTTTGTAATCGTGGTGCAAACTCATCTTGGTTTAGTGTTTATTTTGGCACAGGAAAGGGAAAGAGATGGCCTCCAGCTGGGCAGGGACAGAAAGGCCATTCTTGGAGGTCAAATTCAGGGGATAGCAACATCTCTATTTAGGAGTGACCTGCAGAAAAGTAGGTTGGTATTACCAGGAATGGCTCATAAATGAGCATCATTGTCTGTTTGCATTCCTGCCTCTGAGTGAAGCAACAAGGAAGGAAAAATCTGACACCTGCCAGGTGCCAGAGATGCATTTTTTTAGGGCCTGACACCTAAGTTTGTGCCAAGTGAGAGATCTGATGAGCCAGTGTCACTTGGCCAATCTCCTTGGATTTCCCAACCTCGCTGTTTTTGTCTCCTGAGCTTGCGTGTATGAATTCCTTTGTGTAATCTTAAATAGACATGCATTTCTTGGCTAATTTTATTCTCAAAGGAAGCAATTAGTAATTTTCTTCTCTCTGCAAGAAAGTCTTTGAAAAGCAGGCCATTTCCAAACATTATTCACACTTCAGGACCTATTTTGTGCAAAATTCAAACTTGGCATTCTTAGTGTAGAAAACAGCATTTTTTTGTACAAGAAATATTTATGCACAGAAATACTATGTTCTGTGTAAAAAATGCTGTTTTTGGCACCCAAAAATGTGCAAATTTTGCACAGAATAAGTCCAGATTTTGTCATTTCAGGTTTCTTCTTGTTAGAATTTCCCATCATTCAAGAAATACATTTAAGCAACCTTTTTTCCCCCCAATATTCTTTCCATTCCTATCTGTAAGTGATGCAAAAGTTCCAGGTTTTGAACTGTTCCTTCACAGAGGCTCTGTGTTTGGTTTGGTTTATTTATTATGGCTATCTATTATTATTTATTTATTTATTTATTTATTTATTTATTACGGCTGTTTCCTTGTCACCTATTATATCAGGATTCAAACGGCAGATATTGTTGGACTGCAACTCCCAGTAGTCCTAGCCAACAGATCCAATGTTCAAGAGTGGTGGGAGGTGTATTTTACCAATAGGTAGAGACCTATACAGTTACCACCACCACCACCCCTTTGTATTAAAACTGTAGTCTGTCTTTGAAGCTGAAATTCTGTACCTGAATCAGCAAAACCAGACTCAAGGTTCTAGGCCTCCTTTGTGAGCCTGGGTTAATTTGTCCCAGTTTTTCCGGTCATGCAGACTGGGCAATAGACCTCACTAAGAGCCACTGTGGTACGAAGGGCAGCAGAACTGCCAAATTGACACCTCTGTATTCTCCCGCCTACATGCACTTTAAAAAGAAGTTTCTCCATGACTTGCCTCCCAGTGAAGTAGTGAGATGAAGCTTATATGAAGCAGAAGGCATCAGGTCTGCAAAAGTATTGAGTCTTCTGTAATACTGCAGGGAGCATTGCGTATGTGTATGCGAGTGAGTCAGGAAGTGCAAAGTGAAACAGGTTTGAAAGGATTGGAATCCCAAAAGGAAGAACTGAAAAGCTGGTATCCCATAACAAAGTGGAAAGTGTGGAAGGAATGACAAAAAGAAGAGTATGTCCACATTTTGTTCCTGCTTCCAGTGGAGTTAAAGGAAGTGATTTTGTTTTTTTGCTGTCTGGGCTACTCAGCAGGAATAGTGTGGGAATCCTGAAGACTGCAGTTTGTCTGAAAATGGGAGCCTTCAGAGTGTTGGGTTTCAAAATCGAGGGGAAGGGAGGGGAGACTCCAGGCATGTGAGAGGGAGTCGTATGACTCACAGTCGTGATTGAACAAGCCTGACCTAGGAAACGAGGAAGTTTTGTCCTGAAATTGGCTTAGCATTTTGGGGAAATTGCTTTCCTAGTCACTTCTGGAATCAAAATAATCCTTTATCAGCAATTTCTTCTCGTCGCTTGTTTTCTTCCTTTCCGGTGGTCAAAGCTGCTGGTTGAGAGGTGGCTGGGGCTGGTTTACATCTTGGCTCCTTGTCTCAAGCTGGTTAAGACATTTGTCATTGTGATCACTGTTATTGTTTTACTCTTGCTGTCAGGCTGTGCTGCACAGTGCTTACCCTGTTTTCACATCTTGTCATCTGTCAGGCTTAAAGGAACTTGTTCTGCAGAAACCTCACCTCCACCCAGAGGTGGTCATGGATACCTTAGGGAAAGAGTGATTCATCAGTATAGTTAATCAGAAATATGGAGCACGCATACCGGAGTGCTTCTGTGTTGTATGTCTTTCAGCTCTTCCTTTGTATCTTGTCTTTCCTCTAGACTGTGTCTCTAGAATATAGATTGAAAAACTGCCCAGCTGCAAGGCTATCCTAATCTGGTTTCAGCTAGTTCATGAAACAGCAAACAAGATGACTTGGCATAGCCATGCAAGTTGCAAAGATAAGCATTCACAGTCAAGCTCCTTAGAAACTGGCTTTCTTGATTCTAATGTAATATACAATGTGCCTGCCTTATGTGTGAGGGTTCTGTTCCAGGAAAAAATGTTATGTGGTGCATCCCATTGTAGTCAACAGATGCAACATGCGTGCCCCTGCACTCACATGGCTGTGTGCCCATTGCATCCATTGACCATAATGGGAACAACACTTCACATGACTTTTCGTTTGTGTATGTGGAGATCGCACCAGATGCTTTGTCTATAGTTTGTGTGTGCTCAGTAAACATGTCTTATATGCTCCTAAGCTGTGTAACTTGAGAGGGATCCGACGCTTTTGATCAAAAGTTCTATAGGGCGTGACTTCCCTTTCTGTCCAGATTCAGAGTTTCCTTTACAGCTCTATGCTTACTTGAGAAGCAGGTTACTTAAAGTTCTGTTGGGAGTCAACACTTCTTTTGCCTCCATTCCTGGCCCAAATATGATTCCTTGTTTTTGCTACCATAAAATCACCATAATATAATACTGATCTGTTGGTTTGTGCGTAACAAATGCTGTTTTCCCTAGAGTAAGAGTTGAAATTTCTCCCAGCTCAGCAGACTTGATAATAAATATGGAGTCTCTGGCCAAAATCCTGTTAGGGAGTTACATAGCTAAGTATAACTAAAGTTATGTAATTTAGATGGTGATACAGGATTCTGGTGCACATCTTCTTCTTTAGCATGCCCCCAGCAGCTGACCAGTGGTGTTATGAATCCTACTGTACAGATGAGTGAGAGCTGGTGCTTTGGTGCCCCTGGTGCTCCAGCCATTCTTGGCAAAAGAGGCACCCCAGTGACTTAGATGATGGAGCAGATGGGCAGACTATAATGCTCCAGCTACACCATTTCATGCTCCTGTTCCCCCAGCAGCTGTCAAGCCCACTCGTGCTGCTGCTGTTAAACAGAAGGGGAAGGGAGGAGACCAAATGGTGGCGGGGGGGGGGAAGCTTTCCAGCCTCCTTCCATTGCATTGCAGCAGCAACTCCCCCAAGGGTTTGACAGCTGCAGTAGCAAGAGGTTTTAGACAGAGCACAAGGAAGCTAGTGTATAGCCCCTTGCGCCCCATCCAGAAGAAACCATATGCACATGAATTCTGGCCTTTGTGTCTGTGGAGGGAGAGCAGATTGTGGATTCTGATCTTGTTCTGCTGGACCTTGCCCCAGATTGCTGCCATAATCAAAATCTGCCAGTGTTTCACCCAGGTATGCCCCGGCCGCACATTCAGCAACTGCCAGGTAATCATGTCCTTTGTGTTTTCTTCATTGGCCGCCTGCCAAGCCAAGCAGCAGTGAGGGATGCTGCTCTCTCTTGAAGCACTGAAGCCATCACACTCTTCCCTGTATCTGCCACAGGTTTTCTGAAATTTTCTCTGCCTGTGGTACCCCAGCAATCTTAAGAAAATGAAGCCTCACATCACGTACCAGCAGGTAAACTCTCCATTGCACAAACTGGGTGTATTGAAGTCTAATTTGTACGTGTCCTTTTGGAAGCGGAATTGCACGGAGTGGGGGGGATTCTCTTTGCCTACCACTGTAATGATAACCAAGGGCAGACTATTCAAATAGCATTGACAGTAGTGATAAATGTGAAGCACAGTCCCAATGGAAGTTTTCTTGGAAGTCTCAGTAAAACAGGTGGGAGAAGTATAGCCCATGGGGCACATGTGGCGCTAAGCCATTTTGTGGCTCCCAAATCTTCTCCCAAAAGACTTGTGGGTCACCTCCCATTGAAAAGAAGGACTGTTCTGGGTCTAAAGCACCACATAAAAGGCTGAAACATGGCAAAATTGGCCCCACATTCCCTAGGGTGTCTTGTGAGGGCATTGAGCACATAACCTATTCACAGTCTGGGAGGCTAGGGGTGTTCTCTGCAGTCTCTTGTTGGGGGCACTGCAGCCCCCAAATTCCACCGGTTTCCTCGTGCATTAAAGCAAATGTACTCTGATAGGGATTTGCACAATCATGGATGTGCACTAAAGAAAACCCACAATGGCTTATTGCCATTGTTGTTGCAAGAATGCCCCACCAAGCTTGTTGGTAGTAGTACCATTTGATTGTCTTCCCTGGGAGCCTGTGCATTGCTGGTCTTCTGATTCCTCAGACAGTTGTACTGTGGGATTTTGCAATCCCTTCATATGCAAACTGGGAAGTGAAGGAAACATTCATCTCTCCATCTGAGTAGGTTTCCTGGATCCTTAATTTCCTTGCCCTTTCCTTACAGCTGAAGACTCTGCACAGCCCTGAAGAGCCACCCCTCACTGAGCAGCCGAGGCCAGCTCCACACAAGGTGAGTTTCTTCTCTGCTTTCCTTCCTCTTATCAGAACAGATTGCAGAGGTGGCCTTGCTGAGTTTCTCTTTACCTTGGGCTTTCAAGAACTTGTGTCCCAGTTTTGACCTGTAGGGGAAGAGAGTCTTTTAACACATGTTTTTGGGGAAAAAATTCTAAACATTCATGCCTTTTGAACTTCATCCCACTACTTGTAATTTGAAAATGTTGATGATAACAGTCATTGGGTGTGTGTGTTGGGAATAGTCTGTTTCTGGTGGCTCTTTTAGGTAAGACAAAACCTCCAGGCTCATTAGTCTGTGGGGTGGCGGATTTTCATCCGGTGATTCCCAGTTGCCACCTTCTCAGTGCAATGCTATGATTCTGGGCTACTAAGGTCATGTCAGTGGTGGTTGATTATCCTCATGTCTGTGAGGTAGGAAAAAACCACTCTGAGTTTTCACCCAGGGTTTAAAGGTGCTCTCCAAGGTGCTGAACATATTCTTAAATATTTTAGTACCTTGAACAGCTCCTTTCAAATTAGCAAAAATGTGGAACAGATTGACTGCCTCATAATATGAGAGCCATTAGTGGGTCTTGCCGCAAAGTTGTGTGGGTTTAAGTACCAGATCACAAACCAGACTTTTTCCATCTTCCTTCTGATCCTCCCACAGGATTCCCGCTACATCTTGGTGACAGTCATCTTGTCTACAATGCTGGTGGCAGCCCTTCTGGTTCGCATGCTCTTCCTTCCCTTCCACAGTTCAACCTCCGTAGGGATCATGGTGACTACCCCGTCCGTGGACAACACCTGCAGTGACCCATGCAGGTGAGCCCTCTCCCTTCTTTACAGTTCCTCTTGGCTTCTTGATGTGACACCTTCTGTCCTCTGGAGCATAAATTGGGGTGTGGTGGAAGGCTAGAGATTTTAGTGTGCTGTTGGTTCTGCACAAATACTCATTGATGAACTCAACACCAGCATTCCTCAGTAAGGCTGTAAAGCTTTCCTATTCACATTCTCAGCTGTAAAAATAGAGAATTTCGAAAGCGGTTTTTGAGTATTTATGCATTTTTGGCTTCTTTTTTGGAGAAGGGTTTGTTTTTCTGCATTTTGGAACTTTATTTTTCCAAAAATCTCATTTGCTCCAAAACCTTTCTTTTTGTGCAAAAAAAACAAAACAAGGCTTAGCACAGAAATGTCTTTTGTGCCAAAGAAGAAGACAATGTTTATTGTCCAAGACTTTTATTTTCTACATTAAACTCCTCTTTTTTTGCAGAAAAAATGTTATTGTATCATTTTTTCACCAAATAAAATAAAATAAAACCTTCCCCAGATGTGTAATATGTTACAGAGGCTGAGCATTTTTGCAGTAGGGTCTCTTTGATATCTAGTGGCATCTTCCTCAAAATTTGAGAGTTTTATTTATATGCCTGCTCCTGAACTACTTACTTAAGGCTTGGAGGGGAAGTGGTGCTTCCTAGCTCATGGCGTCCTGGCCCAGCCTGTCCACTCCGAGTCTTGGAGTCCTTCATGCCACCAAATTCTCAGGCTAGAGGGGCATCTTTTTCTCCTCAGGATCACGCTGGTAGAGAGCATCCCTGAGGGGCTGATCTATGATGACAACAGTACCATCAACCCCTCTACTTTTGAGGCCTGGGTGAAGCTTTTAGGAGATGCGAGAAGCACCGTGGACATTGCCTCCTTCTATTGGACCCTGACGAATGAGGACATCCACACCGAGGACCCCTCTGCCAGCCAGGTGAATAGGCAGAACTCAAGGAATTAAGTTCTGTGACAAAGCTTGGAACATTGCCTGTTTGTGGACTACACCTCCCAGAATCCCCCAACCTGTAGGGAAACTGCCTGTGGGATTCTAAGAGATGTACACCAAGAAAGGAAATGTTCTTAGCACTAGGCATACAGAAGCTGCAATGAATACAAATATTTCTAACTTTCATCTCTAAGTTCCATCTCACCCAGTGGGTTTCTGTGCCTGAGCAGGAATTTGAACAATGGTTTCTAGAATCTTCAAAGAGTCCTAGAGTTCTAGAGTCCTCAAAGCACTACACAATGGTTGCTCTCTTAAGAACCTGGGAATAACTTTATATCTTCTAAATACTGTCTGACTGTGTGGAGATGGGACTAGTTGTTTTTTTTAATTGCTGATGTCTGCTAAGCTTTGGATCCAGTCAGACAACACAGACACACATTCCACCGCTGCAAACAAGCATCTAATTGCCTGGCCTATTCAGCCTCGAGTGGCATCAAAGGTCCCTTTCAGAGAAAGTGGAACATCCGTTTGTTGGGGTTTTGGTTACGGAGGTTTGAACAGCAGAAGCTTTGGATAAATTCCATAGCAGTGTAACAGATCTGGTTTTCCAAAACTTCATGTGAGACGCCATAAATCAGGGAACTTTAACCACAAAGCTTGTTCATTTGGGAGATGTTAGTATATTTGAAGGTGGCTGAAGTGAAAAGAAGGACATGGTTGACTTCCTGGCAGGCTGTTGTTTCACACCGGAGAGAAGCTTAGCAGATCGAAACAAAACCATTAGATAAAACATAGCATCATAGAATCATAAAGTTGGAAGAGACCACAAGGGCCATCTAGTCCAACCCCCTGCCATGCAGGAATACACAATCAAAGCATTCCCAAAAGATGGCCATCGATCCTCTGTTTGAAAAACTCCAAAGAAGGAGACTCTACCACACTCCCAGGCAGTGTATAATACGGTTGAACTGCTCTTACCATCAGGAAGTTCTTCCTAATGTTTAGATGGAATCTCTTTTCCTGTAGTTTGAATCCATTGCTCCATGTCCTAGTCTCTGGAGCACCAGAAAACAGTCTTGCTCTATCCTCCACATGACATCCTTTCAAATATTTAACATAGCTATCATATTGCCTCTGAATCTTCTCTTCTCCAGGCTAAATGTACCTAGTTCCCTAAGCCACTCCTCATAGAGCAAGATTTCCAAACCTTCTACCATTTTGGTTGCCCTCCTCTGGACGTGTTCCAGCTTTCAATATCCTTCCTGAATTGTGGTGTCCAGAACTGGACACAGGGCTCCAGATGGGGTCTGACCAAAGCAGAATAGAGTGGTACTGTCACTTGACCTAGACACTGTACTCCTATTGATGCAGCCCAGAATCACCTTGGCTTTTTTAGCTGCTACATCACACTGTTGACTCATACTGCCCACATTATCTACTAGTCTCTTGAGTTTTTTCCCCGAGAGTGAGCTCAGGTGAGACACACTCTCTCAGCCTTAGAGGAAGGTAATCACAAACCTTTCCGCGAAAACTCTATGATAGAGTTGTCATAAGTCAGAGTTAAGTTGAAGACACATAATAGCAGGGATAAGATACTATCTCTGTGGTTGGTGTTAATATCTTTACTGAAAAGTATGTTTTCATCTGCTCAGCCTCCCTCTGTTGTGTTTTGATGGATATATTCTGAAATGGAGATTTCAATTGTTGTGAGTCGCCTTACTGAAAGTGTTTTTATGAATGGGGGGGCCTAAACATCCTGACTGAAATACATTCTTGAAATTGCATCCAGGGGAGAGGGGAAGAAACTGACATAGGGCATAGAAGGGCTTGAGGGAAGATTAGCATGAAAAGGAACTTTTTAGACTTTGTGCAGCAGCAAGTCTTACATGATGCTTGCTTTGCCAACAGGGGGAAGAAATCCTAGCAGAGCTGCTGAAACTGCCCGGCCGAGGGGTCTCAGTGCGGATTGCGGTCAACCCCCCTTCCCGCAAACAATCCAGCAATGATCTCCAGAAGCTGGAGGAAAGTGGTGAGTAAACTCAGGCAACCACCATCAGGCCAGAAAGCTGATGGCAATGACCTCAGGGTTTCCTCTGTTCATAACAGGGTAATCCCAATGATTCAGAAACTGGAGCCTATAAGGAAAGGATGCACCATTTGGACCTATTTGGTTTAGGAAAGCTACAAATATGGGATGAATAGACTTGGTTATGCTTGTAAAATTAGGCCTAGTCTGGAGAAAATAGATAGAGAGAAGGTTTCATAAAAATTAAATTTTGAATTTTCACAAAAGCTAAACCTTAAAGCCCAATATTCCCAGTCATTGAAGTCAAAACAGAAGACCTGTATTTTGCAACCAAATAGACTCACATGGCACCTCTAAGAACAGGTTTATTATAGCATAAGTATGAGCCAGGGTGGTGAAATGATTTGAGTGTGGCCTAAGATTCTGAGAGACCAGCGTTTGAATCCTTTCTTGATCATGGAAACCTGCTGGGGGACCTTGGGCAAGTCACATTCTCTCAGCTTCAGGGGAAGGCTAAGGCAAACCCCCTCTGAACAAATGTTACCAAGAAAACCCCACGATAAGTTCACGTTAGGGCTGCGAATAAGTTGGAAATGACTTGAAGCCAACAATGAGCTGACACAAAAACTGATTCAGTCTGTTTCCAAATCTCTCCAGGTGCTCAGGTCCGCAAGGTCAACCTGCCCAGGCTCACCTCAGGAATCCTGCACACCAAATTCTGGATTGTGGACCAGACGCACCTTTACCTTGGGAGTGCCAATATGGACTGGCGTGCCCTGACACAGGTGAAATCACCTTTCCGTAGGGGCCCGAAAGGTCAAAAATCATTCTCTGTTGGAAGCTGCCCATGCTGTGGTCTGACCAAGAGAAAGAAGGTGTTCAGAGTAGTTGGAGGGGTCAGGGCCAGCAGCATCTCTAAGGTCACTGATGCCACAACTGTGCGTGAATAGATGTGCTTTAGGGACACTAGTCAAAGGTGTTCTTCTCTGTGCATCTCCTTTCACCTGGGGTGAGGCAGATATCAGCAAGGTGGGAGGTATTTGGAGGGTCTTCTGTTAACCATCAAGGAATGGTTTCTCCCAGAAAGCTGCTTAATGCAACACTGTCATTCTTCATATGCTAACTAAAATTATTTTTCTCCATCCAGGACTTTAAAGAAATACTGCTGCCTCTAACATATTTAAGTACCACTCTGCAACAGTTACTTTGATCATGTTTGAGGAGAGGACGGGAAACCAAGTGGCCCTCCAGGTGTTGATTGCAACTCTCAGCATTCCTCACTGTTGCCTGTGCTGGCTAGGGGCTGATGGGAGTTGCAGTCCAACATCTGGAGAAGACATACAATTCCCACTCCGGTTTTAAGGGACATTGTTATGCTTTCTTGCAAGTGCTCTAAAATCTAGAAAACAAAAAGCCATCTGTTTTAAGGAGGGCACGTCACTCTGGCCCACACCTCTTGGATTATGCACTGATGCTTTTTCTGGGTAGGTTACAGTGGCAAAATGGCTTAAACCCATTCTGACTAGAAGCCAGATGGACAACTGTGGCCCTCTGGATCTTTTCTGGGAAGGCTACAACCCCCTGTCACATCTAACCAATTCAAAAACATCTGGAGGCCCATACAGTTCCTACCTCTGGCCTAGAGGGAAAGCATCTCCCATAATGCGCTTCTCTTCTGGTGGCAGGTAAAGGAGCTGGGAGTGGCTGTGTACAATTGCAGCTGCCTGGCCCAGGACCTCAGCAAGATATTTGAAGCTTACTGGACCCTGGGCGTGTCCAATGCCACCATCCCATCACCCTGGCCAGCCAATTACTCCACCACGTACAACAAAGAGACACCCTTGGAACTCCAGTTGAATGGCACGGATTCTGGGGTGTATTTCTCGGTGAGTACTTGGCACATGTAGGATACCACCTGGTCCTCTGTGCAAAACTGATGCCAGTCTCACTTCTGCGGTTCTTGGTGATTAGATGTAATCAATCAATCAGTCGATCTTTATTTGTACAGTCAAAGACCATTAAAACACTGAAAACAGGATAGAAAAGCTGAACAATATAAAACAGGCCAATCCAAAAACTGTTTAAATTTTTTAAAAATGTAATAGGCTTAGTGTCATTTAGCACATTTAGACAAATCCAAGTATTATGTATGTGTCTGAGTCATAATTTTATGAATCTTAGCAGCAGGCAAAAGGAGCTTTGCAACATTTTCTGTTACACATTTTTTAGCATCCCCTAAAACATTACCATTTAGAATATCTTCCAGGGAATTTATTTAAGAGGGGTATAATCTTAATCTCTCATCTTGGTAAAAAATTACAGAAGAAAAATAGGTGGGATAAAGACTACGCTAATCCATCTCCACCTAGACAAACACAGTTTTTGTAAAGAAGGCCCTGGAAACAACCATCCAGCACAGCGGAAGGAATGACATTTAAGTCAAGCTTTCGTAAAAAGCCCCCCTTTAGCCATAACTGGCCATGAGGCTGATCAATTAGGGACTCCTCTCCATTTCTTGGATTTCATTTTCCCCTCTCCTCTATGCTGCCTCCAGAGTGCTCCCCCAGCCCTGTGTGCCAGGGGGCGGACCGAGGACCTCCAGGCCCTGTTGGGTGTCATTGACGAGGCCCAAGAGTTTGTCTACATCGCTGTGATGAGCTACTTGCCCACTATGGAATTCTCCCACCCCAAGAGGTAACTCATAGCTACCAGAGGAAGGAAAGAGATATGGGGAGAGGGGAAGAACCAGCCTGAACCATAATCTCCCATGTTTTCAGGTGTGTTGCACTCTCAGCATTGCGAGACGCCATTCCCATCAGCGTATGCTTTCCTACAGTCCAATAAAAACACGAGAATTGCCACCACCCCAGCATTTTGTATCCAACTGGGGGAGACCTCTGGCTGTGAAGAAGGTGCCTTGTCGCCAGCATCTGTTGCTCAGATATACTGCCACTGTACATGAAAGTCTACCAAGGGGCTAACAAATGTTGATAGCTGACTGGACCCTCAATACAGCTTTGTGCTGGAACATTTGCTTTGCCTTGCATTGCCAAAGATTCCAAATTCAAGTTCTCAGCATCTTTCCTGAAAAAAAATTTCCCTGCTTGGCACCCTTGGAGATTTTCTGCCAATAATGCAAGAACCGTCAACGGTCTGACTTAGTACATGTCCCAGAAACTTGGAAAAAAATCTTTTTTGAACTTTTTCAGCCATGCTGGCACAAGGATTCTGGGAAATATAGTCCTGGGAGTTCCCAAGCTCTGTTGTTAACCACCACAGGGGTTTCTACAATTAAGATGGAATGCTCCCTTCTGTTGCCCTTTTCGCCCTGGTACTCCTCTCCTTTCCTTTTTGGAGGGTGGGAAATGAGATTTTGGGAAAGGACATGCTCTAAAAAGGAAAAAAAGGGGGTGCTTTCACACTGCACAATTATATCATGTTGATTCCACTTCTTCTGTAGCAACGTCTTGAATCCTCTGATTTGTAGTTTGATGAGGCACTAGAACTCCTTGGCAAAGAACTCTAAATTCTCCTTTCCAAACTATAACTCCCAGGATTTACATAGGAATTTGCTATGGCCATTAAAGAGGAATAAAGGGGCTATTACTGCTATCTTGTGAAAGGGCCCCCAGGAGGGAAGAATAGGGCCAGGTAATAGAATGAGCCTGCAGGGCATCCATTCTCTTCTGCCCCCGAAATTCAGCTCATGCTATCTTCATCTGGGGATTGAGTCAGGGGTGAGTAGGAGCATGAGATGAACGATGCCAAAGGTAGCAGTATGGGAAGTGACTCAGCTCTTGGCTGTGTCCACCCAGGTTCTGGCCGATGATCGATAACTACTTGAGGAAAGCGGCCTACGAGAGGGGAGTGCAAGTCCGTCTCCTGGTCGGCTGCTGGCGGCACTCCAAAGCCAACATGTTCCCCTTCCTGCGCTCTCTGAATGCCATGCGGGACAACCGGACTCACTACAATGTGGAAGTGGTGAGGATCAACCAGAGCTGGGGATGTGTTTAGGGGAGGGACAGCCCTGGACTCTTCCTTTCTCCTCCACGCCTGTAGTCCTGAGGGATCATCACCCTCTGGGGAAGACTTTGCCCCAGACTTCCCTTTTAAACCTCCTGTCTCTCCATGATTTTCTTATTTGTGCACCCGGTGGAGTGAACATACATTTCCTTTCATGCTAAGACTATGTTAATAGTTTAAAACAGGGGTAGTCAAAGTACAGCTTACAGGATGCATGTGGTCCTTGAAGCCTCACAACATGGTCCCTGAAGCCTTCCAAAGCCCCCCGCCCACATTTTTAGAGGTTATTCATCTCTTCAGTTGGCTCAAAATGGGTCAAAATCTTTGCAAAAACAGTTTTGCTCCCCGCAAGTACCCAAACACCCCCCAGACCTTGGGATGGGGGAAGAAAAATCGGCCAAAACTCGGCCAATTTTTAACCTGGAAGTGATGTGATGTCACTTTACGTTAGGTACGTCCGTGCAGCCTGCTTGAAGGTGTGCAGAGACAGAAAATTGTCTCACCGTCTCCACATTTGCCCACCCCAGCTTAAAACGACTGTGCGTGTCTCCCCGCACCTTCCCTGAGCCCTACATCAGCCCCCCATCATCTTCTTTACACCCTAGATGTATCCAGCAGATTCCAGCCCTCTCTTCTTTGACTTTACCTCCGTGTCTCTCTTGTGCCTTTCCTCTCACAGAGGCTCTTTGTGGTCCCAGCAAATGAGTCACAGGCCCGGATCCCCTACGCCAGAGTCAACCACAGCAAGTTCATGGTAACGGACAAGGTGGCTTATATTGGTGAGTAGCTGAGGTGGGCAGGGGGAGGTTGTCTAGCAATCTCGTATCCTAATGCTGGGGGGAGGTAAGGTCTAGGGTGGTCTGGAGGTGATTTCTCCAGCCTCAAGCCCTCGCTCCGTGAGGCTACACTAGTCCCTGCCACTAACACTGTAAAAGGACCGAAAGCTCACTTCCATTTTTTTAAAAGAAGAAACCTACTTACAATTTTTAAAATTGTTTTCATATATTTTATCACTTTTTCACAAAATTACCTAAACTCAGGCTAACATGTCTAACAAGAAGCATAAACTAGAATTAACACACCGAATGAAATAAAAAATGATCAAAGCAATAAACTAACAAAAATACTTAAGACTAACTCACTAAAACATTGACTTACTAACTAAACTGAGCAACTAAACACTAGGATAGTAACACACAAAAGAGCTCTGACGGCCGGCCCCTCCCGAAACTGCAGACCCCAGGATTCCATAGGAGGTTGAAAGTGGAATCATAGCACTATAATAGCCTAGTGCGGAAATGGCCTGTGTGCAGGTTGCACAGCCCTCATGCGGCACATCTCCACGTGCAAGTATTTACGCCATGCTATAAGACCAATGCGTGGCAGGCGTAAATAACATGAACATCTTGTCTTAAATATTTTATTCGTCAGGCTATATGGAAAATATAACCTAACCTGTTTTAAAAAATCAGGAAAAAAGCTTCAGGAAAAAAAATTCCTAAATATTCCCAGGGTTTATCCCTACACTGGACCTTCCTGTCTCTAGATGTGGCCCACAGCTCCTGAAATCCTCCTTTCTCCTTCCGTTTTCCTCCAGGAACATCCAACTGGTCTGGGGATTACTTCCTCCACACGGCTGGGTCCGCCCTGGTTGTGAATCAGAGCAACACAGAGGCCAGGAACCAACCCACCCTTCGGGAGCAGCTGCAGGAGGTGTTTGAACGGGACTGGGACTCCCAGTACAGTCGGGAACTGAACTCCTTGGGCCAGTGGCAGGATTTCTGTAGCCCCCTTTAGACCGTCTCTGCCTCTACTGTCAGCCCTGTGTGAAGACTGGCTTCTGGGAATGGCTGGAGTGGCTTTCCCAGAGCCTCTGCTGAATTCATAATCTCTCTGGTCAATGTTTGTAAGATATTGGTTCCTCCAAGGAGCTAACTACAAAAGGGCTCTGCCTTGGTCTTCCTGGCGTGAAGCTTTTGACTAGGAAGACAAGAGTCTTTCTCTCGGATTTCTGGACAGGAAGAAAAACATGCAAGCTAAATACTCTTCTTGTGGACAGGGGGATGGAGGGTGGGGTAGGGTGGGAAAAGGAAGAATTGGATCTCGGCTGACGCCTGAGTTCCAGTCTGCAGTTGTGTCCTCGTGTCTTGAAAAGAGAGGCTGATCAAATCTCATGGACAAATTGGGTAAAAAAATGTTTCAGGACAGACACAAAGAGGGGATAACCGTTTTCTCTGTTGGGGCTGAATGTAGAAGAAATAGAGAGTGGGTTTAGGTGTTAGAAAAAGAGATGTAGGACAAAAGTTAGGAAGAGCTTGCCATCTCAAAAGAATCTTGGCAGAGATGAATTTTCTGGGGACAGTCCTCCATTCCCGAAGCCCTTTAAAGTTTTTAGCAGAAGCAGACAGCAGGGATAGGGGAGCATGTGGTCTTACAGATTCTGGTGAAAATCTGCAAACATTGCAGCTCTCCTCGCTCTTCATCATTAGCTCTGCTGGCTAGGGCTGATGGGAATTACAGTCGAACAGCAGCTGGAAGGCTCTGTGATCACCACTGTGGGATGGCTACCAGCTCTCCTTTTGGGAGGGCTGGTTAAAGGTTTTTAACAGCATCTCAAGGCTGTAGCACTTTGGACATTATCATGAGATGACATGACTTCTTCAAACAGATTATAATGCTCAGTGAAGTGGATGGCAGTAGGAGAGGATGATAACACTATGGGGTGTGTGTGTGGTTTGATTCAATGAAGGAAGTCACAGCTGCCAGACCTGAGCAGGGCTGTTGATGACCAAGGATCTTAAGGTTGCCTTAAGACAAAGTCAGCTTGATGGTAAATAACAACAACAAGCATGCCATTCTTGGCGCCTCCTGAATACCAAGCCAATATTTTTTATTAAATTAGCAAAGCACTTTTGTTTTCATGGACAAAAGTAGAGGGACACAGGTAGAGACTTGTTCACCAGCACCAGGGGAGTTGCCCCCATATCTTTGCTGCGTTACGTCAGAATTGGGCAAGGGCTTCTTAGTGGTGGCACCCACCCCAATTTTGAATCAAGGCAATCCTGCTACTTTCTCAGTGGGACCTCACGATGGGAGCAACTGACCGTTGCAGATGGCATTCCACTGCCACCTCTACATATTGTTTTCGGTGCGTACATTTTGGCAATTATAGTTTTCCTTTCAATGGTGGCCTTGTGGTTTATTTGTTGATTTCACTCGTATCCTGAATGTGACGCACGGCAGCTTACAAGAGAATAGTTCAAGTAAACAAAATGAATGAAAGAAAATTTATAGCACACCAACAATAAAGGTACAGCACCCTGGAACCATGCTATTTGAATTAAAAAAAAGTCTGTGCTTGCCAGCGGAAGGACAACAAAGAAGAAAGCGCCAGCCTATCTTTCCTTGGGAGTAAGTTCTACTTCCTGGGAGCTTCCACCAAGAAGACTAGTTTTTTCTCACACAACAGTTGCTGGGTGACCTCTCTGGGAGGCATCTGAGTCCTGAGGGTATGTCTGTGCATAAAAACCCCATCTTTTCCAGAGAGGCCTTTGGGACAGACCATACTGGAGAATTGCCCAGGTCCTCTGCATGAATCCCTCTTGTCAGTCCAGAACTTTTTGTTGCACTAGGGGCCACAAGTGACTCAAGAAAGGAAAACTCCATCTGACCACTGCAGAAATTGGTGGTGGTGGAGAATGGTGTTCATTCTGACATTTTTAAACATTAAATAAACCATTCTGTTAAAAACACTAAATTGCATCAGTTTGAAAAGAACATTGAAAGATGGTTTTCAAAAAGCACATTCGTCACCCTCTCCTGCAGCTGAGATTGGTTATAAAATTAGTAGTGCTTTCAGCATTTGTTTGATTTTGATTAGAATGTTTCCATGCTTCCTTTGTTTTTATCTGTACCTGTTTGGGGTTGTGAAGATGTTGCGTGGTATTTTGTTTTGTTTTGTACGTACCTCTTTTAAAAATCGGTGCCTGTTTTGATTTGTCTGTGAGATTCTTTGACACTCACTTTTAGGAGAAATGTGCACAGACTTTTTATATGAATAAACTTCAGGTCTTTATTCAACTGGAAGAGTAATTCTTGTTTTGAATACAGCGATATCCCAGTTAACACAGCCTCTGACAAACACATTTCTTTTTACAAAGGCTCTAAACGCTCAGCCAGCAATCCTTTTCCTCTTCATCTCAGTCTAGCTGCAAGACTTTTAGCAGCATTTGCATTGAAAAAATGGTGAAGGGAGGCTGGAAAAATACAGACTTTCAGCATCAAGTCACAGCAACACATCTACAGTAAATAGAATAATATGTGAACTGGTTAAGAACGGGATTATACTCTAGCTGATCCTACTACAGCTGTGTGTGCCTGCCTACAACACACAAGGTAAACATCAGCTGCCTCCAGAAAGGCTTACTGAGTATGCATGAACAGCAAAATAGAGAGAGAAGAGGAGAGCAGACAAGTCTCCATCACCAGGCACCAGCATCATGTTAACACAGGATAGATTTCGAAATCTGGCCCAAATCATTTTAAAAAGCGGAGGTTGGTGAAAGAAAAAATAATCATCCCCGGATGCATTCAAGCACTTACCTGGTCTCTTAACTTATTCAAGGCTTACCTGACCTTGTTGTTTGCTTTCACATGTGCATATTGGTAGTTTAGGATAAAAAAGTTTGCTGAAAAAACGCTAACCCGCTTTTTTTTTTTTGGTACCAAATTTTGCATAAAAAAGTGGTGTCCAGCAACAGATCTACTTTGTTAACCAGGTATATCTGTAAAGAATTGCGAGTGAGGACACAATTTTAGCATGAGCCGGCTGCCCACTTCCCCTTCTCCCTTTCCGCCCCTGCTGCCCCGTAAGGGTTTGGGGAGGTCGATCCGATCCCAGAAGATCACCCCCAAAACACCACCTGTGTTCACCGTCCAACCCCGCGAACGCCCGCAGGAGGCACAGCTTCCATCAGCCGCCAGGGGGCGCACTCCCCAGCCGCGCCATCTCTCTGGTAGACTTCGCTAGAAGGGACCCAGCCCGGCCGGAAAGAAGCGGCGCCGGGCCGCTCATGACCTCCAGGAATTTCCGGCGCGGCCTGCTCGATGCCTGAGGGCGGCTGAGGGGGCGGCGAGTGGCGGGACGGTTCGGAAGCGGAGCAGGGAGGCCGTTGAGGAGGGCGAGGTCTTCCGGCCGGTGGGTGAGGAAGAAGGGCTTGGGGAAGGCGGGGACTGGGAGGCGAAGGAGTTCCACGAGAACGGGGTGAATTTCCAGAGGTGCCGCTTCTCTCGCGGGGTGAGGCTGCCTCTGCCGGAATTCTCCTTCTCGGGCCTGCGAAGGGTGTCCCCCTTCGGAGGAGGATGGGGAAGCGGGGAAGAAGGTCCCAGCCAGCCCCAGGGCGGGCCCCCTAGCCGGCGTCTCACCCATCTGTCCATCCCCGGGAAGACAGAAATTGTTGACCGTGTTCTCTCTGTGGACGTCTTTATGCCCCTCGGAGAAGCCGAGCTTTCTTCCCCTCGCGGCTCCGGGCTGCCCTCTCCTCCTCGCCGGCGTCCTGAGGAACTTCCCTTGCCGCCTGTTAGCCTTGAGGACCTGCTTTTGTCACTGGAGCGTGGGAGAGAGAATGGGTGCCTAGGTAGGGCTCCTGCTTGGGATCCCCCTGATCCCCCTTGTACATCAGGGAGAGCAAACTCAAGTATTCCAAACCGAGCCTGGATCGGCGGGTGGCTGCAGTGTCAGGCGAGGAACCAAGTCATGGAATCATGTAAACATAGGCCATTTCCACACTACACTGTTGCAGTGCTTTTATTCCACTTTCAACGTCCTATGGAATTCTCTAGCCCCCCCCCCTCCAACTGCAAACCCCAGGATTCCATAGGATGTTGGAAGTGGAACAGTAGTGCTATAACAGAGTAGTGCGGAAATGGCCATAGAGCTGGAAGAGACCACAGGGGCCGTCCAGTCCAACCCCCTGCCATGCAGGAACAAACACTCAAAGCACCCCCAGCAAATGGCCATCCAGCCTCTGCTTAAAAACCCCCAAAGAAGGTGCCTCATCACACTCCATCACACAGGCAGCATATTCCGCTGCTGAAGGGCTCTGTGTTCAACGCTAAGGCAGGTGTGGGTTAAATAGGGTCCTCAAAATGTTGTGAGACTTCAACTCCAAGCAGCTTTAGTAGGTGAAGGGTGCTGGGAGTTGCAGTCCAACATCATCTGGAGAGCCGCTCCCAGCTTCTGCTCTCAGTGTTGTTGGACCTTAGGTTCTGGTGTTCCTAACCATTGGCTATGCTGGCTGGGGAATTTTGGAGTTGCTGGCCATTCCAATAACATAGCATTCCCAGCTTTGTTATAAGGCATAGGTAGCACAATTGACAAGGCTAGAAAAGCCAGGCTTCTGCTCCTCCTGCTTCCGGGTGCATGGCTGGCTATTCTGGGTGTATGAATCCTGTGGCTGGTATGCCAGTTCAGCTCTAGGAGGGCAGCTGTCTCATCTGGGTATTATTACCTCATTATAGGCATTCGGGTGGCCTGACAGAAACAACCTTGCCGTCCCTTGCCTGCGTCTTCCCTGGGCTTGCTACAATGGTGTCTGTCACAATGGGTAAGACTGAATTCCTCCCCCCCCCCCTCTGTTAAAGGGAATCCAGGCAAACCAAAGTACAACAGAGAAGCCAAACAGTATGACAGAGATGGCAGTGGGCGTGCTGCAAACTGTAGGACTTGCCTCCTTTGTTTATGGGTTGGTTGGCTAGGGAGCTGAGCTTTAGGCAAGTAGCAACAGCTGTGTATTTGAAGGATTCATGTCAGGAAGCTCGCTGAGGACTGCCTAACAAAGATACTGGAGTGGCAGCCAGAGTAGGACTGAGAAGTCTGGAAAGGAGGAAATAATCATCATCCTTCGTGTAGCCCCCCTCCCCCCCCAAAAGAGCCTTATTTCTCTGTGTTAAATAAAATTTTTGTTTTGCTGCCGTGGACTTGGTGCCTACTGAAGAGATTGATAGAGAGCAAGGATGAGGGACTTGAGTCCTGGGATGAATCCGGTTCTCTGGGCTTTTCTATATGGCCGCACTCTTTTTCCTGTGGCATGATTTTTAAATTAAGAGCTTTGTAGTTCAAGAAGAAATAAAACAGATTGCTAGTAAGAAAGTGGTATTTGGATCAAGCAAGTCTCAACTTTATTGTTGATATTGCTGATAACTTTAAGGGACTGATACCTAGATTGTATGACTTTTTAATGAAATGACAACTAACACGAAAGGACACAACAATGAGCTGGAAGTCAGCCGTATGGGAATCTGTGTCAGATCATCGCTGGAACAAAGTTTTCCCCCCAAACCTTTTTTGATTTATCTGGAATCATATTTTTGAAGGCTGGTTGCATTAGTGATATAGAATACTTCTTTCAAATTTGTACAATTAAAGGTTCAAGATCAAGTCAGTATTGGAAGGACGGTGATTTTGGGGCCGTTAACTGGTGTATGTGGTAGGAATGCCCAATCCTGTTGGGATCTAGTAATTCAAGAGGTCTTCACAGTTCTGAAAATTGTGATAGTGAAAGATCCCAAGCTTCACCTGTCAGGCCTCTCTGATAACAATATTCTTTTATGCCAAGGCCTTGTGGGATTCTGTGTGGTAGTAGTAGTAACAGCTAAATTGTTAAAAAAATAGATATGATTATTTCCTGTTTAGATGGTGGCGAAAGATCTGATGGCTACATTATGGAAAAACTGTTTCACAAACAGTTTGTCTGTTTTTCCCCTCTGCCTACTTTTCCTGTGGCGTCCAACAACACAGAATCATTGAGATTAATTACTTAAGACTTAAGAGCAGTCTCATTTTTTGTTTTTTGTTCTTTTTTCAGCTACTTCAGAATGGATTCAGTTCTTCAAAGAAGCTGGGATTCCCCCAGGACCTGCTGTCAACTATGCTGTCATGTTTGTGGATAACAGGTGGGGCTGTTGAGAGGTGAAACCACACTGAAACAATTTGCTTTTATGCCTTCTGTGTTTCTACTGTAGTCTGAGCAGTGGGATTTCTAGAGCTCCCCTGCGGTGAAATCTGTGACCCTTAAAAGCCATCATGGATCCCATGAGAGGGAAGAACTAACAGCCCTGCATTCCATATAAGAGCAGTCAGTAATGAGAACTGAAGCTATCAGCTGCATCCTGAACTCTTGGAAGTTGTGCTTATACACCCATCCCAAAGCTGTAGCTTTCCTTTGGCACAAACAGCCTTGCGGGGTTGGCTGGGACGCATTTTATGGAAATGAACATCTTTCTTTGCATAGTTCTGAAATGTTACGTTATTTACATCTTTAAAAAACAGCATGGCTTATGTTACATAGCCTAAGGGTGTGGAAAGTGTGGTCTACAGCCTGCATGTGACCTCCCCAGCATGTTTTTATGGCTTCCAGAGACAACCTTAGATCCCCCTGAACATTTTTGGTTGATTTTTCATCTCAGTTTACCCAAGTCCCATTTAAAGCTGCCTGAAAATGTAGTGTGCCGCCTCTCTGCCAACCTCTCAAGCAGCCCAAAAATGGCTGAAAGAAGAACAGGAACTGAGGTGTCATTACTTCTGTTTTACTACTGATCCACCAATGTGTCCAAGGGAGGCAAAAAATGGTCCCTGCCCTTTGAACAGTTGCCTGCCTTTGATGTATCCCAAGATCATTTTTCAAGTGCTCACCATTCTGGGAAAAACAACATGTCCTCTGTTCCTTGTCAAAGATGTCTCAAGAATCTTGTTAAATGACAGTAGTGACTATAATTATATGCTTAAAGAAATAACACCAGGTTTGTGTTAATGGTACTGAGACAGGTAGGCAGCTGAAATCTTTTTGGCTCCAAGAACTTTTCCAGACCACTGTCTAGTTTCCTATGTAGTATGGAGTTCCCAGGAGCAGCTCTCGGCTCCCCTTAAATCCTCCCTCAGGGTGGCTGAAACAGTCTTCCTTATGTCAACCCAACCTATTCAGAGTATTGGCAAATCATGTCACGGAGCTGGGGTGTGGGGGAGTGGGGAGAGAAAGAGAGAATAAGAGGCGCAATTTGTCATTAGACTCTCCATCATCACAGCCCATTTGTGATTCCTCCAGGATCCAGAAGAATATGCTGATGGACCTGAACAAGGAGATCATGAACGAGCTGGGCATCACCATAGTTGGAGACATCATTGCAATCCTCAAGCACGCCAAAGTGGTATATAGGCAGGTAGGTTCCTTTTGGAGCTTTGGCTAGATCTGTGAATAAGGAGCTGCTTTCTCCAGGGTCACATGCCTCCACTATCCTGAGCCAGTGCCCAGAATTTTGCTCAGGAGCCCAGAACTTTTGTCAGTCTGCCTTTCTCTAGTCACTTCCTGGTTCCTGCCATACTTGTATGGGAGATTTTAGTATACTTGTAGGAAGACAAATGGAGGCTTCTCCCTCTCACCACTATATTATTGCATCCTCTTGTCTCTAGGAAATGTGCAAAGCTGCAACTGAGTCGATGGCCTCTAGCCAAACCAACCTGCAGTCTGAACTCCGTAGAAATGCCAACAGTGGTGAGTATGAGAAGCACAAGTGGTGGACAGAACACACACTTCCGTCTTTCCCCCAACTAATGCTGTTTACTGAATTGTTTCGCTATTTCAGTGAGGCTGGGATGCATGGATAGTTTAACTGCATCTTAACAATTTTGTATGTTTTTATTTATGCCTTTGTGTGTGCTTTTATCTGTATTTATTTTAAATTTTGTAAGCCACCTTCAGTCACTGTTCTGGGGAAAGGGCAGTGTATGAACAGACTACTCCTAATAATAATGTGAATGTGAATGTCTGAGAAACTTGTTATCACAAAACAGGATGTGGCTTCTTAAAAGCTTTTCTCAAGGCACTGTGAAACATATTCCATTTTCTTTATTATAAAAGTCAACTGTGGCTTTCTTGTTCTGCTGTTTAACTGTAGTTTTTATTGTATGTACATGAGCTGAATGCCTTGAATATATTGTATTAGGAGTGGGATGAAAACATTGTGGAGAGATAATAGTCCCACTCGCAGTTCTCATGGCCCTCTGTGCTTCTGCTTCACTACCCTGTTCTTACTTTTATTCCAGCTGCCACCCGGATGATTGCAAACAGCTTAAGTCGAGACTCTCCACCTTCCACCCCAGTTCGGAGACCTGACAGCAGTGCCTCCAAAATTTCAGTCACTGTCTCCAACAAAATGGCAGCAAAGAATTCCAGAGCAGGTGAGTGAGGAGGTGTGTGTGAAATGAGAAGAGTGGTGCTTGCTGGGCAGTTTTCTGTGTGCTTATTGTCAAGAAACAGTTTGTGGGTTCTATCCATCTCTTTGTCTGAGTGCCAGCTGAGATTTGACCAACTCCTGGGCCTTGAGGAGAGTGCAGGTCTGTTCTCTGCTGCCTCATTAGACCAGGTCTACTGATTTTAAGTTACTGGAGGGTAGATTTTGATTAAGCATTAGAAGGAACTTCTTTACAATAAGAGAGGTTTGGCAGTGGATGGTGGGTTGTCTTTCTCTGGATGTCTTCAGAAAGACGCTGGACAGCTAACTGCTGCAGATGCTCTAGCTGGAGCTCCTGTATTGAGCCGAGGGTGGGACTCAATGTCCTGCGAGGCCCCTTCTAAATATAATTCTTTGATTCTTTGTTCTGCTTCCCAGCTTCACTCTCAAAACTGTGCAGGCTGAGCAAAAAAAAAAAAATGCTGCTGAATCTCTCCATAGGACTAGCACAAAAGTAGCAAAGAAGGGCTGGCTGTGGTTATCTCCACCTGTTGCATAAGAATGTGTTTGCCAGAAAATATCTGAGTGTTCAGCTGTGTAAGAAACGAGTGCTTTCCAGAGCTGGGAGGAAGTGCGGTACTGAAACAGTAATGTTGTTATTTGTCATTCCCCTCAGAATTACCTAGATTTACTTAGATTTGTTTTGCTACTTGCTGAGGAATGAGTAGAGGTGGAAAGAAGGTGTGTCAAAACATGTGTAATCTGGAAAATCAAAGCCTTTAGGGAAATCAGTTAAAAGTCAATTTTAGTAAAGAAAGGAAGACCACAGTCTTGGTTTGAAAGAAGGGCAGTGTCAGAATGTACAGTTGTACAGAAAGTCCTCATCTTTCAACATGTCTTTATCTGACAACTTGCCCGTTGATGCTTGCAAATTAAGGGCAAGTTCCATTAATTTGACAGGGGTTCCGCTCTTTCATCACTTCTCCTTGCCTATGGAAGTTTGCTTGGGACCGTTCATGCATGCGCATCGCTTGCAAAGTGAGGGGAGGGATGCACCAGCAGTGCATATGCAGTTTGTCGCATGTGAGGCTCTGTATATCCTTCCTTCTCCCTGTAGTACAGTATGTGGATTCTGCTTTTCAACCAGTTGTTTTCTGACAGTAGTCCAGTCTCTAACCTGTCAGATAAGTGGGGGAAGGCTTTATTCAAAGTTCTACAGTGCATATCTCTCTGCTCCCCTTTAGTGGCTAAACTGAGTTGTTCAGCTGGAGAGGTTGTGGGGTTCCCCTTCCAGAGGGGGTGCATATCCAGTGCTGTGAGATCGTAGTGGCGATTATTTACCTTGATTTACCTACCTCGCTGGGAGCTAAAGCAGAAATAGAAGAAAGAGGGCAGTGTAGCCTCTGTGCTGGCAGGGCTGCAGGTGTTTGAGCTGGACTGCCTTATCTGTTTGAGATTCTTGGTCTTTTGTCGGCATGGATGTGCTCATGAGCGGTGAGAGCAGAAGCCCCTTTCAGCAGAGGTCTGCCGGAGCAGGGCCTTGTGGTGAGGTGAACCTCCTTGTTTTTGTCCCCTTGCAGCTGCAGCTCTCTGTAGTCCTGGAGCCGAGAATTCCACAGTCCCAGTGAAGCGGCGCCGTGTCACTGCAGAGATGGAAGGGAAATACATTGTCCACATGCCAAAAGGAACAACGCCCAAGACCAAGAAGATCCTAGAGCAGCAGGCAGCAAAAGGTACCATGGCCATATCCCTGTAGGGATGGCAGAGCTGGTGTCTCTTTTAAAATTAAGAAATGGCAGAAGAGTATGTGGATGGCTTATAGTGGAGTCAACATTTTGTGACTACAGACCAAGATAAAACAGTGAGAATGCAGTTAGAGCAAAAATGGAGTACAAACTAGATTTTGCTTCCTTCAGTGTTCAGCTTTGAAAATGTGGAGTCTCTTTTTTGAAGTTAGCTTCATTTGCTGGGTTCCCCATAGCACAGAGTCAGGCAAAGTGCCGACTGTGGATCGCATGCAGCCCCCCCATGAGCCCCCTAAATACCCTTTGGGGCAGGGAGGGTATTTTCACCATGTTTTGGGCCTCATCTGGACTATTTTAGGCCCAGGAGACACTTTTTTAAAAGACAAGATGTAAACAGGAAATAGTTCCAAGCACTTCCTGGTCTGAAGAAAGGCGTCTCCTGGGCCTAAAATGGCAAAAAATTTCCTCCAACAGCTCCTAGAGGGCATTGGGGGAACATTTTGGGGTAAAAAAATTGGGAGGTTTTTTGCAATGGGGGGTATGATGATGGGGTGCAGCCCCCCAAGGTCTACTAGAGGGCTGATGTGCCCCCTCCCACAGGTGCTCAGTCTTGTAGTTGGTTATAGTTTGCTGAATTCTGAGTTCTTGTTTTCAATCTCAGCCCCACAAACCAAAGCATGTCTTGTTAGCCATCTGCAAACCATATTTCAAAAACCGTTCTTTGATCTCAGCTTATGAAGTCCAGCTGGTATATACAGTGGCTTGCTATGAACTCTTGCTTATCCTTGGTTTGTTTTTCTGGCTGCTTGTGAAAGGAAGAAGCTGGCCAAAAGGATGGGAAAGAGAGTGAGATCCAAAAGTGGCGAAAACAGTGGTTAGTTTGGTAATTTGTACAATAATTTGTGGCTGTTTACTATAACATGGTAGTCTTTTTCTGGGTTTAGTTCAAAGTGCTAGTCAATAAATGGTTTGAGATGCAGATATTTAATAACCCACCTACTTTGATTAGCTAAAGAGGCTATTCTGCGATTCAGGTTACCTCACTTTTTTTTAATTTACAAAAATTGGTATGGTGTTTCAAAGGTTTCTTAGGGAAAGATGTGGTTATATACAATATATAAGATGTTAGATATATAGGTAATATGAAAGAAATACAAAAAGAAATATATACATATCTGGCCTTGATGTTTCTTTGGAAAAAACCTTTCCTCATTTTCACTTTGCTTGTCTTACCCAAGTGGTGTGTCTCTTTGGTATTTTTTCCCGTCCTCTCTGATCAATGATAGGTCTCCAGAGAACCTCAGTGTTTGACCGGCTTGGTGCAGAGACCAGTGCAGACACTACTACAGGAAATAAAGTAAGAGCAAGACAGTGATGCCTCTTTTACCTTTGGGACTCTTCTTTGGGGTTTGCTCCAGTTCCTGCCTTAGATCCTTCCAAAGGGGGACAGGTGAAAAACCAAAAGATGGGTCTGGCTTTTTGGCCTGGGATGGTAGAGTATTTTTCCTAGCCTGAGAAGGGAGATTTCTTTCAAGTCAGGTTGGGTGACTCTGCCCTGGTTGTGTTTGTCTTAAAGCTGTTTGGCAGAGTCTAGCTGCTAATGGTTCCTCAGCCCCTCCCTTTGTACCTCTCCTGCTTTAGACATTTGCATTCATTTCATCACTGCTGGGTCTGATGTCTTCTTTGCAATTTTTTTGCCACAATGCAATGGATGTATTTTGCTTACAACAGTGGAAGCTGAGTTGTGCATACAGCAGAATTGCATTTTGCAGTTGCACACTGCAGTGTTGTGTATGGTGCATTCCTACCCAGTCATTGACATGTGTTGTATAGTGTTGATTTGCTGCACTGTGCTGCAGTAGCATATCTGTGCATGTGGATATTTATGTGGAGGAGGAGGAGGAGATGTTGGACTGCAGCCCAAGTGTGTGAACCCACTCACCCCTTCCTTACTTGACAACTTTCAGCCAGAGAGAGGTGAATATAACCAGGGCCATTTAGGCAGAAGCTGAAAAAGCTTAAATGCTGCAGGGGTTGGCCACAGTCACAGGAAGGCCAGTAGTTTTACCATTGCCTCCCCTTCATGCCATACTCTTCACAGGACACTCACAAAATCCACGTCCCTTGTTCTACTCCTCTTGTACTGCTTGAGAAAGGTCTACTTTGGATCTATATTCCAGATATAAAGGTGGCGAATCAGGTCCCAGGAACATTCCCTTGAACCTGATGCTCAACTTCTGACCCACTCTGGTGTCTTTGCAGCCCACAGGAGTGTTCAGCCGGCTGGGGGACATGCAGGAGGCAGAGGAGGAAAAAGTGGCCAAGAGTGATGACGACGATGACAGCTCTGTCCTGCAGTACGCTGGAGTGCTGAAGAAATTCTTCAAGCCGCCCAAGCCCAAAGGGAGTTCCAAAACTGGGGTGACGGTCAAAGCAAAAGCTACCAGCTCTGAGCCCAAGGTAGCAGTCACTACTGCCCCCTCTACTGCCATCCAACGACTAGGTAACAAGGGTCCAGCAGGCCTTGTGGTTCCCATCAAGGAAAAGAAGTCAGAGTTGCCCCCACCAAGCCACGTTGCCAAAAGACTGGGCAAGCGCTCTCTGCCCACTGAAGCCCAGGACAGCAGTGTCACCAGCTCCAGGAGCAAGCCTGACTCTGGGTTTCGGGTCACTATAAAGAGAACTTTGGGGAGCACAAAGGTAAGCAGCACTACGGAAGCCCCCAGTGCCCAGATGGACAACACAGGGACAGTCAGCGTCTTTAAAAGGCTGGGCAGAAAGACTGTATGAGCCCAGCCCTGCACATCTGTCACAAGCATGTTGTGGGATCTGGATTGGAGGGGTTCTCCAGACAATTTGAAATCAGTGTGTGTGATTTCTTTTATTTTCACCTATGGCCCACCCACCCTTCATGTCTATTTGTACCACAAATGGACTACTGTACTACTTATGGTCTGATCAGCCTTGGTGAAGACTTGTTCTGTGAAGCTGCCAGTTGGTTCTGCAGGTGTGTTAGGGTGAGCTCTGCCCTTCCTGTGTGAGCAGAGCTGAGGATTTGAACAGTGGGTTCCAAATATGATCAGAAGCACCTAGAGCCGGGCACCAAACCAAGTATGGCCCATAAATGGGATGAGAGTGGATAGAACCTTGGAGAGGAAGCAGGAGGTCCTTGGGTCAGATGGAGAGGGCCCTGAACACCCTTTCTGTTGTTTTTCTCTCTGCAGGTCTTTGCACCTTCCTAGGAAGTAGTGTCTCCTTGAGGGACTCCGTAAGAGAGGCAGACAAACAGACAGAGGCACTGAGCTTCTGAGATGCAGGAGAGGCCTTTTTCCTTGTCCTTCCTTCCTTCCATCCATCTTTCCATCCTCTCTTCTGAGTTTTTCATCTGCTGGGTCCTGGTACATCTGTATGCCAGGAATGGCAACTAAGTAGTTACTGGTAAACTCCCTTTGATGGACAATGGAGCTGTGCACTCGGCAGACACTGTCCCAATATCAAATTGTATCCTATGATGGAAATAAGATAATTCTAGGTCCTTCTCTTTGGGCTGCCATTTTATTATGTTGCCCCGAAGAAGAGGTCTTTTCTTCTCTGGCTTTGGCTGTTGCCTGTTGTATAACAGATACAATTTAGTTATGGTCATCGTGGTTTCACTTGTTAAGAATTCCTTTCTGGATTGGCTCCATCTTTGGTGAGATTCTTCAAGTGCCCTACTCTGGTGGCAGCAGTGAGGGTGAATGTCTCTTACCTTCCCTTTCAGAACAGTTTCAGTCATTCCCTGAGCAAACCAGAGACACAGATTGGCAATTGCTCCTGTTATTTTGGGAGATGCCCCTGCTTCCGAGGTCCTGCCTGCAGAAATGTGAACCTGTATATGCCTCCCCCTCTTATTTGACAGGCTAGGGACCAGAGCACTGTTGAAAAGTGGAAATTGTCAAAATGCAGGAGTGAGTCAACCTGGCACCATCTTTTTGTTCAGTCAGTGTGCAGACTGAACAAAAGGACGGCGCTGAGTCAATTGAGAGAAAACACGGTGCATGGTCACTTTTTGACCTTCAGCTCTTTCAACCCTTTTCAGTTACAACCAGAACCCGTAGGGTCAAAAAAGTAGATGATGTGTCAAATACATGGGTTACGATTGTAATTGAAAAGGATCAAAAGAGCCGATCATCAAAAAGTGGGGGATGACTGTATGCACAAGCATTATTTTAGGCATATTTGGCTATCAGGATTTGGTAAACTGAAGGAAGGCCAGTGGCAGTAGAGGTGAGTAGAGAGCAGAAGAGAAAAAGACATGGTGGACTGTCCTAGATAGCTTCTAACATCTTCCCTCTGTGGCTTGCCTTTTGTTAACTTTTAGCAGCTGTATACATGGAGAGAAAGGGGCAGCAGCAAGTCACCTATATCAACAGGGGTGGGGTATTAGATTATCTGTCCCTGCAATCTTCATCTGAAGTTGATGGTGGTCAGAGGCCTTTGGAATACATGGGGGTTTCTAGATCTTGTGGAAGGAGTCATACTTGTCCAATCTAGCCATTTCTTATTTTTTTTTCCACCCCAAAGCCTGAAGGCTGATAAAATCTCCCTTCTATGTATGCATGGTCCTCCACAGCACAGATGTTTAAGGTGTGCAGGATCTGTCTTTTGCAGGTTGTCATTGTGTCATAATGCAGTTCAGTAGTGCCAGATGGTAGCTTTGTGTGAATGATGCAGCCATTAATCTGTTGACATGTAGGTCAAAGAGGAAGCTTGCCTATTGTAGTGAGTTTGTTTTGTTGGCAAGCAGGATATTGGCCAGGCCTGCAGGATGTGTAAACTCTTTCTTTCTCCCTTCCTTCCTCCCTCCCTTGTTCTCTCTGCCCAGCAAGCCACACTGCAAGGCCTTGGGATATTGAGGCAAATATCTGGGCCATAATGTCAGCGTGTGGCCACTCCTTCCCTCTTAACCTTGTTCTCCATTCTGTACCCCACCATTCATTGCCAGGGGATTGCCTTGAATTGGCTTCTGATTTGCCGTAAGATGGAGGCCACTCCCTTTTAATGCCCTGGGTATCTTTGCACTTCTTTCAAGCTAGGCAACTACTCCCATGAATTCTGCCATGAACTGTTAGAGAACATGTTTCTTTTGCTCCCTAGAAGTAAAGAAGTAGTCATGTCAGACTTCTGATATTTTTTAAGAGTTTTATTGAATGAATTTAGTGGTGCTGGAAGAGTTCCAAAATAACAATAGTTTGGTGTTTTTTTTTAAACTGCTTTTTGAGTTAAGGAAATTTGGATGTAGCCTTGCTTTTTCTTTTCTTTTTTTGGTACTCAGTTGTATTGGAGATGGGGGAAGGCTCTTCCATTCTCCCTTCTGAATTTGTTGTCAAGGGCCTCTCCTGCATATGGGAAGCCGTGAGCATTCTCCTGCAATAAAAGTGTGTCTCCTCTTTCATACTTAAGCATCTCTTTTGGGGTTCCTCATGAAGGAGACTATGGGGTCCTTAATGCTTCACCTAGGGCTCAGGATCTGATAGCCCTACATGAGCTTTGCTTACCATTGGAACTAATGCAGAAATTTCCTCTACCACTCTAGAACGTACCCATGCACACACACATGTGGATTCAAATTGGATCTGATAATTGCAGGAGGGTCAGTTAGGTAGTATCCTTAGGTGGAGGGGAGCCATTTTAAAAGAAAACATGTTCACTGTTTTGACACACTGCAATTAACCTTTGTTAGACAAGCGAAAATAAAATTTTGGCAAGAGAGATGCTTTTAAATGCATTCTCTTTCATTTCCTGTCTCAGATCCCTTAAAGACTTCTAACTCATCTTATCTTTGGGCCTCAAAGAGTTACACTCCACTCATGGTGTAATAAAACACACTTTAAGTCAGAGGGCCTCACAAAGCAATCCTTGATAATCAGATTGGAAATACAGAATGCGGGGGTGGAAGGATCTCCCGTTGTTTGCTGCTTTGAACTCCTTGAAATACAAATACAGTATAGTAAAACAGTTATGTATTTTTAAACCGTATAAATTGTATTATTTATAATATAGGTATTTGTAAAAACTCAGCAGGACTGTACTAATAAAGGGTTCCATGTTTTAAAAGGGCATCTCCTTTTAAAAATGTGAAGCAGGGCTAAGAATCGCACCCCCTCCCCTGCCGCAAAAAACAGAAAGATGGTTTGATTCAGTCAAAGACAGCTTTACCATTTCCAATATGAGAATCACCTACAGTTATAGCCATTGGACTCATCTAAGATGACAAATGGGAAGGGGAGACCCAGTTCCATGACCTATTTGGGCAGAGGCAAAGCAGTGCTGTATGTCAGAGGATAAATGCGGGCTGGTTACAGGTATACCTCAGTTAAAAATGAAGATGTGTTCCTAGGCATTACTTCTCTAACATAAAAATTGGTACCACAAGCAGAAAGAATAGAGATAGGTTCTGGTTTAATATGTTTTAGTATATATTTTTTTATCCAGAACTAACAATATGCATATGTGAAATGAAGCTTTCACCTCAGGTAAGCCTTGAATATGCAACCAAAAATGTTTTAAGCCTTTTAGAGACCACTTGAGGGATTTCTTCTACCACATAACCAGGGATGAATATTACTTTCTTCAGCCTCCAATTTTGTTACTATTTTCATTCTGGTGACCAATTTATATGTCTATGTTTTTTCAGCATGCTGGGGGTTGCTGGTGAAACAAGACTTATATGTGCCCCCCCCCCCCCGCTGCCCTTTTCTCTCTCTTTTGCTGTTCTTGGATGCTCAGTAAGGGATCTGGAGGCAGTTTCTTTTTTACCTTGTCTGCTGTAGGCAGGCACACATAGCTCTAGTAAGATTTGCTGCAAGAGAATCCTATTCTTTTCTAGATCAAGCTTTATTGCATTGTTTGCTGAATCTTGTGCTGGGAGAAAGGCAGGATATAAAATAAATACTGCAGACACCCTGCTGCAACCTAACACCAAAAGTTTTTCCAGCCCTTCTTCATCATTGTCCCAATATGAATGAGTGACACTCAGAAAAGTCCAGCTAGACAGAAGAGGAAGAAAAGGGCATTTGGGTGGGCTTTACAGGCTTTGTGAAAAGTAACTTGTCAGAAATCTTGTTAACCAAGGTGTGCCTGTATTTTACTGTTTTGCATAAGCTGCCTGTCAAGAATGAAGCTTCAGGGCACCCAATCTCAGCCATCTTCTCTGATGAGCATTGAATCGTGTCTTACCATTAGCCATGCTGGAAACAGAACCCTTGCTAACTATTCTTTACAGATAGCAATTGATGCCAAGGAGTGGAGTGACTTGCCCAAGAATGTTCTGGGTCAAGGACAGCCAGAAAAGCCAATGCAATTCTGGGATGCTTCAACAGGAGCATAGTATCTAATCAACGGAAGTTAACAAGAGTCAAATCTCACCTAGATTTTTGTGTCAGGTTCTGGGCACTGCAGTTCAAGGATATTGACTCTGGAATGTGTCCAGAGAACAGTGACCAAGATGATCAACTCTGGAAGCTGGGTATGTTTCGTTTAGGGAAGACTGATAGGTGACGTGATAGCTGTTCTTAATATCTGAAAAGATGTCACATAGATATTGGAGCAAATTTGTTTTCTGTAGTTCCAAAGACTGGAAAACCAATGAGTTCAAATTACAAGAAAAGACATTCCACCTAAGCATTAGAACTTTTCTTCTGTGAAAGCTCCTTTGACAATGGAATAAATTGTCTCCGAGAGGTGGGCTCTCCATCTTTGGAGATCCTTAAACAGGTGGCAGAGTTGGTACTGCAGAGGGGAGAATACTGGGCTAGAGGCTTTTTTCCAGCATCCATACTACATTTGTAAGCAAATGTGCCATCACCAGTGGCTTCTTTTGCTTTGGTGGCTAAGATGCTTGGTGGTGACATCTAACTTTGCCTTAAACTCACCTGGCAACCTTGTGGGTGGGGGAGCCTCTCTCAGTCTTCCTTCTCTGCAACATGGACACCTGGGAGACTGTGCTTGAACACAGAACATGGGGAGGTCTTAGATTCAAATTGTTAGCGGGCCATGAAGTTTATTAGTCACTCTGTTCCAACACTAGCCACGACCACTGGAAAAATGACAATAGCTGTTCATTGTGTCTCTCTGAGTCAAATGCGTGTGCTTGCAAAAATGAGGGCAATACCGATTTGTTTTAAAACAGAAACATGCAGTATGTTTTAAAGGGTAGCCTGTTGTCCCAGGAGATGGAAGCATGAGGTTCTTCAGATGCCAGGAAGAGTTCTTGATTCATTGTAAAAAAAAAAAAAAGACCGGTCTGCACTGGCTTTTCTCATCATGCTGGAATCTTACATCTGTGTCTGCAATAGTCTAATCTAGCGAAGGCTACAGGCTCTTGACCTCTGCAGTTAGGCTTTAGACCCCTTCGGCTCAAATATGGCCCTTCCTGCAGCTAAAGGACAGACACAGGACGGCGTCCCCCTTTGGATTTTTCTGCTTGACCTCCTCCCTGGAGAAGACCCCTGTTGGTCTCAAAAACTTGCTCTCTTGGAGCGCGATTCCGCTCAGGCCAGCCCTCGCGCATGCGCCACATCGCACCCCGCCCAGCCTCCACCTCCTCCGCCCACGCAGGCGCCATCGTGACTTCGCTTCCGGCCTGCGCCTGCGCTCTGGGAGCAGCTGGTCCGCGCCTGCGCAGGAAGGCAAAAGTGTCGGTGGCAGGGGCTCCTAGTGGCGTCCCCCTCCCTACCACCTACGGCGCCGCCTCAGACGTACGAGCACGCCCGGGCCGCGGTGGCCGCCCTCGCCCTTCCTGCATGCGTGGGCCCGGTGGTGGGGGCGGGGTTTCCGGGGGAGCGCGGGCGCCGTTGGGCCTGACGCGGCGGCCGCGGCGCTGTTGAGGATGGGCCTGAGGGGACGCCGGTAGCGGCAACAGCAGCGGCAGGTGAGGCATTGGCGAAGGGACGGGGGGGAGGAGAGGACGCACAAACACTGTGTGAGCTCGCGGGGCCCCCTTTTCAACCCCTCCCCCCCGGTGAGCAGGCAGTGGTAGTGCGCGGCCAGGCGCACGCGCGGTGCGGAGAAGGTTAAACCATCGGGGCGCATAACCCAGGGGGTGTGTGAAAATAGAGTGGAAGGAACCACGGGGGACGTAAAGCGGGGGCGGGGGAGAGCGTGTAGGCGGTTTTCTGCGTGGCTGCCTGCTTTGCTTAGGAGAGCGATGCTCTTCTCTCGGGCAGGCTGTGGGTTTTCCGGGAGACGTGGTGGGATTCCCTGCCAAGGCGTGGCCTAGACCCCCGCACAGGAGGAGGGTGCGTTGTTTTCTTGCTGTCCTTTTACCGCGTGGAGACGAGAGGTCTCTGCCCCGAAGGGCATCCATTTCTTTGCAAACGGCAGTGACGTGATTCCCCCACAGGGCTGGGTGGGGAGAGGGGAGAAGGCCGCAGGACGGGTTAATATGAATGGCAGTAGTAGCGGATGTTCTTAGATTTATGTCGCCTTCCTGAGCTTCCCCATCAGAGTACTTCAGGAGGATGCCTGCTTCTCCTTAGCTCACATGCTGCCGTTTCAAAATCGTCAGGGGTGCATTGCTGATGATGGGGTTACGTTGAAAGTATTGCTTCAGCTTAGTTGCTGCCAGGCGCTGCCTTACATGGCATCGTGATACTTGTGGCGAGAGGAAAGCAGGAACTGGCAGTGCCATCCCGTGGTTGCTCCTAGGCCTTTTTAAGACTTGGTCCTAGTGGTGATGGGGGACTTTGTATGCCAGCACAGGCTGCAATAGGAGAAAGGGACTTTGTGGCTTTCTTGGCTAGTAACGATGTTAGTCTCCTGCTGTTCTCTTGGTGTGTTCCATTATGACTGTGTATACGCTTGTGGATTGTACCCTACATCCTTGTCCCACTAACCTTGTAAAGTCAGTTAAACAGCAGGACAGGGCTGCCCCAAGGCTGTTCACAAGCTCTGTTGTGGCTAAGCCAAGATCTTCTGTCCAGGTGTCTGACATGGTATCACTTTCTCACATACACATCTCATTGGCTCACAAGATACAAAAAAAATTATACATGGTGGAGAACAGAACGACCACAGTAGGATAAGCAGTTGGGGGAAGGTTATCCTCTCCCCATACCTGACTTTTGACTTGGGCTTTTTGGGGAAGTAGCCTGGCTAGCGAGAGGAAGGAGTGAGCAACCAGTGGCCTTTAACCTAATTTCAGAAGTCTTCCACAAGCAATCATTCCAGACCCCTGGTGAGTGGAGTGATCTGTCTTCCCAAGCAGGCAGCAGGGCAGGAGAGAATGAAGTGGTGGGGAGAAAAGATGAGCTGGCTGCACCCCACCCATTGCTGGCCTTGGTCCTGGCCACAACCAGCACTAACCCCCCCCCCCACACAGATTAGATAGATCCACTTGATCTTATCTGTCAAGAAATACACAAGAAAGAAGATGGAGTATAGGTATGTGCAGGTGTGATTATTGCGCCTGCCACTTTCCTGAGCATCCTTTTTCATCTGTGTTTCACTGCCCTTTGCACTAGGATCCATGCAACAATTTCAGAACTGTTCCTTCCCAAAGGTCTGTTTGTGTTGAGCTGCTGGGGGAGGCTGCTTCCTAGAGTTGCAGTTTGCCCTCAAGCTGTGAGGCAAAGTTTTATTTGGGAAATGGCTGGCTTTTGAGAGCGTTCTCTGCCAGGCTGTTGCGTAGCTGTAGATAGACGCTGACTATGTGGTATGGGGCTGCATACGGTAGTGGAACTCTCCTTTTCCAAGAGTCTTGTCTTTCTGCTAATTTTTAAACTTATTAGTTTTTAAACCTTTATTTTCACAGCAAATATTCCTTAGCTTACAGAGATAATATAACATTCAGTTTCTTCTTCCCCTTTCTTCCATCCCTCCCTCCAATTGTAGTAAATAATATCGCTATCTATCACTGTACATCTAATACATCTTCCTAGTATTGTCAGGTGGGTTATATATCATTCTTTGTATGAAAAATACATTTTTTCCAAAAGAGAGTTTGATCAGATGGTGGATTAAATCCAGAGTTTGCACAGGTCACATAAGTAATAAAGGGCTTCCAAATTTCTTCAAAATTATCTTGTTTAATGTGTTAGCATTTCTGATAGACCCCACTGTTCATCCGCTTTTGTATTGAAAGATCCTCTTAACGCTTTCTATGATTTTATTGGTTTTTGTTTGTTTTGTTTTGTTTAGTTTTGCAGCATTTAAAAGGCACTGCCTGTATCACTGTATCTTTTATTTCATTTTTTCCCCCTTTCCTTTTGGGGCGGCTGTTAGCCTTTAGTGTTGTCCATGGACAGAAGCGCACAGCTGTGCTTCATGTTGATTCTCCTCAGGTTTCCTCAGTTACATTTGAACAGAAAGGGTATTTTGTCTCTGTCATCTGGGAGGTGTGCTGTTCAGGGTATAGCTGTGGGGGGTGGAATTGAAGGTATTTCCTCCCAGTAAGAATTATGCTTCCTCATGAAATTTTCCTTCGGTTTTCAATTTTCGAGCATTGCAGTAACTTAAAATTTCACTTGAGCATTTAGAAATACCATGTAGGCATCTAAAGAAAAGGGGCAGGCCAAGTGACCAAGGAAATGCAAATATAGCAAATAAAAAAGTTCTAGGTGTGAATGATTTTCAGTGTCTCACTCTCTGCAGTGCTTGGGGACTGGAGGGAAATTTCGTTTGAGGGGACAAAATTTTTATTTGAGTAGGCAGTGTCCTAATTTTGCCTCTTCATGTTTGTCTGCAGCAGTCCTGAGACACTGGAACTTGTTGCTGCAAGAAATAAAGTGGCAATAAAGCAGCAAAACTCAAAGGCAGCTCTAACTGAAAGGGATGAGGGAAGGGTGCAGCAGTTAGCAAATTCTTCCAGTTCCAGTGTGTGGGTGCCTGTCACTGTTGGAGGATAATTGTTCCCCAGCTGAAGGATATGTTCAGGCTTGGCTTGTGAACCTGAAGGCTGTGAGCCACGTATGAAGGCAAGCTCCATTTTGGCTATTGCTGGGCCTTTGCCAGACTGTTTCTTGTGTTGCTTGGGGGTGGACTGTTGCATGCCTGCACCTTTCAAAGTCACACATATGTCTCTGCAGCCTTTAAGGGTTGGGAGCAAATGAGTCACTGCAAGGGTTCTGCTCTCCCTGAGAACCTCAGTCCCAAGGTTGTTTACTTGCTGAGTTCCCCATTTCTCTGCTAGCTGGACATGTTTTTGTCAGCTTCACCATCACACCATCACACCAGGCATTCTGAGGCTGTTGCATGTGTGATTTGTCTTTATCTGTCTACACTATGACATGTACACAAAGCCACCTGCTTTTCTGTTCCCTGAGTCTTCACATCTTCCTCTACCTCCCTTGGTTGTGGAGTGTGTGTGAAAGAGCTGAGATGATTTTTTCCCCCTAATAGTAGCCCGCTCAGGGTGCTAAAAATAACTTGGAATTGGTGTTCGACATTTAGGAAATGCACTGGCAGGCAGGAGGGTCTCTTACACTGGGATGATGTACTCACTTCTGCCTTTACAACTGCCTTTGGAATTTCTGTGGGATGTAGCAACAGCTAGACTTGAAATTCCACTCTTGAGAGAGATTTTGAAGAGGGACACATTGTCGGCTACAGGAGCCTTCTTGAGGAAATGAGAGGGCACTGGGTCAGGGAGTAGCAAGCAGGATCCCTTGAGTGGCCTGTTGGCTTTCTCGCTTAAAAGTCTGTGCCAGAACTCTAGAACAAGCTTGACAAGGAGGAGTCACAGCATCCAGTACTTGGCAGCCATGCCGGGGTGGTGGTGGTGGTGGCAGGTTGAAAAAGTGTGATTCAACACTGTGCTTTGGTGATCCCTTCACACTTCAGCTGAGTGGTTCAGTCCCAGGGTGGGTGTCTGGAGCACAGACTTTCCAAAGTGATGCAAAGGAGGGAAGATTGCTGCTGTTCTCTTGTCTGTGGGATTCCAACCAATCCCATAAAAGCTCCCTGGTCTACAGAAGCAAGTAACATTTCCCCATAATGAGATATATTAACTCACTCGGGGGCTAATGTTGCTCACGATTTTCTTAGGACCTCTAATTTTAGAACTAGAGCTATACTTCAGTTAATGAAGTAGTTCCTGAGCGTTAGTTCTTTAACAGAAAATTTGTTACTAGAGGTAGAAATAACATAGAAAAAATTGGGATGGGTCCCTTCACCAAAAAAAGGAAAAGCAATTCAACTTATCTTTTATCCAAAAGTAACACTGTGCATATGCAGAAGGAAATAGTCAGGTAAGCCTTGTAGAAGTAACGAAAGCATTTTGAACCTTCTAGAAACCGCTCAAAAGCTTTTCCAAAATGCATCCAGTTTTTTTTATTTTTATTTCTTAGGCCCCACTTTTCTTATGATTTCCACTTGGGCAGCCAAACCTATAGACCTATGCTTCGTGAACATGTTGGCAGTAGCAGGTGAGGCAGGCTTATCTGCCTCCACTCTTCTCTTGGTTTTCCTGTTCATGCATGCTCAGTACGAGATGCTGTTTGCCTTGCCTGTTGTCGGCAGGAACATATTGCTACAAGAGGGTCCACTAGAGTTGAAGCCCATTCTTTCCCAGCTCAGACTTTACTGTATTGTTTACTGCAGACATGCTGCTGCAGCCTGAGAATAGCCGTTTACGTAGCACTTGTTCATCATCTAGTGATGCTTACTTTTAAAAAAACCCCTCCAACTAGATAGAGGATGTAAGCTAGTGTGGGGTAGTGGTTTGAGTGCTGGACTGTGACTTTGGAGACTGGGATTTGAATCCCTGCTCACCCATGGAACCCCAGTGGGTGGCCTTAGGCAAGTCACACACTCTCTCCGCCTCAGAGGACAGCAAAGGCAACCCCTCTCTGAAAAAATCTTGCCAAGAAACCTCTGTGATAAATTCACTTTGGGGTCATCATATGTTTGAAATGACTTGAAGGCGCTCAACAACAAAACAGAGGACATGGAGGAAATAAAAGGGCCTGGGAAAGTGTAAAGAAATTTTGTAAAAAGGAGCTTCTGTGTCAGAGACTTTGTTAGGTGAAGTATGCCTCTACTTTGTATCTTTCAGGTAAGCCAGAGGTCTTGAACTCATGTGGTTTGGAAATAAATCTGCTTCATTGTAAGCCTGAGCAGATCAAAGTGCACCAAGAAATAAAAAAGCTTTAAAAGAATGAAAAGCATTTCCTTTTTGGTAGGCCCAGATCAGTGGAAGGGGTGAGAGCAGTGCCTCCTAAGCCTAATTCGTTATTTGTATCCCATCCCCATTCTGTCTGCCTGTCAGATGCATTCCCACTTGCTACTTGTGCATAGTTGTTGTTGTGTGCATTCAGGTTGTTTTCTGACGTGCAAAAATCGTTAGTCTTACTGGCTTACCACCTGTTGTTTCACTGTCTTCCTCATCAGGCAAAGATGTTAAAAATCCCCCAGAAGAAGAAAAGTGGTGATGGCCTTGCATTTGGTTTGAGATGTTTGCTTAGGATCAAGGTGGTTTTGAGGAAATAATGTTACTTGACTTTGATACTTTGTCCTCTATCTCTGTGTAGCCAAGAGGGGGTGGGACCTTTACCTGCATCAACCCACCCTGAAGACCACCTTAAGTACCTGCTTAGAAAAATCTCTCAAACAAGGTATGGGCGTGTGACTCTGACACCATAGCTTTTCTTTTCCTTTTTTTAACACCTTTGCTTGAGGAAGAAAATAGTGAACTTTGAAAGCTTGGATTAATGTATTCTGTGCTTTTTGGTTGTCCTAATGAAGGTATGTTCGTGATGTATGTTTTGTTATATTTTGCTGCATGGTCTAATGTGAATATATAATGTGTTTGTGTTTTAACAAAAGTTACTGGATCTGATAAACACATACAGTCTTGTCCTAAACATCTTTCTGTCCATACTGCAATTACACCAGTACTTAATGCTGGGAAGAGGGATGTCTTTTCGTAAAGATCCTTCAGTGAAAGTCATGAATGATCTGAGACTTCTCCCAGATCTCACGTCAGCTGCTAAATGGCAAGGTCAGGCCCCAGAGTGATGACCCACAGATGGAATTGGGGTTTGCCACCAGTCCTTTTTAGAAGAAGGTTACTACCCGAGTCCAACCTGTTGATGGACTGGTTCATTTCTGGGCAGTGGAGAGACTTGTATTTCTGTCTCTTGTCCAATAAGGTCTGGGAGGGGTCAGGCATGAAGCAGAGATGCTGCTGTTTTAGGAAGTAGTGGGGTAAACTGTGTCTGGATCCCCCCCTTCTGACTTAGATTAAGCCCCAGTTCATTTGGTATGGTTTACAGTGAGAGTGTGTCCAAGCCCTTACCATTGGCATACTCTAGGGAAGCTCACAGCCAGATTTGCTTTTGGTTTTCATTTTAACTTCTGGTATCACTAGTGTCTGAGCGTGATGATGGAGAGGGAAAGCCAGGCTATGTCTTGACTCACATGCTACTGTCTGAGGTGGGGCAAGAGAGAGCTTGATGAGGAATGTAGTTCAAGTTAGGTGTCTCTGCTGCAGAATGTGATTCTCTGGGGTCTGCAGCAGTGATGGGGAGCAGCAGCCTTCTGTTTTTTGGACTGTCTCCCTTCCCTTTTGCCTTAGCAGTAGGCAGTGAAGACCTTCTGTTTTGTCCCTTCTCTGCCACATGCCTGCCCCCCCCCCCGTGGGGTCACATCCTGGAGTGCTGTAAACAACTCTGGGGCTTGCAATGTCTGAGTCACACATGCTCTGCAAGTCAACAAGCCTCCCCCCCCACCCACGTGGAATGAACGTGCTGCTCCTGTGTATTCTACCAGGGCCACCGGAAGAAGAATCGGGATTGAGCTGCATTCTCTGAAGTCAGCAGCTGTGGCTTTGTGCCTTTCGGGATGTAAAGCAGCATGGCAGCCTGTGTTGTAGGGACAGGTGTACAATTGCGGGCAGGGTGGGGAACAGGGCTCAGTGGCCCTGTGGGAAGGCTGGATGGATACCTCTGCAGTAGTGTTCAGGGAAATCCCCCAGAATAAAAGAAAGAACATGGACCTTCCCAGAGGAGTATTGCTGAAAAGCTTAAATTGCATCCTCTATGGACTACCTTTATAATCTTTGAAGAACTGCCGTTGAAAAACAATCAGAAACTTCAACTGATCAGAATTTGCAACCAGACTGTTCATCAGGACCTGTTTGAAGGGCCTTTGTTGAAAACAGCTTTATTAGCTAATAATTTGTTGCACGATTCAGAGTGCTGGTTTTTACATATAAAGTCTCATATGACTTGGAACCAGCTATTTGACTGTGTCTTCCCATATAAATCTGCCCCAGGGTTTAAAATCTTCAGGGAAGGACTCTCCTACTGCTGGTCCTGCCACTGTGTGAGGCATGTCTCCTGGGGATATGAGTGGGGCCCTTCTCAGTGGCTCCTCTTGGTCTCTGGAACTCCCTGCTGAAGGAATATAGATTAGGTTCTTTTGTGTTATGCTCCTCCTGGCAGGCAAAGACAGTTGTTATTTTGGCATCCTCTGGCAATTGATTTGGTTGCTGTTGAAAAAGATTTTAACTGTTTGGGTGCTGTTACTACTGCTACCATCATCATCATCATCATTATCATTATATTATTCCTCCTCCCAGATATACCTAACTTTGTGTGGGTTAGAAACTCCTTAGTTCCATCACTCCTCTGATGGTCTTCCCCTGCTCTCTCTATCCTGCTCGCTCTTTACCACCATTTATGAGGCAACAGGGTGTTCTCTCTCCTTCCCTCAACATCTTGAAGAGTTTAGTGACCCTGCAAAGGAAAGGAGCAATTGCTTCCTGCATGTTGTTTTTCCTAGCAAATGGACCTGCCTAGAGACTTTCTGGAGAAATCAATCTGCCAAGCCAACCTGTGACTTTGTCTGCACTATTTATGGATGTCTGCCACCTAGTGACTATAGCTGGTATTGTAACTTACAGATAGAACTAAACCAATTAAAATTAACCATTCTGTTTAAAAATCCAGATGAACTCAAGGTGCACATTTCTATGGTCCCCTTCGTATGGATGGTAAATTTTAGGTGTCTGGGCTTGCGGTCTTGGAGCAGTGGCAGAGACAGATGTATACATGAATGCACATTCTTTGTTTATTACTATTGGTGTATTTGTAATTGTCTTTTAGATGGGTTTTTCTATTTTAATTGTATTTATTTGTGCTTGACCTTTATTCCTGTTAGTCGGTTTATGTACCTTGTTCGGGTGGAAAGGCAAGATATGAAATAAACCCCAGTCTTCTGAATGGGCTGTTATCTAATGGCAACACAGATGGCATCCCAGTGAACCTCTGAGATTAGAAGAGAGGAGAAGAGGCCTTGGTATCCTTGCAGTATAACAGGCTCTTGTCTCTCCTCCATTTGCTCCTCTTTTTCTTTCTCCTTAGCAAATGAGAGCCCTCTTTCTCAATCCCACTGTTGGGGGCTTTGTAGAAGCCAAGCTTATGCAAAGGAGAGGAGGAGGCCAGGGAAGGGGCTGACCCTTCTTGTCCAGCATGCTGCAGAACTCTGCCCTTTGGCCCATATCTCTCCTGGCTGACCAGAGCAGAGGGAATGTTGCTGGTTCAGGCATTCTGCCGGGTCCATTTGCACTCTTATGTAAATTATGCTGAAGTCCTATCATAACACCACCCCAGTTGTTAGTCGGTTGTGGGTCTTAGCCTCTGTGGCAACAACAAGAGCTGCTGTGTCATTGTGCAAGTCTCTTCCCGGCCTGGTTGGGGGTTGGCTTTCCCTTGCTGTTAACCCCCAGCATCAGTGATAAAGCGGGGAGGCACTAAACTCGGGTTATAGAGTTATACGTCAGTTGCATTTTTAACTTGTGGATGCTGTGAATGTTTAGCTGTGTTTGCTCTAACTGTTGTAAGCTGCCTTGAATCCCAAACCAGAAAAAGGCAGGATATTATAACCATCCTCATGCTCAAAGGTTGCATCCCTGTTAGGTTCTCCTCATCTTACTGTTTTGCGTGTATTGAGGTGAGCTAGCTTTTAGTTTTGTGAGGCTCTCTGGAAATAAAGATGTGCTGAGTCTGAGAGATCTGGGTGCTGAATGCTGCTCATGGGCTTCTGGTGACCCCCATACTTCTCTTTCTTACCAGAATCTGACTTGGCTGGATGGAGTTGCATCTGTTTCCATAGCTGCATGAGAGTTGGTCCAGCAGCAAAGAACTGCTCAGTTCACACCAAAGGATCCATCCAGTTCTGACTGCTGATAGTCATCCAATCAGGGACAGCCCTTTGTTCCAAGGAAGCAGATACTAGACTTACATGTAGAGGGGTGGTGTTGGCAGCATACTGTGAGCTTTTAAACAAGTTACTTCCCCATGTTTGCATTTGAGAGCTCTACAGACCTGAGGGGGATGTGTGACAGGCTTCTTCTGTGAGGTTTTCAGATCTCATATTTGAGCAGTCCCACCAGTGGACTGGGCAGAGACTTTCTTGGACATCCTCTCCATCTTCTATTTCCTGGCCTTTCCTAGAGGACACAGTGTGGGGTAGCAAGCCACCTTGTGTGGCACTGGCCCATACACTTTGCCCTCTTAGCCTCTAGGCTTTTTATGCACCTGCAGGATGGCTGTGTGCCAGCAGATCCTTCTCCCCTCTCCAGCAAAAAGCAAGGTGCTTGAAGTCCACAATGTCAGCTGCAGTATAATTCTGTAGTGCACCCAAGCATGACAAGATGATCAAATTGTGGACAGCCCTTCCAGTTACAAACACCTCCGTGGCTAGAAACGTCTTTGGGCTTGTCTTTGAGTCCCTCCACCACCACTACCCCTCAGTTAATCCCATCAGGTGCCTGGGATTAATCTTTCTCTAGCTGTTTGTTTTTGCTGCAAAGGCGCTTTGATCTGAGCATGTGCGGTTCCTTGGAAGGCCCCTTGTCACTTATCACTTCTGATAGCACTGCAAGGCACAGGGGCAGATAAGGCCAAAAGGGAAATTGAAAACAGAGGTAAAAACATTATGGTGAGTGGGGCACGGAGGGGTGATACCATCTGTCCAGTCTGGGCCTGCGATCCAGAAATGTGTATCATCCTTCATCCAGCTTGGTTGCATTAGTGGGGAGGGGGCTTCATTGTCCCTCTGCTTCTGCCCTATATTGAGGCAGCAGTGCAGTAGTCATGCTGGGCGCTATCAGCTTTACTGTGCCTCCAAGCTGCACAGAGCCGCTTGGCTAGCTCTGCAAGGGCCCTTGGTATTAGAGAGAGAGCCAGGCCTGTTGTATTGTCCCAAGGCTGCTTTTCTCACCTGAGGCTTCTGGCCATCCCACAGCTGCTGGTGGGGCACTTAGGTTCTGTGGGGGAACAAGGATGGTGACTGGCTTGATCTGTTGTGTTAGGAGCCTGAGCTTGCACTGTGATGTTGAAAGACTGGACACAGAAGGAGTGAGAGGAACACATTTCAAGGCAGGGAGTGTGGCTCGAAGGTTCACCACCGCATTTTAAGAGTCTCTGCTCCCCCAACTCCCAAGACAGCCATTTTTTTCTACTCTCTGCAGGTCACCAGTTGGCCCACAGTTGTTCAGCTGGCAGAATCTAGACCCTCTCCACTTAACACGGCCACGTCAACATGAATGAAGTGTCGGTCATCAAGGAGGGTTGGCTGCACAAGAGAGGTAAGCAGGGACCCCCCAACCTTCCCCAGTAGTGAAGGGCTGAGGGGAGGCTTGTTAAATTCTTTCTTTGCTAAGGATGAGATTATTCTTACATGCTCTGTGTGGCGCAGATCTCTGTGTTACCTGGAAGCTTGCACAGATAAAATTGACTGCTTGTAGGATGGACATTGCTAGAGGCATGTTTTGGCTTTTCTTCAAGTTTGTGCTGGTTTCTTTTTGAGGTTTAATTCTTGGCAGAGCTTGGTTTTTGCATATATGAGGTGGTGGTGGTGCTGCCACCACTACATCTAAAAGACTGATGGTCTAGATGCCCTTCCGTCCAGGTTTGGAAAGCAATAGCTCACAGATATAACAGTGTTCTTTGTAGCTTTCTTGCAACTCTGATTTCTTGCTTTGGAGATAGATCAGAGCCCAAGCTTGAGCAGTTTCTGGAAGCAAGGCATGCTACAATAATATTATCACAAGCCTTGGAAAACTGTGCACACTTCTGGTCACTGCTGCTCAAAAAGAAGGTTGGAGAACTTTAAAAGGTGCCAAGAAGGGAGAATAACACAGTCAGAACGCCAGAACAACTCCCCTTCAGGAAAAGGCTGCAACAGTTGGGACTGTTTAACTCAGAAGGATAGTAAACAAAAGAAAATATTAGAGGGGAGTATAAAATTATGCATGTTAGAGGAGAACTACTGAGATCATCACTAGCACCTAGAGAGTTCGTCCACTGAAACGGAAAGGTCAGGACACACAAATTAAAGGACTTCTTTGCAAGACCAGAATTGAACTGTGGAATCTACTATCATCAGGTGTAGCATTCATCACCAACTTAAGATAGATTTCAAGGGGAAGAGGTCAGTTTGTGGGGCTATTAGTGGTTTCTAGTAAGTATGAGCAGAAGTGTCCTCTTGTGTTCCCATTGCCATTCAGTTGCCCACTGGGCAAAGGAATAGATGGCTAGCTAGGGACCAATCCAACCACAAGAGTTTGAATCAGGAAGTTGAGGCAGGAGCTTTGACAGATGTCCCAGTGGCATCAGGAGTTGCCGCTGAGCAGTTGTCCATGGGCAGTGGTCGCAGAGAGGCCCTCTGAGCCATTGCTTTTCCCCAGTGACTGCCAGCTAGGTGACTGCATTCTGCCTTCATCTCATTAATCACCAATTCTCCTGTGGTTTCTGGCATAAAGTGGTGAAACTTGGCTTGAAGCTGATCTTCTGGCTGGTTGACTGCCGCTCCCTCTGACCCTTATTCCCTTGCTCAGGCAACGTAGGCGATGGCCAAGCCATGAGGACAGAGCTTTTTGCTGGGGGTACACCCTCTCTATGACTGGGGTGCTCAGGTCTGTGGGAAAGATCTCACTGCGAGCTGGCTGGCCGGCTGGCCAGCTGGCCGGCTGGCTGGCTGGCTGGGGGCTCTAGATTCTTGAGCCCAAGATCTGATGGTCGGTCATGCTCCATCCAGCCCCAGTTCCCTGACCCAGTTCAGATCAGCAAAGATATAGCTAGCCTTCTGCTACTCTGGTTTGTAACAGAGAAGGAGGTGCCCTGTGGATTCAAGAAGTAGCAGCAGTTAGATTTGGAGGATTCTGTCTCAAGACTACAAAGAACCTTGTCTCATGAGCCACATTTTCAAATGATAGAACTTTTCAAACTGAGCGAGCTTATTCTTCTGCACCGATGTTGTGTTGTGTTGTGCTTTGGCTGGGAGAACACACTCCTCCTCCTACTTAGGCCTTGCTGGCCTAAGGAGGAGCCATGTGGGTGGGCCATGTGGACCTAAGGAGGAGCCGTGTGGGTGGGCCTTTGGGCAGCTGCAGAATCCAACATGACAGATGGCACCTGTTAGGAACAGGTACGTCTGTCACAAGAGCTGTACCCCTTGGTGCAAGCACTTCAGTCCAGAAATACTTCTTTATGTTTCTTCAAGTTCTCTCTTTCTGCTTACCCTGACTCACACCTGCTCCCGTGGCAGTCTCAGCTGTCCCCTGCAGTGCTCCGCCTTGCGCCCACCCCCACCCCCTGTTTTGTGCTGTGGCTCCAACAAATTCCTCTTCCCTGCTGACAAATATAGCTGGCAGCTGGTGGTGGCCAGGCTGGCCTGGAAGCTATTTTAGTACCTGGAGTCGGGTGCAGCTTCTGGCTGGGTGGGGCTGGGTGAGCCCTGCTGAGAGAGGCCCCCTCTGTTGTACACAGTTCTCTGAAACTGTGAGGAAAACCGAAGGCTTGATGTGAGCCACAGTCATTTGCACAAGAGACACTTTCAGGCCTGGGCACAATCTCTTGTGCAAAGCTGCTTGACAAGGTTTTGTTATAGAGCAACCTGCATAGATAAGTGGGGTCAGAAACAGATGTAAAAGCCAAAAGCTTTGGGGCATATAACATGTCTTCTGTAAGAATCTTGGCATTCGCTTGCGGGAGAGGCCCCATGTGGAATTGTACCAGACCACAGTGCAGGAGAGTTGTGACTCTGGAGGAAGAGTTCTCACTCCACAGTCCCTCCTGGCTGTTCAGCTTAAATTGTTGTGGTATTCCAGCTGCTGAGATTACTGGGAAGGGGCTGGTATGTACATTCCGGAGGTTATCTCTGTGACAGAATTGTTGGCACTTTGCGGATCTTGAAAGACAAGCAGAGAACTGACCAGTCTTTCTCCTGGGTTCTCCAGCACTGCAGCTGAGCTGAAATTTAAATTACTGTCCATCTTGCCAGGATAGGCTCAACTGTCAAAGTTGTGCAGCAAGGACTGCAGTAGATAAAGAGTCCCATTCTTGCTTGCAGATGAATGTGTTATATGTGAGTGGAATACATACCCCAGGAGGCTGTTTGAACCTTTGTCAGGCCTGAAGCATGTAGGAATGTGATCTCAGGGTTGTTCCAGTGCAAACTTCTGCTCTGCCTCTCTGCCCAGCCCATGCAGAGCCATCAAGTAGGTAGGCAGTAGGAAAAGACACCTGGTTCTGGGTGACTTGAGGGAAAAGAGACGGCAGGATTTGTATATCTCATGCTGTTGAGCCTATGTCAGTCAGTCCCTAAAAGCAGTATAGTGGGAGAGACTTGCCAGAAGTAGTAGGAAAGAAATGCTGAACTGCTCAGAAAAGATGAAGTATAGTTGAACTATCATAATGCAGGGACAAGTACCATGTAGAATGCCAGTGTGAACAGTTGTAGTACGTATTCCAAAGGCTGGCTGGATGTCGCTCTGAATCCTTGCTCTGAAAAACACCGTATCTGTCCCATCTTCTTTTTATAGGTGAATACATCAAAACCTGGAGACCCAGGTACTTCCTTCTGAAGAGTGATGGGTCTTTCATTGGGTATAAAGAGAAGCCGGAAACAACAGACCAGAGCCTTCCCCCCTTGAATGACTTCTCTGTGGCAGGTATGTCATGCACAGAAATGTGAGAATGCTGAGTGAATTTGGACAAGTAGTAGGATGATTACCGGACTCCAGGAGGTCTGAGAGATGTGAATAATTCCCTTCCTCCGTCCTCATAATCTTATGCTGGGAATGAATTGTTCCCATTTTCCTAACTGGAAGTTGTGTGCTTGGGAGTGGAAAGAAGTCCCAGTTGTCTGAGACAAGATTTCACAAGATTTGCAGTTGCTTTCTCTTGCATCCCATACCAGGAGAAAGACAAGATATAAATGAAATAATACTGTTAAAATTGAATTGCCCCATAGGTTGCTCTTGTCCTTTCTTTCTCTTTCATGCTGATGTGTTTTGTTTCTCTGTGTACATGGGCAAGTGAAATAGGTTGTTATCCATCCAGGCTGGATGATGGTTTATCATGGTAGTGTGGGTGAAGATCCCACTGTGTAGTAGTGGGGCAGCTGGGAAGTTCCCTAAGATCCATTTGGGAGGGAGCATATATGTAGCTCTTGAGGTAAAATCCTCAAGGCTAGGGCAAGGCAAAAAGAGGTAATAGCTGACAGGAATCTGTGCCCTTACGAGCTTGAAGGGAAGAAATCACTGAGAACTAACTATTTCAGAAGAACCCCCACTTCAAACTCTCTGTCTCCTTTGCTTGCTTCTCAGAATGCCAGCTAATGAAAGTAGAGCGCCCCCGTCCCAACACCTTCATCATCCGCTGTTTGCAGTGGACGACGGTCATTGAGAGGACGTTCCATGTGGACTCCCCAGATGAAAGGCGAGTAGCATGAGCGCAGTTCAGTTGGTGTGAAAGCACAAACCCAAAGGCAAATGGGATTGAAAAGGGGGTTGTTTCATTTTGGTTTCTCAGCTGCTTTGGTTTCTTTGACTTCCCGTCATACAAGATGGCAGTGCCATGTCTGTCCCCAGCACCTGGGAATCAGGCATCTTTTGCCCTTGAGCATGAAAGAGGCGTGATTGGTTTTGAGGACTGCCAGCTATTGACCAACCCGTAGGTTTTCTTCAGCCAACTTTTGACAACCACCTTGTCGCCTGGGCCAGTGAACATTTGTAGTCCATTGTGGCAGGGAATTTCAGGTGGTCATAACACTTTTGCTTGAGGAAGTGTTCATTCTTTCCACCCTGAGGGTTGGCTTAGGCTCATAATAGGCCCTTGCTTTCCCCAGGGAGGAGTGGATCCAGGCCATTCAGATGGTTGCCAACAGCTTAAAGAACCAGGAACCTGAAGAGGATAGGATGGACTACAAATGCGGCTCTCCTAGTGATAGCACAGGGGCCGAGGAGATGGAGGTGGCAGTGACGAAGACCCGAGCCAAGGCGGTAAGAGGGACCAATATGGGGTGGGGCAGAGGATTCTGTTCTGCTTTGATTTAGCTGGAGGCAGCACAGAGGAGAACCCAGTGCTTGCACAGAATAAGAAGTCTAGGCTCATCCTGGTAGTGCTACCTTAGCAATGGGGATGAACCTCTTACATATTTAATGTTTTCTTAATTCTGGTTTTAAAGGTTCTGAGTCTGCTAATGGGAATGAAATTGATCAGTATGTTCTTTCTTTGCTGTTTTTTGATTAAAAGACCATGAATGACTTTGACTACCTGAAGCTCCTTGGAAAGGGCACTTTTGGGAAAGTCATCCTCGTACGGGAAAAAGCCACTGGACGCTACTATGCCATGAAGATCTTGCGCAAAGAAGTAATCATTGCCAAGGTAGGGCTCTGGTTGGGAAAGACTGCCTGTCAAACAACATCAGGGCCAAAGAGAAGTGCACTCTGAGTTGCATGGGTTGGTGGGATTTAGCATTGCCTCTGAATGTGTGGTGGCATCCTGCTGAGTTAAGATTTCTGAAAGAAATGGGAGACCAATGTTGAAATGAAGGTTTCTCAAGTTTTTTGAATCCAGAGCTGTGGAGAGAAAGTGATTCCAAATCCATCCTCCTTTTGGGTTCCTGCAGACTCCAAGGTGTTGTGCATGCAGATATGAAGGTATACGAAGGCTTTTATGAATCTTATGTTCCTCTACAGATCATTTTCTCCTCCCACCAAAAATGCCAATATCTGCTGTCATTTTATAGGCCAAGGAAGACTTTTTTCTTTTGGCAGGCCTTTGATGATGGAATGCTCAGAGAGAAAATGGCCTTACAAGAATGTGCTGTACTATTGATTTGTTTCTGTTTTTTACATTTATTTTTGTCTGCTTGATTAATTTTGTTAATTGTTACAAATAATTAAAAATAATCTGTATATCTTGTTCTTAATTGCCTTTCATTCTACATTTAATTACATTTTTAATTTTTGTATGATATAAATTTTAAACCTGTAATCTGTCTTAACAGGATGAAGTGGCCCACACTGTCACAGAGAGCCGAGTCCTGCAGAACACAAGACATCCCTTCCTCACAGTATGTAACACTGAAGAGCTGGGGGGCCCTGTCTTGCCATATCAGCCTGCTGGCTGCTCACCTGGATCCATCAGAGTAGCCACCAACTGCATCCTGAGAACCCCGTGGCTGCTTTTGGATAGAGTCTGAATGGACCATTGGCACCTGGGTTGAAAGTTTTAAGACCCGCTGGAGTTTTGATAGGACTGCTTAAGCCTTGAAACTGTGGTGGTGCCCAGTTCAGTGTTTGTGCCGTCTTTCTCCCTAAAGGGTCTGAAAGCTGGGGGTGCTTCATATGTCTTCTGCCTCCTTTTCTATTAAGGCCACACGTGCTGAGCAGAGCCAAGTGCCTCCTCACTCCATCTGTTTCATGGCAGGTTAGGCAGCTTGAGGCTGTCTGACTGACTATTATAAGCCTTTTCTGCTGAAAGCTGGACTTCTTTCCTTTCCAGAGTGACTGGCTCCCAAGGGGAAGGAGGGTGGGACTGTGGTACCTCCTGAAAGGGGGAGGACACAGCTGCTGTTTCACAGTGGTGTCTGTTAACTCACATTTCTAGGCACTGAAATATGCGTTCCAGACCAACGACCGCCTCTGCTTTGTCATGGAATATGCCAATGGTGGAGAGGTGAGTGCCTGTTGCTAAGAGATCTGTGACTGTCCTCTAGGCCATGCAAGGAGACTGCTTCACATCTCAATGACTAAGCTCAGAGGTTTCAAAGAAGAAATGTTTCTCCCCAGGCCTGGTTCTTTGCTGGAGGAGGGAAGTAGGGCTTGGGTGCTTTCTGCAACTTATGAGTGATCAGCTGCAGCACCCTCGGCTGGCGAGAGCCTCACATGCTATGGACTGTTGGAGCACCGTGGGCTTTGAGCCCATGCAGTCAGGTTGCTTGGCTGCAGTTCCTGCTCTTCACCATTTCCCTTTGGGGCCTTTCTGTCTTCCCCTTGCAGCTGTTTTTCCATCTTTCGAGAGAGCGTGTTTTCACTGAGGACCGTGCACGTTTCTATGGGGCTGAGATTGTTTCTGCCCTGGAATACCTCCACTCCCGGGATGTCGTTTACCGTGACATCAAGGTAAGGTGGAAGAGGGTTGTTACTGGCATGGCTCTCTGCTCTCTGAAGGAAAGAAAGGGACAATGCTTGGTGGGTTTTTGTGAGGAGGGAAATTCCCACATTCTGGGCACCACCACATTCCTCATTGCATTAGTCGTATTTCAGATGGCAGAGGAGTGCAGAACAGGGCCTTCCATTCAGATCCTAGGACACAAAGCTGACCCAACACTCAAAACCCAATGATTTTGGGTTTTAAAGAGCATGTGAACTGGGCTGAGGAATGCCCTGGAACTAAAACTTTTGGAAAAGAAAGGAATGGTTGAAGTGTTTTGAGCTTAGGAAGAAGGCAAGTAAAGGGGGACATGACAGACATGTAAAATTCTGCATGGTGTTGTGACAGTAGAGAGACGTTTTCTTCCTAGAACCTATTCAGGGATCATCCACTAAAACAGATTGATGGGCAATTCAGGGAAGGTAGGTGGAAGCCCTTTCTTCACATAGAGTTTAAACTGTGGGATTCAGTATCACTTTGATGTAGGGATGACCAACAATTTGGTTAGCTTTAGAAAGAGGGAATTTTGACAGATTCACAGAGGGTAAGGCTACCAATGACCACTAGTCAGTATGCTCTTCTACTAGTTATTAATGAGTCTGAACACATCAGAGGGTGCTCTTGCACTCCTGGTCTGCTTTAGTGCTTTCTAGAAGAGGCGTTTGGTTGACCACCATGGAGATAGAATCCTGGACTAGTGGAGTCTGATCCAGCTTTGTGGATCTTGCATTCTTAATAATAAGAATGCTATCTGCTTCATTAGACAGGCCTTTTGTCAGTGGCGTGGCCCCAAGACTCTTTCCCGAGAACATACTAGTGTACATTGCAGCAGTCTGAAAGGAATCTGGCCAGGCAACACATGTATGGTGTAGTTGAATCTGCTTTTTGATGTATGATTGCAGCAGAGTAGCTTAGATGGGCACCAGCCTGCTGCTCACTCACTCATAGATCAACCTAAAATACAATTTGCACCTACAAAATACAATGTGACCTGCTTGCTGCCACCTGTTCTCTCATATCTGCCTCTAAGCTACTCCCAGTTGTTGATAGCACATGTCAGTCTTAGTGGCTTGGCTCTCTAGTGGCTTTGTAAAGATTTCTGCCATTTGAGACACACCATGCCCTTTTATGCTTTTCAGCTGGAGAACCTCATGCTGGATAAGGACGGACATATAAAAATCACTGATTTCGGTTTATGTAAAGAGGGCATCACAGATGGTGCCACAATGAAGACTTTCTGTGGGACACCAGAGTACCTGGCCCCTGAGGTAACGGAAATTCCCTTGTTTGTAATGTCAACTTGCCAAAAGGCTTCCAGTCCCAAACAGGCAGAGGAGCAGGTGATGAAAATGGAGGGTCAGCTGCCTTGGAAAGAACGAAACCAGTGAGGAAAGCCAATTTTGCAGTTGAGGTCATGCCTCTTCCTTGTGAGGGCTGGTGGCACACCCCTCCTGGCTGCCAGGTTCTCATGACGTGCTCCACAAAATGTCAGGAGTTAAGTCTCTCAGAGCACAGGAGTATCTGAGTGTGGTAGGGTGTTGAAAAAAGCTGCACATGTTGGCCAGGCCCCAGAGACAATGGTTGCCTTCTGCCCCCAGCACCAAGTCACTCCCCGCTTCTTCCTTCCAACCGTAGGTGCTGGAAGACAACGATTATGGGAGAGCTGTGGACTGGTGGGGCCTTGGCGTGGTCATGTATGAGATGATGTGTGGGCGCCTCCCCTTCTACAACCAAGACCACGAACGCTTATTTGAGCTCATCCTCATGGAGGAGATACGCTTCCCACGCACGCTCAGCCCTGAGGCCAAGGCTTTGCTGGCAGGGCTGCTCAAGAAGGACCCCAAACAGAGGTCAGTGAGGATCAAGTGAGGAAGGAGAGGTGGCAACAGCTGTCCCCTGGGTTGGTGGCATGCTGGAGAAGGAGAGGCCTGTTTTCAGAGCCTTAATGAGCTTTGATTCAGCTGTCCAGGGCTCTACAGGTCAAGTGAATCACCTCTTTTGTTAAATGGGCCCTGTGGGTGGGTGCATGTTGGGTGGCTTCTGGAACTCTTCAGTGGAAAATTTGGAGCCCCATTCAAAGGGAGACGCAATGCAAAGGGCGTAGCATATTCCTATGATGACGAAAGTACAAGCCCTCAGGTCCTTGCAAAGCCCCTTCACCCAAATTTTGCATTACCACTCCCCAAAATTGCCCTTAAATAGTCATAGTTGGTCAGTCAACACTTCTGGATGCGCTCAGGAGAAGCAGATACCTTTCAGATTTCCCACTCGGTGTCTCAGGAAAAAAGAAGGATGGCTGAAATGGAAACCACAAGTTACTTCCAGTTAGGCCTTCGAACAGTTTTCAGGGGGTGCAGCCTACTCTGTGAATGAAAATTGGTTCCTGTTCCTCCTTTAGTTGGTCAGTGCAGTTGTTCAAGAGAACAGGAGCTGAAGTTTCACCCACACATACACACACAATAGAACTCTCACTCCTGTGTTTCTTGAGACCCTAGTTGTCCCTGTAATAGAGGGCTGGAGTTGAGGCACAGATACTTCTACTTGAATCATGGGCCTCTCGTAATGATTCTTGCTCATGTGCATGTGTGCATTCCCCTTACCCTCGCTACACATACCCAGATCTTCCAGTAAAGTGATCATGGAATCCTTTGTGTCTCCAGGCTGGGAGGTGGCCCCAATGATGCCAAGGAGGTCATGGAGCACCGTTTCTTTGCTGCCATCAACTGGCAAGATGTGGTTCAAAAGAAGGTAAGGGGAAGAAAGTGACTCATCACATAGCTCTGACTCCTTCCCTCCACCTTCCCACAGGATGTGGGAAGGTAGAGGGAAGGATGTTGCCATTCTGGATGCTGTTTGTCTTTGAGAAGGAGTGGTCCAGGGTATTGGGAACTGTGTATGACCAAGCAGGGTCATGAACCAAGTTGACCTTTTTCTTTCCAGCTCATCCCCCCATTCAAGCCCCAGGTGACATCTGAAATTGACACTCGGTATTTCGACGACGAGTTCACAGCGCAGTCAATAACCATCACGCCACCTGACCGATGTGAGTAGGGTGCCGTACGTCCTTAAGGGGATTACATTGCAGCCACATACCTCTGAGACAGCCAGCCTCTGATGCTTGGGGAGTCCTAGGCCTAAGAATTGGGCTGAGGGCAGGGGAGCAGGTTATTTCTTGTCCAGCGCTTGACAGTGAGAGTATGAGTGCGTTTTTTAAACCAGTGTTTTCAGCTTCTTTAGAACAGCAGTTCCTAAATCTCTGCTCTCCTTCCCTGCAGATGACAGCCTGGACTCCTTAGATTCTGACCAGCGGACCCACTTCCCCCAGTTTTCCTACTCGGCCAGCATACGGGAGTAGGCAGGCAGCCTTCCCATGATGCACCTGAAGGAGAGACGGATAGTGGAGGGTGCCAGACAGCAGAACTCCATGTGGTGGGGAGGATGTGTGTTTCTGGTTCCTTCCCCCACTTCCCCCCATGTAGCTGGTCCGGCAGCGCCCTGGCTTCCAGAGGGACTGAGTGGACTCCCCTATGCCTGCTGCTGCACTCAGCCTCCCACAGCCGGGCCCCAGGGCTGGTCCTGCGCTTGCCACCATCAGTCAAACCGCTTGGAGCAGCGGAGCCCCTCTGTGCCCTGCTCCTGCTGACTCTTGCATCCCTAATCTCCAAGCCCCACTTGAGCTTTAAAAGAGAATGGATTTGGGCGTGTTTCTTCTTCGCTTTTCACCAATCTGTGCCCTGCCATGGGCTTGCATTTGGATGTTTATTTGCAAAGCCTCCCGGGTGGGAGGAAGAGGTCACACTGGTGCCGGAATATTTGCGTGAAGCCAGGCAAGAGGTTTCTGGAGAGGGAGGGAACCTGTGGAATGGAAAGAACTGTTTGCAGCAAGAAATTGACATGCGACATTCAAAGGCACATTCTGTTGGGGGCGCCAGCTGCTTTACTGCAACATTGCATGCGGGTCATGGAGCGCACAAACCCCTCCGCTGGGGCAAAGCTCACAAGAGCCCCAGGTGGTGGTGGGAGTGTCCAATAGGTCACTTAAACTGGCATTGTGGGGCCAAAGCAGACCAACGGTTTCAGGTTTGCAAGGAGCGAAGGACACATCTCTGCAAACTCGCATGCCCCTTTTTGACCTCCACTGTCCCCTGAGAGGGAATTGGCATGAAGCTCCTGGAGCGTAAGGGAGGGTTCTCCAACCACTGCTCCTGCTGCTACGTGTGGTTACCAAAGCAATAACGGCTCCCTTCAGGACTGTCTTAACCCAAGGGCAAGGCATGCGCAGTGTTCCCCTCTCCTGTTTCTCAGACCCACTCACCGCCAGATCTCCTTCCCTGTAAAACAGTTGGCTAACAGGCCTGGGCCTCGGGTGTGTGTGTTGGCAGCAGTAGCCATGCAACATGGGCCTGGCTTATGTCACATCCATGGCAGCAGGCAACTGCAGCCTGTACCACCCTCCACTTCCCTCACTTTAGTGAGTGAGTGGGCTGACTTAGGTGGAGTGTGGCTGCCATTGGTAGGAATACCCGGGTGCCCCCTGTGAACAGCCAGAAAGTCAAGATGTTACCAGAGCAGTGGAGCTCAGGGTCACTTTATCACACCTGAAGGAATTGGCCTGATTTGGATAATTCCCCTGTGGCAGATGTTGGTTGGTCTGGATGGATGGTCTTGAGTGACATCAGCATCTTTCTTTCTGCAAGTGTTGGTGGTGCACTTGTGCAGCTGCTACCTCCCGAGGGCAAAATGGTTGCCCTCTTCCAGTTGCAGGCAAAATGGTTGCCTGCCTTGAGCCTTGGAATCAGGAGGGATCAGGCCCAGGTGCTATAGTTTCCAGCTGGCCAAGCACCCCAGCAAGTGTGTTCCTTTGTCCCAAGTTCCGCAACAGAGAATGAGTGAATGTGTATGTGTCCCCTGTTAGAGTCAGAACAGGACAGCCTGCTTTCTTAGAACCAAAATCTTGACTATTGTCTGTAGAGCCCCCCCCACCCCTGACGCTGCCCCAGCTTCTGTTGCATTCCTTGCATTCCTCCCTTTCTTTTACTGACTGTAGAAAAGATGGCCTTCCCTTGCTATACCATTGTCTGCATTCTTAAATGCCTTTCCCCAGCAAAGATCTGTCCCACCAGCACCACTGCTTCCTGCTCTGGACTTCCTGTTGTTCCTGCTAGGACTTAGGGATAGATAGAGGAGACCAGGCAGGCTGGCTGCTTCTATGGAGTCTTCAGTGTTTACAGTAGCGGGAGAGTTAGAAAAAGGACTGTGCTGACCTTTCTAAAAGAAACAGAAAAATCAGAGGTCTGCAGTCAGCCTTCTGTGCCCCCCAACAGTCCTTGTTTTCTTTCTGATCTAGTCATTTTTTGTCATCAAACCTTGCTCTCCCCCAGCTCCCCAACAACACACATACATATACACAGGAGCTGTTAGCCTGATCCTGTCCATGTTCGTGAACAAGTGAGTCCCATAAGTTTTGAGTAAGGGTCTTGTATAACTGTAGAGTCAAAGCCTTGCTAGCTTACTTTGAATGTCTTTGAATACCGTATGTTCTTTCTGGAGCCCTGTTCCTCCTTTGAGTACTCAGTCGCTGTGGCTATTTCAGCAAAGACATAGTTTGCTCTGACGGCTGTTACCTAGAAAGCAAAAGCAGCCCAGCACCTGAGCCTTCGTCGAGATCAGCTGCTCCACTGAGGTACTGATGAGTCTGTGTCTGTGACAGGAGCTTCTCCTTTTTTCTCCTGGAGAGGTTACAGGAGTCTTGATAATCCTGTGCACAGTTAGCAGGAGGAGACTGGGAAAAGCCGGGAGCTTTGCTCTGAGCATGTAAGATTGAACTGTAACATAAAGTGTAGATCTCCGTCCTCCCATATGAATGCCTGGTTATGTGGGGCTGAGAGCTCTCTTCCCCCAGGCCCAGTGCAGTGTCAGGAAAGGGGATGCCACCTGTAAGGTGTCATTCACATTGCATTTCCTTCAGATAGACACTGAGCAGCCCTTCCTGCCTGGGCTCAGTGCATTGTTTGGTTTCCTGTAAGGCATGGAGTGGCAGTAATCCTGTCACATCTTAATAGCTGGGACAGGGAGGCAACTGCACCGTTTACCAGTTGAGTAAGCTGAAACATTGGGAGGAACTTGACTCTGCCTTAGGACCACTGCTCCACCCAATCTAGAATTTCAGCTCTGACAAGCAGCAACTCTCCAGGGTCCCAGGTAGGGATGGAGTGGTTGGGGGTCCTCAGCCCTGCTTGAAGATGCTGCTAGGAGATATGCTGAGGAGCTTTTGAATCCAGTGTCGGAGCTCTGGGTCTCCTTGTTGCTGTAATGTTTCTCAGCGTTCAGCAGAGAATGCGGGAAGGGGCCACTGTCTGGTGTTCCTGGAAGTAAACACAAGGCAAAATGACCTGGGCTGCTAGCATGTCCTAGGATTGTGTGTTTAGTGGGGACCACTGTGTTTTGTTAGGGTCCTTTCAGTCACAGACAGAATACCAGACAAGTTCAGTGCAAGAAGAGAAACACCAGAGGAATGTTTCTCTATGAACTTCTTCCCTCTGGTGAGGGGTGGAATTGTCAGTTGTAAAAACAGCTGACATTTCCTAGAGTCTTTCTCTTAGAGAAGGGCTTCCTGATGTAGGGGCTAGCAGCCTTCCCCCAAGTATGCCAGGGGCCGCTACCGTATATGTATCCATTGGCTCCAATGGTTTCTTTCTTTCCTGAACGGGCAGCTGATGGCTCATGGACCAGCACTGGTCCCTGGACCACGCCTCTGGGTGACACTGCCTTAGACTTTTTTGTGTGTCAACCTCAAGAATCAAACCTTTGTATAGCCTTCAGGCAGATCCTTGCAAAGTGCATGTGGCACTGTTGCAGATGAGATTGCCCTCTCAGGGCATGAGAATAGCCTTCTAAACAGCTTTAAAGGGCCTGAAGTCTTTGGGGGCCAAAAGAGCTCCCCATTGTGCTTTTAGGAGCTACTGTTGACCATGGCTTACAAGCCACCATGCTCCAAGTCTTGCCACAGGGGCTGCTCTACACACGCTACCTCTTGCTTGGCGGTGGAAAAAACAGCTCTGGAGGTAGGATGCCAAGGCTGCCTTGCTGCCTGAGCACCAACACAAAAGCCTTGCTCCCCGGAGCTTGCTGTTTTTCTCCATAATGAATGACAGGGGAGTCATTCTGCCCGGGTCCACCCTTGCTTAGTGCCCCACAAATCTTGCAGGGGCCATGGTTACTTTTGGGGGAGGGGGGTGGCAAAGCAGCTGCAAGAAGCTACCCAGTAGCTTGGCACCATAGACAGGTCTGGGTCTGTCCCATTTCTTGGGAAATGGCTGTTACCGCTTGTGCTGCAGACCCTTCCCACCATTCTGAAGAATGCCACCTTGGTTTGAAGTGGCAGCTGCCCAAAGTCGGAACAGGCCCAGCAGGGGTTCTGCAAGGGGAGCTTGCGGACTTACTGACCACAGGCACAAGCCCTTTGGGCCACACTGCCGAGGTCTTTCTGTGGTCCACCACCAATTCTCTGAGCCTTCTAGCCTTACGATCCCTTTTAATGGGAAGCATTCCTGGGGTGCTTTCAGCTGTGGGTCCCGGTGATCTTGGCTGGTCATCCCGTGTTCTTACCTCACCCCCAGTGATGGCCCTCCTGCTGGTCAGATCCAGTAAAGCTTCTTCCCATAAGAACACAAGTAGAAGAGACATCTGTTTGAATGTAAACACACATCTGATCCCCCCACCCAGATGCAAGTGCCCCCCCCCAAATGCTGACCAAGCCATTACACTTACCCAGCTGTAGTGCCATTGTCAGGACTCGGGTGTCCCTAGAGAGTGGGTGGCCCTTTGACCTGCCTTACTGTTACAACCTCTCCAAAGAGTGTGGCACCTTTGGAAGCTGATTCCTCTTCTAGCTTTTACAAGCTTTGGTGTGTAGACAGATAGCCCCTGGTCTGGATGGTGAGATTTCCCCCTGCCAGGTTCACAGGCAGCTGGCTGCCTGAGCATAGCCCTGCTGCCCAGGGGCAGGGGAAAGACTGACGGGGGTTGGTCCTAAGGTGTCCCCTGCCTTGCCCTTTTGCCATCTTGCTCTAACCAGACCACTTCTGACGCTTCTTCAGCTGGGCTCAGGCTGGAACTGGTTCTTTAAGTCCGAATTCTTCAAGGACGTACGAATGCCCCTGTTTCTTCCCCCTAGGTGGGGGCGGAATGGGCTTCTGAACACCGCAGGTGCTGAACTCCAGCCTGTGCTCTTTGGTTGCCACTTGGCCTTCCATTTCAGGGCAAGCCTTCCCTTGATGCCCACCTAACTCCAAAGTGCCAGTGGTCTTTGAACCTCAGCTAGGTGCTTTGTGGTTTTGATGACTTGGTCTGCTTTCACCCTTCAGGAAACAAACTTGGGATTGTAACCAAGGTGTATAGGAACACTTGGATCCCTGGACTACACATTTGAATTTAGAGTGAAACCCAGATTTTAAAAAAAACACACACACACACACACACACACACACACACACACACACACGGGGAGTGGGGTTAATAAAAGTATTCCCCCCCCCCTTACTTGGTTTCTGTAGTTGTGGTACTTGAGGTTTCTTAACAGAACACTGACCCTTGTTAGCAGCTTTGGGGAGGGGGATGTTTCTGCTGATGTGCTGTGCTTTTGTTCTTTGTGGTCTCTCTCTCTCTCTCTCTCTCTCTCTCTAGGTCCTGAAACCCCCCACCCCACAACAGCACTTGCAACCCGAGCCAGCCTTTCTCAGGCTTTTGCCTGAGATCAAGAATTCCGCTTGTAAAATAAGGTTTGCCTGAGAGGCGAGTACTCCAGAGCATCCTTTGTAAAAAGTGGGTAATCAGTAGGAAATGCTTGGGGTTTTTTGTTTGTTTGTTTGTTTTCAGTTGGATATTTTTTAAACCTTGGAGGTGCCCTCCTCTGCCCTTGGATTTGTACGGTACAAGCAATAAAAGGTTTTGTTTTCTTTCTAGGATGTGTGCTCCAATTCTTGCTGTGTTGCGCTCTTTATTTGAAACTTAGAAATGGTCATTCACAATTCCTTATTCCTCTGCAAAACCTGCCCCCTGCAAATCCTCCATTGCTTTACAATCTTCCATCTTGTATATGTGGAGTCTCTGTGTGCTGCCCTTCAGAGACAGTGTGGTGTAGCGATTTGACTGTTGCATTGGGACCCCCGGGGTTGTTGCTGTGTGCCCTTGTGTTATTTCCAACTTTCAGCAACTCTAACGTGACAATATCAGATTTACTTGGCAAGATTTGTTCAAGGGGGTTTTGCTGTTGCCTTCCTCTGAGGCTGAGAGGGTGTGACTTGCCCAAGGTCAACCGCTGGGTTTCCATGGCTGAGCGAGGATCCAAACCCTCGTCTGCAAAGTCATAGTCCAACACTCAGATCGCTTCACCACACTGGCTCCCAGACTTGACAGACCAGAGTTTAAATCCCTCTCTCAGCCACAGATGAAGACAAAGGGAAACCCTGTCTGAAAAAAGCTTACCAGGAAAACCCTGCTGCTCCAGAGGCTAGAGCCATTTCCACCCTACACTGTTACAGTGTTGTTATTCCACTTTCAACCTCCTGTGGAATTCTGGGGTTTGTAGTTGACAGGCCCAAGAGCTCTCTGGCTGGGAATTCTAAATGCCCCTCCTTAAACTGCAAACCCAAGGATTCCGTAGAAAGTGGAATAATAGCACTATAACAGTGTAGTGCGGAAATGGCCCAAGAGACAGCATCCATCAGCATTTTCCTTCTCACAGTGACCACCACCCAGGCACCTGAAAGGAAGCCCATAGGCAGGTTGGGCGGCATGAAGGAACAGGCCACCTCCCCGCTATATTCCTCCCCCTCTCCCCCTGCTTGATATCCCAGAAGTGGACTAACTGGGGGATTCATATCAATCTCATACCCACAAGCCATGACTAGAAACTATTCTTTTAGTATTTTTTAAGAAAACCATCCTTTGGGAATTGCCTGATTATTTTTAAAGCCAACTGATGATATTTGGCACCACGCATTGTGACTGCAGGTACCATAAGAACATAAGGGCCAAAGGGATCTGGTTGCTGGGCCCAGGGTGTAGGTTAAGGGGTGGAGATGAAGGCCTTGCCCCCCAAATAAAAATTCTGCCACACAATCCCATGAAATTTTCTATCACTCCCCAAAAGTCTTGCTTTGCAGGGAGTAAGACGAGGCATTCACACCTAGTACTCTTCTATTTGCCGTGTTCACATTCCCTTGGTGACTTGGCCTGCCCGTTTTCTTTAGGTGCCTAAACTACAATTCTTTTTTTCTGGTTGAGTTTGATTGACTTTCATATTTTACACTAAGGACCTTTCCACACCACACTGTTATAGTGCTATTATTCCACTTTCAGCTTCCTATGGAATCCTGGGGTTTGCAGTTTAGTGAGGGGCCTTTAGAATTCTCAGCCAGAATCCTCTTTGGCCTCAGTCAACTACAAACCCCGGAATTCCACAGGAGGTTGAAAGTGGAATAGTAGCACTATAACAGTGTAGTGCGGAAAGGCCTTATGAGTCTAAATATAAAATTTATCAAAGACTAATAAAACAAGCAGTTATATTTGTACGTTTACCACAGATGCTTGAATCTCCCTCAACCTCTGTTATAAACAAAAAACAGTTCTCTCCTTTCCTATCCATAATCATTGATTGACCATTTCATAATACTTCCCTCTTACCTTTTGTTGGTGTTATTTGTGAGAGCACATAAACTTCTTTACGTGTCGTCTTTATTAGAACCTTGCAGTCCTTTCTGACCTTCACTTAATAACTACATTTCTATACTTACCAGCTGAATTCAAACTGACTTTTCTAAATGCTCAGCTGAGATTTTAAGGCATGACAGTGCTAGAAGTCTGAAGACTGAAAGAAAACTTTGCTCACAGTAACCCTGCCTTCTGTATGGTGGGCCTCTCAAGGTATTTTGGACTAGTTTACATCTGGGGAGCAGAATTCTTATGGGAAGCAATGCCCTCTTTTTGCCCAGCCCACCCCCCATACACCCCTGCAGCTGATGTGTTTGCACGACATCCTGTGGCAGTTTGCACCATAGCTTAACAAGGGCATATAGAAACCAAAAAGGCCTGGTTGTTGGGTCCCAGGCCTTCCTAGTGGGAGTGTTTTTTCTCTTTCTCTAATGAGCCCTAATTAAACCAACCTGGGTGGAGGCTCCAGCCAGTGTTACTCTTTCGGGAAAAGCTGTGCTCCCTTCTCAACCTCCCTGGTTTTGCCCGTGGAACTATGTGGGGCAAGCTCACGGTATATCTTGCCACAAGCCCCTGGCCAGTGCAGCGGAGAGGGGTAAGGGGATATCTATGAGTTTGTTGTCTTGGACTCATTGCTGGAGAGAAGGTCTTCTTGAACCACTGTTTCTGTAGCGCTGGCGGCGCAAACGGATTTCTTCCAAAAGGAAGACACTGATATAAGATCTTTTTCTTTGGGAAAGGAGGAAATTTTACCTTGTTTTCTGTTCTCTTCTCCCATCAAAGGGATGCAATTTTGCAAAGGATCTGGAGGGGGTGTTACAGTGGAGGGGATTCTTTTCCTGTTCCTCAATCAGCACACCCCATGGTCAGTCAGGGTGACCCTTCGGGGGGTTTCAACAGAACAGCTTGAGAAGCCCTGCAGTTCTCTAGAAGTTACATCACCAGAGCTGGGAGGCTTTCTGTCCAATCCCTGGTGCAGTTTGTTAGGTGACGGTGAAGGGAAGGTTTCCACTCTGTAAGTGTTCAGAAGCTTTATTTTATTAAAAAAAAAACTGTGCATGCCTTGGTAGCCCCTGCTTACCACTGGAATGCAAGTAGGGGTAGCCTCAGCCCATCTCTTTTATTGGAGTAGACGCCTGGTTTTCCCAGCTTGCTCAAAGTGAAGGCTGAAGAGGTGGAAGAAGGTCACCTGCAGTGTCTTGGGGCAGAATCCCTTTCTCATCCAACCAAACATCCCACCTTAGTGGAAAGCGATCATTCTACTTCTCCGTCCCCAGTAGGGCTCATGGAATACCTGTGACCTCCGCTCTGCCCGAGCTGCATCTTTAGCAAGCCCTTATAGGTGCTGGTGGGTGGCACTCCTAAAGTTAAGACATTTGGACAGTTTAGTAGTGGTGGGTATCCCTCTGCGTCCCTTTAAGTCCTCCTGCATTATGCTTGCTTGCAGGTGGCTGATGAGAAAAGGGAACCTTTGAAAAGCAAAGACAATAAAGGTTTGAATGGCGAACAAGGATCCAGGAAGGTGAGCATGTTCCTAACTCACAGTCTGGGCCTGCCTAGTTGGTTGCCATAGTTTGGTAGCCACAGTTATCTTTCACACAAAGGTAGCTTTCAGGGCCCTTCGTAATGTCACAGAAGCCAGGCCCTGGTGATGTTTACAAGTGGGAGCCCCTGGAAATGTCATTAGACGTGATACCTTAAGCATCAACAACAGCTGCACAGAGTGTGCCATTTGGTTTTTCGAAAAAAACCACCAAGCCTAATAAATGAGGAAAATAATATGCACACACTTTTCAAGCTAGTGCTCTCACCCTGAGATTCCTCCCCCAAAAACTGGCGAAGAGAGGTAAAGCTCTGAGCTTCAGGGCCAGGCCTTGGAACCTGGGCATCCAACCAGAAGAGTATGTTTGAACCAAAGATTAATTACCCTGAAGGGGGGGGGGTGCTTTATTATTTTTATATATATCTCGGTCTTTTCCCAATATGGGCCCAAGGCTCTTCACTACATGCATCAAAACAAAATACAGCTTTAAAAATAATCACCACGTCGTTGCAACATCTGCACTTTGGGTGGATGAATGCTTCGGATGCCGTCCCATCCTCCTTGTTCCCGTGATGCTCTGAGGGGAAGCCCCCCACCCACCCCGTGACAACAGCCAAGGGTCTCTCGCACTTTGGGAAGGATTCAGGTATATTGTAGTGCTTTTGCTGCCAAGCTCCCTCTACCCAAACCTTTCTTTAGAAGAAAAAGGTCCCAGGAAGCCATGAAAAAGAACTGACATCGGAGAAATTGGGAGCCATCCGTCCCAGGTCCCTGCCAGAAGCCCCTCTGCAGAGAGGTAAGGGAGCTGAAGGCGGAAAAAGACACACACAGGAGGGGAGGTTGCAGGTTAAATCAAAATGGGGAGGTGTTTGGAATCCTGAGAAGACAGCCTTGCGATGGAAGGTGAGCAAACTGGGCTTATACTTTCACTTGGGTTTAGTCTCTTCTCTGTTGGAGCTCTCTGGTAGCTATAGCTTGTTGTGTGTCTTCAAGTCACTTCCAACTTGTAGCAACCCTAAGGCAAACCCATCACAGGGTTTTCTGGGGCTGAGAGTGTGTGACACACCCAAAGTCACTCAGTGGGTTTCCAGGGTGGAGTGGGGAATCAAACCCTGGTCCTCCAGGATTGTAGAACTGGGGTGGTGTAGCGGTTTCAACATTGGACTACGACCTGGAGACCAGAGTTCGATTCCCTGCTCAGCCACAGAAATCCTTGGGTGTGTCAAACACTCCCAGCCCGAGAAAACCCCATGATAGATTCACCTTAGGACTACCATGTGTTGGAAGAAACTTGAAGGCCCTCAACGATTAAACCTGCCTCACCAACTACCCCAGAAAGTTAAAGTATCAATCTATACATTTGGCCACGAAAGTGGAAATTGTAAGATGAGTGGAAGTGGATGAAAGGGAAAACATTCCTTGTATACATTTTGGAAGAAACTTTCAAATGATCTCTAGAAAGTTCAAAGTGTTTTTGTTCACTTATTAAAGGTGTGTTTGACCTAGTTGTTTCATTTCACTTGCACATAGTATTAGTTTTTGATAAAAAGTTTGCTGAAATGGGTTAAACTGCTGGCCTAAACCTCCATCTATTGCATCCAGCTGTAACATTGGTAAAAGTCCAGCTTTTCAGCAGAAACTAGTCTGAAGTAAAATGCTAACGTGAACTGCATCCCTCTCTGTCCAATTGTTAAAGCCCTCGCTGAGCCACCCACCCTGGAGTGCTTTTATTGCAAGTTTTCAAATTACTGCTTTAAATTATCTTAATTCTCTAGATGATTTAATACTCTTTTAATCTCCACTTTGTCTGTGCTTTTAGCTACATGTGATTTTACTTAGGTTTCTTTTAATATTGTAACCTGTTTTGAATCCCAGTCTTGGGGAACAGGCAAGGTATAAGGGAAGTGATTGATTGAATGAATGATTAATTGAATGAGGTGCCTTGCAGAGCAGACACCTGTGAATGACTCGAGCAAGTGAGCCAAGCTGAACCACAACAGTCTTCCTCTCTGCGTCTTCCGCAGTTGTTCCTATCTCGGAATCCCTCGTTGAAGAGCTGTCCCAGGCCATGCTCCGGATGGACATGGGCCTAGAGAGGGAGTACGCCTATGACATCTTCAGCATCATGATGGTGAGTTGGAGAAGGAGGAAGACAGCAGCAGGGCAGGCTGAGGGATGGCAATTCTCAAGTTCCTTTCCAAGAGAGGAAACAGTCTCCGGCAGGTTAATTTCCCTTCCTGAGGCCAACAACGTAAGAGGACTGGGGGACATTTTAAACTCCCAGTTCCCAGATGCCTCCACTAACTGGTCACAGGTGATGAGGACTATAGGCTAAAACTGCTGGAGTGGCCAGAGGATGGATATGTTTAGCTTGGAGAAGAGACGATTAAGAGGTGACGTGATAGCCATGTTTAAATATTTGATAGGATGTTATAGGGAAGATGGAGCAAGCTTGTTTTCTGGTGCCCTAGAGACTAGGACATGGAGCAATGGCTTCAAACTATAGGAAAAAAGATTCCACCTAAATATTAGGAAGAACTTCCTAACAGTAAGAGCTGTTTGACAGTGGAATAAGCTGCCTCAGAATGTGGTGGAGTCTTCTCCTTTGGAGGTTTTGAAACAGAGGGTGGATGGCCATCTGTAGCGAATGTGTATTCCTGCATGGCAGGGAATTGGACTCGATGACCCTTGGGTTTCTTCAGGCTCTATGATTCTATATCTCCCCTTTTTATCCTGAGGACTGCATAAACATATAGGGAAAGACAACATCTGTCAAGGCCGTAACAGTGATGGGTCTGGGAAGGGGCGTCCAGGATGGGGGAGATAAACCTTAGAATCTCTTGTCTTTTCCTCCCCCAGCAGAAGCAGCAATTTTATGCTTTCCAAACCTTTGACTTGCCCCGTTCCATCACAGCAGAAATGCGCGCCCTTGTCGTTGACTGGCTTGTGCAAGTTCACGTAGGTATCTACAAGATTGCCCACCCAGGTGGGGTTGCCAGATTTCAGGGCCCGGCCCTGAGTCTCTGCTTTCCACGAGTCATCTCAAGGTGGGACGTGGGGGTGCAAACTCTTCAGCTTTTGTGGGCTCAGTCCCAGGGAAAAGGACCGATCCACAAACTGGCTACATTGGTCAAGCCCTTCCTTTGTTCACCTGGAACACAAGGTGACCACGTGTAGGATACTGTTTGCATTCGTGACAAGACCGCCACTAAAGTGTAGACTGGGCCCAAAACCTATTCCTAGAGCTAGAGGATCAATTAGATTTGAATTTCCAATTTTTCAATCAAGGCCTGAAAGAAAAGAGAGGAGGAGGAGGAGGAGGAATTTCCCAGTATATGCAAGCAAAAGCAAACTGCTGCACCCTCTCTTAGCTTGTGTGTTCTTACTTATTAATAACTTTTGCCATCTTGATCACACTCAAATATTGCCTGACCACAATATGTCTCAGTTTTCATCTGTGAAATGCTGGAAAGTATGCAGTCTTCTAAGGTGCCCCGGGGGGCAACGTGGCCCCTTAACCCCATCAGTCGCCCATCCCTGACCTACACCAAAGCGGGGGGGGGGGGGTCCCTGCTGCAACATTCCTCTACCCACACTCCGCTGCCTGTGTCACTGCCTCTGGCCCTTCCTCTGCCCCCACCCCAACTCCTGCTCTTACCAGGAATATTTGGGCCTGCCTGATGAGACGCTCTACCTGACAGTCTACCTGATGAATTGCTACATGAGAGCAGGCAAGGTGTGCATCCCCAGCCTGCAGCTTCTTGGCATTGCTTGCCTCTTCCTGGCCTGCAAGGTGGAAGACAGCACCTGCCCAGAGGTAAGTAGGAGGTTGGTCTTGGCAGGGGGAAGCTGGTTGCGCCTTATTCAGGAAAGACCGCTTCCAGATTTGTCCTGTCCAGGAGACGGAAAAGGGAGATGGCATACCTTCCAGCTAGCCTGATTTGTCAGGAACTGCCCCGATTAATCCTCCATCATCCCATTTTTTCCAGTTTAAGATCTTCCAGGTTCTCCTCCACTACTCACTTCTCCTCTTTTCTCTTCAGTTTGCACCTTCTGTTGGTGCAGACCAGGTGCAAAGTGCCATAGTTCACACACAGTTCACTCATCTGGATGGAGACAACAGGAAGAGGTAGAAACTTATCCTTCTCAGGCAAAAAGCAGCAGGCAAAAGCAAATTGCTGCTGCCTCTTCTAGCTTTCCTTTTCTTCCTCATTAATAACTTTTGCCATCGTAGCCCCATTCTGTGGTTTGGCCACATGTGTCCCAGTTTCACTTGTGAAATATTGGAGGTTGACGAGAAGGTAGCTAGATGCAATCCTCAACTGAATAGCTATTGCTGCTGGATGCAATAGCTGGATGGTCAAGACAGCAGCAGGGGGGTGGTTTGCCTTCATGGCCTCCTGGCAGGTTTCCTACAGGCCTGTCAAACAGTGTGGACGGGCCATGCAGAAGGCAAATTGCTGCTTATTGTTGTTATATGCCATCAAGTCCTCTCCAACTTACGGCAACTCTAAGATGAACCTTTCGTGGCGCTTTCCGGGGCTGAGGGTGTGTGGCCGCTGTGGAAAAGAGCACACTGTGGATGGAGAATGTTCACTCGCTGTGGTGTGCTGGCTTAGCCTCCAGGCTTTACTGAAACTCTGTGGGTTTTCTGGCCAGGGTGGGGGTGGCTGGCCAGCAACCTAGAGGCCCTTCTGAATTCTAGGGAGGGCTTTGGGGGAGGGGGAGGAACAAGAGCCTTCTTGAAGATGACCTCTGCATCCTAAAAGAAACCTCTTCCACATGCACGCATATTACATTAGTGGAAGCTTTTATTCCCCAAGCCACCCGCCTTTCCTTCTCACCCGCAGCTGGCCCAGCTGTGCTTCATGACGGGGGACTCATTCAGCCAGAAGGAGATGCTGCGCATGGAGCGCAAAATCTTGGCCCGCCTGAAGTTTGAGCTGCACTATGCCAACCCCGTCCATCTGCTCCGCTGGCTGGCAGAAGTGGCCCGTTGCACCTTGGAGGTAAACATCTTCATGGGTGGGGTACAGTGGGGCTTCTACCAAGGGTCCCATACCCTCCAACTGTCCCAGTTTGGAAGGGCCCTTCCCAATTAATTCTTTCTTGCCCCACTTTTTCATCTGTCCCTAGCACGTCCCAGTTTCTCTCTTCTCCTCTCGCTTCCTCTCTTTGTCCTCAGTTTTACTTCCTTTCCTGCAGAACAAATTGAAAGTTCAAAAGCAGTTGGCACTCAGCTAACTCAGCAGGATGGGGAAGAGAAAAGGAGGTGGAATTTTGTTCTTCCCAGCAGGTTCCAGCAAAAGCAACCTGCTGCAGCGTCTCCTAACTTATATGTCCTTCATCATAAATAACTTTTGATATTTTGACCACACTTTGATGTTGCTTGGCCACATGTGTTCTGGTTTTCAGCTGTGAAATGTTGGAGGATACGGGATCCTAGTTGCTGACTTGAGAAGGATTAACTCCTTTCCCCCAATCCTCAAGAGGTAGTGGGGCTCAAGCCCTACTCTGCAGTTACTTTAGCTAACTGGAAGCCCAGCTTGCTAACCTAAAGGTGAAAGATGCAGGGAAGCAACCTTGAGGGAATAGTTGATTAAGACAGAGGGCAGGATATGAATATTCTAGTTAATTAATTAATATAATCATGTCCTGCCCTTTGTCTTATCTTTGTACATGGGATATAAATATTTAATTTATTATTATTTGTTTGTTTGTTTGTTTATTATTTTATCTATAATAATGGAACAAATTTAAATAATTCTTAATTTAAACAATAAATAATGAATTTAAATAATTATTAACTAAAATGTGATAATGAAAACATTGATTTAGTTAATTTTAATTAAATATTTAACATTTTGATTTAACGAATTTTAATTAATTAGTTAAAATGTTTCTGTCCTGCCTTCTATCTAAAGGTCTCAGGACTATGTGCAGTAAAATTACCTTAAAACAAACAAACAAAAAACAATAAAATGATTTTTTAAAGGGTGGCTCAGAGTCAGGAGGATATGCAATCTTTGTTGCTCCGGAGGAGTCCTTTGCTCCTTTTCGGAGGACAAAGAGAATCCAGCTCACCTGGGCTGCGGGGGGGGGGGGGGTTTGAACTGGGAATCCTGACTTCTCTCTTCCCCTAACTCCTTTCGCTGTTTTGCCAGGTGCGGTACCTGGCCCAGTATTTCCTGGAGCTCTCTCTGATGGAGGTGGACTGTGTACGTTTTGAACCTGCTCAGCTGGCTCTTGCTGCCTTGCACCTGGCCCAGCGCTTGCTTGTTCAGGAGGTGGGCCTCAAAGGGATGGAAATGCTCGAGGAAGGCTCCAAACTCCACATCTACAGGTAAGAGTTGGGGGACAGGGAGGGTCACGCCCAAGCTCAAATCTTGCCTTAAGAGGGGGAGAGGGGAGCACTTGGGCAGGCTGGCTGCTTCCTCAGCCCCAGTCCCTTGCAGGGTAATATCGGTCCGTATTGCAGGGATGGGGTCAGGATGATAGGGCTGATGACACGCCCAACAAGTGCACTCCACCACTAAGACGTAGGGGACTCCTGTACTTACTCAGGGTTCAGTTTTCTGAGAATGAGGTTGCTGGATATTTGGGGTATTTTTTGTGTTATATGGGTTATTTTCAATAGGCATAGAAATCATTCAGCCCTCCAGATGGTACTGGGTTGCAGTTCCAAGCATTCCTCGCCATTGGCTATGCCAGCTAGGGCTGCTGGGACTTGTAATCCAATAAGCTCTAGAGGGCGACACAAGCCCCACTGTGATCCAAAGTCTATTTAAATCAGCCAGCTTCTAAGGCAAGGTGAGAGTATTGGCTCTCCAGAAGTTGCTGGACTGCAAGTCCCACCAGTCCATGGGTCAGCAGATGGAATGGCAAGGAATGCTGAGAGTTGCAGCTCACTGACATCTGGAAGGCCACACAATTCTCAGTCCTGATTTTCACACTCATAAGCCCGCTGAGTGTGAAAGGGGGGTTCTGAGCATTAGCAACTGATTCTTGCTCTCCCACATGGATCTCCTGCAGGAAGTAATTTTTGCTCTCTGCTTCCATCCCAGTTCCAAACCCAGCCTGTCCAGAACCTGAACACCTTGCTGGCTTCTAGTGTTCTCATGCCAAACTCAGGAGAAGAAAGGAGAATCATTATTTCCACCTATGCCTTTCCCTCTTGGTTTGGGTCCTTGCACTTCCCATGGCATCATATCCGTGGAATACTACAGAACATTGTCTGTCTGTGGTCAGGCCTCTGACATGTGTTGCTTCAGGGCATCTATCCTGATAGTTCTACTTTCTGAAATCTCAAACCCAAAAAGTGTGCAGCTGGAAAAGATCTCTTTGTTGTCAGGAACATTGGGGTGCAAAGAGGTCATTCAGACTGACCCAGAACCCTTTCCAGTATTATGCTTTTGTGTGGATTGCTGCTCTGCCTTGTAAGGGAAACTTAAGTGTCCAAAACAGTAAACACTAAAAAAAAAAAACCTAGCTAGATACAGGTTAATAAACATAAACAAACAAAAAATTTGAATCCTTCAAAGAAGAGACAGTTGCGGAAGAACCCACTTCTATTTCAGTCTATGATTGCGGGGTGGCTACAGTCTTGATTTTTCTTCCTGAAAAATCAGCATCTCTGATACGCACGCCACCTCACCTGCTCTGATCTTTTTGCAGTGAGTATGAACTGTCTGCCGTGTACCCCTACATGGCTAAGGCTGCTTTGCGAGGACCCAGCGCTGCCCTCCAGGCCATCTTCCTGAAATACTCCCGGCCTCAAAAGCTTTGTATCAGCACCAGCTCGGCCATCACGGCCTCCGAGTACCTGAATCGCTGCCTGGGGAGTCCCGTCCCATGAAGGAGGATTGCTTTTGGAGTGGGGGGAGAGAGTAACATTCTTTCGCAGACTGGCTGAAGGGGGTTATTCTTGGGACCATTGCCCCATGGGTGGCATTAGGCCAAACATCATGACTAGAAGCCCATCAGGTTTGTCAGGTGTGCAGAATTTATTGTGTGTGTTTCTAGCAATCGTTTCTGTGTGTCTTTGAGTGTCAATATCTCTTTTCCCTTCCCTGTTCTTCTATTTGTCTTCTCTCTGTGCAATGTGCCCCATCCCTTCTCACTCCTCTCTTTCTGCCTTACCTTTCACTCATTGCATTTTAACAAAATTATGCTACAAGGGCAGTTTTCCCCCTGCCCAATCCCACTGGATTTCCACAAGGCCTTGAAAAAAAGAAAAGAATTAATGACGTGCAAGAAAATGGGGCTTTTCAGATGTTTAATAAAGTATTTTATTCTCTTCTCCTGATTTTTCTTTGTGTGTGTGTGTGTGTTTCTTTTCTCTGCATATTCTGTGCTGGACCTAGGTGCAATTCCAGACCTCCTCAAGAGTTTCTTTGGTGCCCAGCACTCACACATGTCATTGCTATGGTATAACCTTTATTGGTGGTAAATGATGTGGCAAGTGATATACAGCAGAAGAGCATCCAAGCTCTTTGGCTGATGGGGTTTAGTATCTTCTCACAGTCAATGATAGAACTGGGCTCCTAAACAATCAATTCTACCAAGTTCCTCCCAGCCAGTGATCCAATTCAATCCCCATCACTGGCTCAGTGACAACCTTGGATTGGGATTCACTCCCAGTCCCTTAACAAGGTTAAGGGAAGAGGGACTCCCAAGGGTTGTATGGTACAGAACTAAAGCAAATTAAAGTGTGCATGCATAAGCCATCTTCCCCCTCCAAACCGAGCCTGTCCAGGCAACAGTGAAAATTTATTCCCCCTATAAAGCCTAACATGGCTGAGGGCCGGACTATCTGAAAGACTGTTTCTTTCCTTATTTAACCCTTCCTGAATCTTACAATTTTGGGGGCAAGTCTTTTGCTCATCACACTACCCTCCCAGCTTCAATTTGTAAGGCAATGAGCAAGAGCTTTGTTGGTGGCTCCTACTAGGCTTTGGAATGGCTCACAAGGGAGGTTCAATCTCCCCCTCTTTGCTGTCTTTTTGCCAGCAGGCAAAGACGTTTTTGTTTAAACAGGCCTTCAGTCATGGCTGACCAAGGTGGAGTGAAGTGCAGTTGGTTGCTGTTCTTGGTACACAGTGTTTGAATTGTGATTTAATTGATTTAACGTCTTACTTTAATTTTTTATGTCTTAAAAGCTATGTTTTAACTGGATGTATTGAGAGCCAGCATGGTGTAGTGGTCTGAGAGCTAGACTACAACTCCAAAGAATAGGGTTTGAATCCCTGCACAGCCATAGAAACCCATTGGGTAGCCTTGGATAAGTCACACTCTCTCGCCTCAGAGGAAGGCAAAGCCAAGCCCGCTCTGAACAAATCTTGCTGAGAGAACACTATGGTAGGGTCACCTCAGAGATGGAAATGGCTGGAAGGCAGGCAACAATATCGGTAATGCTGTAACACTTTTTAAAATTTTGTATTCCAGTATTGTTTTAGCCTCTTTGAGTCCCATTTGGGTGAAAAGCGGGATATAAATCCAACTGGAAGGAAAGGAAGAAGAAAGCTGGATGTGCACTCTGTCGTCACCTCATCCCTGTCCTGGCACTGGCCCCAGGGACTCTTCTGAGGAGGTTGGATTAGACGCTCCTTGGGGCCCCTTTTGACTCGATGGCCATTTCCGCACTACACTCTTATCGTGCTGTTATTCCGCTTTCAACATCCTATGGAATCCCGGGGTTTGCGGTTTAGGGAAGGCCCCCATAGGATGTTGAAAGCGGGCTAATAGCACGATAAGAGCGCAGTGTGGAAGTGCTGCCTGATTCTTTCTACAGCCTCGCCTTTTTCGCTGGCCTCCCGGCCGGCCTCCCCTCTGGGTCCCGCGGAGACCTCCCAGGCCAGGCCGGCGGCGGCTGGTGCTGATGCAAGAGAAGGCGGAGGAAGATTTTCCCATCATGCTCCGCGAGAGCGCTGTCCGCGGTGCTGAAGAGCCGCCCGAAGCCGCCGCCGCCGCCGGACTCGCCGCGCCCGCAGAGTCGCTCACCCCGGCCCGCCGCTGGGCCGCTCGCCCGCTCGCCCCTTCCGCCCCGTCCCTCGCTCCCGGGCCGGGCGCCTCCTTTATGCACAGCGCGCTCTTCTGCCAAATCGTGCAGCGGAGGCAGGCCTTCGAGGGGGCGCAGCAGGATGGTCCCGGCCCGGCGCTTCTGCTGCCGCCCGTGAAGCTCGAGAGGAAGAGGACGATGACGATGATGATGATGGAAGACAAGAAGAAAACCAGCCCCTTCCACCGGAGCTGCCCGGAGGCCGGCGCTGGGAGCGGGGGAGCCGGGGGGCCTGCCGCCGGCCCCGTCGCCCTCCTCGGGGCCGGAGGGGGCGGCGGCGGCGGCGGCGGCGGCGGCGGGGGCTCCCGGGCCCAGCTGGAGGCCAAGATCCAGGCGGCGGTGGAGTTCAAGGCGGAGGGAGCCCGGTGCTACAAGCAGAAGAAATTCCGGGAGGCCATCGGCAAGTACCACCGGGCGCTGCTGCAGCTCAAGGGGCTTCTGGGCGAGGAGTCCTCCGACGGCGACCACGACGGGGCCACGGGGGCCTCGGAGAAGAAGAACAGCCTGCTGGGCGACGAAGCGGGCGGCTGCTGCTGCCGCTGGCGGCGGCTCTCCGAGGAACAGAGGGCGCTGGTGGAGAGCACCGAAATCGAGTGCTACAACAGCCTGACAGGTGAGAGAGGAAGCGAGGGCGCCCCGCTTGACCGTGGCTTACTCACGAGGAGGAAGTCAGAAGGGCCCCTCCCAGAGAGCCCGGGACTGGACTGTTTTTAAAAGGGAGGAGCTCAACATTGGGTTAATTTTGCCCATTGGGAAATACGGTCAGCCCTCCACGCTTGCGGATTTCACTTTTGCAGATCTGATTATTCACGGATTCTTCGCTGTCACCTCTGCTGCCTCCCTCTGCCATTTTTAATAGGGGCTGCAAGCCTGGTGTGATTGAGAAACTGCAAATGAGCTTGTAAGTCCCTATTAAAAATGGTGTGGGGCAGCAGCGGAGGTGGCAGTAAACCCCACCAGCCACCCACCTCTGCCTTGTGAAGGAACCCTGATGCCTCAAAGGAATCTGTGGTGGGTTGAATACGGTGATCATACTTTTCTCTGTGTGTTAAATATGGTTCGGGAGGGCCTGGAGTTATTCATGGCTTTTCCACTTTCGTAGGGTTCCTGTGCCCCTAATCCTAGTGAATGTGGAGCGATGACTGTACTTGCAAGAGTAGGACAATTTACTTTTTCCATCCATCACCCCCAAAGCATCCTTAAACGGACAGATTCTTGCAAGCACAATGTGTCCTGAAAAGGGCCATAGATGTGGTCAGTGGAGCTTATCCTAAGTTAGTGTACATAGGGTAGATGGCAGACAGCCTTTATTACTCCTGGGTGGTCTCAATGTTGACCACTGTCATAATATTTCTTAGTATTCGATCATTTAATGCATTTCTGATTGATAAGTCCTGGGGAGGCTCAGCTACACAGGAGTCTTGCTGGTTCTGTTTTGCCAGATTTTTTTTTTTTCAGGGTGACTCAGCCTACTCTTAGTAGGACTTGAGTCTGTCTCCCTGCCCCCTTCCAACTTCCCTTTCTGGGATCCATGGATTCACTGCCTGGGCTGGGCAAGCAGGCAGGCAGATCTGGTCTGCCTTCCCTCTCCTTGGGCACAACCCTGCTCACATTAATCGGGCTGCAGCCTGGGTAATTTGAGAAGAGAGCCTTCGTGTCTGAATCCTTGCCACTTCTGAGCATAAGAGCTGGTCAGGAAGCAAACTGGAAGAGAAGCCAAGAAAATCTCTCATCCCTCTGGACATGCACAGATCTTCCTCCCTCTCCCCTGCATGCCACTCCCTGGTCCAGAGAATTAAAGCTCTGGTGATAGAGACTGCCCCGGATGCAGCTGGTAATGGAATTGAGGAGGGCTATTCAACCCAGGCACAATCATTCTGTTTGGTCTGACCCTGGACACAGAATAGTCCTTCCACACCAGCCAGTTGCTGGCTCCTTGGCTTTCCAAAGCCTGCCTCTCCCACCCCCATTACAAGCTCCAATCTACAAGAGTGATCAGCAAGGAAACGGGTGAGGTCTGGACTCATGCAGATTTCTCTAAGGATAGTGTCTATGGCATTCCATCTCATCTCTACTGAAAGCTCAGTAGGATCTTCCCCTTTAAGGAATGATAGCACAGTGACTCTGCTTTAAATGCCATGGCAACATCCTATGGAATCGTGGGATTTGTAGTCTGGTGGTACAGTAGAGCTATCTAGCTGAGAATTCTAAATGCCCTTTCCTAAACTGCAGATCCCCGGAATTCTAAAGATGTTGTCATAGGAGTTAAAGTGGAATCTGTGTAGCATAACATTAACTGTTTAGTGTGACAGGAGACGAGGAAAAGTACTCCAATGGCCTTATTCACCCATGCTTGCTTGCCTTCCTTTCTCTGTAGAACTACCCTGTTATGAATTTGCAGCCTTAAGTGAACTTGCTTGTTTTGCCTCGTGCAAAATAGCACAGGATGGCATGATTTGGACAGCACGAGAGGAAGAATGGGGAGAGGGCTAGATCAAGTCCAGCTTGATGGACTCAAATCTGGGACTTTTGGAAAAACAATCTTAAACCAAAGCTTTCATTTGAAAAATATTTGTGCTATCAGTTAGATTTAGGGGGTGGGTGGGAACAAGCAGCTGATAGTGACTGATGTTTAGTATTGCACTTACACATTTGTAACCTAGAGTTATGGATCCATAACTGATGAGTATAAATACTGAACTATGCAAATGTCACCCCAGCCTGCCTTAAGAACCAGCAACTGGAACAGGCAAAGGAGGTCTATTCAGCTTCTGATCAGGGCACAAAGAGGAAAATGTTTTGACACACACCCCACAAGCAAGTGAGGCTGTGACAATCAAAAGCAGGACTCCTGTCGCTAGTCCTGATCCTAGCCTACTTGCTGGTGGGAGGCGATGGAAGTGTCATCCTCCTTACAACCTAATTGGAAGCTGAACTGACTTCTTTCACCAGATCCAGCTGCTGGCTCTTCAGGTAGGCTGGGAGGGGCTTGGCCAAGGATGTTACTTAGATGCACGATTCTCTGTAAAGAAAGAACCCAGCAGAGAGGCAGGGGAAGGTCGAAAGGGGTATCAAAGGCTGTATTATCAGTGGTGCACTTGGAGCAAATGCTAAGGGACATGGAACTCAAGGCTGGTGGGGCTGCTGTATTTACATACATATTTTTTGTACTATGGTGCTAACTTGAGAGGAATGTTCCTGGGAAGAGAACCAGTGTTGATCTCTTTTCTTCCGGTCTCTCCAAGGAGCGGTTGCATTTTCTAACCATCCAGGCTGCATTTCCCAGTTGCAGCTGGTGACACACTGGGAGTGGTGCATCTGGGGGTGGCGCAGGCCTCTGAGACACAGGTGCGGGGGAATCCACAGAGCCACTGAAAAAGAACTTGCCTGGTTTTGGGTTTCAGAGTAGAGATAAAGTGTATTAAAGACAGTGGGGCTTTTTAATGACAGAGTGCCACTCCAGATGTCAGCATTACAAGTGAGCAGTGAGGCCTGAAGCAAACATACACCTTACCATTTATAGCAGTTTTAGAAAATCCACCTAACAACAGCACACTGAGCATCTCATAGGAGGATACAGGCGATATATTAGCCAATCATGGAACAGAAGTCATTGAGTTAAATTATAAAGCAAGCACCACCTAAAAATGTTTCGTGTCGAAAATACTCCTTGCGTTTCAGATTGTTAAGTGTTATCAGCTGAAAGTGCCAGTCAGTTGATGATAGTGTCAGAATGCTCTGGTCATGCTCGTTCTGTTTTTCCTTGAGATTCCTGTGAGCTTAATAACCCTGCAGCTTTTAGTTTTTTCTTTGCTCCGGAATGCTTTCCCTTTAGCATGTCTCTATCTTGTTTTGGATTTATGGTCAGCCCCTGACTTTTCCCTTCACCAGTCGTTCCCTCAGGAGACGAAAGGGCTAGCATCCGTTCGGGAAGGGTTCCTAGCACACTACTAAATCTGGTCCACTGCAGTGTGATTCCAGGCAGCTCATCAACAAGGGTGTGCACAGACATACACGAAAGGAGCCCTGCTTTGGAAGTGTTTCCAGGGCCCCAAGTAGCTGAACATGGCTCTCCCACCTTTCCAGTTCACTTCAGTGCCTGCTTTGATTTCAAATCCAGAGGCTAGGTGCCAATTTCCCACCCTCTGACATCCCCGTGGGCCTCATTCCCCTACCCAACAGCATCCCAAAATACCTCTATCTTCATTAGTCCTTCCCAAGATGGGGACCCAAACAGCACCCTGCTTACTATCTTTCCATGAGCAAGTAAGAACTTCTTTGTTCTGGCAAGTCTTTGAGAACTAACTTTTTTTGAAAGGAGAAATGGGCTTTGTATAATGTGCTGGACTTTTAGCTATTGTTGTTGCTTTTAATGGTTTATGGTTTTAACTGGTTTTCATTTTGGGATAGTCTAATTGCTTTTAAATGTTTGTGTGCTGTGAATTGTTAACTCTTTGTTTTAACTATTGTAAACTGCCTTGAGTCCCACACTGGGGGGAAAAAGCAGGGTAGTAACAATAATAGTTTTTGTTGCTGTTGTTGCTAAACATAGCAATAGCCTGTCAACATGTTGAGAGGGATTCTGACAAAAATAGAGATATTGGGGTCTTCTGGGGGAGGTTGTGGGACTTTTTGTTTTGTTATGGAGTGGTTTTGCACATTTGCAGGACTTTCTGCACATTTTTGGGCACAAAACGATCCCAAAATTGTCTTTCTGCACATTTTTGGGCATGAAAGGATCCCAAAATCGTGTGGTATTATTTATTTAAAAAATGGGGGAATGGGTTCTTTGGAGAACAGGGGCCAAAAAAAGTGGGGTTTGGGGGCTGCACGCAACCCGTGGAATCCACTTTGCCCACCCCCAGCTAGGGGGACCTGACTGGTGCCAAAATAATGTTCTCTTCTCGTGCACTCCTACACTGCTTGGAAACCCAGCTGGGCAGGGACTGCATCCTGGTGACACTTTGCACAGGGCACTGTTGATCTTAAATCAACATAGTGGTTGGGCTTCTTATGGCGACAAGGAGCTTTGGTTGGGTGGATGGTGCAGAAGTTTGTAGGAACTAGAACTGGAAGTGAAGGCAAGGTTTGGAGCTGGATTCAAAGGGGGATTGGGAGTGCAAAAGGGGACTGGAAATGGGTAGAAGGTGAGTTTAGAGTCGCAGAAGGGGATTGGATCTGGATTGAAGGTGGGATTGGAATTTCAGAGGGAGAATAAAATTGGATTGAAGGTAGACCTGGGACTGGGGATACCTGGAGAAACACAAGTGGATACGGAAAGACATGCAGGGCCTGAGGTCCTTCTGTTAACACTCTCTCCCTTCTCCGTCTGTTTGGGTCTCCCTTAGCCTGCCTGCTGCAGTCAGAGCTGGTGAACTACGAGCGCGTGCGGGAGTATTGCCTCAAGGTGCTTGCCAAGGAAAAGAGTAACTTCAAAGCCATGTACCGGGCAGGCATTGCCTTCTACCATCTGAGCGATTACGACAACGCCTTGCTCTATTTGAAAGAGGCCAAGAACCGTGAACCTACAGGTGGGGACTTTGGTCACTCATGAAAGGGGGAGAAGCACAGGGAGAGGGGCTTTTTTGAGGCAGGGGTAGGTTTCAGTTAAAAAACGGTGGTCGCCCATCACCCTGACTCTCAAATCCTGGCAGAATTTCTGATGCTCAACTTAGACTCTTGTATCTTCTCTCACCCTCAAGTGGGAGTGTAAGGAAGTGTGGGAGAAATGGCACCTTCTGCTTAAACATGCAGAAAGTTAACCCCATGTGTTTGTATGCAAATCTCTTTTTTGGATGGGACACACTAGGCTATTTAGCCTTTTGCATACCATCCAAAACGGCCCTCCCAGCAGCTGTTAAGCCTCTGCTGCTTCTGTTTCCACTGGGGAGAGGCAGTTAAGATGATGAAGATGCAGCTGATCTGGGTTTTAAGGGGAAGGAAAAGCAGGGCCACTCCATCTATGAGTGCACTTTTATTTCTTCCCCCTCCAAGCCCAGACCAACTGCTTTTTCCTCATCTGAATTTCCCACTCCACCCTTCACCTCACCAGTGGGAAGCAGCAGCAGCAAACTCTGCCAGGATGGGGATGAAGACATAAAACTGTGCTGGGGAGCACTCCACCTGATTGATGTAGGATCTCAGCTCAGAACGTTTCAGGGCCTGAGATTCCCCACCCCTAGCATAGATAAACAGTACTGAGCTAGGCATGAACAAATGATTGGACTTGGCAGAAACAGCCAGATGCCTCCTAGTCCCCGTGTCTTGGGTTTCTAGGTCAGAAGACTGAAAAAGAGAGCTGTCTCCTTGAAGTGTCCAGTGATTGTTGCTCCCGTGGTAATGGCACAGTAGTTTAAAGTGCTGGTTATGACCTATAAAGCCCTATAGGCTTGCATCCAGGCTACCTGTATCTCACCATGTGAGCCTATCCAGACACTGAGATCCACAAGAGAGATCCTTCTTTCAGTCCCACTAGTTTCACAAGTTCAGTTGGTAAGGACACAAAAGAAGGCCTTCTCAGAGGCTGCCCCCAGAATGTGGAAATCCTCCTTTCGGGAAGCTAGAATGGCCCCACTCTTTGCCATCCTTCATTGGCAAGCGAAGATTTTTTTAAAATTCAGACAGGCCTTTAGAAAAGAGCTGTAATTAGGTTGCTGTATTGTTTTAAAGTCTACTGTTTAAACTGGGAGTTTTTTTAGTCCATCTTTTAAACTGTTAATAAGATTGTTTGATTTTAATGTATATAAATGTATATAAAATTATAATCATTTTAATGTGTAAGCCACCTTGGGTCCCAGTCTTGGGGGAAAGGAAGGAAAATAATAAAGGTAATGATTGTCGGGTCTCCCTCTGGGATAGCAGCAGTATAAGAACGTTTGAGGAGGGGCTCAGCACACGTGTTGCCCGGTTGTGCCGCCTCGGCCATTCTCAGTGAACAGTCAGCCCACCCGGATAACACAGGCAGCAAATATTGGTCACCTACTGGAAGCAGTGTCTGTCCCCCACTCCAGCTTGGAGACTTTGCTGTGCTTTCTGGGCCCTTGGGGCTGGACCCTGACCACTCTTTTTGTTTTCTGCCTGTCCTGGTTTTCCCAGAGATTGGCTGATCCCTCTGCTTCTTGATCTCTGGGCTGCTAATTACTGCAGCTTCTCTTCTCTCCCAGTGGCAGCTTGCTTCCAACCTCCTACACATTTTCATGTCGCTGCTCTCCCAGAGAAAGGCATGAAACTGGTGATGGTGGCGGAAATTCTGCATCAGAATCTACAATGTGTAACTTTATGATGACGGAGCTACACCGCTAAAATGACACAAGAGCTTGGTAGCGAATTATGATGGCGCACGAGGGGGCCCGCACAAGATGGTCCTGTGGCAGAACAGGGATTCTCACTGTGCAGTTTAGGTTCCGAGGTGCAACGTGTCCCAATTGTACATCAGGACTGATGCACAACCACTGCAGCATTGGCTCTGCTTGTGCAAAGTTCCCAGAGATGTATCTGCTCCCCTCCAAAGAATATGAGCATTGAGCAATATTGTAATTCCTCTTTATGTGATTGTTCTGTCGGTTTGCAATGGTGTAAATGCCAAACAAGATACCAGATGATGATGATGATGTGATGATGGTGATGATGGCAAGCTTTCTTTCTCCCTCTCCCTCTTTCACAGACACCAATGTCCTGCGCTACATTCAGCTAACCGAGATTAAGATCAGCCGCTGCAACCAGCGGGACAAGGAGGTAATCGTGTAGCAGCATCGGACCTGCCTTGCCAGAGCTCTTCTTCCCCTGCCCTCCCCTCCCCACACGTCAGTGACAGACAGAGCCTTCTACACGTGGTGCCAACAGTGCCCGGAATCCACCCGCCGCCCTCCATGCTCCAAGAAGATGCCATCAGGTGCCCGCGCCACGCCCTGGCAGCTGCCACAGCCCGAGAGCTTCCGGCTGAGAGCAACGCTGCTCTCCAAAGACAGTATGGCCTCTGGTCCTCTCAGCTGTGGGATGTGATAATGTAGCATTTTGCCAGAACACTGTTGGGGTTGCTTATTTTTTTTAAAAGAGAAAAAAAAAAGATGAGAGAACTTGCCAGGTGTGCCTCTGTAGACTGAATGAGTGGCATGGGGAGGGGGGGAAGGTGGAGAATACCCCAAGGGCGTAGTTGGGACCATGCCATGGTGAAAAGAAGGCAAGTTGGGGTATCATCAGGGTGGGGGAGTATGAAAAGCCAGATTTTGGAGCTAAGGCTCTCCCGAGCAAATGGGTGGGGAGCTGAGGACGAATGCTATAAATTAGGAATGGCCATTAGGTGGGTTGGGTCTCCTTTCCTTAGCTGGGATAAGTTGGCTGCTCTTCAATACACTAGTTTCCTCTTGGCAGTCCATTTGCCTCCTCAGCGTCCCAAACTGCTTCTCCCCCAAATTCCCTGCCACTTTATGCAAGGTGACTCGGCGGCCCTTGCTGCTTTCTTCAATGAACACTATGGTTTAGGAGACACAGCAGGAGAGGAACAGAGCAAAACCCCTGAACCTGCATCAGGTTGTATAAAAGCCCAGCATCCAGTTTTTCACCCAAGGTGCCTCTTTGAAGCCCCCAAGCATGAAACGTGGGCCAGAATCCTGCTGTGGCTTTATCCTGGCATAAATGCCAAGACAGAAGCAGAGGTTGTACAAGGCTGATATCGTATTCAGGATTGCATACCCCCAGCAATAATGGTGTAAACCATTGCACCAGCAGCTGTGCCATCTAGGAGGTTTTGTTGGCTCAAGTGTTGTGCCGTGGTGGAGTGCACTGCCATACCATTCATTGCCCCATTCGCTGCAGAAGAATCACTCAGTAACTGACCAGGATAATGTAATACAATGCCAGCAGTGAATAGGATCTTGATTTCCTCAGCAGCAAATATTCACATCACAGGTGACCAAGGAAAAGCACATACCCTCCAACATTTTGCAGATGAAAACTGGGGACACACACGGCCAAGCAATATTAGAATGTGGTCAGTAAGGCAAAAGTTATTAATGAGGATGAGCGTGCAAGCTAGGAGAAGCTGCATCGGGTTGCTTTGGCCTAAGCCTACTGGGAAAGGAAAGACCCTGCCTCCTCCTCTTCTCTGCCCACTGGTGAGTTAACTGGGTGCAAACTACTTTTGCATCTTGAACAAGTTTGCAGTATTTGAAGTAAGATCAAGACAAAGGGAGAAAGTGTGAGGAAGAGAGAGAAATCCAGACATTTTAAAAGCAACTGAAAAAGTGAGATGACAAAGGATTAATCAGGGGTATCCATGGCAGTTGGAGGTATGAAAGCAAAGCTCCTTTCTTTGCTGTCATGGGGAAGAGAGACTGGTTATTGTTTCCTCCACTTCCGTCATACGTGTGTCTGCTCCCATTTTATTGCCACCTGAGCCCATTCTGATCACCACCTCTTTTAGAATTACTTCAGACCATTGCAAGAAAGAAGACTCCCTCCACCTTACAGCGGTCTGTGATCAGCACGTTTAGCCAGATTTCATTTGGACTCAAACACTGTGATTATTTAGAAGTCTGAGCAACAAGAAGAGGTTGCTGGTATTTCAAGCCCACTCTATTTTTCTTTTTAATCACCATCCTTCTCTCTCACATACCCGCACACATATCTTCACTGGTTTTACAAGGTTTGGCACATGGAGAGATTGTCCTTTGGCTTCTGCTACTCTGAGGCAGGGCTCTTGCACCCAGGTCTTGTTGGTCTCTCTTTCTCCAGCCCTTTCACCAGTGGCATTCCCCTGTGTGGGGGAGAGGGACTTAGAATTCTCTGCTGGAGAGCTCTAGTGCACTTCCCCGAGCTACAGTTTCGGAGGTATCCTGCGTACTCTGTCTGTCAACACTTCAGGGTTAAACTGTTTTAATCCAACATCTTCTTTCTCTCAGGGAAACACTTGGTTACTCTAGAAGAGAATTCTAAGTCCCTCACTGAAACCAAAGATCCCAGGATTCCTGAAGATGGAGCCATGGCAGTTAAAGTGGGATTGAACTGCAACAATTGTGTAGCGTGTACACAATTCTGGGTGATTTTGCTTGCTACATTGGGGCAGTCAAGACCACAGAGCTGTCACAACCAGCCACTGAAGGAGAAGTACCTATTCAGGGCTTCCTCCAAGGGTGCCAAGTGCTTCCTATACAGCCCTGCAAGGGAGGCCCTATTACTGTGTGCCACTGAGTTTTGTTGTGAGGGACTAACTTGCTTAAGGTCATCTGATGAATCTGTGTCTGACATAAACCAGATGCATCCTGGCTCACTGCTAACAATCTTAACCATGGTGTTACAGTAGTTTTGTATATGGTTCATGAAACTCAGTGATGGAATCAAAAATGCCCCATGTGTTTCAGATGTGCAGTTCTTCGGGACAACCACAGAAGGTAAAGGGAGGGGGTCCAGCTGAAGTGAGAAGTTTTTAAACTAATCTAAGGTTCTGGGTGCTGCGTTGGCGAGTTTTCAACAATGCGTATGCCGAGGTGTGTGTGTGAATTTTCCATCCTAGCAGATCAGAGCCCCTAGCTGGCCTCTTCTGTAGTTCAGGCAGCTTCAGCCAGACCTGACAGCGGAAGTGAAACTGGCAGGGAGAAGATGACCCAAAATGGACAGATTCTCACAATCGTGTGATCCCTGAGAAGGCACAGTGGGGGTAATTTCACATATCTCCAGTTTCATTTTGATGGAAGAAACTGGGGGTTCACATCTTTGCTATTGGTGCTTATGGAGACCAGCAGAAGCAGGCAATCCCAAATGAATCCAGAACCATGTAGGTGCAAACAGCATGTGTCTCTGCATGCACAAAAGATGCTGTGAAATCTACAGAGGGACTTGAGTTCCTGAACAGTTTGACTCCCAGTGTAAATATTTCCAGCAGCCCTGGGAGCTGACCGCTGCCGGTCTTCCTGTAGATGCTGCTGCCTGCTCTACTTCAGGTAACATGATGTTGTTGCTATGGTGACTAGGATGCAGCAGGGAAGATGAGAGATGTGGTGCTTACGCTATAGGCTGGAATTTGCGGCGCAGGAAATGGGAAGGGGGAGATAGAGCTTTGGGAAGGCGGGTGGGGAAGCAGTCCTTTCGCTTGTCACTTTGCCTACTGTTTTTTTTTTAAACTTGGATTAGCAATCACAATGCCATTCCTCATCAGATAAAGTCTGAAACTGATCATCTCTCCTTTTGAGATTAAGCTGCAAGACGGAAGGGCAAGGGAGGAAAGATATCACCCCTGTTTCTTGCCAAAGTAACCTTGTGTGAACATGGCAGCAATGCTGACCAGAGGAAGCAATATCAGTGCAAATCTGCTTCCCTGTCTTTTACTCCTGTGTTGCTGCTATCATGTGCCTTCATTTCCAGGATATGGCAACCCTGAGGCAAACAATTATTGAAGTTTCTGGGAGGTAAGAATGTGTCACCCAGTGGATTTCCATGGCCAAGCGGGGAATCAAACCCTGGTCTCCAGGATCATAGTCCAATGTTCAGACCATTACATCATGCTGGCTCCTTACTCTTATGACAGAGCTTTATTGCTAAAAGGAGGGGGTGACCAAGTTCAGACTTCACCAGGCACCCATTCACACTATACCATTATAGTACTATGAATTACAGCCATGGCAATTTCCTATGAAATCCTGGAATTTGCAGTTGAGGGAGAAACATTTAGAGTTCTCAGCCAAAGAGCTCTAGTCCCTGTCCAAAGCACATACCCCAGGATTCCACAGGGTGTTGCCACAGCAGTTGAAATGGAATCATAGTGCTGTAATTATCTAATATGGAAGGGCTCTTCGTGACAAAAATAGTAATTTGCACATTTGCCAAAGCACCTTCTTCAATTTTGGGACACTTTTTATCCCAGGGCTTCCACTTCCTTTGCTACCCCCACCCCACTCCCTGAAACTGGCCTCCTTGGCAATTAAAATGGAGATGATAGGGAACAGGCTTGGCAGAAAATGTTTTAGAGCATTCTTAGATATTTCTGTGCTTAGCCAAGCAAACTAAGGCTTCTCTGATGCCTTCTTGACAGTGTCCTGTACTGTTCCACCTAGGCAGGGAGACGGAAGGAGGTCGTGCAATTTAGGATGGTGGCAACCTTCCCATCATATGTAGCTGTATACACATAATGCACAGATATGTGTGAGAAAGAGAGATTCCCATCGGCTTCTATGGATGAATTCAGGAGTTTGTTTCAGCATAGAGGAAGTGTGTAGGGATTAAAGCAGAGGCAGGGGATCATGCCATCTTCCAGATACTGTCGGACTGCAGCTTTCTGCATTCCTCACCTTTGGCAATGATTACTAGGGCTGCTGGAACTTACAGACCAACAACCAAGAATGGCATGATTTCCACTCCTGGATTAGAAAATTGGCTTAAGACAAGGGAAGGCACAGGTTTGGTTTTACACAGTTATGACGTTCACTGGGTGAAAAGCCGTTTCCTGGGTTCCTCTTGGTGATTAGCCTAGTCCACCCGGGGATAACTCTGGTATAACCACTTTTCAAGCATTGTGAAAGGAGGTACCTAGTACCTCCTTGTGCAAAAGTTTTTTTTCCAGGCTGTGCTACATCCCCTGTCCCAAACAGTCACTGATTGGCTGGAACAACTCCCTTACACAGTTGCCACGCTCAAAATCATCATCCTCCCGTTCCTCCTGCTTAAGCATGCTGGTGGAACGTTACACTCCCCCAGCATCAAATAGGATATCAACCACATTCTGCTGGCTTAACCTATTTTTACAGTGCTGTGAGGATAACAACGGGCATAGGAAGAACCATGCACGCCATCCCAAGCTCCTTGGAGGTTGAGGGAGGTTGACTGCAACATATATGTAGCAATACACAAATAAAACCTAGGCTGGAATCCTGTTGGTGACATACTGTATGGAATTCAAGGTTACGCACCTGTATGTCTTGTTTTCTGCCTGGTGGCAATGACCCAGCTTGCTACAGAGCACAAGGGACTATTGGTTAGTACCCTGCGTTCTACTGAAATCTCCCACTCCTAGCAGCCGTCATGCCCCATGGAGCACCACTTTGGCTGTTCAATGGCTGGGGGAATGGAGGGAAGGATGGAAAGCAACTGCATGGCAGGGACCACCTTCCATCCTTGTAGCAATTCTTTAAATCAGAGGTGGGCATATGGCCCCCAGGACAATTTTTGTGGCCTCTAAGGCCTTCCAGGGATCAATTTTTTTGCACATTAAAAAATTAGTCTTTTGAGATTGTTGAGAGCATTTCCACTACATTTAGAGGCCCCTGGTGCCCCCCCGAGGGAAGAAAAATGAAATGCCCTCCCCAGTTGTCCCAAAATGCCTTCTAGGGTTTATGGAGGGAATCCATATTTCCACCACCACTCTCCAAGCCACTTTAGCCCTTCTCCTCCCCTTTCCCAGCTATTTAATGGCTGCAGCAGTAGCCCCATAGGTTTGACGGATAACAGTGTGGGGAGGCTTGGACTTGTGTGCTCAAAGCATTGTACACGGGGGTGCGACTTCCACGCCACGGGCCTGGACATGTGTTTTGTTCATTACAAATGCAGGATCCTTTATGTAATGCTGCTGCATAGGGAAGAAAGGAAGGTAGCCATTTTGTTTCTGACATCTGTGCACGGTTGTGAAATCTGGACTGTGAAGAAGCTGACAGTAAGAAAATTGACTCATATGAAATGTGGTGCAGAAGAAGAGTTCTGTGGATTCCATGGACTCCTAAAAAGAGAAATTAATAGGGCCAAGAGCAAATCAGGCCTGAGCTCTCACTTAAAGCCAAAATGACTAAAGTAAGACTATCGTACTTTGGGCATATTATAAGGTGACATAGCTAATTGGAAAAGATGATGAGGCTTGGTAATGTGCAAGGCAGTAGGAAAAAGGAAGATTACATTACAGGTAAATAGATTCAATCAAGGAAGCCATAACCCTGAGTTTGCAAGATCTGAGCAGGGCTGTCAATGGGTGGGATTCTTGGAGGTCTCCCATTTCTAGGCTTGCCTTAAGTCAAAATCGACTTGACGGCAATTGACAACAAGAAGGCATTTTACTTCTCAGACACACACCTTTTTTAAAAAAAAAAGAAGAAGGGGGGGGGGACAGAATCAGAGCCACAAATGCTTGGATCAGACATTTCCTATGAAGACAGGGAACACACGCTCATCAGCACTTTCATTCACAGCCACGCACACAGACAGAGCACACGACGACAGTCTGGCCTGCCCAACTGGCTGAGCCATCTTATTGTGTGGACAGGAGCTCCGCTTGCGATGCCCAGAGTCAATAAATAAAAGTGTGCCTCGAGCGCATTCCCGCCTCCCTGCTCAGTTTCTCTCTTGCCATGCACCCTGGGATCTAAAGAGATTTGGAGTGCCAGGTTAGATCTGGGAGGCAGCTCCTCTAACTTTGATCCTGAACAGATAATCCTGAGCAAGAGGAAGTTCTGTGAAGTTCCGTCAAGTGAGATCCTGACCCTAATCCTAACCCTTAACTTAACCCTAACCTTCCTTCCTCACCTTGCAAACCGCCTTCCACTCCCAAAATGGCTGTAGCTTCCCCAGTGGAGATTACAGGGAAGGGGCATGGAACAGCATCCAACCAAGGACCTGTCCAAACTATATTTAACAACTGAGATCTCTTGCTACAAAGAGCCTCATTTCTCACTTATTGGGATAATTTGGCCAATACAAACTCAGATTTCATAATGCCATAGACAACTGGCCAACAAGAGACCTCTTCTGTGTCACTGCTCACTATCGTCTTTGTTGAAAAGGGAAAAAAAGATTCTTGCTGCATTTTTCTTTTCTGAAATAAAAAGAGTCTAACTTTTAGACAGGAATAAAATAGTTCTGGTTTTTTTTTTCCTTGGGATTGTTCTGGATATTCTGCGACAGGAAAAGGAAAGCATTTTCTGTTTGTTTTACAAAAACTGAGAATCTGAGAAGCAGAGAGAGCGACAAACAGGAACCTTTCCTCTGTCTGTTCTCCCCCTTGGACAATAGCCATGCTGAGATAGGATGAATACAGTCAAATGTTGGGGTTTGGAAGGAAAGAGAGGAAAGGTGCCTTCATCTCCTTTGATGGAGCTTTACAGTACCTTGTCCTGCTCTGTGATCTTTTAAGGACTAAAGTCAGAGAAGCCCTGTCCCCTATCCCACCTGGCAACCCTAAGAGAGACACAGCTTCACCCCTGGACTTCCCAGATGGCAGGACCGATAGCACTGACCCAGCCGAAGAAGAGCAGGCGGGTCAATGAGAAACGTCTGTCTCCAGGCTGCAACATGGGGTCTGCCCCCCGCACAATGGCACGGTGCTGTCCCGGTTCTGCCCTTCCATGTCCATGTCCAGAAGAGTCTGTCGGAAGGCCGCTGTCCCCTTGGCAGTCTCCCCTGGTGAGGAGCTGCCCCCCGGTGTCCGGCTCAGTGAGATGAGCTTCCAAGGGTCAATGCGGTGCCGGCCTGGAGCTGGGCGAGGTCGGGGGGCAAAGGCCAGTGTCCGGGGCCGCTCTACCGGCATGGTGTTCAGAGAGGATTGACCTGAGGCCTTGTGGCCAGCTTGGGAGGCGCTGGGGGAAGGAAGGTCCGGCAGACGCGGGAAGGGCAAAGTTTCCTGTAAGCCTAAAGGGGAGGGGAAAGGGGAGAGAATAAACAGGCAGAGCAGAAAGTGAGTGTAGGACGCAAGCTGTAGTTATTCCATGCCTTCTGTGGCAATCTGCCCCCACAAACAACCTGCAAAATTCGGGGAACAAGGAAATACCTCCAGTCATTCCCTAACTACTAATACTGTCTGCAGCTACATTTTTCAGACGTAATCCCAATATATTTGCACTGTGCAAATTATACAGGGGCCAATCTTACGGCAGTAGCTACAGGAAGGCAAAATGATCCCCAAATAAGAATTTTGATCACCAGATGAAATTTGCCTTCTGTCCCCAAATTTCTAGCGTTGCAGTAATGGGAGACCTGAGTTTAACACTTAGAAGTAGAGTTTAGGCACCTGAAGGAAAGGGGAAAGCCACCACCAAGGGAATGCAAACTCAGCAAGTATGAGAGTTATGGGTGTGAACATTTTTCTGTGTCTCACTCTGCACTGCTAGGAACTTGGGGACTAATGAAAAATTTCATGGGGGGGCAGAAATCATATTTTGGGGAGCAATGCCCTCATTTTGCCCTCTTGTGGCTACACTCCTGGGAAATCTATTCCCCTGCTGTTTGTAGATGAGGTGAAACTGTTTTGCCACCTACCCTCTCGTGTATATCCCATGTCACTTTTGGAAGAGTCCCTCATCTGCATGTTTACTTCAGAGCTTGGAAAGCTTAACTTTTTTTGTACTATAGGTCCCAAGAAACCCAGACAGCATAGCTGTACTGGCCGAGAAAGTCTGGAAACTGTAGTCGCCAAAAGGAAGCTTTCTGTGCTCTGGTACTTTCTCCAGTGAGAAAACTGAGGCTCAACCACGCCTGGGTCCACTCCTTCACTGGGAAAAGTATAATGGCACTCAAAGCCACTTTTTTCCCCCTTTCCTTTTATTGTTTTGTATTCCAGCTGCGCGTGGGCTCAGGATGCACTGAGCTCCACTCAAACCCCAGGGGAGCTTTGCCACAGGATGAGCGCAACTTAAACCCCAGAACAGCTTTTGGAAGACTGAGCCCAACTTAAACTCCTGGGATGGACTAAACGAAACTTAGTCCCCAAGTGAGCATTCAGGTGGGCTGAACCCAACATAAACCCCAGGGGAGCATTCAGACGGCCGAGCCCAATGTAAACATCAGGGGGGCTTTGGGATAGGCTGAACCAACTTAAACCCCCAGTGAGCTTTGGATGGGCTGAGCACAGCTTCAACTCCAGGGGAGCTTTCAGATGGGTTAAGCTCAACTTAAACTCCAGGGGAGTTTTTGACTTCAGGAACTGGATCTCACCTTGGCAGTCGGTGCCCTGCAGGCCCTGACGGATGGCCCCATCCGACGGCGTCCGACGGTGTCCCCTGCTGACGGCCTGGGTGGCACTGACATGGGTGGGGGTGAGCGATTGGCGGGGGTCCTTCTTGAAGCTCTCGACGGTGACATCCACCAGGGGATTGTGGCGAGGAGTTGGCGGGGGGCTCTCGGGGAGGCAGGGGGGCTCGTACACGGGGGCCTCATCACTGTCCGAAGGCAGAAGGGACTTGGTGGAGTTGCAGTCCGAGAGAGAGGAGAGGGAGAGGAGGGTAACCGAGCTGGGTGGCCCCGAAGCGGCGCGAGCCCTCACCCCTTCGCCTGCCAACTCTGCCAGCTCGGCACCCAGGGCAATGGAGGCCAAGATGGAGGCACAGCCCAGCAGCACGAGCTCACTGCGACGACGATGATGTGTGAGGGCTGGGCCCCGCTTGGTCCACTCCAAACTGGGCGGCAGGGTCCGCACACTGGCATCTCCTTCGCCTGCTGGTGGCGGCAAGAGGGGCACGTAGGGCGAGTGAGGTGTGCTGCCCTCCTTCTCCGTGTATTCCTCTGGGGCGGCAGAAAGAGAAAGGAACACCTTGTCAGCATTTGAGTCAGATACGCTCGTACAATCCTGACAGTGACATATACTAATGAAAAGCATTACATTAGGGTAAGTACTTTTTTTTTTGCCATTACATAAAGAAGTATCCTATACCTCCTTGCACAATGGAGGAAACCACCGTCCAAGGATACTCCCTTATGCAATAGTTGTTGGATGGTGCCTAGCTCCATGCCGCTCTAACCTGAACAGCCACGGATTTGCCGAGGGGTGCACCGTGACAGCTCCGGCATCCCCTTGCCCAATTGGCAGACGTTGCCCTCCCAGACCTTTCTTTAATTACAACAGTGCTGCTTTACGCTCTGCCAGCATTAAATAGGATCCAGGGCCCTACCCAGGCCCTATGGGCAGAGTTGCAAAGGGAGGAAGAAATGATCGCAACGGTCTCCGCATCTTTTGTTCTGTGTTGAAGTGCAGAAAGCACTGAAGCAACTGAGTCATCCCTGTTTCTCTACCTCTGATCCTTCATGACTGCATGCCTACCTTTCACCCATTTAGCTCTTTCCTTTGTCCCCAGAACTCCAGCCTTTATAAAGGTTCAAGTTCACAGAGTATGATGAACAGCCAAGAAGCTACTGCAGTGGAGGCAGGAACGGCAAGGAGGAGACTCAAATATGTCACTGTTATTCTGAGGCGAATATGATATTCTGGCTCAAACGATTTATTTTTTTTCTGACTGCCACATTTCCGAGGCAAAAGGCTGGTATCAGCCATACTTTAAATCAGCAATATCAGCAACACTTTAAAGCATTGATCTCATCAAATCCACATAGCAGATGCTCATTAAAAGACCAGAATAAGACCAGAAGGCCAGAAGAACTTGACATCCTTCCATTTTAGCTAGACAGAATAAATTGACATTCTTCCATTTTGAGGGTGAGCAACATTTTCTCTCCAAGGACCCATACTACCCCCAAATACCATTCTTTTCATTTACAGTTCTGTTCAAAGTGGTGACAGGTAATGATGAAACTCTCTTTCCTGGCACCATTTTGTGAGCAACCACAGAGGGAAACAAAGGTATACAGATTTGCTGGAGAAGGAGATGTGGTCTACAGCAGGTCTTGGAAAGGTGATTGACCCCTGGTCCTCACGCAGTTGCCCACCCCTGCTCTAGGGCCAAGAGATGCAAAACCAGCTCACCCATCTCCGTGAGGCTAGCAAAGCCCCCAGCCAGAGGCACATGCTTGGGAGACTTGCCCAGGTTGGGGGCACTGGAGGACCACTGCTTGCTTCCTTCAGCTAGGGACTTCAACCTGTATGAGTGGAAGAGACAGAGGAGAAAGATGGCCCTGATCTGGAGGCTCGAACCTTCTCCAGTCTCCTTGCGTAGGAATGCCCGCACTAAGCTCCCAGCCAACCTCACAGCTTATTTCTCATCCCCAGCCTTAACCCTTCCCTCTGCCCCATTGCCATCTTCTCCTCTGAGTTTCAGGCCCCACACCTTTCCTCTCCTCCAAGTCTTTCCTTGTGGACAGTAGAACTGGGCCCCCACGTCCTGCCTTTCTTCTTGGTCCCCACCAGCTCCTCCTTCTTGATCACAGTGCTGCGTCCCCATGTCCGGTTTCCATCCACAGGAGTCACTACAAAACCAAGCAAGGTGCAGGATTTTACCAAAGGGTGTGTGGAGGAACAGCAAGAGTATGAGATCTGGGACTCCATCATCAGCTTCCCAAGGTCTATCCTTCCATGACTTGCCAAAGCTTCTCTCCTCTCTGCAGAGTGTCCAGATTGAGGGAAGTAGTTTTTAAAGGGAGAGCTACGACTCCAAATTTCTGCTTGCCCAGCGTAAGCTGGGATGAACGGAATGTCAGGTGGGACTGGAACAAATCGGTACCTCTGACAACCTCAACCCTGAAGCCCTAAGCTGTGCCTCGCCACCAACCAAGGCTGTAGGGGAAAAAGCAGCACAGAACTCTTGATCACACTCAGCTGCCTCTCTAGCTGTCCTCAAAAGCAGAACTTGGAGGAATTTCTTTCTCAGACCACAGCTCCCTGAATCCTTCAGCCGGTACCACTGGCGGCCACGGTGGGTGGCTAATTTGGGGAGCTGTGTTCCAAGAAAGTAACCTTCTCAACCTCTCCTCCCAAAAACTACGGTTGCCCCAACCAGACACCTCCAGAACAGTGGTGCCAAACAGAAGGTAACCTGCCTGGCCTATGAGGCCAACGCCTCCCCAGGGCATTGGTGGCAACGGGGACTCCAGAAGTGTTGATGGTACTTACAGCGGATGGCACGGAGGCGGGGGATGACATTGGGGCTGCCAGGGGGACTGGCCCCATTTGCACCCAGACCTTTCCGCCGGTCAAGAGTAGGGGATGCCTGCACTGTGATCTTGTGCTCAAACCCTAAAGGAGAAGGAGGAGGATAGAATTTCAGAAACAGACTTCCTTGGGTTTGCTAGACCATCCTTCTTAATCTACCTGATGTTGTGAACCAGCAGGGATTTTTCTTCCCCAGTCTTCCAGAGATTGGCACCGTCTTTGTGCCCATTAGCTACAATTATTTTGTTCTTTCTTGGAACCATGTTGTGAACCAGCAGCTAAAGGCTCGTTGGCACATGCTGCATCATATATCACCACTCTGAATAGCAAAATCTTCTGTTCTGTTTGGCTCCGCTGTGTCCTATATTTCCATACTGACCTTCTTCCCAATGCCTGGCAGAAAATTCTTAGGGTTCCTGATATCATTCCCCCTTCCTGTGCACACATGGCCTCTCTCCTTGGGAGAAAGCATTTCCCTTCTGTTCTAGAGTTGTGGTAGTTGGTGATTTCTATGTCAGTTGGGAGGCAAACCCACTCTGTGTTTTAGTCTGACTTTCAAAAGAGATGCCCAATGTGCTGAACCCTATGCCCAAAATGGCTTCAGCATATGAATAACTCCTTCAAGCTAGAACTAAACCTTGCCCCACTGCTGCAGTCTGAAGAGGCCGCGTACAAGCAGTTTGAAGGAATTACAGTTCTTTTCATCTTTCTGATTGCAAAGTATTCATAAAACAAACATGATCTCACTTGTCTTCTTAAGTGAGAAATCTTAGCACAACTGCATTCCAAGGGTAAAGGATGACCCTATAAGTGATCCTGGTGTACCACAGGGTTAAATTGTTCAAGGAGGCTGTCAGCTCACACAGTGAACAAGGGATGTTTCTGAAAACCTTCCTCTTGCCCTGATATCAAGCTCTGAGAAACACCCAAGAAGCCTGTGGATGCTGGAAGAGGGCAATCCTACAGCTCTTTGGGGAAGTTAAATAGAAGAAATATAGGAAGTCCACCAAAAGCTAGCTCACAGCAGATCAGACCGCTGGTCTGTCCAGTACAAAACTGTCTGGCCTCAATGGATCCCCTTCCCCTTCAGCCTGGAATTCCTTCAGTCTACAAAGCAGGAGCACTGCCCCTGAGTTCAAGTCCCCCGCCCAGCTTGTGTACCTGACGGAAGGCTGATGCGGTTGCCATCCCGCAGCTTAAGACGGGACCGTCGGAAGTGCCCCTTCCGCTTCTTGACCCGGGGCCTCTCCTGGCCCATCTGCATCATGATGAGGTTCAGCTCACGCTCCACAATGTCGATTTCACGCTCTGCCAACTCCTGCTCACGCCGGCGCAACTCTGCTTCCTGGGTCTTCTGCTCCTGAGCCGCACGAAGCAGCTCTTCCTCTCGGCTCCGCAGTTCCTGGAAAGGACAAAGAAGACAAGGTGTATCCACACTGTAAAACAGCAGTAGTTTCATGCCATGTAAATTCCATGCCTCCATCCAGGAATGTAGTGCGGGAGTGGAGAAGAGGAATCAGGGTACTGCTACTCCAAATAATTGCTCTGGGTTGCTGCTCTCAGAAGCTTCCAGTAGAAGAAATTCCCCCCTTTGGGAAGCCAGGAAAAGGAAAATTCAGGGAGTCTAGAAGTCTGAAGGGGTGCAAAAAAGAGCCTTTGGGGCCACATCCCCATGCTATACAACTGGAATATATCCACAAACTCCCCTCCATCGACAGTGGGTTGAACAGAGACAACAGTTTCCCAGCACACTACACATATTATAACACTAGTTAACACCCCAGATTCATGAGGGCTCTCTTGAACAGTTTATCACATCTCTTTTCTGATTCCCAGTCAGCATCACACTACATTCCAGTAACTCTCTCCACCATTCATATAGTTATCTACTTACCTTGGCTTTAGGCAGCATCTTTGTTCCTGCCTTTATCCCCAGTGACCATTATTAAAACTGAACTTGGCACCCCAGCACCATACTCACAAGCTTTGCATTTCTACTGCTATTCACATATACAGCCTGTTCATAAAGATCTGTTCCTAGGCACTTCACCCCACGCATCTGACAAAGCAGACCTAAGTCTACAAAAGCTTATGCGACCAACTTCTTCTCTCAGTCTCAGAAGTGCTACAAGATTCCTTTGAACCCTGATATAGGGTATTGGCCACAAGGGCTGTGGGTTGTGGGCTGAGAGGCAGGCATGGAAGTGCATGGAAATCTGAGCCAAAGTGATAGGGACTCACTTTCTCCTTGGTCCGCAAGTCATGGAACATGCCAGCGATCTCCACTTTCCAGTCCTGCTGCAAAGAGTGGAAGGACTCCAATGGCATCTGGAACATTGCAGACTGCTCTATGGCCACCAGCTGCTGCAGGATGGAGCTGAAGTCTGGCCGAGCATGAGGATCTGAGCTCCAGCACTCTGGCAGATTGGGGTGGGAGGGGACAGAGAAATCAAGAAGACTGTAAGCCTTATACAAACTCAGCATTAAACAAAGCCCATCTAACTCTTGCCAAAATGCACAAGTATTAATGAGTGAGGCAAGGCAGGACTCTGAAATGACAGAATACCTCCAAGCATGGATGGAGTGCACCACTCTCACCATGACATCTGCTCACAGCCTTTTATAGATGTCAGAATACAGGGAAAGAGTTTCAGAGCTAAGAATTAGACTTTTAAACAAAGGTTGGGCATGTTATGTTTTCAGAGTCTCCCAGACAACAGCACATGTGTGTAGCAAAGAGGAAAGAAGACTGGGTAGGGTGAAAAACAAAGGGAGTTTTCACAGGAATGGGCTGGCACACAGCAAGGACTGATGGCTTCCATGTCAGTGGGGACATGGAAGTCTACTTTACAAGAGCAATCCAAGGTGCTGCAACTGTTTGGGAGATTAGCTTCCAGCACCTTGGAGAGCTCCAGATAAAAACCCAGATTAGAATCACTACCCCACTGATGCCAGAGCCAAGACCCACTGCTGTCAATTCAGGGAGTCAAGGAGAAACAGGTGCTATGAAAAGAGCAGGAAGAGAGAAGCAATCTAGACCTCGCTTGGACAAGCTGTTTTGGGGACAAGTTTGGCACCCTTCTGTGGCTTGGAGCTAGCTGGGGAAAGGCTACCCAAGGGACTTCTTACATCACAGTTTTAGCACTATGGTTCCACTTTAACTGCCATGGTTCCACCTCAAGGAATCTTGGGAACTGTCATTTAGGGAAGGGAACTTAGCATTCTCCGCACCTCACCAAACTACAAACCCCAGAATTCCAAAGGGTGCAGCCATTGGAGTTCAACTGGAATCACAGTGTAACAATTGTGTAGTGGGAAAGTGTCTCAGTTGTGCTCTTCACCTTTCCTTGCTCTTTCCCTCTGCCTGAGCTGGCAAAGATTGCTCTTTGGTGAGCCAAGAAGCAGCCTTGGCACCATTGCCCCCTGGCAACCGGAAGCCTCAAGAAAGAAACACAAACAGAAATGGGGAGACCTGGGTCTACCCCCCTGGCTCTCACTCACCCTCCAGCAAGCGAGCAAAGGGTTCAGGGCACGTGGAAGGGATGGGCAGTGTCAGCTTGTTCATAGCCACACCATAGGCCACGGCGAGGGCATCAATCTCTCGGTACGGGACTTCACCAGTCAGCAGTTCCCACAGCAGCACCCCAAAGCTGGGGAGGAGAGACAAGAAAAAGGGATGCAGAGAGTGCATGAGCAGAAGTCACCAATAAGACAGATACACACACAAAGAGCATGGGCTACTCTCTCTGGGGAGTAACTCCCACCCCCAGAGATGCTTCTGGTAAGGCAGGAAATTTAGACTCTGGGTTTAATGATCTCATAGGCCCACTGCTAGATGGTAAGATGTGGCACCTCATATTTCAAACTGTGACAAGCTAGTCCTTCTCTTCTTCATTCATTCTGCTGTGGGGAATCCTGGGCATCTTTTGAAAGCTGCTTTGAGTCTCTTGCCAGGACAAAAGCAGGGTATAAATAAATAAGTAATCTTCCCTCAAATCCTTCCCTGATGGTAGCCCTGGCTGTTAAAAGGACAGACACCATTTCTGGCACATTTGCAGCCTTGCCTCTTCATAAACAACTGATTTCCTTTACCACTTCTTTCTGAATCCCTGAGTATAAGGAGGGTCAAAAGGTCCCACTTTTCCCAGCGGGATTCGAATGCCTTTAGCCACAAGGTGAAATTCAGCTGGTAGAGCTTTCTTATTTGCTACATCTCCAGGACAAGTTTCTGCCAGTCCTGTACAAGAGCCCTGCTGGGGGCAAAAAAGATGCCCATCTCCTTCCAAGAACAGTGACATCCACTTCTTCCCCTCTCCCTCCCTTAATACTGGCCTTACCTCCAAACATCACTGCTCTTCGAGAAGAGAGAGTGTTTGATGACCTCAGGTGCCATCCAGGCATAGGTGCCCGCTGCGCTCATCTTGGTGGTTTTGTGCCACTCACGGGCCAGGCCGAAATCTGTGATCTTGAGGGTGCAGCCACTCAGGTCCTCATTCTCAATGCGCTCCAGGATTAAAACTGGAAAGGGACAGGAGAAATGGCAGGTGGCACAAAGAAGGGAGGGAAGGGAATGAAAGTCACAGAAAAGGAGAGGTGGGCATCATTTCCATCTCTTCAATGCTTGCCGGCTTGATCAAGCCTCTTGATAGATTTTGGTCAATTTGTTTTTATGATAGGATGGGTTTCGGGATTTGATCTGAGTGATCTCAGCTGCCTACAGCATTTTCAGAAAGACAGGATATTAAACAAACCTCACTCTCTCAGCCCCACTCCCACCCCGGACACAGATCAGCAAGAAGAATGGAGTTTCTTACATGTACCACGACTGTAATACTTTGATACCACTTTAACTGCAGCATCTGCCATGGTTCCAACCCTGTGGAAATGTGGGTTTGATCAAGCACTAGAGCTCTTTGGCAGAAAATTCTAAACACCTCACAAAACCGTCAGCCCCAGGACTCATGCCCTCACAGAGGCTTCCATCTTCAGTGCCCAACATAACCAATGTAATGTCTTACTGTTCCTTTTGCCATAATATACCCTCCAACATTTCACAAGTAAAAACTGGAACATGTGCAGCCAAGCAACCTCGGAGTGTGATCAAGATGGCAAGTTATTAATGAGGAAAAACACATGAGCTAGGAGACGCTGCTGTAGTTTACTTTTGCCAAAGCCTACTGGGAAGGGAAAAGTTCTTCACCTCCACTCCTCTCTCCCCTGCTGGGTTAACTGAGTACAAACTACTTTTGCACTTTAAACTCAGTTTGTAGCAACTGAGGACAAAGGAAGAAAGTCAGAGGAGCAGAGAGAAAACAGTACATTTTAACAGCATCTGAAAAAGTGGGATGACAGAGAGTTAATTGGGAATGTCCCTGCCAAATCAGTTTGGGGATATGAAAGACCTCCATCTAATGCATTATTGTTCTTTTTGCCATGCTCCTCCGTTTTGGTTCTGCATCATGGCCAAGCAATATCCAGTGTTAGATCTGCAGACTCTGGAATGAACTAAGAGATGCATTCATGCCACATTTTTATAATCTTCAGATATGAGCAATAATTTTCATTGTAATCCACCCTCATCACAAATTCACATCAAACAGGTCAGCACAGTGTCCATTTTACAGATAGTGAATGAAGGTCTGTGGAGCCAGCACCTGTCTAAGGCTGCCAAAACAGCTGACGGCAGAAGAGGCCTCTAAGGTCAGCTTGCTGACTCCAGACTACTTCTGTTCAATGGCTCTGCTTGAAGAACCTTTTTTTCCCCCTCAAATATTTTCCTTACCTGAGCCTGACCAGCCCACAGTGAGGTTGATCTAGGTCAGGGATAAGAGCTGGCCAAAGTTGAAACTAGAAGTAACATCTTGTTTCCATTTGGGGGCATTTCAGCTAATTTTTCTCTTTGCTGGAGAAGATTAGAGAGTTATTTTAGAGAAGTGCCTCTGGAGCAGCAATTGCTCTGTTTTGAGGAATTTTCCTCCATCACAACAATTTCTGGGTGGGTACAGGGACTTGGGAGAGCCAGGATGGTGTAGTGATTTGAGTGTTGAGTGGAGACCAGGCTTCAATTCCCCACTTGGCCATGGAGACTCACAGGGTGACCTTTGGCACATCACACACTCTCAGCCCCAGAAAGCCCCCTAATAGAGTTGCCTTTGGGTTTCCATAAGCCAGAAATGACTTGAGAGCACACAACAACAATAAAAGGGACTTGGAGAGCCAGCATGATATACTGGCTTTAATACTGGACTACAGCCCTGGAGACTAGGGTTTGATTCCGTGTTCGTCCATGGAAACCTACTGGGTGACCTTGGGCACGTGACATGCTCTCAGCCCCCAGAGAACCCCATGATATGGTCTTAGGATTGAAATAAGTCAGAGACAGCTTGAGGCCACACAACAACAATAGGAGCTTGTGCTTCAGTGGGTCTGGCAGGTGTCTAGGAGACCACAGAAATCTCTCAGGACTGTAATTTCTCTGTCTGGGAGTGTGTGGAGTGGGATGCCAACATTTCGCCCAATTCTCTCCTCCCAGAGCCAAATTTCCCATATCGTGAGACTTACTGTTGATGGACTTGAGGTCCCGGTGGATGATGGGAACGATGGCTTCATTATGGAGGTAGTTCATGCCCCGGGCAATCTGGACAGCCCAATTGACCAGCACATGGGGAGGCACCTTCTTGCCCGCCAGTGCCCGGTTGAGTGCCCCTCCACGGGCATACTCCATCACCAGGCACAGGTGAGGCGGGCTGAGGCAAACAGCCTTCAGGGCGATGATGTTGGGGTGGCGCAGCATAGCAAAGAGCCGGGCCTCTTGCCGCACATTTTCCACGGTCACGGCGATGTCCTCTTCAGGGTCTTGGCGGGTGGCCTTCACGGCCACCTCTTCCCCTCGCCACACCCCCTTGTAGACCTTCCCAAAGCCCCCCACCCCAATGATCTCATCCAGTTCCAGCTCCTGGAAGGAGATTTCCAGGGGAGGTGGGCAGCTGAGGGAGCCTTGGATCTGGGTGTACTTCTGGTTGCTGGTGACATAGTTGCTTGGAAAGATGCCCACCTTGTCCTGGAGTTTGCCCGTCCACCAGCCCTCATCCCCAGAAACGGTGGAATCCTTGGACAGGACTTCCACCCGGTCTCCCCTCCGTAACGTGAGCTCCTCTTCCGCCACTGCCTCATAGTCAAAGACGGCCGTCCAGAAGGGGTTGGGGGTCAATGTGTCGGCATTCCCAGCTCCTCCACAGTCCCCCACCTCCCTGCATGCCTGCTCCATGGGGCTGGTGGCCACCACGAGCCCTCTTGGCCACTGGTCACCACCTTGCATGCCTCATAGATCCAGAGGAGTCAAAAGGACAACCACAGCTCCTGCTGAGTCCCAGTTTCCGAATCTTCCACAGTCTGGAAGTTTTGCTTTTTGGGCAACCATCCTCCTTCTCATAATCCCTTTTTAATCCTTCTTTTTCCTTCCTTCCTTCCTTCCTTCCTTCCTTCCTTCCTTCCTTCCTTCCTTCCTTCCTTCCGTTCCCGCCCCCCCCCAAAAAATCCTTCTGTGCTTTCCACCAGTAACAGCAGCTTTCCTGGAAAGTCTTCTGAAGAGTCAAAGAACTTTCTTAGACCCCAACATTTGAACAGCGGGTGAAAACCTGCAAAGGAATTGCAGTCCTTATCATAATTATTATTATTTTTTAAAGAAACATCTGTCCCTTTAAAGGAAAACAATCACACCAGCCTTCCTTCATTCTGCCCTCTCTCCCAGCTGAAGGGAGCTCCAGCCGGCCTCGAGTGACAGCCGCCAGCACCCTAGCTGAGAAGAAAGAGGCCATTATGTGCCCCACCAACACCACCCTCTGATGACAGACAAATAAATTTATAAATGCAGGCCATTAAAACAACAACAGAGAAGCCCTTTCCCTCCTCCCATTCCCACGGTTTGTTTGGTGAGGGCCCTCAGCCTGCTGCGGCCTGGGTCCCCTAAATCTACCCAGAAAAAGGAGAGACTTCTTATCCCACAAACATTTCTTGCCAGTGACGCCCCCTCCCAATTCCACGGGTGACCTCTCACGCGCACCCCACAAAGGCTGGCCAGGGGATGGGCGAAAGAGGCTCCCACCCAGCTTGGCCTCGGGATGTGCTTGTCAAAACCCTTCTGCAAGCTGCTGGAGTTGTGAGGATGGGGTGGTGGAGATGCCCCCCCTGTTACAGTCCCACAGGGGCCAGGAGAAAGAGGATGGGGGCCTAGGTGAGCACTGCATCTGCTCACCTCTCCTGCTCCCTCTGGACCAGGAGGAGAATGGGGAAGAGGAGGGAAGGGAGCCTCACCAGGCTAGCTCTGCAGTGCCGGTTCTCCCACTCGCCAGGCGCAAGGTGCCCGGACTAGCTAGCCATCTATCCATCCATCTATCCATCCATCCACCTGCTTGCCTGCCTGTCAGCCCTCGCCCGGAAGGGAAGGAGGGCGGGAAGCGCCGGCTGGTTGGCTGGTTGGTTCGTTTGCAGCGGCTCAAGGTGGGGGGCAGAGACGGCAGCCGCCGCCGCCTCCCCCTCCGCTCTCCCTCGGCGCCCCCATGGTCCTGATGGCTGCGCGGCGGGCGCAGCGGCGGCGGCGGCGGCGGCGCGGGAGGAAGGGCGCGCAGAGCGCGGGGTCGCGCAGGCACGGGGAGCGGAGAGGCCGGTGGTATTCCTTCCTGCTTGGATGCTTTTCCCAGCAGCGGAAAGCTGCCCGGCTGGCGATCACCTCGCCGCTTCCTCCGCCTCCTTGCCCCCCGCCCGGGGCATCCCGCGGGGATCGGAGGGAGGGAAGGGAGGAAAGAGGGCGGGAGGGGACGCCGGGATTTCTAGTCCGCTTGCCTGCGGCTCTCGATCTCTCGCTCTCTCCGGCCCCCACCCCTCCGGCCGTTGTCCTTTCCTCCCCCCCGACCCCCCCACCCCCCCACCCACACCGGCGATGGGTCTCTCTCCCGTTCCAGGGGTCTCTCCTTTCCCTCTCCTCCTCCCTGCTCGGTGCAGCCGTCGCGGGAGGACCTGTCAGCTGGTGCCCGGGTGGCCAGGAGGAGGGGAGGCGCGGGAGCCGCGCCTGGCTGGCTGGCTGGCTGGCTGGCTGGCAGCCTGGCTAGGGCATGATGGGACTCGTAGTTCCAGGACTTCCAAAGCAGACCTGGCAGGCAGGCAGGGGATAGGGTGTGCTCGCCCCATGCCAAGTGGGAAGTAAGAGAGGGGTAACATCAGGACCGTGGTTCTGCCTCTCCGCCTGGCAAAAAAGTGCCAACCGGCTGCCTAAGGGGCCCGTAGTGGGCACGGGCTGCTGGCACCGCTGGGCTGCTGCTCCTGGCTCCCGCTGCTGGGACTGGTCTGCCCCACGGCGGGGCCAACAAGGAGCAGGCCCGGGGGGGGGGGGCGAAATGACCACCCGCCGCCCCCGCTCGGAAACCGGCGTTTCTACCTTTGTCGAGGAGGGGCGCAGGCGAAGACGGCCTTTTGCAACGTCGCCCGCTCGTGTTGCATTCTTTGGGCATTTGGGGGATGTCCTTTTGCTAGCCGAGCGTCCGAAAGGGACGCTAAAATGATTTAGAGAGCAGGACGGTATGAGAAAGCACGCAAAGAAGCAGCTCGGAGGCCAGAGCAGCCCCTTTGGCACCCTCTTCCCTCGGAGGGAGGAAGGGCGAACCCAGGGGAAAAATTGTGGATCTTTTAGAGAGGGTTAGGAAACACTGAGGAAACTCAAAAAGTTAGGAAACTCAAAAAGTGGACGACTTTCTTTCATGGGAGGTTTTGGAGGGCAACCTGGCAGGAATCCTTTAGCTGTGCATTCAGATCTTTGGAGCCCCTCTCTGTTGCCAGTTGTCGCTGCATCTGTATGATGATCCTTGAGAGCTGACCCACTAGGATGCTTCCGGGTGTTTTCTGGGAAGTTTCCACCTGGGAGCTCCACTCTTCTGGGTGGGAGACCCGCCCTACACTGTTATAGTGCTCTTATTCCACTTTCAACACCCTGTGAAATGCTGGGGTTTGTAGTTTACTGAAGCCAAAGAGGTCTCTGGCTGAGAATTCTCAAGGGCCCACCTTAAACTGCAAACCCCAGGATTCCATAGGAGGTTGAAAGTGGAATAACAGCACTATCACTGGTAGTGTAGAAAGGCCCTATGACTGCAGGGCTGGCAATCCAATTCCTTGTGACTGGCTAAATGGAGAGCCTCTAGGCTGGGGTCACTGGGGTATCATGACCTCCAACGCTTCATCAATGAAAACTGGGGCACATGGGGCTGTGCAGCACCAGAGTATGGTCCACATGACAAAAGTTACAAAAAGTGAGAAAACACACACTAGGAGAGGCTGCAACAAATTTGCTTTTGCCTAAATCTACAGGAAAGGGAAAGATTCCACCCTCTCTTTTTCCTTCCCCGCTGCTGAGTTAAATGAGTGCAAACTACTTGTGTGCTCTGAACTCCATTTGCAGCAACTGAAGGATGAGGAGGAAAAGTGGGAGGAGGACAGAGAAACAGAGACATTTTAAAAGCATCTGAAAAAGTGGGAAGACAGAGGATTAATCAGGACTGTCCCTGCCAAATCAGCATAGTTGCAGGGTATGGGATATTCCTGCCCTGGCAGTCCTAGGGAGGAATCAAACGTGGAAAAGCCCTATCTGCGGTGGTCCATCTCAAGTTGCTACATGTTATCTCAGCCACAAACTCTGCTAGCTGTAGGGATGTGCATTGAAGACCCATTGAGCTAGTACGTGGGAGTGAGGGTGTCCTGAGCAGCTGTTAATATTGCTATCTTGACAATATACTTACATACGCCTTCCTGGGAGCATTTCATTCCAATAGCAGATGCTTAAAGATACGTGATATATATATATAGAGAGAGAGAGAGAGAGAGAGAGAGAGAGAGAGAGAGAGGGAGGGAGAGAGAGAGAGATTAGAGAGCACCAACATATCACCTCCAGGTAGGACAGGAGAGACCATCTATTCTCCCCCAGACCCCTCTCTACCAGCTCCCTCTGCTCTCGTTGCTGTAAAGCCTCCATGCCGCCATCACGTGCCTCCTTAATCCCAGCTGCTGTCTACAGAGAAGCCTATAATCCAAGGCCAATTCTGTGCCAAGACCTTACTCAGCTCCATTCTCTTTGCACCTGTCTGGGCCCTCCTGGATGATCCTGCCCTCCGTCCTGGGGACCCTAGCTTTCAGTACCCCCCCAAACCCCCTTCAACAGCATTGTGTGATGTAAAAAACAAAAATCCAATTAACTTTAAACACACACACACACACACACACACACACACACACACACACAGGCCTGAGAATGGAGGATATTTCCATGGCTATGGTGAAGTAGATTGCCACTGTGATGTGCAGTGGTTTGAGTGTTGAACTAAAACCCTGGAAGACTGGCTTTGAATCCTCCTAAGCCATGGAAACCCGTGGGTGATGCCGGGCAAATTGCACTCTCTCAGCCTCAGAGGAAGGCAAAGGCAAACTCCCTCTGAACAAATCTTGCCAAGCAAATCCCATGATAGGGTCACCTTAGGGCCAGGGACCACCGGGCGAGACTATCAAGAACTCCAGGCAGAGTTAAGAAAATATTCCGCCTGAACTCCAAGACAGTACCTCCTGCCAGTCAATACCTGCCAGGTAATACCTGGCTCGGTGGACCCAGGGTTTGGGTCAGTATAAGTCAGCTTTCTGTGTTTCCTGTTCATCCAACAGTTTCAGTGCAGTGAACAGTAAATAGATTATAATCAGTGGACTTGTAATGAGATAAACACCAGAGTACACTGTATCTAATCAAACCCTATGATTCCGCCTGGATTCACGGTGTGGAGAACAGAGTTTTTCTGTGTCCTTGGGCTTTGCTGGCAAGGAGGTTGTAACAAGCCAGTCGCCTGCTGCCTGTTGCCGCTCCCAAATGGCTTAGCAAAGGACGTGAGAAACCTGCTGGTCTGGTTTTGTACTCCCAGTGTGTGCATTGGTGGGGGTGTTGTAGTTCTGCCAATTCCCTTCCTCCATTGCACGGTGTAGTGAGGAAAGCCCCATAGTTTGAGTAGAATTAGGTGTTTGGGAGCGCAATTCGACCGTTGGCTGTGAGGGAATGCTGGACCCTGTCCGTGAAAAGACTGAAGTGCTTCTCTGCTGTGTACCATCTGCTGCACCATTTACCAGCCATAAAGCTTCTCCTATAGTTATAACAAATGTCAGTGTCTGGCATCAAACAAAGTGTTGGGGAGGCCTGGAACTCTATTCGGTTCCAGATCAGAACACTATGATTCTGGTTCCACCTAAACTGGATGCTTGAAGATAAAAAAAAAGCTTGAGATAATCAGGAATGGCTTTGTGTGAAAGAAAGGTGACCGGAAGAAAACCCACTCATCTGAAACGCAACACAGGTGAATTCTACAGGCAGCATGGACCGCTAAAGACAAATGAATTGATCCTAGAGCAAATCACTCTGGAACTCCCCCAGAAGCCAAGATGACCAAATCAAAACTGTTGTACTTTAGACACGAGACAACATGACTCACTGGAAAAGACAACAATGCCTGGTGAGCGGGTAGCAGTTTGAGTTTTGGACAAGGGCTCTGGACACCAAGGTTGAAATTCCTGCTTGGCCATGGAAACCCATTGGATGATCTTGGGAAAGTCACACTCTCTCAGCTTCAGAGGGAGGCAATTGCAAACCCTCTCTGAACAAATTTTGCCAAGAAAATCTCATGATAAGTTCCGCTCAGGGTCACTATAAGTCAGAAATGATTTAAAGGCACACAACAACAACAAAGTGATAGGGAGCAGAAAAAGAAGGAGACAGGTGGGTTGATTCAGTCGAGGAAGGCATAGCCCTTAGTTTGCAAGACCAGAGCAAGGCAGTTGAAGATCAGGGCTCTTGGAGATCTCTCATTCATAGAGATGCCATAAGCTGATGTTGATGGCGAACAACAATGATGAAAAAGGACTATGAGCTCACTTCATTTCTAATACTGGAAACAAATTTGGCTCAGCACCTGCTGGCACTTTGTTCTTTAATGCAAAGTGAATGCCTTTTGCCCAAATCTCTGAAGGTAGATTTTTGAATTCTATTTGTTGGTCGATCTGATAAAGTCTAACTTCTCTGCTGTAGACATACCGAGATAGACTGGCCACCAGTAGTCTGACTGGAAGATAAGGCTGTTTACATTGTCTCTGTGTGAGACCAGGCGTTGACTACTTAAGTAGAACCAACACTCTGAATGGTTTGGATTTTAAAGATAACAAAGGGTCCTGCCCCCTAACAAGTTGAATTCCTGCCATTTCAAGCCACTCTGGGCCATGGTTTCACAATACCTCGAGCGGTATATTAGCTGGGACAAAGTTCTTCTTAGTTCACATATCCTACTGTTGGTCTTCTTTCCACCTGTTCCTGAATTGTCTGTAGAACCCACTCACACATTTGCCAAAAGGGGAAGGAAGGACACTTTCTGCTTAAACCTTGTATATTTCAGTGGCTTTTGTGGGTCATGCAGTATTGTGCAAATCCTTTGTAAAGCTGCACTTTCACAACTGCAGAGGCTATGATGGGTTTCCACCATCTTGGTTCCACTCATAGGGCCTGGAACTGTTTTTAAGGTGTGGAGAAGCTCAGCTTTGGCAGGCAGTCTACTAATTTTGCCTACTTGCACATTACTTTTCCCACTCATTTGCATTCAGGCGCCCTTTAATATGAAGACTTACAAAAACAATTTGTAAGTAAAAGTAACCTCCGTGTGTTCAGAGTCATTCATTTCCAAGCAAGTGGGTGTAGGGTAGATTGCAGGCAGCCTTGATTATTTCTAGGAGGGCTCAAAGACAGTTGCTGTTGTAATATTTCTTACTGCTTGATCATTTAGCGCACTTCCCGCAGATTATTCTCGAGAAGGTTCAACTATGTAGGAGTCTGGTGGTCCAATTTTGCAAGATAATTTTAAGGGGGGGAGGCACATCAAACTGCTGGCTTAACACCCTCCGCCTTGTTTTAGGGCCCGTGGTTCCACTTGGCCCTTTCGTTCCGTGTAGCCATAATGACTGGGGTAGGCCTATCAGCCCCCACTCCTAGTGAATCTGTTTCATCCCCTTTAGAGACCAATGGCCTTAAACACGCTGTAACCCAGGAGTAGTCAAAGGGCAGCCTCGGGGCCTTATACAGCCCCTCAGATTCCTTTGGTGATCCCTCAGTCCCCAAACTACCAATTTTCTGATAAAAGAGAGGGGAAGAGCTTCTCTTGGGAACTTTTAGGGGTGATAATTTAATTTTTTAAAATGGTCTCACCCACCCACCTCCTTCCTGCTAAACATTTTAAAAAGCCAGTAGATTTTCCGCTGCTTCTAGGTTTTTTCCCCCCTGGGTATGTTTTTGTTTTCATATTGTTTCTTGGGACCCTTTTAGGCAGTCTGTGAGCCCCCTTCCCCGCAGGTTTTAGGACCAGAAAAAGGGCCCTCTGGATCCACCACATTTGAACGCCTCTGATCCAACCCACCCACTCAGCAACTGTTACTCCAAATACCTTCAAAATGCCTCCCATCTCCCAGTGGAGATGTTGGATCTAAGCCATTACATCCAGGGCTATACTCCCTCAGTACAAAGTGGTCGGTCTATACGACCGGACGGGGTCAAAACAAAATCGGCTGGTCCCAAGACTCAAGAGGATTTGCACAATACTCTCTTTCTCTTTCTCTCTCAGACTCTCTTTTGCTACCTCATCTGTCCTACCAAATCACAAGATCACACACACACACACATCCTTTCCCAGCCTCCCTTTCCCCCGGGCTAGAAAAAGCCCCTATTAATGCCAATGGGATCTCCCTCCTTCCCTCCCTAAAGTAATCCTCAAAAGAGGGGCAGAAATTCTCCTGGGACTGCAGCATGCAGGAGTAGCACAACAGCTGTCCAAGAAACCTCTGTATACACACTCCACCTTTCTTGTTTTGCTCATCACAGTCCCACTATCACAGCCCATAGTCAAGCCTTTGGTTGCTCACACACCTTCCTGCCTGCCTCTTTTTTTCTTTCCTATTCTCCTCACGGTGGATTGCAGCTTGAGCACAGCAAGGAGGCTGAGAGATAAAGAACAGAGAACCCAGAATATGAATGCATGAGCAAGGCTGAAGACAACGCATGGGCAAGGTTGCAGCTCCAGCCACAGAGTATGGCAGCAAAAGCATTTTTTAAAGGAAAGATAAATCTGCCACCACTGGGCATCATGGCCAGGTCTTGGTTGGACTGTGTTCACAAACCTGCCTGCGGTGTCCCTTTTTTCCCATCTTCTCCATTCTCCCCATGGATGCAGCTGTATTGTGGTAAGACAAGAGACCAGCAAAACTGCAGATCTAATTGGGTGAAGGGAACGGATGGACCTGGGGGTTAGATTGTCCCACAGGTCACCAATTTCCACCCCAATGCCGGTGCCCATACAATACTTGCTTGTGCTTTCCTTTCAACAGTAGAGGCCCTACTGGTTGCTATGCCCTCAAGATAAATCAGATTACAGGGCACAAGTGACAAGGCTGGCCCCTGTTTTATGGAACTCCATCCCAAGGGATATGTGGTTGGCCCTCTCGACTATGACGTTTTAAAAGGCTTTGAAAAACGACTGCTACAAATAGCTTTTATTGCCGTGCTTCATTGGTCACAGCGGTATTATTTTAAAGCTGTGGCTCTGGAGAAAAACTGTCTGACTTGTATTTTGACGTATAGTCAGCCTTCCACGTTTGCAGCTTTGACTTTCACAGACTTGATTGTTTGTGAGTTGCTTCAAACGCAAATGCCCACCGTAGGCATTTCTTTTCTGGGGAAACTTTCCTCTCAGCAGCTCCGATCGGACCTCTTGGCAATTAAAAAAAACAAAAAACTTGCTTTTGGTCCTCCTCCTCTACCATCCACTGCTTAGCCAGTTAAGGGCCATTTCCACACTAGCCTGTTATAGCGCGATGATTCCACTTTCAACATCCTCTGGAATCCTGGGGTTTGCAGTTTTGGGAGGGGCCGGCCGGCCCCTCCCGAAACTGCAAACCCCAGGATTCCAGAGGATGTTGAAAGTGGAATCATCGCGCTATAACAGGCTAGTGCGGAAACGGCCGGATGGCTCGTAGCCCAATTCCTCAGCACCACCAGCCCTCTCCCTCTGCTCCAACACACACCCAAGGCAGGAGACGGGCAAAAAGAAAGGAAATATAAAGTTACCATGTCAACCCACCCTGCTTTCCTTTCCCTTCTCTGGCTTGGTTTGGACCCTGTTTGCCCATTCTCTCGACCGTCCCTTGGCCTGCTTCCCACAGACACACACATTCTGATATTTGTGATTTTTTCCCTCTTTTGCGAGGGCCCTGTACCCCTCAAACCTAGCAAATGTGGAGACCGACTGTCTTTGTTGTGGCACGTTGCATTTCTGCGTTCTGAAGGTTTCGTATTACTATGTATTCTTACCGTTTATATTCAAAAAAGAGAAAAACAGCTATGCCAGACCTCTCTAGTACCACATTCCATTCACACAGTGGCCAACTGGATCGTAGGCAGAACACGGCCATTTCTGCACTAGACTGTTATAGCGCTATTATTCCACTTTCAACATCCTGGGGTTTGTAATCTACCGATTGCAAAGAGCTCTCCGGCTGACCATTCCAAATGCTCCTCCCCAAATTGCAAACCCCAGGATCCCACAGGGTGTTGAAAGTGGAATAATTGCGCTACAGCAGTATAGTGCGGAAATAGCCCATGAGCGGAGCTGCATCCTCCCTCTTGCGTTCCCTGGCAACTTGTATTCTCGTCTGTTTTTAAACGGGTGCTGTGGATGGGTTTGGCCCATTAAGACATCTTATCTATCTTTAAACAAATTAAGTGCCAAAGCCTATGAAAACTCAGCAACAGTTGCAAATAACATTAACCTCTCTCTCTCTCTTTTTTTTAATTACTATTTTTTATTGAGAATGAAAATTTAAAATTTACATACAAATCCTCCAGTATTCATCTTAACATTATAAAATAGTTCCATACAACTAAAGAAGAGAGAGAAAAGGAAAAAAAATAAAGAGAAATAAAAAGTATAAAAAACAAATAAAGAGAAAAAAAAAGTTAAAAGCAAGAAAAAATTAGAAATAAGGAAAAAAAAGAAAGAGAGAAAACAGAAAAACAAGAATATAGATTCCAATGTGTAAGATTAAAGTACAGAAAAGAATATATACCTACATACACACACACACATATATATAAACTTATACTACCTAAAATATCTACCGTCTCACCATTTACATAAATTCTTAAGCTTCCTCCCATTTCCAGCATAGCTATAATTTATATGATAAAATATATTATCTAATCTAATTTATTCAATCTATAAACTATAGGAACTGGTAATTTGACATTTTCGTCTATTCATAGTACTAACACCTTCTCCTTAAAATATAATGTTCTCAAAATTCTAAATTAACCTCTTTCAGATTTCCCCACATGTTCTTAAAATATGCAATTATTATATCCCAATCCCTAATAAATTTACCATATTTCTCCCCTCTCAAATGATGTAAACCATGGAACTGTAATATAATGAAATGAAAGAACTATCATGTAACATTATCAGTATAAAGCGGTACATTGATACAACTATGTTAAGAGATGTTGGAAATGAAATCTAGATCAGTGTGGAAGATCAAAAATATTTCATGTAAATTAACAGTAATAATGTTTGTTCTATATGTGAAATTTGAATAAAATGATATTAAAAAAAAGAAGTGTGAGTCGATTCATATAAATTATATCTAATATTTTCTGAATCCAATCATCTATAGTTGGAAGAATACTTTGCCTCCACTTTTGAGCTAGGATTATTCTCGCTGCTGCTGCAAAATAAAGTAGTATTTTACCTATTTTTCTTTCCAAAACATCGTCCATGACAGGCAATAAGTGTAACTCAGGTGACATTGCAAAATGTAAACCCAACATTTTTTCAACTTGTTCATGAATTGTCTTCCAGAACTTATTTACTTTTTTACAAGACCACCATAAGTGAAAGTATGTACCTACCTCAGAATTGCATTTCCAACATTTATTATTATATTTCTTATACATTTTACATAACTTATCTGGGGTTAGGTACCATCTATACTGCATTTTATATAAGTTTTCTTTAATATCTTGGCAAGCCGTGTATTTCATCCTTTTAGTCCAAGTTTTTGTCCATTGTTCTAAACTTATTGGATGGCCAATATTTTGAGACCATCTGATCATAGAGTCCTTAACTAATTCATCCTCTGTTTCCCATAATAATAATAATATCCTATATAATTTAGAAATAATTTTAGTATTTTCTGAAAAGAATACTGCATTGAATGGTCCTTCTTCTTCTAATAAACCATTCAATTTTAGGTCCAGTTTCAATTTTTCTGTAATCTGTCTGCCTCTCTTTTATTCAACAGGAAATTCCAAGAAGCATTCACTACCATAGAAACATCTCACAAATGTCTGTGTGCCTTGTTGAAGCCAGGATGTTTAATAATAATTTTAAAAAACAACTCTCTATACAGAAATATATACATATATGTGTATGTGAGGTCTGCACTTATGTTTATACAGGATTATCAGAATTAGAGCTCTTTCAGGGGCTGTCTGAATGCACATACAAGCGCAGCTTGGGCACCTTCCCTTTGGACATGTAGGTCTTCCACTTGAAGGCCAGGGTGCCATAACGGGTGACCCCGTGTAACTTCAAAGGGTGCACGTTGTTCTGGTAGCTGAGCGGGATGATTCCATGCAAGGTGGGAGGCTTGGGATGAAGCCAGGCTGAGTGGTGGACCATTTCATAGAGGATCCGCTGGCCCAAATCCACTTCCTTCTTACTTATCTTCAAGCTGCTGCCCACAACATATTTGCACTGGTGACGGTCTCCCATCAACAGCTGCTGCACCACGGTCCGGATGAGCGGGTTGCTCATGCCATAGAGGTCTAGCAGCTTGGCAGACTGCTCTTTCCAAGCTTTCGAGTCAACGCCACCTTCTGCCCTGTCCTTCAAGGACAAGAGTGACTGGTACAGGTTCATAAAAGTCCCCCAGTCAATATCTTTATCATCATCATGGCGGAAAATGTGCTGCCGGGCGCCTCGCCGGAGCATTCGTCGATGCATCTTGGTTGTCGGCTTGGTGGTCAAGTACAGAGAATTTTTGGCAAGGCGATATCGTCTTGGCTTGAAGTGCTTCAGTGGCTCCTCAGATGAAATGGGTAACTGCTTCTCCAGCTGCATAATAGCTTTCCAGGCCCTCTCACGCTGTGCTGCCAGAGACCATGTCAGCTGGATTGGCTTTCGGCGAGTAGGCTGTTCTATCTCCTTCTGCTTTCCCCTCATCGCCACCACTTTCTCCTCCTCTTCCATAGGCTCTTTGTCTTTCTCCTTCACGGGCACATCTAGCAGGACAGGATGCGATCTGAGCCTGAGGCGCCTCTCTTTTCGCTGCTGCTCCAGTCTTTCCCACTGAGCCCTTTCCTGTTCTGTCTTCCACTTTCTAATGACATCTTTCAATTTCTTGCCCATCAAGGCTTTCTTCTCCCTTATCTTGCCTTCACCACCACCCTCCCATGTCTTCCTGGTTCTTTCTCGCCAACGCTTGCTCCAGAAGGCTTTCTCCAGCTTCTCCTTCAACTTCTTCGCCTGGAACACATCCATGGCAGCTTTCAGAAGGCCCTTCAGCTTGCTGGCGAAAAGCCTTGGATCAACAGCCCAGGAGTGATGGGCTTTGAGTGCTTCTTTGAGCTCAGCCAAAACAGAAACATGCTCTTCAGGTAAAAGAGCCTGCTGCTCCTCGCCTTCCTTTATGATTTCTTTGGCTTTCTGTAGCAGAGCCTCCGCCAGTCCTTCAACATTTGTGGCTGAAGAAATCTGGAGCAAGGATACCACTTGGCAGAGGTGCTGGAAGGCTTCAGGATCTCTGCGTTCCAGCTTCTCTGGTTGAGTCAAGGTTTCCAGGATCAACTGAGCACGTTCCGAAAGCCCAATCTCTGCCCCTGAAGGAGGTACTTTCTGGTACATGGCCATAAGGGCCTCTGATTCCTCCTCAGAAAGAGGCCAAACACCCTGCTCTTCCAAGTCCTCCCACATGTCTGCCTCTTCTTCCTCAGAAATTAATTTTGTTCTGACAGGAATTAACTCCTCTCCGTCAAAAATTAATTCTTTTTTCTCAGAGATCAATTCCTCTCTGTCAGCAATTAACTCCATTCTGTCAGAAATTAATTCTTTTTCATCAGAGATCGATTCCTTTCTGTCAGGAATTAACTCTTTTCTGTCAGAAATTAACTCCTTTCTGCCAGAAAGTAACTCTCCTCTATCAGAAATTAACTCCTTTCTGTCAGAAATTAACTCTTCTCTAACAGAAATTAACTCCTTTCTTTCAGAAATTAACTCCTTTATGTCAGTCATTAATTCCTTTCTTTCAGAAATTAACGCCTTTATATCGGTCATTAATTCCTTTGTGTCCGCCATTTCTTCTTCCTCCATCTCCAGTTCTCTCAGTCTTTCCTCAACTATCTCCAGCACTTTTGCCTCAATCAGCATCTTTATTGCTGACTCGGACAACTCCATTATTTTTTCCTCTGCCAGTTCCATGGCTCTTGGCTCAGCGAGCTCCTTTGCTCTTGCCTCTGCTAGCTCCAAAACCCTCGCTTCATCTACTTCCACCAGTTGTGACTCAGCCAGTTCCAAGACTCTTGCTTCGTCCACCTCCAGTGACGTCATCAAGGCCATATCCGTGGCTCTTTCTTCAGCCAGTTCTCTGGCTATGACTTCAGCCAGTTGTCTGATCCTTTCTTCCATGAAGGCCGCCACTTCTGCCTCCTCAACCAGCCCCATCTCTTGTACCTCTGCCAGTGCCTTCTCTCGTGCCTCAGCCAATGCCCTCTCCATCACTTCGCCCATGGCCTTCTCTCGTGCCTGAGCCAGCACCTTCTCCCACGCTTCAACCAGGGTCATCTTTCGGGCTTGGAGCAGGGCCCACTTCTTTGCTTCCTCCAAAGCCATCTGTCTTGCTTCTGCCAGCGCTTGTTCCTTCACTTCTTCCAGCGCTATCTTTTGAGTTTCAGCCAGCGCTTGCTCTTTCAGTTCTGCCATTACTCTCTCTTTGGCTTCAGCCCGCAATCCAGCTAGAGTGCTTTCTGTCACCTGCAACAGCATCTTTTCCGAGGCTGTAAGCAGGGATTCCTCCCCTTGCATTCTCCTGATTTCCTGGAGCAGAGACTCGCTCTTCCCCTCTCTCAGCTCAAGGAATTCCACTTTCCTCTCCATCAAAGCCTCTCCTCTCTTCTCCGTCACCTTCCCTAATTTCTTCTTGGCCACCTCTTTTTCTTTCTTTTCAGCTATGCTGTCTCGCTCCCTTCTCTTACCTGCTGCCTCCCGTTCTTTCACCCGGGCTGCCTCTCGTTCTTTTCCCCTGGGTGCTTCACGCTCTTTCCCCTTGGCTGGTTCTTGTTCTTTTCCTTTGACCACCTCATGTTCCTTCCCCCGGGCTGCCACATGTTCTTTCCCCCGGGCTACCACATACTCTTTTCCTTTGGCCAACAATTCCTGCTCTTTTTCTGAGGGCATCTCATGATATTTCCATTTAGATATCCTTCCTTCTTTAGCTAACTTTCTGACCGTTTTCACTTCTCTATCCGCCACCTTCCCTGCTTCTTGTACTTTGGAGACCGCACCCTCCTCTGTATCCAGTGACGCTACAGACTCAAGCCGTTTCTTCTCCCTTGCTCTTCTCATTCTGTCTGCCCTTCTCCTCTTCCTAACCACATCCTCTTGACTGAAATCTGTACTCTCAATATCACTCTCCGAACCTTTGAGCAAGTCTCTTCTTTTCTTCATATCCACCACCGTTTCCGCGCTGTCCGTAGAAGCCCTGAGCTCTTTAACAGAGGCATGGAACAGTTCGTCCATGTATTTCTTCCAGCCTGCCGACTCTGCCGTGACTTTCTCCTGGGAGGTTAGGAGGGACCGGCTGATGTTTGTGAAGGCCTCCCAGGACATGGCTCGGCCAGCCAGGGCAACACGGGCTGAGGCAAGCAAATCCTCGGCTGCAGTGTGTCCCTCCATCAGGGGGCCAATGCGAAGCATCATCAACTTATAAAGGTCATTGCGCCACTTGGACCGGTCAGTGCTGTACTGCTGCTTGGGGTCAATGAAGCTGCCTTTGACAGCTGCAGGTGCCAGGCTTGAAAACAAAGTCTGGCTGGGTTTAACCTGGACAGGACTGACCTCTTGCTTTGTTTCTACTGGTGCGCTGACTGCCACTTGGTCTTTCCTGACTTTTTGGTGCTTCAGCATCTCAGTGTAGAGTTGCGTGCGGGTGTCACGCCTCTGCAAGAGGATGGGCCGGACCCGCTTGTGTGCCTTGGCCAGCTTTCGGGGATCCTGGGAAAGAGCAGAAGGGACCTTGGTATCGTGCTGTTTCTCCTTAACCTTGGTCTCCTTCTTGGCATGCCGTGTTTCCCGCCAGATGGAGCTGCTGGTCCTGGTGCCAGCAGCAACGGTGGTGCCACTGCTGCTACTGACACTGGGGCTGATGCTGGAGACGCTGGCAGGGGGACTGCTGCCTGGTATGGTCATCACGCTTGACAGGGCCATGCCCTTTCCTCGCGCCTGCTGGATCCTAGGAAGCTTCTCACTCTTAAGCTGTTTTGTGGTAGCTGCTGGGGAAAGACAGTGAGTGAGATGAGGGCAAGGGTCCAAGGACAGAGCCTATGCCTTCCATGCTTTACCCCCATCGCCTATTGATTCTTTGTCTTCCTACCAAGATATTTAAAAAACATTAGAAACAATATACAGTGTGCCCCCTTCTGGCGCAACCTCTGTATGCATGAATGAAAGGTTGTGCAAAGTTTTGTGTCCCATTTGCAACCGGCACTCATCCACCCTGCCACAGGCGCACCCATTGACTACAATGGGATGTGATGCTTGTGTTTTTTGCTTTACACAGGAGTCCTTGGAACAGACTTTGGAAGGTTACACTTTGGGAGTCTAATGTTTATGGCAATTGAATTGAATCGCATGAGTCTATGGAATAAAAACCAAACAGACTCAATGGATTGCTGGCCAAATTTGAGCCATGTCTTCCTCTCTCTGATGGTGGAACAGTGGCAAAACAGAAGCTCCCTACTTCTAGAGTCTCTCCTTTGAGGTTTTTCTTTCCCTTCTCCATGGCTTTCCTCCAGACCTACCCACTCCCCATGCAAGTGAACGGGGATGTGCACCTGGGAAGTGTACTAACGTGTCTATCTCAAGGGGAAATTGACCACAGGCTGCTCATTCAGGTTGAAACGGTTGTCTGGAGCACCTAGTAGGCCATACCTCCAAGACATGGAAGCCTGTCTGGAGTTTGACTAAACAGCAATGGTACTTAACTGCCTACTGTCCGTATTTGGTAAACAGAATCCTAATTAATCATCTATTAGCCCAGATGCTTTTTAAAAATCTCACTTTCTTTCCCCCTTGCACTTTCCTCTTTCATCCTCAGCTGACTTCAATTGCTGCAAACTGAGTTCAAAGTGTAAAAATACTCCATTACATCAGCAGGAAAGAGAGGATAGAGGAGGGGCAGAGTTTTGCCCTTTACGGTAGGTTTCAGCAAAAGAAAACTGCCGGAGCTCTCCTCAGTGGTGTGTCCTTCCTTCTTAATAACTGTTGCCATCTTGGCCACACTCTAATGCTGTTTCGCCACACCTGTCCTGGTCTTCATCTCTAGAATGTTGGAGGATACACAGGTATGGTTTTATACTCACCTTGGGTCTGACCGGGCTTCATCTTAGACGTGGCAAAAAGTCCCAGCCACCGGGCCTGGGCCTCCAAGTGGGAATCTGGCTTGGCAGTCTCTTCAGGTGTGACTTGAGACATGGTCCTACGCTGGAAACGGGACGTGCGGGAAGAGCGCTGGGTTTCTATTGGGGGACATTCCGTCAGCAGGAACAGATTGGCTGTCAGTTGATTCTCCACCCGGTTCATCAGCCTCTCTGCCTCTTCTGTCAAGGCGTAGACAGCTGCATCGTGGGATTCTGCAACGATGCCAGCAGCACGCACCCTCCGAGGGAAAGCTGGTTCCACCTGAGAACGGTTCATTTCAACCCTAGACAGGAAAAAGGTGGGACCTAAGGAAGAGTCAAGGACCCCAGAAGAATGTGCTCCAGGTGAAATCTTGCCTTGTAGCTTAGTATAGACCCTTCTAAACTCAGATAACAATTTCTCCTTGTTCTCAAATAAAATTATTTTCTGCCCTTCAAAAGAACACATGCCTCCCTTACATACTATTGTGCTGGCATTTTTTCTACACCTCAATTTGTATCTATTGGCCAACTGGACACAAACATCACATATATATTCACATATTACATTCTACACAGATATAGTCAGTACACATGTTTACATATGATGGGAAATCCTCAGGTTGTCCTCCATGCAAGCTTCTATATTTTGCATACTTACATAAAGCAGACACAAATTCGATTCACGAAAACATACACATGTTCACTCTCCCCAGATACAGCTGTAATGATCAGTACTCTGGGTTTAAGAACATGTTTTTACCTGAGTACAAATCAGGAATGAGCACAAGGAGAGAGTTTCTCATAAACATCTGAACGTGTGTAAATAAAGTGTGAGCCTCTGTTCCACACATGGGCTAGCACCCTGTTTGTGTCGTATACAGGCATCAGTTAACCTTAAGCCTGCCTGTGTCTATTTTTGGTGGCTGCCGAGACTGACATTTCCATTTTTTTTCTATAGCAACCAAAGTCCCTCTCCTGACCTACAAGGGAGATGTTGAAATAATAGATAATATGTCTCTATAGCCAGATGCAAAATGATTAAGTCAGCTGCTGAGACCTCAGGAGGACTTCAACAGATATCAGCAGATAATATAATCCCATTTTGCATCTGGGTACAAGGACACAGCTAGATGTTTCTGTGATCCCCCTGCTCTCCTCCAGGCATGAATGGCCATAAGTGGCAGTACTTTAGGAGCAATAGAGTAGGTCTGGAGTGGTGATGAGAAATGACTCCGCAAAGCATAGTTCCTCATGCTAAATTACTATGCTATGCTGATCCATGCAGGATTGCTGCCATGCAACTCTAGGCTGAATTGACCAGAGACCCTGCAGTACACGTAGAATGACTCTTCCACTCTGTGAAAGCTCAGTAGAAGTGCGGTGTTGTGAGTGTGGCCCCAATCTGAAGCAGCCCCCTCCCCTGCCTCTGTTTGGCTTCAGCTCAGACTGGAGTTGGGAAAGTTGTTTCTTGCCATTTGGCAATTTGCTCTGCTAGATACAAAATACTGCTGGGAAAAGGGCTCCTTCTGGGAGCCTTATCACAGCCAGAGAAGATTTTATTATACCCTCCAGGATTCCAAGGAATGGAAACACATCCTCCACCCTTCTCCCAACACAGAGAGGTACTTACAAGTCTTCTAGGCTGGTTTCTGCCAGCCGCTGCATCTCCTTCTTCAGGACAAATTTGTCAGTAATGCCAGCGACAGAGTCAAGCAGAGATCGAGCTAGGTCGCGCAGTTTTTTGTTCTCATCCAACAGGGCTCGGGCTAGTGGGACTACCTCCTGCTCAGTCAACAGGTCCATCTTCCCCAAGGCCTCCCAAGCTGCCAGCCTCATCCTCACCTATGGAACAAGACATGAGATCCAAATCCTTGTACACATGTACCTGGCAGTGAGAGAATCAGGTATACCCTTTCTGCCATGGACTTCCTTGTGCTTAAACCAGAGGCAAGCCAGCCTCAGTTTCCTCCTCTGCAAAATGCTTATACTGGCAGAATTGTTACAAGGACAAATAATACGAAGAACATATAACTCTTTGTAAAAGGAAAGTGCTGGACACAAAAAATAAGTGGCAAATTTTGCCAAGAGGATGGGGGAGCCCTCGGAATCTAAGACGGGCCTCCCTGAAAATGTCAACACGGCTGTTCTGCAATCCACCTTGCTAAAGATGAACATAAGGAGACCCATGTCCAACTCCTATGTTAGGAAGGTTCTTATGATTGTCCTTCAACTTTACCAGCTCATAGGGCCCTTCTGTAGGTAGAAGCCTTGGAGGCTAGACTTCAGCACCACACTTGCTAGGCTCTTGCAGCACTTTGGGCCGATGCCTCATATGGCAAAGGAGATGTTGCTCAATCAAGAGAATACAGAGCTAAGAAGGTTGTCCTCCTTCTCCTGCCCTTTGTGAGCCAATGAAGGGAAAAGCAAGAAAGAGCCACAATGCTACTGGGAGCAAGGCTGAGGTAAACAAAAAGATGGGAGCGAGGGAAGAGCTTCCTCTTTATCTCTCTCTCCCTGCGTCCTTTTTAATCATGGATGAAAAAGCCATGGCCTATTGGAGGCAAGGAATCCAAGGGAGCTCTTCAAAGCTAAGGAACGACAGATTTATGAATGCATATTAGGGTTCCCGGATCGCAGGGCCTGGTCCCAGTCCTCCAGGGAGAAGGGAAGAATCTCAGGGTGAGAGCACTGCCTTGGAAAAATGTGCATGTATATGTTTTCTTTAATTGTCAGACCTGATGTTTTTAACTTGAACGGCATACCCTCAGCAGCTGTGGTTGATATGATATGTGCCATGCTCAATGGCAATACCAGAGGCTGCTCCTTACAACATCGTCTCTATAACATCATCAGGATCTGTCTCCTGTGACATTACCAGAATTCTTTCCTAGGTTTCAACTTTCATGGCTGAAATTTCAAGTCCTGGGACAGTCCTTACTTGAAGCCCCCAATGCATGTACCTCTCTGCCTCCCCCCATCCCACCCACCCCACCTAGTGACACCCTTAGCTGACCTCTTTGTGGTTAGTGTCCTGGATGAGACGGTCAAAGGCCAGTTCTCTGATAGACGTTGGCAGCTGGTAAGACTCAGAAAGCTGGACCAGGGCAGACGTGCAGAGCAAGTAGGTTGAATAGGGCACATCATCCATTAGATTCAGGATGGCCTTCACAACACTGGGCAGCGAGGTATCACTGGGCTTGTGCCTTAACCAGGGTTTGGTCACAAGTTCAGCCAGCAGGTCCCGGCGGCGATGTCCCTCAGAGATGGATGGAGATCGCCTCAACTTCTGTGCCTTTTTCTTCCGGGCTTTCTCAACAACCTCTGACTTATCCCACTCTGACAACTGTATCTTGATCATCTTCCGTGTCGGCAAGGGATGCCTGCTTGACAGCAAAGGGCACGTGAGGCTTGTGGGAGTCCCTTTTGGAAACAAGCGGGCTCGGATCACTGAATTGGGGACATAGCCATCAGGTGCAATAGGCCAGGAGCGTCCAGGTTGGAAAGGGATCCTGCGGAGTAGGGGAATGGTCTCAGACAGCGGCGGGAGCCCACGATAGGGTGGCGGTGCTAGTGGAGGCTCAGCCGGAATGTGCTTCTTCTCTAAGGATGGCTTCTTCTCAAGAGTTGGTTGCCGAACAAGTTGGTACTCCACAGCAAACTCTGGGTACAACTCCTTTATGTCTGGCGTAACTCCATAGAAATCTGGTCCGGGAAGATTGCTCGCTTCCTTGCCAATGAACTCCACCACTTTGGCCACATTTTGTTCTATCACCACTTCCTTGTGATTGGTTATGGGCTCCAGACGTTCAAATTTCTTGGCCTGCTTGCCCACCTGACGATACCTTGAAGAGAAAGGATGTGAGCCAAGAGTTGCAAGATGCATATGTGTGTGTGTGTGCGTGCACACCAACATTACTTCCTTTTCTAGTCACATCCCCTCTATGCTTAAATGTTGCTATTACATTGCACATACTCCAGCTCTCCAAGAATAAAATTCTGGTCCCTCAGTTCCCCAGTTTCTTTTACGCAGCCAGATCTTTCTCCTAACCATCTTAAACTGGTGGGAAATCTTCTCTTTTTATGCAAACTGCTGCATAGCCTCCTCTGTAATCTTACAGCTGAATTGAACTTAATAGAGGTTTTGGGGAAAGAGCAATTTCTAAGATATGTTTAGGGGACACAGTCATATAGTTGCAGCCCTTCCCATACATCCAGCTAGCTTCAACTTCCTCCCAGGAAATTGAAGCTGGCATATTCACTGCTGAAAATGAAAGTTGGGGGAGGCAGTTTCTCAGGTTAAAAAAAAAAAAATTGGCAGGAAGACTAAAATAATGGGGAAATATGAAGGCTTCCTGCAGCTGTCGCTTATGACTCCAAGATGGGCAGTCCTTTGCCTTTCTGAAGCCTATAACCTCATCTCCTCAACCTGGTGCTTCTGCCATGTCTCAGAAAGCCCGACTAATTCTTGCCTGCTATTTTTTTTTCACTTATGCCCAAAGTTGCATCTAGGCACACAGATTAATAGTGTACTATCTCCCTAGACAGCTTCTTTCTTTTCCCTAGAGAAATACTGCTTTGTACCAGGTTTTAAGAGTCCTAGTTATCAATGCCCACGTGAAGCCTAAGCTGAGCTCAAGAAGACAACCGATGAGCATACTTATTTGTACCTGATCCACTTCCCCAAAAGGCTGTGTTTCTGGGTCCTGCAGATAACCAAGGGTGAATTCTTTGGAACAATTTGCTCACAACAAAGGCCAGCCTTCTCAGTTGCCTTGGAAGCAGGAACTGTTGCAGCTGGCCCAAAGCGCAGTAGGCTCCATGGACAAATCTTGGCAGACAGTTTATGAACCTAGAGATGTTCCTGCGACATTGGCTATAGGGACGTGAGTGCTGAAGCAGTGCAGACAAGCTTGCTCCTGCCCCATTGTTTCTACCTCTTGATAACTGCAAAGGTTAACAGCAATTGGAAGGATAAAAACAGCCTGCATCAAGACAGGGGTCACTTATTTTCAGTTATGGCGTCCTCTACCCCCATTTCTCTCCTTATTCCCATGTAACTTACTTGGGCACAAAAACAATGTCGAAAGATAGGAAGAAGCGGGGCATGAAGGGAAGTGGGCGTTCCACCACGTCATCTCTCACAGACCGGGCCGCCAACATACATAGATGCTTGTTGGGGAGGTACGTGATACATGGGATAAAATAAATGTTCATGTTGCACCCCACCACCAAGTCTCCCCGCTGGTTGGCAAAGCAGACTCGGCTGAATTTGAGGGTAGTGTCAAACTCCACTAACATCTGCCCCAGGATGTCCCAAATGCGCACAGAGCCATCAGAGCCACCTGTCACCAGTATGCTGAGAGTGTGGCAATAGTCAAAAGAGGTGATGCTGGTGGAATGCATGGCACTGGTCTCTTTCCAGAAAGGGTTCTTTTTGCCAGGGACCAGGGACGCCTGGCGCCACAACCGAACCCGGTTTTGCTCTGTGAGGACACAGATGTAGCCAGGAATAAGTAGGAGGCGATTGATCCTGCAGTGGATGCTAGAAATGGCAACCAAAGGTACCACCTCCAGAATGCTGTCTCTCTTTAAAATCACGTCGGAGAGAACGATGTGTTCATCAAGGCCATAGGAGCACAGGTAGGAGGACTCCCGCGAATGGTACGCGAGGTTCCCTGAAGCTGAAATGCTGCTGAGTGCCACCACGTTGCCGTCATGAATTTTGCGACCCCCCATCCGATACAAGTTCTGGGTGACGGTGCGCACCTTTCCACTCTTGTACCCGGTGAAGATGAAGCTGGAAGTGCGGCCATTCAGGTCCAGGCGGCTATAGGCCAAACACAGTACCTTGTCATCCAACGTGTCTGTGGCGCGCAATATATACTTGGCAGGGCAAGGATTCTGGGTTGTATCCAGGACATAGACGTCGTTTGTGCCCATTGTCACCAACAGCTCCTCCCGGTCAGGGTCATAAACATAGTCCAGTGCTTTTTCCAGTAACTGGAAGGGCCAGGTGACAAACAGCATCTCTCCCGTAACGGGAGACAGGAATCTGATAACCCCATCTTCAGTGGTTGCGAGGATGCGTGCCTTGTCTGGTCCACACTGCACCCGTTCCAGCTTCTTGAGGATAGATTTGGACCGGTTGAAGAGCTGGTAGAAGTTGTTGACCGTGCGGATGGAAAAGGTGTACTTCGTACGGAGGAAGAAGGTCTGCTCGTTAATGAACTGCATCTGGAAGACTTCTTCCCCAATGTCTACACGCCGGAGCTGCTCACAGGTAGTCAGGTTCCACTCCTTCAGCAGACCATCCAGCGATGCGGTCATGAGGGTATGCACCGAAGTCCGGCTGATGATGCTGGTGATGGCACTCAGGTGAGCCTTGAATTGGCTGATGAGGCTCCCCTTGTCAAAGTTCCACACCTTGACATCCCCAGCCAGGTCCCCAGTGTAGAGGAAGCCCTGGGACCAATTTGCAGAGCAGCAGGTGAGAGACACACCTTGGCTGACCTGGAAATTGCGAATCTGAGCCTTGGTCTGGTAGTCGTAGACACGAATGTTGTTCTCGCACAAGGCCACCAGCGCCCTCCGCTCTGGCTCCACGCTGAGGAAGTGCACAAACTCGCCGCTTGCAATGAATGCTTCATGCACAACCTTCACAGAAGGAGCTTTCTCTATGACAAAAGACCAGAAGGTCACAATGCCAATGGCGCCTGTCACTAATTCGCCCGTCTCAGGGTTTGAGCACATGCTGGTGATCGGATAGGGCGAGCTCATCGCAGAGAGCAGCTTAAACTCCCAAGTGTGATCACCGAAGAAACGCAAGTGGATGTCATCGCAATAGGCCACAAGCAGGTGCAGGTGGATGACATGGACAATCATGAGGACCTTGGGGTCTCCTGTGATGGCATACTGTTTCTCTGTCACTGGGGTCTCATCCACTGCACTGTATATCCAGGCGCGCACCTGCAAGGGAAAAGGAACTCATCCTGAGTCTACTTGGAGTTGGGCCAACCAGGTTTTGGCTGGCTGGGAGTCAGAGAGAATGGTATCTGTCCTATGCTGGGGGAAGTGGGGCACACAGATAGGGTTCTTTGATTCTGTTTGTTTAAAGTGGAAGCGGGCAAACTGCAGCCTAGGGCCACATGAACCCCAAGGAGAACAAGAGGGAAGTAGGATCATGGAGCTTAGCAAAACCAAAATCAGAGCCCAGAGCTCTTCATACCTTGCCTCAACTATGGAGGAGGTCTGATCTTCCTGGAGACTGAAGGTTTTCTCCTGCTGAGTGGAGGAGATCAAACCAGATGATGGAAAGGTTATGATGGCCACATGCCACCTCCAAGTTGGCTACTGAGGGAAACAGAATGCTGAACTAGATAGACCCTAGGTATAGTCCGACAATGTTCTAATGTTCTCAGAAGAAGGTGTGTGAAGTTCAGAGGCTGGAAACTGCCAGGGCAAGGGCAGCTCCCGCTGTCAACCATCTCTCCCATGAATGGCCACACTACCTCTCACCTGGCTCCCCTTGCCTCTCCTCCAGGTAAACGATGCAAGGCAGCTTTCTACATCAGTTGACTGGAGGAAGAAGATGAGTGGCATGCAATCAGGGTAGCAGCTCTCCCGGAACACAATGCTGGGTCGGTCACTCAGCAAGATATGGCCTCCTTCTGTTGCATCTGGCATGCTCTGTCCCAGGAGGAAGAACACAGGGGAAAGGGAAAGACAGACATGAAGGAAGTGCTGGCTGTTCATGACAGATGATCTGAATTCAACTACTGGGAGGAAGGGAGCACAAGGAAGGCATCTTCTCAGTGAAGATCAGAGGAAGGAAGGAAGGAAGGAAGGAAGGAAGGAAGGAAGGAAGGAAGGAAGGAAGGAAGGAAGGAAGAGGGGAGGGGATAGAGGGGTTGCTGAGAGAAATGACTTTGAGGTACCAGTCTTGGAAGACATCTCTCTTCATCTGTCAGCCCACCCCACTCCACTGAGAAAGAAAATTGTGGTTCTCACTACAAAACAGCGTCTACTACCTTTTGTAGCTCCAGCATTTCCATAAGTTGGCATTTGAGGTCCCACCATAGAGGAACAATGCGAACTGGGCCTTTCAGCAGGGCCATCCTGTTCCGATTGCTGGGAGGTTCCGCTTCTGCAGAAAGCAAGCCTGGGAGCAGGGAAGGATATAGCAGCACAGTCTACACCAGTGATGTTGACCTGGAGTGGAAGAGATTCATGATTTAATGTGCGTGAGGTGGGGAGAGAGCAACCCTTCATATCCCATGGAAAGAGGGGCCAGGGGGTGGAGGACCAAGATGTTGAATGGGATTAAAACCAAGCCCAGCTATTTAGCTGTTCAGATTGCTAACTCACCAGTGGGTGGCAATTACCAGCATTTTCAAACCGACGGAATTTACAGTCAAAGCCACTAGAATGCACTATAAATGCACTAAATGTAAAATACAATTAAACTATTTCATAGTGGCTTAACCATAATGATAAAAAGGAAGATCAAGGACAGAATCAAGTTGCATAGTCCACCTCCATATAAAATGACTTCCATCAGACCCAGCCAGCCTAAGGCAACCGTCAGGATTTATGGGAGTTTTGTTTGAAAAATATCTGGAGGGCACCAGTTTGCTTATACCTTCTCTAGGACGAAAGTCACTGCTAGGCCAGATGAGGGGTCCAAGTAGCCCAATATTATCTATCTTGACTAGCAGAATCTCTCCAGACCCCCAGTCAGACAGAGTTTTTTTGCCAGCCCCACTAGTACCAGAGGTATTTTTAACAGGTTTACCTTAAAAGATGGCTCGTAAACCTTTTTTCAAAAAAGTAACAGTAGCCATGGATTTATTCCAGGAACTTCTGCATGCAAAATGTGGTCTTCCACAGTAGCATCTAGAAAATGCTGACAGTCTATATTTGGTGAGTCTCTGGGGAAGAAAGCACTTCAACTACAGGAACAAAGCTTAGATGTCCTGGTGGTCTATCGAAGCTCGGCACTTCTGGAAAGAGAAAGTGCATGACTGATCCCTAACCACCACTTTACCATTCAGGGAAAGTGTTTGTAGGACTTATAAGAAAGCATGTTCCTTCTCCACCTTTCATGGATCACTGGTTCATCACACAGTTCTTGGTTTGGAGTTAACCTGCCAATGAAGCTCATAGGTCTTCATTCTCCAAGTCCCACCGCAAGGTGAGTACAGCTGGAGTTGCCTCAGCAGATCCCAGACACTGGCTTTGAACCTCTGCCCAAAACAGATTTTGGTGACAAGTGGGGGCAGACTGCCATAAGGAAGCTGCCATTGGGTGCAGCTGGGACAGGCCACCATTCTTGATAGCAGTCACTTGGCAACCACAACAACATAAAAGAAAAAGGAATTACCTGCTTGGATCCTTGGAATCCCAAAGGAGAGGCAGAATTATGGCATCATGGTGTTGTAGCCAATGAGTAATGAAGCAGGGCTGCGGAAGCAGGAATCGGTTGAAATGGAACGCTCGTGAGTTTCTCATGGCTCCCAGTGTAGTAGTAGTAGTAATAATTATTATTATTATTATTATTATTATTATTATTATTATTATTATTGTAGTATCATTATTATTATTATATAGTATAGTATTATTATTATTAACTACACTAGTATAGTGTAGTATTATTATTATTAATTATTATTACTATGTATAAAAATACAAAGCCACAGACTTATTTGACAGGAGGTGTACCCAGCCATAAGGACCTTAGCCCTTGGCTATGTGATTGCTTTAGGCAAAACACTGGATAAAAAGGAGAAAGCAAAAAAAAAAAAAACCTCAACACAACGAAGGAAGAAAATAATGCTTTGAGTGTAATTTGTGCATTTTGAAACATTAAACATAAAACTATTACGTACCTTCCAGCTGTTCCAGTGTGGCAAGGACCGTCCCAACTAATAATGCTCTGTCATTCCACTTTTTCAGTGGCTTTTAAAACGTCCTGGTTTCTCTCTTCTCCTCCCATTTCCTCCATTTATTTCAGTTGGTGCAAACTGACTTCAAGGTGCAAAAGTTGTTTGCGCTCAGTTAAGGAGGAAAGGAATAGGGAGGCTAAAATCTTGCCCTTCCCAGTAGTCTCAGGCAAAGGCAAACTGCCGCAGCATCTCTCAGCTTGTGGTTTCTTTCTCAAAAACTTCTACCATCTTGAGCACACTCTGACGTCTTACAACCCCACCAGGTGTAACTCTGAGGGTGGTGGAAGCGAGACATAGTCATCCCTGTATATTTGAAAACCTGGGCAGGCTCAGGTGGGAAATATGGTCCATCACACAGTCTGGACCCGAAACATATTGGCATCACAAGCTCAAGATGCTAATCCTGAAGCAAACCGGACAAAAACCGTTCCATTTAGAAAACAATAGGGAAAATTAACAGCAACCCGAAAAGAAATCAGCGAAATAGTTTACGAATGATCTTAGAACTGCATTGGCAAAGCAAGAAAAGCAAATCCATTGGATGTCTATATTTGCATCTCCTTCCCAAAATTTCTGGGCTGTTTTAGAGAATTCCACCATGTAAAGCTAAGTTGTCTGGTGCTACACCTCTTCCCATTTTCACCTGGATGTATTTCTACCCTCCTTGAAACCAAACATAGAGATTCCTTGACATAAATAGGTTTCTTCTGGTTCCCAATGCTGTATGTGCATTCCTTTTAACTGCATTGTATGCCCACATTGGGCATCTTTCTATAGGGGTTATAGTATACAAGCAGGAATTAATGATGTAAGAGGTTTACATTATTAACGCATTGTTACATAATCCATGTTTGTAGCTTTAATATTAATCTCGGTTTGTCTCATTAAGCCGTTGCTCTCTGTGTCTCTTCAGCAATAAAATCCCACATAATCCCAGCCCAGCCCCAGAAACTGACCTAAAGGTCATCTTCATTTGTAGTGAAAACTTCCATCTCTGGAGACTATACAGATATAGATAAAATCTCCTTATACAAATCCGTGTGGCACAGCACAGCAGAAGCTGGAATATTTCAGTGTGGCCCAGCAACTACCTTCCGAATATCCAGCTCTGGTTGCCACATCTCAGCATGGTAGTTTCATGGATAAGGCTTAAGCCATGTCCGCACTACACTGTTATAGTGCTATTATTCCACTTTCAACATCCTATGGAACGGAATCCTGAGGTTTGCAGTTTAGGGAGGGGCCTTTAGAATTCTCAGCCAAGGAGCTCTTTGGCCTCAGTAAACCACAATCCCCAGAATTCCATGGGATGTTGAAAGTGGAATAATAGCACTATAACGGTGTAGTGCCGAAAGGCCCTGAGAATCCCCATTTTTGTTAGGGGTAGAACTCCCCCCCTTTCTCCCTTCAGAGGAAGTCTCATGAGGACAGAATGATGATGACAGAGAGACATAGAGGGAGTCCCAAGGCTGGCCAGACAGAACAAGTAGTCAAAATGGCTGCTAAAAGCAGGAAATGGTTTGTTGCCTAGATTCCAAACTTCTTCTGCAACATCAGCATGATTTATTGCAAGGGATCCTGAGTGGGGCACAACCTTCAGACTGGCCACAGAGACGCTTAATGAAGTACTTTATCTGGGACCATCTCTAATGAGGCTAGAGTGGACTCTTCTTAAGCAGGCATTCGATAAATTGAACGTTAAATTACAAGCTGTTTCCTTGAACTTTTTCCAACTCTGGCACCTGTCAAGGGATCACAGACCAGGTAAGGTTGCCAGAGTAAAAACCGGAGATGCCTCCTGCATCATTAATGGTTGTGCAGAAGAAAGAATTTCCCCCGGGGTTGCTTGTCCCAAGGCTGAGCGGGAAGCACCAACTACTGCAATTCTCTCTTCTACCCAACCATTGAAGGTACAGAAACTCTCTCCAGTTTTCAGTCTAGCAGTCCTACACCAGGACCCCTCCACCCATAGCTGGCCAGACTCCTGGGGCAGAGCCAAGGCGTTGCTACAGCAACCACAATGGAATGGACCGCTTTCTGTCTATGCGTGAATGTGAGGAAACAGGAACTCCATCCCTAGCTGGGCCAACCCCACCCTGCCATGACTTGACCTCCGCAGCGGTGTGTCAATGGATGACCACCAGAGGGCAGCAGGCGCTCAACTCATTGCCGGCTCCCTGGCAGTCTCGGGCCACTTCCGCACTAGACTGTTATAGTGTGTTATTCCACTTTCAACATCCTATGGCATCCTGGGGTTTACCGTGCAGGGAGGGGCCTTGGAGAAGCCCCTCCCTGTGAAAGGTTTGCCTTGGGGTCGGCATAAGTCAGAAACGACAGCAAGGCACACAACAACAACTTGCCTCAGTTATAATTATGATAGTTATAATTAGATAGATAATTATGATGGATATAATTATGATAGCTGCTTTGATTGCACCGTGGTGGATGCCATTCATCGGGAACCCGATCAGAGTGTTTGTCTTTGTGTGTACATGCCCGTGTGAGTTAGGACATCCTTGTTATATCACTTGGCTACAAGGAATCTGAGCATTTTATCCCACGCACATGCAGAGCAGCTTGCCAGGTACATATATGGGCTGCCTTGAGCCCCCTCCCCCTTTTCTTCAGAGAAAGGTAGAGTAAAAAGGAAATTAAACAAACTCAGGCCTTCTTTGCTAGAGGGCGTGCCCGGGAAACCGAAGGGTCCTTCGTACACTCCAAAATTTCATAGGCTATTTCTGCACTACACTGTTACAGTGCTATTATTCCACTTTCAACATTCTGTGGATTTCTGGGGTTTGTAGTTCACCGAGGCCCAAGAGTTCTCTGGCTGAGAATTCTCAGTGCCCCTCCTAAACTGCAAACCCCAGGATTCCATAGGATGTTGAAAGTGGAATAACAGCACCGTAACAGTGTAGTGCAGAAACAGCCATAGAGAAAAACTGGGACTGCAAAGGGCAAGATTCTGCCCCCTCCTCTCCTCTCGACCTGCTGAGTCAACTGAGTGCAAACTACTTTTGCAGCAACTGACATAAGGTGAGGATAAAGCGGGAAAGTGGGAGGAAGAAAGAGAAAACCCGGGACACTTTAAAGGCAGCTGAAAAAGTGGGATGACAGAGGATTAATTGGGACTGTCTCTGCTTAATTGAGTAATCGGGGAGTATAGTCCTTAGCTTCTAGGGCCATTTCCTCACTACACTGTTATAGTGTTTTTATTCCACTTTCAACATCCTATGGAATCCTCGGGTTTTGCAGTTTAGAGAGGGGCATTTAGAATTCCCAGCCAGAGAGCCCTTTGGCCTCGGTAAACTACAAACCCCAGAACTCCACAGGATGTTAAAAGTGGAATAATAGCACTATAACAGTGTAGGGCGGAACTGGCCTAGATTTATGAAATGGACTCTGCTCTTGCACTAAGGGCGAGGAGGGAAAACCAAATGGATGTCCGCTGTTCAACTCTCAGGAGTTTCATTGTTGTTTGTGACCCGGTTGCTAAAGCCACGGTCTGGGGGCTTCTCCTTCCATGCCCATGTGTCGTCTTCCAAGGCCTAGCTGGCAGGAAAGTCCGAAGAAGAAACCCAACCACGGAAGAAGGCAATCTCGGTCGTTTCACCAGTGCCGCTTAGCCAGCTTTGCTTAATTTTGTTCTGCTCATTGAGTAAAATTCTTGCGGAGAACAACCAGCCATTTCTGTCTTCCTCTCTTCTCAACCCTTCCCCCCCGGGCCCCAGGTCGTGCGTGTTCAGTCAATGTTTTCTTTTTCCTTCCATCAGCCCCACTCTGCAAATCCAGAAGACAGAAGGCATGGAGCTAAGCGGGGAACCTGCCGAACTTGATTTTCTTCCCTCTTTGTGGCTGCAAGCCAGAAGCACGCCAAGCGATACGTCGCCCCTGCAGCAGAGAGAGATTCGCCTCGCTGCCGAGGCAGGACGCTCCTTGAGCCCTCTGAGCCTCGGGAGAGCTTAAAGCGAAAACCACAAGTTCGCTACACGCTCGCAGACAGTCCTGAGGAATCCTCAAGCTTTTTCAGCGGCTTTTAAAATGCCCCCGCTTCTCTCTCCGCTTCCCATCTTCCTCCTTTGTCCTCAGCGTATTTCCGTAGCTGCAAACTGAATTCAAGGGGCAAAATTAGTCTGCACTCCGTTACGTGGTGGGGTGGGGGGGAGAAGAAAGCAGGCGGCAGAATCTTGGGCCGTTTCCGCACTAGACTGTTATGGCGCTGTTATTCCACTTTCAACATCCTATGGAATCCCGGGGTTTGTCGTTTAGGGAGGGACCCTTGGGCAAACTTCTACAGCCTCTACTATCTTGTGTGTTCTTCCTCATTAATAACTTTTGCCATCTTGACCGCGCTCAGACGTTGTTTGACCAGACAAGCCCGTTTTCATCTGTGACGTGTTGGAGAGCGTGCTTACACCCCTTGCTTGCGGAACCAGAAACCTTGCAATGGGGGGCTTCCAGAACTCCTCAGAGGAGCAGCCCCCTGTAAACCAGGGGGTCTTACCCGTTCTCCACTAGTCCGGTGGTGGCATTCCTGGCAATCCTCCTGATTTGGCAGAGACGGTCTTGGTTCTGGCTAAGGGATTGCTTTAAGCAAGACCCTGGCTAGAAGAATAGCGTGGATGTTGAAAATGTGGAGGACGAAGAGAATGCTTTGGGTGTTCTTCGTGTATTTTGAAATCTCAAACTACGACGTACTCTCCAGCTGTCCCAGTTTGGCAGAGTTGTTGTTGTCGTCGTGTGCCTTCAAGTCATTTCCAACTTAGGGCAAACCTAAGGTGACCCCATCACGGGGTTTTCAGAGCTGAGAGAGTGTGACGTGCCCAGGGTCACCCCGTGGGTTTCTATCGGCGGCCCTGGTCTCTAGGGTCATAGTCTCTTCTCCGGGCTAAACATACCAAATTCCCTGAGCCTGTCTTCATCGGGCACCGTTTCCAGGCCTTCTAACATTTCGGTTGCCCTCCTCTGGACGCGTTCCAGCTTGTCAGTATGTGGTTGTACTGCAACTCCCACCATCCCTAGCCAGTACGGCCAGTGATGAGAAGGTTTGGGGGTTGCAGTCCAACAATATCTGGAGGGGATAGGACAACTTGTCCCGTGTCTTAACTACCCGGCAAGGTGCAAAAATGTGAGCTACCTTCTCTCTGACGGAGCCGGTTCCACCGTTCCTGGCAGATGCAAACCACGCAATTCCAAAATGCTCGGGGACCGAGGCTCTGTGGGGAAATGGCCGGGAAACGGAGGACGAAGAGACGTCGGTGGGTCTGAGACTCTCAGCGACAAGACGGACAGACAGCCTCAGGCAGGTTAGAGGGTTTTGCTCTTTGATTTATGCAAAGGAGGCTGGGTTCTCCACTTTCCAGATTTATCTCGAGATTTTAGGCCAGAAGGAAACACCTATAGCTTATCGCAAAACACATTGCCATTTATTTATATAGCACCATCACTGTACATGGTACTGTACAAGTAAAAGAACAACAAAACATTAAAAAAAAAAGGCAAGTAGAACTACCAAAAAACACAAAAAGGAACTTTATTGTTAGCTGGGAAGGAAGGAAGCCCCCATAATAAAATATTAACAATATATTCAATGCAGCATTAATGCAGCGTTAAACCATGATATGCAGACTTTCTGTAGGAGAAAGGGAGAGGGCATGCCTAGCCCATTTCCCCAACAGAGTTTAGTATTAGGAGTCGATTTTCTTCCCTTGTACTCCGTTTATTCAGAGCACCATTTTACTCATTCCTAAAATAAAGGCTTTTGGGACTGCTAGCGTGCTTGGAAACCAAAAATCTTTGGGACCTAAGTGGCAGCAGCCACTGCGTGGGAGCTTTCTGCACTACACTGTTATAGCGCTACTGTTCCACTTTCAACAGCCTATGGAATCCTGGGGCTGGCAGTTCAGGAGGGGCCTTTGGAACTCTCAGCCAGGGAGTTCTTTGGCCTCAGTAAACTACAAACCCCACAATTCCCCAGCAGGTTGAACGTGGATTAATAGCACTGTAACAGTACAGAGCGGAAAAGCACCCAGTCTGATGCGGAGGTGCTCTGCACATGCTCAGGAGCCCCTGCTTTTCTGTTTTCACTCCTTCACCACTCCGGGTCCACTGAGAGAAACACAGAGACGCAGAAAAGGGCACGAGTCCAGCCCTTCTGCAAATGCCAAGTTACCCCTGCAAGGCCCCCGCCCCACCTAGCTTCCAATCGGCCGCCTGTGGGCAGAAACGGGGCGTGGCATCCGGTCCCTTTAAGACACGAGGAGCGGAAGAGGAGGCGTGGCCAGAGAGGGGGGCGAGGCCCCTCCTTTCTCCGCCCACTGAGCCTCGAAATCTCTCTAGGCGGCGCGAAGAGGCGGTGAGGGGGCGGGGCTTTGTGGGATCCGCCCTCCTCCTGGTATGGGCCGGCCTCAGCCGAGAGCTTGCGAGAGAAGCAGGCAGAGGAGAGGGCGAGAGTGAGGGAGCGTGGGGGAATCGCTGCTCCTTCTTCCCCCTCCCACTCGCAGTGGCTGCTGCTGCTGCTGCTTCTTCCTGGTGTCCTCGCGCCAAGCCGGCCGCGTTCGCCCAGCTGCCCGCCCGCCGCGCGCGCCAGGTGAGTTTGCCCGCTTTTCTCCCCCCACCCCCGTCTCGCGCCACACATCACGAGCGACCGTTGGGCGCAACCATTCGTCCCCTGGGCAGGAGGGGGTGCGGAGGTGTAGAAAAATCCGTTCGTCGCACTGTATTTTTTTTTCCACCCTCATCTCTCTCCTCACGTCCGTGTCTTCCCGTCCTCAAAAGTCTTTTCTCCTTTTTTTTTTTTCCCGGCCGGCCTTCTGATTCCTAACCGCTTCCTGACTGCCAGCTTTACGTTGTCATTCAGGTCTTTCCCTCCCCTTCGCCGCCCCAGATACACTACGCGGCTCCCGCCTCGTCTCTCTCTCCCTCACGCACGCACACATATGGGGGGGGGCAGGAGGAGGAGGAGGCAGAGGCAGAGGCACGCGAGGGATTCAGGGAATTGTAGTACCCCTAGGGGCAGGGCGGTTGCAGAGGCCTTCGAGGAATAGTTCAAAAGCATGACCGTGTTAGCCTGGATCAGCTCTCAGGGGTACGTGTCGCCCCTTTGAGGCTCAACTGAGAGAAGTTGGTAGCATGGATGATGAGTTGTGGCCAGAGGGGCAGGGAAGACTACGATTCCCAGCAGCCCCCGCGCACCCTCTTTTTGGGGGGTCCTTTTGGAGGGGGATGCGCAAGAGGGGTGCTTCAGTTTGGAAATGCAACCTCGGAGGAGTTGCCCATGAGGACCGTGGGAGATGGCCGTGGGATCTGATCCGGGGCCATATCCGAGTGTTATACTGCTATTATTCCACTTTCAACATCCTATGGAATCCTGGGGTTTGCAGTCAGAGGCTCCTCCCTAACCTGCAGACCCCAGGATTCCATAGGATGTTGAAAGTGGAATAATAGCACTGTAACAGTCTAGTGTGAAAATGGCCCAGGAATGGAGGAGTCCAGGGCCACTCTGCTGGGCCTTCCACATCCCTTGTGGGAAGAAGAAGAAGCCTGTGGCTTCCGTCCCTCTTAGACATTCATTCTTGTCCGCGTCCTCAGACATCTGCAGGGTCGCTCCCTCACATGGGAGCAGGATCTGTGATCATTTCGAGGTGTGGGGGAAGTGGTAATGGAAGTGAAGAATCCTTATTTTAATTCCCATTTGTGTTGCTGTCGCACTGCAGAAACAAGGAAAGCCGTTGCCACCCCCTTCTATTGCAGGAGGGAGGGGGTCTCCACACTTTTAGTCGCAGTGGTGAAATGGGGGAGGCATTTCAGGCCATGGGGTCTGAGTAGCTGCTCTTTGCCAAACACCCACCCTCCAGAAGAATCAAACCATAGGAAAGCCCCATCTATCAGTATGACAGCAGCAATGGAGCTTCAAGACCCCCACCCCTAGAGCTCCAGCATGGCCTGCACCCTTCCCATTAATTGTTCAAGCTGCTTGTCCATCTGCCATGCTTGCTTTTCCCTGCCTTCTTTTTTCCACTGAAGGTTCAGGCTTCCAGGCAGATTTGAGGTGTAGGTCTATGTGCCTGGCTATGTGGGTGTTGGAATTGTGGAATGAAGTGCTGCTTCTCCCCAGTGGGAGCCTCTGCAGGGCTTAACTGACCTAATTTTGCAAACAATTGGCCATTCAGGCTGGGTCGGATATTGCCTGAGGGAATGTATAGGGGTGCTTTGTTTCCAGTTGGGGGTTTTGTTTTGCAGTCTCCAGCAGTGTCTGTGCAAGGTGAGAGTGGTTATAGGGAGGAGCTTGCCTTTAGACTTGCAGTGCATCTTGGAAGAGTAAGGTTTGCTGCTTTCTTGTTTTTGTTTTGGCAAAGATTTCTCCCCAGGTGGGTTTACACATGCTGCTGTGTGTGTGTGTTGGAGGCATGCTGGGAGTTAAGCCTTCTGGATCTCTGGCTAACCTTTTCCTGTTCAAAGGGGCAGAGTTCCTCTCTGGCTGCAAGGGGAGCAGCAGTTATTCTGATTACAGCCCCAGACTTGGCATGAGCTCTCACTCCATGGTAACTTTGGCCAAGCTTTTATCTTCATGATGGTGAATTGGTAACTACAAAGAAATACAGTTAGTTGTGCTATCAAATGGACTTAGTGCAGAATGCACTCCTAATCTCCTTTGAATGGATTTGCCAAAATGTGAGTCTGGTTTCCTGGTGGTATTAGTGGCAAGTACTTTGGGGCTGTGGCTAGTCCAGGTGATCATCCCTAAACTAGCCATCTTTCTCCTTTTTAAAACAATTCTCTATTTTCTGTGGGTCAGATCTGCCAGTGTGACAGGAGTCAAAAGAGTTGGTGTTGTCAGAGAAGCTGAATCAGCAAAATGGAAGCAGAACGGACAGAACATTAAACTTGCTAACTTTGCCTGGAGGTATTGGCTCTATTATCCTGTGGAAGGAACAGCTGTGCCATGAATGAGAGGAGGAGGAGGAGGGATCAGGCAATAGCAGGGGGGATTTGCAGCATTAGGGACAGGGGACTTTCAGACACCAGCTTAATAACCCCTTTTTGTTTTTATGGACATGTTGGAACACAGCAGGCACTTGCCAGGGAGGAAAGTGGCTCTTAGAGCAAGCAATGAAGGGCTTGGAAAATCCCCTGAGTGCCTGAGAAGATTGGGATTGTTTACCTTAGAAAGGACACAAATAATAGGGGTCTGATAAAGGCCTGTAAACCTGGGCTTGGGATCAACAAACACATTAACCTGTTTCCTATTCTGGTGAGAGGAAGCAAAGCATGTGAGCTCAGGGATCACTTTCCTTGGACTGGCTTTCAGTGTTCATAGACTAGATGCAAACTTTTGACTTAAAGATGCAGGGAACACTGATGGGGCTGCAGGCTAGAGACTAACCCAGCATACTTGGAGAGTGATAATATGTCCTGGATATATTTGCATGGAATTATAAGTTAGAATGGGCTGCTGATGCATATAGACCATTTGTCTTGTTTGCTCCTCCCTGTTCAGATGACAGTTGGAACAAGTCAGAAACAGTTTTTCAGTATGTTGTCTGAACTCAAAACCCTGGCTTGTTGCTCACCTCACAAGCCAGAATTGCAGACCAAAGTTTGTTCCTTGTTTACATTTTCTGGCTTGATTTGGATAGTAAGCCACAATACTCAGTTAGAATTCTGTTTTTTTTCAGTGCTCATGATTATGCTTTGATTCATATAGGGAATCAGAAATGGGAGCTAATGGGAACTCTGTATAGTAACATGCAATTCATTCATAGTAAGCTAGAATTCTGGCTTATTGTCCCATGTGAATACAGCCATGATGAGATGTGAATTCTGTCCGCAAGTGGCTGCAGGCCAGTTAAGGATGACTTCAGATGTTTGCTTTTATGTGAATGGGTTTCAAGAGCTCTGCCATGTAACTTTGGAATGGTTTAGGTCATACTCGCTTGGTGTGGATTCCGTCAGGAAACAGCCAGAGACTACAAGAAATAGTCAGTTTGGAAGTCAGAACGCCTGCGTTTAAGATCCTTGTCAGAAATCAGTGTGAAATTGTAATTGCAAGAAAAGGCAATTGATCAAATCACCTGGTGTATACTATTTAATATTTTGGTGTTTAGGACCTATTTTTCAGTTTTGTGTGTGAGCATCTGGAGAATTTGTATGTGTGTGTGTGTGTGTGTGTGTGTGTAATGATGTGACACTTTTTAACAAAACTTTGAGCTGTTTTCTTAAAAACATCTTAACATGCAGGTCACCAAAAATTCTGTTGGAAACTAGGTAGCCTTCAAGTGAAACTGCCGAAACCAAAATAAACTGGCCACTGGTAGTCATGACCTAATCCCATATTTCATGGGATTAGTCTTTCATGTAGATGTTGTTGGTATATATGCTCACCTGCATGAGTTTGGGTGTGGGTGTGTTAACTGTGTATTTTAAAGCCACTTGCTGTAGTGATGCATTATCTTTTGAAGAGTGGTTACAAAGTGGAACTATTTCTTTCTAAGGTGATAAATTGAGCAACCCAGGGACCTCTCTTGAATCTGTAGGCCCTAGATTTCAGGCCCAGCCCCTGATGCGAATGCTTTTTTACTCCTGTGTGACAATGTCATCCCCTGCCTGTGTGATTAGTGAAATGTCTAAATCTGTGAATGGCTCCTTGTGCTTAAGAGTTGGGTAGACTGAAGAAAGGGTGGAGAGTGAGATGATCATCTAGCTACCTAACTCTGAAGTTTGCAGGTGACAAAATAGTTTGGCATTTATGCCTTGATGTGTTCATAAGAATGCACTTAGAATGCAACCTGTTCCATTATTTCCATTGGTTTCTTGCAGCCAGAAGTTGAGCATCCGGTGAACATGAAATGTGCCTCTTTGACTGAAAGCTTGTTTGTCAGCTGGCTGTGGGAGCACACATGGCTTCTTGCCACCTATGGGGACAACTCAACATGAGGGGCTAGAAAGCTTTATTTCCAGATCCCCAGCTGTCCAGTAAGGATGAAATTTTAATCCTAAAGCCTCTAAGAAGAGGCTCTCAGACAACACAATTCTTTTGAAAATGTCCCTCGTTGCATTAACTTCTGTGTGGGGAAGGAGTGTCTTCAATTCAGCTTCAGCATTCATGCATTGCTTTGAGGAGTTAAAGCATTGCTCCAGTACAAAACATTTGGAAAGGACTATAGAGACTATAAGAAACATACTGTAGTAGTCTAGGACCCATCTGTTACTCAGGCCTGTAATTTAAAGTGGCAGTTGAGGGGATCTGCTGCTGTCATCTGCTGCTACTGGTGATACTACCTTTGTGACAGTAATGTAAAAAATCATTAGGTTTGATGCAGCCAACAGCCCGTAGACCAGTCCCAACCACCTGGCAAGATCATGCACATGGCATCTTCCTAATCCATACTTTGAGGTACTGCAACAAGGGACCAAAAGGGCTTGTGTTAATTTGGACCCATCCAAAATCTGCTGCCCAAAGACAGGTGTTACACACCCTAAGATTTTTTCCTAAAAAATACTGTTTGAAAATGAGGTGCATCTTATACTCTAGTGCATCTTGTACACTGGCAAATAGTATTTGCTGGCATGTAAATAGGTTGTGTCTTGTGTGCTGGTGCATCTTATATACCGCAAATACGGTACTTTGTTTCCATTACCAGGAGTATCAAATCCTACCCAAGCCTGTCCTTAGAACTTTTGTAGATTAGAACACAAGTCCTTGATTGCCCAGGTACAAAAAAAATTAAAGAATCACTGTTCAGCTCAGAGATCACTCCTTTGTTGAAACCTTGACACTTTGTACCTGCAAGATACACCATTACACCTGACATGTGTTACTCCTCCCTGTATGCAATCTCCAGGTGTGGAAAATGTCTCGCTGGGAACTTGGTGCATTGTCAGAGCATTCCCTGATCAACATAAGCCTACATAGGTGAAAAAACAAAGCCAGAGTCCAAGTGGGAGAGTTCTATTTGATTTATAGGCATACAAGTGACTCTCCAGGGCAGTTGTCCTTAAACAAACAGCCACTCCCTGCAGTGTTAAGCTGCCAAATATTCCTGTTGCAGGCACCTGAAAGTGAAACAGGCAGATGAAGCAGAATAATATGCAAGTTAGTTATAGCAGCTAAGTGTTGTGAGGGTCTTTCTTCTGCTCAGCAACTGAATTTAATGGCAGTTATGCTGTTGATCTATGGAAGGTGCCTTGTGTGTATGTGTGTTAAGACTGTCTGCCTCTTAGTCAAAATTATTCACAACAGTGAACATTTGAAATGAACAAAATCTTCCCCAGAATATTTGTATAAGGTGTTTTGTGCTCACATTTGCTTGGTCAGTACGAGAAGCGGTAGACAGCCAAGTAACTCATGAGGGCTGATCACCCCATCCTCCATTAGTTTGTCCAGTTTCCTTTAGAAGCTGCCCCATTTTGCTACTCTTACTACATCTTGTGGCAGCAAATTCCACAGATCAACTGTGTATGCTATGTAAAGAAGTGTTTCCTTTTATCTGTGCTGAAATTCCCATCATCCAGCTTCAGTGAGTGACTGCAGATTCTCATATGTATATGAGAGAAAAAAAGTTCTTCATATCTGTTTTCTTCACACCATGCATAATTATACGCATGTTATTCAGCAGGCCTAACAGTGCCTATTGCTGAACAGGTAAAGGCTTCTAGTGCTTGCAGATGGGGAGCCGTGCTGTTTGGATTCAATTCCTGCCAGGACTGTGGTTTCACAAAACAGACCTTATAATAGGCACCTGAAAAAAATTGATATACTTTGCAGTCTAGGTGGGAGATTGAAAATCCCTTCCCCTTCAGTAATAATTGTATGCAGGTAATACACACGAGTAATAATTGTAAGGGAAGGTGGGGGCCAACTAATCTGTTCTTGTACTGTCCTAGTAGTGCCTTTAGCCTATGACTGCTGGCAAGTCAGCAGCATCCTTAACAGCGTGCCAGCTTTGTCCTCGTCTCAGCATGTGTCTTTATCTGTCTGTTCTGTTCAGACTCCATTACTGTACCATCTGGGCAGCTTATCCCAAAGAGTCAGCTTCTAGCTCAAGGCAGCTGAGTGAATCTGATGGAGCAAGGACTTGCCACAGGTTCTTTGTAAGGTGGGTCACCTTTCCTTCTGCACAGTAGGCATTCATCTTGGAATTAGCTTTGAATGCTATCAGTATTTGCATGAAAATTGGTAGAATTTTGGCTGGTGGTAGTGATGGGGAATAGTTGCACCCAGATCCTATGTTTGTGTTGGTGTCCTGTGTATGCATGAAGGCATGGAAGGAAGAAGGAACAGCACGTGGCAAGTTCTATGAAGAAACAGTTAGGGCCAGACTTCCAGGTTCTGTTGTTGATGAGCAAGTCAGTTCTGCAAGTCAGCTCTCATACCTCTTATACCAAGGGAAGAGTTTCCCCCTACAAAAATGAAGCTGCCAGCAGAGAGCAGGAACCTTTGAAAGAGAATTTACCTGAAGTTCAGATTTATTGAAATGTATCTCCCACTGTTTGTGTCCTTTGGTGTTTGTGGTGATTTCCTCTTCCACTCAGGGAACTGTTTGTTAGTGATCCCAAGAACAATAGAGGTCTTGTGCTACTGTTATATGTACTTCAACAAACCAGTTGGTCTATCTCTTTCTTGGAGTAATGGATCGAAATCAGGACTACACAGTCTACTCCTTTTTGCCTCCTCACAGATGTATTTGGGCCAGATTAGATCTTGACAAATTAAGACCAGTTCACCTTAGCCAATATAAATCTGTTGGCCTTTGAGGCAGGGGTGGACATCTGTAGCATCTGTGTCCCTCGACCTAAAGTTGGAAGTTCTCTGCAAGTGATCAGTTCATATTTCTGGCGAGATCGTTCTGTCTCTCCTCTGGTATCTTGTTGAGAGGGGAGGTGTAAACCTGTTGACTTTTGACTAGCTCCATGCCTAGAAATAGTTTAAACAATGCCATGTTTAGCCCCCAGAAGATCATTTCCAGAAGAAGTGAGCCTTACCCCTGCTTAAGGTGTTGCAGGACTCCTATTGTTGCTGAAATTGACATTATAGTTGTTCTGGCAGGGAAAGTGTGGGAGTTTGTAGGCTGTCAAGATGTGAGCTTCAGGGTGCCAGTACTGTGACTCTGATGCCTCTTTTCCCAGTGCTTTGCAAGCTGTTCTCTACATGGACTGTTGGTTTTTGCAAATTCTACCTTCTGTTCTTAGGGGAAGTCTTTGCAGGCGTGCTGTAACTGAGCTCATAGGATTTGTGGTTTCTTATCTGAATCTGGATGTTTGAACAGAAGATGTGAGACCAGCAAATCCCTGTCATGTTGCTTTTTTGAAAAAAGGGATTTTTCTACTTGTCAGTCATCTGCTCTCAGCCCCACAACTGGTCCTTGTAGATTATTTAGTCCTCTCTGTCCAGTTTAATCAAATTTGTAAGGTATGCCATTGATCCTTGGCCCAGTGATTTTTAAGGTGCTCAACAAGGAAACAGAACTGATTTTTCCTCTAGCTAGCAAAGATCCCTCTTTCCTCTAGCTGCCCATATATATTGCTTTCAGCCTAATGGTAGATTTTCAAAAACCATTGACGTGGCTTTAAATAGAATCCCTTTGCATGGGGTGGAGTTGTGTCAATAGCAACTGTTTGTGCAGTGTCTGTACTGTGTTGGTTGCACAAGAAAGTGCTGACCTGTGAGTTTACCAGGCTGCTAAAGCCACAAGGCTCAAAGAGCATCATCAATGTTACATAGTGCTTCTCTGATCAACAGGGGAGAATTCTCTGTGGTCAGTCTCTGTTGTAAGAGACCTGCACTAGGTTGGGAACAAACCAGAACAAAACCATAAGAGTTATGGAGCTGCATCATACTAAAAAGCCATGTCTTGTTGATCTGTAGTGGACAAGCAGTTGCCCCATTGAGAAACCCACAAGCAGAGAAGGCTGCCTCTGTTCTTCCCCAGCAGCTAGCTTTGAGAGGCAGACAGCCTTTGATATTGGAGGAAATATGTAGCCATCATGCCTAGTAGCCAGAGATAACCTTACCGTCAATTTTTTTTTCCAGTCTCCCTTTGAAGCTATCCTGTTTGGTTATCATCAATACATTGGCCTAAATCCAGTTGTTGGTCCTGAATAGAGTAGAACCATTGAATCATTGGGATTTGCCCACATATTGACTTATCGTTCAGAGTTGATGGAATGGGTCTTCTCTATTTTGGAACAATGAACAGGAGGCCAGCCAGTGTCTGGTAAAGACTTCTATGGTTTTATGTGCTTTGTGAAGAAGTACTTTGTCTTATCTTTGTTGAATCTCCCATCACTCAGCTTCGTTGAGTAACTCCCCAAGTTCTAGTATTACGAGAGAAAGAAAACATTCTTCTCTGTCCATTTTGTTCACCATGTAGAACTAGATGCATCTCTATCACGTTATCTATTATGTCCCTCTTTTGTAAACCAGGCATAGCCATAAGCCAGGAGAGTATCAGTCCCTTAAGCATTTTAGTTGCCTTTTCTGCCCCACTCAGTGATCAGACCCTTCCTTTCTTCTGTGTGTATGTGCTTTCAATTCACCTGTCAACTTATGACAACTCTGTGAATTCCATACGATTTTCTGTGATCATAACAGTTAGTCTATACTTCTAAAAAACTTTATCCTAGAGCAGTTCACTGAATTGGCCAGAAGGGAAGTGTCCATGAATTTCATACTAAATGGCATCAAGATCGGAACTGTTGTTAAATTGACTCAAAACAGTGACCACAGTGCTATCAATATAAGTTTACAGTCGGCCTTCCGTATCCACGGATTTTATATTCACAGATTCAACCAACCACGGCTTGGAAATATTCCCCTCTCCCCCCGCAAAAAAAAAATCCAAAAAGCAAGCTTTGATTTAGCCATTTTACATAAGGGATGCCATTTTACTACACCATTGTACATAATAAGCATTCACAAACCTTGGTATCCATTGGGGTTCTGGAACCAAATCCTAGCAGATACTGAGAGCCCACTGTATAAATAAGTTGATTATTACTGCAGAAGACTAACACTGTTACATTTGACTTCAAGAGAGGAAACTTCAAAAATAACAAAATCAGTAAAAAGGAAGTTGAAAGGGAAAGTAAAGAGAGTCAAATCTCTCTGGAACACTTGGCAGTTGTGCAAAACTCCTATAATTGAATTAATATCACAAGGCAGAAAAGGAAACAGTTAAGCTTATGAGGTCACCAGCCTAGTTAATGAGCAGTGTCAAGGAAACTACTAGAGAAAAGAAAGCTTTTTTTCAGAAAATTGAAGTCTTACTCAAACCAAAACAACAAACTTGTAGAAAAGAAACACAGTCAGTCAAATATGTAGAGAAGAACTTCTTAGAAGATAAAACTCAGTTGCTATTGGTAGTGATGATTACCAACTATATTTCAGTATCAGAGGTAGTATATCCGAGTACCATTTGTTGAAGAACATGACTCCATTGCTCTTAAGTTCTCCTAGCGATCTATTATCTAGTGAGCTGCTGCAGGAACAGCATATAGATTGGATAGGACCTTGGTCTGATCCAGCACAGTTCTTCTTACATGCTTAAAAAAATATTTTGACCAAATATCCCGCCCCAATTAAAATACATTGTTAAGTAGGAAAGCTGCTATAAGGATAGGTGTTAGATGACAAGAGAGATAAAAGAGAAATTAGGAGGTTGCGGAAAAGCTGAATGAATTCCTTAGCTCTCTTTGAAGCAGAAAATCTAGGGCAGATACCTGTGGATGGATTAACATTTTTGAGAAGGAAGTATGTGAAACTGAGGCAACAAGTAATGGCAAGAGATGGCATTTTAGATCATATTAACAAATTGAAAATAATATCCCACTCAGATGGTATATATCCACGAATTCTTAAAGAACTCAAATGTAAAACTGCTGATGTTCTAACAAAAATCCATAATGTATTTAATGTTGGCCCCTTTCCAGTCCTTCAGTGCAAATGCCTATGTGATACCAAGTTCTGGTACCAAGTCTTGCAGGTTCTTCTTTCAAATGCAGTGTCCTGGATGGTGCAGTAATGAATTTACTCTCTCTGTACAGTGCTTCAACCTCTTCTTAGCATTTGAAGGTTTAAGATTGCCTCTGATGGACCTTGCTGTTCCAAAACATCTTGAGCTGCAATAGGTTTTCATTGTTTCTGCTTAAAAACTAGTTTTTCTTTTCCATGGGATTTGTCTCAGCCTCTTAGTTTTTGTTTACCGGGTTAGATGGGCCTTAGGTCTAATCACTCATGGCACTTCTTGTATGGTCTTGATTTACTTTCAGATGACAATTAATAAATTAGGATTACATTAATTAAATAGCACTTGCCTTATCCTGTTGGCCACTTCACTCACCTGGCTTCTCATTACTGTCATCATCTCTCAGTGTGGCAGATATGCTTCATTTGTTGGGGGTCCCTAGCCTGTTTAAAATCCCACCCTCTGTCTCTGTCATTCATTCCTCCTCTTGGCTGTTTATGCTAAACAATCTTGAGTGCAGAGGCTTCTTTTACAGGAACCTGTCCGGCAGTATGCAACCATGTTTGGTGGCAGTTACACTAAGAGGGTTGCTGTTATAGACAGTGGCTAAGATACCCATAAGTGGTATTTTAGGATTCAGAGGTGCCAGGTTCTCCATACTGAGCTTGTGGGCAGCATGTAATATCAGGTTAGGTCGTAGGTTTGGAAAATGCCAGAGGGAAAAAATAGCTGAGAACAGCAGCTTTGCAGTGCGTGGAGCAGAGTGGCCCTTACCACTTCTGTTTCTTCCAGTGGGCCTATGACATTTTTTAGGATACATTATTGTTGCATGCAGGAGGAATGGACTTGCAGCTGTGCAGCTCGCTTATCTTCAGTTGGTATTCTCCCAATAGAAATGCACCCACAGTTTCCCATTAGCAAGCAGTTTGTGATGTCAGGTTCCCACCAGCTTAACAGGCAATATCTCTTGTGCAGAAGATGAATAGATCTTAATTAAATGGCAGACTGGTGGAACAAGGTTATGTAATGGAAAGGGAGCTTCTGCTGATTCCTTATCCCCACACCGGCCAAAGACATGAAAAGGCAAACCTCTCCTGAGAGCCCTGGGGCTTTTTGTAAATGAAGTCTTCTTGCTGCCCCTGACATGACACCAGGGAAGCTACGCTTCAGGAATAGCACTGTAGATAGCATTTTTCACTATTTGTTATAGTTATAGGTTATTTGATTGGATGATTATATTGGCAGTTTATTTTTTGATGGACTGCCCTCTAACATACCCTTTGGTGAAGCTGAGGCTGACAGGTGTATGTGTGTGCACGCACACATACCTATGCATTGGCAAAAGAAGCATCGTCCTTCCCTTCCCTCTCTCATAAATTTATTCACATTTATAATAAACGAACTTCAGAGCACCCACAGTTAAAATCAGAGCTGCGAAGAACCCACAGATTTTCAATCAGCAAGCATAAACAATATACCTGTATATCTATGCATATGTGTATGTGTGTATTTGCTTAATGAATATCATTTTTTGAATAGGTTGACAAGCCTTGGTCACTTGGTAGATATCTGGCCTTTTAGCTTCAGCATTTAGCTTCCTGGACCTCTAAAACTCATGTGATCCTGGAGTTGCCATCCCCAAATTATGCCCATCTTCCAGATCCCAACAAGAACAAATCTGCTTCTTCATAGAATTAATCTTTCACTAGTTCTATATCACACTGATCTCAAAGGTTGGAGGGCTAGCAAGAGAAGTTTGACTCTTGCTGACATCCTGTAGTCTGTCTTCCATCCCATGAATACTAAATGTCCTGGCTTGGACTAATTTGAGAGTGAGCAAACAGGTTAAGAGAGATGCCTCCCCAAAGCAGTTGCACCAGGGGCTGTTTCTGGCTCTGTATTGGGACTGAGGCATTTGCCATCTGTTCTTAGGTTTTGCTTGTACAAAAATAAATGGCAGAATCTTTGGTGGTCAATGAGGATTATTTTGCTCTCACTACTTGCAACGAATCCCATCTACATAACTTTATTAATTAATAACTGCTTTCACTGGAATAGTTGCCTTCTCAGCTCTTTAATTCATTTTCTTGCCTGTTTTGTTGCCTTGTTTGGAGTTCTGCACAACTTGTAAGCAGGAGGCTGACTGAGAGAGAAATGCCCCTGTGGTTGTCACTGAGCCTTCCTTTGTTGTATTTTGGTGATTCAGACTGCAGCTGGAAATAAACCCCATTGAATGCACGGGGCTTAAATTTTGAGTAGCTGCACCAGGATCTCACTGTTAGTCTTTCTCAGTGTGGGATGGGGTGGAATAGGATAGAAAGAATGAAAAGAAAGAAAAGGTGTCTGGTTGGAAAACTGAGGTGCAGAGGTAGGTGAACCTGGGGGCTTTCATTGATCCTTTGCCTAAGCATGAAGGCAGAGCTGTCTTATGTTTACCTGAGATAACAGGAGTAATTTTTCTGTTAAAGAAAGAGGAAGAGGAAGAAGAGAATGACATTGTATGGGGTTGTTATTTGGAAAGCACTTTGTTGTAAATCAGCTGCAGAATTGAGTAGTAATGAAAAAGTGGCCCATGCTGCAGGGCATGTTTTTACGGCTTCCTACATGGCAGAAATGCAGGTAGTTTTCAGTTTTCAATATGTTTTCTTGAGAATTGTCTGATTAAGTATGCAGTCTTTCATAGGAATAATTTTTCATCCCCCCAAATCAGGACTAGCATACTTCTGTATGTGTAAGAAGCTGGTCATGTTGGAAGTAGTATTGAGTGGTGGCACCAGGGTAAACTCCAGAAGGATTGCAAAAGCCTGGGAACCAGAGGATCTTTTTGGCTCTGTGCTGGTGACCCTACTGAGCCATAGGTGAACTATGTGGCATGGTACATTTCTTGCATGGTGTCATCTTGCCACAGGAATTGGCAGCACATTCAGCTCTCCACATTTGCTAGAGTTAGAGGCATAGGACTTGCTAAACCTTCAAAAGACAGAAATGCAAACACTATAACAAATACAGTTGGCCTTCTACATTCACTAGGATTAGAGGTGCAAGTGAAAAAAAATCACAAATAGCAAAATATGTGTGTGTCTGTGGGAAGAGGGCTGAGGCACTGGGGGAGAACAGGCACTCAGGATCCATACCAGGTCAGGGAAAGGGAGTGGGTTGTCATGGTGGCCCTATACATTCTCTCTGTCACCCATCTCCTTCCTTGGGTGTGGGAGGGCATCAGGGTCTGCAGTGCTGAGAAATCAGGCTGTGAGCTGTCCTTAACTGGCTAGGCAGCAGCTGGTGGAAGAGGAGATCAATAACTACAACGAGAGGCGGATTTTTGAAAAAGCTGTGCAGCCTGATAGGAGAAGCCTAGAGAAAAGATTGTTACTGCCCTGGCTAGTCCGAGCTTTGGGGATATTAAAAGATATCCTTTTGATATCATAATTCGGCTTCACTTCTCTATTCCCCTCCACGTGCTTGCAAGGCCACCTGACAAGCACGCCACCAAACTCGGCCGTTAATCGCCGTAATATTCCTAAGACAATACAGACAGGCCAGAAAATAGCTGACTCGCTGCTTTAGGAGACCTCCAGGCAAGTACTCTAATTAGGTATGCACGCAACCTACAAAAGAGCCCCTGCCCTGAGATGGCAGCTTGATGGGTAAACTATGCAATACCCAAGTACTCTGCGTTTGCATACTGGCTACTCTATTGAGAACCACTACAATAACTCAGTCATTCGGATTCTGACCTTTCGGAGGCTTTGTCTCCAACTCCAAATCTGTTGGTTTTCCCCCAAGTACGGCATAGCCTGCAGTCACATTCTCCTTATAAAAACCCTTGATTCCAAGACCTTCCTCGGATCGCTCCTGAGTTTCATCCCGCCTTGCTGCCGCTTTGCTTGGCGAGCCTCCCCCCAGCTCCACGTGCTGAGCTACATCGCACCCTAGCCTCGCTCTCCATTTTTCCGGGCTCCAGGACAGGTGAAGTATCACCCAAACCAGCAACTCCTCTAAAAATCCCTCTATACCACTCCAACCTTTGTTTCTTTAGTTATCTTGTGTGAGTGTGCCACATACACTGTTTTGCTTGTGTTTTTAATAAAACATCATTTATTGCTTCAACTTCCGTGTGCTCCTTGACTCGACCTGACCCCGTAGACATAGGGTTCAAGATCTCGCTACGTTACCCTGCCTCTCGTAACGCTAAGCAGTGCTCTGAGTTAATTTTCCCCACCTTTAGTTGAGCACAATTTGGTGTCCCTCCCGGGACCCCCAGTACACAGGGTAACAAGATTCTACTGGAAAAGAATCACAGTACAGACAGGCCAGAAAATAGCTGACTCGCTGCTTTAGGAGACCTCCAGGCAGGGGTTGGGGAAATCCACAAATAATCAAATCCATGAAAATGGAACTCACAAATGTGAAGGACTGACTATACATGATTTTAGACTTTGCTTTGTGGGCTAACATGCCACTGAATGCCTTCCGCATGTTCCTGAGAGGACACAGAGGGCAAGCTTCTCTGGTTCAGAAGGTGTCTAAGGGTGTGAGACGGAAGTTGCATCTTTCAGATCTTACCTGAAGCCATGAACTGGATAGCCAGTCTGGTAAATCTGAGAATTAATAGCCTACCTTATACCAGCTGATGTAGGGATTGTTGAAATTATCTCTGAAGTACCTTGAACAGTATAAATGCATTACTTCAGTGCTAAATATCATCCCCTCATTAGTTAAGTGGATATCTTGTGTTTCGTATCTGAGAGATTTCCTCCATTTTAAAATATGCAGGAAATACAGTATCCCCAATATTGCCTACCTGAGTTTCTCAAGCAATGTCTGCCTGCAAGAGAGAAAATGAATTTTCTGTTCCACTGCAGCATCTGTAATGGCCAAATGGCTGTCTCACCCAGCTTGTGAGTGCACAGTTTCCATATTACAATGGTACAGTTGTGCTTCCTGTCATCTGGCAGCAGTAAGACCCAGAGATCTTTGCAGTGGACTAGTAGAAAGCCAGGAGTCTAGAGATCTACTTGTGCTTTTCTCTGAGAGCTAGAAACATGGGTTTTATTTTTGAGTAAAAGTTTAGAGGAAAGCACCCAGTGAGTTCCAACACTAATTTTGTGGACTGTTTTTCCCACCCTGTCTTTTGCTCAGTATAGAGCACACAGGATAAAAGTTTATTTGTTTAAGACGCAGTGGATAAGGCCAGACTTGTTATCTGTCTGTGGTTCCCAGTGGGGCACTGTGTAAAATCTACTGGCTGCAAACAAAGTGACTGCATTCATCAGCCCAACCGCTTCTCCTGACTTAAACAAATTGCAACTTCTTGTGTTGGGCAGGATAATGAAGCCTTTTATTATGCCACAGCTGTCTCTTCAGTTCGGAAACTGAATGGTTATTGAACAGATGCAAGTTTGCCAGTTTTTAAAGGTGTCATTCACATTGCAGTGGTACATGCAGGGGAGGTACATCACACTTTGATGAACTTGCCTGCTGGCCAAGATCCAGAAGGTGGAAATCTTTAATCCAGTTGTGTGAGCCTTATGTCCTTTCACAGGGTTTCCTCTTATTCCCCTCAAGAAATGGGCAAGATGGATCGCAACTTGGTTAGCAGATGAAGTCCATATGGGGCCATTTTCTTTCCATCCCTCTATGCTTCCTCCTACCAAACTGGAACCTAGCTCATGGATAGTCCCTTCTTCTTTTGTATGTGTGTGTACGTGCGTGTGTCTCCTGATGATACGAGATGGAAATAATAACACCTGGCCTGCAGGAAAAGAAAATCTCTACTTCTGTCTCTTAGAGGAAGAAAGCAAGGGGTGAAAAGGCTGATGAGCCCTGGGTCACTTGTCCCCATCCATACTGGCCCACATGAAATATAGTTTGATTTCTATGTATTACTTCCAGCTGTGGAGACAGAATGCCTCTGAGTACTGGTTGCTAGGGAAGGAAAGTAGAACGGCACTTTTGCCCTTGCATCCTGCTAGTGAGTATGCTGTTGGGGTCATTTTACTTGCTGTGGGGGAAAAAATGCTGGACTAAGGAATCCTTCAGGAAGATCCAGCATAACTCTTCCTGTGTTACAGTTTACTAGCCAAGCATATATAGTCGTCTCTTCACATTCGCTAGGGTTAGGGGCACAGGACCCCTGTGAAAGTGGAAAAACCGTGAATAACTCTAGGCCCTCCCAAACCATATTTAACACACAAAAAAGTATGAGCACCATAATCAATCCCCCATGGATTCCTTTGAGGCATCAGGGCTCTTTCACAAGGCAGAAGTGGGTGGCTAGTGAGGCTTACTGCCACCTCCACTGCTGCCCCACACCATTTTTAATAGGGACTTACAAGCCTCCTTTGCAGTTTCTCAATCTCATGAGGCTTGCAGTCCCTAGGGAGGCAGCAGAGGTGACAGCAAATAATCCATGAATAATCAAATCTGCAAAAGTGAAACTTGCAAATGTGGAGGGCTGACTGTAGTGAATCTAGTATTGTGAAGTGGCTGAATAGGAGACTGGATAAATATAGATCCTTCCTCCACTAGTTTTTCAACTATCCCTGGGACCTTCTGTAGCACCTCTGGGTCTTGCTTCCTATCCACTAAATACTAGCACCTGTGGTTGCTCTTCTGGGTTTTGCAGAATTACCTCTACAAAGGTGTACATGTGTTACTTTCTCTTGATGCTGTTGCTTCTTGGATGACATAAGCAGATCTGTTACCTTTGATCTTTTATGATATGGGCAGAAACCAACAAGCTATTTGCAGTGGTGTATCAGAGAAGTCAGCAACCTTACACTTGGGAAGAGTTCAGGTTTGGGCCTGTGATTGCTTGCATTCTTTTTCCAGCTTCCCATATAGCTGGATATTGCAGTGAAATCTCCCCTTGTGAGCTGAGACAGGATCTGTATCGCACTTTGGCAGCAGTAGCTGAAATTAAGAGCCCTCCTCCAGTTCTCCCCCTCTGTTACAAGGTACGCGCTGGAGAAAGGCAATTAGACAAAGGAGTTAGGGTGCGGAGGAAGGCAGCTGAGGCTGAAAACGTTAAAATAGCCCTTGATCTCACTGTACACATGGTTGGTGGCATAGGAGAGTCCATTCTTCATTAGGGCAGGGGTGAAGTACTTCTGTTGAACATGCTGTTATGAATCACTCTAGTAGCAGTGCAGAAACATCTGGAGGATTTATTTCATTGAGGTGGGACTAGAGGGCTGCACTCTGTGGAGATGTATTAACAATGTTTTCAGGCTGCATGCTGAGGAAGTCCATTAGAATCAGTACACAAAGATCACGTCATAGTAACTGTGTGTCATGACCAACTTTCTCCCTAGTTTCTCTTGAGTCATTGTGGCTTTTCCAGGAAGCTATGGCATAGATTTTGTCTGCAGAATTTTTTCCTTAGTTAATGAAAAAAAAATCCATAAGAGATAAATCAAAACATTGAATTACAGCGTAGTTACCAGGAATCTGATTTGTAAAAGCTCGCATATATTTGTCACAAAAAGTTATGTAGTGGACATTGTGTTCTTGCACTGCAGAATTAATAGGCTCTTACTGCTTGGAAGCACTCCGTTGAGCAATTCTACAGGTGTAGTAGTGGCAAAGAAGATCAGTTTCTTGGACTAGATGACTTTGGAGATCCTTCCCAGCTCTGTGCGATTCTATGATTTTGGGAGCTTTTTTCAGAAGGATTCTCTGAAACTGAACCAAGTTATGTGTCTTAAGGTAGGGGAGGCCAACTGCAAAGGGGGCAGGCACTATTCCTCCTTCTCCACAGATTTCATCCTTGCCCTGGTATAATTACCAATGTTTTGGCATTTTTGACCTAAGAAAGATTAGTTTTCTTCAATTTGAAGTGGTAACGGTGGGCACAGAGACCCAGATCACCTCTCCGTTGTATCTTTGAGTAGGCTGTCAAAAATTAAAATTGTTAATGAATTGAAGTCTTGGGGGACCCCAAAATGGGAGATGCACTTTCCTCACATTTCTGAGTTGACTTCTGCTTCTGTTTTGGCTCCTGTTCTGGGCAATGCTTGAAACAACTAGTAGAAGCTTGTTGTCAGTGGCCCTTCTTGTTTTCCCATACCTTTTAATGTGTTAATTATTCTCTTGCTATGCTGTCCAGAGACAGAGCTTTCTGTTGCTGAGCCATATGTTTGTATATGCATGTGCCAGTGGGTTGGGGAAAGGAGTGGGTGTTCTCCAATTATCTGGCTGTTGGTTTTCCTGCCATGCTTTGTAGGTTTCTTATCAGGAATGAAGAAGGTATGGAAGTGTGGGCTGCAGTTTCTTCAGGCGTCCTATGTGACTGTGTGCTCTCATTGCAGGACTTTTGGTTCCTGGTGAAGAAGGTGGTGGAGACCAGGAACTGCCTTTCCATGTTGACTTTTGCCTCCTTGTCAAATATATGGCAGTGTTCTATTACCTTTAAAACTGAGGAGAGGGAAAGAAAAGATTTTCTCTTTGCAGGGTAGCTCTGCATGGCCTTGCTTCCTTTCCCCATCGTTCCAATCGGGGGTTTATTTTCACATGGTACATTTTGTATTCCTCCTCTTCCATCTCCTCCTCCTCATGTACGTGGTTGTCCTTGGTCTGCAGTGTCACCTGTTAGGAAGGAATACTGTGATGAATTACCAGGTGCTTTTGGGAGACATTCTGTGATCTCAGTATCTGAGGGCTCTATGTTGAGTACACAGTATTGTGAGAGAGGACAACAGATCTTCAGAATGTAGGACAGAATATAAATATTTTAATAAAAAATAAAAATGTTTTATTGCACACAGCCTGTGCAGAATCAAGGTTCACTCTCTGGACTGGAAACAATTTCATGTGACTTCCATCTGGCTTGAAATATGATGGTGGCTACTCTTAACTTTCTGTTTTACTTGTTTGTGGCTGAATCTGACTGGGATTTTGAGTGGAAAAGGGGCTTGAACCCATGTCTCTGGGGCCTAGTTTCGTCCTTTGTCCATGTGAGGTAGCTTTTGGAGTCAGTGCACAGTACAAACAAATGACATCTGATCCTTAATCATGGTGGTCTTGATCCTCAACTCAGCCCATGGGTTGTAGTCCATGAATGCTTATGATGCTATACAAATGAGTGTCTTGAAGATGCTCCAGGACTCTCAGTTGTTTTTGTTGCACCAAATTGACATGGTCTGGCAGTGCTGAGACGAGCACTCACCTACTTGGAAGGTTACTAAATTCCTCATGGAACCAATCTGAGAATCTTCAGAAGTTTGCCTTTCTAAGGTTTGGCCTGATTCAGGCTTGGGCGAAGCTGACTTCTTTTACTTTGCAAACTTACTGTGATTAAGGACAGCAGTAAGAGGCTGTCACTTTTGTGATACTCAGTGCAACACGTTATTTCTTACAATTTCATTCTCCAGTCCCTGTTTCTCAGGGGAGGGATATGTGTGTGTTTATTTATTTATTGCAGTTTTATGCTGCCTTTTTCCCTCTGTGGAACCCAAGGCAGCTCACAAACATTAAAACAAAATTAGCTGAAAACATAGCAATAAAATTAAAACACAGTTAAAAGGCTGTCATTTTTAAAATCATTAATTGGACAATATAACATCTTAAAAGCATACAAAAGTTGAAAATGGAGTGCCCAGCCACTCCCATGAGAAGGCCACCTGGAAGCAATTACAGTCATCCCTCCACATTTCCGAGTTTGACCTTTGCCAGTTTGATTTTTCATTAATTATTTGCTACCGCCTCTGCTTCTCCCATGTGCAGGTGGGTGTGGAAGGAGGGAAGGCACATGCGTGTGTTCTCTTGTGCTCAGGCAGGGGACAAGGGAATGGGATGAAGGAGTGGGTGGAAGAAAGGCATGCAGTCTCTCTGTCACTTGCTTGGGCAGGTGAGTGAAGGGCGAGAGGATGGGCAGTGTTACTTGCTCTACTTAGAATTCTAGCTTTGCATCCTGATATGTAGTTAGCAGGGAGGCAGACCAGCTGGCTGGTAGCAACACTTTCCAGGCATAGGTATCTTCTTGATGGGTTCTGTGCCGACCCCAAAATGGCAGATTGTACTAGGCACTTTTACGAACCCTGGATCTCTTGCTGTTCCCCTTGATCTTACACAATAATGTTTTGTATCGGGATGAGGAAATGGAAATTGGATTATGTCCACTGGCACTGGGCTATTATGTCCTGAACACTATTAATTTGTCTAATTATTTTTGCCTTATTAATATGCTGCTACATTGTTGCTGCACTATTATATAGTTATATGACTGGAAATGATGTTTACATGTTGGCTTTCCACTGTTTTGTTGTTATGAAGCACTTTGAATTCAACGTTGTTTATGGGAAAACAGGAAGTGGTCCAGTTCAGGATTGTACAGAAAAAAAGTAGCAGGAAAGGATTTCTCCAAATAGCAAACTGTGTGGACTTTCCTGTTATCTTAAAAATTTCTCTTCAAAGACCATTCCACATACTATGCAGTAGCCCAAGTATTGTGGCCTGCAACATTCAGGGAGATGCCACAGTTAGTGCTGGCTGACTGATGTGTGCAGCTGTCTGGAAGTATGTGTTCTGTATATATGACATTTTTTAGATGATGATAGTAAATTGTGTTAGGGCAGAGATGGCTGTGCCTAGGAGCCCAAAAAGCCAAAGTACCCAATTTTTGCTGTTGCCAGAGCTTCGGAGTGATGTAGTTATGGCAACATCCCTGCCCTTTTGGTAATGTGAAGTGATGCTGTGTCTCTTCTAGTCACTTACTTGACTGTTTTGGTCTGGGGACCTCCTCACTAGCATTCAGTAGCCCTGCAAAGGTTCTATCTATCTATCTATCTATCTATCTATCTATCTATCTATCTATCTGTCTGTCTATCTATAAAGTGGTTTCTGTCTGAAAAATTGGGGATACCAGGAGATTGGGGGGCTCGTGAGTAGGTCTCAAGGGCCACACTCAGTCCCCCAAAGGGCCTCAGAAAGCCTGTGGGCTACAGAGTTCCAAGTTTTAGGGAACACCTTTAAACTGTATTGCATGAATAGATCTCCAATCCTCCTTACATTTGTGCAAGTGCACTTCTCTTGTGTCCTCTCCTTTTGATAGGTATGTAGTCAAAATGCATGACTTTGTACTCCTTGTAATCTGTGAACCTTGAGTAGCTCAGAATCTGTCTGATTTTGCATGTTTTGAGAGATGAAAGAGATTCACAACAAAGATGTCTAGCTTTGCAGTGGTGGGCCAGAAGGAGGTAATACCTTCTCGAGTCTAACACTTGCTGTTCCCATGGTTGCTTGCTCTTGTGGTTGTGACCAGCATGTATCAGTCTTGTGTGCTGTGTTGCCTTTGATGCTGGGTGGGTGGGTGGCTGTCTCAGAAGCCTCCATGTGTGATGCAGTGTCCAAGTTACTATGAGGTCAGATTTTAAATTCTTGATCTGGATATTCTCCTTTTAAATGTCTCATGGTACTGCCTTGAAGTATTTAAATAAACCGTTCTGTTTCAGGAGGGCCACAAGTTTTTATGCCAGGTTTGATGAACTCATGAGTCTACAGGCCACATTTCCTAGAGATGCCACAAAGGACCCTTATGTTTTCAGAATGTTTCCCATGTAGAGAAGGCTCCCCCTTGCTAAAGGGTGGTGAAAATTGGAAGAATCTCTTCCAGTGGACCTGAACCAATTCATAAATAGAACTCTTGTATGGTCTGGAAAAGTCTGACTTTCCTCTTGATCGCTTTGGCCTGTTGTGGCAAGATAAGCTTCCACGTGACCAAAACTTCAAACAGGGTCTTTTGTCTTTGTCCTTTTAAACCATTTTTCTTTATGCAACATTGCCTTGATTATACATTTGCCAAAAGCTATTCCTTTTCGCTTTGGATCACTTTTATCTGTGCATTTTTTTTCTTATCTATCTTAAGATGATTTTATGTCTCAAATCAATAAAATTTTTAGTTGAACAAATAGATGTAAACACCCACATGTCTTTTTTTGCTCCATAGAGTCTTTCTTTGTGTTTTTTAACCTTTCCTAAGTTTGGGCTTGATATGGCTGGAAGGCTGATAAGCGGGTATTTCTCATCTACCCCTATAGGCCTTTGATTCCATGTTTCTGTAGATTTGCCTAATGGATCCAATAGTATTCTGAAGTGTGTTGCCATGACAGTTAAAGTGGAATGCAGTGCTATTAATTTTGTGATGTGAACAAGATCCTGGTATCTTCCACATGTATTGGTCTATTGGCCATTGAGCATGTTGCCTGGGGCTGATGAGAGTTGTAATCTACCTGGAGGACTCCAGGTGGCCTAACCCTTTGTTAAGCAGTCTGCCTGTTACATTTTCAGAGGGAGCTCCAGAAGAACTGGGTTTAAAAAGAGCCACAGAATCTTTTCTAGACAAGCAACTAACTACCTGCCACGGGCAGAGCCGGGTAAGGCTGATGCGGTTATAAACGTAAGGGAGGAGGGGTCACTCAACTGACACTTCCTTGAGCAAACAAGCGCTGAAGGGATTTGGATTTACTGAGCAATGTTTTCTGCAAAGGATGTTGGTATTCCATTACCCTGTGGCCCACAAAACCTGCTTTCTGGTTTTTGAAGCCTTTTGTCTTTTGTGGTTTCTCAGAACTAGAACTGCTTTCCTCTGAAAGAGGTAAATAATTGTCCTGGGTTTGCGCACTATTCCTGTCTTCTTGCAAGCTTTAAGGCTGTTCTGTGTGAGTCTTCAAAGTCAGCCATTCTAGAGGAAGGAGGCTCTGTTTTTCCCTTCCATGGCTCTGCCACTTATGTGCAGGCAACCTATAGGGTTTTCCAAAGATTATTTAAGGTGTTGATGCGACCCTTTTCATATTGAAAATGCTGTGTGAGCCTGTGGCAGGGCTGATTGACTTTCAGCCTAGGATGGCCACACATTAAATGTGACCTGCATTGAAAAGGACCACTTAAGAAGGACTCGAGATTATCCAGAAGCAGGAAAATTCTACAGTGCTATATGGAGACAGTTAGTGCTAACCCCACTGCATTCACAAGAAGAAAGACAAAATGCAATTAAGTCATATCTGCAGGTAGTATGCAAGTAGTAGGTGGACTAACCAGTGCCTACGGATGAAAAGAAGCTGCACGACCCTCCTTATAAAGGATTGTACAACTCCCCATATCTTAGATAATGATGAAATAAGTGAATGATTTGATGCTATGGTAGAATTGCCTTTGTGAATGCAGCCTTCTTGCTTCAGCTGCTTTTTGCAGGCATTAAACTTTGGCTGTTTGGTGACTCTGGGTTCTTTAGATTTCCAACAAATTCTCCACAGATCTACACAGTTTTTCCCCTTCCTCCAGATTTTATGCATCGGCTTAGCTCTTTGGTTTGTGCTTTTCTGAAATCTTGATGCCCCCCCCCCCGTTTGTGCATAGCATGTACATGAATAGCAGCTCGTTCCCAAGTAATAAAAAATTAATGCCCTTATAAATCTTTGATGCCTGCTCCAGTTTGCACAGAGGATGTTTCTGGCAGTGCATTTATGTTTCCCCACTGCTCTTCATTAGCTGCTCCCCTCATAGTGTCTTCCCTCCAGTCATAAATTTGTTAAATTGCCTCCCTTCTGAAGTACTTCTAGCTCCTAGCAAGTTAGCAGTGGGAATTGGTCTCACTAGCAGAGGCTTCAGTGTCCCCGGAGACCAGAGTGGGAGAGAAGATCTCAGAGCGTGTGTATTTCATGAAGATGGCTTAGGCCTGCCTGTGGTCTGAATAGGAGAAGATAGGCCTTTGGGTATCATCCAGCATGGCTCTTCTTATGTTGTTATGTCTCAGGTGTATCTATAGTGGTCCGGGAGGGGGAGTAACGCAATATGGGGGGGGGTCTGTAGGAAATGAGAGAGGGTTGAAGGAAGGGTGGAAAGGAAAAAGGGAGACAGGGGAAGGATAACTTGCTTAAATGGCTAAATGCAGGAAGTGATAGCAGAAAATGGCTCCTTCCTCAGAGTCCTAAAAGAGTTGGCATGCATTGTGGAAGGAAGGGCATCATCCTGTGGAATGGGGCAGCCCTGCTTGGAAATTTGAAGGGCAAGTTTTGAGAGAAGCCAAAGTGGTGTTCTGGTCAGCTTCAAGGGCAATTTTGTGCTGTTTCAGGTTGAGGAGCCTCCTTCCGGAAACGGCCTTTCATGGCAAAACTATGCCACCCCCCCTCCCGAGTCATTTTTCAGGTGAAAACAAATTGGAACCCACCCCCACCCCTGGGCCTAAGAGCTACACTGGACTCCTACAAGGACTGCAGATCAAGGTTGCCAGAGAAAAGGCCAGAGAGGGCTACTGTGCCTTGAAGGAAGTGGGAATTTCATCCGGTGTTGCTTGTTACCTGGTTGTATGGCAAGCAATGCCTGCTGAAATTCCATCTTTTGCACAGCCGTTAAATGTACAGGAATCCTCTCTGGCTTTTTCTTCGTTGCACCAAGTTGATGAGCCATATAGCTCCCAGCCTTCCTTTAGGAACTCAGTCTCTTGTCCCCTTTGGTCTCTGACCTGGAGAGTCAGTTGTGGCTGAGTCCCTGGAACAAGGAGCCCTTGATAGTGCTGGGTTCAGGACTGCAGGGCAATTTTGTCATCCATTATATATGTGCCCTGCTGCGCTGTAGCTTTCTCACAGTATGCACTGGAGAGCAACAGTGTTGAATACAGTCGGCATCCTCTCTTTCTTCTGGGTCACTGGCATTAGGACGCTGGATGGTGATCTCTTAGCGGGGGTGGGCATCATGCTGCCATCCAGGTGTGTTGGACTGTAGCTTCCAGAAGCCCAGCTGTCGCAGCGAATGATGAGGGGTGCTGGGAGTTGCAGTCTTAGCAAGATCTGGAGTGCCTCATGGTTGCCACACTGTTTTTGAGGTTAAACTGCCAGGTGGCACCTAAGCTGTCTTAGAAATAGGGGAAAGCATGTTGCACGTACCAAATACTTTATTGTGCCTGCCAGAGACAGTGTGTGCCCCAACACAGCTTTTAACAAGGTCTGCTTTCTCAGTCCCAGTCAAGTTACCTTTGTCCTTGCTCTCAGTCTGGCTTCTCCCACCCAATGCAAGGAGAGCTGACTCTAATTAGGAAAGGGATCGTTGGCAACCAGGAAGTCAACAAAAAGGTCTGAGGAATTGTTTGGAAACAATAACTGAAACATTTCCCCCTTCCTGTAACACCTATGTTTGCTGTGGCTGAGCTTGAAAAACTCGGAGTGCTCTAAGCTTTTCACCCATCCTCTCACCACTGATCCAGGGAGCTGAAATTGCGGAAGCAAATTCTTTAACAGGGCCTGGTTGAGAGTTCACCAAGGGGTGAACAAGGAGTGTACTTTATTTTTGAAATAATTGCCTTGAGAAGGTTGTTTGGATTGTAGAACCCCCCTCCCTCAGCACTGGTCTTAGTGTTGCTAAATTTAGGGGCGGCTAAAGAAAGGATGTTCTGGTCTTGAGGTTCAGAAAAAAAGTGACTTTATTATGAGAGGCTATTGATAGGATCCCTTAGCACAGTACCATAGAGGCCCACTGTGTTGATTAGGGCATGGCATGGCAGCTGCCTCTGGCTACCAGCTTCTTGCATTTGAGCTTGGGTTGCACATTAGCCAGGCCCTCGGGGTGGTATTGACCATGTAGGAAAATCTTTTGAAAGCTGCATGTAAAGGAGTCTAGGGATGTCTATGCATTTTCCAGTGATGCAATATATTGTTCTCTAGTGGTGAGACTAGGACTTTGAAGCTTGCAACCGACTTCCAGCTCACAAGTTGCCACTTAACACCTTACATCTCCAGGTTCTTCCTCTCTATTTTGCCACCCATCGGTACCTTTTGCACAGGTTGCTGGGCTGCATGAACCCCTGGCCAGATCCATCAGGGCTTTGGTTATAAACTGGAAGAATATTGCCCAGATGTGATGGAGTACAGACAAACTGTCCAGAAGTTGCTTGATAGCTTGTTCCAATTTTATTCACTGTCCATGCTGGGGCTTCCAGGTGTTTTGGGAGTACAACTCTCATAATCCTTGACCACTGGGTCTTACGGTAGCTTGAGCTGAGCAGCGTGGGGACGACATTTTGCCTCTGGTTTATAACTGAGCCGCACAGCTCAAAGTCCTGCTTAGCACGCTAAGTTTCAGTCTTTTGATACAGAACAAGAATTCGGTGAGAGCTCTGGTATAATGAAAATCTCCATGTAGGGCACAGTAAAACTTGAGTGGAGGCTGATTCTAGTGATTCAGTCTCACCTTCACAGTTTTCTGTGAAGAGGGTAGGTCAGAGCTGAGAAGCTGGCGGGAGGATGTTGCTAATCAGTTTGCCCCAAAGCCCCATTAATCCTCTCTCTAGTCTTGCTTGTATCTTTTGGGGATCTGTTGGAGCACAGTGCCTCTCCTGGCTGGTCAGTTTTCCAAACCAAAAGCTACCTCTGTGGTGCGTTCAAGAGATTCATTAGCCCTTTTCAGTATCATTCAGGTAGTGATCCCCTCCGTTTCCTGCTGTTGAGAATGTAAGAAATGGCTGAGTCCTCCTGTCCCCACTTTAGAGTGTGATGCCAGTCATCTTGATCACTTCTCTTCAAACTGTTCTTCTGGGGCTGCCTCCTCCTGTGTCACATTGTGCTGAACCCAGAGAGAAGGGGGAGTAAGCCTTCCCTCCAGCTTCTCAACTGGCAGTGCCTCTCACCCAGCTGAAACTGGAAAGCTAAGCAAGCTGGAAAGCCAAGCGGGGAGTCTGCTTCCGTGCTTTGTGATTCTCAAGCTGCCTCCCTGGGCTCCCTGGTGGCACAGCCGCATCGCTTGGGAAGTGGAATTGCTCCCTAGAAAGGGGCTGGGCAGAGTCCTTGCCAGTGAAGCTGCCAGGGCACTTCCTCTGAAAGAACCATCCCCCAGGGCTGGCATCTGTAAATGATTTGGAGCTCTGGAATGAGGAAGTGGCTGCCAGGCTGGTGAGTTTCTACTGCCTATAAAAATAGAGAGAGAATCTTTGGCCCTGAAAAAATAAGAGTGTGTATAGGTGCACTCAGTGAAAGCTAGTTACACTGGCTCAATAAGAAAAGAGTCATTTAAAAGTGAGAGTGAGACACTTGACTGTTAAGCTAATGAAGACAGAGAGCTAGTGCTGGAGTTTGAGAATTAACAGTTTTGTAATGCATCCTGTGGCACATGGGTGGAATCTGTAAACCCTCAATGTATAGTTGAACTGCAGCTCCCAGCCGGCATAGCATGTGGTGAGGAATGCTGGGATTTGCAGTTCAGCAACATCAGGAGGTCCCCACAGTCCCTTCCTGTCAGCAGTCAGACTGTCTGATCTTGACCACCAGCCAAAAGTGCCAGTTCCTTATTTCGCGGCAGACCCATTTTCACATGGGGCTGCCGTAATCCAGTGATCAGGTGAGTCATGGTATTAGTGATAGCCAAAGTGCTAGTGGAGGAGAGGTGCATTGGTAAGTGGAAGAGGGGGTACAGCAGAAAAAAAATTGGTGATACCCTCTCTCAGGGTTGCAAGCTACTGCAGCTAATGGAGCAGGATGCAGGACAGCTTCTCAACCTCAGTGTTTTGGGACTGTGCCGGCTGCAAGGCTGGTCTTTGCATCAGAACCACTGAGCTCTTCTGGAGTTCCTCTTATTGCTGCCATTTTGCCCCTGGCCTGTTCCTTTAGAGTTGCTTCAGCTGTCCTCTTGCATTTTACCAGCATCACAGTTTTCAGTATTCAAAGGCTTGGGAGATCACTGATCAGCTGCCAGTGAGGCTTTTGTCTGTATTTCTTCCCAACTACAGCTCCGCTCCTGGCTCACAGCGTGGGAATGGCAAAACTGAACCTTTCCTGGGCACAGTGGCTGGTGCTCATGCAAAGGAGACAGTGCCAGAGATGATGCTCATTCCTGGGCACTTTGAGAATCCAGGCAATGTGATTTCTAGGCAGCAGCAGCCTCCTTGGCTCTTGGAACGAACACAGTGTATCCTGCATCTAACTCCAGGAAGGCTGTGGAGGTTCTCATTTGAGCTCTGAGATCCTGAATGGTTTGGGTGTGGACTAGCAAGAGAAAAACATGATCTAGATAGAACAAAGGTTTATCAATGATAGAGGATCAGCCTGTTTTGGAGGAGGTGCACTTGTTTTGGAAAATCAGCCTTGCCATTTAGGAATGTTCCTACATCTGGCACTGCTACTGGGCTCTCAGTTTGCTGCTATTTTGCCCAGCATAGTCAAGTGTACCAACTCTGCTTGTTTATGACAATGCATACACATTATTCATGCCTTAGTACTCTAAATTCTGGCGTAGATATACCAGATTCTCTGGATTTTTGAAAAGCATTGCAGAATGCAACAAAATACATTTTGATAATTGATACAAAATACAGCAGTAAAGGTTTTGATAAGAATGTTTTTGCCTTTTTGGAAGAATGGACCTTTTATATTAATTTTACTAACTACCAGTCATGTTTCCAGGCCCAGTTCAAAATGCTGGTCATTGCCTTCAGGGTCTTTGAGGGATGAGGTTTGGTTGTTTTCCTTTCTTGCGGTGTTGAACAAAGTGCAAAAGGTAAATTATGAGCCAGGGAGACTAGAAATCAGTTAAGCAAATGCAGAATTATACCAAGGTACAAACAAGTAAAGTAGTGGAAAGTGCTGTCCAAGATAGGTGGATTGAAAAAAAAAATAAGGCTAGGATGAAGAGCAAGAGGCAAGGGAAGTAATGTAAGAGCCAAGGTAGCAGAGATCTTGGGATTAGCAGGTTTGGATGGCTTTTGAGCTATGTGCGGCTATCAAGAGGACAAGAAAATACAGAGCAAATCAGCGAACAGATGACCTCCTGTGCTTGCTGCGTTGTAATCTCGGTGCCTCAGGCTTTCTTGCTATTTAGTGCCAAGAATCATGGTTCCTTAGGGAAAATACAGCTTCTTCTGCTTCATGAGCCCCAAATTCTGATAGAATGAAAGGTCAAAGGTAGAAGGAAATGCCCAGCACATACCACTTTTATATCAGTTCAGCCAACGCTGAAGAAGTTCACCCTCATAGAAGGCTAGGCTGGTCTCCTCTCTACCTTCTTTCTGGTAGCAAGTACTGACTTCTTTATTTCAACAAGCATTTGGTGATGAGCTGGTGGTGCTAAAGGGTCTTTAACAGTGTGTGGGTGCTGCACTGTTATCTTAACTGCTATCTCTTTTAGTGATTTCATGCTTTTTAAAATCATTGAGATTTTAACGTGACCTTTAATGGTTAACCTCGTTATCATTTGGTTTTTAGTTGTGCCTTGTTTTAACCTTATTGTAAGCTGCCTTGGGTCACATGTCAGGAGAAAGTTGGATATAACATAAATAAATTATGCTTGCTTTGGACCTCTTTAGTCCCCTTCTCCAGCGTGGAAAGGCTCAGGCGCAGGTTTTGTGTGCTACCATCTTCTTGACTGTGTTGGCTTTTGCATATGTTATGCTTCCACTGAGCTCCCTAGCCGCCCCAGTGCCCTATCTTCTCATCTTTCTTTTTCTTTAATCTTTTACTTATTGCAGTCCACTCCTTGGCCAGGCAGTTAATCCGCTACCTTTCACAGCTGTCAGAAGCTCTCTTTTGCTACTGGTGCTCCCTGCCCCCCGGGGGGGGGGTCTTTTCTTCTTCCCTGTAGTGTCTTCTGACTGTATTGCTGTGTTTCTCCTCCCATGTTTGCCCAGCCCTAGTGTGTTGTGTTCCGGCTTCCTGGAATTTCCTTCAGTCTTGGGATAGCCATTTATTGCCAAGAAAAATGCCCCCCCCTTCTCCCACACCCAGCAGTCAGTTTCCATATGTGATTCCTTCACCACAAGTCACCAATAATGTTTTAGCAAGTCGGACTCAGGATGGGAGGTCTGGGCTTTGCACAGAAAGAAGCAAGTGAGGCTGCCTGCTTTCCCTCAGGCAGTGGGCACACTCTGACTATGAGCATTGCTGTGTTGAGAAGGTAGCTGGAACCAGCTGTCACTGGAAAGCACTAAGAAGGCTGTTCCTTTCAGGACCTTGTGTGGGTGGCTAAGTGTAACAATCAAGAAGCAGTTGCATGAGAGGCCGAGGAATGTTTCCACTTTTCCTTTTGTCTGCCACATGCACTTGGTTCTGACACACTGGAACTTGAAATGTGTTTTCCAGCTACAGCTTAAGGAGAGCTTCACTAGACTTAATGGACTGGATCAAACCATCCTTTGGGAAGCCACAGATACATATCTCCCTCTGAAGTCCAGCCTACATGACACAGTTTTCAGCTTTAAATCTGATGAGAAAAGACCTCTTTCCTGAAGTTCCCTTCCATCCCTCCTGATCTTATCCTTGAGTCATTGCATTGCTCATTTAGCTCCTGCATTATTTCCCAGAAAAACTGCTGCTCGTCTCTTAGCCAGCTCTGGGGCTCAGCATCCTGGTGGAAAAGGCCAAAAAGAAGCAGCCCCTCCCCCTCCCAAGTTTGAAGCAACTCCAAAAGGCGCTTTGTTCCCACAAGCTGACGTAAGGGCCCAGCAGAGGCGCAGAACGCACCCTGACCATCTGCACAGTCTCCACGATTCCACTTTTTTAAACTGCATTCCTACCATTTCTCATTTCCTGGAGGAAATGTCACAGCAGCAAGACGTGAGTAATTGGGATGACATACTGTGCGCTTCCTTCCCTTTGCAAAGATCTGTGTGGGGAAGATGTGTTCAGAAGGAATCCAGAAAGAAAAAAATGTAACTGAAAAGAAATAGTCTCCAGATTAGTGGCTTAGCCAAGAAGAGTTCAGAGGGTGGTGCACTGAAGGAGAAGTCTGGAGCTTATTTTAGGATGCAGTGCTCGTTCTTGTTTCCCCTTTATGGTCCACACTCATCCACATATTTCTAGCTTCCTGCTGATTTTGATTGCATTCTTGATACAAAAATGGTGGCAAAGAGTAGTTGATGGTGATTGCTTTCCTAGGAATTTGTCCCCTTGTAGAGGTTGGGGTTGATCTTGAATACATCTTGTCATAGCTTAGCGTGTGGTGTTCTTCTGCTCATTGTGCACATTTGTTGCTAAAGGAGAAATCAGCAGGTTAGGTGTTGGAGGCCAGAGTTCGACAAAGGCACGTCTTCCACTTATGCATACATGCAGAAGATGAATGAATGGATTGAAGAGCTGGGCTGATTTGGATTTGGTCCAGCTTTCTTTTCCCACACTCACCAACATAAGCACGAGAGCACCCTCCTGTCCATCTTCCACTGCAACAACTCTTCAGAGATAAATTCCTTGTGATGGTGAAGATAATATATAGCCGTTGTGACCAGAAGCCATTGATAGCCTTATTGGCCAGGGACTTTGTCCAAACACATTTTAAAGCTGTCCCCATAGAAAGCCCTCGCAACATCTTATGACAGCAGGTTCCAGACTTCGGTTATGTGCTGTGTGAAGAAGTATTTCCTTTCATCTGGCCTGCATCTCCCACCATTCAGGATGGAACCTCATTTGGTTCCATTATGAGACAGGGAGAAAGATCCTCTCTACATTCTCTACAGAATATATTGTTCTACAGAGAGAAGGCATGTAAGACATGGTGGTTCTCTATGCTCTTCCGTCCACTGTTATCTACACCTCGCATGTGTCAGTGCATGGAGGTTCCTAGATAGGTGATGGAGAAAGGTGGGAGAAACATCGTCCACAGCCTGCCAGAGGGAACAGAGGGATTCCTTGTCTTTTTCAGCATCCTGCAGGATCGCCCATTTTCGTTCTGGGCCCAGGCTGGCACAGGTTCAGCTTTGTGTTACTGTTGTGAGCAGCACCTATGGAGTCCCTTCACTACACGGTGGTGCTTCCATTCATTTCTTTGTGGTAGATGAGTGTTTGATGACTCTTTTCTCTGGATCTGCTGGGCTGCTTTTCTGGCAGAGGAGTCTAGCTAAATTGTTTTTTAAATTCTTGTTGGAATGGTTCATATGTGATATGCTGCATATCATGGGGGAATGTGCATGGAAAGAATTTTGCATGGATTTTTATGAATGAATCAAACCGCTGTTTCCTCCAGCAGCCTTGAGAAAGAAATTAGCCTCTGAGAGTTGACTTGGCCAGGATTTTGGTGGAGGATGCACTCAAAAGCTGGATAATCTAACAGTGGTGACTCTGTCTTCCAAGCTATACTTGCCGATCTGAACTTCAGCTTCACTTTACTTTTAGTCTGGCTTGCCCACATCTATGGATTTAAGAATCTTTTTTTTTTTCCATTTCAGTTAAGCTTATGCGGGAAAATCTTGTTATAAAACAGTTTGCCTTTTTCAACCTAGGGCTGTTGCTAGCCTCTGCTCCAGCCACCTAGCCAAAAGCACCTCCTTTCCTGAAGACAGACAAGATTGTCCAAAAAGTAAACGACTGCATTGGGCGAAGAAGACCAAAGTTGTCTATCTGGTTGTTTCTTCAGCAGGCACTGTCCACTTTCCCTCTTCTTGCTCAGCTGATGATCTCAGATAAGAAAGTTAGAGGACCGTCCACCACTACTGTCGCCTCTGGTAGCACTTAAGGCAGATTGCCTTTCTGTACAGCTGGGGCTCATCCTACACTAATGTTGTGCCTAGATTTATGCTAACTCTTGGCCAGGCCATCTGTTACATTCTTCCTGATTGACAACTTGAATGACACTCGCATGGTGTGATTATTCTGGTTTAAACAACCTTTCTTATTCTGCACAACTGGGGTCAGGTGCCCTCAAGTCTCCATTCTTTAAAGCAGGCTCATTGTTAAGTTGAGGGTCTGATCTTTGTAACCCCCCCCCCAGTGGTGTGTGGTGGGGTGAGCTAGTCAATACAATGGCATGTTTGTCCTTCTCAACCTGCCCTTGTGCCAGTTGCAGCAAAATTTTGCATTTGTAGACGGGTTCACCTCATACCCTGTCATTCTATCCCATTGTTTTTCTCATTCCCCGATTATCATGCAGAATTCCTTGGCAGCCCTTCCTAGCCTCATCAGTCACAGTTGTTGCAAAAAACAAAAAAAAAACACCGTGGATTTCTGCCTGTGAGGAATGGCAGTGCATCCCATGGTGGGGTTTGACATTTGCCTGAAAGAGACAGATGTGCGCTTATGTCATTTACAGCAGGTTCGAAGTCCTCTTGAGCCGGAGCCTGTGTGGAACTTGCTTTTGAACCTGGCCTGCATTCATGTCAGTAGCGTACTGCTGGACAATCCTCTACCACTATAAACTTAACTCCATGCTTCGCCAGCTGTGGTTTGGTGTCAGATTGCTTCCCTGCAATCCAGCAGTGGTTTTCCTGCTTTTTTTCCCAGGGGCTGAGGGAAGGAGACAGTGAGCCGTTCTTCAGGAAAAGAGCATTGGTGCATCTGTCTGCCTGGAGAGGAATGCCTGTTTGAAAATTAGCATTCTGCAACTAATGTAGGGAAACTGACATAACAGCTATGGGTTCAGCAGAGTAAGTAGCCATCTGATCCTTGATGAAGATGCACTCAGAGGAAGGCAATGACAAACCACCTCTGAGTATTCCTTCTTTAAGAAAACCCTATGAGATTGATAAGGTCACCGTGAGGTGCCAGAACCCTTCAAGCTACATACACACACAAGGAGAAGAACAGAACTTGGGAAGGATTTATGGCTACTGTTACAGTTGACAGAGCCTCTGGGCTGTTTCATACGATCAGTGGACAGTAGCAATATGATCGCGCCTTTCATAGTGTCACAAATGTACAGAGTTGGGACTCTGGAGTAGAGCTGTGTTCTCTTGCGTGCTGTTGTGCTGCAGTTCCTTGCTCTCTGACTCACAAAGCAAACAAGCTTTTCTCTCTGTGGGAGCCCAGGAATCCAGGAACTGTTACCTAGGGGACCATCGGCTGCCCTTCTTGAGGTGCCAAGATACAGGGCCCAGATTGCCAGCACATGAGCATTCACTGCCCCAGCAGCCTGCTTATGCCAGAGTTCTGCATGAGGTTTTCCTGAATGGGATTGCTCTCAAATGAGGATATGTTGGATAGAATCCTACACTAAATTGGCCCTTTGAAGTTTTGAGAAATTCTGAAAGTTTACAAAAGCATTATTTTTGTTCTCTGCAGCCTCTCTTTGTAAAGTCTTTTTGCCCTCATGCTCTCCATGCCCATCCTGCTCACCTCTAAGGAATCAAGGGATTTAACGTACAGTTCTATGCTCTAAAACAGGCCAGTATCCCTTTGTTCCTTGAAAATCTTCAGGGAGCCACTCTTGGCCAGAGTAACTTCTTTTCCAGAGCTCTCCTGAAAGGTGAATTTCCAGGCCTAAATCCATTAAATATAAAAGATGATTCCAGGCTGAGCCTTTCCTTGCTGCTGAAACAATCACTCCCTTCTTACTTCCAAGAGAAAAACATGGCCAGTAAGGCACATTCTTGTGTGGGCAGAAATTGATGGGATGTCTCCCCACAGAAGGTTTTTCCCTATTTCCCAAGGGCTGCAGAACGTGTCTTCTCTTTCTTATTAACAACCCATGTTTAAATAACTGTTGGTTGTTGCATTGTGTAACTGCTCAAGGCCTCAGTGAATATTCCATTTGTGGGCTTCTGTGATGTGTTTAGAGTTAGGCTGGAATTGTCTTTTGCCTGGACTAAACACTTCACACACATGTGCTTGGGACCAAAATGACCTTCCTGAGTCCCAAGCAGAGAGGCTGTTTGGCTTATAGTCTTTGTGTTAAATCATTTTGGTTTTTTTCCTCCAAAAAAGGAGGGGATGTTGCTTGAAGAGTCTGGCTTGGGGATTGATTTGCAAAGGAAGAGGGGATTTGGACTGTCTGCAGAGGGACTTCTCTGTCTACTCAGCCCCTAAGCTGCAGGGGTTTGGGCTCTAAGCCCGGTATCTTGCCATCAGGGGTGGGATTGGCAGGGCCTCCTTGGGACTCAGCCGCCCCGGGGAAATTCTGTGTGGCTTTGTGGGATGCAGGGGCCCTGGAAGCATGGGCCACTCTCCCTCCTCTCTCCAGCACTGTGGAACACCTGTGACTCCTGTCTGCAAGCCAGATTCTAACCTCCATCTGGCCTCTCCCAGGACTGAAAGGAGGGGGGCAGATGAGTCTGTTCTTGTCCTTTCCCCTGTCCTGCCTTCTGCCGTCATCGGAGATTGGAAGCTACCCTTGCTCTGCTTGATTGCTGAGTTCATCCTGAAAAGAACAAAGACAAAGGAGACTTCAAACTGAGGGGCAGATGAGGCTCAAGGAGATTCCAGTCCGTAATGAGGAGGAGTATGCTACTTTTATATGGAGTAGGGGACCTGCAGCAGGAAGGCCCACACCTCATGCCCATTTCGGAGCCATAGGATTGAAGTAGCAATGAAAGAAGAAGCTGACGGGTGCATAAAGTGCTTTGTACAATCTAAGACACTTTGACTTAACAGGCAGTTATTGTTACTCATGGTTGTGGTGGTGCCAGTTACCCGAGGAGGTCTCCTTTTGTTCCGCTGCCTGGTTCTCTAGCACGCAGGGAAAGGCCTCTGTAATTTCCAAAAGCCTTGCGGCCTGAGGTTAATGTCTGGCTGCCGAGTAGTTGTCTTGTCAGGAATTACCACGGTGCATTATTTATCATGCCAATTACTGGGTTAAACAACCTGGGCCGGCAGGAAGCACTCAAGTGTTTCATTGCATTAGCAGTAGCATTGGCAGGCAGGGCAATAGGGTGGGTAACGTGGGCTGCAAGCAAACTCCTGGCAACCCACCACCTCAGAGCTCTTATGCCTAGTCTGTGGAGCTTGGTTTTGGCCCTGTAGGCTATGCCAGCATCTCGCATTAAATGACCGGATGATGCAGTATTAGCCACAACTTTAACATTTCACTGGAAGGCGGGGACCTCCCTGCCTCATTAGGCCACTGTGAAGGTTATCCTAAGTCTGGCCCAGTTTCTGTGGTACCAGAAGTGTTTTGTTGGTTTGTTTGATTTGAGGTCTGCTGATGTGGCAGAGAAAATGGGTCTTGTATTTTTCGTGGCTGTTGTTCTTACTTCAAGGCTTTTCAGATCTGGGTGTACAAGTCCCCTTCTGAGTTCTGAAAAATCATTTCATGAGAGACTAGTGTTTCCTATCCCACCCCCAGTTCAATGTGGCTAGAATTTGATCCACCTGGGCCACAAAAAATGGCAATTGTAAAACTTGTCTGGATTTCGCAAGTTCTTTTTTGGCCTAAATCTCTCACTTTCCTGTACAGAAATTTAGAAGCTGCAGACTCGTACGCAAACAGAGTCCAGGTTTTGGGTTGGCTTGGAATATCAGTATGGTGGTTTATAAGGACCAGAAATCTAACATGAAGTTTCTGTGTGTAGTCAAACGGGATTTCAACTTAAGGAGACCTTTGAGAGGGCAGGTGAATTAGATTGACCTCTGCTGTAGTCTGGGAGGTCTGTGTGGTGTCGAGAATTTGGTACTAAAAATTCAGACGAGCCATGAGCAACAAGGGCCAAGTGTACATGGCTTCAGTCTTACCACAACATTTAAAAACCAATCACTGGGACTTTAAACTACTGCTATTCTTTAGTTTTTTCCCACCAACTCACACCCACCCACTACATATGGGTTTTGCTTTAAAGGAAATGCAGTCTGAGGATTGCATTTTCTTGCAGTCATTTCTTGCAGATTGTTTTTATCAGACCCATTTCTCTACCCACAAGGAAACAATAAGGGCATTGATTTGGGTGGGAGAACAGGGCGTAAGTGTGAAATGATGCAAAAACTAAAGAATAGTTGTCTTCAGTCCCACTTCAGTGTCATTGCTGTGATTAACTTAGCAGCTGCACATTACTCCTTTATTTGAAACTGACCAACTGCCCCTGGAGAAGTAGGTAATAACAGCAGCCCACACCATAAGATTCTTTTGTGCTGTACTTCCTTGTCCACAGTCTCCTCCCAGTTTGAAGTAAGAGAACAGTAACAGTGGAGTGTACTTAGAAGTTGCCCCTGGTTGCTCTAGCTTCATATGGTCCCCTGACTGGCAGCAGCTGTCTGCAGCTTCAACCTTGCTGTTCTCTGAAGATGGCAGAGCTTGAACCCGGGACCTTTTGCATGCAAAGCAAATGGTCAGCCGCTGAACCACGCACTTCCCCCTTGCATTTTAATTGGCAAGTTGGCAAGTTTTTTTTAATGTTTAGAAAGTAAAATAAATAAAATCTATTTACTGTGAAATGAGCTGAACTGCATGAGTGAATTCTCTCTGCACCCCTTGGGATAGGCTGGTCACCCGTGAATTTTCCATACTTTCTTGTGGGCAGCTGCAATTCTATTCTTTGGGATGGGGGAAGCAACAAATGAATCAAAATTTAGGATGATAATTGTGTGGCCCTCCAGATGTTGTTAGATTGCAACTCCCAGTATAGCCAATGATGAAGAAAGCCGGGAACTGCAATTCAACAACATCTGGAGGGCAACATGATTTCTGCCCCGGATTAATCCCATGTTAAGCCTCAACTAGAATAGATGCAACAGGAATCAATAGCACTTAGCTAAGTGCTGACTAAGTACCTCTTGATTCAGTGAGTCTGTTGGGAAGTAATGACTGAATGTAGACCATTCATCTCCAGGAATTGGAAAGTCCAAGTGTTAAGGCAGCCTCGTGGTCAGTGTCCTTCCACTTCACTTGGAAACAAGGCGCATTTTAGGTCAGCACATCTTAATACGTTGAGGATTGCTGATGAGCCGGGCCCTGGCCAGTTACATCACAAATCCCCTATTATCTAGCTAACAGGAAGGTTACGCTTCAGCCCAGCCGTGCGTTATGCATGAATGGCTCTTTAGGGGCGTCCCAGAAGAGCAGCCCAATGACCTGTTGCTCATGGGTTGCTGCAATCAGCTGCTCATTCTGCGGCTTTCATCAGTATTGTCCTTCTGCTCCCACTGATTGTTAGAACAGACACAAATATCCTTGGCTAGCATCTGAACATGAGCTCCATCAGAAGTGCTTCCAAATACCCAAAGTTATCTGTATGATTGGTTGGTGGGCAATGTCTAGGGTGCCATATATATTACTATCCAAGGAGCTGGGGTGTCATTGGAAGACAGGCAGAAAGCCAGGTGCAAGGATCTTGACAGGGGACGAAAAGAGTGAGAAGTGGCAAAGCTTGAGGGAGACTAGTGCATCTAGTGTGGAGGTGCCTGTGGGGGAAAATTTGCATGGAGAGCAAGCAAATCCCAGCCCCAGAAGTAGCAGCGGTGTGGCAACCTGCCTACATCTAAGAATGGAGTGTAGCATTTAGTTGCTGAGTGGTTACATCTGATGAGGCAACAGCAACTCTTTGACCTCTCCATGAAGGGAGCCCAGCCACCACTTTCTTCTACTTTGTTGTTTGTGTGCCTTCATCTTCATCTTACAGAAACCTAAGATGAAGCTATCACAGGGTTTTCTTGGCAAAAATTTTTCAGAGGGGGGGTTACCTTTGCCTTCCTCTGAAGCTGAGGGAGTATAACTTGACCAAGATCACTCAATCAGTTTCCATGGCTGAATGTGGATTCAAACCCTGCTCTTCAGAATCATAGTCCAGTGCTTAAACCACTATATCATGCTGGGTTTTCTTCTTCTACCCTAAGGAAGTTCATTCTTGAGTTTGAGCATTCCTGCAGTCATACATGGAAAAGTTCCTGAGTTATGTATGAACTAGGCATTCCTTTGAGAAAAAAATAGGTGGAAAGGTGTTTTTTGTGTTGTGTTGTGTTGTTTTTGCGTCCCCAAGATACTTAGAAGAGTGGGGAATGCTGAGTTTTTCTATTGTAAATGAGTATTTCCAGTGTCCAGGTGAGGCAGTAAAGCTGCAGCTGTTGCAAAATTTGGTTTGTTGTCCAAATATGGCCATCAGGAGCCAGGCAATCTGTCTATTTTGTGAGTTTCTAGAGATAATTTGGCATTCTTCCCTGCAGAAGGTAATGTCTGTTAAAATACACTCTCTTTTCTAACTTTATTATGGAAGAAGGAGCCAGCTTGTTTTCTGCAGTTCCAGAGGGTAAGGCACTAACCAGTGGATTCAAATTGCAAGGACGGAGACTCCACAGCTAAACACTAGAAAGAGATGGTAACTGAACCATCTCTTTATCAGACGTTTGGCTACCGTGGCAGTCAGACAAGGTCTTTCAACTCCTGACCAGAGAGGCCAGCATTCCTGAACCCCAAGGGACTCCATTATATTTTTCAGTTCATTGCATTTTTCGTCTCTCTCCCTGCCCCCACCACCTTTCCCCCCTCCCCTTGTTCTTTAAGGGCTGTTCTGCCTGTTGTTCTTCCTATTCAATGTGCAAACATTCCTTACGCTTCCAGCGCCGATCTCGGTCTGTTTAATTGCTTTTGAAGAAAGCTCTCACCCATGGTGTAGCGCAGCAGAACAGAGCGGTTCCCTGCATTCCTTCTGCTGCATTGGTTCTTGGCCATCTCGCTGTGACATGCCATTCTTCTGTGAGAGAGCAGAGAGGGGGAGGGACAGGACACCTGCTCTCTGTTTTCCTTTTGCATGTGCCATTGTGTGAAAAATCACTTAAAATTGGCATCTTCCCCCTCCTCCTAGCCAAAAAAAAAAAAAACCTTTGAAAATTCCCTGCAACTTTTTTGTTCTGCCTAGAAAATCAACTTAAGCAAATTAATTCTTACTAGTAAATGATCTACAAATGTGGCATGGTGAGAACAGCTTGAAACAAAACACCCAACAGAAAATGAGAGAGAAAAACAGCAAATACATCATCAAAAAGATGATACTTTGAGAAATACAAGGGATGTAAGACAACAGAAGCCTGTAGGTAGTACAATATATGAGGCAGCTAAATATCAGCATTTTATAAGGCCATATACAAGCAAATGACAGCTATATTGACAATGTGTAACACTGCTATGAATATATACATCCAGATAACAATATTAAAACAAGAGCAGGTTCAATTCTGATAAATAGTTCTTAAACCAGATCTGGAAGTCCACAATGAGAATTGGAGCCACGTACATATCAGAGTCTATTCAGTCAGCTGAGTGAATACAACAAACAAGGAAAATATGCAGTAATCCAAGAACTGTGCACTTCTGAAGAGCTGAAACGAGGAGGTGGAATATGACTACTCCCAGAATACGGAGCGAGTTTCAATGAGTTTTGTACCAGTGACTTGATGAGAATGAAGCTTTCCAAAATAGTCCCATTGATTACAGACAGAAATGTACTAGACTCCCAAGGGTAGACCTCAGAAATGAAGCAATAAATATCAGCAGTCGAAGGACCGCAGGTTTCACCTCACAAATGAGGCAGGAAAGTAATGAAGCAGTTGTGCGAGTGTTTCGTGGCAAATATTACCACCTCTTCTTTCTGCTTGGTTAAACTGCCTCATTAGCCTGTAGCTAGTCACCCCCTGTATTTAGAACAAGAGTAGAAAACTGCTCTGGATCCAGAGCAGGGTCCTCTGGGATGTTCTGAGAATCTCTGAGCTGCCAAAAATGCCAAACATGAGCAAAACCACAAGTTGCTGGAACTTCTGGTTTTGAGGAAAAATTGATAACGATATGCTAAAAAGTACAGAGATGCCCTGCAACCTACTTAAAAGGTTTGTTGCTACTCCTAGAGGCTTCCAGGAGAGGTGACTCACCCTTCTTTTTCAGCCAGGAAAAGGATGTTCTAGGGAGTCTTTGTGCAGTTGCTGGTCCCTCCAGCCGTGGGAAGCTGCGTGTAGCCCAAGGGCTACACTTTACCCACGCCTGATTTAAAGAGATGGTTTCACTTTGCAAGTGCAAACTTTTCTGTTTTCGCTGTAGCCTTTCTCTCTAGATGGTAGATTCTACACTTCTCTCTCGACCCCATCTCATGTTAAAACAGAAAGGGTTATGATTCCTGCAGCCCCAATTAGACCCATACCCCTTGGGTATGCTGATACTTCAAAGCCAACATGGCAGTCACAGTTCCCATAAGCACAGCTGGATTGACCACTGAAGTCGTCCCAAGGGTGCCATTTCAGCTGGGAGTTGGCTGGTATCATTTCGTCACTTTTGGGTGCTGGTGGCTCCTTAGCATGAATCAGAGGTAAGAATCAATAGCAGTTGAATTTGCTGCTAAAGCAGGCTGTCAGAGCTGGCTGAGCTCCCAGGAATGGGTCTGCAAGCAACACATTGGGCCCAGGACTGCTAGGCATGTGTATTTTTGAAACAACCAAGTGTCTTGTGACACCTTAAAAGACTGACAAATTTATGGGGTCATCACTTTTGTGGACTAGAACTCTTTTTAGTGGATGCATGAAGTGATTGTTGGCAGATCGTGTATCTCTTTCTGTCCTCCTACACACACCCTATACTTATTCACTCGTGGATGGCATGCGTGAAAACTTGAACAGTGTGTCCAAAGGGCTATAAAATGCAAGAAGCACTGTCTGTCACTATGTGTAAAGCTTTAAAAACATAAGACAATTATTTATTGACAAATACTAATTCAGAAATACCATACCAGCATTAACCTTGCTAATCCACAATTAAGCAGGAATACTTGCATCGTTAAAGCAGAGATGATGTCAGTGTATCTGTACTATACAGCTCTAGTAGTTTGATACTGCTTTAACTGTCATGGCTCCATTTGGTGGATCTTGGGATTTGCAGTTTGATGAGCTACTTTGCATATCCCTGAATTGCAGCTCCAAAGTTTCTTTGCTTTAATCCTCAGTCCTTGTTCTCAGGGTACCTTGTCATGAGACTTTAGCTCAGAGACAGAGCGCACGTTGTTTATGCAGAAGGTCCTAGGTTCAGGTCCTAGATTCAGTTCCCAGCATCTCGAACAACGTCTGTAAGTACTTCCTGTTTGCAGAGGACATCAAACATCTTATAGGCCTTGGTAAACCTGTTGAGCCTTACCCATCACTCTCATTTTGTATTTTGGCCATTGATATGTGGTGCTCCCTACTCAACCCCACCTGTCCTTCTGCAAGATTTCAAAACAGCCAGACCCACAATCACATACATGACTTGAAGTGATGCTGTTGGTTCTTCAGCAATACATATTTGCATTAATGTAGTTGGCACAGGCATCTCCCTTGCTATCTATTCAGGCAAACAGTCCTGTCCCTCCAGAACATTTTCAATACAAAGTTTGAATCCTGTGCTGCTTCAGGCTCGCATGCAATACCATACCATAACCTCTAGATCTGGTCTAACTTCTCATTTTGCAGCAGTGGCTGCTTCCTCCACATTGGCAGAGAGACAGTTTCTCTAATCTGAATTTGTTGGTATATGGGGAGGGAGATGGGTTTTCCAGGGTTCTTCCAGCCTACTGAGCCTTGGAAGAATTTGGAGTTCACAACTGTGTGACTCCCAAATGAAACCAGACACCGTGATTTCTTTAACAGGGCAGCTGCAGCGAGTAGTTTAACAGCCTAGGATGATTCTACATGATGGTTGTCATTTTGGATTATCTCAGTGACATGCTTCCCTCCTGTTGTGTTCTGGGGTTGCTTCAGCTGAGATGCTTTTCCCAGGATGCTCCTAGTTGGGGAGGGGCTCATGGGGCAGTGTCTCCCAGGTTTGGGGGGGGGGGTCTGCTGAATGATCCCTTGGACAGAAGGGTCTTGGAAAGCTGTCTTTTGTCAGATGAATGTCTTGACAGCATTGACAGCCAGTATATAGGGGAGGGAAAAAGGCAAGCATATTTCTTTTCGGGCAAAAGCCATTATCTTCCATGTTGGATTCTTGGACAGTGCTGAGATAGAAGTTTTAAGAGCAAGGGTGATGTAGTTTGAGTGTTGCACTGTGATCCTGGAGACCAAGGTTCAATTCCCCACTCAGCCATGGAAACCCACAGGGTGACCTTGGGCATGTCACACGCTCCATCCCAGAAAACCCTGTGATAGGTTCATCTTAGCATTGCCATAAGTCAGAAATGACCTGAAAGCAAACAATATTGAGAAATTTTGAGCACTGCACGAGCTACTTGTGTTCATGGAAGTTTTTTCTTTCTGAGACGCCATGGTTATCCACAGCAAAGGGAAAAAGTGCTGTGACAGGGATGGTGGTGATGGTGCTCTCATTAGGAGCCTGGGAAACAAAATCTGCCCAGAGTCCCTCCTCAAAGTAGGTCAGTTGGAAGTGGGGGAGGGGTCTCAGCCTTTTGTGCTGACTCACAATGGAAGCTGTTCCCAAGCATAATGCTTCTTCCTGGTTTATCAGCAGCTGGAGCTAAGCCAACAGGTCTCCTCCTCGCAGATGGTGGGAAAGGTGCCTGTTGGCAATCAGGTTTATAGGGACATAAGAACTTTATAAGGACGTAAGAACAGATCAAACCCAAAACATATCTCATCCTGCATTTTGTGCCCGCAGTTATTTATGAATTGCCCATGTGTAGTCCACAAGCAGAAGATGAGTATAAGATGTCCTGCAGAGAAAAATGTTCTCCTCTGATTTTGATGATATTATATAGCTATTATAATTAGTAGTCGTTTGGTGGTCTCACCCTCCTCACATTACAAACCTCAGAATTTAATAGGATCCAGCCCTGGAAGTTAATGTGGAATCATAATGCTGTAACTGATCAATGTGAAACGACATGTAGTCTTTAGAAATCCCTAATAGGAATGTTTGCAAGATCACCTCATAGAAATGTGTTGATTGTTCTTCTGCAAGACTTGTCCTTCTGTATCCTTGATAGTTAGAACTGGTGTGTTGTAGTGGTTCGAGCATTGGACTATAACTCTGGAAACCAGGGTTTGAATTCCTACTCAGCCATGGAAACCCAATGGGTGATTCCTGGGCAAGTCACATTTTCTTAGCCTCAGAGGAACGCAAAGGCGAACCCCCTCTGAACAAATGTTGCCAAGAAAACACCATGAGAAGTTTACCTTAAAGTCAACATAAGTCACAAATGACTTGAAGACACACAACAACAATTCTTGCTAGTTTTATTTTTCCATCATTTTACCCACGACAGACCTGTAATTTTCTTGGATCCCTTTTTAAAACTTAATGTTACATTGGCCATTCTCTAGTTTTCTGGTGCAGAAACTAATCTTAGGGATATGTTAGATATTTTTGTTAGAAGATTAGCATTTTTTTTTAAACATTGAAGTTCTTTAAGAACCCTTTGATAAATACCATCTGGACTCATGGTCTCCATTTGTCCGTGAAATCTGAAACCTTATCTCTTGTAACCACTGTTTGCCTCAGTGGCTTGGACTCCCTTCCTGAAGTTATCAGTTCAGTCCCAAATATCACTACCCTGTGTCTTCTGTAGTAAAGACTGATGAAAAGAATCCCTTCAGCTTCTCTGAAGTCTCTTTATCTTCTTTTAATGCTCCTTTAACTTCTTTATAATCCCACAGTCCAACTGCCTCCCTGGCCATTTTCCTGATTCAGATGTAGTCAAAGATTTTTGTTCATAGCTGGTCTTAACGTCATTATCAGCAGGCTCCTCAAAGTTCTTTTTACAATACTCCTTGTCTGCTTAACATTTCTTTTCTGCAAGGTTGTGCTCCTTTCTATCTTGTTTGGGCAACACCTGATTTCTGAATCGAGCTTTTATGCAAGAGTTGATTCCATTTAAATCAGATTGATTAAAGCAGGATTGAAATAAGTTCCCTGAATGACTCAGTTTTATTCATTTAAATCGCTAGTGAGGAAAACGTTATTATTTTCTAGTAGAAACACATTATTGTTTAGTATAACCTTGATAGCTATTCAGAGATTTCACTAGAAGGCACATGCACATGAACAGTGAATCTTTTTTCAGATTAATTTTCACTTCATCTAAAAACAAGATCCTTTGCATTTCCATCCAGTATCCTCCATGTTCAGATCTACTCCATCTCCCCAGATTCTCTGTCCGTTGACCTTCTTTGTCTTTGCTATTAGAGTGAGGCAAGGCCTTGACAGAGGGATTGTGCACTTAACTTGAAAGTCTTATTCTTCATTAGTTATGCTAAAGATACCAGATCCTGTCTAAACTTGGAAGGTAAACAGGGTCAGTTGTGGTTTGTGTTTGGGTGGGAGACTGCCAAGAAATACCAGGTACTGTAGATTATATTTCAGAGGTAGAACCTGGAAAAGCCACCTCTCAGTATTTCTTGCTTAGGAAAAGTCTAGGAAATTCATGGGATCACCATAAGCCAACTTGAAGGGGGTTTGAAGGTGCATGCACATAGAAATATCTCACATCTCCATAAATATAAATTTTGTGGGAAGGAAATTACTATAGTATAGTGTACATGATGATGTCTTTGACCTAGCTCTTTTGTTACTAATTATTTTAAGCAAATTTGAAATCTGATCCTAAAAAGACGATGTTAATTTTGAAATACTGAGTTTTTATTTTTAAATCATTGATCTTTATCAGCTCTGCTTTCTTTTAATAATAGCTTCTGCCACATTGCTTGTTAACCGTGTTGCTGACTTCTTGGATTAACAGTCTGTTTACAGACCTGGAGTGTACATTCTAGCTGACTTTCCTACCATTTTTGTTTTGATTAACCCCCCAAAAGGTTTGTCCTACTAAAAGCTGTATATTACGTTCATTAATGCAGGTAACACCAAAGAATGGATCTGTATTGCTGAACGGCACAACTGGATTCCAAAGGAAGGAGATAGCCAGCCTTCTGCTGAGGTCCAGTGTTTAGAAGCTGGGGCTAGTCATTGTGGCTATGACTAGATGGTTGACAGGGAGCCACTTGTCCTGGTTTCTTATCCCCACCAGCCCCAGCTGCATTTTTTTTCACTGTCACATTTCCAAAGTTTGTTTACCTTGGAATAGCTTTTGCCCTTTTCTTTGTTGAGTTGATTGTCTCATCTGATCATACCAAAGCAAATCCTCCAAATTCATTTTGCATTAAACCAAGGGGAAAAAAACTGGTTTAAATTTAGAAGCTTTCAGGAAAGCAGCTGGGCCCTGGGTGACATTCATGGCTCATCTTTTTCTTTCATTCTTTCTGTTTAAGAGAGAAGTACACATTGCTGCTTAGCAGAACTTTTGGTTTTTCATCTCTTCTTTGAAAACCGGCCCAGAAAAGGCAGCCTGGCATGTGCCAGTTCCTGATCTGGGGGTGGGATCCGGCTTATGCTGAGTGTGGTTGCTGCTCTCAACCGCAAGTGTGAATGCCGTCTTGGAAATGTGAGAGCTGCAGGCTTCACCTCCTGCCCACTCAGCTTCCCAAGGGCTCCTGCTCTTTTGATCTTGCCACAGTCCTGGTTGAGATTCCTGACACTGAGCTGGGCAGCGTTAAAGAGTTTTCCATTCCTCCTCTTAGGGCCAGATGTGGAGGTGGGCGATTTCTGTTTTTCGGTCTAAACCTTATTTTTTAAAATGGGAGATATAATATGGAGAGGTCATAATTCTGTAACACAGTGGTATATTTCTGTTCATCTTCCCTCTCCATCCCCCAACCGACAAAAGGAACTCTCTATAGGCATACCCTGCTTAACAAAGTCTCTGACAGTGAAGCTGCCTTTTTATCCCGCAGCCGCCCATTCTCTGTCTACCTGGATTTTTTTTTCACAGTGGTGGCACTGGGAGTACAGCGAAGGAGGGCTGAAGAAACAGGTGATCCATGTTGGGTTGCAATTGTATGCCTACAGTAAATAATTCAATAAATCAAGCTTGAGCTGGGAAAGAGTGGGATTCTTCTCTAGCTGATCTTTCTGTAGTCTTTTGTGCCTGCCTGCAACAGGCGAAGTAAACAGCAACGGCCTCCCGAATCCCTTACTGGGCATGCACAAACAGCAAGGGAGAGAGAAAAGCTGGAGAGCAGAGAAACCTGCTTTACCAGGTACCCCCAGCAAATGTTTAAAAAGCATGTAGGAAAAAGATTTATACAATCTGAAGAGAAACCAGAGCATGCAAGGTTGGTCTTCAAAATAGAAACTGTAGGAAAAGTGGAGGAAAAGAAAAAAAATGTTGCTAGATGCTTTTATTTACTTCTGCAAGGCTTGCTTGAACTGACTGTTCCATTTCACATGTGCCTATTCTTAGCTTTGAATAAAAAATTTGCTGAAACATGTTCTTCTTTTTTATGGTGCAGGAACCCATCTCTACTCTTTCCATGTTATTTCTGCCACTGGTACCAAATTTTCTGTTGAAGAAGTAACATTCAGTAGCAGCTGCTTAACTGAGGCATACCTGTATTTTCATGAAGGGCTCTTTTGTTTCTTTTCGTAGCAGAAACCACGTATGAAAAGTACAAGCAAAACAGGAGACAAAGCGCTATGTGCTGACAGATGGTCACTTGCTTTATTTGTTTTAAATAGCCCAGCGTGTTTCAGCCCCTATCAGAGTTGGCCTTCTTCAGGAGCTACACTTTACACAGAAATTTCTGGAGTTGTATAATACATTCATTAGGGAGCCAGCATGGTGTAGGGATTTGAGCGTTGCACTACAACCCTGGAAGCCAGAGTTTGATTCCCTGCTTGGCTGTTGAAACGCACTGGATGATCTTGGGTGCATCACACACTCTCAGCCCCAGAAAACCCTGTGATAGGTTCACCTTAGTAGCCCCCTAGGTTGGAAACAACCTGGAGGCACACAACAAGAGCAGCAACGATATACTTTCCAAAGAAAGCTCTTTGCTTAATGGTCGATTTTCTCTGGGGAGTGTAGTATACAACTCCAGAAATTTCTGTATAAGGCCAACTTTGTTAGAGGCCAAAACGTGTTGAGCTTTTTAAAATAGATGAAGCAAGTGACCATCTATCAGCACATGGAGCTTCGCCTCTTGTCTTGCTTGTCTTGTGTTTTGCTACAGAGCCAACCTCTTTGTGGATTTCTCTCCTTTCAGCTTCTCTGCCCAGATGCCTGTGCACAGTTGTATTTGAAGGGGCCAGGACCACCTTGCAAAGGGGCTGAATGGTGATTTGGTCAGACAGGATTTGGGGCAAATAAGACAGAAGGGGCTTTTCTTTGCTGTCTCAGGCCTTTTGGCAGCTGCTGAGCATGTCTCTGCCATGCGTGCCTTACATATGTTGCAAGCCAAACTGGAGGTGTCATTTATTCCCTGTGCTTTTTTTATTTCTCTTGCTTCTGGTGGGAAGAGGTCTGGGAGGGGTGGAATTATTCTTCCATCAACAGCAAAGCCTTCAGGATTCCTCTCTTTCCCTCACAGGAAGGGGCTCTTCTGAAAGGTTTCTCTCCAAGTGCACCTGTAAAGAATCCCAAGTCTAGTTCCAGACCTCATGTGCAAGCAGCATATGACTCATGCAGCTTATGCGATCTGGACTCCAGGCAGCCCATGCTTGTTAGCTCAGAGTGCAGCACCCCTGACAAATACATCACTTGGAAGCTTGTCAGGTTTTTTCTGGAGATACACAGATGGTGTCATCATAGACTGGAGGAGTGGTAGATCCTGTCCCATCCTCCAGACAATGCTGGTGCGGACCTGCTCCTGTCTTCCTTCTCCTCCTGCTCCCTTTGTTCATGTTGCCCCTGCTCACTCCCACCGCTGGAGAGCTGCTGAACTGCAGGAGAAAGAAGCCATCTCCTTTACTGGAGCTTTGTTCTGATGCCTTACTGACTGCTGGGGGTTGTGGCAGGGGCGGGGGCTGCTCAGCAATTCCTCTCCTGAGCAATGTTGTGCTTTGGCTAGGGAGCGGCCTTCATCTTCCCCAAGTGTCTTCTTTTCTCCCAAAGTGAATCCAGCTTGGAGCCTCTCCATCATCCCTTCCCTTGTCTGACAAAGTGTGAGTTAGAGGCTGCAGCTGGACTTTTTGAAGCCCAGCAGGCTGAAGGTGAACTTTATCTTGAACAGGCAGTTTGTGGCACTCTTGGCAGACAAAAGGATTCAGAGAAATCAGGAGAAGTCTTGAGATATCTGGAGGGCTTTCAGGCAAACCAGTCTTGTCGTCTGTTGTTCCTGAAGGCAGTGGGCGGAAATATTGGAAAGGCAGATTTGAACTAAACATTGGGAGAGGCATCCTGATAGCGACAGCTATTCAGCCATGGAATGGATTGCTTCGGGAGGAAGTGATGGATGCCTCCTCTACTGGAATATTTAATCAGAGGCTGGCTAGCCAACTATAATAGATGACACGTAACTACATCCTGCATTGCAAAACCAGTGGCATGTCAGGGGGGTTGGACTAAATGGCCTCTGAGGTGTATCTCCCAACTCACTGGTTCTAAATCTAAACTACTTCTGCTGTGGATTCTACATGCAGTTTGGGATTTGTCCTTTTTCAATCTGTGGATGTGAATTGGATGCCGGGTTGTTAGGAATTCAGTAAGCTGTGTGTACTTACCTGTGTAAACCCAAGCACACGCCAACCAAAGGGCACCCAAGGTTTCTCATCTGTGGGTGCCACCTTGCAATTCGGAGGCTGCTTTCTGCTTCGCAGGGCCAAGGCTGTGGCATCAACCTTCAGGGTGAATGTGACTTTGGTTTCTCTCTTCAAAGGTGCCCTGTTCCCAAAGCCCAGCTCAGAAGATGAACACTGAACAAAAGGGACTTTGTAGGAAAGCTGAACCACTGAAGCGCTTCATTGGCAAGCCCCACACTTGGCGAGAGGACAGCCACACGCATGCACACAGTGTTCTCTGCCTGCCCTGATGGCCTTGTGCTTGTTCTTGGTTGGCTTTGGGGAATTGCTTGCCTGTGGTTTTTTTTAATTTAGGGCAGAGATATTACGTTTCTCCCCCGGTTTCCCCATGCCCAATATTAGGCTGGACGCGTCTCTTTTCACCCAGGCAAGTTCCACAGCTGAGCAGGAGAGTGAGATGCAGGCAGGTGAGAACAAGCTTCAGGTAACTGCTCCCAGAGGATCTTTCTTGGTCTCCCATTATCTCAGGCTTTCAGAGCAGCAGTCTCACTAGGGGCCAATGGAGGCAAAGGAAGATGGCCTGAGGGTACCTGAGCATTCTGTGGCAGAGCAGCAACTTCAGTTTGCTGCTCTGTGATTGGGCATATTCCAAAAGGTGACCTTGTTACTATTACCTGCAGGGATGTTTCTCAGGCCTTTTAATGTGCGGGACTGGCATTCCCTCCCCCACGTGTCAGGGATCAGTACCAGATTTGTTTCCTGCAGGCCAGCAGTTGATGGTTTGCGGAGATTGGAGGGCTCCATGGGTGACCACTTTGAATAGCACTGATACACTACATCTTCCTTCAGGCCAGATTGATGTCAGTTAGGAAACCTCAGAACTGTGTCTGCTTCACAGTAAAGACAGTGGGTTATATAATGCCGCCATCCTCTGGAATTAGAGTCTCCTCCTGCTGCCTTTCCAAGATAGGGAAAGAATGGATGACCCATCTGTAGCCTGACATCCTTAAAGGGGAGTGGTGGCAGTAAGTCTGGGAAAGCCCCTAATCTGAAGCCCGAGAGAGCTCCTGCTAGTTGTTATAGTCATTGCTGAGTTAAATGGGTCGCAGTCCCCTGGCTCAACAGAAAGGAGACTAGAACACGGCTGCCAGAACACAGTCCTTTGTGTTCTTTCTCTGACCATGGCTGGCTTGCCCAAGATGGCAGTTGCTTGCTTTGCCACAGGGTGTTTCTGTAATGGCCCCTGTGCTGTCGCCTGGGGCATGTTGTGGTCTGGATAGCATAGTGTGGTTAGCAAAGTGGTTGTGGCGTGCGCTGGATGAGTTCTTAATCTTCCAGCCTTTGAGATGCAACTAGTCTAAGTTGCTGTCTCTTTAAGATTGTGAATGGTGGTGTTTTGTGAAAATGGGGGGGTTAACAAGAAGAAGTTGAATGTCTCTGTGTAGCTTGGAAACAGTGAGTGGCACTGACTTCTTTCTCAAACCAAGCCTGATCTTGTAGCTGTAGTGTAGCGGTCTGTGCAACCTGTTGCTGAGATGCTTGCAGGTACATTTTGAGGGGGGCTATAGAAAGGCGAGGCTTGTTTCCTTCCTCCGATGTCGCCATCCTAAAAATAAACTGGTTGGGGAGGACAAGGCATTTTTGCGGGAGGAGGTAACTTCAGTTCACCCTTTCTTCCTACATAAGTGCACAGGCGGAGAGGTACTTTTCCTAAGCCTCTCAAAATCAAAAGCCAGTAACTGCAAGGCTGATGTGTTTGTGTTCATTCATGAAAAGAAAGGACTGCTAATGCTGTAGTCAGGTGCTGGTCAACTGTCTGGTTCTGACTACTGCCCATGCAACTGAAGGGGCATGCCCTGGAAGAAAGTCTCCAGCTCAGTTTTTTGGGCCTGTTTGGGCAGCACAGCTACCCCCAAGGCTCTGTTAATTCTGCTTCAACCACTGCCCCTGCAGGTGTCTTAAGCAAGGTTGAAACTGTTGGGACTTCTCCTCCTGGACAGGAGAATCCATGAATGCCTGTGATGGAGAATGGCCACCACAGCCTCTCAGGAATTGTTTTGGACTCATTCTGGCTGGATGCCAGGGCTGTGGAAGGGAATAATTAGGAAGCAGCTTGTGGCTTTGCAGCCCTTTGTGTGTAGAGCAATTTCTGCCCCAACTAGTCTTGCGGTCCTGGTTTTCACAAAGCCTCTGAGCAGTTCTTTCTTAACCTGTCTAATGTGAGAACCTGGCGGTTGTCTTTTACTGATGTGCTACGGCTGCTACTGTGTTTGTGCCCACTGGTTGCAATAGAATTTTTTTTTTTTATTCTTTCCTGGAAACTCACCACTGACCCATAGCCAATTCTTTGCAGAATTGGACCACCATTTTGAGTAGCACTGCTTTACAAAATGTAGAAGCAACATAATGTTTTCCACAGGAGAGCTGCAGGCAGGGCAGCTGTGATTGACATTCTATAGGGTTTTCCCCGTCTGAAGGGCATGGTAATGGGGGGCAAGAGAATGGGACAGGTGATGGGCAAGACCGGAAGGTCATGGCAACTGGTGATTCCAGTGTTGGTGGGGCACTGAATTTGCTCCAGGCTTTAAAGGAACTGTCCAAAGTACTGAACCTGTTTGGAGAGTAGGGTTGGTATCTTGGACAGTTCCTTTAAAAATTAAATTGAACCTCATAACACACTTATAACTGATAGGAAGTTATTACCTTCCTACTTTCCTTGTGAGCTTTCCAGAGGCGTCTGCTTGGCCGTGGGGGGCCAGACAGATTATGTTGTCCTCAAAAAGGCTGCTGATCCAGGCTTTCCAATGCAGTTATCAGTAATCCTTTTGTGATAGCTTGGTATTTAGCGTGAACCACTGTGGGCACAGTTTGCTGTAGAAAAATGGCAGCTAAATGCTAGGAAAAAAATTAAAATATTAAAAAAAAAAGTAGGTTCTGTCTGTACTTCTCCCTTATCAGCGTCTTCCAGATCCTCCTCCTCCTCAAATCTCGCTAACATCTCTTGGATGCAATGTGGCATGTCCTCTTTCTGAAACTTAGGCTGTCATGGTTGTGTTTGTACTTGTAGCCAAATTTACCTGAAAAAAATTATGGCCGTTGAAAAGAGAGTGGCCCAGAATCAACTATCTTCTAATTGTGGGCTAGGGAACCCTGTCCTTTCCTACAGCTCCCCACTCCCACTCCTTGTCTGTGAATCCAAAGGAGTATAGACATGCTGGAAACTCTGGGCACATACTAATCTAATGTAGGACTTGCTTTGTATAAAGAGTTCCTGAGAAGTCAAGGTCCTTGCTTCGTTCTTCAGGAATTAGCTGTTGTCTGTGGCATTCATTTACAGGGAGTCCATTGGGCAACTGCGTGGTAACACAGTAAACTTCCTTGTGCATTTGTGTGTCCATCCCCTGCGTGATGTATTTATTTCTTCCCAGGTTCAGCATACCACTTCTGCATTCTGTGTGCCATGTTGCCCAAAATAGCAAAACGATAGGCCTGAATGCCTTTAGAAGGCTTGAGTTAGGTTTGCCACTGTCTGTATCCATAGCCAATGCAAGGAAGAAGGTGTAATCTCCCACTCTGATGTACCTTCTTTTTCCTTCTCTTTTCCAGGATGTCCAAGGATATGTTGCTGCAGTTAACATTTTTGGAGTAGACTGGAGTGCAGGAAGAAGCATTGAACCCCATCAGCCTTCTCTTTTAACAAATACTGGTGCTTGAGGATTCTTACCTACTTTTGCAATGGCAGCATGGCACCCCTCGGCAGGGGATCCCAAGAGCCACTCTGTTAGGCTGGTGTCTCACCGCTCCACCACTCCCAGCAACGGCTGAGGCCTGCATGTCCCAATGGAGGTGAGCAGCGCCTTCCCACAGGGAGACAAAATCAGCACCGCTGTTAGACTATGACATCGTATCGACCAGTTCATGAGAGCGGCGACGTTGGGGGCCCTGGCCTGAAAGGCGGCGATTATTACTCTCCAGGATTCTGGGCCCAGAATGGCTGCTCCATGCACACAGATGGCCCCGCTCCTTCGCGTCCCACCACAACGACCCCAGCCATGCCAAAAATGGGGGTGCGGGCCAGGATTGCCGACTGGCCCCCCAAGAGAGAGGGGCTGAAGGATCCCACTGTCCCCAGCACTGCTAGAGACCTGGAGACCCCCACCTCTGTGCCACGGGGCTTCCAGAATGGACAGCTTCCAAGCGGGATAGCATTCTCCTCAGGGGTCAGAGGCTTCCAGCGCCTGGCCCGAAGAAGATCCAAGGACACTGAGTTCCAAGATGGCTGGCCACGGTCTCCAGGGAGAGGGTTTCTGCCACTACGGAACCGGAGCAGTAGTGAGATCACACTCAGTGAATGTGACTTTGAAGAAGCTTTTGAGCCTCGAGGGGCCAAGCTCTCCAGCGGCTTGCCCCTTTTCCGGGAGTATGGGAGCACCTCTTCCATCGACATACAAGGCATCTCAGAGCAGAGCTTCTATGAAATGCTGAATGAGTTCCGCAGTGGGAAGTCAGCAGCCCAGCAGCCGCCGCAGCCACCACCGCCAGACTCTTTCAGAACTTCCCGGAGCACCAAAGCCGAAGCCAGGAATGATCAGGATGAATTCCCTCTTCATCACAAGGAAAAATCCCGCAAGAAGGGCCCCAAAGGAGAGGTGGTGGGTGGCGATTCCATCTTTAGGAAGTTGCGGAGTGTCCGAGGTGATGGTGAAGCAAGCAAGGCCCTAGTGGACACTGAGGAAGGGGTCCGACCCTGGCTGTGCCAAAAGAGCTTTGCACATTATGATGTCCAGAGCATGCTTTTTGACCTCAATGAGGTGGTGGCGCGACGAGCCTATGTGGCACAACGGAGGAACACCACCACTGGTGCATCAGCTGCGTCGGCCGGGTCCACTGCAGTCTCCCGGGCCTGCGGGTTAACAGGGCTGGAGCCTGCCCCTTCCTTCATCAGCACCGAGGACCTGAACTACAAAGAGAACTTGGAGCATGACCCTGGGGACAACAACAGCAATGAGCTTCTGCTCAGCTGCCCTCATTTCCGCAACGAAATTGGCGGCGAACAGGAGCGCAATGTCAGTTTCTCTCAGGCCTCGGTTAGCTCTCCAGGTGGGGGAGGTTGCGGGGAAGGCAGCTTTGCTGAGGTCTCTCCAGCCACCTACTGCACAAATGCCAGCCTTTCTGTGCTGGAAGTTCCCAGGGAGCTCCAACGCAACATCAGCAGGCTGAAACACTACAGCATTGAGCATGTGGACTTGGGTGCCCGTTACTACCAGGACTACTTCTGTGGCAAAGGTATCAGCTGCCACTGCCACTATGTGGCTCTCTGTGTGTGGGTAGTAGTGGGATTCTTAGGAAGCTTCAAGCATAAAGATACGGAAGTGTCTAAGCTTTGCACAGGAAATACCCCAGGACTTTGCTGAGTCTTTTTACTTGCAAACATGAGACTTGGAAAATTCTTTTTTTAAACTTGTTTATTGATTTATGGAATTAAATATTTACATCCCCACCTTCTATCTAAAGATGTCAGAGTGGCATACAATAAAACGTGGTATGTTCAAAACACATTAAACGATTTAAGAAGTTAAAGGAAGGCAGATTAAAACCAGTTAAAATACTTGAAAATAATTTGAAACCGTACAGGTGTGTGGATCAGTGTAAAACCAGTTAAGCCTCAACAGCTTTTATAATCAAGCGTGTTCTCACTTGGTGCTGAAATGGCAGCAATATAGGTGCCAGTTGAGGCCTCTAAGAGGAGGGAGTTCCATAACTGGGTTGCCACAGCAGAGGACAGACCCTCCAGCAGATCTCTGATTTGAGGTAGACATATTTAGGAAAAGGTTCTCCTTCAAGTTCTATAGAAATAAGCCCTCTTTCTCTTTCGTTCTCTGTCTCCTTCTCCCTCTTTAGAGCATTCCAATTACTTTGGAGTAGACGAGAAGTTGGGTCCCGTGGCTGTGAGCATCAGACGTGAAAAGCTAGAAGACCACCGGGAACATGGGCCTCAGTACCAGTACAGAATTATATTCCGCACCAGTGAGGTGTGTTGCCATTTCTCTCTAGGACATCTCTGTGTCTTAAGTGGGGTCGGGGTGATTAAAGATGCGGGATTCTGAATATGGCATGTCTTTTAAAAACCAAATATAAAGTACAATAGCAAACCAGCATAGTGTAGTATTTGAACGTTGGACTAGATCTCCAGGGACCCAGGGTTCAAATCCCTGTTCAGCCATGAAACCCTTGTGGGTGTCCCTTGGCAAGTTGTACTTTCAGCCTCAAAGTAAGACCATGGTATACATGCTCTGATTAAATCTTGGCAAAAAAACCCTATGCCCACTCAGGACAAACTATGCACATTTTGCTTGCAAAGTCTCAGTTGGCTTGGTGTATGCAAGCAGTCCCAAGTGAGCCTCCATAGGCAAAAAGAACTGCTGAAAGTCCACTGTTTTGACACTGGCAAATTACAGACAAGTTCCATTAATCGATAAGGGGCCCATTCTTTCTGTAGGCAAGACTTGGGACCATGCATGGGAGCAGTCGTAAATGAGCCTCTGTAGGCAAGAAGAATTGATGAAACAGCAGATCCCTTGTCAAATTAATGGAACTTGTCTGTAATTTGCAAGCACTGAAACAGCAGAACATTTAAAAACAAGTCAACAAAAAGCAGGGGACACCTGTACACTGTTCTGGGGTGGAGGGTGGCAAGTGCACATGTAAGACTTGAATATCTAGGTTCATGCTTTCCCTGCAACCTCCTTTCTCTGTTTTATGGCTCTAAATGCTGCTACTCTCTCACAGACTTTCTTTGGAATGATTTTCCATCTCCACCCACCTGGGCTGCTGCAAGCCCTTTGCTAATATTTGATTACTCTCCCGTGGTGCTTTTGCTTCTTCTGTGGGGACTAGTAGGCTGTTTTGCTTTCCTTCCAGCTGAGCAGGAATGTATATGCATGACATATGATCTGGAATCTTTTGGACATTAATAGCAAGCCAACCAAAATGCTGTGAAAAGACTGAAGGATTTCATGGAGTGATAGTTCTGCAGCTTCCAGGAATTGAAGGACAATTGCAAATTACACCTCCGTTTCTGGGGTCAGGCAGCTATTGCTGAGTGGCACTGTGCCTCCTGCGTCCTCTCTCCCTTCCCCTTAACATCCCTCAAAGACAGGGGCAAGAGACCTATAGCACTCCTGGTGTTTTGGATTATAGTTCTCACACTCCCTTATTTATTGGCCATACTGATAAGGGTTTCTGGGAGATGCAGTCCATAACAACTGGAGGACCAGGATGTCCCCACCCCTGCCCTTCTTCGCCCTTGCAGTTAGAGGGTCTATTTTGTATTTCTTTCTGTGGGGTGGATGTGCATCTTGGGTGGAGGGAAGTGGTAGACCTAGCAGTGATACAGTTTTGTCTCAAGCACTCTTTGGTTCAATAGAGGACTTAGGTGATCACTGCTAGTTGTTTGATGCTTCAGAGTAAACTTGCAACCCAGGAGCCTTTTTTGGAGTGGTAGGGGCAGGTGCTTTGTGCAGGGCCTTCTCTGAAAAAAAAAGAGAGAGAGAGAGAGAGATGCCATGGGAGTGTGTAGATTTGTTTTCCGTGGGCCCCAGCGCTCAACAATGAAAAGGAGGACCTGTTCCAAAGAACTGAACTGGATGTGATACAGTGAGAACATCAGTAATTCTCTGCACTTCCCAGAGCCCAGCAGAGGGCATTGCAGTGCAGCGTGTATATGTATGTTTGACATGTCTGCATGCACAGCTTTTGCTGGCTGGAGAACCACACCTGCCATTAGTTGTTAGGCCAAGTAGAGGAAGCAACTGTGAGCACTTTGGGGATGCTGGAGATGCCGGTGGGTGGTCAAGGAGCTTTGTTGTCACTTCCCCCACAAAGTAGTTTTTAAGCCCTGAGCTTTGCAGCATCAAGCAAATGCAACAAACTGGGGGAGCTTGGGGATTCATTCAGCAGCTCTAAATCTGTTGTCCAGAAAGACTGAGTTTTCCCAAGCCTCTGTGGTTCAGACTTTACCAGAGAAGTGGTTCTTTATTTTGAAAGTAAGTAAAGGATGGATGGACTGGTCCATATGCCCCAAAGGTTCTGTTGAGACTGGCATCAGTGGCAGGCATTTCCTCCAAGTGGAGTGAAGAGACACCAGAGTGCCTTCTTGCTGCCTGCCAAGTCAGAGCAGCATTAGCCTTGGGTTGTTTCTATTGAAATTTGCTGTAGAGAGGCAGATTCCTCCAGTTTTTCTCAACAAGAAAATCCATCTCATAACGTCAGGACATCCTGTCAAGAAAATTGTCAATTTCTGTAAGTTTATTTTTTAAGTTTGGGGTTTTGGTCCTGAGTTTTGGGGAGTGTTTTGTGTGTGTGTGTGTGTTTTTTTTCCAGACAGGACTTATTTGAAAAATATTGCTTGTACAAAATATAACTTTTTCTGTGCAGAAAACCAAAGCAGTTTCTTTTTGTACAAAAAAAGCCCCAGAGAGGAAAAAAAAAACCATCAGACAATGCATAAAAGCTTTCATAATCTTGCCCAGCAAAGAGAAAACATTTTGAATCATTCATTTTTCCACCCATTCATTTTTCCAAATGAGGGTAGTGGATCAGAAGGAGGAAGTGCAGACAAAGAGCTCCTTGTTAATGACTTCCAGGAGTATTCCAAGTCCAGACAGAATCCCCCAATCCTGAATGGTGCTGGGTGCTCTTCCTCTTCAGATGAGGCTCTTATTCCTTCTCTCTTTTTCTCCTTGCACCGCACAGCTGACAACCCTTCGTGGATCCATTCTCGAGGATGCCACACCCACTACCACCAAGCACGGCACCATCCGTGGGCTCCCTCTCAAGGATGCACTGGAGTATGTGGTTCCTGAGCTGAACATCCACTGCCTGCGACTGGCCCTGAATGTACCCAAAGTGACGGAGCAGCTGCGGAAGCTGGATGAGCAGGGGGTGAGCAACAGGGAGCGTGGGATAGCCCAGTCTGGCCTGGAAGGTTTTCTCCATGGTGCCCTGGCCCATCTTTCATCATTTCTTCCCAGACCCTCGTCTTTATAAAGAATTAGAACTCAACCTCTCCTTAACAGCTGCTTGTTTTCCCTTTCCCCCTTCCACACTATTTGATGTAGCTGGGGAGAGATGAGAAGAGAAAGTGTGGGAGATTGTTTATAAAATGGAAGCTTCCCTTCTTTTGTGCCTGCCCCTGACTCGTGTCCTCCCTGTGAAGCATAGACAACTGTACTTCTTTGCTCTTTCCTTCCGTCCCTCTGACTCTCATCCATTTGCTCAGAGAAGGGCAGTCCCCAAATCAAGGGATGGAGTATCCAGGAGGAGAGAGGCTAAAACATGTGGGGTATCTTGGCTTAGAAGAACTGTTACCCGCTGGGCGGGAGTGAAAAGAGGTTTATAAAAATCAGGGCGATGTGGAGAGAAGTCCCTTCCCCCAGTAATCATAAAATTCTGGGATAGCCATTCAAACATGACTGAAGCTCCCTCCCCACAGAATTTGTCGTTAATGGAATGTTGACACCAAATGCTGGTCACAAGCTTTGATGGCTTTAAAAGAGGATTAGACAAGTTAATGGAGAGGAGAGTCTGCCCCCTGAGAGAATCCAGGATCAGAGGCTGTTTAAGGAGGGGTTGTCTGTCCAACAAAAGAAGCAGGCCATTTCCCTTCTTGGCCTGCTATCTGCCTCCTATGGAAGTTGAGATATAGGGGCCTTCCTTGGTCTCATCCAGCAGGATGATTCTCCCTGTCTGCTTTATGTTTGTTTGCCAAGAAGCTCAGGAGACTGGAAGGCCTCACTATGGCCACCTGCTGGCTTTGCAGGGAAATGTTCTGACATTCTTTCTCGTGCTCTCCCTCCTGCTTTCCCAGCTCTGCCGGAAGCACAAGGTGGGCATCCTGTATTGCAAAGCTAACCAGAGCTCGGAGGAAGAGATGTACAACAATGAGGAGGCGGGGCCTGCTTTTGAGGAGTTCCTGGCACTGCTGGGGGAGAAGGTGTGCCTGCGAGGGTTCACCAAGTATGCTGCCCAGTTGGACACCAAAAGTAGGTTCCCAGTTGCCATTTGATGTTCTCAGGTGTGCAAAGAGGGAGAAGGAAAATGAGGGAGGCCAGTCCACTGGAAGGGGATTGTGTTGGGAGTGGAAGCCGTCTGTTCTGTCCCACCCGCACAGTGCTTGTAATGGAAGGCCATCGTGGTTGGTAGACATCATCCACTACCTCCTTTCCTGAGTGCTGCACTCTTGTTTTTCTTTGCAGCTGACTCCACGGGCACCCACTCGCTCTACACGACCTACCAGGGCTACGAGGTCATGTTCCATGTCTCAACAATGCTTCCTTACACCCCCAACAATAGGCAACAGGTAACAGGCTTTGCCAAGATTAGGCAGTATTTCTACTGGCTGAGTGCTCCTCCCGCTCAGAGAACAAGTGTGTGTAGGGGGGATGCTACTGTCTATTTTGAGGGGTGAATGAATTCTGGGGTTGAACCTGAGCAAGTCCTGAGGGCAGATTTAAGCTGTCTTGATCTCACTTTTACACTGTTTCATGTTCAGCACTGCTGCACTGAATACGAGGCAGCTGTTTTCTCAGAGTTCAGTGCCAGGGGTATTGCCGGTGGCACCAGTTGGTAGGCTGGTGGGTGAGCTTTGGACATAGAGGCCAATAGCAGGTACTCCCCCCCTCCCCGGCATACATCTTTCTGCCATTTTAATTGATGGTTTTCTTCTAGTAAAATGTACCCACACATTCTAGACTGTCCTCATGAGGCCCAGTTTTCGTTTTGTGTCCAAAGTGAACTTTCTGGCCTTGCTGATCCCCCAAACATTTCAGTTCGCATCAAGAATGTGTTCCCCACTCCATCACCAGAGAATCCCTAACCTGTCTTTCTCTTTCTCTTCTGTGGTTAGCTGCTCAGGAAGAGACACATTGGGAATGATATCGTCACTATCATCTTCCAGGAGCCAGGGGCCCTGCCTTTCACCCCTCAGAACATCCGCTCCCATTTCCAACACGTCTTCATCATCGTCCGGGCCCAGAACCCTTGCACCGAGAATGTTTGCTACAGGTAGCATCCCCTCCCCATCCCGGGATAGTCTTGTGACCAGAATATCACTGAATATCACTTTCTGCGGGCTTGGTCTCCACCCAGCTCTGCATCACCAGTGAAAAGTCAGGCAGCTGCTGGATGATTTAAGAGGCTTCTTTCTGCCTGAGACAGTCCTCAAGAGCTGCTTCCAAAGAGACAGTTGTGGATGAGACAAAGTCTCAGCCATGAAAGGCAGCTTCCAGGGTCCTGTCCTGCATTTTGTTTGGCTTAGGTGTTGTTGGTGCTCTTTTACCATTTTCTGGAATTTTGGCTGCATGGGCAGCTGCTGCCCATTTGAATTGTTGATACCTCTCACTCTGGGAATTAGAGTTGGGATTGGGAATATTATTCAGCCTACAGATGAATTCTAGTTTGGGAAGAGATGTGGGGAGTTACATTCCAGCAGTGATAGGCTTTAAAGTAGGGCAAAGCATATAGTAAATAAGTCAGTTTTATGCCATCTGCTGAGGAGTAAAGCCCAGCATAAAAGTTTCCAGGGCTAAACTGGACAGCTGAGTTCCACTTAACAGCTTTCTGGGTTTTGATTGGCCTCTTATTTCCAATTGGAGATAACAGGAAAAGAAATTTGTGGGCCCAGTAGGGAACCTTCGTAGGCTGCAGCTGGCTTGTGGGCCAGAGGTTGTCAATCCCTCGATTATGCTCTGCATACAGGGATCCCCTACTTATTCAACATGTTAGGGGCCAGAGCACTGTCAAAAACCCAAAATTGTCAAAATGCAGAACCCAGTCTGTTTTAGCTTTTATTCTAAGTATGAATTGAGAGAAAAGGCACAGGGGGTTGGAAACATAATGAAATTGGATGGAAGAATAGATCAGACATCAAATTTGTGGATTCTGGTTATAATTGAAAAGATTTGAAAGAGCAGATTGTCAAAAAGCAGACTGTTGAAAAGCAGGGGACGCCTGTACTATTAAGATTTGACTTGCTAGAAGGTGCTTCCAGAGGTTAGCTGTTAATCAGAGAGTAACTGAGTAGGAGAGCTCTGTTCTGTGTTCATGGAATCTAATCCATAGTTTTATCTTTTTAATTTTTTTTCCATGTCCCAAGTGTGGCAGTAACCCGCTCCAAAGATGTTCCACCTTTTGGGCCAGCCATCCCAAGTAGAGCCACTTTCCACAAATCTGATGTCTTCCGGGATTTCCTACTGGCCAAGGTGATCAATGCTGAGAACGCAGCCCATAAGTCTGATAAGTTCCACACTATGGCCACTCGCACACGGCAGGAGTACTTAAAGGACCTAGCCGAGAACTCTGTCACCAACACACCCATCGACTCCACAGGGAAATTCAATCTGATCTCACTTACCTCCAAGAAGAAGGAGAAGACGAAAGCGCGGATTGGGGCTGAGCAATACAGCACAGGGGCTATTGCATGGAGAGTTCTGGCACAGGATTACAGCCAGGGGGTGGAAATTGAAGCTGTCTTGGCCATCTCCAACGAATTTGTGGTTCTCTTGGACCTGGGTGCCAAGGAGGTGGTGTTCAACTGTTTTTGTGCAGATGTTATTGGCTGGACTCCAGATACTTTCAGCATCAAGATTTTTTATGGACGAGGGGACCATATCTTTGTCCGGGCCACGGATAGCAATCCAGATGACATCAAGGAGATTGTGCAGCGGCTGAAGGTAAGCAGCTGCCTTATTCTTCCCTTGCCACTCTTTGTGTTAATGAGAGATAGCACTGTGGGGTCTTCATTTCTTTGCGTTTGCATGTGTGTGTGTGTGTGAGAGGGAGAGGGAGAGGGAGATGGACTTGGGTTAAAAGAGGTCTGTTCTCACCTTGTAGTTGCTCGTTCTCTTCCTAGGTCATGACCTCCGGCTGTGAGACCATTGAAATGACCCTCCGGAGGAATGGACTGGGGCAGCTGGGATTCCATGTGAAGTTTGATGGGACGGTGGCAGAGGTGGAAGACTACGGCTTTGCCTGGCAGGCAGGGCTACGGCAGGGCAGCCGGCTTGTGGAGATCTGCAAGGTGGCTGTGGTCACACTCAGTCACGACCAGATGATCGACTGGCTACGCACTTCGGTGACAGTGAAGGTAGTCATCATTCCTCCTCACGATGATGGCACTCCTCGCAGGTAAGCCTGTTTTTCCCTGATCATGTTCTTAGCCATCCAGTGTCAAACAGGCTCTTAGTGATGTTTGTAAAACGGGGAGGCCTTATGTGATTCAGATAGACCTCATCTCTGTTTTCCTGGTTCCAAGTAATTGTTCTGTGCCAAGAGGATCCAGCACCACAAGTCAAATCAACCTGCGTGTATTTGTTTTGCATATTTTGCTATAGACAGTTACAGTCAGAGACCAGTTGCTGATACTGCAGTGGTGTAGAATTCAGCACCCTAGCATCAGTCTTGTGCAATCCAAGCCCCATTTGTTTTGTACAGTTGTGTAGAGCATCTTGGCAGTCAGATTCAAGTTGAGGGACCTGAGGACATACCGATAGCAAGGGCTTTAGCCTCCTTTCCCTAGAATGGTGGTGAAATGGAAGAAGGAAGTATCCAGGTTAGACAGCACAGTTTGCTGTTGGAGTTTGACTGTTTCTGATTATTCTGTTTCATCGGGTGGGTTTGGTATGATGCTCATCCAGGTATGGCTTATTTTATCCCCAACACGTGTGTTGATTATAAAGCTGTATTTCTCCATACTTAGGGGTTTCTCAGTGTGCCTTGTGTGTAATTTTGATATGCCAGTGCCATATTGTGTGGAACAGGGCTGCCAGGTGAAGAATGCCTAGCTTTTAGAATAGAGATCCATTTCAGAGGCAGCCACTGGTCTAGGATAATGATGCACTCCCAGACTTTTTGGGATATATCACTGGGGTGCACTAATTCTTTTGAATCCAGCCTAGCCTGTGAGGCTAGATCAAGTGTGCTCTGCTACCTGGTTCCTTTCTCAGGGCATACCTCATTGCCCAAGAATGATAGCATCCAGGGCAGAATCCAAGCCATGCCCTGCACTCTTGAAGAGGATGATGCTAGCATGCAGCTGCTGTGTGTCAGGAGAGAATTTTCTGGGAAGGGGAAGGAAAGAAAAAGCCATTCTTAAAAGTTGCTTCAAAGCTGAGATCCACCTCCATCTTCCCAGTCAGCTGACCAAAGGAGAAGAGCTTTTGGAGCTAAATGCACTCCTGCCTGGAGATGACCAGCCTAGGTTCTGTTTATCATCATGGCTCTTGGATTTTAGTAATCTAAGAAATCATACTTTGCAAGAAGAGTAAGCATCCCAACTCCAGTGCCTTACCAAACCTTGTCATTCTTGTGACAGAAAGTTGTAAAAACTAGTGATTGGATTGGATGTGTGGGTGGCGGGTGGGTATGAAAGCAACAGGGAGTCTTATGATAACCTTCAAGGCTAGTTAGTTTTATCTGGCATAAGCTTCTGTGGACTGGCTGATTGACATACATCTTGTGCAGCAGGCCCTAGTGTGTAAAACTTTATGTCAGATTAAACATTCTAGTCTTAAGGTGCCACAAGTCTCTCTTGCTGCAGTAGATTAATATGTGCCACCCTTCAGCAGTGTGTGTGTCTGTGTGTATGTGTTAAGGGTTAGAATTGTTTCTGCTTCTAAAGGTTGTGTGTCCTATAAGTTTACTCACAGATAAGACAGTGAATGAAAGCATCATGTGAGAACTAGTAGAATGAAATAGCAGAGGTTTCAGTCATAGGCATTTCTGATGCGTATATCTTTGTCGCTGTTGTTTTGACTTGCACCTCTACTACCACTGGCTATGCACACATTCTAGAGGTATAGCAGGAGTTATGGTAAGCTCTTGAAGCATGTCAGACAAGAAAAATGCAGTCTAATAATAAGATGTGGAGAGCCAGCATGGTGTAGTAGTTTGAGCGTTGAACTATGACCCTGGACGGTCAGGGTTCAATTCCCTGCTTGGCCGTGGAAACCCACTGGGTGACCTTAGAGATATCACACACTCCCAGCCCCCAGAAAACCCCATGATAGGGTTGCCATAAGTCAGAAGTGACTTGGAGGCACACGACAGCAACAGTAAGATGTGGCTGTCTAAACGATGCTCCCAATAACCCTATAGGCCTTCCCCTAACTTCTTATTTATACCCCTTTATGAGGCGTTTCTCTGCCGTGCTTGACTCCTTTCTTGCCCATCTATGAGCCACGGTTGCTCATTTCCTCTAGAGGAGTCAGGCGTAGCTAAAACACTGGAAGGAGGAATACCAAGCGGCACCTTGAATCCTTCAGGAGTTAAGTGGCATCTCATACTGTACCCAACTGTGTCCTTGGCTTTCCTGGCTTCCTGTCTGTTTTGACAGGTGTGGTTTAGAGAGCAAGTTGAGGCACTGGTTGGTTTGCCTGCGGTTCCATCCTCCCTCCCCTCTTCCCTCCCCGCCAACCGCACCAGACTGTCAGTGGAACCATCCTGCTCTGAATGTGTTCCAGCACAATGGCTGATCTCATCCTTAAGCTGTAAATTGCTGTTTTTGTTCATGGAGCTGAGGAGGTGGGCAGTAGATGTGTCCCTGCAGAGAAGGCAGGTATGACAAGCCTGGAACGTTGGAGGTATTGGGGCAGGCGGGCAAGTGGTAAGGTTGTGTTGGGGGCTTGGAGCCGGTTTCAGCCCCAGGAGTTGCCAGAGGGCTGCTTCTTGCAAAGACTTGTACCTAGTATGCACAATGACTTCATTCTTCCTTCTGCTGCTCCTGGTTACCCAGCTGCGGAGCTGATAAAGGGAGGGATCAGTGTGTTAGAGAGAGACTGCAGGGTGTGTGTGTGTGTGTGTGTGCAAGCAGTCAACAGCTGTGTGAGTACTGGAATGGTGCCACTCGTGTGGGGTTTGAGTGTTGTGGTCCTGGAGGTGAAGGCTGGCAGCTGGGTCAAGGCACTAAAAGCACCAGCTGCCCTCCTTGCAAATCTGCTTGGCTTGGGATGAATGGAAGCCTCCTTCCCTTTGCAGCCTACCCCTTAAGCTAGCCTCTCTTTTTTTTAATAAGTTCCAACTTGGCTGGAAGTTCTGGTTTGGGTCAGAGGTGGTGAAATTGCTCTCCACCCAGACAGTACAGTGAAGTTGGTCTTGAATTACTGCAACTTCCCAAGAAAGCCAGAGGTAGTTTCTTATAGAGTTTGGCATGCCACATGCTTTTGCAAGGTAGGAGGTATATCCCATAGACATGTAATATGCCAGAGGACAAGTGATGGGAATTTGCACAAGAGAGAGTACAAGAGAGTGTGGCACAGCATGCTGTGTGGAGGCTAGAGGTTGCCCTGTTCTGAGAAATTTTCTTCCAGAGATTGATGTGCAAAACTCAAGTTGACTTGAACTCACTTGCAGATCCTGAGGGATAATTGGTTTAGAGGTTGGCAGAAAGCCTAGAGAAGGGGGAAGTTGAGGAGATAAGGATGGGAATGGAGTAAGCAACAATAAGATTCATTTAGAATTATGGTGGAGAAAATATCTTCCAGCCCAAGGAGCAAACTCAATTTCAGGGAAGTTCTTGAGGACTGCATTTTGGTGTGAGCAACTCCAAAGGCAAGAGGGGTGAAGCCAAAAAAGACTAGCATGGTTTATCTTAAAACTTTTCTTACCAAGAACTTAGCCTTAGGAGAAGCATTTCAACCTCTGAACCTTTGAAAAAAAGGAAAAGCCAACTATGCGAAGTTACCAAACAATGGAATAATGATGGAGGAGTGTATGTGGCCACCTGGGGAATTCCAGAGGGCTGTATTTGGCCCCAGGACCTGAGTTTTCCACCACTTGTTTGTCGAGTCCTGCACTCTCCTCTTTCTAAGCACCGTTTCGTATATTTCTCTCCCTATTTGAGAAGCCAGCTTCTTCAAGGGTGCTGCCTCCCCAAGATGGAGGAAGAGCAAGAAAGCATCGGCAGCCCCGTGCTTCATCTTCATGAGTTTCTTCTTCTCTTCTAGGGGCTGGGCTGAGTCCTTTAAGATGAGCACCATGGAGCCCAAGATGGAGCCTGAGAGCTTACCAGTCGGTTACCGGCCTCCATACCGCAGCAACTCCGCCTGGCAGTGGAGTGGGTCAACCACTCACAGTTCCTCTCAGTCATCTAAGTGGACGGAGCAGCCAGCATCAGGCCAATCCCAGTCTCTCACCAGGACCCCAAAACAGAGCACCATGGCTCCTTACCGAGAGTCACAGCCCCTGCATGGCAAAAGGTGAGGAGGCCTAACAGCACGGTAGGGGGAGGCAGCTTGGGTTGTGGGTCAGGCACTGGACGTAACAGCTGGATGGTCCTCTGCTGCTTTCCTGTCACTGGGGCCAACCCTGTACTTTGCTCCCGTGCTCCTGAGAACTCGAAGAGCTGCCTGCTGGACTAGTATCCAAATGACCTTTGCAACAGTTGTGGCTTCTACCTGCCCATGCTCTCACCAGAAAGTCCTCCCCTTTGGTCTTGGTCCAGACAATATATGTTCCTGCTGGGTGACAGCTGACATCACCCTGCTCCTTCCTTGCCTCTTTGGCTAATTGCTCCATGATCTGTCATCTCTTGAGGCAGCAGGGTTGGGTTTCAGGAGTGCTCTCGGTGCTGCAGGCAACTGGGAAAGAGAGTCATAGAGTTGGAAGATACCACAATGGCCATTGAGTCCAACCCCCTGCCATGCAGAAGCGCGCACGCAAAGCACCCCCAGCAAATGGCCATCCAGCCTCTCTTTAAAAACCTCCAAAGAAGGGGACTCCTGAACTTCTCCCTTCCTCTGCTCTGTCCATTTCTCTCTCTTCCTCCCACTAGGCCAGTGAGCTTCCCAGAGACCCCCCATGCTGCATCGTCCTCTCAAGGTGGAACAGAGCGGATACAGACATACCGGCAGCCGTCAAGCAGTTTCTCTGTTCCTGGCTCTTCCGGAGCAGCCTACAGCCGGTTCAAACCCTCACCAGAAAGGTAGGAAGCTGCAGGACAGGAATGCAAAGCATGCAGGTGGGATGGGGAATCCTCATTTCCAGGGCTTGTGGGTTGTTTGTGAACAGCATCCAGGGTTACTTTTACTCTTGATTGTTGCTGTGTAGAGATTGGAATAACTGTCATTATAATTATTATTATTGTTCACCCACCTTTTCCCAAAAATTGGGACTTGAAATTTTTTAAAAAGAACAATACAGCAAAAACGCACAGAAAGTGAACATTAAAATGGAATTAAACTATTCACAGTATTGAAACAATTTAAACCTGCACTTTAAAAGATAAAAAGTGATTTAAAAGATTTTAAAAATAGTTAAAACAGTGCATCCTCCTTAGCCCATTCTTTAAAAACTTTCTCTTTTAAAAGCCCATTGGAATAAAAAGGTCTTCTCATGAGAATGGAAGAACAGCAGGGAGCAGGTCAGTCTGGCCTCCCTGGGAAGGGAGTTCCAGAGCCTTCCAAAATTCCAGTTTGGGGAATTTCTAGGTTTTCTCTGTGAATGAAATGAGACCAGTTTTGAGAATGCCTACCCAGCACTGAATAAAATTTAGTAAGTCCAGTAAACATTGTCCCCTGCATGACTGGTGAGAGTAAAATAAATCATTTAAAAAATGAGGAAATGCAAACTCACACACATTCACTATTTGCTTTGCCTGACCTCTTTTTCTGAAGCTGCCTTCTCTCGGGGCCCAGCCTGATTTTTTTTTTTAAAGAGCTGAAGCGTGTGTGCCAATCTAGACTTGCAGGTGTTGGAATTAGGGTGGGGAGAGACTGGCATGTTCTAATGTCATGATGAGTGGGATGGGAGGAATTTTTGGGGAGCTACTTTCTGATTTTGTTCCTTCTCTTTATGGTAGATGATACACAAATTATGCTTCTGCCCATTGTGGCTACATCAAAATTGGTTGTGCCAGAGACTATACGGAATACAACCCCACAGCCTCTCGTAAGGGATCAGCAGTGGGGAAATATCAGGTCCACAGTAGGGGTGAAAGTCATCTCTGGCAGACAGAGTGCACCATTTTACCTCTTCTGGTCCTCACCCCTTCTCAGAAAGAACTAGCTGTAGTGGGGTAGATATTAAATCAGGTGGGGTAGCCAGCCTGGTGTGGTGATTTGAGTGTTGGGCCATTTCCGCACTAGACTTTTATAGCACTATTATTCCACTTTCAACATCCTATGGAATCCTGGGGTTTGCAGTTTTGGGAGGGGCCAGGATTCCATAGGATGTTGAAAGTGAAATAATAGCACTGTAACAGTCTAGTGCGGAATGGCTTTAGATTATGACCCTGGAAACAAGGGTTTGATTCTCTACTTGTCCATGAAAACCCAGTGGATGCCCTTGTGTGCATCTCACACACTCTCAGCCCCAGAAAACCCCATGATAGATTCACCGTAGGGTTGAGATAAATTGGAAACAATTTGAAGATGCACAACAACAGCAACCAAGTGAATTAGACTTAAAACGATAACTGGTGGAGTTTTTGGACTCCTGCAGGGCCCAAGAGACGTTCCTAGTGTCTCTACTCCTTCCCCATAGGACAGGCATGCGCTCACCCCTTCAGACCTCACTGGCCTTAACTGCCAGTTAGACTGGAGTGCCTTTCATGCTTGGTTCTGCTCAGACCTCCCCAGAGATGCTAGCAAGGGCTCAGAGAAGCAGTGGCCATTCTCTGGGAGGTCAGGGAGAGGGGAGGAGAGATCTCACAAGCCCTCTAATTGTCATGCCATGAACCACCCAGGGCTACTCAGCCTGTCCTTGCCATTTCACCTTCTGACACCTTTATGATGGTGTATGGAAGATTTTGTAGCCTTCCTCTCAGGAGCTCCAACAGGGCAGCCCTGGTGAGGTGTTTCTCTGATAGAAGGACTTAAACCCCACCCCCCATGCCCATCAGTGTTTGCTGGGGGTGCTTTTTCATTTTACACACGCTGATTGGTGGAAGGTAGAAGTGGTCTGCCTTGGGCTAGTTCCAGAGCTGCTACCTTGGAAAACTTCTGAGAGCTGTCAGCTGTGGAACCGTCTTCTGGCCATGCTGGCCTAGTGCTCCAGCCCCTGTGTGGGAGGGAGGAGGAGGAGGAGGAGGAGAACAGCAACAGCAGCCCTTGCTAGCAGAAGAGCCTGCATCCCTGGGGCCACCTTTGCACTCTCAATCTCTGCCTTCTCTGGGCATGCATTCGTTACCCCAGCCAGAGTGAGTGAGGAGATGGGCATGTGCATTCCAATCCTTGTGCTCACCGCCTCCTTCCACATTTGGTATTTTTAAAACCTGCTAATGAACGAAGGAGGCTGGGTGTTGTCTTTCCCGCTGCATCTGTTTGCCGTCTTGAGCTTGTTGCACTCTCAATCGCAGCTCTGTTCACAGATACTCAGGCCCCCAGCGGACCTTGGTGCCGTTTGATTCGCTCTATGGTCACGAGGTGACCTCCAACGGAGGGGACTCCTCCTCGTCTGGAGGACTAGCCAGCCAGGAGAGCACCATGGAGAAGCCCAAGCCTGGTAAGGAGGAAGAACTGGGGAGAGGGGCAGGGCAAGGCGGGGGATCCAGGCTGGGCCATGCCGCTTACATCTGCCTTTTGTACTCACTGCCAAGATTTCCAGAGTCAGCAAGGATTCTTCTGGGTTGATGTAGACTTCTAGTTCTTCAGGGTACTAAGGCAGTGACTTGTGGATGGGAATAGACACATATATGCTTCTGTCTCCTCTGTTACACTGGAACATAAGATGCTGCCTTAGAGTAAGGCAGACACTTGGTTCATCTAGGCCAGAGATGGGTGTCTTTGTGAGCTCCAGGAGCCAGTTTCCCCCCTGCCATGGGATACATGCCTCCCCACCAAGCCGACATCCCTCTGTTTCCCCTCTGTAGCTCCTCTCAAAAAGGTAACAAGGAATGATGTTGATTTTGGGTAGATTTTGAGGGGTAGTACAGAGTTCTAGGGTGCTTGTGGGAGGGTGATGGTATTTTTGGATGTTTTCACATGTGGGGGCTTTCTCTGTGGCTTAGGGACAAAATTGCCCCCAAATCAAATAGATTTTTTTTAGAAAATTGGGAGGTTGTGGGCTTCAATGGGCATTAGGGAGCACACAAGTCAGCTCAGGGTGGGCCCCACCGTGCTCACCCCAGTCTAGCCCAATATGCCACAGTTTTGCAGAGTTTCAAGCAGGATTCTTTTCCTAACCCCATCTGTGGATTACTAATAATCCCTTTTGCTGGCCTCCCATCCAAGTCTTAACCAGTCCTGACAGTGCATAGCTTCCAAAAATCAGACAAAAGTGGGTGTGGTCAGAGTGGTTGGGTGGTTTTTATAACCTGCTAATGAACGTTAGCAAGCTTCTTTCCCAGCCCTGCCCCAGGCTAGAAGTTTAGTTGCTAGGCACTTAAGGCAGTGCATGCTCACTTGCTGAACCTCAAGTGTGTCCATGCGGCACAGTAATAGAACTTTGGTACCATTCACTGCTATTCTATGGTATCCTGGGATTTGTAGTTTGACTGTATACCGTTATCTAGTGCACTCCCCATTACAGCTCTCTGACAATTCTGAGTACCTCACCAAACAGCAAAGGATTCCATGGGAGGGGTTATTGGTAGTTGCCGTGGTATCAAATCAGCATCAATGTATAGCATGAACACCCTGCTGTTTCCTGGGAGGACTCAGGATGAACTCACTGTGGAAGAAGGATGGAACTGCTGTTGTCTAGATCATCTCTGAAATAGGAGCAAGCAGCGTGCATTACCCTCCTCCTGCTGACAAGCCTCACCCCTTCTTTTAATGCTTGGGATTGTGTGGGATGGCTCTCCAGGCAAAAGGTTTGTGCTCGAAGACCCATCTTCTGTATGGGAAGAGCACTGCTGCTTTAACAGGCTTTGTAGTATACAAGACCCTTGAAATAGAACACCAGGTTTTTGGCAGGCAAGGCTTGCAAAATGAGTTATTGCTCTACGTACCCTTCTAGGATTCTGAAAGAAAAACAGCAAGGGTTGTGTTGGGTCTGGGTTAATATAGACTGCCTCTTTTAAGAGGAAGCATTCCAAAATGATCTCCCTTTTCTTGGTCTTTACAGAACCTCTTTGGCACGTACCAGTACAGCCCAGGATCTCTGCAGCTTCTGGGAGCAAACGGACAAGCCGACATGAGTTGACAGGCAAGGATTCTCCAAACCGGCACTCCAAGGTGAGACTGGCCACTCAGAGGCCATGAGGCTTACTAGGACATGGGTGGGAAACATTTGGCCCTCTGCAGCCTCAAAGCTCCCAGGCAGTTCTGCCAAAACGTCACCAAAATTTTGATGTGAGGAACCCCTGACACAGGTGCTCTCCTCTGTTCCAGGGCTGCTTTAGAGCCCAGCCTGCAGCTCCCTCCCCTGCTTTCCCCCATGAGAGCTTCCCTGCAGCCATTGCTGACACCCTCTCTTCCCCACCCTAACTTCCTGCAGGGCGAGGGGCAGTATTCGAGCAGCCACTCCAGCAGCAACACCCTGTCCAGCAATGCCTCCAGCAGCCACAGTGACGAGCGCTGGTTTGACACGCCCGATCCTGTCGAGGCTGATCCAGACCCCTTGGCCAAAGGGGGCTCCAGTGACAGCGGTATCGAAGCTACCAGTGCCAAGTCCTCGCGGAGGGACAAACTGCCTAAGTCTTCACCCCCTTTTGGCTCCACCCACCACGAGGCCAGTGGCAAGAGGAAGGAACCCTCCAGTGGGCAAAGCTGGGGCTACCGACCCAAGGCCTTTGGGATGGGGGCTGGCATGCCTACCAGAGGGGGCAGCGACAGCATTAATGACCACTTCAAGCAGTCTGGGTGAGTGGATCCATGTTGGAATCCGGTGTTGGAAATCTCCCTGCTAGAAGCTGTCGATCCCACCAGCCAAACACACAGCTGTGGCCTCAGGATCTGCTTGTTCCTCCTCCTTTGGACCCATTGATTTAGGAACTGCAATAAGACACCCCTGTTCTGTCCAGCTTGTGGGTCTGGCTTAGAGCAGTAGCATCAGAAGGGACTTTGGAGGGACTCTCTAATGGGCCAGAGCTGCTCCCCTGCTGGAGGAAATCCTGTCCTTAAACTCACCCTGGTGGGACACCTGTCTGATTTCCTGGGGTGATGATTCTGTACCCTCCCCCCTTGAGTGGCACCTTTCCCAAGCAGCCATCAGGAAGTGCTCCCACATCCCAGAAGTCTGATCTCTTCTTTTGCCAAATGGTCCTGATGGAAGTTTGCCCTTCCCCGCCACTCAGTCTCTACTAAGATTCTGTTAAACATTTGAAGCCTAACAGCATATCGACCTCTTCCCTCGTTTGCAAGCAGATTGCAGCACACCTATCCCCTAAAGGGAACTGGATGGGCAAACATGCACCCAAAAGAGCAGCCCCCTGTGTGCTTCCTCCAGAGCACCTCAGGCTTGCAGGCAGTGATCCGTTCCACCATGGATCAAGCCAAGGAGCAAATGCAGTTTGGTTCAGTGGCATTGACTAAAAGGAAGAGGACCTGTTCTGCTTCCAGTTCTGTCCATGTTGCCCTTCCTTTACGCTGGTGCTTTTGCCCACATCCCATTGTCCTAGGAAGTCAGTAAGTTTGGCCAGTCATCAGTTGGGCAGAGAAGCTGCTGTGTGTGCAGCTTCACCCAGACTGAAGTTTTTGTATCTTTCCTCCTTTTTTTGTTTAGCCACAGCAGCAGCTCCAGGGCAACTTACCCTGCCCACGTATACAAAACACCCATGGCCAAGGCATCCCGGGCTCCACACATGTCACAGTCCAGCTCCTTCCAGCTCTCTGCCTCTGTGCCCAAGTCCTTCTTCTCCAAGCAGAGCAGCAGGAACAAACACCTGCCAGCTGGGTGGAAGAAGAACAACGAAGATGTCCCCCCCAGACCTGCTACGTTCGCGGACCCAAAGAAGTGAGTGCTGTGAGGGTGGAACTGGGCTTAGTTTGTTAGAGAACTAACTCCGAAATCTCTATCTCCTTCGCTCAATTTTCATACCATTGGCAATTTTTTCTGCCATTGTGCTGGTTTCCCACAGAGGCTATTGGAAGTATACAGCTAGCTACCTTTTTCTTCCGCTGGAGGACATGTGCTTGGCCAACTCCTTTCCCTGGCAAGTTAAGAGTTTTCCAAACCCTTTTTGAGGCGGAGGGGGCAGGGGGCAGAGGTTGATTTTGAATCAGACTTCAGGTCTCTTGAGATTGGAGGTATCTCTGGCCATATACAGAGGACACCCCACCCCACCACTGATTATTTAGTTGCTTGCTTGTTTATTTAATTGGTATATATGCCACTTTTCTCCAGAATGGGGCTCAAAGCTCTGTGCAGCTTGAGTTCAAGCTATTTGAAAGAACATATCTCCCTTTATTGAGGCCATTAGAGCTGAGATCTTCTGGAGAAGCCCTTCCCTCTGTCCCACCAACTTCTCAGGCTGGGTTACTGCAAACAAAGGAGAAGGCCTTCTCGGTGGCTTCCCCCAGTCTTTGGAACTCCTTCCGTAGAGAGGCCAGGGTGGCCCTATCCTTGCTGTCAGGGAGGCTTCAGCAAATTAAAACATTTTTATGCCTTGAGGCTTTTAGAAATGGACTGTGGTTGGCTTTTAATGCTGGGCAGTGCTGTTTTTAATGTTTATGTGGTGTAGTGATTTGAATGTTGAGCTATAACTCTAGAGACCACAGTTCAAATCCCCAGTTAGTCATGGAACTTTATAAGTTAATTGTTTTTTTTACCTACCCGTATATTTATATTTTTATTGACACTTTTCTATCATTTTTAGTCTATGTTCTTTTTAAATATGTTGTTAGCTGCCTTGGGGTTTATTGCTGGGAGAAAGGCAGGATATAATTGAATAAAATAATAATAAAATGGCTTACAGTATACATTAAAACAGAATATTTGGAACAATATGAAGTGCAAAACTGTAAAGGCATTAAACCATAGATCTAAATACTACTTTTAAGGCATTAACTGTTACAACACGTAAAATACATATTGCGTCTTAAAAACAGCACACTAACTTACATATCACTCTATCCCTGGTCCATTGAGGTTGAAGGCTTGTTTAAAAAGGATGGTCTTAGTCTTCTGGCAGAAGGGCAGCAGAGAGGGGGCTGATTGAATTTCCCCTGGGAGGGAGTGCCAAAGTCTAAGTGCAGCTATTGAGAAGTTTCTCTTATCGAATCCTGGCTAGCTCCTTCTTCAGATTAGAGACAAAGTGTGAGATGTTAATAGAGGAAGCTGCCTTATACTGAGGCATCGGTCTGTCCAGCCAGGTACTATCAGGACTGACAGGTCCCCCAGGGAGGATTCATTGTCCTAGCCCAACCTGGAGATCTGTAGTGTTCCTTCCTGGTGGTCTCCCATCCAGCACCTAAGCAGGCTGAGCCTTGTTTAGTTTCTGAAACCAGACAGGATTAGACATGTTCAGGGTGCAGTATGATGCAAAGTGACCTTACAAGCTCAAAGCTTCCCTCTCTTTGGCAACCTTAAGTCTCAGCGCTTCACTTTTGATGAGTGAAACACTGATGCTGGTCGAAGCCAGATGGGTGTCAGAGAGCTCCTAGTAGACCTGAGGGGTTTCATTCTGCACGTTCCATGGTTGGTTGGCTAGGAGATGGGACCAACATCTGAGCTTGATGCACAACCGTATGGAATGCAAGCAGCCTGGATGTGTCCCTTCATGGCAGTCCTTGTAAAGCCCATTTTGGCAGGGGGTGGTGCTCAGCCCTTTCCAACAGTCTCACATGCTGCCCTGTACCCTTGTTCAGAGGTGCATAATGGGAGACACAACCCCACCCCAAACCTGTTCAGGGTTTGGAAAAAATGATGAGCTGAGTTTCTTCTGATGCTGCGGCCCATCCGTTTTCCAGCTTGTTCTTCTTACCCTCTTCCTGTCTGAGGACGAAAGGTTGAGATCCATTGATTTAAACAACCTGCTGTGCTCCATCCCTTCCCCATATGCCAAGCCTGTTGGACATGCAACCCTCAAGCATTCCCCAACCTGAAAAATGGCCCTCCAACACTGCAGAAGTTGTTCCCCCCAGAACTAGGCTCTTCTTATGAAGGCCAGTGAAGCTGGAAATGTGAAGCGTTTGGAAAAGGACGGTGACTCATTGCATTGCATCTCTTTCCCAGGCAAGTGGACTTGAGCACCAAGAACGTCTTTGGACAGCCGCGGCTGCGAGCCTCCCTGCGTGACCTCCGCTCCCCGCGTAAGACCTACAAATCCACCATCGAGGATGACTTAAAGAAGCTGATCATCATGGACAGCACCACTGCTGAGCAGGAGAGGGATTTGGTGAGTGGGAGCAGAGGGAGGCTGACAGGGACGGGCTGTAATCTTCGTCCTCCTCCTCCCCTCCTGTTTGGCTCTTGAGCAACAACACATTACTAAGGTCATCGGTGCTCTGCTTGAATCTTGGAGTAGTGAGGGGCCTTATTATGCAAATACAGAGACAGAAAGGGGCTTGATTTTGAAGCTTTCAGCAGCGGAGCCCTGATGTCTCAAGAACCTGGGCCAGTTCTTCCCCTTCTTGCTGGGTCAGCATTCCTTTCCTTTTTTCTTTGTCTCAGTTTTAGCCTGCTGAGGCTAAGGCAGCCAGACATCCTTTCTCCTTGCTCTTATAAATGAAGCTGTGTGGCTCGTGTGCTGCTCTTCTCCCCCCCGGGCTCAAAGCCAGGCCTCCAAAGCAACTTTGAAGTAGGGACATAATAAATCTTCAGAAATCTTCTGGTCATCAGCGAGAAAGGATGTCTTGATACAATTTAAAAAATGACGTACTTTCTGCATTTTGGTTACCTAGTAAAGGTGGATTGTTTTTTGTGGATTATGTGGAATACTGGCACATCGAGACAACAAAGGTGTCAACAGGCCTTGACATTTTTATCACATTTCAGGCCTTTTCTGTGAAAATCATTTGTCCAAAAAAAAGAAGAAGAAGAAGAAGAAGACTACATGCTTCTTGTGTATTTTGCAAAACTGTGTATTTTGTACAAAGTGCAAGAAACAGTTTTAACATGTTCTTGTACAGTTTTTTTCACAGAAAAAGTTCTGAAGGGAAGAAAAATTGAATAATGCACCAAACATTGGGTGGTATTCTGGAAGTTATTTGTTCTTGCACAAAATAAACAAAGATTAACTTTCCTACTGTACAGTTTGGTTTCTGACACATGGAGTCATGTTAAACCACCCAAGTGGCCTCATAGTGTGACTTCAGCAGGGCTGTTATACCTAGCAAAGGAAGTTCTCTGTATGGAAGAGGACCACCTCTGGGCATGACCCACCCATCTTCTCCCTCCTTTCTGCCTTGTGAACCTCCTGGTGGCCACCATCTGAAAATGAGAGAGAGGGCCAAGTTCAGCAGAGCTTTGCTTCCAGTCTGCTGAAGCCATTCTGATGCTCTTGTGTCTTTCCTCCCAGTCCCCACAGAAGACGCTCCAGCGGACCCTCTCGGATGAGAGCTTGTGCAGTGGGCGCCGTGATGCCACCTATGCCAGCACCTACTGCTTTGAGCAGCCTGTCCCCAGCGATGTCCTCTTCACCAGCACCTACCCCTCCAGCACCCTCCCTGTGCGGAAGCAGCAGCACCAGTCACCGGGCAACGGGAATCTCTCTGAGAAGAAGTGTGAGTTCTTGGGCAGGGGGAGGATGGAGAGAGCAGTGGGTTTGTGTTGCGTTTTGCACCTCATTCTGAGGCATTTGGGAGCTGGAAAGCCCAGCCTGCCTGTCCTCTCTGAGCAGCACCAGCAAGTGGTGATTAGGAGAAGCAGCCTTCTTGTGCCTTCCCTGGGCCTAAGTCACAGGAAATGAGGTCCGCCCACCCGCTCCACCCTCTGACATGTGTCTTCTCTTTGGATTTTGGGTGTTTCCTTTCTCCGCAGCCACCATCTCAGCCTCTGAGCTCTCCCTGAGTGATGTGCGGGACAAATCCCTGCGGCGCATCGATCCTGGCCTGATGCCGCTGCCGGACACAGCCACGGGACTGGAGTGGTCAAGCTTGGTCAGCGCTGCAAAGGCCTACGAAGGTAGGGAAGGCAAAGGTGGACTTCAGCAGGGCTGGAGGCATAGACAAGGCATTGATCGTCCCCCCCAACTCTCTCTCTCTCTCAAGCATTCCATGGCTCCATAGTGAACTGACTCAGTGCAAGAGCAGCTAAGGGAGGGGGTCATGTAGAGCTGTGAAGCAGAGATCCACTGACAAACCTTCTCTCCCCCACCATTACCCAGTTCCACTGAAGCAGAAGATGCACAAAGGCCGTGGGACCTGAAGGAGTCTGGCATCTCTAACAAAGCCATCCTGTCGTGTTAACAGGGTTGTCTTGACTAAAGGGTCTTGTATGTTACTTCCACCCAGACAGGGTTCCACTCCTGATGGCAACAGAACAGATTCTTACAGATACGTATGGAGAAAAGGGTTCAAGCTGGCCACTTAGTGTGTACACGTATCCATATTTGTAGAATTAGAATGAGGAAAAGCAAGTTTTTTAACAGACTTAGGATGGCCACCTCCTGGGATGCTTTAGCTGTGGATTCCTATAAGAGCAGGAGGTTGGACTAGATGGCTTCTGGGGTCTCTGCCAACTCCGTGATTCTGAATATCTGTGTTCTGACTTGCAGAATTCATTCAGGCCAGAGATTCAAGGTTTTTCCCTTGCAGTAGAATAATTAATTTTAGGCAGTGAAGGGTTGTGCTTTTTCGATTGATCTTTATGGCAGAGGAACTCTTCCTTTCTTTCCTGAGGTTGATCTTTGCCAAGAAATTCCCCCATCCACCCACCACCCGCCCATCTTTTGCCTTGTCTTGTGGGGGGAGCTAGATTAGATAAGCCCAGCTGGGTCAGCCTGTCAGGTCTCATTTGTTTGTAGGAATCTCCAGGTGCAGCCCCATAAGCACCCCACTCAGTGCCTTTTCCATAACTGTGTATTCTCACTGTGCGTGAGATCTCAAGTAAAGCACCTTCTGATTCTTTTCCCATCTCAAAAGGGGGGGGGGGTGAAATGGAACACAAATATGTATGCTCCATTTCCTGTAAAGCCAGAAGCATTGTAGGGGTTTTTTCCCCCCCCCTTTGCCCAGCAAGCTTATTGGCCTTAAATGCAATTTTCTCCCTGAGGCAACCGCTGTGACCTGGTTTTTCCCAGTCTGGACCTGTCGTGCCTTTTTCTGCCTGCCCCCCACCCCCAGCTGGCCTTCTTAGGAGTGGAGGCACTCTGTGCAGCTAGGCTCGTTGCTCCTGGGCCCCCTTGGGAGAGGCCTCTGACTGCTGCTGCTGCAGCTTAAAGTAGGACAAGCAGGGAGGGAGGGAGGGAGGTGAGCGCATGTCAGGGCAAGGCTGGCTCCCGGCAGGGATCTCCCTTGATGCGGATTAACCGCGTCCCTGTCAGGCAAGCAGGCAGGCCATCTTGGGCATCTGTTCAGACCTGCCATCTGCGTCACACTTGCCCCGCCTTCCCCGTGGAAACACTCCTGGCTAGTAAGCAGGGGGCGGCTGCCACTCGAATACATGAGAAGCAAGAGGACGGGTACTTCGGTGTGTGCTCAGCCCACCCAGGTCTTCTGATCTACCCAAACTCTTGGGAATCCAGCAGAAAGGTAGGCAAAGCCTTATTGGAGGACTCTCTGTTTTGGGTCTCGCGGGAGCATCCCAGGGATTAGCTCATGAGCTTCTTGAAGAGTCGGGGGGGGGGTATTTTTCTTGCTGTGACAAGCCAGAGCAGTTTGGTGGTGGTGGGTTGTGAGGCGGTAGTACCCCAGCCTCATTGGCTATGGGTGGTAGCTGTCCTTTCTCTTGTCTTCCTTGAGGACCCTTCTGTCTTGTTGTTTGCCAATCCCTCAAAACACAGAAGGCAACAAAGTGGCGCCCTGCCCCTTGTGGGTCTTCATAATCTCAGTCTTCCGTTTGGCTCATTTCCTCCCCCATATAGAAGGTGGAGGCAGGGAAGGTGCTGGGCTCTTGTTCCAATGCTTTGAGGGTGATGGCGTTCATTGCTGTGGACTCTCGCTGGTTAGACAAGGCAGGACTGAGCCTGATTGAATTCCCAGAATCCTAAAGGACCTGATCGCATGGGGACTGCTTCTTCATGCTATCCCAGGCACCATACAGGGCAGAAAAGTTGGATTGGTCTAGGAGGTCTTACAGCATGCAAGGTGGCTGAGGTCATAGTGGAGATAAGGCCAACCAGGAGCTAAACATGGCTCAGGGAGTCCTTTTGGACCTTCCTGTTCTCATCTTTTCCTTTGAATAACTTGTTTGGGTCCTTCCAACGTTGTAATACCATCCTACAAAGAAACCTATCAACATTTACCAGTATAGCTTTTGGGAGGAAAGTCCCAATACATCTCTTTGAGCTGTAAGTTTTTGCTTCTTCTCCATTTGCATTCTTGTGATCAGGCTCTCACTTGCATTTCCATTGTATGTTTTGAAGTTCACCCTGTGTCTTTGTGCATGGCAGAAAGAGAAGAATATTTCAAAGCTTCCTTTGTTTTGATTTTTTTTTTTAAATCAGTGTGAACAAGTGATCATAGGGATTGAGTAGAAACAGTCAGGTGTCAGCTACAGGAAGAGGACAGAGGTGGTGGAATCAGGCAAGGCATTGCAAAAGAGAAAGAGCTTGAGAAAAAGGAAGGTGCGAGGCAGGAAGTAGGAGACTGAATTGTTCACTGCCTGATGGTTGTAGAGAGCAGCTGTGTTGTGGACAAAGCAGTAGCAAGACATGAGGTCAGCTTGCACCAGAAGAATAAAACGAGAGATAGCCAAGGTTCTTTTTTCCCCAGTGCCAAAACTGCTACTAGGTGTTTTCAGGCGTCAAGCCTGAGCCACCCATTGAAACCACGGGGGAAATTCTAGTAGCTTCATGAGCCAAAGCATCAAGGCCAGCAAGTGCTGTTGCTCCTTTCCAGACCTTGGCAGATTTGACGTGTCCAACCCAACATGCATGAAACCATAGTTCTGCGCTGGTGCCAGCTGGGCCCTGACCCCACTGTGACTTCTCAGTCTCCATTTGGATTGCCATCGCACATTGGTGCCTCTGCCATTTTTCTTTTCCTTTCCACAAACAGTTTCTTTGCCTGAGCTAGCGCAGTGGGGGAGTCAAGAATGGGGCTATCCTGCAATCCAAAATGCCCCTGGGAGTACTGGCTGTCAGATTTCCTTGGTTGGTTTTTGAGTTATCCTTTTGCTTCTTTCTTACCCCTGCTTGTAAGCAGGTGACCTCCTTCTGGAGCACTGGCACCTCTCCACGCAGACTGTCCTTTCCCAGCTTGCCAGGCCTGATGGCTGCCCTCTTGGTAGCAAGGGCAGCCCCACCCTCAGCCACACAGGGATTGTGATTCACTGCTGTCAGCTGGCCGGGGCCTTCGGGAGGAGCCAGGAGTGACTCACTGTCCTGGCTGTTTTGCCAGCTGTGCCGGTTGGGATGAGAGAGAGGGAGGGAGAGAGGGCGACAGACTGACTGGGGGTGGGAGGTGGGCGGGTGCAGCTCTCTGCCTCTCCAAGAGAATTAATCTGCCACTGCCAACGCAGCCCTCTTGCCTCCTCTCTTCTCCAGTACAGAGAGCCGTTTCCCTCTTCTCCCTCAATGACGCTGTGCTGAGCCCCGACGTGCCATCCACCCACAGCCCCATCCTTGGGCACCTGAGCCTGGAGAGGCAGCCAACGCCACGCACGACACCCACCATGAGGTAAGGAAGGCTATCCGGGGTTCCCTCAAGAGTTGCAACTCCCGTCTTGACTATCTTACATGAAATTGACACACAGCTGACTAAGAAATATTGGAGGATCCTAATATACATGATAACAGCTGCCAGAATTAAATACGCAAAATTATGGAAAAATGAGGGGGTCCCTAAAATTGAGCAATGGTTGTATAGTCTTCTGGAAATGAAGGCATCAGACATACTGTCTCAAAGACTGATAAATTTAACAGAAGAGAGAAAAAACCGCGAGTGGGCTCCTATAGACACCTTCCTTCAAAAGACAAAGGAGCAAGGCCAGCTGATACAGTAGGCTTCTATAAGCAAATTCAGAAGAAGAAATTTACTTTAAAACTAAGTTAAGGGGTTTAAAAATATGTTCTGTAAAGACATGGAAAGAAAAAGAAAAAATGCTTAGAATTAAGCGTGTATTTTAGAAAAAAAACACTTTGATTTAAGTGTTAAATATCAGGAGTAGACTGTAAGTAGATACTTTCAGAAGTAGGGTTTGAAATAGAAACGTAGAATACACTGTATCTTAGGTGGAAACGATGGAAGGTTAAGAAAATACGGAAATTTTTACCTATAAGTATAGACAAAATTGTATTTTATAAAATGTATAACAAGGATAAATTTTTTTAAAAAAAAGAGTTGCGGCTCCTTTCTGGACACCTTGCGGGAAGACAAGCTGTCATTTATATATGACTTTTTATGCTTAGCAGCCAGCATTTTTTTAGTGCCTTATACCCAGGTCCCTTCTTGGATGGAGCACAAAGGGCTATTCTCTTTCCCTTGTGCTTGATGCAAAACCCTCCCATACCCGGCAGCTGTCAAGCCCTGGGAGGGGGTGGGGAAGCTGCCGCTGCTGTTTATGGGGGGAGCAATTCAGACCCTGAAGATCCAGCTGCTCTGGACTCCTGGGTGAAGGAAAAGAGGGGTGCATTCAATTTCAGAGCCCATCTTCATTTCTCCCCTTCTCCAAGCTGAGGCCAGCTACTTCTGTGTGGTCTAAATCGCAACGTCCTTTTTCTTTATCAACTATTAAGTGACAGCACAGGTGGCCCTCCTGGAGCTTGACAGCTTTCAAGTAGAAGGATGATGCAGAATTGTACATCTGGAGCTACAAGCCCATGTAGGATCTTGGCCAGTGTTTGCATTTTGTGATATAGAACATGTGACATAAGTTTATTATAAATTGGGTTAAGTAAACTAAATAAAGGGGAATTGGGTCTGGGTGACCTAGGTAGTGGTGATGCTCTCTCCTACTTCTAGCAGCACAGGAAAGAACAGAATTGTCCATGTGGAGGAGTTTTAGTTAGGGGAATGGAGATGCTGTGGGTAAAAGGATCAGGCACTGCCTATGAGGTGGGTCCCCTCAGCTCAAGTGCTCACTCTAAATAGGGGAAAGGAGCGTGGTTGCCAGGTGGGGCCTCTGTGTCTGGTTCCATGTTAGCTGAAACTTGTGGAGTAGGCGTGCAAAGTGTCAGAAAGTGGGTGCCCTTTCGGCTTGCACCTCTGTGCCTGCTGTAAAAGAATAAACCCCTCCCCCAAGAATTCCCAGACTTGTTTCTGGGTGTTTTGGGATTGGAGCACCAAATAGCTTAGAGCAGCAAGGTGAGGGGTGGGGAGTTGGGATCACAAAACCACGTTCTTGTTTTGCAGATATTTTCTCTTTTCTTTTTTTTTTTCATCTAAAGTGTAGATCTTCTGGGCTTGAAATGTCTTGGTGTTTCTTCGTCTGTCTGCATCTTTTATGTATGGAGTTGCTGCAGCCGCCAAGGTTTTCAGTGTCCAAAGAGCTGCTGCTGGCTTCCTTCTTAAAGGATTAGGAGCCTTCAGGGAACCATGAGTGTTTCCCCTGAGCCAGCCATACATCCATGCCCTAGTCATTTTTGGCTGCTGTGCTTTGCTCCTGCTCACCAAAAAGGCTCCCTCCTGGAGGTCAGATGGTTTTCATGGACACAGAGTAATAACAGTCATCTCTGGTCTTTCCTCCCTCTCTTTCTCTGCAGTGAGGAACCACCGGTAGATCTGACGGGCAAAGTCTACCAGCTTGAGGCCATGCTGAAACAGCTCCACAGCGACTTGCAGAAGGTAAGAAGCTGCAGCTGGCCCTCGGATTCCCTTTGCCCAGTGCATTCACTTGGCTGAGGGGAAGGGAAGAGAATTTTAGCAGGTGCCTCTTTTCCTGCAAAAGGTTGAAAGAGCTAGGGACGATGAGCCAGGGGAAAAGGAGGATTCTGGTGGGAGAAAGACCAGACTCTCGAGGGGCTGCCTTGCAGAAGATGGAGCAGAGTCATCCTCTTGCTTCAGCAGGCAAAACTAGAACGAGCAGTGGAAACAGCAAGGAAAGAGATCTCGGCTAAACATTAGGAGAAAGTTCCTGCCAGTGCGAGCTGTTCAGCAGGAGCATAGCCTATCTCAGGAGCTGGTGGGCTCAGCTTTACGGGGGCTATTTAAGCAGAGGCTTCCCAGCCATCTGTCCAAAATGAGGTAGTTGCACTCTGCGTCCATCCATCGTCCTTCCATTGCTTCATTGATAAGCTGTCTCCCAGACTAGGGCTCAAGGTGGCACAACATTACCATAAAGGCACATAGAGTTAAAAACATATAGAAGTTGAGATTAAAACAGTATTAAACTAACAACAGAATTAAAACAATTTTAAAAATACTACCTTTAAAAGGAGATTAAGAACAGCTTTGTTGTTGTTACATGCCTGCAAGTCATTTCTGACGTATGGCAACCCTAAGGTAAACCTGTCATGGCGGTTTTTTGGGGCTGAGAGAGTGTGATGTGCTCGTAGTCACCCAGTGGGTTTCCATGGCCGAGTGGGGAACTGAACTCTGGTCTTTACTGTCATAGTCCAACATTCAAACCACTGCAGCACGCTGGCTTTCACAAAAAATGGTACAGCACCATGAATACCCTTCTGTTGTTAACAATCACTTCCCAAAGGTTTACTGGGATAGAAAGGGTCTTAACCTGCTGCTGAAAGCACAGCAAGGAAGAAGCTGTCCTATCTTTCCTGGGGAGGGAGTTCCAAAATGTGGGAGCAGCCATGGAAAAGACCCTCTCCTGTGTTCCCACCAAATGTGCTAGTGAAGGTGCTGGGATAGAGGGGAGTGCTTTCCTTGAGGGTCCCAGCACTCAGGCAGGCTTGTATGGGAAGATAAGGTCCTTCAGATCTTGAGCAAAGGGCTTGGAGTAGATGATCTCTAAAGGCCCTTCCAACCCAGTAGTTCTGGGTCAGAAGCTGCCCCTCCTGGGAGGATCTTTTGTCAACCAGGGATGTAGGATAAGGAGCACGAGAACCCTTGCAGTCGGAAGAAGTGGGAGAGAGAAAGAGAGACAGGAGTCCTGTGTTGTTTTCTCATCTGGGGCTGTGGCCAGTCTCCAAACTTCCTTTCCCCACTGCGGTGGCCCTGCTTTTCTACTCACTGAAGGGGAACTGGTCCATCTTTCCCAAATGCAGGAGAAACAGGACAAGGTGGTGCTCCAAGCGGAAGTGGCCAACCTCCGGCAGAACAACCAGCGCCTGCAGGAGGAGTCGCAGACAGCCAACGAGCAGCTACGCAAGTTTGCCGAGATCTTCTCCAACGCCGTGGAGAAGAAGGAGCTGTGAGCCCAGCTGCCCCCGGGCCCCTGGGCACACAAAGTGGGGAGGGGTGGGCTGCTTACACCGATATAGGAAGAGACCACGGTGGCATCTGGGCGTGGACGCTTCCGTGGAGCCAAATGCACCACTTGCTCCCCCAGGAGAGAAGGCTTTCATTCCCATACAGAGCGTGGCCTCAAGTGTCCTCTGCCCTCCCCCCTGCACCTCCCCTTCGCCTGCTCCTTTCTTGCTCTCTCCCGCGTGGACCATGACCTCGAATTTTGTGCCACTCTCTAATGAATAGAGTGGACATTGGAGTAAGAGGGAGGAGCAAAACTGGTGTTCCGAGTCAAGCACACCTTGCCAACAATGCCTGTACAGTGATGATGGCACTCCAGCAGCAGGACACCCAGGTTGCACGGAGAACCAGAAGAGGGCATCATGACACTCACGTGGCACCGCCAGAAGCGGCAGCACGGACCAGGCCAGCCCTGTTGGCCATGCTTAATCCTTGCAAGTGACCACCAGGGGGCGCGTTGGCGTTCTAGCAGACTGGATCTATCGGAGCGAAGCGCCTGAGCGCAGCCGAGAGTCTAAAAGAGCACTTTCTCACAACTAAATTATTTTCTAGAGAATGCAAGGTTGGGAGTGGCTCAGGAAGTTTAAAAAAAAAATAAAGTTTAAATGTATATGTTCTTTATAAAACACTATATTTGTATAAATGGTACTGTTTGTAATTTTTTTTCTATGAGATTTCCATGCATGCACCTGAATTCAGCACACCCGTTTTGTCCCCAGCTGCAGCAGAGATGCAAAAACCAGAGTTGGAACTGGGGAGGAGAGATGTGTGCAACCCCCTTGAGCAACCTGGAGTAAGTGGAGTGCTTTTGCCCCCCCGGGGTTGGCTCCAGTGAGGCCGAAGGCTCCACTGGATTCTACCTTGTCACTGGCCTTCAATACTTCTTGCTGCTTCTGAGGAAATTGGCAACCTCATGCTGTCCTCCAGGTTGAAGAGTGGAGAGGGCAGCTCTTTAACCCTTTCTGCCCAGTGCTTGAGAGCCCCTTTCATGCCATCTTCTGTGAGCTCCCCAGCTGCACCTCCCTCTTGCTTCAGACAACCTTTTTCCATCTCTGCTGGGCAGGGACAAATACGCCACCCACAGGGCACGCAAGGGGCACTCAGGTGTCCGTGTTCAGCTCTTCTGCAATACGGCAGTGGCTGCTTCTTCTGATCTGGTATGTAGTGAATTTGTGGCTTCTGTCTGTTTGGGTTTTTTCCCCTGTTGTGTGTTAAAGCATGTTGTTGTTTGTAACTGGCGGCACGGTCCTGCCTGGGAACAGAGGCGGGGTGTGTGGCAGATTTGTGGGGCCTTGAGCCGCCTTGCAGAGGGCAACAAGGCAGCTTTCGTTCAGCTCAAAAAGAAGTTGCTTCTATAGATGCGGCTCAGGGGCCCTAAAATGCTGTGTGGGTTGGTTGAGGAGGAAGGGCAGTGTCTGTAAACAGCAAAGACAGGAAAAGTAGGAGGGCTAGGAAACGAGGGGGTCAGCTTAGCTCATGGCACCCCCAATTCCGTTTTTAACCCAGAGCGTTCCTGACTTGAAGTCATAAAACCAGCGTCTGAACTATGCAAAACCCCAGACTCTGGGACCACTTCCTAGCTAGGGGGCTGTCTTCCTCTCCTGCCCCCTCCTTGGCCCTTTCTGTGGGTCTATCAGCCATGCGAACTGCCGAAAGGGAAATTATTTTTGAGTCGGGGGGGGGGATACTTGGCTGTTGCCAACATGAACCGGCTCAGAGAATTGCAGACAGATGCACCATACATGTCTTAACTCAGAAGGGTGCTGCCTGCTTTCTGGCCCCGTCAGCAGAAAAACCTCACCCATCATCCCCACCCCTCACCAGTGGCAGGGAACTCTTTCTTGTCCAGTGCCTCTGCGCGTCTCTCCTGTGCAGGAGACATCGGCCTTTCACCTGTTCAGCTACTAGAGAAGCTTTCTGCTGTCTGGCTGGGAGGACATATAAAATAGAGGCCTCTGCAGGATTTTTTTTTTTTAAAAGTTGTCCATCTTTAGCTGGGATTTTCAGGGTGGTGGCGAAGTCACAGGTACAGTTGTGGTGGGGTTAGTCCTAAGCAAGCTGCTCTCCCACACTCTTTCCTCCCTCTGTTTTCTGCTCCGCAAAATCCCCATGAGGTTCATCACCACCCCTACCCCTTACGGAACAGGCAGCACCCTTTCCAAAACAGTCTCTTATTTTGTACCGAATCTCACAACAATTTGTATGGATTTGTCTCCCCCTTGTCCCCCCACCGTTTTATTTGTAATTAAATCCTTTTTAGCGTCTTTTTCTGTGACGTAGGAGAACGGCCCCGCCTGTTGCTGGATCCCGGTGGAGCCGGTGGGTGGGGAACTGTCTCCGTTTTTGTCTGTTGTGTTGTGCGTGAGTTGTTTCTCGTTTTTAATTTTCTAAGAATCTTCACAGATCAAATCTGTTGTATTTAATTTTTTTTTTTTTTTTGGTCTTAAAAAAATTGCTGATAGGAAAGAACCAGCTTTTGTAAAATAATACAACCTCCCCAGTGTAATTCTCTGGAATCTTCAATATTTTTTTTTTGGCACGCCTCAAAAGTGGGGAGAGAAATGGAAATAAATGTTTCATAGAAAAATCTCTTGTCTGTTTCTTTGGGCTGGGCAGGAGCGTTGGGGAGGGTCTGTATCCAGCCTAATCCACTTTTCTCTTCAGTACCCCATGTCAGACTCCAGATATCGCCTGGCACGTGGGAAGGGAGGCGGGGGAAACGGGCCGTGGTACCCAGACGTCTCTCTTTTCTTTTCCATTCTGTTGTCATGGCAACAGCTCTGTGCTAGAAAATGTTGCTTCTTTCTACAGGTGGAAAGTCGGGATGCAGGTGGGGGAGCCTGCTCTTTTTCGTCTCTTTCCTTCAGCAGTCTGGATGCACCTGGTGCTAGGATCCTGCGTCTCCCCCACCGACCCACCCACCCCATACATGGTTAAACCGGGAAGAGGCTGTCTGTGTTTGAAAGAAGCAGCAGCACAGGAGGGCTGGCTGTAATTCAGACCACATTTAATGCACAGAACAATCCAAGCACATTAAAAGATGCAGGCAACAGAACAACACCGTGTACACAAGGCGGGGGCTTGGCAGGAGTGCTCCCCTGCTAGCCTTCAGCAGCCTCTTCTCCCCACACCCCAAAACCCCTGATGCAGTCTCCCCCCAAGTTGGGGAGGGGTGGGGAGGTAGCTTTCTACCTTTGTCCACCTTTTTTGTTCTTCAAGTTTTCCTCTCTCCCCCCACCCACATTTTTAAAATCCAGCAACATTGAAAAATAAAAGACTCCTGCCTTGTTCATAGCTGGGAGGTCCCCTCACCTGGCCTTCATCATTTTTCAGGTGACCGTCCTCATGCACGCGCGCACACAAACACACACACACCCCAAGCCCATCACTTAGTGTTTTTGTCCTGACTCGGCTGGATGTTGGAGCTCCACCCCTACGGATTTCCTTCCTCCCCATTTTGACAAGAGAGGAACCTAAAAAAAGAAAGCAGCAGCAGAGGAACGAGAGGGAACTCCAAACTCTCGTAAAGCAAAAATAACCAAATTTTAAAAAGAAAACAAAAAAAACGTGAGAGACAAGGTAGCACATGGGGAGGCAGCCTCCCAGCTGCCCTCCCTACCAGAGGAAAAGCCAGAAAGAAGAAACCATTTTGCATGCAACATCATTCTGTTGGGGTAGGAAGGAAGGGCGGGGCGGGGGGGGAGCCCTTCCCTTCCCAGCCAGGAGATGGAGGGAGAGGGCAAGGAACCAAGAGAGAGAGGCTGGCCCCTGCTTCCCTCTCTGGCTTTTATGGCTTTTGAATTGAGTTTTTTGGCTCCTTGGGATTGACAGGGTGGGTAGGAGCCAGGCAGGCAGTGGTGGGCAAAGGCAGGAAGGAGTCGGCCCCGCTGCTACAGCTGGGTTGGAGAAAGTGAAGAGGGAGGGCTGTCCCACCAAAAGATCAGGACACAAAACCCCATCGCTCTTAAAGAGCAGAGAACACGGGGATTCCAGCCAACCTGAAGGGGCAGGCAAAAATATTACTGTTCCAAGGCCAGAGCTCAAACACACACGCACACATCTGACCGGTGGCCCCTGTCCCACCACGACTAAGATCTTGTGGCCATCCAAGCAGGCTGGGGGGTGGGAGGGGGCAGAGGGCACCGGCCTAGGTCAAAGTGATGTAGGCGGAAGCCTTCTCCTTCAGCTGCCGTAGGCACAAGTGGCAGCTCCAGCTTCCTGTGGGGAAGGAAAGCAAGTGGGAACGTCAGCGCCCCTCTGCCACGGCGGCAGCGAGGGACCCCTTTCCCCTTGGCTGGGCGTCTGGCTCACCTTCCGGGGGCTCGGCCATGGGGGGGCTCAGGCAGTACATGTGGTAGCCCCGGTCGCAGTCATCGCAGAACAGCAGCTGGTCCTGAGAGAGAGACGGAACAAGAGAGAAGGCAGAAAGGCCACTGGGAGGGAGAGCAAGGGCTATGCCATGGGGCAGTGGACTGGAAACCCTGGTGATCTGCAGGGACAAGGGCACCTCAGGGGCAGGATATGTCCTGGTTTAAAATGAAGGGAAACTCTCCTGTGCCAAATTGATGCCAGTAGCATCCACCTTGAGGGGGGAGCAAGATCCCTTTTCCCAAGGCTTTAGCAAGAGTCTCCTCACCCAGTCCAACACGTGCCAGTGATGTCCTGATGGAATTGCACTCGGCATGAATGCGTTGATGCCTACTTATTATTTGCCTTCAAGTCATTCCTGATTAACGGCAAACCTATCACGGCATTTCTTCAGAGGTGGTTTGCCTTTTACCTTCCTCTGAGGCTGAGAGGCTCTGCCTTGCTCAGGGTTACCCAGTGGGGTTCCATGGCCAAGCAGGGATCTGAACCCTGGTCTCTGGAGTCCCTGTCCAGCTCCCAAATACACCACGCCGGTGCTCTTGCTACTGCATTGGCATAGCGTAAATATCCACCAGCAGAGTTACACTGCGCAAACTCTCTCGGGAGCACCAATGTAGCCCGACAAATGGAGATCAATGATGCTTATAGTACTTTGCTGGATGTAGCTGTTGGGTGTTGTCCAAAAAGGCACTCGGCATGTGTATTGCAGCTTATGCCTGTGTATGTCACTTACAGGATGCCAGCCACCACATGCCAAGCAGATGCTTAGCCCTACCAAGAAAGTCATGGAGATGCATGGAAAGGGCACACCTTTGATTTCATCAAAGATTCTTGGATGGCACCCTGGTGGACCAACTTAGACCCTTGAAGAAGGGTCAAGATGGAGGGGAAAGACGCCTAATTGCAACCCTTGGGCACATGGCGCGCAGGGAGGGAGGAGACTAGCGTGATTTGCGCAAAACATTCCCAGAGGTACCAGAAAGGTCAGGGGTGAGGCCCACCCAAGAGGTGTGCTTGTATATCCACTCATGCTCCCCAACCCTAGAACACATCAGGGGTTAAGGGTCTCCCTTTGGAGCAGCCTGGCTTACGTACATCATTCTCTGAGGTCCCGCAGAGGCTACAGCTCTTGCACTCGATGCACTGCCACCGGTAGGTCCGGACAGCCGCCGTCATGTTCACGGTGAACTGCAGGCAGGACGGGTGCCCTGGAGGGGAAAGAAAGAGCAGGTGATCAGCAACGGGCTTGGAGCAGGGAGATGGGCTGGAGCGTCCTTTCCCTTCCTGCCTCTCCCCAAAGGCTTTCTTGAAAAGCCCAGTTTGGGATGTGGCCACACTCCTGACTTGAGCCTAAATCCTTTCGACCGACAAACTGTTAGTGGTACACACAAGTTACACTTTACAGGAAAAGAGATTCCACCTAAACGTTAGGAAGAGCTTCTTGACTGTAAGAGCTGTTTGACAGTGGAATGGATGGCGTCGCAGGGTGCCGGACTCTTTAAACAGAACATCTTTCATGAGTGCGTTAGTTGTGTGTTCCTGCACAGGAGGGGATTGTACTGGATGGCCCTCGTGGTCCCTTCGAACTCTAAGAGCCTCACCTGAACGGCCGCAGTCTGCGCACGAAATGAGATCTTCAGGGCAGCCGGTCTTCTTGGAGCCGCCTAGACAGAAATCACAATAACCGTTTGGTATGACTGTGCCGTCCGGAGCTTTCTTAGCTGTAAAACAGCAAGGAGAGGCCAAAATCAAGGGTGGGGCCACGGAGACCTTCTGTGCACCCAACAAACACTTCCTCCCTCCTGTGGGGTGGGGGCAATTCCACCCCCTACCTCCTTCCATCTGTCCGCACATTCACCTACTCCCAAAGTGCAGCTACAGCCTCATGAATGAGCAGCTCCGATTTTGCTCTTGCCTTGGCAACAGGGCAAGGATCCAGAGAAGCTGGCATGTTCCAGGCAGGAGTGACCCATCTTACTCCCTCGGAATGGAACTTGCAAGCTGCCAGCCCAGTGTCCCAGTATCTTATTCTGCCACGTGCCCACGCTGCTGCAACATCTGTGTGCCATCTGTACACATGCATTCATCAACGCAGGCTTGCGCAGCTGGGCTATCCATGCAACACCCATATGGAAGCTGCCTGAGTCAGCGAAAAGGCCTTACAAGTTTCTAGCCCTCAAGGTCAGGAAGAAAGTGCTCTCAAATGCCTCCACATTCTCCCCCCCCCCTCCATTCCCTGCTCAGAATTCTACATTGTTTGAACTAAGACAAGAATCACACAAACTATGCAAAACAGCGGCTTCCTTGGCACAGTTTTGCTTGGGGAGTTTAGCCTTTTGGGGCACAGAATGCGAAAGGGTTTGGTTTGGTACGGAGTTCTCTCTAAGGGAAACCAGTGGGTCAACTTCCTCTCCACCCACACTGACATCTCACCATGACCCTGGAGAAATCCCTTACAGGAACGGGAAGGAGGAGACTGAAGCAAGAAAAAGGCAGTGTATTGGGCTAGGCAGCTTCTCCTCTCCACCCCTCTGAAAATAGCGGGTGAGCTACCCTGACTGATCCTCCCATGGCCTCTTCTTTCTGTACCTCAAGCTTCACAGGGCTACCCTGGGATTTACCTGTGTGCCTGCGCTGGTTCTCTGGGACCCAGTTCAGCTCTTTGTAAAACTCTGGAGAAAGCCAGAAATGCAAAAAATAAAAATAATGGAAATAAGCACGGTGATGGGGAGGAAATGGAGTATATCTAGACTTTCTGTTATGGGAAGCAAGTCACGTTTCCATGAAAAAAGGGAGTCTGGGTGATCGATCTCTCTGCATATCTGAATAAACAGATAAACAAGCAAAGGAAAAAAAATACATAAAGCAAGACCTGCTTGGGGAAGGCATGGGAGGCTTTATGAAGGAACGGAAGGCACAGAAGTGGTTATCTAATGCCACAGTCAGGCAGGGCGTGTGTGCAAGATAGAAGATAGACAAGGCATCTGTATATAAAACAGGCACCCTCCTTGCTAGGGTTGCAGCCTCCAGACTCGGGGCAGGGAGGCCATCTGTGCTAAGGCGGGGAAGCTCAAAGAGCCAACGGAGGCACCGCACCATCTCTGGGTCAGGCAGTGGCAACTGCCCATCCGTCGCCCTCGATCCAAGAGGGTCCCAGGAGCCCTGCTCCCTTTCTCTGGGGAGCGTGGCTCTCCGGAGTCCCTCCCCCTCATCCCTCCTTGCATCTTGCTCCTTTGTGCAGATTCTACTCCATCAGCATGCGCCGGTCTCCATGGTAACTGGCTAGAAAAGGGATGGGATGTGTTCATTCGGGAGGAGGGGTGGGGAAGGAGGACGCTCCTCTTCCCCCTTCCTTTTGAAAGCCATCGTGGTGCTGTAGGGGTAGGATAAAACATGCTAGACTTGCCCCAACCACACCCTGATTGATGTCCTTTCTCTTATTAGCTTTCACTCGTCTGCTCCTTCCTCACCCCCCTCCAAAAAAAGTGGGGAAAAGCAGGGAGAGGAATCGCAATCCATTCAGTTTCCCTTTGCTATGCACAAGGACCCTCCCCTTCTTTCAGCAATGCCGGTGTGTGCAACCACAGACATAATGTAACCCGCTAACTATTATTGAACAGTGGGGTTACCATAACACGTGGCAACTTTGTACACCCCAGATTTTCAGAATGTCACCCGGGGGGACCATGACGCTCCCCCTCCACAGTCTAAATATCACTCCCACTGACGTATGCCAACACACAGACCAAACCTACTGCCACAATGTCACATTGCCATTTCCACACAAGCAGAGAGATGGGCCCCGGGTGGATGAGGAGGGATCTTCCCAGACACAGGCACACATAGGCACACCCACAAAGCGTGCACAGATATGTATAGCACCTATGTGCGTGTGCACACACACAAACACGCAACACATTCTGCTGCAGAGGGCAGGCCAGCCCCTAATCAGTCTACATCCCATGGCAAAAATTCAGGTACTGGTAAAACCAACTCTGAGTATTCCTTGCCTACGAAAACCCTGTGAAATTCTTGGGGTCACCCTAAGTCGACTTGAAGGCACATAAAACACACCTTTTGCTGCCATTTCAATCAGCTAGCTTTAATTTGGGTTGCTTCTTCCCATTTCCAGTCTTTTAAAAAAGAAACTTAAAATGCCCAGCCTCCTTTGCCTTATTAATTACAGTCGGCCCTCCATATCTGCCGATTCTGTTTCCACGGCTTCAGCCAACCGTGGCTTGAAAATATTCCAAGAAATAATCCAAAAAAGCGCATTCTGATTCTGCCATTTTATATACGGGATGCCGTTTTACCACACCATTTTACACAATGGGACTTGGGCGTCCACGAATTGTGGTAATCCACGGCGTGTCCCAGAACCAAACCCAGCATCCGAGGGCCACCGTATTGTGTCGAGCGAGATCGCGCCCTCGTTCCCAACCCAACACAACAGGAGAATTTCCTGACACCTTGAATGGATCGTGCTAGATCTCTTTTCCACACTGCCCTGAATGCCTCTGTTTCTTCTTCATTCACCAACCAGCCGGTGCCCGACTTGGGGGCTTTCTGTCTGTGGGGGTAAGAAAGAAAGGGGGCATGCTTCCATCTCCCCCAGGTGCCTTCCAAAGATCTGGATGGGAAAAGGAAGGCTCTGTTTTCCCCACAACACACACACACCTCCTACAACCCAGCATCCCATCAGACAGTCAGGACTCCTTGGGGGTCCCGCTTAATTGAAAGGATAAATCAGAGCAGGAAACGCTATACCTGCCAACTCCACCCACTAACGTTGCCGTGGCAACTGTCCGCACGGGCAGGAGCAGGGCTGCTGGGTTGGGGAAGGTGGCTGGGATATCAGAAGTGAAGGCTCTCGCTCAGCCACGGGGACTGGGGTGGCAGGAGGTAATGGAATGGGGCCATCCTCTTGCAAGAGGAATGGCGGTGGCGGAGAAAGAAGACCCCACTGTATTTTTTTGTAGGTTAATTCATGTTCCCTGGATGCAAACTTTTGAAATGCAATAGCCTAGCAGAGAGAGAGAGAAAGAATGAGAGAGAGAGAGAGAGAGCTGGGCTTCTGCAAAATAAAATACAGCTGAAAAGAAAAAAGAAAAAAGCAGCCAAAACATGGATCCTCTTGCAGAATTTTCTTTAAAGGATTGACCTATTTGAGGAAGGATACTGGAGGCTGCTTGCAACCAAATCAGACTCTGAATTGCTTGTCTAGCTGTCATTCACTACGCTGAACATCAGTAAGGGCTTTCTAGTCTATTGCATGGGGGCGGCGGGTGCACCCTTACTCAGAGATTCACCAGCAGGACTTTCAAGATACAAATGAGCACTGAGCTACAGACTCTCCCTAAACACGACTGCCTTTAATGTCATATATTACATTATTCTTGGCATTTAGCTAGCGCTTATACATGTCCAAACGGCCTTGCCATACATTATTTGGTCTAAACCCAACAACAGCCGTGCGAGGTAGGTCAGGATTAATAAATGCTTCCAAAGAAATGCAAACTTGTCTGAGGCACAAGGTCTGGGAGGCTGAGCTTTCCAAAGAGAAGACCCCTAATGAACCTGCAATCTGTTCCCCAGAGCCAAACTAGACGACTCTACCAGCATGCATTGGGGGGCAGGGGTGGGGGGGGCAATTCCTCCTTCTGTAGTAAACAGAAGGGCAGGACACTCACGTTTGTGGTTGTTCTTACGATGGAAGGGCAAGGTGTGGCGTTCAGGGCCCTCCTCGCCTTCCTCTTCTGCCAGGTGTGTGTGCGTGTAATGGTAGCTCAGTCCCGGGCGGTTCTTGTAGCGCTTCCCGCAAACTGAAGGGGAGAGAAAAAAGACACACTGATGGTAAGCATTTCCCCTGGAAAGCCTACCTCATTACTAACATGCTCCCCAAAAAAGGAGTAACAGACAGACCAGAATCTTACATGACACAATGCAATGCAGTAGTTCCATACACAGACCAGTTACAGCTGGCCATGGCTGGTGTCTGGCTATGTTCCCCGTAGCCAGACGCAAAACGATTGTGTCATCCACAGCTAAGATTCTCCGCAGTCCCAGTGAATGATGGGATCACTCTGCATCTGCCTACGGCTACAGGACAGAGCCAGATACTCCCCCATGCCCATTCTCCACCAGCTACGGAGTGCCTTTGGGAGAGCTGTAGAGGACCGATGGTAAGTCCCGGGGGTGTGCTTTGGTCATGGCAGACAGAGGGAGGGAACACCAATCTGCGCAATGTCCAAAAAAAAAAAGACATACAAAGGGGGACTTGCACCTGTGTATGTCACGAACGGGATGCCGACCATTCAGACACAAATTCATCTGCATTGGAAAGAAACACTCTCCAGAAGGTGGATTCCCACACTGCTGAGCTGTGTTCTTTGCAGAACTGAGTCACGATCTCCTGGCGGAGGACGTCGAGAAGAGAGGTCCACCAACAAGGAAACGCACATCTCTCAAAAATAATTGTGTAACTCATGCTACACAATTATAGCACTGTGAGTCCACTTTAACTGCCATGTTTCCATCCTATGGAATCCTGGGATTTGCAGTTTCAGAAGAAGGGTTTAGAATTCTCGGCCCCCCAACTACAAACCCCAGGATTCCATAGAATGTAACTATGGCAGTTGAGGTGGAATCATAGTGCTATAACTGTGTAGTGTGAAAGGACTCAGAGTTGTGGGGGCTGTGAAAAATATTCTGCCTGCTGGGAGGTACTGCATAAGATACAGTCACCTTCTCCCCAAACCCAGGTTCCTTCATTAGTTCCTGCCCAGAACTGTTCCCAATTTCCCTCTTCAGCATCCAAATGAAACTTCACAACACATGCCATGGTGCTTCCTCCAAACTCTGCTCTGGCCCTCCAGAACCCACAGTCTTTATTCTGCATTTGGAGGACTATTTCTACTCCATTTCTCTAAGAGCTTGGAGACCAAATGGAAGCTCTATCTGCTCCATAGCTTTTTACCAAAGGGAGGCAGCCTGAACACCAAGGAGTGTCAATTTTGTCGAGCAATTTTGCTATTTTTTGGTAAATAAATAAGAGTAATTTTACCATTTTTTTAAGTGAGCAATTTTACCATTTTTCCTCTCAAGGCAAGAAAATCCTCAAAAACCACATGGATTTTTTGAAGATCATTCACATCTCAGGACTAACCCTGTGTGAAAAAAATATCACTTTCTGTACAGAAAACAGCATTTACTGTGCAGAAATGTCCTTTTCTGTGCGGAGGCTGGATGCCATCTGTCGGGCGTGCTTTGATGTGGGTTCCTGCATGGCAGGGGTTTGGATGGGATGGCCCCTGGGATCTCTTCCAGTTCTAAGATTCTACGAAATCATGCACAGAAAATGGTTCTCTGCACAGAAATGCCACTTTCTGCACACACAAAAAATGTTTGTACGAAAAATGTTTTTTCATAAGCCCCCAAACAGCAAAGATTCTCCTCTGTCTAACATTAGAGTTTTCCAGCACTAGGAAAATCTATTTTCCATCAATCTTTCAGATACGTTTCATTTCTAACGGCAACCAAAGCCCACTGGGGTTGGCGGGACAGAGGACAAGTGGAAGCCAATGGGCCACCGGGGCAGAGCCACTGACTTTTTAGTTTTCCAGCCAACATTCTCCTTCACGTAGTTTAAGTACACTTTATACCTCCTCACCGCACTGTTAAAGTGCTATTATTCCACTTTCAACATCCCATGGAATTCTGGGATTTGCAGTTCACTGAAGCCAAAGAGCTCTCTGGCTGAGAATTCTAATTGCCCCTCCCTAAACTGCAAACCCCAGGATTCCATAGGATGCCGAAAGTGGAACACGAGCCCTATGACGGCATAGTGCGGAAAGACGCCTAGTTTTAGCTGCCGAGATCCCAGACATCCCGAACCACCGTCAAGCCACCCGTGAGGCAAACGGTCGGCATCATCCACCCTCCCTCCAGCCAACACCCAGCAGCTGCTGCTCCCAAGGACGCACACTCACTGTCACAAACATAGGGTTTGTCTCGGTCCTCCAGCAACGCGGCGTCCTGTCTCTTCCGCAGCCCTCCAATCCCGTACGCCTAGGGTCAAGGAAGAAGAAAGGCTTTAAGGGACTCTGGTTTTAACACTACTGCTTTTGATTTCCAAAAGTGAAGCAGATTCCAGACTGCATGGACACATAACGGGGAACACGGGCCACACACATACAGAGCAATGCCAAATACCACCATTGGCCACTGTAAAGTGCCTGCAGAAAAAAACGGGTATCTCTGCAGGCCTTCTCAAAATGGTGACAGGAAGTAAACGTGTCCTCCTTCCTGTCGCCATTTTGAGAGGCTTTCCAGCCTTACCTTACAACACAGCCCCCATCAACCCCACACACTTACTGTCTTTCGAGACAATTCACTTTTCTTGGCACTCAACAGCAATAAAGACAATGCAGTTTGCAGCAGGACAAATCCCATCTCCAGGAATAATAAATACTAATTTGTTTTACATCACTTTCCTTAATGGTGGATTCTTTAACGCCTATCATGAGACTGGGTTTTTTTTCCACTGCTACTTTTTGGCCAGAGCTATTAATGCAGGTTTGGCTGGAGTACGGACAGAGATCATTGTAATCTCCAACAAAGAATGCAGCTGCCTCTCGGGAGTCCTTAGTGAGGAGCAGGGGCAGAGCTTGGAAAAGTTACTTTCAGGGAGACTTGTATCCAGTTGTTAGTTCCAACCAAATCAATGCAACTTTCAGAAGTTTTGACTCACCAAACTCCTATTGGTTCAAAGGGCCAACCCGAGTTGGGACTAACAACTGGATTTAGGCCTTAGATTACAACTCCCAAAATCCCCTATCAGCACAGCTGGGGCCATGTGGGCCAGGGGATTCTGGGAGCTGTAGTCCAAAATAAATACTTTTGGCCAAGCTATGACCAGGATCATAAAGGGTGTTGCTAGTCTCTTGAACCCAGAGCCATAATGTCTGCTTCTTTGAAGAGCCCTAAGTGTGGGTCCCCAACATCTGAACTCCCTCTTCTGCCCCTTCTTTATAGAGTAGGAGTTGGCAACTATGGTAAGTGTGAGTGGCCAATCTTGCCCCCCCCCCCAGGATGCTCTGGGAGGCACATGGGCTACTAAAAAAAAAATAGGCAGAAGTCCACTTGTGGGTCTCAAAAAGGGGTATTTTTGATGTTGAACAATACAGGGAGGCCCTGAAACTCCTTTAAAAAGTATATTGTTATACCTGGAAGCTTCTGGGAACATCAAATCACTCTCTTTTTTTGGTCAAAAGAAAGTCAGGCTGGAGATTCTGGAAGTGTCAAGGGCCATAAAAACTTTCTTGGGGCCCATACGTGGCTCCAGAGCTTCTCTTTGCCCATCCCTTTTACAGGGCATCTCTTGCCTGCCCAGCCTCTTATATGCTTGGAACTTCCATCCCATCTTCCTCAACCCTGTTCCTTTTGTGCAGCTGGTTTCTTTGAGCTTGACTAACCAATCCTATTAAAAACATAGTGCTGACAAATTGACAAGCCGTTATGAGAGTCAACCAGGTAAACTCAGCAAATCCAACTTGCCAAATTATTGGCTAAGTTCCTTGCAAGACCTGAGCTCCTCTGCACATTCAAACCAACCAACCAGCCAAACAGCTTTGCAAGACGTGAGCTGAACAGCAAGGGCAGCGAAGGCTCAAATTCATCACCCGAGCAGGATGAGAAAAAAAGAGGGAGAGGTAAAGGAGGAGAAGCAAATTCAGCCTAAACATGTGGAAACTTAAAAACGTGCCTTTGTGCATTCAGCTATGAACGTAGATTAAGGAATGTGATTTGAACGGGTGCCAACCCTAAAAAGAAGCTGACCTACTTTGAACGCTGGTGGCTTTTCAGCCTCCGACAAGGAATGGGATTAGGGGCAGAAGGCGGAGAGCGAGACTAAGTGGGGGCGGCTGGGCAGGGGTGCCAGCTGGGAGCAAGACTGGGTGGGGGTGGCAGCGTGTGTGCCAGGGCAGAAGGAAAAAAGAGAAGGAGACAGGCACCCTCTTCCAGTTGACAAGGGCTAGAAAGACGCCGTCTGCCTGTGCGAATGGCTTGCATCTGTCTTTCAAACAAAACCAGCAGGGGTTTTCCAGACCCCTCTGGACACAAGAGGTCAGCTCTTTAAACCCAGCTGAGACACAGCTCCCCTTGGACATTTATGCCTGCAAGATCTTGCTTCCCTCTGCTCTAACCAGGTGTAATTTATTGCCTTAATTGACAAATAGGAGGTTGGGTGGGAGGCACCTTTCCTAGCAAAGGTACTCCACATATGCTCAGAGGTACTCTGCTTTACACACAGTACAGAAACAGACCTGGTGTTGAAGGTTGGCTTCGAGACCCACATCCAGCTTCTAATTAAGTTTCGGAGCTTAGAAAGCCAGTGGTGGAATGGATGATGCTTTCCATAAATAAACATCACATTGTTTCTGACTTATCCCAACCCTAAGGCAAACCCATTGCAGGGTTTTCTTGGTAAGAATTTGTTCAGGAAAGATTTTGCCATTGTCTTCGTCTGAGGCTGAGAGAGTAGTTTCCACAGCTGAGGGGGGATTCAAAACCAGAGTCCTAGTCCAAAACTCAGACCGCTATCCCATACTAAGCCCATTCATATGGCATAATTATAGCACTATGATTCTATTTTAACTGCCATAACAATGTCCAATGGAATTCTGGGATCTGCAGTTTAGTGGGGCTCTAGAGCTCTCTGGTTGACGATTCCAAGTGTATGCACGTGCGTGTGTGTGCACCTTCAAGTCACCTGTCAATTTATGGAACCCCATAAATTTCATAGGTTATCTTAGGCAAGGAATCCTCAGAGATGGTTTTGTCAGGCCATTTCCGCACTAGCTTGTTATAGTGCTATTATTCCTCTTTCAACATCCTATGGAATCCTGGGGTTTGCAGTTTAGGGAGGGGCCCCTTCCTAAACTGCAAACCCCAGGATTCCCTAGGATGTTGAAAGAGGAATAATAGCACTATAACAAGCTAGTGTGGAAATGGCCCCAGTTCCTTCCTCTGAAACACAGCATTCATTGCTGATCTCCCATCCAAGTACTAACCAGGGATGACCCTGCTTAGCTTCCAAGAACAGATGAGATCTAGGGCCTTCAGGGTATTTAGCTCAACAGACTCTAAAGGCACCAGATCTGTCTGATCTTGGAAGCTAAGCAGGGTCAGCTCCGGTCCTTACTTGGATAGGAGACAGTGACAAATTCCTGGTGCTGTAGGTTATATTTCAGAGGAAGGAACTGGCAAAACCACCTCTGAAGATTCCTTGCCTAAGAAAACCCTACCAAATTCATGGGGTCACCATAAGTCAACAGGTGATTTAAAGCCAGATAGACACATTTGAAACACCCTTTTCTAAGCTGCAAATGCCAGGATTACACAGGACGGAACCAGAGCAGTTAAAGCAGAATCATCGTGCTATAACTGCGTAATGTGAAAAGACCCGCTGGCTCTTCACACCTCCTTCTTTCCTCTTTTATCCCTTCCATGATTCAGGGAAGCCAGCTGCTTTCCAGCTTTCCCATGTAATACTATCCCGCACACACACACCGACGGAGGATGGAGAGGCAAAGGGGCAGCCAGCAAATACATGCAAAGACGAGGTGATTTACATAATCTTTATGCAGGCCGGTGCCCATTTGTATCTTGCCTTCTTTTGCCTGTCACTGGCACAGTCAGCTGCGCTGCCTCCCCAACACCACCCACACCTGCTCCGAGCGGGGTTTGGGGGCATGAAAGATTCTGAGTAGGAACTGAACTAGAGGGAAAGGGTTTCTTACTCCAGCTCCCTGGCCTCTCCGCTTCCTTTCTACATCCTCTACGCCAGGACGGCCTCTCCTTTCATGCCAACAGTAGGAATATAAAAACTGTCTTGCTGTGTTGGATCAGAGCTGATCCAGCTTTCCCAGCATCCAACAACCTCTAAGACCAACTACCTACATGCGGTGGGGAAACTCAGAAATGGAATCTGTTTTTTTCTGCTGTCGTTTGTTTCCTTCCATCCCCAGTATTGGGAACATGCCGGTAGAATTCCCCTTAAACTAGGGTTTTATCACACTGCATGGTTATAGTTGTTATTATTCAATTTTTAACAGCCATGGTAAATCTTGTGGAATCCTGGGATTTGCAGTTTAAGGAGGGGCATTTAGTGTTCTCAGCCAGAGAGCTCTTGGGCCTCCCAAAACTACAAACCTCAGGATTCCACTGGATGAAGCCAGGGCAGTTAAAGTGGAATAATAGCACTATAACTGTGCCAGTGTGATAGGGCTACCAGAGGATCTATTTACCTATCCCAGAGATATATAACAGAGGAGGAGGAGAATCAGTCTCAGTATAATACTGAGTATAATACTGCCATTAGTTCATGAAAAAGTTTGCTAACTAATTGTAGAATTCTGTTTTCTCCTGGTTGGATTTCAGTATGAAAAACAGGTTTTTAATTATGTTTACTTTTTAATTGTAATGTGTTTGTCAGTTTACCAAGGTGGATTCTAATGTTCTGTTATTAAAAAAAAATGTGGCTATTATCTTGTTCTGTGCCTTCAATTCATTTCTAACTTATGGTGACCGAAAGGCATCATCATTGTTGTTGTTGTTATTGTTATTACTATTATTATTATTTTGATCTCCATCTGATTATCCTTTCCTTGCCTATATACTGACAGTCTGTTTCCTGTTCTCACGAGCTGCTTTGAGTACGATTTGAGGAAACAGCAGATAAATACATTTACAGGGATGGTTCTCCCAGCAATCTCTGTAGCCCTTCTCCCTGTCCTCCTGTCCAGCTTCCCCTCCTGGAAATGTCCCCCTTTTAATTCCCTGGTTATACCTTGCTTTTGGCTTTGTTCTTACGGCGAGGGACGTCGTCTTCCAGGTCATCCGTGTCCAAGTCATGCAGGAATTCACCAATAGGCGCCTTCTGCAACAGAAAGAAAGGGAATAGCAGAGACCCGACACAGGGAAGGAACGTAAGAGAAGAGCTACACTTTGTCACGGTGTGCCTTGAAGTCATTTCTGACCTATGGCCACCCTGCGGCGGAGCTATCACGGGATTTTCTTGGCAAGATTTGTTCAGAGGGGATTTGCCTTTGCCCTCCTCTGAGGCCGAAAGAGTGTCCCTTGCCTGGGGTCACCCAGTGGGTTTCGTGACTGAGTCATAGTCTAATACTCAGAATATGCTGGCTTTATACTATGAGCCTAAGTTCACATACTTCAGGGATGGAAACTCTCCAGATGTTGTTGGACTGCAATGCCCAGCAGCCCTAAGCTTAGCCTATGGTGAGGTATGCTGAGAGTTGTAGTCCAACAACATCTGAAGAGCCAGACATTCAGCATTCCAGACCTACCACAACAACCCTGGAAGGTGGGCCTCAAGGCTTTATTGATATGCACACATCCCAGCCACACAAGGAGTTCTCTCCTAAAGTTTTCTTGCCAAACGAGGCTCCTGGAACCAGGAGCTCTGGATCATCTGAGATAACAGAGGCTAAATTGCCCTCCATCCCCATTACACCCTAGCCTAAAAGGGCGATCTCCAGTTTCTCAGCCGTTGCTCTCTCCATTATTAACTGAGTTAAACCCTTCACTCATCTAACCCAGCGTTCTCAGCTGTGGTTGTCAGCAGTGGCGCGCCGGGTGTCAGACAGGCAAAGCAGTCGGATAGAGACACTCTCCAAAGTTTCAAAAGAACCTCCTCCTACCTTGAGCACAAGAAGTTGTGGTTAGACTTGCAAAAGCGCCTCTCAAAGGACCGAGACAGAAGGAGCAGCATCTGTACCTTCAGCCCTCCCCACAAGCGGGGTCAAATCCCAACACTTTTGCCCAATCTGGCTGTGAATTCTTTGCTATCCCATCCTGAAGATGCTGAGGAACAAACCCGCAACCTTCATCATAAAAACCATGGGATCTGTCCTTCCTCAAGTTACGAGGAGGTGGCATCGTAGGGGAAAGCAAGGAAGCTGTTTGAAGGAGATTATCTGAGATCGAGAGGGTTGTTGGAAGACAGGGACACATTTGGCCGAGGCCTCTCACCGGACAGTCCAGGCTCAGCTCCTCTTCCTTCAGTTCTGGCTTCTTGTCTCCAGTTTCGGCACACAGCAAGGCTTCCAACACGGGACCCTCGGGCAGGCCCCCCTCTTTCTTCAGAGGGGGCTCGCAATCTGGGGAGAAAGGAGACAACGCTGCAGCCAGGTGGTTTCTTAGGCAGAAATGGGGACCTCTGCTTTTCTAAGCTAAGCTTCACTCCTTCATTTCCTTCTTCAGCCTCCGCCATTCCGTGGTTTATGTACCGAGTCAGACACAGGCATCCCTCATTTAAATCAGTAAAGGAGTTCCTCAGCCTGACTTCTCTGATGGAAAATTTTCATCCATTCTCCAAATTTCTAGCATTGCAGAGAGGGGGACATTGAAAATCATTGCCACCCAGAACTCTTCCATTTTTCTGAGTTAGCATTCCTTGGGTAACTCGGCCTCTTGCTTTTCTTTGGAGGCTTAAAGTGCATTGACAAATGCTCAGCTGAAGTTTTAAGTGACTTCAATGCTAGAAACTTGGATACTGAAGGAAAATTTCACCGGGGGTGCAGAATTCTTATTTGGGGGAGGCAGCACCCTCATTTTGCACCCAGCCTGGGCTTATACAGTTTTAGTCCCCAAACTTCAACTATCGGGGGTATGTGTTACATGGTCATTTTGTTACAATTCAAAGTGTCTAACCCTTTTTGTATGGTTGTTGTTTTTAACCGCTTAGCTGACTTCAACTTACGGCAACCCTCAAATTAGAGATCTTCAGGTCACCTTGTTATCAACAGCTCCACTAAAATCTTGCAGACTTAGGGCTATGGCTTCCTTGATAGAGTCTATGGATCCATAATGCTGCCTTCCACTTTTCCCACTGCCTTCCACTTTACCGAATATTTTCTAATGAGTCATGTCTTCCCATATGTCCAAAATATAACAGACTCCGTTTAGTTATCTTGGCTTCTAGGAAGAGTTTGGCCTCAATTCGCTCTAGGATCCATTCATTTGTCTTTTTAGTAGTCCAGGGTACCCACAGAACTCTCCAACAGCACCACATTTCAAGGGAGCTGGTTCGCTTTCTACCAGCTTTCTACACTGTCCAGCTTTCATAACCATATATAGAAATGAAAAATATTTTGACATGGACAATCCTCTCCTTGGGATTCAATAACATGTATTTACACACTGTGTGCTAACAATCTATCTTTTTTTATGCCTTGGTGCAATCATTAATCACATACCGTAGTCCAGAAAGCAGAAGTCTTGGAAGGGAAGCTATGAAGAAGTTACACAAGATCCTCAGGTGTAAATATATGTCATGAAATACCAAAGTATGAATCAACTAGGCTACAGTATTTCCAGACTCCAGGTAAGCTCGTGAAGGCTGGAAAGTGAAGAAAGCTGGCAAGAAGAGAATCAACCCATTTGAAGTGTGATGCTGGAGGAGAGTTCTAAGGATACTATGGCCCACCAAAAAGATAAAATAAATGCATCCAAGAGCAAATCAAGCCTAAACTCTCACTAGAAGCCAAAATGATTAAACTGAGGCTATCATGCTTTGGACATATCCCAGAAAACACAACTCACTGGACAGACAATAATGCTCAGTAAAGTGGAAAGCAGTAGAAAAAGAGGAAGACCACACTGCAGGGGGATTGATTCTATCAAGGAAACCATACCTGCCCTGTGTTTGCAAGACCTGAGCAGGAGGGCAGCTGATGATCAGCAATCTTGGAAGTTCTCTCCTTGATAGCATTGCCATGAGTCAAAACCAACTTGATGTCAGCAAAATTATCTTTGTTGTTGCAGTCAATGACTAGGGCCATTTCCCCACTACCGTTATAGTGCTATTATTCCACTTTCAACATCCTGTGTAATCCCAGGGTTTGCAAGCCCCAGGATTCCATCGGATGTTGAAAATGGAATAATAGTACTACAGTAGTCTAGAGTGGAAATGGCCTAGCATTAGGTGCCACAGACACATTAACAAGCCAACCAATCTATACTGACTCAGGCTCACCCATGCATATGACAATGCATCTGAGAATACTTGTTGAAGTTGTGTGCCTTTAAGTCATTTCCAATTTATGGCAACCCCCAGGCAAACCTATCACAGGGTTTCCTGGGGGCTGAGAGTGTGTGACATGCCCAAGGTCACCCAGTGGGTTTCCATGGCTGAAAAAGGAATCGAACTCTGGTCTCCAAGGTCACAGTCCAGCACTCAAATCACTACTATGCTTCGCCATTTATTTCCACAGTTACTGTAGAAGTAACATTGCCTCCTGCAATCCTGCCAGAGGCAGCTAAATCAATGGTCTACCTTCCCTGGCAGCAGCTCAAGAAAAGACACGCTTCCCTATCCATGCCAGGAAATGACAGTATTTGTAAGGGACTCTGCTACGAAGCCACAAACACTCTGGCAAAAACCACACTTCCTCAATCTCCTTGAAAACCCAGAAATTGCTACGGTCATCCTCTTTAGTCCTATATTTACAGCTGCAGTACACTCCAGCATTTTTCTGCTTGTCATCTGTAAACTTCCATTGACTTACAGCTGTGCTCAAGCAAAGCTTACTTAGTTTTAAAAAATTATTAAGTTTTAAAAAATCAGAACAGTAGGAACTGTTGTCTGGTGATGCTCTCTGTGCTTTGCTCCAAGAGCAGAACTGAAAAAAGAGGGGGGCTCGAATTTGATTTCAACTGTAGTGTGGACGTACTCTGAACCTATAGCCAGAATCACCTGGCTAGAACTTTTACCTTTCGGGTAGGATTCTACCCAGCTCCCCCTGATTCCTACCTGTCCCTTTGCCCTGCAAAGCCTCCCCTCAACCGCTCCTTACCAATCTTGAATTCGCAGGGCCGGAGTCTTGGATCTTCCAGGATGTTCAGCCGCCGCTTTTTGCGCCAACAACGAGCTGGGTAGGTGTAGATCTGACCTGGTGCCAGCCCTGAAGGAGAGGCAGGGTGAGCTACGAGACGTCTTTCCCAAAAACTTGGAGGAATGGGTTTGGGGTTCAAACTGGGAAACTGGGGTGGGGTACAGGAAATGGCTGTTGCTCCTTGCCTCTCTTCATCCCTGGGGTGGGAATCCAGTGCCTTTCAGATGCTGTTGTACTGGACTATCTAGCATACACCCAATTGTGAGGAACACTGGGAGTTGCAATCCAACAACTTAAGAGGGCCACATCATTCCCACCCCTGATTTATCCATTTCAGCCCAGGGAAGGTTCCAATTTTGTTCGGATGCCACCTGTATTTTTCTTTTTCTTTTAATCTAGACACATCAGTCAGGTCTATTTTACGGGTGGGGGGTCATCCATGGCCATTTCTGCACCAGACTGTTATAGTGTTATTATTCCACTTTCAACATCCTATGGGATCCTGGGGTTTGCCATTTAAACTGCAAACTCCAGGATTCCACTGGATGTTGAAAGTGGAATAATAGCACTATAACAGTCTAGTGTGGCTCACATCTCAGCCTGTCTCTTTCCACATCAACTTGAAGTTTCTAGTCCTTATGAGGTCAGTGTTCTTTGCCTCTGAGCTCCTGGCTGCATGCGTGGCTTCTCACCCCACCACCACTTCCCCAACTCCCTCCCCTTTGGCCACGATGCCCTGAGCTGCCAAGGCCTCTGAGGAAGGCTCAGTTCCACGTACAGCGCCCAGCACCAGGGGTGCACGACTCAGGGAGAAGCAGCTACCGCACCTGGGCCCCGGTGGGTCTTCTCCATCCAGATGTAGCAATTGTTCTGGGCGACCCCCGTCTGCGAGTCTAGGAAAGGCAAGCGCATGCTGCGTTCCGCACACAGCCGGGCATTATAGCTGTGACAGTGCTCAATGGCTTCCCGGTAGAAATCTTCCCCCAGGCTGCGAAGAAGAAAGCCACAGTTCTAAACCTTGGTTAAAACCCCACATCACCCCAACTTTCCTTCTTGCTTTTCGCTTTCACCTTTTCATTCATGAGTTGCAGCTGCAGTTTTCTTTTTTCTTGCAATGTGTGTGCTGAGTCAACCTGCAGCTGAACTCTTGCAAAGCAGATGAGCTCTTTCAGAAAACTCTGGACTGGGCCAGATACTCAGCTGTTACTCAATTTCCTTTTGCTCTTCTTAGGCCATTTCTGCACTACACTGTTACAGTGCTATTATTCCACTTTCAACATCCTTGGGTTTGCAGTTGAAGGAGCGACATTTAGAATTCTCAGGCAGAGAGCTCTTGGGCCTCAGTAAACTACAAACCCCAGACTTCCACAGGAAGTTGAAAGTGGAATAATAGCACTATAACAGTGTAGGGCAGAAATGGCCTTAAAGTCCAGTTACACGGCTCAGTGATGATACATACATTCAAAGCCCAGTCTTGAACACATTGACAGTCAGCTCTCCACATTCACTACAGTTATGGACGCAGCACTCCACACTCACTAGGGTTACGGGTGCAGCACCCTCGCAAAAGTGGAAAAACTGCAAATATCAAAATGCATGTGTGTTTCTGTGGAAAGGGGGCCGAGCCATGGTGGGGAGAGTGGGCACCCAGGGTCCAAACCGGGTCAGGGAAATGAAAGGAAAAGGGGGGTGAGTTGCCCTGGTGGCCCTATACTTCCTCCCCCTTGTCCATCTCCTTGTCTGTTTTAGGGATGGAATTGGGAGAGGGTTTGTGATGCCGAAAACTCAGGCTGTGAGCCATCCTTAGCTGGCCAGACAGCAGCTGGTGGAGGAGGAGGAAGAGGACTACAGATAGGTTTTTAAAAGGCTGCACGCTCTGATTGGAGCTGCCGAAAGACAAGGTCCCCCTAGAAAGGAAGCACCCGACAGGAGTTGAAAAAACTCACAAATTATCAAATCCGTGAAAGTCAGACCTGCAAATATGGAGGGCCAACTGTACTTTGAAATGAGTCACTTCCATTTCAATTAAATTTATTTCCCACTAAATGTATTAGGGCGATTGACTGCATTTGAGGCTCCTAGGAGGAAAAAAAAAGAGTGAGGATTAAGAGTTAGGGCCTTTCCGCACTACACTGTTATAGTGCTCTTATTCCACTTTCCTATGGAATGGAATCCTGGGGTTTGCAGTTTAGGGAGAGGCACGTAGAATTCTCAGCCAGAGAACTCTTTGGCCTCAGTCAACTACAAATCCCAGAATTCCAAAGGATATTGAAAGTGGAATAATACCACTATAAGAGCGTAGTGTGGAAAGGCCCTCAGATATAGGGAGCTCCTATATTTGCAGCTCAGTGACCTGCACCCATGTCTGCCTTTCAGCCATGTTAACACCTAGAGCTTTCCCAGTACCTGGAATTACAGGTATAGCTCAGTTCACAAAGTCAGTGTCTTCCTGGGCATTACCTGTTTAACAGACATTTTGGTACCAGAAGCAGAAATAACGTGGGAAAAACAGGGCTAGGTTCCTACACCACAAAAGAAAAAGAGCGCTTCAAAAAGTTTCAGCAAACTTCACAACAAGGGCAACTTTTTTCAAAATTCAAGTTTGTTAGTTTAGTTTTAGCTTAGTTGTTTAGGATTGTTTAGCTGTATGTAGACAGTTTAGTTAATTCAGGTTTATTGTCATATGAGTGTTGCATTGTTTGTAGTCTTTTTTTAATAGTTTGATATTTTGTATTGTTTCTTTCTTTTTATATGTTTATGTTTAATGTTTAATAAAAATTATTTTTAAAAAGTTTCAGCAAACTTTGTTTCCAAAACTAACAAGATGCCCATGTGGAATGAAACAACCAGGTCAGGTAAGCCTTGCAGAAGTAAGCAAAAACATTTTCATTCCTTTATAGACCACTTAAAAGCTTTTTCCAAAATGCATGCAGGGGCAATTTTTCTTTCACCAGCCTCCACCTTTCGTAAGATTTCCATTTTGCTGGCCAGACTGATAGATCTAAGCTCTCTTTTTAAAGGCAGGCTTACCTGTTCTCCTCCTTCTTCATTTCATGCATGGTCAGTAAGAGATTCTGAATGGAGCTGCTGTCTACCTTACCTGCAGTAGGCAGGCATATACAGCTGCAGCAGGACTGGCTGGAGCAGAATCTCACTTTTTCACCCCTTAAGGTACATTGCATTGTTTAATGCAGACATGCTGCTGCAATCTGGTAGTAAAAATCTGGGTTTCTCCAGCTCTCCTTCACCATGCTCCCAATGCTTCTAAAAACCTTCCAGCTAGACAGAGGATGAGGAAAAAGGGAGGCTGGGCAGGCATAAGGAAACATAAGGAATTTCTTTGTCAGAGCCTTTGTTAACTGAGGAACGCCATACATATATCTACAAAGAAGTTGGTTGCACATTGTAAAAGATCCAAAAGATTATGGTTGCTCTACCTCTCCACAGTGAGATGCTCATTTCCAAGATAGATTCTGCCCAGATAAAGAACTGTCAAGACAGATATTAATGGAGGGGAGCAACAGATGGACACAAGATCATTTGGGTTCAAGGAGGAAGAAAGAAAAAAAAAATATGGGAACCATCCTGCCCAAGGTCTGAGGTGTGGGAAAAATCTCTTGTCTGATGGTAGGTTTTGGGAGGTGGAGAAGAAAAAACACATGTGGAGAAGAGGAACAGGCTGGCAGAAGGTCAAGACCAGGGCAGAATAAAAGATAAATCCCCTCTGTGTGTGCGTGTGTGCAATCAACCACAAAACCAAACCAGAAAGGCAACTAGTTATGGCCACATGAAAGGGAAAATAGGAATGCTGCAGCCACAACAGTTGTGGCTGAGAACTGGGAAGCATCCCTCCAGCCCTCCAGATGCTGTTGGACTGCAACTCTGAGCAGCAACAGTCAGTGATGAGGAATGCTGGGAGATGCAGTCCAGTGATGCCTGGCAGGCCACCCAATTCCCACCCTTGTTAAAGTTGGAGCAATGCCAGCAGGCCAAGCAGCTTTGTTGTTGATCTGTGCCCTCAAGTTATTTCCAATGATGGCAGCCCTAGGGCAAACCTGATGCAATTCCCTCAGGCAAACCTGATGAAATTCCCTCACCTGCGCAACCCCCGAGGCTGGAACCCTGCTTTCGGCGAAATCTGGCTACCCCAAAGCCACCACCCTCCCGCCTCCGGGGTCCTTGGCCTCCTCGCCTGGTGATGTACGGGCTGCTGGTGAGCAGGGCTTCTTTTGTACCAGGGCTCTATGAGCCCTCAGTGCCAGGTTTCACACACCATAACCATAAATCATAAAGCAAATCATAAAGAGGAGCGCCTCTGCCCAGAGGCAGATGGAATTCTCCCCCGTGCCACTCAGCAGACCTCCCTGAGACATTTGGCCAGGCCTTGAAACCCGGTGGCTTTGCCCAGCCCCTAAATGTAACCTGCGGGCACCCACAAGCACAACCTGCCGCCGCTTTATTGTTTTTTTCCAAAATCCCAGTCTCAAAAGATTAATTTATCAGGGTAATGAAACCGGAGGTGGGGGATAAGTTTCCCCAGACTCTAAGGTTTGGCTGTGCCCCTTTCTGCCACATTCACACACCCTCGATGGCACTGAAAATAAACAAATCTGGGGGCAGGGGACGAACCCGCCACAACTAGACCACCTTGTCTCCCTAAATGCATGACCCACACACACACACACACACACACACCCTTGCTTTGGGTCAGCCATGTGGAGGTGGACACCCCCACTGGGGTGGGGTGAAGGGAAGCAACCCCCTCCCCATCCATTTCCTCGGAGCTCCCTCCTGGGCACACCTGCACAAATGCTCAGCCGCGCAGAGTGCAACGGAGCAGACCCATCGCCTACCGAGACACGGCACCTGAGCGGATTCCTTAGGCTCACAGCACGCAAATGCACAGAGGGAGAGACAGACAGCGGGAGAGACATGTGGCTGTGAACCGCTGGGGTCCCTCCTAACGGGAGGCACAGACCCATCCGTGCCTGGCATTTTGTGCACACACAGAGAGAGAGAGGGAGAGACAGGTGGTACCCTCAACGTCCGGCAATCCCCGTCTGTGCTGGCTTCAAGTAAAGCCAGCATGAGCCGCCTCTCCCTCAGCCTTTCGCCCCCACCTCTTCCCTCTCCCCCCCCCACCCCCTGCAGCCCACCCCTTCCCCCTCCCTAGCGAGAACCAGATGCCAGTCTGCCTGATTCCCCATCTCTGGCCATAGCAAGCCATCCATGCTGGGGTTGTGGGGGGAGAGGAGGAAGAAATCATTAATCCCCCTTCCTCCCCCTCTCCTCTACCATTATTCCTGCCCCCCTTTTATGGGGGGGGGATCATCATGCCACCACCCCCCAGATGTGGGGCACACACACTCACCATTTGATAGGCTTGTGCACAGCTGTAGCCATTTTGACACGGTATGAAAAAATCCCTCAGTCTGCCTGCCTGGGTGGGTTGGAGAAGCAGAGAGAGAGAGAGAGAGAGAAATCCCCCCTTTCTTTTCTTTTCTTTCTTTCCCCCTCTTTTTTTTTTTAATACCTCTCACATCAGAATATACTGTACAATTTTATTCATTCTCCAGCAAGCCTGCAGGGAGGGGGGCCCAATCACAGCCCAGCTCCTTTGAGCCCCGGTGCACCATGGGGAATGTAGTCTCTGGGCTTTACAGAAACCTCCCTCCATGCACACTTTTTTTTTTTTTGCATTATTATTTTTTTCCCCCTTCCTCCTCCTCCTCCCTCTCTTTCCTTCGCGAGCTCTTCCAATGCTGGAAGTGGATGCCAGGCAGCTGCTGCCACAAGGGGACTACAACTCCCAGAGGGCCTTGCGTTTGACAGCTGTGAGACCCACCTCCAAAAGAAGGGAGGGGGAGGGAGGGGGAGGACTGGATATTAAAAAAAAACGGAGGGGGGGTTGGAGACTGGAAAGGGGCGTTTAATCCCAATATAAATTGCTTTGCAAATTGAAACATCCTTTTGGTGTAATTGCTTTCCTGTGGGGAGCAGAGCTAAAGAAAGATTTCCCCCTCCCGGGGGCGCGTTTTCCCCAAAACAGGTGCAGGGCGGGGGGAGGGACAAGGGAGGCATACTCCGAATTATTTGGGGAGCTCGGTGGAAAAGCAAGGAATACCTCGGCACAAGGCCCCCCCAGGAGAGAAAGGTCAAAGCCTTTGGCTTCTAGCCTTCCTCAGGGAATTCACGCATCCCTCCTCTTTCAATCCTCCTCTTTCCCTCCATCTTTCAAACGCATGGATATTTTGATACGGACGAGAGTGCTCCCGAGCATGTGCAAAGAGTGAATCTTCTTTCTTTCCCTCCTCCCACTCCCAGAGGGGGCTTGGGGAGATAGCCCCGAGCTTCCCGACAGGACAGACCTGAGGTCTGCCTCATCTCTTTGGGGGCTTCAGAGGGTCTGCAACCCTTTCCAGTCCCATTAGGCTAGACCGCCCTTAACAGGTCTGGGGATATTTTTCCGGGGAGGTGGCGGAGGTGGCTCCTTCTGTGTGCCCGTCCTCAGAGGCTCTCTTGAGTTGGGGGTTCTTAGGCAGCCCTAAGTGGAGGAAAGAACGGAGGGAAGATTTCAGAGGGCGGGAGGGGAACCCCAGAGATCACCTAGTCTCACCCGCCGCTGATGCAGTAGATGGAGCGGTTGGGAAGTCATGCCTTTGCTCTCTCTTTTTGGTGAGTTGGAGGTCCAGCCTACCCGGGCTGACTTCCTTCTGTTCTCAAAGGAGGCAAGACAGTCTGGAGCGCCTAGTACTCTGTACACGCTCAGAGTCACTTTCGGCACCCCCTCCCTACCCTTTTTTCCTTTTTCATGACATGCTAATCTCAGCTCGCCTATTGACCGACCTTGGCAAAGAGGGCGCGGAGGGTTCAAGTAAGCCTCCCTCAACAACAGCCCTATAAGGTAGTCCGGTGGCACGCCTATTTTGAAAAAGTGGAGGGAAGCAGGGAGACTGACCCCCCGGGGAACTCATCCATTTGGAATCGCTTGTGAGTCGAGCCGGATTTCCCAGCCTGCTCCCTCCTACGGGCTCGGAGGGGTGGGTTGACATCGCCCCTCGCTCGGGTTGCGATCCTGCCTCGTGCTGTAAGACTCGGTGTTAAGTCGCAAGCCCTGCGTGAGTTTACATCTGAGTAAACCTGCCTCTGTTTTCCAGCCAGTAAGGAAAAACCGCTGCCGTGAGCAAACCCTCCTGGGTAATCAGAACCGGAGAGCTGGGAGACTGCGCGCGATCCTATTGCGCCCTTCCTCTGAGAGGAAAGCAGTGGAAGTTCGACCACGGAGTTTTCCGGGCTCACTCGGTGGCCAGATCCTCCTTTTGTGGACCGGATCCACTTCCACAGAATGAGCTCCCCGCTGTGCCCAGGGGCCCTTCCGCACTACACTGCTGTAGTGCTATTATCCCGCTTTCAACCTCCTGTGGAACCCTGGGGTTTGCAGTTTAGGGAGGGGCTTTTAGAATTCTCAGCCAGAGAGCTCTTGGGCTTCGGTAAACTACAACCCCCAGAATTCCACAGATCGAAGGTGGAATAATACCGCTATAACGGTGTAGTGTGGAAGGCCCCAGGTCCCGGGGGAGGGGTTACTCCCGAGGAAGACGAAAGTAGGGGGAGCGTCGCCCCTTTGCTCCACAAGGACCCCTGTTAGAGAGAGGGAATCTCAAAATCGCCCCCTCCCTCCCGGACTGATCTGCAAAGGGAGCGGGGGTCGCCACTCCTCTTGCCAAATCCAGGCCAGCGACAGCGTTAACGCCTTTTCCATCCCAGAAGAGCGCGACACAGGTGTCGCCTTCATGCAGGGTATGTTGCGCGCCGGCAAGGTCGTGTGAATGGCTGCCTTCTCCCCCCCGCCCCCGGGATTTTTTCCTGTATTTAATTGTGCAAATTCCTCCCCCCCCCCGCTTTTTCTTCCCCTCCCCTGCAGTCAATGAACTCCCCACCGCCAGCTCCCGGCTGCCGGAGATCTCCTCGTCTCCTCGCCCCCGCAATCTCTCTGTCCTCACCCCGCTCCCCGACTTCTTCTTCTTTCGAGGACAGAAAACAAGCGCTGCGCTTCTCTGGAAGAATCTCTTTCGCAGGATTCCCTCCGCCCGCCCTTGCTGGGGGGAAAGACTGAGCCGCCAAAGAAGAGACGGGGGGATCGGGGCCGCGCGCGGGGTAGGGGGCTGGGAGGGCTTGGGGGTCGATCCGTGGAGAAGCGAGAGTGTCTCTGCTTCTGCTCCCCCGGACGGTTGTGACGAGCCTCCATGGCCGGAGGCAGTGTAGCCTTAGATGTCGGGCCCCCGGCGCTTTTACTCTCCTGGAGGAGACTTGCGCTGGAGACGTGTGGGTCTCCTACGCCTTCCTTCCAAATGAAGTTGGGCTCCAGCTCCCATCTGCCCCAGCCGACGTGGCCGGTGATGAAGGATGATGGGATGATTAATGGAGTGAGTAGGGATGATGGGAGAGGCAATTGGGGAGAATAACATCTGGACACCCAGAGGTTCGCACCATCCCCTGATTTAGCCATTTGCCCTAAGCTCATTGGAGGAAAAGGAGGAGCGGAAAGAAAGAAATGGAGGCCTCCAGGCTCAAAGGCTTCATGGGTGTCAGTTGCTGCAGGGGAATAGCAGGGGGGGTGCGTGCACATGATTTCCTCTGACCCTCCAGCCAAATTTCCCAGGTGTCTGACACACCCTCTGAGGCACCAGAGGTATCCTTTCGGGTCTTGGTTACTTGGCAGTGAGCATTCTCGCCGTGTTCAGAGACCCTCTTTTCCCCACCACCCACAGATTGCTGGCAAGCCTGTGGCCCTCCAGCTGATTTGGGCACTACAAATCCCATCCTCCCCTCACCGTTAGCCAGGATAGCTGGGGTGATGGTTCCCCACCTCCGACAGTGATAAATAGAGCCTCCTGAACCAAGCTGAAGTCCTGATGGCTTTTCGCTCCTGCACGCTGTCTGGAGCACCGGCCGGCAACAGTCGAAGGAAGAGAGATGGCAAACCTGGTGGAGGAAGGAGCTACAGTGCCACCCTGTGGGTGGTCTTTGGGCAGCCCTGCCTGCTTGCTTAGCTGCCAGCCAGCCAGCCACAAGCCTTCAGCAAGTGGGCACCCGAGGGATCTGCAGCAGCGCCTACAGGTCAGTTGGGAGGTGAGCCTTCCAGATCGAGAAGAGGACGGCCTAAAATGAAAGCCACACCCAAAAGGCTTGCCTCATCCATTGCCCATTTCATTGTGGAAAGAAGATTGAGAGCCTGTTAGGTTGTGCGGCTAGAATCCCGTTGGTGAGTTCCAGCTAGAATAGACATAGGGTTGCCAGATCTCAGGGTCTGGCCCCGAGTCTCCAGTTTTCATTTCCACTTGTATAATAGCACAAATTCTCTAGTTGTGGTAGATTCAGCCCCAGGCAAAGGCTGTTAGTAAATCGTACCACACCAGCTTGCTGCAATTTCCAAGGCCTTGCTGACTGGCTGCTGAAACTTGCAAAGGCTCTTGCAGGGGGGTTATGTATTTATTCAGCTTCCTCCTTCCCTCTTGCTCATCGGATGCCAGATCTCACCCTCCACTCTACTCTGAATCTGCCTTTTGGCTCAAGGCAAGTATGCTACATTAAAGGTTTTTTTATCCCACCTCCCTAAATATCTGTAGGTCTCATGTTTGGACGCAGAACCTCGGGGCATGGAACAATCCTGAACTGACCCATTCATTGTTGAAAGGCGAGTCAATACTTGGGTAAAGCCAGCTGATCCAATGCCTCCACTCCAGCTGACAGCAAAAAATTTAACTGCATGCAGATATATCCTTGGTTGGAAACTAGCTAAGTTTTAAGCAGCACAATTAAATAGCAAAGAGATTTTGGTCTAAGTGGTACCTTTCTGCCCTCGACCCCATCTCCACTCAGGAAACACATGCATGGCTTCACAATGGGTTGTTATTATATTACTGGCTTTATTTGTTATTTATTATATAATACAAATATGTGGGATTCTTTGATACAAAACATTTGGAAATAAGATATAAAATAACCTTCCCCTCATACCCTTTCTATTTTCATATCCAGGCAGTGTGGGTAGGAGAAGAGGAGTACGTCCACACTGCAAATGCTCCTGTCCAGTATCACTTTAAGGGTCAGGACTCCATTCTGTAGAATCCTGGGATTTGTAGTTGTGTGAATTCCTTACTAGACAGCTCTAGTGCTGTGGGTTCTCCCTGACATCCTTGTTTTTTTGTTGTTGTTATGTGCCTTCTATTTGTTTTCTTGGCAAGATTTCTTCCGAGGAGATTTGTGATTTCCTTCCCCTGAAACTAATGCCATTTCCGCACTAGCCTGTTATAGCGCTATGATTCCACTTTCAACATCCTATGGAATCCTAGGGTTTGCAGTTTCGGGAGGGGCCAGCCTAAGAGACCATGACATCACCAGTAGGTTCCCACAGCCAAGTGGGGATTTCAACCCTGGCCTCACAGAGTCCTAGTCCAAGGTCATTTCCTCACTAGTCTGTTATAGTGCTATTATTCCACTTTCAACATCCTATGGAATCTTGGGGCTTCCAGTTAAGGGAGGGGCCTTTGAGGATGTTGAAAGTGGAATAATAGCACTATAGGATGTTGAAAGTAGAATAGTAGCACTATAACAGGCTAGTGCGGAAATAGCCCAACACTCAAATCACTGTGCCACACTGGTTCCTCATTAGTCATACTGGTGAGGATAGCTGGGAGTTGAAATCTAAGACATCTGGAAAACCAGAGGTTGAAAACTACTCCTCAAGGGCATTCCCATTGAATCAGGGTCCCTTGGGAACTGTACTTCACTCATCACCTTTTCTCAGGCACCGCAGCTCAGTGGAGTTCTGCCCTAGAGCTGTCTAGTGCAGATCATCAGTCCCCAACAGCAAACTACAGATCCCAGGATTCCACAAGACAGAGCCAGAACACATTCAAGTGATATCAAACGGTTATAACAGTGCAATCTAAATACACCCAGAGACCATCTGCCTCTCCCTTCTCCTCCTTCTCGAGGTCACAAAGCATTCACCTGGAGGGAGGAGCGCAGAACCAACGGCAACATGGCCGGCAGCTCCCTTTGCTATTCGCAGGGCTTCCACTCATCCAAAATGCTGCTCCTCAGTCAGCCACAGCGAAGGAGCGTGGCCCAATTCCTGGAACTGAGCCTGCAGTTCAACAGCTCCACTGAGAGGAGGCCCGGACGGCTCCCTTCCATCTCTCCCTCTCCCCGCCCACCCTGCAAACCACAGTTGTCCCATGCAAACTTTCTTCTCCCCTCCTTCCACCCCCGCCCCAGTAATATACACCCCCTTGGTGCAATGCTGCCACTCCCTAGAGCTCACCTTGGGCGCAGTCAAATTTTGAGATTTTTCAGCGTCTAACATTCGAAGCTGAATCACGAGTTGGTTTGTTGTTCAAAGGAAACTCATTCCCATGGCCAAATCCAGTACTTTAGCTCATAGGAGATTATCTTTCTCAAATCTGGGTTGGGGTGTAAGACGGCCATTAATAACATCCTTAATCCCCTCCAAAACCTAATGTTAGCCTGATCCCATAGATTTCAGGTACCACCACCAAAAACACTGTTGATGGGGCACAATTCCCATAGCTGGGAAAGTTGGGGAGGGTGGGGGGAAGGTTAGACCATTTCCCATCCAGCCCCAAAGAAACCGGAGAATTAATTGCTTCAGCTCTAATCACTGCACCAGGCAAATTCCCCTCCCAAGCGCCCACCAAAGCCCTTCTTGCCAAAGCTACTGGAGGAACGGGGGCGGGGGAGTTAAACCTGCAGTCTCACGTACATACATCCCTCCCCCTGAGCTCTCATTTGGGTAGTCCCAAGTAGGACTTTTTTTTTTAACCACAGGGTGATGGCATGCGGTTTCTTTGAGGGAAAACATCTTGACCTGTTTCTATTTGGCCCCTGGGGTGGGGAAAGGGGGTCTTGTGTATGAATCTTTCAGTCACCCGGCAACTGATGGCAACCTCATGAATCCCATGAGGTTTTTCTTAGGCAAGGAATATTCAGAGATGGGTTTGCCAGTTCCTTCCTCTGAAATGTAGCCTATGGCACCTGGTACTCTTTGGCGGTCCCCCCTCTAAGTACTAACCAGGCCTGACCCTGCTTAGCTTCCAAGATCAGACAGGGTCCGGCGCCTTCGGGGCATTTACTGGCCTCCTCGTCAAGTGTGGTCCGATCTGCAGCTCTGCAGAAGGAGACAAGGTCTGGCGACAAAAGAAGGGAGACTTTTTTGGTTGCTTGGAGAAAAGTTGCGGGGAGGAAGAAACACAGCGAAGGGGGCCACACAGATGGGGTGCCAGGCCAGCTGGCACTGCCATGCAGGATGTCTTGAGGCTGTGGGGATGAGAGAAGCTCTGCCATGAATACCCCAACCCCCAGCGCATCAAAAGGAGCTGGGGGTGGGAGGGCAGGGGAAAATATTTCCCTCCAACCCCTGCCATACCAATAGAGTCAAGGGAAAAATTCTGCTTTGGAAGCCATCCAATGAGACAATCCCCAGAATAAGAGCTCCCTACTCCACCCGTTTCCTCACCTCATCCCACTGCACTCATATAGGGGTTTTCCTGACTACCCCAAACCTCCTGCTTTGTGTACTTGGCTAAGGTAGCCCCTCTCCATCCAGGAATGCCATTAAGTCATTTGGTGTGGGGGAGCCTTGTCAAAGACAGATCTGTGAGCCATAGGTGACAATAGGACTCAAGATGCCGTCCAAACGAAGTGGGGAGGGGGACAGTATGGTATATGTCTGTGTTTGGCTCTGATGAACCGTGGAGTAGACTCTACGAGGGAAGACGTCGTGTTGGGCAAGATGGGGTGGGTACCTAATTTGTCCAGTCCCTACAGAGAGATGGAGGTCACAGTTCGATTTCAAAGGTTTTCTGCCGGTCACCGGAGAAGGGGTTTGGGACGGCGGAAGGGGCCTTGTTGGACTCCAAAGCAGCCCACTGCTCTTCAAAGGGGTCAGGGGGCTCCTGGCGTGGGGCAGCGGGTGCCGGCCGGGTCTGCTCAGGGGGCCAGGCGGTCCCGTTGGCTTTGGGCCGCATAGTGGGGCCCAGCAGGTTCTGAGGGAAAGGGCTGGCTTTGGCCCCTAGGTTTGTGACGGGCGCCTGTGTGGCCGAGCAGAAGGCATTGGCCACCATCTGGGAGGGAGTGATACCTACCACTGGCACACTGGGCACGGGGGCATATGGCACAGCCGGCGGATAAGCGGCGCCCATGGGCACGAAGGCCGGTGGCATGTGAGGAGGGACAAACATCCCCACGGGTGGGGCGGCAGGAGTGGCAGTATCATAGCTGAGGGGGAAGGCAGGCATTGCCACCGCAACAGCCACCTGCTGCTGGGCCTTGGCAGCCTTGGCAACCTCCTCCAGCCAGCGTTCGGCTTCCGACGGTGTCCGCTTGTGCCCGGGCTGGAACGGAGGGGTTACCGAGGCTCCGGCAGAATTGCTGGTCCATGTGGAGGGAGCTGGAAAGAATGAGAGAGGGGCAAAGTGGGTTATATTTACCTCTCTCGAATGGGCCCTCAGGGAGGAAGAGAGTCCAGCCCCACCAAGATGCAATGACCAAGCATACCTGTGCTGGCCCCTTCCATGGGCACTGTGGCAGTGGGGTGGCCCAGGGTGCCATTGAGAGGTGCACTGCTCGGGGGCTCCCCAGCCGGCTGGGCGAGCGAGGCATCAATCTGGCTGCAGAGGGCGGTGATGCCATCAGAATCTCCACTGGGCGTGGATTCAAGTTCTATGACTGGCAGAAGGAAGGGAAGAAAGAGTTCAAAAGGAGGCCTTCAAAGTTCACAGTGCCCAGGGGTTCACTCACCCATAGCCCAATTTGCTTCACCCTCACTGGAGTCTCCCCTCTTGCATATCTTCCAACTATCTCTTTTCTTTTTTGCCACCGACAATTTTATTTTAACCCATCCTGATCTCCAGCTGCATGCAACTAGTATTGGTTAGTCATCATTTTAACACACATTTCTTCCTACCAAAAGAATCTGGTGGCTGGGATGTGTTAATTTACATATATTTCATGTGCAATGTGCCTAGAGTCTTAAATCTACCACTCCTACTTCTACAAGTAATAACAACATGGTAATAAGCAACCCTAGTGATACCTGTTGTCAACATCTGGCATCTCTGTACAGAGCTCTAGCATCTTTGTAAGGCTGAAAGATGCCTTGGGCTATGGTGCCCTGTAGCTACGTTACATCAGGGGCATTGTGGGAATTTGAACATGGCAACTTCTAGACCCCTGCCATACTGCCACTGTCATGCCCACAGCAATAAGAGGGGGCCTACCAGTAGCTACTCTTCGAAACAGCCTCTGAGTCTTAGAGCCAGACTTGTGAAATGCTGCAACATTCACATTCTGATGTTATCATGCTGAAAACCATCTCTAGACAAGGATGGCCGTATTTTTTGCTGGAGGGCAGGAATGCTTTTGGATCAGACCAAGTCACCCCACCAGCAGATGCTAGCCAGCATTTTCCAAGCATGGCACAACGTTTATGGCCTCCCTCTCTCTGTTTTCTCAGCCACACACATACGCAGCACACTTGTTCTAAAAGCCCCTGGTAATTGGAGATAGACTGCCTTGGCCCATGGAAGTGCCATTTAGCATTCATAGTCCATAGACAACAAGACACAGCCAGGTCCCCAGAAGTGCTGGAGGACCACCTGCATCCAACTTCCTCCCAAGTACAGTCATAAAGTAGGAAATCTAACCTTCTGCTCCATGCAGAGACTCCAGCTACAGCATCCCCAGCAGGTAGCCATCCAGCCTCTTTTTGAAGATGTCCAGAGAAAGAAAGCACACAACCGATCCAGGTAACTGGTTCCATTGCCCAACTGTTCTTACCATCAAGAAGTTCCTTTTAATGCCCAGTTGAAATCTGCCCTTCTATAACTTCAAACTGTTAGACCTGGAGAACCAACCTGCCCCTGCCCCATGTTCGAAATTAATTTTGCTCTTCTCTGTCTTGATTACACGTACCTGCGTCACCGGTGTGCCCCTTGCGCTGCAGGGTGGAGGGCAGTTCATTCAGGCGCAAAGAGAGCTGTCTCTTGAAGGGCGAGTTCTTCTGGCTCAGGGTGGGGAACCCCCGGAAAGAGCCCTGCCGGACCAGCTGCTCCAAGGGGGCGTGGCGGCGAGGGATGGCGTGGGCGCTCCCTGCATCGGCCTTCTCTTCCGGAGACGTGGCCCCCTGAGGCGGAGAGGCACTGGCAGGCTGGGCGGGGGCCGGAGGAGGAGCCGAGGGCACCGCCACTGCCTCAGCTGCAGGGGAAGGACACGACCTTATTGGGGAGGGGTCAGTTTTGAGGATGAGAATTTGGATTCTCTCACTTTCTCAGGCCATTTCCGCACTACCCTGTTATAGTGTTACGATTCCACGTTCAACCTCCTATGGAATCCTGGAGTTTGCAGTTTAGGGAGGGGCATTTAGAACTCTCAGCTAGAGAGCTCTTTGGCTCAGTAAACTACAAACCCCAGAATTCCACAGGAGGTTGAAAGTGGAATAATAATATTGTAACAGTGTAGTGCAGAAAAGCCCTCAGATACACACACGCTATTTATTTAAACATTTAAAATTATTTATTAAATTTTATTTAAATTCATACATATATATATATACAGACACACACACGCGCGAGCACACAAACATATATTAATTTTAAGCTCATAATTCAGGGATTGGGAAACACAGGGCCCTCCAGATGTTCTTGGACTGCAACTCCCAGCATGCTAGCCAACATAGCCCACAGTGAAGAATACTGGGAGGGACAGTCTAATATTATCTGGAAGGCCACATGATTTCCTCTCCTTCAGTTAAATAAAATGGGGGAAAATAAACAGCGGTTGAACAACCTGCCAGGCAGAACTGTGGCAGGTGCACTGCACTCCATGAAATGTTTTGCCGGGCCCCAAAGGAATAGGAACCTCAAAGCAAGTGATCCAAATACAAGCGATGTTCAGTTGGGGAATGGACATTCACACCAGCCACGTCCAAAGCCAAGTCACCAGATGCCGGGGGAAAGCGGGGTGGGGTTCCTACCTTTCTTTCTGTCCTGTGGAGGACGAGCCCCCGAGGGGCGTGTCGCGGTGGGGCCCGGCAAGCGGAAGGAGCCCTCCCGTGCGAAGCTGGTGCGGGTGGCATCGAAAGAGGCCGTCACGCCACACTCCTTCTCCCGCTTCTGTTTGCGCTCCAGGCAGGCAGCAAAGGCGCAACCCACCGCGTGGCTCAAGCGTTCGCCCTGGGATGCGGGAAGGGAGTGGAGTGGGTGGGCAGAAGAGGAGCAGACAGAAGACGCGGGTAAGGAATTGAGGCCGACAGTGCTAGGCAGGGGCCCAGCTACCACTGGACTGTGTGGCATTGCCCTTGGGCCTCTAGACAATGGGGGACTCTGGCCATCCCCAGGCAAGATGGCTGTGGAAGCCATGCTCAGAGGACATATCTGTTATTTCAGCCCTTGGTTAGGGTTGCTAAGTTTTCAAATCAGCAATAATGGCCAGTCAACTGACTGGGAGACATGAAATCTGGCGAGAGGCAGATCTTTCACGAACAGTCCCAGGCACCCAAAAGATTTCAAATCTCCTTAAGAACCCCCAACCCAGGAAAACTTACGATGGCGGCCCAGCAGCCACCATGAGGGAATGAATTTTTACTGACACTTGGTGCCCGTTCACACCACACAATTATAGCATTATGATTCTGCTTTAACTGCCATGGTAAATATCCCATGGAATTCTGGGATTTGCAGTTTAGGGAGGAGTTTTCAGAATTCTCAGAGCTCTACTGCCTGCTCAATCTACAAACCCCAGGATTCCACAGGATGTTGCCACAGCAGTTAATAACTGGGTGGTGTGAATGAGGTCCTGGATGATCACTATGGCAAGCCCTGAATGAAAACAGCAGGCATCAGTCATGCTCACAACAGGCATCTCAACATATAGTATATAATTTGGGGGCAGCGTGTTCAACCAGCCCCTGAAACCACAGAACTTTTGATGTCTGACTTAGGCCATTTCCACACTACACTATTATAGTGCTATTACTCCACTTTCAACATCCTATGGAATCCTGGGGTTTGCAGTTTAGGGAGGGGCATTCAGAATTCTCAGCAGAGAGCTCTTGGGCCTCAGTAAACTACAAATCCCAGAATTCCACAGGACGTTGAAAGTAGAATAATAGCACTATAACAGCGTAGTGAGGAAATGGCCTTAATTTAACAACCAAGGTTTCTGAGTCATCCCTTACAATAACAGACATCTTGCAATCCTACCCTGGGTGTCAAGATATGTGCCTGATGCCAAGCAGTGCCACATTTCTACCTCAGCTATGGCACACCTGAATACCAAAATTCCACGCCTCCTTAACACAGAACATCATTAGGCTTATGAAATTTGCAGCCAGAAAGTCCTGCAATGGCCGCTCACAGGGGAAGGGGTTAGACCACGGGTGGGAATCACGCAACCTTCCCAAAATTGTTGGATCACAGTGCCCAGCAGCTCCAGCCCACACAGTAAATGGTGAAGAATGCTAGAAGCTGCAGTTGAACAGGACACCTGCTTCTCACCCTGGGTTAGACCGATTCATGAAGGACAGATCTATCTATCATTGCTTCTAGCAGGGGTGGCCGGTGGCTTCCATGTCACCAAGGCAGTGAATATGTACTGGGCTCTAAAGGCGCTATCCAGGGTGCTGAATCCTAGAACCAAAACAGATGCAGCTCACTGGATAACTTCTTTAAACTTCAACCCCAAATGGATTCCCAGGTTCACTGAAGTGTCCTGTATGAACCAATTGCCATTGACTTGTAGTCACAATGGCTGGTTGGAAACTCTGGATCAGTGGTTTCTTAACTTGGGAGACTCCAGATATTGCTGGATTGCAACTCCTAGTATTGTTCACCACTGGGGCTGCTGAGAGCTCAAGCCCAACAATATTTAGAGTCCCACGCCCTTGCCCCTGTTGAGAACTACCACAGTCTAGATTCTGATGGAACAGACCTTTTGAACATCCTTTGCATATCAGAGCATGTTGCCTCTGTGCCATAATTGAATAATTTTTTAAAAAAATCATGCATTCTCCTAAAATGTTCAAGGTGACTAAGAAATCAGACAACAACAAATATCAAAAACTAAACAGAAAAATCTACAGGAGAAAACACAGAGCATAACACAAGGGTACCAATAAGAACAGGAGCCGCACAATGTAACAGAATTTAAAATACCTGCACTTAAAAACTGAAAGCAGAACACCCAGCTAAAAAAACCAGCACTCTCAAATATTATGGTTCAAACTGGCTATTTTCACGGGGGCCATCTGAATGTACTGAATGTACTGAAATTAGATTCACGTTCATTCACTGCATTTCCCAAATTAATCCCACTATCCTACCATCACAACCACCATGGGACTAACCCACTGAAAAACCAGATTCTCTTGTTTGTCTGCAGAAATACAATTAATTCAGTAATCAATCACTGATCAATATGGTGTGGGGCAATTTTTGTCCCAATGCAGTACATTGGTTATTGCTGTGTGCCTTCACATTTTTTTCTGATGTGTAGTGATCCTAAGGCAAACCTATCACAGGTCTTTTTGGCAAGATTTGTTCATAGGAGTTTGCCACTGCTTCCCTCTAAGGCTGAGAGAGTGTGACTTGTCCAAGGTCACCCAGCAGGTTTCCATGGTTGAGCAGAGAAGATTCATATCTTGGTCTCTCACAGCTTCTAGCCCCATATTCAAACCATGATATCACAATAACTCTGACATGACACTTGTGACTTATCACAAAAAAGAATCCCATTGGAAAAAGCAATGATTTGTTGGGATATTTTATTGTGTTGGTAATATTGAGTAACTAATTCAAAAGAGATGAACATGGCAAGTGACTGAAATTTAAGGACCTTTTAAAAGCAGCTGAAAAAGGAGGTCAGATAGAGTTAAAAGTGGGAATCTGTAATAATTTTCTCAGACATAAATGGGTGTAATCTTATAGTTGATAATATTACTATTATATTTTTGTTTTCAGGACCATTAATATTAGAGATATCATAATTATATTCTTATGCTTTTCCTGTACTTTCTTAATACGTAAAATGAGGAATTGCAATCAGGACAAAAACTTACTCTAAATCATAATCCTTTATTTACGGAATTTAAGCTTTTTGATGTAAAGAAACGTTCCAATCTAGGGTAGGAGGGAAGGGAAGAAGACACTATGTTATTGCCAGGGATTTTACAGATTTATTTTTACTTTATAGCTTCAATCTTAAGGTATGAGTCTTATAAGTATATAATTTCATTTGTGGATTGTCAAAAATTATCCCTATGGTCTATATACAACGAACTCAAGAAGGGTTTTTTTTGTTTTATTTTGCTATGTTTTTGTTATATAAATATTGTAATTCTGTGAATATGCATATATATTTTAAAAAAATATTTTAAAAAAGTAGCTGAAAAAGTGAGATGATAGAGGATTAATCGGGATAGCCGGGGGGGCACGATCGCCGCATGATTCCCACCCCAGCTGTAACAGGCAGGAAGTCCTGAGAGCATTTGTGGCTCAAACAGGTACATGTTCACCCACATACAAAACACTTGCTCCTCCAGCTCAGCATTTATACATCCAGTGCCACCCACCGAATCTTTCAGTGCCAAGAAGCAATGGCAGATCCAGCGGCGGGTGGTGCCATCCCTGCAGATGTAGGAAAATGCCTTGTCGAAATTGCGATCCGGAGCACAGAAGGAAACCTTCTCAATGGTTTGGTCCACAATCAGATCCTGAGAGATAGAGGGGAAGAAAGAGCACAGATGCAGCAACAAATATTTTTTCGAGTTTCAGAAACAGAATTTTCTGGGCTCCCTCAAAGCACGGCTCTCAGGTAAGCACAGCGATGAGAGCAAAGGTATTCTGCACTTGCCTTGAGGAACTGTGTATAACCTGTATAATTTTCTCTGTATGTACAGGAAGCCTCCACCTTTCAACACCCCATTATCTGACAATTTGCCTTTTCAGTATTTCCAGATTAAGGACATGTTCCATTAATTCAACATGGAGTCTGCTGTTTCATCAGTTCTTCCTGCCTGGAGAGGCACACTTGGAAACGCTTGCTTGACTGCTTGCAAAGCTATCTCAGAGGGGGAAAAACGGCGCCATCCCTGCTGAGAAGCTTTATAAGCAGCACATGGTGCAGTCAGTTCCAAGTGAACTTCCGTAAGTCCTTCTCTAGGGGGCAGGGAGGGGGCAGCTTTGACCCTCCTGTGGGTTGTCTTAAGCCCAGGACAGTCCTTTTTCTAAACTTAACTTCTTTACGTTCTGGTTTTGAAAAAGACCTGTTCTGGGCCTAAAACATGCTTGTGGGGTGGAAAGTTGAATATAGTTAAATTGCCCCCTCCAAAACTCCCCTCGATGATACAGGAGCATTCTGAGATAAATTCAAACCCTGTCATGGGGTTGTGGGCAGAGGGATAGGAAACCTTTGGAGCTCGGAGGCCACACCTTCCTCCAATCCTGACTAGACCCAGTGGGAGCTTCCCAGTAAGAGAGAAAGTTCCTCCCTTTGAGAAAAAAAGGAGGAGGCAGAATCACTGAATCTAAAATGAACCCTCTTGGGTCCTTCTCGATGGGAAGCTGCCCAGATTAAGGGATCTTTTGACACTACCCAATTATAGCACTGTGATTGCACTTTCACTGCCATGGTTCCATCCTATGGAATCCTGGGATCTGAAATTTAGGAAGGAGTACTTAGAATTCTCAGCCAGAGAGCTCTAGGGCTTCACCGAACAATAAACCCCAGGATTCCATATGAGGCAGCCAAGGCAGTTAAAGTGGAATCACGATGCCATTGTTTCAGAGAGCCACAGGTCAGGTTATCCATCCTCAGGCAAAGAGGACAAGGAGAGAACAAAAGAGGAAGTGGGGAGAAAGAAAGATAGTGGAAAAGAAAGAGTGAGAAGAAAGAACGAAAGAAAGAAAGAAAGAAAGAAAGAAAGAAAGAAAGAAAGAAAGAAAGAAAGAAAGAAAGAAAGAACGAAAGAAAGAAAGAAAGAAAGAAAGAAAGAAAGAAAGAAAGAAAGAAAGAAAGAAAGAAAGAAAGAACGAACGAACGAACGAAAGAACGAACGAAAGAACGAAAGAACGGACAAGAGAGACATCTCCAAACTTTGATCAGGTCATCCCTAATTTCCCAAGAACCTCCAGTTAAAAGGCCAATAACTTGGAAAACATGTTGTCTTGTCTGTGAGTTGCAGGTACGCACCCACAACGTCCTACCTTGGTCTTATCATCCACGACACGCAGCCCATCAGCTGAGACCCATAGCACAGACTTCACCGATTTGCGGCCACTCTGTAAAAACCAAAAAACAGGGGAAGAGAATGATATCGTGAAGGATTTTTTAAAAAAGCAAACACCCAACCTGGATACAGAAGGCAGATTGTTCTGGAGGGGAAGCAGAAGGGGAAGGCCTTTGCACTGTGCCCTCCTTCCCCTTCTCCACTACCTGGAACCCATTCACACTGTGCAATTACAACACTATGATTCCACTTTAACTGCCATGGCTCCATCCTATGGAATCCTAGGACTGGCAGTTTAGGGACGGAATTCTAGAAAACGGGCAGGCCACAGATCTGTCTCATAATCCCATTTTCGCATTTCTGTGGTGAATATGACAAATATTGTCGTCAAATCACAAGAATGAAAGAAATTCTTTAAAAGGTTCTCTTTTGCCATCTGGTGTATTCTGTGAGTTGTCATCGGACTAAATCTGTCCACCAGCTGCAAGGAGTGACGCAGCCCTTTCTGTGGGTGTAGAACCCACCTGCGGGACTGACACAGCCCTACCTGCAACCTTTGCTTCCCCACAATGGAGGAGACACACACAGGTGCGCCTGAAGGAGCATCAGGTATTGTGGGAAGGACACCTGGCCCACCTGTACCGGGACATCCTCAAAGAACCAATGCAGCACAATATCAGATAATACTCTTTAGTGAGCTGGGCCTCTGCCACCAAGAAGGTGGGTTTTGGAGTCCTTACTAACATCATGGCCAAGTGTTGACAGTTGCCCAGTGGTGTGGAAGACTTAACTTGTGTATTAGAAACCTTCTTGGATACTTTTTTCATTGGCTTTGCAGTTTGAGGTTGAGAAAAGATATGAAGGCTGAGAACCAACTGGGGGAGAGATAACCTGCTGCTAATGTACAGTTCTCATAGCTACTAGGGGGAGATGGGTCATGCTTCAGTACTTTGATTTTATTTACTTCTGTACTTTATAACCTTTGGGAGCTCTTCTTCCATTGGCCTTGCTTTGGGGTGCTGCACGCCAATCCCTGGGCTTCTCATACATCCAGAGATGAGGGTTTGATTGTCAACTGAGAGATAGATCTGGTATCTTTTTGCAGGGGGGACAGTTCTATCATAGGCTGTATGGTTATGCTAGACCCTATCAAAGAAAGGAGTGGAATGCTTCTCTGCTCTCTCCAATCTGTTACATCATTTACACCAATACAGATTATGCTACAGCAATAACCTTTGTCAGTGTCCAGCACCAAAAGGAGAGGCCTGGAACTGCATCAAGTCCAGGAGCAAGACACACTGCAGATAGCGATCCAACTTTCCCTTCTTCCCCTCCCTGTTCTTTCTCTCCTGGGGCCCATTCCCACTACACAATTACAGAATTATATTCCATTTAAACTGTCATGGCAACGTTCTATAGAATCTTGGGATTTGCAGTTTAGGGAGGAGCATTCCCTATTGTCAGCCAAAAAGCTCCAGTGCCTTTCCAAACTACAAACCCCAGGAAACCATAAGCTGTTGCCATGGCAGTTCAAGTAGAATCATAGTGCCATGATTGTATAGTCTGAATGGGCCCCTGGAGAGAACAGCAAATGCTGTGCCAGGCTCAGAGGGACCTTGGCTCCCAGCTCACGCCTTGCAAGCCCCCAGCTCACCGCTTTCAGCTTCTTGACGGCTTCTTCGCAAACGTGCATGCCCCGGGACTCCTCCACTTCTGCATGGCCAAGGTACTACACGAGTGGCAGAGGAAGAAAAGAGAGTCAACACAAGATCCTTGTACTTTGAACTCCTAGCTCCCCTCTACTGGTCAGTAGCACTCCATGCTGAAAATAGGAAAACATGAATCACACTTCTCAGCTCCACAACATCCATTCAGCTGAAAGCTCCCTGGAAGGCTTAACTCCTGACCTCGATTCAAGTCAGAACTTTCTAAGTGGTTACGCCCCATTGTTACTGATGAGTGATTAAAGGGCATCCTGCACATAGAATCGTTGAGCCACAGCTGTCCAGCTCTTTGGTTCCATTGTCAAACCACTCTTACCATCAAGAAGTGTCTTCTACTGTTCAATCAAAATCGAGATTCCTGCACCTTAAAAACGTAGACCTGTTTCTACCTTCTGGAGCAGGAGAAAACAAACCTGTCCCCTCCTTCTCTATGACAGCCCTTGAGATATTTAAAGGGTGCAATTACCTTACCCCTCACTCTTCCACACTGCCAGAGCTGAGTCCCAGGCCATTTCTGCACTAGCCTGTTATAGTCTATTATTCCCCTTTCAACATCCTATGGAATCCTGTGGTTTGCAGTTTAGGGAGGAGCCTTTGAGGGCCTTTGAGGTCCCTCCCTTAACTGCAAACCCCAGGATTCCATAGGATGTTGAAAGTGGAATAATAGTACTATAACAGGCTAGTGCAGAAATGACCCTAGATTTTCCACAGTTAAACCCCAAGGAGCCCTTGTATTTAATTCCGTTTCTTCTCCTTTATTTAAGCTAGCATGGTTTTCTGCTGAGAAGCCAAGACATTAATGGTTCCGTTTCACAGAAAGGGAGAAAAACAAAAAGAAACAAAAGAGTTTGGCATAGGAGAAATGATCTGGGACTTCTCTAACCAAAATCTAGATTGGACATAGGGTGGCTGGATCCAAGCTGGGATAGGACATCTGCATCTTTTGTACAAAAGACAGAATTTCATCAAGAGTAGCTTGTATAACACCTGTTGTCACTCATGTCACTGGGGCAGCAAAACTGCTCCAAGTTTTAGTCTGAACTTTAAAGGAGCCCTGTCAAAGAGGATGAGTCTGGCCATTTCCACACTAGCCTGTAATAGTGCTATTATTCCCCCTTTAACATCCTATGGAATCCTGGAGTTTGCAGTTTAGGGAGGGGCATTTAGAATTCTCAGCCAGAGAGCTCTTGGGCTTCGGTAAACTACAAACTCCAGCATTCCACAGAAGGTTGAAAGTGGAATAATAGCACAACAACATTATAAGGTGGAAATGCCCTTTTAAATAGACTCATTCCCCAAAGCTTGGAATAAAAAAAAAGACCTTCATGTGCCAATGATGAAAGGATAGCAAGCAAAGAGCCTACCCATACTTGGAAGGGAGTTTCAAAATTTAGGGGCAGCCACTGAAAAGGTCCTGCTTGGTGTGGAGGTCCAAGTCAGCCAGAATCACATCCCTCCCCACAAACCCAACGAACCAGTTGCCGCTCACCCGCACAGGGAAACTGCAGCGTCCTTTGCGCACGGCCTCTTCGTCCGCTTGCCACTGGTGGGGTCGGCTCGCCTCCGGAACGTAGGCTGGCTTCTTGCGTCTCAGGCTCTGCCGCAGCTTATTCATTGCTGCGCCCTGTGGGCCTGAAGAGAAGAAAAGATAGTCATGAGCAGTGCTGACCGCAGGATCCGTGGACCCAAAAGCCAGGAAGAAAGGAAAAAGAGGAACAGACTGTTGAAAAGAAGAGGGATCAGAAGGATTCTGGGGAGAAGCGCAGCCTGTAGAGCCGAGAGTTTTGCTCCCTGAGGCCATTTCCACACTATACTGTTATAGTGCTATTATTCCACTTTCAACATCCTATGGAATCCTGGGGTCTGCAGTTTAGAGAAGGGTGTTTAGTTGGTCTCAGTAAACCACAAACACCAGAATTCCACAAGATGTTGAAAGTGGAATAATAGCACTACAACAGTGTAGTGTGGAAATGGCCTCAGAGGACGACCCGAGAAAAATGACAGAGACGTTCCTGTTTATGAGAGAGTGGGGAAGAATTCAAGGAAACACAAAGGAGCGTAGCTATCGGGGTGGGCAAAATCAGGGCACTGCTGCCCTCAAATAGTAATTCTCCTATTTGAAATGAAATGAAATTTTTCCTTCAGTCTCCACGTTTCTAGCACTGCAGTGAGTTACAATCACAGCTGAACATTAAGAAACACAGTTTAGGTATCCAACCCTATGAAATGCATAGCATCGACAGGCAACTTAAAAGGCACATATGCACCTGTCCAAAAAAAGGAGGCAGGAAAAATTACAGAGGACACAGGAAATACAAGAGTTCTAGGCACGAATGATTTTTCAGCAACTCACTCTTTGCAATGCTAGAAATTTAGGGAACGAAACTCGCATTTGGGGGGGGGGCTGAATCCTCATCTGGGAGGGCAATGCCCTCATCTTGCTCCCCTCTGCATTGGCTGGGGTCACAGTGCCACGGATGGGGGGCATTGAAGAGGAGTCCTTCCTGATCCCAGGGGTGTAGCTACCAGCAACGAATGCTTTTTTGCAGCTCAACAGGAAACAAGAAGAGGATTTACGCACAGCACCAAAAAGATCGGGGGTCTCCCCTTCTCCTTTTCCTTCCCTTTCTTCTTCTTCCCCTTCTCCTGCTCTCTTTCCTCCTCTCCCCCAACCCCACTTTTGCAAACATGAGTTGGGAGACCCATCTCCCCCAATCTCCCCAGTCCCAAGATCAAAGGAGGACCAACGGAGAGGAAGCAGCGAGAAGGGTTGTTTGTGCTGGCATCTGAGCATCTCCCCGCTCCGCTGCTTTGATCTCACCCTCTCTGATTTAACTGGGACATCTCAATTTAAGATGAATCCCCACACCCTTCAGCCCAGAAGGCGCCTGGCCTCAAACCGTCGGCTTGGAAATTAACTCCCGTAGTCTTCAAGCATCAAGCCAGAGCGACGTAGTGATCCAAGCAGTGGACTACAACTCTGGAGACCAGAGCTTGTATCCCTGCTCTGCCACGGAAACCCATCTTGGGCAAGCCCGAGAGCAAAGTAAAGGCTTTCTCCAAAACAAATCTTGCCAAGAAAACCCCCTGAGAGGGTTTGCCTTGGGGCATCATAAACTGGAAATGAGTGGACGGCACAGATTTACAAGAACAACCATCTTAAAGCAACCATCTTAATATCTAATAACTGCGGCAAGGTTGGCATATGTGCAGCACTGGAAAGAAAAGAAATATATTGATATAGAAGAACGGAAGTTAAAAGTTCTGGATATGATAGAGATGGAAAAGTTAGCGTTTTCTTTGAAGAATAAATCTATCCAGAACTTTGAGAAAGAATGGAAAAGGGTACTGGATTGGGTAAGGATATAAATGTATAAGAAATCAAAGAAGAAATAACGTAACTGTTCTTCTCTCTGTAAGATGGAAATTATGCTTGTAATGGAATGGAAATAAGCAATTTCAACTGGAAGATTTAAGCATGGAAGTGTGTGTGGGGGGTACTTTCGAGACAAACTTTCAATAAAAATTATACAAAAAATAATAATAATAAAGCAATCATCTTAAAACTTCCCCTGACATGTAGAGATGGGCTGCTGAGAAACAAAAAAGTTTACTGAAGCCAAAGAGGCCTCTGGCTGAGAATTCTAAACGCCCCTCCCTCGACTGCAAACCCCAGGATTCCACAGTGGAATAATAGCACTATAACAGGGTGGTGCAGAAAAGGCCTAAGCAAGCGAAGGGCAATACCACTGTTGTCTCTCTAGCGCCTGAAAATTCAACACTTTTTTTCTACCATGTATCATCCCAGCCCATCTTCTTTCCCTAGGATGCTGCCGTGACAGTTAAAGTGGAATCACAGTGCAAGACCTGCATGGGAGGAAAGGGCCTGGGGACAAAATAACACAACAGCAATAACTGCAAATGTACGAATTACCACCTGAAGCACATGCTACATAGGAGCCTTACTAAGGGGGAGAAGGTGTTGCAGTTTTGCCTCAGAAGACCTTGGACTGGATGGCTGGTCAGGACTAGAGATGGAAAGAAGATACATGACAAGATATGTGAAAAGTTGTCAAATTTTTTTTCAGAATGTCAGGCAACTCTGACCAGAAGTATCCCAGATTGGCAAGATTCTCTGAAGTTCAGGAGTAATTCTGAGCAGAATTTGCACATGTTTGTTTTGCACAGAAAACAGTTTTTTTTTTACAGGAATTAATACTTGTATACAAAGACAATATTTCTATACAGAAATATCATTTTCCGTGCAGAAATATGCTGTAATTGAGAACCTGTTCTATACAAAATTTGCACATGAGTGAGTTGCATAGAACACAGCTTTTTCTGCAGAGGAAGCACTACTGTTAAGCAGTAGTACAATGTTCTATGTGGAAAATGTTGTTTTCTGTACGAAACAATCATGTTCAAATTTTGCGCAGAATTAATCTCAAATAACGAGTAGGCTTTGAATTTGCCCTCAATCACGAATAGACCTTCTTCAGGAGAAAGGGTGTATGGACTCATGGGGATAACCTGTAAAGAAAACAGGTTGACTGACACAAATTTTTTCACGTTTGGGGCCCTTTTGTGAAAAACAAAATCTGAGCAAAAAAACAAACAAACTTGCTTTGTGCAAAAAAAAAAAATCCACATTTTTTGAGCAGAGACGAGCGTCACTTGTGCAAAATATACCATTTCTGTGTAAAATGTTGGCTTTTCTCCTGTAAGTGAATTCTATGTAAAGCCCCTAAGTGCAAAAAATAATTAGAAATATGCAAGCAAGCAAGCAAGCAAGCAAACCACCTTTCGTAATCTCAGCAACACCAGTTCTCTCCTAAACCCCTCGAGCAGCATCAAGTTGATTTGGAGGAAAGGTGGGGGATGAATGTTTAATAAAGATCCTCCCCAACGAGGATGGAAAGAATCACAAGGCTGGAAAGAAAGATAAGAGTATCACAGAGTTCAGCAGCATGAAGGCATGCCTTGGGCACCCAAGGTTGCCAGGTCCCAGGTTGCCTGGTCGCTCTTCTCCAGTCCTCAGGACAAGAAGTAGGAATTTCATGACATAAGCACTACCTTGAAAGGAGTGCGTGCGTGTGTGTGTGTATGCATGCACATTCCTCATTTATTTGACCTGCTGTTTTGTGATTTTGAATGGCCGACCCTGTGGAACTGCGGTTGATGCTTAAGGTACCATGCTTAATGAGATCACCAAGGGCTGTTCCTCATGACATCACCACGGCCCACTTCCCATGACATCAGACAGTGTTATCGCCATGATCTCAGGTTTTAGCCGTGAAGTCTCTAAGCGTGGGATAGTTCTGAGTTGGCAAAACCACCAGCTCTCCCTCAGGAATCTTTCAGAAGATGCATGACGGCTCGCATCTTGGCAACCTTCCTAAATTGCTCACTGCTTCAACATCTCCCTCTTCCTCTCCCACCCCCTGAAAACTGGGCTATGCGTCTGCACTTAAGCCTGTCTCACACATCCCACTGAGCTTCTAAAACCTTCTCTTTGGAACGACACCTTTTCTCCCTCCTTCCAAACTATAAAAATGAAATGCTGCCTTGGCACACGGCTGCTGCCCAAGACTGAAAAGGGCAAGGAGGAAAGCAGCCATTGTGGTAAGGCTGCCACTTCACTGAACCCAGAAACCCTGCTTTTAACTCGTTTCTTAAAAAAAAAAAAGTGGCAGGATAATTAGGAAACCCCCTGACTATTCATTATTACTTTCTTTGTTGCTGTTAATTGCTTTCAAGTCAGCTTCAACTTGTGGCAACGCTATGGACGAGAAATTTCCAAGGGCCCTGGTCATCAACTGCCCGGTTCAGGACTCGCAAACTCAGAGCCATGGCTTCTTTGATTGAATCAATGCACCTACAGTCCAATTTTTCTACTGCCTTCCAATTTACCAAGCAAGATAATCTTTCCTAATGCCTAAAGGCATCAGATCCCATCTGATCTTGCAAGCTAAGCAGGGACAGCCCCAGTTAGTGCTTGGGTGGGAGCCCACCAACGAATACCAGGTGCTGTAGGCTCTATTTCAGAGGAAGGAACTGGCAAAGGCCACCTCTGAGGATTCCCTGCCTAAGAAAATCCTATGAAATTCACATGGCTGCCATAAGTCAACAGGCAACTTGAAAGCCCACACACACACACACAAGCATGTCATCTCATGATACCCTCAAAGTATTACAGCATCAGTTTAGCCCTTTTGCCATTTAGGGAGAATTCAGGCTCGATTGGCTCTCAGAACCATTTATTTGCCCTTTTGGCTGTATCTGCAGAATTCTCCTCCAGCGCCACATATCAAACGAGTCGATTCTCTTCCCATCAGCTTTCTTCATCGTCCAACTTTCCCAACCACACTTAGAAACCAGAAATACTACGCACGGGTGAGTTTGACTTCGGTATTTAGTGATACGTTTTTGCACTTGAGGCTTTCATTACGCTCTAAAGTAACAAAGACGCACGCAACTCTGCGGGGCTGAAAGGCGCGTGGTGCGTCCGCGTGCAGACAGTCAAGCAGGCGTACCGCTGCACCCCCACACCTGCCTCCTCCTCCTCCTCCTCCTCCTCACAGATGGCCCAGGCCATTACATCTGCCTCACCGAAAATAGCCAGAGCGCAGACAACAACCTGGGGGTCGCTTTTGTGCAGAGCGTGTGCCCCACACAATAGCCACAAAGCCAAGCTCTCTCCACCCCCCCCAGCCCGCAACTCCCGATCTCCAGCCCCCAGAGTGGCTGCAGAGAGAGACACAAAAGGAACTCCAGACGCCCGGACAAGTTTCCTCGCACCCGGAACCAGCCCCAAATGAATCTGACCCTTCTTGTTGTATTAAGGGGAGTGCACAGAGGAGGGGCGGGGTTTGCTTATGGGGGGGGGGTTAAAAAAGGGAATGGAGACCTCAGGATTTCTAAGGCAACCAAGAGGCCTGCCTTTTAAGCAAAGTCAAACTTTTCCTTGCAACAGCTGCACCGGAGCGGGTGGGAACAAAAGAGGGGAACGTGGGGCGGCCACTCCCCCACCCGGCCACAACCCCCCACGTTGGGGGAGACAGCTGCCCCTGAATGGCTTGTGCGGGGGAAGCCCCCAACACCTGTGTGTGTCCTGACCCCCCTCTACACACACTCACACACACGCACTCAAGCACACCAGCTGGACTGGGCAAACATTTGGCCGAAAGGGAATTGTTTCCTTAGCTGCCGCCAGAGTGAAAAGGTCTTCCCCACCTCCCTCCCTCGGCTGGCACACAGGGATGGCTGGGGGGCGGGGGGCTTCGCCGAGTCTGGTTCAGCAGATGGGAGCCATTCCCAGACAAGGCTATGTGGGGGAGGGTCTCGTCTTGAAAAAAGAAGGCCGGTAGAAGCAGGGAAAGGGGACCTTTTACCCAGGCCAGGGCAAAGAGGCACAATGAAAAGTATAAAAAGCCCATCTAACGGAGGCGGAGGGCGCGGAGAGACCGAGAGAGGTTGGCCGGGTCTTCTAACCGGGGCCAAAAGAGGGATCTGTCGCAGGGAACAGGTTTCAAGATGCTGCCATCCCCAAAATTGGTGTAGCATCCTGGATCTCTTCCTTTAAAGTCTGGACTAAATTCCAGAGTAGATCCACTGCCCCATGCTCACGTGGGTGTCACCAGCCATCATCAGCCCTGCATCCTTCTCCCCAAAAATCCCTGAATTCAGGCAATTTACTCAATTCCTTAGCAAGACAGGAAGGCGAGAGCTCTCTCCATGGTGATGGAGACATGCTTATAACATAACACATGCTTATGTTAGAGTAGGGTTAGGGGCAACTCTTCAGGGGCCAACTTGAGCCCCAATTTTGCCCCTGCAGGCTACAGTGGCACCTCCAGTGGCAATGGAAATGACACCTCATCCCTTGCAGTTGCCTTCTTGAACTGGTTTTTGGCTAGAATTAGGGCCTTCTTGACGATGGATGATTTAAACCAACGTCTTTTGGGGCAGTTTTGGGAACCCAAAATCACCCCGAGGTTGTTGTTTTTTTCTTTAATGAGGGGCTTTCAGGAGTTTTGCTGGGAGAAATGGGAACCACAAAAGTGTTTTTGGAGAGGATGGTACGTGGAGCCCACAGGCTACATATTCTCCACCAATGATTTAGAGCTTCCATTGCACACCGTCTGGCTTTCTCCACCCACCACAAGCCTCAAGACCTTGAGATGCTGCCAACCAGTTTTCTGGATACCCCAGGTTTGAGTATAGGAAAACATTAAATGCAAATCAAGGATTGCGCCACCCAGTAAGGCCACCTCGCTATTTTGGATCAAGATGTGTTGGGGGGAAGGAATGGAGGACAGAGGGTCTCCAGTGCTATATTCCACTTCAACTGCCATGGCAACCTCCTATGAAATCCTGAGGTTTGTAGTTTACTGAGGCACTCGAGTGCTCTGACTGAGATTTCTAAATGCCCCACCCTAAACTACCAATCCCAGGGTTTCATGGCATGTTGCCATGGTAGCTAAAGGGGAATCATAGCACTGTAATTGCATGGTGTGAATGAGCCCCTAGTTATATTTGAACTTCAGACATTCAGTAACCAAGAACTTTGCACAATGCACGTAATTTAAGAATTCAATTGAATTTATAATTTTTCCAACTACACTGCAAAGAAAGCCGTTCCTGAGGCATTTCTGGAATAGTTTTAAGAACAGGGAGGAAGTAACAGCAGTTGGTCCAGGCTTCAAAAATTCAAGTTTCCCCATGTACACACACATCATATAGTGTCACTGAGTAGCCAAAGCATTCACACCCCAGGTCTGCCCCCATCACATCCGCCATCTGTTAAATGGAAAGAATAAATATCCACAGCCATGCCCGCAGAAATCAGCCACAAAGTCAGAAAACCTCATTTTTCAGTCCTCCCCGTCTCCCTCTGTGAAGAAGCCAGGTGGAAAAAATCAAGAAACATCCTGACTTTTTTGAGTTCCTAGGTGCCAAATTGTTGGATCCAAATTGCAAAAACTGGGTCATGACTCCCAGTTCAACAGCTGAATTTCCTCCTGTGTAAGTCCACCTCAATTTGTGCTCAAAAGAAAGCAGCAGATCCCATGACCCTTGCCTAATTTAAGCAATTAATGCTTCCTTCACCTCAGCCATTTAAAAGAGGAAGCAGGAGTACTTGCAATTATTCATTCTGAGATTTTTTTAAAAAATGGTTGTACAATTTTCTCCTGTTATTCAATATCTCCAAGTGTTGTGCAGGAATTATTTTGTGGAGAATATCGCAGGGACTTTTTGTGAAAAAAATAGTTTTGCACAATGGTTTACCTGTGAAGAAAACATGGTTTTCTGTTCAGAAAATGCAGGGTGTGTGCATCTGTGCACAAGAGATCATGTGCTTTTCCTTGTAGAATAATTCCTGCGCTATACTTTAGGATATTTAAAGGTGAATATTGGGAAAAAAAATTCCCCACAGCAGAGCAAAACTACATACTTCAGCTATTTGTCCTGGCATGTGAAGACAAAATAGTCAAGAATTTACATCCTTAGCTGGGGAGGAACACAAACAGTAAGAGGGGCCAGGCCTACGTTGGCTCCGTCCTATAAATTAAGCACTGCCCCAAAGAGAGCAAACAATGGAAGGATCTTTTTCCTGCCTACAGATTTTGCACCACAAACGCCAGAGGAAGCCAGTCCCAAAGAAATCTCCCTCTCTATATCTGATACTGCCTCTTGTTGCTGTTTTTCCTCCTTCTCCGACTTGACCATTAGCTTAACAGCTTTTTATCTGCATCCATCCTCCCTCCCTCCCTCCCTCCCTCCATATCACTCAGCTTTCCAAGAGAAAGTGGGATGAGGGGGGGGGGAGAGAAAGCGGGAAAGAGATTGCAAAGAGATTCCTGGCCATTATCAATGCCTCTCTAAGAGGGATTCCCCAGAGAGACAGTGATCGGCCTACGTTGGCAAGGCAAGGCCGCGTTCACCTTCCCGGATGCTGAGCATCACCAGCATCAGATGGCCAGGAGGGAGGCAAGACAGGTGGAAAACCAGAGAGGTCCAGAGCACTGCCTTTTTGGTATTCAGTAGCCATCCTGGGAACCCAGAGCCAAATCCAGGCTTTCTAGGCCACCAGTCCTAGACTACAGATGCCCCCTACCTTTATTGCTTTGGAAGAGGGGGGGTCAGGATTCAGCCAGTCTGCCTATTCCATAACCAGAGGCATCATCAGTGCATTCACACAGACTAGATCTGCGTGCCTCTTTGTTTGCCCTGCCCAACAGGATATCCAGCCATTTCCAAACTTCCCTTAAAAGCCATCTCTGCTCTCAACCACCCCCAAATATCACATTCAATCAGCAGGGAGCAGAGGAAAAAACAGAAGGACTCCTGCTGTTGCTGCCACCCACAGAAACGTGGAGAGCTAGCCGCTTCACTCTAACCAGAACAAGCTGAAACAAGGGCAGGGCCACCGGCCTCTGATCCAGTGCAACCGGAATGAAACAACTTTGTCTGTGCACACGTGCCTTCCAGCCGCCCGTCATTATGGTGACCCCATGAATTTCATGGGGTTTTCTTAGATAAGAAATCGTTAGAGGTGATTTTGTCAGTTCCTTCCTCTCAAACAGAGCCTACAGCTCCTGGTATTCACTGCCAGTCTCACATCAAGCTGTGGAAGCTGACCCTGCTTAGCTTCGAAGATCAGATGGGATCTGGTGCCTTTAGGCTATTTAGGCTTTAGAGTGAAGGAATCCCAAGCAAGATCCCTCTCAGTTCCCAGATCCTCTCCCACATTAGAAACCTGGGAAGGATAGCAGAAAATGGAGTCTCTTCCTAGATGAGACTGCCCTTCATTCCAGGAAACCCACCCTCAGAACAAGGGCATACCTAAGGGGCAAGGAATCTAAGGCCATCTTTGCATTACACTGTTATAGTGCTATTATTCCACTTTCAACCTCCTGTGGAATTCTGGGGTTTGAGGCCCAAGAGCTCTCTGGCCGAGAATTCTAAAGGCCCCTCCCTAAACTGCAAACACCAGGATTCCATAGGACGTTGAAAGTGGAATAACAGCACTATAACAGCGTAGTGCGGAAAAGGCCACTGTGTTATCCCCCTGCTGACTTACAACCATCCTAACCAGGACAGGGCTTCCATGATAGTACATTTTCAGCTACACTTTTATTTTAACTTTTGTAAGCTGCCTTTGATCCCTTGGCAGGAAAAGGCAGAGTATAAGTGGAATAAATAAATACAGACAAAGAGCTGGCTAATTGTAGCCCGAGGGAAAGAGAACAGCAACACAATCCCTTCACATCCAGGAAGTCTACCTCACAAGGCTGGGGCCCAGAAAAAAATAACACCGAACAACTTTGCAGAAAAGATGCTAAAGGACGGATATAACTCTCCTGTCAACACTAAACTCCAACTCCTTCTGAACCTTTGTGCCTGTCCCCGAAGACAAACCAATCCAGCTCCAGCAAAATATCCAAAGCCCGTTTTCCCTGCTCTAATTATACCATCCACGCCCTGGAGAAAGCTCCAGAGCAAATCCAGGCACCCTAGCTTAGCTCCCCGCACCCGTGCCTCAGGCTCCATACAGGGGAAACCCAGGAGTCCTTCTGCAGTTCCCTTGGTAAAAAGTTGCACGGGGCATCCACTGCAGCAGCAGCTGCATCTCTCTGGAGCTAACTGGGCCCCATTAATGGCCAGCAATAATTGCAGCTTATGTCCCAACTTCCTGTCGGCTCTGCCAAAGTCTAGGAAGCCATGAACTCAGATGCCCTTCTTCGTCCAGACGCCGGAGCAGAACAATGGCTGTGCTGGAGTCAGGGAGGCCAGAGATGCGCCTTCTCTCTCTATCTCTCTCCCCTCCTTAAGCACAACAGACTAAGTGAGGCACAAAACCAACATCTTGGCCAAGCTGTGGAGTACAAGAAGAATGAGAGTGTTCTTCTGGTCATATGCAGAGTACAGTTTTCTTCTATTGTTGCTGTTATGTGCCTTCAAGTTATATCTGATCTATGGCAACCCTATCATATGGTTTTCCAGGGGCTGAGAGTGTGTGATGTGCCCAAGGTCATCCAGTGGTTTTCCATGGCCAAGCGGGGAACTGAACCCTGCTCTCCACGGTCGTAGTCCAACATTCAAACAACTACACCATGCCGGCAATCTTCTCCTCTTGATCCCTGGGAAAATACAGTCACAATTCACAAATGTCAGCCAAAGAAGGCCATAGGACTTGGTTTCTCAGCAAATCATAGCCCTGATGGCAGGGGATCATCTTTCCCAAACTGGTCTATTTACCTGTCCTAGTGTTTACAATGCACCAAGAGGTGACGTGTTTTCCTTGCAGGAAGCTCTGCCATCCCTTCTGCCTGTGGGTGCATTCTTGGTTCTGTACCAGGGCACAGAGATGCACCAAGGTCAGCCATTGGCATTGACCAAAGTTGGGAAAACTCTCAGCTGCACAAGACTCTTTGGATGGCTCTTACTATTCCAATGGTAAGCCACAGTATACTAGAGCAGAGTTTGGGACTTCCCTGCAAAGTTTCAGAAGGACCAGCAGCTCTTTGTAAAAGGGAGAATGAAAGCTGTGGGGTGGCATCCATCCTCCATGGCATCCACAGACTCAGGAGCAGTGATGGTTTTCCAAGTCTAGGGCTCAGCATTGCAACACACGAGATGGCAACAAAAGGCATCCAAACATGTGCCACAAAGCCACTACATTTCCGCTGGGGAAAAAACAACCACAGCCCACTGATAATAACGATTGTGTGTGTTGCATGCAAAAGATCCTTTCCTCCTAGGTCCGATGTCATCCCTCACCTGCCAGTATCTCTAACTTGGACTGGGCACCAAGACCATGAAGAGCCATGGGTACTAGCCAACGTAGACGGGACTGAGTTAGTCTTACTCAGAAGGCTAGTGTCCTACTCACACTTGGAAAAGTCTTTCTGGTTGGTGGGCATGTTCTCCAAGATAGCCAGAAGCCCAGGCTATGTTATATCCAAAACATAACTGCATGTTCGTCCTGCTCGTCTAATCCCATCATTCTGAATGGGAGCCTTTGGTATAGCCTGGCTTCCATATTGCCTAGACATCACAGAGCCGTAACTCAGACAACCCACTATGGCAGTGATTCCTTTCCATATGGGGTGGATTTGGGGTGCACAAAGTGGCCAAAGGCATTCAGTTTGCAAAGGACCTCATATCTCCATGCTACTGTCAGACCAATAGCAGAAGTGTCAATTCCCAGATTCCTTCTGCACAGCAGAAATGCCATTTCTGGGGATATTTTATAAAAAAAAGAGAGATTGTAGAATTGGAAGTGATAGTGCCAGAAATCCCATAAATACCCTGAATGGGAACTTCAAATCTCAAGTGATTCAGAAAGTGAAGAACTCTGAGCGTACTCAGAGGCACCTTCAGTGCCCCAGGACTACTCAGGGAGATTTCACATTAGACAACTACAGCATTTTGGTACCACTGTCACTGCCATGGTTCCATCCTATGGAATCCTGCAATTTGTCATCTTGTGAAGGACTTGGAATTCTCTGCCAGTGAGCTGTAGTGTGGCCGCAAACTACAAATCCCAGGATTTTGTGGGATGAAGCCATATCAGTAAAAGAGGCATCAAAGAGCTATAACTGCGTGAAGTGAAAGAGACCCTAGTTGGACCTTCCCAAGGAAAGAGAATGAGATGAAAAAGGAAAGAACAGGCAAAAAAACAGATGAAAATAAATCTGATCTGAGCAATCTTCACGGGGCAGGTCTGCCATTTGTGATTTCTTGGGGCCGGGGCACCTGTTTATTCAGTAAATGCCAAGACCTCTGTCTAACCCCACCGGTGGGGTTCTTCTTTCTTTGGAGGTGGGGTCTGTATCTGTAAGCCTGTCTACACGGAAGTTCCAGAAGAAGCTCAGAAGTGGGGCCTTAGATATCTTCTATCTTCTCTACTTGTCCAGTTAAGTTTCTAAGGCCACTTCAGCACTGGACTGTTATAGTGCAATTATTCCACTTTCAACATCCTATGGAGTCCTGGGGTTTGCAGGTTAGGGAGGGGCCTCAAAGGCCCCTCCCTAACCTGCAAACCCCAGGACTCCATAGGATGTTGAAAGTGGAATAATTGCACTATAACAGTCCAGTGCTGAAGTGGCCTAAAACACAGGGCACGCAGGCTCTCACAAAAAAGGTATTCCCACCCAGCCAGCTTCTGAGACCACTGATTCTTGAGTTTGCGAATAATCATTGCCAAAAAAATCTCCAGGCCAAAGCAGGAAGCTGTGAACCCCCTAGCCCTCCCCTGCACCCCAGAATCAACGCTTTGAGGTTAAAACAAGAAGGAAAAAGGCAACCCATCCAAACCCTCTCAGGCCAGCTGGAGGGAAGCCTGAACCCACCCCTCTGCCCCCTCTTTGTCATCTCCCCATAAGCGGAGATGAGGCGGACTCCAGAACCATGGGGAGTGGCTCGGAACTTACCCAAGAGGTTCACACCGAGGGATGAGTTTGTTCTTTAAAAGGATCCAAGAAAAGTCAAAAAAGAAAATATATGAGGACGGGGGTAGAGGGTTCATTCTCTCTGGCCCTTGAAAGGCACTGGCACCTATTCCTGGAGGGGACTCATTCATGCCACCCAGTTTCTCTTGCAAACCTCACCGCTTTCTTTTAACCGTCTGCCAGGGAGAGAAGCCAAAGCCTCTCTGCCCTCCCTTTAACACTCCTTCCCTCCCTCTCCTCCTTAGATCCATCAGAATCCTGGCTGAGTTTTGGGCAGCTCCCCCCATTCCAAAGCTTCCCCCCCCTTTTTTTTTTTTGCTGTCAAACCAGGAAACTTTGGAAAGGGGGGGGGGCAGCCATCAAAGTCTTGGGTAAGCCTCCAGCATCCTGGAGGGAAAAGCTAGGGAGAGGAATGGGGGGCGGGGGGGGGCGTCCCTAAGAACTTGCTGTCTCACCTTTGAACATGGGGAGGGGCAGGGGAAAAGTTTTCAGAAGACCCCCTCCCAGATAAAGTCATCGTCCCAGGGGAAAAAAAAAAAACCCTCGCAACCCCACCCACCCAGTTTGGCAGGTCTGGAAAAAAGAAAGGGAGTCCTATTATTCCTCCTCCCGCAAAAAGCCAAGCTGGGTGGGGCCGGTTCTTGCAAAGAAAGGAGAGAGGGTCTGCGTCGCGTCCCCCTCTGTGTTTTTGGAGGGGAGCGGGGGGTCCTGCGCCTGCACGCTCCGCGATCCAGCTAGGAGGAAACTCAGCCCCGGAGTCGCCGCCGCCGCCGCCCCCGCCGGCCCCTTCTTCCCCTCCGGCCCCTCCACCCTTCCCGGGCGCCGCCGCCGCCGCCACAGCCTCCGCCTGACCCGGGGACCCGGGCGGAGGGGAGGCGGATGCACCGGGGGAGCGGGGGAGACGCGATCCCTCCCCGCAGCCCTCCCTCTCCCCCTCTCCTGGCGTGTGGCAACCCGGAAAGGGTTGATCAAAGGCAACTGGAAGCCGAGGGATCGGGGGGGGGGGAGAAGAGAGGCGCTGGAAGCGGGGAGGGGGGGAGGAGGCCTGCGCGCTGGGTCTTTTGCGGCGCGGGGAGGGGATCGGCGCTGGGCGAGGGGGCCGGTGAGGCTGGGTCATTCGCAGCTGTCACTCGGGAGGCGTGATCCGGGGCGCATCCCTCGGAAGGAGACGGGAGAGAAAGAGGGGGCGGCTTGGGGAAGGGGGCGACCCCCGAAAAAGAGAGGTGGGGTCACTGTCGAGGCGGCAGATCACACGCACGCACCCGATCCTTAGGAAGGGGTGAGGGCCTGGAGGGGATGAGAGGTTCCAGGAGAGAGATGGAGAGAGAGGTCCCCCCCCAACAGACACATCAGAGACCCCCCCCCCCCACTGCATTGCATCGCCTTTCTGCGTTGCATCGTCCTCTTCCTCCCTCCTCTCCTTCCTTACCCGGATCCGGCGGGACGCCTCCTCCGCCTCCGCCTCCCGGCTCGGCAGCATCCACCTCGGGGAGCAAAGAAGGCCCCGATCCTCCCCGCCCGGCCTCGCCCTCCCCCTCCTCCGCCGCCGCCGCCGCCGCCGCCACCGTCCGCGGACTCCCCGTCTTGCTTGCGAGGCTAAGGCGGCGGCGGCTGCTGCTGCTGCTGCCGCCGCCGTACGCACGCGCCTTTTCCTCCCGGGGAAACATTCCAGCTCGCCTGGCCACGCCCCGGATCCTAAATATGCAAATAAGGACACGCCCACCGCCGCTGGGCAAAGCGATCCCGGCGCTCGCCCGACTCCTTCTTCTCCTTGCCCTCGGTCGGTAAATACAAACAGTATGCAAATCGACGTCGGCCACGCCCCCTCCTCAGGCTCCGGCCTCCCACTGGTTCAGGGCTCATGAATATGCAGAAAGAGGACGTCACGCACCCATGCCCCTCGCGCCTCTCCCCTCGCAGCGTTATTTACAAAAATCTCTCGTCCCCGCCCCCGGCCCGCTATTGGACCATATTTCCAAATATGCAAATAATCCCGCCGCCCACCTTGTCTCCTGTATCGGCTCTTGGGATCGTGATGTTAACCTTTTCCTTGCGTGAAAAGAGGGGTTTGCAGGCCGGTGGGAAATAAGAGAGGGGCTGGGGTTGAAAGATGGTTTCTGTGACACCCCACCTTCTGTAAGACCCCCCCAGCTGAAGAAGGATGAAAGCCAGCTGTGAGCACAGCACTCTGTACATGTTCATGGCTCCCTGTTTCCCACCCAGAACAAAACTGCTTCATGGCAAAACGGGGCCTGCATTCTTGCCCTAGCTGATTCTGGTGGTCGTTTTCTGCTGTTCGAGCCCCCCTCCCCACACGCACACACACAAAAACTCTGCACTGATTCACTACATTGCACCCCCTGGAGTAACTTTGACCGAAACTGCATTGCGTTTTCCTCCATGTTGAGGAACTGGACTCTCAAGTTTTGCAAATTTCAGTGTGGATGGTGCAAGTGGGATTGCTAAATCAGGAGTCTTCTAGGCTCTAAAATTTCAGGGCCAGCCCCTGAGCCTCAGTGATGCCAGGGCGTGTCATAAAGCAGGATACATTAAGCATCAAAAACAGTTGCATAGAATATGCCATTCGGTTTTTTAAAATGCAGAGTCTGGTAGACGAGAGGATCGGAGTAAAAGGACCAGACCCCAAGTTCTGGCAGCCCTCACCCCAAAGACCACAGGTCTTTGACCACTCCCTCTTCCCATAAATATGAGTGGCCTGCAGCTCATATGATTTCCACTCTGGATCCCAAAAACTGATGGAACTGTGGACCAGTTCTGGTGGATAAGGTTCCCAGATCTTAGAGCTTGGTCCTTGTTCTCTGCTCCATGGGGAAATGGAGGAATCTCAGAGCAAGAGAACAGCCTTGAAAGTGTGTGTGTGTGTGTGTGCTTGCCTCATTTGTGGTATATGGTCTTTTTCATCTGAATAGCACACTCTGAACAACTGTGGCTGATGCTTTAATGACATCACCAGAGGCTGCCTCCTGTGACGTCACAAGTCCCGAGTAAATCTCAGGCTTTGGCTCTGAAATATCAATGCCTGGTATAGACCGGACCTAGTAACTCTGCTTGTGGGACGTGAAAGATTGCTGCCAAAGCAGCTTAACTCACTGTTGTCGCTGAAATTATAAAATAAAAACAGTAAACAAACAAACTGCTTTCTCCACTGGAAAAATGCAGAATATAGCCTACAGCATACGGCTGTTATTGTCAGCCATGGAAGTCTAAACAAAGCAAGTCTCCTTCACACAACAAAACTGCAAGGCAGCACCTTTGGTGAGTGCTGAATGAGCGGAAGATTCAGAATAGAAAGAAGAAGGACTTCTTTCCACAATGCCTCATGCAACTGTGGAACTCTCTGCCACCAGATGTGGTACAGACTCCCAACCCGGGCAGCTTGAAAGACGGACAGGATCAATTAACAGAAGCCAGGTCTACCGGTGACTACTAGTCATGATGTTACTTCCAGTACTAGAGACAGCCTGCCTCTGTATATCTCTTTCTGAGGAGCATGAATGGGAGAGACCTCACGCCCTTCCGGTGAGTTTCCCATTGGTTTTTCTGGTTGGCCACTGTGGCACCAGCACATCAGAGAAGCTCTTCTTTGGCCTGAACGGGTTTCAGGGTTCTTCTGACGTTCTTATTCTCTAGGAGATTGGCCAGTGGAAGGGAGAGAGCAGGGTGACCCTAATGAAGCTGCAAATAAAGAAGAGATAAGCCTTTGATCCCCAACCCGCTGCAATTCCCATCTCCTTTGAGTCTGGCAGGACACCCCGTTGGGTTTCCCCTCCCTGCTGCCAGCCAGGGCTCATTCTGTTCCAGGTTGGAAGGGAGGAAATGATCAGTGCAGCTGCTTTCAAAACCAACACAGCAGCTGGATTCTCTGTCTGTCTCTTTCTCTCACTCACTCACACACACAGAGCATGCCAATCCCCAGGCGCACTATGCCCGCTTGCCATGCCACACCAGAAGAGGCAGAGAAGATCCAGAAACCGTTCTTCATATTGCCTCTACTCTTGCAGTTGTGCCTTACAGAGCCGTTGGGAGATATTGGGAAGTGATAAGCTTATCTGGGATGTATTTGTGATTCTTTCTCCATCTCTGGAGCACAATCCAAAGAGAGGAGCACAATCCAAAGAGCACAATCCAAAAAAAGAAGTGAGACAGGAAAGGAAGGAAGGAGGACATGGCTGTCGTCTGTTGTTGCTCCTTAGCAGCTGGTGTGGCTCAGGCACTTGTTAGCTAAATAATTAACGATTGGTTGATTGACTGGCCGCTCGGCCGGCTAATTAATTAATTAACCAGTCAGCCAGCCTTCCCGCATCCCCTCCAACTGTCTGGGTTTGGCAGGGACAGCCTCCATTAATCTTTTGCTGTTCCACATTTTCAGTTGCTTTTTAAATGCCCCAATTTCTCTTTCCTCCTCCCACTCTCCTCTTTGGTCCTCAGCTTACCGAAATTTCTGCAAACCAAGTTCAAAAGGCAAAAGGAATTTGCAATTCAGCAGTGGGGGGAGAGGAGGAGGGAGTGAATCTTGCCCTTCCCAATAGGCTGAGGCAAAAGCAAACTGCTGCAGCCTAGCTTGTGAGTTCCACCTCATTAACAACTTCTGCATCTTGACCGCACTTTGAGCCACCCACCTCCTGGTCTTCATGGATGTGATATAGAAGGATATGTATCTGTATATAGCTAGCTGGCTAGCTAACCAAATAAAGATTAATAAAAATTAATTAATAAAGATTAATAAAGATTGTCATTCTGGGGCTATACAAAGCCCTATCCGGTATTCTCTAGAATGGTATCTCCCAATATTATAGGATTCCAATTGCAATGCAGAGGTGATGCCAGCCCTGACTTATTGCAATCCTTGTATTTAAAGCATTTTTAAATGTGCATATATGCAGTGCTACCAAAACATATAAAGACATCCTAGCGGGTATTCCAGTGGCAGTTGTTCTGGGTGGAGAAGAGAAAGAGCGGGAGGAGGAGGAGGCAAGGGAAAGTGTGATCATCAGTTTCAGATATTTTCGCACAGCCTTGCAATGGAAAAACATGTTCTCCTTTTGGGAACTGCAGTGCTGTTTTGTAGTAAAGAATACTTAGATTAAAAGCAGCTGATGGAGGCTTGCCAGGAGATAAGGGAGGCTGACCGTGGAGCTGTACCTGGGTAGCTCAAACAGCAAAGAGAAAGGTCCAGGAGAAAGGATTAGGGTAGACCCAGCGTGAAGTAGAGGTCTGAGTGTTGGACTATGATTCTGGAGATGAGAGTTCAAATCCCCACTCGGCTTGGGAAACTCACTGGGTGACCTTGGGCAAGTCACACTCTCTCAGTCACAGAGGAAGACAAAGGCAAGCCCCCTCTGAACAAGTCATGCCAAGAAAACCCCGTGATAGAGGCCATTTCCGCGCTGCACCCTTAGAGCGCGATTATTCCACTTTCAACATCCCATGGAATCCTGGGGTTTGCACTTTAGGGAGGGGCCGGCCGGCCGCTCCCTAAAGTGCAAACCCCAGGATTCCATGGGATGTTGAAAGTGGAATAATCACGCTCTAAGGGTGCAGTGCGGAAATGGCTAGGGTCGCCTTAAGGTTGATGTAAGCTGGAAACAGCTTGAAGGCACACAGTAAACAAAGATGCATGGATAGATGGGGATGCTGCAGCAAGACTCTTCCATGTTAAAAAATTGTTCTCTTCCCTGACTCCAGAGATTTCAGACTTCCAGGCAGGACTAAGGCAGGAAAAAAAGCTGGTTTTTAGGTTAAGGGCTGTCCCTCATTCACAAGGCTAAAATGGGGATTTGGTGGTGTTTCTTCTGTCCCAGATGACTGCACTGAGTGGGAATAACCGGAATCCCGACTTTCCCTTGTCCAGTTTCACACTGCACTATGATAGCACTGTGATTCCACTTTAACTTCCGTAATAACATCCTCTGGGATCTTGGGAATTGTTGTTTGGGGAGAGAACAAGGGCTCCCTGACTGAGTATTCTAAATACTTTTCCCTGAACGGCAAAGCCCAGGATTCCTTGGGATGGAACCAGAGCAGTCACCAAGTTCTAGAACTGTGTACTGGGAAAGCGCCTGCTCTGTAAGCTGCCTGAAGGAAAGATGGGGAGGCAGGAGAGGAACACCCACAGCAAGGACACAGGCATCAGCAAGGAAGAGGAAAGGGAAGTTGCTTTTAGAGAGGTTGAGATACACCCCCCAACTGTCCTGATTTGTCAGGGAGAGTCCCAATTCATCCTCTCCCCTCCTGCTTTGTCAGCTGCTTTTAAAATGTCCCAGCTTCTCTCTCCTCCTCCCACTTTCCTCTTTTGCAGCTTACTTCAGTTGCTGAAAACGGAGTTCAAAGGGCAAAAGTAGTTTGCACTCCGTTAAGTCAGCAGAGGGAAAGGAAAGGAGGGAACAGAATCTTGTCCTTCCCAGTAGGCTCAGGCAAAAGCGACGGGCTGCAGCCTCTTCCAGCTTGCATCTTTTTCCTCATGAATAACTTTTGACATCTTTACCGCATGTGTCCTGCTCATCTGTGAAATATTGGAAGGTATGTTCCTTTGGGACTCCAAGAGATCTTGGACCCCACACCATACCACACCCCGTTATTTTTGGTACTGGAGGAGGTTATACTTGCCATGTTTTGGGACCTCTCTTGGCTCCTGACTGGGCCATAGAGAGGCATTTTTTTTCCCCAACAGAAAGTGAGCCTCTGCTTTCAAGCATGCAAAAATGTGGTAAAGTGAAACAATCCATAAAATTAAAATTATTTTGGGACTCATTAAAGGACAGAATACTAAAGGCAGACCGTGGAAAGACAGAAGATGGGCGCAGAAGTCCAGGAACATCTGGAGGGCCACCCCTTGCCCAGCCCTGATGGGCAGCGGTGATGTTGCCACAGATTACAATACGGAAAGAGCTTGGCAGCCCACCGAACAGCTGGATGCTGACATTCTAAATCCAGGGAGCAGCACTTGCCCAGATGGGATTAGAGTGTGAATGGAGGATCCAGAGAAGATTAACGCCTCACGGCACTCAAAGGAAAAGCCCGGAGGGATCAAACACACAGCTGGGGAAAAACCCCCCGACTTCAAGCAGACAGCACCCACCTCAAGCCATATGTGAGCACTAAGCCCAAAGCCCGCTTGTTTGGGGGTACACAAGGGTTCTCGGGAGGGGAGGAAAATGGGTGCAAGGCAGTCCTGCATCTGGAAGAACAGAACATTCAGAGCTGTGTGTGTTGGCAGAGAGGGGAGGCCTGTGTTGGGGGACTCAGTGTGTTACCAGGTGTTTAGAACAGCAATAAGGGAGAGCTGAAGTTCATGGCATGCAGGATTGACAATCAGGAAGCAGCTATTAACCAGTCTGCGTTCTATCTAACTACATAATAATAATAATAATAATTATCACTCACTTTATATCTAGCCTTTTCCCCAAGACTGATGCGATTTCTGCACGGGACTGTTATAGCGCTATGATTCCACTGGCAACATCCTATGGAATCCTGGGGTTTGCAGTTTCGGGAGGGGCCGCCTGGCCCCTCCCGAAACTGCAAACCCCAGGATTCCATAGGATGTTGCCAGTGGAATCATAGCGCTATAACAGTCCCGTGCGGAAATGGCATGAGACTCAAGGGCCATTTCCGCCCTACACTATTGTAGTGCTGTTATAGTGCTATTATTCCACTTTCCCTGTTATAGTGCTATTATTCCACTTTTCAACATCCTATGGAATTCTGGGGGCTTTCTCTACAGAGGCCCAAGAGCTCTCTGGCTGGGAATTCTACAGGTCCCTCCCTAAACTGCAGACCCCAGGATTCCAGAAGGAGGTTGAAAGTGGAAGAAGAGCACTATAACATTTTAGTGCAGAAGTGGTGGAGGTGGATCACACACCTTAAAAAGGTCGCATGTAAAAACATACCAAGAAAAAATCAGCACGAACACTGACTTAAACCATTAACCGTATTAAAAACATAGACCCTAAAAAGATTTTTAACTTTTACAATTTTTTAAAAAACTTTTTAATTTTTTTTTTTTTTTAAATTCAGACAGGCTTATAGAATTGAAATTTTTTAACCAATAGGCTCTATGTGCTGTATTCTTTTAAACTGTATTGTTTAACTTATAGTTTAAAACAATGCAGCACATAGATCCTATTTGTTAAAAATTTTCAATTCTGAAAGCCTGTCTGAATTTTTTAAGAAGTGTTTGTCTGCCAAGTGACGGACAGTGAAAGAGAGGGGCATCCTAGCCTTTCTAGGCAGGGAGTTCCAAAGTCTAGGGGCAGCTACTGAGAAGGCACCCTTTCTCATGTTCCCACCAACCATTCCTATGAAGGCGAGGAGAGAGAGAAGGGCCTCTCCTATGGATCGGGGGTCAGACAGGCTCACATGGGGAGATAACTATCTGTCCGATAGCCTGGACCTAAGCCATAATGAAAGTATTGATTTCAGTCTGTTTAGGCATGTATTTCTCTGTAAAATTAACATGCATTTCTCTGTAAAACCAACATATATTGATTTCAGTTTGTTTAGCTGTGTATTTCTATGTAAAATTAACGTCCACATTCATTCATTACACAAGGCACCCTTTTCTGTCCACATCCCAAACTACTGGGTGTTTTGGGGCATCTTGATCAGTTAATATGAAAGGAGAAGCTTTACAACCCTCAAATAGGGCACATCCTGTATAATAAGGGAATCTGCCAGCCCTATAAGGGACAAGCTTTCTGGCTGTCAAATAGGGCCATTTCCACACTACGCTCTTATAGCGCAATCGTTCCACTTTCAACATCCTATGGAATCCTAGGGTTTGCAGTTTAGGGAGGGTCCACCGTGAACAGTGATGCTCAAAGTGCTGGTCTGTGGGCTAGTGCTGGTTCCTGAGCCATTGCCTGCTGGTCCCTGGCAAGTTTTTAGAAAAGAAAGAAACAACTGTACCCAATGGGCACAATGTAATGCTGGTCGCTGGCTCATGGGGGGAGAAGATGCAATACTTGGAGGTCTTCCACATCTGTGATAGCCCGAGAAACACTGCTTTATAATAAGGGACACCTGGCAACCCCAAGACCAACTCACTGGCACTTAATGACAGTTCAGCATTCAGAAGGCATGTTACAAATATGCTGCTGAGTTCTTCTGCTGCATTCCCTCTGCCATTCTAAACCATTCTTCAGATGCTTAAAAGGCGAAGCAAAACAGACCGAGCAACAGGGGATTTTGCGGAGGCTGTCAGAAGATCTGGGAAGGAAAAGCTCCAGAACAGAAATCCTAAGAAGAAGAGGAAGAGTGGGGGGGACCAAGCCTACATGTGGTGTCATGTGTGGGGAGACCAAAGCAGTCATGGCATTTTAAAGGGCTTAGGCGCGTCTTAACACATTTTGCTTTTCAAAGCATACCAAAGCCTTTAAAACGCTTTAGGAGGAGGTTCGGAGCAAAGTGCTTGGATTACAACAGGGGTTGGAATTGCACCGCTCTCCAGATGTTCCTGGATGACAGCTCCTAGTGTTCTTCATCATTGGTTTATATGCTGCTATGGCTGATGGGAGTTGCAGTCCAATGACATCTAGAGGGCTACATGGTTTCTGGTTTTTGTTGTTGTTGTTGTTGTGGGCCTTTCAAGTTGACCCCCATTTATGGTGACCTTCTTGGAGAGTTTTCCTGTCCAGATTTATAGAGAAGGTGTTTGCCGTTGCCTTCCTCAAAGACTCAGAGAGTATTATTTGCCCAAGATCAACCAATGCGTTCCCATGACTGAGCAGGGATTTGAATCCCAGTCTAGATTTGACAGATTGAAAAATGGAGAAGGTTTCTATACCATTAATGGATCTGTAAAAGATGGATTTTGAGTAAGTGTTGGTAAGGTAAGAAGCAACACTTGTTCAAATTTCTGCTTCTATACAATAAAGATACAGGAGCCAGCTCCGGTTTTCACTCTGACATCCCAGAGTCCAGCAGTCAAAGCATTACATGACACTGGTGTAAAACTAGTGGGAAGATGCCACTAGCTTCACTTATTTAGCTGTCGATCACCAGCTTCAAAGGTACTGCTGAACCACATGTGCCTTGGGGCCATCGTTGGCACCGAGCGAGCAAAACTGCCTGGGAACAGGCTGTCCTGACTCTTGGAATGAGGACCCAAATATTCTCAGGGTCTGATCCACGGTGCCAGACCATGATAGGATCCAGTTTTCATGCCGGCCATCCAAGCAAACCATCATCAGTGCTGAGGGCCCATCAGCCTGAAACTTGAGGCTTTCTTCCTTTTTTAAAGACACACACTTCAGACTCACGAACAGTTGAGAAAAGTTGAGCTGGAAAAGACAGGGGAAACCATTATTAGTGCTCAGAAGCCAAAGAAGTACTGGCCATGACTGCTAGTGTGGTGATGAAAGTTGGGCTGGTATACAGTAGCAGCTGTTCACTCCAGAGTCCCTCACTGTTCTTTGGAACAATTCTCAAACCCTCACCATTAGACATATTCGTCGGGGTCACAGCCGCTAAGAGTGGGTTTGGGCCCTGGTGAATTTCCGCTCCCTACTTGTTTGCCAGCAGCAATTTTGTATGACAGGTGTTGGCTGCCAGTGGGAGACTGTAGGGTAGCAAGCTAGCTGGATAAGGACCCCTGGGCTTCAAGGTGATGCTTTGGATCAAGTGGGAAAGGAACTCCTGACTACACGTGAAGGGGAGGGACCCAAGAAAGGGGCTCTTCTCTTACTTTGCTGAAATTTTGCATGTCATTCTTTGAAATTCAACCACTGTATAACAAATGCCAAAAATAATAGATATTGATATGACCAAGAGAGACAACATAGATGCCTTCCAGATGCCTACTCCAGGCCCCAGTGATTTGTACTAGCTTCTCATCAACCCTGGCTGAGATTCCAGGAGTTGTAGTTGAAAAGATCTTGAGAGCTAAAGATCCTGTACTCTTGCTTGACCCTCTTCCATCTCGGTTTCTCTTGGGGCTGGCATCCTAACTTGGCCAAGGGAAATCGCTTTCCTGCTATAACCTGCTCCCACACGTTCAAACTCTTTGACCATTCCTCATTTCCTGGATGTGGAGTAACGGGATTATTCCAGTTACCAAATTATGCGATCTTGCTTCAAAGTAACATATGCTTGTAGAAAACCAAAAATAAGGCAGTGAGGAGGTCAGGTACTGTGGAATCTAGGTCCGGGGCCTCGGAGGCAGACTGCAGATGCTAGACCTTTGAAAAGTTCCTTTTTGGGCTGCAACTCCCAGAACGCCCACAGCTAGCCAGAGTTGCAGTAACTCTTCCAAAGTCTGGATTTTCCTGCCCCACCAAAGAAGTTATTGTGATGCTGTCGCTACTATAACAGGGCCAAATCTGACAGGCTCCGAGCATCCAAAAAGTTGGGGTCAGCCCAGTTTCCAATGGAACTGCACGAGTAGAGCATGCCAAGGCAGCAAGTCCCACTCTCCTACCCCCCCCCTCCTGCCCTCCCCTTAAACTCGGCAATTGGAAGAGAACTGGGAACTCCGAGTGCTGTGTTGCTTTATTGATCATCTCACATTAAACACTCTTTGCCCTAAATACATTCCTCATTGATCAGCACTCTGGGTCTCCAGCTTATCTGCCAACTATGCAATTTTGTTCAGTGACTCTGTGTGTGTGCCTCTGTGAGAGAGAGAGAATTAAGGGAGAGATTGGGTTGGACTGCCAACCATATGCCAAGTGAATGCCCAAGAGACACTTAACCCATCCTAGGAGTGCAAGGAAGGTTAGTGGTGGCAGAACTGAGGGAAGGGAGGCTTCATCTTTTTCTCTGCAAAGGCTTCGAGGAAGGAGGAAATTCAGAGCCCTTGGTAAAAGGCCATTTTTAAAACTTTCCCTCCACGTTTACCCAGAGCAAAGAAAATCTTGACGTTTCTGGCAATATAAATGAATGCACCTACTACTAGATTGGAGCATGCCAGGGTATTTAGTGGGTGTCCACTGTCCTCTTCAAAATGTGGAAATTTGTCTACTACATACAATCCTGGTATTCAGTTTTTGTTGAAAAATTATTTAAGACGAGCTGCGAATACATTTGAACGTATCAATATCCTGGCAATTTTTTATTATCCTGTCCACCACTGGAACTACCTGAATTACAAAGAAAAATGGTTTGCAGTTTGATAGGGCACTAGAGCCTTCTAGTTGAGAATTTTAAATACCCCTCCCTAAACTGCAGTTCCCAGGATGCCGCAGGATGGAACCATGACAGTTAAAGTAGAATCATAGCTCTATAATTCTGTGGTGTGAAAGGGCCCCCAAGTCTCCAGTCAAGTTCCTTTCCTAGAACCAGACGAAGGAGAAAAGCAAAATGTCAAAGCATCGCGTAGCCAGTGATGATGGCTGAAAGTACTTTTTCAGCCATGCTGGGGCTGTGTTGCTTTCATAATGGCCGGAGCAGGACCGGGCATAGCCAAGGGTGGGCCAGTGTGGTTTGCCGACCAAGCCCCTTTGGGCTTCTTCTCTTTTAGCAAAATGGATGGATGCATTAATAATTGAACCTTTGCAGTATTGATTGACACATGTCTGCCATTAGCTCCAGCAGAAACCGGACAAATGTTTTGAGATCTTACGCACGGCCTTACAAAACCAACCCGTCTCTTCCTTGCCTTGAAGGGAGAAAACCCAAGCAAAGAAACCGCTGTGAGGGGCTGCTGATTGAGACACACACAATGGATGGTTGTGAGAGGCTGAGGATGAAGAAAAGTGGGAGACCTGGTGGTGAAGATCATGTAGGAAAGCAACTCCTAGGCTGCAAGCCCTGTGGACGCTCACACTGAAGTGAATCCCATTAAAAAGTAATGGCACACATTACTGAGCATATATGCATCATCATCTAAAAGATTTCCAACCCATCTTTCAGAACACCCTGAACTCAGAAATTAGGCCTCCTTCCTGCTCCCCCAGTATAAAATTGGTGTGCCAGTCTGCAGCCTTCAAGTGTGCATTGTGTATCAGCACTGCTGTTCACATTTGAAAACCCTGCAGCTAAATCACCACTTCTACCCCCGCATTCAGGGCTCGCACATCAATTGAGCTATTAATTTATTTTGTTTTCCGTTTGGGCAGAGGGGCTGAACACCCGCAATCTGTCGCCACCACTGCCCGCCTGCAATAATACAAAATCGAATCCCACACTTCCCAATGGTTAAACATTGGAGACACAAAGCGGAGCAGAAACAGGAAGCCCTCGCACCGGGTGTGGGGTGGGAGGAGTGCTTTTTAAACAAGGCTAACTCAAACACCAGCCCATTTCCAGGCCTGCACGGAGTCGGGCACACTCCCTGCACGTAAACATCCCAAAACTGCAACTCAGTTTTCCTCTGCCCACCCACCTCTCCTCCCGGGTCACTTTATTCCACAAGAACCCTCCCTTTGGTTCCTTCAGTCCCAGCACCTCCCAGTCTCAGTGGCAGGGAGGACAAATGGCTATTTAAGCACCAATTGCTGTAATGGACACACGTATGTACCATCTGTCTGGAAATTCATCTCCTGCTTTTGCTGCTGGAAGAACAGATCCCTTGGCCCCCAATCTCCCTTGTCTGCCCTGGAAGGCTGCTCTTCAGTGTAATCACCAGCCCCCAAATCAGCCATGCTGCAGAGCTCATTCCAGCCTTTTGATTGAGAACTAGAAGCTTGAAAACTAGGAACCCATCTTTTCTCTTTTCCATCTCCACCTCCACAGTCCTTCCCTCTATGGCTCAGGAGAGTGACCAGTATGTTTACTTGTGGTACCATCTACATAAAGGGGGGCGGGGGGGAAGGGGGGGTACAGTGCAGCCCATGGATCACATTTGGCCTCCAGGGCCTCCACCCTATTTATTTATTTGGAGAGGAGGTTCAGGATATCAAGTTCTCCTGTGGGACCAAGGCAGCAGCCCCTTAGCTTCTCACAAGTTGTCCACCCTAGATCTACATGCAGCTCTCCCACAGTGGCAAAGGCATGCATTGGAATCATAAAGAAATGTGGCCACTGGGGTGAGAGAGGCCCCAGGGCAAAACAAAAGATGAGCAGGACTGTCTAATTCTGATGTTGGGCTGGAAGCAGTTAGATTTCCTCTCTAGAGGCAAAAGGAGTATCTCTTGTATCTCTAAAGGCAGGAAGCACATAACAGCAGCAACCAATACAGGGCACAGGAAAGTAAGCAAGAGGAGAGGAATGGAGTTGCCTGCTCTTTGCCAGTTCCCTTCCTACAAGGGAGATCCCAGCAGCTTTGGAGAGTAAGGACAGAAGAGGAAAATGGTGGAAGTGCTCGTAGCCAAGACAGCAAGTGCCAAGGCAGTCCAATCCTGGAGTGCACCAGGTCCATGGCTGGTACAAGGGGGGACTGGCAGGGAGAGATTCGAGGGTCCACTTTAGGCTCAGGCCCAATCTCACAGTCCAGCAGATGTGACCTTGCTCTTAGAGCCTTTGATCCATTTGAGAAGAACATCACCTTGCAGCCACGGTGCTGCTCCCTCCTTCTAGGCCCCTTCCACCAGCATGTCACCCCGTTCCCGTGCCACGTATTGGGCGTAGGCCTCTTCAAACATCTCGCGGCAGGGGATGACGGCTCCGAGGCGGGCGCAGATGAGGAAGGAGCCGGCCATTTTGCGGTGCAAGGAGTAGCTCTCCTCTGGCGGAGGGCTCAGCCGGTACTTCAGCATCACTGGGATGAGGTCCTGGATGCACTGAGTGGTGTTCTGAGTGCTGAAATCAAACGGCCCCGGGGCGGAGAAGGCCTCGCCGAGGATCATCACAGCATCAACGTGTGCCTTCTCGAACACCTGATGGAGGCAAGGAGGTCAGCAAAGGACTTCTTTTTAAACAGGGCTTGCAAATGGTACTTTGAAGTGACTACAATTCCCCCACACATCCCAAGCCCTTATGGCCAACTTTTCAGCTGATATTCTACATCAAGGAGATAAGAATAACTTTACACAGGGGTGAACAAAGTGAGGTCCGTAGGCCCCCAATTTTTTGCCTCCAAATGTAGGAGGAATTTTTACCCTATTTCTGGCTCCCTCCCCACCATTTTAGGCCCAAGAGAGGTCTTTTTAAAGACAAGAAATGACTTCCAGCCACTTCCTTTGTTAAAAGAGGTCTCTCTTGGGCATAGGTGGGCCATGGGAGCCTAAAAACATGACTAAAATGCCCCCACATCCCTAGAGGACATTTTTGGGGAAAGTTTTTGGTTTTTTTTAAGTGGGGAATGCAGCCCTCCTGGGGGAGCTTCTGTGTCTCCTAGCCTCATACAGTTGCCCACCCCCGTTCTACATTCATGTTCTGCCATGACAGTACCTCCTTAATGGGAAAAATCAGTTCCTCTAGAAACATCCTCTGGCCCTTAGCCAATCCAGAGACACAAGAAATACCTGGAGCCCTTTCATGTTGCACAACGATAGCACTATTATTCCACTCCAACTGGTGTAGTTCTATCCTATGGAAACCTGGGATTTGCAGTTTAGGGAAGAGTACTTAGAATTCTCAGCCAGAGAGCTCTAGGACCTCCACAAACAATAAAACCCCAGATCCCATAGGATGCAGTGGGATCACAGTGTTGTAATTGTATAGTGCGAAAGGCCCACTGAAAGGAATGTCAGTGGTATCAAGAAGACATAGGAGTACATTTAGCAGTCCGGGAAACAGATTACTGGTCAGCTGGGCCTTTGCTCTCTAAAGCTCTCTCAGCACACAATGGAATGGCTAAGAACACAATCCAGGATGACTCTCTTAGTTCAGCCATGATCTCAGTAACTGATTATTTGCAAGCCTCAGTCCTTTGCTTGTAAAACGGAGATGATATTACAATTCTACTTCACAGTCTTCATACATTTAGACAGCTGAAATTAAAACAATATAATAATAGTTCTCAGCATTTATATAATTCTTATTAATACTAATGGCTGCAGCTGAATGTAACCACAGCAAAGCTTCCACCCGGTGGTGCTGTGCTAGCTAACTAGACCTCAGACTGGCCAAGAAGGGACTCGGTGGCTACAGGCCTTTCAAGCCAATGAGAACGGCTGTTCCTGATACTGCGATCACCTGAGTAACACTGGAGGAAAGGGAACACGTGCAGGCATGCGCACATATGCAAACAAACACAATGCTGCTGCAAGGGTTGACAGCTTTTCCCCATGAATTTCTGAAAGAAGGTGTCTCCTAATTCTTGAAAAACACACGTGCAGCACTAATAGCTGCTTCTCATGAGCTTCAGTATCTCCCTTTTGTAGCTCAGTTTCCAGGAAAATATCATCTACCCACTGGGGAAGCATCGACCTTGAAGAGAAGCCCTCCAGAGGTCACTGGGCTGCAACTCTCAGCATTTTTCACCACTGGCTATGTGGCCAGGGCTGCTGGGAGCCACGGTCACCAAGTTCTGGAGGACTACATGATTTACATCCCAGATCTAGATCACTCCCGCAATCTCACCCACCTTATGGCAAGCACACATAGCCTGGTCTGAACAGGCATCTTGAACGGCTCTGGGAAAGGGAGACATAGCTACTCCCAACTTAACAAAGGTGAGTTAAAGATGTCATGACTTTCTCTATGCAACCGGAACTGCAGGTTGGTGAAGGTGCTGGCATTGAAAGGAGATGTGCCAATAGGAAGCAGATATCTAGGGCTCTCAGCAGAGTAACTACAACCAGTACACTTACTTAAGAGGACAATTATATACTAGAAGTAGATTAAGGAGTTGGTGATAAAAATGAGACCCTTCCTCTCTTCTGCTGGATCCTGCAGCTACCTTGATGCTTGTTCAAAGCCACCCCAAGCCCCCTCTTTGTCAAGGTGTCTGCCCAGCCCCTGCCAGCTAGATAGTGATTTCTCCATCCAACAGGCTCAAAAGCACTTACCTTGGTTTCAAAGCCTGTCACGAATTTGAGATCTTTCGATTTCTGAAGGACTTTAGCTCTGTCCCCATCGGCAGCTGCTCTCACCACCTGTCATACCAAAAAGCGATTTGGTCATGTGGAGATACTCTCCTAGGCACGGGGAGGTAGGATGCTGCTCCTTCCCAAATGCCCAGGCAGTGAAGGACAGTATACCCCCTGCTGTAGACCCCATGAATATGTGTGGAGGGAGGGTTCTCCTCTTGACTCCCCCTCCCCATCACTGTTGTCCCCAGTGTTATGTTTAGTGGAAAATCATGAGCTGAATCTCCCCTCTTGCTACAAATCTTCCACTGAACACTAAGAGGCTGGATAGCTGGAAGCAGCAATGGAAGCAAAAGGGGCAGTACATTTTTGTGTCCAAAAATCTGTGATGGTGGGATGTCAATTCTACATGCAAGAAGCTTCCCCTTGCACGCCACACCTGCATTCTGGCAACCAACCCCTCCCTTATCAAAACCCAGTAGCTGCCACGCCCCACATGGACATAAATTCAGCACTCACCTCAATGTAATGGTCGGTGAATTCCTTGCTGAAGTCTCGGCTGGCCCCAAAGTCCAACAGGGTTACCTGGAAGGAGCGCAGTATTAGACATTTCATTAGCGTAAGGGAGGCTGCAGAAAGGAGGGATTGGGGCCTCTCAAACCCTCCACTCCCTCAGGCAACAGACTCTTCCTCTCCATTCCGTACCTTGTGTCTCTTGGCATCGTAGAAGAAATTAGACCAGTTTGGATCTGTCTGCATGAAGCGGAATTCAAAGAGCTCCCGGAGACAAAGACGAAGGATGTGTGAGCAGATCTAGGAGGAGGAAAAGACAGACAGACAGACAGGCAGGCAGGCAGCATTTCAAGTTATTTGTTCAACAAGCAATGACCCTGCAGCACAAGCAGAATGGCCTGGAAGCAGGTGGCAATCCTGCTAGAACAACCATGACAGGTCTGGGGACCACTTTTGTGGTCCTGGGAACTTCTGGGATCACACAGACTGCCAAACATGCCCTCCCCCTGGCCAAAAAGCCCAAGCCAAACTAAATGGGCAGTAAGTCTACTTCTGGTTCTGAAAAGTCAGAAGGAATAGGAGAAGACTACATTACAGGTGGATCAATCAACATCATATACATTAAAAACCATGGAGAGAAACGCCCACGACCTCTTTAAAAGCTAAATTGCCTCTCATACCAGTTTCCAAGGGAGACAAGACACTTCAAAAACAGCCTGGAGGGAGGGTCATATGCGGCCCCAGGACACACCTTCTTGACCCCTGTTCTAGAGATGAGATTGACCATTTATCTTAACATATGGCTAACACCCCTCAGCTGAGGGATCTTCTTCACCAATGAATCCAGCTAAGCTTGCGATAATCAATTCCATAAGCGGCGGCCTATTATATTCCACACCTCACCTCGTTGCGGATCTCCTGGCTGAGCACCTGGCATTGGTCTAGGGGGACACCGCCGACCAGCTCCATAGACAAGACCCTCTGGGTGGAGAGCTCATTAATCACCTCTGGCACCTCGAAGAAGGGGTCTCCTTTCAAAAGCTGCCTGTGGAAAGAAGAGGATGGTCGAGAAGCCCTCAGTAAGGAGGCTAGAGAAGCTGAGGTTCTTTCAGCTGCATCCAAACAAAAGGAGCACAAGCTCCAAGGTCATCAGAGTGGAAACCTGCACAGAACTAAAGTGTTTCTTACCCTCCCCACCCCCCTGGGGACAAGGTGGGTTCTCCTGTCAGGAGCCATGGATAAATCAACTCAGGTTTTGGGGGTCAATTCTGACCAAAGTTTCCAAACTTATATGAGAGTATCTAGACTGGATAAGACCTAGGTTGCAACCAAATGCAGGGGGAGGAAGGGGGACGAGAGGAAGCACATGGCATTCCATCTGCTTTCTGTATTGTCAGACAACTGAATGCCAACGCTGATGGCTTCTGGTCAGCTCTTCCTTTTTGAACTGTACACCACATTTGAACAGGCAGTTTTTCTGTCTGGGTGTGTCCCCTAGCCGTCTCCCAAAACACTGACTTCCCACATCTCTCTGCAAAGCAGACAACTCTGCCATGTTAACAACAGAAGAAGAGATGGAAGGGAAAGATCTTGTTCAGACAGAGAGGGAGAGGTTTCAAGACTAGGCCTTGAAGCAGTTAAGACAGGGACAAATCTCTTGAGAAAGACTGAAGAAGCATCCCAGAAAAAACAGCACAGGCTAGGGATTTGCTCCCAGCTACCTGAACTTCCTGGCGCAGTCAGCTTCCCGCCTATAGTCACACTCCCACTCCAGCTCCTTCTGCAGTACATGCAGAGTGTTGTCTGCAAAGAGGCCTAGAAGGAGGAAGAGAGAGGTGAGGAAAAAGAGCAGCACAGAGCCAAAGCAGAGCAGCAAGAATGCTTGTGGTCCCCTGATGCATCACAAGACACTTCTGAACTCAGGTATAGAGAAAGAGTCTGCACCCCTGGAAGCCAGTTCCAAACATAAGCACCTGCTTAGAGAAGCTTGGAAACCTGAGCCCTCTCGCTCACCTGTATTACACCCAACTGGCAATGCATCTCCTTCATTGCTGCCACCTCTCCAGGTATCACAGCAGATTCTTCTCCCTTCCTAAACACTATTTTCTTAAATCTCTCTGACTCTTTGTGACAACCTATTTCATCTCTAACACCTTCCTGGTTTACTTCCTGGCATGCTCTTCACTTGCTCCCCAAATCCAGTTCCTTACACTCCCTATGTTAACAGGCATCCTTGGACATAAGGATCCCAGTGGAGTTATGGGGCCAACCTGAATAGATGCCTTCCTAAGACAAAACTGTTCTTTCTCAGTTTTCACATGATAGCAGCCCTCACAGCCACTAGAAACCCACAAAGCTACCGGATGTTTCATGGTCCCCACCTGCTCCCCCTCACTTACAGACCCCAGGTGTTACCTTCAGGGAGCATGACGCTCATCTTCAGTACTGAGAGAAGGTTATCCACATCACTTCGAATGCTCTGAGCAATGCCAGGGTACTGCAGGGGAAGGTGGAGAGAAAGCATCAAGACCTCTGCAGGGTGGGACTGGCCAGGTTGCCTATCCAAAGGATCCCAGAAGCATCCTCTTTGGAGTCCAGAGACGGCATGTAGCCAGTTTCTTTTTCCCTCACCCTTCCACCCATCCTCACCTGACAGAGAAACAGGGCATTCCACACTGTACACATTCCCACCTCCCCACTCTTTCTCAGCTCATCTTTACCTGGATCTTCATTGCTACCTCTGTCCCATCCTTCAGCACCCCAAGGTGCACCTGCCCAATGGATGCAGCTGCAAAGGGTATTTCCTCGAAGGAGGCCACTTTGTCTCGCCAGCTGGTGCCCAGTTCTTCCACCAGCACCCCCTGGAAAGTGAGAAGCAGAGAATCTCATACCAGCAGGCATAAGGCAGTGCAATCAGGCCAACTGCCAGGAAGAGACAGGCTAACAGCAGACACAGGGCACCACAATCATGCCAACTGCCAGGAGCAGAGAATCTCATACCAGACACAGAGCACCATGATCATGCCAATCACCATGAGGCTAAGCATGAAGCCTAGTTCTGTGGTAATACAGAACCAAACAGTTTCCCAGCAGTGGCTCAGAAACTAGCACTTGCTCCTACATCATCCGGTGCCCACTACCTCCCAGGTTGTTGGTCCCCTTTTCCTCTCCCTCTTTCCTGACCTACGACTTGCCAAGGACCAGGATGCAACAGAATGTACCCAGAGGCCAGCAAGTCCAGCTTCTGGGCTTCAGATGATCAAATAATCCATTTTCAACAGCCACCAGGTCACTTCATGCAATTCCACCCCCAGCCATGACATGAGATGGTCCCTCCCGCCTGCCCGCCCAGAAGAACCACGCATCGGAGACACACCATCATCTGAGAGGGTGGCATGAAGTCCGCGCTCTGGCGCACGCGCTCGAAGATTCGCTGCAGCTGCGGGCTAATGAAGCTGTTGTCTGTGGGAAGAGCAGTTAAGTAGGGGGTGGGTGGATTTGCTGAGTTAAAACAACCCTTACTCTGGGGCTGGGGTGCAGGGCTACTGCCTCCAAGAGGTGGCAAGATGCGTTGGAGGCATCAACGAAAGGGTTTACCCCATGAAAAAAAAAAGAATACCAGCTTTCTCTAAAAGCACCCACTCCAATGATGCTTCTTTTGAGACAAACGATGCAGGTAATGTCTGTACTCTCATCCTATCCTGTCTGAGAGGCACCGCACAGAAAGAAATTGAGCTAGAGAAGAGCTCTGGGCAAACAAGCCTGGATTCCAGCCCTTTTAGAATTAAGATCACATGAAGGCAAGATCTTGAACCCATCAGTTTGGGATGGGCTCCTACAGGGATCCATGGGAAGGTGGGGAGGAAGGGAAGAAAGCTCCACCCCTACCTTGAATGCTGAGCATCTGGCCAATCTTGAGGGCTGCCCCCCGCATCTTGCAGAGGGTGTCCACAATTCGCTCCGCATTGGCCTCTGACAGGAAGGGGTTGGATTCTAACAAGCTGCCATCTGCAGAAAGAGTGGGTCAGGAGAAGAGACAAAGTCTAGAGAAGGCTGCTAAGCAATTGCCAGCCCCTTCACCATCATCACCATTAACTTTGGCAGCATCCCATTCCTTCTAGAACAGATGTGAGAACAGTGCAGCCCTCCAGATGTTCTGAAATGCAGCTCTCAGCAGCCCCAGATAGCTCAGCCAACAGGAATTATGTTGGATACTGCAGTCCAAAAATTTTTGGAGGCCAAAGAACTCCTACCCCCATTCCACAAGCTTTTGCTTCTTCCCTTTTTGAACCCTCATGCCCTAAAATCTTAGAAGAGAACTTCATTGTCTAGGTCAGGACATCACAGAAGCCACGTCCAATGTTTGCAAGAGAGACTGGGCAAGTTTCTAGGTGTGGTGCCTTCTCTCCCTCTTTTCTTACCTTTGGGCTTTTTCTCTCCATTAAAGGAGTTCCTTGCCACTTCCACCAAGGCTCCAAGTCCCAAACCCACAGCCAAACCTAGAAAGAAAGGATTAGATTATGGGCTGGCTGCTTGGATCCTCTGACACAGGAGAACAAAGCAGCCGGTGTGGCCTAGAATAAGGACTTACTCCACAGCTGAGGGCCAAAAAGCATTGATTTCAGCCCCTCCAGTATCAAACTCACAACTGCTATAACCCGTAAATGCAGGTTAACCCCCACACCTAAAGCCATACCAGGAATACCTTTTAAAAATGCTCAGAACTGGATATTTAAAAATCAGAGTATGAATGGCCAGCTTTGAATTCTTAGCTTTCCCCTATGTATCCTTCCTTCAAATGCTTCTACCTCTTGCAAACAAACAAAAAGGGTTTAAGTTCTAACAACAGGCAGCTTGTAGCAGCAAAATCTTACTGCCAACAGTCATACCAATTTACAACATCCTATGATTTGTCCCTTCTGCACCTCAGGTGAGATCTTTGTGAACATTCCATGATCTCATTACAACTGAGTCAATCACTGTGTGGCTTGTTAAAAAAAAACACAGCAACATCCAGGTTTTAGATACATGTAACACCCAGCATCTTAATGTAGCCCAGGGATGAGCAACTGTGGAAGGCTAGGGGGATGACATTAGCCACTCTCAGGAGACCATAGATAGCTGTGTTCCCCTTGGCACTTGCTCCTGGAAAATAAAATAAAAACTCTCAAATGTCTCCAAATACCCTCTCAGGGACATTGGAGCATTCCTACCAAGTTTTGGGGGTCTTCTTGGGCCCCTAGTGGGCATTTTGAGGCCCAAGATTTTATTTTGAAAAATTTCGCATTTTTGTTTTTTGAAATTCTGCACTCTCCCCACCCCTGAAGTAGCACAATGCTAACCAGAAAGCAAGTTTGTCACCACAGACACCAACACTAGCTTGGCCATCTCTCATGTGCTTACTGTCACTCTCTCTCACACACAAACCCATCCTCAACATGCCACAGATCTTACCGCCAAAGTTTGCAAATCGCCCAACACGTGTAACTGGTACTTTCCGCTCCCGGGCTCTCTCACTGAGCTGAGGAACAAAGCCGACATCAAAGAAACAGAAAGCAGAGTCAGCCAGATGCCAGAAAGAGACGGAGAAGACTCAGGCCTTCACACCTGCTTGAGAGCTTCCCAGAGGCATCTGCCCACCAGTGGAAACAGAAAATGAGGCAAGACAGACTCATCTTCATCTTATCCATCAAGAGAATGTTTATGCTCTTAAGCAAGGGTGAAAAAATTATTTGAAATTGAAATCATTTCAAATAATGATTTCAAATGTTTTTCCCACTCTGGTCCGCAGAGAAAATTAGCAGTGATGCTTGTAAAGACATGCACATGCAGCCAATCTCTAGTCTGAGACTGCATCTCCTTTGGTCCTGCAGGTGCTGTCTTCCTTCTGCCGATGACAGAATTCACTCCTTCCCAGCATCCCCAACAGCTGCTTAGAAGGGGTGCCACTTACGTGGGAAAGAAGATAGCATATGGGGAGAGAGATCCTCTTTGTACACGGCTCCTTTCACCCAGTTGACTGACATTTGGAAAAGCAAAGGAGCCTGCTGAGCCACATTCTTCCACTGTCCAGAGTTGGGCAACAGGCAGCATGATGGAATCTCAGCAGTCAGGAAGGGAGGCTTAGACAGGTAGGGGAAATTTTAAACAATATGGATGTTGGAGTGGGGGGAAAGTGTGACTGTCTGACAAAAAGGGTAGGAGTGCATCTGTGTGTATGTATGTGTGAGAGAGAGCCCATGGGAGGAGGGAATTATGAGTGTCTTTAAAAGGAGAGAGACTGGGAGTCTGAGTGTGCATGTTTGTACACATAAGAGATGGGGAATGGCTCCATGTGTATGCCTGTGCCATGCCCATCACTGCTCATCCACCATTTCTGCTGGCACTGTGCTCCCCACATCTAGTGCCCATCACTGCATGCCACCTATTTATTTAATTCATATTCCACTCCTCTCCTGCCATGGGACGCAAGGCAGCTCATGAACAAAACAAGGTATCTCTAAAACCTAATTACAAACAATTTAGAAATAATCATACCAATTACTATATCGAAACATTGTACTTTAAAACAGTGTAAAATTATTTTAAAACATAACAATATCCATAAAAATAAAAGAAAGGCTCATCCCCCGCTTTTTGTAAAGAGATCTTTAGTGCCTTGCCAATGAATCCTGAACCATTCATTCAAAAAGTCCTCTACACCTCCCTGAAGGTAAGATAAAGCTTTTCAAGATAGTGGCTGTTCTACAGCAAGAAAAAAGCCTTACCTTCTGCCTCGCTTTCACCAGGCTCTCCTGGTCTTTCTTTGGCCGAGATTCCCTGGCTTTCTGGATGTCTTCCACTGTGAGGCCACGGGAAGATGCAGTGTGATGAATCAGATGGGCATGCCCTAAACTGGGGCCTGGGAGAAGACTGGGGGCTCCTGAAGAACCAGCTGACCATCCTGAAGGACATGTGATAGAATTTGCTCCCCATAATGAGCATTTTCCTTGGTGAGGTACACTGTCTTTTTGAAGAGTTGCTGGTTGCTTTTGGAAGTTCTATAGGAAAAAAAAAACCGATATCTGTTTGTGCACACTGCAAATATCTTGCACAGAAGCCCCAGCATAGTCTATCCCCAGAAGTGGTTCTAGGAACCAAGAAGGAGCCCTGAGTCCAGGACACATGCACCACTCAGCCACACATCTCCAACACTTTCTAGAGTGCCAGGAGATACAGAACTCTGGGTTGGAAAAGACGAAAATGGAAGGAGTTAAAAGTTTGGGGTGGAAATGTCTGTTTTCAACACAATGTGAGCAGGACTAGGAAACTTGGAAGGTCAGCCAAAGGATCCAATGGCCATCCAGAAAACAACATCCCATGTTCTGCTTCTTAAACTGTTATAACATCATGATTCCACTTCAACAGCTATGGCTACATCCCATGGAATCCTGGGGTCTGTACTTTGGTGAGACACTCAAGCCCTCTGGTTGAGCATTCTCAATACTTCGTCCTAAACAGGAAATACCAAAATTCCATAGGAATAGAGGACAGAGAAGTTCACAGAGAGCCTTTTCACACTACATAATTACAGCCCATGTTATTCTATGGTTCCATGCTATAGAATCTTGGGGTTTGTAGTTTGATGAGGCACTCAAGCTCTCTGGTAAAGAATTTTAAATACCTAAAGTGCAAATCCCAAAACTCCATAGGATGGAACCATGACGCTCGAAGTTGCTGGACTGCAATGCCCAGCAGCCCCAGCCAGCATAGCTAAAGGCAAGGAATGCTGTGAGAAGTAGTTCAAAAATTTCTGGTAGACGGCACGCTCCTGACCACAGCTGAGAATATGCACTACAGAGCAAAATAAAGCATTCTGTGAATTCAGCTTGCTGTTTAACTGATAAGTAGCAGGATTTCTATTAAGGCTAGAAGTGTTAATCAGCTTATTTGGCTTATTCAGCTATGGGACCTGATGCTTACCAGTGCGAGTGAGAGTTAAGGACAATCTTGAATCAACAACTAGACAAAATCTAGACAAGAAATATTTCAAATGGAAAAATGGAAAAATGTGCATCTCAGAAATAAGGCTGTATCCATCATAACCTCTCATAGGGACTGAGTGCGCCATCCCACAAGGCCTTGTAAACAAGGGCTGCGAATCACATGGCTTCAAGACGTTCTTCTAGATGCTGTTCTTCTAGATCACTTCTAGATGTTGTTGGACTGCAGCTCCCAGTATTCCTCATCATTGGCTGTACTGGCAAGGCTGATGGAACTTGCAGTCCAACAGCACCATCTACACTGATGGAGATGATCCAGGCACACCAAGCAGACATATTAAGTAAAAACTGAGCGCCAGAGCTCTTGATCCGATCCAGCAGGGCTCTGTTGAGGTTGCTCAGCCCCAGAACTTTGGAAAAGCTACTCTTTTCGATTACAGTTCAGAGAATCCTCCAAGGCAGCTTAGGCATGTACTGGCCGGGGGAATCTGAAGAGCTGTCAGCCATTTCCACATGAGCCGGTTATAACGCTATTATTCCACTTTCAACATCCTATGGAATCCTGGGGTTTGCAGTTTAGGGAGAGGCCTTTGAGGCCCCTCTGAGGCCCCTCCCTAAACTGCAAACCCCAGGATTCTCTAGGATGTTGAAAGTGGAATAATAGCGCTACAAACAGGCTCGTGCAGAAATGGCCCCAGTCCCAAAAATAACTTTCCCCAAGCTCTAGGGCCAGCTCTAGCCAGGGCTTCCTGATCCACGCGCCCGTGGCCCGTCCGTGCCCTTCCCTCCTAGCCCGACTTACCCTCTGGCGGCTGACGCTACCGGTGGGGCGACAGGGGCTACCCGCCAGCCTCGTCCTCCCAGGCACAGCCCTGCCCACAGAGCCGCCCCCCCAAAACCTAAGCCCCATTTTCCAAGGCATCTCAGGCTCCCAGGGGAAGGGGCTTGCTCAGGGTGAGGGATCAAGGGTCATCGAGCAGCCTAGCCGCCCGCGACCGCGCGATCCGGCCAATCACGTTTGGCAGGAGAACAAAATTGCCGGCTCCCAGTTCCCAACGCGGTCCGCCCCCTCCTTGTGCATTCGCTCGGCGCGGACTTCCGGGAGGAGCTTTAACTCCGCCTCCCTCCTCTCCTTGACGGGCAGAAGAAGCAGCCAGTCACAAGAAAGAATGGATTTCTCGCAAGGCAACCAATCAGGAGCCAAGATTCCACCCGTGGTCTCCCCCCCCTTCCTCCCGCCCACTTTCATTCATAGTTTCATCCTTCGCCACCTTCCACGTGAAAAAAGGAGGGAGGAGATCACGATCCGAGCTCGCATTTGGGGAATTCAGGAAGCCACAAAGATGGGAAGAAATGCTTTCATTTGGGCAAGGATTCCCCGAAGACCCGAGCCAGAAGGAAGCATGCCGGGTGGGGGATTCTGGGTGTTGTAGTCCAAAAAAGCCACCGGGAGGAGGTGTGGTTCATGGGTCTTGGTAACTTGAGACGTGGATTAAGCACATTTATGGTAGTGGTGGTGGAAAAGAAGAGGCATAATAATGGCTGGTAGCCACAGTGGCTAAAATGGAAGAACCTCCAGGTTCAGGAGCAGTCCACTTTGGAAGGATAGCTGCAGGGGAACTGCTGTGAGGAAGCGCTATTGTCCTGAGGTTCTGCTTGTGGTTGTTTTCGTTATGTGCCTTCAAGTCGCTTCCAACTTACGGAGACCTTAAGGCAAACCTATCACAGGATTTTGTCGCTATGATTTCTTCAGATGGGAGTTTGCCTTTGTCCTCCCCGGAGGCTGAGAGAGTGTGACTTGCCCGAGGTCACTCAGTGGGTTTTTGTGGCTGAGTGGGGATTCGAACCCTGGTCTCCAGAGTCGTAGTTCAATGATCAAACCACTACACCAGGCTGGCTCTACTTGTGCACTTCCATCTTATTTAGGAGCATCTAGCTGACCATACCAGTGGGAACTGGAGTGCTCTGGACCACATATAGCTATGGCGTGGTCCAGCCCCGAAGCAGTTCTTGTACAGGCATACCTCAGTTAACAAAGTCAAATAAAATGCTCATTTTTACATTCTTTTTTAATCTGATGAGCCCTCTTCTTTCCTTCTTGTCCTCTGTCTAGTTGGAAGGTTTTGCTTAGTCTCAGCACTGGCAGGATGAGGAAGAATGACACGGGGGACCAGGGTTCGAATCCTGGACAGTCACGGAAACCTACTGGGTGACTGGGCAAGCCAAATCCTTCGTCTTCAGAGGGAGGCAAACCTCCTCTCAAAAAATCATGTCAAGAAAACCCTGTGATAGGGTTGCTGTTAAGTCAAAATGTCTTGAAAGCACACAACACCAACAATGAATTAATAAAGTAATACAGTAATTTAAAATAAAAACCAAACCTGCAGCAGTGGACTGTCCTGCAGGGGGCAGACTTTTCCCAGGTTCAAAACCAGCCTTGCTGGGATGAAAAAGTGAAAATAGGAAAGCATAGACTGAGGGCTCACTGACACTACACAATTACAGCGCTACGTTCTGGTTTAACTGTCATGGCAATGTGCTATGGAATCCTGGGATTTGGCTTGCTGAGGCACTCAGGTATCTGGTGGAGGATTCTAAATGTTTCTCCCTAAACTGCAAATCCCAGGATTCCATTGGATACAACCGTGGCAGTTTCGTGGAATCATTGCAGTACAACCATGTAGTGTGAAAGAGCCCCAACCAACCAAGACTGGATAGGGTTGGATGCTGCACATCTTGGCCCAGTGCACTTTTAGTCAAAGGTAAGCCTCCTTGAGTTTTGGTCAATTTATTCCCAGAAATGGCAGCTGGTGACATCAATGTTAGTGGAACAGTGAGTCTGCTCCAGGCTTTAGTCTAAATTCTAGAGGAGCTGTCCAAAGTGCTGAACCCATAGATTTGCTAGCATTGATAATGTATTGACGAGACCCTAAATACCGCAAAGGCACCAGGTTCCATCTGACATTGGAAGCTAAGTAGAGTCAGTTCTGGTTAATACTTGGATGAGAGACCACCAGTGAATACCAGATGCTATAGGCTATATTTCAGAGGAAGGAACGGCCAAAACCACCTCTGGGTATTCCTTGCCCAGGAACACCCTGTGAAATTGTTGCGCCTGCCATAATTCAACAGGTGACTTGAAACCACATAAACACACACAGTGTATCGACTAGATTAAACTGCAACAATTGTGCTTTGGACATACCATGAAATGACCTGGCACATGAGAAAAGACAATAACGCTCAGTAAGGTGGAAAAGAAGAAGACCACATTACAGGTGGATAGGCTGAGACAACGAAGCCACAGCCTTGAATTTGCAAGACCTGAGCAGAGTTAGAATGACAGGAGGCCTCTCTGTCATAGGGCTGCCGTAAGTCGAAGTCAACTTGACGGAATGAACAGCAACAAAGTATACGGTGCTATGAAGCTAGGAAATAGTTAGATGTGGGTTTTAAAGCAAGGAAGCTTATATATATATGTGTGTAGTTAGATGCTGAACAATAACTTCTTAAAATACATATATAGCTTCTGCACAGGTATAAGAATGCCAAGAACGCCAGGCTGATTGGAGAATTCTGCAACCTGTAGTCCACATGTGTCAAACACAAGGCCTGTGGGTCAAATATGGCCTGCAAAGCCATTTCATGTGGCCTCTGCACCTCTTCTGCAACTGCGGCACTCTCCCTGCCTGGTGAGCCTGATCCCCACATTGCCGACCCCCAGCTACCGGTATTCTGAAAAGGGGCCCAGCAGCCAGCACTCACAATCTACTTCTACTTCTGACTGCTCCTCTGTCCAAGTCTCACTGTCAGAGCATTGCACGGGTTACCATGGCAACACTCCATGCGGCTCACAAGAGTTGGACAGAGGAACAGTCAGAAGTAGATCACGAGTCCTGGCTGCTGGGACCCTCTTCAGAATACAGGCAGCCAGGGGTCTGCAATGTGAGGATTGGGCTCACCAGGTAAAGAGAGGGGGAGGGAGACAGAAAGAGGCACATAGAGGGTCTGGGGAGCAGAAAGAGGCACGCTTTGGATATACTGACCAATTCTATGTCACTTTACAGAGGTACAGGGACCATAAACTATGATCAAATAGCTCCAAAATGTCCAAGAAAAGAAAAGTTGATGCAGAAGAAGGCAATTTAAAAACCAGTAATAATCAAATGCAGAGGCAATTATTTAATATGATCAAAGAGTAGATACATTTATATAGTCTTACAGATACAACCGGCCCTTTGAGGGCAACCATAATGCTGATGCGGCCCAAGATGAAATTGAGTTTGACACCCCTGCGTGTAGTCCAGAAAAGAAACACTTCCGAATTATGGGCATTTCTGATCCTTGGTGCCGTGGATTGAACCTGGGGGGGTTCTTCTGCAAAGGAAAAGTAAGAGAAAGCTGTGGTTGCTCCTTGTTGGTTGCAGACTGCTTAGGAAAGGACACTCTGCACATGCTCAGAGGCACTTTGACTACTAATAAGTCACCATGATCCAAGGAGAAGATTGGCACTTGCAGTGGGCCACCAATTATACCTGGGATTAGAGTAAGCCTATTGGAAGGCTGAGATTACAATGGATGTGAATTACATGCTGATGCCAGTTGGCTTTGGGTTCTTCCTCCAAGTCATCGTCCAATAATGTTTCCTGTCATTCTTAGACTGATCTGGAATGACAGCTGCATCCAGCTGGAAGTTTCCTATCTACGTGGAAAGGAGCCCAAAGAAGGGCAAACAAAGCGTAGGGACCGGGTCTTGAGCAACCTGGGAGAGTCAGTGGCGTGCTTGGGAACTTGTGTAGCCAAGAGAAGGCTGACACAACAGACTCCAGGCAGATGGAAAATATCAGATGCAAAGAGAGGACAGAATCACAGGATGCTATCGGTGGTGACTCGGGCTGGAAACTATTTATGGATGCTTTGAGCAATAAGAAATCTAATGATGTAATCATGTGTGGTTGTGATTGTTAGTAATTCTGGTAAGTTGAATGTATATAGATCTGTAATGCTAGGATAAGACATTGGATATCACTTGATTTTTTTCCCTTTTAACTAACGAAGCAGCGTGAATCTGTTCTTCAGACCCCAAGATTGAGCTAAAAGCTGTCCAATCACAGACAACAAGCAAATTATCTGCATTCCTCCAAAGAGACATAGAGAAGAGCTAGATGAATCCAGGTGGCACAACATTTCACAGACAAAAACTGGGGAGACACGTGGCCAAGCAGCATCAGAATGTGATCAAGAGGGCAAAAGTTAACTAATTAGGAGGAACAGACAAACTAGGGCCATTTCCACACTAGACTGTTATACTGCTATTATTCCACTTTCAACATCCTATGGAATCCTGAGGCCCCTCCCTAAACTGCAAACCCCAGGATTCTATAGGATGTTGAAAGTGGAATAATAGCACTATAATAGTCTAGTGTGGAAATGGCCTAGGAGAGGCTGCATGAGTTTGCTTTACTCCAAAGGGCAGTGCTGCAAACTGTGAACCTGTAAGCAGTAAAAGACAAAATATAGTGCTTCTCCAGCTTTTCCCTGATCTACTCTGCAGGGCTGCTAAAGATAGAGCCCCTTGGACAGTTCAATTCACAGAGGGTGTTGCCTGCTTCAATGTCTAAGCTAAAGGAACTTCCTCTCTCTGTCTCTCTGCACTGGCTTATCTAAAGTTCCTCCATTTTGAATTCTAGTCAGCTTTAAAGGTTGTTGCTGTTGTCATCCCCTTGCCCTACTTAAATTTATGCTGACATTAATTGGCAAAGTCAATGCTTGGGTTCCCAGTGCTCTCTGTAAGAATATTCCTTATTCTTCACTGCTGGGCACATACATGTGTGATTCAGGGTTCCTTATTGATTGTTGACCAGAAGTTACCTTATTAGCAACCGTGTATCAGAATTTTAGTCCTAGGAAAGCAAATATTCTTACACATGCATTGTATGGTTTATGAGATTATTGTCACACCAATCTATAAAAATGCCTCCTTTTAACAATAAAGGGTCTTTCTCTTTGTTCATGTAAGATGTGGTTTTGATTGCGTTCTTCTTGAGCAGGGAGAAGACCCTTTGGCCAAAGTTGGGGACCTTTTCTGGCTGATTCACAGTCGCATATGCAGTCATCCTTCCACATTCACTAGGATTAAGGGCACAGGACCCCAGTGAAAGTAGAAAAACCACGAATAACTCTAATCCCTCCCAAACCATGTTTAACATAAAAAAAAGTATGATCACCATATTCAATCCACCATCGATTCCTTTGAGGCATCAGGGTTTCTTCACAAAGCAGAAGTGGATGGCTGGTGAGGTTTCCTGCCACCTCCACGGCTGCCCCACACCATTTTTAATAGGGACTTATAAGACTCATTTGCAGTTTCTCAGTCTCACGAGGCTTGCAGTCCCTATGAAAAATGACATAAAGAGGCAGTAAAGGTGACAGCAAATAATCCATGAGTAATCAAATCCGCAAATGTGAAATCCGCAAATGCGGAGGGCTCACTGTATTACACCAGGTTAAGTCCTAATATTTTAGGTCTGGTCCCATATATCTTTTGAGGGTTCAGGGGTAATGCTATGAAATACAGTTTGCAGCAACTGAAATAAGCTGAGGCCGAAGGAGGAAAGTAGGAGGAGGGAGAGAGAGAAACTGGGACATTTTAAAAGCAGCCGGAAAAGTGGGACAACAGATGATGAATGGGGACTCTGCCTACCAAACTGATACAGTTGCAGGGTATGCATCAAAAAAACATACCTACATTCATGCTTTTTTCAAGTTCTGCACTTCTAAGGAATGTGCTCGGGGTGGTCTGTCCAAATAAATAAATAAATAAATAAATAAATAAATAAATAAAAATGTGCCCAACGTTCCTTTCTTCAGTGCACAGCAGAACCTCCTCTCTGCTCTGGATTTTAGTTTCCTATCTACCCACCCTGGTTTCTAATCACTCTGGTTCCACACCTACCCAGATGCACGGTGAAAATCAAAGACATGACGAACCTCTTTTTAAAAAGATGCTTCAAATCAGGGCCACTATGGAATCAAGGAGATCTTTGCACAACTACTATGAAGATGCCAAGGGTGAGAAAGATGCTTGCAAATGCTCATAGACGCACAAACTTTCCTGCTCCTTGCCCTCTCATTGTTTCCCAAGTGCAGCATTAAACAAATGACACGCAGGAAATGTTGTCCTCTTTCCTTCCCCGCCCCCATTTGTGTAAGAGGCTGTTGCACAGCTTGCCAAAGAGGACAAAATCCTCTTTCCTCATTTTGCAATTTCTCCCTGGTCCTTGAGATATCTCCCCAGCTGGGTGGCAGGGGGCATTAAAAGACTTTATAATAAAAAGAAGCTTCTTTCTCAGAGGCTTTTTTAACTGAGGTATTCCTGTAAATGTTAGAAGATAAATTCTATGATCTACCTGAGCTCTGCAGTTAAAGGATGGGTACATTTATGTGTTTGTGAGAGAGTTAAGCAGTTTGAAGGAGAAGCACACACAGTGAAAATTGCAAACTGAACCAAGCACTGGAGATGGTGTGTGGTAGGCAAATCTGAGTGTCCTCCATGTACTTCTGGTTAAAGCCCTGCTTTGTATATTTGCAAATGTTGCAAAAAATAATGGAGTACTCGAGTCTCCAGCGCTCTGTCATGCAAAGGAAATGTAAGACAGACAGTACTCACTGTTCCAGAGCATCTCACTGCCTGGAAAAACAGAGAACATGAAACGAGATTATGATGTTTGTGTATCTACAGTGTCCTCCGATCAAATACAAAAAGGATGTTGAAACAAGCCATAGCAAACATTGACCTGGCTTCTACAGGTAGACCTACCTACAGGACACTCACTGAATCAATGGCATTACATAAGTGTTGACTCACCATTCAACAATGAATCAATTGATTTACTATGGGAGGGACTTAAAAAAATAAGATTCCTGTTATTATGTTTTGTTTATGTTTGGAACTGGGCTGCTGGTTTTTCACAACTTCCGCCTGGTTGCCATTTTATTGCTACTTTGCGCATCATCCCAGGAGGAGGATGGTCTAAAAATTAATTAAATAAATAAATAAACACACATTTTAAAACATAATTCTTGCATTATGGTTCTTGCAATTATTTTTGATAGTTCTTGGATTTTCTGATTTAAAACGCAGGACCAAGATCATTGTCATCATCACTGGGAAGCCAAAGTGTGCTACATCAAAGACATCTGTGGCACTGAGAACCATCTCACAAATGCTTTTCCAAAAAACAAACCGATAAATCGACCAAAATAAATAACATGAGCCTTGCAGGTAATACAAACTCGCAATTTTAACCCTGACCTTTGAAATGAGAAAAATTTGGCACCAGAGAAACTCTACACCGTGTTTGTTTTTCCCCCTAAATCGGGGGGTGGGAGTCATGCGGCACGCCAGATGTTATTGGACCACAACTCCCAGCAGCCACATCCAGCACAGCTTATGATGAGGAATGCTGGGAGCTGTAGCCCAACAACATCTGGAAGGCTGCATGATTCACACACTTGTTCTAAACATGCAAATCGTTGCCTCTGAAATTTGTTTTCTGGGTAGGAAAAATGCTTTTCCTTAATGCAGGAAAATTCCACGGTTTTAAAAAATGTAGCGAGGAAACTGGTGAACACGTTTGGCTACTCAGTCCCGCGTTGTGTGAGTCTCATCCTGCGGAAACAAAAGATGGTCTATTTTTTAGGGGACGTGTCATCACTTTGGAGAAGGTGATACGGGGATTCGCTGACACATGGCGAGGGGAGGGTGGCACAATCTTGACGCTAGAATGCAAGGGTGAATGAGGTCACCCTCTTGCTCTGAGGTTCTGTGAGTCACACAGGCCGACCTTGTAGTGGAAGAAATGACAGCGGACAGAAGGCAGTTCAGGATTTGGAGAATACCCTCCAGCATTTCACAGATGGAAACTGAGACACTTGTGCCCAAGCAACATCAGAGTGTGGTCACGACAGCAACAGTTACAAACAGGGAAGAACACACAAGCTAGGAGATGCTGCAGCATTTTGCTTTTGCCTGATCCTACTGGGAAGGGCAAGAGTACACCTCCTGAACCATTTCCGCACTACACGGTTATAGTGCTACTATTCCACTTTCAACATCCTGTGGAATTCTGGGGTTTGTAGTTTCCTGAGGCTAAATTGCTCTCTGGCTGAAAATTCTAAATGCCCCTCTCTAAAACTGCAAACCCCAGGATTCCATAGGATGTTGAAAGTGGAATAATAGCACTATAACAGTGAGTGCAGAAATGGCCATATTTACAAGGTCTTCTCACCTCACACAGTAGATTGTATGGGTTCCATACGTGAGCAGTCTTAAAGTTGAAATTCAACCAAAAATGCTTCCAGAAAAATGTAAAGCCGCCGCACAAATTCAACAGAAAGAAAAAAAAAAGCCAGTACATCAACATCACCAGACAGCACAGACTGGATTGGGGCCTATGGGGAAAAGTTACCTGTACTGGAATAGGTCAGTCGCTATGGAGACGATGCCTAGCAGCAAAGAGGAAGACAGCGTATTCCCGCAGGAACCCAACCTCTGTAGGTTAACAACTAAGAATACAGATTGGATTGGGGAATAAGGGGAAAATTTACAGGCGCAGAAAGAGGCTGGTTGCTATGGATACGAGGCCTAGCAGCAAGGAGGACGACAGCCTACTCCCCCAGGGACCCCAACTGTGTACGTGATTAATTCGGAATACAGATTGCATTGGGAAATACGGAGCAAAGTTACAGGAAATGGAGAAGGCAGTTTGGTGAGTTCTTAAGAGCAAGATAAAAACCCCGGACAACGCCGGGTAAACACGCTAATTCATAATAAAAGTTTTTTAAAAAAACCCGAAACACGTCAGAGACACAGACCGCGGTTTCGCACGCTCCGCGCCCACCGCGGCACGAGCGGCACCAACAAGGAGGACGGGCCAGAGCGGCCTCCTCCCAGCCCCGACCGTGGCTCCGCCTCCCGGAGGGGCGGGGCGCCGTGCCCAAGGAGGCGGGGCCTAGGCGCCCCACAGCTGCGGTAGTCGGGCTCCCGGGGCCGCGAGAGGGGGACGATGCGCCTGGACGCCGGGGCCGCGACCCCCCCGGCCGGGCAGGGCTCCGGCTGCGCCCCCGCCGCCGAGGACGAGGCCGGGGGGCAGGTAAGGGAACCGGGGAGGCCTAGCGCTGGCGGGGAGCCCCGTGGACGCCGCGACGGCGGCGGGGTGAGGGGTGGGGGCGCCGCCGTTGGAGGGCTTTATGTGAGCCCCCCTGATGTGGGGCGGTACGCACGAGGTTCAGGGGGAGGTAGGGCTCCTCTTCAGACCTCACCCTAGGGAAGGGACTGGAGAGAGGACTACAACTCCCAGCATACTCGAGCCGTGTCTGTTGGGGGATTCTGGGAGTTAACCTTTGTGTGTGTGTTTCTGAGAGCTGGGTGCGAGGATTCTGGGAGTTGTAGTTCCTCCGCGAGATAAAATTGGCTCAGACAACCATCCAAGCTTGGGAAAGGTAGTTCCCCAGAATTCCCCACCCCAGCCGACAGGAGGAATTCTCAGAACTGGTTGGGACCTTCTGGGATGTATAGTACTCCATAAAAACTAAGGGCCTTTTTGCACTACACTGTTACAAGGCTATTATTCCACTTCCAACCTCCAGTGGAATTCTGGGCTTTGTAGTTTACTGAGGCCCAAGAGCTCTCTGGCTGAGAATTCTAAATGCCTGTCTCTAAACTGCAAGTCCCAGGACTTCACAGGAGGTCGAAAGTGGAAGCATAGCACTATAACAGTGTAGGGTGGAAAGACCTTAAGCTTCCCAGCCTTGGATTGTTGCTTTTTAGTACGAATTTTGAAGGATATTTTCTACAATTTGGAAAAGAACCCCAATACTGTTGGCTTTGTTCTTTATCTGTATTGAGTATTCCACTGGCTGTTGTCTTGCATGCAGTTGTTCTTTGTTGTACAGGCTAGAAAAGCTATGTTTTTGGACCACGGTTCTCAGAGTACCCAGCAACTCCATAGGAATTCTGGGAGCTATAGTTCCCCCTCCCAAAAAAGGAAGGAAGCAAATTTTCCAAACTCTGTTCCTTGTGCCTGAAGTTTTTCATGGTGCAATGGCTCAGGTTGCAATCCTACAGCTGCCTCCTCTTTGGGAGTAAACCTTACTTGGTTCCATGATGTTTGCTTCCAAATAATAAGCATATTATCATAGTAAATATTAAAATATAATTCATTGGAAAGTGTAGATCATGGTCAGTCTTGTTCTTAAATTTGCTGCGGTCCTTTGCAGAGTTACATGGAATTAACACCCCCTTTGAAACCAGTGGGAATAACTTCTGAGTAACATATTAACATCATAAAGCACATTTTGTTCTTTGCTGTAACAGTATTTTAAGGGCAACTGCTGTTTCTCTTAAAAGGCAAAGATGTGGATTTGATGTCTACCTTGTAGGATGTTGTGGGTTATCAGAGTGCTTTGAACCCTTGAAATGTACCCACACGTAAACATATAAATGCATATGGTTGTGGAGTTTACCCTTACTGTAGTTTATTTATGTTTCTTATAAACCAAAGTGAGTCAAAGTGTCTTACAGTTAAAATATACAAAAGAAAAAGAGAGAGAGAAATAACCCAACTGAAACAAAAACAGTGTGAAACACCAATTTGAGTATCATTTTCGCTCTTAGTTAAGGGGTAATCAAATAGGTCTAAAGTGGATAAGCAGTTGATCCAATCAGTTGGTGAATCACCTCCTGTCAAATCCCTGGGAGTACAGAAGCTGGGAAGAATAGCAATACCTGAGTTGGGCGGATCTCCCTGGGGAAAGCACGTGTAGGTGTGAGGTGGAGTTTTGTTTGTGGCCGTGTGCCTTCCAGTCATTTCCAATATCATAGAATCATAGAACCGTAGAGTTGGAAGAGACCCCGGGGGCCATCCAGTCCGACCCCCTGCTATGCAGGAACACACATCAGAGCACTCCCAACAGATGGCCATCCAGCTTCTGCTTAAAAACCTCCAAAGAAGGAGACTCCACCACACTCCGAGGCAGCAGATTCCACAGCTCTGACCGTCAGGAAGTTCTTCCTGAGGTTCAGGTGAAATCTCCTTTCCTGCAGCTTAAATCCGTTGCTCCTTGTCCTGGTCTCTGGAGCAGCAGAAAACAAGCCCACTCCCTCCTTGACGTGACATCCCTTCAGCTATTTAAACATGGCTATCATGTCCCCTGTTAACCTTCTCTTCTGCAGACTAAACATCCCCAGCTCCCTAAGCCGTTCCTCATAGGGCGTAGCTTCCAGACCCTTCACCATTTTGGTCGCCCTCTTCTGGACACGCTCCAGCTTGTCGATATCCTACTTGAATTGAGGTGCCCAGAACTGGACACAGGATTCCAAATGAGGCATAACCAATGCAGAATAGAATTTTATAATGATCTGTCAAGCTTTTTTTTTTTTCAGAAGTTTTTGTTCAGAGGGGGTTTGCCATTTGCCTTACTCTGAGGCTGAGAGTGTGACTTGACCAAAGTCACGCAGGGTGACCAAGGATTCGAACCCTGGTTTCTAGAGTCCTAATCCAACACCCAAACCACTACACAATGACTGTCTTCATTGTGAGGTGCAGTGGGGATGACCCAAAAGGTCCCGTCCTTGTCTCCCTCTCCCTGCTTCTCTTGGAGGAGGTGTGCAGAGAAGGTCTCGGATGTTCATCTCTTCTATCAGCCAAATCTAGAGAGAGACTGATGGTGAGGTCCTGCCTGTGTCTACTCAGAAGTAAATCCTCTTGTGTTTCGTGAGACTTGCTCTCTGACCAAAGTGAGGCCATGATTGCTGTTTTTCATCTGCAACGTTTGGGCCACACTTCTGGCTCTTGGGCAGGAATAGGAATCATGCAGGGCTCCAGATGTTGCTGTAACTCACTTCCCACCAGCTCTAGCTAGCAGAGCCAGGGGCTAAGAATGCTGGGAGTTGCAGTCTAGCAACTCCTGGAGGGTGATTCCCTCCCTCAATGCAGGGGGTGAGGAACTTGTTTCCCAGATATTTTTGGACTGTACCTCCTAGCGTTCTCTCCTGTTGGCTGTGCCAGCCAGGGCTACTGGGACTTACATTCCAACAAGGCTCTATGATTCCCATCCCAGTTCTAGAGTACTGCGTCTCAACCAGTGGTACATGCATCATGGGCTTGCGGGGGGGACTTCAGAAGCTGCATTTAGGGGACCCAAGAGTTATATGTGGCCTTCAGGGTCCACGTTGTTTGCCGCAGTTGCAGAGAGAGGGCTGAATCCTGCTGGAGATTTGGGTGGGGGCATGAATGCTCAGAGGTTCTCAGTGTTGTCATGCGGTATTGTTACAAGGCTGTGTGTCTTCCTGCATGGCAGGGGGGTTAGAATAGATGGCCTTTGTGGTCCCTTCCAATTCTAAGATTCTATGACTTTATTTTGCACTTGATTTTCTCTTGGCCTGGGAGAAATGCCCCTTACCAGCCCATGCCAGACTCCCTTGAGCACTTGCACGGGGCGGATGTGTGTATATATGGTCTAGAGCTATGCTTTGGGGCAGCATGTGATACTGCATGGAGGCATGAGCCTCCTACTGAATCCAGCTGATAAATGTGAACATAAACTTCCTGCCTGCTGTTCTTTTAATCACAAGGACTCCTGAGGTGATGAACAATACAGAGTCAGCACAATAAAAGCATCACCTCTAATGTAAACAAACCAAAGGAAGCAAGAAATTACAGGTCTGCTTGCAGTGCCAGTAGCAAACCCTTCTTCAAAGGTGTGTGTGTGTGCCTTTAAATCACCTGTCAACTGAGGCAGACCCATGAATTTTGAAGGGTTTTCTTGGTCAAGGAATACTAGAGATGGTTTGCTGTTGCCTTTGTCTGAAATATGGCCTGCTGCACCTGATAACTCCATGACAAGTACTAACCACAACTGACCCTGCTTTGTTTCTGAGATCAGATAGAATCTGCTGCCTTCAGTGTAAATTTTTCACGTTCAGCCTTTTTGCTCTCTAAATGCAGACAGGGAAAAGAGCATGGTGGGGCACTTCGTAGGATATGTTTTAGAAAATGCTTTACCTTTGCTCTTGCAGTACAGTGCAGAGGGGGAAAAGAGGAGACATGGAAGCAGATTTCAAACCTTTGTTTATTTCTTGCCTGCACAGACTTCTTACTAACCAGTGGGTAACATGGTCTGTTACGACAATAGTATATTAACAAGATGACTAAAGACGCAGAATCTAGGACTAAGATAAAACCAGCAGCAGAAAATAAAATATTGCAACATGTAGCACCAGTTTAGGAGCAGTAGCAGGATTTTAGGTGCAAAAGGACTGAGCTAGTGTAGCTAGTGTTGGGAATGCTGGGTGTTAAGAGTCCCAGAGCATGTGGACAGCTGCATAATCCTTCTTCTCCTTGGTGTAGAAGAAGAAAGAAAGTTCTTAGAAATGCCTGAGAGTGTCTATTTAATATCTTGTGCTGCTGTTTGACCCTGGTACCTTTAGAACCAGCCCCTGGGCAACAGGATTTCTGAGGGATCTAGGCTAAAACATCTGGAGGGCACCAGGTTGTGGTAGGCTGTTCTACTGCAATACTAAGTATCAAGGGTGGAAATCATTCAGCTTTCCAGATGTTGCTGAACTCCAGCTCCTACCAGCCTTAGCCACCGTAGCCAATGGTGAGGAATGCTGGGAGCTGAAGTCCAAAAGCATCTAAAAAAGATGTGTTTCCTCACTCCTGTTGTAAAGATCATTTGAAGCTGGAAAATCTGGGAGAACTATAAGGGACCCTTCCTCACTTCCAAATTATGGTGTTGCAAGGCTACTATCAAGTCATGCCAGTTAATACAAAGGTGGGACTCATGTGGCCCTATAGATGTTGTTGCATTTCCCAGTTGCAGTCTGATAACAGCTAGAAGTCTGTGTGATTCTCATGCCTTCTTAATAGGCAAAGTACTTTATTACTTCCTTAAAAGAGCCTTTGTAATCCCATATCATCATGGGGGGAAAAAATACTACTTATGTCTAGACTTGTATTCCTGCAACTCCATCATCATGCAGATTGGGAAGGAAGGAGGGTATTACCAAAGTCGTTCAAATGTGAATTCCTGACTGAGCTTTGAATGTAAGATTTCCAGCAGCAGAGCACTTGCTCTGTCATTTACCAATGAGGGAAAAAAATATCTTTTCCCAATGCCAGGTTGAAACTTGACGGGTGATAGAAGACTTCCATCCGAAGAGATCAAGGAAAGTATAATTAGCTAAATCTAATTATAACCCAGGAGTTGGCATTATACATAACAGGGCCTTCAGTTTGTATGGACATTCACAACTCAGCTTTTCTTGTTTCGCCCAGTCACTTTCTGGTTTCAGTCCAGTTGTTTAATCCAGCCTACAGAAGATTGACTAAACTGGTGGAACTTAGATATGAATTAACGTGACCAAGTTCCTCTTGACTCAATGAGTGAGCGTGATAATTGGACTTAGACTTCCCCTCAGTTTTCTGCAAAATAATTTGTTCTTTCACCCAGTTAGTTTATGGGTGTGTGAAATATTTCCATCTACTCAGAATCTCAATGCCGTAGTAAAAATAACTCATTTTTTTTAAAATTCTGAACCTTTTGCCAGTTCTTGTCAACAGCCAGTCACACTTTCCTGTTTTTCACACATGTTTTTCTTAACAAAGGTTGTGGCTTTAGCAAAATCAAGAAGACAAAGAGGGAAATCTGACTACCCGAGATTCCCCCCTCCCCAGGATAAAAGTGTTTTAGAATGAGCAAAATCAACAGGGTTTCCCCTGACTACTCTCTTATAGTTCCAGGAAAGTATTGAATGTAGAAAAAACTCTTTGAGAATGGTATACTTTGAAAACCACTCCATCATAGTGAAATGTGACTTTTCAGCCCTCAAGTTTTTCCTTAATCTAGTACTGTGACAGTTGGCAGCTTTTGTGCCTGCGTAAAAAGTTGGATTTTCCTTCTCAATACAGTACATGTTGGTGTTTTCTGAACTTTGCTAGTTGCAGGTGGGAGTGGTGCTTTGTTGGAGTGTACATACGGTACCATGCTGATGGTTGTAGTAGGGCCCTGTCACACCCACTAGTCTAGCACTGTGATTCCACTTCAGTTGCAACAGGGAATTGTATTTGGGCGAGGCGCAAGAGATCTCTGGCTAAAAATTACAGTATATACTGCTGTATAAGTTGACCGCATGTATAAGTCAAGGGCAGGTTTTGGGGCCAAAATTATGGCTACTGATATGACCAGTGGATAAGTCAAGGGTCCTTCCACAGAGAGGGGGAAATTAGCAGTTCCACCTCTTCTTTCCCTCTCCCTCTGCTGAGCTGACTGAGTGCAAACCATTTTTGTACTTCAAACTCAGTTTGCAGCAGTTGAAGTAAGCTGAGGACAGAATTACCTGTCGTGGCTCGGTCCCATGGAATCCTGGGGTCTGTAGTTTTGTGAGATATTTTGAATTCTAGTGCCTCCACAAACTAAAAATCCAGGATTTTGTAGAATGGAGGTGTGGTTAAAATGGTAGCAAAGTGCTATGATTGTGTAGTGTGAAAAGGACCTAATAAAAGATCTTTGCCTGCCAGAGAGAGGGACAGCCTAGCCTTTTGTAACAGTGAATTCACAGTTTGGGAGCAATCTTCATCTTATTGATCAGTATGTTCCCCTGGGGATGTGCAGAATGCCTTTCTCTACCCGTTGAGGACCATCCGTCTCTGATCTAAGCCTGGGAGGACCTTTAGATTGTGATGTGGCTTCCAGACAAGGCTTGGCTCTCTCTGTCTAACTTCCAGGATGCTTTGTTTGCTCCAGGTGGAATTGTTCACTCAGCCACAGCGGTGTTTCATTTCCTCCCTTTCCAAAGGCAGCCATGCGCCTGGATGAGTCACCCTCTTGCTTGCTCATCTTTGCTGGGCTTGTGTTTCGACAAGGCACCGAAACCAGTGGAACTCTGTTGCAGCCGGGAACAGACTCTCTCTGGTGGAATGACGCATTCCACAGGGAAGGGTGATACCTCCGTGGGACTGGTGATACTTGTTTCTTCCCAACCATGCTGCTGCTTTCCTTCCCTCTGTGGTTGTGGTGTGGCGTGGCACATTTGCACACTTTCGGGTAATTCCCTTCGTGGCATTGGCAGGATTTTGCATCCTTGGGAGAAAACTTGTGTACCTTTCTCTCATTCTCTTTTAAACATAAAAAGGAATGTCTTGTCTGTCACTCAGGTGTCTCTCTTTCTTATAGTTAATATTTGTACTTTCCAATTTTGTCCAGCTTCAGGGAATCAAGACTTTAAGAAGGACAAAAGAAAGTGTGATATTGCACAACGCAAGGGTCGCTTGTGATGTTGACTATTTTTATTTATTTACTTAATACACAGGCGGCCTTCCATATTCGCTAGGGTTAGGGGCACGTGGCCCATGCGACAGTGGAAAAATTGCAAATATCAAAATGTGTGGGGGAGGGGGAAGAGGCATGATGGGGAGATTGGGCACCCAGGGTTGAAACCAGGTCAGGGAAAGAAACGGAGAAGGGGCTGGGTTGGCATGACAGCCCTTTACTTCCTTTCTCTTGCCCATCTCCTTCCTTGGGTCCGTGTCTGGGGGCATCAGGAGAGAGACTGCGGTGCTGAAAAATCAGGCTGTGAGCCATCCTTAGTTGGCCAGGTAGAAATGCCCCTATCCTACAGGGCATTTCAAGGCAAAAAATATTTTAAAAAATATTTGAAAAAGAAAGTTTGGCCCCTGGGGGGGCCAGGTGGCCTCCAAATTTGGTGGAAATGCCCTCCCCACCTCCAGAGGGCTTTTGGGGGCATTTTGAAGCACCACAGAATTGACTGCCTAGAGGCACAAAAATGGCCTTGGAGGCTTTATGCAGCCCATGAGCTGCATTTTGCCAACCCCTGCTGTAACAGAATGCACTAAGCAGTTAAACAATTTTTTGAAAAAAGGCTTAAAGTTCTAGAGCTGAGGTGCCAATCCTAGAAAGGTCCTGCCTTTTGTAAAAAGAGCAATATAGTTCTCTCTACCCCCCTTTTTTAAAGGTCTTCAGAGAAAGGACTCTATAGAAGCCCAGTTCCAGTAGTGGTGTGAGACTACCACAGAATGTCACAATGGTTTGTAGATGGTGGTTTTTAAAAATAAAATACAACTTTGGGTGGATGGTAGAGACTTTTTGCATATCCCCGATGAATTCAGATTTTCCTGTGTACCCAAATGAGACCTTAAAGGCCGAAAGGAAGGTGTGAGACAGACTGAAGCTGCTTATCGAGGCCTAACGCAGAGGAATTGTGTCAAGGCTTTCATTTTCCCTTTTCTGATTCTCTTAGAAGAACGGGGCTATTGCTTTGAACACTCACTGGAAACAAACAGCTCTGGTTCCATCCTGCCCCCAACCTGGGAACTTGCTCATAGAGGGAGGGAAAACTGGTACATCTGTGTCACACAAGGGGAGAACATGTTGTTCATGATTATGAGAGCTAGCAAAACAAATGGAAAAGTGTGCTGTTTGTATGAAGTTCGTTCACACACCATGCTAGAATGATTTTTGAACTGTAAAAACTTGCCTGCAATCTTGAATACGTTATCTTCATATTAACAGGCTGCAGTTACTGACATCCATGTAGTCTTGTTTTTGTTGTTGCAGCCTAGTTTGTTTGAATTTTGAAAACGGACAGTGCATTAGAAAGGTGAAATTTGCGGCGTGTCTATGCCACATTTACATAAGTTTGACCCTAGCGTAATTGTCATGGCTGGCTCTTTCTTATGGAATCCTGGGATTTGTAGCTTGGTGAGTTATCAATATCGAGTGGAAATTGTGCAGTCCTCCAGATGTTAGACTGCAATTCGCTATATTCTTCACCATTGTCTATGCTGGAATGTTTTTTTTCCCCCCAAAATAATTAAGAGAGAGCCTCGAAAGAAATTTTAAAAAAATTAGAAAACTGCAGAAAGTCAAGTTTATCTTTTACAAAAAGAATTGCCATAATAAGTGCAAATGTATTGGCAAGGCTTTTTAGTTTATTTTCAAAGATCCCCATAATAAATGGAATACCCTTTTTGCAATTGTCAGAAAGATATTTCCAGGTTTGTTTCAGAGGCAAAGAAACCTAGAATAAAATTTAAAACATTGTACAATTAGCTAAAGAAAGAGGTGGTCTGGGATCTGCTAACATTAAATCGTACTGTGTGGTCTGTTGCTTTGCGTGGTTGAAATAATGGGCTTTGCTTAGAGCTAAAAGATGATTGAAACTTTAGAGTTTCTGGTCATCTCACATTTACGGCTGGCATCTAAGAATGTAAAATCATCGTAATTCATGATTTATGTTCTTGGATACCAGCAGTAAATGCCTGTGCAGAGCCTGCGGTAACTTTGTCATGCTGTCTTTTCTTAGTGTCTACTCTCCCCACCCACCTCTGTGTTGACTGGGCCAGGAATTGGAAGCACTCGGCGTTTGGGTGCCAATGATGGATGAGTTTGTTTTCCTGGCCACCATGCAATTGCGGAGGAGTAGATGTTGGGTGGCACAAACATTGTGTAAACTGATAAAAGAGGTGATAATCATCTCCAAATACAGGGAAAGGTTACAGGTGGGACCAAGGTTTGGCTTCAGTTGCACCTTGTGTGTAGATCTCTGTAATTCTGGGGTGAGCATAGTGTGGGCCACAAGCCACATGAGGCCTTTGAACCCCATTCAAAGTCTCACAAAGGTGTCCAAACACATCATTTTAAAAAATGGCGTAATTTTGGGCAGCTTTTGGCTCCCAGATCATACAAAAAGTAGGCCCCAGTGTGTGAAAACAGGTAATAATATCCCATCGCCACAACCATCCCAGAACCTGGTAGCACCCTCATGTACCTCCATTTTCTTCAGCGGCCCCTCTCAAAATGGGCATGAGAGACTGCAGAGGAGTATGGAGGTGTTGGGACATGCTCTGGAATGGATGCGCCCTGTGCCCAAAATTTGCTCCGATGCCCACTCCTGCTTTAGCTGTTGAGTTGCTTTCAGCTTGTGGTTGCTTGATTGTCTGAAATTAATGTGATACAATATTTTGTCTTGTTCTTCCCTTCCTTAATTGTTTCTGTCGTTGGATCAGTGTACCAAGTGGGAATGAGTTCAGCCAATAAAGGCAGCATCCTTCTGGCATCCCCAGACATTTAAGCCTCAGGTCTGCAGTAAGACCGATAACCCATTTCACATCTTTTACCTGCAGTAGGACTTTCAAAAGGTTTTGAGGAACATGGAGCCTGGCAGAGAGGGGTATCTGGCAATTGTAGCTTTGCTCTCACTTGCTGTGGTAGGGTGTGAAAGCATCTTGATGGGACTTCTACACAAGTATTGACATACTGGCGGAAGTTAGCTCTTTTACAAGCTGGAAGGGGCAGTTTCTTTGTGTGATCGTCCTGCAATTGCATCCACATTCAACAGGCAGTTGATCACAGCTTTAAAGGGCTGCGTCTCAAGTTTGAGAGACATTATATATTTATATATTTTGCCAAGTGCTGTGAAACATAGTTCAGAGGAAAGAACTGGCAAAGGCTACTCTGAGTATTCCTTGCCTAAGAAAACCTAATGAAATTCATGGGGTCCCCATAAGTCGACAGACAACTAAAAGGTGCGCGCGCGCGCGCACACACACACACACACACACACACACACATTTTCATTATACATATTTGCCAACTTGCTTTATATTATATTGCATTGGTTTTTGTGTTTTTATCTGGATGATTTTGTTTTACAGATTGTGTTACATAGTTGTATGTTTATATTAGGGCCTAAATTCCCTAAAGGCACAAGATCTTGTCTGATCTTGGAAGCTAAGCAGGGTCAGCTGTCATTAGCATTTGGATGAGAGACCGTCAATCAATACCAGGTGCTGTAGGCTATATTTCAGAAGAAGGAGCTAGCAAAAATGCCCCTGAATATTTCTTCCTTGAAGAAACCCTGTGCCATAAGTCAACAGGAATCTTGAAGGCACATACCCACCTATTTGTATTACTCCTTCCTCCTTCTGTGCGTGTGTGTATATTTTAGATTGTACACCTGTGGAACAACTGGCTGTTTTTTTTATGTTCTTTTACTTGCAAAGTGCCATGTACACTGATAGTGCTATATAAAGAAATTGTGATAACAACGGGCTGGTAGGTTTTTGTTTTTGTTAGAGAATTGTGCTGAGATTGGTGCCATGTGGCACTGTGACTGGTACCGTTCATGTCCATGAGGCACCGAATCTGTTCTGAACCCACCCAGACTTCAGAGGAGCTCTTCAAGGTGCCAAGTCCTGTTTCCAACTCCCCCCATGGGCCCAAGATGTCGGAGAATGCCTTTCAAGTTCACACTAAAACCCATAACAGATTAGCCACTACAGCAACATTGAAACCACCAGCCATCACTGATTCTGCCCTTGCCAGAACTTGGGAAAATTCCCTTTTTGGACTCCAGCTCCCAGAGACCCTCCAGGCAGCATTGCTAATAGCTCCTCTCATAAGTGAATGTGTTCCAGCAAGTGCAGACTAAAAACTGGGAATGCTTCTTTTTCTCTTCCCCTCCACCAGACAGTTCCCCACACTTGTATCCATCAGAGAGGCAGTGGGTTCAGTCCTGATCATCCTGTTTAATGATGATGACGACGACAACCTGATGAACCAGGTGCTGTGCCTGAGGGAGAAGAACATTTATTTCAGATTATTTCTTCTGGCATAAAGCATCTAACTCTCCTCTTCTTGCCATCCAGAGAGCAGGAACAGCTTACAAAATACCTGCCTTAATCTTGCTCTTTTGTGTGTGTTCTCACTGTTTCTCTCTGCCCTTCTCTCTCTCTGGTTTTGCTGTCATGGAAAATTTCTTGCAAGATTTCCTCCCGCTCGGTTGCCTGGCAGCCTACTGGCATCATTGCTTGCTTTGCCATTTCTCTCCCCCAACTCCTCCCCGTTTCAGAAAAAGGGAAGGGCGTCACGTGGCGTAAATATTATGCCGAGGAGTGTGTGAGTGGGGAGTGGCATGGGAAGTGCATAAAAGCAGTGGGGCGGTGAGCCTGCCTGGAGACGATTATGCGTGTGCTTCCTCTCGCTCCAGAGCTGGGACTGCTCAGTGGTGTTGCCGCCTGCCTGGGGGAGGCCATGAGAAAACTGGACGGAGGCTCCCTTCGGGTGAGTACTTCACCCCTTCTGTGGCCTGCTCTGAGCTTTATGGAAGGTGCTTTTCCTCCGTGGCTGGACTTGACACCAGTGGAGCAGGGCCGCCTGGCCAGGACCTTCCTTTGGGGAGAGGGTTGTTCCTAAACCAGAGAAAGAGGTGTCCTCTCTGGCTTCCCTGCTCCCTCTCCCTGCGTGCAAGCCATATCTTATGTGGCTTTATGTTACCCAGAAGACTTTTTCTTCAGCCACTGGCAGATTGCGGAATGACCTGGCAGAAGAGATACGACAGCTGGATGCTCTTGTCTTGAGTTTAAAGCAGCGCTAAAGACCAGACTCTTCTATCAGGCCTATGCAGATGATTTTCAAATTATGAGTTTTAAAGTATGAAATTATTGTTTTTGCTTCTGTATACTCTTAACTGATGTTAAGTGTTTTTAAACTGGAGTTACGCGTCCAAGTTATTGGTGTATTTTAATCTGTTGTTGTTCTCTGCCTTGATCCATAGGATTAGGTGAGGCAAGAGTTGTTGTTGTTGTTGTTGTTATTTCAGCCATTTTCATTGGCTTTTCCATGAGGCTGTGGTTCTTCTCTGGCCTAGAATCCATGTCCAGGCCATTTGTGGTTACTTAGCAAAATGGACAATGCACTCTGTCGGTGGGTCAGAGGCAGTCTCCCCATGGGAGCAGGTTTGGGCTGTGAGAATTGCAGTGAGGGGTGATTAAATTCCTCTCTTTCATCTCCTCCTAAGGCATAATGACTGGAGTGCTGTGGAATGTGTTCCTCCCCTGTGTTGTGGGAATGTGACAACACAGAATTCTGTCTGGGTGGTTGTTTGAGATCTTCAATCTGCACTAAAGATTAATCCCCCAAATTGGAAGCCAGAGTTTGCTGGAGGAAAAGTGGGTGTCTGCTAAGCATTGAGTACTCCCCCTACAAAACGTTTTGTGGTCTCCCGTTTGGGTTCGTGTGGCACTTGGTTTCTGCTGATTCCCTGTAACTTCTGCTGGGTCTTCTCCTTAATATTTGTAATAGTTGTTCTGGGGACAGACAGCCACTGTAACTGAAGCAGTCTGAGGCATGCTGTGTAAATACCTTGCTCTGGCTTCTTCTGTATGTAGGAGCTTGGCCCATAGCTGCTTGTTTTCAAAAGACAGGTGGAAAACTTGGCAGTGACTATTCCTTGGTGATGCCCGCAGCCTGTTCTGTACCAAACCTGTCAGGTCAGACGGAATCGCTGAGGTTTCTCCTGCTGTCATTTCCCATGAAGATCTTTCCCTGCTCTTAACTCCTACTGCTGTTTTGGTGATAGCCGGCCTAGAAGGCAGCTGTGGGGTTGGGGAGTGGCTGTAGAGACCAGATATTGCAAAGAGAGGAAGATAAAGGACAGAGCAAAAAGGTTGAGGCAAGTTGACAATCTAGCTTTGGAAGAATGAACTTTTGGTAGAGTGGACTTGGGGCTCCATAGGGTAAGATGATGACTTTTCTGAACCTTACAGGTGATGGGATAATTATATAAGAAATACGGAAGAAGGGAAAGTATAATGCACAAAACTATAATTCCTTATACTCCTGAACAGAATAGAGTAGTGGAAGGGAAAAACAACTCTTACGGAAATGGTAAAATGCATGCTCTTCCCTGAAGAGGTTATTTTTCCTTTCTGCTACCCTGTTCTGCTCAGGAGTGTAAGGAACTGTAGTTTCGTGCATTATGCCTTCCTCTCTGTTCATTGAGCTGTTGGATTAAATATCATTTAGGCTACCAAGGGAGGAAGCTGCCAAGGGAGAGAGCTGACTCTCTGCACAAAAATAATGCCTGGAGACTTAGTGAGCTATCCAAAGCCAAGAAGACTGTGTGGTGCAAGTGGGTGTTTAAGATAAAGGAAGATGCAGAGAGAGAGGTTACATACACAGCGGGGTACCTTACTTATCCGTATTGCACAGTCTGCTGAGGAAGAGGAGGCAGAGTTTGTCTAGATCCTTGACAGATAGATAAAAAGGGATTCTGTGCCTGCTCAGAAGCACAAAGTCTGCGTCTTGACTGTGTCAGGACTGGAGCCCTGGGACTGGATTTTGGCTCAGAATTGAATCCTTAATGCAGTATACAGAGAAGGGAGCAGTGTCTCCTCTGTCCCCAGGCCTGGTGTCCCTTGGCTTCCGTGTTTTTGTATTGATAGTGGACAACCTTGCCTCTTTGAAAAGAAAACTGGGGGTGCTTTTGAGTGTGCAAAGAGTGCCATGACCATTTTCCTCAGCCAGCTCTGTGCCATCTGGGTAGAAGGCTTGGCTTCTAAGCAGGTGTGAATCTTAGCAAGCTTATCAACCCTGGAAACTTTGCACACCTGGTTGTGGATCTTTGCTTTTGAGCTGTGGTTAAGTCAGCGAAACCACAAGAGGAGCTCGCAGTGGAAACTCTGTGTCATGCTGTGGTTTTTTGTTGCTGGTGATAGCAGGGAGGGCCAGAGGAGAGTTTCCACACTGAGATGCATCAAGCATAGAGCTGGATGGGTATTTGTGAACCAGAAGGGCAAAACCTGGGAATTTTGGGGGGCTGTACTAGGGAAGCTGAGAAAAGAAATTCACGTGTGTTGTGTTTTTTTTCGTACAGAGTACAGTATTTACTTTATAGGAAATAAGTTTCATGCACAAATCCCAGCATTCTCTGAGCAGAGGTAATGGTTTTCTGTGTAGAAAATATTGTTTTCTGCAGAAAGGTACATTTTTTCCACACAGAATAAGTCTTCAACTGTGAAGATTGTATAGCTTGTCTAGAATTCTGCTTGTCAGACTTTCCTGAATTCTAAGGCGGCTTTTTTTTTTATTCTTTCCATCCCTACCTCTACCTTCTAAAAAAGCCATACTGTCTCTCAGTCTCACCGTGTGTGTGGGATGTTTGGTTATCAGCAGTTACTGTGTGTGACTGTTATCTCTTTCTCGTTGCTGTAGAGGGGAGGTACATGGGTCATTCCCCACCCGCTGGGAACTTGGAGATAACACCTCCTTGTACCTGATCAGCTTTTCTTCCAGGGCAGCTCAGAGGGAAGGGAGGAACTGGCTGGGAGGAAGACTTCCAGTTGCTGTCTTAAGATAATTTCATGCTAGCAATATGCCAGGGGAGCTGTGTGACTCCTCAGCCTCCTTCTGCATGAAAGCTCTAAATTGCTGGCTAGCAAATGGATTTTTATCGTAGCAGCATTTTATGTTTGGACTGGCAGCAGCCTTTCTGAGGTACCAAATTTGGTCCAGTTAGTTGAACATGCATGTGAGGGCATTTTCAGTGAAAGGGGCTGGAAAGCTTTTAAGCAATGCGGGTGTTTGTAGTCTAGGAGAGTCCAAGGTTCGAATCTCTGCTCAGGCAGGGAGGGCCACTGGGTGACCCGGGACAGGTCACACTCTCTCAGCCCCAGAGGAGCCTCTGTACAAATCTTGGCCCAGAAAACCCCATTATATGGTTGTTTTAAGTCAGAAAACGACTTGAAGGCACCCAGCAACAAATGCTGTCTTTCAGTGAAATGTTTAGGGTTTTTAACTTCATAAATTGTTTCATTGTCTTTTTATATTAATTCTGTTATTGAAGCCTTTGTGTCGTTTTTAAAACCTGTCTTGTTTTTGACTGTGTTGTAAGCTGCCTTGAGTCTCATTAGGAAAAAGGCAGGATGTAAGTGAATAAAAAATAGAAGCAGCAGTAGTAGCGAAGGACTTCACGATTGTGGTTCATGTGCGGCTGAGCACGGTGTGCTGCTCTTTGGGCTCTGGCAGCCTGGAAGCGGGACAGATGGGGAGACTTCCTGTTCTATTTCAGAGCACTTGTTTCTGTACACGATGAGTCAGCCCTTGACTGATATGGTCCAGGGCTAGCAGCTTAAGCAACGCGTGTCCAGAGTGCCCTGGCCGTGACGGATCAGCACCTTCTCTGATTCATTGCTCTTCCTGGTGACGTGTGGAGCAGAATTTTTTTCCTTCAAACCTTGGGGGCTTTCCTTTTTTTCCTTCAAACCTTGGGGGCTTTTTCCTTTCTTCTTTGAGCTGGGTCCAGAGGGCTGAGAATTCTTTTAAATGAGGCTCCCAAATCTGCTCACCTCTTTTGCTTTGATGGGTGACTGTTTCTAGACTTTGGGACTTCCTCCCTGGTGAGGCCACAATGGCCCTGTGCTTGCTGTCCTTCTTTGGGCAGATTAAACATCCTTGTACCATTAGACTTATCAAAACTGATTGAGATGGACTTTTTATGGTGTATTGGGCTGTTTGGATATTATCCTTTAGAGAGCCAACACAGCATTGGACTAAGATGCAGGAGACCAGGGTTCGATTCCCCACTCAGCCATGTAAATCCACTGGGTGACCTTAGGTGCATCACATACTCTCAGCCCCAGAAAACCCTGTGATAGGGTCATCTTAGGGTCATCATGAGTTGGAAACAACTTGAAGGCAAACAACAACAGTATTGTCCCTTAATGAATTTTGATCTTTTTCGCTTCACAGATTGCTTGTCTTTTCTATAGTTTTTAATCTGTATTTTTAAATACCTCGGAAGCTGCCTCGAGTTCCATTATTAGGAGGAAGGCGGGATGTAAATGAATAAAATAATAACAACAACAACATTTGATCCACAGAACAAGCCTTGGAAGAAGCTGAAAAACATGGTGCATTGGTCCCCTTGCGTCGTGTCCTTCCGAAAACGCTACCCATGGGTGCAACTTGCTGGCCATGCAGGTAATGAGCAGTGGTGACAAGGGTATGTCAAAAGTCAGGAGACAGCAGCGTGCCATGGGGAGTGCGTACCTGCTGATCTGGATCCAGCAACCTCCTGAATTTCTGGGGAAAAGGAACCCATGCTCCACAGCAGGTTTCTCCACCAGGGTTCACTAGAACTAGGATGTTCCGTGAAACATTATGACTGGGGAAAAAAGCTTTTTCAAAAGCTGTAAATACAATATTTTTTCATGCAGGGGTCCCAGGAGACTGGAAGATTATCTTTTTTAAAATCAATAGCATGAAAGACTTTTCCTCATTGTATTTGGTCACACAGTTATACAGGCGGCCCTTCACATTCACTAGGGTTAGGGGCAGAGAACGCCTGCAAAAAGTGGAACAACCACAAATATCAAAATGTGTGTGTGTCTGTGTGTCTGTGGGAAGGCAGGCTGAGACATGGTGGGGAAAACCCAGGGTTCAAAGCAGGTCAGGAAAAGGGATGGATTGTTCCTCTCTCTTTCCCATTCCTTTCCCTGGGTGTGGGGGCATTGGGAAGGGGTTTTGTTGTGCTGAGAAATTGGGCTGCGAGCTATCCTGAGCTGGCCAGGCAGCAGCTGGTAGAGGAGAAGGAGGACCAAAGGTGGTTTTTTAAAGGGCTGCACAGCGTGATCGAAGCTGCCGAGAGGAAAGGTTCCCCTGGAAAGAAAAGCACTCGAGGTGATCAGGGGGCATGGGATGAAGAAACTCACAGAGAATCAAATCCATGAAAGTGAAACATGCAAATGCAGAGAGCCAACTGTAATGAGGATTATTTACCTAGTCATTGCTTCAGTTTTGTTTTTATGCTAATTTCCATTACTGTTTTAGCAAGAAACAAATCTTAAAAGAATAGTTTCATTATGATCCCTATTTCAGTGGGATTTTTTTTGAACTGATAAATATTTCTTCAAAGCCTAAAACAAAGGGTGAAAAAGAAAGAGGAAAGGCAAGCTAACGATAGCACAGAAAGAGGGAAAAAACACTTTTTCTGAAAATTATTTCAAGGGTTTTCCCAGTGTAAAAAAGAACGTTGAGAAGTGCCTAGAGCCCTGTGCCACCTTGTTACCTCCTCTTTATATTTCTGAAGGGAACTTCAAGGCTGGTGATTTCGGACGTATCCTGAAGAAGTACTGCCCCAACGAGCAACAGTGCCTAGAACGTTTGGCGTGTGACACTCTGCAGCCCTATGTCCCCACGTACTATGGAGTGGTGGAGCACGATGGGGAGACCTACATCCAGATGGAGGATTTGCTGGCTGGCTTTGATGGCCCGTCCATTATGGATTGCAAAATGGGAGTCCGGTAAGCCTGCCTCCCCCTTCCGTGGCTGGGCAGCTCCAGTCAGCCAGCTGTGGAGGGTACCAGGACAGACCCTCAAGCCTGCCTTCCTCCTGAAGAGGAGAAGGTGGCACGTAGCACCACCATTGGCACTTAGTGTTGAGCTTCTTTCCTCCTCCTCTTTTTGTAGGACGTACCTCGAGGAAGAGTTGGAGAAAGCAAGGCAGCAACCCTGTCCGCGCCGGGACATGTATGACAAGATGGTGGCCGTTGACCCGACAGCTCCCACACCAGAGGAGCATGCTCAGCAGGGCGTCCTGAAACCCCGCTACATGCAGTGGAGGGAGACGCTCAGCTCCACCACCTCCCTCGGGTTCCGCATCGAGGGCATCAAGGTAAGGGCCAGCCGGAATGAGCGTGTTGTGTGGGTAGGAGAGGCAGCTGCTAAGATTTCCACTGGTAATGCACCATGTTCATGTGTGCATTTAGGAAATTCAGCACCAGACCATTGTCACTGCCTGTGCCAGTGGTGCTGTCAACCACATGGCACATAGATGTGGTCTGTTCTTTCCCATGCTGCTGCCAGACAGCATACTGACAGAGAGCCTGGAACATCAGGGGGTTGACCCTGCAGAGGAGATTTTGTTTGAGATCCTGTGGGTGTGCAATGGCAGCTGGGTGGACATTTGGATAGGTAGACAGAGCTGCGATCCAGCACTGTCTGGCTCCTGTTATACAGCATTGTGCAAGGAGGTACTAGATATCTTCTTGCACAAGACCTGAAAAAATACTTGCGGTGGCAAAACTGGGAGCTATGCCAGCAAAAGTCACTAGGAAGATTCCAGTCTTGGTGCAGGGGACCAATTTCAGTATGTATGTATTGAAATATTATGGGACTGCAGGTAGCTTACAAAATTAGAACTGATACTATACAGACACTACTGTTTAGTTACTTAGGTTAGTTACTACATTAATGTTTTAGGGATTTTCTTCACTTTAGTCTGTTGTTCAGTATTTTATTTAGTGCTTTAATGTTATTTTGTTAGAAATGTTTGTTGGAGTTCATATTTATGCAGCTTTGTGTTATGCAATTTTATATAAAAACTCATTAATATAGAAAAAAGTAAAGAACTATACAGGTATAACAGAAATTGATGAGGACAATCAAAAAGTTACTGTTAAAATGTAATGAAAATTATGTTAGAGCAGAAGGGGAGGGGTTGTAACTGAAAACATGTCCATTAAAAAAAAAAGAAAAGAAAAGGAATAAGAACATAAAGTTTAAAAAGAAAGAAATATAGTGGATTGGAAGTTGTACTAAAAGCCGTTGCTTTAAAACAGCAAGTTAGTTGCTGGAAGCCTGTTGGATTTTTTTTAAAAAAAGTCCTGTGGGAAGCATATCTGGGAGGAGGTTTTGGAGAGGAGTTCCACAGCCTAGGGGCAAACACTGAGAAGGCTGTGTCTTGTGTCCTCACCACACACATCTGTGAGGGGGGTACACAAAACGAAGGACCTTTCTTAAAGATCTGAAAGCCAGGTAGTGTCATATCAGAGCATACAGTCTCTCCTGTACTCAAATAGTGCGTAGGGCTTTATATGACCCTTGCCCCACTCTGTCATAGTTCAGCATCTTGGTCGATTTCCATCCCAGGCTGGGATGTCCCTTTTGTTCTAAACCCCTTCAAATCCTGGAAGTAAAGTGTAGCTTTATGGCTCTCTCCCTTTTTTTATTTCCCTTCTGTCTGCCTGACATTTTTTCCCTCTCTTCTGCCTTCCCTTAGAAGGCTGACGGGACCTGCAACACCAGTTTTAAGAAGACCCGGCAACCAGAGGAAGTGGTTCAGGCCTTCTGGGACTTTGTGGATGGCAACAAAAGCACTCTGGTAAGCAGCTGACTTCCGCATGAGAGCACTGTACTGGATGGCACTCGGAGCTGTTTCCATTAGTGGGAGACTGGAACCTCTTTAAGGGTTGGCGTCATCCACTTTCCTGAGGCCCAGTAGGAAAGGATGTGCGAAGAGGTCCAGAATCACAGGTTGGTGCACAGGTTGTTCTCTTGGCCTGCATCATCCTGCCAAAAGAGGCAGTCACTCATGTAGGTTCTGTGCTGTCAAATGTTCTGATTGTGGATGTATCACGCTGCCGTCTTCTGCAAAGGCCTCACCCATCCAGTCACAAAGCCCTTGCACAATGATTTCATCATGGGCAGGTTAGAGGCAAAATGAACCAAGAGCAGCAGCTGCCTTAATGCCACATCAGACCTTTGGTTTGCGCAGTCCAGTGTTGTCAACTTTGACTGGCAGTGGCTCTCCAGGGACAGGGATCTCTTTTACTGGTACACCTCTAGGTTAATCTTGGGGCACTGAAAGGTTTGTACCTTGCTTTCCCAGTCCCTGGAGGAAATGCATAAAGGAACTTCACAAAATCACGGCCTCACCCAAATGTCCAGCAAGCTGTGGATCTCACTGATTATGAAACAGGTTGACCAGAGCATGTGGAAACAAATGGCACTTTTTTTTTTTAACTAGTTAAACTTGTATCTCATTGTTTACCTATTGAGCTCAAGGTGGCTCTTCTCCCCACTCTCCATCCTCATTGCAGCCCTGGAGGCTTTAAGCTGCCTTGTCTCCTAAAGTGGTCTCCTCTTTCCCTTCTCCCCAGAAAAGCTATGTGGAGCGACTCAAGGAAGTGAGGGTGGCACTTGAGCAGTCAGAGTTCTTCAAGGTACACGAGGTGGGTTTCTTTTTACTCATTCAAGGGAGAACTTCTCACAGGAGTGGAGGTAAAAGTACACACTGCTGAGCTGTGCAGATTATTTAGCCAGCATAGTGACTGTAATTTCCCTATGATCTCCTTGCCCTTAAGCCTACAAGACCTTGCACCTTCCTAGTCATTGTGCTGAGTTTTCCTTCTCTTGCTTTCAGGTGGTTGGCAGCTCCCTACTCTTTGTACATGACCACACAGGGCTGGCTAGGGTCTGGATGATCGACTTTGGCAAGACCGTCCCACTTCCAGAAAAACAGACACTGACACACCGGTTGCCATGGGTGGAAGGCAACCGGGAGGATGGCTACCTGTGGGGCTTGGACAATCTCATTGCAGTCTTGGAGAGGATGCTGGGAGACTGAGCAAGCTTTAGGAAAGGACACAGAGCTGTGACAAAAGCCAAGAAAAATAAGACTGCTGGCTTGGTCGTAGTGACTTTGCCTTTAATTTATTCAGCCAGATATGCTACCAAAACTGGGGAAGTCCTGAAAAAACCTGGAGTGGAACTGGAAGGCAACGTTGCCACCGCAGAAGAACCTTAAGTTCCCAGGGGTGACCTGGAGTCAGTCACCTTTTGAAAAGGCCCTGGCTTTGCACAACCAGAATTGTTGCATCTCAGAGTTATTTACTTTAGCAACAGACATCCGGTCAGGACTGAAACTCTGCTCTGAAATCTCTGTTCTTCTTGGGAGCTGCTGTGTGATGTAAAGAGGAGACTGCAAGAGCCTCAGACAGACCTTGCCCCAGGAACCAAAACTGAACAGAGGCGGACTGTTAAATAGAAGGCTGAGTGTGGTATTTCTGAAATAAGAAGGTCTTAAGGGGTGTCTTAAGAAGGTGGAAAGCAGAAGGGATGGGGTTTATTTAAAGCTGTTCCCCAAGTGAGCCTCACCTTTGTCAGAATGTCACATGGACAACCTGTGTGGTTTCCCTTACAGGGAGCTATAACTCTCCTGGCACTTTTAAAATTTACTCTCTTCAACAAGACAAGTGGAACCAAAATACTTGTTTCATAACCTGATGCCTCCCAGATGAGGCTGATTAAAAAAAAAAATTTGCAATAGCAGGCTGCCTGTTTTATGGTGCTGAATGGAGGGTGGTCTTAACAAGCAGTTTATCAGGTAGAATTTGCCCACTGGGCTTATATGTATGGTGGTAATGGGGGTGGGGAGCTCCATTTCACCCCACTGGAGAACAGAGATGGTCCCTTGTTGTTACTGTGTTTTGGGTTTCTTTGGATTTCTTTTGTAAATGTTGAAATGTAAAATTTTTTTTAAAGAGATGTTGACTAAGTGCTGTGACTTTTTGTCTTCTTTCAAAGTAAGATGCTGGACCAGTGTGTGTGTGTGTGAGTAAGAAAGAGAAAATCTTTAGATGATTCTGTGCCTACCACAGTTGTAGGGCCAGGTAGCCCAACCTAGGGGAGAGATCACCTATCTCTTCATATTGCTCCAGTTAATAGCATCACAGAGCTGGAAGAGACCACAAGGTCATCCAGCCCAACCTACACAGGAATGTACAATCAAAGCACTCCCAACACATGGCCATCCAGACTTTGTGTAGACACCTCCAAATAAGGAGGCTCTACTACATCCCCAGGCAGTGTATTCTACTGCCTGACTGCTCTAATCATCAGGGGATTCTTCCTAATGTTTAGGTAGAATCTCTTTTCCTGAAGTTTGAAGCTATTGCTCTGTGTCCTAGTCTCTGGAGCAGCAGAAAACAGACTTGCTCCATCCTCTATATGACATCCCTTCAAATATTAATTTGTCATCATTTGCATTGCCCAAATTTCCAAATTGCAAATTTACATTTTCCAGAAAGAAAATGACAAAAAAAGGAAAAGAAAAGAACCTTTTCACTATTGTCAGCCACTTCTTTGTGTTAACTTTAATTGTTCCTCTCTGCCACTGCCATTTTTTTTTTAAAAAAAGGACTTGCTGCGAAGGCATGGCAGGTAACCCGTCACTAAATTCTGGCTGGGACGCAGACGGTGAAGTTATTTTCAGAGGAGGCCATAAAAGATGCTCATTTCCTGTCACCATGGTCAGACACCCAGCTAAGGGAAGGTGGTAGAACGGACAATAGCAGCAGCAGAGGGAGAGAGCTGGAAATAGGACTAGGGAAGTGGGGAGAGGTGGGGCTGACGTCAATGGGCCACACAGACGAAGAGTATAGCTTCTAGGGCAGGGCAGGGCCATTCTCTAAAATTAGAAACAGTTTTTTTATCCTTATTAGAAAAGTCAAAGATAATATTTTCATAGAGGCAGTTTTCAAAACTAACAAGAAGATTCCCATCTTCTCTAACTTTTAATGTCCAAATTACTTTGGAATCACTTGCTTTATTCACCTAGAGCCTGAAAGATCATGCTTGTGTTCGCGTAAACAGAAGCACTGATGCAGAGAAGAAGCTGCAGGGCAATCATAGAATTGTAGAGTTGGAAGAAGGTTTTGTACATTTTGTACATTAGGGCCATTGAGTCCAACTCCTGACCATGCAGGAATACACCACCAAAGCACACTTGACAGATGGCCATCCAGCCTCTGTTTAAAAACCTCCAAAGGAGACTCCACACACTCCCAGGCAGTGTATTCCACTGTCTAACTGCCCTTACTATCAGGTAGTTCTTCTTAAGGTTTAGGTGGAATCTCTTTTCCTGAATTTCGAAGCCATTGTTCCATGTCCTAATCTCTGGAGCAGCAGAAAACAAGCTTGCTCCATCCTCCACATGACATCCCTTCAAATATTGTCATCATTTGTGTTGCCCAAATTTACAGCATTTTCCAGAAAGAAAGAAATGCCTCTTCCAGCACACCTGTGCAGTTGAGCAAGGCAGAATAGCAAGGAGGATGAGGTGAGAAAGCAAGGCTGTTTGGACTTTTGATGCGGAGTTTAAAATAAACCCAGTGCAGTGAGTTTTTCTATTTGTCTAAATTGGGCAGCGGGGAAAAAGCAACTGCAGTCTTGGCACTGATGGAAAGAAGCGGTTTTGTTGGCTTGAGAAGGAAGAAGAGGAAGATACTGGAATCTTGCCACTGTTTGAAGGAATGGGTTTCTTTCACATACTTAGAAGGGGGACATGGGGAATAAAGAAACTAAAATTTTGGAATCTGATGAGGTTGGAAGGGTTTTCCCCTGCTTGCTTAAGGAAGGGGTTGCTCTAGCCTGGAAATGTAAGCTCTGATGTTTCTCTGTTTAAACCTCGTTGAAACTGATGATGGGTTGAATAAAATTGCAAACTTTACAAATATTTCAGCTGCCTTGGAACACATCGCCCTGGTTTCCAATGATTCTGTATGGAAATGACTCCTCCTATTTCAGTCTCAATTTACATCACAAATTCAGGAACACAATCTTGATGTGGATAAAGACCTGCCAGGACCTGTTCAACTCTCTCTAACCCTTCAAACAGAGTCAGTTATGGAGGCGGGACTAGAGCTCATTCCTCTACCCATCTAGATCCATTTTCTGTACGACAGATTACACCTTTAATACAATTTTAGCAACAAACCTCTGTCTCAAAGACACTGGAGTACAAATTTTCCTCCTCTCCCAGATTAGCTTTTAAAAACACATCATTATTGGCATCAAACTAGCTTTCAAACAAAAGGAAATTCCAGACATATTTTTCCTGACGCCTTGCTATTCTGGGAATGTAGCAATGAATGGCTGTTTACTCTTCCTCTGTAGAGAGGAAGGCAGACGTTTAGCCAAGGCTGGGACTTCCTTAAAAGCCTCCCAGGCATTTTCTGTGCCTTGGCCAAGAGTCATTCCCCAGTGCATGTGATCTTGCACAATGAATGGAATTTACTGTTTGTCCCCAGTGATTGGGAACATCAGCTGCCCAGTCTTGGTGTTTCTGCCTGATCTGTTTTGGGCAGACTTCTCCGGAGGGCACTTGCACTGGAGCGTATGAATGATACGATCACACCCAATGTAAAAATGTGGCAGAATTACTCCTGCCCTGAACAGAACCAGAGGCAGAAAGACTGGTGCAGTGACTCAGCCAGAGTTGCTATAGGCTGCCTCCTTGATGATGGAGTGATTGTGAGCTCATGAGAAATTCTCAGTTTCTGACATGAAAAGAATATACACAGTGTTTGAGTTGAGAGACTGTCTACCAGTTTTTTTTTCCCAAGGGAAGGAAAAGCAGAAGGAAGAGACAAAAATACTTCTTCCCAAATGGCTGTAAACCAGTCTAGCAACCATGGAGTTTCCCTGCTGAGTCTGCTGGGGTGAGTGAGCTCCTACTGCTGATGGTAGGAAGGGAGAAATGGGTCCTTTATGCTCTTAGAAGGCTAGGAGTACAACTGACCTTTTGTGCTCTTCCTGTTCAAGGGCCCTAGTGGTAGACTGCATTCCCAGTACGTCAGTGTTGTCTGCTGTCGTCAGTAGCATAGAGACACAAGATCGTCTTAGTGCACAATGCTGGTGGAACTACACCAGTGTAGGCGGTGATGGGGGAAGAAAAGGGACACAAACACATCAGCTATGATGCAAGAAAGGCATTAGCAAGATAGGCTTTTAGCAGCTGACAGATTTTTGCCACTACTGCACAACCCAGAAAGAATGCAAACACTAGTGTTGTGCACAACAAGAATCCAGCCAGTCTACTGCCTCATCTTCTCCATATAGACAAACCTATCTGCTCCAGCTCTTTTATTTAAGGAACCATGAGCACAAGGGCAACACCCCTTTCTCCTATATGCATCCTCCCACAAGGAGCTAGCATTCAGTGCTAGACTGCCTCTGAATCTGGAGGTGCCACGAAGATCCCACTCTCCTCATAGCTGCTGTTACTGTCCTCTTCCTCTCTTTGAATTTGCCAAGCGCTTTTTAAAAATCAGTCCAAACTCCCATTAAGGCCACAGCTGTAAATAGCTTTGGAAAGAAGACCCTCTCAGGTTTCTAGTGATGGCCATTCAGTGGGGCTTGGAGCTCTCTGGTTCACCTGGCCGCAGCAACACTGCCTTTCCACAAAGCCCCTCTCGCACACCACCTGCGGGCACAATGTAGACCTTGCCATCTGCTGCCCGCTTGGGGCTGAAGTCTGTCAGTTGAGCATTGCTCTCTTGCATGCGAGTGTAGTTCCACAGCTGATAGCGGGAGCTCTTGCCCTGCTTGGAGAGCAAATACGTCTCAGCCACAGCATCCAGCGGCGGGGTGGAAACACAAGGGCTGGCATGGAAGAGTCCTGGGATCTCTTTGTCTTCCTCACAGGGAGGCAGCTGGGAGCCACTTTTCAGACCAAGCAGAGCTCCTGTGGAAGGAGCAAGAGGGAGACAGATGCCTGTGTCACCTGGAGGCAGTTAACAGTTGTTACTTAAAAACTTTTAAAAATAACTTGAGGGTGTGAGATTAGAATTGTAGAGTTGGAAGGTACCACAAGGCCATCTAATCCAACCCCCTGCCATGTAGGAATACAGATTGTTTCAAATGTTTGCCACCTTGAATTCCTTCTCACAGATATTAGAAATACATTTTTAAAATAAATAATACCATCCTTTCACTGAGAACTGTTGGAGATGAGTAACTGATTTCTATCCCTTTTCCTCAACTGGCAGCCCTTGGTCCAGCGTATTTCCTAACTGAGTTTTCTGGTCAAGCCCATTTTCCCAAACTGACTATCCTTCACCTTGCTGTACTTGCTGTACCAGCAGCTACTGGACTCCCACTACTGGCAATAATGTAACATTACAACAGAGTGTGTGCACAATACTCTGTGCCAATTATAGGCAAGAGAAGACTAATTTTGTAATGTTCGTGTGTACATGTTTATGCAGATGATCAATAGAATGGTCCAGTTCTGATTTGATCAGTTTGGTTTTCCAACTACATTACGAAATTTAATAGCATATTTTGCTCTCATAATGAAGGCTCAAACTGCACTTTGGTTTAACCCGCCCTGTAAATAATAACCTTTTAAAGAAGTTCTAAAAATACACAGAAGCATTTTATGCATATATTTATAAGCTTGAATGGAAGGAAGCAGTCTTTTCCAGACAAAAGACCAAAACATGAAATGGTCTTGCAGACCATAGGAGAAAGCTTTTGGTAGATCTTCTCCAAGATTGTACATTACTGAGCATGGTGTAAAAGTTTCACAAGTGGAACTATGCTATGGCTCTCCTCTCATCATCCCTGAGCTTGCCACATTGCTGCCCCAGCCCCCTTCTCCATAGTCATTGAGTGGCTGGTGGCAAGTAGATGTGGGGAATCAGAGAAGCATCTGCTACATTCCCATAGCCAGACACAAACTGATCACATCAGTCGGTGAGATCTGCTGGGGTACTTGAGAGATCTCATGATATCATCATTCTGTACCTGGGTATAAAGACATAGCTGGATACTTCTCCAGTCCTCCTTGCTCTCCACCAGCCACTAATGGCTACAGAGACGGGGCTATAGCAGCAAAAAGTCTGGAGTGGGGTTGATTGTTGCAGGAGGAGGAAGAATGTACCAACCTCTGCAACAATTAAAAAAAAAAAAGACACAGGCATACCTTGAATTTAATACTTGCCTATGTCACTAACAGGATGCCAGCCCAGGCCTTTCAAGGGAGCTGTCCAAGGTCTGGGGTTCCAGCCTGGGAACCATTGCCTCCTTGTGGACAATGCTTTCTTAGCAGGAGGAATAAGTTTACTTCTCTAGTCTCACAGATCCATAAAGTACTCAAGGGCAATCTAATACAACCTCTTGCTATGCAGCAACACACAGCTAAAGCACTCCTAAAAGATGGCCCTCCAACTGTTTTAAGGACCTCTGATGAAGGAGGGACCACTACAGACTCATTGATGGAGAAGAGAGGGAAGAGCCAGGTCTGGAGCCAGCTCCACTCATCCCCTTGCCCCTGATGACAACACAATATACCTGAAGCAATGGCCCAGTGAGCCTTGTAGCCACTCCGGAAGCAGGGTTCATGGTTGGAGTCTTCATCATAGCTGGGGTGGATGTTAAGGCCTGAAGTAAGAGACTCATAGTCAAATAGGGATAGAAGGGGAGGAGTCATAGCCTCTGGTATTTGGTGCCTCTTGAGAAAAGCTGCTCTTCCATACACTTTCCTAATTGCTCACCGGAAAAGATGGGGAGACCTTATGTGCCTGCCAATAATCAAGGAGAGGAACCCTTGGAAGCAGGGCTGTAGAGTCAGTATTGCCAAACCTTCAACTCTTGACTCCCAACTCGTCTATTTTTCTATTGTTCAACTCCAACTCCTCCAATGACAAACGTGTATTAATTGGTCATAAAAAGTTTTTACTGCAGTAAAAGGTAGCATAAGGCATTTAATCATCACCACCACCATGTGAAACATCAGGCTACTTAGACTGACAAAAATTTAGAAAGTTTTCTTGTTCAGTAATTTTAATGAAATAAATTGATTTATGTTCTATCAAGGTAAATAAGCAACAAACTAGGCAATGAATAAAAAATTTTAAAAGGTAAAAACATAAGTATAAAATGATGAATTTACCATATGATGTTATATGTTTTTAATTTGAAACTGGAATCAGAGTTCTGCCAACTCTCACTCTGAGTCTACACAGAATTGCTTCTGACTCCAGCTCCCTAGCTGACCTTGGAAGAGGGCAGACCAAGCTTCTTTCCTTCCCCTTAACTCCTCACAGAAACCTTAAAAACCACCTCCTCAGTATCTTGAACTCTACTAAGTTCCACCCAGAAGGATACGGTATTAGCACAGGGAAGCCAGCACTCAGATGCCGAAGGATCCTTTCGTGGTTCTTTCCCTCCAATCCCCCCGACAGCAGCTCTGCTTGGCAAGGAAACACCTCCATGGCCAGTTTGGCCATGCCGGCAGCTGAACCAGGGACATGAAGCAAGGAAAGACGGTACTACAGTGGTTACAAAATAGCCCAGAGACAAGTCCTCACTTGATCCCAGGGGCATGCTAAAGGTGCACATCTCGTAAGTAGGCAACTAGACCATAGGGCAACGTGTGCGCATGTGTTCGTTTCATTTATATGCTGCTTTTCTTCTTGAGTGGGACCCAAGGCAGCTTACACAAAGAATCAACTAGAACCTAGCACTAAAATTTTAAACAATCAAAATCCTTAAAACAGAATAAAATTATTAAAGAGTACATGTAAGTTAAAAAAATAAAGTGCCCCCCCTCCCGCCAAACCCTCCCAATGAGCAATTAGACATGAAAATCCTGCTGGGTCAAAAAATTCTTTGCCCAGTAGTGAAAGGAGAGCAAAGAGGGTGCCAGCCTAGCCTCCCACAGAAGAGAGAGTGGGAGCAGCCACTGAAAATATCTCTCCTATGTCCCCATCAAACGAGCCTGTGATGGCGGCAGAACTAAGAGAAAGGCCTCCCCTGTGGATCTTAAGACTCTGGGAAGAGAAATGTTGCCAAGCTTTGTCCCGGAGATCCAAGATGAGCACCTTTTAGCCATGTCCCTCGTCAACTACCAACCTGAGAACATTTCCCCCTGGGCTGTATAGCCTCTTTCCAAAGCCACCTGCACAATTCTCTCCAAAGAAACAGTTCTGGGCAGAGAGAGCAAGGCACCTGCCATCCACAGGGCCACCAGACCACACCTGCAGGAGGGAGAAAACCAGAGAGGTTGCGTAGCTGTGCTGAAATCCCAAGCCTTGCATTTCAAGAATACCTTCTGCAAGATGAGTCATTTATAGCAGTCAAAACTTATATCATGTTATGTGGGCACGCCTCAAGTAACAAAGCATCTGTCAAAGAAGCTCCTTTTTTACACCCACCCAGCACCTCCTTTTCCTCTTTATCCTCTGTCTAGCTTCTTGGTTTTTTTTACCAGCATCAGCACTGGGAGGATGTTCTTTTGTATAACCTTTTCTCCAGTTGATCACAAAGGTAAGTGAGACAAGGAGCTATATGGAGCCATGAATGCTGTTCTCTCTCACCAATGAGGTCCCAATGAGCACCTCCCTCTGGCTAGACCAGGCATTCTTCACACACTTATTTAAGGCACTTAAGTATCACCTCTCAGCCTACCAGGGCGACCACAGCAGTGTAGAATAGATAAAAACATTGAATGCATAGAATTAAAAAACTTTTAAGGCCAACTGAAACCATTCTTCTTAGAAAAAATAAAGCCAAAAAATTAAAACAGCCACAGAAATTTCAAGGACCAAAGGCCACATGGAACAGCACTATCTTTGCTATCCACTTGAAGCTCAGAAGAGCCAACCTGTCCTTGAAACTGTAAGAACTTCATACTGTTAAGTCCCCTGTCTTGCATCTGGAGTAGAGGGTTTGAATCCACACTGAAATCCTTTCCCTGTCTTGAAGGCTGCTCAAGGGTCTGCCTTGTCCAAGCTACACACTCACTCTTTCACCCTCACCTTCTCACACGCCTCTTGAGGGGATAACACACTGCTCTGTGCTCCCAAAAGTATGAGTGAGTTTGTTGTTGGTGTGTGCTTTCAAGCTGCTTCTAACCTATGGGAATCCTAAAGCAAGCCTCTCACAGGATTTTCTTGGCAAGATTTGTTCCGGTGGTTGAGATTGCCATTGCCTTCCTCTCAGGGTGAGAAAATGTGACCTACTCAAGGTCACCCATTAAATTTTTATGGCCCAGTGAGGATTCAAACCCTGGTCTCCCAAATTCCTAATCCAGCACTTAACCACTACACCAAGATGACTCTCAATGAGTGAGCTACAACATACATAGATATTTCATTTGTAAGATTTCCTTTTGATTTTCCTGTACTAAGGTGCAGAGCCAGGGTTGCCGAAGTTCTCACCCCCTCAACAAACTCCTAATCCACAGTTTACAGTAAGAACGAAAATTCAGTACTCACTGGGGACCCTCCTGGATTAAGGAAGGCACAGGATTGTTGAAAAGAAGCCACTTTAAATGCTCACTGAAGCTGGAAGACAAAGAGAGAGAAAGAACACAGTCCCTTAAGACTGGTCCAACATTCTTAGCACTTTCCTTCTCCTGCATAATTAACAAGATTCTCATCTCCAAACTCTTAGGAGGAATGACTCAGGAAACTATCTCAGCTTCATCTGACTCTGGAGTGGAAGTATTCCTTCTGAGAAAACGCAGGCAAATGGAAATGGAGATTCAAGAAGACAAAACAGAACATCACCCAAAGGACAGACTCAAAGCCAAACACGTTCTAGGAGAAGATAAACTTTTGCAATTAGAATATTTAAATTATACATGGTAAGTCAAACTGCGGTTGCTAACAGCATCATACATACATCCCCCTCTCCTTGTCAAGCTAAAAACTGAACCAGGGAGAGAGGCAGAAAAGAAGAGGAGAGGAGGCACCTAGCAGTGCTTACAATTCCATGAAGCAGGTTTAGAGTTACCTACAGTTCCTCAGAGTACATCCAGTTCAACAACTGCCTACAGAAAATGCAGAATTTTTTAAAAGAAACAAAAACAAACACAGAAACAGACAGAATCTCAACTCCTCCACCTCCTAACCATTAGAAGATATGTGAAAATCCTATGCTATTACAACAGGTCCACAAATGCACAATTACACTGGCCCAGCTGTACAAAAATATAACTTTCAACTTTAGTTTTCAATACACGATCTTGAAGGAAAAAAAATCTGTGCAGTTTATACGAACAATATTCAGCACTGGCTGAAGCTTGTACTCTCACACCCTTTTTTTCTTGTGAATAACATTTATAAGTTACTGTTTAACAAAACCTTTCCTCCAACCAATATGCATCTAAGAAAACTCCGATCACAGCCGGAAGCCGTATTCCGTGCCGTCTCCACGTCTTTGGCTCCTTTTTCAACGACAGAACTTCATCCTCAGCACAGCACGGAGGCAGTAGCTGCACTGGGTCATGTAAAAGGTGCTCCCAGATCCCAGAACCCCCCACACAGCCTGGGGATCTGGAAGGCACCCCACCTGGATTTCCTGCGTTTCAGGAGTTCCCGAATTCCGTCATGGTCCCCGGGCTCGGTTTGCTCCAGGGCGGCTTTCAGGAGCTGGGCCCCCTGCAGCCCAGGAGTGGCAGGTGGAGGGAGAGGTGGCGGAGGGGGCACCCCGGGACAAGGGGGCAGCCGTGGCGGAGGCGGTGGGGCGGCCGTGCCTTCCAAGGCTTCGGACATGCTTCTCCCGGTGCATGTGGCGGTTCAGCAGCGAGTGGGCCTGCAGGGATTACAGCCTGCGGAGGTCCATGGGGGGGGGGTGTCTTTCCCTGCAGGGGCTTCCAAGGTGTAGCCCTACAGAGAGGTCAAAACCAGAGTTGGAGACTGGAGGTCAGAGGTCAAAACCAGAGTTGGAGGCTGCAGGTCAGAGGTCAAAACCAGCGTTGGAGGCTGGAGGTCAGAGGTCAAAACCAGCGTTGGAGGCTGGAGGTCAGAGGTCAAAACCAGATTTGGAGGCCGGAGGTCAGAGGTCAAAACCAGAGTTGGAGGTTGGAAGCCGCAGGTCAAAGACCACAGAGAGCTCGGCCAGAGTTAGGCCTGGCCTGGGGTCAGAGGTCAGTCCTGGAAACGGCTGGTGGTGACCGGAGGCTGGTGCCCACCGGGAAGCAGGTCAAGGGCACCAGTCCCGCACACGCCTCGCCAAGACAGAGACCCCTGCCCACCGGGCCTTACGCTACCACCAGGTAACCCCGCCCCCTCCCACCCCGCCGCTTCCGGGCAGGCGTGTTCTACCCTCATCTGTTTCCTCTCGGGCCGGCTTGACCAAATAGAGCCAATAGAACGCCGCCTCCCCATTGATTGGTACCTTATTCGGGCTTGAAAAAGCCCTCCAATCACAACAGTTCATATGGGAAAAGGGTGCAGATAAGGAAACAATTCTACTTGGCGATTGGGCCACCGCGGTTCGGATGGGCGGGAAAGAAGACTTCTCCATCTTTCATTGGAGGACAGGACGCACAAAGAGGCTTCTGCTTGGTCAGTTAGTCGGCCAATACGTGCGCAGATGGAGGGCGGGGCGAGGAAGGCGGCTTCGTGATTGGTCGAGTCGAAGGGAGAGGTGTGGCTTGGTTCCCCGCGCGGCCGGAGGAAATCTCTCGTCCGGGTGAGGCAGCCTGCGTGGAATCGGCCAGGAATCGGCCGCGAGGTGAGCCATCGGGGATGGAATCGAGGCGGGATCGGAGGGTCGGCAAAGAATCTCCCTTCCGGCGCTGCGCTTGTTGAAGGGACCCACGGAGGCAGTCCCGTGACGGGGAGGAAAAAGAGCCTCTCGGCGCTAAGGACGCCGCATCCGGGTCTTTCTCCCTGTTCCAACATCCGGGCATTTGGCGCTCCTGATTAGTGGTTTGGAGGCGGAACTTAACTTGAGCTATTTCCGCACTAGCCTGTTATAGTGCGATTATTCTACTTTCAACATCCTATGGACTCTTGGGGTTGGCGGTTTAGGGAGGGGCCTGAGGCACTATGTTGTAGTTCTAGCAAAGAGGGCTGTGTTGTGCGTTCCCAGGCTGCACTTCCAGACCGTATTGACTTGGCTGAAGAAATGGAAAGTCCTGAATGTTTAGCCAGCTGTTAGTTGGTCTGAATCTGCGCCGCACTATATAGAACATTAAACCAAGGCCATTTCCGCACGAGACTGTTATAGCGCTATTATTCCACTTGCAACATCCTATGGAATCCTGGGGTCTGCAGTTTCGGGAGGGGCCCCCTGGCCCCTCCCGAAACTGCAAACCCCAGGATTCCATAGGATGTTGCAAGTGGAATAATAGCGCTATAACAGTCTCGTGCGGAAATGGCCCAAGTCACTCCCTCTATCTAGCTTACCTTTCTATGGGCCTTTGGACCTGAACATCCGCACCAGTTCTCTGCTAAGCTGGATTGCGGCTTGGCTGAAATGCATCCATTTATCTTTGTAACATGCTGGATCTCTCTGTTTGCTTCAGAGCGGCAGTTTTGGGACAGGACCCATCAAACAGCATCCCTGTTGGGTTCTTTCCTTAGCTGGTTGAACCAGCACTGAGTGCAAAATTAGCCCACTGGTGCCTTATTTGCATTGCCTTTTCCAGGGAAGGGTGCCAACCTTTCCAAGGTGGGAGTGGTATTTTTGTTAGAATTTTTTCAGATCTCAGATCCATTTCTCTGATCTTCATAAATTCAGCACTGCCATTGATTCGGATAAAGAGCCAGCATGGTATAGCGGTTTGAATGTTGGATTGTGACACTGGGAGGCCAGGTTTCAAACCCTTGCCTGTCTACAGAAACCTGCTCGGTGATCTTCAGCAAGTCCTTCCCACTCAGCCTCCAAGGAAGGCAGGGGCAGACCCCTGCTCAACAAACCCTGCCAAGAAAACCCTGTGATGGGGTCAGTTTAGGCTCTCGTATGTTGAAAACAACACAGAGGCATATCACAACCAAAATTTGTTCTGATGCAAGACCTTTTCCTTCCTTTCCAGAGTCTTCTGTTGACGGTGTGGTCACCATGGCTGTCCCAGAGCCCAGGTCCAATCACACGATCTACATTAACAATCTCAACGAGAAAATCAAGAAGGATGGTGAGTAGCGGTTTATACCTCATTTTTGCTGGGCCCTGTTTTATGTCTTGCTCACCATTCCAACAATATGAAGAAGAAAAGATGGTGTCAGGCTGATTTGGGTTCCCACCTTCCTACTGCAGTTGAAGGGAGAGATATATTCTGAGTGTCTGACCCTTTGTCACTAGTGTCCGTCTCTGTGTGTTTTAGAATATATAAAATGGTTAGTCCTGTGACTTTGAAACTGATTGCTGTATGTTATAAGAGCTAAGCATAAAGGTTGCGTTCTCTCACCGCCTGCTTCTGTCTCTCTTAGAACTGAAGAAGTCCCTCTATGCTATTTTCTCCCAGTTTGGCCAGATCCTTGACATCCTGGTATCCCACAGCATGAAAATGCGGGGTCAGGCCTTTGTCATCTTCAAGGAGGTCAGCAGTTCCACCAATGCCCTGCGCTCCATGCAAGGCTTCCCCTTTTATGACAAGCCCATGGTAAGTGTCACTGCTCGGCAGGGGGAGAAAACTAATTTTGCCCCTATATTTCCCTGCCTAAGAACTGGGACCCTGTTCCTTGTTCCACTTGTAGGAACAAAACATTCAGGGGCATGGGAAAGAGCCTTATGTAATGTATGGTTATGTTTTGTGAGTATTATATGAAATAAGGCAAGTAGAAAAGGATGAGAACATGTAATGTTGGGAGGTAACTGGTTGAGCCTTTGAATGGGATTTTTAAAAGGGTGATGTATATGACAGTCAGATAGAAATTGGTTAGATTTAGGGATACCAATTACTTAGATTTAATTAGTTAAAAAAAGAAACAGTGGAGTGAGAGATGAGAGTAACAACAGTTTAGATTTTAACAACAATCTAGATTGAAGACCTGAGAGTGGAGAATTGTTTTGTTGTTCTTTTATTTGGAAAATGCCATGTATGGTGACAGTGCTACATAAATTGATGATGGTGAAGATAATTTACTATGCCTTGAGGTTCTATAACTGCAACCTTCTGTACACAAAGTAATCTTTAACTATATGTTAAATTATGCATGTGATATACACTTGCATCTGGGAATGCTACAGTAGTGCTAGTAGAGTTCAGACACGCTGTATCTGTGGTGGCAGCAGTTATTCAACCATGAGGGTAGCTCTGGTGTCAGAGTGCCATAGCGGTGGGATAAATGGAGGTCCCCCCCGCCCCCAACATAACTCCAGTGAGGTCTATTTCTACTGTATTGTGGTAACATAGGGTCTTGGCCATTGTCAGAATGATGGCCTCCATAGAACACATCTATACACGTGTAGGCTAATACCTGAGAAGAGCAAGTCACTTGGTGCATGGGTCATGTGTTCCAGACTCCTACAAAACAAATATGTATTAGCTTTCTAACTCTGTGAAAATTAATCCATGCATTCCTGTCAAGGTACAGGGCATCACTTACGTGGCAAAGTAGGCTATGTTTCATCACGGCTCATGTTTTAGTTAATAAGTTAGCATTTCAGGCATTGTAGGACCTCTTGTTAACAGAGACAAGCAATTCAAAGTAGGGCAGGGAGTGGGAGGTCATGTGGCCTTCCAGGTCTTGCTGGACTGGACTGGACTGGACTGGACTTCCCAGCAGCCTTAGCCAGCACAGCTAGTGGTGAGGAAATGTTGTGAGTGACAGTCCAACAACCTCTGGAGGACTGCATATTTCCTATCCCTGTTATAAAGTGTAATTTAGCCCATTTACCAGCAAATACCCTGCCCTTTAGCTATAAAGGCTTCCAGGGCAGCTTACAAATCATCAGTTTGACAGTTTCCTGTCCTTCAGTTTGCAGTCTAAATAAGACACAAAACAAAAGCGGTGGAGGAGGGATTAAGTCCAGCAGATACTAGCTGCTCTTCTGTCCCTCAGAGGCGAGCACAATGGCAGTTGGAATGGAGGGAAGGCTTCTCACCAGCTGCTGGGTCCAGGCATGATGGAGCTGTGGCTGACTCTTCTTTGTTCCCCTCTGAGGGCCGCAATGGCAGTTTGAACATGAAGGGAGGGCCTCTCACCAGCCTCTGGACCTAAGATGGAGTGGAGCTATGCTTGGCTTCTCTTCTCTTCCTCAGACAAGAGTAGGGGCAGTTCTGCTTTGTGGGTTTGGGCTGTACTTAAGGAGTGCCTCACCCATTCCAGCCATCTTGTGCAACCAGGCATTTCTGTTTCCACCACCAGAGGATCCAGTATGCCAAAACAGACTCTGACATCATAGCCAAGATGAAGGGTACATACGTGGAGCGGGACCGCAAGCGAGAGAAACGAAAACCCAAGGGCCAGGAGGCGCCAGCTGCCAAGAAGCAGATCCCAGGAGCGGCGGCACCGGTGGCTCCTACTGTCCAAGGCGCTGTCCCTGTGAGTTTGACTTTCTTTGAAGGGCACAGGAAAAAGTCATTTAAATATGTGTTATGTTATGTCATAGGATGGTTGGACCAGCATGGGAGGTTGCCTATAGAAATTTGAATGTCCAAAAGAAAATAATCAGGAGCAAAAGCCTGTTTTTCTGGCGGGGAAATGGATTATGGACTATTTTCTTTTAGAATAATAAATTAATTATTTTAAGGAAAGTGTTGAGCTAGTAACTCCTCCCACATTATTTTTAAAAACTACTTTTCTGTAAGACTGTGTACAGAGCCAGATCATTGCAGTTCTGGGTCTTGAGTTCCCTTTCTCATTTCTTTTTATAGGAACTGGTGCTTGGTGCTTGCTTGACACTATGGTAGACTAAACAAGACAAAATAGCATACTTTGTTTTGTTAATGCTGATGGATTCTTCTCTTATTATTTTTTTTGCCTGCTGGGTATAAATTGGCAAAACCAAAGAGTTCCCTTGCAGTTCAGGTGTTCCTTACATTTCAGGACTTTGTAGCTCCATTTCTATCAATAAAATTAAAAATGGGGAAAAATCAATTTTACCTGAATAAATTACTTTTAATATTTCAAACATGGCAGTTGTATGTCAGACCAAATTAGATATAATGCATATTATGTTCCTAAACAGACTTTGAATCCGTAAAAAGTGCTAATGCTGCATTTTAATTTTTTTTTTTCAAATTTCTGTTTTTTCAAAGAAAAAAATGTTTTTTTCTCATGACTTCAAAATTTCCAGAAATTTTATAGTTTTATAGTGGTTAGTTTTTCCATCAAAGAAAACTGAATGTGTACATATATACAGGTTCTGGTTGTAATTGTGTAGAGTTTAGACTTTTGGGTCAGATTTGTGCCTTTTCTTGTGGTGGATTTAAAGCTTCTCTCTCTCTGCAAAGCGGTGGCCATAGCTGTCCATTGAGCAGGTTGTATAGTGGAAGTTTGGGGCAGCTTTTTTTTCCTGAGCCACTTCCGCATCTAGAGGAGGACACCCTAGATTGACATTTGACCACTCAGAAGTGTATGTGTTTTCTTCCTGTCCAGGGCATGCCACCCATGAACCAAGCCCCACGCATGATGCACCACATGCCAGGCCAGCCCCCCTACATGCCTCCTCCGGGGATGATGCCACCACCTGGCATGGCCCCAGGGTCCATCCCTCCTGGGGCGATGCCACCACAGCAGATGTTACCTGGACAGATGGCGCCAGCTCAGCCGGTGAGTGGCAAACTGCTTGGGCTTATAGGAGACTCTGTGTATATGTGTGGGAGAGAGAAAAAATGAAAGAGATCAGTCTGGTAAAGAATTTGTAAATTCTGTGGGTTTGCAGAGAGATCTCTGAAGAAGACAGGTTGCTGCCTCTGGCAGGATAGAGCATGCCATTGTGGTTGGTGGCAGAGCTCCATAGAAGGGGAGAGAAAGATTGGTTGTGCCTTAGTAGGAGGGACCTTAATGAAGCTGGGAGGTCCCTCTAGACCAGTCACTTCCTGCGCTCATGTTTGTGACTGTCTCTTTTGTTCTCTTGCAGCTTTCGGAGAATCCTCCCAATCACATCTTGTTCCTCACCAACCTGCCTGAGGAGACCAACGAGCTGATGCTATCCATGCTTTTCAACCAGTAAGTGTCTGACTGGTCCCCCGTGCAGTGATGACTTTGTGGGGATCTTTGGTTTGATCAGTGAATGCAGGTTTGAGATTGCTGGGCTGACCTCTTGGGACTGTAATCATAGGCATCAGGATGCAGTAGGTCAGGGGTGGACAGAGTGCTGCCGTGGGTCACATGTAGCCCCTGGAACTCCTAAGTGCGGTACCAGAAGATATCCTTCATCAGGGGACAGTTTTTGCCTGAAGATCAACCAAAACTATTCACAAATGCACAAGTTTCCTTCCCCCAACCCTCCTTTGGAGCTTCTCTCCCCCTACCCAAAAAACCCCGTTTTAAAAAAGAGTTGTCTGAAAATTGGCCCAAATGGTGGCAAGATTTTATGTCACTTCTGGTGTCCTGAGAAGCATTGCTGCAACCCACCAGGCAGGTACAGGGGGAGAATAGGTCCTCCTCCACAGTTAACCCACCCCTGCAAGGAGGTCACACATAAGGGTAGAGGACTTCAGTTTCAGTTGTGCTCCCAGTTGGCTCCATGTTTTAAAAGAGGAGTGTGGAAGTACTTGCTTGTGTCTCCTTCATGTGTCTCCTTTCTGCTCTTGTGCCTGCAAGAGTCATTTTGAAGAAAAGCCTTCTTCCTTTAGCTGGGCACTGAAGCTATTACTTCCTCTTGCTGCTCCCCAGTAAGCCTTCACAACCGTTCTATCTCTTGTGATAGATAGAGGGATCCATCAGTGTACGTGGTTCTTTGTAAGTAGAAGAACAAGAAGAAGCAGCCGTCCCTGCCAAAGATGTACTGCCTAAAATGCACATACACGTGGACACACACACATGCGTACACACACACACACACACACACGTGTGTGTAGGGGAAGAAAGAAGTAATATAAAACTGAAATACAATTGTAAAACAAGTCCAGACAGAAATACAAAAGACCAGTACAGTGTAACATAAAGCAAACTGATAAATATCTATAATCAAACTATGCAAAATTATAAAACAATATTGAACTAAAATCCCCAGAGCTTTGGAAAACAAGTTTTAAAATCACATTTCCATTTATTTCTACTGAGTTCAAGCACTTGGTGGGGATGTTTAGGCTAGGTCACTCTATGTCCCCATCTCTATATCCCCCTGCCATATTTTCTTGCAGAAAAGAGGGCTGTCCTAGTCTCCCTCTTCCTTGTTTCTTCCCTTCCTCTTGCCTTGAGTTTCTTTCCTTTGCCCTCTTTCAGGTTCCCAGGCTTCAAGGAGGTGCGGCTGGTGCCAGGCCGCCACGACATTGCCTTTGTGGAGTTTGATAATGAGGTGCAGGCTGGCGCAGCCCGGGATGCCCTCCAGGGCTTCAAGATCACACAGAATAATGCCATGAAGATCTCCTTTGCAAAGAAATGATGCCTCCCTGGGCCTTCTGTCCTTGCAATACTTATCCCCTCTCTTCTAGCTAATAGTTCTAAAATGGTTTTTAGTTTTGTATGTATGTGTTTTTCATGTTCTACTCTGTGAGGTAAGTGCACAGTGTGAGTGTGTGTGTGTGTGTGTGAGAGAGAGAGAGAGAGAGAGAGAGCATCGAGAGCCCAATTGCAGCAAGGGAAGGCAGATCCTGGTACAGACTGCAAGCAGCTGTTGATGACAGGGAGACAGAGGTGTACCTGGGTGTGTGCGTGCACTTGGAAGATAGCAGCCGAATCTTTGTAAAAAGCATTGCACCCAGGGTCTGACGGCCAGACATTGCACCTGGAGCTTTTCTGTTTTGCAATAAAAAAGACATGGTTGATTTTCTTTCTTTGGTTGTGGCTCTTACTGACTGAGCTGAGGGGAGAAAACTGGTTTGCATGCAGTCACTCTAACAACAGAGACTGTGAGGTTTTCTTGGCTCGTCCACCAAGACAAGAATTAGGCCCCCATAACCCGAAAGAACCAGCTGCTTGTCCATCTTCCCTCCCAGATCGTTCAGTGGCAATTCCTAGCTTGCCGTGGACAGCCAGCTGAACTAATCCCAAAAGAGCGATAACAGGAATTCGTGTTGTTTTCCCTGTTCTTGACTCCATAGTGACATACTGCATACCAAGGGAAAGGCCCCTTTAGAGGTGGGGCAGTGGCAAACAGAGGAGGGATGAGACCACAGTTCAGGCTAAAAGCCAGGATATAAATCAAGCTAGCTGTTGATTAGTGCTTTTTTCAGAGGCTTTTCTAGCCCCCTTTTTTCACCATCTCCACAAATAATTGAACTGAGGGCCATCTACTCTAATCCGGCACTATGCAGGAATACAAAACTATAAAGCATCTTGAGAGATGGCCATCCAACCTCTGCTTAACAACCTCCAGAGAGAGTCTCTTCCACTTTTGAATAGTCAAGTAAGTTGTTCCTAATGTTTAGGTGGAATTTCTTGTAATCTGCCAAAGCATATGCCACACTGAGACCTCAGCCACTTAGATTCTGATCTCTGGGATGGAGCTTTAGTGATCATGAAGGGTGGGGTGGAGTGTTTGGAATTCATTCTTGAAGGGAGTTCAGAAGCTGCCGTGAGAAAAAGGAGGCAACAAGGAGCACCCTTCAGAAGGGATGGGATTCTAATGCAAGAATGCAGGAGACCAGGTTTGACTTTGACTGTATGGCTTCCTTCAGGTATGTGCTCATGCAGTGGTGGCTCAGGACCAAGCATTGCCCTGTTCTGGATGGTGTGCCCATTCTGCGTAGGAAGGCCGGCTGCCTTTTAGAGGCAGCTGATTTTGCACGGTGAATAAAGCCCCAGACTGGCAGTGTCTTCATTCTGCTCTGTGGCTGTAGTTGCAGGATCCACAATTACACAAAGTGGGATCACATTTGACAATGTAGCTAATCATTCCTGCATTAAAGGTGCAACCTCAGTGGCCAAAAGATTCCCAGTACTGTGTGAGGTCTCCGTCTTGGCTGCTGGAGACCATGGCCATTTCCGCACTAGACTGTTATAGCACTATTATTCCACTTGCAACATCCTATGGAATCCTGGGGTTTGCAGTTTCGGGAGGAGCCAGGATTCCATAGAATGTTGCAAGTGGAATAATAGTGCTATAGCAGTCTAGTGCGGAAATGGCCTTTGATTCTTCTCTCCTTTTCAGTCTCTGGTTGCCCTCTTTCTTGCCCTACCAGGGAAAAAAAAGATTGAGTCAGTGGCACACAAAGATCTTCAGTGTGTTGTAACAGGAGGTTAATTTCAAGGGCCAGTCTGTTCTCCAGGCCTTGGCTTCCTGTTTAGCTGGGCAAAGACCCCAGCATGAAGCTGCCTGGCCCTAACTTGTTTTTATGATATTAGAATTCTTTGACTTCACAAGTCGTGTGGCCGGGAGCAAAATCTGGAAAGTGGTAAGAGGCATGGTGGGATCTCTAGGCCTGCTACATCCTAGGAGAAGGGGAGAAAAACTGTTCCTATTTTAAAGTCTGCAAGGAATCAGGGCAAAAGTGTAATTAACATGGCACGAAACTTCAATTTTTCTGGCACTGATCCTTATATTTGAGCAATTAGAAAGAATGTTTGTGAATGTTCCATGGCATCCCACCAACAACAGTGGGTTGGAAGGGTATGTCTCGGTCACTGGTGGTAGCCCATAATGCGGCATGGCAAAATCAATGAGGGCGAGGACCAGAAACGTGGCAACTTCTGATTCAGATGCCTACCAGTTTTTCTATCAAGCCGCCGGGCTGTGTTTTGCAGAAATGGGGGGCACTGCTTGGTGGTCTTTCTGGGTGGGGCTGCTGCTTTGCAGTTTTGGGAGGCCCGTGTGGAGCGGCCGGCAAATGGACAAACTGGCGGACAAAAAGTTGTGCGCGGACTCTGAATGTGACCGTGAGTATGCTCTCCTTTTGCCTCATTTATTTTTATTGTGCAAAAATCATATTGAAAGGGAGGGAAAGTAAATGGAAAAGAACAAGCCAACTGCTAATAGCCTGGAAATACAGCAGTGAGAAACAACCTTTACATAAATTTCTAGAAAAGGCAACTAAATATCCAATGAAGTTTCCATATAGAGATTTATTTATTTACTTATTTTAAAGAGTGCTCTCGTCTTACCGCGTTGGATCTCAGAGCTGTATACAATCAAATGTATTTAACCATTTTAAAACAGGAAAAAGTAAATCTGAACAGGTTAAAAAGTTAAAACAAACCACTTAAAACAATTTTAATTGTTGATACCTTTATGCCAGAGGTTCAAATGTTAACAGGGCCATGAGATCTTGGCTCTCCTGGATAATAGAGGGTGGGTATTTCTCTTTTAAATTCTACTGTATAGTTTTTTGAAAGGGCACGGAGAATCTTTTTCCGTTGTCCAGGATATTATTTTCCAGGATATGAGCAAGCACTTGTGAGAGGACAGACGAATATGCAAAATTGAAGGACTGCTCCAAAACAAAATGAATGTGACTCGTGACCTTTTCTCAAGTGAAAACGTCCTCGGGGCATAACCAGATATTATGTTTGAGAGATGCATGAAAGGAAGGACATTGTAATAGCCAATGTACCAAGATCTTTACCATGTAAATGTGCAGTGCACTATACATGACTTTTTACAGTGTGAGTCCAGAGGTTAAAATCCGTTGGTAGAGTGAACATGAGGAAATCTGTCAGTTGAGTGAAATAGGGTTGTACATTTTTCATCATTCCCTCTATTCCTAAAAACCAAGATTTCAATAAACAAGAATTGTGGCTTTTTTTTACATGTTTCAGCATATATTTCCATAGGGGAATGAGACACTGGGACATTTCAGTGCCTGAGGGGCAAACCTACAGCCCAACATCTTTTGTAACTGAAAATAACTGCTGTTCTGAAGTAACTGTCCAGTCCAATCCGGCTCTTAATCCTACAACACTTTCTCCTTTGGGGGACCTTCAGCTTCTTACCGTGTGCTGAGAAAAGGTTGTTGTGGGTTTTCTGGGTTTTGAGGCCATGTTCTATTAGTATTTTCTCCCGACATTTCGCCTGCATCTGTGTCTGGCATCTTCAGAGGACGTATCCTCTGAAGACGCCAGCCACAGATGCAGGCGAAACGTGAGGAGAAAATACTAATAGAACACGGCCTCAAAACCCGGAAAACCCACAACAACCTATGGATTCCGGCCATGAAAGCCTTTAACTTTACATGCTAAGAAAAGCTTTGGCAAGCTGTTCCTGCTAAAGGCTCATTTTGCTAAAGGCATCCTATGATTACAGTTGGACCTAAGAACATTTTTCAGAACATCCAAACACTTTGCAACCATTGCTTGTAACCAGGAATGGGACGTCATATTGCAAGGAAAGGTACATGAAAGACCATGAAGGAATAGGTGGATGAAGCAACACCCCTACAAGGAAGTGTTGGGGGGTCTGGCATTTAGAGTTGAGAAGTATTTCTGCTTTAAACGGATAAAATGATAGGGGCGCTAGGTTATCAGTGGTTATGGGCTAGTTTAGCTAGATGGAACCTCATTCAAGGGCAGACTACCTTATAGCATTACTTGCTGTGGCAGGATGCTACTTTTTATGGGCTTTCTGAAGGCACTTGATGGACAAGCCTTTTGCATAGGTGAAGGAAGTTTTCTTAATTCTCTCTCTCTTTTTAATCTACAATCCTCCAGCCAGCCAGTTCTAATCCAAAAAGAGAGAAGGGTTTCCAAGCTCTGACTTTTCTTTAGATCCAGCTATAAGGTTCTTTCTAAGGTTCTTGCAGCTGCCTTTGATCATGGAGTTTCTTTTTTAATTTCCTTTCACAGGCTGTTGTAGCTAACAGCTGCTGAAAACCTTGGAAAGCCTTTGGCTATGAGTTCTGTCTTTCTCTTTTGTTATGAAGAGGGCAGCATAATGCTCTGGGGGGTGGATCATGTCTGTCGATCCATCGATCCATCGATCCATCGATCCATCGATCCATCGATCCATCGATCCATCCATCCATCCATCCATCCAACCAACCAACATCCCACCTTTCTCTCAGGACAGGAGTGAAGGCATCTTACAACCATGCAGAACAAAACACCACTACAAAAACGTTTAGGAAGTTAAGCCACAATTCTGTTTAAACATTGCATTCCTTGAGAAACCATTCTGCCTCCTGTGTCCTTTTTCCACCCCACACCCTGTGGCCCTGCTCCCTTTCCCCATTCCTAGACCCCATTGCCATTGCCGTGGCCCTCCAGGATTACATTGCACCTGACTGCCGCTTCATCAACATCCAGAGGGGCCAAGTGGTCTACGTCTTCTCCAAGCTGAAGGGGCGTGGGCGTCTCTTCTGGGGAGGCAGCGTGAGTAGCCGTGGGTTTCTGCCGTGGCCCCGGGTTGGACTGGATGACCCTTGGGCTCATTTCCAACACTACAGTTCTGTGATTGACTTTCTTTTGGGGTCGGGTGGTGACGATCACAGCTCCATGGGGCAGCAGTGAGCCAAAAGTCATGGGAGATAGAGTGTGTGTCTAGAGCCATGGACCCCAGAACAGGGAGGCAGAGGGGCTCCAGCCCTCCCTAGTTTAGACTTAAGGGAGTCTCAGCCCCGCTTGAACTGTGGAGTCAAAAATTGGATCATCAAGACTGCAAGCCCCTTTAGGAATGATCAATCAGAAGTGTAGCACGTGGTCATTATTTTTCCATTGCTTTCATGGTTTTCAGATTGTTACCAGCTTCAGTTGAAGGATGATGATTATTGTTTTAATGCAACCTATTGTGTGTTTATTGCTCTGTAAAAACATACCTGCAAGTCATCAAAATTAAGAATGACCAAAAGCAGGGACACACACACACCTAGACCAGTGGTTCTTAACTGGGGGTCTGTAGACCCTCAGGTGGCCATGATGTCCTCACTGGGGGTCCAGGAAGGCTTGAAGAAATTTTATGATCTTTTACAGCTAAAGTTGAGTGAAAGTAAAGAAGGCAGGCAGGCAGGCAGAGAGACAAATTTGTACGGAACCATTTCAATAAAAATAATATATTAGGGGTGTGTTACTTAGTTCTCCATTCTCTCCAAATTTTCAGACCCTTGTTGAACAATTTTAAATAAATATTTGATACGCTTTAGGATTTTAAGCCCTGAACATAGTCTTGGTAGTCCGAGGCAACAAAAGATATTTAAAGAGGATCTGTGGTAAAGAAAAGGTTAAGAACCTTTGCATGAGACAACATCAGCGTCATCATAATTTGGTCATTTTATAGTCTAACGGTCTGAGTGGAGCAGGACTCTATGAGACCAGGGTTCAAATGGAGAGGGATGATGGAAGTTGTAATCCTACAACATCCAGAGGGCCACAAGCCCCTCATCAAGAGGAACCGGGATGGAATATGAATTCTAATGATGCCACCTCACCCTCCCAAATCCTGTGCTCTGTGGTACTAGGGAAGGCAGTCACAGTCACTGATATTTTCCCAAAATGGCCAGCAGAAGGAGCTCCTCAAACAGGGAAACAGATCGAGGAACCTCATTTGCGTGAGCACGTGCCTCCAAGTCACCTGTTGAGTTTTGGCAAGGGCAGGGATTTCAGAAGGTTTCCTTAGACCAGGAATACTCAGAGGGGGTTTGGCCAGCTCCTTCCACCAAAATATAGCCTAGAGCACCCGGTATTCATTGGTGGTCTCCCATCCAAGTACCAACCAGATCTGTCCCTGCTTAACTTCCCAGATCAGAAAATACTCATCCTTTTTTCCCCTCTGCACAGGTGCAAGGTGACTATTACGGGGAACAACCTGCCCGCCTGGGCTTTTTTCCCAGCTCCGTGGTCCAGGAGAAGCAGTACCTGAAGCCAGGCAAGGTGGAAGTGAAAACCAGCGTAAGGAAACTTTTCTGTTCTCTTGATGGGGCAGAAGAGCTGTGGCAAACAGGCATGCTGCTCTGAATCTCTGCTGTTTACTGCATGCTCACCTGTTGTGCATATCTCTGTGTGTGTGTGTGCCTTCAAGTCGTCTGTTGCCATGAATTTCAGAGGGGTTTCTGAGACAAAGAATCAGTCCTCAGAAGTGGTTTTGCCAGTTCCTTCCTCTGAAACCTACAGTACCTCGTATTCATTGGTGGTCTCTCATCCAAGTACTAACCACCTCTCTCTACATTTTTACTTCCCTTTCAGGCATTTGTGCCTGCTTGTTCCCTGCAGTCTCAGCTTTAGTGCAAATCTGCCATGGGATGGGTGTAAACTGGGCTTGGCCTTCTATGGCCATTTCCACACTACACTGTGATAGTGCTAGTATTCCATTTTCAAGGTCCTATGGGATCCTGGGCTTTGCAGTTTAGGGAGGGGCCTTTAGAATTCTCAGCCAGAGAGCTTTTTGGCCTCAGTAAATTACAAACCCCAGAATTCCACAAGATGTTGAAAGGGGAGTAATAGCACTATAACAGTGTAGGGCAGAAATGGCCAATGATTTAACTGCATCTGTATCATATTTTTAAAATCCATGGTATAGGCTGCATTTCATTTCCCTTCATTGGGTCCTTGCCTTTTCTCCACACCCTCTGGAAGTCCACACATCTCCCTTATTCTTCTCCCACCTGTCCCCCTCTAAGTATCCTTATTTTCTCTAGGTACATTTCCAAATTTGTACAGTTAGAGCAGTCTGATTCCACTTGAACTTCCACAGCTCCATCATACGGAATCCTGGGATCTGTAGTTTTGTAAGGGACTAGAATTCTCTGAAAGAGCCAGTGTGATAGAGTGGTTTGACCGTTGGACCTGGAGGCCAGGGTCCAATGCTCGGCAATTGAAACCTACTGGGTGACCTTGGGTGTGTTACACACTCTCAGCCCCAGAAAACTCTGTGATGGGCTCACCTTAGGTTGCCATAAATGAAGGCACACAAAAACAACAGTAAGAATTCTCTGCCTGCTAAGAGGAGACAAACAGTGTCCTTCTCTTGACAGGCTGCTGTCCGCAAGTCTGCCCATATGCTACTTTGCAAAAGGGCTTCCTAAGGCAGTGTTTAGAAGGTGAGGGTGCTCTTGACCTTCCAGAGAATGCCTTTGCCTTGCCAGTCTTGAAATGCATGCAATGATATCTGGGTCACAGATGCAGTCAGTGAGTGATCCTTCTCTCTTTCTCTTTCAGAGGTGGGACTTCTACTGCCAGTGACTTGAGCCGCTTGGATCAGGGCAATACCTGCGCTTGCATGGCACCTGCCAGTCTCGGAGGGAAGGCTGGATGAGAGTGCTTGCCTTAAGGCCTAGTCTCCTGCCTGGGCTATTTTAGCAGAGACAAGTTCTCCTTTCTAGATGCTGCCTGCTACTAGTTTGTGTGTGCGTGCGAGTGGGACAGGGAAGTGACGGGTGACAGTGGTCTCTGTCCTTCCTATGAACCCAAGTAGCAGTCACCCCATGCTTAGCCGAAAATGCAAAGACAAACCAGTCTCAAAGTGTTTGCAATGTTCTGTTGAGCCCAATGCATTTTGAAATAGAGAACAGTGTTTTCACAATAAAAAGAAGTCAATACAGAATTGCAAAATGGTTTTTAAAGCATATACAAGCAGTCCGCTTAGCAAATTTGCCACTTTCATTTTGTACAAATCATTACTGATGGGCCATCTAGCATGTAAACATGGCATCTCTCCAAACATAGATGGACAGGTAAGCTGTACTTTGAGAATAATGGAGACCAATGGCTCCATCTCTCAAATAAATAAATGAATAAAGCTTTGCCTAAGGGAAACACATTGCTGTTTAAGAAACCTTGGCTATTTAGCTAGACAAAGGGAGAATGCATGGGAAGGGCAGGGCGGACATCTCAACCATTCTCCCCAGTGGCATGGCAGAGAAACGTGGTTTGTTTATTGAGTGCTTTTATATTCCACTTTCTTTGGAGAACTCAAAAGGGGCCACCCAGGGAGGGCAGAAGCCCAGTGTTCTCATATCCAGACCCTGATAGACCTCCTCCTACTTAGCAGGTTGCCAGCACACTGTGTCTTCAGCCAATGCCCTGGGAAAGAGATGGCAGGGCAGTTGCTAGAGGTGCATTTATGTGTCAACATGCTACTATGAGTGGGAAATCCTGAGGGTCAGCACTAGCTGGCCTGATCTCAAGGGTTGGCAAAATGTGTCTGTCTGGTTATTGTTAGACGGCAACTCCCAGCATTCCTCACCATTGGCATTGCCGGTTAGGACTAAGGGGAGCTGCAGGCTAACCATATCTGGAGGGTGGCATTTTGGCTGCTACTCCTGAGTCAAATAAAGGAGTGGAAGAAAAAAAGGGTTAGCCAGGTCAGGGAAGTAGTTTCTTCCTACGAGTAGATACCTTCCAATGTTTCACAGATTAAAAGAGGGACAGATGTGGCCAAGCAACATCTGAGTGTGGGCAAGACGATAAAAGGTATTAATGAGAAAGACCAGAGAGAGGCTGCAGCAGTTTCCTTTTGCCTGAGTCTTCTGGGAAAGGTAAGATTCTGCCCCCAACCCTCCTCTCCCTGTTGAATTAACTGAGTGCAATTGCAGCAACTGAAGTAAGCTGAGGATACAGGGGGAAAGTGTGGGGAGGAGAGAGAAACTGGGATATTTTGAAAGTGGTTGAAAAAGTGGGACAGTAAGACTGTCCCTGCCATATTGGGATATATGGAGGGTATGTCAGAACTACAAATGAAGTGAAGCCAGGGAAGAAAACAACCTCCCATGCAGGGTTGTTCTTAACACAGTTAAGATGGTAAAAGTATGTGATTTAATGGAATTTCTGCAGACGTACCCTTTTGACAATTTGTTGTCCTAAGCCAGTGGTACACAACTACAATGAGTCTGGAGGCTGGTTGTCTGCCCCTGGGATCCTCTCTAGGGACCACATGGACTATTAAAATGCCAATAAACAAAGAAACAAATACACAGAGAGAAAGAGAGAGAGAGAAGTGTCCAGAGATTCACATCTAGTTTGGGGCAAGGGATTTTTTTAAAAAATGGTAAACAGCTTGGAAGGGATGTAATATATTTCAAAGGTGAATTGTTTCTCCTGGAGGCTTCTAGGGGAGGCAACTCACCCCCTTTTTCTGTCCCCCAAAAGGGCTGGTTTGGGGAATCTGGAGCAGTCAAGAGTTTGCAAATACAGCTGTGGAGGGCCACGTGTTGACCTTGGGGACCAGTGATGGTTACTGAGGAGGAGTGAATTCTGCATATGTTCAGAAACCTGCCCGAGGCACGTTGCACTCCAGAGTCAAATTGTACTACGGAGAACAAACTCCAGTCTCTAACTGAGCTTTGCTAGATGGGGATAATAGAACAATTGCTGGAGGTGGAGGAGGTGTAGCGTTTTTGCCTTTAAAGCCTTGGGAAATTGAGGTCACCTTTCCTTTCCCTCCTTGGCACCCCTTGGGGAGTAGTTAAGCAATGCCGGATTTACCCCCAGTCCTGCAGCCTGGCTGAGGTCCCGGTTTCTAAAGCAGCTGCTGTGACCCAGTTCTCAGACTTGGCAAAAGGCCTGGATCATACCTCCTCCAGGCTGTTGCTGGATGTAGAGGGGAGGCTTTGAGTCTAGATGGAGGGAAACAGGTGAGAGCAGAGGTGCTCCCGCAGCCTGGGGTGGGGGGTTGGGGGTCTTCTTTTTGCCCCGCGGGCAGCTACTGCCCACAGAAGTGTTGGACCCTGCTTCTATGGGAGCAGGCCATCTTGCCGCCCTGGCTCCTTCCCCCTCCTCATCGCTCTGGCCTCTGCCTTTGCTTTGCTCACCAAGAACCATCATCTGCTTCCAAAGCTGACTCACGTGAGCAAAGGCCAGGGGGTTACAAGCGTCATCTGAGCAAAGAGCCGCTTGTTAGCCTTTGAACCTGAACATCTCCTGGGATAGAAAGCATTCCTCTTTAGCATGCCTGGGGCCGTCACCCAGGCAAAGCTGGGGGAGGAGGAAAACCACATACCTTCTGCCATATCGCGGCTGAAAGCAGCACACGCGTGGCCAAGCAACATCAGCGTGGAAGGGGTGGGGTGCTCTCCTGGAAAGGCTGAGTTATCTATTTCTCAGCAGGAGAGAGAACTCAGACGTCCTAGCTCCCAGTTCGCCTCCGGTTCCCTCCTCATCCCAGTACGGACAAGAACGTTATCTGTTTCTGGCCTAATATCGCCCATAGCAGCCAGGAGGCTGTTCCATTTTCGGAACATCATGTTAGTATATCCGTTCTTCTTCTGATTTATCAGAAATATAAATGCAGGCGCCAATGTGCCAGGAAGGGTGGGGAGCAGCCACTGTTCCCAATGCGGCAGAAGGGAGTTTTCCTGTCCTGACAAAAGAATGGAAACAATGAGGACTAGAAAGATGGTTTTTTCAGAGCCTGGAAATTGCTGCCCGTGCACAGCTCACTCCCGAGTTCAACGGCATGTCGGCAAGACACTCATTTGCTAAATGGTCTGTATTGCATCGTGTTGATGATCTTCCTCACAGAAGGATCTTGCAGGAAGGCATTTCAAAGATCCAAAATTCTGCTTGAGTGTTACCTTGGTCCAGGACATGCACCAGTCATTTGCAAAGCAGGATATAATATTTAGCTAACCAAACAGACCAATATCCTAACCCTCCGATCAGCGAGCGAGGCTTGCTTAGTGGCGAACGCAAGATTCAAACCAAGCAATTTGTGATACACATTGCAAATGAAAACTGGGACACGAATGGCCAGACCACATCAGACTGCGGACAAGATGGCAAATGTTATTAATGAGGAAAAACACACAAGCTAGGAGAGGCTACACACTGGCTTTGCCTGTGTCTACCACAAAGGGCAAGACTTCCCCCCATTTATCTCTGATCCTCCCTGCTGAGTTAATTGAATGCAAACTAATTTTGCATTTTGAAGTCAATTTCCAGCAATTTAACTAAGCTGAGGACAAAGAGAGAATGTGGAGGAACACACAGGACATTTTAAAAGCAGCTGAAAAAGTGGGATGAGAGAAGATAAATAGGACTGTCCCTGCCAAATATAGGTGCCACACACCCACATTTCAAAACCAGAAGGAGACTTCTGACCGCATCCTCCATTTTCTTTGTGGTTTTGTTGTGCGTTTTGGCAATCCACATGTCCCTATGGGATCCAGGGGCAGAAAACTGGCCATCAACTTCTGTCATAATGAAGTTCTGACATATCTGAGACTCAAAAGCCTCATTCCCAGCTTGTAAGGTGTAGACTTGAGCCTCACTATCTGCTCGCTTTTCTTCAAAAGCAGCTGTGAAGTATGAATCTATCAGTGGGTTGGTCCAAGAGGAAAGTGTAACAGAGTGTTCCCTTGCCTTTTTAGCTAAAGATGTGGCCTTTCGGTGACCAGTTCCTCAGGGACAAAGGGGCCACATGGAGAGATGGAGCCCCCGCCAAAAAAAGATCCGGACACCCAGCTGAGTTTCTTTTCACTCCTGACAAAATCTCCAGGAACTGGCTAAACTGGGTCTTCTTGGTGCCAAGTCAGTGTGTGTATGTGTGACTGAGAATGCAAGGGCCTTTGATGAAGGCACAGTTCCTTCTTTTTTTCCTCCTTTTCTTCTCTTTCAGAGGGACGCGGTAGCCTCCTCGCACGGCAGCAGTGCCTGATGGGAGGGCACCATTGTTCCTTTCTTTCTCGTTTGTTTAACGGAGGATCAAAGTTAAATTTCTTTCTCTCTGTGCCAGTCCATGTTCAGGTGCTCCAACTGTCCCAGTTTGGCAGGGACAGTCCCAAATCAACTTCCGTCATCCCATTTTTTTTCCAGCTGCTTTTAAAAGGTCCAAAGGCTCGTTCACACTACAGAATTACAGCACTGTTATTCCACTTCAACTGCCATGATTCCATCCTATGGAATCATGGAATTTGTAGTTCAGTGAGACATTAGAGCACTCTGGTGGGGAATTGTAAGTACCCTATCCCAAACTACAACATAATTCCACAGGACGACAGTTAAAGTGGAATAAGAGTGCTATAATTCTGAAGTGTGAATAGTCCTCAGGTTTCTCTCTCCCCCTTCCACTTTCCCCCTTCATCCTCAGCTTAGTTCACTTCCTACAAACTATGTTCAAAGTGCAAAAGCAGTTTGTACTCAACTAACTCAGTATAAGAAGAGGAGGGGAGGTGGTTGAATCCTCCCCTTCTCAGGAGACTTGGGCAAAAGGAAACTGCTACAGCCTCTCTTAGCTTGTGTGTTCTTCACCATTAACAACTTCAGCCATCTCATTCACACACTGATGTTGCTTGGTCCCGTGTGTCCTGGTTTCCACTGTTGAATATTGGTAGGTATAAAGGCATACAATTCCATCTAATTTTGGAAGCTAAGCAGGGTCAACAGAGTTAGTACTTGGATGGGAGACCACCCACAAAAACCAGGTGCTGGAGGCTATATTTCAGAGGAAGGAACTGGCAAAATCACCTCTGAATATCCCTTGCCTAAGAAAACTCTCTGAAATGCATGGGGTCATCAGAAGTTGACAGCTGATTTAAAGGCATAGGCATGTATACACTCTCTTCTAGCCAGAAGGTTGATGCAGAGCAGAGGGTGAGTCCTGGCACCACAACAACTATGAAAGAAAGAGAAAGCTAATGAAATAATAAAGGTGCACTGGAGAGTCCTGAAGGCACGTATACACACGTGCCATTTCTTGGTCATCTTAGGCCCTTCCCACGGAGAGGCAAGGGCATACCTTAATGTAGAGGGTTAAAAACTATAAATGCCTCCCTCCATCATGTCCACTTCTGCCATTTTGTCTCTCAGGCCAGTGAGGTGAAGCAGGACACCTAGCAGCAGGAACTTTCCATCGTCTGGAGAATCACAAGCGATGGTAGCTATACGTGTGTTGAGAGGATTTTTCATCTGGTCCTTTGCCTTTTCCAGGTTGTTTTCTTTTGGAAACAGAAGCTGTTCCAGAGCCTGGAAACTGTTTTCTTTCTTCCAGGTTGGAAGCAGCCAACGGATCCTTCTGGAGAGATCCAGACACCCCTTTGCTTTATTTGCACTCTCTTCCTCCTTTTTGTCTTCCCTGGCCAAACAGGTTTTACAGGATCCTGAAGCACAAGAGGGGGGGAAAAAGGGATTCTGGGATGAATTGTGTATGCCACAGTATGGCAGGGCTGTGGCTGCATGGGAGCAGGGCAAAAAATAAAGGCATAAGAATTTTGCCCTCCCCCATTAAATTTTCCTTCAGTTTCAAATTACTACTGCTGCAGGGATAGAAATACTGAAAATTCTTCATGCTTTGAACTCTTCTGCTTGCTGTGTTGGCCTTTGATCGGTCACTTTGCAGGTCCCTTTGCTTTGGATGGCTAAACTGTTATTCCTAAATGCTGGTCTGAAGTTTCAAGTCACTGCAGTGCTAGACATTTGGGAACTGGGGCAAAAATCCTGTTTGGGGAACAATGCTGCCATTTTGCCCTCCCATAGCATATCTTCCAACTGTCATGATAAATCCTCTGTCGTCCCACTTTTCAGCCGCCTTTAAAATGCCCCACTTCCTCTCTCCTCCTTCCACTTTGCCCCTTTCTCTTCAGCTTACTTCAGTTGCTGCAAACTGAATTCAAAGTGCCAAATTAGTTCGCCCTTAATAATTCAGCAAGGAGGAGAGGAGAGGACAAATCCTCTGCCCTGCCTTGCAGGCTCAGGCAAAAGCAAATGGCTGCGGCCCCTCCTAGCTTGTGCGTTCGTCCTCATTTAATAAGTTTTGTCAATGTGACCACACTCTGATGGTGCTCGGCCACAGGGGTCCTGGTTTTCATCTGTGAAATGCTGCAGGATGCACAAGCGCAACAGCCTTGCAAAGGTTTGCCAGGTTGAAAAACCGGAGAGAGCACCTGGAACTTTTACCGGTCGTGTAGAAGAGGGAATTTCAGGAGGTACTGCTTGTTGCTTAACCAGCTTAGAAGCAACATCTGCTGAAACCGCTACACAGCCCCCAAAGGCACAAGAGCCCTCTTTAGTGGGCAGTCAGTCTACCATGCCCCTACTCCAGAGCTTTCCAAACTTTTCATGTTGATGACACACTATTTTCAACATGCATCATTTCGTGACACAGCAATTCAGCTTTACTAGCAAACAAGGGGTACCCAGAGGTGTATCTAGGGTGGGGAAAGGCTGCCCCCTCCCCGATCCTGGCCTGCTGCCGTCGCCCTCACCAAGAAGGCCCCAGTGAGAGCAACGGAGGGGGAAAAGGCAGCCCCCTCCCGGTCAGTCCTTGCCTCCTGCCGTTGCTCTTGCCAGGGAAAGGCCCCAGCAAGAGCGATGACAGTGGTCCAGGCTGGGGGGGGTGGAGCGCGTCTTTTTCGGTTGGGGAGGCGACACACTAACACACTACAGGTGACACGCTAATGTGTCGCGGCACACCGTTTGGAAAGCCCTGCCCTACTCTATGGCTAGGGTGACTCTTTCCCAAGGAGATGTGACAGAGAAAGGGAGTGAAAAAATTTGGCTTGCCAAGGCAACTTTGTCCCTGAAGCTCTACCTGCCCACCCTTCTACGCCTGCTTCTGTCGAATGGGCTAGGGATTCTTTTGCTGAGCAAAGCGGCTTTTGCCCCCAAGGCCGGCTGAACTTCCAGCCCTCATGTCCAACTTTCCAGTAACAGTTCGGATGTTTCCTGTTTTTCCCTAGGATGCGTAACCCCAGGGGGGGTTTCCAGGCTGCTGTCTAACTGGAAAAGCAGGAAACTTCCCCTCCCCTTTCACATTCCCCCAAAAAACATTGCTGGGAAGGAAGGATATATTTTCCGTTTCAGAGAGACCAAAAACACCCCTGGCTTCTGCTTTTCAAGAAGGATCAGCCATGTTTTAAGGTAGAAAGTTCTCATGAAGACAGAATTACCTATGAGTATAAACTGCACGCATGCCCTCCAAGACTAGCAAGGACTATGATGAAAGAGAAGCACCCTTTCTATTGTTTCTAACACCCTTCCTGAGGACATTGCCATCAGTAAGAACTCCTTTTGTCTGCCTTTGCCAAATATTCTGGATTCCGAGTTTTCATTCCTCACTCAAAAATGGGCTACATTTTTTGGAATGGAGGGCAGATTTGCACCTATAGAGAAGATGTTCTATAATGACTGGGGTACAATGTGGGAACTGTAGTCTCCTAAAACTCTGTCTTTACCATAGAGCCACAGGCCTTCCTGTAGAAGTTACTGTCATATTTAACATACCCTCCAACTGGCCCTGTTTGGTAGTAACGATCCTGGTTAATTCTCTGCTTTTTCAGCTGCTTTCAAAATGTCCCGGTTTCTCACTCTTCCTTCCACACCTGTCCTCAGCTTACTTCAGTTGCTGCAAACTTTTCCGCATTATACTGTTATCGTGCTATTATTCCACTTTCAACATCCTATGGAATCCTGGGGTTTGCAGTTTAGGGAGGGGCATTTAAAATTCTCAGTAAACTACCAACCCCAGCATTCCACAGGATATTGAAAGTGGAATAATAGCACTATAACAGTGTAATGCAGAAAGCCCTGAGTTCAAAGGAGAAAAGTAGTTTGTATTAAACTAACCCAACTGGGGGACGTAAGAGGAAGAAGTAGAATCTTGTCCTTCCCTGTAGACTCAGGCAAAAGAAAATAGCTGTGGCCTCTCCTAGCCGGGGTGTTCTTCCTCACAAATAACTTTCGCCATCCTGAGCACACTCTGACATTGCTTGTCCATACATGTCCCAGTTTTCATTTGTGAATTGTTGGAAAGGATGATTTTTACAAGCTCTGTTGAGGAATCTAGTCGAGTAAAAAGGCTTTTTTCAGAAATGGAAAGTTCCACAAGGAGAAAAAAAAAAGGAAGAGAAAATTACACTAAGGAAATTTGTTCCTATGTGCCTTCAAGTTGTTTCCGACTTACGGTGAGTCTAAGGCAAGGTTTTCTTGACATTTTTTCAGAGAGAGTTTGCCTTCTCCGAGGCTGAGAGAGTGTGACTTGCCCAAGGTTACCCAGTGGGTTTCGGGGCCGAGTGAGGATTCAAACCCTCCTCTCTGCAGGCCAATGCTCAAGCTGCTTCACCGTTTTGGTTCCCATAAAGCAGGGGGGTCAGACTCAATTTCATCATGGGTTGGATCCGCATTCTGGTTGCCCTCAAAAGGCTAATTGTATCTGTAAGACTATATAAAGGTTATCTACTCTTTTATCATATTAAATAATTGCCTCTGCATTCAATCATTACTGGTTTTAATAAGAACTACCTCTGAAACTAGAAGTCTAGGAAAAACAATGGCAAGCAGTTCCCCAGACCTCCTCTGTGCCTCTTTCTGCTCCCCCATTCCCTTGTGGCTCTTTCTGTCCCCCTGCCCCTCTCTGTACCTGGGGAGCCCCACATTGCAGGTCTCCGGCTGCCGGTATTCTCAAGAGGGGCCCAGCAGCCAGCGCTCGTGATCTACTTCTACTTCTAACTGCTCCTCTGTCCGACTCTCGCAAGCCACGCAGAGCATTGTGCGGTAACTCACAGCAATGCTCAGACGGCGAGACTTGGACAGAGGAGCAGTCGGACGTAGAAGTAGATTGCGCGTGCTGGCTGCTGGGCCCCTCTTCAGAATACCAGCAGCTGGGGATCCACAATGTGGGGATTGGGATCGCCAGGCAGGGGGAGCGCCGCAGCCGCAGGAGAGGTGCGAGGGCCACATGAAAAGCCTGGCAGGCCGGATTTGGCCCACGGGCCTTGGGTTTGACACATGTGCCATAAAGGAAATACAAACAGAGAATTAGGAACCCAAAAAGGGGAGAGGATTGTGGGAGCATTTTGCTGCTAGCAATAGACCAAGAAGAAAGAATTCTTTAAATATATCAGAAGCAGGGGGCCTCCCAGGGAGGCAGGTGGACTGCAGGATTACAAAAGATTTAAAGCAAGGTAAGGAGACTTTTTAGAAAGGCCGAACAAATTCTTTTCATCTTTCTTTACTGCAGAAGACACAAGATAGCAAGACTGACGCCTTAAGCAATCTTTTCCGGAAAAGAGTACGAGGCATTGAGACCAACAGTGGCGACAAAACCTAAGACCCCTGGGACAGGATCCAAGAAATCAATGCCTGCTGGGCTCTGTATTACCTCCTGCAACAGAGGCAGTGAACCTCCAAATACTATGGCTATTTCTGCACTACACTGTTATAGTGCCATTATTCCACTTTCAACATCCCGTGGAATTCTGGGCTTTGTAGTTTACCGAGGCCAAAGTGCTCTCTCCTTGAGATTTCTAAAGACCCCTCCCTAAACTGCAAACCCCAAGATTCCATAGGATGCTGAAAGTGGAACAATAGCACTATAACAGTGTAGTGCGGAAAGTTGGAAACTATGTGAAAGCACACAACAAGAACTCCTTACACCAGTGAATATTAAAAGAGCGCCCTCCAAGATCTGGAAAAATTCCTTATTTGGCCTAGAACTCTCAGAAGCCCCCAGCCACCCCAAACACTTTCCCTCCCGTTCTATCTTCATGTCCACTCTGATACAGTTTGATCTAGGATTCTTCATAGAATCATAGAATCACAGAATTGGAAGAGACCCCAGGGGCCACCCGGTCCAACCCCCTGCTTTGCAGGAACACCTATCAAAGCATTCCCCCCAGATGGCCATCCAGCCTCTGCTTAAAAACCTCCAAAGAAGGAGGAGACTCCACCACATTCCAAGGCAGCAGATTCCACTGTCAGACAGCTCTGAGCATCAGGAAGTTCTTCCTGAGGTTCAGGTGGAATCTCCTTTCCTGCAGCTTGAATCCATTGCTCCTTGTCCTAGTCTCTGGAGCAGCGGAAAACAAGCCCGCTCCCTCCTCGACATGGCATCCCTTCAAATATTTAAACATGGCTATCATGTCCCCTCTTAACCTTCTCTTCTGCAGACTAGACATCCCCAGCACCCTAAGCCACTCCTCATAGGGTTTCACGGCTTCCAGACCCTTCACCATTTTGGTCACCCTCCACTGGACACGCTCCAGCTTGTCGCTATCCTTCTTGAAATGAGGTGCCCATAAGTAGACACAGTATTCCAAATGAGGCCTAACCAATGCAGAATAGAGTGGTACCATCACCTCCCTCGATCTAGCCACCATACTCCTATTGACGCAACCAAGAATCACGTTGGCTTTCTTGGCTGCCGCATCACTCTGCCGGCTGATGTTCAGCTTGTGGTCCACCACGACTCCTAGATCCCCTTGGCAGGTACTGTTATCCAGCCACATGTCCCCCATCCTATATTTGTGCATTCCATTTTTATTGTAGGGCCTGCCATTTCATCTTGCGAGCTTTTGGCCCAGCAATTCTCCCCCCTCTTCGGCGGGGAGGGAGGGGCCGCCCGCTCTGTGCAGGGCGGGGCACCGCCCTAACCCCGCCCCCCGCCTCCGCGGAAGGCGTGGCCATGCAAATGAGGTTCTTTAAACTCCGCTCGGCTCCAGGTTGGGCGCTGCAGTGTAGGTCGGTGCGGACGCGGGTGTTGCGCGGGGGCGATCGCGCGATGCCTCCGCAGGAGGAGACTCCGGCGCCGGCGGGCGGCTTCGTGGGGCTCCCGCCGGTGCCTCCCCATCGTCCCCGCCGGCGGCGGCTGCTGGAAGAGGAGGCGCTGCGGAGCCTGGAGTGCGTGCTCCTGGGCGACGGCGCCGTGGGCAAGACCAGCCTGGCGCTCAGCTACAGCACCAACGGCTTCCCGGCCCGCTACGTGCCCACCGCCCTCGATCGCTTCTCCGGTAGGGAGCCCGGGCCCCTTCCTCCTCTCCCCGTCCTTCGCCCTCGACCCTCTCGCGGCTGCCCGGGTCCCCTCTGGAGTAAAGTGCAGCCGGATCGGGGCCTCCTCCCCCGGGGAGAAAGGAGGATCCGGCCAAAAAGTTTGCAAAAAAAAAAAAAAAGTTACCTGCCTGCAAGCAAAGGCGTACGGGGGGACTGCTGTTCGAGGCTGCTCCCGATCGGGGCCCTCTGGTCGTTGAGATTATCGCTCCTCGAGAGGCGACTTACGCCGAAGCAAGGAACCCTATAGACTCTCTAGGAGTTGCTTCCAGGAACAGAATTCCTTCCGAAGTCTTTAGGAACATGCTTCCTTCCAGAGGCTTTAGGAACATGCTTGCTTTGGAGACTACAGTTCCCATTATCCCCCCAGGCAGAAGGATCGGGGGAGTTGTAGTTCCCAGCTGTATTCCCCCCCCCCCAATTTCTGCCCCTTTCAGAGGAGTAGGGACTAGAAACTTGAGGCGGGACGGGGCAAGACGCCCGGCTTGATCCTTTCTTAGTTCTTGCTTGGGAGGGCAGGGAGGGGGATTAGGGGGTAAGAAATCCTGTGATCGCTAATCTGACCCCCCACACACACCCACCCTGAATGATTGTTTCTGCTTTTTTTCTCTAGCTGTGGTTCAAGTGGATGGGGCCCCGATCCGGCTCCAGCTGTGTGACACTGCAGGGCAGGTAAGGATTTACTAGCAAGGAAGCCACTTCTTTTATTCCACCCCCCCTCCAAATCCTGTACGAAGCCAAGAAGAACAGAGCTGGGCTTTTTGGGGACGACAGGTTCCAGCATCCCCCAGCCACCGTAGCTGCTGTGGATGCTGGAAGTTGCAGTCCCTAGAGTTCACCTTCCCCGGAGTATGCGTGCTTGCGAGTCTTGACTGTCGTTGTAAAGTAGACTCTTGATTCTGTTGCTCTGAAACTTTTTTCCACCAGAATTTGGTTTTTTTGGGGGGGGGGTGCAATTTGGGAATTTAGGTACTGAATCAGCTGCCAATGATGTAAAGGTGCCCAGGCAGGGGAGGAAGGCCTTCTGAGTAATCCTGTTCCAGGAAGCATGAATATACCTGCCTTTGGTTGTGGGGAGGGGAAGGAGTAGTGCTGAGTAAATGTTCCTTTTCTTCTGGACCGCAACTCCCAGAATTCCTTAGCCACCATGGTGGCTGGGGGATGCTGGGAGTTGCAGGCCAGAGATGTTTTTCTTTCCAGGGTAGACTCTATGCAGACTCTCCTTCCCCCTATCATGAGTGGCGTTCCTCATCTTGCACCAACTCCGAAGACTCTTAATCTTTTAGCATTTAACCTTTCTTCACCTCCCTGTGCATTAGCACGCAACACACATCAGGACCTGCCTCTCCCCTTCCTTCTCTTTAAGCTGCACTTTAGAATTCCTTTCTCCAAAGAGAAGCAGCGACCTCCTTAAAGTCCTCCCTCCAACCTTTTAAAAATTCACTTTTTTTTCCTGTGCTGAGTTTCAGGCAATTTTTTAAACTCCAAAACTGGCTGCAAATGTGGCAGTTTTATTTTGTAGATCCCCTACCGGCAAACCCATCTCTCCTTAAACTGGCCAAAAGGAAGGCCAGCATCGATGCAACCGAACTTCTGGTACATTGAAAAGGGACAAGGTGCAGGGGTGGGGGGAATTGGCCCCATAACCATCTGTAGTTGCCGCCCTGGTGTGGCCGGTGGGTTATTTCTACAAAGAGGTACTTTTGTTTCCCTGAGAATTTCCTCCAGGCTTGTAGGTACTAAGGGGGCAAGAAAAAGGTGTGAGAAACATCTGCCTACCTGAACATATCTGATCCTGCCTTATTTCCAAAATCAAGGGGGATGAGACCTTGTTAAGAGATCTCTAGAAGGCATTCTTAGGGATCTCCAGGTTGGATTAGAAAAGAATCCTGACAGTACTGAGTTGGCTTCAAAGGACAGGAAAAAAGAAGTTAATACCAGGCTACAAACGTTATTTAAAGACGGCAATATCCTGGCAAGTTTTATTGACGTGTCCAGCAAAAGAGAATATCTTTATTAAAAAGATGAAAAATTCCCTAAGACTCTTACCAGTGCTTAGAAAAAACAAGTTTAAAAATGTATCTGATCTGGGATTGCAAAAGGTAAATATCTGGGGAATCATGTTTGTTTTGGGTTTGTAGGAACTTGTGGAAGGCGTTGAAACGGGGTTGGAATTGTGTGGTTTGCTGATTAAGTTGCAGGTGTTGTTTGTCTGTATTGGGGCCATTTCCGCACTAGATGTTATAATGCTGTTATTCCACTTTCAACATCCTATGGGATCCCGGGGCTTGCAGTTTAGGGAGGGGCGTCCCTGGGTGTCCCAAAGCCTGGATTGTGATAATTATTACCTAAAACTGTCCAGATGTAGAGGGAACCAACAGACCCACTTGGAAAAGACTGGAGTGGGTGGAGTGGTTTGTTTTTGGCCATGGTCCATGCCAGGGAAATGGGTACACACTCCTCACCCTCCCTCTTGCCCACAGGACGAATTCGACATGCTTCGCCAGGTCTGCTACCCCAAGGCGGACGTCTTCCTGCTCTGTTTCAGCATGGTGGCGCCCACTTCTTTCCAAAACATTGCCGACAAGTGGTATCCCGAAGTGCGGCGCCACTGTCCCTCCACCCCGGTGTTGCTGGTGGGCACCCAGTCTGACCTGCGCCAGGATGTCAAGGTGCTGATCGCCCTCGCCCGCCGCCGGGAGAAGCCCGTGGCCCCGGGTGCTGCCCGGGCACTCTCCGTCAAGCTGGGGATGGTGGGCTACCTGGAGTGCTCTGCCCTTACCCAACATAATCTCAAGGAGGTGTTTGACACGGCCATCGCGGCGGGCCTGAGGCACGCCGAGCATCCCGGGCCGAAGGCTCGGAGAAGCCGCGCCAGCTGCCTCCGAACGCTTTCCAAAGCCTGGTGGAGGAAGTGCGTGTGTGTACAGTAGCTGCTGTGGGAGGCTGGACTTCTATGCACCTGGGCCTGTGAACTGCATACCTTTGCGTGCAAGGGGTGTGGCTCTGTGAGGCGATCCTCTCCCGGTCGACGGGGGCACGTGTGAAGCTGGTGCTGCAGGGACTGGACGCTGGGAAGCAGCTCTGGCGTTTGTGCCGGTTTGGATGTGGTGTTCCACCTGTGGACTGGATGATAGTGGCGGGGGGAGGGTTTAACTTGTGATCAGCCCGCTGTACCATGTGGCCGGTAACACTGGCAATTCTCGCTCTGGATTCCTCATTTCTGTCTGGAGTTTGAATCTCTTCCTGGCGATGCCGATGCTGGCAGGATGCTGGCGAGGGGTTTGTTTTTAGGGACCTACTTTCTGGGCAGAAGAGAGCAACTTGTGGGTTCACAGCTTCAGTCTTGGCTGGAGAATGACTCTGGGTAGAAACCAGTCCTTCTCTGCACCTGCCCCACGCCCCCAGAATGTCTTGTGCATGGCCGTATGTATTTATGACAGAAAAAGGAAATGGGATATGACATCCTGCACTGACCGGGAGTTGGACTAGTGGCCCTAAGGATTCCTCCTGACTCTCCAATTCTGTGATGTTTCTTCCCCTTGTTCCTGTGGTAGATGGAAGGAGATTTTACCCAGGGTAGCTGTCCTCCTGCTGAAATTTCAGTCTGAAATGTTTGAGTTCTAATTTTGAGAAAACAGATATTAAGATGCTCCCTGGAGGGAGGAAGAACTTATGAACTGCAGTGGCCCTCGACTTTTGCAACGGTTCAGGGTGCAGAACCCTTGTGAAACTCAAAAAATTGCAAATAACTCCCCTTTGTCTGAGTGCTCCCCCCTCTCATTCCCTTGCTTTATGCCTGGGCGGGTCTGCTTTCCTTCTCCATGCCCGGGCAAAAGACAGGTGAATGGGAAAAGGCAATCCTACAGGTGGAGAAGGTGCGCACAAGTCTTTACCCCTCCATTTGCTTGCCTTTTGCCCAGGTGTGGAGAAAGAAGGCAAGGCACCTGAGCAAAAGGCAAGGGAATGGGAGGGGGAGAAAGAGGGGGGACACAGGCGGGCACCTTACGAATAATCAGATTCGTGAAGGTCAAAACCTGTGAATGAAAGGATTGTATTTCCAGAAATTTTTGATGCTTTTTCCTTTTAAGACAAAATGTGTCCTAATGTAATAATGTGTGCTTTCAATTCAGCTGTCCACTTAGGGCAAGCCCATGAATTTCCTGGGTTTTCTTAAGCAAGAAATACTCAGAGGTGGTTTGCCATTGCCTTCCTCTGAAACATAGGCTGTGGCACCTATTATTCTTTGGCATTTCCCCATCCAAGTACTAGCCAGGCCTGACCCTGGTTAGCTTCTGAGATCAGAGGAAACATGGCCTTTAATCTGGGCTGAAAGTGGGAAGAGAACTTCTTTGTAACCAAGCAGGACACCCTCTGTGCCACCCCTACCGTATTAGTTTCCATTTTCTGACCTTTTGAGCACTCTGTGGCCCGAGGGCTCTGCACTAATTTAAGAAATAATTCCATAGCCTTTTCTCACTTGTGTTTTTTCTCTTTCTGATCTTCATTTTCTTTGCACTGCAGGATCTGTGCAAAACAACCCCTTCCTTGGTTCGTAGTTTGCATAAAGCTTTTCAGAGGTTGGGGGAAGAGCAGCTCAGATTTATCTGTTGCTGGCTTATCTTTCAGTTTGTTGTTTTTCACTGGGAAGAGGCTGGTAGTAGGTAGAGTGAGGGGTCATTTGCAGCTAAGTCTCTAGTAGTTTTCCCAGGCCTTTGAAATTCTGCAAGTCCTGGCCTTTTACCGATTGCTATTTGCCTGTCAAAATTATTCGTGCTTCTCATGGGAAAGCAGGGGTGGGACTCTCTATAGTTTGCACCCCTCCCTCCTGGAAAAAAAAATCTTTTGAAACTGGTACACTTGCCAAAGGTTAGAAAAATGTCAAAAAGATTTTCGAGGTCGCTGATCCAGGAGGAAAACTTCACGGCAGCCTAAAGGGAGGGGGATCGCGCAGCGGTTTTGCAATTTACACTGGAGCCGTTTTGCCCTGGAGGAGCAAAACTTCTTTTTGAAATTTGTTTGTTTTTCTTCTTTATGGAAACAATTAAAAAAAAATGATGCTATTTATTCTTCTGTGTACGTGAGCTTCTACCGTGGGCCGCTTGCATGGATGAGGGCTGGGTCGGGGAAGTGAGGATTTGGTGCCTCCCACCAACACACCCAGAATAAGAGGTACCTCTGTTTTGCTGGATGCTGCCGCTATTCAGGAACAGAAGAGGGGGCCTCTGTAGGCAGCTTTGTAAGCAGCGTGAGGACATTGTGTGCACTTGAGTTGTTTCCAACGTATATCACCCCTAAGAGAGCCAGAGTGGTACAGCAGTCTGACTACAACTCTGGAGACTGGCGTTTGAATCCCTGCTCAGCCATGGAAACCCACTCGGTGATCTTGGGCACGTCACACTCTCTCAGCCTCAGGGGAAGGCAACGGCAGATTGTTGGCGGTCGTCTGGAAAGCCAGCTTCTTAATCTGTGTGCGTGTGCTCCCACACCGGCACGGGGCAACCTGTGGTCCGCCTGAGCCCTTGAGAGGCTCACGTCGTTCTCCCTACCCCCTGCCTGAGCTGTGAGAAGCCGGTCAGGGCCTGGTCAGAGAGTGACTCATAAAAGAACAGCTGACTTTCCTGAAGATAAGGAAAGGGAGATAAGAAGGCAATAGAAACCCCTAGAGAAGCCAGCTGGCTCAGGACTTCTTGCCTCGAGGTGTGGGCCACTTCACAAGGTTTTCTTCTCAGTGGCTGCTGGCGTTCAGCAAAGGTGGGTACCTCTGAGAACATACAGAGTGCTCTGATTGTTGAATCGGAGTGGTTCCCCCTCCTCAGATCTTCAGTAGAGTCACTCTCCGTATCCACAGATTCTGTATCCACAGATTCAACCAACCATGGCTTGAAAGATTAAAAAAACAAAACCCAAAGAGCAAACTTTGATTTTTGTCAATTTACTACACCGTTTTATATAATGGGACTTGAGCATCCACAAATTTGGGTATCCAAGCCCTAGCAGATGCTGAGAGCCCACTGTAAGTTTTTTTTTGAACTTTGGTTTCTGGCTGTCATCTCAGGATGGGATGGGAGTTGTAGTCCAAAATAACTTTCCCAGGCTCTGCGTTCCAATTCCCTCCCTTGCAATTTGAGTATGAATGGATGGGAGATGTTCAGGTGGGCTGCCCCCGTTTTCATCTTGGAGGCCACTCCTTTCAGACCAAAGTTTGGTCTTCAACAGCTTCTTCTATGGTGTGTCAGGTATCTTTGTCAAGACTAATATTTTCAGGGGGAAGGCAGTAGGGGAGGAACAGGGCTAGGGGTCCTTTGACAAATGAATTTGCAATCTTGTCTCCAGCAAAGTCCCTTTTGGTCACCCCCAACCTGCCTAGCTGTATCAAGAAATGGGGACAAAGAGGTGACAAGTGTTGCATTTGGTTGTAGAAGGTCGTTACCAGGTGCTGACCTGGACTTTCACTGGGAAATACATTTCAGTTGCTTCATCCCTGCCTTTCTGCCCTTGCAAGCAGATTGCATCCTCGGTGCAGCTGTCTTGCCGTTGCGGACGTGGCCAAGGGGAAATTGGGGATGCCCTTTGGAGAACTGCCAGAAGCTGAGGTCTCTCAACTGCAGCCCCTGCCGCATCCTTGGCGAGAGTTGGTTCCAGCCTGGCGAAGGGAGGAGCCGAGACATACGGGACACCTAACCCAGTGCCTTGAACTCGAGGTGTTCCGGCCCCTCCCTGCCTCTTTCCCACCTTGCTTGGGACTTTCCAGAGCCTCTGCCCCAGGCCTTCCTCTCCCTCTTAACACTCCGCCTCCTCCTTAGGAGGAGAGGCTAAAGATTGGGACTGGAGGGTGTTTTGCGGCCAGCTGAGAAGAGCTGCCTTGCCTGTCCTTCCGTTCTCTCCTCCTCCTGGGCTGGAGTTTTTCTGGAAGAGACACCTCCCGGGTGGCTCCCTTTGTTTTAATTGGGGTTAAAAGGCATGGAGCGCCTTGCCTGACAGAAGCAGCCACACAGAGAGAAGGTAAAGGGCGAGACACTGATGCCTGGAGCACTGTGGAGACTTTGCACTCTGGATTGTGCCAGTGGGGCATCCCCCCAGAAAGACTTATTAGGAGTGGAGCCTCATCACTCTGAGCATGTGCAGAGTGCCTGTCTCTAGAGACACACCGCTGGAGGCTTCTACCTCTAGGCGGATCTTGTATCTCCATTGTCCTGTTCTGTGTTAGCAAGTGGGTGCTCAGAGCTCAGTAGGGCTGGCAGAAGGAAAACTGGAGGGGGCTCTGGTCCCTTTAAAGGTTATGCGGAAGAGGGAATTTCTGCAGGTATTGGTTGATAACATGGTTGGCTGACAACCAACGCCTGCTGAAATTCCTTCTTCGACATAATCATTAAAGGGACAGGAGATCTCTCTAGTTCTCACACTGACAACCTAGAGTCCAGCCCTGGATGAGAAGAAAGTCACAGCACCAGAGGCAAATCTAGGGTGAGGCAAGTAGGACATGTGCCCTTGGCACAAGTCTCGGGGGGGGGGGCACGAAAAAGCCATGCATGTAGGGGTAAAAAGGTAGGGGTGCAACTTCCACACGTGCCCGAGGCACTGTTTACAATAGATACACCACTGCACAGTACAAAGAGCCACTCTGAGCATGTGCAAAGTGTGCTTTCTTCACTGCTGAGCAAACACAATGTGGGGGGACAAGTTCATGCCCTGTTAGAGCTTAACCGGGGGTGGACCTTCCGATCTTTTTGAACTGGAGTTCCCACAATCCCTTCCCACTGGCTAGGGGCAGATAGGAACTGTTGCTGAAGATCACTGTGAGAGCCGCAGTGGCTTTTGCTGCTATTTTCCTGGCCGAGAGAGATTTGGAGCAGCACCGGCACCTTCTCTGATAAAAGAAGTGTAGCAGGCAGGCACCTGGCTTTGCTGCTGAAGAAGGAACAGCCCCCTAACCTTTGTGCCCTCTGAACTGAAGAAGAAAGCCAGGAACCTGCTTTCTCTGAGGCCATTTCTGCACTAGACTTATAGTGCTATTATTCCACTTTCAACAGCCTACGGAATCCTGGGGTTCTTTCCCTTTGAGACCCCTCCCTAACTGCAAACCCCAGGGTTCCATAGGCTGTTGAAAGTGGAATAATAGCACTACAACAGTCTAGTGTGGAAGTGGCCTGACTCTCAGAGGCTCCCTCTTGCTCTGAGCTGGCAGCTGCCTGGGTTTTGAGAGGAGATTCACCCCTAGTGGTTTTGGGGAACCAGGATTCCGAAGTTATTCTCTCCTCTGTCCCTGCTGACGGTAGGGCTGGCAGGCTCTTTGCCTCTCCGCACCCTGCCGGCAGGATCAAACTTGACGTGGAGGAAGAAGTGGCTAGCTGCACCCTGCCCGTGAGCGCCAGCAACCAGGGCTGTTTGCTTGGCAGGGACAGGCTGTTCTTGCTGGAGCCGGCTCTGCGCTTCTCGCCCGGCCCCTCCTGCCGGCCTCGCGCAGGGAGGGCTTGCAGAGGCCTGCACTGGGAAGTAGTTGTGGGGGTGAAAATCCCGGATGGGTGCTTGTAGGGCAAAGATTGCAGGTGCCCGGGTATCTTCTGGGCTGGGAAGCAAGACTTAGTGGGTGAAGGAGGAAAGCAAAGCTAGGAGTGCTGGCCTCCATGGCTTGTGTGAATTTTGAATTTTTAGGACGACTTCCTCCTCCACCTGCACAACAAAGCATTTGCAAAACTTGCAACCAGCAGCTGAGGTCGGCTGGTGCAGCCGCTGATTCCTGCGCCGCTTAATGGATGATGGAATGCAGAGGGGAAGGGGCAAGAATCCGCCACTCGCTTAGCTCCCATTTTTCTCTCTCTGTTTCCATGCTTCTCCCTTCCAACTCTACCAATTAAACCTCTGCCATCGCACATTTTCAGCTGTTTTTAAAATCTCCTAGTTTCTCTCCACTCCTTCTCCCAATTTCCTCCTTTTTCTTCAGCTTAATTCCAGTGCTACAAGCTGAGTTCAAAGCGCACAAGGAGTTTCTACTCCACGCGCTCAGCAGCAGTGAGGGGAGACAAGGGAACTTTGCTGTTTCCAGGAGGCTTGGGTAAAAGCAAACTGCTGCATTCTCTCCTAGCTGGCCTGCTCTTTCTCCTTAAAAACTTTTTGCCATCTTGACCACCCTCCAGTGTTGTTTGGCTTTGTGTGTCCCGTTTTCATCTGTGAAACGTTGGAGGTATACGCCCTTATGCCAATCCTTTGAAGGGATGCAGAGTCATCCCCACTTTTCAGGTTACATTCTGGGATTATAAATGTAAACTCCCCAATGTTAAAAAAAAAAAAAAAGCCTATGTGCAAAGTAATGTAAGAAAGTAAAAGTAAACAAGTTAAAAGTGGACCATGCAGCTCCAAAAGTAAAAGTAAGTGCAAACATAAATAAGTTACTTTGAGGAGGAACCACAATGCCCATCAGCTCCCAGCTGGGCCAGTCCTGTCATCCTTAACCAGCATAGTCAATAATGAGAAATGATGTGACTTGTAGTTCACTGGAAAGCCGTAAGTTGCCACCCTTGCTCTATAACACTCATTCGTAACATTTCGTCCTCCAGATCTTGTTGGAGTTCAACCACCAAGAGCATCAGCCTAGAGAAGTGTTCAGAGCATTTGGAGGCTGAAGTCCAAAATACTGGGAGGAACAAGGCTGAGAAACAGTGCTCCACAGGGGCTCAGCCTGAGGCTGAAAAGGTGGTGGTATGTGGTTGTTGAACAAATGTTGCCAGGAAAACCCCATGAGAGGTTCACCTTAGGGGGCACCTTAAGTCAGAAATTACTTGAAGGCATACAACAAGAAGAAGAGGAAGAGAACGAGAAAAGGAGGAGGAGGAAGGAAAAAAACCCACATGAAATTCATAAGCTGACAGGTGACTTCTTAGGCACACAGCATACAGGGTTGTCATAAATGGGAACTGACTTCACGGCACATAATGACAACCATGTGCGCACTCAAATACATGACAAGTCCTCTTCTCCTGTACTCAGCCATCTTTGGGGATGCATTCCGCAAAGCCCTCAGCATGCAAAGGTTGAGTTGAGCAGCTTTGGCTCTCCTTCTGCAAAGGGCAAGAAAAGGGCAGCAGATGTTTGGGTGGGCAGGTGGATTGCTGGCATCCTATGGAGGTGGTGAGTCTCCAGGGCTTCCTTCCAAGAGTTGCTTGCCCTTCATTCTGCCTGCGCTCCAGTAAAGCGAGGCTTCTTCTTCTGGTGCTGGCTGCGTCCTCCTGTCCTGGCGGCCACCTGGGTCTGACACCCTCCAGACCAACCTGCTGCCCCTCCTGGGCTGCTTGCTTTGCCAGCTCTCTTCCGAGTTCCAGAGAGAAGGATTAGCTGTTCCTTATTTGATGCCAAGCATTGGCTTGGTCAGGCCTTTTCCTTGTGACTGAATTGGCAACAGCAGCAAAGCAGGTCTTTTGCTGCTCACTGGTCACAGAGTCACCTGGTAGGATTTCTGGGTCTCTGCCTACAACCCAGCAGCTGGGGGCAAGATTCTTGTTTCAGTGGACTGCCAGAGCTGCATCTGGAAATCAGATTCAGGCACAAGAACCTATGAAGAGCAGCAACGTACCTTCTAGCTGTCCTGATTTGGCAGGGATGTTCTCAACTAATTCTCTGTCTTCCTGCTTTTTGAGTAGCTTTTGAAATATCTGAGTTTCACGCTCCAGCTTTTCCTTCCCATATCTAGCTGCTGCCAGTTCCCATTGCTGCATTTCTCTCCAACCTGCCCCGAATTTGTTCCTCCCCTCCTTCTCTCTGTCTTCAGGCCTTTTCTCTTTTTCACAACTCTGATGGTGCAACAACAGCTCTTACACAGAGCAGGTGACATGCCCACTTCCAGCCTTTTCTTGGGCAAAAATAGCTCAGGGCTGCCACCCTCTGCTGGGAATGGACATCGAAATGCGTTGAGATGTGATTGTTTTAGTAACTCAACGTTGGGGTCCTTTTATACCACACCGTTAGAGCAGTATGATTCCGCTTTAACTGCCATGGCTCCATCCTATGGTTTGGTAAGGTTCTCTGGTTGAAAATGCTAAATACCCTCCTTAAACTATAAATCCCAGGCTTCCATGGAACTATGGCAGTTAAAATAGAATCATACTGCTATAATTGTGTAGTGTGAATGGATCCCTGGTTAAGCAGGAACAACCACTCCCCAGAACTGGTGGCTGGCTTCTTTTTTAAAAGAAGGAGCACAGTTCACAACTGGCACAAGCTATGTTCTTGATTTGGAAGCTCTCATATGATCAGAGAGGAAAAGTTACTCTATGTGGGCTCAGAGGCACTACCTGAGCATACTGAACCTGAGCGTAATGTTTGGAGCTTATCTCTACTTCCAAGTTACCATCGCACCTGCTTTATGTGGGAGTTTCCTAGTTTTGCTATCTTTATAGCACAACTACATTTTCCTCCTAAAACAGACAGCTTATGATGAGAGCAAAGCAAAAGGAAGCCTGTTCCAAAAAAAAAAAAAAAAACCCTACACAGTGTCAATACTAGAGGTTTAAACCTATACTAGACCTGTTTATGGGTTCTAACCATCTATGGAACCAACCAAGAAGACCAGTGTGGGAAGCAGATGATTTGGATTTCTAAGTGAGACTGTACAAAAAGGAAGAAAAAAAGAAGGAAAACAAGAGGGGTCGGAAGGAAAAAATTCATCTGTGCATTTGATACCGTTCCCAGGTTTGCAAAACACCAATAAAAGGAACAGGCAAAATTAATTACATGCAGGGTTGGCTATCAGGAAGTAGCTATTAATCAGTTTGTGTTCTGACTAAACACTAAAGGAAAGTATTGATTTCAGTTAACCTAGCCATGCATTTTGCTGCAAAATTAACATATTGTCCACATTCATCAATTACATTTCTGTCTTTATGAAGGGCGCACACTGCAAAACACAGGGATTTTTGGCACCTGGGCCAGTTTATATAAAATGAAAAACTTTCCAACCCCCAGATAGGGACATCCCTTATAATAAGGGACACCTGCCAGCCCTGTATGGGACAAGCTTTCCAACCCTCAAATAAGGGGTATCCCTTAAGGGCCACTTGGTAACCCTGGTGTCTGAAGAAGTGGACTGAAATCCACAAAAACTGACGCTAAAATAAATCACTGTCAAAGTGCTGCTAGATTCTTGCCACCATCTTGTTTTATTCTGAGACAGACTAACACTGCTATCTTTTGGGAAATTGCTGATACAAGCAAGACTGTGTTTGGCACCCTTAGAAAAGAATTACAGCTAGGAGCTTCTGGAGGGAAGCTGGGGGCAGCTAAAACCGGTTTCAGGCCAGTTTAAAAATAAATGGTCTGCCAGTAGCCATTAAGCATCACAGTGACGCCTGCTCCTTCTCCTATTGGGGAATTCATTCCATTTAAGGGGTGCATGGCTTGGCATGCACACACCTCTGGGTCCAACCCCTCTGGTTGGGTTTTTAAAACTGTGGCTCTCCAGATCTTTTTTTCCCCCCTATAACTCGCATCAGTTCCGAGCAGCAGGGCTCATAGTGGGGCATGGTGGGAGCTGTAGTCCACCCCCACCAGAATGCCAGAAGTTTACAGTCCAAAATGTAATTTTTCCATGCTCTGGCCGCGCTAGCTGAATGGAGCCTCCAGATTCAGATGAACTCTATCCTGTATCCCTTGGCCACCTGCGGGTGGGCTTTTCTGCATCACATCTGGATGGTGGGGATACAGGATGCCATCAATCCAGCACCTTCCAGATGTTCTGCACTACTGCAGCTCCCACCACCAAAGCCATGCTAGCTCTAGGATGATGGGATGGAAGCTCTAGCGTGGCTGGAGGAAGGAAAGTCGCCTGAGCGCACCCTCAGGGTGCCATCTCGCATTCCACCGCTAGGGGCCGCTCTGCCCCTACAGCAAGGCAATCCGTGCACGAAAGAAGAGGCCGAAAGCTTGCGGGCTTGCCTACGTGTGACGTCAGACGGAACGCGACGCCGCGCTCAGTGGCCAGGAGGGAAAAAAAGAGCGACAACCCGGAAACGTCTGCCGGTCGCCGCCATATTGGCCGGGTCCCTGGGCGCCGCCATATTGTGAGAATCGTTCTGAGAGGATACAGGCAGCAGAGAAGGAAGGGAGGAAAGAGAGCAAAGAAGGAGGAGGCGAGAGAAGAGGAGGAGGGCTGCTTCCCTTCACCGGGTCAGCCATGTCTGAGACCTATGGTAAAAAAAAAGGGGGAGGTGTATCCTAAATATGCGTGTGTGTGTGTGTGTTTTGGGGCGGAGGTCTACCTTACAAGCCAGGAGTGGGGCTGGGGTCTTTCCTCTGGGTAGTTACAGCGGGTGAGGATAGCTGGGCCCCCGAGGAGGGAGCGAAGCATTTGCATTAGAGGGTAGGTGTGGTGGGAGGATGAAGAGGGAGGCGGTAGGCCCCGTTTGGTAAAGGCTGGGATGGAGGGAGGTATCCCTGGCCTGTGGGGTTGGGGGCGGAGGTGGGTTTTGTGGAGGAGGTGGGAGGCCTCTGCTTGGCCCCTTGGGGTGTGTTTGGGAGGTCTCCTGAAGACAGAGAGAGAAGGGGTGGGGATGAGGTAAGGGGACGTAGTTCTTTATGGGTGGGAGGGCTCCTGGGAAACTGTGTACAGTCCTCCTTCCACATTCCCTAGGGTTAGGGGCACAGGACCCCCGTGAAAGTTGGAAAACCGTGAATAACTCCAGGCCCTCCCAAACCATATGTGACACACACACACACACACACACACACACACACACACAGGATGATCACCATATTCAACCCACTGTGGATTCCTTTCAGGCCTCAGGGTTCCTTCCCAAGGCAGAAGTGGGGGGCTGGTGGGGCTTCCTGCCACCTCCGCGTCTGCCCCGCACCATTTTAAAGAGGGACTTACAAGCCTCGTTTGCAGTTTCTTAGTCTCATGAGGCTTGCAGTCTCTATTAAAAATGGGTGAGGGAGACAGCAGAGGTGACAGCAAATAATCCGCAAATAATCAAATGTGCAAAAGTGAACCCCGCAAATGTGGAGGGCTGACTGTATTGTGGGGGGGGGTGAGCAGAGAGGTTTGTCATGAGACCCATAAGGATGCTGGAAAGGTTGTAGGGAGCTCAGCTCCTTGTTGCAGCTGCTGCTTGAGTGACGGTGAGAAATTAGCCAGGGTTACTGGGTCTCCCTTTCTCTCTCTCTTTTTTCTCTTTCCTTCTTTTAAGATGAATTTCAAAGCTACTCGTTGGCAATGCTGGGAGGGCTGGTTGTCACTGCCCTGCGGAGCATTGCCAGGATTTTAAGCTTCCTCTACGGATCTTATGTGTGCCTAGGTAACTCTTTGCTTTCCTCAAGAAAATTTGTGTTATCACCACCTTTCTTCCTTTCCCCTCCATGACTGAGGTGGTGGTTGGTTGACTTCTCCAAAGGCCTGTGAGAAAGGCTGCATGAAAAGCTGGGAAACAACCCCCAAGCAAACCCCCAGCCGGTTTACACCACACACACACACACACACACACACACACACACACACGGAAAATCTGTTTCACTACTTCACAGCAGAGCAGCCCCGCTGTGTGCTGCCATATCCTGTGAATCAAAGAATTGCTACTGGGTGGGCATGTTAAAAGCCCCTCCAGCTCTTTTCCTGAGCTCTTAAATTGAAGAAGGCAGGATGAAGAAGCTTAGATTATAATTATATCCTGTTTGTGTAGGAAATACTTCACCTCCTCACTAATCATGCTGATTATATTCCATTCAGTTAGGTGGTTGTTGTTTTTTTTCCACGCAAGACAAGCCCATAGAGGCGTCAGATCTTGAGAAACCTTGTTGCTGAAGGAAATGCCAGGACACATCATGTTATTTATTGGCGATCTCCTGATAATTATGCCCTTACTACTGGCATGGTAGGTGAGCTAGATCCAGCAGAGATGTAATTGTTCCATGACAGATAAAGGTCTTAGCTAAGTGAATAGTTTCCCAAAGCGTTAAAACCCTAAACACATTCTCTGTATACCAAACTGCACCAGTACTGTACCGGTTTGATACAGAGCAGTTGTGAGCTGAAACTGGTAATTTTGCAGGAGCAAATGGTTAGGATGGTAATTACCAAGAGTGTGCAATTTAAAATGGTGGGTAATGAGGCAAAAGTATTGCTTGCTGACCTCTTAAAGAATTATACAATTGCAGAGTTGGAAGGGTATCTAATTCAGTCCCCTGTTAATGTAGGAAATCCTTCTTAGGAAGACAATGATCTTGGGCTAATGCTATGAATTTTTAGTATTGTAACACTGCAGGGAACAAGACTCAGCAGTAGGTGTGATTAGGGCAGCATGTGCTGTGCAAACCTACATCTTTAAATTTGTGGGATAGCTTCCAGATATATGCCTGTTTAATCTCAATGGTCTGGTGTTTGAAGTTATGGAGTCAACAGGTGCTGATCTTAAAAATGCATATTCAGTTGCCTTTGTCCTCAGCATGTAGGTGGAAAGTAGAGGGTGTGGCACTTTTAAGCATTTGAGGATGTTTAAAATAGAAATGTATGCGTAATGTGGGACAGTGTACTACAGTCACATGAATGCTGGTGCTACAGATAACCAAAGTGTTGGTTGTCAAAGTGTCACTGCAGTGGACTGAAGGAACTATTTTTTTAAAACAGCAGAGGGGAGGCAGTGTTGCTGATAGAGGTGCTTTGACTTGGAACCTGGAGCAAAAGGTCTGGAACAATTAGTTTGTTCTTGCACGTTCTAAAAAAAACTGGATCTCCTACAGCAAAAAAACCACAGCTTCTGTGGGACCTTAAAATTTGACTCACTTGTTCGGATATGTTTCACAGATCAGGGCCAACTTTGATGTAAAAGGAAAGGTCTAGAAACATAGTGAGTATAGAATAATGTTGAAGAAGCAAATGACTTATTGGGGTGGGCTGTGATCTTCTGGGAATTCTGTGAAGGTGAAATGATTGTTTTAAAATCTCTATCCTTGCCTTCTTTTGTTTTGAGAGAGAAAAAAATTCCCTAGCTTTCATTGCTTCCTTGCCTCCCGTATAGCTTTGCAGCAATAGCTCCTCAAATATTTTCCCAATAACAAAAAAGGAAGATTAAATCTTGAGCTGGAGTTAGTTTTATTGAACAAAGCCATTCTTATCTTAGACTGTGGGTGTGTTAATTCTTTTAGGGTGTGTCAGTTTCCATACAAAGCAGATCAGTGTTTGTAAACTCTGGCCTGCTTTTATGGCTAGGCTGGAAAGCTTTTATATTCATACCTTGAAGGGGTGTGTGTTTTTGTGTGTGTATGTATGTATATATCTGTATGAATTTCTGCTTCGCACAGACCATTCCAGAGAGAGGATTTATATCTTAGCAGGATTGTTCGTATTGATCCTGGTATTGAGATGGTTTGGGAGTTAGTGTGTGGTTTGTGCAAACTATCTTTCTCAAAGCCCCCTAGAGCATTAGGTAGGAACATTCTGTATTGTTTTATGCAGGGGCCAAAACTGTCTATTCTTTGGTCTGGAGACCAGTTTCTCAGAACATGTGTCAAAAATTTTTTTTCCTTTGTATCATATTCACATAAGGCAGTTCTCAACCCTATTAATTTCATTTCCCCTTCATGTTTTTTCTCCCTGTATCTTTATATACTCACTATGTTTCTAATCCTCTTTATGGATGTGGCAAAGTTTTTTCTGGCTCATGAAAGCTGTCTCGGCAAAGGCAGCCTGACTTGAAGGTGCCACAGACTTCTGTTACAAGGAACTAGCTTTAAAATCCCTCCTCCTTCATCTTAATTTAACTGGTGTTTTGTAGCAGCAGCTCTTGGTTCCATAGCTCTTTCTGACTGTGAACTCCAAGAAATTCTCAGGCTCTGTTCAGCACTGTCAGGGGCCTAGCACTTGGAGATTTGGCTCATGCTTCCAGTCTTTGGGCGGTTACCAAAACACCAATGCTTTCTTCACCCTCCATGAAAGTTGTTGGCCCCATAAAAATCCTTTTGCATCCAGTGCAAAAGGAGGTTGGGGGGTTCTGAACTTTGAAGGGTTCTAAGCTATCTGAGAGCCTAGATTTCTTCCCACTGCTTTCAAAAATGCTGAAATCCTTTTCCAGAAGGGACGGCACGATGAGGTGGCCCACCTTGGAAAGCAGAACAAGGACCTCAAGTTGTCAGTTTTTGAGATTATCCTTTTACCAGTGGCTTTGGATTTCAGATTGGACTTTTTTTCTCCAAATGTCTGGAGCATTGTTTTTCAGTCACACCACTGTAAAACTCCCCCTTCATTAGTCCAGGATGCCGTTCATCCCCAGAGTACTTTCTCTTGATGGTTGTTTCCTGCTCTTTGAGGGTTTTGTCATCATGGTTCTTGATCTCTTTCCAGATTTCCTCTTCAAATTCCTGGTGATTGGAAGTGCTGGAACAGGGAAGTCCTGCCTCCTCCATCAGTTCATCGAGAACAAATGTGAGTTGGTTCATTTTATCTGTAATGAATGGTATGCCATGAGCAGTGTACAAGAAGTTAAAATAGAAAGCAGTAAAATGGAAACAACTTGAAGTACAATCTAAACAAAACCATGATTAAAAGAAAAGAAAATCAGCATTGTCAAGAGTTACGGCCCTAACTTAAAATGGGGGAAGGTGCAAGCTGTCACTAGCAGAATGCTATTTTTAAAGCCCACTTAAAAGCAGGCAAAGAGAGATCTGGACAGTATCCTTACAGAGAGGTAATTGGATAGGCGGGGCTCCACAGCAGAAAAAAAATGTTTCTACTATTCCTTCACTGAGCTTCTGTCAGTGTGAGAAATCTTGCATGGATTGAGTGTTCTCTGTGTTCTTGTAATGCATCTGTTCATTTTATTTTGAAGCAGTGCCCATAAGATGCTCTTATTTGCAGGGGAGGAGACAGGGGTATATCTCTGTCTCAAGGAAGAGTGTGTGTAGCACAGCCAGCCTCTTAACCTTGCTTAGAACCACCACAGAATGTTTGATAGCACTGATGGGGTGATAGTGGGAATACTGTGGATGTCCTTTGTCTAGATTTCAGCAAAGCATTTGATAAGATCCTCTATAATATTTTGATTAGCAAAATGATTAAATGTGGAATAGAGGGGAACACCATCAGATGGATTTGTAATTGGTTGGAAAACTGCCCTCAAAGAGTCATCGTCAGTGGCTGCACTTCAGACTAGTAGGAGGTCTTGAGTGGAGTACTTCAGGGTCCGTCCTGAGGCCATTACTCTTCAATATTTTTATTGATGACTTAAAATGATGGGTTGGAGGGAATCCTTAAGTTTTCAGATGATACAAAACTGGGCCCCAGGGTCCCCTATAATACTGAAGAAAGTTGTGGGAGGAAGCGCCTTTTTATATTGTCTGATGGGTGCCTGAAAACATCACCAATCCAAGCAACTACCCTGGCCCTGATTTAATTGATTTGCATGACCTTTTTCCTTGCATGCCATTTGCCCTCTGCGCAGGATGCCCTATCTAAAATAATGCAACAGTAGAATGTTGCCTTAAAAAATTGAGTGTAAGCAACAGTTTACACAATGAAAAACTTAAAACATTGTAGCAACCATTAAATAAGTCAGTCAAATGGCTTCTCAAGTAGATGAGTTTTCCAGAAGGCCTGTGTAGCTCTTGATTCAATCTAGGAAATCGTTCTTTTCCTGCTGTTACTGACCGTGTTGTGAAGTGGATGCAGCAGAGTCTTGTACTATGACTTTGTTATCATTCTTCTCTATTTTATGGCCCTGGTAATAATCCTGTATAAATGTGTGGCTTGGAAATATGAGAACACTGTCTCAGGAATCTTCTCAACAGGGTTGTAAACTTCTCAACAGGCTCAACAAGTACACCAGTATTATTAATTCAAGAGGCCAGACGAAAAGTAAAGAAAGAAGGAGCAGCAGCAGCTCTGCTAAGTCCATTCTAACAGTTCATAGGAGAGAGATGAATGCTCTACAACTCAGAATCTGAGACATGCTTTTAGAATCTGGCTGTGTTTGTGGCTGTGTTTGTGGCTTTGATTCTCCCACATCTCCATTCTGGTCAGCGTTTGATCTCCCCTAGATGTCTGTATAACAAAGGGATGGTAGTTGTGCTTCCCAGAAAAATTCCATGCGTTCATCTGTCAGCTTGCCTTTTTACCACCGTTCCAATATATATTGTGGTGTTTTTCATTGAAGCATAAGGCAGAGGGGTGGAAAAGTCATTTCCTTTTTCTGCAATAAAAACAGGTCCTTTTGACAGAACACTGAAAGCTGTCACATGAAGTGGTGATGGAAGGAAAGTCCCACCTCCCACTTCCTTCCTGTGCTGCAACAGACTGTAAAAAGAGCCACACAAGATGCCTTCCTTTGGTGCTGCCTTACAATTGTAGCTTCAAGCTGCCCTTGCTCTTCTTTTATTCCTGGCATCTATAGCCATCTGTCCACTTATCCATTGCCTCTATAGTCCTAAATCAGGTGTTTGTGGTGGTTAATAACTCTGAAGTTAAAATGTTGGCAGGGCAATCCTTCGCAGTGGTTTGGGGCTCAGGGTTCCTGAACTGCTGCTTTTGTGGGAATTTTAAGACTTTCTGTGTCAGACTGCTTTGTGCCTTCTGTCCAGTGATCATTTATCTTTCATGCATTTTTTTTCTGTGTTTATACAGTCAAGCAGGATTCCAATCACACAATTGGGGTGGAATTTGGATCAAAAGTTGTGAATGTTGGTGGCAAAACAGTGAAACTCCAGATTTGGGATACTGCTGGGCAGGAGCGGTTTAGGTAAGGAAAAGATTTCCTTGGGAACTTAGTGGTGTCTCAGTGTCGATTGTGTCTCTTTTAAGCTGTCAGGAAGTTCAACAGGTGAAAAGGTGCCTTACACTTATGGGCTGGCATCCTGTTAGTGACATATGCAAGTGTAAGTCTACCTTACGCCTGTGCACAATTTTTTTGGTTAGTTTGGAGGTTGGTATTGTCTTCCACCCTCCACAAGGAACAAAGCACCCCTCCTTTTGGACTCATGTTTTTTCTTGCAAGAGTCTCCTTTCATCTGATGGAAAATGTAGGGGATGCGAGAAGTGTCTGGCTAGCCAGACAGAGAGCCATCATATGCTGAGACTCCAGTAGATGTCAGGGAATATGTTTTCAGTCTGCATCTGACTACAGGGCATAGCTGGATCTTTCCCCTCATTCTCTAGCATTCACAGAAACAGTTACAAGAAAACCAAGAGTCCCAGGGGTAGGAAATGTTGAAAGTTCTAGCTGTGGAACTCTTAGGCTGCAGTAGGGAATGTACAATCTTGGTCATGGTCTGTTCTTGGAAGAGCAGAAATACAGGAATATCATACATTCATAATATTTCATGAGTGGAAATTTTTTGGATGAGCAAAAGGTAGGTCTAGATGTTTTTGGGCTGCAGCCCTCATCGCCTCTGCTCAGCATATACAGTAGTGAGGAGTCTTGGGAGCTGAAACTTTGTAAAAAAAAGTTTCCTAGTAAATGTTACTAGACTCTGGATCTTAGGGAATCCATAAAATAGATTTTCATCAAAATCTGCATGGCAGGATTTTTAGGATCATTTGGCATATGAACCTGCAAGATCATCAGTCAGCCCAAAGCAGTAGTGCTTTTCTTTTCTTCCACGTCCCAGAAATTGCCAGTGTTAAAAGAAGTGCTTCTCTCCCAAATCAAGGACTTTGAGTGGCTTCATTTTGCAAGAGTTTAGAGCCTCTATAATACCTCTCTACAGTTTTCCCAATTTTTCCTCTCCACAGTCCTGAAATACCAGAGGCACTGGGCCTCTAAGCTCACATAATGGACAGGGAAAAAAAAGGCATGAGAATGAGAGGGAATTCCCTGTTTTGGCATAAAATCAGAAGCAGTGTGGGCCTCTGACTTATACTATCCTGTTTGGTTTTCCTCCCAAGTAAAGCTCACAGAGTTTGTATAACTGTGTAGACCAGTGCTCCCTAGTCTGTTGCTTTCCTGATGTGTTGGACTAAAGCTTGCACAGTCCTGGAGCCAGCATATCTAATATTGGGTGTGGGATTGTGGGAGTTGTAGTCCAACTCATTGTGGCTCTGGGATTGTCAAAGCTCTGTTTCAACACATCAAGAGAGCACCAGAGTGGGAAAGGCAGCCAAGTGGGACTGTAACCTACAAGTCCTGAGTTCTGCTTTTGACATTCATATGAGCCTTTGATCTCTTTCACTCTAGGTCAGTAACAAGAAGCTATTACCGGGGGGCAGCAGGAGCTCTCTTGGTCTATGACATCACCAGGTGAGTTCCTTCATTCACATCTTCTTCCCCCTCCTCTGGAACCTAGCAGGAATTACTGAGATGGATCTGTACCTATTCCAGCTCTTAACAGCTGTGGGTCCTCTTATGGAGAGAGGTGGTAAAACCGCATCCATCCTGGAGAAGGATCTCAAAATGACCTCTGGATAGGGGATGTTTGTGTGTGTCCTTGGTTACTGAGATGTTGGGTGTTTGTATGGCAGCTAGGACAGGGTGGGCAACTCCATAGATCTGAGGGACAGTTTCCTGCCATTGGGACTTTCCAGGAGGTCTATGGATTGACCCAGATACCAAAAAATGAATTAAAAAAAATCCCAGAAGTATCCAGTAGTCCACTTCTGGGTTTGAAAAATGGGTAATTGTTAATGTTAAACAGTGCAGAGAGGGCTTGTGACCCATTTAAAAGACAAATTGCCATTCCTGCAGGCATCCAAGAGAGGGAGTTTTTCATTTTGTTTTCTGCCAGAAAAGGAATGGCCAGAGGTTGGGCACTGGGGCTGCAGAAACAGCCTTAAAGAGCTGCATGCAGGCCTAGGGCTGCACTTTTACCCACTCCTGAGCTAGGAGAATGGGAGATTCTTTCATGGTGCTGGAGAGGAGGATGCCGGAGACTGTCCCAAAAGCTTAGTGATGGAGGTGGTGGAGGCATCTCTCTGTCCTGTTCTCCTTTTTTTTCTGTCTGAAAAAGCCCACTCTTTCTGTTCTGCAGCAGAGAGACATACAATGCCTTGACCAACTGGCTAACAGATGCCCGGACTCTGGCCAGCCCCAACATAGTCATTATTCTCTGTGGCAACAAGAAAGATCTGGATGCCGACCGGGAAGTCACATTTTTGGAAGCTTCACGTTTTGCTCAGGAAAACGGTAAACTCTGCAAGGGAATAGCAGTGCTGAGAAGGGGGCAGTAAGAGTACTGCTTTGACATATGGCCTGTTTCATTCAAGCATCTGCTTTCTTTTCCAGCCAGTCATTGAACTGGGCTTTGTCATTCCTCCCAGCCTGAAAAGCAACTGCTTGTCTGGGGCCAAACTGAGTCTCTTTCTGAGTTGTGCTTGTGTACGTTGTCTCCTTCTTCTGCTGTCCTTGTGGTGGCAGAACCAGGACTGGAGATCTGTGTTGCATGTCCAGCAGGGGCTGCTGAAGTGTTGTAAAATGGCTTTGGAGCTGAGGAGCTGCTCTCTGAGGCTTTTGCTCTCATTTTCAGCTTGTAGGAGGCAGCTCTGCTCTTTTATTGCTGTGCCCATGGATTGGTTAATAAGTAATGGTGTTTTGTGCCTACTTCGTTGATCACATACAAGCTTCATGAGGCAGCTGACCCTCAGTCTTGGGGAAGAAGAAGGAGGTGGTGGGGAAAAAAGGGGAGAGGTGGAGAGTCTTGGAATGATGATGAACTCTGCTTACAAATTATCCCAGCCCCTTCTCTCGGAGTCTTCCATCAACAAGTTTTCCATTTTGGAGCTGGGAGGAGAGAATGTTTGCCCTGTGCCCTCTTTTGCTTGGACTTGCATGACTAAGCAAAGCAGGTTTATTTTGTGTTCTTCTTTTTTAATGTGGCAGAGTTAATGTTTCTCGAGACCAGCGCCTTGACCGGAGAGAATGTAGAAGAAGCTTTCCTAAAATGTGCCCGAACTATACTGAACAAAATTGAATCAGGTGCGTTTGGATCCCTTTCCTATCGGAGTCCAAAAGGAAATGCAAACTGTGCTTCCCAAGTTTGGATGAAAATAGTTTTGCCTTGTCACGTTGGTAGCTCCAAAGTCTGTGGGACTATGTGGCTGTGAAAAGAGTATCTGTCTTTTTTTATTAAAAAGGAGATTTTTCAGAACAAAACAAAGCCAACAAAACATCAGTGACACATATGAGATAACTGGTACAAGAGCAACTGTTCCCTCTAGTTAAGTCATGAGGAGACAGTTCTTGTCAAGTAAGTATTCTTTGGCAGTGGTGCAACCTGTGTCTTCAAATGGTGCAGCCTTCTAGAGTTGATTTTCTAAGGCTGTGTTAAAATGCTTTTTTGCTTGGAGTTGAGCTCATTATTTGAGCCCTTGTCTGCTCTGGAAGTATTTTAAAAAAATCTACAGAGTGGGGATTGTTGAGGAAGAGCACGATGGTCAGGGTTGCCACATTGAATATGAGACTATGGGAAGTCCTGTATCTTTTGAGGTTAACAAATCTTGGTGTAGGAAGATGTAGCCTCAAGTTCTTCCAGGCAAAATTATGTGACACCTCCTTCTTCATTCCCCCAAACCACAAAAAGATGGCATCAGTGCCGTGCATGCAGTTACAGGAACATAGCTGGAGACTTTTCCACCCTCCCCCTGCTTTTCTCCAGCCAGTAAATGGCCATTTTGAGAGAGGAATGCAGCGCCTAAGAAGTAGGTTTGGGGTTGATGGAAGAGGTGCCGTGTAGCTTTGCATAGTGGAACTTTACACTATATCTTCCTGCCCCAGGATCTTTCAGTACTGCAGATATAAGAACTCTGTTCCATATTCAGCTTCGCAACTCTGTAGGACATGGAGCAGAGCAGCCAGAACCTGCTATCATTGTGTTTGTGACCAGCTCTTTCTTCTCTCTTCCTAACCTTCCAGGTGAACTTGATCCAGAGCGCATGGGCTCAGGCATCCAGTACGGGGATGCTTCCCTGAGGCAACTGCGGCAACCGCGGGGGACCCAAACACAGACCCGACAGCAATGCAACTGCTAGAGCCAAAATTCAAGCATGCTGAAAACTGTCTTGCAAGGTAAACCTGGGCTAGGATATGGTGGGGAACAAGCCCAAACCCCTTGTGTGTATGGTAGCCTTGCTGGGGTGTGTGTGTCCTGACCTCAGTCTTTGTGCAGCAAGGCTAGGAAAACAAAATGGAGGAGGGTGGTCATCCTCTGTGAAAGGACAGGAAGCATACCCAGACAGCAACCCATTCAAAGTGGGAACTCCCTCCCACAGACACCCTTGCTTCCTTAGCTTTATGACAAGAACTTGAGAAACATGATCATAGCCTTGTGAACTGGCAGGCTGTACTATTCTGAACACATCTTAGAACCACCATGTTCCTCCAGGGAAACCATCGCTGCTCCTAGAAAGTTAGCATGGCGAGATTTAACTCTTATCTTCCCATGTATGCTAGTTTTAGAGAAATCTGTTGAGGGAAGAGGCCATTTTTCATGGGCAGAGGCTTCTAGGTTCAAGCCCTGCTCAAAGGATCACTCACAACTAGCTGGAGAAATTCTGATAGTTCTTGACTGTGGGATGGGCTGGTGGTTGTGCACATGGGGGGGGGGGTAAAATCATGTTGTAGGTGCACAGCATGTTTTGGGTTGGCTTGCACATGGAGGAGCATTCAGCGATGTCCGCTTTCCTTGGCCCCCTCCTGTCTGAAATGGTACAGTCCAGTATAGGCCTATTGCCTCAGTGAGAAGGCGCCTGTGGGCAGTTAAGGTATTCTCTAATGGGCTGGGTAGGGAAGGGAAGAGCATGTCATGCGGGTGACGGGCATGAAGAGCATGTACTTGGGAATTCTTCTCCTGGCTGTTGTTCTGAGTCCTTCTCTTCTCCCCCACACCCTTCTTTCTCTTTCGCCCTCAGTGCTGGAATTCAGTTGCGCTGGACCCAGGGCTGTATGAAGCACCTTCTTCCGTTCCGTTCCCCAGGACTAGGGGCCTTGTCAGCTGAAGCCCTCTCGAACCTTTCCAAGGAACCTGGCTCCATCTCCATGCTGCCACCGCCCTCCCTTCCTTCTCGCCTCATGTCCAGATGAGAAGCTTTGCAAGTTCGGTTCTCAGACCGGCTTCCGTGTGGGATGTGTGCGAAGGAAACGCTGGCTTTGGTCGACTTGGGCCTCTTTTCCTTGCTAAACGCCAAGCCCCTTCTTCTGGCCCCCTGTGATTGTGATGGCATTGAGGTCAGGGGGTGAGAGGCTCACAGAAGGTGTGTGGGGAGACCCCAGAAGAAATCTGAGCCTCCTCTTGGCTCCCTCAGTTACCCTTCTGCTTTTGACTTAATAGAACAACAAGATATGGTTCTGGTTTGAGGGGGTGAGAACGGGGTGCTTGGGTCACTTTGGAGGTATTTAATTTCTCTCTCCTCTCCCTTTTAAGTGTAAATCTTCACTCCATCCTTGCAGGAGAGTTTGGCATGTTTTTTTTTCCCCAACACACGTGAGAGCATGCAAAACATTTTGAGGGGAATTTTAGATGCCCTTACAACTATCTCTAAATAATCTGCCTTGGTAGCAAAACCAAATGACCCCTCTTCTCTTTCTTCATAGCATCTCTGGTGCTTGCCTTTTCAGTATGGGGTCCAGCCTAAATTTGTGTTCACACCAGGTCCACCTGTGGTGTTTGTTTGTATGTGTTTCATTCTTTGGTGCCACCGCTCCGAAGGCACCTCTTCTGTTTTTTTTTAAAAAGCCATAGGTTTGTTACCTTTTGCAAGCACTTTCTCAACTTCTCCCCTCCCTGCTTACCCCGTTTCTCCTGTTGAGGTTGCAGGGCCAGGGCCAGGGCCAGGGGCAGGCCAAGAGAAGACTGCTCACCTAACAGTTGTTTCCTCACCCCTTTTGTGTGTGTGATGCCAGCTGAATGAGAAATGACGTGTGTGTTGGTTGAATCAGCGTTACTGTTAGCTGGATATTCCTCATTTGGTCTGAGCACTCTAATAAGGTGTCCAGAACTTTTGAGTAGGAAGCCTTGCGTGTGTGATCATGTCTCTCCTAGTGGAGGAAGGAGGGGGAGTCTTACAAGTTTGTCCTTCCCTTGAGACTTACAGCCATCTGCTGGTGTTATCTTGGATTCCTGTCAGCTACAAGAGAGGCAGCAAGTCCCTGTGCCTTTAAACCTTTGACCAGGCACCTCTGTGAGCTGTCTGTGAGTTTTTAAGGCCCAGGTGCTTAGAAAGCCCAGGTTTTTTGTGAGTTTTTAAGGCCCGGTTGCTTTGAAGGGCCTTTACAGAATGCTCATCTCAAAGGCATCCATTGTTAGGGATGTTTAAGAGTTTTCCATGGCCCATTAATTCTTTCTTGGAGATGGCTGCCTTCAGATGGAAGCTTCTTCAGCTTATGAAAAGGAATCCAGTTTTTCAAGCCTGTGTCCTTCACATTTGGCTGTACAGTTGGGACTGCCATTTATAGCCTTCTGTAGTTAAGGTTGAATTGCCTGCACGGGACCAGGCGGGGCTGGTGGTTTGGGTCGTAGGGAATCTGATGGAAGAATGACAGTGAGCCAAGTGTTTTCCCTGTCTAACAGCCAGCTGTGGTAGCCTGCACTGTCTGTCTCAAGTGTGGCTTCTCTTTTGGCCAGTAGCTGCCACCATGGGACCTGTTTGTCTATTCAGTGTTGCATACCAGAATGCCTTTCTTTGAATACTTCTTTTCTGTGAGTTGATATGCATTTTCACTGTGCCCTCTGGTGTTTGGCTTTTGAGTTAACCCTGGGATGTGGCAGGGGTGCTGGTTGTCATGAATGAGTTCCTTTGGAAGTGGTTCCTGGGCAGAATGGCACCATTGGGACCGATTGACCAAAAATGAATATAGAGTTGAATGGTTGACTGGCACCTTCTAGCGTTTCTGTTTTGTAATGGATGCTGAGTATGATGGGAGAGATACCAGTGTCCGTAAGTGCACCCCCGCCCCAGTTCCTAACTTTACTGATATCTGGTTTGAGAAGAAGATATCTGAATGGCAGAGTAGGCTTTCCTTCTAGTCTGCTAGAATATTTGAACCAGCACTTCTTGCATGCCTTATGGGATAAGATGACAAGATTATTCTTCTCTTCCACCCACGGCAGCTGACATCTTCACATCAGTTCCTTCATTTGAGCATCCTCCAAGCAATGTCCACGAGGAAGGAACGAGAGGCAGTCTAGTTTGGATGTTCTTTGTTGTTGTGTTTTTTAAGTGTAATGTTTAACTTTGTTATTTATTACTTCTGTGTCAGGGTAGAAGCGCGCTGTCTGTGCCCTCTCTCACCCGCCTGCTTTCTCCTCTCCCGGTCCTTCTGCAAACAACCTCTCTCCTTGTAATCTCCCTCGAGGCTTGTCAAGGGATGGGCAGGGGCAATTTGGATATGGTTACTTTTAATCTAGGATGGAGGAGCTGACTGTTACAAAGCAGTTTATAACCTGGATCCTCCCACTGATTTTTTTTCTTCTCTAAATGCAAACATTCCCTCCAATTTAAGGCTGTGAAACTGAGTCTCCTACATAAAGTGTTCTCTTTTGTTTTCTTTTCCAAACATGAGCCTGATAGTGCATTTCTTTTTCCTCTGTCCCCTTTCTCCAGTGCCCTGTGTACGTGCTGGCCAAGCGACAGATTGGCAGGCAGGCTTTGGAGCTAAGGAGCATCCCAGCCACTCGCCACGTACACAAGGCTGCCTCTGTGACAACCCAGATACATGTCCCTGAGTGATGAAGATCCCAGTACATTCCTCAGCCTTCTATTTTACCTCCTCCCCTTAGGAACACATGAATTATCTTCCAAACATACCTCCTTTTCTGTCAGCCAGCCAGCCACTGCTGGGAAGCTCACAAGTGCAACCTGAAGACAGCAGCAGTCTGTTTTTGTTCTGAGAAGAGCTGTCCTGGATCAGCCCAAAGCCTTCTCTAGTCCAGTATCATGTTTCCCACTAGCCAAGCAGGTGCCCCAAGGAGAAGCCCAGCAACACCAGCCTTTCTGCTTATGTTCTGCAGCTGCTGATGTTGAGAGAGACAGTGCCTCTGCTTTTACTGGCAGTAATACATAGCTGTCTGCAGCCTTGCTGTAGTGGTTTGAGTGTTGGATTAAGGCGCCTGGAGGCCACAGTTTAAATCCTCACTCAGCCATGGAAACCCATTGGCAGACCTTAGGCAAGACACACTCTCTCAGCCTTAGAGATAGGCAATGGCAAACCTCCATTTAATAAATCTTGCCAAGAAAACCCCAGGATAGGGTTGCTATAAGTTGCAGTTGAGTTACAGGCACACAACAGGAACTAAAAAAGGTACAGTTGTCATAACTAATAGCCATGTCCATGATTTCATCCACACTCCCTTTTTAAAGCCTTTCAAGTTGATAGTGGCTATCATCACCAGTGATTTTCACAGTTTAGCTACTTGCTCTGTTCTTTATGCTTGCCATGAATCTCTCACCATTTAGTTTTCTTGGGTAACCTCCATTGGGTTCTAGTATTATGAAACTGAGAGAAAACTCCCCATTTATTCCTGTGTACATCAAAGTCTAATTTTATATGTCTCTCCGCTTTCAACTCACCTTGGGAGTTTTTGAGCCAAATTGCATTAAACATGATCATCTTTCCTCATTAGGGAATCCAGCGCCTTGGTCACCCTTTTCTGTAAAGCTCTGTCCTAACCTTTTAAGGTTTAGTAACACTCTGACAATGTTCTGTCCACATCAAAACAATTGGTCATTTTAAAATCTTGGCAGGCTTATCCTTCTAGGGCTTGGCTGCGCCTGAGATGTCTGATTAATCTTCACCCTGCAGTACTGGCATAAAAAACCTTGTCCCTCTCTTTGAAAACCCTGCAGAAAGGGTGGCAGGGGATTGCTTTGGGCAGAGTTTTGCAAAGAGGCATCGAAATTGCCCCCAAGAAGGGACCAAAGGAGCAAGTTTTTATTCTTTTCTCTAATATGGTAACGTTTGTACATAGTATCTTCAGTGTCCAGGGCTGTTAATGCCCAAGGCAATGTCTGTTCCCAAACTAAAAGCTCTAGCCAGATTGCCAAAGGGTATGTGTCGAGGCATGAAAGTTATCCAGAAAATTAAGTGGTCCTGGAATTAGCATTCCACCCTCTCCTGCAGTCATGAAAAGTATACGTGAGGCTGACCAGCAGTGTCCTAGGTACAATTGGGTCTTTTAAAGGAAGGCCTGTATGGCAAAACCACCTCTGAGTATTCCTTGCCTAAGAAAGTCCTGTGAAATCCAGGTGACTTGAAAGCACATTTGTTGTTATTTCCTGTTAGGTCGGCTGTGACATACAGTGATTACGAGTGAGAGATTTCTTAGAGTCCTGATCATCCTTGCTGAATTCTTGCCAGCTCAGGGCAGCTGTGGCTTCCTTGGTTGAATCAATTCACTTATAGTATGGCCTCCTTCTTTTCCTGCCACCTTCCATTTTACCCAACACATGCTTTGTAGATTGCCCTCTTCAAGAAGCACACAGACTGCTTGGTTTACTTAGGAGGGAGAGGGAAAAATCCTGAATTTGGTGCTTTAGCTGGGTTGCTGTAAGAACCTCATTCATGTCCTTGGGCCACCAGAATGGAAAGTCACCCAGCAAGGCTGATGATTGTGTTCCACCCAGCACTATGAATGCTATCAACAAAAGGAATCCAGGCAAATCAGATTGCTAAATACTTTGAAGAAAGGCTTTTCAAACATGTCATCAAATTAGCTCTAAGCAGTTAATATAATCAGATGACCCAGGACTAATTCAATCACCAGGTACTTGGAACGTTTCTGCTGAGGAGATGTTGTCATGGTGGTGAATGAAGTCAGCACCTTTTGCTGTCGTCCTTACTCAAAAATAAGCCCCTTTGGCTTTAGCCCCTAAGCCTCCCCAAATCTGTTGATCTTGTCCTAAAAGTTGTGTTGCTCTCAACTACTTGTGATATCGAGGAGTAGGTCAGGGAGTAGAACATGTGACCCCTCCAGGTGCAATTGGACTGCCATTCCCATCATCTCTCATTGGCTGTCTTGGCTAAGACTGATGGGAGTGGCAGTTGAATGCATGGATAACCATATGATTCCCTCCCTTCTCTCACCACTTAGACAGGGCGTTGAGCACCAAGGATGTGAGTTGCTTGCTTTAACTCCTCATTCTAGAAGTTTATCAGGATGGGGACAGTGATCGGTAAAGCCAAGCAAGGAGTCCTCGAGAGTATTCTGGACAAAAGTAGAATCCATCAGTCAGCACCAAGGAATCCTGCATACGCGTAGGTATGAACCAGCGTGGCATCTTGGTTAGAGCACTGGGCTGCCAAAAATGCAAAAGAAACAGGACTCCCAAAATTAAAATCAGAAGTGGTCAAAAATTCTGGTTATGAAAAACGTATTTTAAAACGTGTGAGTGTGGGGTGGGTGGCCAATGTAATCTGTTGAAATAGTGAAATGATGCTCTTAGAGGCTTCAAGGAGAAATAATCTCCCCCTCTTTTTGCCAGAAACAGGATGTTCTGGGGAAGGAGATCACAAAAAACAGCTGTGGGGGTTTCATTTTGCTTGTTGTTGTGTTTGCCTTCGTTCCCGACTTAACAACACTAGGGAAAACCTGTCACAGGGATTTCTTGGCAAGTTTTCTTCAGAGGAGGTTTGCCTTTGCCTTCCTTTGAGGCTGAGAGAGTGTGACTTGCCCAAGATCACCTAGTGGGCTTCCATCACGGAGCTGGGATTCAGCGCTTGGTCTCTAGAGTCATAAATGCTCAAACCATTATACCATGCTGGCTCTTTCATTTTGCTTGCCCCTGGGTAAAAGAACATACCTGCTTAGTCCTCTAACCAGTAGTATATCTTAGCGGGGACAGGGCAAAATAAAAACTTCGCTGTCCAAATAAGAATTTGGGTCTCCCATGGCCTGTGAAATTTTCCTTGAGTCCCCAGATTTCTATCGTTTCAGTAACTTAACACTTCAGTTGAACATTTAGAAATACATTTAGGTATCCAAAGGAAAAGAGGGAGCAAAGTTCAAGAATGTGAAGACAGCAAATAGAAAAGTTATAGATGTGAAAGGTTTTACTGTCTCCTGGCAATGCTAGAAATTTGGAGATGGATAGAAAACTTCATTTAGGGGGTCAGTTTCCAGTTGAAGGGCAATGCCTTCGTTTTGCCCCTCACGTAACTACACATACGCCCCTAACCTGGAGGGCTGGATCCCAGGGGCTTGCTGAGAGCAGAGGAAAGGTTGACTGGGTGAGGCCTTCGCTAACTCCTGTGCATCACTGCTCTCCTACCTGTACTGGCTAAACGCCAAAGCTTGATCTGGTTTGGAGCCAAGCACATCCTCCTGCAGCGCTTTTGCCAGTCCTGAAGGTGCTTTCCAGGTTATTCTGCCTAGGGTTGCCAGATCTCTGTACCTGGCCCTTAGTCTCCAGCTTTCACCGATCGTCTCCAGATAGGCGATGAGGGTGCACACCCTCCAGTTTTGGAGGGTGTGGCTCCAAGCAAGAGGAAATGGCTGGGTGCAAATCTTCAGCTCAGTTAGTATTCCTGCAGCCTCCCACTGTTTTTAAGGCTTGATTTGTTGCTGCAACGTGCAAAGATTCTCCAGAGAATCTAGTTGGCCCTCCACATTTTGCAAGCTTGACTTTCACGCAGCTGATGATTTGCACATTTCTTCAACCCCTGCCCCCTCATGTAAGGTGCTGCTCTTCCGGGTGATCCTTCCCTCTTGGTGGCTCCAATCAGGCCAGACAACCCTTTAAAAAAACTCTTCTGGTCCTCCTCCACCACCACCAGCCACTGCCCGGCCTGCCAAGGCTGGCTCACAGCCCAGTTTCTCAGCACCACAAGTCCTCTCCTGATGCCCCACACACAACCAAGGAAGGAGACGGGTGAGAGAGAGGAACTATAAGGCCACCATGCCAACCCATTCTTTTTCCCTGACCTGGTTTGGACCCTGGGTGCCTGTTTTCCCCACCATACCTCGGCCCCCTTCCCACAGATGCATGCGTGCACACGCACTTTGATATTTGAGATTTTTTCCCGCTTTTGTGAAGCTCCTGTGCCTCAAACCCTAGCAAACGTAGAGGGCCACTGTTAGCTTCCTTCTTCCTTTTAGTGGTTGTGGTGCCAGGGCTGACCTTCCACTCTGCTTGCTTCTGGCTAGAAGCAAGTACGGGAGATTAAAGGTTCCTTGCCCCATCTCAAGCAGGAGAGCAACTGCAGTTGGTACTCAATGCGTAACACCTAGGCCATTTCCGTACTGGACTGTTATAATGCTATTATTCCACTTTCAACCTCCTGTGGAATTCTGGGGTTTGTAGTTTGCTGAGGCCCAAGAGCTCTCTGGCTGAGAATTCTAAAAGCCCCTCCCTAAACGGCAAACCCCAGAATTCCATAGGATGCTTAAAGTAGAATAATAGCACTATAACAGTGTTGGTGCGGAAATGGCCCTAATGACATGACCAGGGGTCGTCTCAAGTTTTGGCTGTGAAAACCCAGGGGCTGGCAGAGGCCTGTTGCTTGCCCAGTGCTCTGGGGCCTCTCAGCTAAATAACATCTCCTCTTCCCCAGCGATAATAGCAATCCGATCTTTCCTTTGTTGGCTTTGTTTACGGGCACAATTCCGGCAACCTTTGCCAGCCAAAGGTTTGCTGAGATAGCAAAGCGGAGGGCATTTCCATCCACTGAAAGACCCGCTGAGTCATTGCTCGCTTTTTTTTTAAATTACAAGTTTCACAATGAGGACTAGAAGCTTAAAAGAAATAATTCTATGGCTGCCAGAGCGCTGCATTTCTGTCATCTGAGGTGCAAGAGCCGCGCAACTAAGATCAAACTGTTTGAAGAGACGGTCCGCACTAAGGCCATTTCCGCACTAGACTTTTATAGCGCTATGATTCCACTTGCAACACCCTATGGAATCCTGGGGTTTGCAGTTTCGGGAGGGGCCCACTGGGCCCCTCCCGAAACTGCAAACCCCAGGATTCCATAGGATGTTGCAAGTGGATTCATAGCGCTATAAAAGTCTAGTGCGGAAATGGCTTCAGAATCTGTTTCTGTCCCCCAACATCATACTGGGCACATGGGGTCTCATCCTGACTCAAAGCTGAGGTCAGCAATGCGGGACAGCCCTGCTAGGAAGGAATAGAAGATGAAGAAGATACGTAAAATTGTATAATCAGTTCTTATAAGTGTTGCTAGTGTTTATGGATTATGGATTCTTTTATTTTTTTAATATAAAAATTAAAAAAAATGGTGAAAGGAAGCAGATGCCTGCGTGACAACGCCAAAGGAATGGTTTGTACAAGAGCGGTGGTGCCAGCCAGCTCCCTTTTAGGCTGCTAGGGTGGCGCGAAGCCATCTCTATCTGTACTCGCTCAGAGACACTCTTGCCCATCTGCTTCTTTTTCATGATCTTTTCTTTAGCATTTGATTTCGGGTCGGGGGCAACTCAGGGCAGCAGAAGTGGACTTCGGCGCTGGCCGTCTGCACTTGCTCCTAAGGAGCTTAGGGAGAGGAATCATACCCTCCCGGAGCCCGGAACCAAACGCCCCTTCCCGAGTCTGCAACTCTGCACATGATCAGAGGCACACCTCTCTCGGTTAAAAAGGAAAAAAAAGCCGATCGAGCCAGAAGACGGAGACGGGAGGCAAAGGAGGCGGGCCGGAGGACGGGAGGCGGGCCGCCCGCCCCTCCAGCGCCGGGCTCCTCCTCCCCCAGCTGAGATCGGCCTCAGGTGGGGCCGCCCGAGCTCCGTTTTTCCTCGCCGCCGTCGCACAAAAAGCGGCCGGAGGAGGAGGAGGAAGCGGGAGAGCCCGAGTCTCGGCTGGCAGGGACGGAGGATCGCCTCGGTGAGTCGGCTTCCTCGGGAGCGAAGGGGAGAACGAGCGGGGCAGCCTCCCCGCCGCCGATGCCGCCTTTGTCTCCGCTTTCGCCCGTGGCGCGCTGAGGACTAGCCCCTTGGCTGGCCCTTGTCTGCGAGCCGCGCTCCGGCGCCGGGCTGGAGACTCCCCCCGGCGTCCGGGCCGGCGGGGCAGGAGGAGGCGGGTAAGCCCGATCCGGAGCTGGGAGGGCGGCGGCGGCGGCGGCTTCCTGGGAAGTTCGGAGCTGCCTTCGCCGAGCCCTTGCCTCAAAGGGCGGGAGGGCCCCCGTCCCTTCCGACGGTGTGACCCGACGTTGTCCGTCTCTTGGAGGCCAACTTCGGGAACGGGTCGAGGAAGCCAGTCGGAACTTGGAAGCTGCCAAGTGGCGGTCGCTGCTGTTGTATCTCCAGGGCGACTCCGATTTACGGCGAGCCCATCGGAGGATTACCGGTGCTTGCCTCCGAGGCTGAGAGAGTGTCACCTAGTGCAAGGATTCCAGCCTCCCGGAGACTTGCACCGTTGTTTCCGGTTAAGTCGCGAACGGGACCCTTTTCCGCCGAGGGGGCCGCCCGGGCTTCCTTTCCCCCCTGGCCGGCTTGGTGGCCGTGGCGTGGGGCGCGGGGAGGAGGCCGGGGAGGCGCTTCACCTGGAACCGGGTCCAGCCCAGCCCCGGCTTTGTCGGCTGAAGACTGGCCGGGTCGCTTTTAGACCGCGTTGCTTTCCTAGCTCTGCTTGTGGAGGTCCTGGGAGCTCCCTCCCGGTGGTCGGTCTCTCCTCCAAGTGCTAACCAGCCTTGACCCTGCTTAAGTTTCCCAAATCAGGCAGGCTTTGTGGGGGGGGGGAGGGTGTCGGGGTGAGATGGCGGTATTTGGGCTTGTGTTCGGCTTAGTGGGCTTGAATACCTTGAAAGCACTAGATCTCACCTGTTCTTGGAAGCTAAGCAGGGTCGGGCCTGGGCCATTTCCTCGCTAGGCTGTTATAGCGCTATGATTCCACTTTCAACATCCTATGGAATCCTGGGGTTTGCAGTTTAGGGAGAGGCAGGTTTTTAATTATATGTTTTAACATTGTTTTGATTCTTTTTGGTTGTTTATTTGTCTTAACTTCTGTGTTCTATGGGTTTCAGCTATGTCTTTTTAAATTTGTAAGCTGCTTTGAGTCCCAAACTGGGAAAAAATGGGGTAAAAATAAAGAAGGTGGTAATAATAATAATAATAATAATAATAGTAGTAGTAGTAGTAGTAGTAGTAGTAATAGCAACAACAACAGGACTATGACCCTGGAGACCAGGGTTTGATTCCCTCCCTACTCAGCCTTGGAAACCCACTGCCTGACCTGGGGCATGTCACACACTCTCAGCCCCCCAGGAAACCCTGTGATAGATTTGCTTTAGGGTTCCCATAAGTCACAGAAATGAGTTGAAGGCGTACAATAACAACAGCAGTGGTACCAGAGGCAGAAATAACATGGAAAGAATAGGGATAGGAACCTACACAGCAAAAACAACAAAGAGCAATCCAACATAGTATATTCAGTATGTATCTAATTCAGTCTATATCTAAATTCCTGACTAGCAGTATGCTCATGTGGGATGAACAACAAGTTCTGGTACACTTTGGTGAAGTAAAGGAATATATTTGGACCGTTTCAGAGACTACTTGAAAGCTGCTCGCAAAATACATCCGGGGATGACTTTTCGTTCACCAGATCCCGTTTTTTTCATGATTTCCATTTTGCCAACCAAACTTACAGATCTCTCTCTTTCTCTCTCTTTTTTTAACAAAACATGCTGGGGATAGCTGGCAAGGCAGACTTATCAGTTGTCCCATTTTTCTCTCTTGTTTTGCTGTTCACGCACGCTCAGTAAGGGATTCCAGAGGCAGCTGCTGTTTAGCTTACAAAACAACTGCTTTGTCGTCCCTTTTACTTGTAAAGCACCATGTACAGTGATGGTGTTATATAAATAAATGAAAAGAAGACGAAGAATACCTTATCTGTTGCCGACAGCAGCACACGACTGTGGTAGGATTGGCTAGAGCAGAAATCCTTTCCTTTCCCAGCTCAACATTCCTTGGATTGTATGTTACGGACACGCTGCTGAAACCTGGCACCAATATTTTGAATTTCTCCGGCTTTCCTTCGCCATCTTCCCAACACCGGTGCTGGTAAAACACATCCAGTGAAAGTAGAAAGACTGGGCAAGTATAGAAAGACTTTCTAAAAAATAAAAAAGGAGTTTCTTTGTGGGAGGCTTTGTTAAGGGAGGTATGCCTGTATAGGTATACCTTAGTCAACAAAGTACTGTAGATGGGTTCCTGGGCATTACTTCTTTAACGGAAAATTTAGTACCGCAAGCAAAAATAACAGGAAAAGGATAGGTCCCTCCACCACAGAGAAAGAGCTCAACATGTTTCAACAAACTTTTTATCCAAAGCTAACAAGATGTCCATGGGGAAGGAAGCAACCAGGTCAGCTAAGTAAGCAAAAATATTTTGAATCTTCTAGGGGTGATTTGAGAGCTTCTTCCAAACTGCATCCAGGATGACTTTTCTTTCACCAAACTCTGCTTTTCTTATGATTATGAAAGGTCTCTGCTTCTATAACTTCTAGGGAAAACTGATGAGGAAGGCTTATCTGCTTTCCTCTCTTCTCTCTGGCCCATATCACACCACACGGTTAAAGTGCTATATTCCACATTTAACTGCCATGCCAACATTCTGTGGAATTCTGGGGTTTGCAGTTTAGTGAGGTCTCAGAGTTCCCTGGCTGAGAATTCTAAATGCCCCTCTCTAAACTGCAAATCCCAGGATTCGATAGGCTGTTGCCATGGCAGTTAAAGTGGAATCATAGTGCTATTACAGTGTAGTGTGGTAAGGACCTCTGTTTTGTTGTCCATGCCTGCTCAGTAAGGAATTCTGGAGGCAGCTGCTGTTCGCCTTGCCTGTTGTAGGCAAGCACGTGGCTACACTAGGACCGACTGAAGTAGGATCCCATACTTTCCCAGCTCAAGCTTTATTGCCATGTTTAATGCAGATATACTGCTGCAAAGTGATCCCAAAACTCTGTTGTTTTTCCGGTCTCAGTTCCTTCCTCTGAAGTATAGCTTCTACAGCACTTGGGATTCATTGTCATTTCCGTCCGAGTACTAACCACAGTTGAATTTCCACAGCTCAGCTTCCAAGATCAGATGGGATCTGGTGCCTTTAGGGTATCTAGGCCAAAAGAGATCTTGTTGTTGTTGTTGTGTGTCTTCAAGTTGTTTCTGACTTATAGCAACCCTATCATGGGTTTTTTAGGGGCTGAGAGTGTGTGATGTGCCCATGGTCATCCAGTGGGTCTTGTGGCCCGGTCTCCAGGATTGTAATCCAACACTCAAGCTACTACATCATGTTGACTCTCCAAAGAACTCAAGGAATACAGAGATGATCTATTTTGTGTCACTTGATTCTCTCTCCTCAGTCTCTGCTGAGTCTTGTTCTCAGTCTTGTTCTATCCCCTTCCTTCCTTCCTTCCTTCCTTCCTTCCTTCCTTCCTTCCTTCCTTCCTTCCTTCCTTCCTTCCTTCCTTCCTTCTTCTTCTTCCTTTGCTCTACCAGCCAAAGGGCAGTCATTCCCCAGTGTTACTGAGAGCATGAGAAGAGAGCTGGGAGCAGATCTTCTGTCCCATCCCTTATTTTAGCTATTATTATTTTACTTTAAAGGAAATATTAACATTGTGAAAGTTAGCACTCTGTTGCCAAAATATGTAGTTTTATAGGTACACAGGACATTAGGGTAGAATTCTAAAACGTGAAGCTGTATGGTTGACTATGAATTTCTTCAGTTAGTAACACCCAGATATTCATGCATGTTTTTGAATAAAATGTGTTGCATGATTAATAAGAGTCAATAAAAAAGAAACCATATAGTGAAGAATTTTGGTCCCATCCTATGTTTTTTCTCTTAAATTCTAGGCACGGGCTGAGACTCTCTAAAATAACACCACCGCCCCTCCTTCTGATGCCTTGGATCCTTGAGGTGTCCTGCCACCCCTTGGGTTGACCACACCGCACTGGCCAAAACCGCCGGATCGGCGCAAGAGACGGCTGAGCCATGGCGACAGCCCACACCCCAGGCCCCCTGCAGGACGTGACATGGAGGGTTCTGACCCTCCGGAGCCCCCCACACTAGGCTTACCCTGCCAGAATATGGGGCGGGAGGCGTGCCCCTTGGAGAGCGAGGGGTCGGCCGTTGGGGGCCTCCTCTTGCTGGCGCTGAATGGGCATCGGGAGCCCAAGCGGCGCCGGCTTGAGAACGGAGATTCTGAGGGCGACGGAGCAGCCAAACGCCACCGGGGGCCTGATCCCAGCGAAAGCCGTGTCCCCGTCAGCCGGTTGGCCCTGGACTACGTGGTTCCTTGCATGAACTGTTACGGGATTTGCGTCAAGGACTCGTTTCTCGGGGAGGCGTTGGGCAGCCAGATCTTGGCAGAAGTGGAGGGTCTGAATCGCAGCGGCAAGTTCCGCGACGGGCAGCTGGTCAGCCAAAGGATGGTGCCCTCCCAGAGCATCCGGGGAGATCAGATCGCCTGGGTGGAAGGCCGAGAGCCTGGCTGCCAAGCCATTGGCACGCTCATGGCGCGCATTGATGAGCTGATCATGCGTTGTGCCGGGAAGCTGGGCGAGTATGATATTAACGGCAGGACCAAGGTAAGTCACGGCCAGTTAAAGCCCTGGGCTGTGTTTTTGGGATGGGGCCTGAGTGAAACTGTAATAAAGAGGAGAGTGCTTCTGGGCATGCACAGAGTGCAGATATTTCTCTGCTCTCCATGCCCTCAAAAGAACAAAAAAGGGGTTCTTTCCAGGTAGGGAAATGTGACTTATTTTCAAGTCCTGGTTGAGAGAGAATGAAGAGATTGACAGAACCCCAAGGGGCCAGTTTGTGGGTTCACACCAAGGGCCAGAAGTCATTTTGGGGCTGGTTTGGTTGCCAGCAAGAGCAACCTCCTCCAGAAAATCTAACTTGTGCTCCGTTGTTCGTTTGCAAAAGTGTGTGTTTTATGCTCTGTGGTACAAAGGTTTTTAATTCCAGATTCTGATATTCCTGTGCTTTTGTAAATGGGGTGATTTTGTGTGTGTCCCAGTTTTCTTTCACACAGGGATCTGTGGAAAGGGGCAAGGGGTGGCTCTTCCCTTCCTCTTGCTCCCCACCTCGGAAGGAGGACCATGGAGCACCGAGGCAGTTTCTCTGCCTCCTTGTATTCTCAGAATGGGGCTGTATGCTTAAACTGGGTTTGAACAAAGTCCTGTCCTCTAGAGGTTCCCGGTTCCCGGTGTTCCTTCTCATTGTCCATGCTGGTTAGTGCTCATGGGCTTGTAACCCAGCCACACCTGGGGTTCTTTTGCATTATAGAATTATAGTCCTATGATCCCACGTTAAGTATTATGGCTGCCTTCTGTGGAATCATGGTATTTGTAGTGCAGAGAGCCACCGGAGCTTCCTGGCCGAGAATTCTAAACACCCCCTGTCTAAACTGCAGATCCCACAATTTCATGGGATGCAGCCATGGTGGTTAAAGTGGAATTGTGGTGCTATTATAGCTGTGTAGAGCTAAAGGGTCCCTTGCTTGTTGTGGAGTTGATCTTCCTTTGCGCTTTGGAGAACGGAGCCACTGTCAGGTCCCTTTGCATGTGACATTGCGTTTGAAAATTATCTGTCTGGCCCTGGTAGCTCTGTTCAGCAACTACGGGCTGGCTTTTCCTATGGCAGAAGAAGCCGCCTTTGTAAAGCCCCTCTTGCTCTCTACCCTGAACCTTGGGGAATTTTGCATTTCTGTAGACTTCTTTCTAGAAAAAATAGATGAAGAACCCGTGCTGTCTTAGCTGGGCATTTCCAACTTATTTCTGTCGCGGGCAGAAGAAAAAGGAGATACATCTCCATTCTTGAACATTAAGAAAACAAAAATAGTGATTTTTGACAGATGATTTGCATAACCTTAAAGTAGATGATAAAGACATTGAAATAGTTCAAAATTTTCCAAACTTTGGCTCGGTCATTAATCAGAATGGAGATTGCAGTCAAGAAATCAGAAGAAGGCTGGGACATGGAAGGGCAACTATCAAAGAACTAGACAAGATCCTGAAATGTAAAAATATATCATTGAATACTATGCCATTGCCTGTCCAGTTTCTGTGTATGGTTGTGAAAGTGGGACAGTGTAGAAAGCTGGGAGGAAGAGAACCAATTCCTTTGAAATGTGGTGCTGGAGGAGAGTTCTACAGATACCCTGGACTACTAAAAAGACAGATAAATGGGTCCTAGAGCAAGTCAAGCCTGAGCTCTCCCTAGAAGCCAAGAGGACTAAACTGAAACTGTCATACTTTGGCCTTATCATGAGAAGACCTGACTCGCTAGGAAAAAAAAGACAGTGGTGCTTGGTAAGGTGGAAGGCTGTAGGAAAAAAGGAAGACTGCATTACAGATGCATAGACTCAATCAAAACAGATCCATCCCTGAATTTGCCAAGACCTGAGCAGAACAGTTGAGGATAAGGTAACTTGGAGCTTTCTCTTTCATAGGGTAGCCATAAATTGAAGTTAACTTGATGGTAGTTAACAACAGCAGCATGTCTCCCAGTGCTCAGTGGGTGGTTATTGTTTTTTTTTGTTTGTTTAGAAACAGGCTCAATGCGTTTTGGCCTATGTGTACATTTTAAAATGTGTTGGGCTTGTTTTTTTAAATAAATAGTAAAAAAAAAACAACAACCATCTGCTGAGCACTTAGAGACCTATCTCTGCTCTTTTTTTCCTGTAGGTTTCACTGGGAGCAGTATTTGCTTCTTCAGTTTTCCAGGGAGCTGTAGCAGCTTAGGCAGAATGATCAATGAGGACTAGGGATTTGAAGAGTGCCTCCTGCCCCACCCCTTCCCTTTGCTGTCTTCATCCATGTTTCCTTGGGAGTAGGCAGCAGAGAACCAAACAGCCCTGGAAAATGCAGAAGGAAATGCAGCCCCACCCTTCGTATTCCTTGAATTGGTAGTAGAAAGCCTCCAGGATCAGTAAGAGCGACTTGTTGACTGTCTCTTGCCCCTGTATCTCTCCTGTTCGGGTGGGGGGGAAGCCTGGGTGCCCTTTCAGCTGCATAGTTGTAGTGCAATGATTGTCCTGGATGCATCCTGAGGAATCCTGGGTTTTGTAGTTTGGTGAGGCCTTATCGCTCTGTGGCTGTGGCGTTTAGCTCTGTGGCTAAATGCCCATCCCTCCATTCCAGATCCCAGGATTCCGTGGCCATGGCACATAAAGTGGAATGGCTGTGCTGTAACTGTATAGTGTGAAAGGGCCTAATCTCTTATCAGGAGGTAGAAGCATTCCTTCCAGCTGATCTCATCATCGTGACGTCGTGTCCTCCCCGTCGCCCCAAAAAAGGAAAAGAGGTGGGAGGAGAAGTCTAACAGCACCTTTTGAGACTAACTGATTTATTTCATGGTGAGCTTTTACGGATTTCAGTTTACTTCTTCAGATATTTAAAGCCTCCGATATTTAAGCACAGTGACATAGTTGTAGGGGTGAGTTGGGGTGAAGTAGGATGTGGAAAGATGCAAGTTGTGACTCTGGCTGTAAAGCTTCGAAGAGTTGCATTAAGATGAAGTAGGTTTGTCAGACGGTTGGTCTGCTGATTTTATAGAAAGCAATAAAATATACTTACCAGAAAGTAAGCAGCAGAAGATCTCTTCCCTTTCTTTGTTCATTTTCGGCGTAACAAAATGCTTCTCAGGCTATCTCGCAATTATTTTTTCCCATTCTACAAGGACTGGCCCCATATGCGTACCCATTGGTTCTCTTGGCTTTTTTCTCTCTCGACAGCTCTCCAGGGACTGCTGGTGAGAGAGGTGCTGGTATAACAGATCTAACAGATCATGGGTATTTCTTTGAAAATTGCTACCTCTCTTTCTCCCCATCTGCCAAAAATCAGTTGTTCTGGGACTCCCTCCTTCACTCTTGTATGTTTGCCTTTGTTGCTGCCTTGGGCTGATGCTTGAACCCCGTAACCACACCAATTCATGGTGGAATTGCCCTGGGGGGAGTGGGTTGTTGTGAGCTGGAATCATTTCCTGCCCGGGGCAGGGTTTAAATCAAGCCTGGGAGGGGTGTGCCTTATATAGCTGCTCAGTGCCCCCACCTTTCCGCTATGTAACTTCTGGGCACAAGGGGGAAAGGTTGCTGGTCAGGTCAGCCTTGGCTTGGAAAGGCAGCTTCTCCAGTCCTATGATCATCTTCCACTCTCCCGGCCCAGCCCCACCGGCTGATTCGGAAGAGCCAGCCGTGCTTGATTTCTGGCTGGGGTTGTCTAGGTGACGCCTTCGCCGATCCCTCTCCAGCCGCGCTGTTTCCAGTGCTGACGGCAGTTTCCTTTTGTGCCGACAGCCCTTTGACCTCAGAATGTGGTTTCGTTCCCTCTGGAGCGCTTTTCCGCTACATCAGCAGTGGGCAGAATCCGGCCCTCCAACTTTTGTTGGACTGCAGCTCCCAGAGGCGTTGTTATGGGCCAGTATTTTCTATCAGCTGCTTAGTTAGGTATACAGTTGGCCCTCCACATTTCTGGGTTTTACTTTTGCAGATTTGTTTATTTGCAAGTTTCTGTAATGCTTCTGTAACCTCGGGCACTTCTTTTCTGCACGAACCTTCCCTTCCGGTGGTTCGGATCAGGCCATGCAATTAATTTAATTTAGATTTAAAAACCCGCCTTTGGTCTTCCTCCTCCATCAGTTGCTGCCTGGCCACCTAAGGATTTGTCAGCACCCCAAACCTTCTACCGATGGTACCCCACACACCCAAGGAAGGAGCTGGATGAGAGAGAGGAACTGTAGGGCCACTGTGCCGACCCACTCTCTTTCCCTTTCCTTTCCTTGACCTGGTTTGGACCTTGGGTACACATTCTCTCTACCGTGCTTCATCTCCCTTCCCACACACGCACACGCGCGCGCGCGCACACACACACACACACACACACACACAAACCCATTTTGATATTTGTGATTTTTCCACTTTTGCGTGAGTCCAGCTTCTCTGACTCTAGTGAATGTGGAGGGCTGACCGTAAAAAGAATGGAAGAGGAAGGCAAAAGAAAAAGGAAATGTGGCAGCACCGTTTATGGCCGGCTGTTTTGTATTTTTGCATGAGCTTTCGTGGATATAAAACCCCCTTAATGTATTTTGATATATTTGTATTTATACATTTGTGGATATAAACCCACTTCTTTGAGTGCAGTACAGAATGTACTGTACGGAGTCTACAGAACAGAGTATATTTAGTATGCTTAACTAAGTAATCTCTCCTGGCCTGACCACTCGGCCCCCCCCGACGGAAACATCATTCACCGGTACTGAGATCACTGGGAGGATGGATCTCCTCCCCATGCAGCTGATGTCTCATAAACCAAGTTGCGTGGGGGGCCTTTTACAGTCCTGGCAATACAGTCTCTACCATGACTCAAGCAGTGACTGTGAATGGAGGACTGTTACGGAGGAGTAAATCTAGGTAACACTTCCACATTCACAATTGCTGCTTGGTCACAGTTTCGACGCAAGTGCCATGATTGTAACTCCCCACCAAACCTACTGTAATGGGCATTGGCAGCAAAGGGAGAAGGAAGTCCATTCTCCTGGTGATCAGAGCATGCGTGAGTGACGTTTCCATCAGGTTTGTGGGGGTATGGCCAAGAGAAGGTCAAGTACGATATACTTAACTAAGTAGCTAATAAGAGAATTATTTGTTGGTATGTGCCTTTGAGTTGTTTCTGACTTATGGTGACCCTAAGGCAAATCTATTATGGGGTTTTCTTGGCAAGGTTTGTTCCGAGGGGGAGTGCCCCTTGCCTTCCTCTGAGGCCGAGAGAGTGTGACTTGCCCAAGGTTACCCGATGGGTTTCTGAGGTTGAGTGAAAATTTGAATCCTAGCTTCCCAGTGTCCTGTCTCAAACGACTGCGCCACCCTGGCTCTTCTACCAGAGGATACTGGCTGTTGTATTGATTTCTTTCCTGCCCTTTCCCCGATATTGGGATTCACGGCAGTTTACAAATTATTAAAGCCAGTGCAGATTAAAAATATGGCACACCACTTCACACACACACACACACACACACACACACACTGTTGCTCCGTAATTAAAATTTATAAGGCCTGCTTGAATGAAAACAAAGCTCAGGCTTTGTTTATTGCATTGTTTACTTCAGATGCTGTGCTGCAACCCAAGGCCAAAAGTCTTTCATCATCCTTTGCACAGCTGATGCTGTTAATATCTTCCAGCTAGGCAGAGGAGGAAGAAGAAAAAGAAGGTGGGCAGCTATCAAGAAATTTGGTAAAAAGGAGTTTCACTGCTCAAGGTTTTGTTAACCAAAGTATTCCTGCATTAAGGTTTCCAGGGGAACCTTTCTTCTGTGAGCGCTTTTTTTTTTAAGACAAATTAAAATGCCAAATTAATACCTATGGAGGAAGCTCTCTCTCTCTTTCCTTTTCTCTCTGTTTTGTTTTTGTGTTGTTTTGAGGCTGGGACTGGAGACAGGATCCGCTCCCATTGGAGCAGGGAAGGAGGCGGCTTACATTGCGGTTGGCTTCTCAGTACTGAAAGTGATCCGTCTTTTCCAGGAAGACCTCGGCTGCCTTTGGCTGTTCCTGGAATTCCACTGGGCCTCCTCCCAATGATGGGTTTGGTTGTAAGGCAAGCCCTCGCTTGGGTCTAATACTTGTGCATTTGGCAAGGGAGTGGGGAGAGAACAGTGGGGTGCGTGTGTATAATTTAAGAGCTGGATCGAAGCATGCTTTGCAGTGGATTCTGGGGTGCAGGTGTGGAGAAATGCAACATATTCTCTCTGGTCTTCATCGCTGGTTGCATTGTGTTTTCTCTGGGAGATGTGGGCCAGCTGAGCAGGGAGTGTGTGGTAAGGGTGGGGAGGAGGTCCCCTGGTTGTCTTGAGGTTCTCACCCCAATAGCGTCCTTCCTGAGGCAGGGTTACACCCTAGAGGCTTGGGACAATTTTGTACTTCAGTCCTCTTTTGCATAAGGCAGGCATGGGAGAGATGTGGCCCATCAAATGTTTTTGTATTGCACCTCCCAGCATTTCTCACTTGTTGCTTCCTGTGAAATACAGCCTATAGAACCTGGTATTTGTTGGCAATCTCCTCTCCAAGTTAGTACCAGGGCTGACCGTGCTTAGCTTCCAAGATCAGATGGGATCTGGTGCCTTTAGGGTTTACAGGGACCTTGAGCTTAATCTGGCCTCTGTCTTTAGCCAAAGGTCATCCCACTGGACTCCTTGGGCCTTTTGCACCCAGCCCCGAACTGAAGCAAGATCAGGACTGCTAGCAATTATCCCCTCCTGGGGGTGCTGCCAGTATTTATTAAGCTTGAAAAAGTGACTTTTTTGTGGGGAGCATGTTAGCTGCAGGACGCTGGGAACTGTTGTCTCAAAAGGTGACAGTTCCAAGTTCCGGTGTGTTGCAACACTACACACTGTGGGTGGAAACTGTGTGGCCTTGCAGAGTTTGTTGGACGTCAGTAGCCATTTCTCACTACACAGTTTTAGCACTGTGATTCTAGTTTGACTACAATGGTTGCATCGCATAGAATCCCAGGATTTATGGTTTGATGAGACACCTAGGACAAGGGTTCCCAAATTTTAGTTCTCCAGAAGTTTTGGACTTCAGCTCCCAGAATCTCTCAATGCTAAGAGTTTCTAGGAACTGAAATTCAAAGCAGCTGGAGGACGAAATGTTGAGACTCACTGTACTAGAGCTTTGAAGTGTCCCATTCTAAACCAAAAATCCCAGGATTCCATAGGACAGAATCACGGTACTTAAAAGTGGAATTGTAATGGTATAATTTTGCAGCATGGAAGGACCCCATGCCTTAGACAACTTGGCTCCAGGCGATCTGAGGGTTTCTGTCTCCCATTATGAGCCCATCAGAGTTCTCAGATCTTCAGGAGCGGCCCTTCTACCTTCTCAGGATCAGTTTGATGAGAACAAGAGAGAGGGCCGTCTCCACGCTGCTCCCAGACTCTGGAACTCTCCTTCCACAAGCAAGTGAAAACATTCCTAATCCATCAGGCTTTTGGAAATTGACTGGGATGGGCTTTCAATGGCATGCTGTGCTCTTGATTTTTTTGTAGCCTGTCAATGAAATTGAAGGGTTTTACCTCTGCAAATGGTTTAATTGTAGACTAAACAACCTTTTGGGTTTGTACTTTTTATGGGTGCTTGGTGTAGTTTTTAATCTATGGGGTTTTTTTTAATGAGTAGCTAGCTGTCTTGTGTCCCATTATAGGGAAAATGCAAGGTATATAATGATGGTGAAGACTGTATTATTATTTTCATTAATGTAATGGTTCTCTTCACAAGCTTTGATTGTTATTCTGTAGCTTGATAATAGGCTTATTATTCTGTCGGGCTTCTAGAAATTGACCACGATGGGCTTTTCTAATGGTGTGCTGCACTGTTTTGTTGGTCAGTACATAGCCTTTTAATGAATATTAAGGATTTTAACTTTGCAAATTGTTTGCTGGTTTTCGAAATAACTTATACTTTTCACTGATGTTTGTGTATAATTTTTAATTTGTATTTTTAATAAGTTATGATTATAGGTGCAGTCAGCCCTCCATGTTTGTAGGTTTCACTTTTGCAGATTTGATTATTCACGGGTTATTTACTGTCACCTCTGCTGCCTCCCTCTGCCATTTTTAATAGGGACTGCAAGCCTCGTGAGGCTGAGAAACTGCAAACGAGGCTTGGAGGTCCCTATTAAAAATGACGTGGACAGCAGTGGAGGTAACAGTAAACCCCACCAGCCACCTACTTCTGCCTTATGATGCCTCAAAGGAACCCACAGTGAATTGAATATGGTGATCATACTTTTCTGTGTGTTAAACATGGTTTAGGGGGGCCTAGAGTTAGTCACGGTTTTTCCATTTTCACGGGGTTGCTGTGCCCCTAACCCTAGCAAATGTGGAAGGAGGACTGTATATGTATAAAACACAGGTTTGTGCGTCTGTGTATCGTTATAATGTTATATTAAAGATGCATAATAAATCATATTAAATAATGTATAGTAATATATAATATAATAATAAGTTGTTAGCCACCTGGAGTCCTATTATTGGGAATAAGGTGGGATATAAGTGAAAAGCATCATTCTCCCTCCCGCCTCCAAAGAATCTGAGATGCAGCCCTCTCTCCTGCCCTGGCGTGACCCTGCTAGAAGCTGCAAAGGAGGGGACAGATGAGTAGCTGACAGAGTTGCTTCCTCCGTTCTCCGAATGAAGCCGGCAGGCCCGAAAGCATCGGTAGGGTGAGGAGCACATCTGTCTCCTGCCTGCTTAGGTAGCACAATGGCTCCTTATCGGGCATCATTATCAGGAGCTGCTTAATTGCACAGCCCAACGGCTGAGCTCCCGCCGGGGCAGCTGCCTGTCCTCGGGTGACCCTGCGGGAGCATCCCACGTGGGTCGGGCCGGGGAAAGGGAGGGGGGTGGATTCTGCGTCACGGGGACTCGATGTCCTTGGTGCTCCCGGGAACAGCGAGGGAACAGGACGCACCAGCCTCAGCCGGGAGGGGTGCGAGGGTGCTCCCGGGGGGGGGGAGGGGGACGGAGTTTACCGTCTCCTCCCTGCCCTTTCTGGAGCGTGGATTGGATGCAGGATTTCTTTCAGAGTTTGGGGGAAGGAGTGGAAACCGCAGGGTGGTGGTGGTGGAGGAATTTCACCACTTTTGCAATTTCCACTGGGCTTTTTTTTTTTTTTTTTTTTTTTGTGGTTGCGGTGGAGGAAGAGGAAGAACTGTCTTCATGGGTTTGGCTCTCTTCCCTTGTTGCTGGCAATAAATAACCCCCCTCCGCTCATCCCCTCCCAGTCATTTGTTAATCTTTTTTTATGGCAAAAAGGCAAGATGTCTTCAAGGATGCTTCAGCATTATAACCCCTCCTGGCCTTATTTTTCAGGCACTCCAGTTTCTTAATTTTTTAGGTAGTTCTTATTTATTTATTATTTATTAAGTTCTTGTTAATTTGTTATTTATTTCTAGCTGTCCCTCAGCCTGAGGCAATGAACCGACAAAAACAATTAAAATAGTGCACAGATTGTTTTTAAACTTTTGAAAGAACGTGTTTAGTTTTGCAAAACAAAAACTATCTTAGGAACTATCCCCAAATTTTTTTGAAAGAATGAAAACAGAGCCGTGCTCATACAGCCCTGTAGTTCAGACTTTTTAGCTTTGGTTAAGTAACAGGAGAACTGTGCTTCTGAACATGTATAGAGTGCCTTTGGTTCCTTGTCAGGATGCTTGAAAAAGGCTTTGCATGCCTCTGATTAAAAGGAAAGGCATTCTGGGATCAGGCCAATTTGGGGAAGAAGATGTTTGTGCCAGAACTTGGAAAAGTTACTTTATTGGAGCACAGCATTCAGAAATTCCCATTCACAGTTGGCCAAGCTGGCTAAGGCCATCTTGGCTAAGGATTTTGGGACTTGTTGTCCAAAGGAAAAAAAAAGTAATTTTTGTAAGTTTTGTGTTAACAGTAAAATGTGTAGTGTTTTTGCTTTGCAGTTTATGGCCCAGGATGTTTGGATGGGGTGGTGGAAGGAAAGACAGTTGTTTGTTGGGTCATAGTGCCTACAGGAGTTATTGCTTATCTGTAGGTCTGTTTGCTGCGTGAGTCTGTTGATGCATTTTTATTTTTAGAAGTGTGGAGTGAGGAATGTATCAGTCATCAGTTTTTTTTTAAAAAAAAATATCCAAGCTTCAGAACCGGCAGTCTGAAAGGAGGTTTGATTCTAGTACGTGTGAGGGGGAAAGGCATGGGTCCTCCAAGCCACGTGCAGAGTGCCTTCTTTGTAAAGCCCCGACTGAATTTGTGTTAGAGATGTAAGCCACCATGTTCTCCCTGCATTCTGCTCCTGGTTTTTCTCTCTTTTCCCCCATCCCCACCGCCATTCCACTCCGTTGTTGCATGCTCTTTCTGGTCTTTGGACAGACTACGATTCGCAGATTCTGCTGTCGCCCTCGGGTAGCTCTGAGATGGGCCGACTGACTTCTAATGGCAGCCTTGCAAATTGCGTCTGTGGCCTCTTGGTGAATCCCAACTGCAGTAGCCCACTGAATGATCACAGGACCTTTCTGCACTACACGGTTACAGTCCATTATTCCACTTTCAACATCCTATGGAATCCTGGGCTTTGTAGTTTAGGGAGGGGCCTTTAGAATTCTCAGCCAGGAAACTACAAACCCCAGAATTCCACAGGATCTTGAAAGTGGAATAATAGCACTATAACGCATGTAGTGCGGAAAGGCCCATAGAATGGTTTGGGGGTTGGCTAAGCCTTTGGTGGTTGATTCCGTGGGTCTGTTCTAGTTGGGATCTTCTTTGCTGCCCCAACCAAGAGGGTTTAGCTTTTAATCCATCCGTCCATATAGCTTTCTATGTAATTTTAAAACTGGGGAGGTTGAGAACTGACTTGGACACCTTTTTGCTTTCTGGTTGCCTGGTCACTCGGAAGAGATTTTCCCTTCGCCCAAGGTGAGCAGCTGGGAGGCACGGCCGCTGGTGCACCTTGCCTGATACGTGGTTGGCCGAGTGGGGCGGAAGGTGGAACTTAAGCGAGAGGAGGCATCGGCAGGTCTGTGAACTGTTTGGTCCTGTCCCTGGCAATGAACCCCCCTCCTCTCTCATTCCCTCCTTCCCTCCAGGCCATGGTGGCATGTTACCCTGGCAACGGCATGGGTTACGTGCGACATGTGGACAACCCTCACGGAGACGGGCGCTGCGTCACGTGCATTTATTACCTAAACCGGCAGTGGGATAGTAAGGTAGGTGGTAGAGCGGGGGCAGAGGCGGGAGGGAGAAGTCACAGTATCCATCATATACCTTCTCACCCCAGCTCAAGTTTCATGCATGGCACAGATTTCTTGCTCTGTGATGTGGATCCTTTCCACTTCCCTCCCCTTTGCTGTTTGCTCCTTCCTATCCACCAGCATGCCAGATTCTGCCAGGACTCATTTCAGTAGCCAGAATTCTGCATCATGGGATGCCTGATCCATTCTTTGCAGAATAGGAGATGGGGCTGAAGAAGGTCGTGGTGGCAGGGCTCAGTTTTGGGCTGCAAGGCATGGTGAGGTGGTGACTTCTGTGTCGGTGGAGAGTGGTCAGTCCATTCTGAGGTTTAGTTGAAACTTTAAAGAAGGTGCCCACAAGGTGTGGGAGCCTATCCTCAATAAGATGAATAGCTCCTTTAAAGTTCATATTAAACCCTGGAACAGAATCATGGTCTCACTGATATGGAAACTACCAGCTGCCCCTAATGTGGGCATTCATAATAAAAGTGTGTATGTGTGTGTGTGCCCCTGAGCATATGCAGAGTACCAATCCCAAAGACTCACCAATCACTGACAGCGCAGCACAGGTCTTGTGGTGTGACTTTATTAGGTATTAATTTACTTTGTTTACATCTATAATGCTCCTTTCCTTCAGTGAGCTCAGAAGTGGTATGTATGATGGTGTTTTCCCTGCTTTCTCCTCACAACAGCCCTGGTAGGCCAAACTAAGACTGAGAGAGAGAGGGAGGGAGAGAGAATAGCATCCACCCAAAATCACCCGGTGAATTTTCATGGCTCAGGGGAAATTTGAACCCAAATTTCTTCAAACAAATCGAAAGCCAAGGCAGCCATTTCCACAACAGGGTCCTTTCTTGATGAAATTAATTTTCCCCTCTTGCATGCACAGCAGTAGTATTTGTAAGGTAAATTGCCTTTCAACCTGGAAGTTCAACTTAACTCATAGAATTAGAGTTGGAAAAGATCACAAAGGCAATCCATTCCAATCCCCTGCCATGCAGGAATACACAAAGCACTCTCAACAGATGGTCATCCAGCCTCTGTTTAAAAATCTCCAAAGCAGGAGACTCCACCACACCACTGAACTGTTCTTACCATTGGAAAGTTTTCCCTAATGTTTAGGTAGAATCTCTTTTCCTGTAGCTGGAATCCATCTCTCTGTGTCCTAGTCTCAGGAGCAGCAGAAAACAAACTTGCTCCATCTTTCATATGACATCCTTGAAGCATAGCAATCATGTCACCTCTTAGCCTTCTCAAGGCAAACATACGCAGGTCCTAAGCTGTTCCTCAGAGGCCGTGGTGTCCAGCCACTGATGGACCAGCACCTCCTCCTTCCCACTCCAGGATTAGCCCCAAGTCCCTCTGGAAGCCATAGCTCTCAGCATGGCAATTAAAGTGGGGTCATAGTGCTATCATTGTGTGGTGTGAAAGGGCACCAAGTCAAGGATACCAGCAGTTCCATTGGGGAATGGCGACTGACTTGCTGCCCACCCCGCTTAGGTAGCTGCTCTCCCCACAGACTCTTTCTTGCCTCTCTGTCTCAGGTTCACGGTGGCATCCTCCAGATCTACCCCCAGGGCCGACAGGTGGTGGCAAATATTGAACCTATCTTTGACCGGCTGCTCATCTTCTGGTCCGACCGACGCAACCCGCATGAGGTGAAGCCAGCCTACGCTACGAGGTAATGGGGAATTGCTGGGTATTCATCCTGGCTCTGGGTTTAAGCTGAATAGAAAAAGCGATGTAGAGTTTAGTGGCAGCGAAAGTTTGCAAATTACTGGCCCAGAGGATGTGCGGAGTGACTTACTGGGTGACTATGGAATAACCTAAGCTGAGTTTGGGAGAAAGGGGCTTCCTTCCTTTTGTCCACCAGCAGGATTTTATTTGTTTATTTAAAGTACTAGCATATATACCCAGTGTTGCCTGGGATTTTATTTTCTCATAGGTAATACTTGTTAGAAAGAGTTGAGATCCTGTGTCTCTAATTCCCCAAACTGTCTTGTCCAGTACCTGTAACTTTTCCCCGTATTCCCCAAACCAATCTGTATTCAGAGTTATTCCCATTCAGAGGTTGGAATACACTGCCCTCCTCTTTGCTGCTAGGCCTCATCTCCGTAGCAGCCAGCCTATTCAAGACAGGCCCAAGAGCTCTCTGGCTGAGAATTGCAAAGGCTCTGCCCTAAAGTGCAAACCCCAGGATTCCATAGAATCTTCTTAAGCAGCCAATCATATGAGGTCTTTACCTGACACAGCCAATCATATGAGGTCTTTGCCTGCAGCCAATCATATGAGGTCTTCGCCTGACACAGACAAACAAACTTTGATTTTTATGTATTAGATTTATGTCACCTCTCACCCCATCAGGTCCCCCAAGGGGATGTATAGTGAATAAAAATACTTATAATGTTAAATACATGGATAAAACCTTTTAATACAGATGATTTCTTGTTTTTGTTACGTACCTATAAGGCAACTCTGGCTCATCATGAGCCACTCCACAAAGTACAGTGCGTTTCTATGGACATTTAAGGGATGGGGAAAAGAGTGTCAGATGATAGGATGGTGACTGAGTTCTTCCAAGTAGTTCCTTGCCTTTCCTGATAGCATTATTTATATATTTATTTATAACGTTTATGTATCACTTCTCAGCCTGCCAGAGCCGCCAAAGTGATGTTCAGTGGCTAAAAAAAAGTGTAAAAATACATTAACAACAGCGACAACTTAAAAGCAGACTATAAGCTCTCCTGAAAAATATTTTAAAGCGGGATAGTTTAAACACACAGAACAAATTTCAAAGGCGAAAGGCCGTGTGAAGCAACACCACCGCAGCTGTCCAGTAGAAACTCAGAAGGGATGGAGCCAGCCCGGCCAACTTGGGGAGCAAGTGCCACGGCCACGGTGTTGCTACTGAGAAGATCCTGTTGCATATACACACCAGCCTAGCCTTGTGGGATGGAGGGACGTGCAACAGGCTCTTGCACTGACGATCTTAAGTTTTGGGCAGGCTCATTTTTTAACAGATATATTTAGTAATTTTAACACGAAATAACAGAAACCCCAACTCACATTTTTAACGTAAGCGTGAACATGAATTAAACATGAATTAAAATGCAATACTTATGTGTTAATTCAAAAAAATCTTTTGAACTCAAAACACTAAATGCTATAACTCAGTAAAACATTACCTTACTAAACACTAACTTACTAAAACATAAAAGGACTCTGATACCCCCCAATAAATTATAATGAAAAAGAAAATTAAAAAAAAAATTCTACCATTGCAGATGCAACTAAGCCAACTTACTAGGGTCGCTAGGAACTATTCCACAAATTATTGCATTGTTAGATTTCTTACCGCTCAAAAAGTCCATAAATGGTTTCCAGTTTTTTGAGAAATCTTAAGTTGGCTTATCCTTTAAAACCCGTGTTAATTTGGCTGTTTGGTTTGGGATAACTCAGTAACCTTAATAATCCATTCTTCAGTTGCCAGTGCTTCAGTCCATTTCCAGGGTTGAGCTAACAATATTCTTGCAGCTGTTACCATATAATGAAGACGTAGTCCATGTTTACTGTCCAATTCCATCTGGTGATGTTGCAGAGTCCACCTGTAAGATTTTTTTGAATTAACACATAAGACCAAGCAGGCTCGTTCTGATGTTCAACACGGAGAAACCAGATGTGGCAACCCCCACTTCTTCATTCGGATGAGGGGGAGTGCATATTATCCACTGGAGATTTCCTCTGTATCGGCCTCAGTTGAACTGAAGAGTTGCTGTCCAAGAGCACATGTGTTGCTGGTGTCCTCCAATGGTTGTGGTCCCTTTCAGTTGAATGAGGCTGGCATGGAATAATTCCCTGCTGGATTGTTTATTTCCCCAGTCTGTCTGCTAGACTTTTGACCGGCACCCTCCTCTCCTGGCTCTGCTAGCCCTGCCAGTTCTGGTTCCTTGAACCAACTGATTGCACCTGCCTACTTGTCTGTGTTTGTGTCTTTCTCAGGTACGCCATCACAGTCTGGTATTTTGACGCCAAGGAGCGGGCAGAAGCCAAAGGAAGACACCAGCAAGGTATGTGGAAGGGTGGGTCTGAAACCTATTTCAGTGGGTGAGGGCTCAGTTATTTGGATGCACAAAATGGTGAATTTGTTGGTTTGTTGTAAGTAGGTGTTAAAGTGATGCACTGTGGGACAATAAATAGATCTCGGCTTCGCATGCATACTGCTGGTGTCTGAGCTGGCAGTGGCTGGCTGAGAAAACGATCTTGGATTTGAGCTGGCGACAATGTTGGCCCAGTACTGGGAAAGAAGGAAGTTCCTCGTTGGAAGTCCTAAGGAAATAAACAACCTTCCAATATCATACTGCCCTCATATTAGTCTGTGCTGGGTCTGTGTTTGGAATAGTGAAGGTCAGCACTTTGCCACCAAGTCACAAGGATAGGTTATATGCAGTTCTGATCATCTGAAAAGGAGATTTCAGAGTTGGAAGATGTGACGGAAAGGACAACTAAAATGATCAAGGGACTGGATTTGGGGTTGTGGTCGTGGACCCCACTTCCGTTGCCTTGAAGCCATCCATCAGTTCCCCAAAGCACTCCCCCAACTGCATTTTTTTGCAAAGAGTGTGCAGTGGAAGGAGGTCCAGCCTTCCAAGTTGTCATGAAGGAGCCCATGGAACCCTCCTAGCTTTCCACGAGAGCCACTGTGGTGTGGTGCTTTGAGCCTTGGACAGCGTCTCTGGAGACCAGACTTCAAGTCCCCACTGGGTCATGGAAACCCACTGGATCACTTTGGGCAAGTCCCACTCTCTCAGCTTCAGTTTGCAAAGGCAAACTCCCTCTGAACAAATCTTACCAAGAAAACCTCACAATAGGTTTGCCTTAGGGTCAGCAGAATGCTGAGTGCTGGATTACAAGCCTGAAGATCGGGGTTTGATTCCCTGCTCAGCCATGGAAACCCACCGGGTGATCTTGAGCACATCACACACCCTCAGGCCTAGAAAACCCCATAGTAGGCTCGCCTTTGGGTTGCCGTAAGTTGGAAACAACAATGGCCTTTCACGGGTGTCTGGGCCCACTTTAAAACTATATGAAATCCTTCCTCTCTTGCAGCCTGTGCTCAGAAGGGAGGACCTGCACCAGCGACCCAGACAAGCGCACCCACATGACAGACAGCTGGAGGTTTGCCACGGAGACCTGGGACCCGAAGAGCTTCCCCTTTCTTGGGCCATTTCAAGCTGCCTGTTGCCGCTGCCACCCGCTGCCTGCGTCTGCTGCTGCTGTTCTGCTGTTAATTTTCAACCCTGGCCGGAGGCAGCTGGGGGCTGTTTGGTCGTCACCCAGGAGGAGTTAAGGAGAAAGGGGTTGCTGAGGGAGGGGGGGCCCCAAGGAGGAAGGCCGCACACACCTCTGTGTGTGTGTGTCTGTGTTGAGTTGTGTGGACGATGTGTCTCTAGGGATCGCCTCTCCGTTAAGGTCCGTTTTGCATTTTTTGAGATGACGGAAGTGCCTCCGGTTTCTAAGGAGGCCCCCCTGCCATTCACGGACCTCCTGCCTGCTCTGTTACCCTCCGTCCCCGGTGCTGCTGCTCCGTTTGCTTGGTTCTGCTCACTTTAATCCATCTGTGACTCACCAGAGAGCAGGGAAGGAGGGAGGGAGGGAGGCCGAGCAGGGGGAAACGGCCACAGAGGGGCACCCTCGGGCTGGCTTTGGAAGGAGATGGCCGGTGCAGGTTGGGGAGAGTGAGAAGGAACTGTTGTTTGTCCTCTCTGTGATGGGACGGAATAAACATTACCTCATGAAAATGGCCTGCAATTGCCTTGTTTGTGGAGGGAGGTGAGACGAAAGAGCCTGGACTCCCGAGTCCTCCTCGCCTACCTTTGGAAAGAGGGGAGTCGTTCCAACTGATTATGGGAGGGGAAGTGGCAGTGCTCCCTAGTGGTGTCTGGTGATGCCCGTGTCACTTTCCTCTGTTTTATGAGATAGTGGGTGTTGGATTGCAACCCTGGAGATGAGGGTTTGATTTCCTGCTTGGCCCTGGATGTCCACTGGGTGACCTTGGGCGTGTCGCACACTCTCAGCCCCAGAAAACCCCGTGATACAGTCCCCATAAGTTGGAAATGACTTGAAGGCATGCAACAAGTCAATGAGATCTCAGCAATATGGCTTACAAGTCAGTGGGGTGGTGAGTCTGCTTTGTGCTTTAGTCTAAACTGTAAGGAGCTATCCAAAGGGCTGAACCTGATCCCGCAAATGGATATCATTGTACAGTTCTGCTTAAACCCCATAAAGGATTCACGTCTTCCCCTAACTGACACAGAAGCTCCTGCTGCTTCCAAAGCAAGTTCCCCAGGTTAGTTGATCCTTCCGTGTCTTAGGGTTGCCATAAGTTGAAAACAACTAGAGACTTTCACAGTTGTCTGGCCCTACTTTAAAACAATATGAAATCTTTCCTCTTCTGCAGCCCGCAAATGGGCACAAACAAATGAAGGAACTCATGCACAGCCAGGTCTGTCTTGCTGTCCTGGAACTGCCTGCTGGCTGCAGAGTATGGAAGAAGTTACTTAGCTGGGAATGGGACACTAGAGTGACCAATGGATCTAAGCAATAATTGCAAACAGAAATTACAAGTAAGGAGTAGTAGCTGGAGGCTTCCAGGTCAGTGGACTATGGAATCTATTCTGGGTTTAAGTCTGAACTTCAAAGGGGCTATCCAAGGTACAGAACCTGATTCCCCAAATAGGTTTAGGATATTGGATAACTCATTTGAAGTTCAGTCTAAAATCCAGAAACAATTCATTTCTTTGCACTAACATGGAAACCACTGGAGCCTTCCAGAATTTGGGATGTTTTGGGAACTATTGTCCCCCAAAAGTAACTTTTACAGATTCTGGAATGTGTTCATATATATTATATATTTGTCCCATTTGCATGTGTGAAAATGGAAACAGAGAGTGTTCTGCAAAGCTATGTGTCCTGCCCCAAAGGAACCATCCATTTTGGTTCCAGTGTGACATGTATTTACATAATGTGCGACTGTGGCTCATGGATCTGGATAAATGACATGCTGTCCGTGGGCAGATGTGCACCAAATGAAACAACCACGAGGTGGTGCAGTTGAGCTGATTTCAGAAGGTTTGATGACAACTGGATGGAACTGCATTTTGGCTAAATTGTAATTTAACCCTAGGAGAGAAGAAGCACTTCAATGTGTGCAGAATAGAACTTTCTCAGGACTCTGGCTTTTAAAAAACTTTTAAAACCAAGCTGCTAGTCCTCATGGGGTCTCAAGATTTGCTTTTAAGCCTGTGAGCAATCCCAACTTGAATTTCAGAAGGTCAAGGTGTTGCTGAGCAAGATTTCTTGGTTGGGGGGGGACAGTAAATGAGCAGTATCATAGCTTTTTACTCAATGAAAAGCAGAAAGAGAATGAGTTTTTACAAAATGCAAAGTAAAAGGAAACCCCGGATATCTGCATACAGTATACAGTGGTGCAAATGTGGTGCAGAATTTCAGTGCATGTTCCAGGGTGGGATTCAGGCAGATCCCTGGCTCAGAGGGAGTGTCAGAAACAATCCACCGGCAGATAAGGAAGTGAGGAAGTTGGAGCATCTCTGAATACCTCTTGGGTCCAGTACCAGCATTTAGAAGTCCTGCGGTGCCAGGGCAGTGAAGTGGGGATACTTGCGGGGGTCCCTTCCAGAGTTAGCGAGGGAGGACTTGGAACTGGAATGGACGTGGAACGTTGCCCAGGCCTGTGCATTGTGGTGTCAGGTCGATCTCGGCAGGAGCAACTAGCGGTTGGAGGGTGAAGTGCTGGAGAATGGTGGTGAGGAAGAGGAAGATCTCCATGCGGGCCAAGCCAGCCCCCAGGCAGATCCGTTTCCCTGCAGGTGAGGAGCAAGGGATGTGTGGAAGCATTCATTTAAACACAAATACAATAATGTTCTACCTCTTCAGCAGCGTAGTGGTACATTTTAAAGTTCAGGAAGTCATCTTGATGGTCTCCATAGCCACATGCCCATAGTGAGCAACACAGTGCAGGGGACTTTTTAAAATCTGCTTCAACAAATCAGTGCTTCATCTCTCTCAAGAGATGAGAAATTTGTAAAGCTAATGAGTCTTGATTGTCACTCCTGGGCCAAGCCACTCTCAAATGCATTGTGTAATTACAGGAATAACTTGCAGCAATCTACTGTCATTGGGAAACTCCATCCTTCCATTTCAAGCTGGATTGCAGCTGAGCTCAGAAAATAAAGGGAAGCCTAACAGTTGAAGTCAGTGGCTGGTTGCTTCCGTGTCAATTGGCATAATGAATCTATTTTAAAGGAGTGCTAGTTAAGGTGATGAGGTCTGTCTCCAATATAGATTCAGTACGTTGGATAGTTCCTTTAAAGCCCAAAGTGGATTCACTGTCCCCTGGGCAAGGAAAATGTCGGTTACAGATAACAAGCTGACCTCGTCCCTGCTAATGAAAAAGTCTAAGTGCTTTAGCTTTGCAAGTCCTGTCTCTGCTACAATGCATAGAATTCTCAAGGCAGCGTGGCTGTGCTGTTTGGGGATTTTGGGAGTTGTAGTCCTCCCTGCCTTCTTTGATGAGTCCAAACCTACAAGGAAAATCTGAAAAGTTGGGAAAAGGCTGGGAATGACTCATTGGCACTGAACCACAGAACTGGTTCAATGTTCAGTTGGAGGGGGTATCCCAAAGGCCATCTAGTCCAATCCTCTGATGATGTCAGAAGTGCACGGCTCAACCATGCTTGACCGGTGGCCATCCAACAAAGGAGAGTCCATCACTTTCCCAGGTCAAAGAGCATTTATAGTGAAGAAGTTCTTCCTATTGTTTAGTCAAAGGGACTTAGACTTAGATCATGGCAAGCTTGCAAAAAGAAGACAGTACATGTGGGATGTGTAGGGGAAATAACCTTGAGCATAGGGCTTTTGTAAATGGCTCCTGTCACTCAGTTATCCTCAACTTCTTTGGTGTTTTTCTTGGAATAAAATTTGGCACTTGGTTCTGCTTGCCAGCTGCTTCTGGCAATTTTTATGCCAAGCTGACCCATGATCTCACTCTCTCTCCCCTGCCCCTGTGTGTGTGTGTGTGTGTGTGTGTGTGTGTGTGTGTGTGTGTTGTATAAAAATAAAAGGACCCTCTCCTGGAGAACATCCAAATGCTGGGCCTGAACCTCTTCCGAAAGCTTTCTATTCTGGGCTGGCCAGTGGAACTCAGAGTTAAGAGTTTAATTGGTCTGGAGGTCTTAGGACATGCCGCTTTCTTCTAATCTGATCTGAGTTTGGCCTCTTTATACATGTATATTTATAATGCAACCTGCCTCTGACCTGGGGGGGGGGTGTTCCTGGGGAACAGCTCAGATCAGTGGACCAACAACAATCTGGTCCCGTAGCGGCTGCCAGTTTCATAGCAGTAGCCAGAAGTGGGACTTTGTGCTAGAGGAGAAGTGGAATCTACCAGCTGGTGGCTGTGAATGCCTATGTGACTAATCTCTCTCTCTCTCTCTCTCTCTCTCTCTCTTTGCAGTCATTTGCTGCTTTGCAAAGACTGCCTTCTATCTGCAGCTCTGGAAATCTCTTCATTTCTTCCTTTCTCTGCCACTTTTCTTTAGATGCCTAAGCTGCATTTCTAAATGTTCAACTGAAGCTTTAAGTTCCTAGAAATTTTGGGGATGCAAGGAAGATTTCATGGGGAGGGCAGAATTATTATTTGGAGGGCAATGCCCTTGTTTTTCTGCCACCCTCCCCCCCACCCAGTATTTATACCTGTGATACTTTCCCCAAAACCTAGCCTTTCCATACCTGGAGCGAAAGGCATGAATGCGTCACTGGTTTTGAAACCGTTCTTTTCATCCAAGAAATGGCCTGGGTTGAAGGACGTTGGGTCTTTGAACTGGGTGGGGTCGAAGTGCACCGAACTCAGGAGAGGGATGACGTTGGTGCCCTGAGGAAGGGGTTGTCATTATAATTATAATAATAGTTATTATATTTGTTTATATTTCACTTCCCCCCCTCATGCTGGAATGCAAGGTAGCTTATACAATGTTAGAACCACAGCAGATTAAAAAACATACAAAAACATAAGTAATATGTGTGTGTGTCACTTTAAAAAGCAATTAAGCAATCTATGGAATTAAAACCATTAAAAATTCATTAAACGACAGGCTATAAGAGAAAACGACAAAACAACACATCATTAAATGTAAGTTGCAGTCAATTCCTAAAAGTTCCGGGGGACAGAACTTCTAGGAATTAGGTTTGATGGCCGAAAGGCATGTAGTTAGTATTTGGGAAGGAAACAGGAACTAGAAGAAGCAAAGGCCGTAAGACAGAGGAAACCTAAGAGACAGCACTGTTGAAAAGTAGAAATGGCAAATGCATATAATTGTGTGTGTGTGTGTGTGTGTGTGTGTGTGAAACACAAATACAGTTGGCCATTCACATTTCCTAGGGTTAGGGGTGCAGGACCCACACAAAGGTGGATCATAGAATCATAGACTCATAGAGTTGGAAGAGACCCCAGGGGCCATCCAGTCCAACCCCTTGCCATGCAGGAACACTCATCAAAGCACTCCCAACAGATGGCCACCCAGCCTCTGCTTAAAAACCTCCAAAGAAGGAGACTCCACCACATTCCATTGAGGCAGCAGATTCCATTGCTGGACAGCTCTGACCGTCAGGAAGTTCTTCCAGAGGTTCAGGTGGAATCTCCTTTCCTGCAACTTGAATCCATTGCTCCTTGTCCTGGTCTCTGGAGCAGCAGAAAACAAACCCGCTCCCTCCTCGACATGGCATCCCTTCAAGTATTTAAAATGGCTATCATGCCCACCCGTGCTGCCAGGCGGTGGCTGGAGGAGGAGGAGGAGGAAGAGGAGGACCAGAGGTGGGTTTTTAAAGGGCTGCTCAGCCTTTTCGGAGCCACAAAGAAGGATGGTTCCCCTGAAAAGAAATGCTGGAGGTGGGGTAGGGGCGGGGCTTGGAGAGACACACAAGTGATCAAATCTATGAAAGTGAAATCTGTAAATGTGGAGGACTGACCGTGCTGTATTATAAGGACAAGCGTAAGTATTATCGGCACTAATATTGTTTAAGACAAGAGATGTACCACAAACGACTTCTACAGTATACACTCTTGTCCACAAGATGGCACTGAGTTGATTGAAGAGAGAGAGAAAAAAAGCAGCTCCTGGTTGCAAAAGTGGTGGGCAAACACGACGAAAGGGCAGCACACGAGTTGAACGCGTGGGTTCTGGGTGTGATTCCAACCGGTCGAAAGAAAGCAGGTCATTGAAAAGCAGTCCTTCACATCCGACAACCTAGGAAGCACGGTTCTACACAATCCTTAAAGGTACAAGGAGCCATCGCCAGTTTTCCCTCTGACCACCCTAGGGTAGTTTCATACCTCTTTGTTCCACCATGGCTTTGCTAAACAAAACTGAGAACTGTATTTTGGTGAGGCTCGGTGCATTCTCACATCAATTCCTCTGCCCAGACCGGTTTATTCTGAATTCCCTCAGCAGGGGTTAGGGCTACAATTAGAATTGCCAGGTGGAATCGAGGATGGTGTTCTTGTACCTTTCACGATTGTGCAGAAGAGGGAATTTCAGAGGCCTGTCCTGGTATTTACCTGCCAACCTTAGCTGCAGACAGAAATAAGCCCTTAATGTGCTTTAGCTCCCGTTTGAGGCCATTTCTGCACGGGGCGAGGGAATCGCCCCTTGCCGGTACTTACCGGACTTCTTGGCTCCACGCTTGGCTCCAGGCTGGTCTGGAGCAGTGCGTGGCCGCCGCTCCGCGGACGAAAATGGCGGCTTCCGGTTGGTCGAGGCTCTCCACCAACCGCTCAAGCTCACCGGCCTAAAGCCCGCCCCCGGTGCGGGAGCACAGGTGCGGGAGCACAGGTGCGGGAGCACAGGTGCGGGAGCACAGGCGCGGGAGCACAGGCGCGGAGTGGCGCGCTCCATGCTTTTGAAAGACCTGTTTCAAGCGGTCTTTCAAAAGCACGCTGGACGGCCACTCCAGGTCGTTCCGCAGCGGGCTGAGGCGCGCGACTACACTAAGCAGGTCTGACCCAGTCCGCTCCCAGGTGCACACGTCCTCCCCAGAGGACGCTCTGCACCGTTTCTTTAAGCCCCTGTGGAAATGGCCAATTTGCAGTGAGAAACAAATACCAGGAGGAGAGACTCTTCAAAAATGTTGTATTGTAACTTCCGGTTATTTCTAACTAACCCTCCCATGTGGTTTTCTTACCAAGATTTGTTAAGAGGAGGTTTGCCATCACATTCCTCTTAAGGCTGAGAGTGTGTGACTTGCCCAAGGTCCCCCAGTGGGTGTACAACACTCAAACCACTACACTGCACTGGCTCTCTTTGACAAGACAAAAGCTGTTGAATAACTCCTGCTCCTCAACGGTACGTTCATGTACGTATTAATGAAGGTGGGTTCCCTGAAAAGCAGCCGCGGCAATGCTAAGGATCTGAGGGGGCAAAGTGCAGCCCTGGGTCCCAGGCAGACTCCCAAGGCTGAGCTTGTGGACCTTGACTCCTCTAGACTCCAGAGTCCAACCGCTCTCTGGCAGGGAAGAAAAGGTGCATTCCCTCTTGTGGGAAGCTCCAGAAGAGGCTGTTCCTTTTTCAATAGATTGTCCCCGGCTCCAATGCTTAACATTAAAAATTCTTGCTGTTGCAAAACCAGAAGTAGATTTCTGATCACTGCAATTTTTTTTTTTAAGAGGGGCAGTATTTTTGTTAGCCTCAGAAACTGCTGTGGTGGTTCATCTGTGAAGACAGGATTCAGTCTCCCAAATTCCACACCCACCTCATCTGGTGCTTTCCAATCATTTGTCGTCTTTTGAAGACCCCATGAATTTCATAGTAACCCCATGAATTTCAAAGAGTTTTCTTAGGCAAGGAATCCTCAGAGGTGGTTTTGCCGGTTCCTTCCTCTGAAACATAGCCTTTTGCACCTGGCATTTCTTGGCGGTCTCATCTTCCCCTCCAACATTTCGGAATCATCATAATCATGGTGATGTAATTTTTTATTTCTTACCTGCTTCTCCCCAAGGCTCATGGAGGGATACAACTTAAATTAAAATACAACAAAAAGCCCATAAAACCATTTAAAATACATCAGTTTAAAACTCATAGTTAAAAATTAACTGGGTAGGCCTGTAGATGAAAACTGCGGCCTGTATGGCCAAACCACATCAGAGTGTGATCAAGATGGCAAAAGTTATTAATGAGGAAGAAAACACAAGCTGGGAGATACTGCAGTGAGTTGCTTTTGGCTGAGTCTACAAGGAACGGCAAGATCTGGCCTTCTCCTTTCCTCCCCTGCTGATAACTGAGCGGAAACTACTTTTGCACTTTGGACTCAGTTTGCAGTAAATGAGTTTGCAGGACAAAGCGGGAAAGCAGGAGAAAAGAAATGGGACATTTAAAAGGCATCTGAAAAAGTTGTATGACAGAGGATTAAGCTGGATTGTCCCTCCCAAGTTAGGACAGTTAGAGAGTATGTGAAGAGCAGTCACTGAAGCCTTTCAAAGCAATGTTTGGCATCATGAATGAAAGTTCTAGGCAGAAGGCCTGGCCTGAAGGGGATTTTCTCCTACCTTGGGAAGCAGAAAATCCCGGAAGGGGGTGTCTCGGGTCACAGCCCGAGGGAGACCCATGGGAAGGATGGAGATGAAGCGTTGGATCTCGTAGATGACGGCATCAGTGTACGGCATGCTTTTACGGTCAGCCAGACACGGGGCCCGGTTGGAGCCGATCACTCGGTCGATCTCCTGGTGGACTTGAACTATGGAGAGGCAAAGAGGCAGTATGGGGAAGAGAGAGGGATGTGAGTGGTCTGTGCCTCTCTCAGTGGGACAGATTTCCCTTGGGAAGGGAAATGACTGGCAGGGCCTCTGAGAGCAGCTTTGGCATTTCAGTCTTTTAGAAAACATACAACACTTGAGAAGCCGTTAAGTGATGGTATCATGCATGGGAAAGGGGAACTATCACTGAGTCAACACAAGAGGGCTGAATTTAGTGCCAAGGCCTGAAGTCCTCCACCTTTGATCTGCATGGACTGGTGGCAGTTCCAGATGCGACTCTGTCCCAGCCCTTGCTGGAGACGCTGGGCCTGCAGGGAAAGCAAGGGTTCTGCCACTGAGCTATCATGTCATCTCTGCATCTTCTCCAAGCTAAACGCCAACCCCCTAAGGCGTTCCTCATGAGGCTTGGTTTCCAGAACTTTGATCACCCTTCTCTGGAGATGTTCTAGCTTGTTGATACCCTTCTTGAACTACTGGATACAGCGTTCCAGTTGTCTGACCAAAGGCGAATAGAGTTGCATTACTATAACTTCCCTTGAGCTGAACACTCTGCTCTTGTTGATGCAGCCCAGAATTACAATTGCCTTTTTGGCTGGCCCTTTCTATTATTCCTCTGCCCCGATCCCATGCACATTCTACATACCCCCCTGAGCCTTACCAGCCACCTCAGGGTATTTCATGAGGATGAGGAAGCTGTAGCGAAGAGTCGTACTGGTTGTCTCCGTGCCCCCAAAGAACAGGTTGTGGGTGGTCATCACCAAGGTATCCATATTAAAATAGCTCAGCGGGTCTTGCTTCTCCTGAAAGAGGGGCGAATCAGAAGAGCTTGTGTGGAATGATTTTGTTTTTTGGGGATGTGGAGGAACTGGAGCCGTCGAAGGGGGAGAAGCTCAGAATGGCTCCATCCTCTTGTGAAGAGGGCCCATTCAGCTAGTGGCCATAGTCCAAATTTGGTCCCACAAAAGGCTATCAGATATTTAGACGGGTCAGATTCCACAGGTGTGGGCCCTCCACTGAAAAGACCCCGTCTCTGGTACCTCCCACACTGGTTGGCTGCACTGATAGTCCAGAAAGCCTGCGAGGCCATTTTTTAAAAAATAGTCGAAGTATTATGTGTAAGTCAAATTACATTATGAGGCTCTCAGTTACTTGTTGTGATGCTCTAACATTATAGCAGGAAGGAATAAGGAGATAAAAAAGAGAAATCATTACTTGTAGATTTCAAGAAAAGTGGATTTGTAAATTGTATCGCTGCATCACACTTTCAAATGTTGCAAGCGCTGTTAAATCTCCCCTCTGCTGGATCACAGGTGGGGATTTGTTATCTTTTCTATATTGGAATATCAGTCTTCTTAGCAGCCAAGAGGGCACAAAAAAGGGGACCTGGCCAAATTCTCCTCTTCTTTATCCATCCGTTTCTGTTGGTTGATTTTACTCTACATATAATGAGCTTATCGGGGTGCCCAGTGACTCTCATGTCCACGGGGTGGTGAATCTGTTTTGGGCTTCAGCTTTAAGTTTAAAAAGGTATCAGAACATCTGGATCTACTTCTGTGGACAGAAAGTTCAGCACCTTAGATAGCTCTTTAAAGTTTGGACTAAAACTCAGAATGGATTTGCCATCCTATGATATTGGAACCACCAGGCACTGCTGGGGCTGTTCTCAGTAACTCTGTGAACTCAGGACAGGGCAGGATGTGACACAGCCTGCATTGCTGCATAAGGCAGAAGGAAACTTGCTTTCTGGGAGCTAAAGTGGTTTGTAGCTCAGGTTGGCTGAGTTACTGGGTGGCAGAAACAGTACCTGCTCCATGCGGATAAGGAAGCAGTCGATGAAATCTCGGGGGGCATTGTGGTCCAGACCTTTTTGGTGCTGGTGGATGCGCTCAGCGATGAAGTGCCGGAGTTTCTTGAAGTTCCGGAAGATTTGACGGTGACGCCCAGGGAGGAGGTCCATGACTCGGGGGAAAATGTTGTAGAGCTGGAGAAAGGGCAGTGAAGGGGGTAACAGGGGTAACATAACTATAGGCTCCTTGGAAAGGAAATTCCAGCTCCTTACTGGATCTAGCCCATGTAGTGTTAACAGGCTTTAAAGACAGCAATAAGGGACAAAGTTCATGACATGCAGGGTTGACTGTGTGTATGCAGTGCTAGAAATCTGGCCAAATTTCTAGCACTGTGCCCGTGCGCGCGCACACACACAGAGGCACTAAAATGGTTCATACATAGAATTCTTCCATTTGCTGTGTTCACATTCCCTTGGTAATTTCGACTACCTCCTTTTCTTGGGTGCATAAACTGTATTTCTAAATGGAAAGGGATCTTGTAGCACCTTTGAAATTAACAAAGAAACTGGTAGCGTGAGCTTTTGTAGACTTAAGTCTACTTCATCAGGTGCGTGGATTGAAGTGCCTAGGAAGAGACCTTCACAACTGTGAATGTGAATAGGTATGTGTGAATAGCAAGAGAAATGCAAAGTTTGTCATATGGTGGTGAGCTAACAGGTTCAGTTTTAACAATGGTTGTTGGGAGGACTAAGGCAGGAGGAAAGATGTTGGCTTCAGGCTTCATCTGTACCATAATGCTAATTCTTACACTAGAGGAGTATTTCACACTACGCAATTATAGTCTACGATCCCACTTCTAAGGCGATGTTAATATCCCATGAAATCCTGGGATCTGCAGTTCAGAATTCTCCACCAGAAAGCCTTAGCAAGGTACAAATTCCAGGATTCCACAAGATGGAACCATGGCAGATAAAGCAGAATCACAGGGCTCTTAATTGTGCAGCGTGCAAATGCCCCTGCTCTTGAGTCCGTGCCATGCTTCTCTTACTTGCCTCGCCCCAGAAAGAGCTCATGATCTGGAAGTTCTCATTGAAGTGGTCCAGGAGGATGAGGAAGTCAGCATCTTCATAGTCAAAGCGGTTGCCAAAAACCACAGCACAGATGACGTTGGAAACGGCTCGGCAGACCAGGTTGATGGGGTTGAACGGTGCCCCTGTGAGGGAGAGGAGGAAAAGGTAACCCTTTGGGGTACCAAAGTAGTGCCTTCTTCAGAGGGAACAGGCTCGGCTGGGATTTCTCAAAAACGGAAAACATATACATATATTTAAAACACCTCTGCACATTGCAACCTACATATTAAGAACGGCAATCAAGAGAATAGGGCCCTCCATAAGTCATAAGTATGCTTTGATGGAGGATAGAAAGAGATCATTATTTCAATTAATATAAGAAGTAAAGGCTGCCATATTTCATAAAATGTATCAACCCATTCACACTACAGAATTATAGCATTATGATTCCACTTCAAGTGCTGTGATTCCATCCTATGGAATCCTGGGATTGGTAGCTGAGGGAGGTGCAGTTGGAATTCTCTGCCAGACAGCTCTAGTGGCTCATTAAACTACAAGTCCCAGGATTCCATAGGATGGAACTGTAGCAGTTAAAGTGGAATAATAACTCTATATTTCTGTGGTATGAATGGGATCCTGGGCTCTCAGCTGTTTCCATAAGAGGATTTTCCATAAATTGGTCAGCCAGCTAGATTGGTTCAGTGTCTCGCCCTATTGTTTGGGCAGAAGAAGCATTCCCCAACCTTAAAACCCAAGCTGTTCTTCACTAAATCCATTCTGGGTTTTAGTCCAAACTTTAAAGGAGCTATTCAAGGTGCTGAAGCTATTTGGGGGATGAGGTTGGAGCACCTTGGATTGATCTTGTAAAGTTTGGACTAAAATCCAGCAAAGACAGTCCACTTTCTTGACATGGGATTTGTCCTTCTCCTCTGCAAAAGGCCCAATAGTTCTCTAGCCCTTCTTAGAACCCGGCTACTCTGCCTGCCAGCCCACTAGCCCTAAAATCTGCTCTGGTAATGAGACTCACCATTAGTTTTCCGGAACTCGTGGACAAGGCACTGGGCCTCTTCTTGGATCCGTGCCTCAATGCTGCTTTTCCCCACCCCCAAATTCTTCAGCGTGTGCAGGGCAAAGCGACGCAGGATCTTCCACTTTTCCCCATTGGAGAAGGCGATCCCTGGAGAAGGTGAATATAATCCGTCAGCCTCAGTTTTGTGGTAAGGGAGTGGATGGATGGATGGATGGATGGACGGACGGATGGATGGATGGGCACTTTTCTTTCTGGAGCTAACTTATCATCCATCTAAGAACACCTTTTGAAAGATAGGCCTGGAAAATGGGTGGGTTTGGGGTGCTGTTGCAGTTTGGAGAGTGGAAGAAGGATGGACTGGGACAAGGGTCAAAGGGAGTGGTGGTACAGAGGCTTGGTGGAAGACTGGTATTATGTGTTGTCTATATTGCACCCTCATCAGCAATCTTGTTGCTGCATTTTGTACCAGCTGTCTGAGTCATCAAGGGCAGCCCTACACAAAGCACACTGCAGTAGTCTATTCAGGAACTTATGAGTGAGTGGACTGCCGTGGATACATTATTCCTGTTAAGAGCTGGTGCCAAGCACTCCAAACTAGAGAATCCACTTGGGTCTCTCATGACAAAGACTACCCCTGCACAGGAAACACACTTACATACATCTGAGACCTATAGAAACAGAGAGTCACAAGAATGCAGCCATTGGTTAGTGTTCTATGGCATCTTGGTACTTGTTCCTATTCATATTCCTGTTCCTATTCACTTACCATTGCCCTGGGTGAAGCGGTAGAACACAGGGAAATCCCCACGGCCACTGAAGTCATCAGCCTGGTCCACCAAGGCTTCCTTTACAGCTTGGTAGCCACATAGGACAACACAAGGAAGTGAACCCAAGTGGATAGTGTAGACTGGTCCATATTGCTTGCTGAGCTGGAGAGAGAGAGAGAGAGATGTGTGAATTCTGATATTGCAACCCACTGAGTTGCCTACTAAGATCCTCTGGGAGATTATGGTGTTTGCCCCACTGACCTTAATGGGGAGAGTTTTATCAGATTTGACCTCCTTGGGATGAGAAAGCATGGAAAACTTAATGGCATCATTCAGAGCGATGGCTTCCAGGTTAGAGAAGCTGTCACGTTGCTTGAAATTTGTTGCAGATTTTAAAGGTGCTGTCCAAGGTTCTGAAGTTATTTTGGGAATAGAGTTCAGAACCTTGGAGAGCTCTGTTGAAGTCTGAGAAAGTATGGGGGACTCACAAATGGAAGACGTTGTGACCAAGGATGGATTAAGATGACTGAGAACCATGAGAGTTTCAAAACTAGGCCCTTTTTGTGCGTATGTGTCTACAAAATACAAAAACACACAGATCTCTTTGTGTGAACCAATTTTGCATCTTGCACCTTCAGTTGAACCAGTTAAAGTGGAATAGCAGTGCTGTAACTGTGTAGTGTGACTGTGTCCTGGTCTCAGAGTGATCTCTACATAAATGCTACATGCCCATATTCTGACAGAAAATTTTCCTCTTCTTTAGCATGGCATTTTGTTGCGAGTAGGTACGTTCAGTCCATTATTTAGTGCAGCTAAAAACAGCATGCTTTCAGGGAAACCCTGGACAACAATATAATTTGTCACATCTTTTTGAGTTAATAGTGACAGTCTTGATTCAGACTCCGTGAAGTTTCTGAGCTGTGAATTGCTGGTCTGGATAAGAGGAAGGTTCACTTAAGTGACTATAAGCTGGTTCTGCTGTATTTCAGCCCTACTTTTGGGTCTTTGCAACATGGTAATTCTGGGATGCAGCTAAAATCTTGGCAACCATAAGTGGAAAGAAATTACTCTCATTGCTTAGCTTAGCACTTTGAATAATATGAAACTGGCAAGTGTTCTCTCATAAATTTCTTCTGCTTGTTATGTCCCGATGATAATATCTGAAAACTAACTGGAAACAAGATAATTATCATACTCCTACACATGTAATATCCCTTCCTCTCACCTTTATTATTATCTACAATAATAAAATGAAACATTTGTCTGTGCGTGATGTTAATATCTTCATACCATCCAACCATCTTGATATGGAAGAGGAGAGAGAAACTGGGAAATTTTAAAAGCAGCAGAAAAAGTGGGACAACAGAGATTTAATTGGGACAGTCCCTGTATATTAGAGTCTAAGGGTTGGGTAGCAAGGTATTTCCAGGCAATATTTTCCTTCCACATTAAAAGTTTCTGAATTTGAGGTGATTTGGAGCTGATCTGAATGCCACCAGTGGAGACATTGTGGTTATTCAGTGTTGTACTCTACACATGCTCAGGAACCTTCTCATTTATATTACTTATTTCTTTTATTGTTGTTGTTTTTGTTGTTCCTTTTGTTATAATATTTATATCCCGTCTTTTCCCCAGCCTGGGACTCAAAGAGACTTAAAACAGTTAAAACAAATGTAGCTAAAAATGTACCTCAAAAGAAAAAAAAAAGTAAAATAAAATGTAATTAAACTATAAGTTAAATTAAAACCTAATTAAAAACATAGCTGTTAAAAAGAACAACAAATAGTCAGTACAGCATATTGTGCAAGGCCCATTCCACTCAAAGAGCCAATCTCCAACATCCTGCCGAAACAAAAATGTCCATCTGCCCATGTAAGGATGGTAAGGGGAGGACCAGTCTAACCTCTCTAGAAAAGGGGTTCCAGAACCTGGGAGCAGCCACAAAGAAGGCCTCTCTCATGTTCCCATCAGATCTACTTGTGAGGGTGGTGGGACAGAAAGGAAGACATCCACAGAAGATCTCAAGACATGGGTGGGCTCATATAGGAAGCCTCATAAGCTCCATAGCCCAAAAAACAGGTAGTAAGACTAGATAGCCAACCCTACGAGATCTTTTCCAGATCTAGGTGACAAGTTGCAGCCCATCTTCTGCATGTCTAAATCGGTGGTAAACAAATAAAGAGTTTCACTCTCCTTGGGTGGGAAAGAGTTCCAAAGAATCAGGACTCTGGGAAGCTCATGTTGCTTCTGCGTAAAAAGATTAAGAAATGGCAAGAAGCTATTATTGAATTTGTACTAATCCTCTCCCAAGCTCTGCCAGCCATACAGATCCTGAAATGCCAGGGTTCTCTCTGCTATTGCTGCCAGCTGGGTCGCAGAGGAAGCACTGGCAGAACTCCCTCAACCACCTCAATAAACTCTGAGCAGGGGCTAATTCCTTGAGAATGCTCTCTGCAGATGTGATAGGACCAAATAATTGATAAAGGGCAGTTAGGCACAGTTTAAGCTTCTCCAAAAAGTGCCAAGAGGGTGAAACTCCTTTTTGATTAAGGCAGATTTAGAAATATAGAGGAGTGGATGCAGCTTGGCGCCTTGATTCGGAACAGGGCTTATAGGTTCGGCCGTCTAGTCCTACCACCTCTTTTATGCAAGAAATCCAGAATTGGAGTATCCTCAGTGCAGGACTGCCCGCTCTGTATCCGAAGACCCCCCAGTGGGGAAGACACCATCACCTGGGGCTTAGCTTATTGCTGGGGTTCCCAAATTTCAGCAGTAGGAAAAGGAGAGGGAAACTGGGACATTTTAAAACGGTTACAAAATGGGACGACAGGAGATTAATTGAGATTGTCCTTGCCATATCTAGACAGCTGTTTGAGATGTATGAGATAGCATGAATGCTCCGCAGGAGCACAGGTAGTGGAATTCACTACAGCTCCAAGCCCACTTCAGACTTTTTGAATGGATTCACACTCATCAGGACTGGGAACCCAGTCAAAGAGCTTCTTTCTCAGCCCCCTTAACCGCAGTTTGACCCTCAGTCTCTTACCTTTTCCAGAGATCGATGCATTTCCTTGGGGTCTAACTGGAAAAGGTTGCCAATAACGGGCAGTGGGGCTGGGCCAGGTGGCAGTTTCCCCTTCTTTTTCCTTTCTCCATTCAAATATAAAAGCAGGCAGGAAAGAGCAGCTAGCAAGAGCAAGGCCAGTGGGGTGGCCCCACTGAAATCCATGGCTGCTAAGAGGAGGCCGGAGCTAAGCGTGAGAGACCCTTTCTCTTTCCCCAGTGGGGCTATATATATGTGTGTGTCTCTCTAAGTGCGTACTTCGCTCTCTCTTGTTTTGGTATCAGAGAGTGAAGTGAGGTTTGGCATGTTTATAAATGCACATGGATCTCGGGGCAATGTTCTCCTCCCTCGGGTTTCTTCCAGCAGAGGAATGGCACAGAGCCACTGGGCTTGGCCCCCTTTCTGGGCCTCGGTTGCAGGGAAATTTTAAATCTGCAGAACAGAAAGAAAGAGAGAAAGTGACTAAGTGGAAAAGGACTCAGAAGTAACTTCCTTGTATTCCTGGAGGAACAGTATTAACACTTTCGGTTAGTCTCTGCAACCCTTTGATAAGTGGCTGATCTGTTGGTTTTCAAAAGGGTTCGGTTTGACCTAGAGCATTCCAGGCAAATATTAATACAACACAGCTTCAGAAAAGAAAAGAAAAGAAAAGAAAAGAAAAGAAAAGAAAAGAAAAGAAAAGAAAAGAAAAGAAAAGGCAGATATATCAGCTTTTCAAATTCCTTTAAATTCCCCCAAAGCACACTTTAAAAATAAATCCCCCTTTACTTCTTACCTGCTCTAGAATATGAGTGGCAGTTTCTATACAGGAATCTATGGCCATTTAAACACTAGACTGTTACAGCGCTATTATTCCACTTTCAACATCCTATGGAATCCTGAGGTTTGCAGTTTAGGGAAGGGCCTTTGAGGCTGCTCCCTAAACTGCAAACCCCAGGATTCCACAGGATGTTGAAAGTGGAATAATAGTGCTGTAACAGTCTAGTGTGGAAATGGCCATGACTCTCGGCTACACAGCATAGGGTTGCCAGATTGGATATGGGAAGGAGCTCCTGTAATTTTAACCCTTCACTGATTTGGAGCCATCAGAATGCTCCCTAAGGCTCTGCTAAACTGGGTGAAGGTCCTTGCATGTGGTATAGTGGTTTGAGTACTAGACTATGATGACTTTGGCAACCAGGGTTTGAATTCCCACTCAGCCATGGAAACCCATTGGGTGACCTTGGGCAAGACACACTCTCTCAGCCTCAGAGGAAAGCAAAGGCAAAGCCGATCTGAACCTGTCTTGCCATGGTAAGTTCTCCTTAGGGTTGTCATAAGTGGGAAACGACTTAAAAGTCCCAACGGCAGCAATTATGTATATGGGGGAAGGGAAAAAAAAAGATGGAAAATACAAGAGTGTTGCAAATGAAATATGGTTACGGCAGCCTGTAAACTTCGGCAGCCTGTAAAATTCATTTATTTGTGGCCCGGTGATTGCCCAGTGGAAAGCCTAATTGGCTTGTACTGTCTTCCTGGCCAGCAACCTCACACTCTGCCAGGGCAAAGGTATATGAACCTTGGCACCTCTCTGTTATTAATCATTAAATCCTGAGCTTTAATAGAATCCTTGTAAACAAAGTGCTTCTGAGATTTTGGCTGTGACAGTGTGTGGAAGAGGAATGCACTATCACTTCCAGATATCAAGAAGGCTCCTTGTCTAAACAATCTGCCCAGCCAAGAATTCCATTCCCTCTCTTTGGACTTCTTCCAAGATGTCTGTTATGAGGCAGGGCATATAGCAACCTTTGTCAGTGTTTATGTTGTGTGAAAAAATTGTTATCACTGTTGCTAGAGTGTAGATAAGGATTTTGGTGAATTGGGAGGCCAGCAGCCAGACAGGCATAGCCTGCGGAGATGGCCCTGCTGTGTAGCCCGGTTGTGAGGTCCAGTAAATAGTAGGACATCTCTCTTACAAGGAATGGTCACAACATACTGGGGAGGTTTTATGCTTTGAGAGAGGGCAAACCAAATGGGAAACTCCAGGCAGGAAGTGGATGTGAAAAGGGTTTTTTTCTGTCTCTTGAAGACTAGATCCTAGGGTTGTCTCCTGACACTAAGTAGTGGGAGATCAGGGTAGATAAGAATGAATACAACTGGTTAAACTGTGGAACTCCCTGCCACAAGATGCAGAGATGCTTATCCACTCAGACAGAATGCCAGCCTATAGATGATATGGAGGGACAGGACTGTGAGAAAATCTCCATCTTTTGTTCAGGCCATTGACTGAAGCTGAATGGTGGGAAAGAGAAAAGGGAAGTACTTCTTCAAACAGTGTATAGTTAAACTGTGGAACTCACTGCCTCAAGATGTGATGACTTTACTTTAAAGGGAGTTAGACAAAGTCATAGAGGATCAGGCTAGCTAGTCATTATAATGGATCTCCATTTTCTGCCAGCATTATATAGTAGTTAATTAATTTATACCAGTTGGGACTTTAAGATTCAAACAGATAAAAAAATTAGAAGATAATGTGCTAGAAATAACTGTGATTGAGAGAAAGAAAAAGAAAGTTTGGATTATAGATGTGGCAATCCTTGGGGACAGCAGAATTGAAGACGAAGAGGGCAAAGGGATTGTGTAAAATATCAAGATCTGCAATTCCTTGCCTCTGAGAAAAGAAAACAACTGCAGTTCCAGTGATGATATATGCTCTGGGAGTGATTCCAAACAGACTGACAAAACATCTGAACAAAATTGCTCTAGATAGGATCACAGACGTGTAGTGGCAAGTAACGTCAGGGCTTGGAACATGCTACAAAATCCAGTGATGTATTGATCACTAGACTCACCCTAAGCAACCATTGCCTCGCTGGTGGAGAGCAGAAGGAAGAGGCAGGGACAATTCACCTGGTGATAAGAACAGAGCTGGATGATTCTCCATGCCTCCTTTCTTCCCCTGGAAAGTAAGGGGGGACAGGTACCTTTTCCTCACTTGATGGTACCTCATCATCCTCCAAACTTTGATCAAGATTACAGTTATGAGAGCCCAAACCTGAATCCAATCTGGCAATCCTACAACTCTATACTAGAGAATTTTCATTACCTCCACACTATGGTTGTTGGGTGTGTGTGTATATGAGATGGGAAAACTTGTTCCTCTAGAATCCTAAATCTCTTTATCTAATTTACAGGCATCCAGGGTGTCAGCAAGAGTAATTTCCGAGACCCCTCCTATTGTCACAGTGGCCACCTGAAACAGAGGACAGGGCTCTTGTATCTTTAATAGTGCAACACTCGCTCAAATTTTGTCTTCTGCACCACTATTAAAGGTGCAGGAGCCCTGACCTCTGTTTCAGGGAGCCTCCCTTACTTATTGAGAGTCCCGTTGTAAGCATCCTTGGGGTAGCTGGCGCCTTGTATGAATATTGCTTGTTCTACTCCAGTGATGCTGCTTCTGCAAATATTACGAGATATAGACACCCAAGAAAGTCAATGGTGGGTCATCATTTTGCATAAATCTTGTGGTTTCCAGATGGCTTCAGGAGTTAAGGGGGCTGGTTCCAACAACTTACACATTTTCCTTTACTGTCCCTTTCCTCATCTTTTTTAACAGAAGCTGAAATATGAGACAAAATATCCTGCCACTCTACTGCCCATTTGTTTTATAAACGATTTACCTGTTCCTCCAGTATGTCAGTGTTTTTAGCTGACGAATTAAGTCATAGCAACAAATGACACACTCTTGCTTTGGGGAAAGGTATTTTCCTGGAAACCAGAATTGCTTCTCTGGGTAACCTGGTTGCTCAGGTTATTATTTACCAGAAAAGGTAGACCTTTTCTCTGATACAATCAGGACATCTGATTTTCACCTTGCTTAGAAGATCAGTTAATACCTGCTACTTTTGCAAGCTGGGATCCCCTTCAGTTTTCCCAGCACCCACTCCTTTTCCTCATTCTTTTCTGCCCCGAAGAAATATTAGACAGTGCTTGTGAAGAAGATAGTGTAAGCATTTGCTGATTAACAACCTCCTCCATCGAACGTGATGGACTGTTTGTTCTTGATGCTGCCTTCTTGGTGTCAAGCTGACGCATGGCTTTCCTGAGCAGCAAATAGATCATACCACCACAGAGAGAGCTCGCTAGCATGACTTGGCATATACCTGTGGCTGTTGGCCATGTTTTTCATCCGTTCTTGTCAAGGAAGAAAATAAATGCCAAAATTCCCCACATTCCCAAGGGAGACACAGAAGTCTTTAAAGTACTCAGTGAAAGCACTCAGTGGGTCTTTATTAATTCAGTTTTTATTAATTTAGGCATCACTATCTGGATAAATGGCAGCTGTAGAGTTTTGTAGGCAAAAAAAGGAGAGGGATATCTGCTTCCCACCTGCTTTTGGCATAGGCAACTCACTACTGAAAACAGACAGTGGTGGAGAAAGGAATATCTAGATGGCAAGGGCAAAAGCAGCTCCTTTTGTTACGTTCACTTAAAACTTGCCTGTCGTGGAGAATGAGGTTTAATGCCAGCAAGACAAGGAGCATGCAGAAAAGACGGATTTGAGAATCAGTAAAGGGAAGGCAGCTTTGCACAGATTTCTAAGGGTGGTGGTGCTTTTGGATTTCTGTCACATATGGTGGCAGAAAGGGAGAATGGCTGGAGGAAGAAGACCTCTGCTGACGATGGGAAATCTGGAAGAGAAGTTGGGGCAAGAGGCGTAATGAGAGGCAAGGAAAGAGTGACAGGAAGTGGTGGCTGGTGATTACCATTCCAGCGGGGCAGTGTATTCACTCTAGGTTTTGAATTTCAAAGGAGCTATCCATTTGGGGGATAGGATTCAGCACCTTGGATAGATCCTTAAAGTTTAGACTAAAACGCAGAGCAGATTCATTGTCCCATGTGCATGAGGCAGCCACAAAATGTCACAGGTGCTGGCATAAGCCAAGATGCTAACCATGCAGTGCTATATCCTCCTCCTGGCCCAGCAGTTGTCAAGCCCTGGGAGGGATGGCTGTTGCTGCTCGCTAATGGGAAGGGGAGGGATGGAGGAGGCAATTCAGACAACAAAGAAGTATCTGGTCTTGGCTCAGAGGGGAGAAGAAATGAGGATCCTCTCACAGACCTTCACTTCCCCTTGAAGACCAGACCATCTGCAATTCCATCAGTTCAATTGCATTCTTATTCCCTCACCTCCTTGCCAAGAAGCAGCAGCAGCTGCCACACTTCCTGAGGCTTAACAGCTGCTGAGGGGAGGGAGATTTTTTGATGGGATACTAAGGGCTGCAGAAGAGCTCCCTATGGCCTGTCCAAAAAGAAACATATAGTTTCATAAACCATGCTTAAACAGGCTTATGTCACTAATAGGCTGTAGGGTCAGGCCACAGAGAGCTCAGAGGTAAAGACAACAACATGCTTGCAGATAGACAGGCCATTTCTGCACTACACTGTGATAGTGCTATTATTCCACTTTTAACATCTGGTGGAATTCTGGAGTTTATAGTTTACTGAGACCGAAGAGCTCTCTGGCTGAGAAGTCTAAATGTCCCTCCCTAAGCTGCAAACACCAGGATTCCATAGGAGGTTGAAAGTGGAACAATAGCACTATAACAGTATAGGGCTGAAATGGCCACAGTTTAAGTCTGGGATATGAGGATAAGAGCCAGGGTGGAGGAGGAAAGCATGGAGCCTGAAGGAAGAGGAAAAGAGCAGGAACAAGGGCTGGAGAACAGTCAAACTGCCATGCTTGATAGACCAAAGTGGGCCTCTCTAGTCTCAAAGAAGGCAATCAGGTGCTGATGTCCACCAGCAGGACGTGAGTAGAAATGCCTTCTCTCCCCATCCTGCTCCCTAGCAACTGATACACAGGGAATCATTCAGCCTGTGATAACAGTGACAAGGGAGGGAGTCAGTCCAAAGTTAAAGGCCAAAGGAAGAACTGGCCCAGGAGAGAAGGTAGGAGGTGGCTGAAAGGATTGAGAGAGGCAGAGGTTATCAATTATCAACCTGACTTCTGAAATCAACAGTGGATGAGGCTGGAGTGTTTCTGGGAAAGGGAGGTGAGCTCTGTTTCAACATCCGATAAGAGAGAAAAAGCAGTCAAAGCAAGAGATGATGCAAGAGGGACGGGGACAGCCTCCTGATTTGAGAAGGAAGACCAACTCGGGGCTGGAGGAGGAAGCCGTGCTTTTCCCACCAGCCAGAAGAGAGCAGTGAGTGAGAGCTAGGAGGTCAAGCAAGGGGGGGCTTTATCGGGGCAGGAGGCAGAATTGGTAGGGGTGGGGGATGCTCCCCAGGCCGGTGGACTCGGGAGTGATGGCAATGTCCTTGGGATCCATCAGGGGTTTCAGCTTGAAGTTCTGCAAGATGGTGGTGAGGAAGATGAAGAGCTCCATGATGGCCAGGCCTTCTCCCAGGCACACACGCTTGCCTGTGAGGACGGAAGGGAGGGAGAGAGAGAGGGAAGGAAAGAAAGAAAGAAAGGACAGGGCATGCAAAAAGCAGAGAGCCTCCGGTCAGTCCCATCTATGGATTCCTGCATTCTGTGAAACAAAGTTTTAATATTAAATATTATATAGTAGGGCTCATGGGTTAATATTTTTCTTTCGAAGGCTTATCAGATACCATGGCTGGCATCCTGCTGGTGACATACGGAAGTATAAATTGCCTTGTGCCTGCAGATCAAATTTTTGTACCCTTATACTACCAAAGTATTCATATTTCAGGCATGGAAATGGAGTTCTGCACATGTGGTGCCACCGCACATTGCACACAGCTGTGGTTGTACCTTGTAACTTTGCACACAGCATGGTTGCACCTTGTAAATTTGTGTGCCTTGCAAAGGGTTGCACAATGACAACCATTGAAGATGGATATGCATGGCACATGTGCATCAATGAGCAATGAACCTTTGGTTGTATGATGTTGCAATTCGTTAAAGGAGAGGTGTTGCACGGCTGGCATGTAATGCTGTAAGACTAAAGCCACGCTCAGTATCCTCTTCATGAGATCTGTAAAGAACAATACCCACAAATATGTATACAGAAACATCATAAACTCCACTATGTCTCAGAACAGGGATGTAGGAAGCAGTGGCAGCTGGTAGTTTGCATATCAGTGGGTCAGAAAATCCACTCCAGGTTTCACAGACTCTATTTAAGAGGATGGATCTATTTGAGAGATAGGACTCAGCACCTTGGAGAACTCCTTTAAGCTCAAACTAAACCATGGGGTGGATTCACTGCCCCACTGACTTGCAAGCCAGCAGTCACAACTGGTTGTGATATCTTGTGGTCAAGGGGATGTACCATCATTGCCATCATCATCATCAGGGTCTTTAAAGAGAGGTTGAAGAGCCATCAATCAAGAATGCTTTAGTTATGCATTCCTGTATGCAAGGAGGTTGGACTAGTTGACCCTTGGAGTGTCTTCTAACTCTATGGTTCTGTCATCCTCCCTGTCATCATCAAGACAGTGATGATGAGCCATCATAATCAGTGGCTCACCTTTCCTACCATAAATTCAGTGCACACCACACAACTCTGCCCTTCCCCACTTTCTCCTCACAGCAATAACCCTGTGAGGTAGGCTAAGAGGGAGCGAATGGCTCAGGGTCATGACCCAGTGAGCGTTGGAACGTGGCTCTCCCAAATCCCAGTCTAGCTTTCTAACCACTGCACTCCACTGGTTCGGAAGAATGTTGAGCATGTTTTCCATTAAGCTGCTTTTATCACCTGCAGAGAAAGCCATGAAGGCATCGTTCTTCTTGAAGCGCCCGTTCTCATCCAGGAAATGGCTTGGGTCAAAGCAGTCCGGGTTCTTAAACTGTGTTGGATCAAACTGAGAGGTGCAGAGCAAGGGGATGATGTTGAGATCCTAAGATTGGAGGAAGAGAAGCACAAGATAGAGAAGGAAGAAATGATGGGTTAGAAGAACATTGGTGCTGAATCGCTGTTAGAGAAGCATTCCTTAATGGCAGACAGAGCTTAAGCGGGAACCTGTTTTCAAGGCCATGTCAAAATGAAAAAGGAGGTGACTTAAACAAGTGCAAAGCGTTTTCTATGGCGAGCAGGGCTGGGTGACTTTAGTTGGTTTGGCAGCAAGTTTTCTGTTTCAGAAACAACTTTGATCTGTCAAAAATGAAAGAAATCTGGAAGTGGCCAAAAATCACCTTCTAGTTTGAAAAAAAGGTATTTTTAAGTGTGTGTGTGTGTGTGTGTGTGTGTGTGTGTGTCCTGCAACCAATTTAAACAGTGAATATCCTGGTAATATCCACGTGTGATAATTCATGGGGGGAAAAGGGCAGTTCAGGAATTACAGATTTAAATCTTTGTAAATGTCATTCTCACAGGCCAGAACAAAGGTTATCACTTTTTTCCTTGCTGCAAGAAAGCCAACAAAAACAGTGCAATTTTGAAAATTATTTGCAATTTGGAACTTATACCTGTGGAGAAAAAAAAAAATAATAATGCATGTGTTCTTCGGTATGAGGAAATAGCATTTTCTGTACTCCATATAGGATTTTTTTTTTCCTGCACAGAAAATGTTTTTCTGTTCCCTGTGCAAAAAACCACATGTGTTTGTCACATAGAGTTACTCCCAATGTGGAAAAATTCTCACCAGCCCAGGATTCTCTTTATCAGGGTTTCCTATTACTCAAGAAATCATTTTGACCATTTTTTGGAAATATTTTTGGATATTGCTTCCATCCCTACTGGAAAGGATCAAGGGTGACAAAACCATCTTGGGGGCCACAGGCAGCTTTGGAACCACATTTCAATAGCTTTACTGGGGGAGAAAGGAAAGAACTTCCTAATAAACTTGAATCCCACTGTCGCTCTTTTCAAGAAATAGTTTATTGGAATCAAGACCAAGCATTCTTAATGGGGGCCCTATGGGCCCCGATGGGGACCTAGGACGTTTAAAGGAGGTCACAGACTGAAAAACTTGAGAAGGGGGGCCCCAAGGGTTTAGGGGGGCCCTGGTAACTGAACCATTGAAATACTGAAGCAGCAACCTTAACCAGAGTTAGTAGCTTCCTTTCTACTTATAATATCTTTCCAATACACCATTTGAATTCAGTGTGCTGAGTAAATTCGTTGCTTAATTTGGACCCTGATATGATGAAACTTGCTGAAACGCACTAATTTCAAGGATTGCGTTAGGCATGATAAATATTTAATCTCACATAGTCTTTTCAAAAATTTTATCCGATGTGTTGGAATGTTCAAGTTTTCTTGGTGTTTAATAGTAAATGATTTTTCTGTCCACCTGTTTGTGTTGTATCCCTTTTTGTCAGGGGGGCCCTGGAACCTGAGAAGAGCTCCTAAGGCTAAGAAACAGTTGCAAATGGCTGATCTAGACTAATGAAGGGGGAAGAGAGCCCTTTAATGTGTGGACACGATTCTCCTCCAATTCCTCAAATTTTCCAAACCTTGGGCAGGGTGTATCCACGGAATTCAGTGTCCCGCGTCAATGTGTGGGGCACCCCCATGGGGACAATGTCAGCGTAGTGCTGGATTTCATGGATGACGGCGTCGGTGTAGGGCATCCGACTCCGGTCTTCCATGCACGGGCTGCGGTTTGGCCCGATGACTCGGTCAATCTCTTCGCGGAGTTTCTCTGCGAAGAAGAAGAAGAGATTGGGGAAATCCCAAAGGTGTATCCTGCAGTGGGAAATGGATGAGCATGTGTTGCAAAGCACAATTTATAGGCATGTTTCTCGCTTCTTTTGGGAAAAGGATGAGAGAAAGTACGGCAAAGGTAAAGCTTCAACCCTCTGATCTCAAGCAGAGCATACTATCGTGGATCACGGAGCCCAAAATCCACTAGCCAGCAAGCCCAGAATCTGGTCTTCTCCTTCTTTGGAGGTTTTTAAACAGAAGCCAGAATATACAGCTGAAGCATCACCGACTGATACTCACCTGCCCAATCTTCTTGACTCACCTTCCACCTCCACGTGCCCCAGGAGGATGCGGAGTCCATATTTCAGGGTTGAGCTGACAGTCCCTGTACCAGCAAAGAAGAGGTTCACTGTAGTCTTTGACATGGTATCCTCATTGAAATGACTGTTGGGATTGTTCTTTTCCTGTGAGAGGGAGACAGAAGCTGAGAATAATTTGCAGGCATTTTTTTTTTTTTGTCCTCACACATCAATTGATAGTCCTTTGGAATATATCACTCATGCCACCCTTGTCCAAGTATCAAAAATGTGGCTGGGAGAGAGGTAACTTGCCCAGTACTGAGTCTAATTCTTCCAGATTTCCTTGCTGCATCCTCAACAGATGAGAGGAACCATCCTCTGTGAGGTCACCAGGGAACTTGGGATGCAGCTTTTGGATCTCACTCTACATTTCTAGCATCCCAAAACCTACTGTTGTTTTTTTTTTTAAACTGCTTTGGAGATGGAAAACCTTGGGCACATGCAGATTTATGTGTCAAATTTTCCACCAGTTAAATTGTCATGGTTTTCTCCAAACTATTCTGAGATCTGTATTCTAGTGCAGATAATGCAGAGATAATGTTGTTAGAGACCCTTGACCTCCTGGTTTCTACTCACAAAACTACAGTTCCCAAGGTTCCCTGAAGAGAGAGAGGAAAATATATTAAAATGGTAGCTGCCATGCCGGGCTCAGAGGATACCTGCTGGATTTTGATGAGGAAACAGTCAATGAAATCTCAGGGCGAATTGGGGTCCAGTGTCTGCCTGTTCATTTCCAGTCGTTCACCAACAAACTCTGCCAGCTTCAGATAGTTCTTGTAGATCTGCTGGTGAGGGCCAGGGATGTGTCTCATGATCTTTGGGAAGGTGAACAGCAGCTACAGGAAAGTGGATCAGAGGCGATAGTTAGACTGTGCATCAGATCTGAGCTGGGTCAGCGTCACTACACCATAACAGCTTTAAAGATGATCATGGTGACCAAAAGCCATTGGTTTAAAAATAAAGTTATGGGTGTTTCACTGATGCAAAAGGTATGTACAGTGGAGAAAGTCCCCACCACCTCTTCAAGCTAGCTTAGCCAGATTGCAATAAAGAGGGGAATGGCTTAGACGCCATTAAATCCCTAAGCTTGTATGAGAAGCAAATTAGGGAGCTGGCTATGTTTCGCCTGGAGAAGAGAAGGTTAAGAGGTGACATTATAGCTGTGTGTAACTATTGGAAAGGATGTCATGTGGAAGATGGAGCAAGCTTGTTATCTGCTACTCCAGAAGATAAGGATCAATGGCTTCAAACCACAGGGAGAGAGAGATTCCATCTAAACATTAGAAAGAAGTTCCTGACGGCAGGAGCAGTTTGACAGTGGAATACTGCCTTGGAGCATGGTGGAGTCTCTTTCTTTGGAGGTTTTTAAACAGAGATTTGATGGACATCTGTTGGAAGTGCTTTGACTATGTATTCCTGCATGGCAGAGGGTTGGACTCAATGGTCCTTGTGGTCTCTTCCAACTGTATGAAAACTTCTATGAAAATAAGGAGATAAAAGGGAAGAGGGAGTCTTGGGAAATCACTCCTTTCTGGTGACCCCCAACCTTCAAGCACAGACTTACCTGCCCCCAGGTTGAGCTCATCAGCTTCCAGTTGCTGTTGATGAGGTCAAGCAGCATGAGGAATTTTTTGTCTGTGTATTCGAAACGGTCTCCAAAAATGAGGGTGCAGATAATGTTGGATGCAGCACAGCTCAAGAAGAAAGTAGGGTCAAAGGGTTTCCCTGTGAATGAGGAAAGTTGCAGCAGAAGACTTAAAACACACATACACAGCAACAATAGCAGCACTAACATTCATATATTTCCCCTAGGGAACCATCTCAGCTTTCTTTTGGGCTTTTGGATATTTTTTAATCTATGGCTGCTACACAGGTGGTTCTTTCAATTTAGTATTTCTGAACTATACCTCAATTACTGTTATCTTCTGGTGTGGGGTTTATATGTGCCATATCTGAAATCCCAGAAAATCCTTTAATAGCATGCTGTGACTTATTCAAAAGGTGAATTTGTACGCCTGGGCACTTTCCAGAGAAGCAATTCCTGTTTCCCCCCCTTTTTTTTTTGCCAGAAAAAGAGCAGTCTGGGGAGATTTAAGATGATGTGGGCTATAAAAACAGTTTCTGGGGCCTCATGCTGCACCAAGATCACACTTTGTCCACCCTTGCCCTAATCTCTATACAACATCAGGTCCCAGTTTAACACATTCTGAATGAGTTTCAAGTCTAGCATAATTCTCTTGGCGTCTAACTGACCTCATTCCTTTGCCCTTAATAATACCCTGGAATTTAGCAAGTGAAACATTTCCAGGGCTGATGTGATATGTAGAAGAGTTAACCTGCTAAATAATTTTGTTTCATCAGGCTGCTGCAACAGACGTGAAGGCACTGGGAAGAACAGGTAGAGGTTGCCAAGGTAGGAGGTTCTGCAGCATTCATTGGATGCCCTAATTTATGCCAGATGGCTCTCAGTTCAGTGGGAAATGGCTCCCAGGGCAAAAAAGACACTTGAGATCATGTAGAAAAGTGGGTTGAATAAAACCCCCTCCCTCCTTCTTCCAAGAAGAAACCCTACCTTCGGTTTTGTGGAATTCAGCCATCAGGAACTGGGCTTCCTCCTTGATCCGTTCCTCAATGGATCTCTTCCCCATCCCAAAGTTTTTGAAGGTGGTGATGGCAAACCTGCGTAACTGCCTCCAGCGCTCTCCAGTGCCATACACAATTCCTACCCAGATAAGCCAAGGGAGGCAGAAAAGAGACCAATATGTAGCATTCATGCATACCTTCTCGCATTTCACTGGTAAAAGCTGGGACATGGAATGTGGCTGAGCAACCTCAGAGTGTAGTCATGGTGGCGAAGATTACTAACACAGAAGAACACACAGGCTAGAAAAGGCTGTAGCAACTCATTTTTGCCCCCTCTCTTTTTCCTCCCTGCTGAGTTAACGGAGTATAGTGGGGCTTCTTTACCTGTCACCTCTAGATCTGTGATTTTGAGCAACTGTAGAGCATTGTATTCTATACCTAAAATGGTGGTGATGGGCCCAAAGATGTGCTGAAGCTTCTGTGCGCATGTTGCCACCACCGTATATAATGGGACACAAGCATTTGCGATTTCTGGTGTTTGTGGGGGTTCCTGGAATTGGACCCCGGCATATGCAGAAGGCCCACTGTACAAGTTACTTTTCCACTTTGAACTCAGCTTGGTGCAAGTCAAATAAGCTGAGAATGGGGGGTGGGAACAGAGGAAGAGAGAAAAACTGTGACATTTTAGAAGCACCTGAAACAGTGGGACGACAGAAAATTAATCAGGACTGTTCCTACTAAATCAGGACAGTTGGAGGGTATGATGCAAGAGATCTTCCATTGAGTGTTATGGAAGGATTAAAAAAAAAATTAGAGCCAGGCCACACTGTCAGTCTTCAAAGCATTCTAGCAGAGAAGGGGTGAATTAAGCCCATGATCTCCTTATGAGACCTTTTTGGGCTAGCAGAGAAAGATGTGTCAGAATTTTTCCCCTGCTTAGCTTCCTCCTTTTTGCTGCTCCCAAGGCTTCTAGAAAACAGACAGGCTGTGCTTGCAAAGGAATAGTTTCTTTGTTTAGAACTCTAATAGCTAAAGCTTTGGCCTTGAGATCACACTGTAGTCTTACTCTAGGGAGAAGTACACACTAGCCTAGAAACACTATGCTTTTTTTTTGCCCCAGGGTAATCTGAGTGAGATCTTTGGGACCCTGGCCTGTCACTTACTGTGAGGGATGCTGGATCCCTATCAACTGAAGGACACATCAATGCTTTGCTCTGGATTGAAACATGTGCTGTATCAACAACGTTGGTTTTTCTTTTCTTTTTTGGTCCAGTCGTGTCTACCAGTCTCACTGCCAAATCTTCTGAGAATCTTGGGAGTAAGTCCCAGCTCAAGCCACCTGGGAAGAAGCCTTGAACCAGAGAGATACCACATATAGCTGAGAGTCCTGACTTGTGGTAGCTATATATTGCCATATCTAAAGATTCTCCACTGGGGCAGAGGTTGGCTTATGCACAGAGGTGTTGAATTTTGTACAGAGGTACTGTTCAGAGTTTAATATGTACATCTCTAGAATGATGTATGCATTCATATGCAATGTTATTTCTACCTCTCTTATGCAGCTCCCAGCCACTTAGCCCAAATTAACCCAGGATGGATTGAGTACCAACCGCTTCTCGACCCTGGGACTGTGACTCAACTAGAGATCCATCCCTACATCTCCTTTCGATGCAAAGTTTTAGTCCTGAGAATGCATGAAGACACATGGAAGACAGAACTGCTCTGAACATGTACAGAGTATCTTTCCATCACAACTGAGCAACCAATGCTATCAACACCATGGACATCTCTGGCCTTTGGACCAAGTGTTTTTGGGCCAGATGGCCTATTATTCCCTAGGTTGTTGGCACTTCTTCTCAGAAAACAATCCCTGAGGTCCCACACTCTCCAACCTTACCATTTCCTTTGCTCCACAGCTGGACAGCAGGGAAATCCCCTCGGCCACTGAACTCTTCTGCCTTGTCGATCAAGGCCTCCTTGAGCACCTGGTAGCCAGAGAGGACCACACATGGCTGAGAGCCCAAGTGGAAGGTGTACATCGGACCATAGATCTTGCTGAGCTAGGAAGAGAGTAGAAAACTGACACAGGAGGCATGGTTCAAGTTGGGATTGTGTGTGTGTGTGTGTGTGTGTGCCTTTAGAGTTTTCTTATGGTAAGATGAGACTAAAAGAAACCAAAATTGCACAAGACACTAAAGCCATTTCCGCACTAGACTGCTCTAGCACTATTATTCCACTTTCAACATCCTATGGAATCCTGGGGTTTGCAGTTTTGGGAGGGGCCAGTTGGACCCTCCTAAAACTGCAAACCCCAGGATTCCATAGGATGTTGAAAGTGGAATAATAGCGCTATAGCAGTCTAGTGCTGAAATGGCCTAAGACACAGCAGATGGGAGCCGGTGCAATGGGTTGCTTGCAGTGGAGAGCTGGGACCTAGGCAGTACAGGTTCAAGTCCTTACTGAGCCATGCAATTCAGGGTCATGTTGGTCTAGTCCAAACCAGGTTCTCCCAGAGTCCTAGTCCAATACTCAAACAGCTACATGACCCTGGCTGTCTTTGGAGTTTATCACATGAGGCAAGTAAATTGCAAGTACAACAGGATAATAGCATCATTGGCTGGGACTTATCACATAACCTCATTCCTCTTCTGTTGTTCTCCAGGTGGGAGGCCATTTAGAAACTGTTCCTTTTACAAAGGAGGTCATTAATGGATTTCTCCCCCTTTGTGTTAGTAAAAGAAACACTTTTCAAATGGTTCCCACTGGAGAAATGAGGTAAGTCCAAGTCAAAGATGCTATTATCCTGCTGTACTTGCCTCTCTTCTTCTCTTCTCTTCTCTTGTCTTCTCCTCCCTGTTGAGTTCACTGAGTGCCCATGACTTCTGTACTTTCAAGTCAGTTTGCAGCAACTAAAGTAAAGCGGGGACAAAGGGGGAAAGTGGGAAGAGGAGAGAAAAACTAGCATCTTTTAAAAGCAGCAGAAAATGGGATAACAGAGGATTAATCAGGACTTCCAAACCAGGACACTTGGAATGATGCAGATTTATTGGAAGAAAGGAGGAATAGTACTGAGGCTAAAGCCTGCTGGAAGTCCTGTCCTTTAATGTCTGAGGAATTGGAACTTATTGTCCAGCAGTGAATGTCTGATATTCTGTTAATAATCAGAAACATTAGCAGCTCTACCAAATGTTCTTAGAGATTAGGAAAAACTTCTGACAGTAAGACCTGTTTCATGTGAAAATTTAGAAGGCTGGAGGTTTTGAAACAGAGGCTAGATGACTGCTTGTTAAGGATGCTTTAGCTATGAATTCTTGCACTGACCAGTGGCTGGACTGGGTTATCTTTGTGGTCCTTCTCATTTACATTACTGGGTGGTCTCATGCCCACAAGGTGATGTGCTGTAGGTGAGCCATGTTTCACCCTGATCCAAGTCGCCATTGATCTGCCTTTGAAAAGAAAACCACTCTCCACCCTGCCGAACAAAAAGCCTTCCTGGTGTTTTGCTTAGAGGAGCAATTCCAACACTGAGATGCCAGCGTTAGAGGTGCCATTGCCTTACCTCTCTCAGAGACTTGATCAGCTCTTTCACGTCCACTTGAAGCATGTTGCCAATGAAAGGGAGCGGAGTGGGTCCTGGAGGCAAGCCCCGAAACTTTTTTTTGGAGGAGAAATGGAGGAAGAGAAGGCATGAGATGGCCATGGCCAGGAGAATGCTGAAGGCCCCACTGATGTCCATCTTGGTGCTGGAGAAGACCTCCATTCTCTTTGCAGTTCTTGCTGGGGTCTTGCTGTTTGTAGATGGTGTCTTTTGCTGAATATATATAGAGAGAAATCTCCTGGCATTTCTTGCATCCCTTGCTTGACAAACAATGGGAGTTCTGTCCTGTTGTTCATCAACCTCAGCTGGAACAGCTGATGGCTGACCTATCAGCTTATCCCTGCCGGACATGTAGAATTAAAAAAATCCGTTCCTGCCTTTGGCAGAAGTATTGTTCTGTAAGTATTTTTAAAAATACCAATTTTCTTTTGTTCCACATGTTACACAGCTTGTAAGGATCTCAGGCAAGGGACCTTTTTTTTTTCTTCCATGTTTTATTCTTTACACACTATGTCTGGCATGCTGTTAATGGCATACACAGGTGTAGGTTAACTTTACATCTGCATATGTCTATTTTTGGTCATTGCAGAGGTTGGCATGCCTTCCTCCATCCGCAGCAATCAAAGCCTACTATAAGCTGCTAAAGATCCCCACTTCAGACATTCCTATACCCTCAAACTGCCCCAATTCGGTAGAAGTGGTCTCAATTAATCCTCTACCATCCCACTTTTTCCGCTGCTTTTAAAATGTCTTGGTTTCGCTCTCCTCCTCCCACTTTCCCCGCTTGTCCTTCCATTGCTGCAAACTGAGTCCAAAGTACAAAAAGAGTTGGCACTCAGTTAACTCCCCAGAAGGGATTTGCAAAATCTTGCCCTTCCCTGTAGACTCAGGCAAAAGCAAACTGCTGCAGCCTTTCTTCATCTGTATGTTCTTTCTCATTAATAACATTTGTCATTAATAATATTTGTCATCTTGACCACACCCTGATGTTGCTTGATCCCACATGTCTTGGTTTTCACTGATCAAAGGCTGATGGGTGTGAGACCACGTATTCCACATTCCCAAAGGGGTTTTCCTTTGTTTTATCTTTATGAAAATCTTGTGCCTTTGCCCCTTTGTCCTTGACAGCATTAGCATTTCCGCTACTGCTTCTCTGTACTTGTTGCCTCCTTGCTGCCTTGTCATGGAAGAGCAGAAGCAAAGCTCTCCTGCCCCCTGGACCTACCCCACTCCTTATCCTGGGGAATTTTCTACAACTGAATCGAGAGGGTATTTTGAAGTCTCTGATCAAGGTGATTCTTGATTGTCCCAACTTCTTCATCTCAGGGGAGGGAGGACTTACGGGCTGGATCAAGACTAGGGGGAAGAAAACAGACCGAACTGTAGTCACTGAGTCCAGCCTCCTGTCTCACACCATAGCACTGTTGTCGTATATCTTCAAGTCCAACTTACGGGGACCCTAAGGTGAATCTACCATGGGTTCCCCCCCCTTCTCCTCCTCCTTTTCCTCATTTATACGTATATAAAACACCATCACCGTACATGGTGCTTCACAAGTAAAAGAACAACAAAACCGATCTCTGCCTTCAGGTTTACAGTCCTAACAAGACTTGTCCGGAGAAGGTTTGCTCTTGCCTTTCTCTGAGGCTGAGAGCGTGTGACTGACTCGAGGTTGCCCAGTGGCTTTCTAGGGTGGTGTGGGAATTTGAGCCCTGAGTCATCTGCCTAAAACCTGGCAGGGAGAGCTCAGCCGATCTGACACAAAGTGAGCTTGGCAATTTTGCTTCTGATTTTAGGTGTCACTCTTTCCCCATCTCCAAATGGCCCTTGGGATACTTGGCTTTTGTAAGGGACGGGGCACCTTATCAGGGACTTCTGTCTTTCTCTTGGCAGCTAAGTGAGGTGTATGGACCAATGTTCATGGTATACCTGGGACTACAGCGGATTGTGGTTTTGTGCGGCTACAAGGCTGTGAAAGAGGCCCTGGTGGGTCAAGCAGAGGCATTCAGTGGGCGTGGACATTTCCCATCCATCTCCAGGATTTTCAAAGACCATGGTGAGAACACACCTTCCAACTGCCCCAGTTGGTCAGGAATGGTCCCAATTAATCCTTCACCTTTCCAACTGCTTTTAAAATGTTCTGATTTCTCTGGCCTTCTTCCACTTTGTCCTTAGCTTGCCTCCATGGGTGAAAACTGTGCTCAAATTAACTGCATCTGACTGGAAACATATTCAGGGATAGCTGTGTTGGCCATGCAGAAAAATACAACAAAACTCAAAATCCAAAAAAACAGCGGTACCTTTATTAGGCCTGCAAAAATGCACAGGATACATCACGCAAACATTCGAAGCTTTACTGGCTTCCTCATCAGGCAAAGAGGTTCAAAATCATACAGGAGACGAAAAGTGATGATGTTAGAGTCACAGGCCTACATTTCATTTCCAGGCCATCCCAACGTACAAGAGAAGGAAAACCTGAGACAAAATTTCCATCATCTATTTGTGCAGTTTAAGCCATCCCATCACATAGCTATTACTACATTCTGGAATACTGAATGCCATAGTTTTGCTACATATTCTGCACACGAGGGCCGAGAACCTAGATTGCATAGCTGAAGCGTTCTGCAGTCAGAACTCTTCCATGACTCTCTGCTCATCACCCTCAGGACTGATGGTTTTGTTGCAATAAACTCCATAACAGTTATTCAATGGCTGGTGGAGACTAATGGTAGAGAATTGGATAAGCGACTGGCTATGGCCTAAATACCCTAAAGACACCAAATCCTGGCTGATATTCGAAGCTGAGCAGGGTCAATCTTGGTTAGTACTTGGAGGAGAGAATGCCAATGGATACCAGATGATGTAGGTTATATTTCAGAGGAAGGAGCTGGCAAAACCTCCTCAGAGTATTCCTTGCCTAAGAAAACCCTATGAAATTTGGAGAGTTGCTATAAGTCAACAGGTGGCTTGACAGCACATACACACTTACGTGCCTTATAGCCCAGATGCAGACCTATGGCATCATCTGCCAATGACTCAACTCTCACTGGATGATGCCCATCAGTCTGCATCTGGCTATCAAGCATCTCCAAGAATGTGTAACAGAGGAGAAGACGGTGAAGCAATTTCTGGCTCAGGCATGGCAAAGACTCTCTTTGTTTCCCTGTGAGGAGCCAAAGGGTGCAGTGTTAAAGTGGAGCAGAAGCAGAATACTTGGCAAGACTTTTGGGTAAAGAAGATTGCTGAACCAGGTTGTTTATGTCAGTGGTTCTTAACCATTTCTTTACCATGGATCCCCTGTAAGCGTCTTTTGTTGCTACAGACCACCGAGACTTAACGCAAGGCAGCTTCTGCCTGTATGTGTGGTAGCAAGAAATGTCATGTGCTCTCTCGGCCACTCGGCATCACTACTTGCGTGTTCTCACTCCATGCACATGTAGCAAGTGCTGAGTACATTTTTTGCTATCAGTTTCATAACTTTTGAACAGTGTAAGATGTTGTGATGAAACTTTGTACAAATGGTGCCTGTCACTGGCAAGAGACTCCTCCTCTTTGAGATCGATGTACGACCGTCCATCTGTCTGTCCACCCATCGTTCTTTCATTCCTTCTATTTTAACAGTAAAAGCTCATAACATTTCTTCAAGCCTTTGTGGCCCCCTGTGAGGACATCACAGCCCCCCAAGGGGTCTGTGGACCCTGGGTTGAGAACAGCTGGTTTATGTGATTACAATATAAAGAGGTGAAAAGAAAACTGTCCCATAAACTGTAGGTCTGGAAATAGAAGAGACTGTGGAAAATGCCCCTCCCTGGAGAACATAGCTCATCCATCTTCTGATGTCTTAAAAGTATGGGTATTGAAGAAATAATTTGTACAGGAAAATTGTTTCTCTCTCCCTCCTTCTCCTGCCTAACTTGAATTATGTTTGGTTTACATAGTAAGCAACTTAGTAGCACCTTTGGATTCCTTCCCTCTCTTGAAAGAGATCCTTCAATTCGTCTGTCTGTCTTCTTTTGGCCAGGGATTGCATTTTCCAATGGGGAGCGATGGAAACAACTCCGACGATTCACTCTCACCACTTTGAGGAACTTGGGAATGGGGAAAAGATCCATAGAGGAAAGAATCCAAGAGGAGGCCCAGTACCTGGTGGAAAAGTTCCATAAAACTCAAGGTAAGCATTCCTGGTCCACCTACCTTGAAGCCAGCCAGACAGCCTGTGGCATCCAATATATATTGGTCACTGTTACTCAGTTAATTCTAAGTCCTGAGTCAAGCTACGTCAAGGTACCATAGTTTAGTTTTCAAGCTGGGAGAGGGCAACTGTCAGCTATCTCCCCAGTCATCACTCAGTGACTTCAGCCTGTTTTTCCTTCATTTCCTTTGGTCAAAGAGTTCTAAATGAAAGGGTAGTCTGCCATACAGAGAAAAGATCCTCAAACTGTCAGCAGTAGGAATATGGGAAGTATCCTAGGGTCGGATAAAAGTCTATCTATTAGTCCAGCAACCCATTCTTATGACAACCAAGCAGATGTCTGCGGGAAGCTCAAAGACAAGCCGTGAGCACAACAGTCCGTTTGCACTGTTGTTCCTCAGGAGCCAACTGACCCCAACAAGCCCACTACTGCTTCTAGTATATAGCTGTCATGATTAGAAACACTGGCCAAGATTCTGGGTCAGAAAAGCGGAGTGGAATGCTCTGCCCACACAGTTTTGTACCCTTCCTTTCCTCTGGCTGCTCTGAAGTCCTGTGGGGAGGAGTTGCTGCTGTGTGGGGCAGAAGGAAAGAAGGTGACACAGATGTTGAAGAAGCTGCTGATATTGGCTATGAGGGGAAGAGAAACAAGGGTCCTTTCTCAGGTGAAGCATGCCCTCATTTCTCTTCCCCTTACAGCCCTGCTTCTTTACTGTCTGAGTTGCTTCCCCAAGCTACACAGGCCTGTCTTGTCATGTTTACAAGGGCGCTCATGGGTGAGGGGAGATTCTCATTTTCACGTCTGCAGAATCAGAGGAAAGGTTTTTTGGTGAAACTGGATCCTCCAATCAGTCACAATCATGTGGGACTGCACACAGCTATAGGGGCAGAGTCTTCACATTTGGAACACCTAGGGATGTGCCACCTGGCATGTGCAATACATAGGCAGAGGAACATCCAGGGATGTAGTCCATCAGGGAAGGTAACCCATCTGTTTTCCCTGATTGATGTTGGCCAGAGCTTTCCAAACTTTTTATGTTGATGACACACTTTTTAGACATGCATCATTTCGCGAAACATTTTTACTAGCAAACTGGGTTGAACTAACCCCTTATAAGAGATACAGACACATACATAAATTGTAATAACAAAATATATGGGGACACAACATATCTCATGAACACCTTTCATATATTGTTAAAAATATATGATTTATAAATAATAACATACATTTCCAAGGTAGTAGGCGACACACCTACACACTTCAGGCGACACACTCACATGTCGCGGCACATCATTTCGAAAGCCCTGATGTAGGCAATGGGAAGGGATTCTAGCCTGTATATGAAATGTGACAGAAAATTAATATAATGGGAAGGAATACCACTGTGTCCGATATGTGGGATTTGGAAACAAACTAGTATTATATTCTTAAGCCTTTCTTCACAGCATTTTGCCAGCTGTTTCTATTGTTTGAAAATTATCTCTCTATGTACTATAGTTCTCAGGATTCTTTGACGGAAACCATAATTTTAAACTGATATAAAAGTAATATAAATGTCTTTAGTGTGGATATGCACTTACTTGTACTATGATCTCTCTCTCTCTCGTGCCCCTGCTTCCGTGCTAGGAGACTCTTTTGACCCTGCCTTGCTTCTCAGTCAGGCTGTTAGCAACATCCTCTGCTCCATCTTGTTTGGGAACCGCTTCGAGTACAATGACAAACAATTCCTCCTGCCGAGAAAGCTGTTGACAGAACGGTTTCTAGCTGCCAATTCACCCCAATCTATGGTGAGGGTAACAAGGAAGCACTTCATCATTCTCTACATTTTAACAGTGCCACGATGGCTAATTAAATGACAGACACTGCTATTTTATCCCTAGTTCTTTGGACATGGCATTTCTTGTCCAAAGAAGAAGGGTTGTCCTCGCATGCTGTTTGGATGCTCCTGTCTACCTTTGCCTTTCCATGGCCAAACACAAACACACAGGATCATGGAGGGAAGGTGGGACAACTGTTGACCCAGGTACTAAAGATGATCCTGTAGCTGATTGCCAAATGTTAAGTGGTTTCTGTGATCCACCCCAACATTATTTGAGTCTAGTGTCCCAACAGAATTAGAAAGATGTGAGTATTGTTGGTTGTAGGTGTTTGCAGGACTCAGGTAACTCCATATTTATACTCAGTGGAATGAGTGGAATGTTTAATGGGCTGTGAGCATGTGCAAAGTACACTATTTTAGAGGTCAAGAGCTACAACCTTCTGATAATCTTGAGCTTGAGAACCTATCCTTTTGGGAAGTCTGCGGTAACAGGAGAGACATGATAAAGCAACTCTAATGTCCTCTCATGATTTCACGTGTGCTCAACCCCTTCTCCTTGTTGCAAAACACAGCTGTACAACATCTTCCTGGAAATTATGGACAAGATCCCTGGAGTGCACCACAAGAGTGGAAAGGATGCTTTGGAGGTGATCAACTTCATTAAGGAGCAGATCAAGACACACAAGGCCTCATTTGAAACCTCCACTCCCAAGGATTACGTTGACTGTTTCTTAGCCAAGATGGAGCAGGTAATGACTCAATCGACCAATTCAGGAGCCATCATGCTTTTAAGAGTCCAGCATGAGTTCTTGTAAGAATCCCCTTCATTTCAAAAATGAAGCAGTGGATCATTTGCTTTCTGAATTAAGGTTGCCCAGTCAGGATAATCCCATCTCTTGAGATTTTAGGACACAAAACTGAGATCTAGGAATTAGACCTGGTGACATCATAGGGAGCAGATGTCTACTCACATACAATTCTTGAATAGCAATACATTGGACCTGTCCTATAGCAGCAGGAGTTCAATGTTGATGGATATGCTGAGGGCTTCACTTCATACCAAGCCCCTTCATGGCGAGAAGCTGTTTCGTATGGGTTATGGTTCTTTATTTGGGGGAGTGGAGAAGGGGAGTGACAACAAATCCCAAGAGTCAAGAGCCTCCCAAAACGGAGCCTCCCATTCTGGCAACCTCCGGAGGTTCAACTGCAGTTTCTATCATCCCTGGCTATACCCTCCAATGTTTCACAATGAAAACTGGGTCACATGTGGTCAAGCAGCTTCATGATGAAGAACACCCCAGCTAGGAGAGGCTGCTGCAGTTTGCTTTGCCTGAGTTTCCCAACAGATGGCCATCCCTTGTCCACTTAAAAACCTCCAAAGAAGGAGACTCCACCATACTCTGAGGCAGCATATTCCACTGCTGGGCAGCTCTGACCATCAGGAAGATCTTCCTAAGGTTCAGGTGGAATCTTCTTTTCTGCAGCTTGAATCCATTGCTCCTTGTCCTAGGCCCTTTTAGCATGGTATTTTCACGTGACTGTGAGGAGCGATCTGCACGACGCACTCACAACCACGCGACGCTCCAGGGGCCAGCAGGCGCCGATCGCACACCTTTTCATTTTTGGCTAGAAGCTGAAAATGGTGCACGATTGCGCATTGCTCCTGAGCCCCACGCGCACTTACCTGGCATGCGGAGCCTCCAGAACCGTGCTGGTTGCGCTTCCTGCCCCAGCGCAGCCTGGGAAACTCCCAGGCTGCATTGTGGAAGGAAGAGGTGGGGCTTTCGCGCAAGCAGGCAACTCATGCAGAGCCAAAGACCCTGGATGCAAGAGCCTCTCACCAGAGGCTGCTCGCGTGATCCCCGCACCCCAGCATCGGCAGAAGGTAAGGTGTGGAAAAGGCCCTAGTCTCTGGAGCAGTGGAAAACAAAGCCACTCCCTTCTTGACATGACATCCCTTCAAATATTTAAACACGGCTACCATGTCCCCTCTTAACCTTCTCTTCTGCAGACTGAATATACCCAGCTCCCTAAGCCGCTCCTCATAGGGCATGGCTTCCAGACCCTCCACCATTTTGGTTGCCCTCCTCTGGACATATTCCAGCTTGTCAGTATCCCTCTTGACACATGAAAACGGAGACATGCGTGGCCAACTAACACCAGAGTGTTCTCGAAATGGCAAAGCTATGAGCAAAGAAGAACACAGAAACCAGCAGCTTGCTTTTGCCTGAGCCTACTGGGAAAAGCAAGAGCTCTCCCCACTCCTCTCCTCTTCCTTTGCCACGTTAATGGAGTGCAGTCATTTTGGATTCAGTTTGTAGCAACTGAAATAAGCCAAGGGGATGGGAGGGGGGCATGGAGTGATGAGAAAGAAATTGGAATATTTTCACAAGGGCTGAAAAAATGGGATAACAGAAGATTAACTGGGATCGTCCTTGCCAAATCTGGACAGTTAAAGTACAAAATAAAAAAGGAAGTCTGTTTCTGATTTTGAATCATGAATATTAAAAAACTGTCAACCTGTGCAAGGGGGCCCTGTATCCTACAGTCAGCCTTCCGCATTTGTGGGTTGGACATTCATGGATTTGATTATTTGCGAGTTTCTCCAACCCCTGCCCCCCCCCTCAGGTGCTTCTTTGTGGGGGGAACCTTCCCTCTTGGTGGCTCCAATCAGACCTCCTGCCCTTTAAAAACCCACCTCCAGTCCTCCTCTTCCTCTACCAGTCTCTGCCTGGCCAACTAAGGATGTCTCTCTGCCCAAAGTCTCAGCACCACAAACCCCGTATCCATGCCGCGCACACACCCAAGGAAGGAGATGGGCAAGAGAGAGGAAGAACAGGATCACCATGCCAATCATCTTCTTTTCCTGACCTGGTTTAGACCCTGGATGCTCACTTTCCCCACCACGTGCCTCAGCCCCTTTCCCACAGACACACAGATTTTGTTATTTGCAGATTTTTCACTTTTGCAAGGATCCTGTGTCTCTAACCCTAGCGAATGTGGAGGCCCAAGTGTATTTAAAATGTGCAGGGCTGCTTCCTCAGGCTTCCAGGAAAGGGAACTCACTTCACTAAAATTAGGAACCTGTGGGGTGGGAAAGAACTGGGGACCAGAAAAAAAAAAGTATAGCGGTCCATACGGGCTATACTCTGCCCACTCATGCCCTCAAAGATGCACCTTTTCTCTAATCTTGGATGGATGTAGCCTGCGCGGAAGGAAATTCCTCATTTGGAGACGTCTGGCTATGGCCTCTGTCCTCTCTGGCTCTTATGACCTTTGGAGCCTTTGTTTACAGTTCTGTAGTAGTGACCCTGAACTGTCTGGGATCCATAATCCAGCCTACTGAGAATCTGTCAGCTGAGTCAACTACTGCTCTGAAATCTTGGGAATCAGGTCTAATCGCAAAGGTCCTGCCCTCTGTTAGTTATTTCACCGACTCAAGGCTAGACAGCCACCAGCCAGAGCTTCATAACTGAGTTGGAAAAGTTAAACCGTGTCCTTTTCTCTCTGTATTTTGCTTGATTTTGTGTTGCATCACTGGATTTTACAAGGTGAGAAATGTTTAACAATGTGAGAAAAGCCCTATGAGTTTGTAAGACTTTGCACAACAGTGAGGATCTTTATCAGTTGATGGGGCAAATAGACTATACCCTCCCTCCAACTGTTCTGAATCAGCAGGGACAGTCCTCTATCCTCCCACTTTTTTAGCTGATTTGAAAATGTCCTTCTTTCTCCCTTTGACTCCCACTTTCTCCTTTCATCCTCAGCATACTTCACTTGCTGCAAACTGAGGTCAAAGTCCAAAAGTGGCTTGCACTCAATCCACTCAGCAAGAGCAGAGAGGAGAGGAGGAGGCTGAATCCTGACCTTCCCGGTAGGTTCAGTAAAAGCAAACTCCAGCAGCCTCCCCTGGCTTGTGTCTTCTTCCTTATTAATAACTTTTCTTCATCTTGTCCACTCTCTGACATTGCTTGGCTGCAGATCTCCCTGTTTTCAGCTATGAAATGTGGGAGGGTATGGTGCACCTAATTCTTGGGGCCTTTCTGCACTCCACTGTTATAGTGCTATCATTCCACTTTCAACATCCTCGGGAATTCTGGGGTTTGTAGTTTACTGAGGTCCAAGAGCTCTCTGATTGAGAATTCTAACTGCGTCTCCCTAAACTGCAAACTCCAGGATTCCATAGGATATTGAAAGTGGAATAATAGCACCATAACAGTGGAGTGCGGAAATGGCCTTGGTTTCACTGGCAAGCAGAGGGAGCACCTGACCCAGGACACTGTGCTCATGAGCCTTTGTTTACAGTTCTGTAATAGTGACCCCGAACTGATAAAGCCCATACAGAATCAGATCTGTGGTCTCTGTAAGTTCGCTGTTGTCTACCCTGTCAGCAGCTTTCCAGATTTCTGCTTGTAGGGGTTTTCACCCTACCATTGAGCCCAGCTCTTTCCCAAGAAGGGATTGAAGGAGATGGAGAAGAACTTGATTGTATAGATGAGAGGTAGACTGGAGAAGAGCCGGGCAAAGAGATATGTGCAAAGCTTAGAAAAAGTTATAGGGGGCTGTTACCCACAGAAGCTCTCAGGCAGCATCGTTATACCCCCACATGTTGGGATTCCAGGAGATGCCAGTTCTCCAAAGAAATCTTCCCAAAATCAAAAGTAGATACTGCTTCTCATGACTAATGGCAAGTAGTGAATTGGCTATCAAACAGCTGATCTCCATTTCTTTCTGTGGTGTTCCAGCCATGATGAGAGGAGCACAAGACAAGCAAGGGAGAATATCTGGGGCCTTTTCACATGCTATGAAATCCTGGTGTTTATGGTTTGGTGATGTCTTAGCACTCTCTGGCAGAGAATTCTAAGTGTTCTTCCCTAAACTGCAAATCCTAGGATTTCTATGGCAGTTAAAGTGGAGTCATAGTGTTATAATTATGTAGCATGAAATGGGCATCTGAGAAGAAACCTACTGTTGCCCCCTTGGTAAACCCTGTCCTGGGGTCTATGACTTTGATATGAAATTAATCTAACCCACCAGAGAGGTCACTTGAATGTGCACGTAGGCAGTAACGGTCGTATGATCAAATGAACCAGATCAGGCCAGTAAAATCCCTAGTCACGTAGCCACAGGAGACCTCATGTTGTGATCACCCATGGTGGACAAAAGGTCCTTAACTGTTGAGTCCACTTGAAGGGAGTAACAGTGTTCCCAGAAAGTTGGGCACTGGAAGCAATAAAACCTTATCAGATCCATCTCCAGAAACTCAGACCACAGCCTCAAAGCGGAGGAAGATCCTGTTACTGGGATGGCACCTTGTTATCTTCCGATATCAGAGAAATGCCAGGTGTGGAGATGTTTTTCTTTCCTGTCCCTGTTTGTTTTCCCCAGGAAAGGATTTGCCTTCAAAGTAAATTTTTCCTACAAATAGTCCCTGTTTTTGGGCTAGTTGGACAAGGAGAGAAAGGCGAGGCAAGGAAGACTATGATGCCTCCCGGTCATACCAACTAACAGCTGTTTGATCTCCTCAGCGTCTCTTCGCTGAGCTGCTGTTCTATTGCTGCTTCCCTCTTTGCATTGCTAAAGCAGTGTTCATAGCTAATTTTCCCCACAAGTGATAATTTTGACAGGCGTTGGGAACCCCCCAGCAAGCAGGGTAACACTACCTCTTTTCAAGAGCTCCATGGTGGCTTAAACAACTCTGGAAGTGACATACTATTAGCTTGGCATAGCTTATGGAAGGGTAGACACATTGGTTACCCACCACCCTGGAGATGTGGAGGGGAGTGTTTGAGAAATCTGCGTATCCTCCACTCTGTACTTGAAGACCTTGTTGTAATTATTTGCTGTCAGGTCAGCTTCAACCTGGGAAGGAGAGACCTCTAAGAATGCTAGTTGTCAACAGCTCTGCTCAAGTCTGCAAACTCAGGGCAGCCTGAGAATGAAAGCAACAAGTATAGCAACTGCCACAACAAATATTGCAATCGCCTTCAGATTGGAGGGTCCCTCTATCTGTTTCTGCTGGTTCACTTTACTGTGCTTTGACATCAGAGAAATAGTTTTATTACCATATCTGCTTAAGAAGCCTTAGAAGCTCTTAAAATGGGGTTTTACACAGTGGCTGCGTTTAAAAAACACCTTTGTGAACTGTGTCTCAGTTTGGATAAAGGAAGATATACAAAGGGTCTCAGCATACTGATGGACATGAAATTTGGGGCATTTTCACACTAGACTCTTATAGTGCTATTATTCCACTTTCAATATCCTATGGAATCCTGGGGTTTGCAGTTTAGGAAGTGGCCCCTAAACTGCAAACCCCAGGATTCCATAGGATGTTGAAAGTGGAATAATAGCACTATAAGAGTCTAGTGTGGAAATGGCCTTGATGGGGAAACCCAGAAAAATAGAATTGGGCCAGTAGAATGGAATATTAAAGCTAAGATCCTGGACCAGAAACATTCCACGCTCCAATGCTTGCTGCAGCAACCAAATTCAGGAGCAGTCAGATCAACCTTGGCGCGGGACCATCAAGAGTTGGTATTTCGCGGGCATCCTGCTAGTGGCACTAACTGTAGGCTCAAGGCTGATCTCACTCAGGGCTGTGGGTGAGCGGAGGGTGAAGGACTGCAAGATTGTGGTGAAGAAGAGGAAGAGCTCCATACGGGCCAGTCCCTCGCCCAGGCAGACGCGTTTCCCTGCCAAAGAGAAACCAAAAGCTGTAGAGCTGGGTGGAAATGGATGGAGAAATAGACTGAAAAACATAGACCTGTAAGAACATCTGCGCCCCTAACCTGTTGGCCAAGTCTTGTATTTTCCATTTGATGGTCTAAGTTAAGGTCAGAGAACATCAGAAAGCTGTAGCTATGTGGAACAGGGGAGGACATAGGGTGGGGTTTGCTTGGGAGCTGCGCATTGACCGGAGCTGGGAGAAGTTACTGTTTTGACTGCGACTCACAGAATCCCCAGCCAGGAAGGCCAGCAGAACTGAGAGAAGAGGAGGGGGAGAGGGGAAGAGTCCAGAATCCACAATCATTCCTTGTGATTTATGCTGTAATAAGCAGGGATAGCCCCAATGTAAGTGTTTTATCAGATGTTGTAAAAGGAGGTATTCAGTACTTCCTTGTACAGCAACTTCCCACCAGCTGCATGATGGTAAGTGGATAGTGGACTAGTGCAGCTCTTTCCAGCCCAAATGATGGGCTGTGGGAGTTCCTGGAGAAGCCTTTACACTCAGACGTAAGTATACAGATGGAGCTTTCTGCTCCACCAGTGCCCCAAAGATTTTCCCTGTTTCCTTCCAGCCAGGTTGGAAACAGAAGGATTTTGGATTACTAGATGAAAATAGAAGCCATTTTACCGTTGTGTTGGGCCTTTTAGGGGAGCTGCATCTGTAGAAATCTCCCAATGGGGTTCTTTACAAAACAGAGCAAAAGCTTTATTTTTTTGTAAAACCAGCTCATCTGGCAGCACTTAAAAACCATGGCTATGATGGCTGGTTAACAGGATAGCGACCCAGTCCTTCTGCCACCCTGCCTTGCCCCACCACTTTCTCCCAATGCATACCTGCTGAGAAAGGCATAAAAGCATCCATTTTCTTAAAGCAACCCTGGCTGTCCAGGAACCTCCCAGGGTCAAACTTTTCTGGGTTGGCGTGATATTCATGGTCATAGTGAACTGTGTTGAGCAAGACATAGACGTAGGTCCCCTGGGAGAGGAGAAGGACAAGAACGAGGGAGAAAAGAAGGGTTGGAGAGGAGCAAAACCAGAGAGAGCGACAGGCAGCGCTTTGGAGCTTTTGCGTGTGCCACGCAGCATGCCTACAGAGTCTAACTGACTATGGAATAGTTATGTATCTGTAGCTCTAGGTTACTAATCTGTTAACTGCAATACAGAATTGCAGTCAATTTGGGTGGGGGGCGCGAAACCAGAAAGCAGAAATTTTCCACTTCGGACCACCATTTCAGTAAACCACACCGCAGTTTTAAACAAACTTCAGGACAGCCCTTGTATAGATCTAAGGGATCATTACAGACTGCCTTCCAAAGGAATAGAATGAGTGGAAGTGAAGCCAGCACAATCAGCAAAACCCAGCAAAACCCAAGGAGCCATATTGTGAGAACTCACATTTCTCTAGCCCCATCTGGAAAAGCCCCAGGTTCACCTTACCTTGGGGATGAGGTATCCCCTAAAATGAGTGTCTCGAGTTACGGCGTGTGGCAGGCTCATGGGTAGCACGTCGCTGAACCTCTGGATCTCACTTAGCACAGCCTCAGTGTACGGCATTTTATTCCTGTCCTCCACATTTGGGATGCGATCTTGCCCAATCACTCGATCAATTTCCTCATGGACCTTTTCTGGAGGAAGAGATGACAGCCCATGAGCATCTTCTCAAAAACCAATAGAGAATATGGACCCACTTCTCTCTAGGTGTCCCTTTGCTTGAATTTAGCAGACTGAGGTAGGGCAAACCAAGCTCAGATAATTCACTATTTGTGTGTGCGTGTGTGTGTGTCTGTGAAAATGGGGGCACTGCATCTGAGTCTCTTTATCTGTGGAGCTCCAAAAGCAGATTGCGCTGCCTGGGGATGGGAGAATGATGGGACCACAAAGATACTGTGCATAAGTGTCGTCTAGGTCCCGTCATTCTTCTGTCCCCAGTGCAGGATGACGACATCCTCCGGAAAGGGCCTTAGACTGTAGAATGACTAGTGGAAGAGATTTGACAGCTAAACATTTTGTCTGAATTTTAAAAAAATACTAAAGACCTGTCTCTTCCAGCAGGTCTACCCAGCCAGTTTTTAACTATGAATTTTAAATTGGTGTATTTTAAATGGTTGTGTGCTGCCTTGAGCCCTGAGGACAGGTGGGTAAATAGGAAGAAGGAGAAGAGGAAGAGGAAGAGGAAGAGGAAGAAGAAGAAGGGGAGGAGGAGGAAATTAATTAATTATTTCCACCCTGGAAGCCCCTCCAAGCAAAACGGAACACCCAGAGCATCAAACTATCTCATCCGCCAAATCTACAGCTGGGAAAGCTCTTAAGACCCTCAGCTGGGGTGCTATTGCTCTCCTGTCTCCCCTTACCTTGTATCTTGGGGTGCTTCAGCAGCAGGAGGAAACCGTATCTCAGGGTGGTGCTGACTGTCTCCGTCCCAGCGAAGAAGATGTTGAAGGTATTCATGATCAAATTCTCCATGGTATATTCAGTGTTCGGCTCATGTTTTTCCTACCAAAAATCAAGGGAAAAGTGAAAAAAGTGAGACTTTGTATGTTGGGAGTGGCTGATGGAGGAGACAAGGGGAAATCATTAGCAGTGATGCTCTTGGGACGTTATGCTGGTGAAACCGGGTTGTCAGTTGCACAACGGGAGCAAGCACGCCTGGGCTCTCAGTCCTGAGGGGTTCACACTGTTTCTGCTGGCACTACACACTTACACACTCGTCTTCTACTGTGATAATTATCCTATGAAGAAAAGAAAGTTCCTGGGGAGAGAGGAGATGTAGATACTACTTCCTCCATCTTTCCCAAAGGTTGACAACGCCCTAACCAGTCGCGTAGGGACGCGGGTGGTGGTGATGGAGGTTGTTTGCCCCCTGCGGCAATGTTTTTGGGGTGTCCTGGCTCATAGCCACACCCCCACGTGCCGCAGTCAAGCCCCCATCCACCCCAGCCATGCTCCCACACACCACAGCTGCGCCTTCGTGCACTGTGGTTACACTCCCTCCATGCACTCCAAGCTACACCTCTGACCCTAACCCTGTCCTCCAGAGACTGTTGGTGCGTAGGACTCACATACCCTCCGGTATTTTACAGATAAAAACCAGGACATACGTGGCCAAGCAGCACCTAAGTATGGTCAAGATGGGAAAAGCCATTGATGAGGAATCTCCCTGAATAGTTAGGAGAAGCTGCCGCTGTTTGCTTTTGCCTGAGCCTCCTGGGAAGGGCAAGATTCTCCTTCCTCCCTGCTTCCCCTGCTGAGTTAATGGAGTGCAATCCTGAGTTCAGTTTGCAGCAATTGAAGTAAGCTGAGGACACAGGGGGAAAGTGGGATGGAGAGAAAGAAACTGGGACATTTTAAAAGCAGCGGAAAGAGTGGGATGATGGGGAAGTAATTGGGATTGTTTCTGCAAAATTAGGACGTTTGGGGAGCATGCTCTCACGGCTTTTAAGACTCTGGCCTTGGTCATGTCGCTCTGGTCAGGGAGAGAGGGAGTTTTGCAAAAAGCTGCTCCATTCCTAAAACCTGAAAGAGACTGGCTTTGCTCAAAGCGAAGAGACCTCTTGGCCCAGCTGAACCGCCAAGCCTGATCCATTCCTCTGTAGCTTGGATCCAGCTCTTTAATATTGGAGTTCACACATCTGTAGAAGGGGACAGTTCTGGAACTTCTCCAGTTACTTTAACCTGTCCTTATATGCTGGTGTAATAATAACTAACTGTTCCTAAAGGTTTCATCACCTGCGAGATGTTACTGAGTGGACTTTGGACCATCAATGATTCAGATTCTATCCAGGAATTTAGTAATAGGTGAGATATTGTTGGATACTGTGACAAATTATATTTAAACTCTGTGTGTACGCGTGCCTACAGGTTGCCTGTCAACTTATGGTGACCCCATGAATTTCATAGGGTTTCCTTAGGCAAGGGGCTGGTTTTGCCAGCTCCTTCCTCTGAAAATATAGCCTACAGCACCTGGTATTCATTGGTGGTCTCCCATCCAAGTACTAACCAGAGCTTCCAAGATCAGATAGTATCTTGTGTCTTTAGGGTATTTAGTCCCTTAATTAAACTATAATACTTCTATCATTAAATAGATTTATTCATGTATTTGTATTTATATCCACATTTATCACTTGCTTCCCAACATGGAGAAATGAAAACAGAGTCAAAATCCCTTAAAGGCATGAATAAAAAACATACAAAGAGTCATTGTTAAAATGTAATTTAAAAATGAAAAATCATTTAAAATGGAACTGAAATCCATTGAGCATCCTTTAAAATAGAATCGGATGCCATTTCAAATAGAAAGAAAACCTTTTAAACTGTTATCTTTATTTTTTTCCTCTCCAGTATGCAATTTTCTACAATTTTTTCTTTCACCCTTTTAATCTTTTTTCTCTTCTTTCTTTTCTCTCTTGTTTAGTTTTGACAATCGTAAATATAGCGTGTACCTTTATGTAATTTCTTTTGTTGAAATTTTAACACGGACTATCAAAAATAGATTTAATGCCATTTAAAACAGAGTTAATGCCACCGAAAGCAGATCTGCTAAAAGTCTAAAACTGACAAAATGGCACACCGTTGCAAGCCCATGTAGTCAATTTGTCAAAAGCCTGTCAGGACAAAGTATTCTTCACTTGCTGATAAAGAATAGCAAGGAGGGAGCTTTGTGTAACTCCTGGTTATATTGGTAGTCGTGTTGTTTAGATACCTGTGTAAGGAGGTATCTAATACCCCCTTACGAGAGCTTTTTGTCATTTCCTCGCAGCCCAACACCAGGTGGACACAGCTTTGCCCACCGTGTCCCCCGTGACTATGGTGGGCACGGGAACATCCTCAGAACAACGTCCGGAGCATCTAGAAAGCAACCAGTTGCACCCCAGACACACACCTTCACTGCCATGGCTGCCATCACATCCATCAGTGCCAGCAAACTGGTGAAACTTTACACTCCATCCACACGGGTCAGGCTGCCCACCATTACCTGCTCCATCTTGGCTAAGAAGCATTCAATGAAATTTTGAGGGGCGGACAGATCCGCTGTGGCCTGCAGCATCTCGATCTTCTCCATAATGAAGCTGATAATCTCCTGGGAGCATTTGCTTCCTGCATGGTGAGCTCCAGGCAGCTTCTCCATGATCTCCGGAAACATATTGTACAGCTGTTTTTTGGCAGGGGTGGGAGGAGAGAAAAGAAGGGCAGTTCTGTGAGTACGCTGGGCTTCCTTTAACGGGAGTGTCTTCACATTCTCCAAAGGGCGGTTTTGCTTTCCATGGTTATACCTAATATCATCAATTCGCCCTCAGTTTTTCTTAGACAATCAATTAAACGTTTCCGTTCAAGTAAAAATTTCTCTTCTGTTTGACCCTTTAATCTAGGTGTTAATTTATCCATTTTCACAATTTCCATCAATCTATTTACAACCAATCAGTCATTGAAGGAATCTCTGATTTCTCCCAATACTTTGCACAGACTAGTCTCGCAGTAAGAAACATATATTGTACTAATTTCTGCCGTGGTTTATCAACTGTGGTATCTTCTTCCCAGATTCGTAGCAAAAATAATTCAGGGTTGTTGTTTTTTTTCTAATAATTTGATCCTTCAATATTTTTTGCGTCACATTTTGTATTTTCCTCTGGAATTGCTTAGCTTTCAAAAATATTAAATACTAGCATATATACCCAACATTGCCCAGGATTTTATTTTCTCATAGGTAATAATTGTTAGAAAGATTTGAGATCCTATGTCTCTGATTCTCCAAACTGCCTTGTCCAGTACCTGTAACTTTCCCCCACATTCCCCAATCCACTCTGTATTCAGAGTTATTAACATAGAGAGGTTAGTTTCCTGAAGGAATATACTGCCCTCCTCTTTGCTGTTAGGCCTCGTCTCTATAGCAACCAGCCAGGCCCAAGAGCTCTCTGGCTGAGAATTCTAAAGGCCCCTCTCTAAATTGCAAACCCCAGGATTCCATAGAATCTTCACGGGCAGCCAATCATATGAAGTCTTCGCCTGACACAGTCAACCAAACATACAAACTTTGACTTTTATATAGTAGATTAAATGGCCAGGCAGCTCTGCTCTCTTCTTTCACAGGATCATTTCCTCCTCTTACTCTTTGAACCAATCCATCTCCCGGTGTCTAGATGGCAGCATCCATACAGCCTGCTACAGGCCCTGTCACCTGTAACTCGCCTGCCTGCTCACCCTTGCTATCCTTCTGCCAACACCAACACACGAAACAGCTCTAGCATCACTGGAAGTAGCCCTCTAGCTTCACAAGGACCACTGAGAGATGCTAAAGATTCAGAGAAGGGCTTTAGGAGCTCAAACTGGGATTTCTTTTATTTAAAAAAAATCCCTTACCTTGCTACCCTTCCCCAGAAATAAGTGAAGGATGTTTCCAAATAAACAGGAACCTTTGGTTCTTGTGGGTTTTTCGGGCTTTGAGACCATGTTCTGGTTGTATTTTCTCCTGACGTTCAGATCTTCAGATGCCAGCCACAGATGCAGGCGAAACGTCAGGAGAAAATACAACCAGAACACGGTCTCAAAGCCCGAAAAACCCACAAGAACCAAAGGATTCTGGCCGTGAAAGCCTTCGACTCTACATCAAACAGGAACCTTGCTCTGAACTGTAATATTTACAGTGGCTCTCACAACGGGGATGACATCCCTTAAATACAGCTATCATATTATCCAGTACTACAGGGTTCGGTACTGTCTGTGGTTTCAGGCATCCACGGAGGGAGGGTCTTGGAACTTATCCACCATGGGTAAAAGAGGACTCCTGTACTTTGTACATGCTCCTAGGCAAACACTGCATTCATTCCAGGGTTGCCCTGGTGCAATCAGTAAGATCATGGAGGTCTCCCACAAACTTCATGGCCAAAATTCATTCAAGGACTTGATGCCTTTGTAAGCGGACCTACATCTAGGCTGGGCAGTCTTGCAATATCCGAATTCAGCTGGGGGCTGTTGTGATGTTACTATTTTGGGGAGCCAGCAAAGTGACTAAGGAGCATCAGGACTGATATGCAGTGAACCAACACACAACAGGACTTGACATGTATCAGGATTATGGGACCTGTTGCACAAAGGGACCCAATGCACCTCAGGACACTGGCTAGGGAGTGCCAGTGTGCAATGGAAGATCCTAATACACATTGGGGCACTCTTGCTGGCGTCCTGTTACACATCTTTGCAATTCATTAACAGGTTTCCTGAGCACTTCTGCTACATAGCTAAGTATGTATAAAGCTATGCAATATAGATCACAATAAAGAAATTCATCCCTTATCCATAGCATCAGTTTCTGTGGTTTCAGTTACCTGCAAGTCAACCGCTGTCCGAAAATATTAAATGGAATATTGCAGAAATGTCCTCTTCACACACAGAATTGCTTTCCTTCTTCCCACTGTTTGCTCCGATTTGTCTCCTGGTATCCAGTCAACAGTAACTACATGGCCTGCTTTGGCTCTGGTGTCACCAGAAGTATCCCTCTAGCTCAGCCAGGACTATAGAGAGAAGCAAAAGACTCATACCATGCAGTAGACTTGAGTTCTTTGCATCTCTCCATGGTCCTTGCAAATTAGAGGGCTATTTCCAGGATGCCAGAGCCGGAGCAGGCTAGTGCTAACCTTGGTTTCAGAGCCAGAGCAGGTTCAATACCATCTGTGGTTTCGGGCATCCACAGGAGGTCTTCGAAAATATCCCTTGCAGATAAAGGGGAACTTCTGTACAGAATTCTCACTTCATAATCAAGACCATTCAAGTCCTTCCAATTCAACTGAGAGTTCAGGGGCAACTACATCTGGGGTGAATCGGAGGAGCAGCTAGGGACAGAGTTCTCAGCTGATGGTGTTGGGCTGGATCTCTTCATCGTTTTAGACTTCAACTCCCAGAACTACCACCCAGCATGGCTAACAGTCGACGATCCTGGGAGTTAAAATCCCAAACATCCGGAATGCCAACGCTTGAGGTCCACATCTATTTTAATACAAGGGCACACAACAAAGCTACACAACAGGGACAGAGAAGGGCCACTCTCACCATTGCCTGGGGGGAGCTGGTGACACGGAACCGTTTCGTTATCAGTTTGTTTAACCGGAGGAATTTTACGTCATCATAGGCAAACCGACTTCCAAAGACGATGGAGCAGATGACATTGGAGACGGCGCGGCTGAGAATGAAGACAGGGTCAAAGGGCATCGCTAAGCAAAGAGAAAGGGAAAGAAAACCCCATCAGCTTTCAGAGATCATTCACCCCTAAAGTCTGGGGAAAAAAATGAGTTTTAGCAAGAACTTGCTAAGACCTCCACAGTATGCTTCTCTCCCAGAATGCCAGTTTCCCGGGAACTGGGAATAGCTACTTGGCCAGTTTGAGTCTGCATGGAGAAAGATGATAGACTTAAACTGTATTTGTTAGTTCCCAATTGGACAGACTCATTGGATAAATTGTGAGCTGATGAATCAACACATAGGTTAATCTCAATAATTCAATGGGTTTACTCTAGTAAGACTAGCAATAGGATTTAGGGCATCAGAAAGTGACAATTAGTGGGTCCCAGGTTGTTGGGTGGTGAATCCATTCCAGGTTTTCACTAGCTTTAAAGTAGCTATCCAAGGTGCTGAAAAAGCAGTCTACCCGTGCCTTCCCATGTGAATCACGGAGCTGGATTTGGGCCCTGAATGAAATCTCTCTCTCTCTGTCTCTCTCTGTCTCTGTCTCTGTCTCTCTCTCTGTCTCTCTCTCTCTCTCTCTCTCACACACACACACACACACACACACACACACACTTGGCCAAGTGCCTTCTCAGCCCCTGCTGTCAGCTTGGCTGCAACATTCTGATCATCTGGACAAGGTTTCTTTGAAACAGTAGCATCTTTAGAGAACTTTTCAATATTACATGAAACCAAGCAGAAATGCGGAGGAGTTAAAAGGCTGCTTAACAAAAGTTGCAAGATCTCCAGAACAGAGTCTTTGTGACCTTAGAATTAAATGTCATCTTTTTTGGGCAAACAGATGTTCTCAGAGCAAGACACACAGTCATCAAACTGTTCTTACTTATCTCATTGACTTTTGACATAGTTCTTATAGCTGAGCAAAGGCACATAATGATACGGCTTCAGTTCAACCAAGCTGATAGTTACAGAGACACACAGGAAAACTTTTTACCTCAACAAAACTATTTAGGAATAGATTCGGGACCATGGAAAGCTCCTTTAAAGCCTAGATGAAAACTTCAGGTAGATCCGCTGCCTCTCTATCACGGGAACTATCAACCACCACTACCAATAAATGTTTATCAGATTGCTGGGGAAGAGAGGAAACTTGCACCAACACATACCATTGGTTTTGTGGAGTGCCTGCACCAGGCACTGGGCCTCCTCCTGGATTCGTTCCTCAATGGATCGTTTCCCCATCCCAAAGTTCCTTAAGGTGCTGAGAGAGAACCGTCGGAGCTGCTTCCATCGCTCCCCATTGGAAAACACAACCCCTGGCAGAGAGAACATGAAACAACTCTTTGCAAAGGGGACTTCAAGAAAAAGAGGGAGAAATCAATGATGCCTACTGTGGAGAGTGGGCTCAGTTAATTGGGAGAGAACCTCACCAAACACAGTAGGACTTTTGTGTGTGTGTATATGTGCCTTCAGGTCCTCTGTTGACTTATCTTCAGAGGTGGTTTTGTCAGTTCCTTCCTGTGAAACATAGCCTACGGCACCTCGTATTTGTTGGCAGCTTTCCCTCCAAGTACCAACCAGGGCTGACCCTGCTTAGCTTTCAAGACCAGATGGAATCTGGTACCCTCAGATATTTAGGCAGTAGGATTTACTGCTGAATAAATGCATACCAGTATACTCTCTCACACTTAATCCCAAATATTTGAAGTTATGCAGGCATAGTAAAACATTTACCTATGCAGAACCCAAAAGGGTTTCTTCCAAATTATAGCACTCTGATTCCACTTTAACTGCTGTGGTTCCATACCATGGAGTCCTGAGATTTGTAGTTTCATGAAGTACTGAGAATTTTCAGCCAGAGAGCTCTAGTAGTTTACAGACTACCAAACCCAGGATTCCATAGGACACAGGAATGGTATTTAAAGTGGAATCAAGGTACAATAGTTGTATAATGTGAGCTCTTTTTCACAGTACACAGTTATAGCCCTCTGGTCCCACACCTACATACTGTGCAAGAGGCCTGAAAGGGCCCAAACAGATCTTTTCGCATCTCTAGCCCAGTCCAGCACCCTCTCATTGTAAGATAGTTCCACTCCTCTTTGCCCACTATGCGTGAGATTTCCTCACCATGTTCGTGGAAATCTTTGGAGAAGGCTGCTAGCTGCCCGCGCCCACTGAACTCCTCTGCCTGGTCCACCAAGGCCTCCTTCACGGCTTTGTAGCCACACACGACGACAATCGGACGCAGCCCCAAGTACACGGTAAACACTGGCCCATACACCTCACTCATCTGCCAAGAAAAAGCCACAAAGTCCTCTTCAACTTGAGTTTGGGAAGTGGAGAAAGTTCGGCCCCTTCCCCGCCACCATGCTTCTTCCATCCTAAAGGCGGAGTTGATTCATTCACTCCTCTCTTTGAAGAACAAACGTGTCTACGTGGAAGCTCCATGTTCAGAGGAAGACTCATGCTCTCCAAATGTCTCAGTTTGGAAGGGACAGTCCTGATGAATCCTGTTTTCCCACTTTTTCTGCTGCTTTTAAAATGTCCCAGTTTCTCTCTCCTCCCACTTTTACTTTTTGTCCTCAGCTAACTTCAACTCCTGCAAACCGAGGCCATTCCTGCACTACGCTGTTACAGTGCTATTATTCCACTTTCAACCTCCTGTGGAATTCTGGGGTTTGTCGTTAACTTTGGCCAAAGAACTCCCTGGCTGAGAATTCTAAATGCCCCTCCGTAAACTGCAAATCCCAGGATTCTATAGGATGTTGAAAGTGGAATAATAGCACCATAATAGTGTAGTTTAGAAATAGTCTGAGTTCAAAGGGCAAAAGTGGCTTGCACTCAGTTAACAGGGACGAAAGGAGAGGAGGAGATGAAATCTTTCCGTTTTCAGTAGATTCAGGCAAAAGGAAACTGCTGCAGTCTCTCCTAGCTTGTGTGTGTTTTCCTCTTTAATAATGTTTGCCAGCACAACCAGGCTTCGATGTTGTTTGGCCAGACATGTTCTGGTTTTCATCTGTGAAATGTTGGAGGGTTTGAAGTCTACCTCTGAGGATCAGTTGTTGGGGAAAAACAAAAAAGTCAGGTGCATTTGCCTGACCTATTTATTGGGTTCCCCAAGACCACTGGGCAGAACCCTGGACTAAAACTGGAGAATTATTTCCAGAGTTTGAGCCATGATTTTGAAATGCGTTATCATTCACAGCCTGCTGAACACCATGAGGAACAGTGCACATACTTTCATGGATGACTCAGAATGATGGGAGAAGCAGTGACTTTCTTATACTGTTCCAGACCATTCTGGTTGTTATTCCTATTATTATTATTAATTATCTTTATGTATATCCTGCTTTCTTCCTCGAAAGGACTCAAAGTGGCTTACAATACTTTAAAACCAAGTTAAAATACATATTAAAACTACTAACAAATCACAATTAAAAAATAACCAGCACCTTTCTTTAGCCAAGCAATGACCACATATTAAATGTTGTTGTTCCAAGTCATGAAGTTGGGACATAACAACACCGCATGCCAACAGCCCTTTGCCCTGTAGGGTAAAGGATCTGGAAACGCAAGTTTGTAAAAAGTACAGCCAGACACATAACTCTAGATCAGAGCTTTCCAAACTGTGCGTCATGACCAGAGAATTGAGACTCACCTTTGCCAGCGACTTCATCATATCATTTCGGTCCAGTTGGAAAAAATTCCCCAGGATGGGGAGTGGGGTGGGTCCCGGGGGCAAGAGACCCTTGCCTCTTCGGCTCTTCCATGTCAAGGCGACAAGGAGGCAACAGGTACAGAAGACAAGCACTAGAAAGACTGAGAGCACCTCCATGGAAGACACTCTTTGGGCAAAATTCTTTAGGCTCTTAGGAAAAGATCAGGAATCTTGCTGGATTTATAAAGGACAGTTGGTGGGGGGAGGGAATGTCCCTCAATTTGTTAATTATTGCTCCCATTCTTCCTTCCCTATCCAAGCCGACGCCACCACTTTCAGGGGGAAAGTTGATTCCCTATCTTATCACTTGATACAACACAACAAAACAAAGTTCATTCCCCAGAATAAATGTGATTCTAGCCAAATATTTCAAACGCTGCCCAAGACGAGAAAGAAGAGATGTGAGAGTGTTACATGTTCTTTACAGTTTTGTTTTGCTGTTGTGGTTTTTTTAAAGGTAAAGAAGACAGAATTTCATTCAGGAGAGGAATCGATGGGGAAAGCTGCAGCAAAATGTTGCAGTGTAAACCATTATAGGATGTGTAACTTCTTTCACTTTCTCCATCATTTATGCTGGTGGTTGGACTGATGGGGCTGTGGTCCAGCAATACTGAGTGGGCCATGAGGGTCTCATTTGTGGCCTAAGAGTAATGTTGCAGTCCAGAGCTCCAGTTTGCTGGAAAAGAAGGTTTAATGGCATGTCTGGCTCTCTTAGAAAGTGGGGAAAAATCCTTCGGCACAAGGAAGCTGAAAGAAAGCACCTCATCCTCTCTCCTTTTCCTATCCATCTCAAAACTTTCTTTGCTGTAGTCTATAGTAAAGGAGGACTCAGCTTTCAGGTACGGACATACCTTAGGGCCTTTCCGTCCTACACTGTTATAGTGTTATTATTCCACTTTCAAAAGTACTGTGGAATTCTGGGGTTTGCAGTTTACTGAGGCCCAAGAGCTCTCTGGCTGAGAAGTCTAAAGGCCCCTCCCTGAACTGCAAATCCCAGGAATCCACGGGGTGTTGAAAGTGGAATAATAGCACTCTAACAGTGTAGTGCAGAAATGACCCAAATGAGGAAGATGGGTGAGAGATGTGAGTTAGAGTTATTTAGTTTGGGTCAGCCAGAATTTAGATCGATTAAATAAGTAAATAAGTAATCTTCAACTGTTTGATGGACTTATATTTTGTAAATCATTTTGTATTATACACTTGTGCTTCTGAGAACACTACCTAAGGGTTTTAGGAATGCTTGAATTCAGACACACAGGGGCTGTGGGGTGGTGAAGTCCAGTGGCAAGACTAGACAAATAGAGTCTCACACAGCAGCCATGAGGACACCTAGAAGGTCCCCATATTTGGTGGCAGTAGTGGGATAGGTGGATGATCCTTACAACAGGTAAATTTATACAGATTGATAAACTGATAAATACACCCCCACCCTCCACAAGCATCAATAAATTATTTGTAGTCTATCTATCTATCTATCTATCTATCTATCTATCTATCTATCTATCTATCTAAATAAATAAACAAACAAACAAACAATCACATCTACTTACATAAGTTCCGTTGAAATTCTGTCTGTCTGTCTGTTTGTCTATCTGTCTGTCTGTCTCAATCATAGGTTCCAGTAAAAAAGTGCTTACAATGTTATAACTTCCAATTACTTCTTCATAAGTCACCAAGAAGATTCCAGCTATCACCTGCAACCCAGCTCCGAGATATTGTAAATACTACTTGGGTTCTGGATTGGACGTTTATGATCAAAAGGTAAAGGACACCAGGTAAATTTCCTCTCTGTGTCTTCTTGCACAAGTATCTTAAATACCAAATACTCTATTATCCACCACAGCTTCCTTTTTAAGGTATATATGAATGGCAACTCAGAAAACAGGCAAAGAAGAGGTCTGGCAAACTTTACCACACTAGATCAAACCAGACATAGCTTGAAATTTGATCAAGCTGCCCATATCAGTTACAAGCGAAGACTGAAATCTTCACTTGTCTGTTCAGCTGGATGAAATGCAAAGGTGAGAAATCTTTCCTTCAATGGATGAGTGCAGCCTTTCAGACTGAAAGCCAGTATTTCATTCGAAAACTATCCATCCATCCATCCATCCATCCATCCATCCATCCATCCATCCATCTATCTATCTATCTATCTATCTATCTATCTATCTATCTATCTATCGAGGCCCCTTCCTAAACTGCAAACCCCAGGATTCCATAGGATGTTGTAAGTGGAAGAATAGCGCTATAACAATGGCCCAAGTGAGCATGTTAAGGAATGCAGTCTATGGGAGGGGCAAAATGAAGGCATTGTCTCCACAAATAAGAATTTCTTCAGATATTCCCTGAGTCTCTCTATTTCTAGTATTACAATAACTTAAGACTTCGGCTGAGCATTTAGAAATACAGTTTAGGCATCCAAAGAAAAGGGGCTGGTAAAGTTACCAAGGGAATACAAACACAGCAAATGTAAGAGTTCTGGGTATTTACCATGATCAATGTTTCATTTTCTTCAATGCTTGGTATTTGGGGACTGTAGGAGATTTTCATGGTGGGGGACAGCATACTTACTTGGGTGCAATGCCTTCATTTTGTCTCCTACCCATAGTTATACCCCTGAGTGTTTTGGCCAGTGGCAAAGATCATTCAGTCCAAAAACATATGTTCCACCACCATGCTGAAGAGAACATTGGAACAGAGCTCTTAGATTTTCATTTGTCTGCCATGCACAGTCCATGAACTGCTCCCCGAGTCTTCTCAGAAGTGCCAGTTGGAGAAGTTCAAGAGGTCTCATCTGGCTACACAGTGACCCTCAAAGACCAGGGCATTAAGATGGAAGCAACACTCGAATGAGAGTGGTGCAACCATAGTGAATTGACATACTGGCTTCTCCTTGTATCTCCTAAGTAGGTTTCATACCAGTGGGACAAAGACCATAAGACCTATCTCAATGAGTCATGCCTACTAGGTCCGTCTAATCCACAATTCCATTTACAACAGTGGGTAGCTAGCAGCAGAGATGGGTGTGACATGACCCAGAGGTTTTGTGGGCTGAAAACAATGCCAGGGGTGTGTGTTTGTGAATGATTCTCAAGCAGATTGGAGGAGAATGCATTACTACAAAAGTTATGGCTCGACGCTTCCTTCTCTGCACCTCAAGATGGATGCCACTTCAACGGCAAGACTAGTGAGGTACTAAGCATAGCTCATAGGTAGGAGGAATGTTTGCAAAGCCACTTATTTGAGGGGAGATGTCAATGTCCTTTGGGCCACATGGGATTTCACTGAGAAGTTTTGCAGGACGGTAGTGAAATACAAGAAGAGTTCCATGCGGGCCGTAGCTTCTCCTGGGCAGACACGTTTTCCTGGGGACAGAGCAAAAAATCAGACAAAGCCACCAGCTAGGGACAATGGCTGGAGAGCTTTGTCTCTGTTGTCCTGTATGTGCTGGAAGGCATCAACAGCTATGGATGAAGGCTTAGCCTGCTGTACTGCAGTTAAGGATTCATAACCTAGAGTTACAAATCCATAACTGCTCTGTTTTTATAATATATGTGGCACTATTGCCACAATTGTAAATTGTGATTAGAATTCAAGTCTTCCAGGTCCCGAGCCCATCACACCAGCAAAATGCAAAGTGGACGTATATTTGGGTGGGATTAGAAGCTCATCTCTTGATGCTACTCACTGCATGCTATAATGAACATTCACAGACCTCTCTCCTTGTGCACATAGAAGGACCTCCTATTGAACTGCTCTTGTTTTTGAAAGAGCTTTGCAATCAGACTTCAGAGTTAAGTGACTGACTTGTTAAAAAAACAAAAGAAAATGGCAATGAAGCCCTACCTGAGGAGAATGGCACAAAGGCATCATTCTTCTTAAAGCAACCTTCCTCATCCAGGAAGTGCTCAGGGTTGAATGTCTCGGGGTCACTGAAATTTTTGGAGTCCTGCAAAGCTGAGCCTAGTAAGGGAAAGATGTTAGTGCCCTGGAACAACAGAAGACAGAGAAGTGTATCGTCATTGAAAGAGTGAGGGGGGAAGCAAGGAAGATCTCACACACATATGGTCATCATGTCCTTCCCTCCCTCTTCATATAAACCATTTGTTCCTCACCTTGGGAAGGAGGTAACCACGGAACTCAGTGTCCTGGATCACCATGTGTGGCAATCCCATGGGTGTGACATCTGTTAGCCTTTGGATCTCATGGATGACAGCATCATGTTCATCCTATTCTTGACAGCAGGAATGCAGTTGGGGCCAATGACATGGTCAATTTCTTGGTGGACCTTCTCTGTAAAGATCTGGAGAAAATATTTCCAGGAGAACAGAGCCAGTAAAAGAAATGTTAGGCCAGCCAGAGAAATGGGACTATGTCATTGGGAGCTTGCCTTGGGATGTGGGATCTGAAGACACTAGAGCTTCAGTCTGTAAAATTTCAGACAGATCGAGAAAGTAGGCTTAGTGCATTTTTCCTGGTCTCTTGCTGATAATGTCTGATATTCCCTTATGCCTTGTGGAGGGTGCTGTCACTAGACTTTGGTGTAAAATTAATACTGGAAGAAGGCTGATCCAAATCTCAGATCCCTGAGTGTTTCTCCACATTTGTAGGAAGGTGTCCTATATTGTCAGAGCAATGGCCTATCTAGCTAATATTGCCAACTCTGACTGACATCAATAGCTTTCTAGGGCTTTAGGCAGGAGTCCTAACTAGCAACCCCTGGCTTTACCATCTGGTGTTCTCCCACCAAGTTCTTACTAGCTCTGACCTTGCTTAGCTCCCAAACTCCAGGCAATATTGTGTGTTTAGGGTGATATGGTCAAGTTGGAGATTGTGGTGACTTTAACTTGCGAGTCCGTGGGCAGGAATGTGTGTTTCTTATTTTTATACTGCTCTTAATGAATGTTAGGTATTTCTATACATGTTAAACTCTTATTACCAGTTAGACATCAAAGCTGGTAGAGTTTTATTTAGGTCAAAAATATGGATTTTTGTTTGTCTAGTTTTTTCAGTGAATGTGTTAGTAACTTTCTTGCTTTTCTTGTGCAAGTCTTATTAGTAGCCAGCCCTTGAATTTGGCATCTTCATACCTTCCACTTCTGGGTATTTCCTCAGCAAGAGGAATCCATATCTCAGGGTGGAGCTGACAGTTTCTGTCCCAGCAAAGAACAAGTTGAGAGTTGTAAGGACCAAATTTTTCATACTGAATTCAGTGGAAGGGTTTCCTTTTTCCTTTGAGGGAACAATGGAAGAGGTTATCTTCAATTAGTAAATGCATGGCAGAAGATGTTATTATGGTTGGAGGAATAACTTAACTTACCTACGGGAGTCCAAAGCTAGAATCTTGTTGATGACTTACCAGGGGTTATGGCAGCATATGTACTTTTTTTGTATGTTGTACAAGAAGGTATCCAGCACCTCTTTTCACAATGTCTTTGCTCCAGTTGCATAATGGTAGCTGGACATTTTTGGGGACATGATTGGCTGTGAGGCTGAGCCTGGATGCCATCCAGTGCCCATGTGAAGCCAAAGAAGAAGTAGTACTTTTCACCCCTTTCTAGGGGGAAAAGTTTTGTCTTTCTTTGTCTTCTGTGCAACAACAGCTGAATGACCCTTGAGAGACTCCTGCAGTCGATCTGTGGTTAGATGATGGAGTAGGGCCTGGGGGGGGGGGTGTCATCTGGCTGTTGTTGCAGACCACAAGCATAAATATGTTGGTGGAGCCTGAAGATCCGCCAACAGTCCAATAGGATCATAGTCCAAGACTGCTTCAACATCTGGCTGCTCACTTACAGAATTAGAATTCTTTGCTCAAAATCCACTCTCCACTGGCCACAGATTTGAAATTGCTGCTGCATCCCCCTATACGGTCATTCTGATCATTCTAAGTCTCTCAGTAAACTACACTCCCAAGGGTTCCACAGGGTGGAATCATGGCAATTAAAGTGGTATCAAACTGCTGTAACTGTGTAGTGTAGCTACATTTCAGGTCTTCCCGATCCACAGTCCAACAGATTGTCTACAATAAAAATGCTGGATACAGGACCTGAGATCATTCATGCATGCATAGCTCCACATGTGCAGTTCTGTATCCTCCCACAGCCTTACAGCTGTTATGCCCCAAGAGACACTCAGAGTGGCTACACTGTCTTTACAACACAGTGGCTGCATATCCTCCCCCTTTTTAAAACCATGTAGATCCTACGTCTCTCACCCTCCACCTCTATATCTTGCCTATTAATTTTGCTGAATAACCCCAGGTTCTATTGTTATCTGAAAGAAAGAAAACTGTCTCCAAACATCATGCATAATTCTACAAATGTCTAACATGTTCCTCCACATCACTTCAAGATTTTTCAGTGCAAAATATCCAAGTGATCAACCTCTCTGCCTTTTCCCCCTTCATATTCTTGGACAGAATCTGAATCATCAACAGTCCAAAGCTGTAGACAATATCAGCTGGTAGACTGTGAAACTGAGAATATACTGTCTGAAGCTCTTAACAATGTAACCACCACGTCAGCAATGACGGTATATTGAATATTACAATGAAAACATGGGTGGCGTCCTGTTTAAGATATATGCGCACATAACTCAGAGTTATACATTCATTGCACTGAGCAATTCCCTCTACAATGTAGTCTTCCTCTTGTCCTACTGCCTTCAAGTTTAGCCTGCATTTTCATCTTTTCCAAGGAGCCACATGGTCTTTAGCAGCATTCAAACAACTCCTCCTGTTCTACAAAAGATTATATTTGGGAAATATACGCACATTGTTCCACGCTGTTATTTATGGCACCAAAAGATAATATCCTAAAAATACATACACGGCTGCTAAGTACATTTTGAAAAAAAAGATCAAACCTGTAGTGACCACAAGGTCTTTGACAAGGATGGTGCTATGGCTGTATTAATATAATCCAGCAGTTTCATGTCAGTGAAGTGTGTTTTAAGTCTCTTCTTTTGTTAGTTTTCCGTGGAACGAGTCTTCACCCTTACTTTTTGATTAATATGTATATGTTAAAAAGGTAATACCCCCTTCCCATACCATGCAATCAAAACAATAGTATGGTCTACATCCAATTATGACGGAAGGAAACCTGTGTCCATTATCTGCCTTTGTATACCTCTTTTTGTTGTTATTGTTGTGTAGATTGGTATTCCTTTCCTCCTTCATCAATGAACAAAGACTCAGCTTGTGGAGCTGGGCAGCTGATTTCAGCCAAATCCTTGAAGCAAATTGGGCCAGTTCATTTGCAAAATGGAACACCACAGTCCTGAAGTGCGTTGGATTGAATAAGAGAACTGGACATTAGAAATGAACAGGGAAAAAACAGTGTCTCTCCAACACAACATATGAGGGAACATACCAAAGTGGTTTAGGTAGAAAAACATTTTCTCTCTTTCCCATGTCCCAATTATCTGTAGTCGTTGTTGGCACTTCAGACCTTTCTGCACTACACTGTTATATTGCTATTATTCCACTTTCAACATCCTGAGGAATTCTGGGGTTTGTAGTTTGCTTAGGCCAAAGAGCTCTCTGGCTGAGAATTCTAAAGCCCCCTTCCTAAACTGCAAGACCCAGGATTCCATAGGATATTGAAAGTGGAATAATAGCACTATAACAGTCTAGAGTGGAAACACCCTTAGATGGAAGGCAGCCAGTCTGAGTCATCACAGAAAAAGGAAAGCATTGTCTAAGATCGCTTTGAGCTGACAGAGGCTCCCAGAATTGTTGTCTTCATTGCAGGCAGCAAATGAGAAAGGGTAAATTGCCAAGCCCCTGACACTTTTAGAGGCTGCACTGAGTGGTCTTGCTTAAAGAAGGGACAGGGGGGCAAAATCTGAACAGAATGCAGTAGCTCAGGAACAGGTTTGATGGCGAGAAGATCAGCTATCGGTCTGTCTTCTCTTTGCCGACCAACCCACGAAATGAAGAGACCACACACAGAGCTTGGGTTGAAGTAGGGCAATTTATTATATGCCTAGTTAGCATGCACTTGAACTTGAACTTGAACTTGGGCCTTGAACTTTGTGACATGAGAGAAGGGGGGTCAACGCAATGTGAATTGTTAAGGCAAGGGGTCACCACCTGACCTCTCCCCCAACCTCCCTTGGGCAAGATACCAGGTCCCGAAGCGAACTTCAGCCAACCCCTTTTTTTGGAAGGCGAGCCCCCTGCCACGCCCTCCTTGCCTCACGAACCCCGAAGTGAGGGCCAACCGTGGGCCCGCCCCAAGGACAACTCAATCATCGTCCTCCCCCCTTGTCTAGTGACAAGACGGGAGGGCTCCTGAGGTTTGTCCTACACCATAGGGTGCCATAGGTACTCACCAAAGCCTTTAGACCCCCCCCTTTCCCGCCAATGTGCCTATTTGAGTGACCTATTTAAGACACCACCCCGAAATGCCACTAATCCGTTTCCCTTGGCGCAGGCGAAAAAACCCCTTGGTGGGGGGAAAAAATCCTACCTGGCCCCAAAACGACCGACAAGCTTGCACTGAAACCGAAGGGAGGGAGGGTGGGTCGCCACGAGTCCAAGGAGGCTAAGGTGCGGCCTTAAAAGGAGGCCTGCTGGCCTCGCCCCCTCTCTACCTACTGCGCGACCCTTGTCGCACAGTAACTGTGCAGTCTCCTCTCGCGGGAGGCCAGCAAAGGCGTCTCCCCCCACCAGACGCGGCGTGGCGCATTGGGGGGACGAATTATTCCCCCCACGAGGCTTAGGCAGGCAACTGTGGAGGCAATAGGGTGGAGACAGTGGAGAGGCTATGAGAAAGAAGTTTCATAGAATCATAGAGTTGGGAGAGACCCCAGGGGCCATCAAGTCCAACCCCCTGCTATGCAGGAACACCCATCAAAGCATTCCCAACAGGTGGCCATCCAGCCTCTGCTTAAAAACCTCCAAAGAAGGAGACTCCACCACACTCCGAGGCAGCAGATTCCACTGCCGGACAGCTCTGACCGTCAGGAAGTTCTACCTGAAGTTCAAATGGAATCTCCTTTCCTGCAGCTTGAGTCCATTGCTCCTTGTCCTAGTGTCTGGAGCAGCAGATAACAAGCCTGCTGCCTCCTTAACATATCTCTTCAAATACAGTGGAGTCTCGATTATCCGTCCTTCGGTCATCTGACATTCCGGATTATCCGACTTTGCGGCTGCTTGGGGGCGTGGCTGTAGGCATTTCCGCGCCCCCAGACACACCCCCAAACATCGCGGCCACGACAGGCAAGGAGAGAAGGGCGAGTGAAGCCTCACCCCAAAACACGGCCCCAAGTTTTACTGATGAAGAAATTGTCGCTCTTGTCAATAGCGATGGCGACGAAATAGAAATTGATGAGCGAGCATCATCTGTTGAACCTCTCACAATCTCGCATGGCGATGGGGTTAGGGCTCTAGAAATCGCAATGAAGTACATCGAGCAACAAGAAGAAGCTACGGGGGTCGACATTATGATGCGGCAAAGATGGCGAGACTTGGCTGCGAAGAAACGGCAATCGTCGGGAAAGCAGAAAAGGATCAGTGATTTCTTTAAATTTTCAGAGGACTGAACTGTTTGTACTGTACATCACAATGTTGATCAGTGATTTCTTTACATTTTCAGAGGACTGAACTGTTTATACATTACAATGTTGTTACTGTAACGTTACTGCAACGTTACTTTTACTGTTACTGCAATAAAACTTCAATACGTTTGCAATTCATAGTGATTTCAAGGCTTTTCTTAGATCCTCCAGATTATCCGACATTTTCGGCTATCCGACTATCAGCCTGCTGGTTTATGTTGGATAATCGAGACTCTACTGTATTTAAACATGGCTATCATGTCCTCTCTTAAGTTTCCAACACCAGCCCAGATCTACCAAATGCCATAAAATGGAGCAGGAGGATCTGCTAGGAGAAATCTTGGCATAAAACATCCTCTCATCAAACCCTCCCCACCATTCTTCATGCTGTGGCATTGACTCTCATCAGTTGCTTTGCTGTCAAAATAAAGCAAAGAGTTAAAGCACCCCTGTTTAACTATGTTTCTTGTCATGGTCAGTGTTATCAGTATTGTCCTTTATCTTAGTCAAAGTTCAACAGACGGTGGCCTAATGCTCTTGGACAACATCAGCATGAATTTGCAAAACTGAGTGCCCCAGAACAGCTTTTAAAAATTGTTTTTGTATTTAGTATCTGGTGTTTTGAAAAAGCAGCAAACTTTACAAATGCCTAGCACAAAGCCCCTTGGAGTTACCTGTCTGAAACCCAATTGAATTAATCCCTGCTTTGGAGTCTACAGTATCTCCAAATGTCCTGTTGATGTGTGAAAAAATACAAGTAAAATAGAACAACAGATAACCCAAAATATTGTAAAAAGTTATAGACATTTTTGATTTCCTAATGCAAGCCAATGGGGAGGCCTGGGGGAAGCTTGATTTGCATTTCAGGGTTCTTATCAGAATGAGTTGGGTGTTGATGGGCACAGACCGAATCAGGCCCAGATCCAAATCTCTGAACTGGGCTTCAAACAGAATTCAGATAAGAAAAATGAAGACCTGTGATACGAAGGGGAAGCTAGGCTTTTTGCTATGGGCAACTAAGCAGAGTGTTATTTGAAGTGTTGCTGTGGTTCTTGCAAAGACTGCAAAACACAGGGAAAAGGATGTGAATTCCATTTCTGTAAGTTGTCAGGGAGACCTGAAAACAGGAGGTGTCATCCTCACACAAACCCTAAAAGTTATTTCCTTCTCCTGGCAGTACTATTGTGCTTGCTGTAAGTACTTCCCCTCTGTGGGTAAGGTTTTGCGTTTTATGAGTAATCTGTGTGTGCAGATGTCTCATTAGCTAATTCTGTGCACTTTGATAATTCATTATCTGAATCTGAATTCATTATATCAGTCTTGTTCAGGGACTGCTTTAGTAAGTGTTCTGCTCCCATTGCAGAGCTGGGAGTCTTACAGAGAACCTCAATATCTGTGTAAAAGATTGAAGCCACGGTCCTGAATCAGATGGGCAGAGAATTGTGTTCAGTCCATGTAGTTCTATGATCAACTCCACCCTAGAAGCTGTCAAGCCATAGGATCTGCTGCTACTGCCATAAGTGCAAGATCACCCGCTAAAGCATCTCTGATAGCTACTTGTCAAGTGTCTTTTTGAAGATGTCCAAAGAAAGAGATGCCACCACCTCTCTAGGCAGTTGATTCTATTGCCGGACCACTCTTACTGTGTAGTTCCTTCTAAAGTTCAATTGAAATCTATTATCTGTAACTTCAAGCCCCCTCTTCTCTGTGACATCTCTTGGGTGTTTAAAGAATGCAACCATGTCACTCCTTCAGTCTTCCCTTCACTAAACTGAACAAGCCCAGATCCTTCAACCTTTCCTTACATGTTTTGTTCTCTATACTTCTTAGCATCCTGGTTGCCTCTCTGTGAACCTGCTCCAACTAGTCTATATTTTTCCTAAAATGAGATGCCCAAATGAGACATGCAAACAGCAACTACTGGTTACAGGCATGCTAAAGTTGCTAGCTCTAACCAATAGCCCCTCAGACCTCATCAAAACAAGACACTTTTCCTCAGGTAGAATGGATATATGTTGCCAAAAGAATTCCAGCCAATATTCTCAAATACTAATTAATCAAGTATGAGTAGAGTATTATTTTGTTAATAACGACTTTTAAACAATAAAAAATTGGGCAAATTACCTCGATCTACTTCATGCATTTTATTTCATCTAAAAAGACTCCACTAGACACCATCCCTTAGCCCACATGTCTTGGGTATTTGGCTCTTAAGCATTTGAACCTGAAAAATGGTGCCTGGCCCAAAGACATTGCAAACCCCTGGTGTAGGACAACACTAGGACTCTCTAGTCTAAGGCAATTGCCTTTCTAGATTTTAACTTCTTTTAAAAAACAGCTTTTAATACGGCTGTTTCTGCCCCTCTAGGAGCAAAGATCCATTGTGCAACCAGCAGGTGAAGTTTGAAAGAAAGGCTGTGCATAAAATGAAAGCAGCAAAGAGGCCTTCTTAGAGCTGTGGAAGAGTGCCCTCACCTACCCAACGATATAGGTGGGGCAAATATCCCAGACAGGAAAACTCATCCTCAATAAAAGGTCTAGTTATCACACACAAAGATACAGTTGTGGTCACCCGGCGGTGACCGTGTGGCACATGGTACCCATGTCAGAATGTTCCAAAGCTGAGCATTCGCTTGGCCAGACTGCTCTACACTGTTATAGTGCTATTATTCCAGAAATCTGCTGGCTCATTCTTGTCTCTGAGCAACATCAGAGGCTGACGTTCACATTCCTGACAGTGGCACTATCGCACTTTGCAAACTTTCTGTTTGCAAAAGGTCTATGTGATTTGGCTCCTGTTACATGAAGCTGAGTCTCAACAGGAGATTAAAAGAAAGCTGAATGAAGATGGAGAAAAGAAAGGAAACCAAGGTTTACGCCAAATTATTGTTGTTGACTACCGTCAAGTCCATCCCAATTTATGGCAACCCACGGATGAGACACCTCCAACCCACTCTATTCTCAGCCGCCCTGCTCAGGTCTTGCAGATTCAGGGATGTGCTTGATTGACTCTATTTAACAGTAATGTGGTCTTCCTCTTTTCCTACTGCGCTTTACTTTACCAAGAATTATTGTCTTTTCTGGTGCATCATTTCTTCTCACGATGTGGCCAAAGTATGATAGCAGCCAAAAATCCAGGGCAGGGGGAAAAGAACTAGCTCTTTGTAACCATCATGGGAGAAAGTTCTGACTAGAAACAAGGAGTATATGTTACAGTTAGAAACATATCTACACTGAGAGAGTGTGACGTGCCCAAGGCCATCCAGCGGGTTTTCATGAGTTGGGATTTGAACTCTGGTTTCCCGATTCATAGTCCAATGCTCAAACCGCTAAACCATGCTGTTACAAAAGTTACAAAAATAGCCTAAGTCATATTCAGCAAAAATATAAGCCTTATCAGACAAGCTGAACATTCCTATTCAACTCACAAGACAGATGACGTTCTGGGTCTTTGGGCATTCATGGAAAGCTGGGAGTCTGAACCCCTTTATAGAGCCCACAGCCAAACTTCTCCAGGGATGATCAGGCAGGAATCACCCCTGCCTTTGACTTGGGACACTAGCTAACATGATCTTTATCAGCATGCACTCCAAACATGGAGATATGAAAAAGGATCTGACTTTGTAGCAGTGTCTCCGTTCTGAGCCGTTGTCTCATAGCTTGGCCAATGGAGTAAACACCGCACCAAGCAGAGATTCCACCAAAACATTAGGAAGACCTTCCTAGTAGTAAGAGTTTTTTGATGGTAGAATAGATTGTCTTGGAGGTCAATGGACTTTCCTTCTTTGTAAATCTTTAAACCCAGATTGGATGGTATCTTTTGGGAGTGCTTTAGTTGTGCATTCCTACATGGCAAGCAATTGGACCCGGTAGTCCTTCCAACCCTATGATTTTATGTATCTCTCTTTACCTTTATTCCAGAAGTGTAGGGTAAGAGATATCTCTGCCTTGTCTTCCAGAATGAGTCAATCATGCTGCTTAAGAACCGTACTAACAATGTCTTCTGATCCATTCCATAGTACTGTAGACCTAGTTCCCGGTATCTGTGAAGAACCAAGTGTCCAAGGCAGGGACATCTGCCTTCCAAGAAAAATATGACTCCCACCGTGAAATTTTCCTTTAGAGAGTGAGACATTGAAAATTCTTCACACTGAGAACTTTTACATTTGTTTGGATTCCTTTGGTCTCCCCTTCTCTCTGGATGCCTAAACAGAACTTCTAAATGCTCAACTGTAGTTTTAAGTTACTGCAATGCTAGCAATTGGGGAACTGAAGGAACATTTCATTGGGAGGGGGAATATTTATTGGGGAGCAATACCCTCATTTTACCTCCCCCCATAGCTTACACCCCTGGCTCTGGGTATTATCCTTTTGCTTCATTTAAAACAAGAGAACTCCCCACTGAAGGCCACAAACCAGCCCAGGTAGATCATTGGTCCTTTGAATCCTACAACCATGTGCATTGCTTTGTCACGTGTACCACATCTCCATCTCCAGTTAAAGGATCTCAGGAACCAGATCTGTACAGAAATGGTTTGCTTTTGTGTTGCACTTCACACCCAGTTGGGTATTTTTTTTTCCCCCCTTTCAATATTGGAAAGGTATTTCTCAATACAAGCTGGAGAACCAACACGGCAAACATGAATTTGACAAGAGCCACCCAGAAGCAGAAGACAGCTGAAAGGGTGGCTTTGACTCTGCAGTTATGTAAAAGAAGATTGAATTTCCACTCAGGGCAGCTGATGTTGTGCAACGGTGCGGTAGAGGAGAAATCTCCCTCCATTCTCTTTTGTGATTTCCACTTTTGTACTTGAGTCCATCCACCTGCTCCTTTATTTATTTACCCTCTGATCTCTTGAAAGCAGAAGCCAGCTACGGATAAAGTTCCATAACCGAAAACACCCAGTCTTCACTGGCTAATATTTTATCAGGGTATGAACAGACCTTAAGAGAGGCCTGTGAGTTGGACAGAACAGTCAGTATTTGGGATGCTCTTTTGAAAACGTTGTTGCAGTTGTTGTTTTTCACAGGTATTTGTGGATGTTCCCATTACTCTTACTTGGTCTACTGCATGACCCATGTTCCTTTGTCAATATTTCCATGTTCCCTTATTTCCAGGAAAACGCCTCCTTCAATGAGATCATTGATTTTTTGTCCTTTTTGGCAACGTTGCTCTTTTTTTTTTTTTCCTAAGCATGTTTTCCCCATTTTTGAAGAAAATTTAAGACAGGGTTGAACACCTGTGGCCCACAAAATGTTGTGCGTCTCTCATACCATCAGATGTTTCACAGGGGAAAATTGGGACATATGTGGCCAAGCAGCATTTGAGCGTGATTGAGATGGCTGAAGTTATTAATGAGGAAGAGCACATAAGCTAGGAGAGGCTGTAGCAGTTTGCTTTCGCATGAGCCTATTGGGAAGGGCAAGATTCCCCCTCCGGCTCTCCTCTCTTTCCTGCTGATTAATTGAATGCAAACTACTTTTGCACTTTGAACTCAGTTTGCACCAAGCAGAAGACAAAGGGGGAAAGTCGGAGGAAGAGAGAAGAACTGGGACATTTGAAAACTAACTGAAAAAGTGGAGCAATGGAGAATTAATTGGGACTCTCCCTACCAAATCAGGACAATTAGAGGGCACGTTCCCTCTGGAAGGTCACAGACAGAGCCAAGCCCAGCTTAGGGAAAGGGCCAGCAAGTGGTAACCAGTTGGAGCATTATCAAAGCAGGCCCACCTGCTCCTGCTCCATCATCACTGTGTAGGAAAGGCAGGCTAGAGCAGAGGGTCATTGCTGGAAGCCATGACTCCACTCCTAGCTGAAACAAGCAAATAAGTAAGCAAGCAAGAAAAGGAGGCATGAAGAACAAAAGCCTATGAAAAGACAGGATTAGTGGTGGAGAATCTACCGTGAGAACAGGCAAGTAACTCTAAACCTGTCGTGGAGCTGGTCCAAACCAACTCTCCATTGTGTCATTGAAAAGAGAGCGGCTTAAGTCGATTATGTAAAGATGCATTCCACAGCAAGGACAAAATGTCCTTCACAAATGTATGCCCTGGACTGATGGTGGTGGGATGTATGACCAAGACTGGAGAACGGTTAGGAAACTTCTGGAGCGACTTCTGGGAAACCACTGTGGCTAGCCAATGGGAACAAAAGTCGCTTTTGGCTACCTCCGTAATATCGAAATCTCTGAGCAGACAACGAGTTGAACTTCGCTGTAGAAGGAACACTCTATTTTCACCTGCTTCTGTTCCATTCCTCAGCTATGTGCTAGAAAAACACAGAAAGGGCCAAAAGCTAGATGCCATTTCTAGGAGATAGTGCTGAAATAACTCTTCCCAGTGCTTGGGATAATTTTCTTCAGCATGGAAACCTACCAGATGACTTTGGGTAAGTCATTCTTTCTTGGCCTTGGAGGAAGGGAATAGGAAAATTTCTTTGAATAAATCTTGCCAAGAAAACCCTAGGAAAGGGTTGGCATAAGTTGACTTGAAACCACATAACAACAACAAATAACATTTCTCCTGCTCCATAATCTCATTCCCACTTGTATTTCGTATTCTTTCTGTTCTCTGATGCTGCCCCTTTGATATTCTAAGAGAAGGGAAAGAGAACAACTCTCTACATAAAAAAACTTGAGGCCCTACAGTATGGCCTTTGCTATCTGGCCTACCTGTAGAGATGAGGTTCAATGCACCACCTAAATGCAACAAACTGGCCCTTATTGGCCAGTCTTGGCTGGTCAATCTCCATTTCAGATCAAAGCCCAAGAGCCCAGCAAGGCAGTTATTTCTTTAGCTCATGCCCGTTCTTTCAACAGCCAAGTTGAAAGCAGACAAGAAAATGGGATGGTGGAAGATTAACGGAGTTGTCTCTGCCAAACTGGGACAGTTGGAGGGTTTATTCAATGGTAGACCACTTGCCTTGCAATGTGGGAGGTGGGGATCCTTTTTGCAAGAAGTCATAGATTTGTTGCTTACCTTGAACAGTCTGTTTCATGTTTGCCAGTTATTGGAACAAGTATCTTTACTGCTTTGTTTTGTCCACAGCTGAATTTGTTTGTTCTTAGAGAGACAGATAAGACTTTGCATCTTTGTATGTTGTTATAAACTTCATCCATTTTGTACTCATTTTCTTGATCCATTTGTGATCAGAGGTAACTTTTTGTATTTTGATTTTCCTGCTATGTGCAATACTATTTTTGGTAGCGTTCCACACGTGTTTTCTTTCTGGTTGTAAGTTATAGCATTCTGTTTAGTTCTGTATCTATTCCTATTCATTTGACTAAAAACATTATCCTAATTTATTTTGCTCCTACATTTTTTAACATTCTTTGTCTAGGCTTTTGTGATGGTGCTGTTTGGTTTATGCAAGGGTGAGTCGTGAACAGGCTCAGTGTAAGTGGATGCTCCACCAATTCTCTTACAAAGAGAATAACTGGCCTCTTTACTTCATTACCGTGGATAGGATCCAGGACTTCAGATAACTCTTTCTTGTTGCAAATTTGAATCCCACTTATTTCACTGGATCTCCCCTAAGTATGACTAATTTTGAATGCAGCCCTCTGTCCGGCTTTATCTTACGGCACCTACTCAGACACACAGTGTTGTCCTGGTTTTTATTTACTTTAAGGCACGGGTAATGGAACTTGCTCAGATTTCACTCGTATTTTGAAAACTCCTTGAGGCAGGAAGTAGTCTACGTGGATGAAATGACAACTGAGCCTGATGGCTTATAATAAACCAGAAGTCCAAAAGCGAATGTTAAAGTGCTATTTTTAAAATTTTATAAACTCAAGGCAACATCAGCCACTTCTATTTCTATATATGCATACAGAATTAGAGAACGAAATATGGATAGACGGACCAGCAGACAGAGCAGGCCCTACAGATGTTGTTGGACTGCACTTCCCAGCATCTCTCACCACTGGTTATCCAGCTAAGGCTGCTGGGAGTTGGTATCCAACAAAAATCTGGATAGTTGCATAAAAACCTAAGGTATAGACAGAAGTATAGAGATAAATTTCAAGATGCTTTGAAATCTTTGGATGAAGGAGGGCATAGAAAAAGCTCCAACGGGTTGGCAACAGAAGAATGTTGATGGTTCTCCCAGCTTCCTACTTGGGCATTCACAGGCATCCTAGTCTAACAAGAACTCATCCAGAATGGAACAACAGAAGCCATATAAAAAGGGGGAAAAAATCTTAGCCAGACCCAGAACAGAGAATGAGAGGACAGCCAATATTCTATGCAGCCTGGAAATCAAGCTAATGTAAGACTTGCATAGGAAGTGAAAACTAGATCTTCTGGGTTTGGTCTTTTTCCTTCTCCTCCTCCTCCTCCTCCCTTCACTCAGCGTGGGATGACGGAAAACTGGTAGAAGGGTGGGATGTTGGCAAAGCCACTCTCCTGAGGAGTTGTGTCAATGTCCTCAGGGGGAATCAGGGGCTTCAGCTGGAAGCTCTGCAGAATGGTGGTGAAGAAGAGGAAAAGCTCCATACGGGCCAAGGTCTCGCCCAGGCAGATCCGCTTCCCTGCAAAGAAAACAGGAGAATCGTCAGGAGGGAAAGATGGACATTAAGACCTTTCCGTCTGGACATCTGCTGGGAAGCAACAGAATGGGATATTTATTGTACAACTGCTCTGCCTCATTCGTCAAATCTGAGGAAGCATCCATCCATACATCTTCTGCCATTTTTAATCCTCCCATACACCACTTCTTATAACTCACTTTTTAATACCCTTTTTTGTGAAAAACTGATTAGAGCAAGTGGAGTGTGGATTACCCAGTACATGGCAGTTCCTCACAATGAGATGTAAGAAAAACCCTCCTAGGATTCTGTCGGGGATTAGACAAATCCACGGAAGGAGACGGGTCAGTCAGTAGTCTCTGTGAGTCATAACAGTGGCTGGCTATTCAGGTTTTTGCCGGGTCAGAGGTAGGATCCCATCCACTCTTTCCTTAGGAGGACTGTACCTGAGGAGAACGGCACAAAGGCATCATTCTTCTTGAAACATCCATTCTCATCCAGGAAGTTCTCTGGGCTGAAAACATGGGGTTTTTTAAATTTTGTGGGGTCATGTAGAACAGTACTAAGCAGTGGGTAGACTTCTATTCCCTGGGACAGAAAAGAAAAAAAAAGTTAAGTCAGAATGGCAAAGATTCAGCAAAGGCACTGGAAGGATCCAGAGTTGAAGGTCTCGGACTCTTGTCCACCAATGATTGGTGGTCTGTGATCTCCATTTAGGTAGCCCATGTAAACATGCCAGCTCTTGAGAGTATCACTACTTGATGCAAGACTTTTGATTTTAGTGGTTGAGGTGATGTTGAACAAGGCTGAATGATCAAACAAGCTAACTGTCCTGTGCACTTTAATTCTTATGATTCACCAGTAATGCAATTCATCCCTTTCTTTCTTTCTCTCTGTTTCAAGACAACATATTCCTGGGTCTCACCCATCTTTCCTCCTGCTTCCATCACTAGCTGTACCTTAGGAAGGAGGAAACCTCTGAATTCGGTGTCACGGGTAACCATGTGGCCCAGGTTCATGGGAATAAGGTCACTGACTCTCTGTACTTCATGGATGACAGCATCGACATAGGGCATCTCGCTCCTATCTTCAGTGTTTGGGATCCGGTTCTGTCCAATCACTCGGTCAATTTCTTCATGCATTTTTGCTGTCAAAAGCATTCACAGAATTACTTCATGAGGTCTGTAAGTTCGTCTTTCGAACTCCACTGTAGCTAAACGAAACCAGAGAAAGGGAGCCTCTGAATGCCAATGGCAAGAACACAAAGGAGATGTGAGGCCCATTGCCTGCATATTCAGATGCCGTTTTCCTTAACACCTGCCACCATGAGAGAAGGGCATTTGATTTATTTCCCCACACCAACTACTCCCTACCTTGCACCTCGGGATACTTCATCAGGAATAGAAATCCATATCTCAGGGTGGAGCTGACCGTCTCTGTCCCAGCAAAGAAGAGGTTAAGGGTGGTAAGCTCCAAGTTTTTGATGTTAAATTCACTGGAAGGATTATCTTTTTCCTGAAAGTAGAAAAGAACAAAAGGTCATGAGAACATTTCATGAAGGACTGTTGGCTGTCAGAATGATGGAGTGAAATCAGGGTGAAATCAGGCTAGATAAGTGATATGCTTCCCGGTCACTACAGCGTGGTTGAATTTCAGTTTGCAGGTGAAATGCAAACTAGTGAAAATAATGTCATAGGCTAGGTCAATGTAATCTGGTGAAGCGGTGTGCAAAGGTCTGTGCTTTGCAAAACTTTGTTGATCACAAGTTATTTGTGTTAGGGAATTGAGAGATTTTTGGTAATGAGACTCTCAATCAGCAGAGTATCTTAGTAATTGCACAAAAATGGAAGTTGAACAGATTACCAGTCCCACTGCTATCACTCCACCCCAAACACACTTAACCTAGCTCAAAATAAACACAAAAAACAATTTGGTTAAAAATATAAAAGAATTTACTCACAAAATCTTGTGCATAGTCTACACAGGTTCAATTCTTGAAGAAGGTAGGAAGAAAATTAAGCACTCACATGCTTGCTGAAAATAATCCCTGTTATGAGATCTCAGAGCATGCTTTCGGGGCAAAAGGCAAAGACAAAAGGAAGGAGTAAATGGCAAGAAAACCTTTTTAAGACCAAAGAATGTGTACGTGCTGGAGGAAGAGGTGTTGACCAAAACAAACAGGAAGTTTTCTCTAGGCTATCTCTCTATGCCTACAATAAACATGCAGACAAACTAGCCAGTTAATTAAGCATGCAAAGGTTGCCACTCCCAACACTGATAATTTGCATAGCTGATTGAGACTAATGTTAAGGAGCTCGCAAAGCTCAGGTGGCCAAGTGAACTTGCAAACATTTTCACTGATCATTCATAGAACTTTTGGCGGTGATGCATAGAGTCCTGGCAGCAGTTCCACATAGTATGATCCCCAGCAATCTTGATTGAAGACACTGGTTATTCTCATTTTTCCCAGGAAGTGATTATGATACCTTTTCCATCTGGATGAGGAAGCAGTCAATAAAGTCCCGTGGGACGTTGGGGTCCAAAGTCTCTTGGTTCTTCTTCACTCTCTTGGCAATGAAGTGCCTCATGTCTTCCAGGATGTCATAGATCTTGGTGTGGGGCCCTGGGAAGTACTTCAGAAAGCTGTCATAGATATCATAGAACTGTATGGAGAGAGAAGACATGCCAAGCAGGTGACCTGTGGTATTCTTTTGTGACATTGATAGCATTTCTTTAATTGGTCCTGGGAGAATTTCTGAAGATGGTGGCAAGGAAGCAACAAAGAGTCCATTTTTATTTAAGGTAAGTTTAACACATACTGCACATAGATATATATATATATGGGGGCGGGGGAGATGCCTGTGTGACTAGTCTAACGCATAAGTATTGCAGATGACTACTTTTGACAGAGAATGCAACTTTGGTGTAAGAACAGTGAGTGGGCAAGGGACCCCAGACAGCAGAGATTTAACCAGTCGATAGACTTTGTGTGGAAAGACATGGAAGATGGAGACATTGATGTGGGGGGTGGGCAATGAAGTTGAAACAGGAGGCTGCCCTCTCACCCTGTCCTCCAAAATGAGTAATTTGAAGGTGACTGCATAACACTGGCCACGTTCACATAGCACAAGAAGCCACAATCTTTTAAAAAGAAGTACTGATATACTTTGCGTGTGCTCATCCACTTTGCTGACGTGCGTGGCCATAGAAAGTGGGAGCAGCTAAAGAAATTCTGAAGGATTTATCAGTGTGCTCTTGTGAGGTGCAAACAGGCCACTCTTGCATGTTTCTTCTTAGAGAAATTGCAGTGGCACACCACGAATGTTAAGAAAGAGTGTGAGACAAGATGTTCTCCAAAGAGCAAAGAGAAGAAAGAGCAGACAGGAAGAGAAAGAAGACAGGAAGTTGGGTGGCTGAATGCTTGAGGGGACAGGAAGAACACCTGAGTGAATAAGGAAATGGAAAGAGCACCTGGGAAGAAAATGGCACCTAGCTCTATGACTACATGAGTTGTTGAGGGGAGAGGAAGAGAAGAATGACTTATATGGGTGGTGTGGAAGGAGCAGTAGGATGGGTGGATGAGGACTAAAGGTGTTCCGAGTTGTGTAAAGCTGGATGCTTCCCCTGCCCTCCGAGTGTGCTTACGTTGTTGCATGGGCTGTGGGTGTTATTCTGTTTCATATAAGAAGCCCTTCAAGTTGCGGTGGGGCATAACACTTGGATTTATAAGTATGTGATGCTAGGTTGTTCAGTGGAGATTTGAGGATAGTGTTCACTAGCATATATATATGTCGAAATAATGTTAAGTCTATTAGGTTAGTGTCCAATCTAGTTAATGATTTCTGGATGGAAAGCCATTTCTAGTCACTAGGTTCCTACCAGCAGGTGGAAGCAAGAGCTGATTCTTCTTTCTGTCCGGTCAACAGAGGGAGAGGGATTTTGGTACCTGACCCCAGGCTGTGCTCATCTCTCGGAAACTGTTGTTCATCATCTCCATGAGAGCCTGGAATTCCTTGTCATTGTAGTCAAAGCGGTCACCAAAGACAATGGAGCAAATGACATTGGAGACTGCACGGCTGAGGAAATACGTGGGGTCAAAGGGTTTCTCTGAAGCACAAAGACAGAGAGAAAGGATGAGGAGTCATCCCACTGAAGGTCCCCCTGACGTCTCAGAAATGCTCACCAAGCTGGTGGCTTCCAGGAGCCTGCAGATGAGGCTTTTAGAGCATGTCTTGGTTTTAGAGCTTGGGATCCTGCTGCCTAAAACATCCCAATCCAACCTGATGTCCTCTAGATGTCTGGGTATTGTGAGACATGTAGTTCAACACATCTAGAGAGAGAGCATTAGGATGGGAAAAGCTGGCCTAGAAGATTTCTCTCAAGGCATGAGGAAATATGGAATAACGGCCAACTACTCCAACCCCAATCCATCACCTGATGGACGGACTCTCATCTATATTGTATCCCTCCTCCCTACTTTCCCACTGACTTAGAATTGGAGAAATCATTTTCCCTTTTATTTATACTCCCTGTTCACTTTCATTGTTCTTTCCATAACCATGTCATATTGGGGCAATATGCCACAAATCTCCGTTTTGTCCTAATATTCTGTAATCCTTCTTGAATCCCAAAGTTATTATTGCCTTGCCCTGAGCCGCGTTGGCTTTCAAGAGCTTGGAGTTCTTCTAGCTCCTTTACCTACTCACCCTTAGTCTTCCTAAATTCTTCGAGCAGAAACTGGGCTTCCTCTTGGGTTCGCTCGTCAATGGTTCTTTTTCCCATTCCAAAATTCCTCAGGATGGTGAGGGAGAACCGACGCAGTTGCTTCCAGCGGTCCCCATTGGAAAACGCTTCCCCTGAAGGAAATGGGGAAGAAATGGAAAGGCAACCAGGAAAGAGCAGAAAGGAAATGGGTCAGTATTATAAGACCAAGCTGGGCCCACCTTTTTCCCAGTCCAGGGTACAAGGTGGCTTTCAAAAGTTGAAACAGAGCTAGCTAAAATTCACATGATACAAAAGTGACTCTTTTTGTTTGTCTGTCTGTTTGTTTGTTTGTTAAAAGTAGGTTCAAAATTAATTCTATTTTGAAAATTAATTCTATTTTGAAAAAAAAAGTCACTTTTGTATCACATGAATTTTAGCTGGATCTATTTCAACAGAATTAAAAGGAGTTAAAAGCCCTGTCCCCCTGAACAATCAGCTCTCAAAGGTCTTCACTCGCCTTCAGAAAGCTAGCAAGACGGGTGCCAATCCAACCTCTCTAGAGCCTGGGAGCAGTTGCCACTAAGGCCTTCTCCCATATTCCCACCAGATATCTCTGTGAAGGTGATGATACAGAAGCAACAGTCTCCCCAGAAGATCTCAAGACATGGACAGACTCATATGGTTCCTCACCAAATCCTTGGAAAGTCCTTTCAAGGGTAGGGTTAGTTTTCCTTCCACTGAATTCTTCAGCCTTGTCTATCAGGGCCTCCTTCACAGCATCGTGTCCACATAAGATGACAGCTGGTCGCATTCCAAAATAGACAGTGAACACGGGGCCATATTTTTCTCTCAGCTGCATGGGGAAACAAGCAAAGTCTTTTGTCTTCCTTTTGCTTTACACTTTCTTGAATATTATGATGGCTGTCTGCTGGCATAAAGGACCTTAAAAGAACTTCCTTTCTCAGGAGAGGAAGTAGTCATTCTGTTGCACCAAGGCATAAGAGTGCACTGGAGTTTCCAGATTTGGAAGAAATATACCTGTTATCATGAGATGTGGGCAATAAAAAACAGCCAATCTCCATCTTGTGACCTTCTCAGTTTTATCTCTCCACCCAGTATAGTACATGGAGAATCTTTGTTTCTGCCTACTTTTTTACTGTTGTTGTTGTATGCCTTCAAGTTGACTCTAACTTATGATGACTCTTTCCCAGAGTTTTCTTAGCAAGGCATATTCAGGGGAGGTTTTCCATTCCCTTCTTCTAAGGCTGAGAGAGTATGACTTGCCCAAGATCACCCAGTGGATTTCCATGGCTGAGCAGGGATTCAAAGTTCTCCCTGATTGCTAGTCCAGCACTCACAATACTACACATGGACAATGTTCATGTCCTTCCATTCTCAGATATGTGAGATTACAACCATAGGATCTTAGAATCTTAGAGCTGGAAGGGGCTACAAGGGCCATCTAGTTCAACCCTTGCCATGCAGAAATACACAGTAACCACACTCCTGAAGGATGCCCACCCAACCTCTGTTGAAAGAAGGGGAGTCCACCACCCTCCAAACCAGTCCATTCAACTGTCAAACAGCTCTGACGGTCAAGAAGTTCTACCTAATGTTTAAGTGGAATCTCTTTTCCACCTCTTTCCAGGATGTGTACTACTGGGCCTTACTTTGTAAACTCACAGATCTAAATCTTATTGTGACATCTGATTAAGTAGACCTATTGGATCAAGTGGATTTAACTGTGCATTGATTCACCATTGCCATCATACCGAGCCATTGGGCTAATCTAGTCATGACTAACCCATAGGATTCCAGCCTGAATGTGCCAGTTTCCAGTTGTTCCTTGAATACATGCTTTTTGGGCTAGCCATCATTATTCCTTTGTTGAAACATACTAGTGAGGGTATTTCATGGGGGCCCTTTCCTTGTACATACCTCAGTGGCACCCTGGCAATGAAACTGCCTTTATCCAACAAGGAGACAAAATAGAATGGGAGTGGACAGTCTTTGCATTTTGGTTTGGCAATACATTGATACTGATGTGGCTTATGTATTGATGTGGCTTTGTTATCAAGGTGGCTTAGGTAAACTTGAAAGTTGCTGATGTTCATTTGTGTGTCTCAAGCAGGCCTATGGAGGTTTTGTCCTTGGAAATGGCATTGCCCTGGAGCTCGAATGCTGGCGACCAGCTTCGATGGTCCACTTCTGAGGGAAATCTAGTGTATGCACTCCTGGAAAAAGTGTAATGAAATGTTAAATACCAATTGCAGATGCCTTACTTTTAGTACTATCTTATGATTATTTTTTTGTTTTTGTTTTTTTCTCTGTTTTAATGTATTTTTCTCTTTTGTAAACTTGTACAACCCTTTTTTCTTTTCTGTTTTTTCCAGTGATGTATTTTAAGTCTTTTACTCCAAGTCTCAAGTCCTTAAAGATACTTTCAGGTCAAGTCTTAAGTCAAGTCTCAAGTCTGGAAGTCACCTTTATACCCCAACCTATATTCCAGAATTATTGGACAGAGCCAAATAAAGTCAGTTTTAACAATTTAAGCAGAGTCAGCCCTCCACATTTGTGATTTTGCCATCTGCAGTTTAGGATGTGGGGAACAAGATCCTTCTTACTTTCCATTTCTGAAGCTGGATGACTTTTCAGAAGTGGAGAATAGGATCCTTCTTACTCCCTATTACTGAAGCTTCAAAAGCTTTAGAAGGAAGGATCCTTGCTCCTTAAGCCTGTTGTCTAACACATTTGCTGTTCCCTTCTAACAAATGCACCCTGCATTCTGGGGGATGAGTTTTGTCTTCTGCTCTTAGGAAAAGTTTTAGAAGGCTCCTTGAATATGCAGCAAGGACAGACTGCTGAACCTGCCTCAAGCCCATTGCCTAGCCCATTTGCTGTTCACCTCTGAGAAATGAGCCCACACTTTGGGCTTGGGACAGATTGCCATGTAGGCAAAAAGAGTAGGCAAAAAGTAGGCAAAAAGAGATGGAGGCTTTGTTCAAAGCTGTAAGGTTTCTGGATGAATGTGTTATGTTACTGAACCAAGGGAATCAAGTCAGTCTTTAAAAATATACGAGTCTTGAGTCGAGTCAAATCAGTGCATCATTTATGGCCGAGTCGAGTCCAAGTCGAGTCACTGTAGTGACTTAAGTCCTACTTGAGTCCAAGTCTATTGACTGGAGTCTACAGCACTGCTTTTTTCTTTGTTTCCTATTTCTGTTTTGGAGTTTATATTAAAAAAGATTTTTTTAAAAAAAAAAGGAAGAAGGTCTCCCAGTTTAGGGACAAAAGATACCTTAAGTAGGTGAGACCTTTACAATGCTGCTTCTTAAAAGTCTTAAAAAAGAGGGCTGCTCTGTTTCCAAGAGAGTACAGTAATCCAAAACTGCTTAAGGAACATGTTCTTGGAATTGAAAGGCAGGCCGTATGCATTTTAGTTAATAAATACCCTTAATGCATGATGTTTCTGGTGTCTTTGGAAGCAAATTTAGCAATCATAATATGTAAACTGTATGGATTATCTAAATAAGCCTTGCATCAATTTAGTAAGACAAGTTAAGTAGTGTTTCTGCTGCTCCAACTTTGACCTCCAGCTCCTATTGCCACCGCTACTGCTGCCTGTTCTCTTGCTCTTACCAGTTTAAATTTGGAAAGCATCTTCTAGGGTGCTTTCATATTTGACTGTTTTTCCCAGCCAGATGAGGACAAATAATTTCTAGTCTTCTCCCGCACTGCAGGGAAAACAAATATTTCTGCACAGTTCTTGTCTGCTATTCACACAAGTATTTAAGCTAATTTTTCTGTGCAAAATACACATGGATTTTGTTTCACATGAAAACTGTGGGATTTTACCCAAATTCCCCCACTTTCTAGACAACCGTGTGTGTGTGTGTGTGTGCAAGCTTGCTGTTTTGAAAAAAAGATACTAGCAATTTTGCGGAACAAAAATCTCATGCAACTAATATCTTACACCAAAAAAAAAAAAAAAAAAAAAAGCGCCCTCCTCTCAAAATCCCAGCAGTCTTGTACAATAAAACCATGTGCCTTTTGTGTGTGTGCAGAATTGCTGGTCTTCTATGTAAGATTTTTATTGTGCAAGATGATTGTTTTTGTGCAGGACTCTTTTTGTCTAGGATTTCTGTTGTGCAAGATTATGGTTTTCTTTCCTTATAAAGCAACAATTGTGCACAAAAATTTCATGTGACTATCTAGAAGCTCTTTTTTGTGTGTGTGTGTGTGCAGACCTCTACAGTTTGCACAGTTCTCATGCAAAAACCTGCATGGATAGTTAAGGTTGCAGAGTTATTACAAATGGCCAAGCTGTTGCGGGTTTTAAAAGATAAGCCAGTTGAAGATTTTGTAAAAGCTAGAAAACCATTTATGGATTTTTTTGAGCAATAGGAAATCTAACATTATAATAATTTGTTGGTATGGTTACTAGAAACCCTCGTAACCACATCTGCAACTAAATTTACTTAATTGGATTGAGGTGGGGTACGACACAGATTAAAAAACAACAAAAAACACATAAAACTATTTAAATGCAGCCGTTTAAAATTCATAGTTAACCTGCCAGAAGAGATAGCTCTTTAGTGCTCTTTAGTACTTTTAAAATGCAGACAGTGTGTTTAGCTGTCGAATCTCTTCTGGCAGGTCATTCCACAGTCTAGGGATGGCTGCCAAAAAGGTCCTATGGGTGACCATGCCAGTCTATTTTGGGCTGGTTTAAGTCAACGGTGCCCAGAGAACCTGAGTGTACAGGATAGATTGCATGGGAGGAGGTGATCGTGCTGGTAACTTGGACCCAAACCATGTAGGTCTTTAAAGGTAATAACCAGCACTTTGTACTTTGCCTGGAAACTAATTGGTAGCCGGTGGAATGATTTCTCTTTAGGTAATAGTCTCCTTAGGTTTGCCATTACAGCCAAAATGTCCATGCTGTGTTCCAAGGGCCCACCACTCACCTTGAGAAGAGATTTTAAGGTTTCTGATGATTTGATCTGCAGAAAATTCCCGATCAGAGGCAAGGGAGTGGGTCCAGGAGGGAGTCTCCCTTTCTGTGATAGTTTCCTTTTAGCTGTTATGATGGCCAGACAACACAGGCAGACCACCAGGAAGAAGGCGATGAGTTCAGCAACCTCCATGATGGAGTTTGCCACCCGTTCTACTCCTTGAGCAAGGTGTGGACCCCTTTTCCCTCTTCCTATGCCCCAAGTATTTAATTTGGGCTGGATTCAGCCCCACCTTCTCCGTTGCATAACTGCATAGGGTAAAGATGTTCAGAATTTAATCCTTGAAATTGGAACCAATTTGTCCCATTCCTGGCTAATCAGTATCGTGATTATTTGGTGCAGAGGATATATGAGTTGGCACCTTTGTGTTCCTGCTGAGAAAAAGCATTATTCGTTTTCTTGGATTATCGGGGCGGGGAGGGAGGATGGGCTTGAAAACTGAAAGAACTGGGAGAAAAAAACCAAAGAGCGGTAGAATTATATATTAGAAAGTAGGTATAAATAGAAATGGCATTAAAATGGTTGCATAAGAGTTGGAAAATGTGATTGATTCTCCCATAAGAAGGTTACAGACATTTTGCTGTATTGACCAGGCTTGTCAATTGACAAAGGCTTGGAAGGAATGCCTTAGAATGGGAGACATTTTTTTAATGTTCTTGTTTCCAGTGCTCACAAAGGTTACACGGTAATATTTTTCAAATCAGTGTAACAAATAATTGATTAGCTTCTTTCTCCTGGATTAAGAACAGCATAAAAAGAAGGAAGGAAAGGGGAGGAAAAATAAATAAATAAATAAATAAATAAATAAATAAATAAATAAATAAACGCTAAGATGCTATGACTTTTATTGTTGCTCCTCATTTCTCTCTGCATTTTAGGTACCCTTTCCTGTGAGAGTCAGCATGGTGTAGTGATTCAAATTTTGGACAAGCTTGCATTCCACACTAGACTGTTATAGTGCTATTATTCCACTTCCAACATCCTATGGAATCCTGGGGTTTGCAGTTTACAAACAGAGGGGCCTTTCAGGATCCCATGGGATGTTGAAAGTAGAATAACAGCACTATAACAGTGTAGTGCAGAAATGTCCAAGGATTCTGGAAGGCTAGAGTTCGAATCCTCAGCTGTGGAAACCCATTGGGTGACCTTGGACAAATCACACTCTCTCAGCCTCAGAGGAAGGCAATAGCAAACCCTTCTGTGAACCAATCTTGCTCAGAAAACCCCATGATAGTCTTGCTTTCTTTAGGGTCACCAAAAGTTGGAAATGACACGAAGGCACACAGCAATAATTACACACGTTACTGTGCACCTTGGTCCTGTAAAAGTCATTGTAAACCGATTTATGGCCATGTAAAAGTGAATTGTGATATTGTGCAAGGCTTGTATTCTCTGGAGAGGAGCAGAGACATACCTACATCTCCTGGACCATTGTGTGAATGGAGCCAGCAGCATGACCACTGCACAACAAGAGTGCACGCTGATCAAATTTGCAGATGACACTAAATTGGGAGGAGTTGCTAATATGCCAGAGGACAGGATCAAAATTCAAAATGACGTTAACAGACTGGAGAGCTGGGCCAAGCCTAACAAATGAATTTCAACAGAGAGAAATGTAAGGTCCTGCAGTTAGGCAGACAAAATGAAATGCATAAATATAGGACGGGAGACACCTGGCTGGACAACAGTATGTATGAAAAGGATCTAGGAGTCTTGGTGGACCTCAAGCTGAACATGAGTCAGCAGTATGATGCGCCGCATCATACTGCTGACTCATGTTCAGCAAGAAAGCTAACATGATTCTTGGTTGCACCAATAGGAGTATGGTGTCTAGATCAAGGGAGGTAATGGTACCACTCTATTCTGCATTGGTTAGACCTCATTTGGAACACTGTGTCCAGTTCTGGGCACCTCAATTCAAGAAGGATATGGACAAGCTGGGGCGTGCCCAGAAGAGGACGATCAAAATGGTGAAGGGTCTGGAAGCTATACCCTATGAGGAGTTGCTTAGGGAGCTGAGTATGTTTAGTCTGCAGAAGAGAAGGTTAAGAGGGGCACGGTAGCCAAGTTTAAATATTTGAAGGGATGTCATGTCGAGGAGGGAGCGGGCTTGTTTACCGCTGCTCTAAAGACTAGGACAAGGAGCAATGGATTCAAGCTGCAGGAAAAGAAATTCCACCTGAACCTCAGGAAAAACTTCCCTACCTTCAGAGCTGTCCAGTAGTGGAATATGCTGCCTCAATGGAGTGTGGTGGAATCTCCTTCTTTGGAGGTTTTTAAACAGTGACTGGATGGACATCTGTTGGAAGTGCTTTGATGTGGGTTCCTTCATGGCAGGGGATTGGACTGGATGGCCCCTGTGGTCTCTTCCAACTCTATGGTTCTATGATTCAACATACTGTGTGTTTCAATGTGTAATATGCCATGTACATTATGCATTGGGATATGTTGTGCTTTGGGACACATTGCACTTTGGGACATGTTTATTGGAAGACATTGCATATTAGAATATCTTGTGTAGTGCTCCATTCTGTATTGTCACAATTCACTAGCATGGCTGGATCTTGGCCGATATTTTTCCTGAAACAGATGACTTCCAAGCTTTGGAATGGCTCTCTGTACACTTAAGGCACAGCACTATATGTGTGTGTTCGTACAGGGACAACAGCTGTAATTTATGGTTTGTAAGTGCTGTAGAAGTGAGTCAGAGTTGGAATATTTCCTCCTGTATTGCCCTTGAGAGTAGGTTGGGAACAGTTGTGGTGACTATAGGGGAACAGGTGTGGTGACTGTAGGGGAAGAGCGAAGAAGACACTCGTACTGCCCTTGGCGAATGATGTGTGCATTACAAGAAGTCCCAACTCAGCCCCATGAACATTTAGGGGGCACCCATCTTCTTTGTGTGACCTTCTGGTTAACTGAGTTGTGGATGCTTGTTGCAAGATCACCCTACAGCTGAGTGGGCCATGGGCTTTTGGTATTACTGGCCTGGATGTCTGCGCTGTATTTGAGGCATTAACAGGGGTCCTTATGACAAAGTAGCCTGAAGCCAAAAGCAAACACTCAATGCATTGTTGTTATATATTATTTTTCAAGGCAATCTTAAGGCTTACACACTGCTTAGGCATAGATACAAAAGCAGAGAAGAAGGCATCACAATCTTTGGCCTCAAAAGCAGAAGGTATAGCTTGCAGTGAATCGTGAGCTTCCTCACTCTCCTTCTGGGCTCATCAGCAATGCCTCTTAATCGGAGGATGAAATATGGAAGCCAACTTTAAAAAAAAACCTGCAAGATTGCTGGAAAGCAGAATAAAAGGTCTCTTCTAAGGAGCTATGGGATTTATAAGAGAGTGATGCCTATGGGCGGTGCACCCCGTTGTTCAGCGTTGGATGATGCAGAGCCGGTAGAAGGGTGGGATGGAGGCAAAGCCAAACTCCTGAGGAGCTGTGTCAATGTCCTCAGGGGGTATAAGGGATTTCAGCCGGAAACTCTGCAGGATGGTGGTAAAGAAGAGGAAAAGCTCCATACGGGCCAAGGTTTCGCCCAGACAGATCCGCTTCCCTGCAACAAAAAGACGAGAATCACCATGAAGGAAGGACGAAGCCGCCTTTTGACGAGATGTCTTCTGATGAACAGTTGGGTGAGGTCTTTGCTGTATAATCAGCCTGCTTCAACTCATAAAATATTAGGGGCTCTTTAGACTTTTCCTCATGACCAGCAATCCCATCTCAAGCAGATTTTGCCCATTCTTGTCACGTACTGCTTAACTAGCTTTCCAAGGAGAAACACTTCTCACAATGCCTCCCTGGGATCACACATTGCATTCACAAGATCCAAAGCCAAACATGAGGAACAAAACCAAATAGAATGCAGTTCTTCTCCTTGTTTGCAAAATTGTATGGAAGGGCTGTACCTGAGGAGAACGGGACAAAGGCGTCGTTCTTCTTGAAGCACCCATTCTCATCCAGGAAATTCTCTGGGTTGAAAGCAAAGGGGCTTTTAAACATTGTGGGGTCATGAAGGACACTGCTGAGCAGAGGGTAGACTTCTGTCCCCTGGGAAAGAAAAGAAACAGGGTCGAGGTGAGAAATCCAAAGTTTCAGGAATGGCACCAGTACTTTCTACAGCAGCGCATGGCCTGCCATCCATTTTTGACCCATAAGTTCCACTTAAATGTTCAGCGTAAAGATGGTGAAACAGTTGAGACGATCTGTATTTGGTCACGTACTTCATTTAGTTCTTTTGATATTCAAGGATAAAGCTGTTTTCATCAAGAGCAGATTAGCAAACAAGTAAAGCAGACTATCCCATAAATATTGTTTATTGTTTCAAGACACCACATTCCTGGACCTTCTCTTGTCTTTCCTGAAGTGACAGTTCTTCTTATTTTAGGGATGACATAGCTTATGAATTCAATATTCTGGATAACCATGTGGAAGAGGTAAGACTGAGTTCTGAAACTTTCATCTGCAGAAACTGTTTTGAATAATATGAGTATGGGCAACTATCTAACAAAATAATCCCACTCAAAGGTATTAAATTTCTTTTCCACCTTGATAACAACTATATATAGGAATGGCCACCACAACATCCAGTAGTAAACGATGTTCATAGGCAAATTTTGGGTTGCTTGAGGACACGCTGCATTGGCAAATGACACCTGTGAATGGTTTGGGAGAAAATGAAATATTTCATAAAAATTGACTACCATTTTGGAAAAACATATCACTTGTGGCTACCTACAATTCCTGTTACCTATACCTTGGGAATGACGTAGCCTCTGAATTCAGTGTCACAAGTAACCATGTGGATAAGGTCCATGGGAATGAGATCACTGAACCTCTGCACTTCATGGATGACGGCATCCGTGTACGGCATCTGGCTCCGGTCTTCGATGTTTGGGACACGGTTCTGTCCAATTACTTGGTCAATTTCCTCGTGTACTTTGGCTGTCAAATATATTCACTGAATTAATTCTTAGATTTCTCATCCCAAAAGGAAGCTGAGTTTCTAACTTCAATATAATCAGATGGAACGTCCATGTTCAGAGAGACCAACCCCCGAAATACCAGCTTCAGGAGATATGCTGAAACTGTGTGTGAGGGCCTTTTCTAGTATTTCCTGAAAGTGGCTTCCAGTTGGAAGGAGATACTCAACCAGTTTTCCCCATCCTCACCCCTCCATACCTTGAACATCAGGATATTTCATCAGAAGCAGAAAGCCATATCTCAGGGTGGAGCTGACCGTCTCTGTTCCCGCAAAGAACAGGTTGAGGGTGGTGAGCAAAAGGTTCTTGTCATTAAATTCACTATACGGCTTGTCTTTTTCCTGAAGACAGGAAAGAATAAAATATTATGAAAACACTTAATGAAGGATCATTGACAACGAGACTGGGAAAGTGTATTCTGTCTTGAGGGTGAACTGAGACTAAACAAGTTACATGTTTCCTTCCCCATCAATAGAATCATAGAATTAAGAGTTGGAAGTCAACCCAAGGGCCATCTAGTTCAACCTCCCTGCTATGCAAGGATATGCAACTAAAGTGCACCTAACAGATGCCCATCCAATCTCTTTCTGAAGACTTCCAAAAAGGGGAGTACACCCTGTCTGAGGCAGTCCATTCTAATGTCAATCAGCTCTTACAGTCAAGAAATGTTTCCTAATATTTAGGTAAAATCTCTTTTAGATGGAAACCAAAGCCTTAGTTCCATTTCATTTTGCGTTTGAGATACAAACTCGGAAAAACATTGGCTGGTATTCTGTTAGTTGCATACATCAGGGTAACACTGGCAAAGTCTTTTTTTGGGGGGGGGGTGTCGTGGAGGAAGGATTTCACTTACCTTTCTTGCACAACGATCTCAAAATCCATTTTTCTCGTGCTGCCCCCCAACTCAGTTTGCCAAATAGCAATTGCTGGTGAGTGGGGGGGTTGGAGTGGAAGAATGTCTGGCTATCTGGCTATAGTGACATGCACTAAGAGAGCATCCTGTAGAAGTTCCATGAGGTTTTCTAGAGGTCTCAAAGACTGGTGCCATTGCTGTGCATCCAACCCTAGGCACATATCTGGATGACTCCAATAAACGCCTGTGATGGTGGAGGTGTCCAGCATGGTAAACGTGTGTCCTGAGTTAAGTAAGAGGGTGTGCAATTCTGTCTGGGTGGAACATTATGCCTTACCTTCTGATGCAGTATTTCAGCCATTGTCTGTAAGCTGGGTCGTCTCCACCAGCTGTCCTAATTTGGTTGAGACAGTCCTAATTAATCCTGTGTCATCCTACTTTTTCAGCTGGTTTTTTTTAAAAAGCCTCAGTTTCTCTTTTCTATTCCCACTTTGACCTCCGCTTGCTTCCAATGGTGCAAAAACGGTATAGTCATTTCCCCCCAATGAACTCTACAGAGGAAGATAACCAAAGGTGGCAGAATCTCACCCTTCCCAATAAGCTCAGACAAAAATAAACTGCTGCAGTCTCTGCTAGCTTGTGTGTTCTTCCTCACTGATAATATTTATCCACTTGACCAACCTCTGATGTTGCTTAGCCATATGTCCTGGCTTTCATGCTGTGCAATCCTGGACGGTGTGCTGATGAGGGGGCTAAGCAAGTACCTGAATTTCACAAAAGTTTGCAGCTGAATGGAATGTTAGGTTTTTGGATTTGGACGTTGAAATTTTGGATCTGAATTTTCTCTCTGATAGTCTGGCTGTATTGAAAATTAGCTCAGAAAGTGGTATTCTTGGTCACAGAATATTTGCAAAGATTATTGACATGGATGTTCAGGTTGCCCGGTCATGTTAGAAACCCTTCATTGGATGTTCTATAGTTACAAACCAAGATATGCAGCTGTTCCAGACACTGGGAAATGACCAATACTGATGAAATCCATTTTCTGTTGCAATTTCGCTTTTCTAATGCTAACTATTAAAACCATGCCACAGCACATTGCTCTGCCTAGCATTATAAATGGCAGAGTTCAGAGGATAATGGTGGCATGATTTCCCATCTTTGTAAATATCAAATCACTGCTTAACACTCGTGGAGACCCAGAAAAAAATAGACAATCTGATGCCTTACAGGTATGTTTTGGACTACCACTTTTGGGGGACTGAGATAGGACAGCCATTGATCAAGAAGATAAGAATTGCAATCTGGAGGATACAAGGTTGCCTGGAGTTGGCAGATCTTGCCCACTTCCATGACCCACCAAAATACCTTTTCCATCTGGATGAGGAAGCAATCGATAAAGTCCCGTGCAAAGTTGGGGTCCAAGGTCTCCTTATTCTTCTGGATTCTCTTGGCAATGAAGAATTTCATCTCTTCCAGGATGTCATAGATTTTGGTGTGGGGCCCTGGGAAATACTTCAGGAAGCCGGCATAGATGTCGTAGAACTGCATGAGAAGATAAAACATGCCTAGCTGGTGACCTGCCATATTCTTCCCTGGCATCACCAGAGTTTTCCTAATTTGGCCCCAGAGAATTTCTAGAGTTGGAAGAATATTGTTTGAGATGAGCTAAGCAGACACAGAAGCACACAAATGCTTAGAAATTTCTTTGGGTGGCATCCTGTTTGTGCTTTACGTGCACAAAAGTGCAGCTTGTTGTTGTGTGCCTTCAAGTTTCCGACTTGTGGCAACCCTAAGACAAACCTATCACAGGGTTTTCTGGGGCTGAGAGTGTGTGACACACCCATGGGGTTTCCATGGCTGAGCGGGGAATCAAACCCTGGTCTCCAGTGGCAAAGTCCAACACTCAAACCATTACACAAAACTGGCTCTTAAGTGAAGTTTACACGTCCCATTTTGAACAACAGCAGAGAGCTGTTCACTTGAGCCAAACCTCCCACTTCTTGGCCACCATTAGCTCCTAGGAGAGACCCCTCTTACTGACCTATACCAGTGGGGGGAGGGAGGTGGTTCAAATCACATAGATCCAGCTGCTCTGACATACTTGGGGAAGGAAAAGATGAGTGCACTCCATTCGAGAGTGTACTGTCATTTCTTCTCCTCCCGACTAAGCTAAAACCAGCCGCTTCTCCACAGTTTGAACCACTTCTCTCCCACTGTTTCCCACCAATAAGCAACCCCAGCAGGAATTCCTCCCAGGGTTTGATGGCTTTTGGGCAGAGTGAAAATAAAAAATTGCAGACTTTATGGAGTTATGTACCGATGCAGAAACTCAGATTTTGTGTGTCACCCGCAGGGTGCACATCATATGAAGTGCCCATATCAACTTCATAGAGGTATATCTTGCTGTTCAAAATGAGTATTTTCTGGCTAACTGACTAGCAATGTACATGTTCCCAAGGCATGAGAAAGCAGAAGCAGGCAAAGCAATGACTGTTGATGCTTTAATCAGTCAGGCAAATCCCTGTGAACAATATACAGCCCTGGCATGTTAGTGTCAAGGCTAGCTCAATGTTTCTGGGGTGGAAACCTTTTCCTGCAATAGTAGGATCCTACTAGCAGGTGGCACCAAGAGGTGATCCTCCTCCATTTTTCCAATCTAGAGGAGTACTGGTTACCTGAGACCAGGCTGTGCTTATCTCTCGGAAGCTGTTGTTCATCATCTCCATGAGAGCCTGGAAATCCTTGTCCTCATAGTCAAAACGGTCCCCAAAAACTATGGAACAAATGACATTGGAGACAGCCCGGCTGAGGAAGTAGGTGGGGTTGAAGGGCTTTTCTAAAGTACAAGGACAGAGAGAAAAGATGAGGAGTCACTTCACTGAACATGCTGCTGGTGCCTAGAGGAGTCTCACTCAAACTGGTACCCTCCAGATGTTTGGGGGAGGGCAGAAGTTTTAGTCTAACACATCTGGATGGTTGACATCAGGTTGGGGAAAGATGGCCTCAACAATATATTGTAGGAGATGTGGAAATATGGAATAGTGTTTCAACATCCAACACCTCATCTGATGGCGAGAGTCTCATCTGTTTCTAAATTACATAGGTGACTTTTTTTTTCTTTTTTTGATAGGACAGATAATTTTCCAACTCATTGAGAAAGGGGGAAATTCTCCTTCATCTGCAAATTCCATTATTCCTTTCATTTATTCTTGCTGTCCCCTTTCAGTATTTCTTCCCTCTCTATCCCACTCTGGGGCAATATGCCCTAAATTTTGATTACTTCCTATATTCATCTTACCTATCTGGAGCTCAAAGCCTCGACCAATCTGATGCCTTCTGAAGGTATGAAATTCAGGTCAGTTGATGTCTAAAACATCTGGAAAAGCTGCAAACCCCGGCATTCCACTGGACATTGAAAGTAGAATAATAGCACTGTAACAGTGCAGTGCATAAAGGCCCTATGTGTCATTGCTCACCATCCTATTCTCCAGTATCTTGGGACTCCTCTTTTGAGTGGGATAGGTGGCTAAACACTTTAAAACATGGAGTTGAGTACAGTACCATGGCTACTGTAGCTACGTCAATGTGTCTAAGTCACTATAGCTGTGTCATCGTAGCTACATCATCCACTGGAGGAGCAGCCATCATAATTTGCACAAAATTCATTGAAAAGGAAAAACTGGAAGAAGTGAGTAGTTCTGATTATTTTGGAGGGAAAATGTTGGTTTGGCTGACAATAATTATTATTGTTGCTGTTGTTGTTATTATTATTGTTATTATTGTTGTTGTTGTTGGATGTAGTGTTATGTTGAAACACCCTCTTCTTGTTGAGAACGAGTCATTCCGTCGCACTCACCCTTAGTCTTTCTAAATTCCTCCAGTAGGAACTGGGCCTCCTCTTGGATGCGCTCATGAATGGTTTTTTTCCCCATTCCAAAATCCCTCAGGACAGTGAGGGAGAAGCGGCGCAGTTGCTTCCAGCGCTCTCCATTGGAAAAGACCACCCCTGCAGGAAACAGGAAAGAAATGACGTGGCAAACAGGAAGGAGCAGAAAGGGTGGGAGCAGCCACGATAGCAAAGCCAATTGGGATGCCTCACCATATCCTTCAAAGGACCGTTCCAGTGTAGCGTTGGTTACCCTTCCACTAAATTCTTCTGCCTTGTCTACCAGGGCCTCCTTCACAGCTTGGTGTCCACATAAGACCACAACGGGACGTGTTCCAAAATAGACAGTGAACACCGGACCATATTTTTCACTCAGCTGTGTAGGAAAATAAGATGTTAAGTTGGCACAATCTTGTTTAGAAGCAGGCAGACCTTTTGGAATGACGTCTCGTGCCCTGCTCCGAAGAACCTGACAGTGAGGAGGAGAGTTCTGATTCAGAGGCAGAGGACAGTCCAGAGGAATGGAACCGCCAGCAGCAGCATGACTGGGAATCAGAGGAAGAATCAGTACAGCCACCTACCTTGGCAGAATGACGGCAAGAGAAAGAAGGACTCGGGCGTTCAGCTCGTTTATATACCAAATGAGCCCTAATGAGAGAACACTTGTATCAACACCGCTAAACTATAAATGGGAAACATCGGGGTTCTCTCACCAGGATTGACAACTGCTCTTCTTGGTGGTCGAAATCCTGCATCTGTCCTTTGCTTCCTTGCCAAGAACTCTGTTTCCAGTTGGACCTTCACCTGCCGTGTGACTACAATTCTGTTTTGCCCCTTTGGATTGGATATCTTGGGACTCTGGACTTTTGGCTCTGATTCAGACTGAACTTGGACTGTTCTCTCTTTCTCTCTGCTGTGAGTAAGAGCTCTGCTCCTACAGCCCGCTATTCACTCTTGGGCTCTCTGCTCGCTGCCTGGCCTGTCTGGCGTATGACATGATGTACTTTGCAATGGTTCTGTTCTGCAATTCAAGTCCACGGGAACCAGTGGGCTCACTGTCTGATAGCAGAAAGGGACAGAGTACAGGAGACCTCTCTAGTTTAGGACCAAATCAGACATTACAGAGTAGTTTGAATCTTAGTGGGTCTCCCCTGTTTCATTTAAAGCAAGGGCTTTAGAGCTGACCAAAGCAATGGCTTGTTGGCAGGGGGTAATTATCTCTTGTGGTGCAAACAATTATCCACATTAAAATCTGCCCCAGCTACTTTTCACTGTTTGGAGAAAAAGAAACCCAAGTATAGACATACTTCGGTTAACAAAGCCCCTGACGAGGAAGGTCCTTTTCACAAAGTCTTTTTATGCCTGCCCAGACTTAGCCTTTTCCTCATCCTCTATCTAGCCGGAAGGTATTTTTAGCAGCATTGGCATTGGGAGTATGGTGAAGGAGTGCTAGAGAGACACAGATTTTCAGTGTCAGGTTGCAGCAGCAGGTCTGCAGTAAGCAATGCAATGAAGCTTAAGGTGGGGAAAAGTAGAATTTTACTCTGGGAGGTTTTTATCATATATAGTGGCAATATAAAAACCCCAAAAAGTATTGGTTAAGGGTAGGAGATTTTATGCAAAAGATACTAAAAGTCAAAATAACATTAAGACCAGAGTTATGTGTATTAAATATGATAAATAATAATGATGGGGGAGGGGAAGAAAGCATAAGAATTAGATCAGATATATAATAACAGCAGCAAGAATTACCTATGAAAGATATTGGAAGCATAATAAGATACCGAACTGTGAATAGATAAATAAACTGATAGCCTTGGCAGAGACGGATAAGCTTACAACTTTATTGAAAGGGACAGCAATCGCTTCATATCTGAAAACTTGGAAACCTTTCACAGATCGGACAAGAAGTAGAAATGGAGCCTTAGCAATTATAGGATTTGATATGTAAAATAGGATAGGTTTATTGTGGGTAGAGAACAGGATAAAATTGAGGATATATTTTAATCTTGTCTGGAATAAGCCTGACAAAGGTCAGTAGGAAGTTTATTTACACAGGAGTTTCTATTTGCAGATAGAAAAATGCTGGGTATTATAAAAGGGTAGTTTAACAGTGACGGCGCTATTTAACTGATAATGGATACAATTTCACTTTTAAAGACTAAACTGGAATTTCAGTAATTGAAAATATTGTCTTTTTTCAACTATAACCTAAGTTAATTTTGTTTTACGTTATATTTATAGATGGAATGTGCATTACTTATGTATTTTTTACATATATGTGCTCTGGTTAAAAATTTAAAAAAAACCTGAGGATATATAGAAGGAGATAGTGGAACAGACTTAGCTTTGGAACTTACAGCAGAAGAAGAACGGGAAGTCATTTTATTATATCTGTATTAGTGTTTATGTAGTCTGTATCTGTATCTGTAGGTTGGTATAATATGTGTGGGGTGAGGCTTAGCAATATCTCTTTTTCCTTGTACCTTTGTAACCTCTTTATCTATTCAGTGGTGTTTTATTGTTTGTAATCTATGTTGAATGTATGTATTTTATTTTTACTTTATGTTTTTTTGTTCTTTGAATTTTTTGAATTTGTTCTTTGAATTGTTTGTTTGTTGTGTATTGTCTTTTTAAATATGAAACTAATAAAGATTATTTATTTTAAAAAAAAGAAATTTAACTGTACTCATAGGGAATGCCCAAACGGATTTCAGTGGTAAGAAAAAGGAATGGAGAAAAAGCAGTAAAACGGCAGGTTCCAGTAAAAAGGGACTGGGGAAGAGGGTTGCCTCTCCTTCCCTTGCCCCAGGGGAGAAAAAGTCATGATTGAAATAGCTGATTTTGTGATAAAACCCTCAGGTAGACATAGCCAGAATTCTTACTTGGGTTTATTTCCTCAACACTTTAGAAAACAGGCTATATGAATATACAGCCTTCCAAGCTTCACAGAACACCTTAGAGAAGAATCCAAGAAAGCAACCCAGTTTACTTTAAAAAAAAAAAATCAAAGCCAACTTGAAACTGATCTAGGTAATGAACATTGTTGCATCCCCTGTTGTCCTTTAAGATGGAATTGGGGGGACCGGATGAAGATGTTTTGGTTGGAAGGAGGTCTGGGAGAATCTTGTGAAAAATCGGATAGAGATTTTGTGGTTGTTTGGAAGGAACTGCAAGGGAAACCAAGGTTCTGTTGATGGCTGTGTAAGAAAAGGAATGGAAGAGGAGCAAGGAGACTGATCAAGTTCTTGGCAATTTTTTTTAAATTTTTTATTAGTTTTATAAACACAATTTTTAAAAATTAAAGAAGTCTTGTTTCATACATTCATCCGTACAAATCCACAAACTTATCTTCTGTTCTTACGCATGGCTTCCGACTGGATGATCATTGAATAGATTTTCTTTTAACACTTTATGAGGATCTGTTCTTCAAAAAACAGGATTCGACTAAACCTCCATAAAGGTTACTCTTGACATTAAATGATTAAATAAATATTTTATCTTTGAGAGAAAAGTCACCAATTCGTTGTTAACTGTAAATCTTAATTCCATCAATACATACCTTCAATCAATAAATACCTTCTGTCAATAAAGCTCGCCACTGACAGATAACCCTATTTGCCTCTAAAATAACAAATCCATTCGGTGAGCCTCCTCTTATCAAAGTCGTTCGTTTTGCCATCAGTGCTACATCAAACAATTTTAATTCCCGCTCTACCTCAGATGGGGGAATCAGGGTTTTTTCCCCCCATACTTTAGCACAACTAATTCTTGCAGCGGCTGTCCTTGGAGAATTTTGATAGTCTCCTTAGGTTTGCCATTAGAGCTCACTTGCCCACACCCTATCTTTCCAAGGGACAATCACTCACCTTGAGAAGAGATTTTAAGGTTTGCGATGATTTGATCTGCAGGAAATTCCCGATCAGGGGCAGGGGAGTGGGTCCAGGAGGGAGCCTCCCCTTCTGTGATTGTTTCCTCTTAGCTGTGATGATGGCCAGACAACACAGGTAGACGACCAGGAAGCAGGTGACGGCCCAGGCTACCTCCATGGTGGAGCTTGCCACTCGTTGTACTCCCTTACTCAGAATATGGAACCCCACCATGTATTTATTTTGAACTGGAGTCAGCCCCACCTTCTGCCTTACATAAGTGGGTAACATGATCACGTCGAGCATTTTATCCCTGGAACTTTAATCCTTTCTTTTCTGGTTAATCAGTATTGTGCTTATTTGGTATAGAGGACATACAGGTTTACCGTTCTGTGTTCCTGCAGCGAAAACACGGGCAGTTTTCTTGAATCTTTGCAATCAGGTCATGACTGACAACTGAGAGAAGCAACCAAATAAGGCAGAGAGAAGGAGAATCCTACAACACAAGTGAAAATTCCCCTAGCCATTGCATAGAGTTGCAAAAAAATGCAAGAAATGTACTTAAAAGGGGGACAGATGCCTTTTACTATCCTAACAGATATTGTGAACTGTGCTGAATATCTCACTAATCGAGTTTTAATTATGTATTTTAACTTTGTTTTCATTCTTATTTGATTGTTTAATTTGTGTTTTAACTTTTGTAGTCTGTGATTTTTGACTATATTTTAAAAACTATTGTAAGCCGCTTTGCGTCCCTTCCAGGAAAAAAAGTGGAGTATAAATAAAGATAAAAATTGCAATAGCAGCAGCACATATCAGCGGCAATCTGACATTCCCTTAGTATAGTGTAAATGTCCACATACGATATACTTTGCTAGCAGCCTGCAAGCTCCATGCAGCAACACTACTCTATGCACATCAATGACTGGGTGCTATAGGGCCATACACAATCGCAATGCTCCATGTGCAACCATAATGCATAACCTCCATGTGCATTGTGCACTGCAAGGCACAATGCAAACCCACAATGCACATCCACAATGCATAATATCGTTGCGTGCTCAGCTTCACTTCCACGAAGTTCACGACCATGTGAATATTTGCACTGTGGTGAATAATTCATCCCGTGTGCTTATACCAGTAGCTAGATGCCAGCAATGGAATGCTTTTTTGTTGGTTCAGCAAGAAATGTAGGCATTTGCTTTCTTGCCTGTCTCCTCCTTGTCATCCTTATTGTCTCTAACATCATCACCAGTTGACACTTTACAATTATTTCCAAATTCTGCCTTTCCTGTTCAGTCAGCATGACACAGCAATGCCTTGTCTCCAAGCTAGCCCAGCCATCTGATCTATTTCTTTCTCATATTGCTTCACAATTTCTCACCGGATCAAGCCACAACATGTTGACTTGCTTATAGGGCAAAGAGATTAATCCAACCTTTGTTCCATTAATTTGGAAAGTAAAGTCATTAAGGGATTATTCCCAACAGAAGGCACAGATGACAATTTATCATCCTACCACATTATTCCCAAACCCTGGATTATATGCCTTTGCAGTTTCAGAAAATAAAAGATAAGATATAGTATGATTGTAAGAGTCAAGTAGGCCGTTGTTAGGAGCCAGGATGATTAAATTTGTGTAGATGATACATTGTTCTCTATATGCTAGCAGGTTCTTTCTCATTCTCCCTTTGAATTGGATTCGGACGTTAGAGAACTCCCCAATTCTAATTCCTGCAGGTGTAAATCCACAAGTTGTGAGTCCCCAAGAGGATTCCAGCCCTTATTATTATTCTTTGGTTAGAAATGAAATGCTACGAGGTCCTAAACAGTGAAACCCCTTTGGTTTTTGCCTCTTTAGGATAAGCAAGCAAAAACAGAAGGAGGTATCAAGATTGAAAGCCTAGGGGTCTTTAAACATCATGGGGTCATGCAGGACACTGCTGAGTACAGGGTAGACTTCAGTTCCCTACGAAAAGAAAAAGAAAAAGGGTTGAAGTGAGCACTGCAAGGATTCACGGAGAGCACCAACAGGTTTTAGAACAACTGATGGTAAGTAATGAATTAGTGGTCCATAAGTTCTGTTTGAGGCCACGTCTGCACTACACTGTTATAATGCTGTTATTTCACTTTCAACATCCTATGGAAGCCTGGGGCTTGCAGTTGAGGGAGGGGCCTTTAGAATTCTCAACCAGAGAGCTCTTTGAACCGTTATTAGTGAGACTGGGAAAGTGTGTACCATTCTGAAGGTGAACTCAGACCAGACAAGTTCTGTGATTATCATCAACTGGTTGATTTACAGGTTGCAGCTGAGGTGCAAACTAGGAAGAGCATTAACTTCAGCTGGCTGAGTGCAAGTTTGTGAGGGAGTGAACAAACACCTAAGAATTTGGGAACACAATGACATTTTGCATCTCTCAAACTATCTGGCTAGATTGACAAGTGACTGAAAGAGTGGCTTAGGCTTGCTTGAGGGTCACCAAAAGTCAGGAATGATGTAAGGGTACACAGCAATAACAACACACTTTTCTGTGCACTGAGATCCTGCAAAAGTCATTGCAAACTGACTTATGATCATGTAAAATTGAATTGTGATGTTGCTCAATGCTTGTATTCTTTGGAGGGGAGCAGAGACATAGCTACATCTCCCAGACCATTGCATGAATGGAGCCAGCAGCATGGCCACTGGATGGCTCAATGCACCATATGTCCTCCTGTGGGACATGCCATGAACATTGTGTATTAGGACATGTTGTGCTTTGGGACACGTTGGATGTTGGGACATGTTGTTCATCGGAAGATATTGCACGTTAGAACATCTTGTGTGGAGCCCCATTTTGTATTTTCAAATTCGCTAGCATGGTTGCGCATCATGGCAGTGAGACAGTTCCACCATCATAAAATTACATATCATAGCCTCTGATATGGAGGATCTTGGCTGTTTTTCCTGTAATAGATGACTTCCAAGCTTTGGAATGGCTTCCTACATACTTATAGCACAGCACTATATGTGTGTGTATGTGCAGAGACAACAGCTGTAATTTACAGTTTGTAAGTGCTGTAGAAGTGAGTCAGAGTTGGAGCATTTCCTCCTGCTCCACCCCTGAGAGGAGGTTGCCTTTGGGAACAATTGTGTTGACTGTAAGGAAAGTGCAAACAGGAAACTCGCACTGCCCTTAGCAATTGATGTGTGCATTCGGACTCAACCCCCGGAACAATTGGAGGCACCCATCTTCTTTGTGTGACCTTCTGGTTAACTGAGTTGTGGATGCTTGTTGCAAGATCACCCTACAGCTGAGTGGGCCATGGGCTTTTGGTATTACTGGCCTGGATGTCTGCGCTGTGTCTGAGGCATTAACAGGGGTCCTTATGACAAAGTAGCCTGCAGTCTTATGAGAAACCTGAAGCCAAAAGCAAACATTCAATGCATTGTTGTTATATATTATATTTCAAGGCAATCTTAAGGCTTACACACTGCTTAGGCATAGATACAAAAGCAGAAAAGAAGGCATCACAATCTTTGGCCTCAAAAGCAGAAGGTATAGCTTGCAGTGAATCGTGAGCTTCCTCACTCTCCTTCTGGGCTCATCAGCAATGCCTCTTAATCGGAGGATGAAATATGGAAGCCAACTTTAAAAAAAAACCTGCAAGATTGCTGGAAAGCAGAATAAAAGGTCTCTTCTAAGGAGCTATGGGATTTATAAGAGAGTGATGCCTATGGGCGGTGCACCCCGTTGTTCAGCGTTGGATGATGGAGAGCCGGTAGAAGGGTGGGATGGAGGCAATGCCAAACTCCTGAGGAGCTGTGTCAATGTCCTCAGGGGGTATAAGGGATTTCAGCCGGAAACTCTGCAGGATGGTGGTAAAGAAGAGGAAAAGCTCCATACGGGCCAAGGTTTCGCCCAGACAGATCCGCTTCCCTGCAACAAAAAGACGAGAATCACCATGAAGGAAGGACGAAGCCGCCTTTTGACGAGATGTCTTCTGATGAACAGTTGGGTGAGGTCTTTACTGTATAATCAGCCTGCCTCAACTCATAAAATATTAGGGGCTCTATAGAGATTTCCTCACAACCAGCAATCCCATCTCAAGCAGATTTTTCCCATTATTGTCATGTACAGCTTAACTAGTTTTCCAAGGAGAAACGCTCAGATTGCACCAGCAGTGTTTACTGAAGTAAAGCAAGTAACATAGCAGCTTGGCTAAGTTGCTAAGACTGAGGTGCATTGAGTAGCAGTCAGGTTATATCGTAGAGCATACAAATATGGGGATGAACAATATTGATTGGTGAGAGCAATCCATGTCACCTCCCCCCCCCCTGCCAGACCCCAAGGTTTACTTTGTTTTCATCTGCTCTACTGGTTCTTTTCACAATGGCTCCCTGGGATTACACATTGCATTCACAATATCAAAAGCCAAGCATGAGGAACAAAACCAAACAGAATGCAGTCCTTCTCCTCATTTGCAAAATTGTATGGAAGGGCTGTACCTGAGGAGAACGGGACAAAGGCATCGTTCTTCTTGAAGCACCCATTCTCATCCAGGAAATTCTCTGGGTTGAAAGCAAAGGGGCTTTTAAACATTGTGGGGTCATGAAGGACACTGCTGAGCAGAGGGTAGATTTCCGTGCCCTGGGAGAAAAAAGAAGCAGATTGAAGTGAGAAATCCAAAGTTTTAGGAACAGTTGAAACCATCTGTGCTTGGATCTGTACTTGTTCTGTACTTGGATCTGTATTTGGTTCTTTTGGTATTCAAGGTTAAGGCTGTTTTCACTAGGAGCAGATTAGCAAACAGGTAATGTAGAATATCCCACAAATATTGTTCATTGTTTCAGGACACCACATTCCTGGACCTTCGCCTGTCTTTCCTGCAGTCACAATTCTTCCTATTTTAGGGATGACATAGTGTGTGCATTCAATATCCTGGATAACCATTTGGTCCAGATTCGGGGGTAAGATTGAGTTCTGAAACTTTCATCTGAGATCTGTTTTCAACATCATGACTAAGGGCAACTCTCTGACAAAATTATCCCACTCAGGGGTGTTAAATGCCTTTTCCAACTCCCTAATAGCCATATATAGGAATGGCCACCACAATATCCAGTAGTAAACGATGTTCATAGGCAAATTTTGGGTTGGTTGAGGACATGCTGCATTGGCAAATGATACCTGTGAATGGCTTGGGAAAAAATGAAATATTTCATAAAAATTGACTACCATTTTGGAAAAACATATCACTTGTGGCTACCTACAATTCCTGTTACCTATACCTTGGGAATGACGTAGCCTCTGAATTCAGTGTCACAAGTAACCATGTGGATAAGGTCCATGGGAATGAGATCACTGAACCTCTGCACTTCATGGATGACAGCATCCGTGTACGGCATCTGGCTCCGGTCTTCGATGTTTGGGACACGGTTCTGTCCAATCACTTGGTCAATTTCCTCGTGTACTTTGGCTGTCAAATATATTCACTGAATTAATTCTTAGATTTCTCATCCCAAAAGGAAGCTGAATTTCTAACTTCAATATAATCAGATGGAACGTCCATGTTCAGAGAGAGCAACCCCCGAAATACCAGCTTCAGGAGATATGCTGAAACTGTGTGTGAGGGCCTTTTCTAGTATTTCCTGAAAGTGGCTTCCAGCTGGAAGGAGATACTCAACCAGTTTTCCCCATCCTCACCCCTCCATACCTTGAACATCAGGATATTTCATCAGAAGCAGAAAGCCATATCTCAGGGTGGAGCTGACCGTCTCTGTTCCCGCAAAGAACAGGTTGAGGGTGGTGAGCAAAAGGTTCTTGTCATTAAATTCACTATACGGCTTGTCTTTTTCCTGAAGACAGGAAAGAATAAAATATTATGAAAACACTTAATGAAGGATCATTGACAACGAGACTGGGAAAGTGTATTCTGTCTTGAGGGTGAACTGAGACTAAACAAGTTACATGTTTCCTTCCCCATCAATAGAATCATAGAATTAAGAGTTGGAAGTCAACCCAAGGGCCATCTAGTTCAACCTCCCTGCTATGCAAGGATATGCAACTAAAGTGCACCTAACAGATGCCCATCCAATCTCTTTCTGAAGACTTCCAAAAAGGGGAGTCCACCCACTCTGAGGCAGTCTATTCTAGTGTCAATCAGCTCTTACGGTCAAGAGATGTTTCCTAATATTTAGGAAGAACCTCTTTTAAATGGAAATCAACATCTAGTTCTGTTTCATTTTGTGCTTGAGATGCAAACTCAGAAAAACATTGGCTGGTATTCTTTTAGTTGCATACATCAGAGTAATACCGACATAGTCTTTTTGTTGCGGAGGGAGGAATTCACTACCTTTCTTCATAATGACTCCTAGATATCTCAAAAACTTCTTTTCTCATTGAGAAATTGGGACAATCTCAATTCATCTTCTGTCATCCTACTTTTTCAGCAGATTTTTTTTAAAAAAATGCATCAGTTTCTCTTTCCTCTTTCCATTTTGACCTCTGCTTGCTTCCATTGGTGCAAAAAATGGAAAAGTCATATGCACTCACTGAACTCAGCAGGGGGAAGATAACAGGAGGTGGAAGAACCTCGTCCTTCCAAGTAAGCTCAGGCAAAACTCAACTACTGCAGTCTCTGCCAGCTTGTCTATTCTTCCACATTGATTATATTTGTCCACTTGACCACACTCGGATATTGCTTAGCCACGTGTCCTGGTTTTCATGCGGTGAAACATTGGAGGGTGTGTTGGTGAGGGGCTGGGCAAACACCTGAATTTCACAAAAACTTTGCAGCTGAATGGAATTTTGGTTTTCTGGATTTTGGATGTGGAATTTTGGATCAGAATTTCTTTCAGACAGTCTGGCTGTATTGACAATTAGCTCAGAAAGTGGTACTCTTGACCTAAGAGTGTTTGCAAAGATTATTGACATGGATAGTCAGGTTGCCCAATCTGGTTAGAAACATTTCCTTGACTAATCATTGAATGTCTTTCAGTAACAAGCCAAGAAATGCAGCAATTCCAGATTCTATGAAACAATCAATATTGATTAAAACCATTGTCTGTTGCAATTTCGCTTTTCTAATGCAAACTGTTAAAACCATGCCACAGCACATTACTCTGCCTAGCAGTATAAATGGCAGAATTAAGAGGAATGTGGTGGCATGATTTCCCATCTTTGTAAATATCAAATCACTGGTTAACTTCCATGTGGACCTAGAGCAGGATAGACAGTTTGATGCCTACAGATATTTTGGGCTACCACTTTTGTGAGCCTGAGAAACAGTCTCAGCACAGTCATTGATCAAGAAGATAAGAATTGTAATCTGGAGGACACAAGGTTGCCTGGAGTTGGCAGATCTTGCCCACTTTCATGACCCACCAAAATACCTTTTCCATCTGGATGAGGAAGCAATCGATAAAGTCCCGTGCGAAGTTGAGGTCAAGAGTCTCCTTATTCTTCTGGATTCTCTTGGCAATGAAGAGTTTCATCTCTTCCAGGATGTCATAGATTTTGGTGTGGGGCCCTGGGAAATACTTCAGGAAGCTGGCATAGATGTCGTAGAACTGCATGAGAAGACAAAACATGCCTAGTTGGTGACCTGCCATATTCTTCCCTGGCATCACCAGAGTTTTCCCAATGTGACCCCAGCGAATTTCCAGATTTGGAAGTCCATTTTGTTTGAGATGGGCTAAGCAGACACAGAAACACACAAATGCTTAGAAACCTCTTTGGGTGGCATCCTGTTTGTGACTTACGTGCACGAAAGTGCAGCTTGTTGTTGTGTGCCTTCAAGTTGTTTCCAACTTATGGAGACCCCAAGGTGAAGCTATCACAGGGTTTTCTGGGGACTGAGAGTGTGTGAAACATCCAAGATCACCCAGTGAGTTTCCATGGCTGAACAGGGAATTGAATCCTAGTCTCCAGGGTTGTAGATCAATGTTCAAAGCACACCATTCTAGCTCTCAAGTGCAGCTTACATGTGCCAAAGTCCCATTTTGGATGGCAGGCACAGAGTTGTTCACTTGCACCCTTGTTCACTCTCAGCAAGTGGGAAAGACCCCTGTTACTGTCATATACCAGCGGGGAGAAGAAGGTAATGTAGATGCAGCTGCTCTGAGATTCCTGGGGAAGGTAAAGGTGGTGTACTGCCATTTCTTCTCCTCCCAATTCAGCTAAAACCAGCTGCTTCTCCATGGCCTGAACCACCTTCCTTCCCCTGTTTCCCACCAGTAAGTGACAGAAGTAGGAATTCCTCCCAGGGTCTGATGCCTTCTGGGCAGAGAGAAGATATGGAACTGCATATGTTATTGAGTTATGTACCAATGCAGGAACTCAGCTTTGTACGAAGTGCCCCATATCAACTTCATAGAAGTATAGCCTGCTCTTCAAAATGAGTATTTCCTAGGTACCTGATTAGCAATGTACATGTTTCCAAGACATCATAAAGCAGAAGCTTTAGGAGTTCTGGAGAACTCTGCTGTGTATGGGAAAAGACAGACAAAGCAATGACTGTAGATGCTTTAATCCATTAGCCAAATACCTGCAAACAACGTACAGGTCTGGTATGTTAGTGTCAAGGCTAGCTCAATGTTTCTGGGGTTGAAACCTTTTCCTCCGATGGTAGGTTTCTATTATCAGGGGGCACCAAGAGCTAATCCTCCTCTATTCTTCCAATCAGCAGAAGGAGGGGTATTGGTTACCTGGGCCCAGGCTGTGCTCGTCTCTCGGAAGCTGTTGTTCATCATCACCATGAGTGCCTGGAATTCCTTGTCCTCATAGTCAAAACGGTCCCCAAAAACTATGGAGCAAATGACATTGGAGACAGCCCGGCTGAGGAAGTAGGTGGGGTCGAAAGGCTTCTCTAAGGTGCAAGGACAGAGAGAAAGGATGAGGAGTCAACTTCACTGAAGGTACTGCTGATGCCTAGAGAAGCCCCACTCAAGTTCGCAGCCTCCAGATGTTTGGGGAGGATGGGTGTTTTAGTTCAATGCATCTGACAGGTTGGCATCAGGATGGTTAATGGTGGCCTAGAGAATAACTTGCAGATGTGGAAATATGAATACAGTTGGCCCTTCACTGTCACTAGGCTTAAGGGCTCAGAATACCTGCAAAACTGGAAAAACTGCAAATATCAAAATACCTGCATGTATCTACGGGAAGGGAACCAAGGCATGGTTGGGAAAGTGCGCACCCTGGGTCTAAATCGAGTCAGAGAAAGGAAAGGAAAAGGGGATAGGTAGGTCAGCATGGTGGCCCGAAACTTCCTCTCTCTCCTCCATCTCCTTCCTTGGGTTGGAGGTAGCACGAGTACTGCAGTTATATCACCATACCAAAGTCATTCTAGCTATGCCATGATAGCTACATTCCCAGTGGAGAAGTTTGGCCATAGTGGTTTGCACAAAATTCGCTGAAAATGAAAATAACAAGAAGAAGGGGAAAGTTCTGAGTATTTTGGAAGGAAAATGTTGATGTGACTGATTTTTTTTTTTTTTTTTTTGATGAGGAGTTTTGACATATTGAAACATCCTTTTCTTGTGGAGAATGAGAAAATTTTGTAATACTCTTCACATCTGAACTCACCCTTAGTCTTTCTAAATTCCTCCAGCAGAAATTGGGCCTCCTCTTGGATTCGCTCATGAATGGTTTTTTTCCCCATTCCAAAATCCCTCAAGACGGTGAGAGAGAAGCGGCGCAGTTGCTTCCAGCGCTCTCCGTTGGAAAAGACCACCCCTGCGAGAAACAGGGAAGAAATGGCAGGGCAAACAGGAAGGAGCAGAAAGGGTGGGAGCAGCCACGATAGCAAAGCCAATTGGGATGTCTTACCATGTCCTTCGACAGTCCGTTCCAGTGTAGCGTTGGTTACCCTTCCACTAAATTCTTCTGCCTTGTCTACCAGGGCCTCCTTCACAGCTTGGTGTCCACATAAGACCACAACGGGACGTGTTCCAAAATAGACAGTGAACACCGGACCATATTTTTCACTCAGCTGTGTAGGAAAATAAGATGTTAAGTTGGCACAATCTTGTTTAGAAGCAGGCAGACCTTTTGGAATGACGTCTCGTGCCCTGCTCCGAAGAACCTGACAGTGAGGAGGAGAGTTCTGATTCAGAGGCAGAGGACAGTCCAGAGGAATGGAACCACCAGCAGCAGCATGACTGGGAATCAGAGGAAGAATCAGTACAGCCACCTACCTTGGCAGAATGACGGCAAGAGAAAGAAGGACTCGGGCGTTCAGCTCGTTTATATACCAAATGAGCCCTAATGAGAGAACACTTGTATCAACACCGCTAAACTATAAATGGGAAACATCGGGGTTCTCTCACCAGGATTGACAACTGCTCTTCTTAGTGAGGTTCCTTGTTTCATTTAAAGCAAGGGCTTTAGAGCTGACCAAAGCAATGGCTTGTTGGCAGGAGGTAATTACTCTTTTGGTGCAAACAGTTATCCATATTAAAATCTGCCCCAGCTACTTTTCACTGTTTGGAGAAAAAGAAACCCAAGTATAGACATACTTCAGTTAACAAAACCCCTGACAAGGAAGGTCCTCTGCACAAAGTCTTTTTATGCCTGTCCAGACTTAGCCTTTTCTTCATCCTCTATCTAGCCGGAAGGTGTTTTTAGCAGCATTGGCATTGGGAGTGTGGTGAAGGAGTGCTAGAGAGACACAGATTTTCAGCAGCAGGTCTACAGTAAGCAATGCAATGAAGCTTAAGGTGGGGAAAAGTAGAATTTTTACTCTAGCCAGTGCTACTGTAGCTGTGTGTGCCTGCCTACAATGGTAAAGTTAAACAGCAGTTCCCTGCAGAATTATAAAAAGAATTATATATAAAATCCGGGAGAAATAATGGAAAAAAAAAAGGTTAGGAATGAAGATACAGCAGTGGAGCTTGGAGTGTGTGGAAGTGGGGTGGAAGGGGTGTGGCCACGGGGCGTGGAGGTGTGGCTGCAGTGCTCGGGGGGGTGGCTATGAGCTGGGACACCCCAAAAGCATTGCCACTGGGGGCGAACTGCCACCATCGCCCCCGCCCATCGCTACTTGACTGTGAAGATACCGGGATAGCTTTCACCACAAGAGGCCTGATATAGGAGGGAAACGGGAAATTTGCAAGTACGGATTTGATGGAGGGATTTAATAAAGAAAGAAAGAGAGAGGTGGGATATTAAAGATATGCAAAGTTCAGAACAAGAGGGTTTACAATGCAATGGGCAACATATTATCGATTAAGAGAAAAATGTAAGGAGGATAAGACAAAATTTGGTTTTGGGATAGTAGAAATGGAATTTCGAAAAATGTTGCTGGGAGAAGATTCTCATTTAATTGCTAAAATGTATAAAACGTTACTAAAACTTAATACAGAAGAAGAACAAATAAAAGAATCTCTGATATATTGGGCCCAATGGATAGAACATAAAATATAGATTTGGAGCAATGGGAAGATGTTTGGGGAGGGAGTTGAAATTTACTAGGTATAATGATTTGAGAGGAAATTTCTATAAAATGAGGTATAAATGGTACCTTACCCCTGAGTAGTTAACTAAGATGTATAGAAACCTCAAAAATCAATGTTGGAAATATAATAAACAGGTGGGAGCTTTTTATCATATATGGTGGCAATATAAAAACCCCCAAAAGTATTGGTTAAGGGTAGGAGATTTTATGCAAAAGATACTAAAAGTCAAAATAACATTAAGACCAAAGTTATGTGTATTAAATATCATAAATAATAGTGGTGGGTAAGGGAAAGAAAGCATAAGAATTAGATCAGATGTATGATAACAGCAGCAAGAATTACCTATGCAAGATATTGGAAGCATAATAAGATACCGAACTGTGAATAGATAAATAAACTGATAGCCTTGGCAGGGATGGATAAGCTCACAACTTTATTGAAAGGGACAGCAATCGCTTCATATCTGAAAACTTGGAAACTTTTCACAGATCACATAAGGAGTAGAAATGGAGCCTTAGCAATTATAGGATTTGATATGTAAAATAGGATAGGTTTATTGTGGGTAGAGAACAGGATAAAATTGAGGATATATTTTAATCTTGTCTGGAATAAGCCTGACAAAGGTCAGTAGGAAGTTTATTTACACAGGAGTTTCTATTTGCAGATAGAAAAATGCTGCATGTTATAAAAGGGTAGTTTAACAGTGACGGTGCTATTTAACAGATAATGGATACAATTTCACTTTTAAAGACTAAATTAAACTTTTGGTAATTGAAAGTATTGTCTTTTTTCAACTGTAACCTAAATTAATTTTGTTTTACATTATATTTATAGATGGAATGTGCATTACTTATGTATTTTTTACATATATGTGCTCTGCTTAATTTTTTTTTAAAAAGCCCTGAGGATATATAGAAGGAGATAGTGGAACAGACTTAGCTTTGGAACTTACAGCAGAAGAAGAACGGGAAGTCATTTTATTATATCTGTATTAGTGTTTATGTAGTCTGTATCTGTATCTGTAGGTTGGTATAATATGTGTGGGGTGAGGCTTAGCAATATCTCTTTTTCCTTATAGCTTTATAACCTCTTTATCTATTCAGTGGTGTTTATTGTTTGTAATCTATGTTGAATGTATGTATTTTATTTTTAATTTGTGTAGGTTTTTTTCTTTGAATTTTTTGTGTGATTTTTGTTTGTTTGTTGTGTGTTGTCTTTTTAAATATGAAACTAATAAAGATTATTTATTAAAAAAAAGAAAAGAAATTAAACTGTACTCATAGGGAATTCCCAAACGGATTTTAGTGGTAAGAAAAAGGAATGGAGAAATAGCAGTAAAACAGCAGGTTCCAGTAAAAAGGGACTGGGGAAGAGGGTTGCCTCTCCTTCCCTTGCCCCAGGGGAGAAAAAGTCGTGATTGAAATAGCTGATTTTGTAATAAAAGCCTCAGGTAGACATAGCCAGAATTCTTACTTGGGTTTATTTCCTCAACACTTTAGAAAACAGGCTATATGAATATACAGCCTTCCAAGCTTCACAGAACACCTTACAGAAGAATCCAAAAAAGCAGCCCAGTTTACTTTAAAAAAAAAAAATCAAAGCCAACTTGAAACTGATCTAGGTAATGAACATTGTTGCATCCCCTATTGTCCTTTAAGATGGAACTGGGGGGACCGGATGAAGATGTTTTGGTTGGAAGGAGGTCTGGGAGAATCTTGTGAAAAATCGGATAGAGATTTTGTGGTTGTTTGGAAGGAACTGCAAGGGAAACCAAGGTTCTGTTGGTGGCTGTGTAAGAAAAGGAATGGAAGAGGAGCAAGGAGACTGCTCAAGTTCTTGCAAATTTTTTAAAAAAAGTTTATTAGTTTTAAAGAAAATTTTAAAAAATTAAAGAAGTCTTGTTCCCTATATTCATCTGTACAAATCCACAAACTTATCTTCTGTTCTTACAAGTGGCTTCCGACTGGATGATCATTGAATAGATTTTCTTTTAACACTTTATGAGGATCTATTCTCCAAAAAATAGGATTCTGCTAAACCTCCATAAAGGCATATTAGTCTTGATATTAAATGATTAAATAAATATTATATCTTTGAGAGAAAAGTCATCAGTTAACTATTAATTATATCTCTTATACCTTCAATCAATAAAGCTCGCTACTGACAGATCACCCTATTTACCTCTAAAATGACAAATCCATTTGGTGAGCCCCTTCTTATCAAAGTTGTTAATTTTGCCATCAGTGCTACATCAAACAATTTTAATTCCCACTCTTCCTCAGATGGAGGAATCAGGTTTTTTTCCCCATACTTTAGCATAACCTGGCAGTGGCTGTCCTTAGCAAATTTTGATAGTCTTCTTAGGTTTGACATTAGAGCTGACTTGCCCACATCCTATCTTTCCAAAGGACAATCACTCACGTTACCCCACTGTCATACCCTATCCTGGGTACTATAAATTTGATATCAGATATGCCCACCATGCCAGAGAGGTTGCCCGGGGGGGCGTGTAGGCAAAGAGCTCGAACGACTGAAACTAGGTCAGGGCAGGAAAATCCCCAGTCATGCAGCCCAAGGAGATCTCAGGCTGTACACATCCCCATAAACAAAGGGTCCTCAGCCAAGAGTAGCTAAATTGAAGTGATTAGCGTGTTTTCCCCAGGTTGAGCAACTTTGACTCTGGAAAAATCCTGTAAGGCAAGGTCCGTCTACATAAACCAGTACTGCAACCCTACTTGACTGTAACCCAACTTGAAAGAATACTGCAACCCACTTACCATTGTATGGCATTCCTTTCTTTGTTTTGGTCATTGTTCTTCCCGGGAGAGGGCCTGTCCTCAAGGTACATTCTGCCCTATAAGTAGTCCTAGTTTTTGAGGGTCTCTTCAGAGGACTCCCTGCCACACTAGCAGACCGGCACTCTGTTAGTTGAGTGATCCCCTCAGCCATCTCTTTGCTGAGCTCCGTTCTTCTTGCCACTTTCTGGACCAAAGACTTCAGGATAGGTGCAGTATCACAGCCTCTACATTCCCTTTGCTATATCCCCTATCCATTTTTCATCTCTTTTCCTTCTCAATAGGCCTTGTGGGCATGAGCGTGTGAGTGCGTGGTACTACATTCATTTAATAAAAATTCATTTATTTGGTACAGTTGTCCGGCTTTTGCTTGGCCTGACCTCGTAAAGTTGGGTAAAAGATCCTGCTGGGTTACCCTGCCCCCTTGTTTTGCTATCGCCAGTGCTCTGCTAATTTCCCCAGTCTTTATAACTTGGAGCGAATCAAGGCATCCTCCATGGGACCCCCAGAAGTCAGGGTAACACTCACCTTGAGAAGAGATTTTAAGGTTTGTGATGATTTGATCTGCAGGAAATTCCCGATCAGGGGCAGCGGAGTGGGTCCAGGAGGGAGCCTCCCTTTCTGTGATTGTTTCTTCTTAACTGTGGTGATAGCAAGACAACACAGGTAGACGACCAGGAAGAAGGCGACGGTCCCGGCTATCTCCATGATGGAGCTTGCCACTCGTTGTACTCCCTTACTCAGAATGTGGAACCCCTGTTCCCACCATGTATTTATTTTGAACTGGAGTCAGCCCCACCTTCTGCCTTACATAAGTGGGTAACATGATCACGTCGAGCATTTTATCCCTGGAACTTTAATCCTTTCTTTTCTGGTTAATCAGTATTGTGTCTGTTTGGTACAGAGGACATATAGGTTTGCCTTTCTGTGTTCCTGCAGTGAAAATAGAGGCAATTTTCTTGAATCTTTGCAATCAGGTCATGATTGACAACTGAGGCAAGCTGCCAAATAAGGCAGAGAGAAGGACAATCCTACAATACAAGTGAAAATTCCCCTAACCATTGCATAGAGTTGTAAAAAATGCAACAAATGTACTTAAAAGGGGAACAGATACCTTTTACTATCCTAACAGATATTGTGAACTGTGCTGAATATCTCAATAATCGAGTTTTAATTATGTATTTTAACTTTGTTTTCATTCTTATTTGATTGTTTAATACGTGTTTTAACTTTTGTAGTCTGTGATTTTTAACTATATTTTAAAAATTATTGTAAGCCGCTTTGCGTCCCTTCCAGGGAAAAAAAGTGGAGTATAAATAAAGATAACATTTGCAATAGCAGCAGCACATGTGGGCAGCAATCTGAAATTCCCTTAGCATAGTGTAAATGTCCACATACAGCAATATGCTATGCCAGCAGTGTGCACCCTCCGTGCAGCAACACTGCTCTATGCACATCAATGACCTGGTACCATAGGGCCATGCACATTCACAGTGCTCCATGTGCAACCATAATGCATAACCTCCATGTGCATTATGGACCTGCAAGGCGCAACGCACACCCACAATGCATAATGTTGCTGGGTGCTCAGCTTCACTTCCACAAAGGTCAGGACCATGTGAATATTTGCACTATGGTGAATAATTCATCCCATATGCTTATGCCAGTAACTAGATGCCAGCTCTAGAATGCTTCTTTGTTGGTTCAGCAACAAATGTAGGCATTTGCTTGTTTGCTTGTCTCCTCCCTGTCATCCTTATCCTCTCTGGCATCATCATCAGTTGGCACTTATTTCCAATGGATCATTCTGCCTCTCCAGTTCAACCAGCATGATGCAGCAATGGCTTGTCTCTAAGGTAGGTCGGCCAGCCGATCTGTTTCTTTCTCTTATCGATTCAGAATTTCTCTCAAAGTAAAGCTAGAATACATTGTTCTCATTAGAGGGCAAAGGGATTAATCCAACATTTGTTCCATTAATTTGGAATGTAAGGTCGTTAAGGGATTATTCCCAATGGAAACACAGATTACAAATGGTCATCCCAACACATTTTTCCCACAAACCTTTGCAGTTTCAGAAGGTAACAGATAAGAAATAATGTGGTTGTAAGAGTCAACTAGGTTGTTATCAGAAGCCTAAATAATTAATTTTATGTCAACAATACATTGATCTGTATACGATAGCAGGTTCTTTCTCATCCTCCCCTTGAATTTGCATTAAATTGTTTGCTCTGTTGTAGAGAGGTACTAGCAGAGTTATATCTGTCTATTGGGCCAATAATTAACTATAGACTTTTAGAAATGTTAAGCTATCTCTCCCCTTTTTAATGGCATTATGCAGCTAGGGAAGGCTGTGTGTGAACCTGATCATCATCAGGACTTCCGTGCTTAGTGGCATCCTGTGAGTGACATAATAGTATAAGTCTAATATACATTGACACCCCCTTTTGCTGGTCAGTGCGCAGGCTGAAATTCTTCACCGACCAAAATCCCTCCCAAAGGCATCTCCTAAGTTATGCAGTGCCTTCAACATGACCGTTTCCATGTTGTGAGAGAGTGGATGTGGGTGGGAATCACGTGAAATGTGTGTAAAGCTGGATTTACAATGAACACATAATCTGCTGTTGCCTCCAAGGGGCTCTCAGAAGGTTCCTGTAGATGCCTCTTGCAGGGCATACAGCTACAGGAAAACAGCTGGAGGCATCTCTGCTGGTTCCTCCCTCCAGTGACACAGAAATGGTCACGCTGGGGGCAGGCAGTGGAACTTAAAAGGTGGGTTTTGAGGTATAGCACCATGAGACATAGCTACAGATGCCAGGCAGACGTCTCCTAATGCACAGTCTCACCCTGTGCGTCTTCCCGTTTCTGCCTCTTGGTAGTTGCTTAACCTATCCACAAATTCTGCATGGTGAAAAGCGTTTTATATATGCTTATAGATTCATAGAATCATAGAAATGTAGAGTTGGAAGAGACCACACGGGCCATCCAGTCCAACCCCCTGCCACGCAGGAACACCCTCAAAGCACTCCCGACAGATGGCCACCCAGCCTCTGCTTAAAAACCTCCAAAGAAGGAGACTCCACCGTACTCCGAGGCAGCATCTTCCACTGCCGGACAGCCCTGACTGTCAGGAAGTTCTTCCTGAGGTTCAGGTGGAATCTCCTTTCCTGCAGCTTGAATCCATTGCTCCTTGTCCTGGTCTCTGGAGCGGCAGAAAACAAGCCCTCTCCCTCCTCTACATGGCATCCCTTCAAATATTTAAACATAGCTATCATGTCACCTCTTAACCTTCTCTTCTGCAGGCTTATTTTTCCTCCTAGTACATCTAATCTACATACTTTTCCAAGAGAACCTTCCTTCTCGGCAGGTGCGATCAGGCCGTGCAGCCCTTTGAAAACAAGTCTTCTCCACCATCTGCCACTGCCTGGCAAGCTATGGATGGCTCACAGCCCAATTTCTCAGTACCACATGGTAAGAAGGGGATGGGTTCAAGAGACGAAGTATAGGGCCATCATGCCAACCCACCCCATTCCCTCTCCTTTCCTGGTTTGGACCTGGGTGCTTCTTCCCTCCAATATGCCCCAGCTCCCTTCCCGTGGAGACACAAGCACGTTTTGATATTTGTGATTTTTTCCACTTTCGCAGAGGGTCCTGAGCCCCAAACCCTAGCAAATGTGAGGGGCCAACAAGACATTTATGAACACCTTATCTTAAACATTTTATTCAACAATCTAGTTTTTTTTGTATTGTTCCAGGGAAGAAAAGTGGTTTTAGGGGGGGAAAAATAGAAAGAAAACCTTTCCCCTTGACTTTCCTTCCTAATCTGTGAGTGAAAAATGGAAGTTATGATTTTTTTAAAAAAAATTGTTTGAGAGGCAGAAAAAAGAACAAGCAGCGTCCCTTCTCCCTGTGAAGCTGGAAAATCAAGTTATATAAGACAGTTACAAACAATGGAGAACAGGCCATCTCCATCAGCGGGGGATGATGGAAAGCTCATAGAAGGGTGGGATCTTGGCAAATCCGCTCTCTCTGGGAGTTATGTCAATTTTCTCTGGGGCCACAAGGGGCTTCAACCAGAAACTCTGCAAGACGGTGGTGATGAAGAGGAAAAGCTCCATACGGGCCAAGGCTTCTCCCAAACAGATCCTCTTCCCTGCAAACAAGATAGGAGAATCGTGAGAAGGGAAAGACCTGACTAGGATCATTTCTGCACTACCCTGTTATAGTGCTATTATTCCACTTTCAAGATCCTGCGGAATTCTAGGGTTTGTAGTTCACTGGGGTGAAAGAGCTCTCTAGCTGAGAATCCCAAGTGCCCCTCCTTAAACTACAAAGCCCAGAATTCCACAGGATATTGAAAGTAGAATAATAGCACCGTAACATTGTAGTGTGGAAATAGCCTAGGTTTCTGTCCGTTATCTCCTGAGGGACACCTAACTGGAATATTTATGGTGCCATTATCTTGCCACATTCATAGAATCCTAGAATTTCTACAGATTTTCCCTCATGAGCAGCAATCCTGACTGACCATGCCTATTATCTGACGCATGTGTGACCCATATTCAATTTCCTATGAGTGTGAATGACCATTTTGGTGTTTCTGTCAGCTCAGTATCTCAGAGTGCAAAGAGATCCAGGATCCCTTTCAAATATGTAACTCTGGGACTCCTATCCATAAAGTTGGCCTTAATATTAATCCTAAACCCTAACCCTAATTCCTAACCCAACTCTTCATTTGGCTAGATTTCATTATAACTTTGGTTGTCTTGAGGCAACAACTTTCTAAGATGATAGCCAGTTGCGTTCCGGTAATGTGGCTTAGTGGGAGCTGAGATGGCTCAAAAATGTCAAGCAGAGATTACTTAGAAACAATAGTAAACTTCCAAATAAAGGCCACAGTGTGTACGAGAAGAGTTCTATATTGACTGTTTTTTTCCAGGAGAGTGGCTATGGCAGATTGGCTGTTTGCTATGAGAGAATAAGGAGGCCCACCATCATAAATTTGAAGGGTGACTATGTAATGTAAAATAATAATAATAAAAAAAACTAAAAATGCAGTTCTTTTCATTTGTAATAATATGCTTGGAAAGGCTCTACCTGCGGAGAATGGCATAAAAGCATCATTCTTCTTGAAGCGCCCGTTCTCATCCAGGAAATTCTCTGGATTGAAAGTGTAGGGGTGTTTAAACATTGTGGGGTCATGCAGGACACTGCTGAGTACAGGGCAAACTTCAGTTCCCTAGGAAAGAAAAGAAAGAGGGTCTAGATGAGCACTGCAAAAGTTCACAGAGAGCACCAGGAGGTTTTTGGAACAGAGAGTCTCAGTTTGTGGTCAGCAATGAATTAGTGGTCCATGAGTTCTGTTTAAGGGTTCTGTGCAAAGATGGTGGACCATACTTGGGTACTTGGGTCTGCACATCATTTATTTCTTCTGATGTTCAAGATCAAAGTTATTTTTCACCAGGAATGGAATAGCAAATAGGCAAGGCTGAATATTCCATGGATATCGTTCATTGTTTCAAGACACCATATTCCTGGACCTCCCCTTGCCTTTCTTGTTCGCCCTATTCTTAGTACCTTAAGGATGACATCACCTATGAATTTGGTGTCATCGGTAATCACGTGATCCAGATTCATGAAGTGAGATTGAAGTCAAAAACCTTCATCTTCTGAAATTCTGTTCTCAATATCCTGATTAAGGGCAAATCCTTGGCAAAAGTATTCCCCTTGAGGGAGTCACATGCCTTTTCCCACTGCCTATATAGCCATCTACAGAAATAACCACCACAATAGCAGCAGTAAAAATGGCCTGTGTGAAGAACTGCTGCCTTGGCAAATGATATGTGGGTGGCTTGAGAAAAATGGAATATTCCACAAAAGTTTTTCAACATTTCATGGCTATCCCCACTGTCTGTACCTTGGGAATCATGTAGCCTCTGAATTCAGTGTCACAAGTAACCATGTGGGGCAGATCCATGGGAAACAGATCACTGACTCTCTGTACTTCATGGATGACAGCGTCCATGTACGGCATCTGGTTCCTGTCCTCAATGTTTGGGACACGGTTCTGTCCAATCACTCGGTCAATTTCTTCATGCACTTTTGCTGTCAAATGTAATCACTGAATTAGTTTCTCAGATTTCTGATTTTGAAAGCAATCCGAGTTTCTAACTTCAACGTAACCAAGGGGAACCTCCATGTTCAGAAGCAGCAAAGCTTTGAATACCAGTTCCAGGAATATATAAAGGCCTTTGCCTGTATTCAGAGTGGAAGGTGGAGGCATCTATAATGGGAAGGGTTCCTCAACCAGATTTCCCCATACCCTACCCCTCCATACCTTGGATTTCAGGGTATTTCATCAGAAGCAGAAACCCATATCTCAGGGTAGAGCTGGTAGTTTCTGTCCCACCAAAGAAAACAGTAAGAGCCGTGAGCTCCAGGTTTCTCATGTTAAATTCACTGGATGGGTTATTTTTTTCCTGAAATGTGGGGAAAAACAAACAAAACATTATGAGGTCATTCCAGGAAGGACCATTATCAGTGAGACTGGGAAACTGCGTTTCATCCCGAGGATGAATGGAAAGTCTAAAGAAAAGTTCCATGACTTTCATCAACTGGTTGATTTACAGATTGCAGCTGAGATGTCAACTAGGAAGAGTATTGTCTTTAGCTGGCTCAGTGTAAGTTTGTGAGGCAGCGAACAAACACCCAAGAATTTGGCAGCAAAATGAAATTTTGCAAATACACCTCAAACCATTTGGCTGGATTGGCAAGTAACTGAAAGAACTGCATTCTTGATCACAAGGTACTTGCAAAGATGATTGACAGGGATATCCAGGTTGCCAGGTAAGGCGTATTCCTTGAGCTTTCATGAAATGCTTGTCAGTAGTTGCAGGCAGTGTGAAATAATCCCACTTGATTTAAACCGTGGTCTATTTCTCTTGGGCTCTTCTTGTTTTCTTGAAAGGGAGCAATACTGCTACCTGTTGATCTCCTAGCTCAGAGCTTTCCAAACTTTTCATGTTGGTGATGCACTCTTTAGACGTGCATCATTTCGCAACACAGTAATTTAGTAAGTGGAGGCAGCCCCTCCACCTGAGCCTGGCCTGTTGCCGCCCTCGCAGGGGTCTTCCCTGGCCCAGGGTGGTGGCAGGGGGAGAGGAAGCCCTTCCACTCAAGCCTGGCCTACAGCCACCCTCGCTTGGGTCTCCTCGGGCCCAGGTGGTGGTGGCAGAAGAGGCATCCCCTTCACCTGGCCCTGGCCCACTGTGCTGATGGAAGAGGCAGCCTCTCCACCTGTTACATTCATACAATACACCTACACACTGCAGCTGACACACTAATGTGTCATGATACACAGTTTGGAAAGCTCTGTCCTAGCCCATTGCAATCTGTCAAGCCCTCACTACAGCACATTATGCCATCCAGCAGTCTAAAAGGCAGAGTTCCAGACATGACGGTGGCATGATCTCCCATCGTTGTAAATATCAAGCTACTGGTTAATTTTTATGTGGGCCTAAAAGAGGATTATTGGTTGCATGCTCCCAGGTGGTTTGGACTTCAATTCCTGTAAGCCTGAAATAGCTATTGGCCAAGAGATGGAGAAAGTTGCAATCTGGAGGACACCAGAATGTGTGGAATTGGCAGATTCTCACCCCTATCATTCCCGCCAAGGTACCTTTTCCATCTGGATGAGGAAGCAATCAATGAAGTCCCGTGGGAAGTTGGGGTCAAGGGTCTCTTGGTTTTTCTTCGCTCTCTTGGCAATGAAGACCCTAATTCCATTCAGGAGGTCATAGACCTTGTTTTGGGGCCCTGGGAAGTACTTGAGGATGCTGACATAGATGTCATAGATCTGCATGAGGAGAGAAAACATGTCCAGCAGGTGACCTGTCATATTCCTCCCTGGCAGCAGCCATGTGTTCCTAGTTTGCCCCTGGAGTTGGTCTAGCCACTCCCACTTGCAAAAGGGAACAAATCTAGAGCAACTGAATATGTTGCACTGAGAGACTGGCTTGTTTAAATCTGTGCTATGTGAACATGGCCACTAACAAACAAAATGCATTAAACTGATCCGATCAGAAAGCGAATGTGTTCTGGAGAAAAGACAAAGCAGCAGATCCACTTGCGATGTAACAAGAATACAAGTGAAGTCTGCAAAATCTGTGAAAAGAGTAATGTGGTGCCATGTTCTTTTTATGCACAAATGCATCCACGCATGTATGCAGAGAAATGCACACTTATCATTACGAGTGACTGTTCAATGCATATCCATATGTATCTATTGAAAACCACAATAGCTTCAAGACTAATGGGCCTTTTTCATTACACAATGTCACACCACACACTGATTCCACTTCAACTGCTCTGTGGAATCTGGGATTTTCAGTTTAGTGAGGGTTATTTAAGAATTCTCAGTCAGGAAGCTCCCAAGGGTTTTCTCTGAAGCAAACAAGGGAAGAGAAAGAATTAGGGAGAAGAATAGAATGAATACCAGGGGGAGGACAGAAATAGACCCACTGGAAGGAGAAAACAGTGGAGATGAGGGGATAGGAACAGGGATGTAATTTTTGACTAAGGGCTGTTCCATACTACACTGGTATAGTGTATTCCACTTTCAGCTATTTGGCCTCAGTAAACTATAAACCCCAGAAATCCATAGGATATTGAAAGTGTAATAATAATATTATGACAGGGTAGATCAGAAAGGCCCTAAGTTTCTTCTCAAAGGAAACAACAAGTTACTTTAGTAATTTCCTTCCCACTGTGAGAAAATCTTCAAAAACCATTCTGTGCAAAATTCACACATGGTTATTTTGCACAGAAAGTGCCATTTTCTGCATTGGAAACAGCCATTTTCTGTGCAGAAAATAATATTCCTACATAGAAGCATTATTTTCTGCGCAGAAAATGCCGTTTGCTGGACAGAAACACTCTTTTGTGTGTGTGTGTGTGTGTGTGTGTGTGTGTAAATCAGCCATGTGCAGTCCCCAACTACAACATTTTCTGCATAGAAATATGCTGTGCACAACCATGAATTTTCTGTGTGAATTTTTTACCAAATAAGTCCTAAGGGGCAAAGAATCTCCTCACTCCAGAATTCTTGACACTTGAAAAACATGGTTTGGGGCCATTTTCTTTCCATTCCTAGGGGGAAATAGTTGAGGGAAAGAAAAAACACTTGAGGATGGGGAGAGAGAAAGATCATCTGGGAAGGTGTACTGTGGAAGAAAAAGAACATGGGATTGTCAAAGGCAGAAAACAAATCCTTCTCTACGTGGGAGAAAAAGAACTCAGAGGGGTCAGGAGGGAAGAAAAGCACGTAGGTGGGTGGAAACGACAGGTTGCATATTAAGTGTTTTGTAAGCTTTGTAAAGCTGAATATTTCTGCTACCGTGTGTATGCAGTTGAAAAGCCATTCTTATGACAGGAGGTTCCTACTAGCAGGTGGCAGCTGCTTTAGTCCTTCTTCCAGTCAGCAGAGAGACGACAATTTCAGGTACCTGGGCCCTGGATGTACTCATTTCCCGGAAGCTGTTGTTCACCATCTCCGTGAGAGCCTGGAAATCCTTGTCCTTATAGTCAAAGCGATTGCCAAAGACAATGGAGCAAATAACATTGGAGACGGCATGGCTGAGGAAATATGTGGGGTCAAAGGGCTTCTCTGAAGCACAAGGGAAGAGACAAACGATGAGGAGTCATTCCACTGAAGGTTTCCCTGCTACCTAGAAAAAGTCCCACACAAATTGGTGCCCCGTCCACTTTTGCTACCTGTTTTTCCTCTACCCCAGTTATGAACAATATGCCCTGAATCTTCATTTCATCCCCTTATTCATCTGGAGCCCAAAGTCTGCAGCAATCTGGTGCCCTCCAGATATACGGAGCTCATGTGAGTTGTTGTCCTGTATCTAATGCATTTGGACAATTTGCTTGGTATTGAGAATGTTGCCTGCATTTAAGAACCCCACAACATTATTTTTGTGCAAGAGTTTTTTTTCCCCCTTGCACAATACCTATTGAAAAGGAAAAGCCCAAGTCTGTGTGTGAATGTTCTGACTCCATGATGAAAAATGTTGGGATGGTTGATGATCATTTTGATGAGCTGTTCTGATGTAAAAAAACACTCTTTTCTTACCGAGGATGAGGAAATTGGCTAATGTTATTTGCATTTTCACTCACCCTTAGTCTTCCTGAATTCTTCCAGCAGGAACTGGGCCTCCTCTTGGATCCGTTCTTGAATGGATTTTTTCCCCATTCCAAAATCCCTCAAGACGGTGAGGGAGAACCGGCGCAGTTGCTTCCAGCGCTCTCCATTGGCAAAGACCACCCCTGAGGAAAACAGGAAAGAAATGGCAGGTCAAATAGGAAGGAGCAGAAAGGGTGGGAGCCATTATTGGTAAGTCAACTAGGATTCCTCACCATATCCTTTGAAGCTCGGTTCTAAGGTAGGAGTGGTTTCCCTCCCGCTAAATTCTTCTGCCTTGTCTATCAGGGCTTCCTTCACAGCTTGGTGTCCACATAAGACCACAACGGGACGCGTTCCAAAATAGACGGTGAACACCGGACCATATTTTTCACTCAGCTGTGTAGGAAAATAACCTGTTAGGTTGGCACAATCTTGTTATGATGTAGACAGACCTTTTGTAATGATGTCCTTTGACATGGTTCTGTCCCTGAGATCAAGTCCATGGGAAACAGTGGGCATAGAGTCCCACAGCAGAAATAGACGGTGACCATGGGGCCATATTTTTCATGCAGCTGCACTGGAGAATAGGTTATCATACCCAGCACAATCCATTCCCCCAGCTACTTTTCCTCCTTTCAGAGGGAAAAGAACTCTTTGAGAAATCTTTGAGAAAACCAACGGCTGCTTTCATAATCACCTTCCTCAAATAGAAAGGCGGGGTTTGAAGAGCTTACGAAACAAATGTATGTAAATAATATGACACCAGGTAAACTTTGTGGTGGTGGAGAGTCATTATATTTGCATTCAGCTGTTCCACCACCAGGAAAACACAAACTGGATGTAGAAAAGAGAGCTATTACTCAAGTATTTGTCTCTGCCAACTCTGTCTAAGGAAAACAGTTCTTACTTAATGGAGGAGAACATAGCTAACAGTAATATTTACAGTTGGTTAGCTGTGTAAATCTGATGTAACACAAATCCCAAACATTCTTGTGGTTTCATTTGACATAGACTTTCATGGGTTACATCCCATTTCAGAAAACCTTGGTAATTTCAATATTTTAGGGGTGGAGGGAGGAAGAGTACTTTTAAATATTACCACAGCACGCTTTTGGAAGGCTTTTTCTGTGGTCGCCAACAATTCTGGAGAACAAAAATGTTATTTAAATGCTCCATAATCAGGAAGCAGAAAGGGATTTTGCTTGGAAATTAAAGCCCATCTATGAGTAGTTTCCAAACAACTGGATAGCAAAGCCCAAAATGACTTCGTGGGTTAAAGCGGATGGAGAGGGTGCGCAGAAAAGGAAACAAAAGATCCGATAGTGCAAAAGTGAGCAGAATGACATATTGTGACATCATCACAATAAGTTGATAAAGGGAGCGTGCTTCCCATTTTTTTAACTACTGAAAAAACCAGACATCAAAGCATTGCTAACAACCACTCTGTAAGTTACGCTGGAAACCTCTTAAGAATTTGTCCTTCAATAACCAGCCGGTATGCAAGTGGTTGGACTTTCCCCCCACTTGTGTTGTCTCTGCAGCCTGCTTTGGCAAATGTTCCCCCTGATTTCCACCTTGATCTGCAGTGCTCTGGGAATGAAACTCAGGTAAAGTAACATCCTATCCCCAATACCAGTCTGGATTGTTCAGTCCACTCACAAGCCCACAGCTTTATGTTGGTAGAGCATCCACTTACCTCAGTGCTCAAAGAGACCCCAACCAGATAGGAGTTTGTTGGTTTTTTTCTTTCTCTTCTGCTTCTCCTACCACTGATCTTCTGCCACTTTAAATTTGCAAAATATCTAACAGGGTACTGTCAGATGGGAGGCGATTGGTGCTACTAGTCAAAGGCCAATGTGAAGGTTTTATGTTTTTTTTTTCTTTAATGGAATTTCAATGGTAAGAAAGCTGAATGGAGAAATGGTCAGAATATCGAAGGGTTGCAAGGGTTACCTTTCACTCTCATGTCCCGTGAAAAATTCCAAAAGTTGGGAAGGTGATTTCACAATAAAAGCCCCATACAGAAGCAATCAAAATCTTTCTCTGAATTTAATTCCTCACCAAGCACACACTTGTAAAAGTTGCTTCTAGGAATATTCAGCAAGATCTAAGATAACAGGAAATATTTTAGAAAAAGAATCCTCAGTTCAAATGGGGGAAGAGTGAACAAGCTTTCAGGTCTCACAGAACACCTCACAAAAGAGTCAACGTAAGCTGCTAAATTTATATATAAACCAAAGGCCAACTGAAACTATTCCATCTGAAGAGCTACCGCCTTTAGGGTGGATCTAGCTTGCACTGTCCACAGGTAGAAGGAAAGAGAAGACAGACTATGATGTTTTGGTTGGAGGAATGCTATGGCAACATCCATAAAAATGGAGGAATATGTAGCTTCATGATCAATTGCGAGGACTGCAAGGTAAAAGATGCATCTATCAAGGTGCATAGAAGAAAAGGAATGGAGGTGGAGGAGGACTGATGGTGAATCCTTCTGGATTTTCCATCATCCTCGACATGCCCGCACTGTGTTCCAAGGGACAGTCACTCACCTTGAGAAGAGATTTTAAAGTTTCCGATGCCTTGATCTGGAAGAAATTCCCAATCAGAGGCAGGGGAGTGGGTCCAGGAGGCAGTCTCCCCTTGTTTGATAGCTTCCTCTTAGCTGAGGTGATGACAAGATAAAAGAGGCAGCTGACAAGGAAGAGAGCAACTGCACTAGCCAACTCCATGACGGAGTTTGCTAGCCCTTCTGCTTCCTTAGGCAGAGTGTGGAGCTCTGTCTCACCTTCGCCGGACTCCATCTTTTGTATCTTGGGTTGGATTCAGCCCCACCTCCTTCATTGCATAACAGCACCAGGCAAGCACGTGAACGGTCTTGTCTCTGGGACTGGAACCAAATTTAAGAGTCTCTTTTCCAGCACGCCGGTGTTGTGGCCATGTCCTGCAAAGCACAGGTAGCTTTGCAATTTTGTATTCCTCCTGGTGAAAATCTGGTTAGCTTTCCTGAACCTTCGGAATAAGATCATGGCTGGAAATTGACACTATCTGCAAACAATGAGCTGGACGACAATACCACGGTGTGGCGGCAACACCCACAAACAAGGCCTTGCTTTTTCTTTTCTCAGACTGGAATGGCCGTTTTTCCCCCGGCAACTAGGTCTGCCACTTGATGCACAGTTCCAGCCTTCCCTGGAAACACTACCTGTGTAGTGTAAAACCTGTCAGTTGCTAATTAAAACTCCTTTAATTATTTATGATAGAGTGGTTCTGGCTGGTTATAACCACTGAGAATCATTCAGTTGAGACTAGCTTTATAAGAAAATACAGTATAATCTTTATTAAAACAGCAAACAGAACAGTGCATTGGTTTTGTACGTATATCTAAGTTCAAACAGATCTTCAGTGCATTTAAATACTTTCTCAACTCTTTACAACAGCATAAAGGCCCAGGTCTCTCTCTCTCTCTCTCTCACACACACACACACCTTCTGGCTTCCCTCTTTGCCAAAGGCTGTGTTCTCAAATCTGGACCACTCTCTCTGGCCAGATTTAAACAGTGGACTGATTTCTCTTCTGCCCCTTTTCTAGGCTTTCCCTGAGAAAACACCCTTCTCATTTGATTCCCCCCTTCCCTTGACCGAATGAGAACTCGTCTGGCCGAAGGGTTCACCCTTTGCCGTGAACTCTGAAAGTTTGACTCTTCTGGAAAACTCTCTCAAAACCAATGTGCCTCCTGTAAATACATTCTCACTCAGGCCTTCACCCCTCCTTCACAGTAAAAGGTCTGGGTTTTCCTCTGGAGTGGCCATTCTGGTTGCCTAGCAACCTATTGCCGGGTGGCTTTTCTACCACTCTGGATAGCACTCCCCCTAGACTCCGTTGCACACAGTGTAAGTGTACATTCCGCTGACTGTCGTATAGACTTGTAAAACGCAACGCATTTGTAAAAGAAGGTCATCCCGTTAGTGGCCTATGCCCATGTAAGCTTCCTTTATTTCTATGTGTGTCCTTTTGGGTGCTGTGGAGGTATTACCTCCCTCTCTCCACAGTGCCTAAAGCCCTCCTGGACTTGTCATACAGCCTCTGAAAAACCCCCCCACCCTACCCGTGGTCATTCTGTACCTCATGGGAAGCAGGTTGGGAGCATCTAGCTTAGACCCATTAGGCAGACAACATGACGACTGCAGCAGTGCTGAGACCTCCTGAGAACCGCAGCCCATCTCAGCACTTATGCAATCATTCTGGGTCTGGCTACAGGAACATAACCTGATGCTTCCCTATATCCGCCAGCTTCCCATATGGGGAGGAAGGCTCTGAGACTGCATGATAAGTCCGATTCTCAGCCAGACAGCTCTGAATAGGCTAGTTGCTATGGAGATGAGGCCTAGCAGCAAGGAGGAGGGCAGTGTATTTCCCTCAGGAAACCAACCTCTGTGTGTCAATAATTCTGAATTCAGATTGGATTGGGGAATATGGGGAAAAGTTACAGGTACTGGACAAGACAGTTCAAGGAATTAGAGACACAGGATCTCCAATCTTTCTAACAAATATCACCTATGAGAAAATAAAATCCTGGGCAATGCCAGGCATATACGCTATATCATTTGTTTTAACCGCAGGTACAACTATTTCAATAATGTTACAATATTATTACAACAATATCAATTTTACCCCTAATATATGAATATGTTCCATAATATAACCACTTAGTTAATTTAGGTGTAACTCCTCAAATATCTCCCCTTTCTTTTTATATATAATTATTATCCCCTCTCTGTCGGAAAATGCAGGGGGGCATGCTGTAGATCTTTAGCATGACCCACAAGTAAACTGTCCTTAAAAGCAAGATAAAATATTTTGTTCAGTCCCATAAAGCTGCCGGTGAATGAGGCCAGCCGGTTTGACTAGAAGACTACTCAGTTTATTGAGGAGAAGCGTGAGTACATAATCAGCAAATTAAGTAAAATCCATGTCCGAACACACAGACAGGTAGCTAAGAGAATACGTGAAGAGAAAAAATACAGAAAGAGAGACTGCCTGTTTTCAGGCTGCTCTTAAGTAGAATCATGTCAACAAGTTTTCACACCATGGGACAGGGAAGTTCGTTAGACTAAACACACCTTTGTTATGAGAGAAGAAGCTGCAGAGATTCTCAGGGAAAACCTTATCTGCTTTATGGCCGGGAACGGCTGGACAGCAGAGAGAAGGCTAGCGCAGTAAACAAGAACACAGTTAACCCTTAACACAGACAGAACTGTCTTGGCCTGCAAATGCCAACGCTCTCTCCCTCCTGCTCGCCCACCCATGAACAGTTTAATTATTTATTATTCTCATTTACCTTTCATGTGGGATATCGCCTTGATTATCTTATTCACGTCCTCGTACTTCTCTCTCTGTTCTATGTTCTTGGTCAACATTCTCCAGTTTCTGAACCAAGACTCCTTCTCCAGTTGTCCCAACAGTGGTTGTGGTATATGGCTCAGCACAATGTGGTTCTACATATGGACCTGCTATGCTACATCTATGCTACATCAACGACTATACTACGCCAAAAAACGTAGGAGTGAAGCCGTGTTGTGGCCAGTCCAACAATGCCATAGAGCAGGGCTTTCCAAACGGTGTGCCACGACATGTTAGTGTGTCACCTGAAGAGTGTGTGTCACCTACAATCTTGGAAATGCTTGTTATTATTTATGAATCATATATTTTTAAAAATATATGAAAGATTTCCATGAGATCTGTTGTGTCCCCGTACATTTTGTTATTACAGTTGATGTATGTGTCTGTATCTCTTGTAAGGGGTTAGTTTAACCTCCAGTTTGCTAGTAAAACTGAAATTACTGTGTCGCGAAATGATGCGTGTCTCAAAAGTATGTCACCAACACAAAAAGTTTGGAAAGATTCGCCATAGAGCCCACTTATCTGTCTATCTAGTTATCTAAGTAGCTAGTTAGCTATCATCTCTATCTGTCTCTCTCTCTCCATGCCAAGATCAATGTGAAATCTTTAGGTTATTTAATGCATATAACAAACAATAATAGCAAACATTCTTGGTGCTATAATTGCTCTTGCTGTTGTGTGCCACCAAGTCTTTTCTGACTTATGGCAACTCTTATGGCCCAGCCGGGAATCGAATCCTGATGTCCAGGGCCATAGTCCAACGCTAAAACTGCTACACCCTTCTGGCTCTCTACCACTCCACCATGCTCATGCTATAGGCAGGTACCTGAATATGCAATGCTTTTCAGAGTATGGAAGGCGTCACACTGATTATTAACATGCAAAATGCTAACATGCATGTTGCGGTATAAATGCAACATAGGCATATATACAAAAAGAAAATAGGCATATATACAATGTATAATAATAGTGTTGTGTGCTTAGTTTGTTCTGCTCTACTTTGTTGTGGTTCCCTAGATTGATCCATAGGAACAGGTAAGTAAGAAATAATTATAATTGTAAAGTATGAAAACACACAGTGGGAATCTTAGTAATGACCCATTTCACACTCTGTCTTCCTGATTTGCGTATTGGGTTACAATAGCATATTTGGATTTACACTACTGTCCATTGCACACAGGATGCCAGCCAGCACGGGAACCCCAGTAACAGCCTATTTTACACACAGCGTTCTCCAGGTGCATACATGCCATTAAAAATGAGGAAGAAACTTCATATTTCTAAAAATCTATAGATTATCATTGGCCCAATAGACAAACAGGGCTCTGCTAAAACATCTCTATGGCAAGGTAAATCCCCAAACATTATTTAAAAAAAGAGGATGAGGGGGGAAAAATCTACTGCCATATACAGGGCAATATATTATCTACATAAATGTATTCATCTTGTGTTGACAACAATCTAGTTGACTCTTATGACCATGCTGTGTCTTTTATTTTCTGAAACTATAAATCCAGGGCTTGGGAGTAATGTGTTAGGATGAACTGGATTATTTGTAACCTGTGCTTTCCACTGGGAATAATCCCTTAATGATATTATTTTCCAAATTAATGGAACAAAGGTTGCATTAATCCCTTTGCCCTGTGATGAGAGCAACATGTTTAGGCTTTACTTAGGGAGGAAGGGACAAAACGTAATTGGCTTGGCTCCAATTCATGCCTACCTTTGTGTGTTGAGAGATGAGTAAATGCTAACAATTGTTGCTACAATACATGATCTTCTGGCTCTGAGGTGGCACCCTACTCACTGAAGGCACATGGCTACAAACTAATGTCAGTAATGTGGTTCTTCAAGTTGCCTATCAACTTATGACACCTGATAAATCTCATGGGCTTTTCTTAGGCAATGAATATTGATAGATGGTTTGCCACCACCTTCCTTTGAATATAGCCTACAGTACTTGGTATTCCTTGGTGGTCCAATTTCCAAATGCTATTTATTATTTACTATTTACACACTAACCCACTCTGATCCTGTTTAGCTTCAAAGTTCAGCAGGAATCTTATGCTTGCAGGGGATTTAGGCCTATACTAGAAATGCATAAATAAAGACGACAGCTGTAATTTACAGTTTGTAAGTACTATTGAGTTAAGTCAGATTCAGAGCATTTCCTTCTGTGTTGCTTTGTTAGCTCTGTTTCCACAGTTTGACATACAACAATGACCAGTTGCGTAGGAACATGGGGCTGGGGGGGGGGCGATTTGCCCCTGGTGGAAATGTTTCTGGGGCATCCCAGCTCGTAGCCACTCCCCTGAGTGCCGCCCCCATGCACCGCAGCCACGCCCCTGTGCACAGTGGCCACGCCCCTCCTGCCATAGCCCCTCCCCCTCCACACGTTCCAAGCTCCGCCACTGACAATGATGTCATCCTCCAGAACCTCTAGAAGATTGTAGAAGATGAATTCATCATTGTGCATCCAGCTTTTTGGCCTCTTTCCTTTTCCTGACTGCTAAACAGCCATTTCTGGGAATCCCCAGAGCAGAACAGAAAATCTCTTCTGCAGAGAGAGGGGAGATGGACAGGCACCCTACCTTGCAGAAATGTTATGCTCTGTCTTTGCAATGCAGGGTCTCAGCCTTCTGATTTTGTTCAGTGAAGGAGGGACCAACACCCTTACTTTAAGAGAGGGTGGCTTTTCTCCCTGCGCTGTGAAACAATTAAACAAGTGTCCTGTGCTGCAAAACTGTGCAGGATCCTGTGTCTTTTGCTTCATGACATGAATATAGCTGTATACAACACAGGAAGTTCTACTGGACAAAGTTTCCCTGACATGAATGGACACAAGAAAGGCCAGGTTGCATTATTCCAGAGGATGACACCAGTGAAGCAATGTGTCAGGGTCAGAGACCCAGGTGGCGAGACAGCCTGGAGAAGGGAGTGGGAGAGCTAGCAGAGTCCTGCCGGGAGGAGTCAAGGAAGCACTTACTCAAGGGAAGTCCATTCACCTAAGCCAGAGCAACAAGCAAAAGCCATTCGGAGTTCCAAAAGCCAGGGGTCTGGAGCCAAGAGATCAATCCAAGGTATCAGAGCCAGGTGCTGGAAGCAAGGAACAAGCAAGGAAAGGGCTTGTAGAAAGTTTACCACAAGCAAAGGAAAGCTTCCAGGCAGGCAGTTATATAGCCCAAGACACAGGCATGGCTAGTCACTGCTTCTTGAACTTAATCAAGGAAGCCTCCCTTTGCTCAACTCTCTTGAGTCTCCGCCTTGTTTGTGGGCTGATTGGCACAGGCTCCAAAGCATCTTCAGAATCGGATCCCTGTTGGCCTAAAGGAGCAGGCAGAGGAACGTCCGCGCCTGCTTGGTCCACGGCAGCAGGGGGAGCTCTTGAGCTGCAGGACTCCTCTCCAGCCAGAGCCACAGGGACCAACAGCTGCTGCTCGTCATCAGCAGCTCTGACAGGGGCTTCAGTTATCACACAACGGGGGTCTTCCAGTGCTCCAGTACAAGACCAGGGGTATAGCTCCCAAGGTGGGAAACAAAACCGAACAAGAATCTGCCCCCCCCCTTAAATGTTCTAGCTTGGCAGCAAATTAGGTGCTGAACATCATTCATACATAGAAAAAAATCTCTTTTCTCCCATCTCTTACACTTGCTGCGGTTGCATTCCGTTGGTAACTCTGCCTGCCCCCTTTGGTTTGGACGCATAGATTGTATTTTTAACCTCTCAGCTGAAGTTTTAAGCTGCTGAAATGTTAAACATTTGGGGACAGGAGGAAAATTTAATTGGGGTACAGAATTCTGATTTGGGGAGACAGTGCCTTATTCCCTCCACACCCTTGTAGAAAATTCTTGTCAAAGTATTCAAAAGAGAGGACCTTTGGCCATCTTATCAGGTAAGACGTAGGAGTAACAAGTAAAATGAATAGCAGGATGGGAGATGCATTGCTCCCATGGGGGGAAAAGTAAGAAGAAATCTTGGCATTTTTCCTATAACTAAAGATGTTCCCTTTTTCTTGGTAGGAGTAATTCCTTCCAAGTAGCAATCATCCCTATACTTACTTCCCAACTCTGGACACAGGCTAATATTTTAGATTTCCTGGGCTGACCCCATCCCCATCCTGCTTTATTGGGCATCAGCTGTTGCAAGTCATGGAGATCTGTTTTCCTGTTGATCTGGGCATGGAATGTTGATGTTTCCACCCCCTCCTGTCTGTGATTTCTGGTGTGAGGAGGAATTGACACAGGGGTCCTGCTCCTGATTGTCACACCAGAGACTGCTGAAGGGAAGGGAATGTAAACCTCAGTTTGCTGTGTCCTGGTTGACGGCAGGATGAACCTCCATTGTTCCCAGCAGCTGGTGCCCAATAAAGCTGGACCGGGAGACTTTTACAATCATGGCAATAGGGCCATGATGGTGGAACATGTCATAAATCAGTTATGGATGCATTAACTGCAGATTTTGCATCTATAACTGGGATACAAATTCCATCCAAAGTTGGGAACTTGCAGGCTTCCCTCCACTTAAATGACAGATTAGGGACTGGAGCATGGTCAGAAAACAGAATTGCTTGAACAGTGGAACTCATGTCCCGTACTGTAGGGAACATGATGGATTTATGGAGGCTTACTTGGGACCGACTGTACACGTGCTCCTTGCAAAGTCTCTCAGCTGGTTTGGTGCCTTTTTCCCCCGATTTTGCAAGCAGTGCCTCCATAGGCAAGAAGAACCAATGAACGAGTGGAAGCCCCATCGAATTAATGGAAACTATCCTTAATTTGGAAGCATCAAAAGAGCAAATCAAAGCATCAAAAGATAGGGGCTTCCTGTACTTCCCAGCTCCGATTTGGCACTCTACCTACCAGTGGCATGGTAACCGCAAACTGATAAATATGACAATATGAATGGCATTTTGCAATCTCTAACTGCTGTAGAACTCAGGTAGATGTGAGCACTGCATCTTGTAAGACTTGAGAGTGTGTAAGCATCCCCTGCCTTTGGCAACAAATATGTGACGTGTGAAGACCGAATGAGGAGTTACTCGTAATACCTTTGCCAACTGCCTGTGCATCCTAAGGAAATTAAATTTATGCCCTGGTTACCACTATTGTGAGAGAAATCAGGAGGGGTTGGAGGCATGCCATTTTCTGATATGATCTTCTGGGGGAAAATGTGTCATACCTATTTATTACTAGAAATCTGTGGTCCATGGGCTTCCAGAGCTATTGGCCTGGAAGGCTAGTTGTGTTCCAGATAACAGAGTGGGACAATGGAGCCTGCTGTCTTATAATAAACCCAATTCCCAAAGCAAATGTTTAATACATTATTGTCAATTTTTTTATTCAAAAGCAAATACAAATACATACAGAGAGAGAGACAGAGAGAGAAGAAAGTCAAGAAGCATTAAAATTCTGGGACAGGTTAAGCCGTAAAAGACTCTCTGACCCACACCTGAGATTACAACTGCATGCCAGTTCAAGAAGCCATAAGCTGGGGCAAAAACTGAAAGCGAAAGCTGTCTTTAAATGTTGTGCATGAGAGTCAGAAAGATAAAGAGACCTCGTCCTTCTTCATATGGAGTTGAGGTGTAATGCTTAGTGCGTGAAGCATTATGGTTGGGCTCTCCAGGTCAGCGTGGGATGATGCAGAGCTGGTAATAGGGTGGAATGGTGCCAAACCCAACCTCATGGGGGGTCAGGTCAATATCCTTGGGGGCCACAAGGGGCTTCAGCTGGAATTTCTGCAAGATGGTGGTAAAGAAGAGGAAAAGCTCCATGCGGGCCAAGGTTTCGCCCAGACAGATCCGCTTCCCTGGAAGAATAATTGGAGAATCATCAGTAGGGAAAGACTTACCTAGCTTTCTATTAAGATGTCTCCTGGAGGGTGACTTGGGATCCTTTCACACTGTACAGTTATAGAGCTTTGAGTCTGTTTTAACTGCCATGGCAACATCCTATGGAATCCTGGGATTTGTAGTTTGGGGAGGCATTAGATCTGAGAGTTCTGAATACCCCTCTTTAAATTGGAAAGCCCAGGATACCATATGATGTTACCACGGCAGTTAAAGTGGAATCACACTGCTCTAAGCCTGCCGTGTGTAAAGGTTCTTGGTGAGGCATTTATTCTGCAATCACCTTTCCTCATTCACAGAACTTTAGAGTTTCTACAGGCTTTCCCCATGACCAGCCGTCCTATCCCGTCATTTCAAGTTTCCCAAGCAGATTTTGTCTATATCCACTTTGTTATCTCTTTGGCATTGGCCTCAATGAACTTTCTGGTTCAGCCAAGTTTGTGTTGTATTTGAATGACCTATTATCTGAGTAGTAATCAGAAATTAGAGCAAAGAGATCCATGATCCTTTCCAAATCTGTAAGTCACAACCCTAGGATTCCTGGAAGTACACTATAACTATGGTAGCCTGCAGCAAGACATCTCAAAGATGTGATAACAGGCAATCAGTACCCAGGAAGACTCTGGTGGTGTGTTTCAGTGATAGCCAAGAAGGCAAAGGTGATGGGACATGTTAGTCTCCTTAGAAATGCTGTAAAATTACTATGTAAAAGTGACAGTGTAAGGAAGCATGTACCAGAAAAGTTCTAGATTCATGGTTTGCCATGGGAGTAAATTGCTATAGCAGGTGACTGTTGCTTTGAGGGAACAAGGAACCCAACATTCAGAAGATCAGAAGACAAGCATGTGGAATAAAACCAAAAGGAATGAAGTCCTTCTTCTGATTTGCCAAAGTGTGCTCGGGAGGTCTCTACCTGAGGAGAATGGCACAAAAGCATCATTCTTCTTGAAGCGTCCATTCTCACCCAGGAAATGCTCTGGGTTGAAAACATAGGGAGTTTTAAACATTGTGGGGTCATGCAGGACAGTGTTGAGGAGAGGATAGACTTCTGTCCCCTAGAAAAGAAAAGAGAGAAGGCGGAGGTGAGAACTGCAGAGATTTGGGACAGGGACCCTAGTTTGCTCTCAAAATGTGGTAAGCCAGTTCTGGGACTTCGATGCGGCACTTGGTTTCTTCCGCTGTTTGAGGCTGAAGCCATTTTGACCAGTAGATGGAGAAGACGTGGGGCCATCTGAGTTTCATGAACCAGAGCCCATGGATTTGACAAAACAGCACAAGTTTTTGTTGTGATGCTACCACTGCTCATGAAAAAAATGTTTTAAGATGTGCTTTGCTTTGTCACTCACCTCCAAGGCTACGGAGGCCCCCTAGCAATTTTCAGCTTGTGGATACAGGAGAGATTCTTAGCTCTAGAATAAAGCTCTATACTCTCACCATTCAACTGGAACCCTGGAAGCCATAGTCACACCAGCTGTCTGCTACCAGTTCACTCCCTTGTGGCATTTGCTCATTGGTGGGTGAGATGATGCCGCTGTGCCATGTGGGTTGGTGCGTCAGCACCTCTGGCAGCAGCTGGGTTTCCCCCGTCAGTAAAGAGCTGAGAAAAATGCTAGAGGGGTAAACTGGACTCCTATTCAGGATTCTCCATTTTTTCCATATGTACTAGTTGTAATATCTTTTTAACCACTGTAAATTAACGTTTCAAAGGGGACTGTTGTTTAATACTTTTCAAAATTTTTGTATCCAGGGGCCTTTCCGCACTACGCTGTTATAGTGCTATTATTTCACTTTCAACTTCCTGTGGAATTCTGAGGTTTGTAGTTTACTGAGGCCAAAGAGCAATCTGGCTGGGAATTCTAAACGCCCCTCCCTAAACCGCAAACCCCAGGATTCCGTTGGATGTTGAAAGAGGAATAATAGCACTATAACAGCGTAGTGCGGAAAGGGCCCAGATGTTTTTTAACTATTTTGTTTTAATACATGAGATAAGTTGCTTTGGGTCCCAAATGGGAGGAAAACAGGATCGGAAATAAATAAATAAATAGATAAATAAATAGATAGATAAATAAATAAATAAATAAATGGTGAATGACACTTCCAAGTGGCTTAAGCAAAAAATGGAACCGGCCATAATTATACATCTCAGAGTTTTACAAGAACACATTGCTGTGTTTCCCTCATTTTACTTGATAGCCCCAATATTTGTACCTTTGGAATCTTGTAGCCTCTGAATTCAGTGTCACGGATAACCATGTGGGGTAGATCCAGGGGGATAAGGTCACTGAACCTCTGTATTTCATGGACGACAGCTTCCGTGTATGACAACTGGGTCCGGTCTCCGATGCCTGGGGCACGCTCCCGACCAATCATTCTGTCAATTTCCTCGTGCACCTTTGCTGTCAAAATTATTCAGAGAATTAGCTCCCTTAAGTTGCTAACTCACAAAGGGAACTGAGTCCATTTCCGCACTAGATTGTTATAGCGCTATTATTTCACTTTCAACATTTTAGGGAATTCTGGGGTTTGTAGTTTACTGAGGCCAAAGAACTCTCTGGCTGAGAATTCTAAAGGCCTCTCCCTAAACTACAAACCCCAGAATTCCACAGGATGTTGAAAGTGGAATAAATAGCACTGTAACAGTGTACTGCGGAAATGGCCCAAGTGGCTAAATGGAAAGGTCTTTCATGAGGTGCTTTAATTGCTCTTGCTATGATTTTAAATTATTTTATATTGATTAAAGTGTTGATGTTCTAATATGGTAAATTATTTAATTAGGGGTTTTTCACTACTAATTTTAAATCCATGTGTCTCATTTCCACTGAAGTATAAAATCCCTTGGGTCCCATTTGGCAGAAAGGCAGGAAATAAATTTAATTTTAATTAGTTTAATTAATTAAATGAAGCTTCCCAATTCAGAAGCACTGTAGCTCTGTTGCAGAAGCCCCCTCCCCCCCAAAAAAAATCAGCTGTGAGGACAAACGATTAGTTTTCTCTGCCCCATCCCTCTGTACCTTGTATTTCAGGATTTTTCATCAGGAACAAAAAACCATATCTCAGGGTGGCACTGACTGTTTCTGTTCCAGCAAAGAGAAGAATAAGGATGGTGAGCTCCAAGTTTCTGATGGTAAATTCGCTGTCCGGGTTGTCTTTTTCCTGAAAGCAGAAATGAACCAAGCTTCATGAGAACATTGCAGAAAGGACCATCTTTAGCAAGAATATGAAAGTGTTTCCTGTCTGGAGACTAGATGAGCTATGGACTTCTCCTAGGGCCTGCTTGTCTTTCAGTTTACATTTGAGAAACAAAATAAATAAAACCTTGGAAAGTGTTCAGTTAAGGATAACTGATGCCTGGGTACATCTTCTTATGGTCATTGGAGAGGGAGGAATTACAGTGACCACTATCCCTCCAAGACTCGGCTTCTATCAATGCATCCTCAGAGCCATTTACTGGCCAGAAGGTTTGGAAGCATTGAAGAAGCCTTTGGCCATTTTGGCACTAGACTGTTATAGTGTTATTATTCCACTTTCAACATTCTATGGAATCTTGGGGTTTGCAGTTTAGGGAGGAGTCTTATGTTGAAAGTGGAATAATAGCACTATAGTCTAGTATAGAAATGGCCTTTCAGTTAGACACAGAATGACTAAAGAGGGAAAGAATATTAGCAAATATTTGAAAAATGGTCTAAAATGTGTTTTTCAAGTGCCAGGAAAGTCTGACAATGAGCCTGCTACACATGCAGCTTCTTGCACACAAAGTGCTTTTTTTCCTGCACAAAAATACCATGTGCGAATTTTGCGCAGAATGAGTCCTGAACTGCGAATAGTCTTCAAAAACTGCACAGTTTTCATGACTTCCTCACACTGGGGAAGAAATTTGCTAAGATTACTTGTTGCTTTTCTCAAGAGTGAAATTAGCAAAGGAGTATATCCCTAAGAATGACAAAGGCATTCTTCAGGACTTCTCAAGTGGCCCCCGGGGTACTCGAGGCTGACATGGGTCTGGCTAGAAGGACATAGCCTTATGCTTCTCTGAGGTCCACCCAGCTCTCCACTGGCCACTAAATGACTATGGAGAGCACAGGAAGATGGTTCCTGAAGGACGGGAGAAAGGATCATAGATCTATCGCTGGATGGAACTTTATGGATGGAATTTTATGTTTAACCTTTTGAGCCATGATCACAGCTCACATCATTAGACAGGTTTGGGTAAGTTAGTAAGAGGGCATTCAAACATTCAAAGAACTTTACCACTGAATGGAATCTTTGGGCAATCAGACTAGGTTAACGAATGATTAAAAGTACAAAAGTCTTTGTCATAAGATAATATGCCAAATTTCTTAACATGTATGGGCTTGCTGCAAAGCTCAAGTTACTAACTGAAGTTGAAAACATTTCCCCTGATCGTTCAAGAAAGCTTTGGCAGCAACAAGCATAGGGCTGTACACAGTTCCAAAGTGTGAAATTCCCAATCTTGCTTTAAACCCTGGTCTGTTATTCTTTCGCTATTGTTTTTAAGGAAGGGCTTTTTGATTCCCTGGTCTCTCTTTTGCACACTGTCCACACCAACCCATCCAGCTGTGTAAGCAGGAGAGTCTACAGAGCCTTGGTGGCAATCCGATGATCTCTCATCTTATAAGTATTGAACCCCTGATTAGTCTTCCTGGGTGCTTAGACCAGTAATGAGCAACTGCATGGGAGCCAGGGCTTAATATTCCCCCAGACTTCCATGTGGGCCACACACCCCAAAACGAGATCAAATACCTTTGTTTTGCTCTGAAGTCCTTCTCAAAATGGCAACAGGAAATGATGACCTATTGTTTACTGTTGCCATTTTGAGAGGGACTCAGAAGAAAATTGAGGTATTTGTGGGCAGCATAGGATTCCGGGAGGCTTGTACATAACTCCAAAATTTCACAATGTTTTTTTTAAAAAAATGGGAGAATTGGGGTGCTTTGGGGGCAGATGTGGGGACTTAATGGATGACAGAAATGTCATCCAGCAGCCCTACATGGCCCGTGGGCTGAACTTTGCCTGCCGCTGGCCTAGCCCAAAGTAGGGCTCCTCACATTCTCTATGTGTATTTATCTACAACTCTCATAAGCCTGAATCAGCACGGCCAATGTTTAAGAAAAGAACGAAAGTCTTTGTCTAAAATGTCTAGAGAGCCTCCAAGTTGTCTGTCCCTAAGCTTGCAGATCTCCCACTCCAATAGCCACCAAAATACCTTTTCCATCTGGATAAGGAAACTGTCGATAAAGTCCCGTGGATGGTCGAGGGAAAGGGTCTCCTGGTTCCGTTTCACTTTGGCTTTAATGAAGGTTTTAATTTGTTCTAAGAGGTTATAGATCTTGGTCTGGGTTCCTGAGAAATACTTCAGGAAGCTGTAATAGACATCGTACCTCTGCAAAAGAGAGAAACTAGTGGTTAACCCTGGGCGTTGTAGCTTGACATGAAGGTTTGACATTTCTAGTCGCCATAGTCAAAGTCTTTATAATAGATGGTGAAACAAATGACATTAGAAACAACCTAGCTGAGGAAGAAGGAGAGGTCAAGCAACTTCTCTGAAACAAATGAGTAAAAGAGAAGGAACCAGGATGAGGGGTAGAATGGGCACCACAGTGGTTATAGAAAGAGGCAAGGGGGAGAGAGGATGTAGTGTAGAATCATAGAATCATAGAGTTAGAAGAGACCACAGGGCCATCCGGTCCAACCCCTTGCCGTGCAGGAACACACATCAAAGCACTCCTGACAGATGGCCATCCAGCCTCTGCTTAAAAACCTCCGAAGAGGAAGACTCCAAAACACTCCGAGGCAGCATAGTCCACTGCCAAACAGCTCTGACCATCAGGAAGTTCTTCCTGAGGTTTAGGTAGAATCTCTTTTCCTGTAGTTTGAATCCATTGCTCCTTGTCTTAGTCTCTGGAGGACTGGAAAACAAGCCCACTCCCTCCTTGACATTACATGCCTTCAAATATTTAAACATACCTATCATGTCCCCTCTTACCCTTCTCTTCTGCTAAACATATCCAGCTCCCTAAGATGCTCCTTGTAGGGCATGGATGGGGAGAAGAAACAGAGAGAAAGAGACACTTGATAGTGAGGTCAAAAAAGGAAAAAGATCACCCGAATGTGTGGAGAGGGAGGAAAAAGAGCAAAGGTGGTAAATGGAGAAAAAGAAAAGGAAATGGGGGAAAGAATGAACACTTAGCCTCATGGGACACAAAGGACCAGGATTACATGAGTCAGTGAGGAGAAAAGGAGACAACTTAGGTTGGTAAGAGGAAACGGGTGCCAGAGCACAACTGGAAATTAAGAGTTTTGTAAATCCTGTAAAGCTGGTACTTGTATCCATTCCAGGATATGTCTGGAAATCTTAGTCAAATATTGACTCTTAAAAACTGGGTCAGCTTATCTATGGGTCAATGTACTTTAACTCATATCAAAAAAGGATCCACCTCCTTCTCTGAGAATAGTGGAGAAAGATGAGATACCACCCCTGGAGAATTACAAAGAAGCGCCGACCTGCTCTGCTTTCTCCACTGCGGTGCTGCTGCTGGCCTTTTAGAATGCCTGGGTGGGAAAATGGCACTTGCTCTCAAAGGAGCACCAAGAGAATAGAGGGGATTGGTGCTTCTTTTAGGTTCTCCCAGGATAGCCTAAGATCTTGCCTTTTGCCACTCTACTCAGAAAAGTGGATGGTTCCTTTTCTTGTATAAGGGTTAATGCCATAAAAAAAGAACCATCCTCTTTTCTGAGCAAAATGTTGAATGGCCTTTTTGGCCATTTTTGCACTAGACTGTTAGAGTGCTATTATTTCACTTTCAACATCCTATGGATTCCTGGGGTTTGCAGTTTAGGGAGAGGTCTTTGAGGCCCTTCCCTAGACTGCAAATCCCAGGATTCCATAAGATCTTGAAAATGGAATAATAGCACTATAATAGTCTAGTGTGGAAATGGCCATTGAATATTTAGGTGGGAAAATGGTGGCAGCAGTGGCCAGGGGCAGTTGGCCCACCGAGGGGCACTGGTGCTTTCCCTTCTCCATGGAATGACCCTCGTCATATCAAAATCCATAATTTTGCCCTCAAAACCTGCCCTCAACTTATCCATGAGGTCAAGTTATACACAAATTTATATGGTACTTCTGCTATTATGTCAGTGTGTGTCTCCATATATGTACAGGCATGGAAAACCCATTCCTCAGACAATAAGTTCCTTCTTTCAGCTGTCAGTAACAATTGAACACCCTTCTTTTTCCCTTCCTTCTTTTTCCTAAGAGCCAGGTACCTGACCAGAGGGGGTGCTCATCAGTCGGAAGACGTCATTTGAAATCTGCGTGAGGTCCTGGAAGGGTTTGCTCTCGTAGTCAAAGCGCTCACCAAATAGGATGGAGCAGATGATGTTGGAGACAGCACGGTTGATGAAGAAGGTGGGGTTGAAAGGCTTATCTAAAGGACAACGGCAGAGGGAAAGGGTGAAGAGTCATTCTACTGAAGGTACCTCTGGTGCTTCAGCATCTCTCTACCTGGTGCCCTTCCAATATTTGGGAAGTCATTTCAGTTGTATTCTTAACCCATTTGGAGGGATAGCACCAGTTCTGGGAAGGCTGGCTTAGAAAATATCGTCCACTGTGGAGTCAGCCTTTGCTAACGATACGAACCATTGGGAATGCAGTCAAAGGGGATGGAATCAATACATTATGGACAAAATGAATACCTAATGCACGGCTTTCCAAACGGTGTGCCGTGACACGTTAGTGTGTCACCTGAAGTGTGTAGGTGTGTCACCTACAATCTTGGAAATGTATGTTATTATTTATAAATCATACATTTGAAAAAAATTATGGAAGGTTTTCACGAGATATGTTGTGTCCCCATACATTTTGTGATTACAATTGATGTATATATCTGTATCTCTTATAAGGGATTAGTTTAACCTCCAGTTTGCTAGTAAAAATGAACTACTGTGTCGCAAAAGGATGCATGTCTAAAAAAAGTGTGTCGCCAACATGAAAAGTTTGGAAAGCTCTGACCTAATGAATAAAAGTTAACAGCAGATATCCTGAATCATCAGATGCAGATACAAGGAAGACATTCAGCTGGTATAGCTATTCCTGCTGATCCCACCCTAAAAAAAAAACACCTACCAGGCAATGCCATGAAGGAAGGGTTTCTGAAGGGCTGCAGACTGAGGTCCTGGAAAATTATTACTACAGTTATCTCCTGGTTATGGGGTACATTGTCACGGTGAGTCAAGGAGACCCCTATGGGTGGGGTGCTTCCTGCCTTAAAAGGCAGGATTGGGGGGTCGTGTTCAGTCAATAATGTCCGTGAACATGAATCCCCAAAATTCCTCCTCTACTCACATTAGAGAGCTGAATCTCTACTTTTTTCTTGCATACAAGACTGAAAAATTTCAAAAGTTCTCTTTGCAGTCATTGAGATTACAAGAGGTTCTGCACATTTTTAACATTTTAGAACTTTTTTTTTTTTTTTTTTGCTAATATCTTATTTGCATTTAAAAACAAACAAACCTTCAAACGAAACCCAGGAAAACATTGTGTTTTCTTCAAACACTGAAGATGAAAATGGGGGGTGGGGGGGTTCAACTATCAATCTCAGGATGATTGATTGATTGATTGATTGTTTTTACAATGGGCATTTTGACATGTTAAAACATTGTTTGTCCTCTGGAATGAGAAAATTTCTGAGCCGTTCCTCATTATATCCCTACTCACCACCTATCTTCCTAAATTCTTCCAGCAGGAACTGGGATTCCTCTTTGATACGCTCTTCAATGGTTTTTTTCCCCATTCCAAAATTCCTCATGATAGTAAGGGAGAACCGACGCAATTGTTTCCAGCGTTCCCCATTGGAAAAAATCACCCCTGGAGGAAATGAAGAAATAAATAGAATGACAAATAGGAAAGAGCAGAAAAGGCAGGAGTCATTATTGCAAAACCAGTTGGGATATCTCACCATATCCTTGGAAGGTATTCTCTAAAGTAGCATTGGTTACCCTTCCACTGAATTCGTCAGCTTTGTCTATCAGGGCTTCTTTCACAGCTTGGTGTCCACATAAGACCACAACAGGACGTGTTCCAAAATGGACAGTGAACACGGGGCCGTATTTTTCATTCATCTTTGAAAAACAAACAAGAACCCTTTTTAAGTTAGATGCAGGTACTTTGGATTTTTTCAGCACAGTAGCTCATTCCTAAGGGAGTGCTTTGTTGTTTTCCCACAGACTGCTTTCCTCATCAAAATAGATCTGCCATCCTTTCCTCTCCAGCTACTTTTCCTCCTTCAGTGAGAAAGAAATGCAATTCACACCTGTAAGATCTCCAACAAAATAACCCTAAACTTTATTGTGCAGGGGTCCATCCCTTTGCAGTTGCCCACTCCTAGGCCATTTCCACACTAGACTGTTATAGTGCTATTATTCCACTTTCAACATCCTATGGAATCCTAGGGTTTGCAGTTTAAGGAGCGGCCTTAAAGGGACCTATTGCTGCATTGTTTGACCACAGAAAAGCCTCATGCTAGAATATTCCCGACTGAGCTCCCGTAAGGTCGGCACAAGCTGGAATCCTGTTTGTGTCATCTGCTTGCATAACCAGCCATTTACGAAAGTGACTGGACTTTGTCCTAGCTTGGGTAAGGGGGTCTCTGAGACCTGCTTGTGGCACTGTTTTTCCCTTGAATTGCTCCACAATCTGCAATGAAGGGGGAGAAGGGGGAAGGAAACCAATCTGGCGTCGCATGGGCTAACGTAGAAAAAGGCTTGCATCCTTTCAGAAAGATGTGCTGTAGTTTCAGAGTGTTCGCTCCCGAAAAACAAACTGGTCCAGCAAAGGTTACGCCCAGTATATCTCATTTCTCCTTGATGCATCCATGTCAGAGGCTTCTTAATAGCAAATAGGTTGGATTGTTTACATGAAATGAATCTTTAGGTGGCCAGTTTGGTGCCTGGACTGGAAAGATAACCAAAACATCTGATAGGAAAGTTAGTTTGATGGAAGGTTACCTCAGCACATGCGCAATGTATGAGTGGCTTGGCAACTTTTAGGAATCAGAAATAGGACCTGAGAGCTCAGGGCTCCTGTTCTGTTCAGATTCTGGTATGTCAAAGGTTGAGACATATATGCATTCCTTTTAATAAAGTTGGGTGCTTGGTTCATCAGCATGGCTTTCTACTTTTCCCTGGAGTGGCTGGTAGAAGCAATTTCCACTTCATTGGAAGGATGCTCAGACATAGTACCACCTTCCTCCCACTAGTGTGGACATCGTGCTTCAACTCACAAGCCCATAAGGTAATGTCAATATACCGTTATATCCCATCAAAATCCAAGATGCAGAGAAGCATAGTATTTGAGCACTTTGGTTGGGGTAGGATTAAACGAGCTTTCAGGTTTCATAGAAGGCCATTTCCACACTAGACTCTTGTAATGCTGTTATTCCACTTTCAACATCCTATGGAATCCTGTGCTTTGCAGTTTAGGGAGGGGCCTCAAAGGCCCCTCCCTAAACTGCAAACCCCAGGATTCCATAGAATGTTGAAAGTGGAATAATAGCACTACAACAGTCTAGTGTGGAAATGGCCAAACTCTTCACAAAAGAGTTCAAGGATAAATGCAAAGCTCACTGAAATAGATCTAAGCAAAGAGTAGCAATATGCCTTTCTGCTTTCCTTCTAGGTGGGCTACAACTACACTGTCAAGGAAGGAGAACAACAAATAGGTTGTGGTTGGAGGAATGTGTCGAGAATAACTAGAAAATCTGAGGCAGACATAGGTCAAGATCCTGCAGCGTGTATCATGGTCTCTTATTGGTCTGACCAGAGAGATTTAGGGGAGACAACATGGGTAATAAAGAAGTGTCTGTCCCACCTGCAAGGGGAAGAGAAACAGGAGCTCTCTCTCTAGGAGAGCCACTTCACTTCTCTTCCTTTTGTGACTGAGACTGGCTGCAACGTCATTTCGAATAGTCTTCCTACCATGCTCCACCTAGTAAATGACAGCAGGAATAATCCTTTGGGGCTGAACAGTTGCTAGGATGTGAAGGTTTGGATTGTGCACAAGGGTCTATTGGATAGCAACATCCATCCCATCCAAAAGAAAACATATGTTTATATAACCCACATACATATGCATATATTATCTAGAGGATTCCTACCATAGATTTCATCCTAATTGGTGGGAACTGCAAAGGAAAAGATGAACCTATCAAGGCACACGATAAGGATGGAGACGGAATACAGAAACAGCCAAACGCCTCGGCAAATCTCTGCCATTTGCTGGGATTTTCATCGCATCCAACATGCCTGAGCTGTGTTCCATGGGACAACTACTCACCTTGAGGAGAGATTTTAAAAGTTCTTTTGACTTGAGCTGCATGAAGTTCCCAATGAATGGCAAAGGAGTGGGGCCAGGGGGGAGTGTCTTCCTCAATGATCGATCCCTCATGGCTGTTATCATAAGAAGCAAGGATAGATAGATGACAAGGAACAGGGTGAAGGCACCTGCCAGCTCCATGGTTCAGGTTGCAACCAGTTCTCCTGTCTTTGAAGAATGTGGGTCTCTCTCTCGCTCCTAGTTTGCAGTGAGTCTGTCTATTTACTGGGTGTCAGCTTGGTACTGCCTTCTGATTTATACAGCTCCCCAGGACAAATAAGTTACTTTATCCCTGAACAATTAGCCAAATGTATTCATCTTATTCCCGGTTAATCAGTATCAGGCGTTGGGTGCATGGGTTAGAATTTCTTCATTTCTGCAAATAAAGGGTTTGTTAGCTTTATCGTATCTTTGGAATCACGTCATGGTTGCAAACTGACACAACTGAAAAAGAAGAAAGACCTAAGAAGGCAAACAAATGGCACTGAGTTCTGTGTAAAGAGTTGTGAAAGGCAATCCTTTTAAACAAAATTCTTCTAAACAAAGGAAGGACCAGACTTTTAACTATAGTAACCAACAGGGTGGCAGGAATCTTGCTAGTGACACACATGCATGCAAGTTTGAGACTATAGCCATTTCCACACTAGACTGTTATAGTGCTATTATTCCACTTTCAACATTCTGTGGAATCCTGGCATTTGCAGTTTAGGGAGGGGCCTTTGAGGTTTAGGGAATGTCCTTTAGAATTCTCAGCCAGAGAGCTCTTGGGCCTCAGGAAACTACAAACCCCAGAATTCCACAGGAGGTTGAAAGTGGAATAATATATATAACAGTTTAGTGCCGAAATGGCCACTTTTGCTCCTTTCAAATATTTTTCTTCCTGCAATGTGAAATTGTTAAAAAAAAAATGTGCATTTTTGATAGGATTTCTTTTTTTTTCTTCCATGTTGGGACGTTTTTGTGAAATTTTCATTTTGCAAAAAGGACACTTGGCCAGAGTTCTGTTAGCAATGAACATGCAATTAACTTGAGTTACCCCGAGTTGGGGTCTTATATTCAGTCCTGAGTGGCTCAGTTTGAGAAGAATACAGACAAGTTGGAGCAAGTTCAGAGAAGGGCAACAATGATAGTAAGAGGCATAGAGAAGAAAACATATGAGGAAAGTTTTGTCTCTTTGATATTGTTCCTGGTCTGTGCTACTGGAAGATTGACAGCATGGCATAGAGGTTTGAGTGTTAAGATTGAGACCAGGGTTAAAATACCTCCTTGGCTATGGAAACGCACCAAGTGACCTTTGACAAGTCTCTCAACTCTCTGAGGAAGACAATGGCAACCCCCATCCGAACACATCTTGGCAAGAAAGCACCATGACAGGTCCAAGGGTTGGCATAAGTTGTGAAGGACTTGAAGGCACACAACAGCAACAATAACCAGAAGATTGGTTTGGGGTCAGAGTTGGCTCGAGCAAACTTGCTGCCTCAGTTGCACACTGAGATGGAGGGAATGAAGAATTCATGAGAAATAGGCAGGAGGCTACCATTGGCACCCCTGCTCCATATACAATTGCCAAGTGAAATAAAGGGCAAGGTTCCTGCACCTTTGGTGACTGCATGAGAGATGCAAACGACACCTGTTGGAATTTCCTCTTTACGGAACTCTTAAAGCTACAGGAGCTCTGTCCATTATTTCACCTGGAAACTTTTAGCCCCACGAGTATACAAAAGTCTACCGTTGCTGGAGTTTGCCTAACGCTAAGACTGGAATTCTGATTTTTTTTGTATTTATGGATAGCTTCACTATTCTTTGGTGTGAAGCAGCAGACAGTCAGGGAGCATAAACAGTTTGATGAGAGGAAAAATGAATGAGCAAATAAATAAATACAACTACAAGATGCAATACGTAAGTGCTGTGGAACCGAGGGCCTTTCTGCACTACACTGTTATAGTGCTATTATTCCACTTTCAACATCTTACGGAATCCTGAGGTTTGCAGTTCAGGAAGGGGCACTGAGAACTCTCAGCCAGAGAGCTCTTTGGCCTCAGGAAACTACAAACGTCAGAATTCCACTGGATGTTGAACATGGAATAATAGCCCTATAACAGTGTAGGGTGGAAAGCCCCTGAGTCTGCTTGTGACCACTGCCTCCCATTCTGTCCTGATGAGAGTAATTCACTTTTGGTAATGATCATGTTGAATATGGGAGAAGAATGAAAGGGAAATGCATATCACCCTTGGCAACTGTCTGTGAATCCAAGGAATATCCTTGGTGGTACTACTGGGAGAAACCACTGGTTGGAAGCCCGCAATAGCCTTACGTGATGTTCTAGGTATTGCATGCTTTGTGACTGTTTACGGCTCAGAATAACCTAAAGGCCAAAGGACCATGGTCTTCGGAGACTACCGGCATAGAAACTTGATTCTGTTACAGGTATGATAGCGCTCCATGGGACAAAATAGGCCTGCTGTCTCAGAATAAGCGTAAAGAATCCGGTGAAGTGGTTTTATATCCACAAAAGCTCACGTGAAAACAAAAACCAGTTTGTCTTAAAGGTGTTGCCACGCTTCCTCCCCCCCCCTTTCCCTCCCTTTCTCTTTTTTTTATAAAATAAAAAGCCACTGTTACATGTGCCATTTTTAAATTTTTTTTATCATTTTCATGCAATCACAAGCCTCACGTGCAGCTAAATACAGGTAGAGAAATAATATTTGAAGAGCATCCGTGCCATTGGGAACAGAGGCAGATGGGAAAGATGGCAATGGGTCAAGGGGTGGGCGACTAGAGGAGGCATTAGCCCCCATCCCCGGACCCCTTAGAGGGTTGCTAACCCCTACCACAAGCCCCTGCAAAAAAAACAAAAAAACAAAACCCAAAATCCTCTAATGGATGTAGCAGGCTTTTGAGGCATGTTTTAGCTCTCCCCCCCCTCACACACACACCATTTTAGGCTCAAGAGAGGTCCTTTTTAACAACAGGAAGTGACTAGAAATCGCTTTCTGTTTTTTAAAAAGCCCCTCCATGGCTCTAAAAAGGCCTAGGGGAGCTGAAAAATATGGCAGAAATGTCCCTGTGCCTCCTAGATAGAGCATTTGGGGCAAAAAATGGAAAAAGATGGCAAGTTTGGCGTTTTTTGTTTTGATCCCTGAGGGGACCTGGAGGCCACAAAAATAGCTTCCAGCCCCGCTTAAGAGTTTCCCACCCATCCACCGGTAGATCTGACAGATTCCCAGTCCAAACAATCCTAATCTGGAGTGCAAACCAAAAGCCATCTTTTGCAAAAAGTCTGTTATGTGAAAGCTGTTAGAACCAGCCATGGCAGCTACTGCCAGACTCCCACGGCCAGGGAGAAAGGGTCTTCCGGAGCTGCATTCCTAGCAAGTGTTTACCTAACGGTCTCTGGTACCTATGCTTCTCTGGTTATAAGCAGACTGTTACTTATGCTGGACTACATATCCCATTACTTAATATGGAGGGCATCCCGCATCCTCTGTCTCTGGCCCTTTTTTAATCATTTTATTCAATTTCACATTGTAAAAACAAACATAGTAACTGACAATTTACTTGACATATTTCTGATCTTCCACTCAGATCTAGTTTTACATACTATTTTTCAGACATATAATATTGTACTACATTTTACAACTATTTTTACTCATTGATTCTTGCCTTTCCCTCCCATATTCCCGCCTCATGATATATATCCTGCCGCCCACTCCTATCTTATCTTATATCATGAATTACTAATTTCCATCTGTATACCCAGCAATTACCCACTTCCGTTTACCATTTGCCATTCTCTTTGTATCTCATCGTCTGATTTCCCTTTTAGTCTCTGAGAGACCATATCAGCATTTTTATTTTCAATAAGCGTACCCCACCATTGTTGCACTGTAGGTATTTGCTGAGTTTTCCACAACTTAGCATGTTCACTCTCTGGCCCTTTTCGCAAGGCATTTGCCATGCAAAAGGGCCTCTGGAGTGTCACGCGATTGCGAGGAGCGATCCACATGATGCCCTCGCTATCGTGCAAGGCTGCCAGGGCCGGCAGGCGCCGATCACGCACTATTTCATTTTCGGCTTGCAGTCAAAAATGGTGCGCGATCGCACATCGCTCCGGGGCCCTGTGGGCACTTACCGTGCGTGCGGAGCTCCGGAGCCTCGGCGCTCGCGCTTCCTCCCCCAGCACAGCCTGGGAAAATCCCAGGCTGCGCTGCGGAAGGAAGAGGAGGAACCTTCACACTGCCTGCTCGCCAGCAGGCAGCGGCTGCAGAGGCAAAGCAGCGGGGACGCGAGAGCCTCTCAGAAGAGGCTGCTTGCATCATCCGCGCACCCCGGCACCGCAAAAAGGTAAGGTGCGGAAAGGGCCTCTATCCCCACTCAACATGGAATAAGAGACAGTTGGTAAGAGGGTGGGACTTTGCCAAAGCCAGTTTCCTGGGGAGTGATGTCAATGTCTTCAGGGGGCAGAAGGAGCTTCAGCCAGAATCTCTGGAGGACGGTGGTGAAGAAGAGGAAAAGCTCCATGCGAGCCAAGGCTTCTCCCAGGCAGATCCGCCTCTCTGCAAGGAAAACAGAAGAATCAAGAGCAGGATTAGGGTTTTAATCTGCAAGCACCCTGTTTCCTTCATAGACTTGTACAGGGCAGAAGGGAGCCAGCCGTTGTTGCATACCCACTGAAATTTCAGAGGTGAAAACCAGGACGTATGCGGCCAAACAATATCCAGGTTTTATCAAAATGGCAAAAGTAATTAATGAAGAACAGCACACGAGCTGGGAAAGGCTGCAGCGGTTTGCTTTTGCCTGAGCCTACAGAGAATTGGAAGTTCCACCACTCCTCTCCTCTTCCCCTTCTTTGAGCAGACTAGCAGAAGGTGACAGCTTAGTCCATTTCTGGAGAACCTAATAGAAGCACCAAACCCCTCTGCTCTCTCTGGCACAGTGTTACTGCTAGATTTTTTGAACGCCTGGGTATGAAAATGGTGTTTTTCCGCAAAACAGCGCCAAGAGAGTTGAGAAGGTCAGTGCTTCTTTCTGGTTCTTTCAGGATACACTGAGTTCTTGCCTTCTGCCACTCTTCTCAGAGGAGGAGATGGTTCCTTTTTTTGATGAGAGTTTTTTTAAAAAAATCTTTATTTGTATAGCTAAGGCCATTACAAAGTATTTCAGACAAAAACAGCATTAAAACAATACAAAAAGTGTTGTACTTTATGGTCCCATCCATCATCTCTAGTATCTATTTATCCTTTGATAAGAGTTAATACCGTACCTTAACTTTTATTCCCCCCCCTCAAAAAAATCCCCTTCTCTGAGTAGAGTGGTGAAAGGCCTTTTTACTACCTGGGTGGGAAAAGAGGTGGCAGGGGTGAGTGAAAATGTGTTTTGGAGGGCTCTACCTGAGGAGAAAGGCACGAAGGCATCGTTCTTCTTGAAGCATCCATTCTCATCCAGAAAGTTCCCTGGGTTGAAAGTATTGGGACTGTTAAACTTTGTGGGGTCATGCAAAACTGTGCTAAGCAGCGGGTACACTTCTGTTCCCTGCGAAAGAAAAATAACAAAGTTCAGAATTGCAAAAATTCAAGGTAACGGTCTCACACTTTGCTCTTCCATCCATCATTGTGCCATACACTTGTTACTGCCCTGGCTAGTCCGAACTTTGGGGATATTAGAACATATACCTTGATATCACAATTCGGCTGTACTTTTTTATTCCTTTCCAGGTGCTTGCGAGGTCACCAGACAGTTAGCCTGTTTGCTCATCTGTTCCTTTCAAAAACCGCTTCGACCTTGAATATCAGAACATGTCAATGAAGTGCAGAGCCAAGCACAGATAAATCGAATGGTTCTGTTATCTTTACATGGAACACAAACAAGCAGTGTGTTACCCTGTGAACTGGGGGTCCCGGGAGGGACACCAAAATGTGCTCCACTGAAGTTGGCAAACATTAGCTCAGAGCACTGCTTAGCGTTACGGGAGGCAGGGTAACTTAGCGAGATCTTGAACCCTATGTCTACGGGGTCGGGTCGAGTCAAGGAGAACACCGAAGTTGAAATAATAACTGATGTTTATTGAATACAAGCAAAACAGTGTATGCGACACACTCATACAAGATAACTAAAGAAAATAAAGGTTGGAGTGGTATAGAGGGATTTTTAGAGGGATTGCTGGTTTGGGTGATACTTCACCTGTCCTGGAGCCCGGAAAAATGGAGGGCGAGGCTGGGGTGCGATGTAGCTCAGCACGTGGAGCTGGGGGGAGGCTCGCCAAGCAAAGCGGCAGCAAGGTGGGATGAAACTCGGGAGCGATCCGAGGAAGGTCTCGGAATCGAGGGTTTTTATAAGGAGAATTGTGACTGCAGGCTATGCCGTACTTGGGGGAAAACAATAGATTTGGAGTTGGAGACAAAGCCTCCGAAAGGTCAGTATCTGAATGATTGAGTTATCTTAGCAATATAACAGCTTGGTGCGGACATGGCCTAAGAATCAATGAGGGAAGTTTATAATCTTTCTAACAAAAGCTGGAGGGATATTTGCAGCAACAGGTTTTGATGATCATGGTTCGAATCACTATTCTGGAACATTCTTCTGATTTTATTAGAGAATTCTACATTTAATATGAGTAGTGGAGGTAATTATTTTATAAGCATAGATGCAATAAAAACTTGACACCATTATTATATCAGATAAAGAATTTGATTATTTAGGTATGGACATATTGATTCAACTTTGAAAAAGTATAACAAGCTTGCAATAATGGCCATTTTCTAAGGAGTCAGAAGTCAAGTGTGCAACCATTTCATCCCCTTGTGTGTTTTTGTAGATAGTGTGTTAGTCTAGTTAGATGTTTGTTGTTTAGTTAGTGGACGTTTAGTTATGCGTGTGTGTTTATTTCCTTGTATGTTGTTTCCAGGGTTCGCTTCCCTGCTTGGCCACAGAAACCCATTGGGTGTCCTGGGGCACATAACACACTGTCAGCCCCAAAAAACCCCTTGATGGGTTCACCTTATGGTCTCCATAAGTCAGAAATGACTTGAAGGGAGACAACAACAGTGTTGCTTTATAACAGCTAAATGTGCTCTCAATACAAATATTTGGGGGGGGGGGGGATAACAAAATGGAGCCTCCACGATCAGAGGCACTGTAGCTCCGACTATCAGTTGCAGAAGGGCAAATAGCATCTGAGAGGAGACACGACGAGTTTCTCCAGCTCCACCTCATCCCATACCTTGTACTTCTGGATGTTTCATCAGCATCAGAAACCCATATTTCAGGGTGGTGCTGACCGGCTCCGTCCCAGCAAAGAAAAGATTAAGGGCGGTGAGCTCCAAGTTTTTGATGTTGAACTCACTTGCTCAATGGGTCCTCTTTTTCCTGGAAACAGAAAAGCACAAAATATCACAAGAACGTTTTGGAAAGGACCATAGGCCTTGGAAATGGGAAACAGTGTGGTGACCTGGAGTGAATTTGAGACTAGACAAACTCTGCGCGGCCACTTTCAATAGAGTGCCGCCGCCTTTCAGTTTGCATTTGAGCTGCCACGTAGGTTAAATAGCAGCATTATCTATGTTGGCTAGTGTGGAGAAATACAAACCACTAACTTTCACAAAAAACTGTCGAAAAGCAAAACAAGGTTTTCCATTCCCATCAAAGGCAGTTTGGATGACCTGGTAAATACCTGATTGGAAGCACTTCAATCAGATCATATTTGCAAAGTTTATATAACAGATTGGTTGGGCCCCTCCTCTCTTCTCTTTCTGCCGGCAGGCAAAAGCAATTTTTATGCCGGCTGGCTTTTGGCTCTTCTTTTACTGTGTGCAAAGCGGCTTTTCATGGGGCTCTGTTTGGGATTTTCCTGCTGTTTTACCTGTGTTTTAAACTGCTTCAGCTCTGTGTTTTTAACAGAATTGCAACTTTTTAAAAGCTTTTGTACAAACAGTTTTTTCATTGTACCATATTTTGACTGGATGTAAGCTGCCTTGGGTCCCATGTAAGAGGAAAAGATAGGATAAAATAAAATGGAGCAAAATAAAATATTGACATTGTTGTTTATAGGTTGCTTGGAATGCTCAGGAATGAAGTTGAAATATTTCCTGAGATCATTCATAAAACTTACAGCAAACATAAAGACTTAAATGGTACATAAAAATAAAATAAATAAAGATATGATTACTATGATACACCTAAGCTAATAATTACAGAGGCTCAATAAGATAATAAGAATTAACTGAATTTATTAAAACATGGTACAATTAAAAAATTTACATTAACGTATAGTGGTGGAGTTCTGCTGAAATTAGAATTATATATATGTTTGCTGGTAACTGATATATAATGAAGTGTGCAGTTCTTTGTGTGGTGAAAGTTTAAGGAAGTTTTTTGCATATATATATTTTTGTATGCATATGCCCACTATATATAGTATACAATATGTCATGTTGTATAAGCATGTTATTGTCTGTTTGATGTAATGTAATCTTGATATTATTGTTATTATTATTTTTAAAATTTTCATAATTTTTGTTTTATAAAACTAAATTAAAAAAAAAAACTTATGGCAACCGGAACACCGTAGACAGCTCCAGACATTAACATAACCAGTCTTGATTTAAACTATCACCTGTTGTTCTTAGACTGTTGTCATCTTATGAGATGGAGTAATGATGTGTTCTGATTCCCTCTCGCATCTTTTGGAAATTATCAAAATCACTTTACCCAGTGTAGGTCTTTATGCCAACACTGTACCTTTTCCATCTGGATGAGGAAGCAATCGATAAAGTTGCATGGGACATTGGGATCAAGGGTCTCTTGGTTCTTCTTCACTTTCCTGGCAATGAAGAGCCTCATGTTTTCTATGAAGGCATAGATCTTGGTGTGAGGCCCTGGGAAGTATTTCAGAAAGGTGGCATAAATGTCGTAGAACTGCAAGAGGAAGGAAAGCTGATTGATTGATTGATTGATTGTATTTCTATATCTTCTTCCAGCCCAAAAGTGCTCCCAAGGCAAGGCACACCCAAAAAGGCATTTGAAATTGTACAGAGATTAAAACAACTCTTAAAACACATGGGTGGCTTGTTGGCTCAGGACTCTGGAGCCATTTCTGCATTAGACCGTTATAGTGTTATTATTCCACTTTCAACCTCCTATGGAATCCTGGGGCTTGCAGTTTAGGTGGAATGCTGGGGTTCGTAATTTCCTGAGGCCCAAGAGCTCTCTGGCTGAGAATTCTAAATGCCCCTCCCTAAACTGCAAACCCAGGATTCCATAGGAGGTTGAAAGTGGAATAATAGCACCATGAGACAGTCTAGTGTAGAAATGGCCTCGGTTTTCTAGCAACAGACTAGCCAGAGTCACAGGTTCAGATGTAACCCAACACAAAACAAACTGCAGTTCACCAAACCTTTCCCACTTGTAAGAGGATGCAAATAAAAAGTGGTTGATTAGACTATACTAGGATATTGACTTGTTGGCAAGCCAGCTGTGAAAGTGGTCAGTAACAAACAAAACACACACAGTAACAAACAAAACATAGAGGACCTCAGCTTTGAGTAAAAAAAAAATAAACTGGGATATGTAAAATTTGTTGGCCCTTTATCACATTCTCCCATTTAATTAATTACGAATGTACAACTTCATACTGGAACTGAGCCCTAACTTTTATAACCAATTAAGTTAAAAACATAAACTGAACTGAGTTGTGCATTAAGTTTAATTCCTAACTTGATTTTAGCTAGTTTGTTCCCATTTCTGCAGACAACAACTAGAAAAAAACAACAGCTTTTGACCAAAGTAGGTTCCCATAGGAGTAAGGAAGTTCTCAGGTTTCACAGAAGATTCTAAGAAAGTGAGAATATTTATGCACAAATTCAAAGCCAATCGAAAGAGCAGCGTTGTGTCTGCCTGCTGTTCTATAGGATGGGTGGGATTCCCACCTTCTACAGACAGGCTCTTTTCTCATGGCATTGACACTGGAGCATCATCTTGCAATTGCGAGGAGCGGTCCACATGACATCCTCACAATTGCGCGATGCTGTCAGGGCCGGCAGGCACCGATCGGGCACTATTTTATTTTCGACTTGTAGCCAAAAATGGTGCAGAGCCCCACGCGCACTTACCATGCGTGCGGAGCCTCCGGAGCCGTGGTGCTCGCGCTTCCTGCCCCGGCGCAGCCTGGGAAAATCCCAGGCTGCGCTGCGGAAGGAAGAGGAGGAGCCCTCACGCTGCTCTAGCAAGAGGCTGCTCGCGTGATCCCCACGCGCCAGTGCCACGAAAAGGTAAGGTGCAGAAAGGGCCACAGATTGGTGATGGCAGAAAGATGAGGGGGCACGGATGAAGATGTTTGAATTGGAGGAATACGTGTGTTACCCACCTAACCCACCTAAAAACTATGTCCTGAGGGTCCTAATTATTTTATATCAAACATAGTGAGCCATAGAGATCTACTGGAAGGACACGTAGGCAGTGGAGCTATGGAGACAGATCAAAGAGTAGCCTGTTTTCGGTCACGCATCCTAGGTGAATCTTGCAAACGGCTCAGACAGGCCATTGGAATGGATTTTCAGCCATGACAACTCCAACAGGAGACAATAAGTCTCTGGCAACAAATAGACAATGCAAACAGCCTGGAATGTGACACCTTGAGGTATGCAACCCCGGATGAGAAACTCATCTTGCAGGAAACTACAAGGATGTTTGGCTGTATTTTCTTTGAACTACAAAGCTGAAATCCATCTTCATAAAACTGCAGCCATCTGTTCCCCAGGACATTTTTTTTCAGCTCTGTTTACCACTATAACTAGCGCCCTTTTTCTTCTGTTTTTTGGAGTTCTCCCAGACTTGCAAACAATGTTACTGATAAGCTCCCCTCAGCTTCAAAAAGCGTGGCTGAGATCGGCTTTTTGCTCATTTTCTCCCAGCTGAAGACTTCTGGATTGGTACAGTGTTACCCCAAAACCCTTATGTCTCTCTCTCTCTCTTAATTTTCACCTCTTCCTAAATTTCTATAGTCTTGTATGCTTTTTGGAGTGAGTGCAGCTGAGTGATTGTATGGATTTTAACATCTATGTCAATAAAATACTTCAGTTTGAACAGTTAGCCCGATGCTCTGTGATCCAGCTCCGTAAACACTGGGCTAAAGATCCCTAATTACCCTGCCCTCTTTGCACTGCGAAAGCAGCGTTCATAACTAATTTTCCCCACAAGTGATAATTTTGACAGGCGTTGGGAATCCCCCTAAGGGACCCCCAGCAAGCAGGGTAACACATGCAAAACTGTCTAACGCCTAGTTGGGTTAATTACAAGAGAAAGGGAGGATCTAAGATATGCAAGAGTAGGAATGGAGACTGGAGATAGCCCAATACTTTGGCTAATCTTTATACTCTTCTTAGATCTACCATTATCTCTGAAATAGCCAAACTGTGTTCCAAGGGACAATCACTCACCTTGAGAAGAGAATTCAGGGTTCTTGATGACTTGATCTGCAGGAAATTCCCAATCGGGGCAGGGGAGGCAGCGTCCCCTTCTGTGATTGTTTCTTCACAGCCGATGTGATGACAAGGCAACATAGATAGATGACAAGAAAGAAGGCGACCAAACCAACCAACTCCATGACGCAGGTTTGGTGGACACCCATCCCAACTTATGTCAGTTCCATGTACTTTATAAGGCTAGATTTGTCACCGGCTTCTGTGTGATGTAAAGACACCAAGGCGAACAGTTGAATGGTCTGCCTGTGAGATGAAAGCCAAATCTGCTCAGCTGTTTCCCTGTTAATCAATATTATGGCTATTTAGTCTAGAGGGCTTATGGATGTGCAATCCATTGTTTCTGCAGATAAAAGGATTGTTAGGTTTCTCGGGGCTTAGGAATGAAGATACAGATGACCTCCTTATGCCATCCAAACAGGTTGGGCATGGAGCTGGGATGAGCCCTGAAACCAGCTCGGAAGTGAGGCAGCAACATAGAAAGCAAAGTGTGCCATACAGTAAAACACACAAAAGAGTTTTCTTTGGCCAAAGGATCTCAGTAATAATCAGAACTGCATTCAGTCCAACCCGCTGGCAGTAGTGATCCAGAAGGATAACTTTATCCTTCAAGCTTCACGTTTTTATACAATTTTTCTTGATTAGGAAAGCGGAATGAAATATACATCAGCAAGGTTAGTATTTCCTACAAGAAAGATAACATGTTATTTCTTATCTAACTTTTCTGTCGGTTGCCTTGAAGAACAAAGCAGTGTTCACAAAGAAGGCTATTACTGATGTAACGAAAGTACTCCAGATTTCAGCAATAACAGTTTCGTAAAGAAATCAATAAAACAGAGGTTAGTCATGTCATATGTCAATAGAAGCAACTAATCAATATTCTTATTAGTATGAGAGAGCAATTGAGAATCTTCTAACATCCCTCATGTATATTTTAAGCCAACAGTGTAACCTTGCCAATATAAATTTATATTCTGTCTGAGTTTCTATTAGATCTTAGGCCATTTCTGCACTACACCATTATAGTATGCTGCTGTGCCTCCAACACAGTGCAATTCTGCATATGTACACTAAGGCCATTTCCGCACTACACTCTTATAGTGCTATTATTCCACTTTCAACTTCCTATGGAGTCCTGGGGTTTGCAGTTTAGCGTGGGGTGTTTAGAATTCTCAGCCAGAGAGCTCTTTGGCCTCAGGAAACTACAAACCCCAGAATTCCACAGGATGCTGAAAGTGGAATAATAGCACTATAATAGTGTCATGTGGAAAGGCCCATAGTTACTAATCTATAACTGCAGTACAGTTTGCCAGCCTGTATATAAGTGACCAAAACAATCTCTCCCTTTGTTCTTTATGAGATAATTCAGATGAAGAGTCTCATATCTGCCCTGATTTCAGATATCAAGTTAACCTGTTCTGGAAATCCTCTATCTCTTGAGGGAAACATTCAGCATCCAGGTAATCTGTGCTCCATAAGATACTATTTCTCTTGAAGCACAGAAATGGCCCGTATGGTAAATTTTCCTTCACGTGGTAGAAAATGTAAGAGAGCAGCAGAGGAGGTGTAAGACGGATTTTCTGTCCATCGGTTTGTACATATACTAGTGATTCCTGAACATGCACCGACAAGAAAAGCAATTTGACAGGTGTCCAAATGATTAGAAAATTGAATTAATCCAAGTAAAAACATTGATTAGCTAAAGATATTTGGGGAAATGATTAAAATGTCATTATGTGACATCCATGAAACTTTGAAAATCTTTGAGATGGATTCATAATAAAGTTCAGTATGTGATGAGATTCTACGTATGCCAGATATAAATTTATATTCTGTCTGAGAATATTTATACAAATATTTGGGGTGCATCACCTACTCTCACCCCCAGAAACCCCCATGATTGATTCACTTTACGGTTTCATAAGTTGGAAACACAAGGGCTTCCAGTCGCATGGCGCGCACGAATGGTCGCACGGAGTGAACTCGCTAACTCCGTGCTACCTCCCGCTGGATTCCAGCCGCTTTTTTAACATCCGATTTGCGGCTTGACACACCCCCCCCGGTAAAGGGGGTGCGGAGGAGCTCGAAGGGGGCCCCGAAACTGACGCCGAGCTCCCTCTGTTAAGAGGGAACGAGAGGCTTCAGGGGAGCCGAAGAGCCAAGACGGACTCAGCAGGGACGCCGCTTTTGCGGCACAAGCACCGCCGCTGACTTTTAAAGAAGAAGACTCACTTTAACATTAACAACAAGCTGTTGATCTAGTTTTCTACTCCATTAATACAGCAACAACAACGTACTTACAGCAGTGAACAGGAATGGACATATAACGTGACCCAGCTGACCGTGAGTAAATAAAGCAGGGTGACAGTTTTTGCCCTCCAGTTGACTGTGAGTAAATAAAGGTGGAGGACAGCTTTTTAAGGTTACGATTGATTAGGAGGGACTGAAACGATTTGACAGATTTGACAGACGATTTGACAGATTTGACAGATTTGACAGACCTGATGGATTTGACAGATTTGACAGATTTGACAGACGTGATGGATTTCCCTATCAGATTTGATTGATGAGTAAAAGTGGAGAATTTAGAGACGGGATTCGAGTTCAGCTTTCGTTTTTTGTCTTTGCTCCTTTTGCGTTTTTTTGTCTTTGCTTGTAAAGGCAAGACAGACATTGGACAGATAAATTGGTCCTAATTTCTTTTCCTGGCTTTGATCTTTGAACGGACTGAATGGTTTTGTGACTTTGCTATAAATTTGGATTGGTGATTTGGGACCTTGTAACTGTACCTCGGGAGTGTTGGAGACGTGGTTTAAAGGCTGAGGATTACAGTACTTCTTGGAGAAGAGAAGACAATTTAATAGTATCGAGCTTTTACAGTCTGGAGCAAACGGATGGAAGGGATTTGATGTTTGAATTTTGTTATAATTTGGATGGCATTTCCTGGGATTGACGCGGCTTTTGGCAGGTCGTGGAGTACAGTATTGTTTGGCGACGAGAAGAGACTTTTACAGAGTGGAGATTATTTTTCTTCTCCTCTTCCTTTTCTTTTTTTCTGATTCATGAACTGAATAACATCTAATATTTGGAATTATAGAGGATTTTGCTTGGCTACTGGGACATTTCCATGGAAATAAAATTGCTTGCAAGGAGCTTTTTTGCTGTGGCTGTGCTGGAAGGACAGAAGATAGAGAGACCGCACCCCCACGCAGAGGTCTATCCAGACTTTTAATATCAGCACTGCAAGGAGAAGAAGTTCTCACAGTCAAGGTCTGGGAACAGTTCCAGAGGAGAGAGAAGATTTGGTACCTGCTGGGAGGGGGAAGTGGAAAAATTGGGCCTAGGCACAGCTAGCTGACGATTTTGAATGAGCTTATTATATGATCTCACTGGCTGAATTTGATGAATGAAACAAGCATATTATAGTTGATTTTAATTTTGTTGTATATGATAAGGCTTTGATACAGATATATATAATCTCATGGAATTAATCAGTGGATTTGTATATACATATAAGCTTATCTTTTAACTCTACATATATAAATTGAGATATAAGGGTCTTCTTCTATCATATAACCGTTCTATATAACTCTTCATAACTAACAAAATATAGTAACTATTTTTATTTTTATTTCTATATTGTTGAAATGCTGACCGGGCAGGTGGTTCAATGTCAAGATAAATTAATCAATTGATCTTGGGGCTATACGGGACTGATTTAAATGATTTATATATGCAATGAATTGAAATAATAACATGAATTTTATGAACTGATAACACATAAATAGCAAGTGCTCTTTGATTACCTTGGTAAACATATTTGAGATTGATCAAAATAATTAGCAAAGCAATTCCAACGCTGAGAAGAGAGGAAGCGAGGGGAGGAGGGAGAAAGAAGGAGATAAAAAATCAGAAATGGATCAAAGGACAAGGAGAGGAGCGGCAGCAGCTGCCACAACAACAGCATCCCAGGCAGTTAGACGTACATCTGTGGATATGCCCCAGAAATCGCAAGATTTTATGTTACAGCTGATGGAAGAGTTCAAAAGTATGAAAGAAGAGATTAGAAGTGATATAAAAGAAACAAGGAAAGAGATGAGGGCTGATATGAAACAAGAAACCGACCAATTGGGGAAGAAATTGGAAAATATATCTAAGGAAGTGACAAAGTTAAAGACTGACACTAAGGAGATAAAACAGCAAGTCAAACAAGTTGAAAAGGAAACGGATGAGGTGAAGGGGAAACAACGGGAAGGTGAACTTCAAATCACACAGCAGGAGTTACGGTATCGGGAAAGATGCCTTCGATTTCGAGGTGTTCCAGAGGCTTCATTAGAGAACCTTCGTGAAAAAATGCTACCGGCCTTGGCAGAATTTGTTGACACGGAAGAAGAAAAGATGGAGACATACATCGATAGGATGTTCAGAGTTTCCTCTAGAGTTGCGAGAGAGAGGAAACTTGAAAACAAGGGAAAAACTAGAACAGGAGGGAATAAGACTGAGTTGGTTCCCTTACAGACAATTAACAGAAAGGTTTCATATGGGCATTAAAAACTTATGGAATTCAACTAAAAGAGAAAGTTGGAGTAATTAAATGGCTTTTTGAAAATCCGCCTCACCTTCTTGCTCAAATCCATCAAGAGATATTACAGCAGGAGAGACAAGAAGAAACAGTAAAGGAAACAATGATTTTATGGGCTCAAAATATTGGACGTTCAATTCAATTAGAGTCTTGGGAGCAGAGCTGGGGAAAAACGCAGAAATTTGCAGTAGCAAAGAATTTGAGAGAGAACTATTACAAACTATTTCACAGACGGTATATGACACCAGATAAACTGAAAAGGATTTATAATACAGGTACCGGACAGTGCTGGAAATGTCAGAAGGAGGTCGGTACGATATATCATATGTGGTGGACATGCTGAAAAGCTAAGAAGTATTGGAATGGAGTACATAATGTGATTTGTACGTTAGTGAAAGGTCAGTTTGCTAAAACTCCTGAATTGTTTTTGTTAAATATGACTGATATACTAGAGGGTATTGGTATTAAGAAGCATTGGAGAATATTATTGTACATGATAACAACGGCTCGTATTGAATATACAAAGTTATGGAAAAGTCAGCAAATACCCACAATAGAACAATGGTGGGCTACACTTATTGAAAATAAAAATGCGGACATGGTCTCCCAGAGATTAAAGGGGAAATCAGACGATGAGATACAGAAACAATGGCAAATTGTAACGGGTAATTGCTGGGTTTTAACAGCTGGAAATACATAATTCATGATTAAAGTTATATTACGTGGGGGCGACAGGATATATATCAAGAAGCGGAAATATGAAGAATGAAGTGTAAGAACTATCAGATAAACTAACAGTATAATGTTGTACAGTGCCTAAAGCTTGTAGAAATCTGGAAAATGAAATCTAGATCAATGTGGAAGATCAGATATATTTCAATGAAGCTGACAATCAAATATGTATGTTTTATAATGAGAATTTTTGAATAAAATGATTAAAAAAAAATAAGTTGGAAACACAAGGCACACAATAACAACAACAGATTAGCAGCAGAGTTATCTCTCTGATTTATACAAAAAATTAGTTAAATCTGAAATCATTTTCCCCCAAATGATAGAAAGGTGTAATTTTTTAAAAAAAATAAGTGGAAGGACCAGATGTAGAACATGAAAATAAAACCTTTTCAACAGCTATTCTCACATCATCATGAGGAATGGGAGGCTTTAGTGAATTGCCATCTGGGCTAAATATGCAGAATTATCATAATGAAGTCCACCTATGAGAGAAAAGAAATGTCTAGTATCTTTAATGTATGATTTACTTGAACTTACAAATGACAACAAGGAAAAAAAATATCCAAATACTGAGCCGGTAGTCTGAGCAATGAATCAGAACCAGAAATTATGGATCTACCAGCAAACGGAAAAATCTGTCTTACCAAATCTTTGGTAAGATATAAGAAATAGGAACCTACCGACAGTCTTTAATTTAAAAAAAAAAAGTTGTTTGGTATCCACAAAACCCAAAGGCAAAGCTTTGTGAATAACTCTTTCACTGATAAGTGTTGTTATCTTTGCTCAGGTTACTATTGAACTTTGATTCCTATTGGTATCTCTAAATTGAAAAGAGTTCTTGATAGTAACCAGTTTTTTCAAGAATCACAATTACACCTCCCTTATCATTAGATGTGCTAATACTGTGTGATTTCAGAGTGAAGGAATTTTAATTTAGAGTAGTTCTAAACCAGGGATAAGCATTCTTGTTAGCGTTATTTGATCCATCCCTTTTATTTTTTCTTATTTTATTTTACAAATTAAAGTTCTAAAGATCCCTACGTTAAATATTCAAATCCCGTTCTAAGGTGTCAATACCACTTTGAAATTCTTAGCCAGTATGGCGTTCTATTAAATGAGGTCAAATTTCTTCAGTTTTAGAACTGATAATTAGTAATTCTGCAATGCACATGATTCAGGGTTCGTAGCCAGCTAAGAATCCGGGAAGCCACCTGAGAATCCAGGCAGCCACATCAACCAAAGGAGGTCTGAAGCACTGGTGAGTGGGGTGCCGCAGCGTGATGGTTTCAGCCCCATCCCATCAGGGAGCCACGGTGCGAAGAACAGTTCCAGCAGGGATCCTGTTGCAACTGCCTGTCTTGCTGCAACATCTTGGCAGGAGACAGCTAGATGTATCATCCTTCAGCACCCTGCTCGCCGGTGTCTCAGAGCGTCTTTGGTTGGTGTGGCTACTTAGCTTCTAAGGTGGCTTTTGGGGGGCTATTTATGGTTGGTGCAATGGTGCAACAGCCTTAAAGGTGAACAGCAAAATTTACAGGGTTTCAATTCTAGCTTAGGATGTCATAAATATTGAACAGACTGTTAGCTGTTCTATAGATAGATAGATAGATAGATAGACAGACAGACAGACAGACAGACAGACAGACACTCTTGCCATTTCCACACTATACTGTTATAGAGCTATTATTCCACTTTCAACATCCTATGGAATCTTGGGGTTTGCAGTTTAGGGAGGGGCCTTGCAAGGATTCCATAGGATGTCAAAAGTGGAATAATAGCACTATGACAGTCTAGTATGGAAATGTCCATAATCTTCTTGCACAGCCCAGACACCTCTCTTGTCTTGCTGGAGGTCTGTTTATTGTATCAGGAATGGATTTGACTCCATTTTCTGTGTTATGCAATAATGTAGGGCAAATATGTTGAGTGCTACATTTCTGATGCTAAAGTTAGATTTGATCCTTACCTGATTAATCAATATTCCAGAGAAGGTATGGAACTGGAACGAGAGAGGCAATAAAGTTTGGCTTCCCCGTGTGCTGTTACAAAGCACTCCACATAGAAGAACTGTATTTGCTTCTATCCAGTGTGAGGCTTTGGGACAATAATGTGGAAGAGCACAGCTAGTTCCTCTGAAAAGTTTCTGTACTGCCAAGTCTGGAGACCAATATAGACAAAAGTTGTACATTTCTCTAAACCAGCAGTTCTTAATCTTTTCTTTACCATGGACTCCCTTTAAATATCTTTTGTCCCCACAGACCACCAGGACCTAACTCATGATTTAAAACCCTAAAGTGCACCAAATTTGGAGAGAGAGGCGAAAGAAATACACACACTCCTAGTATGGTTCGAGATATTGTAATGAAACTTTGTACAAATCGTGTCTATCACCAGCAAAAAGACTCTTGGTCTATGACCATCTTTCTTTCTTTCTTTCTTTCTTTCTTTCTTCCTTCCTTCCTTCCTTCCTTCCTTCCTTCCTTCCTTCCTTCCTTCCTTCTTTCTTTTTCTTTTTCCTTCTTTCTTATAAAAGCTCATAACATTTCTTCAAGGATTCTCAGACTCCCTATGAGGACATCATGGCCCCATGGGGGTCCACAGACCACAAATTAAGGTCCCTATCACACTACACTGTTATAGCAATATTATTCCACTTTAACTGCACCCTGTGGAATTTTGGGATTTATAGTTTCGTGAGGCACTGGAGCTGTCTTGCTGAGAATTCTAAATGCCTCTCCTTAAATTGCAGATCCCACGATTTCATGCGATATCGCCATGGCAGTTAAAGTGGAATAACAGCTGTATAACCATGTAGTGTAATACGGCCCTAAGAACGTGTGGTCTGAACAATAGACACATGTAAAATCTAACCCACAAGAGGGCACTCTGGGGGTACTTCACGCATTTCACACACCTACATGCACTTTTTCCTCTTGCCTATTCCCACCAGAGAAATCCCAGTCCAAGACGTGCGCTGTCCCCACAGTAATTCATGCCTTTCGCTACACACTGGATGGTGTAAAATGTCCTCTCACGCCAAGCACCCAGGCCACATGTCATGAACAGGCCCTGTGTTGACTCTGGACGCAAAGAGTTGGCCAGGAACTCGACCAGTTAAGGCCTGAAATGTCACAAACAAAAACCCTCCATTTTAAGCAAACCTCTCAAATGAGATTCAGGCCTGTGACTCTCACACCGTTGTGTACGATTTTGAGCATCTTTGCCTAATAAAGAAGCCAGTGAGCTTCAAAAGCTTGCATAATATATTTTACACTTTCCGGTTGGCCCAATAAAGGCATCACTGTCATTTTATATTTTTCTGTATTTTGCTGCATGGCCAAAATGGCTGCCCCAAATATGTTATTTTAGTGTATTGTGTTACTTATTTGCAATATTTTATTTTGCTGATTTATGAGAGGGTAGCCAATACATATACTTTACAAGGTGGTGAGAACAGTGGGGTTTCTTCCTATTGTTCTGCTTCAGAGAAATACAGAATCCTATTTCTTCCTCCTGCAGGGCCCCTATGTCAGATTGTTGCTGATGTTGTAATATGCCTTCAAGTCAACTCTGACTTGTGACAATCCCTTTCTAGAGTTTTCTTGGTAAGATTTATTCAGAAGAAGTCAGCTATTGCCTTCCTCTGAGGCTGAGAGCATGCGACTCGCCCAGGGTCACCGAGTTTGATTCCATGGCTGAATGGGGATGTGAACCCTTCTCTCCTAGAATCCTAGTCCAATACTCTAACCCACTAAATTATATTGGCTCTCTATGTTAGGCTATATTGGGAGAAATTTCTCTGTTGACACCTGTCAGGTTGGCTTTGCTATCCTTGCCATATTTTTAGGTAGTTGTTTTGTATTCATGCTTTGCGGGATTTACTGTGCTAAAAGGGGATGATGAGATCGGCTGGCGACTCGAGTGCTGGGAACCGAGGGGTGTCATTGTTACAAACTGTGATAGTGTAGGGGCATACTAATTAGGAAATAATTAATCAATAGCTTAATAGCAGACACATTGAATTAGGAAAAAGAGCAATGTGGCCAGGGGAAACAAGAAGAACGCTTGTGCTTGCAGCTGGATGCAGATAACAGGAAAATCAGCTTGTAGAACTTAGAATGACAGGAAGCCAAGTAGAGCAACGGTAGATAGTAAAAGAGATAACCAACTGAGTAGGCTCAACAGGTGTGAAAGAGAGGTAGACTTTGTGGGTTCGAGCGTCCGGAGTAGGCCAAACTAGGCCAAAGAGAGGGGGAGTGACCACAAGAGATGAACTTTGGTGACCGAGAGCCTCATAAAGCTTCATTTTAATATTAAAAATCACACCCCTAGGGAGGGGTCTGGTATTAAAATTTGGGACTGGCTCTAGGGGCATGTGTAGTGCTTGTACGCTGACATGATGATGTATTCATGACATAGTTCCTATACGCATGTATTTGGATTAGCCAATAATTAGCATTTCTTGCTTCTGTAATGGACGCTTAGCAGGGTATAAAGCTACTTGTGTGTGGCCATTTTCTTTGGAGTCGTATATTTTGAGTGCCTGATGCACAACTGCTCCCCTCTTGTACAAGGGAAAATCATTTAATAAATTCTTTACATTTTTTTGCTGCTAAAACCCTGGTGTGATTTTGAATTAATGCAGTAACAATAGGAGGACAGACACAGGCGAACAGGCTCGGCTTCAAAGTCGAACTCCTGGCAAGCTGAATGAGAAAATGGGAGGAAGATGGAATAAGCTGGGAAAGGAGTTGTTATGGTTAGAGATCAAATGGGATGTTAGGGTACATTTAATTGACATATTAAAACTTATACAGTACTGCAAATCCAATGCTTCTTTAGTTTTGGCATTGCCAAGGTGTACTGTTGTTTCTTTGATGTGCCCGAAAAACCTTTTGAAACCTCTAAACCTAATTCTTTGAACTTGGAACTGTACAATATAACATCAGACACAAGAAATGCTGGCTTGTGGTATGGCAAAGGACAAAACAGCATTCATGTAGTGGGACAACAGGGTCCTGCACTGCTCTTCAGTACAAGGCGCTTGTAGAAACCGTTTAAAAATAGAAATAAAAATCCACACTTTGTCCAACTGGTAAAATAACAGCACTAATTTCCACCTCAAAATGAGCAACATGTAAAATGGATTACTGAGGGTCAGGGAACAGACAAACAAACAAACAAACAGAAAAGCAATATCCAAGCATTTTCCACAAAGCTGAAAGTGTTGCACAATGTTCCCCAGCAGAAGAAATTTCTTACATTGCAGTCGCATCCATAATAAATTACTTCCAGGAATGAGTACGTTGTTGGCATGGGAGTAAAAAAATAAATTTGTAATTAGAAATGTAGAAGTGCTTGCGAATTGAGTCAAGGGTGTGCAACACATCCTATGCCACCCTAAGAGTAGGTGAGCACCCTATCCCTTTGAAAGTAGTCATGCTTCATGTGTGGGGCAGAGTGAAGGAGAAACTCAAAACGCCCTTGGAAATTGCTTGTGCATCACCAGGAGACCCAGTTCACATCTTGGGCATCATGACTCAGTCTGAACTTGAGAAGTTGGAGGCCCACAATGCCATCACATGACCCTCTTGGAAGATTTACAATGACTATTTATTGCTAGAATAACCTTGAACACAATGAGTCATAACCTTACGATGCTACTGGCCTGGAAGCCTGTTTGTGTTCTTGGTATCACAGTAGTCCTTAGATCAAATGAGCCTGCCGGCTTATGATGAAGCTCAAGTCCAAAGCAAAAGCTAAATATATTGGCTGGAATTCACTAAGAAAGTTACAAATGCATAACCTGGAGTTATGTATTCACGGCTTGTTTCATGTTCACAGTCCCAAGGTACTCCCTAATAAAAGTTCCCCAATCCCCATTTGGTGGGCAGAAGAAACTGTTATCCATGGGAGTCTGCTCCTCTGTTGATTGGGAAGCAGCTGACTGATGTTTCACTCGCACAAGTGATCTCTGGTGAAGGGGGCATTGTGACAGGAACCCCACATCTAGCTGTAACATCGGTGATTGATCGCAAGAGAGAGTGGGAGCATTGGTCAACTGCTGCACCATAAATGAGGCTGGGGGGAGCGCACTGGACTTGGAGATTGTACGTAGCTACGGAACTAAAGTGGTTATGTGATCGAAACTGCCTTAGTGAATTCTAGGTGTGGTTTTCAACAATTTACAAATACTTAGCTATGGAAACAGACATAAAATTCAAGCAGCATCACACGCTTGGGATTCTCCAGGAGATGGGAAATGCTGGAATAGGTCAAAAGCATCCCTGTTACCCAGCTGGAGTTTCAATAGCACCCCAGTACAATAAGCCCTAATCTGGGAGTGAAATATGGAAACCATCTATCCATCCATCCACCCATCCATCCATCCATCTGTCTATATTGGCCCTGTGTGAGAGCCAGAGAACAGAATGAGAACACTTCCTTCTTCCTGTGGAGCCTGGAAATGTGGCTGATGCAAGAGCTCCAAAGGCTGGAGGGGAAGTGGCCTCAGAGTGAGCGTGGGATGGTGCAGAGCTGGTAAAAGGGTGGGATGTTGCCCAAGCCACTCTCTTGGGGGGTTGTGTCAAGGTCCTGGGGAAGCAGGAGTGGCTCCAGCCGGAAGCTCTGCAGGACGGTGGTAAAGAAAAGGAAAAGCTCCGTGCGGGCCAAGCCTTCGCCCAGACAGATCCGCTTCCCTGGAAGAAAAATAGGAGAGTTGTCAGGCGGCAAGGACAGACATTACCAGCCTCCTGGGGAGCAACCAGAGGAATTATTTTTCCCTTTTCCTTCCTTCCTTCCTTCCTTCCTTCCTTCCTTCCTTCCTTCCTTCCTTCCTTCCTTCCTTCCTTCCTTCCTTCCTTCCTTCCTTCCTTCCTTCTGTTTGGCTAACCATTTTTACTGAATAAAATTTTCATTGCATAGAATAAAAATTGAATAACTTACAGCAAAAGCCAACTACAAACTGTAAAGAAAAACTAAACTTACTACCTTCCACCACACTCCTCCCACCCACAACCTGTACATACAGTGCGCCCTTCATATATGCAGGGGTTCCATTCCAAGAACTCTCATGTAGAACAAAAAATGCAAATGCTCCCTCCCATTATTGTCAATGGACGCAACGTGCACACACATGCACTAGAGTGGGCACGTGTCCGGCATGTCCATTGATGATAATGGGACACAAGGCTTTGTGTGACCTTACGCTGAGCATGTGAACAGCAGAGGGTACACTGTAGAACAAACACTACAACTGGCAAATTTTTACAGGATCACTTCCATCTACTTTTTCCATAGATATAATTTAACTCTTAAAAACTATCTGTCCTTAGCTTATCTATAGGTTACACTTTATCCCTGACATATTCCGCACCACACTGTTATAGTGCTATTATTCCACTTTCAACATCCTATGGAATCCTGGGGTTTGCAGTTCTGGGAGGGGCCGGCCGGCCCCTCCCAGAACTGCAAACCCCAGGATTCCATAGGATGTTGAAAGTGGAATAATAGCACTATAACAGTGTGGTGCGGAAAGGCTCTCTATATTTAACTCACATTAATTAAAGAAAGCCAACAGTCATCAAATCACCCTTGTTATTTTTCAAATAGTCAAAGAGGGGTTTTCAGTCTTTCAAAAACACTTTGAGCAATTTTTCTATCATCAAAATACAGATAGCCCTCCACATCTGTGAGTTACAATTGCAAGCCTGATTATTCTTGGATTATTTGTTGCCGTCTCCGCTGCCGCCGCCCTATGCGATTTTTAATACTTCCTCCCTCTCGCCCATCTCCTTCCTTGGGTGTGTGGCAAGGTGGGGGTGGCATCAGGAGAGGGTTTGTGGTGCTAATAAATCAGGCTGTGAGCCATCCTTAGCTGGCCAAGCAGCTACTGGCGAAGGAGGAGGAGGACCAGAGGCAGGTTTTTAAAGGGCTGCATAGGCTGATTGGAGATGCTGAGAGGGAAGGTTACCCCATAAAACAAGCACCTGAGGTGGAGGGGCAGGGGCTGGAGAAACTTGCAAACAATCAAATCTGCGAAAGTTGAACCCACAAATGTGGAGGGCTGACTAATGCTACAAAATCCTGAAATTCAACCCGCAGAGTACACGAACAAGCTTCTCAACCCTTACACATAGGGTGTGTGCTGAGAGAGAATAAGAAGACCCACAATCTACAGTTCTAAAAGCAAGTATGTGATACCAAACAAACAAAGTAGCAGTGATGTATTTTAAGTCGTTTACGCCGAGACCCAAGTCAAGTTTCAAGTCTCTACCTTCAAGTCTCAAGTTGAGTCTCAAGTCCTTGAAGATACTCTCAAGTCAAGTCTCAAGTCTGGAAGCCAACTTTATACTTCAACCAGAATTGAAGCCAGAATTATTGGATAAAGTGAAATAAATTCAGTTTTAACAATTTAAGCAGAGTTAGCTCTCCACACTTGCAATCTTGTCATCTGCAGCTTTGGAAGTGGGGAATAAGATCCTATCTTACTCCTCATTACTGAAGCTTCAAAAGCTTTAAAAGGAAGGATCCTTCTTCCTCAAGCCCATTGCCTAACACATTTGCTGTTCTCTTCTGAGAAATGCACCCTGCACTCTGGGGCGAGTCTTGTCTTTTGCTCTTAGGAAATGTTTTAGAAGGCTCCTCCGATATGCAGCGGGGACAGGCTGCTGAGCAGACCTCAAGCCTGCCCCAAGCCCATTGCCTAACTCCTTTGCTGTTCCCCTCTGAGAAATGCACCCACGCTTTGGGCTTGGGACAGATTGTCATGTGAGTAGTAGGCAAAAAGAGATGGAGGCATTGTTCAAAGTCATAAGGTTTCTGAATGAATGTGTTATGCTACTGAACCAAGCAAGTCAGTCCCTAAACATATACAAATCTCGAGTCGAGTCAAGTCAGTGCATTATTTATGGCCGAGTCAAGTCCGAGTCAAGTTCCTGAAGCACCTGAAGTCCGACTTGAGTCCGAGTCTATCAGCTTGAGTCTACATCCCTGCGAAGTAGCTAACAAAGAAAAATGTGGTCCCTTTCCTGGTCCGTTTGTTTAGGAGCACTCTACCTGAGGAGAAAGGCACAAAGGCATCATTCTTCTTGAAGCATCCGTTCTCATCCAGGAAGTTCTCTGGGTTGAAATCAGAGGGGCTTTTAAACATTGTGGGGTCATGCAAGACAGTGCTGAGCAAAGGGTAGATCTCTGTCCCCTGGTAAAGGAACCAAAAAGGAATTGTGAGCTCAGAACTGCAAAGATTCAGAGAGGGCATCAGCCTGTTCCAGAACAGAGTATCTCACAGTGTGCTCTTCCACCCCCTTATGATCCATGGGCTCCCATTAAAGAGGTTCTTCTTGACTGCCTCTCCTAGAACTTGTGTTTTTAACCTCCATTGATTTTTAAATGCTTTTCAAGCGGAGTGGGTTTCGAGAATTGCATATCTCAAGAAGAGACCTAAGATGCATCCATTTAATAGCTGGATGCTTCTCTGCTGCTTCTCCCCAGTCCCCCAGTGTGGAAACAGTTGTCTAGGGGGATCTGAAGCACAGAAAAAGTGAGGGTGGGTGGGTGGTGTTGTCACTGCATCACTGGAACAGTATTCCAGGACCAAAAAGATGCATTAGGGGCTACAGATTGAGCTAACATTCACAAGACGGTAGCCGATATTAGCAGATATGCCAGTGGGTGTGGACTGAGCTAAATTGGAATATCCAACGAACATCTATTTTAGCAGGGGCAGTCCCAATTATTTCTCTATCATCCTATATTTTGAGCTGCCTTCAAACTGCCCCAGTGTGTCTCCCTTTTTCCCACGGCTCTTTTTGTTCTCAGTTTACTTCAGTTGCTGCAAACTGAATGTGCATTCACTTAACTCAGCATGTAATCGAGAAGAGGAGGTGAAGTCTTGCCCTTCCTTTGTTGTTCCCAGCAGACCCAGGCAAAAGGAAGCTGCTGCACTCTCTCCTAGCTTGGGTGTTCTTCATTAAGACTTCTGGCCATCTTGGCCACCCTCTGATGCTGCTTGAGCCACATGTATCCCCATTTTCCAGTGTGAAACATGATCAGAGGCATGATGACTATTGCTCACACTTTCAAGGCAACACATGCCTAGGCCTTACTCTGCCTTTCCTGGCTACTGTACCTTAGGGATGAGGTATCCTCTGAATTCAGTGTCACGAATAACCATGTGGATCAGATCCATGGGTATGAGATCACTGAATCTCTGTACTTCATGGATGACAGCGTCCATGTACGGCATCTGGCTCCGGTCTTCAATGTTTGGGATACGATTACGGCCAATCACTTGGTCAATTTCCTCATGCACTTTTTCTGTCAAAAGTAATCACTGGATTAGTTCTTTAGATTTCTTAATGCTCAAAGGGAACTAAGATTCTATTTCCAGCATAGCTAAAGGAAGGCAGTAATCCTCTGAATACCAGTTGCAGGAAGACTGACACGTCCCCTTGGGCAACCAAAAAGAGGGAATGTGACTGGGTTGGCATGGTGGCCCTTTTTCACCCAACTCCTTCCATGGGTATGTGGGGGTCAGCAGGAGAGTGTTTGTGATGCTGAGAAATTGGGTTGTGAGCCATCCTTAGCTGGCCAGGTAGTGGCTGGTGGAGAAGGAGGAGGACCAGAGGCAGGTTTGTAAGGGCTGCGTGGCCTGATCGGAGCTGCTGAAAGCGAAGGTTCCCTCAGAAAAGAAACACTGGAGATGGCACGGGTTGCAGAAACTCACAAATAATCAAATCCATGAAACTGAAACCTGGAAATGTGGAGAGCCGACTGTATTTCCAAAATGACCACGCGAAGTTACTGGTATGCCTCTTTTTGGTTATCAAACATTTTTGAGAACTCAAACTTGGGTGGAGAAGTGGAAAGTAGGGTGAAATTTTACACAGAAACTAAACTATGCTCAGATGCCAGCTTGCTAAAGGCCTGCCACAAGTGGAGAAGAACACTAGAGTAGTTTCCCCACATCTACCTCTCTATACCCTATATAGCTTGGGTCCAGGCTATTGGAAGGACTATATATTCATTTGTGAGCTCATTTAAGTTCTAGGATCTTCTATAGAAGCCCCTTTCTCTGTCCCACCACCTCCTCAGGCTTGTTTGGTGGGAACAAAGGAGAGGGCCTTCTTGGTGGCTGCTCCCAGACTTTGAACCCCCTCTCCAGGGAAACTAGGCTGGCTCTCTCATTGATCACCTTCCATCAGCGACTGAGACATTCTTGTGCTACCAGGCTTTTAAAAACGAAATGCAATGCTGTATGGTGGCATTTTAAAGGTTTGTGTATAATCTTTGTATATAATCTTTCAATGAATGTTAATGTTTTTAGCTTTATAAATTGTTTTTAAATTTCTCGTATATTTTTATTGACACTTTGCTGTAGTTTCTAACCTGTGTTGTTTTTAAAACATGGCCCATTTCCTCAGTACCCTGTTATAGTGCTATTATTCTACTTTCAACCTCCTGTGGAATTCTGGGGTCTGTAGTTTATTGAGGCCCAAGAGCTCTCTGGCTGAGAATTGTAAATGCCTCTCCCTAAACTGCAAATCCCAGGATTCCACAGAGTGTTGAAAGTGGAATAATAGCACTATGACAGTGTAGTGTGGAAATGGGCATGATGTTAGCTCCCCTGAGTCTCATTATTGGGAAACAGACAAGATATTGATGATGATGATGATGATGATGATGATGATGATGATGATGTTACCTTGCACCTCAGGATATTTCATCAGAAGCAGAAAGCCATATCTCAGAGTGGAGCTGACTGTTTCTGTTCCAGCAAAGAACAGATTGAGAGTGGTGATCTCCAAGTTCCTCTCATTAAATTCTCTGGTTGGATTGCCTTTCTCCTGAAAGCAGGACAGAACGAGAGAAGATTCCAAGAAGGGCCACCGGCATGTGGAATGGGAAATACATTCCGTCCTGAACTGAGACTAGACGAGCAATGTGCACTCCCCCCACTAGACTCCCATTGCTCATCTTCAGATGCAAAGCAGGTGAAACGTTAGCTGGCATTCTGTGTTGCAGTTGCAGATTCTTAACCTAGAGTTCTGGATCCGTAATTGTTCCACATTCATTAACACTGTGTAGTCACAATCATAGCAATATTGCCACACTTGCAATGCCCCCCCAACCTACTCTACCAGGCAGAGGGGGCTCCAAGAGATGGAGTCCTGTTCAGCTAGTGATCGAGGTTCAAGAGAATGATGTTTCCTCACCTTCTCCTGTCAGTGAGGGTGGCTGTGACAATCAGAAGCAGAGCCCCTGTTGCAATTCCTAGGGTTGCTAGATCTTAAGGCTTAGCCCTCCAGTTTTTGTTCGACATCTCCAGGGGTAAGATTAGGGTGCAGATTCTCTAGTTTTGGTGGGCTCAGCTCCGCCCAAGAGGAAGACCACTGTCTACCAATCTCCAGCTCTAGCTAGTTGATAATCTGCTTGCTACAATCTAGAATGCTTAACTGATTTGTTGCTACAACTTGCAAAGATTTTCTAGGGGCTCTATGTATTTGCTCAGTGCTGTAAGCTTCCTTCTTCCCTTCCAGTCTTTGTGGTGCCAGGGCTCATCTTCCATTCTGCTCTGCATTCACATTCTGACTAGAAGCAGGTAGGATAAGTTAAATGTCTTTATCCCATCTCTCCAAGTAAGGGAGAAGAAATAATCCCCTTATTTCACTGTGATCTGGAAATAGCCCAGCGTAGCTAAGATTTCTGTCTCAATTTCCAGACAGGAAAATATGCTGAGTAGGTGTGTTTGAATGATAAGCTCTTTTCTACAGCCCAGTCAGCATGGCTATGGAGGCTATGGCAGGAGGAGGGAGTTACAGTTCAAAATATTTTGGACATTTGTTGCAGATCTCCACCACCTTCATGTACAAACAATGTACCTTTTCCATCTGGATGAGGAAGCAATCGATGAAGTTCCGTGCGGCGTTGGGGTCAAAAGTCTCTTTGTTCTCTTTCACTTTCTTGGCAACAAAGAGCCTCATGTCTTCCAGATAGTCATAGACCTTGGTGTGGGGCCCTGGGAAGTACCTCAGGAAGTCGGCATAAATGTCGTAGAACTGCACAAAGAAAGAAACCCATGCCTGGCAGGTCATCTGCCATATTCCTCCATGGTATCAGCAGCAACACCTCAGTTTGCTTTGGAAGAATTTCTGGACCTAGTAACAATGGGGCGTCCAAGAGCGAAGTTTTGTTCTAAGTAGGATGAGCCAAAGGTACACAAATACACCCCCAAATGTAACTGAGCTGCTGTGAAATCAAAGATTGTTCACAAACATTCAACTATTGCAGGTGATATGCATCAAGAATGATGTGGAAGTCTAAAAGCTTCACAAGTTGCCCAATGACAGTATAGCTTAAAAAATGTTGCTAGAGCAGGCGTGGAATGAAACAAGGAAGGCACACAGACATGGGGAGAACAGAATCAGGAGAGCAAGGAACCAGCGACAGGCAAGCAGAAGATATAATTCATGGTTACACAGTTTGCAAAGATTTATCATTTCCTCCAAAATCAGCTGTTCTGACACCTGACAGTGTTAGGGTTATCACAGTCTGAAAAGCAAAAAAGAGGACCCATTCACTGGCTGACTGATCGCTATGATTGTTGCATGTTTACCTTGGAAGAAGAGGAAAAAGAGGACATGCTGGGGAATAGGGGGACATATGGTATCTCTAGGCAGCGTCTGAGTGCACATGGCATGATAGGGAAGAAGCCCAATGAACTTTGGCTTATTTTACTACAAGCAGGATCACTGCAGAGGCATTAACTTGTCAGCAGAGTGGATGCAAAGAGAGTCATGGAAGCCACATCTTGTTCTCAGCATAGGATTCTTAGGCCCCAGACACACACCAAACCTCTCTGTTTTATTCCTGGGCCTGCTGTCTGGCCTATTGTGAAATCACAGAATATTTACAAGCATTCTAACCCTTGCAGGGGACAAGAGTTGAGTACAAATGCCACTTTAGTTTGGCCATTTGAAAGCTTTATAAGAGTCTCTGTGACAGCAGAGGCTTTAAACCTGTTTGCAGAGCAGAAGTGGAGAGATATGCTGAAGAGAGATGGGGAGATCAAATGTAGAAGGGACAGTGAAGTTGAGATAGAAAGTCAAAGACCATCCTAATAAAAACTTGTGAGTATGTCTGTGGGTCTAGCAATCTTTATTGTAGTTTCAAGGCCATATAATTTAGACACCTAAAATATAAGACATACACACACACACACACACACACACAAAGGAAATAATATTTTTTATATTTTAAATTATTTTAAATCTACCTGTTGCCTGCAATATCATCCTCAGTCACTAGGTGGCAGATTTCTCAAAGCAGAAAAGAGGAAGCTGAAATCAAGCCTGGTTTATTTATTTCTCCAGAGGACTTCTAGGCAACTACATGTGGTTCAGAATATCGGTAGTGAAAACAAGCCTCCATTCTGCTTCCTTCAACAAGTATCATGAGCCCTTCAAAAGGTTAAGAAAGGGCCATGGGGAGATTCACTTAGGTAAGGATAGAGAAAAAGAATGGTAAGAAAGCAAAATAGTGGGAGATGAGGATAAAGTAGAGAAAGTAGCGGGAAGAGAAGGAACACTCATGTGGAAAGAGAGACATCATCTGTATAGATAGTGACAGAAGAGAAAGAGCACCTGTACAGGAGAGGGGAGAAAAAGAGTACAGGGGTTCAGGGATGGGTAACGAGAGATGAACATTTGTTGGGTGGAAAGGAAAGAACATCAGGGTAGAGATGACCTCCAGTGGGTTTCTAAGCATTTTTAAGCTGAGTACTACTGCAAAGGGAGTAGCATTGGGTACCTGGGCCCAAGCTGTGCTCATCTCTCGGAAGCTGTCGTTCATCATCTCCATGAGAGCCTGGAATTCCTTGTCCTCATATTCAAAGCGGTCCCCAAAAACAATGGAGCAAATGACATTGGAGGCAGCACGGCTGAGGAAGTAGGTGGGGTCGAAGGGCTTCCCTGAAGCACGACGGCAAGAGAGAATGAGTGAAGAATCAATCCACTGAAAGAGCCCCGTTGCCAAGAACAGGACCCCTGTGCACACCATGCCCACTAAATGTCTGGGAACAGAAGGAGTTATATAGTCCCTCTTGGCTTTAGAGGCTGTGGTACTTTCACTGAGCGGAAGGAATTCAGCCTGCTGTTGGCACCTCGCTTACCCTTAGTCTTCTGAAATTCCGCCAGCAGAAACTGGGCCTCCTCCTGGATTCGATCTTGAATGCTTTTTTTCCCCATTCCAAAATTCCTCAAGACGGTGAGAGAGAACTGGCGCATCTGTTTCCAGCGCTCTCCATTGGAAAAGACCACCCCTGAGAGAAACAGGAAAGAAATGGCAGGGCAAACAGGAAGCGGAAGAAAGAGGAGGAACCATGATTGCAAAGACAGCTAGGATGCCTCACCGTATCCTTGGAAGTTGCGCTCAAGGATAGGGTTGGTTACCCTTCCACTGAATTCTTCTGCCTTGTCTATCAGGGCTTCCTTCACAGCCTGGTGTCCACATAAGACCACAATCGGACGTGTTCCAAAATAGACAGTGAAAACAGAGCCATATTTTTCACGCAGCTGTAGAGGGAAATGAGTTTTCATATCCGGTACAATCATCAATGTTTAGGCAGACATTGTAATGGTATCCTTTGAACATTGGCGGAGCTTGGAGTGTTGGGTGGGGCGAGAGAGGGCGGGGCTACGGCGTGAGGGGCGTGACTACTGTGCAGGGGACGTGGCTGCGGTGTGCAGGGGCGTGGCTATGGGCCGGGACGCCCCAGAAACATTGCTGCCCGGGGCGAATCGCCTCCCCCGCCCCCTTGTTCCTACGTGACTGCCTTTGAAGTGGTTCTGTCCCTGAACCCAAGTGCTAGGAGACCAGTGGATTCAGAGTCCATTATGGGAACCAATGGATGAATCTTCCCAATTTGGAGTCAGGCAGCACAGTTCGCAGAACAGTCAGCTCTCCACATTTGCAGGTTTCACTTTCACAGATTTGATTATTTGCGAGTTTCTCCAATCCCTGACCCCCACCACCTTACCCATTTCTTTTCCCAGTGGAACCTTGCCTCTCGGCAGATCCAGCCAGGCTGTGCAGCCCTTTAAAAACCTGCCTCTGGTCCTTCTCCTCCTCCACCAACCACTGCCTGGCCAGCTAAGGGCGGCTTCCAGTTTGAGATCTTAGCACCACAAACCCTTTCCCAATGCCCTTCCCCATTGCACAAAGAAAGAGATGGATGAGATGGAGGAAGTATAGGGCCCTCATGTCTACCCACTCCCTTTTCCTCTCCTTTCTCTGACCCGCTTGGACCCTGGGGGCCTCTTCTCTCCACCATGCCTCAGCCCCTTTCCCACAGAAACACTCATACATTTTGATATTTGTGACTTTCCCGTTTTTGCAGGGGTCCTGAGCCTCTAGCCCTAACAAATGTGGAGGGCTGACTGTATACTGATTCTTAATGAGGAGTTTTCTTTTCAGTTTAAATCAAGGGTTTGGTCAAAGCAGTCATTCCTTTGGAGTAAGTGCTTATCTTTCTTGCACTCATCAGTTCCCCCATCCAAATCCGTGTATACGCCCCAAGCTTTTCTCTTTCCAGGAAGAAAGCAGCTCTGCACAGCCTCATTCAAAGCTCTCTAAGCAACCCTCAGGAAGGCGTTTCTCAACTAGGTTGGTGCAAAGTAAACATTTTCATAAATAAATCCATTCAGCAAATAAGGCACCAGCAAAACCTCAGGGAAGAAAAAAAAACTTCATCAAATATTTAGCCACCAGAAAAATGCAATCCAGGAATACAAACGGAGCCAGTGTGTACAAACATTCACCCTGTTGCTTTCCAGCTCCTTGCTAGACACAGTATACTAGGGGGAAAAAATAAATAAAATCTCTTGCCGTGTAGTTGTGTTAACCTGATGCAACAGGTTACAGACAAACAGGCTTAGCTTGACATAAACTTTCATGGATCACAGCCCATTTCTGGAAACGTCGATAACTTCAGAATGTAGGACCTTACATTTCTCTTTGTTGAAATTCAATAGTAACAAGGACTTGTGGCATCCAGGCCTTTCCTACCAGGCAGCCATTGACTTTACACTGTTTTTGCCATGCTTATTTCACCCTTTTCAATTTTTTTTAAAAAACTATTTACTGGTATGCAGATGGTTTTGAGTGCAAAATGAGCTAATTTTTCACAAGAACAACCATTTTTGCACACAAAAAACCCCCACCTAGGAATCTGGAAAAAGTGCTTTTTTAAATGAAAATTATGCTTTTTGTATGCAAAAAAATATTTGCCCACCCCCCAAAAAAAAGTTTTGTGCAAAATTAAAGCTTTTTCTGCTAAAATCATTGGGGGGTGTTGTTGTTGTTATTTTTTTAAGATCCAAATTAGTTTCTGAACAGCGTATTTTGTAAGGGAAAAAGCAGTGTATTTTATGCACAAAAATATTTTTTCAATGAACCACACAGGGATTTTATGCAAAATCGTTGGAGGTGTTTTGTACGCCTGCATATTTGTATTTTAAAATTCATATGTATATCTACACACAAGAATTTCTCAAAACATTTCAGAATGTGCAAATACTGGATAAGAACTTCATATAAATATTCACTTCCTCCCATCACGAGGAAAAATGTTGCAGAAATTATTTGTTCTGACAGGCAGGACAAACCAGTCAAATATTTACATCCCTATCTGTGTTACTGCCTTCTCTTTACATTGCAAAATATTTTCCAGGTACTTCAAGATGGAAGGCACTTCGTGATAAAGGTCATATCTCTTCCTCCTGAATGGAATTGCTGTGGTAAAGTGGGGGGAAGCAGTAACAAATTGTAAAAATGCAGTTACAAATCAAAATGACGATCCTTTCTGTCTGTGTGCCAAGTAAAATTCCATGAGTGAGGAAGACCACTGTACAATAAACATCTCATCACTGTGTTTGATTTCCCAGCAAGTGGTCACTATGCAAAGTGAGTCATAAAAACATTCAGGGTAAAAACAAATGAAGGATAAAAACAATAGCATTTGACCAATGGAGTTTTGCATAGAACAAAACAAACTTTTAGATTTTGCAGAACTTCTCACAGAAGAGTTTGAGAAAGTAGCACTTTCTATACAGGTCCAAACCCAACTGAGACTGTATCCGTACTGCACATATATAGCATCTTAATCCCGATTTAACTGCAGTGGCTCCGTCTTATGGAATCCTGGGATCTATAATGTCATGAGGAGCTAAGACTTCTCTACCGCTCTCCCCTGAACTCCATCACTAAAGCTCTCTAGTAAAGGATTCTAAGACCCTTACTAACCTACAAATCCCAGGTTTCCACAGAATGGAGGCATAGCAATTAAAGGAGCATCAAACTACTATCCTGGAAAGTAATCCAGACAGAGGATAGCATTTTGTTTGTCTGCTGTCCTTTAGGGTAGATGTGGCTTCCACCACATCAACTGGTACACACAGAAACAGTGAGGATGGAAGATGATATTTCAGCTGGAGGTATGTGTGCAGGAATATCTAGAAAATTTGGGGAAGATAGAAACACGTTGAGGGGAATTGCAAAGAAAAAAATCAGCTTTTCAAGGCTAGTTCAAGAGAAGGGATGGAGATGGAAGAAGGCTAAGAAGATGCAGAAGGGATGGAGATGGAAGAGAGCTAACCCAATGCCTTGGTGAATCTTGGTAGTTTCCTTAGGTTTGCTCTAACATCCAAAGTTCCTGGGGCTGGATTCCAGAAGACAACCACTCACCTTGAGAAGAGATTTTAGGGTTTCTGAGGACTTGATCTGCAGGAAATTCCCAATTAGAGGCAGGGGAGTGGGTCCAGGAGGGAGCCTCCCCTTCTGTGACAGTTTCCTCTTAGCTGATATGAGCAGAAGCCAAGATGCATAGACAACAAGGAGGACAGTGACTGTACTAGCCCACTCCATGTTGCAGCTTGCCACCTGTCTTTCTCCTTTTGCAGAGTGTGGATACCTGTCCTATCTTGCTGGCGTTCTATGGTATTTTATTGGGGCTGGATTGGGTATGCCTTCTGGGTTATATAACTGTGCAGAGCAAACATGTCAAGTGCTTAATCCTTGGAACTAGAAACAAATTCAATAGTCACTTTTCTGGTTAATCAGTGCTATGGATATTTGGTCCACAAAATATGTCTCTTTTAATGTCAGTGTTCCTGCAGAGAAAAGTATTTCTAAGATATCATCTTTTAACCTGTGTTTATCAGCTGTAGAATACCTCAGGTGTTACTTAACTGTGTATATGTATTTATAGGCTGTAAACTCATCACTGAACACAGAAGCAATGCTGGCTGACACTGGACCTCTCTGAAAATAGCTTTGTCGTTCCATTTCTTGAGCATTTTCATAGTTTTCATAGGATGACAAAACCTGAGACAAGGGTCTTCAAAAAGAAGGGAAGGAGAGACTTCATGGGCAAGCCTGGCGTTAGGGATGGAATGGATGTTCCGTAACGTCCAAACTGGGGTAGAAATTTGGGGTTCCCAACCCTTTGGGAACATTTGCAGGAAGAAAAACAGCACTCAGAAAGTTCCTTCAATTTGTGTGTGTGTTTGTGTTTTTACATTCTTGTACAAACAAAATCTGTGCACTTCGTGAACTGTGCAGAAGGAAGTACTGGACCCTGGTCTCCAACACCGCACTGGCTCCACACCATGTCAGAAATTCAGACCATGTAGAAATAGAGCAAGCGCGGTTGAACGTTGAACTATGACCCTGGAGACCAGTGTTCGAGTCCCTGCTTAGCCATGGAAACTCACAGGGTTACCCTGGGTGCTTCACACACTCTCAGCCCCTGAAAACCCTGTGATAGGTTCATCTTAGGGTCACCGTAAGTTGGAGCTGACCTGAAAGCACACAACAACAAAAAGACATAGAACAGAAGATAAAACACAAACATGCAGTTAGGTTCAGCTACGTGATCCAGAGCATGGCTATAGGAAACCATCCCGCTTCCAAACTTCAGCTTCCCAAAGCCTGATTTTTAATGACTCCTCAAAGAGTGCCTTCTCCATGTCCCTTTGATGCTTTGATGGTGTGCATACATTAAGTTCAAGGGGACCCTCTCAGGAACACTAGGCTAAATCCAATTCTAGTCTCAGGTGGAGTAAAGCCATGGAAATGAAGTGGACTTGATAGCTACCATGCAGGTAAGTCACCTTGATTTCAGTTGACCCTCTCTAATTAGAATTTATTTTGAAGTTAGGTCTGGTGTTGGCTTGGCGTTCTTGGAACTCTCTTGTTCATAAAGTCAACATAAATCAAAGGCAACCTGATGGCAAACAACAACAAGGGCATGTCAAACATGTAGGTGCATGTTTGACTTGGTTAATCTTAGTTCTCAGTGTGAAAAGGTCCTCTGATGAAGCATTGGGTGTGAGTTGACACTGGCTGAGAAGAAAGTCCCTGCTATCATGTTCCCTGGTAGCCCGTTCACACCTTCACAATATCACTGGAGATCACAGTCAACCAAGTAATGAATATACATGTGTGAAGGGCTCTCAGAGATCATTTGAGGCAAGGTCATTTTGGGAAAACTGCCAGCTGTTCTGCAAATCTATGGAGGTTCTGGGCTTTTGTGGAAATCAGTGCAAATTAATCCTGCTGCCTTGACCTTCATTGGTTCAAAGTTTCTGCTGCCATTCTGCTGTCGCTTTGTGATCTTTGCCTTGGCCATTTTCATTTTATGATGCATTCTACGCAACTTTATTGCCTTCCTAATCAGAAGTGGTATGGCATTTATCCTTCGGATGAGAAAGTTTAACATCAACTCAGCTGGAACCAGTCCCAGCCACAGGCTGAGCGCAAAACAGCAGTTGGAGTTTCTGACCTTTTCTCTACAACCTGCTGTATTGGCAAAGCATGCCAAGGCAGGAAAAAGAAATTTAAACAGGTAGATGTGCTAGTGATAGCAATTAACAGATGTTTCTTCCCGAATAAAAACATATATGTAAGACCTGCATCATTGTTCCCTTGAAGAAGTGACAACAAAACCCAGATGTTCAGGAGGAGTTTGTCATGATATAACAACAAAGAGCCCCTACAGTACCATAGGTCTAGTTTATTTAGTTTGTTTAATTTATTAGGAGCTGATCTTCAATCAAATGTTTTGTGGCGTCATCATTAGTGAAACTCTTTCAACCAACACCCCAGAACACCTTCAGCTGGTGTGGCTGTCTGGCTTTTAAAGTGGGTTTAGGGGCCATTTGCTATTATGGCAAAGGTGCCACCGTCCTAAATGTGAGTAGCAGCTTTTAGAAGACTATACATCTAGCTTATGACATCATAAATACTTAAGAGGGTGCCAGCCCCGTAGTGTTGTGCAGAAGTTTTATTGGGCAAATTGCAGAAAGAAACCTTCATGGGTGGGAACTCACACACTCAGCAAGGTAAGAAATTTCTTGGAGACTGCAGATCTCTCAGTAATGAGTCTTGATGTGCAGCCACAGTCTCTCGTCAAGAACATTTGCACATTTCTGAAGTGTAGAGGTATTTCACTCAGACTGCCAGATTCTGCAACCTTCCTTTTCAGTCCAACACTGCGGGAAGAGGGGAAAATGTTTGTTTGTCTGTCTGTCTATTTGTTGGACTAAAGGTGGTTAACAGAAGTTAAAAGAGATACACATGAAGGCTGGAATTCGACATGTGCTACTTAGTTACATAACTACAATAGTTGTATAGCTAAGAAGTGTCTCCTAGCCCACCTACCTCCCTGTCCTCAGTTACCAGGCAGAAGCTGCTGCAAGCAATAAAGGTCTGTTCTCCTGTCAGTCAGGACACAGCAGACTGACATTTCTACCCTCATTCTATTGGCAATCGCCAGTGTAACAATCAGAAACAGAATCCCTATCACAATTCCTCCTTGTACCAAAGATTGTTTGCAAGGGGTGCATGTGGAAATGTCAGTCTGCTGTGTCCCAGTTGACAGGAAAATAGAGTCCTGTCACTTGCAGCAGCTGCTGCCCAGTAAGATGGCATTGGAGGGTTTTTACAACTCCTATGTATTCTCCATAAAGCCAGCGTGTAGTAGTTTGAGTGTTGGACTATGACCTTGGGCTCATCACATACTTTCACCTCCAGAAAACCCTGTGATAGGTTCATGTTAGGTCTCCATAAATCAGAAATGACCTGAAGGCATATAACAACAATATATTCTCTATACTATTGAATTATTATTGAATACTACATTCCCTATGTAAGGATTTTGAACCCAAATCAGTTATGAATGTAGAACTCTAGGTAACGAATTCATAACTGTGATCAGGACTTCCAGCCATTACAGTCAGCCCTCTACATCCGCGGGTTTCACTTTTGTGGATTTGATTATTCACAGATTATTTGCAGCTACAGCTGCTGGTGCCCTATGCCATTTCTAATAGGGACTGCAAGCCTCATGAGTCTGAGAAACTGCAAACAAAGCTTGTAAGTCCCTATTAAAAATGGTGTGGGGCAGCAGTGGTGGTGGTAGAAACCCACCAGCCACCCACTTCTGCCTTACGATGCCTCAAAGGAATCCATGGTAGGTTGAATATGGTGATCATACTTTTTTGGGTGTTAAATATGGTTTGGGAGGACCTAGAGTTATTCACGGTTTTTTCACTTTCACAGGGGTCTTGTGCCCTTAACCCTAGCGAATGTGGAGGGATGACTGTATTTCACATCACTAAAAATATAGAAAGGTTAAAACTACCAACAGAATCAAAAGTGATTTTAAAGGTACACCCACTAAAAAAACAACAATTATGTAGTCCTCTGTTTCCACCAGATGTACCAGTGAAGCTGGTGGAATGGAGACAAGGCCTCGCTGCAGATCTTGGGTAGGGTCAAATGGGAGAATATGGACCTGAGCCATATAGGGTTGTTCCCAATTTCTCTTTCTCTCTCTTTTTTTAAAGGATACCCTCTGCTTCTCCCAATTCTTTCTCCAGAAGCTTTTGCATTGCTGTACAAAAGCTGACCTCACCCACCACAGCAAATTTACAATCTGGGCACTGGCAGCAACAAGCACGTGACTGTGTGCTTCCATTTCCTGGGTTTGGTGCAATTTGTGTTTGCCAGAGAGATAAGTTTGCTAGGGAGAGTGTGACACCAATTCTTTTTGTTCTGTTTTTATGGTTTTATTACACCAGGCCCTTGCCAGGGTGGTTGTGGCTCTATTTCTTCCCAAAATCCAGAGCTAGGTTCACCTCAGTTGTCTTTGGCACAATGGAGGTGGGAGAAACAATTTCTCTCTTGCTGGTGGTTTTTTGTTCAACCCTAATCCTCCTGTCAGCATGGAGTCAAATGGCCCAGAGAAGACACCTACCACCAGGCCCCACTCCCCTCCCTATTCTGGGCAACCTGTTAGACCTGAACGCCAACAACATACTGAAGTCATTCAAGAAGGTAAGTGGATTCTGTTTTTTCTTCCATGGGAACTTGCCTCCTACCAGGTTAGGCTATTTTTCACTCCAACTGACAGCTATTCTCCAGAGGTCCAGGCAGGAAGGGTCATTCCAACTATCTGCTGGCTTTTGGTACATTCCAAATTCCTATGTGGGAATCACAAACACTAAAATCTGGGGACAGGAGAAGAAAGGGATTGGAATTGCAGTCCACAAACTCAGCTGGAATTCAGTATTGTGGTTACAGACTCATAACCCAGAGTTACGGACCCATAACTGACTCTTGTTCACACAGCCTGCGTATTCATGATTGTGGCACTATTGCTACCATTGGAAAAATACCCGACTCCCACTTTACCAGGCATCAGCCACTGTGAGCAACAGTTGTTTGTTCTCCTGTTGACTGGGGCACAGCAGACTGATATTTCTGCTCCCTTCCCCTGGCGATTTCCAGTATGAAAAGGAGTTACAATAAGGATCCTACTTCTCAATGGCGCACCAGGGATTGATGGTGAGAGGTGGGTGGAAATGTCAGTCTGCTGAATCCTGATTGACAAGAAAACAGAAACCCATCCCTTGCCAAGGCTGATGTCCAGTAAAGCAAGACTGCAGTTAAGTATACTTAAGTATAACCGCATAACCATAGTTAAGTATGCTGAAGGACACTGATCTAGGATCTTGGACATTTCTTTTGCAAAACTCATTATGACTTTCACAGGGAGAAATGTGTACTAATCCATGTCTGTCTTCCAGAAATGCATATGACTAAAAATGTTTGACCGGAATCCTTCGGAAAATCCAACTTGTACAGTCAGCCCTCCACATTCACTAGGGCTAGGGGTGCAGGATCCCTGCAAAAGTGGAAAACCTATAAATATCAAAATGTTTGTGTAAGAAATAGACTGAGGCATGGTGGGGAGAATGGGAGCCCAGGGTCCAAACCAGGTAAGGGAAGAAGAGGGAAAGGTGGGTAGGTCAGCACAGTTGCCATCTACCTCCTCTCTCTCACCTATCTCCTTCCTTGGATGTGGTGGGCACTGGGAGAGGGTTTGGGGTGCTGAAAAATTGGGCTGTGATCTGCTCTTAGCTAGGCAGGCATTTGCTCATGGAGGAGGGGAGGACAACAATCAGAGGTGGCTTTTTAAAGGGCTGTGTGCCCTGATCAGAGCTGCTGAGAAGGAAGGTTCCCCCAGAAAGGAAGTGCTTGAGGTGGGGGGCCAGGGGTCACACAAGTGTGCAAATAATCAAATCCATGAAAGTTCTTCCCATAAAGGTGGAGGGCTGAGGTAGTAGAACTATTGAATTAATTGTTGAATGATGAGTCCACGCTTCTGTGAATCTCACTGATTCAGTTGGTTTACTCTTTTGACTCAGCCCAGAATTGATTAGTAACTGTTCACAGTGTTCTCTTTTAAGCTGTGAAGTATCTAACTCTTTTCCCTTTTCCCACTTCAGTTTTTGTCTGCTTTTCTCCTTTTCTCATCTTCCCATTTGTATCTTCCGTGCCATTTTGCTCAAGGGTATGTTTATCCTCCCTACAATAAAACACTTAACAGAATGAGAGACAGGATAGGTTCTGAGAGACAGAGACACTATAGGTTAATTCCCTGAAATTGCCCCACAAATTTACATTTTTCAACCTATATGAAACAACCTTTCTCTGGGTACTAGAAGATGATGAATACATGCCCAGGGAACATGTACCAGAAAGTAGGTATTGAATTACCTGGGCGCAGCTGTTCCCAAGAGGTGCAGCACCTTGCAAAGGATATCAGATTGCCTTCCTGTGATTTTGCAGAGTCATGCCAAGGTGGTGAGTTGGGCGTAGCTCTTTCTGGGGCAAATGGAAAGAGGTCCTAGGGTTGTGATAAAGAGTGAGAGGGTAAAGATGTGCTGAGGTCAGCATTGTGTAAATATCTGGTAGTGGACTTAAGTTATACTTACCCTATGTATGCAGATCTATGATCAATGCACACAGCTGACAACCCATATGCAATCGCAGTGAGCCATGTACAGAGACAATGTATAGAAGCAAGGTGCATTCACATACTAATCAGTGTGCTTTAAGGTGCTACCACATGTGTAACAGCACCCTATGCTCAATTCCACGTACTCTTCTATTGGCTGAATAGGACTATTACACAACAATGGCCATTTCCTCACTAGGCTGTTATAGTGCTATTATTCCACTTTCATCATCCTATGGAATCCTGGGGTTTGCAGTTTAGGGAGGGGCCTTTGAGGCCTCTCTCTAAAATGCAAAGCCCAGGATTCCATAGCATGCTGAAGGTGGAATAATAGCACAATAACAGCCTCGTGTGGAAATGGCCATTGTTCAAAAAATCACTCTGCATGCACATTTGTTACTCTGCATATGTCTGCAACAGGATGCCAGCTTCAGCACGTCATTGTTCCTTGAGCAGTTGTGCTATGCTATCCATTTGCTGAATACCACAATGGATATCTAATTGAGACAATAAGACAATATTATTGTCTCACTGTGCAATAGCAAATGCATAGTGGATGTCTTTGCAATTCTAGTCAATAAAGTGGTATGTGGGAGGCGCTAAAGAATAGGTAGACACCACCCAAGAATGTGCAACTGCAGGACTGGAATCCTACTGGTTAGCCCTAACTGGAAGAGATCCATTGAATCCATTGTTGAATGGTGAGTCAACGCATAGGTAAATCCAATTAATTTAATGGATCTCCTCTGGTTGGGACTGACAATGAGATTTCTGCCTAAGTGCAATGGTTACATGCGTGGAGCTCTGCTTATACAACTGTGGACTAAATATCTCTGTTGTCCAACAGTCAAAAAAAGTGTGGCCGCATGTGTTAAGGGTTGTTACAAGATTCTGCCCAATATCCCCATTCTCTGCCCTAAAACCTTGGAGAGCAGCAGATAATCAAGCTGACAACATTGGCCAGATGGAAGAGTGGTATAAGGTGCCCTGGTAGGAAAATGGTAAGAAATAAGAGTGTCCCAGAAGAAGATCTTCACCGGCACTATCCCATTGGTTTCTTTTGCAGTTGAGAGACCAATATGGGCCAGTGTTCACAGTTCATTTGGGCCCACGACGTGTGGTGGTCCTGTATGGCTACGAGGCTGTCAAAGAAGCTCTGGTGGACCATGCTGAGGAGTTCAGTGGGAGAGGGCTTTTGGCCACCATGGATGACTTCATTCAGGGATTGGGTGAGTTCCAAAGATTCATAATTGCCCTCTTGCCATAGCATAAAAACCTTTAGCTGTCATGGCTTGCTAGGGCTTCCAGTTCAGGATTGTCTCAGACCCTAAGTTTTCCAGATCAAAACCTGAGACCTAGAGATGGTGCCTCTTGGAGTCATTAGGGGTTATGCACTGCATACCAACCATGGTGGCTCACAGCTTGTCGTTCAGACACAGAACATCTTTTCTGCTTGGAAATTAAGACAGAAATCTTGGCTTAAGAGGTTATTCCCAGAGGTGAAATGAGATTACTCCTTTCCACTTATTTAGGGAGATGAGAATAAGGAACATTAAATCTAGCTTACTTGCTCCTGCCAGAATGTGGATGCAGAGCAGGGCAGAGGGTGAGCCCCGGTGCGACAGCAATTGGGAGAGCAGCAAGATAACTAAGTAAATCCATGGCCCTCAGAGAGTCATTGCAAGTTGAAGGAACAAATCAATTAAGCTTTGCAATTGTAGCAAGCTGCCATTTCACCAGCTGATCTGGAGATTTGCACACAGCCCTTTCCTCTTGGCAGGAGATGACCCCACTAAAATTGGAGAATTTGCACACTCGTCTCCACCTGGAAATAGACCATGAAAACTGGAGACTCGGGGCCAGGTCCTTGGATATAGCAACCCTATAGTCTGTTCTTCCAGATCATGAATGAGCTTTTTGCAAGAACCTCTTTGCAGGATTCCTTGTAAAGCACTTGTAGACCTTTGGCATGATGTACAATCTCATTACTCCCTAAAAACGCCAATTGTCTAAGCAACTTCACTGAAGAATTAAGCGCTACCAAGCAACTTAAGTAAGATTGGAGAAACTCAAAAAACCACTAAGAGTTGGTAGATGACATTTAAGGTCTGAAGAGACTGACTGTGTGGTTCACACTCAATAACCTCACAGTGGCAGATAAAGCAGTATTCAAGATAGTATTAGGGAACTCAAATCAAAGTACAGTCATCCTTCCACATTTGCTAGGGTTAGGGGCACAGGACCCCTGTGAATGTGGAGAAACTATGAAAAATTCGAGGCCCTCCCAAACCATATTTAACACACAAAAAAAAGTATGATCACCATATTCAGCCCACTGGGGATTCCTTTGAGGCATCAGGATTCCTTCGCAAGGCAAAAGTGGGGGGTTGCTGCCACTTCCACTGCTGCCCCACACCATTTTTAATATGGACTTACAAGCCTCGTTCGCAGTTCCTCAGCCTCACAAGGCTGGCGGTCCCTATTAAAAATGGCAGAGGGAGGCAGCAGAGGTGACAACAAATAATCCGTGAATAATCAAATCCGCAAAAACGAAACCCATACATGTGGAGGGCTGACTGTATAGGATTTGGAGAATACCAGTCTGGAAGGGTGGAGATTGTGAGGTCTCCTTTTCCTTCTCCTTCTTCTTGGCTCTTAAGTTTTGAGTATTGCTTTTTCAGGGGTTGCATTAGCCAACGGAGAACGTTGGAAACAGCTTCGTCAGTTCACACTCAGCACCCTAAGGAATTTCGGGATGGGGAAAAGGCCTGTTGAAGAGCGGATCCAGGAGGAGGCCCAGTTCCTACTGGAGGAGTTCAAGAAAACAAACGGTTGGAGAACACTGCTCTCACTTCTTGAATTGCGAAATGTAGAAGGAAGATTTCCTTTTCTTCTTACATAAGGTTGCTTGTTTTAGACACTGTTGTCCTGTACCTCTTTATGTGCTTTTATGGCTACAGGCCTAGACATAAACATTTCTCCGTGTTTGCTCGGAGATTAACCATCCAAAGCAAAAAGTCAAATACGAACATACATTCGCGTTTTTAAATATTATGCAAAAGTGTTATAATTTCCTAGTTATGCTTGAGGGAGGATCAACCACCATTTTGGAAAAATATCAACTGCTTTTAAAATGTCCCAGTTTTTCTCTCCTCCTCCTGCTTTCCCCTGTAGTCCTCAGCTTACTTCAGTTGCCGCAAACTGAGGTTAAAGTGCAAAAGTAGCTGCACTCAATTAACTCAGCAGCAGGGAAGGAAAACAGTAGCCAGAAGCTTCCCAGCAGGTTCAGGCAAAAACAAACTGCTAGAGTCAATCCTAGCCTTTGCGTTTTTTATTATTAACAACTTCTGCTGTTGGGGCCACACTCTGATGTTACTTTGGCCTCATGTTTCCCAGTTTTCCTCTTTGAAATGTTGGAGAGTAGGAATTTAGCCCTAAGCCACCAAAATCTGTCTTTAGAAGAAGTTGAACTGTTCATAATGTGAAGACCTGTTTCTCTTCTGCAGGTTCACCATTTGACCCCACTTTCATCCTGAGCTGTACAGTCTCCAATGTCATCTGCTCCATTGTCTTTGGCCAGCGCTTTGATTACACCGACAAAGACTTCCTCTCCTTGTTGGCCAGGATAGATGAGAACTTTGCAGGGATGAGTTCCACCTCAGGTCAGGTGAGAAGTACATTTGGGGCATGAAAATTTCAGACAGAGATATGCTTTTTCTCTCCCCTTTGGTGCAATGCAAGGAGTTCTCTTGGTCCCTGGTCCCCTTCTATGTCAGTGTGATAAGACAAAAACATACCTTCTGACATTCTGATTTAGCAGGGACAGTCCCAATTAATGCTTTGCTGTCCCACTTCTCCAACTGTTTTTGAAATGTCCCAGTTTTTCTCTCTCCTGCTTTTTCCCTTTGTCCTCTGGCTTACTTTAGTTGCTGCAAACTGAGTCCAAAAGGCAAAAGTAGCTTACACTCACTTAACTCAGCAGGAGGAAAGGAAGGGCTGGAGTCTTGCCCTTCCCAGTAGATTCAGGCAAAAGCTAGCTGCTGCAGCCTCTTCTAGCTTATATGCTTTTCCTCACCGATAACCTTTGCCATCTTGACCGCACACTTATGTTGCTCGGCCCCTGTGGCCCAGTTTTCTTCTCTGAAATGTGGAGGATTTGCAATAAAACCCCAAAGAAGTAGAGGCTACAAACAGATCTAACCAGTTGCCTGGTGGCACAATGGGCAAAAATGTATTGACTCACAGCCTTGGAAAGTTTCCATATGGGAGGTGAGGCCCAGTGAGGGGAAGGTGTTTTATCTCCTTAGTCTCTGGTAAATACTGAAACAATCGTGCAACCAAATTGACTGGCAGGAGGTTTTGGGACCGTTCTCCTTCACCCAGCGCAGAATTAGCTGATAGAATTCATTGCCACAGGGTGTGGTCACGGCCACTGTTTTTAAAAGGAGGGTTACACACATTCAGGGAAGAGAATTTAACCAGACCTATCCTTAATTTATTTTTAACATACCTTTGTTTGTACACTTGCTGAAAACAGCACTGGGAAATTAGTTATGAGCTGCCATATACATAGCTTTGAAAAGAGAGAGAAATAAATATGAGCTGTGAAGGCCAAGTGGAATTCCCAAACGAATTGGCAGTCTAGCTGTCTGAACACTCAACCCTAGGCAACAGCAGCTGGGGAGGGCTATTGGCACTGTGTGCCACTCGTGAGCTTCTCAGAGCAGGGCATCTGGTTGACGACTGTCATGGGAAGAAGATCGCAGAGCTCTATGTAGATTAGAGCACAAGGTAACACAAGGATGCTTAATGGAATAGCATGTTAAATTTAAATAAATAAATGCAAAACTTATTTGCTCTCCACCCCTCCCTGCAGCTGTATGAAATGTTTTCCTCGATCATGAAGTACCTGCCAGGCCCTCACCAGAAACTGTTCCAGAATCTTCAGGCTATCTATGATTTTGTGGCTAAGAGGGTCGAGATAAACAAGGCCTCCCTTAACCCTGAGAACCCACGCGACTATATCGACTGCTTTCTTATTCAAATGGAAAAGGTATCGCTGTTCAGCCCTGAGGAGGGACCGAGTTAGTTCAATGGCAGGTCAGAATGGCAGGTCCTGGGTCAAAAACAAAAAAGTCCTCTCCTGTTGAAACTGTCAAAGGACAAGAATCATGCTTTGAGGCCTTTTTGCAATCCCTCCTGCACCCCAGTTTTCACAGAGGAAGGGAGATGAGTGAAGACCAAAGTTAGAAACTTTTTGTTGATGAGCTTTGGAATAATTTCTCCTGGGAATCTGAACTGATTCCACATTAGATACAGTGGGCCCTTGGTATGCACTAGGGTTTGGTTCGAGGACGCCCCGTGGCTACAAACATTCGTGGATGCTCAAGTCTCATTACATACAATGGTGTAGTAAAATGGTGACCCTTATATACAATGGCAAAATCAAAGTTTGCTTTTTGGATTTTTGGGGGGAGGGGCGGGTGGCACTATTTTCAGCTGTGACTGGTTGAATCTGTGAATGCAGAATCTGTGGTTATGGAGGGCCAACTGTATCTTCAGGCAAAAGAAAGGCACAAGAATTTTTGCCCCACAAAATTTTAGTGAAGTGTTTGCAGTTTGCATAAAGCTTGGCTTACCTTCCTGAAGGAAGATCTGAGTAGGTGTGTATGTTTGTCATTGAAGGAAAGCAAGAATCCTTCCAGTGAGTTTCACCTCCAAACCATGATCATGTCTGTTCTCAACTTGTTTGTTGCCGGGACTCAGACGGTGAGCTCCACACTCCGATTTGGATTCCTGATTCTGATGAAATACCCAGAGATACAAGGTAATATAGGAAGGATATGAAAGAACAAGAACTCCTAGGGCAGGAATTAAATTTGAAAAGGTTATAAGAAAGATGGCTGGAAGTACATATAATACTACCCTCTTCTAGACCCTTCCAGGTAGTGATACCAATCTAGATTTCCCTTATCTTCAGAAAATACAGCTTGGACAGGTTACTGTTTTTTATGGGATTCTTGGAATCCCATAACCATGGTAGCTGGAGGATTCTGGTAACTGCAGTCCCAAAAGTAACTTTTCCAAGTCCTGGATAAGAAGGAATTGTTTGCAAAGGGATGGAGGAGTCGGCTGGTGATCAAGGAGTCAAAAGACAAAAAAAAAAAAAAAAAGGACTCTCCATTGATTACTTTGGGTTTTTGCTTGAGATTATGCCCATAGGAACAGAAGGCAGTCCTGAAGAAGGGAAATCTAGAAATAAACTCAGCTGTGGAACACCTTCCCCTTTGAGGTCCAATTGGTGTGAAAACTGCTGTCATTCTGACACCAAGTGAAAACAATGTTGTTCACTAAAGCTTTTGGTGCCTAACTGGTTTTACACAAGCCTTCACAATCTACGAGGCTTTAAATTATTTTAATCTGCTTTAACTGCTTTTAATCTGTTTTTAACTGGTTAACTTGGTTTTATTTTATTTTTTAGCCTTTTAAAATCATTTTCATTATTTACACTGTTTTAAATTTTTCAGACTGGTTTTATTGTACACTGTCCTGGAGCTCTAAAAACAGGGTGGGGTATAACTATTCTAATAAATAAAATAGAAATGAACAGCATCAAGTAAGTTTTCATGGAAAATTTCCTCCCCACTCCCCTGCCCATGTTTATATGTAAAACAAGTCAAAATTTTACACGAAACCCTAGGAATTTTAATTTGCTGGGGCTGTCCCTGAGAAAAGTGCTAATTCCTGGCAACACAAAATTGCTATCCCAACATCCTTTTCAGACCAGTCTATATTTGTAGTGTACCTGTTTGCTGCCCCCCAAGAAGACTGCTAATTCCTGGCGACCTCACCAAATTGCTTTCCTAACATCCTTAGGCAGAAATGTCCCCATCCTCTTCAGACCAGTTTCTACTTGTGGTGTACCTCTTTACGTAGAGTTGTCTCCCATTCATCTCTGCAGAAAAAGTGTTCCAAGAGATAGATGATGTGATTGGGAGAAAACGCCTGCCCAAGGTGGAGGATCGGGCCCAGATGCCATACACCGATGCTGTAATCCACGAGATCCAGAGATTTGGTGATGTCATCCCCATGAACCTCCCTCATGCCATGACACGAACAACACAGTTCCGGGGATACACTTTGCCCAAGGTGAGGCATCAAAATGGGGGGTGAGGGTATCTCTGTATATGGCCATTCTCATTGAATGGCCACCACCATAAAGAAGCTTCCCTCATGTCCACAAGGATTTCTATGGGAGAAAATATTGCGAAGAGACGGAGGGAGGATGGGAGATGGTTATCAGAGATAACCTACCTTGGGTTGAGAAGAGCAAGGCAGAGGCAGGCATCAGGATGGGAGCCAGTGGGCTATACACACACACACCCCGAAAGTGCTCCCAAATACCTCTACCTTCATCAGAGTCCTTTACAAAATGGCATCCAGAAGTGATGTCATGCCACATCCTGTCGTCATTTTGAGAAGGACTCCAACAAAAATAGAGTACAAAGGGATCTTGTGGGACCTTTAAGACAAGCTGAGAGAAAGGCGTATCACAAACTTTCATACCCATTCTTCTTCATAGGATACATGTCTGATTAAATGCAGGTCATCGAATAGGAAAACTTATGGTCTAGCAAAGTTTCTGGGAAGCTCCTTTGAATTCCATTGGGCGGAAAAGTAGAATATAAATCTGATGAGTAAATACAATATGCTACAAGCCTTTTTCTCTCAGTCAGTTTCAAAGGTGTTATCTCTTTGTATGCTGATACAGATTAGCACAGCTATGTCTTTGAATATGAAAAATAAAAGGTATTTGTGGGTACTCAGAATTTGTCAAGGGCTTTCTCGATCAGGCTGGGATTGTTTTAGTACATGGGAGGAGTTTCCTATTGAGTTTTCGGGCAAAAGAAAGCCCTAAAATTGCATTGATTATTTTAAAAAATGGTCTGCGAGCTTTCAGGGACAGGTGGGAGGTTTCAGGAGTCACAAAAGGCAGTCCATGGGCCACAATTTGTCCCTGCCTGATAGTAAGGGGTTCTAACATAGTCTCCACTGCCAGTTAGATTTGCTTGGCTCAACACTCTGGCTGGTTTTGAGCATCTCTCAGCTCTCCCTTTCTACCTACCGCCCCCCGCCCCAGGGTCTGAACGTCATTCCCCTGCTGACCTCTGTGCTGAAAGACCCCGACTGCTTCAGCGATCCCGAAAAGTTCAACCCAGGCCACTTCTTGGATGAGCAGGGTCTCCTGAAGAACAATGATGCCTTCATGCCCTTTTCCACAGGTAACCAGCTGTCCTGCACCAGAGAGGAGGGGATTGCTGTTAGGATGAAATCAGGAAGGGTAGGCTCCTGATTTCAGCATCATTTCCCTCTTCCCCTATCCTCTGTAAATTAATTTACTGGTTTATGGTGTGTGTGTGTGTGTATGTATGTCTTCAACTTGCCTGTTGACTTATGGCGACCCCATGAATTTCATAAAATTTTCTTAGGAAAGGAATACTCAGAGGTGGTTTTTCTAGTTTTTCCCTCTGAAAATTTTCCTACAGCACCTGGTATTCATTGGCAGTTTGCCTTCCAAGTACTAACCAGGCATGACCCTGCTTAGCGTCCAAGATCAGACAGGAATTGGTGCCTGTCCAGTATTTCCTCTGCAAATATCTTTCTCTCTGCTTCGGACAGACAGGTCTAGATTGGGTAGCCTGGTCTGTGAGAAGGCTGGTTTGGATGGAGACTTTTAGGGAAAGGAAGGGGCTGCAAACTGCAATTCTAGTTGCACTAAAAGATGCATTACCAATTTCACTAGCTCTTTCCCATAATGCATTTGTCTTCTTAAAACTCAAGTCACCCTATCTATATTGAGAGAGCAAGCTCAGAATTCTCATGGGTCTTTATGTTTCATAACTGGCAGTTACGCTAGCAGTTCCACTTTTTCTGATACTGCATAAGAAGGTATTTCGAACCTCTTTATGCAACAGTTTTGCCCAGCAGTGCAATGGATCCTGGCTAGTGCCTGAGCACTACCTTGGAATATCTTCCTGCCATTGTACAAAAGATATTCCATTTCTTATTATGGGGATCACTTGAAAATAAAACAAAAGCCTTGGCAGTACATTTGCCTTTATTACTGCAATTCTCCCCATAAAGGTTAAATTCAACTTTCCGCATTTTTACAAATATTTCATAATTTCTTTCCAGATTTTCCCATAATTGTCTTGAAACAAACTGCTGTTATTCCTGGTAATTGTAATTCCCAGAGATTTGACCCCCCCCTTTTTTTTTTCCACTCTAAAATTAGAAAGAGCAATTGATTCATTCTCTTCCAAAGTCATATTTTTGGTCAGCAATATTGTTTGATCATCTGAAGCTGAGATTTCTGTCCCTCGCACTCTAGAGGAGACCAAAGCAACAGCATCCAAATTCTGACTGGAAGCAAACCACCACGTGTATATCTAGAGAGCAGACTATCTGCCTAAATCTTTCTTTCAGTATCACCACCATCACAGGTCTGTTTGGTAAGGGCATGAGAGACAGCCTTCTTGGTGGGGGCTCCCAGAACATGGGATTGCTTTCCAAAGGAGCTGCCTGCCTCTCTGCTCTCTTTTTGCCACCAAAAGGAAGACCTTTTTATTTAGACAGACATTTGACTTTTAATTGGTTGTGGCAGAAGAGGTGCTTTTTTTTAATGGGGTGTGCTCCCCATTTATTCTTTATGTTTTAAACATGTTTATTAAATGGCTTAAAATTAAACTTTGAGAGGATTGCTTGTTTCATGGCTTTATGCTATGCATTGTTTCAATTGCATTTTGCTTTGACCTATATTATAAGGATCCTATATTGGGAAAAAGATAGGATATGATAAATAAACAAACAAACAAACAAAGCCATTTTTCCTTCATCTGTGATCTTTGCCACCTTCTTGTGCAAAAGGCAGACTCCGACCCTCCCCTTGTGGAAATTTGTGGAATAACACATTGGAGAAACAGATCCAGATGAGCCTTTTTTCCAAACAGATAGTCACACTAGGCTGCTTCAGCATAAGAAATCCTCAGGAAAAAGGAAAAGGGAGATATGTCTCCAAGTGCTCAGTGGATTTTTTAAATTTTTTAAAAACAAGGCCAAAGTGTTTCAGCCTATGCATATATTTCAATGGCCTCTCTCAGGCTCAGCGTGCTATCTAGAGGCAGAGATTTCTGGGGTGAAAATCTCACTCCATTTGCTAGACAAACAAGAAAATACGGGAGTGAAATTTTTAGTTCCAGAAATTACCTGTTGGTTTGCTTCGTAACACAGAGGTCTCCGGAGAAGAAAGAACAGCCAATCACCTCAGCTTCCAGAGCAGTGGGACAGTGAATCTGTTCTGAGTTATCATGTAAACTGCAGGGAGCTATCCAAGGTTCTGAACACGTTTGGAAGCTAGAGTTTAGTGACTCCTACAGCTTCTTTAAAGTTCAGACTTAAACCTGGAGTAGATTTACCACCATGCTGACATGAAGAACACCAGTGTCACAAAATAGCAGAGGCCGACAGTAGTAGATGGAAGTATTGTTTGTTTTATCCAATGAAATGGAAGGCTGAGGGTTTGGTTTTTCGTTTCTTAAGCACACACACCCCGGTTTTTCTCCATAGGGAAAAGAATTTGTGCTGGTAAAGGCCTGGCCCAAATGGAACTCTTCCTCTACCTGACGTCTGTCCTGCAAAGGTTCACGCTGAAGTCGCCCATGGATCCCAAGGACATCGACCTCACACCGGCAGCGAGCGGTTTTGCAAACGTCCCACCCACCTACCGTCTCTGTGCTGTTCCACGCTAAGCAAGGATTGATGGAAGGGGAAAAGCCAACAAGATTAATCAATGGCGGTGTTGGAGAGCATATGTTAGGCTGGGTACAATGCTCCATATGTGGTGGGCATGCCTTAAGCCTGACGTGGGAAAATGGCATAGCTTGGAACGTTAGGTCTGAAAATTATTTTGACAATGCTAGACGTTAGAAATCATCCCAGTGATTCACCAGCAGAAAACCCTTAATATATGATTGTTTTATTTGTTAGATGATTGTTAATTAAGTCATTGTTTAAATGTTACGTTTAGGGACCCATATTTTGCAGAGAAGGGAATAGTTGTTGTCATTGCTGGCCTTATGGAAACACATTTCGTTATGGGGTCCATCAAATGAGTTATTTGTGTCTTTCTAAAACTGCCTTTCTCCAGCAGAGAATTTTTCCCCATATGGACTACATAACAGCGGGAGTCCAACATGACTGGGATTGGTTGGGTTGGGAAAGGCTATCCCAAGGCCTGAAGGAGAAAACAATAGGCAGGCACGGCTCCATTGAGCGACTGGTGGAAGACCCTCCATACATCTCAATTTGCCACTGCTATGGTCTTGGAGGATGACAAAAGCAGTCCACACCCGCTAGATCTAATCCGCTCCTTGACTGCAACTGCCTTCTCCTTTTTTGTCCCGTCTTATTTAGATTGTAAGCCCGAGGGCAGGGAACTGTCAAGTTGATGATTTGTGAGCCACCATTTTTGGCCGAAGGGGAGGTACAAATACTCTAAATAAATAAATAAATCTCTTAGATTCTCACTCATTCTGTAGGATGACGCTATGATTGTTAAAGTGGTATCACACCGCTCCGACTAGACAAGGCAGATTGACAAAGGTGTCTCTGGACGCTGACGCAGGCAAAATGATGCGGAAGAGGCCGATGAGGAAGCGGTGGGAAACTGGAGCACCCGACGATAAAACACTATTACTATCGTGGAATAATAGCACCATTACAATCTAGTGCGGAAATGGCCCTAAACCTTGCAGTTGCCTCTCTTCGCCATCCTGACGGTTAACAGGAAAGGGGCGCTTTTAAAAGCCATTGCAACGAGTAACGAGATGAAACATTTTAGTAAAGCAGCCTGCAAGGTTCTACTCATAAACCCCACCCTCCCTCACCAGTTTGCAGCAAGCGCTGGATGGCCATTGAGACAAACGTCATCTTATTCGAAAACATTCAACCAACATTTGCTCCTCGGAAACCACTAACGCCCTGCTTCTAAAATCCCCCTAGACTTTCCCTCGTGGCCAAAAACCAAGAGGCTGCCGGCATTTGAAGCTATTATTTGGCTTTTAGATTCCGAAACTGAGAACAAATCTCCCAAAAGCGACTGAGAGGCCCTCGCCTCTCTCACGTTCTAGGTTAAAAACCGCTTTCCCGCCTTCACCGCTCTATCCGCAACACGCATGCGCCGCCGCCACGGTCTGCGGCTGTCTTTCAAAACTCCCGACTCAACCGAAAGGCGGGGAGGCCAAGCGGAGCATGCGCCGCTGAGAGAGGCTCTGTGACCGCGTGATTATCTGGTAGTCATGTGATCCGCAAAGGCGGAAGTCTTCCTTCCTGGTTGCTCGGGGGTTTTCATTTCTTAAAGGTACGTAGTGGCGGATGGATGGTTAGCAATTGCGATGTTTATAATATTGTTATGGTTCTCTTTGTCATTGCTGCTGCTCTTATAACTCTCTGCATAGTAGTCGTATTTTTATTAGAACGGCCAAAAAAGGGCATAACTTTCTAGGGCCATGTCCGCACTAGCCTTTTATAGCGCAATTATTCCACTTTCAACCTCCTTTCAACCTCCTTTGAGGCCCCTCCCTAAACTGCAAACCCCAGGATTCCATAGGAGTTTGGAAGTGGAATAATTGCGCTATAACAGGCTAGTGCGGACATGGCCATACTCGCAGTCAGGTTGTGAGAGAGGAAAGGATGGGGTGGGGTCAATAATGGGGCTGCACTGAATAGAGGTCTTTGCAAGAGAGCGTTTTGTGGGGGGCTGGTTCTGGAAAAGGGCGCTCTGTGGATTTACCGTTTTGCTGGACTGAAAAATGTGGAGAGAGGGAGGAGGAAAAATCAAGAGTACAAATGCAATTTTTGACATTTTCTTCCAAATGTTTTTTGGTTTTGTTTTGTTTGTAAAGAATAACAGACAAGGCTTTTTCAGTCCGTTCAAAACCATAATATCCCCAGTGATTTACAAAAGACTAGCTGTGTTGGCCTTTGTAGCCAAAACCACAGAAAATCCCACAGCACCTTCAATACTAAGAAAACATTCACTTCATTTGTGTGTGTGCACATGTGTGTGTGGACACAAACGAACAAGAGACACGGGGGAAAGGAGTCTTGTGGTACCTTTAAGACTTTTCTTTCAGCGTGGGTTTTTGTAGGTTACAACCCACTTCATCAGATTAGTTTTAAATGTGTCACGAAAGTCTCCTTTCCACCCCTTCTCTCATTTTTATACTGAGACAAACTAGCATGACTATCTGGCCATTTCCGCACTAGACCATTATAGCACTGGCCCCTCCCCAAACTGCAAACCCCAGGATTCCATAGGGTGTTGAAAGTGGAATAATAGCACTATAACAGTCTAGTGCAGAAATGGCCTCTGTGTGAAAGAGGGTTAGAACTGGGATCTCTAGTTGACAGTACACCACCTTTATCTTAACTGTGTGCTTTTACTTGCCTTTGGACTACAACTCCCAGCATAGCCAAGGATCAGGAATGTGTGGAATTCCAGAAAGCATCTGGAGAGATCCTGAAATCCCTCCACAGATAGCCTTCCCCTTTGATGTGGTCTCATTGGTACTCAGAGGTACATAATCTTTGAATGTGGAGGATTAATGGTGCAGTATTTATAATACTAACTGGTAAATCTGCTTTCCATTAACTTCCCTGGGGTATCTGTTTCCCATATTGTAGGACAGGACACTGCTATATCTGGATCTGTAACCTAATCAGAGGAGCCATTCATATGTTTCTATCCCCACCCTGCAACAACAGTTATGTATATCTTACAGGTTTTGCCTCTCTCTCCAGAACAGAAATATGTCTTATTTATAATGGCCTTGCTTATCTCTCCTTCCCTCTCAAATTCCCAAGTATACACAGCTTTTTATTTTCTTTGTTTAGAAGTCGATGCAAAAATGACTGCTTCAAGGTACAGAACTGTAGTTCAAGGAGAAGCATCGGAAACAGATTCAGATGAAGAAGTTTATCTATCTTCTGTGCCCCAAAGTTCAATTCCCAATCTTTCTGGGGTGAAAGTTGCTGGGGAAGCCTCTGAAACAGATGAAGAGGAAGATGCAGATTCTAGCCAGTCCAAAGCGGAGCCTAATTTAATCAGCCCAGACTTGCCACCCCTGGTTGTTTACAGGAACGAGGATCCAGGCTCTCCCACAGCAGTTGAAGAGAAGCCTGCCCTTCGCATCCAACACCGAGGCCGCTACAGCACCCTGCTGCAGCAGAAGCTGATTGAGAGTAATGCCCGCTTGTACTATGATGTCAATAGTACTGTCAAGCAGGTGTACCAGATGGCCATCAAAGAGATTGGGGCCATTACTGGTCAGCTCAGTAACTCCCAAAATGGAATCATTAGTGCCTCACACAACATCCGGCTTGTCCTAGAGGACTTGAGAGCTGTGGCTGATAAGATAGACATCATCACTAGCTGCAATCTGCTGCCCGATATCCAAATACAGCAACCTCCAGCGCAAACATAGTTGGTCCCAGGCCATCCCAGCTACTTCTTGTAAGCGGAAGTTGAAGCAGTATTAAGACTGTTAGCGCCCTGGCTGTAAGGCACAGGTGAACTGAGCAGAGAGCCTTTGCTGCCTAGTGTTAATCACAGCACATGCAATCACAATTATTCTTCCAGTATTCAGACAGAATAAAACTGTTCTTTATATATTGTCCCACTTTAAAGTATGTTTTATTTTTTGAAGTTGATTACATTATCTACTAATATATAAAACTCAAAGTTTGTTTGCTTGTCTGTGTCAGGCGAGAAGACCTCATATGATTGGCTGTGTCAGGTGAAGACCTCATATGATTGACTGCCTGTGAAGATTCTGTGGAATTCTGGGGTTGGCAGTTTAGGGAGGGGTCTTTAGAATTCTCAGCCAGAGAGCTCTTGGGCCTGGCTCTTGCTGTGGAGATGAGGCCTAGCAGCTAGGAGGAAGACAGTGTATTCCCTCAGGAACCCAACCTCTATATGTTAACAACTCTGAATATATATTGGATTGGGGAATATGGGGAAAAGTTAAAGGTACTGGACAAGACAGTTTGGGGAGTTAAAGACACAAGATCTCAAATTTTGCTAACAAGTATTACAAGTATGAGAAAATAAAATCCCGAGCAACGCCGGGTATATACGCTAGTATATCAATAATTTCCATTGATGCAGGTGGCTGAAGAATTCAGGTAAGATGCCTTTCAATGACAACGCTAGCTTGGAGTCGTCAGGAAACCCTAGTCTGCCACACTTGTTATTTCATGATCCCAAGATAGGAAAACTGCAGTCATCTCTTGGAAGTGACCAAGCATGTAGTTAGATTTGATGTGGGTGGAGCAGAATTGAGCCAAGTCATATCTTTCTTCACAGAGAGCCATCTGAAAACAGAGAGCTGCTCGTTTGTGAAACTTAGTGGAAGAGAGGTGTGCAGTACCTTGTTTTAACAGCATCCCTTTATATATTTTTCCTTTATATGCCTTTGTTTTAGGGCAGAATATAGGATACATTCAGACTGAAACTGCACAGTACACAGTACCACTGAAGGGTGTAGTTTCAACAACTATCCGTGTTTATTTTGATTGGATTGTACATTATTTCTTATCCAGGGGGGTAAGTGGAGCATAATTTAAAAACCTGTACAAAGAATAATCAAGAGGGAAGGAAGAATAGAAAGACAAATGCTGTTGTAGAAAAAAATAATTATATACTTGTGTGATCAAGACTTTCCTCTTGCCACCTGTACGCAGCACTTATTAAGTCTGTGCTTATGCTACAATTTAAATTGGATTGAAACATATACAGCAGTCTTGGCTTCCATATCACCCCCAGCTATTCTGTAAGGCTACTGCCATTTTCTGCAAATGATCCTTGCCCTGCTCTGTTCCCTGGCACAGAACTATAATAGGTTTGTCCGTTCTGGTTTACAGGTAAGGAGATGTCTTGAACCGCAGATGGAGAAAACGCCACTACAAATACATGGCTTTGGTGTTTACTGTCCACAATAGGCTTGCACAGAAGTGATATACAGGAAAAACAGAGAGTCATCAGTACTGTACGCAGGAAAGAATCACGTCTCCAACGATTTCCAATTGGTCCACCTGTCCAGGGGGGACTCGATGGATGTAGTCAAATATCACCTGTCCATTCACAATCACCTTGTAATTATTCGTCAGGTTGGTGATCTCCATCTAGAAGGGGAAAAAATGCAGAATTCTGTTTTGTTCTGAGTTCTCATCTCAAAGTAATCCACACATTGCAACAGAAATAGATGAAATCTAGGCCACAGAATTTACATCTATTTTCTACCAGTTTAATCCTCATGATCTCCTCGCCAAAGAATTCTGCGAATCAGTTTGGTGAAGGTACTGAAGACTCTGTTAGATCCATAGTTTCCCTTCATCGAAGTACAGTTTTCTCTGGGAGTGCCACATACATAGATGCTGGTCTTTGGTACAGATATACTCCAAGGAAACTCTCTAAGGTTTGCCCCTCATTATTTAAGTATTAATATTTTATTCATTTATATCCTACCTTCCTCCCAGTAATGAGACTCAAGGCAGCTAACAACAGTTTGAAAAATTATACAAAAGTTTAAATGAAAATAAAAATACAAAAGTTATTTAAAAGTAATTAAACAATTTATGAAATTAAAACCATATTTAAAATCATTTAGAAACTACATACAAAACTAAAAAAAATAGCACAACATAACATTAAAAGGCCCACCTTAGTCAGTTTCTAAAAGTCTGATGGCATAAAAAAATATTTTCGCTTGTGGGTGGAAGGAGAGCAAGGTCAGGCCCATCCTCGCCTGCCAAGGGAGGGAGTCCCAAAGTCTGGGGGCAGCCACCAGGAAGGCCTCCCTTGTTCCCACCAAATAAGCCTGAGAAGATGCTGGGACAGAGACCTCTCCAGAAGACCTAAGAGCTCTAACAGGATAATAAAGTTCCCCATAAAGCAGGAAAGCAATAAGCCCAGTTTCTTCTCAGTTACATAAGAGCATCTGCCGGAGAAAGAGCTAATACAGAATGTCCGATCCAGAAAGACGTTTTTTTCAATATAAATTTTTAAAACACAAAAATTGCCTTCCTTAGTTCCCCTCTCAGCCATTCTTGCCTGTAGATACAGAGCAGGAGAAAGCAGACAATGGCCAAGTCCACACAAGACTGTTATAGTGCTATGATTCCACTTTCAACATCCTATGGAGTCCTGGGATTTGGAGTTTAGGGAGGGGCCTTTGCGGCAAACCCCAGGATTCCATAGGATGTTGAAAGTGGAATAATAGCACTATAACAGTCTAGTGCGGACAAGGCCAACGTCAGAACAATAGGGGGAAACAGCTAGGAGCAACTGCCTTGTTTCCTTCTGCCTGAAGAGTATGAGAAGAGGATCTGAGGACGCCTTTCAGAGAGTGCTGCTGATGGCCACTGTCGGAATCCAGAGCTGTTTGTAGCCAGAAGCTGCCGTACAAGTGGAGTCCCAAACGCCACAACGCAACCTAAGTTATAATGCTGATGCCTGCTCTCTAACAAAGGTTTAAATACCTTGATTTCCACTCTCATTTTAAAAGCCTTACTTACATGGAAGGCTTGGCCAGGTGAGAAAGGCATGCTGTGGATGTGCCGCTCCTCAGAACCCCACGCGCCATTAATAAGTGTGTTCCGGACAAGTGCTCTTTCCTTGAATCGAGGATTGATGTGCAGAGCGATGTTGCCTGTCATACTGTTTTTCAGGTTTACATGGAATCTGGATAGAAGGAAATGAAACTGTGTATCCCGGCAGTCTCCAAAACAGCACAGTTGTGCTTACAATCGAAGGTAGATCATGGAGACCCAACGTAAATCTCAGCACCTCCACATTGCAGTTCAGCTTTGTGTGGCTATTCATGCCACGGAATACCACAAAAACTTGTAAAATGGCTATATAGCAAAAGTGTGTTAAATTTCCCATCTCACAGATTGTGTTCTTGCTGTGTTCGTGCCTTCAAGTTGTTCCTGACTTACGGCGAACTTATCACAGCCTAAAGGGTGGATCCATCACACAAGGAAACAGGATTGCACAGTGATGGATCTATAGCAATGCTGGAGATCTATTCAGCAGAGGTGAATAAAGGATACCCCTATGCTGTTTTTGAGGCTCCCAGATCCTCCCACAGACAACACTTTTTTTTGCCAAAACTGGAAAGCTCACAAGAAAGCTATCTCCCCAAATTGTTCCTATATCTCCACAACCATACTGTTTAACATTTTAAAAATACCAGTTTGTCAACATGGTAAGTGGACTCATTGTTATTTATAGATTTGGGGAGAGGAGGGGTGGTTATTTTTTGGCAGTTTGAGAGAATCTCAGATGGTTCCAGTGGCAGAAAATTGCTTCCTGGACCTGCCAAAGTTGCCCACTCCAGCCTACAGACACAGGAAGGACAGTGATTTTTCTGACTGGCTTAGAATTTGTAATATAACTGAATGTAGAACAATGGTATATAATTTTATCTTCCCCACAAATTCACCTGTTCGCGTGAAATGGCACATTCCCCACCACTGCGATCTTCCGGAACTGAGTGAAGTTTCCTGGGATCGCCACATGGAATGGGACAGCCTGGAAATCAAACACAAAAGAGATGTAATCTTTCATCAAGAAAAGCAGCTAGTTAGCCAAACAAGAACTAACCAAGACCTCCGGAAGCTGAAGCTATTTGAGGAAGCAGAAAATAATCAGGCTGTTGGAGGTCTTTGGACTGGGGAGGTTGCTTTGATACTAGGTAGGCAAGGCAGATGATTCTGGAAGGATGATGTCCATGGAGCCAGGCTAAAGTAGAAATTCATGACAACTCTAGGAGAGACAGATTACATCTTTTCCACTGAACCAGCACTGAGATTAGCACAGCAATAGCAATAGCATGCGTATTTCTATACCACTTATCAGCTAAGTGTTCTCTAAGTGGTTTACAATGAAGGTTGAGTCAACCTGGAGCCCGGCAGGATCGAACTCACAACCTTGCGGCTGCAGGACCGGCATTTAACCCCTGTGCCTCTGGGTGATTGTCATCACTCAGAACAAATTTGGAAGATAGGAATGTAGAGGTACAGAGGGATCCATCTTGTCTCCAAGACTGGCCAGGGTTAAATGCGGCAGGAACGGACGTTATAAATGGATCCCATATAACCACAGCCACTGATAAGGGTACTGGTTCCCAATCCTTGTCCCCCAGATGTTTTGTACTTATAATTCCCAGCAGTCCTGGCCAATGCGGTCAACGGAAAGGGATTCTGGGAGCTGAAATCTAAAATGTCTGGAGAGCCAAAGATTAAGGGCATATTTTTTGCAGAGCATATTCAGGACCTACAAACTGATAGTTGACTGTAGCCAGTAGACTCTGAAGAACCAACTACAAGCTGCCAATTGACTGTGTCAGGAAGGGTAGCCAACATTTCTAAATTTTCAGCAGTTGAAAACTAAGAAACATAAAAGCTGGATAGTAAAGATACTCACAGGATTAGTCAAAGTCACTCCACTAAAGCCCTGAGAAGAGATGAAAAAACAAAGAAGAGATTCTTATTACCTAGATCACAAAACTGAAAGGCACCAAACGCAGTCTAGGCACAAACCCCATACAAGCCTGTTTTATCTAAACCAGAGGAGCTATTATCGTTTCCCAGACATTAACCCACACACCTGGGCAGTCTTGCTCTTCTTCTTCTTCTGCAAAGAAGGAAAAGAAAAGCAATGATTTACTTTACAAAGAACTATAATTTGTTTTCATTTTGATTTTCAGTTTGATTTGACATGCTCTTGCTGGCCATCCGTGAGTAGCATGCGGTATATTTGCTAATCACAGGAGGCCATTCAGCAAATAAGAGAATTTTTAACCAATTAATACTTTGGATTTTAACTAATCCATTGGCTCAAGTAAGATTTCATATCATTGAACCCACAACCTAAGTCCGCCTGTGGTTTGAGATACTGAAGGGAGCCTTGTGCCCCCACGAGGTCATGAAAGTCTCTTCTCTCACTCTGGCAAAGGATGGATGGGTTGCCAAGCCAGCCTCTGGTGCTGTTTTGCAGGAATAATACGCCACACAGAAATTAATGGTGATATCTGGCGGCTCTCACGGCAACGGGGCCGGTGAATCCACAATGTTCTCATCCTCTCTCCCCATAGCTACGCCCCTGCTGAGTCTGCAGCACCACCAATGAAGCCTTGATAAGGAGAGGTCTATAACTAGTCCTAGAGAACATACCACATGCAGAACGTCCTAGGTTTGTTCCCCAAGGACAGGAAGCAGAATCTCCTTTATATGAACATATGAAGCCACTGTGTACAAAGTCAGAGCACCAGTGAGTTCAGTGGACCCATGTCCAACCTGAGTGGCAAGAACCGGGCCTCAGGAAAGATGCCATTTCCAAACACTGGTATCCAAAGTTCCTCTCAGCTAGAAATACCTGGAACTGGTTGTCAATGCAATCCTACATATGTGTACTCAGAAGTAACTCCGATATATGAAATAGGATTTTACTTCCTGGTTAGTGGGCAGTGGATTTCCTTATGCAAAGAAAGCCTGTGCTTTACCACAGAGCTATGCTCTCTTTCCAGTGAACTGAATTATATTCACAAATTCCAATCCATTAGCCAAGGCACAGTACGTATATTAAAATAAGAGTCCTTGCTACTGCGCATGTAACAAAAGGAATCTTCTCAGAGCAGGTCTCCTTTTGGTAAAGTAAAGTATTTACTTTGGGCAAATAAAAAGGAAGAAGGGAAGGGAAGGAGGGAAAGGAATGTAGCAGCACCATTAAGACTAACTGGTTTTTGTTTTTAGTGTGAGCTTTCATGGGTACAAAACCCACTTCTTCAGATACAGTATGTAGTGTTATCCAGGCCTCAGGATATAAAGCATATTTACACAGTTGTGGGAGTGAGAATGGGATGGAAAGTAACGGACTTTTGCTAAGCAGATTTATTGCTTTCTCATATTAGCACTAACTGACCACTGTAGAGATCTGAAAGACCAGTATCACCTCATGAAGCCCTTTGCAAATTTAGTGCAAGAGTCATGATCTTTCTGGATCTATTACATCCCATCCCATCTTACTCCCAGAACTGTGTAAACAGGAGGCCTGGATATCACTCTGTCCTGCATGTGAAGTGGGTTTATCTCCATGAAAGCACATGCTAAAACAAAAACCAGTTAGTCTTAAAGATGCTGCTGCGTTCCTTCTCCCCACACCCCACTTCCACTCCCTTCTTCTTTTTAATGCTGCGAGAGGCTAAGATGGCTATTTCTTTGCAAACTTCCACTGAGCTGGGAGCTTTCCGCTTAGTCTTGTTCTGCAAGCCAGAGCAAGATACCGTTTGTAAAATGCAAGGAGTTTGCGCACTCTATAGGTTTTCCGTCCTCCAGACCTGAAGACTTGCAGGCTCTGTGAAGTTTCCACGAAGCCAAAGAAATACTCACCGAAGCGGACGGTCTTCCAACGAACGGCTGAGCAAACATACCACCAACCTGCAGAGGTAGAGAGATGTGTCATTCAGAGGGCATGGACCTTCACAGTAATAGAATAATACTTAAGTAGTTAGACTTCAGACGCCTCACATAAATCATCACCGCCAGCCGCAACACTGACTGGGTTCGCAAATAGAAATAATGGAGGGGTCCTACTTACATTGGTGGCTGTGATGACATTGTAAGGAGGAGGTGTTGGAGGAAGATAAGGAGGTGGAGCCTGAAAGACAAGAGACAAATCTGGGGTTGGATTGAGATTTAGGTGGGGGCTGCCAAGGGGCTGGCGGAAATTGCCTCCCTCCCCTCTTCTCACTCGGCTCTAGTCCCCTGTCTCGAGCACAGAGGGTCAGGACACAGACCCTTCTACATGGGGTGTGGACGTTCCCGAATCAGATGATCATCCCTCTGCCAAACCCTTTCGCTAGTGAAAGACAGTTCTTGTATTTGCCGCTGTGTACTTTCACATCACTTCTGATCTTACAGCAGCCCTAAGGCAAGCTTATCCCGAGTTTTCTTGGCAAGATTTGTTCAGAGTGGGTTTGCCGTTGCCGTCCTCTAAAGACCTGAAACCCTGTAGAAATACTGCCCTTTTTTTAATTTTTTAAAAAAATCCATTAATTACCCATTTAAGATGGTTACTTTTCCAGTTTCCAACTCGGTTCTATTGTACAAAAAACAGGGCAGTTCATTTCAGGCAACTTACACTATTTGCCACAAAGTTGATGCAGTTCAAGGCGATATCCCCATTGACATGCAAAGTCTGGACCAGGTGGAATGGAAGGCGGTGATTGTATTCCAGGAAGTGGCTGCCATTGACAGATACCTAGAGAAAGAAGAGAATGAGAAGGTAAGGGCGGTTAAGCTCTTGAAAAAGGCCACAAAGCTAGCATGTAAGCTCTGCTAGCTCTGTTTCTGACCACCAGGTGGCAGCTTTCAAGGAAGGAAGAGTTACGAACAGAATGGAAATGTGTGCAGCCCTCCAGATGTTGCTGGACTACGACTCCCATCATTCCTCACCACCGGCTAGGTGAGTGCTGCTGGCAATTGAAGTCCAGTAACATCTGGAGTTCTGCATGATTGCTTGCCTTAAACACTAGCACAAGCTTTCATGGAGCAGAGACCCAGCATCATTTAGCTTAGGATAAACCTTCATGGAGTAGAGGTGACAGATTAAGAATTTCTTCTGGCTATTTAGAAAGCCAGAAGTAAAAGTTCTCGTCTCGGGGCCAAATTAAATTTGACCATGGTTTCGCTTCACAGAAAGCAAGGGGAGGGAAGTCCCTTGATGTCTGACGTATGAAGAAACCCACCTGGCATCTCACTTCGCCGCTTTAAGCCAGAGGTGGTCAGACAATCTGTATATACCAACAAGGATATATCTCAGCCTCAGCAACTCTTGTGACATCTTAAAAGCTAACAAGATTTGTTTGGCATAAACCTATGAGAGCTGCCTCCTCCTTCATCAGACACCAATGAGCTTGAAAACTTTACTTTTTGGACTATAACGCCCAGAATCCCCCAGCCAGCATGGACACTAGCCTGCTGGCTAGATAATTCTGGGAGTTACAGGCCAAAATAATTCCAACTTTTCCAAGCTCTGGCTCTGTTCAGTGGCTGGCTCTGTGCTAACTGGTTTCTTCTCAACCATAGCATCTCACATTTGTCAAAAATGAGTATAATTTGGTTGGCTTTGACCAGTTTTTTGTATCCCTTTCCTGCGCAGTTTCAGCATTTTGTGTGGGAATGCCCATGGCAAGCAACTGAGAGGTACCCGTGTGTCTGTCATGGGCAAGTTACTCCAGTCTATGGTTCAAGTAAACGAATTGGCTCCACCTCCTGAACTCCTGATCTGCATATAGCTCCATCCTCCATGAATTAATTTGCATGTGATTTTACCTATCAAACCATAGAGTTGAACTGCTACATCAGAGGCAATCTGCTCACCCCAAAGTTGGCACAGGGACATCACCTTCACATTCACTGCCTGTTATCTATGCACTGTACCCCTATATGCCCACTGTGGTACGCTCACCAATAAATGGATCTTGGCTTCCATCACACCATTAATCCATTCAGTTTCTACCTAGCTCCTCTTTGCTATCATGCCTCCTCCAAGTCAGTGATGACCTCCATATCAATGTGGCTTCAGTTCAACATTCAGAAGAGCTATGCAAGGCACTGAACCTGCTTTGGATGATGGGATTCAGCACCTTGGACAGTTGATTTATAGTTGAGTCTATCATATAGCACTGTTACAGTGCTATTATTCCACTTTAACTGCCATGCCAACATCTTATGGAATCCTGGGATCTGCAGTTTACAGAGGGGCATTGAGAATCCCCAGCTGGGCAGCTCTTGGGCCTTAGTAAACTACAAATCTCAAAATTCCACAGAATATTGCCATGGAAGTTAAAGTGGAATAATAATGCCATAACAGTGCAGTATGATGGGGCTCTAAATCCTGGATTAGAGTCCTCACCCTACTGACTTAAAAGTGACCAGCTCCCATTTGAAAAGCAAACAAGTCGTCGGCTTGCAAAATACCATTACTGTCAACCGAGCTACATTTTTAAATGCGGTAACGTACCCTTATCTATCTTTTTCTGACTTCCCCATGAAGCCAGCCTACGCCACAAGAGCAAAAGAGAAGCCGTTTTGTGCCATTCCGGTCGAGAACCTCCTCGGGGTACACAAGCAAATTAACTGACGCATTAACTGAGCAGACGGCATCTCACCTGATAACAGTGGCTCTTGACGTTGATAACAATTTCAAAATAGACTCCAGGCTGGAAGGGCATGGGGGAAGCCCGCTGCTCTGGTCCCCAGCGGCCTTTCTCCTGCGTGTTACACACGACAACTCGGCCTTCGTTGAACCGCGGGTTGAAGTGAAAGGCAATGTTGCCATTTTGACACATGAGATTCACTACAAAACTGAAATATGAAGTGAGGTTGAAACAGGAGACTGGGGAAGGGGGATCACTCGAAATGAGATCGGGCGAAAAGAGAGACAGAGAGATCAAGCACAAGCGAAGAAGGCAGTCTGGAGAGAACAGGAACCACGGCCATTTCCGCACTGGGCTGTTATAGCGCTATTATTCCACTTTCAACATCCTATGGAATCCTGGGGTTTGCAGTTTAGGGAGGGGCCTCAAAGGCCCCTCCCTAAACTGCAAACCCCAGGATTCCATAGGATGTTGAAAGTGGAATAATAGCGCTATAACAGCCCAGTGCGGAAATGGCCCATGAAAATGCATAGGGGCCTTTCACACTACACAGCTGCAGCACTATCATTCCATTTTAATTGCCATGACTGCATCTTGTGGAGTCCTGGTGCATGGACTGTAGTTTGGTGAGGCACTAGAGATCTCTGGCTGAGAATACAGAATGCCCCTCCCTGAACTGCAGATCCCAGATTTCACAGGACGTTGCCCAGGCAATTAAAAGTGGGATCCTAACACTGTATTCATGTATTGCAAAAGGGCTCATAGATCAAGACTGGGGGTCACGTGAGGTTTTTTTTTTTTCAGATGTTGTTGGACTGCAACTGCCAGCATTTCTCGGCATAGACTGTAGTGGCTAGGGACGATGGGAATTACAGTCCAACAATATCTGGAAGGCTGTATGCCTCCCACCACTGATACAGAGGGTAATGTGGGTGGGTGTAGCAAATCGGCTGGGATTTAGCTTCCGTGTTAGGGTAACTGTGGTGATTTTCTTTCCGCAACCATTATATGAACTGAGACTATCACACAAAGGAAAAAAAATGAGTTCAGAGGTCTATTTGCTGATCACATGAATAGGTTTTCTGACATAAGTATGCTGCAGGGTTGTCATGAGGCAGAATTAAGGAAAGGTTATACTATAACTCAGACTTTAGACTCTGGAATAGGTCTGCTAAAGCCAATAAAATAATTTGCCTCGGCAATGCTAGGAAAATTACTCCAAGCCATCTTTTGGCCACTCAGATTAGATGAATGTCATTTCCTCTCCGCTCCTTATCACTGCTATAGTTTCTATGCCCATGGATATTGACCCAATGATTGCAAGTGGAAATGATGCGATGTTGTTGGACTCCAACTCCCATCAGTCCTAGCCAGCAAAGCCAATGATGGAGAAGGCTAGGAGCTAGAGTCCAGCCACATCTGGAGAGCTGCATGATTCCTAACCTTTTGCTAAATGACTACATGTGTGGTCAAGAATATCTTATCCAGTGAGACATAAATCAAAATATAGGCCTCCTGTAGTTTTAACAGTTGTTCGGATATATAGCTAGGGCAAGAGAAAGTGGGAGATTTATGTGCTTGTTTATTTGATTTATAGCCTGCTTTTCACTTGGCACAGAACACAAGGTGGCTCACGTCACATTTTTTTTAAAAAAATACGAATTTATTGAAGGGATGAGAACCTTTCCATCTAGGCAACCTGTTTTTAAATTTATTTTTATTTGGGTATTTCACATGCTTCCCTCTGTCCTGTTGTAGTTGGCCAAAGAAAAACATATTATTTTTAATGAAATCATTTCAAAATAAGGAGATTTTGTTTGTTTGTTTGTTTGTTTAGCAGAGATAACAAGAACACTTTCTGCTTAGTGTATTCTTGACCTATTTCCGCACTCCACTGTTATAGTGCTATTATTCCACTTTCAACATTCTATGGAATTGTGGAGTTTGTAGTTTACTGAGGCCAAAGAGCTCTCTGGCTGGGAATTCTAAATGCCCCTCCCTAAACTGCAAACTGCAGGATTTCATAGGAGGGTGAAAGTGGAATAATAGCACTATAACAGTGGAGTGCAGAAATGGCCCTATATTCCTTTGAGCAATCATAAACCAATCCCTCCTCCACTCCCATATCATAAACCAACCTTGAAAATCAAACTACTTTAAAAACTGGACTGATTTGTACCATGGTGAGAGGAAGGGGCAATTCCTCCAGAAAGAATGCCCTCTTTGGTTCATGGAATAAGCTGCCCTTTTCTTTGGATCCTGGCTATAAGCCATGCACACTTAAAACCATAAAACGGCAGAGACAAATAAATATTGCTTTTACGCTGAGCCCTAAAAAGAAGTTCCTGACAGCAGCATTCAGCTTCTGAAGTTGCCAGTCATTCCAAAGCCAACACCTAGTTGTAAAGAGGTGGCTTTATATCCACAATAGCAGACGGCATGCTCTCTCCATAGAGAAGTGTCATAGTTACCTTTTCATAGTTACCGGAGAAAGTTATCTTTCTAGATTACAACTCACAGAATTCCCCGGCCTGCCTAAGAATTGGCTGAAGTATAGTACATTGAGATGCCAACTGCTGACATTAAGATCCGGGTACTGGGGTAGGGTGGGTACAAAATCTCTGGGTGGGTGGGGCAGCACAGGGGTCTCGATACAGAATCCCTTTACAAGTGACATAAGCGAAGAGCTAAAAATTGTGTTCTCTCTGTCCCTCTCTCTTTCTTTCCTTCGAAACAACAGTAACGCCCTTAATACCACTTTAATTTTTGTGGTTCCATCCTGCCGCATTCTAGGATTTGTTGTTTGGCGAAACACTGAAGCTTTTTTGGCAGAGAAGTCTTGACACTTCACAAAACTACAAATCCCAAACTTTCACAGGAGGGAGCCATATCATTTAGAGTTGCATTAATTGTGTACAATCAAAAAGACATACGGGGGTGGCTTTAACCCATCCTGGGAACTGGGAACTGTCCAAAGTTAAAATACCGTCCAGGATGAGTATTTTTTCCCACTGACTTGTTATCAATTTTGCAAATTTTATTTATATTCCACTTTTTTTTCCCACTGCAAGACCCAGCGTGACTTACCACATGAAGTAAAATGAATCAAAGTAAAAAAAAAAAGAGTTATGACGTGAAAGAGCTACTTTAAACAATTAAACAGGCTATCAGTTAAAACCAAATCCCAGTTCAAAACAATTTTTAGAAAATAATAAGAAAGAAGGAAGCACGTACTCTACTCCCTCCTCCATCAAAAGACCCTCCACAGTGACCAGTTAGTGGCCAAAATACTCTTATAACACTATTTTATGCTTTAACTGCCAGGGTGACATTCTGTGGAATTCTGGGATTTGCAGTTTAGTGAGGCCAAAGAGCTCCTTGACTGAGAATTTGAAATGCCCCTCCCTAGGCTGCAAATCCCAGAATGTCATCTGATGTTGCCATGGCAGTTAAAGTGAAATATGTGTGGCGTGTAGTGCGACAGGGTCCTAAATAAAAAGAACTTTGCCTGTCAGTAAAAAAGCAGAGGGGAAATCGCTCTCTTCTTCCATGGAAGGATGTGCAAATTGACCCTAAAAATAAGGGTTATTTGCAAACTGACCCTAAAAATAAGGGGTGAAGCACTTCTTGGAATACGGGGGAGGAGGGGAAGGGCTATAGTGATTTTAGAAAATCCACTTAGGTGGAAAAGGGACTAATGAGGTAGTAGAATTACTGAAGGACAGAGGAAACGAAACTCAAAGGAGAGGCAGGACAAACCGTTTTGCAGGATTCTGGACTTGGCCTTGGATTATAATCATCTTCCCCTCACTGATGCCACCCAAAATAGGGCCCGTGAAAGGCAGGATCTGTGCAGGGAAACAGAAAACAGTGTCACCTGCTTGTCTCAGTAGTCAGAACTCTCAGCGCGATTAAAAATTTAATCAATTTTATGGAAACGTAATTGTTGGACTAAGTTGACATGGATAAAGGGAGGGCACTGACAAGAGAAAAATTAGTGGAGACTTTTGCAAACGACTGGTAACCTTTAACATGCTTTTTGCAAGAAAAAGAGTAAAGCATATTGACTGTAGGATCCAACAAATAGCATTTTTGGAAATGTAGCCGCTGACACATTTGAATGGTATTTGTAATTCGAGAAGTTTCACTTGGATTGAGTGACTTATAAATTGTACTATGAACGCTGGAAACCATTCCTTTTTTAATATGCTTATTGTCCTTGATTAGTTTTACTATCTTTCTTTTTTATATTTTTTATATATATATTTATATTTTACTATCTTTCTTTTGCATATTTTTCTTTTTTTCTGTGTTTGTCTTTTCTGTTTACTTGTTGCTGTGATTTGTTTCTTTTTTGCTTTGTTCGGAGGCACTGTGAAAACTTTTAATAAACAAATATTAAAAGAACTCAAGCGTAGTTAGCTCAGCTGTAATAATGTTCTGAATATCATCTTACAACAGTTATTCTTTCTGTCTTTAAAAATCAGCATCTTGTTAAAAACAATGCATGTTTTTAAAATGGCCCATTTTGCCCTAAAGATCCTGAAACCAGAAGGACAATGTGGATAGACATCCGACAGACCAGATGGAGAGAAGATGGAATGGGAAAATACCGGCCATTTCCACGCTAGACTGTTATAGTGCTATTATTCCACTTTCAACATCCTATGCAATCCCCGGGTTTGCAGTTGGGGCCTTTGAAAGATTGCTTTGAATAAGCAACGTAACAAGGAAATAAAGAAGGTGAGCTTTTCCTGTTACGTTTATGTCTCTCAAGGAAATGCTCTCGCCTGCGTTTTTATAATACATGTCCTGTTAAATGTTTGCATTTACATTGCAGCAGATCCTTATTCTCCCTGCCAGAGCCGCCCTAGGCAAAGGAGTGGTTCAGGGGCCATCAGTTGCTACTCCCCGAAGACTTTTCAGGAAAGAAACAACTCTAGCCAATTTGGACAAATTAGGTACAGGTCCTTGACCCACTGGAGAAGGCAAAATGCCAGTCCCTCACACATACCTTCCAACATTTCACAGGTGAAAAGCAAGACGCCTGCAACCAAGCAATGTCAAGGTGGCTTAAGATGGCAAAGGCTATTAATAAGGAAGAACACACAAGCTAGGAGAGGCCGAAGTCATTTGCTTTTGCCCCTATCCACAGGCAAGGGCAAGATTTGGTACGACGCGATATATTTTTTTCTCGCGTGGAGACAAAAAGAAATTGTATTTTAGTTGTTTTGATTAATTGATCCTTACAGTGCAAGGAACAAACAGGATACTTGAAAAGCATGTGATTACTATACAAATCAAAAGCCTCAATTATTGAGAGATGTAAAGCCAGACATTCTAACTGTGGATTCAATGATATTAGATATTTTACAGGACAAAAGGTAGAATGGGGAGTTTTGGATAAAATTGGGTAAACATTGTCCGAGGTAAGAGGAAGTTGAGAAAGTCGATTTTTTGATGTTGTTTTATTCTAATGTAGTTTATTTCATTTAATATGCATATACGAGTACAAATGTTTAATGAACACGCCTGTACAGAGCAATTTTTGTAACTTGTAACTGTGTTTTTTACTTTAATAAATCATCATCGTCATCGTCTCATTTCTTCCTCTTTTCTCCTCCCTGCTGAGTTAATGGGGTATACGCTATTTTTGACCCGAGAATTCATTTTGCAACAACTGAAGCAGACTGAGGACAAAAGAAGGAAATGGGAGGAAGCGAAGAGAGAAATTGGGACATTTTAAAAGCATCTGAAAAAAAGTGGGGTAACAGAAGGTTCATCAGAATTGTCCCTGACCTATTGGAAAAATCAGAGGATATGTCCGCACTAGATTGCTTAAAGAGCGGCTACACCAGGCTGACTCCTGCCAAATCTCGTTCTTTTGAGTTTCTATGTACAGCCGTCCCAACACCACCATGAAAAGTTTCCTTTTTCTTTTCTCCGCACACTCACCGGGTTCCAAATAGGCTGCTGTGAAGCCATCTTTGACTTTGCTTGATCCAAAAGCTTGACCTTTCAGTTCTTGTACCCTCAGGGAGAATAACAGTAAAAGCTTCCTGAAGCACGGTTTCGTTTCTTCAGCCTGTGGGTGGAGTGTAAAAGGGCCCGGTCTTATCTTCTCTGACAAACGACACAGTGCAACTGTGTGCTATGCTGATGGGGGACCTGCGGGCACCAACGCTGCTTTCTTGCTGCTCCTTCAAGAAATTCCTTTGGCCCTTATTCTGGCACAGCAGCCACATCTCTTGCCCACGTGGAGAGTGAGAGACCTCGAGGAGAAGGCTTGCCTGCCGAATTTTTGCCTGTTCTGTGAGACTAAACATTTAACACTGTTTGCAGTGTTCTGGATGTAAAATTTAAGAGCTGCAACGGAGGAGGCGCTGGTTTCCCTTCAGAGGGGCCAACTCTCATAAACCTGATAAACTTACAGCGTGAAGGGAGCTCGCTCGCTCTCTCTTTCTTACGAACACGCGCAAAATCTACCCTTTTCTTTCCATCTTCCGATCTTTTCAGCAGCAAAAAAGAAAGATTCATTCACACACACACACACACGCACAAAACAAGCGCTATTAAAATCCATCTCTGCTTAGCACCACACTCCCCTGCTTTGGAAGGGGCAGTTCCAGACAGTCTTCTGTTCTCCCACTTTTTCAGCTGCCTCCCAAATGTCCCAGTTTCTCTCTCCTCTTCCCCCCTTTGTCCTCAGCTTACTTCAGTTGTTCCAAACTGAGTTCAAAGGGTGAAAGAAGTTTGGAGTCCATCAATTCAAGCGAGGAGAGGAGGAGAGAATCTCACCCTTCCCTGTAGGATCAGGCAAAAGCAAACTGCTGCCGCCCCTTCTAGCTGATATGTTCTTTCTTGCAAATAACTTTTGCCATCCTGACCATGCTCTGATGTTGATAGCTCACTCGTGTCCCAGTTTCTGTCTGAATGTTGGAGGGCATAAAGCACCACACTGTGTTGAGAATGTAGGAATAGAGAAAGTTGCCTTCCAATAAGCTAATAGTCCATCTAGCTCAGTCTAGTCAGCTCTGATAAAAAAACAATGGCTCTCCAGAGCTTCAGGCTGGATTCTTTCCAAGCCAAAGTGGAAAGATATACGGCCTTCCTTCTTGGCACTGTCCTATCCAAGCTGCAAACAGGCTTGATCTTGTTTAGGTTGCAACATCAGACAATATTGGTGGCTCAGGGTGGTACAGTGGAATTGATCCCAAGGCACACTTGGATGTTACCCCTCTTCAGTCAAGAACATACCACAAAATCTACGATCTACAGTCAAGCCCTACAGTACAACTGTATCTGTTCAGACCTGTTGGACAGAACAAGAATCACAACTCACAACTTAGCATTTTTTTATACTACAACGCCCACCCAGCAATGCTACTATTTAAAAATAAATAAATAACAAGATGTGCTGGTACAATTTGCCAGAGGCCAGATGTAGAAGAGAAATACCAGAAGACCACTTATTGACACACACACCCCGCCTTCAGCTCCCAGATAAAATCATTCGAAGATATTACGGGTGAACCGCAGCCCATCCTGGACACGAATGCTTCCCTCTCACATGCTTTGGGTGGTAGGCCTATATTTTTAGTAGGAATCTCCCCAGCTTTAAACTGCTCCACTAACTAAAAGCCACAGGATATAAACACAGGGATCAGGACCTGCAACAAATCCAATGCTAACTTTGCCTCCACCTCCGCTCTGGCAACACCCTTGTAAGACATAACAAACATCACCCATGACATCAAGGGTTTATTAACTTGCTCATCTTCCAGCGTGATATATGTCACCTGCTGTTGACAGAGCAAACAGATCGATGTCTCTGCAGAAGGAGAAAGGGATAGAAATCTGACACCAGAAAGAGCAATATTTAAAAGCCACTGGGAGACTATTTCAGTAGCTTATCTGGACACTCTGACACCGACTTTAAGTAGGCATTATGAAGCAAGAGACATAAAAATCCCAATGAATCACGCTTCCTTAGAAAACTCAGTCTTTCACCAGAGGATTAAAAAAAAAATTAATCACATTGCAGGTGTCAACTGGCATACCCAGGATCTCCAAGTTCAACATCATCCTATGCCTTCAGATTGCCCGCCCAAAATCTGAGAACCGGGGACAGCGCCTAGTGACGTCATGAGGCGTTATGCATTAAGTGCCAAGCATAGTTGCTCACGGCTTGTCTTCAGACACACGGAGAGTGAACCTCTTTTCCCCCTTGGCACTAAGATGGAAGTCTTAGCTAAAAGGGCTGTTCCCAGAGCAAGATGAAGCGAAGAGATTCCTTCTTGCTTAGGGAGATAGGATAAGGAACGTTCCATCTGGCCTACTTGCTTCTAGCCAGCAGATTGATGCAGAGCTAAGTGGAGGGTGAACCCTGGCACCACAATGATTGGGAGGGAAGGAAGAAGCTAAGTCAATATGTAGCCTTCCACTATCACAGCTTCAGCATTTATGGATCTGATTACAGTCCTCCCTCCACATTTGCAGGTTTGACCTTTGCAAATTTGATTATTTGCAAGGCTCCCCCTCCCTTCTCTTCCTCCCATTCCCTTGTGTTTTGTGGGGGGTGGAGAAGGAAGGCAAGCGCCTGGACCAAAGTCAAGGCAATGGTTGGAGGGAAGCAGGCGTGCACCTTCCTTCTCCCCTCCAGAACCCCTGCCTCCCTTCTCTTGCCACTGGCCCTAGCGCTGAGAACTTGTGCTGAGGAAAAAGGCAAGGGAATGTAAAGTCGAAGGCTGTCACGGCCTGAATCCATGGGTTGTTGTGGGTTTCTCGGGCTACGAGGTCGTGTTCTAGTAGCATTTGCTCCTGACATCTCGCCTGCATCAGCCGCTGGCATCTTCAGAGGATCTGGCGACATGGAGGTGGAATGGAGTACATATACTTGTGTGATCCCCGGGTGGGAGGGATTTGCATTGGTGATGCATCCGTGATGCAGCTGGCCTGTGAGATAGCCCACCGTTGAGTGGACTGGCCCCCAGGGTTGCATTGTTAGTCAGGGGATATGCATAACGGTTGTGTGTGCATTTAAGTACTCATTCGCAATCCATTCTATTGTTTCCTGTAGAGAGACCTCCTGAGTCTGGGTGGTGTTCACTGGCATATTTTTGAGTCATGATTTTAGTGTTTAGTGGCTACCAGTACTGAAAAACACTTGCAAAAGGCAAGGAAAAGGGGGAAGGCCTGCTTGAGCTTTACTTCTCTCCTTCAGCATGGCCAGTAGTTGGGAATAATGGGAGTTGAACAGTGTCTGGAAAGTCACCGGTTTTCCACTCTGACTATCCAGTTACTACCCTATCTGCATGTCCAGATGGTTTCTACATTACCAGTTTTTAAATTACGAATCAATTGTTTTTAATAGGCATGCTTTTTAAACTGATGTTATGCTCTTTTAATTGGTTATGTATTTTTAATTGGTGTTAATGTTTTTAATTGTGTTATAGGTTTATTTGTTGCTGTATTTTAATCTGTTGTTCACCACCTCGATCCATAGAGAAAGGCAGATAAGAAACAAATGTTGTTTCCTGTTGTTGTTTGTTATTATTTGTTATTCTCTTATAACAAGCAGCAGCAGCAGCAGCGACAGCTATAGTGGCTTCTAATGTCTGCCATGTCAACGGGGCAGTGAATCCACTCCAAATTTTAGTTTGTACTTCTAAAGAATGATGGGTTACTTAACCCTGTCACCAGCATAGGTTTATCATCTTGGGTAGTTCCTTTAAAGTTTTCACTAAAACCCAAATAGTTTACACGTTGGACATGGAAACAACCTACACCACTAAATAGTCGCATCGGCTGCAAGGAAAATTCAGAATTCGTATATTGTGATCATCCCTTTATTGGGCTAAACCAAAAGGCAAAAACCCACAAAAAGATGGGTGGCATTTTAAAAACTTCAAAGATTTATTTACTAACTAAAACTGTTTGTCATAATAAATCTGTTAGTCTTTACAAGGCGACAAGGCTCTCCGTGGTTTATACCTTTGGAACGTAACTTCCTTCCCAGTTATCCACCCTGCTTAAATTCCATTAGCGCTTTGCCTTCCGTTTGAATTCCTGAACCACTAGAGTTGTTTTCATTCTAAATTAGAAGGTTCAGCCGTTGCGTCACATCAACAGCTAGATGAAACTGATGAGCCAAAGACCATAACAAAGAATCACTGCATTGCTCAGGATTTTGAACCTGTGACCTTCCAAGTACTCTTGGACTGCAGTCTTCCTAGAACATCAACCATGCTGACGGGCTTGATGGGAATTGTAGTTCAACAGCATCTGTAAGGTCACAGGTTTCCAGCCCTCCTCCCAAATTAAGATCCCAACAGGTAAAAGCACCATTGTACAGCAGACTGATAACCTGGTACATAGGCAACCTAGTCAGCTTTCCTCATGTGGTAGCATGTACTGCACTGCATTATCTAATATATAAAAGTCAAAGTCTGTTTGTCCATGTCAGGCAGAGAAGACTTCATATGATTGGCTGCCTGAGAAGATTCTATGGAATCCTGGGGTTGGCCTTTAGAATTCTCAGCCAGAGAGCTCTTGGCCCTGGCCAGTTGCTATGGAGATGAGGCCTAGCAGCAAGGAGGAGGGCAGTGTACTCCCTCAGAAACCGAACCTTTGTATGTTAACATCTCTGAATACAGATTGGATTGGGGAATATGGGGAGAAGTTACAGGTACTGGACAAGACAGTTTGGGGAATTAGAGACACAAGATCTCAAAATCTGTGTATTTTAACCACATCTAATTCCTAAGGTAAGGTAAGGTAAGGTAAGGTAATTCCTAAGGTATTTCTTACAAGTATTACCTATGAGAAAATAAAATCCCAGGCAACGCCGGGTATATACGCTAGCTGCCATTATTTCTAAATCTGTACATATAAATTGGCATATCCAACTTTTAGGCTATTTTGCTTCTGTTTTGTTTGTTTTTTTGTCAATGCATGTTAAGCTGTAACAGAGGAGGGCAACTAAGATGGTAAAAGGTTTGAAAACTAAATCTCAGCTTCAGGAACTGAATATGTTTAGCTTGGAGAAGAGATGACTGAGAGGTGATATGGTGGCCAGCCTTAAATATTTGAAGGATTGCCATGTAGAATATGGAGCAAGCTCATTTTTTGCTGCTTCAAAGACTAGGGGCTATATCACACAAGGCAAGTAAATCTCAAGTACAGCGGGATACTCGTGTCCTTAGTCGGGCCTTATCGCATCAAGTCTTCTGTTGTTCTTCCAGTGAGGTACTTGGAAAGTGTTTCTTTTCCAAAGGAGGTCATCAACAGATGTCTTGTGTTCGTAAAAGAAATGCTTTCCAAGCAGCCTCCCACCGGGAGAATAAGAGAAAGGGAACAACATAATGTGATAAGTCCCAGCCAAAGACACTATTATCCTGCTGTAAGTGCGATTTACTTGTCTTGTGTGATAGGCTCCTGGGGCCATTTCCGCACTAGGCTGTTATAGCGCTATGATTCCACTTTCAACATCCTATGGAATCCCGGGGTTTGCAGTTTCGGGAGGGGCCGGCCGGCCCCTCCCGAAACTGCAAACCCCAGGATTCCATAGGATGTTGAAAGTGGAATCATAGCGCTATAGCAGTCTAGTGTGGAAATGACTTTAGAGAGGAATGAACGGATTCAAATCACAAGAACAAAGATTCCACCTAAACATTAAGAAAAATAGATGCCCCATGTGGTCCTTTCCAGTTCTATGATTCTAGGCAGCCCCTTCTGTGCCAGAACTCGGGGTAGCTCCAGGTGTCCCCAAGATCGTGTGCGGTGCCAAATACTAACACCCATCACACAGCTGCAGATAAGCCTGCAGATAAGCTGGTAAATGATGCATCAGAGAAGCAATCCAGGCCTGATCAGATCCAACGTCCCCTCACAGCCAATAATAGAGCTGGGCTCCTAAACAACTTGTTACGCCTGGACTACACCTCGTGGGCAATTCAATTCCGTATAGCCGGCTATGTGAGGCCCCTGAATCAGGCCACAGAAGATGAACTTCCGAGGGTCATCCAGTGCGGAAGCAACCAAAGACAATCAAAGTGGGCAAGCGTGACCCATCTTTCCTCTGCACCCCATTGTTACGAGAACGGAGCAAGCAGGTCAGTAACAGAAGGAAATTCAGTCCCCGGTCCATTCCTCGCCTTCGTGTCTTTCCCCCAAACTGCCAAGCTAAGACGAAAAAGTATCTGATCAAAATCACAAGTTCAAATTAACCCCTTTCTGTACCACCGGGCCATACCCCTTTTAAGGGACTCAGCATGGTGCAACGGTTTGATTCTTAGACCAGGACTCCAGGAAACCAGGGTTCAAATCCCCACCCAGCCATGGAAACTACAGGATAATGTTGGGCAGGTCACACTCTCTCCGCCATAGAGATGTCAACGGCAAACCTTCTCTGAGCAAATCTTGACCAAGAAACTCACACGGTAGGGTTGCTTTAGGATTGGAGTTGGCTTGAAGGCACGTCACAGCAAACACCCCTGGTCAGCTCTTAACGTTTGGTCGTGATGCTAACAAGGACTCTAAAACCTATCTGCCTGACGACCAAAGCCCAGCTCATTACACTATCTTCGGTTAAAGCCTTTGGCAGAGCAAACCCCAGTGAAACCCTGGTTATTTTTAAAACAACTTTCCAGCCCCCATGGATGAAGCGGCTGCACAGCCAGTGTTGATTCAGTCTTCACTAAATGCATGGTATGGACTGTAATGTAGCTGTACCAGATGCCTGGGAGAGAGGAAAGGAAAAGCATGACCAAGCCTTCCCATTATCGGCGTCTCTGTAATATTTGTCACACTCTTATTAAGAGTTCACAGCAGACAAACACCTCCATGACTCACAATGTGTGCAACCCTCCCAGGCCTTCCTGAGTGACGCTTCCCCCTTTCTCTTCTCCACATCTGTTCATTCTTTTGGTCCAGGTCGGCAATTCAGCTGCATCATTTCGGAAGTCTATAAGGTGGACACCCCTACACGGTGGATTGCAAACGCCCCCGTGGATTCTCATGGATTTATCATCATAGCTGGCCTTCTTCAGTTATATAGTGAGATTTAGTTGGACCACACTGTCGCCCTGAGCACATCGGTTCTCCATTGTTGTATGCCTTCGTGTCATTTCTGACTTACGGCAACCCTAAGGTGCGGTCTTCTGAGACTGAGAGTGTGTGACATGCCCAAGATTGGAGAATATGGGGAAAAGTTACAAGTACTGGACAAGACAGTTTGGGGAATTAGAAACCTCAACTCTGTATATTTCAACCACATCTAATTCCTAAGGTAGGGTAAGGTAATTCCTAAGGTATTTCTAACAAGTGTTACCAATGAGAAAATAAAATCCTAGGCAACACTGGGTAAATAAGCTAGTAATTCAATAAAACACTACCTTACAAACTAAACAGTAACTTACTAAAACACAAAAGGGATCTGACATCCCCCCTAAACTTTAATGAAAAAAGAAAGTAAAAAAAAATATTCTACCATTGCGGATGCAATCAAGCAAACTAACTAGGTTTGCTAGTAGCAATCTCAGAAAATTATTGCATTGTTAGATTTCTTACCACTCAAAAAGTCCATAAATGCTTTCCAGTTTTTCAAGAAATCTTCAATTGGCTTATCCTTTAAAACCCACGTTCATTTGGCCTTTGGTTTGGGATAACTCAGCAACCTTAACAATCCATTCTCCCGTTGCCAGTGCTTCGTCTGTTTCTAGGTTGGAGCAAGCAATATTCTTGCAGCTGTTACCATATAATGAAGAAGGAATTAAATATTTCCTGCCCAAATCCCTATCCATGAGACCGAGCAAAAAATTTCTAGTGATGTTGCAAAGTCCACCTGTAAGATTTTTTTGAATTAACATATAAGACCAGGCAGGCTCATTTTTATGTGAAGTTATGTATGAGCCTCAATTGAACAGAAGATGTGCTATCCAAGAGCACATGTGTTGCTGTTGATTCCAGTGGTTATGCTCCCTTTCAGTTGAATGAGGCTGGCATGGAATAATTCCCTGCTGGATTATTTATTTCCCCAGTCTGTCTATCTGCTAGTCATTGAGTATCGCCTATCCAAGTACTAACCAGGGCTGACTCTGCTTAGCTTTTGATATTAGATAGGATCCGGTGTCTTTAGAGTATTTAGCAATAGCCAACTGCTGTAGCCTCTTCTGTCTTACGTGTTCTTTCTCATTAATAAGGTTTGCCACCTCGACCATACTCTGATCTTGCTTGGCCGCATGTTCCCTAGTTTTATCTGCCATGGCCCAGCCGGGAATTGAACCCTAGCCTCTGAGGTCCTAGTCCAATGCTCAAACCATTTCATCCTGCTGGCTCTCAGATCTTCATACCCTCCAAGATTTCACAGATAAAACCAGGGAACATGTGGCCAAGCAAGATCAGAGTATGGTCGAGATGGCAAACTTTGTCAATGAGGAAGAACCCCTAAGACAGAAGAGGTTACAGCAGTTGGCTATTGCTAAATACTCTAAAGGCACCAGATCCTGTCTTATATTAAAAGCTAAGCAGAGACAGCCTTTAAGACCCCTCCCTAAACTGCAAACCCCAGGATTCCATAGGGTGTTGAAAGTGGAATAACAGCACTATAAGACTGTAGTGCAGAAATGGCCTAAGAAACACCAATGGCATCAGCAGGTTAGCTCTGGCACGGGGCAAATGATCTGTGTCCTTGCCTTGCTTATCTGTGAAGAGCTTCAGTAAAATACATCAAGTGCCAAGAAGGCAAAGACTGGTGCTTCCACATTTTGAGGTTTTATGAGCAGCTGGCAGGGGATTGTCATTACATAACTGATCCCTGCAAAAGCAACCTGTAACCTGACTCATCCGAATCAAATATATTCCTTCCACATACATCATCACCTCTGACTGGGCCTTCCTGGCTGCTCTCACTTCCACTATGCTCTAATCCAGCCTTCTCCATCCAGGGTGCCCATCAGATGTATTGGCTTACAACTCCCATCATCCCCAGCCAGCTGTAGAAAAACGCTTGCTGAGCACAGCAGGATATTCTTACCCTTTGAGGAGGATCCAGAGCTTACGAGTGGGGCGTCTTCACTTAAAGGATCTTAAGTAGCTGGAGAAGTTTACCAGAGACCTTGATGAGCTCTCCCCAGTGCTAGACTATACTGGTGGGGCCAATCCCAGACATTTTGCTGCCTGGGACAGAATAGCAAACGGCACATACACACATCCATGTCAAGGTCCTAGTTTCTTAAGTCAGTTGAGTTGTTTTTTGGTACGCCAGGCAGAAAATGCCATAAACAACTCTTCTCACCAAAGGCAGTAAATTACAATAATAACACAGTGTAAATCCCTAACAATTTGCTGCCCTTTCAGGACGCCTAGAATGTGTTGCTTGAGGTAGTCACTTCACTCTGCCTGAGGGTATAGTCAGACCTGCATTCCAGGCTTCACGGCAAGCCGAAAACGGCAGGCAGTGTTGGCATAACTTGGAATCATAGAGCTGGAAAAGACCACAAGGGCCATCCAGTCCACCCTCATTCTGCCATACAGGAATATATCGTCAAAGCATTCCCAACAGATGGCCATCCAGCCTCTGTTTAAAAACCTCCAAACGAGGAGCCTCCAACACACTTCCAGGCAGTGTATTACATAGTTGAACTGCTCTTACCATCAAGAAGTTCCTCCTAATGTTTAGACGGAATTTTCTTTTTCTGAAGTTTGAAGCCACTGCTCCATGTCCTAGTCTCTGGAGCAACAGAAAACAAGTTTGCCCCATCCTCCATATGACAGCCCTTCAAATGCTAAAACTTAGCTACCATGTTACCCTTCTCTTCTCCAGGCTAAAACACACCCAGCTCCCTAAGCCTCATCTCAGAGGGCACTCTTCTACCCTTTTGGTCGCCCTCCTCTGGACCCGTTCCAGCTTGTCAATATCTTTCCTGGACTGTGGTTCCCAGAACTGGACACAGGGCTCCAGATGGAGTCTGGCCAAAGCAGAATACACATTACATATGAAAACTGAGACATGTGCAGTCAAGCAACATCACAGTGTAGCTGAGATGGCAAAAGTTACTAAGAAGAACACATAAGGTAGCAGAAGCTGCAGCAGTTTGCTTTTGCCTGAGTCCATGCAGGAAAGGACAAGTTTCTGCCTCTTCCTTTTCTTCTGGTCCAGCAAAGTTGAATACAAACTACTTCTGCACTTTGAACTCAGTTTGCAGCAACTCGAGTAAGCTAAGGAGAAAGGGGGAAAGTGGGAGGAGAAGAGAGAAACTGGGATATTTTAAAAGCGGCTGAAAAAGTGGGATAAGAGAAGGTTAATCAGGACAGCCCCTTCCAAATCTGGATGATTAGAGGGTATGTGTGGAGAAACTGACTCACTTAGTCCATGGTTGGTGGCTCCATGCATTTTCTCAGCTTAGCTTTGTGTTCTAGATTCAAATGAGCTCAGAATGTTTTGTCTGAAATCCAGACAGAAGGTGGTGGTTTGCAGCCTTTTCTAATCCCAGCGATATTAATCTACCTGGAGTCAGTGTGGGACAATTGATGCTTGATGCCTCCACCCTATTCTTTTAACTCCTGTCTTATCAGATATATAGATGGAGCATCCTTGCAACCAGATGAACGGGTATTCCAGCCATTGCAGTCAGTTTGCAGAAGTGGAAATATCGAGTGAATAAGGACTAGGATCCCGTTGGTGACATACCTAAGGATTAGAATCCTATTGGTGACGTAGGCCATTTCCGCACGCGGCGAGGGAATCGCTCCCTGCCGCTACTCACCAGATCTTCTGTGAGGAGGACCAGCGTGTGACCAACCGCTGAAGCTCGCCAGCCTAAAGCCCGCATTGGTGTGAGCCTGCGAATCTGCATCGGAGAGCTGGCACGCAATGGCGAGCGCCGGCATTTTGAAAGACCTGAAAAATCAGGTCTTTCAAAAACACGATGGAGGACCGCTTGGGGTCCCTCCGGAGCGGACTGAAGTGCGGATCTACGGTAAGTAGTCCAGGCCCGGTCCGCTCCAAGGTGCAGACGTCCTCCGTGGAGGACGCACTGCACCGTTTTATTTACCCTGTGTGGAGATGGCCATAGACTTGTGTTTAGGATCTTTATGCTGCTTTGTACATTCTTTAGGGCAGCGGTGGGTAGTACAGCCAGTGGGCTACCCATGGATCTGATTTATTTGTAGTTTCCTGAGGCTTAAGAGCTCTCTGCCTGAGAATTCTAAAGACCCCTCCCTAAATTGCAAACCCCAGGATTCCATAGGGTGTTGGAAGTGGAATAATAGCACTATAACAATGTATTGTGGAAATGGCTTTAGTCTGGCTCACAGATGGCTGCTGACGGAGACAGGATGCCGGGTGCTGGGCATAGCACGCCCTGATTAACCCAAGCAAAGACGTCGTTCTTTTCTGGCAACTTTGACTCTCCAGGCGTGCCAGCGCAAGCTGGTGGCTGGTGGTTCTTCCTCGTTTCCGTTCAGATGCACATGCTTGCTGCCCAAATGCCACGTGGGAACCCGAGCCTCTTTTGCAACCACTCAACCACACTCCTGGGCATTCACCAACCAAGACTCTCCTGTTGTCTAAGAAATGGGTGGGAACCGCACGGAAGAAGGAGGGAGAAGGTGACAAAGAGAGATTATGGACACAGTAATTACGCATAATGGTATTTTGCCTATTAGTGTTAGGAAAATAAAAAAGATTTTGAAAGAGGTTGATTTCTTAATGACTCTCCAGCGTCCTTTCAGAAAAACCTCGTCACCCCTGCTTCCAGCTAATTGCCTCTCTGCACTTAGTGATTTGTTTTGCTACAGTTTTTAGAACAGTAGCCGTCTTACAGCTATTACAGCGAGAGCAACAGAATGCCCTGTAGCACTTAAAAAATCAGAATGTTTATTGGGATGTCAGGTTTGGTGAGCAAAGAGCCCAATCCACCAGGTAAGGAAGGAAGGAAACAACAAATATTTCTGCTCTTGCTACAGTCTAACCAAAACCATTCATACAAATGTATACACAGGTATGTGGGTATTTCACTTTGAATACATGAGTTTGCATGGTCCATGCAACAGACAATAGATTTGGAAAGATTCCCACTCTAATCTCTGCTACAGACTCAGTATATGGTGTTGGGACATTTTAAAAGGAGCTGAAAAATGGGATGACAGAGTATTATTCAGGACTGTGCTTGCAACATCAAGACAGTTGGAGAGTTTGCTGTTGAATGAGATGCATACAAAATCTATACGAGATCCAAGATTATAACACAGATTTTCCATAGGAAGAGGTCTAGAACTCAAAAAGAAGAAGGACTCAAAAATATACCGAAGACCAATCTGCCACTTGTCCTTCCCCAGATCTTTATCAAAAATTACAGCGTCCCAAGTAAATGTTGAACAATGCCTCATCATCTAACGCAGAATTTGCATTAATGTGCTTACAGCAAAGGTACTGTGAGAGTGGTGAGAGACAAGGCAGATTTTGCATGTAGAGGAAAGCAGGAACAAAATTGTAATTTTATTGGGGGAGGTTTTAAAAGGAGCTGGAAAAGGGGGACAACAGAAGGTTAATCGGGACAGGTAGAGCATACTTGGTTGCAACCTTTAAAGCTGAGAATTTAGGGCCAGGGAATCCAAAGGAACACTTTCCTTCATATAAGCTCGTTTGCCGACTAAGATCAGTTAGATAAAGCCGCATATATTCCAAATCTACATCTGCTTGTTGCCTCTCATTCCTTGCTTGTCCCTACAATTTTGAACATCTTTTCTTTTCATTATAATTTTTATTAAATATTAATCACATTAAAGTTTTGTGACAAATAATATACTTGTTATAATTACAAAGAGGAAAAAGAGAAAAACCATGCAACTGAAATTTTGTGCATCCAAAGCTTCCCATTCAAGTTGTTTCCTTCGTATCTCATATTTCTATTATACTAATTTGTCATGATTTCCTAATCTTCCCTTATTTCAAATTCTTCAGTATATCATTTTAACAAACAACATTTTTAAAAAACTGAATTGATTGTGTTGACTTCCCTCCCCCTCTTCCTTGAAAGACTGCTTTACAAATCATTTCTGTCCACTTCCTTTTCTTGGTCAATTCTCTTATGAACGCTCTGCTGCTTCTCTCCTATTCCTCATGCTCCGTTTTAGAGATCTTAGTATAGTATCATTTCTGATATTATCAAATATTCCATTAATACCACCTTTCAAAAATGGAAGGAAGGGCTACCAGTTACAGAGGTCCTTAAACAAATATGAAGTTCTGAACATCTTTGGGGCATCTCCCTAAGGACTGCCTTTCATCACTGGCCTATGGGGACTGAATTTTTACTGCTGCCCAGGAACCATAATTATAAGTATTTACTGGGTTTTTTCCCTTCGCTCTGTCTCTTTACAATGCTTTACGATGCTTTTCCCAGTTACAAATACTCTTGTTTTATTGCTGGCTTTTATTGTCCCTTGTTTTTATATATATTCACATTTTTTTTTATTGAGCTTCCGTTTACAGTTTCAGCCAGCTGTGTTTAACTATGCAAGGAAAGTCAGGGCATTATTGTTTAAAATAATTATAGGCACATTGAGGCCATTTCAGAAGTTCCCCACGAGTCTGAAGGGAAAGTGATATGGAAGACATCACAGGGTTATAGTCGGTTAAGATGTGATGGTCTCTCAGCACTGGAAATCAGAGGCTCTTCCGCACCACACAATTATAGCACTATCATTCCACTTTAAATTGCCACGGGCAACAGCCTAAGCAATCCTGAGATTTACGGTTTGGTTGGGCACTAGAGCACTCTGCCTGAAAATTCTAAATATTCCTCCCCAGACTGCAGATCCCAGGATTCCAGAGGATGGAACCGTGGCAACTGAAGTGGAATCGTAGTGCTATAACCGTGTTGTGTGAAAGGGCCCCAGGTCTTATTCAGTGGCAGTTGGCGATTCCCATGTCTCTATATGTTGTGTATGTCCACTCTGGATTTTAATCCAAGGGATCTATCCAAGGTTTCAGCACCTTGGAGAGCTTGTTTAAAGTTCAGACCAGAACACAGATTGGATTCACCATTCCACTGACACAGAAACTAGTAGCTGCTATTGGTGTTATTGCCAGTCTGGGGATGGCTTCTTGGGCGGCAACCACCTGTGGCCAACCATGAGCTTTTCCAGCAGAGTATCATTGATTCATAGCAAGGTGAAGGAAGACCTCCGTTGGTAAAAGTAAGAGTTTTTTGGCAATGTGACTCCATAGGTACATACGAAGAGTTATAGGAAAGGTTAAAAACAGGGATGTAGATGCAGAGTGTCCAAACTGACAGTGCTGATCCTCAAACCAGAATTGTATTCCTACCCCCATGAAATTTTAATTCAGTCCCCAAATTTCTAGCATTGCTGGAACTCCAAGCAGAACAGATTTCATCTGTGAAATGCTGGAGGGTATGTCTTCACGATAGTTACACTGTTAGCTGCTTTACTTGGCATTATTATTATTAGCCACTGTCTTCTGTGTTTCTACTGTTTTGTAAAAACATGCAAGCAAAATGTGTCATGCCCTGCCTGAGAGTCTTGAGGTCTCCCAGCTTAAAAACAGTCGGGGGGTCCCTGATGGCAACCCAGGATCCTTGCTTGCAACAACCCTAAGCGTGCTTGCTTGGGAGTAAGTCTCACTGACATCCACAAAAGTCACATCTTAGTAAACAAATGTATTAATCCCTTCTAGTTAGATGACTCTTCCTAACCTTTTTTAAAAAAACAAGCAGCACACTAGATACAAAATGAGGTGTCACATTGACACTACTGGGTAACATTCTACCACATCCGCCTCCTACTTCCGGGCATGTTCCTCCTGATAATCTCATGAGTCAAACTTGCAGTTTCTCTTCCTTTAAGAATTCCTGCTAAGCCGGCAGGAACAAGCAGTTCAGGAAGGTGCCCTGGCAAAGAGGTGATGTTGTTGGTCTTAGCAAATGGCAGCGAGAAAGTGGAAGGGGAGATGACTTCAGTCTTGCATCATGTCTCTTTTTTAAACAGAATGTGGTCCATCGGTGCATTCTGTGTTTGCAAATCAGCGGCACGTATTCAAAAGAATCTCACTCACAGTTAAGGGAGAAAGTGGGAGGAAGAGGAGAGGGAAACCAGGACATTTTAAAAGTCACTGAAAAACTGGGACAACAGAGAATTAATCAGGACTGTCCCTGCCAGGTGGGGACTGCAGGCGCATATTGTTCTTACCCTGCTTTAACATTTAACATTAAATAGCAGTGATGTATTTAAGTCTTTTACTCCAAGTCTCAAGGTGAGTCTCAAGTCCTTGAAGATACTCTCAAGTCAAGTCTCAAGTCTGGAAGCCAACTTTATACCCCAACCAAAATTCCAGAATTATTGGACAGAGTCAAATGAAGTCAGTTTTAAGAATTTAAGCAGAGTCGGCTCTCCACATTTGCAATTTTGCTGTCTGCAGCTTTGGAAGTGGGGAATAGGATCCTATCTTACTCCCCATTACTGAAGAGTTAAAAGATTTAGAAAGAAAGGTCCTTCCTCCTCTAGCCCATTGCCTAACCCATTTGCTGCTCTGCTCTGAGAAATGCACCCTGCATTCTGGGTGTCTTTTGCTCTTGGGACACGTTTTGGAAGGCTCCTCTGATATGCAGCGGGAACAGGCTGCTGAGCAGACCTCAAGCCTGCCTCAAGCCCATTACTTAACCCATTTGCCGTTCCTCGCTGAGAAATGCACCCACGCTTTGGGCTTGAGAGAGATTGCCATGGGACCAGTAGGCAAAAAGAGATGGAGCCGTTGTTCAGAGCCGTAAGGTTTCTAGATGAACGTGTTATGTTACTGAACCAAGGACAGCAAGTCAGTCGCTAAAAATATACAAGTCTTGAGTCAAGTCAGTGCATCATATACGGCCAGGTTGAGTCCGAGTCAAGTCACTAAAGCGACTTAAGTCCAACTCGAGTCCGAGTCCGTTGACTCGAGTCTACATCGCTGTTAAATAGTCAGTTTAATCTTACAGCGAACTGAAGCAAAAGGGGATGAGAGTTCTTCAATCACATAGAAGCAAAGATGTCTTCCGAGGGCCATTTTATATATATACATGATACTTAGTGTATAATACACATGAAATCCAGCATGGCATTGTGGTGTGAGATTTCGACTACAACCCAAGAGACCAGTTTGATTCCCCGCTCGGCCACGGGGTGACTTTGCATGTGTCACATACTCTGAGCCCCCAAAATCCCGTGACAGGTTCACCTTAGGGTTCCCATAAATCCAAAACAACTTGGAGACACACAAAACAACACATGATCCACATTATATTAAATGAATTTTGCATGTAATGTGATTTAATAATACACAAACAAATGAGAAGAGGGAGGAATGGAGTTAAGAATAGGACTGAAGGGAACTTTTCCTGCTTTGTCTACTGCAATCCTAACCTAAATGGCACTCTCTACGTACACGGACACGTGCCTTTCACAGCTTCTCCTTTTACAGGGAAGAAAGTTTCCATGACATATACGCAGCCATCAAGCGAACTTTAAGATTATTTTGTCAAGTCTCTGTATGTCATCACTTTAGGAAAAATCAGAGTTTTTTTTTAAAAAAGAATTCTCAAACTCATTACATTTTAAATGTTTTTTTTTTAAAAAAAAATAAGTGAATTTTTTTACATTCATATCAGGTAGGAGGAACCTGTTAGAACAGAGGTAGACCCTGTGTTTGTGTATACCATGAGAAACTGCAGATATTATCATCTCCATATTTCACAGTCTCGCAGGTGTTACTGACTTGACTTCTGGACAGTCAGTAATTTGGATTCTATAGATTCTCAAGGTTGCTGAGCGATCCCAAATGGCCAGAGAAATGTGGATTTTAAAGGATAAGCCAGCTGCACATTTCTTGGACAACTGGGAACCATTTATGAGCTTTTTGAGCAAAAAGAACTCTAACAATGCAATAATTTGTGGGTACAGTAACACTAGGAAACCTAATAAGTTTTCTTAGTTGGATCTGTCATGGTAGAATTTTTTTTTCTTTTGCATTACCGTTTGGTTTGGAATGTCAGAGCCCTTTGTGTTTTAGGAAGTCAGTGTTTACTTAATAGTGAGTTAGTGCTTTAGCACATTAGCATATTAGTATTTTTAGATCACTGTTTCATCACTGTTGTTCAATTTTAGGTCATGTTCGTGTTACAAATGTCAGTTGGTGCTTATGTTATTTTGTGATTTGTATACATACATACATATATACACATATGTGTGTGTATGTGTGTATATATTATATTTGTAACTTTTCTATTATTTTATCAACGTCTTTAAAATTATTCTTTGAGCACATATCATCACTGGAACTACAAGTGTCTCCTCCTCCTCCTCCTATCATCATCATCATCATCATCATCATCATCATCATCACCCCCACCCCCACCCCCACCCCCATCATCATCATTAGTTCTTGGAGCTGTTGCAGCAGCTTTGCATGCAAAAATGAAACCATTTGAAACTTTTCCTGGAAGGAGATGAAAGGATTGGGAATTCTTCAGCAGTTCCCTTCCTGCAGGCCAAGTTAAGGCTAAAGGCTCTTGAGTACAGCTTGTGTGTTCATAATTTGCCAATGAGTTGCTCATGTTCTTTTTCAACATATCTGATGTCTTCTGGGCTTTCCAGGGAAACAAAGACAAGTCCCCACTCAAACTGATATTTAGCTCTAGCAGATTTCCTTTTTGACTCACACACTAAGGAAGAAATCTCCCCTCTCCAAGAGTTCAATTCTACCCCTTGCATAGCTTGAATTTCTACTTGACTCCAGCACCAAGTAATAATTATTGTGATTGGAGAAGGTTCCACTTTTCATGCCGCTTAGGGGTGTTAGTCACAGCATTCCACCTCCCCACAACCTCAAGGAAATAACAGGAGGCGTGCGAGGGATTAAAAGAAAGAAGCCAGCTAGATGCGACATGTGTGTTTGTGAGGTAAAGGAGAAGAAGGGCACAAGAAGAGTTGGGAAAAGAGGGCCATCCATGAAGACAGGAGGTGGGCAGCAAGAGCAAGACTAAGAGCGTCCCAGAGAGGCCAAGATGTATCCTATGAGTGAGAGAAAAGGAATGGAAGAATGTACCCAGGTAGGAATACGTGTGGTTTTTCTATTCCTGCAAATCTTTGAGTAGTGGTGGGCAACTTCAGACACTTTCGGGCTACAACTCCTGCCAGCCCTAGGCACCATGGACAACAGTGAAGGATTATGGAAGCTGTAGCTCAAAAACATCTGAAGGAACACCATTGTTCATCCATGTCTTAGAGTTTGGCCATTTCCTCACTACACTCTCATAGTTCTATTATTCCACTTTCCACATCCTATGGAATCCCTGGGTTTGCAGTTTAGGGAAGGACCTTTAGAACTCTCAGCTAGAGGGCTCTTCGGCCTCAGTACACTCCAAACCCCGGAATTCCACAGGAGGTTGAAAGTGGAATGATAGCACTGTAACAGTGTAGTGCAGAACTGGCCTTTGTCATGAGATCACTGCTTAGGTTAGCATGCCATGAACGGAACCGAAATGTGGCTTGCAAAATGAAGCCACAAGTGGCATGCACTTCTTTATGACTCTCAAGCATCAGAGAGCAATACTGCTCAAAGTGAAGATCTGGAAACCAGTGCCAATTCCTAAGCTGACAGCTGCAAACCCCTGGGAGCATCCAGGAAAGAAAGAAAGAAAGAAAGAAAGAAAGAAAGAAAGAAAGAAAGAAAGAAAGAAAGAAAGAAAGAAAGAAAAAAAAATTGTGGCCAATGAGCAGCCACAAATATGGTCCTGATCTCTGGCACATTGGGGGAACCAAATTGCTGTCCCCTCCCATCTTGTAGATTAGCCATGTTTAAATATTTGAAGAGATGTCATGTTAAAGATGAAGCAAGCTTGCTTTCTGCTGGAATCCTAGTCCAAGAATCAAACCACTACACCATGCTGGTTCTCTAACTGGGTGTACTTTTTTCAATTGATCAAATAGTTTTTCACTGATTTAATCTAAATAGTTGTCAGTTAAGCTAAAGATTAAAAATACACATATTTCATATGACTACACATAAAACTTGGCACTTCCTTTAAAAAGGCATTCTACCCTCATTCCTAATTAAATCTGTGTAAGCATAAACATTAATTCTGTGGGAGAAAAACATGGATTATTCATTATTGAACAATGCACATAAGTGTCATGGAATAAAATGGGAATTCTGAAATAAATTGGAAACTGCAGGATGACTCCAAGTTCAGTGGAATGGTCCTCCATAACCAATTCTTTGTGGTTCATAGATGACCATGCAAAAAAAAAAATTCTTGCAGATTCTTCCTTCTAGGACAACCCTAGAGAGACTGGGCAAAGCCAGCCCTAGCATTAGGTGGAACAAGGAGGTTGTTTCAGGCAGCAGATTTTGTGTGTTGTCTCATGGCAGTGAAATGGACAAAACTATTTATGATAAGGGGCATTAAAAGATATAAAATTCTATATACAACGTGGCAAAAGAAACACCCACCCATCTGCATAACTTTGTCTTTGAAAAGCTAGTACGACAGGGAAGAGCTACATTGGGGTCGGCAGCAGTTCTTAACCTGGGGGTTAAGCACGGACCCCCGGGGGGCCTGCAGTGTCCTCACAGGGGGTCTGTGAAGGCTTGAAGATATGTTATGAGTTTTTACAGTTAAGGAAGGAAGAGAGAAAGAAAGAAAGTTATACACCAATCTCAAACAGCAGGAGTCTTTTGCTGGGGACAGACATCATTTGTACAAAGTTTCATTACAATATATCGAACCGTTCAGAAGTTACGAAAATAACTGTTTGATAGCAAAAAAAAAACATATCCAGGATTTGCTGCTTTTGCATGCAGTGAGCATATGCAAGTGAATGATGGCTAAGAGAAAGCATGCGACATTTCTCGCTACTGTGCATACAGCCAGAAGCCGCCTTGAGTTAAGTCTTCGTGGTCGGCAGCACCAAGAGATATTTCAAGGGCGTCCATGGTAAGGAAAAGGTTAAGAACCACTGCTCTAAGAGATAACTGTGCTCCAGAATAAAAACAAACGCTTTTTTAAAAAACACAGGTGTCTTCTGTTACCTTTAGGACTGACCAGATTGTTTCAGCATGAGCATGACAAGCCACTTCCTCAGATGCGTTAATGGAGTACTAATAAGGGTGATTAGCACTATACTGTAAACACATATTTTATACGGGTGCCTGAGTGCAGAGCTCGGAGATGTTACTGTTCTTATTCCAATTCCCAGACACCTCAGTCAACGTGATTCTGGAGACTAGAGACTGAAAAAGCGGCATTTCCAAGTTCCGAATGTATGCGTTGAGAAGTCAAATACATGTTAATTCTCTTAAATGAGTTGTAACAAGTCAAGCACTTGCATGCATTGTAATGTTCTTCTCCAGGCATTGCACTCTAATTATCAGAGTCTAGGGGGATCTAGTTGTACTCCAGCCAGCCCCTTCCGAAATTTCAAACCCTAGGATTCCATAGGATGTTGAAAGTGGAATCATCGCGCTATAAGAGCGTAGTGCGGCAAAGGCCCCCGTTTCTCTCTTCTCCTCCCACTTTCCCTCTTTGTCCTCATCTTACTTCAGTTGCAGAGCTCAAAGTGTAAAAGTATGTCGTAAGTTAACTCAGTGGGGCAAGAGGAAGGGACAAAATCTTGCCCTTCCCACTGTATTGTTGTGTGCCTTCAGATTGTTTTCGACTTACGGCAACCCTGAGACAAACCCGTTGTGAGGTTTTCTGGGGGTGTGCGTGAGGTGCCCAAGGTGGGTTTCCATGACCAAGCAGAGAACTGAACCCCGGTTTCCAGGGTTGTAGTCCAATGCTCAAACCACAACACTATGATGGCTTTCCGTAGGTTCAGGCAAAAGCAAACTGCTGCAGCCTGTCCAAGCTTTTGTGTTCTTCCTCATTTTGCCATCTTGACCACACTCTCGTGTCGCTTGGGCCACCTGTGCTCTGGTTTTAATTCATAAAATGTTGGAAGATATGGCAGAAGTTTTTATACTCTCAACTTTAGGAGGTTCTACTGAAAATACATATTAAGGTACATGAAAGGTTAAAACAGGGGTGTAGTTATAGCATTTCCAAACTGAAAGTGCTGGTCGTCAAATAAAAATTCTGTACCTCCCCCCCAAATTTTTTTCTTCAGTCCCCAAATTTCTAGCACTGCAGTAACTCGAAACTTCAATTAAACATTTAGGTATACACTTTAGACATCCAAAGGAAAGGAGCAGGAAAGCACAGAAAACAGAAAAGTCAGGATCCTGTCTGTCCTTTCAAGCAGCATAAATTTGTATGCGCTGAACTAGGTAGCCAGGGTGCTAAGAAACCCAGTCGCTGAATTGTGAAGACGCACGACTGATGCGCACTGAGAGTGCCTGATGCGCACCAGAACCTTTCTGTCAGCGTCCCATTGTGCGTCGATTCCTTTGCCGGCTCTGTTCCGTAGTTAAAAAGCAGCGGTCCTTTGTCGAACGTCAACATTGTGCATCTTTGCAATTCTATTTCCTGCACGCATTAGTCCGCTTACAAGCACATAACATCCCAACAGGATTCAGCCAAGCGTTCTAGGTGTGAACAATTTCTGATGTTTCACTTTCTGGAACGCTACAGATTTGGGATACGAAGGGAAAATGTAATTGGGGAGGGAATACTTCTTACTTTGGGGTTAATGTGCCTCCACCCCCATAGCTACTCTCCAGGTTAAAATACCTGCAGTGTTCTGCAAAGCCTGCCTTTCTGTTCCCCTGTAATCTGACATCATGGCATTCAAATGAACCTCGTGTTTCTTGCCAGCAAAGTCGAGGTGTCTGTAATGTCTGCCTCCACACACACCCCCTCTCTTTCACAACCTGGTCCAAGAAAACAGGTCAGGGGAGCTGCTGTAATCTTCAGCAGCAAGAGAATACGGGTGGAGGCCATGAAGCAGGAATGTTCCCCAACTGCCTCCTTGTCCTGTAAAAGGAGTGAACTTGAGGGAAATAGAGCGCATTGATTCCCTCCCAAATGCATTTGGAACAGAGAAGCCAGGTTGGCCGATAGTTTGAGAACTATTTGCTGCTACAGTGGGATACAGAAGAAATCTCGCTTCTGAAAAATTCTGCCATAGCTCTCTTCAAAAGGCCACGTATGTGACCTGCGGTGAGTCTGTTTACCTTTCTAGGCTTAGGTCTGTAAAACAGAGATTTGGAAGGGCCTGAACACGCAAGCTCTAAGCTACATGTACAGCTTTGGAAATTTTGTTTTTTGGAATGACAATTGCCAGAAAAACTTAGCCCTGATGACCGGTGGCCATACTGGCTATGGGATTCTGCGACTTGTGGTCCAAAAAAGGAACAGCAACTATAGCCAGTATAGCCAGTGGTCATGATGGCTGATAGATTCAGGTAACTGTAGTTCGAAAAACGGTAACTTTTTCCAATTTCGTTCTTTGAAAGACTGCAGATGGCTGTTTTCCAAAACACAGATTACTACAGGATATGTGTCTAGATAGATAGATAGATAGATAGATAGATAGACAGACAGACAGACAGACAGACAGACAGACAGACAGACAGACAGACAGATAATGGTTTATGCCAGTGAGTGTTGGCACACCATTTCACTCGCAGATCTAGCACCAGAATATCTTAGGCTGCCAATAGATGGGTAAGGTAGTTGGCTGCCCATCTTGTCTTGCCAAATTTTTACAGTTCTGGCCAGGGGCCCTTTCACACTGCAGAATTATAGCATTACGATTCCACTTGAACTGCCTCAGCAGCATCCTGTGGAATCCTGGGGTTTGTAGTTTCGTGAGGCAGTAGAACTCTCTGCTTGAGAATTCTAAATACCTCTCCCTAAACTACGAATCCCAGAATTCCGTAGGATGTTGCCATGGCAGTTAAAGTGACAGCTTTCTAAGTGGTTATCCATATGATCTTCCCATTTGCTGTCACTTCACTCCTCACCCACTGAAGGAGCTGTGGTTGGCAAAATGACACTTGCCTTGGCTGCCCACACCAAGAAGCTGTTTTGCCAACTGTAGCTCCTCAGCCTGGTGTGGGAAGACGTGAGTGAGTGGATGCATATATGGAATGATGGATGGATGATGTTTTCCCACCATGCTGATGTCTTGGTATCAGGAGTGTAGTTATAGGGAGAGCAAAACGAGGGCCTTGCTCCCCCTAATAAGAATTCTGCCCCCCCCATGAAATTTTTCTGGAGTCCCCAAATTTCTAGCATTGCAGAGAGTGACACATGGAAAATCGCTCACCCCAAGAAGTCTTTGTATCTGCCGCGTTCACACTCCCTTGGTCACTTTGCCTGCCCCTTTGCTTTGGGTGCCTAGACCGCATTTCTAAATGTTTGGCTGAAGTTTTCAAGCTACTGCAATGCTATAAATTTAAGGACTGAAGGAGCATTTTGTGGGGAAGGGATAGAGGTCTTCTGGAGAGGACTAAGCAGAAAAAGGCTGAGAGATACCAGCTTGTATTCATTAATATCAACCTACAAACCATTGATATGAATTAATACAGGCTGGTATCTTGCTTTTACCAAAGATGCTATAAACACAAGCTGGTACCTTGCTATTACCAAAGTTCTCTGTATGTCTTACTGGGCTTTTAAAGAACAACAGAATGCAGTTAGCATGCATTATCACTATAAAAAGGAGATAATTATCAAAGCTTAAATTAGCTGAAGTTTTTTTTTTTAAAGACGGGAAACTGTTTATGGACATTTTGAGCAATAAGAAATCTAAGGATGCAATAATTTGTGGCTATAGTCGCTAGTAATTCCAGTAGAATTACTTAATTAGATCTGTAATGATGGACTACCATATTTTAATATTTTTTTAAAAAAAATCTTTTTCTTCTTTCATTACAGTTTGGCTGGGGAGGGGGTTAGAGCCCTTTATGTTTTAGTTGGAGTTCAATGTTTTAATTTGGCAGGTTAGTATTGTGTTCTAGTTTCCTTTCTTTTTTGGTATGCATGTATATTTCTTCTATTGTGACTGCGATTCTAACTGTGAATTTCACCGTTTTCAAATCAATAAATAAATAACCTAGGAAAAAGTGAGATCATTGGGGGGAACCAAAAAAACAACCACAAACCACATGCATGCCAGAACTTGGGGAAAAAATCCCTCCTGTGGACTGTTATTCACAGAATCCCACAGCCAGCTTGAGGATCCTGAGAGCTGTGGTCCCCAAAAGGAACTTTTTCAGGCTCCAATGCAGAGCATACCTCGAAAGACGGAAGAACATGTTTCCAACTATGTGTTTTTAACTTTCCAATCAGAACTGCGTTATCTACATCATCTGTTGTGTGTTTGTGTATTTTGGAAACGTCTCTCCCATGTCAAACAAGAAAGGCTAGGTAGCTTCCTTCCTGGGTTTCTAAAAATGCTGGGCCAGGAGCCAGGAGATGGTGTAGTTTGGCAAGATATTTGCAGAGAAGCTGTGAGATTGTTCCAAACAAATAGATAGACATCATCTCACCACGTATCAGAGTCTCATAGAATCATGGTGTTGGAAGAAACCCCAGGGGCCATCCAGTCGACAGACGGCCATCCAGCCTCTGCTTAAAAACCTCCAAAGAAGGAGACTCCACCACACTCCGAGCGAACGTATTCCACTGCCAGACAGCTCTCTCCCTTCTTCCTAGGTCTAAACATCCTTCCTTAAACTGCAGATTCCAGGATTCCATAGGGTGGAACCACGGGAGCCAAAGCAGAATTATAGCGCTATAATTGTGTAGTGTGACGGGGCTACAGATGAAAGCGAGAGAACTGACACGATGGGGAAAAGGGAAATTGAGAAGATTCATGCTGTACCAAACCTAAGGTTGGGAATCACGGAGTTCTCCAGATATTGCTGGACTGCAGCTCCCAGCATTCCCTCACCACTGGCCACAGTGGCTAAGGCTGATGGGAATTGCAGTCCAACAATACCTGGGAGGCTTCATTCTGCCACTCATGGAGCAGAGCCATAGGGTACTCTTCCCACTGAGGAGGTCTCTGTGAAGCACATAGTTAAACTGTGGAATTTCTTTCGAGAGGACATGATAAATATTGGACCAGCTAGCCACAATTATTAATCTCCTGCAACCCCCCTTTTTCAGCTGCTTTTTAAAATATCCCAGTTTCCATTTCCTCCTCCCACTTCCCCCGCTTCGACCTCAGCTTAACTTCAGCTGCTGCAAACCGAGTTCTAAATGCAAAAGTTCAATTCAAGTAACTCAGCCAAATGTTGGAGAATATGAATGCATAGGTAAAATCTCACTGATTCAGTGGGTCAGATGTAGTTGTGACAAACAATAAGATTCGGTCTGAAGCTTTTCCAGCCCAAGCGATGCAATGAGAATCACCGGTTGCATTTCTCCCTCTCCTACTGCCTCTGTTTAGAAGCGCAAGAAGTCTGTTTGAGTAACGGAGCGAGTCTCTTCCACTCTCCCCATCCTGTAGAGCCAGGTATTTAAATAAACTGCTATTTTATGTATGGATCTACAGTATTTTAACATGGCTTTTGAACCACACTAGCAGGAGAGGTCAGGAGGATGCATAATGGCAGGAAATTCCTTCTTAATCAATAAATCATAATAAATGGTTGTGAATATCTTGGCATATTTAACTGGCTGCCAAAACAAAGCTACCTCCTCTGCAATCTTAGTCACTCTCTGCGGCTTCCTGGCTCTTTGATTTTCCGAGTATTGTTCTCCTCGGCTGTAACACTTCCAGCTGGCTGAATTATCATCAGGACTTTGCATCCATTTACATTTCCAGAAACTGTCTGGGCTTGCTTATAACAGTGCATTGCATGAGCATTCAAAAGGCCCGGCTGGATCAGACTGAAACTCTGTTAACAACCCTGCATTCTGCTTCCAACAGTGATCAGCAAGGGTTTTCTTTTTTTCATTTAAAGGATTTTATTAATCTTTCCTTTCCAAAGCAAATCCACAAGAAGGATTACTGTACAACAAATTTTAAAAGAACTAACACTCTGCAAGCTGCTGATGGAAACAAGAAGGAAGCGACAGCCACAAACACCAGTGAACAGTTAAGACAGAGCTCTCCAAACTTTTCATGTTGGTAACACACTTTTTAGACATGCATCATTTCGGGACACAGTAATTCAGTTTTACTAGCAAACAGGACATTAAACTAACCCCTGACAAGAGATATGGACATATACATAAATTGTAACAAGAAAATGTATGGGGACACAACATATCTCATGAAAACCTGTCATATTTTTAAAAAATATATGATTTATAAATAGTAACATACATTTCCAAGGTTGTAGGCAACACACCTACGCACTTCAGGTGACACACTAACACTGTTTGGAAAGCCCTGAGTTAAGAGGAAATGAAAGCTACAGCTGTTCATTAGGTTTTCGGTGAAAGGGGATGGATTTGATCATACAGGGATGGCAGCATCTTAGCGTCCTTTTGGACCAAGTTCCAAACCTGAGGGGCTACCACCAAAAAGGCCCTTTCTCTCATAGCTGTCCACCTAACTTCTCTTGGAAAATAAACATGGGGAAAGGCCTCGGTGTTTAAGTGCCCAAAAGAAGTCCACGAGGAGGCTATGATGGCAACATTCAGTCACCCTACAGGTTCAGCAACTTCAATTCATAGCTTGTACGTGCAAGTGTACTGAGTGACTACGGCCAATACCCGCTGATACACCCATCCTCTCTAACATTTTGCAGATGAAAACTGGGACATACATGGCCGAGTAACACCACAGCATGGTCGAGATGGCAAATACTATTAACAAGGAAGGAGACATAAGCTAGGAGAGGCTGCAGCAGTTTGCTTTTGCTTGGACCTGCTAGGAAGGGCAAGAGTCTAACTATTCCTCTCCTCTCTCCCTTGCTGAGTTAACTGAGTGCAAAGTACTTTTGCAATGGGAATCATATGGCAGAAAAAAGAGAGAAAGAGGGAGGAGGAGAGAGAAACTGGAACATTTTAAAAGCAGCTGAAAAAGTGGGATGACAGAGGATTAATCAGGACTGTCCCTGCCAAACTGGGACACTTGGAGTGCATACCTCTTTTTTCTTCATAAATTTGTTTTCAAGAGCCAGATTAACCACTGGCTATTATCACATCCTGTGGTAGTAAATTCTCATAGTAGGACTGTTGCACTTTGTGATTCTGATCAGAAGCAGTGTGCATTTAATGAGCAGCAAGCAGGGTGGAAATTTAATAGTGAAGCCACTAACAGCCTAGAGATGCTCTGATGTTACTAGCTGTACCTGCTGATTTCCACTTGAGTGGGCACCTTGTTAAAAGTTACAAGAGTCCTGCCAGGAAAAGTAGTTCTCTGTTCCTGGGAAGGAGGATATGCAGATATGTAAATAGTTGCTAACCCTGCAATTGGGGTTGCCTAATTTGGGTTTCTACAAACCCCTTCAAGGAGCAGCTTCAGCTGCAAAAGTCGATCACTGAGCTTGATTTTCCGTTTTTTAAAAGCTTCTGTTGTACCGGTTCAAAGTGCTGCTAAAGGCAGAGGAACAGACAATGCCATTTTTTCCTGGTTATTGGCAGTCTTTTGCTTTGCTAGCCATCAGCTTAAGGTGAAAGCATGCTCATAATGTAGCCCTATGGAACATCTGTGCCTTACATTCCACAAAAGGAATGGCAGGCTGGAAGGTGAAATTTTGAGCAGAAAGAAAGGAAGAGGAGAGACAGTTGAACAGCTTTGGTTAAAGAAAACACTGGAGCAGAGGGGACGGTTGCATACAGCTTAATGTAAACAGAGCTTGGACTACAACTCCCAGAATCCCAAACCCATCACGGTTATGGGGATTCTGGGAATTAGAGTCCAAAAATGTAGCTTTTCCATGCTCAGTTTCCGCCTCAGCTGCCTTTAAAAGGTTAGATCAAATTAACGGAGAAGAGAACTTTTAACAGTTCATAGGCTAAATAGGTTAAATTGAGCCTCCGTGTTCGAAGGCAGTTTACCTTGGAGTACTGGATATCTGGGACAATACGGCATGTCATTGTCACACGCCATGTCCTACCAGTTCTCTGATCGACCTGAGGTGCCCCGCTGATTGCCATCAGACCCAAAAACTGGATTAAAGGGTTCTTGATCTGATCCAGCAAAGCAGACCTTATGTTCTCAACAGTCCTTAGACGGAAATACAAAATTGCTTCACCTGAGCTGAGACAATTCGCAGAGGTGTGACCTTACAAGGTTTACTCATCACAAGCATGTGATTCTTTCACAGGTTTTTCACTACATAATAGAGAGGGCTGAATCATTTTGATGCCTAAAGCAAACAAACAAATATGAAATAGCTCTCATTCGTTCCTAAATTAGATAAAGGTGCAGAAAGCCAGACCTATCAAAAGAAAGCCCAGAGAGTTTGTGCAGCACCTCTTTTTATAAGCAGTCACAACTGCAGCGTTCCAGTTTATAATCCAACACTGAAATCTCAGGCCCTTTCAAACTACACAATTATAACACTATGATTCTACTTTAACTGCCACGGCTCCATCCTTTGGAATCCTGGGATCTGCAGTTTAGGGAGGGGTATTTAGTTTTACGCATTAATAATTTGGGGGGGAAAAAAGATAACTGCCCTCCAGTATATCACAGATGAAAGCAACATCAAACTGTGGTCAAGATGGTAAACCCCAGAATTTCAGAGGATCTTGAAAGTGGAATAATAGCACTATAATAGTGTAGTGTGGAAAGGCCCTTACTTTGCATCAGTTGAAATAAGCTGAGGACAAAGGGGGTAAGTAGGAAAAGGGGAGAGAAACTCGACAAAGCTGAAAAACTGGGATGACAGAGGCATAATCACAACAGTTGGAAGGCATGGAGTTGCCATTTGGCCATATCTGGAGGGTCACGTGATCCCACCCCTGTTTTTTGAGCTTTTGCTTATTTCTGTCTGCTACCCCACTGTCTTTCTCAAAAGAACTATATGCATTTGTGAATAAACAGATCTCAGCAAAACTCCGAAAGACTCCAAGGCCTGGAAAAGAAGCCATTCTCAAGAAGAAGAATTCCCTGCTTGGGGAAAAGGCAGGACCAGAATTCCAGAGATTTGCAGACTTGGCCTTAAGTAGGCAAAGCTTGGGCTAACACTGCCACACTAGATGCAATACACTATCATATCCTTCCCTGAAATTCAGGTATATCATGTCTTCTCACTCAAGTATGCCACGTTTTCTGACTTGTTTTGGACTTACTGCAGGTTCATCTTCATCATGCTGGTGTTTTCACTCCATCAGTTGCTGGTGCTCACAACTTTATGACAATGTGAACAAAAGAAACCCATTTTCTACAGCAGTGGTTCTCCACCTTTTCTTTACCAGAGATCTCCTTTAAATATCTTTTGTTGCCGCAGACTCCCAAGATTTAAAACCCTAAAGTATGTCAATTTTATTTAAAATTTTATTTTATTTAAAATTGCTCATCAAGGGTCTTCAGACTGGGAGAAAAGGGAGGAATAAGTAAATGCACCCATCCCTCAGAGGTGCTGGAGGGGAATGGAGGATATTTCTCCTGTTCCTCCCACCAGTTTATGGCTGGAGTGAAAAGCAATACGCAGGCCCTGCCTGCCTGCCTGCCTGCAAGTTATGACCGAGGAAGAACGCACAATGTAGGAGAAGCTGCAGCCATTTGCTTTTGCCTAAGACAACCGGGAAGGGCAAGATCCGACCCTCCTCACTTCTTGCTGAGTTCATTAAGTACAAGCTACATTTGCACTTTGGACTCAGTTTGCAGCAACTTAAATAAGCTGAGGACAAAGGAGGGAAGTGGGAGGAGGAGAGAGAAACTGGGACCTTTTAAAAGCATCTGGAAAACTGAGCAAGCAGAGGATTAATCGGGATTGTTCCTGCCAAACTGGGACAGTTAGAGGGAATGGAGCTGGAGGGATGGGGCACCCCCAGGCCACGCTTTGCCCACTCCAGTGAAATCCAATGGTTCAGACAGATTAGTTTAACTAAGGCACAAGGAGCGGAGGGTTTCAGCCTCTCAAACCAGCCAGCCTTTGTAACATTCTCAGCTCTAAAAGATCCAAGCAACTCCCATTTGATATGCCGCAGAGTCAATTATCTTGCACAAGCCGTTGAAATATTTGTCCTGCTAATTACTCGTGTTGGTATGCAGAGCCAGATTTAAAACTTGTTTGAATTTGCCACACCTCTTGGGTTCGGGATGTGATGTTTTCATTTCTTCCTCAAGTAGAGCTTGGTTGGGCTGGGGAAGCCTGCTGTCATTTCTGTTTCGCTGTTGCTCGAGGGAAAAGGTACCTCGGATTGTGCTATTTCCTTTGGATCTCTGACAGCATAAGGTTCCCAGGACAAAAACTGAGGTGGGGGGGTGGAGAATTACAGCCATAATGGGATGACCGCAACTGGATTGAAACACAGATTTTTGGGGGGGGGGGAATTCCCACGTTGAACTGTCAAATGTAACTGCGGTTGGTGATTCCAGTGCATGTTTGCTTGGTTTTTTTGTCCTCTTGCAGGGTCCCATCTGCCTGGGAACTCTGGTAGAGGGCGAACCAGCTCCGGTGCCGATGAATTTTTCCGATGAGGAAATCACACGGTTGCATCACTGCGAGGAACATCACGAAGCGCGATGTCTGTGCTCAGGAGAGGGCGTCCATACGTCAAACACAGAATGCCACCGTGGAAAAGGTAAGACCAACCACTCTGACCCACCACAACCATATCCGGGTGCACAGGAGAAAGGAAAATTAAGCTTTGGCCTCCGGTCTTTCCGAAACATCAGATTTTTTTTTTCTTCAAAAGATTTTTTTAAAGAAGAAATTTCATTAGCTTTGTGAGCAGCCTTGCTTTCCTAATGCTTCAGTCGTGATAAAAAAAAAAAAAAAAAACACCCAAATTTATATTTTAAACATTTCAGTGGCTTCAAGAAGATGCCTCCGCTTGAAGGCTTTAGTGTCTTAATGAAAAAGCAAAGCTCCCTCAGGGATCATGCTGGGAGAAATTCGGCATATAAATGGAATAAATAAACCAACACTAACCTTGATTTTAGACACTTTAAAAATATTTTTAAACTAAATAAAAATATTGTGAAAAGATATGCAGACGACTCTGGAGACTGGAGTTCATATCCCCGCTTAGCCATGGAAATCTATTGGGTGATCTTAGGTAAATCCCAATCTTTCACCTTTATCGGAAGGCAACGGCCAATCTCACCCGCATAAATCTTGCCAAGAAAATCCTAAAATAGTGTCACCATAAGCTGGAGTAAGGAGAGCTACCAGAGAGGGGGGTACAATGAAGTTGCTGCCACCAATATGAATTCCGTCCCCGAATGAAATTTTCCTCCAGTCATCAAATTTCTAGCATTGCAGTAACCTAAAACTTCAGTTGAGTACAAGAAGCTCCCACCTTCTGACAGCCGGATATCTGACAGCTCGCTCTCTTGATACTTCCAAATTCAACAAGCGTTCCGCTCTTTCATCAGTTCTTTTTGCCCGCGGAGGCTCACTTGCAACTGCTCGCATGTGCCTGCCGCTTGCAAAGCGAGCTGAGAAGGAGAAAAAAGGCACCAAGTCAGCTGAGAGACTCTGTGAGCAGCACGCATGCGGTTGATCCCAAGTGAGTTTCCACAACTCCTTCGTGCTCCTTACTGTACAGTACAAGAGTTCCACTTTTCAACCAATTCAGTTTTCTGACAGTGCTCTGGTTGCTGGGGAAGCCTGTGTGTAGAAATGTCCAAAGAAAAGGGGCTGGCAAAATGACCAAGAGAATATGAACACAGCGAACATAGGAGTACTAGACGGGGATGATTTTCCACGTCTCATTCTCTGCAAGGCTAGCCACTTGGTGACTTAAGGGAATTTTCATTTGGGCAGGCAGAATTCTTATTGGGGGCAATGCCCTTCTTTTCCTACCCCATAACTACAGCCCTGAATTATAATCAACTTCAAGACACATAACAAGTAACACCCACAACATGGTTTCAATGGTCTCTCAGGGTCTTACATGTATGTCTACGCAAGATTTTAAAAACTTACTTAGGTTCTTAATGAGTTGTGTATAGATAGATAGATAGATAGATAGATAGATAGATAGATAGATAGATTGTATTCCTATGGCAAGGTGGACTTGTTGTTTTATTTGTAAAGCACCATGTATATGGATGGCATTATATAAAAAGGTGATAATAATACTATTAACAACACTGAGTCTCCCATCCAAGTACTAACTGAGTGGGAGATAAGAAGCCATCAGAAGATATTATTATATTTAATAACTGCTGCAAGGTTGACATATACGCAACATTGGAAAGAAAGGAAATATATTGATATAGAAGAATGGAAGTTAAAAGTTCTGGATATGGTAGAGACAGAAAAACTAGCAGTTTCTTTGGAGAATAAACCTATCCAGAACTTTGAAAGGGAATGGAGAGGAGTTTTGGACTGGATAAAGATATAAATGTATAAGAAATGAAGAAAGAAATAATGCAATTGTTCTTTTCTCTGTTAAGTGGAAACTATGTTTGTATGTAATGGAAATAAGCAGACTGGAAAATTTAAGCTTGGAAGTGGGAGGGGTTTCATCTTCAAATTAAATTTTCAATAAAAATATTTAAAAAAAATAACACAACACTGAGTAACAGACAACAAGCAATATTGGAATATATTCTAGGTACTTAGATTACTAGTGACTAAGTCTACTTAGAAAGCTAAGCGAGAATTATTTTCAGATTTATCTTCTCTGTTTCATTATTAAATATTGGCATTGTAAGTGTTTCTGAGAGAGCCAGGGTGGTGCAGTGGTTTGAACATTTAACTACAGTCCTGGAGACCAGGGTTCGATTCCCCACTTGGCCATGGAAACCTATTGGGTGACCTTGGGTGTGTCACACTCTCTCAGCCCCCAGAAAACTCTGTGATAGGTTTGCTGTAAGTCAGAAACGACTTGAAGGCACACAACAACAACAACTGCTTCTGCTTTTATTGTGTTAAGAGAAAGGTATGTGACCTTAATACTTCCTCCGGTTTTCTAACATACTAAAACATGTATATTGGAAAATGTAATAACTCTGGGGTGGCTTTTCTATCCACCACATGAAATAGAAATTGAGAAACATTTCTTCAGGGAAGGTTTACTGTCAAGTATAACATTTATTACATCTTGTAATAAACTTCCCGTAGGTGGGAACCTAGTTAATGTTTCCTTTGGAAGCTTCTTCAAATATGGTTATTTTATTCATTAGAAAGGCCTGGCATTTACGCTAATCCGTTGTGTTCCAGCTTTTCCCTTTTTCGTGTCTTTGCTACTGACTACTTAAAGTCTGTGTCGTAGTAGATGCGTTTCCTCTCTAAGCTTCCCTAAGACTTTGCATTGTTTTTGCTGTAACACAGCGGAAATGACTAAATTCTAGTAACTGTTATCAGGCGAGATTGTCGTTTTGATTACTGATGTGGTCCTTTATGATGGAAACCCAGGCATTATTAGATCTGTTATCTCAAATGCTCAACTCTTTTTGGAGAGCTTGGGGATGACTTTATGCTATCCCGTTACTTGAGATTTTCAACAATTTCTCATACTTCAGCAAAAATGTTCTTTGATCTAACAAGGCTGTAACAACCGCAGCAGTAAAGAATATTTTTAAAAAATATAAAAAGACGGGGTTGTTTTTAAATCCTTGTTGTCTTCTAAATTTCCTTTTACTATTTTCCTAAGGTTCATATATTAATTTAAATATAGCCCTTAACTGGAATTCAGAGTCGTAATTCAGTCTTTAGCCTTGTTAAAAATTTGTCTCATTAATTTTAACAAAGCATGTGTTCCACCTGTCCTGAAAAGAAAAGATGGACAACGCTCTTTGATCGATAGTGCTAGGAAACTATCCACCTGGAAGCACAACAATTTTCTACCGTACTTTAGCTATTAAGACAGGAAAAAACTTCTCAACGGTTTGCCCTGGATGGATTCGCCTGTAAGCTAACAAAATGACACAAAAAGCCTTAAGAGAATGTGGCTTTGCATAGGCAAACGAGATTCTTACTGCGATGATGCATGACTTCAGTTTATACTGGTGCTGGATTTTGAACGCGAAGACAGCTGCTGACATCCTACGCTCTCCAACTTCCAGTCATTGTTTGTTTGCAGATGAATGCTCAACTCCACCAACCTCATCCTAGCCTAATTATTATGTTATTGTGCATGCTCTCCTAACTGCAAGAAGAAACAGTGCTGAGTCAAAAACACCTGATGGTTCAGGGACTTTCCCCTCCCTCTGAAGCTCACTTCAGCCTTCGATATGTAAACAGAGTGACCGGCGGTGCTGCCTGATATTCTCTACATACCCTCCAACTGTCCCATGTGGCCTAATTAACCCTCTGTCATCCCACTTTTTTAGCTGCCTTGCAAAATGTCCCTGTTTCTCGCTTTCCCCCTTTGTCCTGAGCTTTACTTTAACTGCTGCAAACCGAGTTCAAAGTGCTAAAGTAGTTTGCTCTCCATTAATTCAGTGGAGGTAGAGGATGGAGGCAAAAAGCACACCGCTGGAGCCTCAAGCTTGTGTGTTCTTTCTCATTAATAACTCATGCCATCTTGACCATAGACTGATGTCGCCTGGCCGCGTGCATCCCAATTTTCATCTATGAAATGTTGGAGGGTATGAATATGTCCTCTCCCACCTGATGACTGTGATCCACAACCCACTTTTTACCTTCATCGGAACGCTCTTGAGGATTGTGAACCATTTCATACCACACAATTATAGCACTGTAATCCCACTTTACCTGTCATGGCAACATCCTACGGAATCCTGGGGTGTGTAGTTTTGCTGTACTTTTCTCTGGTTGAGAATTCTAAATTCTCTTCCCTAAACTGCAAATCCCAGAACTCCATAGGATGGAACCACAGCAGTTCAACTGGAATCATAACACTATAACTGTGTGATAGAACTCTGTGTCCTTTTACACCATCCTGTTTCAGGCTGTTTTGCTTTGGAGATGATAAAATAGGCTGAAGAGAAGAGGTTACTCAAGATTTTCCCTAGCATGCTATTTCAGTCTACGTGGGTCAGGGGAGAAACTGGCAAGAATCAAATATGCAAAAACTCCACTAGATCAATGGCCATAGCTGAAGAAAATGTTCACACTTGATTAGGAAGTATATAAAGTGCTTTCTTATACATGTCTGGGAATGATGGGAGTTATGGTCCAACACATCTGGAGGCCTCTTCTAGCAAGTCATCCAGTTATGCATTTTTCCCATCACAACTAAAGTGGATTTTGGTTTATGGATTATTGTTGCTGCTGCTGTTGTTGTGTGCCTTCAAGTTATTTCTGACTCATGGTGACCCAAAGATGAATGTATTGAAGGGTTTTCTGGAACCGAGAAAGCACAACTTGCCCAAGGTCATCCCGTGGGTCTCCATGGCTGAACAGGGAACTGAAGCCTGGACTTCAGGGTCGTAGTCAAACCACTAAACTGCTGGCTCTCCGGTTTATGGATACCAGTGTGTTTTCTTCTCTTCAGATATCATGACCGAAGAAGACATTTACTGCTGCAGCCTGTCCAAGACCCTGTGCCACACCTCCACCCCTGTCACTGTGGGCTTCTATTCACCCTGCGGAACTCGTCTCCACTCGCTGCTTGATCAGATTGCAGGTCAGTCTCATGCAAAAGAGATCGGCTGGGTCCATAAAGGAATCTAAATGGCGACCCAGAGACATTCTACTGGGATTGGGCAGAGAAATTCCCAATGCAAAAGGCAGATGCTTCTTGGTGGCTGTTCAACTCCCTTCCTAGGGAAGCTCAGCTTGCTCCCTCTTTGCTGTCCTTCTGTCAGCAAGTGAAAACTTTGTTCTGACAGGCTTTGGGGAACCCACTATTTATGAAGGAGGGTTTATCAATGTTTTTATTTCTTGCCTTTTGTGAGCATTGAGAAGCTGGTATATATATTCCTCTGATGTTGCTCTTTTGTTGCTGATGTTTTTGGCAGGATGTATGCATAAAGAATCTGTCCGAAGAGAAGAGAACGAGTATAGGAAGAGCCACCAGAGGCCTCGGAGACCTGAAGGTTGGAACTACTTCACCCTCCTCTGGCACTTGGTCTTCTATGAACCGGTCATCACAGAGGTCCACCTCAGGAGAAAGAACATTGATTTCATCTTCATAAGATTCAGTGCCTGGCAGTATGCTGGCAGTGACAAGCTGTGGGCTGGTCTGGTCACCACCCTGTGTGACCATATTCGCCACCACTTTGGCCCTCTACCTCTCAGCTTCTACCATGTGGTGGGGAGCACGCCACGATTTGCCTCTGGGTTCAGCCAAGAAGAATGGAGGGTCAAAAAGAAAGTCTGTTGTGCCGCTGGAGGACTCGCCGTTGTCTTGATAGCTGGTGCAGGCCTGATTGCCACCGCCTTCCTCGTGCCAGGGATAAGAGATGGCAGCGTCTTGAAGATCCTCGGCACCACCATCACTGCCGTTACTGGCTCAGGGGTCGCAGTGGCCATTGCTCCCATTATCAAGCACTTGATTATTAGTGAAAAGAAGAAGATTGAGAGCATGACCAGTGATGAGAAATTCACTAGCCATCTGGGCTTCATGAGTGCGGTGAAGAGAGAGATCGAAATCCTCACCAGCTTTGTGTATTACATGGAGATCTTTGAGAGGAGGCGGCTGAGGATCGTCTTTGAGATCACCAGCTTGGACATGTGCTACCCAGAAAGGGTGGTTGGGGTTTTGAATGCCATCAACACGCTCCTTTCGGACACCAACGCCCCCTTCATCTTCATTCTGGTGGTGGACCCTTGTGTCGTCGTCTCGTGCTTAGAGGAAGCCGGCTGCATGAAGGGAATGGCCGACAATGGCTACCTCTACCTCAATCGCACTGTGACGCTGCCTTTCTCCATCCCAGCGATCAGCACCCACTCTAAAATGCGGTTTCTACACGAGGCCTTCCAGACTCGGGAAGACCTGATGTACAGGATCATCACAAGAAATGTGGAACAGGGAGTCAGAAAGGCCAAAGGAAAAGAAGCAGCGGCATTGGCAGACATGGAAGCATCCATAGAGGCGGACCAGCACCAGATTGATGCTCAGGCTGTGCACTACATCCATGAAGCTTTCCACTGCCTGCACAATGAATACGATTGCCTTTACCAGTATATCCCAGACAGTATCGTCCAGATGAGGAGGATTGTCAACACCGTCCCTATTACCCTCAGGCTGATGACCCAACAACATCACCTGAGGCACACAATCTGTCCCCGGTCAGTGGCAGCATGGGTAGTCCTGGCCAACCAGTGGCCCTGTCGTCTGAGTTGGATCCTGCAATGCATGGAGGACAGGCTGCAGTGCAAACCGACACACGAGTATAACGAGGAGTCGATGTGGCAAGTCTTCACAGAGAACTGCAAGGAACTCTTCTCCAAATACAGCGACCTTGAGAAAATCATGGCTTTGGATGGTGACCCAGAACTCTTTGAGAAGTTCCTTTCGTGCGACTTTCCTTTCACAGTGGAGGAAGGGGAGAAGTACCTCAAGTACACGGTCAACCTGGACCACTCCATCAGGTATCGGATGGGGCAGCTGCGGTTGCTAGCTTCCCTGAAAAAGTACTGCAGCAAAGAGGAACCAGATTCAGGCAAAACAGATTAAGATGGTCAATTTCAAACCGTGCTTCTGTGAAGGTTGTCAGAAACAGTTTATCAGGCATGGCACAGTAACATGAGTTCAATAGCGATGCACAAATGATTTCAAAGGCATCTTTGCCTGTGTTACTCCCATGTGAAGCTGCAGAGGTGTGCTGGGTACATCCTAGGACATTCTCTCATTTCAGTTAGAAATGAGTGAGAAAGCTCAAGATGCCAAGCCAGTGCCCATGTGAACTGAGCATGCACCCTGGCATACTTCCCAGAATCCTCTGAAACTTTCATAGCAGACAAGGGAATGTGGGGAGGGTTTCCTGACTTCTGGACCAAGTCTTTAAAACATTTCCTTCAGACAGGGAATATGCAACAGTTTGCACCTAAGAATGGATGATAAAAAGATATGGGACATGTTCTATATCTGATGTTAAATGACCCATTTGTACCCCTTTTGTGTTTCAAGTGTAAATTATGAATGCTGTGAATACAAGAGAGAATGTGAGTCTGGAAGAGAAATCAGATGTGCACTACTGCAAGTGTAGATTTTTGTGTTGTGATTTGAGGGAAGGAGGCAAAAAGGTAGCCAAGATGGTGGGAGAAAAGAATCAGTATTAATTGACAAATTGTATGACTAGATTTGTTAGTCTAGACAAGACTTTTGTCTGATCCAACATGGTTTTTCCTATGTTCTTAGTTCTGTGACAGCTGATCAGGGAGGCATATGTTTTAAAGATGCACGAAAACCAGAAAATGTGACACAATTAGCCATCTTTGGTTGTAAAAGAAAGTTTCTAGCCCTTAGGACCGCAAAAGGTAAATCTGGGTATGTGGGAACAACAGCTACAGTGAGTCCTCATAGATGTGGGAGTTCTGTTCCAGGAATCCCCACAAATAGCAAAATTCACAAATGCTCACATCCCATTATTTTCAATGTCAGTAATGTGTGTGCAGACACATGCACATCATTGCCATTTTAGGTATAGGATGCAACACGGCCACAGACTTCAAACTCGCACATCTGCAGACTGCAGGTAAAGAGGGTCTAATGAAACTTCAGAAATACACCCGACTGTTATGTGACTTCTGTGTCCTACAGAGCTCTTTGCCTCTTCCATGTGCAACTCTAAATGAGGGCTGGAAAACATCACTCGTGTTTGTACTACAGCTCCCAGAAGTCCCCAGCAAACATTGCCATGGGAGTTGTAGTCCAAAAGATTATGTTCCAAGTTTCTGGTGGAGGGATGGGCACATTTGTTCAAAAGCTTGCACGAAAACTTGAAAGTAAAATTGAAATGTGCATTTCTAAATGCATATTAAAATATGTATTTCTAAGTGCATATCACATATAACATAAATACTATTTTTAAAATGTATTTTGATTTTTCTTTGAGCTGCACATTACATGGGAATATTTTGGATCTGCAGAAACCAAGGAATAATTCAATTTCCCATCCTCTAGTTGACTGAGCACAGTGGCTCAGGTCTATTGCACTGGAATATACAATAATTGCTCCAGTGCCTCTGCTACAGCATAATAAATCAATCAACCTATACATTCATATTCTTGACAGACATTACAGAATTTTTGTTGCTTAGTAACAGAATTTCAAAACTTTAAATTACAAAAGGAGCTTTTTTGTCAAAGATTTTGTTAACTGAAGTATGCTTGTACAATACATACAACTCCACCCATCTTCTAAAATCAAAATGGATGCTTTCAGGAAAAACCTGAGTCATTTCCCTATTAGGTAAATGCAAAGGCCTATCAAAGGGAGAGGGGGAGCATGTGAATCTTTTTCCGAACACTACTGCAGAGAAACACTTTCCACTCTTACATGGAAAAAGGTTTATTCTAATTATGTGAAAGGGTGAAGAAAGTAATGGCCCTGTGGGCAAAGCAGCCAGCAAACGCCTAAGAATTGATGACACCCATTCAGTAATATGGAAGGAAGAATTTAACAGGAGCCATTGAGAGCTTAGCGGTCCCATTGCACATCTTGTTTCAGAACTGTACGACCAGAAAGTGAAGCTGTTGCAATATTTGTACATAATAATCTGTGTGATATTGTTCTTTTCAAAAGCATCAAGCGAAGTCTTGATGTAAAAGGACACAATTGCCACTTTTGCACCAACACTGTGACACTGTATTGGTCCTAATAAAAGCATTGCCTGCCTTTGATTTCGTGTTTCAAGTCTTTAAAGAGCCTGGGTGTATTGTTATCATCTGCGTCTCGTATAGGGGTGACCATAAAGCTCTCCCCACCAAAGAGGGATAGCTCCTGCCACCCAGTGGACTCCTAAAGAATTGTTTCTCTTTTAAAGGCCCTAAGATACAACTCCTTCACAACAGCTGTCATATATTCTGTTTCCTTGGAGGGGGTAGACAAAAGGTTCCCCGCTCCGGATACTGCTGAACTGCAGCTCCCAGCATTCATCATATTTCCCTATTCTGGGTAGGGCTGATGGGAGTTGCAGTCCAGCAGCATCCATAAGGTCTCACTTTTGCCCATCCTGCCCTAGAAAGAATTGTAATACTGCCTATGAGCAGAATGTTAGTGTCTTATAGAGTGCTTTGCTCTTCGTTAAAACTAACACAAGCCAAATATTACACACACCCATTGGTATAATTTATGCAAACAGAAGAACTGAAACTGGCCTAGAGCATGATTGTGATCATCAAAATATTTCAAAGCATACAGAAAACATAGCCTCCGGAAGTCTAGTAAACACTTGGTGATCATTAGCTGGTCCCAAACGCACACTGTTCGGTAGAGATACTCACTGTTTTAAGGAAGGGAAGGACCGTAGTCTGCTTTCAATTCATTGTACCACCATTTGAGATCCATCTCATTCATACTGTAGAGTATCTCCACTCTTCTCTTTGTCTGGGAAAAGAATACTTACTGATCATGCCCCCGGCCCAGCCCCCAAAAAGAGATGGAGAGAAGCCACTTGATCAATGCAGCTTTTCATTTAATAGAAGACAGTTCCTCAACAAAAATAAAACTTCACACACAACAGAAAGGAATGACAAACATTAGCTCAAAAAAAAAAAAGGAAGGAAAAAAGAACACAAAATCAAACTGGCGCCATCTTTTCTTTCCTGTAAATGTAGTGTTCACGCAGCAGAAACTCCTCGTATTAGTATGTGTGTGTGTGTATATGTCAATTGTGTGTGTGTGAAAGAGAGAATCATGGACAAGCAGATGAAGGGCACACAGTTGTGATTCTGCCTCTCCAGCCTGAAAAATTCCATGCAGCGAAAAGTGCCCTCTCTAGCTCCCTGATAAAGATTTTATTGCACTTAAGAAAAAAAAAATAAAGTAAAAAGCTTTGAAATTCTACATCTACCCAATAGCCAACTCCCCCTTCTTTTTTTGAGGGGAAGGAAGGGCCTTCTCTTCTGTCCATGGAGGAAAAGAGACAAACGCCTCCTTATTTTTGCTTCAGGGACAGGATCAGTACCATAAATCTCCTGCAGAGATTTTGCTTCATGTAGGGAGGGACGAAGTAGTCAGTCACAGACCTGCTAGGAGTTTGGACTGGGCCATCGTGATGGGAGGGGTAGCAGGTGGGCGATGCAAAAAAACAGAAGGGAAGGGATTTAAAAAACCCAGAGCACCTGCACTTCTGGCTGCCGAGGTTTAAAACCAAAGGGATGGTTGTTTCTTTTGAACCCCTTCCACTAATGCAGACCTTACCCTGTGAGAAAGAAGACTATTCACCCTTCCTCCCTTGTTCCCTCCCTGGTGAGAAAGTTTCCCTCCACACACATGGTTTTGGGGAATAGATTTTAGCCTCTGCTATTACTTGAGAGGCCATCGGCATGTACGGCTTTCAAGCTTTCTGTAACAACTTCTGGGATCTTTTCTCTTTCTGAGCCCAGATGCATCACAGCAGCAGACAGGTGGGGGGACAGACCACACAGGTGAGCCCCACCAGCTCTACTCACAGTCCTTGGTATTTTGGCTTATCTCTTGAGGGCAAGAGCGCTACACCCTGGGGAGGTGGGGTTGCTGCAAAAAGCCCTTCCCTGAGAAATTAAAGGACCCACTCCACCCCGGAACACTGCATACACTTTCTGGCAGAAGCTCAGCCCTCCATCTTCCAGGCTGACCAACGCAGCACCTCCGACGGGGACCTCCCTACCAGAAGATTCACCAAACCTGGAGCTTCTCCCCATAAGGAACATAACTGGAAGAAGGGTTCATGCTTTAAATGGGGGGAGGGGTTGCAATGCTCCTTTCCATCCCACTCCGTCCCCTGCCCTTGATTCCCAAAGGAAAGAAAACCAATTTTGGTAGGGAAGGAATTCCGTCTGGTTCTAGGACGGGAATAATTTGGGAAGGTAAAGGGCCCAGGTGAGGGGAAAGCTGCCTTCCTGATGCTGCAGCTACATTCTCCCTCACTGTTGCTCTAGGTACAAGTATTCTGCAAGGTGAAGAGAGGGGTTAAGCTCTGGGACAGTGGGGAGATGGAACCACTCACAGATCAGTAGCAGCCTCAAGTATCTCATCGGTTTTATCACAAGGGTGGGGGATGAAGAGCCAAACAACCTTGTCCTCTCCCACCATGACAGTTTACTGAAATTTTAACCGTTAGTTTTACTGCATTTTAAACAGCAAAAGAATAAAACACCCCACTTCTTCTTCCACTGTCCAAAAGTTTGTCATGGTATGGCTTTGTGGGGGGAGGGAGATATCTTCCTTGGAAGTGCAAGATGCTTGTCTTTTTTTTTCCCCATTGAAGATGCCTCCCCCCTCACGCCCCACTCCTGCCACTGCCCTCTCCATCTCCCTGTCACCAGTCCCCAACAACACCCACAGCCTCCCTCCCGTTACATTTATTTTTTTGCAAAGTGAAAAGAGGTTTTCCCCACTGGTGGAGGAGGGAGACAGGTGGCTCTCTGCAAACTAGGAGGGAGGCCCAGTCAGTCTGAAAGGACTGCAGATTCAAAGGAAAGCGGCTCCCATTCCGTTATAAATAGACATCAAATCAAAGACGAACAAACAAGGAGGTGCAACTAAGAGGAGGGAAACTGCAGGGAAGGAATGAAAATGAAAATAAATAGTAGTCTGTCCTGTGGATTGGCAGCCTCAGTAGTCTTTGCCTGATTGAGAGACCCTTCTCCACAGGGAGGGCTGCAAACACAGTAATGCTTTGCCATCTTCATCCAGGAGAGCTGCCCTTCTCGCTTAGTGTCTTGTTTCCGGAAAACTGTCACACGTCTAATGCACAGACAGCAAAAATGCAGGCCCACTTCGCCTCTTGGGGTTTTGTTCTTTTTTTTTAAAAAAAAAGAAAAAAAAACCTCCCCAGTTAGACTGGAGAGAGGATTCCTGCCCATTGAACCAAAGTCTGGGAGTTAAGTCTCCTCCCGGCTACTTTTGGAAGGATCATCCCAGCAAGAAAGAATACGCTGCAAGTGCCCAGCTAGAGTTCTGGAGAGAGACCTCAAAGGCAGGGGAAATGTCAAGAGTTCACCCCCTGTGCTCAAGAAAGGACTGTTCTTCTTCTTTTGTGTCCTGATCAGCCCGGCTGTACGGCCTCTCTTCTCAGAGGGAAGACGTCAAAAATGTGAAGGTAAGGGAGGGGCAAAATTGGGAACGAAGTTCATGAAGGGTGGATCGAATTGCCTCTGTACTGAAGAGTCTTTTTTTTCCCTCAGAATCACATGGTGCAGGGAGGGAGTAAAGCTAGACAGGTGCTTCCCAAACCAAACCCACTGGATGTAGAAGGGCCCAGAACTGCAAGAAAAGGAGGGAAAGGAAATAGAGTTCAGAGGACCACAGCCACCAAAAGAAACTGTTTGGTAAGTCATCTGCTTTGCACCAAAAGGCCAATTAAATATATACACAGTGTATATCTGTATCCACTACGGTTTGGTTCTGGGACCCTCCATGGATAACAGAATACATGGATGCTCAAGTCCCATTATATAAAACAGCATAGTAAAATGCCATCCCATATATAAAACGGCAAAATCAAAGTTTGCTTTTCCGATTTTTTCCCCCCAGTATTTTCAAGCTGTGGATGGTCGATACAGAGGGCCGGCTGTATGCGTATATATATTCCCCCAAGTAAGTCATGTAGATAGCGATTCTCATTTACAATCTGCCCACTCTGAAAACATAGCATCTCCTGAACTTCACATTTTCTCCTGTCCTTGACCTCATTTCTTACATGCAAAGTGAGTATTCCCTCCTCTTCTCAAGCAACTCACATAACCCAAAGTAGGCCTTCTCATCTAAACACCACCCAGTGTGTTTCAAAAATGATGGAAGCTGGAAACTTGACTTTCAACAAGTAAGGCAAGCATGAATTCTCAAAAAACCAACCTCAGCCACCAGATGTTGGCCCCCAACCCTAAAGCAAACCCCCAGTGAATTCAGTGAGGCCAACTTGTGCTTTTAGGAAGCCTCTCTAGGACCAGGCCTTCCTGAGTGAGGCTATGCCAAGGAGAAACTGTCTGTGCCTTTAAAGGGGCGTATCAACACTTGCTGGATCCCTCTTTCAGCTGACAGGATTCTCCCTCTGCCCAATTGTAAAGGTCTTACCTAAAGAGTCACATTGGTTCCTGGCCCATCTCTAGGCTTGCTTCCAAAAGTAATTCTTCCAACTCCTTCTCATTCTTGGAACAGTTCAGCTCTGAAAAAGGCAGAGTGGTTATTCTGACAGCCAGCCACCCAATGAACCGCTCATACATCCCAGGCATGTCTACAGGGTAGGATAGTGGTAGGCAATCTGGTGTCCTTCACAGATTTTGGATGGTGGTTCCCATAAAACCTTAACCACCGACCATGCTGGCTGGCGCTTTTGACACCTCTGCCCAAAAAGTGTTGGGGGAGCTGGACTGCTTTCCCTTCTCATTGCCTCTGCACTCTTTTTTCTTCCTATACATAAATTCTTCAGATGTCCACATGGAGTGACTGGATTTGGTTTGGTTTTCAGGGGGAAAATCCACACATAATTCATCCATCCTATCCACACAGTCACCTCAGGTTTCAGCCCCTGTCCACAAGGAAGTGTGATGCAATTGTAGGAACACACGCTCAATCTCTCTCTCACAGTGTTGGCTGCATGCCTCCCAGTAGCTTCTGACTTATGGCAACCTTAAGATGAAGCTATAATGAGGTTTTTTCAGCAAGAGTTGTTCAGAAAGGGTGCACCTTTGCCTTCCTCTAAGGCTTATAGAGTGTGAGCTGCCCAAGATCATCCAGTGGGTTTCCACAGCCGAGCAGAGATCAGAAGCCCAGACTACCAGAGTTCTAGCCAAACACTCAAACCACTACACCATGCTGATTCTCTCTCATGTATATAAATGTATTTCTTATATATATTTATATAATTATAAACTATATATATTACAAAATTATACCAGGCTTTCTCAAACAGGGCTACCTGGAACCCTAGGGTTCCCTGAGAGATTGCTAGGAGTTCTGGGAAAGATCATGATTGGGGGGAAAAATGTTTTTTGAGCTGTAGAGGTAATAATTTTTATTTCTGAAATAAAACTATTTGAAGGATTCCTGCAGAATAAAAAGGCTGAGAAAGGCTGAATAATATAATTTTTTTTTATATATATATATATATATATATATATATATATGGAGAGAGAGAGAGAGAGAGAGAGAGAGAGCTTAATCACATGTGTACGTGGATAAAGACAGACAGACAGACATATTCTAAATAATCCCTCTTGTAATGTAAAGCTTTTACATGCACTCTTACCATGTTCTACAGAGCAACTGGCAATTTTCCCCTCACGCCCTAAGGACATGTCTGGTAGCGCATGGACAAACTCCGTCTTTAGTCCATTGGGCAACACAGTGTGGTGAGACGTCCTCTCACATGGCCCAGAGTCCACCTTTTCCACCCTCAAACTGGAATCTGGGGCGGAAGGAGATGTTTCAGAGCTGGCCCTCAACTCAGACACAGGCTCACTGCCTCGTCCCTCTGAGCCTTCAGTCTTTGTCGGCTGAGATGGGGCCAGGGGGTTATTCTGCTTAGGGGGAACTCCCTGGGGAGTGATGGAGTTCTCTGGCTGTGCGTTGTTCTCATCCTTTTTCTCAGGCAGGCTCTCCACACGAGTCACAACAAAGATTTTATGGCCTCGCCCAGGACTGGAGACCGCTATCCGCCTCTCATTGCCAGGAGGAGTGGTTGGTGTTGGAGGCAAGCTGGCCACTCCCCCTCTAGATTCACATTTGATTTCCCCCGGACTGTTCAAGGGGGGAACCACATTTTCAGAGCTAAGAGCATCCTTAGTCTTTTCGGGTGAAGGTCGCTTGGGTGACTCATCAATCCGATCAAGGTTGCTGTGCTTCTGCGAATGAGAGAGATCCTTCATCTCTAATTTGTCCTCTTCCTCTTCATCAGTGTCTGAATCTGAATCAGACGACTCATCATTGCTTCCGGCAACTTTCTCGTCTGCTGCCCCATTCTCTCGAGATGTTAATGCCTCCCCAACTTCCTCCCCGTCTTCTGGTGTGGATGCCGGGTTCCCATTCTGCCCCTCATCTTCCGCTGGTCCCTCTTCAAGGGGCTCTGTAACTGTTATTTCAGGCATGGAGGCAGACTGCTGGAGTTTCTGCTCCTTCTCCTCCTTCTCTTTGGCTAGGACAAAGTTCCGCTTGCAGCCATTCTGGATCTCTGTCAGGAGGGCTTTCTGGGTCTCAATAAAGCTCTTCACCTGCAAAAGAGAGTAAGGTAAGTGGCTGAATCACACAACATGGCACTGCTGTGGCAGGACAAGTGGTGTACTGTTCACTGAAAGGACATCTGCTCTGTCCAGAATTTGGGGCTGTGAAGGTGGGAGTTTTGACATGTTTCAGTCTTACCCGTCTGAATACAAATACAGTACAATCTAAAAGATCTAGACAATGTCTTTGTGGGATCTGGCCAAAAGACCACTGCAGCTTGAGCAAATCCCCCTTCTTCTCTCAGCTCATGCACAAAGGTCAAAGTATCAAACTTGCTGTCTTAGAGAATTTTAGCATCACTTCACTGTTGTGCCATTTTTCTCAATGTGGTGAATCTGGCATGGTAGAGCAATAAAGTATATTAGGCCCCAACTCAGTCACCAAGGCCACAGTATTTCCTGTCTGTACATATGGCTGTGAAAACTGCACACTGAAAAAGCTGACAGGAAAAGAATCAACTCATTTGAAATGCGGTGCCGGAGAAGAGTTCCTCAGATTCCATGAACTGCTAAAAAGACAAATGAATGGATCTCAGAGCAAATCAAGCCTGAGCTCTCAATAGAAATGAAGGTAACTGACTGAGGCTGTCATAGTTTGGGCGTATCATGAGATGGTATGACATGACACTGTTTGGTAATACAGAAAGCAGTAGGAAAAGAGGAAGACTGCAATACAGATGGATTACAGTTTTAATCAAGGAAGCCATGGCCCTGAATCTGCAAGACCTGAGGAGGGCAGCTGATCACCAGGCATCTTGGGAGATCTCTCATTCACAGGGTTACCATAAGTCAAAGTTAACTTGATGGCAAACAACAGCAACCCCAGAGAAGTTCCCTAGAGAAAACTAAACCTCCTCAAAGATCCAGTCTGCCTGGCTCAACTCAAGTTCAATCACCTCAATGGGCCTCAGTCACTTCCTAGAAAATTTATTTATGCAAGGCAGCACAGTTATCACTCGGCTGCTTCCATACTAACTCCGTGAATGAAGCCATCCCTACATCAAGGAAACCAACCTTTTGCAAAGGAAACTTGACACAGCAGGTATCAAGTGGTTTCAACAATGCCGTCTGCACATTGGATGGAATTGGATTACTGCCTTGCAATACAGGAAGCTTTCAAAATGTGCCACTGCAAGTGAACACAACCCACCAGCAATACTCTGCTAATGCTGGAGTATGTTGCAATCAGGGCTAAATTGGGATCCAAAAGTCAATATGGCTGGTCTATACTAGGGAAGAGCACAAGATGGCCACACACGAAGGCTGAATCTATCAGCTGACAGTAGCTCCTGAGCAAATAAATTTTCCTTTAAGGAAGATTTGTAGAGCACATAGGAGGAGGGAAAGAAAACAAGATAGTATCAAACAAACCTGGGGACACACTGGTAGCTCCAATTATGGCTTCTGCCAAATGAGTTTGTAACTATTAAAGTGGGATATATGAGAAATTCATCCAAGATCACACTGTTTTTATTCCACCTCTTCTGCCCCACTGCCTCTAGAGCACGAATGTCTGCTTTTCCTATTGCATCAAGAATTCATCCCCTTCCTCCACTAGGTTCAGAATGGCAAACACAAGCTCTTATTTTGTGCAAAGCCACAAAGGAGAAAGATTTGGTGTGTAGGCCCTCCAAAGCTGAGAGGAGACAGACGTCTCCAGAGTCCCTGGAGGGTTCAAGCACAGCATGCTCCTCTCTAGGAGTAGAACTGAGCTACAGAGCTGGCATGGGGCTCACAGCATGCCTCAGAAGCTCTCTTTTGCAGATTGTTATAAACTGGACATTTGAGAGTATGGATCACAGAAAATAAATCCCACTACAGAAAGAGCACTTTCCCACTTTATTCAAAATGGGATAGACAGGAGGATGCCTATCAAGAGGTATACAAACTGAAAGGGCTTAGGATAATCCTGCCATTCAGGCAGGGTACCCTGTGGTGTTTCTACCGTCAAACTGGGTGGGAGTCCAGCCACGAGGCATCTCCTGTGGATTCAGATCAGCAAATCCCATTTTTTGTTCCTTGACAACAGGACAAGCTTTTCCTGCCACCCTGCCACTCCAAAGTGTACCGTGAACCGGGAAGTTCCATGTGTGTTTGTAATGTTTTGATTTCTGTTGCAGAGCCAAAGTTTCCCAACCATCTTCCTTCAGTCTGCACACAGTGGAAGCACATAGTGGAAGACTTGTGGCATGCACACAAAAGCACATAGTGGAAGACTCGTGCCATGCAAGCCTGCAAAAACGTACCGATTCCTTCTTGGGCTCCCTGTCCAGGTCCAGCCGAAGCAACGAATGGTTGACCTTCAGGGCCAAAGACAAGGCCATCAGTCCCCCAGTCTTGATCTCATTTTCCCGCAGGTCCAGCCGAAGCAGGCGAGGACTCTCTGCAATGAATTCTGCCACAGCTACAGCCCCTGGACAACAAGAGACACCCAGTGAGCCACAAAATAGCGACTTTGCTTGTGATGGCATCTCTGCCACTGGAGAAGGGGTGGCAGAGAGCCACGTGACTCAGGGACATGGCAAGGAATGGCTTACCCTCGCAAGTCAGCTTGGTTGAAGCCAAGCCCAACCTAAGCACTGAGCGGTTGCTGATGAGCCCATTCTTCAGGTTACGGACACCTTCGTTGCCAATGGGATTGTGACCCAGGTTCAGGGTTTCCAGGCTCTGGGTGTGAGGCTGAGGATACAAACAGGGAATGCTGTGGGTTACTGTGTTCTTAGTTCAAGCACTGCTCAAGAAATTAAACACCTCCCCAATGTATGGCTCTTTTGTGTGAAAGTATGGCCATCTCAAGTAAGCCATAAACCCAGTAGCTTATATCAGAACCTGACAGAAAGCTGAAACTTTACTCCAAATCCTAGGTCTACTTCCATACCCTGCAGGCAAAGCAGAAGACAGAGCAGACTCCACAAAGTCTAGCAAGCAACACAAGACCGTGGCTAAGAACTTTTCACACAAATGAACATTCAGTTTTAAAACACCCTTTAAAAACAAGACTAGACTCTCTCTACCACAGCCGGCTTTTGGCCTTTTTGAATGCCTGGGTGGGAAAATGGTGGTGGCAGCCCTTTAGTGCTTCCCCTCAAAGGAGCACTGAGAGAGTACAGGGGGTTGGTGCTTCTTTTGCATTCTCCTGTGACAGACTATGCTTTCACCTTTTGTCACTCTACTCAGTGAACTTTTATTTAAAAAAAAAATCCCCGTCCCTGTCTCTGAGCAGAGTAGCAAAAGGCCTTTTTTGAATTCCTGGGTGAGAAAATGAAGGAACTGGTGGCAGGGACAGCTGGCCCTCTGAAGCAGTGCTGCTTCCCCCTCTCGGTGGAATGACCCTTGAAATCCACAGGTCATACCAAAATCCATAATTTTGGCCCCAAAACCTGCCCTCAACGTATGCATGAGATCTGACTTATACATGAGTATATATGACAACTGTTTCACGTGTTTTATTGTACGTTACTGAGCAGATGGGCCCACCTCTCTGTAGCGAGCACCTGCAGCTCATCAATAGAGTTCAATATTTGCATGCAAAAGAAATGAAACAGAACCCCTGGAATCTCTAATTCAAGGAGATGTGTTGAAAAGACTGGGAAAGATACCCTGAACCTGGAAAGAACAGCTACTGCTGGCCCAGATGACCAATGATCTTGCCTTGCACATTCACACAAGCTGGCTCAGAGGAAACAGGACTCCAAAGGCAAAGATGAGCATTAAAGCAGAGGGAAGAAGGAAAGAGCCCAGTAGTGCAATTTCTGCTTTGCATGCAGATCTCGGGTTCAACCTCAGGCATTTCCAGTTAAAAGGAACAGATAACCAGAATGATCTTTCCTCAGCACCCTGGAGCCTGGCCTGCCAGTCAGCGTAGACAGTTTTGATCTAGACAGCCTCATGACCTGAATCAGTCTAAGGCAGGTTTCTATGTTTTGTTAACAGAGGCCAGTAGAATTCAGCACAGCATCTGGTTTTCGGTCAGAGAATGACTCACCAGTGTCATCCCCATGTAGGCCATGCCAGTGTGAGTCAGCTGATTGTTCCACAGCACCAGCGTGACAAGGCCTTTCCGCTGCTCCTTCAGCCCCTCACAGATGTATGCCAACCCTGTGAACCAAACAACAGAACAGCTGAGTGAAGACAGAAGAGAACTGTGAAGCCGGCGGGTGGGCGGGTATCTGTCAGCTGCTCTCCATCCTCTTGACACTCCTAGCACCTGTTTAGCCCTGAGATCACCACGGTCTGACACAAGTACACAAGTCGTCACAACCAGGATCTAGAAAAGTTACTTTTTCAGAACAGAATTTGGGTTACAGGATATAGGAACTGTAGCCTAGAAAAGTTAACTCTTCCAAGCTCTGATCACAACATTTGTTAAAAAAGTGCATCTGTTGTCTCATCTGATCCATTTCTTGTGTAATAGCCACAGAGAAGCCACACTCCCCATGTTTCTACAGGTGCACCTATGAGGACGGAGGAACACAGAGAAAGGCTTTCCCAGCAGATGTCAAAACACAGGAAGGTTTGGGTGGGAAAATATGGTCCTTCATATAACCTGGACCTGAGCCATACAGGTACAGCCTGTTGAGGTCTGGGATGGGGCAAATACAGCCCCAGACCCTTTGAAGTTGCTCACTCTGAACAGGACTTCCCATGCCATAAGAAACTAGAAAGCCTGCCACAGGAATCCCTCACCTGAGTCCAGAATGTGGTTGTTCCTTAGGTCCAGGATCTGAATGTAACAGTTGAATTTCAAGAGATTGCCAAGCTGAGCGGAGTCCTGAAGGCTGTTCAGCTTATTGTCAGCCAGGTAAAGCTCCCGTAAATTCATGTTCATTTTCAGAGCCGTTGCTTAAAAAGGAAAAATTGCAAAGGGAACAACAAAATCAGTATGTGGGATGTGCCAGCCTTTGATCTGGCTTTTCAGTGACCACCAGTTGTCTGCCTGCCCAATCTGTTAGCAACTCTGCCTCCACAGTAGAGCTTGTGAAGGTTGTTGGGTTCCTTTTCTTCTTTTTTTCTCTTTTGAACCGTCTTGCCTACACGGCCAGTATGCCAGTGAACGCAAACAACCAAGGGGAGAGAGAAACCCTGTGCCCTTAATTTGGCCTTACCCTAAACTGGTCCACCAGACAAATAGTGAAGCTCTGGCCTAGATTTTCCGACAAGCTGAACAATGAGATCTGTCTTCTCCTGTTATTCCTTGCTAGGCGATATGTAAAAGTGGGTTACAATTTCCTGCAGACAGGCGAAGGCCAACCAATTCCATGGCTGAAGCATGGACAGGGGATAGGAAAAAGGATATGCTCCCCCCAAATTTCTCATCTTTAGCTAGTTCTCCATACCCACCAGAAACAAGAGGCGGTAGGTAAGAAAGGCCGAAACTGAGTGAAAGATCACTGATACACAACTACCAGAGAGGAAACAAAAGCTGAGGAAAAGCCACCTTTGTTACACTAGACCAATGCAGGCAAAATATGGCCCACAAACCGCATTTTGCCCGCCTTGGGGGCCCTGGGGACAAAATTTGAGGGACCTGGGGTCAAATTATTTTGCCCCAAAATCTTCTCTATGGGAGTTGGAGTCACTTTCATTGGGGGGCCTTGGCCATTTTAAATCCAGGGAATGCCTTCTTTAAAACCAGAAGTGACTTCTGAGCACTTAAAACAGACTTCTCCTGGATCTAAAATACTAAAAACACGGCAAAATAAGGCAACATTTGGGGACACTTTTTTTTTTTTTAGCTTTTAGTGGTGCAGATGCAGTTCTCCAAGGTCTCCTGGGAGAGCTAATGTGGCACCCAAAGTTGCCCACTCCACCCTCCTAGACAGACACACTCACTGCCATGCAACATGGCAGGGACTCGCTGGTGAAGACTGTACTCCCCACAGGTGGACGCAGAAGAGGAAAACTGATACACTAGTTAAGCACTAAATCCTCCATTCTGCTCATTTGTAGAAGCTTGAGGGGAAAAAAATCACAAGGTCAAATGGAGCCTGGCATTTGTCCTTGAGCTCACAGGACACAGTGACAATGGTAACCAAAGGAGACTCTCTTTCAAACTTCATTCATTATTGCTACAGGTCTGCATTTTAAATTCCTGAGGCTGGCTCCAATTCATTATTAAAGCTCTCAGCAAAAATGCAAAAACTTTGCCACTGGTGTTGTATTCTGTAAGTTTAATGCTGCCCCTCTTGGTACCTCTCACCAATCTTAAGGAGCACAAAAGACCTCTTTCACGGCCAGCGTCCAACATTAACAGTCATTCCTAGCTTTCATTCTCGAAAGCACAAACATATGCAGATGCTGAACAGGGCTCCCATCTCGCAGTTCAATCCAGCAGATCAGAAAAGTTAAGTCTTCACACTATAAACAACAACAGAGCACAACATCTAGGCCATCAGATTAAGGGTCCACGAAACGGTTCCCTTGATAGCTAAGGGCCTGTTCTGTCCTTTAAAAAGAAGACAACTGAAATTCTCTAGGAAGAGTGGGATGCATGTTTAATTAATACTGGAGGGGGGGGGGGATTCACAAACATAATTGGGTTCTAGTTTGCCAAAGATGAACTAACCTCACCTGATGACCTCTGAAAGCTGCATGACGACTCACACAGAATCAGATTTCTGCCAAAGTAAAAAAATGGGCTTGTGCCATTTTGTTTTTAAATGGGAGGAGTTAGCCTCTATATGCCTCATGTGGACAGACGGACAAGCAATTGTGAATGGCACAAAGACAGAAAAAGACAACTCAAAAACTTCCAAACTGAGAGGCCAACAGTGATTAATTTGTTCATTCAGAGGGGCTTCAATTCCTAATGGAACTGCATGCATAGCCTTCCCCTTATCTTCTCTATTGCTCTAATGGTCCCTTGTGCTTTTTCCTCTCTTGGCCATGAGCAAGTCTCAGTCACCACACAGAAGGAAGTGAGAGGTACTCACACACCGTAAAATCTCTACTTTATCTCCTGGTCCTCTCCCTGACCAAAGAGAGCCACAGAACTTCTCATCTCCCCACTATGCCTCTTTCCTGTTCCCTCTACTTTGTTAACTAAGAGATCCTGACTGGTAGATGCTAACGAAGCAGCTAGTGAGGAAGCTTAGGAAGCAGCATCAAACTATAGGACTGCCTTGCCAGTTATCACCAAAGGTTGCACTCTGGGGAACCACTACAATCCTCCAGCCAGTTGTAGCCCAAAAGAGTAATCTTTTCAAGTTCTGGTGATATCAATATTAACTGCACACACTCAGGCTGCTCCTAAGGTCAGAAGCCACCCTTATAGAAACAAGCCACATACAAGCCAACTGCATTCACCAGGGTGGGGTAGGGTACAGCTACAGCTAAAAATAGAGAGGGAAAAATAAGAGATAACCTGGTAAACAGAGAGAGAAAGAGCAACTCAAACTACTCACCTAGCAACATGAGGGGACGGCCCGACAGACTTGCATTCTCCAGGTGCAGCACAGCCAGGCTGTTGCTGATACGCAAAGCACGTGCCACAAATGGTGCAGAGTGATCCAGCAGCGGCGTATTGCGGGCATCCAAGTACTGGAGACAGTTTGTCTGTAAGGAAATGCAAGAGTCAGGGAGGCACACGTCTGCATCATCTGTTTTAAAAGAGTGTGATTAAGTGTTGTGAACATTTTTCTTCCCAACTCAGGATACCTTTGCTCAAGGTATCTTTTGCCAAACCAATGTTCTGAAGCAAGCTATTATGTTACTGAGTCATTAGTTTCTGTTGCTATCATTATGCACCTTCAAGTCAACTTTGACTTATGGCAACCCTACCATAAGGTTTTCTTGGCAGGACTTGTTCAGAGAGGACTTGCCACTGCTTCCTTCTTAGGCTGAGAGAGTGTGACTTGCCCAAAGTCCCCTAGTGGGTGGGTATAGTAAACCTTTGGTTTCCCAAAGTACTCGCCCAAGGCTTAAGCCACTACACCACAGTTGCTCTTTTGGCAAGGCCTAAAGCAGGGGTGGGAAGTGGGCTCCAGATATTGTTGGGAGCCTAATGTCCATCAGGTCTCACTGCTGGCTGTGCTAGCTAGGGCTGATGACAGCTGCAGTCCAAGAACATCTGGAAGGCTGTAGTTTACCCACCTCCACCCACTCATTGTCAGAAGGATCCATGCTACTGGACAGAGCAGTAGGCTGCAGTTTTAGAACCTGTGACAAAAGGACTTGTCTTGAGAGAAGAGTATGAGGGAAAGGACTCTCTTTTGTTTTCACCACAAAGCAGTTCTCCTGCAAAACAAACTACTGACCAACGTTAGACGTGGACCAGGGAAACTGACTTTTCCATGTGGTCTTGGGGACAGTTCAACAACAGGGCATCTGCTCTGCAGCCACACAGCCCTAGACTTAGTCCCTGCTATTTCCTACAGGAAGGATCTCAGACAGCAGACCCAAAAAATACACCTGCCAGAAACTCTACAGAAGGGCTTCCAGTCAGAGCTGACAGTAACAGGCCCAATAATTTCACTCAGTTCATGGTAGACTTATCTGTACAAATATAAGCTGGTGTTATATACAGAGGCATTTGTGAGCCAGAACAATGTAGCGGTTTGAGTGTTGGACTATGAAAAACCAAGGTTCAAATCCCCACCTGGCCATGGAAACCCACCAATGGGCAAATAACACTCTTTCAGCCTTGGAGGAAGGCAATGATAGCAACCTTCTTCACAATAAATCTTGCCAAGAAAATCTCAAGACAGGGCTGCCATCAAGTGAGAAACAAGAAAAACAAGACCAAACCCCACCTCAAATCTCAAATGCTCAGATCCACAAAGAGTAATGAAAGAAAAACAAAGCCAGGTTGCAGTATCATTCATTTGAGGAGGATACCCCTTCACCACTACAGTTTCGTCACTACTCCTGAACACTCTCAAGTGTCAAGCACCAAATGGGTGCTACAAAAAGAAAGAACAGTAGTTGCGGGATTAGTCCTCGGCCCACAATTCCTCTCAGCCAGGTCTAGCTTTTCACTGGTGGCAGGGAAAAATGTTCTACCGGCAGCTAGAAACAGCAAGAGCAATAAGCTTGTTAACGCAGGAGATTATCGAGTTCCTGAATGGGCAGAGAATGGCAAAGCGGTTTATCCTCCCTGCAAGGGAGCTGGGTCCCACTGGGGTCCTGGTGTCTGCAACAGGCACTACACAAAGCGGCACAAATGAGTCTGCATTCCTCTCACCGGGCTGGGGCCGAGGTGGGGGGTGGGGAGATATGTTACTCACTAGGCCCATGAAATTGTGGAGAATTTGCCAATTCTCTGCCTTAAAACAAAAGAGCTTTCCATTCTTTTCTCCCCGCCCCCCCTCAAAAAAACCCTGCAGAGAGAGGGGAAATCTAAGGCCTTTTATGGCACTGACTGGCACTGGGGGTTGTAGTTTGACAATGAAGCTTGGACTGTGCACAGAAGATGCAGATTCAGCCTCTATTCTTTTTCTCCTATGCTGCCTGCAAGCAATGCAATTAAAAGCTGGGGAGGGGAACACACATTCCAGTACAAACCTTCCTCATCATGTGAGCAGCAGCTTGCCAACCCCGAGTGCCAATGTGTTTGTTAAAGGAGATGTTGAGATGTGTGGCCGACTCATAGTATTCAATCATATCAAACAGTGCTGAGGCACCCTGGCAATAACAAAAAAAGGAGAAAGGAGGAGGGATAAACATCAGTCTCGAGATAGAACTCCATTGGTGAAATACAAAACACTTGCTTCGGGTGCAAACTAAACTGGGATGTGAAATGGGAAAGTTCGTATGGCTCAGCAAGGCCTCCTAAGTTAATGTGTGACTACATGCAAGTTCTCTTTGTGATCTGAAGTAAGACGTGATTTTCAGGGCAGTTGATCAAAAGCAGGAATCAGCTTCCTCAAAGAATTCAGCCCAAACTCTGTGTGCACCCTCTTGGAAACAAGTCCTGTTATGTTCAGTGAGGTTTAATTCCAGGGCCCATTCACACTACACAGTTATAACAGTCTGATTCCACTTTAATTGCCGTGGTCCCACCCTATGGGATCCTGGGATTTGTAGTTTAGGGGACAGAATTCTCTGCCAGAGTGCCTCATCAAACTACAAAGCCTTGGATTCCACAGGATGTAGCCACGGCAGTAAGGTGGAATCACAACGCTATAACTGCAGCATGTGAATGTGACACGTGCCCAAATTGCAGCACGCTAGCCAGAAAGCTGCCCTCACAACTCATTATGGATCCTGTACTGCAGCTTAACACAATTCAGTACATTCAAGCCAAGGAATATTAGTGTCAGTGGAAATATCTGGACACATGTAATGCTGCCCACTTAGCAGCAACTGGCCAGAAGAGCCAGTAGACATGTGCGTACATTTCTGAATAAGAAGCGTCTGTATCCTGAGTAATTAGAATCTGCATTATCAGCAAGCAGCAAAGGGCCTACATCTATTAAAAGACCCCCAATAATTATTCCACTTGAAAAGGTTGTTTTATATATTTAACTTTATATCAATTACTGGTATACACACTGTCCCAGATGTCTGAAACTTTTAGAGCAGTGTTTGCTTTTACTAACTTCCTTACGTGTGCATGTGCCAACATTTATATAATGATATAAAAAGGACATGATCAGTGTTCTCCTTAAAATATTGGCCTGAACTTTAAATTTAAATTATTCCAATTTGATAACAGAATGATTCACAGCTACACCACCTGTAATGATGCAGAAATATCTGTATTTTATTAAGTCAATTCTTAATTGCTTTTTCCCATTCCAGAGTTTCACATTACTGTGTTACAGAAACGATTAAAATGAAATATCCTAGACGATTTCTTTATTTCATTTCTGCACTGCCAGATTCAAAGGAGGTGGGAAGAAAACAGAATCAGGAAATGGCCCCAGGCAACTGAATGACTAGTTATGGCCCTGAAAAACCAGTAAGGCAAGGCAAAGTGACAACTTAGAGCAGCCGTGCTCCAGATTTCAACCACAAATGATTTATTTTGAGGGGCTGGGTCAGTCAATCTCACCAATAAACTTGTTGAGAGAAATGTACCAAATCAGCCTGTTGTATTCAGGCATGACTGGTACCATTTGTATGAAGAGAGAACCAGATTTCACTGGAGCCAAGAAATCTTTTGGAGAACTCTTGACAGGTTGTCTGCACCAAAATTTTGTCAACTGTGACATTTTTTTTCAGATCCCCAGAGCTGAAAGGACAGGTTGCTTATCTGCAACTGTGGACCATCTGTACCCTCACACAAATGAGTTGCAAGGGTGAGCACAGTAACCACAATGAAGAAGTGTTAGGTTAGAATGAGGTTCTTTATCAGGCTGCCAGGCTGAATATGTAACAAGCCTCCTGTTGCTTTAATGTTTAGCAGAACACTGATCACGAAGATCTACCACAAAGTTCTGTCAGGTGAAAATATGGAACCTCTTCTCCCTCACCTCTTGTAACCTTCTGCCCACATGGGAAAAAGGTTACTGGAGGAGGAGGAAAAGCATTCCACTCCATTATTGTAGCTGGATACACAGCTAAAAGCATCCTTCCTGACTTCACAGGGGTTTTCAGGAAGTACCAGAGGATGATGTCATTACTCCGCGTCAGTACTCTGCATTACACTAACTACAGGAATGGAGATAGAGGCCTTGCTGTCCCCACCCATGCCCTACTTTCCATTCGCTAGTAAACAGCTGTGTTCAGGGGAGGGGGCTGCATTAACTAAAAGATGGGTTAAGGACTGAAGGAAGAGTGATGATGCAGTTCTGCCAATGAAACTTCACAGTAAGCCTTCCAGACTGAGGATCTGCTAAATTTTAAAGCAACAGACCTGTTCCATATCCAGCCTGACAGCCCTAGTTCTATATAACAAAAGGCTCAAGAACAGTAAGTTTTGTATGATGTAAAAGTATAGGGTTTTGCCTGGTTAACTATTCATAAGGACATGGTGGCAGGGGACACACAAACGTTTCTTATACATCCATGTATGTTACATACATCTTCATCTAGGTTTGTTTGCTCCAAATCTACTATTTTGAACTGGAGTCGCTTAAATATCTCTTCCAGGGCCTCACAAGCTTTGTAATCCAACTTTTCCCCTGGAAAAGTAAAAACACAGTGTTAGGTTTGCAAGGCTCCAGTTCATAAGATTTCATCATTAGGCACAGAGTACACTAAATACTGGAGGTGGGATGAGAGTGGACAACAGAAACCCAGGAAGTCACAATTTGGGATGTAGGGGAAAGAGAAAGGGAGAGAGAATGAGAGAATATGAATCCCCCTCAATGCTCAGATCCAGGTGTGAAGTCAAAGAAGAGAAAAGGAAAGAGGGGAAGGGGAAGAGAAGAGGAAGGATGGACAAATTCTGATTTTCTTGATAACTAGGAACTTTTTTCTACATGGACAAGAAAGTGAACTCAGATCTCTTTTTTTCCTCTGCACAATGCATATTTCTAACTGTTCAGTGGATATGAAGAATGTTTACAGGCCTGGCTTTCATTTCTGTCACAGAGCCAGATAACTTGAAGCGGCTGCTGGTTCTCCTCCTCCTGCCCCATCACATACCATCTGCTCAGCTGTCATGTGCAGCTTCTTGCTTTTCTGCTCCAATGAAGTCTCTATCCTCCCAGGCCTGAGGCTCTGGCAATTCTTCTGCCCTGCTCAGTAGACCCAGCCTTTCTTAGACAACTGAGGTTTTACAGGCAAACTTGGTACACAAACGCACCCTGAAGTCAGCTACCTGCCTCTGCAGCGCAAACAGGATGTTTACCAATGTGTTTGGAAGAAGGGAGTCTGCAGCTATGAAACCAGGTGAGAGAGTGAGACAACTGATACAAATCAGAGAATCTTAAGGAGCTGGAAAGGATCACAGGGGCTATCTGGTCCAATCCCTTACCATGCAGGAATGCAGAACTAGAGAACCTTGAAAGAATCTCATCCAACCTTTGCTTAAAGACAGAGTGTGCACCACCATCTATTTCACTATCTGACAGGTCTAACAGTAAAAAAGTCCTTTCTAATGTCTAGATGGAATCTCTTTTCTTGTACTTTGAATCCAGTGGTGCATGTTCTATTCTCTGTAACTCATTTCTTCTTCTACATGACATCCTTTCAGATATTTAAAGATGGCTATCGCGCCACCTCTCAGTCATCTCTTCTCCAAGCTAAATGACCCCCTGTAGCTCCAATCAAGTATGTAAGTGTGTATGTGTGTGTGCATGCACGTGCATGTGTCTGCCTCATGCTGGAAAGATTTTATCTATGTCTGCAATGTGTTTGTCTGTACAGGCCAACATGGTTACACAATCTGGCCCCCTTCCAAACATTTGCAACCTTATTTTTAAAATATTTAAATTGGGGACCACAAAAAGGGATAGTGAGTATGAATGAAAAGATGGGTGGGGAAAGGAGGGCAGAGAAATACTGGCAGATCAGCAAAAATCTGTGCCAGCTTTGGAGCACCACATTTCATGAGCTCACCAGCCAAAAGAAGACTTCTGCATTCACCAATTTGCATATTATGTCTTGCATGGCTCCAGAATTAGCAACAATGATCATTCCCCACCCCCAACCCCCCTCAGCCCATCGTCCCCTAAAAGCGACTACTCTCAAATACAAGTAAATGGGATAGATTCCTGACAAAGAAATTTGGGGGATCACATCCACGGAAGAGTGCTCACAGTAGGCAAGAAATCACAATTTCCACTGTATCAGTAGTTGGCTTGGGAACATACCTTTCAGATCCAAGCAATCTATCCTGGGTGAAAGGTCCTTAAATTCCTGTAGGAGAGCAGAACAGATTAATGATACAGAAGGCAACTGATCTGAGACTAGTGAGTACGGAGAGCAGGACAGGACTTTACATTATCTCCCTGTTTTAAACGATCCAAATACGGCAAGTGATATCTAGCTCTCACTCTGATCCAGACTCAGGAACCAGCTCAGGACTGCTAAAGAACCAGGATAGCTATGTCCCTTTCCACATTACATCATCTGTGAGTGTTTTTCCCCATTATAAAATTTTGAAGTATCTCTCCCAAGGCTTAGTTACTGTCCATAAGAACTTTAATCTAAAACATGTTAAGTGTTTTTGGTACAACCCACCACTAGAATGTGGCCCCCAGGAATATCTTTGAAATTGAATTTGGCCCTGGAGTCTTACAAAGGTTCCCCATCCTTGCACTAATAGATCACCGAACTCCCTGGGCCTCGTCTGCCTCTTCTTCTCAGACAGACAAAACTGTTCTGGGACCAACACAAAGACCTGTCTCATGCTGCATTTCTCAGGTGAGTGCAATGAGACATGACGAAAGTCCACAGTTTCATGAAAAGTATGTGGTATACATGCAAAACATTTTAGGTTCAATCCCAGGGTGCGGAGTGGCGGGACTTCCAGGAAGGTGTAGGAAGATCTGGAACCCACAAGAGAGCTGTGCTGTCTGCCCGCAAGGACAATACCAAGCTAGATGGAGCAGTGTTTTGATCCAATACAAAGCAGCTTCATCTGTTCCTAATTGGCTAAATCCACCCAAAATAACCCCCTGGAAAGGCCTGTGATTCAGTCTCAAGAGAAGATCATAGTCTTTGGGCCAGCCTTTATTTTAGCATTACTGCCTTCAGTTCCAGTTGTAACCAGCTCTTTCTGCAGTGTTTCTGAAAACCCACCTCTCGCTTTCACAGCCAGATCTGACCAATGTTTGTCCTGTACACTTAAGGGAATGCACGTACCTGGATCTGCTTCAGTAGTTTGGGTATCTGCTTGCAGTTTAATTTCTGACAGGCCTGCTTGTAGGCGGTGAGAATTTCTTCCACAGTCACATTCTGAGCTGAAAAAGGGAGAGGAAAGGGGGAATCACACCAATGGTTACAAGTCCATTCCATCTCTGCCAGCTCTACAACGTACTGCAACCTCCTTCCCATCCAGGCATCCTCCAAAAGTACAGGACTGCAAACCAAACTGCCCCCAAATCTTCAGCCAGTTTATGAAGAGAGAGGAGGCAGAAAGAGGCAAGCCTGTAAGGGAGTGAGTGAGGTTTAAACACCAACAAATACAGTTCCAGCCAGGAAAAAGTTACCTTTTGTACCACCACTTCCCCGGATGCCAGGTGGAGAATTCTGGGAGAGGTAATCCAAAAGGTAACTTTGCCAAGCTCTGGAATGTAATTGCAAGGCTGGTGTTAAGGAAATTAAATACCACACTTTACACTTTTATCTTATATCTGAAGGAAAGCTTTAAAAAAAAAATCTCCAAATCTCTAGTGCCAGCCTTTGGTTTCTAGGATTTTTCCAGCCGTGTCAGAAGGGCTAAGGTTTTTGCTGGTGTTAGCAGATGTTGCATAACAGGGTGGTTTGCCAGAATTCTGACAGAAGTCACAAAGGGCTGTTCACTGAGGCAGGGAATTGGGTACTTGAGGCCCACATCACCAAATCAGGGCCAGGTGCACAATGCAGCCAATTCAACACAGGCTGCTGGATTCTCTCACTGCTGAAACACTCCTGTGTAAGCAGGAGCAGCAAGATCTCCACCCTTAGCACTACCAAGTGCACTTCATTTCAGGTGCTCTGAGCTGCATCACATACAACTTTTCAGAACTGCATAAGATGGGGCCTTTTAAGATCAGAGGCTTTTTATACCAGCTCCCCAAGCCAGTTTATTTTAACCTAGTATAAAACCAGGACGAACAGAAACAAAATCTGGGACTTGTCAGTCAGTCTATATATACAGCACTCTCAGTCATGGAAACCCACTGAGTGGATCTTGGGCAAGTCCTGCTCTCTCAAACTCAGACGAAGGCAATGGCAAACCCCCTCCGAACGGATCTTGCCAAGAAACCCCTGTGACAGGTTTGTCTTAAGGTCCATAACATAAGTCCATAACATAATTCCATAACAACAACAGCAACGGGATGCCTTGGTAGTTTTAGCATAAACTTCTCATACTGCCCTAAGAAGAGGTATCTGTCTGTCTGCTCTCTCACCCCCATTGACCTTCTCTCTTTACAAAAGGAGGCCGTTTCTTGGGCAGACGGCAATTATGGGTCTATTCTTAAGGCAAAAGTTCTTGGCAGCCCTTAAAAGCTGCCTTTGGATCATCCTTCTGCACATTCTCAGAAATCCTGGATTAAGCAGCGTCAGTTTTGTGGTTTAACTATGAAGCCCCGGGCTGGCATGTAGACAGAGAGAAGTCACGAAAGAGACACAAACCCCCGAGCAGACTGAGGGCAACTCTGAAGGCTGCGGGAGCTCCTCTTGAGTGAATAACCAGCTCCACATCACAGAATGGAGCCTGTCATACAGGGATCCAATTACAAGGTTGTAATCTGGCCTGGATTAATGGAGCAGAATGAACCTTCCACCCCCACCCTACGGCCCAGGTCGGGGAAAGGATAATTCTGCCACTCACATAATTATTGGGAAAGACTAGAAATTTCCAAACAGCTGCAGCTGTTCCACACTTTCATTTTAATTGCTTTTAAGCACAAAACAAAAGAGGGGAGAGAAAAAAAAGAACTCCTTCGTTCTACTTCACACTTACCTGTTTTTTTTTAATCTAAGTGTAGTGTGTTTTGTGGCAAGAATCTGAATAAACAATGAAGTCCATCTCTACATTTACAACGTATTATTCATTTCAGTGTGATTTCTTAAGGCTCAGCATGGTTTGAGGGTTGTTTATTACAGCCAAAACCTATTTTAAAGGAAATCCTACAAAGGAATATACTCTGAAATACATTGACAGTGTTAAACAGACAGACAAGGTCGGTTCAAAACAGTTCTTCAAGGCAGTGTTAACTTTGCCATATGGGAATAAGGAACAGGAACTCAAGAAATGTGGGATATTAGACCTTGATGGAACTTCCTCTATCCATCTCCACTTCTCCAGGAAGCCATCCCCCATCCCTTAGCCAGCAAACACTGGATAAACTCACGCTACTAGTTTGCAAAGGCATTCCAGTGAACAGAGACTTCATGCAAAGCACGGCTGTTGGCAGTGTGAGAAAAACTCATTTTTGGACTTGCACAGCATACAACTGAATATGGAAAGGAGCCAGGGCTTTCCACAAGACTGGACCAGAAAGTGCACATCAGCGCACACTGAGCATTTCTCCAGCTACCACAAAACAATGGAGCAATAATGACCAGAAACAAGAGAGGGGAGGGCTCCTGGACCTTTCACAGGTGTACTGGGAAGGGAATTTTGACAAGCGTAGCTTTACTTTGAAACTTGAAAGCAATACCTGCAGCAATTCCTTCTTCTAAGTAAATCTTAGTGGTACAGAAACCTGGCCACTTACTGCATCTAGACCACTCTAGCTTTGCAACCTTAGCTGTAGCTTTTCAAAAACCAACTTTTGCAAAAAGTGAAAAGGTTGGCCCAAGTAGTTCATCTGGGACTTTCAGCACGGCAAGAAGCAACCAAATTTTTATATTGTTTTAGTTTTTAGGTATCACTTGTGTATATCAAAGGTGAGCCAAATACAGCTTTGGGACCACATGCGCTCAAGAATATTTTGCAGCCTTCCTCCCCTCCAGACTGTCCAGACTCCTCCGGCCAAAGAAGGTATGAACTGAAAGGATGCAGCTAGAGAGAAGGCAATCAGGGCACTGCCACACCCACCCACAGGAATTCTGCTGCCGCCCACAAAATTTTCCTTCAGGTTCCAAATTTGTGGCATGGCAGTCACTTAAAACTTCAGTTGAGCATTCAGAAATATTGCTTAGGCATCTAAATCAAAGGAGCAAGCCAAGTGACCAAGGCAATGCAAACACAGCACATATAAGAAATCTAGGTGTGAATGATTTTCACTGCCTCACTCTCTGTAATGGTAGAAATCTGGGGACTGAAGGAAAATCTCATTGGAGTCAAAATTTTATGGGGAAGCAATGCTTTCATTTGGTCTTTTCAATAGCTATACTCTTGGTGAATTGCTGATCCTGGAAACCTCCAAGAGCAGCAGTTCATAGTTGCAATAGTTGGAGTGGGGAGGTCTAAACTGTTTAACATTTTGAAAAATACTTAGTTTTCAAAATCTGAATTTTTTTAGTTTGGAGTTTGTTTGTTTTTTGCAAGCTACCAGGCCACCACAGCATTCTGCTAGTGAAAATCAGGGCCCAGACCTGCCACAGTTACCCACCACTGCATGTACATGTCACACACATGCACATCCCTCACAACTCTTTCAATCAAGAGAAGTCCAAAGTATGTGGGTAGCTATCTTCTTTAACGCTGAGTCACTTGTTCCCAACTTAGCTAGATATTTTTACTCCCTGGAGTCTCCACATTTCCCGTCCTCTTTGTCAGTTTAAGGAGGAGATTTGCTTCCCATATAGACTGATATGTAAGGAACAAAATGCTCTGTGAAGTACACATTGGGAGATTTCTGGTTTTAAAAGCAAAGCTCGAAAGCTGCAGATCAGCAGATGGCCTTTGTTCCAGCTATCTAGGAAAACAAAAACAAAAACAGAACCCTCTTCTAACCCAACACACCTTTCCAAGTAAACATTTACTCACCCAGGGCTAGCAAATCTAAGTGGCGACAGCATCATCTCCTGTCCTCTCTTCACCTGTGTTTCTCAATCTTCCTAAGTCAGTCTAAATGCACATATCCATAAATTACCACTGACATGACCAAACACACTACAACTAAAGAAATTCATTTCCTCTTAATTTCTTCTCAGTCTCCTTAAAATACATAAATCAAGTTTTAATCATACACAGAGACACATCAACCACATCATTCCCATTTTACACAACATGATGAAATTTTAAAAGAAAATCTAGCTGTAAAGTGAAACTATCAGAATGACAGATCATCATATAGCTTGTTGTCTTTCAAAAATTCCAAGAAGTCACAACCTAAAGCAGCCGCTTAATTCCAGCTCATGGTGAAGCTGAGCCCGTATTTACTCTTTACTTCAATAACACAGAGGACTTTTAAACAACCCCAAGCACTTTGGTTGCCTTTATTTATCCACGGGATAGTTTAAAATATGTTCCTACATATTCATTTTATGGATGGAGAACTGAAGCTTTTTTAAAAAAAAAATGAAGGTAGTTTGATTAAAGGCACCCCATGGCCCCTAAGTACATAAAACTAGATTTGCACCAACTTTTTAATCACCTGGGGCATGCTTTCCTCGTCCAATATCTACGTCTTTTGTTTTCTTGTAATCTGAGCTCATGCACACATACACAGCGAAGAGCGAAGCTACACCCTGGCAGCCAGCAGCAACAGCACTACTGAAGTGTCTTTCCAGTCTCAGTTCTGGATAGACAGAGCAGCTTTACACTACGTTGGTATGGCAGGCATAATACCATTTTAACTGCTACGAGGCCATGCTGCAAAATCCTCTGACTCACAGCTTGGAACTTAGACTCTACGCGATTCTGTAGGACGGCATCATGACTGCAAACGTGGTCATCAAGCTGCTCCCTATATGTAGACCCTTGGCCTAAGCAGAAACACTAAGAGAGGCCTGGGTAGAGCTCTCATCTTAGCTGTTGCTCATTTTCCCTTGTGAGGGGCAGATGTTTCACACCCGGGTGGAGAGGGAGAGGCGTGTTTGCACAAGCAAGATAGCACGGCAAAGCAATGGCAGCAGTGGGTGAGGGACCTGAAAAAAAGGATATGCCTCCTGCTGTACTTTGGGTTCTGAACAACATCAGCCCATGAAACAATTAGCCAGAAAGAGTTTGGGCCATCCAAACTCTTGGACTGAAACTCCCAGAATCCCACAGCCAACATGGTTGCTGTCCACAGTGGCTGGAGAATTCTGGAGGTAGCAGTCTTGGAAAGGAAATTTCCCCAAGCTCTGGCACAAAGAATTGACAGGAAAAGGAGTTTTGAACAGGTATGACAGCTGATTCAGAAACACGGACAACCTGAGCCTAGCTCTACTTATGGAGGAACCACAATGAACCAACTACATGTTCACACAACTGCAGTCTTAATTCATGAAACCACTTGGCTTTTAGTGTGACTAAGCACACTTAGATAATGATAATAATAATTGTTGTTGTTGTGTGCCTTCAAGTCATTTCCAACCCTAAGATGACCCTATCATGGGGTTTTCTTGTCAGAATTTGTTCAGAGGGGGTTTGGCCATGACTTCCTCCGAGGCTAAAAGGGTGTGAGTTGCTCAAGATCACCCAGTGGGTTTCCATGGCCAATAGGGATTCGAATCTGGTTCTACTCCAACGCTTCGCTATTATCTCTCATCTAGATAACAGCAAAACCTTAATATTTTGTTTCTTTCGGTATTTTGAAGTATTGAAAGAAAATTTGGGGAGGAGAAGAAAAAGGAAAACCACATCTTGAAAGAAAAAGCCACATCCGCTGCTCACAGCTGAAGAGGCAGTGTGGTGTAGTGGCTGGAGTGTTGAAACCAGACTATGGGAAAAAAAGAGTTCAACTCCCTGCTCAGCCATGGAAACATATTGGTTGGCCTTGGGCAAGTCAAACTCTCAGACTCAGAGAAAAGCTGTGGCAAGCCTCCTCTGAATAAATCTTGCCAAGAAAACCCCATGATAACTTTAGGGTCATCAAAGCATACAATGCACATGTTCTCAGGGCTAGAAGGACAAAGCACTTTTTATTTCTTCTTCAGCCATTACTACACAGTAACACCCCAGAACCTAGCAATTCTTTTAAAGGACATGTCCTGTTACTTATTAATACGCACTCACACCAACAAAGCAAAGCATTATTTGACCATTCACCCAGTTAAAGCCTGAAGTCCTGCACTGAGCAGCAGGGTTAACAGGCAAATGTAATTTAAAAAAAAATTGAAGAAAAGCCACAAATGTCTCCACGACAACTGCAACAAACATTTAGAAAGACAGCTAATAAATGGTAAAAAGAAGAAGAAGAAGCCTTATTTATTCTCAGAAGACATTAGCAGTCCCAAACTCATGTTTTGAGCTCTTAAACTTGGGGAAAGCCTAACCAATAACGTTGCCTTCATTTACCGAATGGAGTTGTGAGAGGCAGAGCTGTAGAGTCAGAGGCAGTCTGGGGTAGAAATGTACCAACTCCGGCTCCAAAAGGAAAACTTATAACATTATAACAATACAATGTAATTATAAAAAGTTTGCAAGTAGAAGGCAGTTTACTTATCATATTCCATTAGTCTCATCATGCTCAGAAATTTCAATCAAATAAAGATATTTCATGTTCTATCCGTTTGATGATTCGCTGGGGGGGGGATAATGAAATGCTTCGTGCTACCATTTTGCAACAGTAAGTTTGTTTTAATTAATTAATACACATGTATGAAGAACATGGAGAGTGGAAAAACAAAAGAGTCACAGCCGAAGGTTTAGTATACCAAATCTACAGTCCCGGTGGGAGGTCAGGCCCGCTTCCCTTTGCTTCCAGTAACATTCAGAAGCCGACAGGATGGTTGCAAAAGGGGAGCGGGGAGACGGAAGAGGACAGATCCACTTACTGTAGCCGTCTGTACCTGGCAGCCAGCCCAGATCAGCTCAGCAGTACAAAGCTTGCACTGAGGTTGAGAGCAAAAGTGGATATTTCTCTCCCGCCCCACAGAAGGGCTTAAACCCTTGCAATATTTCCTTTTATGTCTGAAAAGGGGTAGCATCTGGGGACAGGGTTGTTTTTTGGCAGGTTATTAGAAAATGTACAAAATATCCAGAAGATGTAGTCCGGTTTAAAATTTGGGGAGGAGAAGAAAAAGGAAAACCATATCTGCTACACTGCAACCACAATCCCACTAAAGGGAAACAGATAAGAATTCACACTTCAAAGCGACTAGGAAATCCACCTTTAGTATATACTGGTGGAAAGAGTAATCAGAAAACAAAGAGGCAGTGTGGCATGTCAACTTCAGCCCCTATCAGTGTGCAATTGTGAGGTATGTGGCAAACTGAAGGTCTCTGTGTAGGGGACGCAACTGCAAAGTCTTCGGAGACCATCGGGAAGAGCTGACAGTGAGGATTTTCAAGAGCGAGAAATAGCACAAGATTTTCTCTCAGCTATGGGCGCAAGAAAGTTTCCCTAATATGCCTGACTGATTTCTCCATAGTTTCCATAGGAGGAATCCCACTGCAAAAATCCCACACTATTTTCCTCGTCTCTTGCTGTATACACTCAGGTACTGCCATCCTATATTCATTCACACTGCCTCTATCAGCTGTACACTTCCAGCCTGACACTCAAAACCACTAGCTTGCCTACATTTGCTACAAGAAAAAGGCTTCTTATCTGCCATTGGGACGTCACACAGTGGCAACAGATGACTTCTTCCTAGTTTGATTCTAAGCACTAGATGTTTAGTGTGTGTTTTGTAAAAATATGATGTCTGACTATTTCAGACACTGTTAAAGCTGATGTGTTAACTCCACTGTGGTCTGTGACTACCACGGCAACACTGCTGTTGATGATAATGATGATGGTTATATATCCATCTCACTTTTTCTCCTAAAAAGGGAATTCAAGTAGGTTTGCAAAAATTAAAACAGACCAGATAAAAACTCATGTAGGTAAAGTTATTGTTACAATATAAGCTAGCTTTAATGCCAATGCATCCATAAGAGTACCACGCATATTAAAAGCCCTTTCCCAAGACAGTTCTAAAAGACCTACTAGCTTTTTGTTTTAATCTTCACCTCCTAATGAAATTACAAGAAAATAGAAACCAAGCTATTCTCCATGGGAAGGGAGTTCCATTGCCATTGAGAAGGCCCTCTCCCAGATTCCCATCAGGTATGCCTATGAAAGAGGCAGTGTGGTATAGTCATTTGAGTGCTGGGACTTGGAGAAACAGGCTTCAAGCCCTGCTTGGTAATGGAATTCCACTGAATGACCCTGGGCAAGCAACCCTTTCTCAGCCTCAGAGGAAGGCCATAGCAAACCCCTCTGAACAAATCTTGCCAAGAAAATTCCATGATGGGTTTCTCATAGGGTTCACATTAGGGTCTGCCATAAATTGGAAAACGTTTTGAAGCACAACACCTGTGAGGATGGTGGGACTGGGAAAAGGGCTTCCCCCAAAGCTCAGGCAAGGTTTTATGGCAAAAATCAATCAATTCATCCATCCAACCAACCATCCCCAATATTAACAGCAGCTATTTCTCATGTCGTTTAAAATTTGAACAATGTAGGGCACCACGCAGATACCCTGGTAAGTAACGCTGAATCTGATCAGTCCCTCGATGCAAGACCGGTTGGCAATTTCACATATACAGCTTCAAATACCCTAATGGACGAAACATATTCTCCCAATGTGGTTCATAAAACAACACAGACAAACATGGGGGTGGTGGGGCAGCACAGAACACTGCCTTGTATTGAGCTAGACCATTGGTCCATCTTGTCCAGGATTTGTCAACTTGGACCAGTGACAGTGGCATATCCAGAGTTTGCAGAAGGATTCTTTCCTATCAATGGAGAAATCTAGTATCCTGTGCTGGTCTCTCATATGAAGACCAAGCAGGCCTAATCTTGCTTAGCTTCCAAAATCAGATGGGATCAGCTGCGTTCGGAATGGAACTAGGGTAGAAGAGATAAATCTTGATCATATGAATGCAAACCAGCCTTTAGCAGCAACTGCATGACAGAAGGAAGAATGAATGGCAGTCTGTACCAGAATCTGTGAGAAATGCTGTTCATTAGGTAGCTTTTTCCACAAAAATCTGATGACACTACAAATGCTGAAGTGCCAGGCAACAAAGAAAAGTTGCAAGCAAAACCAGCCACTGCCTTTGTCTGCAGTCCCACTTGATCTACAGAGCTTTCCGACTCGCAGTCCCCAGGCCCTTACCCCCAAGCTTGGCTCTTTACCATTTCAGCTCTCTCGCTCAGATAAAAAATATTGTTTGTTCCTACACAAAGCCAACTGATTTTCCATCTGGGATTTCAGCTAAGAGTCACGACCCAGACATTAACTCCTTCTCAGTTCTCTGCTATGGTGAGTCTGCCAAGATTTGCCTTTCACAAGCAAACAAAACTGTGAGAGCAAACAAAAGCATCGGCCACTGGGCAGACCCACAGGTCTGACCTAAAAGTTGAAGAAGCGAAAGAGGGAAAATGGAAGCACTGAGACCAAGAGTGGGGAGGAAGTATCCCGTCTCCTGAGCACTGGTGGCGCAGCGGAGGAAGGAACGAACTCTATACACAACGACCAAAATCCTTTTGGTAAACTACATTGTTGTAACATCCCATTACATCAGAGTGAGTACTTTTTCAGAATTGTGCAAGGAGGTATCCACTATCTCCTTATGCTAAGCTGTTTCCCTGGCCTCACAACAGTAAGCAATCAGCTCCTGTATTCTCTGAGTGCTGCTGTGCAACTAAAGTTTTCATCCGGGGAGGCCTCATTTTCTTTCCCAACAGCACAGTGACAGGTAGAAGGCACTTGAGAACGTTGTTGTTGTTGTATGCCTTCTAGTTCTTCTAGTTCTAGTTCTTCCCATCTTATGACAACCCAATCTTGGGGTTTTCTTGGCAAAACTTGTTTAGAGTGGATTTGCCATTGCCTTCCTCTGGCAGTGAGAGAGCGTGAGTTGCCGAAAGTTGCCCAGTGGGTTTCCGTGGTTCAGTGGGGATTCAAACCGTGGTTCCCCAGAGTCCTAGTTCAACATGCAAACCACTAGACCACACCAGCTCCGTCTTCATACCCAATCTAAGGTGGGTAGGTAAAAATGTACCAGGGACCTGTCCAACTACAAGTGTGCAACCAGGAAAGAAGGATCAGTGGTCACACACATACCCCAGATCACCAGAGTAAATACCATGATGAAGTTCTACACTCAGATATCATTGGTCAAATAGGATCTTGACCAAGAACTCCACATTATAAGAAACACAGAGATGCTGCCTGAAACAGTATCTCTGTGAAAATTTTCATAAGATGACACTTGTTGGATCAGGTTAAAGATCCATCTAGCATAATATTCTGTTCACACAGTGGCCACCTCAATGGGAAGTCCACCAGAAAAACATGAGTGCAATTATATTCTCCATTTCCTGGCAAACAAGACAGAGAAAGATATACTAACTCTGGGACTGAAGGTATCCTATGCTGTAGGATACAATACAAAACTAACCCCATGCCCCAGTAGGGGAGGGTCACCATAAGTCGACATGGCAGAGAAATACATCATAACAACCCCTCAAGACACTAAGTATGTTTTGTCACACATAAAGGAAGTGGGAAAACTCTGTAAAGGGATGCTCTAAGTAATCTATGCTAACTCTGTCTTTCTTGTAACATATAGTTCACAGTTAAGCATTCAGTGGCTTGATGCAAGGGCCACTAGTGTAGAGAAACTGCTTGATTCTTGTTCTGGGTCCATGCTGATCCTGACAGCAAGAAAAGTAGTGCAACCCAATGAACTATAACAGCCCCACACTGTCAACCTAGTTATGGCTGGCTAAGGAAAAAGAAGCTGTACATAGTTAAGTGGCAGAACAGAAAGAAGAAGATCCCAGCTCTGATCTCTCCATTTCCACTTAAAAAGATCGCAGGCTGAAGGTAACCTGTCAGTCATGGTCAATAATGCAAATATGAGAGGCCTGGTAGATCATGTGCCTAGTCCACAATCCACCTTCTGTAAGCAGCCAGCTGAGTGCTTCTCACAAATGTACAAGCAAAGCATGTATAATGCAGTGCAAAGCCTTTTTCTTCTCAGTACCCTGTACTTAGGTGTAGACACTTTCTCATAATGACAGCCAGTGCAGTACAGTGTTTTCAGCATGGGCTCCAGCACTAGACACTAGAGACCAGGGTCTGAATCCCCGCTCAGCCATGAAAACCCACTGGGTGACCCTGGGCAAGTCACATTCTCTCAGCCTCAGAAGATGGCAACAGCAAACTCCCTCTGAACACGTCTTGCCAAGAAAATCCTGTGATAGGGTCGCTTTAAGGGTTGCCATAGGTTGGAAACAGTTTGAAGGCACAAAATAACAAACTTTCTCACAATAAGGCAATTCCATTCACCTTGTACAGTTAATTAATAATGCCTACCTTTCTTTAAAAAAATGACAGGACTAGATGGAAAACAGATTTGACTTATGAATGTACACGTCTAACTTCTGTACAAAGCTGGAAGGAAAGCTGAGGGTTGGGTTCCGCAAGCAAGCACTGCTTGCAAGCAATCGTGTTTTCCTTGGCAGCTGGAGCTGAGCACTTTCGGTGTTTGGTGCCCAAGGGGCAGAAGAGGGTACAGCCCTGGGCAAGTCACTACTCTCTCCACCTAAGTCTACTTGACAGGGTTATAACAGAAATCAACTCCTGGGAGGAAGGGCGGGTTGCAAAGATAACAAATAAATAATTGAGGCCTGTCCATCCATTACAGAAACCATACTCAACTGATTTATTGAAACTGCATGTAGGTAAAACCAGTAGTTCTGAAGCAAGAGCAGAGACAGGTAAAAGGCAGTACCTCTTCACCAAGCAAAGACACAGTTATACTTGAGAGATTCACCGCCAAAAAATGCAGTGGCAGCTGCCAACCTGAACAACTTTAAAGGGGAGGTGCGGGCTAGATAAATTTCTGGAGGATGCAGCTATCAGTGGCTACTGGACAGGATGGCTGTCTGCCACCGCCAGTATCAAGCAGGGTATGCTTCTCCATTATTAGATGCCGAAGGTTAGTTTGAGTGTGGACCACAATTCAAATCCCCGTTCAGCTATAGAACTGGTGATCTTGGGCCAGTTGCATGCTCTCAGCCCGAGAGGAAGGCAATAGCAAGTCTCTTCTGAGTAAGTCTTGTCAAGAAAACTCTAGGATAAAGTAATCATAATTCAGAATCAACTTGAAGGCACATAACTCATTGCAAGATGGCAAAAACTATACTGCTGCCCTCGTGACTTGCTGGCAGGTATTCCAGGGGCAACTGACAAGCCACTGTATGAACAGAATGCGGGACTAAATAAGCTTTGGGTCTTATCCAGCATAGCTCTCCCAATTTTTCCTCATTTTTAGGTGATGCCCATGTGCATCATTGACAAACCTCATTTTAGAAAAGGCCCACTCTCTTTCCTGAGAGGGAAAAGGGAATACTAAGATGGTTGTTGCTGTCTCTAGGATTCTAACAACTGTTCAGTGTCAGCACAGTGTTTTAAATACGTACTTTAAATCTGCTGCTTAACTATCCCAGGGAGACCTTCCAGCTCAGCCTTCCACAACACGGTGACCCCAAAACCTCCATCACCACTATTAATATGGTCTTATTCGATTAAGTGCCTGATTACATAATTTACCTAACCAACTAAATGCTGCAGGCCTACCATCCTATGCTTTTGAGTCATACAGACTATAGAAGAGCTATAACAAAACCTGTAAAAACAACTTTTTAAAATTCCAGCTCTGAAAGTCACAACTGTTCAACCAGTAAAATTAACAGGGGAGCAGGGAGCACAGGCAAATGCATAACCTGCCAAGTTCTGGATCTCATCAACAATGCACAGGGGTTTCCAAAACCTTTTTTTAAAGAACAAAAACAAAACAGCCAAAACTTTTACAGAGTTGGTTCTGCACAGACTCCACAGATTCTCGGAGTTGAGCAAGTTGGGAACTGCTTGCTTACACAAGGCATCCCAGGGAAAACATTAACCGTCGTGACCAGACATGACTCAGCTGAGGTCTGGAAGGCAGAAGGCCTTCTGGAAAGGCAATCCTTCAACTCACGCCAACACAGTGAACAAAACTACACTGTTACATGCAGGAAAACAGACAAGACTCTCACACAACCACCAAGCAGAGGAAGATACTAATTGGGAGAGTGTGCATTTGGGAGTGTAGGTTTCCACATTCCTAAGCCAACCTTCAAAATTAGGCCTCATTATGCACAAGCAAAACTAGCTGTTCGGCAGCAAATTCTGAAGGCCAAGTTTTGATTCTTCAGGTTGAGAGGGAAGGAGGTGAATCATGCTCATCGTAGCTAGTACCTGCAGAACCTGTGACCAGAAAACCAACTGCAGCCTTAAATAACCCTCCCATTTCCCTGAAGCTGCCAATATTAGAAGGAAGAAGACTGTTGAGTCTCCATATATGACCATAGGCGACAGACTGGGTGGGCCTGCTTCAGACTCACCTTCTTCCAATCCTCATCTGTCATATCTATCCACCAATCTCTTTCCCAAAACCCCCAGGCATATATCCCATCTAGTGACATGGCCTCTGTTCCAATTCTCCACTGGGCTGTAAACACTCTGGATTCACTGAAATTCAACCAACGGATCTGGAGCCGCAAGGAAGTTACAGTACCTTGACTGAAGCTGTATCATACCACCAACCACCATTTTCATTACTTGGGGAACAACTGCTCTTCAATAGAGTGGGAAACAATGCAAGAAGAGAAAACAGTCCACTATTAAAAAAAGAAAAACTGGTTCCCGTGTTTGTACATAGGGGTTCCACGTAACAGGGCAATCATATGTCCTTCCAGATGTTGTTGGGCCACAAATCCCAACAGCCCTAACCAGCACTTCCAATGGTGCAAAATGCTATGAGTTTCAGTTTAGCAATATCTGAAGAGCAGCGTGATTCCCAAGCTGGGGTAAAAGAATTTAAATCCTGTCTGTCCAGCACAGACAACAGTTATACCAATTTCATGAGAGCTAGATAAGGAAATGTGGGGTTGCCATTATGTTACCTAATCCTGCCACAAGTGATTTCTAACCAGTTGGACCAGTTCAAAGTGCTGCCAAATGGCTTTGTGAAAGGACCCACTTTCTTCTCTTCCCTTGCTTAAAGGCCAGGTGAACTATGCAAGCTTATCCTCAACAGGAAACAACCAACTGTCATCCAAACAGCCATCTCCCATTTGATCAAAGAATCATGTTCTTTTACAGACTCTCCTTACCAAAGGTAAGCAATTTTCCCAGCAGGCCAGCACTAGAGACAGCACCCAGCAGACATGCAAACTTTCTCACTTTAGGCAAAGTGCCGGAAGAATAAGGGCCTGAAGGATCATATGCAGGAGAAAAAGCCATTCACTTTCAGGAAACAAAGTGCTGGATTCTTGTAGGACCTCAAAGAGGTGACATACAATACCAATGATTAACTCACAAATTCACCTAAAGGTGGGTGGTGCCCGTGACACCATGACAATCTCATGGTGGAAGATATGAGAATAAAAAGAGCAGAATTTGTCTACAAAATCAATTCTTCCTTTGGCTTCCAGGCCAAAGTTGCTGTAGTGATATCAGTGTATACAGGTAGCCATTTTTCCCACTGCTGTTATCAAGATGTACAATAATAAGACTGGAGAGGGAATGGTTTCTATCATATAGGTTGGAGTTATAGTGGAGATTCTTCCTCTAGAAAGCTCAAAGCCCACTAGCAGACAGAGTGGTATATCACCAACTTCATGGTAGAATCATCACCATCTCTCATTTCTTGCCCTTACCGTAGTGCAAGTCAGACCTTGTCACCAAAGCAGTCGCACAGCAAGTACTGCGGACAAACTGTCTTTATTTGTCCAGACATGTGCAGGATGTGACCCATCTGACCTAAGCTGACAACCTACCACACACACACACACACTGAGCAGCGCACAGGACTGTCTCCTTGTGCTGCCTGACTGGGACTGCACAAGAGGGCAGAAACCTGTTAAGGAACCCAGAAGGTTTGGTTTATGGGTCCCAAGCTGTACAGGCCTAGAGAAATGTACACGAATCTGACTACAGTATGGTGCCACAAAAGCAGCAGCAGCAAGGTTCAGCATAAATCCAGCAGCTGATGCCAGAAAGCATTAGTATCAAGAAAAATTCTGGGTCCAATCTCTCCCTCTCTCTCATATACAACTAGCTAGGTTTCAGATTTAGGATCCCTTTTAGTCAACTGTGGTGTAAAAAGGACATTTAACAGACAAGCCACTGAAGGCTTAAGGAGGGTGAATGATTATCTTGATAACAGGGCTTGACAGGTGTCAAGAAAAACAGGAACTAGAACAATGAACAAGACACACCACAGATGCGACTGGAAGAAACAGAAGAAAAGTACAGTATTTATGGAGATGCCTACCAGAATGTCTAGATAAAGAAATCCGACACTGAAACATCCAAGAAACCTGAGAAACTTAAACCAATGATACTTTTCCAAGGAAATAAGAGGCTTACTAGTGATTAGCTGTAGGGAATTTACAATACGCTTCTGATAGCTGGATTCTAAAACTTTTGAAATAAACACATAGACTGAACAACTGTAGCAGTATAGGAAAACTTACCCCCATCCCTGCATGTGCACTGGACAGTGACAGACCCACAATGGAAGGAGAAACATATTGGTGTTGTTGCAGGTGTCTCAGGGCAAAGAGCAGCCTGGACGGGTAGGAGGCACCTCAAGGGAACTAAAGTGATACTGACTCATGAGCTTCTGGATACACTTTGACAAGACAGGCAAACTGAAAACATGATTTCTTCTTCTCCTTGTCACCAGTCACTCCCATAGAACACAATCCCTCTGTGTCATTACACCAAAATTAACTAAAGGGTGTAGGTGTGTGAGCAGACTAACAACAAATGATGAAAACTCATCTTGAAGACAGGTTGGCTTCTCCCCAAAGCTATTTCACATACATGTGACTTAGTGCCATAGCTCACCTTTGCAATTTAATTTGTCAAGGACAAACTACATTTTAGTCCTGACCCTCTTTTGCTCTCTTCTCCCATTCCTCAGTATCAGAAGAAAAACCAAGGCCACAGAAATATTGGGAAGGTGCCAATGATTAATACTTTGCATCTATGTAAAGTATTAGGATGTTCAAAGTACTTCAGTATCTATCAAATTAACAACAACCCTGTCAGGTATGCAATACCGTCCTACAGATATAGTGGTAAGGGGAGCTTTGAGGTGGAGAGGAGTTCAATTAGAACTACCTAGTGCGTTCTCCCTCATCTTGGTGTCCTCCTGATGCTTTGGACCTCAACTCACAGGATTCTTGATTACCAGCAATACCAGCCAGATTATGTCCAAAACCTCCAGAAAGCACCAGGTTGGGGAAGGCTGAACTCTTTGTTGACTCAGCTCTTGAGCTGAGGCCATTCAAGTCCACAGTACACTGATATTTGCTTTTGGACACATGATCTGGCTCTTTGGCTTCCTCCACTCTGGCCTATGCTACCCTTACTAATTCTTTACTCCATCCCGACTGCTACCAAATTTGAAGCCCTCTGGGCAACAGACTACTCATTCTCTACAATGGGCACACAGGTAGCAGTATACTATACAGCAATGGTTAAGAAGAAATGGGCAAAGTACAGCCCTCGAGAGGTTGTTGGACAGCAACTCCCTCACCCTTGACTCTGCTGGATGAGGTTCACAGGAGCTGTTATCCAGTAACATGTGGAGGGCCACACTGGGCTTATTAAGAGTGTCAGTGGGATTTACTAGAACCTTATATTTCGTGAAAGAGCTCCAGCTCTCTGGCCATACAGGCAGGTTAGTTTCAGGTTTGCCAACAGCCTAACAGACTGGTTTCTTGTGACAAATGAGGATCCATTCCAGGCTGGGAAACTTCTGTATCTAAGAAAGAGCAGGTTCTTCCTCACCCCAATCCTTCATTTCATTTTTTTCAGAACGTGGATGTTGCACATATGATAAACACTGCTACATGCAGGAATTAAACCTTTCTCATTTCCATGAGGGCTATGATTCAATCTCGAGCCAATACACATTCTGCAACCATTCACTCTGAGTTGACAGAAATGGGACAAACCAGATACACTGTATAAAATCAGATTTCCTTTCCCCTTTGAAGGGGGGAACAAGGAGCTTCCCATCCTTCCACCTGCTCCAGCTTTAACAAATTTGCAACAATCAGTTAAAATAAAGTCCCACGACAACGGTTTGATTCCTCCTGTAACTTCTAAATTTCCACAAATAAATTTTGCAAAAATCCCCAACTGGGTAAACAGTGTAGGTGAGTCTGCATTAGATAAAGTAAGCCACATTCTACGGCAAGGAAGCAAAACTATCCATTTGATCATTAGCAAATTATCTAGCAGAGAACAGTTCTCTCTCCAAAATAGTTATACATGCTTTCGAGTTCTGAACAAAACATATTTACACAGGGAAGTCCTCAGTACGTTCCATGGTGCTGAACATACATCAATATATTCAAAGTGATCTTCCAAACACACTTGGGTTCAACACAAAAGATTCAACACAACATCAAAGCACTGTTGGGATGCCAATTTTATGCTTCTTCTCTTACGGATCAGCCCAACCACCAGCATGGAAAAAAATATCACGGATACATTTGCAGACTATTACCTGAGCTAGTTTTGCAACTGTCAGAAAAGGAATGTCTGGCTCTAAGAGAGATTAAGTGTTCTTCCTGCAAAGATGATTAGATGGACCAATTTTTTAAAAAAACAAAAACTGGATACAAAACATCCAAACAAAAACCAGTTTTGAAAACATTTGAACACCATGTCCCTCTACAACACAGTTCACGATGCTTTAAAACATAAACTCTACCACTTTCCCAAGGACCTTAGATTGTAAGCCTGAGGGCAGCGAACTGTTTTATTGTTCTTTTACTTGTAAAGCACCATGAACACTGATGGCATTATATAAATGAACGATGAGGATGAGGATGATGATGCCAACAATGACTCACGTGCTAACTATAAAAAATGCCAGAATCAGGCTTTCAGATCCCATGGAAGGTGTCAAGGAATTTTTTGTTTAAGCAACATAACAGGGTATACCCAGCACACTCTAGTAGTCTGAGGGCTGGATTAGGACTCTGGAAGACTAGAGTCTGAATTCCACTCAGCCATGGAAGCCGACTGGGTGATTCTGGGAGACTAGCATTCAAATCCCCACTCGGCCACAGAAACCTTGGCAATTCACACCCTCTCAGCCTCAGAGGAAGGTAACAGCAAACCTCCTCTGAATACATCTTGCCAAGAAAATCCCTGACAGTATTGACATAATTCAGAATCAACTTCAGGCAGCCGAATAGGCAACATCAGTGAGATTAGAAAACCTTTACCACCAGAACAATATTTTTATCACCCAGATGTCCAGTACTTTTCCAGCCCTGTGTATAATCCTAGAGAGATTATGGATCAACAATTATGTGTTTTTCATGTATATTGATTCCTAAATTACTTGACTAGAGATAAAGTTTTTTTTTTAAAGTTAGCATTGGTTAATTGTCCCAGCAGAGGACAGATTATTAAGAGATATCTAAGCAGTGTAACTTGGGTACAGCATCATGTCTGAGCCCTTGGTTCAAACCTGTGCTCAGTCACACACCATCACATTCAGTTTCTTGGCTATAAAGCAGAAACACTGGAAGCTTTTGTCAGAGTTACTGCAAGAATGCATGTGATACAGGTCTGGAAGGCAATGGACCCATTAATAATAACATAACCATGACAACCGAGGAAATGTGTCATATCTACAAATTGTATAATATTATATCAGTTAGTTCAAGATGAGCAAAATACACAGGAACACAGAAGGGGCAGGCAACTCCAAAACATGGGAGAGAAACAAAACTCAGAACTGTCACACAGAGGAAAAAGTATTCCAGAAAAGAAAAGGGAAACCATAAAGAGAACAAACACTTTTTGATTTCAAAATCTTCAGCAGAAAAATTTTGTTTGGGGAATCTTTTCTCACACAAGATTCCCTCATGTGAGAAAGAGGAACAACTTAGTATCACTGGGCTACATCACATGTTAGTCCTCCTAAAATGGACAAATAGAAAATCAAGGTACCTTAATTAGTTGTGACTCGGGTGGGAACTGCATAGCCCTCCACACAGTGTCAGACTGCAACTCCCTATCAGTCCTAGCCATTGTAACAATGGTAAGAAATGTTGGGAATTGCAGTCCAACATCCTCTGGGGGGCTATGATCCACCTTCTAGTTGCAACTAACAATGCCCACTGATTTTACAAGTCCATTCCAGACAGAATTAAACACTGGATTTAGCCATTTGCATTTTATTTATTTATTAATGATTATTTTCAGAAGAGCAAATAGAAATGTTTAAAAAAAAAACAAATTTGTTCCACACCTATTACAGCAGGGGTGGGAATTTTTCAGCCCTCCACATGTTGATTAACTGCAATTCCCAGCAGCTGTAGCCAGCACAGCCAATGGTGAACTGCAGTCCAACATCTGGAGAGCTGCACAACTCCCACCTATGCCAGAGACTTTCCTCTTTTCTCCTACCTCCATTCATATGAAACAATATTAACAATCTCCTTGTGGGCCACAAACAAGGTAGCTTTGAAGTTTACTTACTGCAAGAGAAGCGTTTGGAAATTCCACTATTTTCAGTAAGTTCAGAGTCACAGTAGCCAACTATCTGGGTTTGTTTTTAACTATTCCAGTATCTAACAGAAACTTCACACAGGGACTAAATCCTAGTTCCAACCAGAGCAGACCCACTGAAATCAATTGGGCCGATATATGGTAAATGCAGATTATTAATTGCATTTCTTGCAGTGAGTCTGTTGTAGATGGGGCTTAAATTGCATTTAGCCCAGAGAATTTAAGCAAGTTCCAGAAGGGGCAGGTTAAGAGATGTAAGCAATCAGTTTATTTAAAAGTAACCCTCTGAAATCTCAGTCTGGACATTCTGGGGAGTACAGTATCTGCTCTGTAATCTCCCAACTTTTTAAACCAAATGAGGCCTCATTTTACACTCCCAATCAAAGCAGTGCAATCCATAAGATCACCAAACAGGAACCTCTCTATTCAAGCACCTGGACTGTGCAATATTTTGCAGCAGGAGGTCCACAAAGCTACCTCATTGTAGAACTTACTCTGACAGTTTAAAGACTTCACTGTTCCTAAGAGCCTTCACTGTCTACTGATTAGTTGTTTCTTAATTACAGGCAGCCCTCCACATTCATTAGAGTTAGAGGCACAGGACCCTCACAAAAGTGGAAAAAATCACAAATATAAAAATGTACGTATATGTCTGTGGGAAGGGGGCTGAGGCACCCAGGGTCCAAACCAGGTCAGAGAAAGGAGAGGTAAAGGAGACGCGTGAGCATGGTGGCCCTGTACTTCCTCTTTCTTGCCCATGTCCTTTCTTGAGTGTGGGAGGGGCAGTTTGCGGTGCTGAGAAATCAGGCTGTGAGCTATCCATAGGTGGCCAGGCAGCAGCTGATGGGGGAGGAAGAGGAGGACCAGAGGCACGGTTTTAAAGGGCTCTGCAGCTGAACAGAGCTGCCAAGAGGGAAGGTTCCCTTGGGAAAAAAAGCACTTGATGTTGCACGACAGGGGCTGGAGAAATTCACAAATAATCAAATCAGTGAAAGCCACAAATGTGGAGGGCTGACTGTATTTGCTTCTGAGATTAACAAGTAGTGCTTATTTAACAGGATCTGAACGCTCTGTATTTTTACCCCTTGATTGTAAGATGCTCTAGAGGAGTTTAAAAGTGGCTAAAAAGTCAAATGCAAACTCAGGTCTCACATTACAAACAGCCAAGCCTACGGATACAGTACGCAGGCCTCAATCAGTGTAATCCAGAACCGAAGAAAAAAGGGCCTTTACTGGAACTGATGCTTGCTTACCATGCCGCCAAGGATCTTTGGGCTCCACAGCACCAGAGACAATGTCCTCATCAGAAGGAAACGTGACATGCTTTGCCCCAGGCTTGAGTTTCCCATCTTCAGCCGGTGGAGAACCTTGGCTGGTTTGGTCATCCTCTGGATTATCTCCACGTGTTCCTTCTAAGCCTAAACAACAGTTCTGAGAAGAGGAATTTGACTTTTCCTGCAAATGGTTGTTCTGCTGAGTAGATTTTTCACCATCCCCAGGGCACTCCCGGACAGCTACAATGGATTCTGTGGCCGAAGAAGTGTTACTACTCACTGATGACTCTTCCTGTAGTGTGTGACTCAAAGTCTCTTTCCCCAATGGTTGCAACAACTCCTCTGCCCCATCACAACTCACAGTCTCATTCAAATCCTCCTTTGAGAAACATGCAGCACAATGGTCCACCATCTCTCTGCCAGAACTCTGTAGAGTGGCAGGACCATGCTGGGAATGAAGGCTTTCTGCACTTTTAGGGTGTTTCAAACAGTCCGAAGCATCTTGAAGCTGCATGCCAGCTTGGCTGGTGTCTGCATGGGAAGCAGCCCAGGGGTCAGAACTCTGTAGCATGGCCTCCTCTTCCTTTTGCACAGCAGGAGGCGGCAGTAACAACAAGAGCCTGTCCCCCTCAACAGCTTTTCCTTGTTGTTGTTGTTGCTGTTGCTGCTGCAAAGGAGGAACCTGCATGCACTCCATGGCTAGGTGAGTAGTGTGGGTGTCTGTCAGGGGGTTCACTCCTTCCACCCTTCTCATGTGCCCTCTAGAGACATTACTTAGAGGTGGAACACAACCCTCCCTCCAGTCCTTCTCTAGCTCCCCTCACCTCGAAAGAAAAGGCTCCCCAAGTTCCCAGGCCTGCCCCCCACCAGCAAAAATGCAAGGAGAACAGGTTCTTGGTGGGCCAGTGAAGGTTCCTGTATGGACCATGAAGAAGGAAGGATGGGGTCAAGGGGAAACAAGGGTTGCTGTCTCTGTAGAATATAAAATGAACACAACCTCTGCTTGTGATTAGAGGAAAGATGTTGCTATGTAAGCAAGACAGAGGACTGAGGGAACTGCTATAATGGGCTGGTTTCTTGGGAGAAAGGGAGATACTGAAAACACTCAGAAAACCTTGGAAAATAACAAATGCTCCCCTACTGTGCAGTTTTTCCCCATAAAGGTAGATAAAGGCCTCAAAATGTAAGACAGAAATTGACTGGAATTAATACCTGGAGGATTTATAGGGTTCACTATTAAGCAGTTAAATAAAATGGAGATTACCAGTGCTTGTGGTGGTGTGGTGGTGGGGAATTAAAACCTCCCTTTAAAAGCTTGGACTATCCCAATCAAAAACAGTCCAGTTTGGACAAAGGTGGGGATCATGTGGGCATAGACCAACACATGCAGAATAGATTTTTAAAAGTTAACAGCTGGCTGGAAAGGAGTAAAAATATACTTGTAACAACACTTATGCGGGGAGGAAAAAACACCTCTACTAGTCCTCTACAAGCATGGATGCACACACCTGGGTTGATGGGGAAAGAACTGGAGTGGAATTAATACCTGCAGAGTAGGTGGGATTCACTAACAGGCAGGAAAGACATTTTAACAAGAGCCACTGCTATCCTTTCTTACTGGGTCAGAAGAAAGGAATAAATACCTAAATGCACTCTTTTTTGCGTGGGAAAGAGATGAAAGTGGATGGGAAGAAAGAAATAATTATATAAATGTCCTGTGCGTGTGCGAAGGGACAGGAAAGTGGGTGAAGGAAGAGAAATAATTAAATTAATGCTCGAGAATTCAAAATCTTTAAAGAATCCTCGTCTTTGAAATTGTTTCCCTATGGCTTAAAAACGGGGGGGGGGGCATAACGATATACGTGAATTCTAAATATTATGTTGAAAAAATATTTAATGATTCGGAGGGGTATTACTTAGGATTGGAAATCTGTCTTCCCGGTTATCAAATATTAGTCATTGGATTATACACCCCAATTGAAAATAAGGAAAAATTCTTTTGTAAAAATAGCACAAGAAATTAATGCTCTCCTTTATGTGCTGGGGAAGGGAAGGTGCCTATCACGACTTCTTAAAAACACTTAAGGTGCAGAAGAAAGAGAAAGAGAGTGATTTGGGATGGAAGCGCAAACACTAAGGAAACGAGATCTGGGATGGAAGGGTAAGCACTAAGGAGATAAAATAGGGATTTGGGATGGAAAGGCAAGCACTAGGGAGATAGAGATTTGGGATGGAAGGGTAAGCACTAAGGAGATAGATAGGGATTTGGGATGGAAAGGCAAGCACTAGGGAGATAGAGATTTGGGATGGAAGGGTAAGCACTAGGAAGATGAACAGGGATTTGGGATGGAAGGGCAAGCACTAGGGAGACAGATAGGGATTTGGGATGGAAAGGCAAGCACTAGGGAGACAGAGATTTGGGATGGAAGAGTAAGCACTAGGGAGATGGATCTGGGATGGAAAGGTAAGCACTAGAGGGAAAACGGGGACGGAGAGAGGAACCCTTCCTGAGCTACTGAAGGGGAAAGTGCCCTTCGCCGGCGTTTGGGAACCTCTGCCTGGCAGGGAGGGGAAGGGGAAGACAGGGGAATGGGAGGAGGCGAAGCCAATGGGGACAAAATACGCACCCAAGGGGGAAAAAGGATCGATGAGGGACGGAGGAGGGGAAAGCCGGTCCCGGATAACGGGACGGGGAAGAGAGGCCGGGGTGGGAGGGAAGGAGGAGCCGCACGCTCGGGGCAGCAGCCGCCGGATCAGGCCCGGCTCCAGCCAGCGGTCGCCGTCGCCTCAGCCGGAGGCGGACACCGAAGAAGCCGCCGCCGCCGCCGCCACCGCCGCCTCTTCTTTTTCTTCCTTCTCGTCGTCGTTCTTCGCCGTCGTCGTCACGGTCCCCGGAGTGCGCCAGCGGCCTGCGTATCCGCGGCGGCACATTCCACGCGCGCCCGAGGACTGCCTCCACGGCCCCCGAGCCGACTTGTTTTATTTTAATTCCCCTTCTTCTTCTTCTCCTCCTCCTCCCCCTCAGAGTCCGGCCACTCTCGTAATAAACACCTACCCCCGCGTTCCCGACTGGAGGTCACGTGCCCCCGCCCTGAGCCGGGATTGGCGAATCGGCGGGGGATGGTGGTTCCCCCCCCCCGGTACACCACTGTCCTCCTGCGCTCGGGCCCGCCCTCTCGCTCCCGGCCCTCTCGGGCGCCAGGCGAGCGCCAGCTCCCTGTTCGCGCTTTCAGCTCAGTACTTTCGACACAGCCGGGAGAGGGGCCGTCTCGAACTAGGAAAGAGCGGAAAAATAGTGTCCGCACAGGTTTCAACCAGAGCGGGGGAGTGGTGGTGGAAAAGGTACGTTTTGAAAAAATTTAGAATTAAATTTTTCTCGTACTGTGAGAAGCGTTGGTGTGGAATATGTTGATGGCGAGAAGGAGCTTGAGGAACACAGAGAGCCGCCTGATCATGACGAAAGACTCACGCGCTTCCCTTTCAACTTCCCGCCCACCAACTGCTCGGACAAGGAAGCAGGAGAATAATCAATCTGCGCATGTGTCGTGTCCCGTTGTCTCCGCCTCAGGGCTCTTTGGAGTGAATCATAGAGTGCCAATCCCTCCTCTTCCTAGAGCGAACAAAGATACCGAAGAAGCACTATACACCGGAGGAGAAAAACAAACGGCTTTGTTTCCCGTCGGGATTAATATATTTCCGGGTAAGAAGGTCACGATTTCTCGTCCGGGCACATGGGAGCTGCATCTTCCCGACTGAAGGCCCGACTTTTTGACCTGAAGCGTGTGGGGGTCGCCATGACGACCTGAATTGGGTGCTAGCCAGGCCCGTGCACCTTCGCTGACGGTAATTCAAATAACTTTAAAGCGTGAATGCAAAATTCCTGCCGACTGGTAAAAGGGTGTTCTCTAAAAGGACCCCTTACTGAAAAATGGTCGGAACGAAGGAATAACTTGATAGAGGTGGCTTTGAATTAGGGTTTCGAAGGCAGAGGGCTGGAATTCGGGAGGAAGAGTAAATTATGGGAGGAACCCTTTCGGCAGGAAACTGCAGTGGGAGGAGGTAAATGTGCTAAGTTAGTTCGTTGCTGCTAGGAATGGGGACTAGCACGAGGAGGCTACAAGCCGCGGTAGTTTCCGGTGAAGCCCCAGCGCTGTACCCGTTGCGGCGAAAATACAGTAATTGAGAATCTCGTGGTACCTTTCAAGCAGGGGTGGGTAACAACCTGCCCTCCAGATATTGTTGGATGCAACTTCTGTCATCTCTTTCCTGCTTAGGGCTGATGGAGGATGTCGTCCAACATGTTCCTTACCCCGATATGTACACAAAGTACAGCCCTCCCTCCGCCTTCGCTAGGGTTAGGGGCACAAGACCCCCCGTGAAAGTGGAAAAACCGTGAATAACTCTAGGCCCTCCCAAACCATATTTAACACACAAAGTATGATCGCCACATTCAACCACCATGGATTCCCTTGAGGCCTCACGGCTCCTTCCCACGGCAGAAGTGGGGGGCTGTGGAGCTTACGGCTACCTCCGTGGCTGCCCCACACCAAACCCCCTCTGAGTATTCCTTGTCTAAGAAGGAAAAAACTGTGAAATTCATCAGGTCACCGTATGTCAAGAGACAACCTGAAGGCATGCATTTTACTTCACTTGGCCAAGTACATACGTTTGCACAGAAACAGGACATAACAAATGACTGCTGCCTTTTTAGGAAATAAAGCAGAAGACAACTCCCAGGATAACTTTCAGATTATTTCACTGATCGTAATTTTCAGATGAGGGAGGAAACAACAGCAGGTGTATTCTTCCTATGTGTGCAAAGTACAGAAAGAAGGCAGACTTGTTCTAAACCTTTGAAACAAAACCAGGGAGTGTGTGGCCTTCCAGATGTCACTGCTGTATCTCCATCAGCTCTAACCAGCATAGCCAATGGTGAGAGATGACACGGGTTGTGGCGCAGTGACATTTGGATCAGTGCACTTTTCCCATCTGTATGGTGCAGGAATAATTTAATACTGTTTCTTCTTGTGAAAAATCTGTCAGTGGCAACAGTGCTTTTCCCTAGTTTGAGTCTTGACTGATGTATACTTACTTCAGTGGACTAGGTGAATTGTTCATTTATTGTTCAACTGAAGTTCATCACAAATGAAAAGAAATGATTTGTTAATACAGCGTTTACAGGGAAGACCAATATTTGTTCTTGTGGCTTCATAAGAATGAAAGAATCGCTTGCTGGATCAGACCAAGGTCTGACTACTTCCCATTGTAGCCAACTACGTAGATGCTTTTGGATACTTTTTGGAAGGGCATCATAACAATAGCCTTTGCTTATTACTTGTTGCCATATCTGACATCCAGAGGTATATTACCTGGGTACAGTAGTGTCCCATGTTGCTCATAACTAAGTTATCTAATGTTTTGGTGATCCCCACCTCTTGATGTGAGTTGCTTATATTCCTTATGCATTGTGTGAAAGAAGCACTTGTGACAATCCAGAGCCTGCTGTCCCTAACTCTCACTGAGTGACCCCATGTTCTTAGTACTGACAGAGGAAGTGTACCTGCTCCATCTCTCCTACCGGCAGCCACAGCCCTCCACCACCATATCCTGGTAGGTCTTAAGGACCACCATGTCATGTTGATCCAGGTAGAGCATAGCAATGGGACTGAGGTCCGTGGGAACACAACATGGCTTAGGTACTTTGGAATTCACTGAATTCAACATAGTCTGCACCACTGCATGACTGGAGGAATTCATATGATCAGCCAGTGGGAACCGGCACTCCCCAGAGCAGTAGAATGCGTGGTAGCCACTGGGGGCAATTATCCAATCATTCCACCCAACCTCTTTGAAATCTACAAAGAGGCGGTGCCTTCTGCACTTGGTGCTGGTTTTGGTCTTTGACTTCAGGCTCTTGTGTTTGTTCCTGGAGGCTGGAACTTTTCTAGGTTTTCTGCCTCCCTTCTGGGTTAGTCCACTTGGCTGGCCTCTGCTGTGTCTTTTTCCACGTGTCAGAGGCTGCCCTCTTTGGTCATGGCTGTAGCTGACTAGTAATGGCCTTTCCAGAGCCCACTGAGCTGCCTTCTCTCCAGGAGACCGTCTTGCACGAAGGGAGTTGTGATGCTGTTGAAGTTTATGGCTGTTGTTTGGATGCTCTACCTCAACAAGAAATCCAAGGTGAAGCTTCTGGCCTTTGGCTTTCTTGAAGGCGGCAGTAACATCAAAGCTCTCCCACTTGGACTGGTTGGGAGGCAAGAATTTGCGGGCCAGGAGTCTGCTCTTGTTTCTGGAAATGGGTGGGGGATCCATCGCGTGGTAGATGTTGATGTGAAACCCGCTGCTTTCCTTCTCTGTGTGATAGAGACGCAACTCAAGGGCAGTCAGCTCCTCCTCTACAGGCAGCAAGGTGAGGTTGAACAAGAAGTAAAATAAATTTCCTACAGCGTCAGGAATGTAATCCAGATCCTCTAGAAGTGGAACAGAATAGAAGTCAAAATGGAATTTGAGACTGAGTTTCAGAATTTCAGAACTGCCTATCCTTTTCTCTGAAGTGGCTTCATTGCTGACAGAGTACAGAGTCAATCGGCTTAGCTGACTGCTTTCAATAAGCTCCTGTCCTGTCCTTCTCCAGCATGGTTCCATCCAGATGCTTTCGACTTAAACTCGCCTTCAGCCTCAAAAAGTGTGGCCGTTTGTCAGGGGTCTTGGGAACTGTGGTCCAAAACATCTGGTGGCATACCAGGTTGGAGAAGGTTAGTCCAAGCTATGGCACAATTACCTTAAATGTGCTGTAGGTGGCACTGCGGCCAAGGGAGTTGCTTTACTCCAAATGCAAGAAGAACAGGTCTCCCGCAAGTCCCATATGGCAAGTTACTGAGTAAGATTATGGCACAAAATTGCAGGGGCAGGGGGTGATCTAAACATCTTTAATAATAGGGAGCTTTGCTTTCTTCCTCCTGAAATGAAGTGTGCTTAACCTTCAGCATTGGATATATCTGTCTTGGAACAGATGAAGCAGCTGTGCATCAGGGGTTTATCCACGCTGCAAAGTTATAGCAGTTTGATAACACTTTAATTGGTGTGGCTCCATCCTATGTAATCCTGAGTTTTGTAGTTTCATAAGGTATTTAAAATTCTCTGCCAGAGGGCTCTAGTTCAAGAGAGTGTACCAGAGGATTGTACGACTCTTACCAAACTACAGATCCCATGGAGTCATGACACTGACCCTTTCAACTGGAGATCCTGGGCATTGTCCCTGGGACTTTCTGTATGTGTTCCTCCCACTGTGCTATGATTTCTCTTCCTTAAACAGTGCAGTCAGCTTGGGCCATGCTCTTTGCTTGTCCTTTGTGCCTCACCTCATGTTCAGGTGCTGTTTCCTCTCTGTTGACCCTCCCAGCCCCTCCTGAGTTCTGCTACTCTGACCAGCCATTATCAAACAGATGCAGACACTCTTATCTGCAAACAAGGTGAGCAGAGTGTACTAAGTGACCTCACCGACATGATGGAATGTGCGCACAGTGTTGACTCTTCCTGCCTGTTCCTCCAGGAAAGGAAGCTCTGTTTCTTGCAGGGAGAGAGGAGCCTTTCCCAAGCAGAACTGGTACAAATCCAGCAGGTACTGGGGGACCACACGGCCTGGTTTTGGTTCTGGGTGCCTTTGCAGGCCGAGGCGTCTTAAGAGGATGGTGTGGAGGGCCTGGATTGGCACCTGCTTAGAGTCATGCTTCTCAGTTCCAGGTGATGCTCCCTGGCGGGCTTCAGATCCCCAGAAGGCAAGAGATAGAAGTAACATCGACAGAACAGTGAAGTTATCAGAAACCATTGTGGAACTGGGAAAGTTAGAAAGAGAGGGAAAAGTGTGGTTGGTTAATGTGGTATGTGGCTAGAATTTGATCTGCTCTCTCCCTTGTTACTCTACCCCACAGCTGCTCACCCACAAATAAAACATACAGCATCCAAGAATATATTACAGTACTAATACATCTATTACTGTTGAGAGGCTGGCTGGCCTTTTTTAATCACTCAGTGGAAAAATAGCATCCCTTGCTGACAGTCCTTACACTGAGTGTTGGTTTCACTCAGCACTGCTCCTTTAATCACGTTGCACTTGCGTTTCACCTCCGACTGAGTGCCTTTTAAAAATCTCTTCCAGACCCTGTTAAAGATCCAGCAGGAGGAAGTTGCTGGCAGAAGTTATAACTGAGCATTGCATTAGCCTCCAGGATTGAAAGACAGAGGTGAAACCCCAGGGGAGTCCAAATAAATTTCTTTTCTCACAACACTGCTGCAGCTTTGCAGAATGATTTCTGTGCCGAAAATAGGTTTGACAAGGTAGACTTCCCATCATTTAAGCAGAGTGTTACATTACTCAGGGAGCATTTTTCCCCTTTTTTTTTGACCTGGACTTCCCTCTCTGATGGGATTCTTTGCAAACATGTGCCTGTCTATTGACATTTTGACATCCATGTCCTCTCTTGATCTTGGCTGATATATCAAGATTTCTCACCTAATCTCTTCCCAAGGGCTGGGAGAGGCAACACCATCTCCTCTGTTATTTGCCATCCCAGTAGGTTTATAGAAAGGAGATTAATCCTATTTTACAGCTGGACAAATGGAGGCCCAAAGGACTTGCCAAATACCGTGCATTAATACATTATATTCTTGGGTCCTTTGAAGAAAGCAAGCAGACTGGGTAGATGCTGTTCCCAGTTGCATATTTTTTTGGTGGTGGTGGCGGTGGGGTTATAGCCTTTGAAAACAGCCTTGACAATAACCCTCTTCCTCTTTTTTCACTCATACCCATGAAATAGCCAGTGGTGGTGGGGGACGGAGAACGGATGGACCATAATAAGAATAAGACTTCAGCACAGTTGCTGTAGCCTTGCCTGCAACGTGGCAGTGTGCACTGGTTTTGGACTGAACTGGGCAGGGCTTCTCGTGTAGGCGGAGCTTCATACAAGAGGCCACCTCGGTGCTGGAGGTGCTTGAACCATCCTGCTCTCCAAGCCCCAGCTGCTGCTCCTTGTTCCTTTGCCTTCTGCAAACTACAAGTCTTACCTAGGGCAGTTAGCAATTATTAACTAGAGCATGTGTATAAATACACAGGGTAGGCAAGGTAGCCGAAAAGGGCACCACCCAGTGATGGGGCTGCTCCTGAAATCTTAGGAAAGCACCTTGCAAAAAGCGCCTTGCAAAAGCAAAGCGTTGTCTTTTATGCTGTTGTTGACAGTGTGTGTGTGTATTTCCCCTGCTCCCTTTCAGAGGTACTTACTTGCAAGAGTAGAGGTTGTTGGCAAGAATCCATGTTTTTCTCCTCTTTCAGATCCCGTGGCCTTTCCTTGCCCGCCTTGTCTTTCAAGCCTCTCCCAGCTGGGCTGTTTGTTCTGGGTCATCCATGCCAAGCAAGAGCCCTCACTGCCTTATGGGCATACCCAGTTCTCCTTGGCAGTCTCTGTCCTCTTTCCTTCCTCACTCAGCAAATGAGAGAGGCTGGCTCCCAGCTCTTCGCCAGAGTGTCCGGGCTCAGCCCGCCCTGCCTGTGGAGGTGCCGTTCTCCCGGCTTTCAGGATGTGATGTCAACCAGGCGAGGGGCCTGAGCCAGAACAAACAAGTTGTTGTGAGTTGTTGCCTCTTTACTCACTCGAGCAGCACAATGGCCTTTTGGGACTTGGCTGCATCCTTGGGTCAAGGGCTGGTTCCCCAGATGGGGAATGGGAGCCACTGGCAACTCCACCCCAGATTGCAGTAGGACTAAGCACATGAAGTGGCTGAGTTTGGCCAGCGATTCCCAGAGCCCCCCGTTGGTCAGTGGCAAGGCCTTTGATCTACCCAGAAGTCTCAGCTCCTGTAGGCAGTGATGCTTAGATGTGAATCTGTCAAGGTGCCCCTTTCACCAAGCCTCATACGTATGCATTTCCCCCTCCCATTGCTGCACCAAAGGGCAAAGGAAAGCACTGTTGAAATTTATACACAGGGGTGTAATTATGGGAAGGGGAATGAGGGCCTTTCCCAAGTAATAATGCCGCCCCCAAATGAATGTCTTGCATTTCAAGTAAGAACTGCCCCAGTGAATGAAATTTTTCTGTATTCCTCAAATTTCTGCAGCGTGAGACACTGAAAACCACCCACACCTAGAAGTCTTTGTATCTGTTGTGTTCTTATTCCCTTAGTCACTTTGCCTGACCCTTTTCTTTGGATACCCAAACTGTCTTTTTAAATGTTGGACTGAAGTTTTAAATTGCCTCAGTTCCAGAAGGTTGGGGATAAAAGGAAGATTTTCATCTGGGAGGTCAGAATATGTATTCTAGAGGGGGCAGTGCCCTCATTTTGCACCCCATTGCTTATGACCTGCTGATTGAGCTGTTACTAATAAGGCACCCACCCCACCCCAAAAAGAAGATTCCACTGACCAAAATGCTTATCAAAAGATTGCCCTAAGTCCTCAGCATGGGGCTTGTTTAACAGAATTTTTATTGTCATGATTCTGGGAATGTTTATGTACCTACAAAATCAAAAGGGCTTTAGTGTTTAAAGCCTTTACTGCTTCCTTCTTTCCCTGCCACCCCCCTTTCTCTACAGCATCATGTATGACTCCTCCCAGGTCACATTTATACAGAAGCTTATGCCTTAGCAAAGGCAAGTCTTTCTGGAAAAAACAGCTCTCCCCCCCACCTTGCCAGTGTCATGACCAAGAGCACGGCAGGTCTGGGCCAAGTCCTTATCAGGCCAGCTGGAGCGGACTTCTAGGGGCCAGTGCTTCCTCCAGCGCCAGACAGCACGCGTCGGGAATGAGCCATCTATGGAAAGAGCGCATAAACAGGGCTGCAGAGGAAACTTTGCAGTCATCATCCAGGCTTTAGGAACAAACACACCGCGTAGGAATGTGGCCCGATCAGCGGGATGGAAGGCAGGGCAGCAGGGTGAAGGTAATCTCCACCGAGGCTTAAACCTGTGGCATTTCCGCTCAGAAGCTGAGTTTGGAGGCAAAGTAGAAGGTGAAAAATGGTTTACTTCCAGACAGCTCTCAGGTTCTGTTAACTCTGGCTGCCACTGTTAAGAATCTACCTGTCTCCCCGAGGCAGGGATGTGGCTATGCGGTGGGTGGGGGATGGAATCCTCACCACATAAGAATTCTGCACCCCCTGCCCAAAATTTGCCTTCATTCCCAAATTTCTAGTGCTCTTAAAAACTTTGGTTGAGTATTTGGAAATACAGTTTAGGTATGTAAAGAAAAGAAGGCTGGCAAAGTTACCGAGGGAACGTGAATACAGCACATAGGAGTTCTAGATGTAAATTTTCACCATATCCCTCTCTGCAATGCTACGGATTTGGGGACTGAAGAGAGATTTCATGGGAGGGCATGGAATTCCTGTTGGAGGGCGATAGCTGCATTTTGCCCTCCAGCAGTCACACCAAGAGCCAGTGTGGTGTAGGTGTTTGAGGAATCTGGAAGGCCAGGGTTTAAGTTCCTATTTTGCCATGAAAACCCACTGGGTGACTTAGGCAAGTCACACTCTCTCAGTCTCAGAGGAAGGCAGTGGCAAACTCCCTCTGAACAAATCTACCAAGAAAACCCCATGATAGAGTCACCATAAATTACAGACAACAGTCATACCCCTGCACCCTGGGCTCCCTTATATCTCTTCAGCTGGAAGCACTTTGGTGCCTCTTGTCCATTTGGTGTAAAAAAAGAACTGTTGCTATCTAGCAGGCTGCCAGAATCCCTGAGCAAGATTGTGCCACTCTGGGTCTCCTTCCATACTTTCCAACTGGGGAAAGCCTGGGAATACACCTACTCAGCCAGAAAATTGTACATTAGTACAAATTAATGAGGAGCCTTACTAAAACTTACCCCCCACAGCATGTGATCTCTTCTGATGTTCATACTAGAGGCGTGTCTTGTGGTAACTTAGAATGAAAATAGCGTGAAGGATGTTTTTGCTTGGTGCTTCAGTAAACAGACTAAACTCAGGATGCTAGAGTGGCCTATCAAAATTGCTGCTAGCCTAAGTCAAAGGTGAAAATCATGTGGCCTTCCAGGTACACTTGGAGTACAGTTTAAAGCAGATCCCAGCCAGGATAGCCATGGCCAGGAGTGCTGGGAAACGCAGTGTAACCATATCTAGAAGGCTGCATGATTCCCATCCCAGGGCTAAACACATTCTGCTGATCCCCAGCAATTAAAATTAGAGGCACAGCTGGCTTTTGCATGCAGGTAAAGGGTAGTTTTTAACTTGCCCTCAGGCAAAGTTAGTAACATGTTCCATCTCTGCAAGTGTCTCTGTGGGGCTGCCTTGTGGTTGGAAGGATAGAAGCCCAGACCACTAATTAGTGCAGATGTATAGTAGGGAACCTCACCTAAAGAACAATCAGTCTACTGAATTTTTCCACTTGGAATGGTTGCTCCAGGCACAATCACTGCAGAGGGTAGGGGAGAACTGTGCTTGGGGGAAAAAACAGAACTGGAACCACGAATCGTACAAAGGTACACCTGTCTGTCTTCTGCATGGCTGGGTTTGTGGCACCCATACTTGAATTTATTTCTCACATTAGTGCATCCTGCCCCACTGTTTGGGAACGAGGGCTTATATTGAGGTCTGTGCTTTAAGATGCAGATGCATTCAGCCTGTCATGGTTTTCCCTTCTGTCAAGAGCCATGGGAATTCCAGTTTGGAGAGAGTGTTGGGGTTCTCTCACTGCACCTTCTGCAGATCCCAAGTCCTACCCTTGACCTCTAGATTAGCATTAATTAGAACATATTCATAAGTACACAGTATAGACAAGGCCACTAAAAGTGTGTCCTGTTTCTGTCATAAGCCATCCCTTCTTGCTTTCCTTTCTGTGCTGGAGTTATCCTTGGCTACGGCCAGCAATTTCTTCAGCTCACTGTGGAAAACATCCTCTTTGCTGCTGACCCTCAGCTTGGCTGCCAGCCATAGGGGATGTTGGCACAGCGAGGGAGCGTCAAGTTGGTGCCGCCACTGTCCAAAGGGAAAATAGGCTGTCCTTGCACAGCAACACTTCCTGTTTACAGGTCTGACAAGCCTGCGTTAACCCTTCTGCCGCCCATAGACGTCCAGCCTTTGCCATGGTAGCAGGCAAGAGTATTCAGTCAGCCCAGTGTAGTTTGATTGCCTCAGATCCTTGGCAAAGGACAGAAGCCCAAAAGTTTGTCACATTGGCTCCTACACTGCCAGCCTTCCCACATCTTCCTCAGTCAGGTTGCTTACATATAGCAGCGTATGAAATTTGTGGGATCTTGCTGGTTTGAGCTGGAATACAACTGCTGAAAGGTAATGGACTGCTGAATTTCATGGGATTTTTTAAACATTGTATGAAGCATTTTAAGAGCTGGTTTAGTACTTTTACATATTTATCATGCTGCAGCTTTTAGTTTATGTACATAGCCTTAGAAAGTGGCATCTTAGTACTTTAACACAGCTAAGATCTGCAGAAAAGTAATTTACCCCTTCCTTTTTTTTCCTTGTGCCACCAAGGGTGTAAAATGAAAGTTCCAGTTGCTGTTATTCGCCTGCCCCGCGGACCTGATGGGTCAAGCCGTGGCTTCGATCCCAACTCTCTTCGCTTCCAGGCGCTGGGTCCTGCCAGCCTCTCCTCAGTGGGTTGTGGGAACACAGCAGACCTGGAACTGGAGCAGCAAAACCGAGTGGCACTGCGGGAACGCTACCTGCGCAGCCTCCTGGCTATGACTGGTCGGCCTGTCCATTTCACCATGTATGAGAGGGTGAGCGTCACCGCCTTGTTTGGAGCGTCGGACATTGACATCTTAAACTTCCAGGTTTCCGAACTACAGACTCCACTGGGGATACAGAAGGAAGCCCTCCTCCGCTGCTTGGACATCATCGCATACTCTTTTGAGCTTTGAGGGCTACCCCATCCCAGCTTCCTTTTTAATATTAAAAAGCGTTTGTGGTAAACAAGCATTTGGTCCTTGGAGAGCTGCAGAAAGCAAGCTGAAATCCACTGAAGGCAGTAATCACAAAAGAGTATGCTTCGTGCCAGTAGCATTGCATCTATCCCTAGAGAACACTGCCTGTTGGATCTCAGTATGATTCACTGCTGCACACTTCAGTTCAGAGGTGGTAACAAGTAGAGCTCCCTAACTGTCCAGTTCAGGACTTCTGCCAATTTGCTCACCCATCATCCCCAAGAGTCGGCATTTTGTCCCCACTGAATGCCCAGTCCTCAGTGGGAGTAGATTTTTCCTTCCCTTCCTGGGCTTTAGATTTTTTTCCCTAAATTTTGTTGTTATTGCATTACAAAACTTGGGGTCCTTGAAAGCTTGCTGATCACCTGCCTTGTGTGCATGCACTAGTTTGGCTATAGAGCAGATGGTGCTTTCATACTGGAAGGAAAGAGAATGGACCCCCTTGTGTTCCTGGATCATATGAATGGGTTTTTCATTCCCCTCTGCAGCATTTGTAAGCAGCCTCAAGCATCTGTTCCATGCTAGTTTCCTGATAGACATGTAACAACAATAATGCAAATATACTGAAGGAACAAAAACAGCCTTTTAAAGTTGTGTGTCTTGAAGTCACCTGTTGACTTACAACAACTCCATGAATTTCACAGGGTTTTCTTAGGCAAGGAATACTGAAGACATGGTTTGCCAGTTTCTTCTGCTGAAATACAGCCTATGGCAGGCATTCCAACCTTTGCTCCTCTAGCTGTTCTGGACTTCAGCTCCCAGAAGCCTTCACTAGACTGGCCAGTGATGATGGGTTCTGGGAGCTGAAGCCCCAAACAGCTAAGAGACCAAAGCTTGAGAGGTCCACTCTGCAGCTCCTAATATTCATTGGTGATCTCCCATCCAAGTACTAACCAAGGCTGACCCTGTTTAGCTTCCAAGATCAGTTTAGGCAGGCTAACTGATGCCTATATTTGTAAAGGAGGAAGTGTGAACTTCAGGTTTGTGAACAGTGGAACACACTGACTTAAAGTGCTGCTGAACTTGGGCATGGGCATGAGAATGCTTGGACAGATACTTGACATGGGAAACATGTTGGACATCAGGCAAGTTCTGCTGTACATTTAGTGCAAGGGGAGAGCACATGCTTGGGAGCAGTCTCTAATGGCCTCCTCATCTACATGGGTTGGGAATAGCAGGAATTGTAGGGCAACACAGCCAGAAAAACACCACGGTGAAAGGCACTTTGTAGGCAGAAGATTCCTGACACCCAACAATTAAAGGATATGTAATAACAAACTAGAGTAAGATCTTTCTGCTGCTAGCATGGAGAGCCTTTATAAATCTGAGCAGATGCAGTTCTACCAAGATGAAAGGTCTGGTGGTGTAAGGCACTGCTGCTGAACATAGTCTTCCAAATGTTCCGAACTACTGGGTGAAGTCGAAAACATCTTTACCTTTCCCCGCTGAAACAATTCCTCACAGCCTTGGGGAGCCAGGAACTACTAATGGATTGTCACAAAGAGAGTACCATGAGTATACACAGCCCAAAGGCCACTTTTGGCTTCTTTTTTTTTTAATTTTATTTTTTTGACAAAAACAAAACCAGCAATATACAGCATTATTACACAGCATGGCTACAAGGGGCTGAGTGAAAGGTGAGTGTGGGGAGGGGGCTGCCAACACAGCACTGCACCAGAAATCATCCCCTAGTGACGATAGTGTGGGCTCCGAGATCGGGACCGTGAATGCCTATGAAGGGTGGAAGAACAAGATACGTTACGAGGGAAACGCAAACACAAATGAGAACAGAAACTGGAAAAGGTGTATTTTGGATTTCAAAAACCCTAGAAACCCCCTGGTTAGCCACACTGGTTAGAGGATTCTGAATCACATCTAAGCTCTGAAGGTAAGGTAGGCTGCATATGCACAACTCTTTTTTTTTTAATCACACTTAAAGCAGTCCCCTAGTACTTACGTTAGTAAGCACAAAGTAAAGCCTTGCAATATGGGGAAAAAAAGAGGCAGGCACAGCTCTACCATGCGCAGGTCCAGGAGCAGATGAAAGGGTCCCCTCCATCCCAATGGCCATTGCCCTGGCCTCAGGGAGAGAGGAAGTCTGCTGGACTTAATCCCCTCTGCCTCCCCTTCTCTTGTTGCCTCATATCTTAATTAGACTGTACGCCTAAGGGCAGGGATGTGTTCCGTTGTTCTTTTTACTTGTAGAGTGCCATGTACAATGATGGTGCTATAAAAATAAATGATAATGTAGCAGAAGGACATTCCTCCCACTACTGAGTGACCATACATCAAGTGTGGCCATGAGAAATGTCTTCTTTTGCATCTACAGTAACATGTTGGGCTGTGGTTAGGATAAAAATGGGGAAAAAATTGTACTACAGGCATATCTCATTAAACAAAGCCTCTGACGAAGAAGCTCCTTCTTTAGCCTGCCCACCAGATGCCCTTTCCTCCTCATTTCCTGTCTAGCTAGAGGTGTTTTAGCAACATCTGCACTGGGAAAAAGGGAGATGAAGAAACAGACTTTCAGTGTCAAGTTGTAGCAGCATGTCTCCAGTGAAAAATACAATAAAGCCTGAACTGGGAAGAAATGAGATTCTACTCTAACTGCACGTACCTGCATACAACAAAACACTGCTCTGGTGCAGAACATTCCTTTGATAACAGGTCTGCTATCCCCCCTCGCACCTCCCACAAATGGAATGAATTATTAAAAAGCAGAATTTACCTCCTTGAAGAGCTGTATTCTCGACCTGCAAGACAAAAGGGGGAAAAAATACAATTCCAGATCACATCTCTCCAAATTTTTGAAATCTGCCTATTTAGGGTAAAGAATTTCTTCAAGAGCAATGATCGAAGGAGGCTGGGATGTGGTGTTTGGGTCAGTGGCACCACAAAATAGATGCAAATGCCTAACAGGGATCTATGGCACATATCGACACTATCTCTCCAATAACGAGAATTAAGACACTTTTTATGTTTCCTTTTCTCCCTGACAATAGATTTTGGCCACCTTGGGACCCCAAAATGTATCAAGAACAGGAGTCAGGAAGCTGCCTTTCAGAAACACAGAAACCCTTTCAGGTGAGGGCAAATGCTACAGGGAAAGGGTAGAGACTCCCATAATTAAAGAAAAAAGTTTTATGAGTCTATAACTAACCTGTGAAGGCAGGCTTGCCCACAAGTGACATCAGGGCACTCCACACGGCATGGCAAAGCTGCCAACACAAATGGAGCACCCCTTGTGAACTCTGGTTAGGTCACCCAGTGAGGAGTTAACTGCTGGAGTTCCCAAGGAAGAAGACAACTGCCTAGAGATCATACACCCACTCTTTCAAATCCCAAGGGTTGTAAACATTACTTTATTTTAGACAACATCTCCCAGAATGTTGCAGTCAGCATTGCCACTGTGGGATTTGGGAAGTTGTTTAAAAAAAATAAAAACCAAGCTATGCCACATCCATATCTCCAAACAGAGAACACAAATCCTAGTTTCCATGGAATCCAAACACAAGCCAGAGGCTGGAGAATTAAAACAGATAATCTTGGCTTTGCATTGTTTGCTTACAACGCTTCCCCCACCAAACCAAGCTTACTATATCTATAATCCCCACATTAAAAACTGCAGAGCTGGCACTTACCAGTGCCACTTTGGCAGTAACACACAGATCATTATAGATCCAGCACCTGGGAAAAAACCAGCATCAAAAAACAAGGCACCTCTGTGTGTCTACGTATGTCCAATCTCATGAAAAAGTTACAAGGATCTGTCCCTCGGATCCATGTTTTTGCACCACGGTAGTGCTGCTGAGCACCAGATCTGTCATTCTATTCTGATAGTCACAGATATTTGCCCAGTGTCATTCCAAAATGACCCAGTGTTTGTAAGTTCCAGGCTAATATACTGAATTCCTCTCAAAACGGCAACAGGAAGTGAGGCAACATCACTTCCTGTTGCCATTTTGAGAGGGACTGCAGAAAAAAATGGAGGTATTTGGGCTCGCTGTGGTGGGAGATTTACACTCTGTGGAGTTATCTGAGAAGGAAACCAGCCTGTGGTCCCCGTGCAGTCCCGTCTGGGCTATAGAGGCATAGCCGGACATGCTTCCAATGACTTCATCTCTCCACTGGCCAGTAAATACCAGGAAGAAGTCCTGCAGAACGGGAAGGGTGAGGTTATGCTAGTTCTGCCTGTGTGGATTGTGCAGGATTGTGGCCATTACCGTTTCCCCTATGCGCCATACCCCCACACCACTCCTCTTTCCTGGTACTAGGCACTCACTGTAACGCGGGGAAGGAGAGCGGCTCTGGCGGCTGTATTGTCGCTCCCATTCCTCCCTCTCCTTCTCTCGACGCTCTCGCTCCCTGCCGAAAGAAAAGACTGGAGGTCAACAGGAGAAGACCGCTGACTCATTCCCCTTCCTCACTGCATTCCCCACCACTCCACATCGAGGGTAGAAGAAAACCACAAGAGGTATTACTTCATCCGGATCTTCCGAGCCATGGCACGTAGCTCATCTTCTCGCTCCTGGAAAAGAGAAGAGGATGTACTGGTCAGCAGAAGGACAACTGCCAAACACAGCAGGAAATACCAACAATGGCCAATTATTCCCATTTATTAGGAGCAAAAAGCTTAGCATTCTGGAGCATCATACACCCTGCAGTGAGAAAATATCAGTTCTGCAATTAAAACTATGCAGATCTGAATTCCTGGACTACAGCCTCCTTGGTAATAGTATATGTTCATCAATGGAGTGGGGAGCTCTTTCAGTCCCTGGTCCTCAGTCGACAACTGCCAGTTAAAAATGTTAAATCTCTGCTGATCACAGCAATTCCTAAGACTGCATTTCCAGTCAGTACATTTCATTATGATCAAGATAGTTGGTACCCAATGTTAAAATACTTGCAAGATTCTAACCAAATGAGTTACTGCTTTGTTTTGCTTGTCATCAAGGGAAGGCGCATAATGAAGTCCACAAGGACCTCATCTCTCTGACCACAAGAAAATATAGTTAGCAGCTCTTCTGGGTTCTGAGATTCTGCTAACTATTGTAAGCATCTTTGTAGCTGTTAATGACTAGATATATTTTTCTCTGTTTTAAGTACTGGTACTAAAGCTGTCACTTCAAGAGAACTCTACCCAGCATTCTTTACTTGCACTGAGCTGCAGCACCAAACATCAAGGAATCTGAAAGAATTTGAACACCAGTCATTTATTGGGTTAATCACTACGTGCCTGTTCCACACTGGAATTCAAGACAGCAGGTATAAGATACCCAGGCAGACTTCCATCCAGGCCAAAGCAAGGAAAAATCATGACTACAGCTCCCAAAGCACTCATGTCTACGTGGGTCAGGGAATTCTGACAGCTGTTAGTCTCCAAAAATGGCTTTGCCATGCTCTTCAGTGGAATCCTGGGGAGCTTCAGCAGGCTAGCTGTATAAAGCTATGCATGGTGTGAAAGGCATGTACAGAATACTCCCGTAACAGAGTTAACCAATTAATTTGAACAACAGGTTATTCAGAAGAGATAAGAAAGTATTTCTTCACCAAGTTGCTTCCACCAAATTGCCATTCTTGTGAGGTGCCTTCCAAGCAATTCCAACTTATGGCAACCCTACTGAAGGGTCATCTTGACAAGTTTGCCATTACCCGCTCCCAAGACTGGGAAGGTGGTGCCAGTGGGTTTCCATGGCTAAGTGGGATTCAAACCCTGTTCCTCTCCCAGAGTCCTAGAGCAACATTCAAAACACTCACTAGACTACTCTTCAGCCTGTTGCTGAACGACACATGAGTAACAAGGTGTTACTGCACTCATATCCTGTTTGTGAACTTCACAAAGGTATGTGATTGGTCACTACAGGCAACATGATCCAGCAACAATGTGCCAACTTCACACTGTACTCTCACCATGATGAGACATGACTTCTCCAAAAGAACAACAAGAAAGAAGAAATCAAAAACATAATCAGACCAAGCTGTGCAGTTTCTTGCTTCAGCTGCCCAACCACTCACACCTTTGGTTCCCCATTACTGTCTACTGTAACAAGCATGGGCACGTATTCCGGCTCCATGATAGTTTATTATACTTGCGGAAGAAATCTTTCTACTTGCAGAATTTCATGGCTGCCAGTTACCTGTCTCTCATGTTCCTGCTGCATCATCTTCTCCTGGGCGGCCTTTTTATCTGCTTTAACTGAAGAGGCAGAGCAGTGAGATGAACCAAATGTGAGAGAAGAAAGAAAAAGAGAGGGGACAAGGCGACCCCTGCCCGGCATCCCTCCTTCTCCCACCACCCCAAGGATGCTTACACTGCCTGTTAAGCGCCTTTTGCATGCGCAGCTTCAGTTTCTCCTGCGGGGTCAGTTTTGGCTACAAGCAGAAAGGGAGACAGAAAGGTGTTAAAAAGTCTGCTTCTTTGCTGGAGCTCACTATCGAACTGGGGATGGCCAGGCGCATGTGAAGAAAGACAGGCCTCAAGAAAGACAAAACACACTAATAAGTTGACCCAAAATATGCATGTTGACCCAACACTGGAAGGGAGGCCAGCACGGTTGCTGTCAACTAAACCACCTCTGCCCATGCCAGAGAGAATCCAGAAGGTTTGAAATGCCAGGAGACCCAGCAGCTGCAACCTTTTCTCAGAGGGGTCACGCACCCCCATCACGAAAGGGGAGTCTACTTTCTTGACACCCATGATCAACGGGGATTCCACTGGGGTCTATGGGCAACTCTGCCTGTAATGGTCAAAAAACCAAGCCCTTATTTCAGAGAGAGGTTTTGTTTTAAGGAGTCTTGCTTAAAGGGCTGATTAGAGAACAAGAACTTGGCAGCAAGGCAAATCTGGCAAATGAGATTGAGAATCTTGGGTTTGAAGGAAAGGCAAATAACCAAAAGATATGAAGAACATCCCAGCCTCCCACGTGCAACCTGCTTGATGAACGGCTTCGTCCCTAGAATAAAAAATCACCCCCAGACAACCATTTTTAAAGAGTTCACTTTCATTCTTTCAAGTTAAGATGCCTTTCCTCCCACCCCCAAAAATGAGTGTGTTGCAGGCAAGGCAGCCAGTAAAAATCTCTCTCTAGTAATTCTTGTATAATCCCCATGAACTATGATATGGGCTTTCCCATAGTCCAAGAAAAAGCAGCTTCTGGCTTTTCTAAACCAACATCAGCGTACACACAAGTGCTGAAATCTTGAAAATCTCAGCCTTTTAAGGAAAAGCTAAGATTCCAGCCAAAATGGAGCTAAGCAAAAACAGACACAAACAAAAAAGAACCTATTTCATTATATTTCTGAAATTAATAGAATATCAGATGTTATCAAGACCGACACTCCCCAAAGTATGTGAAACAAAGATCTCCACAGGGAACACAAAGTGCAATGAAGATGCACTTAAAACAGATCTAAGCGAGGACTGGAAACATCTTATCCACTTTCCTCAGCTTCTAAACATCTGTGCTTCACTGAGGAATTCAAGACATTTTCAGCCTCATGTAGGGCAGGATTCCAAAACTCTTGAAGCTTTCACCTTAAAAGCCTGGAAGATTTCTCCAACCCTCTGAGTCACCATATATTTTCTGTCTCTGCTCAGTGCCAAGTGAGATACCCGCTCGTGACTAAGAGGCCATGTCAAGATAAACATCTGCCAAGGTGGCCTTTGAATGAACCTACTACCAGAGCTTGCAAAAGTTCCTTTCTTTGAGCCATGATGGCTGCACATGTCTGGAAGTCAACAGTTCAAAAAAGGAATTTTTCAAGCCTCTGCCCACTAGCACCCCTCCTATCTTCCACACTAAAAATACTTCTAGAGATGTGGGTATTCAAGTTATGGAAACCCTTCTACACAACTGACCCCATTTTCCAAGAGAAGAGCTGAAACATGGAGCAAAATCCATCTGATGGTTAAGAGGCCTGTGATAAATGCCTGGACAATTCCAATTTAAATGAACATGTTCTGAACAACAAGGAAGTCTGGCATCTTGTTAGTGACGTGTTGCCGTGTGCCTTCAAGTTGTTTTTGGCTTATACTGATCGTAAGGCGAACCTATCACGGGGTTTTCTCGGCGAGATTTGTTCAGAAGAGGGTTGCCTTTGCCTTCTTCTGAGGCTGAGAGAGTAATGACTTGCCCAAGGTCACCCAGTAGGTTTCCATGATGAGCAGGGATTTGAAGCCTAGTCTCCAGAAAGTAGTGGCTCAAACCACTACATCACATAGACTCTGTGGCATACACAGTGGTGTAAGTGCACCTTATGCCTGTGCATGCCTTTTTTTGGTCACTACAGAAGTTGGTATTTCTTTCCACCTTCTGAAATGATCTGGGCTTACCATTTAGCCAATCTGTGCCTGGGAGGGGGCACGGAGAGACATATGGCTATGTCCCCATAGCCCAGAGCTTTCCAAACTTCTCATGTTAGTGACACACTTTTCTGTGTGTCATTTCACGACACAGTAATTCAGTTTTACTAGCAAACTGGAGGTACCCAGAGGTGTATCTAGGGTGGGGAAAGGCACTCCCCCCCAATCCTGGCCCGCTGCCCTTGCCCTCGCCCGGAAAGGCCCCAGCAAGAGCGGCAGCAGGGGGAAAGGCAGCCCCCTCCCACCTGGTCCTTGCCCACTGCCATCATTCTTGCCAGGGAAAGGCTTCACTGAGAGCAGTGGCAGCAAGCCAGGCTTGAGGGGTCTTTCTTGGTTGGGGAGGTGACACACCAACACACTACAGGCAACACACCGATGTGTTGCAACACACCATCTGGAAAACCCTGCCATAGCTAGATTCAGAATGACTACATCTTCTCCTGAGATCCAGCGTCTTCTAGTGATCCCACTGGGTAACGCAATCATTTTGCATCTGGCTACACGAACACAGCCAGGCATTTCTGTGGCTACTGGATTCACTCCTCCAGCAGCCACAAAATGGCCATGGGGATGCTGCAGTGCTCAACAGTGACTCCAGAGAGGTCCATAGTTCCACATGAGGAACTGCTGTATTAAAGAAAGCCATTCAGGATCTTGGTCATGGTCTAACTTAAGAGGTTTTCAGCTGTATGTATGTTTTAATCATGTCATGAGGCACTGGACTCCCAAGTCCTGGGAGAAAAGCAGAATATAAATGAAATAAATTAATAAGTAACTGCTTTGCCTTTTAAGAACCCTCCTCAACTCAGTGCCCTCCAGGTCTGCTGGGCAACAGCTTTCCGCAGGCCATGCTGCTACGATGATGGTAGCTTTAGTCCAATGGATCTAGCAGGTACCAATTTGGAGAAGACTGGCTTAGAACAAGTAGTGCTGTGTTCGCCTAGAGTGGGAGAAGTGCAGATCTACTGCACTATTTGTTCTGATGTCCTAAAATGGAGTGGTCTAATATTTTCCTCCCTGAGTTGTTGAACAGCTGAATGTTTCAGCTTGGCCCACCAAAAAAGCTGTTTGCTTTTACTGGCACTCTGACAAAATCAGCTGGAATGTGGCTACTTCTCCTTTAGCCCTGGCCAAAGCAAGTCAGTGTTTTGGAAACACCCACATGCTCAACGTTTACTGGGATTAAGTGATCGTTGTGGAACATGAACCTGTGGTTTTGATTGCACTCGCTGTTCCTGTTTACTGTTTGCTTATTATTTTTTTAACCTTACATGAGCTTGTTATGGCTTAGAGCTTGAACAAATACAAAAAAGAAAATTGTGTATTCTCCTACAGACCCCTCAAAAGCAGGCAGGCAAGCTCCGGTTCTACAGGTTTGTAGCAAATGCAGGTTACCAGAAACACAACACAACTGACAACACTCTAGAGTTGGCCATACACAGAAAAGATTTTGTCTTGGGTTTTAGGCTTACTTAAGAAAACCTCTTTCCAACGTACAAAACACTAACCCCCCCTTTAGCAATACTACAAAGTTACAAACCAACATTAGCATTTTCTTCCCTTGAAATCCAACCCTTCAACACCCAGCAAAGACCAGGTCTAAAGGTGGCTTTCAAGTTTAGAAGAACCATCAGCAGCCTGACGATATTTATTGCTCCATCCACTGACAAACTCTGAAGCAGTCACGTACAGTCAGCCAAACTCTAAAAAAACACACACACTTTTCCTGCATCACTACTGCTCCCCCGAGTCTTTTTTCTGCACTGATGGAAACTAAAAGGTGAGGTTTAAATTCTTACTGACTTTGGCAGCTCCTGTCTCTTTACCACCAGCAGTTTCAGCCCTGGAAAGAAAGAGGGAAGACAGGTCACAATATTGCACCAATGGAAAGGTAAATGCCTGTCCAGTACCTGAACTGGGAGACGTTCCAGGCCTCTCCAAGAGTTCTTTCAGTAGTGGGCATTAACACACATTACTGCTATAGTAGAAGTTACACTGATGGTAAATAATGCAGCAGATAATATAGATCATAGAAGCATTCCAGTCCTTTCACTAATGGAATCCAGTATCCCCCACTATCAACGGCAGAACTGGGTCCTCAGACAAATTTTACCGAGATTTATCACTCAGTTGCCAATCAAACTAAATCTCTGTCCCTGGACATAATGAGAGCACCTAGGTTGGGGTGTGCTCCCACCCAGGCCAATGGAAGACAGGCTCCCACAGGTTACGGACCGCAAACTAAGAATCAAATTGTCCAAGTGTGGCCTAATAGCAATGAGAACTGTGCAAGCAGGTTTGCAAGAGAAAAATTCACCCCCGTGCTTTCTCACCCTTCCTATCTTTTTCCTCAAACTGCAAAACAGATGCAAAAAGAGTATCCAACAAGGTCACCAACACAAGTTAACTCTTTCACGCTACTGGACAGCTATTAACACTTGGTCATGACCACTAATGACAACTCCAAACCCGACAGCAGAGTACCAGGTCCCTACAACAGCCATTCCTCTGCCACTGAGGCTATTTCCGCACTACACCATTATAGCGCTATTATTCCACTTTCAACATCCTATGGAATCCTGGGGTTTGCAGTTTCGGGAGAGAAACTGCAAACCCCAGGATTCCACAGGATGTTGAAAGTGGAATAATAGCGCTGTAATAGTGTCGTGCAAAAAGGCCGCCAGTGACATAAGAAGGTCCGTTTCACTATAAAGGAGGGAAACAAAGGAAGAGACATCTGTCGCAGGCTCACTTTTTCAGTTTTTCCCCTACTGCAGGGGAAGCCGGAGGCCTCAGCTGTTTCTCTCTCGCTGGAGACGCTGACCGGCTACGGCTTCGCAATTCACTGTCACTCCGGCTGCTGCGGCTGCTGCTCCAGTGCCTCCCGCCTCTACCGCTGCTCCACCGATAGCGTTCTCCAGACCGGGAATGGCTCCTGAGGAAGAAGGAATGGCATTTTGTTCTGTTTGTTCTCTTGCACTGATGCTCTCTCCCTTCAGTAAGAAAGCAGAATCACTGCTTTACAGCTAAAACCTCCACTATCATCCAGTTATGGATATGAAACTTTAAATGTTTAGTCCTTACATTCAAGGAAAATTACTTTGCCATTCTCTCCATGGTACGGGGGAAAATGAGCAGATCTCCTTAGCTTCCGCCTGGTATTTGTACACCCAAAAGCATTTTAGGCAACTATTCTGTGCAGAAAATATGTTTGTATGCAAAGAAACTCGTTGTTTTGGGCAACATTGGTGTTACCTGCGAGAATGTGCTGTTTTGTACAAAAACAAGAGTTTTTACGAAATTGGTATTTATGTAAGAACTACCAATCTGGCACAAAAAAATCTCTGCTTTTCTGGGGGGTACACAAAAATGTGAGGCTTTGCAGGAAAAAAATGGTCTTCATACAAAAAAAATCCATGTGTTATTTCCACACGAAATAACTATCCAAAACACTTTAGGATGTAAGAATACTTGGAAAAGCCTGTTTAAAAACTCTCACCTCTGTTTTCTTATTCCCATCCAGGTCTTCTGGTTGTTGAAAAACTCATTTTTCAGGCAGAAATACTCTTTCCATCCAATCCACTCACCTAGACCTCCGGCGGGAGCCATATCGCCAGCCCCGTTCTGTTGAGCGTGACCTGGAGTGACGGTGACCATCCCGTGAGCCTCCAGCTGAGTATCGCCTGGTTCTGCTACGGGACCGGGAGTATCTGTGGCTCCGCGAACGGCCGTAACGGCTGGCTCTGTGGTACCCACTGGCCCTGTGAGACCGTGAACTGGACCGTGAGCTTGAGGATGAAGAGGTCGATGAGGTGGAAGAGGAGGATGAGGTGGAACGTCGCCTGCAAAGAGGAAAGACACAATGCTGGCTATTCACACAGAGGCCAAGATGACTGGAAAGCACAAGGGAAAGGGAGGCTGAGAACACACGTGAGGATACCCCAATGTAGCCTAAACCCAGCCCAGCTGATGTTTAGAAAAGTTTCTAAATTAGTAACCACATCTGTGGAGATTCAAGGCAACGCATACTTCCCATCTTCATTCTTCATCAAGCCCAATAATGGAGGTGTGAAGGCCAAAGACACCTCATGGGCTTCAATGCAATACCAGACACAGTCCAGCACAGAACGCAAGAAGAGTGCTGGTTTATTGCAAGATCTCACTGTAAACTGCTTCAGCCCAAGACCAAGTACACTGCATCCATTCAGTGCTCGAGCAGAGCAAATTCCATTCTAGTAGGAACATGTGCATTTTAAAAAATTCTCCTTAATTACCAAGGAAAACTTGTTCAAAGACAATTTGGTGGAGTGTCCTAAGAGAAAAACTTGCACATAGGAGCAGGTTCACCTACGAAAAGCCACACACCAGCAAGCTAGAAGGGCCTCCTGTTATCTGCCCTGAGCCCTTGAACAAGACAAGAGAAAGGATGTTTTAAAACCATTTTGTCGCTACCCTTTTCCACAGCTCTGGTGCCTGTTGTACCAACGTATCAGTGATTTTGCATTTTAGGTTTTTTATACAATGCAAGTCCAACATGTGACAGTTTGGTCTTAAAAAGGCAAGCAAAATAATTACATAGCAATAGTCCTTTGCAGAATTTGGATTTGCCTGGTACAGAATTTTGGATTTCTACTTGCAGCAAACCAGCATCCCAAGCCATGAGAAAAGAGGGTCTGTATCAGTTCAATGTAGCTTCACAAGGTCTCTGTCTTTCTGACTCCTTCACAGTGTGAAGCTACAGACTAGCTACTCTTATCAGAGGGATGCAAGATAACGAGCAAAAAAGAGGCCGGCTCAATTTCCAGCCCAGTCCATTTCCCAGTTGACCCCACCCACCTTGACACCTCACAGAACAGCCACTCTCAGTTCCCCAGCGTTCGACAGGAAGAGGGGAATTCATCTTTCCCTTTTTTTTTCCTGACCCAGACTCAGCAACGAAAGTTCCACTTGGCTGGGCGCTGGCCAACAAGAGTGACCAATGGGAGTGCAGTTCCCCAATACAGTCAGGTCTGAACGTTCAGGGAGGATGATGGAAAAGTAAGAAATCAACCTTTTGACCCCGGGACGGTCTCTGCTTTAAGGTTTGGGAAAGCGAAGCAGGCACGAAAATTACCGACCGGGAGGAGGCGCTATGACCTGCCGCAGCGCTGCCCTGCTGCACTTGGCCGGAGCGTGCCTTGCCAAGGGAGGTGGCCTTCCTGGGGGCTCCTCCGGCTTGAGAGGCTGCTGCTTCCTCGTCGCTGCCCCCAAAGCTGGTGATGAAGGTGATCTTCTCCTCGTGACCCGGGGATGGTGAGCGAGAGCGAGAACGGGACTCAGACGTCGATTCAGAGGGTGAGCTGAGGGACGAAGAAAGAGCATCACTACAGATGGTGGAACAGGGAAGTGAGCTCCTGGCCTATTTATCTCTCAGTTGTATGCTAGTTCCCTCTAGAACAGCAGCAGGGGGTGTATGTACATCAGCATGATGTGTACGTACATGTATGCACGCGTTTGTCAAGCACTTATATTTTCTTGGATACCAACGAAAATCTGCACCATTTCATAAGGATGGGTCCAAAGACACAGAAAGCAGCAACAGCTATATCCACTCACCGTTTGTAGGGATCGTAGGTAGGACTGTCTCTCCGGGCATAGCTGTAATGACAGAGGGCAACGAGAACAAAACTGGCATTAATTCTAGAATGACAAAAGTCTCAGGGAAGCTTTGCAAAAGCCTATCATTGCACACACTCTTACGATGACTCCAGTTCAAGGAGTCCTCCGTGCTCTTGATCTAGCCGCTACCAGCCAAAGTCCCCTAGGATCAGGCCCCCAAAGATCTTCAAGGAATGGGAGGAGAATCCACCAAGTACAACCCCTCATGAGCATTCTAAGGTCCTACTGATCTCTTCTACCTCTCACTGCACATGAAGGAGTTGACGGCCCACTAAGCATGACAAAATATCAGAATGACATCCAAAGCACCTAAATTACACAGTACAATGAAGCAAACCCAGCCTGCCCTACAAGCCTCTTATGCTAGGAACCACAATCACCAGCCCTATGCAGCTGTATGGTGGGGAGTGGGGGTACATCTCAGCCATAACCATCATGTCTCCTTATGGATGTGCTCCTGCAGGCAGTTATAATGAACTGAAGCAACCAGCACTGGAAGACAAAGCAGCCACTGCAAGAAGAGGAGGTGTGGAACTATAAACATGGAAGGAGAGAGGAGGAAGAGCAGGAGACTGACAGCATCAGCATGTTGGTCACCTGCTGAAGGTGGCTGGTCCAGAAAACACAAGACATTAGAATTCTATTGCACAAGGAGGATTCATTTGCACTTAGCAAAAAGAGAACTAAAGAACAAGGGGAAGAGAGTTCCACCTGCTCCCCCAGGAAGTGGAAGGGAAAAGGCCAGGCTTCTCCAGGATGTCGTCCTCCTTCAGCAGAGAAGGCTCAGTCTCAGATGCAGCTCAACTCCTTGTGCAGCAGGGGAGATGGAAATGTCCAGCTTGACAACAGCCAGGTGAGATCCCCATCATCAAGGGGCTTACCTTGGAGGACTGATCTTCCTTCCTTTTAAGCGTTTCTCTCGGAATTCCCTCCTCTGTCGCCGGGAGCGTCGACCCTGCAAAAGGAAACAGAGTGGGGACATCAAAGAGGTTGCCATGTTAACAGGGAGATCCTGAAAGCTTCCCCAACTCAGTCTTCCTATCATTGAAAGAGAGACTACTCAACCTAGGCCCCCAGCGGACCTGCAACATGGCATAAACTTGCCTCCCCTCTCCACAAGTCCCATGAGCCAAGCAGAGCCTTTTGGTCCGGCTAGTCATAAATACACTGACGAAATCAGAGACAATCCCTAGGAAAAAGCAACAAAGCAAACAGTATGGGATAGCTCCCGAACACCTCCTACCGAGTACATGGCTTTCTCTTCTTCCAAGGCTTTCGCATGTTTAATGGCTTCTGCCTCCTCTTTGTCCTTCCTCAACATCCTTCCAGAAGAAAGAAAGGCAGGGGTCAGAGGGAAAGGAGGTACAAGCAAAGACTTTTTAAAAAAAAATTGGAAAGGTCTTTGGTATCTTAGTTGCATCACAGCTGAAGGGGGCTGCTTCTTTTTACTGACAGTTTTAGTTGTCTCCTTAAATTTTTTAACGCTGTAACTTCAGTTTTACTGTGAGCCACCTGCATGCTTTTAGTAGCAAGGCAGGGCAGAAATAAGATGAGAATGAACAAATACATTTTCAGGGTGCGTGCCCCTCTTAAACTCTTGCAAGACTGTTTTAATAGCTACTAATGTACTTAATGTTTTCTTTTTTGGCAGATGATCTCCCCAGCGTTAATCCTGTATCTCTTTTATTACTGTTTCAATTAGGTTCTCTTTCACCTTCCAGAGCCCACCAAGGGTTGCTACTTGCCCTAACCTATTTCTCGAACAGAAGCCATTCGGTCTACACCACCACCACTTGGCTGGGTGCTACGAAGATTTTCTTGATGTGGACTGGATACTTAAATCTTAGTCTCCAACAATTCTACTCCAACATTCGAACCACTTCCATAGGCCAACAGTACTTGGGACAAAAGCCTGAACCAAAAAGTATTTGTTTTGCTTGCTTGATGGTATAGCAATTTCCGCTCTCCGCAAAGAGACTTGCTAGATTAAACCCAAAGCTCATCCAAATCCACTTCTTGTGCCAGTCAGATATAGACCTTTGAAAGCTTCATATATTTGCATTACTGTTCCCAGAATCCCCCAGCTATACTGTTTGGGGAAAGTTTGGGAGCTGTAGTCCGCCCCCCGCCCCGAAAAGCAATGTTTCCACCCTAAGGTCAGATTCCTCTAGGAAGCCCATACCCCAAAATGCCCTTGGCCAAAACCTCCCCATTATTACTGAACACCTGCCATGCTGGCTTGACTGATGGGAGTCATAATCCAAAAATCCAGTGGGACACCTAAACAGACAGCATCATACCCAGGCTAATTCTGTGTTCATCTCACAGGGGCTCTGTCTAGCCATCATGGCTGAATATCACTTATATAAGCATAAGTGCCATTCTGGATCAGACCAAAGCTAGCTTCTAATTCACCATTCTTTTCCCACACACTGACCAATTAGACGCATCTGGGAAGCCTACAAGCAGAACCCTGAGGGTCATAGCACACTCCTATTTGCATTTCCAGGCAACTAGTATTCAGAGACATACTGGCTCTGATACTGAAGATAATATAAAGTCCTCCTGACTAGTAACCATTGACAGCCTTATCCCCCATGCATTTCACTAATCCCCTTTTCAAAGCCATCTGAGTTGGTGACCAACACTACATCTTGTGCCAGCAAATTCCATGGTTAAACTATGTGCCGCATGAACAACTTCCTCTGGTCTTTCCTAGCATCCCACCATTCAGCTTCACTGGATGACCCCCAAAAATCTACTGGTGGGGGAAAAAGTCTCTCCAATACCCCCTTTTCTACAGAGCATTGCTACCGTTGATCAGGTCCTGTCACAGGGAAAGTTGGCCAACCTTTTGACTGTTTGTACTCTTTTTTGGCAGCTGTAGGCAAGCTCTGTGAAGTCTGCAGCCACAGAAATACTTGCCTGCAGGCTGGATAACACAATCTACAAGCCACGCTGTTTGCCCCAGAACCATGTCAAGGTGCAGAAGAGAAGGCTGAGCACAAGCAGCTTGACAACCCTGTAATCACAGACATCTTACCGGACAAAGTCTCCCTCGGCCATGCCATAGGTGGTTGCCTGCTTGTTCAAGTCAGCCACTTGTTCTTGGTTCAGCTCATCCACATCGACCTCAACATCTGCAAATTAACACAAGCAATATCAATTGATAGATCAGCATCCCTTTAGCAACATGCATGAACAAATCTGAAGGGTCCAAGGGAACATCTTCCACCACAACCCCAGACCAACCCCAGGCTTGCCACATCAACTTCTCCTAGCAAAACTGAGTATTACTAGGTTACTTGCATTTTTCAAAACCAATTCAATTTCTTCCTGAAATACAGTGGGAAGCTGCATATGGGTATAAAGGAGACTGATTTAGAAAAGAATCACACCACACAGAGGTGTAATTCTCCCATTCTGTGCAAATATGGAGGCAATGGAAACAACTTTGTGGGGACAATGTGATTCAACTCCCTACTCTATATTTCCTTCTCACCCAATCCAGCTTTCCCCAACTTTATGCCTTCCAGTTGTGACAGAGTACAACTTCCATCATCCTTAGACAGTATGGGGCAACAACAGATACTACACAAGATACCAACCCGGAACCAGGCAGGTGGTAGTGACATAAGAGCAATTAGCCAAGAAGAGTCACATGCAATCCTATCTGTATCTATTCAAAAGTAAACCACCCTGAATTGAGGGGTCAGGAGGTCTACTGAGCGAACACAGAACTGTATCATCAGTGACAGAAGAAAAGCTACCACAGAAAGAAATGGAAGAGGGTGGCTGGGAAGGAAAAACAGCGGCAACAACAGGGGAGGGAGGAAAAGATATGGCAGCAGGTGATTCCTTACTTAGTTGAAAGGGACTTCTGTCCAAAAAAGCTGGCTGCCCACCCCCGCAAAAAGGAAATTTCCCAGGGCCCACCACTCCTTTCCCAAGCGTTCAGCAGTCCATGAAGCCGGCAACAGATACAGCAAACTATGAGCTGTTGTCATGCCCCTGACTTCGTAAAAGCCCAGTGTCAAACTGCATTGATTTCCTTGAGATGTACCAATATCAGGGATGACTTCATCCTCGTCTGTGTTGCTATCCTCCTCAGAGTCTTCCTCCTCAGGTCGTTTCTCAGACGGGTTCTCTAGCTCCGCCACTGTGCTGTCCTCGTATGTGTAGCCAATGGAGGCCTTTTTCTCCGCTAACCTAGCGGAGAAAAAAAAGAACACGAGCCATTAATTACACGCTGGTTGGCGTCTTCAGGGTGGACCTCCCTGCTTGGATATTATGTTTCCTGTCTAATAGAGAAGGAAATTTTATTCCATCTCTTTTACAACCTTTCTTCAAGTCTCCTTAGAGCCAGTAAGTGGTTGGTTGACTAACCGACTGAAAGTGGGAAAAGTCCCTAAGTCAAGGAAGAATGTATAATGGAACGGTTTCCCTACGGATGGGAGGCAAACACTTGGGGATGAGTGTGGGCAACAAGACTTTTTCTTCTGTTTCTTTAAGAGGGTTCTTTTATCATCACGCCCCACTATCTCAACCTTCACAAACCTGGGGTCCTCCAGATGTGTTGTAGTACAACTTCCACCAGCCCAAAGCAGCATGGTCCTGTTTCAAAAGGATGGACCCCTGGCCCTTTGGACCAAACAGCAGAAGTACAAGCCTGCATCACGTGCTCTGTCTCCAAGACCACACAGTCCTGCTTCACTGACCCCCAACGTCTGCCCCACTCACTTCTTTTTTTCATCTTCGTTTGGCTTCTGGAGCCCCCCGTACAGCTCATCAATGTAGATTTGATAGAGGCACTGCTCTTCTGTGACTATGAGACAGAGACAAAGTAGGTCAGAACTCCGAAGGCCTGTTTTAATGCAACAGAGGCAACTCCACAGGGAATAAAAAAACAGCAACATGTCCCTCTCTTGTCATCTTCATTCCACTCACTACCCCACATAATGACTGGAGCCTGGAAAAATTCCTTCTTTGGATTGTAACTCCCATAATCACCCCCAGCCAGCAGGGCCAATTGCCATACTGGCACAGGATTCTGGAAGGTGCATTTTTAAAGAGGAGCTTTTCTGAGTTTTGATGTTGCCATGCCTGACAAAAGGAAAGGTAAACTAAAAAGACCTGCTATGAGCAGCTATAAGAGACCATTAGAAGTGTTACTGGGTAGAAATGGTTGCTCTTCTGCCAGAACTGGACAAGCCATGTTTGTCCATGAATCTGAGGTACTGTCTCCTCACCACTCAAGGAAGATAGGGCATAGATAGGTGTGATAAAGCCAGTGTGCCTATTAAGATCAACAAAGATGCTACCAAGTACTGGTAGCAGACGTCAACTATCAGAGAACATGCATACATACACCATTGACACCAAGCAGGGATTTGTTCTTATGTGCTAACACACCTTGATTTGCATGTCTCAGGCTCGCTGCCTGAATGTCTTCACAAGACTGGTTCTCGTGGACAGGGAGTACTTCATTTGGTTTGTTAATCTGCCTTGAACTGGATTGAATAAGGCCTTGTTGTCAAGGGTTATTCCCTCTTCCCACCAAAAGGGCTACTTCCTCCAGTATTTGGGCACAGTATGTTCTAATTCCCTCCTTGAAGTTTTGATATAGGGGAGAAAGCAGGAGGCCATGCGCCCCCAATCACAGGAATAGTCTGACACTGTCCTCCTTCCTATAGTCCCACACTCAAATCTTGCCTCTCTGAAGCTGACAAGAGAACAACGTCAGTTCAACTATGCCTCCTGCGTAACAGCTAAAGAAAAAAAAGTGGGGGAATTAGAAGTAAAATCTTTGTGTGTTTGAACAAATGTACAGGGATGGCCTGAATACAAAACCCAGAAGCTATACTTTTCCCTGACCAGACCCTCTGCTCTCTACACCAGCATGGGAACAACCAATGGGAACTTACTGCCAGCAAAGTCATTCTGCACCAAACCTCTGTATCTTTCGTAATTGCACTTCCTTTCATCAGACTCCTGTTCTGGGGAGCTGTGAAAGGAAGAAGAGCAATTACCATCTCATTCTTTTTTCCGTTTGTTACTTCTGGACAGTAATTTTAATCACTTTAATCAATTTCTTAAAATTTTAAGTCAGTAATGTCTAACATAGTTTTCATTTTAGAAATCCAGAACGTCAATTTTCATGGAACTTTCAATGTAACACGTTAGCACTAACTCTAATGTTTCAGAGATCTCGGATACAGGTCTACAAAGCTGAATGTTAGATATCTAGAATAAAGAGTGCTTCGTATGCAAAAAAAAAAAAGAAGTTTTCCACAAGTGGATTCATTTGTTGAGCTTCTTCCCACCAAGAACGCACACCATTTTTCACTTCACGGTCCTCACCTCTAAGTGACATTTTACTTCAACACTAAAATCCCAAAGCATTTTTTTTAAAAAAAGAAAACTAAAATAACGTTAAAACTAGAATTGCAGTTAGCTTGTTTAAGTTTATGTTCATTTGCATAATGCAGGTGAACAGCAGTGCTTCAAATTTCATTTTGAGAACCATTATCTGAACAGCATTATACTGGCCTAATTTCCTCTGAAGTACATCAGTGATCCTTGACAGGGATTCTCAAAGTCTTGGACAGCTGTGATGTTCAGCCATTCTAAGCTAAGCACTTAAGCTAAGAGACATTCATCCTGCAAAGCTGTGAAACACATCAGACCTCACCCTCTCCAAGAGAACAGATCCTGCCATGTCATTTAATATATAGCAGTATAGCACTCCCAGTCAAAATACAAAGTGGGGGAGAATTTATCAGGCTTCAAGCCTAGTTATCAAAGCTCTCTTCCTGATTTTTGGTCTCCAATAAATCATTTTATCATGCAAACAAAGGAAAGAGCTGAACATATCAGGATCAAAATATGAAAGAACACCTTACATTGGGTTCAGCAGGGGAGGAGTGTACATGGGAATGTAGTCCAAGTGGGCTCTCACATCAAAGCGGTCAATCATGTTGTTGGTATCCCCCTGCCATGGCATCCTGCAAGGAACAATAGCAAGCAAGGTGAGAATACATCATACAAGTGCAACTCCTCTTCACTTTCAATAACCAGTCTTCCCAATCTGCCAGTACAGAGCTGAAAACAACTTACATATTCACAGGGCTTTCAGCTGCAAGAGCTACAGCAGAATCCAAGTGGACTTTGCATGCACGGCCATGGACCTGCAAGAACTGGGCAGGATCTTTTTTCTGGAAGAGAAGTATGACAGAGGAAGCTGTTTTATACTAAGTCAGACCACAGAGCTCTCTAAGGCAGTATTATCTATGCCCTCTGGCAGAGATTCTCAAGAGTATCAGAGTATCCTCCCCAGCACTACCTAGAGATGCCTGGAACCTTTTTTGTATACAAAGCCACAAATATTTAGAAACACCAATACCCTATTATGCTCCAACCAAGTAGTTTATTTCAAGAGCTACCCCTTATACATATATTTTTCTTACACATTCTTAGGATTGTGGAGAAGAGAAGGAAAGCAAGGAAAAGTTCTCAGGGAGAGCTACAGCTGCACAACCCTTACTGAGATAGCCTGGGAGTTCTACATTGGGAACAGGGCATCCACTAACGTTTTACAGTTCAACCCTCTCCAAAACACAAGGCCACTTTTCCAAACAGAACGCAGACACTAAGTTAAGATCTGCAGTGACCCTTCTATGAGTCTCACAACTACTGAAACTACTGGGCAAAGGGTTTCCTCTGTATTGGTATCCAGACTGTAGAAGCTTCCCTCAGACATGGGCTGAGATCCTACGCTGGCATATAGTTCTGCACATACAGTTCCAACACTTCCCAGCTGTTAACTCTCATGAGGGACCCCTGCTGCTGTCACTTACAGGTGCAGAAGGAGGGTGATTCAGACCACAGAAAAGTAGCTGATCTCAGCTCAGATGTTGGAAAGGGAAGAAATGAGGGTGCATTCTCAGACTGACCAATCTTTTCCTTTCCATCTCAGGGCCCAGGGCCCAGAGTAGCTGTATGGTCCCACTATAGGTAGGGGGATGGCTACTGTGATCCAACACACTAGGAGACACCTAGTTGGGGAAAGGTGCTGTAGAGGCGGCACTGCTGGGTCATCAATTCTGATTTTAACGGCTATGTGTAACTTCCTGCTCTTCAAAAACAGAGAACATACCAAATACAGATAACCTGACAGACTTGGCTTTTACTCATTTGTTAAAAGTTTTGATGGTGCGTGGGTCAAGACAGAATTAAATCAAAAGGAATGATAGTCATGAGATGTCATAAGCACTGGCAGCCCTCTTCCCAGATCACAGCTCACAAGCCAAATACTCACTATCTTTTCATAATACTCTCTTCGACGTTCTGCTCGTTTCTTGTAGTCTACCATCATCCCACGGAGCTTCCGCTCATGTTTTCGGGCTTCGTGCCACATCCTGTCGTTCTCCAAGCTGCTAAGGGGCAGAAGAGAAATACGTACATATGTGTAATAAGTCAAAACTGACCCCTCTCTCTCTGTCTCTCTCTGTCTCTCTCTCTGTCTCTCTCTCTGTCTCTCTCTCTGTCTCTCTCTCTGTCTCTCTCTCTGTCTCTCTCTCTCTCACACACACACACACACACACACACAAAATGACTTCACTCAAAACTCTACCGTTTGGTTGTTGGTAACATTACAGATTCCTCACTAAGCACTCACATGAAGAAGTGGCAAAGAGGAGATCAACAATACCAACAGCTTGTTCCAAGACATACCGCTACGTCACAAGAAATAATAGTCCCCTGTGTACTCTCACTATCCTCCCAGAAAGAAAACTGGCCAGCAGACTGCTGCAGGAGTTCCTACATAATTCCCTCAAATCAGCTGGGGGGTAGCCACATTTGGCACTACCCTCCATCAGGATTCATTGGATCATTTCAGTTACCCTAATTTAAAGACAGAGTAGAATTAACTGTCTTCAGAGGACACTACATGTGCAAGGCATTTTCAGCTTGCTTTCTTCCAACAGAATCTGGGATTACATGTGGAAAAAGTTGGGGGAGGGGGAGAGACACACTTGCACAAACTGAGTTTCAGAAGATACCTGTGAACTGTATGCCTGGAGAAAGAGGGAAGGCATGGACTGTTTGACACAAAATAGCACTGTAAAGTCCAATACTCACTGAGAGCAAGAACTTAGGAGATTTCAAAAAGGATGTTTTTGTTTTCACCAAGCACAGCCCATGAAGAAATCCAAGCCCTTCTTTTTTTTGTGGGTGTGAAAACCGTAACCTAGGAAAGAAGTGAAATCAGAATGGGTTAGCAATACAACTTTAAATCTACAAATTAATCAGCTAAAGTTTTAACTGAGGAGACCAACTAGCATGTCCTCTTTCCTGCCCCAGGCAAAGCAATGTCATGGAACCATTACAAGGGCTCTCCCACATTTTCAGCAAGGTACAAGTGGATGCTTGGCTGCAGATTTACTTGCAAAGCAGGGAAAGAGAAGATTTGCATTACAAAATTTTCAACTCTTTGAAACGTTTTGAGCCAGAGTTCGGGGAAATTACTCTTTTGACTGCAACTCTCATTGTCCCACAGTCAGTGGTCATGATGGCTAGCTAGGGAACTCTCAGAGCTGTAGTCCAAGAAATAATTTCTCTCCAACTCTGACCTGAGAATATTTGCTACATGATGGAAAAGCTCTTCCTATCAGTGAGCATCAATGATGTTATGGAAGCTGATGCCCATGAATCCAAAAACAGTTGTTCCTCGGGAACTCTGTGCTCAGAACAGAATGTCTTCACACAATAAAGAAGTACAGCACATTTGCTTTTGCTTCAAGGAACAAAAATATATTTAAGACATGGATCATTTTCTAACAGTTACGTGGTAGCTCTTGTAAAAGAAGCAGAATTAAGCAGAAGAACAAATGAAAATTGTGTAATTTTTTACATCTCCAAGAAAAGTATTAGTACATCAGGCAGTTACAAGCTACAAAATATCTGCACCCTCTAACAAGTGGGAGCCTGCGTGTGCAAAATATCTACTATGAGAAATTATGTTATTGTTGTGTGATTTCTGCCATTTCCGCACTAGACTGTTATAGCGCTATTATTCCACTTTCAACATCCTATGGAATCCTGGGGTTTGCAATTTAGGGAGGGGCCAGCTGCAAACTGCAAACCCCAGGATTCCATAGGATGTTGAAAGTGGAATAATAGCGCTATAACAGCCTAGTGCAGAAATGGCCTTCAAGTCATTTCTGACTTACAGAAACCAACGCCAATATAACTTGTGTTTTCTGGGGCAGAGAGGGTGTGATACAACCAAAGTCACCCAGTGGGTTTCCATGGTTGAGCATGGAATCAAACCCTTGTCTCCAGGGTCATAGTCCAACACTCAAACCTCCACACTATGCTAGCTCTCATGAGGAATATAGCCTCCACCTGTGTCTCTTTTCTATAGGAAAAAGTACCCACAAGTATACCAATTCACAAGGTGCTGCATGTTTCCAAAGCATTATAAGGTCTAGGAATCTTTTTTTTAAAAAAACTAACAGCCAATTCAGTATGCCGTCTCCAATGCCCAACATGGGATACAAGATTAATTTAAACAAAGTATACAAAACCACTAGAGTGAAATACTTGAGTCCTTCCTATCAAGTTTATACAGTTCAGTTGGACAAGAATTTCTGTACACCAGCATATTTATGGGATGCTCTTCTCTTGTTAAAATCCCAGCCTATCTAATTCATCCAAAAAGAGAAAAAAAAGATGTGGAATTCTAACCTCCACAGACATGTCCTGTGAACTTTTACCTCCAAAATATTTGTTACAGGCTAGATAGCAATTAGCTTTCCCTATAAGGGAAAGGGAACCCCCAACTAATCTCTCCACCAAAGTGAGCCACTGCCAGCCCATTCCAATGCTGCAGTTACATTTTTCACTTCTAAGTAAGCAATAGGGAGCCACAGCATCACAAAGACACAGAAGAACTTTCAGTTCCCCAGTTCTTATTTCAAAAGCACTGAAAAAGCCTTTTTATTTCAACTCAGCTATATCTTTATTTTTAGATTGTATTAAAAGCACTTTTTTTTAAAGCAATTTCTTTTAATCCAAATGATTCACATGCTTAATGTCTTTCATCACAGAGCTATTGCAGTGGCAGAGAGTATAATCACCATTGTTCACACAATAAAATACAAGGCTGCCTGGAACCTTTACCAAGAGAGAACCTGTACTCAGTTTCCATCTTGCTAAATTTCCTGGCTCAAAATGCAAAGAGGGGCAGGAGAGTTATCGTATCAGAGTTATGTTAGTTAGTTAGACTGGACATTCTAAATAAGCTCAGTGGGTGAACCAAGTGTTTTTCAAAAACCACCTTTGCTACTTGCAAAGAAATATGAGCGTGAAAATGTACAGTCAGCATTAACAGAGACATGAGTATTTTCTGATTTCTGCTGACAAAGTGAAATTGCAGCTTTTGAAGTAAAGCCGTTTCCCTGTCATGAATTCAGATTCATCTTAAAGTAAGAAAATCATTTTTGTTCCAGTTCCAAGCCTGATGGTTTTGGAAAACTGAGCTACATCCTGAACAATTAATCTTGTACCAGCTTAAAAGATTTAACATACTGTAAAAAAATACCTGCATAAAAACTATTATGTCTACAGCTCAAAAATGTTTATTTTTATTCAGTCTTGATCTCTTGCTGAACCCCTACCAATCTGTTGCAGAAACCTAGGGTTCTAAAGAACCCTGGCTCAGAAAGCTTGATCTAAAGTCAGGCTGTCACAGTTTCTCAGTTTCAGAAAATACGCTATGAGCTCTGGTCTCTGAAACCTTTATGGATAACCAAAAACACAGCATCCCTCTCTTCTTTCTACTTTGCCAGAGGACATCTGTTTAAAGATACAGGAAAACCCACTTCAAATAAGGTGTTCCAACCACCAAGACTGTTTCTCCTTTTTATCTCCTTTCTATTTTTTAAAACATTATTATTAGTACTATTTTATGCAATTATCTCCTGCCTTTCTCCCAATACTGGGATTCAAGGCAGCTTACCTTTATTTTGAACAACATAGATTAAAAAAACCTATCTGTACACTTGGATAAAAATATCAATTATAACAGAAATATAGAAACTATACATGCATATGCCCCTCCCAGTGTCAAACCTGACTCTTCAAAACGATTCACTTTCATAAAAAGCAAGGTACTTTTAAAGAAAGAGTGACAGAAGGAAAGAATGACAATCATCCACATTCCGCCTATATGGTGTAGAGAGCAGTGGTTCCCAAACTTTGGGCTTCCAAATCTCTCGTACTTCAGCTTCCACAATTCCAGACGATCGTCAGGCTGTCTGGGTCTTCCGAGAGTTGAAGTTCGAAACAGCTAGAGAATTAAAGATTGGGAACCACTGGTGTAGAGTATATACAGACACTGGCCTGTTCCCACCACACAGTTATAGCATTATCATTCTATCCTATGGAATCTTGAGATTTGTAGTTTCAAAAGGGGCATTTAGACTCCTCACCCACAGAATTGTATATGCCAAAGGCTGGAAGCAATCAGACATACTGGAAGAAGATGATTGGCGAATCAAACTCCTTGACATGGCGTTAATGGACAAACTGACTACTTCAGTAAGAATGACAACACTGGGTAACTAAGTTAAAACTTGGGACCCACTTACTATATATTTAAGAGGCAAGTGGGGAGACTCAGCGGTAGCTAGTTTTATAGATTAGATCTGAGCCTGAAGCTGAAGATAATGCAGTAAACAGAAGGAAGCTCAGTGCTCAAATAAGCAGTTATGGAATCCAGAAAACAAATAAATGTAATTAACAATAAAGATATGGTTAATTTCTAAAAGAACTACAATAGAATGGTAACCTATTAATGAGAAGACCAATTAAGTTACGGAATGTATGAATCTAGACAAATTGATTGAATAATGTATAGATATGTCTACATACTATATTTTTCTCTCTGTTGTCTTTACTTTTATTGTATGAAATTAAAAAAAAAACAGAAGTCTCATCTAGAGAGTTCGAGTACCTCACCCAACTGCAAACTCCTGGGATTCCACAGGATGGAGCCAATGGCAGCTAAAGTGGAATCATAGCTTTATAATAATGTGGTGTGAAAGGGCCCCTATACACACGTATATACACATACCCACACACACATTACCTAAACACAATGTAAAAGGACTCACAGGAACACACGTACATCCACATACAGGGAAACCAGAGGCAAGCACAGTCATCCCTGGCTAGGGTTAGGGGCACAGGACCCCCATGAAAATGGAAAAACCGTGAATAACTCGAGGCCCTCCCAAACCATATGTAACACACAAAAAAGTACGATCACCATATTGATCCCACCGTGGATTCCTCTGAGGCACCCAGGTTCCTTCCCAAGGCAGAAACGGGGGGCTGGTGGGGCTGACAGCCACCTCCACGCCTGCCCCACACCATTCTTACTAGGGACTCGCACGCCTCGTTCGCAGTTTCTCAGTCTCACGAGGTTTGCAGTCCCTGTTAAAAATGGCACAGGGAGGCAGCGGAGGTGACAGCCAATAACCCGTGAATAATCAAATCCGCAAAAGTGAAATCCACAAATATGGAGGGATGACTGTGTACGTGTACACAGATAGAAACACAGAGAAGTACCCATTTACACATGTATCTGTGCCTATCTATGCATACAGAGATATACCTATCCACGAATGCTGATACACAGGGACACAGGCCATGTCTGCACTGGACTGTTATAGCGCTATTATCCCACTTCCAACAACCTATGGAACCCTGGTGTTTGCAGTTTCGGGAGGGGCCTCCGGCCCGTGGAAAGTGGAATAACAGCGCCGTAACAGTCCAGCGCGGACACGGCCACAACCAGCCCGAGGGGAAGGAGACTCCCACGGGCCAGCCCCCAGCGCGCACCCTGTCACGCGGCACGGCGGTTCTCCCCCTCCGCTCGCCAGGCCTCGCTCACCGGGGCGCGAGCGAGCTCCTCCTGCCGTCCGCCGCGCCGCCAAACACGACCGAGCCGCGTCCAAAGAGGCTTCGAGGACAGCAGACGCCTCCCGCCCGCGCCCTAACCTGAAGCCTCAGCTCCTAGACCGGAAGCGGAAACGACGGACGGAGCATAAAGCTTAAGAATGTCGTTGGGGAGGGGGGGACGGCGTTTGTGCGCCTACCTTGCTCGCGGGATCCCATTCGTTGAGGGAGGGCCGCGTGACTGCAAACGCACCAGCCAACCACAATCTACCTCCTTCTTCTCTCGCCTTCATTCCGCCACCGAAGCTGAGAGCTCCCCTAGTGGTGAACGGTGGTAGCGCAGCGCGCCACAGCTTGGCGCAAGCGCAGAGGACACCAAGCCGATCGTAATGAACAGGTTCAAGGTGGGACAGTTCAACTTTCAACATCCTATGGAATTCTGGGGTTTGCACGTTTAACAAAACTGCAAACCGCAGGATTCCATAGGATGTTGAAAGTGGAATAATAGCACTGTAACAGTCTAGTGCGGGCATGACCGTAGACTGCTTGGCCCTTGCAGGTTAGGCTGGAGTGGGCTTCACCCCATGTTGAGGGGGTTCATAGAGTGTGGCCATTTCTGCACTCCGGTTATAGCGCTGTCATTCCACTTTCAACACCCTATGGAATCCTGGGATTTGCAATTTAGGGAGGGGCCTTTAGAAGTCTCAGCCAGAGAGCTCCTTGGCCTCAGTAAACTACAAACCCCAGAACTCCACAAGATGGTAAAAGTGGAATAGCAGCGCTGCCAGAGTGTAGTGCAGACAGGCCCTAAGATTGCCCATGGCGTTGTAGTTCAGACTCAGAAACCAATGAGGGAAAGATCTACTTACGATGAGTGTGCATGTGTTTACTTTGGTCTTTGTAAGTGCTTTTATCTATTTGTTTTCATTTTTATCAGCTGCTTTGGCTGCCAGTTTTGGTGAAAGGACAGGACAAAAACAAATATTAATTCACTCCATGATGGCACAGTGGTTAAATGCTGGTACTGCAGCCACAAGGTTGTGAGTTCGATCCTGCCGGGCTGCAGGTTGACTCTGCCTTCCATCCTTCCGCAGAGTGGTAAACTGAGCACCCACCTCGTTGGGGGTAATTAGCTAACATGTTGTAAACCGCATAGAGAGCGCTTAGCTGATAAGCGGTATAGAAATACACATGCTATTGCTATTGTTGTTGTTGAGTCTAAGACATTCTGGGATTTGTAGTCCAACAGTATATTCTGTCCCAACCCCCAGGAGTCACTTGTGGTTCGGCACTGATGGCAAGGGAAATAAAACTCTGTCCACACTTAGAGGCACTGCCTGTTTTATTCGTATTTCACATCTTCCCAGGGCTAAGCCTTGACACAGAAAAGAGACTATGGGGCTAACATTAAGACAGTATGAATGGATAGTCACAAATGGCACACATAGGGAAATGAAACTGGGAGGATTATGTCACTCAAGGAGGAAATCTAGTAGAAACAGGGCCTGTACAATGATTCACCTTGTTCGAATGTGTAGGAAAAACATTTCTTCTGCTTTCTGTGTTTCAGTCATCTTCCTTCTTCAGGTGCAAAAAAATAAAAATAAAAATTGGAGGCTTATTCAAATGCCAAACAAGCTGTTCCAGTGAGAGGAGATGAATCGACATGAAAACCTCAGTTCTTTTGAAGGGATGGGAAATGTTGAAAGTAGAAGGGAAGGAAGGACGACAGGAAGGATGGCTCGTCTCCCTTCCACTGTATGCCTTTTTCAGGACCAAATAAAACACAAGAGAAAAACATACACACTTCATAGGTGAACAATAGAGGCATGGCTGCCTCAGTCACAGTGCAATTACCTGTTAGCCACTGGGGACCTGTACTTTTAGGAAGGCCAATTTATTAGAAAAAAGACACATCTTAATGTCACAGCTCCAGAGAGCTACCTTTTTAATTGCAGCTCCTAGAATCCACAAACCAGTGGCCATGCTGGCTAGGGAATTCTGGAAGCTAAATTCCCAAAGGTCTCTTCTAAACTCTACAGAATCTCCCAGTTCCATAAGCCCAAAACTCACACTCAGAGTGGCAAAGCATACCCTTTCACTGTCCCAATTTGGCTTGGATAGCTGCTATTAGTCCTCTGTCATCCCAGCTTTTCAGCTGCTTGTAAAATGTCCCAGTTTCTCTCTCTGCCTCCCACTTTTCCCTTGCATTATTAGCTTGCTTCAACTGCAGCAAACTGAGTGCAAAAGTAGTTTGCACTCACTTAATTCAGCAAGGGGGAGAGGAGAAGAGGGTCAGGATTGTGCCCTTACCAACAGGCTTGGGTGACAGCAAACTGCTGCAACTTGTGTGTTCTTCCTCATTAATCATTTTTGCCATCTTGACGGCACTCTGATGTTGCTTGGCCACACGTCGTGGTTTTCATCTGTTAAATGTTGGAGAATATGCTTCCTCACCATATATATATATATATGTTAATATGGTTATATATTCTAGATGTTTTCATCACCCCTCAGTGACTATTAAAGGACCACTGTTAGGATCATCCCTTTCTGGTACCTCTTGCATTTCTGTTCCCTCTTCTGATCTCAGCATGTGTGTAAATATCTAGCAAATGTTCATCATTTCATGAAGGCCAGAGTCCATAAAAGCCAATGCCAAATAAAATATGGGAGTCCTTAAGGAGCTGCAAGACTCCTTGGCCTAAATCAGAACTCAGAATCATATAAGCCTTCTGATCTATTTGGGCTGAAAGCCCTAGCAACCCTAGGCATTCTTGTTGATGACAGTAGGGGTTGTGGTTCAACAACATTGGGAAAGCTCCATAATTCTTGCCTGTTCCCAAAATTTTAACCATTAGCCCAAACAGAGCAGATCTAGCAGCTCAACAGGAAATTGGTTAAGTCAGTACCTATGTAAGTTGATAGAATCATAGAGTTGGAAGGACCACAAGGGCCATCCAGTCTAACCCCCACCCATGCAAGAACATACTATCAAAGCATTTCCAAAGGTGGGGCATCCGACCTCCATTTAAAGACCTCCAAAGGAGAGACCACTACTCTCCAAAGCTTACCATCATTACGTTCTTCCTAATACTTAGGTGGAATCTCATAATTTGGGTCTACTAGTTCATCTCCTAGTCTCTGGAGCAGCAGCAAATAAGTTTGCTCCCTCCTACACGTTACACCCCTTCAGGTATTTTAAAGTCCCATTAATTTGATGCATATATGCTTGTTGGGACTCAAAATCAGATTTAGGACATTTTCCTCTGAAGCTGTGTAAGGCATCTGCGTAGGATGCTTTCAAAGACACACACCCACATTTTTTGAAAAATAAGACAAGCATTCAGATCTGATAGGTCCTGCTTCACACAGGACAGAAGTGGAAAAAATTCTGGCCCTCCAGATGTTTTCTCTTACAGCTCCCATCAGCTCCACCTACCATGTTCAAGGGTCAGTGATTATGAGAACTATAACCCAAAATACTGAGAGAGTGAAAGTTTTTCCCAGCTCAGACATAGGGGGTGGTGAAGGGAGAGATCATAACTCAGTACTACAGAAGAAGTGGATTTATTACACAGGGCAGTTGCAAGGAGCCCATTCACATTTTGTTGTTAACTGCCATCAGGTTGACCTCAGCCTTTGGCGACCCTATGGATGCAAGACTGCCAAGCCACTCTATCATCGACTGCACTGCTCAGGTCTTGCAAATTCAGGGATGTGTCTTTCTTGATTGAGCCTGTCCATCTGTAATGCAGTCTTCATCTTTTCCGACTGCCCTCCACCTTACCAGGCATTGTCTTTTCTAATGAGTCATGTTTTCTCCTGATAACAGCCTCAGTATAGTCATCTTGGCTCCTCGTGAGAGTTAAGGCTTGATTTGCTCTAGGACCCAAATTATTTATCTTTTCAACAGTTCGGAGTATCTGTAGAACCCTTCTCCAGCACCACATTTCCAATGAGTGGTTTGAGTGTTGGACTATGGCCCTGGAGACCAGAGTTTGATTCCCTGCTTGGCCATGGAAACCCACTGGAGGACCTTGGGCATGTCATGTACTCTCAACCCCAGAAAACTCCATGACAGGTTCACCTTCGGGTTGCCATAAGTCAGAAACCTTTCACATTACACTGTTATAATGCTATGATTCCATTTTAGCTGCCATGGCAACACTGTATGGAATGCTGGGTTTTGCAGTTTAGGAAGGGGTATTGTGAATTCCCAGCCAGACTGCTCTAGGACTTCACCAGACTACAAACCCTATCATTCCACAGGATGGAACCATGGCAGTTAAGACAGAATCCTAGCAGTATAATGGCGTAGCATGATAGGGACCTTAATTCCTTCCCCAGCAACTTCTTAAAAAAAACAAAAAACAAATAGCAGCAGCACTAGGAAAAACCCTGGGAGAGCTTCTTAAGGCAAGTTAACATTACACCTCAAGGCTGACTCAGCACAAAGCAGCTTCATTTCCCTTTTGCCTTCATAAATTCATTGAAAGTAAGCTAAAATATTGTGGAATACAGAGCTACTTGTCTGTATTAGGGTGATGGGCATCTGAGCTGCTCTACAGACACAGTGCTACCCACTAGCTCATCTTGCAAAAACATTCAAGGTAAGATACAAAACATTCAACAGCAGTTTGGCCTAAGCCATCACATGAGAGGAAAGAGCCTGTTGGTTCTTCTGTTGATATTAACCGAATACAAATTTTCTGGACATTTCTGCCTGCATTATGCACACATTATAACAAACAAGTCAGTTATCAGCAGCCCGAAAACTGACGAAATAAAACTGTGAGGAAAATGCAGATGTCTTGGGCCATATGCTGAAACTACCGCCTCATCTGTTGTTAGCTATTAGTGCAACTTTTCCTTCCATTTGTTTTCCTGTCTCAGCTGCCTCCCAGAAGGAAATCTTTCCCTCAAACATTCTTCATGCCTAAGAAAATATTTCCCCCATTTCAACAGGGAAGAAGATACCCCTATTTGTGTTATCAATGGGGTTCACAGGTATGCTTCAACGCTGAGAGATAGACCTCTTCTCTCAGAGCTTGGAACACGTGCTTCCTTCACAAAGTTTCAGTGTTATCTGTCATCTGGAGCTTGGTCTCCATTTCCAGCCGCACTTCAGCCTCTTTGTACTGGCTCGGAAACATGCTGCTGCCCACCAGGCTGGCGGTGCCCTCTGGCTCACAATCCCCAGGCAGCATGAAGGGGGCAGACACTCCTGAGTGGACAGAATAAGCATCCAACAGGAGCTCCTGCTCAGCCACCTCAGGGAAATCTATGGTTGACTGCAGCACAACGTCATTCAGGCTGGGGCCGGTGTAGGAGAAGTCGTGAACCAGGCTGTAGTCCTCAAGCAGGTCTGGCACAGAGATGCGCTCCAGGCTGGTTAGGAAATTCTGGTCTTCAAGACTGGACAGGGATCCAGCTGCAACCAGAGGACAGAAACTTCCATGACTCAGGGCTCCACAGAACCCCACACAGGAGACTAGAAAGGTTTCCTTGCTTAGTAACCCTTCCTTGGTTCCCTCCCTTGGCTCCATTTTGAAAAAGGATTTCTTTCAGACCAATTGAAAAAACCCAGCCAACAAAACAGAAAGAGAATGAGGGGGAAGGAAGGAAGGAAGGAAGGAAGGAAGGAAGGAAGGAAGGAAGGAAGGAAGGAAGGAAGGAAGGAAGGAAGGCAGGCAGGCAGGCAGGCAGGCAGGCAGGCAGGCAGGCAGGCAGGCAGGCAGGCAGGCAGGCAGGCAGGCAGGACGGACAGATGGTATCAGTTCTGAGTGCTCACGGAATTTCTTCCAAAACAGAGAAAAGGAATAAGGAACATTTTATAGTCCTATTTTTTACACTAGCTCTGGAAATAAACTAGACCATAAGGATGTTGTTTGGCTGTTTGGTCTTTTTTGTCCCCCTCCCTGTTGGGATGGACATTTTGCAGCCTAAGGCAAAAATCTAATGGTGTGCACACATGTACCACATACCCACAAATCAAGGTGTACACTACCCAAAGCCAGCCAAGTTATTTTAGTATGTGGAGACATGCACCTCACCAGCACTTCTCCACATCCTTGGAAGTAAATAACAAGTAACTTCTTGCCCTTTTATGACACTCCTAAATCTGCAGCCTGAGATGACTACCTCACTCTGCCCAATGTTGGGCCAGCATTATTCCCCTGATAAAAACAGGCCTTTGTTACTGACTGACCTGCAGATGGAGTCAAGTTGAAGTGATCCATGTACCCTGGCTTTTTTTTCTTCCTCTTAGCTTCGATCCCATGAGGGTCTGTTGAAGGAAAGAAAATGTTGTCAGTCCCTGGCCATGAGGAGGTTATACAAACTGAATTCATCATCCATGCCCATTGTCACAGACCAAGTGGGTCGCACTTGCACTAAGATGAAGACAAACCTGGGCCAGAGAGCTCCTCCAGGACGTCAGGCATGCCTTGCTTCCTCTTTTTGTTGACCCGGTACGTATCTGTAGAAAGATGCGGCCATGTTATTATCATTATCTATTATCGTTATATCACTAGCAGCACACAACGCCCTTGATGCAATAGCTCCACTGGTTGCCACTCTGTTTCTGGGAACAATTCAGAGTACTGATTTTGACCTCCAAAGCCGATACAGCTCAGTTCCGGGTTTTCTGAAGGATGACATCTCCCTGTATGAGCCTGCCCCTGTTTTGAGATCTTCAGGGGAGGACCTCCTCTCTGTCCCACTGCCCTAGGAAATACAGTGGGAACACAGAAGAGGACCTTTTTGATGGCTGCTCTGAGCTCTAGAACGCCCCTCCTTGAAAGGTCAGACAAGTATCCTTTTGGCTATTTTCCATGGGCATGGGCTATTGCTACATGCCTTTAAATTGTTTCCAACTTCTGGCAAGGCTATCTGGCAAGGCTATCATGCTGGAGTTTTTTGTTTGTTTGTTTTGTTTGGAGGGGGGCAAGACTTATTCAGAGGAGATTTATTCCTCTAAGGCTGAGAGGACGTAATTTGCCTGAAGTCGCCCAATGGGTTTCCATGACTGAGTGGAGATTTGAACCCTGGTCTTTCAGAGTCCTAAACCAACACTCAGACCACTAAATGATGCTGGTTCACTACCCTCTTGTTCTCTGTATTGTAATCTGATTGTGAACCTATTGTGTCTTAAAGCACTGACAGTCTGAATGCAAGTACAGATGGGTAAACAGATTTAGCTGGCAGGAAGCAGCTTCCAAGGTCGCTGTCGTACCATTGTCCTTGGGCAGGTAGGTGAAACTGAAAGGCTCGCTGGAGACGCTGTCCGTCAAACGCCGCAAGTACACCTCCACCTCCACAGGTTCCGTGATGTCAAGGTGCTGGTATGGTGGTGTCTTGAAGACTATGGCGATCTGCCGGTGAACGTCAGCTTGTGAAAAGTCTGCCTTGCCTTCCCACGGGTCCTTCCGGAAGATGATGGAAATGTCTTCTGCGAGAGCAGCAGACAAGTGAAAGTGAAGAAGGGGCATGGAAAGCTAAGCTGATGAGAGCAGGGGACAACTGTGGGTGAGGGTGGCATTGTCTTCCAAAAGAATGGTTTGGGGGGATCTTCCTGGTTAACAGAATGATACTATACAGCTCCACATTGGCACAGAAGTGGTTCTTTGGCACCTCAGATAGGTCTTACTATTCATCCTTGCAGAACGTTCCCACCTTTCCTGTGAGAATCTTTTGGCCTAACTGAGAGAGGCAAGAGCTGCCTGATGTTTACAATCACAAAGTTTCCAGGAAGGGGAGAGAAGCTTGTTCCTGGGCATTATAGGCTCCTTTGTTTTGACATCTGCTAGTTAAGTCTTTTGCTCGTTACCACACCTTGGATCCATCCTAAGGCTTAATGCATGCTTAATAGCTTCCAGGGTGCTCCTCCCATACCTGTGAGGGTTTGGCTACAAAAGGATGGAGGAGCAGGTTTTAATATTGCCAATACCTGCTGCCTCCATTTAAACACCCTCAAATCCACTTTTATACCAGTGGCTTTCTCTCATCGTGATCTTCCCGAAATCTAAAGACACAGCTGTGTTAGTCTGGACCGGTCTGCAAAGGGACCTTGTAGCACCTTTGAGACTAAGTGAGTGAAAGAAATAGGTAGCAGAAACTTTCGTAGACTTAAGTCTGTTTCATCAGACGCATGGAGTGAACGTCGTAGGAACAGACCTTTATAGCGATGAATGAGCTATTGCTCATTCACTCCCTGCGTCGGATGAGGTAGACCAATTTCTTTCTCTCGGTTAGACTCAAAGGTGCAGCTAGCTCCCTTTGCTTCCTAGAATCCATTTCAGTATGGTAGCCCTAACTAGGTCCTGAACCATTGTTGTTGTTGTGTGCCTTCAAGTCATTTTCAACTTATGGTGACCCTAAGGTGAACATATCACAGGGTTTTCTAGGGGCTGAGTGTGTGTGTGATGGTCTCCAGGGTAGTAGTCCAGTGCTCAAACCACTACACTACACTGCCTCTCTCTGAACCGTTACAAGCTCCTTACGGGGAAAAAGTTGCTTAGTTTGTTTTCTTCTTCCCCAGAAGCACAGACGCTGCCATTTTGTCTCCAGGAAGTACAGCTACTACCCATTCAGATTCAAACCAAAAGGTTTTCAGAGCTAAAGTTTTTGTTCCTAGAAACATCACTTAGGCATTATGATTAGTAGCCAGTGACAGCATTGAACAGCTTATTGTAACTACATCTAATTCTCCTTTTAAGGTCATCTGATGTTAATGGCCATCAAGATACCCACTACAATCTAAAGACAGTTATTTTCAATATTTACTTCTGCAAGGTTGTCACTTCTGGAAGTCACCTGAACCCAAGGCATGTATAGAGCTTTATAGATTCAAAACCAGCACTTACCTTTCTGGACCTTATCACATAACAAATAGAGCTCCTCTCCCCCTGTGCAGTTCCCATAGTCTTTATTCATCCGGTAGATTTTCAGCTCTGAAGTGTTTGTGGACTCTGCAAGCACCAAAACCCAGGGTTAGAATCTGGCCCTTTTTGTATAATCACACAGCGAGTAAAACAAGTCAAGTATATTACAAACTGCAATTGAAAATGTCATATATGATACACAAAACAGTGTTAGCATATGATGAAACAATCAAAACTTATCAGAATAATGGTCCAGATAAATTTGGATTTCTTTTTGAAAAATGTTTTTGTTTTGTTTGTATTTTTAAAGGGAAAAGGAGAGCCTATCCATGGTCATTGTAAAGACAGTCAAAAATGAGCGGGGTGGGGAGCAGGATATGACAGACTTGTTTCAGTTTTACTGGCACCAAAAGGACGTAGGTAATCATGAAAAGCAATTTTCTTAAAAGGCTCTTTCACATTATGCAGTTATGGCACTTCGGCTCCTCCGTAGCTGCCATGGCAACATCCTATGGAATCCCGGAATCTTCAGTTTAAGGAAGAGTATTTAAAATTCTCAGGCAGAGAATCAAAGTACAAATCCCATGATTCCACAGGATGCAGCCATAGCCATTAAAGGGGAATCATAGCACTACAACAGTACGATGAGAAAGCTAGTGTCCCAGAATTGTTGTGTGCCTTCAAGTCATTTCTGACTTATAGTGATCCTAAGGGGAGCCTCCTACACGGATTTTTTGGCAAGATTTGTTGATATCTTCCTCTGAAGCCAAGAAAATGTGACTTGCCTAAGGTGACCCACTTGGGTTTCCAGACTGAGTAGGGATTCAAAGCCTGGTCCCCCCCAGGGTCCTAGTCCAACACTCAAACTACTACATAGGACTGGCTGTCTGATGCCTCAGCAAACTACAGATCCCAAGATTCCAGAGGATGTGGCCATGGCAGTTAAATCAGAACCACAGTGTAACATTTGGTGCAGTGAGTAAGGCTTCAGAATCTCAACCCTAAAATGGACTAGATAGGCCCAATAGCCAAAATGCTGTCTCTGACCTTTTTCGGGTTTTTCTTTGCTTGCTTTCCTGGGTGTCCTCCCCTTATCTAGGACTCTGTTATCAGTAATAATTCTTCCCTGCCTTCTAGAGTTCCCCATTACCTACTCTTGTCAAAGATGGGTTCTGAGAGGACAGGGCTGATGTGTCGCGTCTTTCCTGTGCAGTCCTTGTAGGAAGCCTGAAAGCAAATCCTGACCACGTTCATGTCAACTTCCTGGTGGTTTTTTAACGAGCCGGCTGGAGCATGAGAGAAAGAGGGGGAAAGAATGTGGAAATGAAGCAGGGAGAGCAAATGTAAAAGCTTTGGACTCACAGAAAAGAACAGTGCCTCCATCCCACACACCCCTACACAAAAATCCTGTTTTAACTATCATGGGAGCCCAGGAATTATCCATACCCAAGGTAACTTGGTGCGGGGACACTCTCCTCCTGAGCAGGAAAAAAATATTTGTTTTGGAAGATCAAAAAAAAAAAAAGGAGATTGCGTTGACAGAAGGCTCTTAGAGGTCTCTCTCCCCACTCACCTTTGAATGGATCAATTCCGAGCTGCAGTTTTTTCTCTATGGATTCTTCGATGTCCTTTTTCTTCACACACTGGATCCCAAGGTTGTTAAAACTAAGAGGAAAGTTCAGGGTTTCAGAGAGCACCTCAAAAGGAAACATTTTGGCTCCACAGGAACACACAAAGCTGCTTCATATCAAAACGGATCATTCTTCCTTCTAATTGCCAAGGTTTCTGTTTTGCCTTGCCAAACCTTTCACACGACAGAGTTATAACACTATGATAACCACTTTAACTACCATGGCTGAATCCTATAGAGTCCTGGGATTTGTAGTTGGGGAGGCACTAGAGCTCTGTGGCTAAGAATTCTGAATAACTCATGAAACTACAAATCTCAGGATTCCATCAGATGGAGTCATGGTAGCTAAAGTGGAATCATAGCACTATAATGTAGAGTGTGACACAACTTCTTTTGATTGAATACAGGATCATTTGTATCCTAAGTACGTGCTCTACCCTTGAGTTGTTAGGCATTCCCTGAGTAAAATGCTATAACAGCCTTCCCACAACCAACGGTCAGGAATGTAAGCATGAGCTGTAAACTAGCGGTGGGAATCATGTGGCCCTTCAGATGCGGCTGAAGGCTTGTTATGCTGACCAGGTCTTCTGGAGTCCAACAACACTTAGAGTCATATATTCTCCAGCCCTGCTCTAACCACTACACCATACTGGCTCTCAAGCAGTGATAATCAGTTGGACTTTCTCAGCAAACCTCCAAAGGCCCTGAAGCCAGCATAATCAAGAAGGAGGAATGCTGGGAATTGCAGTCCACCAGATATTTAGAGGCTCCCATGATTCTCGCTCTTGCCCAAAGCCAGAGAAAGTTCATAATAAAATGAAGAACTGTCTTAAGGGAACAGTAAACCAGGGCAGACAATGCAATCAAAACCACAGGTCCATGCCCCACAGTGACCCTTTATCCAAGCAAAAACTGAACAGGAAGGTGTTTCATAATGCTGACTTGCTCTGAGCTAATGGAGACGCAGCCATTTTCTGGCAGATCCTGTCAGAAGAAGCAAAGAGCTTTTCGGTAGGGCTGGCTAAAAGCCTCCATCAGTTGAGCAACTCAAGGGGGAAAAAAACTAATCTTTGCATTTTAGGACATCAGAGCCACGCAGCAAATCCCCTCTGCAAATGTGGCACGACTCCTCCAAAGACAATCTTCTCTGAAGTGGCGCCTTCCCAGTCTGTTGGACTATAACTCCCACCATCCCATCCACCATGATCAGTGGGCATGCTTGGCTGGGGATGGTGGAGACTGTAATTCTAAACATCCAGAGGTCACCAGGTTGGGAAAACCTGTGCTTAGAAAGATGTCACCTCTTTGCTACCATTTCTCAGATTTGGAAAAGAGAGTGGAATCATTCGTACTGTCACAAAATGGCCCTTTGTGTGCCACCAAGAAAGGCAGCTACAAAGAAAGCCATAAGCTCTTAGCCACAGAACTCAAGGAAGGCAAAAAATGACCTGTGTTTGGGGTTGATGCGAGGCTTCAGTGTCACTTCGCAAAGGCCGTTGTGGCAGTCTTTCCCCACCAGGCTGTGGGGGTGGATTCGGTAAGGCCAGTCTTTCCACACCAAGCACGCTGTCACCTTCACTTCTGAGATCCCTGCAAAATTCTGAAGCTGGAGGAACAAGCAGAGGGAGAGGCATTCACCCAGTTGTTGCCACGCTTCTGCAACACTTCACAGATAAAAACCCAGACACATGTGCCCAATCCACATCAGAGCATAATCATGATAACAAAAGTAATTAATGAGGAAGAACACACAAGCTAGGAGAGGCTGCAGGAGTTTACTCCTGCCTGAGTCTACTGGGGAGACTCCAAATTCTTACCTCCATGACGCTAAGGTAACGGAGTGTGTACAGCTTTTGTACTTTGAACTTAATTTGCAGCAATTGAAGTAAGCTAAGGACCAAGGAGGAAGAAACCGGGACTCTTTAAAAACAGCCAAGAAAGTGGGGTGGCAGATGATTAACCAGGGCCATCCCTGCCAAATCAGGACATTTGGAGCATAGGCAGAGAGGGCCAAATATGATTTCTACTGCTGCAAAGGTATGACTCTACTCAGGCTTTCCTCCTTGTTTCTCACAGTTGAAGGATATGGCTGTTGCACTTACGCCATTTCTGTGCTACACTGTTATACTGCTATTATTCCATTTTCCACACCCTATGGAATTCTGGGGTTTGCAGTTTGAGGAGGAGCCTGTAGAAATCTCAGCCAGAGAGCCTCAGTAAACCACAAACCCCAGAATTCCACAGAATGCTGAAAGTGGAATAATAGCACTGTAACAATATAGTGCAGAAACAGCCTTAGACAAGCCTCAGTTGAGCTGACCCATTCCTGAAGGCAGGGCCTCCACAGGCTCTCTACAACAGGTACACTTGCTTTGCTTCTCTCTTCTTTAAAAGAGGGAAGTTTCTTTCCCAGGAAGTCTGCATACCAGTAATGCCAACAGGAGCTTTTTGTTCCAGACCTAATTGCCATACCATGGAGGAGATTTTTGTTTCCCGTTCTAAATACTTTCTTCCTGATGAGGATCCGCACTCACCTCGATGGTCGGCAGGGTTTTGTTGGTTTCCGTGCTGCATTCGCCCAAGATGCTTCCCGCTGACCTGCCTTCACACTGGTAGCGGAAACGCATCCCTCTCTGCTTGGGCTGCTCCGTGATCACCAGCTTGAGCTGCTCCTGAAAGTTTTCGTCCAGCTGCTCTTGGGGCATCATGGGATGCCTGGAAGGGGCGGATGGAGGCCAAGGACCCTCCGAGCATCCGCCGTCAGGCTGCAAAGCGAGCGACGGCCGTCTTGGAATCAGCTCAGGCCTCAGCGACAAGTTGTTAAGGTTCTGGGAAAGTTGAGATGCCGAAGGATCTTGGGGAAAGCAAGAGGGGGTCGGGCAAGGCGAGCGAAACTGCTCCAGGGTGAGGTGTAACAGGCTCATTTCTGCAGGTTCAGCAAGTCTCTGCATCCTAGCAGGAGAGGGTAAGTTGGGGCATCTGGAAATCAGCCTGGGCGGCTCATTAAGAGAAACCCTGACGGGACGTGGCACGGGGCTGACCTCAAAGCCGTCTTCCTTGATCAGTTCATCAATAAGGTCTGGAAAGAAAAAGAGAGGTGAGTTTTCAGGTGATGGTATGTAGTTTTCAAGCTCCAAAGCAACGGTGCGGAACCTCTTTACGCCCAAAAGCCAAATTCCGTTTCAGAGAAGTGCTTACAGGGGCCAAAGGCAAAAGGGAATTATCAAGGCAGTATACCAGCAGTGCTCAGCTGAACATTCTTATTAGAAGTATATCTAGAGCAGCTTGCAAATTCAATTAAAATTGAATGTAATCAAAATTAAAAATAAGAAGAAATACAATACAGATAAAAACAGAAAAGATTGACCTTAAAATGAAATGAAACTACTATGGACAGTATCAAATATACTTTAAAATGTACATTTTAAAATGATAAAAAGCAGTTTGAAAAAAGCACCCCCTTAAAAGTTCTTTAAAAAAAACTTTAAGTCTCAAGTCTTGTTAGAATAAAAATGTTGGTTTTTAACATGAACCTTCCCAAGGTGGTATAGAAAACTTAAAACTGTCAAATGCTGATCAAACTATCAAATACTAATTATTGAGGCCAAAGAGCTCTGTGGCTGAGAATTCTAAATGCGCCTCCCTAAATTGCAAACCCCAGAATTCCATAGGATGTTGAAAGTGGAATAATAGCACTATAACAGTGTAGTGTGGAAAGGCCCTTGGAGATGGATGCCACTTCTTTAATTTTTGCAACTCTTTTCTCAAGCATCAGACAAGAATAATTTCTAACACTGATTTGCATAAGTAGAACTTCCCCAGCTTCCTTTATTCCACACCTGCGGTGTTGAGTGACTTCATACACGTCATATTTGTCACATGAAGGTCTGAAGCAGAGTCCTATTAGCAAACCACAGCCTGCCCAGTTACATGTGATCCAAGCCGTACCTGTATACATCATTTACCTACACAAAAAAAATTCTCCTTACCTGATATTAACAATACACCCCAAGCCCCAGAATGCTTACCTAGGTCTCCTGCAAAAGAAAAAAGAAAGAAAGAAAATTGATATTTTTAAAATCAGGATCCACCATATAGGACACGTCTATACAAGACAGCATAAGATTTTATGTCCTGATCAGCTCAAATGTCATCAAGTTTCTAGGCCTCATGGCATCAAAGAGAGGTTTGGGCTTATTTTATTAAATGCAAAATTAGGGGAAGTCTGGACAATAGTTTCAGAAATCATGATCACATACCTGCCAACTTCCCCCATTTGTCAGGGACAGTTTCCAGTTTCTTTCATCCCATTTTTTTTCAGCTGCTTTTAAAATGCCCCAGTTTCTGTCTCCTCTTCTCGCTTTGTCATCCACTTACTTCAACTGCTGCAAACTGAGTTCAAATTGCAGAAGCAGTTTGCACTCAGTTAACTCAGCAGGGGCGGAGAGGACCAGAGAGGGCAAAATTTTGCCCTTCTTGGTAGGCTCAGGCAAAAGCAAATTGCTGCAGCCTCTCTAGCTCGCATGATCTGCCTTATTAATAACTTTTATCATTGTGACCACACTCTGATGTTTCTTGGTCACCCATATCCCTGTTTTGATCTGTGAAATGTTGGAAGGCATGTAGTTAATAACAACAAAGCTCAGGGAAAAACCACAAAGAGAATTTCCCAGAATTAGAGTAGCAAGATCTCGTGCGCGCGCACGCCATTTCCACACTTTCCTCAAAGGCCCCCCTCTAAACTGCAAACTCCAGGATTCCATAGGATGTTGAAAGTGGAATAATAGCACCATAACAGTCAAGTGCGGAAACGGCCTCTCTCTCTCTCTCTCTCTCAATCTCCCACACACACATACACACTTATTGCTCCCTGTTCTGGGACTTCCAGCAATTTGATAGACGTGCAGCTTAGACCTTGAAAACATTACCTTTTGGGACTGCAATTTCCTGAATTCCCAAGCTGGCTGTGGAATTCTATAAATTATGGTCTGTAACCTTTCCAAGCTGTGATCTGCAGATTGATAGCTAAGCTGCTATTAAAGCCAAAGAACACCCCCGCAAAAAACACCAAACTATTTTTAAGTTAGTTGCTAATCATGGACAGAGCAGGTCACTCCTACTCCTTGCAGCCCCTTACCTGATGGTCTTTGTTTGCATTCTCAAAGTCTGTATTGGCCATTCTGTTCACAACTGCCACATAACCCCTGAACCTTTATCAAAGTTACTTCCTAGACTTTCCCTTTTATTTTGTCTATCACTGACAATAGCAGGAAAAAAACATAAATTTTGGGCCTTTTTTTTTTTTAAAAAAAAGATGACTTTGGAAGGTTATTCGTGAATCAAATGTTAGCCAGCCTTACCAGGGGTTTCTATGTTTGGCTGCATCATGGACAAGCCGGAAGCTGGAAGGGCAGTACCTGTATAAAAACATATAGACAATGCTGAGGATTTGTACTCTACCGTCCAACTACCAGACTTTATTCAATCTATCTCTGGAAACTGGAATTTCCCATAACAAATCAGGTTGAAACTCTTTAACACGCATTTTAGTCAAAACACAGGGAAGTTAATTTTTTGGGCTGCAAAACCCCACCAAACACAGCAATGGCCATGTGTATTAACAACAAATATAGGCACTACAGCACATCATTAAAGGCCCTTTCGCCAAGAGTAGTCACTTCTCAAGGCCCTGGGAAAACAAGTAACGGTCTTTACCTCCCTATGGAAAGGTAACACGGGCACAAGTCTAGCCTCTCTGCAAAGAGAATTCCAGAGCCTGGGATCAATCTGTTCTCACCTGTCCTATGTTCCAACTCTCCTAATTTGGCCAGGGCAGCACCAATTAATCTTCTCCTGTCCCAGTTTTCAATTGTTTTCAATATGACCCATTTTCTCTCTCCGCCTCCCACTTTCCCCCTTTGTCCTCAGCTTACTTCAGTTGCTGAAAACTGAATTCAAACACAGTTTGCACTCCGCTAACTCGGCAGGGGAGAGAGGAGAGCAGAATCTTGCTCTTCATAGTAAGCTCAGGCAAAAGCAAACTGCCGCAACATCTCTTAGCTTGTGTGTACTTCCTCGTGGATATCTTTTTCCGTCTTGACTGCACTTTGATGTTGCTTGGCTACATGGATCCCAGGTTTCATCTGTGAAATGTTGGAGGGTATTCTGTGAGGGTTTGGAAACAAGGAGAAGGGCCTCCTTTTAAGATCTCAAAACACGGAGAAGCTCATATGGAAAAATACAGTCTGTCAGCCTGGATCTGCACTACATAGGGTTTTTATGATCACAGGTTGCACTTCAAATTGTGCCCAGAAATGGACCAGCAGCCACTGGAATTGTTGCAACAAGGGAGTTGTGTGCTTTTCTGCAGCCGGGCCCACTTAACAATCTGGTTACTGCTCTCTGAATTAGCTGAAGTTTCCAATCAAGCAAAGGGAACCCAATGTGTCCAGCAATAATCCAAACCACATTATAGGTAACATGATTGCTAGTAATGCAAAGTAATCTACCATGAATGCATCCTAAATCACAAGGACTAGAAACTTAATACATTCTTGTGATGCAGACTTGCTTACGAACATGACAACTGCAATTTATCAGATGCATTCTCCGCTTCAAGTGACACCATGCAACCAGTAGCAGCTAAGCAAATAAAGCCACAAAAGCGCTAGTCCACAAAAAGTGAGATTTACCTGCCCACATATACTGATGCTGAGCTGTTGGGAGCATAAAGAAACACCAGCATTTGTCATGATTACCTGCCTGGTTCTCAGAAGGCAATTCTTGGTTGCCACAACCTGTGTTTACAAATCCAAACAACCACAAAAGCTACAAAAAAAAAACCCAAAAACAAAACCCAGAATTGCTTCCTGTTGTGTATCTGTTATAATTTGTGTTAAGCCACCTTGAGTCCCTGTTCTGGGAAAAGGCTGAGGGCACAAATAAAGAAAAAGAATGAAAGCAAATGATTATCCAAGGCAAAACAAGGGCAAACAACTTGTGGCTCTCCAGATGTGCAACTCCCATCCGCTTTAGCCAAGATAGCCAACAGGTGAGGGATAATGGAAGTTGCAGTCCAGCTGTATCAGGAGGGCTTTCAGTTGCCCACCGTGCTTTAAGAAATCAAAGAACGCAAATAAAAAGTTTTTTTTTTCCAGAAACATATTCATCCATCTGCTTGCATGAGAGGGCAGAGAGAAATCAAACCTTACAGCCAGTCAGCCATTCCAAACAACAGGGAAGAAGTGAAACAACACACCCAAACACACCAACTTGTTTTCATAGCACATCCATGTGCAGAAATTAGAAGGCACAGTGTGGGCCAAAAGACAGAAATCAGCCAGTTGCAGTCAGCAGAGTTTGAGAAAAGCTCAGTTTGGATGGAATACAGCTCCCTAAATGCCAAGCTGTCTCATGAGGGAGGGGGTCTTTGGGGAGTTATAGTTTTTCCCACCTCCTGCACCAGAGAATGCCAAGATCTCACTACGCTGGTGGTGGGAAGAATCATGCAGCCCTCCCAACAGGGTTCACCTGCCACTCCAGCTACCAGCAACTAGTCCCTGGCACAGAAGGATGAGAGCTGCAGTCCAGTCGTATAGGGAGAGACCCTCTCCAACAGTTCACAGGTGAAAACCAGGATCCATGTGGCCAAGCAACATCAGAGTGCGGTCCAGACGATATGTTGTTAATGAGGCAGAGCATCCAAGGCAGGAGAGGCTGCAGAAATTAGCTTTTTCCTGAACCTACCGGGAAGGGCAAGATTCCGCACCCACCCCTTCCCCTTTTGCTGAGTTAAAGGGGCGTCATTTTACCCTCTGAACTTCGGTCATTTCTGCGCTAGACTCTTATACCCATATTATTCCACTTCAAACATCCCACGGAATCCTGGGCTTTGCAGTTTCCCTCCCAACGTCCCGTTGGACGTTGAAAGTGGAATAATAGCTCTGTAACAGTCTAGTGTGGAAACGGCCTTCGTCTGTAGCAGCTGAAGTAAGAGGAAAGTGGGAGGAGGACGAGGAGAGAGAGGGCTGGGGCTTTTTAAAAGCAGCCGGAAAAGTGGAGAGGAGAAGGGATTCAAGGAGGGCCGAAGCTCATTCCCACCCATGCAAAGTTGTCAGACCGGGCTTCTTCCCTGCCTCCGCCGCTCCCCCGGGCTCTTCTCTCTCAGCCCCAAGGCCTCCATGGACCTTACTGTCGGCCCCCCACTGATTCCGGCGAGGAAGCCACGAGCCCCTGGGCTAGTAGCCCCTCCTCCTCCCCGCCCCCCCACTCCCTTCCAGCTGTCTCGTACCTAGAGGGGGAGCCAACATCCCTTCCTCCTGCCGGGCGGCGGCTGCTGGCGGCGGCGGCGGCGGCGGCGGCGACTTCAGGCTCGGGCTATTCATGACCCGCTGGCCAAGCCCACATCGCCCCCTCGCCCAGCCTTAAAGCCTACTTTTTGTTTTTTCCTCCTTTTAATCCCCCTCCCTCTTTCGCATCTCCTGATCTAAACGGGGAGGAAAAAAAGGAGGCGGAGTTTTCTCCTTGGAATTCCCCTGTCCGGCCGGCCGCTGCGCCCCGATTGGCTGAGGGCAGTGATGAGGTCACCCCGAATGGAACGGGAAACCCCCCCTGCCTGGCGGTAAAGGGGCGGAGCTCCCGGATTAAACAGGAAAAAAAAAGAAAGAAGGAGCCGGGGGCGGTTTCTCTTTCACCGCCTCCCAAAGCCCATGCCCCCGCGGGAAGGGGAAAAATGCCCTTTCCTTTAAATTATTCTTGTTTCCCAAAGTGCCGCCACGCCTTCCCCATGCTGGAAAGGCTGTTTGCCATCAGGAGGAGGCATTACTGTAAGATCACCTGTTCCCAAAGCTGGAGGTTCCACTGAGCTTCAAAGAGCAAAACTCCAAAAGATACTTTTTTTAAAAAAACTACAACGAGGCCATTTCTGCACTACCCTGTTCTACCGCTATTATTCCACTTTCGACGTCCTCTGGAATCCTGGGGTTTGCAGTTTAGGGAGGGGCCCTTTAGAATTCTCAGCCACAGAGCTCTTGGGCCTCAGGAAACTACAGACCCCAGAATTCCCCAGGAGGTTGGAAGTGGAATAATAGCGCCGTAACAGCGTGGTGCGGAAATGGTCCCAGTTACTCCTCTGCCCTCATAGAATCAGAGTCGGAAGAGACCCCAGGGGCCATCCAGTCCAACCCCCTTTGATGCAGGAATGGACATCGAAGCATTCTCCACCAGACGGCCATCCAGCTTCTGCTTAAAAACCTCCAAAGAAAGAGACTCCAACACACTCTGAGGCAGCAGATTCCCCTGCTGAACGGCTCCGACCGTCAGGAAGTTCTTCCTAAGGTTCAGGTGGAATCTCCTTTCCTGCAGCTTGAATCCATTGCTCCTTGTCCTAGTCTCTGCAGCAGCGACAAACAAGTCTGCTCCCTCCTCGACATGACATCCCTTCAAATGTTTAAACATGGCTATCATGTCCCCTCTTAACCATTTTTCTGCAGACTAAACACCCTCAGCTCCCTCTCCTGTAAGTAGTCCAATAAGGGTATTTGTTGTTGCCATGTGCCTTCAAGTTGCTTCCAACTTATGGTGACCTTAAGGCAAAGTTATCACTTTTTTTCCCCAAGATTTGCTCGGGGTGTGCTTTGGCCTCTCTCTGAGGCTGAGAGAGTGCGATTAGCCTAAGGTCACCCAGTGGGTTTCCATGGCTGAGCAGGGATTTGAACACTGGTCTTCTAGTCCAGCCGCCATGCTGGCTGCCACATGTGGCTATATCTACACATTTTAGCAGTTGGATACCATTTTTTAAAATTTTTATATACCAAATATTCTGACTTTACATAATCCAATAGTACTTTAGCAAACTCCATTTTTTTCATAAAATATATAAAGGAAAAAAAAATATACACATATGTTTTTAACATTAACAGTTTTTACGTTATATATTGTAACATCCCATCACGACAACAAAAAAATATTTCACAAATTGTAGATTCAGTTAAAAACATCTGAAATCAGTTTGGACTTCGGGAAAGTGTGATACCATCTTAATTGTCATGGCTCCATGCTATAAATTCATGGCATTTGTAGTTTCCTGAACTATAGGGTCACAGGTCTCTAAGGGGATTCCAAATCCCTCACCAAACTACAATTTTCCTTTGGTTTACAATGATGGCTGCAAACTGAGGCCATTTCCGCGCTAGGCAGTTCAACATCCTATGGAATCCTGGGTTTGCAGTTTAGGGAACGGCCAGCCGGGTCAGGGGCAGAAGTAGTTTGCAGTGAATTAATTCAGCATGGGGAAGAGGAGGAGAATCTTGCCCTTCCCAGTAAGCTGAGGCAAAAGCAACCTGCTACATCCTTTCCTAGCTTGTGTGTTCTTCTCCTTAAATAACTTTTGCCATCTTAACAACATTCTGATGTCACTTGGCCACGTGTCCCAATTTTCCTCTATTAACCGTTGGACGGTATGTCTCTAGTACAGAACTTTGGGCTTCCAGGTGTTTTGGACTTTAGCTCCCAGGAGTTCCAACCCTCAGCCATGCTCACTGAGGCTTCTGGGAACTGATGCCCCAAAATGTGGAGGACCACAGTTTGGGAACCACTGCTTAGACAACAGAAATGAGTATCATACCAAACCAGAAATCCCAGCTGCATTCCATCGGATGGCATCATGACCATTAAAGTGGGGTCAAACCACTATAACTCTATAAATGTACAATATTTGCAGATCCGCCTGAACTTAAGGCAAGCAAATAAGCAAGGTTATTTATTAATGGCAACTCTAGCTTGTATTGGACTACACATCCCACCACACCAGCTCTGGAACTCCTTCCCAAAGAACTCAGATTGGTATCTCTCTACTTTTCTGCAGTCAAGTAAAGATGCTTTTATTCCCACAGGTGTTCAATGTGTAATTATATATGGCCAGTCTGATGAATGTGCTGGATGTTGTTAATTGTGTATATGGGTGTGTGAGTTTTTAATTGCATATTCTAGCTTTGTTTTAATTCCCTTCAATTGTTTAATTGTGTTGGAACTTTTGTATTCTATGGTTTCTAACTATGTCTTTTTAATTGTTGTAGGCCACTTTGGGTCCCACCTGGGGAAAAAGTGGGGTATAAATAAAGGGAAGAAGGTGGAGGTCTATACCAGAGGAGTGAACAAGGCACACAGAAAGATAAATGCAGAGATAGGATAAATACACAGAAGGATAAATGCTCATGCATGATGCCTGCAGCTGGAGAAAGAACATCAGTGTTTTTGCCTTGCTTCAAAACCACGTTTGTGTGTATGAAAAGAAGCATAATAAAGAAGCTTAAGGGTGTGGAGAAATCCACAGGAAGTTTTGTGCTCTCACCAGATTTTCCTTCTTGTTTCGTGCCCTCTCCAAATTGCACGCTGGAGGCAGGACTCAAATTTCAAGATTTCTTTCTAGGCTCTTTCTCTTTCTGTTCCTGCTATTGCTATTTCTTTTTTCCTCCTCTCCTTCACTCGGTTCATCTTTCAGGTTCCGCGTTTCCTGGCTGATTTCTTGGAAGGGGATGGGAAATTGGGAATGATGTCCAATTCTAGGAAAAGCAAACAGGGCTGGCAGGAGAGGAAGAGAGAGAAGGAGCAGGCTGCCTTAACTGGAACAAACAGCCGCGTTCCTGCTTTTGACACCGGAAGCTCCTGCACGAATTTTTTTAGAAAAGTTCTTAGCCTAGAGGATCAGACATGTGGTTTCTATCAACAGTCCCCACCCCACCCCGCCCACTACGCCAAAGAGGTAAAGGCGACAGAGAGCAGAGTGGTAAAATCTGAAAGGAACAGCAGAAAGGAAAAAAGTTTCTCCGTATTTCTCATCTAACCAGGAAAGCAACCTAAGTGTATATTTAAAAGGTTGGAAAGTTATTTCTTTAAAATTACTTTTTTAAAAAAGTGTACATCCACTTGGCTACCACAGCAGTCTCCTATAGATTTCTGGGATTTTGTAGTGTGATGAGGCACCACACAGCTCAGTGGCAGGCATTCCAAGTCTTCTGCAACACTACAAATCCAGGATTCCATAGGAGGGAGCCAGGGCAGTTAAAGTGGGATGAATACACTATAATTGTGTAGTGTGAAAGACATGTATCAACAAGAGAATGGTATCTATTCAAAGCGCTTCAAAAAATGCCCTGAACTGCTAACTCTTTAAAAGTATTGCAACTAGAAGCTAATACTAAGAATCATAGAGTTGGAAGAGACCACAAAGGTCATCCAGTCCAATCCTGTTCTGTCATGTAGGAACACACAACCAAAGCACTCCTGACAGATGGCCATCCAGCCTCTATTTAAAAACCTCCAACACAGGAGATTCCACCATACTCGAGTCAATGTATCCCATTGTCAAACTGTTCTTACTATCAGGAAGTTCTTTTCCTGTAGTTCCAATCCATTGCTCCCCATCCTGGAGCATCAGAAAACTTACCATGCCAGGAAAGTAACTTGGCTGTTATTCATCACATCACTTTTGAAATGTAATCTCATTTCTTGGTCTAGTAGGCCATTTCCACACTACACTGTTATAGTGCTATTATTCCACTTTCGACCTCCTGTGGAATTCTGCGGTTTGTAATTCACTGAAGCCAAAGACTAATCTGGCTGAGAATTTTAAATGCCCTTCCCTAAACTGCAAACCCCAGGATTCCATAGGATGTTGAAAGTGGAATAGTAGCATTATAACTATGATGATCCAGGAGACTAGAATTCGATTCCCACTGGGTGATCTTGGGTGCATCACGCACTCTCAGCCCCAGAAAATCCTGTGATAGGTTGGCCGTAGGGTCACCGTAACTCTGAAATGACCTGAAGGCACATAACTCAAAAAGTAATGAATGTCAGGTAAACAAAGGTTGCTTAGAACCTGGACTCTTTGGCTACAGGTGGTGGGAACACAAGGGATGGTCTTCTCAGTGGCTGCCCCAGGCTCTGGAATTTCCTCTGTAGGCACATTGGAATGATCCCCTTCTTGTTGTCCTTCCACTGACAGGTTAAGACTTTTTATTCTAATAGGCTTTTGGAATTGAAGGTTTTTAAGGAAAGGGTGTTTTAAGAGGGCATATATTTTAATAAATTGTAATATATTAGATGACTTTTTATTCTCTTTATGGATATGTTTTAAATCATTTCACTTTCTAATTCTATTTTAATTTTGGTATGTTTATGTTTAAATGGCATTGTAACTATTTTAATTTGTAAGCTGCCCCGAGTCCACGTTTTGGAGGAGAAACACAGGGTGTAAGTAAAGTTAATGATAATACTATCTCTGGTAAGAATTGCTCAGTTGCACCAGAGCAAATTTTGGCATCTTCCAGCATCAGCACAGCCAGCTAGAGTTTGCTAGGATCTCCCCACAAAAAGGCCCAGAAGAATGATCCTTGATCCTTAGCTTTTGGAATGACAGTGTACACCTTGTGAATGTATGGAAGGGATGTCGCTAGGGTTGTCAGACTGAAAACTGGAGATGGCTCCTTTACCTTTCGTGGTTGTATAGAATAGCAAATTCCAGCAGGTGTTGCATGTTAGCAAAAAACAGGTAACAAATAACATGGTTGAAATGTCCTCTTCTATGTAGTCATTAAATGTCCAGAATCCCCCTCTAGTTTTCACCTTGGCAAGTAGCTCATTAGGCAAAACAAGAATTTTGCAGGCAAGAGGTCCCTGATTCAACTCCCAGCAACCTCCGCTTAAATCAGGAGTGGGAGCCATACCACCTGAATGTTAGTGTGAACTGCAAATTCCACAGTTGAAAACAAGAATACATGTGTTCAAGCGACATCAGAGTGTGGCCAGGATGGCAGAAGTTATTCATGAGGAAGAACATACAAGCTAGGAGAGGCTGCAGCAGTGTGCTTTTGCCGGAGCTTTTTGGAAAGGACAATGTTCCACTCCCCTTCTCTTTGCACTTTGCAGCACTTTGCAGCAATGGAAGTAGGCTGAGCACAAAGAGCAGAAGTGGGAGGAGGAGAAAGAAGCCGGGACATTTTAAAAACATTAGAAAAAGTGGGATGGCAAAGGATCAATTGGGACTATTCCTGCTCAACAGGAACAACTGGAGAGTATGGTATGAGAACATATATTCTACATCCAAACTATCCTAGACCATTTCCACACTAGACTCTTATAGCGCTATTATTCCACTTTCAACATCCTCTGGAATCCCCAGGGCCCCTCCCTAAACTGCAAACCCTAGGATTCCATAGGATATTGAAAGTGGAATAATAGCGCTGTAACAGTCTAGTGCGGAAATGGCCCTAGATTCAGATTGCCAGTAGGACTGGGAGGAAAAACTTTATAACTCTGGAAAGACAGTCAGATTAGACATGACTGACCAATGGTCTGACTTAGTATAAGGTAGATAACTGTGTCCCAAATGGCTGGATAGCATCTACTAAACACTAATGCCTATGTTAGTGAAGAATATTTTTTTTCCTCACTTGTGTTGGATCTAGATTTACTCAAGTCCAGAGAAGGCCTATTTGAAATACCATAGACATGATTGTCTCAAGCCCTGTTGATCTCACTGAGTCTACTCTAGGTATGAATAAAAGTGACTACAGGAGCAAATCTTTTGTTCCAAAATGCAAACAAAAGCACAACACAAAATCACATGGAGGTTGACTTCTTATTTTAATCCTTCCTCAATTAACACAGATGGAAGCAGAAGTCTATAAAAAAGAGAAGGGATGTGGCTCCCCATTTTCTGTTATTTCCATAAATAATCAGACAAGAGATTTGCTTTGTGTGCTGCTGTGGTTGTGAGTTCTGAAGAAGTAGCAAGTATTTTGCATCGATTAATCCAAAACAAAAAAAGGGTTTATTTTGTGGAACTGAGGGGCTTGGAAGTATTTGACATAACCAAACATCAGATTAAATAATGTCATGTAACTGAGGGTTTCTTTCTTCCACATCCCTGGTTGCAGTTGTTATAGTTAACAACTATATTGATGTTACCAGATCTATATTTATTATAGAATTTCTACTAATAACTGCACTAATTTAATATAGGGATTTTCTGCCATTATTGTAACAGTTGTTGTACCATTTTGCATCACGCGTGTACCTTTTCTGATGGTTGGTAATAATATCCCACGTGTGGAGGGAGAAGGGGAAGCAGAACTTGTAACAGTTACCTTTCTTGAAAAACTCACATTTTTCCAGCCAAGCATCACCAGTGACCAAACTTCCTTAGGGATCTTGGGAATTGTTATCCCAAGAAGTAATGGTTCTAAGCCCTGGAAAAGGTATTAAAAATTTAAATATTAGAGGCAATATCTCCTCTATCTGCTTGGCAAATTTAGAAAAGGAGAGGAGAATTTATTTCCTACTCTGGTTTTTAAACAGAAGCAACTCAGTGGAAATGTGCAACAGTGCCTCTGTGTTGTAGTGAAATGATCCCTAGCCCAGCAAGTCTTAAGTTTTAAATGCTCACAGACTTAAAGCAACATCTAAAAATTCACATACGGTTTTTGATTTCCTTCACATGGACCATTTCCGCACTAGACTGTTATAGCGCTATTATTCCACTTTCAACATCCTATGGAATCCTGGGGTTTGCAGTTTAGGGAGGGCCCTCAAGGGCCCCAGGATTCCACAGGATGTTGAAAGCGGAATAATAGTGCTATAACGGTCTAGTGCGGAAATGGCCACGGACTACTCTGAAACAAAAATAATCACAACACACATCTGAAGACTAAATTTGTGCCTTTAAATTTGGTCTGACAGGAAAAACTCAAAAAAACAGGAAGGCGGGGAAAAAAAGGGGAACAAACGTATTTTTAAATCCATGGATTGCAAAGCCTATCACTGAACATAGTGAAGTAACTTTTAAGAAATAATTCGTCCACTACCCGTCACAGTGTTTAAAAATGTAGGTCTGCCGTTACTAACCAGTCGCACTTACTCAAGTAACTCGTTACAGTCGTTATATTGTCACCTCCTTGCTTTTCTATTGCTTTGCTGGGAGGGGGAGGTTAGAATCGATATAGGGGATGGCATACAACGTCATCAGCGCCTGTCAAAACACCCACAAAAATGCCTGTTTCAAAGTAATGGGTGGTGAGCGTTCCTCGTTACACCAAAAAAAGTAATTTTGTCCACGCTCATACATATCCTTACCCCTATTTTGGCTTAATTCCACCCTGGCTCGCTAGAAATCAACTCGCTGCAGGTGGTCGGTTGGTTTGTGCCTCTTCGCTTCCCAGATCTATCCAGATGTTATGCGCCTTAGTGCGTCTTTATGCAAAAGAGCTCCTAAGGATATTACGGTAGCCGGAATTCTAGCTCGGACACAGGACGTCGAAAGTGGAATAATAGCGCTATAACAGTCTAGTGCGGAAATGGCCGCGTTCGGGGGTATCCGCGCTCGCCATGCGGAAAAATACAACATCCACAAAAGCGCGATGCTTTTATTGCTGGTTCGTGGATTTCGGAGAATTACGGTAGCTGGCAGCCGCTCGCCTCCTGCCGAGCAAGAGGCGGTCACGTGGCCCTGGGCCAGCCCCTGGTGGTCACGTGGCCCTGGGCAAGAACGGGACTTGAGGAGAAGGAGGCGGAGGAGGAAGGGAAGGAGTCTCGCGAGAACTGCACCAGGCAACGGCGCAGCAAGATGGCGGCGCCGGAGACGGCGACGGCGGGTGCTGGGACCGGCCCTGAACAGGTAAGGGTCATGGTGTACCTCTTTTTTTTTTTCCCCCTCTCCGCTTCATCCTTCTCTCAAGGGAGTTGTCCTTTAGGGGTTCTTCTTCCCTGCAGGGCGAATGCCCTCCGCCACGGCTCACCTACCTCTTGCCCCAGGCTCCCGGGGGGGGCACTTCCCCTCCTGCCCCGGCTCCTCCCTTCCCCTCCTGGCAGTCACGCAACTCCCACCTTTCACCAAAATGGGACTCTGAGGCGACTCTCCGTCTTTATGTTCCCCAGTCCGTAGGCTCCGTTCCCTGTGAGTGATTTAATTGTGACGGGTTGAATCTTCGTGCATTCGTTACCTTTAGTTACAAGCGTTGAAATCTTTTTTTTTTCCTTCTAAATTGCTCAGGGTAACTTGAGGGTGGAGGGAAGGGAAGGGAGTGGTTCTCTCGTATTAGGCTCCTGACCAAAACAACAACTCCGCGAGGGAGGCTTGACCAAGAGGCATGACATGGGCCATTTCCACACTAGCCTGTTATAGCGCTCTTATTCCACTTTCAACCTCCTATGGAATCCTGGGGTTTGCAGTTTAGAGAGGGGCCCTTGAGGCTCCTCCCTGAACTGCAAACCCCAGGATTCCATAGGAGGTTGAAAGTGGAATAATAGCGCCATAACAGGCTGGTGCGGAAATGGCCATAGCCTTACAAGCCATCATCCTGCCCCAGGGATAAATTTGACCCGAATCAAATTTATTTTATTTGTCCCTCGACTTTATTTGAAGGACCTCAGTGTAGCCCATTTGGTTCTTATCTGCTCATTTTAATTCTCTTAATAAATCTGTAAGGCAGGTTTTGTGCTGAAAGGTGGTGACTAGACCAAGGTTCCTTAGGGAGCTTTGTGGCTGACTGGAGGATTTGAACCTGGGTCTCATCCATCTCAGTGTGACAGTTATCTAAGAGCTTGCGTGCTTTGCAGGTCACATAGCTCCATCTGATAATAAGCAGTGGGAGCTTTGGCCACTGTATAATACCTCCTTTGCCTGCACCAGATACCTATAAAGTCTCTCCATAGTGTTTGACAGGCTGGCTCAACCCAGCATAGCATGGTCCTCTGTGTGGTTTCCCGCATCAGGTGAGAGAAGGCTTTTGGTGTTTGGTCAGGTGCTGTTGTGTGGCAAATAGACTGTGTGAATTGGCTCTGGCCATTCAGGAAAGACATTCAACCCAGATTTCTCTCCACTGTAGGTCTCATGTTGCCTTGCACTATGCAGGACCAGCTAGAATACGTTCTTTTCTGGAGTGGTACACAGTGTTGGTCTGACCTCCCAGTCCTTTTAGATACACCTTTCTCTCTACTCTCTACACTTGGTTTCTGTTTGATTTTCTTGATTCCTTAGACATTCTGTCTCTGTCTCCATTTCAGGCAGAGGTAAGCAACATGTGGCTTTCCAAATGTTAGTGAATTGTGACTCCTTTCACCATTGGCTGTGCTGTCTAGAGCTGAAAGGAGTTACAGTCCAATCTCTGGAAGGCCATAGGTTGTCTATCTCTGATTCTTATGTGCCTGCCCATGGACAACCTCATATTCACTTTTCACTCCTCAACAACCTCTGAAACAAATTACTTCTGCTTTTCTCCCTTATAAAGAAAATAGGAGATCTGATCATTCTGCCAGTTCTTGTCTGACTTGTATGTCAGTCTCCATTTCTGCCTTTGCTCCAATCCTTTCTTGGTCAGCATCTTTCTTTTTGTTCCAAAATTAATCCTACTTGTTTCTCCCCACCTCACCATATTACCATCATAGCAACTTACCCCTTAAAATAATAGATCCCATTTTATACTCTCTCTGTGTCATCTTAGGTTAAAAGGATTGCATGGTGTTTTCTTCAGCATCATCTTCTCTACATCTGCTGTTCTTGTGGAATTGCTAATCTTTTTTCTTCATCTGATGAATCGAACTTTAGCCTCCTTGCTTTATTTCCGCCTCCCTTCCTCCACCCACATGAAATTTCCCCTTTGGCCCTGCCCATTCTGTCATTTTGCTAACATCCCTTTAAAAATACCTTTCTGCACAATGCTTTTTAATTTGTCAAATGAATGCTTTCCCTTTACTTATTGCCCCCTCATACACTTTTGCAAGTTCTCTTTCTCCAGTTTCCATATGGAAAATATTCCACCTGACATTAAAATCTCTCAGTTTGCTAGTTGTTTCAGGATCCTGGGAGCTTTGTGCACACCCTGTCTCACCAAACGTGGCTTGTTCTGAAGGACAGTGCTGCTTTCTGAGCGACATAGTTTAGACTAGATAGCCTGTCTTGTCTCTGCAGGTAGTCATCTTTCTCAAAGTCAGTTATTCTTGAGCTGTACACAGGGAACGCTACTGTGCTGTGAGAAAAAAACATAATTAAAATCCACTGTCAGTCCAAAGATCTCACCCATAGCAGATACTTCATACTATATGTCTAAAATGATTCATTGCTCTGCCCTGGTATACATCCATTTGCCTTCTGCTGGAGAAGACAACTCTGTCTTGTCTCAACTATATGTGTGACTGGATCAGTCCCTTGCTCCTGATGCAGAGGTACAGCAGAAAAAAGTGTGACTTGCATCTCTGGATGAGTTACAGTTTGACTTGCCTCTCCCTCTGAGATGAAGCTCTCTCAGGAAAGTAACTCTTTCGAACACAGGACTCCATAAGGGTGGGAGTTTTGTATTCTTTCATTCTCTAAAAATACACCGTTGAGCGAAGCCTCCATTTATAGTTCTGAGAAATTTGCCATAGCTATCAAATGTTAGGGTAACAGTGTGTGGAGAACTCCCTGTTATAACTGCTAGGATCAGTGAGGTGGGTGAAGGAAATCACCCTTCCACACCTGTTTTTCTACCCATTGCTGGAAAGCTGCCCACATATTGCCCATTTAATCCTTTTGTTTGCTTGCCATCCGTATCTTAACTGTATCACGGTGTAGATTTTTTTTCTTATTTTGGGATTCCCCAGGGTGGTAGTACCTGAATACACCGTTCTACTTCCCCATTATTTGTTCTCCATCATCTAGATTTCCATATGCTGAAAGCTAATGCCTTCTCTGCTTTAGATTTAAAAGCAATATTGTTCCAAATTAATAAATTTGAATTCATTCTCAGAGCCCTAATTTCCCCCCAACGGCTTTCAGTTTGGATGATGAATTTCCTGCCTGCCAGTCATTGCTTATTGAGAAAAGAATTGGGTGCTGTAAAAGTAAAATTCTGTGATGTATTTTAACGTTTAGATGAGGGTACATAGGCAAACTTGCTCATCTGAACAGTCTTTTAGCCCAGGAGTGGAAATCACGTGGCCCTCCAATGTGGTTGGACTGCAGCTCTCAGGAGCTCTGGTCAGCATCGGCAGTAGTGAGGAATGCTGGCAGTTGCAGTCGAACAATGTCTGAAGGGCCTCATGATTACCAACCCTGGCTTATATAAATCCTATCCATTCAGCAGGTTTCCACTGGTTGAGAATAGCAATTGGATTCTGGCTGTAACTTTCTGCACTTATTGAGCTGCTTTCGGGGAGTGACTGAGAACACGAGTTGAGTTTTACTTCTGTAGAGCAAGATTAATAGAGGCAGTAGCACACCTTATTTTTGATGTGAAGAACATAGCTTAGCTAAATTCTGCGTGACTTTCCTCAGATCACATCAGGAATCCATATAGTAAGAACAAATAGTAATTACATGTTCCTTTTCTGTAGTATTCAGGCCATTTTGCACATAGAGTTTTTGTAATCCTTTTAAAAGCCCTTAAAGGGAGGCAAGTAAACATATATACAAAGCTTTTGATATATGCCTTTACTGAAGGTCTTGAACAGGGGCAAGAAATGTGCAGCTCTTCAGCTGCTGTTGGCCTGCAGTTTTATATCACCTATCACTTCTGGCTGTACTCTCTCCAACTGGTAGGACTTGCAGTCTATAACATCAGGAGGGCTACACATCCTTGAGCCTTGAGTAAATTTAGCCAGGGTGAAGTAAGGGGTATGGTCCTTTTAGCAATTTAAAGTGGGAATGTGCAGCTGTCTCACAGACATTTTTGTCCAAAGATTCCCACCAGTCCAAGGCTGCATAGCCAGTGGCTAGAGATTTTGGAGGTTGCAGTCCGAAAGCATCTGAAGGCATTGCCCATTTCTGGGTTAAATAATAGCCGCCAAAGGAGAAAAATAATTGGAGAGTTCTCACAAGTGTGTATGTGTATTGGGGGAATCACCAGTGGAATTGTGTCAGGACTAGTGCTGTTTAAAATTTGTAAATGATCTGATAATCAGGTTCACAGATTGCAGTATGGTTGGGTTTCATCACCTACAAAGTCTTCCAGAAGGAATTTTCCAAAGTTAAGTTAATGGAAATGAAATGGCAAATGGCTTCAGTTATTAAAATGGGTGAAGCGAGGCACGCTGCCACAAAAAGCACCAACGACATAGAAGAGTTTGGGATCTGAAATCTCTGTGACTCTTCAGTGAGGGAGATTGAGATCACTCTAGACAAGAGACGATATGCTTCAGTAGCAACACAGTTGCAGTGAAAAGGGAAACTTGTTGGAAGGAATGCCTTCGTACAAACCTTCAGTGAGCCCGGTTTTGACACACACCCCCCAATGAATGCTGTGCCCAGTTCTGGTCCCATACTCTTCTGTGCTCCTGAAATAAATATTATAAAGAAGGAAGACAAGTGGAAGAGGATTAATAGAATTATCCTGGGGTCAGCACACTTCTGTTTGAGGAGAGTTGAAGCATTTTGTGGCCTTTTAGTTTGAGAAAAACAGACAATAACATAAAGAAGATTTATGAAGTGATTAATTATGTGGAGAAAGCAGGCAAAGGTGAGAACCCCTCCTTTCACTAGTACAAGTACATAAGGATCAGAAAAGATTGGTGGCAGATTCAGAACAGGGAAAACATGTTTCTTTAAGCAAAACATTATCAGCAGCCACTAGATTAGGCATGGACAATGGCAGCAAGAGCCACTTTATGCTCTGGGACTTTTAGGGGGCTGCATGGATAAAAAAAATGTCAAAAACCTCAACAAAGTGTCTTGAAGTCCATTTCTAGTTCTCAAAAATTGTTATTTTTAAGAAGCTAACAAGTACAGGAAGGCATTACAGTCAGTTTCAAAGGTACATTGTTGCTAACTGGAGGCTTTCAGAAGCTATTATTCATCCTCTTTTTCTGGACAAAAGAACGTCTGTCTGGCTGTGCTGGAGGTGTTAAGGGCCACAGAAAAATCTGTGAGAACTGCACCTGGCCACACTTAACCTGTCCCAGCATAGAAGGATGTTCTTGTAAAGGAGGATAAAAGAAATCAGTAATTTAAATAATAGCCCCATTATGAAATATGATTTTTTTTTTGTATGGACTTAGGCTCCCAGAATCTTTTCCAAGCTCTGGTTAGTTGCCTGTTGGAAACAGGCACAGGATTACATAGGGCCTTTTCTTGAGCCAGTGGAATCTTCTTAGATCATGGTTAGTGGTTTTGTCACTGTATTATAGAAGGGGTTGGGGAATAAAAGCTGGGTGATAGTGGCTTGTGAATTTGTGAATGGTTTGGAAATTGAAGTGTTCCCGTGTGGTCACATCAGTAGGCAGAAGTGGTTTTAAATCAGCCAAGATGTTTGAGCTTCTTGATTTGGTCTGAAATGGGCTATTACTTATACTGTGACTTCCTGTTTTTCTCCTCACATCTAAAGCAAGTGACTAGCAATGGAACTGCAGGGGGAGGAGAAGGAGTTGTGGACACCCAGCAACAGAACCAGCCCCAACAGCAAGCTCCAAATGCCTGGCAGGTCATCAAAGGAGTCCTGTTTAGGTAAGATCTCGACGTTTATGGAACTGCCAGTTTGTATTTTGCATGTGCGTATTTGTGTACATATGAAACTTGATGGAAGGCTATGTGTGTTGGGATTTCTCTGCTTCCTTTAAATCATCTCGTTAGCGGTTTACAGGTCATGAGTCATGTTTTCAGATTTTTGTGAAGCAACAATAGTCCTCTCCAGTATCAAATGTCTCAAAATAGTAATTCTGAGATGCTTTGTCATACTCAAAACTCGCTGCAAACCTAATACTTCTTGAAACAACCATAACCCCGTTGTGCTGATTTGGGAGGCAGATGTGCTAAGGAAACAGTAGCTTATCTCAGCCTCCTCCTACTGCCGCACCACACGTGCTAGGTGCTCTGAGCTTTGAAAAATTCCCCTCACTAGCCTAAAACAGCAAGAAGGAATAACATTGGGGAAAAGAGGAGATGTTCTGTCTTGTTACTTTCTGGCCTTACAACTTCTATATGCAAACATTCCCTACATTTTTATTTTATTTATCTTGTTTATATCCCACCTTTTGCCTGGCCCAGGATTCAAGGCTATAGAAAGCTGACTCTCTAGGAGAAGTCTGTGTTATAACTGTGTCCTTTTCTCATGTAATTTTCAGTGTCAAGTTCTTTATGGGGGGACATTCAGGGTGACATAACTCCTGCCTACTTGCAGGTTGAAGTGGTATATTCCAACAAAACTTTTACTACCTCAACTGCTCTTTGTGAGAGTTAGGCCCCACAGCCTTATATCCTTAAGGAGCACAATGTTGCTCCTTCTCCCTTCTTGTGCTTACTCTGGCCATTTCTGCACTAGACTGTTATAGTGCTATTATTCCACTTTCAACATCCTATGGAATCCTAGGGTTTGCCATTTAGGAGGGGGCTGGCCTGCCACTGTCATTTCATATGATTCTGTTCCAAAAGCAGAAAGTTCATAGGATCAGTATAGGCCTGAGTGAGAGGCATCTGTGTGACAAAGTACATTTTATTAATAATTTACTACCTGCCACCTTGAGATCAGATTGCAGGTTGAAGTGTAAGGCAACAGAGTTCATCATACTCCCTGCCAGATTTTGGGCATTTTCCTTCAGGGCAGAGGTGTTTGGGGGGTTTCTTGTATGTACATTAAATGTCAACTTCTTAAATGTTGCTTGAAATCTTGATAATTCGGTTTATAGATTGCAAGTGATGAACTTAGAAATATCTGTTCTCTAGTTTCTGGTGTGTGAGTTGCAACAATGAGGGATGCCGCAAAAGACTCATATAAAAGAAGCAACAAGGTATACTGATAATGTCTTTATTCCTCAGTGCATTTGAAAGCCTCAGTGTTTTTCAGGATGCACAGGCCTTTTGGAAGGAAAAACTGCTGAATATAAGGAAGAAACTCTGATAGGGACAACTTGTCTGAACATCAGTAGTGTACCTTTTTCATGTCGCTGCATGAGCAGCATATATTGTTCTGAAGAAAGCAGACTTTGCAGTGCTTTGCTGGATTAATGTGTTTTCTACGCAATTTATATTCCCCTATGCATCACCTTGAATGTCAGTGTCAGGTTTTGGATAAACACAGTGTGCTGCATGTTACAGTAGAACAGGCCCAGATGTTCCAAGGCTTTTTATTGGCTAGTTAATCCAGTGAGGAGCTCTGCTGAGGACCACTATCAAAATTTCTTCTGCACATATGTATGTTTCACACACACCCTATCTTCTTGAAACCAAAGAGGAATATTTCTTTCCAACACACTTCTAAGGGCACCTTCTGGGTTGCATTATATTTGTTTCTCATTTTAGTTAAGCTAAAAGTTACTGAGAGTTAGCGTGATGTAGTGATTTGAGTGTTGGACTATGGATCTGGTGACCAGGATTCAAGTCTCTGCTCAGCCATGGAAAAACCTTCTGAGTGACCTCGGAGGATGGCAATGGCAAACCCCTTCTGAATAAATCTTGCCAAGATAATCCTGGTTATCTTGGTTGCCATAAGTAGGAAATGGAGACACACAACAAGAGTTACTAGCTTAAAGTCACCCATGATTGCTGGAGAGCTTTTACCAGTTAGGCTTTTTGGAACAATGGTCTGATTTGGTATAAGGCAGTTTGTTGTGTTCCTATGTAGAGCTTGGAAAGTCACTTTTCTGGGTTGCAATTCACAGAATTCCACAGCCAGCTTGACTGTTGTCTGTACTGCCCAGAGGATTCTGTGAATTTTAGACCAAAAAAAGTGACTTTCCCAAGTTTGTTCATGTCCCCTGCTGTGGGAGTAAGACTGAGACTGGCCATTCATTCACTTTACTTATATCTGGCTTTTCCCGTTCAAGGAGCAGGATCCTAGCCATCTAGCCTGACGTTCCTATGTGTGAGGAATCATTTGCCCAGCAGCCTGCAGTGAGTGTCTTGCTGAAGAAGGAAGGGGCTTCCTGGGAGGGAAAAGTGGGATGAGGGGAACTGAAGCAGCAGTGAGAAGATGAACCAACCTCTTGATCAAAGAGTGGCAGCAAGCAGACCTTGGAAGGCATATGTTGTGGCAACTGAGGTGTGACTGGAAGCTTTTCATCTCCTGGCCAAGCATGCCCTCCTTCTGGTCCAAAATAGTAACTCTGACCAAAGCCCTTAATGCTGTGTGCTCAAACTTCCATTGAGAGAAATTTGCTGCCATGGCCTCTCTTTGCTGCCCACCCTGCCATGTTGTAATCTTAGGTGGCCTACATCTTGCCTGACTGTCTTCTTTAACAGCTTAATTGAAGACTTCTAAAACTTTTTGAACATATATCAAGCAACCATCTTTTTCCTACCACACTTTGTTTGTTCACTTCTTTCTCTAGAAACACAAACGTTGTGTGGAAGTCATTAATTAACCATTTAAGATACTACACGTTCAAAAGTGTGAGGAAAGGAAGGAAACAAGTAATGCTGAAGCAGATGGTGTACTGCATAGCGTCTAAAAACAGTATGCGTGAAAATATAAATGTATTTATTTTAAACTGTCACCCACCCTATTCTTGGGGTTTAATCCCATGTGAAGGATTGTTATGTGCTACAAACTGAATATCACCAAAGCACTGGTTCTTCACCACAGCCTTGCTGTAGTTTTCTACTCTCTTCATGGAGACAGCCAATGGCAGTAGCACACCTTTGATGCTGCTCCTTACCCCCAGTGTGGTGGCCCTTTACAAGGGTTGTAGTTTGTTGGGCTGGAGCTTACTCTCATTTTTCAGATTTTTTTTTGTTTCAGCTGCTGCTAGTCCTCTAGTCTTGCCTGTCTTTCACTTATACTACTCCAGGAAGTGTACAGGACTTTAAAGCATGAGGGGAAGTCAGAGTTGAAACAGGATCTATCATTGGGAGCAGGAGCTGCCCAGGGAGAGTGTGTGTGTGTACAAATGAAGGTTCCAGAGTATATGGGATCAGCTGATGGGAAAGGGTAGAGTCGCTCTTCCAACAACAAAATCAGGAGATGTTACTTCACACATGGTCACTCTTCCTCCTGAAGTTCCAGTCACCGCCTTGCCGCTTGTGAATCAAAACAAGCTCACCTGGCTAGCTGAACAAATTAGAGGGAGCCAGCCCATTTTCACACATCAAAATGGCCACTGCAGATCAAGGTGACCCTGTGACGAAGAGAGACCAGCACTTCTGCTTCCCAAGCCTCCGTGGTAGCTTTTGCTTGAGAAGCTGTATTGGTTTCCAGAGCTGCGTCAGTGAAAATGTTTCTGGCACCCGTGCAGTGCCAGCCAAGCAGCAAAACGTCTGAACGATTAGAATGGTTAAAATAATTTCAATTTATTAATGCAAATCAGATTGGAACAAGGTCAGTGCTGAAGTGTCCTACCTCCCTAAAACTGGGCAAGCTCTGAAAAAGCACTTCAGAAATTGTGAGCATGCAGAAATCATTGTAATCTTTACTTGGCGAGGGCCCCCTTCTCATGACTTAGATGGATCCAGAGCATTACCTTGAAGTTAAACTAATAATTCATCTTCACCAAGTTGAGAATTTTCCAGATAATAGTTGCGTTATTTTAAGTAGGAGGCTCAGCAGAAGTCATAAAACAGATAGAAATCTTCAGTTTCTTTAGAGCAGGCGTGGGAATCATGTGCCACCCAGTGTAGCAGTTCCCAGCATTCCTCACTCTTGGCTATGCTGGCTAAAGACTGATGAGTGTTAAGTCCATCAACATCTGGAGGGCTGCATGGTTTATTTATTTAGGCGGAATATTTTTACCCCACTGCTCAGCCAAGAGGGCTCTAAGACTGCCTTACAAGTCATTAATTTGACAGTTCCTGCCCTCAAGCTTCCAGTCTAAATAAGACCTTAAGGAAAAGAGGATGGCAGTGAGGGAGGAGATTAACGCTAGCAGATGCAGACTGCTCCTTTCTCCCTCTGAGGCCAGAGCAATGGCAGTTGGAATGGAGGAAAGACTTCTCACAAGCCGCTGAGCTAAGGGACAATAGAGCCCTACCTGGCTGTTCTTCTCTCCCTCAAAGGACAGAGCAATAGCAGTTGAAACATAAGAGGGAGAGCCTCTCACCAGCTGCTGGGACAAGGCATAATAGAACTGGGCCTGGCTGCTCTTCTCTCCCTCAGAGGCCAGAACAATGGGATAACTATGCACTTATATTGAAGCATTGCTATTACACAAGGCATCACAAGGGCTTCTCCCCACACTAATTCAGTCAGAGATAAGCAACTTAAAAGAGCATACAAGAAAAACCACATTTTCATAAAGCTTCCCTGTCTGATCACCCAGTCTTTGCTTACCAAGGGTGTGTGGTGCTTTCTGAGTGTGAAGAAATGATGGTTTGACTTTTGTCTGGCTTCAAACTGTTTTTTTTTTTAGTTAAGTAACTGTATATGTATGTCTGTATGTGTGAATTTGTTGCAGAGCCTATACATATGTACCTCTGTGCATGCGCATGTCCTTGAATGAAGGTGACATTGCCTCTTGAGTGTGAATTTCAAATTAAAAGATACCAGACACTGAGTAAAGAAGAGCAAGGCATTTTTCATCAGATTTGTAGTGCGGGCAGCATTCTTAAGCTCTCCTAGGTTTGTGAAGTTTGCCAATGAATCATAAAGCAGCGGAAGCTGACAGCGCTGTACTTCATTCTTCCCAGTTGGCTGATTATCCTCAGCCATAATTTCAAACCCACTAGCCTGTTAATGTAGGAGGAAAATATGTGAGTCTTCTTTGCAGTGCCAGCAGTGCTGATATTCACAGTCCAAGGCACCAGGGCCAGGGCGGGTTGCAAAGACTTTGGATTCGGTGTTTTCTCACGCAAGCAAACTTCAGCAGCAAGGCTCTCCCACAAGGCAGGAGACTTGCTTAACTAAATGGCTTGTCTTCCTCTGTTTCTCCCTGCTCCAATGCAATTAAGATTTGATTAAACTTGTTTCAGTTAGATTTTCAGAGATCCAGAAACATGGTCACCTAGTGGTGAACAGAGCTTTTATGTTTTCCTTGCCTCCAACGTATTCTACCACTGTAGAAAGAAATGTAGAAAAGGCTGGCAAAATGCACTGAAGCACAGAGTGTTTCTTTCCAAATGGTGCCAGGCTGTGTCTTGTGCTGGAATGCAGCACCATGGTCATGGGTCGGCATGGAGGGATTACTGTGAATGCACACGCCACTCACCCCCTCCTTCACTGGACAGTTGGTTTGAAAAACATGTACTCGCTTTGTCTTTGCAGAACAGGAAGGAAGAAAGCCAAGTATCAGTCATTTGCCACTGGGAACAAAGATTGGCTACCAAGCCTAATCAGCCTATGTGGACCCCTGTTGTGGTCCTTTTGCCAAGTTTTCAGACAGGGGAAGCTCAATCCATGGTATTTCTTTATGTCTCTAAGGGCCAGTGGTGTGTGTTTTTCATTTCCATTATCAAAAGACTGGAGAGGGAGAGTCTTCTGACCATACCCAAAGCAATAGTCAGGGAGTGGAGGTGCTGAGGTTTATTCAAGCCTTTGGGAGTATTGTTGAAATGATGCAAGAAACTGAGTATTGCTGGAGAGGCTTCCTCTTAGGTCAGTGCTGCTCAGAGTAGTCCCTGGACCAGTACTGGTCCCCAGGCCATTGACTTGCCAGTCTTTTGTGAGTTTCAAAGAAAGAAAGAAATAGTTGTAGTCACTGGGCCCAAATATGGTGCCAGTCCTTGAAGCACAGGGAAAAAAAATAATTGCCAGTCTCACATGTCAGCCTGAGGAGCACTTATTTGAAGTCACAATACACCCAGAATATCATCTAGGTAGCTCAGTGCCACAAGGTGCCCCTTGCCACTCCCTTTCCCACCAATAGCTTGGGCCGTCCAGAGCAACCGTCTGCCACAAGCTGGGGACGCAAGCCCTGCTGCCAGATGTGAATAGAGCTAGCTGCTTGAAATGGCTTGTGCAAGCATCCTCGCTTCAAGGACTGCCAAAGCATCAAAGAGGCTTGCTGGACCAGATTGAAAATCTTAGCTTGGTGGTCAGCCAGGTGCATCCAGGAAGCCCACAAATGAAGGCAGCATCCTGTTCCTATTGTCTTGCCCCCTCATCTGGTCTTCAGAAGCATGCTTTTTGTGAGCAAGGGAGCTCTGTTTAACTAGCAGGGCTAGTAGTCATTGTTAAGCTTGTTATCCATGGTCACCACGAACCAGTCTTGATGGCAGTGCTTTCCCACTCAGCCAAACTTTCTAAAGATTTCACAGAATCCGTCCATTACTAAATTATTCTTCAAAGGAAGTATAGATGTAGTCAACAAAGAGATCTAGTCCATAAAGCCCTAGATGGCTCAAGTCTGTGCTATTTGATGAACCATATTATTCCACTGAAGCCTGCCTGGGCTTTGAGATCTTCAGGAGTGGTGGTTCTTGCAGTCCTACTGTTCTCAGCGGCTCATCTGGACAGAACACAGAAGAGGACCTTCTTTGTCGCTGCTCCTAGGCACTGAGTGGGGAGTATTCTGTGTGTGTATATATATATTTCAGATAAAAAGTAGTCCTCTGTGTGCATGTGTATTTCAAATAAAACAGTTAGTCTCATGCAGCTTGTTCATGTACTGCTTTTACTTGTTAAACGGAAACAGTATTGGCAGAGATAAATATTGAGAATTGTGATGTGTTGTCTTAGTGCCGCTGCCTTCAGTTCTGCTGATGTTTATCTCTCCTGTCTCCCAAAATGATATTAAAAAAAAAAGTGTTAACTCGGAATGGGTATCAGAACCATCCTTATTGAGGCAATATTGAAGAACAGTGTTTAAACATGGAAAGAGGAAATGTGCCAGTTGCACTGACCCCCTCTTTATTATCAGTTTGTTTGTATAAGAGTGGGATGTCTAAAGAGCAGGAGAGCCCCTTCTGCCCATGCAAATAAGAATGTGGGGAAAGCTGGTTTCTTGTTTGCATGGAGGGCATCTGTGGATATAAGGGGCTCTCCTCTTCAGACACTTTGCTTTCATACCAGTATATTGCACTTCAGGAATGCCTGCATTGTGCTGCTGATGAATCTGAATAGGTACTGGGAGAAGACTGTCAACAGAAAGATGTAAGTCAAACACTTCTGGAGGGCAACTGAGTGTGGACGTCTGCCTAATCTAAACCTCCAATCAATCTCTGATCCAGACCATGAAAGTTACTTTTTTGAATTACAGCTCCAAAATTCTCCAGCCAGCAACTGTGTGGACATGGGGACTTGGGAATCTGTAGTCCAAAAATGTAGACAGCTAGGATGGTGTAGTGGTTTGAATGTTGAACTACAACCCTGGAGACCAGGATTAGATTCCCTACTCGGCCACAGAAGCCACTGGGTGACCTTGGGTGCATCACACACTTTCAGCCCCATAATAAGTTTGCCTTAGGGTTGCCATAAGTCATAAACTACTTGAAGGCACATAACAACAGCAACAACAAGTCTGGAAAGTAACTGTTCCAAGGGCTGGTCTGATCCAAAGCCCCACCCTGTTACTTCACTCACCAGTGACTCAGAGAGAAAGTCCCAGGGTATTACAGAGAAAGGACTCCTTGCTGGCTTCTCCTTCATTCTTCACACCTGAGACGAGAGTGCTTATAAACCAGAGTTCAGAATTAGTTGCCAAACAAGGTTCCCATAGGTTTATGTTGTCCAATGAAAATTTATTTTCCAGAGACTTCCCTGTTTGATCAGAGTTGGTTTGGAATTTCCCTGGAAGGAAGGGCTGATTGTAACTACATTTTAAGCATTAATTATCTTCTTTTCTTTGCCCCCAACACCCAGGATCTTTATCATTTGGGCCATCAGTAGTTGGTTCCGTCGTGGGCCGGCACCACAGGATCAAACCACAGCTGGTGGGGCCCCCAGGGCACCAAGTCGCAATCTCTTCCCTAAGGACACTTTAATGGTAAGTGTGGCTAGAACATGGGTTAGCAAGATACAGGATCTGCAAAATGGCAACACAACACAAACCCTTGCTTTTACCTGGGAGATTTATAAACAAATATGCATCCTGCCTATAAAAGTAATGAACTGCATCTGTATGATCTGAATCCATTCCAATCCATAAATTGGAATTTTGCAACCTTTCTAAATCACAGAAGCTGAGTAGATTTTTCTGAATTTTATGTATTGCCCTGAATGTTACAAAAGGGGCAGGCAACTGCATGAGATCAAGGGCCAATATTCTCTGCTCCAGCCCCCCTCCTCCAGACTGTACTCCTTCACAGTGCTCCCAGACACCCTTCTCTTCATCTGAGTCCTTCCCAAAATGGCAACCTGAAGTGATGTTGTGTCACTCCAGGTTGCCATTTTGAGAAGAACTCTGACAAGTACAGTTATACTGAGGATTGCTGAGGAACATTCTGTGTGGGACTCTATGCATGTGTTTGGAGCTCTACGCAGTTCTCAGGCAAAAAGGCCCTTAAAATCACATGGAATTTTAAAAAAAAAAGAGGGGAAGACTTAGAGGAACAGACAAGGGGTTTCAGAAATGGGGTCCATGGGTCACACTTTGCCCACTCCTGTTGTATAATTTATTTTAGCAGTTTACTGCTTTGGCCTAGATAGATAGACAGACAGACAGACCTGTGGGAAGTCTTATTCAGCAGTTCCTTTAGCTTGTAAAATTACAGTAGGTACATACTTTCAAGCATGCATTTGTACCTATGAAAACAGCTTTTTGCTCTTCCCTAAATGAAATCCATGATTGTTCAAAACCTAACTTTTGTGTCAGTTGTCAATACTTCTGCACTCCTGACATAGTGCAGTACATACACAGTCCTGATGATCAAACAGTAGAAAAAGCTGGCCAGGGTTTATGCTGTTTTTTCCCCCAACCTACCATATATGATTGTCTTCCTTTCATAAAACTCTGCTCTTTTCACTGCAGGATCTTCATGTCTATATATCAGAGCATGAGCACTTTACAGATTTCAATGCTACCTCAGCGTTGTTTTGGGAGCAGCGGGATCTTGTCTATGGAGATTGGACCAGTGGCGAGAATTCCGATGGGTGCTACGAACACTATGCAGAATTAGATATTCCAGAGGTATTTGGGCAACTCCCATCATTGGCCTGCTATTTCTTGTCATTTCTCATTCTACTGAAACTGAATGGGGGGAGATTCAGGACAAATAAAAGGAATGAGCACTTCACATAACCTATAGTTAAACCATGGAATTCATTGCCCCAAGACGTAGTGATGGCTGCCAACTTGGATAGTGTTAAAATAGAGTTGCATGTATTTGTGGATGTTGGAGTGATCAGTCGGTGCTGGTGAGGACAGCTGTATGTTACCTCCAGTATCAAAATCAGTATGATTCTATATATTAGTTGCTGGAGAATGTGAGACAGATGCTGCAGCTGTGCTTGACTCCTGCTATTAGATTTCCCTTGGGCAACTGTGTGAACAGAATGTTGGAGTAGAAAAGCCATTGTTCTGATCCAGCATGGCTGTTAGGTTTTCTGTTTGTGCCTCAGCGAGGTCTCTCTGCTATGGAGTTCAGTTTTCTTTCTGGTATGAACACAGTGGGGTCTTTGTACCAGAAAGGTTCTGTGTCAGCAGCCATTTAGAAGCAGACCACTAAAGCGATTGCTTACCCTGGCCTGCTTTTGGAGATGCATCATGTTTCTGTACTTGTGAGATGGGAATCATGTGGCCTTCCCGGCGTTGTTAGGCTACAACTCCCAGAGGCCTTAACCAGTGGTGAGGAACACTAGTACTTTCAGTTGAACAGCATCTAGAGGTCTGTGTGATTCCCATTCCTGTTATAGGTAGTTCTTTTTGTGCCTTAGCAAAAGATTGTGGAGGGGAGACTGAGAAAAATGATTCCCAGCCTAAATGTCTTACATTGATTCTAAATCTACTCCTGGCCCTGATGTTTCATGAATGGTAGTAGGCTATCAGAGTACCTGTTCATCTTTGGTGCAGACCAGGTTTGCCTGGCTTTTGAACCCTTGCATAGTTGCATACTGCAGAAGAGCATGGAGACTGTGACAGCCTTACAAGATAAGAGAGTGACCTAAGATTGTTTGAGGACAATTATTTTTTCTTTGGCTTTTACAATAACTGGGTAAGGTAAAACTTTGAGGGGTGATGCAACAAATGAGCAGTGAGAAACAAAGAGAAAGCTTTGGAGGACTATTTAAAGGCAGTGATTCTTCATATGGTTGGGAATGAGCCACAGCAGTCATTCCAGTAACAGAAGGTAACTGTTATTGCTTCCTCAGTGGCTCTGGGTCCCCAGCTTGCTGCCTGCCATCATGTTGTGTTAACAGTTTGAGTGATGCTAGTGATCATGTTGTGACTTACACGTGTGTCCGTGTCTATGTGATTTCAGAGTGTTCAACACAATGGTTCCATTTATGTCCACGTGTACTTTACGAAGAGTGGATTCCATCCTGATCCAAAACAGAAGAATCTGTACAGGCGACTTGCCACAGTCCACACATCACGAAGTAAGCCTCCTCCTACCAAGCATCATTTCCTTTTCTGTCTCTGGGAGACAGTAGTCAGCATTGGTGAGGGAAGACTTCTGCACTTGACACTCTTCCCTCCTGAGTACTTCCCTCTTTTTTTTTCTTCCAAGCTTGGAAAAATTCCTTTTTGGACTACCATGGCCAGATTCCTCTGGCTGGGTTTTCCATCGGGGGGATTTCTGGGCCTGGTAGTTCAAAAAGAAGCTTGTCCAAGCTCTGCTTTTCTCCCTCTTGCTCCTCATTCCAGTGGGAATCATGGGGATGACAGTGGGGACTTGAGCGCTGTAGTGGGATGGTCACTGTTTTGTAGGGCTACAGGCAGCTTCATAGTTAATGCACGTCTATTTCCATGCATTGAGCATTATGATATTGGGCAAGCAGTTGCCCTGCAACAAAGCATGTGGGGTGGTCATCTGTTGCAAGTCTTTAACCGTTTGCAGCTTTCCAGTACATTTCCACCTATTTTGGGATTGGTATTTTTCCTAGGATGTTGGGGCTCCATGCAGATCTGTATTTAAATGTGTCATTCATATCTCAATGTATTTTCATCTACTGGGTTTTACAGAATGACATCTTGATGACAGACTTAAGACGTCTGAAAACAGCAAGCCTGTGTGGCACATTTTAGCAAAGCAGGTTGGGGGGAACAGTTTGATGGGAATTTGTTCTTATCTTCTGAGTTCTCTTTTTGGAGAAGATCATGTAGGTTGTGTAGAAGTGCCACCAGTTGTCAGTAAAGCAGTGTGTGTTGGCAACCTTCAGAAGGGGATAGTATCACCATCAACAGACAACATGTTTTCTTCTGTAGGTTTGGAAAAAAATGATGGGCATTTCCAGGTCTGGTTCTTCCTGTGAGTTTCCAAATTTTGTGGACGCTCAAATACTGACTACAGCTACCACTGTGTATTCTGTACCTCAGAATTCCAGATTTCTGCCTTGGGAAATCTCTTGGCTTGTGCTTAGAATTAATTAGGTAGATGAAATATATTTCCCTGTCCCAATTATACTTCTGGAAATGGAAAGTATTGAGTCTTGGCATCGTGCCTTTCCTGCAAAATAGTTGTGGGATAAGGAGAGGGATAAACCCAAACAGTGCAGTGACATAGCACACTTTTGGGAAACTGAAAAGCCTAACAAAGGTGGACTTTCCATCACCTCCCTGATGCTTAGTTTTTAAGGAAGTGGGTTGCTATCGCATTCACCAACAATCTCCTGTGAACTAAAAACCTGAAACCATGAGCATTAGAAGCCTGAATTGTAAAAAAAAGTGCTTGCAGTCCCAGAATTGTGTCATTTAGACTTTGGTTTCTGACTTACTTTGCCCATTGCAATGGAGTTTTACATCTGCTTACCTTTCATTCCTCTCCCACCCTGTCCACCCTCCCCCCCCCATTTCTTCATTGCAGTGATAAATAAATACAAGCGGCGACGGTTCCAGAAAACCAAGAATCTGCTGACAGGGGAGACAGAAGCGGATCCTGAAATGATAAAAGTAACAATTGCTTCTTGTGATGTACTCTCTTGTGTATTTCTTGCCCCTCTTCTTTAGCTACCAAGGTCATAGTAGTACCCTTCACAGTAGCAATGGCCCTTGGGGGCTTCTGGATTGCACGGCTTCCCACTTCACGCTCCCCATAATTCAGCCCTCTCAACCATAATGTTTGCAGCCCAGGGCTTTCTTGAAGTGGAGCCTCTGACAAATTGACACTGGCAAACAATTGCTGTACTTAATGTTGCAAAACAATTTCCGTCATTGCCTTTTGAGTATCTTGATTCGTAATATGCTGAAACCTTCCACTCATTGTCTTTTATTTCTGAAGGTTGCTTGGGAGGGGTGAAGGTGGTGGGTAATTCCACAAGCTGTTTTCTTTTATTTGTAGGGTTGGAAATATAAAACAGGGTGAGCTGGGAGGAACAAAATCTGTTCCATCTTCTACAATAAAAATCTTAGATTTTTATCTAAAGTTTCATCTGGAGACGGCAGTTTCCAAGCGGAAGGTTTTGTGGGTTGAAAGTGGGACTTAAAGTAACTAAGTGAGCCATGTTCATGGGCTACCCAGAAATGTCAGCTGGTCACTGTTGGAAACATGATTCTAGGTTGGATGGACTCAAGCTGATCCTTAAGTTCTCAAGAAGAAGAGCTTAGAAAGTCAGGGTTTTTAATTTGCCCTGCTTGTTTCGGTACCTGAAAAGTGATTAATTGTCTGTCTGTCTGTTTTTTTATTTTATGAACATATATCCTGTCTTTCTCCCAGCACAAGGTTCAAGGAGACTCACAACCAATTAAAAAACTATTATTACAGATGTTAAAAAGGAATTAAATCACAAGTCTGCATGCACATACGATAGGCCAGGGCTGGGAATCACTGTCTCTGCCAACATTCCTCACCATTGGATGTGCTGGGTAGCTGCAGACTGCTGGGAGATCTGGGAGGCTGCATGATTCTTACTCCCATCATTATTTTAATTTTAAAAGTCGGGTCCTGCTTACAGGAGCACAGGACTCTGCCTACTGCTGTTGTGCTGTTCTTACACATTTCCTATAATGCAAAGGAGAGGAGTGAATAGCACAACAGAATAAAACATCACATCATGGGGGAAGTGGAGTTAAATTAAAATTTTAAAAGGAGGAGAACCATGTATAAATAAACAGCAATGCTTCCCTAATCCCCAAAAGAGCAAGTAAACATTGATATTGTTACAGTGTTGGTGCCCTCCAAAGTAATGTGTTCCATGCAGTAGTTTGTTCAGGGGGCTGGGAGAGGAGAAAGTCTGAGCTGTTTCTGGCTCCCTGCTATGCTGTTAGAGATGGTTGACTGAGTCTGTGAGAGTGAGAGAGAGGCCTTTATATTCAAGTCACAGCTCTTCCATAGAGTTGTAAATTTTGGCAGCTCTGTTAACTCAGCCCCTGCCAGCACCATTTAAATCCAGCTTTGCTGGTCACACCTGTGCCGTTTCAAAAGCAGCAAACCTTTCAACTGCAGCCATGCTGCAGCTTTGATGAGCCATGCTGAGCACATAGTTGCATAAGGCTAGCCAGAGGCTGTTGTCGTGCATGCTGGCTTCTTCTGGGAGCCTGCGACTTCTGGTTGAGCGAGAATCAGAGAGCATTTTTCTTGGCACCTCCAAATGGATTCCAGGCCACATTGGTGAGCAGGAATGGAACCATTCCTTCTGATAGAAGGTCATATCCCACCCCCATCCCCATGTTACAGGTATGAACGCGCAGCAGTGCTATTGCTGGATCAGATGTAGAAATGTCTTGCAACAGCAATTCAGTTTTACACCGTCATGGCCTGCATGCTGTTTAAAAATAATCAGACTTAATAACCACGATACCAATTAGATCAGGACAGGTGGCAGACTTCTGAAAACTTGATAGAATGTTCATCAGTGAATGTTTTGGGCCTCAGGTAGAACTGTAATTCCTGTGCCAGAATGCTTGAGCCTTTGTCACAAGTGATAAATCAGTGCAGTGGCCAAAGGTACTTGCTTCCAGTAGAGGCTGCCTGCTGTGTCTCAGTGTGAAAGATGGATTTGTCCTTGAATCCTATCAGTCAGCCTCTGCCTGGTTGGGTAATTCTGCCATGTTTTTTTCCCCTCTAGTTTTGATTGGATCATGAATTCACTCTCTGAAGCCTTTCTCAACCTTTTTTGCCCTGAAGGAACCTTTGATATAATTTTCAGGTCTCGAAAGAACCCCTGCATTAAAATTATTATATCGACAGCTTTAAAAAAAGTTTTTTTCCAGTCATTATCTCTTGTAGAACCTCTAGTGACTTCTTTTGGAGCCCTAGGTTCCAAGGACCATTGGTTGAGAAACCCTGATTTAAAGGTTCATCTCTGCTCAACCACAAAGCTTACTGGGTGAATTTGGACCACCTATTGAGTCGTAGCCTTGCAACGCTCTTGTGGGGCAGAGGGACCATGCACTTCACCTCTTACAAAGAAGGGTGGTTTAGCAGTATTCAGAAATGCAAGAACAGCCTGCCCTCTCTGAACCCTCACCTGTCTGTCTTCAGAACTGAGAAGAGCTTCTGCCATGTTATTTGAAAATTAACTCCCACTCTCAGTCTCTCTCCCCAGAGATGTGAAGCAGCAGAAGCTACAGCTGGCTGTCAGGACCCTGAGATAATACATGAGGTCACCCTGACATGTGGAAAAAGCCAATAAGTGAAACCTGGAGGTGGCCTTGAGGAACTGGGCCTGATAATGTGCCTGCTGTGCTCCATAAACAGTCCAACTAGAATTTATCTAGATGAGAAGGAAGGTTATGGATACCCTTTTTGACCAGTAGTTCACTGCCTGCTGTTGCTAAGGGAGCAGAACAGATCAGAAGTGTGCAAAATCTCATCTCCAGCATAAGATAATGTGTATAGGGTTTGGGCAGAACTATGCCTTTGAATTTGCAACATTGAAGATACTACAAGAGTCAACAGATAGCCCATGAGGGGACCCTGAAATAGCAAAGAAGACATTTGGAACATTCACCACTTCAGCTATAAGAGTCTCAGTTATTCTACACTACCTCAGTGGATGGACTTTTACTTTATTTTCATTTAACTTCTAAATGTTTTAGTGAATTACCTATATTAGGCGAACATCTCCACTGAGTCAAGTAGTACAGCTTGATTTCACTCTTTCCAGGGCGAGAGCAGTGATTCCTCCTGAGATTAGGCTTTTCCAAGGATGCTTAATTCTGAACCTTTCACATGCTAAAAGCCAGCATGTTGGGGTGTTAAGAGTTGTGTGTGTATCCAATTTTAATTCATTTTAAAAAGTCTTGGCTATTAGAAGTTTAGGAGGTATTACCTTAGAACTTGCAACAGTTGAAACATTCTGTTCAGGCCTTCAGTGGTGTTCCTGGTTGGTCCCCTCCTGCAGTTCCTTTTCCTATAGCACACTCTCCTCAGTGGCTCCCAGAACAAATTGAGCACCCTCCTCCTCCTCCTCCTGCCCTGCCATAAAAAGAGGACTCAGGCCTTATGTTTTTGTTGCAGAGAGCTGAAGATTATGGCCCTGTAGAGGTGATCTCACACTGGCACCCAAACCTCACCATCAACATAGTGGACGACCACACACCGTGGGTCAAGGGTAGCGTTCCTCCACCTCTGGACCAATGTAAGAACAACCAGTAATTACCTTGTTGTGCTGCTTTGATAACACTTAGTGCTTCTGTGGGAGAATGTTAAAAAAATTCCTCTTGATATCTCCACAGCATTTTAATTGGATTTCCATATTGTCCCTTTGTATGTTTGGCTGCAGCGTCTTCCTTACCTATTGATTCTGGCTTTTTCTATCCATCATCCCTCAATACATGGAGACGATGGAATTTACTAGCACTCATACAAAATTCTGTGAAACATCTTTTATTAAGCAAGAACACAATGAGCCAAGACAGCATTCTGACCGAAACGTCCAGCGGCAGTTTAAATTTAACCATTAAAAAAATCTACAGAAATCTCAACAGTAAATTATTTCTTAAGAAGCATTATTTCTTAAGAGGCTCTTTCATAAAATCAGCACAGTCCAATTTAGAGCCTTGCCATTCAGGATAGTATCTGTGATGCGATAAGGTTTTGTGTACATATGAAGTTCAGGTGAGTTTTCCAATTGTTGGTCTCAGTTCCTTCCTGTCATTCCCCTCAACCAAAAAAAAAACAAAAAAACCCCAATCTGCAAAACATGTTTGGATTCTTGGTATTGTGCTGGGTGTTACCTAAAAAGTTGTATCCAGATTAACTTCCTTGTTTAATGTTTACCAAGAAATGTACTTTATTTCAGTATAGTCGCTACTTCAAGAGCAGAGAGATGGGAAGGAGGGGAAGGTGGACCATATTTCTTGCTAAATAGAGAACTTCTCTTCCATGGATGCTGAAACCTTCCTCCAGCCCAGGCGTGCACATTTTTTCAGAAATGAAGAAGTCTCAAATTGTGTAGCCTTTATGTGAATTTGAATGTTCACATTGTTAGAAGATTTTGATAAGCTGATTTAGCCCAGGAAAAACAGTGGACTCTAATGGATCAGGTCCCTCCCCACCCCACTGCCCAAATATATGTGAGGTGGTTGAAGCCAGTAGGCAGAGAATGAATTGAGAAAAGGCCACAACCTGTTGTCTGTGTGCTGAATTCCAGGTTCTTTTTCTTCCTGATCTCTGCTGTGCATCAGTAATCCAGATGAACTGTGTATATCCCTTGCTGCATTCTGTTGCAGATGTGAAATTTGATGCGGTGAGCGGCGACTATTACCCCATCTTGTACTTCAATGATTACTGGAACTTGCAGAAAGACTACTTCCCTATCAATGAGACAGTGGAACGGTTGCCCTTCCGTCTGTCCTACTGCCCTCTCTCACTGTGGCGATGGCAGCTGTATGCTGCCCAAAGTACCAAGTCCCCCTGGAACTTTCTGGGGGAGGATTTGTACGAACAGTCAGATGAGGAGCAAGACTCTGTGAAGGTGAGTGGGGAGATGTTGGCGCCCTTCAAGCTTCTGGGATTCTTTCTGACTTATTTTATTTTGCTGTCACAGTTTTCCAGTTCCCAAAATTGGAACTCAAGGTGCCTCACCTCAATATTACATCTGTAATGCAATAGAAGCCAAAGTGGGTCAAGTCTGGTTCATATCTGGAAGGGAGACTGTCAGGGAATACCAGCTTCTCTAGGCTGTATTCAGTGGAAGGCAATGGCAAGCCATCTCTGAGTATTCTTTGCCTGAGAAACCTATCAAATTTGTGAGGGCACCATAGATCAACAGGTGGCTTAAAGGCACATTTAAGTGCGCACACACATCTTGCTCTTCTTCCAGAGAGTGTAAGATACTATTCAAAACATAGTATCTTACTTATAAGATTTCACTTTATCCTTGTGAGAGCCCTGTGAGGCAGAACATCTCTGTCCATGTCCACCCGTTAGTTTTATAGCTGAAGCGAGATTTAAAACCAGGCTTCTCAGACACAAAGCAGACTTTACTGGCACTGTGCCAAGTTACTGGAGTCCTGTTAATGTCACAGTGTAAGTGTTATGTGTGGATTTTGCAAAAAGTGACAGAATTCAGTATTGGTCAGGTCATTTTTAGAAGACACTGAAGGGTCTGAATGCCTATAGAGGGCTTCCTGTATCTTTGGGGGAGGTGGACAGTGCTGTTTTTTTTCATATGCCACATTTCAGGTTTCAGTAGTTTTTGAATTTAACATTCTTTGAAAATTGTTACATTTTCCTTCTGTCCAGAAGACCTGCGCAGGTTTGAACCATCAGTTTTTACTTCTCATATATCTTGAAGTCATGAGGGCTAGAAACTTTACAGAGATTTTGGAATTGCTTAAAAAAAAATGCCAAAACTAGAAAAAGAAGTCTTCGCACCTGTGGCACGCTTTGTGGATTTCTGGAAGTGCCCATCTCTTCGACTCTTATTTCTTTTCCCCTTAGGTTGCTTTGTTAGAAACCAATCCATACCTGCTGGCTCTGACCATTATTGTTTCCATTGTACACAGTATTTTTGAATTCCTCGCTTTCAAAAATGGTAGGTTCCAAAATACTGGACATCCTATTTCTCTCTCCCACCTTTTTTCCTGCCACCATTAATTATTTGTCTGTTTCTTTGCAAAAACTGATAGACTGCTTAGATCTGGAGATTTCAAAGGGGTGAACAGTAATTGTAAAAAAATATGATAAACACAGAATACATCATTTACATTGCTCATGAAAATAGATGGTGGGTTGGATTCTAGTGAGAAGGGTTGTTTTGATTGTGTATTCCTCCGTGGCAGGGGATTGGACTTGATGGCTCTTGTGGTCTCTTCCAACTCTAAATTCTATTAATGGTTACATTTTGTAGCAAACGTCCAAGACTGCAAATTGTCAGAATGTGTCATATTTCTGAAGCAAAGGTATCCCACATAGTGAATGCCATTATGCTAAATGCTTAGTCTGTACAATTACCTTAGGAGGTTGTTGTACCCCAGGAGGTGGTACTTTGATAAGGAAGAAGGTGGTCTTCCAGATAACCAGGTCTCAAGTTGTTTAAGGCTTTAAAAACTTACAACAAAACCTTAAGCCTGGTCTGGTAACAAAACAAGCAGCCAATGCATTCTTTCAAAAGAAATATTGCCTGCCTCACTTTCTCCTGGAAGACACACTGGCAGGATTGTCTGCCCCCGCTGCTACCTGCCTTGTGGTTTTAATGCTAAGCCATCACTGGCCAAGTACAGTCCTTGCCAGCGGTGGTAGCACATCCAGCAGTAGGTTCAGTGGAGAGTTGTCAGTGTGTTCTGACTGGTACTGGGAATAAGCCTCTTCATTTGAACTTTGGTTCCTCTTTTTCCTTTCTAGATATTCAGTTCTGGAACAGCAGGCAATCTCTAGAGGGGCTCTCTGTCCGGTCAGTATTCTTTGGAGTGTTTCAGTCACTTGTGGTCCTCCTCTACATCCTAGACAACGAAACTAACTTTGTGGTGCAAGTCAGCGTCTTCATTGGGCTCCTCATTGACCTGTGGAAAATCACAAAAGTTATGGATGTCAGGGTAAGAGCAAGGAGGTTGTGGGAGTCGGGGCATGGAATTTGGGAGCTGCGACATCTCCCCTTCTCATCTGATGGCCTTGTAGTCAAATAATGTTTATTCAGAAGATGGGTGATGTTGGAGTCAGGCTGAAATTTGAAAAAAGGAGTAAATACCTTGCTATTTTTTTTAATCAATAAGTTAAACTTACATGATACACAACACAATACATAATAAGCATAGACTTACAAACTTATAAGTTTTTAAAACTCAGTCTAGTCTACAATTAAACCATAAGTGCTTCCCCACATTGGGACCATTAGAGATATAGCCACTTCCATTCCCTTCATGTGGTTTCATTCCCCTTCCAAAATTGTAATGATTCTTCTGTTGGTTTACTTCCTTTCTTCTTTATTAACACATCATCAATAAATTCACCCCAAATATCTATAAAAATATCTCTTTTTAACTCTCCCTTCTTTACTTTAATATTACAAGTCAATTTATCATTAATAGCTATATCCCAGACTTCTTTATATCATTCATTTAAATGAGAGTCCTGCTTTATTTTCCAGTTCTTAGCTATCTCTAGCCTTACTGCAGTTCATAAAATAGAAATAAATTATCTTGTTGGCCACTTACTTTGTTCCTTATCAAATATTGATAACAAGGCTAACTTAGGATTTAACTCTGTTTTGATTAGTTATTACTTTTCTCTCTGCAAAAACTAACCGCCAAAATTTCAATATACTTTTGCATTCCCACCACATACCTTGCTAAATTCTGTGTAACTATGGACATTTTATTTTCCGTGCTTCCACTTTTTCCACAGTGACCAACAAATACAGTGGGGAATCTCTTTCATCCTGAATACAAAATACAGTTCCGTAGAGGTTCTTTGGGGCCACTTTCCGGTGGCAGGCAGGACGAAAGGCAGAGATGTGTCCAGAAATGGGTCCTGTGGTCTTTTTTTTTTCATCCCTTTCCAGATTGTGGCTCAGCTTATCTGCTTTGAGCCTGCTAAATTGTTTCATTAAACCAACTCCTTACCTCTGCCTTCTCTCCTTCCTTCTAATGTCGATAAACAGTTGGATCGGGACAACAAAATTGCCGGGATCTTCCCACGTTTAACATTCAAAGACAAATCAACGTACATAGAATCATCTACCAAAGTCTACGATGATGTAAGTTTGAGACCTGCTTGGGCAAGGAAATTAGTGGGAATCCCTGGTCTTACGAACAGAAGGAAGAATTATCTTCCATGGTCATGACTTGCAGAAATTGTTATTTCTGTCAAAATTCCCAACAAACACCTGCCACTGCCTTGTGGTTGGATAACTAGCCAGATGTTTGTTTTTTTCCTTTTCGGATTTCCCAACATCAGTTTTACTGTTCCAAACCTGTCTCCATGGCCTGTTTGCTCCCACAGATGGCTTTCCGGTATCTCTCTTGGATCCTTTTCCCACTGCTGGGATGTTACGCTGTGTACAGCCTCCTCTACATGGAACACAAGGGCTGGTACTCCTGGGTTCTCAGCATGTTGTATGGATTCCTGCTGACGTTTGGTGAGTAGCAGGAGCACTCCTCAAACAGCAAGGTGTTAAAACCAAGACTTGCACACCCATGCCTGCAGAGATGGGCGTTTCACTGGGAATGTGTCGTCATGGCTGGTTAGCTGGAGCTTTATGTATTCTAGCTTGACAAATGCAATTATTACTCAGTTAATAAAGTAGATGGGTTTCTGATGTTACTACTTTAACAGAAGAGTTAGAAGCAACATTGAAAGTGTAGAGATAGGTTCCTAAACCACAGAAAGCAGCGCAACATCTTGCAGCAAAGTTTTATCCAGGACTAACAATATGCACATGTGAAATGAAACAACTATGTCTGCTAAGCCAGGAATAAGTAAACAAAAACATTTTGAAAGGGACCTCTTGAAAGCTTCTTCTACAATGCATTCAAGGATTTTTTTTCTTTTCCTTTCACCAGCCTCCACTTTTTTCTGATTTCCATTTTGGTGGCCAGACCTATAGATTTATGTGTCTTCAGCATGCTGGGGGTGGAGAGGGCACTAGTGAGAAAGGCCTATCTGTTCTCCACTTTTCTGTTTGTTTTCCTATCAGCGTATGCTCATTAACCAGTTCCGGAGACAGCTGCGGTTTACCTTGCTTGTTGTGGGCAGGCACATGTTAGCTGGAGTAAAATCCCATTCTTTTCCAGTTTCAGCTTTTATTGCACTGTTTACTGAAGACACACTGCTGCAATCTGACACCAAAAGTCTGTGTTGTGTCCCTCCCCACTCTTCCTCCCCAGGCTTCATCACTATGACGCCTCAGCTCTTCATCAACTACAAGCTGAAGTCAGTGGCTCACCTACCGTGGCGGATGCTCACCTACAAAGCCCTGAACACCTTCATTGACGACCTCTTTGCCTTTGTCATCAAAATGCCCATGATGTACAGAATAGGCTGCCTTCGAGATGGTAATTTTTCTGCCCTCTTGTACTGCTGCTTTATGTTTTGCCATTACATCCCCTTTGCTGTGAGACATCCTTTGTCAGCTCCTCTCCCCTTTCCCAGGTAGCATGTAGGGCAACAGCCGGGGGAGCTCTGAGTCAAAGGGCTGGCCTTACCTACCCTTACCTAGCCAAAATCCATGTCATTTTAATACCTGACCTCTCTTCTTCTTCCACAGATGTTGTTTTCTTCATTTATCTCTACCAGCGATGGATCTACCGGGTGGATCCGACCCGCGTCAACGAGTTCGGCATCAGCGGGGAGGACCAGGCGTCTCGGACAACAACACAGAGCATAGCTCAGCCGGACGGTACCCCTGCAGCGCTGGCCAACAGTGCCGTTGGGGCAATAACAGACGGCCCAGCCAACGGGGCTCCCGCAGCAGTGATGAAGGGGGCAGCCGACGGCTCCCCCGCGGAGGTCTCGGCAGGTTTGCTGGACGGCACCCCCGAATCCCTCCCATCGAAAACGGCAGAGGAGAAGAAAAAAGATTAACCTGCTCTAACTTTTATTTTTTAAAAGCCCTAACTTGATACTCTCAGCTGTTGGAGAATGGACAGAAGGCAAATGGGTGGGGGCGGGGGGGGACAGAGTTGCTTCGGTCCTCCAGGGTCCAGAGCTTTTTATTTTATATTCCAGTAAACTCGTGCGGGCAGTAAAGGGGCGGGGGTGGGGTGGGGGCCGTCCAGATCTGGGGCGGCCACGGCGGGGCAAAAAGATCACTGGAAATGTTGGTGGAGTTCAGTGTGACATGTTGTATCCATGGGAGAGAAACCTCACCCCACCCACCCACCTACCCCTCCGTAAATCTCTGTGTTTAAAAGCAAAACTCAAACCAGTAATCATTGTGACCTCCATTCCATTGTGCGGGTATTTAGGACATTGTTATTAAGGAGTTTTTCTCCAAGTTGTGTCTCCGTTTCATAAAGAAAGCTGATTATCAGAACAAAAGATAACAAAACAACAACAACAAATACCGTTTCTCATCGTTACATCCTAATACGGACTCTGGATTTAATAAATTCATATGGGTGTTTAAGTTAACAAACAAGCCCTCTGCTGTTTCTTCCTCTTCCCCCTGCCCCTTTTCATGAGTGTTTAGGATGAGAATTTTCACACAGGATTGGGTGTGTATCGTTGTGGAAAACAGAAGCATTTGTTCCACATTTCATTTAAAAAAAAAAGCCAAAGTTTCTAGTCGTTATAATGATAATTATGTGTTGCATGACATTACTTCCTTTTCTTGGCCCTAAATCTCTTACTATTTGTCTGTAGCGGGACCCTTTTGGGGTTGCACAGAATACCAGGAAAGTAGTAAGAAGTGGTTAAAAGTAGAGATGGAGGGATGAGAAGAAGAATCCAGAAGCTTGGATTGACAAGCATCTTTGCAGTTCAGACTTTGCACAACATTTGCACGTGTTGGTTTTGCAAAAAGAAATACTGTTCCCTGCACAGAAAATGCTGCAGTTGGGGGCATTCCATGCAAAATTCGCACACAGTTGATTAGCACTGGGGAAAAAAATTGGAAAAAAATTCACATGGTAATATTTCCTGTGCAGTAAAAGCCATTTCATGTACCAAAAATACTATTTTTCTGTGCAAAACAAAAATGTGAATTTTGCACAGAGTAAATCCCAAACTGTGAATTGGCTTCAAAAACTCTGGTTTTCAAATTCTTTCTCACAAAGGGAACAAAATTGCTAAAATTACTTTGCATCCATCAAGAGGAAAATCAGTAATGAATGACACCTCTAGTCAGAAATCCACATCTGGTTTTTAAAAATGGGTGCTCTTGGTTTGGTTTTGGTTTTTTTAAATTGTACAGTGCTGGGATGGCTGTGATCTGTTTCAAGGTGAAGTGCCATGCTGCCAGTCTTCCAGGAAAAGCAGTTTGCCCTATTTTTTTTGCCAGAAAGTGGGAGTGAAGGACCAGAAAAATAGCTTTGGGGAATCCATTTTGCCTCTCCCTGCTTTGTAGTGCTCCCATAACTACTGTTCTCTTGCCAGTGAAAAAATCCCCAAGTGCTTTAACTTCTCTTTTTAGGAAAGGCATTTCAACCCTGGCTTATTGTGGTTGTCATATTTTCAAGCATTTTCTCATCTCTAAAATAAGCTCCTTTGTAATGGGCTAACTCAAACATGTACACAAGTGTTCCAAATGGAGGTGCCCTGTAGACGTCACCTGATCGCTTTGTGAACCTGGCTGTTTGCAGTCTCTTTCTTCAAATATCAGCAGAATGGGAATGGAAGAGGGCTGCTCTGTATACCTTCCTTCAGTGAGGACATGTGGTAAGTCGTAAAATCTGTCATTTTACAGCTAGTGTTAATATATTTATTTTAAAGGAGCTGGCACAAATGGAACTCAGGTATGACAGATTCTGTGCCTGGTATCAAAGTGTGGCAATCTTGCAAAGATTCATAGCACTGCCCTTGCTATGGATTCCTCAGGAGACGGAAGGAGAGAGACAGCCTTCCCCTCTTACAGACCACCCTCCGGTGCCACAAGTCAAAACCTTCCTGGGGATGAAAATAGCTGCCTCATCCACCACCAGCCGACCTTTTTTTCCTTACACTTAACGGCAGGAAATTCTTTTCAGCTAAGTGCACGGGTGGTCACGCCTCAGGAATGCATTTTGCAAAAACTTCTCTGCCCAGTTCAGTGTATCAGGGCTTGGCCGTCTCTCTCTCTCTGCCATCATCCTTTTTGCTTTCCTAAACATTTGCCCTGGAAAAAGACTGCATGTCCCCTTCTCAGCAAATGACAAAAGGAGGGTGGGAATTAAAATGGACCCAAGGCAGCCTTAATTGTCAGACATTAACCACACTGCAGGTTCACACAATTTTTCCTTCAGCTTCTTATATACATTACTTCATTCTTCCCTGATGTCATGGTCCCTCTTCACCAGTAGATTTAACCTGGATGGTCTTATTTTTAACCAAGCTACAATGCTGAATTTAATCCCCGTTTGGTTCACTTTTGACCAAGTATGTCAATTCAGTATCTAGAAGAAGAGACAAGGTAGGTAGAATCTCAGAACTGCTCCTTTATTACTAGAAACCTTAACTGGGCTGTATCTGAAGCTGTCGTGAAGATTTCCTGGACTCCGTCTGGAATTGGAGTTGGAGACATTATGAAGTCTCAGGCTTTGCTGCTGTAAAGACGAAACGCTGGCTTTTCAGAAAGGGTGCAGCCATGATTCTCACCCTTCCAAGACGCATCCACCTTATTTAGAGGATCGGATGGGATGACTCACCAGTCACAGTTCACTACAAAATACTTCCAGCCAGGGACCCCGTGAACTCCTTTTAAGGAGGAGGGGCTTCACCATTGGCAGCAGGGACTCTAGAACTAATTTTAAAGTGGGAGGGGATCAAGACTGGCAGGTAAGTCATGATGAACTTTGCATCCCTGCTTGTACGTTTTTTTGCAAAAACAGTAAAAACACCAAAAAATAAATACCACCGCCAATGAAAGCAGTTAACAACATGGCTGCTGTAAAGACAATGACAAAAGGATAAATTAAATGGTACAAAATGGTTTAAAGCATAAAAATTAATACACCATGGAAAGGGGGGGGGGGAAAGATGGCTATAAACTCAAGACGCCTCTGATAGTTCCGCAGGAGATTCAGCACAGAAATCTTGGTGGTTTTGATATTCGATGCCTGATGCAGGGGGGCCTCAAGACTCCCAAACTTCACCTTACAGAGAGATGAAGCCCCCTGCCCCCCGTTGTGGGGTCCATGCCTCCTGTGTTTATACGTGTGTACACAGCTGTCCCTCCACCTGTCCCATTGAAACGTTTGGTTTCTACAGAGGTGGGTCAAAACGAGGATGGTGAGATTTGCTTTAAAAAAAAAAATCTTCCAGAATCCTTAGTGGTCGCCAGACGAAAGGACAGTGTCGTGGCTCCATGGCCTTACTCAGCTTCTCGGAGTTCAGCTTACTTTGCATTCAGAAAGTCCCAGGTTCAGTTCTTGGTCCCTCCTGTTAAAAGACTGCAACAGCAGAATGATGGGAAAGCCCCTTCCCTTTCTCTCGGACATGGGAGAAATCCTGCTTCTCAGGACAATAATTTAAAAATCTATGGGCAAACCACTTGACTTGGTATTGAAGCAGCTTCATATTTTCCAACAACTGAGACTCTCCCTGATAATGTCAAAATCCAGTTTTGTGGGCTATACCGAAAGGTGCAAAACACATCATGCTTGTGTTTAAAGAAGAGCCAGTAGGGTAGTAGTGTTGGACTAGGATTGCAGGAGAACGGCGTTTGAATCCCCACTCAGTCATGGAAACCCATCAGTCCAAGCAAGTAAGACTCTCTCAGCCTCAGTGAAAGACAATGGCAAACTCACTGTGATCAGATTTTGCCAAAAAAAACCCTGAAATAGGTCCACCTTGGGGTTGCCAGGAGTTGGAAATGACTTGCAGGCACATAACAGCATATGCTTGCTGAGCTTCACAGGCTTCTTCATGAGGCAAAGATGGTGAGATGTCATATAAGATGAAGGAAGTGTTCTGGCCACAGCATCATTATGGATAAAAATATATTCTGGGGTAGCCCCATTGGCCACGCAGCAGAGTACAAGAAAATCCACAAGCAGCAATACCATTTTTAGCCCAACCCCAAAGCATAAATTCCATGATTTCAAGAATTCTGGCTTATTATTAAATTTTCCTCCTATCTCAAAATTTCTAGCGTTGTAGTAAACTTAAAACTTCAGTTGAACATTAAGAAATAGAAAGCAGGCATCCACAGAAAAGGGCAGTCAAAAGCAATCAAGGGAAGGTGAACACAGCGGAGTTCCAGGTGTGGGTTATTTTTTTAGTGTTTCTGCCATGCTAGAAATTTTGAGGAATGGAGGAAAATTCAGTTTTGTGGAACTGAATTCTTATTTGGGGGAGCCATGGCCTCATTTTGCCCCCGTCCTTAGCCACATCCCAAAGCTTCACTGTCTTCTTCATCAGACGCAGATGGTAAAATAATGTACAGCTGAAAGAAAGTGACAGCGTTGCTTTCACAGCATCTATATTTTGGACGTTACGGGAAGTGTACATAGATGAAAAGTGGGCCCCACCCATATAAAGGGATATATAGTCATCCCTCCACATTGGCTAGGGTTAGAGGCACAGGGCCCCCACGAAAGTGAAAAAAACGTGAATAACTCTAGGCCCTCCCAAACCAATATTTAACACACAAAAAAAGTATGATCACCATAATCAATCCACCATGGATTCCTCTGCGGCATCAGGGTTCCTTCCCAAGGCAGAAGTGGGTGGCCGGTGGGGCTTCCCGCCACCTCCACGGCTGCCCCACACCATTTTTAATAGGGACTTACAAGCCTCCTTTGCCGTTTCTCAGTCTCATGAGGCTTGCAGTCCCTAGTAAAGTTGGCTGAGGGAGGCAGCAGAGGTGACAGCAAGTAATATGTGAATAACCAAATCCACAAAAGTGAAACTTGCAAATGTGGAGGGATGACTGTATATATAAGAATCATTGGAAGACAGAATTCCAAAGGGCGGTAGTGGAAGAAGCAAGCAGGGTATACGGTCACTGCTCTACAATACAGAAGAGCGCGCGCGCACACAGTCGTTTCTCTCTAAAAATTATTTTGGCTCTGCCCTGTTTTGCAAAGCATCTCCTCATGTATCCTGAGCAGGCCCTGTTGCTGTTGCACACGCAAAACACACACCAGGGTGTGACCTTTTGGCTACTCTGGAGGGAGAGGGAGGCTTGGGCAGTCCACGTAACTGTCGCAGAGGAAAACATCTGGAACCAGCTGTCAGCAACTGTCCACCCAGCCTGCGCTGGAAAGGGCATGTTTCATTTAGTGGCTTTGAGGCCCTTGGAAGGGATGGATCGAAGCAGGAGGGCAGAAGGAAGCCAGAACAATTGAACTGTTGGAAAGAAAACTCTCTTCCCTGTCCACCCTCCACAGCCTTGGATAACCCAAACTCCGGTGCAGAAGCCGTTACAAGCCGCCTCTGCACTTTCTTATCCTTTGCGAGGCCCCAGAGCGTCAGCTTGTTTTCTTGACCTCAAGTGCTTGGCAATTCAGCACAAGATCCAGCTTGAACCTACGCGAGCCGGGTGGCAGAAGAGGAGGGCACTAATTCCTTTTTCTAGAAGTAACAGATGTGCGAAAAAGACTGCTCTCTCGTACCTTTTTATAGCAGCGCAGAAGAGGGGATTTTTGTGAAAGACTCAGCTTTTCTCATTCCAAGCCGGCCTGCCCAAATTTCCCTCTTTCACGCAACCAGTCACCCTAGCAACTGGATACAAATAACTCCATCGCAAAGACATCACTACGAGTTTTTCACTTCTTCCCCAAGGGAATAGCACATTGACCTGGGGTACAAAACACACATGAGTGGTGACATCACACACACCCTGTTACTATAGCTGCAACTAAAACGCACTGCAAAAAGGGGGTAAAGGTATCCCTCATTAGGTTACGATCGTTACTTTCTGTTGTTGTTGTGTGTCTTCAAGTCATTTCCCACTTACGGGGACCCGAAGGCAAACCTATTCTCAATACCCCTTCCTAAACTGCAAATCCCAGCATTGCCATGGCAGTTAAAATGGAATCATAGCATCATAACTTGTGTAGCGTGAACGGTTGTTGTGTGCCTTCAAGTCGTTTCGGACTTATGGCGATCCCAAGGTGAACCTATTATGGAGTTTTCTGGGGTTGAGAGTGTGTGACATGCCCAAGGTCATCCAGTGGGTTTCTATGGCTGAGTAGGGAATCGAACCCTGGCCTCCAGCATCATAGTCCAATGTCCAAATCACTGCACCACGATGGCTCTTGCAATTGTTACTTATGTCTGTTACTTATGTTCAGTCTACAGAAGAGAAGGTTAAGAGGGGGCATGATGGCCATGTTTAAATATTTGAAGGGATGTCATGTTGAGGAGGGAGCAGGCTTGTTCTCTACCGCTCCAGAGACTAGGACAAGGAGCAATGGATTCAAGCTGCAGGAAAGGAGATTCCACTTGAACCTCAGGAAGAACTTCCTGACGGTCAGAGCTGTCCGGCAGTGGAATCTGCTGCCTCGGAGTGTGGTGGAGTCTCCTTCCTTGGAGGTTTTTAAGCAGAGGCTGGATGGCCATCTGTTGGGAATGCTTTGATGGGTGTTCCTGCATGGCAGGGGGTTGGACTGGATGGCCCCTGGGGTCTCTTCCAACTCTATGATTCTATGATTCTTGGAGAAACAGATTTACCTAACCCTAACTTGCAAATTGTAACTAGCTATATCATACCCTCCAGTGTTTCACAGATGAAAATTGAGACACGGTATCAGAGTGTGGTTAAGACGACAAAAGTTACAAATGAAGAACAACAGAAAGCTTAGAGAGGCTGCAGCAATTTGGTTTTGCCTGAGCCTGCAGGGAACAGCAAGAGTCCTTTCCTCTCTCCTTTGCTGAATCAATGGAGTGCAAACTCCTTTTGCACTTTGAACCCAGTTTGCAGCGATTGAAGTAAGCTGAGGACAAAGGGGGAAAGTGGAAGGAAGAGAGAGAAACTGGGACACTTTAAGAATAGCTGGAAAATGTGGGATGAAAGAGGATTAATCAGGACTGACCCTGCCAAACTAGGTCAGTTGGACAGTATGGTGGTAGAACCGGAAATGCAGATAGGATCTTAAAGGCCATGTAATCCAATCCCCCCGCCAGTGCCGAAATGTCCAACTAAAGCATCCCTGTCGGTTCATAGTACCATAAAAAGTTGTGAAGATGGACTTGGAAAGGACTCCTGACAGTCTATTTACTCTTTCCGAGAGGAGGAAATAGCTCAGTCATGATCCAGCAAAAGATGAAACAGCTACTCAGAACTATCTCCCTATAGCAGCGCTCCGAAATTCTTTGCCGGTGTGTCCCTCAGGAAATGATTCGTCATCTCAACAGCCCTCTTTCTTGTGGCAGAGGAACCAAATATTTTCTGGAGAGTGATACTTCCTTTTGCAAACACACTCTAGCTCAGGTTTCAAACCATGCTATGAGGGAGGGTTTTGGTTAATATAAATGTTTGTGCCCTGCCTAGGAGGAGAAGGGAGCAATACCAAAAGGGCCTCTGAGCTTGTGCAGAGTGTTTTCAATGCAGAGCTGAATTTACAAGTGTGTCCAGACACACCTGGAGAAGAAGTGAAAGTGTTTCTAAGGCAAAAAGTGTGGCTTCCAAGGAGGCATGCATTTCATTCCTTAGATAACAGGTTAGATAATGTATTTATATAATTCGTTAGATAATACATTTAGACAATAAGCTCGCTTTCCATCACAGCAAGCTGCTGTTTCTCCACTTAACAAAGCAGGTGGAGCCTAGAGCAACCCGTATTCAGTGTTTGTCGAATGCTTTTCAATGTGGTCTGTGTATTTATCACAGAAGGTGTTGAGAGAGTTTAGAAGCTGTATGTTTAAAGAGGCAGATACAGCAACCGTCAGGTTTTTTGTTACGACCTTGAGGGCCGCTGTTTTCGCTTTAGGAATAAAAATTAAGATTCTACTTGTCTCTTGGTTGCAGAGAAGAATGGGGCAGGGGGTAGGGGAGGGTATTTACAGAACTTGATAGAAAGATGTCCAAATGTATTTGCAGCACTGAAATGTGGCCACCAGGAGGTGCTCCAAGGACCATGGAAATAAAAATACACCGCGGAGGAAAGGGATGTCCACACGAAGAAGCAAAGTGCTCAGGGGCTATGCAGCATTTTCACAGGGAAAACTGCTGGCATTATGCCGGGGGTGGGATTTGCGCCATTTTCCAGATGTTGCTGGACTCTACCTCCCAGCAAGCACTGGCAATGATAGGAAATGTCACACGATTCCTACCCACCCATCCACCCCCATTTAGTAGAGCAAGGTGATAGCCTTAGGTGGCAGATCCTTGGAAAGGGGCAGACGCCAAGCTTTTCTTCCCAAACTCTATTTTCTTTCTATATGAACCTGCTGAAAACTAGGGCCCTTTCACACTAGACAAGTACAGCTTTCTGATTCTGCTTTAACTGCTGTGATAACATCCTACGACAGTAGTTCTTAACCTTTTCTTTACCATGGACCCCCTTTATATATCTTTTGTTGCCACAGACCACCAAGACTTAAAAGATTTGAAACCCTAAAATGCATCAAATATTTGTTAAAGTTGCTCATCAAGGGTCTTCACATTGGAGAGAAGGGAGAAGTAGTCTGTCTTTCTCGCTGCTTCCTTCCTTCCTTCCTTCCTTCCTTCCTATTTTAACTGTAAATGCTCATCACATTTCTTCAAGCCTTCGTGGACCCCCTGTGAGGACATCACGGACCATGGGGGGGTCTGTGGACCACAGGTTATGAACCGCTGCCCTATGCAATTCTGGGATCTGTAGTTTAGGGGAAGGTATTCAGAATTCTCAGCCAGAGAGTTCTGACTGAGTCCCAGGAGTCTATAAAATGTTGCCATGTCAGTTAAATTGGAATCATAATCTCCAACATTTCACAGATAACAGTCCGGACACATGTGGCCAAACAAAATCATAGTGTGATAAAGAAGGCCAAAGTTACTAAAGATGAAGAAAAAACAAGCTAGGAGTGGCTGCAGGAGTTTGCATTGGCCTGAGCTTATCATGGAGAACAATTGCCATCATCGGCAAATGAAGTAAATAAAGACAGAGGGGGATGAAAGAAAAACTGGGACATTCAGCTGATAAAAGTAGGAAGACAGAGGATTAATCAGGACTCTCTCTTCCATATTGGGACAGCTGGAAAGAATGTGTGCTGTAACTGTGCAGGGTGAAAGGAGCCGTATGGCCTTTCCGCACTACACTGTTACAGTGCTATTGTTCCACTTGCAACATCCTATGGAATCCTGGGGTTTGCAGTTTCGGGAGGTGCCAGGATTCCATAGGATGTTGCAAGTGGAATAATAGCGCTATAACAGTCTAGTGTGGCAATGGTCAACATCAGGAACTGCTACAACTGGTCCACTGGTTTTAACTGTGCAAAGGCACTCCTGGCCACCACTGAAATCTGGGTTCTGGGCCTGATGGGCTTGAACTGGAAATCCCATCAGCCTTTGCCAGCATAGCCAATGATGAGAAACACTGGGAGTTGCAGTCCAGCATCATCTTGAGGGGCACATCTTGCCTAGCTCTGCTTTACAGTAAAGAAATACGGTACTCAAAGCCTCTGTGTTTGGCTCCACAATGGGAGAATGTTTTAGCCCTTTTGTCTTCTTTAGAAAATGCTGTGTTTAGAGGGAGTGTGGACAGAATGACTCTGAAAGGTGTTTCATCAGCTGCCAGGAACACAGAGTTTTTCCTTTGGACAGCAGCAAAGATAACAGTGTACACTTCCCTTCCTGGAGAAATCAAGAACTTAAGATGGGCTAAAGAAGTATTTTGGAACACTGCTAAGTTTGCCGGCTGAGTGGGATTGCTGCGTGTACACTTTTCCAGAAGTGAGTCTTCAGTCTGAAGGACTGTCTGGTCCGTGTCTGGTTTAAAGATAAAGGGAGAGCAAAGGCTTTGAGGTTACCTCCCAGAATGCACCAAATCTTGTCTGGTCGCAGAAGCTTAGCAGGATTGGGCCTGGTTAGTACATGGATAGGAGACCACCAGGAATGAATCTGAGGGATTTTCAGGTAAAGCTAGTAAAGAGTCCATCCCGAAAATCTGGAAGGCATTATGGTGTTAGACAGAGCACAGATCTAGCCCAGTACAAGGTGCTGTCATGTGTCTTCAAGTTGTTTCTGACTTAAGGTGACCCTAAGGTACCCCATCACTGGGTTTTCTGGGGCTGAGAGTGTGTGACACATCTGAAGTCACCCAGTGGGTTTCCATGGCTGAGCGAGAAATCGAGCCTGGTTCCCTGGTCTCCAAGGTCATAATCCTTCAGCCAGACAACTATACCATCGTGGCTCTCCACAGGATAAGGTAGCTTCCTACATTACCAACTCCACTGATTCCAGAAGCCAAGCAAAGGTGGACTTGGTTAGCCTTTGGAAGGGAGATCACCAGAGAAAAATTACAGGGATATCCAGTAGGGTGAGGAAGAAATCCTGCCCAAAACCTTGGAAAGCCTTTGCTGCCAATCAGAGTTGGTAGTCCTAGGCTAGATGAACCAGGGATCTGATTCAGTATAAGAGCAACTTTCCATGTTCTTCAGGTGGCCATCAGCACATGACCTCCAACACTTCACAAGTAAAAATTGGGACTCATGTGGCCAAGTTGTATCAAGGCGTGATCAGGATGGCAAAAGGTACAAAGGAAGAATGTACAAGCTAGGAGGGGCTGCAGCAGTTTGCTTTTTTCTAAGCTTACTGGGAAGGGCAAGATTCCACCCCCTTCTCTCCACTTCCAGGATTCTTATGGAACCCTGGGATTTGTAGCTTGGTGGGTATTAGACCTCTCCACCTGGGAATTCTAAATACCCATCCCTAAACCGCAAATTCCAAGATTCCACAAGTCATGGCAGGTAAAGTGGAATCATAGTGCTATAATTATGTAATGTTGACAGGCATATCCAGTTCCAGTTAATGGTTCTATTAGAATTCTTTGGACCAGCTGAATCTTCCAAACTCTCTCCAAAGGCAGCCTCACATGAAGCCTGTTCAGAACAAGGTGTATCAAGAGGTAATCAAACTGCCACTCAATTTTCTTCTTGGTAATGCCATTCTGATGTTATCTTCTCCTCTCTTTTCCCCTTTAGCTGTGTACTTCCTACAGAACCTGCTGAACCTGATGTCGTCGCTGGGCTGTTCGTACATCAGAGTGCCACCCGAGCGAAGCTGCTTGCAGTACGACGGGGCCCTGGAGTTTGGAGATGGCAACTGGATACAAGTCCCCTTGAACGGCCACTGGTGAACTGAGGTGAGCACCTTGGAGCCCCAACAGTTGAATCTAGCATCCACTCATAGTCCCCCAAAGTAACTTTTCCATATACCCCAACATTTCACAGATGAGAACTGGGATGTGTTGGCCAGGCAACATCAGAGTGTGGTCAAGATGGAAAACTTATGAATGGCTAGGAAAGGCTGCACCTGTTTGCTTTTGCCTAAGCCTACTGGGGAGGGTAAAATTCCTCCCCTCCTCTTCTCTCCTCTCTCCCCTGCTGACTTAACTGAGTACAAACTACTTTTGCACTTTAAACTCATTTTGTAGCAATTGTGGACAAATGGAGAAAGTGGTAGGAGGGGAGAGAAACTGTGACATTTTAATGGCCGTTGAAAAAGTAGGATGACAGACGTTCAGTCGGGACTGTCTAAATCAAGACATTTAGAAGATACACCATAAAGGTCCCAAAGCATGAGAGAGGAATATTATCCGAGTTGGGCTAGGGCTGGTGTATGTGTGTTTCTTTTTTGCAACATTTTGCCCAATAAACAGAATTAGGTCTTGGTTGCTTTCAACCGCTGTCATGCAAACATACATGGACCCTCAGGGGACAGCTGGAATGTTAAGTATTGGTGTCTGTTGTCTTTCAAGGGTTTGTCTTCCTCTTCCTCTCCCTTTCTTCTGTCATTCTACAAAGACGACTGTGGAAAGATGCAATGGAAGTCAGACGGGACAGCTGCAGCTGAGATTTGCTGGAAAAGTTCAGCTGCTTGTCCCCGAGTATGGCCCTCTTGAATCCCTCACTCCCAGGAACCAGCGTAGCCAATAGTACAGGATGCTGGGAGTTGCAGTTCAACAACATCTAGCAGGCTGCATTATTTTTCAGAAACTCTGGATGGGGCTGATCTTATAGGAGTAGAGAGTCTTGTTACAGATTTGCGAAGTCCACATTTGATTAAATAGTGACATAGAAATCTTGCTCAAGTTTTGGATTCATTCAGCCTGGGCATTACCAGCAACAGGCCCTGATGCCAAAGGATCCATCAGCAGCGGTTGGACTGGCCCCTTTAGAAAGAAACCTGACTCTGCATTCTGCTTTGCTGCATGTCAGCACCTTTGCCCAGATTTGTTGCTTGTGTAAACCAGCTCTCCTCTCTGTATCCCATCCTTGCAGAGAAATGCCAAAAGCTCAGTCAATTTCCTCTGAAGAGGAAGAAGGAAAGAGAGGGGAATACCAGAGGACCTTGGGTTCCGGGTGTATCTTCCAGCAGGCGAGAGTTTTGTCTACACTTAGCAAGCATAAAGAAATGGGTCTTCACAGCCTGATGGAAAGATACTAAATATGTGCACATTTCCTGATGCTTAATTTTAGGCTTTCCAGATCTCAGGACCTGGTCCTGCACCTCCAGTTTTCATGGGCAATCTCCAGGTAGAAAATCAAGGTGCAAATTCTCCCATTTTGGTGAGCTCTGCTCAACAAGAAGAAAGGACTTGGTACAAATCTCCAGCTCAGTTGTTGGAGCATGCACTGGATTTGTACAATTAGCAAGGCTTGTTTTGCTGCTGAAACTTGCAAAGACTCTCCAGGGTCTCTATGTGTTTATTTACTCAGCTTCCTCTCCCTACTCAGTTATCGTGGTGCCAGGACTCACCTTCCACTCTGCATCCACCTTCTGGGTACAAGCAAATAGGATAGTTTAAGTGTTCCTCATCCTGTCCCCTGAAGTGAGAAGGAATAATTTCCTAAATTGACTTTGCTCTGGGAAAAGCCCCTTTAGTTAGTATTTCTGTCTTAATTTCCAGACAGGAAAGAAATGTCTGTGACTGAATAACAAGTTGAGTGTAACTGGGGCTAGTACTTAACATATACAGTGGCCCCTCCACTTTTGTGAGGGTTTGAGTGTCAAATTACATCACTGGGAGACCAAGACTCGAATCTCTACTCAGCCACGGAAACCCACTGCAAGACCCTGTGCAAGTCACACTCTCTCAGCCTTAGAGGTAAGCAATGGCAAATCCTCTCGGAATAAAGCTTGCCAAGAAAACCCCATGATAGCTTTGCTTTAGGGCTGCCATAAGTCAGAAATGACTTGAAGACACATCATGTTGCTAGGTCTCAGGTTTTGGCCCGGAAATTTCAGGGCCTGGAGCAATCCTGAACTGCTTGAACTGGAGCTTGAACAAGCTGTCTCTGGGTACTAAAACTCCCAGAAGGCAGGGAATTCAAGGAGCCGTAGTCCAAAGAAGTAACGTCCCCACCCCACCCCGCTTTTCCTCCACAGCTTTCTTGACCAAAAGGAAGCGTATATTTTTCCTTTTCCGTGAGAATTTGGGATGCACGAGGACAGTATTTGCTTAATTCCGCTTACTGCACGTACCTTCATTTAAAGACATAACCACAATTTTCAGTGACCCTAATTTTCCCTACCTCTGGATCTGATCTCCGGAGCTTATCAGACCTTTCGTCTGTGTCTGTCCCCCACCTCTCGTGGAGAGGTAATGGTTAACCCTACAACCTCACAGACACCGGCCCCCTCTTCCCCAAGACACAAACAATGGGACAGTTTAAAGCCCTTTATCTTGGCTTTCATTGATTAGCCAAACACACTGGGTGTGTTTGGTTTGGCCGCGGAGCAAGGGGTGGAGGGACAGTACAATCTAGTGGGAAGGCAATGGTATGAATTGTATTTCCTGGAGTGGGAGAGAGCTTGCAGCTGGTAGGTAGGTAAGTGAACAGAAGGTAGATCTCCGAGTGATTTCAGTGGACCTGCAAGGGTTTCTAGATGGAAACAGCTTGAAGGCACACAACACAACAACAACCCATCTCTGGCTCCCTCTCTCTTTATTAACGTAGCTGTGGGCATAAAATCTGTCCACTCCTGGAGCTGCTAACAGCGAAGGAGAGTCTTGGTCTCCTAGAATTTTCTCTTCTAACTGTGAATTGTGTCTGGATTTAGTTTGAACGAGAAGGGAACCATTGCACGGTTTGGCCACGTTAACAGCAGCTGCCGCCAGCCTAGGAATTCTGACAACACAGGTTCTCCATCAGGAACAGCAGCCTTGGCACAGAACTACAATTCCCGAGCGTCCTTTGGGGGACGCCTGGCCCTTAAGCGACTTTGAAATTTGCAGTTTAGAAATGCTCCCTTCCTGTAGGATTCCCAGTTCTCAGGGTCTGTCTCCACTTTTCTCGTCCTGAGGACAAGGAGAAGAAGATGTGTGTGCACGTGTGCACTTCTTCTTTGTTAGACTTGAGCTGGAAATCTGTTGGTTATTCCCAACTACAGTACGCTGGAACCATTAAATAAATTACTCGGTGGTGAGTCAACTGAGTAGATTAATCACATCAATTACTGAATGGTGAGAGGACACCACCCTGGGGGACAGGATCAGAACTGAAAATGACCTCGACAAATTGGAGTGCTGAGCCAAAACTAACAAAAGAAACTTCAGCAAGGATAAATACAAGCTATTACATTTAGGCAGGAGAAAAAGAAAGCCATGAAAGGTACAATTATAGGATGGGTGGTATCTGGCTCAGCAGGGAGTACAGATGAAAAAGGTCTAGGGGTCTTGGTAGACCACAGACTAAACACGAGCCAACAGTGTGATGCGGCAGCCTTCAAGGCCAATATGATCAACAGCGCATCAACAGGAGCATAGTACCCCGATCAAGGGAAGTAATACTATCACTCTGTTCTTCTTTATGGAGCTCCGTTCATACCTCACGTGGAATGCCGTGTCAAGTTCTGAGCACAACAGTTCAGGAAGGATATTGACAAGCTGGAACACGTCCACAAAATAGTGGTGAAAATGGTCAAAGTTCTCGAAACCTTATGAGGAACATCTGAGGGAGCTGGCCAGGATGCTGAGGCTATATAACCAGAGGTCAGGATGGCAGGCGGCTGCTGGAACCTACTGACTCCACGGGTGGTGACAGCCTTGCTTACCCCCTGCATTCTCTGCGTGTGTTCTTCGGACCTTGGACCTTTGCCTGGACTATAGATTCCGCTCACTGACACTCTCTCCCTGGACTCTTGGTAAATTCAGACTCGGCAGCTCTGCACTGCTTTACCAAATGCTGTTTGCCAGCGCAGGACAATACGATCACCATCTTCACCCTGCTTGAAGGGATGACGGGCAGAAAATGGAGCAAGGTGGTTTTCTAGAACGCAAACTCACGGGCCATTTCTGCACGAGACAGTTGCAAGCGCTACGATTCCACTTTCAACATCCTATGGAATCCTGGGGTTTGCAGTTTCGGGAGGGGCCGGCCGGCCCCTCCCGAAACTGCAAACCCCAGGATTCCATAGGATGTTGAAAGTGGAATCGTAGCGCTTGCAACTGTCTCGTGCGGAAATGGCCATGGATCCAAATTACAAGAAAAGAGATTTCCACCCCAATGTTAGGAAGATCTTCTTGACTGTAAGAGTCGGAGAGCAGACTAGATTGCATCAGAAGATGGCGAACTCTCTTCTTTGGAGGTTTTGAAGCAGACATTACATGGGACTTTTCCAGGAAGGCTTTAGTTGTGTATTCCTACATGGCAGGGCTGTTGGACTGAAGATTCCTTGTGTTCCCTTCCAACTCTACAATTCCACGAGAGTCCATTTCCTTCGGAGGCATTGCTCATTAAACGGGGAGGTGTAACATTACTGCTTGTTATGTTACTTCCGTATGTTTTTGTTATTCCGAGTAACCTGTTACAGGTAACATCTTTAATCATACCGTGTTACTTTCCACGCTCTCACAGCCGATATGGTGAAGTTTTGGTGTGGCAGCTTGGTTGTTTCGTGGTTCCTCCGCGGTAAAAAGATGCACACTTCCCATGCTCAGAGACACTCTTGTTTATATAATCTGCCGAGTTTTAGTTTGGCACAGAAAAACAGCTCTGGGTCTGTTAAAATGAAAAATACTCCACAATGGTTTTTCCCCCCTTTGAAGGTAGCGGCATAAAGTCAATCTGTGGAATTTTTGCCATCAGGTTACAAAATTTCAGCATTTAGCTGAACTTCGGCCAATAAGAGTATCTTTTAGCTGCTGGACGTTTTCAAGGCACAAGGTCTCTTCATTTGGCAATGAGAGAGGAGTTTAGTCAATTTCTGGTGTTGTGTTTTTGTCATATCATGGATATGATAAAAGTAACAGTAGAAAATAAAAATAATCTAGGAAGGGATAAAAGAGTTTAGTCAGGAAATTTGAACTCGAAGGCCAAGAGAGGAGAGTTATCTCTTTTTTCCCCCCCCTTGCCTCCACAACTGAGTCAGGCTTTATGAGGTATTTAAATGCGATAAGTGTTCTGTGAAATCTTAAAGAAGCCTTCCAGACTTTGGATTGTTATGTTCACCTCCGTCCAGAACAGCGTGTGGACTTGGTCAGGCTTCTTTATCGCTCTGAACGTAACTTCTCCAACTTCTGTGAAGTTTGGGAAGAGGGACCCTCACGTGGGCTGCAGCTGGATATACCCTGAACTCAGTTTGTTAACCTCTTCCATCTCTGTTTTTAGCTTAGACTACAACTCCCATCATCCCTGAAACTGGATGTGCTGACCAGGATTGCGTTCCAAATTGGGCTGCAAGGTGAAACAAGGGACGGGGCTCCTGTATCTTTAATTAGTAGGGTTGAAGGCAGAATTTCAACCAGTATTCCTTCTCGCACAAGCAATGCCTGCTGAAATTTCCTTTTTTAAACAACCATCAAAGGCATAAGAGCCCTGTCCTTTATTTTACCAGGCAATCTTAGTTCCAAAACATCTGGAAGGCAACATGCTTGTGTATATATGTATGTGTATGTACGGTTTTTCTATACACTCTTACAGGCCCCAGGGAGACCCAGTGCAGTGGTTTGAGAGTTGAACTACAATTCTGGGAGAGCAGGGTTCGAATCCCCACTCAGCCAGGGAAACCCTGTGGGTGATCTTGGGCAGGTCACACTCTCTCCGCCTCAGAGGACGGCAAAGGGAAACCCCCTCCGAACAAATCTTGCCAAGAAAACCCCAGCAGTAGGTCCACCGTAAAGCAAAAATGACTTGATGACACACAGTAACAACAACAGCAAACAGACTTGGGGGGAACCACAGGCCTTCAGATGTTGCTGCACTGCAGCTCCCGCCAGCCTCAGGTGATTGGGGATGATGGGCACAGCAGTCCAGCAACATCTGGAGGTCCACGGCTTCCTCCACCTTGCTCTGGATGGTGCCAGAGTTTCTCTCCCTCCCTGGGAGGCGAACAACACCTAAGCTCTTTGGGAGGAACGATCAGAAATTGAGGAAAACTACTCTTAGGTGGCCTGCTAGTGACGGAGGAGAGTTTGCAGCGAATCCGTTCTCTCTTGCTGTCTGTATCTCTCCGTCTCCCACACTCTGGTGCCTCTTTCGCCGACTCCTTTTTTGGCATGTGGGTGCGTGTAACTTTAAGAAAAGTCTGTCTTTCCTTTCTCTCTTCTGTTCTTCTCCTCCCATTAACCCTGCCAAAGCTGGATGGAATTTTCACACCCTTTGCCTGGGTCCTCCTGTCTCTTTCACCCCCCCCCCCAAAAAAAACCCTCTCCCTTTCAACTTGCTAATCTCTCCTGGGCCTCTCTTCCTTCCACCAAAGAATTTTTCAACAGTAGTGTGTGGGAGTGGGTGAGTCAGGGACAGAGCAAAAGGGAAGAGCTGTTTCCCTAATTTTTTTCTTTCTCTCTCTCGCTCTCTTCTTTTGGAGAAGTCAGCGTTTTGGTCACCCAGGCAGAGAAACAGGCACTGCGTTGGAGAAGTTAGGTGGGCAGGTTTGTTTCATTCTCGATTCGGAAAAGGCGAAGCAGAAGGAAGAAAAACTTGGCAAGAGCAGGGCTGGGGGGTGAAATCAGGTGCAAAGGCAAGCCGGCTGGAAAAACAAGACTTGTGTTGTTGGGAGTGACAAGTGAAGCCAAAGCTTAAGTGGGAAATTTGAAGGCAAGAACTTTTAGCTTGGCTCTCCGTTGAGGTTTTTTTTCCCCCTTTTTTAAAATTTGTGATACGGACAAATATCGAGAGCTGGGGAATTATTCTGAATTTCCACCAGGAGTTTGTTTTTTTGGCAAGTGGAGGGAGGAAAGAAAAAAAAAGTTTTCTTTGTTTTGTTCTAAAACTTTGGATCCATCCTGCAATCCATCTCTTGGGTGCTGACTTCACTCTTGAAGATTTCGTCACTTGTTTTTGGATACGGGGCTCCAGCGACAGCTTCTCCTTGAGCCTTTTTTCCTCAACAAATCTAGGAGCCGGAGACTTGTGAGAAAGTATCCCCCAAGTTGTTTTTTTTTTTTTCCTTTTTCTGAGGAGCCCCACATCTCTGCCAATGAGCCTTTAGTTCTTTTTGCCTGAGGAGCTGAGATTTGTTTGGAGACGCGCTGCTCTTGGGAAAATGGGTCAACTTGGCCGATCGCTTCTCCTCTCCTGCCTGCTGGCTTGGTGGCTGGGTATCGGCAGCGCCCAGGAAGGTAAGGACATATGCGTATGGGAATGTGTGAACGCGAAACAAGGTCCACAGCACCGGTCTCTTGGTCAGTGGTGATTTAAAATAACAACAGTGGATGATACCAAGCGTACCAAGAGGTAGAGTGATGGGGGAGAACGTTCGAAGGTAGATTGGGTTACCTGGCTACTAATGCTTTTTTTTTTTGTTTAGCAGTGTGATGCTCAAAGAGATAGACTAACACAGTTTTAGCCTACCTTGCAGGTATGAGGGTCAAAGGAAAGAAGATCCCTCCTCGGCCAGGATGCCGCCAGAGACGGCCTTGGGGAAGTGTTTGTCTCTCAGCCTAATCTACCTCCTAGGACTGTTGTAAGAACAAAAATGTGTTTTCCCTCATGGTATGTGCCGCCCCGAAGTTGTGAGGGTCTCGATGGGATCAGAAGCAGGGATGATGAAGCACTGTCTCTCCTATCCAAGTAGAGGGACGCCTCGTAGCTGTATTACAACAGCCCTATGAGGTGGGCTAAGGTGAAGGGATTGGGTCAAGGCTAGCCTGTGAACTCTGATGTTCTTATCTCTTTCCTTCCAAATGGAGAATCAAACAGGGTGGGATTTTATGGCAGGCAAGTCTCCTTTTCTTGCCAAGTCTGGTGATCTGATGGTGGGCGTGGGGGTTGATGATTCAGTGGTCCATCCTGGGACATTTGTGTGTGTGTGTGTGTTTGTAGCCTTCAGGAATTTGCCCATTCCAGAGGCTTCAGATGGGCCACATCAGTCACCACCACTGCTAGATCACGGACTTCCCCCACCCGCCCTGGTCACCTCTAGGTTTAGAGGGGAAACCTGATTCTGTTTGACCCAAGAGCTGCAAGCTAAAAAAAATAATCTATAGCTGGAACCAAGAAAGAACGTCAGCGCTGCAGCTAGATCCCTCGAAGAACTCTACTGCTCTGAATCTGGCAGTTCAAGGCTCAACACAAGTTTTCATCCTGTACCTGTTTTCAGTACTGTTCCCAAAATGCTGGCTGAGGGATTCTGGGCATTGTAGTCCAAAACAAGTAACTTCCTCAAGCTCCACCTGCAAGTCACTTGCTGCTCTTGCTATCTAGTGCCACTGCTATACGTGGTTTTTACAAAGCTTCTTAAGCAAAACAAATAGGTCCCTGCCCCTAGGAGTTTGCAAATTACTTTTTGAGTAAATCAGAAAGGGGCAGGGAAGACAATAACGTGCCAGGAATGAAACGAGGAATAGGAGGGCTTAGATCTCATTCACTTTGGAGGACTAAAACGTGTTGTCGTTATTAAGAAGTGGTTTTTTTCCCTCCTTCCTTGTTGGGTAAAGTGGAGGTTTGAAGTCATGCTGGAGAGATGGAAAAATGCCAGACAGAGCTCTCCAAATTCATATTCATAGATGGAGCCAAATGAAATGGGTGTGGTGTTGCATATCTGGTAGCTTGTGTAAGACGAAGGTTAGATTCTGGACAGTGAAACACAAGGGCCGTACCGAGAAGGCAAAGTGATAATTTATTAATTTACACTGCCTCTTTTCTATGCGGTCGTAAAACAATGGCATCCTCTGTACTGTACATTAAAAAGAACAAGTTGAACAATAGAACAATATCAGGCCAACAACTGGCAAGACTACCTACTGTCTTCTCTGATGCCAGCTCCCACCTTTTTTTGGTACGCCCTGCTGCATAAAAGCTGGAATAACACCAGATGTATTCCTGACTAATCTGGAATGCCGCCTTCTAGTAGGATATTTGTAGGCACTTGCATAGGTTATGATTCTCACTCCACCCAGAAGATTGCACTGTAAGGATGGAGTCAACGCCAGCTTTTTGGGTACTCTTTAGCCACCCTAATTGTATGATAGGATGGTCCAAGAAGAAGTGAGCCAGGATGGTTTTGCGACTTCAGTGTTGGACCACGGTTGCAGTCTTGACGCAGCCTACTCTCATATCGTCCAAAATTTCACAGATGAAAACTGGGATTTGTGTAGCTGAGCAACATCAGAGTGTGGTCAAGATGGCAAAAGTTCTTAATGAGGGAGAACACACAATCTAGGAGAGGCTGCAACAGTTTGCTTTTGCCTGAACCTCCTGGGAAGGGCAAGATTCTGCCCTCTCTTGTCTTTTTCCTGTAGAGCTAACTGATTGCAAAACTCTAAACTCAGATTGTAGCAATTGAAGGACATAAAGGAGGAAGTGGGTGAAAGTGGGAGAAACTGGGATGTTTTAAAAGCAGATGCCAAAGTGGGATGGCTGACAATGAATCGGGACTGTCCTCGGCAGATTGGTGCAGTTGGAGGGTACATACTCTGTGACTTTGAGGAATACTCACATACTTTTTTAGCCAAAGAGGGAGGCAACCTCAAACCGTCTCTGAATAAATCTTGCCAGGAAAACCCTGCGATGGGGTCTCCATCAGTCAAAGCCACCTTGAAGGCATGTAGCAACACCACCAACAAATGGTTCCAAGAGAACTGATCCATGCTTTTGAACTGGTGTCATTGCGGGGCATCTACGCAATGGCTTCTTTGGAAATTACGTGCTAGAAGACAGGTGGGTTTGGCAGGCTGCCTGGCGTTTCAAGAGAACTGGCAAAACAAGGCCTTTTCATTGTGTTTAGCCACAGGTTATTATGAGGCGAAACACTTATCAATGGTGGGAATGATTTTTCAAGACAATCACTGTCAAACATTAGACCAAATAGTCACCTGAACAATTAACAGTCAACTTTTGCCTGCTTTTTCTTGACTGCTAGCTCAAAGGAGAAACTCTGTCTAATGAGGCATGCATTTTGCTATAGAAAGATTTAGTCAGATAAAAAAAAATACCATTCCACAGGGAAATAAGTGCTTAAATCATTAGATGGCGCATAACATTCTCAGGTTGGCCAAGGCCATAGATCAAGTATTAGCCGGTGGCAGAAAATTTGATGTTGTTTTCTAAGACTCATGGAAGTATAAAATGAAATTTGGATTCTGTAGAGCCCTTGCCCCCAACTCTGAGAAGGAAGAACCTGGGAAGACAAGAGGAGGATCACGTAGGCCTCCAGATGTTGTGAGACCGCGGATTCCATGTCCTAGCCAACATAGCCAATGTTGATATGCTGAAAGTTTCAGCCCAGTAACATCTGGAAGGTTGCACATTTTCTACTCTGATCAAGGGGAGGGAGGCGGAAAACACAGTTTTAATCAAATCTGTACCAGCATTGGCATGTCATCTGTACACCAGATTGCGAATGTGAACCTTAAACCAGGTCTTTAGGGAACAGAGGATCTGTTAGCATGAGGCCGGGGCTGGAGGGAATGGCTGCCCTTTGTAAGCTGAAGTTTTGAGAAACAAATTTTGAGAAAGCGTTTAAGTGCTGAAGAAATGGAAGACTATCTGTCTGCAGTATCTGTCAATCTGTCATCTATCTATCTAATCTGTCTGTCTCTCTACCTATCCAATCTTATGTATCTAATCTTGTCTCCATCTGTCCATCCACCCATCCTATCTTATCTATCTGTTCTTATCTCTGTCTGTTCATCCATCCATCTGTCCATTCATCCATCCAATCTTATCTGTCTATCTTATCTATCTGATCTATCTGCCCATCTATTTACCTATTGGTTTTTCCTGCTCGCTCCCTCGCTCCCTCGCTCCCTCTTTCTTTCTTTCTTTCTTTCTTTCTTTCTTTCTTTCTTTCTTTCTTTCTTTCTTTCTTTCCTTCCTTCCTTCCTTCCTTCCTTCCTTCCTTCCTTCCTTCCTTCCTTCCTTCCTTCCTTCCTTCCTTCCTTCCTTATGGGTGGATAGACTGACTCCTTTTTGCATTTTACATCAGTTAAGCAGGCTAATAATGGAGCAAACTTCCGCTCTCTGCTACATTGGAAAGATACTGACTTTCTCACACCCACTTGTTTTTAGCACAGTCCGGCGGTGGAGTTAAGATGTCTCTTGTGGAATGGGAGCGCTTGACGGAAGAAGGAAAGGGAGCTGTCCTGCTTCTCCATGCACAGCTTTGGGAAATTTACTTTCGTGAGCTACAACGCCTAGCGAGTCTAACTGGGGGATGCTGGGAACTGGAGTCCACAAAAGTAAATTTCCCAAGCTGTGGTTTTGAGACGGCAGTGACCATTAATGTAGAGGAGGACCATGGCTTCACTTGTAAAACTGGATTGGGGGTGGGTGGATGGATGGGTGGAGGTGGAACACCAAGGAATGTTGCCATGTCTTAATTTAGCTGGGCTCCTGTGGCTTTAAAAGCTGCAAAGCTGTGAGAAATGCATGCAGATTCTCTCTTTAATGAAGGGATCCCACTGCCACAAGATAAGGGTCATAATTTTTTTATTATTATTCTACCCTTTTCCTAAGGAGTCCAACAGCAACTAGTCACTGAGGACTCAATGACAGACCTCATTCCCCTCCCACACACAGCCATTTCTGCACTACACTCTTATAGCGCGATTATTCCACTTTCAACATCCTGTGGAATCCTGGGGTTTGTGGTTTCGGGAAGGGCCAGCCGGCCCCTCCGGAAACTGCAAATGGCCACACGTTTGTGAGGCAGTAGAGACCTGTATAGCAAGTGCTGGACCAAGCAGTGGGAGAAGATGCTCGGTTTTGGTACTCGGCCTGTGACTTCCATGAGACCTTTGGGTGACTTCTGTTGGAGATGGGATGCTGGGTGAAATTGGTTTTTAGTGTGATCCAGCAAGTTAGCAGGTAATATGATGCCAAATCTGTCCTAGTATGGACATGGTCACAATGTGTGAGAAACCCCCACTGCTGTTAAAGTCATGAAAGCTGTGGTTCCCCACCTTTGGTGTTTGGGATGTCAGCTCCCAGAATTCCTGGCTGTTGGCCAAATTGGCTGAGGCTTCTGGGAGTTGAAGTCCAAGCAGAGGACTAAAGTTGTTATTGGAACCGTGCAAGTGGAGAACAAACAGCACGTAGAGTCTCCTGATCTTAGATGTATGTGACACCTATGTGATCCTACCATGGGTTACTCAGAAACTGAATCACTTGGCATACGCTCAGATGCACTTTGGTCTTTCCTGTGGCATCCGCCATTCCAGGATTGAACCCTGACAAAGATTAGACCGTGATCGGATCTGGCTCTCTGGATTTAACCGGATTCCAGTCGCAGCCAAGCTGGCCCGTAGTGATGGATGACATGAGTAAGCAGTTCGTCAACATCTGGAGAGTTGGAGATTCACCACCTCTGGATTAGGTCCTAGGAAACAGTTTTCCTTTTATTTGTATTTTACCATTTAATGTTGGTTTTAATGGAGCGCTGTCTTTTTATGAGTAGAACCATTACACCGGTTAACAGCCTGGCTGTTTCAGTCATGAGACATCTGAGGAGATTTGTTGGCATCGTTTGTAAGCACACATGTTCCATTTATGGCATATCCCATTGGACTGGGATGAAAGGTTGCCAACTTACCAGGGGGAAAAAAAGACAAGCTTGACTGACTCTTTTGCTTTTAGCAGCATTTGGCTTTTTTTTTTTTAAAAAAAAGGGACAAGTTGAACTCTCCAAGGCCACAGAGATTATCATTAACACTTGTTAACTTTTCCAGTGCCAACTGAGCCGCCATTCAAGGCTGACAAAATACAAAGTTGGCAACTTTCTCAATGATAAGGGAGAGCATAGCTTAGAAACATTGCTTCTTTGGATTATAATTCTCATATCTCTCAAGCTATGTCATGTTAGAGGCAGGATCTGAGGGTTCGCAGTCCACTTGTAGTCTCCCAAATTTTCCCATGTCCTCCAACATTTCACAGATGAAAACTGGGACATGTATGGCCAAGCAACAACAGAGTGTGGTTAAGACAGCAAAAGCTCATAATAGGAAGAGCACACAAGCTAGGAAAAGCTGCAGCAATTTGCCTGAACCTACAGGGAAGGACAAGATTCTGTACCTTCCTCCCCAATCCCCACTGAGTGAACTCAGCCCAAACTATTTTTGCACTTTGAACTCAGTTTGCAGCAACTGCAGCAAAAAAAGCTGAGAACAAAGGCGGGAGGAAAGTGGGAGGAGAAGAGAGGAACTGCGACATTTTAAAAGCAGCTGAAAAAGTGGGATGGCGGAAAGTTAATCAAGACTTTTGCCGCTAAATTGAAGCAGTCGGAGAGTATGTAAGTTCCAAACTTTGTTACTGGGAAATGCATTTTGACCCGCTGGTGGTCTTACTCTTGTCCCGCTTTGTCCTGGGATTCCGCAAAACTTGGGAGGCACAGGGATAACCTCCTGTCTTAAACAGTTGTTTGTGTGTACAGGAGAGAGGCTGTATCTGGTGAATGAGGTAATGAAGAGGGGATGTCGAACAGGCCTGTCTCTTTTCAGTCGAGAGGAGCAGAGTCATGTTTTTTGTCATCCGGGCCTTGGAGACTCCTTCCAGCCTCCCAACTGGTCTGCGATAAACTAAGCTAAGAAGGGAGGAGAATGGCTCTCCACCCTTTGGGTGACCGTCTGTGCCAACTCTTTCCTCCCCTTGGGGATGGGAGAGGCGGGCTGGGTTTGCACCATTTGCTCAGTGAGGTCATAGGATGGAAAGGGGACCAAAAGGCCTCTATCCAGTCCACCTTGATGCAGCCCTATCAGTCCTTTCTCCTCTCTGCTAAATTTCCAATGATATACATCCCTTCTCTACAGCCAACCATCAAACCGCTTCAGGGCAGAGCTATTGCCAGTGGGCTGAGTTGCTCCAGCCATCAGCTTGGGGTGCATCTGCAATTCTAGCCATTTGGTACCCCTTTAACAGCCATGGGTCTCCCCTAAAAAAAAAAATATCCTGGTATTTGTAGTTCGGTGAGTTGTTTGAGATTCTCCACTGAACTGCAGTGCGACAGTTTTCTGGCAGAGAATCCCAAGTAGCTCACCAAACTACAGACCCCAAGTTTCTAAGGGGTGGAACCATGGCCATTAAAGTCAAATTAAAGAACTATAATGACGTAATCCGGATGTATCCCTCAATACATGGTAATAATGTTAGGAAGGCAGAACCTGATATAAATACTTATGCTTACAATCTGAGCCTACTGGGAAGGGCAAGATTCTGCCTCCTGCTCCGTTGTTTAGGCAGTTTGGTGAAAAATTCTTTTGCATTTTGAACTCAGTTTGCAGCAACTGAGGTAAGCTGAGGAGAAAGGAGGAAAGTGGCAGGAGAAACTGGGACAATTTTTGAAACACTGAAAAAGTAGGATGATGGAGGATTAAGCGAGAGACTGTCTGCCAAACTGGGACAGTTTAAGGACTGTTGTAGTCTCTTCCCAGTGATGGGAAAGGAAAAGATATGGGCATGCTTTTGCAAAGAGAGAAATTCATCTTTAACATTTGGTGCCTATGAATTCCTTTTCCATCCTTAGTTAGCTGCCGTAGATGGCGTCTCCCTCTGCCACCCCATGTCGAACAGAGAAAGGAGCGTGAGGCCTAAGACGGAGGCCTGGGTGCCGGCCAAGTACACAACGTTTGTTTCTCAGGCCCCGGAATGTGTCCCTCATTCCTCAAGGGTTAATAGTGGCTGTGAGGCAGGATATTCTCAGATTTATTCACCCGCTGCCCTGCCCTCGCTATTCCAGACACATTCTCTCTCCATCCATCCATCAGTGTCCCTTTGGCCTTTGAAGGATTGCATAAATTCTCCTCATTTTGCAGCCGAGAGGCTGGTGAGGGAGCCTTGCAGTGACGCACTTTTATTCCACATCACTCGCTTAGTCTGGAAGAAGATCCAGCTTCTCCATCCCCATCGACAGCTGGGCAATGCTGAGAACCAGTATGATGTACTGGTTTGTGCGTTTGACTATGACCATGGAAATCAGGGTTCAGTTTCCCGCTCAGCCATGGAAACCCACTGGGTGACTCCGGGCACATCGCAAATTCTCAGCTCCAAAAAAACCCAATGAGAGGTTCACCTTAGCGTTGCCATAAGCGAGAAACAACTTGAAGGCACGTAACAACAATGTAGATTATGCCCCATGGGAATGAACTGGTAATAACCACTGTGGCAAAGACTAGAGTGGGGAGTGAGTAATTTGTGGACCCTCCAGATGTTAGACTACAACCTCCATCATCCTTCACCACTGAGTCTTGCTGGCAAGGGCTGATGAGTGTTGCCGTCCTGACAACATCTGGCGGGCCTCCTGTTTTCTACGTGGAACCAAGGGTGTGGCTGGTGGGGGAGCAAAATGAGGGCAAATAAAAATTTTGCCCTCTCCTCTGCATGAAATTTTCCTTCGGTTGCCAAATTTCTAGCACCGCAGAGAGTGAAACACTGAAATCCTTCACACCTTGAACTCTTTTATTTGTTGGGTCTGCATTCCCCTTGGCCCCTTTGTCTGCCAAAACTGTATATCTAGTTGCTCGACCGATGCTTGAAATTCCTGCAAAACTGGAAATTTGATGACTGAAGAAGAATTTTGTGAGGGGAACAGAATTCTTATCTGCCTCCCTATAGCTATGGCCCTGAATGGAACATTCGTATCTTCAGCCAAGGAAATACAAGTTCAGCTCTTCACTCAGCCTTGAACTTGGCCCAGATGTAGACAACTGATGCCAAATACTAGGTTTTTAAGTCCTGGTTTTTCTAATTTGAGGTGAATGAGGTGAGGAGATGTGTCATTCTCCCCCCGCCACAACTTTCTCTAAGCCTCTGCCCTCTCTCAACATCAGCTGGGGTGCTGACTTTGGAGAAGTTAGTGACATCCACACAAGTGAGATGATGAAACCATTCTAGGGTTTAGTCCAACTATTTCAGGCCCTGTCCAAAGTGCTGAATCCATTTTGAAGCTGAGGGGTCAGCACTTTGGATAGCTTCAAACTAACATCGTAGCAAATGCAATACCTGACTGAGACTGAAATTTCTCTCTATGGTTATGCACCACTGCTACCTCTATCAGTCTCCAGACCACCATTTATGTCAGAGGAATGGTGAGGAGAAAAGGATGCTGCTGGGAAAATCACAAGGAGAAAGTAGTGAGTGAGAAAAGAGCGAAGTATGGAGGTGTGTACACACAGAGAGACACCCACAATATGACACTTCTTGATAAAACAAGTTTGGGGATCCATATTTGCCAGGGCAATATTTAGTTTATTGGTCTTTACTAAGTGGGTCTTGGACACTGGTCACTCTTTCTCAGCCTAATGGACTTCACAAAACGGGGATATTCCCCCATTCCCTCCAGTATTCCATGGTTGAAAACCGGGACACGTACGGCCAAGCACATCAAGATCGTGATTAAGCAAAAATTACGAATGAGAACACATCAGCTAGCAGAGGTTGCTTTTGCCTGAGCCTATTGGGAAAGGCAAGATCCCACTCTTTCTCTCCTCTTCCCCTCGGCTAAAGTAGCGGAGGGCACTTTGAACTCAGTTTGCAGCAGTTGAAGTAAGCTGAGGACAAAGGACGAAAGTTGGAAGAGGAGAAGAAACCAGGACACTTTAAAAACAGCTTGAAAAGTGGAATGACAGAGGATTAATCAGGATTGGCAACTCAGCACAGTTAGAGGGTATGATCCCCTATTTTATGTTGTTGTTCTCAGAGGAAATGTAGGACAAAACAGGATAGAAATAGAAATCCAGGATGGCGTTCTTGGTCGAGATCCACCACCCCTGAACTCGTGGGTCTCGTCTGGTGGGGTTCGAATTGGAGCGGGCAGACATCACATTTGTATGATCTATTATCTCCATGCTGAATATCAAGAGCCAGTTGCCAAAGCAATACACATTGGTTTAAAGAGTTAAAAGAACACATTTTGAGCTGAGGAGTTTGTTTTCAGTAGTAGAACTGAACAAACCTCTCCATCCTTTCACATAAAAGTCTATTTTTGGTCAAACCAATCTTTCTTCCTTTCAACAGGCTAATTGGAGCTGCAAGATGGGGTGGTGGAGGAAGAATGTTGTCATTTTCTTGTTGCTGTTGTTAAAATAAATTGAGAGCTGGGGACTCCTGCCAATCTATCACGGATCTTCCACTAAAATGGTGATCTGCCCACCACTGCTTCAACAGTCAGTTCCCTAAACTGGGTGAAGATTATGCAGCTTTCCAAGAGGTTGTTGGACTGCAACGCCCAGCAGCTTTTTCAATTGCAGCAGTTTCATGATAGAGATTCAAGAGAGAAATTTCTCCATAGGAATGTTTGGCTATCTGCCCCCTAGTATCTGATCAGTTCCGTCATATGCCTCTGTCTGTCTGGAAAGAGTCTGTGCATCTGAATGTGCATCTGAAAATGTGCCTTCGAGTTGCCTGTTGATGTATGGTGATCTCATGAATTTTGTAGGGTTTTCTTAGGCAAGGAATACTCCGCTCCTTTCTCTAAAATATAGCCTACAGCACCTGGTATTCCTTGGCGATCTCCCATCCAAGTACTAACCAGGGCTGACTATACAATGTCTCTACTGTAGAAGAATCTGTGAGATTTTTTAAATACCAGGTATATATTTAAAATAACAGTCATATAGTTGAAAGTGACCAAGGTGCTTAAATTTATCCCCTTTACGTGTACTGGTTGAAAAGGTAGCGATGAGGAGGCAGTACAAACTTCATCGGTTGAATTTCTGCCACATAGGCCCTGGTTCAGGGATGGCTTCCTCTTGGATTAAGGTTAATAGGAGTTTGCACGGGCTGCCTCGGCAACACTTGGAAGCCTCCAGTACCTGAAAAGACTTTTCCGGTCTGTCTGTGTAGAATCTCAGGGGTGCATTATGCCAGAGAATTACAAAAACCACCATTAAGTGGGTGGAGCTGGTGCGGGTGGCTGCCACCCTTGGCAGCTGGTGACGGAGAGGCGACTGGAGGCATCATCGGCAGCTGAGCCAGCCCAATCAGAACGTCATTGCTCCTTCCTGATGCCCAAATTGGTATATAGCAGAAGATGAGAGAGAGAGAGAGAAAGAAAGAGCCAGACCCACTCATGCTAAAGGGCTGCCACTTGTAAACCAGACTTGCTCTTGTGACGCGAAACAGCTGCTCAGTCGACGGCACACAGTTGCAACAGGTGGGAGTGTTTTTTCTCTGTGCTTAAAAACCTCTCCTGCTGCTTCCTTCAGATCAAACGGCTGTTAGAGACACACTTGCTGGCCAGATTATCTTTTTTTGGTCTGGACAGCTGGCACCCCTTAAACTTTCCTGGACAGTTGGCACCCCTTAAGTAATCTTAAGGTTTAAAATAATGTTCAGGGTTTAAAATAATATTCAGGTTGTAATTCCTGGGGAATCTGAACTGTTTTGCAATGTCGAGAAATGTGTGAAATGAAACTCTGGTCATGTGCAGAGAGCTTTTCCCATGTTATGTTTTTAGGGGGCAGTTGTTAATTCCTCAGAGCAACTTCAGCTGTAGAACTTCCCTTTGTACCAACAGGACTCAAACTGTACAGTTGTTTTTCCCTACAAGATTCTTCTAAATTGGTTTAAAACTTAAGATTCGATGCATATGGATCTTAGAGATGTGCTAATACCTAGAAACCTAGTAAGTATGAGTGGAAGAATCCTGTCCTTCTAGGTTCTGTTTGCTGCTCTAGGCTCAGTTGCTACATATCCTTCAGCTTTCCCAATTTTGCAGGAGCAGTCTCCATTATTCCTCTGCTGTCCCACTTTTCCAGTTGCTTTTAAAAGATCGCATTCTCTCTCCCTTCCTCCTGCTTTCCTCCTTTGTCCTCAGCTTATTTCAGTTGTTGAAACCCCAGAATTTAAAGTAGAAAAGTAGTTTACATTCGGTTAATTCCGCAAGGGGAGAGAGGAAGAGAAAGGGCAAAATCTTGCCCTTTCTCACAGACTCAGGCCAAAGCAAACCACAGCAGCCTCTCGTAACTTGGGTGTTCTCTTTCATTAACGACTTTTGCCATCTTGAGCACTATATCTTGTTGCTTGGTCACACGTATCCTCATAGCTTAACTGGGTGCGGACTACCTTTGCACGTTGACCCCATTTTGCAGCAATGATGTAAGCTGAGGACAAAGGGGGAAACTGGGACATTTTAAAAGCAACTGCAAAAGTTAGAAGATTACTTTCAACTGGCCCTCCCAAATTGGGACAGTTGGAGGTTATTGTGTGATCAAAGGAAGAACATTTTCTGAGGATCGTAGAGCCTGGCCAGGCTTGTATCAGAGACAAAAGTAAATACCGAACTGAACTGTACAGGACTCCAGTGAGCCAAACCTGCCCTTTGACTTGTACCTGGAAACAGACAGCTAGTCAGTGGAGCTGTTATAGCAAGGAAATTATGAGCTCATTGGGTCCTTTCACACAACACAGTTGATACCACATCCTGCATCCTGTAGAATCTTGAGATTTGTGGTTTAGTGGGTGCCAGAGCTCTCTGGCCAAGAATTCTAAATACTGTTCCTGAAATTGCAAATTCTGAGATTCTTTAGGATGAAACCTTGGCAGTTAAAGTGGAATCATAGTGCTATAACGATGTAGTGTGAAGGAGCATAACCAGTACCAATCAACAGTTCAATTGCAGCACTTTGGGCCTGCTGAAGTTTCCAAACACTCTCCAAGGGCAGCCCCCATAGAGTGCATTCCAGTAAACTGAACAAGACATAGCTAAGCTAACGTTCAGTTTTCTTCTCTGTAATGCCATTCTGATGCTAAATTCTCCTCTCTTTTACCCTTTAGGTTTCTACTTCCTAGAGGACCCACTGAATCTGACATCCTCACTGGGCAAGGACATTAAATTCTCCTGTTCTGTCCGTGCCATCGGAGAGCCGCCCGAGCTCAGTTGGCTGCGAGATGGTGTGACCCTGGAGTTTGCCGACAGCAATCAGGTGCAAGTGCCCTTGGATGACGAAGAATGGATGGCCACCAGTGAACTGAGGTAGGCACCTTGCAGTTTCAATAGCTGAGTGCATGGGTGTGTTGCCACAACATTGAGGCCAATTTGCTTGGCCAGAAGCAGACAGGAGAAGAGCTTCTTGTCTGTGATGGTCTGAGAAAGAGATGCTCTAATTTTCCCACAAGATCACAACAGAAAGAAGGATATCTGCCACTCAGATTCATCTATCTATCCGTCCATTCATTTTTTCTCTAGTCATAATCTCAGAGCTGAGTCTCAAGGAGGCTTATGAAATGAAAAGAGACACAGATAGTGTGAGACCTGGGGCTCATTCACACTACAGAATTATAACACTATTATTCCACTTTAGTTGCCATGGCTCCATCCTGTGGATCCTGGGATTAGTATTTTAAGGAGGGACATTTAGAATTCTTCTCCAGTGTTGATGCTAGTCCTGGCTGGTAGGCTATGCTAGGGGGTTAGAAGGACGATGAGTCTGAACTGCTTTAAGGCAATTTTGTATGTCCCATATAGGGAGGTCTGTGACCCCAAGAACCTAAGGACTACAGGATTTTAAAAAATGGCAAGAACCAGACTGATAGCTCCCCTGAGCTTCTTGCAGTAACAGTTGGAGAAGAATAATTGCCATAAACCAAAGGTGACCTTAACCAGAGTTTGAGAGTCTGTAGTCAATTTTGACTACAATTCGCATGAGCCACATTGGCCACACAGGCTCCAGGGAATTTTAGTCTTAAAAAAGGGAGTCATTCCAAAATCCCCTCCTGAGCACTGTTTCCATAGATAGCATAGAGAGAGCATTTTAAATTTCCCCGTGAGTCTCCTGCTTATGTCCCATAGCTGTGACTACTCCTGCTTCCTGCATGTGATCCCAGCTTTCCCGGAGCTTTCAGCCAAAGGGGCAGTGGAAGAGGGAGGGGAGAAATGCACCATGTTCAAGTTGGGGGCCGGGGAGAGAAGGTGGCAGGTTGCCAGCCTTCCCGTGCCAAGTTCTCCTGCTTCGGAGTTGAGCAACTGGAAATAATATTTCCCAATGAGTCACTCATACACACACTCATGCTTAGTACACGCACGCTCTCAGGGCCAGCCCATCTCCATGAGGGACCTGGTTAACCATTCACGTGAAGCGCGCTCAAGTTCACGGCCTCACTTGAAAGTGCAACATCAAAGATTCTTTCTAAATTTTCCATGGTGTATAGTTTTCTCTTCTTGCACGGAGGCTTAATTTCTATACTCCACATATTTGCGGCCAGCTGTTTGAAGTGACGTTGTAGCCTTGGAGGCTCAATGTTTTTTTTTTCCTTATTAGGATGCAAGGTTGCCTGTTTCAGATCATCACACGCCCCAAACTTTTCAGGCCCCAAACCTGGCAGCTAGAAACGGCTTCTGGTCATTTTATTCAGCATTCAGTGTGAAGTACCAACCACAGTTCCTCATCCAGTTAGGGAGACAGAAGAAGAAACGTTGCCTATTTGCTTCTAGCCAGAAAGTGGATGCAGAGTAGAGGGTGAGCCCTGGCACCCCAACATTTGGAAGGAAATAGGAAGACAACGAAATAAATACATAGAGCCTCCATGCTGCTGGCAAGTTGCGACAACAAATCCATTAATCCTTGCAAATTACAGTAGTCCCTGCTTATCTGCAAGGGATACATTCCAAGACCCCCCCAGCGGAAACCCTGAAACCCCGGATAGTAATGAACCCTATGTTTTTTTCCCCTATGCATACATACCTATGATAAAATTTAATTTGTAAATTAGGCAGACTAAGATATTAACACCAATAACCAATAATACAATAGAACATACAGTCAGCCCTCCCCATTTGCAGGTTTCACTTTTGCAGATTTGATTATTCACGGATTATTTGCTGTCACCTCTGCTGCCTCCAAATGCCATTTTTAATAGCGACTGTAAGCCCTGTAAGGCTGAGAAACTGCAAAGGAGGCTTGTAAGTCCCTATTAAAAATGGTGGGGGGCACAAGCCCCCTGCACTTCTGCCTTGTGAAGGAACCCTGAGGCCTCAAAGGAATCCACGGTGGATTGAATACGGTGATCATACTTTTTTGTGTGTTAAATATGGTTTGGGAGGGCCTAGAGTTATTCACAGTTTTTCCACTTTCACAGGGATCCTGTGCCCCTAACCCTAGCGAATGTGGAGGGACGACTATTGACAGTATATAACAATATACTGTAATAAAAGTTACGTGCCACTCAGAATGGTGCACAATATAAAACTTGTAACTGTGTCTACATAATATCAATTTGAAAGAGCAAATAATGCCTGTTGAAACAGTCAATACATATTTAAAATTCATAGTTAAAATTAGCAATTTAAAATAGTGTGGAAAGTCCTGCTGGAAGAGACTGGTCTTTAACGCGGTCTTAAATTTGGACAGCATATTCAGCTGTCGAATCTCTTCCGGCAGGTCATTCCACAGTCCAGGGGCAGCCGAAGAAAAAGTCCTCTTGCTGACCATTAACTTCTCTAATCCCGGCCAGTTGAAATAAATGTCCCTGAGAGGACCTCAGTGTGTGGGGTGGATTATACAGGAGGAGGTTATGCCGTAAATAACCTGGACCCAAACCCCCCAAAGTGCATTCAGTTGCCCACCCCTGTCTTAGAGAGAGGAACATTTTGTGGCTGCAGTTCTAGAAAGCTTCTTTCGCTGACTTTGGGAAACCAAATTGCTGCCCTTTAGTTCCCACACTTTTTTTTTCTTGGTGTTTTGCGGTTTGTAAACTTTGTTTCATTAACTGCGTGGGCTCAGTTAAGCCCTGTTTTAAATAAAAAAAAATTAGTTTAGCTTCTTTTTCCTTTTTAAGAAAAACAACGCTTATATAATTGACAAACAGCAAGGGAAACAATGCACAGCTGAAACAAACAAAATGGGTTTAAAGAACTTTTGTGAAACAAACAAACAAACAAACAAAAAAGCCGGCAGATTATTAGACACTTTGTTTTGTCTGCTCCTTGGGCCATAAAGGAGACGGCAAGCAGCTGGCCTTCAAAAACAGGACACGAAAAGGGACAGAATCTTGATCCACAAACAGGGTGTTCCCCCCCAAAACATGCCCCCATACCCTCCCCAAACCAGAATTAATTCCTAACCAGCAGTAAATTATATTGTTGCGGGCTTCCTTGAATCTCGTGGCCACCTTACCCTTCAACTGTTCCAATTTGGCAGTAATAGTTCTGATTAATCCCGTGTCATGCCATTTTTTTTCCAGCTGCTTTTGCAATGTCCTAGTTCTTCTCCTTCATCCTCCCCTTTGCCTTCTGCTTGCTTCAGTCTCTGCAAACTGGGGGCCTTTCTGCACTACATTGTTGTAGTGCTATTATTCCACTTTCAACCTCCTGTGGAATTCTGGGCTTTGTAGTTTCCTGAGGCCCAAGAGCTCTCTGGCTGAGAATTCTAAATGCCCCTCCCTAAACTGCAAACCCCAGGATTCCCTAGGAGGTTGAAAGTGGAATAGTAGCACTGTAACAATGTAGTGCGGAGAGGCCCTGAGTTCAAAGTGCAAAAGTTGTTGTTTGCACTCAACTCAGGAGAGAGGAGAAGAGGGGCAGGTTTGCCCTTCCCAGTCTGCGCAGGCAAAAGCAAAACGCTGCAGACTCTTCTAGCTTGTGTGTTTTTCCTCAATAACTTCTGCCATCTTGGCCATACTCTGATGTTGTGCGGCCGCATGTGTCTCGGTTTTCATCTGTGAAATTCTTTACGGTACGGGCCTCAAGATATGCTGGACTACATTTCCCATCCTTGATTGCGTGACGTAGGGATGATGGGAATTGTAGTAAAACTGCATATGGAGGCTATCAGATTCAGCAGAGAAAGAGTGAGGCAGCTCCCTGAATCCGTAAGCTGGCACGGACTGTGGCTATGTCAGCTAGAAGATTTTGGAAATAACTGCTGCCCCAAAAGTAACTTTTCCAACTTCTGCTCCTGCCTTATAGGGACTACACGAGAATATGGTGAGGACAGATAATTAGCAGGACAATCCTACATTTTCATGTTCAAAAAGACATCCCAGTAAAGTCCCATTTACTCTCTCTGATTAGCGTGTAAAAAGATCGGAGTCTTAACAGAGGAGCGATCTATCAACAACTCTTAGCAACTGTGGATAAATAAAACCCTAAAGACTCATTTGTTTTCTGGTGCTTTCTCCTAAAAAGGATTTTACTGAGTTCTGTGTGTGTGTGTTTGCATTTAGCAGTAATTCTTCCTTGGATTTTAGTATTCCAGTGAGCAAGATGCGTCTGCTTGTCTGTCACTGTTCATTTTAACCAAATGTGAATTTCAGTGTTTTTGAAATATATATTGTCAATTGTTTTTTGTTTCAGAGTCTTTATATCTTGGAAGCCCCCTTTGGAGGCCTCCTTCCTCCAAAAGGATGACTTGAATTCTATTTTTTTTTTTTGGTAGCAAACAGCAGTAGTCATAATAAGAAATAAACCTCCATGGCCACAGGTAGTATACCTCAGAATACTAATCGGGAAAGAAACAAAAAGGAATCGTCACCATTCGTGTGCCAGCCTTGTGGTCTTCCCAGAGCCATAGCCATTGGCAGGCCACCTTTGGAAAAGTTACTTTTTGGACTACGGCTTTTAGAATTCTCAGCCATGGATATACCTAATGGAAGGGCCAGCCCTGTTTCTTAGGAACTGTGTCCTTTGTGCAATCATGTCACATATTTGTGGTCTGGAGTAAGGAGTTCACGCTCTTCTCTGAGGAATAAAATTCAAAAGCTTTCCACTCAGATCAGAAGTAAAATTCAGGAGCTGGAAAGCACGATGAATGCGCTGTATGAACATTTTCCTTTCTTCTCTTCTTCTGCCCAATAGCATCCCATCCGTACAGCTCTCAGACATGGGAAACTACCAGTGTGTGGCCTTAGTGAACGGATCAGAAGTCTTCTCTGATGAAGCTTACCTGCTATTAGAAGGTAAAAACTGTGTGTCTTTCTTTTATCGAGAGTGGAGTTCAATTGCGTTTGCTTGCTCAGTCTGTTCCTTCTTGTACATTTTTGCTCAGGTCTACCTTTTTTTACGGAGGAGCCCCAGGACCTCGAGGTCACTGCCAATACCCCTTTCAACCTCAGCTGCAAGGCGCAGGGACCCCCGGAACCTGTACGGGTGATCTGGCTTCAAGACAGCGTCCCCCTCAACTCCTTGGTCGATCCGCTGGCCCAGACCCCTTCCGTGCTGGTGATGAAAGGTGAGTCGCTTCAGACGGTGTTAGCGTCTTGTGCTCAGAACACAGGAAAGGCAGCGGCGATCGAGAAGGCAGAAATAGCCTTGCCGTAAAGCACAAGGTTAGTACTCAAGGTGGGGGCTTGGACCAACGCGGAGGACTGCAGGAGCGGTATCCACAAGTACACACTCACCTATAAGCTTTCCTGCGGAAGACCAATGAAAATAAGTTGTCGTGTGCCTTCAAGTTGTTTCTGGCTTTTGGCGACCCTAAGGCAGGGCTTTCCCAATGGTGTGCCACGACACATTAGTGTGTCGCCTGAAGTGTCTCACCTACAATCTTGGAAACGGGTGTTGCTGTTTATAAATCGTATATTTTTAAAAAATATATGATTTTCATGAGATATGTTGTGTCCTTGTACATTTTGTTATTGGGATTTATGTACGTGTCTGTGGCCATTTCCGCACTAGACTGTGATAGCGCTATTATTCCACTTGCAACATCCTATGGAATCCTGGGGTTTGCAGTTTCGGGAGGGCCCCTCCCGAAACTGCAAACCCCCGGATTCCATAGGATGTTGCAAGTGGAATAATAGCGCTATCACAGTCTAGTGCGGAAATGGCCTGTGTCTCTTATAAAGGGTTAGCTTAACCTCCAGTTTGCTAGTAAAACTGAAATGACTGTGTCGTGAAATGATGCATGTCTAAAAAGTGTGTCACCATCATCAAAAGTTTGGAAAGCTCTGCCCTAAGGTGACTGTATCCTGGGGTTTTCTTGGCAAGATTTGTTCAGATCAGGCTTGGCTTTGCCTTGCTCTGAAGCTAAGGGCGTGTAACTTCCCCATGGGTTTCTGTGGAAGAGCAGGGATTGATCAATGCTCAAACCACACTGGCTCTGAAAATGAGTGGAAGCCGTATAAAAGGGTGGGAGACCCCGTCCATGTCAACAAAGCTAGTGTGGGCACAGGGGTGTACATAAAAGAGGGCAAAATGAGGGCATTGCCTGAATAAGAATTCTGTGCCCACCTGAAATTTTCCTTCAGTCTCTATATTTCTGGCATTGGAGAGAATGAGACATTGAACGTTGTTCATACATAAGACTCTCCTCTTTGCTGTGTTCATAGCCCTTTGGTCAGTTTGCCTGGCTCTGCTCTTTGGATTCTAAACTGTATTTCCCAATGTTCAAGTGCAGTTTTGAGTTTCTGCAATGGTGGACATCTGGCTGACTGAAGGAAAACTTTATCTGGGAGATCAGAATTCTTATTTGGGGGCAATGCCCTCATTCTGTCACCCCTCATGTTGCTACACCTGGTTTGAACAGCCGGTGGATTGAGCCCTATATGGAGAGCGAGTGAGAGAGAAAATCTTTCCAGAGAAGGAGACACCTGGTCCTTGGGCTGGGTCCCATTCTGTTCTCCCAGTTTGTACCTGCCCTTTCTGGGTCTGGAGTTTGCAATGTTAGACATGATCGACCTACCTTCCTCCGTTCCTTCCTTCCCAAACTGTAGTTTCAGTTCTGATGGCTGCTAGATTTTCTCCAGCTAAAGACTTTTGCCTCCCCCTCTGAATGGTCACATGTGCAACTTGGGAGCCCCAAATGCTAATCCCTGTGGTGTGGGAACACACTCTGGGTTATTCAGCATGTAAAGGCACACTCTCTCAGTGTGTGACAACGCCCTCTACGCACATCCTTTTTTCACCCACTTGGCATGTCCCAGGGGCCGGCTGACCCTGGTGCTGAAAATAGTTCTCGAGCCGAGTCCAGAAGGAGCTCCGATTCAGACTGAGCTTTGTTTCTGATGCTTCTATCTCATTTTCCCTATCTGGGTGACTGAGCCAAAAAAGCAGCCTTTTATTTTTATTTTTCTCCCTCTCCGTTTCTGCTGGCTTGCAAACAGGGAGTTTTGATCCTCCCAGCAGCTTTGCTCTGGCTTGATGAAGGAATGGCTTTTAGAAGGGGAGGACAGTGAATGTGTGAGACCCCCTATTCTTACCATCCATTCAGCCTCGCTTCATGAGCCCTCTTTCCCTCTCTTCGGCATTTCAGTCCTTGCTAATTGTCTCATGTTCCCCTCTCTCAAAGCCCGGCTTGTCCCCAACCCACAGCCTCTTTTGTTCCCTTTTCTATGGAGGTGGTTGGTTCCCGATGGCTCCGGTGGGGAGGGGGTTTGCTCCGAGCGTGGGAACAGACGCTCGCCATGGCAAAGGTTGCCAAATACCAGTTGGGCAGTGGGCGAGCCTGCAAGTGCATGCCTGTGTACAGCTGCCTCTGGTCCTTGTTGCTCATGATAGTCAGAAACAACACCTTGTTCCACATTTACCATCTGAGGAAACTTTACATTGACCCTGCAAGGTAGGCCAAAACAGGCAGAATGGAGAATGTATATTTGTTGTGGGGAAGAGGTGTCGATGACAAGAATTTCCCCTTGTCCCTGGCATAGCAGAGAAGGGCAGTGCCATGAATCCCACGTACCCGCGAGCATTTCACAGATGAAAATTGGGACACATGTGGCCAAACAACATCAGACTGTGGTTGAGAGGGCAGAAACAATGAGAAAGAACAGACATGCTCGGAGATGCTGCAGGAGTCTGCTTTTGCCTGAGCCGATTGGGAAGGCCAAGATTTCTGCCACCTCAGTCCTCTCTCCCGCCGTGCAGAGTTAATTGAATGCAAACTCCTTTTGCACTTTGAGCTTTGTTTGAAGCAAGTGAAGGAAGCTGAGGACCAAGGAGGGAAGTGGGAGGAAGAGAGAGAAACAGGGACATTTTTACAGCGGCTGAAAAAGTAATAAGGCAGAGGATTAGCTGGAGCTGTCCTTGCCAAATTGGGACAGTTGGAGCGTATGCTCAGACACTGCAGCAGAGGAAGAACTGACGGCATGGTTTTAATTGTTGATTCTGTTGCTGTCCTGCTCTTCCTCCTCTAGAGAACTCAGGAAATTATCTCTGGTTCTCCGTCCCCCTTTGCTCCCATTGTATCTCTCCAAAACAGCTATGTGAGATAGTTTCCTCCAGTTATAAAACCTTGAGACGTAGGATATGAGTGAGGGAAGGGGCAGAGTAAAAATCTAGCACAACCTGCTTGCAAAGACAGAGACAAACTGTTAATTGTTCGCCATAGCAAATGACACTACTGGGTGTAAAACTGGTGATATCTTCACACCCCTTCCCTTACTCTGCACCTTGCAGCTGCTTGCAAAGACTCAGAACAACCAATGCACCCACAGGTATGTGGTTGCGTGGGGGTAAAACTAGGACAATGGCCCCTAATAAGAATTTTTCCCTTCTCTCCCCATGAAATTTTCCTTCAGTCCCCAATTTCCAGCACTGTAGTAATTCAAAGCTTCAGTTGAGTTTAGAAATACAGCTGAGGCATCCAAAGCAAAGGGGCAAGGACCAAGTGACCAAGGAAATGCAAACACAGCAAACAGGAGACTTCTAGGTGTGAATTATTTTCCGTGTCTCACCCTCTGCAATGCTAGAAATTTGGGGAATGAAGAAAAGTTTCATGGTGTGACAGTAAACAGAATTCTTATTCGGGAAAGCAGTGCTCTCATTTCCCCTGCTTGTAGCTACACCTCTGATACCAGGCCAAATTTCTCTTTACTCCTCTGTTATCTTCATTATTTCACCGTCTTGCCAGAGGAAGAACACAAAAGGTGACCTGTTAGTGGTCCCAGCATAGTTTTTAACCATCACTTACGGACTACAAATGGCTCTCTGGTATGGTTCTCTGGTATTTCAGGAAAGAATCTTTCCACAGAGCTGGGAAATGTTGCCATTTTTGCGCGCCAACTCCCAGAATTTCCCAGCCAGCATGGTCACTAACCCAGATGGCTGAGGGATCTCGAGAGTTGTAGTCCACAAAAAGTGAGTTGCTCTAACTCCCTGGCTCTTTCTTGCCTTTGCAAGCCTGATTCACCTGGCTCTGTCTGCTGGCCTTCCCCTTCCGCTGCTTTGATGATCATCTCCAGTGCTTTTGGTCTTCTTCCCAGCAGCTTCCCAGCATCCCCACCGCTGGCCTTTTTTGTTGGAGGCTGGCAAGCGATTAGCCAAAGCCAGCTACTGTGGGAGCCTTCCCCTGCTGTCTCTTCTCCTTTTGCTGATTCGGCAGCTGCGTGGGGCTGCAAACGGCCAAAACAGACGCCTGGGTAAGAGGAAGTGGTTCCGGAGGAGTTTTGTGGGCCAAGGGACATTCTTTGCTCCTCCTAGAATAGAAACCTCATCAGGGCAACAAGAGGGCCTCTTCAAGACACAGACTCCAGTCCACTGTTCTTGAGCCCGGTGGCTCCATGTAAAGGTCTATGCCTTCACCTGCAGCCCAGAGGTACTTTTGTGGCCCTCGGTTCCTCTGGCATCCCCGGACTGATCTTTTTCTGGCCAAAAGAGAGGGTGAATTGCTGCTACCAGAAGCCTCCTGAGCAGCAAGGTACCTTTTAAATAAGTTGCAGGTTTCCCCCACTTATCTGACAGGTTAGGGACTGGAGCACTGCCAGAAAACAGAATTGGCTGAAAAATGGAACTCATGCACTGTACTGTACTGTAAATGCATGGTACAGTACATGTAACTGCACTGTACCGTAGGGAGCATGAAGGACTTACGGAAGTTTACTTGGGACGTACCACACAACTACTGCTTGCAGAGCTTCTCAACTGTTTTGGCACTTTTTTTCCTACCTCTCAGTTCATTTTGTACGCAACGTGCGCATTTGAGTAGTTTCAAGCAAGCTTTCAAAGGCAAGAAGAACTAAGGAAAGAGCAGAACCTCTATCAAATTGATGGAATTTGTTGTCAATTTGGAAGAGTCAAAAGAGCGAGTTGTCAGATAACAGGGCATCAAAAGACAAGAGCTTCCTGTGCAAAATTTCTGGAGCCCTTTCACACTACACAGTGATGGCGCTTGTATAACAATGGTTTCTTTTTGTGAGCTGTCATGGATCTGTGATGAAAACCTTTTTTCGATATTTGCAGTTGTTTTTCATGTATTTTTGGATGCGGAATTCGAAAAACGCAATAAAAAACTCGTTCCACACACAGTTATTTCACAAATTCAATCTTTTTATCAATTCAGTTTGTTACTCAGCTTGGATTACGTGCCGACCCTAATGTTCCGGTGCATTTTCTTTTAGTGCTTTTGAATGGATTTTTGAATTTCATATCGGCAAATTAAGGCGTTTTATAAAGTTTTATAGCGTCTGTAAATAAATATATTCAGAACTGGCCACAAAAAAGGTTTTATATGGTCATTTTTGACTAATTTCATTCAGTCACATATTGCAACGTAAAAACGTCAAAGCAGGTTGTGAAAAAAACTGTACGCGATGGAGCGAATCCTGAAGAATCCGGGGATCTGTGGTTTGTAGTTTTTGGATCTAGAATACCAAATTCCTACGAATTCAGCACCCACCCTCAATTTTGCGAGCCTGTTGTGTAGCGTGAATGGACCCATGGAGGGCTACCCAGTTCCCACCCCCAGGACAGATGGACAAATATTCTGACCCACTATCTGGCTGATTCCTCTGTTGCTAAGTTAAATGGCTAAGGATATGTGAAAGGGCTTCTCTTTCATGGCACTTCTGCTATATAAATTCAGCAAGGGTGGGAGTCATGTAGCCCTCCAGCTCCCTGCAGCCCCTGGTCTGCATAGCCAGTAGTAAGGAATGCTGGGAGTTGTAGTCCAACAACATCTGAAGAACTACATTGTGCCCAACCCTGATAGACAAGTCTGTGGGACTGTCTCTCGTCCCTTATTTGCAGGTCTTCTGCCTGGCTGAGGATTTTTCTATTCTGGCTCATCTTTGGGCTTGACCTATGTTGAATTCTGCCCCCCTTCCCCGCTATTCATTGTGTGTCTCTTGAATTTCTTCATTCTGTCATCTGTGTTTCATCAGTTATGCAAGTGATCTTGAGCACTTGCTTCCTGGAGTGGAAAGGGAATGCCCATGTCTTGCCATCAAATAATAATAATAATAATAATAATAATTATTATTATTATTATTATTATTATTATTATTATTATTTTATTCATTGATATCCTTTCTTTCCCCCAGTACTGGGACATAAAGGAGTTTAGAAATTATTAAATACTGGTACAGATTTAAAGCATACAAAATACCAGTTGTATGTGTGTGTGTGTATGTGTGTGGTGTAATTAAAAAAAAAATCTATACAGCAAAGACCACTTAAAATTTCTTTTAAAAAGCATTATACTGTAGTAGTACAGTTTATTGTGGTCACAGACCAAGAAATACGCAACAGAAGTTTAAAAGGAGCAAACAGCAAAATGAATCCTTTTACACAATCACGAACTTAATAAAATGTCAGGCTCTTTCGTTTTCCTACTCCTAGCTTGCGTGAGATGAAAAACAAAACGAAACAAGACTGGCCACTCTTTCAGAAATGAAGGAAGACGAATCTTCGAGGGAGTAGGAAGCAATTTTGACAGAACAGTTTCTAGCAAAAGCTGTTAACAGAGGAGAGATTTAAAAGACGTAATATTGAAAACCCAACAAAATAGCCCATGATCCCAAATGGTTATAACCAGTCAAAGCACGACAATGGTTGTGCCATTTTGCTTTCACCTTCTTCATTGACCCTGGCAGCCCCAATTTGAGTGGGGAGAGAGGCACTCAAGGTTCCTTGTCCTCAGCAGCCCTGCTCAGGTCTTGCAGATTCAGAGACGTGTCTTCCTGGACTGAGTCCATCCATCTGTAATGTGGTCTTCCTCTTTTCCTGCTGCCTTCTCCCTTGTTCCTGTCGGCGTGTGCCTTCAGTTCGTTTCTGACCTATGCTGATCCTAAGGTCACCCTACCATGGCGTTTTCTTGGCAAGATTTGTTCAGAGGGGGTTTCACCATTGCCTTCCTCTGAGGCTGAGAGAATGTGACTTGCCCAAGGTCACCCAGTGGGTTTCCATGGCCAATCGGCAATTTGAACCCTGGGCTCCAGAATCTTAGTCCAATGCCCAAACTATTATACTGTGCTGGCCTTGCCTTCTACCTGACCAGGTATTATTGAGTCGTGTCTTCTTATGATACAGCCAAAATAGGACAGCCTCGATTTAGTCGTCTTGGCTTCTAGGGAGATTTCAGGCTTGGTTTGCCGTAGGACCCATTTATTGGTCTTTTTAGCAGGCACGGGATCTGCAAAACTCTTCTCCGGCACCCTTTTTCGGAGGAGTTTGTTTTCTTCCTCTCCGCTTTCTTCACGGTCACGCGTTCACAACCACACTCAGGTTTACACAACCGTTAAAGTGAGAGTTGCATTTCAAAGCTCTGACTCTGGGTCAGCAATGACTTGGCGTGCTGAATGAAGTAATTTCCCATCACACAGCATCTCTGTGGCAGGAAAAGCCCTCCTTGCAGGATATTAGCGTGGAAGGCTGCTGATTCAAGCACAAGAACAGGGGTGGTGTTGAGAAACCGAGAGTGCTTTTTTCCCACCCTCCGACATTTCACGTGAAAACTGTGGCCCTTCAGCTCGCTCCTCTTTTTCCTGGGGCCATTCTGTGGTGATGCGTTGTTCACGGACTGGGCTTCCATTGCCTTTAAAAACAGGATTAGACCAGGTTCGGTTCTCACAGCACGTTTCCCCTGGCATTTGTTTTATTCTGGTTCGGCCGTGGGCAGTTTCAAGGAGGAAAGGCTGGTGGTGGTATGTGGGCACACCTCTCACAAAGCGTGCACGTGGTTCTCTTGTCCCACCGTCACCTCCGTGAAACAGGTTTTGCAGAGTTTTGAAATGGTGCCAGACACACACATCCCAGAGGCTCCGTTCTGTCCGACCTGTTTGACTAACAACGGGGAAAAGCACCCGACGTCCACATACGTTGTGCCACGTTGTGCCGCTGAAAGGACTTTCAGTTCTTTCTTCAGGGTTGTTGTCTATCTCTAGAAGCGGAACTCAGCCGCAGAACTTCTCTCTCGTTCGTGGATATACTTTTTATATGCGTGCGCACACGCTTTCCTGCTTTTCCCCTCTCCTTTGCCCTCCTCGTTGTCGAGGTAAAACTGAAATGCTGGAACGGGGTGTGTGCCTGCTCCCTGTGAGCGTTGCCTCACCCCACATGCCTGCCATTCCTTCTTGCCTTTCTTCGGTTCATTTCGGCCTCCTTGTCGTGGCTCTTCATGAGTCAAGAGGAGAGAATGTTGGGCAGGCGATGACACATTTCTGAGTCAGGAACTGGGATCCGGTACCCTGAGGGATTAGAGCCTTTGGGAGCAGTGGGGAAATTGCGGGAAAGAGGCGAGGTATGGAGAGGACCAAACTGGGGAAAGTCAAGGAAAGAAGGGAGCATGAGTGGTTGTATGCCTTTGAGTCATTTCTGACTTCAGGTACTCTTAGAAGTCTCTGCGAGAGAGCTGTAGAAAACTAGAAACCACAGATCCCCAGATTCTTCAGGATGGAGCCATGGCAGTTAAAGTGGCATGAAACTGATATAACAGGATGGTGCGGGTTCAGCCATGCATCAAGAGAAGGAACAGGGTTAGGCGTGCGCCCTCCTCCCGTATTCCTTCAATGCATGGGATTAGGGCTATGTGTCCTCTTGGCTGAGAAGTAAGGAGTAACTGCTTTCTGTTTCCCCTGCTTCTCACACCTCCTTTGGGGGAAATCCACCAGAACCCTGAAAGAATCTGCCTTTCATTCCTCCTCTTCCTCATTCTCCTCCTTCCCCTTTCCCCTCAATGGCTATGACCGTCTCCACTGTCTTTTGTGTGTATTGAAAACAATTCGCTTTCTTGTTGCAATCCTCAGAATAACCCATATTAACTTGGGTCTTGTTATTGTCTTTGAGCTAAGATAGAACAGCCCCTGTTAAGTTAGGGATTATTATTATCTTTAAGATGAGGCTGAGAAAGAAAAGAGAGAGGGAGAGAATCCTTCCTCTGCCCCAAAGCACTACTTCCCTGGAATAGGTGGGGACCTGAGAGGCTTAGAGAAGAGGATTTCTGTAACAGTGATGAGAAAGTTGAGTTTTCGACATCTACTGCTTTTTGCACCGTTGCAGTGCTGTGCGATACCTTAAGTCCCTTCCCCCTTTGTCCTTACCTTACTTCCATGGCTGCGAACAGAGTTCAGCATTCACCCAGTTGGTGTTAGCAAGGGGGAGAGGTGAGGAAGGGCCATTTTTTGTCTGTGAAATGTTGGGGAATATGGGGATGGACACCCGTTAAGAACAAGTATAGTTGAGTTAGCAGAGAGGTGGACTGGCTAATCTGTGTGGCTCTATGAAAACAAAAGAATTAAGATCTCTTCCGCACTACACTGTTATAGTGCTATTATTCCACTTTCAACATCCTATGGAATCCTGGGGTTTGCAGTTTAACTGCAAGAAGCGAGCACAAAAGCTAAGGCTGACCCAAACAACATCAGCACAACTCCCGGTATCTTAGGGCGTGTACAACAGATGTACATGTTTAAAAAAAGTCTGTGTGGTTAGTCCCACCCTGGACTGACCTCAGCTTTGTTGACTGGGCAACACAAGCATATGTTCCCCAGTGAAAGTTATATTCTATCCATGTCTTAGAGACACGCATTTTATTGAGGAACTGGCTGTGAATTCCTCACAATCCCTGGGAGGTGTGCCGTTCTTTTCTTGCCCTATCATTCAGTGTTCTCTTCTTTGCTTCCGGCTGGACTGGAGCTTTGTAAAATTACTTTTTTCGATTACATATCCCAGGACATTCATCCAGCATTGCTGAGGGATCCTCAGATTTGTAATCCAAAAAATTGCATCATTTAATGTGCTGACCTTGACAACCTGAAGCTTCAGGAAGCTCTTGAGAAGAAACTCTGCAGTAAGGTTGGTCAAGGAGGATTGCCAGGCTAGAGCATGGGTGGACAACCATGATGGGCTGGGAGGCGGTTTTCTGCCTCTGAGACTTTCTGAGTGTTGCACGGACAGCTAAAAAACAGGAAGAGGTCCACTTCTGGTTTTTAAAAATATGTATTTGGGGATGTTAGTACCGGGCATCTTTGCTACCTGTTCAAAAGGTGTGTTGGTACTTCTGCAAGTGGCAATTTGCTTTATATATTTATTTATGCCAGGGAAAGAGTAGTGTAAGAAGTCTGTAGGGGGTCACAGGCCACCACTAAACCCACCATGGGGGTCACATGTAGCCTCACATTCACACTTTTCCTACCCACGGACCGCATAGAACTTTTTTTGGTCTTTGTCTCTGCAGGGCTCTTCGTTGTTTTGTCTTCCTCCTCCTCCTCCTCCTCCTTCAGCATACCTTCCAACTGTCCCAATTTGGCAGTCCTGAATAATCTTTGTCATCCCACTTTTTCAGCTGCTTAGAAAATGTTTCGGTTTCTCTCTCCTCCTCCTCCCATTTCCCCGCTTTGTCTTCTACTTACTTCAATTCCTGCAAAAGGAGTTTGTACTCAATGAACTCAGCAGAAGGAGCGGTTTGGAGGGGGTGGAATCTTGCCCTTCCCAGTAGGCTCCGGCAAAATCAAACTGCTGCAGCCCCTCCTAGCTTGTGTGTTCTCCCCTATTAATAAATTTTGCCATTTGGGTCACACAGATCCTAATATTAACCTGTGAAATGTTGGAGGGTATGCATTAGTTATACACGCCTCCTTTTCTTCTTTATCTTTACTTATACGCCACCAAAATAGGGACTGAAGGCACAGGTTCTTCGTGGGAAGTCTCCTAAAGCTAGTCAAGAGGAATTGTCAGACTAGTTCAGGATGGGCAACTCCAATGGGCCCACGGGTCTATTTTCTATGTTGTTATAACACGGCAAGCGCTCGAGGCAAGCTAGTTGGTATTGCATGCTCCACTTTATCTCAGGGAGCCTTTGCATTTAGTGCCCCTAAGTGGGTGCCCCCTGCTCCCCATCTTCGCAGCTGCTTCTTTCTGTTGGTGCCATCGGCTTAGGTGGGTGGCAGCAGGCTGCAGTTGCCTACCTGTTGACTCAGATCCTCCAGAAATGATGCGGTCAGAAGGCAGCAGCAAGCCCTTGTCTTCCCCTGCCGCGCTCTGCCCTAATTCCTTGCTTCCCCCCCAGTGATGTCAGTGCCACCGGGTTGCCAGCCCGCCCGCCCGCCTCGGTTTTTGTCAATGCCATCTGCTTGTGCAGGTGGCAGGCCTGGAGTGCCCACTGGCTGACTCAGCCCTCGCAGGAGCGGTGGTGGTCAGAAAATAGCATTCATTGTGGCGAGGGATATTGTTCACTCTGGGCCTCGCTCCAAAGAATTGGGTTTCAAATGCAGTGACGCTTGGCTGTTGTGGGGGATCACAACATTTTTGCAAAAGCTCTAAATTTGTCCCTAGGGTTGCGGGAAAAGGGGAGGAGGAATTCACATTTTCCACACCAATAAAATGCAGTGCTTTGTGCAAATACTTGCACACAACGTTCATGCTCCTGTCCCATGGAACCTTGTTGCGCATGAGTCAAGGCTCTTTGTTGGCTGATGCCGGCGTGATTACTAAATGATAACTCCTTCACATCGTGCCTGTACAGTCAGATTGCTAACAGGGGCTGGTTACAGGGAATATATAACTCCATTGTTAAAACAGCTTCGTCACTACTGGTGCATTTCTGGGCCTAGTTCAAAGTGCTGGTTATTTAATTAATTAATTAATTAATTAATTTAAACCCAACCATTCTCCCAGCATAGGTTTGGAGGCAGATTACAGCCATTTCAAAACACAGTGCAACCGAAACAAAAACTTGGATCACAAAAATTAAAAACACAATTAAATCTCTGTTTACAAAGACACAAGCCGAAAACCTTTTAAAGCACAATAAAATAGGAACACAACACACACACACACACACACACACAAACACAGAGTAAAAGCTCCCTCTGTCACAACAAGTTAAAAACCAGATGCATGCCTAATAAACAGGTCTTTGCCAGGGGGAGAGACAAATGTACTTCCCATGGAAAGGAGTTCCATTACTTTGGAGAAGCCACTGAAAAAGCTCTCTCCTATGTCACTGCCAAACATGTCTGTGATGTCTCGATGGAACCGAGAGAAAGCCCTCCCTCTAAATTTTAAAGCCTGGCCAGGTTGGCAGAGGGATAGAGGGTCTTATATTGGGCCCAAGGTTTTTGAATGACTGTCTCCGTACAGGAACCTGCCTGATTACAATTTTGTTTTGTTCCGTATAATTATCTGTCTTGGATCCCCTATTGTGAGATATCAATAAAATGGATAAATAAAAAAAACATTATGTGCATTAAAAGCAGCCAAACAAATCTGCTCTTGATTTTTAAAAAGCTATAAGAATCTTGTTGCATCCTCCAGCTGTATCCCTTTCCAGGAAAGGAAAGGTCTTTGACTGAAAGCAAGGAAGAAATGTGGCCCCTTAAGCAAAATGAAGTGACAAACTGTACCAATGCCTTCACCATCTCACTGACCTTTAAAAAAATTTAGTTAGGGCTGCCGCACTCTCCCTCTTTTGGAACACAAGGCATTGTTTTGTTTGTTGCTTGTGAAGTCATTTTTTTAAAAAGAGTTTTGTAACGAGGGGAGTCCAAGCTAAAGAGATGCACACAAATTCAGTTGAAGGACACCTCCAGACTAATGAAAAAGACCAGAAAGCCTCAGATGGGATTCCTGTTATTTCCCGTTCCATTTTGGAGATCCATATCGGAAGCCCCCACCTTTTGACACTTCCTTAGCCGATGCCTTTTTGATGCTTCCCAATTAAGGACAGGTTCCATTAATTCGAAAGGGGTTCCGCTCTTTCATCTGTTCTTCCAGCCTAAGGAGGCTGGCCTGGAACTGCTTGCATGGACATGCTACTTGCAAAGCAAGCTGAGAGAGGGGAAAGAGGCACGAAACGGCTGAGAGACTTTGCAAGCGGCATGCGCACCATCAGTACTAGGTGAGCCTCTGCAAGTCCTTCATACTCCCTACAGTACAGTACATAGGTTCCATTTTTCAACCAATTCCATTTTCTAACAATGCTACATTCCCTAACCTGTCAGATAAGTGGGGGAAGCCTATAATTTTTTTTTTTAAAAGAGGTCCATAATGAGGGGAATATAAGCTGCAAATATAAGCGTAACTGCAAATCCAGTTAAAGAGCACATCCGGACTGATTAAAAAGACCAGAAAGTCCCATCATTGGTTCCTGATCTTTCCAATTTTATTCTAGAGAGCCATACTCATTTTCTTCACCCCAGAATATTTTCTCTCAGCTCCCAGTGCAATCAGGGACTTTTTCTACCAGCTCCCAAGTCAGTTTATTTTAACCCATCATAAAACTGGAAAGAAAAGAAACAAAATCTGGGACTTTCCAATCAATCTATTGCTGCTAAAAATTGGAGACGGAAGGCATGGGATTGGCTAGACAAGGACTTTGCAGAAAAGCGAAATGTGCAGAAGGTTTAGGAGGAAAGAGCGATGGCACCACATAAAAGCACTGAAAGCGTACAAAGCAACAAAGGTGAATGGGTGGAAACATTTTCCCAAACAGAAGTTCTTTCAATGAATAAAGCTCATGGGTTTGGGCTTATGGGGGAGAATACACTTAAATAATTCCACTTCTGTTTTGATAGCAGGGGTTTTTTTAAAAAAAGGGATAAAGCTGGCTTTTGTCCTTGGAAAAACGTGGTTCCCACCGAAGCAGGCAATTCTTCTCTTCCCAAGGTATTGTTTTTCACCTGCAGATGCTATAGAACTCCTGGCATCCATCCATAGGGAGACTTCCATTGTCCTCTGTAAAAGTGCAAAGGATTCTGGGATGCAGTGTTTTGACTATGCTGTGAAAGCGAGTATGGCCGTGACATGCAATGGACCAGCCCGTGGCATACAACTCTAAATATGCAGCGTATAAGATTGCTCAACTGACCAGATTTGACAGGGACTGTCCTGAGGAATGCTCTCTCATCCCACCTTTTTTGCAGCTGCTTTTAAAATACCCCAGTTTCTCTCTCCTCCCGCTTTCCCTCTTTGCCTCCGTCTTCCTTCAGTTACAAGTTGAGTTCAATGTGCAAAAGTAGTTTGCAGTCAGTTTACTCAGGACAGAAGAAAGGAGGGAGGGTGAAGTTTTGTCTTTCTCAAAAGGCTCAGGCAAAAGCAAACTGCCGCATCCCCTCTTAGCTTGTATGTTCTCCCTCATGAATAACTCTTGTCATTTTGGCCATGCTTTGACGCTGCACGGCCGTACATGTCCTGGTTTTCAACTACGAGATGTTGTAGCATATCCCTGGTAAAGGCAACCGTGCTTTGACAAATCCTGGAAAAGGTCAGAAACTGCACGAGAGTGCCACTGTCATTCTCACAAATTCTTGAGGTTGAGATTGAAGCAGAGGCACCTAGTATTGCTGGTAAACATTACTTATTTGGGCTACAGCTCCAAAATCCCACAGTCAGCATGCTGGTGGGAAGTTTCTGGGAATTGCAGCTCCCAAAAGGACTTTTTTTCCCCCCAAGTCCGGGCTGCGGATGTCCCTTCACGGTGCCACAGCACTCTGTCTCGTCTGGTCTAACCTCCCTTTTCTCTAATCAGGATAAATAAGTCCAGGAGCCCTGGCTCAAGGGACTAGTTGAAGCATGGAAAAAAGGCCAACATTTGGAGCCAGACATGAGGAAACCCAAACCACAGACGGGTGGGTGGGAAGAACAGGACATACCAGCTGGGATGCAAGGCTGGCCCCCAGATGTTTCTTCCCTGGCTGGGTCAGGAAGGGAAGGGACGTGGTTTCGATCAAAGAAAACAATGTCATTCTGGGTCTTCACCCACAAATCTACAGGGTAGCTGTGGTATCAAAATGCTGCAGTGGCATCGAACTGCTGCGGCTGCAAGTTGGAGTATTTTGATACCACTTCGACTGTCATGGCTCCATCCTGGGGTGCGCAGTGACCCATTTGGAATTCTATGCCAAACAACCTTAGTAGTACTTTTGCTGTCTTGTCCGCACATTGACGTTTCTGGACGTCCCCTGGATTTTCATCCGTGAAATGTTAAAGGCTATGGACCTGCACAGAGAGAGAGAAATTCTTTAAGCTAGTAAGGAGTGGCTGTTTGTTGGAATAAGATCCAGCATGGTGCAGTGGTGTGGATCTAGGCAAACTTTGCGACTCCAAGAGGCCAGCATTCAAGTCCCCACTCAGCTAGGAAGACCCACCGGGTGAATGTGGGATAGTCACACTCTCTGAGCTTCAGGGGAAAGCAGTAGCAAACTTCCTCTGAGTACCTCTTGCCAATAAAACCTTGTGAGAGAGGGTTGCCATAAGTCAGAGTTTATTTGAAGGCACAGAGAAACAACAACGCACTTTCTTGCAATAGGACTGTGGACTCTCAGATTCACATCCTGATTTGCTCTGGGCCCTTCACTCTCGGTTCAGGGAGAGGGAAAGTTAAAAATGTACGTTGTCAGCCATAACAAAAGCCATGGGCTGGTGGTGAGGGTACGGTTAGAGACGGCCGGCTCCTTTCGCAGGGTGGGAAGAGGAAGTGGTAGCAATACCGTGGAGCAGCAATGTAATTTGTAGTGTAACATGAACGTTTTTATTCACACAGGCAGGATGGGAATAGGATTAAACAATAATTTGGGGGGCTATTATTTTGCCGTTCGCTTTTTAATGTCATGTGTGGGAACTGAAAGGCTGGTGCTGTCGAAAGCTTTGCCTTTGAGGATTCTGGCTTGCTTTTAACCGTCTGCAAGAAAGAACATCCCAGTGGCGTTTGCCAGGGGTTTGTCTGCCTTTGATTTGAAACCGGACGGAGCGTGTGTGTGAAGGCTGCTGTAGGTTACTCTTGAGAAGTCCCCTGTGTCAAGAGTTCGCGTGGGTGTAGGAAATCTGGATTTACGCCAGCAGCTCAAATTATAGGCACAGTGAGACTTCTGCCTCCCTGCTTTCTGAGTTTACGATCCCTTTTCGTGATTGTTTCTGGAAGACTTTGTGCTTTAGAAGGGAGGCAGGCGTACTTTTCCAAAGCTGATGGTGGTCAGGTAACTCCTCGAGCCTGTGGATTTCATTAAAAGTTTTCTTTTCCTTCCTCCCTTTTCACCCATAATTGGAAGGTTGATTTATTCCTTCTGCTCAACGATTCATTCTCTGGCTGGCTGATCTCCCAGTTTACTTTCCAGTCTGTAAAATGGGAGGAGCGGTACGGCAGAGATACAAGGACAGCATCGGGAGAGATGGACAACCTCTGGCCCTCCGGGGGCTGCTTGATTATGACTCCCATTAGCCCCAGCCACAATGGTCAAGAATGATGGGAGTTGTAGTTCTGATGACATCTGGAAGGCTTGTCTTTGTTTTACCAGGTTGCTTTTAACATTTTTTAAAACGAAGGCTAAAATCATAGAACCCTGCCTAGTGATGTGTAGTGTTCGGTTTGGATCTGGAGAATAGCTATGGCCATTTCTGCACTGGACTGTTATAGTGCTACTATTCCACTTTCAACATCCTATGGAATCCTGGGGTTTGCAGTTTAGGGAGGGGCATTTAGAATGCTCAGCCAGAGAGCTCGTGGGCCTTTGTAAACTACAAATCTCAGAATTCCACAGGATGTTGAAAGTGGCATAATAGCAGTATAACAGTGTAGTGTGGAAATAGCCTAAAAGTCTCTACATGACCTTGAATGTATGAGCTTGAGCATAAACAGCGATCTTGAGATCGTCGTGTTCCCTATCTCTAAACTGAGAGCATTTTGTAAACTGAGAGTTCCTCATAGGAATACTGTGAAGATTATAGAGCTACCAGGCACAGCATAATACTGAACCTAGAACTGAAGTAAAAACTACCAATAAGCATCACCATTTAAAAATTGCTATTCGTATCTAATTAACATTAACCTATGCATGCTTGCTGTTGTCTTTCAGGCCTGAATCACAGTGCCTCATTCTCGTGCGAAGCCAATAACGATAAGGGTGTGAGCACATCAAGAACGGCAATGGTGAAAGGTGAGAGAGAGAGTTGCAAAGCACTTTGCTGGAGAGAGTGTAATAATCTACGCAAGATCCCTGATACAATTTTTCTCCCTATGCTAATAGTAAGACTATTTAGGGTTGTTGGCTGCATCTTTGTACTTAAGGCCATTTCTGCACTAGACTATTATAGTGCTGTTATTCCACTTTCAACATCCTATGGAATCCTTTGAGGCCCCTCCCTAAACTGCAAACCCCAGGATTCCATAGGATGTTGAAAGTGGAATAACAGCACTATAACAGTCCAGTGCAGAAATGGCCTAAAGCACTAGTTGCTAAAAAGCCAAATTCCATTCATCGGAGGGAGAGCTGATAATTAACAGTATCAGACAAGGCATTGGGAGGAGTATTTAACTTTTTTCCTCCTGTGATGTAGTCGTGGGGAAAATCTGTTTAATGAATCTGCTATTTGTTTTTTGCAGAGACTGGAACCATTGTAGGGGATTTCTTGCCAATGCAAATATAAAATTTTGAGGACCAATTTTCCTCTGGACCACTTTAGGACAGGAAAGAGTGAATGCCCTCCACTGCCTGCTCTGGTCCTTTCAGTCCTTATCTACTCTGTGCTTAGTTGATACTGTTCACATTTTAAAATCCCTACAATTAAATATACACTTTTAATTTCATGTCTAGTTTGGTGCTGAGTGTGATTAGCTCTGTTTGGCCCTCCAAAAACACATGATACTTCGGAACTGCAAGCCTAAACATCTCTTAATTGGGAAAAAAACCCGTCCAAGTAGAAAGCCAGCATGTCAGGAAGCAGGTCAATAGAAAACACTTCTCCCTGACGTGCTAGCTTTCTACCAGCAATGTGTATGTAAATGTATGGGTTTCTGTGTGTGCACATATATTTACATTTAGAACACCACTTCCATCTTCTGACTAAATGTATTTCTATGTATGCATGTAGATGCATAGATGTACAATCCCCTGATTATTGTTGGCTTCTTCTGGATCATCAAAGCGTTGGAGAGGCCCTGAGTAAACTTGAATACGCCTACATCCTAAACTCATGATGAGTAAACATCATTGGACACAGTGGGATATTGATCTAAATAGTGATGTAAATCCTCTACTATTTTGTCTTCGTATAGAAGGACAAATTTTCTCCTAGCTGAGGGAGAAAACTAACATTTTCCCACAGTATTTTCCCCCCTATTTGAACATCCTAAAGTGTTATAGAGGAATTATCCTACAGAATTGTTGGGTTTGGGGGGGGTGTAGAAAAAAAGTGGGGGTTTTGCACAAAAACCTTGTTGTACACCTATATTTCTTTGCAGAATAATTCCTCTGCACACTTTGGGATGTTTGAATGCTGGGAAAACACTGTGCAAAAGTCTCACTGCTCTATTATTTTTCCTGACAAGCTTTCATGGCCACCCAGAAATGTGTTGTTTTTGACTTGGAAATAAACAATTGCAAATATACTTTCTGCCCCAATAACTAGGCGTGAGTGCTGTGAGATACTGTTGTTTTGATTTTCCCGAAAAGAGTAACCATCCTTTTTGTGGCATCTTTGCTCCTGCTCTCCTTTGCAAATCCCCGCAGTGGTACCTGGACGACCACGCAACTTATCCCTGGTGCATCGTAGTGACCGCAGCTTGGAAGTTTCATGGGAGCCTGGGGCCAGTGGGGCCTATGCTTTGGAGCTCTGCACCATCCAGGTAAAAAGCAAACAAACGAACAACTGACTTAGAACAGAGGGTTGATGTAAAGAAGCCAGCCAGGAATCCTAGAAGACTAACCGCTTTGGAGAAGGTGCTTTTGCCCCTCTGCCCTTTTCATCCCTGCCCTGCAAGGGGACTGTTTTATTTTTAGGAACAATTTCCTGTCCAGATTCTGCTTCCGTCGGACATCCGCTCCCATCCTCACGGCTCAACCGCATGAAATGTGACCCCCCCCCCACCAACAACAACCCCACAGATAGGGAACTGAAAAAGCCTGAGCAAGGGAAAGCGGGAGCCAAGAAACAAAACTGATAGCGGAGAGGGGATTTCCAACGTGTGATAATTCCTGGGTGCTTCTCTTGGGCCCCGTCCAATTCATAAAGCAGACTTGAGGTAATGAAAGAGACCTGTATCATTTCTGGATGGAGGTGGACGACTGCCATTTTGAATAATTGCTTATGTTAAAAATACATTAAAACTGCCCCAAAGTAGAAAGCTGGTGCATCTGGGAGAAAGGTTCTAGCAATCCCTCATGAGCTGATTTTCTACACGCATAGAGCATCCAAAAACTGGACACACTGCCCACACTGTAGAATTTAATCACTTCGCTGTGCTACCAAGGCTTTAGGCCTGTTTTGTGTATTATGCAGAGTTCACAGGGGATTATTTAAAAAGCATCAATAATCTACTGTCAGTTAGTAAACCAGTACATAAAGGGAAAAGGGTTGCCTCTCTTCCTGGGCTGTCACTTCATAATTCTCTCATAGCAGACTGGGATGCAAGCCAGAATTTTGCTATTTCCATCTGCGTAATTGAAAGATATAACTGATGGATGTGACCTCAAGTGAGGGAAAGAGAAAAATTGGGTTTTGAGTTCCACCCCTGGAAGCTATAAATGTAATTTCCAGGAGGAAGAGCCTTCCTATAGGAGTGAGGCCATGGCTCAGAGGTAGAGCACACGCTTTGTATGCACAAAGTCTCAAAATTTTGTGTCATCTCCGTTGACTTGGTGGGGCAAGTGCTCTCTTTCCAAAGCCCCCAGGGAGCTTGTGCCTGCTGGAGTAGATGGTACTAAGCTAAACGGAGAGACTATAGTTTTGCGATAAATCCAGGCGGAATTTTCCAGGTCTAGTGAAATGTCCAGTGAAGAGGTTCTTGGATTGCAGAAGCGTGGCAGGAGGATACATTTGCCTATGAAGTTAATGGGGCCGGTCCTATCATTAGGCAGAGTGAGGTGACTGGCTGAGGTTGCAGATGCTAGGGGCAGTGGTGCCAGTTTCCCAGGACCACTTGGGCACTTCCTTCTCTTAAAGCAGTGCTTCCCAAGCTATCTGATTTGGGGAACCAGCAATTATAATTTTTCTCAGTGTCCATGGACTGATAATCTATTTGTCCCGAGGGCTACAGTTGTTCCTTCCTTTCTCAGAACTCAGCGGGAATGGTCAGCCAGTGGCTTGGTACCTGGAACCATTTGAGGGACCATCAGTTTGGGCAGCACTGTCTTAGGAAGCAGAGCTTTGTGAACCATTGTTCCATCCCCGGTGCTGAAATAAGACTAAGCTACCAGCCCCAGTTGGCTTCGGTAAATGAAACAAAAGAGGATGCCATCTTGTCCTAGCTTGGGTTGGCAGCCCAAGTAGATTGCAGTGGCTGTGAAAGGCTAGTAGTCTGACCAGGTCCAAGGCAGCTCAGTGTGTTCCTCATGTCTCCCTCACTGGCATACTTCTCTCCTTAAATTCATCCCCTGACCCATTTTCCCCAGGCTGTGCGCTCCAATGAGGACCTCAGCACCGTATCTGACAGGGAGCTGTATAACCAGAACCTCCGCGTGCCGCCCTTCAGTCACACTCTGAAAGACTTGATCCCTTTCACCATGTACCACGTCCGTGTGTCCTGTCGCTCCAGGGAAGGCAATTCCCCATGGACGCACTGGGTGGCCATGGAAACCCTGGAAGGAGGTGAGTTGGAAACTGGGGACAGCCGGGTGGTGGCGGAGAGGGGAAGGTTTAGGATCTGACTCTCCTGGATTTTGATTTGATCTCTGGAGAATAATGTAAGAAATAATGGATTGGACTGGGATGGGCAGCTGCTGAAGTTCTTTAGGCTGCCCTACCCCCACTTTTTTTAAACCAGAGATGATCAAATGTTCACTGCTAGTTTTGATTGCAGATTGTTGGTCAACAAGTGTTTGTGCTATCTCTGGACCCCTTCGAGGTCAAAACAGGTGTTGTTGTTGTTTCTTTAAGGGAAATAGCTGCTTGTACAAGCCTCCTCTAAAGTACTGTGCAGAGTCTTCCTTTGCAGGGTTTCTAATGTGTGAGGGTTTTCTGGTGGTTTTTCAAAGGTGGGAAAACACACCTCATGGTTGCCCATCTCAGTACTACATTTTGCCAGCTCTGAAGAGGATTGATGGAGGCAGCTGTCCAAGTGCATAAGGGGAAATAGGGCTCCTCACCCACAGGGAATTAAAGGACAGAGATACAGCGTGTCTCTAGGGTAACGTACAATTTCCATGGCAGTGCCCACTGCTGCTCCAGAGAACATCATGGCCACTCAAAATGGCACCTGTACGGTCATCCAGTGGGAAGAACCGCGGGGCGACATCAACGGGATCTTACGTGGATACAAGCTGGTTTGTCAGAGCGATGACTCGCCTGAGGTAAGTTGCTCCTCACTCAAGGTAGAAACCCGTTCCCCCAGGGACCCTGCACTGTTTCCTGACTAACCTCTTGCCTTTGCACCTTTTCCTACCAGGTGGTTGTGGATGTGGGGCTGACCAATGAGACCATCCTCATGCTAAACTCAACAGTACAGAATCTGACCGTGAGGGTTGCAGCCTACACACACGCAGGAGACGGGCCCTGGAGCAGGGCCATCATGATATCTTCCCCTGGTTTTGGTAAGAAATGGGAAGCAGTAGGTCACGTGATGATGTTGCTATGGCCATCTGAGATGACTCCAGCATATGGCGAACCTATCCTAGGGCTTTTTTTTTTAGCAAGATTTCTTCAGAGGAGGTTTGCCGTTGCCTTCTTCTGGGGCTGAGAGATGTGATTTGCCCAAGATCACCCAGTAGATTTCCATGACCAAGCAGGGGTTGAACTTCTAGTCTTCCAGAATCATAGGCTGATACTCAAACCACGAGACCACTACTAGACCATATTGCAGCAACATTAACATATATAAGCAAAGCAAGTCACTGAATAGGAAACACAAGCAATGATAACGAATGGAGATTCCACCACATCAAAGATCAACAGAGTTGTTTTTAAATGTTCGTTCTCAACTTTCCATGTAATGAAGGGTATCTTTCGTAAGGGAAGGGTACCTTGACTGTGCTTAGAAACTTTTAAAGCTCAGAGTGTAATGTGACATCCTTGAAGTCAGAGGAGCCTTGATATCATCTAGTGTGGTTAAGAAAGGTTCAGTTGTGGTTCATTTTTACTCACAACGTAGGTTATGATGTTAGATTTTGGTGTGTCTGTTTCCTCTGCTCCCACCCTTGGCTTCAGAGGTGTTTCCAGTTTGCCTTGCCTCAGTACCTCTGTACAATTTTTCTTTGTTATTGCCCAGTCTTCCTGGAAGATGAGTGTTAAAGTTTTAAATCGAAATGATGGTGGAATGTGCTGCCTTTTTACTGCATTTTTTTTAAAAGTCAGGGGAACTAAGGCGGGAGCAAGAAGAAACAACATTAAATGGTAGAGCACAAAATGGTTCAAAATGAGCCTTTCTGGATGAGCCCAGAATCTAAACAAATATATCAAAAGCTTTTTCTTCTTCTTCTTTTTTAAGGAATCCGAAAGCTTGGACCAAGAGTGATGGAAATACTTAAAAGCACTATTAAAAATAAATGAAAATTCAGCTTTGTCAACACATTATTCCTGCACATTTTAAGAAAGATCAGAAATATATTGGGGGAGCAGGTTCTTTAGCTACCAAAATCATGTTTTTTTAGTGAAAGAGTTCCTAACTGGTTTCAATATTCCTGGATTAAATTCTGGCAGTTCTTCCCAAAGTAGCTTTTGATTTCTGGATTGTTGTTGCTGTTTTTGGGGACCGGTCCCTGACTTCCGCTTTCCATGAGCAATTCCGAGTTTGGCAATTCATGATCTCGAGCCTGGTTTTGATATTTTAAGATCTCCTGGTTTTAATTTCTGTCCCACTTATTGTGGCTTGGGAGCCTTGCATTGTCATTGAACCTAACGCCAGCTCTAAAATGGGACCCATGCTTTGCCATTTAGATGTTTTGATTCTCTTTGATGAGCCCTGAAAATGGCCTGGTTTTAATTCAAGCTGTGCTTGCTGAAAGCCTGGCCTCTGTTTGGCTCAGCTCGAATCTCCATATAAATAACTTCTGAACTGTTTTTTCCTCTGGCAGGTGAAAACCTTCCGGAACCCTTGCCAGGTGAGAGGCAGAGTGCAATGCTCTATTGAGCACCAGAAATGGACTGGGAAGTTTGAGATGTCAAGAAATGAGGCCTTTGTCTTCTAGAAAGTTCAAGTTCCACAGGGAAAGCCATACATTACAGCCTATGGCATGCTAACTTTGGGAAGACTTGTGCTTTATTTCAAAATGTCTGCTAAGTGGTGTTGAAGGCAGAGCTGCAAGGTACCTGTGTATACATATGTACAGCTTTCTTTGTGCAGTTTTTGCCTACTCTTGGCAGGCAAAGTTCTCTATTTGAGAACTTATTCTGTGCAGAAATGGAGAGAGGGAGTGCTCCTGTGCAAAAGAAAAGTCTTTTTGCAGCAGAAACAAACTTTTGTGCAAAAGAAAACACTTTCTGGAAGCACATTTTGTGTATTCAAATATGGTTTTTATGCAGCAGTGTTTGTCTCTGGAAACAGTGGGTGTTGCATGAAAGTCATTAGGGAACTGGTGCAAAAATGATGTTTGCACAAAACTGTGACTTTTTTTTTTAATCCAAGAAAATCCATGTGTATTTTTGCAAAAATAACTTCCTGAAACACTATGAGATGTGCAAACACCAAGTGAAAACTATGCAAATATATTTGTTTTCTCCCGTAACAGGGAGAAAACTACAGAAATAATTTGTCCCCACATGTGAAAACAAAATAATCAAAAGAATTACATCAAATGCGGGATGATTGCTGGAACAACTCTGCCTATTGACATTTGACATTCTTTTCCACAGTAGGAATCTCCACGTCTGCCTTCTCCTGGCACTGGTGGTATGTGGTGATCGCTGTGGCTACAGCCATCGCTGCTGCCACCTTCATCACCATCTTCTTGGCACGGATGAGGAGGAAGGAAACCCGCTATGGGTAAGCAGAGAACAGACGGTAGGAAACAACGTCTATGCCACAGCCATCTAATAAAGCCAGACTGCGAGAGGTCAACTGGATGGGTATCAGTGGGGTGGTGTTACCCTGATTTCTGGGGGTTCTGGGGGTCCCGGTCACTGAGTTGTCTTTTTTTTTATGTATGTTCATTCTTCAGGGAAGCATTTGAACCTAGTATGGAGCAGGGAGAGCTGGTGGTTCACTACCGCGTCCGCAAATCCTACAGTCGCCGTACCACTGAAGCCACATGTGAGTGTCATGCAGGGAGTGATGCCCCCTCTTTCACACCTGTCCGGAGCACATTCAGCCCACGGTGTGCAGTCCAGGGTTCAGCAAGAAAGAGTCTTGCATCTACCACCATTACAGGGCGTTTCCAATATGCACGCCCTTTCCAATCCACGTTCATTGCCAAAAATCAGCCATTTTCCGTTTAGGTCCCAATTTTTCTGGTTCTTCTGTTTGCCTTTTCAACCAATTCTAATCTTTTAGCTCAGGAATTATGGTCTTCCTGGACCTCTTGTCAAGGAACAGTCTCACCACAAGGCAGTCTGGTATTCAGTGCTGCTGTCAACATTTGGAAATGTGGTATACAAGCAGTAATAGTTAAGTAGGGGACAGAAACCAGGCTTCTGTATTTTGCTGCAGTTTCCCACACGGCCTTATATATAGTCTCTGATTGTTGTTGCTGTGTGTGTCCAAGTTGTTTTCCACCTTATACTGCCCATAAGGCAAACCTATCACAGACGTTTATAGACCAGCTTTGTTAAGAGGGAGTTTTCCATTGACTTCCTCTGAGGCAGAGAGAGTGTGACCTGACCATTGTCACCCAGTGGGTTTCCATGATCTGAGTAGGGACTCAAACCCTGGTCTAGTCCAACATTCAGACCACAATTCCACAATGGCTCTTGCAGAAAACTGTGCTGAAACTCTACCTCCGGGCACTAACTTAAGTCAGAACGTAGGCCCTGGTGTAAATAATCTTGATAGGGATTCAGGACCGTGTTAGATCTACGCTGGAATCCTTTTACCAGCCAAGTCCATTTAGGCGCGTGGGGATCTTGTAGCACCTTTAAGACTGAGAGAAGTTGGCATTGAAAGCTTTCATAGATTTAGATCTATTTCATCAGATACATGGAGTGAAGTGCTTAGGAAAAGACCTTTATAGCTATGGATTTGCATACTGATCCAGACTAACAGGGCTATGTCTTTGAAGTCCATTTTTAGAACACAACTGTTTAGTGCAATGCCCAGGCTGTTTTTGAGGCAAGAAGTAGTCCATGGAATGGAAACAGGAGTCAAAATACAAGGAGGCGGTTTCGCCAAGAGGCAAGCAGCCAGTTACAGAAAGATCAGAGCCCCAGGTCAGGAGAGCCTTGTGTGCTGTGGGGAAATCCCATCTTGTTGGCTTTGGTCTTGACCGATGAGAGAAAAATCCAAGAGTGGGAGGATTGTCCTGACTTGAAAGGCCTTATATAGGGCTATCAGCCAATCATAAAACTAGGCTAGAAGCCAATCAGGGCCTGGGAGATCCTATCAGCAATACCAGGACATGAAAAGGATTCTGGCTGGCCAATGGATGGGAGATCGCATACCGAGCTGTCTCTATATTTAAGAGATCTTGGCTCCCTGAGAGTCTAAATACCTGATATCCATGATTTAGTGAAGTCGCTGTTTTGGACTACAACTCTCACAATCCTCTCCCAGCATGGCCAGTTGCCAAAGTTACCTTTTGCAGTCCAAAAAGTTACTTTCTCAAGCTGTGCTGCTATCTCAGGCCTCGACAAATTGCCCTGCTCCCCAGATCTGTTATTTAAGCACCACATTTCAGTCTGTGCCACGGATAAAGAGTCGGACGACGTGGTCGCTTTTTGTTTCTGGAATGTTGCACGTAATGACTTTGTATCGTTACGATTTCTTGCAGTGAACAGCCTAGGCATCAGCGAGGAGCTGAAAGAGAAGCTGCGGGATGTGATGATTGATCGCCACAAGGTGGCGCTAGGGAAGACGCTCGGCGAAGGTATGTCGCCTTGGCAACCGCCAGCTTCCCGGGATGGCTGTTGCCTAAGGCCATTTCCGCACTAGACTTTTATAGTGCTATCATTCCACTTTCAACATCCTATGGAATCCTGGAGTCTGCAGTTTAGGGAGGGGCCTTTGAGGAGTGGGAGAGGTGCTTTGCCCCAGGTGGTAATGTTTTTGGGGTGTCCCAACTCATAGCCACACCTCTGCATGCCCTGGCCACGCCCCCATGCACCGTGGCCACGCCCCACATACCATGGCCACGCCTTCATGCACCGTGGCCACGCCCCCTGCCATAGCCCCACCCCTCTCCCACCCCCCCTCCACACACTCCAAGCTCCACCACAGATCTGTCCCAGTTTTCATCTGTGAAATGTGGGAGGGTAGGATACCCGACCTAATAAAAATATTGCCAGAATAGAGATTATGCAGTTTTGTCTTAGGGCCAACATGTCTACTTCTCTCTCTCTGTTTTTTCTTTTGAACTGTACGATTCATAGCTTCCAAACCTACTTCGTTCTAGAGTAGGGAAGGGACGGTAACAAGCAAAGGCTGGGGCAGGGGAACCCTCATCTGAATTTTCATTGCACCATAACAAGGCACAGAATGCCTAGGGGTATAGGTAGAGTGTTTCGTTTTGCTTTCGATATGAATTAGCCCCTAACCATACTTATCTGGGATTGTAAAGAAAGTTTCCAAGTCGAAGAGTATAAGAAATTAATGTTTCAGAGACAGGCAACTTCCCCCAGCACCCCCTTTTCCATCCCAGAGTAAATGTCACAGCCGGGTTTCCAACATGGCGATGACAATGAATAACATGTCATGCTAAGTGCTGGATGGAACGGTCCAAAGACACTTCATCCCCGCTTTCTTGGAGGAGAAGTGCGGAGAGATGAAGGCCTGTTTTGCTCATTTGGGTTGCAGGCCTGGAAAGGTTCTGTTCTCAATGAGGAAGTCAAAAAGTTTCCTCCAAACACAGCTGGGATTAGTTTGGAAGCATTTGGAAAGCAGAGATGGAAAAGCCCCTGGCACTGGCATCTGTGTTCCCCCTTGAACATTTCCATGCTTGTGTTCGCTCTTTCTTTCCTTTGGTTTCAGGGAGGCAAGAGATGGGGACTAGGTGTACTGTCTAAAGCTCCATCCAGAGAATCTTTTGGGAAGGCTTCAGATTCTGGGTCAGCAACTGCTTTTGCTGGAGAGCCTCCAGTTCTGCCTCTTAAAATGGGTTGCTAGGAACTTCTCTTTACTACAGGTGCCACTCTTTCCTCATCTCCTTTTACCCTAGATGGGCAACTGAAGGGCCAAAAGGGGTTTAGTAATGCCAGGTATTTGCCACTTGCTAACTCTTTTGTGAGATTGATAGCGTGCCCTCCAACTCTGCCAGTTTGGAAGGGACAGTCTGGATTAATTCTCTGCCATCCCGGTTTCTCAGCCACTTTTAAACTGTCCTGGTTTTTTTCTCCTCCTTCCACTTTCCACCTTTGCCCTCAGCTTATTTCAATTGTTGCAAGCTGGTTTCAAAGCGGAGAAGTAGTTTGCACCCAATTAACTCAGCAGGAGAGGCAGAAACTTGCCCTTCCTTGCGGGCTCAGGCAAAAGCAAACTACTTTTCCTAGCTGGTGTGTTCTTTCATATTAATACCTTTTGCCATGCTGAGCATACTTCGATGTAGCTTTACCACATATGTCCCAGTTTTCATCTATGGAATTTTGGAAGGTATGATATAGAGAAGTCTAGGAATGTTAGTCCCTTCCCCATTAATTCTTTCAGGGTTTGAAACTTCCTACTCTTTGGTGAATCTTTTCCACAGGGGTACTGTCATCTGAGGTATCCCTGTGTTGTGCATTCTAGACCACATTTAGGGTCTGCACTCTTAGGGTATCCGTGAGGCTTACGGCACCCCCAAGTTTCTCACCAGTTTGTCTGCTGTATGATTATTGAGCTTCTCATTGAAAAGCTTCGATAAAGTTCTGATGAACCCCAGAATTCTTGGGGACCTAACGTTCAGGGACTCATTTCTCCTTTTCTTATTCAATGGTTCTGTAAACTAAACTGAAGTCAATGTAAAATAAAATCAGACAGACCAAAAAATGAACAAGAAGATTAAATTAACAACACAGGGTAATGTTATGTAAAAGCTAGGATCCAAACCAGAGAACCATCCTGGAATAACTTTAACTGAATTAATACTGAGGGTGGGGGAGATAAAGCTGGCAACCATTTTCCAAGAAAAGTAATGAAATAGAGTATCCGGTTTCTATTTCCTTTGGTGGCCAAGCAATTAACTTTTCTCTAGCAAATTCAGGGCGCTCCCGGATGTGGTTCTTATTGTGCAACAGTACTGATTCGTTCACAGAACTTTATGGGGACCCAGATGATGTTCTCAGTTTGCAGCCATTCCATATTTTCCCACCATTTCTTCTTCCGTCTTTTTTAAAAGATCAGGGGGGAAAATCATTAAGCAGAGAGGACTGACTGCAGAATAGCTTTTGAATGTTGGTGACAGCATCACAGTGATTGAAAGAGGACAGCGATTTCTTGGGACTACAACTCCCAAATCCCCTTGCCAACATGGCTGTGACCTTGCTGGCTGAAGGATTCTGAGAATTAAAGTCAAAAAATAGCTTTCCCAAACCTTTTGGGAAGAACCCTGCATCTCAGAAGTCAGTTGCTAAATGAAGAGTTGTTCAGATTCAAGCCTGACTGTATCAGCTCTTAGCAGGTTTAGACCATTTGATTTCAAACCCTGGGTGGCTCGAGTGGCTTTTGGCTTGTCAGTAGAGACGGGCATGGTGCTTTGCCAATGCTCACAAGCGTCTTCCATGCTACTTACTTATATGCATTGCTTCTGTTTGTTTGTTTTTGTCCCTGTCCGGCCCCACACTCAATATGTGGTATTCAGAGGGTCAGTGGCAGAGCTTGGAGTGTGCGGAGGGGTGGCTGGAAGGGGGCAAGGCTATAGTGTGAGGGGCAGGGACACTGTGCGTGAGGGTGTAGCTGTGGTGTGTGGGGGCGTGGCCAGGGTAAATGGGGGCATGGCTATGGGCTGGGACGCCCCAAAAAGATTGCCACCCGGGGCAAATCGTCCCTCCCGCCCCCACATCCCTACGCAACTGCAGAGGGTATACTGTCAAAGACTGCAATCCTGCATAGCTCAGAGTAGCACAGCACGTGGACTTATGCTAGGCTGAGCCACATAACACCTCCTGGGCTTACTGTGAAGCTTCTGAAGCCCTCCTCCAACACCTAGGGAGCAGGCAGGATTGGAGAAGCATCTGGTTATGTCCCTGTAGTCAGAAGTATAATGATTATATCTGTGTCGGGGTCCTCTGGAGGCCTCAGTGCTACTGAAATCATTTTGTCTCTGTCAATGGCAACGTAACCAGATGCTCCTCTTATCTTACCTTCTTCCCATTTGGCACAGAAGGGCCCTGTGGGGTTTTGGGCTTTAGAAACTATGCGGTAAGTCCTAGGAGCAGCTTAGGATGCTGTAGAGAGGGGAAGAGACTGATCATCTTTGCAGTACCCAAAAAAGGGCATACCCATGCCTAAGGTAAACTTAACACATGCGTGTGCCACTAACAGGATGCCAACCAGAGTTTGGAAAAGTTACTTTTTTGGACTACCATCACCATTTTCCTTGGTGGAAGCCTGGCATCCGCAAAGCATTCTAGGCCTAACATCCTTGATCAGGGATGGGCAACTTGTGGCCTTCCCAAATGTTGTTGGACTTCCTCTCCCATCATCCCTTACCATTGGCTGCGTTGGCTAGAGTCGATGAGAACTGCAGTCCAGCAAACTCTGGAGGGTCGCGTGCTCCCCACCTGGATCAAAGTCAACCTTCCATTCTGCTCTTCCTGCCATTTGGGATGTATGTGTTCCCCTCCACTCTCTGCAATTTTGTTTGGGTCTGGTATGCTAAGGAGAATCACTGTGTGACTGCCTGTAGGCTCCCAACACATGTTCTTTTTTTATGGAACTCCTGTCTGTCCTTTGAATGCCCTAGATTTCAGCAAGCAGCAGACTGAGTCAGACATGGAAAGTCTTAACCGGTCCCGAAATGTCAGCAGTTGGCTCAACTCTTCCAGGGGCTGCGTCGCGTGCAGAAACCCTTACAAAACTCATGTTCTTCTGCCTCAAAAGGGGAGCAGAGAAAATGGATTTCCCACCTGTCTGCATTTCCTATCCATCCAGATGCCTTTGTTTTTGCCAGGGCAAACTTCACATGATCTTCCAGATGTAGACGGAGAGTTAGATCAGTGGCCTCTTTCCCCATCTTGCAGCTTTTTAGGCTGGAGGAGAATTTTTTTCTTCTCCTTCTGGCTTGTTCCTTACACAGTAGAATATAAGAGGAGCCCTGCTGGATCAAGCAAAATGATAATTTAATCTGGCATACAGTTTTCAACAGAGGATAGCTAGATACTTCTGGGGAGCATATAACCAGAGTGTGAAGGCAGTATTTTATAAGGCAACACTCAGCATCTGATTTTCAGAAGGCATACTGTCAGGGTTTGGAAAAGTTACTTTTTGGCCTGCTTCTTCCAAGACCATGCTGGTTTGGAGGAGACTCTGGGATCAGTCATCCAAATAAGTAACTGTTCAAAGCTCTACCATCCCACTGCTAACATTCTGAAGACACTCAGTGTGGGCTGTTTTCTCTTTTTAAAGGCGGTATGCTCTTTCTATCACAGTTTGGAAATTTACTTTTTGGACTACAGCTCCCAGAATTCCCCAGCCAGCCTGGCCATACTAGCTGAGGACATCTGGAAGCTATAGTCCAACACCAGCAACAACAACGTTTCCAGCCTCTGCTGTGAGTGTACAGAATCTATTTTTCCCATTAATATTAGTAGGCGTTGATAAGTTTCTGATCTATGAATTTCTTTCTAACAGGCATGTTGTAGCAATGAATCCCACATGTTAATTATGCATTGTATTAATTACACAAGGCCAAACATGCAAAGTTGGTCTGATTTGGAAGTGAAGTGAGAACGAGCAACAGCTGTCTTGTCAATTACCCATAAATATTTCTTGTTTTGCCTCCTGTGAATATTTTCTCCTGACTTCTCCATAGCTTGGATAGAAATGGTTTTGGCATTATAAAAATCTGTTTTGTTTTTTTCCTGGCTCACAAGATCTACATCCACCCCCACCGCTGGAGCTTCTGGGTCTTAGGCGCAGGAGCTATCCAGTACCTTGTGTTTGCTCCAATCATGGATGTATTTGCATTTGCTGTGTTGGACAGGACAGAGATGCATGGGAATTAGAGATGTTTTGGGGAGGTTGTGTGGAGGACATCCTTGTCAAAATACAGATTTCTCTGTTTCCCTTTAAATTCCTGGAATGCTTTGTTCAAGCAACAGAAGCTTCCACAAACACTGCAAGCGACAAAAATAGTTTACTCTCTGGCTGGATTAATCATACGCTGCCTACACATAAAAGAAGAAGCAATTTTTGCAAGATGTCTCTAAATTCCTAAGGGTGATAATCTAATCAGCACTGGTGATTATTATTTGGAAACCTTGGTTGTGTATATCTCTGTGTGTGTGTGTGTGTGTGTGTGTGTGTGTACTTTCAAGTCACGTGTTGACTTAATGGCAACCTCATACCATCCAACATTTCACAGATGAAAATTGGGATTCATGTGGTCAGGCAACATTGGGAATGTGGTCAGGATGGCAAAAGTTATTAATGAGGAAGAATGCACAAGCCAGAAGAAACTGCAGCAGTTTACTTTTGCTTGAGTCTATTGGGAAGGGCAAGATTTCACTTGCTCCTGTCCTCTCCCTGCAACGGTTTTAATCGAGTCCGAATGACTTTTGCACTTTGAATTCAGTTTGCAGCAACTGAAGTAATCCGAGGACAAAGGGGGAAAGTGGGAGGAGGAGAAAGAAACTAGGATTGTTCTAAGATCCGTGGAAGAAAAGCAAGATAAATATGATATGATGTCATAAATAAATATGATACGTTGTCATGCTTCTGATACTTGCTAGCGTCTCTGCTTGCCTTGTTCATAGCCTTTCCCTTTTCTTTTTGTCACTACAGGAGAATTTGGCTCTGTCATGGAGGGACAACTCAGCCAAGATGGGGCAGTTCTTAAGGTTGCTGTTAAGACCATGAAGAGTAAGTAAGAAGAAGAGAAGGCTCCATATTCTAACCCTTCAGGCCTTTTCCAAAGGTTCTGTGATGATGGTTGTGGAATTACCCTCCATTTCTAAGTAGGAATGGTTTTGGAACTGAAGCCAGAGCTTGATAAAGTCACATTTTTGGATTACAGTGGCCATACTGAATCTGGGATTCTAGAAGATGAAGTCCTAAAGCCTAACCTTCCCAAGCTTTGGTTAAAGCTGCCTGAAACATTCCTCCCTCTCTTTAGCACTGTTAGCTTTGTTGCGGATATCTTGAGACAAGTTATTCCGCCCTGCAAGTGCTTATAACAGATATCACTCTGTGTATGCTCAGAGGCTCTCCCTCCTTTTCCATGGCTTCGTAGCTTCCAAGCCTGGAATGAAAAAGGAGGCTTGGGAGATCCCTGGAAAATTAAAACTGTCCCTTCATCCATCTTCTGGAAAGACTGAATCTGTTGCTCCCTTTCCCCCAAGGAAGCCAAAACTAGCACGCAGAAACTTGCCACTACTTGAGAAAGTAAAGAGCAGGGAATATTTTTGTCTCCCTGAAGTTTCTATACACGCATATATACACAGAGAGTCCACTGTCAGGGCAAACAGCCCTTAGCTACAATGGACCAAGGCTGTGACTCAGTGTAAGCGAACGTCTTATATTCTGCAGTCCAAAAAGCCGTGCTCAGGGTTACGTATGCAAATGATGAATGAGCACTCTGCTGAGACTCAGAGGGATTCTTGCTTCATGTTATCATTCTACATATTCTGGGTCCTCAGACCATCTCAGGCACTGTAAACCAATTGGGCTTTCTGAGCCTTGGCATCCACAAAGCTTAGCTCATGCTCCTAACCTTCCTCTTCTCCCTGCAGTTGCCATCTGTACCCGCAGTGAGATGGAGGATTTCCTCAGTGAGGCCGTCTGCATGAAGGACTTCGACCACCCCAACGTCATGAAGCTGATCGGTGAGAGGAGGGGGGGGTGTATCTGTGTGTGTCTGTCTGTTGCCTTTTAGCTGTGTCCCATGAAGGGTTAATGTCGAGTGGTCACATCTAAGCTGCTTATCACGCTAGTCGGTTGTTTCGTGTCACTCTGCTTGAAAACTGTACCTCCATATTCAGAAGAGTAACAGAATGGCAGTGCGCTCTTTTATACCATCTATGCATTTGCAGTTTGGTGGCATTAGTTCCCATGTTTGCTTTCTTGCGTTTAAAATATGGAAATACCCATTTCCATTGCCCTATGTGTGCTGTGATTGGTGTCTTTTTTAAAAAAGAAGAAAGTGGTAATTATGCAATTGCACATTACACTGGGCCCTCCACGTTCTGTGGTTTTCCTTTCTCAGATCTGATGATTTGTGGATTTGATTAATATCTCTAGGAATCTCTAGGTCCTCCGGTGTGATTCTATGGTCAATGTCTATATTATCTTAGGTTAAGACCAACATTCACCATTTTTATTTATATTCCCAGGTTTTCCACTTTCACAGGGGTCTTGCTCCCCTAACTCCTACAAAAGTGGAGGGTCAACTGTACATAAAGATGCTACTATGGAACACACACACACCACTTTTAGAACACACACACACACACACACACACACACAGAGTCCACCATTTTATTCTATTCTTTTTCCTGCGAACCGGCACTTGCCCAGTTTTGCTTTTGTATATTACTCTTTAAACTTTTGTGCATTTACTCTTTAAACTTTTCCTGAACCCTGTGGTTCCTCTGGGCCTTAATCCTTAACGGGATTACACTGGAACTGAAGAATGAAGTGCAATGGTTTTCTTGGGAACTTCTGGGAATCCTAGTGTCCTCCCGCCCCAACTACTGGAATTAATCTGGAATTTCTCTTCTGGAGATCTCTGGGAAATCCCCAAAAGAACAGCAATGAAACCACACCCAAACCGCACCCACAGTTCTTCCAATATCACAACAAACCAGAATGAAACATTTGCACCTAATGTGGTTCCTAATCCATAAGAGAATAAGGGAACCTTAATGGGTTATTTCAGGGGCAAAAGAATTGATTTCCAAATGACCCAACAGTGGTTCACCACAGTACAGCATGGGGAGAGCCATGACATCTTGCAATACATTCCAAGCACAGACAGAACTGTGATTGCAATAAGAACCTGTTTCCTTTCCTCTCCTCGCCTTGTAGGGATTTATCACACGAGGCAAGTAAATGGCAAGTACAGCAAGATAATAGTGTCTTTGGCCGCGATTTATCACATGATCTCCTTCCTCTTCTGTTGTTCTCCCGATGGGAGACCATTTGGAAAGTGTTTCTTGTACAAAGGGGTCATTAACAGTTTTTTGTGTTAATGAAAGAAACACTTTCCAAATGGTCTCCCATCGGGAGAACAACAGAAGAGAAACAAAGTCATGTGATAAGTCCCAGCCAAAGATGCTGTTGTCCTGCTGCAGTTGTGATTTGCTTGCCTCATGGGATCAAGCCCATAATCTTAAGAATTTCCCTCTCCTGTCCAGCTGCTGCCCTCTCTGTTTGGTTCATGCCCCAGAGCATACTCGGGGAGGGCCATGCGCTAGCCAACGTTGCCCACTTACATTTAGTGCCCCGCATGTGAGTCAAGCCAGCTTGGTGAGCTGGATGCTCATTCCATACAGGGAGCCTGGGAAAAAATGGAAAAAGAGGAAACAGCCTTTGGACTTTTAGGGGCAGAGGAGGAGGTGAAGCGAAATAGATGGATTGTCCCTGGGGAAGAGGCCTTTGAGAGAGGGAGAGGAGAAAAGACTTCTTGGGAAAACAGATGTTGGCAAGGATGCTGGGAGCTCTGACGAGGCCAGGGCCTGGTGGGCGGAAGCTCTGCTAATGCAAATCATCCTTTTTGAGTAGCTTGCAAGGCACTGGGGCAGGACGGTCCCTCTCCATCCCCACCTCCCACTCTTCTGGTTCACATCAAGAAGGAAATAAAAATAACGTTCGTCCAGGGAGACTTGCCAAAAGAATGCATAACTGGCTAGGAGGCCTCAAGAGGGGCCGTTCTCACAGGGAGAACCCCTGGGCAAGGGCTGGAGGTTTGGGGGCAGGTATGAAACATGAGGGCGTGCTGCGGAATCATAGTGCTATAACCTAGCGTGAGAGGAGGGTGCCTCCTGCTTTCATTCTCCCCTTGTACAGGGATCAGAACATGGAAAAGTTCCTTTTTGGACTGCAACTCCCAGAATCTCCCAGCCAGAGGGATTCTGGGAGTTGTAGTGCTGGCTAGGGGTTCCGGGAAAGGGAGTGTTTTGGTAAGGACGTTTTAGTGTCTGGCCGTGCGTAACTTGCCACCTGTTAAACCAAATGCCTTCCCTCTGCCTTCAAACAGGGCAGTGTATCAAGGAGTTCATAAGCCTCCTGCTATTTCAGCCCATTTTGCATTATAGTAATTAAGATGGGAGCACCCTCGCCAAATGCCAAAGAGACCATTGTACGTGGTTGTTCAGCAGCATTCAGATGGGGAGACCATGGGTTATGCAGACATGCAATAAGGAAGGTAGCTGCTTAGCATGTGAGGAGAGGTAGGCAGTGCTTGGTGCCCTGCAATCGCTTGGAGGGAGATTTTTTCTGCTCAGTACACAGGACTATGTTGAATGTTTAAAGCCCTTGCTTGCTTTTCCTTACTGTACCAAAGTGAGGGCCTGTTTCTGTCCACTAACTGTGGGCTGTTGACGGTCCCTTCCGCTTTAACTGAGAGGTCTCTGCTCCTGCACCAGACTTAGGGAAAGAACCCAAGGATCCTGTCTCAATCCTTTTTTCAAAGGGCCTTTGCACACTACCCAGTTACAACACTATGATTCCACTTTATCGAATCCTGAGATTTGCAGTTTAGGGAGGGTACTTAGAATTCTCAGCCAGAGAGCTCTAGCACTTCACTGAAGTATCCCAGGGGTCCATAAGATGCAGCCGTGGCCATTAAATGGAATCACAGTGCCATTATTGTGAAAGTTCCCTGAGATAAATAGCTGGAAATAAGACTCAAGTTCTCACAATTTCTTCCATTATTTCCCTCACTGTAAGTAGTATTCTCTTGGCTGGAACAGACTTGAAATGCACGCAAATTCACTTTCTTTCTTTCTTTCTTTCTTTCTTTCTTTCTTTCTTTCTTTCTTTCTTTCTTTCTTTCTTTCTTTCAGGAGTCTGTTTACAGAACACAGAGGGCGATGGATACCCGTCTCCTGTTGTAATCTTGCCTTTCATGAAACATGGCGACCTCCACAGCTTCCTCTTGTATTCCCGTCTTGGAGACAGCCCAGTGGTAGGTTGTGACTATGTGAGACATCTCTTCCTGGGATTCAAATGCTGGGTCTCTGGGTCCAAGATCACCAGGGCCTGGTTCAATCACCTCCATTCACAGGCAAAAATTCAGCCCTGTACAGGTGGGATCCTAGATGGAGACAGGTAGGCCAGATCAACAGTAGCTCCCAGACGACTGGCCACTAGAAGGACAGTCCACATCCAACCATCTTCTCCATCTTGCCCTTCCTCTATCCTGTAATAGGAAAGATTCCACTCTCTTGGAAAATGTGTAGAAAGTATGCAAAGAGAGCACATGTATGTTTTCTAATTTGGCACCATTTTGTTGACCTACAGCAAAGACAGCTGAGGCCCTCCAGGGGTTTTTAGACTGCAACACCGTGATCCCCACCACTGACTATGTTGGATAGGGTTGATGGGCCTCGTAAGCCCCAAATATCTGGAAGGCTACAGCTAACCACTCCTGATTTATTTGTTACATTTCTATCCCAACTTTTCAAGAAACAAAAATGATGCTCAGCCTTGTTGATCAGCATAGCTACAAGCAAACTTAACCGTGAAAGGTATATCAATAAACACCAAAACAAGTTAAAAGGCCAGTCTGGAGGGATGTGTCTTCACAACTTCCCTAAAAGCAGTGGGAGCTGACCACAGCTCTGGAGGGTGCATTCCATTTTCCAGGAGCAACAGAGGAAAAAGTTCTTCTTCTCATGTGCCCATGGTATTTTCGCACATGCCTTTCCTGAAGAGCAACATGCAGAAGAGCCACTACTGTGAAGTCGTCGTTAGCCATTGTCTCATACCCGCCGACATTTCGCAGATGAAAACTGGGCCAAGCAACATCAGAACATGTTCAAGAAGGCAAAAGTTATTAATGAGGAAAGTAATAAACTAGGAGAGGCTGCAGCAGTTTGCTTTTGCCTGAGTCTACAGGGAAGGGCAAGCTTCTGCCCCCTCTTCTCCTCTCTCTGTTGAGCTAACTGAGTGCAAATTACTTTTGCACTCTGAACTCAGTTTGCAGCAACTGAAGCTAAGGACAAAGGGAGGCGGCGAGAAAAACCAGAACATTTTAAAAGCAACTGAAAAAGCAGGAGAACAGAGGATTAATTAGGACTCTGGCTGCCAAATCAAGACAGTTGGAGACAGTTGTCTCAGTTATGGCAAGTGGCCGTAAGAAAAATAAAAATGCAAAACAAAAATCAGCAACTGGTCCGAAGAGCAAACCAGAATGAGGCAGAATGAGTGTTAATACATATAAAGTAAAATTGAATGCTATATATACCAATGTTGACGATATAGAAATGAATTTACTCTGCTGTTAAGAACTGTACTACACAACTACTAAAAACTGTAAACACTAAAGGCACTGAATAAATAATACAAAAATGTATAGATAGTTACTTAATAACAACACATAGGCCATTTCCGCACTAGACTGTTATAGCGCTATGATTCCACTTTCAACATCCTATGGAATCCTGGGGTTTGCAGTTTTGGGAGGGGCCAGCTGGGCCTTCCATAGGATTCCATAGGATGTTGAAAGTGGAATTATAGCGCGATAACAGTCTAGTGCGGTTAAGTCGATACTGTAGACAAAACTGTAAAGGAATCCTATAATCCTGCAGAATATCCGATGTATTGTAGGAAAAGCTTATATGGTATGTGTCAAATACCCCAACCCATTCACAATGGTCCATAAACTTCCAGTGATAGACAAAATTTCTTCAGTTTTTAATTTTGAGAAGTATTAGGTCCAGTTATATTCATGCAGTATATATCCAGTGATTATATTCGTGCAGTATATATCCAGTGGCCATAAAAGCCTTCTTCTATTATGACAGAATGTAGGAAGCTGCCCTGTATTAAATCAGATATTGACCCGTCAGACCTCTGGATGTATGGAAGTTGCCCAATCCTGATCTAGCAGGAAGGGGGTAACTTTAGGGGAGATACTGCAATGCAACTCTTGCCTGTGTCTAATTGTGTTTTCTTTTTCCCGACCTTCCAGTACCTGCCCACACAGACGCTGGTCAAGTTTATGACAGACATTGCTAGCGGGATGGAATATCTCAGTAGTAAAAACTTCATACATCGTGATCTTGCCGCCCGTAACTGCATGTGAGTGTGTAGTGTTGGAGAGGCACCAAAGTGGGGATTTAAAGAAAGACGGAGATAGAACTGGGAGCAGGGGGTTGTGTGAAAAACTTAAGGCAGTCTTGGATTCGTTCTATCCAAAGTCTTTCTCGCATGAGCATCCCACACGCTGACATGTAACCTCTCTCCTGCACCAGGCTGAATGAGAGCATGACAGCCTGCGTGGCCGACTTTGGTCTCTCTAAGAAGATCTACAATGGGGATTATTACCGGCAAGGCCGCATCTCCAAGATGCCCGTCAAGTGGATTGCCATTGAGAGTTTGGCGGATCGTGTCTACACCATCAAGAGTGATGTGGTGAGCCAACCGATAGGGTGTCTTTGATTCCTTTTTCACCATTTTCTTCAAAAGCCAGTGAGAAGCCCGGCTTTTATTTCCCTCCAGAGCACTCTGGTCAGTTCTGGACATTGTAGTTCAAAAAAGCAATATTTATAAGCTTTGCAGCTTTCCCTCTAGTCCTCAGCTCCAGGCAGGCTTAGCCAGCAGAGCCAAGGGTGAGGAATGATGGGAGCTGCAGTCCAGCAGCAACATCTGGAGGGATGAATTACTTCCATCCTTACATTAGGCCAGCAACGAGCAACTGTGGGCTAGGAAGGCTACGTTCCTCTCCTACATATCCCTACCAAAAAATATCCCTGAATCTCCCCAGCAACTTTTAGGAGAATGGGGAGCATTTTCACAACATTTTTGCAGCCCCATGGGCCATTTTCAGCCTAAGAGGGGCCTTTTCCAGCTATAGAAAGCAATTCAAAGTCACTTCCTATTTTAGAAAAAGGCCTCTTGTGAGCCTAAAATGCCCCAGGGATGCCCAAACATGACAGAAATGCCCCCTCCAACCACCCTAGAGGGGAGTTGCAAGCAAAAAAAATTTTTTTCCCAGTTTTTAAAAACTTCTCAGCACCATAAAAACTGTCCTGCCCAAGGGCTTCGCTTTGCCCACCCCTCCTCTAGATCAAAGGGAAAAGCTGGATTTTGTGTTTGGCCCGTGGGCAGTATCATTTTTTTCTCTCTGTTTTTCTCACAGCTCTTTTTTTTCTCTAACTCCTACTTTGTAGTGGTCGTTTGGTGTCACGATGTGGGAGATTGCAACCCGAGGCCAGACGCCGTACCCAGGCGTGGAAAACAGTGAGATTTACGACTACCTGCGCCAAGGAAACCGCCTCAAGCAGCCCATCGACTGCCTGGATGGCCTGTAAGCACCATCATTCTTCCTAAAAGTCATGGATGGTATCTCTTTCCTTGATATTCCCATAACGCCCTGCAGCGTGGCCCATTAATTCCCTACCCACTGACTTCTTTCTCTTCAGACGATCAATAAACTCTGGCATTGGAGGGAATTGTTTTATTATGGGCCTCTCCCTAAACTGCAAACCCCCGGATTCCATAGGACGTTGAAAGTGGAATAATAGTACTATAGCAGTCTAGTGCAGAAATGGCCTAAGTACATTTTGTCAATATGTGTTTATTTATTCATTTTAATACAAAGTAACCTAAACACAAACTGATTTTTTTCTTACACAGACTAGAATTAAAACACAATACTAAACCACTAAACCAAAAACACTAAACGCAAACTCTCTGACTCAGTAACTTACTAACTGAACTCTAACTTACAGAAACATAAAAAGGCTCCAGCGCCCCAAATCAAATTGTAATGAATGAGAAAAGATTTTGAAAAGGAGAAAGAAAAAGCATATTATTCTACCATTACAGATCCAACTAAGCAGACTTACTAGGGTTAATAGTAGCCGTATCCACTAATTATTGAATTGTTTGATTTCTTGTCGCTCAAAAAGTCCATAAATTGTTTGCAATCTTTCAAGAAGTCTTCAGATCGCCAGTCCTTTCAAAGCCACATTGGTTTGGCCATTTAGGATCATTCAGCAACCTTAATAATCCATTCTTCCATTGCTGGTGCTTCAGTCCGTTTCCAAGTTTGATGATGTCATTAAGTGTTATGCATTAAATACCAACCACGGTCGCTCACAGCTTGTCATATTTTCCTGTATGGAAATTGAGACAGAAATGGTAGCTACAGGGTTTGTTCCAGTATCAAGCTGAAATGAGCGGATTAGTAGGGAATTAGGTAGGTGGCATAAGTCACATCTAGCTTACTTGCTTCTAGCCAGAAGACGGATGCAGAACAGCAGAGAGGGTGAGCTATGATGCCACGACGACTTAGAGGGAAGGATTAAGTTAACTGAGTAAACACACAGACACACACACACACCGTCCCGGAATCTTTACTAGCTGCAGAAACAGATCAATCAAGCCTTGAAAACTATAGCAAGTTGCTGTTCTCCTAGCTGAGCTGGAGATTTGTACTCAGCCCTTTCTTCTTCTCCTCACCTGAACCTCAGGAAGAACTTCCTGACGGTCAGGGCTGTCCACCAGTGGAATCTGCTGCCTCGGAGTGTGGTGGAGTCTCCTTCCTTGGAGGTTTTTAAGCAGAGGCTGGATGGCCGTCTGTCGGGAGTGCTTTGAGGGTATTCCTGCATGGTAGGGGGTTGGACTGGATGGCCTGTGTGGTCTCTTCCAACTCTACATTTCTATGATTCTTACCTGGAGCTACCAACACTGGAGAGTATGTACCTTCATCTCCTGCCTGGAATAGCCCCTGAAAACTGGAGACTCAAAGCCAGGCCTTGAGATCTGGCAACCGTAGTTCAGTCCTAGGTGAGGGTTCTCCTTGCAAAATTCTCTCCATCTCTTTGCCCACACAGGTACGAGCTGATGCTGAGCTGCTGGACCCTCAACCCGCGGGACCGCCCCAGCTTCGAGACCCTGCACAACGAGCTGGAGAAGATCCTCAAGTCCCTCCCGCCTGCCAAGGACCCCGAGGAGATCCTCTACGTCAACATGGACGACGGGGCGGCCCCCGGGGAGGCGGAGCTGGGAGCTGTTGGCGGCCTGGGCCCCGAGGAGGCGCTGGCGAAGGAGAGCCAGTCGCTCAAGCCCGTGGTGACGTCTGCTGAGGTTCATCCGCCCCAGGGTGCGGGGCGCTACGTGATGTGCCCGACCCCTCATGAAAGCAGTCGACTCCTTACGGAGGCCCCCAGCTGTGCTGCCACGGAGGAAGGAGCGTGAGGTGGACCTGAGTGAAGTTGTGGGGGGGAGCGGAGAGAAGGAGGGGGCGGTGAACAACAATAGCCGTGTTGGTGCAGCTCCTACAGAGTTTGGAAAGCCCCCTTGCTGAAGGATTCACAACTGAGACGCAATTTTGATCCACAACGAGCCACTGTTTTTCCATTCCGCCAACCTTTTTTTTATCTCTCTGGGGACTGCCAGCGGATGCTCTCCCCTGGCTTATCCCTCCTTTTTAAGAGAGGGTCTTTGAAAAGTTCGGTCCGTGAATACGTATCATGGCCACCGCCACCCCCGCCCGTATCTATATTGGCATTCCTGTCCCACATCGCCAACATAAGGGAGAAACATAACTCTCAACTCCACAGCACAGAGGCTGGAGATGTGGGAAAATTATCCTCAGGGTGCAAGGAGAGATGGTAAAGCCGGGGAGACAAAGCGAAGCAGTCGAGAGAACAAAGGCATCCCCTCTTCACCCTCTCCCTGTTAAAGGGAATTTGGAGGTTTCTCCCCACTCTCCTAAAAGGTACAGTCCGTTTTGAGCTGGCTCCCACCAGCTCAGAGGTACGAGCACTGCTTTGCGGAAAGGTATCTGTGGCCCTGCTTCTGCCTCTTTAATGGCAGGCCAAGGCACAGCGATTGAATGGGTGGAACTTTTCCTGGCGTGGGGATGCTTCACTGGGGAAAAGCTTTGTCCATGACATTTCTGTATGGCTGGCATCAAAGATGCAAAAGCAGGGCTTGTTAAAAAAAATAGCAGGTGGGTGGGGACATTGCTTTCTATATAGCTAAACGAGAGCCATGCCTGCCGTCCCACCCCCTCTTCAGTTCCCCCTTCCTTGTTTCACTGCCAGCTATTTCACTGCCAAGTCTTCCAGGTTGGTCTCTTCTAGCTGAGATGAATGTAGACCAGCAGGAAATGAAGCAAAGGAGCCAAGAGGGTCCTTTCTGCTCTGAAGCCCTGATGGGGAGCAAGTAACTGTGATCAGTTAGTGGCAATGGAAATGCACTCCGTGAGGGCGCAGAGGCACCTTTCTTTTTTGCTGTTGCTTCTCAGGAGCAAACCCTAGCATTCAGAACTGATTCCAGAGATGCGGTTTGGCTTACTCGAGTTGCCAGAGTAAAAACTGGAAAGGTCTCCTGTACCTTTAGTGGTTGCATAGAAGGGGGATTCCAGGCTTTGTTGCTTGTTACCTGGTTGCGTTATGAGCAATAGCTGCTGACATCCCCTCTTTTATACAACCATTAAAGTGACAGAGGAGCCCTCTGCATTTTTCACTTTGGCAGTCTGAGACCTGTTCACCCTGTCTGTCTTGTGGCAACACTGTGTTCTCCTCAGAAGCCTTTGAAACCTGGAAATTAGTAGACTTATTGTTTAGTGGGACCACATACTCTCCAACATTGCATAGATGTAAGCCGTGACATGTGTGGCCAAGCAAGATCAGAGTGTGGTCAGGATGGCAAAAATTATTAATGAGGAAGAAGTAGAGTAGAAGCTGCTGCAGTTTGCTTTTGCCTGAGCCTCCTGGAAAGGGCAGGATTCCACCCATGCTTCTCCCCTCTTCTGAGTTCATTGAATGCAAACTGCTTTTGCACTTTAAACTCAACTTGCACTTGAAGGTCAAAGGTAGAAAGTGGGAAGAGGAGAGAAAAACCAGGACATTTTAAAAGGACCTGAAAAAGTAGGACAGCAAAGCATTAATCAGGATTGCCTCTGCTAAACTGGGGACAATTGGAGAGCCATAGCTGTCTATCTAGTCAGCTGGGCACCCATTGCTGCTGGCATCAGGCTGTTGTAGGACCCAGATGCCATACACAGGTGTTGGTGCACTTATGTGAGTGAAATGCATCTAATAGTTCTCTCCCTCCTGTCTGGGGAAATTTTTGTACCAATTTTTGAAACAAGAAAAGGGAATAGGTAGGCCCTCAGGTCTGTCCACTGAACTAGGCCATGGCGTGCCTCCTGGTTACAGTTAGCAAATTGCTGGAGAGTGTAAAGTTGTCACATTTTTCTGCTTTCCTTATGGAAAGACTTGGTGTTTTTAACAACTGTAGACAGGCAGAAACACACCGGGTGTACTTTCTCCGTCTGCCTATCATGCAGAAGTTGGAGGGCCCTGGCTGATCACAGTCAATCTTTCTCCCCGCTAGTTGGAGCAAACAGGTAATTAAAAATCTCTTGAGTTCTGTTATGATTCTGTTATGATTCCTTCTTAGAAACTTTGCAACATTTTGTTTAGTGATCTTTTCATGAGAATCCTATTCAGCTTTACATTGAAATAAGTGGAAGGCATACAAAAGAATTGTCTACAGGGGTGCTTTTCTTCCCCCCAGAAGATACAAGTCCACTTTTTGCACTAACACACAAGCCCAAAATTGCCCAAAATCTCTTTCCCAAGAATATCGAACCTCCACAGGAGGAGAAAGCTATTTCTCATATTAGAGCCAAACTTCCTGTTGATTTTATGGTACTTCGTAGACCACAGCAAACTCACCGTCTCTTGACAGATGACATTTTTATCTGGGAATGCTGCCTTTGAAGCTTTCACAACTTCTTGCAAGCCAGTCATTCAGAGCAAATTCACAATTTGGTCTCAGATGTAATGGCAGATGTTTCTTCTGAGTAATGACAGTGTGGAACTGTGCTTACACCAGCGGCCACCTTGTCATGGTTCATTGCCTCTTATCCCATCTGGCAATTTTTCAGCCATAGGAGCCACTCTGAATAGTAGGCTGACTGCATGCTCACATGCTTTTGCATACTCACAAGCACTGGGCTGAAAACACTTTGCAGGCTTTTTTCCCCCTGACTGCTGAAGCTGGGTTACAAAAGGATGGGTGCTTACACTGTGTGTACACTCATCCCACTTTGACAACATTTAAACAGGTGTGGCAGGTTTTTGTATGAACTTGCAGCACCTGTTCAAGCAGAAGAAAAGAGCAGAACAAATTTTTTAAAAATCTGTTGACCACCTTCAGTTCTCTCAAAACCTATTGTCTGGTTCCAGGCTTTGCACTAGAGGCCTTTCCGCACATTTTCCTTTATTTGCACAGTGAATGCACATTTGTTACTGATTAGTTCTGTACAGTCCAGACATCATCCCCTGCAGTGTGCAGTAACAGCATTTTAGAGGAAAGATCAGACCACCCAGAAGCCGCTGCAAGTTTAGAGTGTGTCCAATAGGGATAGAAAGAATATTCAAAAATATTTGGAAAATGGTCAAGAAACAGGTTTCTTAAGTATCAAGAAATCCAGATGAGGAGAATTCCCCATGAGAATCTGCAATTCAGGATTTAGTCTGGACATGTATGTTTTTTTTTTCCCTGTGCAAAAAACAACATTTCTGAACGAAAACCAAACATATCTGCATAGAATGTAGCATGCTGTTTTTTCTGCACAAGAAACACGTTTTCTGTGCAGAAATGTTGTGTTCTATGCAGATAATATCATTTTCTGTCTGAAAAGCCACATGCATTGTGTGTGTGTGTGTGTGCAGAATAAATCCTGAACTCTATAAGTCTTCAAAAATTGTGGGATTTTGCAAAATTTCATTTTGACCTGGAGAACTGAGGACTAAATTGTGTGCAGAGAAGGGGAAACTGAACCATTTTCTTGCCTTTTTGCCTCCAGACCTCTGGCTTTACTTGAGATCTCAGAGCTGGGCTGGGGAAAAGGATGTCACATAGTTATGCTGAATGGTGGAAGGTAATGGATAGGGAGATGTTTGATCCCCAAAGCCTACCTTCCTCTCTTGTGCTTTACAACCACGTAAAATGGATCCCTCTCAAAGGTTCTTGCCTTCCCATCTTGTTCAGAGATTTAATTTATAGCAGGCTTGCCATAACATTTGGCCGTCACCTCCCTTAAGTGGTACGAAGAAACTCTGTTTTAAAAAAAAAAAAGCTTTTGAAACTAATGCGTCATCTTCTGAACCATATTTTCAGCAGTTAGACATTTCACGTGTCAAATAATATTTTCCATTCCATTTGCCAAAATGCTTCTGTCTTCCCATTTTGGACTGTGTGAAGAAAGCCCAAAATGGGAGAATCTGGTACTCTGTGGGCCCAGAAGGCTTTCCTTGCCTTGTCAAGTGCTACTTATGATCAAATCAAGGTCTTTTCCTTTCATCTGCTCCATTGATGTGTCTGCGGAACAATCAACCTATTTGTTTTCCTACAGATTCTTTGTTTAATGAATTGTTTTTATATATAAATATATAAATATATGTATGTATATACTTTTTTTTAAAAAAAATTGCTGTATATGAAACTTTTTTCCCCCCACTCCTTTAATTTTGTACAAACACATTTCCCTCTCAGGGCAGGGTCTGTTTTTAGAGAGAGAGAAAGTGCTCTGTGATATATTTTGCTTATAAATAAAAATTTCATATTAAAAAAAAAGGTGGAGTCATTCTGAAACCTAAGTTTAATTCCATAGGATGGGGAGAAGTGGTCAAAACTCTGGTGGAAAGTGTGTTTTGTTGGATGAAGCACTCAATTCAAAATCTACGCTTATCCAGTTAAAATCATTTCTGCCACAAATAATTGTTGTGACTGCCGTTGTGATGTCGTGTGGCAGTCTGAATCTTTCCCGTCCTGGTATCCTCCACACACGTTAGGCATGTGTGCCATTCTGATTAGTGTGGTGAAATCTCACATGTCCTGCTCTGTCCCACCTGGGACATAAATCATCCCTTTGTCCACCATATCCGTGCTGTATATGCTACTCATCCAGTGTGTATATATAATTGGCCCTCCACGTTTGCTAGGGTTAGGGGCACAGGACCTTTGCAAAAGTGGAAAAATTGCAAACATCAAAATCTGTGTCTGTGGAAGGGATCAGAGGCATGGTGGGGAGAACAGGCACCCAGCATCCAAGCCAGGTCAAGGAAAGGAGAAGGAAGAGGGGTGGGTTGGCATGATGGCACCATACTTCCTCTCTCTTGTCCGTCTCCTTCCTTGAGCGCGTGGGGGCACTGGGAGAGGTTTGGAGTGCTGTGAAATTGGGCTGCCGGCTATCCTTAGCTGGCCAGGCAGTGGCTGGTGGAGGAGGAGGAGGAGGAGGAGGACCAGAGGCAGATTTTTTAAGAGCTGCACGGCCTGATTGGTGCTGCCAAGACGGAAGATTCCCCTGGAATAGAAGAACCTGAAGTGAAGGGGCAGAGGTTGAAAAAAACTCACAAATAATCAAATCCGTGCAAGTCAAACCCTCAAATGTAGAGGGCCAACTGTATAGGAAAAAACCCATGGTGTATATGGGGTTTGGTACTATCCATGGTTTCAGGTATCCATGGGGGCAGGTTGGAATATATCCCCTGTGGACAAGTGAGGGACTACTGTCAATTACTAGATCCCTGGAGAGTCTCCCATCCAAGTACTAACCAAGCCTAATCCTGCTTTGCTTCCAAGATCAGACAGCATCTGGTGCCTTTAGGGTATCTAGGCTTCAGGTAGGCTAGGTTAAATATTTCTTCTCCCATCTCCTCAAGGCATTGGTATTTAATAACGCTTAATGATGTGACCGGGGGCTGTCTTTTGGATCTTGGATTTTGACCATAAAACTGAGGGCCTGGGAGGATCCTGAACTGGCAACCTTACTGTTAGCAGTTAACTGGTTGGGTGACAGGCTGTCTCCCTTCTTTCACAGGTTGTTGGACCAAAATGTCGAGCAGACCTTCTTTCCGTTTTACGGACGGCTCTCTTCGGATTTGCACAGGTTGATAGGAAGCTGTTTAGATCGTGTGTGGGTTTTTTTCTCTCCCTGGGACACTTTAAGCCCAAGAAATCCCTGTGATAGGTTCACCTTAGGGGTTGCCATCAGTCTGAAATGACTTGAAGGCATACAACCACCACCACCACAACAGTCACACAGTCACAGGCCAAAATCTCAGCCTTGCTGTCATGATGTTGCAACTTGTGATCTCGGCTAGAAGGGATTGTTTTAATCGGTTGTTTATCCCTGGAAGTCCGTATAATGGGAGGGGGGCACAAGCTCCAGACGGTGCCCCCCAGCCTCCGGCAAAGCCAAGGGCGAACCTCATCAATGGGCACTTTCAGGATTTTCCTCCTTAATTGTTGCTGTTTCAGTTCAAGTGAGTAACGGAGAACAAGGCAGGCCATTCAAAGGGGTATCTTTCTCTACCACAAGCATCTCTCTCCGTCAGGGCAAGGAATAAAGCTCTTTTTGCCATTGTCCCCGGCACTTGATGAAGGAAGAGGCTCAGCCTCTCCGTCACAAATGTCCCTCTGTTTCCTTACAGTCTCCAAAAGGGATGGGGAAAAGATTGGCTGCAAAGAAAGAGGGCATCTGGAAAGAGAAGGAGACGGAGCGACCGAACTGAGAGTGAGACGCAGCTTCCAACAGTTCACGGTTGAAAACTGGGACGCGTGTGTCCGAAACCACATCAGAGTGTGGTCAAGACAGCAAAAGTTATTCGTGAGGAAGGACACACAAACTAAGAAAGGCTGCAGCAGTTTACTTTTGCCCGAGTCTGCTGGAAAGGGCAAGATTCTGTCCCTCCTCTGCTCTTCCTCTTGCTGGATTAAAGGAGCGTAAACTACTTTTCGAGAGTCAGCGTGGTGCGGTGGTTCGAATTTTGGCCTATGACCCAGAGAGCGGGGCTGGCTTCCCTAATTGGCCCTGGAAACCCGCTGGGTGACCTTGGGTGTGTCACACCCTCTCAGCCCCCAGAAAACCCTGATGGGTTCACCTTAGGGGTGCCGTAAGTCAGAAATGACTTGACGGCACACAACAACAACAACAAAACTACTTTTCCACTTTGACCTCAGTTTGCAGCAGCTGAAGTAAGCTGAGCACAAAGGAGGAAGGAGAAGAGAGAAACTGGGACATTTTAAAAGCAGCAGAAAAAGTGGGACGACAGAGGGATTGATCGGAGCTGTCCCTGCCAAATCGGGACAGCTGGACGGGGTGTGTTTTGTGCACATACACAGCCACACACACTATAGAAATGAAGATATCCAAAACAGCTCCCTCCATCACATCATCAATTTGGTTCCAAAGTTCAAGAGTTCAAACTGTGTACTTTAGGATTCTTCTTAATCCCAGTAAAGACTTTGAATCTTTTCAGAAGGAAACAAGTACAATTAGAAGACATTTTGTAGCCATTCTGTCTTTTCTTCTCTTTGATAATTTTTTTCCAAATCCAAACAAGGACAAGCAGTGGAAAAAAACCAGGGAGTGTTAGGAGTGGAGGGCAATCCGAATCAGAAAGACTTATAAAATGCCGGGGTGGGGTAAGGTAATTATATTATAAATGCTTCATCTGGAACCACTCCTGATCTCAATAAGAATTTAGAAAATCCTGCAGTTATTTCTGGTTTTAAGCCAGAGAGTTTAAGGATTAGCAAAATACAATTCAGTTGAAGTTAAATTCATAAAGTTCTCAGAAGTCTTTGCAAAGCAACGCTGGTTTTCCAGCATACAGCTGATTGCCTCTCCCTTACACTCCATGGAGAAAATTGCTGTCGTTTTGGTGTACCTTCAAGCTGTTATGGCAACCCTAAGGTGCACCTATTATGGGGTTTTCTGGATACAGCCTGGGAATGAGGGATGGGGCAGTTTCAAAGCCAGAGGACAAGTGATTTTTAAATTTCACGAAGTGACAAAAATCTGATCAGAGTTTAGAGCAGATTATACGTGGCGTCCTCCTGTGCCAAAGCAAGATGCTAAATTTGTACCGACGACAGTAGTATAATGATGTTTCAATAAGGATGCCAACGCCATGCTATAGCCTCCCCAGGCACTGTACAATTCTTGTCTACGTCACAACACAGAAATGGCACATCTGAGCTCTTCTTCTTCACTTGCATCTCCACAGTTGTATATTTTTCACAGTGCGTCTTTTTGAAAAATAATCGGCCAGGGTATATAGGATTTTTTTTCTGTGAGGGAACGGTTTTTTTATTTGGAGGAAGGTGAGGAGTAAGACTGGGGGTGTCCCACTGGGGTTCAGCAAGCTGACTTTATCTCTTGCAAAACTTTGCTGGCGTGGAAGCGGAATACATTTGGAAACCCATCTCGTTTCTGGCCTGTGTAGGACATAGCCGCCCTCTGCCGATAAAACGTTTGTGTTGCAGGCATGCAGACTGAAACCTGATACGACACGACTTTACCAGTTTCATACTGTTTTGTCAGGACTCTGGCCTAGGGAATCCTGGGATTTGTAGTTTTACAAGAGACCTCGGCAATTCCCGTGCCACACAGTTATAGCGCTGTTATTCCACTTTCAACAGCCCGTGCAATTCTGGGATTTGTAGTATGCCGAGGCCAAAGAGCTCTCTGGCTGAGAATCCTAAAGGCCCCTCCCTAAACTGCAAATCCCAGGATTCCATAGCAGATTGAAAGTGGAATAATAGCAATACACTAATAGTGTAGTGCTGGCTCACGTCCTTTAAAGTATGTCATGCTGTGGTGGTGTTGTTGTTTTAGACTTTTGTATGAGTTTTATTTCCTTTTCGTGTCCACTTACATAACCTGATGTGATCTGAATTTAAGGTTATGAAAGGTGGGGTATGAATTCAGCTCATAAATCTAACTCAGAACCCAGAAAGGGCTCTCCAAAGCAAGGAAAGGCAGCACAATTTCCAAAAATAGCCATCCCTCCAGCTCAATATTTAGCCAAGGGGAAAAGCCACGCACAACTGCCTTCCCCATCACCTCAGCGAGAGTACTCATCTGGAAGAAAAGAAAAAGGGAGAAAATACGAAGCTTATGCAAGGCTCAGCCAATAGGGAAGGCGGTAAAAAAAATCCCTCCACAAACAAACAAATCCACACTTCGACCAATGGAAAGGCAAAAAGCTACATGACTTGTGATTGGTCTTCAGGCTATAGAGCCAACCTCTTTTGCTTGTCAATCAGATCTTTCACCGCCTTCCCCGTTTCGCTTAACGCGACTGGGGGGGAGGAGCAAGAATTACATCTAGCGAATGAGAACGCTCTTTATAGATTGACCCATATCTTTGTCCAATAGAGGCGTCCCTTTCCCACTCCGGGGAAAGGAGCGGGAGACGGAGGGAAAGAGAGGTGGGGGCGCCGCCGAGGTAGGGAACGTTTCGGTCCAATCCGGCGGGGTTTTACATCGTTCTCCTTGACGGCCAGCCAACCGGGGAGGTCGGTGCATGGCGACGGGGGAGCTGTGAGAGGGGGAGGAGGGCGTTGGCGGCCATTTTGAGCCGGGACCGGAAAGGGAGGCTCGATGGCCGGGCAACCCGGAGCCTGTCGCGGGGACTGAGCGGGCCATGGATGTGAGGAGGCTGCGCGTCAACGAGCTGAAGGAGGAGCTCGGCCGCCGCGGCCTCGACACCCGCGGGCTGAAGGCCGAGCTGGCCGAGCGGCTGCAGGCGGCGCTAGAAGCGGAGCAGGGCCGCCTCGGAGGAGCGGGACCGGGCAGGGAGCCTTTCTCGGACGGACAGTGTAAGCCGGGAGGGAAAGCGGGCATCGCCCCGCGCTTTAAACGAGGGGATGATGGGCCTCCTGTAGCCGGGGCCGCCCCGAGGGGCCCCTTCAGGCGGGGCCGGACTGCAACTCCCGGCAGTTTGGGCCGGAATAGCCGAGGGTGAGGAATGCTGGGAGCTGCAGTCCAGCCCCATCTTGTATCATTTCTCTTGGGTGGTTGTTGTTGTTGTTGATCTTCCATAGGAGGCCAGGTGGGCCCCCTCCCTGCTTTCCTTTCCCCCGCAGGCGAAAACGTTTCTTTTTAAACCAGCTTTTCTCTAAGCCGGGGGGCTTTTATCAACTTTTGAACTGGAGATAGTTTTAGGGTGGTTTTTTTTTTAAATGATTTTATACGTTTTTGGATGTTTTAATTTGTTGCTGGAAGCCGCCTTGGGTCCCATGCCGGGAGAAAGGCGGCGTATAATTATAATAAATAAATAAATCCTGTTTAGGCGATTGGGGTGGCAACTTGTGGTCCTCGGGATGGGATTGGAATGCAGCTCCCATCAGCCTGAGACAACCATAGCCAGTGACGGAGGGTGGGATATGCAGTCCAAAAACATCTGGAGAGTCACAGGTTGCCCACCCAATGGGACAGATGTGTGGTCCCATTTTTTCTTTGTGTTTATTTACGAAGAGATCCTGGGTGTTGCTAAGGACTGTTGCAGTTGTCTCGTGCAGCATCGTACAGTATAGATTTCCCCCCCCTCAGTATCATTCTTCTGTGAGAAATATAGCAAAGTCTCCTCCCATCCATTATTGCAGTTCCGTTCTGTGAGTCTCTGTCGTTTTGCTGTAAGAGTCCCAAATGAATTTTATGCTTGGAGGGAAGGAGAAGGGGATGACAGGTCCAGAGCGAGGGCTAATTTTCTGCTTTTGGGACTCCGCAGGGACTTTACTAACCATCCAGTAAAGGCTGAGGGGGAACGTAATGAAGTTGTTAGAAGCCCTCTTTCTTATTTGGGGGGGAAAAAAGGATTATTTTAATACTAAACGCTAGAAGCCCCCTGCCCCTAGATCCAATTTAAGGGATTGCGATTGGCAATTAACTCCCCTTTTTTGGCCACAGAAAAGGAGGTCCAGGTGGGTTGAAGTCTGAAAAACTAACCTTTGGGCCTCATGTGACCCCAGGGCAACACTTTGCCCACCTCTGCCTTAGAAGATGGTGAGAGGTCCTGTCGCTGGTTGACTGATCCCTGGTTTTTATATTCATTCTCAGCTTTCCTACAGTTTTTAAAGGCCAGCAGGCAATAAAAGCCACGTGGTTTAGGGAAGTGTGCCAAAATGATGTACGGAGTGTTTTCTGTAGCTAAAATGTATTGTGCGTAAAGGTACAGCTGATGGGCAAATCTCTGTTTGGTTTCATCTTGTGTACCGTACTGCACAGAAGAGGGAGTGCCCAGAGTTATTTTCAGTGGGCTTTTTTGTTTTCTCCAAGAACACTAGCTTAATCTTGGGTAGTAAGAACTGAAGGACTTGCTCTTGGCTGTCATTGTTTGCAAGCATCCCTCCTGGGCAGGATTTCTATACTGATTTGTCAAATTGTAAAATCAGTGGCATGATTTTTCCTTGTGTTAAGTAGCATGCATACTTGTGACTTAGGTATGGTAACTATGGAGAAGCATAAAGTCTTTTCATAGAGCTGGCCATTATATTGTAGTTCTTGTGGCGTCAAGACACTTTACCTAAAGATAGGACTTTGTTGTCACGGTGATACATTTTCTGAGGCCTTGGACTAACCCTTTGCCTGAGAGATGCAGGATAGTGTTTTTCGCTTGGTAGCCTGGCCATGTTCTGTGTTGTGCTTTAAAAATGAAAGTAGTTGATTTTTCATGTCAGTGGGATAGCACCAAGGATGCTCAGTAGGTGAGGAAGATGCCATCAGTGTTTGAGTACTGAAGAATATTTTTTTACACAAGTTTCATTTTTCCAAGAATGATGACAGGTAGAAGAAATATGGTTCCCCTCAAGTTGTGATTGTGAATTACTAGTTCTGTATAGAGATGACTGAACATTCTCTAGGGGCTTAAAAATGAGATCATTTCCTGCCTAAGGTGTCTTATTTTGTATGGTGTGAAAGCCGTGGAGCACCTAATATTCTCCAGTTTCTTGAGCCCAGCTTACACATTTGGAATAATGAAACAATAAATCTTTGCTTCAACTATATTATTTACAAACTTCATTGGGATTGTTGGGGAGAATCTACTTGCCGTATGCAGAAAAACAACATATGAAGAGAACAGATAAGCTAAATCTTTCCATCTGGACCTTGTGATACCCTGTGTATGGTGACCTTCTTTTCTAGGAGAACCTTTCAGGCATAAATCCATCCACTACTCCACTTTTATCCTAAGATATGCCCCAGGAAAAAATAATCACCCACTAATTTCAGTTGAAGATGTTAATTAAACCCCGTCATCTTACAAAGTTTTGGTTGCCTTACCAGGCCTGAATGCTCATCTCCTGGTCATTAGAGCTTCCTATTAGTAGTTAGGAAATACAGAAGCATGCACTTTCCCCTTCAAAATAGAATTTAGGATGGAATAATGGGTGACACTGATCTGTATTCTTATGTTTCCTGTTTCAAGATGGCATCCACGACAACACACACCAGGAGAACCTGCAAGGATACCAGTCTTTTGAACATTGCAACATTAAGCAGGAGAGTGAACCTCCATATCAAAGAGTACCTTTAAACCAAGACCATTCTGGCTTACATTCAGGTACAATCAGACATCTTGAAAATGTCTGGCCTTCTCTGATTAGGCAATGATGTGTGATTAGCTTCCTTACAGATTTGATATAAAAGTTTTGAATAGAACCACTGATATGCTCTTCTGTTTGTAGCATTTTTAGGTTGTGAGGCTAAAGGGAACTCAGAACCATATTTGTTCCATTACTAGTGAAGTACACAACCTTGTGTTAAACGAGTCATGCACAGAAAGTCTACGTATTGTTGGAGCACCATGTAGAATACAGAGTATCTTGACACTGAGGCATCTACTGGTCCCTTGATATCTCAGTGTAGCCAAAATAAGACTGGATAATACCTGTTTAAGTGAGAAGAGACTAAGATCTACCTTTAGATACCTTTTACAGTGGAGCTGGGCTGGTCATTTTATTGTTGTTCCTTCTGTTACTATGAGGGTAGATTTTTGCTCCCTTTTTAGTTGCGCCCTAGATTCAGACCTGTTGATATATTTCTGTAGAATTCCATGGGAATTCTAGCCCATCTCTGTCTGCATGTTTGCACTTCTTTTGGCTTACCTTGTCCCTCAGGTTCTGTGCCATGCGGTGACTGTGAAATAATGTAATTAATAACAGCATAACTTAGAGAGAAAATGCCAGGAACTGGCAATTTTTTTATAGGCCAGGGATTGGACAAAATGTGGCCTCTAAATGTTGTTGGATGGTAACTCTCCCCATCCCTTACCACTGGCTGTGCTTACTGCAGAGGTTGCATTCCAGCAATATTCGGGGGGTCTCCCAGGTACAGACCGTCAGTCATTTTCATTCTGACTCTAGATCCCAGTGATGTTAGTATCCTTGTAAATGCATAAGCTGAAGCTCTCTTCTGCAATATCTTAAATGATTGTTGTGTTAGAGCCAGCCACCTGGGAAACTGAGATTTAAATAGCACCTCTTTTGGGATTAAGGCAGTGGTTCCTGCCTTCTTGTGATGAACTATAGGAGGAGTTTTAATGTGTTAAAGCAATGCTAAGGCTTTAATGTGTACCTTCCGTATCAGGACTTCTTGTTTATTTAAACATGTTATGTTATGCTTGATTGCAGAAATGAAGACAGAATTTAAACAAGAGGAACCCATGCCTGGCTACAACATGCCATCCTCTGGCTACAATGCTCCTCCCCCTGGCTATTCAGGACCCCCTCCTAACTATAACGCTCCTAACTATAATAGTTCTGTGTCTGGCTACAATGCTCCTGTTTCAAATTATAATGCACCACCTTCCAGTTATGGCACCTCTGATTCATCTCAGTCCTGGCAGCAGCAGCAGCCACCACAGCAGCAAGGCCGTAAGAGGCCATATGAGGAATCACGGGGGCGTGGCTATTACGAACATCGAGAGGATAAGAGGTATGTTCATTAAGTCTTTGGGGACCATTTCTGCTGTAGGGTGCTCCTCTTTCTCCAGAGTTGATGTAGAAGACCCAGTTTGGCACATTTGGAAGTAAATCCTTCTCAAGGGCACCTTAAACCTCACCAAAAACTGATACCATGTGGCATTTTTCAGTCTCAGAAATGCAGTCTTAACCTCTGTGGCTTTTAGTAATTTAGAAAGTCAACATTAGGGTTCTAAACTGGCTGTTTCTTGGGTCAGTTGTGAATGCTAGGATAGAGAGGTGTTAACTGAAAAAAATGGAACTTCCACATAGACCTGTAGACACGTAGATTTGTGTGTTTGCCTTGCAGCCCATATTTTAATTTCATTAAAGAGATTTATGGGCCTCGCATTTACTGTCTCTTTTTCCAGGGGCCGATCACCTCAGCCACCTGCTGAAGATGACGAAGATGATTTTGATGACTCTCTGGTGGCCATTGATACATGTGAGTTGTGGAGATCCCTCAACAACTTCCCTTTTGTCTGACCTCATTAACTTGCATTGCAGAAGGACATGATATCTTAGGGCCTCTCTCTTTCTTCTTGGTTTCTATTTTCTTCAGGGATTCAGCTGCTGTGACATGTTTGAAGGTTGGTAGCAGGACCAGGGGAATGCTTGGCAGGTGGCTGACTGCAGGATTACTGAGACATAGTCCTCCCAGATAATTAGCCTCAAAGATCTGATCTCACTTGGCTACTTTTTATGGCCTACACCCTCTAATTTTGGGGTTTTGGTAGCTGAAGGCTCCTTTCTTAGTGAAATGCCAGACTGTGGGGGAGTCTCAGTTCTCTGTCTGCATCCAGAGGTGGCAGCAGCTCAGGAACATGAAATGCTCAGCAGAATTGTGGGCATGGCCTGAATTTGCACGTCATAGACTTGCTGCTTCCTCAGTTTCTCAAAATATGTATGTTGTCATGCATAGCTAAACTTACTTGTAAAGTCCAAGAGGTAACCCAGTTTCAGCCGTTCATGCATATTTTTGGAAATGGAAGAATTTGTTTCTCAGTCATTGATAGAAGTTGTTTTCCACTGGCTTTAGAGGCAGTGTTTCAGTATGAGGAGCTCCTCTGTCTCTTTCACTTTTTTTTTTTTTAGTAAGCGTGGTGCTGAGGTTTGAGCGTTGTACTGGGGTTCGAGGAGAACAGGGTTCAAATCTGTGCTCAGCCAGAGAAACCTACTGGGTGATGCTGGGCAAGTCACATTCTCTCAATCACGTTCTCCCAGCCTCAGAGAAAGGTAATGGCAACCCCCCTATAGACAATTTTGCCAGGAAAACCTCATGGTAGATTTCCCTTAGCGTCACCTAAACCAGAAACAACTTGCGGACATACAGTAACGGCACACTTGTTCTGTGTGGCATGCTATGAACATCTCTTGATGTTTCTATTGACTTGTTACGTGAGGTTATGGTCTGTGAAGAACTTTGGATCCCAGACATCTCTGCTGGAAAGTTCTACCTTTCTTTGATCCCCTGCTTGCTTTTGCCTTTCAGATAATTGTGATCTACATTTCAAAGTTGCCCGTGACCGATACAGTGGCTACCCTCTGACCATAGAAGGGTTTGCTTACCTCTGGTCAGGTGCACGGGCCACATACGGGGTGCGCCGTGGGAGGATCTGCTATGAAATGAAGGTAAGGGAGCCTGTTTTTTAGCTGCAGAGATATGGTGTTGGGGGCTTATTGTTGTGAAAGTGGGCAGTGATGAGAAGGGGGGGGTAGAGTGAAAGTGCAAAAATCAAAGAATTAAATAAAACATTCCACAATATTTTTTTCCATAAACCTACATGCAAACCAAGGCTCTCTCCTTTTGTGTTTTCTGAAAAATACATATGGTTTTTATTTTGCTATTCTGATTTTCAGGTTAGCTAGAATTCATTCTGTGGTCAGTCCTTATGCTCACTCAGAAAAGTCTTATCACGAGAAGCTCACTTTGAAATAATTCAAACCCCTGTGTAGCATGTTTGCATTTTCTGGTCAGCTGTTTAAAGCTGGCTTTGCTCAAGACTGTTTAGCAGCCCCTCCTTCTTCCCTGAGATCTGTTTTGGGAGAAGAAGGCAAGATACAAATAAATAAAAATGATGATGAAGAAGAAGGAGGAGAAGGAGAAGACCTCTTATATTGTGGTGACAAGATGCTTGTCTTTTGTCTCCAGGTCAATGAAGAGATTGCTGTCAAGCACCTTCCTCCCACAGAACCTGATCCTCACGTTGTGCGTATTGGCTGGTCACTGGACTCGTGCAGCACCCAGTTAGGTATGAGAGGCTGCAGCTGACGAATCTGGGCACACACCTGGTTCTTCACTTTTAAATTTCAATAGCCAACTGGAGTTGGTTGTCTACACTAATTAATTGATCACTAATTGCCTGTGATCAATTTGAGAACAGAGTTTGAAACATTGTTAATAGCGTTTAAGAATTTGCAAAATCCACCAGTGGCCAGCGCCATCTTAAGCACATTCCTACTCCACCTGCTGCCTAACAGGGAGGAAGATCTCTCCTGAGATGGTGCCTGAAATTGAACTGATTAGATTCTTGACTATCTAGAAGCAACACCTTACTTCTGCAAGCAGAAATCCTTTTTGAATCCTGCTTCTGAAAATAGGATGAGCAGGATTGTGCAGAGAGATTATTTATAATGGCACAATTTCTGTTAAAGATTAAGTGGTGCCAGATCCTGTTTGTTTATAGGATTTGTACACATTGCAGTTACCAGTATTCTTTGTATGATATTTAACTATAGTTAATTATCCAAACAAAGATGTTAAGAGTCAACCAAATAACCTTGCTTCAGTATGTCATTCACAAATAAAGTCAGCAACAGCAGAGACAGTTAAAATAGTAAGCACTACTGATACACCTGCCACCTAGAAAGAATGTAATGTAGGCACTAGGTAAGCCTCTTTGGGGAGACCATTCCACTGCAGAGGAATATCACTCTGATAGCTCATTTGATGGCACCCTGGAAAAATGTCTGTGAGAAAGATGTTAGGATCTGGGTTTATAAGTGTGAATGGAGACAATCCTTTAAAGATTTAGAGGTTGAAATCATCACTTTAAATTTTGCTGAGAAATGGACAGGCAACTGGTGTGACTGAAAAATTACTGGGATGATGTGATCAGAACTGCAAGTTCTAGTTAATTATGCTGCCCTATATTGGACCAGGGATGCACTGCAGTAATCAAAACTGGAGATTGCTGGAGATAAGTGTAACAAAGCTGTCTGTCCAATCAGGCTTGTAGTTGGTATATCAGCTTCAGGTAATAAAAGACACTTTACAATACTGAGAATCACCTGTCCCTCTAATGACAGTTTTTGTTTGCCCTGTTAGGTGAAGAGGCTTTCTCCTATGGCTATGGAGGCACTGGAAAGAAATCTACCAATTGCAAGTTTGAAAATTATGGTGAACCCTTTTCTGAGAATGACATAATCACCTGCCTTTTGGTGAGTCTGATGCATAATATAGTGGAAGTTACCTTTCTGTTTTCATGGATAAGTTGTGCATGAAGAGAGTACCAGTTTTAGGGCAGTATTGGAGCCAGTACTGTTTGCATGGGGTCTTGGAACAGCTCTCAGGGAAAACACCAAACCTTCAGGCACTTGACCCGCTATTGTAACGTGTGACCTCACTGCAGTTTCTTGCTCTGGATGCTGTGCCCTGACTAAAACAACTCTCTCTGTTCTTAGGACTTTGAGTGTGGCGATGATATTGAGATGTCCTTCATGAAGAATGGGAAATGGCTGGGGGTGGCATACCGGCTGCGAAAAGACAGCTTGGGTGGCCAGGCCCTCTTTCCTCATGTTCTGGTGAAGAACTCTGCCATCGAGTTCAACTTTGGCCAAAGAGAGGATGCTTTCTTTCCAGTTCCACCGGGGTTCACCTTCATCCAGCATCTTCCACTCTCAGAGCGAGTTCGGGGGACAGTCGGACCAAAGAGCAAAACAGAATGTGAAGTAGGTGCCCCAGGGAGGGAGGCATTGGCTGTTCAGGTGTCTAAAAGCAAGGCTTTTGTACTAGGAGGACTGTAGTGCTCATGCTAATAGACTGACTGTACTGGGTTTGCTTTTTTACCTTGAAGATTGTATTGTATGAGCCACATTTCAAAGACCTTAAGACAGGGGCTTTAGGCAGCTGAAAAGAAGTTTAAAGGTGACTGACAAATCCAAGATGGTAGGAGATAGTCTTTCCCCGCCCCACCAAAAAATATGTGTTGGATTATACACAATAAAAATTGTTAGACTTGGTGTTCTGTAAGACGTGACTGGAAACAGTCATTGTGCTTGAGTGGATGATAGGCTTATCAAGCTATCTTGCTTGAAAATGTCTACTCCCTGTTTCTTCTTACTTTCTACCTCTGGCAGAACTTTGTATGGGCATGACAGGTTTTAGAGATTTGCACTCAATTGAATAGAAGTTGTAATGACAAAACTTCTGAGTTTTATCTCGGTTTTGTAGTGTAGCTCCTTACTTGTAAAAATGGGGTATTGGCTCATATCTTCTATTTTGAATGTTTAGAATGTGTGCAGCACGTGTTCAGCTGACCGCTGTGTCTTTCAGATCTTGATGATGGTGGGGCTACCTGCTGCTGGGAAGACCACGTGGGCCATTAAGCATGCTGCAGCCAATCCAAGCAAGAAGTACAATATTCTGGGAACAAATGCCATCATGGACAAAATGAGGGTAAGATGTAGCTTTGAAGTTAGCACAAGTTAGCACTGAAAGCATTTGAACGTGCTGTGTAAATGCCAAGTGTTCTTACCTATAACTACTGGGTGAGCTTGCACCCAAGGCGTTTTGATTCTGAACTCAAGAATTACACGCCTATTTATAGCATTCCTTTCCCTTTCCCTCTGCTGTGATACTCTGAAATTTTATGGGAAAAATGCTTGAGCGCTGCCTATATATAAGCTAAGCTGTTAGAAGTGTTCCCTTTCTTCTCACCAACCCTGTATTTTCTCAGGTAATGGGGCTTCGACGCCAACGCAACTATGCCGGCCGCTGGGACGTTCTCATCCAGCAAGCAACGCAGTGCCTGAATCGCCTAATCCAGATTGCAGCACGGAAGAAGCGTAACTACATCCTGGATCAGGTACTGAGCTCTTCGTTGCTCAGAAGTTTTTCTTACTTCTTCTGAAGGTTCAGAAGCCAGACAAGCAAGCCACAGACTTCCAGAGCCCACCACCAGGTCTATAAATTTTATTATAGTTCATAATTTAGTCTTAAAAGCAGGTGGCAGGTTGTCTTATAAAATGGAGACAAGCTACATCAGCTGTGTCCTTAGCTGAAAGGTTTATGCATCAGAATATATGTTGAGGTAAGTACAGAAGAACCAGGCATGTGTTCAGCACGTGGTCTTGGAACCAGTAGGTGATACAAATGAATGTCTTACTAGCTTGTATGTTGGTAAATAAGCTGAAGCTACATTAATTATGTTTACAGAAGAATGCAACGTGTAAGAACATGCTCTTCTAAAAGGAAAGAGGCAACATTTCACAGAAAAGTTCTCCTTCCTTCCCTCTGCACCCAAAGTATATTTGGTTTTAGCCTTTATTCCAAATATATGTAAGCAGCAAAGCAAAAAATTTATTTACAAAACAAAACAACATTCACCAGCCTTATGATATTAGAATCTACCATTTGTTGGTATGTAGTAGCTTTAGCGCTTTCTCACAGCCATCTGGATTTTAAAATATTGGTTGAGTCCCCATCTGAGCATACAGGGTACGTGTTACTGATGTGAATGACTATCACAGAATTGGTGTTGGTTTAGATGGATTATACAATGAAATTTGTTGCAGTGGGGAACTTTCATTACCTCCTGAAAGGTTTCTACCACTAACAGTGGCAGGGAAAGTGCTTTAGCAGAAGGTTTCTGATAGAGAGGCCAGATGTCATAAATAGGCCCCTGTGTTGTGCTTCAAAAGTAAAATTATGTGGAAGGCTACAGTCTCCAAAATTTTCTCAGACTGGGGCTCTCTAGTTTCCATCTCTTTTTCTGTATGACTGCAGAATTCATTTTGGTATTGAATGGGATCAAGATAAAAAGTTTCTTTTCGCCTGTTAGAAGCGTTCAAATAAATACATAAATCCATATCTAGATGCAACTGGTTCTCTCACTTTTTTTCTTGCTGACATAACCAGTGTGATTTTTAGCCTTCATTTGCCTGTTGAGATTTACTCATGCCTAAGGGTAGGTAACAATTAAAAGAGAAAATGCCTCAGCTCCATGTATACAGTACTCCATATGGCCATTCAGTATCTGCTCAATAGCCAAAAGATACACAAAACGCAACTAAATTGGCGTGAGTGAGCAAAATTATTTAATCCTTTCAGCTGGAGCAATCACTAAGACAGAAGACAGTGAAGAGAAGTCTGATTCTCTTGACTCTCAAAACACATTCATGGAGGTAGGTCTATAGCTATCATAACTGAATGGAGCCTTGCGGTGTTACAGGCAGTAGGCATCTGAGCACTGGTTTCTGGGGTGAATGGGAAGCCTGTTGGCTTTTGCATCTTTGTCACCTTCCTGGAGGCATCTGGCATCTTGGAAACAAATGCAAAAATAGATGGATTATTGTCTTCATTGACAAAAGAAAAGGGTCTAGCCATTGAATTGAGTTGAGTGTTTTTTTTTAAATCAGCTTTCTAGACCTCATTAACACTAGTGCTTGACTCCGCCTCCAGAAAAGACACCAAAGCGATTACAAACACTTCTTACATTTTCTTGTGTATAAGTTGTGTGAAGCTGTTTCTCTAGTTTCTCACTCAGAATGTAAATCCCCCTCTTTCTACACAAAGCAGACTCTGTTCCATGAGCCTGGCATCCCAGGAGGTCTCATTTGAATTGCAAAAAGCTGCAAATTACTGGTGTGTGTTGCTGTTTTTATCCTGTTAGAGTGGTGAGAAAGACCTTAAAGGTAGGTTAGTTGTCAGGGAGTGACTCCCAAATGGCTACATACATCCTTCTGTATCTGTGGGTGGACAGGAAGCCGTTCTTTGTCCCTAGTTTGTGGCTCCATTGCGCCATTTAAGAAGAACGCAGACTTGACAAGTAACGACCAGTTTTTTGCCTCTTCTTTGTCACCATTGCTAGACAAATGTTTATGGATCTGCCCAGAGACGAAAAATGCGCCCTTTTGAAGGTTTCCAACGCAAGGCTATTGTAATTTGTCCCACGGACGAGGATTTAAAAGATCGAACAATAAAGCGCACTGATGAGGAGGGGAAGGATGTGCCCGATCACGCAGTGTTAGAAATGAAAGGTAGGATCCTAGAAAAAAAAAACCAGCACACACACACGACACAATTGATAAGGGGAAAACCCAGTGTGACTGTGTGTATAGCTTGAGGACTGAGTTAAGACCAATCCTTTAGTCTTTGTAGTTCTCCCTTTTGTCTTCCTTTCACCACCTCTGTCCCATAGTTACCACTTCCTCTTCTCTGCCCACCCAAAGTTGCCATAAATAACGACCCATGCTCCTTGCAGGCTTGGACAAATAAGTAGTGAAAGCACATGATGTACTGAAGTTGTATTTACCACAGTGGGAGGAATATTGGTCATCCCTCTAAATCAGTTGGGCCATGTACAAAAGCTCAAACCACCCCACAGCTGCTGCCAAACAAGACTTTGGAATCACTAAAAAATGGGAGAGGAGCTTGCCACCTGATAGTTTGCTGGTTTCCTAAACTCCGTGGGATGTACTTGGGAATAAAAATGCACAATATTGCAGCCTTGGGAGATAAATTAAAGTTTGGTGCTCTTTTCCAGAGGGAAATCTTAAGTTGCAACACACACTTAGATAGCCCTTGCCAGTGAGGCTCGCTCTCTTCCCCCATGGAGATAGAGGCAGGCAAAATCTCATTGAAGGTCTCTGTGTGAACCTTGTGTTATCGGGAAGATCCCAACAGTCTGGTTGCCCCAGGACCTAAAAAACTGCTGTTTGGCACTAGGAATTCGGAATACCTTTTTATTATTGGTGGGTTTAGCTTTCTTTGCTAGACAACTGGTATTAGAATGTGTACATTACCTTTGTAACAGCTGTACGATGCAGGTCAGTCTGGTAGAGAGCTCTTGATCAGGGAGCTTTTTAGCTTAGTGTAGCTTTAGAACGTGGCTCTCCAGTGTCTAAACTCACAGGAATGATAATGCGTTCCCTAGTTTTCTGGCCAGTGAGGTGATTGAGAGCAGGCTGGCTTGGGAAGCAAAGTGTGCTATTGGTATGGGTTTAGAACTGGAAGCTGGGCTGGCATGATTTGCATTTCTTCCAGCTCTGTCATTCTTACAGCAAAGCCGTTTACAAGCCAGTATCTTCAGTGTGTGTTTTGAACTACAGCCCCCATAATCCCTGTGGTATGATTGGGGTTGTAGTCCAGCACATCTGGCAAGCATCAGGTTGTGCTGCTACACAAGATGAGAAATACATTGCAGGCTGAGGCACAGCATCTGCCTGGCCAGCGGTGGCTAAAAGAGAAGAAAGCATCTTGCACATGTGGCAATGTTTGTAGCTCAAGGTTCCTCTCGCTCTCTCCTTGTTCTTCCCACTCATTACTTTTTCCTCCTTTTCTCTTGCATCTTTTCCTGGAGCCCTGGAAGAAAGCCCCCCTTTGTTCCTTCCCCCTCTGCTTCCTCTTCCCCAACCATTGATTTTTTTTTTCCTTTTTCTTCTCCTCATGTACCAGCCAACTTTACACTGCCGGAAGCAGGCGACTTTCTTGACTCGGTCATCTACATTGAGTTGCAGCGGGATGAAGCAGAGAAGCTGGTGAGGCAGTACAATGAAGAAGGCAAGAAGGCAGGCCCACCACCAGAAAAGCGCTTCGACAACCGGGGTGGCGGCGGCAGCTTCCGTGGGCGAGGTGGTGGAGGCGGTGGCGGTGGAGGCGGCTTTCAGCGCTTTGATAACCGAGGCCCACCAGCTGGCAACCGAGGAGGCTTCCAGAACCGAGGAGGTGGCGGCGGCGGAGGGCCCGGCGCTGGAGGATTCAGAGGTGGTGGTGGTGGTGGTGGCGGAGGAGGAGGAGGACCTGGTGGTGGTGGCAGCGGCAGTGGTGGTGGAGGACCTGGCAGTGGTGGCGGCGGCAGCGGTGGAGGAGGAGGTAAATATCAGCAATACTGATATTAGTATGTATCACCATGTCCTGAAAAGGATGCTGAGATATCTCCTTGTGGCAAAATGGAGGCTATAAGCAGAAACGCTTCTTAGCTGTGGGTTGTTTTCCTTAACTGGTAGAGAGATTAACTGTTTCTCATATATCCAGATTTAAGAATAGCTGTAAATCTAGAAATGAAACTCGTCAAGTTTTGTTAAGTTTGGGATTTTGTCCAGGGTTATAAGACAGCTGGCCATGGCAACTAGATGCAGGTGACCGAGTATGTTTAAAATGATGATCTAGCACATTTCCTCCCATCGGGATCTGGGTCTATATAATTCGTTGTATCACACAATTGAAACTGCTGACAAGATCCTTAAAATTAAATGATTAATAGTAAATTAAAATGCCTGGGCAATGTCTGTTCTTTTTGGCAATCCATGGTACCCATAGAAGTCTCTTCCAGCACTGCATTTCAAGTGGGTTCAAGAGGAAGCCAAGCCTGAATCTTAACTGGAAGCCAACATGACTAAACTGAGCCTTGCTTTGGGTGTGTTGTGAAATGACATGATCTATCGGAAAAGATAACAATGTTCAATGAAGTAGAAGGCAGTAGGAAAAGAGGAGGGCCGCAGTACAGATGGAGTAGCTCGGTCAAGGAGGCTTGCAGCTCTGAGCTTGCAGGATCTTAGCAAGGCTGTGAATGAGGAAGGCTTTGGGAAGTTTCTCGTTCGTAACAATTGCAATAAGTCAACATTTGGAGCACCGCTGGAGCATGTTGGTTCCCCAGGAGCTAAATCTAGAAGCTCTCTTAATAATGGAAGAGAGTTAGGATTGTAGGATGGTAATCTGGCTGACATAGACCGGCTCTGCCCACTCCTCTTTGCTCACAGTGTAGTTTGTGCCTTCGCTTCCGCTGTTGCCTCTCTGTGTTCTCTCACCTTCTCTAGGATTAGGTCAATTCTAACAGCAATTCTTGATCTTTGAAATAACAAGTTTTTTGAGGTGGCAGCAGTCCTTTAGATTGAAGGGCACCTAAAAGATACTGACATAAAACCACTTACATTTGACAGTATTCTGACCTCTCTGCTGTGCCTTTTTCTTTTAGGCTTCAACCGGGGTGGCTACAACCAGAATCGCTGGGGAGGCGGAAACCGAGACAACAACAACAACAACCGGGGCAATTACAACCGGAACAACCAACCACAGGGCAGCTACAGCCCAGCACACAACCAGAACACTTATAAGAGCAACAGCAACAACATGACCCCCACTCCTCCTGCCCCTCCTGCTAATCCCCCTCCCAGTACTTATAATCCAGGACCACAGGTAAGGGTGTGAGCATCTCTCTCTGGGCCAGGCTCCTACTCTGGATAATGCAGAAACTTTGCTCAGGGAAGCAGAAGAGGGAGAGGTTCATATTGCCTAGAATTACACCTGGCTGCTCCTTTCCTCTCTTTTTTCCTGCTTGTGCTATTTATTGCAAACAACCGGTCTTGTTCTGTGCTAGTCAGTCATGATCCCATTGCTCTTGTGTAGCTGATAACCATGCTATGGTTCATGGCTTTCTAGTACATGAAAGCTTACAGCAGGTTTGGCCTTGTAGAGCAGGAGTCATTTTTTGGCTTCCATCAAGCAGGGTGTAGTAACCATTTCTGGGAAGTGACCTGGGGCTACTTCCAGTTTCAGTCAGAAATCTGACATGAGGGGGTTATGGGGAAAAATCAACCTAAACTGTTGTGTTTTTTAGTGGTTTTATGGCTATTTGTGCCAACTCATGCATGGTTTTTCACCTGAAAAATTATTTTAAAATGGATGTTGGAGGGTACAGAATAGGGTTTGGGGCTTTATATGGCCTATGGGCCACCCCACCCTCACCCCTGACTTATACTATAATTTGTTGGTCTTTCCTTCTGCTAGGAGGTGACTATAAAACAAATAATAATTCACATGCTTTTGTTTGGGAGTCGAACTGTTTTCATTTGATTTTTGTTTGTTTGTGGAACTATAATTTGTTCAATCATCGTTTAATTGTGTGTACATAATTTTTTTGTTTCTATCTGCATTGATTTTTAATCTTAAAAGCAGAATCTAAATAAAAATAAGTACGAGGATTCTGTCCGAGACAACCAATGGGGTATCGACACTAGAACCTTAATATAACAATCCTGTCATGTTTACTTCATAATGTCGGTTCTGCTGAATTCGGTGAGGCTTACCTCCAAGTAAAAGTGTGTAAAGCTGCAGGTTTTTGCTGTCTTGGAGAGTGATTGCATCTTTCTTGATATAGGGGAGCTTGGTTAGTCTATTTCTTTGCAGGAGATTGTATGCGTTCCTAAACATGCAAAATATCCTTCATCTTTGGGTTGTTAAAGCTTTTGTGCTGCATATGCAAGTAAAACCAGTTTCTAAAATAAAGAATTCATTTATCTTCCACAGCAGAGTTACAGCCAGCCCTACAATCCACCAACCAGCTACAACCAAGGTGGTTATGCAGCTCCTAGCTACAACTACGGGAGCTACGGTGGTTACAGCCAAAGCTACACCCAACCCCCACCGCCACCGGCTCCAGCGCCAGCCCCAGCTCCGGCCCCCGCTCCACCGACCTACAGTCAGCCCAATTATAACCAGTACCAACAGGTGGGTAAAAAGAAATCTAATGGCTTTTCCAGCACATTAAGAGAATCGCTTGTGGGCAGGCCTGGCTCCAAAGGGGAGTTGCTGAATCTTTGCTGTCTTCCCTGCCAGTGAGGGGCATACTCAGCTGGATTGAGTATTTTTTCTGGCTGCTATCTACTGTGAAAAGGGGATAGTGTTGTCATTGTTGTGCTTTAGGAAAGCTAGTTATTGTGGCATAGCAGGAGTTATTCGGCTTAGAAGACCTCGCTTTTATATATTTGCTCAGCTTGACATGTGAGAATATCTAGCCAAGCATTACAGAATTGTTAGGCTAAAACACTGTCTTGATCTTTTGGGGTGGGAGTGGTGGCAAAATGAGAGTCAGAGCTTGCAAATAAAGATTGAGATCCTATAAAACTGGCAGCAGAGCATAAATCTCCACAAGTAGACCTCTACCAGAGCTTAGGGTGACAGTTGTTTCTCCAGGTGTGCAGTTGAAGCTCTTGAACGTGGACCCCGCACACAAAACCCCTGATTGCCCATGGGAGTGTGCCCAGGAGCCATCTGGGTGTCTTTTTGCCCCAAGGAGGAGAAGCAGCAGCTTTCTTTCCATCCAGCACACTTCTGCAGCCAGTCATTGGCTGTAGAAGGGAGAAGCTGCATCTTAGAGCTTCAGGTTGACCTTTTGCACCTGGAAGCAAAGACATGGAGGGAGGAGGTGCATGATACCTCCTTCCACAATGTTATTAAAAGTGCTGGAGGTGAGCCACCGATAAGATTCTGGCCAGAAACTTGAATACAAACTGTGCTTAGAGCAACCCAAGAAATTCCTTTTGAGTTCCGTGACCTGTATTCACTATTCCAAATGCTCAAGTCCATTTGATACATTTTGGGTTATCCAGGATTGAATAAAATTCCTGGTAGCTTGGGCTAGGGCTGCAGTTCTGTATATTTCCTAGTCCCTTCTTAGGAGTGAAAAGTAAAACAACTTGTGTTTAACTTGCGTAATTCGTACAGATGTTGAGTTCAGAATTTGGCTTCTAGGGATGGAAAACTCCCATTTAAGAAAAAGAAGAAGAAATCTTGTTATGCAGTACCCACATCCCATCCATGGAACTTGTTGTGGTATGAGAAACCCAAAGCCATGAATGGATGAAAGATAGACAGGACACAACCTGAGAATAGTCTGCAGTGATTTTTTTTTCCATAGTCATGGAAGTATTTTAAGTAATGGAGGCGAGTGCTTTGGGCTGAAGGGTTTCCCCTGACACTTTTATTATTACTATGATTAAATTTATTGAAATGCATAAAAGAACACAGTGAGTGGAGAGATTACAATAAAATTATACTTCTACAATTTTTACAAGTATTCTTACCGTATTTGCTTATATATTCCAGTAACATTTAGCATTTCCCTCCTTCCTCACTCCCCCCTTCCTCCCACTCCCTTCCCGCCCCCTCCTCAAGAAGTTGGTGATTAGGTATTTGTTCCTTACCCTCTAAAATTTTCTATATCTAATAAATCTGAATGTCCCGAATTTCCCGTCTTCTTCTATTTTCTGTTCAAGTCTATTGTATCCTAACAATTACTTACTAATTGCTGAGAATAAAAATATTAACAGAGAGCTTAGTTATGAAGCATAAAACATAAAATTGTCGATTTCTAATACCTATCTATGCTTATTTTCATAGCCATATCTGTCTTATTCCAATAATTATCAAAGGACTAGTAATTGATTTGATTTGTTCCTATATTTTCCTATGATGGGAATGTAAATTTTCATCTCTTTTTCAGATCCTTTAATACTTGTATTATTTCTAACTAATTAGCTTAGATTTTCTAATCCTAAGATTGCCTTCCTAGCCCATATATATTCCCAAATGGGCATTACCATTTCCCATCCATTTCTGATCTGCACTGTAAGTTTTTCTGATGTTAGTATCCGGATTTTATCATATTCTAACATTTCATACAGTTTCATATTCTCTACGGCCATACCACCTGAACACGCCTGATCTTGTCTGTTCCCTGACACTTTTAACCATCTTAACAAGTGCGTTCTTTTTCTCCCACAGTACACCCAGCAGTGGAACCAATACTATCAAAACCAGAGCCAGTGGCCCCCGTATTATGGCAGTTACGACTACGGGAGCTACACAGGCACCTCGCAGGGAGGCTCCAGCACTCAGTGATGGCTCTGTGTCATTCTTGGAAAGAACAAGTTGTTCTGCCGCCGTTGGCAAGTTTTTAACTTGATGGTGGGCATTTCTGAGTCTCGGGAAATCCAGGAAGGAAATAGTCTCTGTGCCCTTCTTTTCTCTCTGTAGTCCTTGAGGGTGGCTGCATTTTTACCTGTACAGATAGAGGCATGTTTCTTTCCCTTTTGTATCATCCCTCATGAGAAAGTTACATGATTTCTTGTTTCTCCTTGTCAAAGAGGTTTCCCTCCCCCCCTTTTTTTAAATTTCCCTGATTCTGAAAGAAGCTGCAATGTATAGCCTCACATCCTTGTACTTTTAGCCCAAGATTTCATCCTCGTATCAAACTTTCTGCAGTAGTTGGAGGGGGACAGCTTTGAAACCCTCTTAGGATTTTATTACCACCTTCCCTCTTCCGCCATCCTCTCACACAGTTCTGGTAGTGATCATAAATCCCAGACATTTTGGAAACTCTTCTTGCAGTTTGTTGTCACCAGTCTTTGAGGTGTTTTTATCTGTCTTTTCTGCAAAATAACTATTAAAAACAGGAGGGAGAAAAGATGTCTATCTTATGGTAATTATGATTTTTTTTTAGATTTTTCTGTACCTTTTTACCATGGGTCAGCAACTGTTAATATTTTCATCAAGGTAACCATTCCTTTTTTTTTTTTTTTGCTAAGTACAGGAGAGGAGAAAATGAACGAGGGGAAAAATCATCTTAACTGTGTAACTTTTTATACAATGTTAAGTTTCTGTAACTTTGCACATGCTTTGTGTTGAGTTGAATTGTAACAGCTTTTTGTATTTGGAGGAAAAAAGAGTGAATATTGAACTTTAAACCATTTGTCTTGTGTGTTCTTCCCTCTTTTCAGCCTCCACATTTTCTCTGCAGCGTTAAAAAAAAACCCCACATGCGCACATCCACTAGTATCCTGTTAGTGACTACCGTGGAGTACGTTCCTTTTTGGATGGGGCACAGAGGGCTATTCACTTGCCATCAGTCCAAAAACCTCTTATGTCCAGTCTCAGTAGGGGCTGCTTCTCATTATTATCAGTGGGAAAGGGAAGGAGGGGGAGGTAATTCAGAACGTGAAGATCCTATTATTTTGAGCTTTTGGGAGAAGAAAAAGATGGGTGCAGCCCATTGAGGACATATTGTCATTCTTGCCCCATCTCATGCTGAGACCTGCTGCCTCACTATGATCTGAATTGCCTCCCATGTTGCTTGTCATCATGGTTTAAAGCAACAAAGAACTTCAAGACAGCCAAGTCAATGGGTATCTGGTCCTTTTTTTTCCGGATGTATTCTGACATGAAGTTAGAACATGAACTGTATAAAATGAACTTCACAATTTTAGGGTTCTTTGATTTCTTTTTTTCTCTCTAGACAAGGGCTCATTCTATTCATGAGAAAAACATTTGAAACATTGAAATATACAAAGCAAAGCAAAATAAATAATGGCTAGAAAAGAATTTGGCTGTCTTTCTGTATGTGGCACTGATTCTCCCACGCAGAGTTCTCTCACACAGAACGTTGCTCAGTCTGCTAGTGCCGATTAACCTCTGACTACATGAAGCACTGTTGTCAGATGTCTTTTCTGCAATTCTTAAGTCCACTGCCTCCCCATCAGAACCTCTTCTTGCTGCTACTAGCCTTTAGCTACCCCCTGTGGGAAGAAAGTCAGATGATAAATGGAAGTCAACTGATAAAACTGTTCCAAATAGTGTTCATTTCTTTAAGTGGCTGCTCAGATAAATATGAAGCTGCCTTGTACCAGGTTCGACCATTGGCTTATCCATTTCCACACTGTCTATTCTGACTAGAAAGCAGATTGCCCCAAAGTTTCAGTGCTGGGGGAGGCGTAGTCTTTTCTCAGCTTTGGTAACTGAATCAAAGTTACAACCAAAACAGTTATAAGGAGGTGTACGTGACTACTAGGACTTGGAACTACTTACAAGTAATAAATTACTTAACAATTCCTTTGTGCAATCACTCAGGCAGAACTAACTTATGTTATGATCATGACTTGGACTGTTTCTGCACTACACTGTTAAAGTTCTATTATTCCACTTTCAACCTCCTGTGGAATCCTGGAGTTTGCAGTTTAGGGAGGGACATTTAGAATTCTCAGCCAAAAAACTCTTTGGCTTCGGTAAACTACAAACCCCAGAGTTCCACAGGATGTTGAACGTGGAATGATAGCGCTGGTAACAGTGTAGAGCAGAAATGGCCATAATGTCTTGGCTGCTGCAATGTAACTGTGCTTCAGCTTTAAATTACAAAGGATGTAGAGCTTCCTTGCCTAGGGGGTTTGTACCACAGGCCACCAGTCTGCAGTACTCTGCTGTCCTTACATTACTCAAGAGAAATCAAAATTGCCTTTTAAAAACTACAATGGCAACAGGTTAATTTGGGGATCTTAAAACTAACCTATAAAAAACAGCTTTCCTATGCCATTTCCGCAATAGACTGTTCCAGCGCTATTATTCCACTTTCAACCTCCTATGGAATCCTGGGGCCCCTTTGAGGCCCCTCCCTAAACTGCAAACCCCAGGATTCCATAGGAGGTTGAAAGCAGAATAATAGCGCTGCAACAGTCTATTGCGGAAAAGGCCTTCGTTTCTCTCGCTAACCAGTCTCCGCGGCGGGGTTAGAATCTCTCCGGAACCAAGGTCTCTCGGCGCCAGGAGCGGAGGACCTTTTTCTCCCGTTCTCCGCGAGAACCGGAAGTTCTTCTCAAGCTGTTTGGACCGTCTCGCACCGTCCCCAGCAAATACGGCGCGGGATGGAGGCCGGAGAGGAAGACCTTTTGAGGCCGGTCTCCGCAGGTGAGTGTTTTCGTTTCGCCTTGCTCCCTGTATTTTGGCCCGAGATAGTGGGTGTTGCACTTAAAAGGGTCCCCCGCATTTTCGAAACGGCCCCTAGTTGGCTGCCTCCTCTTGCTTATCTGTATGTATGTGCCTTCGAGTCCCCTGTTGACTTACGGTGACCCAATGAATTTCTAAGGGTTTTCTTAGGTAAGGAATACTCAGAGGTGGTTTTGCCAGCTCCTTCCTCTGAAATAGAGCCTACAGCACCTGGGAGTCATTGGTGGGCTCCCATCCAAATAGGGAACCAGGGCTGACCCTGCTTAGCCTTCAAGATCAGGTAGGATCCGATACCTTGAGCATGTTGAGGCTTCAGGTAAGGCTAGATTAAATATCCATTCTCCCATCTCAAGCAGGAGAGCAACTGCAGTTGGTGCTTATCTAATATATAAAACTCAAAGTTTGCCTGTTTGTCAGGTGAAGACCTCATATGATTGGCTGCCTAAGAAGATTCTATGGAATCCTGAGGTTTGCAGTTTAGGGAGGACCTTTAGAATTATCAGGCAGAGAATAGGCTGGTTGCTATGGAGATGAGGCCTAGCAGCAGGGAGGAGGGCAGCATATTCCCTCAGGGCCCAACCTCTACATATTAATAACTGAATACAGGTTGGATTGGGGAATACAGGGAAAAGTTACAAGTACTGGACAAGACAGTTTGGGAAATTAGAGAGACAGGGTCTCAAATCTTTCTAACAAGTGTTACCTGTGACAAAAATAAAATCCCGGGCAACGTGAGTATATACACTAGAAGTGAATAATACTTAATGGCAAGATCAGACGGGGTCTGGTGCCTTTGGGGTACTTAGATGCCCCCTCTTTTGTTAATACCCAGTATTATTTCTAAGGCAAGAAAAATGGTACATTAGAATGTTTCTGGGTGAAGACCAGCCACGCCTGCCCCACTGAGTTGCTCAACATCCCTCAGCCTTACCTGTTATCTCACAGAGTTGTTGTGAGAAGAGCCTGATATTCTGAGCTCCATGAGGGAAGGATAGGATAGAAGCGTGGTTTGTTATTTGTTTTGCTGTTACTGCAAGAAAATGTTTGTTTGCTACTTGTCATGAATTTTCTGTCAGCTGTGCAAGTTGTTGAAATCAAAGGTCTCCCAGGCAGGGGTGCAGCTGGGAAAGGAGAAAAATAACTTGCCTTTAACCAGTTCTGCCCATGGAAAAAAAAGTGTCCTTTAATGTTATTAGGTCCCAGGACAGGATAGTGTTGTTCTGTCCACACTGTGTGCACACACAGACAGTGGTGTGATGCATACGCTGTGACAGCTGCTTGAATGCTAGTAAGTGTTCAGAAAAAGAATGTGCATCATCGTGTAGGTATGCAGTTTTTAACCGTTGGAAACAAGAGGGAGGGATCTGTAGTTTCCTCTTCAGTGATAGATGTAAGCACTGTTATGGTTGTGCTTCCATTGCCTAAATGAGCTTTTCAGTTTGCTTTCTGTCAAGAATTTTCAGCAGAGTGTACAGGTTGTTAAAATCCATGAGATTGTGTGAGGGAATCAGAGGCAAAGAGAAAGTGACTTGATGTGGCAACTTTAAACAACAATGTAAAAAGAAAAGGAAAAGGAAAAAAACAGACATGCAGGGAAGATCCCATTTGTTATATACTTTTATATACATGTTCTCATTCGAAGAGTCACCATAAGTCACATTCAACTTGACAGCAGTTAACAATGGCAACAATAACAATATTTATGTCCTAAATCTGTTGGTTTGTTTTCCATTGTTTCTGTGAGTTAGCTGCTATTACTACTACTACTACTACTACTACTACAACTACTACTACTACTACTACTACTACTACTATTATTATTATTATTATTGTTGTTATTATTATTTGGTTCTATTGTGCTGTTAGATGTCATTAAGTCCTTGATGATACATAATGACTATTTAAATAGCAATATTAGGCATTCTCTGCCTAATATTCTGCCTAATATTCTCTGTCTTTCTAGGTGTTAACTCCCTAAAGAACACAGGACAAGGGGAATCAGATAATCCTCCCACTGTAGAGAGGTTGGAGAGTTGTCTTTTGGACAAAACTAAGGCTGCAAAGCCACTCTGCTCTGCAGAAGAGACAATGGAAATCCCAACTACCAAAGATTGCTCTTCAAACAGCTGTGGGGATCAGGGTGGGTCTTTGCAGGTGTCCCATGTGGATGAATATACATCAGTTATGCCAGGCTTTGGGACAGCTAACAGCTCTCCATTTCATCAGCCTCATTGTGAAGAAGAAATGGTGGTAGGCCCTGATAATTGTCACTTGAGCAGGAATGGAGCACCTGAAACACCATGTGGTAGGGGAGAACACTTAGAGAATCCAGGTTCAGATCTTTCCACTGACCAGTGCACGTCCACCAGTGGATCCCTTTTGTTAAAGACTGTAACCTCAGCTGCTGATAACATGAGTGGGGCCAACAAACCACCTCAGGGGAACAGTGGGGAATCAGGGACTGTAGCTGTCCAAGATGGTGCTTCCATTGAGGAGGAGACCTCCAGCCCCAAACATTCCCACTGGGGTAGTGGAAAGTTAGAAACTGTTGGCTGCAAATCACTGTCTGCTGGGTCAACTGAAGACGAAGACCCTGCTCTCTTGGCCATGTTTCGTGCTGTGGCCAACAGCCGCCTGGCTGTCCGTAGCCAACAAAAAGATGAACCAGATTTTACGCCCGAACAGAAGTTGGACATCTTACGGGATCTGTACCATGCCAAACCCCTGGTCTTTCTGGAGCGGTTCCGAACAGCTCTCCGTGAAGAACACTTGCCTTGCTTCCACCATATCTCCGGCAGTTATGAGGCAGATTTCTACTGTGCTGAAGTACGCAGGGCTGGCCTGGGGAAAACACGGCGCACCCGGGTGCGAAACAAGCGCTATGCAGCTCTGCAACAGCTCATCAGAGGTATGGGTGCCTGAACTCTCAGGCTGTAGTCTCTGTCCTGGGAGGAGACTGGGATTCTATTGGATAGCGGGACAATAATGGTGGTAGTGGGGAGTGACGGAGCCAAGAAGCCTGTGCAATTGTCTCTGGTTTTTTGCCACTTATCTGTGGGTTGCTGCCTCTGCTTCGATATTTATTTCATTTGCTTCACCTGTGGCTAGGTGGCCAGTTCTATAGTTGGTAACAGCAGCTTGAATTGTAGGCACCAGCTGATGATAACCTTCATTCTGTTCAAGGAGGGAGTAGAATGGTGATAAAACAGGGCATCTGCAGAAGAGAAGGTTAAGAGGGGACATGATAGCCATGTTTAAATATTTGAAGGGATGCCATGTAGAGGAGGGAGAGGGCTTGTTTTCTGCTGCTCCAGAGACCAAGACAAGGAGCAATGGATTCAAACTGCAGGAAAGGAGATTCCACCTGAACCTCAGGAAGAACTTCCTGACGGTCAGGGCTGTCCGGCAGTGGAATCTGCTGCCTCGGAGTGTGGTGGAGTCTCCTTCTTTGGAGGTTTTTAAGCAGAGGCTAGATGGCCATCTGTCGGGAGTGCTTTGAGGCTGTTTCGGCATGGCAGGGGGTTGGACTGGATGGCCTGTGTGGTCTCTTCCAACTCTACATTTCTATGATTCTATGATCCCTCCATTTTTTTATACAGAAGAATGTCTCACTATGTTCCTCAGGGCTGACTCCCTAGGTAATGAGTTTAGAAATGCAATTGAACGATTCTGAGATACAAAGGGAGAAGTTATTGGTTGCACTTTCCTCTTTGCTGTGGACCTTACTAGATGGCCATAAACAAACTGCCCTTTCTCTTAGCAGATGGCCATGCTTAATGGGGAGGATAGGAATTGTGGTCCCAACGCATTTGGAAGCTAATTTCGGCTGAGGAAGCCTATTCTAAGGTATGGCAGGGTTGAAAGCTCAGAGACAGGTGAAGTAGAGGAGGATGGATGTTGTGATAACTCCTCTGTGGAAGAAAAGTGGCACCCAAATAAACAAATTATTTGGTGAGCAAATAATCTTTGGTTTCTTGTGTCCTTGACCAAATATGACAGATGTGCATGTATGTGTGCTAGCATTTGTCTGCTCCAGTTGTCTATTCTTTCTCACTTCCCCCAGCCACACCTCTGAAATTCTGGTAGCCTTTTACCCTGTTTTCCTGAGTTCTCAGTCACTGACCCCACCACCATCTCTCACTCTGCTCTTTTCAGGTGGGGAGTATTTTAGCGATGAGCAGATGCGTTGCCGGGACCCACTCCTTTACGAACAGTACATTGGGCAGTACCTGAGTGACGAAGAGTTGCAGGCACTGGGCAGCTGCAAGCTGAAGACTTCCTGCTCCCTCTCAGGTGTCCTCTTGGATTCCTATCAGGAGCAGGTAATCCAGCAGCGGCTGCAGGATCAGCAGGAACAAGAAGAGGCGTGTGAGGAGGAGGAAGAAGAGGAAGATACCGATGATGAGGACAAGGAAGGTTAGTTGAGAGAGGAGGTAGTATCTAATGGTTGGAGTGATGCTGAAGAAACCCAAGACCTCAGAGAGAGAAGAACACACATTTATTTTAGTTATAAAGATTAAGAATCCTGTCTATGGGATCCATGACTTTGTTGGGAAAGGCTGGTGTTCTGTTCTAGGACTGAGTGTAGTTCAAGGTGTCCCTAAGACATAGAGTTGGAAAGGCCACCTAATGTAGTCCTCTACCATGTAGGAATACAGACTTATTTGATACAAGATACTGACATATGTTACTGCTATTGATGGTAAATTTAGCAGCAGATGGTAGACAGCAGAGAAGCATTCCAACCCTTTCATTGCTGGAGTCCAGCATCCTCTCACAGCCAGTGATAAAATTAGGCCCTGCAACAACTAACTGTACCCAAACTGTCCATGGCCAGTGAATCAGTTTCCCATGGCTGACTAAATGGGGCCCCAGACTGTGATGTACCCTCTCCCAGGATGAGATCTGTGGAAAGTAGACTCCCAAGGGTTGTTTTGTGCAGAAGCAAACAAAGGAAAACAAAGTTATGGAGTGTCTTTATGGTGTAATAGGCAAACCAGGTCTGTAGAAGCCTGTGGTTTCCAGTTTCTGCTTGGCTATGAAGCTCATCAGGTGTCCTCAAGCTCTCTCTCTCTCTGATGTGCCTACTTCACAGGCTTGATGTGAGCAGCAGACTGAGGGAACCTCACACACAGCACCCCAAAGTGTGTTAAGAAAAAGGGTAAGTAGAAAGGTCAGTTCGTCTGCTGTCACTGAATGACTTCTGTGTTGTGCTTCCCTCTGTAGACAAGGCCTCTGGCCCTAACAGGGATGAGTGGGTCCCTGACGAAGACGAGAAAGCATTTCTGCGTGAGGAGTTCACCAGCCGTATGTACCAGCGTTTCCTTGATGGCAAGGATAGGGACTTTGACTACAGGTGAGGTTGAGACTTGGGAGAAATTGAGGCAGGACTGGTTGCCAAGTCTCTTTGGTGTCTGCCTGCACCCATAATGCTCAGCCAAGATTCCACATTGCGTGCTTTAGCCTCCCCAAACCCAAGCAAAGTCATCTTCTCCGTCTCCAGCTATTAGAAGTACTCCTGCCAAGTTTGCCTTTCCTTGATTTTTGGTTTGTGGTTATGTATGAACCAGAAATCATGACTTTAAGCAAATTTATATCCAGTCCTTAAAGCAAATAAAATCTTGCAGGCTTCTTTAACAAACTAGAATTTGTTTTGAACTACAATTCCTCATTTTTCCATAACCACAAATGATGAAGTACAGTAAAAGATGAATAGTGAGCAATCCCTTTCCCACTCTTATGGGAAGAAAAGTAGAGAGTGCAGTGTCCTCAGGTTTTTCTCACAATTGCAAAAGCTCCAGAAAACAAACCGCTGCTAAATCCTAGAACCATAGTGTTGGAAGGGACCACAAAGGCCAACTAGTCCAACCCCCTTACCGTACAAGAATGAACAATTAAAGCACTCCTGAAAGATGACTGCCCACCTTGTATTTAAAAACCTCCAAGCAGGGGAGTCTATTCTGCTGCCCTATCTGAGGCTATCAATTCCACTGTCAGACAGCTCTTACAGCTAAGAAGTTATCCATAATGCTTAGGTGGAATCTCTTTTCTTGTAGTTTTGAGTTCATTGGTCTGTTTTCTAGTATCTGGAGCAGCAGAAAACAAACCCACTTATATCCTCTCAGATATTTAAAGATGGCTATCATATTACCTCTCAATCTTCTCTTCTCCAAGCTCAGCATAACTAAGCTGTTTCTCATAGGGCTTGGATTCCATACCTTTAACCAGTGATGTATTTAAGTCCTTTATTCCAAGTCTCAAGTCCTTGAAGATACTTTCAAGTCAAGTGAAGTCTCAAGTCTGGAATTCAACTTTATACTTCAACCAAAATTCCAGAATTATTGGACAGAGCCAAATAAAGTCAGTTTTAACAATTTAAGCAGGGTCGGGCCTCCACATTTGTGATTTTGCCATCTGCAGCTTCAAAAGTGGGGAATAGGATCCTTCTTACTCCCCATTACTGAAGCTTCAAAAGCATCCTCCTCAAGCCTGTTGCCTAATATATTTACTGTTTTCCTCTGAGAAATGTGCCAACACTTCGGTCTTGAGACAGATTGCCATGCGACCAGTAGGCAAAGAGATGAAGGTGTCGTTCAAAGTCATGAAGTTTCTGGATGAATGTGTTGTTACTGAACCAAGGGCAGCAAGTCAGCCATTAAAAATATACAAGTCTCGAGTCAAGTCGAGTCAGTACATCATTTACGGCCCAGTCGAGTCCGAGTCTAGTCACTGAAGCAACTTAAGTCCGATTTGAGTCTGAGTGTGTTGACTCGAGTCTACATCACTGCCTTTAACCATCTTGTTCTCGTTACTCTGAACACATTCTAATTTGCCCATACCTTTCTTGACTGTGATAACCAGAACTGGACACAGTATTCTAGATGAAGTCTGAACAAAGCAGAATAAAGTGGTACTATCACTTCCCCGATCAACGGAAGTAATAGCGTCCAGATCAGGGGAAGTGATGCAAAACCATCGGCTTTTGGGGCTGTTGCATCACACTGTTGAGTCATGTTCAGCTTATGATCTATGACTCCTCGATTATGGCTTATGATTTCATGGGAACCACCCCAGCCTGTAGCTCTGGGCTGGCTTGGTCAAATGTTTCTGTATTTTGCATTCATGAAATGCAAAGGTTGCTTCCTGTTGGCTGTGTTGTATCTGTGATGGCTCATTAACTGACTGTCACAAAGCATTCATGAACCAGCTGAACACAACTGTTGTCGGGCAGAATTGGTTCACCCTGAAGCAACATATCCATAGGAAAACAGTAAGTCAGGCTGAATGTTCTTCCCTTCTAAGAAAAAAGAATGCACCCTGAATCAACTGCAAACCTCTCTGTTAAGAGTGGGCCATGCTATGTTCATATTGTATAATCCAGCTAGAACTTGAAAATGTTATTTTGGGGGCTTTAGCTCCCAGAATTTCATAGGCAGGATGACTGGTGGCCATACTGGCTGACAGATTTTGGGAACTGTGGTCCAAACAAGGAATTCTCCCCAAGATGTGTGTATATTACATAAAACTACTGAAGTCCATTTTTGGTAGGTTTGTTTCAGGGTTTGCCTTGTTTTTGACATTGCTAAACACTTTTGCTACCTTGCAGGAGCAGTTGAATCCTAAGTACTGGCTCCATAGGTGTGAAGCCACTTCTATGATTTGTAGTTTGAAGACATCCCGGGACATAAGCTTTCTCTGTAGTCATGTATCTCTCCTTCCTCTCTTCTCCGTTTTCCCCAACCCCCTAATACAGTGAGGTAGATGAGAATCCAGATTTTGATAACCTGGACATCGTATCGCGGGATGAGGAGGAGCGCTACTTTGATGGAGAGGACCCGGAAGATGCTGATGCTATGGAAGCAGAGTAGACGGGTCTGAGATCTTGGCCCTGAGATATTGGTAAGGGCCCCTGAAGGTGGTGGTAGAGTGCACATGTTTGACTTCTTCCCTGCTGTGTGACATTTCCCCTGCCAAATTGGGTGTCACAGCCTGATGTGGATGGGCAGAACAGTTTTGGGTTGGAGTGGTTGGAGAGCTGTTGAGATCTTAGCCGCAATGTCCACACTTCAAGATATTCCTGTGGCCCTTCCCAGCTGCTCCCCAGTTGCTAATAGGAGAAGGTGACTGAGAAAGGGATCATATATCTTCCGAACCGGACAATTGCACTGTGGATCTGAAGTACAAATCTCATCTTCTCATCTGTAGTGACTCACCTTTGGACCCTTCCAATCCTAGGGTTTGGTTTTTTTCCTCACACCTGCAGTTTCCCCTTGACCTATCTGACCTGGCTCTCTGTGTAGGCATGGAGCCACCCTACAGTCTGGACTGCCTGTGGACAGGATGTTTCTCTTAATCAACATACACCTCTATCACTTGGTAGTGGTTGTGTTTCTCATGATGTGGTGAGGTTTAAGCAGTTGGAAGTTAAAAATAAATGATCTTTTATCTTTTGTGTAATTTTTGGCATCATTAAGAGGTCTTGTTCAAAGCAAGAAGGAACTCTGCTCCAACTGGAAGCTGTCTGTGTTTGTCCAGTTACCCTGTCCCCAACTAATCAAGGCTGATTAACGGTACTATACGTTATGAAAATATGAATTTCTCTGTCTCTAAGGGATTATAGCTTTGGTGTGTATGGGGAGGAAGGAGGAGTAAGTGAGATTGAGTTTCTGGAATTAAGAGTAGAGGAAGGCAGAATATTTATACTGAATGACTGGCCATCTACTTCATTCCTGCTGAAGGAGGTGGCATGTCATCTGATGATTCCGTTGCTGTTGAGCAAGTATTGCTCAAGTGTGCACATTTTTCATCTGTGTGCAGATTGAGTTACCTGAACTACATGGTGTCAGGGTCAGATAGTTTCTGGGTGAAAATGCTGATCTGCATGAGTATCTCGTTTGGATTTTTGGTTTCAGCTAGCCAACTTAAGAATCTTAAGTACTGTCTTCCACCCCTAATAAATTAGTAGAAGGGTATGGGTGAGGGTGGGGAAAGAACTCTGAGGTTCTCTTGCTTACCCTTTGGAAAGGAGATCATGTGGTCGTAGAGGAGCCAAGAGTTAAGCAACCACTGTACTGTTTAGTCTTGAAAGCATGGGTGTGTCTTTGTTTTGAAGAGCAGTTTCAAAGCCCTTATCATATCTACTTTGGTCAGAAAGCCCTCTGGGAACTGCAGATCATTCTCAGAGTTTTCTGAGCTACCCTTTCAGGTCACAGGGGTGCCACTGAAGTCTGTTGTACCTATCCTTGCCCCCATAGAATCCGAGAATGTTCTTAGTGCTCCCTTGTACAGCAGACTGAAAGATCTCAGTCATTGTCAGATTGACTCCATCCATGCATCTGTAGAACTGGAGTGAAACTCACAAAAGCTCATGATGAAATAAATCGATCTCAAAGGGGCTGTTAGATTCTTCCCCCTCAACATCCTATTTGCCTTCTCATGCTGTTACTTATCTTGACCAGCTAAGGCCAGCAGGGGCCAGCAGATACAAAGTCAACTGTGCTGGCTTTCTTGGTTTCTCTGTCCAGCTGAGACAGAAGTATGGTTTCTGGTCCATAGAGATGGGAATAGTCCAAGAGACCAGCTCCATTCTGGTACTCTTTGCCAAGTGGCTGGACACTGAATCTTGAATGTTTGACTGTAATGAGGTTTTCTCCTTTTCTTCGTTTCATTTGTTATATTAATTTATTTTACCAATCCTCCCTCCTGTGAGCTGAATCTAGTTGGGAACCCTAAGTTTAGTAGACTCACTGGATCAACTACTAAATGGTAAGTCAACACTTCTGTAAACATCATTAACAGGTTTCCTGTTGTAGGGACTACCTCCATTTCAAGCTTACGTTTCCAGGCTGCTTTTTAATAACAGAATATAAAAACATTGGGGTTGCTGCAGTGAAATACAAAACATAAGGATAGCAATAGAAAACGAACAGTAGATTAAAATGGTTTAAAAGGTAAGAGTTTTAGAAGTCTTGGGATGTCCAAGGCACTGAAAATTGTGGAGGTGGCAAGCAAGCTCTGTGACCCACAGATGTACTCCTTAGCCACCTCATCCCTTGCCTTAGACAGAAGAGCATCCAGAAGAAGAGCCTCTGATGATAACTAGCTTGCTGCTCAGACAGATTGATGTGGAAGTCTGCTTCCAGCTCCTGGCACTGCATTGCTTTTGTAGGGCTTTTCAGTGTAAAAGAATCCTTCCCAAAATTCACTCATTGTATGGATTTTTTTCTATGTGAAGTGATCACCCCTGCAGTTCATCTTTTAAGATCATGGGGGTACATTCCTTCAAGACCGCCAAAGAGAAAATGTTAATAATTTGCTGTGGATTATAGCTCATTGTGGGCACAATTGTCCTTTGGCCATAAGGTGATGTGTCTGCTGGTACGGGTTGAATTGCTCTGATGTCATGGAATGTTTATAAATGCCCTTACAGCTGAAATGGAAGACATCTACAACAGCACAGTGAGTAACTGTACCAATTTGTGGTTAAGTAGAAAAAATGGTAAATCTGGGTGGGTTGAATAACTTTCCACTGGGCCTATAGAGAAAAGATTTGGAGGCCAGAAAAATTGGAAGGCCCTGCGGCCAAAGACATGAAGCAGAGCTGCACTTCAAATACGGACTTCCAAAAAACAAGCACCCAACAACAGCCGGCTCTTGATTGTAAGTCTCTAGGCCCCGTATAAATTATTTCCACTACATCCTCCACAAGGAATTGAACCTATAGGTTTTTACACCAGAGTGAACAAAGGACAAACTTGGGGCACAGTCCCTCCAAATCTGTTTTTGCCATCCTCAGCCCCTCCAGATTCCAAGGACTATGCCTCTTCGGCAGGAGTGTGGCTGTAGGGGGCAAAATGAGGGCATTGCCCCCACAAATAAGAATTCTGCCCCTCCAAATCAAATTCTCCTTCAGTCTCCAAACTTCTAGGACAACAGAGAATGAGACTGTGAATTGTCCACACCTAAAACTCTCCTGAGTTTGCATTCTCTTGGGTCATGTTGCCTGCTCCTTTTCTTTGGATGCTTAAACATTGTTTCCAAATGCTCAGCAGAAGTTTTAAATTAGTGCAGTGCTACAAATTCAGGAACTGAAGAATACTTCATGGTAGCGGGAAGGGGGGCAATTCTCATCAGGAAGAACAATGCCCTCATTTTAAGCTTCCACCTCTGCTTCTTCTCCAGGAAAGGCAACTTCCTTTTCCATAGCTTTCATCCCTCCCTCTTCAACCCCTGTTTAACGTAAATTAAAACTGGCCCTAAGTGGACTTCCAGCCACTTTGGGATTTGGATTTTTTTTTTTCATCTATTGGAATTTTTGGCAGTTGATGTGGCCCTCATGGGGTACAGACATGCTGCTGTTGCCCACCCCTGCCCATCTTAGTTTTCCTACTTTATTTCAAGAGAGGAGTGAATAGAGGTCTGCTAAAAAGTTTTCCTTGAGGTAGATGTGGAGACTGGATGGGTTTAGTAAAAGATTTGCAGATGGTTCAAGACGTACGAGAGTTTGTGAACGGCAGGAGTTCTAGCAGCCAAGAACTCCTACTCCCATGTCAGCATCTCCATTTTTGTCTACAAGCCTTGTCCCCATCCAGTGCGTTTGGCTTTGTTTCCTCCATTGCCAAGCAACCCACAAATGCCTGACTCACCTCCACCCCCAGCAAGGGGATTTCCACAGCAATTCTGGCTCCATTTTCCCCAATTGGCAGAAGCTGTGGACTAATATCCCTCCTCCCTATGCCCAAGGAGTCTTGCCTCTGATCTCTCTGCCCATTCTGGCCTCGATGCATCATAGCTTGGCAGGAGAGAAGGGGTCCACTACACTGAGGCATGAGGTATACACAGATTGATATTTTCAGAATTGCCACGAGATGGCTCCCTTCTGCCATCCAAGCACCTATAGAACCCAACTGGAGGGCTGCAGGACAGGATCCTGTTCCTTCCTTGGTAATTTAAGAATATAGGGTGGAGGACTTGAATATTCAAATGTTGCCTCATGTAAGAAAAATTCTCTGGATGTGGAAAGCTACTATTCCACAATGAATGATGGTTGTTGAGTGTCTTCAGGTTGTTTCTGACTTATGGATTTGGAGAAGGATGGTCTTTGCCTTCCTCTAAAGCTGAGAGAGTGGGTCACCCAATGGGTTTCCGTGGCTGAATGGGGATTTGAACCTGGGTCTCCAGACTCATATTCCAATGCTCAAGCCACACCATGCTGAGCGATAGGCTAAGATAAATGTGCCTCATTTGCTAGCTTAGGATTTGCATGAGGGATCAGTTTTTGTTTCCTGAAATGGTATTTGTTCTTCAAGAACTGGTTTTATACCCTTTCCAAACTTCTGCAAGTACTGTTTTTGAGAACAGGTAGCATACCCTCCAACTGTCCTGATTTGGAAGGAGCAGTCCCACTTAATCCTCTGTCATCCCACTTTTTCAGATGCTTTAAAAATGCCCCACTTTCCCCTTTTGTCCTCAGCTTACTTAAGTTGCTGTAAACTGACTTCAAATGCAATAGTAGTTTGTTCTCAGTTAATCAGCAGGGGAGAGAGAAGAGGAAGGGTGGGATCTTGCTTTTCCCAGTACATTCATGCAAAATCGAATTCCTGCAGTCTCTTCTATCTTCTGTGTTCTCCCTCAGTAATAATTTTTGCCTTCTTAACCATGTTCTGACGTTGTTTGGCCCCATGTGTCCTGGTTTTCATCTTTAAAATATTGAGGATATGATTTAGCACAAAATTGTTGTTAGTGCTGTCTGGCTGCATGCTTGCCATGTTGTGGAAAGCCGTACCTATTTTTAAGCATCCAGTTCAATGGAAATCAATCTGTTGGGTGCTGCAGTGAAGCCAACAGTGAGCAGATGTGGTGGGTTGATGGTCGTAATATCCCAATCTCTCTTCTCTTCCTTGGGCCATGATGATAACATTTTAATTGTTGACTTTGACTTTTAAATTAGAGAAATCTGGGTGCTTCAAGTCATCTCCTCCTATCTCTGTGTTTTGCCCTTCCTTCTGCACAAAAGGGAGAAGGTCTCTTGACCTGCTTAATGTGGTGGTTGGTTACTGAGACAATGTACTTGGAATTCTAAAAACCACTGTACAGATGCTGAGTAGCTATGGGCTGATTTCTATTCACAAGAGTTTAGCTGGTAGGCGGTAGTTGGTGGGGTTTTAGTGGTTTTCTTTTATGAACATTACTCATATTGAATCTTTAGAATAAGGCAGTGAACCTCCCTTCCAGGACTACATTGTCTAGGAAATTTAGAATAGAGATCTTATTGAATTGTAGGTCCAGGAAACTGAACACTTCTCTTCCTCCTGCTGCATAAGTGCAACCAGACAATGGCTTTGTGTGATCCCGTGTCCAGCCGTTGGCTTTGTAGGGAGGTAAAACTGCCCCAAAGCACTGTCTGGCTGCTTTTTTAAAAAAAACCCCTCCCAATTCAGCACAATCCATGGGCTAATGTGTGATACCTCCTAGGGTGGCAACCAAAACAAGGACTAACGCTGGTGTTAACCAGCCTAAGGTGGTAGTACTTATACACATTTCCCTGTGGGTAAGCTCCCTGAAAATGGCAACACATTTCTTGAGCAGACATGTTTAGGATTGCAGCATGAGTGGAACAAGAAGGAATATGTTTCATCTGCTAGGTTTCCATTTCCTAGGCATGAAATTTCATAACTACTGTGTGGTTAGATGAAAGGACACATAAATCCATCCTTCCTTAATCATGAATGTAGACAGCTCTACTGGGGTGGCATATTCTTTTGCCCTGCCCTGTTTTGTGGAAAACGCAGGATAGTTTTTCTGGTATTTAAAAGAAATTAGCAAGGAGGTTGGCTCTTCGCTGGTCTTAAACAAGTCTGACTTACTTGGAGTAGATTCCAGTTTCTACAAACGTGGGCCTTTTTGCTAGGAAAGTGTATGTGTAATCTCTGTTTTTTAAAAACTTGGTACACCTCTGAAACAAGAATGCCCATAGTGCATTAAAATAATTAAAATAATTGCAAGAAGGAGTGTCTTCCCAACCTACCTCTCAGCCATGAAGCTTTATATGCGTGCACATTTAATTACATTCTTAAGGTAAGCAACCTGGGGTGCTGTGTTTTTTAATAACTGACTCTAACAGGTGACACATCTTCAAAAAGTTGGGTTCTGTACCATGGATAACATCAGAAAATGAGCCACTTTGTGCTTGGATGCAGTTTCTACTTGTAGGAAAGCAGCAAAGGGCTGTTTGCTTGCTTATTTATTTATTTGTTAGAAATATTTATATACTTTCCTGTATCTGAAGATCTCAGGGAAGCTTACATCAGTTTAAAACAAGAAATAATAATTTTAAAAGACTAAAACCATATTAAATAGCTTATCAATTACATTTCAAACTGGTTAAAACAGTTTTAAATAATGGCAACCAAAAGACTTGGGTAGGTTGGGTAAAAGCAGGCATGAAGGCGTTAATAAAAAGTGTAGTATTTCTCCAGCAGCTCAGTACATAAGAGCATTTCCCATGCGATACCTGTTTGTGGCAGCAAACTTGTAGCACATGGGTGTGAATCTCACCCCCTCGGGGCAAGTTCCTGCTGCTTGAAGAGTGCGCTATTGAGTGATGACTTCCGTGTACAAATGAGCCATTGCAGTTGGAACGTCACTGATAAAATTTTTATTTTGTCTGAGACACAGCAGAGGTTGTGACAGTTATTCATGCATTTAGGAGCAAATCACTAGGTGGTGAGAGGGCCACTGATGTACATGTATGTGTGAATCAGCTCTTAACATGAAGTGGGAGGAAGTGTGTGAAGTGTGATTAAGAAGGAGTATTTCTTTATTCCCGAACTGCTTGTTTCTAGCCAAGCAAAGATGGCATTTTTCTCTCCCAGTGTGCTTTAGTCTAATATGCAGAGAGAGGGAACCTTTGGCTGAAAAGCAGAGCTACAAGAAAACTCTGCAATACATCATGTCACTTTTCTAAACATAGGCCCTTTCCACACCGGGGTATTAAAACGGTTCAGAGCGACCTCCCACGGAGGCCGTCTGCACCGTGGAGTGGATTGGGGCGGACTACTTTTCGTAGTTCCGCACCTCAATCTGCTCCAAAGCGATCGGAACTGGCGACGCTGCATGTTTTTCAAAAACCTCTTTTCAGAGGTTTTTAGGAAGCACGAAGCGCGCAGCCCCGCGCAGCTCCGTCGCCGCGCTCCGGTGCAGATTTGCAGGTGCGCACTAGCACGTGCCTGCCGATCTGCCGGGGGCGGGCTTCCGGCTGGCAAGCTTCTCCGGTTGGTGGAGAGCCTCCGCCAGCCGGAAGCCGCCATTTTGGACGCCGGAGGAGGGCGGAGCAGCGAGCTCGCGCTGCTCGGCGTGGCGACGGACTTACCCGGCTGCCGGCAAGCTCCGTTTCAGCGCGTTTCGCCCCGTTTCCCCCTCCACATGCAGAAAGGACCATACTCTTGTTAAAGAGGAATGAACTCCACAGCCTGCAGCGGGAGTGGGAATCTTGAGGAATGCTGGGAGATGCAATCAAACACCATCTGGAGGGCTGCTGCACAAAAATAAGAGACCCTCCCTGGTTTATTGTAATATCAGCCGTTGTTACGTGCATCAGGTGCCTGTGTTGTTTTAAGCTACCCTAACTGGATTCTGTGTCATGCTTGTGAAGCCTCAGACTACATCATCTCACCCCCCTCCCATTAGCTTCCAAAACAGGTCCAGGCAATTTGGAGCCCTGTCATTTTGGACCACAACTCTGATAATTCCTCACAATTGGTTATGCGGGTGGGGGCTGATGGGAATGGCAGGTCCCGGGGGCCATTAACACTCTCCCCGGCTCTTAAGGGAACAGATGTGGGAAACACCTGGCCCTCCAGATGTTATTGGACTGCACTTACCAGCAGTCCTCACCGATGGCTGTGCTCCTTGGGCTACTGAGAGTTGCAGTCCAGTAACAGCTGGAGGGCCACATGATTCTCAGCCTGTATTAGGTGCTAAATTTAACAGTGGCCGAGCAGCATGGTGAAGGGAACATGGCAATATCACCTTAATAGTTGGAGAGTGTTTCCCTATGGTTCTCCCCGCGTCTTGCTTCCCATGATCTTTAAAATGGGTGAGAATTGTTTTTGGAGTGCACGTTCCAGCATTCCTCACCACTGGTAATGCCAGCTAGGAGGTGCTGGGTCTTACAGATTGAACAGCCCCTGGAGAGTCCAAGATCTGCACCCCAGACTCTAAAAGGAAGATGTTAAATGGTATAGTTGGCGTAAGCCTAGCGCCAGGATAAGGCCTGGGGTTGCCTAGCATTATCACCTTAATTGATCTCAGCAATGGGGAGGCTTCCCAACAATTTGTCTGCTGACGTGCTGCCCTGAATACCAGCGGTTTCTCCAAAGACCCCGGCATCCAAGCATATGAGTTCCTTCCTTCCCATTAAACACCTGCCCGGATGCCGGGAATGTCTGGAACCCAAGAATTCAGGTATTCAGAGCAACAGCATTCCAGTAGCGCTTTCGGCCGTGCCAAAGACTGCCTGCCAGTTTCCAGTAGCTCCTCTGTGAAAAATTCCACCGGCCCGGGGCACGGGGCCGACTCTCTGTTGGCAAGCTGGGACAGGGCACCATGGGTGCTTGAAGCCCGGCCCCGTCTTGCTGCCAGCCTGGAGGTAGAGTGGAGGACATGCCGCCAGCTCACTTCTCTCCTTTTTTCCTTTTCTTGATTCTGAGCCACTTTCCCTCTAGACGGAAAGAGCTGGGGAGAACCGAGGGGGAACCCCTGATGATTAACCTATTGCTAGGCAGCTGCCAGACCTTGGCCTGCTGCTAGGCTCAAGTTGACTGTGCCTCTTTTCTGCCTTAGAAGTACCTATAAACAGGATGCAGGAAAGGATTTCCCCCACATTCTGGAATTAATTTTTTCCCCCTTGACTCACAAGAGTTGTCTGAACCGAACTATGGGAGTACAAAAGACTTGTCCTGAGCCCTGTGTTGACCATTAGCCTGGGACTTACCTGTCTTTGCCAGAACCTTTGCCAAAATTCAGAATTTGCTGAATCTCATAACAGCCCTGTAAAGTAGACCAAGGGACAAAAATGGGAAACGCTGTCTATTTTGTCTGTACTCTTTTACTGCTAACACAGGGATACCTTAGTTAACAACGCTTCTGAAAGTGAATGTTTTACAAAGTGTTTTTGTGCCCACACGGCCCCTCTGATTCTTGTCGTTCTCTGTCCAGCTTGACTTTTAATAGCAGCATTAGTATTGGAAGGGTGGTGAAGGCATGCTGGAGAAACAATAAGAATTTCAGTGTTGGGCTGCTTAGAAGAGATTACAGCAGTTTCCTTTTGCCTAAGCCTACTGGGAAGGGGAAATTTCCACCTCTCCTCAAGTCTTCTCCCTGCTGAGTTATTTAAATGCAAACCACTTTTATATTTAGAATTCATAGTTTGCAGCAACTGAGCTAAGCTGAGGCCAAAGGGGGAAAGGAGGCGAGAGAAACTGATATTTTAAAAGGAGCCGAAAAAGTGGGATGGCAGAGGATTAACTGAGACTGTCCCAGCCAAATTGGGACAGTTGGAGGGTATGCTTTTTTTCCTTTTTGTTCCCCAACCCACCCTGTATGAGCCCTGGTGGCGCAGTGGTTAAATGCCGGTACTGTAGCTACAAGGTTGTGAGTTCAGTCCTGCTGGGCTCCAGGTTGACTCAGCCTTCCATCCTTCCACAGGTTGGTAAAATGAGCACCCAGTTGTTGGGGGCAATTCGCTAAAACATTGTAAACCACTTAGAGAGCACTTAGCTGATAAGTGGTGTAGAAATACACATGCTATTGCTGTATTTCTCATACATTTTCAATCCTGTCTTTGCATTTTGTCTTGTTTTTGCAGCAAGAGACAAGATTTTCAGAATACTCTGTACCCTCGGTTGAATTCTGCACTTGCAGAATTACGAAATGCACACACCTCACCCTGAAGCTGACTCTGGGGCCAGAATCTTAGCAAAGCTTGGGAGTTGCAGAACTTTGGCTTGGGATGCGTGGCCCGTCGTAGTCAGGGCCGTACGTGCCCGTGATCGTGGACTTGGAGCGGGATGTTTCTAGCCTGACGATGATGAGGTCACAGCAAGGAAGATTGCAGGGTGCAATTGGCCTGCAAGACGCTTGTGGTTTGACACAACTGTTTGTTTTTCTCCGCTTGTCGCCCTCAGCCCTGTTTCCCGGGAGCTTGTGGGAGGTTGGTTTGGCTTTGGTACAACTTGCAAGGCTGAAGAAAGTTTCCCAAAGGATGGTCTTTTTGTGCAGAAGGATCAAAGAATGAGACACAGAGTCAACCAACCTACATATCTGAGGGATTTTTCCTCGATCAGCCCTATCCTGGATCCAACCCCAAGTTCTAACCTTTCATTATTAATAATAGCGTCTGTTCTTTCCCAAGCATTCAAAACACTTCATGTCCAGCTGTCTTGGTAATATTTACAACAAACCAAAGAGGCAAGTCAGTACAGTCATCCCTCCACATTCAGTAGGGTTAGGGGCACTGGACCCCCATGGAAGTGGAAAAACTGTGAATAACTCTAGGCCCTCCCAAACCGTATTTAACACACACAAAAAGTATGATCCCTATATTCAACCCACCGTGGATTCCTTTGAGGCATCAGGGTTCCTTCACAAGGCAGAAGTGGGTGGCCGGTGGGGCTGACTGCCACCTCCACTGCTCCCCACACCTTTTAAATAGGGATTTATGAGTCTTGTTCGCAGTTTCTCAGTCTCACGAGGCTTGCAGTCCCTATTAAAAATGGCCGAGGGAGGCAGCAGAGGTGACAGCAAATAATCCGTGAATAATCAACTCTGCAAAAGTGAAACCCGCAAATGTAGAGGGCTGACTCTATTATTATCCCCATATTACAGATGGGAATACTGAGGCAGTGAAAGCGAATGGGAGGGAATGAATGGCTTGCTTAGGGGCTGATGACTGACCCAGTAACTTTCTCACTCATAGTTCTTATACTTTTAATTGCTATTCTTGGCCCCCTAGTTTTGAAGGATTATTTTTTCTGGGTGAGTTAGTAACTTCTAGGTGGTCAGGTATTTTGGGATGGGGTGGTTGCTGAATGCTATGTTACATGAACCAGCTGGTTGGGAAGATACAGAGGGACATTTATACTGAGCAGATTACCTGTTTGGTTTGCAAGAAGCCAGGTCGCCTTGTTTTTCTGCTTCCACCTCACTCACCCCTGCTTTATGATTCATTTGTCAAGACCTGACCGCAGTCCAACCCTGCCATATAGGCACCTAGGTAGGCACCCTTCAGGTCCGGCCCAACCCAGTCGGGAAGTAGATGAAAGGTTTGGGGTTTTTTTCCTTTTTGTTATTTCACTTGAGAGTGACTATCTGACATGGATTGATAACGTTGCTGTAGTTATGAGAGCTATTTAAGTCCATCACAACTTGTAGTCTGAAAAAACTGGTTTTTTTACATTGACTTTAAAAATACATGTGCACATAAGATTTGAAATAATTTGAAACATGCTAGAGGAGAGTTCTGCTGATAGCATGGACCACCAAAATACAAATAAGTGGTTCTGACATCATATTAAGCCTGAACTCTCCCTAGAAGCCAAGATGACTAAATTGAGACTGTTGTACTTTGGACATATCAAGAAAAGAAACGACTCATTAAGTAAGACAATGATGCTTGGTAAACTGGAAGGTGGTGGATAGATTTGAGTGGATAGACCTAGTCAAGAAAGCCATAGTCTTGAGCTTGCAAGACCTGAGTGGATCTGTTGATAATAGAGTGACTTTGAGATTTCACATTCACGAGGTCACCATAAGCCAAAGTTGATTTGATGGCAGTTAACAGCAAGAAGGAAACGTTGCTGAGAACCAGTTCTTATTAACTATGACAGCAGAAGTTTCTAGACCTTATGGCTGCAGTATGAAAGTGTGTAAGCCGATGTGGTGCTTTCCACATGTATTGGACTACAACTCCCACAATCCCCTAGTCAGCTATTCTGGCAGCTGTAGCCCACCACATGTGGTAGGCACCAGATTGGGGAAAGCAGGTGTGGCTGGTACCTACTGAACTCTCAAAAACTAGAGCGACAGTTGTCAAAATAAGATTATCAGTGTCTGAGGGAGAATTTTCGAAGGCCTAGGTAACATCTTTCTCTGTTCCACGGTCAGCAAGAGCAGAATATATAAAATTTTTTCTGCAGTTATTCTAGATCACTTGCATGGTTTACAGATCATGTAACCCAGCTTTCATATGTGCAAAAATAATATAGCATAGAGTAGGGATTCTTTTATTCTGTACAGAAAGGGAAAGATCATAGCACACCTAGTCACGGATGCATTAGAATGTCATAATTTTAATCTAAAGCTTGTAGAACCTATCCCCGAAAGCCTTGCGGTCTAAATCACAGAATATAGCAGAGAAGTGAAGGAAAAAACAAGGCTAATGAAGTGGACTGACTGGGAATGAGAGCATCCAGGATCCCATGCAGCATCCAGCATTTCACTATGAAATCCAGGACGTGTGTAGCCAAGCAACATCAGAGTGTGGTCAAGATGGCGAAATTTATTAATGAGAAAAAACAAGCTGGAAGAGACCGAAGCAGTTTGCTTTTGCCTAAGCCTACTGGATAGGGCAGGACTCTACTTCCTTCCCTCCCCTCCCTAATTTGCACTACATTTGCGCTTTTAACTCAGTTTGCAGCAACCGAAGTAAGCCCGAGGAAGTTGCAGGAGAAAAGTTGGAACATTTTAAAAGCAGCTGAAAAAGCGGGACGGCAGAACGTTGAGCGGGACTGTCCTTGCCAAATCAGGACGGTTGGGGGGTATGGTCCCATCGAAGGGTTGCTACAGCGAAAACTGAAGACAGATCCTGTACCCTGCATAGTTGTATATGAAGGGATTTTGTAGTATCTGTGAGACTATAATGAAAAGAAGTTTGTAGCATAAAGCTATCCATGGACTCCAGAAGTAATTTCTGCAAGAGTTGCTCGTTTCTTGGTTGTGTGACAAGCGGCACCTGCTGAAATGCTCTCTTCTACACAACCGTGAAAGGTATAGGGGCTGTCTCTAGTTTCCAGTCTGGCAGCCCTAAAGTTTGAAGTTTTAGGAGTTGGGTTATCTGAGGCCAGTGTTTTGCTGGTTTCTCTATCATAAAGTTGCCTGCTTTTGTTTAGGGCCTGCCGTGCGTCTGGCACGCTGTCAGGGAGGCCCTGGGGCTATTTCAATCTCCTGTGGGCTGTTTTAATGATACCTCTTTGTGGCCTGAAATTGCACCATAGTCCCTGAGTCACTGGCCCCATCACAAAGACTCCCCAGCCCCTCTCTCCACCAGTCTGAACCCCCCCACCTGAGCCGTGAGTCACCCGCTGGTGAGTGGGTACGGGCCCACTCGAGGGAGCAACCTGATCAGACAGCTGTGTAAACATGCGAGACAGTGGCGCTCTTTGGAGGAAGAGACGGGCAGCGGGAGCACATGCGGGCAAAAGCAGAGGTCTGAATCCCCTTTGTGCAGCTGGACCCCCTCATTGTACTGATTCAGCGGTGGGGGAAAAAAATCATTTCTTTTTCATGCCTCCGTCTGTCAGTGGGCAGGCAAGTATACACATTACTAAATTTTGCCAGTAACTCTGAACAGATGCACCTGCTCTGCATCAAGAAAGGCATATTCCCTCTCTCATGCGCACACGCACCCTGCGTTACGGTGGTGTATATGCTACAGTTCTGAAATCGCCTTGTGCACGTGCAGAAATTTGAACACAGAAGCTACGTGGACTACTTCGTTTTCTGGAAGCAGATGTGTATAAATATCAAGGCAAAGGTAGACACATTAAAACTCCCAGGGGCGAAAATGCTCCCCACACTTCCGCAGCTACCCGGCCCTGCCCTGCATTTGGTAGGCATTGATTAAAAAGAATATTTTGTCAGTTTCTTCCTTAAGGCTACACGGAAGTTCTGGAAAGCAATCTCTGTAATTCTTACGGCATACCTTGTAATTAGTTCAAATGAAACTTTCAATGTTTAATAACATGCAAAACAAGGAAGTGCACTCAGTTTTGATTATTGTTATGAAGTTGCAGTATTTAAATGTTCTAGGCACACAAGGTAGATCACCTTTCCCCCACCATCTAGTGCTTTCCTTTACTAGATGAGAATCCACATTAGGTGAATGGTGGGCCAGAGAGTAGTCTTTTCACCACCACCTCTACACCCAGAGAAATGTAACTATGCCCAGGAGATTGCTGACCTGAAGCATTCAGAATCCCGCCACCCTTCTCCTCCTCTTGAGGAGGAGGAGGAGAAACGGTGTGTTCAGCTCGCCAAAAATCTCAGCTATTCTAAACAGAGCAAGCAGGAAACCTCGACAGGCATCCATTTGCATCTGGGTCCATGCGGGTGAGCCCATGGCAGGTTGCCTTGGCGTTGGTAGATTCTGAACTTAAATGCTGTAGTGCTAGATAGTTTAGAATCACCCTGTACAGCCTAGATGGTGGCCATCCCACACAAGGGGGTGGTGCAGCTAGTAAGGAGTTGTTGCTTGAGCCCTAAGGCTGCCGACACATGGAAATTAACACATCAGGCATCCTTATGTTTCAAACAGGGCCCTATGCCCTACATGCAGATGGTCCCGGGTTCAAATCCTGGTTTCTCGAGTAAAAGAATAGCTGTCTGATGGCTCCAGAGGACTTCTGGCAGAGTCTCTGGAAAGTCCGTGCCCATCGGTATAAATCAGGGTGGGCAATGTGCGCCCTTTCAGATTTTGTCAAACTGCAGTTCCCATTGAGATGTCAGATCCGGTTGTGGTCACGCACACCACAGTTACATCCTAGCTGGATTAATTTAACACAGTCTATGTGGGGCTGCCTTTGGACACAGTTCAGAAACTTCAGCGCGTTCAAAATGCTGCGGCCAGGCTGCTGACTGAGACTGGCTACGAGGAACACGTTCCTCTCTTGTTGAAACAGCCTCGCTGGCTACCACTCTGGGCAGAATTCAAAGCTTGGGTCCAGGCTATCGGAAAGACCAGCTATCCCTATATAAGCCTGTCTTCTGGGGAAGGCTTTCTCTTGGTTCCACCACCACGACAGGCACGTTTGGTGAGTTCATGAGACAGCACCTTCTCGGTGGCTGCACCAAGGTTGTAGAATTCTCTCCCATAGGATGCTCCGTTGGCCCCTTGTCTACTCTTTCCACCAGGAGGCAAGATTTTGGCTCAAAATTCAGAGAGTTTAAAGAGGTCTGTGCTTTTATCTTTTCTATTATGTTTAAAATGTGTTTTAGAAATCATAGAAATCATAGAAATGTAGAGTTGGAAGAGACCACACAGGCCATCCAGTCCAACCGCCTGCCATGCAGGAACACCCTCAAAGCACTCCCGACAGATGGCCATCCAGCCTCTGCTTAAAAACCTCCAAGGAAGGAGACTCCACCACACTCCGAGGCAGCAGATTCCACTGCCGGACAGCTCTGACCGTCAGGAAGTTCTTCCTGAGGTTCAGGTGGAATCTCCTTTCCCGCAGCTTGAATCCATTGCTCCTTGTCCCGGTCTCTGGAGCAGCAGAAAACAAGCCCTCTCCCTCCTCTACATGGCATCCCTTCAAATATTTAAACATGGCTATCATGTCCCCTCTTAACCTTCTCTTCTGCAGACTGAACATATCCAGCTCTCTAAGTCTGTCCTCATAGGGCTTGGCTTCCAGGCCCTTCACCATTTTGGTCGCCCTCCTCTGGACCTGCTCCAGCCTGACCATGTCCTTCTTGAATTGGGGTGCCCAGAACTGGACACAGGATTCAAGATGAGGTCTAACCAAAGCAGAGTAGAGTGGTACCAGTACCTCCCTCGATCTAGACACCATACTCCTATTGATGTAGCCGAGAATTGCGTTGGCTTTCTTGGCTGCCGCATCACACTGCTGACTCATGTTCAGCTTGTGGTCTGTTAAGACTCCTAGATCCCTTTCACACGTGCTGCCATCCAGCCACGTGTCCCCCATCCTATATTTCTGCATTCCATTTTTTCTACCTAAGTGCAGGACCTTACACTTCTCTCTGTTGAATTTCATTTTGTTAGCCTGCTAACTGCTTTAAATTTGTTTTTGCCTTAAAAATTGTTTGTTTAATTCAGGATTTCTCAACCAGAGTTCTTTGGAAGATATTGTGACTGAATCCTCCCACACACACCCCGTTTCTTTTTTTAGGCTGTAAATGTAATAATTTTTACATAGGGGTTCCCAGAGACCTGAATAGATTTCTCTAGGATAAAGAGGTTGGGGAAGGTTGGTTTCATTGTGTTTTAACATGTACTAAGAGTGTTTTGGCTCTACTTTATTTTAAATTGGATGTAAGCTGCCTTTGGTCGTATCCAAGGAGAAATGTGGGATATCAATTTAATGTAGAAATAAATTCCTCACCATTGGCTCCATTGGTTGGGGATGCTGGAAGCTACCATTCAATATCTGGAAGGCTGGACTGTGTCTACCCCTGGAGTCAGCCATACTTACACATCTAACTCAAAATGTAAAGGGACTGAATGGGAAAATGGAAGAGGCATGGGTGTGGGAGCATTTGAAAGCTGCAAAGTCGGAGTTTTGGGCCTCGGCCCACAACATGGCCAAGGTAAGGGCTCCTGGGTAAACGTGGAACGGTGAATCGGCTCTGGAGTTTCGTTCAGATTCAGAAGAAGCACTCTTAGGTGTTTGAACCTACGGAGGGAGAGAGAAAGTTCAGCACCCTTGGAGAGTTCCTTCCAAGTTTGAGCCGAAAGCTGGAGTGGATCCGTTGCTCAACGGACGGGGAAGCCGACACTGATCCCCACAAGGAAAAGGCTTATGGGCTTTGTGGCAGAATTGGGGGGGATAGATTCCTTTTTTGGACTACAGTGCCCAGAATCCCCCAGCCAGGGATTCTGGGCATTGTAGTCCAAACTTGTCCGAGCTCTGGCTTTGTGAATGCACAGTTGACTATGTGTGGGTGAGAGGACATGTAGGGTAGGGGGGGTGGGTGGGAGTGATGAGCTGGGCAGGAAGCTGCCCTGACTGTGGGCTGATGCCTCGAACAAACCCCACAGAGTCCAGCTCTTTCCTAGTCGGCCGTTACCAGTCACCTGGACCCCGTCGAGGCCCAACGGGGAAACACTTCGCTTTGATGTGGCTTGGCTCTCGGAGCGAGAAGGGGGCCCTCCCGACTCCCCTCACCCCGTCCCATATGCAGACTCCCCAAGGGGGTCTCTGATGTGGTCGTTCCTCGCAGCTGCTCTGGGGTCACCCGAGCCCTGCTCCCGCAACCTCTTCCAGGAATTATTGCTGGCGTCCCTCCCAGGTCCAGAAGCAGTTGGAGGCAGGGGGGAAACAAACCCAATGAACTTGTCCGGACAAACAAAGGGGTCAACGGAGGGCAGGAATTCAGGGAAGGAAGAGTGGGAATGCGTCTCTGGGAAAGCTGGAGGCCTGAGAGATCAGACCGGAACGTGGAGAAGTTTCTCCTATTTTTTTTGGACTGCAGTTTCCAGAATCCCCCAGCCAGTGCGGTCAGTCATGTTAGTTCTGCATCAAACTCAGGTCTAGCAAGGGGAGCAAGGGCAGGCTTGTGCCTGGGGAGGTTTTAAAAAAAAAATAGAAGAAACTAAGAAATCTCTTTTGGGATGGGGGGAACGGTCTGTTGCCAGATCTTGATAAAAGGGAATAGATTGCAACAGGGAAGACTGTTACAAAGCAACTTTTGAGTCTAAACGTAGCTCATTTCCAGGGTTCAGAGCACTTTGCCTGCATTTTCACAATAATTCTAACAATAACCCTCTGAAGTAGGCTGATCTCATTCTTGCCATGTTGTGTACTCTCCAACTATCCCAATTTGGCTTAGACAGTCACACTTTTTTCAGCTAAAATGTCCCGTTTTCGCTTTCCTCCACCCACTTACTGTCCTCAGTTTACTTCCTTTGCTGCAAACTGAGTTCAAAGTAGGAAAGTAGTTAGCTCCTTGATTTACAAGCGAGGAAAGGAGAGGAGGGGTTGAAATCTTGTCCTTCCCAGTAGACTCAGGCAAAAGCAAACTGCAGCTTCTCTGAGCCTGCGCGTTCTTCCTCATTAATAAATTCTGCCACGTGGACCACTCTCTGATGCTGCTTGGTTACATATGTCCTGAGGATTGGGGGGGTTCCTACCTGGAACTGAATCAGGGACTTTTTCAGGCAAAGCAGATACTCTGCCACGGAGCTAAAGCCCTTCTCTTAAAGCTGAGAGCGGGAAGCTGACTATCAGGACACATCGAAAGCAGTCGACATTCTGTTGTTTCCGCCCAAGAACTGATATTTGGGGACATATTTATTCCAGAACAGGGTCAGCTTTAAGTTAAACCAGGGTGGGCAACTGTGAAAGTCTAGGGGGCAGAGTGAGGCTGTTGTCTCAGGAGTCGATGCTGGGAGGTGGCAGCAAGGTGTTAGAGGATAAAGCAATCTGCTAAGCATCTTTCTTACACATCTTAAGCCAGCCTGATGCCTCCGGAGTGGTGGAATGTGTTCTCCCGTCGCTCAAGTTGAATTGCCAACCCAGCTGATCGGCAGGTCAACTTGTATATGAAATAGAAGGGATTGCCATCTTGTTTTGAGCTTCTTTGCCACAGGCAGAAAAATAATATGTTGACCCTGCTCTATTTATATCGTGGCAATCTCCAGTAAACCTCTCTTCTCGCACAAGCTTGCTGAATTCCATAAATTCATTATCCTTTGGGTCATTTAAGTTGTCTCTCCTCAATCTCAGGCAATTGGATAACCCCAAGTTCTAATATAATGAGACAGGGAGAGAAGGAAAAAGAAAAAGAAAAAAGAACTTGTCTTTCATCCATCTAGACCAGTATTTCATTATTTCCAACAGCAGACAGCCAGATGCTTCTGGGATGTTCAAAGGTCTGAAGGCAGCAGCCTCCAGTGGTGAGTCCCTGACATCTGGTATTTATTTATTAATCATTCTGTTAATTATGGCTCCTGATACCCCCACACTCTAGTACAACAGTTCCCAGAGCGGCTTACCAAACTAAATGAAAATCAAAGGAGCAGGAATAAAATTAACAAACAAATGAAAGCAATAACAAGCAGCAGCAGGAGCAAAGCCAGACTTTAAACTGTGAGTTCAACAGTCAGGTGGGAATTTGAAAGTGTGTGACCTGGTGCCGAAAGGGGAAGAAAATTACTATCGGGCAAATGTCTCTGGGTAAATAATGCCAGAGCACCACAAAGCACCCCCATATTCTTTCATAGAGATTGAAAAGGATACTTGTTGGATTGCATACATTTCACAGGTGACAATTGGGACACACGGGGCCAAGGAACATCAGAGTGCGGTCAAGATGGCAAAAGTTGTTCGTGAAGAAGAACACACAAACCAGGAGAGGTTGCATCAGTTTTCTGTTGCATGAGTCTACTGGGAAGGGCAAGACTCTGCCTTGTTCTCTCCTCTCACTGCTGATAAGTTAATGGAATGCAAACTACTTTTTCACTTTGAACTTAGTTTACAGCAATTGAAGTCAGCTAAGGACAAAGCAGGGAGAAGAGAGAAGAAGAGAGAGAAACTGGGACTTCCTAAAAGCCCTTGAAAAGTGGGATGACAGAGGTTAAGTGGGGATGCCTCCACCAAATCAGGACAGTTGGAGAGCATGGGCTCAGAATCCCCAAGCCAACAAAATAAATTTTCCAAGCATTACTTTCTCCTTTCATACTGAATACAGATTCTATTTGACTGTTTATTGGTTTACTGCTACCCACAGCTAACAAGGAGACTGGAAGGCAGGGATTTAAATTAATCTCTCTCTTTTCACACACCCCTCCCACTATCTAATAATGTAGATAATTCACCTAATTCAAGAGTAAGGAACTTGGCACCCTCCAGGTATTTTGGACAGGAGGTCCCTGGCTAGCATAAGACTACAGGTGCGGTTGTGTGAATTGTAATCTCAACCATCTGGAGGACACCCATTGCAGGCCTTTTGTAAAGCCATCTAAGGAAGACGCAGGAACATTTTAAGTGAGGAAGACGTAGAAAGGACGGACTAGGTAGACGAGAGGCAGATCTGTCTGATGAGGCTAGAACAAAGAGGTAAAGTTATCAAGAGTCATCTCTTTATGCCCAGTTTGGAACAGGCTGATCTTGATGTTTTTGCTGAGTTGAAAATACCTGAGGGCCCATCTTTTGCTTCCTGGTGGCAGAAGCCAGGGTGTGCTTCCTTTCCCATTTGTATTCTTGTGTCTAAATAGGAATTGTGTGGTAGTAAATTCCTTTTCTCTATTCGAAATCTGCTGCCAATTAATTTTGACAGATGACCCAGAGTCGTCCATTTGCTTCCTCCCCAGGTTGTACCTGTTAAAGTTCTGCCGCTTACTCAAGTGTGAAAGCCCCTCTATTGTCCTCCCAGACGAAAATGATGGAAATCATCCCTTGAGGGTTTCAGCTAGAACAAGTTCTGCTCAGGAGGGAATGGCCAGCAGCAGAGCTGGGTGTGCGTGTCCGTCTGAGCCCTGCGACCCTTCAAGGTATCACGATGGCCAGCAGAAGCAAAGTTTGGCTCTTCTTTTCTGCCCCCAAACAGGCCATCTCTCTTCTCTCTCTGTGCCCCACCCTGTCATATAATCCCATTCCTGTCTGACCCACAGTGGAATCCATTCATCCTCGTGGGGCACTGGGTGTCTGGTCTCTGCCACTTTTGGGCGTGTGGGGGGAAACACCCTGGCACAACCGGGGAACCCCACCCATGCAGACAGGAGGAAGCAGGTGCCCACCTCTGCTGCTGTCAGCTTGTGGGATCAACCTGAAAATGGCCAGACATCGAAAGAGGCAGGCTGGCTGGCTGGTTTTGCGATTTTAAAATATCCCAGCCGGGTCTGTCCCGCCCTGCCTCTGACACCCACACAGAGCCTGTATATGAAAACACATAGTTTGAGCAAAGTTGCAAAGAGAGAAAGAGGGTGGTGATGGTTAGCAAATGCAATGTGTGTGCTGGAGGAGGGAAGGGGCAAATTCCTTTCCTTGGTGTCTTATTTACACATACTGTTAGCAGAATAATGTGGTAGAACTGTAACTCTGGTCTGCAGTTGTTGCATGTCGTATTGATTCCATGTCTGAATCAGTGTTTGGGGAAAATTTAGACACCCAGCTGGGTTTTTTTTAGGAATTTGGAGGGGGAAAAGAATCTTCCAGTCAGCATGCCCGGAATCCCCCCAGTGAGCCCCTACAGACTGAAGCCCTCTGAAAGTTGGCATCCAAAAAAGTAACATTTCCAAGCTCAGTTTTGAATGCTGCCTCATACAGAATATCCTCCAACAACATTTCACAAATGAAAACCGGAGCACATTTAACCAAGTAATAATGGACCACGTGCTAAACCACTATGGTGGCCAGATAAGCTAATGCAATTCGAGATCAGCAGGAACCTGGTGTCCTGACTGAGGGAGGTAATAGTGCCACTCTCTTCTGCTTTGATCGTACCAAGTTTGGAATACTGTGAGCCATTCTGGACATAAAAGTTCAAAAAGGATATTGACAAGCTGGAACGGGTGCAGAGGAGGGCAACCAAGGTGATCAAAGATCTGGAGACAAAGCCCTATGAGGAAGGGCTTAGGGGAGCAGGTATGTTTAGTTTGGAGAAGAGAAGAGTTAGAGGTGATATGATAGCTGTGTTTAAATACCTGAAGTGATGTCACGTGGAGCTAGCTTCTTTGCTGCTGCTCCATAAACTAGAACAGGAACCAGTGGAATCAAATTGCAAGAAAAGAGATTCCACCTAAACATTAGGAAGATCTTGACTGGAATTGCTGTTTGACAGTGGAATGAACTGCCTCAGAGAACAGTGGAGGTTTTTAAACAGAAGTCGGATGGACATCTTTCAGGAGTGCTTTAGTGGTGGATTCCTGCATGGCAGGACTCGGGTTAGATGGGCCTGGTGGTTGCTTCCAACTCTATGATTCAAAATGATTTCAGCATTCTGTCATCTTCCATCGCTCTTATTGCGTTTGGATCTCCTTGATTCTTCCATCTTTGGAACTGCATGTTAAGTAAGCCAATAATGGAGCGAGGGGGGTGGGATGAAAAAGGACGAATGAACAGAAGGGATTGGAGAGTTAAAGTAACAGCAGAAGGCAGAAAGAAAAAACTACAAAGAATAACAAGCCTTCCGAGGGTGGTCTCTCACCTCGGAAGATTTCAGCCATTAAATACAGTTGACGGTCAGCAAAGCTTCATCGTCAAGAGAAAAAGAATGAAACTCAGTGTGGATCCCCGTTTCTTATTTTTCTCCTGATCTCACAGAGACTCTCACCCAGACACAACAGGCAGCCTCCAAACTCTTCATTCTCGTTCTGCTGCATCTCGGCGTTGGGGATGACTGAATGAATTTGGTCGTGGCTATTTGACTTACCTGCTTCCAGCAAGAGCCAGAGATACCGATCAAACGGAGATGCAACAGACCATCTCCTTTCATCTAGGTGTTTCAGACTCCACAAAAGAGCGTACATCATTCATTGCTCAGTCGCACACTCATGTTACCCTTGCGTTTGGTAGAGGACTCACTGCTCCAGCCATGGGAAGGAAGGGGAAATGGTCAGATTACACGGCTCACTGTGTAGCTTCCATCCTCTGTAATTTTGAAAGGAGGTAGGAGTTAGCAGGTCCCGGAAATCCCCCACCACCTTTCCTTAGGTTGTTTCTCTTATTTTCTATTCCCCATGCAGCAGCCACCACACACAGTAGAGACTAGACTAAACAGACAACTCAGGGGCGTTTGAGGAGCCACTCTGGAAATCCAAGCTATTTACTGCCTGATTCATTTTCTCTGCCGATCGTAGGTTCCTTTCAGACAGGCTTTCTCCTTAAAAGGGGATAAAAAAAGGAAAAAAGAATTCAGTACCCCAGGCATACCCTGTGCTGCTTAGTCAAACTTTGTACTGCAATTGTAATCTCCCTGATCTAATTTCCATCTCAGCCTCCGTAGAAAATGCCAAAACAAGTGTTACCCTTGTCTTGCTTTAATTCAAGACTTCAGAATTCAGTGTTCCAGTTCGAAATTCAATTTCAGCACCAAACACAAACTGTATACTTGTATTCCGAATACCACAGTTAACTTTTTAACAAGTCAGACCAATGGTTCTTCCAGCTCAGTGTTTATTTTCTACATGGAGTGCCAGCAGTTTTTCACAGTTTCATAGAGGGGTCTTCTCCCATACCCTCCAACTGTCCCTGTTTGGCAGGAACAGTCCTGATTAGTTGTCTGTTATCCCACTTTTCCGGCTGCCTTTAAAATGTCCCAGTTTCTCTTTCTTCTTTCCGTTTTCCCACTTTGTCTCTGGCTTAGTTCAACTGCTTCAAACTGAGTTCAAAGTAAAAAAAAGTTGCTGGCAAGCAATTAATTCACAAGGCAAAAGGGGGCAGAATATTGCCCTTCCCAGGAGCCACGGGCAAAAACAAACTGCTGCAGTCTCTCCTGGGTTGTGTGCTCTTCATTAATAACTCTTGCCACCTTAACCATGCTCTGATTTTGCTTGACCACGTGTGTCCCTGTTTTTATCTGTGCAATGTTGGAGGTTATACATTTGGTCATTCTGGCTCCTGAGGCAAGATCAGGTTTGATTTGCTCTAGGACCCATTTATTGGTCATGTTGGCAGCCCATAATATCTGTAGAACTCTCTTCCAGCACCACATTTCAAATGAGCTGATTCTGTCAGTGTTCTTTGTGTTGTCCAGCTTTCACAACCATACATAGAAATTGGAACTATTCTGGACTAAGAACTCTCAAACCGTTTAGAGGACAAGTGACAACAACTATTTCTGAACATCGTGTCTCTCTAGTTTCTTCTGTGGATTCATTTGGTTAGAGCTTCTTTTGCAACTCTGCATGTTCTCAGAGGATGTCTGGTATCATTGCAAAAAAAAAAAATGCAAACGAAAGTTGGCAACCTTACGTAAAAAAATCCAAAACAAAATCAAACCCCCCACCTGGCATTGTACAAGATTAATCAGTACCATCAGTGATGATGTTTTAGAGCACACAGACTCCATCCCAAACAATGATGTCTTCTGGAAGCCCTCTTTAGCAGACGGTCCTGGGCCAGCCAACTGGACTGGGAAGTTCCTGGCATGCTGTAGCATCAAGAAGCCAATGGAAGGGTACAGCCAAGATATAAGGAGTTAATTTGCTGAGCAAGCATGATTCTGTGAGAGAAGATGACCCACTAATAGAGATTATGGGAACACTCAGAACTTACACACACATACCATCATGGGCATGAGTGTCTTCTCCTTTGACTCATTGTCATTTGGAGTTATTTGCATCCTGGGCATACGATGAGAAAGCAGCAGAGGCTCCCAAGAAGTTAGGACTGGGAAGGAGAAATGGTGTGTCTGCTTCCCAGGGTGGGGCTGGGAACTGGAGGAGAAAAGTCAGAAAGTGACCGTAAGGCCTCAATGAGCTAAAGCGAGGGTTGCCAGATCTCAGAGCCTGGCCCTGACTCTCCAGTTTTCACGAGTCGCTTCCAGATGGGAGAGGAGGGTGGAAAGGCTCCACTTTGTGAAAGGGGGCATCTCAGGGAAAGGGCTGTGGCAGCAAAACTCCAGCTCAGCTAGCAAAGCAAGGGCTGGCTACCGTTTTTAAGGGTTCATTGATTTGTTGCTGCAACTTACAAAGACTTTTCGGGGGTAGGGGAGAGAGCTCTGTGGATTTACTCCCTTAGCTTCTTCCTTCCTTTCCCAGGCCGTTTCCACACTGGACTGTTATAGCGTGATGATTCCACTTGCAACATCCTATGGAACCCTGGCATTTGCAGACTGGCCCCTCCTGAAACTGCAAACCCCAGGGTTCCATAGGATGTTGCAAGTGGAATCATCGTGCTATAACAGTCCAGTGCGGAAATGGCCCCAGTCAGTGTTATGCTAGGAATCACCCTCCACTCTGCAGCCAACCTCTTGCTAGAAGCAAGTTAACTAGATTAAAGGTTCCTTATCCTGTTGTCTTAAGCAAGTCAGAGTTATCCCTTCATTTCACCTTGATCTGGAAACAAGCCCTTCAGCTAAGATTTCCCTCTAAATTTCCAACCAGGGGAAAAAAAAGTATACTGTTGGTGTAAGTTCGAATGGGAAGCTGTGAGCCACTGTGGTTGCTACTTATGCATAAAATTTAAAGGCCTGCCTCTAGTTTTTCCCCGGGCAAACCTAAGCAGAGGCATGTTGAAGAAACAATGTTCGGTTAGACATAGGAAACGTTGTAGGTTCCTTGTGATTTCAGGTTAAGATAAACGTGTACAACATTTTCTGAGCCATGTTCCAAAACATCACAATGTGTTCTGCTGATACAATAATGCTTAGAACATCAGAATAAGATGCAAAGAACCAGTAGGATTATACTCTTTGGAGACAGTGCTTGCTCTTTATTGGTGAGTTTGTAGGTACGTCATAGTCTTTTGAGACTGAGTTGTTGCCGCTGCTGCATGTTTTTGTAAGAATTCTATATAAAGTTGGTTTAGTGGTTTGTTGGAAGTCGAACTCTGGGCTACCGAGCCAGTGACTCCATCCAGCACTCTGTTGAGTAAACTGCTGAGTTCAACCTACCATCAGACTCCATTCATGAACCTTAAAGGGTTAAAAAAAAAACCCTTTCAGAACCCAGTCCTCCTCCTTAATTATTTAATTTAATTTATATTCCTTCTTTCTCCTGCCACCTGATCCATAGTGGCTTACAATACCGAATACAGAATTCACCAAAATGTGCAGAGCAATCCCTGCTCGGAATAGAAAGATTTTTAACCAGTTGAATGTGAGAGAAACTGAAACTGGTAAATTTGCAAGGGCTTTTAACTCAGAAAAGTTTCCTTGTCTTTTCATACCAGTGGAGCAGATGTCTTGTTTTAACCTTGCTGTGAGGAGTCTTGGGTCCCATAAGAGGAGAAAGGTAGGATAGTGAACTATTTAATCGATTAGTTAAATGTAGAAGAGGGCCTCTCCAAACTGGGAATAAACAGTGTGCATCATAATCTTTCCTGTTGCAGATGAAGGGGAGTTATCAAAATTCACTAATTTCTTCATACTTGGGACACAAGTTGTCCTAACTTGCAGTCAAATCCCTACAGAGTCTTGTTGCCCAACAGGGTTCTCTGTGTATGTGAAGCTGAATTTCTTCCTAGTGACCTCATCGCTGTTTGGTATATTAATTGCCCCCCCTCAAACTTTCCTGGTGGCCTCTAACGCTGTGCCTGACCCTGGAGGGGGCTTTTTCTCCCTGACATGGGGTAGATGCATCATACTTGCGGGCCTGTGGCCAGGTCTGGATTCTAGCATTGTGGGCTCTGTTCTCCCCTTGACAGCTTCCTGGAGGGCAGCCAAAATCTTGTTCTCTGACCTGACTCTTCCAGCTTCTTGGGTGGTGGTAGTGGCGCCTTTCAGAGCATGACTCCAAAAAAGCCACGCAAACCCCTCTCCGAGCTCCTCCACGTTTAAGGGCGGAGGCTGTTGCAGAGGGGAAAGGCCCCAAGAAATCTGGGAGCCTCTTCGTTCCTGTCCGTGACTCAGGTGTGCGGGAGGAGCTCTGCTCACTTGAAGCTGCCTGCGGAGTTAAGAATCTTTCTTCCCAGACGACCGATTGCCTCAAAGGCCAGTTCTTGACAAGAGCAAGGCCTTCAGAGGTTAGAACAAACCCTCTGACTTTTTCAAGATGAAAACCAGGACGTGTGCAGCCAAACAACACCAAAGTGCGGTCACGAGGACAAAAGTTATCCGTAAAGAAATATAGACAAACTAGGAGAAGCTGCAGCAATTTGCTTTTGCCCGAGCCTACTGAGAAGGGCAAGATTCTGCCTCTGCTTCTCCTCAAAGTGTGAACTGCTTTTGCACTGTGAATTCAGTTTGCACCAAGAAAAAATATGCTGTGGGAAAAGGGGGAGGAAAAGAGAGAAAGTGTGGCATTTTAGAGGCAGCTGAAAAGGTGGAGTGACAGAGGATTAACTGGGACTGGCCCTGGGACAGTTGGAGGGTCTGTTAGAATGGGGCAACATGATGAAGACGGACCGGCATACAGATAAAATAGGAGGCCTAAGCATAAGTTCAACACAAGAACAACTCTTGAAAGACAGTCTTCCAGGGTTGCGGACACCTTGGATAGGATGCTTCAAGCTTAATCGTGATGTGTACCTTTCCCATCCCAACCCTTTACTGTCTCTTTCTTCTGTCACAGTGCCAGCAGCCTTCTTCTGTCTTAGTGGGAATCTACTTTTCCAGACAGCAAGCGATTGGAAAGTGGATATCTTTTCACCAATATTTATGAGGGTTTTTTTTTTCATCCTAGGTATGGAGGCTGCTTTAAAATCATGGCTTTTGTCATTTCTTCTTTGTCACTTAAAATAATGTACCCACTTTAAACAGGGCAATAAATGTTGCCAACATCAGTGCAGCCACTGAATTGGCTTTGCTAGCCAGCGAACCCCTGGTTTAAGTGGTCAGAAGAGCTGGGGGAATAGGTCCACGGTAGAGATTGGTCCAATTCCAGAAGGCAGCGCACAAATAAATAAAAGAAAAGCATTAAAATTCTCCAGTTTTGGGAGGTTCTGCTCCAGGCAAGAGGAAAGGACTGTGTGCGTTTGGGGTAATTTCTATGTTTTTACATAGCTAGCTTCTTTCCCAGTTGTTTTGGTGCCAGGGTTCACCCTCCACTCTGGTTCATAGTCACCTTCTACCTGGAAGCAAGTAGGATAGATTAAATGTTCTTTATCCTATCTGCATAAGTAGGCAAGAGCGAAAAATCCCCTCATTTCACCTTGATCTGGGTACAGCCAGACTGTAGCTAAGACTTCTCTCTGAATTTCCAACCAGGAAGGTGTGTGTGTGTATGCGTGCATGCATACCATGCGTATTTGAATGATGGGCTATGAACAACCGTGGTCAGTATTTAATGCATAATGCTTAATGACATCACCAGGGGCCATCCCCGGGTCTCAGGTTTTGGTCTGAAAATCTCAGGGCCTGGGATGATCCTGATCTGACAGGCCTGTATTTGAAAGCAAGGTTTGAAAACCATTAGTAAAACAATTCTGTTAAAAACAGTAGGAGCCTTTCTGCACTACACTGTTCTAGTGCTATTATTCCACTTTTAACCTCCCGTGGAATTCTGGGGTTTGTCGTTTCCTGAGGCCAAAGAGCTCTCTGCCCGAGAATTCTAGGTGCCCGTCCCTAAACTGCAAAGACCAGAATTCCACAGGATGTTGAAAGTGGAATAATAGCACTATAACAGTGTCGTATGGAAAGGCCCATAGTTACAACAGTTTGAAAGATATTAAAACATAGTGACAAGATAAAAGCAAAACACACCCCATCAAAATACCCTTCTGCCACAGTAGCCAAGAGCCAAAGGCTTGCCTAAATAAAAGAGTCTTTGCTTGCTGGCAGAAAGAGAGCAGGGGAGGGCCAGCTGAGCCTCTCACGGGAAGGAAGACCACCTCTTCGGAGCAGCCACCAAGAAGAATCTCTCTCTCATCTTCACCAAACACACCTGTGAGGGTGGCAGGATAGGGGAAAAAAAAGCTTCATCCAGAGATCTTAAATGCTGAGCGCGCTTATAGGAGGTTGCAGTGGTTGTAGCAGTTACAGTGTCAGACCTCTGACTGGCAAACCCAGAGTTCAAATCTCTACTTAGCAGGAAAAGTGACTTGGGTTGACCATGTATTAATTGCTGTCACTCCGCTCAGTCCTACCTTACAGGGTTGTTGTGAGGGATAGGCAAACCATCCACCTTCCAATTATCCCGATTTGGCAGGGAAGTCCTCATTAACCCTTTGTCACCCCAACTTTTCAGCTACTTGTAAAATGTCCCAGTTTCTCTCTCCTCCACCCTCTGTTTCCCTTTGTCCTCAGCTACCCGAATTGCTGCAAAACTGAAGGTAAAGTTCAAAAGTAGTTTGCGCTCAGCTCAGCAAGGGCGGGAGGGAGCAGAAAGTAGACTAGAGGAGGGAGCAGAATCTTGCCCTTCCCAGGAGGCTCAGACAAAAGCGAACTGCTGCTGTCTGTCCTAGCTGCCTGTCCTCGTTCCTATATTTTGCCATCTCAGCTACACTCTAACGTTGCTTGGCCACGTATGTCCTGCTTTTCATCTGTGAAATGTTAGAGGGGTATGCTTTGTGCTGCTTCGAGGGCTTTCCGTTGTTCCAAATTGGGAGGATCCTCTCTCTGCTTGGGGTAACCGGGCTAGACAGAGACTTTTGTCGACTTTCCAACCTGTATGACTGAGCCTTCCTTGGGGTGGGAGGGAGGCTTAGCAGCAAAGCACTCTCCCCTGTGCGGGGTGTGCATCATTCACGGCTAGGCCTCTCCTCGGCCTGGGAAAGTTGAATTGTGGTTTCCAGACGGCTTTGAACTTCTCCAACTTTCACCCCCTCATCCCTGGTGTGAGCAGGAAATGCCTTCCGGATGGGTCAGCAAAAACAGCCGCTAAACACACACATACACACACACAGGCCCTTGGGGAAGCATAAGCGGGGAGGAGATGGTGGCAGCAGCAAAAGAGTATGTAGCCTACACACACAATTGCTCTCAGTAAAGGGGCCAAACCAAGCCTCCTGGCCTGTCTTGGCTTTGGAGAAGCATAACACCTGGATTCTATTCCTAGCTACCCTACTTTTTCCAACTCCGTCGTTTTCAAACCGTGTTCTGGCGGGGACAATTCTTTGGAAGGTTGTCCAGGGTTCCCTGAACCAGAACGGCTGTAGCAGCGGACAAGCTTCCTCTCTGACAGACAACTTGCCTGTCACTATCCATCATCCCCTGTGCCTTGTGGCTGCCCAGAACATGTTGGCTCCCTCCTCCCCAACTGCAGTTTGTATAGAATGACAGTGAGGCCCCGGTTGGATCGGCGCCCTTTAGAACTTCCCCGAATCCCCTGCAACACACTAGGTCAGAGCCCGAAAAAGTTTTGATATTTCCCCACTGCAACTAGCAGAGTATCCCAGCTGGTTGGCAGAATCCTAGGAGTTTTTGAGAAATAAAGGATCCTTTCTAGAGGATTCTGGGAGGATTTATATCGTTGTTGTCTTTGTTGTGTTTTGGGTATCGGGAGGACAATACCTTTTCTGAGACCTGTGCAAACTGACCATAAGGTTTTCAGAATCAGGGCTCCTTGGGCAGAGTGTGAAGCAACTGCTTTAGGGAAGCTGTGCTAGGAACAGCAATGTCATCCCTCCCAAAAAGCTGTGCCTCTCTTTTGAAAGGCAGGCCTGTGTGTATCACATAGTTGTGCCGCCCTGCTGCCTTCAGGTGTCAGGGGGACTCTCTTCTGGTGCCACTTTTAAAGTAAAGCTCAATTAGCAGTCCAGTCAGCTTCAGTACCTAAAATTTGGGCAGGGGGGAGATCTTTTCCTTTGCCTCGGGCAGCAACGTGACTTGGGGGGAGGCTGTCTAGATGGCTTGTGCAACATGTGAGAGTGTACTCTCACAGATGCAATTGGGGCAGAGCATGGTCAAAATCGAGAGAACAGGCAAGTGAGGAGAGACTGCGGCGGTTTGCTTTTGCCTGGGTCTACTGGAAAGAGCAGTGCTCCATTCTTTCCCGTCTAGTCCTGTACTGAGTTAACGGAGCGCACGCTACTTTTGCTCTTTGAACTCATCTTGCCGTAGCTGAAGCAAAGTGAGGCCAAAGGGAGAAAGCGGGAGGAGGAGAGAAACACTGGGACACTTTAAAAGCGGCTGAGAAAATGGGACAGCAGAGGATTAATTGGGATTGTCCGTGGCCGACTGGTAAAGTTGGAAGCTGTGCCCTCGAGTGTTATAAAGGACTCTGTTGGGTTGCCGGTTTTAAAGTAAAGTTCAATCGGCAGCCTCTGTACATAAAGCGGTGTGTACGTTTGCCTCGGGCAGAAACAGGACCTAGGGTAGTATTGTGCAGATGGCTTGCGCAACGTGTAAGGGCATGTGTGCCTTTCTGAGTCATATTAGCGACACAAAACCAGCCCGATGATAGGTTGACACTAATTAAAAGTAGCGTTAACCTCTTCGTGTGTGATTTCTGGGTTCCCTCATTAAATCTCCTTCCATTGGATTGTGCTCCTCTCTCCAAAGCGTGGATGAGGTTCTAACACTTGGTTTCGGCTCTTCTCTGCTCTAACCACTAAACCCTATTGCCTTCAGAGGACTGTGGATCAGTGACAGCCTAGCAAAGCTCGGGGTGCCTGCTTCCAAAGGGTGGAAAGAGGGGACTCTCTCTGGCTGGTGAGGAGCACACGTCGAGGGGGAGTGAGAGAGAGAGATCCACCCATCTGGGTGTGGGAAATGCTTGCAAAGATGTGTCATTTCCTGAGGAGAGAGTGAGCACCGTAACCCAAGATCCACAGCTGTCCCCACCACAGAAAGAGACAGCATCTGTCTAGGGCAACAGGAGAAAGGCCGGCCGGCCGGCCGGGAAGGGAGCCAGCTCCAGGAATAACCAGTGTGAGCCTCAAACTCTGTGAGCACCCCCAAAAAGCAAAGACTGTCCAGTCTAGCACACTCTTTGTCCAGATACGACCGGGCAGCATTCTGTCTTCCAAACAGACCGTGAAGGTCTTCCCTTGCTTTTTGTCACCATCTCTGAGATAGACTGCTTCTGATGATGGAGGCTCCCCTGAGATATTATGATTAATGGTTATCTTCCGTAAAATCTGCCTCGTTCTTTAAAAAAAAAACCACACACACCCCCAGATTAATAGCCATCGCTGTATCCTGTTGCAATGAATTCCACAAGTTAATTATGTTTACCTCCTTAACCACCAAATAACCGCAACTCTGCTCCGAGGGGGGGAAAAGAGGGTGAATTCCAGGCCAGAAGGTGTCAGTTCAAGTGGGTTTGAGCGCAGGCATTTTTCTTTAGAAATTAGTAAACAGCAGTGGTTCTTTGTTGGAAAGGACCACGTCAGTGCCACAGGCTTGAACTGGTTTTAACAATCAACTTCCTCTTCTGTACCTATAGTTCCATGCAGGGGATGTGGAATCTCTGTCAAAACGCTTGGCCCCTGTGTCATTTTCAGAGCTCGGAGGCTATTTCTTTTCTTTTCTTTTTTTTTTTTCTTTCTTTTTTCTTTCACCATGCTCCGCTTTTCTTACAATTTCCGCTTTGGTGGCCGAAGGTATAGATCTGGGGGGTAGCTGGTGGGGCAAGCTAGTCAGCTCCATCCTTTACTCTCTGTTTTTCTGTTCACACTTGCTCAGCAGTGAGTTCCGGAGGTCGCTGCTGTTTGCCCTGCCTTTTGTGCGCGGGGACACACAGCCGCAGTACTCCCGGCTAGAGGAGAACCCTTTTCTTTTCCAGCTCAAACTTTATTGTATTTCCAACGAGGTGCTGCAACGCAACGCCAAAAGTCTTGTCTTTGTCCAACTTTCCTTTATTATGCTACCAACGCCAATGCTGCTAGGAAATGTCCAGCTAGACGAAGGACGAGGATCAAAAGCAGGAAGGGAAAAAATATTTTATATAAAAAAAGAGCTATACCATCAAAGGCTGAGGTATGCTTGTGATAACTTCTGGAAAAATCTTTCCTCTGGCAAAAGAGAAACTACAGATGCTTCCCTGACTTAAGACACCACCAGACCATTTTTAGTTGAATTCTCACCTGTACAACTGGGGGGACAACTACCTAGAAATGTCACTACACTTTCCACCACAGGTTTCCTGTGCAGATGGGAGATATATAGTACTTGGGGCTTCCCAGCACATGGTATTCTATTTTCCTTCTAGGTGCTTATCCTACCCTGTAGGTGATTCAATTTCTGTGAATACTTTCCTGGGAATTTACCTGTGTTTTCCGCTGAGAAATCTGCAGGTGATTAATTTTAGCATGGTGAATGTTTCGTTGTGAAAACGTCAATAAACTCCCATCTTCTGCTCCAAGATAAGCGGACGGTTATGCTAAGAAAAACCTGGGGCGTATGAATTAAATACATTCTCTTCCCTACCCACACATCCCTTCTCCAGGTAAGGTTGACAGCTTCTGTTGTCACCCTCTGGACCGTGCCCTTTAACTGCCAGATTGATGTGCAAAGGCCTATAAATGTACCTTCAGGTGGTGAAAGGCCTATTGGATTTCCGCACGAGGCTGTTGTAGCGCTATGATTCCACTTTCAACGTCCTATGGAATCCTGGGGTTTGCAGTTTCGGGAGGGGCCGGCTGGCCCCTCCCGAAACTGCAAACCCCAGGATTCCATAGGATGTTGAAAGTGGAATCATAGCGCTACAACAGCCTCGTGCGGAAATGGTCTCAGATTGGGTGATCCTCCAGTCTTCTTGGGGTTGGACTAGATAGCCCTTGTGGTCTCTTTCAACTCTATTATTCTATGATTCCTACATATTATAATGCTGATAAAGGCACTGAAATTGGCCAGGCTGTTTTCCGATTAGGTGACACCCTTTGTCCTCAGCTAGCCATGGGGAGACCTTTTAAAATAATTAGTATGAGTTTTAAAATGAGTATTTTTTATGGGAGGGGCAGGAATTACATACTTGGGTGAGAGCGAGTGGATAAATGAATAAAGATTAAATAAAGCACCGATGTCATGTGGCGGTTTGAATGTTGCGCTATGAGTCTTGGAGACCAAGGTTCCAATCTCAGCTGAGACGGGGAGACGTGCTGGGTGACTCTGGGCAAGTCACACTCTCTCGGCTTAAGAAGCAGGCAGCGACAAACCTCCTCTGAATAAATCTTGCCAAGGAAACCGTACGAATGGGTTTCCGTGAGTCAGAATCAACTTGAAAGCACGCTACAACAAATAATAGATTGTGTAGCTGTATTTCGTGAGTCCCGTGGCCTTTCTCCCTACACGATGATAGCACAAGGAATCCTGATGCTGCATCCTATGGGATCCTGATACTTCTACTAGCCTGAAGAGGCATTTGAGCTTTCTGGCTGACAATTCTGAATACCTCTCCCTACACTGCCAGTCCCAGGATTCTGTAGGATTCTGTAGGATGTTGTCATGGCAGTTAAATTGGAATCATAGGACTATAATTTTGTAGGATCAACGGGCCCCAGTTCTGGAGAAAAGACAGGAGGAGGAGGAAAGATAAGAAGTAAATTCTAATTCAACAAGGGCCAAAGGCCCAGCAGCACTGGTTCTGTCTACCAGTTGTTGCCTGCCTTCAAGTCATTTCCAAATTATGGTGACCTTAAGGCAAGCTGAGAGTGTGTGACATGCCCAAGGAATACAAGGGGTTTTTTTTTCACACACACACACACACACACACACACGCAAACACCCATACAGACTCTGGCAAGTTAGAGTCTGTTGGTCTCCAACTCAGTTCGTAATTGAATTGCAGTGTATGTGTTTGGAGACCATGGTATATTCTTCAGCTATTACAACTGGGCAGAGGCGGTCCTGATTAATCCTCTGTCTTCCCACTTTTCAGATGCTTTTAAAATGTCCCGCTTTCTCTTTTGTCCGCCTACTTTCCCCCTTTGTCCCCAGCTTACTTCAGTTGCTGCAAAGTGAGTTCAAAGAGCAAAAGCAGTTTGTATTCAGTTAACTTGGCAAGGAGAAGAGGAAAGGAGTGGGTGAAATCTCTCCCTTCCCAGTAGACTCAGGCAAAAAGAAATTGCTGCGAACTCTCGCAGCTTCTGTGCTCTTCCTCCGTTAATAACTTTTGCCATCTTGACCACGCTCTTTTGGTTCGTGGCCACATGTGTCCCAATGTACATCTGTGAAACGTTGGAAGTCTGCCATGGAGAGATCTGGTGAGAAAAGACCCTCGGTGGAGGGACAGATGATCCCCTTCAGTAGCTTATTGTTCGTGAACGTTCCTGTACATGACAGAAGCACACTGCTACTTTTTTCCCGACTCTACCCGGTTGCCTTTGAGGACTAGAAACTTGGTATGCATTTGAAGATGATTTTCTCCCTTGCGACAAGGAATTTGCTTGCGTGCCAGGCAACTGCCGGACTAGTAGACACCAACAGCACTGAATATGGTGAGTTTGGGAAAAAACATTTTTGTCTTGTGCCGTGAGTCACAACTGCAGATGGGCCAGCGCTGATATCAGGGCCCACACAGCCGTGTATCTATGATGCAGACAGATCTAGACTTTGAAACATATAATTCAACACACTCTTCTTTCTTTTTAAGGCCAGTGAAATGGAAACTCATATTCTTCCACATCTGGATGCAATAGGGATGGAGGCTTTGGCGGTTAAATGGAGGGAGGTAGGGACAGTCACCCCAGACGCTGACCCGTTCGTGATGAGGCCCCAGGACTCCTTTGGCTGGGGATCTTGAGTGCAGATCTTATTTCTTGGCATTAAACTGGTCTGGGAATGGCGAGCGTGTGTGTGGAGGAGTTGGCTTAGTTTTGAATTCATTTGCAGGGGGTGTTAGTCATTCGCCATCCATCTACATCAAAGCGAGGCCCAAAGGCGGCTGAGTGCGACCACAGAATGACAAGCAAGGGCAGTGGAAAGGGCCTGTAGTATAACAGGTGATTCCCATTGTATTCCAGAAGTTGACAAGTCTGGTGAGTTGGTGGCCAAAGCTACATGTCATTTGACTGTGTATATTACAGCATTAAAAATTCCAGAACCTGGGTGGGGGGAGTCCTTTTAAATAAACCCTACAAATCCTGGAATCCCTTAACCAGCATGGTCACTGGACTTCTGGGAATTATAGTCCTAAGTAGGAACTTGTCCAACCTCTGATTAAGTCCGGTTACATCATACAAAATGTGGGTAGCTTTGGCCCCAAGGCCTTTAATCATTCATTTTACTAGATAAAATTGTGGACAGATGAGACACAGCAGGCACTGGACAGCTTGAGTAGTCTTTTGCTCTGCGTTTCGTGGTTTGAGTGTTGGACTAGGACTCTGAAAAACCAAAGTTCAAATCCCCCATCTGGCCATGGAAACCCTCTGGGTGACCTTGGGCAAGTCACACTCTCTCAGCCTCAGAACAGGGCAATGGCAAACTCTGTCTGAACAAATCTTGCCAAGAAAATCCCATGACGGGTCTGCTCAGGGGTTGCCATATGTCAGAAACAACTTGAAAACACTCAACAACAAACCCATAGTTTAATAATTACTTTTTGTATGTTTTTCGCTTATGTCTTTGCATGGGCTTTTTAAAAAAATCCATATTTGTTTTGAATTTTGCACATTTTCTTGACTTGCAGTTATGGGAGAGAGGCAGAGTATAAATGATATCTTCCTCTTTGTCCTCCTCATCTTAATGAAATATTGGTTAAGAAGGGAATGGTTGGCATCACTGATCCTATTTTTTTCTAAGCTTTTGAACAATGTCAGCCAGAAATTCCACAGGCAAAGCTTTCCTATCATTGAATATATGTGGAAGGAGCTTAACCTGTTGAATTCCTCTCACTTCAGGGTTAAAGGAAGAGCTTTGCCAGGAAAGGGCAAAAAAAGTGGCAGTCTGGTGAATCATCCTCCTTCTGATCCCTCTCCAGTTTGGATTATTGGGTCAAGATGATTTGAGATGATTCATTCCAAATAAACCAGAGTTATGAATACTCAGTTGTCGGTGGCAAGTAAGTGTTGCCCCAACCAAACAAATTTTTCCAAAATTTGATTCTTATACTCTCTTTTGGAGCAAGGGTTGCCCACTTTCAAACTCCTTTGGCAGCAGAGAGCAGGTAGCAATGCGTAACTCCAACCGCTACAAATTCCATCTTCTCCTGCTTAAACATCCTTGCTTTGCTAAAGTTGCAGGAGCAGGCCAAAACGAGGCTGGCTTTTTCCTGGCCGCTTGGTAATTCCCTTACGGCAATGACTGCCACAAGTCAATACGCAGAGAGGGACCAAAAAAATCCCACACTTGAGACTACGAAACTTTCCAGATCTTTATCACACCCCAGGAATGTTTGTGGTTAAGGTTGTCAACTTTTTAAAACAACCCTGCTCCTGTGCCTTTTATCAGCAGTCTTGGTCATCGTGCCAGAAAAATCTCCCTGCAGGGGGACCATTTTGTGCAAAGCCTGGGAACACTCGAAGTGTTGCCAACCGGTTTGAGTGTCGGACTAGGATTCGGGGAGGCCAGGATTTGAATTCTTGACCTTGGGTGAATCCCATTCTCTTAGCCTCAGAAGAAGTCAACGGCAAACACCCTCTGAACAGATTTTGCCGAGAAAATCCCAGGGTAGGGTCACCGTGGGTTGGAAATGACTTGAAGTCACGTAATAACAACAGAGGGAATGCTAACTCTTTTTGGACCACAACATCCAGTATCCGCAGCCAGCATGGCCAGTGGCCATGCTGGCTGCGGATACTGGATGCTGTGGTCCAAAAAGAGTTAACATTCCCCAGCTCTGGTTTTGTTTAGGTGTCGTTTCAAAGGTACCAGCCCCAGATTGGCTGCCTCTCATCTCCGATGCGTAAAACCACAGTATGATACGGACAGCTCCAAGGTGTGGGGGCAGCCCCGTTTACGTCTGTGGTGTTTTGGGAAGGCAGGAAGCGAATGACCCAGTGGGAGATGCGGTCGAGGGCAGCAAGTGGTGAGCCAACAGGACGCCCTGATCTTGATTTATGGGGCCAGTGACACAGGCCATTGCAAAAGATGGTGGTGACTGCGCTCAGGGCAAGGCGTGAACGGCGATCGCCTGCTCTCTAGGGAAGGAGCTGGGGCTGGTAAACAGGCCGAGGGATGGAAAGAGGCAGCTTGATTTTCCCGGGAACTGTTCAGTCACAGCTAAGGGAGGTCAGGCAGGATCTTGGCCTTTTGCTCAGCGTGAGATAGCGGTGAGTAGGCTGGCTGGAGGAGGAGGAAGTCTCAGAAGAGCTCAGAGAGTTCTTAGGATGACCAGTTTGGCCAAAAGCAGGCAAAGAGAGGGAAGGGGAAGGCAGAAAGCGTAAGCTGATAAAAGGAGACAAGCAGAGGCTTGGGACAGAAGATACTTGAAAAAGAGGAGGTAGACAGATGTTGGATAAGGGCTGGGAGTCAAATATGATAGATTAGAAAGGAGGACGGGGGAGAGAGAAGTTTGGTAAATGGATGGATGAGTCTAGAGTTAAAAAAAAACAACCAAAGAGCTAGAGAACTGGAGGACAAGAATAGTTACAAGTACAGGCTCTGAGGAATCATTTCTTGAGAACTGCCAGCTTTTGAGCTGTCCCAACATCCCCACAGTCTGTTAGAAACTGATCCGTGCCCCCCATGAAGCATCATCATCAGATTTCTGCAGACCACACTTCTTTTCCGTTAAATCAGTTTTCCTGCCCTCTTGGTTGTGAATCATAGAATCATAGAATCATAGAAATGTAGAGTTGGAAGAGACCACACGGGCCATCCAGTCCAACCCCCTGCCGTGCAGGAACACCCTCAAAGCACTCCCGACAGACGGCCACCCAGCCTCTGCTTAAAAACCTCCAAGGAAGGAGGAGACTCCACCACACACCGAGGCAGCCGATTCCACTGCCGGACAGCCCTGACTGTCAGGAAGTTCTTCCTGAGGTTCAGGTGGAATCTCCTTTCCTGCAGCTTGAATCCTTTGCTCCTTGTTCTGGTCTCTGGAGCAGCAGAAAACAAGCCCTCTCCCTCCTCTACATGGCATCCCTTCAAATATTTAAACATGGCTATCATGTGCCCTCTTAACCTTCTCTTCTGCAGACTGAACATACCCAGCTCTCTAAGTCTATCCTCATAGGGCTTGGCTTCCAGGCCCTTCACCATTTTGGTCACCCTCCTCTGGACCTGCTCCAGCTTGACCATGTCCTTCTTGAATTGGGGTGCCCAGAACTGGACACAGGATTCAAGATGAGGTCTAAGCAAAGCAGAGTAGAGTGGTACCAGTACCTCCCTCGATCTAGACACCATACTCCTATTGATGCAGCCGAGAATTGCATTGGCTTCCTTGGCTGCCGCATCACACTGCTGACTCATGTTCAGCTTGTGGTCTATTAAGACTCCTAGATCCCTTTCACACGTACTGCCATCCAGCCTGTGCCTTTTTGTGAAGATATGGGTGAACACATGTAGGCAGTACCTGGTGGACTTGAATAAAGTAGAGATGGAGACTGAGTGGAGGGTCCCTTGCTTTTCTCAGGATTAGCAAAGCTTGCATTAACGAGCAAATTCTAGAAATTATGCAAATTGAGAAATATATATACGTTGTGTGAAATGCACATACTGGGCCTTGGCAAGCCGACATTGGCAAGCCAACATTTGCTCACCCCAATGTGCAGAATGGGAATATTAAAGAATAATCTCTGCAGCACAATCACAGTAAAAGGCTGCACTAACTTCCAGCAACTGAAGCACTGTTCAGCTGCTAAGGCACCAATCCAGTCATCCAACAGATGCTACCTCCCCTGTACATCAAAGGTTCCTGATGCAATGCACGTACCACTCCTTACTGACAGCCCCTGTGAAAGTGAACTGAAATCTGAACAGATACTAAAGACACAGAATTGCTGTCCTGTGTTGCACGTGGCGCACCCTCGTTCTCCCTACCTGGGATTTCTAGCTGCTAAATCAGAGCCATAGCTACTAAGCTGCGCCTGTGCGTGCTGCAGTAGAATAAACATGGTATCACATCAGGCGATAGGTGGAGGAGGCCGTATTTGAAAGCTCTGTCCTGGGGAGGGGAGGACAGAGACACAGGAAAAGCAACACCTTGCAATAGGACAGCCAGTACACAGAAAACAAAAAAGGTTCTCCTCCCTGGCCCTTTGCTTTCTGTGCTGCTTTTCTATTTGCGGGGAGGTGTAAACATGGGCAGCATTCAGAAAGGCAGTCTTCCTTCACCCCATCCCATCCATATAGAGGCCCAGGTCCATAGTTCCCATGTCAGTGGGGGGCTGTGAACTTTCTCCAAGTGTTAGTCTCCACTTGAAAGGTGCTATTTGAGGTGCTGAAGCAGTTTCAGAGACTAGCTTCAGCACTTTGGATAGCTCCTTTAACATCTTCAGTAAAACCTGAAGCAGACTCACTGCCCCACCAACAGGGGAGCCCCTGGGGAGTACTGCCTAAACCGTTGGATTAGTCCCGCCTAAAGGAGGTCTTTCACCCCAATAGTGCATAGCATAACCTCACATGTGGAGATTTATGCTACGTAGCCCTCGTGTTGGATCTCAGTCGTTCTTTCCCTTTCATCCTCCCACAATCGCTTGCAGGCCAGTGAAAACCAGCAGCAATAAAATAAATTATGGGAGGGAAAATAAGGGGGAAAAAATTGTGCTTGATTTGCATAATTTACACAGGCAGCACAATTTTTTGGCACAGCCTTCAAATTACCTTGGCAGAGATGACAGACAGAGAGCGTGCGTGTGAGAGAGAGCAAACTACGCCACCAGCCAGGGCTCAGTGAATATGTTGTGTGTATAAAAGGCTCGAGTTCAGTCCTTGGTGTGCCGTCCTAACTGAAGAACATCTTGCACGGCAGGGACTGGAGAACGCTTCTTGCAGAGCTGCAACAAAGTCCTGGATTCCCTGATCTGTCACAGCCCTGCCTGCTCTATGATGCTGTTTCTCACATGGGAAAAAACAAACACAGCTTTGACCGGCCTGCGCCAGCTCCCAGCCTCTCCCGGCTCTTTCTCTGTGGCTGAGTCTCTGTTTGGTGCCTGTGGGCAGCCACACCCCAGTCCTGCCCACTCGCCCGTCCCCGTTTTGCCACTTGTTATTCTTTCCCTTGACTCAACAGCTCTTTGTGGCCACCCACCCTCTCATTGTGGTCAGCCGACCCACCTTAGCTTCCTTAGCGTTGCTGTGACAGAGAGGAATTTGCTCAAAATCTGGGTTGATGCTCAGAGTTCCAGGTTGAGGAGATACTGGAGTCAGCTGGGCATGGTAGAGAAGATTTTGGGTCTTTTTTTCCCTTGTCCCCACTAAACATTAGAGATCTGGAAAGTTACCTTGTTGGACTACAACTCCCAGGATCCTGAGAGATTCTGGGAGTAGTAGTCCACAAAAATGACATTGGCAAGCTATGCTTTAGCATAAAGATTAGGTGTTTTTAATTGAGATTTCAAAACCAGTGAAACATCCTACGTATAAGTTCCCATTGACACAGTAGTGAAAGGGGGAATGCACTCTGCACATGCTCAGAAAGGAATCTGTTCCATATTACTTACAGACTTAGAAATAGTTACCCGGTTGCCTTTGGCAAGTCAGACTCTCCTCTTGGCAACTGAGCAAGGGAGCTTTCAGTGAATGTTGCATCTTGTTTTTTATTACCCTTCCACCTTCCACAAGTGACTTGTGTTTCTGGACAGGCAGGCTAGTATCAGATTTCGTAGCCTAGGAATATTTTTTTTATTACTGTTCTTTTAGTATTGTATATGGAAACCACAATAAGAGCCAGAAGGGGGAAAAAATCTGTTTATCCCACCACTGATAATGGGGTTTCACTTGAGTTTTTGAGAGATGAGGACTAACTAACTGTTGATAATGATGTGCTCATGCAATGGGAAAGATACAGAACTCAGAAAAGTTACATTTTTGGACTACAGCTGCCAGAATCCCTGAGCCAGCAAGGCAGTGGCTATGGTGGGTGGTAGATTCAATGAGCCACAGTCCAACATTTATCTTTTCCACACTCTGGATGGCCCTCGCCAGTAAAGCTGTGGCCATCCAATGCTACCCTCCACCCTGCCTTTCTGTGCCTCTCAGCGTGTAAATACACCTGCCTGCTCCCCTCAGGCCTGCCAACCTGTGGTCAAAAGTCGCCTGTGTGTGACTCCGGTGCCAAATGCAACTCACCAGGGCACACAGATGCTTTTGTGCAGAGCCCGAGACGGGATGAGAACCAGCAACTTAGCCATGGCAATATCCCTGGAAAATGCGTGTCACACGGGGCCAGTCTTCCCTAAGACTGCAAACATAATTCAAATGTTCATGCATGGATTTATATCCACACGCTGAAAGCTTCCAGCTATTAGACCTTGCTGTGCTTAGAAAAGGATGGGGTTGGAATGGGAGAAGACAGAGCCTGACCTCTAGGCTTTTGTAGGAACAGGAATAGAACTGACTTGGAAGATGATAACTGAGAATCCAAACTCCTGGACTTTGGGGGTCCCTTCCCTCTGCTCTCCAGCCAGCCATCCAAAATTTCCAACTATCCGACTGCTGCTTTTGTCAAAGAAAAATGCCAGTGTTCTAACCTTGGTGCAATAGCTGAAGCGTGTAAAACCGAGATCAGGGGGGAGTGGGGGGGATACGGATTCGGATTCCCACTCAACCAGAAGGCTTACTGTAGGAATGTAGTCCAGAGATCACGTGTCAGCTCAACTACCTCACAAGGTTGTTGTAAGGAGTCGCAACACAGGATGGGGAACCATGTAAACCATCCTGATTTCCTGAAAGGCAGAGCAAAGCAAAACTGTAGGAACGAAGACCATTCTAGCATGCTTGGAAGAAGACATCTCCTGTCCTGGAGCCCCTGGTGGTGGTCATTCAGTGACAGAAGAGAAGCGCTCGATCTGCATGTTGGAGTCACATATCCCAGGGCTGAACATTACTTAGTCTGTTCTACCCACCCCAGCTCTTTGTTTCAGTGGCTACTGACCCTTGAATTCTGGCTCTCATCTGTCTTGTGATCACCATTAGGTACTCCTCCCCTTCCATTTGTGCTTCCCAGAGACGAAAACCAGGAATCCTTCTGTGCTCTTAATTTGTAAAAGGAGAGGCTTGAAAGATCAGTCATGCTTGGAAGGCACACCCTTTTCCTTAGCAGCAGCGTAAGTAGAATAATCCCAGATGTGTGGCCGCTGGTTGTGATTACTCAACGGGAGAGAAAGTCACTCTGCCCATGTTCAAAGCCACTTTTTTTTTTAAAAGAAAAAAGATCCTTATGCTGACCTAAGAGTAAGAATAAGCCACATCCCCTAATGCTTCTGCATGAGTCACTGTTTTGGAGTGTGCCAATGCAGTGGATTTACACAGACAGACCTGCTGACAGCACCCCCTGAAGGGAGAACGCTGCTGTACCTCTGCGTTAGAAAAGTTGGAAGCTCGTGGTGAAACAGTGGAAGGAGCTAATAGCTAACTGGAAGGTAGTGAGCCCTGAATAGTGACTCATGCAGAGAGGCAACAGAAGCATCTGCTGAGTTTCTGCATTGGGAATGACAACTAGTCACACCTGATGTAGAGAGGGGGCAGATGAGTGACCCAATTCCAGCAGAGGCTGATGAGAAATGCCAGAGGAGCAAATTACACAGAGATGCAACACGGAGAGTCTTCCCCGAGCAAATATGTTGAGCTCACTGGATTAATAAATCATCATCTATTAATTTATTGTCTTTATAACCCAGTGAACACAAGGCAGAATACAAAGATGCCCGTGCACCTGGTTCCTACTTGATCTTCACAACAACCCTGTCAGGTGGGTGAGGCGGAGAGAGAGGGACCAGCCTCAACTCACCCACTGAATTTCCTGGCCATACTTTCAACGTTTCACAGATGAAAACTGGAAGCCATGTGGCCAACAACATCAGGATGTGGTCAAGAGGTTGCAGAAGTTTGGTTTTTCCTAAGCCTACTGCGAAGAGCAAGATTCTGCCTCCTCCTCTCTTCTCTCCTTCTGGAGTGAATGGAATACAAAGTACTTTTGCATTTTGAACTCCGTTTGCAGCAATGGAAGTAAGCTGGGGATGAAGGGGGAAAGTGGGAGGAGGAGAGAGAAACTGAGACATTTTAAAGGCAGTTGAAAAAGTAGGACAACGGATGATCAGCCAGGACTGTCCTTGCCGAACTGGGACAATTGGAAAGTATACATGGCTCAGAGGGACTCAGACCCACTCTCACCAATATACCACAATGACTCCCTGTCCTTATCCTTTATTTCAAGCAGTCTATAGGTTTAGGAATCGTTCCTTTGTTGCTGACCACTTCTTCCCTGTACCCTCTGCTGTGACTTTGACCACTGCTTACTATGTCCCTCCCAGCAATATTTTGCAGCAGCAAGAAGCTGTATGTGTGTGAAAAGAAAAGGGGGAGGTGTGGAGAAGGGAGGCAAGTCCAGCCTTGGGGTGAGTAATTCCCAGAGCCTTCCCCACCCTGGCCCTGGGAGAATTACATCAGTGTTTGTTTGCAAGCTTGTTCTGGGCCCTGGGAAGGATTTATGGCAGTGACAGGAACACAGGCCGCAGTGTGTGTGTGGGGTGGGGGGGAGAAAACCACAAGCTTTTGCAACTCCACTGCAGCCACCTACCAGGGCCATGGAAAGAGGGAGAAGGCAGTTTTCTCTTCTCCCAGTGCTTGGAACGCTTTTCTGAGGCAGGCAAAGTAGTGTCGGTAGCCTGGGCCAACAGGGCATGCCTCTTTCTTGTCAAAGGCTGCAGAGACTGGTGACTTCAGGGGCAGGGGAGCAGTGAAAGCCCGCTGGGTTTTGGCCTGAACTTTGACAGAACTATCCAGAGTGCTGATTTGTTTTTTAGGGGTTGGAGTTCAGCTCTTTCAGTTATTGCTTTATTGTTGTTACAGTGCAGCCAAATCAACTTCAGCTTATGGTAATCCTATGAATGGGAACCCTCCAAGACATTCTGGCTGGCGTCCTATATGGCACTTACGGATTCGTAACCTAGAATTTTGGATCCATAAGTGCTCTGTAGTCACCTGTGCTACCTGTTCACAAGCACAGCACAATGGCCACCATCATAAATGCCTCCAAAATCCCACCCTAAATGCCAGGGTGTGACACTGAGTGGTGGTAATTTGTTCAGGACACAGCAGGATGAAGTTTCCAACCCCCTCCAATTGGAAGCAGGATCCCTGTTGCAATTCTTTATTGTACCACAGATTGCAGTTGGAAAGGATCTGGAAACATCACCCTGCTGTGCTCCAATTGCAAGCAGAATGAACCTCCAGTGCTTGGAATGCTGGCTGCCTGTTTGTATAGGGTTTTTTGGTGGGGAGTCACGCCAGGAGAAGATGCTTAGTTATGTGTTCACAACTGACTCGCCACTGTAGGATCTCTGTTATTTACATCCCTGCTCGAGTCTTGCAAACTCAGGGCCACAGATTCCTTGACTGATTCTGCCCACCTGTAATGTGTTTTTGTTTTCTATTGCCTTCCATCTTACTGTGCGTTATCTTTTTTCCTGGTGAGTCATGTTGTCTCATGAAATAGGGAGATTTTAGAGCGAGCACCCGAACACAAGGTTAGCTTTTATTTGGAAAGGTCTACTAATGGTAACCCATGGTCCAAGCGGGAAAGATTGGTTCTTCACACCTCTGGCCCCTTCACACAGAGACTCATGGGCCACAGGAGAAAAATCTACATGATAAATATCTGGGGGGCAAAGAGAGGGGAGGTGTTCATAAAATATACTATGTAATTTTAACAGCTGGGCTTTCTATTGCCACTTTTATTCTTTTTGGTGGCAGCCAGCAGAAATCCAGTAGTGTAGCTTCCCGTCATGTTAAGAAATGGCCATGAGGATGGCTGTGCCTGTTTGATTTCGGTCTTTGTTATAGCTGTTAAAAACAGTTGACTATACCAGGAAAAATTAAAAGCAATTCCGTATTGCTACTTTTTCGACCTGCCCAACCACTCTGGGGGTGGGAATCAGGAATCTCTCCAGAAGTTGTTGGACTGCACCTCCCAGCATTCCTCCTCATTGGCTCTGCTGGCTGCTGAGTGTTGCCATCTAATATCTGGAAGGCTGCCTGATTTCCACCCGCGGTTTAATTGGAGTCTGAGAGGCTGAGGTGTAGCAGAGCTGGAGTGAGAGGTTTGCTTGATGCCAATTTGCCTTGGGGACAAAATGAGCCCCATTCACCTTGACTTGGGCCTCAGTTTGGGGTAAGGACAGGTTGATGTAACTTCAACAACCTCTATTATATGAGACTCATTGTAGTTTGTGGATCTGGAGGATGTGGACAAGGGTGTTTACTCAACCCTTGCCCTTCCTGAATGATCAAATCTGCCGAGGTGGGACGGACACCTTGGGGAAGGGCGGTGATTAATGCTCTTTACGGGAAAGACTGGTCCTTTATTGAAATAAGACCTTCATTCTAAAAACCTGCCCTCAACCCGACAGTTTTGGCTGGCTACAGGCCAGTCTTGAATGTTACCATTCGTGGCTAAGGTGAAGCTGGTAGCAGGACAAGTTCAGACACTTCTGGTTGACACAAATTACCTGGACCCTTTTTGAACCTGTTTTTGCTATGGCACCGGGACTGTTTTGGTCAGTTTGCTGGATGACCTATGCTTGGGATTAGAGGGGATGGTGGTAAACACAGCGCTGTTAGTCCACTCAGACCTCTAAACAGTTTTAAATACCATTAACTGTGGTCACCTCTGGGGCCAGCTGGCTGGGCTGGACGTTGAGGGAGACTGGCTGGAGTCCTGGTGGTGTTTAACGCGTGTTTAAGTTCCCCTGTGGAAGTGGCTGAGCATTTTTGACCAGTGCTCCCATTGCATTCAGTTAGAAGTTGCTCAAGTGGAGTTGTGCGTGGAATGGTGCTGCCCATATGCATGTGCCTTGTTGGCTGATGGGTATCCATCTTGTTGTTAGATATCTTCAAGTCAACTCTGACTTATGGAAACCCTGTCGCCAGGTTTTCTTGGCAAGGTTTCTTCCAAGGAGATGTGCCATTGCTGCCTTCTGAGAATTGTGACTTGCCCGAGGAAACCAAGCCTTACGACGAACAGCAGAGTGAGCTGCGTATGTATAGCTTGGAGAAGAGAACATTGCAAGGTAACATGATAGCCATCCTTTAAATATCCAAAGGGATGTCATGTAGAAGATGGACCAAGCTTGTTTTCTGCTTCTCCAGAGGTTGGACATAAAACAATGGATTCAAATTCAAAGAAAAAAGATTCTGCCCAAACATTTGGAAGAACTTCTTGACTGTAAGAGCTGTTTGACAGTGAAATAGTTTGCTTCAGAGGATGGTGGATTCTCCTTCTTTGGAGATGTTTCAACAGAGGTCAGAAGGGCATTCTTTTGGAGTGCTGTCATTGTCTATTTCTGCATGGTAGGAAGTTGGACTTGCGGTCCCTTCTAACTCTTAAGGTTCTGTGATTCTCTTCTGTTCTAAGGTCACCCAGTGAGCTTTTATGGCTGAGCAAGGATTTGAACCCGATGAGGGAGTCCTAGTCAAACCACTACACCATTCTGGCTCTTCTGCAGACAGGTGGAAAGATTATAATCCCCATTTTACAGAGGGGAAAACTGGGATGCTGTGTAATCCCCAAAACCTTGCAGTCTGCTATCGAAAGAAAATCCCTAGTGGTTTGCTGACAGCTTACTGACAAGTTCTCAAGGCCCAGTGCTGCTGTCATCTACACCCAGTAGTCTGTCTTTCAGCTGGGCAGGCCTGTCTTTTCTGGTACTGTTTATATCCCTAAACTGCTGCACTACCGCTGTGAATGTGTGCAAATATAGATTATACAGCAAATGCTAGAAGCTATTTCTGAAAGCTGGTTTTGGCAACCGCCCAGATGTCCACCTGGCTTGTTCTCCGTGGCCTCGGCAGGCCAGCAAAAAGTTTTTATGCCAACATGGCGGAGTGGCAGGGGAATTAGGTGGTGGGTAAGTGGGTAGAAGAGGTGAATGATACACTTTACAATAACCTGTGGAGCCAGTGGTGGAAGGTGGGTGGAATGTGGTGGCGGCGATGAAGACAGGCGAGCTGTAATTCTGGGCGGCTGGAATCTAGACTCTTGGCATGGATTTCATGCCATGTACCATCTATGCCACCTTCAGTTATGCAAGGATAAAAATGCTCCCAGTTCCAACCTCCTGGTTTAAAATAGGAAATCAGGGCCAGCTCTACCATGAGGCAGAAAGAGGCATCTGCCGGCTCTACCATGAGGCAGAAAGAGGCATCCGCTCTAGGCTCCTGCTTTCTATGCCATTAGGGGGCAGCAAATAGGTTTTAAACCTTTTGACAAGGAGGCTGGAACCTTCACAATGTCATGGGTTTAGCACAGAAGTGCATAAGAACAGCCTTGCTAGATTGCACCCAACTATGGCACTCTTTCCAGGAGCCATTCTATACATGGTCAAATCCACTTTCCACGTACGTGTGCCCGCATGCCCGTGTTTGTATTTTAAGCTGCTTCATATCAGCAGGAAAAGGAAGAGGCAAGGGGTCTAGATAAGCCTGTTTTGTTAAAAAATAGAAGAACCAGAAGAAGTTGTTTTCCTTCACAAAGGGAAATTCCTCTATTTTTAGGCACTTGGGTCCCTCCCACACCGTAGGGGGCACTCTGTACATGCTTGGAAGAAAAACACAGCCCCGAGTGCTGGAAATGTTTGAAGACAAAAACACTGACGACTCCAAGGGGCCGAGTCGTTTGTGTCGCTGCGTGTCGCTGTGTGTCGCGCCACAGCCGGGGGCCTGTTTGCAGCTGGCCCGGGCCTGTGAACCACGCCGGCAGGAACTCCCCGGCCCTTTGTACTTGACACACAGACCATTTTTTCCTGATGTCATTTCCTGTCCCAGCACGGCACAGGGGAGGGGGTGCCAAGCAGTTGTAACCGAGCTGTGTCATTTCCTCTCTCCACGATACAACTATTTTTTTCCCCCTTTTTAAAACTTCTTTCCGCAAATATAAATTTATCAGCCATCTGGGGGCCTTCCCCTCTTCTCCCGCCCCTATTTCCGACGGGCCTCCCTTTATCACCTCCGTGGCCCGCGAGCAAAACCTCCGAGGCGGCTTTGTCTTCGGTCTCCCTTGGGTCCCCACCTTACCCGCCCACCCCAATAAAAATGAACATTTAAAATGGAACGGTTCTTCAGGTAGCAGGCTTTGAGAGGGACAAAAGCGGGGACCTAACTTCCAGTCACAAAACAGAGGCGGTCTGGTTTCAAAGGATGTTGAAAGTGGAATAACAGCGCTATAACGGTCTAGTGCGGAAATGGCCTTAGTCCTCTCTTCTCCAGGCTACGTATATTCAGCTCCCTTACGCCACTGTTCATGAAGAATACGTTTCTTAACAGCCATTTAAAAAAAAAATATAAAACGACATATAAGGAGAAAAATACACAAAAATACCCAACTATCTGAAGAAACAAGCAGTTTAAGCAAGCACACAAACACAAAAAGGGTAAAACAGATACACACATGACTTCCAACTCTTCAGAGAATGGTTATTTGTGCTTGTTATACTTCTTCAAAGGTCAATAAAATAACTACAATCGATTAGTCTTATTCCAAATATACTATTAAAAGATTATATAAAATTTGGCTACATGTGCACTTGTACTCTAATTACTCTACCTCTTGTATTAAATGTAGTGATTCTGTAGTATGACAAATGTAACATTCTGTGATAATGTTTCCAGCCAAATTATTCAAATCCCACTGTTACATTTCTCCTCCAAACTCCTCCTAGATACATTCCAACCTTCTCCCATTGTTTCTTAAACTCATTCAAAAATCCTTCTCGAATTGAAGTCGTCAACTTGTCCGTCCCAGCCGTGTCCAGTAACTTCATCGTCTTGAGATGGTGTCCGTGGGATCTTTCCATTTCTGAGCGTAAAGCATTCTTGCTGCCGTTCTCCTATATTGTATCATTCTTTCAAAAGTTCTTATGTATCCGATCATCCATCAGTCCCAATGAGAGCGATTCGTACCTGGAGAGCTTATGATTCCTACGCTCACCTTTAAGGGTACCGATCTTGAAAACCAAAGTTTTCGTCACCCGGCTGGGCTGTTCCTGCTCGAAAGCAGCAAGCTTTTACACGCCTCTGACTTTATGCACATCTTTGCTAACTGGATGTGCTTCACTGTGGCCATTTCCGCACCACACTGTTATAGCGCGATTATTGCGCTTTCAACATCCTATGGAATCCTGGGGTTTGCAGTTTCGGGAGGGGCCGGCCGGCCCCTCCCGAAACTGCAAACCCCAGGATTCCATAGGATGTTGAAAGTGCAATGATCGCGCTATAACAGCATGGTGCGGAAATGGCCTGCGTTAGGCTCCAAGCGCAGAAGATATGATGGTGCTGTTTCCCCATGTTATCCTGCCAGCGGGCATCCGCCTTTTTTCTACCATCTTGAAAATATTTGTTTCATAATAGAAAAGAAAAGATAATACACTGTGACATTTTACATGCCCAACTATATATTATAGGATCTCTAAGACGTCTTAATATGAGTTGTGCTCGGTGTGGTAGTGCTGCAGTTATACAACCAAAGCATTCAGAGCATTTTTTCTTTCGAGTGTCGGTCTACTTTGTGATCTTGTAAACATCCACAAGTGCAATCATTATTATGGCTTAAATCTGCATTATTATGGCTTATATCCTAGGTGCGAACACACAGCCGGTCTTGGCTGTAAAAGGAAGAGAAACACCAGTCAGTCACTTTCCTAGATGGAAAGTATGGATCCAGATGGGGAATACCCTAAATTCTCTTTCCTTCTCCTAACTGAGGCTGGCCAGTTCTTTGTCTCTTGAATTACCTTGCACCCTGTAATACTGACTGAATCACTAAATGGCAGCTTCAGAGTCCCCACCCCACCTGGAAGGAGGCCAGTGCCCAAGGGGCTAATGGACGTCTCCGTGAGTCCCATCCAAAAGAAAACAGACACATATGTACACCAGAGTTACATCCATGTACGTCACCAACAAGATTCAAGCCTTTGTCATAACTTAGACATTTCTTGTGAATTGCTTGGTTTGCTACATTTGAATGGTGTTAGTAGTTTCTGCTGCAACCTCACAGTGCAAGCTTGTGTTGTGGATGTGAGTTATTCTAATTCCAGGAAGTGTCTCCTTTGCAAGAGTGCTTCCTGTGTGTAAATTGGAATACAAACAGAGTGGGGGATATGTATCATTTCCCTCGGATGGTCCCTCGCTTGCTCATGTCTGCCAGGGTGAGGGATGTATGTCTTCCATCTTAGCTGCAGCGGAAGAAGGAGCCATACAAGATTATTTTCAGCACAGAAATAATTATAGGTACTGTTTATTTTCCAAGGGATATTGCTATTTCACAACAGCCTGCGAGGGCTGCTTTCACAATAGGTGAACTCCTGGGCAGACGCTTTATTTTTTTTTCCAAGTTGCCAGATGTTGCTGGGAATTTATCCCACTTCTAAGAGCACTGCCTACCGGTCCCACAATCTGACCAGGAAATGCTTTTGCAGGGAGCGGAATTGCAGGTTTGCTTTTTTAATTTTTTTCTTAACTTTTAAAAAAATCTATTTATCCCAAGCCTTTTTTATAATCCTTAGATCAGAGTGCAAAGCCAAGGCAAGGAAGACAAGATGGAGTGACCAAGCCTACTACCGGCTACCCCAGTGCCTCATCCCAACATACAAAGATGTTGCTTTGCTTAGGTAACATTGCCATATTCTGCTTCCTCAAATCCAGGCGTATAATTTGCATATTATTTTGATATCGCAGGTAATTCTAATTTGCATTCTGATTCTGCAAATTCAACATACGAATTGTTGCATTTCCCTCTTTCACTATGTTTTAACCTTCATATGTTTGTTTGTTTGCATTTACAGTTTATCTCAAGGTACCAGTACAGAGTAATGTTTCACGTACTGGACTTGGAACAGGTAGCTGTTCTTGTTATCTGCCTTTAAGTTGACTTATGGCAACTCTGAGGCCGTTTCCGCACTAGCCTGTTATAGCGCTACGATTCCACTTTCAACATCCTCTGGAATCCTGGGGTTTGCATTTGGGGAGGGGCCGGCTGGCCCCTCCCCAAATGCAAACCCCAGGATTCCAGAGGATGTTGAAAGTGGAATCGTAGCGCTATAACAGGCTAGTGCGGAAACGGCCTACGAATGGGAGATTTCCAAGAGGCCCGGTCACCAACAGCCCTGCACAGGTCTTGAAAAGACAGGATAGCCATGACTTCCTTCATTGATTCTATCCACCTGCAATGTGCTCTCCTTCTTTTCCTACCAAAACAGGGAGACCCAAGTTCAAATCTCAGCTTGGTCATGGAATTTACCAGGTGACTTTGGACCCTCACAGCCTTGTTTCTAGCGGAAAAGTTTCAAAGAAGGATAGCTCCGTATTTTACCCTGTGTCTCGGCTCTTCTAAGGACTAGAGACTTCCTTTTTTGACAACATGAAAGCTTGGAATCCTGGCCAGATGACGGTTTAAATGGGTGCTGGTGTGCCCTGTCTAGAATCCAGATAAAACCTGGCCACCTTATACGGAACCAGCACGGTGCTGTGTTTTGAGTGTTGCATTAGGATTCTGAGAGACCAGGGTTTGAATCCCTACTTGGCCATGGAAACCTACCAGGTGACCTTGGGCAAGTCACACCCTCTCAGCCTCAGACGAAAGCAAAGGCAAACCCCCTCTGAATAAATTCCACCAAGAAAACGCCATGATAGGCCCTCCTAAGGGTCCCCATAAGTTGGAAATGATTCGAAGGCAGCAAAACAACACCACCTTATATTTAGGCCAGGTGGAAAGCAAGAAGCATTGCTAATCCGAACTAGTTTGAGTTATATAACGTGATTGTCTCTTCACCATTTCTGCCCTACACTGTTCTGGTGCTATTATTCCACTTTCAACCTCCCGTGGAATTCTGGGGTTTGTAGTTTACTGAGGCCAAAGAGGAATCTGGCTGAGAATTCTAAAGGCCCCTCCCTGAACTGCAAATCCCAGGATTCCATAGGAGGTTGAAAGTGGAATAATAGCACTATAACAGTCTAGTGTGGAAATTGGCCTAGAAATGTTACTTTCTTTTTTTTTTTTTGGATTACAGTTCACAGCACGTACAACAGTGAGACTGGTAGGCAGCACTGTTATAAATGGGATCCTGGATGTTGTAGCCCAAAAAATTAACACTTCCAAAGCTGTACTCTGTCCACACTCGCAATCTGACTATGACTGGTAAGAAGGTAGGAGAGGGAGAGTTTTACGGCAGCAACCTTGAAGTTTTTATTGCCGTTGCAGAATGACAACCCAATTTACTAGTGTTTACCTTAGAGCGACAGCCTAATTGACTAGTATGATCCTATTGACCAGAGCTTGGAACTGTTCTTGTGGACAAAATCTTCTCGCCACCGTGGCTCCGGCTGAGGGATTCATGGTAAATGGCCGTACTGGCAAGGCAATTCTAAAAGCGGTCATCTGTCCGAAAGTGACTTTTCAAAGCTTTGCTCTTGGTACCTGCAGGTGAGCTCCCTCTGATGCTTCATCGATCAAGAGGCAGTTACAGACCAGTCTTGCAAAGGGAATCACTTCCAGATCTGTGTCTTTGCTTCCACGTTTACCGTGAACCTCCCCAGGAGGGAAGAAGAAAAAAAAAACAGGCTTCTGAATTCACCACGCTCTTCCTAGCCAAGCTTCTGTTTACAGTTCAGATGCTGGAGCTGAGATCCGGTGCTGGCAACGGAAGGAAACTCTCTGCATGTGTTTACAACGAGAGATATTGGCAGGATCCACCGGAGCCAGGGCCTTTCCAGCCAGGCGGGTGCATGGCGCATGAAAGAGGGCAAAAGGTTGCCAAAGGATGGGGGCACGGAGTACAGACCTCTCCGTTGCTCCCCTCCAGGGCCTGGGGAAGGAATTCTCCAAGCGACTGGGATTACTGGCTCACCCTATGCTGCTCCTAGCTCACATTTCCCTCCCCAACAGCTCCGTTGAACCAGTGCTTGACTGTGGAGTCATCCCACACCCTCCAGCATTTCAAAGATGAAAATGTTTGGCCAAACAATGTCAGAGTGTGGTCAAGACGGCAAAAGTTTTAAATGAGGAAGAACTCACAAGCTGGGAGAGGCTGCAGCAGTCTTCCTTTGTCTGATCCTACTGGGAAGGACAAAATTCTGTCCCCATCCTGTCATCTCTTCCCTTGCTAAGTTAATTGAGTACAAACAATTTTGCATTTTTCAGCTCAGTTTGCAGCAATTGAAGTAAGCTGGAGGACAAAAGGGGAAAGTGGGAGGAGGGGAGAGAAATCAGGATGTTTTCAAAGCGGCTGAAAAAGTGGGACAAACAGAGAATAAATCAGGACTGTTCCTGCCAAATCAGGGCTGTTGAAGGGTATGTCATCCTGGAGAGAAAGTCACCTCTGAGCATGTTTAGAGTGCTGTAGATTCACAGCCTGAAAAAAAAAACGTTTCCTTTTTCTAAATGCCAACAATCTGGAAAATTTGGCATTGGTCATTCTGGGTGGGACATTCTGGGAGCTGTAGTCTCAAAAAGAATGTTTCTAGACAGGGATTGGACTCTGATGAGCCTTAAGTTTTAGAAACCAGTAATCCTGACTCCTCTATAACTTTAAATACAGTGGTACTCTCTCTTTCTCTCTCTCTCTCCCCCTCTCTCTCTTACTCCCTCCCAAAACACTTTTGGAGCTTTCATGTGACCCTCCTTACAGCCAGGTTTTGGTTTTGTAAAAAAACTGGCTTCTGTTTTATACAATCTAAAACAGGAGGGGGATAAGGGAGGAGAGTGCCATCCTCTCTTTCCGTCCCGCTGGGCTTCGTTGGTGCCTTCGGCTTCCAGCTGACACACTCCACTCTTGCTGAACTTGGCTGACGGCTGCCAAGCTGCCCTAAGAAATTGGGAAGGGAGGTAGTCTCCCAAGTCTTGATTATATCCCAGCTTTTGGCACCAGCGTGAAGAAAGCAATGAACTCTGAGTGCTCCGTCTGCGGAGCATCCTGTGCGGGGGCCGAGAGGACCACAGGACACTTGAAAATCGGCTCCAAGAAGGCAAACAGAACCTCTTAGCTATGGCCTTTGGGTGTCCAAGGAGAGTTCCAGGGACTGGACTGGGAACATCTCCGCTGCTGATGTGCTGATCCAGACTCCCTGTCGCCTGTCCCTCTCGTTTCTTTGGTCTGTAACCGTCCATTTGCAAACATTTCGTTTGATCTCCTCTTTTAATTCTCCGTCATTTTTGCCCACTTCTGTTTCTGTCTGGCCCTGTGATTCTCCAACAACAGCAGACTTTACGCTGAGCTCCCAGATTGCCAGGGTTTCTCAAGGAGGTGGTAGAGGAACGTTATCAAATGTTAGCCCTATCTTCTCTAGCTGCAGATGGCTATTGAATGTATTACAGAGATTGGAAATGCTACTTTTGTGGAGTATGGCACCCAGAACCCCCAACCAGCGTGCCCCTAGAGATTCTGAATATTGTAGTCCTCAGAAAGTAATGTTTCAAAAGTCTGCTCTGTTGTAGGTGCCTAAAATCCCACAATAAGGCACTTATCTCTGCTTCGAGATTGAGCAACGTTTGGCTATCCAATTGTTGGACAACAGTTTCTGTCATCCTTTGCCACAACCCTCCAACATTTCACAAATGAAAACTGGGACACATGTGGTGAAGCAACATCCGAGTGTGGTCAAAATGTCAACACATTTTAATGAGGAAGAACATATGAGCTAGGAGAGGCTGCAGCAGGTTGCTTTTGCCTGAGTCTACAAGGAAGGGCAAGATTTTGCCCGTTTCTGTCCTCTCCGCCCTGTTGAGTTAATGAAGCGCAAACTACGTTTACGTTGTGAACTCGGTTTGTACCAAACTGTGGAACTAGGCCAAAGACAAAGAGGGAAATTGGGAGGAGGCGCGAGAAACTGGAGCATTGTAAAAGCAGTTGAAAAACTGGGAAGATAGAAGAGTAATGAGGATTGTCCCTGCCAAATTGTGACTGCAGGAGGTAGGGTTGCCAGAATGAAATCTGCAGAGAGACAATGCACATTTAATGGTTGTGTAAAAGAGGGAATGTCATGTGCTTCTCGTGTGGTTGCATGCATGAGCAACACCTATTGACATTCCTTCTTCTGCCCAATCATTCCAGATGGTTTTCAATCTGGCAATCATAGTCTGCTTCCACTACTGGCTGTGTTGACTAGGGCCACTGATATCTGCAGCTCAACAGGAGGCCCTCTTCTATGCCAAAGGTACCCCATGAGAGAGAACATTCACAAACCATTGACTTTCCCCTGAGAGAGAACGTTCACAAACCATTGACTGAAACTAACCCCTTTCTCTTTTATCTCCAGTTTACTCATCCACAGCGTCCTAATTCTCAAAGCACTGCATGTACGTAGCGCCAATCATCCTGAAAGGTAAGTCAGCACTCTGATTTCATTGGTAAGAAAGTTTATACTATTATGGTGTTTCTTCAGAAGTACAATGTGTATGGGAACTGTCCTATCCCTGCTAGGATAATAAAGCTAAGCAATGCATTGCATACCCTCCAGCATTTCATAGATGAAAAGTGCAAAAAGCACGGCCAGGCAACATCAGAGCGTGGTCAAGACGGCAAAAGTTGTAAACGAGAAAGAACGCCCAAGGTGGGAGAGGAGGCCGCAGTTTGTTTTTGCCCGAGCCCACAGGGAAACGCCAGATTTTACCCCCTTCTGTTCTTTTTCCACTACTGAGTTAATAAAGTGCAGGCTACTTTTGTAATGTGAACTCTGTTTGTACCAAACTGTGGAATTAAGCCAAGGATGCAGAGGGAAAGAGAGAGGAGGAGAGAAAAATCGGGAATTTTAAAAGCAGCTTAAAAAGTGGGACAACAGAGGATTAATTGGTACTGTCCTTGCCAGCTTTGGACAGATGCGGGGAATGCTTATGTTCTTGGCTGTGAGCATTTTTGACAGCCTCCTTTCAATCTAAGCACACCACTCACCCCTGCTAGTTCAACTTTTCCCCCCTCTTCAATGGCTGCCCTCCTGCAAGCAAATCTCATGATCCAGCTAAGTGCTGGTCAGGGTGCCCTATTATAAACAGCTGATTCTGGCACCCCTCCCCAGGGCCAGCTGCATCTTAGCCCTGGCCTGGGGTCCTTTCTCCATTGTCATGGTGACAAACAGTCAGCTTCCGCAAAGTTGGCCTCTGGTCCCTGCGCAAGAGTCAAGGCTTCCTGCCAAGAACGTGACACATAAATATTTACTCTGTGGCGTAAGGGGAATGTGACCAGCGTCAACTGGGCCTGCAGCCATGGGGCCAGACAGGAAGCCAGCAAACCAGCTGGACTCATTGGTTGGTGGGATCCTTAGAAAGACAACCATCACAGATCCGAGTGTTTCGGAGATACGAGGAATGCTCCTCAGACTTGGCTTTGACAGACTGGTCGTTCAGAGTCATCATTTTAGACTCTGGATTTATGCTCTTGCAGCAAAGCGGGCAAGTGAAAACTCGGACACGTGTGGCCGAACTCTGTCAAAGTGTGGTCCAGATGGCAAACGTTATTCACGAGGAAAAACACACAAGCTCGGAGTGGATGCAGTGGTGTGCTTTTCTGGGAAGGGCAAGATTCTGCCTCTCCTCTTCTCTCCCTCCCATCCCTGTGAGAGAGAGAGCTTTGTTAGCTAAAACAGAGAGTAAGGGGAAATGAATATCACTGATTTTATCTCCAGCTATGACAAAGGCAATGAGTTTGCTCATCGTTTAGGAACAAATTTTGGGCACTCTGTGGATCCAGGCGGGAAGTAAACTTCTTTAATATTAGGCTAAAAAATGACAGCGAAATCAAAATCTGCATGTGGTAAGGCAACGGTCCCCAAAACTCCAGTTGCTTTGAACTTTAATTCCCAGAATCCTCAGTCAGTAAGAAATTTTGGGAGCTGAAGTCCAAAATATCTGGAGGATCAAAGTTTGGGGATGTCTTCATGTCGACTCAACAACAACAAGCTTGTGCTGTCTTCCAGAGAGGAGCCGGAGGACGGAGTCACTGAATTCTGTGAGACTGAGCAGAGTCCTACTTTTTAAATATGCACTGAGTTGGTGCCTCTTCCCACCCCTCGTCTTCTTTTTGGGACAAAGACCTGACTGCAGCACCTGGCCAGGTAACCTCGGGATCGTCCAGCGACCCTGGCACCTGCTAGAAACGTGGGAATATTCGTACCATCCAGAGGGTAGCAGTTCAGAGCTGGTCTGAACCATACTGCTCCGGACATCTTTGTTGCAAAGCCATGATGCCCTGTGCCCTTCCGTGCCTTTGACTCCTTTTTGTATGGCTAAACTTTGCTGCCGCTTGGCCGAGAGATTCTCGGAGGCCCTTTGGCTTTTGCCTGTGCTCTAAAGTCAGGTCCCAAATCAGCTTATTCTTCCAAGAAATTCTTTCCAACAGGAGAGAGCTGGCGGCGGCACAGGGAGAAGCCTCTTCTTTCTTTAAAGCAACTATTATTATTCTGATAATAATTATAATTCTCTTGGCATCCGAAGCAAAATAATTAAGAAGAATTCAAGACGGTCACTTCCCAAAAGAACATAGACTTGGAGTTAAAATAAAATAATAAAATAATAATAATAACTCTCACTGCAGGATTTAAAAAAAAAGTTTTTGGTTTTAAGGCATGAGGTTTTCTCGAGGTGAGGGGAGAAAGAGCAGTATGCTTTTCTCTGGGCTCCAGTCCCGGCTTCTTTCCCACTTGGATTTTTAAAAATTCCAGCCCGCCCAGAACGGGTCTCCCAGGTCCGTTGCTCTTTTTCCTCAGCTGCATCGACATGATTTGACAATCATGTTGGAGAGCTGTTCCACTTTGGCTTGGCGGCCGACGTAATAAACAATCCCCAAGGGTTCGAGCTCATTTGGGACGCAGCAGGGGGTGGCTGAGGCAGATGGGTTGTGTTGGTTGTAAAGAGACAGAACCTGTCAAGATAGAATTAGAGCGGTTTATTTAGACGCAGTGATGCATAACGTAGTGATATGAGCATTGGAGTGTGACCCTGGAGACCAGGATCTGATAACCCGCTCAGCCATAGAAATCCACTGGGTGACCTTGGGCGCATCAGACACTCTCAGCCCCAGAAAAAACCATGACAGCTTTGCCTTAGGACTGCCATAAGTTGGAAATGACTTGAAGGCACAAAACAACAACAACAAATGTAGAAGTTGGATGCTCTGAATTGGCTGCCTTAGGGGACATCTTGGGCAGAAAGTAGCTCAGTAGCCCATGGATAGGACTGCTGAATCTGATAAGACATCTAATGATATACTAATCTGTGGTTATGATTACTCGCAATTCTGGTACGTTCAACATATATAGATCTGTAAAGGTAAAATAAGATATAGGATATTTTTTCCCTTTTCTTTACAGTTTCGTATGGGTGGGTTAGTGTTCTTTTGTATTTTAGTTAGCATAGGTAGGATGTGTTTGGTGTAATAGATTAAACTTTTAGCAACAGGCTTTGTTGTTATGTTTTAGTTATAATTTAGTTTAATTTAGTTTAGTTTTAGTTATACGTGTATATTGTTTATGTATGGTTTGTCTCCTTTTCTCTATATTCCCTCCACACACTTTTTTTCTTCTATAGTTGTGAATTAGTCTGTACCTCTGAACCAAAATTAATAAATATTAAGTCAGAGAAAGGATTGCTAAACCCTCCATTGCCAGCTTGGTGGGATGGCAAAAATTTGGAGAAGGGACTGCTGGGCATCCGGCAGGCCAGAGACGACATGGCCATGGTGGAATGAATTTAGGTTAGTGAGTTACGTAGTGCTGCCAGAGGGAAGACTGGAGAGAACTCCTGTATCCTTAATGGCTGGGTTGAAGAGGGAATTTCGGGAGGTATTTGCTTGTTACTTGGTTGTGTGACAAGCACCACGTGCTGGAATTCCTCCTTCGACAAAACCATGACAGGTTTCCAGCTTTCAATCTGGAAGCTGCACGGGTTGAGCAGGCCTGCCCTCCAACAGCTGTGAGGCCATTTCCACACTAGAGTGTTATAGTGCTATTATTGCACTTTCAACATCCTATGGAACATCCTTCAAGGCTGCTCCCTAAATTACAAACCCCAAGATTCCATAGGATGTTGAAAGTGCAATAATACCACTATAACACTCTAGTGTGGAAATGGCCATAGTCTTTTGCTCATTGCTTTCTGGGGATTTATTTTTAAACTTAACAGGGGGAGGGTTGATGAAGCATAAAACCTGAACAACTTTGCTCAAAATTGCTCAAAAATGCCCTTAAATGTCCAAAAACAAAGCATACTTGAATGCAACTGGAAATTATTCTTGGTAGCACTGCAGAAAACCTCATGGGGTCACCAGGTTCGATAGGTGACTTGAAGGCACATACACAGTGCCAAAAGCGATGTTGAAGTCATTCCTGCCCACTGTAATTTTGGAAATGTGACTTTCTTTCCTTCTCATTGCGTGTGTGGAGCTTAATTATAGCTGGTAATATTAGTAAGTTTTGTTAAGTTCGAACTCTACAAGTGGGGGTAGGGGGATAAGGGTAGAGTAAAGAACATTTCTGGAGAAACAGAGGGGTTTCTGTCCCCACCTTGCTGTACTGAGTGTCTAAACTCCAGAGATAGGGGCATGGCCCCATGCAGAAGTTGGCATAGTAGCCCTTGGGTTCGTAGATCCACTTCCATTTCAGGTCCTTACGGAAGTCGATATAAAGGCGTCGCACACAGCAGTTCTTCTCCTCTGGCGACCTGGAGCAGAAGAACCCAAAAGGAGTTAGGGAAGAAACCCCTGAGCCCTGATGTGCTTCCCTCTCCCTGCTCTAAACTGCTAAAATCCCAATTCCTTATCTCTTCCAGCCTGGCAAGGGCCATTTCTGCACTAGACAGTTGTAGTGCTAATATGCCACTTTCAACATCCTGTGGAACGCCGGGTTTGTAGTTTAGGGAGCAGCCTCGAAGGCCCCTCCCTAAACTGCAAACCCCAGGTTTCCATAGGATGTTGAAAGTGGCATAATAGCATTACAACCGTCTAGTGCAGAAATGGCCAAAGACTTTGGTGGCAATCAGTTCAATTTCAGTTTACTGAATTAGTCTTCATGGCAGCAGTCCTTGGGCTACGTTTCTCTAAAGACATATAAGTTGCCAGGGCACCCATCCTCCAAAACTTTTATCTCATCATGAGGCTGAACCCAAGTTTCCAGACTTCTAGGCCCTGTTGCCATCCACATCTGTGGAACTTCATACCCTCTAGTGTGTCTCAGATAAAAAAAACAGGCCGTGTGCGGCCAAACAACATGAGAGTGTGGTCAAGGTGGCAAACGCAGTTAATGGGGAAGAACACACAAATTAGGAGAGAGGCTGCAGCAGTTTGCTTTTGCCAGAGCCTACTGGGAAGGGCAAAATTCCAGCCTCTATTCTCTCCACTGCTGGGTTAGCGGAGTACAAACTACTTCTGGATTCTGAATTCAGTTTTCAGCAATTGAAGTAAGCCGAGGACAAAGGGAGAAAGTGGGAGAAGAGAAACCGGGACATTTTAAAAGCAGCTGAAAAAGTAGGATGACAGACGATCAATCAGAACTGTCCCCGTCATTTCAGGACAGTTGAAGGGTATGGAGTCTAGATGTTGCTCAGACTGCAGCTCCCATCCACAGCACAGCCAGATGGATATGCACAGCCTTTTTTGTGCCCCCCTTAGCTAGAGAGCTGGACATTCCCCATCCCTGTTTCAGTGCCTACAGGTCTAACAGTCTCAAGCACAGCACCCAGTTCTAAGAATAATATGCTCCCAGCCTGTATTGTCCATGCTGCCCAATCAGTGGAGAATAAGCGGCATCGGCACGGCAGACATTGCAAACGTGTAGGACTTTACCGATGCTGGTGCAACGGACGGCTACAAACGCATACCCAATATTTTTGCCTCCTGCCTAGTCCCGTACCACTTACTGGTTGCAGTATTCGCTGCTTGCGGCTCGCTTTTGCCGGTGACTCTGCAGATGCTGGGCACGGTCGGGTGGTATCGCCATCACCAGCAAGTAGGGCAACTGCTGCTTTTCCTGGCTGATCTGCTGCTGGTCCCCTCTCTTTGTTCTAGTGCCTGGGAAGGAACATGCATTGTTTACGGTGCTCGTGACTGTTCATTTTGCTTCAGATGATTTACACACAGCCGCTCAAAATATATCAGCTGGCATCCTGTTCATGAATTACAATGGCGTAAGTCAAACTTGTGCCTCCATAACTAACTTTTTTGGTGGTTGCAGAGGCTGGGATTCTGTTCCAACCATGCAATGATCAAAATCCCCTCCAAAACCTACCCTGTAGGCACAGCAATCAGAGTCAGGTGACACATTTAAAATTAAAGAAGATGTCTCTGAGAACATCTTGAGCTTTGCCACTTGTTTTCAGAACAGAACTGAATTGTGCTTTTGTCAAGTCCCTTTCACGCAACCAGTCTACCAGAATTCTACACCCTCCTGTCCGCTTCCTCAACTGTGTTAATTGGGTGCAAGCTACTTTTGGCACTTTGAACTCAGTTTGCAGTGATTGAAGTAAGCTGAGGGCAAAGAGGAAAGCAGGAAAAGGAGAGAGAAACTGGGGCACTTTAAAAGCAACTGAGAAAAAGGCACAAGAAAGGAGTAAACAGGGCCATCTATGCCAAATTAAGGCAGTCGGAGGACATCCCTTCTGCCCGCCCATGATGGGGACATGTGCCATTGCTCTTTGTGATCAAGTGTTTGTGCGCTGTCTGATGATCAGTGTGTATGAGGAAATTTCTGTTGACCTTGCCCTGTGAAAGGGGGTCGGGTAAGTTCGGGTAAGTTCTTTAATGGCACAGGCTGTGATTTTTCTACATGTTTATCCCCAAATCCTGGACTCTGCAGAGCATGATGTATGCCTAGCATGCAAACCAGGGCAGCTTAAAATCTAACCGATGTTTTTCCCTCTAGATTAGGATGATAATTCACAAACTATGTGCTAGAGGAAGTAAATTAGAGGCTCCTGTGAGCCAAAAAGCGAAGAGACTGCCACTGCACCTCTGCTTAAGGCACTGCTGCTCTGCGCTTCTCTGCTTGCAATTAGGGGGCAGAAAGTAAATCTTGTCAGGTTGGTAACGTGTACCCTCCAACATTTCACAGATGCAAACTGGGACACATCAAGCAACATCGCAGCGCAGTCAAGATGGCAAAGGTTACTAATGAAAAAGAACACATAGACTGGGAGAGGCTGCATCAGTTGACCTTTGTCTGGATAGGGTAAGATTGCACCAGTCCACACAGGCGTATCTAGGGTGGGGCAAACAGGGCACATGCCCCGGGTGCCAATGCTAAGAGGGGCACAAAAAGGCTGTGCATATAAGGGTGTGGGGTAGGGGTAAAAAGGTAGGGGCACAACTTCCATTGCTTGCCTTAGGGGCTGTTTATGCTAAATACGCCACTGCCCCTCCATGCTTTTCCTCCCTGTCGAGCTAACTGGGAATGCTTGTGCTATGAATTCAGTTTGCAGTGACTGGACCGAGCTGAGGATGAGGACAGAAAGTGGAGGAAGCGGGAGAAACTGGGACATTTTGAAAGCAGCTGAAAAATCGGGAAAACAGAGGATTAATTGCAACTGTTTGTGCCAAAACTGGGACAGCATGAGGTAAGTGCAAAGTGTACTGATTTTAAAGAAAAAAAAAGAGTGTAAGAAAGTACAGCAGCTGGGAAAGATATATTTTGAAAGCCAAGTGTTTTAGCGTTCTGAAGAGGGGTGTGCCAAGCTATGAACACACCACTGATTTAGCCTTTCCGTGACCCCTTTATGAAGACCTGTTGTCTCCTCGTGGGGGCCTATTTTTAGCTGATGAGATACAGCCGGTGCACTGGGCTCTGTGTGTGTGCACGCATGCACATGTGCGTGAGAAAGAAAGAGCACTTGTGCTTCACATTGCCCCCTAGAGGAGATCCCCATCATTCCGGATCACATGCTACGGCACGGCAGGGAGTCACCGGAATTGGCCCGACTCCCCTCCACCCCCGCCCCGGCCGGGGCAGAAGGGAACGGCAAGCATGCGAGCCGGGATGAGGAAGTCCTCTGGGCCCAATTCCCAGAAGGAGGCAACAAGTCTCATCCTGAAGCCGGAATGCGCCGAGGCTGTGCTTGCCAACCGGTGACAGCCAGGTCTTGGCAAGCGGCACCGGTGGGTGAGCAGAAAGGCGGTTAGCGAAGGCTTCTGCGTTGGCCCCGGGTGGCAAGGGGAGCTGGGCCGAAAGGAAGGGAAGTGGCGCAAGACGCTGATCAGGAGAAATTCCAAAGACGGAGCCAACTCTTTTCTTGTCCTTTGTAGCAGCAGTCAAAGATGTAAGAGCCACGTTAGTCTGCATCACCGTTGAAAGATATCAGGGAATCCTGTAGCACCTTTGAGACTGATTCAGAAAAAGACCTTTCCAGCGTGAACTTTATGCTAGAAATGTTGTTTTCTCAGTGAGTCTCAAAGATACTACAGGACTCCTTTCTCCCTTCTGTCCTTGTTCACTTCGGATATTGCTAAAAGTCTAACGCTAAGCAGAGACAGGGGTTGCCAGATCAGGATTGTTCCAAGTTCTGAGGTTTCCGAGCCGAAGCCTGCAGCCTAGGGATGGCCCCGGCAACGTCATTAAGTGTTATGCATTACCTATCAACCACAGCTGCTCTCAGATTGTCATTCAGACACACACATGTGCACACACAGATACACACACACACTGACTATATAGTTTCCTATTTGGACATTCAGAAGGAAATTTTAGATCAAGGCAAAATGAGGGGATTTTTCCTTTTCTCTTCCTTCCAGAACGTTTAGTTTAGTATACTGGATTCTAGGCAGACGGTGGATGCACAGCAGAGTGGAAGGTGAGCCCTGGTGCCACAGCAGGTGTGGGGGTGAGGAGAAAGCTAACTACGTAAATCCGTTAGAACCTCCCCGATGATTCTTTGCCAGTTGCAGCAAGAAATGAAAGAAGCCTTGTAAAATGGTAGCAAGCTGCTAACGGGTAAACTGGAGATTTGCACACAGTCCTTTCCTCTTGCTGACAGCTGAGTCCTTCCCCAGCCGAATCTGGAGAATTTGCACCCCTATTTTCTGCCTGGTGATGACCTGCAAAAACTAGAGACTCAGGACTAGGCGCTGAGATCTGGCGACCCAAATCAGGGGAGGAAGCTCCCTCCTCGAGGCCGATTCAACCCTCCCAGCCCATTCCCTCAGCCTTTACCTTCTACTTCCACTTTCAGTTCCTCGGGTTTGTGCTCACAGGAACAGTGGACGCTGAGGCGAAATCTTCCGTAAACCACTGAAAATACAGAAATTTGGGTTTCATGTCATACTTGCAGCCTTCAACCGGGGGTGAGAGGAAGAGAGCATGGAGCCTACAGAGCCACACAACAGTGAAAGCGACCTACGCTTGCAGAGGGCAGAGACGGAAATGAGTGCATTTAAAAGTTAAGTGTCCCTTCTTTCTCCAGAAAGGAGAACTGTGGGGCAATTTGGGGAAGAGAGAAGGATCTGACACATTCAACCAAGACGATCTACCCCTTCTCCTGAGAGGGTTGCCTTTTTCACAGAATCATAAGCCATTTCCACACTAGACAGTTTAGGCCCTCCCTAAACTGCAAACCCCAGGATTCCGTAGGATGTTGAAAGTGGAATAATAGCACTATAGCCCTCCCATGCGGAAATGGCCAAAGAATGTTAGAGTCGGAAGAGGCTGCCAGGACCATCAAGTCCAACCTCTTGCCATGCAGGACCACACAACTATAGCAATCCCAAAAGCCTCCCATCTAATCTCTATTTAAAGATCTCCAGAGAATGAGAGTTGACCACCTACAACAGCAGGCCATTCCACTGTTGAACTTTCTTACAGTAAAGAAATGTCTTCCAGCTTTCAAAAACAGCTTTGGGCATTTGCTGTATAATCCACATTCACATACATCCCCAGCAGCAGCGCAGCAGTTTACGGACACAAACCATACCCGAAAAGACACAGGTCTATCCAGGAAAGCAGGCTACTGGGAGCAGATGACCGCTGGGTCTTGAGAAATTGTTAGGTGTCAGCAAACCATTGGGATTTTCTTTTGACAGCAGACTGCAAAGCTTTCGGGAATACCTATCAGTTTTCCCCCCTCTGTAAAATGGGATTATAACCTTCCCACTTGTTAGTTCGGGAACCAGAGTGGTTTGATTGTTGGACTAGAACTCCCTAGTCCAGATTCAAATCCCTGCTCAGCCATAAAAGCTCTTAGGACAGAAAAGAATTACAGAATCTTAAGAGTTAGAACAGACCACAGGTCCAGCCCCTACCATGCAAGAATACACAATGACAGAATCCCTAAAGAATGCCCACCCGACCTCACTTGAAAGGCTTCCAAAGAACGAGAGTTCATTATTTCACTGTCAAATAGCTCCTCTTACGGTCAAGAAGGTCTCCATCATGTTTAGGTTGAATCTCTTTTCTAGTGATTTGTTTGTTTTCTAGTCTCTGGAGCAGCAGAAAACAAGCTCGTTCCATCTTCTACAGGACATCCCCTTCAGATATTTAAAGATGGCTATCTCAGTCTTCTCTTCTCCGTAGTAAACATGCCCGACTCCTTGAATCGTTCCTCCCGAGGCTTGGTTTTCCAGGCCTTCGATGGTCTTTTTTTTTTTTAAAGTTTCCTTTTCCACTTAACAAGGTGATAAACAGTCATGGAAAACTGTGCACCATGAATAAGTTGCTCAAAGCACCGGAAAACTTAACGGCTCCACCACTGTGTTTGATTTGTTGGCGTCCACAGCTGCTGCGCCAGTTGTAAAACTGGTAGGAAGCTGCGTGGTGTGAGCTTTCTTTTTAGAGAAATTCATCTTCACTCTGCAGCACTCAGCCTCCATTTCTCAAATCTGTTCCTTCTCCATTTTGCTCTTCCTACTGAGGGCCATTAACAGCAACAAAAGGTTGTCACGATTGCTTACTTTATCCATCAAGGCGAAAGACTTTCCAGTTCGTTGTTATCACACTTAAATCTTGGTTTAGTTATTAACTACTTGCTACACCAGGGTTTCTCAAACAGGATTCCTTGGAACCCCAGGATTCTGTGAGAGGTCGGTAGGGGTTGCTCAAGAGATAGTGACCAAATAATAATAATAATAATAATAATAATAATAATAATAATAATAGTAATGATAATATACAGTCAGCCCTCCCCATTTGCGGGCTTCCCTTTTGTGGCTTTGACTATTCACAGATTATTTGCCATCATCTCCGCTGCCTCCCTCTTTCATTTTTAATAGGGACTGCAAGCGTTCGTGAGACTGAGAAACTGCGAACGAGGCTTGCAAGTCCCTCTTAAAAATGGTGAGGGGCAGCAGGGGAGGTGGGGTAAGCCCGACCAGCCACCCACTTCTGCCTTGCGAAGGAACTTTGACGCCTCCAAGGAATCCACGGCGGGTTGAATACGGTGATCATCCTTTCTGTGTGTGTTAAATATGGTTTGGGTGGGTCCAGAGGTATTCACGTTTTTTCCACTTTCACGGGGGGTCCTGTGCCCCTAACCCTAGTCAGTGTGGAGGGATGACTGTAATAACTTGTGCACAGGGGTTCCCTGAGACTTGCAAATTATTTCAAGGCTTCCTCCAGGGTAAAAGGGTGGAGAACGGCGGTCGTACGCCATCCCTGCCTTTTTAATTCCTTCATTCTTCTCTCCTTCCCGTTCACTGGCAACCACGGAGAAGGAAGGAGCCAAGGTGCGGGGCAAGCCGAGCAGGACCTGACGCACGCCGTGCTTTTGATCCGTCTCCTTCCGGAACCCCGTGGCAGGGCGCCCAGGGCGTGGCCTGCCGACTCAGAAGATTGCGCTATTGTTTTCTCCCCTGCTGCCTTCCTTCGCCCCCTCTTTTTCTCCCCTTGCGGGCACAGAGGTGAGGCAAGGCGGGGAGAGGTTGCCCTATATTTCTGCGCCCTGAAGGAACAAGTGCCTGAGCGACTCCTTGCATAAATCCGCTGCTCTCCGAGCCAGTGCCAACACAGATGGATCTGAGGTTACAGGGAACGTATAACTACCTCCTCTGTTGAAACAATTTCACTGGCTACTGGTTCATTTCAACGTGCAGGTGACATATAATATAATGTCCTACTTGGCTAGGGTCCAGGATGCCTGAAGGACTACATCTCCTTATAATGAGCCTATCCAAATTTTGACATCCTGGGGGCAGGCCTTTTCCCTCCGCCTCACCACCTTTACCGGTACGTTTGTTGAGGACACAGGAGAGGACCTGCTGAAATGCCCTCTTCGAGGCACGGGAACCCTCTCGGGCTTTTTCTCTAGCAACCCCGCACTGGAGAGAGCCCCAGCCCAGCGCCGTAGCCGCTCTGCTAGCTTTCCATCGAGCAGGGAGCAGATTTGTTGTTGTTTGTTTCAGGCAGGCAAGCCATAAAACAAAAAAATGTGACCCCACCCTTACACGCCCCTGTGAGTCTGAAGCGCTGCAGCCCATTCCACCGCTGCATTCCCATCCTGTCCCGCGGCCTGCGTACTAAGGTGGCAAACTGTAGGGGAGAAGCTGGAATGTTTCTCCTTCTCTCACAACAGTAAAAGTCAGGGCCACCCAAAGAACAGTTGGCAGCGGATGCAGAAAAGAGAATGTCCCAGTCAAGTCTCTTTGTAGACATCCTGGAAGCATTCAGCTGCCGCTGCATTCAGAAAATGGGATTTCTGTCCTGATGTCACAAGTCAGGTTTTATGCAGTTCACTTTCTTGATCTCAGGCGATGTTCTATCCCACAGCAGGTGAGGCTTCCATCTCAGGGTGCTCCTGTTGCTTAAAATTTCAATGCCCTCTCTCCTTTTCTCAAATACATGCATATTTCACCAGGGGTTGGTACTGCTACCTTTTCTGCTTCTAGAATCCCCAAGCCACTCTGAGGAATTCTGGAAGGTGGAGTCCAAAATAAGAAACCTCTCAAGCTCTGGATTTTACAGAATCATAGTATCTTAAAAGTTCAAGGGGATCACAAGTGCTGTCTAGTCCAAATTTCTGCTACGCGGGAATATACAACAGCGCTAGTGAAAGATCCCCACCCAATGTCTATTTAAAAAAAAACTCCAAAGAAGGTGAACTGTCTCTCCATCAGCTCTTACAGGCAACAAGTTCTTTCTCACGTTTAGACGTATCTCTTTTCTTGCAATCTGAATCCAGTGGTTCACGTCCTTGTCTCTGGAGCAGCAAAAAACCAAACTCACTCCATCTTCTACATGACACTCCTTCAAATATTTGAAGATGACTACCTTTCATTGCTCTCTCTTCCCTTCTCCAAGCTGCTCTGCTCAGGATTCAGGTCACCGTGGTCCAGCATTCAAAATAGCTGGGATTTGTCAAAATGTCTTTGAAACGTTAAAGTTGATGGAATGGAATGGAATGGAATGGAATGGAATGGAATGGAATGGAATAACCTCTCTTCCCAAACTGCACGGCAACGAAGGGGCTCCCAACCTCCCTGCATGCTCTCCCATTCAGGTGCATTCTCACTCACCTGAACTTACAAGCCACTGTCGGAGCACCACGGTGACGTCGAACGATAGCCACTCTTTCTCGTTCTTCAATTTAACCAGACGCCCATCCAGGTAGTACCAGGTGGAGTCATTTGTAGAATGGAGTTGTTGCTGAGGAGAGATGGAGACCAATGGAAACAATAAGCACACACCTTCCAACATTTCACAGATGAAAAGGGGCACACATGCGGCCAAGCAATGTCGGAATGCGGTCAACGTAGCGAAAGGCATGAATGAGGGAGAACACGCACAAGCTAGGAGATGGCAGCAGTTTGTTTCTGCCTAAGTCTACAGGAAAGGGCAAGATTCTGCCCCTCCTCTGTGTCCTGAGGAGTTAATTGAATGCAAAATACTTCTGCACTTTGAACTCCGCCGTTGAAGTATGCTGAGGACGAAGGGGGGAAATGGGAGTTGGAGGGAGGAATTGGGACATTTTAAAAGCAGCTGGAAAAGTGGGACAGGAAAGGATTAATCAGGACTGCCCCACCAAAAGGGGACAAGTAGAGGGTATGTGAACCGGAGGAGTGTGCTAATGGGGATCAAGATCCTCTATTAATTGTTTGGGGCTTTGTGATTCCAGTTGTCACATACTGCAGAATCACACCCCAAATTGTCAGCTTTCAGTTGAAACCAACCATGACCCAGTTCTCAGGAGTGAATCGGACAACATGGGTGTTCACAAAGAGCCCATGAATGAGGAGACAGAAATTCTACCCTTTCAAATGAACATTCTTCCCTGATGACTTCAGGCTGCCTTCCTATAGATCCTATGTTTTCCCCAATGAACAATTCAAATTTACGCTGCTGTGGGGGAAATGGTTTCCTTTTGCAAGTAAGCAAAATCTGCATAAATGTGCCTTAATTTGGAACAAGTTGGATCATGCACAGAACTGGATTTTTTTAAAAAAAGAAAAAGAAAAGGAAAGATAAAGAACGGCAAAGCCTGATATAAAAATCACAAATTTCATTTTCTCCCTGTTCCTTCCCTGATGTAGAATACGTGTGTACGTGCACATGCTTTGAAGTAACCTGTTGACTTTTGTTGACCTCATGAATTTCATAGGGTTTTCTTAGGCGAGGAATCCTTAGAGGTGGGTTGCCATTGCCGCCTCCTCAAATTTAGCTCTGCTCTACACCTATCTACTGCCTGGAAGCAAGGAGGCTAGATTAAATCCTTTCCTTATCCTTTCTCCCAAAGTGAGAAGGAAGAATTCCACCATTTCACCTTGATCTGGGAGAAAGCACTCAAAGCTAGGATTTCTGTCTTAATTTCTAAACAGGAAAATGTTTTTTTTTTCTCTCCTTCTCTACTCCCTTCCCTCTGTGTGTGTGTGTTTGAATGACAAGCTGTGAGCAACTGTGATTGGAACTTGGGCCATTTCCGCACGAGACTGTTATAGCGCTATGATTCCACTTTCAACATCCTATGGAATCCTGGGGTTTGCAGTTTTGGGAGGGGCCGGCCGGCCCCTCCCGAAACTGCAATCCCCAGGATTCCATAGGATGTTGAAAGTGGAATCATAGCGCTATAACAGTCTCGTGCGGAAATGGCCTTAATGTGTGTATGGGCCTTCAAGTTGCCTTATGGCGACCCCTATGAATTTCCCTCCTCTGAAATATATCTTACAGTACTTGGTATTTGCTGGTGGTCTCCCATCCCAGTACTATCATGGACTCCTCCTGCTTAGCTTCCAAGATCAGACAGGAGCTGGTGCCTTTAGGGTATTGTGCATAACGCTTGATCACATCACCAGGGCTGTCCTTAGGTCTCAGGTTTTGGCCCAGAAACCTCAGACTGAGCCCCGAATTCTGAACTGTCAACCTTACCCACGTATTTCACCTTTGCTGCCCTCCCCTGGCAGTCTCCCTCCCGCCGTACCTGGTAAAGCTCCAGACGCTGACTCTGGCTCTGTCCTATTCCAGAGGCGCGCATCCTCAGCTCGGCACGGTACAGCAGGCTGGGATCGGGGAGAGTCGTCCGGATCTGTGACATGTTAAACCCGAAGAAGACGCTGTAGGGCCCCTTCTTGTACTCTTCGCCGTAGCTTTCTGAACGGGGAGAGAAGAAGGAAGGAGGTGTCTCAGGAACCCGCTTGTCAGTTTAAGCCCGTTTGATTTCGATCTTGATCAGGTTATTAATTCCTCCTCTAAGGATGTCTCGGAAGATAAGCTTCGCAGAAGCAGCTGGCAAGACCTCCAAACCTACGCCGAGTGGTTTTGGAAAAGTGCAGGGGCGTATCATTTAGCATAAATTTACAAAGCAGAATGGAAAACAAAGCCTCAGGCTGTCAGTGAGCTTTAGGGCACAAGAACAAAAACAACAACAACATTTTTGTTATTTAGGAGGAAACAAAAGGGGTAATTTTTTGTGGTGCAATTTTTATAATCCCTTTGCACCTGTTTGCCACTTTTTTTTTTTATTTAGGGCTTTACAGTTGCATCCAGATGTTGCAATATTGCTGAGCATCAGAGGTGGAAGGATTCTGCAGTGGCACCTCATTGGATGCATGGAGGTTTGGGGGCAGCACATATGTGTCAAATTAACAATACAATTGCCGATTAAATTTGTTGTATTTGTTTAGATAGATAGACAGACAGACAGACAGACAGACAGACAGACAGACAGACATTATATATATACACACACACACATACATATATACACATACAAATACAACAAATTTACTATGCAACAAATATATATATATATACACACACACACACAAACACACATACACAATATAGATGTACACACACACAAACACACGTACACAATATAGATGTGTGTATACACACACACACACACAGACATACAATTTGAGTCCCTCTATATTGTATTGTATTGTATTGTATTGTATTGTATTGTATTGTATTGTATTAGGATTTAAATTGTGCTTGTGTTTGCAACATTCACTTATAGTTAGTCCGATAGAATCCCGAAAGAGGACTATTGGCACAGCTCTCCTGAGACCATATAGGATTCCGCCCCTTAGTGCTCAACTCTTTCTGTTGTAGGTGTAAATCCTACTGATGTCCTAACCTTTGGACCGGTTTACGCTGACTTGAGATGACCCCGACTTCATCGTGCCTCTGGTCCCTGACTCTCCCGTTGTTCTCCAGGCAGTGGGCCTCTCTTCCACCCTCTCATTCCACTTACTGACGCGCTTGGATCGGCTAGTGCTTGGTTAGTACCTAGCTGGTTCTTGCTTGCCAGCTGACCCCTGCCACCAGACAAAACATCCGTGGCCTGCTTCTGTGCCCTTAAAAAACCTTCCTCGCATACAGAAATCAGCGGATGAAAGCTTTTCACAGCATGAGGCCATAGGTGGGTACTTCCCCACATCGGCAAATCAAGCTGCTGTTGCCGCTGTTTTAGAAACACGGGAGCGGCATCAATTAACATACATACTTAATTAACTAATTAATTCATTTAAAAAGTTTAAAATGGCACCTCTTATCACCCAGGCTGTGCTTTCCTCTTTTCTAGTCCATATCTCTGTCTCACCCGGGTGTTCAAGCAGAACCGCCTCCGGTAAAATTTTGGAACTACGAGTTAAGTCAGTTAATAGTGATTAGTGTTCCTAAAAGTAGGAGGGTGTTTTTGGATTTTTTTGTTTTGTTTTTTTGGCAGCCAGAAAGCCTTGGATCCTTCTCAGGTTTTTGCATGCAAATTTCAGCAGGGGCAAGGGGAGAAGCTAGATGCTGAAGCCAAAATCAATAACGTAAGTAAAAACGTGAAGCAGCACCCAGGAGCATCAAAAACCTGACTGCAGATATATTTCATATTTGCAAGCCTTTTCACATTGCATTTGCTTGCCTACCCCTCCCCAACCCATCAGCTCGGGGACAGAGAACTTAATATGAAATGTAACCTCCAAGCCTGCTATCTGATGCCTGTCCCCATTTTACAGACCTTGCAACTGAGCGATAAGAGCTTGCAACACTGAGATCTTGCTGCAATATGCTCTACAAGCTGGGAAAAGTTACTTCTGAAGGATACCTTGAACCCCTGAGTCAGCATATGCCACACTTCCAACCGGGATTGTAATTCAGAAAAGTAACTTTTCCCTCCTTTGCTGTGGTCACTGCTGTTGAATCCTAAATCCGTGCGCATAGCAGAACGGCAGTTTCGGAGCTCCAAGGTCAGAGGGAAAGGACTGAGCCACTGCACGGCATTCAAACAGCAGGCCTTTTGTAGTGGCGCTTCTTTTGCTGGTGCTTCTAGAACGCTACAAAAGGGCTGTTATGCAGTTAGCACCAGAAATCATCGCTTGAAGATTCATTTGACCACTAGCCCTGTCCTTTCACACACACAAGCTCTTTGCTGCAGCGAACCATGGTGACAGTTCGGTTTTACTTCTTTTCCCCTCATAGCAAACCTGCAAGGAAGTGTAGACAGAAAATATATGTGTGCACACATAGCGATTGGACAGCTTCACGGCTGAACAAGAATTAGAATCCAGGTCTCTCTGGTTCAGTTCCAGCAACATAACCAAAGCAACACGTTTGGTCTCCAAAAGTGGGCTGAGGCAGGTCACCGGCCGCAGACACACCCCAGCAATAAGCACCATCTTTTCAGTCATCGAACACGGTCCCGGCATCTATTTCTGCTACAGGAAGAGTCTATTTTTAAGCTTCTCTTCCTTGGGAGATCAAAAAGGCCTTTGATTCCTCATCCCATCTCGTCCCACATACACAGGCAAATCAGCTCTCCTGCAAGTCCCCTTCTCTGCAATTACAGCCACGACATTCGGGGAATAGCTCCTCTTTTTTCATGTTAAATAAATGCAGAGTTCAGGGCATCTGGCAGTAAGGAAGCTTGACGAAGGAGAGAGAGAATCTGCCTAAGTGCATAAGAATTTTGATTTTTTTCAAAAGCCTTTTGGAAAACTTCTCTTTAGGCATACCCTGCAACATTTCACAGATGAAAACCAGGACGTGTGCGGCCAAGCAACATCAGAGTGCGCTCAGGATGGGAAAAATTACTAATGGAGAGAGAGAGAGAGATCGGAGAGGCTGCAGCAGTTTGCTTTGGCCTGAGCCCACTGGGAAAGGCAAGACTTCTCCTCCTCTCATCTTCCAGCTGCTGAGTTAACCGAGTGCAAACTACTTCTGCACTTGGAATTCAGTTTTCAGCAACTGAAATAAATTGAGGACGAAGGGGGAAAGTGGGAGAAGGAGCAAGAAACCAGGATAGTTTAAGAACAACTGAAAAAGTGCAGTGAGATGGGATTAACTGGTACTGTCCCTGATAAATTGGAGCAGTTGGAAGTATGCTTAGGAGTCCCAGACCACTGCTTCTCATTCTGTTGTCAACATCTTTGGCATCAGTCCTCTTGTTCTATGTCTTTAGCAGCAATCTGTCTAGAAAGTTAAGCAAGAAGGGAAATATTCACCTTTTGGCATGCTGGACTTCTATTTTGCCATGTTTCTATCTGTTTATATGTTCAGCTTTTGTTCATTACTTTGTGGCAGCTGCAGCATTGTTGTCAACATTGTTTTGAAAAAAGCAGAGGAACAAGGCTGGAAAAATTAGACTCTTTCCTGATTCTGTCTCAATCCTGCCCTATTAAATTCCTCCGCTATTTTTTTGACCAAGCAGCCCTCAAAGCAGGTTAGGGGGGGAAAAAGTGTGTGTTTGACAGATATCTGATATCGGAGTAAGCAGCAGGGAGCTGCCAAGTTGCCAAATGACTAGAAAATACTTGCCTAATCTGCTTTTGTGTTTATAACTGCAGTGGTTTGCAAAATCATGCTGTTCTTAAAGGTGCAAGAGCAAGAACTAGTGGGGGAAAAAAAAGTTGGCCCTGGTTCTTTATAAATACTTGCACAGATCACTAAACCCTACTCCAGTGATTTTTAACCTTTTCTTTACCATGGACCCCCTTTAACTGTCGTTTGTTGCCAGGGAGCATCAAGGTTTAATTCGAGATTTAAAATGCGATAGCCAAAAATGTTGCATGCTTTCTCTCAGCATGATTTATCTGCATGTTCTCACCATGTGCAGAAGTAGAAAGTGATGAGTACATATTTGGCTAACAGTTATTTTCATAACTTTTGAACGGTTTGAGATATTGTCATGAAACTTTATACAAAGGATGTCCATCACCAGCAAAAACTCTTCTCTTTCAGATCGGTGAATGACTGCCTGTCTGTCTTTCTTAACTGCAGAAGTGCATAACATTTCTTCAAACCTTCACAGACCTCCTGCGAGGGCATTGTAGACCCCAGGTTAAGAACCACTCCTTTACTCCATTCCAAGAAGAAGTATGGTATGGTATGAAACCTAATCCTTTTTCATCTCTAAGGTTGTCAGCCTTTTTTATGCAATGGCTTCTGTGCCTTTAGCAGTTTCTAACAAATGGAAATCTATCAGGGGAAACCTTCTCCACTATTACACCTGCATGCTGCAGCAAACAAACCATCTCCCACTGACTTTCAGGCGGCTGGTCAAGGTACAGAAACTTCAGTAGTGGGGGAAATGCTCTCTCACATGGCATCCACCCACTCTCACATTAGGCATTGCTTCCCTATCAGTAATAAGAAGAGAAGTCAAGAGTCCCCATCTCCTAACCTCTTGTTTCCCTTCTTTTGATGTGGTCACCCTTTCTGTTTCCACATGACTTGTGCCGGGAGACTGCAACCTCTTGTGAGTTGAGGATATGCGTTGTACAGCCACAAAGACAGAGATAATGGTGTCTCCATGAAACAGTCCCTGCTTATCAACCCAAGGAAATACCCAAACTATTTTGGGATTTTCCAGTGTTACATCCCCTAAGATAGGGGAATGAGCTGGTTCTAGCCACTTGTGGCCTTGGGTGAGTGTGTCAGCATTAGTTCCCCTCAGCTGTAAAATGGGGTTAATAATAAAACCCTAAACAGAGCTTCCAAAACTAGAGATTGCAGGGAGGTTTGTCAACGGAGGCTTTATTTCTGGTGCGTCCATCCTCGAGGTTTAGGTGGGCAGCTACCAAAAATGGCCTTCTCTGTTATCTGTCAGGTGAAAACCACGCACAGAGAGAGCAATCCAACCTCCGCTCGGTGTTGTGCAAATATACACATGTGGTGATGCACTGTGCCAGTGCTACACAGGCCCCATCCAGAGCAGCAACAACAATGACTGAGTGCCATATGCAACCGCAATATGGAACCGCAACACACAATTTGTAATGCACAGTGTGTAAGCAGGACGTGTCTGTTAATGCTAGGCTGAATAATTTGTCTGGTACATTTCGCATGACTTATGCATGTGTATGTCACTAAGAGAATGACAGCCGCACGCTGCGATATTTAATCTCTGCCAGTCTGATCAAAGGCTGGTGTGTCTGGCGTCTTAGCAGGTTTGCAGTTGCTGCTTCTCAGCCACCAGCTGATTTTAAGTGAATTCTAATTGGAATGTTTAAATATGTGTTTATCGGGTTAGCCTGGAGGCAAATAACCTGGGAGACAAGGTAATGTTTGCAAATCCCAACCGTACCTGGCAACATTTCACAGATGACACTGGGACACACGTGGCCAAGGGCAGTCAAGATGGCAAAAGGGATCAGTGAGGGAGAACAGACAAGCTAGGAGAGGCAGCAGCAGTCTGCTTTTGCCCGAGCCTACAGGGAAGGAGAAGGTTCTGCCCCTTCCTCTCCTCTCTCTCTGCACTAAGTCGAGTGCAGTCGGCCCTCCACATTTGTGGGTTTGACTTTCACAGATCCGATTATTTGCGAGTTTCTTTAACCTCTGCCTCCCTTCTTTTCTAGGGAACCTTCCTTCTCAGCGGCTCCAATCAGGTCATGCAGGCCTTTAAAAACCCACCTCTGGTCTTCTTCCCCCACCACCAGCTACTATCTGGCCGGGTAAGGACAGCTCACGGCCAAATTTCTCAGCAACCACAAACGTTTCTCCCGATGCTCCCACCCACCCAAGGGAGGAGAGGGACAACAGAGAAAAAGTATGGGGCCACTATGCCGACCCACCTCCTTTCTGGGTGCCCATTCTCCCCACCATGCCTTGGAGGTTGGGGTTTTTTCCCGGCAAGGTTTATTCAGTGGAATTTTGCCATTGCTTTCCTCTGTGGCTGAGAGAGTGTGCCTTGTCCAAGATCACCCAATTGACTGAGCAAGGGATTTAAGCCCTGGCTTCCCCTAGTCCTGATCCAAAACTCAAACCTGGGTCCTCAGATGGAGAGTACTGGCTGAAAAAAAAAAAATCAGGAGTCAAAACCACCCCCTCCAGTAACTTGAGCAGTGGAGGTGGTTTTACCTTGGCTAGCTGTTTGACTAGTTTCCAAAATAAAAAAAGGCATTACCCCTTAGACTTCTTTTTGCAAAAAAAAATTATGCACTTGAGGCACACCAGTGAAGCTGGTACGAAACTCACTGCAGCTTCTATAGGCCTGGAAAACTTCCCTTGTTTAAAGTCATCCATAGGTCAAGTGGCTGCTAAAAGCTGTGTGTGTGTGTGTGTGTGTGTGTGTGTGTGTGTGTGTGTGTGTGTGGAGGGGGAGAGAGGGAGAGAGAGAGGGGAACCAATAATGGAGCAGCCCTCACCATACCGCAAGCAGAAGTTTGCTAAGGGGCCCTTCTTGCTATGGGGAAAAGCTGCCTGGCTATAGAGCACCTGCTTAACTATTTCTGCAAGCCAACCTTCAAGTCACGCTGGAGAGGCATGGTGAGATGTCTGAAGTAAGAGGGAAGTCACAGCTAGAGGGGATTGGCGTGGCAACTCCCTACTGTACACTCTCAGCTTGGAAAAGTGACTCTTGTGGAGCTGGGGGATGATGGGAATTGTTCGATATATAAAAAGCTCTCTTCCAATCACTGCCCGTATGCTGTCCCTTGTAGCACTCGTGGTTCTCAAGTTTTGGAAGAAAAATCTTTCAAGGGGCTGCTTGGGGTTACAGGAAAAATACTCTGAGCACGTACCAAAGCAGCAGCGTTGTGCTTGTTGTTTGCTTCCACGGTTCAGGCCCTTTTTGTGCTTGGAGGGAGGGTGTGGGCCAACCAGGATTGCCCTGGCATAAAGTATCTGGATCAATGGGGTGCCTGAGCTATACAGCACTGGGATGGCCAGTTGCCTACAGGGAGTCACAAGAATCACACAGAAGGGACAACATCTATAGACAAAAAGGTGAATAAGGTTGCATTCATCCTGTGTCTTCTAATCTGGGTGTCTAATTTGCATGTTATGCAAATTATTCTTACGCATATGATTCTAATTTGCGTTCTGCTTATGAAATTCAGCATTTCAATTCTTGCACGTTTCTTTCGACCATTGTGTTTCAGCGTTGGAACCATTTTTTAAAAATCGTAACCACCGATTGGAGAGGACCAGTTTAGAGTAATGTTTAAAGTGCTGGACTTGGAACAGGGAGAGCCAAGTTCAAATCCCTCCTCGGGCCAGCATTGTCTTTAAGCAAACCTACCTAATGGGGTTGTTGTGGGCATTCACAATGGGGAGAAGCCATGTGACCATGTAAAGTGGGTGTGTAGATTCCTAGTCCTTGACAAGTAAAACAACGGCAGTTACATCTTGTTATGCACAGCACTTCCGACAGTATGCTTGCAGAGAACTGTAACTCCTTTGTCATCTGTTTCGTTGTGTGTTTTTTTTTTAAGTAATGGCAAAAAAGTACAGATCCATGAAAACGCCACAGAAAGCCCCTGAGAGCGACGGCCATCTCATTCCGAGTCACAAAGTAAGGACAAAGAGCAGTGATGGAAGGGTGGGGGGGGAATAAAGGTGTGATTTTCTTCAGAGATGCAGATTAAATATCATTATAACTGGAAAGCCATCTTGATTAACTTTCTTTGTCCTGTTTAAGGTTTCATCAGAATGCACATGCTAAACAGCTCATTTATGCTAGGATATTTGGGTTCCCACCCAATCTTTGGAAAGGACTGGTGAAGGTAATGATCAATGTTTGGAGTTTTTACACTTCCATCCGCTCTCACCTCACTAATGACATCTTCTTGCCCTAACGGTGTGTGCAATTATGTGCTAACCAAGGCAGCTCTCCAAGGCATCTGATGAAAGAGGCTGCAGCCTGCAGAAGCTTATGCTAAAGAAAAGATATTAGTCTTTAAGACCTACTAGTCCCTGTTGTTTTTGCTACGACAGAAATATCACAGCTACCTCTCTGAAAGCTTTGAAAGGTATTTGGTTTGAGTAAGAAAAAAAAAATTCAAGGCAAGCATTAATCCCATGTGGCAGACCTGTTTGCCCAAAACGTCACTCTCCAAAATTCAGTGCCCACTTCTTGACACACACATATGTACGCTTCCATCTCTGTCTGTCTGTCTGTCCGTCCGCCCGTCCGTCCATCCATCCATCCATCTATCTATCTATCATCCATCCATCTATCTATTTATTTCAAACATGAATGCCACAAAGGCTCTCAGAGCATCTTACAAATTGCTACTTGGACAGTTTCTACATCCTCACTTTCATATCACCTGTTCTTTGTTTCCCTGCTAGAGGCATAAAGTTGTTGTTACTGTTATTGTGTGCCTTAAGTTGTTTCCGACTTATGGAGACCCTAAGGTGAACCTGTCATGGGTTTTTCTTGGCAAGGTGTGTACAGAGGGGGGTCGCCTTTGCCCTTTCCCTGAGGCTGAGAGAAGGTGACTTGCCCAAGGTAACTCAGTGGGTTTCCGTGGCCGAGCAGGAATTTGAACCCTGTTCTACCGAGTCATAGTCCAACACTCAAACCATTACACGACGCTGACTCTGTCTTAAAACAATAAAAACAATTTCAACCGGTTAAAAACATATTCGACACCACAATGAGTTTAAAACAGATGTAAATGATTAAAACTGATTTAAAAACTGCGTACACCAGTATTTGGGGTAAATTGATAAGGCCCAAAGACTTTGATGAACAGCCAGGTTTCCTGAATGAAATGAGCGTTGGCGCCAAGTGGGCCTCGACGGGAGGGCATTTTTTTGTTTGGGTGGCACAACAGGGCGGGCCCTCTCCCATGCGTCAACACAGTGTTTTGACCTTGGGTCCCTTGGTGGGAGAAAGGCAAGGTATAAACTGAATAAATAAATAAAATACGTTGGAATAAACATCCCAGAATCCCTCGGCCAGCTATGTGGGCCCTAAGATACGTTGGCTGGAGGATCTTGGGAGTTGCAGTTTGACGTATTTGGGCAGCACCCGACAGGACGAGGATGCGACAGTGTTTTGAGATCGATCTGGAACTCTTCTCATTCGGGCTTTTTCAGACTAGGTGCCACCGTTGCCCACATAGCCTGTTGGACCCCTCCTTTAAGACAAAATTCTTTCCTCTCTGGAACAAACTGGCCGAGAAAGGGGGAAAGAAAAACCTTATCCCATTCTCAGCAAGTGCTGCAGGGAGCTCAAAGGGCTTTCCAGGATCGCCAAGGGTTTTTAATTTTATTACCATGGCCCTGCCCTCCTCCAGGACCTTTCACAAGTAGCAATCATTCATGCCAGATGAAGCCTCTTTAGGGCTTTTTGTTTGTTTGTTTTTGTTTTGTAGCAAGGAAGTGTAGCAATGGGAAGAAATGTCCTTTTATTAAATTTGTGTGTTAAGGTCAGAGCAGAAAGATTTGTTTAAAAAATTTAAAAAAAAAAAAGCTGGCAATTGATCCCAAGTGCATTAACATCTAACTGTCCTGCTTTGGGAGGGATACTCTTGTTTTTAATCTTCTGCTGTCCCATTTTTTCAGCTGCTTTTAAAATGTCCCAGTTTTTCTCTCTTCCTCCTCCTCTCCCTTTCTCCTTAGATTATTTCAATAGCTGCAAACTGATGTCATTTCCACACTAGACTGTTATAGTGCAATTATTCCACTTTCATCATCCTATGGAGTCCTGGGATTTGCAGATTTGCAAACCCCAGGATTCCATAGGATGTTGAAAGTGGAATAGTAGCGTTATAACAGTCTAGTGCGGAAATGGCCCGAGTTCAAAATGCAAAAGTAGTTTGCACACAGTTAACTCAGCAGGGGAGGCAAAGAGAGATGGAGGCAGAATCTTGCCCTTCCCAGTAGGCTCAGGCAAAAGCAAACTGTTACAGTCTCTCCTAGTGTGTATGTCCTTCTGCATTAACATGCTCCTCAGCATTTCACAGATGAAAACTGCGATGTGTGTGGTCACACAGCATCAGACTGTTGCAAAGATTATTAATGAAGAAGATCACACAAACTGCAAGGGGCCGCTGTAATCTGCTTTGCCAGAGACTACCAGGAAGCACAAGATTACACCCCTTCCTCTCCTCTCCCCACTGTTGAACTAATGGAGTGCAAACTTTTTTTGCACTTTAAACTCAGTTTGCAGCGGTCGAAGTAAGCTGAGGACAACGGGGAGAGTGGGAGAAGGAGAAACTGGAACATTTTAAAAACAGCTGAAAAAAATGGAATAACAGAGGGTTAATCAGGACTGTCTCTACCAAACTGGGACAACTGGAGAGTGTGCAACAATAACTTTTGCCATCTCCACCGCACTCTGATATTGCTTGGCCACATGCGTCCTGGTTTTCATTTGTGAATTATTAGAGGTAGGGAGTAAACACACAGCTTGACTTTGAAAAAGGGAAAGGACCCTTTAGCCCTGCATGCAAGACAAGGCAGCCCTCAGGGAGAAGTGACAAGGCTCCCTAGGAATTGGGGGTGTTGCTGAGTCTAGCAGTTTCACAGGAAATAGTAAGATTGGACTAACCCAGTTCCTGCCTCACAGCACACACACACATGCACTCGATCTGCTGCTTTTCTCCAGGGAAGGGAAAGCTGATATTGCAAAAATCATCCAGCCATAGAAGCAGCGGCACTCGGATAGGTGCCTGCCACTGTGGTGCTGCGATGGGATGAATATATACAACCAAAATACTGCAGCGTTGTGCAGAGAAAAAGGAAGTGGAAGGCCGAAAGGATTGGGGGCGGGGAGCCATTTCTCTTGCTTTGCTGCGACCCAATACCAGCTAAGAAGAGAGCTCCGTCTCCATTAAAGCCCCATTACGAACAGTATCAACCAAGTTGTGTTTCTTAAAGGGATGCCATAAAAACAGCTTGAGATTTGAAAAATTCACGTGGGAATGTTATATCACTTTTTCCTTAATGTAACTTTTGCATGTACTTAGCTAAGCGGCAAAGGTGCTAAGAAACCCTGCTAGTGAATTGCAAAGATGTATATCACAACACAGGCAAGAGTGCCCAATGCATATCGGGACCAATGTGCATTGATGCATAACGCACATCAATGTGTGATGAGCATCAGTGCACAATGCACATCAGGCACTTTGCTAGCTGTGCTATGTAGTAACGTAACAGCAGATCTCTACTGGATATGGCTCAGAAAATTGAACCCGGGGCTCAATCATTTTTTAAAATTCCAAGCGTTAAGAGTGAGGCCAGGACATGTGGCCTTACTATAGCCTCTGTGCAAGTGCAGACTACTTATAACTGTGACATGCTCTTTGACATTTCACAGATGAAAACCAGGACACACGTGGAGAAGCAATGCCATTGTGTAGCCAAAGTAGCAACAATTATTAATGAGGAAGAAAACACCAGCTGGAAGAGTTGCCGCAGGTTGTTTTTGCCTGCGCTTACTGGGAAGGGCAAGATTCTGCCCTCCTCTCCCTGCTGCTGAATTAATTGAGTGAAAACTACTTTTGCACTTTGAACTCCTCAGCCTGAGTAAGATGAAGACAAAGGAGGAAAGTGAGAGGAGGAGGAAGAAACTGAGATGACTTAAAGGCAACTGAAAAAGTGGAATGTCAGAGGACTTATCAGAACGGTCTCTGCCAAAACAGGACGATTGGAGGATATGTTTTGGAAGTCTGCAGCTTCTGACATCCATCCCCTCCCTCGCTAAGTTTCGGGGATTAAAGTGGGATTGCCAGACCTGAACAGAAGAATGTCACTGGCGAATAAAGCAATAAACGCAGCCTCGCACCCTGGGTAAGATCATGGGTCCCCCTGGCCGAAGGGGGCTGATCTGCACAGCACAGCTACAGATAGCTGCTGCCTAGAGTCTCCTGCCAGGTGTCTTCCAACCCTGCAGTGCTACCTGTCATTCTTCAACTGAGGCTTGCATCAGGGGCCGTGAACAGGGAAGGCGCCTGAAGTTAAGTGACTCTTCCTAGCCAAAGCTGTGCCGCTGCTGGTGGTAAATTCATGTTCCATCCAGTAGCCAAGATTGTCAGCTGAAAAGGCAGTAACCTCTGAGTCCTGCCAGGCCTCACACCCCCAGACAAGACCATGTTCTTCTTCCTGTTCTGTTCTTATGGCCCAATGTTTTGGAGAAAAACAAATGGAAACTCCATGCCTTACCCGTATGGGCATAGGGAAGAGCTCAAGCCCTGCCAAGTTCCAGCTGCGCCGGAGTGCCGGCACCCATCACTGGCACTGCGGCAAGGCAGCTGTGAGAATGCACTGCCATGCCTTGAACTGGGAATCACTGCCACTCTGCTCTTCTACTGTGTGTCTGCATTTCAGCTCTTTGGGCTAGTTTGCAGTAGAATAGCAGATTTGTGTGGCATCTTCTATACAGTTATTATTTGTGGCTGTGTGCCTTCAAGTCATTTCACAGCCAGTGGTGACCCTAAGGTGAAACCCTAAGGTGAATCACGAGGTTTTCTTGGGAAGATTTGTTCAGAAGGCGTTCGCCCTTGCTCTCCTCTGAGGGTGAGAGAGTGTGACATGCCCAAGGTCACCCCGTGGCCAAGCGGGGATTCAGACCCTGTTCTCCGGAATCGTAGCCCCACATAACCCAACCCTGAAACTATTATACCAGGCTGACTATCTAAATTGAGCGGACACCTAGCCCATTTCTGCACAAACATCTGAAGAACTGAGCTATGTATCCGTGAAAGCTTGTGCTATAATAAATCTGTTACATCTTTTTTTAAAAAGTGTCACCCATCTCTTTGTCTTCAGTTCAGCGGGTATTGTACAGGACATCACAGCCTTGGTAAAATTATAGTTATCAGCTTTGCAACTGGCCCTGAGCCTGTGCTTTTAACAGCATCCTGACACAGAAATTTGACAGGTTAAACTTTTTCCTGTCACTTTGTCTCCTTGTCAAAAGAAATCTTAGTCTGTTAAATCTTTGCTTGCTGAGATATTGTTAAAGACAGAGCAGTGGGACCCAATAAAAAGGTGACAGTCCTTTTCTCTCAAGGCATCGATGGGAAATCCTGAATTAGTTTGTGCGTGAATGTGCACTCAGGTTGCCTGTCAACTCATGGCAACCCCATGAATTTCACAGGGTTTTCTTAGGCAATATATACTCAGAGGTGTTTTTGCCAGTTCTTTGCTCTGAAATGAAGCACCTGGTATTCATTGGCAGTCTCCCATCCAAGTACCAACCAGGGCTGACCCTGCTCATCTTCGAAGATCAGACAGGATCTGGGGCTTTTAGGGTATTTAGGCCATTCCCTGAATTAAAGACTTATACAAGTATTAGGATAAAGAGTAAAATTGTCCCACAGAAGGCACAGGGAAGGGGCGTTCCTGCTGGTTTGATACTTCTAATTTCAGTTTGTATTGATAGGTCAAAAAGAAACAAGGTAACCCGTTACTAGTTTTTCTGTTACCCTTCTCCATCTCACTGTCCCTGGCTGTGTATATTGCTTTCCCAAGTTTACACAGGGAATGCCTGAAACTATTTTTGTTCCCAGATCTTTATCTTCTCTCTTTCCACCACCGCATTCTGGCAGATAACAAACATTATCTTTTGACTTCCATCCCTCATGCACCCTTTGAAGTCGGATTCAACGCTGTTCCCATTTTACAGAGGGGAAGGCTGAGGCCGACAAGCTTGGGAAACCAGCAAGTTGTTAGCCTAAGGGTGTCTTTCTCAGCCCGGGGTACAGCAACTTGCCAGTCACTTGACAATCCTCTTATTCTGTTCCAGCTCACTCGGGAGGGGGCAAAATAGGAAGTTTGCGGAGGCCCAGTGACCCCTTACTCCTGACCTGGGAGTAAGCGATCAACTCTGAAACTCAGCGATCCTGACCCTGTACATGTTGAATGGCCTCATATTGGGAAACTGACTGGGTGAAGCCTTTTACCTTACTTTATCTGACTGCATAGCTTAGAAAAATTACTTTTTCCACTACAACATTCGTGAACCCACCCCCTACTACCATTAGAACCACTTGTGGGTTCTGTAGTCCAAAAGTAACTTTCCCAATCTCCCCAATTTTGGGGGGGGGGATTTGCCCACGTGTGGCTGCCGAAGACTCGAGAGAGACCGCTTACAAACAACAACAACCCAATCTTGCTTCCTAGCCCTGCTATAACCACTAGACGTCACTTCCTCTCCACCCTGCCACAGCTCGAGCCTCACCGTGACTTGGAGGCAGCATGTTGAACCTGTGCACCTCCTTGGCGTAGTACTCCTCTTGAGGGGTCTCCTTGGGGTCTTCGGCCACCATTTCCCGGATCGCCTCCACGGTGCTGTTGTAGAGCGCCATGATCTCTTCAGACAAGACCCGCGAGTCGGGGTCTTCCGCCTCTGGCGGGCTGGAGAGCTTGAGCTTGCTGAGGATCTGGCCTCGGATGGCCTCGATCCGCTTGCGCTTCATCAGGTCCATGTCCAGGGTTTTGCAAGTGGAGAGGGCGAAAGTGGCGCAGAGGTGCTCCAGGGCCAAAAGCAGAAGGAGAAGCCAGCCCACAGCCCACCGACGCATGCCAAGGGCCCCGGTGGCACGCAGAGAACCGCTCCGCCAGCCACAGCCTCTTGACACCAACTGCTTCATGCTTCCTCCCACCTTTTTGACTTCTGCTCTTAGCTCGGCCCCCAAAAAGGCAAAAAGAAGGGGAAGAAAGAAAATAAAACCTCCCCTCGGCCACAGTTGTTGCCTGGCGTTTTCTCAGTTCTTTCTTAAGCCTCCGTCATCTGACAAAGTAAGCTGTTTCCTCCCGAAGTTCCACTTGCCATTAACCATGGAGTCCCTCAAAATAAACCTTAATTTTCTTCTCCTTTTTTCCCTAGCAGAGTTTACTCCCGCTTGGACTGGATCAACCTCCCCGGCTGCCGGTTTTCCAAAGGTGATGGCAGACTCACCTCAGAAGCCCCCCGGCACCCAGGCTGTCCATGGGTTTAGATGCCAGATGCGCCCAGATTCACCCTTGGCACCAGGCCACGGCAGCAGCCCCGATGCCCATCTCCTCCCGGAGGAGCCCAGCACACCTTGTCTCTCCGGTTCGCTTCGAGAAAGGATCCTTTCTTCGTAGGCTGAGCGACTCCAGGTTTGCCCAAGTCCAGAGGCACCCAGACCGCTCTGGAATGTGGCAGCACACGCTTTGGAGACTTGGGCCAAATCCAGTGTCAAGAAGCGGGAGATTCCTCCAGGCAGCTTTGCTCTGGCGGCGGCGGCGGCTGCTGCTTTCTCCTGCCACTTCTTCCCTCCCTGGAGCCAGCTGGCCCTCCTTTCTTCCTCTGCAGGAAAGGCTATAATTTTACCACTCCTGTTGGGACTTGCTGACTGAGGGCTTGGAGGTTTTTAAAGCGGGTTTTTTCCTCCTCTCCCCAGCGCCAGCTCCACCCAGGAAGTGAAGGAGGGAGTGAACACTGCTGTATATAACTCCTTCATCAGGAGAGATTCTGGCAAAAGCAGCAAGTCTCTGACCCGTCCGTCTCTTTCTTTCTTTCTTTCTTTCTTTCTTTCTTTCTTTCTTTCTTTCTTTCTTTCTTTCTTTCTTTCTTTCTTTCTTCCTCTTTCTTTCCTTTCCATCTGTCTCATCTTCTCTTCCTTGCACAGCCTGTCCATCTCACCGTTCATCTTTCTGCACCTCACTGCTGAGCCAGCCATCTCCCTGAAAATGGTTTTTCTTCCTCTTTTCTTTTTTCCTTTTCCTTTCCTGTCCCTTCTCTTCCTTTCCTTTTCTCTTTCGTTCTTTAGTATATATATATTCACAGCAAGGCAGAAGCGATGGGCTGAACGCACCCGCCCTCTCTTCTCTTCTTCCAAGAGTCGTGTTCTTCCTTTGAAAAAGATTCCTTTTATTACAGAAGATTAGATAACACATTCTGGTAGCTCTTTTTCCTTAGGGCTTCTGTTCGGAGGCAGCGGCAGGGAGGGGGCTCCCAGACGGCCTAGGTGTCGCCCTTTCCAAGTCAGGGAAAGTATCTCAAGACTTGGAAGGCCTGGATTCAAGTTTCACCTCTGCCAATGACTCATTTCGGTGGCGTTGGGCCTGGTGCTATTATAGGCCCCTGAGAATGTTTTCTGAGGTCACCTGATGCTGTTGTGTTAACACGAAGGAGGTCTCAGCCTAGTCACGATGAACCAGGTGGGAAACTGCTTGGTTTTTCCCTGAAAGTTTTCTTTTAAGTTTCCTGAAAACACTGTGCTCTAATTTTAATACAATTTTTATGTGCCTTCAAGGTGTTTCGGCCTTACGACCGCCCTAAAATGAACCTATCACTGGGTATTCTTGGCAAGATTTGTTCAGAGGTGGCTTGCATTTGGCTTCATCTTCCTCTGAAGCTGAGAGAGTATGACTTGCCAAGGGCATCTGAACCCTGACCTCCGGAGTTGTAGTCCAAAATTCAAACCACTACACCATGCTGGCTCTATACACTGCTCTCACGATTGCTACTGAGCAGTTGTGTGTAGCGTTTGTGGGTTCAAAACACATTACATCAAATTGTTCAAGCTAGATATACATTTTTGAACCAATATTTTTGCAGATAGTGGCTGATGGTAAGAGAACAGCCCATTCCTCACAAATTCGGGGCTGTGGTAAAACATACCCAGAAGCAGACCCATTCGTAGCCGCTCGAGCATAGTTACGGCTGAAAAGAACAGAGTGCTTGTTAGATATGCAGTATTTCACAGATGAAGACCAGGACACACGTGGCCAAGTGTCACCAGAGTGCTCAAAATGACAATCTGGAAGAGTGCAGAAGTTTGCTTTTGCTTGATCGTACTGGGAAGGGCGAGATTCCTTCCTTCCACTCTTCCTTGTTTGAGTTAATGGAGTGCAAACTACTTTTGCCCTTTGAACTCAGTTTGCAAGAACTGAAGTAAGCTGAGGGCAAAGGGGGAAACGTGGGGAGAGGAAAATTAAACAGGGGCATTTTAAAAGCAGCTGAAAAGCGGGGAACGACCAAGGATGAGTTGGGGCTGTCCCTGGCAAATAAAGACAAACAGGCTGGGAATTTCCCATTCAGCCATGACTTTATGCCAGTGACTGTATTTCCCAGCCTAACATACTTTATAGGGTTATTGCGATGATAAAATGAGAGGGGGAGAGTTCTTTGCGTCAGGCTGAGCTCCTTAGAAGGAAAGGAGAAGTAATATTAAATTAAATTAGAAGGAAGGGGCTCAGTGCGACTTTATCGAGCCAAGCTAGCCCTCACTTAAGTTCCACGGAGCTTCATGATTCATTTTCGTACCTTCTGCCTGTAAGGAGATACTACAGAGTTGCTCGCTTCTTGGCTTAATCCTCTTGGGGTGTGCATTTTACATATGTCTGACATTCAACCCCTTCTCTCCTCCTTCCCGATACAAGTCGCCCTGCTGCATGCCAAGCAAGTGGGCAATTCCAGCCATGGCAGCGTCTCCAAGCTATTTTGGAGCAGCTGTGTTGTGGTGGAAAGGAGGGCTGGCATTGTGTTACGCCCAAAATGAATCTATGCCGCATTACATGTGGCGAGATCCCATTTTGGGCTGCAGATTCGTGATGCTTCCATGGGGCACCCAGCTATAAAAGGACAGCTCCTCTCTCATATCCTACCCACTTTTTCCTCCCTAGATATCTCTGGGCCTACTGGGTCAAACTTGATTCTCAGTGCTTACAGCAACAATTTAAGAAACTGAGGAGATATCTCCAAGAACAGACCTCCCCTACGCCTGGGACATCAGACTTTGCGTCCCACGAGATGCACATTTGTTTCTTCCTAACTCGGAAAAGGATTTTGTGCCTCTCTGTTTTGTATTTCTGCCTAGTTAATTAAACTGAACAACGGTAAGAAAGCATTGAGAGCCAGCATTGTGTAGTGATTTGAGTGTTGGGCTACAACTCAGAAGACCGAGGTTCAATTCCATGCTTAGCCGCGGAAACCCACTGGGTGATCCTGGGTGCATCACACGCTCTCAGCCTCCAGAAAACCCTGCGATAGGTTTGCTATAGTCAGAAATTACTTCAAGGTATACAACAACGATAGTGAAAATCTGCATTATTGATTTGCGTTAAGGCTTCTGCTGAAAGAGTCTGCACGCTATGTTATTCTTAACATACTGTTGACTTGTCACGCTACACAATTGTAGCAGTATGATTCCACTTTAACTGTCATGGTTGCATCCTATGGAATCCTAGGGTGTGTACTTTGGCGAGGCGCTGGAGTTCTCTGGAAAGAATTCTGAAGGCCCCTCCTTTAAACTGCATATGCTAGAAGGGAAACACGGCCGTTCAAGTGGAATCGTCGTGCTATAGTTTTGTAGTGTGAAGGAGTCCTTGCTCTTTCCAGATGAAGCACAGAAAGTCTGGCAGAGAGACTCGCTTTGATCACCAAAGAGATCCCAAGAAAACTTGTACACGAACCCCAGGCAGAGAATAATCCCATATATTATTGTGGAAAGAAAATGTGTGTTAAGAAGAAAAGGGCTATTGTTGCTGTTTCGGTTGTTTTATTGATTTATACATCATTTCCCCAATAGTTAAATTTAAGGCAGCTTATAGATTAGAATATTCGTATGAAGTGTGAGAATCAAGCCATTCAGATGGGATGTGTCAAGTTCAGTGGGTCAGAGGGGTTAAAAAGAAAAGTCAACCAAATTAGATTATCCTCAGGTTCAGCCAAAGAGTCAGAACAGAAGAGGGAGAGGGAAACTATGAGGTCCAAGATATACAGATACCTTTCCAGCTATTGGGAGATGAAAAAGGAACACCTGGCTTCTATATTCAGTTTTGGAAATAGCATTGCCACTTCTCTCTCTCTTTTTTTAATACCAGATTTGCTCCAGTGCTTTTAATAATAAAGTTTGGAGATAATGTGATGGGTCATAGGGTTGCTGGATTGAAAACTGGATAAAACGGGGGTATGCGCTATGAAAACACTATTTCTAGAAGGAAAGTGGTGTACAGTAGTTAGAACCGAAATGAACTGTGGGCCGGGACTCCTGGGATGCAGTGGGGTGCTGAAGTTGAGTGGAAGTTTGACTTCCTTGGTTATAACACCCAGGTATGAGAAGGAAGTGGTATCTAATGGTTAGACGGGATGGTAGTAGGAAAACATCATCTCATCTAGTATTTACTTTACCAAATCTTCAGCTTTGCTGACCTCTGCTGGATATAGAAAGCACTGTAACATTTTAATAGCTGTCTTAAGAGTTGACATAAACAGGCCGAAGAAAGGGAGAGGGAAAAAAATAGATAAAGAAATGTAGCAGCACCTTTAAGACTGATTTTTTGTTGTTGTTGTTTTCACATGAGCTTTCGTGGATATAAACCCTCTTCTTCGAACGCAGTACAGAGTGATAAAAATGCTCACATAAAGCATATTTTGCACAGTTGTGGGAGCAGGATGGAAAGTAATAGGATCCAAGATGCAAATCACATCCCTTGCCCCCAGTTTTCAAGGGGCTGGGCAAGGTGATACAGGTCTTTAAGACCTTACAGTGGCCAGTTAGTGTTGACACGTGAAAGCAATACATCTGCCTAGCACAAGTCAGTTTCCCAGGGTTGTTATATGTACCGGAGCAAGAAATCTTGTGTTAATCTATGTAATATGTCATGAAGCCATTGTCTTTGTTCATACCTCTGCTGATAGACTGGACTTTGTGAATATAATTCAATTTGCCTTTTTTTCTTTCTAGTTTTCTTTTGTAATTTCCTCGTTCCAGGACTGCAGCCTGTATATCCCTTACTGTGTGTCCAGGAAGGTCGAAATGTTCCTCAACTGGTTTAAGGGTATTGCTATTTCTAATGTCAGATTTGTGCCCAGTGAGTGAGTGCCCTGTTCTTTTTTTTTTCTTTTTTTTAAAGGTTTTAAAATGAAACCTGGATTTAATGGAAAATATATTAATATGGCTGCTTAGCATCTCTTAAAAGGGACTTATTTCACCATCCTAGACAATTCTCAGCATGTCTACAATCTTTCTTTTATCTTTCCTAGAACAGTGGCAATGCAACACCAGAATTTCTCAGAGGAAGCTGATTACCTGGCACTCCAGTTTTCAAAAAAAAAGATGAAGTTTCAGTGATGAAATTTTCCTGTAACTTCATAATTTTTTTAAAACTGGGAGTGCCAAGGCATGCCAAGCACAACCATGCCTAGGGAGCAATGGTGGTAGGTGATGCAGGGATGCCATTTTCAGCTGCAGCAGCCCTGTCTTTCTCCCAAAACTTTGGCTCCACCTGGCATGGGCCACTTGACAGCTAACTGTGTAACACCCCTCCACCCCTATTCCTTTTTGCAAAGTGGGCTTCAGAATCTCACCTCTAATCAGGCAACTCTTGGACGAGCCCACCCCTGGCATCCTTCCAAGATCAGGGTTCTGGGAAACACCAGAGCTTTCCGGGGCAAGCCGAGGAATCCGGGAATAGGATCCAAGAATGGTGGGTGCTTTCACTCTCAATTAGGCTGAGCAGAGGCTGGTACTCTGGGAGACTTGTCGGCACAGCAAGGATCAAGACGGAGACTTTAGGAAGGAAGAGCAGTGACCTGGAAAAGCCCTTCCAGATAGGAACCAGATAGCAGCCAAGGTGGACTCTGAAGCCAGTTGCTGAGCAGGATGCTACAGTGTTGGAAGAGGTTTAGAAATGGGGCAGACAGTGGTCAGCTGCAATTTCCTTTTTCAGGAAAGATTTGTGTGTTTTGCTGTAGGAGAGGCAAAGATGGTCTAGAGAGAGTGTAATGATTTTCAGAGCTATGGAATAGAAGAAGAGAGGGGTGGGAATGCGGCCCTCCAGATGTTATTGGACTAAGCTTCCAGCTTTCATCAGTGACTTGTTGGCTAGAGCTGAAGTTCAACATAATTAATTAATTAACATTTATCTATTGCATCTCAGCCCATCAGGGTCCCAGAGGAAATGTACAGCAGATTAAAAATATTTAACACATAAACCACAGTGATACACGACGAAAAGGTTAAGAAAAGTGAGATCAATACTGCTGAACGCTTTGAGAAAATTGAGATTTAATTGGCAATTAGATAAAGACTGTGAGGATAGCCAAGTATGGTGGGGAGAAGGACAATGAGTGAACTTTAGTACCCTAAGACTGCATTAATACACTAGGATGACCGCACATTAAGTGCATAATGATATGTAAACAACGCACTGACGCAGTGCAATTAGTGCACATGGGTTTTTTGTATGTGTGTTGAGCTCAGATACTACGTTAACAAAGGACACCACAGTTAGGAAGCCAATGAAAATATGTTGCATTATCAGCTTATGTAGAGACACAATGTATTTAAAAAAAAAAAACTTGGAGACTTGCTTGTGCTTGCTTGATAAGAGATCCTCTTATATAGTTTTTTAAATATATGATTAACATATTTAATATATTATGGAGCACAGAAAATATATGAACACCTCATCTTAAAGACTTTAGTCATCCTTCTGAAAAAAATCCATAATATTCCATATTCTCAATATTTCTGCAAAAAGAATGGTTACAGAAAAAAAATGGGAGGAAAGGTTTTGCTATCGAATTCTTCCAGACCCCCATCGTGCCTTCACATCTCTATGCAGGACCTCTAATTATCAGCAGCTAGAGAGAAACATTTGCAGAAGGGGCGATCTCTCATCCCACCTTGCTCATAAGCATCCCAGAAAGCCAGCATGTGGCGTAGTGGTTAGATTGCAGGACTCATCCAACTGAACCATGAAATCCCCTGGGTTGTGACCTTGGGCTGGTCACTCTCTCTCAACCTGGCCTGCCTGATAGGATTATTGTGGGGATACAGTGGAGGGAGGAAGAGAGCTTTGAGATTATTGGAGAAAACGTATGTCTACAGTAAACAGGTAAGTAAATTTTGGTGCTATGACCAACACCAGGCATTTAGAAGCTGCCATCTTCAGTTTCATACAATGCCCCTGACACAGCATTGCTGGCAGGCAATCAAAATGGCTATCAATGTAATTAACAATTTTTTAAAAAATGTATTTGGTTAGTAACTCGGGCTTGATGGACCTTGTAAGACTGATTCTGCGAGGCTGACCATCCACATTTTCCTATAAGCCTCAGCCTTCAAACTCACAACCGTCCACCCCATCTCCCAATAATTTAAGACACATGCCTTAGCAAGTGAGGGAAATGCTGCTCTGCCATGACAGGATCCAGGCATGGAGGCAGAGAACGGTGACTACGCTGTCAGGATGAATTAGGGCAGCAAAATAAGCGGGATTCATGTGCCCATCCTTCCGCTTCCTCCACCACTTCTCATTGGTGGTATTTAATCCAAGCCGCTTCCTTTTTTTTGGCCCTGCTTTCTTGTGTCCGTCTGCAGACAGAAGTCCAGCTGAGGCAGGAATGGCCGTTCAAGCCAAAATATCCCATTTCATCAAAGGCTGGTATTTTTCCTTGCTTTAATGCCTGGCATTGTAAAGGTCCACAATTGCCCACAAGCTCTGGCAAAGCCAAGGCTGAACCAGACTATGTTTTCAGCCACGCGCCTGTCTGCCCTCTTCAAATATTAAGGTGGTCAAGGGAGGTCAGTCGGGCTATTCCAAGGATGAGAATGATGTTGGACTGCAGCTCACAGCATTCCTCACCATGGGCTGCACAAACCAGTTCTGACGGGGATTGCAATCCAACAAAATCGGACAGGCCACATCATTCCCCATCCCTGGTCTGTTTTTTCTGTGAGTGAGAAGAAGTGAGACACCCCCTCGCCTTGCTGTGTTCTGTTGCTAAAAAGCATCATTCAGAGCCACTGTTGGAGAAAATTGTTTATGATGATGGACGGCAGTGAAGCAAGGCAGGCAAAGGAGGTTTTGGTATCGCCCTTGCATATCCTTTTTGTGGGAATGGGACAATTATGAAGATAGCTGCCCAACACAGAAATGGTGCTCATTTCTGGCTTAAGAAGAAGAAAGAACCGATTGTGTTCTGTGAAAACCTCCATGTGTGGTCACCTGCCTGTGATTTTTATTCGCCCCAGGCAACCAGGGCATCCATCTTCTTGTGCTCTTCTCTAGTGTGATGCAGTAAGATGAGGGCATTTGAGTACCAAGGCAGGACTAGAGGTAGTGCTGAGGAGTCACTTAAGAAAACAAAAAGTTAATGCTCGACTATATGAATTTGATGCATGGCTCCAATGACAACAATTACATGGCTAAACTCTGGTGCTCTGATCAGCAACAGGCATTTGCAAGCTGCCATTTTTGATTTTACACTACATCCTTGATTTAGTGCTGCCCCAGGGCCTTGTGGAAAATCATAACACTGGCTCCCAACCTGGGCAGCTCTCCACTGCCCAGGCTGAGAGGGAGGGGGTCAATAGGGTAATGCCAGGCCTACCCTTCAGAGGAAACAGAAAAAGATGGTAGAATGGTGGTGCTGTCCCTCAGAGCTGGAACTAAGAAGTACCACAGTTTCTTGTATTACTTCACTTTGCTTCATGTGAAAAACCTGGCTTAAGAGAAAAGGTTTCATTAAGTTTGGAGCTGGCACTCCACTCACCCAACCAAATGTTTTCATCCCCAAAGGCACGACACAATAAGCTTTGCAGAAAAGCTGTTTAATATAAACAGGGAGAATATTCATTATGGAAATAAAACAAAGAGGATTACCTGAGGGCACAAGCAATGCCAACAGCAGCCCTCACTGGCCAAACTTTGTTTGATCAAACTACAAACCAGCTGGGAAAGATCCTTAAGAGTCCCAAAAGGCACACAGGGGCCCCGTCTCAAAGGTCCTTGAGGCCATGACAGACGTGGCTTGTATGGTCCCAAACACAATTAAGAAGAGGCTGTTGGAGAATTGCCACCTTTACCCTTCTGACTCTGCTCCAACCAGCAGGCCATTTCTATGTCTCAGCACCACGGACCAAAATCAGGTATTTTGGCCCATAAGCTTCAGCTGCTGATGGGACAGAGCTTGCCTTCTCTCCAGGAAGTGAAAGACCAGTGAGGTTGCGTTTGTGTGTGGACCAGCCAAGTGACTCTGGCTGGAACAGCTGCTGTCCCCTGAGAATAGCATGTCTCCATGATTTTAGAAGTCTTTCCTAAACGGCAAGATCTGTAGTCTTAAAGGAGAAGTCCTACATCTCCTTTCCTCCCCTGCTCTGCCTGCCTACCCACGGGGGGTCCGGGACAGACTGAGGTCAGCACTCAACACCGTAGCGATCAAAGTTACGCAGGAGAACGGCCAACTGGAGGTGGACGGTGCCCATGGCGCAGGTCTGCAGGCGGTAGCGGTCAGCTCCTGTGTAGATGAGGTCACTGTTCAGCAACTGGGGTCCCCCACCTACAAAGAGCTGGGACAGCTGCTCCTGCCAGGAGCCCAGGGGGCGCCAAGTCACACAGTCCAACTGGTGGAAGCCAGGGCTCGAAGGCACGTGGCAGAAGCCATATCCATACAGCTCAGTGCGCCCAAAGGAGTCTTGGTGCCACACCTGGACGTGGAGTTTGGGCCAGCCTGGCAGAGGAAAGCAAAGAGATGGATGGTAGTAAGCAGCAATGGCACTGAATATATAGAGCTGACCTTCTTTAGAGGCCTTCAAACAGGTTAGATGACTGCTTTAGTTGTATATTCCTGCGTGACCAGGGGTTGACTTAGACGGCCCTTGTGGTCACTTCCAACTCTTAAGATTCTAGTCAAACAATATCTAGAAAACCACATGATTCCCACCCCTGTTGTAAGTGTTCACAGCACTTCACAACCTTTTCAACAACCATACAAGTTACTATAGGGCTATGGTGTTATCAATTCTCCCATTTTTCCCACGTCATTTCTGGTGTGGTCTGAGACAACAGTAACTTGCAGTGGGCCACTCTGCCTGTTCTGGCCCAAGGGGCCACAGCCATTCCACTACATTAGCTTAGCGAATGAGGTCACTCCCTGTGCCAGAATGCAACTAATAGTTTTCCCAAGAAGGGCTGTGTCTCCTGGGATAAAATTATTCTCAGTCAAAGAGTTAACATGTAGAATTACATGTGTAGAAAAGTGCAGGTTTCTCCCCTGATGGATCTCTCCTTATTCACCTCCAAAAACCACTGTGACACCAGCTCTCTTTTGCTTCAAAACCATCCTTCCAGGTACCATCTGGACTACAATTCCCAGAATCCCAACCTATCACCCCCTTAACACCTTCCTATTGCCTTCTGTCTAACCTTGGGCCTTGTTGTTATAGTGTGCCTTCAGGTCATCTCCAAATTACAGCAACCCTAAGGTGAGCCTCTCCTGGGGTTTTCTGGGGCTGAGAGTATGTGGCATGCCCAAGGTCACTCGGTGGATTTCCATGGCTGTGCAGGGAATTGGTCTCCAGAGTCACAGTCCAACGCTCAAACCACTAGACCACACTGCCTCTCTGGAAACTAATTCTCAGTTATAAAAAAAAAAAAGCTTAGCTTTGTATAAATTAATTTGTCTTGATTTTCTTCCTCTGTCATTCTGCTATCTCCTTTTCTTTCTCTTTGCCACATCCTCTATCTCAAAACCAAGGTTTGCATGCTCTGTGGGGCAAAAGCCTGTCTTTGTAGATTATGCTACTTTATCGTGAAGTGCAGCATGCCACACTTCCTGAGGTTTCAAGCAGGTCATTTTGGTCTGATCCCTTAGACACTTGGGCTTTGCGCAGAAATGCCACATAACTTGTGCATTTCCAGCCTTTGGGCATTTTTTTTTTACAAGCTTCTTTCTATTTATACATCTGTCAATTGAGGATAAGTCTGTATCCATCTCATCAAGTAGGTTCTAGTCCAAACACACTTCGGTCACCCCAAGTAATCTACTTTTAAAGTGTGATTAGATTCACTGCTCTTTTGGGGGCAATAGAACAATGCATATGATTTATTTAAAATACTTTCCTACTGCCTTTGAAGATAAATACTTTTTCAAGGTGTTTCATAAAAGGAAAACACAAATCAGTACAGTATTGAGAGAGAGAGAGAGAGATAATATAATGAACTATAACGGTGGCATTAAAATACCAATCTGATACAAGTGAGAAACAGAGGAAAACATAATATCGATTCGATTCGAAAGGAGCCATGACAAAAAAGGCCCGGTTTTGCCTACCAACCTCACAGATGCTGAACTTGACCGGGTTGGCTGGGGAATTCAGGAAGCCCTCAAAAAGTGATTTGTCCACACTCTGGACAGTTCTTACTAGTCCAGCAGAACCATATGGAAAAAGTGTTCTATAAATACTACACATGACAATGATGAAGTTATCCTGATCTTTCTTTGTCTTTTCCTTTTTTCAGTTCTTTATTTTGCAGCCAAATCCCGTCTGAATCACTCACCCCGCCTGCCGCTGCCTCAGTTCAGGAGTTCACATTTCATCATTAGCCAAGGTACTGTTGATTTCTGTGTGTGTTTTGTTAATTTGCCCTTTTTTTTTTTTTGGAAAAGAACTTTTTTGCTAAAGCACAAGATTCCTGGCAATAAAGGGAGCTAGGGAAGCATGATTTATTAATTATGTGAAATCTCATCAGCCGGGAAGAAAATGAACCCATCGGGAGCCTTTTCCACATCAATCCACTCTCCCTCACCAGCTCCTTCCCCGGCCTTTTTTTCACCCCCCACTTTTCCGGTCAGGCTCAGCTTAGTCTGAAAAGAAGCAACAGAGAGGCTCATGCAAAACAAACCAGCTTTGCAGCAGACACACAAAAGGTTGCTCACTCTGGCGGTGTTTAATCCTCTGCCATTCCGACAGGCTTCCCTGCAGCCGGCTGGTTTCTGAGCTCTTTTGCCTGACAGACCATATAATACACGTGGATTAATTTCCTTTTATATAGCCAATTACATCGAGGGTAGTGTGTAGGGAAGCGATATGGAAAAAGAGAGAGCCCGAAAGCACAAATTTCTCCAGTTTCTCATTAATATCAAGACTCAGGATGCTAGAAGTCAAGAGAGAGCGGGACAGCACCATACGCTAGAGTCCTCAGACGGCCCTTTGCTTAGGCAACTAGAAGAAAGTTGTAGAAGGGAAAAGGATGAGTGAAATTCACGGTGGACAGAATTCTCACTGACCTGAAGCAAAGACAGCTAAACGGAGCTTCCACGTGCAAGAGGAAGTCTACTGAGAAATTGGAAGGGCAGTCAAAGCAAAAGGAAAATGGCTGCAACTTTCACAACAGTTGAGCTTCTCAGAGGCGTCTACTGGCCACGCTCAGAAAGAGCCGAACAAAATAAAATTACCTTTATTGGACTACAATTCCCAGAATCCTCCAGTCAGCAAGGTCACTGAACTAGATGATTCTTGGGGTAATGCCCAATTCTGCAATAATGAAACTATTCAGGGGACAATGCAGAATGTCTACATTGTACGTCTATTCCTGTGTGGATCTGCAACAAAACAGATTGCGAGAGAACTCAAATGTCCCATCCTGGCACATGAAGGTTAGTTAGTCTGTTCCCCTGGATTAAGAGACAAGACTCCCGAAGGTCGCTAAACAAAATGGCTGTTCCCCGGTCAGCCATTCTGGCCGGCTCAAAGCAAGCCATAACTGGGAAGACATGCACTGTTGGCTTGTTTGGGTTTTCCGCACACCCCGTCCCTACCAAGCAAATACGCTATGCAGCACTATGAAAAATGACTGACAAAAGGGTCTCAGCTTTACAGCACTGCAGAAGCCAGGGACGCCCATGTCACGGCGGGCAGAGAGAGAAGCCGCTGGCATCTGCTCTCCCCAGTGCCCCTTACCCTGCAGGCCTTTGGTGGCAAAGTGGACGTCGATAGGATGGGACCAGTAAGCCACGTCGTCCAACTGAGGGTTGTCGACTTGTGTTTGTCCCTCTCGGAGTCCTGACAGCAGCTTCCAGGCCCCGCCTGGGGGAAAAAACTAGCTATTAAACAGCGTAGGCAGCACTTGCAATCGGCTTAAAGGGTGAAATGCAACTCCCGGAGGCACCACCCTTGTTTTGAACAAGACAGGCGCCAGTGAGTGAACCCGGGGCCTTCCGCCCTCCGCCAACGCTCCCCTTTTCTCTCCTCAGAGAAGGGGCAAGCCTCAGGCTTCCCGGACCGTCCTGCTCCACTGACCTGTATGGATCCCCCATTTGCAAAAAAGGCTGCTGCTGGGGAATCCGCTGGCTCCCACGATCTGGCCAATCACGTGCACTTCAGCCATGGACCTGTGGAAGAGAAAGAGGAATTTTAGAGGAAAATTTTAGAAAGAGACACCAAAGTACCAAAGGACGGTTGATTCTCAGTCGCTTAAAGGAGGACGTGGTTCGCTCTGACAGCACCTCGGCAAAGCCTACATGCCCTGCTGGCAGGCAGACTCTACGCGGTATTGCCGTGTCAAAACTCTGCACCAAGAGAGCCAAGGTGGGGGTCACAGTCCGGCATTTGGAAGATCACACGTTGTCCATCCCCCGAGGACCCCCCGGGACAGCCTGGCTGATTTGCTGCTATTAAGCCTGTCCCCTACCTTCCCCAGCTCTTCCCCAACCTTGGGGCTCCAGGTTTTGGAACTTCAACTCCCAGAATTCCTGAGCACCAGCCGAGGTCGCTGGGGCTGCTGGGAGTTGAAGGAAAAACAAAAATCCCAGGGACTCAAAGAACCGTTGGCCATTTCCGCGCTGGGCTGTTACAGCGCTATTATTCCACTTTCAACATCCTATGGAATCCTGGGGTTTGCCGTTTAGGGAGGGGCCTCAACCCTAGGATTCCACAGAATGTTGAAAGTGGAATAACAGCGCTATAACAGTCTAGTGCGGAAACAGCCATTGTTCTACCTCTCGCAGCTATCGAATCTACGGGCCATCCCCTCGAGTCAAGGAATTCTCTCTCTCCTTTGACCTGTAGCAAGCCATTCCCAAAAATTTCCCCCTTTCTCACTCTGGCACACTCAATAATATCCCATCTCTTTTTCTTTCTTTCTTCCTTTCTTTCTGCACGTTTTTATTTGCGTTTTAAAAAAGAGTGGGTGCGGTGAAACGGTTACATCCCCGTTCGCACGTGCAAACGACACGCGTCTTCGCGGCTCCTTCGCGACTCGCTCTACGCACGCGCACTTCGCGCGCGCACCCCCCCGCTCTCTTACCTGGGACTTGCGGAGTGTCAGCAACGCCGACACCTCGGAATCCATCTATGCCCCAGCGCTGACCACCCCGCTTTCTAGGCCCCGTTGTCGTAGCAACCGGAAAGCCACGCCCAACGGGAGAATCTGATTGGCTAGTTGACAGAAAGGGCAGCAGCCTCGTGGCCAAAAGGTGGGAGGGAAAGCGGGACGCCGGTGCCGCCATCTTGAATGAGGCCAAGAAGGAAAAAGGATATCCTTTTGGAGCTACGAAACGAAAACGTAGTAGAGTCACACACTTCTCTAGTAATCATCACTTCCGGGATAAAGTTGCATCTTTATTTTCTGCGCGGAGCATATAGAGATACTAAGAATAGAGCGACACAAGTTCACAGAGAATCCTGGCCAGTAGTGACTTTGGTTTTACAGTAAATTTAAGCTGCTGTATTCTAACCTTTTTTTCTGTCTGTATGATCTCAGGTCGCTGATTTATGGGAGAAAAGGAGATAGGAAAAATAGCTGAGTGGCATTACCAGTCGGACATGTTGAGTGTGGCATGCGGAAAAGTAATGTTAGAGGACGGCTCCGCTCCCGTCTATGTTACCCACCACCTTGGGTGGGTGTCCGAGTGGCGATCCGCTGCCGCCATTTGGGGAAGGGCATTCCTTCTCTGTTGCTTGGCAACGAGCTCGCTTCCCGGAGAAACCTGGGTTCAAATCCAGCCTAGTCTCTCTGCCGCCCGAAAACAAACCAGTTCTTGTTACCAGCTTTTAAATGCGGTGTCAAATGAGACTACCCCCCTCTTCATCCTTGAAAGATGCTGTGTTGCTTTTACCAGCTAAACTGTTGGGTTCAAGAAATGCTGCTTTTCATTTTAAGACAGGTTAAGGCCATTTCCGTGCTACACTGTTATAGTGCTGTGATTCCACTTTCAACCTCCTGGGGAATTCTGGTGTTTGTAGTTTACTGCGGCCAAAGAGCTCCCTGGCTGAGAATTCTAAATAATGCCCCTCCCTCAACTGCAAATCCCAGGATTCCATAGGATGTTGAAAGTGGAATCACAGCACTATAACAGTCTAGTGCGGAAATGGCCTCAGCCACACTCCAAGCCAGCATATTGCACCGTCAAACTGTTCTTACCACCAGGAAGTTCTTCCTAATGTTCAGGTGGAATCTCTTCTCCTGTAGTTTGAATCCATTGCTCCGTGTCCTAGTCTCCGGAACAGCAGAAAACAAGCTTGCTCCCTCTTCCATATGATATAATTTCAAAAATTTAAACATGGCGTTTACAGCAGCAATACGAGAGACTTTGCACCCTCATCTGTCACCTGGAGATGGCCTATGAAAACTGGAGACTCCATAACAGGATCTGAGAGTTAGTAATCGTGATGGGAATTGTGAGGACTTTTAGATATTGCTGAACTATATCTCCCATGAGCCCTAGGAAGCAATGTTAAAGATAAGAAATGCTGGGAGTTATAGTCCAATATCATCTGGAAGGCTCCATCAGTCCTACCTCTGACCCTATATTCAAGCAGAAGATAGCAACGAGCTCAGGGAAAACCCAACTTTTGATGAAGTGCAAAAAGGGGCAAAGTCAGGACCCAGTCCCCATTCCCAAAAATCCCAGGGAGAACCGGCCAGAAGCCACAAAATAGCGAACATCTGGCAGAGGAAGAGAACAGAAAATCAAGGAGCAGGAGAGGACAAACAGGATGGAATGGAGCATACTGGAAAAAGACAGGTGGGAACTCTGAAAAGGGTATTTTTCTGTTGCAACGTTTTGTCGCGGGTCCCGTTTTATAAGATACGGAAACGCAAACCAAAAAGACCTATCGCTTGGCCCGTTTCAAAATACGTTCTGCCAGTTACACAGGATTATTTTGGAGTGTATCCAGCGACACCGAGAGCCAGTACATTTCTGAAAATAGATGCGGTACATATTTAAAAAACAGAAAATAGATACACGATGGGCTTATTGGAGCCCGTACGCAAGGCTCTGTGAACCGGAGAAACAGCTTGTTATTCCTCAGTGTTCATTTCTCGGTGACAAAAGCAGAACCTGAAATTAATTAATTGGAACATTCTGCCCAGAGACTCACACAATAGCGTTTGCAGAAGGGTTTAGGAAAGGTCAGGCTGTCTGCGGCGTGTACCTGAACCCGTACTTAGCCGTAATTGCTGATTGCAAGGCGGCCGCTTCCGTCCTCGGCGACATCAAATCCAATTCCACTTGGCTCGAGAATGATTAAAATCAGAAGGGAGGCTGTGCCAACCTCTTGATTGGTATTTGTCCTCAGAAGGATATCCGAAATGGCCTCTCGGGGCGGCACGCTTCACCTCTGGGACGGACTACGGCGTACCTTCCAGCCCTCCTGAACGGTCAGGGGCGGTCCCGATTCATCGTTTGGAAATCTGGCTTTGCTTTTGGCGGCGGTGGGGTGTTTTCAACAGACAGCACATGCGAGGAATGTGACACGAATCTGGGTGCCCCCCTGGAAGAAGGGGTAGAAAGGGGTGGTGCAAAAAGGGGGGTGGGTAGAGAAAATTAGCAGGGCGTCGACGGCATGGAGGCCTCTCGTGGCCGGAAAGTGGGGAAGGCTGAGAATAAAACAGATTGCACGGGGAGGGAGATGTAGAAAGCGGATTGGAGAGAAGGAGCCGTGGGGCTAGGGGGAAAAAATGTGACCACTTCTTGGTTGCATCAATTCTTGGTTGCATCAATAGGAGTGTAGTGTCTAGATCAAGGGAGGTAATGGTACCGCTCTATTCTGCTTTGCTTAGACCTCATTTGGAATCCCGTGTCCGGTTCGGGGCACCTCAATTCAAGAAGGATATCGACAAGCTGGAGCGTGTCCAGAGAAAGGCCACCAAAACGGTGAAGGGTCTGGAAGCCATGGAGCCCTATGAGGAGCGGCTTATGGAGCTGGGGGTCTTTAGCCTGGAGAAGAGAAGGTTAAGAGGCGACGTGATAGCCATGTCTAAAATATTTGGAGGGATGTCATGTCAGGGAGGGAACGGGCTTGTTTTCCGCTGCTGCAGAGACTAGGACAAGGAGCAATGGATTCAAGCTGCGGGAAAAGAGATTCCACTGAAACCTAAGGAAGAACTTCCTGACGGTCAGAGCTGTCCAGCAGTGGAATCTGCTGCCTCGGGGTGTGGTGTCTCCTCCTTCTTTGGAGATTTTTAAGCAGAGGCTGGATGGCCATCTGTCGGAAGTGCTTTGATGTGTGTTCCTGCACGGCAGGGGGTTGGACTGGATGGCCCCTGGGGTCTCTTCCAGCTCTATGATTCTCTGATTTGTCATTCCACTTTCTTAGCTGCTTTTGAAATGTCCCAGTTTTTCCCTCCTCTCCCCAAATCCCCCCTTTGTCCTCAGTTTACTTCAATTGCCACAATCTGAGTTCAAAGTGCAAAAGCAGTTTGCGTTCAAGTAATTCACAGGGGTTGGGGAGGGGGGAGAGAAGAGGAGAGGCAGAATCTTGGCCTTCCCAGTAGGCTCGGGCCAAAGCAAATTGCTGCGGCCCTTCCTAGATCGTGTGTTGAACCTCATTAATAACCGTTGCCATCCTAATGTTCCTTGGCCATGCAGCTCCTGGTTTTCTCTCTGTCTTCCCATCAGTTGCATTGGTGAAATAGGAAATGTTGGAGGAGCTGCACTTGCCAGTGTTGTGCCACATGTACTGCAACCCCCAAAATGACTACTCAGCTTGCTTGTGCAGAAAGGTGAGGGGGACCTGCCCACCCCGTGGCCTGTTTTCCCCCCCCAACACCTTCTTGCATCCCTTGAATTTTTCCGCAGGCTCACACTGAGGAAAGAAAAGAACTCCACCGTTCCTCCCCTCCTTGCCTTCTTTCTTTTGTCCTGTGTCTATTCTGTTCTTTGGAGGAACTACTCTGCAGGAAAGCGCCCCTGGCAGCGTTTTAGCAAGAGATGAGAGAAACACTTAAGAAGCCATTTATCAAAGCACCCAGCGGCCTGCCGAAGCCAGGCAGGTGGGGAGAGTTGGAAATCTACAGCAGGAGGCAAAGTTTAATCAACACCGGGGGGCTTTTAATACAGACGCTGGCTGCCTTTTTTCCCCTCCTCCTCCTCCTCTTCCTCTTCTTCCTCTTCTTTTTATTAAGTAGTCCAGCTGATGCCTCCCCTTCCAGCTCCAGACAGTGCGTCACTGCAACTGAATTAGGGTGGATGGGGGCCCAAATCACCTCCTGTTGTGGGAGGGGGAAAACCCAGCTATTTATTATTCTTCTGGCATCGGGATTTCATGTAAAATATGGGAATATCAAAGTCTATCCAGGGCTACAGCTGAGAGGAGAGGCAAAATCCTCCTGCGCCGAGAAGGGAGGAGGGAATGGGAAGTAGTAAAGCCCAGTGCCCTTTGTTCAATGGCCATTTCCACACTACACTGTTCTAGTGCTATTATTCCACTTTCAACATCCTATGGAATCCTGGGATTTGCAGTCACAGGAGGGGCCTCTGGCCAGAGGCCCCTCCTGTGACTGCAAGCCCCAGGATTCCATAGGATGTTGAAAGTGGAATAATAGCACTATAATAGTTTAGTGTGGAAAGGCCCATTGCCATTTGCTTCTTGATCAAAGGCGCATCGTGGGTATAACGACGGCGAGGGAAAAATGAGTGTTTTGTTTCTCGAGGAACAATCCTCCTTCCCCACCCTCATGAAATTTCCCTTCGGGTCCCAAATTTCTAGCCCGGCTGAGTGAAACACTGAAAATGGTTCACATCTGGAATTCTGTTTGCTGTGTTTGCACTCCCTTGGCGACTTTGCCTGACCCTTTCCTTGGAATGCCTCAACTGTATGTCTAAATGCGCAAGTGAAGTTTTAAATTACATGGCATGACATCAGAATGCTACGGATTTGGAGGACGGAAGGAAAATTTCATTGCGGGGCAGAATTCTTACTTGCGGAGCAATGCCCTCATTTTAATTGCCAGCGCAGTAATTCCTGGGGGCTGTCCTCTCACGAAATTGACAATGGCCTCTTACATGCCTTTGGGAGAAGAGAAATTGAAGGATTTTAAACTTGATCTGCCTTATGGTTTGCACTCATTTCTTTCCCTGTTATGTGGCACACTTTTGTTGTTTTATGGGGGTTCTCCTCTGTTGCTGTTGTTTTCCTAGCTATGGCTCCATCATCATGAACAATCTGTTCTTGCTGCCCTTGACCTGGCACCCTCTATGTGTGTTGGGCTACAGCTCCCATCGTCCCCGGTGCTCGGTCGGTTCTGGACGAACGTATTGGAGAATAGCAGGCCGTGCCGGCTGGGGGATTCTGGGAGATCTAGTCCAAACAAAAATAGATATATCTTTTTCCTAGCTCTGCAAAAAATTCAGCATTTTCGTTAAGCACGCGTTCCCAGAGGGCAACCAGGTTGGATTTGGAATAAGCAGATAACAGATGATGAGCGAGCGAGAGAGGCATGTTTAATCTCCCTTTGCTGAGCGGGCAGTGCCAAGGTTTAATCACTTTGGGTGCTAACAATGTGTGCCTAATTTCTGGCTGGAATCTCTCCATCCCTCGGTGTCTGTTCCGCCTCCCTCTGTTCAATTACGAACGCCTTAATGCCACCTCTGGTGCCCTTTTTCTCCTTTGCAAAGGTCCTTCACGCACACGGACTCAGTCACCTTCTCCCTTTCTTCTCAGCAACCCGACTGCGCTTCTGATACCTTTTTAGCTGGAAGGAAGGGCACGTCCTTTCTTCCAGCGAATTATCCCAGTGGCTTGTGGTTGGCGCCTCCCTGGGTTTTCAATATCCGAAATGAATGTTTGTCTGAAAATGGAATCTTTGGGGTGTGAAGTTGCCTTTTGCAGGAAATTGCCACACTAGCACCCATTGAACTCACAGCAGGAAGCCCTGGCTGGGGACAATTTACTACCTTCATTTTTTTTAGGGACAAAAAAAAATAACCAACATGCATGACCATTGCATACATGTCGCTTGTGTCATTTTAACTGTAGATGTGGTGTGGGAAATGGTCACTTTTCAAGATGACCTTCCTGGAGTACCGTCTCCATCTTTGATATAAGGGCTCACAAAATATTTATGATTGTCTTTTACCACCCGGCTGGTCAGAAATGGCTTTCTAGACAGATGCAGAGATAGCAACCGGTGGCAGCCTGGATATCAAACACATCGTCTGCAATTTCCTGCCAAAGGCAACAGCTCCTTCCTTGAGTCTGGGCTTATCACCAGATAATGTGCGTTTTATCAAGGACGATTTTTGTTTTTTTAAAAAAGTCTTTCTGACCCTTATTCTCCTTCTATAGTCCAGAGATATTTGATGACATTGGTAGGCTCCCTGCAGACTTATTTCTAGCATTAAGAGCTAGAAACTCGATCAATGATGTTATTCTTTTTTTTTTTGTAGTAATTTTTATTAAAAGTTTAATCTTCAAAATAACCCTCCCCCTTCCATGCTTAAATCTTCCAGTTGAAATTGCTTATTTCCATTCCATACAAATATAATTTCCATCTTACAGAGAGAAGAACAATTCCGTTATTCCTTCTTTGATTTCGTATACATTTATATCCTTACCCAATCCAATACTCCTTTCCATTCCTCAAAGTTCTGGATAGATTTATTCTTCAAAGAAAATGCTAATTTTTCTATCTCTATCATATCCAGAGCTTTTAACTTTCATTCTTCTATACCAATGTATTTCTTTTCTTTCCAGTCTTGCGCATATGTCGACCTTGCCACAGTTATTAAATATAAGAATATCTTCTGATGACTTCTTATTTCTCTTTGTTGCCTTAGCTTATTTAACAGATAAAACTCCGGTTTCATTTCAAAATTCAGCTTACAAATTCTTTGAATTTCGTCATGTACCCCCTTCCACAATGATGTTATTCTTTGTTGTTGTTGTTGTTGTTAATAGGCCTTCGTTTCCACTCTGACCTATGGCAATCCTATCTTAGGGTTTTCTTGGCAAGATTTATTCAGAGGAGGTTTGCTGTTGCTTTCCTCTTAGGCCATTTCCGCACTGGACTGTTATAGTGCTATTATTCCACTTTCAACATCCTACGGAATCCTGGGGTTTGTAGTTTAAGGAGAGACCTTTCAGGGGCCAGGATTCCATAGGTTGTTGAAAAGGGAATAATAGCACTATAACAGTCCAGTGAGGAAATGGGCTTCGTCTAAGAGAGGGTAACTTGACTGAGGTCACCTAATGGATTTTGGTGGCTAAGCAGGGATTCGAACCCGTGTCCCCCCCCCAGAGTTCTCCTCCAGTGCTCAGATGATGACATCATGCTGGCTCTCTACATATTCAAATGCATTATTCGTGGGAGTTTTGCACATTTTGAGGATTAAACCTGCCAACCTCACATTCAAATTCTGTTGGGAATGCTTTGATTGTGCATTCCTGCATGACAAGGGATGCCCTTGCGGTCTTTTTCAGCTCTATGATTCTGTGAAATTATTCAGGGACACAAATTAAGCCACTTCCTCGCCTTCTCTCAGACCGTTTCTGCACTAGGCTGTTATAGCGCTATGATTCCACTTTCAACATCCTATGGAATCCTGGGGTTTGCAGTTTCGGGAGGGGCCGGCCGGCCCCTCCCGAAACTGCAAACCCCAGGATTCCATAGGATGTTGAAAGTGGAATCATAGCGCTATAACACTCTAGTGCGGAAATGGCCTCAGGAAGGGTCTTGTGTAACCCAAAAGCTTGCATCCAGCCTCATGGACAAAGAGCCTTGTCCAGTTTGCTTTCTGCAATCTACTTTTTGAAACCAGCAACACCGTCATTCCAATTTCTCTTTATAGTTCCTTTATAAAAAAAAAAAGTAATTAACAGCCCCCAAAGCGGTGATGACTCCACTGTTTTCTGGATGACAACCTCCCCAACTGCTGCCTTGCCGGTCCAGCTGCCGCAGCGGCACAACACAGACAGCTGTGTCAGCAAATTTATACCAGCTACATCCTTAAAAATTACTTGTTCCAAATTCTGTTTTTACAGCACCCTTGAGGAATGGCTGATCCTGGCCCTTGGCTGCCCGTAGGGGGCAGTAGGTTGGCGTGCCTAAAATCTCACCGGGAAATTTGGGTTTTGATTCAAGAGTATACTTTATATTTCTCTCTCTCTCTCTCTCTCTTTTGCATGCGGAGGGGAAAAGACTTAAGGTCATGTCACATAATCCCCTTTCAGAAGCTTTATCTTCCCAAAGCATCTTACCAAGCTCCTCAGAGCTTTCCTCCTCGCTTTCAGAAAGTCTGGGATGGATTGGGATGGGGAATGGTGTCCCTTTTTTTAAAACAAAGTGGGGAAGATTAGAAGCAAATATCCGAGAGCCTAACTGGCAAGGTTCTGAAACAGTACCCAAAGGTTTGTCTCTCCGTGTCCCGTCTTCAATTGGAGAACAGCAAATCTCTGCCGATGGACCCTGGGAGACAGATAAACTGGTAGAGCTGAGGAAGAATTCTATCAGTCAGTCTAACGGTGCATCCAGGCTGATTAAAAAGACCCGAAATTCCCAAATTTTGCCTCTGTTTTTTGTGCCGGAGATCCATACACGTTTTGTTTATCCCCAAATACTTGCTGTCAGCTCCTGATACAATCAGAGACCTTTTATGCAGCTCCCCAGCGTAGTGTGTTTAAATCCAAAATACAAGATCAGAAAGAACTGGAGCAAAATCTGGGACATTTCGGCTGGTCTGGATGTGCCCTCGGTTGCAGTCAGACATCCCACTGAGGAAGCAGCGCTACACAAATGGCTCTTCGGGAATCTCAAGGTTCCTGGTTTCGGCTTCCAGTGTGACAAGCAAGCTTCTAGTCCTCCTGATTTTACAGGTTTTGAAAAGCTGTAGGGGAGAAGGTTCGGTGGAGGAGAAGGACGGAAGAAGAGGTAGAAAAGTTCTTGAGACGCAGGACCAATTTCTTTCTGTGTATGCTTGCAAGTCGCCTGTCAATTTATGGCAACCTAATGAATTTCATGGAGTTTTCTTATAGGGGGAATACTCAGAGGAATTTGCCATTACCTTCCTCTGAAAAACAGCTTACAATATCATTCCTTGGTAATCTCATATCCAAATACTAGCCACGGCTGACCCTTCTTAACTTCCAGGATCCGATGGGATCTGGTGCCTTTGTGGAACCCAGACCCCTTTAAGGCTTATATACCAGCCAAAATTTATCATATGGAAGCAGGGAAAGGCTTCTTCCCCCCACTATTTTCACCACAAGCATCACTGACTTAGTGCCTTATCTGACCCCAAATTATTACACATGGCTGGAGTTCAGACTCTACCTGCTGTATTAATTTACTTTACAAGATCTAGCTGTCCACTGGAGGTCTGTATTCCTCTGGTTTAAAAAGCTATGGAGGTGTTTTGTTCTCCTCCACTCTCCTGGTTACATATCTGGCCGGGGGGGGGAAAAAAAAGAACATTATTAGCAATAATGGTTAGCTAGCAACGGTTCAAACCAGAGGTCAGCCTGGCAGGTTTGAAACAGCAGTCAGCATAGCTTGCTGCCATAAAACCCATGGGTATGCATTGCAGTGCATCTTTACTTCAGTGACAAGAAGCATGCTTTTCTGTAGGAACACACATGTGCACATGGACATGCCACAGACAACAACAAAATTCTACTCACTCTGTGTGCCAGCAAACGGAACATGTAAGGCCAGCTGTCCCCAAAATGTTTTGGACTTAAACTCTACCAGCCCCAGCCAGGAATGTTGGGAGGTGCCGTCCAAAACATCTGGGGCCCTTCCACACGGCACAGTTATAGCGCTATGATTCCACTTTATTGTCACAGTTCCGTCATATGGAATCCTGGGTTTTGTAGTGTGGGGAGACACTAGATCTCTCTTACTGAGAATTCTAAATGTCACTTCCTAAACTGCAAATTCCATTGATTCGACAGGATGAAACCATGGCTATTCCAGTGGAATCGTAGTGCTGTATTTGTGTAGTGTGAAAAGACCCTGGCGGACAAAGGCTTGGGAAGGCTGGGCTAGTGGAAAGCTCAGAGAAGTGACTGTGATTAACACTCCCAGAACTATTGGCCCAGAATGGCCAGGATGCTGGGAGCAGTAGTTCCCAAAAGTCACTTTTCTGGCTGTGGTTTTTAAGGAACGGAGATAAGAAAACATCCTTTTTTTCAGTATCTCCTCTGGCGCTGCATAAAAGCCGTCTTTGGGCCAGAAAATAAAAAGATCAACCGTCTCTGAGCACGTACATTAGAGTGGGGAACCTAGCATATTCTGCCATCCTTTCATGTACGTGAAATGGAGTAGGAAAAGAAGAAGACGGCATTACAGATGTAGAGACTCAGTTAAGGGAGCCATGGCAGTGAATTTGCTAGACCTAAGCAAGGCCGTTAATAATGTCTTGGAGGTCTCTAATTCACTGCACATTGAAGCCAACTTGATGGGAATTAACAACAACACCTTTTCTGTTCTCTCTGTCTTTTTGTCAAGAGTGAGAGTGCCTCAGGGCCCGTGCAGAGAGCCCAAAGGTTCATACACAAATCCAGTTCCCACATCAACGGCTGAGATTGCCTCCTCGCTTGTTCTCAGGTTGCTCTGAGGAGGAAAAGGGGGAAACCTGATACGGCACACACACACACATACGCACTGAGTTTCTTGGATATATCAAGGTAATCGGTAAACCAGCCAAGTAGTCTTGTAGCTGCTTTAAACTCCGATGCATCTCCGCTTTTCCACACAATAAACTGTGGCTACGAGAGCCCCCTCCAGCCCCTCAGCCAGTTCACTTGGTCTTGTTCTGAGGAACGGAGTTTCCCAATGGGACCCACAGAAAAGCAGCCGCCGCAATTAGCAGTAATTGGGCTGTGTTTCTGACAGCATCTGCCGAAAAATATAATCACCTCGAGGTCAGGATTGATTGGTGGAACACAGTGAAAAGATTGGAGGGGGGAAGAAATGAAATTAAGCAGATGAAGAGCATGCCTCTCTTCCTGAACCCTTTAAAGCGGTAGGCTTAACCTCAACAGCAGCATCATTAGAAACTTCCATATGGGAGCGGGGGCAGTGTATCCGTTCTGGGTTCTCCTCTGAACTTTAAAGGAGAGGTATGAGGTGCTGGACCCTATTCCCAAGTTTAGCAGTGTGGACAGGTCCTTCAAATGTTGGATAAAAGAACCAGAATGGATTCGCGCGGAAGCCGTCAGCTGAGATAAAAGAGCTTGAAAAATAGCGATAGCACAACCTGAATTCATCTTGTTGGTGAATATCGAGACTAGACCCTGCTAATGCTGTATAAAAAAGGCAAAGCAGAGGCTGTGGGAATGTTGCAAGGAGGCTGTTCACAACAGACAGCCTTCTGGTGATGCCACGAAGCATTATGCCTTAAGCATCAACCGTGGCTGCCCAGAGAATGTCGTGCACACAAAAGGCCGGCGACTCTAACAAACGAGCAACGCACACACACACATTTCAAGGCAGTACTCTTGACCTGAGGTTCCTCCCCCTCATCCTGAAGACTGGAGAAAGCATCTGGGAACCCTAATTTGCTAAGAGACTGAAAGCTGTGAATTGTAAAATTGTGGGTTCAAATCTTTCTCTCAAATATTAGCTTCACGGATGTTACTATTTTCAAGAGATATTTTCTTGGGGAGGGTACTGAGGGAGAGAGCCAGATATTAGTTTCTGGGTGGAAATCCTGAAAATCAAACCTTAATAATCTTCGCTTCCCCCTTGCCTCGCCCAGGCATATCTTTCTCAAGCCTTCAGACACTTGAAAAGCCTTGAGGAAAGGTCGTTTTGCTTATTAAAAGAGTGTGCTTGACTGAACTCCAAACACCCAGGGCTGAACTTGGAGTTCTTATGCTGCCTCGTTGTGCCGACACCATCCAGAAGAATCCCCCTTCTTGCAAGGCCATCTCATGGCTTCAGGGATACAAACAGGAGCGTTGGAAGAGAATATCTTTCCTATCCCTGAAATGTATTCCCAGAATGTATTTTCCCATAACATCAGGGAGCTATCAAGATGGCAAAAGACATAAATGAGGAAGAACAAATAGGAGAGCCCAAAACTCTGAAGGGGTGTTGACATACCCATACAGCATTTCTCAGATGAAAACCAGGACGTATGTGACCAAGCAACATCAGAGCGCATTCAAGATGGCAAAAGTTATTAATGAGGAAGAATGCACAGGCTGGGAAGGGCTGCAGGAGTTGGCTTTTGCCCGAGCCTACTGGGAAGGGCAATATTTTCCCTCTTCCTCTCTTCTCTCTCCTACTGAATGCAATTTACTTTTGCACTTTGAACTCAGTTTGCAGCAACTGAAGCAAGCTCAGGACAAAGGAGAAAATTGAAAGATGGAAAGTGAAGCTTAGATATTTTAAGAGCAGCTGGAAAAAGTGGGATGGTAGTAGATTAATTGGGACGGTCCTTGCCACATTGGGACCGTTGCAGGGCATGCAGCCAGCAAGATAAACAGAAGATGGTCACTGCCGTCTTAGGTGTGAAGGCCAGCAGTGGAAGGAACCAACACACCAGAATAATTTACAGAGATGTTATGTATCCAACTTGTTTGCAAACATACGGGGACTAGTGCACTTTAAACAAGAGAAGTGCAGGAGGATGGAAGAAGCAGGGTTAATTACATTACAAATCATTTGGTCTTGCTCCGAGAATTCAGGTTTTTGCAAGGCCCTCCGGAGACCGCAGAAGCAGTGAATGAAAATTATGCAGCAAGTGACAATATTCCACAGAAATCATAATCACCAACAAGGCAGGCGTTCCTCCCTGTACTGTTTGGGTCTCAAAGGAGACTTGTTAAGTCAGGAACAGATCAAGGGAAGAGAAGTGCCAAAAGGACGGGCTGGAGGAGGGGAGTGGAGGCGAGAAACCTGCTACATTCCATTAGCAAAGTGGTGAAATAATTTGGAAAGGCAACACTCAGGAAATCAATTTGCATCTAGAGCTAAAAGGAAATCTGGAGGGGTGAGGAGGTGAATCTGACAAAAATAAAACTACCTAGTTGTGTCATTTCAGGTATCCTGTTATGATATTTCAAGCTTGAAAATGTGGTTGGCGTTCTGGTTGGAATGCAGGGGTGTTTGTAAATGGCCTTACACATGTGCAAAATTGAACGGGGTCATTTTGCAACATCCGTATTCACCCACAGGCTGCGTCGCTGCTCCAGAGTGTGGGCATCTGTTGTGCAATGGCAGCAAGTGGAATGATTGATGCGCCACAGCCTGATGCGCTATGGACACCACTGCGCATGAGACGGTCACCGATGTGCATCAAGACACAGGCTAGGAAGTCAAGTTGCTAAATTGTCGTCGATTTTAAAGGATAAACCAATCGAAGACTTTCTGAAGGACTGGAAACCATTTATGGATTTTTTGAGCAATAAAAACAACTAACGATGTCACAATCTATGGTTGTGATGATTACTTATTAAGATCTATATAGTTAAATCTGTAATGGTAGAATGAGACATTTACTATTAATCATTTTTTTCTTTTTCATTACAGTTTGTGTTCGGGGTCAGAGATCTTTTCTGTTTTAGTTAGCGTAGTTAGGATGTGTTTATAGATTAGTCTTTTAATCATGTGTTTTCACTTCTATGTTTACTATTAGCCTCAGTTCACTTCGATCTAGTTTAGCTTAGTTTCCTGCTGAACAAAGAATGAGAAGGAAATGTTTTCAGTAGCATTGGCACTGGAACAAACATAGATTTTCAGTGTCCAGTTGGAGCAGTGCTCCCACAGTAAACATTGCAACAAAACTTGAGCTGAGAAAGAATGGTTGATTTAGCTGATCTTACTATAGCTGTGTGTGTGTCTACCTACAACAGGCCTGGTAAACAGCTGCTGCCTCCCAAATCTGAGCGGCAAAGCAGAGAAAAAAAGAGAAAGCAGATTAGCCTGGCTCACCAGTTAGCCTCATCGTGTTGAAAAAGCACAGATCTGTAATTTTGGCCACCACCAAAATGAAAATCGCAGGAAAAGTGGAAGCTGCTGAAAGAAAAAGAAATATCCATGGATAAATCTTGATAGAAGTTTTCAGGTGGCCTCTAGAAGGTTCAAAATGTTTCTGTTTAAAAGTCTTTACGCAGGGCTTACCTGATCTGATTGTTTCATTTCGTATGTGCATGTTCTTAGTTTTGAAGAAGAAAAAAAGAGAAACATGTTCTTGCGGAAACATGTTCTTCATTTCTGTGGTGCAGGAACCTATCCCTATTCTTTCCATATTATTTCTGCCTCCGGTATCAAATTTTCTGTTAAAGAAGTCGTGCGCAGGAACACATCGACTTTGTTAACTAAGCTATAGCTGTAATGGTCTGTTTCCAAGTGCAATTTAAGCTACTAGTTATGATCTATAAAGTCCTATATGGCACAGATCAGAAGAACGGTATTCTTCCATATATTGTACAGGTCCTGTACAGGTTTTGGTATCTTTAGAGTTTGAGTCCTGCCGCTCTCACAGTCATGTTTGGTGGAAATGCAGGACAGGGTCTTCTTGGTAGCTGCTGTCGGGCTCTGAAATTCCTTCCCACAGGAGGCTGGGCTGGCCTCCTCCTTGCTGTCCTTGGGTCGACAAGTGAAAATATTTAATTCCCACAGATTTTAGGATTTGACTGCAAGGTTTCTCAACAGACTGCTGACTTCTGTCTTTTATTTTGTTAAATGGACTTGTCTTTAAATTGTTTTAATTCTATAAATGACTTAATTGGATTTTGAAAATAACTTTTTGTATCTTTTCCCTTATGTCTTTGTACGTGCTTTTACCTGTATCTGGTTGTGATTTGGGCCATTTCCACCCTACACTGTTATAGTGCTATTGTTCCACTTCCAGCATCCTATGGAATCCTGGGGTTTGCAGTTTAGGAGGAGCCTTGAGAATTCTCAGCCAGAGAGCTCTTTGGCCTCAGTAAACTACAAACTTCAGAATTCCACGGGATGTTGAAAGTGGAATAACAGCGCTGTAACAGTGTAGTGCGGAAATGGCCTTATGTAAGCCACCTTACCAATTTTGGTTCCAACAGCAAACCAAGTTTGAACTTTCCTTAGAAGCCAAAATTGTTAAGCTGAGGCTATCGTACTTTGGACGTATCATGAGACAGTGTGACTCAATGAAAAAGACAATAATGTTCACTAAAGTGGAAGGAAGAATGAAAAAAGGAAGACCACGTTACGGGTGGATAAATGCGATCAAGTAAGCCAGGCCTGCTCTGAGTTTTCAAGACCGTGGCCATTTCCGCACTAGACTGTTATAGTGCTATTATTCTGCTTTCAACCTTCTATGGAGTCCTGGGGTTTGCAGTTTAGGCAGGCCCCTCCCTAAACTTCAAACCCCAGGACTCCATAGGAGGTTGAAAGCAGAATAATAGCACTATAACAGTCTAGTGCGGCAATGGCCCTGAAAGATAACAGCAGCTCTCTCATTCATAGGGTGGCCATACGCCAAAGTTGACTTAACAACAATTAACAACAACCACCACGAAGTGACCAGCACCAATTACTGTCATTGTCATCATCATGGCCACTTAGCCAGTAGTGGAGGAGATTCATAGATATGCAGTGATCTGGGTTTATGAGCAGATTATGCATGATGTACAGATATCGTACGCAAGGCCCAGGGGAACTGCGTCTCCATCAGAATCGATAATGGCTCTAAAATGTTAGCCAGAATTGCAGTGACAGAACGAATAAAAACAGCATTCCATGGAGAGCCAGAGTTCCGATACTGGGGAGTTAAGTTGCGGCTGAAGTGACTTGGCTACTACGCAAACGGCAGGACAAATCAGAATCACTGTGGGCAGCACAGGGAGAAAAGTAGGTCAGAATGGAGGATTAGGAAACAAGAAGGAAGAAAAGAGGCAGAATAAAAAGAATAGAAAAGAGACAGAATAAAAAGAATAAAAAGAATAGTCCTTGTCGGGGGAGCAGGGAGAGTGAAATGCCAAATAGCCGTGCTAGCACTGTTGCTGGTACCCCTCTGTGGAAATCCACATCATGTCCCACCCTTCTTTTTCCCTAACTCTGCTGTGTTGCATAGTGGTTAGAACTAGGATTGGGCTAGGATTTGGGAGATCTGAGTTCTAATGAGTGGAACAATGAAATTGCTCTCGGCTTCCATCTGAACTTAAAGGCATTACTGAATCCATCTGAGCGTTAGGTTTCAGCACCTTGGATAATGCCTTTAAGGTCCAGAGAAAAACCTGGAATGCATCTACTGCCCCAGAGAGTTTCAGCTTCCGGTCGTCAGCCTAGGATGCCATGGAGGGGAAGAGGGGCGTTTCTTGTCCTGCCTCAGACAGCAAAATGTCATCAGCCAGCCCCGCAGGTCCTCCCCTCTTGCGATGGCAGCTGGTGCCTTTTATGTCACCGGTGTGATGGACCCACTCTGGAGCTACAGTCCAGCATGTCTTCAGTGTAGCATTAATATCCACAGGTGGAGATACGCTATTCCAGCTTTCCACAACCCCCATGCAGAATAGCAACATTGTGCAAGGCATGTCAATGACTGGCTGCCATTGCCCAAATCTCAATTGCACAGTACAGCGTGCAACTGCAATGCACAGTGTGCAAGTACCACATTGCTGCACGGGCAACTCCATTTCCACTGCTGTCAGCGGAATACGCCTGCTGCCCACTCACAAATATTTTGCTCTGTGTATGTAGCAGGACCCACAAATGGGTATGTCACTAACAGAAATAGTGGTCAGAGTCTCTTTCTAAAGGAGTTCTCCAAAGGGCTCCACCTATTTGGGGGACAAGGGCTTGCAAGACTCCTTTGCACCTTGGATAGCTCTTTCAAAGTTGGAAGAATGGATTTTGCAACACTTTTGACACGGAAGCTGCTGCCCCATCCCCAGTTTCTGAATCTCTCCACCTTCCAAGCTCTCTGCGCAGAATATCTCTGTGCGTGGCATGCTGTTTGTGAATCTTAATTCTAGCAGACCCCGAGAGCCAGTGTAGTGTTGTGGTTTGACATTTCAAGTAGGGCACTGGGATCCCAGAGTTCAAAACCCCCCCTCGGGAGCCAACAGGGCCATTTGGGAAAGGGACCCGAACTGAGCTGGATTTGGCCTGAAGGCCTGTTCTTCCTCAGCTCCGTGTTATATTAACTTCCTTGCAACCAGGTGGAACAATTAATCATAGAATCATAGAGTTGGAAGAGACAAGGGCCACCCAGTCCAAACTCATTCTACCATGCAGGAACACACCATCAAAGTATTCCTGACATCCAGCCCCTGTTTAAAAACCTCCAAAGAAGGAGACTCCACCACACTCCGAGGCAGCAAGTTCCGCTACCGAAGTGCTCTTAACCATCAGGAAGTTCAATTGCAATGCTTTATTTTTGACATGAAAGACAGTGTAGTGCAATGGTTTGAATGTTAAGAGTCTGGGAGACAAGGGTCTGAATCTCTGCTCGGCCATGGAAATCCAGTGGGTGATCTTGGCAAGTACCACTCTCTCAGCCTCAGAAGAAGGCCAAGGCAAACCCCCAAAGAACAAATCGTGCCCTGGGATAGGTTCACCGTAGGGTTGTCGTAAGTCAGAAACAACTTAAAGACACACAAGGAGAAGGGAAGACACACTGGATGAACTATTGAATGGTGGTCAACACACAGATAATCCAATAGAGTCAATGGGTCTACTCCTGTCAGAAAAGAGCCAGCATGGTTTGAGTTGTGGACTAGGTTTGCAGGAAACCAGGGTTCAAACCCCTGGTCAGTCATGGAAAACCACTTTGCGGTTCTAGACAAGTCACATTTTCTCAGCCTCAGAGGAAAGCAAAGGCAACCCCATTTTGAAGAAATCTTGCCACAAAAACTCCCTGTGCCTTTGGTTCGCCACAAGCCAGAAACAACTCGGAGGCATGCAACAAGGAAATGGAGTCAGGTCGAAGATAAGATTTAAGACTCTTTTTTCGGGGGAGGGGGATCTGCCTGTATTGTGAGGAAGGAGGAAATCACAGCTCCATGGCTTCCCAATGGCTCCAAGATTGCTCCAAGGTCCCTCCCTCAACCGCAAACCCTAGGATTCCATAGGGTGTTGAAAGTGGAATAATAGCGCCATAACGGTCTAGTGCGGAAATGGCCATAATCTAGCAGGGGCGAGGGAAAAGGTCTGGGGAGGATGCCACAGCGATCCTAAAAATGCAAGACCTCAAATCCACCCGCACTCTTGTCCTGAATACTTTGCTAGATTTTTTAGCACTCTCCTTTCCCTGTCCTAGCCGGGGGAGTCCAGGGGGCAGAGGAATGCAAAGGCCCCTACACACCAGAGAAGCAACAGGGGGGCTCGGTGCGTGCGTGTGCGTTTGTGTGTGTTGTTGGCAAGGGTCTCTCTCTCTCTCTGTGTGTGTGTGTCGTCTCTGCCGTTCAGTCCACCGCCTCCTCTCCCAGCGAAGGCATCCGCGTCTGAGCTCGAGGCTGCCTCCAGCTCCCAGCCAAACCCTCCCCTTCCTCAACCCACCCCCCGCTCTCCCCCCCTCCAAATCTGGGGGTGGGAAAGAAGGAAAGGAAGGCGTGGGGGGGGGGGGCTTTACTCATGCCACCGCATCTTGGCAGCAGGCGAAGAGCTGCTAGGAGGAAAGCGCGCCGGATGGAGGAGGAAGGCTGGGCAGAGATCGCCTTGGCACGGGAGGAGGGTAACAGAAGCAGCGGCGGCGGCAGATCGGAGAGGGGCCCCGTGCCAGGCTATGCTTGGCCCCTTGCCCCCTCCTCCGATTGCCACGGGCTCAAGGCGAGGGCAAGCGGCTGGCAGTAGCCAGGGCATCTGAGGGTTGCCTTCTTCCCTCTGCTCTTCAGAGGAGGGGCGAGGGCATCGTGCCAACGCTGCCGCCCCCCTTCTGCTGGCAGGCTCGGTGCCCACGGCTGGGGGAGCGGAAGAGAGGACGCTTTGGGAGTTGGGGCGAGGGGTGTTCCGGGCTGGCACCTGGGGACGTGGGGGAACTTTCCCCTCCCGCTCACAACCCCCCGACGCCGCCAAAGTGGGCATCGCAGAGAGATGGGCATCTTCCCCCGGAGGACGTGGTCTGCGTCGGTCTGGATGGCGGCGGGCAAGTGGTCGCCCCGGGGACGCTGGCCGTGAGCGAGCGGTAAGTGCCTCTCTTCTGAGACTTTGCCAAGCCCCGAAGACCCTCTCTGAGCCCGGGTGGTACCAGCTGCCGGCGGTACCCTCTCACTCCAAAACCTCGACCGAACCCCAGACCAACTCCTCCCCCCCGCCGCGCAATTTATACCATGGTTAGAGTTCCACGTCCCTTGTTTGCCTGAAAACAACCTTCCCCCAAGCCGGTGCCCTGTTGGACCACTGCCTGGGGATGATGGAAGTTGTAATCCGATGAGAAGGGTTGGGGAGAAAGGTCCTGCCTGGATTCTGGGGTCCCAGAAAGCCCCTCTGGCCCCCTTTGGCATCTTCGGTCCTGATTTCTCAGAGAGCTGCTCAAAGAGGGATGCCTTTGGACCAGCCGAGGCAGGGGGTTGGCAGTATCATTAAGGAGGTAAGGAGATCCCAAGGAGCGAAGGGGCGGGTGAAACCAGGGTGAAGCCAGAGCAACTCCAGTCCAAGGGGTGGCTTGGGCTGTCCATTCCTTGGGTACCAGAGAGGATGGGAAGTGGCTAGCGCAGTTCCAAAGGGCATCAGAAACAAACGTTTCCTTGCCCTCGGCACCTGTAGAAGGCTGGTGCCAGATCCCAGGGGGTGGAATGGGTGATACCCCTAATCCTACTTCCTATATCATTTTTGAGAAAGATGCGGGTGTCTGAGCATCTTTGGAGGAAAGAGTGCAAAAGACTGGTCCATGGGGGCCACAATGGCAAGGGATGAGGTAGTTAATTTTTTTTTTATTTTTAGGGTTGCCAAGCTCTGCTGGGGGAAGGAGATTAGAAAGAAAAACAGGGAATAGAGTGTTACTCCTTTGGTTCTCAGCCTTGCGGTGGTTGTCGGCCACCCCCGCAGTCTCCAAATAGCTTGGTTTTTCAGGATGGCTTGCTCACTCTCCAGCAGGTGTGTGGGATGGGAAAGCGAGGGCAAAGATCCGTGCAAAGCTCGTACGCTCTCCCCCCTCCTCGCTTCGTTGGCTTTCACAGAGGAGCAAAGTAAAACTCAAGGCAGGTGGGAGAAGAAGGAAAATCAGATTTAAATGTAGCTTTTAATCTGGGTGTCATCTCTATCTGTCTAATTGTGTTTGTGCATATATGTAAATGGACACAGTAATAGATACAGATAAACATACTGTATATATAGAAGGGCCAGTGTTGGCGTAGTGGTTTGAGAACTGGATCAGAGAGACTGGGGTTCAAATTCCTCCCTGGACAGAGAAATCCACTGGATGGGTTTAGGAAAGTCACACTGTCTCAACCTCAGAGGAAGGCCATGGCAAACCCTTTCTGAGCCAATCTTGTGAAGAAAACCCCACAAGAGGTTTGCCTGAGCTGGAAATGACTGGAAGGCAAGAATAAACAACATTGCATATCTATATCTATATCTGTATCTATATCTATATTTTGTACATTGCATATATCTGTTTTGTGTGTTTGCATGTACTAGTGTGCTAGAATAACTGTAAGCTGCCTTGCATCTTGGGTTCAGGGGAAAAAGTTGGATGTAAGTAAAGGTAACAGAGATAAAGAGAGTCAGTGTGTATAGCGGTTTGAGTGCTGGACTAGAGCTCTGGAGACCAGGGTTTGAATCCCTGCTCGGGCTGGGAAACCCAGTGGGTGACCTTGGGCAAGTCACATTCTCTCAGCCTCAGATGAAAGCAAAGGCAACCCCCCTCTGAACATATCAAGAAAACCCCATGATAGATCTGCCTTAGGATCACTATACTTCAGAAACAACTTGAGGGCACACACGACCAACAACAACAACTGGTGACAGAGTTAATAAACTATCACCATTTCCGCACTAAGCTGCTATAGCGCGATGATTCCAATTTCAACATCCTATGGAATCCTGGGGTTTGCAGTTTCTGGGCCCTCCCGAAACGGCAAACCCCAGGATTCCATAGGATGTTGAAAGTGGAATCATCGCACTATAACAGCTTAGTGTGAAAATGGCCTATGACAGGAATAACAGTTGCTGGGGATGAGTCTCTTTGCGAAACCCAATTTCTGCCAATCCTGTGAGGAATGGAAAGAGAGAGAGAAATTCTAGTTTTAAGAAAGCCCTGGAGAAACCGAGCAAATCTCACCTTGTGTTCTGTTCCCAAACCAGCCAGCTGAGAGCTTCTTGGAAGCTCACAGTCAGAGCAGGACTGAAAGAAAGTTCACAGTCTTTCCCAGTTTGTTCCCTGCTCCTCAGCATTTGGCAACCAGAAATAACAGTGCTTTGGTCCACGGAGGCTCCTGCTGCCTTAATGCAGGAACCCTCTTCCAGATGTGGGGGTTCAAGTCTAGCACATCTGTGAGAACATCAGGTCAGCAAAGGCTTAAGCAAGTGTGGCTGATCATAATGACAACAGCTGTCGGCCAACTGCTCCATTGTGAATTTGCCTAATCTCATTTTTCAAGGCTTCTGAGAGAGTACTCTTCATCAGCAGAGTGAATTGAATATTATAATGATGTATCACAGGAAGTATTTTCTTCACCAGTTGTGGAAAAATATTGCAGATCTCAACCAGATGGCTCTCTCAGATCTAGAAATCTGTTGCTAGGTTTTAGCCCATTTCCGCACTAGACTGTTATAGTGCTATTATTCCACTTTCAACATCCTATGGAATCCTGGGGTTTGCAGTTTAGGGAGGGGCCAAGATTGCATCCAATGTTGAAAGTGGAATAATAGCACTATAACAGTCTAGTGTGGAAATGGCTTTAGTCTCAGCTAGAGCTTAACACAGGAGGGGAGTACCTCTGGACCTCCAGAGGTTGTTGGACTGCAGCTCCCATCATCCTTGACAATTGGGCTTGCTGGCTGGGGCTGACAGAAGTTGCAGTCCAACAAAATCTTGGGGTGAGCGAAGCATTCCCATCCTTTGATGAATACCTTAGTTGGTGTTGGTCAAAACCCCCAAGTAACTAAGCAGCCAAAGCTCCGATCCTGTGGGTGGTAAAATCCGCATTCCTATGAGGCTTCTTCGCACATTCCATTATGTAATTTGTGAATACGGTGAACAGGAGTTTAAAGACATGCACATTGCATAGGTGAATGCATTAGAGATCTCCACTGGCTTTGTAGCTTTGATGCAAGACTGCATAGTCTGCAATGTAATGGTTTATGGCAATGTAATGTGTGAATAGAGAGTCTTGCTGGACCATGGAAACTCACTGGGTGCACTTTGGCACATCACACCCCAGGAAAACCTTGTGGTAGGTTCACCTTTGGGTTGCCATAAGTCAGAAACAACCTGAAGGCACATAGCAACACAGCAATGTTTGAATGGCACTAACTTCTAAAAAACCCGCATACGATTTCTAGGTTGATTTCAGACTGGCTTTAGAATTGAGCATCTGGTTTAAATGCCATCCTGGAGCCTTGAGCCCTATGTTTGGTTAATTAAAATGCTCAGCTTATTTGCTCCCTCTTGCCAGCAACAGGCCGTGAAAGAGGGAGAGGAGAGAAATGCATTGGCTGATGTGTACCTTGTCGTTTGTTTTTTTTAAATGACATTTCTAATGTTTTATTGCATTTTTTTCCTTCTGCGAACCAGCCCTTGATCATTCTGTACTGAAGGGCAAGATGCAGTAAATACCTCAGCAATCAGGTGATGCTGGGCAAAAACTGGGGCGGGAGGAAAGGCAGAGAAATTCAAGCAATGTGCAAACACAGAAACCGAACTGTCATATATTTAAAAAAGAGGAAGGAAGAATGTGGCAACATCTTTCAGACTAACTAGTTTTCCATTTTGCATCAACTATCCTGGATATAAGCCCACTTCTTTGGATGCAGTACATCTGAGTGCATCCGAAGAAATGAGTTTAATATCCGTGAAAGCTCATGCAAGAATAAAACCAGTTGGTCTTAAAGGTGCTGTTACAGTTCTTTTATTTCCCTCATCCTTCCTTCTTCCTTTTTGTGCTGCAAGAAGCTAACAGGGCTACTTCTTTGATGACTCTCATATATGTAGCTTGAAAGAGGATTGCTATGATTCACAAAACCCACACCCAAGCACCTACATACCCTAACCTACAAGATGGGTGCACTATGTTCTTGTCGGCTCATACAACTGAGACCCATCAAGCGGGCTGGAGCCATCACCTTGTTATCAGGTCTTCACAGCAGTTTAAGTCTTCGCCCACTCTTGTTTTTAAGAGTCCCACGGAGATAGCAAAGGCAGATGGTGTATCAAGACCCCCAGGAGCGGGCTTGCCTACACATTGGTGAATCACCAATCGAGCAAGCCAGCTTTATCCTCATTGCAATAACTCCAAGGGGGCTGCATGGAGCAGTGGTGCTTACCCTGAATAGGCAGCTTGCTCCATGTGCAAAATGGGCATGCATTTTTTAAAAAAAATGCCTGCAAAGAGTCACACAGGGACTCTCTTGGGATAGAACTTGAGATGAAAAAAAAAATCATAATTATTCATTCCCTGATTGAAAGAAACAACCAGAACAACAAACAAGTGTCCCAACAGTTGGGAAATCTTCCAGGAAGAATAAAAGACTAGTGGGAATTTTTCTGTAGGTTTCTCCTGGTCTTCAATGTCCCAAAGTATTGTGAAGGAATTTGGCAGAGGGGCCCAGGTTGAGGAAGGCCAATCTAAAACCCAAGGCTGGGGTCCTAGCATCCATTCTGAGAGCTGGCGTACCAAAGGATGCGAGTGCAAGATGAGAGGCCCACAGATAAAAATCTCATCTTGGTAATTAATTGTTTCAGTACTTATTCTACTAGTCTTTCCTCTCCTTCCACTTGCAAATTTGTAACTGGTGGGGGAAGGGAGGGAATAAATACCATTGAGCACCTGGTTGATGAAGCAAGCTGTTGGTAAGTATGAGAGCTAATAGAGCCTCCATGTTCAAAGGCACGATACCTTTTTGCTCAAACAAACAAGAGAGGCGTGGATGTAATATTTACAAATGTCTAAAGCTCCCTTAACCTTAGTCAGAACATTTCCTCCATCTAGAGTAACACTGACTGCTTCAGGGCTGAGGAATCAGTGATCCTCCAGACATTTAGGGACTGCAACTCCCATGTTCCGTCACCCACCTGCCAAGGATGATGGGAGCTGAGGTCTAATAACATCTGGAGGGTCATATCATTTCCACCCATCCCCTTCCCTGACCTAATGCAATAATGTTATGATGGTGGGAATTTTCTTCAAGTAGTCAAAGACGTGAGAAGAGAACATTCATGTTTACAATGGTACTGTCAGGGGACAGACAAAGGGAGGTTTAGGGGTAGAGAATTTGAAGTTCTTTAGATATTACTGGACTACAACTCCCATCATTCCTTATTTTGGCTGTGCTATCCAGTGCAGAGGGGACTTAACAGTCCAATCCACATTCTGGAGGGCCAGGCCTCCACCATCCTGTGATCCTTTTCTATGCTTCAGTTCTCATTCCAGGTTTTCACACTCCCCCTGGTACCCAGTCCTTATGCAACTGGAGCTTACCAGTGGCTGAAATTGGGATTTTACATCCACAAAGCAGATGTGTTACTGACAAGAAGCTTGGTGGCCTTCTAAGAGACAGGTTAGGATGACCCCTTGTTGGAGACAGAATGCTAGATCCTATGGATGCTGAAACTTAAATCCAACTATTAATTCCACCTAGAGTATGGTTGAATCAATGCAGCTTGGATAAGTACTGATTCCCCAAATTCCCTTTGATTCCATGGGTCTACTTGAACTGAGACCAACAACTGGTTCTGCCATTTAGTTAGGGTTGCTAGGTCAGGACTATCCCAGTCTTGGAGATTTCAGGGCCAAAACTGGAGACCTAGGGCTGATCTCTTGTGATGTCCCAGGAGATGGGCCCCGGTGATATTACAAGGGACAATCCATGATGATGTCATTAAGCCTAATACGTTAAACATCAGCCAGAGCTGCACAGACGGTGCCACTGAAATAACAATAAGAAGAAGAATGCACTAAGTCTGATGAGGAAAATGTAGATATGCAAACTTTTCAAGGTAACAGTCCCAGCCTGAGATTCCTCCCCCTTGTACTGAGAACTGGAAGAGAGAAGCTAAATGCTGAGACTTATGCAGTAGAGTCACTGGGGTTGGCGTCACCCAGTGGAGTAACTCAAGGTGTCACCCCATGGAACCTTTTTCATCCCGGAGTCAGAATTCCAAGTATCCCGGTCTATGCCGTGGGGGACCTGCCCTCCGGGTGTCCCGATGTACCTGTGTGGATCTGCACGCATGAAGGCATGGGGGATCTCAACCAGCCATAAGAATGCAGTGGGCAGCAGTCCTACATGAAGCTATATGGGCTCTCAGGGCAGGGAGAGAATGAAAGGGCAGGTAGTCCTTTTGGTCTCACCATGCCCCATTGGTGGTGTCACGTGGTGTTGTCCGCAGCCCACCCCACAAGTGGTGCCAGGGGCCAGACCCTGAGATCAAGCAACTCTGAGGCCATTTCGGCACAAGACTGTTATAGTGCTATTATTCCACTTTCAATTTCCTGTGGAATTCTGGGATTTGTAGTTTCCTGAGGCCAAAGAGCTCTCTGGCTGAGAATTCTAAATAATGCCCCTCTCTAAACTTGCAAACCCCAGGATTCCATAGGATGTTGAAAGTGGAATAATAGCACTATCACAGGCCAGTGTGGAAATGACCTAGCTTTAGAGCGACTCGAAGGCTTCGTCCCTTTTGAACCGCCTTCTCTAAACACGACAGCCTCGGTCCGATTGTCTCGTACGAGCGCATCCCGAGCCCCTTGATGTTTCCGAATGCAGCAGCCTGCCTTTGAGCGGCGCGAGGACGAGGCGGGGGGGGGGAGAATTCCATCGATTCTCTCCCCTGCCATCAGGCCGAAGCTGGGAAGGAAGATGAAAAGCACAAGAGAGAGGTTTTCTTTTTTAGCTTGCCCGCCCATGCTTCGGGGGAAAGCGGTGGTGAATCATGAGAGTTTGCTGGCACCACCATCTGAGCACAAGCGGGGCCAACGTCTCCAGAGACTCGCTCGCCTCCCCCTCTTCTTCTTCTACCCCTCCCCGAGAAATTCAGGCCCTGTACGATTCCCAAGAGAGCAAAACAGAGCTGAGATGTGAAGATGCTTGGATTTCGTTTAACTGGCATTTCCGCACTAGACTGTTATAGCGCTGTGATTGCACTTGCAACCTCCTATGGGATCCTGGGGTTTGCAGTTCAGGGAGGGGCCGGTCGGCCCCTCCCTGAACTGCAAACCCCAGGATCCCATAGGAGGTTGCAAGTGCAATCACAGCGCTATAACAGTCTAGTGCGGAAATGGTCTGGATTCAGAATTTAGTACATTGCAAGGTGGTAGAGGTAATGGTGGGCGGGGGGCACCGAAATGTAGCCGAGGGCATCTGAATTCTACCCAAACCTCTGGGAGGGAAGTGGTCTCCAATGGTTAGTGCATTGTACTGTATTATTTTTACACACTGTTTTTGAACATGTTGCTAGCCGCCTTGGGTCTCATTACTGAGTCTCATTGCTGAGAGAGAGGCAGGATATAAATGAAGAAAACAATGCATGATAATAATTAGTGCAAGAGGAGCCCCTGACATGGGAATTTTGGATTTCTAAGCACTCTGGTGTAATGATTTGAGAGTTGGGCTACGACCCTGGAAACCAAAGTTGAATTCCCCGCTTGGCCATAGAAATCCACTGGGTGACCTTGGACGAATCACACATTCTCAGCCCCAGAAAACCCTATGGTAGGTTTGCCTTAGGGTTGACATAAACCAGAAATGAGCACACAACGAAAACAAGGCTCCGATGTGGTGCTGTGGTCTGATTCCCGGACAATGGCTCTGGAGACCAGGGTTCAAATTCCCACTCAGCCATGGAAACCCACTGGGTGACTTCGAGCAAGTCCCACTCTCTCAGCCTCAAAGGAAGGCAATTTCAACCTCCTTCTGAACAAATCTTGCTGAGAAAAGCCCGATAGTCAGGTCATTATTAAATTGGAAATGACTTGAAGGTGCACAACAAATACCTCAGTTCCCCCTTTTCATTTTCTTTTCAGCAAGCAAAATTGGCTGGAACGGTAAAGCAAATAATGTTTTGGATTGCAATGCCCATAATCCCTGGCTACCAGGTAGATTTCAGATAGTGTTTCAAATACCTGACAGATGTCAGGTTGCTGACCCTTCGGTCACAGATACTGGCAAGATCGTGGCTCACTGCAGCAGGTCTGACATGTCCCAACGAGCGTTCCCAAAAGGGCTCCAACATCTTGATTCCAGTGTGCTTGGTCATTTCGGCACTAGACTGTTATAGTGCTATGATTCCACTTTCGACATCCTATGGAATCCTGGGGTTTGCAGTTTAAACTGCAAACCCCAGGATTCCATAGGATATCGAAAGTGGAATGATAGCACTATAACAGTCTAGTGCCGAAATGGGCCATGTCTTCAATGCGTGCAAGGGGGATGTTTCTGCCATGCCTTGGAAAGGCTGCACCCTGGCGCTTTGAGAGTTAAGACGAGATGCCCTCTGATTCACCCTCTGGAGTGCCATTTTACACACACGCACACAGAGCAAGTTCAGTTCTATTTCAAAACACACCCGCTGCTTCCTCCCCCTTCTCTCTTGGCATTCTCTTTGGGGTGTGTGGGTGTGTACGAACTCACACGCTCCTGCTGGTGGTGGTTGCTTGTGGGAGCTTCTTTGTGTCTCCCTCAACCCTCGCAAGCAAGACTGTTCCATCATTCCTACCTCCGTCTCCTCTTGTCTGAAAAGGGGGGTTGAGGAAAAGAGAAAGACATAAAGGGAAAAAGCCACATGGGTGGAAGAGAGAACGCCTAGCAGAATATAAAATAAGGAAACGAAATGCCCAGTTCCTGAAGTGGAGATAAATAAGGCAACAGAAGGGAGTTCGGAGGCAGGAAAGATGGAGGGTCATTTATTTGTCAAGGCTACCGGTAGCTATAACAACTAGGAAACGATCTCCAAACAAAAATAAAATAAATAAAAGTAGATTTGCTATTCAATGAACTGCAGCGTTGTATGCCGAAAGAAACAATCCATCAATTGTGCGTGCAGATGTTGCCCGTTTCCGACATCTTTTTAATGGCTCGGCAAGTGCGTGGAAGCAACTTGTCTGTGCGCTGTTCATAATTCTGTTAGCAAGGCAAGTTATAGCCCGGAGCGAGCTCAATCTCATTAAATCTGCATGGAATTCCAGGGCCCGTTCACACTGTGCAGTTGTAGCACTATGATTCCATCTTACTTACCATGGTTTCCGTACATTCCAGCTATTTCAAACTGACAAGGACAGTCCTGATTAATCCTTTGCCTTCCCACTTTTTCAGCTGCCTTTAAAATGTCCCAGTTTCTCTCTCTTACTCTTACTTTCCCCCTTTTTCTTCTACTTACTTCAGGGGCTGCAAATTGAGTTCAAAGTGAAAAAGTAGCTTGTACTCAATTAACTAAAAAACAGGGAGAGGAGACACGGAAACAGAATGTTGACGCTCCTTCTAGCCCAGGCAAAAGCAAACTGCTGCAACCTCTGCAAGCTTGTGAATTCTTCCTCATTAGTAACTTTTGCCATCTTGACCACACTCTGATATTGCTTAGCCGCATATGTCCCAATTTTCATCTAAAAAATGTTGGAGGGTATATATTCTATCCCATAGAATCCTGGAGTCTGTAATCTGTTGAGCCACTAGAGTGCTCTGGCTGAGTATTTTAAACATGCCTCCCTAAACTCCAAATTCCAGGATTCCATAGGACAGAACCGTGGCAGTTAAAGTGGAATCATAGCACTATAAAGTGTGTCATGTGAATCGGCCCTTGGTTTTATCCCCAACCCATTACATTATCAGTTGTTGATTTTGGAAAAATACAAGGAGTTTGTGACTGTTTGGAAGCCAAAACTTGCATTTTGATGCTCTTTTTGGCTAATCCAAGATACCTCTCTCTGTTTGCCATCACAATATTTCTTGAGTCTGGTTCTGACTAGAACTTGGAAACATCGGTTTTTGACAGTTAACAGACCCTGTTTGTAGACAGGAGGAACGGAGAATGAGAACGAAAAGAAATGTGGCAGCACATTTAAGACGATCTTGTTTTTATTTTTCCACGAGCTTTTGGGGGTACAAACCCACTTGTAAACCTACTGCTTGACCAAAAAGGAGCAATTTCATTCTAGAAAAGAGCGTTTTGGTTCTGTTTCACACCTTATGAACTTAAGACCTTTTGAAAATCCCAGTATTTTGAGCAATACAGAAATAACTAGGAAGCCACCGGACCGGCACCGCCTGATCCAATCATATTTTCCATTCACAGCACAAGCAGCCCTAAAATTAGGCAGAGTAAGGGACTGACCTCAGGTGGCACCTTTGGGGGTGTCATGAAAAGGGCAGCAAAGAGTTATTTATTGTGCTACTTATTGCATTTGTACCCCTAGGAGAATGGGAGAGATGCTTGAAGGGTTTTCTGGCTCAGTCTCAGAATAACGTGCACGACAGGCTATTCGTTTGCTACTAAGGCTGAGAAATAAATAGGGTGGATGAGTGTTATTATTATTTTTACACTCACACATAACCTCCAACATTTCACATGTAAAAATTGGGACCTGTGTGGCTAAGCAATATCAGAGCATGGTCAAGATGGCAAAAGTTATTGATGAGGAAGAATACACAAGCTAGGAGAGACTGCAAGAGCTTGCTTTTGCCTGAGCCTATAGGGAAGGGCAAGTTTAAAACCTTTCATTTCCTCCCTTCCTGCCGTGTTGAGTAAGTGCCAACTACTTTTGCACTTTGGATGCACTTTGCAATGATTGAAGCAAAGCCAGGACAAGAGGGGAAATTCAGAAGAGAAAAGAGAAAAACCGGGACATTTTAAAAGCAGCTGGCACAGTGGAATGACAGAGGACTAATCTGCCAATTTGGGACAGTTGAAGGGTATGCAATCATTTTAAAAATTACTAATGTATATACCCGGGGTTGCCCGGGATTTTATTTCCTCGTAGCTAATACTTGTTAGAAAGATTGAGATTCTGTGTCTCTAATTCCCCAAACTGTCTTGTCTAGTACCTGTAACTTTTACCCATGTTCCCCAATCCAACCTGTATTCAGAGTTATTGACATAACAGAGGTTGGGTTCCTGAGGGAATACGCTGCCCTCCTCCTTGCTGCTAGGCCTTGTCTCCATAGCAACCGGCCAGGCCCAAGAGCTCCCCGGCTGAGAATTCTAAAGGCCCCTCCCTAAACTGCAAACCTCAGGATTCGATAGAATCTTCTCGGGCAGCCAATCATAGGTCTTCTCTGCCTGACACGGACAAACAGACAGACTTTTATCTATTAGATGTCACTTTCTCAGCACCCTCCATGTAGCAACAACTTTCAGCCCACTGTGTCAAAATCATTGCCTGTCTTAAGACTCTTCCACACTAGCCTGTTATAGTGCTATGATTCCACTTGCAACATCCTATGGAATCCCAGGGTTTGTAGTTTCGGGAGGGGCCGCCTGGCCCCTCCCGAAACTGCAAACCCTGGGATTCCATAGGATGTTGAAAGTGGAATCATAGCGCTATAACAGGCTAGTGCGGAAGTGGCATTAGTCAGTGGCTTTAGGTAAAGGCACCGAACTCTGCACATGCTTATAAGTTGGAAGCCTATATCTGTCATTTCAGCACCAAGTGATCTAATCAAACTGTTTATGTGATAAGGGGTTAAACTCTAGTCCTCCCTGTATTTTAAACATCTCCTCTTGTTTATGAAATTTCAGTAGGCTTTTTTATAAGGCCAGGTTCAATGTAATGCCCTTTTAAATTTGCATGGAGTTAAGAGAATGAGCAGCTTACGCAAGGGAACTTCATCTTCTTCCCAGTCGCCTCGTCTCCACCTTAAGGAGCTTCAAGAGAGGCTGAGCCTTTTTTGGAAAATCTAGCAGAGACACAATAACAGCAGATGATTGGGATCCTGGTTACATCGGGTCAAAGCTCCGCAGGTCCTGTGCTCATATGCACGCGCTCAGACGCTCCTGACAAGCGGGGATGACGCAGATTCCCAAGGGAGACGTGTCAGCTGTAATTGACCGATCGTTTGTGCAAGTCAAATAAAAGAGAGACGTTATTAAATATTGCCAGAACAAACCTCCGCCCCCTTTCCTCTCTGTGGATTGCGAAAAACAGCTTCATTTCGTACCCTACAAGGATTTGGGTCTCTGGACTGGTTTATACCTCCTTAGTTCTTGGGCCCTAGCATTTCTCTCAGGGTACAAGAGCATCAGCTTTTGAGTCACACAGAGTTCTTTCCCAGACAAAGTACATGGGAGATGCTTGTTCCAGCTGGATTAAAAAACAAATGAAAATACCACACCTGGAAACTTCTATTGTGAGCCACAAAACACTAGAAGGGAAATCTTTCAAATTCTTCCTCTCTCCAGGTGTGGAACATGCACATACAGGACATTTTCCCTTCCTTCTGAATCCCCAGAATTGTAATGCCGTTTGCAGTTAAGGAACTGAGCTACAAATTTGAAAGTCCCTCGTGCAGATCTTGCCTCTGCCATGAATTAACGTGATCATCCTAGACAAATCAAACCTTGGTCTCCGGAGTCACAGTCCAGCACTCATACCACTATACCATGCTGGGTCATAGGGCTCTTAAGCCAGTGAGAAAACTGGGCTAATAGTCACTTTGAGCTGGTGAACTAGGAAAAATAGTAGCTACAGTTCCCAGAGCTCAAAGTCTGGCCCCTCTTCTCTTATCCTCAGGGCAAGGGGAAGGAATCTCAGGGTGAGAGTACTGCCTTGAAAAGTGTGCATGTCGTGTGTGTGTGTGTGTGTGTGTGTGTGTGTCCTTCATTTGCTAGACTTGGTCATAACAGTATTTTATTTAAATTGCCTATTCTGTGCAAATGTTGACGCTTAATGGTCCATGCTTATCATGAGGGCTTGCCTTCCATGAAATCACAAGGGGTCATTCCCAGGTCTCAGAGTCTGGTGCAGTCCTGACCTGGCCATCCTCAAAAGTAGGGATGTCTTAAGCAGCATTTCACAACCTAGACCCCCTTATTATGTAAGACAGCAGTTACAACACCCAGTATCCCCCAGCCAGCTACATGCCCTCTAACCATCTCTACCTGGCAGGGACAATCCTGATTATTCCTCTGCCGTCCCACTTTTTCAACTGCTTTTAAAATTCCTAGTTCCTCTTTCTTCGTCTCACTTTCTCTCTTCTTCTTCAGCTTATTTCAGCTGCTGCAAGCTAAGGTCAACCTGGTTCGGACTCAGAGTCCCATTCACACAACACAGTTATATCACTATTATTTCTCTTTAACTGCCATGCTTCAGTCCTATGGAATCCTGAGGTTTGTAGTTTGGGGAGGCACTAGAACATTCTGGCTGGGAATCCTAAATGCCCCCTCCTAAACTGCAAATCCCAGGACTTCATGGGATGCAACCATGGCAGCCAAAAGGAAACAGTAGTGCTATAGTGTAATTGTATAGTGTAAAAGGACCCTCGGCTAGACCAGCAGAAGGGAGAGGAGAGGGTACAATATTGGCCTTCCCAGTAGGCAGCAGCAAAAGCAAACTGCCATCCAATGCAGCTGGAGCGCTCTGGGTTGGTGAAGTCCTGTTTGAAATCTATTCAGAGCTGCTAGGACCAGCCTTGCAAAAAACGACGAAGGCTCCTTCAACCCAAGATACCTAAATTGGGTTGGCACTTGCAAAGATTGAATTTATGATGGGCTCTCATCATGCCAGCTGATTATCAAAGACGAAAGAAAACAAGGCTCAGGCTTGTTGCAAGAATGGTGCCATCAGAATGCATTTCGCGGTTCATCCTTTATGGCTAATACGGAAGGGAAGCCTCGTCCTCGTCTAACTCAGCCGTCTCTGGATGTTTTTGGCTGCAGCTCCCATCGTCCCCCTGCACGTTGACCAGAGATGACCAGAGCTGTGGTCCAGCATGTTGGGTCTAACCCCATGTCAAAACTGGAAGTTTAACCACTCTGTCCAATGTTCTCTATGACCTTCTTGAAGGCTTGTAAAAGGGATGATATCTGGCTTTCTCAGGCCCGGCTGATTGTAGAAGAAGGTACGGCCAATGGTTTAGATGAGATCAGACTGGACTAGATTTAATTGGCAGACTGCCTTTCTGCAAAGAAAATCGTGTTGAAGGCTAGCTCACAATATTCAAAGTAAACAAGGATAAAAGCAACATATGGAATCTTTTTTTTTAAAAGGCATTTCAATAACAGCATCAACAATAGATTCCGAAACACAGCAGAGGGATTTCCATCACGTTTCGTAACAACTCACCATTCTGATAAAAAATAAAACTTACCCTCAGATTTTGCATAGATAGTAAATCTAACCATACAAAAGCGCCTTTTCAGTAACCAGCCTAGCAAATGGTAGCTTTCCAAACCTGCAAAAATTGTTCAGTAACCTCCTCATTCAGACAGCAACACTTACAATATTGTTGTCCCACTGACACCACAAGGGTGAAAAAGCCAGAAGGAATAAACCTGGAATTTTCTCTGGCCTTACCCCTATGCTTCCTTTTGCTGCAGACCAAACACAGCTATACCTCAGTTAGCAAAGAAGCTCCTTTTTACAAAATCTTTTCACGCCCCACCACTCCTCTGCTTTAACTCCTCATCCTCTGTCTCTTAGAAGTTTTTTTCAGCAGCATTAGCTTTGGGGGGAGGAAGGGCTGAACATAATTTTTTGGGTTAGGTTGCAACAGCTAAGCAATTAAAGCTTGAGCTGTGAAAGAAGGGGATTCTGCGCTAGCTAATCCTACAGTAGCTGTTTGTACCTGCCTACAACAGTCAAGGTAAGGAAAAGCTGCCTCCAGAATCCCTTGCTGAGCAGCCACAAACGGCAAAATAGAAAGGAAAAGTAGGGACCAAATAAGCCTCCTTTACCACCTAACCACCAGCTTCTTAAAGAAGCATAGATCTATACATTTATTCACCAAAAAACAGAAATCACAAGTAAGGAGGAGTCTTGTCAAAGAAAAAGTCATCCCTGGATGCATTTTGGAAGGAGTTTTCAGATGGTTTCTAGGTTCAAAATGTTTTTGTTTACTGACTCAAGGCTTACCTAACCTGGTTGTTTCATTTCACATGTGGAGAAGCTTAATTTTGAGTGAAAAACTTGCTGAAATATATTAAATTGTTCTTTGTTTTTCTGGTGTAGGAACCTATCCTTTTCTTTTACTATGCTATATCTGCCTCTGGTATCCAAATCTGTTTTAAAGAAGTAATGTCCAGGGACATAGCTACTTCATTAGTACAGATATACTTGTGCTATGGGAAAAGTAGGTAAAGTGCCTGGAAAAGTTACTTTTAGGGACTGCAATGCCCACTGACTGAGGAGTTTTGTGGGGCGTGTAGTCCAAAAAAGCCATTTTTCTAAGCCATTAACTCATTTTTCTTTTTTTTACAAAACTGAGAAATCGCAGGTTCGTAGCAAGCCAAACTCTCCGTGTGCACACTGGCACACACGTGTGTATGCGGCTTACCAATGCTCACACCCACCACTTCAAAAGAGTGCTCTGAATTTCCACCGAATGTGTTTGTGAAATGCACGAACCGCTGCACATGTTTGGTTCGTCTCTCTGTCCCTGGCAAGGAAACCCCATGTGGCTGCACCACATTTCACGCTGCATGGGTTTCCGAGTCGGTGGAGTCTTTGACCGGAATTAAAAAGCCCCCAAACGTCTGTTCTTGTCTGGTGACTGCAATTGCATTATGGCAACGTGCCATCGGAGAGAGGGCCGACCGCTGTTCCATTTCACTTAACCGCTGCAGGGTTTGTGTAAAGGTTGAGGGAAGCAAAAGGGGAGGAGGCACCAGGAGGAGAAATCAGCCCATCCTAATGAGCCATGGTTAGGAGACAGATGTGCTTTGCTCACATCCAGCATTACTGCCCAAGTCTCCCCTATTTTAAATTCTATTTGTTATTAATTATTAAACTCTGCCTCTCATTGCTTGGGGAACCATGATTCCTGTTTTAAAGAGGGCAACCTTCTATTTCACTGGCTTTCAGTAGGTTGGTCCTCCAGATGTTTTGGACTTCGACTCCCAGAAGCCTCAGCAATGTCCAATGGCAAGGGATTCTGGGAGCTGAAGCCTGAAAAGGGACAAAGGTTAAAAACCACTCCTGTTTGAAGACTCGGGTCCTTCCTGTACCCTCCAATCGTTCTGATTTGGCAAGGACAGTCCCAGTTAATCTGTTGTCCCACTTTTCCAGCTGCTTTTAAAATGTCCCAGGCCATTTCCGCACTAGACTGTCATGGTGCTATTATTCCCCTTTCAACATCCTATGGAATCCTGGGGTTCCTCAAAGGCCCCTCCCTAAACTGCAAACCCCAGGAGTCCGTAAGATGTCGAGAGTGGAATAATAGCACTGTAACAGTGTAGTGCAGAAAGGGCCCCCGTTTCTCTCCTCTCCTCCCACTTTCCTCCCTTTGTCCTTGGCTTACTCCAGTTGCAGCAAACTGAGTTTAGGGTGCAAAAGCAGGTTGCACTCAGTTAATTCAGTGCGGTGAAGGGGGGAGAAATAGGCAGAACCTTGCACAGAAGATTCAGGCAAAAGCAAACTGCTGCAGACTCTCCTAGCTTGCGCATTCATCTTCATCAGTAACTTTTGCCATCTTGATGGCAGTCCAACATTACTTGGCTGCATACTTCCCAGTTTTCATCTGTGAATATTGGAGGGTACGTAGAGCTAAAGAGCCATAAGAAGGAAGAACAAAGGGAAGCCTTGAAATTGACTTTCCATCATTAGCACCTGGACCACAGAATGAGCAGCAGACATATACATGTCCATCCCAGAACGTATCCACACTGCACAGTTGTACTAGTTCAAACCCACTTTAACTGCCATGGTTCCATCCCAAGGAATCCTGGAATTTGCAGCTTGGCAAGATGCTTAGAATTCTATAATGCACACATCCCTGAACTTCAGCATTAGAGCTGAAGTACCTCTAAGTACTTCATAAGGCTAAAAATCCCAGCGATCTCTAGGCTGTCCTGGCTGTAAAAGTAGTATCAAAGTGCTATAATAGAGTGGTACAAATAGGCCTCAGGTCACTGGATTCCTCACTCTGGTAAGATGTACATTTAAACTGTAGTAATTATATCCAAATCTGCATCATTATATATAGATTAGCCTATAAACATTTTATGAAAATAAGTATCCACTTTTTTCTGCAAGGCATGTGGAAAAGAATTTTTTTTCTTTTCAATATTCCCACTTTTCATCAGTGTTCCTGATCTTCTAAATTTACCAACTGCTGTGCCTAAAGTATCAAGGCTTAATTTAAGCCCAAGTACCTTCTATGTTTTAGCTTTCTGCTTTATAAATAGACCAGAACTTTCATTGGAACATGATAAACACAGTATATGGATTGATATCTTTGACGTATTTATTGTTCTATTTTCTACTATCTACATTCATGTACTTTAGCACTGGCAAAACAAGCTAGGTGGCCCTCAAAGGTTGTTAGACTCCAGGAGTCCATGGGCAATGGATGGGGTGATGGGAACTGTAGTCCAACAGCTGGAAAACTATACTGCTCATTACTCATACACCGTAATAAAATGCCTTAATTTTGGTATTAGTACATCAAGCTCCAAACTCTTTCTGAACTGTATTTGGATGACTAGTGGGGCTTCACACAATAGAAGGCTTTCTTGGTGGTGATGGAGAGTTCTCATTTTGGATGCATATGAAAGTGGCAAGAGAGGGCAAAGACTTGACTGACTCTTCTTCTCCATGAAATGCTGGTTTTCTTAGTGCAAGGGCTGAAACAGAGGAGAGTTGAGGTAAGCCCTACCTGCAGTTTAATATTAAACATCTACCCAAATTTCCAATTTCGTTTTCTGTTTAAGAAAGCCAGGCCCAAGGCAGGAATAAAACTGACCATAATTAAATATTAAAAATTCTAAGAGATGTGGAGCATATCCTCCAGCCGTCCTGCTTTGGCTCAATCCTTTGTCATCCCACTAGTTCAACTGCTTTTTAAAACATCCCAGTTTCTCTCTCCCCCTTCCCCCTTTCCCCCTTTTGTCCTGGGCTTACTTCCGTTGGTGCAAACTGAGGTCCAGGTGCCAAAATAGTTTGCACTCCATTAACTCAGTGGGAGGAGAAGACGGGACAGAATCTTGCTCTTTCCAGGAGGTTCAGGCAAAAGCAAACTGCTGCAACCTCCCCTAGCTTTTTTGTTCTTCCTCATTAATACCTTTTGCCCCCATGACCACACTCTGATGTTGCTGGGCTGCTCACGTCCCACTTTACACCTGAGAAATATTGGAGAGCCAGTGCGGTGTGGTGATCAGAGCATTAGACTACGAAGTTGGAGACCGGGGTTTGCTCACCCATTGGGTGTCCTTAGGCCCTTCGCACACACTCAGCTCCAGAAACCCCCGTGATAGGTTTGCCTTATGGTTTTCCATAGGTCGGAAATGACTTGACACAACAACAACCGGCGTGTTCCTCTTGATTCCAGTGATAGCTACATGGACTATTTCTGCTGTCACCCAAGTGAGCATGATTTTGGAAAGAAAGCATTGTCTGCAGGCGAATTTACTGGTGGAGCGTGCCTCTCAAAAGAAGCGTGTTTGTCAGCCTGAATCTCTCACTCTACTTGGCTTCCAAACAGGGTTACATCTGCCTGGCTTTTCGGGGGCCATCTGAGGATTCACAGAGAGAATCTCCCGGTCCTAGAGGGTAATGATCCGTAAGCCGCGATGTGGAGAAAAGAGAGAGACTTCCCCAGGGAATGACTGAAGAGGCAGCCTCTTTGGGGAGGCAAGGGGATGATGACTCACTTCCAGCTTCTGCTCTGACTCCTGCCCCAACTAATTCTCTTTTTGAGGAAGGGGGAGATGAGATTTCCTCTCTCAGGGCTTTGCCTGAGGGAAGGTGGCTTGGAAGTCACTGGCAGAAATGGAGATGGGGGAGGTGGAAAGGAAAAAAAGTTGCCTGTCTTGTAGGAAGAATTCAAGATCGGAGGCATTAGGAGAGCATGACTCAGACTGGAGGAAAAGGACTCCTATGGTGAAATCAACTCTACATTTATTCTTATGAGAGCCAGCATGCTGTAGTGCTTTGGCTATTTCGACCCTGGAGAGCAAGGTTTGATTCCTCACTCAGCTATGGAAACCCACTGGGTAACTTGGGACATGTCATGCACTCCCAGCCCCAGAAAAACCTGTGACACGTTCACCTTAAGGTTGCTATAAGTCAGAAACTACCAGGACTTGAAGGCACACAACCACAAACAAATTTATTCTTGTATGATATGAGCTGCATACTTGAGTTTTAAGCTCTTCAGAAGACACCCTTCTGTCAATCCCACCACCCTTGCATTGCCAGGTTTTCAAAACAGCAACAAGGGACAGTTGAAGTTCATGACAGTATAGGGTTGACCATTAGGAAATAGCTTTTAACAAGTTTGAGCTCTACCTAAATGCCTAAAATGGAATTCAGTTAACTTAGCCGTGTGTTTCTCGGGTAACATTAACATCTTGTTCACATTCTCAAGTTACGTTTCTGTTTTTTTATGGAGAACTCACACTCCAAAATACAGGAAGGATGGATGGACAGAAGGACGTATTTATTTATTTATTTATGCATGCATGCCTCTTGTTGAGTCTATAGAAAAGGAAAAGCTTTCTAACCCTCAAAGATGGAACATTCTTTATAATAAGGGACATGATTTCTAGACCTCAAATACAGAACATCCCCTATACACCTCCATGCCTCAAGAAAGGGCCTTGCTGGTCATTCCTCTAAGACCGTGGAACTCTCTTCCACTTTATAGTCCTTCTGCCAGCAGCCAAGGACCTCTTTATGTAGGCAGGCTTTCTTGCAAGTGACTGAGTGCTAGGAACAGAGGGGTGTTATATTGGGAGCAGGAAACATGAGAGCACCGCCATCTCAAATAAGAATTCTGCCCCCTCCCATTAAATTTCCCCTCGAGTCCCTAAATTTCTAGCATCGCAGAGAGTGAGACATTGAAAACCATTTACATCTAGGACTCCTACAATCATTGTGTTTGCTTTCGCTTGCTAACTTGACCTGCCCCGTTTCTTTGGATGCCTACGTTGTCTTTCCAAAGCTCAGCAGAAATTTTCAGTTACCACAATGCTAGAAATTTGGAGATTGAAGAAAAATTTCATGGGGGGGGGATTCTTTTTTAGAGGGCAATGCCCTCATTTTGCCCCCCCCCCCATAGGCTACACATTGATGCTTTACTTTCAATGCCTCAAATTTGGTGCTGGTTTAATACAGTCAGCCTGTTTTGAGTGTCTTTTCACGTCTGATTTTATCACGGCTGTAGCTGTAATCTAATCGTGCAGGGAGAGAAAGGGAAGATATAATGAAAACAAAATTGAAACACTTTGCTTTTGTTTGTTTCCTTGTTTAAATTCCTCCCTAAGGTGACTAAAGCTTAGACTTACTGAAGTCAACAAAGAGGAGGAATCTGTCACCTTCCTCTAGGAGGCAGAATGGAGAACATTCATGAGCTACAGCATCCACTCCTGGCCAAGCCCTCCGGGAAGCTGTTGCTCCAAGGAGGGATGCTCAGCCGAACCAGCACCCAGGAGCATTCTGGACTGCTGTCCTGCCACGTGCCACCTAGCCTCTCTTGGCTACAGCCAAGCTCTGCAGTCCTTTCCCATCAGCTCTTGGATCCCAGCAGCCTGCAGAGGACAGTTGAGCCATACCGTGCTCCGGAGCCGACGCTCTACCCCGAGCTGTGGAAATCGAGCAATCCCCAAGGATGGAAGAAGAAAGATTATATCGAAACGGCCTTCGGAGATAACAAGGAAGCTGGGGAGCTGCCCAGGAAGGTGGCTCTGGAAAAGGACATTCACACCGTCTGCTACGAAGTGGGTGACACCGAGTTGCCAGACCTTGAGGTAACGTCTGGGTCGGATGGGATGCTGGGAGCAGAGGTTCTCACTCTTGTTCCCAAGACTCAGAAAAGCTCCTTTTTTTGGACTACAGCTCTCAGAAGCCCCCAATCAGCAAGGCCAGTGAGAACTGTACTCCCGAAAAAGGAACTTTTCCAAGGTCTGCTTATCACAGTCCTCTTGCAGAAACAGATAACGCTAATTTTTCAAACCAGTGGTTCATGAAAATGGCACTTAAGTGGTGTATTTAGAGGTAGAGTTACCAGACGGAGCCAGCACGGTGTAATGGTTTTGACTAGGACTTTTGGAAGCCAGGGTTCAAATCCCCTCTCAGCTACAGAAACCCACTGGGAGCCTTGGTCAAGTCACATTCTCTCAGCCTCCGAGAAAGGCTAGAGTAAATCCCTCTCTGAATAAATCTTGCCAAGAACACCCTAGGACAGGGTCACCAAAACCTGGAGTCAATTTCAAGACACATAAAAACAAGATTTAACAGGCCCTTTTTTGCATTACAGTTGGCCCTCCACATTTGTGGATTTGATTATTTGTGAGTTTCTTCAAACCTTGCCCCTTGCCCCTTAGGCACTTCTTTTGCAAGAGAATGTTCCCTCCTGGCGGCCGTGATCAGGCTGCACAACGCTTTAAAAACCAACCTGTCTTCCAAGTTCCACTAACTGCCGCCTGGCCAGTGAAGGATGGATCAGAGCCCTGTTTGTCAGCACCACAAGTCCAATCCTGACGTTCCTTCCCGAACCCAAGGAAGAAGATGGGCGAGAGAGGGGAAGTATAGGGCTACCCTGACAACCCTACCCTTCCCTTCCCTTCCCTTTCCCTGACCTGGTTTGGACCTGGGGTCCTTAGACCCTACCTTGTTCTGGCCCCCTTCTCACAGACACACACACACACACATTTTGGTATTTGCAATTTTTCCCCTTTTGCCAGGATCTTTCACCCCAGTCCTAGCAAATGTGGAGGGTCAGCTGTACTCCATTTTAGTGCTGTGATTCTTCTTTAACTGCCATTGCTCCATTCTAGGGAATACTGGGATTTGCAGTTTAGGGAGGGCGAGTCAGAACGCTAAAGCGCTGTGGTTCTCAGTCTTTGGTCATCCAGATGTTGGGGACTTCAATTCCTAGAATTCCTGAACATTAACCAACCAGGGTAGGGCTTGTAAGAACTGAAGTCCAAAACCTCTGGAGGCCCAAAGGTTGAGAAGCGCTGCTCTAATGCCTTCCCTAACCACAACCCCAGGATTCCCTAGGATATTGCCATGGTGGTTATAGTGGAATGATAATGCTACCATTGTGTAGTGTGAAAGGGCCTTTGCAGTCAAGGAAGTCCTTCTTGGAACCCCTTTTACAGATTTTTCCATAGCAATAAGCTGGTGAAAGTCTGCACCTGCCCATGAAAAATCATCACTGCCTGATTTCTGAAGACGAAATCTCTGTTGCATAACACGAGCCCTCTCGGATCCATCTAGTCCCATATTCCCCCTGCCAGCTGCAAAGCAGATGCCTCTAAAGAAGACCACAAGCAGCAGATGATTGCAAGGGATTCTTTCTACTTGCCTTTCACAGCAATTGCTGCAAAGGCAGACTTCTTCTCATCCTGGAAGTAGCGTGCTGCTTTCATTGTGACTGATAGCTTTATCCTCCATGAATTTATCCTGTCCTCTTTTTAAAGCCATCTGTGTTGAAATCACATAAACAGCAGTGATTTTTCTTTCCTTTCTGACCAGCTGACAATTGCAGAGGAGGGAAATCTGGCATAACGCAAAGAGCTCCAGGCCATCCAATGCATCTCTGTGCGCTCTGCACGGAGACAGAGTGCGGCCAGCAGCAAAAACCTTATTACTGTGGGCTGGTGCCTACCAGCTCAGGGGAAAAGGATGGGTTTGAGCCTTGAGTGCAACAGAAGCCATCAGGTAGCACATGAGAGCAACAGAGTCACTCGTTACTTATTGTGTGGGGGAGCATATCAACATCACATCTAGTAGCTTTCTCATCTGGGAAATTTTTCACTGTTGATATCATTCAAGTGGATAGCCAACATCACATCTTGAGGTCATGGACCCCAAAAGGGGGGAGAAGGGGGCCTGCCCCTCAAAGACAAGGCAAGAAGTTGCCCCCCGTCATGATCTGACAAAATTGGACCACTAAAATTCCTATGTAGTTAAGCCTCCACTGGAATTATCAACCGGAAGTGTGCTCAATGATCAACCACTGAGTGGTTGTGGTTGCGTCCTCCCAGGAACAATAAAGATTGACCGCAACCTACCCTCTGCCCACTAACTTGGGAGTAAGCTACACCGCACACGTTAATGGCACTTCCAAGTACACACTGTGCTTGCAAAAGCCATCATATTTAAGGATGTTTCAATGATAATTGATGGGAAAAGTCATTTGCCCTCCTCTTGCACGTAGACAAAATTAATAATAACCTGCCTGTCAATGTTGGGGCAAGGGAACCATTCCAAGGTCCCTGCTCAAGGTGGCAGAGTTCCATAAACTAACTGTCGTGTTCAGAGAAGTCCTTCCTTCTGTTTGTTCCTCTTTCCTAGCAGGCAGGTTGTAAGTCCTTTTTTCTCCTTGTTTGGTCCCCAGAATGACTCTTCAAGTGACAGCGATACGGAAAGCGAAAGCAGTTTCTCCATGCTGCTGCCTCAGGATTACCTAGGCCTGGCAGTTTTCTCCATGTTATGCTGCTTCTGGCCATTGGGCATTGCTGCCTTCTATCTGTCCCAAAAGGTGGGTTGTTGCCGGGGAGGACGGGAAAAGAAAAATTAAGAGGGCAGCTTAGGGGATGAGTGGGAAATGGTGGGATCACAAGCGGGAGAAATCAACTCTTCCCACAAAAATTCAGCTTGGAAGTTCTTGCAAGGTGGAGTGACTGGGGACAGAGGATGCAAGAAAGATCAGATGCAGAAGATTTTGCCCCTATTCTATATATAGTGGGTGCTAGGATCGAGTGGTTTATAACAAGTGATTGTTTTTTAAAAAATCCATTTTGCATTCATTTCTCCATTTGCCCAAAGAATTCAGAAAAGGCCTTGTGTTCATACACTATTCCTGCAAGATGTGTTAGGCTACTTCTCCAAGGCCATTTCTGCACTAGACTGTTATAGCGCTATGATTTCACCTTCAACATCCTATGGAATCCTGGGCTTTGCAGTTTAGGGAGGGGCCTCAAAGTGGAATAATAGCGCTGTAACAGTCTAGTGCGGAAATGGCTCAAGAGTGTCTAACAGGCTGCTCAGTCAAGCAGAGCTATGAACCCAGGACATCCGCATCTGACTGTATGTGCTCTGGCCACTAGACCACACTCCGGTGCGGCTGATCCTGTCTGTAGGAGTCAGTCAGGATCTTAATGTAGGTCGTATTTGCCAGAGAAATAGACTTGTCTTTAAATTATCAAGACCTCTGCTTCTATGCTTTTTCTTACACTGACGTTTTGCCACACAAGGAAAACTACCATTTTAAATGGCCAGCCTGCTTAGATGCTATTTGGGAAAAGTTGCTGTACTGAATGACAGTCCCCAGTCAACATAACCATTGCCCATGCTGGGTGGATTTTGGGAGCCGCAATTCACCAAGGAACTCTCCCAAGCTGTGTACAGGGCATTGCTGTGATAGGAATCACCCTGGATGAGTCTTCCCAGGAAGTGAGGGGCAGAGAAGTACTTATCAGCCCCAAGAACTTCTTCCGCAGTCAGTTTTTGTGGCTACTCTGACTTTTCTAGAATTTAAGGAAGAACTTCCAGGTGAGAGGGAGGGAGCCTGAACCCCCACTCTTACTAAGATACTGAATTGCTGCCTTTCTTTGGCCTCTTTCTCCCCCCCCCCAGACAAACAAGGCATCCGCCAAGGGAGACTACCCAAGAGCATGGACAGCTTCCCGCCAGACATTTGCGCTGGCTGTCCTCTCCATCATCCTCGGCATCTGTACCTACATCGGCGCCGTCGTGGCTCTCATCGCCTACTTGTCCAACAAAGCACCCACCTAGGCCGTCCCATCCCTGGCTGGAGACAAGTACTCCCCCCTTTCCCCCATCAGTGTCGGAAACTGGGGGATAGGAACTGGACACGAAGCTTGTTGGCACATGTTTCCTGACCCTGTTTTTGTCAAAACAAAACCCCTTCATCTCAGACTCAGCAACCCCTTGAACCAAAATGGGGCCAATTGTGACTTGGGTTGCAACAGGCAGAAAACTGAGCTAGGGAACGGCAAAGGTATGGGCTCCGGAGGGAGGTCTGCGTTGGGCCAGCACCTCTGAAATTGTTCCTTTCTGGGCAATGGATGTCAAATGAGGCAGTCTTTCTCCAGGCAATCTGGCTGAGATGGATCCTTCCACTCAGGCTGTGCATAAAACAGAATTCTTGGGACTCTGAGCATCTCGGATTGATGCTTGTTACATAAGGAGCGAGGAGGGATGTTGCTTACGGACAAAATGGAGACTCTCAATCTGGGTCCGGCCCCAACTCTCCCTCAAGTCAATGTGTTTGTCTTGCCTCCTTTTATACAGAACTCCACGCTCATTGCGGTCAAGAGATCCAAGGCTCATGCACACACACTCCTTGCCCTCAATAAAACTGCCATGCGCTCTGCCTCCCGTATCGGTTGCTTGCAAATGTTCTCTCCTGCGATGTGGCAAAGCTGACATCCCATCGCCGCACTAGGACTGAAGTTGTATGGTCCCCTCTGTATAATGCAACTCTTATACATCAATTCATACCAACTACACCTGACAGCCAGAATACTGTAGTGGTTTGAGTGCTAGACTACGGAGACCAGGGTTTGATTCTCCGCTCAGCCAGGGAAATGCACTGGGTGACCTTGGGCATGTCACATGCTCTCAGCCCCAGAAAACCCAGCGATAGGTTCGCCTTAGGGTTGCCGTAAGTCAGAAATGGCTTGAAGGCACACAACTACAAGAAGGTGGTCTCTCCACTTTCACGAGAGTTCAGAGCAGAACCCTCCTGAAAATGGAAAAACGACAAGTAATCCTCTCCCGTACACTCCCTCCCATTTACTCGCCTTTTGCCCTGGTGTGTGAGGCGTCCTTCTTTTGCTTGGGCAAAAGGCAAGGGAATGGGAGGGGGGAGCACCAGAGGTGGAGAAGAAAGGCATATGTGTGCCTCCTCCCCCATTTCTTTGCCTTTTGCCCGGGTGTGCTTGCCTTCCTTCTCTGTGCCCAGCAAAATGCAAGAGAATGGGAGTGGGGGAGGCACCTGCCCACCTCACAAATAATCCAATTTTCAAAGGTCAAACCCACAAATGTGGAGGGAGGACTATAACAGATATAACCCCTATAGGTCAATTCACATCAGCTAAGTCCATCCCTGCTTCCTCAAACGCCTGTATCTTTCTCTGGTGCTTACAGTGTGTCCTCTGGAGTCCTGGAATTTGTAGTTTGGGAAGGCATGAGAGCTCTCTGGCTGAGAATTCTAAACTCCCTTCCCTAACCTGCAAATCCCATGATTTCATAGGAGGCTCCCATGGCAGTTAAAGTGGAATCACTGTGTCATAAACTTCGTAAAGTGAAAACCCCAAGGTCTGAGTTTAACTGATTCAGACTCCACAGAAGGAGAGAAATACAGTGTTTGCAGAAGGAGGACACACACTGGGGAGGAAGGTAAGCTGAACTCTAATTTTTGACAGCCTACATCCTAGCAGTTGGGGGTGGTGAAAGCAAATAGGCAACACCCCCCCCCCCATAATCTTCATAAAGTGCAGGGAAACTCAGTTCTACTACACAAACTGGATAACTGAATAGAGCTTCTTCCCTTTCTGTCCACATCCTTCCCCGCTCCCAGCCTATTATGCTCCGTCCTTGTTCTCCTACTCCCCTCTCAAGCTTCCATGAATTATTGAGCATCCTGATGCTTTATCACATATTTATGTACAGGGGCCCAGCCCGCTTCTTTCTAAAGCATTAACCGTCATCTCAATCGCAACTCGGGTGGAAGGAAAGAAAGGATAAAAAGAAGAACTCAACGCCGAGACCCATGGAGGCCCCCATTCTAGTCTGCACAGCTAATTGTCAGGAGCAGATGCCTCTTCGGGAAGAGATGGGGGGGGGGGGGAATAGAGACCATTTGGAAAAAGAAAGGGGAAACGGTTTAGGTTTTGGATTAGCGTTATTTGGCTGCAGATCCATGATTCATAACCGGACGGAGAATGCTCGGAAAGGTTAATAGCTTAAGCTCTCCCTGAAAATCTGTCTCGACCAAAATGGAAGGCGAGCCGAGACCTAGACGACGAAAGCCAGCTGGAGGACCAGCTGGAGGACATAGAAATGTCATCCGAATTCCATTTTGCCCCCCTCAGCACTTAATTTCTCCCCAAACTCTTGTCCAAGGCAGCCATTTTGAGATATCCAGCAGGAGGTGAATGTGATTTATTCCCCTAGTTGGAATGCTGCCTCCATACCGGGGAGTCCCATTCAGCCATTAAGAATTATGATCCTGTGAGTGCCAATCCACACATTGTCAAAAATAGCACCCAAGCCTGCCGAGGGAGGTATCAGCGGGGCTGAAGGAACACAACAGTTCGCACAAAGACAAAAACCTGTCGGTGGGGAAAATCTCCAATGGGGGAATTGCCAACCAAACCCATTGAGGACTGTGCATGGTCAAAAGTCAAGGAATGTTGACTTAACTGTTGTGAACAAAAGCAGAAAGCCTTTTTATACTACGCAAGTACAGCATTGCAATTCCATTTTAACTGCCATGGAACATTCCAGATTGCTTTCCTGTCTTGGCTACGGCCAGGTTGGAGAATTCTAAAAGCCCTCTCTAAACTGAAAATTCCATTATTCCATACAATGTCTTCATGGCATTTAAAGTGGGATCACAGCATTGCAGGCGTGTGGTGTGAAAGGGCCACAGGTGGGAGGGCAAGATGGGGGAGCACCATGGACAGATGGCTGGAATGATAAGCCCAATGGATAAGTACTGGAATAAGGCTGGAATGATAAGCCCAATGGATAAGCATGGGTAAGTACTCCATGCTGCAATATTTTGCTGATGCCCCACTAATTGTGAATACCCAATGAATTTGGCCAGCTTTTTTAAAGCTATCCCGGTTTTAAAAGCTATCACCACATTTTGTGGCAACAAATTCTATTATGCCAATTAAACAGTAGCCCAGTGGACACCAGTTTTGGGTTCCTAGGCTAAAAATGGGATTGTTTTTCTGGAGAAAGCTTAGGTCACCCTTCTCTGTGCAGCCTCAACATGTAGGGGACTTTAACTCCTGCCACTTCCAGCAATGGCTGCCTGGGATGATGGAAGTTACAGTGTCATACATCTGGATGGCACCGGGAAGACTGCGTTTTGAGCCTCTCCGTGGTGGACTTTTGACATACAGGTATTTGGCTGTGGACTTGAGTAACCAAGACTTCAGAGATGGAACTTTTACAAAGCCTGACCTGAACCCACAAAGCATTCAGGATTCTGGATCACCCTCTTTGATGAGACCACAAATGCCTGCTCTTCTGCAGTGCTGGCATCTTTCAGAGGGAGGCCACTAGGTTAGCACATCTCTTGGTCTCTGACTCAAAGAATGCGACAGATTTTAAAGGCAGCGGGTGGAATTAATCACTCCCAAGTGCCCCTTCCAAAAGGTAGCAGGAGCCAAGCAAGCAATAATATCACCCTTGGCAGGATCTGGGGCTGGCAATCCGACGTCTGAACGGGAAGAGAGGCAGAAGTGGCTTTGCAGAGCCTGCAGCACACTAGGAAGGCCCAATGAATGGAACGCGGACTACAGCTTTGTCTGAGAGGCCAGCCTGACAACAGAATCTGAGTACAGCAAGACAGAGCCTTCGGTTACAAAGAAAAGGGAGAGAAAACAAATTCACAGGAAGCCTGCCTAATTGAAAATAGAGAAGAAAGGAGGGATCATCCAGGCTCGATAATTTCTTCCCCAACTTATTTCTGCAACAGGATTCCACATGGATCTGCACTGTCTCTTTTTCTCTCTATCCTTCCACCAGTTCCAGTATTTTTCCTCTTAAAGAGGTGTAACAGAGAGTGGAAAACTGGTGGGGTAGAAAGGGTATAAAATTATCTAATGCAACCTGATTGAATATTCATTGCAGGAGACTGGAAGCAGAGAGCTTAGTGGCTGGGAACAGAGTCTGTTTGCTGCTCTGAAAAAGGGGAAATGAGGTCACCCTGTCTTTTAAGGGCAGAGGAGAAGGAGAAGGAAAATGTGAGGGCACGAAAGGGGGAAAAAAGAAAGAAAAGAGAAGGTTGGAGTTTTTAAAGGGATGATCTGCTGCCTTTCTGAAGCTGGTTGTGATTTTCCAGAGGTTTCGATAAGGGAATGATGAAGACCTCAGAAAGCACCGATGTGGGAAATTTAAAAAGAGAGAGAACCTCATCAACACAAGTAGGGTCATTAATCAAAGCAGGCTGCTAGTCTCTTATCAGGGCAGTTAGTGAAGGTTAAGAGAGCAACGGGAACTCTGAGAACACAAAAGCAAATAAAGTGCTTAGGGAAGGCGATATGGTGGACTGGGTGGCCGAGAATTTGGCAGGCATTTAACCCATGGGTAGTCCCAGAAGTTGCAACTGGCTCAATCTGTTGTATGCCTTCAAGTCATTTCCAACTTATGGAGACCCTAAAGTGAAGCGATTATAAGTTCTTCTGGGCAAGGTTTGTTCAGAGGGAGCTTTCCACTGTCCTCTTCTAAGGCCAAAGGAGGGTAGCTTGTCCAAGCTGATTTGGTGGGTTTTGAACCCCGGGCCATTTCTGCACTAGACCATTATAGTGCTATTATTCCACTTTCAACGTCCTGTGGACTCCTGGGGTTTGCAGTTTAGGGAGAACTGCAAACCCCAGGATTCCATAGGATGTTGAAAGTGGAATAATACACTATAATAGTCCAGTGCAGAAATGGCCCTGGTGTCCTGGGCCCTAGTTCAACAGTCAAACTGTTACACCACGCTGGCTGTCAACTGCTGAATAAAAATTGCTTAACAATACAATTTGGTAACATGACAAAGGAGTTCTCTACTGGAGCAGCCAGCTGAAATGTAACAGCACAGACTTCACACAGCTTGAGCACAGGTGAGTTGACTTTTCTTCAGTGTACCCATTGTCACAAAAGCTGAGAACCCAGTGCCTAACCTGATTTGCTGAGCATCCCAAAGGTCCTTTTTTTTTTTACAGCAAGTTTCTAGTCCTCAGTAGTTATGAAAATTCAAAGAGTCCCTGCCTTTCTATGCCCCATTATCTGGCAACTCACTCTTTTGACACTTCCAAATTAAGGACAAGTTCCATTAATTCAGTATGGGTTCATTCTTTCGTCAGGTTTTCTTGCCTACAGAGGCTTCCTTGGGACCGCTTACACATGTGCATAGTTCCAAGTCTTGCCAAGCAGATCCTGTGATTGAATTAATGGAGCTTGTCTGTATTGCAAGCACCGAAACAGTGGGCTTCTCGCCTATGGAGGCTTGGGACCGCACATGCAATGCTTGCAAAGTCAGCTCAGAGCAGGGAAAAGGACACCAAGCCAGCTGAGAGACTTTACAAACAGGGCATGTGTACAGTCGGTCCCAAGCGAGCCTCTGTAAGCCCATCATGTTCCCTACAGTGGATGGGTTCTACTTTTCTACCATTTCTACTTTCTGACACTGCTCTGATCTCTAACCTGTCATATAAGCAAGGATGCCTATATGATGGAAAGTATGCAAACAGTGCTGGGGGGAAAAAAAGAAACTTTGGAGAGAGGACAAGTGATAATCCATGCTACGATTACTCCAAGCCATTGCACTTTATTCCTTTTATTAATGTCCAGAGTTGTTGGCTTCCTCTCCTTCATCTTCTACAGCTCCATCCTGCATCTTTCTCCCCCATCACTTGAAGCATTACACTCTGCCAAAGAAACAGAGGAAGAGAAACTGAGGTGAAAATCTTGGACTAACCCTTTCCCCAAGGGGCTCAACTGTTGATCCTTTCCCTTAAGTGGTAAGAGATCAAGTTCAAATCCAGACTCAGCCAATGATCTCACCAAGTGGTCCTGGGCAAGAGAGATGAGAATCTATTCTCCTAACTATCTGAAGATGCCACCTCACAATGTCACTGCAATGATTAAAAGATTTAAGCATTGCTGGAGGCCGCGGAGAAGGCAAAGAAAGCTGGCTCTGTTCTCCCCTGCAGGATTCCTACTATATTAATGGTCCAGGGGCAGCAACTCTGATGAAAGGATTTCTCTCTCCCATAATGCCAGGCGACTATTCCTTCTGCAATTTAAGACTAAAGTGTCTAATTGGGTCCAGGAGCAATTTAAAAGGGAGAGGGTTGAAGCCTTTTGGGAAACGGGGTCTCCTCCCCTTCTTGCAAATTCACTGCTGCATTCTGAGGCAGGAAAACTTAACAAACAGGTATCTGCCAAGCTGCGAAGTGGATTCTGATTTGGCAAAGGCTGAGCTCTCACCACCATGGTTGCCAAACAGCAAAATGAAAAACAAGCAGGAAAGTTCTGCAGAATATTAATGAGCAAGGGAAGGGGCTGGGAATAGTGCAGAGCCCTGAGTTTCCATCCTGTTCCAGGGCCTGCATCAGAACAGAAAGATGCACACTGTGATTTTGCTGCTGGGGGTGGCGGAGGGGGAGGGCAATCTTCCCATATAGGGAATGGGAAGGTTGCCCATACAGTTTAGCATGGGAGTGGTGGGCATTTTGAAGAGACAGCCTGACCACAATAGAAGGCAGGGTAGTCCAGACACTATTAACATATGCAGTCATGGGCTGGGCAGAAATAATACTCCTGAGACCGCTATGCTTGGGTAGCAATGGGGTCCTGTGAAATGGGACAAGATGGCAAAACATGTACAAGATGGTCACAACCTAAGGGAAGTTCTAGATCCAAGCCTGAAGGGGATTATGCAGAGAACCTGGGGTAAGGTGACAGGTGGAGACTGGCATCTGATTTCTCTGTCCAACATCGCAACTGCTTACCCCAACTGTAGTGCTTTTACCAGCTAGGCTGCAACTGTTGTTGTCTTCAAGTTGTTTCTGACTTATGGCAACTCTAAGGCAAACTGATCATGGGGCTTTCTGGGGCTGAGAGGGTGTGATGCACTAAGGTCATCCAGTGCGTTTTCACGGCTGAGCAGGGAATTGGATGCTAGTCTCCAAGTTTGTAGTTAAATGTTCAAACCACTACACCATGCTGGCTCTCTAGTTTAACAATACAGAATACTAATAATAATAAAATTTGGTTTTGCATGCCTCCAAGTCATTTCCAACTTATGGCAAACTTATAATGGGCTTTTCTTGGTAAGATCTTTCAGACGGAGTTTGCAATTACCTTCCTCTGATGCCAAGAGAGTGTGCTTTGTCCAAGGTCACCCAGTGAATTTCCATGGCTGAGTAGAGATTTGAGCTCTCCTTCCCAGAGTCCTAACCCTAACCGCAGGCCAGTACACCATGCTGGGTCTCTAGAAGTAATAATAGCTAATAATACAAGTAAAATAATAAATACAATTTTAATAATAATATTAATTGATGCTGAGTGGACTACACATGCAATCTTTATTCTCATAACTCCTGAACTTGAGCTGAAAGGTTATTCACTGGCCCGAATCACTCAAATGTGTTTCATTGCTGAGTGGGGATTTGAACCCAGATCTTGTTTTGAACGTCACTGCCTGGCGCTCTTACCATTTCTCTTACCGCTTCACTATACAGGTCATGGGGAATACTGAAAGCACAACTACTCTGAGAGCAATTCTGGACAACACTAATGCCTCTTCTTTTCACACTTTTGTGTTTTCTCTTCTTTTATTATGGCAGGTGAAAACAGTTTCAGAATGGAAAGCAGAAAAAAAAAAAGAGAAGGGAAGCAGTAGTCTTTATATGACTTTAAAATCATTATTCCAGGCAAAAAAGACCACAAAGGAATATCTGAACTTACAGCTAGGCCAAGAAATGAGGCAGTCCCCTTAGAATGTCTGCAGAAATAATAATAATGACTTTTCCTGGAATAAAAGAAAAGAAATGCAATGCCCTCCAAAATATAACAGAATGGGAAAAATGCACAGGCTCAGCGAAAAGGAGGAGGAAAGGCTGTGAGTCTTATGGCACTGAGGAGTACTTGACCCTACAGAAGGGAGGGGCAGGTTAAATATCCATCTTTTCCAGCATTCTGCAGGAATATCGTCAGAGCGTGCCTTGCCGCCCGGGTCAACAGTTCAATCACACCCCTTGTCCTTTGGAGTGAAGGACAGGCCGAGAAAGTGTCCGGAACACTGCCATCCTTCCTCAGTAGTTCATCGCTGTTCCTTTCCACTGGTGGGCAAAGTCACCACTTGGAGTACTTCCTGCGGGTGGAATCACGGTAGAACTGGAAAATGGTGTCGGCGGCTCGCTGTGAGGCAGCGATGCATTGCTGGAGCTGGAGGGATAAAGAAAAGAAGAGGGCAGGAGGTTAAATATCACAAGGAGGTGAAAGAGACATATTCCCATCCTAGATGCCACGGTTATTTTTTTCTGAAAGGTTCGTTCTTGTTATTTGTTCTGTGCCTTCAAGTTGTTTCCGACTTATGATGGCCCTACGGTGGACCCATCATGTTTTTTCTTTGCAAGAGGAGGTTTGCCATTGCCATCCTCTGAGGCTGAAGAGTAAAATGAACATGCTGTTCACATTCATAATTGATATGATGCATATATTCCTGTCTTTATGGAGAGCCCGTACCCCAAAATATGAGATTTTCTGGAATTTCATTCAGTCTGTATAAAAGCAAAATCCTTCCAAAATCCAAAATAGAAGATATCCCTTACTATACGGGAAGCCTGCCTGCCCTATAAGGGATAAGCTTTTTTGTCTCCAAGCTAGGGACACCTGGCAATTCTTCACCGCAGGGAGAGTACTTCTGCAGGCCTCCTTCTCACTGCCTTCTCTGCCACTACAGACCCTGGACCAAAACTAGGCTAGTAACTCTTATACAGAGGGCATTTTCTTCATCTACCCCCAGATGGTGGAATGACCCGCCACAAGCGATTTGTTAGCTGGAGATGCTGCCTGCGTTTAAAACAACAGTAAAGACCAGCTTCTTTCAGTTGGCCTACCCAGATTAGTTTTAAATTATGAATTTTAAAGCACTGATGTGTTGATTTTAATATGCATTGGTGTTACATGCATTTTCACTGATGCTACATGTTATGTTATGCTATTTGTTTTTGTTCCCCGTATCAATCCACAGGGAGAAGTAGGTAAAAATTCATCATCATCTGATGATGATGATGATGGCAGCAGCATGAAGAGAACCAGCATGATGCAGTGGTTTGAGCATTGGACTATGACCCTGGAGACCAGGTTTGAATCATCCCTCAGCCAGAGAAACCCACTGGATGGCCTCGGGCACATCACACACACTCTCAGCCCCCCGAAACACCATGATAGGTCTGCCTTGGGGTCGCCATCACAACTTGAAGGCACACAACAACAACAACAACAACAACAACACAGAGTGAAGCTCTGGGCAGCATCCACACCATCTGTGTTCCCACCCCACACGAAAGTCTTCCTCCAGGAGTTGGTCTTCCACTCAGGGAGATTAAAGGAAGCCAGGTATAGACAGAAAGGAAAAAGTGGGGAAGGAATTATGCCGGAAAGAGGACACAGAGCAGCGGGAAAGGGAGGGAGGGACAGAGGGAGCTAGCAAAGAGATAAAGCAACAAAAGGCTTTCCCTCAAAAGAAGTGCGAAAAAGGAAACGCTGGCAGCGAGCTGGCGGCCCACTCCTTCCCAGCCGCCCGCGGACTCCCTCGGGCCAATTAATCCCCCACATTGCCTTTGCTGCTGCCTCGGTGAAGAACTGAGGGGTGAAGGGCCGCTACACGCTCCCCTGTTCGTTCCTTGCGTCTTAATTAGTCAATTTATATGCAAGGGGAAGCTATCAAGCCCCTGAACGTGTCCCGGCCCGCCCCCCACCAGAGACGGAGCTCTTTGCAACCTTTGCGTCGGACAACCTTACCAGCACGGGACCGTCAAAAACCGCCAGGCCCGCTTAGGACTTCCCAACTCAATTACCACTGGCAGACGGCACGGCCGGCGCGGGTGGCGGTGAGGCCACCACGCGGCAGGGAAGGCGGCGGAGGCTGGTAATTGATTTACCCACGACGGTGGGCAAGGGGAGGCAGACACGGCTCTCTCCCTCGCCTCAGCCGGCCGAGGGCAAGCGGGAATGGAGACAAACGGCTACAAATCGGGAATCGGTTCTGGCCTCCCGCTCAGTCCAACTGGGCACCGATCTTTTGGCAGGCACCGTGGTAGCTGTAGCACTACCGTGAGGAGGGGGGGGAAAGGCCCAAACATCTTCCTTGTTCAAAACTTCCCCCAAACTCCCCTGTCTTCCACTTTGGAGAACAGAGAGTAGTTCCTGAAACGCCAAGCGGGCCCCCGTTTCACACACAGAAGAGCCCACGTCCACACTTTCTGGTTCATTTTGCCCATACAGTCTCTGCGCACACATTGCTCAGGGACAAATTTAGTCACGACATCATCAGCAGGGTTTACGGTAAGAAAAGCCGAAATTCTACACCAACGTCGAGTCAGCTTTCCCTGTGTATGGGTTTAACTTTCACAGATTTGACGATTTGCAAGTTTCTTCAACCCTTGCCTCCCCAACTCAGGCGCTTCTTTTCCAGGGGCACCTTCTCTCTCTGCAGCTCCAGCGAGGCCACACAGTCCTTTTAACACCCATCACTGGTCCTCCTCCTCCTCCTCCTCCTCCTCCTCCTCCTCCTCCTCCAGCAGCTGCCTGCCCAGCTAAAGATGGCTTGCAGCCCGATTTCTCAACAAACTCTCTCCACAAACCCAGCCCCACACACCCACCCAAGGAAGGAGATGGGCACGGGAGAGGAAGTATAGGGACACCATGCCAACCCACCCTCCGTCCCTTGACCTGGTTTGGACCCTAGGTGCCTGTTCTCCTCACTGTGCCCTGGCCCCCTTCTTCTCCCCACGACACATTTTGATATTTGTGATTTTTCCACTTTTGCAGGGGTCCTGAGTCCCTAACCCTAGCACATGTGGAGCACTGACTGTGACCAGAGGTCCACACAGAAGCAAGCAGAATTATGCAGTCTGTGTAAAATGGAATAAGCATCACTGTCCCCTTTGGATTTACTTCAGCATTCCCCAACCCTGGTACCATCCAAGTGTTGGACTACAGCTCCCATCATCTCCCTCCAACATGCCAGGTCAACTGCCTTGCATCCTTTGCACTGCAGTTTTCATATTCTGCATGATTAATTCCTGCCCCTGACAGTGACTGGGCACTGACGCCCCACGCTGCCATCCCAAGACATCTACACAACAGCTGGAAAGACTACTTCACCCTGTGGCTACCTAGACTTTATCAGCCACTTGCCCACACACTTTCCAGGCTGGCTTGACAACCAAAGTGCCTAGAAAATTGCCTCCACCCCTGCCTTTGGCTACAAGATGAAAACAGGGCCAAAGTCTGCAAATTTGGGAGCCTGGGAAGAAAAAGCACCAACCTTCTACATGAAAGTATCTCAGATCCTGGGACAGAATTTGGCTTTTCTGGGATTTCCCCAAATGTCCACAAACCGTCCCATGAAACCTTCGTTCAGCAGTTCCCCACCCGAAATCATGGATAATACCAAACCTTATATATACTATGCTTTTTCTTATACGTACATGCCTATGATAAAGTTTAATTTATAAACTAGGCACAGCAACAAATTAACAACTACTACTGCAATAATAAAATACAACAATGACAACAATATAGTAAAATAAAAGTTAGTAACAGAGACAGCTACTAAGTGACTAATGGGAGGGCAGTATATACACTGTGGATACCCTGGACAAAGGGATGGATTCACATCCCAGTCTGGATGGAGTGGGGAAGCTGACAGAGGGTGAAAAGGTTTTTAAAAAAAGGGTAACAGCAAGATACACAGAGATACACACACTAAGTGGTGAGGGGCTTAAAAATTATAGGCTAGAACCTTGATCAGGAATGTCGGGGTGGGATCCACTAAACAGCAAAGAAGGATGAAATTTCAACAACAAAAGATAATAATAAAAAAAAATGAATTGCCCCACCCTAGGCTGACCCCCAGCAAATCCTGCTACTGCTTTTATTTTCCATTGAAATGAAAGGCCATTTGATGGAAAGATGCCAAGGTTTCATTCAACAGCTGCTATCAGAAGAGTTCAAAGCGGTTGCTTTAATTTCCTCCCTGGCCTTTTTCCTCTGGACTGGACCTACGCTGAGACAGTAATTTTCAAGAACAGAAGAAATTCACGGTTGGATGTGTGGGATGGGCTCCATGGCCAAACAGAGAAAGTTGGGGACCCTTTTTTTTTCTTCTTTTACAAAACAGGAACAAAAACAACAAGGACAACAATAACAAGGATTAACAACTCATGAGTCACACTGGGACAGTCATAGTCAGTCTGCAGGAGGCAAAACGGACCCAGACATTTTTGGGCAAAAGATGAGTAAGTGCAATCCCGGGGAAAAAAAAGGTTATTTGGCAAGCATCCATCTTCACCTTTTTCAAGATCAAATAAAAGAAGGCTTAAAAGAACTTGAGAAAAGCCCTGCAGCCTCAGACCAAAGGCTTATCTGGTTCGGCATCTTACAGTGTATGTCAGGGTGGAGCACACCTACAGGGACATGGTTCGGGGAAAATCACATATTTTGCATGCAGAAGGCTCCACATTATATCCCTGGCATTTTCTGAGGAAGCTACTACCAGTCAATATAGACAAGGGATGGATAACCTATGGCTCTCCAGATGTAGCTACTGTATATACTCATGTGTAAGTTTGGAAATCTGAGTCAAAAAATTGCCCCCCAAAAACTGGATCCACCTATCCATGGGTTCAGTGTAAATACTCTACATTGTTTCTCATCAAAAAAGGAACCATTCCTTTCTCTGATTAGAGTGGTGAAAGGCAAGAGCTCAGTCCATCCCAGGACAGCCTGAAAAAAGCACTTACCCCTCTTTTCTCTCCACTATGCCACATTTTCATACACAGTACAATGATTCACTGCAGTCTTCCCCAGTACATCTGGAGGGCATTGGGCTGAGGAAGGCTTAGCCATATTTGACCATCTTCCCTTAGGCCAAAGTGTAGCCCTCCGTGTATTGCTAGACTTCCAACATTCCTCATCATGCACTCTTTTAGCGAGGGCTGCTGGGAACTGCAGTTCAGAAATATCTGTGAGGCCACATAAATCCCACCCTTGTAAGCTCTAGAGACTGACCAGCACCCCTCATCCATGGTACAGCTGATCCTTTCAAATTCTAACTTGTTTCAGCGGGTTGTTCTTCTTGCAGTCCCTCTTCGCTATTCAAGAATCGGCCAGGGAAATATTGGCAGCTCTTTCATCCGGACTTCCTTCTCAGGTACCCTCCTGGCAATTTTGGATTCTTGCCAAACTTAACTGCTAATCCATCAACCTCTCTCTGTGGCCCCTCTTTAGCTAACAGGCCCCATGCGGATCTAAGAGAAGCCTATTCATCCATTTTGTGTGACAGAAAGTTCCAGCTTCTGCAGATGTTATCCTATGAATGATCGCTCAAGAAAGAGCTAAAAGCAGCTGCAACCTGGGCTGTTTTAAGAACAGTTATAGGAACACTCCACCTGCTTTCACCTCTCCGATTCTCTTTTGGGAGTTAAAGAGCTCCGTTCCCCTGCCCCTGCTTTCTACCTATGAAGAGGATTTAACACTCTGCTACAAAAGTCAACCAAGCAAAACCTGAATGGTGCAAGCTAGCACAGGGTGAGGAATATCAGAGAGGGGACGGAGACTGACAGTTTTCAACTCCTGAAATGGGAAAGAATGAGAAAGAATATACTGTACTCCTTTCCTCTTTAACCTATCCAGTTTCCAAGTCAGCACCAGTGTTGTTAGCATGCAGCTGGCGTTGCTCAGCTCATGCAAGGAATGGAGGTAAATCATAATTATTTATTGTGTGTGTTCCCGCTGCCTGTTGCTTTTGCAAGAGAGCAAACTTTTCTCCTGGCAGAGGACCTGACAGCCACTGATGGATGCTGGCTTAGTGTTCTGCTCATTACAACTCCCCACCTCCTGAGATATCACAGTGGAGCTCCCAGAAAGAAGCGGGATGGTTACACGCCTGGATAAGGCCATTGAGGTGGAAGAGGGCAATCCAGGCATCTTTTATGCCCCACACATTTTAGGATTCGTTTCCAACATCACCCAAAAGCTTGGTGCAAGTTGCCAGTTACAGCATCTTAGTACTAGTGAAGTACTGAAAAAGGCTGCGTTAGCAGGAAAGAAGGGTAGATAAGAGCTATGGGCAGAAGCAACCTTCATATACCTATCATTCATTCACATATAAATGCAGAGCCACTCCAGCAGACCTAATGATGGTCAGAAATAAGCTGATTTGGAAGAGAGTCTTGATCAGAGATTGGAAATAATTTATTAAAAAACTAATTGCTTTCAATCATTTTCAAATCTACTATTTTAATCATTAGCAACCACCAACATTCATTTTGAACAGTTGTCTGTTCTTGTTACTGTAATTCATCACTAGCCAATTTCAGAGGATGTTTTTAATGTAACTAATACCCTAAAATTCTCTTAATTGTTGGAGGTCGACAGTTTCTGGTTGAGATCCTACATCGCTTTAGGGTAGAGAAAATATTCACCAGAAGATTTATGTTACACAAACCCTATACGGAATGCTAACATTGCACAATGTATGTGGTTCAGTGGTCAATACACACAGCTGACAACTCAATATGCAACTGCAGCAATGCACAAAAACAATACACAGAAACAATGCTTATTTGCATGCAACTCCATGTCCTTTAATGTGCCACTCCATGGTCAGTGATCCCACATATGCAACTGTTTACACCACTGTCAGCTGAATACGACTTTTGTGTATTGTCCAAAACAGAAAACCTGCTCATAGCACACTGCTCATTCTTTTACTGTTTTTAAATCTCAATTAAAATCTTTCCTGTTTGTCAAAGCTTTTGGAAATTTTGTTTAATGCTGTTTTATAATCTTGTATATTTTCATGACATGTATTTGTCAGTTGGTTTTATAGTATATTGAACTGGTTTTTGTATTTCCATCTGGATAATCTTGTTTACAATTGTATTGCATTAATTATATATTTGTATTACTTGTTCCTTCCCCTGTTTTTTGTGAGTGTGTGTGTGTGTGTGCGTGCGTGTGCGTGTACGTATCAGATTGTATGCCTTTGGTAGATGTTTTTGTTGCTGTTGTTTTACTTTATATGGTACCATATTCACTGAGGATGCTATATTAATAATTAGATGAAAATGATAATGATGATTTACTCCACGTGCAACTTAACACCTGTGTCTATAGCTAAGAGGGTGTGAGCCAATATTTCCAAGCTCTGTTCTTGATATATAAATCATGAATCATGTCTATCCATCCTTGATTTATGGGCAGTGAGCACTGATTATTTAGAGGTAAGGTACCACAATGAATGGAGTTGTGATTCATCATACCTGGTTGTGTGCAGAGGCACAGAGAGAGAGAGAGAGAGAGAGGGAGGGAGGGAGGGAGGGACGGACGGACTACCATAGGCCGAGCAAACATTGGCCATTTCCACACAAGACTGTTATAGCACTATGATTCCACTTTCAACACCCTATGGAATCCTGGGGTTTGCAGTTTCGGGAGGGGCCAGCCAGCCCCTCCCGAAACTGCAAACCCCAGGATTCCATAGGATGTTGAAAGTGGAATCATAGTGCTATAACACTCTCGTACGGAAATGGCCATCAAGAAATTGTGATCTTGCTTAGAAGAGAATGCTGTGCAAGATGGCACTTTGACCTGACTCACCAGGGTTTCTCTTACGTGCCTAATCAGACTTCAGGGTGAAAGCATCCACAAAAACCAAGTGGGAAAATGTGTTAGAGTAGCTGTTCATATTTACTGCTCCTCTCTCTGTTGATTACCTCCTTTAAAAAAATCACTTTCAATGCAATCTGAATTTCAGGATTGTACATAGTGGGCATGGGATAGCGGTTTAAGTGTTGGACTATGATGCTAGAGACCAGGCTTTGAATCTCTGCTCAGCCATGCAAATCCACTGGGTGACCTTGGGCTAGTCACTCTCTCAGCCTCAGAGGAAGGCAGAGGCAAAACCCTTCTGAACAACTCTTGCCAAGAAAACCCCGCGATAGGGTCATCTTAGGATCGCTGTAAGTCCGAAACAACTTGACGGCATACAACAGCAGCGTAGTGAAAATGCTGGCATAGTCAGCCTTTTAAACAGGGGAATGGGCACCCAAAAACCACCTCTTTCAAAATGCCCTGCCTTCCAGATAATGGGGAAAATGGAATTTACAATGACACCCTTCTGGAGGATCCTGGGTTGGAGGAAAGTTCTGAAAGATCTCATGGAAGGAGGAGTCTTGTTTTGACTCCCACCCCCACTTTGTCATCATCCTCTTTTTTTCTCAGAGATTCTAAACTTATTAGAATTCACCCCAAAACAAAAGCAGTTTTTCCTCGTTCTCGTGACAGAAACACTTGTCTAATTAATGGCGCCTGTCTGCCACCTCCATTCAATAGCGCATTAGTGTTCATAATTGTTCCTTTAGAGCAGGACGGGCTCGACGTTCCGAGACATTTGGCAGGGACGCAGCCACGGTAATGAGAAACGACTCCACAGCCTTCGCACGGAATACTAAGAGGCCTTTGCAAACAGAGGTGTGGGGGGAGAGAGAAATACATTCATGCACACATACGTTCTCCAAATCCCCTGCATACCTGAAGCTGCTACCTGCATCTCCCCTCCCACGCCCGATTAATTCCTTTCTCCCTGCCACGGAAAACAAACAAGAGGTGATGGATGCGGTGGGACAGATGCAAACGGGATACATTCCATAAACGTGACTGGGGGAAGTCTTTCCAAGCCTCCTGCCAAAACTGGCTGTCAAGAGCCATTTAAAGAGGATGCATTAACTGCCACTGCTCTGGCCCCAGAGGGGGAGACGAGCAGTCAGGCACATCTCCATCATGCCCTGGCCCGGTGGCTAGTGAAAGGCCTTTCCTCCATCTCCCAACCGCCACTACTGTGGCGTTGGAGGGAGAGAGGGGCAGGCAAGCCCAGCCCCATCATGCTTCGGTCCAGCAGTCGATAAGAGCCCCATTCTCTATTCCAAATACCACTGCTGAGGCTTTTGAGGGAGAAAAGAGCAGCCAGCATCTACTGGACATAACCCCCTCCCCAACTACCATTCAGTTTTCCTCATCTGTCCTGTCTCATTTAGATGGTAAGCCGAAGGCAGGGAAGACGATTTGTGAGTCACCCTGGGAATCTTTTTGGTTGAAGGGAGGAATACGAATACTCTAAATAAATCAATAAATTTAACCATTTTTATCCAGCTCAGACACCCTTCTTCCCACAACTGGTAGCAAAGGCCATTAATTTGTAAGGACTGTGCCTCTGCAACTCTTGATTCTAGTACCTATGCCTCTCCTTCCTGCTAGGAAAAGGCACCACAAAACTAAAAATCATAGAATCATAGACTCACAGAGTTCAAAGAGACCACAGGGGCCATCCAGTCCAACCCCCTGCCATGCAGGAACACACATCAGAGCACTCCCAACATGTAGCCTCTGCTTAAAAACCTCCAAAGAAGGAGACTCAGCCACACTCCGAGGCAGCAAGTTCCACTGCCATACAGCCTTGACTGTCAGGAAATCCTACCTGAGGTTTAAGTGGAATCTCTTATCCTGTAGTTTGAATCCATTGCTCCTTGTCCTAGTCTCTGGAGCAGCAGAAAACAAGCCCGCTCCCTTCTCGACATGACATCCCTTCAAACATTTAAACATGGCTATTGTGTGCTCTCTTAACCTTCTCTTCTGCAGACTAAACATCCCCAGCTCCCTAAGCTGCAGACAGACAGAAGGCCTAAAACAATATTATTAGCTAAGCAAGAGGTCCCAGGACTTCATGGGGTGCCAATCTGCAATATTTCATTCCTGCCTCTGTTTCCATGATAACCAAATGCCTCATGCCACTTACCTCATCACGCAGTCAGGCAAGACAAAACTGCCCAAACCTATCTTCAGATGAATATTGACTCCTAGTTTTGGCTGAAGAAAAATGTCTGAGGGCTTGATTCAAGAGACAAATGTACAGACTGTGCAGGTTTTTCTAAAGTCTTTCTTGTGCTACCATTCTCTTTCTCTCACACACATATCCCTACTTCTTTTTATACAAGCAAGAATAAAGAGAAGACTACTTCTCTTTCAGAACTGAGTCCAGAAGCAGGTTACCTCATGCGTGCTACCTCCTCTAGAAGAGGAGCAAGTCAGAATTTTGCCAATCTTCGCCCACTGTCAAGGCTATAAATATTTCATAAAGGTCTGCGCTAAGGTAATCCCAAATTGCATATATTATGGGAATCCAGCAGACGTACACGTTCTCTGTGTATTCTGCATAATTTAACCAGCTTCTGCTAACCAGAATGAGGGGGAAAGGATCAACGCCAGCCACAAAAACCATGCCCCAGTCACTGAAAAACCTCTGCTCCATACCTCCTTGCTAGACTTCTGAAATTTCAGCATATATTTCAAACCTAATTTTGTAGCTGTAGTGACTGGAGATTTTTTTTTTTAACCCAAACACAGCTGAAATCCACAAAACAGTAAATTACAGCATCCTGCACCAAATACCATGTTTGCACAGCACAATCACAGTATATTCACAGCCCGGTGTTATCACCAAAAGTAGAAAATCCGAGATGGTAGTTATCTCCCAAGGCAGAGTTTTAGTATATCTGACACCTGCAGCAGAATCCAATAAGACTATGAGATATGGTCAATGTGAGCTATGAAGCCTACGGCAAGCAGAAGCGGAGGAATCTGAGGCTTTGGAGCTCCTGCCATTAGGTTCTGGAAATTATCAATGGCTTGAGACAGCTCTGCTTTGAAACTACTTAATAACTTTTTTTTTCTTTTGCCTTAGTATCTGAAATTGTAAAGCATTTCAGTCACTCCACCAGAAAAGTGGTAGAGAAAACTTAAAAATAAAAATAGGTATCCAAAGCAAGTTGACATAAAACTATTTTTGTAAATGTCTCGTTGTTGTAATGCAGTCCTGGGCACCAACCAGAGAAGAGACTAAGGGTGGCCGGTAACAGAGGTCCTGCGAACTACAGATTTTGCCTAAGGATTGTTTTCTAATTGCTGCATTTATTGGCCAAACTAATAAAGGTAAATTAGCCAAACTAAAATTCCTCTGACTAGTTGTGTGGCCTGTGCCTAAGTTCGATGCGCCATGGGTCTCTCTACAAGCAATACTAAGTGCTCTCAGAAAATGATCCAAACCAGATTTTGACAGGTATCACTAATAAATACATACATTGGTAAGCTTTGATACTGATTTTGGGAGACGTCCAATATGCACAGCTGGCCAAAGCTATGACACATACCTGTTCAACTGAACATGTTCCCTTTGTGGTTGACATCAGCACTTTCTTCTCAGTGCTGTCAATGGCAAATGTCAGGACTGCCTGGGCATCCTGTAGGAAACAAAGGGAGTTCAACTAATTGACAAAGAACTCGACACCATAACCCATAGCCTGGAGGTGGTGAAGTGGGAGACAGAGGTGAGGCTCGGAGGCCCAGAAATGCTGAAACTCCTAAGAGAGGGGAAGGAATTGCAAAACAGGCATAACACAAGGACACATTGCCTACGATCTTAGGAAAGTTACTTTTTGGGCTACAGCTGCCAGAATCGTGCAAGCAACCTGCTGGCTAGGAGAGTGTGGGAGTCATAATCAAAATGGTAATTTTTCCAGCCTCTGGTAGCCAACTGTGTCTAAAGGTATTTAGTTTTACTATGTCTTTCCTTTGTATCTCCATGAATCTAAACCAGCGAACAGGCTTGCTTAAATAAAAAGTAAAATGATGAAGTAACAGCTAAGCTGATAATTCAGGAGGTTTCTGGCATATCCGTTGAGGGAATACCCCCTCTACCACCACCACCACCCACCCGCCGTTCCAACTCTACCCAGGACTCAAAGCATAGACTGTAAGAAGCCGTACAAGTTCTTCATATTAAAACTGGAGCACATCCAGAAGCGCATCCAACATGGTCAAAGGTCTGGAAACCAAGTCCTACAAGGAATGGGTTAGGGAGCTTTGTATGTGTAGCTCCGAGAAGACAGAGAGGTGAAATGACAGACATCATCAAGTATCTGAAGAAATGTCACGTAGAAGATGAAGTGTGCTTGTCTTCTGCTGGTTTTGATTTGTGGACTTACAAAGGAAAGACCTGGGTTAGCCTAAACAGTCCTTGTGGTGCCTTCTAACTCTTATCATTCTATGGAAACAATGCTACCCAGTTTTCTTACCCAGCTGTGGTGCTAGTATATGTATGTGGTGGACCACCTTCTACCATTCAGGCCCACCTGCATGCCTAGATCAAGACTAGAGGACCTTCTCTCCACTTATGAGGTGTGACAAACCACAGCCAGATATGCACCGCCCATCTTGATTCAAATCATTTTTGAGATGCAGCATTTTAGTATCATAGAACTATGACTTTGGAACACGCTCCTCAAAGACATCCACTTGACACCTGCGCTGTTCCTGTTTAGGCGCCCGGTGAAGACTACTTCATTCTGTTGGGTTTTCTGTTCAATTTTCTGCTATCTGAACCTAACTGATTGAATTGGATGTGGTTGTTTTAGTCCTGCTGTCCTCCTGCTGCTGTTTTAATGTTCAGTCATTTGACACAGTTTAGCTTCCGTGGCTGAATCAGTGATTTACTTTTCTTTCAGTGACTTGTTTTTAGGATAGCGATTTTGTAATCTTCTCTGAGCATTATTGCCAATATGGATTTTTTAAAAATTGTGTGTGTATGTATATATACTGAGTAGTCAAAAATAATAAGATGCATTCTTAACCATCTGGTTTATGTTCACAACCAGGGTGACAAAGGTTGAATGGAATGTTTTCAAGTATCCTCTGTATGGAGTATAAAAGCATGATCTTGTATAGCCTGTCTAAGAAACTAGGTTGAATTAAAGAAGACAGCATTTTTCTAAAATGGCTCAAAACTGGCTTCTCTGTCGTATTTGAGAGACAAACCTCTCCTGCAAATAGAATTCTAGGAGGAGATGCAACTCTGCATCTATTTAAATGTTGAACCAACTCCCCCAGACAAACATATTCAAAACACTCCAGGAATTATTCATTGAATTATTCTTGCACCTAACTGGTTTCACCTTCTGCGTTTTTCCCAGGCAAACAGTAAAGTTATTCTTTAGCTATGCAACCAAGCAAGATGCCGTTTTAAGAAAGAAATGCTTGCAAGATGCATCTGGTCACAGATTTCTGCAGTGCTTAGTCTGTGCGCTTCGTTCTCTCCACCCACTTTTAACTGCTCCCCCCCCAGCAAAAGTCACTGTCAGCAGAAACTCAGAATCTTTGGAGTGGGATATATTGCTTTTCTTTCAAGATCAGCAACATACTGATAAGAAAGCCAGTACTGTGTCAGACCAAACAATCTGTATAAATAGAAGTGCCCACACTGGTTGCGGACACTGGACAGGCTCTAAATAAAAAAATTTTTTTACTTGTCCCTCCCTTCCTGGTTTTCTTTCCGGAGAGAGAGTAAACGTCCGAGTGAGGCAAGTGCTCTTGGCAGGGAACCCAAAGGGACACAGAGCCAAACTGCAGTTGATTAAGGAGAGTCCTGGGTAGGGAAGGCAACTGGCGATGGATTGAATCCGGCGGCCGATAAACGAGGGAAACCATTAAGAGAGGCAGTGAGAATCAAGGCAGTCGGAAAACGATTGACCTGCCAGGCCACAGAAGGAAGTTAACTCGCTAGAGCAGATAAGAAAGTGATGATAGGGCCGTGGCGCTTTGGCTGCACGTGGCATCAGGCCCACTTTCTGCCTGTTGGATGACTAAGCAGAGTGGGGGCAGCAAAGCAGAAGAGACCTCGTATAATATGGACATATGCAAATGCCAAAAACAGATGCCTGGGGGCCAAGAATCCCCTCCTCTGACACAATCGCAGGGAGAATCCAGTCGACCCTGGAGTTAAAATCACCAGTGAAAGTGCTGGTGATTTCTTATATGGCCTGGGTCCAGGCTTTGAAGCACTGTATCTCCCTATATGGAGAGCCAGTTCGGTATACTGCTTTGGGACTATGAGCCTAGAAGCCAGAGTTAGATTCCTTGTTTGGCCGTGGACACCCACTAGGTGAATCTGGGTGCATAACACACTCTCTGCCCCCAGAAAAATCCCTGTGTTAAGTTTGTCTTAGGGTCACCACAAGTCCAAAATAACTTGAAGGCACCCAGCAATACTAATTTCCCTATGTGAGCCTATTAGAACTCCAAGATCTTTGGGAGAGACCCTTCTCTCTTTCCCTCTACCTTCTCAGGATCCGTCTACCTTTCCAGGCCTTCTTGGTGGCTGCTCCCAGTTTCAAACTCTTTCTCTCTAGGGAAGTCAGGATGGTTTTCCTCCTTGCTCTCCTTCCACTGGCCAAGTAAAAACATTCTTATTCCTACAGGCTTCTAGGAGCTGAACTGAATGGGCTTTTAGTGGTGTTCTATATTTATTTGTTGGTTTGTATGTGGTCTTTCAATGCTTTTATCTTTCCAGATTATTTGAAAACCTTTTATATTTAGACACTGGTTTTTGTATAGTTCTTAATCTGTACTGTTCTTAACAAGCTGTAAGCCACCTGGACTTCAATTATTGGGGGACAGGTGGCATATAAATGAACACAATAAATAACCTTCCTCAATTCACTGCCTTCCCGAAACTATTGACCAATCCGTCTGGGGGAAGACGGGACCATCATATTTGGGGAAGGCTGTTAAGAGACAGAACCTAGGAATTCCTGGTTTGTCCACCTTTGCCCTTCCACTCACTTTAGACATGTCCCAATTTGTCCTGGAGACCAAAGAGTTCTGGCTTTCTGTCCCCTTAAGCCCCAAAATACGAATGAGCTCGAGCATTCCTCCACCACCGGGAAGGACAATGGCATTCAGTTCTCTACCCACCCTGAGTAATCAGAGATGCCCACCTTTTCCTGCTTCGCCGTGGGGTCCATGGTGATGTTGCCATCTGCGTCCAAGGCGCACGTCACTCCGCAGAACAAGGAGTTCATGGGCAGCCCGGCATCCATTAAGCCCATGCAGGCAGCGTTCAAGCAACTTGCGAGAAGCTGCAGGGGAAGTGCCTTTATTAAGGGGAAAACAACACGAAAGGGAGACCCTGGAGGGAGAGCGGCACTCAAGGCTGGGCCGCCAGCTCCAATAGGCGGCAGCAGGCTGGCGGTCTCCTGCATTAGCAGTGGCTCTCAGCACAACATGTCCAGCAAGAGAACTGCAGAAGGCCATTAGCAATCTCACAGGATCGGAGAACTGGGAGGGAAGCTTTCAAAGCACAGCTTGGATATTCCGCCCATTCCATCCCACTGTTCATTTCATATTCTTTTGTCAATAATCACTCCTCTCCCACCCAACAAAAGGGGAGGGGAAAAGAAACACAATTATTATACAGGTATACCTCCGTTAGAGAGCCAGCATCGTGTAGCGCTTTTAGTGCTGGATTATGACCCTGGAGAGCAGAGTTCAATTCCCCTCTTGGCCACAGAAAACCACTGGGTGATCTTGGGCACCTCAAACATTCTCAGCAACCAGAAACTCCTGTGGAAGCTTCACCTTAGGATCATCAAAAGTCTCAAACAACTTGAAGGCATATAAACAACAATATCTACAAACTGTTGCATCATTTGATTTCTACTGCTCAAAAAGCTTCTGAACTTTCAAAAAAAATCTTCATTTGGCTTATTCTTTACAAATCTGTGTTCTGATTCTTAATTCTAAGCCTAACATGAGGAGGAAAAGGACGGAGAAGCTCAAAGTCATGCAAATGAGTCATCTAAGCCTGAAAACATGTTGGGAGTGATGAAGGTGAATTGTGGAATTCTGCCAAATCCCCCACATTGTTCGTATCTTCAAGATATCCAGCGTGCTGGCAGTACATATCAGGGCTCAAAGTGCACTCAGTGAGACAGAAGCAAGGAAGAATTCCGATCTGCAAGATCCACTCGGTTTCAAAAAAGCATACCTCACTCTCATTCTGGCACAGGCGCAGCCTGGCTCCGATACCCACCTTATCCCCTGGGGGAAAGGGCACATTTCACCCAAAGGTAGCCTCCTTGACAGCCAGTAACTAGCTCTTCTGAGATCCTTCTCCTTCACACTGGCTTTCTTCATCTCATTTTCAGCACAACACAGATGAATGGCAAACCATCTCTGAGCATTCTTTGCCTAAGAAAGCCCTATGAAATTCATGGGGTTGCCACAAGTCAGCGGGTGACCTGACAGCACGTGTGTATGCACAAACACACACAGGTTGCGGGAATGGAAACTCTCTGGGTTTCCATTTCCGCCTGGGATTCAACTGCTGGTTTAGAGAATCTTCGTCGAGTACCACCAAAGCAGGGTGGAGAACAGAGATGGGAAACATGCAGCAGCAGTGTGCATGTTAAAAGCCTGCTTGGGAAGGAACAGAAAAAACTAGCCCCATCTGCCAGTAACAGGACAAGAAGTAATGGAATTAAACCGTAAAGCAGATTCAAGCCAAGATTCTAGAAATATATCTTTCAGCTGCAGTAATGGAGAAAATAGAGCTAGCACAGTGTAGTGGTTTGAGTTTTGGGCTAGGACTCCAGGAGACCAGGGTTTTAATCTCTGCACAGCTATGGAAACATCCTGGGTGACCTTGGACAAGTCCCATTTTCTCAGCTTCTGAGGAAGACAAATACAAACTTCCTCTGAATAAATTTACCAAGCAAACCTTAAGCCATATGTTGGGCTCAACTTGAAGGCAAACAGTAACAAGTGATCTGAAGCATTTCCCCAGGCCTTCCTTGACTTTTACAGTTGTATATATAGGTAATATGTAGACGAGAGAAAGGAACTGGTAAAACCACCTCCGAGTATTCCTTGCCTAAGAAAATCCTATGAAATTCATGAGGTCACCACAAGTTGAAAGGTGATTTGAAGGTATATGACACACACACACACACACACAGGATCCAAATTGCTAAAGGTATAATAGTTTGAGTGCTAGATCAGGACTCTGGGTTTGAATTCCTGCTCACACAAGGCACACATTCTCTCAGCCCGAGAGGAAGGCCATGGCAAACCTCCTCTGAATAAATTTTGCCAAGCAAACTCTAGGATGGGGACGTGTAAGTTGGAACAAACTTGAAAGCCCAGGACAAACAACAATGCAGAAAGCGATTTCCAGAAGAATGTTTATGCAAACATCACTGGTGTTTGCATAATGGTATATAACAGTATACGCAGGCAAAATTGATTGCTTGTCCGCAAGGAGAATACAGACTTAGATTATTAAATCCCCTTCTTCGAAAGGTATCAAGGAAAACATCAAGTAAGAAAAGAAATTAAAGGATGCTACGTCTTAGGCAGGGCAGGTTGGCACGACTACGTGACTCACTTTGAGCTATCATGATGTCACAATGACTAACCAGACTAGGGAAGGGGGCCTATGGGATGCCAGAGAACAACAGGAGTCCAGTGGATGGGGGAAGCTGCATTAAGGATGCTCAAAGCCTAGGGCTTTGCTTCTGATCCAAATGCAGTCCCCAGAGGAATGGAGGCTCTGCAGAACTGCTGCCTCCTACCAGAGCCTATGGGAGAAAGCCCTACTAAATATATACATATTTTAAAAAAGAAAGGAAGGAAGATCTGAACCCTAAGGAAAATCCGAAGTGTCTCACTCCTGGTGCTCTGCATTTCCAGGTTAATCAGCCAGCGTCAGCAGGATGCTCAGCAGATGGAAAGAAGGACTGGCAGCTCTCGTTATCCAGGGCTGACTAATGGAGACGGCAAGCCTAGGGAGAAGAGATGATTAAAAGCAGGATCGGGAGGAGGAGGGAAATTTGCAAAGCAGGACTCCTGAAAGAGCCATCCAACGTGGGAGGGAAGCAACCCGCAGAAGGACGGAGACAAAAAGGAGGGAGCATGAGCAAAGGCACCAGAATGCCCCAATTCCACCCACAGCTCTGGAACAGAGAAGAACTGCCCCGATTAAGGGCATCCAGCTGACCCTCTGAACTGCAAGCTGTGGAGGCTGTTGCCACCTTTGGCACCACAGGGCATCCGATGTACGCTTTCCTCTGTGACACCAAAGGTGGACTTCAGGGGTAAGCAAAGTGTGACCCTGCGGCCACAGGTGACCCTAAGGCTGGTTCTGTCTCCCTTCACCCCTTCACCTTCCTCAGGCAGGCCTTTTTCTAGGGTAAAAAAGGAGAGGGGCTGATTACCTCTCCTTAAAGCCTCAGCAAGGCCCAAAACCACCGTGAGAATGCATCTGAGGGGGAAAAAAGGGTTATTTGTGGGGTGGAAACCAATGCAGTGAGGATGGAACCCTCCAAGGTCTCCTGGTGCAGCTAACGGGGCCGTCTAGCCTTCTACGGTTGCTCACCCCTGCTTTAAGTACATTGCAACCTCTCTGCACTGACTAACATAAAAAGAATATTTCTTTCATAATCAGAAGAGGACTCCTAGCTCTTCCTAGTTTTATTTACCAACAGCAGCAAAGGACTCCCAGGAAATCTCTACAGCTCTAGTGGGTGTCTGGGCAGAAAACTGGCCACTGGAGATGTTGGAGCTGCCTATCCCTGGCCTGCTTAGTGCAACCTTCTACTCCCAGCAGCTGGAAATTTCATCAGGAAGGTCAAAGCAGGGCATGAGGGTAACTCATGGCCCTTCCCTGTTGTTTGCACCTAGCACTTAAGAGGTAAAAAGAGAAGATGGAGGTTCCATTCAGATGCTATGGCTAAACTCCAGAACACTGAACATGCTTACAATATCACATGGACATATTAGATACGAGAGCCAGTGTGCTGTAGTGCTTTGAGCACTGCACTATGACTCCAGAGACCAGGGTTCAAATCCCCACTCCACCATGGAACCTCACTGGGTGACCCCTGGGCAAGTCACACTCTCTCAGCCTCAGAGGGAAGCAAAGGCAATCCCCCTCTGAACAAATCTTGTAAAAGTTTGCCTTAGGGTCACCATAAGTCAGAAATGATTTGAAGGCACACAACAACTTTATCTGTGCACGCTCAGCATCACCAGGGGTATTACAAGCTCCTATTATGTGCAGTTGCAGAAAGCACACAGGCATCAACAGCCCTTGGAGAAAACTCCCAATTCTTCTGTAGGTAAAACAAGTTAATAAGGCAGGAAGATTATGAGTATAGAAAATGGAATGAGGGTTGGAGTTTTTTTCCCCCACTGCATGTTCTACATCCCTCCTGAGATGCTAGGATTGCCATTTTCAAGGCTGTGGCTAGCCCTCCTTTAATTCTCAGGTATGGGAGAGCCCATAACAATAACACTACATGTTGCAAAAGGTCAATCTGCAAGCATATCCCAGGAGTCCGGAGAAGGTTTCTTTCAATTAATGACGCTTCTGAAAAAGAAGCTTCCTTCTTACAGAATCTTTTTATGCTCCCACAGTTTCTTCTTTTTCCTTTGTGTAACTGGAAGCTTTTTAGCGGACTGGCATCGTGAGGAGAAGCACAAGACTTTCTATGTTGGATTTGCAGCAGCCTGATTGCAGTGATCAATGCAACAAAAGCTTGAGCTGGGAAAGAATGAGATTCTGTTCTGGCTGATCCTACTCTTGATGTGTACAAGGGTCCAACAGGCCAGGTAAACAGCAGCTGTCTACGGACTCCCTTACTGAGCATCCAGGAAGAGCAAACACAGGGGGGAAGAAAGAGAAGAACTTTGCCTCACCAGCTACTCCTGCTGTGTTAACAAAGCACAGACCTATAAGTAAAACGAAAATCACAAAAAAGGTAGAAGCTGGCAAAAGAAAAAGTCATCCCTGGGTGTATTATGGGAGAAGCTTTCAAGTGGTCTCCAGAGGGTACGAAATGTTTTTGTTTACTACTTATGCTTCCCTGGCCTGCATATTTAATTTTACATATGCATAGTATTGATTTTGGATAAAATGTTTGCTCAAACATGTTGGGTTGCTTTTCTCTTTTGTGATATAGGAACCCATCCCTATTGTTCTCATGTCATTCCTGTCTCCAGTACCAAATTTTCTGTAAAAGTAGTAATGCCCAGGAACACAACTGCTTCATTAACAGAGGCACGTGAAAATCCCATCTCTGCCACAGGTCTCCTGGACAGCCTTGGGCAAGCCACTGTTTCTTAGCAAGCTCTGTTCTCCAGCCTTTTCCCCACCACAGCAGATTTCTTACAGTCAAGACGAGAAAGAAAGAATTACCCCTCCTTAAGGTTAATGATAGCGGCAGTCAGGAATCTAAATTAATAGAGCCTGATTAATTTTGCAGCAAGCAGGTTCTGCACTTCCCTCGGTCAGGCTGCAGTGGCCGTGAAATCAGGCAGACAACCTCACTTCTGGCCAAGCGCTAGGGGAACAGCACTTTCTAAATGAAACTGAATCAATTCTCTCAACCATTATACATTCAGATTTAATAAAACGCCAAGGCACCGAGAGTTAATCTCTCCTGTACCACACCTGACGCTGAGCCAGAACCAGCAGCAGAGTGATTTGTCACAATGCCCCAGATAAATTATGACATTTTGGCATTGGTGGGACTCTCCTCCACGCTGTTCATGACCCCCTGAGGAGCTGCGATGGGATATCAATCACCCAGGGATTTCTTCGATTATATTCTTTCAAATATCTGGCATGACAAGAAAGAGCCGTGTAGGCTGCTCATCAGAAATCCTTATCTGTAAGACTGGGACAGTTTTCCAGTTATGTTCAAAGGGCTCAGTCTTCCATATGTATCCTAAACCTCTCCTGTTCCTTATGTAACTAAATGGGAAATGACATCATACAGACACCACGAGATTCTGCAAAACCTGAAATCAAAGGTAAACAAAAATACAATCCACATTACAGCTGCACTGCAAAAGGGGCAGGCAGAAACGAAGGGGACACAGAGAGGGAGACAGATTAGCTCTTCCACTGATAAGACAGTGAGAAGGGGATATCGAAGGAAGCCACCACCACATGCCAGGGGATACAGGGAAAAACAAGGATGCTCCAGTATTTTGCCAAATACATCCCACAATCTCAGACACTCCTGGCTCCAAAAAAAAAAAAAAAATTGCTGCGACCAGACAGAAAACATCCCCATTTCTTCTTGGACAGAAACTAGTATTTCTCTCCCATTCCCAGCCTTTTATTAATGGCTTTAGGTCTGTCTGAATTTTATGAGGTTCAATACCAGCAACAGCCACAAAAACCCAACAGAGAGTACATCCCAGACAGACGCTAACACACCCTCAGGTAAATCTGTCCCCTCTTTATCCCACCACTGCCCCACCCACAAGGTTCCTAGCATCTGATTATTTGCTGTTTCCATCCACATTCCGCAGCCTCATGCTGCCTGAAGCAGATTAATGCATCCACAGGAACTCCATCTCCACAAGACTTTGTTTTACTTAATGACATCTGAGACATATGGCTTGTGGATTTTTTTTTTAACTGGGCTGGTAGAAAGATTTATTTACAGCAAAGAAGTGCAATATGGCAATACTGGGATTCTTTTTCTTCATCGAGGATACACGGGTGTTAGCAGTTAGCAATCTGCACCCCTCGGGTCAAATATGACCACAGAAAGGATGACCCTGGCTATTCTTGGTATTAGTTCTCCTTCTTGTCCCTGCCTAAAAATGGCTTGATGGACAGGAGGAAAGGAGGGAGGGTTAAGAAAAGAAGCACGCAAGTAAGAGGGAGAGCTGTCTTCCACACACCTCTACTCCAATGGTTTTAGAGTTTTCCAAGGCAGAGACAAAGGGATGGGTCATCTTTCCCTATATTAGCTCCGGTCTTTCTCTCTCAGATACAGCAGAGTGCAAGAAAGAATGCTCTCAATCCACCATCACCTGTTAGACACCTGCAAAAATAGTTGCTGACCAGTGTGTTCAGCATCACAGAATCTAACATGCAAAGAGATGCTGTTCAGTGGGAACATGTCCCATGGAACCCAAAAGATCCTGTGGTTTTTCTGCCCCACAGACTACATATAAGTAGCTTCTGAAGGATCTGAACTGCACACAACCTAAAACAACAAAGCAAAGACTTTTGGAACACTGACGCCACCTGCCGACCACAGTCAAGCATTTGCACTAAATTTTTATTACCCTTCCCATCTTGAAATATTTGGGGAGGACGGATGACGGAGAGGGGGAGATTAGAGTTCTCCATGAAAAGGACCCCCTCCATCCAAGGAGGAGCACAGGAACTGAAGCTGATCAGGGCCTCAGAGGTCACTGGGTCAGTCAGAGGATGCCAAGACAGGCTAAGAATCAGAACTATCCAATGGTGCTATGCTATCTCAGCTAGGAAAAATCTTTTATTTGAGTCAGGTCAGTAAGGAGACCTGCTCCAACTACTTACATCACGTTTGCTGGTTATTATGTTTGTGTTGCTGTCTTGAATCTGATTCACCAGAAGATAACATCTCTCCAAAATAAGTTAGGAGAAAACTTTGCTCAGTATTCTACAACAGCTACTTAGTTAAGTATACTTAGCCATCCTTCAACCGCCAGAAGAATGGACCTCCTTCATCCCCATGCTGCTAATGCCCCACAAAATAGGTTGGAGAGGAGTTACAATGATAGTAATAATGTCCCAAGAGCCAGTGTGAAGTAATAGTTTGAATGCTGAACTATGGCTCCAGAGACCAAGATTCAAATCCCTACTCAGCCACGCAAACACACCGGGTGATCCTGGGCAAGTCACATCTTCTCAACCTCTGCAAAGGCAAAACCACTCTAAACAAATCTTGCCAAGAAAGTCCTGTGATAGGTTTGCCTTAAGTTGGAAGTTGAGGCTGAGAATGGGCTTCTATGGCCAAGCGAGAAAGAGAAAGAATACACATAAATGAAAAGCAAACTGCCCTTCGAGCATTTTCACACAGAAGGAAGCACCTTCTCTCCACAAACCATCTGCTCCACTGAAAGGATACGGAACCAGCATCTGTAATAATCTGAAGCACAACCGTAATGGAAGAACGGGGATGCAGAGTACCCAGGATCACAGCCTCGCACGTCTTCTTGATCATCTGCTCTCTGCTTCTTTCATAGACACCTGGGCGTGGGAGAAAGCAAAGGGAACAACCAGTGAGTCCACGGAGAAACAAAGGCTCAAAGCAATCATCTTCCAAAAGGTCACAGCACTGTGAGGACTCAAACAAAGTCAAACCAATCCCTGTATTCTGTTTCCAAAGAAAGTATAAAGGCATGCTGATCTTTTTTCAAACTGTAAACCCCCCCAGACTCAGATTTGCCAATACACTAGCTTCAATTCAACATATCAAGGGTAATGTAAAGATCCGCACTGACCCATATATCATCCTCCGATCTATTTTAAAGCCATCCAACAGCCTCATATAGGATTTCATGCTTCGATGTGAGCAGGCAGGACCAGGGAAGGCCACCCTCCATAATCAGTCACACAAAAATGACATCGCTGTTGAGATCGGCAAAGGTTCTCTGGATGTCTTAGGGCCTTGGTAATCATTGGGCAATTGGCCTAGAGGTGGATTGCTGACTGCTTTTCTGTGATGCAGTCTGTTCATGTTGGAGCTTGAAAGACCTGTTTGAGGTGGCTTCAGGGCTTTAAAGTAAGTCAGGAGTGGGTCTTGGGCACTGCATGGAGAGGATGGGAATATGAATCCCCACAGTGCCTGAAAAAAATCACATCCATAAGCTTAAGGGGCATATTTGCCTGTGGATGTCCCAACCTGAATTCCTGCCACTGTTACTGGCCATGAAGGCACCACTTAACTATCATGAGTCAAAGCAACAGGCACTTCAGAGGGAAAATGGTAAACGCCCTAGTGCCAGTGTAGCATAATGGTTTGAGCACTAGGATTCTGGCAAACCAGGGTTTCAGTTCCATGCTGAGACAGGGAAACCCACTGGGTAAACTTGGGCAAGTCACACTCTTTCAGACAAAGAGGACGGCAATTTAGCAAGCCTCTGAGCAAACCTTGCCAAGAAAAACCTAGGACAGGATTGCCTAAGTCAGAGCCTAGGGCTTGGAAGGTCAGCTAAGAAAGAACCAGACAAGATCCTCCAGGGTATAAATGCAGTATTCAATCCTGGTTTGTCAGGACTGTCCATGCCATCATAGCTCTGATTTCTATACAAGGTATGAAAGCTCCAAAGTGAAAAAAAGGTGTAGGAGGAGAATCAGCTAATTTGAAACATGGAGGGAGGGAAAATTTAACAAAAATTTTAAAAAGAGAAAAAAAACATGGTGCTGGAGGAGAGTTCTGTGAATACCACAGACTGCTAAAAAGGTAAATGTGTGGGTCAGAGAATAAATTAAGCCTGAACTCTCCCTAGAAGTCAAAATGATGAAACTGAAGCTATCATACTTTGGACAAATCAGGAGAAGACAGGGCTTATGAGAAAAGACAGTAATGGCTGGTTAAAGCAGAAGGCACTGGGAAAAGAGGAAGGCTGCATTACAGGTAGGCAGAAGAAGCCACAATCCTGAGACCTGAGCAGGGCTGTTGATGACCATGTGCCCTGGAAGCTTCTCATTTATAACAATAAAGTCACTTCAGGTTCCATGATGGGAACAACAGCCAGTTATAAATTAAAATAAATAATAAGTAAGCAAATATTCAGTCGGCCTCAAAGGAATGGGAGATAGATAAATAGGTAAAAATTTTGTCTTCTGCTGGATAGTTTCAGTTAAAGTTAGGCCTATGCAAGTCAGGTTTCATATAACTCTTACTGTCTTTTTTTTTTAAACAGACTAAAGGTGCCTCCCCTTTTTTAAAAAAAGCAAAAACCACTCAAGTAAATAGGCTCTAAAGGAATACGTTCAAAATCGCATTTCGCTTGCTCTATTAAGCCTAATACCATCAAATCTGCAAATAAGGCCAGCAGCACTTATTCTTTTGAAAAAAAAAAATCTTCTTGTTTCCAGAAAAAAGGGAAAGAAATTCTTTTGTTTCTTAATTTAATTATCTGCAGCAAACTGAGACCCCCTGGAGGCTTCAAGGCACTGAAAAATCTCAGTGGGAAAAGAAAAAGAAAAAAAGACAGGAGAATTTCATACTTTTTTCCCTCTGATGTCAGCAATTTTCTTTTGTGAGCTCCTTGTGGCGGGAACAAGATATCCAGATGGTATCACTGCAGGATTCCAGATGGACGCCTTGGTTGCACTCATAACAGCTCAGCTCACCTTTTGATTATCCTAGTTTCAAGCAGAGAAGGAGTGGAATCGGGGGGGGGGGGTAAGACTGCTAAATTTATTATTGTGTGCCTTGCAGTCATTTCCAACTTCTGACAACCCCAGGACTAACCTATCGCAGGGTTCTCTTAGCAAAATATTTTCGGGTGGGGCAGTGCCCTTCCCCTTCTTGAAAGCAGAGAGGGTGTGACTTGCCCACAGTCACTCACTGGATTTTCACAGCTCAGTGGGGATTCAGACCTTGGTCTTCCAGATTTCTAGCCCAACAATCAAACCACTTTATCAAGCTCACTCTCACACACATGCTAATTTTACAGTAATTTTTTTACATTAAATGATACTACCTTAAACTTACATCAGAATCAATGCTAAATTTGCTTTAGAATTACATGGGAACAGAGTGGTCATGTTCACTCACAAGATAAGCTAGGTTCATCAAGATATGCTTTGGGATCCAGAGGTTCATGATGGAGTGATCAAGTATGGAGATCCCACTCACTTTTTTTTGCTTTATCCCAGGATATCTCCAAAGCCCTCAAATTTGGGCACAGAACAGGCTGTAATTGCTCAAACTGCTATGAAAATGCACCCAAACAAAATGGTTTTGCTTTAATTGCATCACTGAAACCCATCAACAGAAGGCTAAATATAAAAGAGAAATAATTAAAATTAAAACTAAAATAGTTGTAGTCTACAGGGACAAAACCTGGTCCACCATAAGAATCCTGGTTGATATTTTAACACAGCTGCTGCTCAGATATAAATAAAACCATGATTTAACACTAGGAAAATGAAGCTATCCTTCCCTCTGGGCTCATACAAAAAAAACACTGACCCTGAGGGGCCACAAAAATAGTCTGTGCCCATCCCTGGTTTGCGGTTGTACATGTTAACTCCTTCACTCAAGAATGCCTTATCTACATGATAATACAAACCAATCTTCAGGAACAGATATAATGTAAACAAAAGATACAAGGATAAATTATGAGGAGTGAGGAAGGATGAGCATTCCACCTGGAGCGGAAAGAGATGAGCTACAGTTCATTAAGAACACATCCAGACGTTTGTTTCTGGTACCTCCTGTTAAAGAAGACATGGGCATCTATGGTTCTCCAGACATTTGTGGACTGCAACTCTCATAAGCCCTAGCCAGCACGGCCAATGGGGATTATGGAAGCTGCAGTGCAACAACATCTGGAGACCTGCAGCTATCCCCTGTGCCAAAGGATTTCAGGTCACATGCTGCAACTTCAGCAAAACAAGCTGAACAGCCACCTGCATGCCTATCAACATACACATCCTTAGAAATAACTTGTAACAAACATTACACATAATCAGCTCCTATTTTGCATTATCAAAAGCATAATTATACCATGCTACGGTTGTAATATAACTGTGTTCTTCTGGTACTGCAGCTGTACCTGATTCTTGCTACTTTCGTAGTTACCAGGGCCGACCCCACTACTTAAAAATACAGTGGACCCTTTGTGAGAAAAGCCTTGGACGCCCCCTAGAGCTGAGCTTTCCAAACTTTTCATGTTGGTGACACACTTTTGAGATATGCGTCGTTTCAGGACACAGCAATTCAGTAAGTGGAGGCAGCTCCTCCACCACAGCCTGGTCCACTGCCAGCCTCGCTGGATCTTCCTCGGCCCAGGGCAGCTATGGTTGCAGTGGAGAGGCTGAGCCTGGCCTGCCGCTGCTGCCTTACTGAGGTCTTCCTTGGCTTTGGAAAGCTCTGCCCTACAGGATACGGGTGAGCGGCCCTTGGAGACCACCAAAAAGACCTTGGGGTATATGCAGACTACAGACCACATTTCTCCCCAAAGGTTGCACAAAGGCAGGGTTGCAGAGTCTTCTACCTTTTGGGACCACATTCCTTCAAATCTGGGTTATTCTAGGAGCTGTGGAGAAACAAGCAATCTTTCCAAGCTCAGTACTTTGCAACAGATGAGGTTCTCACCTGGTAGGCCCACTTTGGGTCTCAGCAGCACTTCCAGGGTGGCTTTGTCATAGATCTCTTTGCTGACCTTGACTTCTGAAGGCCCATACACACCAGCCAGCACTGAAGTGTCTCCTAAAAACAGAAAGAAACAGTGAGCAGGGCAAACATACTGATTGGCTTTTTTAAAATAAGAACAAGACAGCTAGAAAACACGCCAAAACTAAATATTAAAATGGAGTGAAACTACTCCCAATTGGAAAACAATTTGAACATATAATTAAAAAGATAGAAAGCAATTTAAAGCAGTTATGATTAAAACAACACAATATCCTCTTAAAAGCCCATTCTTTTAAAACATTTCTGTTTTTAAAGCATTTCAGAATAAAAAGGGCTTTGCCTGCCTGACAGCAAGGAGGGGTCCATTCTGGATTCCTTGGGAAGGGAGTTCCAGAATTTAGGGGCAGCCACCAAGAAGGCCTTGCATCCCCACCAATCAGGCCTGTGAAGGTGGTAGGGCTAAGAAAAGGGCCTCTCCTGAAGGTCTCGGGACTGGTACAGATTCACGATAAAGTCTCTGCCCTAATTCCCCAGTTTTGTTGAGAGAGAAGGTGGCGGAACCCAAAAACTCCTCTTAAACTGCAAAATGAAGTAGAACGACTAGTCAAAGAGTGGCTCTACTGCCTAAGAAGCAATGTGAATGAAACCCTGGCAAAAAAAAAACACCATGAAAATGGCAGAAGTACTTCCATTAGGGTAGATAAAAAGAATAATAGGAGCAGCCTAACAGATAGCAAAGATGTTCAGATAATATTTCAGCTTAATTAAACATAAATGTCATGGCTCAGCCCACAGGGGTTCCATAACCTGTAAAAAAAAATTTATTTTTATTTTTTTGTTGCTTTTTTTTTTCTCACCCAGGCAGGAATCAGCTACAGAAACTGTTCAAGACATACCACCAAGCTTACACAGAATGCTGTTCTCCTAATAACAGAAAACCCAGAATAAGCCCCACACATTTTTCTGGGATTCTGAATGGGTCATACGGTGGCCCTCTTCTTCCTCTCTCACACCCATCTCCTTCTTTGGGTGTGTGCAGGGCACCCGGAGAAGGTTCACGGTGCTGAGAAACTGGGCTGCAATCCGTCCTTAGCTGGCCAGACAGAGGATGGCGGTGGATGAGGAGGAGGAAGACCAGAGGTGGGTTTTTTGAAGGTTGCATGGCCTGATTGGAACCACCGAGAGGGAATGTTCTCCTGGATAAGAAGTACCTAAGGTGAGGAGGCAGAGGTTGGACAAAACCGCAAATACGCAAATCCCTGAAAGTCAAACTCACAAATGTAGAGGACAGACTGCTTTTTTAAAAAAAGGTTGGGAGAGGCAGAGAATCTGAGAGAGTTCTCAAAAATTTCAAAATAAAGCCCTGTGAAATCATAGAATAATAGAGTTGGAGGAGACCCCAGGGGCCATCCAGTCCAACCCCATCCTGCTATCCAGGAACCCACATCAAAGGACTCCCAACAGATGGCCATCCAGCCTCTGTTTATAAACCTCCAAAGAATACATCTGCACCGATAAAGGACCACGGCTGACCCTGCATCCAGGAAGCGGAGCCATCAGGACGGGAAAGCAGCCCCTGCTCGCAGACGACCCGCCGCAGCGAGGGCAGACCGCCAGAATCGAACCTCTTCTGCTCACTCTCCATCCCTCCACTCCACCCACGTGCTTTTCCCTCGACACTTCCGGATCCGGAGTTGACAAATCAGTTTTACAGAGCGTGCCTACTGCGAGATGACGTAAAGCACCAAGCTCCGCCTCCTCTTAAAGCGACACACGCCTCTAATTCCCGTGCTTTCCCCAACAGAGTTTCTTCCTTCTTTCTGTTCTGAGAATCTGGCCCAGTTCTTCGCAGCGCAGGGGAACCCCTGGAAGAAGACTTGGAGGAGTTAGTTTCCTGGTACCACCCAAGCCGGTTGCTCGGAAAGGATAAAGGGCAAGACAGGAACAACAGCTGAATCTGGAGAAAGTTGGGCCGGTCATTCTTTCTAGCTGGCCAACCTTGCAGGGTTGTTGTGAGGATAAATGGGAAAGGGGAACTTAGCACCCTGCCCTGAGTTCCTTGCAGGGGGAGTGGATGAAAATATAAATAAATAAGGGTGGACGTACTGGTTAGAGTGCTGGACTGGGATTTGAGAAGATCCAGCCTCTGGTCTCCACTGAAAACTGTGGATCTCACTTGGTAACCTGCAACCAGCCCTCTCTGTCTTCTTGCCCATTTCCACACCAGCGCTATTATTCCATTTTCGACATCCTACGGAATCCTGGGGTTTGCAGTTTAGGGAGGGGCCCTAAACTGCAAACCCCAGGATTCCATAGGATGTCTGAAGTGGAATAATAGCACTATAACCGTCTAGTGCAGAAATGGCACTTGTCTCCTTAAGTGTGACCTACTTCATAGCTTTTCTTCTTTTGTGCGAAGTTACAGTAGGGAGGCAGAAGCACCGTGTAAGCCGCCTTGAAACTTAGAAGAAAGGTGGGCTATAAAAATAACTAATGAAGGAGCGGCAGGCCAGGGCAGCAGGTCTTGTTGTGCACCTTCAGGTCATTTCTGACTTAATGGCAACCCTAAAGCTATCCCTATCCCTAAGCCCTACCGTGGGTTTTCTTGGCAAGATTTATTCAGAGGGGGTTTGCCATCGCCCACCTCTGAGGCTGAGAGAATGTGACTAGACCAGGGTCACCCTGTGAGTTTCAATGGCACAGTGGGGATTCGAACCCTGCAGCCCTAAGGTCGTCGGCTAAGGCCATTTCCACGCTACACCGTCCTAGCGCTATTGCTCCACTTTCAACCTCCTGTGGAATTCTGGGCTTTGTAGTTTCCTCGGGCCAGAGAGCTCTCTGGCTGAGAATCGTAAAGGCCCCTCCCCAAACTACAAACCCCAGGATTCCATAGGATGTTGAAAGTGGAATAATAACGCTGCAACAGCCCGGTGCGGGAATTGCCAAAGTAATAAAAAAATGTGACGGGTTTCGGGCGTCCTTTGTTTGGTGTGCCATCTCAGCGGGCAAGGAGTAACGGAACGAGTTATTTTTACACAGTAATTTTTTCCGAACGCTGCCCCTCAGTATATCGAAATTTGTGAGGCGGAGCTGTGGGGGGGCGCAACTGACATCCCAGTATGGGGTCTTTTGTTTTGGGCCGCCCCCAAAATTAAGCAGAAAGAGAGGCGGCGGCCTTTCCCCGGCCCAGCCGGCCTCCCGGCCGGCCTCCCCGCTCGGCGGCAACCCGGAGGCGCGGCCTGGGCGGTGTCGCCGCTCGGCTCCCTCAGGTCGCCCAAGATGGCGGCGACCGCGTCGGCTCGCGCGGGGCTGCGCTCCCTGAGGCGGTTCCTCCTCCGCCGTCCCCGGCTTCCCGGACGGACCCCGACGCGGGGGCTCCGCGCTGGAGTGAGTCCCTCGGGGCAGAGTCCCCCGCCGTGGCGGGGTGGTTGGAGGGGCAGGGGCTCCTCGCGGGTGGGTGGAATGGGCGGCAGGGCTCGGGGTGGGGATGTGCGAGACCCCTTGCCCGTGGTGGCGGGCGAGGATGGCGAGAGGTCGCCTCAGAAAGGAAGGCACGGCCCATCCCCACGAGACCTTTCCACCCCACACACAATATTTGCGGGGGGGAGCCCTTTTGATAAAAGAGTTATGGCAATTCCTTAAAGAAAAACAGTGGAAATAGAATTTTCTGTATCCTGCCCACGTTTTTAAGGGGGAGCATATGGGGCACAGACTTGCAGAGACAAATGTTATGGGGTCCCGTCTTGGACCCTTTCCGCACTAGGCTGTTATAACGCTGTTATTCCACTTCCAACAGCCTGTGGAACCCTGGGGTTTGCGGTTGCAGGCAACTGCAAACCCCAGGATTCCATGGGAGGTTGAAAGTGGAAAAATAGCATTATGATAGGCTAGTGTGGAAATGGCCCTAAACGTGGACCTGCCTGTAACAGGCTTTGCACGTGTGAATGAGTAAATGGAGATTATATAGGGGAAGATAGGGAGGTCGACTAGGGAAAGGGGTCTTTGGAAGGGGGTCCCCATCTGGGGAAGGAGGAGGTTGCTATGACACCATAAGGGGATTTAATAGGACAGGGTCCTTAAAGGGGTTTGGGAGTATAGACAGGATTATCAGAAATATAGGTAGAGAGTGGTGGAGGAATATCTGGAGAGAGATTTAATGAAACAGCAGGCGATGGGTAGTGTGCAGTAATGGTTAGGGATGAGAGGAATCCCAGAAGCTAAGATTCCTGGATTGTGGGTCTTTCTGCACTAGCCAGCTGTTGCATTATAATTCCACTTTAACTACCGGGGCTGCCACTTATGGAATCTGAGAGTTTGTAGTCTTGGGAAGTACTGGAGCCCTTTGACTCAGGATTTTAAATATCCCCCCCTAAACTGCAGATCTCGTGATTCCATAGAACAGAATGGTGGCAGTGAAAGAGGAATCATAGCGCAATAGTTGTGTGGAAAGGCCCTCTGTTTTGCAGTTTTCAGATTAACCTGTTTCAGTGTAAAAAAAAGGTGGAGGAGTTAAAAAAGCATCTCCTGCCCTCTTTAAGACTAACCAGTTTATTTCAGCATATGTTGTTATGGTTCAATAGCTCTCTTTTTCAGATGCATCCAAAGAAACCGGTTCTAATCCACAAAAGTTTATGCCAGGTTTCTATTTGATTTATTTAATTTTTAAAATTGCTTTCTTTGTATCCTGCCTCTCTCCCAATGTGGACGTCAAGGTGACCTTACAACAGGAATTAAAACATAACGCCTGTGAAAACAAATAACAGAACTTTAAGGTACACAATAATTGCTCCTTGGGGTAGGCTTAGCTAGTATAACCAGTGATGCAGGATACTGGAAACTGCGGTGGAACAATACCTGAAGGATCGTACATTCTGCAGTGAATTCAAGGTGGTGTGTAACATTTTTGTGATTGTCCATGGGTCTCACTCTGGGAGAAAGGTGACATATAAATTAAATTAAATGAAATAAATAAAATTGTAGTCAACCATATAGTCAATATCCAAAAATCAATACATTTGGATGTCTCCGCTATATTGTGTATAGGTGAGGTGCAGTGCCCCACATGCTTCTCGGGGAGTAAGCCCCACTGAAAGTATTCGTAAGATTACACTACATAGCTATCCACTTAATGTGTGTATGTATGTGCCTATGAGTTGCTTGTGGTATAGAGACCTCGGAAATTTCATAGGGTTTTCTTAGGTAGGGAATACTCAGAGGTGGTTTTGCCAGTTCCGTCCTCTGAAATATAGCTGACAGCACCTGGTGTTTGTTGGTGGTTTCCCATCCAAGAACTAACCAGATCTGACCTTGCTTAGCTTTCAAGATCAAATGGGATCTGGTGCCTTTAGGGTGCACTGAGGTCTATACATATACATTTAAGAATCTATACCCTAAGTCTGCATCTGAAGAGCTGAGGAGAGGTCTCTGCAGATCTCTCTAATTGTTTGATGCAAGTAGGAAGCTTGTGATGGAAGTGGTTAGTAGCTTTTTTCCCCCAAAAGCACATATGAGGACAATCCGTTTACAAATGCAGTGGGTGGATGAGGGTGAGGGGAGTCCCCTTCTGGCTATTCAGGACTTGTGGTGGGGAAAACATGACTTCCTTCTTGCCGGCACTAGAAGTGGGAGGAGGAAACAGTCTCTCTCTCCACCATGACTTTCTCTTGTCCAATTGGGCAGTTTCAAGGGGTGTGTTGCTTTTCTGGACAGGATCCAGTTTCCATCACCTTCTACTCCAGGTTGATTTACTGAGGTCTCTTAGACTCATAACTTTTCGCAGCTCAAGATCAACAGAGGTATTTTCCATCACAAACCGGATATCAACAAGGACATTTTGTTTCTTAACGAAATACATCTTTTCTGTATCTGAAAACCATAATTAGCTCTTATTTTGAATCACTCATACAGACTGAGCCTCTGAGCAGCAACAGGAAAACACTTCCTATCTATTCTTCCAGCAATAATATTTAAATTCTGAATTTGTTGCATTATTTATTTGTCGAGTGGGTCATACATTATTTTTTGAACTAAAGGTAGGTTTTTTTAAAAAGTGACTTGTCACAACATTTTTTCCCATGAGCAATAAGAAATTTGACAATGCAACAATTTGTGGCTATTGTTATTAGTAAGGCTAGCCAAGCTATAGCTAATAGTGAGGGATAATGGAAGTTTCAGTCCGGTTTCTGGATAGTGTGATTCCCACCCTTGCTTTAAACAAGAACTAGAAGATATTGTTTGTTACATCAATAAAGTAGCTTCTGATTCAGTTGTTAACAATCCTTTAGAGATGTACCTTCATTCCTCCTTCATTGACAGGGAGAGTAAAACATTTTTTCCCAAAGTGAGGGCAAAATGAAGACACGTTTGAAAAGTAACACAATGAGAAACAGGTACTGATCCTTCCCCCAAACCACCTTGGTTTTTTGTTTTGTTTTTTTGCTGTCAGGATCCAGGTAGTTGGATTTGATAGAATAGTGGGAGCTCAATCGTTAACAACCTACAGATAATTACTTTAAAAATGTTGGTTAGAGGCAAATACATTGATTGTAACTTTTTATTTCCAGGTTAAGAATTAGGTAGAGGAACTCAGTGAACCTTCTGTGGCTCAGCTTTTAAAAATAGGGCCAATTCTCATCTTAGAACATCTGTTGGGAAGCTGAGGTGTGTAACAGCAGCTTGTGGAGTGATTGAAACCTTTTAGGATGGCCTCTTTGTACCAGATATAGTGCTGCTGTGTTAATGCCTTCCTATGTGTGTGCCTTTGTCCTCTCTCTCCCCTACTAGGGATGCCTCCAACAGCAGGAAGAGTTTACTTCGCTTGAAGAGAAGCCACAGTTCCCTGGTGCTTCGGCTGAGTTTGTAGACAGACTTGAGTTCATCCAGCCCAATGTGATTTCTGGGATTCCCATCTACCGGGTCATGGACCGGCAGGGGCAGATTGTCAATCCCAGTGAAGACCCTCAGGTGAAGCATGAGTGTCCATTCACATTGCCCAGGTCCATACGGATGGAAAAATCCAAGGGTCCAAGGAATTTGAAATAATTACTTCAAGCCATATTCATGTATTTTTCTTCCATGTTGCTTCATCTCTTTCTTTACTACAGCTTCCCAAAGAACAAGTCTTGAAATTCTACAAGAGCATGACCCTTTTGAACACCATGGATCGGATCCTCTACGAGTCACAGAGGCAGGTACGGCCACAGCACACCCTGGCTCAGAACAGGCAAGCTGAGTAAGAGCCTGGCTGCCGTTGGCCTAGATTCTGCATTGCCCAGCATGGCATAAGAGTTCCACAGGTGTGGCTCCGCTGTGGCTCATTACCTGCAGGATTCATAGTTTTATGTGATAGTCCCTCTAAGCAGCTATTCTGTGGTGGAGAGCACAGAGAGGAATGAGAAGCATTTGGTTACGCCTGCATAGGCAGAAGCAACCCAGTGGCATCTTCTGCTGAGATCTGCTGGACTCTCAACAGATAATGTCATCAGTCTGTGGGGCATAGCCAGATGCTTCTCCGATCCCCTGTGCTCTCCCTGCCAGCCATACGATGGGCCATGGGCAGGGAAGAGCTCTTGCAGGAAAACTGCAAGTTGGAGGGGGCCTTTGGTTATTGCAGTGGGTAGAAGACAATACCAATCTCTGCAACAACCTATACACGCACACATACATACACACACACATACATGCAGGTCTAAGATGGATTTATGCTTGCATATCTCAGGAACAGGATGCAGGCCTCAATTATTTACCCAGATTCAAAAAGTAACCTGTGAATTCGTTCATAGAATGGATTACATGACCTTCCTCCTGATTTGGGAATGGTTGATCTAACACAAGGCTGGAGGATCACATTATGGCCCTAAAACCAGGGGCTTCTCCTGCCCCTCCCACTAAACAAAACCAGAAGAGTTAGCAGGGAGGGGATAAAATAAGATAGAGAGCTTGTTTTTCAGGAGGCTTCCAGGCATGTCAAGTCCATGTTTTTGTCTGAAAAAAAACATGTGGAGGGGATTTTTACCTCTGATGCGTTGAGAGAGACCAAGATGTGGAGGCTCTGAACTTTCTTCTCTAATAGCAAGTTCATGTTTCTATTCATAGGGCCGAATCTCCTTTTACATGACTAATTATGGGGAGGAAGGCACCCATGTTGGCAGCGCAGCCGCTCTCAATGACACTGACCTTGTGTTTGGACAGTATCGGGAAGCAGGTAAGGAGCCGAAGGAAAGTGTGGGGATGTGAACTTTAGCCTGTTTATTCTCGCTTGCAAGAATGAATGATTTCAGAAGTGTTCTCTTTGATAGATAAGGTTACAAGAGTCTCTTGTGAATTCTTCAATAATTTATGAAATTTTAGGATTTTCTAGGAAAAAATACATTGCAAAATACATTTGTCTGGAAAACACAATATCATGCTGAACTAAAACACATTTTTGCCCTACCAAAATTACTGCAGAAATATTCTAAAATGAAAAAAAAGTCTTTGGTTTTCTTGGTAGGTTGGATACGCTCTTTATTGGATGAGAATATTTGTGGGTATGCTTTACACCTCTGAGTGAGGTTTTCTTTTAGGTGCTGAGCCACTGAGTGGCAGCAGATAGCTGAACACTGGGATAGTCTTAACAGCTGCATCCTTTTGACCTCAAAAACTCTCTAGCTGGCAGTCCTTCCTTGTTTACTATTTACTTTTATCTTCGTTATTAAAAAAATGAGGAGAGATATTTGCCAGACATTAGGATACATTTACCTTTTGCTTAGTGGAATGATTTACTTGTGCTAATAATCTACATCATTTTTATATTCTGTAATAACAGTGACTGCAGCAGATTTCTTCATGCACCTACCTTTTGTGCAACTTAATCTTCAATATACTTTTCTGCTTTGGTCCCTTTTGGGGAGTCAGTCTACAGATTAATTGTTTAATCTCCTTCATTAACATCACTATAAATTACCTTCGTTTCTCCTTGTTTTATTTCTCTTCTACTGTTCTTTCCTTTTGATCCCTTTTTTCTTCATGAATTTGCAAAATGCAAAGTGAGTGGGGTGGGAGAAGAGGACATGCGTCAGAGCTTTTGAACCTTACTGTGACTATTGCTCCATCCTCAACTGAAAGAACACTTTCTATTTATGTGGAAATACTAGTATTATTGATAAGTGAGTTAACAAATAAACTTTAGCCAGTTTTTGAAGTCCATTCTAGCATACTCAAAAATATATCTGAATTGATTGCACTGCTTCCTTCTCAACTTAAATGGCAGGATTTGCTCTTTTCTCTCTCCAGTGTACCCCATTGAATAGATCTCTCTGTGGAAATATCACTGATCCTGAACTAGGCCTAATACTTAGCATGTTATCAATGAGAAACCAGTATGGGATTGGTAGTAGTAACTTTCTAGCTAATGTGGTGTCCCTTTTTGCTCCTCCAGGTGTACTGATGCACAGGGGGTACCCTCTGGATTTGTTCATGGCACAGTGCTACGGCAACGCCAGTGACCCTGGAAAAGGCCGCCAAATGCCTGTGCATTATGGCTGCAAGGATTTGCACTTTGTTACAATATCATCCCCACTGGCTACTCAGATCCCACAAGGTAAACCACGACCAGATTCAAACACTTCCTTCTCGAGAGGGAGGTAAATACCACTAATGGTATATGATAAGCAATCCTTTGTATTCCAGGGCTGAAATGCATACAGGTGAAAATACTGCCAATCAGAATAGACATTATTGAACCATAACAGATAGATCAGTGTTTTGATTTGCTATAGGATCATTTCTTGTGTTCACAGAAGAGCTTGGAACAGTTAGTTTCTTGGGGTATTCGAGTTCCCAGGTTTCCCCTAGCGAGCGGGGCCACTGGACTGGGAGATTCTGAGAATCATAGTCACCTCAAAAAGTAACTATTCTAATTTATAGTCCTTAGGTTCTGTTCCATTTGAGGGGGTATTTACCTTGAACCCTGACAAATTCTAGAGTGGTGTGGCTGCCTAGGTAGACCATTTTTGTTCAGGATCACAACATGGTAGGTCCTCTACTTTTCTCGTGAGAAGAACTAAGTGAAATTAATTGTTTCTGCAAACCCATACCCACAGTGAATTGCCTAAGCACTGACCCTTTTCTTCTTCTTGTTCTCATTTCTCTCTCTTCTTCCTCTTGGCAGCTGTTGGCTCTGCCTATGCCATCAAGAGGGAGAATACCAACCGGATTGTGATCTGCTACTTCGGGGAGGGGGCTGCCAGTGAAGGAGATGCCCATGCTGGCTTCAACTTTGCTGCCACCCTTGAGTGTCCCATTATTTTCTTTTGTCGGAACAACGGTTACGCCATCTCCACACCAACCTCCGAGCAATACCGGGGTGATGGAATTGGTAAGAATATTGGGATGTGAGATGTCTCCAGACTCCCTAAGTCCCCTCCTTGGAATTTGGGCAAAGCAAGTATAAGGTGGGGGGAAATGCTGGTCCTTCACATCAGATAATCAGAGGAGGATGGCTGTACACGTTTACTCAGAAGCAAAATCCCACTGAATTCAGTGGGTCAAACATCCAGAAATTGGTACATGGTTTCAGCCTTAACACATTTCTGTTACCTCATGGACAGTGAATTTTTTTGTTTCACCCAGCTTTATATATCTGGGTATGTATCTGGGTGCAGCCCATCTCTTCCTCTCTCAAAGTCACAGTGCCCAAAGATGCATACATTATGTCCAGAAGTTGTTGAAATTGCACCCCCCAGCATGCCTTGCCAGCATAGCCAATGGTGAATCATGGGGGTTGCAGTCCAGCAATATCAGTAGGGCCATATAATTCCCACCAGTCTATTACTCTTTGGGACCCTGGAGTACCCTTCTTCTGCACACTATAATGGCAAACCTTTTAGTAGTGGCAAAAGCTCCAGGATTTTTAATATCATACGCCTCAGGTGTTATCTTAGGAGTGCAAAGCTATGAAAATTCTGCCATCATCAGTCATTGCTGCTGAGAATCACTATTGTGCTGAATTTTGAAGCACCTGAGCTTAGCATAGAAATGTCACAGACTGTATCTCTGTAAGTCAGCATTTCTATCTATATCCACGTGTGTATGTTTTTTATGTTATTTTTATTTCTGTGTTTTATCTTGTTTTATAAAATGCCCCAGAAGCTTTGCTGAAGGCAAGTATTCAGTTATTTCCTATAAATAAAAATAACAAATGTTGATATAAAAATAACTGTGCTGGTGCAAGCACGCATGCACAAACACCCACGGTAACCGTGGATTGCAAGTGTGCCGATATATCTCTTCTGTCTGTCTGCAGCTGCCCGGGGTCCTGGTTATGGGATCAACTCCATCCGGGTGGATGGCAATGATGTCTTTGCGGTGTACAATGCTACCAGGGAGGCTCGACGCCGTGCTGTTGCAGAGAACCAGCCATTTCTCATCGAAGCCATGACCTACAGGTGAGAATGGAGTTGCAGGGTGGAAGTGGAATGCAATAGATAGATAGCAGTGGGTCTGGGACAAAGTGGCTGTATCAGTGGATGAGACCAAGGAACTCAGCTGAATCATCACATGCTTGTTGTTCCTTCAGGATTGGGCACCACAGCACGAGCGACGACAGCTCTGCTTACCGCTCGGTGGACGAAGTCAACTACTGGGACAAGCAAGACCATCCCATCTCTCGTCTCCGTCACTATATGGTGGGCCGTGGCTGGTGGGATGAAGAGCAAGAGAAGATTTGGCGCAAGAAATCCCGTAAAAGAGTAGGTGGCCTGACCATATGACAGCCTCCGTCAGTAGGCGCACTTTAGTCTGGCAGCCAGAGCAAGTGGGAGCAGAAAGATCCCATGTTCTAACCTTTGCTGATACAAATGGGCTTCACTGTCACAGCTTTCCCTGATCCCTTCCCCAAAGGATTCCTGAGATGTGGAATTTTGTGAGGAAAAAAGTGTGCTATTCTTACCTGCAGAGTTAACTTCCTTGTAATGAATGCTTCTATCTCAACTTTAGTACTGTTCTCAGAGGGGATAGTAGTTAAAATGGGTGCTCAACAGTGGGGGGGGGGCAGGGACTGTTTTTCACCTCTTTATCCTCCTGGGTCCACATCGGTGTGGCCAGTGCAACTGGAAGTGACATCACATCATTTTCTGTTTTGTTTTTTAGCCAGTTTTCAGCTGGGGTGTGTGTATGTGTGTGAGGGAGAGAGAGGGAACAGAGAGAGAGTGTTTTGTAGAGGGGTGTTGAGTTGTAATTGGCTGAAAAATGACTGATTTCTTCTTTAAATATGGGTTAGGGGTCTTTTGGGATCACCAGATGAGTCCTGTGGGCTACATGCAGCCTAGACGGGCTACATGCAGCCTGGACATTCCCCATCCCAGGTTAAAAGGACAACAGTTGAGTATGGCAGACTTCTCTTTAAAGAGTATCTCTTTTCTCTTGACTCTGTTTATGTGAATCCTTGCTTTTATTAAGTGATGTTCTGTATTTTTAGAAAATTATGAGTCATTTGAACAAACTGCAAACAGTTTTAAGGCCTGCTATTATGCCTTGTGGGCAATGTGTTAACCATGCTTTCTTGAGGATTATTCACACTTCAGCTCTGTTCACAAGTGCTTTAGGTACAGGAGAATTCATGCCATTTCCCCCTTCAAACAGATAAAAAAAATCATACACAGCGATTTTCACAGGAGAAGTTTCGGGACTTTCAAAAAACGTATTTTCGAAAAAAGAAATGAGCCCTTTCTGTGCTGAACAGAAGCATCTTGGGTGGAGTAGACATGCTCTGGTCACATTTGTATAAACGGTTCAAGATTTTCTTTTTAACAGATGAAGCTTGCATCCTGAGCACAAGAGTTAAAACACATCACAGGTTTTATGTATCTTTGGGAATATGGCCTCCACCTCTGGTTTTGTTTTGCCTTCTCTTTCCCCTTTCTCCAGGTAATGGAGGCCTTTGAGGAGGCAGAGCGCAAGCTGAAGCCCAGACCTCAACTCCTCTTCTCAGACGTCTACTCTGAGATGCCCTGGCACATCCAGAAGCAGCAGGAATCCTTAGAGCGTCACCTCAAGCAATATGGAGAACACTACCCCCTCGACCACTATGAGAAGTGACTTTGCTGCCCAGCTGCTGCCTCACCTCTCCACTCTTCAACAACTAGAATTTGTAGAAAAAACTTTACCTCAAAGAGAGACCTATTTCCCATCCTTTGTAACCACTTCCTTCTCGCTATGATGATGTGAAAACAAGGCCCAGTTCTTCTGCTGGGGAAGGTATTGGGGATTTGTGGATGAGTGGCGTGAAAGACAAGCACCTACAAACTCTGGCACTTTTAGTGGCTTTAGACCAGCTTGGCTTAGCTGCCCACTGACTGTTGTTTTGCCCCCATTCGTTAAAGAAAAATCTTTTAGTTGCCGATAGCCTTATTTAAAGCACAGGAGTAGTTGATGGCTCTCTTGTTGTGGACATGAGCTGCCTTATCTGTGCCATTCCCTTGCTGGAGCAGCCTCTCCTGCCTCCAGTTATATCTGTCTTCCTTGGATCTGCTACTTCAACAAACACTGGTCAGGGACCAGCAGGCAGCATCTGGATTTCCTTCCCCAGAGGAAGTTGTGTCCAAAAATAAGCACATTTGCCAAAGTGAAGCCTAGTTCCTTCATAAACACAATTCCACTTTGGGAGGAAGCAATAGATGGAGTGGTGCATATGCGTGAGAGAGAATGAAATTGTCCACCTTGCTTCAAAGGTAAAATTCCGATGGCTGTGTAAAATCCAGTCCATGTTGGAGCTCCTTCATGGTTAGCCAGTGTCTTTGGAGAAGGCCTGACCGGTTACTCTTTTGGGGATATATACATCAGCCTGAAATTTGTCTGTAGCTAATTCATCAAAACACTAAAAGGGAATAAATTTCCAAGTGCTTTTCTTGGAAGTTAGTCGGGTTTAGCAGCAGGGAAACCCCTGCAGAATGGTGTATTTTCTGCCATTAGCAGTGGATTAAATTGGTGCTGGAAAGAAAAGGCAGGAGGAGGGAACAAGTATATCAACTGGGCTTTTACCTGGCCCATAGATTTGTATTTCCAGCCCCTCTGCCAGGGTTCAGAGCTGTCTTGATCTGTTACATTTTATCTTATTCAAAGCTGTTACAGCTGAAAGCAATGGTTAACTGGGGCGTTGGGAGAATAACTGGTGAGTGTGGGCTGCTCTAGGCAGATGGATGTCTGACAAGGGGGTGAGTTGGCAAACTAATAAAGAATTTTGAAATATTTTCCTCCTTTGTTGTCTTTTTCTCCCAGAAATGTATAGGTCTACATGGATGGCTATGGAAGTTGGGATAGAACCACACTGGGGGTGGAAGGGTGCTCTTTGCAAGTCCTCAGAGTTTTGTTCTCATTGCTTAATGGGAGCTGGGTTTGTGCGCTGAACGGAAGCAGATTCTGATTGTGTATCTCAATGGCTTTTTGTTCAAACAGTTAGAGATTAGTTGCAGAGTAAAGTTGGCTACTTCAGTTCATCTAATTCAGAAGTAGTTGCAATCACTTACTTCTGTGCACGCACATAGAAGTAGACAGTGTGAGGGGGGAAAGTAGAAAAGACCATTCTGGGAATTGTTGGGTCAGTTTCTCTTCTGAGAACCACTATCCTAGTTTGCTTGTTTTTTTTGTATATTCCTTTGCAGCTGTCACATGGAAGGATGCTTATATGGTTCCTTCCACTTTTCCCTTTCAATCTAGAATCTGATTTTGACCATTTTGTCATTTGTCACTTTCCTTTTTTAAAAAAACGTACTTGCTTCCACTGCCAAAAAAAAAAGGTCACGCTGAGAATGGCTTCCATCACCACCAAACCATATTTAGGAACCACTGATCTTAAGACAAAATGGAGCCAAGGCTACATTTCAGCAAAAAAGTAGGCTGGTACTTTAAAAGATGCAAGCACAAATACCTTCTGGAGAGCAGGAGTAAGTGAGCTCAAAGTTTTGTAGTCACAAGTCACAAAATCCAATATGCACTGCACCTGAGGCTCATTTTATTCTATCTGTATATCATTCCAGTCTTTGAATAATGAGTTTCTCCACATTTAAGCAGGTCATACAAAAATATCTGAACCTTCTTCAACTTTAGTGCAAGATGCAGCTGCAAAAAGAACAGCAGTGAGCAATTCAGGCGAACATCTATTTTTACAATCCAGAAAGTTGTACCTTTTTCTTAAGGTATATTTAAACACTAAGTGGTCATGAAGGCTGTCACTGCACACTTGTTTACTTCACTCTTTTGTTTGCCCAGCTGTGGGTGTATTGGCTCTAAAAGATCAAGCCCCAAGGGGAAATTGCTTGTAGGGAATACATCAAGTAACAGAAGTTGGCATCAGGAAAAATAGAAATGTTAAGCAGGAGAAAACAGAGAGCGAAGAAAAACCTACTGGACCCAACCTGTTATCACAGACAGATCAAGCAGAGTGACACGAATTGGAAAGCAGGGACAACCAACAACTGTGGGACCTCAGGAGAACGACCAGCTCTCTCTCCACAGTCTTCCTGTGCCTTTAAAAGCAGCCTAACCTTTTTTAAAAGATGGAGGAGGCAAAATCTTCTGTGAAAACGGTGGTGAGAAAAGTGCCCCTAATTTTTGTGTGAGATTCCTGCTAAAAGGCACAGGAGCAAGACCAGGGAAGTTGCTTTAGCATCTCATGTGATCAGCAGCTACGGCTTTCCTTGCCGGGAAAGAATCATAGAGCTGGAAGAGACCAAAAGGTCCATCGAGTCCAGCCCCCATGCGATGCAGAATCCATAGTCAAAGCACTCCCAACAGATGCCCATCCAACCAAGCAATACAAATGCTATTCTGGCTTTTAAGCATTGCTTAGCTGGCCTAGCCCACTCTGGCAGGTCTTCATAGACTTGTTTCCACTGAATGGATGGAAGTTTTCACAGCATTTTTTAGAAGTACCTGAAATGTATCGACTTGAATGAAAATAAGACTATGGAGAAAGTTTGCCAAGGCGCATCCCAGGCTAGGCCAGGCAAAAGGGCAGAACCAAAAATACCATTGTAATTTAGCTGAAAGCTCCTAAATGCCAGTAAGTAAACCGTTGTGTGCCTCCAAGTTCCTTCTGACACATTGCGACCCTGAGGCAAAACTATCAGGGTTTTCTGGGGGCTGAGTGTGTGTGATGCACCCAAGATCACCCCATGGGTTTCCGTGGCTGACTAGGGAATCAAATCCTGGTCTCTAGGGTCATAGGCCAACGTTCAAACCACTACTGGCTCTAAGTAAACCAATGGGTGAGGGAGGCATTTTAACCTTTCAGATTTGAGGGCGAAAGAACAGACAAGAGCAAATCAATCACCCACTGGGGAAACCCAAAGGACTAGATTTGGCCCTAGGGCCTGGGTCTCCCAGCCCTGGTCTACTCCAAAGGACAGCTATTCGCCAGAATTTCAGGTGCTCCTTCACATTGCACTTTGAGGTCCATTTTAATTGGACTTCTGGTGCATAACAGGTGCCAAGTACGTGATCTCACCTCAGCTCTCATCCTTTCCATTTCTAATAACCCTGCTAGGAAAATGGCGACCTCTTCATTCCCTGCATCAGGCTTTCAAGAAGGTGGCCTGTTATTTATGTCACCCTACTTCTTCCCTCTCCACCCTACTATGCCAGAGTGGGTAGGCAGCTCTCAGAGCACAAAGTAAAGAAGAGGCCAACCGAAGTAGGCCAACTCCTTTCTTCTAGCACTCTTACTTGCAACAGTGGCCAGCCAACTGGCCCTAGGGATCTCATGAGCCGGGCATTTAGGCAACGGCCTGTCCTCTGCTGCCAGTGTTCAAACATACAATACCTCCAAAGCTGGAATTTAAGGAGGTCATCCTCACTCCCCTGCCACATGCAGGAGGTGCCTGTGCACAACAGAGTCCCAGCTGGGACACAGAAGACATGCTAGTCCCGTGTCTTTCTGCTTCTGCTTCTCACCGCCTTCAGGTTGCTCCTGAAATCTCCACACTCAGAGGTCTGATTGTCCCCGATTCCCCTCAGCACTTGAGTTCTGGGTCCATGATTTGTTTCCAGAGTTGGAGGGTCTCGTGAGGGCTACGCCGGTGCACCAAGAGTAACTTGCTGTGCACACAGGGGTTCTCGCGATCCTTCTCTGCAATGTCAAAGGTCTGGAAGCCAGGATGGGGCTCAGGATGGATACCCAGGGCTTGGAAGCAGAGCCCCGTGTAAACATCATCAATAGGGTAGAAAGCTATATGTTGAGAAACACGCTGGAGCCACCGAGCTAGTGGTCCCGAGAAAATGTAGCCACCACCCCCTGCATAGGCTGGGTAAGGTCCTACATAGTACGATTCCGGCACATAGTATTTGCTTTTGCGGACACGGAACGGCGAAGCGTTAGCCATCACCTGGCCCGTGTACAGGGGCTTGCGGACATCTAAAGATCCCAGGTAATCCAAAACCTTGGGCGTGTTGATAAAAACGTCATCATCCCCCTTGAGAATGAAGCGGACATCCTGACAGTATTCTACTGTCCAGTTGAGGAAGAGGTGGTCCTTCAGGGTCAAATTGAAGAAAGTGTCCTCAAAGTCCCACATCAAGATGTCACCAAACATCCGGCTCTCGTACTCCACCAGCCGTTGCAAGCGAAGCCCCAAACGGCTCTGGGCTGTGCCCAACAAGAAAACAGTGCGCACTGGTAACCCACCAGGAGCACCTTCGTGCCCCCACGTGTCCCGCACGGCCTGGCGGGCAGCAAAGTTACCGGGCAAAGATTTGATGGCTAAGAGCAAGAAGGTGCGGTTCTTGCTGCCGGTGGCACACTTGGTCGGCTGGTTGATCAAGAGGGGAAAGGTCCGGCATTCGTCGTACAAAACGAAGTTCCTGTAAAGCTCTGGATAGGAACCAAAGTCTTTGATCTTGGCCACTCTGTCTCCTGTTCCAGGACCAAAGCATTCATTCCTGGAAGCATTGGCCTCCAAGTCACCCTCTAGGACCCGAAAGATACGGTGCTGTTTCTCATTCCAGTAAGCTTTGGCCCTTGGGATGCTTTGGCGCAGCTGCTGCAAGGACGCATTGAAGTGTTGCGGGAGGAATACCAGCGACTCGTCGTTCAAGGACTGAGCGGGCGTGATGGAGCTGCTGTGCCAACCGACTCCGTGAGGGGTTGGGAAGTGTTCATCCTGTTCGGCACTCCACTCCAAGTAGGCCTTGAGGGCTACTAGTGTCAGCAAAGCGGTGGCCACCGTGAGGCATCGTGAATCTTTCATCTTCTTCCTAGGGAGGGGGGAAAAAACAAGCAAAGCAAAAGTTGAGAACTGGAAAGGGACTAGGACCCAGAATCATTTGGTAAAGCTGGACTTAGGGACATTCGGGACAGATAAAAAAGAAGCAGGCAGTTAAATTATAGACTTTGTTATTGCTGCCAGTAGCAACAGCCACCAACTTGGATAGGTTTGAAAGAAGAGTTTTAGACCAATGCATGAAGAGTAGTCTGCAGAAGAGAAGGTTAAGAGGGGACATGATAGCCATGTTTAAATATTTGAAGGGACATCACGTTGAGGAGGGAGCAGGCTTGTTCTCTACTGCTCCAGAGACTAGGACAAGGAGCAATAGATTCAAGCTGCAGGAAAGCAGATTCCACCTGAACCTCAGGAAGAACTTCCTGATGGTCAGAGCTGTCCGGCAGTGGAATCTGCTGCCTTGGAGTGTGGTGGAGTCTCCTTCTTTGGAGGTTTTTAAGCAGAGGCTGGATGGCCATCTGTTGGGAATGCTTTGATGGGTGTTCCTGCATAGCAGGGGGTTGGACTGGATGGCCCCTGGGGTCTCTTCCAACTCTATGATTCTATAAGAGTAAGGCTAGTTCTGATGGGGATATATTCTCTCCGGCACTCAAAACAGTAATCCTTCAGCAGCATTTGCTGGAGAACAAGAATAGGAGGCTGTTGTTGCTTTCATGCCTGTTGTGGGCTTCCCATGAGGGCAACTGGGTAGCCACCGAGTAAACAGAATGCTGGACTAGACAAGTTTCTAAACTGCAGAAGAAAGAGACAGCAGTTAAAAAAAAAAAGACAGATTAATAACAGAATGCTGTTATAAAGCAAATGCATCAGTCAGAGGTCACCAAAAGACATGCAATTTCTTTCTATGGAACAGTGTAATGGTTATGCAACCAAAGGTGAATAAAAACAACAATAACATTATTGCTGAGTGCTATTCCAAACAATCTGGCAAATAATGAGAATGAAATAGCTACAGATAGAATCACAGTAATAGATCAGGGCGAGAATGCAGAAAATCCAGCAGGTAACTGTCCAGCCTCTTTTTGATGAGAGAGGCCGATCCCACAACCTCTCTAGGTAATTAGCTCCATTTCCAAACTGCTCTCGCCATCAAGAAGTTCCTTTTAATGTTCAGTCAAAATCTACCACCCTGTAACTTTAAACTATTAGACCTGGTCCCACCCTCCGGAGCAGCAGAGGACAAATTTGCCCCTTCCCCTCTATGACTGCCCTTTAGATATTTATAGACGCCCTCCGTCTTCATCAGGCTGAACATGCCCGGCTCCCTCAGGCCTTCCTCATATGGGTTGTTCTCCATGCCTCTTATCACCCTTGTTGCCCTTCTCTGAACACGCTCCAACTTATCTATACCTTTCTTAAAATGAGCTGCCCAGAACTGAATACAGTACTCCTGATAAAGTCTGACTAATGCCGACTATAATGGTGCTATTATTTTCCTCGGCCTGGGAACAATGCTTCTATTAATGCAGACTAAAATATTATGTGCCTTCTTTGCTGCAGTGTCACACTGCTGGCCCACGATTTTAACACTGGCCTCCCAAAGTCCTAGTAAAGCACCCCAACTATTTTACTGAGCTGCCTCTAAAAGCTCCTTATTGCCTGTGGAATCAACACCATGCCTCCAAACAGCACTGTCTTTTCCACCAACTGATTCCCTGTAAGTCTGCATGTCTAGCTAGCCACGGGCACAAGGCAGATGGTGTTTCTGAGAACATTACCCTGAAAGTCCTGAGTTTCACCAACCTACCAATAACCCTTGTTGCCACCCGAGGGGACATCTATCCTGAGATCACCCTGCCTGAAGAACCATTTGTTTTTTCAGGGGATCCAGGTGGAGTCATTTCCATTTGCAACCTTTCTATATCTTCCACCATATCTTCTGGGTGTTTTCCTTACTGTAAGAAAATCTGCCTTTGGATTGGTTGTGCTAAGAACCACTCCCATGGCCACACTTGGTAGTTGAGTTGGCCCTCTTCTACCAGGCAAATGGGTTTCAGAGTTCTTGATAGGCTCATGGCCAAACATTAACAGCGGCCCAGTGGCATGAAAGGGTTCATTTGTATTACTGACCTTCTTTGATACTTTCTGCATTCACTTAGCAATTTTTGGCTGGGAACAAGATACGAAGCCTGAGAACTGATAGAGTAGATTTTCCTCTCTTGCTAACCTGCCTGTACAGTTCTCATAGCTACAAGGGGAAAGATCGGTCACACTCGCACACTTCGATTTGGTTTGCTTCTGCACTATATCAATCTTCCATTCGTCTCAGTTGGGAGGGTTCACTCCAGCCCAGGTGCCCCATACATCCAGCAATGGAGACTGAATTTGATCATTGCCCAGGGAGGGTCTGGTAGAATTTGTTGGGGCTATGGGGGCACACCAGACCCCACCAGCAAAAGGGCTGGAATGCTTCTCTGCTGTACACTGTTTGCTCCATTATTTACCACCAGTAAAGTTTATTCTACAGCAGTAAGGGAAGTCAGTGTTCAGCACCAAAAGAATCCTTGGCAAAGCTTGGAACTACAGCCAATTCCAGTACAGAAGGCACCTTGTGATTTACTTTCCGGAATCTTGTGACTGTATTTTCTGAGGCAGTTGGGTATTGGCCTGTACCACCACATTCCTGTATCACCTTACCTTATCTACCTGGAACTTTATCTGTATAACTTTTGCCCAGCAACATGATCACTATTTACAAGTCCAGTTAGGTTCCCATGAGCCAATCTCTCATGATAAGAGACTCTATCTCTCAGAGTTGAACAAGATAAGGATGATTCTAGAGTCTGATATTTAGAATTTCCTGTACTAGTAGTGTCGAGCTACACTCTTGGAAGAATGCATCTTAGTTATCAGGTGGACTGCATGCATCTTCTTATCTTGTAAATCATTTCTTGGCAGGTGAGACATAACAAAGTAAGCGTTTAGGTAGATGTTGGCCAACATAGTATAGCAGTTTGAATATTGGACTAGGCATCTAGGAGACAAGCGTTCAAACTCTCCGCAACCTTGTAAACCCATAAGGTGACCTTGAGCAAGTCCCAGTCTCTCAGCCTCAAAGGAAAGCAATGACAAACGCCCTCGGAACAAATCTTGCCAGGAAAACCCCATGACAGGGCTGCCTTATGGCCGCCATAAGCTGGAAATAACTTGAAGGCACACAAAAACAACAAAATAGCATTACACAAGCAGCAACACTTTCTTGAAGATTGTGCAAAGGTGATACCCTCTTCAGGGTTGCAGAAGACTAGGTGAGACCAGCTACACGAGCCCAGGAGCGCTGCCTAAAAGGTTTCTCTTAAGGTTTCCTAGCGATAGATGGGGTTGTCCAAGAGAACAGCACACCGTTCTGTCATTCATTGTACAATCAGTTGCACAACAGTGTAATCCAATATGGCAGCATGTTCACTTGTGACATTTTACACTATACCACCAGTTGATAAGACCTCAGTCTGCAAAATATTATTAAATATCCATACTGGTTTTTTTTAAGTTCATTAATTAATGCAGATATGTGGGATAATTAATTTAAAAAGCTATAATGGCATAGAACTGCAGCAGATAGATTTATTTATTTTTTACAACCTCAGTACAAGAAGTTGCTTCTTTTCTGTTCACAGTGCTGGTTTTCCATCTCCAGGGAATTAACACCATAAGAGCAAGACTGGGGGTGACTGGGGGTTTCTGGGAATTGTGGTCCAAAAAAAAAAAATTCTTCAAATTCTGCCTAGACGGGAAATATCCAAGCCTTCCAGATGATGTTGGATGGCAGTTCCCCGAATTCCTTGCCATTAGCTGTTCTAGCTAGTGCTGCTGGGAGTTATAAGCCAAAGCATGATTCCTACCTATGACTTAGGGCAAGCACTCACATTTCTGAGTGTGGGATTTGTGGGATCCACATTTCTGGGATCACATTTCTGCAACAGTTGACTCAGTTCTGCCCTCTCTTTCTCTGCTGCAACAGGTATTTGGCAAATAGGAGGGAATTAAATCCTGCCTGCATAGCTACACTGAAAATTGCAAAGGTGAGGACAAAACAGCAAAGTTGCGAGACCGTTATTTCCTCCTGGTAGGTAAGCAAAGGAGAACACGTGTTTCAGTGAATTCGTATACCCAAAAGAGCAGCTAACACATTTCCCTTGGCAATTGCCAGTGTACAAATTAGGTGCAATGAGCTACTGGACCCATTTCTCTCCACATTACATCTTTTCCATTATCTCTCCCTTTCTTTGTCGCTTGCAAAGGTTTAAAATCCAAAGGCCATCAGGGAATCCTGTGGGATTGCTTCCTTTTCTCTGTTTCCTGTGCACGAGGCCATCTGATGATAATCAAGACACACAGAACATTTCAGCCTTCCTGGGCACACAATAAGTGATTGAGAGCGTGCAGTCCTTGGACAAGGAAAGTTACAAAGGAAGCCTAGGAATAGGGAAACTGCTGAACTGAATTATATTCACTAATCCCAGTCCATTAGCAGAGAGAGGCATGAACACAGACAGTGGCTTCCTGGCACGATGCTTCCATTACTACATGAATCCTCACTACTCCATATATAAGAAAGGAATCTCCTCGGATAGTTTTGAAGCTGACTTTTGGTAAGTAGATTTTTTGCTTCCGCACATCAACACTAACTGACCGCTGTAAAAACCTGAAAGACCTGTAAGGCAGCCCTTTGAAAATTTGGGGCAAAGGGTTACCATTTGCATCTTTCTGGATCTATTACATCCCATCCCAGTCCCACAACTCTGCAACTATGCTTTCTGCCCGAGGCCTTAATATCGCTCAGTACTGCATCTGAAGAAATGGGTTTATATACAGTAGGCCCTTCATGTTTGCTAGGGTTTGGGGCACAGACCCCTGCAAAAGTGAAAAAAAAATCACAAATATCAAAATGTGTGTGTGCCTGCGGGAAGGAGGCTAGGGCAGGGTGGGGAGAACAGGCACCCAGGGTCCACACCCGGTCAAGGAAAGGAGAGGGAAAGCTGGTGGGTTGGCACGGTGGCCCTATATTTCCTCTCTGTCTCACCCATCTCCTTTCTTGGGTGTGGGGAGGAGGACATCAGGAGAGGGTTTGTGGGGCTGAGAAATTCGTCTATGAACTGTCTTTAACTGGCCAAGCAGTGGCTGGTGGAGGAGGAGGAGGAGGAGGACCAGAGGCAGGTTTTTAAAGGGCTGCGCATCCTGATCAGATCTGCCAAAAAGGAAGGTTCTTTCTCTCTCTCTCTCGTTCTCTCTCTCTCACACACACACACCCTTAACAGTATGCACATCTGAAATGAAACACGCCTCAGTACACAAAAATATACTGAAATTTCTAGAGACTTCCTAGAGCTTCTTCCAAAATGCATCCAGGAACAATAGTTTTCTTTCACTGCTCGCTACGTTTCTTATAATTTCCATTTTGGTGGCCAAACCTATAAATCTATGCACTTTGAAGAGAAATCATTTTATTTTGGCATGAGCCCACAGGAAATACAGTCTTCTTCTTTGATGGAGAATAATATTCAGGTCTCAGGAATGTATGACTTGTTATACTGTTGCCAGGTGGGATTAAGGTTTAAATAGAAGGGCAGGGAGACAATTGCAAACATTGATCATAAACCCTGAAAGGACTTGGCTGGCGTAACGTTTCCCAATGTTAGGAAACAGCTAACATACAAGTCTGCTATTCTGTTAGCTGTCTCTGTGATGTCAAAGAAATTATTCTACTAGCTGTCTCTGTGATGTCAAAGGAATGTATCCTACAAAACACCATGAACGACAAAATCTTTTTACCCGGGTGTGTAGGTAGTTTATCACTTAAATTTAAACGGCAGCTTTTCTGATACAGATGCTATGTCGTGTCACGCCCCTCTACTCTTAAACAAATCCAAAAGCCTGCCAGCTTTGGCAAAGACAATGCATTTCTCCTGGTATCAGCCAGCTCCCTAATCGGTGGGGATGCAGAGCAAACATTAATTGGGTTCCTCAGCAGGCTGAAAGTGGATACTTGGACATCTCTCCACCGAGCCTGCAGTTGGAGAAGGCTCCTTTATCTTTAATGATTGTGCAAAAGAGGAAATTTCGTATCTTCCAACTGTCCCGTTAGGACAGGGACAACCAAGATTAATCTGCTGTCCCACTTTTTCAGCTGCCTTTAAAATGTCCCAGTTTCTCTCTCCTCCTCAGCTTGCTTCAACTATTGCAAACTGAGTCCAAAGGGCAAAAATAGTTTGCAGATAATTAACTGCAAAGCTGTGGGAAGGCCAGGAGGAGGGGGAAGTCTTGCCTTTCCCAGTAGACTCAGCCAGAAGCAAACTGCTGCAGTCTCTCTTAGCTTGTCTGTTCTTCCTCATTAACAACATTTGCTTTCTTGACTACACGTTGATGTTGCTTGTTGATTTTTTCCCCTCTTTTCATTACAGTTTGCAGGGAGGAGGTCAGAGTTCTTTCGTATTTTAGTCGTAGGTAGGATGTGTTTAGTGTAGCAGATTACTTTAGTACAGTTGGCTCTCCATATCTGCAGATTCTGTATCCACGGATTCAACTAACCACGGCTTGAAAATTTAAAAAAAAATCCAAAAAGCAAACTTTGATTTTGCCATTTTATAGAAGAGGCGCCATTTTACTACACCATTGGACCTAATGGGATTCGAGCATCCACAAATTTGGGTATCCAGTGGGGGTCCTGCAACCAAACCCTTGCAGATATGGAGGTCCCACTGCAATGGGTTTTGTTACTATGTCTTAGTTACAGGCCATTTCCACACTACTCTGTTCTAGTGTTATTATTCCACTTTCAACCTCCTATGGAATCCTGGGGTTTGCAGTTTAGGGAGCGGCCTTTAGGATTCTCAGCCAGAGGGCTCTTGGGCCTCAGGAAACTACAAACCCCAGAATTCCACGGGATGTGGAAAGTGGAATAATAGCACTAGAACAGTGTAGTGCAGAAATGGCCTTCGTTTAGTTTAGTCTCGTTTAGTTTTAGTTATACATGTACCGGCTTCTCCCACTTATCCGACAAGTTAGGGACCGGAGCACTGCCAGAAAACAGAACTGGTCGAAAAGCAGAACCCATGTACTGTACTGTAGGGAGCATAAAGGACTTATGAGGCCTCGCTTAGGACCGACCGCACAGGCGCTGCTTGCAAAGTCTTTCACCTGGCTTCGCGCCTCTTTTCCCCCTCGGCTTGTTCTGCAAGCAACACGCGCGTGCGAGCAGTCCCAAGCAAGCCTCTATAGGCAAGAAGAACTGATGAAAGAGTGGAACCCCCCCTCTCCCGGTCAAATTAATGGAACTTGGCCTTAATTTGGAAGCACCAAAAGTGCAAGACATCAGAAAACAGGGCATCAAAAGGTGGGGCTTCCGGTATATTGTTTTTGCATGGTTGCTTCTTTTTCTCTTTGTTCCTCTTTTTTTCCCCCCTTTTCTTCCTCTGTCGTTGCGAATTAGTCCGTTTTTGTTTCTGAACCCAAATTAGTAAATATTGAATTAGCAAAGGAAGGCAGCGCAATTCCCACCCCGGTGTCATGTGACCATTGGTCCTTTCAGGTCCCCCCCCCCGACACAGCTTGCAGAGAATCTGTTCCCCAGTAAGCCAACGGGAAATATCATCCCACAAAATGTTCCGGCTTAATTAATCCCTGTGTCCTCATCCAGCCTGATCTATGGCCAGGTATCAGCAAAGAGGCCACACCCTACCTGAAGGCTATGGGTCACAAGCAAAACTGGCACAGGTGTCTTCCTCCTGGCACAGCCTCTGGGGGCTCTTCCACACTACGCAATTACACTACTTTCACTGCCATGGCAGCATCCTCTGGAGTCCTTGGATTCGTAGTTAAAGGAAATGTACTTAGAATCCCCAGCCAGAGAGCTTTAGCGCCTCACCAAACTACAAACGCCAGAATTCCATAGGATGTATTCATGGCAGTTGAAGTGGAATCGTGGCTCTGAGCTTTTAGGTCAACTTTTGGCAACGCTATCATGGGGTTTTCTTAGCAAGATTTGTTCAGAAGAGGTTTGCCCTTGCCTTCCTCTGAGGCTGAGAGAAAGTGGACATGATAGCTATGTTTAAATATTTGAAGGGATGCCATGTAGAGGAGGGAGAGGGCTTGTTTTCTGCCGCTCCAGAAACCAGGACAAGGCGCAATGGATTCAAGCTGCAGGAAAGGAGATTCCACCTGAACCTCAGGAAGAACTTCCTGACGGTCAGGGCTGTCCGGCAGTGGAATCGGCTGCCTCGAAGCGTAGCGGAGTCTCCTTCCTTGGAGGTTTTTAAGCAGAGGCTGGATGGCCATCTGTCGGGAGTGCTTTGAGGGTATTCCTGCATGGTAGGGGGTTGGACTGGATGCCCCGTGTGGTCTCTTCCAACTCTACATTTCTATGATTTCTATGATTTCTATTTAAAGCCACCCAATGGGCCTACATGACCAAGTGGGGATTTGAACACGGGTCATCCACAGCTAGGCCATTTCCACACTAGACTGTTATAGTGCTATTATTCCACTTTCAACTTCCTATGGAATCCTGGGGTTAAGGCCCCTCCCTAAACTGCAAACCCCAGGATTCCATAGGATGTTGAAAGTGGAGTAATAGCACTATAACAGTCCAGTGTGGAAATGGCCCTAGTCCAACACCCACATTGCTATACAATAACGTGGAGACATCACTTGCTCGTAAATGTTTCTGGTTCTCAAACAGAGCTGTCAAACCATCTGAGTGATGCTCAAGAAGCAACCTTTGCCCCCGCTTTCCCAAACATCCAACAACAAACCCAAAGTGCCATACTTTTCTTCTGGACAGCATAATTTCTGTAACAAAACGAAAGGATGCTTCAGGTTGTTTCTGGAAGAAAGGCACGGAACACCAAGTTCTTCTGCCTTTGGGACTGAAGTGGATTTTTTCCCATGCAAAGACCGTCAGGGCAATGATACCATCAATGCTGGGGAGAAGGCAGCTCCATCCCAGACTTTGGAAAAGTTCCTTTTTGGGACTTTTGCTCCCAGAATGCCCCAATCACCAAGGCCACCGATACCAGCAACAGTGAGGAAGTTCCTGCAATAGTTTTAGGGAAATCTACTTTTTGGGGACTACAACTCCCAGAAAGTTGTCGTCCGGAAACTCCCAGAAAATTATTGTTGGAAGTTGTAGTCCAAAAAGTCTCTTTTCCATGCTCTGTTTGGCTGTAGAAATAAAGCATGCCACCGCTGGTCTAATCTGTTTGGATGAAGAAACCAAGTACACGACCGTTGGTCTACTGCGACTCCTGGGACCCACATGTGGGCCACCATTTGCCCACCTACAAGTTGGGTCAGGGGTTACAATCCCATCTGCAATCAAGAAGGAAACAAAACGCCTTTTCCTTTGTGCCTCCTATCAATTGCTGTTCCTTGTCCACAAACACCCTGGGTGTTTGTTGTTTGTTCTGCGAAGAGAATTCTAAATATAAAATCCCAGCAGCATTCTTTGCAGCCTTTGAGAGCACTTCATCTGACACGGGGCAAGATAAGACACATACCTGCCACGCTGGGTAGAAATCCTACATCGCTGCACGCTGGCAGCCAGCATCAAGGCATGCCGTTGAAAGAACATGTGAGCCCTCGTGCAAACATGAGTCATACCCTCCTGTCTGTCTGAAACTGGACGGATTGTGAATCTCCGACCCATCTATGCCCATGAGGTACTTATTTAATATATATTTATTACATCAAATATTCCAGTTTTTTTCCAAAGACCTCAAGATGGTGCATGTGGTCCTTTTCCTCTCCACCTTACCCTCACAACAAACCTACAACGTAAATCAGGATAACCAGGCTCATGTCACCCCAGGGAATTTCATGGGTTTGGTCAGAATTTATTTGCTATATGTTTATTGCATTTATGTTCCACTTTTCCTCCAAAATTCTCAAGACAGTGTATATGTTCATTCTCTGCCCCACTTTATCCTCACAATAGATCTGCAAGGTAGGCTAGCATCACTGGGCTAACAACATCCCCAAGTGAGTTTCGTGGTGCAATTGAAAATAAGGTCACGAATCTCTTAAGTCCCAGTCAATGCTGACCATTATACCACCTCTTTGATAATTTGGCAAAATGGTTTGCACAATCCACGCTGCCAAATACATTTGAAGGCAGGGAGTAATAACTTCATCCAAGCAATGGCTTTATCAAACATCAACACCCTATATAGTCCTACACCTGTCAGGTAGAAGCACAAACTAAGGGACCCAAAAGTCCTACGTTTTGTTCCTGTTCTTTCTGATTTTATTTTGGAGATCCATACGCATTTTGTTTAGTCCAGAACATCTTCTGTCACCTCTCAGTATAATTGGATCCCTTCTATACCAGCTCCTGAGGTTGGTTTATTTTAAGCCAGGATGAAATTGGAAGAGAGGCAGTCTGGAGTAGTGGTTTGAGCACAGGACAACGACCCTGGGGACCAGAGTTCAATTCCCCACTCAGCTGTGGAAACCCCCTGGGTGACCTTGGGCGTGTCACACAATCTCAGCCCCAGAAAACCCTATAATAGCTTTGCCTTAGGGTCACCAAAAGTCAGAAGCGACTGACAACACATAAAATCGGAAAGAACTTGGGTGCATTCAGACTGATTAAAACTTTTCAGATTTTGTTCCTGTTCTTCCTGATTTTATACTGTCTTAAAATAAACCGACCTGGAGCGCTGGTCGAAAAGGTCTCTGGTCATATGGGAAGCTGACAGAAAATATTCTGGGATAAATAAAACATGTGCAGATCTCCAACATAAAACTGGAAAGAATAGGTACAAAAACTTAAATTTACTGCTCCTTTTAATCAGTCTGAATGGACCCAATAGGAATAAAATCTGGGATTTTTCGATCAGCCTGTATGCCTCCTCTCAAAGTTGTTGGACTGCAGCTCCCAGCATTCATCCCTATTAGATCTGCTGGCTAGGGCTGACGGGAGTTGCAATCCGGCAATTCCTGGGGGATGCAGGATTCCCCCTCTGGAAGAAAGGGGAGCAAAAAGTGGCCCTGAGCAGCTGGCTTCTATTGCAGAGGGAAACTTCCCAACTTCCTGCTCCTTTGCTTTCTGTCATGACAGCCCTTCCATGCTTCTACCCAACCACAGCACAAAGCCCTCTCCGAAATAATGGTCACCACAATCCAGAGGTTGGGAGAATTATTTTTTCAGCTGCAACTACTGAAGTCCCACAGCCAGTTTGGCCACCGGTTGGGGACGCCTGGGTCTTTATTTTAACCAGCTGTGCCATAGCCCAAGTCACTACGATCACCACCCTCAAGGATCACAGTGGAGGAAATCTATAGAAACTTGACATACGTTACCAAAATTTCTTGTTCTCCATACCGTGTCTTTTGGTTCCCCACTCTTCTTATCATAGGTAGACAAAACACAGATGCTTCACCAGGGCCACTTCCTGATTTTGCTCCATAATTCGGCTTGTTTTTTATTTTTTATTTTTTTTTAAGCAAGAAGAACTCCTATCACAAATCACAGCCCTCTCTCTGTGGCTTAAAGCATTTTTAACACGAGCAAATGCATTTTGTCCTAGCTGTCTCACTCACATTGCCCTGTAATTTATTCCATCTATCACAGAAAGAACCACGAAATGGAAGGAAGCAAGGCAGCGAGAAACGATTTCCCCCTGAACTCCAGATTTGTCAGGCTACGCACCCTGACGATAAAATACTTTTCAGCCACGGTGTTGTCCTCTGCCTATGTGCCCAGACACGCAGTGTGCAATCCCATGCACGTTTATGCAGAGAGCAAGTCCTACCGTGTGCTTGCAACTGTGCAGTCCCAACCGTGCAGTCCAAGCCCCTTCCCACCAGCATTCAGTAAGGCTGACTCCCTGGTACAAATATATTTAGAAAAGTTAAGAACCACAGTGATCTCACCTTAAACCGGTTATGAGAAAGGGGTATATCTTTTCTTCTCTCTGTCTGAAGTGTATTGCTCCTCTCTCTCAATTCCTCTTTCTCTCCTGTTCTGTTTTCTCTCTCTTCTCCCTCCAGGCAATGTGGGTGTCCTCACACAGACGCGCGCACACAGATACGCTTGAGACGCACATCCCTGACATGCAAGGCAGAAACGAAACTTCCCTCCTTTTTTACAGAACGGCAAACAATAAAAGCAACCTTGCAAAAAAGGTTTTTTAAAAAGAGCCAAGTGAGAAATTTCTTTAAAACAGTTCAAAACAGAGACAAGAGCCAACAGTTTCTGCTTCTCCCAACACACACACACACACACAGTACAGGGAAGGCAAAGGGTGGGGCATTTTTCGTAAAATGCATCTTAATATTTCATCTCCTATCAAATATTCATGCTGCCAAGGCCGTGGGAGAGTGCTCCTTGGCAGCTGCAGCAAAGAAAGGATTTGCCAGGCAACTGAAAAAAAAAAATAAACCACTAGTCCGTCTGCCCAGGAAAGAAAGCTGAGGTAGAAACACTCACCTGAGTAAGGCACTTCCTCAGGATATCATCATCATCACCACCACCACCATCATTAATATTATTATTATTACCACCACTATTATTATCATCATTCTGCCTTTTCCCCCAGAATTGGGACATCAGGTGGCTTTCAATCGCAAACAAGAACAACACAGCTAAACACATACAAAAAGTCAGCATTAAAACAGACTGCAACTCTTCACAATACTAAAATTATTTAAAACATACCCTTAGATTTAAAAAGCAAGATGCACGTCTTTCTCAGCTACCCAGAAAAGATTGGGCAAACAAGCGCATCTTGTGGACTGCCTTTGCCAGAAACAATTTGGACGCCTTGCTCTGCTGCACCACTGGTAAGAAAGTCAACAGGCGGGCAAATGATTATTGTGGCTAGATCTCAAAAGACAAGCATTGCTTTCAAATCTCATTCTCTCTCTCTCTTTGTGTTTTCTTCATTTGTTGGACTTAGATCTTTTTCATACTACACAACTCTAGCAATTTGATAGCATGTTATCTGCTAAGTTTGCATCCTGCAGAATGCTGGGATTTGTAGTATTCTCTCACAGACAGTTCCTGTGTCCCACAAAACTATAGATCCCAAGTTTCCATGGCAGAGTGAAGAAGAACACACAGGCCAGGAAAAACTGCAGCAGTTTGCTTTTGCCTGAGTCTCCTGGGAAGGGAAAGAGTCTGCCCAGCCTTCTACTCTCTCTCTTGATGAGTTAATTGCATGCAAACTACTTTTAATACTTTGAACTCAATTTTTTGCAGCAAGTGAAGTAAGCCGGGGGAAAGGAGGAGGAGGAGAGAGAAACTGGGACATTTTAAAAGCAGCTGAAAAAGTGGGATGACAAAGGATTAATCAGGATTGCCCATGCCAAATCCAGACAGTTAGAGGATATGCGGTCCCTTCTCTAGAACATTTACCTTAGGAGGGTGGAGTCTGAGAAAGCCAATTCATTCCTTCTTCCCTGCCTCCTCCCCTACTCCTTAACTTTTCTTCCCCTTCTTAACTAATGCATCAATTAAGGGCTCATCACTAGTCCTTATTATTCTGTTTTGGAGAGTTTTAAAACAATTTTATTTTAATATCTATACTTTTTGTGTTCCTAGAGATTTCATCCTGCATTCAAGTGGGACAAAAGGCCATTACCTTATTTCTGGGTGGTCCCACTTTGTGCCCAGACTAATTGGCATTAAACCACCCAAGTTTACTATTAAAGGTTAACTAGTTAGGCTTTTTAAAAGATTTAATTTATTAAAGGATATTTAACAATAATGCCCCTGCTGCTTCAGACCAAATGCATGCCCAAAAATCCGGGGTGAAAAATCACCCCATGTTTTTTGAGGTGGCAGTAAGAAATGCGCCCAAAACCTAAGTCCTCTGTTGATACAGGAAATAACTGTAGGGAAATTTCCAAAGTATGAGGATGGGGAAAAGACTGTTCCTCCGGTCAGAGCAGGAGGGTAAATTGGACGCTGCAAGGAAGACCCCAGGCAAGCAAGACAATCTGTGCAAAACAAGGCCAGTTCAGTGGCCTGGCATCTCAGCTACACAGCAAAACTTTAAAGGTCATCACTTCTAATTGCTGTCTGCCATCACCACCTCTTCCTTACCACCAGTAGTGGAACTAGATTTGCAAAAATCTTGGGCATGAGGGCAGAAGACGTCGGGCATATTTTCCACACCAACATAAGAAGAGTGTGTGTAACATGACAGCTTACCATAGCCAATAATAGAGACCTAAATCCAGTTGCATGGGGTGGTGGTTTGAGCATTGGGCTATGAACCTGGGGCCCAGGGTTCGATTCCCTGCTCAGCCATGAAAACTGACTTTGGGGACATCACACACTCTCAGCCCCAGAAAACCCTATGTTACGTCATTGTAGGATGACCACAAGTCAGAAACAACTTGAAGGTACATAACAATAATAAACTCCATTAAGGTAGATCTGCTGGATCAAGGCAAACTTGGTAAGTTATAACTTTAATTAACTGCTCTCCACTCAAGATGGGACTAACAACTGGTTTTAGGCTTCTGTTTAGAGGAGAGTTGTAAATCACATAGCTGGCAGATGCCATGGGATTTCCCAGCTTTCTTCCTGGTTGGCACTTATGTCCAGGACCGCCGGCACTTTCAGCCCAAGAATATCCAAAGAGCCGTGTCATTCCCACCCCTGCTTTAAATTCTGGCTTAAACACGATTGTTAGTTCTGAACAGCGTGGGCTCATTTATTCAACAAGTCCCCATTTTCTCTTATCTAAAAGGTTTAATCTAGACCCTACCTATGGCTTATTATAACGTGCCTTCAATCTCACTCTGAACTCCTAGGGTTTTCTTGGCAAGATTTCTTCAAGAGAGGTACTATGACCCTCCCTTGAGTCTGAGAGAGTGTGGCTTGCCCAGTGGACTTTCTTGGCTGAGCAGGGATTCAACTTCGGTCTCCTAGAGTCCTAGCCAAAGCTCGAACCACTACACCAGACTGATTCGTAGTTATACATAACTTATAAAGCCAGGAAAGAAAAGTTGTCAGTCCTGTATTGGAGCCTTTTTTAAAAAAAGACTTGGCACTGAAACACCGGGATGTTTTCTCAGCTTCAGGTGAGCCGAAAGCTGAGTTAGCATCACTTTTGGTTAAATGCACTCTTTGGGACATTTTAAACGCTTAAACTAAGTAGGATTTTGTGGCTGGATGTGCTGGTTGACCTTCACGCATTTGGAGTTGGCAACAGGTTAATTACAGGTTGGGCAAAGAGTAACTTCCGTCTGCCCAACCGGATGACCACACTGACCCAACCGGCCCAATGGTGGTGGTGACTGGTGGGAGGATGCAAAAGGAAAAAGGAACTTGAAAGACTGGCCTGTGTGCAACAGAACAGATTCTGGGCCAAAGTTTTAGGATGAGGAAACTCTGAGCAAGAGATGCAGCTTTCTCATCTCTGATGCAGGCTGCTCTTACATTGAGTAACTGTGCGCCTTAGGAGAAGACAAGGCCGGGGGGGGAAAAAACGCCTCGGTTTGGCTGTGGTGACTAATAGTAGCAGCCTCGCCTTCACTTAATCAAGTAATATCAGCAAGGGTTACACAAAATACCATGATGTAGGGTGGGGACTCATTTGCAGAATTATTGCAAAAATACAAATGGTATCCAGCCACTGGGAACTTGCCAGGCTATCGTATGCCATGGCATCAGTACCCTTACTCTCTCTTCTCCCTGGCACATGTATTCCCCATGACTTGAGCCATTTCTGCACTAGACTTTTATAGCGCTATGATTCCACTTGAAACATCCTATGGAATCCTGGGGTTTGCAGTTTCGGGAGGGGCCACCTGGCCCCTCCCGAAACTGCAAACCCCAGGATTCCATAGGATGTTTCAAGTGGAATCATAGCGCTATAAAAACCTAGTGCAGAAATGGCCATAGTTAGAGCTTGGGGGAGCTACATTTCCAGATCTACTTGTCTACATGGCTGTTACCAGGCTGGCTTTGGAGGGTCCTGGGAGCTGTAGTTTAAATAAGTAAATTTCTTAAGCTCTGGCTATGGATGCAAGACTGTTCTTACTGACAGGCTCTTGCCTTGGCTTATGCAGCCTAAAAGCTTTCACAATTACCATAGGTGTGGCTTGACTTCTTCAGTATGTTCAGTACCACAGGCATTTTTTATTTTTAAGCAACAGAAAGTGAACTGCACCAATTACCTTTGAATAGCAAGAAAGTAATTTAAGTGCAGGTGAGTGAAATTGCATATATTTGTTACATGGCCGCCTACTGTATTTTTCTGAGCAGAGTCCACAGTTTTCATCAGAGGGATCCATGTCTGAGAACCACTGGTATGGAAATTTCCTCAAGGAACATCACTGATAAGAAGGAGAGCGGGTGCTTATTCACACCATCAACTGCCAGTCAGTATATGATAAAAACAATGAGCCCCACTAATGCATGTATTTGACTAAGGCCATTTCCGCACGACACTCCTATAGTGCTATTATTCCACTTTCAACATCCTATGGAATCCTGGAATTTGCAGTTTAGGGAGAAGCATAAAAATCTGCCAATATATCATCATGTGGCACACAGAAAAAGGAACTCCTCTCTGTATGTATCCAAGCAAATCTTTGAAAAGATTTTACTCCACAAATCCTCAGCTAGAATTGCTACTGAGTGGGGGATTCTGGGAATTATAGTCCCAAAACATTAATTGTTCCAGCTCTGTATTACACTTAACAACTGCACCACTCTAATACTATTTTCAACGCCCTGGCTCCATTCCATGGAATCTTGGGATTTGTAGTTTCCTGATGAATTTAGAATTCTGTGCCAAAGAACTGCGTTGGCTCATCAAATCCTGGGATTCCATAAGATGCAACAATACTAGTTAAAAGGGTATCAATGAGTTCTGTAGCATGAAAGAGACGCCAGGAATCCTTTCATACTACACAAATACAAACTTTGATACTACTTTAAATGCCATGGCAACATCCTTGGGATATAATTCTGCAGTCTACAGTTCTTAGGCAGGGAGCTCTAGCAGCTCACCTAACTACAAATTCCAGAAGATGCATCCATAGCAGTTAAAGTGCATGTAGGTTGCCAGAGTGAAAAACTGCAAAGGGCTCCTGTGGTTGTGCAGAAGGAAGAATTTCAGCAAGTACTGCTTGTCACAAGATCAGGTAACACACACCACCTGGGGCTCATTCACACTACAGAATTACAGCGCTACTATTCCACTTTTAACTACCATGGTTACACCCTGTGGAATCTTGTGGTTGGCTGCTGTGGGACAGGCTACAAGGATTATCTGCTACAAACCCCAGGATCCCATGGGATAGAACCATGGCAGTTGAAGTGGAATAATAGTGCTATAATTGTGTAGTATGAATGGGCCCTTGCTGAAATTCCATCTTCTACACAACTGGTAAGAGGTGGTGTGACGAGGCCCCGGATTCTGGAAAGGTTTCCCAATTCCGCTTGGAGATTCTGGGACTTGCAGTCAAAAGAAGGGGCAGATTCTCCCCCGAGTCCGCTCTGAATTCTCACATGGGCAACCTTATAATGATTGGTGATTGCCAAGTGGGTGAGGCATGGAAGACAGGGGTGGCCACATGTTCTATTTTTAGTGTTCTCCAGCCACTCACTTCTGTCCTTCACCAGCAAAATAAAAATCACACCCACACCCCAAAAAAACCCTTTCCGTGAAAGCGCTATCTTTGGCTAGAAGGGAACCCACATAAACCTGGAGGCTTCTCAAACCAAACAGCTCTATGCCTCAAAAAGCATAAAAGTAAAAACAGAACTGAGGAAAGTGTAGGTAGAGGGGTGTGTGTGTGTGTGTGTGTGTGTGTGTGTGTGTGTTGTGCAGGGAACTGAATTTAGTTACATGCCTGAGTCACATCTGTTATGAGAACCACAAGGAACTGGAGGAGGTGATAAGAAGAGTTGTGAGTGGGGCAAAAACAGCAATTATGTATTTTTTTAAGTGTGATAGTACAGCATCCGTTCATTCCATAGGAAGGATATGTAAGTCTGTAGGCCCCAAACTGGTTAAGGGAAGAGGGGCTAGTCCCCCTACCCTGTAAAACAAAGAGCAGAATTTATGTTGCAAATGCAACAATAAAGTGTGAGGGTGTACAAAAGAGTGACAGAGAGGGCTGGGGAGTTAAGAGTTAGAAAAAAAATTGGGTGGAGTCAAAATAAAAGTTTATAATACTATAAAAATATACGCTAAATATATCATTTTCTACTTACATTTTATGTATTTTAAAAAATACCAAATGCCTAGGAGGGCTGGCTAGGGATTCTGAGATTTCCAATGAAAGAAATAACTTTTCCAGCTTCTGAAAAGCATAGAATGCATTCGTTCTACTGCCACATTTATTGCTCCCAATTATGGCTCCAGAACATCACAGCCCTTTTTACAGTGATTCTGCTGGAAAATGAACAGCCCGGAGGAAAAGAAGAAATAATGAGTGAAAAACAAGAGACTGAGAATGAAATTTTTAAATGCTCTAATGACCTTTCCTGGGAGGAAGGGAGACAGAGCCATTATGGAACGGATTACTCATCACGGGGAGAAACCAATTGCTCCCTACATGAAGTACGCCAGTGAGAAGGGCCTTTAATCTGATAAATATCATTATGCTTCCCCAAATGCATATCAGGCAGACAGACCCCTACCTAAAATTAAGTTTCAGGCGTACAAGTAAAGACGAGAAAGCTTTTGCAAGGACAAGAGTAAACAGAGTTCCACGTTTTCAGACTAACTGCTGCTTTCACAAGGTTGGCTTCCAACGCAAGCAATCCATCAATTCCATCTTAGAGAGAGCAGGGATCCTTCCACACTACAGAGATATAGCACTATGATTCCTCTTTGCATCCAGGAAAGCCTGGGGGTTCTAGTTGGTGAGGTCTCTGGCGGGAAATTCTAAGTACCCCTCCCTAAACTACACATCCCATGATTACCTACGAGGCAGTCGTGGCAGTTAAAGTGGTACCATAGGGTTATAACAACACAGTGTGAAACAGCCTCAAGTAAGTTATTGTGGGTGAATGCAAGACCCTGAGTTATTCTACCCCAATGCCAGTTGGTGGATTCCATGCCAGCAGGGTGGTGATAAATCTCTCCTAATTCTAACATTAAAGGAATGATCTGAGGTCCCGAACCTTATTTTGGGGATATGTTTCAGCACTCTGGACAATTCCGTTAAAGTTCAGACTAAGAACCAGAGCAGATTCACCGTTGCACTGATACGGAAACCACCACTGATTCCGCTTGGCTAGTCCTTCCCTGGCAGCTCTTGCATGCCTGCTATGATTTTTGAGGCTGGAAGGCGAAGGCTGCCATGGCATGCCTGCTTCTGTGACTAAAAGGATAGAAAAGGGAGCTTTCTTGCAGATGGGAGACCGCCAGCGACTGCCAGGTGCCGTAGGCTATACTTCACAGGAAGGAACTGGCAAAACCACCGCTTCTGTATTTCCTGCCTGAGCAAACCCTATGACGTTCATGGGGTTGCCATAAGTGAATAGGTGACATGAAGGCACACACAAACACACACACACACAGACACACACACCTCTATCATTTGCAAACTGTGGTTAAGCCTGCAAACCTGCCTCTCACTGAGTAGCTGGAGGTTGCTCAGGCCAACCACACTCTCTGACCTCGGGCTGGGAACTGTTACCTGAAATGATACCAGGAAAGAGCAGGAAATACCATGTCTGAATCATCTTCGTTTCATATGTATTCCACACAATTTTTGTTCCTCTTATAGACTGGAATGTATTTTGAGCAACTGTTGTAAGCTGTTTGGAAAGTCTCAAAGGGGGAATATTAAGTTTTCCTAAGTGAAACAACAGTAATTGTTGGTGATGAGCCATACTACAGGTAAGGAGGAAAGCAGGTAAGTATTGCTATTATTGTCTTCTTCCTTCTTCTGTCCCCACTTCCCAGGTGGGACCCAAGGTTGCTTACAAGAGTTTTAAAACAGATAGAGCTAAAAAAGTTTACTTCATACAAGAAGCTGAAAATATGTTTGCTATCAATAAAGTGATAAGCCACTAAAATCAAACCATAAAAAATGCACAAAGGAGAAAAACAACACAGCTCATGAAAGGCTCTTGATCAGTCACTCCTAATGGCTGCATCAATAGGAGTATGGTGTCTAGATCGCGGGATGTAACGGTACCACTCTATTCTGCTTTGGTTAGACCTCATTTGGAATCCTGTGTCCAGTTCTGGGCACCTCAGTTCAAGAAGGATATCGACAAGCTGGAGCGTGTCGAGGAGGGCGACCAAAATGGTGAAGGGTCTGGAAGCCACGAAGCCCTATGAGGAGCAGCTTAGGGAGCCGGGGATGTTTAGTCTGCAGAAAAGAAGGTTAAGAGGGGACATGACAGCCATGTTTAAATATTTGAAGGGATGTCATGTTGAGGAGGGAGCGGGCTTGTTTTCCGCTGCTCCAAAAACTAGGACAAGGAGCAATAGATTCAAGCTGCAGGAAAGGAGATTCTACCTGAACCTCAGGAAGAACTTCCTGATGGTCACAGTTGCCCAGCAGTGGAATATGCTGCCTCAAAGGAGCGTGGTGGAGTCTCCATCTTTGGAGGTTTTTAAACAGAAGCTGGATGGCCATCTGACAAAGGGAGGGCTTTGATGTGGGTTCCTGCATAACAGAAGGTTGGACTGGATGACCCCTCGGGTCTCTTCCAACTCTATGATTCTATGATCTACCAAAACTTATCTGCCTATGAAAACATAGCAAGCCAGTCTTACCTCTCTGCGAAAGGAGCTGCAGCATCTGAGAGCAGCCACCTAGAAGGCATTCTCTAGGTTGGAACTTATAGGCACAGCTCCTGCTATCCAACACCCTCCCAGGGCATCCTGTTCACCCAACCATGGGAAAAGGTGGCAGCTGCTGTCAACGCGTGACGTGAAAATACTGAAAACTCCACCCTCATCACGGTAAAGTTGTTGCTGACATGAGAAGGAATGCCATGGTCTCTTAGCACTGCTTAATGGAGATGCCCTCTATTGTCTGGGTGGCATGTGGGCACTGCCAGTGCAACAGCTTGCCGGACGTATAGATTTATGTGATGTTTGTGTGGATGCTGCAGTGGTTGTTTTCGCACTGGCAGCTGCAATTTCTAGCCATGTCTCCCCTCCATTCAGACCGAGGGCTTACAGAATGTAGGCTTTTTATTGTATTGGGTTATTGTCAGTGCACCCTCTCTTCGTAACTGGGATATAGGCTCTCTTAGATACACATTAGTCCTCAAAAACAAAGAAAAAATGTCTGTTATTGTCTGCTAAAGGAACAGCGCAAAGCTTGGAGAAGTTGCTTTTTGGACTACAACCCTCACTCACCCAGCCAGCTGAGCCATTACGGGAGTCATTATCTCAGAAAGTTACTTCTCCAGAGCTCAGGATGTCAGGTAGGTTTCAAAAGGCACTGGGAAAGCAGAGCTGAGTAGCAGCTAAGCAGTAAGAGTTCATATCATACACTATACTTTCTTATCCGTTCAATTCCTCCAAATGAGACAAGTATATAAAAAAATATATGTGTATTTCCCATATTTACTCTAAGTAGGTCATAGAGTTTGCTTACTTTGGCAAATGAGTACTCAAGATATGAGAATTTTTAAAGAAATCCCATCCTTCCTTTTATTTTATATGTAACCCTATATACTAATCGTAATTAAAAATCAACTGTGGGGCAGCTCACAAAAATACCAGAAACAAATACAACACAGCAAGCTCAGTGTTATTCTAACAATCTGAAAGGCAGCTCAAGCTAAGCAAGCCCACAATTCACCCAGGGTTGGCTTTATACCTGAGTGGGAATTTGAACCCAGGATTCTTCAGGCCGAGTCCTACGCCGTCCAACAAGTCTCCCTTTCTTTCACTCTTAAGGCCCGTCTCTTCTCCCATCTTCCAAGCAGGTTTACAAGAATGGATACAGAACCTCCTTAAATGTAGTCTCTGAATGTTTCACTTTATCCCTCAATCAGCAATTCAAGATTCCTCTTTTCCAAGAATTCTTTCAACACAGGAGCAAAGAAGGTCATGTTGATATATGTTATATATAAATAACATTCCATTCAGCACTAAGCAATTGAGGTATTTAGTCAAAAGAAAATTACCCCTGTGCACCTGGCTTCTTCTGTGAGTGAGCAAATCCCACAGGTCTGTAGGTACTGCAAGGCTTGTTCCGGCTTGCCAAAAAATGGTGATGTTTTTGTCAACAGCCTACCAAGGCGCAGCTCAGGTGCTCTCCATCTGGAGCTCCGAAACCAAGAACCATCAACAAGAGCCGAGGTAGGAGACACACCATAACCACATGGAAACTGGTGGCATTCATGAAAGATCTGGCACCACCTCCAGGTATAGAGGCACAGCCAATGAGATGCTCAGGACTCAAGAAAAAAAAAACCAATAAGGAAATCTATCGGGATAAGCAGGAATAGCAGCAATTACACACATACATTATGCAAGAGGTCAAGCAGGAAATGGAGTTCTGGTTTCTTTTCATCAGACCAACTGTGTAAAGGAGCAGCAGGTATATCTCAATGAATGAAATAGATGTGTTTTCTAGGCATTACATACTTCTTTAACAGAAAACTGGGTGCCGGAGGCAGAAGTAACATGGAAGGAATAGGGATATGCCCGCATCACAAGGAAAAGTTCGACATGCTTCAACAAACTTTTGGAATTCAAAATTAATACTATGCACATGAGAAATGAAACTTGCATAAAGCAGGACTTGCACAACTTGACAAAAACATTTTTGAGCCTTCTGGAGACCATGTGAGATAACTTTTTTCAAAACACATCCAGGGATGACTTTTCCTCCCATTTTGTTATGATTTCAATTTTGATGTCCAAATTTATAGATTTATGCTTTTTTTAAAACATGCAGGCTTGCTTCCCTGATCTTCCTCTTCCTCTCTGTTTTGCTATTGATGTGTACTCAGTAAGATTCTGTAGGCTGCTGCTGTTTGCCCTGCCAGTTGCAGGCCAACACGCGAGGCTACAGTAGGCTCAGCTGGAATGGAACCCAGTTCTTCCCAGTTCAAGCTTTCATTGCATTGTTTACTGCAGACAAGCCACTGCAACCCAGCACCAAAAGTCTGTGTTCCTTCACCATTCTCCCGGTGCCAGTGTTGCAAAAATTAAATTAAAATAAACAAATAATAATAAAAAAATTAAAAACCCATCTAGAGAGAAAACAAAGAGAAAAAAGCAGAGATAGGCAGCTCAAGAAAAACTTTATAAAAAGAGCTTCTTTGTCAGAGGCTTTGTTAACCAAAGTATGTCTGTGCTTGCACTGTTCTTTGGCACGTCTTTGGCAAGGCAACCATCTACATCTAGAACGAAGTGTGTGAGGTCCAGATGAAGTCACAGAATCATAGAAATATAGAGTTGGAAGAGACCACAGGGGCCATCCAGTCCAACCCCCTGCCATGCAGGAACACCCTCAAAGCACTCCCGACAGATGGCCACCCAGCCTCTGCTTAAAAACCTCCAAAGAAGGAGACTCCACCACACTCCGAGGCAGCAGATTCCACTGCCAGACAGCCCTGACTGTCCGGAAGTTCTTCCTGAGGTTCAGGTGGAATCTCCTTTCCTGCAGCTTGAATCCATTGCTCCTTGTTCTGGTCTCTGGAGCGGCAGAAAACAAGCCCTCTCCTTCCTCTACATGGCATCCCTTCAAATATTTAAACATAGCTATCATGTCCCCTCTTAACCTTCTCTTCTGCAGACTAAACATACCCAGCTCTCTAAGTCTATCCTCATAGGGCATGGCTTCCAGGCCTCTCACCATTTTGGTTGCCCTCCTCTGGACCTGCTCCAGCCTGACCATGTCCTTCTTGAATTGGGGTGCCCGAACTGGACACAGTATTCAAGATGAGGTCTAACCAAAGCAGAGTAGAGTGGTACCAGTACCTCCCTCGATCTAGACACCATACTCCTATTGATGCAGCCAAGAACTGCACTGGCTTTCTTGGCTGCCGCATCACACTGCTGACTCATGTTCAGCTTGTGGTCTATTAAAACTCCTAGATCCCTTTCACACGTACTGCTATCCAGCCACGTGCACACCTATGAAGTGCATGACTACTAGGGAGGCCTTTCTTTCTTTTCTGTGTGCTCTTCTTAGATCAATCCACTCACACTATGTCTTCTTCTTGCAAGAATGCAGAACAGTCACCAATACAAGCAGCTGCTGCAATACTGCAGCTTGTTGGCTTCACACTCAGAAGACTCCTCCCTGTGATCTGCTCAGCCTTTCAATTTTTTTTTACACTAGATGCTATAGATATGATCCCTGGAAGTAGAGTTGCTTGCTCACCTGATCTTGGAATCTAAGCAGGGTCAAGCCTGCCCAGTGTTTAGCCTATAGACCACCTCCATTAAGGTTGAACAACTGTAATCAGTACAGCACTCTGAAAGCAGTGTGGACCCTGCTCTGACCATGTATGAACCACAATAGCTGAGTGGAGCCTCCATAATCAAATGCAGTATACCTCTAAATCCCAGGTACCAAGAGATGATGGGGAGGACAGCTGGCTTTAATTACTGCATTGCTCCTGAGATGGTCAGAGAGGAGGTCTGACCTTCAAAACACTGGGACTATCATCCAGCAGGTTGCTTTTAGTTTGAAATCAGGATGGAAAAAAGTGACCCTTCTCACTTACAGCTTTTATCCTCTGGTTTCCAAATCCCTGACAATCAGATGTCAAACACAATTCAAGGTATTTGATACTCATGTTAATCAACTCAGACTTTACAGTTGACAGAATTAATGACTCTGCTTCTGCTGTTTTTAGCGGGCGGATGGGAACAGGGAAGGAACAATAAATGAGATATACTGCTCCTGACCACGGATATTCAATTTATGATGATGCTGTGCATGGGGAAGTGAATTAACTGAAGAACAGCACTGGGTACCATACAACACTACAGCTGTTTTTGCAACTCCTGTGCTTCTCTCGGATCTCCTTGGTTCCTTCTCTACTAATCCTTTTTCCTGCATGAAGACTGAGCACTGCCACTGGAGTGATGATTCTCCTTTAAAACAAAGTGCATCTCCCTCACCTTGTTCTGTACATCACATTCTCCCCCTGCTCCCCACAAAAGAGAGTTTAAAAATCCAAAAAATGCAATTCTGGTTTTATTTTCAGGGGCCAACGGAGCCTATAGGATGTCTTCAGTTAGGGCCAAAAATTGGTTCACCCTTTAGAACAGGGGTGGGCAAAATGTGGCCCATGGAAGACATGTGGCCTGCAGGGTAATTTTTGTGGCCCCAAAGTATTTTTTTCCTCAAATGGTATTTGCCCCTTAAAATATCTTCCCAATACCCAAAATACGCTCCAAAATACCTTCTGGAGGATGTGGGGCCACTTTTGGCACATTTATGGGACCCCTTTAGACACTTTAGGCCAAGGAGAAACCTTTTTTAAAAACAGGAAGTGAACTCCCAGTCACATCCTACTGTAAAATGGTCCAGCCTCCTATTCCCACCATATGTGGCAAATTGCCCCCAAGCCTTCCAGAAGGTTTTTGAAAGCATACTGAGGGTAAAAATTTTTGAATGTTTTGTGGCGGCTTATGTGGCCCCTCTCCTCTAACAGTTGCTTACCCCTACTTTAGTATAACAAAATGCTTTGCCATATCTGCGATGCCTCGGCACAAAACAAAGAATCAGAGAGAATCACGGTGCATCATGGCTGGAAGAGGAAGTCCTCTGTGAAAAACTACATTCCGTGCTCATGAAGGTATTTTATAGGTTTTCGAGTTACTGGCTTCTTCCTGGTACTCCCCCATTTTGCCTCTGTTCGCTGCTCCTTCAGTGTGCAGGTCCGTCATTTCCTCGTAGTCCATTCCTACAATGTCACACTGGGGCAACATCTCCTCCAACAGGAACCGAACTAACCCTTTGTAGCGAACAGAAGGAAGGTCTGAGACATCCAAGCGTTTCAGGTTTCTGCAACAACAGTGGAGAATCAATCAATAAAATCATTTCCTAATCCTGGCCTTTGCCTCTTGCTTGATCTTAAAAGATAAACATGGAGACATAAAACTGTTTCTTTGATTATCATGAAAAAAACAAAGATTTCAGGATTGTTCAAACCACTTTTCATCCAATGCTTCTGACAAACTGGGCTTCAGGCAACTTAAATCTATGCCAAGTAAAATTTTTCAGGTTACATTAGATTCTTTCTTGTTTCTTCTGTGACTGATGAACTCGCCTATTCTACTGGAAAGATTTGAGAGCTATTTGCAGAGTTCTAAGCTCTTAATTAGAAGATCGATCAACTAAAGTTTTGGTTGACTAAACAGAGAGGGCCAGTTTCAGCTTCATCTGAAATGAAGTTGGTTGATTGGTTAGACAAAATGCAGCCTTGAGTCAGTTTGATCAATCAAGATTTCCTTCATTAGCCTAAATTTTAAACCATGTTGGGGAGGACACTACAAGTTGACCTGCATGGCTTTTCCCTTACATTCCCTTCTTTGCTGAGTCTATTTTGTTTTTGGTCCATTACTCAAACTGAGAATAAAAAAAGAACTTGAGAAATATATTGCCACCACCCATGTAGGTTCAATTTAGCTGTCATGGCGTGAAAGTTCTATGCCTACATTTTGCAGATTTGGAAACACTTCTTTTGGGGGACTACAACTCCCAGAATCCCTCAACCAGCACAGCCAATTATCAGCAACTGCCAAGCAACCTGGGAGTGCTTAGGAGTTCCAGCTGAAGTAAGAGCTGCAGCTCAAAACTGTTCTAAACCCTAGGATTTTTGTCTAACCTGAGAACCAATGTGGTGTGGTGCACTGGACTACAGCTCTGGACATCAGGATTTGAATCCCTGCTTGGACATGGAAACCCACTGAGTGATCTTGGGCAAATCACAATCTCTCAGCCTCAGAGAAAGGCTAAAGCAAACCCCCTCTGAACGAATCTTGCCAAGAAACACCCACAACATGTTCACTTTAGGGTTGCTGTAAGTTGGGAATGATTTAACGGCACACAACATCTCAGATTTTTAAAGCAGCCACCTAAGCACGGTGCTGCTGCTATGACCACATCTTGTGACAATGAATTTCATATGCTAATGAAATACTAGTTCTTTTTCTCTGTCTTGAAGCTCCCACCATTCAGCATAACTGGGTAATTCTGAGCTTCCTGCAAAACAACTTCCACAGGGGATTTCCCCATTGGAAAATCCACTATCACACTGGAGAGAACACAAACAACTCTCCCAGATGTGCACTGTGACTCAGGATTCCAAATTAAGGGGCTGTCCTGTCCCATGGCCAAAGCTTTTTGGAGAACTTCCTGTTCTCCAGCTCTCTTTGCCTGACCAGAACTTTCCCAGTATTTCACCCTTAGTATTTTGAACTATCCAGGCACAATCAAGTGCAAAAGATCAGTTGGGCAAATTAGGATTACAAGCCTGTTCCACAGCCAGTGTGGTTTTAGTCATGTTCATACCCCACTTTTCCAACTAACAAGCTCCAGGGGAAACACATGGCTCTTCTCTCGTCAACTTCCAATTTGCAACAACGGGCTGCCAATGCATTTCTGAGCTGTGTTCAAGGTGCTGGTGATGATATTTAAAACTCTAAATGGCGTGGCACCTTGAAGGAGCACTGCTTCCTATATATATGCCTGCCTGAGGTCTGCTGAGGAAGCCCTTACCTATGTGCCACTAGTAAAGTCAATGCATTGTGAAAGGACATGGGAGAGGGCCTTCTTAGCTCTCACACCCCTGTTACAGAATGCCCTAACTGATGCCAAGTGAAAACACGGTTATATATTAAAACCTTTGGGGCCTAACAGTTACTATATAACATTTATGTTGTTGTTGTTGTTGTTGTGTGCTTTCAAGTTGTTTCCAACTTATGGCAACCCCTAAGTGAACCTATCATGCGGTTTTCTTCGTTCGGGGAGGGGTTGCCTTTGCTTTCCTCTGAGGCTGAGAGTGTGTGACTTGCCCAAAGTCACCTAGTGGCTTTCCACAGACCATAGCTTAAACCATTAGACTGTGCTGGCTCTCCAAAACATTTATGAACATGGTTTTAAACTGATTTAACCTTTAAAATCTGCATTTAACTTACTAGATTGTTTAGCAGCCATGTAAGATGTTGAAATTATTTTTATTGTTTTTTAATCTGCTCAGCTGACCTTACTGGTACACCACCTTGAGATCTCATGATAAAGAATTGGGTATAAATATTTTAATAAACTAATAAAAAGCAAACACTGTGATAAAAAATCATATTGGGGAGTTTGGCTGGCACAAGGTCATCCAGTGAGTTTCATGGCCAAGCAGGAAGAAGAACCTGGATTTCCCAAGTGCTACTCCAACACTCTTGACCACAGCAACCAATCCTATTTATTCATATTCATATGCTGCCTCCTCTCCCAAGATCTCATATAAGGTATTTCCTTCTAGTTGTTATTCTTGCAACAACCCTGCAAGGTAAATTGGGTTGGAAGAGAGAATGACTGGCCCAAAGTGAGCTCCTTGGCTCTCATGATCCAGGGATCATGGTGCCTTATGTGTAAGCTTTTACCTCTTTTCTATCCTCTGGAATAATGGCTTAAAATTGGCACCTATGAACACAGACATACACACATGCAGCATACAATCAAGCAGCTACACTCACTGAAGATGGTGGAGGCAACCGAGCCCCCTCTCAGTGATCTGCGGGCAGCCAGCAAGGGAAAGCTCTTCCAGCGTGTCTGCAAAGACATACAGTCGGCTTAAGCTCCAGTCATCAATGTTGGGGCACCTGCTGAGATCTAGGTGCTTCAGGGCTTTCAGTTTGACTACAGAAGGAGAGAAAAAGAAATTGGAAACAGTCTGTGACTCATCCACAAACTCAATGAGAGTGCATAACAAAAGCAGTCTAGACAGGGTGTGCACTTAATGCCCCCCCCCCAAATTAAAATCAAACAAATCCAAAATCCTATAACTTCAAACATTCATAACAGTCAGATATATGCAAATACTTTCATTCATATGGGCTGAAAAGGTGAATTTCTGTTAGATCAAAATTCACACTCCCTACCACCATCATCTACAGCAGAGATGTGACCGTGGGGCTATCCCAAAGATGGCTTTGTGGCCCCTGACAGCTCCAGAATACCCGGGCAGGCCTCCCTCCGGCCAAAACAAGAAGGTGAACTGCTGCTCCTGGAAGCCTCCAGGTGTAACAAGGTACTTTTGAAATAGTTTGCAAGGCTTCTCCATGCTGTTTAACATCAAAACATTACCCATTTTTGGGAGCAGGAATGAACTTCCAGCCACTTTGGGGTTTAGGTTTTATTCTTCAGTAGCCCAACGTGGCCCTTGGAGGGTCATAGGGCACCAAAGTGCTTCTGCAGTCGCCCACCCCTGATCTATAGGATGCCCTGTGAAAACCAGAATTGATGGTTTGTCGTATGTGAGAGCAAAGCAAGCTTCACTTCTTCTTCCTTCCAAGATCACATATTATGGTAGTCCCCACTTATCCATGGCGGATACATTCCAAGATCCCCCGTGGATGCCTGAAACTGCAGATAGTACCAAACTCTATACTGCCACTGGATGTAGACCTCTAGCTTTCCAGAGACCTCATAGAAACTTCATATTACCAGAGAGTATGACACCTCCCTATGGTCCTGGCAAAGCTAGAGGGTTATGTCCAGTGATGCCAGAACCATTTCCTGCAAGACTGTTGGTGGAGGAACGCTCAGAGTGGAGGCAGACAGGCAAGATGTAGGTGGCAGGGCCCAGAGCAAGCCACATGGGTGCCGACACCCAGATGCCAGGAGACAGATCAAGGTAAAGGGTGGAAGGGAGGAAGGTGAGTCTATGAAGGAAAAGGCTGGCTGCAGCTAACTGAAAGCACAGAAAGCAAAACCATAGATAAGGGACTCTGTTGTATAAGACTGGGATCACTTGGGTCCACAATTTGAAATAATCCCCCTGCAAATCAGCACATGCTTCCTAGAGTATTTCCAGAATCCACTGAAGCGTAGATACACTATCTTTTCCATACTGTAATTTCATGTGACTTTCTCCCTCCTAATTCTCACCTCAATGTTGTAACACCTCTCACTCTCTCAGCCAACCACCATCTATTTGCAAACTCATTTCGCCCAGTGTCTCCTACCTGTCTGTCATCTAGTGCCCTGTTATGAATATGCAAACTATACTGCAATCTATGTAACGTCACACACCTCCACCCACATCACCCGTCCCTTAAGCAAGCCAAGCACCCTCAAGCTCACCCTTGCGCAAGCGAAATATGGCAAAAATATAATCAGTCAATCATCAAATAACTACCCAAGATGGGTAGATAGGGCTAGCAAAACTCACGACACAGTAACCTAACCAACACACCTGATGGTATAAAATGGGTATAATTGCAATAGACCATAATACATGACACGTATATAACCATGGGGTGCACAACATTACACAATGATTTTGAAGGTAAAGTGCCACGCAATACAAACATCATACAATGGAAGTGCAATGGAAGCAAAACTTCTTGCTGCTGGTGTGGACTGGTCAGGGGCCTTGGTAGCTGGTAATAAGTTCTATTCCTGGGAAGCCTGAAATAAGAGGCAGGATACCCAGGGTATACAAATAAGAAAGAGGATCCTGTAGCTACAGGGAAAAGATTTATGTATAGTGGGAACAAAAGATTCAAAAAGAACAGCACCTAAAAAAGATTTCATAAGAATTGGGTTACTCCCTGGACACCTGCTGTGCTTCTATTGTACTCCCATTATATAGCACACTTGTATTGTACTTCTATTATACAGCATTTCAGGTACTGTACCATTCACTGTTTCATAATATCTTTCCTATGCTTGTGATGTCTCTGAAAATAATGCCAGTCTACTTTAACTGGAGCTGGAAAGCTTTGGCTGGTAACTTCAAAGGAAACAAGTTAGCAGGAGGCATTTTCTGAATAGAGATAATGCTAACAGAACAGCAGAAATTGGCTCAAACCACCAATTCACTTGTAGAATCCAAAACCCTAACTTGTGCAGTCCTGAAAAAAAGGGACATTTGCTACAATTTGGTCTCCTTTTTCCCCATCACTAACAGGGCAAGAATCATTGCATGGTCCATCAGCTAACATTTTGGGTCTCTTCTCTTTAAGATGATTATGCTGTTAAAAGGATACTGTATGAGCATTTTTGGAAACAGCTAAATTTATAACCAATGTTTGTATTGTTTGGATGACTCTCTTGTTTTTGTTTTTGTTTTGCTTCGGTCTTTCTGTTTGCTTCTTTTCTGGTTCTATTGATTTGTCATTATTGCTTATTGTCACAAATTATACCAATTCACTTGCAAGAAAATCAAAGAAATGAACCGAATATGTTTGTTCTTTTTTCCTGGGGTGAGCAGCATGAGAGTCTCTGATGCTGGTTCACAAAGCAAAAAAAGACCATCACAGATAAATAAACTATTCACCAAACAATGTTACAGAGCACAGTAGCAATGAATGAATATACTATATTAAGCCAACATATCTGTCTTTATTTTTTATATTACTTTTGGTAGTGCTCTTTGCTTATTTATTTTTTGCTTGTTAAGTTGGTGCATTCCATTCAGTTCTGTAATTTTGGACTCTGGCTCATTTGTTATTTATATTGACTGTATATATTATTTTCATTATTAATTTCTACTATAATTTATAAAATTGTTTGCTGTTTTATGTATGTGTTTGCGATGGTCTTTTTTCATCTGCATAGCAGTGGTTGGGACCCTTCCCTTTTGTATTTACTCCACTATCACTCAATGTGAAATTTTCCACCTCTGACAACAATGTGGTTTGTTACATCATTAACTATCTCTGTTGCATGAAAGCAACATATTCTGCTTTTAGGAAAGTTGAAGGCAGAGTCTTTTCTCGAAGTTTTTTTTATACACACAACTGTAATGAAAACAAGGCAATTCGTATTATGTAGTGTGCCAAAAAGCCATTTGCTGTGTTCACTGCTAACAGATGGTTTCATTTCACCTATTTTTGCCGCATAATTTGAGAATTATGGGAAAAGACAAGCCAAAAGTTAAATCTGAAATCAGAACTTCAGGCTTCCTATCCATGTTAGGAGATCCAAAAATCTCACAGATCTAGAACAGAGCTTGGAAAAGTGTTAGACTACAACTCCCAGAGTTCTGGCTGGTAATTCTGTTGGAATAACTTTTCAGGCTCTGATCTGAGACTTCTCTTAACACTATAAAGTAATACATAATAATCATAGGCCTCACCGCAGCCCAGTTCCTCACCTAGATTATCCAGACCATTGTAGTTGATGATGGAACCACTGACATCAACAGCCTCTAAGCGGATATCTCCATATTCTTTGAAATCCAGGTTGTTTTTCCAGTTTATGATACTATCCTTGTACCAGTCATTTTGACCCCTCGCCCTAAAACAAAATATACACATACATATATATTTATAGCTACCCAGTAATGTAAATAGTGCTTCACAAGATAGTTTAAGCCACAGAGTTTGTGTGTGTAAAACTGCTTCATTAACATAACATATTCAGACTGCAGAATCAGGCTCTTCTTGTAACAGAATATGGATACTGGGGTTTTTCCAAGATCTATTTCTTAACAAAATTTCTTTCCTGCCTTCCCAACCACTCCCATCCCCACTGCCACCTCCTTTTTTGTGTGTGTCAGGTCTTAATTAGATTGTAAGCCTGAGGTCAGGGTACTGTTTTTGTCTTTTTTCTTGTAAAGTGCCATCTACAGTGATGACACTATATAAATAAAGATGATGATGATGATGATGATGATGATGATGACGACGACGACGACAACGACAATAACATGCTGAGGACAGTTCCCAGGTTCTTTAAAGACTCTGAAGATCAAGAAAAGATCAATCAAAACTGGCCAGCACAAGCCAGTGACCAGTTTTCTTTTAGTAGTCTTAGACTACAAAAATGGGGTGAAAAAAAAAAGAGGCATTCTAAAACATCCACAAATCACTCCCACAAAGAACAGGTGAACCAGAGTGTGCACTACTTACCTGATTCTTCCCTTTAGATTCAGGGCAAAAACAGCAGCTCCAACTTCATCTCCAAAGTGCTGACAGGCTTCAACAGAAGACCTGAGGACGAAGTTGGACAAACACAATCAAATATTATACTGAGGAGACCGGAAACTCACGTTATTAACAAGATTTTGTATCTCACCTTTTAATCTGCTGAAAGTGATAAGGCTGCTTTTGAATCAAGAAACACAGACACATGACTTATAAACACTAGGCAGGTATCACCTCAATTAACAAAACAGATGTGTTTCAGGGGATTATTTCTTGAACAAAAAATTTGGTACCAGAAGTAGAAATAACATAGAAAAGAAAAAGAGATCGGTTCCTACAGCACACAAAAGAAAAGCAGTTGAACATGTTTTTGCTAACTTTGTATTCAAAACTACCAAACTGCACATGTGAAATTAAACAACCAGGTCAGGTAAACCTCGCACAAGTAAATAAAGGCATGCTAAATCTTTGAGTGAACATTCAGAACACATCCAAGAATGACATTTTCTTCCACCAGCTTCCACTTTTCTTACAATTTCCATTTTGGTGGCCTAAGGTACCAGTCCAACTTCAGCCACTGCTAAGGTGCACTGGTCATAGGACACACAGGTGAGATTACACAGACAATGTACCTGTTCACTTTGTACTTTCCAAAGGAAAATTCAAAAGAGAAATTCACACTTTTTTCAAATGGAGACGTGGGAATTTCAAATGGGCATGAGACATACCAGTTTTGTCAGAAGGGAGAATTCTATCTGCCATCGTAAGATCTAGAAATCTGAGGGAAGAAAAACCACCAAGGGTATCTATACCTGTTTTTTCTTTGTATATTCCACTTCTTTAGCTTATAGGTGAGTTCTACAAAGGTTTCAATATCATAAAAACGGTTGCAGAGATACTGAAGGATGCCATCTTTCAGAGGATTAGCAGTGGAGCCAGTTGAACTGCTATTATACCGAGAACTGAAGTACAGTAATGAAACAACGCCTCTGCAATGGCGGAGCTGGGGAAAGAAAAAGCCAGTGGGAAAGTGGTTAGTTTTTCATGAATAGGAGCCCCCATGAGAAAAAGGTGGCAATGCCTCCAGGTTGCATCAACTGAGGGAAGTATTAGTGTCACTCTACTCCGCTTTAGTCAGACCTCACCTGAAATACCGTGTCCAGTTCTGGGTACTGAAGTTGAAGAGGGATATTGACAAGCTGGAACATTTCCAGAGAAGGGTGACCAAGACTATCAAAGATCTGGAAGCCAAGTCTTAAGGGGAATGACTTAGAGAGCTAGGTATGTCTATCCTACAGATGAGAAAACTAAGAGGTGTCATGACAGCAGTCTTTAAATATCTAAAGATGTCATGTAGAAGATGGAGCAAGTTTGTCTTCCACTCTTCCAGAGACTAGAACACGAACCAATGAATTCAAATTACAAGAAAAGAGATTCCACCTATACATTAGGAAGAAATTCTTTACTGTGAGAACTTCTGGCAGTGGAACAAATTGTCGCTGAGATCAACAGATTCTCCATCTTTAAGAGGCCCTTAAACAGAAGTTAAATTGGCATCTATTCCTAAATGGCAGGTGGTTTGACTACATGAACCTTGTGCTCCCTCTCAACTCTATGGTCCTATGCTTATAAAGCATGTTTTTGATATTAGAAAGATATAAACAATTGGACCTAGACTTAGCCATACTTAGGAGTAAGGCTACTGAAATCAACAGGGCTGATCATGATATATCTGTTTCATGGATTTCAATGACACAAGTAAGTTTGGATCTATAGGAGAGGTGGCTAATATATGTGCATATACGGTAGTAATACTGAATTTCCTTCATACTGCTGTAAAATCACCCCACAATTATACTATATTATATACACTAAAATATGAAGAACCTCTGGGACCATAAAGACTAATACATTTATTATGGCTTAAGTTTCTATGGACTTGTGGACTCTGTGGTTCATGAATGCTTTATGGCATAATAAATGTATTAGATATTAAGGTAAAAAAGCGTTATTTGCCGTTATTTGTCTGCTATAACAGACCAACATGGCTGCCCCCTGGAAATTATATAAAGGTTGTACAGCATAATTGCAGAACTTTACTAAAATATTGCTCTGTGATATGACAGCACCACCAAGTGGTCAGCATTCTCAGTTACACAATTCCCATCCTCAAATCTCTTTGGACTCAAGTAATATCCCTCTCTACATGGAAAATTAATCCAGAAACGTACAACCACTGAATGCACAGCATTCTAAGATTAACTTCATAGGAAGCCTGGCACTATCCCCACAACCCTTAAATCAGAATGCCACATTCTGGGACTCATTATTATTAAGCTAGTTCAATGACACTGCTGTGTTTTGAGAGGAAAGGAGAATTCTAGCTATGCTCAAAGCCATTCTCTGTTTCTAGCTGCCGACAAGATGAGGTTCTCTTGCCTCAGAGAGGATAAATAAGTATGTCTCATGCATATTCACTGTCTAGTTGAAAGGTTTTATGGAGAAGAGTGATAAACAATCTCTGCCATCTAAATCCCAACTAGTTGCTAACCCCAATAAATTGTACAATGTCAATCCCAACTAATTCCTAGTCTCAACCGAAGCAGACCCACTGAATCAACTGTTAGGTCAAAAGACTTACATAAATTTCACTCATTCAAAAGAAATTCACTGTAACTGAGACTAGCAGCTGGATTTACCTACATAACTGCAGCAACTCTTTCTACCCCAAAATACTGATGCTATGGCATATGAAGCCAAGTCCAGTGTTAGGTTGAAATAAGCACTCTAGGGCTCTTGGTCTTTCTGTTAAAAATCTTACTACAACTATAGCAGGACAACAGGTTTAACTCACTAGCCCCTATATATGCTTTCATGAGAATGGATGTCTGCTGCAGGGGCCCTCCTCTGTGTCCCACCGGTGAGGTCAATAAATTGCGCTGGGACATGGGAGATGACCCTTTTAGCTGTGGCACCCCGACTGTTGAACACCTTCCCCCTAGAAATCCAATTAATGCTAACACTCATTTGGCTGTTCATCAAATCCTTTGGGCCCCATTAATTAATTTCAAATACTGATATTCATAGTCTTTAAACAGTTTTAACCCTTTAAATCTGTTTTTCACTTGCTATTATGTTTAATATATTTTTATCTCATTTAAGTTATTTTACTTTTTAAAACTGTTTAACCTGTTTTGTAAGTCACCCTGAGATCTTTTCGATATAGGGCAGAGTAGAAAGGTTTCAATATATAACCAGTAGCAAAAATGAAATTTTGTGTATTGGGCTACTCAATAATAAATATTTTTATGTTACACTAGCAATAACGTAGGAGTAGCAGCTGAACTCATACAAGCTTACATAAAAGAAAGGGGGGGGGAAGAGAGAGAGAGAGAGAGAGAGAGAGAGAGAGAGAGGTGCCATCTTAAGAAAGTAACTGTTTTCACTTTTTGCTTACAGCAGAATAGATAGCTATCATGTGTGGCTACCAGCATCTTCCCCACTGGAGTGCCAGCTTCAAATGCCTGGTAGAAACTAAACAGGTAAATCTTTTTTCCCACTAGGGAGGTATAACATTGGGAGGACCCTTAAAAAAATATTTTTTATTTACACAGCTGTTAAAGCAAAGCAGCTCTAACAAAAAATGGGGGGATGGAGTTTGTTGTATCTCCTTCTGGTAGCTTCCCAAGTACCCATCTTCCTCTCCTAAGATGCCTGTAGTGTTGCTTGCTACTATCTCCTATACTAGACAACTGCTAACAATGAATGATACTGTATGTAAAACAAAAATTAAACTATACGAACCATACTCCTGAGCGGGAGTGATAACTAGACCATATAAATATATTAATAAATCAACATAAAGTAAGCAACTGTTACATATACACAAACATGCATTATGACAATAGTCTCTCGTGACAACAGATACAGGTTTCACAGATACTTATAGGGGACCATGTATATATATTTATATGGCTTAGTTATGAATCCTGCTCAGGAGTTTGCTTCATATAGTTTCACCTTGGTTTTCCATACAGTATCATCCACCTATTAGTGGACGTCTGGTATAGTGTTTTAAAGGCCACTGTGCTTGTTTGTTTCCATGCTACTATTTCCTATCATTAACACACCTTTCTCAGAAACTCAACACAGAGCCAGTTAACCTTTCCTCGCCCATTCTGTTGCCCTGAAATGCCTGAACTCTTACATTACGCTGTTTTACTACCCACGAAGACCAAAGAATGGGCACCTAACCAAAAGGTTTTCTAGCAACTACAGGAATACCTTTCGTCTGTCCTCTTTCCACACCACAGGCTGCTCTGAAACAGTCCGGAAGACCCAGAGAGAGATACATGAAAATGCAGGGACAGGAAAAAGGCTACAAGAAGTACAGAAAGGCGGATCTTCCCCACTTTATGGCCGTTTCCGCACTAGCCTGTTATAGCGTTATCATTCCACTTTCAACATCCTATGGAATCCTGGGGTTTGCAGTTTAGGGAGGGGCCCGTCGGCCCCTCCCTAAACTGCAAACCCCAGGATTCCATAGGATGTTGAAAGTGGAACGATAACGCTATAACAGGCTAGTGCGGAAATGGCCTATAACAATTTTAAAACCACGAGAACTATCCTCGCTCCGTAGAAACAGCTTCCCCTCTTCCCAGGTGTCCTAATAACACGCTCAACCCTTTCCTAGACATCACCTTGCCCAGCGAACCGGACACCCCAGGTCACTTACTAAGGTGGGCGCAGCCATCTTGGACAAGTCACGTGACAGCCGGGCCAGGAACTTGAAGGACGTCCTACGATGCCATCGCGCATGCGCCAAACCTTTTGAGCCTGCTCAGCTGCAGCAAATGAAGCCTGCGGGGGATTTCTTTTTTTTTTTTTTTTTTGGTGCCCTTACTTGAAACCAAGCTTGATTCACTTGCTTTAAAAGAAAATAGAGAAAGCGAACGAATTTTAAAACAAAGGAGTTTGATCACGTACAGCGGGCAAAGGGTGGCTTTCCAGATACTGTTGGACTGCAGCTGTCGGTGGCAGTGGCACCTTAAAGTGAAAGGGCACTCTGCACATGCTTAGTGGCAACAACATAAGGTTTAGTTGAGGGGGGGAAACTGCCAGTGGGACATACTGGCGTTCTGCAGGAACTCGAAAGGCTGTGGCTTCTCCACACACACACGCTCTCTGCCTCTCCCTAGTAAATGTGAGGGTTGTTTTTTCTAAAAAAAAAATTGATAAGGGGCTTAAAAGGGCTCTAAACAGTCTTAGGGGACTCAAAAACCCTCCAACTGCCTCGTGTGGTAGCGATGGTCCTTAATCATTTATTATCCTACTTTTTCAGAAGCTTTTAAAACATCCCACTTTCTTGATCCTGGTGCCACTTCCCCCCCCCGCTTCCACAGCGGACTTCGTATTGCTGCGACCTGAGTTCAAAATGCAAAAGTAGATCACACTCCACTAACTCAGGAAGAGGGAACAGAGAGGAGGGGTGGAATCTTGCCCTTCGCAGTAGACTCAGGCAAAGGCAAACTGCTGCAGCCTCTCCCAGCTTGTGTATTCTAGCTCACGAATCATTCTTGCCATCTTGACCACACTCCGGTGTTGCTTGGCTGCATGCAACCTGGTTTTCATCGGTGAAACGTTGGAGCCGGGGGCTATGAGTGACTGAGAACACAGCAGAACAACATTTCGTATTGCAAAACTCATTCGCAGGCCCCAGTGTCTGATATTATTATCGTTGTTGCTATCGTTATCACCCCACATTTTTCTCAAAATGCGGAGCAGCTCACAATTTAAACAACGTTCAGTGTTTGTTGAACAGCCGCTTGCAACTAATAATAGCCTTTGGTGGACTCACCCTCTATGAATTTGCTTAATCTTTCGGAAAAGCAAAACAAAACACGTTGCAAACTACGGACAGGGTGCCACACCGCCGCATCCGGGGGTAGGGCATTCCTTTCAGGATATTATGTTTCTCCTGTGACTAACAGCTTCCTTTTTTCGCTCCCTAGTCAATGGCATGGGGCGTCCCCTCTTTTTGTGGTGAGGAAACTGTTTTGCCTTCTCGCTGCCCGGTGCTCTGACAGGACTTTCTGTTCCCTGTGCGGGAGAAAAAGAAAACAAGGGTGTGTGAAGCCTCCGTCACCTGTTAGCTTCTGAACTTTGAACGGACAGCCCAGCTGGCAGCTTCAGAGCTGGGCGTGTTTCTTCTGAGACGTTCGGAGGCATTTCTGGTGGCAGCAGCTGTTGAGGAACTCAGGCAAGTTACACCCCTCCAGACATTCCCTGGATCACCTAAGGAGGGGACTTTTGGAGGTTTCGGAGTATCCGACCGCTCCTGGTGGGCTTAATTTCTCAGATGGAATGCCCACCTGATTCCCTTTCCATCTTCCTTCCAGGACTGGAGCGGCTGAGGGCACCTCTACATCTTAACAAGTAAGTGGTGACGGACCAAGCTAGCTGTATTCCTTTTTTCAGCCACGTCCAGGCCAATGTCCCTTCCGTAGCCACTTCTCTCATTCTATGGACCTAAATCTTGCACCGTCACCCGGTTTGTCCTGGCTAACCCCTTGTCCTGACTTTGAAGCCATCTTCTGCTCTCCAGTTGCAAAGATATTTTGACCCCTGATATAAAGAGCTCCTTTTCCAGAGAAATTATGAACGGGTCTGATTTGGCAGAATCGGGGCTAAGGAGGCAAGCTGTGGCAAAACTGGTTGGAGCAGCAAGTTCCATAAACCGATTGACAGCTCTAGACAATAGCAGGAGATAATGCTACCCAATTTTCCATTAAGAAAAAAAAAATAGACCTTTAGTTTGGAAAAGATGATGATTCCGCAGAGGCAGTCCTGATTAATCCTCTTTTATTCAACTTTTTCAGATGCCTTTCAAATGTCCCAGTTTTTATTTCCTCCTCCAAATTTCCCCCTCAAACAGAGGGCATTTCCACACTAGCCTGTTATAGAGCTATTATTCCACTTTTGACATCCTATGGAATCCTGGGGTTTGCAGTTTACTGCAACATCCATAGGATGTTGAAAGTGGAATAATAGCTCTATAACAGGCTAGTGCAGAAATGGCCTGAGCAGGAAAGTAATTTGCACTCAAATCACCAGGGAGAGACAAAGAAAATCTTGATCTTCCCAGTAGACATAGGCAAAAGCAAGCAGGTGCACGCTCTCTGAACTTGTGGGACCTTCCTCATGAATAACCTTTGCCATCTTGACTATGTTCTGCTGTTGCTTGGCCACACCTGTTCCAGTTTTCATCTATGAAGTGTTGGAATGTAAACTACAGCTTTTCTCATCTTTGCATGATGAGTGGCATGGCTTTTTATGGAAATTCTTTCTTCTACAAAGCCATGAAAGAACTTTACCTTCCAGTGGTTGGTTGCAGCTACAGCAGAGCCACTGAATCCCCAGTTATATGTGTTCCGTGGATTCAAGAAGTCCACTCTAGTCGAGACTAACGGTTGTCTTTAGGTATCAGGCAGCAAAATCTATTCTTCCCACCTAGCACAGTTATTGCCTGTCACTATTTATTTATTCATTCATTCATTCATTCATTCATTCATTCAACATCTCACCTTTTGCCTGGCATAAGACCCAAGTCAATTAACCTTAAGCCAATAAACACAAAGTATTTATTTGTAATTCGATTAGTTTACACTCTGTCTTTCTCCCAGCACAAGGCTGGGCTTCCAAGAAATTAAAACAAACTTCCCTAAGAGCCTATTTGATGCAGAAGTTAAAGAAACATTAAGCAAATAGTTATATTTAAAAACACTAAAGTATAACAGTTAACAACACAATGAAACATAGTAAAAACGGGAAAGCATTACTTGTTGCTATTGTGTGCCTTCAGGTTGTTTCTAACTTCTGGCAACCCTATGACAAGAGTTTTCTTGGCAAGCTTTGTTTAGAGTGAGTTTATTTTCCACCTGGTTTGTCTTCACAGCTCAGCCATGGAAACCCACTGAGTGACCTTGGGCAAGTCACACTCTCTCATCCTCAAATGAAGACGAAGGCAAACGCCCTCTGAACAAATCTCAGCAAGGTTCACTAGCTTCCCTGTGCACTGTTATAGTGCTATTAATCCATTTAGAGTTATAGTGCAAAAGCGCTATTTCGCTGATGTAGTGATGCACTGTAACTCTAACAAATGAATAAATATTTGAAAGTGAGAAATGAGCAAAAGGATGCTTTTTTGTTCTAATACCTCTCAAATTCAAAAAGGAAATACGCTCTAGGGTGGGAATAAAATGTTGAGACTGTTGCCAGGAATTGCCAGAAAATAGCCAGGGACAATAAACACATTATTTGAACAATAACAGATAACCACAGTCTTCTGACACGTTTTGCCCCACGTGGGGGATCCCTTTATGAGCGATGAAAATTATTTCGCTCTTACACATAAAAATGAACAGTTAACCATTTTCTCCCCAATAAGAACGGAAATTTTTGCATGAAGTCTTGGAATGACTATTTGCACTGTAGGATTTTTCTGAAAAATCCATTTGCACAGAAATTCACATGCTCATCTGTGAAGAAACTGGTCCTGAAAACTTGTTTCCTCTGCACAAAAAGCAACATTTTTCCCAAACATGTAGCAGTACATTTTGAAGAAAAGATCTCCCCCAAACAAAAATTGTCCAGAAATGGCTGAAAATAGAAAATGGACTTTAGTTTTGGTTTCAGCTGTTTGTCTCACTGCAAGGGGCACAAATTGGCCCACAAACTCACTGCAGTTGCCCATCCCTGCCTTGGCAGGTGATAGCAAGTCCCTCTGTCTCGATATGAGAACCTGATTCACCGGTTTTTCACTTTTGTTATCCACAAGTGAGGTGTTACTTGGAACAATGGAGCTTACTGAATTGACTAACCTTATCATTTTTCCCCCACTCTCCTGCATTTGAAAGAGATCGTACTATTTCTGTAAATAAACTCTGGCATCTGGCATCTCTTCCTTCATACCGTAGTGCTTTAGGGACTGAACAGCAGCACTAGTCACTTAATTTAATTATCTGTGTAATAATTAAGGGGAAAGGAATCACAGTACTGATAAGCCGGAGGCTCTGGGAGTATGAACTCTCTCTCTCTGTTCCTTAACAACGTTTATGTAATACGTACTGTTGCTTGGTGTGCAGTCGTGACTCAGAAATCCAGCCAACTTTGTGCACAGTGGCCTGTTATCGTACTGTCCTGACAACTTCTTTTGAACAGGGCTGGGGAGAGTTTCGCCCTCCAGATATTTTGGACTACAGGTCCCACCATCTAGAATCATAGAGCTGGAAGAGACCACAAGGGCCACTGAATCCAATCCTCTGCCATGCAGGAATATACCACCAAAGCATTCCCAAGAGATGGCCATCCAGCCTCTGTTTAAAAAACCCCAAAGGAGACTCTAGCACACTCCAAGGCAGCATGTTCCACTGTCGAACTGCTCTTACCATCATGAAGCTCTTCCTAATGTTTAGATGGAACCTCTTTTCCTGAAGTTTGAAGCCATTGCTCTGTGTCCTAGTAACCGAAGGGACTTTCTGACCACTTCCAGTTTTGCTGGGAGATGATGGTGCAGACTGGGAGAAATTAAAGAGTGGGAAATGGCCCACGTCCTCCAAAATTGCTAATCTGGATTAAATATTTCTTGCATTCCTCCCAGTATGCTTTTCTCCTTGCCCTTTTCTCCTTGCCACTTTCTCCCAGAGTGAGTAACAAAATAAGTGAAAACAGCATGTTGCATAAACAGAAGTTATATAGTACATTTTTAAAAAGTCAGACAGACAATCAAATTAAAGAATTTAAAGCAGCTGAAAACACATTCAAAGCACACCCCATCAAAAGGTCTTTCTGCCACCACCAATGAAAAGCTGAAAGTCTGTCTAAATAAAAAGATCTTTGCCAGCTAGCAAAAAGAAAACAGAATCTTAGGCCACACAGATGTTTTGACTTCAACTCCCAGAAGCCTTGGGTAGCGTGATCAATGGTCAGGGACTGAAAGAATTGTAGTTCAAAATATCTCACTGGCCAGCTTCTTCCCACTCCTGGTGCAGAGAGGTGTGAGTGTTGTGTTGCATTTAACAATGTGCCCATGATCTTGTTGTAACTTCTGGATTTCCCAGGGAGAGTCTTGTACTACAAGCAGAAAACCCCATCCTGGACAGCTGGGCCTGGACTAATGAAGAGGAGCCTCCTTTCAGAGGGTTGCCCCCCTTGCCAAAAGTGTTTAGGGAGCTCAGCTTGTCTCCATCACCTCTTCAGGAGAAGGAAGAGCAGGAGGTGGTCAAGCCGCGAGAAGGGAGCTGTTCTAGCTTCCAAGAGAAGATCAGCTGGGTGCACCGAGAATTGGTGAGTCCCTCAGCAGTGCTCTTAGGATTCCCAGATCTCACAGTCTGGGCCAGCATCTCAAGGCCTAGACTTTCTTCTCCCATCCCCTGGGCAAGGAGAGGGAGGAATCACAGGGCAGGAGCAGTGCCTTGAAAAGTGTCTATGTGTATTTTTCCCTCACCTGTTGCCTTTGCCATTTTTTTTATATCACTCGAACCAACAATGTTCACGAATAGACCATTGTAGAGAAAACCCGGAAATCAAGAGTCACTTGGAAAGAGTGACTTGAATAACCACAGTACCATTGTCGCTTATTCCAAGAACTTCCTCTTGGTTTCTCTGGTTTGTTGTGGTCCATCTGTCGTCTTTGTTCAGCCAGTCCTACTGTCCTGTCCGAAAATCTTCTGTTCCCTAAAAGATTCGGCCCTTTGCACCTGGCTGTCTTTTTCACCACAGCGCCAGGATTCAAATCCTCATTCAGCTGTGGAAACCCACTGGGTGACCTTGGGGAAGTCACACTTTCTCTGCCTCAGAGGAAGGCAATGTCAAACCTCTTCTGAACGAAGCTGGAAACGACTTGAAGGCACACAGCAACAATGCAAACCACACCTCCCCTTTTTCTCTCTCCTCAAAACCCATCTTTCACATGAAAGCCAATGGGCTTGAAATCCCACCTGTGGGATTATAGGGCTATGGCCCATAAATTAATCTTTCCAAGCCTCGCCAAACACAGTGTAGCAGGATTTGTGTCTATTCTGCCTTCTCACATACATCTCATCACTGTTCGAACATAGATTGGAAGCTTCTTGTGGCAGATCGCTGTCTGTTTTGCTTGTATTACCTGATAAAGCAGAGGTGGGCAAAGTGAAGCTGATGGGGCTCAGATGGCCCCCTAGGGATGTTTTGTGGGCCTTAGATCCTCCCTAATGTTGAAAAAAAAAACTACCAAGCATTACAAATCTAGGCTAAATACCCTAAAGGTCTAATCCTATCTGATCTTAGAAGCAAAGGCCATTTCCGCACTAGACTGTTATAGCACTATGATTCCACTTTCAACCTCCTATGGAATCCTGGGGTTTGCAGTTTTGGGAGGGGCCGGCTGGCCCCTCCCGAAACTGCAAACCCCAGGATTCCATAGGAGGTTGAAAGTGGGATCATAGCGCTATAACAGTCTAGTGCAGAAATGGCTTAAGCTAGGTCAGGTCTGGTAAACACTTGTATGGGAGACTGCCAAGGAATACCAGGTACTGCAGGCTACATTTCAGAGGAAGGAAGTGGCAGAACCACCTCTGAGTATTCTTTGCCTAAGAAAAGCCTATGAAATTCACAGGGTCGCTGTAAATCGACAGGCAACTTGAAGGCCTATATGCACACAAAGCGTTGGAAATATTGACCAATTCTGAAAGCCATGTTTTCTTTGCCCTGCAGCTGAGCCTACGCCTGGCGGATCGGGTGCTTTTCTACCAGCTCTACACCCTTGCGCTGGAGATCCAGGACCTGAAGGAGCTGCAAGAGGAGATGGAGGCCTTCTTTAAGGAGGAGGCGTTTGCTGATAACCGAGGCCAAGTAGGAGACGCCGAGACTGCCGTGCACTTCCACTCTGCGGCAGCTTTTGAACTGACCATCTGAAGACGAGGAAGCAGAACTTTGTTTTCAAGCAATTAATATTCATGCACATACCTAATCCTGTTAGCTGAAGCTTCAATTGAATAGTGATCCTTTGGCTGTCTTCTTGCATCCACAGCAAGTCGTACAAATCTCCAGAACAGCTAGAAACTTTTACAAAACAATGGACTCTGTTAAGTATTTTTGAGAGGCACTTCTACATTTGATTCTATTTTTCTATTGCTATTTAAGTTGTTGCCGTTGTTGTTTGCCTTTAAGTCGTTTCTCACTAATGGCAACTCTAAGGTGAACCCATCACAGGGTTTTCTCAGTAAGATTTGTTCAGAGGCAGTTTTGCCTTTGCCTTCCTCTGACGCTGAGAGTGTGTTTCTTTCCCAAGGTCAACCTATGGGTTTCCATGGCTGAATGGGTTTTTTAACCCTGGACTCCAGAGTAGCTGTCCAAAACTCAAACCACTACACTATACTTGCTCTCAGCTATTAAAGGCACCCCCTTATTTTAAAAATATCTTTTGATGGTCCTTATTTTTTATAACGGAACAAGGTGTATTCCAACTTTGACATATAACAAAATGAATTTCAGATTCTTATGTACCAAAAAACAAAAAAACGAAAACAAAGGCCATTTCCACACTAGACTGTTATTGTGCTATGATTCCACTTTCAACATCGTATGGAATCCTGGGGTTTGCAGTTTCGCGAGGAGCCAGCCGGACCCTCCCGAAACTGCGAACCCCAGGATTCCATAGGATATTGAAAGTGGAATCATAGCACTATAACAGTCTAGTGCGGAAATGGCCAAAAACAAAAAACCCCAGCGTGGTGTAGAGGTTCAAGAATTGAATTTTGACGTCTTATCAAGAAACCCCACAATAGTTTACCTTAGAGCTGACATAAGTCAGAAACAACTTGAAGGCACACAACAACAACAAAAAGGTGTATTAAAAATTCTTAAGCACAAAAAGAAAAATCAACTCCAATCACTAAGTGATGAACATGTGGGAACATGTGTACATGTGTATTGTTTTAACCGTTTTACCCTTTTTCACCAGTTTTAACTTGGTGATCTGTTTCCTATACTTTTATTCTATTTAAATTATTTAATGAGTTTTATCTGAAACTGTTTTCAGTTGTTGTAGGTATATATTCTGCCCTGGGATCTCACCACAGAGGGTGGGATAGAATTATTTTAATAATTTAGTTAATTTAAAAATAAATTAAATATGTGAACTCACAGTTAAGTTCCGCAAGCAATCTAGATTTGGAGTGCCAGACTCTCAACCTCACCATCTGGAGATGCAAACATGAGGGCCCAAAGATGCTCCTTTCATTGCTTGAAATGCTGGAGGAGCAGGTGGGAATTGCAGAAAATGGCAACTAGGGCCATTTCTGGACTAGACTAACCCCAAAGGCCCGTTCCTAAACTGCAAACCCCAGGATTCCATAGGATGTTGAAAGCGGAATGATAGCACTATGACAGTCTAGTGCAGAAATGGTCTAAGATGCAGCAAGTGGAACCTGGTATGTATCACTCTGTATCTATTTGCACATGCTTTATTAAAAGGAAAAAAAAAACAGCTTTAAAATAAGGAAATTCTTAAGCTAAATTAAGTCTAGAAGAGTTTTGTTTTAAAGAAGTGATGCAAGGGATGACACAGCTTTTTTATTCTGATATTGGCACGGAGAGACAGCTGGTGTGCTGCCATGAAACGGATTAAATTCACACGTTTTACCACCCTGGTGCATTCTCAGGGGTTCTGATGTGGTTACTCAGTCAAATGTTCTCCATACTCTCCAACATTTCACAGCTGAAAACCAAGCCACTTTTGGCCAGGCTCCATCGGAGTATGGTCAATATAGCAGATGTTATAAACAAGGAAGTACACACAAGCTAGGAAGCAAAGCAGCCCTTTGCTTTTTCCTGAGCCTCCAGTGATTCTGCTCCTCCACTCCCGTCTTCTTGCTGAATTAATGGAGTGCAAACTACTCTTGCACTTTGAACTCACTTGGCAGCAACTGAAGTAAGGTGAGGACAAAGAAAAAAAGCGGGAGGGGGAGAAAGAAGCTGGGGCATTTTAAGAGCAACTGAAAAAGTCAGGACAGTTGGGACTTTTCGCTCCTTGATGTAGATTGGACCAACGGCGCAGTCATTTTATTAAGCAACAAAACCTCCCTTTCTCTCTAGTATCCTAATTACCCCCAAGTCTGTATTTAACAAAGCTTCCAAGAATCATTTTCCTTGCTTTGGTTTGCTTTGGAAAGTTGGCGAAGATTTGACTTTAAGAAAACTTCAAAAGCAAAAGGAGTGTTCTGGCCTCCACTAATATTTTCCTGTCTTAAATTTCCAGTCTTTTTTGTATTGATCTTGTTCCATGGGTTTGTGAAGCAGCCTGACATACGGAAGCAAACACAGAGAATGAGCGGAAGGAGAAGGCTTCTGCTTCCACATTCCTACAGGTCCGACTGACATTAAGAGCAGAGGAGCAAGGATACTTTTTAAAAGATGATGAACGAAAAAAGGGACAACCTTCTTCTCTCTTCCTTTCACACATACTCTCTCACAAGTAGATCTGGCTTTCTTGACAGAACGCTGCAATATCAATGGGGGTGAACCAATTGTATAAAAATTCTTTATTTGCAAAGTGGTGTGTAAAAAGTTTTTTGTTTTTTTTTTTTACAAAAACATAATCTACTGTGGTAGGGAAGTCAATTCCAAGGTGATGCAAACACATTTTCAAGTGTAGAAAAATTAAAAGTACGTATCACGGTAATAGAAGAGTCAGTTCCGAGGTGATGCAAAGTGTAAAAAGATTTGTAAAAGTAGAATCACCATGTCAAAGTTTTCTGACAAGCCCCCGGGGAGGGTGAGTCTGGGGCAGGTTTTCTCCAAGGATGGGCTCCAGCGGATTGCACATTTTTTCTCTTTTCCGTCTGGACACTCAAATGTTTTGTTGTGTCTTCCTTGCCAATTCCAGCCATTCACCAATCTGAGAGGTGATTTTCTAGGTGTGGAAGGAAGAGGGGAAAAAAGGCAGGGAAGAGGGAGAGAGAAAGAGAAAGAAAGAAAAAAAATGAAAAGGTCATATGTTTTACCATGCTTGACAGGGCTTGCAATCCAACATACCAGCAGTGCAGAATAAATATGTGCCTGTGGAAATATGCTATGCTGATGCTACTTAATCTCCATGAAGAACAGCAACACTGTGCAACAGATATCCATGACAGTGTGCCATTGCACAAGGCATGATGCACAACCAAAATGCAAAGGATGGGACATAAAGCTGCAAGTGCAATGAACACACTGCCTGTGTAGCTCTGCTTCCGTTCCTATCAGGAGACTATCTCCATTGTGAAATGGTGACTTTTCGGTCCTGCGTGCATATCTTGACTTACGCTTGCATGCGTTCCTAACAGGATGCCACCCAATGAATGCTCTATGTTAGAATGAGCAAAGCGTGACCCCCAAGAACATTTGGGAGCTCTCCATTTTTCTTTTTCTTTTTAATTAACAAAATAGACCCCCACATCCCCTAAGGGCTCACCAACCCCTGGCAATCGCCCACCCCTGTTCTGTGGTCTCGTGGCAACCACTTTGCCAACTCCTAAATCCACATTTTTGAGTCATTCTCCCAATACATATTCCACAGTGTTTGAATCCTGGCTCTGCTGTTTATATATAATTATATATAATTATATATAATTATATATATATAATTCGACAGAATTATATCTTGTCTTCAACCCTGGAGTTCACAGCATTTGCTTCTGCCCAAGGCATACTCCCATCCAGGCAATGACCAGACCCAAAGCTTTCCACAGGATGTTGAAAGTGGAATAATAGTGTTATAACGGTCTAGTGTGGAAATGGCCTAGGTTGGAATAAATTGGTCTTTAAAATCCTCCTGGAGTGGAGGTAACTATGCCTATTTCCTCAGGAAAAGCTCCCCAAAGATATGGAGTCAACACACGACTGGTTTTAATAAGAACTAGCCATTATTAAATAATATTATAAATATATAATCAACAGCCCCTTCCTCACCTTTCTGGCATGGACCAGAGGCAATGGGTCTGTGGCTGAAGGCGATTCCATGTTGGCACAGTGGGCAGTGCCATTGATCAAAATGGCCAGCTCGGAGGGGGACTGGTCCTCAAGGACGCTCAGCACATGCCAAGGATCAATGTCACCTGAGGAGCAAGGGCAGAAAAGGTTTTAAAAACAAAAAGGGTGAAACAAAAAGGGTCCTCATTTCTGATGCAATAGGAAAGGCAAAGCTCGGAAGATCTAACGCAGGGAAACTTAACATTTTTAGCCTACAAGTGTCACAATACCAGCAAGTACTAGGTGAGGTGGTTCCCACCTCTTGTCAAGCTGCAACTCCCATCATCCCATTATGTTGCCTGTCCTAGGCTGATGAGAGCTGCAGTTCAGCAATAGCTTGAGGGCTACATGTTCCCCCATGTCTGATCGAGTGGGCGAAGAAAAATGAAGCTGGACAAAGCTCAGGCCTTAGCCTGGATAACAATGCATAAACTTGGAACCTTTCTGTACTACACTGTTGTAGTGCTATTATTCCACTTTCAACCTCCTACGGAATCCTGGGGTTTGCAGTTTAGGGAGGGGCATGTAGGATTCTCAGCCAGAGAGCTCTGGAGCCTCAGGAAACTACAAATCCCAGAATTCCACAGGATGTTGTAAGTGGAATAACAACACTATAAAAGCGTAGTGCAGAAAGGCTCTAGGTAAAAGTAGCCACACAAGTCCCAGTATCACCACTGTCTCTTTCTGTATCCTGTATCACTCTGAATCCCATATTTGCAGGTGTGCAACTGTGCTTAAATACTTCCATCTTGAATACTGTCATCCCTCAGTGCCTCCGAGGAAGTAGATTGAAATCCATGAAAGCACATGCTAAGATAAATTGATTGGTCTCTAAGGTGCCACAAGACTACCTCCTCTCATCTTTCCTTCCCCATTTCTTTTTATACAAGCCTCAAAGGTAGGTTTTCGTAGGGACAAAAATTACCTGAAAATTACACTGAATTAAAAACTTGGTCGGGGAGCTGGGGGGTCTGGTGGAGAGTTTTGCACAAAAGAGGTGTCTAGGGGCTGCATGTAGCCCAGGGGGGTCACACACACTGAGTGCACCCTTAAGCTACAGAATGTATCACAACAAGCCAGGAAACTCAAGGAAATTGCACATTTGGCTGTAATTTCCTGCAGTCCCCATAGCCGCTGTCATCTGCAAAATAGGTTAGTGAAGGCCTGGCTTACACAACATATAAAGTCCAGCAGTGGCCACCTCTCCACCACCACCTCACGATCCTCCTTACCATTCACGAAAAGGACACGGGTGGCTTTGGGATGGTCAGCCCCATAGTACTCGTTGGTGAAGGACACCGCTTTCTGGGCACTGCGTTCAGATATGTTGAAGACCTCCTTGCAAACGTCTATCTCAAACTTCAGGTTTACTAGGTGGGAAAAGGGGCAGACAGGATCCTCACAGGTCTGGACTGGAACGGGAGGAAAACAGACCTGGGGTCATTCAGAATCAAAGGCATCAATCACACCCTCCACCTATCTCGATTTAGAAGGGACACTCCTAATTAACACACTTTTAAATCTGTGTTTGCAATATCCAAGTTTCTTTGGCTGAATTCTGTTCTCAACTTACAATATCCAAATTCCGTACACGTCTGGAAGGTCCATTGCCTCATAATCTCATCCAGCGAAAAGAGCTTGGGGTTGCGAAGTTCTTCTATTAATTTTATGTATGAGTTTTCCAAGCATTGAATTTTAGTTTTACTCACAGTTACCTGTTGAATGTAAAAAGAACCACAAAAATCAACTCATCTTTGCTGCCCTATTAATGTAATGCCTTCTTGCAGAGACTCCTGGGGAGATTTTGCATTTCCATGTCCTCCGACTGTCTCAGTTTGGTAGGGATGGTTACCTGTATGGAACGTCCAGTGGTGACCGGGCTGGTGCCTAAATGCAACATCAACTTACATTATTGATTGCAATAAGTCTCTGGTAGCCAGATCCAGTGCTGTGGTTGGTCATGATTTTGCAGACAGCGTCCACGTTGGCCCATTCTGCGCCTTCATTGTTGTACTGCACAACGGCCATGAACACGGAAGCCAGATTGTCGAGCAAGACAAGGCTGTCATTCAAGCCATCTAAAGGCATACAAGACTGGAAATCTTCAGCTAGCTTGTCCCACTGGCCAGCACGCACCAGCTTCTCCAGAGTAGAGAAGGCTTCCGTTACAGCATCAAGGCACTAAAAGGAGACCAAAACAAAAAGTTATAGCAAGAGCGAGAAAGATCTTCCTTCCATTTTTTAGCACAGAAGTGGGATATTTATGGTACCAGGCAGCATGAGCAAGGGCATCCCGAATCCACAACAAAGACGTCGCATACTCTCCAACATTTTGTAGGTGAAAACTGGGACATGCCTGGGCAAGCAACCTCACCATGTGATCAAATTGGCAGAAGTTACTGACGGCAGAAATTACTGCCATCTACCAATTGGCAGAAGTTCCTGATGGACACACAAGCTAGGAGAGGCTGCTGCAGTTTATTTTTGCCTGAACCTGCTGGGAGGGACAAGATTCTACTCCTTCCTCATAAAAAGAATTAAATCACAATATTATTTTTAAAAATGTTTAAAATGTTTAAAACATTTTTAAAACACTTAAAACATAATTGCCAGTAAAAAGTTTAAAAATACAGCATATCGCTTCACTCAAACACTTCTACTCCATAATTAGCACACTACTCCCTAATTTTACCAATAAACCATAGTTTGTAGTTTGTGACTGGTCAACAAACCATGGGTTGTTATTACAAGTGGGTTCAGGCATCACAAGCCAGATTCAACAAGCTAGACCATGGCTTGTTGGGACAGGCAATAGCAGTTAGTAGCTGGTTCCAGAGCACCCAGATAGTTTGTGGCAAGAACAGAACTGAGGGTTTCCTGGAGCTCAGAAAGTATACCCTTACACCAGCAGGAGCTAGCAACGATCATATACACCCCAAAGGTGATTGCTGGCACACTAAGCCTTTGAGAAATTGATGCAAATAGCGAAATCCGTGTACATGAGTTTAAAATTGACAAACTAACCTCTTTGGAACCACCAATCACTGGATTGGATAGACTTGCTGCAACAACCTAGAGGAAAATGGAAGAAGGTTAGAGAAATGGGAATAAACCTACGAAGCTTTTGAATCAGCCCACTTGCTAGTCCAAACTTGCTTTGGACTACTTGGACTGGCACTAGTCCTCTGAGGTTACCCTCAACCCTGTTACGCTATTAAATGGAAATGCTAGGGAATGAATGTGGGACCCTTGGCGTATAGATATTTGTCACCAGGATTGGTGATGCATGAGCGCATTGTCAGTCATGAAAATTAAAAAAGAACGGCTTCTCTCTGAACTGCCAAAATCTTTAACCAGGAACTAACACCTCCAATAAAAGTACTGATCCTTGTTTTTGGGTGGTGGAAGTCATGGAAGGAATGACCGTAGAATCATATCACTCTCCAGTTCTGAAAAGGGAAAGAACCTAGATGTAGAAATGCTTCCTGGGGTGACAATAGGTTCAGAACATGGAATTTCTTTTGTACTACAGCACCCAGAATCCCCCAGCCACCATGACAGCTGGTAGAAATTGTAATCCAAAATTTTACTTTCCCAAGATATGTTTCGATTAGGCTGGAGGAGTTCTTTGATTAAAATTTGGGAAGGCCTTCGGGGATTGGTTTTGGCCCAAAAAATGGCCCACCCGTGAACACCGAGTCATTTGATTTTTCAATAGGGCCTCACCTTTTGGTAGCCTGTGAAATCCAGCTGGGCTCGGACAGGGGCTGAAGATGCCACAGCGCCAAAGACCAAATGGGGAAACTGGAACAGAAAGGAAGGAGAAGGGGGAAATGTTGTGGAGAAAGAAATATAGTCCCCCGCTGCCCCTGGATCATCCAATACAGCTTTCCTCTGGCTGGTGATGGTGAGAGACTTAATCTAACGCATCTGAAGGGCATTGGTTTGGAGAGGGTCGGTGCTTGGTTAGAGATAAGCAACAGGTGATCCATGAGTTCCTCCGGTACTCCCATCTGCCTTTGCTTACACGCCTTAGCTGATACTAGTAAGACTCCACAATGGCCTGCATTGATGTAACCCTGGCCATTTCCGCACTAGCCTGTTATAGCGCAATTATTCCGCTTGCAACCTCCTATGGAATCCTGGGGTTTGCAGTTTAGGGAGGGGCCTTTGAGGGCCCATCCCTAAACTGCAAACCCCAGGATTCCATAGGAGGTTGAAAGCGAAAGAATTGCGCTATAACTGTCTAGTGCAGAAATGACCTCGGTGTGGAGCGACTAAAGGAAAAAATGGCAGGACGTGGGAGGACGAGAGAGAATCTGGAACATTTGAAAAGCAGCTAAAAAAGTGAGATGACAGAGGCTTAATCAGGACTCTCCCTGCCCAAACGGGGCAGTTGGAGGGTACGTACACTGGCAAAGTGCTCTGACAATGGCCATAAGGATCCAGCTGTTCTCTCCTGGCCCAGCCAAAGGGTTTCTTTAAGATGAGCATGTGATAAAGCTGCTTATATAAGCCATTACAGAAGCTGTAAATGCTGGTTTTCCCAATGCAGCATCGCCACTTTTCTAGCCTTGAATCAGCTGCAGGTTTGTATGGCAAGATATATAGAACTGCAGTGCAATGTATCATAACAATATAAGATACTATAAGACTCTAGCCCAAGAGAATGGCAAGGCATTAAGCTGCTAGCCTGCCTTTATCACAGAGACCCCGGGGCCTTACCTTGAGTCGGAACCAGGCTGCTAAGGAGCCGGGGTAGGATCCTCCAAAGCAAATCCAGGTGTTGTTTGGTGTCAAGTTGTACTTCTCGGTGATAAACTGGTGGAAGGAAACAAGGTCGGACAAACTGCACAGAGGGAAGAAGGCAAGGCTTCACAAACCAGGTTGCAAAGCAAGGTTGGGTTTTTTTTTTAAATCAGGATGCCGTTAGGCACAAAATATGCAGTTGGGGAAAACAGATGACCAGTTGGAATATTAGATACATTATGCACTGGAGAGAGGGCATTGGGCATTTATAACAACAAAAGTATGGCAGGAACCGTTGGTGAGATTTTAAATATATTTTGCAGCTTATTATGAACATTGCAACAAATAATAATAATAATAGTAGTAGTAGTAGTATAAAATAAGTGTTGGAGCAAGATACTCATTCTGATTTGACAAGGACAATGTTGTTACTGAACTATGGCAAATTCAGTCAGCACTGGACAGTGTAAGAAACGAAGGACTCTGTTGAAGGAATTTCTCCTGATGCAGGGTGTAAGCAACAAGGAGTAGAACTCACTCTACGTTTGGCTCTCCTACTCTTTAATTGTAGGGGCAATGGTACACTTGGAAAATCTATTTTAAAAACAACCTCCAAGCAAAGGAGATTCCTCCTTAAGATCCCTGTACTATCCATGGATGCTCAGAAGGTGATGAAAAGATTGTCTTTTTCTATGAATGCTTAACCACAGGTCAAATCTACATAGCCAATTGTGAGTACATTAGGCTGAAATAGCTGTTTGGAAACTTCAGCAGGTCCAGAATGCTTTAGAAAGGCTGCTGATAGGGGCTGGTTACAAGCATCGTTGACTCAATTCAAGAAGGATGTCGGCAAGCTGGAACGTGTCCAGAGGAGGGTGACCAAAATGGTGAAGGGTCTGGAGGCCATGCCCTATGAAGAATGCCTTAGGGAGCTGGGGATGTTTAGTCTGCAGAAGAGAAGGTTAAGAGGGGACATGATAGCCATGTTTAAATATTTGAAGGGATGTCATGTAGAGGAGGGAGCAGGCTTGTTCTCTACTGCTCCAGAGACTAGGACAAGGAGCAATGGGTTCAAGCTGCAGGAAAGGAGATTCCACTTGAACCTCAGGAAGAACTTCCTGACGGTCAGAGCTGTCCGGCAGTGGAATCTGCTGCCTCAAAGGAGTGTGGTGGAGTCTCCTTCTTTGGAGTTTTTTAAGCAGAGGCTGGATGGCCATCTGTTGGGAATGCTTTGATGTGGGTTCCTGCATGGCAGGGGGTTGGACTGGATGGCCCCTGGGGTCTCTTCCAACTCTATGATTCTATGACTCCCCTGCTGAGACAGTTTCACTGGTTACCTGCCAATTTCTGGACAGAATTCAAAGTACTGTAGATGACCTTTAGATCGCTACATGGGTTAGGCCCAGACTATCTGAAAGACTATGTATCTCCTTATATGAGCCTACCTGTGTTTTAAGATCTTCGAAGAAGGGCTTTCTCGGTGTCCCACCACCATCACAGGTATATTTACTGAGGACACGGGAAATAGTCTTCTCCACAGCTGCCCTCTGGCTGCAGAATTCTCTTCCATAAGAGATTCGATTACCTCCATCTCTGTTCTCAGACCAAAACTTTTCTATCTGGGCAGGCCTTTGACTTTTTTTTTTCTTTTTTCTTTTTCTTTTTAGTTAAATGGCAGCAGGATGTTTGAAAGTCACATGCCGTGTTTTGATCTTGTATCTTCTCACTTATGTTTTAAACGTATTTTAAATGGGTTTTAACCATGTGCCTTGAAACCCCATTGTTGTTTAATTTGCCATTTAGCTTTTGTAAAATAGGATCTTCGCTTAGGGAGATCCGTAGCACATTATACAAGCCACCCCGGAGATTCCTGGCATCAGCTACCTTGGGCAAGGAACAGGGGGCAACACATAACCGCAATCCCTTCTGCCCGCAACAGAAAATGTTTCACCAAGGGGCCAACTCACGCCTGCTGGCTGCTCAGATACTGGAGGTTGTGATCCTGCAGCATATCAGGGTTGAGGCTACCGCCGTAGAAACGGTGTTCCAGGGCCACCAGGAGAGCACCGTACTCCTCTGCCAGGTTCACGTGGTGCCCTGAAATCAGAATGACAAACAATTTCATGAGTCTGCTGCGGCCACTAGCCACGGGAAAATCCAAATACAGGCCTTCGGGGAAGGGAAGAATACCCTCCAACTGTCCCAATTTGGCAAAGACAGTCTGGGTTAATCCTCTTTTGTCCCACTTTTAAAGTGTCCTGGGCCTTAGGACTTTGCAGGATGATGTCAAAAGGACCACCTAGTCCAGCGTTCTTTATCTGATCCAATCCATCCAGATTTTTCTGGTGTTAGAAATCCAGCAATGCTTTCTGAGAGCACTTTTCTGTACAGTTCCTCCTGCCCGTGAACTGAGCACTGCTGGAGAGAAACCCTCCTTTTTGCCCCACCAGTGAGGGAAGTGCACCATGAGAGGACGTGGGACTCTGTCTCCATTTGGAGACAAAAATATTGCTTTCAAAATCCCCTGGGTAAGCTTTTCCTTTTTGTCCCAGCTGCTGGTGTCTGAGAACTCCAGCTAACAGTCCTGGGGATTGAGGAACCCATGGTCTGATCTGTACGAATCTGTTTCCATCAGAAGCGAGGTGAGATGCCTCAGCTTTGGTGAGTCCTGGTTTATAATCAGTCTCCTGAAAGGCTTCCCTCCCACTAGTTTTCCACTTTCGAGGTATTCTGTTTCATGCAGTGATACCTACCTGTTAGCACAAAATATTCGGATAGGCGGCCCTCACCCCCGATGTAGAGGAAGACAGGCCCACCGTGTCGCCAGAATCCGGTATTAACCCAGTATCGCTGGGGATTGCAAGGAGACAAGGAAGGGCAAAGCTAAACCAAGCATCCACAGCAGGGGGAACTTGGGAGATTATTTCATTATGTGAACTACCTCCACTTGCAGTCTGAAGAACAAGCAGATTGATCATTGGGGGGGGAAGTAGACCCCAGTCTTGGTCACATTCACCCCTTTGTATATGTGCATATCCTTGCATCTTGTATTTTGCACGTTTGTATTTTTTTTATTCTTTGCAACTATGTATTGTCCTCATTAAGTATCTGGGAAGTTTGTATCCATTATCATATGCTTGCAACTATATATTGTCCCCAATAAGTATCTGTGAAACGTGTATCTATTGTCACTAGTGACTATTGTTAAAATACATATTTATGTATATATAAGTGGAGTTTATGTTTATATATCAATATATGTATATGGTTTAGTTATCAATCCTGGAATAATAGCGCTATAACAGTCTAGTGCAGAAATGGCCATAGCGTGAAAGGGCCCCAGTTTTACAACTCTTGAAATCTCCTAGCCAACACAGCCAGGATTATAACTTCTAGAATTACCAAGTCAAGATAACTATCATGTTTAGGACAGTCCTATTCTTCTTTCTGCCCCCCCCCCATACAAAAACCCCCAATGTTTCCAAGGATTTCAGAGGTGAGATTTGGGAACAAGGACCTGCCTTTCTCCACCCACAGCTACCTCTGTCCCTAACCAATTAATAAAATAGCTGTTATTCTCCAAAATGGGAACACATCCCACAGGGCAAGGAAAGGAAGTCTGCGAGCCCTGAAAGACCTAAGAATGTAACCGTCCATGTAGTCCAAAAGCACTTGTGGACGCTCTCCGGCTTCACCTCTTAAACTTGGCTTTGTTGTTCTTTCTTACCTGGTCGAACGTGGCACGGTTCTGCCTGTTGAAGTGGTCCAGAGGTTGGCGAATGACACTCTCCATCAAGTGGTCCCAGTCTGTTAGGGTCGTCCCTTGTTCCAACTGGTGAGAATAGATCTCTTTCAACACACGTTCCTCTCGCTGCTGCAGGATGTGCTGGCGGAGCAGGTGGAAATGTCGGCCTGGGGTTGGCGGGGGGGAAGAGAAACGCAAAGGTGGATGGAGATGGACATTTCTATGCAATCCGCAGCGCACGAAGTCACGCACGTTCATTCCACACCCTCCAACTCTCCCGATTTGGCAGAGACAATCTTGATCAATCCACTGTCATCCCACATTTTCATTTGCTTTGAAATGTCCCAGTTTCATTGTCCTCCGCCCACTTTCACTCTTCACCCTCAATTTACTGCAAAGCGAGTTCAAGGCACAAAAGCAACTTGCACCCAATTAACTCAGCAGGGGTAGAAGAGAGAAGATCTTGCCCTTCCTGGGAGGTTCAGACAAACTGCTGCAGCCTCTCCTAGTTTGTGTTTTCTTCCTCATTAATAACTTTTGCCCTCTTGCCCACATTCTGATGTTGCTTGGCCACACACGTCCTGGTTGTCATCCGTGAAATGTTGGAGGGTATGTTGTTTACACATCATAGAGACCAGAGTTTGGGAAATCTGTTTTAGGGGGCTACAAGGAGGGTATGTATGTCATGATGTTGCTTGGTCCTCAATTTCCGTCAGTTCCTGCCTGCACAGATAATGGTGAAAAATGCTGAGAGATGCACTCTAACAACATCTGAAGGGTTGCATAACTCTTTACTTTGTCTCAATACCATATTAAAGTTGCTTTTGGAGAACTGAAACCACGTGAATGGAATTGGCTTGGTTGGTTCTCCATCAAGCAGAATCACAGTGCACAGCTTTTTGCTTCCAAGAAGCAACTCTGAGGGGTGGGGAAAGAGAGGCTAACATTGCCAACCAGCTCTCAAAATCTTTTTCCAGCAGGGCCGGAATCTTGCCTTTCCCAGGAGGCTCAGGCAAAAGCAAACTGCTGCAATGTCACCCAGTTTATGTGTTCTTCCTCATTAATATCTTTTGCCATCTTGACCATGCTCTGATGTTGCTTGGCCAGACACGTTCTAGTTTACATCTCTGGAATGCTGAAGGGAGACTACTGTCCTTCAGATAACCTGGAAATCGGGTGCTCTGATCCCCCTCTCCCCACAAAAAGAAAAGAAAAAGAGGAAACGCAGGAGGACTTAGCAAGAGAAAGACCCGTAGGAATTTTAGGAAATGTATGCTTAGGTAGAGAGCCAGCATGGCTGGATTACAAACCCAGAATTTGATTCCCTGCTCGGCCACGGAAATCTACTGGGTGACCTTGGGTACGTCATGTATTCTCAGCCTCAGAAAACTCCATGATAGGGTCACTATAAATCAGAAATGACTTGTACACAAAAACAACAACAATTAGGCAGGAACTTGGTCAGCCTCGCTCAATACTGTGACGCGCAAGTGAAGAGGAAGGAAGACTTTTTCATTCCAGGGTTCATTAAGCACCTCCTGGAACACTGCTGGGTCTTTCGGGATTCTCTTCTTTCATTCACATCCCACCTGCCGTTCATGCACTCCGGACAGGATGTGTGTCTGACCCCAGGGAACATCAGCACAAACAGCCCGGCCTGGTGTCAGGCAGGTGAGACAGCAGCAGGTGATTTCAGATCAAGGAAAAAAAAAAGGATGGATGGGGTATCGTCCCCCTGCTCCCTCCTGCATTCCCTCAGGGTAAATTCCTCAGGATGACATGCTGGCTGTAGATAAGGTTGGAGCCACCTTTTCCCATCATCTCTCCCAAATAAGTAACCTATTTGGACTACAACTCCCAGGAGAGATCCCAGCCAGCCTGACTTGGAAAAAAATAACTGTTGGGAGTCCCTCTCTCAGAAACTATCCCCATCCAACATGAGTGGGGAAATTCACCCTTTCTGGACTAAAACTTTGCCGAATCCCTCTCAGCCTGAAAAAGTTGCTTTTTGGACTACAACTCCCAGAATCCCTCTGCTGCCGTGGCTTGGGAAAGTAACATTTGGAGGCTATCCAAGCAGCATAGCCACTATGATTCTGATGCCATAGTCCCCCAGAAGGGATTGTGAGAGTTGTAATTCCCCAAATTTGTTTACTTATTTATAAAAATAATTTTGCCAAGTTGCATTCCCTTCACACCCCCATCTAAAGGTCTGTAGCCCGGAACATTCAAATACGGCCATGTGTTGGCTGGGACATCCCGGAAGCTGTAACTTTCTCAGCTTGGATAGTAACTTTCTCAGCTCTGGATAGTGGGGGAATTTTCAGAGGGTTACAGAATGCAGGAAGGAAAGAGTTAACCTTTCCTTTTGATCTGCTTCTATACAAAATGTACTTCCTTTCCCCTAAAGAATAATTAGTATCCCTAACTAGAGACAGCAAGAGAACTACCTAGTGTTGGATTTACACACAAAATATGTAAGACACAATTTAGGGCAGGAGTGTGACACATGATCCTCCAAGTGTTGTTGGGTTGCCAGTTCTAGCATTCTTCACCCTTGGCTGTGCTGCCTGGGGCTGCTGGGAGTGGCAGTCCAATACCCCCCCCCCCCATGGAGCTAACAGAAGGCCTTTACAGCTAGCAAGGGACTATCTTCCAAAATCTTAAATTGCACTCTTGCCAACTGTTATGACTAGTCTCTAGCCCCAGAGAATGTCTCCCCTATAATCAATCAATCAATCAATCACATTTAACAAGCATACTCCCAGCACATCAGGTGGCTTCATATGTTCTGATACAAGAAACATCAACCAAGTCCGTAGTAAGAAGCCATTTGGGAGAGGAGTGGAAATCATGGGCTGAAAGTGGAATAACCGCACTATAACAATGTCGTGCGGAAAGGCCCTAAGTGTTTGAGGTTAAGCCCGGTGGATGGGATGCAGTGGGAGACTTACCTGCCTGAGCCAGAGAAAGCATCACCACCAGAAGACCGACTCCCTCAAAGAGCCTGGCAGAAGAGGCCATGTCGCACCCTTTCTCAGAGCCACAGGAGCCGAGATGATGGGGTGGAAGGTCCCTGCAGAAACTCAAAGGAAGCATCCAGCTCAGGGCCCCAGCTTTAAATGCCTTTTATCTCTCCTCGTCGCATGACCCGGCTGCCCTCTTGCCATCCTTCCCACCCCATGACCCTCCTTGCAAAATACAGATAGGAGGAATTGAGCAACAGAGTCTAAAGTTTCACTTCACAACAACTTTCTTGCAAGGCTGCTGATTTTGTGTTTTTCAAAGCAAACTTGGCCTTCAAGAATCTAACTCGGGAAGTCCCCCGCCCCCTCACTTTCACGTCTTGCGCAAAGAAACATCTTCCTCTGTTAAATTCTTACACATTGAGTGTTTCTGTTAAAGGCACAGGGGCAAATCTAGAAGAAAAGTTGGCAACCTATGGAGAAAGGTAACCGTTGGGAATTTGGGTCACCCTGAAGGAAAACTGAATCCAACCCAGCAGGGCAGCTCTAAGATTTTGTGAGAGACCTCAATAGATTACCGTGAAAAAGCAAAACCAAAAAGAAGAAGAATATAAATCCCAGCAGCTGAGAGGAAGTGATGAGTGTGTCAGAGTAAACTGAAAAAGCACCTTAAACTCTATCTTGCATTGTGCATAAATCTTTTTTTAAAATGCACATTTTTACCTTAAAGGTTCCGTAACGTATAGCTATATTAGAATAGTTAATTCCCTCTTTCTCTTCCTCCCACCTTCCTATTTTAGTTAATCAGCCAAATACCTATCTCCATAAATCTAATGCTTCTCCAAAATATTGACAAAGGGGTGCATTTTGTTCTTAACAGTCTTCCAAAGGGAATTTAATCAGGCTTCACGAGTAACATAAATAATAAAGTGCTTTGCAAGTTTCCTCAAAACGTATCCTCTTCGATTTCTCCTCTTGCTTGTCTCGTTTTATATATGCGCTTTTCGGATAGTGCTGTAAACCTATTTATCTCTTTTGGCATGGAAAGACCCTCTAAAGTCTTCCATGATTTCACTGTTTCTAATCTGGAAGCACTTCAGAGGAGTGCTGTAAGATCTTTAGTTTCCAGTCTTCCACCTTCCTTTTCAAATACGGAAATTAGCCATCATGCACTTTGTGCGTAAATCTGACACTGGGTAAATTCTTTCTCTTTCAGTTTAGAGTTGCTGGCTTTTCTTGTGGGAAAAGAAGAATGCTGAACTCAACAGAATCAGATCTTGGCCATTTCTGCACTAGACTGTTATAGCACTATTATTCCACTTGCAACATCCTATGGAATCCTGGGGTTTGCAGTTTCGGGAGGGGCCAGCTGGCCCCTCCCGAAACTGCAAACCCCAGGATTCCATAGGATGTTGCAAGTGGAATAATACGCTATAACAGTCTAGTGCGGAAATGGTCCCTGTCTTATTTTTCCGTCAGAGATGACAATTGCCAGAGTGAAAACTGAAGAGGGTTCCTGTATAACCTTTAATGGTTACCTGGTTATGTGACCAGCATCACAAGCTAAACTTTCCTTCTTTATACAACTATCAAATGGATATGAGCCACCATGGTGTCGCGATCCGGATGTTGGACCAGAACTCTTGAGACCAGCGTTCAAATCCCTGCTCCGTCAGAAAAACCCACTGGGTCACCTTGGGCAAGCCACATTCTCTCAGCCTCAGAGGGAGGCAAACCTCCTAAGGTCACTCTAGGATTGCTGTAAGTAGGAAACAACTTTTAAGGCACACAACCACAAACCATCTCCAGTTTCCAGTATGGCAACCCTAGTCAAAGACCAGCAAAATGTTATGCAGAAGCTCAGAAGCCAGGAACTAAGGCACGCTGATTTTCTCTGTTATGCACCTCCGACAGCTTTTATGGATGTTGGTATGGATGTTTAAGTATCTTAATAGGAGTTATTGGTAGATTTCTATTTCTCCATGGATTTGTCTTATCTTTAAAATCTTAGTCCCCTCTCCACTAGAGCTCGCACCACTAGGTGGCATCACCAACACATCCACATCTTTCGCTGCCCTTTCCATTCGGGGGAAAGAATTGGGTAGGGGGACCTTCCTTCCAGCACAATGTAGCTTTGTGTTCAGGTCTTTGCTTGCCCCAGCCGTTTTTCAGAAAACAACAACCAGCAAAGAGTCCTGACTCCTGTGATCCTTGAAGCACTCTCAAGTTTATTATGGTATAGGCTTTCATAGCCAGCACGTTATTATGATCGCATAGAGCGCATGACTTCTTTTGGCGGCTCGATCCACTCACCGAATGAAAACAGGTCGGGTCACGTTGGAAGATGAGCGTACAGCTGGCCCTCTGCGTGTGCTAGGGTTACGGGTACAGGGCTCTTGCGAAAAGTGAAAAAATCATAAATATCAAAATGTGCGTCTGTATATTGGCAGGAAGGGGGCCAAGGCACGGTAGGGAGAGCAGGCTGGGAGTCTCACTCCTAGAATGGCTGCTTGTTGTTGCTCTGTGCCTTCAAGTCAACTCTAATTAGAGACCCCGTTTGAGGATTTTCTTGGAAAGATTTGTTCAGAGGGCATTTCCTCTTGCTTTCCTCTGAGGCTGAGAGTGAGCCTCTCAGATCCCTAACTGGGTAGGGATTTGAACTCTGGTCTTCTGGAGCAGCATTCAAACCATTGCGTCATCATGGCTCAAATCTGATTCACGAGAGTTTTGCAATTGCCTTTACAAAAGAGACAAGGGCCATTTGCGCACTAGGCTGTTATAGCACGATGATTCCACTTTCAACATCCTCTGGAATCCTGGGGTTTGTAGTTTCGGGAGGGGCCGGCCGGCCCCTCCCGAAACTGCAAACCCCAGGATTCCAGAGGATGTTGAAAGTGGAATCATTGCGCTATAACAGCCTAGTGCGCAAATGGCCAAGATCATACAGATCTCCCTAGAGAGAAAAAGGCCCAAGCCAAATGCTTCTGGGCTAGATAGCAGAACCCCCACCAACACTGATCTTAATATTTGTGCAGGCTCATACAGGCATAGGTTGGTAATCTTTCAGGTCATGTAGTCACAAGCCATTAGGGGCTTTAAAGCCCCTCCTCAGCATCTTGAACTGTTGCCATGAAAAGAGTAAAAGTAATGTTATCCGAGCAGGTAATCGGATACGGTGTGGTATATTGATTAGGCATGGAAAAGGTGAGGGGGCATTTAAGGGACCTGAAACCCAGCACAATGGCCAGGAGCACCCCTAGAGATTTGGGGGTCACACTTAGCTAATTTGGGGGAAAGTAAGAAAGCACGCTCTCCAACTGTTCCGATTTGGCAAAGGCAGCCCCAATGACTCTTTTGTCATCCCGTGTTTTTCAGCTGCTTCTAAAAAGGTCCCGTTTTCTGCCTCTTTTTCATTGCTGCAAACTGAATTCAGTGTGCAAAAGTAGTTTGCACTCAACTAATTGAACAAGGGAGAAGAGAGGAGGGGTGACAGCTTGCCTTTCCCCGTAGGCTCGGGGAAAAGCAAACTGCTGCAGCCTCTCGTAGCTTGTGTGTTCTCCCTCATTAATAACTTTTGCCATCTTGATCCCATGCTGATGTGGCTTGGTTCCTATTTGCGGTGAAATTACTGTTGTTTTTGAACTGATGCAATGGTACCTCTTTCCAAGTTACCGACTGAGCTAGTTTGAGTTGGCTTCCATCACCCTAGCCAACAAGGTGGCCATGTTGACTCAGGACGATGGAAACTGTAGTCTAAAACCTCTTGAGGGGATGAGATTAGGCAAGGCTGAAGTAAATGCTGCTGCTAAAGGCTGAGTTCTTCCAAACTCGTACCTCCAGGGAGCAAAGGGAAACAGTCACATGGTGGGGATTATGGTCCTCAGAGATTTGACATGTTGGTCCTTTCCACACTACACTGTTATAGTGCTATTATCCGCTTTCCACATCCTATGGAATCCTGGGGTTTGCAGAATCCTGCAAACGCCAGGATTCCACAGGATGTTGAAAGTGGAATTATAGCGCTGCAACAGTGTAGTGCAGAAATGACTGTTGTTCTAGGGCAGATTTCATGGTTAAAGGAGATGGATTTCCCTTTTTAACCAAATAATATTAATTAAATAAGCTGAAATAAAGATGCAAAAAGAGCCATCTAGGACACTACAACCCGAATACAGACCTTGTTTCTTGTAAAATATATTATGACAGACAAGAAAATGTAGTCATAAAGATAAGTATCTGAACCTTACCTGCAAGCATCTTACATTACAAGGTGCAGTGTGTCTTCAGTTTCTTTTTTTGCACATTCCTCAGAGCAGTTTCTCTCTGGACACCCACTCCTGGCACACTTTGGTTGCTAATTTCAGTTATCATGATGATAGATAGATCATTGTGATTTGCCCTCAGGCTAATTCTGGTTTAGGGCCAGCCTATTCTAGGGTTTTCTTGGCAAGATTTATTCAGCGAAGATTTACCAAGGCCTTGCCCTGAGGCTGAGAGAGTGTGAATTACCCAAAGTCATCCAGTAGGTTTCCATGGCTGAATAGGGATTGAAACCTTGGTTTCCCAAGACTTGTTCACATTGCACAAGTATAGCATAATGATTCCACTTTACCTGCCATAACTCTGTCCTATGAAACAAGACTTCTCTCTGGGAAAGAATTCTAAAAGTGTGTATGTGTGTACATGTCTTCAAGTTGCCTGTCAATGTATGGCAACCCCATGAATTTCACAGAGTTTCCTTAGGCAAGGAATACTCAGAGATTTGCCATTGCTCTCCGCTTAAATACAGCCCCTGGTATTCCCTTGCAAGTGCTACAAATCCAAGCATTCCACAGGATGGAACCGTAGCAATTAAAATGGAACCACAGTACTATAACTGTGAAAAGACCCCAAGAATTCTCATCCAGCACTCAGATCACTAGACCACAGTAGCTCTAAGGATACATATTTACTGGCCTTGCTTTAATGCCCTTAAACAGCTGGCTAATATTCCCCTGCCCCTCAAAAAATTAGCAAGTAAAGCTTTTCCTAAGCGTAGAAATTAGGTTTAATAGCCTACCAAGAGCTGATCCTTCTAGCCAGCTAACAGGAAGGTGTTTGGGAAGGGGAGAAGGCAGTCAGACATATCAGATTTAGTATAATACATATTATATGTTGTACTAATTCTGTATCAGGTATCTACACCGATTAAGTTAGCTTTAAGAAACAACAAGCAAGTCATATTCTTTCCCAGAGAGCAACTTGCAAATGCTTACAGAGTTTAGGGTTGCCAGGTGTCCCTTATAGGAAAGGATGTCCCTTATTTGAGGGCTGGAAAACTTTTCCTTTACATAGCATACCCTCCAACTGTCCCAATTTTACAAGGACAGTCCCAATTGATGCTCTGTCTTTGCAATTATTCAGTTGCTTTTAAAATGTCCTCATCCCTCTCATCTCCTCCAGCTTTCCCCCTTTGGTTCTTGGCTCACTTCAGTTGCTGCAAATTGAGTTCAAAGTGGAAAAGTAGATGGCACTCAATTAATTCAACAGAGAGAGGAAAGAAGACGGCAGAATCTTGTCCTTCCCAGTAGGTTCAGGCAAAAGCAAATTGCAGTGGCCTCTCCTAGCTTGTGCCTTCTTTCTCTTTAATAACTTTTGCCATCTTGACCACACTCCCGATGTTGCCTGGCCGCATACATCCTAGTTTTAGTTTGTGAAATGTTGGGGGGTATGATATAGACTGAATGAGACATCAAAATTCCCATATTTGGAGGTGTTAGGGTTGCCAGAGTGAAATCTGGAAAGGGTTCCTGTACTTTTAATGGTTGGAAGAAGAGGGAATTTTGGAGCATTCTGCTTGTTACCTGGTTGAGTGACAAGCAACATCTACTGAAATTCCCGCTCTTACACAACCATAAAAAAGACCTCTTCTGGTTGTCAGTCTGGGGACCCTGGATGGGGAGAACACAGGTTTTGCAAATCAAACAAAATCTGAGATTCAGGTTACTCTGAACTTTGATCTTCGTTCTCAAGCATTTTTTAATTATCTTATTCGAACAGATTCAGGATTATTGCTGTGTGCCCTGAAGGAAATGTAACAGGCTTTTTCATAAATTGCATCGTAAAATAACTTTATGTTCAGACAATGTAGACAGTATGTTAATTTTACAGAGAAATACATTTCACTGAAATCAATCCTCTCATTTTGTCTTTTGCGAGAATGCATTTCTGCTAATAGCCACTTCCCGACAGTCAACCCCACGTGACAAGAATTTTTTGACTGCCCTTTATTGCTGTTTTGAAAACCTGGCAACCCGATCAAAAAGACGCATTGCCCATAGTGTGGGTGCAGAAGTCTTCTTTTTTCCTGGGCAAAGACAAAAGGTACTTAGCTCGCCGCCACATTCAAGAAAGAAAAAAGGTTGGAGCTTTTCTCTGGAAGGATGTGTTGCTGGGATGAAGATGGAAATACGAGGAGCGTGTGTGTGTGTGTGTGTGTGTGTGTGTGTGTGCGTGCTGGGGTCAGAAAATTTAATCTTCAAACCTGTCAGCAGGTTTTAAAGCAGAAAAGTAGACAGGCAGATTGGATGTTAATCTGCTTTGATCCCCCAGAGACAGATGGGCGGAGGAGACGCCTGCAGAGGAGACCTTGCAAAGGTGAAGCCAGGAGGAGGAGAAGGACTGGAGGCAGAGGCACCCGATGTCTGTCTACCCCTCCCCGAAACTCAGTCGAGCTGGGAGGCGGAAGGAGAAAGGGGGAGGTGGGAGGTAGGCAGGCGGTCCAGCAGGCAGGGGAGCGGATGAGGGGAAACAAGGCTAAGCTCGGTTTAAATGTTTCTAATGAGAGCTGGATGAAGAGAGTGAGGGAGCACCGGCTTCATAGCCAGGCCTAGCCGCAGGAGAGATGCTGGCCTTCTCCGACTCCAAGGACCACCGGTCCAGCGGCCAGCGGGGCTCTGTCGCTGCGGAAGGGTTGGGAATTGCGCCGCCTTCCCAATCTTGTCGTGCCGCGGGTCCCGGCGTCCCTCACAATGCCGGCTAGGGCTGCTAGGAGTTGCAGCAGTCTGACAATACGTGGAAGGGTGCGCGCTTCCCACGCCCGCTTCAGGGTTTATCCGATACAGCGCAAGATCACGCTTAGCGGAGCTAGTGCGGTTTGAGCATTGGACCAGGACTGTGGCTCAGATCCCTACTCAGATAGAGTTGCCAGGTTAAAAACTGGAGAGAGCTCCTATGCCTTTAATGGTTGTGCAGCAACAGGGAATTTCAGCTGGGGTTGTTTGTTACCTGGTTGCATGACAAGCAATACCTACTGAAATTCCCTCTTGTGCAACAGTGTTATGGTACAGGAGCCCTCTCCGGTTTTCAGCCTGACCACCCTACAACGAAAACCCACTGGGTGGCCTTGGGCAAGCCATGCTATCTCAGCCTCAGAGGAAGACAACAGTAAACCTTTGAATAAATTTTCCCAAGGAAACCCTATGACAGGGTCCATCATAACTGGAGTCAATTCAAATGCACATGACAGTAGCAACAACAACATGCTGTGGGACTGACTGCCCTGTTGTGGGTGATGGAGGTTGTAGTTCAACACCTCTGAAGGGTGCTAGGTTGAAGGAGGCTCGTTTTGATATGTCAGTGACGTTGGCGTCATCTTATGGAATCTTGGCATTTGCAATTCTGTGAGAAATCTGTGCCAGAAAGCTCTAGTGCCTCACCAAACCATAAATCTCAGGTTTACACAGGGTGCAGCCATGACAGTTAAAGCGGTGTTGAAATGCTATAATGGTATAGTGCAAAAGAGATATCTTTACCCGGTAACGTTGCAGGTTGTTGTATGCCAATTTCTCTTCTGGTTATTTCAGTTTCTTAAAAAATAAATGTGATCTAAAGACGAATGTCCTCCTACAGGCAGAATGCTGAATGGGTGAGTCACATTAGGCATTTGATTTATACTTCTTGCTAGTAGCTGGAGCTGAAAGAGTCCAATGTTTTCCCTTGCATCTGGTCACGCAAACTTGCAGAAATGAGCATCTTCCTTACACAAATTTTGTAAAGGCATAGCAACAAGTCAAGGGAGAAAAGGGTATTTACCTTTATGTCTTGCATAGGTACAACACGGCACTTACAAATGAGTACTGTGTTGGGTAATTGGTACTACTGGAGGCAGGTAAATAGTTCAGGATTTTAAAGGGTATGCGGTTTTCTCTGAAAAGCTTTGTCCTTCAGGGTTAATTCACATGCATGAATGCTCATTGTCTGTTGATTTTAGCATCTGTAGGTGGTTTACCTGTGTGAGTAAGGGGCCAGGTTACACTTAGGCAAAGTCAGGTATCATGCAGCACGCAGACTCAGTTGGGTTCTCCTGCCAGTCATGCATCTCTGATAGTTCTCTGCAAAATTGCTTTTTAAAGCATTTATATTTTACAGAGTTTCCCCTTGTTGTGCTGTTAGAGAGTTTTAGGCATAGAGGCACACCCCTACAAAATGTAAAATTTGAAGTAGTTCCCTCATATAGGAGTCGTTGCCCTGGACAGAAGTGCAGCATCATCTTTCAAAAAATGGCTGCTATTATTATTATTGTTATTGTTATTATTTCTTTTCAAGGTATTATTTCTTTTCAGGTTTTTATGGCAGCTGGCTAATTGCAACGTCTAGCATTTGTAGGACCTGAGCAGGGCTGTTGATGGCAGGGTGTCTTTGCGTCACCATAAGCTGAAGCCAACTTGACAGCAATTAACCAAAGCAACTGCTAATTGCACCAACATCAGTACTGGCTTCTGGACTGGAACCCTCTTGGGGCAGGGACCTGCCATTTCTGCAGGTGCAACAGGCTAAAAGTTTATGGGATTCGCCTTTTTACCTGAAGCCACTAATCAGAACAATTTCATCCATTATCTATTGCACTCATGAGTCATGTGTCTACAAAAATAGAAATCGACATCTGAGATACTAGGGATTAAGGACTTGAACATAAATCTCCTGCGGCCACTTAGATCTGCACAGCTACCTGGTCATTGGCAACCCACTCATATTCCTGTTTGACATGTGAGGAACCCCTGAGGCTAAGAGAAATTAACAGAAAGGCAACCGGGACAGAAGTTTCTTTTTAAACATTCAAATTTACCTGATGTTTCTTTATTTAACAGGAGTCCTAAACTCCTCCCCATCTATTTCAGACGACTCCAACATCTGCCAGTGGAATCCTGGACTGCCCACCTGTACACACTAAGCCATCACCACTCATTACTTATAAAAAGAATATAAAAGAAAGCAAGTTTAAAAAAATATACAAAGTAAGCATGCTATTCCCTTGGAAAAAATCCATAGGTTCACCTGGGAGTTATGAGGAGAAGTGGGTGTGTGACGCAGTCCCCATGAAGGATCCTGAGGAAGTTAAGAGGTGCAAATTTGCATTGTTATTTTGTTAAAATAAATTCCACATGTCCAACTTTGCTTGAAGAGCATTTACAGCAGGCAGTTTTATCATATCTGGGGAAAACTGTTCTGCTGGGATTATTGGGCAGCGAAGGATGGTTTGCACAGACGGGGGAAAAAAAGATCAGAAAATGGTTGCCCGTCTACCTCTTGTTCCGGAAAAAAAAAAATGAGATGTTGTTGTTGTTGAACAGTGTAAGGGGAGAGCTTATAATCTATTTAAATGAATTGCTGCTTCTGGTGTCTTCCCAGAGAGGTAATTAATATTCCTTTCTTTTTTACCAGAAAAAAAGTTATCCGGATGGGTCAGGAATTGCAACAACAGCAAGCGCGAGCCGTAGGCCCATTCCCTAAGACCTTTCACAGACAAAAACTCAGACAGGTGTGGCCAAGGAATATTAGACTGTGTTCAAAGTGGCAAAAGTTGCTAATGGGGAAGATCGCACAAGCTGGGAGAGGCTGCAGCAGTTTGCTTTTGCGTGAGCCCACTGGGAAGGGCATGATTCTGCCCCCTCTTCCCTCTGCTAACTGCGTGACAACTACTTTTCCAGTTGGAAGTCCTTTTGCATCGATTGAAGTAAACGGTGGGCAAAAGCGGAAAGCGGTAGGAAACTGGGACATTTAAAAAACAGCTGGTAAATTGGGACAGCGGAGGATTAATTGGTATCGTCTTGGCCAAATCAAGATAGTTGGAGATATGTAGTGCTTCCTGGGGTCACATCCTGCCCGCCAATGATTCAGAGTCTACCGTTTAGACCAGCGTGCCGGTAAAGTCTTCCTGTGCCTGCCAGTACCTTTAATCTGGATGTGCGCTTCCCCTCCATGAATGGACCCTGTAGTTCTCTTTAATTAAAGGAGGTTACTCAGGGGGACTTGGCCGGCAGCATCACCATGGGCAGCTGTCACCGGGCATTGAAGAACCAATTTGTCATCCTTAGCGGGTTCCCTAATCCCTTCTAATTCAGTTACCAATCTGCGCAGTGGGGGGAGCAGTGGACTTAAGAGGATTGGGGCATTTGCTAAATTAGATAAGTAAAAATAACAAATGGCGAGTGTGCGTGGGGGGAAATGGTCAGCGGCTGAGTCTAGGGCGAGAGGAAGTCTCTCTCCAAAGCTAGGACATGGGAGCAAAGGCATTGAAAAACCTACCTGGACAGGTCCTCATGTCTCCCTCATGCAAACCCAGGCTTATCTTTTTTTTTTTTGTCTCCCAGAAAGTGATCTGAAACAGTGGGTTAACGTCCAGTGGGAGACTTTTAGGTGTGTGTCACAAGACTCAGAAGCGATTCGATGGCCTTCATCCCGTGTCTTCTGCTTCAAAACTCTTCCAACCACTGGGGAGAATGGGGAAATGAGAGATGTATACACTCTCCTGCAAGCCGCTTTTAACTCCTTTCAGATCGGACCTCCGCATCCAGCAAGGCATCCAAGATCCCAGCCCATCAACTGCCTTGCTCAGGTCTTGCAAACTAGGACTGTGGCTTCTTTAACCGAATCACTCCGGCCACTTCTGCACTGCACTGTTATAGTGCTATTATTCCACTTTCAACATTCCCAAGCATGAGGTTTGCAGTTTAGGGAGGGGCATTTAGAAGTCTCAGCTCTTTGACCTCATTAAACAGGATTTTGAAAGTGGAATAATAGCACTATAACAGTGTAGAGCGGAAACGGCCTTCATTTTCCCTCTTTTCCTACTGTTCCCACATTACTAAGCATCATCCTCTTTCCCAGTGAGTCACATTGCCTCATCCAATGTACACCTGCTTCAGTTTAGTACTCCTTCTTGTATGGTGACCTCATTTTATTCCTCTTGTTCCAAAAATGGAGTCTATCAGCCTCTCTATAAACTTGATTTTCAGTTCCAGCCTGTGGACCAGAGCAATCCTGGGTTTCCACTGTTCACTCACATAATTGCCCTAATTTTGCAAAATCATCTGTTTTAATTAACAGCTGAAATTGACAACAATAAAAACACACACATACAAAGAGACAGGTCCTTTTCACCTATTTTGGTTTTTTTACATTTTAATATTTTTCTCTCTTTTTTTTTTTTGAAACCACCAACAATTTTTGTAACTGTACAGGAAATTGCTTGTCACAGACTAAAACAATAATAAATAGAGAGAACCGTCAGAAAAAAATAATAATAACTTGCATGGAAATGCTTCTCATCTACAGCAAAAAGACAGTTGTTTCTTTTCCATTTTTTTTTTAAAGACTACCAAAACTAGACTAATAGGAAAGCACTAATAACATTTACAAAATAGACCTCTTTTAAAAATTTAAAAAGCTCAGTTCTTTAACGTATTCAGGCAGGGGGAAGATGTAATCATAATCTTACAAATACTTATCAAATCCTCTTCGAAGTTTTTGGATTTTTAAACATAAAATTCAGCTTGAAATGGAAACAGAACTAGAAAAGGCGAGACCTTGCTGCCTGTCCACATGCCTCACCTCAATAAAATTCAGGCTGTTGTTCTGTTTTGAATACAATATAAAACTGACCAGTGAAACAAACATCAGTGCAGTTCAAAATGCACATGGTTCAACAATGTATGTTAGAATAAATATATATATAATTTTCCACTTCGGGTTTTGCCTGAATCCAAAAACTGAAGGAAACACTAAGTAATTTCCCAACCTGGATGGTTTTACAATATAAAGACAATCTGAGTCAACAATATAGGCCATTTCCGCACCAGCCTGTTATAGCGCTATGATTCCACTTGCAACATCCTATGGAATCCTGGGGTTTGCAGTTTCGGGAGGGGCCAAACTGCAAACCCCAGGATTCCATAGGATGTTGGAAGTGGAATCATAGTGCTATAACAGGCTAGTGCGGAAATAGTCATAGAGCTGGGAAGGAGTTGACAACTGACCAGGGAAGACTCTGCTATGAGATGCTCCTCTGCCTTTAACAACCATCTGATTTTGTACCCTCCGGCTGTCCTGGTTTAGCAGGGACAGTCCTAATTAATCCTTTGCTGTCCCACTTTTCCAGCTGCTTTTCAAATATCCCAGATTCTTTTTTTTTTCCTCCTCCCAACTTTACCCCTCAGCTGCTGCAAAGGATCCCAAAATGCAAAAGCACTTTGCACTCCATTAACTCAGCAGGCAGGAAAGGAAAGGAAGAGTCTTACCCTTTCCAGTAAGCCCAGGCGAAAGCAAACTGCTGCAGCCTCTCCTACCTTGGGTGTTGTGCCTTATTAAGAGCTTTTGCCATTTTGGCCACACTTTGACATTGCTTGGGCATATGTGTCCTGGTTTTCATCTGTGAAATGTTGGAGGGTATGAAACTCCCCATAACAACCACTTGATCTGTATAATCACAATTAAGCTTTTCACAATGTAGAAATAGACACCCTGTTTTGTTCAGTTGCGGTTAAAGCGACACCTGCAGTGAATGGTCACAAAGCTGACCATCCTAGGTTGGGAGGAAGGATTGAACAGCTATAGAATGTATGTATCTGTTCTTTTCAGCAGTGCATTTTTTCCCCGCTTTGTTTGAACTTTCTCTGATCTTTAGCTATAATCCCTACTCTATAAAGATACAGAGATTGCTAGGTATAACCAAGCCCGGTGTGCAGGGTACATAAAGGATCCACCACTGTCTAGAGACACTCATCCTCCATTATTGGAGCTACCTTTTTTTTAATGCCCTGTTTACACAGCATGGAATAACTAGTTACAGTCAGTATGTTACTTGTAATTAGTTCCTTTTTCCCCAATAATGAGAGCATACCTAAGTCACATTATGCCTTAAATTCAATTAGGGTTACGTTCACTCTTTTCAGGGTGGGACCCTAATAGGTAGTTACTTTTAACATTTTAGTGATGTGGCCTTGCTAAATGGTGGAGGAGGAATATCCCATGGACCAAGTGCTGGCTGATGCTGCTACATTCGGATTTTTAACTAACCATAGCTATATTTGTTACATTAAAAAAAAAAAAAAAACTAGAAAGAGTTGCTTTTAGAAATTGCAATGGCAGTTAACTACAACATTAAACAGATCCGTTTTACTTCTGAGTAGATATGCATAGAGCTGCATTGTATTTTAAACATTTTTTAAAATATCTGCCTTTGAGTTGCTTTGCCAGCTGAAGTCTCCTTTATTTCTGAGTAGACAAGCACGAACCTGCATTGCATTCCAACTTGCCATATGAAATACCAGTTTTATTTCTGAGTAGACAGGCATAGTCCGCATTAATTGCCTCTGAGTTGTGTTTGCCACCTTAATATACCCTTGACTTCTGAGTAGACAAGCACAGCTCTGCATTTTACCAAATCTGCCTCCGATTGTTTTTTCTATTTTAAATTGTATAATTATTTATTAAAACCCTTTCATTCTGTCCTTAAAAGCAGTTGCTTATTTCTGAGTTGGCATGCACAGTCTTGCACTGAATCATAAGTTGCCATTTTAAAAAAACAGCTTGACTCCTGAGTAGCTCCACTCTTACTCATTGCAACTTCAGCCCTGCCCATGGCCATTTCCGCACGAGGCTGTTATAGCGCTATGATTCCACTTTCGACATCCTATGGAATCCTGGGGTTTGCAGTTTCGGGAGGGGCCGGCCGGCCCCTCCCGAAACTGCAAACCCCAGGATTCCATAGGATGTCGAAAGTGGAATCATAGCGCTATAACAGCCTCGTGCGGAAATGGCCCGCATCTGGAATGTGGCCCTCACTCCCTGTCAACCTTGGAATTGGGCCCTTGGGGATGAGAAGTTTTCCTACCCCTGCTGTACATCCACCCCAACCCTCTGAATTCTGGCAAAGGACCTTGGGTTGCGTTGGCTTAGCATTTTCCTCCTCCCTCAAGCAAAGCTGAAAGGAGAATGCCCAAAGCAGTCTGCTGGGGCAACCATTTTATCATCCACTCTACGCCCCTCCAGGGCAGGGAGAACCGCTAGCTTGCCTCTGAGATGACGGAGAATGCCAAGTTCGAGAAAATAACTAGGAGTCCTCTTTTCCCTGATGGGAAATACCAAAGCACCGTTACCTGGACACGGGGTTGCCACACGAAACAAGGGACACAGCTCCTGTTCCCATTAGTGGTTGTGTAAAAAAGGGAATTTCAGCAGGTCCTGCTTCTTAACCAACACCTGCTGAAGTTCCCTTTCCTGCAGAACTATTAGAAGTACAGTCATTCCTCCACATTCGCTAGGGTTAGAGGCACAGGACCCTTGTCAAAGTGGAGAAACCGTGAATAACTCTAGGCCCTCCCAAACCGGAAAGTATGATCACCATATTCAATCCGCCGTGGATTCCTTTGAGGCATCAGGGTTCCTTCACCGAGCAGAAGTGGTTGGTTGGTGGGGCTTCCTGCCACCTCCACTAACAGGGACTTGCAAGCCTCGTTCTCAGTTTCGCAGTCTTACAAGGCTTGCAACCCCTATTAAAAATGGCCTAGGGAGGCAGGAGAGGTGACAGCAAATAATCCGTGAATAACCAAATCTGCAAAAGTGAAACCCGCAAATGTGGAGGGCTAACCGTACGAGAGCCCCGTCCCTTCTTTCACCTGGCAACTCTACTCACAACCAAGTCACTTTCTTTTGCAACAAGGATATGACAGTTTCTTTCCAAAAGCAACAAAACTAGAGGGAATATTATTATTAACTCTCCAGGTCTAAAAAAATCACATATGCCATTTTTAGAAGTGATTTTAAGAAGGTATTTTAATCCAACGTTAGAGGTATACGGACCACGATTTTGAAAAGTTTTACCTGCTGAGAAGAGATGCAGTAGACCGTTGGCAACATTTAATTGTACAGAATGTTAGATATTCTGTACTTTTTAAGGACAGCTTTCCTCAACCTGGTACTTTCCAGGTGTGTTGGACTACAATCCCCAACATCTCCAGTTATGACTGGATTTGGGGATCTATAACCTACCGGGGAGGGGGGACAAAATAAAACCCCCCAAAGAGCACTTTTAAAGGGGCCGATGACAAACTGTGTCACTTGCGAGCAACCATGTCAACCAAAATTTTTATAAGCCATTTTCTGGATCGTTCCCTATGGCAACTTAACTTCTCTTAAAAAATAAAAAATCCACCACCCAATGAGGATTAAGTAGATTGAGCCTCTCAAAGCGAGACAAAGCAAGAGGTGGGAAGGGGAGCTGGCAATGATGCAAAGAAGAAGGGAGGTAGTGGCATGGTGGCGGGGCAAAGGGATGTCCCAAACTCCCAGCCAGCCTAGTGGGCCATCTGTGCCCATATGAAGGGAGGCACTAACTGCAATGGAAAGGAGCCTCTACAAGCTAGAGCTGACCTTAGGTAATAGGATGCTCCACCAGCAAGCTCTCCAACTCTTCCAGCTTGGCAGGGACAGTCCTGTTTAATCCTCTGTCATCTCATTTTTTCCAGCTGTTTTTAACATGTCCCACTTTTTCTCTCTCTCTCTCTCTCTTCCCATTTTCCCCCTTTGTCCTCAGCTTACTTCAGGTGCCGCAAACTGAGTTCAAAGTGCAAAAGTAGTTTGCAGTCAAATAACTCAGACTGGAGAAGAATGGGTGGAAGCTTGGACTTCCCAGCAGGCTCAGGCAAAAGCAAACTGCTGTAGCCTTTCCTGGCCTGCGTGTTCTTCCTCGTTAAGAACCTTTTCCATCTTGGCTACACTTTGCTATTACTTGGCTGCATGTGTTCCCATTTTCCTCTGTGAAATGTTGGAGGGTATGCACCCATAAAACTGAGGGGAAAGCCAACTGAGCTTTCACTCCAGTGAAAAAGCAGTCTGGGGTATTTTGCTAATACTGGCCATTTTTAAGCCCTAGGACAAGCCAATCAATACAGAAATGAAGAAAGAGCAGGAGTACGTATATTAGGTTTTTAGGTGCCTGATGCTGGCACACTTCCCAGCTCCAAATACCAAGGTTGGAGAGGAGATATAGCTTAGGGGTAGAGCATCATCGAGACCTGAACATACTTAACCTCGTTTCATTTTGAAAACTAAGCAGAACCTGGATAGCACCTGAATAGGAGATGACCAGGGAACTCCAATTACAGCTAGGAAAGAATTCTGTCTGAAACCCCTGAGCGCCTCAGCTGCCAGCCAAAGTTGACAATACTGGATGAGTTGAAGCAAGGCTCTGACTCAGGATAAGGGCAACTTCTTCTCTTCCTATGCAGAAGGTCCCACATTCAATTCCCAACATCTCTAAGTAGGGCTGGGAAAGTCCCTTTTCTCTGCAGCCCCACCAGTCAGAGTAGACGATACAGGGTTAGATGGAGTCAGTATAACGCTATGGAGGTGGAACAAGTATAACCCTGTTTCCTGTGTTTCTGCTTAAACCAGCCTTTTGTTCCTAACCTTGAGGTCTGGAATTTGAAGGGACTGATCATCTGACTCAACACAAGGCAGCTTCCTTTACTTCACCTGGGGAAAGGCTGTAGCTCAGGCACGCTTCGTATGCAAAACATCCCAAGTTTAATCTCTGAGATCTCCAGGTAGGACCTGGAAAACTACCTGTCCTAACCCCTGTAGGAGAAACCAGTCAGAGGAGACAATTTTGAGCTAGATGGACCAGTGCTCTGCTTCCTATTTTCCTGCATCACAGAAAGTCTAACTTTCTAACATCTGCACAAGCAGTGCTTTTGCACCCACTTGGCTGGGAGGGAATAGCTGGATGTTCTGCCCCGTGCAACCAAGATGCCCTTAACAGTGGCCCATCTTTGCCTGACATGAATGGAGGAGGGAGAGATCTCAGATGCTGAGAGCCATGGCCCTAGCCAATGGCCAATGGGATACTCATTCCTTATTGCTCCATTTTGACTCCCCTTGTGACTGCAAGTCCACATCTGGAAGAGGTAACAAAGGTTATGAAAAGGGCTTGGCCAATTTGTAAACTGGTCCTTCCTGTCGCTTCTTCTAACCCAGGTTTGTTTGTTAAATATGATTTCGGAGAGAAAGAGAGACAGCAACATGGCTTCTGCCACCCAACTCTCTTGCAAACTTCATCTGTTCCTTGTCCAGCTGTAGAACTTGTCATCTCCAATGGGCCAGATGAAAACACCAACCTCCATCCGGACATCAGTTCTGCTATTGCTTGGAGTCAGCCACATTCATCCCCGCCCAGGGCCTCGGCTCTCTCAAGGTCCAAGATTGATAAGAGGCAGCCATGAGCTATCAGTCACTGAGTCCAGGCCAAGCATCTACGGGAGAACATGTCCAAGGCCAGAGCATATCGTGCTAAGGCTGTATTGCGAGTTCCTAACTTCTGCATGGATCCACCTTCTCTGACCTGTTGCTGGACGAGACCTCCAGAAACAGCACAGGAAAACAACAGTGATGCCAAAGTCAGTGTACGCCAGTCATGGAAGGATCAGACAAGGATTTCTCCTTGACAGGGAGGAGGGAGAGCGTCCAGAAAACCAAGAGAGGAGTGGAAAAGCAATGAGTCTCGTGCCATGTGTGGACAGAGGAGGCTGCCCCAAGCTGCTACAATGCAAAGGGAAGGAGGAGCTTCTTTAAAAGGAGTGTGACACAGACCACCCTTCACAAGACCTGGAACTTCCAAGAGCTCTGATCTTTGTAATCCAAGCAGTCGGTGGCATTGAAGTTGAGCTTCCACGATGCCGCTTGGTCCTTGTAGTCCAAGCAATCCACAGAGCTGAAGCCCAGCCCGGCTGCACCATAGCCCTGGCTGGAGAGAGAAGCCGGGGACTGACTCAAGTGACTGCCCATGGTCGGGGTGGCAATGGGACTCAGGGCAGCGCCAGGTGCAGACAGCTGCGGGTGCATGGGGGACAGGTAGGAGCTGCAGTCAAGGCCGCTGAAATAGGAGGTAGAGCCGGCGTAGGTCTGAGTGTAGCCGGGGGCCTGGGTGTACGTCATGGGGTAGGCGGTGGAGCGTTGCATGCAGGGTGTGGTAGAGGAGGAGAGGGGGTCTGGGATCGGGGAGACGGAGGCTGGGCTCCAGATGGAGACGGTGGCACTGGCACTCGAGCTAGGCGTAACTGAAGTGCCAGTTGGCGGAGGGCTGTACTGCCCATTGGTGCTGGTCTCTGAGCTGGTCTCCCGGGCAGGAGAAGTCTTCTTCTTTGTCGGACGCGCCTTGGCCTGCCCGCTGCTCTGCTGTTGTTGCTGGCGACATTTGGCTCTGCGGTTCTTGAACCACACCTGCAAGAAGGAGGGAGGGGATAAATAAAGGCGAAGATTAGAGATGGAATGGCGACGCTGTTGTTCAGGTTTTCATGGGGAAACATTAAAGTGGTACAAAGTAGGACGCTTCTAAGAATTTCAGGGAACAAGCCAGTTGGGGCTCAGCAAAAAGGTCAGAACTACTGAAAGGGATATCTGTAAACCTGTTCTTTTTTGGATCAACCTAAGTTTGTTTAATACATTGTTCACTTTCCCATAACCGAACACTTCCTGGTTTAAATGATGCCTGACGACATGTTTTAATAAGACAGCTACATACATCATCCGTCTCACCCCATGTCAAAAGAATGCACTGTGCACACATGCATTCAACATATATGCAAACAATGGCATTACCCTCCAACTGTCTCAATTTGGAAGGGAGAGTCCTGATTAATCCTCTGTCATCCTACTTTTCCAGCTGCTTTTAACATGTCCCAGTTTCTTTCTCCTCTTTTGACTTTCCTCCAAACAGAATGCAAATTACTTTTGTACTTTAAACTCAGCTTGCAGTAACTAAAGTGAGCCAAGGACAGAGTTCAAAGTGCAACAGTAGTTTGCATTCTGTTAAGTCAGTGGAAAGGATGAAGGAAGAGGAGGGGGTGGAATCTTTCCCTTCTCAGAAGGCTCAGGCAAAAGCAAGCTGGTCTATTCTTCCTCATTTATAACTGTTGCCATCTTAACCTCACTCTGATAGTGCTTGGCCACACATGTCTCAGTTTTCATCTGTGAAATGTTGGAGGGTATGTAATGGGGGGTATACATTTGCAATAATTTGTTTGTGATTTCCCTCTCATTTTCATATTAAGAAGCACAAAAAATAGGCAATCAAGATGGAATTCTTGGCAGATATTGGTAGACAGATTAATGCAGAAGTAATAATAATTATCTCCTGGAAAAGGAAAAACCTCACAGACCAGACATAGGCCATTTCCGCACTAGACTGTTATAGCGCTATGATTCCACTTTCAACGTCCTATGGAATCCTGGGGTCTGCAGTTTCGGGAGAGGCCGGCCCCTCCCGAAACTGCAAACCCCAGGATTCCATAGGACGTTGAAAGTGGAATCATAGCGCTATAACAGTCTAGTGCGGAAATGGCTCCAGACAGCACATTGCCTGTCTGCTGAACGATGCAATAGGACTACAGTACTAATGACAGAATACAAGAGGACTAGTGACTTTTACCCACTAGAGGGCAATGCTCCCACATGCACAAAACCGTAAGCCCAAATAAGAAAAAAAAAAATCATAGGATCCTTCAACCAATCTGTCAATGTCAAACTGAACTGAACTCCCTCGTGAATGAATTATCCAAGCCTCCAGCTGCAGCCATGCTATGTGTAAGCTTCACTGAGATCTTTGACATCAGGCAAGGTATAAATATTTCAGTTACAACAACAACATGTCGGTCCCACTACTAGAGCCCTACTTTCCAACACTTTGCCCATCTACCCATGCAGGCACCTTACAAGCGGATATGCTTTTGTGTCTGCCTTCCCTTCCTTCCATAAAGGATCAGCGCAGAGCCTTACCTGTACTCTAGATTCAGGCAAGTTGATCTTCAGTGCCACTTCTTCGCGCATGAAAATGTCCGGGTAGCGGGTCTTGGCAAAGAGGGCTTCCAGGATATCCAGCTGGGCTCGTGTGAAGGTAGTCCGTTCACGTCTTTGTTTCCTTGGGGTAGCTGCAGAAGAAATAAAAAGCAAACACCCATTCATCAGATCAGTACTGTGTTTCTGACATTTATGTGAACAAAAAGCCATGATTACAGTAACAGTACATGTGGTATTTTACTTACAGAGTAATATAAGCAAAAGACACTTTGCTGCCCCAAGGAACTTACAAAATTTAGACAAGGTGGAAGAGAGAAGGGAAGGAGAAGGAGACACACAAGAGATGAATGTAAATGCATGAAGTTAATTGTGCTTTGGTTTTGTTTCTGTTGTGGAGCAGGGCTAACTTATAAACTCAAAATGCAACTTTGGGAAGCCTTACTTCGAAGTAAATGTGCCCAGGAGAATGGGCTCCATATTCCATTCATTTCATGCCAACTCATTTGAAACATGGTGCTGTTGAATAGTTTTACAAAATACCGTGGACTGCCAAAAGGCAAATAAATGGGTAAACTGAGCTCTCTAGAAACCAAAATGACTACATTGAGGCTACTATACTCTAGCCGTATCATGAGACAGCGGGATTATGAACATTTCCGCCTGACACTCTTATAGCGTGATGATTCCACTTTCAACCTCCTATGGAATCCTGGGGTTTGCAGTTCCGGGAGGGGCCAGCCGGCCCCTCCCGAAACTGCAAACCCCAGGATTCCATAAGAGGTTGAAAGCGGAATCATCACGCTGTAAGAGTGTCTTGCAGAAATGGCCTATGTTTGGTAAAGTGGAAGGCAGTAGGAAAGGAGGAAGACCACAGGGCAGATTGAAAGAGCCAACCAAGAAACCTCTAGACACGAGTTTGCAAGATCTGAGCAGGTCTGTTGCTGACTAAGGACTGGGGAGGTCACACATACCTAGGGTCATCAAGTCAAAACTAACTTCACAGTATGTGACATCTCCAAAAGTTTCATGACTCATTGGGCCTGGAACCGGGATCTCTCAAGTCCTGGTTCATCACTCTAATCCAGAGGCAGGCGACTGTCCAGGGTTAAACACCCACTAGTCAAAGGCAACTTGATGTCAAGTAACAAAAACAGCAAAGGCCAAAACCCGGTGTGATGCTGGGAGAGCATAAAATTGTGTGTACTTCCACTGGATGGCCTGGGAGGACCAGAGCTGGCTTGTTGGGCTGCACGGCGCCAGCCAGCCAGCCGGCCAGCCGGCCAGCCAGCCAGCCTTCTAGCTAGCCAGCTAGCCAGTGCCCAAGTGCAGCTCCCTGTCTTGGTGACCAGGGTGTGCCCTAGTGCCATTCAGCTTGTATTACAGAATGAGGGGGGTGAGGTTCTTCATAAGACTATTGGATTATTGCCTATAAAACATTTGTTGTTGATAATGTGTGCCTTCAAGTCAGTTCTGACTTATGAGGAGCTGAAGGCTACCCTGTCACAGGCAAGCTATGTTGGCATAATCCCACCAAGAGGATTCTATGCAATATTTCTTGCAAGTTGTAGGGCCTCCAACTGGGTCTTCAGTCAAGTGCGGAAGATGAGTTGACAGTCGCAGCCAACTTTCCTATGCCCTCTCGTTTCTCTGCCAGAACTACAAGGAAACTTTTTTCCACGAGCAGCTTTGACACTGCTTTGAGAAGTCTTAACAGAACCTTGCCATGCAAAATGTTCGCCCTACCCCCAATCTGGTTGTCTACGTCTTCTGGGAGATAATCACAGATTGGCATACAGAATGGAGGAATTGCCCCCAAACCTGGTTCTCTACAAATATATGGACTAGAACGGCAGCCAGCAAAGCCAGTGGTAGGAGTGATGGGAGTTCTGTTCTAAAACATCTGGAGGGAAGGTGGTTTGGGGAAGGTTAAAAAATAGGGAAGAACCCAGAGAAATTACTTTTTGGGACTACAGATCCTTAAATCTCCCAGGGCCCAGAAGCTCAAAACATGAATGTTTCCAAAAACAGGAATATTTCCAAGCTTAGATATGTTCCTTGTAATCAGCCCTGGTCAACAGTCTGACCACAGATAGCATTTTGGACCTGCTGAAATTTTCATGCAGATTCCATAGGCAGCTCTATATAGAGTGCATTACAGCAATCTAAATGGGATATAATCCAGGTATTTGTCATCATGTCCAGATCTGACATCTCCAAGAATGGGCACAGTTGGCACACTAGTTTGAACTGTGCAAATGCACTCCTGACCACTGCCAAAACCTGGACATCCAGGCTCAGATTTGAGCCCAGGAATATGATGAAGCTGTGAACCTGAGATTTCAGGGGGAATGTAATTCAGTACAGACTGAATCCATACACTGACCTTTCTTTCATCTGACCAGGTTAGGAAGTTACCTGATGGTAAGTCAAACTACTGGTCTCTATAGCTCAGGTGTGAATCAGACTTTGCTGGAGCAGTTGGACTACAACTCCCAGCATTTCTCACCCTGACTATGCTGGCAGGGGCAGTGCAGTAGTAAGAGGAGGGCCACTTGGTTCCTGTGCCTGATCTAGCACCATTTTTTTCCCGCACTGACTGGCATCAGCTCTCCAGGGACTGAACATGGAATGCTCTACATGCAAAGTATGTGCTCTGTCAATGAGCTAGAGCCCGCAGCCTCATCTCAGTGCGGTCAAGAGGATGCCCCAAGAGTGCCTGAATGGACAGAGAAATCCCCATTCTAACAACAAGTTATTTGAGTTTTCAACTGCCCGAATACTTTAGTTATCTTGAAAACAATCCTGTAAAGTTGTTCATATATGAAATAGTATATTACTCATATTGCAGACAATAGACTGAGAAATGCATACCCTCTAACTGTCCTGATTTGGCAAGCATAGTCCTGATTAACCCCTCTGTCCTCCCACGTTTTCAACTGCTTTTAAGAACGTCCCAGTTCCTCTCTCCTCCGCCCACTTTCCCCTTTGTCTTCAGCTCACTTCAATTGTTGCAAGCCGTGTTCAAAGCACAAAAGTAATTTGTATTCACCCGGGTTGTAAATCTAGCAAAATCGTGTAATCATGAATTAGTATGGTGATCTTGCACCTGCTTGAGATTTTGATAGAACCGTGAAAAGACTCGTTCTAACCATGGGATGAGATAGCCAGCATGCTGTAGTGGTTTGAGCACCGGACTACAACTCTGGAGACCAGGGTTCGAATCCCTGATTAGCCATGGAAATGTGCTAGGTGACCTTGGACAAGTCACAGTCTCTCACCCTCAGAGGAAGGCAAGGGCAACGCCCCTCTGAACAAATCTTGCCAAGAAAACCCCGTGATAGGGTCACCTCAGGGTCGCCATAAGTCGGAAATGACTTGAAGGCAGATATCAACAAACCACGGGATAGCATCCAAAGAATCCCAAAGAATTTGCAAGGATTACTGCTGGAAAAGTAGGGCACAAAGTTTCTATCACATAACCCATTGCTCTTATCCAACTAAACAGGACAGAGGGAGCATCACAGAGCTACGTCAACAGAGCTCTTATCAGCATCCGCTGAGCAAATACACAAAGCTGACTTTCCCCAATCTAGTGCTTTGCAGATGTCTTGTGCTACCATCCCCATCATCCCCAGCCGGCACGTTGGCCACGAACTCTCCCCCTTGGACACATGCTTTGTTTATTCAGAAGTGACAGACCCAGATCCCACCCTGCTAAGTTCGTTTGGAGAAAATATTTGTGGGGCAATTTCAAGATCGCTCGCACCTTTGGCAATCATTTCCTGGGGTCAACACTACTGATTTATCTCTTGGCTTGACAATAATTGATTTCCATCCAAGTTGATTAGATATAACTACCTTCCTTTACACCTACTTTAAAAAGCATCTGCCTTCCCCTTTCACCTACTTTTTAAAGACAGGTGGGAATTATGCTGCCCTTTCATATGTTGCTGGACTGTAACTTCCAGCAGCCCTAGCCAGCACAGCAATAGTGATGGATGCTGGGAGCTACGATCCAACACCATCAGAAGGGACAATTCAAAGGCATAAATGTGCTAGGCTGGATCCATATGCAAAGGAATCTTGTAGCACTTTGAGATTCTTTCTCTCAATTAAGGCTCAAAGGTGCGACAGGATCCCTTTGCATCAGGAGAGACAGCTTGCCCTCAAAAGAAAATAACCCAGTAATTTGGAATAAATGCCATGTTTTCTTCCTTTGTTTTTGTCTGTAGTATGCATGCAGATAGTCTGACGAGTTGCAGCTCCCATAATCATTTGCTAGCGTATGATGGCAGTTGTAGTCCAGCAAGACGTGGAGAGGCATAGATACCCCACTCCTACCTGAAGATCTAGATCCACATGGGATCCACATGAAAGTCAACGGCACGTAAAAGATTAGTATTCTGACCTCTGTGTGATATATCTAATTCCATTTATGCTCAATGCATGGTTACATGTGTATATTTGTTTTAGAGAGACAAATACACACTTAGACAGATAAGTGGCAACTAACTGATAAAAAGTAACTAAGTATTTTTCTGAGTTAAAAGGAACACCAAAATAGGCTTCCTTGTTGATTTTTGAGACAAACAAAAAGAGGAAATTATTTGTCTTAAATTGTATGAAGATGGAGTTGGAATTATCTCAGGGAATGGCCTCAAGCCACCTTGATGCATCTTAATGGGAGCTTTGAACCTCCGCATGGTAAAGCCCAGTGGCTCAGAGGACAGGTGACAATGAAGTGCAAGATAAGAAAATTTCTACCTTTAAAGAGAGGCGGTAATTTTCTACTCATGAAGGGACCCAAACAATGGAACCAAGAAAGAATGTGACCTTTGCCACTATAGAAGCAATGTATTTTTAAACAAGACCATAGCAGATAGTGAGAATGCGGTAGGTCTAACTGCTCCAGCTTATTTTTCTTTCCCTCATACGAATTATGAAGTCTTTCTCCAATCTGGAAATGTCTGGGAATATACTTTTATTATATTAACCAGGCAGTGTTGCAAATAATTATCTCCAAAACATTAAACACACACACACACACACACACACACGCCCTATACACTTGAATTTGATATTTAACAGTATAAATTCTTAACCAATTCCAGCTTGAAACACTTGGATGCTCTTTGCAAAGAAAGTGGAGTTAACTTGATAATATAGAGCCAAATGCAATTTTAATTCCAACCGGAGTAGACCCACTGGAGTTAACAGGACTTACATAAGTGGTGAAGAACAAGTACCATTCATTTCAAAGGCTCTAATCTAATCAGGATATTAAAATAGGGTCTGGATTATTGAATAAAAATCTCCAAAAGGATGTTTCCTTCATAATGTGGCATTTCATTCTTAAATCTGCAGACATACATTCATGGTCAAACTGTCTCTCAATGAGTACACTAAGCAGATTTATTGTTATTATTTACAATATAATTCAACATTTACCTATTCTATAGGGCACCTTTACCAGGGATCCCAAGACAAAGAAAGAGCTATAATAAGCAGTTGACTTCCCTGTCTCTTTGCATGAGGATGATTTGTTGGTTTCTCCCCTGCTTTGTGAAAACCAACAGGTAACCATTCCCATGACAATTCAGTTCAGTATGACTGCAATCTTGACTGCCAGCAGGTGGATGGATTCTTGTCTCTTAAAGCTGGCTCCATTCTTTGCCTAAGACTAATAGGATGCTGGATTTTCTCCTTTTTCACTGACACCAGGGCCTAAATCCAGTTGTTAGTTTTAAGTAAAAGAGACCCACTAGACCAGGGCTTTAGGGTGTCACCCGAAGTGTGTAGGTGTGTCACCTACAACCTTGGAAATGTATGTTATTATTTGTAAATCATACATTTTTAAAATTATATGAAAGATTTTCATGGGATATTTTGTGTTCCCATATATTTTGTTGTTGGAATTTATGTATCTCTTATAAGGGGTTAGTTTAACCTCCGGTTTGCTAGTAAAACTGAATGACTGTGTCACAAAATGATGTATGTCTAAAAAAAATGCGTTACCAACATGAAAAGTTTGGAAAACTCTGCACTAGACTAAGAGCAGCCTGGTTAGTCAAAGCTTAGGAAAGTTCCACCAACTCAACAAGTTAACTCTTTGTGGTTAATTGCCAACAAGTCGACTTCTGGCTTAAGGCAACCCCGTGAACGGAAGAACTCCAGGCCACCTAGTTACCAACAGCCCTGTCCAGATCTTGCAAACGCAGAGCTTCCTGAATGGAGTCTGTCCACTTGAGTTGCTCGAGCCAGAAGTAAAATTGCATTTAGAACACAGAGTTTATTGCCCACCTTATTGGAACACAACAACACAACACAGAGAATTGCAGAAAGTTGCACTTACTGGGGTATCCGACTGCTGAATGCAGCAGGTCCATGCCTGGCCCAGCCAAGGTCAAACCATTGACCGCATAATGTGGTTGCTTGATGTAGGACATCATGCTCAGAAGGTTGGTGTCTCCCACTCTTGCCCTTGGCTTTGAGCAAGCAGGAGAGGGTCTCGTCCTCCTTGACTTTAGCTTGACTTTGGGAAGGCAGTCTCTTAGGTTATCCTGGTCCACTCAGTATTCAAGGGCAGCTGGAACTGTAGGAGGTAAGAGAAAGAGAGAGCGGTTTGTACCCACCTCTCCTGGCCAGGAGAGGCGGAGGGGAGGTTGGCCAATGGGGAAAAAAAAACCCTTTCAGGATGGACTTGGAAGAGATGGGATGCCCTGGGTCTGTCTAACTAACCCTTCTCTTGCATAATATTCACAACTGAACAGTAGAACCTCCTGCTGAGAGGGGTCTTTGGCTGAGATGGCTAAAATTACATCAAACCCCTCCCCACCTATACAGAGGTAATGACATGGTAAACTGCAGGAGGAGAGCTGGAATTTTAGCAAGTCAAAAGGGGAAGCTAATGGGCGCCATTAAGGCAATCAGCCCCACACTTTGGGGGCCTATTGTTCCCTCACCGGGCAGGTAAAGTCAACACATTAGAAGATCTGGATGGCCCCTCGGATTTTGGGAGGAGGCAAGGAAAAACACCAGATGCTACGCAGTTCGGTTTAAGTTTTGACGTTAAAAAATGGAAAGGGTATGCTAGAAACACACATGCGTTCAGAGCTTCTAACTTTTAGAGAGACGGCTATTTCCAGAAACATGTTTGCGACAAACAAGGACTTTCTCTGTGGTTTCCCCAAACTCTGGAATTCCCTCCCCCGGGAGGCTAAAGTGGTCTCCACCTTGCTGATCTTCCTTTGGGAGGCAGCCTTTTTTTTTTTTAATTCCAACAGGCTTTTGAGAAACCAAGGTTTAAAACAGGGTGCTATACCCTTTTAACTGTCCTTGGGGGAAAAAAAGCTTTTAATCATTTTTCATTGCACGTTTTAAGTTGTTTTTAGTGCTGTCAATTGTTGCATTCCATTTCAGTGTTTATCTTTTGCACCCAAAGTGTATTTAAACTATTTGGTCAAGTGCTTTGAGTCTTTTTATGTCGTTGCTGTTGTGTGCCTTCAGGTCATTTCTGACTTGTGGTGACCCTAAAGCAAACTTATCATGGAATTTTCATGGCAGGATTTGTTCAGAGGAGGGTTGCCATTTGCCTTCCTCTGAGGTGGAGAGAGTGTGACTTGCCCAAGGTCATCCTGTCCGTTTCTATGGCTGACCGGAGATCTGAAACGCAGCCTCCCAAAGTCGTAGTCAAACTGCTACACCACACCAGGGCAAAATTTATTCAGAGGAGGGTTGCCATTGCCTTCCTCTGAAGCTGAGAGAGTGTGATTTGCCCAAGGGTTTCCATGGCTGAGTGGGGATTCGAACTCTGGTCTATCAAAGTTCTATCAAACCGCTACACCAATCTGGCACTCAATCTACCACTAGATCTTCAGTATCTTATCTGGAATATAGACACAACAATACTAATATTTACATTACGTATTTTAGGTATCACAAGATAATGGTCCGAATCCCCTTGATTATTCCCAATCAGAGGAGACTCATTCAGTCAATTGTTAAATTGCGAGTCAATAAGTAGGTAAATCCCATTAATTCAGTGGACCTACTCTATCTGGGAGAAGTAATATCAGCAATCTCAAATATACTAAGTATTACAACACAAGCCTACTTCTGTTGTGAATTCAGATAAAAATTGAAATGGCTGCCTTTTCTAAATTTTGTATGTGTGTGTCTGTGTTTAAAGTTTAATTTGGGCTGCCACTTAGCACAGATCAGCCACGCCACAGAATTCTGAACACAGTATGTATAAGTACGTGATTTCCAATGTTTCTCTCTCTGTAATGCTAGAAGTTTGGGGATGGAAGGAAGGCAAGTTTCACTGGGGAGGCAGCAATTCTTGCTAGAGTGGGCACCCCCCCTCCAATAAAATAAAAGCCAAAAAAATAAAAATAGAATAAAATAAATATAAATAAATAAAACGATAACAAGATATTCCAAAACGAGATATTCCAAAAAAATAAAATAAAATAAAAGGCAATAAAAGCCCATCCCTCCCAACTGCTGTGGAATAAGAGCCCAGCTCCACAACCCTGGCCATTTCTGCACTAGCCTGTTATAGTGCTATTATTCCACTTTCAACTTCCTATGCAATCCCGGGGTTTGCGGTTTAGGGAGGGGCCAGCCGGCCCCTCCCTAAACCGCAAACCCCGGGATTGCATAGGAGGTTGAAAGTGGAATAATAGCACTATAACAGGCTAGTGCAGAAATGGCCCCTGAGATCATAACACAACTCCAAGATACAGCACCTCAAAATTAATTGGTCAGCAGGTCAATATTTCTCAACATAAACTAGAGTGCAAGCTAACTTTGGAACAGCAGAAATTCTCTGCAAGGCCCCCCGCCCACATTCCTTCCTCTGAGTTTTATCCTGCTTGTGGAAATAACTGGGATCCGCATTTATTTCTGCAGAGATTCAGAAAAGTGTGGAAGTGGGGGAACTGAAAGAGAGAGAGAAACAGAAAGAAAGAGGATTTTTTTTAAAAAAATGTTGCCCCCGCCCTCTCTCTGTCATTAGGAAATTTGGGGTGTGGTGCGATGGGGGCAACATTTGCCAACCTCCATTGCACTTTAATATCACTCATTTTACTTAATAGCTGAAGTTTTATGAGAAACGCAACCCATGAAGCACTCATAAATTGTTAACGGATTAACGGCAGTTCCAAAGATGGATGTTTGGCCATGTAGAAATGGGTTGCAACAAGCATTTACAAAGGCAAGGGAGGGGGGTTAGAGACAGAGAACAAAAAGAGATAAACTTCCCTGCCTTTCAGTTCAAAAGGAAAAATATATTTGGTTTCTGTAGGTATGCATAAAAAGAGTAGATGAATTGTTAATCTTTGGAAAACGTGAAAAGGTTGCATAAAATAGCCACAGCCACATCATTGTCGTTGTTCTTATCATCCCTCCTTTTTCCCAGTTTGGGGCTCAGCCATTTCCGCACTACACTGTTATAGCGCTATTATTCCACTTTCATCATCCTGGTGGAATTCTGGGGTTTGGAGTTTCCCGAGGCCAAACAGCGCTCTGGCCGAGAATTGTAAATGCTACTCCCTAAACTGCAAACCCCGGGATTCCAGAGGACGTTGAAAGTGGAATAATAGCATAATGAGAGTATAGTGTGAAAATGGCCAAAGTGGCTTACACAACAACTAAAACAAACATAGTTCAAAATTAATAGCATACAAAAGTTAAATAAAAAGCAATTAAACTGTCATAAAATGAAAAAAAAATAAGAAAACAACAAGCACAAATAGAAGACCGCAATGATTTTCGCGGGAACCTCATTGTTAATCTGGGTCTCAGATATTGATTTGATGGCACCGCAGCCTGTTGCATAGCAGAGATGGTGTCAGTGAAGTAGAACTACCCGAAGTCAGAACTTCTTCTTGCCGTATGACAAAACGAGTTGCAACTGATCACTTCGTTACGTATAGATGTTACCTTCCAAGCTACTTCTGTTCCATGTATTAGAGGCATCAGCAAGTCTAGAAGTTAAACTCAAGTGTGAAGCATCAGGGACACCACTGGGACAAAGTTTTACTTGTGCATTTTGATTATGTTCATTTTGCTGGTTTGCGAGCAAATTGTTTCGAGTTCCAAGTGCGCGTATAGTCCTTGACGCTCTGCCTTTTGACCAGAGTGAGTTATTCGGAATGTAAGACGTACGTTCTTTTGTAGATGGAATTGATTTCTGTCTGAAGAGTTTAATAGCTTCGGAATTGAAGTGCAAAATAAAGACACGTCAGTGCAAAATTTAATTAAAAAAAAAAATCAGGAAGGCCTACCAGAATAAAAATATGTTCACCTGTGTATGTGAAGATAATAAAGACAGCACTGATGTAGCCTCATGGTGAAGGGAGTTTCAAGACCTGGGAGCAGCCACTGAGAAGGCCCTCTCCCACGTTCTCACCAAATGTACCTGTGATGGTGATGGGAAATGTACCTGTGATGGCACATGGAAAAAACGCTGCCCAGCCCCAAAGGATCATAAAATACAGGGCTTTCCCAACCTTGAGCTGTACCTCATGGAGAGGTAAATGCGACTCTAGACGGCAACGTTTTTCATTTGTCCCAGTCATGCGGTTGCCATAAGTTGACAGGTAGCTCTAAGACACACAGACACACCTGGCTACTCAAAGGAGGACCGGTACTGAGAAGGGTCTGGGTGGAGAGTGGTAAAGTGATGGACAGCAGAGAAGAGCAAAGACGAGTCATTAAGACGGAAGAGGCAGTGAAAAGGAAGTTACTGAAGGGAAGGACATAGGTCTCTTCAGGGGTATCGTTACAGGGAGGGGGGTGCCCACCCTAGTAAGAATTTCTGCCTCCCCAGTGAAACTTGCCTTCCTTCCATCCCCAAACTTCTAGCATTACAGAGAGAGAAACATTGGAAGTCATGCACTTATACATACTGTGTTCAGAATTCTGGTCCCCGTGGAACTTTCCTTCATTCCCCAAATTTCTGCCACCGCAGAGGGTGAGACGTTGATATCAACAGATAACTAGAAGCCTTAACATTTGCCGTGTTCGTGTTCCCCCTTTTCTTTGGATGCCCACATTGCATTTCTAAATGCTCAGCTGCTAAATGCTCAGCTGCATGGTAGAAATTTGGGAACTGAAGGAAAATTTAATGGCAAAGGGCAGAATGATAATTAAGGGGACATGCCTATATTTTCTCCCCTCCCCATAGTTACACCCCTGGTGGTCCCCTGTCCTGGCCTTTGCGGGACAAACAAGGTATCATCATTACCAGCCCTTGGTTTCTGTATTTACAGACCCTCTCTCTTTCTTCCATGCATTCCAGCAGAGAAGGAAAGATTAATTCCATAAATAGGGAAAAGAAAATAATTTGCCATTGGGAAAGCTAGCGATGATTGGCAAGAGGGGAGATCCAAACCACAAAAGATGCTTGGTTAAAGGTTCAACGGAGAGCCACTGGCGTTGGCACTGAACTCCCATGAAATCCCAAACTGGGTGCTGAGAGGTTCCTTTAGCAGAAAAAGCCTGTTGGTGCAACTGGAAGATGACTAGACTGCAGAGCTCAGTATCTTTGGCTCCGTTCTAATGTTACTTAGATAGCGCACGTCACTCTCGCTTTGTCTCATTTTCCTCAAGCTGTAAAATGGGAATAACTGGGATCTAGGTTACTGCTTTCGCAGAGTTTGATGCTAGCGTCATTTGAGAAATGCTGGTACCTGCCCCGAACCTCCAAAACTAGCTACCATGTACAAAAATGTTTGACTCCTTTTTTTGTTTTTGAGAAGAAGAAAGGAAGAGACTGTGGCCATTTCCGCACTACACTTTTATAGCGCGATTATTCCACTTGCAACATCCTATGGAATCCTGGGGTTTGCAGTTTCGGGAGGGGCCGGCCGGCCCCTCCCGAAACTGCAAACCCCAGGATTCCATAGGATGTTGCAAGTGGAATAATCGCGCTATAACAGGCTAGTGCGGAAATGGCCTTTGAGAGAGAGAATTCGATATATCTTTTGTCCTTTTTGTTGTCTTCTGTTTTTAGCATAATGAAGACGGAGTAGTAAAAAGGCGAGGGTAGTTTAAAATACTTCTTGATCTCATCAGAAGGGCTGTGTTCTATCACAATCTCTGGATTGCACTCGGAACTTGGAAACGTTACTGTTTGGAGACTACAGCTCCCCTGGCATTTGGCTGGGAGATTCTGGAGTTATTATCCCCTAAAAAAAAAAAAACTGCTGCAGGCTTTGCTTTCACTTTGCATCTGCATCTTGACGTCCAAGCACCCGAATGTGATGGAAGTGAAAAGAATAAAGACGGGGTCCTGAATGTTTAAATCTAGCTTTGTTCTTGATTTTTTTTCTTTCTTCTCTCTTTGTTCACAAATCAATGAAGATGTGCTCACGAACTCTATTTAAAACTTCTGGGTTGGTGTCATCGTTCTGTCATTGTTTTGCTCCTACTTTTGTTTGCTCTCTCTTTCTCTCCTTCCCGATTCCCCTTGTCTTTTCCTCACCTACCCACCCACAGTTTTGGTCGTCAACTTGGGTAATTGAAAATTAGATGTAGAAAGAAAATAGTCTCTTCCTAGGGGAAGAACAAATACGGTTTACAAATAAGGCTTCTCAACAGGTGGCTCAGAAGTTGGCCAAGGGCATCTGGCTCCTGAAATAACTTCCTTTCCAATTAAAGGTGTGTGTGACTCTTGCAAATAAGACAAGGAAACTGAGAGAAGTCTTTTGTACACACGTATAAAACAAAGCGATAGACTGATGTTTAGTTACTTTTCAACACTTTGGATAGTTGCCTGCGGAGAGAATATTAAGAACAACCTTAGGCCAAATCCTCCCTTCCAATCTTTCGTTTTCCTGTTCGAGCAGACTTTGGAAAACCATTTTTTGCCTTTAAAAAAGTTACGGATTTTTACCAATTAAAAAAGGGAAAGAACACAATAGGGCATATAAGATATTAGATAATTTATCCATTTATTCTCTTTTTTTTTAATGGTCAGGTGAAATTGGTATGCAGTCATTCCTCAGAAATCTACTACAGAAATTTTTAATTTTAAATCAACTATTAATTAATTCTCAGGGAAAGGAGGGCTTATTTTAAACTGATGACAAATACTGGATTTCAAAACAACAATCCAGATGGGAAAGGATTGTAAAAACTAGGAAATTGGCCTGATTTAATGGTTTGTGGCAGATATGGATTATGTGGAATCAATAACGAGATATTCCAGTTCAAATGACTGCTTTTTAAGGGTCTTATGAAGAGTTAATCTACAATCAGTACCTGCACAGCTATTATCTAAAGAAATACACTACAGTGAATGTAGCATGCCTTAACCTTTGGCTTCATACCACAGAAAAACAATGGCCTAAATCCAATATTAGTCTCAACTAGAGTTCTCTTAAGTCTCTACTCTTGTTGCAACCAGAGTTCCATTAAATCTATGGAACTTAGACAAGTGTTTACTGAGCCTAAATGCCCATCGATTCCACAGGTCTGTTATATCTGGGAATAAGAACTGGGATTAGCCCCATTAATCAAAAAGATGCTGTCGTTCAGACCAAACAGCACGCAGACTAACAACCGTCTTTAGCATTACTTGCAAACATGTCATTGGGACATCTCAGGTTCTACGCCTTTCACCCCCACACCCATATTTGCTGTAAAATTAAATACATTCATTTATTTGTTACATTTATCCCCATTCTTTCTTCCAAGGAGTTCAAGGCAGTACTTCTCTCTCTTTCCGAAATTTGAGCTTTCTTCGGGAGAGGAGAGAGAGCACAGTTTGAACCAATTTCTGTGCATGGGTGTGAAAGCTGGACAGCGAAGAAAGATGACAGGGTAGGGGGAAAAAATCAACTTATTTGAAACGTGGTGCTGAAGGAGAGTTCTACTCATTTCATGGACTCCCCAAAAAATAAAGTAACGGTTCTCAGAGCTAATCAAGCCTGGGGCCATTTCCGTACAAGATTGTTATAGTGCTATTATTCCACTTTCAACATCCTATGGAATCCTGGGGTTTGCAGTTTGGGGAGGGGCCTTAAAGGATTCCATAGGATGTTGAGAGTGGAATAATAGCACTATAATAGTCTAGTGCGGAAATGGCCTTAATTTTCCCTAGAAGCCAAGATGACTAAATGAGGCTGTTGCACTTTGGACAGATAATAAGATAACATGACCCACTGAGGGGAAAAAAAAAGAGAGAGAATAATACATGGTAAAGTGAAAGGCAGCAGGAAAAGATGAAGACCACATTGCAGGTGGATTGATACAAAAAAAGGAAGTCATAGCTTTCCTGAGTTTGTAAGAGCTGAGCAGGGCAGCTGATGTCCAGGGCTCTTGGAACGCTCTTATTCATTGGGTTCCCATAAGTTGAAGTTGACTTGACAGTAATGACAACAAAAGCAACGGCATTGCATCTGAAAGAAGGACAATTTTGCTCTCCCTGGGGCCCTCTGGGAGCTGCACAGATTGCCAAAAAAAAAAAAAAACGCCTGTGGACATACAATTGTTCTGAGTATTCTTTAAATGTCAAACAGTGTGAAGGCTCTGCAAAAGTTTGCTGTTTATGGGGGCTTCCAAGAGAAGCAAGTGCTTGCACTTAAAATAAATAAATAAATAAATAAAAGGGACATCCAAGCAGCCTGGAGAGAAGTCCAAGGCCAGTAAAACAATCTCAGAAGGCCACATGGACCACACCTTCCTAAGTTCCTAATTCAAATGTTGTCTCAGGCCATTTCTTATGGAATCCTGGGGTTTGCAGTTTCAGGAGGGGCCGGCTGGCCTCTCCCAAAACTGCAAACCCCAGGATTCCATAGGATGTTGAAAGTGGAATCATAGCGCTATAACAGTCTAGTGCGGAAATGGCCTCAGTTTCAAATGTTCACTTTTAGCTCCTCTTTTGTTGTGGTGTACCTTCAAGTCATTTTCTTTCATGGGATTTTCCTGGGAAGATTTGCCCAAGATCACCCAGTGGGTTTCCATGGCTAAGCAGGGATTTGAACCCTCTTTTCCCATTATCCTCGTCTAGCCCTCAAACCACTATATCACGCTAGCTCTCCCTAACTGCTGCTCCAATATGCCCGTGAGAATAATGAGTTATTTTAACAGTGCCAAATGAAGTAGTGTTTTTGAATATCTAAGTAGCAATAGAATAATAGACGGATCATTTGTTGTGGTGGTACTCGTGCTCGCTTTACGACAGGCTGGGAATTTTCCTAGCATCACAGAATCGAGATGGAAGAGACCCCAGGGGCCATCCAGTCCAACCCCCTGCTACGCAGGAACACACATCAAAGTACTCCCAACAGGTGGCCATACAGGCTCCGCTTAAAAACCTCCAAAGAAAGAGACTCCACCACACTCCTTTGAGGCAGCAGATTCTACTGCCAGACAGCTCTGACCATCAGGAAGTTCTTCCTGAGGTTCAGGTGGAATCTCCTTTCCTGCAGCTTGAATCCATTGCTCCTTGTCCTAGTTTCTGGAGCGGCAGAAAACAAGCCCGCTCCCTCCTCAACATGACATCCCTTCAAATATTTAAATATGGCTATCATGTCCCCTCTGAACCTTCTCTTCTGCAGAGTAAACATCCCCGGCTCCCTAAACTGCTCCTCATAGGACTTCATGGCTTCTGGACCCCTCACCGTTTTGGTCGCCCTTCTCTGGACCTGCTCCAGCTTGTCGATATCCTTCTTGAATTGAGGTGCCCAGAACTGGACAGAGTATTCCAAATGAGGTCTGACCAATGCCTTCCAATGCCTTATAGCCTTCCAGTTGCTGCTGGGCTGAAACACCCAGCATTCCTCACCAACGACCACGCTGGCTAGGGCAGGCGGGAGTTGCAGTCCAATTATATCTGGAGCCCTGCCTGATGGTTTATACCTTCATACCAATATAATAACTTTGATTGTGATCAAGAAAATACACCTAGAGTTCTACTGTGTTATTCTGATGTTGCTGTTCAAACTAAAAGCAGTTTTTTTCTTAAAAAATATATTAAATATAAGGTAGGTAGTATAATGTTTCATATCATAAGGAATCCCCCTTTATAAGGAGCATCTACTTTTTTTTGCCTAAGGGCATGGATATTGAAATCTAGACAAATTACATTCCGTTCCTCAGCTCTGGCAATGTAAATCTACACTTGCGTACTAAAGATAAGGGCCCTTGCCACACCTTCTGATTCTAAAACCGTTTCTGCACTAGACTGTTATAGTGCTATTATTCCACTTTCAACATCCTATAGAATTCTGAGGTGTGCAGTTTAGGGAAGGGTCTGCAAACCCCAGGATTCCATAGGATGTTGAAAGCAGAATAATAGCACTATAACAGTCTAGTGTGGAAATGGCCTAAGACTCGACATTTCTAAGTAAATGTGATTGACTCCAATTTGATTTATTTCCTGCTGTTTACAGGCTCACAACCTAATAACTCTTTAACTTGTTTTTTCCACCTGGGAACTCACTGTACTAGTAGTTTTGAGCTGAAAAAAACTCAAAGAGTATGGTGTTTTTGTATGGTCCTGTTGATCTTTCAGGAAGACAGCTGAAAAACTAACAAAGGATTTCCCATCTAAAGATACATTTTTAGTGTTTTTTATTATTTGTTATCCAAAATGGCTTCAGATGAACTGGGTTTAAAAATCAAAAACAAATATGAATTTAAACTGATTTTGTTGTTATTAGAAAAACAGTTGAAAAGAGAAGCAGCTACTATTTTTGTACAAATCCTTGAACTACCAGCAACTGAAAAATATGAGCTGCTTAATGTAAGGAAACTGATAAACCTCTCTTTGGGGCTTAGTGAAATATGGAAACCTGCAGAGGTTTCAAGTGGGCAGATGTTGTTTTGCCCCAGATATTTGGCTATTCGAAATGTCATCTCTTTGCAGTGTCTCGGATTATCGGTTTATACACTGGCAGCAAGAATGTGATGAGAATCCCTTAAATCAAACAAACAAAAAGCATTTTCCGTCATTCTTTGTCTTTTTTTAAAAGATGAATCACATCAAGACCAGCCTCCTTTAACATCATGTGCATACATGCACACCTGCTATGAAAATGTAAGAACTTTTTTCTTTAAAAAGTCCAAATGTCTTCCACAATGTTTATAACCAAGTAAAAAAATTGTTGTTTTTTTAAAAAATAGATATATTATCGTACTTATAATGTTGGCAATCTAAAAACGGTCTAGAGCCACACTAAACATATCTTTTAAAAACGTTAAGGTAGTGCCCTTAAAAATATATAATTGCTGCTGTCTTAAAAGTATTTTAAAAGGGACTGAAATCATTTTGATCAGCCACATCCTCAAGTCTTTTTAGTCACCCAGTTTCAATGTTGCTTTATCCTGTCGATTGTTAAAAAGATTATTAGAAGTGAATGAAAACCCTTTTCCATGGACTTTGAGAAATTCATAACAAACATCAAAATATATTTTGCAGAAAATAAGCTTTTTAAAGACCCGCACACCCAAACTAAGGAAACCCATAAATTTTACATCTATGCCTCTTATAGCTTCTGCTGCCTCCATCGCTTGGCTGTAACTGTATGATTTTCCCTGCCAAAGATGAGCCAAAATGTCGGTATAATAAAAAGAGACTACACTTTATACTTTCCTAGAGACAAAGACACACGATGGTGCAGCAGAAGGTGAGTTTACATAAACGATTTCCATAGGTGATCAAATATTTCCCAGATTCATATCATTTTAACCCTTTTTGTACCCAGAACACAGAAAGGAACATTAAATATGTACAACTTCCTCCGACGGTAAAGATGATAAAACCTTTAAAAACAATTATTTCTTTATATCTAAAGGATGCCTTTAAAAAGCTATACCCGCAATAATTTCATAACATTGTGATTCTTTTCGATCTTCTTTCCCTTGAACAGATTCGAGCAGGTTTTGCCATTTCGGCAGCTTCCCAAGCGTTACGCGGTCATGCTGTAAGCACAGAAAGCGTTCGTGTGCGCCATTAATAGAGGGAACTAAAAGATCTGCTAGAGCTGGTGGTCTGAGATTTTTACACAGGGCGTCCCCAAAAATCAGCGAAATCAAAGGATCGAAGCAGGTGAGTTTCCCAGTGGCACAGAATGTTTCACCAGCCAGACTGAGGAAGATGCTTTCCAGGGAGATGAGATTCTAAGTGACCAAAAGGCATCTTGGTTACAGATGACCGAAGACTCCCTTGTGCGGTTGGTGTGCCCCTCTACCAACTCACGTCAGGTCCATGGACGGACAGACAGACAATCAGATCACGCACACGATCTTTTCCCTTGTTTTTGGGTCTCTTCTCTACGAAGGTCTACGTGGCCAACCACGTCTGCTGAATATCTAGGTAAGCGGCATAGTGTCCCAATCTTTCACCCTCTCATGCAAACACACATTTTGTTAGCATCTTTCTTTAAAAAGGCCTTTCTTACCTTCTCCCTAGAGCGGTTCCAGTGCCCAGGTGTCCAGCTTGGGAGTCTCCAAGTGCCTCTGCAAGGAAGCATAACAGAGTTTTGGTCTGGGGGACGGACGGACGAGAAAAACCAAGGGCAGCTCCTTCCCAACCCCGTGAAACCACAAAAAATAACCCCAGCGAGAAAGAACAAAATGTGTTAAAAGGATAACCCAGAAGTGATACAGTGGGAGATCCCTATAATCTGTAATAAAAAGAGAAGCTTAACCTGAATTGAAAAGAGATTTAGAGCTGGGTAAGAGATTCTGCTGCCCAGGACTTCTCTGGGCATTTAGATCCGAAGGTTTGGGATTTTCTCCTCTTAAGCCCTGGAGAAAGGGGGGGGGGGGAGAGAGCAGTGGTGGTTGTCGGTGGCACCGACGGCAGCGGTCGTGGTGGGGGAGGGTTTTCTCTAAAATAATTTGGTGCGCCGTGTGCAGGGTCCATTCTTAGACCTGCTCCAAGGTCCTCACATGATTGGTATTATAGCAATACTCTGGTAGATTAATAAATGGGAGAGAGGGATGGCTTGTCTGGTTTTTCCTCCGAGGCAACTCAATATCCCTGTTTGCTCTGATGGTTGACTGTGGCTATTTCTGCACTAGCCTGTTACAGTGCTGTGATTCCACTTTCAACATCCTGTGGAATCCTGGGGTTTGCAGTTTCGGGAGGGGCCGGCCGGCCCCTCCCGAAACTGCAAACCTCAGGATTCCACAGGATGTTGAAAGAGGAATCATAGCGCTGTAACAGGCTAGTGCAGAAATGGCCTGTGTCTGTGAGCGGACATCCATGCTAGGATTTGGGATAAAAACAGGTTGCCTTCATGAATCTCTCGCAGGCCAGCATCTAGATACATACAATGCACTTTCAAGATTTACTGTAAAGTCGTTGCACGCGTAACAGATAAAGGAGAGAGACTTTGCCCCTTGCTTTTTAATTCTCCTTTTGTCTCTTCTGATTATTTTTTGCATTTCCCCACCCCAAACCTGCTTTGCCAAAACCGTCGTTCCTGCCGTGGCCGAAGAGGTAGCCGTGTTCGTCTCTGTCGGTATCCAAAGGGATCCCACACCACCTTCGAGGCAGAGAAAAAAGCTTGCCGTACAGGCTTTTGTAACCTGTGAAATCAGATGCGCCTTATGCTACAGCTTCTTTGTCTCAGTTCTTCTCGAAGGCATTCGTGTTGTGCAGCTCCAACAAATATTTTGACCAGAATGGCCCCACCAGCTAGCAAGACATCTTTGTCATTCTCAGCATCTTTATAGTCATGAAACAGAATGGCCAAATGCAAAGGAAGACAGAGAGTTTCTCAATTGACGGAAGCTGTGTAGAAATGAACGTGGCTTGCCAATAGGTACTGCTTCTTGGAAATGTATGTTATTATTTATAAATCATATGTTTTCAAAAATATATGAAAGGTTTTGACGAGATCTGTTGCATCCCCATACATTTTGTTATTGCAATGCATGTGTGTGTCTGTATCCCTCATACTACTAGCAAACCCTCTGGTTTGCTAGTAAAACTGAAATTGCTGTGTCGCGAAATGATGCATGTCTAAAAAAGTCTGTCACTAACATGGAAAGTGTGAAAAGCTCTGCTCTAAAGCTTACATCTCTTATGGAAGGTGCCACACAACATGTGTGGGTATGTGCCTTACAATCTTTTGTCAGCTTATGGCAAGCCTATGAATTTCACAGGGTTTTCTTAGGCAAGGAAAGAATACTCAGAGGCGATTTTGCCAGGTTTTTCCCCTCTGAAATATAGCCTACAGCACTGGAATTTATTAGCGCTCACACTAACAGCCATGAAAACAAATTCAGGCTGGCAGGCCGTTTAAGCTTTCCCAAACCTCATTTTAAAAGGCTGTTCTGCACTACCAGGTGAACCTCAGCCTGGGCAAGTGACGTTACCCTTCATTTTTCGTTTTTGCTTTGGCTAAAATTCTAGCTGGAAGTTTATTTGTAGCACTTTGAATGTAATCAACCCGAGCAAAGATATGGCTTCACTTGCTGCTTTCTCTTTGTTCCCCGCTCCCTGCTAAGCGTCCTGCATTAACAATAACCTTGATCAGAGAACGTTGTCCGTATACAAAAAGCAGTGTCTGTACAGCTGTGGTTCTTAATCTTTTTTATTTATTTATTTATTTTTGGTCATGGATGCTTTGAGAGACAGACAGAGAGACATGACAGTTATGGACTCCTTCCCCAGGAAAAAAAGTTTTGTGTGTAATTTATTGTATTGGATTATAGATTGATTGCGAAAGTTAAACTTCGCAGTTAACTGCAACTAGAAAAATTCAGATTAAATAGGAAACAATTCATTAATCCTGTGAAGCACATCCATGATCTTCCTAGAAGTCAATGGACCCCGAGTTAAGAATCCATAGCCTACATCTTGGAAAGTTGCTTTTAAAAAGTGGCTCATCCTCACCAAACTTTACACAGTTTGAAAAGCGATCGATTGCCTTTATTCATTCTGATGTAAGATAGACGCCTGCAGCCCGTCTATAGATTCCTGAAAGATTCACGGACTCCACGTTAAGAACCCCTGCTGTACAGGAATCGCCTTCTGAACTGGGCCTGCTGTTCACAAAACGAAGGTTATCTTGTGCAAACTTTTCTGTATCCCACACCTGGGGCACTGCGGGGAACCAGGTTTGTATAAGCACCTGTCAAACAGATGGTTAGCTCCGATGGGTGCTAGACTGAGGGAGTTCATTATGCTGTTTATTTTCCACGCAAGTATGTAACTCCTCACTAATGCGTTAGTCTGCCACGTTCTGTGAGCCCATTAATGCTCAAGCCACAATAAATAAGTTGTGGTCTCATTGCAGTGTCACCCTTTCTCTCAAAAGACGACGACTCCTTTAATAAAATGCACCCTCCATGTTGCATTCAAGTAAAAGCAAAAATGAATTTCGTGCTTGTGTGTAATATTTCAAACTACTTTCCCATTTGCAAAACATGTGACACAGAAAGGAAGGAAGGAAGGAACCAAGTGAGCAAGCAAGCAAGCAAGCTTAATAAACTGTGACTCTAAACCTGACCGTAAAAGACATGGAATGCCAGTGTCAATAAATATTTTTATTGGAGCCACTTTTGTTCCAATAGATGTATGTTGGCCTAAGGTTTAATTAAGACTCGCTGATGATTAAAACTGACAGAAAGTCTTTTTAAAGGATAACAGATATAAATATAGAAATAAACAAGTCAAATTATTATGTTCATAAAATTTATTCAACTGGAATATTTTTGTGGATGCTCATTAATTTGAAACGGCGCTAGAAATGCAAAGCATGATACAGTCAAAATCAAGGATTGTTTTGGTCCCTCTGAGGGGACCAAACAATCCTTAAACAAGCTTTTAAAACTGCTATTGAGGCAGCTGTCAATCTGTAGATTTTGGGCTGAAACATATCCCTATTTGTTAATTTAAAAATATGTGGATACCACCTGTCGCATGCAGCGTATCGAGGCAGCGTGCAGCAATTAATTAAAACACTCAGTTAATATAGGGTCTTATTTCCAGAGAAATGAAACATGTCCAAGAACTCTTCCATAGCTGTTGTGTTTAAATCAACGGCTCTTGTTTCTATGTAAACTCGATTACACTGAGGATCAGGAACTTAGTCCCTGATTGTCTTTTTCTTATTCTTCATACATGAAAAGGCCAATATTTGCCATAATTCTTTTCTGGCCTTTCAGACTTCAAACGCTGGAGATGCAAACGAAACAACTGTTATTCAGATATAGCACAAACAGGCTCAGGAAAATATCACCCCTTCCCAATACTTAAACAACAGTTTTTGCTTTACAAATGAACACGCTTGCCATGTTATTTGGGGGGGGGGATCTAAGGAGCATCTGTAGCATCAAAATGAGAGGAGATTAAGGACATTTGCAACATGCTATTAATGAGTACGGAAGAGACCCAAAATTTTGCCGAAGAGCTCTTGGATAGCTCTCCTGAAATTACTCTTTTAAGAAGCTTAGAAACGGAAAGAAGTTCAAGAAAACGTTGGATTCATTTCCCAACATCTCCCTGGCAGAAATAGGATTCCTCTTCTCTCCCCCCCCCCCTTTTCACATCAAATCCTTCACTTTGCAAAAGGACTTGATTTGATTTATTTCGTTGTTGTTGCAATTTCGCATCCAAGACTGCCCACAGCTGAGAAAAGAAAGATCACAGAAATCCTAAGGGGTTTTCGGTTGTTGTCAGGGGCACAGTCGTAAAAGGGAAGAGTTGATCAGTTTGCCTCTGCAAGATACAACGATGAGCACTTATCTTCAAGGGCCGGGTATTCTCTAAACCTGTTGCTCTTATTTTAATTGCTTATTACTCTGAACAAATGTGCATTCCCATTTGCTCCATCTAGAAACTTCCTCTTGCTAATTCATAGCCAGACTATTCTTTCCGAAAGAAGCCTGATGAAGTCGGTGTCTGAAATCCTTACACAAAAAGAGTTCTTGGCCCCAAGGAACTTACAATCTAAGGATAAGCACAGCACTAACAGATGGCATCGGTCATGGTAAGGGAAGGGGGGAGGAGAAGAGGACAGGCTGATTCAACGATTGCGGCATTATTCACATTATGCACTAAAGACCAGCTGCCCACATTAATTTTACCCTGGGTTTTGTTTTCCTGTATATAAGGGGGGGAGAAAGCAGAATAAAGAAAGGTCTTGTATCCTTACTTTTCTGATTTGGAAATGCAACCTGTTATAGCTTTGCCACCAGCTCATGGTACCAGGAATTTCTTTTTGGATCGTTGTGTGAAGTTGCTCCTTTAGACTGAATAAAGGTGACAGGTAGATCATTTGGTTCCCTACCAGCAACCCATTCGTATTTGCTGTGGACTGTTTGTATCCAAGAAATTTTGTCTATATATTGATTACAAAAGCTCAGTTGGGCAGAGAGGCTTTTGTTGTTATGCTGAGACCAAGAGTTCATCTTGTTTAGTGAAAATGGCCAACAAAATGCCAAGAGAATATACCCTCCAACTGTCCCAATAAATCCTCTGTTGGACTATTTTTTTTTTTCAGCTGCTTTTAAAATGTCCCAGGTTTTCTCTCTTCCTGCCACTTCCCCACTTTGTCCTCAGCTTATTGCAGCTGCTGCAAACTGAGTTCAAAAGGCAAAAGGAGTTGCTGTCAATTAACTCAACAGAGGGAAGAGAAGAGGAGGAGGAATGCTTGCACGTCCCAGTAGGAAGTTGCACTTTGACTCTGTTTTCCCAGACCTCGCTTTTGTTCTGGCAGTTCTGCATTGTTGTTATTCTTGTCATGTACTGTCAAGTCAGCTTTATATTATGGCAACCTCTAAGATGCAGAATATTGAATGTCAATATTCTTTGAACATCGCTAAAACCTCCAGGTTGCCTTGTTACCAGCCCTGCTCAGGGCTGATTGAGTCAATCCATCTGTAATGCAGTCTTCCTCTTTTTCTGATTGCCTTCCACTTTGTCGAATATCATCGCTTTTTTCTAGCGAGTTGTGTAATTTTGTGATATTCCTCAAGTCAATATTCTCAGTTTACTCCTACCTGTTCTGTGGCTGGCAAAGGACGGGTTGCATCTCCATGAAAGACCTGCAAAACGTAACTCCCTCTAAGCTAAATGCAGCCAACCTAGCCGTGCTGAACCACTGACCAGTGGCTTGCATTCCAGTTACACTGACGGACAAAATCATCCTTGGTGGCCACACTTCACGACGATGGGGCCATGCGTGCGCAGACTCAGTTTTCTTTCCATCGCCATATCCAGGCATGGAAGGAATAAGCTGTATGAGGATCTTTTCAGAGTGTGAGAGAAATCTCTCTGTCCCCATTGACACTCATACACACCTCTGTTTCCTCACTTTTTGCAGCATTAGGGAAAGAGAGCAATCTGTATGAAGTTAATGGTAAATTGCAAGGGGGGATTTGAGGAGGCAGTGGGGGATTAGAGTATACATAGAGGTTCAGTGAGTACTTATAAGCGGCTACTGGGCCACAGGTTGTATACTCCTGACTTCAGCAGAAGTACCTATGTCGAATAGCAGAACTGTGGTGCAAGTTGGATTTTTTTTAAAAAAATCTATCTATCTACCTACCTACCTACCTACCTATCTGTTTGTCTAAAGTTTATTCCCCTTTTTAAAAAATAAATCAGATTGTTAATATTGGTTGATAAAATTTCTCTTAAATAATAATTGGTTACTCTTAAACAAATTGGACATGACCTGTTAGCCCTGGAGTTTATCTTCAAACAGAAACAATGCCTCTGCCAGCTCCATTCACTGAGGTGTTTCTCTGCAAACGAAAAACCAGCCTGATCATTTCTCAGATATGAATATTAACGGTCACATGGTCCGCAAAAGACCGTTGGATCTAGACACCTGCTATCAAACTATCAGACATGGAGGACCAGACATTTTCTTCTCCATTGTACCAGGGACTGGTGTGATAATTGCACCCATTGACTGCCATTATTTCTTTCCCGGAAACTTGCCTAGGACCAGCAGGTGATAAATCGTAGACCAGTACTTGTCCATGCTCCTCTACTTCAAACAGCACCCTGCGAAATCAACTAATTTTAATCATTAATAATTTAAATCCCATTGACTTCAGTAGCTTCGGTCCACTTTTATGATCTAAAACAGCTTGACTTCAGTCCACCCTTTTGGTGGTGCCCTCCAGACATTTGGGAATAGAATTGGCACAACTAGTTAGCATTAATCAGGCTGGCTGGGCTTATGCGAGTTGTTGTGCAACAAACGGGAGGGTTCAAAGTTATCTATCCCTAAGCCATGGTAACTAGTCTAGCCAGAAGGAGCTGGCAAGGAACGGTGGTTCTTCGTTCCTGCTCTCAAGACACTGCAGGAGTGACGAACTGATGCCTGCAGTCAAAGAGAAACCTCCTGTGTAACTATGAGAAGTGCATCCCAGGTTTTTACATGGTTGCTCTGAATATACAAAAATCTAGAAGGAAAACTAAGCGTCCATCTCCCCACAGTACAGTGCAGGATACAAAATGAGGGCATTTCTCCACAAACAAGAACCCTGACCACTCAAACAAAATGTTCCTTCGGTCCCCACATTTCTAGCATTCCAGAGAGTGAGATACTGAAAATCATTCATCCCTAGAATTCTTCTGTCTGCTTTGTTTGCATTCCCTCGGTCACCTGGCCTGCCTCCCTTTCCCTGGATGCCTAAACTGGATCTCTGAGTGCTGAGCTTACGTTTCAAGTTAGAAACTAGAAAGCTAGAAAATGTGGGGGGAATTCCTATTTGGGGGTGGTCAATGGCTTCATTTTCTCTGCCTGTAGCTACACCCGTGCCCTCTCCACTAATGCAAGTTTTGTGGTCACCTTAAAGGGGGATTTTAAACCACAACACCTATAGAAAAGAAAGCGTTTCCATTCAACAGCTGCAGAACCTTGAAGAGCAGGTTCACATCCAATAGGAAATTCTGCAGAAAACATATTTTTCATTGCAGAGTGTTGTGCTATCCCTAAAAAACCATGGCATTTCTCACTTGCAGAATGCATGGGTTAGAACAGGAAGGCTAAAAGGCTGGACCATTCACCTCACCTACATCAGTGGTGGACAAAGGGCGGGGGACTGCATGCAGCCTTCCTCAGACTGTTTTTTGCAACCCTTAACTCCCAAGACACATCATTTATTTTGTCTGCTCAAAGAGCTATTTTACTTCTCTGGAAGTCAAAAAGCAATCCACCTTTTACGTAGGTTTGCAGTTCCTAGTTGTACTGTTTAACATCATAACAATAACAATTTTTCAACCCCTGAAGTAGATTTCCGGCTAACTGGGATTTGAGGTTTTGGGTTCTGAAGTCCACGTAGCCCCCGGAAGGTCCCAGGGACAGAAAAGTGGCCCCCATAACAGTCACAGTGGCCCACCTCTAACCTGAACTCACACAGGTTAAACTAGGTAATCCAGAGAGAGATTAGATAACAGGGATGCCACCACAAGGGGCCTGCAGAATCAGCGGACGGAAGATAGATGTGGATTAAAATGAGGGAATTTTTTTTTTTTTAGATTTGCAATAGATCACCAAGGGTTTCTGACTCCCAATTGTTTAACAATAACAGCAACCGTGTTGATTTGGTAGTGTTCATTTAAACGGTTTCATGGCTTAGTGGGTTTTTCATGATGTTCTAAGCTTGGATGGGAGACTGCCAACAAATAGTGGGTATCGAATATTTCTTGTCTAAGAAAACCCTATGAAATTCATAGGGTTGCCATACGTTGATAGGCGACTTGAAGACACACACACGCAAGCTGCCTTTTTTCTTTTTTTGAAGTCAAAGATGGAAAACAAAACTCATGAATTAGCAATACATTCTGCTCCTACACTAAATTGTACTGCTGAACTTTCTGGCTGTCAGAGCTGGATTTTTATACAGATGGGCTACATTTGGTACTCAGGCGCAGTCTCTGGGTTCAGAATGCCTTGCTCACCAGACTCTGGTTTGGAGACCTCAGATTTTCTCTGAAAATCAAAATGATGTAGAGATTGGAGGGGTGAAAGCTGTCCACCTCCACTGTGGAACAAGAGAGTCAGATAATTTACACACAAGAACATCAACCTGCTCCATGTAAGAGAAGAGGAAGGAAATCCTAAGCTGTCGAGGGAAACAAAATTTCTTCCTGACCCCAAGTATTAGACCGGAGAAAGAGTAAAAAATTCAGTAAGACTTCCAAAACATGGTCAACACTGTTTTAACTTTTTAAAACAATCCATAACGGAGATCTAAAAATAGGGAAAAACTAAACTGGATTAAACTTGTTGCCACTATGGCACCAGACGAAGAGGAGATACCAAGAAGAAATATTTGTAGATGATGAAGTCTGGGGTTACCTAGAGCTTCTCACCGCACAGGGCAGAATGTTATTTCCAGTATTAGAGCTACTTTTGCCAACAGAAGAGAACCTCCTCCTAGCATTTTTCATACTGTTTATTAGGACTTTTCAAGTAGCAGGTAAATCGACATCTTTGTAATGACACCGAAGTACCGCAGCAGTCTTTTAGGAAGTTTCCCCGAAGAAACACCACCAAAATGAAATGGCGCAATCCCAAAAATATGATAAGAAAGCAGCTGCCGTAAAACAGGATTTTGGAAAATATCATACAGCTAATACGAAGCCCACTTGGAACTGCTTAAACGCACCACAAACCAAACCCACTTCTGAAAAAGGATGTTTACTTTGAAATATATAGGAAAAAATGGAAATCGTTTGGATAAATGTCAATACAATTAGATCCCCCAGCTCAGTTTTGTAACTAGGCACAATTGAAGGGGACGTCTAACTACCACTCTTAGCCACAACGTTGACCAGAAAGCTATCCAGAGATGTAGCATACCAACCAGGACCCAATAAACATAAGTAAAACTAAAAAGATATTGCAAATTTCTGGATACCAGAATCAGATTAGATAGGCACCAGCATCAACCTTTTGGCTGGCATTTGGCAGGAGATGAGGAGTCAAAATTCTTACCCATTAACAAGCAAATTCATGGGCATGTATGTAAACCTCTGAGAGAATTTGCCCATATATATTCTGGCAAGGTGAAAAGCCACAAGTTCATAGTTCTGAAGTTGTTGGGGATTTTTTCGCAGCAGCCCCGAGGAAAAAACCTCACTTTGTCCACCAAAGTAAACCATTCTTTTGCTTTTTGAACATTTGAACATAGAAGAGGGTCTAATCAATCCTCTTTTCTGTCCTGTTACTACTAATAGCGAAAATAATGCCACTAATACTAATGTTACTACAAGGGAAAATAATGCCACTCTCTACCGTTGATTCATGGCTCTACTTTTTTCTTTCTCAGCTAAGAAATAAAAGAGATGTCCCCCTGAAAACAACCTATCTATCTATCTATCTATCTATCTATCTATCTATCTATCTATCTATCTATCTACCTATCTATCAGCTAGGGGAGGACGAAATCTAAAAAATGGCCCTTCCAAACCTCTGGCAGTACTTTTAATTAAGCGTGATAAAGCCGCCCCAAGCTGTATTACAAGCGTAAGGACTTTAAATCATTAGATATAATTTTATCAAGGGAGCTAAACCCCTCTAAAGCTGGATCAGTTGCAAATAATCATATATCTCCCGTTAAGGGGGAAAAAAGGAAGGTAGGAAAAGCCGGTCCGCAGACCTGAGTGGCTCACCTGGGTACCGAATGGCGCAGACTTCGGAGGGGGGCACCAAGAGGGACAGGCGAGCGGCCGAGGGGCAACGGGTGGAAAGAAAAGGGGGAAAGAGAAAGAAGAGGTAGGTGCCACCCAAATGTGGAAGATTTAAGCAAGGAAGGCGGTGATGTCAGCTGTCATGGTCTATATTTCAGGGACTAATCTGGGAGGGCGTGGGGGGGGGATGGACGGAGGAGAAGGGAGGGGAGGGGGTCAATATGGCTGAGGTGACTTTAGGCAAGATGTCCACCCTGCTGGCAGCGTGTCAGAGTAATCCACCCCTCCCAACGTCGGTCGCAATTAACTTTGATCGCCTCCCAGGGAGACTCAAGCACTCCGGGTCCTCATCGGCAGTCCAGGCGAGGGGCTCCAGAGACCCAGGCCGTTGCCGCACTAGCCTGTTATAGTGCTATTATTCCACTTTCAACATCCGGTGGAATCCTGGGGTTTGCCGTTTAGGGGGGGGCCCCAAACGGCAAACCCCAGGATTCCATAGGATGTCCAAAGTGGGATAATAGCACTATAACAGGCTCGTGCAGCGATGGTCCCAGAAGGGGTATATTTACAGGGTTGCCAGACTGAAAACCGGAGAGGGCTCCATCCACTTTTCAGGGTGGTGTACAATCGGAAATTTCAGCAGGTTTTGCTTGACAGGTAACACCGGCTGACATTCCCTCTTCTCCGCAACCGTGCCGGAGCCCTCTTTGGTTTTAAATCAGGCAGCCCTGGGGCAGAGTGAGAGTGCTGCTCCTCCGAATAAGACTCTTGCCGCTCCCAAATGTAATTTTCCTTTGAGTTCCAAATTTCTAGCACTGCAGAGAATGAGACACTGGAAACAACTCACGCGAAGAACGCTTGCATTTGCTACGTTCACGTTCCCTCAGTTTGCACGCTGCCTTTTCTCTGGATGCCTGTTTCTAAATACTCATCCAAAGTTTTAAGTGATTGCAATACTATAAATCTGCAGATTGAAGGAAATTTTAATTCGGAGGCAATGCTGTTTTCAGCAGGCCCCAGCCTTCCAGGAGGCTTCTTTCAAAGAGAATGGTTGCTACAGCACAGCTTTCCTCCCAGATAAGCTAATGGCATTTGTAGTTTCCCTTAAGGGCACTTGGGCTTTGTTACTGATAGCTAACATGCCCATCAGAGATGCCTTTTATTTCCTGACACCACTCCTTCCCTGCTAAAATCCTGCCCCTAATTTGCCTTTTCGGGGAGAAGTCAATCAGTTTGGGTCAGTGGAAAAGATTTCCTATCACACTACACAATTATAGTGCTATTATTCCACTTTATATGGAATCTGGGGTGTGTAGTTTAGGGCCAGAAAGCTCTTGGGCCTCAGTAAACTATAAAACCCAGAATTCCACCGGATGTTGACACGGCAGTTAAAGTGGAATAATAGTGCTATAACAGTGTAGTGTGATAGGACCCTAAAATAAATGTGCATACTTCTGCTGTTGTTATTTACTTCTATGCTGGGATGAAAAAGAGGCAAGGCAAGAACAACACTATAGTTTTACCAAAGAATAATGTTCAGATGGCACACACTTACTTCATCATGCATAGAACTGGGCCATAGATTTGTTTATTGGTTGCTTGATTGATTGATTGATTGATTGATCAATTGTAACCCTGCCTTTCTCCTGTCTGGAACCCAAGACAGCCCATAACATGCATAAAGAACAGATAGAACTAAAAACACGACACACTATAAAATTAAAATACAATTAAACAGGACGATCCTAGTAAAACAGGGATGGAGGATCTGAGGGCTAGCTGACGGTCCTCAAAACCTTCTGGGATCGCCTGGACTTCCCAAAATGGAAAAAGCTGGACCAGGCTGGAAATCCATTTCTGGTTTTGAAACAAAGTTTTTTTATTATTATTATTATTTATTTATTATTTTTAAAACAAACAGGTAGAATCAGAGCTACAATGAAATAAATATAAGTTCAAAGAAAAGGAAAAACAAACTAAAACTAAGACACAATACTAACACACTAAACCAAAACATTAAAACAGTAAACATTAAAGGCTAGCCTACTAGAACGCAAAAGGGCTCTGACCTCCCAAGCCAAACTATAACGAAAGGAAGAAAAAAAATTAAAAGAAAAATATATTATTCTACCATTACAGATCCAACTAAGTAGTCCTTCTAGAATTACTGTTTGACACAAAGGTATTTTTTTAATGTCAAAGCAGCAGGGCTCTGTCACCTATTTTAAAAATGAATAACCAAGCTTCCAGGAGAGGCTTTCTGCCTTTGTGGGGGGCCTGGAGGAGGCTTGAAGCTCACATAAACGGCTCTGGGGGTTTCTATGTAGCCTCAAGGCTCTGCTCTTGTATTAAAACAACATGGAAAAGTGCATTACTTTCCACACACATTAAAAACCCCTTCTTTACCTGAGCCTCGCCTCCCCTCAATAAGTTAATTAAGTGCAAACTGCAGTTTGCAGCAGTTTAAACTCAGGACAAAGGGTAAAAATGGGAGAGGGAGAAAGAAATTGGGACATTTTTAAAAGCACCTGGAAAAATGGAAGAACGGAGAATTAACTGGGACGGTCCCTTCCAAATTCGGACAGTTGGAGAGGGTTTGTTAGTGTAAGAATGACTCAAAGTGCCCTCGGTTTCATTTGCAAATGTTGAAGGGCGCGTGGATGTTTAGATGCACGCTTGCCTATTTTCATACGCATGTCGAAAAGTGTTACGCACTTGCAGCCTGTTTCAATTGCCACACAAACAATAGAGGATTACGCTCTTTTCAGCTATCACTGGTTGGACCTTTGTTTATTCATTTTTCCTGCCTCTCTCTTCCAGAACTGGGACTCAAAGTAGCTCACAATAAGATTAGAATTGGGTACAGGTTGAAAACAAAAACAGATAAAGGCAGATACAGATTAAAAACAGACATAAGGTTATAATGCTAAAACACAATTAAGCAAATCACAGTATTAACCATTGAGATGAAATGCAATTAAAAAAACCCACAGTTTTAAAAAACACAGCACCAGACCCTTCAAAGCTCCTTTTTCACCAGCGACTCAGCTGCCAAACGTTTGCCTGAATGAAAAGGTCTCTGACCACCCACAGGACGAGAGGAAGAGAACCAACCCATCGTCATGATGGAAAAAGATCCATAGCCAGTGGAGGAGGGGACATGCAGAAGTGCATCATTTTTGGCATAACTTGGTGAGAACCAAGTGAAAAAGAACGTTCCCCCTAGAATGCCTGGGCCCTGACTTTGCAAGGCCTGAGCAGGGCTGTTAATAACAGGAGCCCTTGGTGGTTTCTCATTTACAGAGTTGCCATAAGTCAAAGCCATAAAACCAGCAACAGGTATTTGCTGCTGGCTTTTTGTTTTTTCAGTTTTTGGGTATGTTTTTTTTTTTTGTGTGCTAGAGATCTCAGACTGAAAAAAGAAGGCGATAACTTCAGAGCACACGTACAAAGCACTCTGGCTACCAAGCTACCCTGGGAAGCTACCGAATCAAGATATGTATCTTCCTCAAACAATAATTAAATGCTATCCAGCTCTCATCCAGATTAATACTTCAATAAGCCCAGCAGTGCCAACTTGGACTGGCAGAAGCTCTTAGAGCCATTTTCCCGAAACCCAGGTGTCCTTAGGATTGCCATCCGTGCAACATTTCTTTCCCTGAGCACATTTTAAGTGTATTAGCCCAAGCAAGGGCGGGGACCGTGATAAGCAAGCGTCCAATTATGAGCTAAGGTGCGATGCAGCTCCGGGCAGGCAGGACTGGGGTCGCTTGGACGTGAAGTTCTCACATGGACGCCCAGATGTGCAACCGTCACATGGAGAACGAAGCAGTTCGTTGTAGGTATGAGATAACTCATGGAACGAACATCACCCTCATTGTGCAAGACTGCTTTCCACAGGAATCTGTTCACACGCATTCACACGCTGGTCACTGAGTGTATCACAACCGAGCGGAGAGAAAAGCAAGCAGAATGTGTTGCTAAGATGGCGGGAATAATGGGAATTGTACATCAACACAGCTGGGTTGTTCTGGGTTCGGGAAGCCTGCTCTGTGTTGTTGTAGCCTCTTTCTGACTGATCAGACTGACAAGATTGGTTTTGTGCTACCAGATGAAGATAATCATGTAACGAAGTTGAAGAATGGCTTGGCTTTGCCACTTACAACATTCAGCATAAATTGGTCCAGATAATTAGTTGTCTGTATTAATAAGCAGTTTCATCTTCATCTGGCAAGTGCGCATCTTCTCCTCTCCTTGGCCATTTCCGCACTAGACTGTTATAGTGCTATCATCCCACTTGCAACATCCTATGGAATCCTGGGGTTTGCAGTTTCGGAAGCGGCCGGCTGGCCCCTCCCAAAACTACAAACCCCAGGATTCCATAGGATGTTGCAAGTGGGATGATAGCGCTATAACAGTCTAGTGCGGAAATGGCTCTCGTCTTTATCATCAACTGCATTTTATTTGAGTGTTTTTCTAAAAATTTTGTAGTCTACCATGTCCTGCTCCAGTTTCCTCTCTCGACACTGTGGTCTTACACAATGTCAAGATCTAATTGCCTTGAGGCACCGTTGTCTTTGCAGGTTCTGGAGCTTACTCTTCAAAGCAGGACTAAACCAAGTATGCAATGGCAATATTCGTCCTCTATATTCCCTCAATATTCTTCACGCTATGGCCATTTCCGCACTAGACTGTTATAGCGCTATTCTTCCACTTTCAACATCCTATGGAATCCTGGGGTTTGCAAACTGCAAACTGGCTGGCCCTTCCTGAAACGGCAAACCCCAGGATTCCGTAGGATGTTGAAAGTTGAATAATAGCGCTATAACAGTCTAGTGCGGAAATGGTTTTTGAGCTACACAGACTGCTGAATATCTTCAACTCATTTTCAACTTATGGCAACCCAAGGCAATCCTATCACAGGGTTTTCTTGGCAAGATTTGTTCAGAGGGGGCTGGTTATGAAGCGGAGAGAGTGAGACTCGCCCAAGGACACCCAGTGCATTTCCATGGCTGAGCAAGGATTGGAACTCTGGTCCCCAGTGTCATAGTCCAACACTCGAATCACTACATCACACACTGGCTTTAAGATCACTTCCTACAACTAAATTATGTATGCACCCAGGTCCATTTAAAAAAAATCCATCATTTCATATGCAAATGATTGCATGGAGAAGGGTAATCAGGACCCTGCTAACATTTTCTTCTTAAATACCTCCAAGTATTTAAAGGTACTGCTTACATGGAAACCTCCAGATCTACACTTGGAATGTCAGAACATCTCTGAAAACTCTTGAGAGACTAGTTTGGCTTTAACAAGATCCAACAAAGATCGTGTATGAAATCTTGCCCTTCCCGGTAAGGTCAGCCAAAAGGAAACTGTTGCAGCCTCTCCCAAGCTCGTCTGTTCTTCCTCATTAATAACTTTTGCTATCTTGTCCACACTCTGATGTTCCTTGGCCACATGTGTCCCAGTTTTCATCTGTGAACGGTCAGAGTGCATGGAGGACACCAGATCCCATCTGATCTTGGAAGCTAAGCAGGGTCAGCTCTGCTTAGTACTTGAATGGGAGACCGCCAACAAATATTTCAGAGGGAGCAACTGGCAAAACCACCTCTGAGTATTCCTGGCCTATGAAAACCCTATGAATTTCATGGGGTTGCCACAAGTTGACAGGCAATCTGAAGGCAGATGCACAGACATAAAGGCCTGGAAGACACCACATCATCGAAGACTGATTTAAGACCATTTGGCATTTTCCCACCCCTGCAATCACGCAGCTATTCTCGGCACTTCTTATAAAATATCTCTGCTGGTATCAGTCCCTTCTCCATCACTGTATGCTCAATAACTGAATGTTATAACTGACAACAGAGGCCATTTCTGCACTAGGCTGTTATAGTGCGATGATTCCACTTTCGACATCCTATGGAATCCTGGGGTTTGCAGTTTCGGGAGGGGCCGGCAGGCCCCTCCCGAAACTGCAAACCCCAGGATTCCATAGGATGTTGCAAGTGGAATAATAGCACTATCACAGCCTAGTGCAGAAATGGCCAGAGTTGCTGGATCAGTATTTCCCTACAAGCTGAGATTTCAGGGCCCAACCCTGAAACCTAGGAACAACTCCTGATGATGTCACAAGAGACAGGACTTTCTGATGTTAACAAGATGATGTTACAAGGGTCAGTCCCTGGTGCTGTTATTAAGTAAGATAAATTTTGCACCTGCCACAGTCGCACAGAGGACGCCCTTCAAATAAGAAGCACCAAGTCGAACAAAGGAAGAAAATACGTCTACCCAAATTTTTCAAGACAGTGCTCTCGCCTTGAGATTCCCCTCTCTCGTCCCGAACTCTAGGGAAGAGGATCCGGGCCCTGAAAGTCGGGGTACACGCTAAGATCTTTGAACCCTGTTTGAAAAGTACCTTATTTGGAGAGTGGGACGCTTTCTTCCTTGGCCTGTTTCATGCTTGCAAGCACTCACTTGGTTGCGCATGTGTGAATGAGCCCTCAGTCCTGCCTGGGGCTGCATCAGAGCCCATTTCATAATTGGACACTTGCTCATGTTCTCCCCTTAAGCTAATACACTTAAAATGAGGCCAGGGAAAGGAATATGCCACTGACAGTAATCCAGGAAGCGTTGAAAACAATGCACTTTTAATTAACATTAATTCCTCACTGGGGCAAAACCGAGTGGCCAAGATCCGTGGCTGGGAGCGAGGGGTGGGCAACAGGCTGGTAGGGGCAAAGGTGGGCCACAGAGACAGCCATGCAAGGAACTCTTTAATCACCCAAGGTTGGAGGGAGGGGGGAAATTAATGAGTCAAAAGGAAATAAATAAAAGGCTCTTGTAATCCTCAGCCTAACGATGCCACGTGCTAGTTAATTACAAAGCAGCAGTCTGGAAATAACCAAGGTCTTTTCCTCGGCCTGTGCGCGCACACATACTCGCCCCTTATAATTATAATACGCAGGCGGATTAGGGTCACACTGTCAGGACAATTAATTTACCACCAGCCACTCCTCATTAGGGAAATGGCAGCGGGAGGAGGGGGTGGAAGGGGGGACACGGTAAGTATCCTTAATTGAAAATCCCAGCCCTGGAATAGAACAGGGTAAGGATTAGGGAGGGACCGTATGGTGGAGGGAAAGCAGGCGCTCGAAGGAGAGACGCTGGCCATGGCTACTGGGAAGAGGCTACAGCGTTAACCCATAGAATTTGCCTTAGGATGCTGAGGTGGGTGTGTTTCTCGACTCCTGCGCCTTCAACAGCTACAAAGAAGAAAAAATTGATTGCTGCCTCTTTTGCTTCCAGAGCACTCAAAATGCTCTCTAGGGTTGGACCAAAGGTCCTTCGCAATCTGTAGGTGGATAATTTTTTGTCAGACTATCTCATTCCTGCTGGTGGTCATTACGACGCTTGCAAACAATGCTGGACAACGCAAACCTTTTTATGACATGAGAAGGCAGCTCTCTGAAGCATTCACAAAACAGAGGGGTCTATTTTGTAGTTATATGAGATGGATTTTCACAGCATAAAGGTGATAGTCGTTTAACAGAAGACCTTTACCAAAACCCAGTCCTTTTCCAGGTTTTAGTATTTAGTATCAATGGCCTCAATCTGTTCGTGTCTCTCTGTCCATCTTACTTATCAATAGGATTTCACATGGAAGCCAGTACAGCGTAATGGTTTGAGCACTGGACTAAGTCTTTGGAGACCAGAATTTGAATTCCCGCTCGGCCATGGAAACCCACAGGGTGATCCTGGGCAAGTCACACTCTCTCACCAAAAAAGGAGGCAAAGGCAAACTCCCCTATGAACACATCTTGCCAAGAAAATCCCAAGATAGCTTTGCCATTTGTTGCTGTTGTGTCGCCATAAGCTGGAAGTGACTTGAATGCACTCGACAACAAAATGATTTCATATAAGGAGGATTCTTTTTTCCAAATCACTATTTTTAAAATGCAACATCTATATACGGTCTTTTATTCTATTTCAATTTAGGGGATTTGTAAATCAAATCATAAGAAAAACCAAACCAACAAAACAGCAAATAAAATCTTAAAAGCAGACTCAGATTGTTGATGCAACTGAGATCATTAGAATTTACAGAGCAGATTTCCTGCATCCTGTTTAGATTTAACAAAGTCCCCTAATTTCAGTGCCCTATGGCTAAAAATAGTTCAACTGTTTAAACAAATACACAAGCCGGAGCTGCCATTCAGCTTTTCAATGCTTTGCAGCCCTTCCTGTATGAATTAACGTCACAAAATGCCCATTTTTGGAGCCCGAGGTAGACTTGTATCGCTTCTCTCTTTGTCTCTTTCCCCACTATTTTTGGCAATCCAAAGTGCCCCAAGGACAAAACATTGGCCCCAAATCTGCTGCAGTTGCCCTAAGCCATGGTTATGATAGCCACGGTTTGTTTTTTAGTACGTTCTGCAAATGACAAAACAAGCCACAGTTAGTGTTCCCTGTTTCTGGCCTGTTAACGCTCGCACTCCTTTCAGCTTCTAGTCCAGGATAGGAAGTTGGAGAGACACGCCAGGAACAAGGTGCCCTTCGGGGTTCAGGTGCAACGAGCAGTGGTTTAAAGAAGCCCAGCTTCATAAGCTTCTAACAAGCCAAGGGATTCTAACTGTGGTCAGTGGGTGAAAAACAAAACCTGCAGTTGGTTGCTAGGGCTGGGTTCAAAAGCAGAATTCAAGTCTTAATCTGCTTATTTGTACATGCCAACACTTTTTTTTGCAGAATTCAATTCACACATTCTGCGGTGAGTTGGCAAGTGGTGTGTGACGAAAAAGGGAAGAGATAGACAACAGGCATATGGGAAACATTCATAGTTGTTGAAAAGGCAAAGACAGAAAGGAAATCACCTGGCTCACTTTCAGAGAGAGGATGGAAGAAGTAAAAGCTACACATCAGAGTAGGCAAAGGTTGTCGATCCCAAAGATGTTTCTCCATAGCTCACCCTCTCCAGGACTCTCTGCTCCCCTAAAGGGGAGGGGGTCCATTGCCTCACCTAAAGGCCCCCAGGGGGCCTTCCACACTATAGAAAAATAGCACTATGTTTCCATTTTAATTGGCATGTCTGCATCGTATAGAATTTTGGGATTGGTAATTTGGTGAGATGCCAGCAGTCTCTGGCTGAGAATTCCCAATGACCCTCCCTAAACTGCAAATCCCAGGACTGGGTAGGATGGAGCTTGCCAGGGTTGGCAGGATTTGGCTCCTCTGAGCATGAGCAGAGTGCAATCTGTGAAGCCGCAGCGGAGAGCCCCAGTGAAGCAGAAAAAATTCCAGAGGCTCATTAAGTAAGACTTAAAGGCTTGATTTATTGCCACACTCTAAGATAAGGCTTAGCAAAAACATGCTAGCATTCCAGCAATTAGACAAACAGGAATAACAGAAGATAACGGAGAAAAATCGGGCAGCATCTCCCGTTACAATCAGTGTAATTCCAATGGCATGGCATGTCCAGCTAGGGTGTCGAACGGACAGCTGGTCAAGGCAAACACCAGTTTGCAGTTAAAATGGAATCACAGCGCTATAACTCTACTGTGAAATGGCCATAGAGACAGGAATTCGTCTTTTAAATCAGTTGCCCCTCTTCCCTCTGAACAATTTAACATCACATATTATCCAACTGTTTCAATCTAGCAAGGACTGTCCCAATTAATCCTCTGTTGTCCTGTTTTTTCAGCTGCTTTTAAAATGTCGCAATTTTTCTTCCCACTTCCCCCCTTTGTCCTCAGCGCACCTTAGTTGCTGAAAACTAAGTTGAAAGTAATTTGCACTCAGTTAACCAGCAGTGGGAAAAGGAAAGGCAAGTATACAATCTTGCCATTTCCAGTAGGATCAGGCACCTCTCCTCACTTGTCTGGTCTTCTTCATTAACAACTTCTGCTATCTTGACTTTGATGTTGCTTGGTGACCTGTGTTCTGATTTTCATCGGTGAAATGCTGGAGTATATGGAGGGCCTAAAATTCATAAAGGCACCAGATCCTGTCTGATCTTGGAAGCTAAGCAGCATCAGTCCTAATTAGTACTTGAATGGGAGACCACCAAGGACTATTAGGTGCTGTAGGCTATATTTCAGGGGAAGGAACTGTCTAATACCACCTCTGAGTATTTCTTACTATGTAAACCCTATGACATTAATAAACTCATTGATTTCTAACCATTTGCTTGGTGTCGTTGCTGTTTTGACATGTTTGGCCATCTATTTGCCCTCAGAGGATCCCAAGGGCAGAAATTAGCTCATCATCATTTGCCCACCCTGGCTACAGGAAAGAAAGCCTCCCTCGAAGCATTTTCAGTTGTTTAAAAACCTATTGTCTGCCTTGTTGTTGTTGTGTGCCTTCAAATCATTTCCAATTTATGGAGACCAAAGGGAAACCTATCGTGGGACTTTCTTGGCCAAAAGTGTTCAGAGAGGCTGTGCCTTTGCCTTCCTCTGAATCACAGAATCATAGAAATGTAGAGTTGGAAGAGACCACACGGGCCATCCAGTCCAACCCCTTACCATGCAGGAATACCCTCAAAGCGCTCCCGACAGACGGCCATCCAGCCTCTGCTTAAAAACCTCCAAGGAAGGAGACTCCACCACACTCCCAGGCAGCAGATTCCACTGCCAGACAGCTCTGACCATCAGGAAGTTCTTCCTGAGGTTCAGGTGGAATCTCCTTTCCTGCAGCTTGAATCCATTGCTCCTTGTCCTGGTCTCTGGAGCGGCAGAAAACAAGCCCTCTCCCTCCTCTACATGGCATCCCTTCAAATATTTAAATATGGCTATCATGTCCCCTCTTAACCTTCTCTTCTGCAGACTGAACATACCCAGCTCTCTAAGTCGATCCTCATAGGGCTTGGCTTCCAGGCCCTTCACCATTTTGGTCACCCTCCTCTGGACTTGTTCCAGCCTGACCATGTCCTTCTTGAACTGGGGTGCCCAGAACTGGACACAGGATTCAAGATGAGGTCTAACCAAAGCAGAGTAGAGTGGTACCAGTACCTCCCTCGATCTAGACACCATACTCCTATTGATGCAGCCGAGAATTGCGTTGGCTTTCTTGGCTGCCGCATCACACTGCTGACTCATGTTCAGCTTGTGGTCTATTAAGACTCCTAGATCCCTTTCACACGTGCTGCCATCCAGCCACGTGTCCCCCATCCTATATTTCTGCATTCCATTTTTTCTACCTAAGTGTAGGACCCTACACTTCTCTCTGAGGATGAGAGCCTTAGAATATCCACTGAAAGACATCAAGAGCAGGTTGAAAGACAATCAAAAGGATGTTCCCTCTTTCCCATCCAGTGCTTGATGGACTCCCTTTGATGGAGCAAGAACGTACCCATCTGTTCATATACACCATGGTAGGGAACTGCAGCAAGTCTGGGAATGTTTTTTTCTCCCCTTATGACCTTCTAGGGGCTGACTGAGCTACAGTACTAAGATGCCAAGGGGGAAAAAAGAAGGAGAGGGACCGGAAGAGGTCAAAAGTACAATTCTGGTACTGCAAAAGTACTTTTTTTTTAAATGTTAAAAGAGTGCAAAGGGATGGTTGCAGCTGTTTGATATTGTAAAGTGCCTTTTCATTCAAAAGTGACTGACTGAATGAATAAAATGTAATGCTTGTACACACTTCCAACGATAATTCTCTCTCTCTCACTCTCTCTCCCTCACACACGCACCCAGAGGGAAGCTAGTAATCCTGGAATTACGGTAGCCCTTATCCCAAACACACATTTCAATTACCGCATAAAGCGGCAGTGAGGAACTGGCAGCCAGACTCGGACCCTAAGCCAGCAGGTCCAAAGGTATTAAAAACTCAGATGAAAATGGATTTCCAGAACGGCTTAATCCGACTCCCAATCTTCACAGCAACCACACAGCATCGAGACAGGCTGCCCACAATTATACACTTACAATTTAATTTGTCCAACAGGCTTAAAGGGAAATTGGAAAAAAAAAATTAAAAACAAGGAAAACAAAGAGTGGAGGGGCGAGTGGAGGAAGGTGGGCACAGGCAAAACAAGTATTAGGAAACAATTTGCTTTTCTCTGAAGTGCTGGCTTGGCATATGCCCTCCATGTCAATGTACAGAGGAAGAGAACCAAGAAATCCTTTTGTCTCTAGAGATTTGTCTTGTTATAAGCAGGTACCTTAGGGACCGTTGGCCATCCATTGCACAGGCATCCCCTCCGACTGTCCCTGTTTGACAGGGAGAGTTCCAACTAATCCTTCTGTCTCATTTTTTTCCCTATCCGCTTCTAAAATATCCTGGTTTCTCTCTCTCCTTCTCCCACTTTTCCCTTTTTCCCTTTGCCTTCGTCTGAGGCTGAGAGAATGTGACTTGCCCACAGTCACCCAATGGGTTTCCAGAGCTGAGTAGGGATTCAAACTCTAATCTCCTGGGTTCTAGAACAAGATGCAAACCATTATAGCACCGTGGCCATATTCGTGAGCTAGGGGCAGTTTTCCTCCTAATATTTTCTTCGTGTTACTTGGAAATTTTCCCGCCAATTGTGAATTTTAAGGTAAAAACGAAGGGTTTTCAAGTATTCACTGTAAGTTCTTTTTTCATTCCAGACAAGTCTATGCAATGGAAATTAATTTCCAATGCAACAACAACAATAATGCATGAAAAATTTTCTGTGCATATTTTTTTTTTCTGAGAAGGGCATCCACTGCTTTTACTGGATTCTCAAAGGAAAATTACCACATTTAAACTGAAAAAGGAGAGGTGAAAGGTTTCTGATCCTTAAGCAAGACTAAATTTGCTGATCTTCTTATGTGCTTTCAAGTTTGGTTGCTTTGGTTAGACCTCATCTGGAATCCTGTGTCCAGTTCTGGGCACCTCATTTCAAGAAGGATATTGACAAGCTGGAACGTGTCCAGAGGAGGGCCACCAAAATGGTGAAGGGTCTGGAAGGCGTGAAGCCCTATGAGGAGCAGCTTAGGGAGCTGGGTATGTTTAGTCTGCAGAAGAGAAGGTTAAGAGGGGACACGATAGCCACACTTAAATATTTGAAGGGATGTCATGTCGAGAAGGGAGCGGGCTTGTTTTCCGCTGCTCCAGAGACTAGGACAAGGAGCAATGGATTCAAGCTGCAAGAAAGGAGATTCCACCTGAACCTCAGGAAGAACTTCTGATGGTCAGAGCTGTTCGGCAGTGGAATCTGCTGCCTGGGAGTGTGGTGGAGTCTCCTTCTTTGGAGTTTTTTAAGCAGAGGCTGGATGTCCACCTGTCAGGAGTGCTTTGATGTGTGTTCCTGCATGGCAGGGGGTTGGACTGGATGGCCCTTGGGGTCTCTTCCAACTCTATGATTCCAAGTTCATTCCAACTTATGGGAAACTTCAAGAATTTTCTTGGCAAAACCTATTCAGAGACAGTTGCCTTTGCCTTTCTCTGAGACTGCAAAACTGTGACTTGCCAAAAGTGACAGGGTGGGCTTCCATGCCAAAGCGGGGACATGAACACTGGTCTCCCAGAGTCCTACTCCAGTGCTCAAATCACACACTGTCTCATGCAGAATGAATTTGCCACAGTCTTTTTTTTTTTTTTTAATTTTTAAGAGCCAAGGTAGTGTAGTGGTTGGAGAGTTGGACTAGAGCCATTTCTGCACTAGACTGCTATAGTGCTATTATTCCACTTTCAACATCCTATGGAGTCTTGGGGTTTGCAGCTAAGGCCATTTCCGCACGACATTCTTATAGCGCGATTATTCCACTTTCAACATCCTATGGAATCCTGGGGTTTGCAGTTTCGGGAGGGGCCGGCCGGCCCCTCCCGAAACTGCATACCCCAGGATTCCATAGGATGTTGAAAGTGGAATAATCGCGCTATAAGAATGTCGTGCGGAAATGGGCTAAGTGCAGAAACTGTGCAGGAGCCTAGTGCAGAAATGGCCTAGGACTCTGGAAGACCAGAGTTCGAATCCACAACCAGCTATAGAAACTCACTGGGTGACCTTGGGCAAGTCATATTCAGCCTCAGAGGAAGGCAATGGCAAACCTCCCTGCCGTGTGCTAGATTTGCCTGGGGGGGCACTATAAGTTGGAAATGACTTGAAGGTACACAAGAACTCAGCCTTTGTTTCCATAAGTCTCCTGCGGCTTGTTTTTCTCCGCTACAGAGTAAGAAGGAACATCTCCATACTTTGTAGACAGTGCTTCAAAGACAATAGAAACGCCACTTCTCGGCCCCCCTGTCCACACCCGCTCACTACAGTTTACCTTCCTTGATCATTAATTAGAATCAACACAATCAGCAGGGAAATTGAAGTGGGCTAATTTTAGGGACAAACAGGCACACCTCTCACACCTATCCCACGGCAGGGACCCAATTAACACCTCTTACCCCGCCCGTCCTCTAGGAAAGCAGATAAGAACAAGGAAAACACGCTGCAAAACAGGTACTAATTTAAAAGGACATTTTTCCCCCCAGTTCTCTGGTGGAGTTGGGTTTGTTTAGCCAGGACTTGATAAGGAATAATAAGGGCATCAGAAGGAATCTCATAGGAAGTGATAGACTTTGGGGGCTCATGGCCGAGGGAGAACCTGTCACAGCTTCCCCACGAAGAAAAACTAATCTTCCAAATGACACAGGAAGAACTATGCTAGAAATGTAGAAAGTTTGATGGGTATAAGCTTTGGCTATTCATGTCAAATTGGGCCCAAAGACTTGGTGGTTTGTCAGATGTAGGTGTGCGTTTGCTTCTAGCTGCTCTTTGCCGTATGTAAACCGACTCCGAGGAATGGGTGTGACAAAAGTATTAAAATACGTTTCTTGTCTTTGTTTGGATAGGAAGAAGGAGACTTTGTTGTACCACAGGCGAGTAATCGTACTCTCAAAAAAGCACCGGGTCCCATCTGATCTTGGAAACAAAGCAGGGTCAGCCTTGGTTAGTACTTGGATGGGAGACTACTAATGAAAACTAGGTACTGTGGGCCATATTTCAGAGGAAAGAACTGGTAAAACCACCTCCGAGTACTCCTTCCGTAAGAAAATCCTATGAAATTCGTGGGATTGCTGTAAGTCAACGGGTGACTTGAAGGTGGGAGTACGCACCACACACACAGGTACAGAAACAATACTAGAATAAGATGTCTGAGAAGCTGGAAAACATATGGTCCTCCAGATGTTGTTGGACTGCAACTCCCAGCAGGCCTAGCCTGCAAAGGCAAAGATGTGGAACTGTGGGAAGTTCAGCCCAAGAAGTCTGGAAGGTCACACTTTCCCCAGCCTTGCTACAGAATCTCCATCACAGGAGGATTTGAAAAATAGTAGAATTTTGTCAAGATTGAGTGAGTTACAATTTAAGGAAACATGCTGGACTAAGTATCACTTCGTCTAACCAAACAAGTGTTTTCTTACGCACATTTAATCAAAACTTGGAATGTTAGTTTTTACGCTAGTTACTTTTCTCATCACTCCAACAGGACAGTACTTGTTACTATTACTGCAGTCCAGAAAAACAAGCCCGCTGAGTCACTTGTTATGAACAAGATACCATTATTGTTATTATTGTGCCCTTGGAAAATACCGAGAAATGCTCTTTGGTTCCCCCAAGGGGCCAATTCAGCTATTGTACCTTGGAAATTCTAAGAAAGGCAGAAGACTTCCCAGCTGCAGCACAAGGCAGCCACACGTCTGACTCATTATTGCAAAAAGTAACTAATTGGCAAAGGAGTTACTTCCTATCTCTGTTCTGAGGGTCACCTCCAACACTACATCCAAGGTTAAGGACAAAGAACTAAGTCAGGGCTATTGGTGCTTAAGCTTTATCATCTTATTATATTATTGTTTTCAGTTTCACAGTCCACCAGGTATCACCAGCTGAAGTTTTCAACCATCAGCGATTCAGGTTCTGTCCAAGATTCTAGGCATCAATGAGGTCTCATCAGATCATGTTCCCAACAGTGTTGATTTTTGTAATTGTTGTATAATGATCCTTTCTATGGCAATTTCATTCAGAAAAAAGACTAAGGATGTCACCACTGGTAATCGTTCCTCCTCTGAATTGGTCTAATAATGTCCTAGCCATCCGAGGTATAGATGTCACTGCATCCTCTTAGCAGTAATTTGTATTGCATTACTATGTGCTGTGCAAAGAGGTTTATGTAGCAATGCCTAATGTTATCAATTATGAGGGATGTTTAAAGAATACAGTTTGCTGAGAGAGTGACTGCCCCGAGGGCAGCCATGGAGCAGGAAGAGATCCGAGCCCGTTTGTACCAGTTCGGAGCCAATCCTCAGGACTGGCTCCTTTTTTCTGACATTCTCCACTCCATTCCACTCTCTGCCAGGCTTAACCACTGATAACCTGCCCTAAACTTAGCCCTTGTGATTCTGTTTTTTCAACCAGTCCCCTCTACTGAGATGTCTAAGAATCAAAGAATCGAGCAAACATGGTTCCAGAACTTGTGCGAACCTCAGTACCTTAAACCCCTAGACTTCTCCCTCCCACCACTTTTATATAACACAGGGATTGAGGAACTTTCCCTTCTCTTGCCAGGGACTCAAATCCCTTCCTTTGTTCTCTGTCTGACCCCCTTGTTCACTCATGACGGATCACATGCCCCGTGGAGCGCTGGAGCTTTCTGCGGATTACCGGGGAAGCACGTTCCTGACAAAGTTCGCCCCTTCTGTTTTGTGGGGCCCTTCCTTGACAAGCTAGACCGCGTGTCATGTGTCCTAAGCAGGGAGCAACGAGGCATGGAAAGACCAACATGGTGAACCTGCCTCAGGAGCTTCAGTGACATCCTTCCAGCAAGGGAATTCAAAGCAGTGCATCTTTGACAGAAGAGCCATCTTCTGCTGCTTGTGGGATGAAGATGGACACCTTGAAGTACATGACACGGGCCAGCTACGTAAGTTAACAGTGGCCACAGGCACCACGTAGGGTGTGTAAAAGGAAAGCTGATCCTACAGATCCTAGGGGTTGTAGCCTGGTGAGATACTTAAGAATTCTCTCCCACGATGCTGTATTGCTCTAGTTCTAGTAGAGCTTCTTAGCAGAGAATTCCAATATACTCAGCCCTCCACGTTCACTAGGGTTAGGGTCATAGGGCCCTCGCAGAAGTGAAAAATTTGCAAATAACAAAATGTGTGTGTCTGTGGAAGGGAGCTGAGGCACGGGTGGGGAAGGTGGGCATCCAGGGTCTAAACCGGGTCAAGGAAAGAAGATGCTTGGCATGGTTGCCCTGTACTTATTCTCTCTTGCCCACCTCCTTCCTTGAGTGTGTGTGGGGCATGGGTACAGGGTTTGTGGTGCTGAGACTTTGGGCAGAGAGACATCCTTAGCTGGCCGGGCAGAGACTGGTAGTGGAAGAGGAGGACCAGAGGTGGGTTTTTAAAGGGCTATGTGGCCTGATTGGAGCCACCAAGAGGGAAGATTCCCCCAAAAAGAAGCACTTGAGGTGGGAAGGCAGGTGTTGGAGAAACTCGCAAATAATCAAATCCGTGAATTTAGAGGGCTGACTGTACACTATAAATCTTAGGATTCTGTGGGGTAGAAAAAGGGCACTTAGTGATACTGAATTGCTATAACTGTGCAACGTGAATACACCCATGGTCACCTGGAGGTCTGCAAACTTACCTGAAGCTAATTTATGAATGCTCAAACAACCGTTCAACGAGGTGAGGCAAGAATTTTAATAAGATCCAAGGCTTTTGCCTCCCTGCCAACTCTGCCCAGAAAAGTCATGCCAGCTGTATCTTTTACTGCTGGGTTGGGCTCCCACATTACCCTGGCGAGACACCAAGAGCCATTATTAATTTTATTGTCCTTTTAATGCATATTCTCCTCCCTTTTCCCCTCTGCTGTCCATGCCTGCCAAGTCCTCCAGGGTACAGGTAGGTTGGAGGGCAACGAAAGATAAAATGATGCTGAGAATTCTTCATCTGATGCAAAAAATAGGCTTGCCAGTTTGGGCACTTCTCTGGCCCTGAGGTTTCTAGGCCAGAACCAGAGACCTAAAGATGGTCTCTGGTGATGTGTTTCAGCACTGTACCTTAAGTACGCACCAAAGTTGCTCACAGCTTGTCATTTACGCACACATCCTATATTCTTCTGTTTGGAAATTAAGAAAGAAAGCTAAAGGAACTGTTCCCATATCAAGGTGAAATGAAGGGATTCTTCCTTCTTACCTACTTTGGGAGGTGGAATAAGGACTATTTAATCTAGCCTATTTGCTTCTAGCCAGAAGTTGGATACAGAGCAGAGTGGAGATGCCACAACAACTTGGATGGAAGGAAGAAGCCAAGTTAAAACACAAACCTCCTGCAGAGTCTTTGTAAGGTGCAACAACAAATCTAGCCTTACAAATAGTGGCAGCCCTACGAGCGAGCTCAAAGCTTGCATACAGCCCTTTCTCCTGATCTGGAAAATCTGAACCCTCTCCTCCTATCTAAAGATTATCCACAAATACTGGACGCTCAGAGGCAGGCCCTGAAATCTGACAACCCCATGGAAAAACCGTATTTAAACCTGGGATGTTCGTTTGAAGCTGGTTGATGTAAAGGGTGACTGTGGAAATCTCCAGTCCAGTGTCACCTTCGCTCTGGTGACAATCGGTTCATCATTAATATGTTTTTAGTTAATTTAATAATGTTGTTGTTTTAAATGGTGTAACTTGACGTTTACGCTTTTTTGTAAGCTGCCCTGAGATCTTTGATATAGGGCAGGGTGTGAATATTTTAATAAATAAATTAATGAGGAGGAGGAAGAGGAAGGGGAAGGTATAAATAAATACATACATATGGAAAATGTTAAATACTAGTGAAGGATGTGGCTTACATTATTCCCACTTCTTCAACTTCTGCAACAGGTGGCGAATCTAACTGATGTAGATTTCAAAATCCACAGCCTCTCGACGGACTTACTGGAAAAGGCTGCGCAAGGCCATTGTTTCTTTTACCATCTAATTAGGAACCACTCGTCAAGGCAAGTTCTCCATTACTTCGGTGCTCCTGATAAGCAAACACAGTCCCATTGTCTGTTAAAAGAGTTTCACAACGAAATCAACATGTTCGAAGTGAATCACTGCTGCCCAATTGCTTTTCCTGCCAATTAGCCAAGAACAGTTTCTTATCTCTGAAATTGGTACTGATTACATACCAGTCGCGCCCACTAGCCAAAGCTGCTGTCACAAAACTTCTCCATTACATCATTTGTAATTTATTCTCCTTCCCGACAGAAAAATATCTAATTCACTGATTATGAGGACTGTCAGTTGGATTGCCAAAAAATCTTAACTGATACATGGACTTTGAGCAGTCAATTGACTTTATCTGAATTAATTTGCATATTAGAACAAACAATCTTTCTGAAACTTTTATTTCATTTTTGCTTCTAGATGTTGGAAGAGTATGTTACAGCAGGCATTGGAAGAGGTATTCCCTCTAGGATTGCCTGTTTGGGATAATCCAAGCCCTGGAAGTTTCTGGGACAAAACCTGACACAAGGATGCTGCCTGGTTAAGTCGTGTGCATTAAGCACAACCCACAGTTGCTCACAACTTGTAATTCCCTCTTTCTTTCTCTCTCTTTCACACACACAGAGAACATATTTTCCTGATTGGAAATTAGGAAAGAAATCTTAGCTAACCATGCTGTTGGCAGAACAAGGTGAAATAAGGGGATTATTCTTTCTCACCTACTTAGAGAAACCGGATAAGCAACACTGAATCTATCCTACTTGCTTCTAGCCAGAAAGTGGAGGCAGAGCAGAGTGGAGGGTGAGCCCTGGCGCCACAAGTGGGAGGGAAGGAGGAAGCGAATTAAGGGAAAAAATAGGCTGCCTGGAAAGTGTTTGCAAGTTGCAGCAACAAGTCAATCAAGCCCTGCAGCAAGCTGCTGCTAGCATGGCTATGCTGGAGGTGTACAGAAACTCTTTCTTCTTGCCTGGATCTGAGCTCACCAAAAACGGAGAATGTATACTCGGATCTCCTGCCTGGAGATGTCTCATGAAAACTGGAGACTCACAGCTAGGCTCTGAGATCTGGCAACCCTAATTCCCTCCTCCCTTGTCACTGTATGATTGACAAGGAAGTATGCACCTTCTAAGATGGTGCTTCCATCAGCATTAAAAAGGAAATGTTTGCATACGAGTGTATAGCTCAGGGATGGGCAAGGTACAGCTCGGAGGCTGGGTGTAGCCCTCCATAGCTGTTTTGCAGGCTCAACACCTCTAGGTTCCCCAGACTGACCTTTTTCTGGTTAATTGACTCATGTTGAAGCCATTCCCTTTTAAATAGGTTGCAAGAATCTCTGACTAATCAACTAATTTAATTTAATTTAAAATCTGATGCTTGAGAAGTGTTCTATGAATATCATGGACAGCTGAAAAGACAAATAAATAGGTCTTAGAACAAATCAAGTCTGAATTCTCCCAGGAAGCCAAGATGATTAAACTGAGTCTCTTGTACTCTGGACACATCGTAAGAGGAGTCGACTCACCAGAAAAGACAGTAAAAATGCCCTAAAGGCACCAGATCCTGTCTGCTCTTGGAAACTAAGTGGAGTCAGCCCTGGTTAGCACTTGGATGGGAGACTGCCAATGAATGCCAGGTGCTGCAGGATGTATTTCAGACAAAGGAACTGGCGAAACCACTTCTGAGTAGTCCTTGCCCAAGAAAACCCTATGAAATTCATGGGGTTGGCATAAGTTGACAGGCAATATGAAGGCATATACATGCAAAGTGGGAGGAAGTAGAAAAGAGGAAGACCACACTACAGGTGGATTGATTCTATCAAGGAAGCCACCGTTTGCAAAATCTGAATAAGACAGTCGGTGACAGCGGGCTCTTGGAGCTCTGTCATTCATAGGGTCTTCATAAGTCAAAGTCAACTTGGTGGCAAATAACATCAGTGCATAACCCCCAACATTTGACAAATGAAAACTGGGACACATAAGGCCTAGCAACTTCAGAGTTTGGCCAAGCTGACAAAAAGTTATTAAGGAGGAAGAACGCACGCAGTAGGTGAGGCTACAGCGGTTTTTGCTTTTTCCCAAGTCCCCAGGGAAGGATAAAATTCCACCCCTTCTCTCTACTTTTTCACCTTCAACTCAGTTTGCAGGAACCAAAATAAGCTGAGGACAAAGGGGGAAAGTAAGAAGAGGAAAAAGAAACTGCACCAATCCTAGTTTTCCTTCGGATGGAGCCATTACAGTTAAAATGGCATGAAACTGATATAACTCTGTAGTGCAGATACAGCTAGGGTCACTTCTGTGCTGCCAAGCTCTCAACAACACCTCTTCAGAAGATGAGAGAAGCTATGTTCATTTATAGGCCTGCAAAAATCGACTGGACAGCATCTGCTTTGGTCTACCACAATAGAAGTCAGTATACATACGTTTTAACATCGGTGGCATGGCAAATCTACTCCCTTTGTGCAACCATTACCTCCTCCTCTGGGTTCGTGTGCCAAACAACTTTCCACATTAAAAACTATTTATTCTGCTTTTCCACTAAATTGCCTTGAATTGCTGGTATATTATCTCTTTCATAACCCAAGAGAGAGCCAGTGTGCTATAGTGGTATTCTGAGTTCAAATTTGGTCATTCTGGGTTCAAATTTCCATTCACAGTAACATGGGGAGGGAACAGGACCCACAGTCCTTCTGACACACAGCTAAGAAATCTTGTGTTTTGGAAGACACGTGGCTCTATTTCCACTGTTTTCCAGAATGGAACATTAAAGTCTTTTCAAAATTTTGTACAGCACTGATCATTTCTCAGGGGATCTGAGCCGCTTCTGGAAAATTCAACTCTCCTTTAATTCTGGATTGGCAGGATACTCAGTTTAACCCAAAACAATGAAAGTCGATGAAAAAAAAGCATGCCTGAAAGATTTTAGAAGCATGCATGGGGTGTCTGTATATATTCTCCAGTTTTTGAGAAAACTTCTAAAATTTAGCAAATGAAGTGACCTACCGTGCTCTTGATGTGCAACTCTACCGCTCTGGGTGTCCCCCATCACAGCTGCTCCAAAGGGGGGACAGCTCCCCGTTTTGCCAATCCAGCCAGGCCCTTTGTCTCTTTTTGAATATCCCTCGTGCTTTTATGAGAAGAGTTCTTTCTGCCGGCATTGCCCGGATCTGTTCATACACGTGTGGGATCCGGCGGTGCAGAGGGCAACAGGGTTACCTGCACTTCTCTGCAAAGAGAGAGAGAGAGAGAGAGAGAACAAGGAGGGGGAGAGTTATAGCTTGTTTCCGTCATGTTGTGGCTCGAAGATTCAGGAGGAGACAGGAGGGGGACATTGCTGGCATTTGTTTGGAGCACAGTATATCCAAAAGCCGGCATGGTGTCGTGCCTTGAGCATTGTACTAGAACTCCAAGAGATGAAGGTTCAAATCCCCATTTGGCCAAGTAAACCCCCGTGTGATCTTGGGCAAGATGTACCCTCTCAGCTTTAGAGGAAGGCAATGGATTGGGAAACCTCCTCTGAAGAAATCTTGCCAAAAGAAAACCCTATTTTTCAAAGCAAGTGCAGTGTGATGATTTCAATGCTGGACAAGGACTCCAGGAGATCTGGGTTCAAGTCCCTGCTCTGCCATGGAAACCTACTCAGTGACCTTAGATAAAACATACTTTCTCTCAGCCTCAGAGGAAGGTCAGGGCAAACCTCCTCTGAAGAAATCTTGCCAAGAAAATTCTTGGATAGCATTGCCATAAATCAGAGTTGACCTTAAAGCACATAACAACAACCGCAACAGATATCCGAGTTTAACTTTCCCATCTCTGAACCACTCTCCAAACAGACACTGCAGCACATGCAAGGATGATGGATCCTTCAGGAGCCCCACACCCACGATGTGGCTGGTTGGTCTGAATGAATATGATCAACCAGGGGAGGGAGGGGGAACGAAAGAGTGAGGACAAAAGTAATGCCGTGTGCTGAGCCCTGCCAAGCTTCTCTCAAATCTTTCCATTTTACAGAAGGAAAAGCAAAGGCAGGGCACAAGGTGAGAAATTTATCTGCTGCAAGTACAGCCGGCATTCAGCAGCCACATTCTTGAGCCCCCGCTCCAAGAAAAGTACAGGACAAGGCTTGGGGCATATGTTATGTTATGGGCTCTGCCACTGCTTCCTACAAGGACCTATTTATATGTGGGGCTCTGGAAAACAACAGGGTACAAGCCTGATATGCTAGGGACCAGTGATGTGTTTTGTGGCTTCCAAAGAGAATCCTCTCCAGGTTTTATGCTGAACTTTGTAGGAGTTGTCCATCACCCTGAAGTTCCTCCTAGATTTAGCACCTTGAATAGCTCCTATAAAATTTGGATTAAAAAAACCCAGAGTAAATTGACTGTGCCCCTGGCATGTATACCTTCCAACTTTTCACAGATGAAAACTGGGACGTGTGTGTCCAAGTAACATTAGAGTACGGTCAAGCTGGCAGAAGTTATAACACTAGAAAAGGCCACTGGAGTTTGCTTTTGCCTGAGGTAGTGAGAGAGGCAAGATTCCACCCTGTCTTCTCCTCTCCCCTTTTGTGGGGTTCATTAAATGCAACCTATTTCAGCGCTTTGGACTCAGTTTGCAGCGCTCAAAATAACCTGAGGACAAAGCAGGAAAGTGCGGGAGGAGGGAGAAACTGGGTCATTTCAAAAGCAGCTGGAAAAATAGTGTGCCAGAGGATGAACTGCCCTTGTCCGTTCAACACAGTTGAAGGGAAAGGGCATAAAATCCGCCCGCTGCCACTGCTAAGGAGACCTATACTTTGGGGGCAAAGAGAGCAAACGGCCTATTTCTACCACCACTCCGGGGCAGCCTGAGCAACCATTTGAAGGTAGGGAGTTTGGAAACAAGCAAACGATCTCAAGAGGCAAGGGAGGGGAAAAAAAAAACAGGGGGAAGAAATGATTCACTCTGTTGGGAACTAGCAAGTGAGTGACATTAATCCGGAGGAGGACAGCTGGCTGTGTCTGACATCCCGGACTGGTGTGTGTGACAAAGCTGCCTGTCGTCTTGCCTGGCGCTTTGGCTTGTAGGATCATGGCACCCTACAGGGCTGTGGGTTTTGTTGTTTCCTTATTTTTAAATATATATTTCAGAGGTCACCTCTAATGGGATGGGTGGACAGGTATGGGAAAGGAAATGCAGTAGCACACATGCATACACAGATGGGCGGGCTTTTTACCAGTGAAACAGACGACCACCCTACTGAAGCCCACAGTATAAATCCTGCAGGAACACATGCTTTAGTGTGACTGGGAGCATCTCCTTTGATCCAAGACTCCCAGCGGCACCCAACCCAGAACACAAGGGCTCAGCTCCAGCGTGTGAAATATGACTTACGAGCAAGACGTAGAGCTTGGGGGTCTCATTCCTGGGCCCTTTCACACTACACAATCATAGCACTGTGATTCTGCTTTCATGGCTATGTCAACATCCTATGGAATCCTGCGATCAGGGATTCAGGGAGGAGTATTTAGAGGGATGCCACGATGTCAAAACACCTGCCCCAAAGAAGTGGCAGCAGCTGGAATAAGTTTCAGCTGCCACTTCATTGCACATTGATGGTGCAAGAACGCAGGAACGCTTACTAACGGCTTTGTATATTTGCATGCATCCTGTGAATAGCAAATTTAAACTCGGGAATGCAGGAACATCAATTTACATCATTTAGTGTAATTTTCACCCCATCTGAGTTCTGCCACCAACTCCAATATACATGGGTTGGGTTGAAGATCGGCACTCAAAGTGTTCGCTTTAGAGAGTCATTTAAGTACTTCATTTTGTGGCTCAGTGCTGTTCTGCCTTAGTAATTTTATTTGAATCTTTTAAACAGAATAGATTATTTTAGCAGGTGCTTAATCTTTCAACGGTGGCACTTTAACGGTCTAGTTAATTGCTGTGGGTGGCAAGTATCTGTCCATTTAACAGTGTTTATGGCCTGTTAGTACTACTCTACTAATTTGCAAAGGGAGGTGGAAAAAGAGAGAAAGAAGAGCTACCTTTCTGCTAGGAGCGCAGATCATGCATAGACTGGCAAATTACTCTTGCACAGGTACAAGTCTGTGTGCCAAAGTGGGAATCATATGGCACTCCAGATGCTGATGAGCTACTGTTCTCAGCATTCCTCACAATTGACTATGCTGGCTGGGACTATAGGGAATTGCAGACCAACAACATCTAGAGAGTCAGACAATTCCCACTCCTAGTGTAAAGGATAAGGAAGAGCCTGAACTTGTTGTCAAAGGGACTGCCCCCAGTTTCTGACCAAGCTCAAAAGGCACTCCAATCTGCTCCAAATATTTTACTATTTAAAAAATAGGCAGACTCACTTTTCCCTCTTGGAGATGGTTCTTCTCCTTCTTCCCCAATTGCTAATCAGAGATGGACCTAAGGCAGGGGTGGGCAACTACACAAAGGATGGGCCATTCCATTCCCTGCACCTGCCTAGCAGGCCTCACTGGCATGCACCCAAACGCTGGTGTATCTTGGTGCATTTTTGACTGCAATTTTTTTGGGGGGGGGGTTAGCTTTTGGGGTAGAGGGACTGGGAGTTAGGAAAAGCACATGGTTGCATTTTCAGACGGTATTGGTGACATTTGGCCAGGTTGGGGACAAAAAGAATATTAGCTTGAGGCGATTTGGGGAGGCTTCATGGGTCACCCACAGAGGTCCCAAGGGCAGCATGTGGGTCACCAGCCACATTTTGCCCACCCCTGCCCCGTGGCATTTTGCTTGTGGTGCTCCAAAACCCAAATAGCCTTCCTGTTAAAAGGGGTAAAAATGCAGCTTACAGACAATATAGTGTTCTCCAAAAGCCTGAAGGGGTTCTGCCTAAGGCTCCAATTGGTTCTTTGGCTACAAAGTCCCTACTTGGAAGTCCAAGGCTGCATTGGAAGACCCGATGCAAAACGGGTCTGAGGGTGGCACATGGCCGGCGGAAGGGGACATCAAACAAGGCAAAGAGGACAAAAGCATCCTTGTGCACAAATCCATCCAGGAATTCCAAGCTCCTGTTAATGCCTTCGGAAATGTGCTGCGGCGGGTAGACCCGGAGGCTGCGACCGGTCCCAAGAGAAGGGAAAGGGGGAGAGGAAAGGAGGGGGAGATGGGGCAATGAAATTCTCTACCCATATATGCACACACATAAGAAGACATAGAGGGCCCACGTTTCTTTGCCCAAGGCAGGCCTCATGGTTTTGCACAGTCATTTCAGCAGGAGGAAATTTGGGTTCTTTTCGAATAGAGAGGTTAATGTTAATTTAATGCACCAAAAATACCCAATAATCTTCCAGTGTGTGTGTGTGTGGGGGGAGAACTAGAACCTCCCCTAGACTCAATGTCCCTGGTTCTTCCTTCCTTCCCCTAACTCCTCCGATCACAGAAGGACCTGCGGTTTGCACAGTCTTCCTTCCATGAGTGCCCTCTCGAGGGCTCTAGATGGGTGGATTTGACTCACCTACGGAGAGTCCCCCAGCGTTAAAGAACTATTTGCCTACAACACCTGGCTGGGGAGGCGGCTGCTGCCACCTGCTCTCCAATTATGGTTGCCAGGTCCCAAGACCTGGTCCTTCTTCTTTTTCTCTAGCCCAAAGGTAGTAATATCTAGTGTGGGGGCAGGATGGATCTCAGAGTAAGGCCATTTCTGCACTAGCCTGTTATAGCGCTATGATTCCACTTGCAACATCCTATGGAATCCTGGGGTTTGCAGTTTCGGGAGGGGCCAGCCGGCCCCTCCCGAAACTGCAAACCCCAGGATTCCATAGGATGTTGCAAGTGGAATCATAGCGCTATAACAGGCTAGTGCAGAAATGGCCTAAGAGAACTCCTTGAAAGATATGTATATGTATGTATATGTATTCCTCATTTATTAGACACACTATTATTATTTTTTTATTGGAATTGTATACCCTGTCCAACTGTGGTTGATGATTAAGATTTCATGCTTAATGATATCACCAGGGGCTGCCCTTCCTACTATGACCATAGTAATATCACCAGGACCGGCCCCCCTGACATCCCAAATTGTCATCCCTGCGTCTCGGTCTTTGGCCCTGAAATCTCAGGACTTGGGACGTAATCTCTTATTGTCCCAAGTTGGCAGGGACGTGCCTGGCTAATCTTCTGTCTCCCACTTTCCCCCCGTTTTTCTCTTCTCTTCCCACTTTCCCACTTGGTCCTCAGCTTGCTTCAGTTGCTGCAAACCAAAGCACAAGTATTGCTTGCACTCCGTTATAATTTGGAAGGGCAGCCAGGAGAGGGTTGGAATTTTGCCCTTGCCAATAGCCTCAGGCAAAAGCAAACTGCTGCAGCTTCTCGCAGCTTGTTCTTCTCCGTTAATAAGTTTTACCGTCTTGACCGCACTCTGATTTTGTTTGGTCGCACGTGTTCTGCTTTTCATCTGGAAAAAGTTTGGAGGGTAGGCTGGGATAATCCTGATTTTGCAAACCTAGCCCCAGAGCCTCCCTCCCAGTAAGGTATTTTTCGACATTTCTACATTTTGAATTTGGCAGAGATAATTAGCATACAGAACTGTCTCCTAAAGGCTGCTTAGTGCGAATTTGTTACACCTCAGCATCCTTTTTATCATCTTGTTGAACTTAACCATTGCTGTAGTGAAAGGGGGGATTCTGCCCTCCGTCCCTGCTCTCACCAAGTATATTTAGGACTGGAGTGAAATGGGGATTCTAATCCACTTTAGCAATTGGGAGAATGGAATTGGGGGTGGGGGTGGCAGGTCCTTGGAAATTAATTAACAATAAGTAGATGGGTGCCTGGAAGAGAGAGAGGGAAAAAGTGCCTGGAATATCTGGTTTATTTGAGTGATGACATGTTTTAGGTATGCTGAAAGTGCATTTTGATGCTGTTGTTCCTGATATGGATGTACATGCCTTCGAGTTGACTTATGGTAAACCCATGACCAAACTTCATAGGGTTTTCTTAGGCAAAGAATAGTCAGAGGTGGTTTCGCCAGTTCCTTCCTCTGAAATATATAACCTACACTCTTGCCTAACATTTTATTGAAGAAAACCGATCAAACTCGGAGTCAAAATGGCAGAAGTTACTAATGACGAAAAATGCACAAACTCGAGAGGCTGCGGCCGTTTGCTTCTTGCACAAAGCCTCTCTTAGGCGACTGAAATGGAAGTAACAAGCATTTGGATCCCTTTCCTTTAAAAATCTACATTTTTACAACTTCTCCAACTTCTGGTTCTGTCTGCAAACAAGGGCACTCTCACTGAACCCAGCATTTCAGTGTCTGTCCAATCCGACAGGATAGTTCAAGAATAAGGAGCCTCCAGCCCACATATTCTTATTTCGGATAAATAATTGGAAATAAGAGACTATTAAAAATTTGAGCAGGTGCTGCGTGTACCTGAGTTCCAGTTAGCAAGTAAGGGGCGCCTAACTGAAAAAAAAAAATAATACTGGGAGATAGTTAATGAAACCAATTCTTCCTCACTTCCAGCCCACCTTGGAAAATGGATTTTTTCAAGGCTTAATGTGTTGGGGAGATCTGAAACATAATATTTGTACATACTACGGAGACATCCACCTTTTCTATATTACATAGCCTCCAACATTTCACACACGAAAACCAGGACATGTGGGCCAAAGAATATTGGAATGTGACCAAGTTGGCAAAAGTTATTTATGAGGACAAACGCACAAGCTAGGAGGGGCTGGAGCAGATTGCTTTGCCTCAGGCTATTGGGAAGGGCAAGATTCCACCTCTCCTCTCCTCTCCGAGTTAATGGAGTGCAAACTATTTTTGCATTTTGGAGCCTCCGAAGTAAGTTGAGGGCAATGGGGGAAAGTGGGAGGCAAAGTGAGAAACTGGGACATTTCAAAAGCAGCTGAAAACAAGGGACAACAGAAAATAAACTGGGACTCTCTCTGCCAAACTGGGACAGGTGGTATGATATTACAAGAATGTTCGTGGCTTTTCCAGGCAGATTCAATAATTTTTATTGTACCTTTTTTCTTTCAGATTCTATTAAGGACATTATTCCCAAGGCGGCAAAATTTTGTGTTCTAGCTTAGATTAGACCTTTACGGTAATTTTGTAAATGGTAGCAGTGTCCGCTAGGTTACTTATGGCAGACACTTATGTCATTGTGTGCACATAGGTTGAAAATGTTCCGGACTTGTAATCTGTACCCATTCATGTTGTACTTGTTTTATTTTCTAACCGTAAAGGCTGGTCTGTGACCGTGGTAAAGTTCTGCGTGTGTATAACGCTTGTAACTTCATTTCAGAACTGAAAAAAACGGGGAGTGGATTTTGGATTGAACTGTAGGTGCCCCAAACTCTCAGCCTCTCCAAAGTGCTCCTCATCCCTGGCTTGTGAGGCTGGGCTGCCAGGGAGCAGCTGGGTGGAGAGTGTGGAAATCTTGATGATTAGTTTGTTTTTTAGACGCAGGGATTTGTGGCTGATTAACCTTAATCCCTTCAGTGTGATGGAACCCCATATGTGACCGGGCTCCAGCGAAGGGGGGGACACCATAGAAGGGGAGAAAGCAGATACAAGGACACAAATAAGGAGAATTTGCTCTAAAAATAATGCTTACCGATGCAAAAAGGACCTGGACCCAACCTCCGAATATTTGTTCCGTGCTTATCTCCTGGTCACTTGCGGGGTCACGTATTCTTGTCTCTTTTAGGGGGGATCTCCTCAGCAGAAGTCTGGCACGACAAAAATCCTATAGAGAAGCAGTAAATCCTTGCTTCAAGGCCAATTCCATCATCTGAGAAAGACCTGAGATGAGGAGTGTGTAGTGGAGAGTGGAACATCATGCTCCCCCCGACATTTCGCGGATGAAAACATGACATGTAATATCAGAGAGTGATCAAAATGGCAAAAGTTATTAATGAGGAAAAACACACAAGCTAGGAGGGGCTGCAGCAGTTTGATTTTGCCAGAGCCCGCTGGGAAGGGAGAGATTCCAACCCCTTCTCTCTTCTCTTAGGCCGTTTCCACACTAGCCTGTTATAGCACTATGATTCCACTTTCAACATCCTATGGAATCCTGGGGTTTGCGGTTTCGGGAGGGGCCAGGTGGCTCCTCCCAAAACCGCAAACCCCAGGATTCCATAGGATGTTGAAAGTGGAATAATGGCGCTATAAAAGTGTAGTGCGGAAATGTGCAAACTACTTTTGCAGTTGCAGTGCAGTTTGCAGCAATTGACAAAGACAAAGGAGGAAATTGGGAGTAGGAGATAGAAACTTGTTCATTTTAAAAGCAACGGAAGACATAGGACTACAGAGGATCCCAGACTGCCATTCCGTTTTTCTAGTGTGTTAGCGCTTATTTAGATTGTAAGGCCATTACCGCACTACACCGTTATAGTGCTACGATTCCACTTTCAGCCTCCTGTGGAATTCTGAGTTTTGTAGTTTAGGAATGCCCAAGAGCTCTCTGGCTGAGAATTCTCAATGCTCCTCCCTAAACTGCAAACCTCAGGATTCCATAGGATGTTGAAAATGGAATAATAGCACTATAACAGTGTAGTGCGGAAATGGCCCGAGTTTTCTCTCTTCACATCATCTCCCACGCCAGGAAAAGTCTTGTCTGTCAAATTACACACCTTCCAACAGGAAGGAACAGTCCCAAACCACCCTCTGCCACCCGACTTTTCCGGCTGCTTTTAATGTCCCAGTTTCTCCTTCTTCCTGCCACCTTTCCCCTTCATCCTGGATTACTTCAATTCCTGCAAACTGAGGTGAAAGTGTAGGAGGAGCTTGCACGCAATTGATTTAGCAGAGAAAACAAAATCTTGCTCTTTCCCGGAAGTGCGGGCAAAAAAACCCAAACTGATGCAGCCTCTCCTCGTTTGTGAGTCCTTCTTCGTTAATAACTTTTTGCCGTCTTGACCACATGTCTTGACCACTTGACCACATGTGCTGCTTGGCCACATGTCCAGATTTTCATCAGTGAAATGTTGGAGGGTATGAAATTCCTGTATGCCAGACTGTTGTTAAAGATACAGCAGGGAGGGCAGATAGGAGGGTGACGTCCACCCACAAAAGCTAGGCTAGCATTATTATTTCAACTCTTCGAAATGAAACGGACATTCCATCAAATAGCATCGAAGGCAGAGATGGGGAAAAAAAAAAACCAGGGAGGAGCGGGCTCCTTTCCTAGAAAAAAGTTTAGGTTCAGTTTCATGAATAAATATCCAAGTGATACATTGCCAGAAAATATTGTAATAGTTTAAACACTGGTCTTAAGATTGGACTTAGAAAACTTTACTACGCTTTGATATTTAAAGGAACTTGGATAAGGATCAGGAATGACTAGAAAAAGTTTTGTGTTTAGAAGATCTATAGAAAATACATTATAGCTGCATAATATAGAGTCTGATTAGGGAAGATAGGAAGTCATTAACATACAAATAACCGACTATAATTCGTTAAGTAAACTCAACGTATAATAAGGTTAGCATAACTGAATATGTTATATAACAGGCAAACATTTGGATATAATTGTTTTTCCTTTTTAATGTTTTGCACTGTTGTTCTTTTATTTTTCTTTCTTTTTTTATAAAATAATAATAATAACGATAATGATAATGATAATGATGCTATGCTAGTATCAAAGAAGGGAATGAGAAAGCTGGCAGTCATAAGTGGGTTACATGCACTCTCTATCTCTTTCTTTATCTCTCTGACACATAAAGAAAATCTGGTCACATTTTTTTTTTCTGAATGACTTGCTCTGTTCCTAGCGGCCAAACTTGGCATAGCCTCTCTCCGGCCCATTATATAAATGAAAGCAAGCTGGCAGAAAAGGTAGATTTTAGGGAAAACAACTCTCCGCTTGAATGTTCTTTGGTGTCAAGGGCATCTTTGCCCCTCAAGCTGGGCATGAGAGAGAGGATGGCATGACTCCTGTCCAAAAATAGAGATGATAGCCACAAAGCTTTTCGTCCTGATCGAAAAGAGAAGAGGGGCAGATTCTGTTCCTGAAAGAAGATTAATGCTTGCAAGCCTGGCGTCTCTTGTCACCCGAGTGTATACAGCTACATTCTGCACAAAAAAGAAGGACGGACGGGGAGAAAAAAAAATAGCAGCAAATTCTTTAAGATTATCTGGTTTTTATTTTAGCATGACCTATATTTTGTGTTGCTGCTGTTATAACACTCTCTCACACGTGTGGGCAAAAGCTCTGGGTAATCTTGCCTCCGTTATCTTCACGACCGGGCCCGGTTGTTGTCTTTGCTTTCATTTATTGCTCTTGAGCTTTTAAACATCAACGTGGCAAGCAGAAGTTCCGCAGCTGAAGTTTTTTTCATCACTCTGGTTAGTATGTGGATGGGAAACTGCCAGCAAATACCAGGTTCTGTAGCCTATGTTCATTTCCGCACGGGACTGTTATCGTGCTATTATTCCACTTTCAACATCCTGTGGAATCCTAGGGTTTGCAGTTCTTCAGCTTATGGTGACCCCCATGACACCCCTGTCAGGTCTTGCAAATTCAGGGCTGTGACTTCTTTGACCGAGTCTGTCCACACTGTGAAAAATGATCCGTTGTTCCTGTTGGAAAAGCGTCACCACTGACTTGCCCACGCTTCATTTCAAGACTCTTCTTACATTTCATCTTTGGATGTTATGACTTCAGCATCAGTTCATCTCCCTTTTTTTTTCCTCTTTTCCCCCGGCTTTTTGTGACATCTTGCCTGACCATAGAGCTCCGGAAACCTCAAAAGCTTCCCTATTTTGTTGACCTTGAGGTTGCTGCTTAAAGATATTAGACTAAAATGGATTTTGGCATCAACTTTCCAAAGCTTCTGCTCTGCATATAACATTGCATATTTATGCTACAACTAAACAAGATTGGCATTCCGAGGGCCACACAATCAAGCTGGGTTTTTAAATTTTGTGTTCAATGGGACATTGCTGCCCTCTGTTGATCAGATCTTATTTTGCAGGGAATCTCATTCTGTTCTTTGAAGACACCAATGAATAGGATTTAGGACCCATCTAAATCTGCTCTGATTTTTGAGTGGCCTCTCTCTTTATAGCTTTGGAATTTGCTTCCCGTACAACTTTTATTATTGATGTTTTTCACCCAGTGTTAACATTAAAAACAGCCCAGTTCTATGGTTCTCAGAGAAAGCAGGGGGAAGCTCGCAAACGTTTCTGTCGCTTCCGTCATGCCAGAGTTCCTTGAGACCTCAATGCTTCTGCAAAAATCTAATTGCCAATTTGTCCTGTTTATTGTGCCTGCATTTCCGAATCTCTAGCATCTTGATACCAGGCACCGGGTGTGGATTATCTTGATCTGATTGCATCTGACAAGTTTGTATTAAATTTAGTGGGGCTGTGACATAGGCCCGGCCCAGCCCACTTTTAGCTACCTTAATAAGGATTAGAGGCCCAGCATCTCAGGGTGGTTAATTTTGACAGGCAGATGGGCATCTGAGGACATAAGGCTTTCTCTTCTGAAAATACAGGATCGTGAATCTTCCTTGGAGCTGGACAGAAGGCAGTGTTGGCCTGTAGTCTAAACTGGGTTGATTAGAGAAGAGCTCTGTTAAAACATCAGCGACAGAGGAGATGCTGTGTACACCGCTGGCAAGAACGGGTAGACTCTTGCACTGCGAAGCTGTTTTGTCGAGCACAGAACAGTTTGATAGTATGGCTCCTCGGACCAAAAAAGCGTTGCCATCACTGCTGTTAGCATTTATTTAGCACAGGAATTCTCATGCTGAACTCTGAAATCATGAACGTGAGGGCTAGGAACGTCATTTGTTTCTTTAAAAGAAAACTGAATTCTCGAGATAGTAACAGAAAGCCCATCGGGGTGAGTCATGCAAAGCAATAGCAGTTACATTTCTACACTGCTTATCGGTGCTAAGCACTCTCTTAAGCAGTTTACAGTGTTGTAAGCTAATTGTCCCCAACCGGCTGGGTCCTCATTTTACCAACCTACGGAAGGATGGAAGGCTGAGTCAAACCAGGAACCCTGCAAGATCGAAGTCACAATTTTGTGTACCAGCATTTAAACCCTGTGCCACCAAGATTTCTGCATAAATTGTCTTTCTTGGCAGTATTCAAAATGCTGCTAAACTTAAGACTTGAGCTGATTTCGTGGAATGTACCTTTGAGATTGATTTTTTCACTTGGTGACAAGGTTCTCTGCGCCATCAGTAAAACAACCACAGGTTGGCACCCTCAACCGATTATATCCAGAAAGCAGTGGCCACAACAGAGTATTTTCAAGAGTCTGAGTCTTCTTACTCCAAAACCTCTGTAGGTGTGATGACTGTTTCTTAAAATCCTTCAAGCTGGTTGTTCAAAGTTAACATTCCTTGATTATTTGACTACAAAACCTTCATAATTATACCCATCATACCTCAAAGGCTGCATTAAAGATTGCTTAACTAAGCTGAGAGAACATCAAAAGCCAAGTGTTCAGCTTTTTACGATCATACTCACGATTAATTGATCAACTACACGTTCCAATTCTATCACCGGCTCACTTTAGGTTGTAATTTACTTTCAAAGCAGGAGATCCACATGCATTCAGAATTAGGTTACCACATTTTAAAAAGACATTTGAGCAGAACTAGTAGCAACCAAACACAGCCCAAAAATGTAATTTTTTTTTTATCCACTGATCTTCATGATAATAGCTTCATCTTTTAAAATTTCTGTCAGTGGCTGTTAAAAGCATAAGAACAGTCCAACAAAAGAGAGGCAACCTGATTTAAAGCTATTATTCCTAAATAGCCAGTTGTACAAAACAGATGCCATATTAGAGCGTAAGAGGCTAAGTTTTCAGCCAAGCATGTGTGGCTGAAGTCTCGCCTTTATTGTGAACCCACTCAATACCCTCTAGGCAAGCCACTCTTCTTAGCCTCATCCTCACAACACAATAAACAAAGACATTATTTATCTAGATTACCAAGGTAAGATACGTGAAGCACCTTGTACATTCAGAAAAGATGCTACACCAATGCTAAATCTTAACACATTTTGCCATTTTAGCAGCTGTCTTCTTCTGGACCTGGATGCAATTCCAGGCCTCTTCAAGGGTTCTTTTGGTGCCAGACATTGAAACGTTACTATTGTAGCATTAAGCGTTATTACAGGTAAATGATGCTGCAAATGACATAGCAAAGAAGCAATCCAGCCCTTTGGCAGATGTCGAGTAGCCCCTCAGAACCAATGGTAGAATTGGACCCCTAAACAAATTCTACCCAGAGCATCCTTAGATGGCGAATAAGTCCCTGTCATTGCACACATGGAGTTCTTGGGCTGGATATGAAGGCTGGAATTGGGCTGGGAGAGTGAATCTTTCTCTGTTGCTAGCTTGCTTGTACACCTCTCATTGCAAGTGTGAAGAGATGGCTCATGCTTGTGCATTTTAATTTTCTCTGTTTGCTTCTGCACTGCACTGCTTCTGCAGACTTGATATCAACCTTCCACGGGGAAAATGCACCCCAGCCTAAGGGTGCCCTATATATTCAGAGATGGGAACTGAATTTGTGGGATAATTTGAGTAGAATTTTTTTGAGAGTCCAATTCTGCCACTGGCTCGGAGAGTGCTGGATCCCATCAGTGAAAGGGCTGGAATGCATCTCTGCTGTGTACCATCTGCGTCTCCAATAAAACTTATGTCATAGCGGCAACATGCGTCAACATTCGTTACTGAAAGAAGTCTTGGGAAGGCTTGAAACTATACCCAGTTCTGGAACAAGACAGCAACTTTGCAGAAAGAGAGCCTCAAAAGTCTTGCTTTCTGTGGAAGAATGTAGAAGGGTCTTCCGCAACCACCGTTAAGCAAAAATTAAGGAAACTAAAATGTTGTCATTCAACATTTATTATTTTTTCTTACTGCTTCAAGGTGAGTCCCTATTGGTACAAAGGTCAAAATCACAGACACAAGACAAATGGAAAACAGGAAGAAAAAAATGGATTTAGAAAGCACTTTGAGCCTAAATACAAAGGAAAATAAATGTCTCAACTAACAAAAGAAAAAAAAGTGTAGTGTTCTTTGCAGATATTTTACAAACTGAAGACCAAAAGCTCTTATTGTTGAAATGCCTATATCTATGTAAGTTGTGTGTACAAAACCAGATATTTCAAAAATGTCCCCTGTTGGGTATGTTTTTGTTTTTTTGCAATTCTGAAAAAAAAATAAAGTTCTACAAAAAACAACATCCAGAAGTCTTGCAGATTTCAAAGGGTGCTTTTGTTTTTGTTTTTGCTTGTACATGATGAACAGGAATCAAGTCTCCTGATTCTGGAGAGGTACTACAATAGATAGATAATCTAACATTTCCTCACATGTCCTAGCCACTACAAACAGGAGTTAGGAGAAAAAAAAAATAAAAATAAAATCTGGAGTGTATTCTAAGTACACTGCACAAGCAAGGTGGGGTTGCCCAGGGAGGGGTTTGTAAGTGTTAAAGAGATGGGGAGAAGAACTTAAGCCCGTTCGCCACGGATGCGGCGGGCCAGCTGTATGTCTTTTGGCATGATGGTGACCCGCTTGGCATGGATGGCACACAGGTTGGTGTCTTCGAACAGACCGACAAGGTACGCCTCACTGGCTTCCTGTCAGAGCAAAGAAATAGAGAAACACAGTCAAAACAAGGTTTCGAGAGAACAACTTTGAAATACACTGATGCAGAGAGAATGGCAAACGGAACAGCTGTATTGACAACTCAATACAGTGGCTGGACTTTACTCAATGCTTTCAAAACTGTAACCATATTAGAGATCAAGGACACTGTGGATCAGAAAGCTGACTTCCATATACTGTTATCCTGGTGAAGGAGTACATTAACCTTTTGCTCCCTTCTACCTGCTCTAGAATCCAGAAAAACGAAACAGCTTTCCTTCTATCAGCAGGTTATGCTGCTTTGGGTCATACACTAGGAGAAAAGTGGAATATATAACAAACAAATAAACTGGAACAGGCAAAAGAGTCTGGGGGGACTTAGGGGAAAAAACCCTCAAATCCACAAAACGGTGATAATTTTATTGGGCCAACTAAAACGCACAAAATTCATCATGCAGACTTTCAGAGCTTCACTGGCTTCTTCCTCAGGCAAATAATACAGAAAAGTGACAATGTTACAGTCACAGGCCTACATTTTGTCTCAGATGTTAGTAATGTTGACAGTTAAGATGATCTAGAGGGATATGAATGCAGGCAGAGGCAACTCCCCATCTTGGATATGTGGGGACTGAGGACAAAGGGCAGTAAAACACAAGCAATGAAATTTTCAATCCATTTGCAGCAGCGCAGTAACTTCCACTGAGATTCAGGCAAATTCAGAGGCATCATCTTTGCAATGCCACCTGCTCCCACAAGGGGAAGCTGATACCACGCGCTGATCAGTTCTTATTTTGGACAGCGGCAGTCACCCGCTTTATCGAAAGTTGAAGTAGCTTACTGTGGCCTAAATACCCTAAAGGCACCAGATCCTGTCTCATCTGGAAAGCTAAGCAGAGACAGCTCTGGTTAGTACTTGGACGGGAGACTGCCAACAAATACCAGGTGCTGTAAGCTATATTTCAGAGAAAGGAATTGGCAAAATCACCTCTGAGTATTCCTTGCCTAAGAAAAATGCAAGAAATTCATGCAGTTGCCATAGGTTGCCAGGTGACTTGAAGGCACACACACACACAAAGGAACTTATTATGGTTGTAGTGGCAGCAGCCACTTTCTCCAGATGATTTCTACAACCAGTCAAGAGATTTCTGCCACCAAAGAAAAAAGATAAATCGAGACTTGGGAGACATAAGTAATTCCAGCTCTTCTCTTTTCCAGTTCTGCCCAAAACATCCAACCCAGCTAAGCTGCAAAAGAACAAGAGCAGCTTCAGTCTTTTCCAAATTCTTGTGCACAAAGGAAGCAGAAACACAACCCTGTGACACAACTATGTTGGGATACATACAGAAATCTCCACTCCAGATCTAAATGTAAACTGGCAGTGATTGAGAGCAAAATAAAAGAAGAAAAAGTTAAAGAAAGGAATAGATGATGCTGACAGAAGTACCAGAAGGGAGGTTTAGGATATGTTCTGGTTAAGAAACTAGGTGGCTCTGAACAGGCATGTGATGCAGTTCACCTACACAAGACAGGTTGGATTCTGATTCCTAAACAGTGAGAATGAGAGTGCCTGGGAAGCACATCAGCTCTTCAGACAGAACAGAAGGCCACATACATATTTAAATAAATGAATGAGAAGCAACCAAGCAAGAGACACAAACCTGCAGGGCTCCAATGGCAGCACTTTGGAACCGCAGGTCTGTCTTAAAGTCCTGAGCAATTTCACGGACCAGGCGCTGGAATGGCAACTTGCGGATCAGCAACTCCGTGGATTTCTGGTACCGCCGGATCTCTCGCAGGGCCACTGTGCCAGGCCTGAACAGAATGACACAAACACAGCTTGCATTTTTTACCCAGCAAGTAGCAAGGAAAAGAACCTACAACAGACTTTTGAATTTCCCTTAGTGGCTCAGTCAAAGCTATTGAGGATGTGTACAAACTAAGGGACACTCCCCTCTTCCCATGGGCTGGGGCCCATGACAGATCCTCACCCCTCATAACCCTGGCCGGAAACTCAAGGTACCACCAAATGTGAGTTGTACGTACCGGTAGCGATGAGGTTTCTTCACTCCCCCAGTGGACGGTGCACTTTTTCGAGCGGCTTTAGTGGCCAGCTGCTTTCGGGGTGCTTTCCCTCCAGTAGATTTACGGGCAGTCTGCTTGGTACGGGCCATCTTGGGAGGTTCTTAGAAGGTACGAAACCTGCCAAGGAGAAGAATTGCAGGAGATTGCTGTAATTTATAGGAAAACAAAATGCTGTCAACAGCTCTACATCCTATTTTGACTCTTAAAAATTCAAGAGCAGGGTGGGCAAAGTCTAGCCTGGGAGGGGTGACATGTGACTCCTTTCCACTGTAGCCCCCATCCACTATGCCCCATCATACCTGCTGATCCCACTCCCAAATTTTATTTTTCTAAATTTACATATGATCCCTTTAAAGTCATTTCTAGTTTTGGAAACAGCCTATAGCAGCTCCTAGGAGCCTAACAACCTCGCACATTGTCCCCATCTCCCCTATAGAGTATGACGAAATGATTTAATTAAAAAAAAAGAAAATGAGGGGGGGCCTTGGGGATTGGTGTAGCTCTCCAAGGTCTGAAAATCCAGACCACTGGAAGTTGACCGGCATGTCAACTTTGGAATCTTTGGGTCAGTTTATAAAATCCATCCACTTCCTTGGAAAATAGTGAAAAGAAAATCCATTTATACACCAAATGCAGGGCAAATCCCTCCAGATTTTCTAACATTACAAAGACTAGCAGTTTTAACCCATGTCATTTTATTATGTTTTTATTTTACGTTTTGAGCATCTTCTAATGCTGTTTTAACTTGTTTTTAATGATGTTTTTAACTTGTGTTTTCAAAATAAAATTCAGTTTAATTGTGTTTTAACTTTTGTATTAAGAGTTTTTTTTTATAGTATTGTGCTTTTAAAATGTTGTACACTGCCCCTGGATCCTATGCTGGGAAAAAGTTGGGATATAAATTAAATAAATAAACAATACATAAAATAAACCCTGTCGGCAAGAGAAGGATAGAAATGGAAGTTCATCTAACACACGCTACATATTTGCAATATGAAGTTCTAAGAGATTGATTTTATAAACTACTACCTGGTTCCTCAGATTTGTCTTAACGCTAATGATATAGTTTCTTCACGTGCTGTTTCACAAAGGGATTCTGCTTCCTTCTTCACCTGCTCAGGTTGCTGAAGATAACTGGAAGTTATCTACATGCCTCACAGTTAAAAGGAAATTTTCTCCTTCAAGCTCATGTGTTAATTACTTTAAATTACTTTTAAAAATAAAAAGTAGTTATAAACTCAGGGTCAACTCAAAACTCATGAATGAAGCAAGCACTGTACACTAAATGCAGTGGGGTTTACTTTCAATTAGACACATTTATTGAAAAAGCAACTTGAGAATCAAAACCTTGCAAGTGGCCTACGTTTTTTTTAAAAAATAAATAATCTAAATCGTCCTTCATTAAATTAAAGTAATACCCAATAAGTTGTACTTAAAATGACTTGGGATAGTTAAGACTGCCCATAAACAGTGTTGCATTAATTTGTGTGTTGTGTATCATATGCATCACTGATGATGCACATCACTTTGGAATTTCTGACTGTATGCAGAATGTAAATAGCAGTCAACACATACATGAACAGGTAATAAGAAAGCCTCCGCTATGAAGTGATGTGGAATTTTGGGTCATGTTTTGCGGGTCCTAAAGCTCCACAATTCTGGGGATCAGCAGAAAAGGACGTTGCCATGGCAACACGAGCCTCCTCATCCCCCTATGATGCCACAACTATTTATAGCATCCAATAGGTTGATCTGGGGACACGAGGGTGCAAGTGGAAAAACGGAGAGTGGCAAAAGACTGCCCCAAACTTCGTATTCTACTTGATCGTAGGAAGCAACGGCCCCTGCGGGGCAGAAAGTATCAGACCTGGATGATGGAAGAACACCTGGGGACACTTTCTATGGAAAATGCCTCTCAAAACTACAACCCCCAGTAGCCCTTGCGGAGAACTCGCTCTCTGATTGGAGCCCCGCTATCAGGCGGCACAAAAACAACCCACAAATGCTGCGCGCGCATGCCGCCCACTTCGGATAAACCCCGCCCTCCTCCCGACTGGCCTTCGCGCGGCCGACCAATTGGTTTATAACCCAGCACAGCGAAAAGGGAGGGCGACAAAATCCGCGAAACGCGAGCTCGGCTTATTGACAACCCCTTCTAGCCAATCGCCCTCCGAGGTGCCTTCGCGGATTCCGACCTATCAGCGAGGCAGCCGTAATCCTCCGCTTTGCAGCCAATAAGCGGCTGAATGCAGACGGAAGGCGGGACTGGCTGTATGCGAGTTGGTGGGGGGGGCGACGCATCTCCTCAGACGACCTCGGTTTCTTGTCACCCCCTTTTTTCCCTCCCCCCCATCGAAATAAAATGGGGAGCGGGTAGGCGCGGAAAGGGGACGGCCCCTCGTCGCCTTCTGTTACCTGAGTGTGTGCCTCGCGCTTCCGCGGCCGTTCGAGCCCCCCGTTGGTCGTCCCGCGACGGCGCTCGGGCTGCTGTTCCCTCGCTTCCCGCTTTTCCCGCCAGCCCCAACAGAAAATGGCGGGTTCCAGGGCCAGGCTATTTAACCATCATGCAACGGGGCTGAAGTGGGGAAGCGAAGGGAGGAGGGGACGGGATGTATGGAGGAAAAAAAAATGGCAGGTCAGCTGAGGTGAGGCCGGCTCCTCAGAAGCCATCTTGCCAGCCTCTCCAGCCTCACGGTTTCTGGCCCTGGAGAGCCTTTTTTGGCCCAAAGAGTGGTTAAAAAAAGCCCACAGAAACATAAGATAAGGATCCCTGCGGGCAAATAACGATGCGTGTGTTTTGACAGTTCAGAGCCGCTGTCGTTCGAACAAATGTCAGCCACCTCACGTACTTTTGACAGAAAACATCTCATAAAATGAGCCATTGTCCTTCGAACAAATGTCAGCCGCCTTACATACGTTGACAGGAAACATAACAGTGAGCCATTGCCCTTTGAACAAATGTCAGCCACCTTACATACGTTGACAGAAAACATCTCGTCATAAAGTAGGGATGGACAAAAAAAGCTTGCTCCCTTCAGACTGTTTTGCTGCCTTCAGCCTTCCTCTTCAGATCTTTTTTTTTTTGTCAAAAAACCAGCAAGATCGGCAATTTGCCTTTTAAACGCATAGCGAGACTCATCTGTATCATTTAATTTAAAAAAAAATGTCTGTTTTTCTACAACCAAAAGTGGATTTGTGACTGTTTCAGGTTTTGGTTCACTTCTTTTTAAGGCTATTTCCGCACTAGACTCTTATAGTGCTATTATTCCACTTTCGACATCCTGTGGGATCCTGGGGTTTGCACTCGCAAACCCCAGGATCCCACAGGATGTCGAAAGTGGAATAATAGCACTATAAGAGTCTAGTGCGGAAATGGTGTCAGTCTTCCAAAGGGTCCTGGGGCCACACAATTGCTCCCCTGGACTTAGCACAGCTGCCCACTCCTGACCTATGACAATTGTTCATCTGACCCATGCCAAACATCTGTTTTATACTGTGCCACATAGCATCACATGGAGTCTTATACGCTTCTCCATTCACCTTGATGTGACATTGCCAAATCCATGTGCAAATTACATCCGCCTCTCTCGTGCCAAGTGCTGAGTAATCTTGCATCTTTCGCATTTTATAACAAACAAAATGCATCGTATCAAATACAGTTGGCAGCCCCGACGTCTGAAAGCGGTTTAACAGTGTGCACAGAATCAGACATATGATATGAATCTTGTCAACATCTTCAAGAATTTATCAAATCCCATACACATCTTTGTTCACAACCTCACGAGTTCTTATGATCCCAATTTCACAGCTCACACCAAACTTATGCAAAAGTCAGTTTCATGGTCAATTTCTGGAGAGTGGAAGGTGTAGGAGAATCAGCACAACCTCAGACATTGTAAAGATTTTATTGCTGAATTCCAAGCATGTCTCCTGATAAATAAATCAAACTGGGGCTGATTTCCCGATAGCCGTACTTGGGCTATGAGACCAGCATGTAATTTTTTAATACCACTTTCATGATACTACCAGGTGACTTATTTTCCTCCTCACTATTTTCCCACCCTTGTGTGCCATGTTTTCTTTTTCAATCAGAAAGTTGTCTTTTACTGATCACCTGCAAGCCGCTCCAGGAGCCTTTCTGGCCAAAGAGTGAAACAAAAATACTTTAAATATCTACTCAGCCTTCTTACTGCTGGTTGTACCAGCCTTTGCAAATGGAACTAAAGGCATGGGCACAACAGATGTGTAGGATTCAGTATCAATGTACTACCAACACCTAGCTACAGAGCAGTTTAGCTAGCTGAGTTGGCAGAAGTGGTGTCGGGAATGGTTTTGGAGGGATTGTACTTGGGACTTCTGCCATCCTTGCTGAGGCCTCTTTAAACAGGGTAGCCCAGGAATTAGTGGCTTGCATAACCATCATGAGTCTTTCTCAAGTTATATCAGGTCCTAGTAATGATGTGAGGCATTCTTAGGACTCTTCCACACGACATTATTATCGCACTATGATTTTACTTTAACTGCCATGGCGGAATCCTATGGAATCTTGTGATTTGCAGTTTAGAGAAGGGTACCAGACAATTCCTCTAGTCCTCCCTGAACTACAGATCATAGAATTCCATAGGATGTAACCATGCAGTTCAAGCGGAACCATAGTGGCATTGCGTAGTAAGAAAAGGCCTTTAAGTGTTTGTTACTGGACAAGGTTTACGGTCTGTTGTATGTACAGATTTGATAGACTTTGGTTGACTTGGACATATTATTGTCCAATAAAGTTTAAAACCTTTGTGAAGTTTATTAAATGTTTCATCTTTGGACCAATTATTGTCCCATGCCGGGGCAGTTTCTGAGAGTATCTCTGGAATCAAGTTATGTAGCTGACGTGATGCTCCTAAATGCCATCAATGTTGTGATGGCATAGAAAAGTAACAAATCCGACTGCACATAAGATTAATACCCATTTTGGGGGCTCTGCAGTTATGGTGTTAATGATAGTTAATTATACATACATATCTGTCAGCACTCAGTGGTGCCCAAAAGAGCTGTAACAAGTAATAAAAAAGCCTGCTGCATCTTAGCTTCTGTGCAAGGTGGGAAGGATTCCACTGTGATTAGTTTGCAAAAATCATGAATATGTGATCTGAATGAAATATAGGGTTAGTTGTGGTATCCAGTTTCCACAAGCTTTCTTCTTTTAGGGTTTAGCTGTCTTACATCATCCATTAAATCATCTCCCACAGATTTCTGGAGAAAGCCCATGCATAGCTCCATTGCCTTGCAGGAATCAAAATGCTGAAGGCAAGTGAGTGCAAGTTGGTAAGGGATGGAAAATTGGCCCGTGCAGTTTTATGCTGAGACTCACGGTGAGAAGCATATGCACCATGGTATTTACTTTATGTGGACCAGGTTTCGTGTTGAGGAAGGAACGTCAATGCCTTCATTTCAGTTCCCATTCTCCAGAATGAACACATAAATGTTTTACAACTGGCTGGCAACACTTTAGAGCTCAGTCTTGGAGAATGTTTGATAAAATTAAGTACAATAAGGCTTTTATTCTAGGCGAACTGGTGGAGCCTTGAAGAAAAGTGTTCCTATTAAGGGCTAGCGATACTTAGTCCTCTTTCGTCCTCCTTCAAATACAAAACTTTCTTCTTTGAAGGTACCACTTTGCAAATTGAACCTTATGTGTTACTGCTTATTTGATATATTACGATATGGATAGCTGGTATATAATGGGATACTTCTTAGTATAGAAAGACTTGGTTGTTTACGGCTCAGTTTCTGAAATGCTTGATGTAGGACCAAGTGTATCATCAAGAATGAGAACAACTTCATTCGTGCGGCTGTGTCAGAATCCCCAACTAGTGCTTTACAAGAACTGTAATGACTAAGTAACAGCATCCTGTTGCCATGGCAACTACAAGCCAGAGTTTCAGATAAACCTCACAGTAGGGTACCAAAGAACCCTTGGCTCAGTGTTGAAAACTAGACATTTATCCCTTAAGCGTTCTGTAATAGGTACAAATTATCGGCTACCACTCACACCAAGCAGATTAGTTTCCTTTTAGAATAAGGTATTTTGGATGAAGCATGTTCCAACAGGCAGCATAAATGCTTTATATAAGATTCAGAAAATACAGCCTCCGCTGCGCTCCTTTCAGGACCTTCAAACCCTCTACAGCAAGGGTGGGCAAATAGTTTGACCCTCAGGGGGTCATTTTTTTTTTCTTTTTGCTTCAAGATGTCCCAAAATGATCTCTAGGGGTGTAAAGGGCATTTCTACATGTTTGGAGCCCCTCAGATCCTCCAGGGGTCAAAACAGTTGTGGAATTATTTAAAAAAAAATTGCCTCAAAATGTCCCCAAATGCCCTTTAAGAGCTCAGGAAGGCCCAAACACATGTCCCATAGAGGGTGTTCAGGGGCACAAGAGTGACTTATTTTTTTAAGGAGCAGGTGTAGCCTTCCAAGATCACCTGAACAGCTAATGTGGCACCCTTATCTACCACAATTACTCACCACTGGTCTACAGGATATGATGGGCTATTCTCCCACACCTCCCCCAGTTGTTTCAGGCCCACAAGTGACTGGAAGCCATTTCAGTGGCTTGAATCCCACAATGTCTTAACATCTCAGGAGGCAAAAACATGATGAATTTTACCTGCCTCCACATTTTCCAGCGGGTACAAGGTTCTTTTAAATCTTTGTTAAACAACTAGGATGTCAGGGGTGCAGCTCTTCAAGGGCAGTTGGGAATTATGGGCAATTCCTAACCCTCTTCATACCTATCCTCTGCTCTAGTCTCATTTATAAAGACATTTCAGATCAATTGTCAGGCATAATAATTCAAATTAGAAGTCTTTTTCTATGCCTTAAAAAGGAAGGTGTGGGAAGAGAAATAAAAGCACTCTGCTGTACAATTCTTCATTCCAACAACTATTTCGTTAGGCTGAGATGTTCTAGCTTGGGGAGTCATTCTTCAAAGAAAAACATGTATACCTTTTCAAGTGGAAGTATATTCAGGTTGTAAAAGATAGGAACCACAAAATCTCATTCAGAAAGATAGATTTGTATGAAATATATACCAGACATAAGTCATGGCATTTGACATACTGAAGGAGTATGGCTTCCAAGAGCTTATTCATGTAGGACAGCAATCAAACCTAAACTGGTGGTGTAAAATGTAGGTGTGTTTTTACCGTACAAAACTGGGCCGCAGCCCCAAGAGCAAGAAATCCTGTATTTTAACACAGGCTACAACTTCTTGGAAGAGGCATTTTATTACTTGCTCGCTGCATTCAACAGAAACAAGTCAGCCGAGAAGGCAGATATGGGCATGAAGAAAGGAAAATCTCGTAACATGAAAACTAGGGAAATGTATCCATAAATTGTATCTTTTAGAATTCTAAAACCAATTACTTGTAAGGCAAACTTTTGGGGACTGGACTCCATGGCAATACTATTTTTTGTTTGTTTTGAAAACTGAAGGCATTTGAGAATATTCAAAATCCAAACAGCCCAGAAGCAAAAGGGGGGGGGGCATTCCCATCCTCCACAGTAATCCAAGACCAGAGTTAACTGCTCTTAAATATTAAAACCAGAACTGCAAAGAAAGCCAAGGCCACATACACCAAACACTGACCACGCACAAAACACCAAAGTATTAGTTGTGGTGCCAAGCCCAAATCTGCATTCAGGTGTCAAGTTGCTCAATCTGCTCAAGTTCTTCATCAGGCTTTGCTCAAGATGGCATCCTACGCAAGGGGGTTTCGGGGAATTGCCACGCGTCTGTCGACATTTCAGCAGCTCCCGTCATCAAGCGCTCGGCCAAGATGAACAAAACAGATGTTTCCTTAAGCTAACAAACAGAAAAAGAAAGGCAAAATTTTGTTACGTTTTGATTAGCATGGCAGATCAGCAACTGCTTTTACCACCACTCAAGTATACAAAAGCTTCAAAAGAGAGACATGCGGGTCCTATTTTTACTGTTTGACAAAACAGCATTGTGTGGAGAGGGAACAGAAAGGAGGGCAGTGCCCTCCTAAATAAGAATTCTGCCTCTCCAAATAGATTTGCCTTCACTCCCCAAACTTCTAGCACTGCTAAGAGTGAGATGCTAAAAATGGTTCACGCCTAGAACTTTTCTGTCTGCTGTGACTGCACTCCCTGGTCTCTACAGTTTAGATGGATATTGTGGACTACTAAAAAGACAAATGAAGGTCCTAGAGCAAATCAACCCTGAACTCTCCCGAGAAGCTAAGATGACTAAACTGGGATGGTTGCACTTCAGACATTATCACGAGAAGATACAACTCACTAGAAAAGACAGTAACACTTGGTAAGGTGGGAGGCAGCAAGAAAAGAGGAAGACTGCATTAGAGATGGATAGACTCAGTTCAAGGAAGCCACAGTCTGCAAGACCTGAGCAGGGCTGTTAATTACCAGATGGCTTAGAGGTCCCTTTCATGGGGTTGCTGTAAGTCAAAGTCAACTCGATAGCAGTTAACACAACAGTTTAGGCACCCAAAGAAAAGGAGCAGGCAAAGCTGTCAAGGGAATGTGAACACACAAATAGAACAGCTCAACGTGTGACCAATTTTCAATATCTCACTCTGCAATGTGAAAAATTTGGGGACTCCGAAAATTTAAGCTCTCATTTTGCCCCCATCCCACTGGCCACAGGGATGCGCTTGATGCATCCTTGCACAACTGGTGGAATAGAAGTTAGCAGATGCAGTCTCTTCCCTGCTGGAGAAGGACAAAAGATGCTTCTTCATTTCCAAGTGTAAGGAAAGCCAGACATCTCAGGGGTGTGCAGTGAAGCTGTGCTCAGGAGCTTATGGCTGATGCTGCAGAAGGAAGAAGAGAATACTCTTCCTACAACTTATGCTGGTGTAAATACTGTAAGCGGGAAAGAGGTTCCGGCCTGCATGTGTCAGAACCTGTCCAAGTTCCATCTAAGGTATGCACCTCTACACCAACTAAAACCAGAAGCACCTTCTACAGAGGTTGCTAATGAGTTGTGTGGCTGTTTTGTGTACCCGACAAATGCATCATTTTTTTGTAAGAGGGAGGCTTCAGATTTGGATTAGATATACAAAGACATTTGGCATTGCTATGTTGAAGTTCTCTGAGTCAGGGTATGAACCAGATCCATCACTAGAAGGCTCTAAACATTACACAGCAGGTCTCCCGACAGAGGTTTTGAAGGAAAGGAGTAAGCCATCAGTCACCGGCTTGCTTTGATTTAGAGGAGCAGCTTGGATCTCTGTAAGGACAAAAATGGATCCAGAATTCTCGAGCATATATTTTCGTCAGAAATATTGAGAGTTGCCTTTACCTTTATTCCCAGTGAGCTGTTGCTGAATCTTCACAGCCATCCTTATGCCAAAGCTGCTCTGATAGCCATAATTATCTTGCGGAGTTTGGTGTCATTATCCACAAAGCCATCTCCATTCTGGCAGAAAGACAGCATGTTAGGAGTGTTTTGTCTCCATAAATATTTCAAGGAAATGGGGTGGCCTAAATTCTTACTGATTAACATCTTCCTAGTCACCCTCAGAAAGCTAACTTCTGAGAATTCACAAAGCATGGCACAGACTCCAGCATCCAAGGAGTTGGCTCAGAACCAGCTATCAGTAGCAGCATTCAAGTTTTGGCTACCAGTAGGCTATGAGCCAGATAATTCCTGATTCTGGAGAGCTGTACAGATCACAGCAGGTCTCCATATCAGTAATGGTGGAGCAGGAGCAGAAATTTTCCAGCCTAATGTTTCTGGCAACATCAACACTGAGGCTAATGGAAAGCCTGACCCTTCAAGGAAACTTCAAAAGCTGCTACCTTGATCATTTGCCCAAACAAAGCCACAGGAGTTCTAGCTTCTCCATTTGGACTCCATTTCCCAGAAGCCTTCACTATTGGTCATGCAGGCCAAGTCTTCTGGGAGCAGAAGTTCAACAAAATCTGGAGATCCAAGACTGGGACCCACTCTTGACTGAATTATTGTTCTTGGTGGGCTGTATTGCTTTAAGGTGCTTTTTTTTTTCCTGAGTGGAAGTGAAATTTGTCAGCTTTCCAACTGGAGTCAACTCCTCAAGAATTTCACGTCAGAAGAAAATAACACACTGAAAGATACTACAAACTGGAAATCTGACACTCATAGTCTTTTTATTATGTCCAGAAAACTGTGTAGCTTTCTGAGAAAATTCTCACGTGCTTGTACTGTTTTTCACCAAATACTTGGGGAAGTGCACAAAATGCAAAACTAAATTGCACTAAAATTTATACAAATGACAAAATAAAGAGTTTGAGATTATAGCTTCAGCCTTTTCTGGTTTGAAAGCTGCACAAGGGAGTCGACAGGAAAAGAAACCCAAACTGAAGCTACAACCATGAAGATTGTTTATGATGGATTGCTGGATTTGCCACAACATTTTTGTTGTGCAAGATTTCTATTTGCTACTTGAACAGCAATCTTGCACAGAACACACAGGTGGCTGCCTGGAAACACTCTTTTTTATCCAAACTCCATGTTTGAATGTGCTGCAGTTTCCTTTCCATATCAAAAACTGTGCAGTTCTCAGGGAACATGTGGTGTTCTCCAAAGCAGCTGTGCAGCTTCTAGAAAACTACAAGTTTTCCACCACTGAGGGGGGAGGGATTCATGAATGTCTCAAAGTCATGGGACAAAAACTGTTTCATTGTTCTCTATATCCATCAGTATTTGGAAAAAATCAAGATCCACCAACCCCTACGAGAGAGTCAGTGCGATATAGTGGTTCAACTGTTGACACTATGACTCTGGAGATCAGGGTTCAAAACCCTATCTGGCCATGGAAACTCACTGGTTGACCTTGGGCAAGTCACACTCTCAGCCTCAGAGGAAGGCCAGGGCAACCTCCCCCATCCAGTCTTGACAAGAAAACCTTACGATAGTTCACCTTATGGTATCCCTAAGTTGAAAACAACTTGAAGGCACGTAACAAATGAGAGAGTCCCTATATATTAAGTAAAATATCAGAGACACATCCCATTTGCTAACACACTGGTGTATTTTGCAGTGATGCGTGTTTTTGATAAGGGTAATGCAAGATGTACCCTAAGTCCAGTTGTCTAAAGCTAGGCAGTCCCAAAAGCCATCATGTTAAGCTGTCAAACAGTGTTCTAGAGTCTTAGAGACACCCTCCTCACATCAATTTGTATAGCTGTAACTGCAAGAACTGTGGCTCTCTGGGTCTTGGTGACACTGAAGCACTTCCTAGACAAGGCAAGTCCTTACCTTTTTGGAGTGCACCAGCTTGCCTGCCACTGTCACTTCAAACCATCCTGTGACCTGAGGAGTCCCTTCTCCAGTCTAGATAGGGAGAAAAAACAGAAAATAGGAAGAGTCACCTTAAGAAGCCCTTCCATATTTTGTATTTCTCATTCAATAAGATCATCTAACTCCAACCCCCCTTAATTCTGATATTCCTAGATACTAATTGTAAGAGATGGAACATGTCTAAGGGGATTATATTCACTCTTTCAACCATACATCCCAAGTGAACCTACCTGCATTTGCCATTTATGAAGCAGGTGGACAACAGAAAAATAGAGGAACTGAAGGTATCACATACTGACTCCATGGCCCTGGTTTAGCAAACATGCAACTCCTACTAGTAAGCAGACCAGGCATTCACTGCGGCAAATTTTTAGCCTACACATGCCTTTGAGTGTAGGCTACAAAGACTCCAAGCTTTTCACCTAACAGTGGATCTTTTATTCCATATTTGAGGGCCACTCAGAGGTCAAATGCCTTCCCTCCTGCCTGCACTATTGCGACAATTCCTTGTTCAGGAATCGCTAAGTAGTAAGACAACTCAACCAATAGCAAGTGCATATACAGCTGGCCCTCCATTTTTGAGAGGGTTAGGAGCGCAGAACCCTCATCAAAGCGGAAAAATATCTTCCAAGCATCTTCCCCCTTTCTGAGCAAGGGAACACACACAGGCACTATCCCTCCTTGCATTCCTCTCTCCCTTCCCCTTCTCCCCCATCCTTCTGAGTGAATGAGCAAGCAAGGGAACGCATGTGCCCACCTCCCCACCTCTCTCTCCTCCATCTAATTCCTGTTTCCTGCCCACCTTCATGAGGGAGTGAGCGAGCAAGGGAACGCATGTGCGAACCTTCCCTCCTTCTCCCTCCCCCGGCATGAGTGACTATGCAAGGGAAGCAAGGGTGGCAGCAAATAATCCACAACCAATCAAATTTGCAAAGTTCAAACTCACAGATGTGTAGAGATCACTGTACTTACAATTTCCAGCTTGCCCGGAAACTCTTTTTCGAGTTTCTTCTTGAGCTGCTGATACTATCAAAGAAAGAAGAGAGAAGTTTGCTTTAGAATTCATGAACATAGAAGCCCATCTGGAGTTCTCGGGAAAATTAAGGTCTTCCGTCCAGTGAGCATGAACCACTGCTCATTGTCTATCACTAGACTCCTAACCCAGATGTGAGGAGGGTCCGTGGCTATGCCCTAATGGGCCCAGCTGTTGCAGGTGTGTCAACTACACAAGTGCATCTGTCAAGTTATTTGTGTTCTTCCAACCAGGCTGCAGATGGAGATGTTGAATTAGTTTTTAATAAGAGTCAGGCAGAAGAATCAGCTTACCTTGGGACTGTATCCTCAGGCCCCACTGGAGGGGAAAAAAAAAGAAATTAACAGCAATCAAGGATTCCTTTCTCTCACACATAGTGAAGAAAGAGTTGCTTACAACAGACACAATTCGGTAACACAGGACAGACCAAGATTGTAGCACAGGCGACCCAGAACAGCACTACTCAAAGTGGTGGTCCCCGGACTGGCATTAGTCACTGCCAGGTTTCCAGGAAAGAAAGAAATAACTGTACATAATGAGTACAAACTTAGTGCCAGGCTCTGGCACACTGAATTTGTTTAAAAAAAAAATTGCCAGCCCCTCCCATCAGATAGCCAGAGAAGCATTGAGTGAGAAGGCACTTTGAGGTTCAAGTACAAGGGCAAAAGTCCAGAGACTGTTGTGGGTTTTCTGGGCTTTGAGGCCGTGTTCTATTAGTATTTTCTCCTGACGTTTCACCTGCATCTGTGGCTGGCATCTTCAGAAGATCCTCTGAAGCTCAGAAAACCCACAACAACCTATGGATTCCAGTTGTGAAAGCCTTCGACTTTACACAGTCGAGAGACTGACAGCCACTGGCCCAGGGACCAGCATTGGTCAAGGTACAATGACTCTGAGTAACACTGGTACATGGAAGCTTAAGCCACGGTAAACTCACTCACTTTTCAGGGGTCACAAAGGAATCTCTCGGTTGCCTAAAAGCCTAGAGTGGCTGCATGAAAAAAGGCAGGCTTCTCCTCTTTTGAAGAACTACAGTTTCTGAAATGCATTCTTCCATTGAAAGGCACAAGGGCCCTGCCCTCTTTTTTTAATGGGGTCACCACACCACAGTGAAGGAACAAGATTCTGATGGAAGCTTCCCTGTGCGTTGTTCTGTAATTTTTCACTGTTTCTAAGCAACCTAGTTACATAGCGACAGCAAGGCAAAAACAAAAAGAAATGCAGCAAACAAAGCATCTCTTAAGGAAAGATAAAGAAAGGAGTTACTGTTCTTAAGCTTCTGTAGACTACAGCTTCTTCCACCACTGGTCCTTACAGAAAAAAGTTTATGCTGAAATAAACCAGTTAGCTTTAGAGATCATAAAACACTTCCCTTTTGTACACATTAGAACAGGCTAGCATACCCATCTCTTTGAAAACCACAGCATGGAAAAAGGACCTTTCAGGATAGCCCTGTTTTAGATACCAGAGCATCTTGCAAGATACAAGACTCACATGCCTGTTACAATTTTGTACATTTAGATCTGAGCCTTTTCAATAACCCCAACTACAGCAACCCAAATGGCTCAATGAGGATTACAGAGCTGTGTTAACTCTTGACAACTAACTTATTATTTTAGTTACTGGTGTATTAATGGCTTGCTTTGTCCAGTTTTAACTTCAGGATGCTTAACTGCTTTGTAACTTTGGTAGGCTGCCAGTTTAACTATACCTGGCAGGTGTAAACCATCTAGAGTTCCAAACTGGGGGAGAAAAAAAGGCAGCATATTATAACAACTACAACACCAATACTTTAGTTGGAACTAATCCCCAAGAGTCAAGCCTTAGAAGTCCACGAGGAGTAAGGCCATTTCCGCACTAGACTATTATAGCGCTATTATTCCACTGTCAACATCCTACAGAATCCTGGGGTTTGCGAACTGCTGTAACAGTCTAGTGCAGAAATGGCATAAGTGCAGATGCACAACGGTTTCCGCTTAGCCTAGGAATTCTTTGCAAGTCTTTTTAAAAGCTAAGGCGCTTTTTAAAGGAGAACTCCGCGTTGCTTCGGAGGAATCACGAGAAATGGGGTGGGGAAAGAAGACTACAGCAAACCCTAGCAACAACATAGCAGCATCATTATTCTTATCCTTTTGCCTTGCAAGGCTTTCTTACCAATAAACCACCTTGATTTTGACAGCCATGATGGCGCCTCGACCGCACCACCTCCTCACCCACAAAAGCGCCGCTCACGCCTCCGACACTCTGCGCTAGGAACATCGCGGCTAAGGCCCTTTTATAGAGACGTTGGGCGAGACCACCATCTGCAAAGAAAAGGGGGAGCAAAAAAGAAAAGAACCCATGTTTCTCTTCCGCCTCTTCACAGATTTTCTTCACCTTTTGAATCCAAACGCATACTCCCTCTCCACTCCATGTTATAAAACGGAGAAGAGGCGCAAAAGGCACCGCAAGCAGGGGGGAGGGAAAGGTGGTATCGCCCAGTTTGTGACGAATCACGGGGCGGCCATGTTCTTCAGGTACAAAGGGAGCGGGTGTCGAGCGCTGCGCCTCAGAAAGAAGCGGCGGGCGGGGCGAGGAAAAAGGTGGCAGGGCGCAAAAACAAACAAGCCAGCCCACATGATTCGGCGATTTTCGAGGGCTAGCAAAGCCTTTAGTTCCGCGCCTTTCCTTCTGCGTGCATCAGCCACTGAGAGGGAGGGGCGAGGGAGACGCCCGAGCGTTTGAAAATCCGTTTTTTTCCGGGATAGAAGGCTTGGGGTTGCAACTCCCATCATCCCCAGCCAGCATATCGAATGGCGAAGGGGCCCTAAGGCAGGCCAATCACATCTGGAGGGGGGGGGGGAATAACCTGCCCTCTCAACAACTTACCTGCACTACACTGTTATGGTGCTACTAGGCAGCAGGTTTGAGAATAAAAATGTAGAAAACTGTAAACATGTCAGGCAATATTATGCAAGAGAGCCAGTATGGAGTAGCGGTTTGAGTGTTGAACCACGAATCTGGAGACCAATGTTCAATTCCCCACTTGGCCTTGCAAGCCCGCCTGGGGCACGTCACACACTCTCAGCCGCAGAAAGCCCCAGGCTGGGATGGCCGTAGGGTTGCCATAGGTCTGAAACAAAGACACACCACCGCCACCACAACAGAACAACATTAAGCAAAACCAGAGAGGAGCTTTAATGGCTGAAATAAGTTTTTGTGTAGTAATTAAAATGTTCATTTGTTGTTCATGTACTTTCACATTAACTCCAGTTTACGGCCACCCTGTCACAGGGGTTTTCTTAGCAAGATTTTTTCAGAGGGGGTTGGCCTTTGCCTTCCTCTGAGGATGAGGGAACGTGAGTTCCCCAACGTCCCCCAGAGCTGAGCGGGCCCAGAGTCTAACAATCACAGTATTACACCCCATTGACTCCTAAATTATTATTTCCTCCCCATATAACATGATCTCAGAGCGCTAGACAAGGGGACACACAACATAACCTTAGATTACCTGTTGTTTTTCTTGCTCCGCTTCCGGATTGTCCGGGAACTCTGCCGCGGCCGAACCTCTCAGGAATAGCCTCTCGTGTTCGGAGGGCTCCCGCACAATCTGGAAGAGATGTAAGCTGTAAAATTGAGAGTAGATCCACCACAGTTCATGTCAGTGGATCTGTAAGCGGTAAAAAAGTACGGACAAAATAGATAGCGCTTCCCAGCTTTTCCCTGGTCTGCTCTGCAGGGCTGCTAGAGAACCAGCTCCCCGGACAGCTCAATTCACAGACAATATTGTCTGCTTAAATGTCTAAGCTAAAGTAAGATAGAGAAAACTTAAAACTTAAAAACTACAAGAATATACTATAGAGAATATAGAAAAATAATAAATTTTAGCAGAAGTATGCAACTTACATGTAACAGTATGTTATATACAATTATATAATTATATAATACTATATAAAATTGCAATTCATGGAAATGACTCAAAACGGTTAATACCACCACATTTAATTAACCAGGAATATACGTGTAATGTATTTCATTGTAATTTTGGTATTTAGTATTGTGTTTAATTTTGTTTTGTTTCTGGCTTTGTTGTGAGTTATAGATTAGTTTATGTATTTGTGTTGTGTTACGTTATGCACTTGTGTTATGTATTGTGTGCAATCACTAATAAAAACAATAAAAAAAAAATGTCTAAGCTAAAGAAACTCTTTGTCTCTCTGCATTTGCTTAACTATTTGCTTAACTATTCCTCCATTTTGAATTCTAGAACACTTTAAAGGTTGTTCCTGCTGTTAGCCCCTTGTCCTACTTAAACTTATACGGACATTAATTGGCAAAGTCAGTGCCTAGGTTCTCAACGCTCTCTATAAACAATATTTCTTATGCTTCACTGCTGAGTGAAGACACGCATGATACAAGGTTCACTGTTGTTTGTTAACCAGAAGTTTATTATCAATTATGTATCAGGGTTTTAGTCCTGGGAAAAGAAATATTCTTGCACAGGCGCTGTATGCTTTATGAGATCATTGTCATCCCAAATCTATTACAAAAAATACTTTTTTTTTACAATAAAGGGTCCTTCTCTTTGCTTATGCAAGAAGTGGTTTTGACTGCGTTCTTCTGGAGGAGGGGGAGAAGTCCCTTTGGCCAAAGTTGGCAGCCTTTCCAGGCTGATTCAGAGCTCATCTGCAATCGTGTAGATTGCTCACGGTAGTCTGTGTGGACCTAATATTTTAGGTCTGGCCCCACATGTTTTTTAAGGGTTTGGGGGTAGCCCTAACAGATCCACTGGTTGCCCCTGCAGCTTATGAGTGCAAACAGCAGATTCACAAGGGGCAAAGTGGCCTTTCAGATCTTGTTGTTAATTGCAATTGAGTTGGCTTCGGCTTAGGACAACCCTATGAATAAGAGATCTCCAGGTTACCCTATAAATAAGAGATCTCCAGGTCTTGCAAATTCAGGGCAGCCATGGCTTCCTATCCAGTTGTAATGAGGTCTTCCTCTTTTCCTGCCATCTTCTACTTCACCAAGCATGATCATCCTTTCCTAACCAGTCATGCCATTTCATGATATGACCAAAGTGATGTCCATGAAATATCCAGCCTCAGTTTGGTCACTGTGGCTCCAAGGGGGAGTTCAGGGTTGATTTGCTCTATTTATTGGTCTGTCCGGCAGTCCATGGTATCTGTAGAAATCTTCTCCAGGACCACATTTCAAACGAGTTGGTTCTCCTCCTGTCAGCTTTCCTCCCTTTTCAGATACTCTGGCCTCAAAAGAGTCTTTACCGGCATCACACATTGCATTAAAATTGGGCTCAGAAACAACAACTGGGCTCAGAAAGCCCTTGCAGCTCTTTCAATACTGATTTTATTGGGCCCATGAAACACATATTAGACGCCACATTTTACACACACTGTGGTTTCTGAACATTTTTTTCAGAATGTTTTCCAGAATGTTTTTCAGCCTGCTGTTCCAGGCTGTTATCCAAAACAGACTTTATTTCATAAATCAGCTTGGGGCACGTTTTATGGCTTCATGGACATCGCTCGATTGGTTGTGCCTAGGAGCAGCTGATTTTAATTGTGGTGCATCTCCGTCAAAAGACAGAGGAAAGTGGTTTAATACAAGGCCCACTTTATGTTGCGGTGACAATTCTGCAATTCAAAAACATAATTAGGACTGCATGCGTCATCTTTCTTGTGAGAGGCAACATCATGAGATTTGAAACACAAACCTAGACATCTGTTACGAAACACATGCACACACATACATCGATCTGACCCATTTTCTTATCTGTTAAAACGATCTAAAGTAAGTAAACACACTTTATATGCTCTCAACTATCTGGTTTTTGCAGGGACAATCCTGGTTAATCCTCTGTCACCCCACTTTTTCAGCTACTTTTGAAATGTCTCATGTTCTGCCGCCGCCGCCTCCTCCCACTTTCGCCTTTGTCCTCACCTTATTTCAGTTGCTACAAACTGGAATTCAAAGGGCAAAAGTGGTTTGTACTCCATTCGTCCAGCAGCTGGAGGGGAGGGGAGGAGAGGCAGGGATGAAACCTTGCCTTTCCCCGTAGGCTCGGGCAAAAGCAAACCGCTGCAGCCTGCCTTAGCTTGGGTGCTGTTCCTCGTTCAGAACTTGTGCCATCTTGACGGCACTCTGATGTTGCCTGGCCACAGGTATCCTGGTTTTCATCTGGGAAATGTTGGAGAACGTGTCACATCGGCAGCAAAACTTAGTTTCTACCCCCTCCTAGTGGGCCCTCAGAAAACAACAACGTTTGTATTCCACATTTCAAACAAGCAGATAAAATGGAACATCCAATATTAATCTTTAAAAATCAGGCTGATTCATATGAGCAAAGGCAGTCCTTAAGACCATTAAGACCTTTCGAGATTCATATTTGCACTTTAAAGTCGAACCTGGCCGCAGTTGAGTAATCGGTGCAACGGATATAAGATTGGCCTGATAACGGTTTGGAAAAACTACTTTTGGGCAGGCCCGAACCCAATTGCTAGCCCCGATTAGAGCAGATTCCTTGATTTATGCAATGGGATGTACATAAAATGGGGTGGGAATTGTGCAGCCCTCCAGACGTTGTTGGACTGCAAGTCCCATCAGCCTGACTAGTCAGCATAGGCTACTGTGAACAGTATTGAGTATTGCACTCTAACAACATCTTGGAAGACTGTATGATTCCCACCGCAGATGTTAAGTGTACTATTCAGTCATGGAACCTATCGGCCTACTCTAGTTGGGAGAAGCTCTTGGCTTTAGGCTTTGATCTGCAACTCCCGGAATCCCCTAGCCAGCAGGCTTGCTGTGCATTCTGGAATTCATAGTCCAAAAGGATGACAGTTCCACACTCCAGTCATGATATATTCACTGATTGCCATGTATGAAGAAACAGCTTAGCCGTTAAATTTTATACTAATGGTATTTGGCAAATTGTGTAGAAATGATGGCTATGGGCCATACTGGATATAATGGGTTCTTTATGAATGCCTGAGCCCAAATGTGCTTTCTCCAGATAAAGTCACAGGTGGCAAACCAGACAAAGTAAAGAAAACTGATGATCGTGATATCCAACAGCCAACTTTAAGGCCGTTTCCACGTCACATTGTTACAGTGCTATTATTCCACTTTCAACATCCTATGGAATCCTGGGATTTGCAGTTTAGGCCCCTCCCTAAATGCCAGGATTCCGTAGGATGTTGAAAGTGGAAAAATAGCACTATAACAGTCTAGTGTGGATGGCTAATGTGTCTGGGAGTAGAGTTGCTAGGTCAGGAATATCCCAGGCCCTGTGATTTCATACCAAAATCCGGGACCTAGGGATGGCCCCATGTGTTGTCACAGATGACAAGCCATGGTGATGCTACAAGGAGAAGCTCCTGGTTATGTCCTTAATCACGACACCTTAAGCGTCAACCACAGTTGCATACAGTATGCCATTGAAATAAAAAGGCCATGTCTAACAAATGAGGAAAACAGATATGCACACGCTTTACAAGACAGCGTTCTCACCCTGAGATTCCTCTCCCTTGCTCTGAGGACTGGAGAATCATACAATTTTAGAGTGGAAGAGACTGCAAGGGCCATCAAGCCCAACCCGTCTGTTGTTGTGTGCCTTCACGTAGTTTCTGACTTATGGCAGCCCAAAGACAAACCTTTCATGGGGTTTTCTGGGGCTGACAGTGTGTGACATGCTCAAGGTCACCCAGCAGGGAATTGAACCTTGGTCTCCAAGGGTCGCAGTTCAGTGCTCAAATCACTGCACCACAGTGGGGCCATTTCCACACTAGGCTGTTATAGTGCTATTATTCCACTTTCAACATCCTATGGAATCCTGGGGTTAGCACTTTAGGGAGGGTCCTTTGCACTATAACAGCATTAAAACAGTCTAGTGCGGGAATGGCCTGACTCTCCCAACCTCTCTGTGATGCCAGGGAAATACAAACATAATTCTCTTTTTCCTTAGTGTACTGCAAAATTGGACTTTCCCAAGAAAGGCTCAACCCCTACCTGCTTCTTGCTTGTGAAACTTCACAATAAATTAATTTCTTTTCTCACTCTGATATACATTTCCTCACTGCCCCGCAGTATACCACCTACTGTGATTCTCATGTCAGCAAAAAGTGTGATCATTGCAAAAGAAAAGACACCAGACTGAACAAAGACAAAATCCCCCTCCTTACATACTGCACACCAAGCTTTTGCAGTAATAAAGCTCTCTTCTTTATAGCGTTCATTTCTTTGCTTGTACAGCAAATCCAGAAAATAAACAGAGATGTTTGTCAGAATGCTGTCAGATTTAGCTGGCTCATTCCTTCCAAAAATCACTAATGCAACTAAGGCATTTTATTCCCTCTGCCTCTCCTGAAAAAGATGCCAAACTTGATCAGAATCCAAACAACGATCCAGGAAGGCAAAAATAATACAACAGCAATATTGAAGCCAAGACGGTGTGGATCTGATCAGTAAGGTAGATGGACAGCCATCAGGAACCCCATGGAAGAGCAAGCTATAATATGAATAAATAATAGGGAGTTGCTGCATATTTTAAAAGGTTAGATTGAAAACTTCAATGGTGAAAGCTGATTTTACTGCAGAGAAAAAAAAGCTCAGCATTTTCTCAGGATTCTGTTTATGCGTCATATCTCTCACAATGCCAAAGATCAATCTACAAGCAACATGGCCCTTACTTGCTCGCTCTCTCCCTTTACTTATTTAATTCATATCCCAATATGGGATCCAAAGCAGCTTATAAGTTTTAAAAAGAGCTAAAACAATATGTAGTACAAAAGCTAAAAGAATTAAACAATCCAATGAAAAATGACTGAGAACCCATTATTATTATTTTTTTTTAATCTCATGTGTATGTTGCCTTTCTCTTAGAGTGGGATCCAAGGCGGATTCCGGAAGTCAGTTTTTTTAAAAAACGAAATTTTAAAAATAGTTATAATCTCCACATAAAACAATATAACATTATTTAAAAGACATATAAAAGTTAAAAAAAGATAAATAAGCATCCCAATAAAAGTTTCCCTGCTTGTATATTAAAAGCCTGCTAAACCAAAAAAGGTCTTTCCCTGCCAGTGAAAGGGAAGCAAAGAGGGGCCCAGGTCGGTCACCCAAGGAAGGGAATTCCAGAGGGTGGGGGCAGACACCGAGGCCATTTCCGCACTAGACTGTTATAGTGCTATTATTCCATTTTCAACATCCTATGGAATCCTGGGACTTGCACTTTAGGGAGGGGCCTAAGGGCTGCAAACCCCAGGATTACATAGGATGTTGAAAGTGGAATAATAGCACTATAACAGTCTAGTGTGGAAATGGTCCGAGACATTTAAAAAATAGCTGCAAAACGGGGACAACAAAGAAGTAATTGGGGTTATCTCTGCCAAATCAGGACAGTTGGAGGGCATCAAATAAAGCTGACACGTTTAGGAGACTCAACCTTGCACCTACCCAACGCCAGCTTCGGGCACCTGCAGTGTGATTGCTGAATGCGTGCATCCCGAGGGGGCACTTATGTCTTACCTTTGCCTCTAGATCAACGCCAGCTTCGGGTGGTCGAGAAATCCCAGCTGAAAGATTCAAGAATGGGGTCTCTTCTTACTTTCTTCTTTCCCAGACGGTTTTCGTACTCGTTTGTGGCTCCCATTAGCTCAGGAAGACTGGCTGCTTCTTCAGTCCTCCTGTTTGGTTAGGCTACGGAAGAAGAGGGGTGGCTCCATTGCGGGAGGTGGAGTCCTTAATCCTTGATAAAGTGCAGGAGTTGAGATAAAAAGGAAGAGAGTGGCCCAGTAGCTTTCAGCATCCCTCGAAGACAAGGTTTATTTGGAGGGCAGTGGGAAAGAAAGACAGGCCCCGGTGTTGTGGGGGGGGATACATCCAAGACTAACCCCCTCCTCAAGACTTTTCCTTCCGAAACAGGCCCCATGGAAGACCTCAAAGGGTTTGCCGTAGAAGCCCTGGAAGATTTTGCCCAGTTTGTGCCAGGTGCTCCCCACCAGCCTAGCTTGGGGGGCTCCCGATTCTCCATCGCCCACCACTCCCTCCCCCAGAATCCCATGCTCGGATGCTACCCAGGCCCATACCCCGGCCCTGCAGAACTGCCTGCCTATCCTCAAGAAAACTTCAGGAATGGGGTGGCCCACGGAGAGTGGTATGCAGCTGCCACGCCGGACGGATCCTACCCTTCCAGTAAGTGATACTCTTATCTCTTTTGGGCTGGACCTCTGAACGCCCTGGGCACGGATGTTCGTCCTTTCCCTCCTTGGGGGTTTAGGTTGTCTTTGTGGCCGAGCCTTCAAGTGTCAGAAGTTGCTGGGTGCACTTCGCTGCAAGGCTCATGGTATATCAGGAGCTGGAGAATACGGGGGTGCAATTAGGAATGCCAATAGGACAGGCGCAATGAAGATGCCAGTCATTAAGAACTAAGCGGGCTCTAACCTGTGATGCCTCCTCCTGTGGTTAAATGCCTGGTATGTCTGATCAGAGTTTGGAATGTTCCTTTTTTGGATTACCAATCCCAGAAACCTGCTAGTTGCTAGAGTCCAGAATCCTGCCAGAGCTGTAGTCCAAAAAAGGAACTTTTTATCTCAGTGGTCCTCTTCGAGACTGGCCTGGTTTGGCAGCTCTGAAATTTGCCCAGCCCTCTCGTGGCTGCCGTCTCTGTTACTTATACATCCAAGTTGAAAAATTGCAGTGTGGAAGCAAGGATGTAGCTAACTCCCGTTTCATTCAAATGGTTGTGACAGGGGCCATTTCCACACTAGACTGATATAGCACTATTATTCCACTTGCAACATCCTATGGAATCCTGGGGTTTGCAGTTTCGGGAGGGGCCGCGTGGCCCCTCCCGAAACTGCAAAACCCAGGATTCCATAGGATGTTGCAAGTGGAATAATAGTGCTATAACAGTCTAGTGTGGACATTACGAGGGTGTGGTTAGTTAAAAGGGGAAGAAGAAAACTGTGGAAGGAACAGAGCTTGACAAGGTTATCATTTTGGACTGCAGCTCCCACAATCCTCCAGCCGCTCGCCAAGCTGACTGGGGGATTCTGGAGTTCAAAACAGCAATTCTCCCAAGCTCTGGACAGGAAGGAGCCTGTAAAAGTCCAGAGTAAACCATATCACCCTGAATGCCAACATCTTATCCTGGACACACCTGATTTCTTCTGATTTCGGAAGCTAAGCAGGGCAAGGCCTGCTTAGTTCTTGGATGAAAGACAAGCAAAATCTTCAGGAAAGGCTACAAAAAAGTCCTGCCTGAACTCTGGACAGCTTTTACTGTTAGTCAAAGTTGACATGACTCTCCTACATGGAACAAGAATTTGACCAAATAGAAGACAGCTCCCTGCGGTCTGGTGTATATTAAGAGCTCCTATAGTTTGGAAGTATGCCAATACCGTGGGGTAAACTATATAACTGAATATTGCAAATGCGATGGTTATCCTCATATAAATATTTAACAACAGTGCAACAAAGTGTATACTAAATTTGACACATTTGCACTGTTCCCAAAATTCCATGCATCCAGTGAGGTGCCAGTACAGGACTTGGTTGCAGGACTCTTTGGCCTTTGCAGCAACATTTGGACTGCAATCTTAAAGCCCTAAATTTAAAAAAAAAAATGCTGAACAGAAGCAAATGCAATATGGAAATGACACCACACATAATTAACCCGTTTTGTTCTCTCCTAAATACATAACTGAAAATGCAACTCCTTTATCGACGGTGTAAAGGATCTCTCCTCTCCAGCTCTCCCTTTCTTTTTCTGAAGTCAAGTAGCAAATACATCCCCTTCCCTAGGGTTTCCCCACCCAGTAACCCATAGGGGTGACAGAAGAAGTGATGGCTCAGGATGTCTAAATAAATAGGGTTGTTGGCTTTGTTATTCTTTGTTACAGCTATGGCTGTGCTGCATGGCCAACCCTTGGCAGTTCTGTGACAAAGCAGCTGATCATAGAATCATAGAATCATAGAAATGTAGAGTTGGAAGAGACCCCACGGGCCATCCAGTCCAACCCCCTGCCATGCAGGAACACCCTCAAAGCGCTCCCGACAGATGGCCATCCAGCCTCTGCTTAAAAACCTCCAAAGAAGGAGACTCCGCCACACTCCGAGGCAGCAGATTCCACTGCCGGACAGCCCTGACTGTCAGGAAGTTCTTCCTGAGGTTCAGGTGGAATCTCCTTTCCTGCAGCTTGAATCCGTTGCTCCTTGTCCTGGTCTCTGGAGCAGCAGAAAACAAGCCCTCTCCTTCCTCTACATGGCATCCCTTCAAATATCAAATTCATCTGGCCTTGGACACTTGAATTCATCCCGTGTGGCCGGGTATTCCTGTACCACCTCTCTACCTATTATGTGCCTCATCCCCCTTGCTTCCTCCCCTGCTCCCCAGCCGCCAGGTTGAGTGCTTGTATCCTTCTGGGAAAAAACTGAGGCAAAGAAGGTGTTAAGTAGTTCTGCCTTTTCTCTTTCCCCTGTTAGTAATTCGCCATCTTCTCTGCGCAGCGACCCTATCGTCTCCTTCTTTTTCCTTTTGCTACGGACATATTTACGGTGTAGTGATTTGACCTATGACCTTGAAGACTAGAGTTCAATTCCCTGCTTAGCCATGGAAACCTACTGGGTGACTTTGAACATGCCACACACTCTCAGCTCCAGAAAACCTTGTGATAGGTTCATCTTAGGGTTGCCATAGGTTGGAAACAACTTAACGGCACACAACAACAACCACCACCAAGACCCACATACCTTCTACACTGTGACATGCCTGGAGTCCTGGTCTATTCCAACAGATTGGGTTGAGGTAGAGGTTAGGAGAGACTTTTTAAACTACAGCTCCCAGAATCCCCTAGCCAGCATAGCCCCTGGAGAGTTCTGGGAGTTGCCACACACACCCTTTCTCATTCAAAACATTTCCTACTTCCATACTCGCCGACATATCACAGATAAAAACTGGGATGTATGTGACCATTACAGTGAGGTTAAGATGGCAAAAGTTATTAATGAGGAAGGACAAACGAGCCAGGATACGTTGCAGCAGTTTGCTTCTGCCTGAGCCTCCTGCGAAGGGCAAGATTCTGGCCCTTCCTCTGTTCTCCCCCTATTCAATTAATTAAGTGCAAACTACTTCTGCACTTTCAACTCAGTTTGCAGCAACTGAAATAATCTGAGGACAACAGAGGGGAGTGGGAATGGGAGAGAGAAGCTGGGACATTTTAAAAGCAGCTGAAATAGTGGGACAACAGAGGATTAATCAGAGCTGTACCTGCCAAATTGGGACCGTTGGAGGATATGTAGCTCTGGGTTGAGGGTGATGTGTGCCAGCAGCCTTCCCCACACTGGCGTCCTCCAGTTGTGTTGAACTACACCTCTTAAAATCTGTTGCACTGATTCTGTGGCTGATGCGAGTTGTGTGGAACACATCTGGAGAATAGTGGGTTGGGGGAGGCTGGATTGCAGGAGTAAAGAGGGACACAGTTAAAAGAAATTTGTCTTGCCTTATCGTGTTCTAAGAATTATAGGTATGCAAGTGCTCTCTGGATCTGAAACTGGAAATCTTTGCCAGGAAACAGTAAGAGTACAATCTCAGATCATGTCAGCAGGATATTTGATACAGAGCTTGTACAAATTACTCTTTTTTTCCCCTACACTTCCCGTGGGTGGCCATGTAGATTGGGGAATTCTCCAAGTTGTAGCCCCAAAAGTAACGTTTCCAAGTTCTGACTTGGAAGAAAGTGCTTCCATTGTGCTTCCTGCCTTTCTGCAAGGGAGGTAAGGATGGAAGTGTTGTGCAATTGTGGGTATTCAAGAGATTTAAGCAAATATCTTGCGACTGCAATGGATGGGGTGAGACGGCAGTGGGACCGTGACGATGTCGTGCTGAAGCAGATCGCTGCCATCTTATCCCCATATTGGGACTGCAACGCCATGCGGAAATGGCCTTAGTCTCAAAGATGCCACTTAATTCATTAATGTCTTAGCATGACCAGCTTCATTTGTATTTTGATATGTAATATTTTATTGTGCTTTTACTAGTAGTGGTGGAAGCTGTTTGACATCCTAGGCATGGGGAAAGGGCGATTTAAATCACAGAATGTTAGAGTCATAGCATTGGAAGAGACCCCAGAGGCCATCCAGTCCAACCCCCTGCCATGCAGGAACATATATCAAAGCTCTCCCGACACATGGCCATCCAGCCTCTGCTTAAAAACCTCCAAAGAAGGAGACTCCACCACGCTCCATTGAGGCAGCAGATTTCACTGCTGGACAGCTCGGATTGTCAGGAAGTTCTTCCTGAGGTTCAAGTGGAATTTTTTTTTCCTGTAGTTTAAATCCATTGCTCCTTGTCCTAGTCTCTGGAGCAGTGGAAAACAAACCTGCTCCCTCCTCGACATGACATCCTTTCAAATATTCAAACATGGCTATCGTATCCCCTCAAATCAGGTAGATAGATAGAGCGATAGGCTGATAAATCTATCTGTTTGTCCGTCTTTCTCCTGTTGGCTGGGAGATTCCTGTTATCTGTAGTATGAAAGAGGTTCTCTGCCAGACTTTGATTTGGGGACACTGATTGATGGGGTCCTCTTCCTTTCCCCCCCAGTCTCCAGGTATGTGGGGACTTCAGGATATAGCATGCCTGGTGTGGACTGCCTGGGTTACCTGAGCGAGATGATCAAATCACCCCAATTTCTCACGGGGAGCCCCTCCAAGCGGAAGCGGCGCGTGCTCTTCTCCCGGGCGCAGGTCCACGAGCTGGAGAAGAGGTTTGAGATGCAGAAATACCTGACTGCTCCGGAGCGTGAGCACCTGGCCACCGTTACTTGCCTCACCCCAAACCAGGTAAAGATTTGGTTCCAGAACCATCGCTACAAGATGAAGAAGCAGGCCAAGCTCCAGGACTCCAAGGCCAACCCGCTGGGGCAGGGAGCCCCCGCGCCTTGTGACGGTAGCCTCGTCTCTCAGCCAGACGGCGGCTACAGTTTTCCCCGATCTCAGATGGAGCGGAAGTTCTTTCTTCAGGGCTTGTCTTCCAGTTCCAGCCCAGCCGAACCCGACCCACATCCCGTCGTAAAAACTGCTGAAAGCGGCCTTGCATTTGACAAAACGTGGTAGCCTACAGAGATTTCTTCCCACAAGAACGGGGTTTGGTTTTGCATTGTAACAAGAGAATGCCCATGCAGAATGTCCAGTGCCTAATGGGAAAACTTACCTTGTCTTTTACTCACAATAGCCAATGGATAAAGGCTGATAAAATACACCTCGGGCATCAGGCGCTGCATTTGAAACCCAGCAAGGTTCACAAGACAAATCCCAAACTCTCTCAGGATTTTTCTGCATAGGATTCCCAGACCTCAGGGCCAGGCCCCAAGTCTGAAAATAAATGGAGGAATCTCAGGGTGAGAGCATTGCCCTGAAAAAAAAATGTGTACAATTGGGATGATACAGACTGTTTTGGAGTGGCTACTATAGGTTCCCCGGAGACTTCATTGCCTCCCTTAATTCTTTTATCCCATTTGTTAGACTTTTCTTTTTTTAAATTTGAATCACATGCTCTAAGCAATTGTAGTTGGTGCTTAAATGACATTACCAGGCTTCGTTCCCCATGACGCCATCCTTTTGTCTCTAGTTTTTGCTTTGAAATCTCAAGACCTGGGATGATACTAACCTGGTAGCCCTATTTCTGCACCAGTCACTGTGGTACTAGTAAGAACATTTCTGTACGACACTCTTATAGCGCGATGCTTCCACTTTCAACCTCCTATGGCATCCTGGGGTTTGCAGTTCCGGGAGAGGCCGGCTGGCCCCTCCCGAAACTGCAAACCCCAGGATTCCATAGGAAGTTGAAAGTGGAATCATCGCGCTATAAGAGTGTCATGCGGAAATGGCCTAAGATTGCATCCAGCTACCTTTTTGCCTTAAAGTGGCCCATCAACAAGCATGGAGTGCTTCATAGGAGGCATTTAAGAAGCCCAAGACAGCATGAGCAACCATCTGCTGCTGCCAGTTAGTCCCAGCTTGTACTTTTCCTGTATTAATTTTTTAAATTTCCTTCCTATATTGGCTCATATCCAGTAAAGAAACACCCTTCAAATCCTCCAAGGCAGGTTAAGCAAAGCTGTTCATTTCCCAGCTTTGCATCCACATGTTAGATGCCTATTAACTCTTGATTTGTTCTGACCAGATCCTCTTAAATTATACCTTCAATCGGAGCAGCCTCCTGTTTTGAGCTTGGAGCATTCAAATAAGCAGTTGGAGGGCAGCCGGAATAAGAAGATTGATCAGAGCTTGGAGAAGTTGTTTTTTGGGCCACACTCCTTTTCAAAATTTTCAGTCTCTTACTTTCTTCTATGGACTAGCTTTCTGACAAAACTTCTCATGTCTATGTTAGTGAAGAGGTAAGGGGAGAAGATAGGAGACAGATTATTGCAGACACGTGGGACACAATTATAGACATTTTCCCAAATTTTGCAAGCTAATAGACTGCCTATTCATTGTTCCTACTTTTATAAGTCATACGGCATAGCTGAAAAAATTAATATTAAACCACTGTTCTCTGTAATGCAATGAAAACCTGACACCTGATCCCCAAAACAGAGATTCTGGTCTAGAAGTAATTGCAAGAATGCATAGATAGATGATAGATAGATAGATGATAGATAGATAGATAGATAGATAGATAGATAGATAGATAGATGTTGATGTTTCATGTCTGTCCATATATATATCAAACAGGCAGCTAGAAATTCAGGAAGCATAAACTAAGGATCAAATCCAGTTTTGGTCGCAGGTAAAGGAGACCCACTAGTATCGAAAAGACTGGTGTGCTTGATGACCGATAAGCGTTATTTTTGCAGTAGGTCCATTCCACTTAGGCCTAAAGCTGGATTTAATTAAAAGGGCATGACAGGAAGCAAAAGGCATCAATCCTCCTATTTTTTTTTTAAGAGCAGACAAAGGGTGGGGTGGAGAGGGTTGTGTTACAAGGCTGTATCAGTCACAAGCCATTTCCGCACTAGACCGTTATAGCGCTATGATTCCACTTTCAACATCCTATGGAATCCTGGGGTTTGCAGTTTCGGGAGGGGCCGGCCCTCTGTGTAAAGAGGAATTTATAGGACTTATTTGGTCCTTGAAGTCATCTTAAGAGCAAGCCCCCAACTGTCCCAGTTTGGGACAGTGCTGGTTAATCCTCTTTCATCCCACATTTTCAGCTGCTTTTAAAATGTCCCAGTTTGGCATTCTTCCTTCCATTTTCCCTTTTTGTCCTTGGCTTACTTCAATTGCTGCAAACTGAGGCCATTTCCACACAAGACTGTGATAGTGCTATTATTCCCCTTTCAACATCCTATGGAATCCTGGGGTTTAGAGTTTAGGAAGACTCCCCTCCCTAAACTATAAATCCCAGGATTCCATAGGATGTTGAAAGAGGAATAATAGCACTATCACAGTCTAAGGCAGAAATGGCCTGAGTTCAACATGCAAAAGCCTTTAAACTTACCCATGGATCCCAGAACAGAGGCTAAATACTCAAGGTTTAAGATGCCTCTAACTAGACTCTAATGCTTATACAAATCTTCATATTCAAGGACATTCCAGTGATCAAGGATGGGTAAAGTAATTTGCCCACCCCTGCAAGTAGGCAAAATTAATAACATCCTGTCTGTCAATGTTAACCCCCAACGTGTACCTTAAAAAGAGTTCCAAGGTCTCTGGTTCCACCAGCAGAAGTCCAGGCTTGGATCCTGCCCAATGACTTATTCCAACGCGTCATGAGCACGGTCTATTTCCTCAATAATATTTTTAAGAGCCTCTCAAAAAGTACATTCATCAGACACTAGTGGTTTTTCTAATTTTCTTGAACAACATAACTGTACATTCAGTACCAATTGGTGCAACACTGTGTTTCCGGTATCTATGAAACAGAGCTCATTTTGTCACTGCTGTACTGCTGTATTATCAATTATCTTGTTCAGATAACATAATAATAAAACTGTATGGACATTGATTGGATTTGAATTATCTGGTTATTTCTCTGATTTGTTAAAGGATTTCTTCTCTGTATTAGGATTTCTTGTAAGTAGGTTTGCCAGGTTGGGATCGTTGCAGATCCTGAGATTTTCAGGCCAAAACCTAAAACCTAGGGATGGTGATGTTATGAGGGTGAGATGCCTTTAGGATATTTAGTTTTCTGCTTAGCACTTAAGCATTATGCACTGTGTCGCAACCTAAATACCCTAAAGGCACCAGATGCTGTCCGATCGTGGAAGCTAAGCAGGGTCAGTCTTGGTTGGTACTTGGATGGAAGACCACCAGGTGCTGTAGGGTATGTTTCAGTGGAAGGAACTGCCAAAATCGTCCGTGAGTATTCCTTGCCTGAGAAAACCCTGTGAAATTCATGGGGTCACCAGAAGTTGACAGGTGACTTGAAAGCACAGGCAATAGTTCTGACGTTATCACTATACCTCCTTTCCTGTCCTGAGAATACCAGGATTGGACAATGGTGCAATTCAATTCTACATGACCATAAGCCAGTTTACAATGATCAAATCTCCCTGCAGAATCCCAGCCAATGTTGGGAAGGAAATGGGCAAGAAAGAGGAAGTATAGGGCCACCCCTTTTCCCTCTCCTTTCCCTGACCAGGGCCATTTCCGCACTAGACTGTTATAGCGCTATTATTCCACTTGCAACATCCTATGGAATCCTGGAGTTTGGGGAATTCTCCAAGTTGTAGCTGGCTGGCCCCTCCCGAAACTGCAAACCCCAGGATTCCATACGATGTTGCAAGTGGAATAATAGCGCTATAACAGCCTAGTGCGGAAATGGCCCTGGTTTGGACGCTGAGTGCCCACTCTCTCCACCATACATCACATATACACACACACTTGATATTTGAGGTTTTTCCACTTTTGTGGGGATCCTGTGCCTCAACCCTGGTGAATGTTGACAGCCAACTTTATACTACCACATAGCGGCTGTATGAGTTGTTACCAACTGGACATTATTTTTCAAAATAATTATGTCTGAGGAGAAAATCTAGATTTTTAAGACTAGTCTTCATGATACTTCCTCTGAGTGCCATATAAAATTTTATAAGCTACAATTTGTGTCATCGTGTTCTGCTTGAATACTTTTATACAGTTAATACCAACCCATTGGAGTCGCTAATTTTACAGCTGAGTTATTGGTTCTGCATATAAAGAGTTCCAGCCTGTAATTTCCCAATTATTTGAATTATGCATTTATGTAAGACTGGAATTCTGCCCTATAAATCTCTTCAGTTTCTATTTCAGGCAAGTTATGCGTAATATAACTGTTCAGAGATCCCAAGTCTGCAGTCTTCTTTGTAAATTTAACACATATCAGTCAACCATGAGGATTCTAGTTAGACACACATAAACACACACACACACACGCAGAGGCAAGTCTGATGCATCCCATTCCTGCACCAGCAGCAACACAAGGGAGGCCAGTTTGATACAGCGCTTCCTTAATGTGCTAGTTTTCTACATGCAAAGTGGTTTTTAATGCATTCCAAAACATGGACTCCCTGCAATCTGAAATGATACAAGCCGGCAATTTCAGCTTTAAAAAAAAAATCTCTAAGTTATAGCCACTGGCTCAATTTATCTTCGGCATTCATTCCCATGTGGATTTCTGGCTTCAGTCCTCAGTAGGAAAGTATGCAGTCTAGAAAGATTTTGGGTTTCATTGCAATGCAGTTTTGAACCTCAGCATCTTTCTGTTCAGGAATGAGCCACTTGAAACTGTACTAACTCCACGGATATGTGCTGCTACATCAATCAAAACTTCTGCTGCTTAGTAAATATTTGGCTGGCTTCTGTTCCAAGACTCAGCGTTCTTTGATGGCATCTAGAATAATTTGGCACCGAGCAGCTTTTGTAAATACCTGTTTGGAACTTCATTGCGACAGTGCCACCGTTTACTCAGGTTGTTCGGAACCGTTGAGCAAATATATACCCATGCAGGAAACAAGGGACCGTATTTCACATCCAGACGCTCTGAAGACTGCCGTGTGTTGGCAGCCAAATGGTCACAGATGGAAGGAAAATGCTCAGCTTTGAAATGCTGCCTTGCAACGTTCATGCCAGAAGTTCAGAGTGGTTCACTTAGGCCATTTCCACACTATACTGTTATAGTGTTATTGTTCCACTTTCAGCGTCCTATGGAATCCTGGGGTTTGCAGTTTAGGGAGGGACATTTAGAATTCTCAGCCAGAGAGATCCTGGGTGTTAGTAAACGACAAAGCCCAGAATTCCACAGGAGGTTGAAAGTGGAATAATAGCACTATAACACTGCAGTGCAGAAATGGCCTTACTGTAGATGCGGTCACTTTACGGCCCTTCAGATACTGTTGGACACTGCCTTCATCCTTCACCAGTGGCTATATCATACCCTCCAACTCTCCTGGTTTAGCAGGGACGATCCTGATTAACCCTCTATTTTCCGACTGTCTTATCGGCTTCTAAAATGTCCCCATGTCTCTCTCTTCCTCCCATGTTCCCCCTTTGTCCTCAGCTTACTTCAGTCGCTGCAAACTGAGTTCAAAGGGAAAAAGTAGATTTTGCTCAATTAATTCAACAAAGAGAGGAGAGAAGAGAGCAGAATCTTACCCTTCCCAGTAGGCTTAGGCAAAAGCAACCTGTTGCAGCCTTTCCTGCCTTGTGTGCACTTTCCCATTAAAATCTTTTGCCATCTTGACCACGCTCCAGTCCTGCTTGGCCACATGTTCCCCAGTTTTTCGTCTGTGAAACGTTGGAGGGTTTGAGCTGGATACAGGGCAAAAGGGGCTGTTCTCAAGCCCAGCGGTGGGCATACTGCAGCCTGGAGGCTTCGTGCAGCCCCCGGACCCCACTTTTGTGCCGTCACTAAGCAGTTTAGATGCATTCTCAGGAGGGAACCCTGTGAATCACTCCAAACTAGAAAAGACCCTTTCAATCAAGTATTGAATAGTAAATCTACACATAAGTAAAACTCTTTGATTCAGTTGATTGTATTAGGACTAGCAACAGAATTCAGGCCTCCGTTTGCCATTTCCACACTACACTCTTATAGCGCGATTATTCCACTTTCAACATCCTATGCAATCCTGGGGTTTGCAGTTTCGGGAGAGGCCGGCCGGCCCCTCCCGAAACTGCAAACCCCAGGATTGCATAGGATGTTGAAAGTGGAATAATCGCGCTATAAGATGTAGTGTGGAAATAGGGCTCAGCTCTAGGAACACTTTTCAGTGACTGAATCCCGTTATGAAGCACTACACGTATTTCTGAACATGAGCAAAGTGCACTTCTCTCAGCATCAGCTAGAGGCAGCCAGTCTTTTTCTATTTGGCATCATGGAAATAATACTCCCAGAACAGAGACAGCAGAGTGGGAGGGACAAATCTTATGCCTCAGTACTTCTCTCTTTTTAATTTAACCACCGTGCTTACATTCATTAACACTAATTAGAAGACACATTTCCCTCTGCAGCCGAACTAATCCACTTTTGGGCCCTCTTTAATCTCTGTTGATTACAAGTTTACAAGAATGATTAAAGGGTGTTAAGGAGGAAATAATCTGAGTTATATGAGTTAAAGGTTCATTTATGCAAGCAGGAAATCTTTTCATGAATGGTACTATTTCAGAGCTGAACGTCTGAATGCTCCACCATTCAAACAAACAAACAAACAAACAAACAAAATCTGTCTTGAACATATTTATTTATTCAAAATATTTATATAGTGCCTCTAGGGTAGGTGCATAAAGGTAAAATGTAAATGAAAACTGTTTAAAATGCTGTTAATTCAAAGAAACAGAACGCTGTGAAACAGCCTCAATGCTAGAAAATCCCATGGCATTTGCAGATGTCTGTGGGGTACAATATTGGATTTCACTCAAAAGGAGAAGAAGAGAGGGGAAAAAAACACTTTAAGAACCTATGCTGTGATTTCTTGATTAGATCCAGCTTTAGCTGTAGGTAAAGTAAAACTGCTGAATTACAGCTTGAGTCCATCGTGATATGAAAGACCATGGCCAGGACTGACTATTGCAGTTATGAACGTGCAGCCAAGAGTTATGCATTCATAACGGATTTGTATTTACAGTCCCTATATGTTCAATAGTGTAGGATACACCCAGGGATTGTAAAAATCCTGATTTACAAAGAAGCAGTAATGGCAATCGGTTCTCCTCTCAACTGGGGTGCAGCAAACTGATGTTCCCACCCCCCTGTCCCACGAACAATCTTCAGTGCCAAGAGAAATTGCCACAGGGATCCTGCTTCTGGCTGTCACACCAGAGATCGCTGGAGAGAGGAGGTGGGAACATTAGTCTGTTGACTCGCAATTGACAGGGGAATAGATCCCAGTCCCTTGCAGCAGCCGCTGTCTAGTAAGCCTGGACGAGGTGGAGGTGAGGCCAGGAGACACTAGTTAACTATGTAGGCAAGGCAGTTATGCAGCTAAGTAGCTGATCCAGAATATGATCCAGTATACTAGACCGTATCTCCCTATATAAGCCACACCCGTCAACATTTCACAAATGAAAACTGGAAACCGTATAACCAGGCAAAGTCAGAATGTGGTCAAGATGGCCAAAGTTATTGATTAAAAAAAGCACACAAGCTGGGGCCGTTTCTGCACTCGCCTGTCACAGAGCTATGATTCCACTTTCAACATCCTATGGAATCCTGGGATTTGCAGTTTAGGGAGGGGCCTCAAGGAGCGGTTGCAGCAGTTTGCTCTCGCCTGAGTCTACTGGGAAGAGCAAGGCTGTCCTCTTCTTCTCCTCCTCCCCTTTCCCCTCCGACTACTTTCACGCTTTGATCTGGGTTTACAGCAATTGAAGTAAACTGAGGACAAAGGTAGGGGCAATGGGAGGGGGACAAAAAAAAAAAGGGACGTTATAAAAGCAGCTGAAAAAATTAGACAACAGAGGGTTAACTGGGACTGTCCCTGTCACACTGGGGCAATTGGAGGGTATGGTGTTCGGTGTGGCTTACTCCCAAGTAAGTGGGCATCGGGTAGTTGCAGGCAGTTTTTCTGTTCCTGAGAGAGCTTAATGATAGTCACTGCCTTAATATTTCTTAGTGCTTGATCATTTAGCACTCTTCTGGTTAATAATGTCTGACCAGGCTCAACTACACTCGAGTCTTGGTAACCTCATTTTGCCAGATCATTCCAAGGGGCTCAAGACCCCCTATCCTAGGCCATTTCCGCACTAGCCTGTTATAGCGCTATGATTCCACTTGCAACATCCTATGGAATTCTGGGGTTTGCAGTTTCGGGAGGGGCCAGGCGGCCCCTCCCGAAACTGCAAACCCCAGGATTCCATAGGATGTTGCAAGTGGAATCATAGCACTATAACAGGCTAGTGCAGAAATGGCCCTAGTCATGGGGTGGAGGAAGAATCAGACTGCCTGGCCTCCCATTCCGGTGCCTATTTGCATTGGGGTTTGTGCAGCAACTCCTGCCTTTTCTTTCAATAGCCCATCCTTGTTTCCACCTGCTTTTCTTGCAACGTCCGGCCTTCCCGGGAAGGCATGGAGCTTTGCCGCTTTCTCCTCCTGGCCTGACCCTGAGGCACCTCCACACGCCTCAAGAATGTCATGAGCTCATTTTGCTCAGATCTTTGAGTGCCTCGGTCAATATTGACTGTCCTCAGCACCCAGCACCCACCTCCTTCTTCCCCTTCATGCTTTCTTCTTGGAAACCACTCTGGGACAAGTAAAGTCCCTTCCATGGCGCCAAGGCCTGTGGTGAAAACAAAGTCTTGTTGACTTTTCCCCCATCTCAGGCAGAGATTAAAGGTGCCCCGTTGTTTGAAGCTGGGTTAAATTTTGGACAGGAAATAGATCCCATTATCCTCAACAAGAAAACTGCAGAATAGAAAAAGGGCACAGTTCTACCTCCCTCTTCCCATTCCGTTCTTTAGTGTGGAGAGGGAGTGGAGCTGGGTTCAAGTCTTAGGCCATTTCTGCACTACACTGTTACAGTGCTATTATTCCACTTTCAGTCTCCTGTGGAATTCTGGGGTTTCTAGTTTACTGAGGCCAAAGAGCTCTCTGGCTGAGCATTCTAAATGCCTCTTCCTAAACCGCAACCCCCAAGATGCCATCGGATGTTGAAAGTGGAATAATAGCACTATAACAGTGTAGTGCGGAAATGAAGCTTTGCCTTTGCCTGGGATTCTTGCTGTAGCCTGAGACAAACTGTGCTGTCTCTCAGCCTCTTAAAGTGTTTGAGGACTTGTGGAGCCCATACCTTCCAATATTTTGTGCATGAAAGCCAGGAAACATGGGTCCAAGCAACATCACAGGGGCATCAAGAGGGCAAGAGGTTATTAATGAAGAAAAACAAACAAATTTAGGAGATGGTACATCAATTTGCTTTCCCCTGAGTGTACTGGGAAGGGCTCGAATTCCTCTTCTTAACTGATTGCAAACTCTTTCTTCATTTTGAGCTCAGATTGCAGCAATAAAGCTAAGGATAAAGGAGGAAAGTGAGAGGAAGAGACAGAAACTGGGACATTTTGAAAACAGCTGAAAAAGTAGGATGACGGAGGAGTAAGTGGGACTGTTCCTACCAAATCTGGATAGGATCCATTACTAAGTAGGAAATCTGTTGCCAGAAACTATGGCCCTTTCCATACAATGATGGCATCCCAGCATGAGGACACGAGAGGTAAGGGACTGCGACACTTCTGCAAGCAGCAGAGGTCTATCTCTGAGACATGAGCTGAAGTTTTACAAATGCAAAACATTTTTTTTTAAAAGAGAGGCCAACGGAAGGATCTCTTTCTATGTTGAGAAACTCATTGTTAGCTTTCACTTCCACAAGCTGACACACGTTTTCCTCACATCGGAAGACTCCGATTATTCTTGGGGCCATGTTCCCAGGACGCAAATGTTAGCCTGTGAATCAGGCAAGCATCTGAGTGTCAGCACATGACATGATCACAACTGATGGGGAAACCGGCCCGTCAGTCCTGGAACTCACTTCCAGCCGTGTCTGTGTGATCACAGGAGGCCAAACCAGACATGACAGGCAGACCACGGATTAGGATTTGGCAAGGCTGGTGTCAGCTGAAACAATACAAAGCCAACAAAGCCAAAAACAAAAATAGCAGCTGGATGGAGTCACTTTGGAATTCTGCAGAGTGCTGTAGCACCTTAAAGACAGACCAGTTTTATTAGAATCACAGCCCATAAAAGCACAAACTATAATAAAAAAGTTTGCTTTTAAGGTGGTCGAGGATTCTTAGGCCCTTTCCGCACCTTACCCGCATCCTGCAACATCCCCGTGTCATGCCTTTGTCGGGATGGGAGTGTGTCCTGAATACTCCCCTCCACACCTGGCTGGCTGCAGGTGGATGATAGTGGTGGGAACACGTTTCTTCCTTCTGCAATGCGGCCGGTCTCTTCTTGTGCTGCATTGAGGAAGAAAGTGCCTAGATAGCACTTCTGCCCTTTCCATAGGGCCCCAGCTGATGCGATCCTCACGCAAAACGGACCTATTACCAGATTTTTTCCGGCAGCAGTATAATGCCTGATTGCGATGGCTGGGGACATGACAGGAGTGGGATCGTGACAAGATCACGTGGTGGCACATATCACGGCCTGGCTTCAGCGCATCCCCATGCCAGGATGGGGACGTAGTATGGAAATGGCCTTAGTCTCTTTCACAGTATACAGTTATAACACTTCCATCCTATGGCCATGTCTGTACCCTACGGAATTGTAGTCTCATAAGGAATTGAGTTCTCTGGCTGAGAGCTCCCCAAAATACCAGTCCTAGGATTCTGTGGGATGTAGGCATGTGAGTTAAAATTGGGATCCAAGGGTGTAAAAGCAGGATTGCAGTGTGTAAAAGAGATTTTTTTAAAGTGTTAATTAAAGTGGGAAAAGATACTGATGTATCACCGTGTTACATGATTACTGCTGCAGGGCCCATCTAGCAAAAAAAAAATAAGGAAAAGTAAAAAAAAAAAGCCCTACAATGAATGAGTGGTTAGAAAAACTAATGGAATTATTTGAGTTAGATAAATTCATATTTTTGTTAAGGGGTAAAACTATAGAATTGTATGAAAGGTTATCTGGCCACCTTTCATAGATTTTGCAAAGAAAGAAAGAAGAGAAACTTCTATTATAGGTTTTGGTTAGAGTATTGAATTCTTATGCAGCGCTCAGTGTTAAAGTCAGAAAGATAATTTTATACTGGAAAGAAAATTGGAAAAAGTGATTAATACAGTAATAATAATTATCTTTACTCACTTACTGTATTCTTCTACATGCAAGTATAGAAATGTGGGAAGTCATATTTTAATTTTTGTAAATATGTAAAACTTTAATTTTATATATATGTGTGTGTGTGTATGTGTGTGTGTTAATTAGCAAAATGGTGCTAATTAGCAAAATCTAGAGCTTGGGAAAATTCTGGTTTTGAACTACAAAATATGCACACCCATACATATAGCACAGAATGTGTCTGGTTTGCCCCTGCAATTCAGAAACAATGCCAACACATCTGCCTTTGGAGCAACTGATACTCCAGTGGAACTAGGTCAAAGTATGTGTAGCTGGAAAAATGACTGCACAGTGTCTCCCTTGTTCATCTCCATCCATGTCTCCCCCACCACATCTTCTTCTGTTGTTTCATTGTGCTTATTTTTAGCTTTTAAATCCCTGGGGGCAAAGAACTGTCAAAGCTTTTACTTGCAAAACACCACATACTATGTGCATAGGTAGCTGACACTATATAAGCAAGCAAACCAATAAATAATCAGATGAAAATTTTAAAAAATAGAGATGAAAGAAGGCAGACTTGCCCCAGTTCCTAACCATTTTTGGGAAGAGTTTCTTTTACACTATATAATTATAGCACTATGATACCACTTTAACTACTGTTGCTGAATCCTATGGAATCCTGGGATTTGTATTTCAATGAGACACTAGCACTTCCTGGTATAGAATTCTAAATTTGTAGTTTAGAGAGTGGTATTTAAGATTCTATGTGAGAAAGTGCTAGTGCCACATCAAACTACAAATTCCAGGATACCATGTGATCCGCCAGGATATGGGCGGGCACCCTTGTTGGTGATTTTTGTGGGATTACATCTAGTTTATGCCTGAATAAGTCACTTTCTAGTATTGCAGAGTATGGACTTCTTTATTGACCCTGCACAGTGGCCAAACTTCCTCCCCAAACCCACTTTTTAGCTGCTGAAGTCCACCCCATAATCCCAATTTACTGGCCAGTGGAGAGAAACAGAGTGACAGAGAAGCATTCATTTATGTTCCTATAATTGGACACATTGAATTGATGTCATTTTCCAGGATCTCCAGAGGGCTCTTGGGCGATCCCAAAGGACACTCCATTGCTGTATGTTCAGCTATAGGAACATAAACGGCATATCCTCTTAATTGTCCCAAATTGGCAGGGATAATCCCAATCCTCTGTTTTCCCACTTTTTCACCTGCTCTCACTTTCCTCCTTTGCCCTCAGCTTACTTCACTTGCTGCGAACTTAGTTCAAAGTAGCTTGCACTCATGTAACGCAGTGGAAGGAGAGGAAAAGAGAGGTCAGAGTCTACGCCTTCCCAGTAGGCTCAGGCAAAAGCAAACTGCTGCAGATTTTGCTAGCTTGTGTGTTCTTCCTCATTGATAACCTTTGCCATATGATGTTGCTTGGCCAGTTTTTGCAGCTGTGAAATGTTGGAGGGTTTGAGTTGGATGCTTTTCTGTCATTCCCCCATTCTCCACTGGACAGTAAATTGTCATGAGGGGGTGGAGTGCAGAAACTAAAATGAAGATTTAAGCAGGGTGAGAGGGCAAATCCTTCATAGTTCCTTTAGTAGAGGACTTTACAATATTTCTTCCAGTCCAGGATCTTGGTGCTTATTTTGTGCAGTCCATTCATGGACCCTCTGAAGCTCATCCACAGAGCTCCAAAGACCTCGGGTTAAGAGTTCCAGCTTTAAAGGACACCTTTGGCCTCAAGAAGCTATTGCAAAATCTCAAACCTCCAAAAGATGGGCTTCTAGCCAGCAAACGTGGCAAACTCAATCCACTCCCTGGAGCCAGCAGGCATGGGCTGGGGCACTCCAGTCTCTGCAAACACTGCTGTTGGCAAGCAGAGACCCAAGCAACAGCGTTCCAGAGAGATGAATCAAAAGGCAACGGCTCGGCAGCCAAGAAATCCGGTGCGTTTCGCAAAGGGGCTGTGCCATCTAGATATCAGGGTGTCTTGTGTGGGTTTCTTTCTTTTTCTTTTCTTTTTTGAATGGGTTTTGTGGAAAAGATTGGCATTCCTTTCTCCATATGCATGGATTGCCTATTGTGCCAACAAGCCCTCTTCAGCACTTGGAGAGTTACACTATAAACATAATTCACAAGTGTGATTGTTAGTTAGTATAACTGAGGATAATTTATAATAACTAAGTATAACTGAGGATAGTTCCTGTTACTGCCACATTTTAAAAAGTATATATTTCTCATGCAAACTAAAATAGATATTATTTAAAAAAAAATACTTTCTGAAAATAGGGCAAAGCCAAACAATATACCATTCACTGCAACTGTCCTGATTTGTTAGGGTCAGTCCCAGCTAATTCTTTTTTCTCCCACTTTTTCAGCTGCTTTTTAATATTCCTGATTTCTGCCTCCTCCTCCCACTTTTCCGCTTCATCTTCACTTTACTTTGATTGCTGCAAACCGAGTTCAAAGTGCAAAAGCAGTTTCCACTCTCCTAACTCATTAGGAAGGAAAAGACAGGGCAGAAAAAAGGTTTGTTCTTCCTAATCTCCGAACTGAAATGTCAGGGTTTCGCTACTTAAATGAGTAATTTTGTGTGTTCTTCCTCATCAATAGCTCTTGCCTTCTTGTTGCCTGGTTGCACCCTTTTGACCAGACTCTAATATTGGTCGGCCAAATGTGTCCCAGTTTTCCTCTGTGAAATCTTGGAGGGTATGAAATATATCTATTGTGCTCTAAAGTTGTAGTCTAATACATAAACATTAGACCATTCTGAATTCAGTGGGGCTTATTTATGAGTAAATATGTCAACAGCTTGGGATATTTCCTTTTGGAAAGACAAAAAATTGCAAACCATAGCAATGTTGGCTGGGTTCCTGTGAGAACTGCAGTTCCCAAAGTGAACTTTCCCATGTTCTGAATGTTTGCAGGGTTAGACTGCAGTCTGAAATATAATTTCCTGAAAATAGGTTTTATATTGAAATCTCTGGGATTTACGCAAGTGAAAAAGGATTGCATTAAGGGGTGAAGTTCAACAAACCACTTCCTGACTGCTTGTCATACCCCCTTTACTTTATTCAGACTCAAGTGGCTTCACCTTATGGTGCCATGATGCTTCTTCAATCTCCTTAGGAAAGATAAGGCCTATTTTAAATTAAAAAGCAAGTCAATCTCCTTCTCTCTTTCCTTTCTTAATGCAAACTTTCAAGCTTCTTTCCAGCCACCTGGGTTGGCCTTGGGTTCCTTGGATATCTCAGGGCATGTCAGGTTCACTGCTGAGGGTGGGGTTGGGAGGGAGCGGAAATATAATCCCTCTCTTGCCTGGGGTAACTCTCTGGACAAACAGCTCAGAGCCCACCCAACGAGAGCCTAAGAACCGGGTCACACCAGGCCTAGGCACGCAGCCTCCCGCCGCCCTCCCGCCTCCGTAGCAGCACCGCTCAGGAAGTTCTCCAGAGCAGCAGCAGCATCACGCCGTAGAGGTAGAGGTGGTCTTTCCTCTGAGGGACAGCAACGGCAGGAGGTCTACGGACCCAGTGAAGCCCCCACGGCCCAGGGGAGTCTTCCTGCCCCTTCCGTCCTCTCCATGCCATGATCCAGTCCACTTTCTGCCAGGGGGCAAAACCAAGGGGTTTATAGAGTCCCACACGAGTTTGCACTGGGATAGGGTAGAGGGAGGTGGGAGTCCCACGTATTTGCACTCGGTTTATACTTGCCAAGAGTGAAAAGCGGAGATGTCGCCCGACCATTTAATGGCTGTACAGAAGAGGAAGGTTCGGCAGGTGTGACTTACTGCATTGTTGCTTGTCAACTGAAATTCCCTTTTCTATATGTGTTATATGCCTTCCGGTGGCTCTAAGGTGAACCTATCACAAGGTTTTCTTGGCAGAATTTGTTCTGAGAGGATTTGCGTCTCCCTTCCCCTGAGGCTGAGAGAGTGTGACTTGCCCGAGGTCACCCAGTGAGTCCCCCTGGCTGAGCAGGAATTTGAAACCTGATCTCCAGAAACATAGTCTGACAGCCAGATCACGACACCCCATATCTACATATCCATAAGAGGACAGGAAGCGTCTCCCGTTTGTAACCCTAAAGTTCCACAAGAGGTCGCTAGGAGTTGTGACTGGGGGGAAAAAAATAAACTTTTCTTTAATAAATATTTATGCAAGAGTTCCCTGAGATCTGAATGTTATTTACAGGGTTCGTCCAGGATAAAAAGGTTGAAAAAGGCTGTGCAAAAGTGACATGCAAAAATGTTGATGATAATAGAAAACGCCAAGAGTCCCAATTTGTCAAGGACAGTCCTGATTAATAGTCCCTTGTCCTGCTCTTTCAACTGCTTTTAAAATGCCCGAGTGTCTCTCTCCTCCTCCCACTCTCCCCTTTTGTCTTCAACTTACTTCAGTTGCTGCAAACTGAGTTCAACGTGCACAACCAGTTTACACTCATTTGATTCAGAGAGGAGAGGCACGGTCAAAATCTTGCCCTTCCTTGTTGACTCATGCCATTTCCACACTAGACTGTTATAGCGCTATTATTCCACTTTCAACATCGTATGGAATCCTGGGGTTTGCAGTTTCGGGAGGGGCCGCACGGCCCCTCCCGAAACTGCAAACCCCAGGATTCCATACGATGTTGAAAGTGGAATAATAGCGCTATAACAGTCTAGTGTGGAAATGGCATGAGAATCATTCACAGCAACTTTTCTATTTGCTGTGTTTGCATTCCCTGGCTCACTTTGCCTGTCCCTTTTCTTTGGACGCTGAAATTGTATTTCTGAGGCTCAACTGAAGTTGCAAGTGACTGCAACGCTAGACAGCTGGGAAATGAAAGAAAATTTCGTGAGGGGGCAGAATTTTTATCTGGGGACTATGTTGTAATTTTTCTTTCCCCACCCCATAGCTACGCCCCTGATTCAAGGCACATAAGTGTCAGGATACCGCTTTCCGAGATGCCCAGTTAGTCTCTCTTTGTGCCAGTTTCTGTCGCTCAACCATGCCAGCCTTCCAGTGCAGAATGCAATGTGGCTGCACCTCCCGCTACGAGGTCTGTTTCTCTGTCGGCATCACCGTTTTCCTCTCCTGCCTACTGCGTCATAAAGAGTGGCTTTGTCCTGGGTTCTGGCTTGTTCCCGTCTCTGGTGTGTCCTCATCAACAAGGACAAAGGAAGACTAGGGGAGTTCAAAGCGAGGGCAAAAGGAAGGAAGCTTAAGGGTGCCGCCACGTAGCTGTCACGACCGCTTGCCAATGAGAAGTTTGAGAAGGGTCTTGACCATCATGTCCACATGTGGGAAAGAGCACGTGGCCTGTCTTGTTCTTGGACCGGCGGTAGTTCCAGGCCTGCCCAAGAGTTCTTGTGCTGACACACGTTACCACCATAAGATAAGCTTTACCGGGTGGTAAATGATGCAGCAGATGATACACAGCAGGGAAGTGTCCCTGCCCTTTTGCTGGTGGGGTCCAGCTTCCTCCTCAACAGATCAAAATAGAATTGGGCTTCCAAACATATCTGGGTGATAATCAAATTCAGTCCCCGTGGCTGGACATACGGGGCATCAGGACTGGGGTACACGCAGGCCAAGGCCGATGGAAGATCGAGCACAAGGGTTAAATAGTGCGGAAGCAAACAGAGAAGATCAAAAGGCACAAGCATGGTCCATCTTCTCTCTCTTAGCTAGGGGAACTGTGCAAGCAGGTTAGCAACAGAGGAAAATTCACTCCCCCAGTCAGTTCTCAGCCTTCATATCTTTTGCCAAACTCAGACTGACAAGCAAATGCAAAAAGTACCAAACAAGGTCACTGAAACTCTTCCAGGCTAACATTTGGCCACGATGCTAACAAGGATTCCAAAACCCATCTGTTTTTTGTCTCATCTGATCTGTTTCATCACGCATGTCTATAATGTTAATTTGGGATGAAAAGTTTGCTGAAACTTGTTAAACTGCTCTTCCTTTTTGAGGGTTCAGGAACCTATTTCATGTTATTTTTGCCTCCGGGACCAAATTACCTGTTAAAGAAGTCATGCCCAGGAACACATGGACTTCATTAACTGAGGATTAGTGGAACAAGGCTGAGAGCAGGACGCAACTTCAGCCAAGGACCAAATTCACTTGCCGAGAAGAAATCTTTCTCACAAACGCCAAGAGAACGATGTGCAAGTGCTCACCGGGCCACTGGGTGGCACTACGGATAGGCTGCTTGAAAAGCCGGGAGCATTTCCTCTGTGTTGCATCTAAAGAGCCAGAGAGAGTTAGCTAGGGTGGTGCGGAGGTACAGATAAATCAAGGAGCGAATGTGTGAGTGAAGAGATGCGTGGGAGGCAGCCTGTTCCTTTTCCCGTGCTCTGCTTGTTTCACGCTCCACTAAGCTGATGAAGAGGTCTGTAGAACTCAAAAGTCTGCGTGCTTTTGTACGATTTGGGTTGGTTCCTATCTGTGTGTACTGGGTTTTTCCTCTCTTGGGCTATCATCCCTCCTCCAACTTGTCTTTTAACTGGTCTTTCTATACCTGTTTGAAACAGATGCCTAATATGCAGCTGTCTATGCACCAAATAGACTAGCCTGCACTTCAAATAAAAGGGAATTACAGGACACCACCAGGCTGGAAGCTAAGCCTACCATCTGCAAAATCTCAGCCGCTAGGGAACAAGACAGGAAGACAAGAAGCCTCTCTAGTCTGGCATTCTCCTCTCACAGCGGCTAGCTAGTTGTCTCTTAGAGGCCCACAAGCCTCCCATGAGTGTGAAAACACCCTCCCACTTGTGTTCCCCAACAACTGGTTTTGAGAGACACGTTGCTTCTGATTCTGGAAATGAAATAGAAAAATCATAACCAAAAGTAACAAGAAGTACTGTCCTCTCTGCCCTGAACCAAACTTTCCTTTTAAACCCCTCAAATTTGGGGCTTATCCCAGCCTGTGGCAATGAATTCCACAGTCTATGTCTTGAGTGAAGCAGCTCTTCCCTTTTCTGTGTCCATCTTCATGGGATGACCCTGGGTTGTAGAACAGAAGCATCATTTCTCTCTAACTCACTTTCTCTGCCATTCTGTACATTTCATATACAGACATACCACTGTTAACAAAGCCTTTGACAGTGATGCTCCTTTCTACAAAGTCTTTTAACATTTCTCCAGCTTCCCCTTTCCTCCTCCTCTTCTGCCTAGCTGGAAGTTTTTTGAGCAGTATAAGCACTGGGAGGATGGTAAAGGAGGCCTGGAGAAATACAGACTTTTGCTGTTGAGTTGTTGTGCCGTATCTGCAGTAAACAGTGCAATACAGCTTGGGATTCTAGCCAATACTACTGTGGCCAAATGCACCTGCCTGGAACAGACAAGATAAACAGCAGCTGCCTCCAGAATCCCTTACTGATCAGCAAAGCAGAGAAAAGATGAGCGTAGACAAGCCTGTCTCTCCAGTTCTCCCAACATGTTTAAAAAGGCTTAGATCTGTATGTTTGGCAGCCAAAATGAAAGTCATAAGAAAAGTGGAGACTGGTAAAAGAACTAATCCCTGGATGCATTTTGAAAGAAGCCTCCCAGTAGTCAGTCAAAGGTTCAAAATATCTTTGTTTACTAATGCAAGACTCACCTGACCTGGTTGTTTCACATGTCACTTGGGCGTATTGCTAGTTTTGAGTAAAAAGTTTCGTTAGACATGTTTGACTGTGCTTCTTTTTTTGTATTTTTCCATGTTGTTTCTGCGTTTGGTGCCAAATTTTCTGCTAAAGCAATAATGGCTAGGATAACATTTACTTTGTAACTGAGGTACACCCGTTCCCCACTGACACAATACCCTCCTTTACTGGCCTTCCTCTGCTCCCCAAGCTTATGAACTCTATACCCTTTCCTAGTTTGGCAATTCCATCAGCCCCTGGTCAACTGAGATGACCTTTTTGGCATCCTTTGCTTTTTTTCTACACAATCACTCTTTAGATTCCGGTCTGGAGGCCACCTCCCTCCCTTGTGGGTGCAAGACGGTAAGAGCAGCAGCTCTAAGAGAATCCAGGCCCTGAAGAAATTGGCTGCTGGGAGCCAGCAGATTTTCTCTGCCTTCCCTTACCACCGCTGTGCAACCTTGGAAAAAGATGCAACCACTAGCGTAGTGCACCAACAGGACTCCAGCTATGGTTTTCTGGAATGAGATGCAAATTTGGCATCCATCCCTGAAACAGCTTGGCACAAGGTGTACCTTAGCCATAGCACTGAATAGCAGGGGGTGCAAGCAGAGGCCAAGAATGACACAAGTATGTGTTCGTACATGTGTGCAAAGGCTTTGTTTTAAAGAACTGCAGAATGAGGCTGCTGCTGGACTCTGGCACACTTTGTGCTGAAGAAGAGAGACTGCAGTGGTGGGGAGCCGGTCGAGCAGGAGGGAGAGAAGCTGCTGGCAGGGCATTTTTAAAGAAATGGGCGGCAGAGTGTCCATTCTCCCACTGAAAATGAACGTTCATGACAGGAAACTTCTCCTTTATACACAATCGTGACATTCAGACTGTGTTGAAAGTGATTTTTTTCAAATCGGGGATGTTAATACAGACCTGCAAATCTATTTCTCTCTGTTTGTAAAAATGTACCTACGAGTCATCTGTCCATTTATGGCAAGCCCACGAATTTCATAGGGTTTTCTTAAGATACGTATCCAGGGGAAGCTGGGCTGGCTGTTCAAGCAAAATATAGCAACTGCAAAAAAACATTGTGGCGATATCTCTATTAAGCCAACCAAAAGGCACAAAATACATTATGCAAGCTTTTGAAGCTCACAGGCTTCTTCCTCATTGTTAGAAACAAAGGCGGTTGGAATGGTCAGAGAGAGGTGGTTTACCATTGCGATATCCTGGCAATTGTTATTCTCCTGACCGCCACCAGAAATTTTATCGTTGTTTTGTGCTTTCAAGCCCACTCCAACTTACAGCAGTGCTCTTGTAGGGTTTTCTTGGCAAGAGTTATTCAGAGAGGATTTGTCCTTACCTTCCTCAGAGGCTGAGAGTGTGTGATTTGTGCATCCACTGAATTTCCCTGGCTGAGTGGGGATTTGAAACTTGCTCTTTCAGAGTCCTAGTCTGACACTACACCACACTTCCTCTTTCGCTGGAAAGTATCTGGAATCAAAAAGTAGAAAAAATCCCTAAAACTCATACAAAAGCTTAGACAAATTGGTTAAAAACACAACTGATCTGGGTTTGCAAAATATATATATTTGGGGATTATTTTCATGCTTTATAGTCATTCACAGAAGACATTAAAACATTTGAGAGTGAGGCATTTCGTTGATTGTTGTAGGTGTTAATTCCTCGCCACTTAGTGCCCACAAAGCAAGAGCTAGTGCCCCTCTGAATACACAACGATTACTTCGAAAAATGCCTCTGCTGCTGGAATTCCCTTCCACCACAAAAACACACTGCAGCTTGTATGCACCAGATGCGGGGCGGCTGTGACTGTTTGCAAGATGATGGATGCTTTTCTGTGGGCTCAGGGAGGGGAGAGGGAGAGAAGGAGACCCTGCAGCGATGCAGTACAGAGCCAACGGGTGTGCGTTGCTGCTGGGACGCTGCATTTTTCAGTCTTGGTCCTGTGACACAGATGTGAGTGTGTGCGTGTCACACAGAAATCCGGGGAATCCCTTCACCCGTGGGCTGCGTCTGTTAACAGCCTGATCGATCGCCGATCATACCGGGAGCAGAGAAACTCCGCAACCCGTGTGTGTGTGTGTGTGAGAGAGAGAGAGAGAGAGAGAGACTGCAGCAGTGAATGCAGCTGAGGTACTGCAAACGGAGTGCATTCATGTGCCGATGCAACACTCTCTCTCTCTCTCTGATAATAATGGAGACAGTAACGATAAGAGTAGTAGTGATGCTGATGCAAACAGCAGCCCGGTATGTCATTAGTCCACACACGAGCTAGGGTTACGGGATCACTTCGGTGCACCGCACCACGAATAATTATACACCTCGTTCCCATTGGATTCCTTTCGAAGACCGAAACGCACCACCGGGCGCCTCCGAGGCCATTTCCACACTAGCGCTGTTACAGCGCTACGAGTCCACTTTCAACATCCCATGGGATCCTGGGGGTTGCAGTTTAGGGAGGGGCCTCAAAGACCTCCGATTCCTCCTCTCCTCAAAGACCTCTCCCTCCCAACTGCAAACCCCAGGATTCCACAGGAGGTCGAAAGCGGAATCGCGGCGCTTGTAACAGTCTAGTGCGGAAGCGGCCAGAGTGAACCCTCCCGCCGCGGTCGGCAGGGCGGCAAAACACGTGTCGGGGCCGCGGCGCCCACCGTGCGCGTGGCGCGGCGGCGCTTCCACCAGGGCGCCCGAACGGGGCGGCCCGCCGCCTTTCGGGGAGGGCGCCTCGGCCGCAGCCCGTCCCCCTGCCCCTTCGGGAAGGGCGCGCGCCCCACCCGGCCACCCGGCCGAGGCCCCTCCGGGCGGGAAGAGGCAGGAGCGAGGCGGAGGCGGAGGCGGACCCCGCCACCCGGGCGCGGCCGGCGGAGGGCCCCTGGCGGGGGCGGAGAGGGCGGCGGCGGCGGCGGCGGGGGGATCTCCCTCCCGCTTCTCCGGCGCGGGCGGCCGCTCCTGTTCTCCTCCTCGGCCCCACAGCCCGCCTTCCCTCCTCCCCAAACCCGCGTCCGTGTTCCGGCGCCAAATTCTCCTCGGGAAAGACTGGACGAAAGAGCCCGAAGGGGCGGCGAGAAGTCCGCCGCAGTGGCCGGAGCGGCGGCCGGGCTGCAGGGCTGCGTGTGTTCCAGCCGGGCGCGCGGGGGAGAGGGAGTCGTGTCCGGGGAGGCAGAAAGAGGGGGAGGGCGGACGGCGAGGCCGCTCGCTGCGCCTGGGCCGGTGTCGTGTGGCGGCGGCACCGCGGAGGGGGGGCGGGCGATTAGGGGCGGGCGGGCGCGCGCACACGCACACCCGGCCACACTCGCCCGCGCGCGCACACACGCCGCCCGTGTGTGTGTGTGTGTGTGTGTTGCGCTTAATCCTCCCCCTCAACCATCCCCCCCCCCGCCGCTCCTCGCCGCCTGCTTCCCTCCCTGCCCGCCTGGGTGTCCTTGAAAGCCACCCAGGTGGAAAGAGCGCGGCCACCGCTGCGCGCCCCGCCGGGAAGAAAGCGAGCAGGAGAGGGAGAGAGGGGGAAGAAGGGCACCTCCCCCACCCCGCCCCGCCCTCCCCGCCCGGCCTGGCACCGGCGCCCAGGTGCGGGGATGAGGGCGGGGGTCTCTCCGGATGCCCCAGCCGGCCCCCCGCGCGCCGCCGCCGCCGCCGCCGCCGCCCCCTCTCCTCCCTTGGCTGCTTCCTCCCGGAGCTGATGGCGAAGAGGCGACGGGGCCGACAGCAGCGCGTCTGAGGGGCGCCGGGGCGAGCGCGGGAGGGGCGGCGGCGGCGGCGGCGGCGGCGGCGGGGCAGAGGCGGCGGGAGAGGAGGGTGGCGGTGGCACCGGCAGCCCCTCCGCTACTACTACTACTACTACGACTACTACCAGCAGCAGCGGCAGCGGGGACCGCCGCCTCCGCCGCCTCGGGCCCCACCGCTGCCCCTTGTCGGAGGAGCCTTCGGATGCGGGGAGACCCGTCGAGCCCGGAGCGATGGGAGAGTGGACCATTTTGGAAAGGCTGCTCGAGGCTGCGGTGCAACAGCATTCGACGATGATAGGGAGGTGGGTGGAAGGAAGGCTCCCCGGGTCGGGTGGGGGCTCGGCTCCGGCTGTCCTCCGCCGGGACGCGCCGCTTCCGTGAGTTCGGCTCAGCGGGAGGGGGACGGAGCCCCGGCGCGGGAGAGGGGAGAGGGGAGAGGGGCCGCTCCCTCCCCCGGGGAAGAGGCGCGTCCGTCCCGCCCCGGTTCCGCGCGCCTTCCGGGGGCTGAACGCCGTCGGCGGCGGCCCGAGGAACGGGGACCCGGGACTCCCCGGGTTGGGGCTGCTCTGGGGGAAGTTCCAGTCCTGGTGCTGGGGTAGGGCGAGGAAAGAAAGGGGGGGGGTCCTCTGCAGGGGACAGCCGGGGCTGGCGGGACGCTTTCGCTGGCCGGGCAGGAGGAGGGGTTTGGGCTTGTCCCGCGGAGGGGAGACCGTGGAGAGAGAAGCAGCACGTGCGGGAATTCACCCCCTCCGGGCTTTCTCCGCTACGTGGCAGTTTAAAAGGCAGGGGGGACTCGCTCCCGTTTCGCTCCTCTTCACCTTAAGGGGCCGGATTCTGGGTTGTTTCCCCATTATTACTGTTACTACCACCCCCACCTCCTCCTCGGAGAATGGAGGGTAGGTGCTGCAGTCTTCTCCCCGCACCCCATCATTCTGGAAGTCTGGAGGCAGGGAAGTGGACATCCAGCCGGGTGTGACCTACGTTTCTCTGCAGATCAGGTGAGAGTAGGGTCTAGTGGCTGGAGGTGCGAGCCATGCAGTGGTCCCTTCTGACACCCGGCAGAAAGGTTGGCTTTCTGTGTAGGTTTGGGGATTCTCCCCCTCCGCCACCACTACCTAATTGCTATCCGAAATAACAAGGAATTTTGTGCACCTTAACAACTAACAGTTAAGATTTCTTATGGCATGGGCTCGAGTCCAAGCTGCACATCAAGTGTTATTCTCAACTCGTGGGTGTATGTGTACTGCCTCTTTCTCTTTGCGGATACCTGTCTATACACAGACAGAAACATAGACATTCGCGGAGGTGGTCTGCCTATCTTCAGTTGGCAGGTGTGCAAGTCTATTTTTTCCTTCCTTCCTTCCCTCCTTCCTTCCTTCCTTCCTCTCTTTCTCTCTCTCTCTCTGACACACACAAACACACACACACACAGAGGAGCATCTATAACATTTCCCCTTGAAAGCCTAGGTTTCTTGCTTACAAAAGGTGACACTCCATCTATCTGATGAAGCAAGCTAATCCCCAAAAGGTTATGTCATCATAAATCTGGATGTCACAAAACTCATGATTGTTGCAGATTGTAAGTTGTTTTCATTTTTTCTATAAGTTATTTATTTGCTGCAACAGACTAATCCAGCAACTCATCTAGTGATTTCATTTTGCTTTCTTTTTTTTTTAAATTACCATGCAGTTTTCTTGCAGCTGTTGACAAGAAAGCAATGCTGGCTGGGGAGGGTGGTGGGAGTGGTAGCCAACACCCATCTGGAGGGCCACAAGTTGAGGAATGCTGCTACAGGTTGGCCCAGCCAGGAAAAGCTGGGAGGGTGATGCTTGCTGGACCCCTTTTTGACCCTTTCCTTTTTTTGAAAAAAAAATATATATATATATATATTAATTTTAACGCAAACACAATCTGATTCTCAAATAAGAACTAAACCTAAAACACTAACTTACTGAAACACAAAAGGGTTCTGACTCCCTCAAGCCAAACTGTAATTAAAAAAAAAAATAAAAAAGAGAAAAAATGTGGTTCTTCAGTTACAGGTGATAGAGTTGCCTTAGGGTCACCATAAGTGAGAAATGACTGCAAGGCTTGTAACAACAACAACAACAACTACAATAATTGCTAGTAAAAATAGCCACAGATTGTTATATAATTAGATTTCTTATTGCTCAAAAAGCCCATAAATGGTTTTCAGTTTTTCAAAAAATCTTCAGTTGGCCTAATCCTTTAAAACTGGTGTTAGCTTGGCAATTTTGGCTAACTCAGCAACCTTAACAATCCATTCTTTCCTCTCTGGGTGCTTCAGTCCAGACTTTTAAACCTCCTCCTAACTCATTCCAGTCTAGGAGGTGTATTTTGCCAGCCTGAACTTTTAAAAAGTATCAGGAGCCAAAAGTGTGCCCCCCCGCCCCAGCCCTCAACTTTTCCAGATTCCTCAGGTGGCCCTTTCTGGCCAAATAAAAATTAAAGAAAGGAGGGTAATCTGTCTCTTCTGGGAATCATCCAGGAGCAGAATTTTTTTCTTTAAATAGATTGCCACATCCCCTCACAACCAGAAACACACTTCTGGCTAATTTTAGGTTTTGTTTTGTTGGCATTTTTGGCAATCTCTTTCTCACATGCAACCTGGGTCCGAGGGGCTAACAATTCACTCCCAGACCTGCCGCCCTTGCCCACTCCTGCTTTAGTATGTGGAGTACAGGTCTGGTGCGTGTTGTGGGTTGTGAAGGGACAGACCAAAACACAGTAAAGGGGGGGTTCTCTGCCTTGACGTCTCATGTTATGGGCGGGTGGAATGTGGAAGGAAGGAAATTCATGGCTGAACGGTTTTTTCTTTGCAGTTAAGGGTCTGGCATATGAGTTTACCAGAGATAAATTATGATTCTGTTGTCGCAGGTAGGGCATATGGGAGTCAGGTGTGCAACAGACCGGGGAGAGCAGAAGGCAGCTGAGGGTGAGGAAAGGGTAGGGCACAGGTGGACAACTTTTGGAACTGTAGCTCTCGTAATCCCTCATTACTGGATGTGTTGGCTAGAGCTGGTAGGTCAAAAATATTAGGACCATTGCTGTTCACTGATGATGTAGGGGGAAGACTGTTGATACTGAGATGGATGGATTCGGGGAAAGTGGAAAAAAAAAAGAATGAATAGGGAAGTCCTCCCATAGATTTCCCCAATCTGGTGTATTGTGCAGATTTTAGACTACAACTCCCTTCATCCTTAACCACTCTCCATGCTGACTTATGGGAGTTGTAGTCCAAAATGTCGGGAAGGGCTTGCTTAGGAACACGCATGCTGGTTTTCAGGCTAACGGTCCATCTATCCCAGTATCTTGTCTCCGACAGCAGCCAACCTGAGATGCTGCAGCCCAGGCCACTAGACTGTCATTGGTACATCCCTTCACCTGGTTATTAACTTTCAGCATTTGGGGGTATCTTTGGCCCCAGGATGGTGTCACCCTTTGACAAAGCCTGGTTATGAGGCCCGCCCACTCCCTTTTATTTTAATTTCCCCTGGCCTGTCCTTCTAAGCAGTGCCAATCGGCTGGATTTTTCCTTGTCCATCCTCTGTCCACTTTTCAGACAAGTACTGTCACCCAAGACAGCACATATCAATTAAAAAAATGGTGACTGGCAGCAGTGGCTGATTTCTCCCATGTCAGCAGAGTAAGGAATCTTCTCTGAGGTTGAGCGTGAGCTTTAAAGGAATCGTCTAAGCTGCTGAGCCTATTGGGGAGGGTGGGAATAGAGTTCAGCACCTTAGACAGCTCCTTTAAGATTTGGAGAGAAAAAATGGAGCCGATTACCACCCTAGTGACCTGGCTGCCACTGTTTCTTGGGGTGAGAACTCCCAGAATCCCTCAGCCAGCAGAACCAGTGGCCGTGTTGGCTGGGAGATTCATCCCCCAAAGTTTTTTTTTTCCCCAAAAGTCTGGGCACAGAAATGCAGTTTTCGCCAGCAGTGATCTGGCAGATCTTCTCGCACAGAACACTGGCTAGCAGATCTTGCTGCTTTCGCCAATGACGGGTCAAAAATGTTTCCTCCCCTGTAGTTCCAAGCCACCTTTCCAATATGGAAGGGGAAGTGAGGTCTCTGCTGCTTCTCCTTCTCCAGTGGATGAATGCTGTCACGTTGGTTTCCCCCTTGGCATGATGTTACTCCTGCAACGCAGGAGGGTATGTTTCTAATAACCATTGGAGTTATTCTGAGGCACCATGGAAAAATAAAAGCATAGGTAGATCCAGCTGCCCAATACTGGTTAGGAGATTGTCATCACAGTCAGGTAAGCCCACCAAGGCCCACAGATAAGGCAGCTGTGCAGAGCTAGGAGAAATTCTAGCCAGGGCCCCTCTGACCTGCAGCCAACTCTGCTGATTGTGGATGATGAGAACTGCAGTTCAACACATCATGAGGCTGGATAAGCTACATGACATTTTATGCTCTGGTGGCAAGTCCACTTTGCACTTTTGGGAGTATTTTTGTGGGTTTAGGTTGGGATCGAATGTTTGAGATACAATGGATATGATGGGAGGGGGATTCTGGAAATTATAATCCAAAACTTAGCAATAATTGGCAATAAACATTTTTTCACATTTTTCTAATGTGCTCTGCTGGGCCGCTTTGACATACTCTCACTGAGCGTTTCTGCTTTCCTTTAGGCATGTTTCATGAAACTCTAGCTGTGTATTTTGTTATCCATCTTCCTAAAACCTTAAGATCTTCTCTTCTCTTTGGTTTTCTTGCTTCTGTTTTCTGATCATTTTTGTGTCAAAAAAGTGTTGAAGTTTTAGGATGTTGTGTTGTTCATCTTCCTTACCAGTGTTGTTCCTGGTTATAAATCCTCTCTCTCCTCCTTTCTTCACAAATCCAATTTCTCAGTTCAGCCCCTTCTCTGTCCCAGGATATCTTGCATTCAGTAGCTTCATTGGGGAATGCTGGGTGGGTGAAAACTTACCACCCTCTCCCTTACATGCAGAAATTAAATTGCCAGATATTGGGTTACCACAGAAACCTCTCTCCCTTCTGTCCTTGAAGTTGTCAAGCTTTATAGGCTCTAGAAGAACAAGGAGCCTCCTTTTGCTACATGTTAACCCTGACATTGCAATCCTATAATGTTGACCCAGAGATAAGTCCCATGGCATTCAATGGGGCTTGCTAGCAGGTAAGTAAATACAGGATTGCAGCTTAAAATGTTACTTTTGGTTGGGTCAAGTGCTGAGGAATCAGCCAGCTTAGCCTATGGTGAGGGTTGATCGGACTAGTAGTGTAAAGATATACCTCAGTTAACGAAGTAGATGCGTTCCTGGGCATTACATCTTTAACGGATAATTTAGTCCCAGAGGCAAAAATAACATGGAAAGACTAGAGATAGGTTCCTGCACTACAAAAAAAGAGTGGTACAGTTTGCTTCAGCAAACTTCTTATTTTAAACAATCACTTTTCCCGTAAAGTAATTTCAGGAGTTCCCCTACCTGAGGGAATTTTCTAGGCTTTTAATGCCACAAGATCTTTCCTAGGAGCCTGACCTTCCCCCCAGCAGATGTAGTTTCCTCACATTGGAAGCTCAGGGCTTTTAATTTTTTTCCCAAGTGATCATGTCCAGACTTTGGGCATGCCCACTTCCAGAAACAAGGGTCATCCTAAGACATTCTGCTGCCTGAGGCAGAATAGCAAATCCCCCCCTCCAGTGACCCAAACTGAGGTCCACAGTACCCAAAATCAAGTTATTAATCCCACAAAAACCTGTTCCCTGCAGTAAAAATACAATAGCAACAAATGAAATGATCCAAAATTTCCTATCTTTTCATGGCACCCAAAATCTGCTGTCTCAGGCAGCCACATCATAGTGCCGCCTGGCAGAAGCAGGCCTGCTCTGAGCTGAAACCAAAGACCAGAAAAGTTATTCACCCACAACCCTTTACTTCAGAGTGGTTGCCCTTTAAAAATAATAGTAGGAATGTCTGTTTCTTCTGCACATTGAGAGAGTGTCCATCTTTCTTCAGGCCCAGAAACCCATGTCCGTGTCACCCCAAGTGCAGAGCTTAACATTGTGCCAACACATAGGCTGAAATCCTACACTGGCTGCACTTGTGTCTTTTCTGGAAACTGGTCACAGACTGCCAGCTGATGGCTTGTAGTCTGGCACTACTGGCACACGTAATCATTTTGAGTAGTACTAGTGCAGTACAAATCTCCAAATGTGGAGTTAAGCATTGATTCTGCTAGTACACAATCTTTGTGTTGAATGGCAACATTGTGCAACTAAATGCACAGCTGAATGTTCTTTTTTTTATTAATTTTTTATTAAAAAAAGTAAAAAATCAGTGCATCGTTCCTAATAAAAATATTTCCAATTGCATTCAACATGCGTTGTCTTATACAAACTTATTCCAATACCTCTTGAGATCAATCACAGCTGAATGTTCACGCACAGGTGTGTGTCTGCAACTCTGAACTACCTCCCCTGGCCCTCCCTGGGTCCTCCCCTGGTCCTCCCCAGGCCTCCCTGGTCCTCCTGTCGTCCTCCCCTGGGCCTCCTTAGGCCTCGCCTGGCCCTCCCCTGGTCCAGAAGCTATTGTTGTTGCTATATTACTCTGAACTTTAAAGGAACTATGCAGATGATCTGTACTGGGCAAAAATGTCCAACCATTTTGACAGGGGAACCCATGCATGTGTAAGACAACCACCATGATTCTAGCTATAGCCTAGGAAGTTCAGAAAGGACAGTAGTAAAAAGAGCTCCTTTTCTCATTTATTAATTCCTTTATATCCTGCATTTCCCTTGTAATGGGCCTCAAGGTAGCTTACAACATCTTAAAAACAGTATAGATAAAAAAAACTATACAAAACATCTGTAAGTTATTTAAAAAGACAATTAAACCATTTATAGTTAAAAGCACGAACATTCATTAAAAGACTATATACAAACTATAGAACAGCAGTGAAATATTTTAACAATGCTGTTCTATGGTTTGTATATAGTCTTTTTCAACTTGCTGGCAGTTGAAATATTTCAACTGAACAAATATTTCAGCTTGCTGGCAGAAGGAGAGCAAGGATGGAGTTTTTCTGGCCTCCCTTGGGAGAGAGTTGCAAAGTCTGGGAATCACCGCTGAGAAGGTCCTCTCCCTCGTTCCTGCCAAAGGTGCCCGAGAAGCTAGTGTGACTGAGAGAAGACCATCTCCAAAAGATCTTAGAGCTCTTTTCTCTCCTTGCTCTTGTTCCGTTTCCCTAGGATCCTGCTGACAGTGGTGGTGATCTTCCGCATTCTGATAGTGGCCATTGTTGGGGAGACGGTTTACGAGGACGAGCAGACGATGTTCATGTGTAACACGCTGCAGCCAGGGTGCAACCAGGCCTGCTATGACAAAGCCTTCCCCATCTCTCACATCCGCTACTGGGTCTTCCAGATTATCCTGGTCTGCACTCCCAGCCTCTGCTTCATCACCTATTCAGTGCATCAGTCAGCTAAGCAGCGGGACCGGCGGTACTCCTTCCTCTACCCACTGCTGGAAAAAGACTGTGCCCGTGACGGTGGCAAGAAGGTGAAGAACGTCAATGGCATCTTGGTGCAGAACCCTGATGGCTTGTCCAAGGAGGAGCCCGACTGCCTGGAGGTGAAGGAAATCCCCAGCACTCCCATGCGGCCGCCTAAGAGTTCCAAGGTCAAGCGTCAGGAGGGCATCTCCCGCTTCTACATCATCCAGGTCAGTCTTTTGTCAACTTCTGCTCACAATGGGATTCTTCTCCAGAGGTTTGGCCCTTTGACTTCCAGAATCTCTCAGCATTCGCCATTGTGGCTGGGCTTTCTGGGAGTCAGCAGTCCAAAATACCTGAAGAACCAGAGGTTGAGAACCTGCTTTCACTTCCTAGACACTCAGTGTTTGGATTCCAGTATTGCACCGCTAGCAAGAGAAGTCCACAGAAAGATCAAGAAATCACTGAGGAGAGGGAACTCTAGCTTATGTCAACTGTTACCTGCATTTATCACATCATCTGGCAAAGTGTGCTCTAAGAACATATTGGTGTGAATCTCCTTGTTAGTTCCAACTGGAACAGATGCATTGAATCAGTAGGATTTAGCAATATGCAGCAGACCCCAAATTTTGGCCTTCCAGTTGTTTTGGACTTCAATTCCCAGGATCTCTGGCTATTGGCCATGGTGGCTGGATATTCTCAGAGTTGAAGTCCAAAACATTTGGAAGACCAAAAGGAGGGAACAACTGAAATAGCCTTAGATCTATTGGCCATGTATACTATTCTCTTGTTTCCTCACCCACCCCATCTAATGTGGATTCCTTACATCAGAGTGGTCTTTGATTGCTCCAGGATTCAGCAGGTACTGTTCCTTCGCACTATCATCCAGCCTCAGGCAGCCTTTTCCTATCTGATGCCTTCCAGATCTGTTGGACTACAGTGCTGACTCGTTGGAACTATAATTGAATACTCCTAGAGGAGACAGCATTGGGGAAGGGATGATGTAGCCAGAGGTATGGTATTTCTTTCGGAAGCCCCAAAAGACCACCTTCACGAGCACAAGAGAGAGCCTTTTTGTGGCTGCTTCCAGGCTGTGGAACTCCCTTCCATGGTAGATCCACTTGGTTCCCTCCGTGCTGTCTTTCTGTCAGCAACTGAAGACCTTCTTATTCAGATAGGCATTTGAGATTTAAATTATGCAGCAGTTGTGTGTGGAAGAGGTTTTAAAAAAATACTTTATTAGTAATCATGTTTTAATGTGTTTTAACAGTTTTCAAACATGGTTTTTAAAATAGTAAAATAAAATAATACTGTTATTTGTTTTTTTAACTTCCATGAAATAAGATTTCAATTTAATCTTTTTTTAAATTACTGAAAGCTACCTTGGAGCCCATCCCAGGAGAAAGGCAGGATATAAATCCAACCAGTAAATAAACAAAATAAATAAAAGCAACCATACCCTGGCAGCTTGAAGGAACAATAGAGATGCAATGTGGATAGTTCCTTTAAAGTTCAGAGTAAAATAGGAACAACAACAGCTTCTGACATGCCTGTCCCTATGGATTGAAGGCAGGGAAGAACAGCAAATCAGACATATAGACCAGTTAAAAGAGCATATAAAAACAACCAGTACTTACTTTAGAACTCATAATTTAAAATCATCTGGATAGGCCTGCTGGAAAAGATTGATATTTACTGCTGTTCTAAAACTCAGCTGATGCATCTCTTCTGGCAAGTCATTCTACAAAGTGGGAAAATGTCCCAGGGGAGGCCTAAGGAGGCCCAGCGGAGAGGCCTAAGGAGGACCAGGGGAGGACTGGGGGAGGCCTAAGGAGGCCCAGGGAGAAAATGTCCTTTGGGTCACCGTTGTCATTCTAGTTTTGGCTGACTCAAAGTAAATGTCTCATAGAGGATCTGCTGGTATGGGGCATATTATGCAGGAGAAGGCAATCCCATAGGTAAACCAAACCATATACCCTTTTTAAAGGTAACAACCAACATTTTCTATGTTGCCTGGAAACTGGACTAAAACTCCAAAGCAGATTCACTGGCCCATGGAAAAGGAAGCCACCAGTCACCGCTGAGCTCCATGGCCCCAAACATCCTCCCTCAAATCTTCCAGCTGAACATAAGTTTGGAAATAGGTAATGTGCATAAACAGGAATGGGAATCATTTGATCCTCCAAAGGTGTTGGACTGCAACTCCCAGCATTCCTCACTATTGGCTGTGACTCAGGAGTTTATGGGAATTCCAGTCCCACAACCTCTGGAGGACTGCTTATTCCACTTCTGGTGTAGAATCTATTCATCCTGAAATTCTTAGCTTTTGTTAAAACAATACACCAACAAGTCGCTAGTCAGTAAGGTTAAGTTCAAAACTATGTGAAAAAAATGCCTGACTGAAATCTCAGGTAGGATGGCAAGCAGGATTTCTATTTGTCTGAAAGGCTTAACACTCCTTCTGCCTAAATGCTTAGTATCATGCTAAACTGTGTAAAATATGCAAGAACATGCAAGCTGTTTCCTCCACTGTTCCAATTTATTCAGGTTGCAGAATCTGAATTTTTCTGGATTTCCAACTGAATTTTCAGTTGAAAGAACAACATGTGAAGAATGAACAACTCTGGCTGTATGTGTCATTCTGATCTCCCTTCCCAGCAGTCTCTGCAAAAGGAAGAGCACTGGGGTCTTTGTGGGCTATCCCACTGACCATCTGTTTGTTTATAGATTTGCGGAGTGAGGAAGAGTAGCACGGCAGCAGAAGCAGGCACAAGCTGTGCTCGGGCCTCAAGGCAGAATAAGGACAGCCTCTCAAAGCCTAACAAAGCTCACAACATCCCTGGCTGCTTCTGCGGGGCCCATTTGGCTCTAGTGTGCCAAGTCACCGCTTTTCTGCTCCGGTTGGACACAAGGCCTGCTGAACACCAGCCCATGAGTCTAAGGAGACAGGTTGGAAGCAAAAGAGCTGTTCAGAACATGGAGGTGGGAATCACCAGTGAAACCAGTGGCCCGTTCACACTTTACAGTTATAGTGCTATGATTCCACTTCAGCTGTCACAGCAATATCCTTTGAAATTCTGGGGTTGATAGTTTAGAGAAGAGTATTTGAAATTCTTTGCCAGAGAGCTCTAGTGCCTTTCCAAACTTCAAATCCCAGGAGTCCATAAGATGCAGCCATGGCTTTTCAAGTGGAATCATAACACTATAATTGTGCAGTGTGAAAAGGGCCCCACGTGGCAGGGTAAAAAAATTACCAATGGCTGGAGATGGAGCACTTTCAGTACCAGGGACAGCTCAAAATGAATTTTTTTCTACAGTTTAGAGGTAAGCAGAAGGGCTACAGACAGCCTTGTTGGGTGGTCTTCACCATCATCATCATCACCACCACCATCCCCCCACCTTTTTCTTAGTTTGTGGCTCAAGGCAGCTTACAACAGTTATAACAAACAGTTAAAGTTCACAGCATACAAAAATTAAAATGTAATTGAATTCTCAAAGGAAAAACAAAGTTAAACTAAAAACCATTTAAAACAACCAAGAAGAATGCATTACCTTTTACAAGGCCCATTTCCCCTAAAGAAAATTCTCAAAGCCCAGCTAGAATAAAAAGGTCTTCACCTGGGTGTAGAAAGATATTAAGGAAGGTGCCAGTCTGACGTTTCTGGGAAGGGAGTTCCAGCCACTGAGAAGGCCCTCTCCAGTGTTTTGACCAGGTGGACCAGTGGGGGGTGGGGTGGGACGGAGAAAAGAGCCCCCCCAAAAGATCTCAAAACACAGGCAGGTTCATATAGGAGAATAGCAAATTATTTCTTAGACCTGCAAGGGGGCACTGTGCCATATTTGGCATTACTTTTTGGGACTAAAACTCCCAGAATCCCTGAGGTTAGCATGGCTGCTTGATAAGCTAGCTGGGGGATTCTGGGAGTTATACTCCTTATACTCCTTCCAGGATAACTTTTCCAAGTTCCTGGAGCGAGGCATTGGGAATTATGTATGCTGATTCAGCATGGCTATAGTTAACATGCTCCTAGGAGTACAATTAGGGGTGATGGGCTTTAGGGCCCCAGGTTGTCCCTAAGTCACCCTCCTTACCCCAAATCAATACCTATTATTCTATTCAGTCTGGCCTTTCTCTGAACTTGGGGGCATTATGCCCATAACCTGCTTCTTTTCTCCATTATCTTACAATTTATTATAGCTTATAAACACACCACTCTAAACAGAAACTATAAACAGCATAAGACAAAGAAGTCAATACAAACTGCAAGACAGAAGGTATACTCAGTGCAACAAATCATGAACAATTAAAAACAAACGAGGCATAATGTGCCAATAAGCAAATCCCAAGCTAATTGCTGTAGCGGGTAGAAGCTTCCCTGTGTCTCCACCTTCCTAGTAGTTGGCCCACCCAAGCAGGTTTTAATAATATTTTACTTCAGCAAAATGCCAGCTTTGGTCGCTTAGACTTCCTTTCATTGGTAGGTTGCAGCTTCAATAGATTAGAGCTAGATGGGCAACTGGATGTTTTCACACTGTAGCTCTCCTAATCCTTCAGCACTGATGAGCTATACTAGCTAGGACTGGTAGATATTGTGGGTCAAAGACACCTGGAGGAACATAAAACTCTTACCATTGCAGTGGCACCTATAATATCAGGGAGGTGTTCACCAGCAAGGACCCAGCATGGTTTAGGGGTCTGACCGTTGGACTATGACCTTGGAGACCAGGCTTCAATTCCCTGCTTGGCCATGAAAACCCACTGGGTGACCCTGGGCACATCACAAACTCTGAGCCCTAGAAAACCCTATGATAGGTTCACCTTGGGGTCAGCACAAGTTGGAAACAACTTGAAGGCACACAACAACATGTTCACCATCAACTGCTCAGCCTCTCTCTCCCTCTACTTCAGGTGGTTTTCCGCAATGCCTTGGAGATTGGTTTCCTAGCAGGACAGTACTTCCTGTACGGGTTCAATGTGCCAGCCATCTTTGAATGCGACCGTTACCCGTGCGTGAAAGAGGTGGAGTGTTATGTCTCCCGCCCCACCGAGAAGACTGTCTTCCTGGTCTTCATGTTTGCCGTGAGCGGGATCTGCGTCCTCCTCAACCTGGCTGAGCTCAACCACCTCGGCTGGCGCAAGATCAAGACAGCCATCCGGGGGGTGCAGGCCAGGCGGAAATCCATCTGCGAGGTGCGCAAGAAGGACCTATCCTCGCTGGCCCAAGTGCCTACGCTCGGACGGACACAGTCGAGCGAGTCTGCCTACGTCTGAGTTTGTTCTGATCCCGTGGGGAAACGGGGGTCTTGATTTCGCCCATGCAAAAACAAACCAATTTGATAACCTACTGAACTGACCACAATACCTCCCAAGTTAACGATGCAATATTCAGCGGGTGCTCTCCACAGCCCTTCCCCTCCAGGTTTCAGGGGAAGGGGCTTCACATTCGCTTTAAGGGCTGATCAGAGAAATCCAGCCCCTCGGGAGCCGAGGAAGAGCGGAGAGAGTAGAGGTCTGTTCTCTTGCGCTCTTACAACCTGGCTTCCATTTCATACTTTACACACTTAGTTCTACTACTGTTATGGTGCAAGCAAAACAGCTAGGGTTCGTGGAAACTTGTGCCTATGACTCCTTTTTATGGACCAGCTGATACAAATGCATGAAGCAGCCAGGTGGCTTTTTGTTGGGGGAAGGACAGGGAGGGGGGCTCGCTTGGTGGGTTGTATATTTTTCCTCCCCTTTGAAAAAAAGGCAAACGATGGGGGGCGAGATGAGAGAAGGCTCTCCCTGAACTCTCTTGCACGACTGGCATTCTCTCAGCTGCTGCCATGTAAATATTTAACAAGCGTGATTTTTTTTAAAAAAAGAAAAACCAAAAAACCAGTAAGGTATGCAATAAAAAAAGGAATGTTTTGTTCATTTTGTTTTCCTTTGTGGATTCTCTGTTGGCATTTGGGTTAGCAGGAGAGGGCAGACAAAAAGAACAGGTTTACCACCCTGTGTGGCACTGAAAATATTCCAGAGGAAGAGAATACCAGATCAGTGCCTCATAGATTGCTGGTGGGGTTACATTAAAACAAAATAAAAACTAGGCCTGCTTCTGTATCTTTAAGAACAGCCTGACCTCCAGATATAAAATAGTTGGTGAAGTGCTCCACTGATTTGTTGCAGGGGTGGCCAAAATATGGCCCTTTAAGTTTTGGTCTACAAGCCGCAGCACCCCTAGCTGAGGCTTGGAATATACAAACATTGGGGGGGGGGGCCGCAACACTTTGGCCACCACCCCGTTCTATTGCCGTGACAAGCAAGATTTAATATCTGCGTGTAGGTTGTTCTTATGGGCACAGGAGGGAGGTGGAAAGTGTAGCAAAAATTACCTTATTTGTGGTTGTTGTTACTTTACTGTTAAGCAGACTTCAATTTATGGAGATGATACAAATGAGACACTCCAAGAATGGCAGTAATCAGCTCAGCTCAAGTTCCCTAAAACATTCCAGCCAGCACAATCGCTTTTTCAAGCTCTGGATCTGTAAACAAGAGATGCTAGTTGTGCAGCATCTACCAGGAACCGCCAAACTATGGGTGGCCTCCGGCACGCTGATAGAAATTCCCCACATCTTCCATTCTTACTTCTTCCCTAGTTCTGTCCTGCTGCTTGGCCCAAGAGACCCGGCAAAGCAAGCCCTCTTCTCTCCTCTCCCTTAAACACACACACACGGACACGTGGATGCATGCTCCCTCCCACCGCTGTCAGCTGCAGTGGCCTTTCATCCCTTAATCTGTCTTCTAATAGGTCTAAAGCAGAGAAGGGGGTTAACTGGGCACCATCTGGCTCACGCCTGCAAGGGACTAAAAAGGCCCAGGCTGAACGGTCCAAGATCTCCCAGCACCAACGGGCTGTGAGGCCACCCAGGAGACCTGACTGGGCGTCCTTTCCGCTTCCTAGGCAGAGCCCCCAAGGAGGCCCAGCTCTCCACCCCCAAAAGCTCTCTTTTCCAGACTCCACGGAGGAGAGGGTGGCAGGCATGCATACAGCCCGGGCAGCGGCTCCTCCTCTTGTTACATTTGCTAATCCTTCTGTCCCCATCCCCTAAGCTGCTCGTGGACAGGCCCTCCACAGTCACACACCCCCTCCTCGTTTTACTTGCCCCCCTGTGGTGCACTTAGAGCCTAAAACCCCTCTAAGCTTCTTTGGTGTCCCAAACAGATGAGCGAAGGAGTTCAGGCAAAATGACAAGGCGCTTAGGAGACAGAAGAGCACAGCGCAAGAAGATCTGGAGGTACCACTAGAATGGGAGGTGTGCTTTCAGGGCCCCAGTCCACATGCACGTCATCCATGTTGGCTGAGAAAGTGTACATTGCCCAAAGTCAACCAGTAGGTTTCCATGGTTGCGAGCAGATCTGAACCCTGATTGCCAGGAGTCCTGGCTCAACACTCAAACCACTACACCATGGTGGCTCACAAAACTAACGAACAAACACCCTGCTCTTGTCAGAATGCTCCCTGCAGCAGAGTTGCAACTCTACCCTTCATCCATCTTGAGGTCAGGCTGAATTTGAGAGGGGGAAACAGACTGCCTTCACAGCAGCCACCCCTACCATCACCACCACCACCCCACTTGCTCATTTGCACTGGGAAGGAGGTGAGATCTTATTTATATGTATATCTCTATTAATAGAGGCCTTTGCCCAGCAGGTTTCTGGCAGCTGTGAACCTGTCGTTTCCGCTGCCGCTGCTGCTCTTCCACCGGGAGGATGCAAAGCTGAGAGAAGTGCAGAGTGCTCGGTTAAAAGGGGACTGAACAAGGGGAGAAGAATCACCTCTGTTCACCTGCCAAGAAAAGTTTCCATACATCTGTTGCAGAGTAGCTGGCTAATTTCTTCTCATTTTATGCTGTTGAGGAAGGCAGAAGAGTAGAGCCAGTTAGGAGGTTGGCAGCTTCCTGCTTCTTCATTATGAGCACAGGAGGAAAGAAGCACTAAACATCTTCTAGAGGGTAAGGGCGCGGATGAAAACGTGTACATGTTTCGTTCCTTTTAATATACAAAGCACACATCAACACTGCCAACTCCCCCGCCTCTCCCCTCCTCCTCTATATGATTACAAAAGGCAGAGAAAACCTGTCTGCTATCACAGATGATCACCCTGAAACACTTGTTTGTGGAAGTAGCAAATAACAAAATAGATTGCACTACATCGGAACGAACTGGTATGTGTGTGTGCTTCCATTTATTTTAAGCCTTCCTACCGACTGATCGAATCAGTGTGGTGTGGTTCAAATCCCTGGTCATGGAAATCCACTGGGGTGACTGGGGCATGTTACCCCATAGCAAACCCCTTCTGAATAAAACTTGCCAAGAAAACTCTAGACAGTGGCTCCCATCCTTTGGTCCTCCAGGTGTTTTGGACTTCAGCTCCCAAAATTCCTGACTGTCAGCCAAGCTGGCTGGGGCTACTGTGAGTTGAAGTCCCAAATACCTGGAGGACCAATGGTTGGGAACCACTATCCTAGGATACCCTCTCAGTAGCTCAGAGTCAACTAAAAGGCACACAATGACAACTGACAAATCAGCGCTGATGACTATAAGGACACACATATACAGGAGCGTATCCAAGGACATGAACATAAGCCAAGTAAGTAAGTAAATAAACAAATAGCTGCATGCAGAGTTATCATGCCAGGAAAATGAAGCCTAGCCTAACCTTTCCTATGAAATGCTAGCTTTATCAATAGACAGATATGAAACGTCCCATTCACTTGTGATGATGCACTTGCAATCAGCTTTCCCCTCTCCAGAATAAGGAGGCTCAGAAGAACCCACATCTGCGTATACCGTTTGGGTCTCCTCTTTATAGCACCAGAATTGGTGGGGAGACATGTCATTCCCACTTCCCCCACCTCATGCACCACCTCTCTATCCCAGTTCTCAGTCCTGGGGCAGAGGAATGGGATGGTGCTATTCTTAGCTGGGGCGCTGCTTCTATTTTTACACCCAGATGCGAGCTGGGAAGGGAGGGGGTTGGCTGGCTCCCGCACATGACAGCAAAACTGCATTATCCAGTGTGAATTATGCATGGAAGCTGTAATGTGCCATTGAGCCTTGAACTAACAGCACAGCCCCTGGAGACCAGGGGTGGCGGAAACAGCGTGTGTGTTGTGGAGGTCGGGGGGGGGGGGACAGCCTTGCTTGTCAAAGGAGGCAGAAGACAGAAAAAGCAGGTTCCAAACGTGTTTCTCCGCCCCCTCCTCTTTTTCTCCTCAACACCTGCTTCCTTCAGCGCCTTCTCTGTTCTGTTCTGTTCTCTGTTCTACATCGCACTAGATTCAGGGGAAAGAAGAGAGAGGACAACAGCTTGCTGTTGGCTTTATAGACATCTAGGGAAGAGAACACAAGGTACTTTCTTGCCCACCTCTCCAGACTGCATTCTTTCCAGACAATGCTGAATTGCTTGTAAGAAAACTTCCACCAGACACATTACATCCTCTGACCCAGAAACCTCCATCGCATAATCCCCAGGTTTGTGAGGAAAGGTCTTAAGGCAGGTGAAGGAAATGCTCAAACAACCTCAGAGGCATTGCTAAGCATTCTCCTATAAGCAGATAAGTGAGTCTAGAGAAATGTTGCGCCCATTTAAATCTCCCTTCAAATCGACCAAAAACTGGAGCAAGCAGCATAGATCCCCCCCCAAACCTTCAGACTAAGGCAGAAATTCAGACTAAAAAGAAATGCACTGACAATTCCTCTTATTTACTTACTTCTCTGATGAATTTTAAGCTGCATGCACACATGATCCTTGGGGACAGAGAATTGATCACATGTGTTTGTCAAAATAAGATCCCATCTTTTCAAGGAAGAAGGCCTTAACTGGGCATCAGAAGAAATGTACTAGCTCAGTCTGCCCTTTATCCTATGTGTTGGTTTACCACCATCATGCAGTCAGCTGTACAGTCCAACACATCTGGAAGGCCTCACCCAGCCTGGGACAGCTGGGAAAACCTATGGGTCAAACCAGTTTTAGCTACATGCTCTTTATATCAAATCTGGCCCTCCACATGTAACATGAAAGTAATCGCATTCAACTCTTTGTAAAGATTGAGCAAACACAGGCAATTAACACTTCCTTGGTTATAAAACTGCCAAATCACACCGCTGTTTTTGCTTGATGCCAGCCCTCAGGAAATACCAGGCAAGCTTCCTCCTTTTACGCAGAGGGGCAGGCAAGACATCACGCCAGCCTTTTGCATCGTGCCTTTGCCATTGAGCCATGTCTAACAAATTCACTCTGCTTTCCCTAAAGAGTGCTGGCCTCTCACTCACCGTACTTCCATTCTGATAGTGACTTCCACTAGTGTGTTGCATGAAAAATGAAATAAAATGTACGAGCAGATGTGAATGAGAAGTACCTATAGAACAGACAGTGCCAGCTATGTCTCTCAAGGATGCTGTTCTGGTCACACCTCTTTCTCTTCTGCCTCTGTGGAGGGCACAGGAGGGTATGATTGGATCACAGTCATACTCCTCTTGTATAGACACAGCAGATCTTTCTGTCCTAGGAGGCCCAGGTAAAACAGTGACTTGCACAGGAACTGCGGTCTGTGAAAATGTACAGGAATCATATTTACTACGGCAAGTAGCACTGTTAATGGTGAAATAGCATCATTTTTTTCCTTGTCACAGACCACAGCTTACCCATTTTCCACTGTGCACATGAGCAGAAGAGACACCTGGTGGCTCATAGCAACAGCAGGTGGCCTGCAGCACAAGCGATCACTCCAGGGCAGTGGGTCACACAAGCAGCGCTCAGGTGTCCAACTGCATTAGCACCAAAGTAGGTCACAGGTTGATATGGAAAAGGTAGAAAAGGGACGGTGATGTGGGCCCCATCCAGTCCAGAAAAGGAGCACCACTTCTCTCAGGATGCAGTGGGAGAGAGATGATACTGCAACGAGTGTGGGCCTATCTAGGACTGCAAGAAGAAAACACACGGGGAGGAGGAAGCAGAAAAAGGAGCCAGATGTTGTTCAGCCATGCAAAAGAAATCCCAATGGTGCTGCCTTGCTCATCACAAATGAAAGCCAGCCCTTGAGGTGACAGCAAGTGGATGAGAGACAAGATACACCCAAAGCCACCTCTCTGCTGACAGCTGGCACAGAACTAGAAAAGCCTGTTGCCTCCCCAGCCCAGCTCTCCTGCAAACCAGGTGACCTATATTTTTTGCAACACAGAGGCAGATGTGCATCACAGGGTTCCAAGGAGATGCACGAAGCAGCCTAAACTATTACAGAAGATTCTCCTTGGCCCTCCAGGCTACCAGCTGCATTCACATCCTGCTAGCAAGCAGGGACAGGGGGATGCTGAAGACTGGAGCTCAGTGACGGATGTCGACAAACTAAGAAGGATGGAGAGAAAAGCTGCCGGGACGATCTGGAAGACAAATTATTGAGCATCTCCTGGTAGGAAGTGGGGGTGGTTTTAATCTCCTTTCCTTTAGGCAGGAGGGGTGCTGCCCACTGACAGTTTAATACTTGAAAAGAAGGAAGAGTGAGGAGCCAGCGGTAGGACAAAACACAGCAGGGGAGAGGAGGATTTAGGGGTTTAATGTCAAGATGAAGCTTCCCAACTTGTAGGATGGTTCAGCAACAGACAAAGATGAAAATGCACCCAGGAGTGTTGCTCTGGGCACAAGAAGGATGAGCCTTTGGTGCTGTGGGGTTGACAAACCCATCCTTACTCAACTTCTGGAGCTTAAGAACTGTCCTGTGTTGGGTTAGACTGAGCTCTCCTCATAGTCCATAGTCAGTTTACCTCCAGTAGTGGGTAATGAAGTGAGGCTGAGGACAGAGTGAGACTCCCTCTCCCAATGATCTGGGACCGCCAGCCGCTGGCATCTGCACATCATGCACTGCCAGCTCCCAGCTTCCAACTGGTATAACTACAACAGCTTCACAGAATCTTAAAATTTGGTCAAGTCACCTTGAGCAGACCAACAAGAAGGCTACATTCCTGTACGCATGACTCAGACATCCATGTCCTCTCAGTATCTGATAACAAGAAATCTACTGGCTCTGTATACAAAGGATTTTCTCTAGCTATTTGATGGACAGAGCCAAGAGGCTTGGATTTACTTTCTTAGACAGCAGCTTCCAAAATCTGCCACCGCAGCCCCTCTGAATGAATTTGGGGAGGGGGGGTCCTCTGAGACTTGCAATCCAGGGAAGGAACTTTGCCAAGCTCTACTGATAGCCTGACCCACCCTATGCATTTTGCCTGGGGTAATGTCAGCCTCTGCCCACACGCAAAAAGAATTTGCACAGAATGTGTGAAGCCCTTTCTTTCTCCGCACTGGGCCAAATCAAGTTATGCAAAGTAAGCACAAATGGATATTGACTTGCAAGGTTAAGACAAAATGCAGAGGAGCAACTTGAGGATGAAAGGTTTATTCCTTTGTTGCTGCTGGCAATCCTACACAGTTCCAAGCCAGGTGCAACTTGAAATCATCCTTTCGTCTGCTACATGAAATCTGGATGCCTGCAGAAACCTGTTCCCCCCATTTCATTTTAAGACAGATCACAGATGCCATGACCTAAATCATCAAATCAAACTCCTTCTGCCACCTACTCTGTGTGCCTCCTTTGATGAAGAGATCTGGACATCTCAAAAGCTTGTAACACTTGTTGTGACCTTTGAATTGGCCTTATAAGAAGGCATTACCCTTATTGGGCTTTTGGAATTATTCTTTTAAGAGCAGAGTAGATATACGTTTAGGACAGAATGTCCAGTTGCAGACTTAGATGACTCAGTGGACCATTCTCGCATTACGACTAAACAGGGTTCACCATCTTCCAATATGCGTATATACCCAAGACCAACAAGACAGAAAAAAAGAGATGCAGGCTTGAGTGTGTTTATGGAATTTTAATGAAACACGAGGGGCCGAGATGACTTTCTCTAGTGCAATCCATGCTCTACAACCTGCAGAGACAGAGAGAGAGAAGGGAGAGAAAACAGCAGTGAAATTTGGGTGGAGCAGTCAAAAACCAAAGGGGGTGAATGGCTGCATTCAGTCAAATTTCTCTTAGAAGCAGGATGACAGCAGTAAACTAGTTTGATTCAGTGGCAGAACGCTAAACCATCTGAACTACTATGCAAAGGGATCTCGTAGCACTTCAAAGGTCTCTAAAGTGCTACAACATACCTTAACGTACTGATCTAGAATAACAAGGCCATGTCTTTGAATTCTACCATCTGAATTAGGTGTGAGAGAGATCTATTTGGAAGGAAGGGAACCAAAGTAGAGAGAAGTCCCCCTTTTTCCTGGCCATTATTGGCACTGTACTAAAAGCTACAGGGAGATTGCACGCCGCTCTAAGAATGATCCTGTGGCAGCTGTCAATTGCCCTGCGGCTTCAGAGGTGAGGTAAAGGACACTGTGGTCCCAACTTAGAATGTGAATGTCTGTTGGAAGTCCTTACTTTTTTATGTTGGCCTCCTCAGCTGTATCTCCCCACTCCCCTTCCTCATCTAATAAACCGTGTGTCTGTGGCAAGGAGGTCTGAAGCAGAATGAGGGTGGGAGGAGGTGGGAAAAGTAAGTGGCACCACTTCAGATTGGAATGATGAAGGCTGATTCTAAACACTTCTGTACATAAAAGCAGAACAAATTCACTACAGTGACAGAGCCAGCACCCAAGGGAGGTTATCTCAGTGGGCTAGTTTTAAATACAAGGAAGCACTGAGGAACATGGGCCCTGCCACCTCCAGACTGAGGTAGTGTGATCTATTCTATTATTTCTTTCTGCCACACTTACATACTAGACCAAAAATAACAACAGGGCTGGTGTAATGGAGGACACTATATCATCTAATATAATTTGATACTACGACATGGGTATAACTGGAGGACATTTTTGACCACATGGAACAAGGGAGACAGACAAAAGCAAGAGAACCAGAGAAACCTGAGTTCTTGCCTGCTGATTGTACCTGCATTACCCATTTATTGACCAACAGAATGAGATCAATTGAGCCAGTCGTGCTGCAGACAGCAGAAGGTTGGAAAATCTCTTTCTGCATTAAAAGAGGCTTAGAAAAAATTACTTTTTTGGACTACCAATTTCTAGAATTCCCTCACCAGCAATGCTGGTGGTGGGAATTCTAAAAAGTTATAGTCCAAAATAAGGAACCTTTTCAAGACCAGCACAGCATGATTCTGTTTCCAAGTTTGCTTAGTTACTGAGATGAACCATATGCTGTGTCCGGCACTTACGTGATCTCCCGGAAGGCACGTTTTTCAACATATTTAAGCCGGTATTTCCTTTTGAATCTGGAAGGAAAGAACAAGGAATTTTAGGGACTCAGTACAACCAACAGCACACATTCTTTTCCATCTTCATACAAACTACTGCAACCCAGAGCTGTAAGTATGGGCATACCTCAGTTAACACAAATTCTGACAAAGAAGCTCCTTTGTACAAAGTCACTTTATGCCTGCCCAACCCCTTTTCACCTCATCCTTTGTCTCACTCGAAAGTTTTAGTGGCATTGGCAAACATGGTGAAGGAGGGCTGGATAAAGACAGACCTTGGGTGTCAGGCTGCAAGAGCACATCTGCAGTAAATCAAGCAGTAACATTTGAGCTGAAGAAGAATTAAACTCTATTCTGGCCAATCTCACTGAAGCTGTGTGTGCCTGCCTAACACAGTTAAGGCAAACAGCAGTTGCTTCCAAAACCTCTTAGTGAACATCAAAACAGAGAGAAAAGAGGAGACCACATCAGTTTGCATCACCAGCTACCTCTGGCCACCAAAACGGAAGAAAAGTAGAGGCTAGTGGAAGAAGTCATCCCTGGATACATTTCTTCATGAGATGTCTAGAAGATTCAGATAGGTTTTATTTATGCAAAGCTAATCTGGCTTGGCTGTTTCACTTCACATGTGCACATTGTTAGCTTTGACTAAAAATGTCTGCTGAAACGTGTTAAGTTGTTCTTCTTTTTTTGTGGTATAGGAACCTATCCTTTTCTTTCCATGTTATTTCTGCTTCTAGTACCACATTTTCTATTAAAGGAGGAATGCCTGGGATCAACTTTATTCACTGTGGTCTATCTGTACAGACGTCTGGGGACAGCCACCACCATGGCTGTGGAGAAACGCTCAGTTCCCAAAGCTCCTGTGCTACCCCTACTCTAAAAGTTTGCTTTCACCAAATTTCATTGTGGCTCACAATTCTGACTTCTTAAAACCTCTCAGCTTCACACCTTGCATTTGATGACTCATTCACCTGAAGGTGTGAACCAATTCCTTCAAGTCATAGCACAAAATTTGGAGTGGCTATGAATGATATCAGTAGGTTCATCATTCAAACACATGTGCAAATCACAGGGACAGATACACGTGACTGCACCAACCAAAAGGCATTACACTCAGAATTTTTAAGAGTTTCAAAGGTAAGCAGACAAACCATATGTCTTCAATTCAAGAAACACACCAGAGGGTAGGAAAGTTATGTTTTTGGACCACAACTCCCAGAATCCCCCAGCCAGCATGGGATTCTACGAATTGTAATCAAAAAAATCCCCTGTTCCAGGTTCTGAAAAACACACAGTTTAAGTTGCCTGTGGAGGAGTTTCCATTCTGGAGGTGAAGGAAATATGCAAAGTACCTCCAACCATGTCAAAAGCAGCACACAGAAACCTCTGCTCTGATTTGGAAACATGTGAGACTGGAGTGCATGAGAGGCTGGAGTGAATGCTGGATATCAACGGGCCATCCAGCCACAAGTGTAATGAGCTGCTCCCCTTCTTCTTGGAACTGGGCATCATAAAAACTGAATTTGTGCCCCATTCCTTTGTTATGAGGAAACCAGTATTTGAGCATTGGCCTGGTATGCCTGGAGACCAGAGTTCAAATCCTTGCTCAGTCATGGAAACTTAGTGAGTGACCCTGGCCAGGCCAAGTACTCTCAGCCCCAGAAGAGAGAAATGGCAAACCTCCCCTGAACAAATCTTGCGGAGAAATCCCTGTGATAGGTTTGCCTTAAGTCAGAGATGACTTAAGAAGTACTAAATTTTATTTTGAAGGGATGACCAGCCTGCTGCTCAGCCCAACCACCGAACCATAGATGATGCTGCCCTCTAGTCTCTCTGAGCCATGGTTCTGCCTCATTCCAACTCCTGTGAAGCATTCAGAAATATAAGCAGTGAGCTCCTTTAAAGTGCAAAAGGAGCCTCCCTTTGTAATTTGAAGAAAAAGAAAGGGATGGCTGCCTCAGCAAACAAGAGTCTGGGGTAATACACCTTGAGCACCACCATCTGACACAATTGTTTCACTCACTTTGCACGCTCTCTGGGCTCTATCAGATTGCGTTTTTGGAGGCTCTTGAAGCGGTCTTTCAGGATACTGCCTTCAGGCTTGGGGTAAGAAGAAACAAATATGACATTAAAAATGGATCAGAAAAGATGTTTGAACACAAAGTAATTCACTGGAGCTTCAATCAACTGAGGGGCACACTTTGCTCACTCCAACTTCATGTGGCACAGGGAAATTTTCTCTCTTAACCTGCCCCCTGTCCCCAACGAAAAACAGCTAGCTATTTTCAAAACCCACACCAATGTAACATTAAGGTTTGGCCTCATCAGACTATCAGGGACCTGAATCATCTCCCATTGCACACCACAGCCAGATCTTCCCTTCTTCCTAGCAGCAAATGAGGGTGGGGTTGGAACCAAGGGGATGAATATTAAACTTTTCTCTCCTCTTTTCATTCACACTTCCTGCACCAACCCTGTAGGTGCAAGGAGTGCAACTCTTCACACAGTATCAGCTCTTCACATACACTTACTAAGTGCCTTCCTGCTCTTTGAGACAACAGTGATTATTGTGAGTTTCATAAGTTGTGGAGGCAAGGTGTCAGGAAGTGAGGGGAGGGATGGGATGCTCAGCAGGGAACATATGGCAGAGTGGAAGGCCCATCTTTTAAAGCCTCTCTGGCTGTGAAAAGCTCACTGGCAGGTGGACAGGATGCAGCAATCTCAAAATAAACTTAGCAACCATGGGACTGTGTAAAAAGGATGTACAAGGGAGCATCCCTTGAGCTCTCCTATGGGGTGGAAAGGAACAAGACTGTTTGGCTGGGGGCATAAGAAACATAGAGAATGAGTGTGGCATTGTGATCTGTGTTTTGGATGGCTCTGAATTTGAACTCAGACACAGAAACCCACTGGGTGATCTCAGACAAGTCACAATCTCGCAACCTTAGAGAAAGGCAATGGCAAATGGCAAATCTCTGAATAAATCTTGGCAAGAAAACCCTAGGATAGGATCACTACAAGTCAGAGAGTTGAAGGCACATAAGAAGAACAGTGAGAAACCTCCCCTCATGAATGCTCCGCTGAAAAGTCAGTACAGTGGGTCCTTGGAATCTGCTAGAGTTTGCTTCCAGGATCCCCTGTGAGTACCAACATTCATGGATGGTCAAGTTCCACTATGCACAATGGTGCAGTAAAATGGTGTCTATTATATAAAATGGCAAAATCAAAGTTTGCTTTTTGGACCTTTTTTTTTCTCTTTTGCATGGGGAATATTTTCAAGACATGGTTGGTTGAATCTGTGGATACAGAATCTGGAGATATGGAGGGCTGACTGCCGACTAGGAGCAGAAGTTGAAAATGAAAAGGGTATTTCTTTACACGAAACCTTGTTAGATTACCTGCCACATGAGGCTACTTGAGACTCTTAGCCGTTTAAAGGATCTCTTGATACTGAGCACAGATGGCTACACACCACAGGGCCTCTCCCTAACACTTGTCAAAACTCAACACGAAGCCCACCACCCACTATGGCATCCCGTTGAATGCCAAAGCAAATGGTCCTTAGTCATTTTGCCACCTTGACATTTCTGGTGCTGAAGAACTTGCTGGTTAAAGGGCTTTCCATGCCAGTCCCACCCACTTTCACACGTAGCCAGTAGCTGCAGCAGATACTAAGCCTGAGATCAAGAGGAAGAGAAAAATCTGAACTGGGTGTGTGAGGGAGTGAGTGAAGTTTAAAGCTGAACTTTCCAGAAGAGGGCTATGGCCTGTCCGGCACAGACTGGGAAGAACTGGTGTGTGTGTGGGGGGGACTCCTGAAAGCTTTGGAGAAACTATTTTGAACTATAACTCAGGCCTTCCAGTCAGCTGAAGTTTCCAGAGTCATGTGACACAGATGCAACAGGGAAGTCTGAAAAGCCACTGTCAAGACAGCCCAGCAGGTGCTAACTAGGGACACTGAGTATTGCCTAATCCGGTGCTCCTACATCCACAGATGGGTGAACCCTCAAACGGGCAAAGGGAGGGGATAATAAAGAATTTCCAGCTCGGTGCCTCAGCTCCCCAGTCCTTACCCACTCGGCAGAGCCAGGGAGCCCCTGGTGACCTTCACATTCCCAGCAAATTTTGCTGCAAATTCTCCGAGCGCAAGGATGGGTCTCATCATTGGACACCGAAAGAAGGTAAGAATGTGGGAAGCACTACACGCTTCCTGTTCTCCCTTGAGCTGCTTTGAGGCAGATTCCTTGTTTCCTTCTACCAGCGACACAGGTAGACACACAGACATAAACTACTTGGGAAATCCAGATGATCAGGTCCTCTTCAAATGCTCCATTCATGGAAAGATCAAACTGGCTAGGCTACTATTCTTCCCGGGAAGCCACGGACAGCCTAAACCAGAAGTGGCCAAACTGAGGCCTCCTCAAACCACTCCTGTGGCCCTTGACCACAACCCCCAGGCTTCCGCACCACCTTTTTCTGTGAAAAAAATTAAAAAGGTGAATTGCCTCTCCTGGAAGTTGACAGGAGAAGCAAACCACCTTTTAAACAGACCCTTCCATGTGATTTTTCCCATTAAAATTCCCTTTTTCCAAAACCACAGGCTTTCAGCCAACCTCTGTGTTTGGTTTTTGTGGTATTTTTGGCAATCCATGTATCCCTGGTCCTTGGAGGGTCCCAGGGCAGAACTATGGACCCCAGGGATGTTGAAGTTGCACACCCTTGGCCAATAGTAAGCCTGTGTTTCAAAAGGGCTGGCTCAGGAAGAGACTGCAAGCACTGTAACACCCTAGAGAACAGCATGGAGGTGACAGAAGATTTTTTAAAGAGAGAAAACAGCCAACAGAAGTACCACTAGGACAATGAAAACTGATTTGTAGGGGATGGCGGCGTTCTAAGCATAGCCCTTGCCTATACAGACCCTCTATAGTCCCGCAGCCCAAAGGCTTGGGAAGATGGTCACCTACTCACCCTCAGCCTCCTCAAGGAATCTGCTAGTTCAGTACTCAACTGCACATCTATGTCAGGATCTTCGTACCTGCCAAAGAAGAGAGAAAAAGGCATATACTTAGAAATATCAGAAACAATACAGCCAAGTTCTGCTTGGTTCCCCTCAGCAGTATAAATCAGTGGGTGCCTCCCAGCTAAGGCCCAATCTCCCACCTTGCCCTTGCTCTTACTTCAGTCTGCCAAGCCGCCTGGGCTTGTTGGCTTCCGCCTTTCGCTTGGCCTCCCGCAATCGCTTCCGGCGCAGCAGCTCTGCCTCCCACCGCTTCACCTGTAGTCGGATGGACCGCAGCTGGAAGAGCTCTTGCCGCCGGCGCCGTGCCGCCTTCTCGCCCAGTTCCCGGGCTTTCTGGGTGTAGAGAAAGAGCTGGGTGAGTGAGTTGCTGGAGAGGATAAGAAAAGGCCTTGTACAGGACAGGGTGTAAATACCTTAAAGGCACCAGATCTCATCTGATCTTGAAAGCTAAGCAGGGTCAGCCTAGTTAATACTTGGATGGGACACTGCCAGGTGCCGTAGGCTATATTTCGGACAAAGGAATTGGCAAAAAATACCTCTGAATATTCCTTGCCTAATAAAACTTTATGAAATCCATGGGACAGATGTTGACAGATGACTTAAGGTACACACACACACACACACACACACACAGGACAGCTCTTGCTCCTTTTACTCCCTTTTTCCTTACCCGCAGCACTCCCTGCAGGTTAAGGCAATTCTGAGCAATCCTCTAGCCAGGACACGATGACTGGGGCTCTACCAACAGACAAGGGGACCTAGAAGCTGGTTCCCTCCCTCCTTCCTCATAGCTCTTGCAAGGAGCAGATGGCAGGCGCTGGGCTCTGCCAGATGGCTGCATGTTCACGAGCTGCAGCGGTGGCAGTGGCGGCGGCAGCAGCGGCGACAGAGAGGATAATCAAGCTCCCTTTGGCAAGCGGCCCAGGAGGCAGTCCAATTGCTGCTGCTGCTGCTTCTCAAGGGCAGCTCAGAGAGCAATGCTACAGCAGCAGCTTCAGGTGCCTCTGCAGGAAGGACTGCGGTCACAGGCATACTATGCGTTCGCCCAGGGAAAACAAAAACAAAAAGGCAGGGTATGCACTCACAGGCCAGTCTGTGCCTCCGCTTCACTGAAAACATCTGGAGCTGTCTGTCCAAGACAGTCCAAATTTTGCACCAAGGAAGAACTCAACTGACCTACATTAGGCAAGGGTTGTTACTGTGTGCCTTTAAGTCATTTCTGACTTACAGCAATCCTAAGGTGAACCCATCACAGGGCTTTCTAGGGGTGAGAGTGTGACACACACAAGGCTGACCAGGGAACAGAACCCTGGTCTCCAGGTTCATAGTCCAGTGCTCATAATTGCTACACCAGGCTGGCTCTCTTAGGCAAGGGTAACACATCTATACACACTTGCTCTTGCTCTGTGTATTTATTCTTCTTTTGTAAATTAAGTGGCAGAGGAAACAACTCTACAATGCAATGAAGCCTAGACTTCAGGAACTGGAAACCTTGTAACCTGCTTTGGCCAGTGAGCAATCAGCAAGAACTGTCCAGACACCTTCCAGCACAGATAATCTCCATAAACATAAATGAGGAGTAGAAACTTTTTATTATTTTAAATGAAAGTGAGATTATGAGCAAGCTGGATCCGGAGCCTGCTGGGTAGGTTTTCTATGCTCCCACAGAACGGCTGAGCAAAACAAAGCCCTGTTCAAAGGTGACTGTCTGAAAAACAATCATCATCTACTCTAGCATGAGCCTGTCTGGGGGTTGTTTTACAGCCATCTAGATTTTGAGACAGACAGTAGGAAGCAGAAGCCCACACTGTCATCACATAAAGGGTGGGCTCCAATAATGCAACTGCAGGAGCCATTGGGCTATGAGAGATGTGAACCAAGAGACTGCTAGTTCAGCCCTCATCTCTAAAGAGTTCTCAGGAGATGGTGCTCAACAAATGACTGTCTTAAGCCTACGCAAACTGCAATGTGGAGATAATGCCTACAGGGTCATTATAAAGGCTATCCTTTTCCAGCATAAATCATCCGAAATTCAAAACACAAATGGTGTTATTTGTTTAAATGTGACCACAGATGTACTCTATACATGATCCTAGCAACTCCCACTCTCTGAATTCAAAGAAATGTTCTACGACTATGCCATGGTACTGAAAAGGAGACCCAGGTCTGAGTCCTGATGCAAACAGAGCCTTGAGCGACATGGCAAGTTGCCAGCCACAGCTAAGAAAACAGAACATCATGCAAGGTTTCTGGAGAAAAGAAAATCAATCTAGAACAAACCTCTGCCCAAAATATTCCATGTTTTCTACTTCACAACCAATGAAGGAGAAAGGACTTACACAGGAAGGGGCAGTGCAACCTGTGCACTTCACGTGGCTTCCAAGGCAATGCTTCCAGGCTGCACCCGCACCCGATACTCCCAGTGTTAAAAAACAAACAAACTCGTCACGCACAGTAGGGGTGACAACACTCCTGAAAGACTCCAGGAGCAGCATTTGGGATTAGAGACATTTTACAGGGGACAAAATCTTCCTTTCACAACAGCAAATTTAAAAACATCCAGTCACTTCCATTTCTAATTGCCAGTCCTCTTTTTTGCCATTTTTTGCAACCCGAAGCAGGCAACAATTTGTGATTAGAATCTGGGGAAGAACTTCGGAATTGCCAAAGTAGACTATCCTGTTTTAAAGAGTCCAGGCATCTGGTCCTAAGATGAGATATGGGGAAGAAAAGTATGTAAGGAGTGGGATATTTATACAGAAGTGAGGGGTTCCGAGGCCTCCAATACACAGATGGAAACTAGTTTTTAGTCTTCCATGAAACTAAAGTTCCTTTCTCTCTCTTCTCCGCACTCTACAGAAACCCACCAGCCGTTTGGCCTCCTTCTCTTTCTTACGCTGCCGCTCTGTTTTCTTTTCTCCTGCTGCTGTCCTGGGAAATAGAGAGGCAGAGGCAGAGTCTTCCAGCAGTCCCTCCTCTCGGGGCTTCGAGGGGCTCTCTTGTCCCTCCTCACTGTCAGATTCCTCCTCCAAAAGTCCCTCACACTGCTCCCGGAACACTGTCTCCTGTAAGACAGTAGAAGAATTGCAATGTAAGCCAGTGGAAAAACAGTGGCACAGAAACACATCCAAACACACACATCCTGCTCAGACACCATTCCTTGCAAGCAGCTGGTTGGGGATGGTAGGAGCTACAGTCCATCGCATCTAGAGAGCACTAGGTTGAGCCAAAGTGATTTCAACCTGGAATTCTGAACAAATGGGCTGGATTTCTTAGGGCAAGCAGGCATATGCTTCTTCCCAAGTTCGATCTGTTAGTTCATTGATCATTCTGCAAACAGAGGGGAAGAACCGGATAGGGCTCCCCACAACTACCTTTGTGGTTCTGCATGCAAACATTACCCAAATCCCAATGGCAACCCCCATGTGGTTGGCTGAGCACTGCCTTGGACTGTGCCAGGATCTGGCAGAGCCCCTCATTCCCTCATTCCACAGACAAACAAGAGCATTCAAGCAGGCTGGTGCGATACTGTCACCCAAAATAGGGACCATCTTCACTTGCAATTCTGATATTACTTTTGAAGCATAAAACAGCCCAGGAAATTGCATCCCTTTCAAGGTAGAACAGCATTACTGAAAGCCTGTCAACTACGGGCTGATTACCAGCTCGTTGCCTAGGCAGGTTGCTGGCTTCCCTTGCGTGTGGGAGGCAGCTGCTGAGTGCCAGGCCCTGGCACCTCCGGGCAGGATTACTTACCAGTGCTCAGAGGCCAGCACATCCCCTTAAACTGATACAGACTTGAAAGGCTCAGCCCTATTAAGATACTAAATATACTCCTCTCCCCAGGCCAAGTATCAGGGTGAGGGGAGCAAGAGAAGAGAAAGCGGCAGAGCCAGAACATCATCTTTCCCTGGTTCTCACATCAAAGAAGGATTTAGGAAACAGTGGAGGTGCTCAAAGCCATCAAGTGACAAGGGGGGCAAGTTGGGATTTTGCAAACTGGCACTGAACTGTTGTTCTAAACCTGTTAAGCTTTGTTCCATGGACATTTATCAATCATTAATTCATGAGAAGAATGGCTATGGCAGACATTTTGAAACTCTCATCTGAAAAATGTTGGCTTAAGCATCTTGTCTGATGGTGGTTTAACGGCATGTCTTCAACTGACACGCTTTAGGAGGAGCTAGAAACAGGATGCCTTAGCCTTTCCGAGCTGGCGCTCTCCAGATATTTTGGAATATAACTCCCATCAGTGCCAGTTAGCACGGTACCTTTGTCACAGGAGTGAAGAGTTTAACTTATGCTTCTAACATCAAATTTGGCTTAACTGTATTTTAACTTTTGTATTAAGAACTTTGAAAATTGTACTTTTTTTAGATGCTATATACCACTTTGAATTCCATGACAGAAAAAAGGCAGAGTATAAAATAAATAAATAGTTTCAAACATCTGAAAGGCACCAGGCTGTTGCTTAGTGGAATGTCCCCAAAGACAGTGTTTCAAAAATACTCCCCTTCATCTTTTCATAGCAGCCTCTGTCAGAGATATAGTGCCCACAATAGAGTTCCCCCTTCCCCCCACACCTTAATATAACATAATCCTCGCTAGCAGTCAAGCACACACACACCCCTCTATGTAACCCCCACAAAACTGCAAGGAGTTATATGGTACTTTACCAACAGATTCACCATGGCATGAAATTTTGTGGATTACATTCCACTTCCTCAGGTGTATAGGGTACAATGCTAGAGGCTCAATATACATCCCATTTCCTTTTCCTCTTGAACACAATCGCAGAACGCTGGGCAGCACATAGCAAACACCTCTCTCATCTTTGGAGCTGTCCTTCCTTCCATTTTGGGCAAAGTGCTCACCTGTGTAGGGGCCTCAGCTGCTGTGGGAAAATTCAGCTGACGCTCCAGTTTTTCCTCTGCCTTCTGTCTCTTCACTTCAACTTCATGGGCCTGGAGGAGCAGTTCCTACATGGGGGAGGGGGGAGTAAAGAAGAAAGAGAGAGTCGCAAAGGGGAAAAGAAATGACCCTTTGACTCCTTCATGCAACCTTCCCAATGCTTCCAACTACAAGCCGAATTCACCAGGATGTGCTTCTCCACTCTCTGCAGAACATAAGATATAAGAACCAGTGTAGTGTATTGGTTTGAGTGCTGAACTAGTAACACTGGAAGAATAGGGTTTGAATCCCACTTGGGCACAGAAACCCATTGGGTGGCCTGGGACAAGTCCCATTCTCTCAGCCTCAGAGGAAGTCAAGGGCAAACCCTCTCTTAAAAAATTCTGCCAAGAATACCTTTTGACAGGTTCTCCTTAGGGTTGCCATTAAGTGAGAAATGACTTGAAAGCACCCAACAACAAACCCATATAAGAAACTTGCACCAATGTATGCTCTTTAATAACTAGCAGCCTGCAACTTATCCAATCAGGGGAAATATATCATAGCCGATTCCCAGCCTACCCTCCAAACTTCCAAGATACCTGGTGAGATTGGAAACTGGGGTTGTAAGACCCTCCTGACGAGATGACCTCCACGGCTGGCAACTGCGACGGCTTCTTATTCATCCTCTCTGGCCGCTACAAGAAACAATAGCAACTTTATTGGCTTAGTGCCTGAACCTTCCCACCACCAAATACCCCAAGTTTGCAAGTTATTTTTGGACTACAACTGCCAGAAAGCCAACTGGCATGGTTTTAGGTCACACCTGCTGAGCAGTTTTGAGAACTGTAGTCCAAAACCAGCAGTTTTTCAATTCTGCTCACACCTTCCCCCTGCTCAGAAACCAGCCAACAATTTACCTTGACTGGCTGTTTTTTGGTCTGCTCCAGGAACCAGGTATCCTTCCCAGACAGGGCTTGATCTAGTGGATCTATGAGAAGAGAAAACAGTATAGTAAAACTGAAGATTCTCCAAACCTAAACCTGCACCTCTTCTGAAAGGAGTATAAGATGTTTTATTCAGGCTGGCATTTGGATGCCAAGGAAAGAATAAGACAGAATAATTGACTTGTCTTTATCTATCCCACATTTGTAGGACAGGAAAAGGTATAACTTTTACTGTCAGAAACAAGTTACAAATTGAGATAGGCAATTTGTCTCCACACACTTGTTAGTGCAATCACAGGAAGGAGAACCTGTTTGAACTACACACCTGTTAGTAACCTGAAAGCACCACTACTTCTGTTTGAAGTTCTAACAAGTGGTATATGATTAGAGCCTCCCATTCACTCCAATCACCTTGACTGTGTTAAGTGGAAACCAATTCTTCTTAAGCAACACTGAGTTCCTGTTGGGGATCCTTTAAAATTTGAGGATTAAAGAGAGGTTCAGCAAAATAATAAAAAGCCAGTGTTACCAGGACCAGAAGATAAGTGATGAGACTGAAGGAACCCAATCCCTTCCTGTCAATAGAGGTAATCCTACCTTTGTTTTGGCAGTGGCCGCAAGCAGCAGAAGCAGCCCCAGCAGAAAGCGTGGGAAGGCAGCCACGTTCTGGGAGGAAGCTGGCCTCAAGGGAGGTCAATTTGTGATCTAAGTCACTAAGATTAGCCTTGAACCCTTGACCCCAGCAGATTGGGGGCAAGAGGGGAGAAGAGGAGGAAGCAGGGAAGGATAAACAGAACTGGGGGATGGCAGAGGAGAGGGTTCAACAGACAGTGAGACTGCCTCAACTGCTGAAAGAAGCCGATTTGAAAATGTGAATGCCACCCGACACCCACCTCTTCCTTTTCCTGAGCCAGAACTCCTTTAGTAAGCAACACAAGCATGCGTGGGAGGGATTCCCCACAGGGAGGAAATCCCACAGGAATAGCCAGGCTAATTGGCTGCATGGGTTTTGGGAGGCACAGGTTTCTCTCTGCCACCAAATGCTCCCAGCCATACTCCCTACCATGAACCAAAGTCCCAAAGAGTAACCTACCCACTTTCTGTGTTCATTTCCCCGCCGGTTTCTACTGCCCAACTATGCTGGCAAGAGAGCTAAGACCTGTAGCTCACAGGGTGTCATTGCTTGCTCTGGAGACACCTGCACATGTCACGGGGCCTTAGATGAGGGTGTGAATCACGCAGCCCTCCAGGTGGTGTTGGTCCATAACTTTCAACAGTCCTCAGTAAGCACTCCTCACCACTGGCTTTTTTGTCTAGGGCAGTGGGGACTTGCAGCCCAGCAGTGTCTGAAGGACACTGAATCCCATGCCTGTGTTAGGTCCAAAAAAGCTTAAATATCTAGAGCGGAAGAGAGAGTGACGAGAGAAAGAAAAGTCCCAGAAGTGGTGCTAAAGCCTTCCCAAGATATTAAGCCAATACTTGAACTAAGGTGCTGGCAAGTGCTGACCTCTCCTGGAGAAGACTAGAGTGACACCCAAAATGTTCTGTAAGTTCTCCAGCTAGGCTAGTCTTCCCCAGCTCAGTGCCCTCAAGATGCACATGAATAGAGAAATAATCAGCATCTTCGTTCCTTTCACCTAAATACATTCCATGTAACACAGAGCCATTTTGCATGTTCTGCTGACTATGCACAGTGTGAAAGTGATATCAGCAGGCAGAATCTTACCAGCGCCCCCGCTTCCCTTATCTCATCTATCTTCATCTACAGATAAGAGTCCATGCAATTTGGAGCACAACATGCCAAGAGGCAAAAATGGAAGCAACAAAGTGTGGACTGCAAACCATGGCCAGCAGAGCAAAAGATCAAGGAAAAGCAACTATAGAATGCCTGTGTGGCTCTGACCCACCGCTCTTCCTACTCTGCAGCAAGTGATACATACAGATGCTCTTCCTCTAGTGGAGGAGGGAATATCCATCATATAGCCACTAATAGCCCCCTTTTCAAAGAATTTGACATAATAGCGCAGCTTCCCTCCAGACTGCAGAGAGGAATCACAAATGCTGGCATAAAGGGTTAGGGGTCTCTTTATATGACATTTTGAGCCATGTAAAAACTTACATAGGCCCAGCATCCCAGTCTGCTGATCAGAGAATTACAACATTGCGCATAGAGCTACAAATGCACTTTTAATGTTGCCAGGCTCCCTAGAAGCAGCTGGGTGGCTGCTGTACTAACAGATAGGACTGTGGTCTGATCAGCATGGCTCTTACAGTCTTACAATGCAGCCATATCTGTCCAGTCCTACCAAAGGATCCACTCCTTATCAACAAATCTAATGACAACCCTCTATTCTCATCTCAGAATGAAGAGGGCAAGGAAACTCCACCTATGTAACTCCCGAAACCTCCTCTTCCTCCTAGATCTAAGAGGAGAACATGCAAAATTCTAGACCTCCACTCCTTCTTAACTTACTTGAATCTGACCAAATATCATAAAAACTCCTGGAGGGATTGGTGCCTCTGTCTGTTTCCTCAGGGTTGACTTTCACTGCTGCTGGTTTCTGCAACCTTTCCTGAAGAAGGCGTTCTTTCCGAGGGATCAGCCCTTTCTTTGCCAGCTTCTCCCAAAGCTGTTGCTTCTTCTTCAGTTTCTTTGCATTGGGGACCTGATGGGCGAGGATGCTGAGAAGGACAAAAAGAAGATAAGGCTCATTCATTCTCCCACCCCTTTGCAGAAACCATCTTTGGAGGTCCTGTAGCTTCTTCATATTAATGTCTACTGTTGCACATTTAAACCAATCAAGCAATACTACCATCTCCTCAAGGTTTCTTGGAAGAAAGGCTAGTAAAAGAATTATGAATTATATTAGTAATTAATCAGTAAAGGGTATAGTAACTGAAGGGAGACATTGTACAGATGGAGAGAATCTCTTCTAACCTGAAGAGTCAAGGAAGCAAGTTACACAGCAGGGACATGGAATACATGGCCCTCTAGATGAAGCTGGACTACAACTCCTAGCATATCTCACCATAGACCATCCTGACTAACGAATGAGAAGGTGTAATGCCACAATGTCTGGAAACCATCATGTTCCCCACTTCTGTCAAATTAACAAACAGCTAGCTGAACTAAGCTTAGAGGGGGAAAGGGAGAAATGACCAATTGCTTTGTAACATTGAAAGGACCAAATGGAAGGAAACGTTCACTCTTCACTACAAAGATGACAAACTACAAAAGGTTCAAAATCTGCAGTAGCTATATATTTTGATGATTTTTATGGTTCAGCTAGATACAGTGTATATCTCAGAGATACAACTGATCACTTTACTTATGTTCTTCCTTCCTAGGCCACCACCAACTTAGATTTCTTCTCTTCATACCCAAGAGACAGCTTATCCGGAGCCCCAAACAGGATGTGTGAATTCCCAAAGTTCATTGTGCATGCACACACATACACTTAGAGAAAGATGTAAGAGAAAACTTACTCTTTGGGTGGAGGCACTTTGGAATCTGGCTGTAGGATCAAGTCAATCTTCAAAGGTTTATCCTTGGCACGTTTCTGTTTTTGAGCTGAAACAAAAACAACACAGAAATCTATGATAGAGGCACAAGCCACACATACACTAGGCAAAAATATGAGATTAGAACTCAAAGGAGACCTAACTCAAACATTCAAAGTCCCCAACTCAAACATCAAACCAAACATCCCTTCCAAACCAGCAGCTCTGGTACTTGTAGTTTCCTTCACCTCCCCAATGTCCTGTTGACCACAGGTTTCAGCCAGTGGTACTAAAGCCCTCAAAGGAGAGTGCCAGGACATTATAACCATAGCAACCACTCCAGACATCCTTACTCTAGCTTCCCAAGTGAACTATTAGAGCAGTGGTTCTCAGTCTTTGGTCTTCCAGATGCTTTGGACTTCCAACTCGCAGAAGTCCATCATCACTGGCCATGCTGATGGAGGCTTCTGGGAGTTGAAGAATAAAACAGCTGGAAGATCAAAGGCTGAGAACCCCTGTGCTAGAGGAAAGGGCAAAAACAAAAGTATATTACCACTGATAGTAAGCTCTAGAATGACATGCTCCAATGATATCTGAATACAACATAAGTTGCTTCCCAGTCTAATTCAAGATGCTTGCCTTGATATATAAAGACCTGAAAGACCACCTCTTTCCATATGAGCCTGCCCAATATCTACGTTCATCAGCAGAGACCATGTTATGTGTCCCAATACCCTATCAGGCAAGGCTGGAGGATACAGGTTACACGGCTTTCTCCGTAGCAGTACCCCAACTGTGGAACCCCCCCCCCTCCAGAGAGAGGTCAGGCTGGCTCCATCACTTCTGTGTTTCCAGCAGACAGTAAAGGTTGTGATGTTTCATGCGGCCCCAGGATTCTAAAATTAGGAGTCTCTGTTCTGGCTTATAAAGAATGTTTGTCTGGTTTTTTTAAAAATAGAAATTTGGATTTATGTCCATTGTGTTTTAGTTATTTCTTCAATGAATTAATTAATCAATATATAAAGAGACGATATGTATTAAACACAATGGGAAGAAGGCACCGTCCTTTTCCTTTAGATCTAAGCTTCCATTTCTCTATTAAGTCCAAACAAAGGTGACCTACCTTTGTCTGTTGCAGCCTCTTTTGCTTCATTGCCAATGTCTACAAAGAAGAGGCTCTCATCTGATTTCTCTGACAAAGGTCCTCTGGAAAGCAAGAAAATAATGACAGCCCATTAGTTCTCAAGACAGATGTTTTTCAGTCTTCAACTGACACAGAATTTTATGCATTATAAAACAACCAACAACTATGTAAATATCCCAAGACCCATATTTTCACCTCATTTTATGTTCAACAAAGCCTCTTCACTTGAATGATTTACTCATCTGAAACAGACTTCACCCATGCCAATACAATCTTATGGATGCCTCAAGGACTCCAATTAACAACCTCTTTGCATTTTAGCAACTCTGCTCTTGCCAGAACTGCTAGCTCATAAGTACCCACAATCCGTTACTTCATTTTTATCCCAGTCACTTTCCCAACATCTCTTCCTATTGTTCCTTCAAGGAATTACTTGGCAACAATCCATTTTACGGAAGCACATACACTGCTTTTACCATACAAATAAGCAACCTTTTCATGGGCCTGGCTTTCTCCTTTAATGTTAATGTTCTCTTGTTCCTCTCCACTGGACAGCCCTGTCTGGACCATGATTTTTTGCAACCAGTTCTCTTCAACACATACCCCTTCTAAGATTTAGCAAATACTTTTAAGTTGTGAAACTACTCTATATCTACAGTCTTGTAATCTTTACAAACAACTTTTCCAACTTATGCCAGGATTGTTATCTTTGCACAAACATCCCTCATGTCACAGCAAGCTCATATCAATCCTGACATAAGTTGGAAAAGTTGCTTGGTAATCTAGTCATGTTAACTGGAAATTCTGGAAGCTGCAGTCCAAGAAAATGCCTTTCTCAAGTTCTGTTCCTGCCTTCTCCAGTCCAGCTGTATGTACTCCAACTAGCAGATGGAGTACATGCTCTTAGAATGGGCTCTGCCTACAGATTTTATCATGATTTGATTGAACCTGGAAACAAGTGCCTGAACAACATTCACTAAATCATGTGCTATGGTTCCTCCGGTTAGTTCGATATCACTACATCTGACCAGCAGTAGGTCCCCAATGCCTTTCCACCACATCTGTTTCCAACATCCTTTTAAACCGAGATGCCAAGATGGGACGAGAGAACCTCCAGTGTCCAAAATGTGTGTCTGAACAGCATGTCTGAACATCACCTTTTATTCAGGACTATTAAGGACTTTCTGTACCTCCTTCCACCACTAATGTTTTTTCATAAGTTCATTTTCAGAGCCAATTAAATCCAGCCTCATGTCTTCAACAGCAGGCGGACATCCTTGGGAAGCCCTATAAATGGGACGTGAAGGCAACAATCTTCTGTCTTTGATTCTTCCCACTAGCCTATATTCATAAGGATTCTGGCCCTGAAAACTGAAGGCTCCGTATTACTTTCTTCCCCCCGAAAGGTTCCCCCCCTTAACCTACTGCAACAACAAAAGAACTCTAAGGGCGCTTAAAGTCTACCAAATATCCGTTCATGGGCCACAGGCCACATTTACAAACAAACCGTCCATATATTTCCGCACATATCTACCTTCTAGCTCTTTTCCACATTCCCCACCATTCTCCTCTGAGACTCTAGCGCACAGAAGGACGACTCTCTCCAGACCTTGGAGGGGTTCCTTCGGGGGCTAGAAGCCCCGGAACCGCCCACCCGGCCCGGCTCCTCACCCCAACTGCCGCAGCTCGGCCGCATTCTCCTCCAGCCAGTCCCCGAGCTCCCGGCCCAGCTGCGCCTCCGGTCCCCGCCACCGTTTCCAACCCTTCTTGCGGTTCCGGGCGCCTCGGCCGCCCGCCCGCCGCGAAGGGAGCCGGCTCGGGTCGCGCGAGGTGGGGCCGAACCCAAGGAAACCCGAAGAAGCCGCCTCACCGGGCGCCTCTCCCGACGCCGCCGCACTCTGCGCCGCCATCTTGGGCCACGAGCAGCAAAGAAAGACGGAACCGGAAGTCAAGCGCCGCCGAGAGAAGCCACTTCCGCTGTTGGGCGCCATTTCCCTTACGTCAGGGAGATAATTTCCGGCCCGCGAGCGAGCGGCTTGAGTGGCATTGGGAGGGGATAGGGGAAAAGTGCAAATGCTACGCAATCTAAACGTCCGGTGCTACATCGAAAGCGAACATGCGTGCAAGATTTCGGGGGAAGGATCTGGCGGTGTCCCAGAAAATGGGAAAATCGAACTACTTCGACTATCAGAGCTCCACGAGGCAGGGCTAATGGTAAAGAACTGGGAGAGCTGTAGTTTGGAAAACACTGTGTTCTGCATGATGAGAGCCAGAACTGTATCTCGATTTTTTGCTTGGGAAAATGGAATGGGAAATGAGTAGTCCTACCGTAAGGGCAGCGTTTGCAAGAAGCCCCGCTTCAGGCAGATGAAAAGCGGGCCGCGTGTGGCCAGGCAACACTGGACTGCGGATGCTTTCGCCTAATGCCATTTCCGCACTAGACCGCTAGAGCGCCATGACTCCCCTTTGAACATCCTATGGAATTCTGAGGTTTCGGGAGGGGGCCCTTCCCTCAGCCGCAAACCTCAGGGCTCCACAGGCTGTGGACAGTGGAAGAACAGCGCCTCCGAGGCCCCTCCCTGAGCCGCAGACCCCAGGGCCGTTTCCGCACGAGACTGTTATAGCGCTATCGTTCCACTTGCGACATCATTCCACCTGGCCCCGCCCGAAACTGCAAACCCCAAGGCCGTCTCCGCACCACGCTGTTACAATGCTGTTATTTCACTTTCAACCTCCTATGGGATTTGGGGACTTGTAGTTTAGGGAGAGGCATTTAGCATTCCCAGCCAGGGAGCTCTTTGGCCTCAGGAGACTCCAAAGCCCAGAATTCCACAGGAGGTTGGACGCGGAATAAGCCGGAGACCGTCCGGCAGTTCTAAGGTGCGGCCACGAGGGGGCAGGCCAGCCCCGGGGAGCCGGGCGCTGGGCGCGGCCGGGTGGCTGCCGCGGGGGGACGTGGTTCCAGCGCCCTGCCGCCTGTTTGCGCAGAAGCTGGAGGACCGGCAGATTTGCCCCGATGGCCTTCGTGCCGCCGGATAATGCGGGCCGCCTCCCCGCTTGGGGCTTTAGCCAGAAGGAGTCTCAACTGCATCAGTTTTGGGAGAGATTTCCTGCAAGATGGACAACCTTCTATGGTCATTTCCGCACTGGACGGTTATAGCGCTGCGATCCCACTTTCAACATCCTATGGAATCCTGGGGTTTGCAGTTTCGGGAGGGGCCGGACGGCCCCTCCCGAAACTGCAAACCCCAGGATTCCATAGGATGTTGAAAGTGGGATCGCAGCGCTGTAACAGTCTAGTGCAGAAATGATCCCCCCCCCCTCTTTTGAGCCATAATAAACTGAATAATTTACTTGGGGCTCTTAGCACTTCTGATAAGCTGAATTTAATCAGATCCGTAATAGCAAAATACAATACACTCTATTAATTTTTTTTTTTTTCCTCCTGGTTCATTACAGTTTATAGGTGGGTCAGAGTTCGATGGGTGGCGGGCGAGGGTGTTGGAAGTGCACCTGCGCAAGGAGCAACGCAAAGGCATGGCTCCCCAGAATAAAAATTCTACCCCCCCCCCACGGCAATGGTTATTTTCTTTCATTTCCTGATTTTGCAGCCCGCAGGGGTGTAGGTCGGAATAAGACTTCCGCACCTCGCAGGGAGATTTTCCTTCAGACCCCGAATTGCTAGCACTGTCGTAACTTAAAAACTTAAGCCGAGCATTTAGAAATAAGAGTTTGGGCGTTCGAAAGAAAGGGGACGGGCACAATGGCCCAGGGAGTGCAAACAGAGAAAACAGAAGAGTTCTGTGCGTGAATGATTTTCAGCGCCTCACTCTCTGCCGTTCTAGAAATTTGGGGGAATGAAGGAAAATTTCATGGGAGGTGGGATTCTTACTTGGAATAATACCTTTCGCCCATCTCGAGTCCTGTTACCTACAGTGTTTCCCTTGGTCTGGTGGCAAAACTTGCTAAGAGACTTCTGGGAAGCTCATCCAGTAGTCTCTTCTGATTTTTATTTTTTACATTTTCAGAAGCGCTGGCGTTTTTGTTGGGGGGCTTTCCCCAGCAGGCCTGCATGCTTGCTCCAGCCCACCTCCCAATAGAAATAAACACAAGATTACAAAGATGCGGTAGAACAGAGCGCCAGCATTGAACATCTGGAGAAAGGGGAGCATCAAATGAGTACTAATAATGTGATCTTAATGGCTAGGAAATAGGTTCTTGTTGAAATGGATTAGCAGGTATGTTCAGATTACACTCGTTTGTGTTTTAAGGAAGATCTGTAAGTCCCTTTGAGCAAAGAATCACGCTGCTTCTGAGTTATACAACTAATACAATATTGTGCTTTTAACTTAAGTATTGTGCATCCTTCCGAAGTGACTTTGGGGGACCACAGCTCTCGGAATCCACGAGTAGCTTGGCCTGATGGATTCAGGTAGCTGTAGTGCAAAAAAGAGTAACGTTATGAAGCTCTCTGGATGAGTAAGGTAAATGGAATGTGTGTGTGTGTCTGTTTCTGGATTTGTTCAGGCAAGCATGTCAGGGCTGCATGCCAGCAGGAATTGCACCACCCGCTATTGGCATGGCCCCCTCCCACATGCTTTTGCACAGCCAGTGCGGTCTTTGGACCATGAAAGCTTCCTCTCCAGCCCTGCTTCTCAAAGAGTAAGTTCCACTACATTCAATGAGGCTTCCTTCTGGCGAACCCAGGGCCCTTTCCGCACTAGTCTGTTACAGCGCTATTATTCCGCTTGCAACATCCTATGGAATCCTGGGGTTTGCAGTTTCGGGAGGGGCCAGCCGGCCCCTCCCGAAACTGCAAACCCCAGGATTCCATAGGATGTTGCAAGCGGAATAATAGCGCTGTAACAGACTAGTGCGGAAATGGCCCAAGGCTTGCTCTGTGAAGTTGTATATCAGGAAAACCTGGTTTAAATGCTAGCTCTGCCACATGCTCATTGTCTGATACCACGCTATCATGCATGCAGAGGACGACAGTCTGGATATGCAGCTCCACCCTGTCTGTTCCCCCGATGGCTGTCGATTCGGGGGAGCGGCTGCTTTTTTGGCCGTTTTCCAACTAGGAGGGAGTGGCATCCGAGGCCGTTTCCGCACTAGACTATTATAGTGCTTTTAGTCCACTTTCAACATCCTATGGAATCCTCAAAGGCCCCTCCCTAAACTGCAAAGGCCGGGATTCCGTAGGATGTTGAAAGTGGAACAATAGCACTATAACAGTCTAGTGCGGACGTGGTCTCAGATGGTGAAGACGGATCCCAGGTCGGAACTGAGGGGAAGAGAAATGAGGTAGCTTTTCATCTGAGAAGGTGTTTTTGTTTCTCTTCCCCTTGTGGTGGAGATGGGACGTCTCTTGTTCTCTGTGCCACCTCCCGCTTTCCTCCCCCAGCCAGTAAACAGAAGTAGCAGCAGCAGCTGTCAGCCCCAAACTTGACAGATGCCTGGGTAGAGGAGATTTTGGGCAGTGCGGAAGGTGCTAGTTTTTGCCCCATCCTAAAGAAAAAAGAGATTTGTGCAATGCAGAATTATGCATCATCATCATCATCATTATTATTATTATTATTATTATTATTATTATTATTATTTCTACTCTGCTTTTCTTCTCGAGAGAACTCATTGCCAGCAGAATTCCATCCAGTATGTGGCCTAACTGGGTAAGCTACTGTTTTCTCAGCATCTGTCTCTCTACCCACGAACACACAAACACCACCATCACCGTTGCCTGTGGTTGTGTGGGTAAGAATGCCGGTAGATTTATGGGTGTTTTGCACGCGTCTCTACATCGCTCTGCTGAAATGAAGAATGAGATTAAGATTAACAGCCATACATTTTTGGGTTATAGGACTGTGAACTCTATTCACTTCTGATACTCAGAAAAAATTATTTGATTCCACTTCCCATAACTCTTCAGTTGCATCTTTTGTACCATGCTCTGGTTGGTAGATCTCGGGTTCAAAAGGAGGAGGAAGGAAGATCAACAAGCCTGACCTTTACCCACCCCTATTGTCAGAGGTTTGGAAACTTCCCCTTTTTGGGACCACAGCTCCCAGAATTCCCCAGCCAGCATAAGGAATTCTGGGAGGTTCTGAAAAAAAAAAGAACTTTTCTGACCTCTTTCTGGTTGTGTGCCATCAAGTCATTTCTGACTTAGGGTGATCCTAAGGTAAACCTAGCACAAGGTTTTCTTGGCAGGAGTTGTTCAGAGGAGCTTTGCCACAGCCTTCCTCTGAGGCTGAGAGAGTGTGACTCAAGGTCACTCAATGGGTTTATGCGGCCTGACGGGGGCTTGAACTCTACCTCCAGAGTCCAAGTTCAGCATCCAAACCGCTGTGCCATGCTGGCTCTCTTCCAAGATTTGTCTGACGTACGTTAAACCGATAGCTGGGGTTTTGTTTTGGCTCTGCGGCGTGGTGGCTGGGGAATTCTCCGAGCTGTACTCCAAAAAAAAAAGGAACTTTCCCAGTCTCATATCTACCCCGCGCTGTATATGGTTCAAGGTCTCTGTTACGACAGGGGAGCCGGTGGCTTTCCAGATGTTTAAGGACAGCACTTCCCGACAGCACATGCCAGCTAGTCCGTGATGCTGGAGGATGATGGGAGGGCCAGATATTCTTCAGCCTTGGTCTGTAACAATGCTAAACACAGCAGTGCTTGGTACTAGGGTACAAGAAGAAACACAAAGGGAAATCCCGGAGCGTGTCTTATTTCTATGTGGCGTCCCAGAGGCACCAGAACCGCCTGCGTCATCCTCTACCCAACCGCCAATTTTCCACACAAACACACTGTGTGCTTGGCTCTGTGAGCGTCCCTAACACTCATTTCTCCCGTTCCTGCCCCACCTTCTACCTCCCTCTTTTTCCAGCACCCGGAAAATGTTTTAGGACTCTGCTTTGGTTGTGCCCCTCTTCTGGTGAGGGCAGAATGGAGAGCAAGTGAGGATGCACGAATAGCCGTTACGTGTGTTCCGAATCAAAACTTGGAAATTGCAAACAGGCAGGGAGGGATAGAATTACGCTCCCCGCTCCCATACAGAGGGGAAATCCTGTATTAAGGTGGGCTGATCGCTATGACACAAAAGGCCATTCTCCCACCCTCTAGGCAGAAGAAGTAGTGCGTCCGGCAGCTTAAAATAGAGGAAACAGATCTAGGAAACCCATGTTCTTGCTGGCAAATGTTTAATCCATATTTACTGCCCTTTAAAGACCTATAATGTAACCACTGTTTTGTTCATCAACAGTGTCGAAAAGCAGCCTCAGCCTGAAACTGGAAACCCTAGAGGTACTGGACCGCAAACTCCATACCCAACCAGCGTATTTGGGGATGCTGAGAGCTGTCGTCCAACACGACTGGAAGTCAGCCATTTCGGGAAAACTGGAGGATGGGTGGTTTCAGCTCCGCAGAATGCTTTCCCTTGAGAGACTTCTAAGTTTCTCCTCTTTTTGGCCTTGCATTTTTGTAAAAAAAATTCCACAGGAGCTTTGGGGATTAACTGGCATCCACTTAAAGTACGTTTTGGGTTGTTTATGCTTTTGAGAAACCTTTGCTTGTTTTCAGTTTGGCTTAAGCCAGTTTAATTTGCGACAATGTTGGAAATAAATCACATACCTCGCAATATTTCGCAGATGAAAACCAAGATACATGTGGCTAGGAAACATCAGTATTATCAAGATGACAAAAAAGTTATTAAGGAGGAGGAACTCACAGGCTTGAAGCGGCTGCAGCAGTTGGCTTTTATCTGATTGTACTGGGAAGGACAGGATTCTGCCCTCTCCTCTCCCTTGACGGGGTTAATGGAGTACAAATTACTTTTACACTTTGAGCTCAGGCCATTTCTGCACGAGTCTGTTCTAGCGCTATGATTCCACTTTCAACATCCTATGGCACCCTGGGGTTTGCAGTTTCGGGAGGGGCCGGCCGGCTGTTTTAAAAGCAGCTGAAAAAGTGGGATGACAGAGGATTGATCAAGACCGTCCCTGCCAAACGGAGACAGTTGGCAGCTAAGTTATCATTTGTAAGTTGCATTAAGAACTTTGGACTGTGGAGGACGAGAGAGCTAATACGCCACTATATATATAATGGAGAGAAATAAATAGCTGCCAGAAGGGTGGATATAAACCCTCCTGCTCAGTTATTTCATTCCATGCTTATTAGTCATACGAGAACTGAATCCATGTTATTTGGGGTTTGTGAATATCCTCTTGCCTCCTCGACTGCGGTGATTAAAACTTGCTCCGAGCAATCATCCAGCGAAGCTTTTCAAAAGTCGGTGGTTTCCAAGCTAGGGGTGGGGTGTAGTCAGCTAAAAATTATTAATAGAATTAGGCTAAGCAGAGGAAGAGAAAATTCACGAAGCCTGTTTACTTTTGCAAATTCTTTCGCTGGGCTGAATTTTAAAAATACACTGGGGTTGTTGCTGTTTTTCCTAGCACTTAAAATCTTAGAGTTTCTCCAGGCAGTTTTGCTGTGAATCACGTCCCCTCTCCCAGTTCAAAAGGGTTCCCAGCGAAGTCATCCTGTCCACAGAGCCTCCATAATGCTGGTTCTACCCTCTCCTAACACAGGGAAGGCTAAGAGCAGGTTGGGCTCGATGGGAGTCTGCCCTGCTGCCAGCCCCGCTGTGGGATCGCTTGTTCAGAGCAGCTTGGTACTGCCTGTTCTTTTTGACCAGAGAAAGGAATTTGAAAGTTTCCTTTGGCCAGGCTGGGAGTGCTCTGGCGACGGCCCAGCCAGTGACTCACACGGACTGGGAACACTTGCCATGCCCTGTGATACAGAAAAGCTGCGTGGAACTCCAAAACTGGTCCCTAGCCCCCAAAAGCTCCGTGGTGGCCGCCTGATCATCTCGGATTGCCTACGGGCAGAGCTTCCCAGAGTTCCTTTCTTGGACTACAACGTCCCAAATGCCAATGGGCTATGGGATTCTGGAAGCTGCAGTCCAAAAGTAACTTTAGGAGTTATAGGGGATGAATCCTGTATAATCTGGGGCAAAGATATTTAGAAAATCCATATTGAGCAAGGGGTTGATTTGGTGGCCCAAGAGGCCCCTTCTAACTCGATGATTCTAGGACTCAATGACTCTAATAGGATGGGAAAAGACTGTTGTCTGAACTCCAAGAGAGCTTCCATACATGATTGTAGGCTGTCCTAAGCTAGACCCAGAAACTTCTTCTGACATTACCTTAGTGAACCGGGGTAACACAGATAGAACTATTCTGGTGCTTTGTAAGGAGGCACACAGATCCACCCAAACAGCCGATGACTGGCCATGACAAGGTGCCACAAAAACCCCTTCGTACCACCACCCGGCTGGCTGATGTCATCCTCCCTTGGTACTTTCTCAACTTTTCCACATAAGTGTGTGGCCAGAACTTTTAAGTCCTGTCCGCTTCAAGCAGGATCTTCTCGGTGGTCGCACTGCAGCTCTAGCATGCTTTCCCGCAACAGGCTCATCGGGCCACAGTTTTCATACCATTTCAGTCCCACATCGCAACACTATTATTCTTCCAGGCTTTTAATTTAAGCTGGTTAGTTTGATCCCAGTTTGTGTCTCGCTTTTTGTACAGATGTGTTTATAGATCACACTAGGGTTGATTGCATATTTTATTCCCTTGTTTTCCTAGCAAGCTACACCAATGCTTAAGATCAGGGAGAGGTGTACATTCTCATCATAGATATATACATAAATATACACACACCAAAATGTTTTGAAAAACGTTAGAGCGGAAAGTGTGTATTTGAATGTTGGGTGCTCAGGTGAGGTCCAGATTTTTTTGTCTCACTGATCAGCCTGATTCAATGACAGGAAAAAGAGGGGGCAGAGCCTTGCCCTTCCCAGCAGGCTCAGGCAAAAGCAAACTACTGCGGCCTCTCCTAGCTTGTGTATTCTTCTTCCTTAATAACTTTTGCCATCTTGACCACGCTCTGATGCTTCTTGGCTACATGTGTCCCAGTTTTCATGTATAAAATGTTGGAGGGTATGTCAGGTGTACATCCGAGTCCGTTCTAAAAATGGCGTCCTCCCCGTATGAGTGGCACTGGGTTTGACTGAAAGGCCAAGAGAGCCTGAGACTTGATGTACGCTTTCCCATAGAGGCTATCGCCTCTGTGACGGCATCCACCACGTGTCGCTGCATGGAATGAACAAATAGAGGAGACTCAAGCTGGTAAATGTAAATGTTTTATTCCAGCGGAAATGCTGTTAGAGGCACATCATCAAAGCAACAAGGCCCACCTGGAATTCAGACTGCACCTCTGGGTCCCCGGAAGACTGCAAAAAGGCTGGCAGCCGGACCTCAGGAAATGTTGGTCAGCAAGGGTCCTTGGACCTCCCCCCAGCTGGAACGAAATGCATTGCCTTGATCCCGATGTCTGACGGAGAACTGCCACGTGAGCCTTCTTGCCGTAGCATCTGCCAGATGAGGAAACTCTGTCGGTGCCAAAGAACGGGGACAGGGTGCAGGGGCTTCCCACCCACCCCTACAGGAAAGGTGATTGAGGATGGCCTTGCAGGTGCAGAACATTTGCAGCAAAACGAATCAGGCTAAAACTAAGCAAATGTAAACAAGGATATTCATAGGGTTTTTTTTTCCATCTATAGATAATTTGCATCAGTTGCTCTGGCTGTGGAGTTTGGGGGTTGGGTTGCCAATGCTGGTGTTGTTAACCGGTGTGGTAGAATACAGCTGCGAGGCCTGACTAGAGGATAAAGCCCACCCTACAACATTGGGGTAAGAGGCTGAAGGGGGGGATTAGCACCAGCGCTTCTCAGACTATCTGACGCAGGGGGCCAGAAATTGTTTCTCTCGTTTATCAAGGATCAGCACAGCATTTGTGCCCATTGCTTACAACTGTTTCCTTCCTGGGAACTCTCTACGGACCGCTGGCCAATGGCTCACGGACTGCTACTGGTCCAAGAACCATGGCCTTCAGTGGCACGGAGATATACCACAGTGTGAGCCTTTGAAGGAAGCACTCTCTGGGGGGGGGCAACTGTGCCAAGTCTGGAAGAGCAACTTCCATCACTGGTGAGACTTAGCGATGCCGGCTTTTTGGAAGGGCTTGCGACAGGAGCACAACGCCACGTGGTGGGTTTTGGGGAGGTCACAAAAAGTAGAAACGTGTGACCTATAGACCCCTCTTTCTCCACCCCATTGTAGGGATCCATCATCCTCATCACCTCCAACCGTCCTGATTTGGCAGGGACAATGCTGATTTTAATTTTGTGGCATTACACTTTTTCAGCTCCTTTTACGATGTCTCTCTTCTCCCACATTTCCCCTTTGTTGTGGTTGTGTACCTACAAGTCAATCCCAACTAAGGCAAATCTCTCGCGGGGCTTTCTTGGCAAGGTTTGTTCAAAGGGAGTTTGCCGCTGAGCCTGCAAGAGTGTGACTTGCCCAAGGTCACCCGGCAGGTTTCCACGGCTGAGCAGGGATTCAAACTCTGGTCTCCAGTCATAGCCTCTATATGACATTGGCTCTCACCCTTTGTCTTTACATGACTTCAGTTGCTGCAAACTGAGTTCAAAGTGCAAAAGTAGTTTGCACTCAATTAACTGGGGAAGGGGAAGAGGGGCTGAATCTTACCCTTCCCTGTAGCCTCAAGCAAAAGCAAACTGCTGCGGCCTCTCTTGTTTTGTCCTTACTAATAACCTTTGACATCTTGACCACACTCTGATATTGCTTGGCCACATATATCCTAATTTTCATCTGTAACGTGTTGGAGGTTATGCATCCTTGCAACTTTTCATACAGGCTTCTGGCTGCAGGTCAGTTTCACACCTTGTTCCTTGGCTATTCTACCAGTCCAGAAATCTTCACCAAATTCTCTAATACGCAACGTCAAGTCACCCCTAAGGCAAACTCCAAGCAAGACAGGCAGATAAAAGCTGCTCTTACCTATCAAATGAGAATACGCATGTGATTTTTGCAATGCTATAATAATAAACTTGATGGTGAATGGTGACGAGGAAGTAGCTAGTTCAACACTTGAGTACAGTGAAAAAAAAATCAGATGAAACAATTTTATATGAAGCAATGTGGATGGAATAAAATTTTCTTCCTTCCTAACATAGTTCAAACCACAAGTATTCACATGAAAATAAACTTGTCCTGGATCGGTTACCCTTAAAAGACTGCATGAACACAGCTGGAGAAAACAGTAGACTTGGACAGTGCTTCTGATAGTTGTTTGCTATCCAAACAATGTAATCAGTAGATGGAATGTTGTGTGTGTTGGATAGAACCCTAAGCTTTCTTATGCCAGGGCAAAATCATTTATCTAACAAGAAGACAGACATCTTGGGAACCTCTTTTTTTATAACAAATATAACAAGTTGCTAGACCTCGTGATTTTAAGAAATAGCTGAATTTTTTTTCACTTCCATTTTTGTCTTTATAGTTCCCTTGAAATTAGAAAAAAAATGGAAAAAAATTTCCAAAAACAGAAGCAAGAGATGTGTGCAAGACCAAGCAAAAATATACGAACATATATAACTAGGAACCTGCTGCCTACAACTTGGCTTCTTATTTTGAATCAATGTGTAAAATCCAGATTTCCTTCCGAAGCTTGTTTCGACATCCCACAGCCCCTTCTAGATTAGTCCTTTATCTACCTTCCTAGAATACAAGGAGCATCTTGGTTGTGCTGTGTATGAGCATCCGGTGATTTTGGTTGTCTGCCTGAGAGAATGTGACTTGTTCAAGGTCACCCAATGGTGAGCTATGAATTCCATGGCTGAGCTAGAATTCAAACCCTGGTCTCCAATAGTAATCTCTACATAACACCGGCTCTCGCTCTTTGTCCTCAGCGTACTTCATTTTCTGCAAACTAATTTCAGAGTAAAAAGTAGTTTGCAGTCAAATAACTTGGAAGCAGAGAGAGGAGAGGACAGAATCTTGTCTTTCGCAGTAGGCTCTGGCAAAAGCAAACTGCTACAGCATCTATAAGCTTGCGTGCACGGCATCATTTGTAACTTTTGCTATCTTTATGTTGCTTGGCTACGTCCTGGTTTTCATCGGGGAAATGTTGAAGGGTACCTGATTCCAAGCAGAAGTCTGAGTAGGACAGCAGCCGTAATGCATCTCCAAGCAAGGCGGCACGTATTTTGAATAATAAAGGATCCGGGAGAGCCATACTAAATGGCAAAGTTAAATCACATAAATGTAGGCAAGGCATACTTGTGTTTCATTATGTAAACAGCAGCTCATTGTGGTTGCTATTTACATGAAAAAAACAAAGCAAAAATCCTTCAGCAACACTGCATTCACATAGTTAAAAAAAATAGGGATTTAAAGCTGGGAGGGGCAACGTCTCTCAGCTGGAGAGATAAATTCAGCTTTAGAGATGTTCCCATTTCAAAGATGTGGTCAGTGGGACGAGGGATTCCACGGATGACTAGCAAAAGATCGGGACCAAAAATACGAGGCTATTTTAAAGTTCTTGCTTCTAATAAACTTTAGGAGAAGCGCGTTGACATTTTAGAATTGGGGGCGAAGAACGGCACCAAAGGGTAGTGTCATGAGAAAGGGGGTGTGGCTCTCTGGGGGACACCAGGAGGGCCATATCTAGCCCCATAGCCTGAAATGTCCCCCTCTGCCCCTAAGACTACAGTCCTCTGGCTTGTTGTTGTATGCCTCCAAGTCATTTCTGGCTTATAGTGACCCTTTCATGGGGTTTTCTTGGGAAGATTTGTTCAAAGAGGTTTTGCTTTTCCTTCCTCTGAGGCTGAGAGAGTGTGAGTTGCCCACGGTCACCCAGTGGTTGAGTAACGATTCCAACTCTAGTCGCCAGAGTCATAGTCTGACACTCAAAATACTATACCATGCTGGCTAGTGTGGCTATGCTGGTATCCTTTTTATGTTGCACATCTGATGAATAGAATCTTAGCAGAAAAGCCCTAACTGTATCTTTCTCCAGTGATGATAAAACTGTAAATAAATAATTGACAAACGGAATCCTCACGGGTGCCTTCCCAAGATGGATGCGTAAAATCATGCTTCCTCATGCCCCTTCCACCATCCCTTTGTGCCAAGTCCCTTTGGGAAAGAGCAGGGGCAGGAACCGTTCAATTCTACCTGCAAACAGAGGGCATCTCAAGGCTTGAACAAGTTACTTTTTGGAGCTGTAGCTCCCAGAATCTCCACAGCAAGTGTGGTCACTGGAAATTCAATGAGATTCTGGGACTTCCCCTCAGATAAGGGGTTCCTCATCATTTTATCCCTCTCAGCCTGATCTTCTTCTTTCTTAATGAAGGGAGTGTTTATGGCATAACTTTGTTTGCATGGAGAAGAAAACCTAAACCCAAAACATTTAAACAACTTAAGTGTTCCCTCTCTTCCTTCTGTAAAGCTACAACCTCCCATTTTTGCTTCAGAGTGATCTAACAGGCCTGTATCCAGTACATCACTATCATGAAGACACTTACATCAAGTGGAAAAGAACATCAGGCCCTGAGACTGGGAACTGGAGGCTACCTAGTAGAGATTCACCCTTTACATCCCTCTCCCCTTCTGCAGCTCTGGCCAAATGAGGTTGCTGTGGAAGATGGGCCACTTTAAAAAAAAAAATAGGCCAGAGTAGGTAAAAGAAATACTTGCTCCCTAATCTCTGTTTAGGTTTGCTCATGGGGTTGGATAAATTGGTGACAACTTCCCTAGCCTTTTCCTCCTTAAAATGTTTCACACTCCTAATTCATCTTGTTCCACCCTCGGTTTGAAAGAAGGAGTTGGGAAAACACAGACAATATTGCAACCGCACAAAGCTGTTGGTAGGTGCAGAGTATCCCACAATCAACTCCATGGAATCCCAACAGGGGAGGTTTAGTGAAGATTAGATGTTTGCCATTCCTAATGGATAAGGAGCACCAGTGGATCTGGGGCCAGCTAGAGTCCAAGCTGGCAGAAGAGCTGAGGTCTGCTAAAGAAGGTCAAGATTGACATGGTTTGGAAATTGAAGTTGGTCTTCTCTTAAAATGATGTGGATTAGACTGCAGCCACCTGAAACAGTCTGAGTCTGAGTCTGGTGTGGAGAAAGCAGTGTTCTTATGCAATACGCTTGTGAAGTATGGAGCCCTTTGAGTCTCGTTTCTGAAGAAGGAAAACATCTTAGAAAAGTCCAGTCCAGTACAGGTGGATGTTTGGTCATTGGTACAACTAGAATGAAGGCCCAGAAGTGGACAGTTGAACTGGAAGGCCGATTGTAATAATTCCAACTAGGCCTGACGGAGCAGAGTCTTCAGAGATATGAAGCCTGCTGAGACACACCATTGTCTTCTTGAGTCTGGTAGGGACAGAAGATGAAGCAGAATGTAGCACTGAGGTTTAGTTTGAAGGAAGAAGCAGGAAGAAGATCACCTGATGTAATCCAGCACATGACTTCTAAGCGGGAATGAGGGCTTCATAAGGAATTCATGCCTTTAAGATGTCTTCTTAAGCTTGACATGGGTTGAAAATAAAAGTTGGAAGAGAACCAGGGCCTACTAGAGCAGTTCAAGCCTGGCATAAGGATGGGAGGCAAGATCTCAAGAAGTCTTCTTATTCAGCTGACCCCTTCTGCCGACGCTTAGAAGGTGGCACGAGATGGCGGGGCAGATCAGATGGTAGGCCATGACCTTCCAGCTTGACTTCGATCAGATGGCTGGCAAGAGCAAACTCCTCATCGTCCAGCATGCCATCACGGTCTACATCGCTGAGCTTCCAGATCTTACCAAGGACAGAGTTGGGCAACTTGGTAGTGACCATCCAGTTCTTGGCCTTTGTGCCACTCAGCTTGCCATCCATTGGTGACAGGTTATAGAAGATCTCATCGTATTTGGGCTTGTCCTTGGTCACCACCCACTCATCATCATCCATCCCCTCATAGGCCCCTTCGGTTGCTCCCTCAACAAAGGGGCCATTTCGGGTGCCATCAAAGGCACCACCTTGCACAATCTGCTCAGGGACTTCCGTCTCCTCCTGGCGCAAAAGGGGCATCAGCTTGGCAATGTCTAGAGTCAGCAGCTCATCCAAAGCATCCATTATGCGTGGCTTTAGTCCATGGAATTTGGTGAAGTCATGCACCATCAGCAGTTCCTGGGGAAAAAAAACAATCAGGGATGGGGAGATGACACAGTCCAGAAGAATGGTTCTGCATGCTACAGTCAGTGTTTCTCCCCTGGCAGCCCTCAAATACAACACTACAATCTTTAATCTTTCCTTCTCCAAAAAACTTGGATTTCAGCTGCCAGAATCCTTGATTATAGGCCATGTGGAAGGTGCTTCTGACAACTGAAGCCCAAAACATCCGGAGGCCTGAGGTTTTAGAATCACTGTATTAAATAACAATGACGTTGTGCTGTGAAACCGGTTAGGATTCTGCTCATGTGTCAGCACACACCTCTGGCCAGTGGAGGGAGATCAGATGTATTGAAGCCATGTTCCTTAAGAAGCCTCTGGCAACATCAAGCTAGCCAATAGCTTGTCTGCCTGCACAGAATCGTAGAGTCGAAAGGGACCACAAAGGTCATCTGGTCCAACTCTTTGCCATGCAGGAATGCACAATTAAAATACTCCCCAAGGATGTCCACCCAACTTCTGTTGAAAGACCTCCAAAGAAGGAGAGCTCACCCTCCTCTGAAGCACTATTGTCCACTCATGAGCAGCTTTTACGGTCCTCACCTGCATCTTGTTGCAGTCAGGGAAATCACCAGGTGAAATGTGATGCTCAAGTTGGATCTTGGCAAAAATAACAGGCAGTTTGTTAATGAGCTGTTTCTTCTTGTTCTCTTTGCCAAAGACAGAAGGCATCTCCTTCTTCAGATGGCTGATAATGTGGGCATGGACCTGGGTCCAGGAAACAGAAGGAGTCCATTAAATGCTGAGACCCCCCTCCCCATGTTAGAAATGTTGAGTCTTTGAAGACGGAGCACAACAAAAGAGGCTGAACCCCAAGCGCTGTTGAAGAATTACCACTTTTCTACCATTGGTGGAACTGTCATGACGTCACAGAGTGTTCATGGGTTTTCGAAAGTTATTAGAAAGGAGGAGGAGACAGAGGAAGAACGGTGACAAACAAGGAAGCTTCTGTGGGGCATTGGTCAGTGTGGAAAAGCACACAGGTCAGCCTAACCTCAGGTGGGGCAGAGGCAGTGAAGCTAGCAATGAGATCACCCGAAAGCAGAAATGTTCACTGAAAAGAGAGAAAGGATCCAAAGCTAGGAAAGGCTAGGAAGCTGGCTGGAAAGGAAAGAAATGCCAAAAAAACAAGAAAGCTTAAGAACGTTAGTTTTGGGATGCTGTATGTGCCAGAATTCCGGGAAATTTCTGTGAGGTACAGTCTTTTTTAAAAAGTTACTTTTACAAGCTATGGCTATGCTAGTTGTTTGGTGTTCTTTGTGCAGGAAAGGGAGATTTGGAGAGCCAAAAATGATAAGGAAGCCAGAAGCAGGAATAAGTTCTAAATTCACACCAGCAGTCTAAGACTACCAGTGAAATGGTCTAGGAAGAGGGAAGGAGGCTAAGGTATTCCCTTGAGCTGTTAGTTAGGGTGTGACTGATGAAGCACCAGGATTTTACAGAAGTTTCTACCACTGAAACCTTGCCTCCAGAGGAGAGGCTGCAGCCTTTACTTCTAAACAGCAGAGCAGTTACAGACTGCTTCCCCCTCCCCAGGTGTCCTCTCTCCGTACAGCCTTTTTGAGGTCATTTTATTCCAACCCTTAGCTGGATTTATGTCCCAGCACTTCCTGCACCAAGCGACACAGTCTATTGTCTGGGCAAGCAGAGAAATCTCCATAAAGTCAGCTGGGTGCAGACAGTGTCTCTTGAGGTGGTGACTAAGCTAGCACGGTAGGCGCCTGGAGTGTGAGCGGGAGGCTGGAGACCTCAGCAAGACAGGATGCAGCAGGAGACAGGCAGAGGACGCATCCATGAAGAGCAGAAAAAGAAGCCAGGTTGTAAATCTTGCCTGTACATCTGATTATATAGGGGATGTCTGAGCTAAATAGGAACGTGGGGCTTTGAGTTAGGTCAGAAGTGGGAAACTCAGGCTCCTGAAGAATTTTGGGAGTGAAACTCCAAAAAAAACCCCCAAGGAATTCTAGGAGATGTAATCCCAAAACGGGGAATTGTAGTTGCAAAGTGACTTTCCACAGCTCTTCTGCTTCCTTTTATCAGTTTCCAACCCAAAGTGACGCTGTGTGGTCACAGGATCCTCATATCCCCAAGATTCCACTTCTTTTTGAATCCAGTCATGCTTTTATCTCGCTGCCCATAATGCCAGGGCTGATGCTGCTACTGTGGAGGTCTATTTGTCCTTTTGTGTGTTCGGCCACCAGCAGCCTCCCCCGCCATCACAAGGCTGGAGGAAATTGCCACTGGAAGGCCCGTCATAACGCAAATCCACCTTCACAGGTGACAGGAAGAGATAAGCCTTCCTTAACTTTTTGGGGACACCTCAGAAACTTCCTGAACTTTTTGGCTGCCTTTCTAGGAAATTCAGGAATGCTGTAAACAATAGTTCCTTTGCAAAAAGGAGCGTGTGCTGAAAGAACAAGGAGAAGAGATCATCTTTCCTTTCCTGCTTGAACAAAATGGCCCAGCATTCTCCATGCAATGTTTTCTAAAGGAAACCCCACATTGCAGCTTTCCGCACTCCTAGATGCTTGCCCACCAGTCCTGCCATAATGGCGCTACTGTTAATGCAGCTTCCTGAGACACACGTCCATGAAGAATCGTGCCATGTGTTGCACCGCTGTGTGTTGGAACTGGACCACGGCCACGATAAGTTAGCAAAGGACCATACAATAGTTTTTGGAAGGGATTGAAAAGACGGCTTGCTCTCCAACTGACCGAATTTGGCAGGAACAGATCCAATTAAGTTTCTCTTGTCCCACTTTTTCAGCTGCTTTTAAAATTTCCCGGTTTCTCTCTCCTCCTTCCCCTTTTCCCCCTTTGTCCTCAAGCTTAATTCAGTTAATGCAGACTGGGTTCAAGGTTTCAAAAGTAGTTTGCACACAATTGCCTCAGCTGGAGGTAGAGAAGAGAAGGGGGCCCTTCCCAGTAGATTCAGGCAAACGCAAACTATTACAACTGCTCCCAGCTTGTGTGTTCTCCCTCATTAAGAACTTTTGCCATCTTGAAGTTTTGTGGCCACATTCTGAAGTTGCTTGGCCACATGTGTCCCGGTTTTCATTTGTGAAATGTTAGAGAATATTAGATGGATTATGCTTTTTTTTAAAAAAAAAAAAAAAGAGGGAAACTAGCAACTCCAGAACTTGGAAATGTTCTTCTTTCGTCCCTAAATGACAATTCCCATAATTCTCCAACAAGCATATTCTGGCTGGGGAATTCTGGGAGTTACCATTTTTAAAAAATTCCAAGCTCTCAATCTGATGCATACCCAGGGCTAAGCTTTGGGTGGCGTGTCACCTCACCCCTCTACTTTTCTCCAGTGTTCCTTCATCCACGCTGAGATCCACAGCCAAAGGCACAGTAGGAGAGACAAGGCTGTGTGAGTCATTTAATCAGGACTGCAGTAAGGTGCTACCTCATTGGAAAGGCTTAATGAGGAAACCAGAACAGAACATGTTGGTGGTGGTGGGGGCCACTGGAAAATAGGAAAGAGATGGCCAAGTTCATAAACACATTATACCCTCAAGCACAATGCACAGACTTCCTCCATAGGGATGTAACCATTGTTCCAATTGGAGAGTGGGTGGGTTGAAGTCCCTTCCCTATTGCTAAGGAGAACAGGAAAAGCAGCAGCTTAAAAAACTGACATCGAAAGAAACAGCAGTCTCCTCCAAAGGAGCAAAGAGGGGTCCAGGAGGCAGAGGTGGGAGAACTGCCTCTCCAAGGAAAAGTGATTTTTTTGTATGGTTCAATTGCTTGAGTCTTTAAGGCGGACTGATACGCTCCGTGTATGTGCCGGACTACAGTTCCTATCACCACCTAGCTGAGGTAGCTGTACTTGTAGACAACACATTGGGAGTGCGCCCAGTTGTGAAAGGCTTCTTTCAGGTGCCACAGCTTTGAGAAGCAAAGCTTCCCGGTCAGTGGTAGACAATTTAAAGATGAGGGAATCTATGGAATTCTGATTCAATAGGCATGAAGGATACTTCAAGACCTTTGAAGTAACAGCCAAATGGGCAAAGTTGGCTATTAGCTCCCCTTCTTTCTCTTCCCCCTCTCTCATTCAATTTCTTCTGTGTCATTTGACAAGACAACCAGAACAGAACATCAGTTGAGCACTTTGTTCAATCAAGGATACACCGATTCCACTAGGATATTTCTGCCTGTCCTCTTGAGATGGGAAAACCTCCCCTTGACCTACTGTGTCATGAATGTACACCCATGCACGTTCACCAAATTGTTTCAAAATAATACTTGCTCTTCCCTTTGGCCCTCCCTTCAAGCTGATCCCGTTGCAACCATCACATCAGATATCATTCATACACATATATTATATCGTGGTTGCTGTTGACACACTGTTCTCAGACTAGCCAATGTCTGTTCTCATTTCCAGACCCATTTCTATGGAATAGTCTGCTGTGATACACAGCTCTCCAGATGTTATCGGGTTTCAGTTCCTATCAACCAGCCTGGCTATTGGTGACGAATCATGGGAGATGGAGTTCATCAATACCTGGAAGACTCTGGCCTAACCTTAACCTTTAACTCAGTCTTAAGAACATTTACACAGAAGCATACGCTTTAACGTTTCACAGATGAAAACTGGGACACATGTGGCCAGGAAACATCAGAGCCTGGTCAAAATGGCAAAAGTTATCAGTGAGAAGAACATGCAAAGTAGGAGAAGCTACAGTAGTTTGCTTTTGCCTGAGTTCACAGGGAAGGGCTAGATTCTACCCCCTACTCTCCCCTCCCTCCTGCTTTGGATGGTTTGCAGCAATTGAAGTAAGCCAGGGACAATGGGGGAGAATGGGAGGAAGAGAGAGGAACTGGGACATTTTAAAAGCAGCTGAAAAAGTTGGCCAACAGAAGATTAATCAGGACTATCCTTGCCAAACAGGATAGTTGGATGGCGTGGCCCTCTTGAGATGTTCTTTGTGATGAGCGCTACCATGACTTGTTCTTCCTCATCTCAACCTTTTCCCTTCTCTAGTACCCCGGTACTCACCCTGACCAAACGGGCTCTCTTGACCAAATCATTAAGCTTCCTCAGGGCAGAATTCCGGGGCAGGTTCTGGATGTCCGTGAACAAGTCCTGCTCCTCAAGCTCAAAGAGCCGTCGGTTGTCAGAGATCATCAGTGGCTCCGACCAGAAGGACCCGATGTAGACACGCAGCACCTCGGGCGTGTTGAACACTTTGCCCAGCGACCACATGAGGGCGCCGTAGACCCGCATCAGCTGCTGCGTCTCCACCATGTCGGCCTTGTTCAGGACCACCCGGATCTTGTCCTCGTTGCCCTTGAGGGCTCGGATGGCCTCTGAGAACTCGTCCGAGATCTCTAGCTTATGGGCGTCGAAGAGGAGGATAATGAGATCCACACGCTCAGCGAACCACTGCAGCACTGCTGGGAAGTCATAGCCTGCAAAGGAAAGGATTGTGGAATAAGAGGTTATTCTGCACACACTTTCGTAGGGCTAATAAAGTGCTTCGCTGTTACTCTCAGAGTTACAACAAATGATGTAATGTGTCCATTTCCTTGGTAGTAATGCACTGTCTAAAGTGTCCCAGTTTGGCAGAGATGGTCCCAAAGAATACTCTGTCGTCCCACCTTTTTCTCGGGCTTTTCCAGAATTCAGTTTGCAGAAACTGAAATAAGCTCAGAACAAACAGGAAGAGTGGGAGGAGGAGAGAGAAACTGGGACATTTTAAAAGCAGCTGAAAAAAAAGGGATGGTAGAGGACTAATCAGGACTGTGCCTGCCAAATTAGAACAGCTGGTGGGTATGTGTCAATAAGCCACTTCTTTTAGTCTAGACTTTAAAGGAGTTATCCAAGGTGCTTAGGGGTGTCCAGTTCAGCCAGTTAGATCACTCTTTAAGTTTGAACTGGAATCTGGAGCAGATTCATAGTCCCACTGGCATGGAAGCCACCACTAAGAGGAGGAGGAGGAGGAGGAAAATATGTCCTACAATGAATTGCATATGGTTTTTCTCTTCTAGCAACCTGCATGCTTTTCCCTGAGCAAGGAAAGCAGATTTTTCCCCACGCTTGGTTCCCCCCACCCCCATAAAAACTAAACAAGTTTCATAGCTCTCTTCGCTGTTGGATCACAGCCACCAGCTCAGCCGCTCCTCCTCGCTGCCTCTTGGCAGCTGAGGTTCACAAGGGCTTGTTCCACATCACCAAAAAAGGAAACCGAGCCGTTCCATAGGAAAGTTTGAGCAATGGGGCCTCATTGTTCTGACAGACTAAAGAAAAATAATAAAGATGGGAGATCTAAATAAAAGGCGGGGGAATTGTCCGTGCAGCCCTTATCTCAGTGAACCATGGGGCCTCTTTGGCTCACGTAGGGGAAAAAGAGGTTGCCAGAGGTCTAAATGGTAGCGCATGCTTTGCTTTTGCAGAAGAATCTGGAGTACTCAAGGCTGGATTGGTGTCACAAGATAGAGATGGGGAGGTCAGACAAAGGAACCATTCTCTGTTCCGAATTTGCTTGAGGGCAAGCAAAAAAAAAGTTTTAAAAAAATCACACCAGAAGCTTGCTGAACCTTTTTCTTGGAATACAAGAGAAGCCAGGCGGACTCAGACATTGTGGCACTTGTAGCCCAAACCAGTAACTTTTCCAAGCTGTGGGAAAGATTGGCAGTTCAACAATTAAAACTACAGACCTGATACTATAACAGAGAAGCATGCCACTGGATATGTGCAGAGTGTATTTTGCTCCCCAGGGAGGAGCTAAGGGTGAGCTACATGCTCGGGAACAGACAGCACCAAAACTTGGAAAATTGACTTTTTGGACTTCAGCATAGAATCCTCTACAATTCTGTGTTGGAGATGGTTACTTATGGACTCTGGCATGCTGAGTGCATTAGATCAGAAGATACTGGAATGCCTTTCATTTTTATGACTCTATGCTTCCCAGAATTCCCCAGCAAGCATGGCCACTGGGGGAATTGTTGCGCCTTCATGTTATTTGCCACTTATGGGGACCCTAAAGCGAATCCCTCGCAGGATTTTCTAGGCAAGATTTGTTCAGAGGGGGTTTGCTCTTGCTTTCCCCTGAGGTTGAGAGTTGCCCAAGACCACCTAGTGGATTTCCATGACTGAGCAGGGATTCAACCCCTGTTCTTCAAAGTTATAGTCTAGCGTGCAAGCAACTACACCATGCTGGCTCTCCAAGGAATTATAGCCTTTAAAAAAGTAAATTTCAAAGCTTTGGATAGAAGACATTTTATGTTGAAAGGCATGACTCCAAAGCAAGCCCAAGCCTGCCACAGTAGCTTTTCTGTAAGGAGCTTAACAATGGAGAATTGGGAGTGCTGGCAGGAAATACTTGGTTGTCTTTCCTTTCTTATCAGCTGTTGTATTTCTGGAGGATCTTAACAAAAATTCTCCCTTTGTGCAGACACGGAAAGAAAGAAAGAAAGAAAGAAAGAAAGAAAGAAAGAAAGAAAGAAAGAAAGAAAGAGGGGGGGGGGAGAGAGAGAGAGAGACTGATTTTAAAATGGCATATTTCCCATTTTCTTTTTGGGTGTTTTAGCCAGCAAAACATACAGTTACATCTGTCACAAGGGGACCATTTTCTAGGCAACCAGCCTGTGCCAAGGCCAGTCCTCCAGGAGGCCAGAGCAGATACTTGGACTCTCTGCAGATGCAAAGCATGGAAAACATTAGTTTTTGGGGGGGCAATAATTCCCAGAATCCTCCAGTTAGTAAGGCCATAGGCTGCAGCCAGACGCAACAGATAAAAGTTCAGGAACCCCATGCTCATTGCAAAGGTGGGTTAGGCCCCGGAGGATGGAAGGTTGTTGAGGAGAGATGGCGTGCTGGGGAAGGATTTTCCATCAGTTTTGTGTATTTATTTAAGAAAGGAAAGAAAGGAGGAGGAGGAGGAGGAGGGAAGTGTGAGAGAAAGTGCAAAGCACTTATAAGCTCTTCCTGTTAAACTGATATCCAGAAAGGATCATCCGCAACCAAGACAGCAAAGGGGAAGCCCACATAGCAACCTTAATCAACTTAGTACCTCCAAAATCTTTTGGAGCAGAATTCCTCCTGTGTTAGGCTTCTGTGTGCCTATCACGCAGCTGTGGAAAGCACACACCCCAAATCTCCTTATTTGGCAAGGACAGTCCTGATTAATCCTGTTATTCCCCTTTTCAGCCGCTTTTAAAATGTCCCAGCCTTTCTCTCCTCTTTCCAGCTTCCCTGTTCTTCCTCGGCTAACTTCAGTTGTGGCAAAGTTTTACAAAAGTAGTTTGCACTCCATTAACTCAGAGGAGAGGAGAGGGCAGAATTTTTTTCCTTCCTTGGAGGCTCAGGCAAAAGCAAACTACTGCAGGTTCTCCTAGCTCGTGTGTTCTTCTTCACTAACAGCTTTTGCCATCTTGACCACATTCTGAAGTTGCTTGGCCATATGTGCATTGATTTCGTCTGTGAAATGTTGGGTACAGAAAAGCACAGGATTCCAGATGATGATATTCCAAATAAGGGGGGGAAAAACCTGATTGGAGTCAAGTGTTTTGCTGTCAACAATGGCACAAAGGGACTCTTCTCTTCCAACGGAGAAATGATCACTCACAGTGATGGGCAGGCTGCTTGGCTCCCACATGTGCTGATGCGCTGCAGGAATTTCCTCTCAGCTTTGGAACCCCACAGCTCTGCGGCTGCACGGAGGCAAGGCAGCCAGCAAAAGGCAGGCTTCAGCAGGCATGCCCCGGGCTGGCAGAACTGGGATAGTAATTGAGGCATGAGCAGAAGGAGAAAGAATAAGAAACCTTCCACTCTGTGTGGGTGGAATGGCAGCGGGCGGATATGGATGCAAAGGAGCCGCTCCACTTCAAAATTAAAGCTGCTGATGAGCAAAGATGGGCAAAAATTTGGACAATGAGCCAGAAAGAAGGCGGTAGGAGCAAATGATCAAAAGCACCAGATAATACCATTGGAAGAATATTAAATTTGAGGACCCTCCATTGAGAAAATAAAACTAAAATTTAATCTTACAAGTAAAAACCTAGCATGCATACTGGAAAAAAGCCTCAGGGTGTTGTGTTGCGTTGCCTTGTTACTGGTCTTTCTGCAGGGACAGGTTATTGTGGAGCGTTCGTAAGTGGCACTCTGCTTCCCAGTCCCTTAGTCTCAAGTGTGATCACAATAAATTCTGGCATATACTCAGAAGTTGTGGTGTACTGGTTTGAGGATACTGGGAAACCTGGTTTTGAATCCCCACTCAGCCATGGAAACCCACTGGGTGACCTGGGGCAAGTTACACTCTCTCAGCCTCAGGAGAGCAAGGGCAAACGCCCTCTGAACAAACGCTGCCATGAAAACCCCATGTGAGGTTTGATTCAGGGTCACGATAAGTCAGAAATGACTTGGAGGTACACAAAAACAAGGAAACACTATGGGCCACAACTCCCAGAATCCCCATTGGCAGAGGATTCTGGGAGCTGTCATTCAAAAAGTGTAGTTTCTAAGTTCCACCTCTACAAGCAAGAGATGAGAAGGGCAGGGTGGACAGCGGTTCGTCAAAAGACCACCCATGTATTGTTTTGGTGAGCTCTGCACAGGCAAATTCTAACCCTTGCTTAACCCTGGCAGTTTCCTAGTTACCACCTTTGCATGCAGACATGCGAATATTCCACGTCCTGTCCTGGAAAGATCCCTTCCTCCCCCTCCTCTGTCCTTGGCACTCATAGAGACATTCCTCAGCATTTTGCAAGTGAATCATTGTGCATTGAGTTGCCATGGCACAAGGGGTGCTTTTTTCCCACAGAGACTCAGACGACTGTGCCTTCTCACCTTCTTCCATTTTGTCCCAAAGTCTTTCTTAAAGTCTCTCCCAACAACCCCCCTGACAAAATTCGATTCTGGCCCAGCCCTGTCTAGCCATAGCCCTGCAAAGTGAAGCAGTTTCCTTCTGGATACAGAAGGGTATTTTTCTCTCTGAGCTTGGAAATAGGACTTTTGAAGAGTCCAGTTTCCACAGTCCCCCATCCAGCATTTCCCTTTCCTGAGAACAATAAACAAGGAGAGAAGCGATGCAGTTCAAAACCACCAGGAAATCAGTTTTCTAACCAAGAAGCCCCACTTAAATAGAGCCCCACTGTCAAAAGCAAAACATCTTTGCACGAGCAGAAACACTTTTTTATTTAACTTTGTTTGCACCTCCATCAGCTGCAATATTTTGAGTGTCAAGCTCTTGCATTTAAAAGCCGCTCTGTTTCAGAAATTAAACATGGTAACATGTTTAGGTGAGGTTTGGGAAAAATTCTTGAAACAGAGATGGTACTGAGGTGGTAGGAATTAACAGGCCACTGCTCCAGTTTATGTGCCCTTGTGGGATACTATACCCTGAAACTCTCTCAGTCGGCATAGCCAATTTGTGTTGCAGTCCCCAACAGTAATTTTTCCAGATGTGTTAATACCTTCAACTGTCTCAGTTTGGCAGAAGTACCCATGAGCAATCCTCCGTCATCCCACTTTTCAGCTGCTTTTAAAATGTCCCAGTTTCTCTCTCCTCGTCCGACTTTCCCTCTTTGTTCTCAGCTTACTTTAGTTCCTGCAAACTGAGTTCAAAGTGTAGAAGTAGTCTGCACTCAACTCAGCAAGGAAAAGAGGAGAAAGAGAGGAGAGAGTCTTTCCTTTTCTTGCCTGCCTGCTCTTCCTTATTAATAACTTTTGCCATCTCGATCATACTCTGATGTTGCTTGGCACATCTCTCCCAGTTTTCATCTGTGAAATGTTGGGGGAATATGGGTTATCATATTTGAATGATCCCATTGGCCATGCTTGGCTCGGGGATTCTGGGAGTGTATGATCCAAAAAAGTAAGTTTCCTAAACTCTTCTCTTCCCCACTTCTATATGATACCATGTAGAAGGCCAGGCTTTTCCTCCAATCTGCCAGTTCTGAAATGCAAACTGTCTCTCTTTGTAATGGAATTTAGAACATTACACATAGCTGAAGAACCCAGAAGAAAGTACTAGTGCAGAAGTGCCTAACACAACAGCACACATCTTGTTACAAGCCCAGAAGGACAGCTTGTCCGTGAGGAGCCAAATTCCTGGCACGCCACGGCAGTAAACAAGACTGTATTAGCTGTAGGGCGCCACCTTTCTCTTAGTTCCACTTCACCCTCTTTGCAGAGGTGGAGCATGTCAAGATTCCCCTCATACTTTCACATAAAATACAGAGATAAAGCTAGAAACTTGTGCATCTCTCTGTCTCCAGTTAGTCTCTTAGGGCAGCAAGTTAGAAATCATGGAAGAGGCCATCCTCTCTGAACAGCTCAGGTATGTTTAGGGTTGCCAGATCTCAAGGTGCCGCCCAAATAGATTTAGGGTGCAACTCAGATAGGTTTAGGGTTGCCAGATCTCAAGGTGCCGCCCAAATAGATTTAGGGTGCAGCTCAGCTAGGTTTAGGGTTGCTGCCCAGAAACTGTAGTTTTGGTGGGTCCCCTCCAGGTCACAGGTGGAGGTTCCAATTCTCCAGTTTTCACGCTGTGAATTTGGGGCAAGAGGTAAGAGTTCATGAAGACCTCTAGTCAAGCTTAGAGCGTTCTAGCTTCTGGTACTGCTTGCTGAACCTTGCAAAGGTTAATTAAATAAAGTGCTGCAATGTGGGGGAAAAAACACTTAGGTTGCAGGCAGAAAAATATGTTCTTTCTGTGTGTATGTTTGAATGACAAGCCGTGGGACACTGTGGTTATTGCTTAAAACATACGGCTTAATCACTAGGGCCCACCGTTATGATATCACCCCCCCCAATGTTTCACAGATGAAAACTCGGACATGTGTGGCTAAACAACATCAGAGTGTTGCCAAGGAGGAGAAAGTTATTAATAAGAAAGAACAGACAAGCTAGGACAGGCTGTAGAAGTTTGCTGTTTCCAGAGCCTACTGCAACATTTTGCCTCTCCTTTTCCTCCGGGTGAATTAATTGAATACAAGCTACTTTTGTACTTTGAACTCAATCTGCAGCAACTGAAGTAAGCTGAGGACAAAGGGGGAAAGTGAGAGAAGGAGAGAAAAACTAAGAACAACTGAAAAAGTGGAATGACAAATCTCAGGACTGTCTGTGCCAAATATGGACAGTTGGAAAATATGACATCACCAGGAGCTCATCCCTAAAGCTCAGGTTTTGCCCTGGAAATCTCATACCCTGGGAGAATCCTACGCCGGTAACCCAAGATAAGTTATTTTGGGGAGCTAACCTTCCAACACGTTGACTGGGGAAGCAGGGGTTGTAATCCCCAAAAGTAGCTTTCCAACTTCTGGCCTTGCTGAAATGAAGAGTTATCCAGATTCAACACATCCCACACAGTGGAAACAGGCAGTTCCAATTGGAGAGGAGTACAGGAATGTTAAGTGTCAAAGGGAGAGCCCGAAAGGGCTGCCCCGGCCCCACCCTGTCCTCGTGAAGGAGATTTGGGTGGAACGTGTTAACTCCTGTTGTCCAGGAAAAGAATGCATTGCTGCCCCATCCCTTCCTAGTAGCTCCACTGGGACCCAGTGTATTTCCACAGAATTTTCCAGCCAGCAAAACCTTTTCTTCCTCTCGCTGCCATTGCAGCCAAGCAACATCAGAATGTGGCTAAGATGGCAACTGAGGAAAAAAACACAAGTTAGGAGAGGCTTCATCAGGTTGCTTTTGTCTGAGCCTATTGGGAAGGACAAGACTCTGTTTCCTCCTCTCCTCTCTTCCATGCTGAGTTAGCTGAATGCAAATTGCTTTTGTACTCTGAATTCAGTTCATGGCAACTGAAGTGAGCTGAAGACAGGGTGAAAGCAGGAGCAGCAGAGAGAAACTGGAACCTTTTGAGAGCCGCTCAAAGAGAATGACAACCCAGGATTAACTAGAATTGTCTCTGCTGAATAGGGACAGTTGGAGGGTGTATACAAGAAGAAAGTAAGTTTCATGTCCCAGGCATATTCTGTGCAGCTCAAAAGCCTGCGTGCTCCTTCCTAAATGCTGGTTGATCCAAACAGCTGGCTAGGGAAATGTGCTGCATATGGTATCAGCTGACTAGAAAACAACCCATACCAAATCCCTGCTAAGCCATAAAACTCACTCAGGTGACTTTAGCCAAGATACAACCTTGCTTCAGAGGGTTGTTGTTAAGTATAAAATGGAGCAAATCCTCACCTGTGCTATCCCTAGGGTGCAAATGGAATTATTTTACTCTTTTTGAAAAAGGTTTGTTCTGTGCCTGTGATGTTGCTGAGATGTTTCTGGAATCCCCTGGCTCTCATCTGGAGGAGAACACTTCTGCCTAAGCTCAAGAGTGCTTTTGACAAACTAGGAATGTGAACAGTCCATCTCAGAACTACTCCATTCTAATCCCACTCCATAGCTGCCTCTGTAACTTATTTGTTCCTGCTTAAGCTAGAGGTTTTCTTGCATTTTGTAAACTATTGTGCAGTGTGTGTGTGTGTGTGTGCGCGTGTGTGTGTGCGTGTGTTTCTTTTACAGAACCTGGAAAAATATTTTGGGACTATACTTTCCAGAATCTCCCATTCATGTTGGCTGGAACATTCTGGGAGCTGTCACTGAGAGGGGAACATTCTCAAGTGCTGTCAGATCTTACCTTGCACTAACCCTGAGCCTCTCTAACCTGTTTTCTGCTCACACCATCGGGGTGTTTACATGGCTGTCGCTTGTGCTGTTGTTGTGACACCCCCCACATTCCTTTGAGAGCAGCCTGAAATGCAAAAATTTAGAAAGTGAAACTTTCATAACCTCCATCATTTCTTAGATGAAAACTGGGACAGGTATGGCCAAGCAACATCGGAGTATGGTCAAGATGGCAAAGGTGATGAATGAGGAAGAACACACAGCTGTGAGAGGGTGCAGCAGTTTGCTTTTTCCGGAGCCTACAGGGAAGAGCAAATTTCAGTCTCCTCTACTTTTCTTTCTCTTGCGGAGTTAACCCAATACAAACGTTTGTATTTTACGTTGAACTCAATTTGCAGCCACTGAAGCAACCTGAAGACAAAAGGAGAGAGTGGGAGGAGGAGAGAGAAACTGGGATATTTTAAAAGCAGCTGGAAAAGTAGGATGACAGAGGACTAACTGGGCCTGGGCCTGCCAAATTGAGACAGTTGAAGGTTAGCGGCTTTATCAGGAAACGTCATCTGTTTATCTTTTTGCATATCAAATTGGTACCAAGGGCACAGGAGCAGCATCAGTGAAACAGAACTGGCAACCTTAGTCCATCAGCCTACCATCTTCCCTGCCACTTTGTCTCCCCGTGGTGCTGCCCCTCCATGCACACAGGCTTTCCCTCCTCCAGCTGCTTCCTTTGTTTTGAAATGAATCTGCGCACTCTTTGTTTCCTTTGAAATCAACCTCGGAGAGACTGAATCAATATTTACCAGCCCAGATCTTGGCAGGCAGGAACACAATAGAGCCTGATATACCGAGGCCTGGCCAAGGGCCAGGAAACACCCCAGGATATGCCACGGCCAGAAAGGACTGCAAACAGAGGAGAGGAACCAACCAAAGGCAGCTTAGGTATTTTCTGAAGCAGGTGCTGACATGAAAGAAGCAGAACATGGACAACTGACAACCATCAGTCCCCTCACAGAGTAGAATTAGACCAGATGCCAGGTTTTCTAGGAAGCTGGCATCAATGAAACAAGTGAGATGGTGACTAGGATGACATTGGCGGAAAACTCGTGCTGAGTCTGACTGAACAGAGGCTATGGCAGTGCGGGCAGCAGAAATATCTTTTTCTCTGCCACCATTGCATCTGCAAAGAGTCATCCAGCAGAGCTGCTTCGAGTTATATGGGGATTCTTGACCTACAAGAGCCAATACAGACCACCGGATAGCCTGCTGTGAACACTTTGCTAAGCACTTTGCAGATCAAATCACTCAGGCCATTTCCGCACTAGACTGTTGTAGCGCTATCATTCCACTTTCAACATCCTATGGAATCCTGGGGTCTGCAGTTTAGGGAGGGGCCTGAGGATTCCCTAGGATGTTGACGGTGGAATGATAGCGCTATAACAGTCTAGTGCGGAAATGGCCTCAGATCTGTTCTGGACTTGGATGATGCGTTTAACACAGATCCTGTGGATGTAGCCTTGGATGTAACATTATTCAATAGTTTTCAGCCTGTGCAGCCTGAAGATGTAGACAGAATTCTTGGAGAAGTGAGAGCTGCCACATGCATGTTAGATCTTTGTCTTTCCTGGCATATCAAACAGGCCAGAGAAGGACTACTGGCTAGAGGATTAATTGGAGTGCATAATGCCTCTCTCCGGCAAGGCACGGTCCCAACTTTCCTAAAGGAGGCAGTTGTAAAGCCCTTGTTAAAAAAAGACCTCCCTGGACTCCATCCTATGGGGTAATTATCAGCCAGTCTCCAATGCTATTTTTCATTTTTCATTTATCAGTCATTTTTGGGCAAAGGTCTGGAAGGTGTGGTTGCCTCCCCAGCTCCATGGGTTTCTGGAGGAGACTGATTCTCTGGATCCATTTCCATCTTGTTTTCAGGCCTGGTTATAAAATGAAAACAGCTTTGGTTGCCTTGGTGGATGGCCTACAATGGGAACTAGAAGTGAGTGGGTGGTTGGGTTTTGCTGCACCTCTCAGCAGCATTTTGTACCACTGATCATGGTGTCCTTCTGGACTGCCTCACTATGATGGGACTTTCAGCCCTGACTCTGGACACTCAGGTTTCTGCAATGCTAGACGTGCATTTGCACAGTTCTTTGGGATTTCTGACTTGGCTGTGGTGTTGCATTGCCTTAGTTACATTCTGATTGGATTAATATAATGCACTCTATGTGGAGCTGTCTTTGCAGAGTATTTGGGAACTGTAATTGGTCTAAAGAACTGCAGACAGATTACTAATGGGTGCTGGTTGTAGGGAGCACACAATTCCCTTGTTGCAACAGCTCCACTGGCTGCTGGTCTGTTTCCAGGCACAATTCAAAGTACTGGTTTTGACTTATAAAGTCCTGTATGTCTCAAGCCTAGGGCTATTTGAAGGACCATATCTTCCCACGTGAGCCTACCCGAGCTTTAAGTCTCTGCCCCTCCATGTTTAGGCATGGCTGGTGGGAAAATGGGAGAAGGCCATCTCTGTGGCTGCTCCCACACTTTGGAATTCCCTCCCTAGGGAAGCTAGGACGGCTTCTTTATTTTCCTTTTAGTAACAGGTTAAGACCTTTCTTCTTGCTACAGCCTCTTCTAATTTGGGTGTTCTTCCTCACTAATAACTTTGCTATCTTCTCCACACTCTGATATTGTGGGTCCTCATGTGTCCCATTTTTCATCTCTGAAATGTTGGAAGGTATGGATATCCTGATGTAATCACATCTTACAGTAACAAGGGGGTTAAATGAGATAATTCTCCCCCCACCCCCAAAAAACTCCCATCCAACTCTTTGCTTCCGGATTCATGATTTCACTTGAGCATGCACCAAAAATAGAGTGAGAAATACGCCTGAGGAAGGATGAGTTGGGGCAGGCCCCAATACTTGCCGCTGCCGTATCTCCTGCAACATCACCTTACCTCGGCTCACGCGCTGTTTTGCACCCGACAGGATCCCTGGAGTGTCTATAAGGCTGATGCTCTCCAGAACCTGGTTGGGCAAGTGAGCACACATGAACCTGAGAGAAGAGAAGGCCAGAGTCAGGATGAGAGACTTGTGGAGAAGATAGCAACAAAAAGTGTTGTGTGTTGCATGGACTCCTTATGACAAGCCACAAGCACCATCTAAATTAGGGCTGGGCAACGGTGATTCTCCAGTTCCCATAGTCCCTCAACAGTGGTGATGCTGGTTAGAGCCAGGAGACACTGTAGGTCGAAAATATATGAAGGCCACAGTCGCCCATTCGTGGCCTGAATCTTTGAGCACAGATATTGCATGCCAGACAATTGTATTCAATGTTTGTTATGCTTTTCATATCTTTTGTAAGGTGCCGTGGAGATTTAAAATCTAAGGTTGTTTATAAATATTTATTTTAAACAGGAAATATGAATTACACAGAACCCCTCTCGCCTTCCCAAAATAAGCAAGGATGTTCTTAAATTCATCCAACCCTTTTCCTGCTCTGAGTGAAGGACAAGTTCGCCATCCCCTTCCCCTTTTATGTGTCAAAAGGTATAAACAGAGCATGTTAAATTAGCAGAAGCTGATACAGTTATCCTCTCCTTTTCTGTGTCTTCCCATTTTCTACTTTTATTCCATTACACTTGTGTATTGTACCTTGGCAGATGAGAGGAGCTCGATCAAAGAGCTTAGTCATATGCTCCTTGAAAATGCAGGCGTTCCACAGCTACCTTCTGTTGCGATAGAAAAAGCCGCTCTCTCCATACCTACCTAGCTGTGACCGGCACACAAGGAATACACCCTTCAACATTTTTTGCAGATGAAAACTGGGACATCATCAGAGTATGGTCAAGATTGCAAATATTATTAATGAAGAAGAGCACACAAGCTAGGACTAGCTGCAACAATTTGCTTTGGCCTGAACCTACTGGGAAGGGCAGGACTCTGCCCCATCCTCTCCTCTCCCTCCTGCTGAGTTAACTGAGTATAAACTACTTTTATACTTCGCAGCAACTGAAGTCCACTGAGTACAAAGGGGGAAGTAGAAGAGGAAAGAGATATTGGGACATTTTAAAAGTATCAGAAAAAGGGGGATGATAGAGGATTAAGGTTAACTGGCCCCACCAAATTGGGTCAGTTGGGCTCTATGCAGTTATTCTGGCAGCTAAGGTCAAAGTGGGCAATGTCGGTGCCCCGGAAATGTCATTGGCCTGCAATTTGCGATAGCCCCAGCCAGCACAGCCAGTGGTGAATAATGGGAGCTGCAATCCAGCATCCGCAGGACCACCTGTTCCACACCTTTGCCCTAATTTGCTTCTCCTGCTGGGCTTTCTCCCCACCTCGCCCTGTGTCCAGCAATTCCAGCTGGTCATCAATGATGAAGAGGAGCCAGGAAGTTACAACGCATGTCATCACAATTTATAAAAATCTGTGAAAGGCAGAGCAAGGTTGTCTTCTACTGTTTAGAGGTGCAGTATGTGAACCAAGAGATTCAAATAATAAGAAAAAAGAAAATCTGATGAAATGTTAAGAACTTCTTGATGGCAAATACTGTTTGATTGTGAAACAAAGTCTGTTGCATTAGAGGTTTTTAAACACAAGTTTGATGCCCATCTATTGGGTTTGCTTGAGCTGTGGATTTCTTCCATTTGTAGGGGGTTAGACTAGATGGCCTTTAGGATTTCCTTCCACCTACAGTTCTTTTATTGGGCATGGATGTCTTGAGCTGGTACAATGTCAAAAAGAAAGTCTGCAACTGTCAGACATCAATCTTTGTTGATTTACCAACTCTTTAAACCATGAGTGAGCATCCTTTGGTCCACCAGATGTTGCTGGACTGCAATACCCATAAATCTCTCATTGTTGGCCATACTGGCTAGGGATGATGCAAGTTGCAATCCAGCATCAGGTGAGCCAACAATTTGCACACCCTTAAATAAACGAAGACTTGCGTGCCTGTCTCAAAGATTAACCTGTTTGTATACAAATTGCGTTCCTTCTAGAGTGCCTTAAAGATGCTAAAAGACAGAGAACCAAGAAGCAAATCCTAAGTATGTCTATCTGAATTTAAGTCCTACTGGGCTCACTCAGTCCCAAATGGCTAGGCATAGGTCTGCAGCCTTGCTGATATGGAACAGCACTATTTATTTCAAACACGCAATGAACATTTTTGTGTGCTTGATGTTTCTGATTAGGTTACCTGTATTTCCCAGTTTTATTTCATATGAGTATGTTAAGGTTGAGGGTCTTAGGTAAGACCCCCAGCCTCTGGAGGGAAAAAACGGTGGGGCAAGCAAAGAACTGAAGTGACAGCTGCCAAAAACTCAGCTGTGCTATGTGCCTAGGGTGGAGTTTATGTTTACAAACCCCTCCATGGAGGAAGGCACATGGATCATCCAGTATAAACAAAAATGCTAAAAGTAGAGCCTGCCGGAAAATACCCAGGGACGTCCAACTCCAAAGTTTCCCGCTGTCCTGGGCCAAACGGCAACTAATAGCAGCTTTAAAGAAGTCTGCACCAGTTTGGAAGGATGGCAGCTGCATCTTTCAAAAAGGGGATGGGTTGACGGGGAGGAATGGACTGAGCTTTAAAAATAGATCTCCAGGTTAGGCAAGGAGATCCAGCTGTGGAAAAAGAGTGGGTTTTCCCATCAGCCTATGCCCATAGCAACATGGTTTTCTGGCAGGGGTGAAAATCATGCAGTTCTCCAGATATTGTTGGACTGGAAGTCCCGTTAGCCTTAGCCATGTCATCTATGGTGAGGAATGCTGGGCACTGTAATCTAATAACATCAGGGGGACTGCATGATTTTCACCCATGACATAAAGACATGACCATGCTGATTGGGGGATTCTAGGAGTTGTAGTCCAAAAAGGAAGTTTCTCCAGCTCTGCTTTAAGATTACCTTCCTTGCAAGTTTTCCCCTCCCATACATGGACATAGGAGTTGTTAAAGGTTACTGTGGCTTATTCAACTACTGCCCTGGAGGACCGCATACCACAGAGCTGGCTAGACAGAGATGCTCTTTCTCATTCTTCAGTCACCAGTTTAAAGGGAGCACCTGGGCTCCAGTGGGATGAACAGATCATGTCATGTTTTCCTTCCTAAAAAGCTGGAGTCTATCATTGTCAATTTTCACATTTTCAACTGCTAAAGTTCAGCATATTCTAGGAAGCATCTCCTTCTGTTAAGATTACCGCAGCAGGAAGAATTTCAACACAGACAATTTCTATCTTGACTGATGAAGCTGCAAAAATTTCTCCCATCTTGTGCAAATACTAAGATCACAAGACACTCATTCTACACTGAGTCTGGCAAGCGTCTTTTGATATTTAAAGATTTGAGTTTATATTCTGACTTGGCCCAAACTGTGTCTCAGTATAAAAGCAGACCTTCCAAAAAGACAGCTCAATCTGCTAAAAGCAGGTTGGCTCTTAAAACCAGAGTTTGGAAACATTTTCTTTTATAGCTCCCAGAATCCTCCAGCTGTTTTTGTGACCATGCTGGGTGGAGGATTCTGAGAGATGTAATCCAAAAAGTGAATTTTCTATTCCTGTTTTACATCCGGGTAGGTAGGCGTAACAAATGGGGGAAGACGCTCTTTTCCCATCTAGTTGCTCGGGTCTCGGGTCTCTCCACCGTGCTCCGCAGCTGTTAAGAACACAAGAGCCTTTTCTGGTTGTGCATTTGGCTTTCCTGCTTTGCATATGCCTTCCCTTACAAAGCTCATGCCTCCCCATTTCCTCCTGGCCTCTGTCTTGTGGGAACAGCTCCCTCCTGGCTCCGACATCCAACACATCTGGACAGCTAATTTATTTCCCAACAGTTGGGAGATGACGGGGTGTTACCAGGACATCCTGGCACGGAGAGCCCTGTTACATTCCAGAGAGCTGGGCTCACATCCCCCCGCCATTACAGAACTCCTTCTCTCCCCTCCTCACCCTGGCAAAGAATGGAGAGGGTGGGAACAGGTGCCCTTTTGCATTCCACACAGAGCTCTTTCTCCCTGTTCACCCCTCCCCACCTCTCTCTGGGAGGCAGCTGGACAGCGTCCGCAGCACATCACAAAAGAGAGAGCGCGTTCTGGGAGACTCCAAAAGAAGAGCAGAGTTCAGTGGTCATAGCAGAATTTCACCACCAAGGGCACAGTCACACTATACAATTATAGCACTGTTATTGCACTTTAATTGCCATGATTGCCTCCTATGGAATCCTGGGATTTATAGTTTAGTGAGGCACTGGAGCACTCTGGCCGAGAATTCTAAAAGCCCTTTTCTAAACTGCCGGTCCCAGGATTCCACAGGACAGAACCATGGTAGCTAAAGCAGAATAATAGTCATACAACTGTGTAGTGTGAATGGGCTCCAGGAGTCATGGGCCTTATGTATGGGCACTGATATCTGGGTACTTAAGCAATACTGTTATTACGGTCATAGAGCAGCATGTATCTGGGTACTTTAGGGTTACCGGACTAAAAGCTGCACGAGGCTCCAGTAAGCAGCAACATTAGCTAAAATTCTCTGTTTTACACAATCAGTAAAAGGCCAAGAGGCATGCCCAGTTTTCACTCTGGCAGCCCTATGCATACCTTCCCACATTTCACAGATGAAACTGGGACGTGCATTGGCAAGCAATGTCAGCGTGCAGTCCAGGTGGTGAGCAGGGGCAGCAGCAGTTTGCTTCTGCCTGAGCTGCTGGGAAGGGCAAGACTTCCCCTCTCCTCTCCTCTCCTCTCCTCTCCTCTCCTCCATGAACTGATACTCAGGCCATTTCCGCACGAGTCTGTTATAGCGCGATGATTCCACTTTCAACCTCCTATGGAATCCTGGGGTTTGCAGTTTCGGGAGGGGCCAGGCGGCCCCTCCCGAAACTGCAAACCCCAGGATTCCATAGGAGGTTGAAAGTGGAATCATCGCGCTATAACAGACTCGTGCGGAAATGGCCTCAGTTTGCAGCAACTGAAACTGAGGACAAAGGGAGAAAGTAGGAGGGCAGCAAAACTGGGATATTTCACAGCTGAAAAAGTAGCACGACAGAGAATTAAGTGGGATTATCCCTGAGAAACCAGGAGGCTTGGAAGCTATGCTCCTGGACATCGTTTTACTGCTTTTATGTCAGAGTGAAAATCATGTGGCCCTCCCAAGGTTGTTGGAATGCAATGTCCAGTATTCCTCACCACTGACTAGGGCTGCTGGGAGTTCCAGTCTAATAACACCAGAAAGGCTGCATTATCCCAATCATGTTTTCCGTAACCCGTTTAAGGTCCTGGAAAGGTAGGAAGCAACATAAAACAGCATAGTTCTCAGCCTTTGCCCACTCCCAGGAATTGCTGGACTTCAACTTCCTAAAGCTGCAGCCAGCTTTGCTAATAGCCAGGAATTCTGGGAACTGAAGACAGAAATATCTAGAGGACCAAAGCTTGAAAACCCTATAAATTTTCTCTAGTGTGCTCTAAAAACATGCTTCCCTTATTTATTTATTATTACGAAAACATATTTTTATCATGACCTCTCACAGTGTCAAACGGTTAAAGCAACATAAACAACTTCAACAATGCCAGATTAAAATCAACGAATAATTGAAACAAGATAAAAACATGCTGCAGGATTCAACAAGTTAAAACAGCTTGAAAAGAGTAAGGCCATTTCCACACTAGGCTGCTATAGCGCTATTATTCCACTTGCACCACCCTATGGCATCCTGGGGTTGGTAGTTTCGGGAGGGGAAACTGCAAATCCCAGGATTCCACAGGATGTTGCAAGTGGAATAATAGCGCCATAACAGTCTAGTGCGGAAATGGCCTACAAGGGTTTTAAAAAGCAGGCACATGCTTACAAGTAAATTAGGCCAAGAAGGCTTTAATAAAAATCCATGTCTTGACTGGCGCCAAAAAGCGTTACCCACCCACAGTCCTTTTCTTCTTGCTCCCAGTTCTTCAACAGCTTTGATTCTTGGTTCGGCACTGGTTGATCGTGGTTACTTTATAGATGGAAGGAAGAGGGGACAACAGGCCTGTATCTTCTGTTCCAACATCAACAGCTCGATATACAGAGCTCAGCAGCCAAAGTTTTTCATGGCAACCTCCTCCATCTCAAACCTGCTGTTAAAGGCACGAGGCCAGTAAAAATCAAAGCTGGCAACTCCAAGAAGAAGCACAGGTAGCTTTGCCAACTTTTCAGCCTGATACTGTTTCGGCATCTTTAACGGCGACATTATCTCTTGCCTTTATCAGGTGATAACATTTCTCTCAGTCCCATGAGAAGTTTTAATTGCTGCTTCCTGTAGATCTCACTGTTGTTAGAAGCGCAAGAGCGGAACAGGCCTTTCTTTTGCCTGATCGGTCGATAATCTTCAATAAATCATTGGTAGGGGGACTTTTTTTTTTCTTGCACCCTGTGTGGATTTTTCTGCCACGACAACAAACAAAGGAAAAGCCTCTCCCTCTAAAGTTGCCAGACGGAAAACTGGAGAGGGCTCCTGTACCTTTAGTGGGTGTGCAGAAGAGGGAGTTTCAACAGGTGTTGCTTGTTTCTTGGTTGCGTGACATGCAACATCTACTAAAATTCCTTCTTCTGCACAACCATTAAAGGTACAGAAAACCTTGCTAATTTTCAGCCTGGCAAGCCTAGTTCACAAGGATATTTTAGAAACAGGCCACTGATTTGGGTCTGGGTCCAGCAGCTTTACTAATACGTGATATGGAAATCATAGTTTCAGGATGTCAGTGGTCTTCAAATGGTGGACTGCGTGATTCGTAGAACAGCCACCATTTTCTTTTCGTTCGCTTTGTGGTTGTTTTAAGAGAAGGAGAAAGGCAGAGAGGAGAAGATGACCAGATGCAAAAGAAGCCAAGGCCTCCATTCCTTTTATGGTTGGTGGTGCAGCTGGTACAGCTTTTCTGCCACTTACAAGATAAGCTAAACTTGTTACATTATCTCTTCTGTCCACTTTTTTTTTTTTAAGTTAATGAGTCGGTGTCTTGTTCTTCCGGCTGAAGACCTTCCTAGGAACTGTCAAAGACATGGAGAAAGGCGATGTGGCTGGAGTGTCGGATTAGCGCTGGGAAGATACAGCCTGAAATCCCCACCCAGCTATGAAAACTGCTGCTTCATCATAGGGTGGTCACTAGCTTTCAGCCGAACTTCGCTCACAGGGATGTTCTGATGATGTAGTGGGGGAGAAGAACTCTGTATGCCACATGGAGCTTCTTGATAGAAAGGCAGGATGAAATTGTAAAGAGATTTTGTCTCAGGGGTTTTGGTCATATATAGTAAAACACTGAAATCCAGTGTAATGGGAATGAAAGCTCAAGGCTTTCTAATCCTAGCATTGCCAGAAGAATGAAAGACAGAGCCTTGGGCTGAGTCTGAATATTGGTCCATTTAGCTCAATATTGTTAACCCTGACTGGTAGCAATGGCTTTCCAGCCAGGTATCAGACAGAATTGTTCCTTAGCCCTATCTGGAAATCCCTGGTAATGCACCTTGATGGTCTTCCATCCAAGTGTTCATCAGGCCTGACCATGCTTAGCTTCTGAAATCAGACAAGAGATCGAGCATGCTCCATGCTCTCCAACATTTCACAGATGAGAACTGGGACATGTGTGGCCATGTTATAAATGTGATCAAGTTATAAATGAAAGTTATAAATGAGGAGGACCAGACAAGCGGAGAAGGCTGCAGCAGTTTGCTTTTGCTTGAGCCTACAGGGAAGACAAGATTCTGTTCCTCTTGTCCTCTCCCCTCTGCTGAGTTAACGGAGTGCAAACCACTTTTGCACTTTGAATTCATTCTGCAGTACCTGAATCAAGCTGAGGACAAAGGGGGAAGCAGGAGAAAGAAACTGGTACATTTTTAAAACAAATGGGAAAGCGGGTTAACAAAGTATTAATGGGGACTGTCCCTGCTGAATTAGGACAGTTGGAGGGTATGGTGTTCAGGGTGGTAAGGTGATTAAAGAATGCATGCAAAAGCCAGAAAATACAAGAGAAGGAGTAGGCTCCTGGTTGGGTTACTTACCGGTTAAGAAAGGTGTTTCCAAAGGGGTTGAGTTTTCGGAAGGGCTTTTTGGGGTCGACAATAAGTGCATTGCCTGGTATGATCCCCTCTGTTTCGCCATGCATCACAGCAATGAAAGAGTCCGTGGTGGGTTCAGGTCCAATGCGGCTCCCAGGGATATCCTGTTCCAGCAGATACTTGATGAAGGTGGTCTTGCCCGTAGAGTACTGGCCCACCACCAGCACCATGGGTTTATTGTCGAAGTCGGCATCCTCCAGGGCCGGTGAATGGAAATCGTGGAAACGGTAGAATTCTTCCACTGGCAGCAGCTTCCTCTTGTAAAGGTCCTTGAGGCCCTCAGTAACCGTGCGGATCACCTCGGGTGTCTTCTTCTCATGCTTCTTCATCCAGCTGAACATCTTGACGGCCCTGAGAAAATGGCAAGATGCCTATTCCCTTGGAATAATGATCTAAATCAACGAATCGGTGGTGAAAACAAAAAGGGCAGGGAGAGCAAAGACGTGGCTGAAATTAAAGTTTGGATGGAAAGTCCACAAAATTTTCAGAGAAGTAGATCTGGAGAGACCAAAAAAGAGGTAGGTCCCAAAAAGAGTGACCCAGAGACTTCTGAAATCTTAGTGTTGCAAGACAATCCTGTGAGTTTATGGGTCTCTCTATTCCATCCAGGACCCAAAATAAACTTAATCAGCAGATCCTTTGGGTGGTGCCTCCGGAGATCTTCTAAGTCAAAGGGGCTTGACTTGGGTGGGTCGGTCCAGATATTTAAAGAGGTCAAGAGTGTAGCTGAGTAGATCCCCGGAGAGATTCTTTTCTACAGAAGGCAAAGGATCTTCTCCCAGCTCAGACCAAACTTCTCATCCAAAATTCTGTTCCCAAAACATGGAATTCACTTTGCCACCGGATTTCAAAGAAAGTAGGTTGGGATAAAATTGCTCATACGTGGGAATTGCTGAGTTTCTTCTGCCTTTAAATAAAATACGTCACTTTCTTCTTCCAAATGCTATGGGAAGAGGCAGCAAGCCAGCCCCACACAGTGCAGTGCAGACAAGAACAGCGTGGGCGAAAGACACGCACACACAATGAAGAAAGTTTCAGATGGAAAATCCCTCTTGTTTGTTTGTGGAAACGGTGATCTTTTTCCCCCTCCCTGCTTCTGGGATCCCAAGGAACATCTGAGGAGGATTCCTGCTTGGGAGAGACCGTGGCTGTCAGGATGAGTGGCTGCCAAGAGGCAGGGAGCAGAATACATTAGCATAAATTATTTGGGAAGGGATGGGAGGGTTGGGACAGCCGGCAACTTGAGAACAAGTAATGTGCCAAAAACCATGGACATTTTCTCCTCTCTCCAAAGTTGCAAGAATATGTCTTTGGGAAATAATGGCCTCTGATGCCACCCTGTGGTTCTAGGAATTAAAATAAGGTGGCAGGCTGCTTCGTGATCTTTCGTTGCCATAACAAATTTGAACACTGGTATTTTTTTTTAACAGCTGGTACTATTCTAACTTATGGGGACACCATGAATTTTGTAGAGTTTTCTTAGGCAATAATACTCAGAGGTGGCTTGCCACAGCCTTCCTCTGAAATATAGCCTACAGCACCTGGTATTCCCTGCTGGTCTCCCATCCAAGTCCTAACCAGGGTTGACCCTGGTTAGCTTCCATGGTCAGATGGGATGTGGAGCCTTCAGGTTATTTAGGCCTACTAGCATTGCTACATTTACTTTCTTTTACAAAATGTGTGGAAATGGAGGATGGGTTTCTTTCCTCACCAAGTATCTGTAAACAGAGAATATGTTTCCTTCTCCACTAAACAGCAAGGTACGAGGGCAGGGTGGTACATAATAATATTCCAGTTGGGATCCACTGGTTGCTTGACTTTTTGCAAACAAGATTGGACCAGGTTTGATCTACACAAATTCATCCTCTGGTCTCAAGCAAGAGGACATGTACTATGACATAGCTTTCCCCAGTTTGGTGGCCCCTAGAAGTTTCAGAAGAAAACAACTCTTATTGACCAATGGTTGGCCAACGGTGGGAGTTAGATGAATGGCCAACGGGTAGGGATGGTGGGAGTTACAATCCAAAACATATGGATCGTATTCGATTAGAGGAAATTGTTCTAATTTTGGTTGGGAGGGAAGTTACAATCATGACTAAGTAGTGATTGTGCATATGGAAAAGTTATGGGTGAGTAAACCTAGGTCACTGTTCTGTATTCACTCATTTAAGTAGCTGATAGAAAATACTCCCCAAGGTGTCTAGATGAAAAAAGTATTATGCCCCTTGCTTTTCTGGCAGACAACTAAAATATAGACACATGAGGAAGGAGGGTTACTTATAATTTAATTGGGCAGATAACTGTCTTTAACTGCCCTTTGCTAATTTCTTTTCTATAGAAGCCTTTCAGACAAACTGTTTAGTCATAGATAGACAAACCTAATAACTGTCCTGCCCTATATACAAAGATACAGGCAATAAAACAACCTCCGACAATTTTAAACAGTTGAAACAGTCCAAAGTTTAAAACAATTTAAAGAATTATTCATCTAGAGTACACTTAAAAAAAAAAAAAGTTAAGCAAGGTATGAATATCGGACCTGAAAAGCTTTGGAGAAAAGCCATGGTTTAACTCAACTCCAGGCTATAAAGGATTTGTAAACCACTTCCGCAGAATTGTTAAAGAGGTTTGCTTGTTCTATTGAAGCCTTAATTTGTTTGCATGTTTAATTTTTCTTTCTGTCTTGCAGAAGCAGCAGCCCATGGGGAGTCATCTCACTGCTATGGGGAGAGAGACCCTTACGTCCATCCAGATCAGGTGGACTGTTGGACCTTACTGGGCTTTTCTATGCTGCTCATTTTCTTTCCCTTGGAAATATTTCTTTTTTGGATTTGCAGGTCTCTTGACAGTTAATAAATGTGATATGAATAAATGTTTTAATGGGCACTTGATGTCGTTGTTTGCTCTTATTGCAGTTTTTATTATTTGCTTGTTAGGGTGCCCTGATCATTTCCAATAGAAACAGTCTAAGGTAAATGTTCCATAAACTAAAAACTAAAGGTGTGGTAAGGTATCTTTGATAGCAGCAGGAGAAACTAAGTACTTTGCCCTCAACCTACCTGGTTTGTGTTCACCTTTTCTTTATCTCTGTGTCATCTCAGCTGGGATGGCTGCCTTCCTTCTGGATAAATCTTCCTTTCCAACACGTTGGACTAGCCCAGGGGTGGGCAAAGCGTGGCCTGCAGGCCACATGAAGTCCACCACTATCATTTTCGTATCCCCCAGAGGTTAAAAAAATCTTTCCACTCCAAATGTGCTTTAGGAGGTGAGAGCATTTCCAACATGTCTGGAGTCCCCCTGGGGCCCCCAGGGGCCAAAAACAATGTTTGAAAATTTATCAAAAACTTTCTTGCCCCTCCCCAGTGCTCCAAAATGTTCACTAGGAGGCATGGGATACATTTCCATCCTATTCAGTACCGTCCTCTGGCAATTTAGACCCAGGAGAGGCCTTTTAGAAAACCTAAAACATAACGACAATGTCCCAATGCCCCCCTAGAGGCGTTTGGGGGCACTTGTGTGCAGGTTCAGGTGAGGCCTTCCAAGGTCTCCGAGGGAATGCAGCCCCCTGGCCTTCCACGGTTGCTCCCTCCTTGGCTAGAAAACAGCAGACCTGGGATATGAGCCCTTACTAACTCTTAAGCGCCTTCAAACCTCTAGACTTGGAGAGGCTGGTTCCAAGACGCCCTGATCATATTGTCTGGTGTCCTTCTACTTCTATCCTATTTAGGACCGGTGGCTTTTGATTAAAACAACAATGATGTGGCCCTGAGTAGATCCAGGTACACACTGGGCAAATTATAAGCAGAGTTTGTTCCACCACCCGACAGAGTGATGCAACTACTTCTAGTGGTAGCTACTAAGAAGTATCAGCAGTGTGTCAGAAGAGAGTTTTGTGTACCGCATGGTTGATTGTCTACTCCATCATTTTGCCTACTGGCCTCAGCTACGAGGAAGGGATTAAACTGGAGTGTTGAAGTGCCAGTCTAGTTATCGTGTGTTTATGGAATGAGACAGGCACAAGGCTCTTCATCTCACTACACTTCCGCATTAGACTGTTATAGTGCTATGATTCCACTTTCAACACCCTATGGAATCCTGGGGTTTGCAGTTTCGGGAGGGGCCCTCAAAGGCAAACCCCGGGATTCCATAGGATGTTGAAAGTGGAATCATAGCACTATAACTGTCTACTGCAGAAATGGCCTTAAACAACAAAATCCCTTGGACTGCCCTGACGTGTAGGTTGATGTGGCCCAAGGGCTAAAGCTTAACAGCTCAGGATGCATTGACTTTTTTTTTCCAATTCACACTTCCCAATTCAAAATGTCTAATTAATTCAACAAAATATCAAATACCAGGAGCTGGAGTACTAAATGGACAGGTACAGCATCTTGAAGGTTGGCAGCTCTAGGTATGTTTGCTCTGCAACAGGTGCTTACTGCTTCCTCCCAAGGTGGTAAAAGATTAACTGTTATTATGGCTGTCATAAAATAAGGACAAACATTAACTCTCTAACAACTGAGCCAAACTTTTAACGTTAGAAATGGATCTCATCTTCCTCTTGATTTCACTGACTCTGAGAAAAGGCACGTTGTGTTACAGATGGCACGTATGTAAAACATTTATACATAAAACATCCTAAATGAACATTCATCTGTGTCAAGGTGGAGAGCATGCATTCCTTCACATGTTTCCAGCCTACTACTCCCATCATCCCCCACAATCGACTATGCTGTCCAAATCTGATGGGTGTTGCAATCCAACAGTGACCGGAGGACCACCAGTGGCCAACAAATTGCCTACCCTTATCTGTATAATCCTTCATAGCATTTACCCTTAGACTCCGCTGGTGGCTTTTCGCAGATCATGCTTTTCGAAGCCTTAGATGCATAATCTGTAAAAGAGGAGAAAAGACTGTCTTGTTGATAGAGGTGGCCATTCCAGGAGGCAACCTAACTTAGTCTGTTGCTTTCTGTATATATTACACTGCAGCTCCCATCATTCCCAATCAGCACGCCCAACAAAGGGTACTGCAATTCATCACCTGGAGAGCATCAGGCTGGGGATGGCTAATTCGAAGCAATTTTCAGAGCGGGTTTACTTTCCCAATCACTCTCTCTTTGTACGATTTTTTAAAAATTAGACGGACCAGGTAGGTGGACGGTGCTGTCATTTTGCGCTTTTCTTTAGCTAGCGGACCATGGCCATGCTGTGCTGGCTGGGGCTTCCGAGAGCCGAAGTCTGAAACATTTAGAAGCCAGGAAACACAAGCTTAAAGCATTCGTGTGAATCAGGGCTCCTCCGTGGACCTGTGTAGCAAAGGGTTAACTTCAGCATCTCTGTATCCACGTCCAAAAGTTAAACTTTTCCAGTTTGCTCTGGTGAAAACGGGAGGAGCAAAGTCTTTAGTGGAGCCAGCTTATGTTTCCACCTCGCCCTCTATAAAGGGACCCAAGTCACTGGTCTAGTCACAATTTGCATCAGCCATGTCTCGCCCGTATATCACCGTGGGCCTCATCAAGGGCTCTGACGCCAAAGGAGCGGCCCGAGTTGTACCCTACCGCGAACAGAACTACCAGGAACTGAAGCGCCAGTGCCTCCAGCAAGGATGCCTCTTCCTCGACCCCGAGTTCAAACCCTGTGCAGAGTCACTTGGATACAATGAGCTGGGGCCTCGCTCTAAGGATATCCAGGGCGTGGTGTGGAAGAGGCCAAAGGTGGGTTAGGAATAAGAAATATTTGTATGCTGCATGCGTGCCTTACTCTTTATCAAGAGCTGTTTCCAAAAAAACAAAAACAAAAAAAAGTACGTACTCTAATACCATTCAATGTAGTGTTGCTCCAGTGCCGGCACTACCATTAGGTATGGTGGGCTGGCAACAGCAGCAGGTCTCCTGACCCCGGATGGCAAAAATGTCCAAAAAAATCCCACCCTGCCATCTAGTTTTGAAAAATAACTAAATCTGGGTGTTAAACAATGTAGGATGGCCTCTAAAAGGAGAAACAATTTGAATTTTTTGACCAGAAAAAGGATGGAATCTGGCTGGGTTTAAGACCAAAGAAATAGCTTTAGGATGCCATGTGAAGTCCGAGATGCACTTTACCCCCCTCACTTCAGGCACACATTTGCAATGTTGTAAAAATATTGTAAAAATACGGCATGTTCCTGACAATTTAATTCACAACTCTTCTGCCAAGGATGGGAGTTTGATTTACACACCAAAATAAAATGACTGTCTTCGGGCAGAATATACTTCCAGTTAGAGAGGTGGGCGGGAGGGCACCATGTTGCCGCTCTGTCTCTGGCAGCCAAATGTCTTGGGTCATCTCTTTGTTGTGGGAGGCTAAATGTTGGAAATACCTAGGGCAAGACTCTCCAAAGCTCACTAGACGGCTGTTGTGCGCAGCAAGACCGAAGCACTGGCAACCAAACCGTGGATCATTAAGGTTGCTGAGTTACCCCAAATGGCCAAACTAATGCGGATCTTAAAGGATTAGTAAAGGCGATTAAAGATTTCTTGAAAGAAATGTTTATGGATTTTTTTGAGCAATAAGCACTCTAACACTGCAATAATTTGTGGATATAGTTACTAGCAATTCTAGTAAGCTTGCTTAGTTGGATCTGTAATGGTAGAATAATATGCTTTGCTTTCTCCTTTTAAAAATATTTTCTCATTCATTAAAGTTTGATTTGGTGTGTCAGAGGCCTTTTAAGTTTCGGTAAGTTAGTGTTTGGTTAGTAAGTTAGTGAGTTAGAGAGTTAATGTTTAGCATTTTTAGTTTTAGTGTTTTAGTATTGTGTTTTAATTTTAGTCTATGAAAAAAAATGAGTTTGTGTTTATGTTACTTTGTGTTAAACTTAATAAATACTTAATAAAAAATAAGCAAAGGTAGAACAATGGCTGGCTGTAAACAGTGAGGAGATAAGATATTATAGCTAAGAAACAAGTGGAAAAAGACATACCTCTGCATCAAGTTCCTTTTTGCAACTACAACCTCCGGAATTGCCCCAGATATTGTACTCTGTGCTGTCTTTACAGGACATCTGCAAGCCTGGGTCTCCCCATTTTATCTGTAAGGGAATGGATCGGACAGATGTCTGCCAGGGGCAACTGGGTAACTGTTCATTTGCTGTCTTTCTCTGTTCCTCCTTGTTTCACTATTATTATCACCCATATTCTGGTGGGACTCCTGTGTCTTTGACAGTTGCAGAGCGGAAATTCAGCGAGTAAAGTTATACTGATCATCCTTCCATCCCTATCGATGGAGGAAAAACTTCTTCCATTTCACTTCTGACTCGCATACAGAATTAAATAGCAGAACGCACCACAGTGGCAACATCCCTTCATATCACTCGTCTTGCTTATTTTATTGTTAATTCAATTTAGAATTGGTATCTTTTTTTTATCTGCACCACTCCAATAGTAGCCTGTTGCATAAACAAATAGCCAGTGAAGTCTACCTGACATTACATCTCTATCCCTGGAAAAGCTTTACCTGCTAATTTTCTTCCATATCAAAAGAACAAGTTCCTTTAAAAAGTGTCAAGTTTAACTTTTCTTCAGACTAAGTCTATACTACAAATATGAAGCAACTTAGCTGATATGGCTTTTCTCAAGGAACTGCAGCATTTGCAATTCTGTGACAGGCCTAAAGATGTTAGCTATATATTCACAAACCACTGTTTCCAGAATTCAGTGGGAGAGGCGGTCTCTGTCCACATTTGAAACGTTTATGTTTGGAGCGTAGAAAGTAACTTCAGATATAAAACCCGATGTCCACCATAAATCCTATGCACATGTAGTGACCAAGGTTGCCTTTTTAACCCATGTCTACTGCATGTTAGTTACAGACCAACAGTTAGAAATTCAGAGGATGAAGATTTTCCAGGCATGGCAATAAAATTATTGTACTGCAGAGAAAATAATTTGCTTAAATCGTATGTGTGCTTGCTGTGTGCTTCTTGTGGTACAGGAACTGGGCTGGGAAAAACAGGTGATAATGTGTTATTATTGTTACAGTTACATACAACCTACTGTAACAGAAAATAAAAAAGAAAGTGCTACATCAGGAAAACCCACATTTTGTGGCCAGATTATGTAGCACCAAATATTTAAGATAAGGAAAGATGGAACAGTGCCGGATGTAAACGACAATATTCATAATTTCTACCTGGGCACAAAAATTGTGAGGCGATAAGGTATTGTAGCTAAGAAGCAAGTAGAAAAAGATCTATATCAGAGCTTGGAAAAGTTCCTTTCTGGGACTACAGCTTCCAGAATTGCCCCAGCCGTTGCGCCCCGGGCTGCCTTTGCAAGACATAGTTTTCCAGGTTTACATGAGAACAACAGAAAATGCCATCTGCCCTATACAGAATCTCTACGTCTTCTTCATCGAGAGGAGGCGCTCCCCTTTTATAGTTTCCGGCCTGCCCGGTGGTCCAGGTTTATTGTCTTTATCACTGGGCACAGTGAGGCAGGTGTCTCAAGCGGCAGGTGCGGCGGAGAGGAGAGTGGCAGCGAAGCGGGGATGGTGGCCGTTGTGTGCCTCCTCAGCTAGGCTGCTGCCTTCAGGTGTGTTAGAGAATTGTGTACTGTCCCTGAATCAAGATTCATTTGCACTTCCAGTTATGGCTTCTGTAGGTGGAACAAGGAGAGGGGTGCCATCTTGCCTTTTGCATCATACAGCAGAATTTCTCGGTTGAACCTCCTTCTTCACAATTATTGACCTGGTTTGGCCAGAGTATCAGAGTGCCAGCAAAATGAGTTCTCTGATGGACTGGGTGAAACTTGGGATTCAAAAATGTGCACAAAAATATTTTGGAAAAAGAAGAAAATTCCCCCCTCCAAAAGACCAGCCTGTTGAAGGTCCAAAATATTCAGTGGAAACAGAATACTGAATGATTATTAGAGGTCTTATGGGAAAGGTGAGGAGATAGAGAGAGCGGAATGGCTGTAATCTTGAACAACAGCGCTTGACACTGGCATAATTTGAGGCAGCAGGTTCCACGGGCGCTTATTATTTCCAAAAAGGACTTCCCAAACCAGCTTTTTCTTCCCACCTCTTGAAGGTAACTGCTGGTTCCTGGCAGCTGCTGCAGCCCTCACCTTGTACCCAAAACTCCTGTACCGAGTAGTCCCACAGGATCAACATTTTGAAAGCAGTGAATACGCTGGCATCTTCCATTTCCAGGTGAGATAAACTTGCATGATCTCATGATTCTCAAGGGGTGATTCCAAAATTCTAGCCAAGACTCTATCACTGCTATGCTTATCCTTTTCTTAACCGCTCATGGTGACCAAATGGTACACTCCACTGTCCAGACAAATATAAAATCTATTTATTCCTAGCCGAGAGATTATTGTGATTGCAGGACACTCAATGTCTTTCAATTCTTCCAGAGGTAGGGTATAATCACCATCCCTTTAGCAGTGGCTTGCAGCTCTGGAGGCTGATAATCTGTTGAGGGCTTTCGGCCAAAGAGAAAATGAGTTTTCTCTCCCAATTTGAGGGACATGGTGCGGTACTACCGTCCCTTACAAGATATGGGAATAGGCTTCAGCACCTTGGACAGCTGCATCAAACAACAGAGTTTGGCTATCATGACAGAGCACACAAGTGTTGGCTGGTTAATTTGGATGAAAATCCAGAGCCCAACTACCACCCTTGGGTGGGGATGCTGGAGCATGTCGTCTAAAAACATCTGAAGGGCCACAGAATTCCCACCCGTTTTCATATGTGCAGGGAATGAGGGGCATAGCCCCTCTCTGACACTAACCTTTGATCACCTTTGAATCCCCCAGTTCTGGCAATATGGTCAATGGGTAGATGTGGTGGTGGATGATCTGCTGCCGACCATGAATGACAAGCTGCTTTTTGTGCGCTCCCCTGAGCGTAATGAATTTTGGATGCCTTTGTTGGAAAAAGCCTATGCCAAGTAAGTGAAATGTTATTTCTTTGTGCCAGAATCCCATACTCCTTACTTGCCTGGCTTCAGCATGAACTACAGCATACTGGTTTGTTTTTCAATATTTATTTTTCTATTGCAGAACTAAGGTGGGAGTCACCCGACCGGGCAGAGCTATTTCTGCAGCCCATGCTGTAGCTCATCTTGGACTTCCACCAGACACCCCCTTCTAGCTGATGAACATCTATAGATTTTAGTATATTGCTAGATCTATTGGGTTTCCTTTTTCAAGACGCTTACAAAGATGGAAAGCCCCTTATCTAGGGTGAATTTCGAGTTCAGGATAGAAAGTGTATGGGTAGTAAGTGCATGTGATTTTAAAGGGCGGTGGAAGCGTGTCAGTAATCAGCCCTACGGCCAGTACCGTCAGACTTCGAAATGGACATTACAGCTAAATGCAGTCTATAAATGGAGGCAATTTGCTGAGGCCTAGATATAGAGATGCCCAAGGTTGGGAGTTACTCATCACGAAAAGTCTAGAGCCAAGGACTCCTAGTTCATTGTTACTACTGATGCCAAATTAACTAGATTTTCCATAATCATATGCTTTCCAGATGTGCCACACTATAACTCCCACCACCGCTAGACAACATATCCAGTAGTTTGTAGTCTCTTGGTCTGGAAAGCACTAGTTTACGGTGGGGAGGGTGGGAAGATGGCACTAGATCTCTATTTTGCTCTTTCTCACAACCAAAACCCAAAACCAAAACTGATGAATTCTAATTCTCAGAGCCAAACTGTAGCGAAGAGTTTAAAGTCTTTACATTTAATATGCAGGTTTTTAAAAATGCAAGAAGCATCAGCAGGAGGAGGTGCTGGTGGCTGCGGGGACTGTGATAAGTAGAGATAAATTTAACTATACCCTCCTGCTGCTCCTTTGAGGAAAATTCCCTCTATATTCCCTCTATAAATTCCCTCTGTAAAGCACTGGAAAGAAATCTCATATTGGTTCCCATGTTGATATATAAGAATTAATGGTCAATGTTATTCCATCAGAGGTGGCTTTACCATCTGAAGACTGAATTAGGGTTGAGACATCTTGTTCACATAAAGCAAAAAGAAAAATCTAGGGCTGTCCCTTGCAAAAGTGCATTTATGAGAATGAATGTGTATAAAAGAATGAACATGGATTTCTCACCTGATAGAAGCACACCTGTATAAAAGTGAATGATGAGAAATCAGGATCCAGCCTTACCAGGAGAGAGAGAGAAAGAGAGAGAGATTGCTTCCTCAGGTACAGGCTTTGGGTGTCATAAAAGAGGAGAAAATAATATCAAATGTCGTTGTATCTTACTACTAACGATGGAGAGAGATGCGTCTAGGATCTGCCACCTTACATACCAAAATAACACATCTGATTTCAAGAATTATGCCCCTTGACTTGAGTTGGTGCAGTGGGGGAGAGTGCCACTTGGTGGTCCACGGCAGGTAGCAAATGGTCTTGGGAGGGCTCCAGAGAATCATCTTAACATACAGTTTCTGTAAATCATATATGAAAAGGGCTTGGAAAATTCCCTTTTTTGTCTACAACCCCACTAGTCCCCCTCCCATCCACCTGGCCAGTTATAGATCAAATTGGGGTTATGGTTGAACAGAGGAATTTTCCCAAAAGGTTCATATCTCTGCTAGATTGGCTGGCAGGCTTTATTGGATACACAGGCGCCATTTCTAGAGAGCTGTACTGGTTCAATACATTTCTTTATGCTCCAATCTGTTATCCTCCGCTTCTCTGCTCTGTTTCCCCCTCCTGCAAAAAGACTGAATGGCTCCTATGAAGCTATGAATGGTGGATACATGAATGAGGCCTTCGTAGACTTCACCGGTGGAATCGGGGAGACCCTGTCCCTAAAAGTACCTAACGCCAAGCTCTTCAAGACCATTCAGGCAGCACTGAGAAAGAAATCTTTGATGGGAGCACACATTCAGGTGAGTGCAGGCAAACCATTCAGTACTGCATCTGAAGAAGTGGTTCTGGATCCATGAAAGCTTATGTGAAAAGAAAAAAAAAAGGCCTGTAAGAAGCACTAATCCCTGCACAGGGCTTTGTTCCACATGTATCGGATGGTACCTTGGCTGAGCATGCATTCTCAGTCCTTGAGCACCCTGACCTTTATTTTTTCAAAGACTACATCCAACCAAAAGAGGAAGCAAGCTTCCGGTCCTCATGACTGAGAGCAATAGGTGAGCAATGGCCAGTGAACTGAAGAAGACAAAGGGCCACTGAATATGGATCGGCACACCTTTCGTGGTTCCTTGCCATTTGTCAAGATTAGCGCAAAACAGGATATATTTATGGGGTCCACCGATTTAAAACAGGAATGGGGAAAGTGTAGCCCACAAGGTTACATGCATCCCCCAAGCTCTACCTTCTCATAACCACAAGCCCTCCTGCCAGATTACTGGACCCCGTTTAAAAAAGCCCAACCATAAACATTCTAGTTCTCCAAGCACTTAGTCTGCTTCTTCTGTCTCTCACATTACAGCAATTAGAAAATTAAAATGAACAGGAGTTTTAGGGAATCCAGTGAGTCAAACGAGACACTAAGTTTAGTACGCTTTTAAAAGAAGTGCTGCCTCAAGTGCTGAAAGACGTCTGTTTGTAGCGGCACATGCTTGGATTTCGCCTTATCTTATGCTTCTCCCATTTAGCATATTTGTTTTGTGATGTCTCATTAGAAGGTAAGCACAGGTGTAATTTGCATGTCTCATTGCCGAGGCGCATACTGACGAAGCAATCCTGTTGTCAGAGAGAAAACAGGCTAGTTTAAGGGAATACACGTTCCCTTTGACATCAACTTTGCCTCTCTTTGCCTCAAGTGACTGCAGTCTGGCCGCACTGCCTCTTCTCCCTGTTTTCAGGTTACGAGTTCCGAAGACATTGAAGCGTCGGCGCCAGAGGGGCTGGTGAAAGGGCATGCCTACTCCATCACGGGGATCCACAAGGTATGTCTTGGAGGGTCCCGGATCAGCCTAGTCCTGCCTCTGAGGCCTGAATCTCAGCAAGCAGGAAGAACAAAGTGACGACCTGGGAAACAAGAGGAAACGCTGGAGGATTTCACTGGGGAAAAAAAAATGGGGCTAGAATTTGCTTTATAGAATGGAGAAATATTTATGTCTCTCCTGCCTCTGTCCATTTCAGGGGTGGGAACTGTCGGGGCCTTCAGCTGTTGTGGGACTGCGACTCCCAGCAGCCCTATCCAGCCTTATCCAGCACAGCCAACTGTAGGAATCTGGGAGTTGCAGTCCAGTAACATGTGGACAGCTGCACGATTCAGAATATAGCAGGATGTACAAGTGGATAGACTTAATCAAGGAACCTACAGCAGAAAATTTCCAAGACCTGAACAGAGCTGCTGACTTAGAGGTCCCTCATTCATAGGGTTGATATGACAGCAATTAACAACAACATCATATAGGAAAAATTGTATGGTCCTGATAGTGCCATTCTGCTTGTAACTAACAGTTACAAATGTTAGGCTGCAACTTTCAGCACTGATCACCACTAACTGTACTGGCTAGGTTGCTGGGAGCTGCAGTCTAAGAACACGTGGAATGCTGCATGATTCAGAATAAAACAGTTGAACATACAGGAAAAAGTACAATTTTGCTTCTAACTTACTGAGCAGAAGTGGGAATAACAAGGCTCTCCGGACAGTGTTGGACTAGAACTCTCAGTGTTCTCACCATTGGCTGTGCTGGGAGTTGCAGTCCAGCAACATCTGCTACCTGCTTCCCACTGTTTATTTATACCAAGAAATTATAGGGAAAGAGACTGACTAATAAAAGCAAAAGAGGAAGGTAAGATGTTCCCTAGCTTTCATAGTCACGTAGAGGATTTGGGAAGGTGCAGTTTGTCATCAACAGCTCTTATTACAGGTGAAATCTCTTTGCCTATATATCTGTTTTAAAGTTTGAAGATTGGTGGAGGTAGCAGAGAAACCCCACCTCCTTACACGTCCCTTTGCCGCAGAAAAAACAGGATGGAAATTTCCACCCTGTTTTTTCTGCTGTTCCCCCCAGACCCCATCACTACCTCAGTTTAAAAACCCTCTTCTTCCGGTCGCTGCAGTATCCTTACAGGCCTTCCGCTCCGAGACAGAGCAGCACTCCTGCATGCACAGATAATTATTTTTGTGTTTCTTCCCAGATTGATTTCGGTGACAAGACGGTGAGGTTGGTGAGGCTGCGAAACCCTTGGGGCTACCAGGAATGGACTGGCCGCTGGAGTGACAAGTAAGTGCCAGTTTCCCCCAGCCTGGTGCCCTCCAGTTGTGTGGGATCACAACTCCCACAAGTTTCTGCCAGCTATGCTTCCATTGTCGTGCAATCTCACAATCCCTTGCACTGAGACATCCCACTGACATTTGGGCCTGTGTGCCTCCTCTTCTCTTTATCTTACAGCTGTGAAGAGGAGATCGGAAGCTTCTGCTTTAGTTTAGCCACACATTTGTGCTACACCCAAAACTGTACTTAATCTATGGTGATTGGAAAAAAAAACTCATTTGAACCCTCTCCCTAGGAAAGGAGCTCAACATTCTCAGTGCCACTACTGAAAAGACCCGTTCTGGTGTAACTATTCATGTTGCTTTGGATGGTGGTGGCTTTAAAGTTTGCTTAGGCTTCTGTGGGAGAAGGCTGTGCTTAAGGAATGGGGCCTTCAGGGCTTTTAGAAGTTGAAATGGGCAATTAGAACTGGATGAGACAATAACAAGATATCTGCTAGTTGAAACTCACAACAGGATTCAGGTCCCTTGTCTGTTCTTTTACTGCTTATATGACATATTCACCAGGATCCTGCCATTTCCGCACTAGACTGTTATAGCGCTATTATTCCACTTTCAACATCCTATGGAGTCCTGGGGTTTGCAGTTTAGGGAGGGGCCTCAAGGGCCCCTCCCTAAACTGCAAACCCCAGGACTCCATAGGATGTTGAAAGTGGAATAATAGCGCTATAACAGTCTAGTGCGGAAACGTCCATGGTAAATAGTATGGTCTTATATATCACTGTTTTAAAGTGCATCCGAAAAATTAGATTTATAACCTACCTTCTAAATCATCATGGCAAAAAGATGAGACGAATGAATTTAATAAATGCAGAACAGTTTTCCTCTCTCCAAATGTCTACCTGCCAGTGTATGTAGCATCTCATAATGCCTTCAGTGTACGAGTCTTGCCTATGAAAGCTCCCACAGCACAGCAGTTCATGTTCATGTCTCTTGATTTTTTTTTTTCCCTTTCTTCAGTTCACCCTTGTGGTCCTCTTTGGACCCTGAACTCCGGAAGAAGCTTCATGTGGATAATCTGCAAGATGGAGAATTTTGGTAAGGAATTTGGCCTCGGCTCTAAAAAAATGACTTGTGTGTGTGTTTTTCCCAGTGATTACGAGTATCTCATGCATGCCTGTCTCTTTAATACAACTGGGGAAAGTTACTTTTTGGCTTACTAATCTCAGGTCATCTGCACACGAGCCAGTAGCTTTCCCAGACTCTGAACAAATTGTCAGATATTGCTGTTCTCCCTCAAGCCACCCACCCAGTTTGAATGGCTAATTAGGTTTGAGCGTCTAAATACCCTAAAGGGACCAGATCCTGTTTGATCTTGTGAGGTAAGCAGGCTAAGCCCTGATTAGCACCTGGATGGGAGACCTCCAACAAATACCAGGTGCTGTAGGCTATATTTCAGAGGAAGGAACTGGCAAAACCATCTCTGAGTATTCCTTGCCTAAGAAGATCCTATGAAATTCATGGGGTTGCCATAAAGGGACGGGTGACTTGAAGACACATGCAAACATACAAAATCAGATATGATTGTGGGAAAACTGCAGAGGGAGGAGAGGTCAACAGGTATCACTATGTAACTACTTCTCTTTTGCTCGTTCTATTCAGGATGCAACTGGTTGACTTTATACGTCATTTTGACGCCTTGGAGATCTGCCACTTTAACGCTAGCGATGCAGAAGAGGGATCCCACTGCTGCTGGAACATCGACTGCTTCCAAGGGTGCTGGGTCAGAGGGCACACGGCTGGTGGATGCCAGACCTTCCAACCATGGGGTAATTCTCTGGGGCTGGTGCTCAGGGAGGTAGGCTCAGTGGCTGAGATCCTGCGTCAGGGTTGCATAGTGGAAATCTGCACACGCAGAACTGCACGTTGATTGTGCAATGCAACCCTTGGGTTGAATGTCCGCTTTGTACAACAGCACCGCATGGCAAGTCCGAATGCGGTTGTTGTTATGCCTTTTTCCCAGGCTGAGACGGAAGGCAACCTACAAAAGCTAAAACAGTTACAGTGAAAAAGTTTTACATTATACAAAAAAAATAGAAAACATATACCTAAACTATCAATAGCATTTAAAAGAACTATTAAAAAGAAGAACAACAAATATAAACAACACAGTACATGAAAGGCCCTTAACCTAGCTGAAAAAGTCACGTAGAAAAGATTTGGGAGAGGTCATTATACCCTGAGGAACTTCCCAATGAGGCTGGTTTGTCTGTGCTAAGAAATGGGATTAAGATGAATCAGCCTAAGTTGCAGCAAGGTTCATTCTTCAACTCCCGAAGGCAAACCTGAAATGCGCTTTGATATTCAAGCGGTTATGGGCCTGAGATCTAGGTGTTTTTTGCTTTGCAGACACCTTTTGGATGAACCCCCAATTCCATGTTTCACTGATGGAGCCGGATGAGAACGAGCTGAAGAAGCAGCAGAACAGGGGACAAAAATATCAGAACCCCACCTGTACCCTCCTTGTCTCTTTGACACAGCGGGACCGGCGTAGGAGCAGATGGAGGGGAAAAGACTTCTTGCTCATCTGCTTTCAGGTCTTTCAGGTGGGTCCACGGAGTCTATGGGACAAACGCTCCCTCCTCCAGATCTAAGTTGTGTTTGCTCAAGGGCCATTTAGGACAAGGGTGAGTAACATATGGCCCTGTGGCTGGATGTGGCCCCCACAATTCTTGTAGTTTTCAACCCTTTTAGACTCTATCGACTGTCCTTTTTCTGCCCCCAGAAAGAGAAATTAATTTTTTTAAAAAACATCCAAGGGCACTCCACCGACACTGTTTAACGTGTTTAAAAACCCTATTTTTCCAAAAGCAAAAGTGGGTCTGTGGTTTCTTCTGATTTTCTTTTTAAGCCCCTTGGCATTTTTGGCAGTCTCTGTAGCCCTCTGTAGCAAAAAAAAAAATTGGTCCCCAGACTAGCTGCAGATGCTTAGTCCAGATTTAGGGGATGAGATCCAGGTATTGAGCCAAGCACCGGTTCCAAGCAATCTCGCATCTAACATTTGCCTCCCTTCCACCCATTTCCCCACAGTTGCTATGTTTTCTTAACTTTTCCCAATTCCTTTCTTTGCCCCCACCCATTCATATTTTCCTAGTGTCTCTCTGTGGGGATCTCAACTTATACCCCACCACTGGAACCAGCAAATGTGTAATTTTCACCCTTTATATGAGGTTTCCGCCCTTTATCCCACCACTGTACACTGCAGGTATGAAATTTTCCACTCATGCCAGTGCCACCAACTGTGGGCGTTCCTCTCAAGCAATCCCACCACCACCGTGGTCAGATGTTGGAGTCTTTGCTCTTAACCCACCCAGTGTAAAGCCTTCCACAGAGTTCACTGCAAGCATTCAGAGTGAGGGCTTTCCCTGATTCCCATCTCTGCCCACATATAAGGACTTCCTCTTGTCCCTCTTGTGTGACGCCAGCTATGAGAATTTACGCTACTTTTATCCCCAACAGGACACCACCCCTTACCTTCAATGCTGCCACCGCAGACACCTTATCTGAAACCAAGCACTCAGAATGTTAGCGATTCTGGAGACCAAAACTGCATAAAAACAAAGATTTCACCTGCAGAAAGAACAGATAACACAGCAGTTTATTGATGTACAACATTTAAAAAATCACACTGTCTCCTCTTGGACAGACCCGTACCAATCACTCAACTCAAGCTTCTTTCTCTCACTCCAGCCAAGTCTTAACTCGAACACCTCTCAAACTCTTTTTTAATTGAACTCTTCTCTAACCCCGCTGAGGTCGATGGGGTTAAGGTGCAGGGAGACATACACAAGACAGTAACCTTAGCTTATTTGCTTTCCCATTGGTGACTTCTCACTTTCTTACCAGTTCTTTTATTCTCCCCCGTCCCATTCTTCTCTTGCAGGTGACCAAAGAGGTAATAACTCGAGTTGGTTTTATTCTCCTTATGGGTTCCTACCCGAACCCGCAACGGTAGGATTGGAATTAACAGGAAGAACCATGTGTAGCTGAGAATGGGAAGGAAAGAAAAGAATCATCATTCAATTCAAAACAGAGGGAAGGGTTTGTTTTTAAATAGAATAACCTCGAAACATTATGTTTGGAATGGGACACTTATGGACCTTCCAGTTGCTGTTGCACTACAACACCCATCAATGCTAGTCAATAAAGTTCATGGGGAAGGATGATGGAGTTTGAGGCCCACGATACCTATTTCCCCAGGCTCCTTTATCTGTATTTTAAGGGCTTGTAAACTGTTTTTAATTCAGTACAGTTTTCAGTCTAATTTATTTGCTTTTTACAACTCTGGGTGCCATCAGGAAAGAACAGCAACTTGTAGTATTGATTTTTTGCTGTATTCCGTCTATGTTGCAAACTTCCTCAGGTCCTGCACGGAGGGAAAGGTGGAATGTAAATAAATAAACATGGTGCCATACATCACTCCTTTCCAAACAGTATTGAGGTTTCCCCCCGACGCCCGGATGGTATCTTTGTGGCTTAGAAATCACTTGGCCCAGAAATCTTGGTTGGAGTTCAATTGAACTGTTGGGTGACTCTCTTAGGTTCCTTCGCAGAAGGTAGTGAGGCTTGCTTTTCCTCTGAGGCAGAAATCAGTACTTGGAAAAACTACCTTTTTGGGACCACAGCTCTCAAACACCCTAGCTAGCATTAACAGTGCTCGTTTAAAGTTCAGGCTAAAACGTTGAGGAGAGTCACCGCCCCACTGACAACATGGAACCCACCAGCTCTCCCTGTTCCAAGTTCTGGCGGAATGACTTCATGAGCTGCATTTTTCCTTCCAGTACCTCCGGCTGAGGAGCACAGCTCAAAGAAAGGCACAGTTCTCCACGCTCAAGCCTGTCTGCCCCCCTTTCAGTGGTTATTCAAGAGACATCACAGGATACTTCCAGTTACCCCCGGGGGACTATGTGATCATCCCTAACACCCAGTCGCCTTTGGAAGAGGGAAACTTCACCCTCCGCGTTTTCACAGAGAAGAAACATCAGTTCTTGTGAGTCCAGCTGTTTTTTAATAGCCTATACATTCCCTAAGTCTCTTGGGATTAGGGATGGAAAGAATATTCACAATTTATTCATTCTTGGTCAAATAATGGGTTTCCCAACAGTGGGGAAACCCCATCAGAAAGAATAATAGGTCAGTGAGATTTTTTTTTTTGCCATTTTTGCTGGTATTTGATATCCAAAGTGAGCAGGAATTATTCTGCAGAGAAAAAAAGTATTGCATTTGGTATGAAAAACAAAACAAAAGCTTGTTCTCTGTGTAGTTAATTGGTTTCATACTGTTTCTGCAGGAAATAGTGTTTTCTGTGCAGAAAAGAGGGTCTCTGAGCAATAAAACACCTATTTTGCTCTGCAGAACAGTTCCTACATTACACTTGGGAGTGTCTGAATATGGAGAGAATAGTCACAGTTATTCATTTCCTCCTGCAGCAGCAATAAAACGACATTAATAATTTGTTCTTGCATGTGAGGATGAAACAGTTACATCTCTACTTGCGTTCTACAGCAACTTTGAGATTGCCCCGTAGCCAAAGAAATCCGATTACGGCTAGCCCTAGCAGGAAGGAGAGCATGGCCAGCCCTTACGTGGGGCGGAGTAAAGTAGCCATCTCAGGTGGCAGATTTTGGGTATCATCCTGAAAGAGCAGCAAATTTTAAGTTACTGAATGTGCCCAGTTGTATCTTGAATGCCTAGAATGGGAAAAGTGCTTTTTGGGTTTCCCGCTTCGTGTGTCAAAATAACTTGGCTGGCTTTTAGCTATTATACATCTTGATTTGGGTGGTTCAAGGGCAGCTATATGACTAGCGTCAGCCATGGAGAAGAGTGTAGTGGCTACAGATTTTGTGCTTTTAAATCTTGATTGTCTTGCATTCACTGGGTCAACAGAATATTTCTCCAAGACGCCACACTTGTTTATGGGACAATGCTCAGGCTTACAGCTTTAGAATTTACTTGATGATGTGAATTTTCCATTCTAGGGAAATTGATGAAGAAATCAGCGCAGATGGCAAAGCACTGCAGGTAATTGCTTCTTCTGCTGGTGTACGTCAATATTTTTATAAACAGTTCAAGTGCTGGATTGGATGCATGTGTTTGTTAGCTTGGACTTAGCATTTTGAGAATCTTAGCTTACCCAGTAAGTTCTGGAATTTAATTTTTTTTTGGGGGGGGGGACTCTTCCTGGATTCATGCAAGAGTTAGCCAATCATCCTCTGGGCAGCCAGATGGGCAGTGAAAGGGTTTGCAAACGTCACGAGATCCAACCCGTCAGCACTCTACAGAGCCAGGTTTAGAGAAACAAGCAAGGTACATTTATGAATGCGATGAGATCCAATCAATCAGCCCTGCGTACATGTTTGAAAAAGGAAAAACAGCTTGCTCCCCAGTTTGGCGGACTGTGGCGTTGGTCCTACAAAGGGCTGACTGTGGCTTCACAGAAGGTTTACTACCCCAGAGTTATGCCTCTTCGTCTCTCAAGTGTCCCTTTCTCCCCAGGCAACAATACCCCCCAAGACGGGACTAGACAAAAGACTTGAGAAAACTTTCCTGGAGTATGCAGGACGGGTAAGGTAGTTTGTGAATTCTCAAGAACGGAGAGAAGGGTGATGGACACACACACTCTGGGATTAGCTGAGCGCCACGGCACGGTGAAGAGTAGACTGGCGCACTGGGTGACATCCTGAGCACTAAAAAAAGTGCAGAGGGCCTGAGCCCATGGAGATGGGAGAGGAAAGAGAAACAGGAAAGACCAGGAGGGGCATTATCAGCCTCCACAGTCTTCCTCCGAGGAAGATTTCAGACTGATAATTAGCCCTGACCCCATGGAGAAGGCGAGGAGTCCATCAGCCAGACTGTGATACCATTCTTGCATGTTTGTTTCTTATAGGACCAGCAAGTGGGCACTGATGAATTTCGCAGCATTCTGAACCAGACCAAGACTGTTTGTGAGTATGCATTAAAGCGGTCTCTCCAGTTGGGCTCCCCTGCCACCGCTCTCCTTTCTTCTAGGTGTTCAGTCCCTCCTAGAATTGTAAATCCAAAAGGAACTTTATAGTCACTTCCTCTCACATTCTTTACTATGTGTCGAGGGAAAATACGCTGGCTTTAGTGATAGGCCCAGAGCAAGGAGGGAAACTTTTACTTATTTTCTTCCTGCACACTAGGACAAAAGTATTTCAAACCTTTTGCTCATTGCTGGGTGAGATAATAAGATTTTTTTTTACACAGTTTACACAGTTTTTTCTTTTCTTTTCTTTCTCCTCTTCTCTTTGTCTCTCTCTGTGCATTTCAAGACTTTTTGGTGACAATTTAATGAAAGATTTTTTACACTGCTTTTTGTGCAAAAAGATACTTTGTGCGTTTTGTGTAAAAATCTATTTTGCACAAAATAAAACATGGTGGGCTTTTTTTTTTTTAAATAGAATACTTTTCACATGCATATGAAGACAAAAAAGCAGTCAAGAAAGTAACACTCTCTTTTCCAGTGACATCCCTGAAGATGGATGGCTTTTCAAGGGAGGACTGCCAGAAAATTATCCAGCATTTCAGTGTATCCTTCTGGTGAGAAGTAAACACGGGCTAGTCACCGAGAGGAAAAATAGTCGAAGGAACCGTAGAATTGCAGAGCTTGAAGATACCATCCCCTGTCTGTGCAGGGATCCATACCGAAAGCAGAAAGCAAACTAGCTCCATCTTCCACATAAGAACCCTTCAGATATCTGAAAATGGTTATCATTCTTAAGTATCTGAAGGGCTGTCCTATGGAAGATGCTCCGTTCCCTACAGTACACCATTTGCTTCTCCTTAACTATACCACAGCGGAATAAGACAGGCAAGCTGACACTACATGATTTTAATCAGTTTTGCAGCAGGATAAAGGAATGGGAGGTAAGTGCATGTCCAGAAAATGATCTCTTTCTGAATCTGCCCCTACTATAAAGTCACAGAGGCTTGATACCACTTTAAATGTCATGGATCCATCCTATGGTATCCTGGGAATTGTAGGGTCCACTCTCCTGAACCAGAGACTTCACAGAAAGAATTCTAACTGCCACGCTAAATCCTACAATTCCACAAGCCAGAGCCATGACAGTTAATTTAATTTAATTTATTGTAAAATTTTAAATTGCTGATGTTTTAAATTTTGTGATTTTCGTATTTTATTGTATGAATGTACCATAATCCATCTTAGCAGGATGAACAGTAGGGACTGGTAAAAAACTTTATATTCTGTGTATTGTTTGCTGTTGGCATAATATTAATGGATAATCTATGACACTCTAATGCTGGTATACAAGGTCATTTTAGCTTATAATGATGCTGTGTTTTTAATTTTTGTGGTCAGAACGTGTTGGGTGCATCTGCATTGACAGATGCAAGCACACAAAAGTTGAAATAAATAAAAACCATAGCACATTGGGTCTTGTAAACATACTAGGTTGCAAAATGCTAATCTGTTTTATGTTCTTCCCAGCATGTATTCATGGCTTATGATGTGGATGGGTCTGGCAGCATGAACATCCATGAAATTCGGCTGGCATTGGACGCTGCAGGTGAAAAGGAACAGAGAATGTAAAAAAATGTGCTGTCTGATCCCAGAGAATGCGTTGTACTATTCCAGAGTTCATATTGTGGCAACACATTTATTAAGCAGACAAAAAAATACAAAATTCTGTAAGCAAGCCTGCTGAAACATTGTGACTTCCCATCTTTCCTCCTGCATGCTATTTAAACCATTTTTACTTGATTAAGAAACATGTATATTTTAAAAGCTTGCACAGAGAATTTTGTACCTTTTTTGCTTGGCCGAACAAAGGTTATTATCATAACAGGGAGTTTCAAATTTGTGTTATTGCTACTCTTGCATTTGTACTTCTTTGTTATGAAATTGGATATTTTTAGAAGATTATAAATCTACAAAGATTTGATGCGTAGGTGGGGCCAGTGGGATATGAAGCTGCCTCCTGGCTTCTTCCACCAGTAGTAGTTAAGTTAAATAGAAAATGGGGCAGGTGTTTCTTTTTAACTTGAAAAAAAGGCCATTTTGTAGTAGGGTTTTGATTTCTCTTTGATTACTTCCGTGCCAGACAGTTGCAAATTGACACATCTGGCAATGTACATAGGAACAAGAATAATCATGCTGCATGGACTGTGGGTGTAAAAGTTCCATGCAACATTTAATGGGACTGGTAGCGTTACAAGATTTGTGGACCTGAGGCTGGGAAACACGGCATGAGCTGATGTGGATTGTAGATTTTGAATGGTTTCTATCTTGAGAACTGCCAGAACCAGCATAAGTTATGCAAAGAAAACCCCAAATAAACAAAAAAATAGATTTGCTTACTCCGCAGAATTTACTGATGTTGGTAGAATCTAGCTTCAGGCACCATCCCTGCTAAGATTGATGCATCTCCTTTTATTTAGGATTCCACTTAAATAATCAGACAACAAAGACCCTTATGGGAAAATACGGGAATCCTTGGCTCCAGATGGACTTCGGCAGCTTTGTTTCCCTCGTGGTGCACCTAGAACGTATTTTCTGTAAGGCCAAAAAAGATCTCTCAAGTGTTCTTTGTTGTCATGTTTGCATTCTTCTATTTGATACGCTTAAAATGCAAAAGCCGCAAGTTCTTTCACACAAAAATCCACACAGGGGACAAAAATCCTCCGGGCAAATTATGATAGCATGGCTGGGGTTTACACTAGCATAATCTCCATGTCCCGTTTTGCACAAAGAGGTATCCGGTAACTCCTTGCATAAGCCTTTTTCCTGGCCTGTGCAATGGCAGCAGCTCTGCCCAAATGATCACTAATTGGCTGCAAGGGAGCACCAGGAAAGCTCATTTGCTCTGCCACCTCTCTGCTGCCTTCACTCTCACTGGCCACCTTCTGGAAACATGGGCCATTTCCGCACAAGACTGTTCTAGCGCTATGATTCCACTTTCAACATCCTATGGAATCCTGGGGTTTGCAGTTTCGGGAGGGGCCGGCCGGCCCCTCCCGAAACTGCAAACCCCAGGATTCCATAGGATGTTGAAAGTGGAATCATAGCGCTAGAACAGTCTTGTGCGGAAATGGCCATGGCCTCCTCCTCCTCCTCGCCAAGTCAACGGACCTGACTAAGCACAAGCTTCTCCCCAACCATCTCTCACAGAAGCAGCAATTACTTTTATCAAACCTTGCCTTGTGTCTGTCTCTTTTTTTTTACTTCTGTGTAAGTACACTGGTGGAACTTTACACCCTTCTTTTTGCAAAGAGGTTCTGAGTCTTATTTTTGTCTTCCAAGACTCATGCTCGGCTCCTTTGGGGAGGGTTGGGGGACATGATTAGTTGTTGGTACGACTTGACAATGGGGAGACAGAAACGTTACCTATTACAATTCCTCTGCCGCTGCTTTAAAGTAGACAAGAGGAATAATTTAATCTCCAGAAACCTCCAGCCCTGAATATGAGTATTTGACAGTATATGCAGCTTTAGCGCTAAACTTTAGAGTCTAAAGGAATGGGTGTCCTTATATGAGGTATCTGTTTCTTTCGCTAGCATGGTGCAAAAGCCAAGACGATGATGGAGATGGAGTTGTCTACATGACAGAAAAGGAGGTGAGAAAAAGGGGATGAGCTCCAGGTTTATTCATAGGATTTATAGAGCTATAAATCCGGATCGATTTATAACTCCATAAATTTAACTTTCTAGCGCACCTGCAAGTCAAAATGGATTTCATGCTATTAACTCTGTCCCCTACAAAGAAGGAGGAAAGGAAAAGAGTGTAGTCAATTACATGGGTGTTTCTACACTACACAGTTATAGCACTCTGATACTACTTGAACAGTCATGAGGCCATTTTATGGAATCCTGGGATTTCTAATTTAATGAGATATTTAGAATTATCCATGAGAACACTCTTGTGCTTCATCAAACTGCAAATGCCAGGATTTTGCAAGAGGAAGCCATGGCAGTGTGGGTACACCATATGCCACCCTAATAGTGAACATCAAGTGCCTCTGTGCCAACAGAAGCTGACCCAAAAAAGGGCCAGAAAGAAAGAAACAAAAGGAAGAGGAGACACTACATCACAACTGTGCAGTGTTTCTTCATCAAGAGCCATGAAACACTGAGAGAAGAAAACCCAGTTATCATTAAGACCAACGTGGCTTTCCTCCATCCAGCCTTGGCATTCTCTTCTCTTTTCCTTCTTGTGACTATTGCAACTATCTTAATCTTTGATGTTTATTAAAGTAGAATGCACATAGGCAATGACACTCACTTGATTTCCTTTCTTTCTTTCAGTGGATGGCACTTGCCAGCTCTCCCTGATTCAGAAGGGCTCACCCAGCCAACTTCTGCTCTTTTAATCAACTGTGGGTGATGATCGCACTTCATTATATCCCTAGAACATTAATTAAGCTTCTCAGGTTCTACGACCAGAATATATCAGTTCTGCAATTAGAATAAATACAGCACAGAAGGGAAAACAAAAACAAAAAACAACACCAGCTACCTCTTTTGATTATGTCATGCAGTGAATTATTACAGCATAAAAATGGAAGGCTCTGTTAGGGTTACAGCTGAAAGGAAAGCAATTAAAGAGTAGTAGTAAATGTACACATTTACTAGAAAATCTCTACACATAATTATTTTATTGATGACCAGGGCTCTGGCATTCTAAATTGTTTCAAACTGTTTCTTTAGTTCTGTTCTAATATTTCATTCCAAATATTTAATACTGAGTCCCATTTTGGGGATAAAAGCAAGATATAAATCCAATAAATAAAATGATTGACTGATAACTAAACAAATAAGTACTAGCTGTCATGTACATAATGGGTTGTAGGGCACTAATCTCCCTTATAATCCTGCAGCATATATTGATTATGACATGGATAGGTCTGACATCACAAACACTTATGAAATGCAATTTTTTTTTTATGCTGTGGATGAAAGGGAGTGGAGAAAATAGAATAAAATTCTTTATTATGTAACTGGATTTTTAATAATTATTTTACAAAATTCACATTTTTTTAAAAAAAATCTCTCCGGGCGGACCTCCGCTACCAGATGCTTCCGGACGATTTCTTCTTCTAGTGACTGCTGCGCTACACAGGACAGAGGGCAAAATATCACATGAATGATTTTTAGCTTACGTAGTGGCTGCTGCTACTCCACATGCCTTGAACAGCCCTGTAAAGAATGATGGCACTGGCTGCACCGATGCCGTACAGATGTTTTTTGCCAGTCTCTCTGTGTGGAAGCGCTGAGTGTTCTGCAGTATCACAGGCTAGCACAGGCTGCAGTGGCAACACACAAAACCTGTGAAGAAGGCATCTATCTCTTAATTCGGGGATGGGCAAAGCATGGCCCATGGGATGCGCGCAGCCCCAAGAGCCATTTTATGGCCCCCACCTTGGGGGACAAAGCAACCGATTTTTCCTGGAGGGGGTATACCTCTACAAATTCTTCTGATGGGGGCAATGTGGTCCCCTAGCCTCATAATTGCCCACACCTACTCTAGGCAGTTAGATACTGCAGTACATAGCCAGGACAAGAACGATCAAAAATATCTGGGGTGGGGGAAGCCTTTCTGTCTTCCCACTACAGACTATATTGCAGAGGCAGAGTGGAAAACAAGAAGACAGCCTGGCAACCGGTACAACTGGTCACCACAACTTTGTGCCTTTCGGTCAAGTACGCTGACATTGGTGGTAAAAGTTAGCAGGCAGGGCTAGATGCAGAAAAGACATTGGTTTCAACTTCCCACAGCTAATAGCATGCTTTGCTCAGTGATTTCCTCCTTCACTTGATGCGAGTTAAAAGTAGTTATGATAATGGATTCTGACGCTGTGCATCAAAGGGGTGGAGCGTGCGTGTGTGTATGTGTGTGTGAGAGAGAAAGAGAGAGAAAGAGAAAGAGGAAAAAAAGAAAATCAAGAGCCTGAAGTCCCTCTGCAGCTTTAATCAGCATCTTTGGTATTTAAATAACCCCATCCACCCATCAACAGCCAAGGTGAGCCCATGCAATGTTTCTCCTCTATAGATGACAAAGACAGAATAGTGGCTCTTTGGTTAACAGGCAAGTTCTTAATAATAACCAAACATTCATTCCATGTGTATTTCCAGTTTCCATCAATATCTATGGCGGGGTGGGAATAGTTCAACCCTCCACAGGTTGTTGAACTGCGGCTTCCAGTATTCCTTACCTGCTGGCCAGGGTTTCTGGGAGTTACAGCTCAGGAGCAGCTGGAAGGCCACGCGTTCCATAGATCCCTGATCTATAGAATGAACATCCTTGATTTGTTCCAGTAAGAGAAGGTATGCAAAGATACTAGCGGAAGAACAATTCTGGAGAGTTGCATTCATGTGAAATTTCAGGGTAGCTCACTGGCCAGTTTTAAAATTGCTAAGTGGATTACCATAGTCCTTGACCCTCAAATCCAAATAGGGATTGTTACTACTCATAGCATACCGCCCCACAACACTTGGTGACTGTTGCAGTTTTCCAACTTTTACACTAAGGCACAATTCCAACGTAAAATGGAAGCTCACCTGGTTGCATTTCTATCCTGCGGTGGATACAACTCATCAAAAACTTCTGATTATGAAGAGAGCTGGTTCCAGCGATCCTTATGATCATAGAATCATAGAATCATAGAAATGTAGAGTTGGAAGAGACCACACGGGCCATCCAGTCCAACCCCCTGCCATGCAGGAACACCCTCAAAGCACTCCCGACAGATGGCCATCCAGCCTCTGCTTAAAAACCTCCAAAGAAGGAGACTCCACCACACTCCGAGGCAGCAGATTCCATATGATAATAATCACTGAATGATCCTAACTCGTCACGGCAAGGCTATCAGAAAACATCTTCATATTGATTAAACTTTCTAAGTTCTAGATGAGAAAAATCTGAATTTTGATATCAGCAAAAAAAAAAAATATATAAAATTGTGGAAACGCTGCTAGCTATTTTGATTCTGACATGCAAGAGTACGATTTTTAAAAATCGTTTTGTGTCTGTATTACAAGTTGTAATCAACACATAATCAACGGCTTTGTACGACACATTCTGTAGTAAAATCTACTCGAACGAGGAACGGGTGCAAGACTCTCTTTTTCCACCCCTCTCGGCGTCCCCTTCTTAGTAGGTCGTACTTACACACGCCAGCACACGGGTCCATCTCCTGCTCTGACGGGCTGCGTTAGGTGGTCGTTTTGTATTGCCTCATGACAGGATCACTTTTGGAGCTTTCGAAATACCCAAGGAAGATATTTTTCCATAAAGTCCCTCCTCCCTCCCATCTCCTTTGCAAACCGGTCCGTATTTATCTTCCTCTCAAGAAAAGCCAAACCACTTCCTGTACCATTTTTTAAAAGAAGAGCAATTTAATTTACACAGAAGTACTAAATGTACATAATTCTTTTAAAAAATTGTTATACACAATAAATACAGTACAAAATTATTTTATAGTACTATATTTTGTTTTTCTGAACTGTGATGAAGTTCATACTGGTACCAGCAGGGGGAGGTAAGAAAAACTGGTTATTATTTTTTTTAATTTTTTTTTTTTAAATACTAAAAGAAGTGGGGTATTACATTTTGCTTTCTTTTATCAGGAAAGCTTTCCTATTACGCGGTACTGAGTGGGAAAGCTGAAGGATTCAGAAGAATCTAATTGAGTTTCCTTAACTTTTGGAAATGGCCTTTTACCTTCTCATGGAGCCCATTTTAAGTTCTAAACGAGCTACTAATCGACCTGCCTCGATTGGAAGCTTCCCCAAGAACTGCAATCGGCCTCTTTCCTTCTCTTTTTCAATACCCCTCTCCCTTAAAAAAAAAAAAGAAACACTCAATGAAAATTTAAATACGCACTTGGGAGATGGACATTTCCCCTCTACCTTTGTGCTTACAAAACAAAAACTATGGTCATTTTAATATGTTTCAAAATACTGGAAAGAATCAGATGTTAAATATACGTCCCCATTAAAACAAGAGTGCCAACGTAGATTATCCTTTAACTGGGAGGGAAGAACTTCCCCCAACTTAATCATTTTGCAGTGTGAGGCGGCGGCAACCAAATGAGCTAACATTCCCAAATCCACGCTTTTTAGAAGAAAAAAAAAGGACACTAAACAAAAAAAGCCAAACAATGTCATATACATTTTTTTATATATATTTATATATAAAAAAGAAGAAAACCCCACCAGCCTGGGAGTTAGAAAATCCCTTATTGCTTCCTAACCGTGTATGTTTCCCCCCGCACCCGAAGTAACAAGGGTTTTATTAGGTGGGGAGCAGAGAGAGCTTCCGCCAAGCAGCTTCAAAGCCAGATCTGGTTGTTGAGTTTTGTTTGGGAAAGAGATTTCTCCAGCAGCCCCTCACAACAAAAGAGGAACCTGTCTTACCCTTCTACCCATCAGCAATTCCTTGCAGGTGCTAGAACGCCATTTTACTTTATGGAGGGAACAAATTTTCCACGGGTTGGTAAACCCTGTTTGTGCTGGAATGCTTTGATGTGTCAGAGTACATACAGGATTCTGGATCAGGGCAACAGAGTGAGACCAAATCCTGGTTCTTTCTGGCTTCCTTCTAGTAGGGCGCAGCCAACGTTCTGCCGGTACTGGGACAAAAACTTGAGAAAGTGCTTCGGGGCATTCCAAGCTAAAGCCTTGCATAAACCCAACATTAAGCCAGGAATGGCACAACGAAATTCTGTGCCATACAAAGCCTAAATAGAGAGCAATCTTGCCCTTTCTCTGTGCAGTTTAATAGGGACAACTCACTGAGAGAGCCTTGGATACCTGTCCAGGACACGTTCACAGAGGATCGCATCTTTTAAAAGGAATCTGCTGCCTGATCCAGTAAATCCCTCGTGCACATTCTGACGAAGACGTGACCGTATTTGCACAAGGCGTTGCGCATGAATGAGCGACAAAGCACAAACAGCCGAGGGCGGGGGCTCTCGTATACAGCTTTCTTCAGCAGTTTGCACCATTGGGAAGATGGGTAGAGGAACATCCTGTCAGAGACTGAACAAGACAGAGAAAGAAACAGAAATGTAGACCTTCTAACCTCACTTTTGGTTCAGCTACACCCCTAAAACGTTCTTCTCCAGTAAACCCCATTTTTTAAAGACACAAAATTCTCTTTCCTACTTCACAAGACACAGTAAAGTTTAAAGAAGATGGGACTGATGCTAAAGAACAGTCTTGGCCCAACAGCAAAATTCTACAGTATCTTCTGCTTTTCCCATTCTGTGATTTTTAGGCTGATTTGAAGCTCCGTCGGGTGTTTCCTCTTATCTTCTGGGGGAGGAGGGAGGAATGTCTGGCATTGTCACTTTGACAATGAGACAGTGAGAATTTTTTTTAAAAAATGAGATACATTATGTATTGTGTGTTTAGCCATTTGTTTGTGGAACAAAATGGAACACTGAAAACTCTAGTTACATCTTCTTTGACCTTGGTCAAAACATAGGTAAGGCAAAAGAATAATAATAAGAATGATAATAATAATATCTTTAAAAAAAAACAGGCCTGAATTCAGTCTTCTTATTTATCTAGTTACTCTAGACCCTGATTAGTTCTTTTTCTTTCGCATCCCTGTGCAAATATCTGTCAACCATCCCTTGCAAGAATAGCAATACGTAAAATATTTGCACTTTAAGATTTCTCTGTGTGTTCAGCTAGCCCTGCAGGCACAAAAAAGCAAAGGAGAATGGAACAAATCTAAAATTCTTTTTTGAAAAAACTTAAACAAAGCAAATTGTGCATTTACATGTGTTTGTATGTGTATACACACCACACATACAAACTCACACATACGTAACAGCAGAGAATGAAGTGATGGGACAAAATTAGTCAGGATTCCACGAGACTGGTTTGGGAGATCTTGCATGGGCACTGGGACAATTCATCTGGCTATTAAATCATATTTATGTACGCGTAGAATCACTGTTTCTCACTTGCAAAGCAAGTTATTCCAAAAGTACTAACTTCAGTTATCCAAACTGGCCAAGTTGTTCCGACAAGTATGAACAAGATATAGTACCCCTCTGCCACATCCCCAGGTTTTATGAATGAAAATGCTGAATAAGCATATGGATATGTTAAGGCTACCTTCCTTCAGCTGGCACCTTCCAGGTGGGCTAGACTACAGCTCCCATGACTCCCTAGCCAGCTGGCTTGGGGTTTACAGGAGTCGTAGTCCATCCCATCCAGTGGACACCAATTTGAGAATGGCTGCATTAAGGCTTCACCTAGTTTGTGCTTAATATTTGAGTGAGAAGAAGGAAAAAAGGAGGTTTCCAAATGTTCCAGGTTTGGCCGCATCCAGATATCTTCCCTGTTCTAATTGCTAACTGATTTAAGAGCACACATTAATAGTTTGTGTAAATCTAGCCTTTTCAGGGGAACAATTCTGTATAACAGAATAGCAGTTGATATTCCGAAGTGAATTGCTTGCTTTATTAATTTATTAAAGATACAATTCAGAAAAGCTGCTGCATCCTTACAGCTCAGGCTTCTATTGACCTTTCCCCCAGCGAGCTGTTTTAAAAAGCTCTAGAGTTCAAAACTTTAAGGAGATTTATCATTGGAGTTTGGCCAGGGATGGTGATCTTCAAGGCTAGTAGGGAAGGATAAGTATCAAAGGAGATTTTGTTTCAGGACTGCTAGAAGGAGCAGATAAAAAAAAAAAGCAAATGTGGAAACAAGAATGTAAAGGAATTTGGAAGGCAACTACAGCAAACCCCTGACTCCTTTGAAATTATAACCTTAAAAAAAAATTCCGAAAGAATTCTGAAGGGAGAAGAGAGAAACTAAAAGGTTTAGACCTAGTGGATGAACGCAAAGACTTAGCACCATTCCAACGGGACAAAGTTGGACTTCCAGTATCCAGATCCTAGGCCTTAGTCCTGCTCTGGGTTTATATTGTGGGATGGCAGCCAAATAAGCATTTTTTTTTTGTAGTGAAGTGGCTGTTTGGAGGCAGTTCTAAACAGGCATTTACTTAGCACTGCAGCTGCAGTTGCTTTCTCACTCATCTTCGAGGGCATACACGGCTATTTTGAGTTTGGGTAGAGCGCCTATTTCGGACAGAAGACACAGTGGGGAGAGACACACACAAGAAAAAAAAGGGGCACATATACAAAACTTGGGCACGCTCTAAGCATTCACACTTCAGTTTAACCCAAAGGAGTCTTGGTCACACCGGCCGCATTTGAAAGACAATTTCTAGCATGTTGCAACGTCAGCACCTCAGCCTAACCTCACACAGAAGCAGAGAATTGCCATATCTGATTGATATGGCAGGGATCAGAGCTAACACAGCCAGTTTCCAAAATTTCAAAGGAACACCACAGAGGAGAATATTAAGAGGCAGGAAGTGGCAGCCAGACTGATGTAATATGTAAGCTCTTCAAACTCTTCCTTTGTTCCATGAAGCAGGTTTTGACTCTGAGATTTTTTTAGGGGGGGGGGAATTGCTCTTCCATTCCAAATTACGTAGAAATCCTCCTCTATTGCAAAAATGGGAAGATTTCTACATGCTTACATCAATGATCTAGACGGCCGCCTATGAACCCTCATTCTAGCAGATACGATCTTTGTATAGAAGTTCACCTCACAACTGTTACAACCGTTACGCATCTTTTTTGTAGAAGCTCACCTCACAACTGTTTCACACGCACATACACAAACACACAGCTGTAACAGACTGTTGACTAAGCATAAGTGAACACCACAGCTGGACTTTGATACTTTCTTGGATATAGCCAAGGCTCAAGGCAGTAGAAACCTTTCTTCTTGTCTCTAAAGTCCCTTTCACCCGTAGCATGTAGTGGGTGCATGCAGTGGTAGAGTGGGAGGGCATAAAAGGAAATTTTGGCACTGAAAATACAGACAAGCAGGGTCTGGGCTTCTGTGTGGGATTAAATCTGTCATCTGAAGTTCGGTTTGGAAGCTTGCGAAATACGGAGACTTCACTAAGGATCACCTGAAAAGGCTATGAATCAAGAGCTGCAACGTTCATGTTGCACTATAAAACTGGGATGTAGAAAGACAGGAGAAGGACTGCCAATAGTGCAATTTTCAGTGTTCTGTGGAGGACTCTGACGCTTGCACTTAAAAACTAAAAGAGTAAGAATAACTCCAGCCCACGTTTGCTGATCACTAATGTTAATCTGGAGCATGCTGTCAGAAAGAGATAAAAAACAGCAAAAGGCTTTTCTCACCTTCTGTTAGAGGAAAATTAGGTGAACCTCCAAATTATGCAGAACTCACAAAGCAGAAAAGAGATCACTTCACTGCGTAAATCAGAGCAAGGCTACTGACTACGAAGTACAGCTGTTGGGAGTTAGTGCCATTTTAGATGTATGAAAAGTTTCTACCTGCCCACGTACTGTGCTGTGTTGTGCCAAGTATTACAATGGTCACAACAAGCTATCAGGTGACTAAAAATATTTAAAGAGCAAGTATTTGTGCTCTTTGAAAAAAGAGAGAATCTCCTACCCTTTTAACTTGCTTGCCAAAGAGTTAACTCAGACTGGCAGATTTTACCACTAATAGAAGACTGCCTGCTGACAAAGCATCACTGGCCCCATGCTGGTTTTACTTCTGCACACAGTCCAGCTGTGGAGGAAGAGAGGAAGTCCCTGCTTCTCCTAGGCTGAAAGATGCCCTCTAAGCTTCTCATAACAGTACCCACCCTGCAAAGTAACTGGCAACTGATAAATAAGCCATGCAAGAGAAAGAGGAAAGAGATGGCACTTCAAAAGGTCCAAGAGAGCCCCTAAGCAATGTCTTGCAGGGAGCTAGAGAAGCAGTACAAGAGAATTATGGAGTGGAGATACCCAAATGTGAAAGCACCTTTATCTCCACATTGAGGGCAAAGCCCACAGGGGGACTCTGTCAGGGATCTTGTCAACTGTTCAATGCTCATGTGAAAAAAAGTACCTGTTGATTATTTGAGAGAGACTTGCAATGATGGGAGTAGATTTCACATATGGCCGTTGTAAAGGCCACTGTCGACACATCAGTCTCTTGTATGACTGATCTTCAGCTCTCCCAGGCTGCTATTAAACCAAAGACTACATCTTACATTAGCTGTTACATACAGAAATACTTGATCGCAGGTCACTGCTGTGATAGATGAAGCCTCATGTTAAAATTTCTATTTTTAATTTGGGTCCAGGCCAGAATAGGCTAGGATCTGGAAGCAACGCAGCTTCTCAGTACTGGCAAATCATGTGCAAGACCATGGTATTATGATTTTTGCTATTGGAATTATTTTATTCTCATAGGGAAAAATATACTTGGCACGTGAGGGAACCTGACTGTTGGCACTCAAATTCTATACTGCAAGTTATACTCCCACAAGACTTACTAGGCCTCATGGGTGTACAGAAGGAAAATGATAGACAAAAACGAAAATCAGACAAAGAAAAGTAAAATAGAAAATTAGTTTTAAAAAGTCTTTGCACAGGTGCAAAAGTTTAGCAGGAGAATAGAGCAAAACTGCGTAACTGCAAAGATGGGATTGTTTTATTTCCACCAGTGACTAGTCGAGCTGTACTTGTGGGCTCTGGAGAAGGTCTAGAATTAGATCTAGATTAACTTATCCCCTCCACACAGGTCCTAATGAAATCAATGGGAAAAGTAAGATTTAAATTAACATAGTCTGGTTTCAATTCAGTTCTTTTTTTTTTCTTTCTCCTTCAGTTGTCTAGAGTGAGAAGTTGACAGATCCTAACAAAAAGGTTCTTCTCCTGTCCCACAACTCCAGTCATGTGCAAGTAGCTATATGAGGAGAGATGGGCAAAGCTGTGGTTTTAAAAATAAGAGGTACCAGAGACAGTAACTGATACAATGAGAGCCAACTACAAACTTTGAAGGCTGTAAGAAAAGCTGAAAGAGCACATACAGAGAGGAGGAAACTGCTTGCCTTCCTGCCCTTGCCTGGGTTACCAACATGAGTAGCCACCTATGCCAGAGTATGTCAACCCTAATATTTCTGATGGATTCCAGTCTTATCGAAAGTTTAGCCTGACTTTGTTTTGTTTCAAACTGGAGTCAGGGGTGGGAAACATCTACCCTCTTGCCAGAACTTTCCTTACTCTACCCATCACAGTCACTTTAACCAGACCCATCTACATCCAAAAGGAGACTGGTTTCCTCTTTCAAACTCGTTGATTTGTAAACTCGTCCATTTTTATTTGCTTTTAATTATTAGTGTTTGTATCTTTTCGTCTTTCTGTCTTGCATTTTGTTTTGTTCAGAATCTACTTTTTCTGCCAAAAGGAAAAAAAAGAAAAGAAAGCAGATAGTTTATACTTAAAATAACTTAAGAAACCTGACAAAATCAATTATATAATTGCCCCACGTGACAACTCCCACGGAGCTGTCCCCCTGCCCCATTGCTTTGGCCTCCCTGCTGGCTTTGGGCATGGGACTTGCAAAAATGTCCTCAACAGAGTAGTGGAGTTTGGGGGTAGAGGGGGAAAAATAAATCCAATCATCATCATTCAGAGATTCAAATTAGCAATTTGTTACAGAATCTAAATATTACACAGCGAACACTACCTATGGGCCCCAATCCAACCCCCTCCCACCTGCCTGCCTGGCAGTTGCTGAACTTTCTTTTTCTTCTTTTAATGGTGCATGTGATGAGACAAGTGTATTGTAAATCCAGCCACAGCTTGTACTTTACAACAACCCAAACCCATCATATCAACACTTGGATGGATGAAGCCTCTGTAGGACATTCTCGCTGCCCTTTCCACCCGAGACCCTCACGCTTCCCGTCTGGTATCAGCCCCACCCTGGTGGGTCTCTAAGGAGTGGCACCTTGGCTTCCAACCATTTTCCAGCCAGCGGAAGCTGCTCCAGCTTCAGTCCTTGGCTCACTTTGTACAGTCTCCCCTCGCTTTCCATTTCTGTTATCTATTCAACGTCCTTGCTCCAAGGCCGCCATTGTGATTGGGGGCAAGGTAGGTGTCTGTGCGGTGGACAGGGGAGGAGAAAGGGGAGGAAGAGGAGTTATAGGAAGAGGAGGGTGTTCGGGTGTTCTGGCCCCCAGCCTGAGGTTGCTGTAAATTCAGGATACTGTCAATGGCGCTCTGTAGATGCTCATTAAGCGAGTCATCTGGGGGGCTGTCACTGGAGAAGCTGGCATTGTCCACGTCAAAAGATTCTGACTTCCGACGTTTGGCTGGCGGGAGGGGCACCTCCCACGTGAGTTCAGTGGCAGAACCGTGGTCAGGTGGCTCAGTCTTTATCATCCGGTGATAAAACTCATCCTCAACCTCTGCTAATTCCTTCATAAGGCCACTGGTTGAATCATCGGTCTTGGGAGGGGCGGGGCTTTCCTGCATCACGAGGGAACGGGCGTCGCTCCGGTTGAAAAAGGTATGTTTGGTGTTTTCCTCTGGCCTGCCCTTCTCCGCCACAGTCACAGAGGAGCTCTCGTGAGTCTTGTGGGAGGTAATGACGCTCCTGGACCCGCTGTCCTGCTTGATGATTAGGGTGCTTGGCACCACGTCGGCTTTGGGGGTACTCCCTTTCAGGCAGGCCTCAGGGGCTTTATCTGCTACAAAAGCGTCCACGTTCTCCCTATAAGTCTTCCGGAGAGGAAGCCTGCAGTAGGTCACCATGGGTTTCTTCTCCGCTGGAGCTGAAGTGACGTGGTCAACTGTCCCATTCATTTGCCCTGCCATCGAGGTGGCAGCCGTGGTGGTAGTGGTGGCAGCCGGGGCAGCAGTTGAAGCTGATGAGTGCTGCTCTGCTGTTTTGATCACTGTGCAGACAGGTGGCGGCGTCTGGTGAACCGGGTCCAAGGCAGTGTTGTGCACCACTTTGCTAAGTCCAGCCTCCTGCTTGATCTTCAGTTTCAGTCCGATCCGGCTCCGGGCTTCATAGGTTTTGATGGGCGGCTTGCTCCTGGAGGGCAAAGCATCCTCATCGCCATCCAGTGAGGGAGAGGCTTTGGCCCACGTGACTGAGGGAGAGCCTCCACTGTGCTTGATGACCAGTTTTGTGGGGTTGATCTGGGTTGCCATCTGCACAGGAGGTGCCTTCAGGTTCTCAGAAGCTGAGGTGACACCGCTGGACAGAGAACCCTGAGCCAGTGATGAGGCAAAACTCTGTGACCGTGAAGAGGAGGAAACATACTCATCTGGAAGAAAAAATCCAAACACAAGTACTTCAGTGAAATGCAGGCTATGAAGTTCTTCTATCACCATTGACTCAGTAATAATCTACAAGGATACTAGAGTGAAATTTCAACAAAGGAATGGCCAATCTCTCTATTCTCAGAGCATAATTTTAGAATGCAAGTTAGAAAAATCCAGCCCCAGTCTTGGATGGCCAAGCTCTGATGATGGCACTATCTCATAGCAAGGGCCTCACAGATATGAAGCCGATACATTCAGATGGCAGAAGGTCATCAAAGGAGATGGGTGGAGCTGAAGAACAAATATGATGCCTGAAAGATGCCCTCAGGAGGCAAACTGCCTGTCTGCCTGCTAAGAACACCACAAGAACTCCGCTAGATCAGACCCAAGAATTTCAAGTTCAGCTGTCTATTCTCATAGTAGACAGCCATATGCCCACCAGATGAACATAAGACAAACAGCATCCTACTCCTTGTGTTCCCCTACAGCTGGTGTTTCAAAAAGACACATTTTCACTGGGCTTGCTGGTTTATGTAAAAATATTGATATGAGCTACAAGTAGAAATTAATTCTTTTCCATACAAGCGAAAGTCTGGCTTCAAAACCAGATTAATGAAAACTAGATTCAAGGGAACCACATAAAATGCATTTACCCCATGGGAAACTTGTAGACCATACATGTTTTAATCTTTTATTTTAACTATGGTGGCTGCTTTTCAATAACTGTACCTCAATGTAGAAATAAGAAATATGAAAGAGTGTTCTTCCAATACACACAGCCCTCTCTGTCCTCCCTTTATTATACATTGAACAGCCTCCAATTAACCACAGTGCCTTCTGAACAAACCAAGTTCTTAAACCTATTTGAAACCACGGTTTAAGAGCTTGGTTTGTCCCAAAGCTGGTAACCATTGTTTCTCAGCTCAAATGAAGCCGGCAGTTATGGCCAGCTGGAGGCTTCTATGTTCCACAGAGGCAAGTCAGAGAGAATGAGCTGTGTAAATGGGCAACAAGTTCCTTCATATCTCTTGTTGCTAAAATGAGATGCAATCATCAAACCACAGGCAGTATCCCTACCTTGTAAATGTAAAACCAGATCTTCCTGATGGTGAAAAAAAAGTTCTGGCATAATCTTTCATGGACTTCACTCCATTTCATCAGATGCAAAAGTGCTACAGAATTCCTTTATATCTTTTTATGCTGAAATTGACTTACAAGACTGTTTCTTTCAATCAGATCTTCTTAAGTTATCTTTGTACCTTTACCTCACATTCTCAATACTTTTATTTTCCACAGTGCTTCACTTCCAAGAATATCAGATGTCAGGCCTGCCTCAGAGTAAACCAACTGCCTTGAAAATCCTTACCTTCGTAATGCCAGATGTGGAGAAGGATAGCAGCTACCCACTGGTGACAGAAAAGTGGTTAGCACATACTCAGAACCACTCTGTGCTTTAAAACACATTCATAAATTGCAGGTCACAACTCAAGTTTCAAAAAGCAGCACGGGGGAGATGACACACTTTGGATTAAGAAATGAACCCCCGCCCCTTACCTGGCTTCTCCTTTGCTAGTTGTTTATCAAGAGCTAAGGTGGTCTTTTCCTCTTGAATGAACATCCGATCAATCATCACCATCTCTGCTGAAGGACTGACTCTCTGCCAAAAAAAGAAGGAAGTATACGTGAGGATCAGGAGGAGGCAAACCAGACGCAGGTTCTGCTCTGAAGAAGAGCCAGATGGAGCCTCTGGACACTCCACTTTCCAATCCGTATCTTCTGGCAACCTCTCTCCCTTTACCATCTCTTTCACTGTTGAAAGGCTGCAACATCATCTCAGGGCAAGGACTGGACTTGGCTTAGAAAAATTTTTGCAACACTTTAAATTCAACTCTGATAAACATATTAAACTGATCAAGAAGCTGGGGGTGAAAGATACAACATTTATCCTGACGCAGCCCCTTCTCTTTGTAAGCGTAAATACAGAAAGCTGAAGCTGGATTGACAAGTGCTACTCAAATGTTTTCCTCAGCAATCCAAGGTAGGTTTCCAAGGCTTCGGATGCGGCTCCTACCTCAAGTAAGTTTTTTCATTTGTTGTAAAGTTGTAAAGTTGTAAAGTTTTTCATTTGCCTTTACCAAAGTTACAGATTCGGAGAAGATGTTAACCAGGGTTAATCTGTTGTGCAGAGCTGCAGTGTAAATGGAATTCTACAACCTATATATATGTTGTTTCTTGCATGGTTATGAATATATATTTGTAAGTCCACAAAAGGAGTGAATTTGCCTCTTTACATCCTCCGCCTCTCCCCTGTTAGAACTAGCCATTCAATCCACAGTGCCTTGCCGTTCCTTCAGTTGTCTGTCCCTTCCCTTTTTGCTTCCAGTCCACTCTTACAGTACAAAGAAAGGAAAGGAAACAACTTAGTATCTCCTAACCAAATATTTGTCTCAGATATCAAGCTCAGAGCACAGACTAAGCAAACATTGTCAATAAAAGCAGACTGGTATCATGTATGGATTTGGGTTAATTCCTAACTTAATTATTTTTAAAAAACAAAATGGGGATGTCTAACATAAGAACAGCCCTATCCCATTATTCTCCTTTTCACAAAACATTTCCTGCCTCATGCTGGTTTCTGATCAAAGATACAAACAAAGTCCAAAAGGTGCCATATTATCACGGCAGGCACCTCTTCACAAAGCCCCATAAGGTAACTGGCTTTTGGCTTGCCTTTTGGCAATTCAGCCGCTCAGCTGAATGCTGATCAGAAGGCAAAGGGCAGGCGTAGATCAGACTGGTTATTGACAATCAGCTGTTCACAGAAGCAGCTGAAGAAGAAAACACTTACCCGGGATTCCTCTAAGAGCAGCAGGCGATATTTGTTCAGCATGGCTTGTGTGCGTCTCAACAGCTGTGTTGACACCATTTCAAACTCTTCATCTACTAGAAGAGAGCAGAGTGACAAGGGTAGGAAGGTGCAGAGAAAAAGAAGTTATATGCTTGCCTCCTGTAAATGGGAAGTGTCTCTTTGATGTGTGTTTTCAAGTCATTTCTGACTTTTGGTCACTCCAAGGAAAATCTATCACATGGTTTTCTTGGCAAAATTGATTCAGAGGCGGTGTGCCATTGCCTTCCTCTGATGCTGAGGGCGTGTGACTTGCCCAAGGTCACCCAATGGATTTCCAATACCAAGTGGGGATTCACACCCTAGTCTTCCAGAATCCCAGTCCACTATACCATGCTAGTTCCTTTTTAAATGGCAAGAGCTATAAGGAAATATCTTTCTGAGTTACTGGAAGATGCTTTTAATACCACTTAAGGTAAGCATTTGAAGATTCTATATGACCAAAAAGATGCCATACAATCCGGATCAACTTACCTTTCCGATAGTCATGAGGAGAAGGCAGCGCTCCTTGGTATACATGGTATGGTAGGAGCCTCTGTAAAGCGTCTTCAAATGACCGAAATGAGGTTTTGTAATCAGGGTGGAGCACAGCTCCCTGGTGTTTATGCAGCTGCTCCAAGAAACTAAAAGAAGCAGCAGGAAAGAATGCAAAGGAGTTTTATCCCAGAATATCAAGCTCACTGTAACCAGCCCTTTCAAAGTTGAATGACCAACGTGCACAATCTGGTTATTTTATGTATCTCATTCCACTCTGATCCCACTCCAACAACTACGTAACTCTGCAAGTATAGCTGAGGCTTGAATACTGTACTTCATATATCCCAAGGACATGGATGGTAATCCATAAAAATTCATACTAAAACAAATCTCTTGTCTTAAAGGTGCTGCAAAATACCCTTTTTCCTTTTGAGGCTCTGGACTACACACCAGAAACAGACAGCAATTGTCTTCCATCCCATCCAACCTGCTTATTTAACCTCTGTTAAGTTAGCTCTTTGCAGTGTGATATGTTAGGTTCCACAGTGTGGGGAGCAAACAACAAGTGAGGAGGAAAGCATTCTACACTATGATGTAATGTGTCCTTATATAATCAGCAGGGCCTGCAGAAAAAGTCCATCTGCCATTATAGTATTTCCATTACTTCCTGAGTCCTAGTACCGAAAAGAGTTTTTAGGAAGGGCTGAGGTTTTAGTTAAGAACTTCACTGTTGCCCAAGTCTGTGGCTCTCAAACACATCCCTGTAGATTCTTGCTCAAATGCTCCTACCAGATGGCAACTTTGGCCATTTCTGTACTAAACTGTTATAGTGCCATTATTCCACTTTCAACATCCTATGCAATCCTGGGGTTTGCAGTTTAGGGAGGGGCATTTAGAATTCTTAGCCAGAGAGCTCCTTCACCTCAGTAAACTACAAACCTCAGAATTCCACAGGAGGTTGAAAACGGAGTAATAGCACTATAACAGTGTAGTGTGTAAACGGCCTTCTTGTTCACAGAATTCCAGTTAAAGTAATTCACTGGGATAGTGAGTATACTTGTGAATATGGCAGAAAGAGAGAGAGTTGCAAGCTGTTCCCCAATGAAATGTTCATGGTAATATATGTGGAGATATCCTCACAAAACCTGTAGAAAGTTTGTAATAAAAGAGGGCAACTGGCCCGTGTTCACTCAGCACGCTCATATAAGTGAAAGCCAGATATCTCCAATCCAGAGTCAGCACTCAGTCCACTACAGCAATGCTTCTCAGGCTGCTTGATGCATGGGACTGGCAATAATTTTCCTCTAATATGACATGGGGACCGCCACTAAATTTTTCCTGAAAACTGACCACATACACCAACAGCCATTAGCTTAGGGACCAGTATCAATCTAGGGACCACTAACTCTGTGCTAGGGCATACTGTTTGCAAACATTCAAATATTACCATCAACAACTTTTATTTTCTGCCCTGAGAAACTGGCACTCGCTGGCCCAAATCCTGTTGTGGATTTGCACTGGTGTAAATATCATCATAAAAGTGGCTGGGCATTCTCAGGGGCCGCATAAGCTCTGTGATGCAGTTACACAAGGCTAGGAGATCTGGTAAGTGTCGTCTTTAATGGTAGGTGAGAGTTGGAGTGACTGCTGGGTAGCGGGCAAGGACATGCCTGTAACACATGCTGTGAAATAGCTGTGCAACAGCACAGTCCAGTACTGCAGCACAGCTATGCTTATGTGATTTTACACAGCAGAGCCAGCAACTAGGATCTGGGCCCTTATCCTTGGGGAGTTCAGTAGGGTAAGCTTTGATTATAACACTACCATTTTGCCGCTCTGCTTCTCTTTCTATGATTGCATGATCTTTGGATATATTTTTTTTTCAGCAGAGACTTACCAAGCTTCCTTGCTGGGCTGTAGCATCGGGGGTGGCTTTTTCAGGCTACCAAGCTTGCTATCATACTAGTTATGAAAGGAAACATAAGAACAAAGGTGCAATAGGTGAACTGGCGATCACAAAGAAAACCATCTTTCAGCTTCTATCTAAGCAAAGTGAGTGAGTCAGGGCTGGATGGATGGGACTAGAGAATTCAGATAAATTTATCAGTTTATTTATGAGCTACACTTATACCCCAACTTTGTTTGCAACCAAGGAGAGATGCTTTCAAGTAGCTGCACCAAGATTTTGGAACTCCTTCCTGAGGAATCTCTGCCTGGCTCCATCTTCCTTAATGGCCCCTTCCTGCATTATAAAGATCTTCCTTCACTTTTTGATGAGGTCTTTTTATTCTGCTGGAGATCATTTCCACTGTTTCATAAGTTGCCTTTGATAAGTGTTTTTGACTGACTGAGGAAGTGCATTCATTTAACTTCATCCCACAGTAAACTTGCTTGTCCAAAGGTGCCACAAGATTCTTTGTTTGTGATCTAAGAAACTAACACAGATACCATTTGGAAATTGTTTTAATCTTGGCTACTTTTGATTTTTTAAGGTTTTCAGTTTCATCCTTCTGGTTATGTGTTTAAACTGATTCTTGTTAACCCTCACGAAGTCTTTATGTGTATAAGTGGCACAAAACCATTCTAAAACACACACACATGTGTAGGAACCATATGTCATATGTTGTTCATACTGCGCTTTTGGGCTGTTTTTTTTAAAAAAAAACCAGTTGCAAGACAAGGTACCAAGGTAAAAGCATGCCAAAGAAGTCATTAAAAGACTCGTAAAAAGTAAAATGTATGCCTCACCTGCTGCTGCATTTGGGCAGATGCTGAAGGCATGAGCTGTGGCAAACTCTTTCCAACCACTTGGAGCTGAAGTGGACTTTTCCCAAGATTCAGGCCTGACACAGAGCTAATGACTCCAGGCTTAGTCTGCGAAAGACATAAGAAAGAAGGTTTAAATCACATGGACTGGAATAAATTAAAAACCTATACACTAAGGCAGTTACTAGCAACATAGACAGCAGGAAACCAAATGCCAAGGCATTGCCAGCACCTGTGAAGATAGATGTTATCTGGATTCTTTGGTGCTGCAGTGGTAAACCCTACTACTTACATGGATTAAGAGAGCCTTTATAAAGCACTGTTTACATTTTAACTAGTTTAATTCCAACAGGGGCTGGGATTGAGCAGCCCTCCTTCTTGAAATCCTGGAGCGTCATGGCTTTCATTCACAACTGACAGTAACAGGCTGATGAACCAATGGTCAGATTCAGTCTAAGGCTGTGTTCCTGAAATGAACAATTTTTTCTTGTAGGGTAAAATCCAGAGTACAAGGAACACTCTGAATATACCGAATAGGATAAAGTTAGGGTTGCCGGAGTGAAAACTGGAGAGGGCTCCTGTACCTTTAATTGTTGTGTAAATGAGGGAATTTCAGGCAGTGTTTCTTGACATGCAACCTGGTAACAAGCACATCAGCTTGAAAATGTCTGTCCTACACAATCATTAAAGGTACAGTAGCCCTCTCTAGTTTTCACTCTGGCAGTCTTAAGGGCTGCTGCACCCAAAGTTTCACTGCAGGCCTGAAGGGCAGTTCACAGCCACTGTAGGCTTAATCTTTCTCACTTTCAGCCCCAAGACCCAAGCTGTGCAGGGCAACCAAGTGGTACCACTTACTCTTCTTTTCCCTCCCAAACACCATACTTTCAGATTTAGGGACCCTAAACTAAATCCAGCATTACACTGGTGGCTGCAACAAAAGCCTCCTCTCCTCCAGGTTCAGTTTGGAGATGTACAGAGGGCTACAGCGGGGATGGAAATCCATTCTTATCTAGGATTATTGGATACCACTGTTTCATCAGCAGAACAATAATGTTGAGATACCGTCCTTCCTGAATTATTTTTCATTTAGCCATATGATAATTATAAGTACTTTATGGGGGGGGAGCAAAGCTACATTTTAACTATTGAATTTGAACTATTTTCATGAAGCAACTGTAATTATCAATATTACAGCAATCGTTTTTATCCACCAGGAGAAAGTCCTACTATTTCAATAAAACACTGTTTATTTTTATACTGCAGACTCTGTAGCAATACTAACAGAAATTTCAAACCAGTAATTAAGATGAATGAAGGCACGTGCACAGTATTAACCAAGCGCATGGGAACACCTTTCCATCTGAGAGTTAGTTGCTAGGAGTATGCTCAGCAGATAGCGTTCCAAAGGAGGCTGGCTGCCTTCAGAATATTCTGCTCCTTCAGCCTGGACCAGAAATAGCATAACTGCTCCACAAACCATTTAGAGGCTCTCAGTCAGAAGTCTATTCATCAAGTACTCTGCGTCCCTCTACACCTTTAACAAAGCTGTTTTCCTAAGAGATAATTTTTGAAGCACAGAAATCAACACTGCATGCTGACTGCAGAACAATTACATCAATCCGCATCATAAGTCTCATGTAATCAGCAAAAGAAGAAGAAAAAAAAAGAGGGTACATTTGCATGTTGAGAAGAGAATGGTGATTTTGCCTCACTCTGTCCTCCGTTTTAAATTGGCTTAAGGAAATTAATCTCCCTGGGATGAATAAAAGCATCCCCCTGCACTGGCTTAATTCATATTAATAGGGATAGCTTTTGGTTTTCTCTTTATGCCATAAGAAGTCACAGTAATTTTGCACTATACAATAGCCATCTTCCAAATCACTCCAAAATGTAGCTGCCCTGTTCCCAAGGATCAGTTTGAGACATACAGTTCTGAGGTAGCATAGTCCACACATGAGGACCACACCATCCTCAAAATGGCACGTATGTAGGTATGATTATGGCCCCAAAACTGATCCCTCAGAGCAGTTATTGACGTGGGTAGGAGGACATTGTTTCTGATTCAGGACAGTGGTTCTGCAGGACCTAGGACACTGATGCTAAGAAATAAACATCCGAAAATTATTTATGTATTATATATTGCAAAGAACTACTCTAACAATCCCACCTGAACTGGCTGCTGTATGGTGAGAGGAACTGCAGGTTTTCCTTGCCCGGGGACTGCTTTGCCTCCAGATAGAGTTGTGGAGCTGCTGGAAAATGCTTTGCTGTCTGCAGGTGTTGTGGCAGAAACAGCTAGAGAATTGGAAAGCAAGGACAGAGAGACACATAAACAAATCAGATTCCAGAAAGAGATGTATGAACATTTTATAGCTGTTAAGAAAGAGACCAAGATTTCAGATCTGAATCTCTCTCTCTCAGTTTTGGAAACCACATATGCTAGAAAAGAGAGGAAACTGGTTAGTTTCCCTTCTTCCATGTTTACTTTTATGTGCCAGATTGTTTGCCTGCCTTTTCTGCCTCTTCCCCTCTTTTTTCCCCAACTGTGACATGCAGTTATACACAGAAGAAAGGATACCCGAGTGAGAAACTATGATTTTTAGGGAGGCTTGAGGCCTGCCTTCCTACACTGAACCATTAATCGGAAGAACGGGCACCAGGTAGGAATGGATAGCTGAGCACATCAGCAACAAAAGGATAGTTGTGATCTGGACAGGTGACCTAACTGCCCCAGTCAGTGGCAGAGCTGTGGTGCCACAAGCATGGTGGTGACGATAGGAAGTCATTTCTGTCAAGAAGGAAAACTGCTCTGCCAGCTCTCAGACTGCTCACGAGCCACCGGGACAGTGTTCTCTGATGATGCAGGCAGTATTCAGTTTTCTCCTCCATTCCCTTGCCACTACTTCGTAGCACTCTAAAAAAGTATGTTATGCCACGGTAACAAATTGCCACTGAAAACAAACCACAAAAATATCAGCCAATAGCTTGTCTCTCCGTTCCAAGCTGGAAAAATAAAGATGAGGTGTTGCTGAGCGTAGAACTATGAAGTCTTTGGTCATCTACCCCGTAGACTACCCGGTAGTCACTTTCGAATTCATACTCATCGTCTTTGACATTTTTCAGGACCCCTGTCCACTTTTGGGTGATTACAGCAACCCCTCACCATTCTGCAAGCTGGCTATCTGTGTTCGTGTACCCAAAGCTCTTTGGTTGCTACACCAGTTAAGTGCAAGCAGCACAGGGCCTCTGACTACAAAAGACAGAGAGAAGGCCATGATTCGTACTGGAGCTTGGCCGGGCCACCAGGCCTAACATTCCTAGTCTCAAGAAACGAGCCAAGGAATATTTAACAACCGGAATGCGATGGGGAGGCAGAGAGGATTGGTGTTTTTAAAATTTAAGTAGAAGGACAGAGAATTGCTCCAGGAAAAGCTATGAGCAACTGGGGAGGGGCAATCTTGATGAAGGTCCCTTTTCTTGTTGTTTGTTTGTTGTTTTGTTTTCAGCAACTGCGAGAAAGAATGGTTGCCTTCTTTCCATGGCCATGGGAGGCAGCCCTGTTCAGTTTTGGCAAGTCCACACAGGAAGCATTCCACATGGAATCTAGACTTCTGGTGGGATGGCAATAACTCTTGATGTTCCCTTTCTTCTTTAAAACAGCAAGTTTCTAACTTTTACAGTTTGGGAGATAAGGCAACAAAACCATAAAAGCCGACAAAAATTTAGTCACTAGCATCTGCAAAAGCATGTGACTTAGCAAAATGTATCCATAAAGAACATTACTCATTTAAAACATTCTTTCAGAGCACACACAAAAAAGAAAAGGAAATACATTACCAGCAATACTGACTGTTAAGTTACTCCAGTGGGTAATGATAAAAAAAATAGCGCTTTTTCCTTCTTTCTCATTGCACAATCTCAGAGAGCTTGGTGACTAGCATATGCTTTAGGACAAACGTTAACAGGCAGCAATGTGTACGCTTGGATATTTAAAACAGAGAACCAGAAAACGGCAAGCCAAAATTCACTTCTCACCAGGTCTTCCTCCCACTTACACTCTCAGGAAGGAAAAAATGAGTACTGCACCAATCCCATACCAAAAGGTAAATTGTAATCACGCTGGTATTTTGCAGCCACTAATCTACAGGCCTTCAGACAAATAGGAAATCTGAAGATCAGCAGAGTCTGGTCAATAGGGACGTGTGATATATGCAGTGGGAGGGGAGAAGAGTCAGAGAGGTGGACTTGTACCACTTTTCCCCACCTGATGCAATCATGCACACCATTCTCATGGATGTATTTTGGAGTGGGCAACTGCAGTGGGCCTGCAGCCAATTTTCTGCCCTGACGCCCTTTGGGGTGTGTGTGCACGGATTGACTCAAGGGCTACTTTTTTTTTTAAATCTTAAACTGATCAGCCTCCCCTTCCAACTACCCCTCCCCATTTATTTAAAAGAGGAGCTGCCATCCCTGGGGACAGTTCCAAGAGAAGGCATTTTCCTTCCTTTTTTTTGGACAGGAAAAAGATTGCCTGAGGAATCTGGAGGGCCTGGGGGACATGCACAGCACCAGGGCCATATTTTGCCCACCCTGATGTACACTATGCATTGCACACCAGCACCCAGGAGGTTGGTGAAAGGGATAGGAGGAACAAAGGGGCCCCTCTGCTCCATCCCAGAATGGCACTCATACACATAGTTAGAAGAGTGGCTGCAGGAGACTGAAAGAAACCCTCCCTTTGCCTATTCTCTGTCTGGAGAGGCAGATACATACAACGTTGTGAAGCCAAAAGATGATGAGTGCTGGTCAAAAAGGATAAAGCCATGCTGTTTCTTCCTTTCCCAAATACAGTGCCACCAAAGCATGAAAAGGAGTGCTTTATCAACTTACACACTGAAGCTGATTTGACCAGCACAGGTGTTTGCTGCTGGAGGAGTGCCGTCGGTTGGGCAGGCTGGCCGCCACTGCCCCCTCCGCCGCCGCCGCCGCCACCACCTCCTCCTCCTCCTCCGCCACTGCCGCCGCCGCCGCCGCCACCGCTGCCGCCACTGCCTCCTCCTCCTCCCCCTCTTTCTCTTTGTACTTGCCCCTTTTCGAGCACGGGGGCTGCCTTGCCAGAACCAGCACTGGAAGGCTGAACTGTGGTGGGGACAGGTGCGTGGCTGTGAACCGGTGGCGCCTGAGTTGTCGTTACTGCAACCTGCTGCTGCCCTTGGCTGCTAACCAGGACTGAGGAGGACTGGTTGCTGAACTGGCTCAGCACGGGTGGCGCTTGGCTAGTGGATGTTGGCTGTTTTGTTTGCAGGATAATCCCCTGAGGCACCTAGATGAGATTTTTTTTAAAAAAGAAAAGAAATAGAAAGACTGAGAATGACGGAAAGCCCAGGTACCAGCTTTTGTCCAGTTTTTAACGTGAACCAGGGTTCACCCAGTTGTTGAAGCATGCCACGTGACCATTTTTGGTAGGGTACACAAGTGGGAATCATGAGGCTTTCCCAATGATGGTGAACAGCAGCTCCCAGCAGCTCTAACCAGTATAGCTAGGTAGGTGCTAGAATCCTACATCTGGAGAGCTTCAAGATTCCTAGTCCAGGAATCCCTTTCCTTATAAATGTACAGAATCCCTTTCCTTAAAAACTGAGTAACTGTAGTGGTTTGTGTGTTGGACCCCTTTCAGCCATGGAGACCCACTGGTCTCACTCTCTCAGCCTCAGAGGAAAGCAATGGCAAACCTCCTCTGAATACATATTGCCGATAAAAACCCAGGAAAAGGTTGCCATAGGTCAGGGGCAACTTGGGGGCAACAAACTACAACATCAAGGGGAGATGCTGTAAGTCAGATGCAATTTTAAAAATTAAAACAGGAAAACAAAACCTGGGTTTGCCATCTAAATATTCAAAGGTAGGGGGAGGCAACTGTAGTCAACTTTCTGCCTGTGGGGCTCTTCAGGGGTAACACAGACTGCTGAAAATACCAAAGGAAAGAGAGGAGGAACTCTCAAATTGGACATGGCCAACTTCTGGTTTAAAACATGGATATTTGGGGGATTAAACAATGCAAAATGACTCTAGAACCTTTTAAAAAGTGAAGCTCTCATGAGAGGCTATTGATTGATTCACTGATATCCCACCTCTTTCCTTATGCAGGACCCATGGTGGCCAATTAACCTTCTCTGACCAGAAAAAAGGCGATCTTGGGAGTTTGCGGGGGGGGGGTACGGTCAAGAAATTGCTGAGGAGGGGCTGCATGCAGCTCTGGAATCACATTTTGCCTGCCTGTTCTAAGCATTGTACCAAAGTCGGAAAGGAAGAAAATATTTTTCACTTTTTCTCTTCACTGCTTACGGAGTTTGACGCAAGCACCCTCCAACCTGAGACCCTGTTTTCTGCACTCAACCGGTGGAGCGATCAAAAGGTAAGTGCAGCTTTGGCATTAAGACAGAGACTGTCCTGGCCTCCTAGCGGCAAAAATCAGTATATGCAAGTTGCATAAACATGGGCCGTTTAGCTCCAGTAATCGGTTGTGATTTTTTCAAAATTAAACCTTGTTCATTCTGTGTGTTCGTTTTCATTCTGTGCGCTCAGAGTAAAATAGGGCATATTCCAGTTAAGCTGAGTTCCTGTTGGGTTTTTGAGGATCGCAAAGAAAGGAAATAATAAATAGGAAACGCAGGAAGGAACAATATGGCATTATTTGGGTTGAGCGGTTGCAGTTACGACAAATGTTTTACCTGCTGAAAACGGTCTGCGAGCTGCTTTTGCTGAGGTACGGGAGCCGGAATCGCAGAGAGAGCCTGAAACTGATTCGGGACCATCTGGAAACTCCTCTGTTGCTCTGGGGTGAGATGAAGCGTTTGGGTCGGCGTGGGAGGCTTGATGGGGCCCTGGGCAGAGAACTGAAGCTGGAAATGGGGGGCGTGGGCGTGCTGCACCTCAGGCGGAGCCTGAATTTGGGGCTGGAGCCGAGCCTGCGCTTGCGTCTCCACTTGGGGCTGGAGCTGAGGGGCAAGCTGAACCTGTAGCTGCAGATGCGGAGGTGTGGCCAGCTGAGGCTGCCCCTCCGGCGGGGCCTGCGGCCCTTGGAACGGTACCTGAGGCTGCGAGGGCGGCCGCAGGGGGTGCTGGTTGGGGCCGTGAGGGGAAGAAGCGATCTGATTCTGGATCACGTATAAGTTCTGCATTTGAGTCTGAGGGGTGCAGGACCGCGACAAGGGCTCTGAGGGCGGCCTGGACAACGTCTGCGGCTGAGAAGGGGGCCTCGAGTGCGGCCGGGAGGGGGGCCGGGAAAGAGGTTGCGGCTGCGAAGGAGGACGGGATTGGTGTGGAGACTGCATCTGCGACAGGTGTGCGGGCTGGAGCTGGGGGCTCTCCCCCACGGAGGGATGAGGTAGTGAGTGGGATGGGGAGGCTCCAGGGAGCTTCTGCTGCCCCGAAGGCAACTGAAAGAGGGCCGGGGGGGGGATGGAGGTGGGAGGAAAGGAAGAAAAAGAAAAGAGGTAAATTGGGTTAGAAATCTTTCATGAAAACAGTCTGATATCCCTAGGCACCGGTATCCGACAGAAGCAGCCGAGAATTACTGACTCCAAAGGCTCGCGTTTGCTAGCTTGAGACTGCTTGTTCTCTCCTTCCTGTCAGTGGGGACCGGGAGAGACCCCGAGCCAAAAGGAGAAGGTTCCACGAGCAGCCCGTCAGACTTAGACGCCGCCCAACCAGAACGCTTACGGGCACCCGCCAGGTTTATTTCACTGCTTCAGCTCGGCTTGGCTTTAGCAGATGACACTTTCAAAGTCTTGTCTTTAAAGCGAGAATAATAAAAATAAGTACCAAAACAAACTCTGAAAGGTATTTGGTTATCCTACTGAGTTTGGCTCAAAATGCTCCCTCCTTCTACCTCTCCCACTGAAACAGCCACATGGCTTCAGCAAAAACGTGTATCCAAAATCAGATGTTTGAGGTTGATACCATGGGAGATTAACTCATATCCTTCTGAAACACCTTATCAAGGAAGAGAGGAAGAAGATGACTTCTTTTATTATTCTAGTGAATCAGGAAAAGGGACAGAATCCCTCCAGTCTTCCTTCTAATCTCCATGTGGAGCACATGTGTGCGCATGCTCTCTCTCTCTCTCTCTCTCTCTCTCTCTCTCTCTCTCTCTCTCACACACACACACACACACACACACACACTTCCTTGTAACATTGCCCTGGGCAAAAAAGCATTCCTAGCCTCTACAGAATCACTCTAAAATTGAAATTCACCTTCAACACTGCTCTTGCTATTCTATTCCCACATGATTATTAAAGACAGACATATTATTTTGTTCTGAAAACAAAACAAAATCATTTTGAAAGCTTTCCTCTTTTTTGCAAAAAATGACGCAAAAAAGTGCACAAAAAACCCACAAACAAATGTTTAAAAACAAAAAAGTCCCAACATTTAAAACTTTTTGTAGCAGTTGACCATCTTCTTGTTTTCTCCTCTGCTTCTCATTGAAGACAAGCAAATAGGTACTTTTAAAAACATACTTAACTATTATTCTATTTTCACAAAATTGTTATACAGCATCTTAATGCAAGAAGTCCTGAATCTTGACACCACCTTAGTTATACCAGCCCTGTGCAGAACATCCCTAAACCATAGCATGGCCTTTGCCAGTTCCTACAGGCAATGCTACAACATTTTCACCACGCGCGTATCACATGCCAAGTGACTATAAGGGAGTCAAGTTGTCAATACACCACTCCCGGCCCCATACACCATAGACAGGGAGGAAAGAGATGTACATTCTGATAGGGAGATAGAAACGTACCACATGTGCAATGCGCAGCTCTAAAGGGACAGAGAAAATGGGAAGAAAAGCGACAGAAGGCAGCAGCATCTCCACCAGCACTGCCACCAGGCCTCCCAGGGTTAGTGAGGGTCAAAAAGGAAGCAAGCAAGAGCAGCAACAGGGAGAAGAGACAAACAGGCAAGGGCCACAGACTGGCAACAGGAACCAGGAGGAAGAGGAAGAGGGTTCAGCCTTTGGCTGATAAAAACCAAGGATGGGGAGATATTCTAGACTGTGTATGTGCAGCTGTGTTCACACGCACAAAGGTACACGGATTGTTCTTACCAACCCAAATTCGTAGAATCATAGAAATGTAGAGTTGGAAGAGACCCCAGGGGCCATCCAGTCCAACCCCCTGCCATGCAGGAACACCCTCAAAGCGCTCCCGACAGATGGCCATCCAGCCTCTGCTTAAAAACCTCCAAGGAAAGAGACTCCACTACACTCCGAGGCAGCAGATTCCACTGCCGGACAGCCCTGACCGTCAGGAAGTTCTTCTGTGTGCTAATTCTGTGCGCTAATAGCTATAGCTTACCTGCTTCTGTTTCTCAACCAGAAGCTTCCTGGTTAAGTGGGCTCACATGTGCTATGCTCCGCTTTGGACTGTAAACTCCTCTGTGGAGGGTCAACAGTCTTTGCGTATGTTGTCAAATGCCTCGTACCTTGAAGGGACTGTATAAACAGTTGCTGACCTTTCAGTCTTCTCTCCATTCTTAAACCGGGCATCATCAGAGAAGCTTGTAAAGCTCTCTGGGAACTAAACTATCCTACCCTGATCCATGCAAATTTTTTCCTTTTATTTTTTACTCTTCTTAAAAGTAAAAAAAGTCTAATTTTCCTGTATAGGAGAACAGGAATGTCAATATTCCTCCTTCACGATAGCCTTGAGGTAACCACAGAGATGGTGATATCCGTTTTCCGCCTTGTATTGTTCAATTGTTTCCACAAGGGGGAGACTTCCGTCGGTATTAAAGAAATCCTGTCACCACCAACACCCAAGCCTAGCCTTTGTTTTGAAGTGTGGGAGAATGATCGCAACCACAAACCTAAATGAGACGCTGATATTTTTCTCTCTGTGTGTGTCTGTGGCCTGCACAGAGAATGTGCGGAAGAAAGCAAGAAGCTGAAGGGGAAACTAAGAAAAAATGGCCAGACGTGTTAGACAGGAGGGAGTGAGGCAGGAGGACAGGCCAAAGCAAGGCAGCTTTGTGGATTTGCAAACAGGTAAGGGCTACCTGGCAAGCCAGTGCCTGCTGGGAAGGGCCGGCTGAGAACTGAGGTACTTTGGACTCCACCGGTGGCAGGTTGTGGTTCTGGCTCAGCTCTCGGCTGGCAGGCGGCTGCAGGACTGCGCCTACGCTGCTGCTGACTATCACCGAGGCTGGGACACTGCTTGTGGTGCTGAGTGCGGTGGTGGCTATGCTGTAGATGGGCAGAGGCATGGACAGGTGAGGAGACACTGTGGATTCGTTCATAGTGCTCTCCTGCTGCACTTTCAGGGTTGGTGAATAAAATTGCTGCTGTTGCTGCTGCTGCTGCTGCTGCTGCTGCTGGCTCCGGTCCTTCTGAAATTTCCAAGAGATTTTAGCATGGACCATGTTTGTGTTAACTGCCCGTTTTTACCACCCGCTTTTGGTCAATGTTGCTTGCCGTATGAACCCCGCAGAGCAAAACACTTGTCGTACAGACATAATCTAACTATTATATCCAAAAACGGAGTCTTGAGTCTCCCGGCCCCTTTAGATAATTGGCTAGTGTGAAAGGATACAAAATGCAAAAAAATCTGTCGTAGGTCATACCTGACAAATAGTTTCACAGAATTTATTTTTTTTAAAAGCAAGACCTTTCACGGTTGGTGAAGCCCAGTCAATGGAAGCCATATCGGGTCTAAACTGCAGAGACTGGGTTCTGATGCCATCTGTAGGATGCAGTTTCTAGATACAGAATTAACTTCATTTCTGGCCTCCACTGTTCAGGGACGCATGAAAGGCCAGTACACCTCAGCCACTCTTCTGCTTTGCTGACGAGAGCCAATTTGGAAAAATTTGACTCAAGTGAAAAAGCTACTGACTTCCATTAAAGTCACCTCATCTCAATCCCACAAGCCAGATGTTTGAATTTTTAATTCCCCTGTCCCATATTTTAATATGGGACTATTATGGAATCTATATATTAGGGAAACTGGCACATATCAGCTTAAGTTTTATCACCTGTTCAGCTAAACTCTGCTTTATGAAGGTCCCAGGCTTCGCAGGATGGTGAGGCTGGCCATAAGTGAGCGATATATCAGAAGAGAAGAAGTGTTTTATGGGACGAGGCAGAGATAAAGGGCTTGAGACTGTCAGCGTGTATGAACAGGAAGGAGCAGGAAACAAGGTGGGACATTAAAAGCTCTTCGTTTTAATGACTGGAAAGCTAGCCAGCCTTCTGTGGAGGAGGGGGCTCCTGCATCAAGCACACATCTGAACAGTTCCCTCATCTGTTTTCAAGACTGTATTTTATTTTCTAAAAAAAGGAATTATTGAAGTTTTGAATGTTCTGTGGAGTCACTGCCACACAGCTTATCATTAAATGTTTGCAAACTAGAGCACTCTCCAACAGAGACAGAACCAATTAAGCAACCTAGCAGAACGAGTCACCGTGGAAAGAAACTTTTTACTTGCCTGTTGGAGGAACATCTGCATGGAGTCCTGGGAGATGACAGTTCCAGCAGCCGTCTGGCCCAATATAATCTTTTCAGGACTAGATGCCACCAAGCTAGGACTCGGCTGAGAGGTCCCAGGAAGTTGTGCTGGCTGTTGAGGTGGTGGGGTTTGTTGCTGCACATTCAGCTGAAGCTGGGCAGGAGCAGAAGTGGGCTGGGAAGTGGGCTGGACGGTTAATATGTTTGCCTGGTCGCTGCTAGCCAGCAGGTTGCTGTTGGAAGTTGGCTGCGGTTGAATGAGGTTGGGACTCTGGCTGCTGGCACTAGGGGGTGCTTGGATGGTCACAGTTGGGTTGAGGTTCTCAGTGGCATTTAACATAGCCACCTGGTTAGGCAGGGTGACGCCCTGGATAACAGTCTGGCCAGCCTGATTGATGGCACCGCCAGCCAGGGAAGCTGCGACAGTGGGCTGGCTCTGAGTCGTCAGGCTACCAGCCAGGGAGACAGGCATCTGGAAAAGAGTCGGTTGGCCAACCTGCCCTGGCTGCAACTGGATAGGAGCAGAAAGAATGTGGGCCGTCCCGTGTGCGTTCTGTGACGTAAGGACTTGCCCCAGGTTCAGCTGGCTTGCCAAGTTTTGATTGGTGAGGATTTGGGCAGGCAATGCTTGGTTTGTTATCAGCTGCCCGCCAGGCCCTTGGCTAGTGATGATATGAGTTTGACCACTAGGATGAGAGGTTGTTAAAATCTGGCCTCCCATGTTAGCCTGTAGGGCTGACAGCTGCTGGGGTATCTGAACCGCAGAAGTGCCTGTGAGTTGTCCTGGGAGAAGGAACTGGTTCTGACCCTGCAACATGGCCTGAGGAACATGTTGTGCCGGAATAACAATGCTGCTGCCTTGATTCAGCAAATGGACGCTCATAGGCTTGCTCAGGGCCTGCTGCTGCGGTGGCGGCTGCTTGAACATGTTGGCAGGCAGCCCTGGTGGGAAGCCAGACAGCACCACGTTCTGCCCTGCTTTGCCAGCCATGAAGGTTAAATTCTGCTGGGCTTTCTGTTGTTGGAGGGCGGCCTCATTCTGGATGGTTAGGGTGGCGTTGTTGGGGCCAAATGGTTTAGGGGTGATCTGGTACAACTTTTGCTGGAGGACTCCAGCAGGTTTGGGTTGAATTGGCGTGGGCGTCCGGTGAATGATCACATTCTGGGCTTGTACCAGTGGGCTGCTCAAGTTGGATGTGACAGTGAGAGGCTGGGAGCCCTGTGTGGCAGATACACTCCCAAACATGGAGCTTCCGTTCAGTGTTGTTGTGGCTACTGCTGGGAGGTTCTTCTGGATGACAAGTCCAGCGTTCTGTGGAGAGACCCCAGCGGAGGCAAGGGTGACCTGCTGCTGCTCTGGGGCAGTCTGGGTGATGTAACTGCCCACTGGCATGGTAGCCACTTGGGAAGGCTGCACTTGCTTTGCGATGATCTGCTGAGCAGGCTGATTAATTGCCATGACCTGCTGGCCCACCACTTGAATCTGCCCGATGCCCAGAGCCCCACTGGGGCTCCCGTTGGGTAACCCCTGTAGGTTGGAAATTGGCTGGATGGTGACATTCCCCAAGCCTACTTGCTGAAGAAAAGGCTGCACGCTGATGGCCTTGTTGACCACGTCGGCCCCTACTGACTGTTGCACCAGCGCCTGATGGGTCAGCACTGCAGGTTGCTGAAGTCCAATGAGGTCAGCCCCACTGGAAAAAATCTGCGGTGTGCCATCAGAGGCAGTATGGACCACTGGCTGGAGCGTGGGGAGCTGGAAAGACCCCAGGTCCAGTTCTGCCTCTGCTTCCAGAGTCTGCTCAGTAATATTTGCCTCCTGCAGGCTCTGCTGGAGGATGTCACAAGGCTGGTCTGAGTTCTGCAGGTTGCCCCCGCTCCCTGAAGGTGATCCCAGGATGTCATCTTCCAAGAAATCTAAGTCAACGCTTGTCGTGGGCTGGCTCTGCTCCGTGTTCAAATGATTGCCAGAGGATTCCTGCACATGCAGCTGAAGAAGAAATACAGAGGAAGCACAGAGGGAGAAAAGTAAGCATTTCTGTGATATGAACAAAACAGAATTTTCAGATCTTCTTGTGGTTAGCAGCTTTATGTTTTTAATGGATGATACTGGACAGAATTCCTCTCCTCACTCTATATCTGGTTGGTCATCAGTGTGCATGCAAAAATTTTAAAACAACACTGCTCCTTATGTAAATGCACATGGTTTTCTTAAGATTCTCTCATTTTCTTAGGGAGAAACCAAAGTTTAATCCTTTCCCTCATTTCCATTGGCCTCACACCACTGCTCTGAGTCATAGGAAGAGGAATAGATCAAGTATCAGCTGGAGGGAAGCAATTTAAGTTGGGGAAATAGCACAATGGATAGGGTTTAAAAATCCCACCTTCCTCCAGTGGCATGGCCCTAATCTAAATTAGTTTGGTGCTTTTAGGCAAAGAAAAAGAAGTCAGGAGATTCAATCATGGCTCTTCCACATTATGCCTAGTTCCAGCCCTCAACATACATCATTATGATGCACTTCTGACTGCAACTTCATTTGGACAAAGAGTGGTTAAGCATTTTCTGTCTTATATCAGGCCTCACAAGAAAACATCTGGTACAAGACAAAAGCACTTCACAATCTGGGTTCCCAAGGCACACAAATGGAAGTTCTTGACCTCGTTCTAAGAGAAAGCTTTCCCAAGTTTTTACAGCCTCTGAATCTTTACTAAGTTGATCATCATGAACAGGCCCTCCCCACAGAACAGAACAAAGCGCCAGGATGGAAAACAACAGTAAAAGAAAAATCCAAAGACAGACAAAACTCCAAATCAATGATTCAAAATCAACATGGGATGGTCATGCAAATCATAGCACTGCACCACCACCTTTCATTGTACCCCGGTATCAGTACTGTGTGGATGAAATCAAATCACTCTTAAGATTGCTAATGGAAAGTCATGCAGGGATTGATGAATAGATTTGTGAACAGTCTAAGGGTGAACTCTGACCACACCGGTCTCTCCACATCTGACACCTTAGTCTCTGCACTTTCTGTAAACATGGTTACAGTAAAATATACTTTTAAATTAACTTGCCTGATTCACTATAACATACGTACAAATGCCAGGCCCAGGATCAAACATAGATAGATAGATAAGATACATATACAGATTGGGTTTTTGTTTTTTTTTGCTAATGACATGAGAGAAATGAGAGGTTTCCACTCCTATCAATTTTGCCCTTGATCTGCATACCTATTTACGACCAAGCTCTATACACACGCTGATATAAACAGCTGAATTGCACTAAGGGTCTACAAGCAGGCTGTCGCAATATTTAGTGACTTTCTGAAGCCTTTTTAACAATATTAGGCAGAGATGCTAAGCTGTTAATGGCACCTGTATGCCTTCCTATGCCTTTGTATTTTGCTTTATTTTCCCCCCATCACGCCTGCTTGCCGTCATGGGAATGTAACCTTGCATCCTTCATCATGCATTGAGCATTACAAAAATGATGCATTTGCAAAGAAAGGACATGATGATGCAAAGAGGAATATAAACTGTACTTCAAAAATGAGGTGAAAAATACATACCCCAGCACCCTCAAAGAAGGCACTGGCTGCATCTCCTGTGTTGTCCAGGAGATCATCACTGTCAATCTGTAATTAAAAAGATTCAAATTACTGTATGTGGATGTAAATTTAAGGTTGACAGTGTTCAAGGAGTCAGGCTAACATGAAATGGAGACCAAATGGCATCATCTTCTAGAACCTGGAAATATTAGTTTTATTTGGACAACTACTCCCCAAATCCTCCAAGCAGCCTGGTCAGAGGCCATACCATTTGGGGGATTCTTGGAGCTGCAGTCCCTAAAATTAAATCTTCTGAGTTCTTCTGCATCCACAGACTAAGGCATGAGGTCACTTCCTCTCAGTGGCTAGATTCTTTCCAGGAGCTATCAGTACATTCCCAATTGTGGAAAAAACTGTTTTGTTTCAGACTTCTTAAAAAGCATGTAAGCAACTACTAAGCAGTTTTTTGACTGCATTTATTTGCCAGTTTCCAACATTCTCTGGAGAAAAAGACTGGCAGGACAGTCTTCCCAGGTCATCATTTCTAGGACTGGTACCACCTCTGTTCTCTGTGTCACTTCTCTCTTTGTAGCATAGAAGCCAAAGGCAATTTGAGGAGGCATTTTGATTTGTTAATTAAGCATGCAGCAACTGAAGCATTTCAAGAAACACATTCAAGAGCAACTCCTCACCTTTTCAGATCCATGTAAAAAATCATTCAGGGCCTGAGGATCACTGGGGGAAAAAAATCACAAAGAATGATTTAATGAAGAAATACAGGACTTAATTTTTCTAATATTCCCTTGATTTTTACAATTTACCAATGGAAGATTAAGTCTAGGGAACTGATTAGGTTTTGACTAACAAAAGTATCGTTGCAACAATCCATTGCTAGGAAAAGTACTACTTTTATGAAGTCACTTATCAGCTACATTTGTGTCCAGCGCTTGTTTATTAGCATTTTGATAGAACTGAGTAACATAAATATTTATAGAAATATGTACACACATATGCAGACAAAATGTATTTCCTCTGTCTTGTGGAATGGGATACAAATGGTGTTCTCAGGCAAACCAAACGCTTTGTGGAAATATTTTAAGTATGTATTATATGTGCCTTATCATAAATTTTGAGAAATGTGCTTCATTTTCAAGAACAGCTCACTATGTGGCATGGGAGGACAGAAAGAAAATGACACAGTTAAAGAAAGAAACCAGTGCTGTTTCCAGTACACAAGGAAGAGGCTCTGCTGTGATCTTTTATTTTGAGTTTTTACACACTTTCAGGTCAACTCCAACTCATGGCAACCCACTTATACGGTTTTCTTGGCTAGATTTATTCAGAGGAGGTTTGTCATTGCCTCCCTGTGAGGTTGAGAGAAAGTGAATTGCCCAAGGTCACCCAGTGGGATTCCATGGCTGAGTGGAGATTCAAACCCTGTTCTGTTGGAGTCTTGGTCTTATGTTCAAATCACTGCACTGCGCTGCATCTCTTACATTCTATTACTGCTGCTTAAACACAATATAATGAAAAGCACCAATTTTGGTGTCATCATAAATGCTGGTGCATTCATTTCTCCTCTTCTTCTTGTTCTGTCTCTTAAATGGAAAGGGCTACTAAGATCCATTGGCTGTATACATTTTCACCATGGAACATCCTATACAAAATCACTATCAAACATAGGCATGCTATAATTTCCAGATTAGGTGAACTGGTGTTGATGGAGGCTTTGAGAAGGAATAATTCACTCAGTTCACATAGTAAAGGATGGGGGCGGTGGAGAAGCCATCCCTGACTTATAAAATCTTCCACAGCGTGCATTATACAAGAGCTTTCACAATATATCTCCAACACACACACAAAAAACTTTCCCATGGATGGGGCCCTCTTTGTTCTTCAGTTTACCTTGGGAAATGGTTATGGAGCACAGCAGAGAGGAGTACAAAATATTCATGTCAAGGGCAAATACTCACCAAATTACATCTAACAAGCATCGGCCATCTTCATCATCCATGTCAACTGAAATAAATGGTTGGAAACCATATTAAAACAAGGGAAATAACATGTGGTATATAAGATGTTAGTGAAATGGTCCTACCTATACCAAGACTTTAGTGCTACAACTTGGCAAATATTTCCCTTCCAATCCAAGAAGTGCCAGTTCCTGGATTTGGGGGTCCCAGAGTAAGACAGTTTCACTTGTCCCTATTAAACTGGAAAAAAGCTAAGTGCAAACAATAATTCTTTTATGTTTTGAGTGATACAGGCAAAGTTTTTAAAAAATAGCAGTCTTATGTGGAGTAGTGAATGGTAGTCCAGTTCATCAGTCTTGCAGTTCTGCAAATGCAAGATCTCTTCACACTCTGGAAGGGGCACTGCATCCAAACATTAAATGTATCCCCACAATACTTTTCCAACATTAATTCAGTTTAATTTAAGTCTCTGAGCATCCAATGTCATGATCACTGACGGATTCTGGGAACTATAGTCCAAATATGCTACTTCCAGAATAGTCCTCCTAGGTTTTCTCATGACATTCTCAGCACTCGCATCTCTGTGGTGTTTCCTCACAGATACACAACAACTCCTACAACTCTGACAATCAGACCCAACATCTTTGTCGCCGTTAGTGAACTGATTAGCAGACCACAAGAACAGAAGAAATCTGAACATACAGCATAGCAAATATCCTGTCTAGCATGCATGAGGTCCACATGATAGCTTTTCAATGGAAACAGCAGTAAATACATAGCAACATTACTGGGACATCCCTGAATTTGAATAATGCTAGCTGAATGCAGCTGAGGAAAGCAGGAGAAAGCAAACCTCTGTGTTTCAACACATGCTAAAAGATGGAGTTCTTGTTTGGGGAAACTGTAAAAAGAAAAAAACCATCAAATATTCACTTCCACACACTTGATTGTGCCTAATTATTTTTCATAAATCACTCTTCAACTAAATATGGGAGGAGGAGCCACTGAATCTTCATAATGCTTCTGAGATGTCAGTTTCCCTAACCGCAGATTGGAAACTCTATAGCAGGAACAACAGCTTGATAACTCAAGGCTGCACTACAAAATGAAGGTTTTCCAAGCAAGCTAGACTGAGATGCTACCACTCAAATATGAATCAGTTTCACCCATAGATTCAATATACCTTTCTGTGTCTGTTTTTAGATATTCATATATGAACAGTTTAGCAACAAGGCTATAAACACATGCTAAAAGAGACAAGTCACATTTCATCCACAGTTCTGTGAAGCATTTACTTCGGTCAAAATTTTACAGACAAGACCTGTTTAATCACCTAATTAAGGTCTAGTTAACAATTTTTATGGCAGAGATATTGTCACAAGTGTCAGGTGCTTACTGGAGTGCATTAAAAGAATACACAGAAGACATGCCTTAATATGAAGAACACAAGCTACAGAATCATCACCATTCTTGGTCCTCTGATACATGCCTCCCTTATTTCTAGAGTAAAAATCTTCCTTTCATACTTTATAGTGGCCACTGAGAAACACCAATGTACACGAGCCTGTTATGTCTCTACAGACCTGGCTTCCATTAATATCTCTGTCTTGAAAGTTGAAAACATACTAAGGAATTATCAAGGCAAGACACTGAACTATTCTTCTCTATCACAGTTCCTTGATTAGGCCTATACATGTTTACGTGGGGAAAAATCCCACTGAAGGCAGTGGACTGTATTTTTAAGTAAATGAGGAGAGGATTGCACTATAATAAGATTATGGAACAAGAAAACATTCAATAAGCTCAAAACTACCTAGCTCAAACAGTCCTAATTTATTGTTCTGTGTTTTTTATTTCATAGGATCAAGATGGCTAATAAACCCATTTGGAGTTTTTGTTTAAATACCAAAAGAAGAATTTGCAAAGCAAATAGCTTCCTGACAGTATTACCTGGTTTTACTGAATAGAATTCTGCTTTTGAACTAAGGCAAACCAACATACTTGTGAGCACACACATGTAAATGACAAAGATGTTCCATTTCTACTGCATTTCATGCCAGGCACCTTTTGTTACAATGAACAGATCTGCAAAGATCAAAAGACAACCTGTGTGTTTTGACTGGGAAAAATGACAGAAAGCCATTCCTTCTCCCACTGAAATCTCTAGTGAGTGAGTGACATTATCAGAAAGCCAGAGATACTTCACAGCTGGGAGGAGGAGAGAAAAATTGCTCTGAATTCTGTAGCTGGGCTTTTCAATAGCTTACCAAGGTCAAAGAGTCCAGGCCATCCCTGGAGGGATATTAATTTTCTTGTTTCTGAAAGAATTATTTGCAAAAATCTATAAAAATGACAGCTTGATATGTTGCATTTATTCATTAGCTGATCAAATGGCATGGAGAGAGATGCCCACTTAGTAAATCAACTGGTCACAGTGCCCTCTCTTCCCCAAATTCAGAATAATGAAACTTCAAAATAATTTCACTCAGAAATTCACAGATTTGCTTGCCACCGGAAATGTCCCTGCATCCAGGACTGTCTCTACAGTTTCACTGCACCTAGGAGGCACTTTGAGTGACTCTGAAACTCAGCACAACAGGGGGAAAAAATCTCATATTCTCCTTAAATCTAAAGATGGAGCAGGGAGTAATTCTCAAACCCATGCAGAGCTTTCAAAGGTGTTAAGAGCATCCTCCATTTTGGGGGAGGGCAGGGTAACTCTAGCCATAAGGTTTGGCTAGCTATGAAGGCAGCTAACAGTTGTGCATCCCTGGTGCTACTGACTGGGAGATGGCATAAAGATCGTCTAAAGCACAGGGGTAGGCAAATGCAGAAGGTCTGGGGTACAGTGCATGGACTGCCAACAACACACAACAAAACAACACAGGAAAGGATCCCAAGCTCACATCTGGACCTCTGGTTTGATTCTTTTTTTGATATTAAACAGAGCAGGGGAGGGTGCAACCTAAGTAAAGAGTGAACTCCCACTCTTGGATGTTTCCAGGGCAGGCAACTTTTTTTTTTTCTTCCTTTTTTTCCGAGCAGAGAAAAGATAGTCTGGAGTGATTGGACAAATCCACAGCTGCACTTTACTCACTCCTAAAGCACTCAGGAGACCATGCTTAGGATCCCACTAGCATGCCACATACAACTATGCCCTTACTCAGAAGACACAAGCCCTTTTATATTGCTTAGCATCTAGAAACTGAAAAGGACACAAGGAATTGCTTCGAACAGAACAGTAATGGAGAGAAAGGCTCCATCGTGCAAAGCAACTTTTTCTAAGAGAAGATTCACATGTAATACCCACCACAAGTCTCTTTGAAAACTCAAATGGACACCGCTGCTCAACTTCCACACTCTTCCCAATGGCACTATACAGAGACTACAAAAACAAGGATAAAAGTATATTCTACTCTTTTGGGTATAGGTCTGTGCAGAAGACGTGCCGGTCCCTGCAGGTGAGGGTTTTCGTGTTACCAATCTAGCTCCAACAGTAACAGCCACCGACCATCTGCCCCCCTGCCCTCCCCCAGCAATGACTCCTTTGCTCTTGCTGCCATAATGCTTGTGCCCCAGGCTTTGAACATTGCTAGGCTGTCGCGATCCAGCCCTGTTCCGCGCGCAGCCTTTTCGAAGCTGTTCCCTCACCCCTGAGCCTGCAGCTGCCTCTGGCTACTACAACCCACAGTGGCGAATAGGAGCAAGTCACAGAAAAGTGAAGAGGAGGGGAGAGGACCGATGAATTTTGTCTAATGGAAGGTAAGACAGCTGCAGTGTAGAAAGAAGAAATAATTTCCTGGCAGCCTTGCTTTGACAAGCTCAAAAACGAAGCAGTTCACTGAAGCTGAGTTCCTTCACGTCTGGGGATTCCTCATGACCAAAGATTCAAGTTAGCAGGGCAGTGAAATTAAGACAGGGCTTTTGTTGGCTTGTGGTGCACCACTCAAGGCTCAAGAGCTATCAGCTTGAAATTACCTTCCTCCCTTTCTGAAAAATTCTCAGAGCATAGTTTCAACACTCTCCAGGTTAATTTCCAAGGCCTTGGCTAGATTTCCCCCAAAACACTTCTGCAGAAGTAAGAACTAAGGAAAGAATATAAACAGTCACATAATCTTGGGGAGTGGAGAGGAAGCAACAGCAAGATCGCCCTTTTATATAAAATTACAAAAATAAAATGCGTACTGTAAATAGAAATGGTTCTGTGGCCAAATAGTAGAACAGAGACTTAGGTTTATTTTTTGAAGTCACCAAGCCCAACTTCTTCTCACTTATGCAAAGTCAAAGGACATCTAAACATTCTTTTAAGGTGTCCAGCATCTCCCTAGCAGGAAGAAGAAAACTTGGGGATGGGATAAGACCGAAAGAGAAGTTGGGGCAATTAGGCAAAGTGCATTAAATACAAGAACGGAGGACTTGCACAGTGAATTTGAACTTTAAAAAATAATAATGATTTAACAATTTCCAAAGTAATACTAAATCAGACTGTAGGGATACTCTGATCAGAATACCAGGGGTGGAGTCAAGAATAAAGAGATTTGATAGCAGATACTGGGCGTGGGGTTGGGTGAAAAATTTAGTTTGATCTCATTTGATCAGCCAGTCTAATTTGCATTCATTGAGCTACTAAGTGGAACAGAACACAATTATCTTCTTTCCACTCAAATTTTGCAGCTCCATTATTAAAAATGTATATAAAATTGACCCATCAAGAAGAATAGCACAGAAAATGGTACGTATTAGGGAAAACTGTTTACAAAAAAAATTGCATATAACTAGGAAAAATGCATGTACTTTTTTTTCACATAAAAATGAACATAAAAATATGCATTTTCATGCAATCTTTAAAATAAAACTGAACAGTGATGAAGAAACACATTAAAACAAACTTGGGCCTGGAAAGTGTACCTGTTATAGAACCTAAAACAGAAAGCTCTGTCCATCTTGATTTGGAAGTGCCTAACCCTATGAGTGTCACAAGAGTTTTGGTTACAACAACAAAGGAGATTTAACAAAACCAGTGTTATATAGTGGATGTAATATGGTGGACTCTTACTTCAGAAAACCAACTTCAGACCCCTACTCTAAGGCCTATTGTGTACCCTTGGACAGGTCACTATCTCAGCTCTTAGCTGGGATAAAAATTAGTTAATCCTATATATGTTGTTCTGAAGACTTTGGAGCATGGGTGAAATACAAATGTGATCAATTGGTATAAAAGACCCTCAAATTTCCCATGTAGCTGAATGGTAAGAAACATCGTTACACCTCTGGAAAGCCTGCTCCAGATAATACCAGAAGCACCCACAACCACCATCATCTTCTCCTTTAAACTGTCTAGCCTGCTGGATCAGATTCAAAGTCCACATAATCCAGCATCCTGTTTCCCAGAGTGTTCAAACAGATGTTGTTGGTAAGCCAATAAGCAGAACACAAGGGACATTGTTGCTCCTCACCAACTAATCCTGAGAGGCATGCTTACTCCTTCTGAATCATTCTGGATGTAGCATGTAGCTATCAACGCTTCTAGTCACTGATAGTCTCCATTAATTTAATTCATTAAATTGTCTAATTCCCTTTAAAGACATAATTTAGCACATGGCCATTGTAATGGTGGTGGAGGGGTAATGCCTTGAAGGAAGAATCCCTGTTGACTCCTGTAGTGAAACATTAGATTAAAAAATCAAACTTTTTTCTTCTTCTGTGGTATTCCACAGTTCAAAATCTTTAATACTGATTTTCATTCAAAGCAACAACAAACCAACTCCATGATGCCATGCATTCAGGACAAGAAGCAAAGTTGCAAATGCAGGACAGGAAGCAAAGCATTCAGATTTGGGGCTGCTGTAGGAATTCAAGAGGATCCTTCTGGTCTAAACCAAGAGCAAGAATAATGTGACTCACCAGACTCATTGGATGACAACTACCAATATCATCGCATCCCCTTTCAGGCACAATCTGCACCCCATAATCTGACAACAATTGACTCAGATGAACAACTTTACCATGGTACAGAGGTACCAAGGTACAAGGAGGCATAACCTCCAACTTTCCCAATTTGGCAGGGACAGTCCCTATTTATTCTCTGTCATCCCACTTTTTCGCCTGCTTTGAAAATATCCCTGTTTCTTTCCTCCCACTGTTCCCAATCATCCTCCATTTATTCCAGTGGGTGCAAACTCAGCAAAAGTAGCTTGTACTTGATTAACTCAGCAGGGGTAGAGAGATGAGGAAGAAGTGGAATCTTGCCCTTATCGGAAGGGTCAGGCAAAAGCAAAGTCTCCTAGCTTCTGTGATCTTCATTAATAATTTTTACCATTTTGACCATACTCCAATGTTGTTTGGTCACAGGTGTCCCAGTCTTCACCGATGAAAAGTAGGTATGCAGAAGTACACTTTGGCATTGCTTCAGATTTCGTGGCACACTGGTCAAAAAAAGCTTGCTTCCTTGGTTCCTTCTTACTGGAGAAGTTTCTCAGTTTGTTAGGAACCATTCAGCCATAGGGCACCCTGATTCAAACTTCAGGAATGGGCCAAGCTGCCTCAGAGGCATAATTTTCAACTCCTGTGATTTTATCTAATGAGAGAGAGTACCAAAAGGGGCAGTTCAATATGATTAGGAGTTTTGCCCCCTGTAATTACTTCTTTACATTTTGCACAAATGAAGCAATCTTGTCACCCAACACTTTTATTAATAACATTTTTTTTAAAAGTTGTTACTATATTCATTTACATCCCACCTTTCTTCCATAATGGGACTCAAAGAAGCTAGGAACTTACTTAGATAATAATATCGATTTTTCTGCCAGTGCCGACACTTGGGAGACAACTTAAATCAGCCTTGTACCATCCCCTTCTTCTGATGTAATGCCACTGACATGTATCTCTTAATCAACATCCTTCCTCCTTCTCCCATAGTTATTTTCTGTAACTTCTGAAGTCACAGAAACTCCAAACAAGCACAGGGTAAAAAATCCCTCCAAGCATCCCAGAAGAATTCTCTTTCCCTTAATGTGAAACAGCACTTTTAAAATGTCCGTATTAAAAGGTTAGTATATTTGGCTTGATACAGCATGCTGAAATATATGAGCTCAGGAAGACAGGGAGGATGATTGAGGCAACATAGCGTTTTACTGGAATTGCAAGACACCCCCACCCCACTCCCGCTGATCCTCTCTGCTTGCCAAATTCAGAGCTCTGGCTTTTCTTATACTTGTTAAAGCTCCCTTGTAAGACAACCCTTTGCAAGGCAGCGGCTGGCTCTCCATCACTGCCTCCCTGCCCCTAAACACATTTCTCATGGATTCACTCCAAACAAATCAAAAATCTGGCAGTCAAACCATCTTGGTTCACACACAGGCCCATATCTCATGGAGCAAGCAATTCCGAACAGCGGTCACATCAGCTGCCACATCCTCTCTCTTTTTCAAAAAGAGCCCCCACTACATAGTGGTCACTGTTATGTCTCATGTTCACAGGAACAAAGACAAGCTGTGTTAGGTACTTCTGTAGGAGATACTGCTGATGTGCAGGAAGCTCAGTCTGAGAAGTTTACACGTGGAGAAGTGGATATAACCATGAATGGGACATAGGAACAGAGCAGGTACACTTTTTAAAACACAGCTTATAATGCTTTGTGATGCTTGAGTTAAGAGCACTTCCAAAAACAAAACGTTTGGCTGACCAAAGTGTTGTCTGAGTGTTTGCTTTACTGAAAAAGTTCATGCTTTAGGATCTGGGCAATGTTTAAGACATCATTATATTCAGGCAATTTCTCTTTATGTATTGCACAGAACAGGGTAGTAATCACGCAGTGCTCCAGATGTTCTTGGACTGGAACTCCCAGCAGCTCTAGCCACCATAGTTAATGGTGAGAAATGCTGGAAGCTACAGTTTACCAGCTAGAGGTTCCATGATTCTCACCTCTGATATAGAACCATATATGAAAGTAGGTGGAAGTAGCCTTAAAAATTCTGTCTATCCTAGTTACTTTGTCTTTCCATTGAAAACATTAAAACCCTGATCGAATGGATTGTTACATGTCGCTTACTTTGCCATTAAAGCGTAAGAACAGAACAGAAAGACTAGTGTTTTCCTCCAGCCACAGTCTAAGGACGATTTAGGACATAATGTTAAATTCGCACTTTAGCCCACTTTAACACTCAACGCCAGAGGAGTTAAAGACAAACAGCAGATTTCTTTTGTACTTTCTTTATTGGTCAAGTGCACTTCTAAATAGGTTTGGTAATTGTGCAAATAAAAGTGTGATGGTGGTGGCAGTAATGTGTGAACACTTTAGTGGTAATGTGTGACCCCATTACATTTACACCCTGTCTTTCAACTCACTAGAACGCTCTCAAAGCCACTTTTATAAAACGAGTGTGACCTCTGGGAGTGGGAACAAGGGAGTCAATTTTAAGAAACCCAATCAGTATTATTTCTATTTACAGAGTGTCAGAAGTTCCCACAATACTTTATAGAGGAACATAATACTAAATATGAAATCCTGAATGTAAAAGGAGGAGAGATCAAGAAAAAAGAATAGATAAAAAAGAACAAGGGAACATGCTAACCAATACCATCACCTAAAGTGTATGTGAGTGGGACGGGGGAATGAGAGCGGGGAGCAAGTCTGGCTCTAGGGTTCAGGCAGTCCCCAATATTGTTTTTGTAGCCTTTAACCCCTCCAGACTGCCTGGACCACCCTGTTAAATGTAAAATGGCACAGCTGTAGATATAAGTCACCACTTAAATGCATAAGTCATCAAGAGATGAATACGCATATGCACACTGGTTGACATGGAGCTTCCTTTATCAGCTAAGTTCAGTTACCATCAAAGCAAGCAAGCCAATCGTTTTTGTCAGTGCCATCCTGAGATGACTGCGTGCACAGGCCCTGAGACAATATGATCAACAGGCTAGAAAAGTCTTTCAGCCATTTGGGACCAAACGTCCATTAAGGAGCTTCTTGTTGAGCTGCCGTTATCACTGGAACAGTTGTTCTCCTTCCAGTCTTTTCTGAAAGAAGCACTCAAGGTACAGCATTAAAACAAATAGGATGCTAAAGAAGCAACAAAGCATGCCACTAGCTCGTAGGAAAAATCCTTTCGGCATGACTCAAGGAGCAGCTCTACATCTTACGTGCCCTTACCTTAGAGCTAGTTTTGGAGACAATCACTTTCATATTATCTTTGCATGTATTACTGAGATAGAAGAACGTAGACAGAGGGGACTCCTGACATAAAATGTAATATGATAGGCAATAACTACAGAAAACTTGATTAAGCAACACAACAGTAGCCTAATTTGGAAGTTTAGAAGCGGTATCGCAGAAGAGAGGGGTACCTTAGGTAAATGAGAGATCAGTCAATAAGGCTAAAGGACACCACGCTCATCAGCTTTCCATGCTCCACTAACCTTTGGGACTTTATCTTAAAGTGCTTCTCTAGTAATGCACCAACATTTCTTCAGTGCTGCCCCTTGTATTATACCAATAAAATCTCAACACACTTGAAGCCAGCCAATTGTACCTGGCTTGTATCAGAGCCAAGCAAGTCTAGGCCAAATATTTCTGCTTCCAATAACTCAAGAGAAGGGAAAGCATTTATAATTACTAGCAGAGAAAGAAAGTTGGCTCTTGCCGGCCTGGGCACTCTCAGCCAAATAGTTCCTTTCACATCCACTTTCCCACAGAAAGCTCTGGGAGCAGGGAGTCTGCAGTTTAATTGGCAGGACATCCTCTGCCTTATTTGAGTGAGTTTGAATAATTAGGTTATTTTCAGGTAAGCACAGGGCTGATTTGTCAATTTGGAATTATGCTCCCCTCCATTTTTCGTTTATGTTCTTCGCTTGCCTATTAAAGTATATGTCTCTACGAACAGTGTATTATCTCCGAAGACTGTTATCACAGTTTAACACTCTCCTTCCTTCTGAACATCACAGAAAATTGAGGAATAGGGGGAGGGTTGCTCATTAAACACTGAGGAGACAGAAAACTCCTCTTCTTTGCAAGTAGAGAATAACGTATAATCAAAAGTCTGAAATAGAAATAGGTGAGAGTATTCAGTACTAAGGGTAAAGAAATTATGGTTGCCACTGCAACGCTATCAGTGGCAGAATCACAGTCTGAAACTTATTATATCTCGTCCATTTTTCCAAACTAAAGAAAGCTCAGCAAAACTCTTTCCCAGCTGCTCTCTCAGTTTAACTAAGTTCAGGGGAATGCTGAGATTTTCTAGAACCCCAGCAGAATTTCCTGAATAAGATAGATCATCAAGCTGCCTGAAAGACAGTTTGTCTGTCCTCACTTGACTGTACCCAGCAATGCTCCAGCACAGGCACTGAAGGCATTTTGAATCAAGTGCATAAGGAATGACTATCAGAAGTCTAGTGGGCCTGGCAACTGCCTCAGTGTGAAGTAAATATTCCCTCTGGAAAATAACCTGTATTCTTTTCAATCATACAAATCCCATGTAAGATTTGCTGGTGCAGAAACTGCATCTGCCTGTCTTATAGTCACATGATAATGGATGTTATGTTTGAAGAGGGGGCCAGATCTTTATTACTGTTTGCTTATTTATTTCATTTATATCTGCCTTTCTCATAGAGTGGGACCCAAGGCAGCTCACAAAAAGAATCAGCTAAAAAGATCTGTAGACTAATTCTCAAAACTGTTACTCCAAGTTTCTGAACTTCACTGTTGGGAAATTTCTTCCCAAGGCTCAGAATCTACAGATGGTCTCTATCAAGACCCCTCAAATTCAGTTCTTAGGTAGCCAGTGGGATTCTTCTCTCGCCCTTTGGCAACAACCTCTGCCGAGCATGACCAGCACAAAGGTTCTTTTCTCCTAGTTAGTTCACAACTTCAACAGACAACTTTGAGGGGCCTTGCACTATACCTGATGTAAGACAGCCCCTTTTCCCAAGTCATTTGACACAGAAGATTCTGGGAAAGAGTGAAGTCAGCATCAAACATCCTACTCAGCTTTGAAGAGGCAGAAGCAGTATCTCCAAAACCAGTACAAAGTAAGAAGTCAGCTTCTCCTCTTCAACCTCCAGAGTTCTCGGCCTATGCTGAGGAGGAGGTGGTGGGAATGCATGTGTGGCCGCCACGTATTACGGATGATTATAAACTTAATAGTGAAAGCCAAATCTGTGGACTTTTAGCACCTATTTCTGTTGCAGAACTTCACCTCTTTAACATTTTTCTCTGGTCCCAAACCCTAGTGAGACATTTCATACATGCATATGCACACACATACAATGAACCCTCTTCTGATGCAACTTCTGCACACATGAATGTCAGGTCACATGAACTTTTGCTCCAATTATAGTCAATGGATGTAACAGGAGCAAACCAATGTGGGAGTGTACACATTGCATCCACCGGCTACCATGGGATCCAACACTCATTGTTTTTTTTTTTACACAGGGGATTCCTGGAATGGAACCCCTACATATATGGAAGGTGTGTGTATACACACACACACACAAATATATATACATAAATATAAATAAATTATAAGCATTTCAATAAAAAATATTTCAAACAAAACCAGAAACATATTTGTGAAGAATTTGCAATATTATAACCATTGCAGTTTAGAACCCTTTAGAATTGTTTGTTCATTTTACAACCGTGTTTCATTTCTATTAAGCTTATTATTTTCAGTCCTAGCACAAATTCTCTCTGTAAGTTAAACAAACAAACAAAAAAAATCTGCTCTGCGTGCAGAGAAAGCATATGTAAACACAGATATCTAAAAGGGGGAACAAGTTGGAGGAAGAAAGACCAGCTATTTCCTTGCCACCACAGGAACACAGAATGGGATGGGAGCTTCTATTTCTAAGCTCTCGCCTTCAAGAACTGCATAAAAATGAAATACAAACGCAAAACTGGGAGAAAAGCAATAAAGCTTCACAGATGGCAATCCATTTATTACTACAAGAAATTGCAGAAAATATCCAAGCAATCCTACAAAGAGGTAAAAAAAGAAAATGCAAAAAAACCCCAGTAGTCATTTGATGCTATCTTCTTGGGAGTGTTGCCCTCTCAGTTACAGCAGTGTAGTCCATTAAAAATCACCCAGAATACCACCCCCTATTTACACTTTCATCCACCTATCAGAGGATTTATTTTTACGGCGCTTCTGCAGGGGCCGCTGAACAATGAACAGCGCCTGGGGCAAAAAAGGCTTCCCCATTATGAAAACCGGCATCTGGTATTATGTGCCAACACATGGTGTGTGTCGCTCTGCCTCCCCCTCTCCTGCCTTAGCTTGGCTGGGATTCATGTCCTGACCAATAGCGCTAGGCTGGAATCACGACAGATCTCTAAAGCAGCAAGACTGCCTGCCGTGCTGCAGCAGGGGGGAGAAGGAGAGACTCAAATGCCGCTATAGCCACAAAAGGATTGTTGCAGAGGGGGGTCTCTGGCTAGAGAAGGGAGCGATACAACAGGCTATTGACGATCTTGAGAGGGGGGAAAGAGGCGATGCATTTAGATTGGGCAGCTTCAAGGGAGCGCCCAGCTGTTTATGTGTGGAAATTCAGCGTGTTGAAATTCAGACAGACTGCTTCAAATCAGGTATCAGTAAGGTGGCTGTTCTCCTCTGGTCGATCTCCCTTGTTGATGGATGGCTTTCAAATGATACCAAAACTCCACCACAGGCAGAATGGAAATGGAAGCTAGATCTCAAGTACAGCCTGCTCAGCGCTTCAAAACCCCAGGTTGTGTTGTTCGTGTGAAACACAGCTGTGGATTTTAAATACAAAGGCACATCTTTTCAAGTCAAGATTTAAATTAAAGTCCTCCCCAAAAGTGCAGGGAACCACCTGGTCCCTTATTCCAATATTTATATCTCTTGTTCTGGTGAAGCTACACAATGACAACTACACCGATGTATTGTGACGTGCTTGGGTTCTGTACAAAACTTTATAAGAACTTTACTACTATCATCATCACCATCTGTATTCACACCTATCTTTTTCCCAAGATGGGGACTGAAGGTGGCTTACAAACTGAAACGATTACAAAATGGTTAAGAACATTAAAAAGTCAGTATTAAAACAGAATAAAACTATTAACAATATAAACCAATTTAAAACATGCACTTCAAGAAGATCTAAAAAGCAGTCAAAACAGTACAGTTTGGAACAATGGGCAGCTTCATAAAGAGAGATGCAGTCTGTCACCTTGGAACTAAGCTGCACAGAAATTTATACATCATAACCAGTAGGTTGAACTGTGCCTGGAAACACAGCCTTTCAAGATCCTTCCACCAAAATAAGTTCCTGTCCATTTATAATAATATTACAAAACCTTATTGAAACAACAAAGTAACAGTACTAAAACAAAACCCCAAGTAAAAGGTGGAGGAGGGGGAATGCCAGGAGCAGTGAGCGATGCTGTTAAAACAGCTTGCAAAATTTGTTTTCAAAGGAATCAGTTGTTATCTATTATAGGGTTTATGAAACAATCTGTCCCTGTTACAATGATGGAAAAGATTAATCTTTTGCATTATTTTTAGCACCGCTCATTACTCTTGCACTACCTTGTTACTTTTTTGACAGGGAAGGAACAACACAAGAGTGAGAGAATGATATAAAACCGGAATACATCCTGTTAAAATGGCTTTTAAAATGCCCTTTACAATAATGCAAAACTGCTGCTTATTATACCAACAAAGTAACATTGACGTATTTCTTATATTGATTTTAATGTAGCTTTGTTACCTAAAAAGTAACTAGTTACATGTAGCAAGCAAAAATTAATATGTAACAGGTCAGCTGCAAAGTCTAGTTTTTAATTCTCCAATTTACAACTGAATAAACCAGCCAACCACCAATGCTGCCACGGCAATGCAATGACTGCTATTCAAAGGGTCTCCAACCTGAACTCTAATACTCCCTAATCTAAAGTTTGCAAACCATATTTCTGTCTGAAGTGTGCTCCACCGCATGCATTTGTCCATGAATTAACTTCTGTCCCATAGCTTCTAACTCTGCATCTCTACAGAGCGTCTTTCAACACTATGATTCTCCCAACAAAACTCCCTGAAGGAGTCTTGCCAATTCTCTGAAGCCACGTGGCTGCTTGGCATTATTCTCTCAGATTAAATTTTCAAATTTCTAACCCATTTTTCAACAGAAGTTGGTTTCCCAGAGCCTGCTCCACCCAGCCAAACTGCAGACCCACATTAACAGAAGTTATGGAAGTTTATAAGCAACATTTGGAAATGGCATAAATTGTCAGGCATAGTTGAAGTAGAGATCTGAAGGCCTGGAAGCCTTCTCTCAGTCCGGAAAAAAAATATTATGAAATATTGTCTTTCAGAATGGGAAATAAAATATTGGAGAGAAAGTGTTCATGTACCTAGTACTCCAAAAACATTTCTAGAGTCTACACTTTCTGCAGGGCTTTGGAAGGAGGAGTCTAGTCTTTTGTCCCAAAGTCAAATGATTCTAGTTTAACAAAGAGGCCATGACAGCTAAACTGCTACCAAGAATCCTGGCAAAGTAAATACCAATGGAAAATACGAAGGTATACAGTCAAAACAAGTAACATTTATTCATTATTATATCCTGCTCTTCTACTGAAAGTGCCCAGAATGGTATATAACATAACCATCAAACCATACACTACAGTTATAAAAATACAGTCAGCAGACAATTGCTCAAAGCAACAACAAAGAAGATAGAAGAGAGCAACACTTAAAAAAAAAGACTAATAGCAGAAAGCCTAAAAGATGTTACATACTAAAACCAGCAGCAATAATACTAGGTGCTGACAATCCAGTGAAAGAAGAGTGTCTACAGTCCTTGGAGGAAAAGAAACACAAAAGAAGCACCACAGATTTGAATCAAGAGGGCATTCTAGGACTGCCTATTGCATTCTGCTAGGACTAGCGCATGGGCAGCCATGAACTGATACCATGAGCACAGGCAGTGGGTTGTTGCAAGACCCACTGGAGAAAAGAAAGAAAAACCTCAAGCTGAGATTCCAGATCTGGAAAGAAGTTTTTCCCAAGGGGATGGAAAGACTGAGTGCAAGGACTCCTGGGCTCTATTTCTGGCTCTTCTGTTCAGCTTATGCCCTTGGAGAAAGCATTTCACCTCTCCGTGACTCTGTTTACCCATCAGAATATACCTGACAGCATCCCAGGAGAGCAGCGAAGCTTGACTAATTAATGACTGAAAAGTACCTAGAAGCTTCTTGGGATTAAAGGTGATATGTCTGAATCAGGTATTCCTAACAGAGCTAGTTCTGATGTAGCTACAATACCCAACCCTCAAGAAGACAAATGCGGTGTCTTTCCTTGTATAAAGCCTGACACTGTTTGATACAGCTTCCAAATTAAAAAAAAAAAAGCATGATTGAAATCATGTAATAGAATGTGTAACACTAGCAGATCAAATTCTTAGAGTGACAGCAAAGCAAGGACCTTGATTTCTTCCAGTCCCTGCACAATACAAGTTTTTAATCACTGAAGAACAGCAAATTACCCAATGAAATAATTCACTTAATTAAATAATTAAAACATTTATGTCTTGCCTTTTATCTGGAAATCTTAGAATGGCTTAAAATAAAATCAACAATAAATATTTACCAAAATTTAAAACATTAAAACTATTATACCAGAATTCTAGAATTTGGAAATCTCTTGTTGGTTCAGGCTGCAAATCACCAATGGTTGTATATACGTGGAACCAAAATGTTTAAAATGTACTTATAGTCTTGGAAGCTAAGCAGGGTCAGCCCTTGTCAGTACTTGGATGGAAGACCATCAGAGAATACCAGATGCTGTAGGCTACATTTCAGAGTAAGGTACTGGTAAAATCAAGTCAGATTATTCCTTGCGTAAGAAAGCCCTACAAAATTAATGCAACCCCAGAAGTCAACAAGTACATATAGCACACTACCAAATGAATAGTCATGGACAAGAGGAAATACTGTTGTAGAATAGACACAAAGTTTTGAAAGTTACTTTTGAAAACAGTGACTACAATTCAAAGTCCCAGTGATTTCTTTAAAAGCAATTTGACCACCATAACGACTAGAGAAGATTATGATTTCATTATTTCAAAAATGTAAGGGGCTGAAAACAATAGAGACTACAAGAACAACTGACTCATGCTACTGTACTTCCTGTTCCATGTCAGCACATTTTTTCACAGAGGACGAACCTCCAAGTACTTTACATCAACAGCATTATGCAAACCCACTTGCTTACTTCCTAGCTCTGTGTGCGGAATAAAAGGGCTGTACGGTTTCAAGCATAAGAGCTTAAAAATGTAACTTCACACAATTAAAGTATTGTTATTTCTTCTCTAAAACCCTTTACTGGAGTAATATTTTTTGTATCTGAGGCTTGTAAATATTGATAGTTTGACCACCCCCGTTATACCTCCCTTCCTGCCTCTATTATTGCTATCTTAACATAAAGTATAAGCACTTCAGTCTAAGCAATAAAAAAGATGTACAAACTGAACATTTTACTTTAAACAACACCACATATTTTAAATTGCCTGAAATCCAGCATACGGCTTGCTCAGACCAGGATTTGACAAGCTGAACCAACTTTCGTCCCACCGTGCCCACCATCATTTATAGTAACCACACACACATACACACACACGCATACACACTTTCCCACAAAATCCAAACCAGGAATGGCTGGAAGACACTTAATGTCCCTTTTATATTTTAAGGGGCTAAAACAAAGTAGATAGACCAACTGTGCCTTTTTTTAAAGGCTAGAGCAACACTCCTGGAACTTTTCCAGAAGAGAAAGAGCCATTTATTGGCTGGATTTGGAGCGGATATTTAGGCCCACGAAAAGGCCCCAGGGCCACAGAATTCCTGCCTCCGGCTTGGCCTCGAACGCAGCTGCTGGCCCTTTACCTGGGCTACATACTTCACTTTTGTTACTTTATGTGTAAATATACGCAAATATTATGTTACGAACAAGTTCTATTTCTCTGCAATTTCCCATAATTTCTGTATTTTGTCCAAGCTTTCAGACGAGCTGTTTTCCCCTCTCCTGGACACCCAGCAACTTCTTTCCGTCTCTTTCACTTAGTGGGCGGTATATGCTTCTCACACCGATATAATTATGAATTAGGAACATACAAGCATTACTCGGAAGCTTTTAAAAACCACTGAAGTGTTCCCCAAGTTATCCGCAATATCCAGATGCTACAGCGTATACATGTGACAGTGTGGCTTTACGGGGAGCAGCAGGCAAACCAAACGCACACCTACCAACACAAAACTCCCTGACAACAGCTTTGCCACACGGCTTCAGGGCCAGAAAAAAAAATGCCTCTAATAGAATCTTTCAGTGTTACCCGGCATTGCATCAGAACCCAAGGAAAAACTGGCAGCTCTCCTGTTCTTCAAGCTCCTTCCCCCATCTGCTTCCTGCCACAAGGTTAGATGAAGTAGCTGGAACGCTAATAACAGTAGCCTGCTAGCAGCAAGAGCCGAAAGAGGAATTCAAGTCCCGAGCACAGTTTTCATTCTACATCCCCATCACGGTGGCTTAGCAGTAACGGTAGTTCTCCAGGTGGTCGTCTGTGCGCTCACGTATGTGAAATGGGTACTGTTCTCTGACAAACGAGTGAGCTGGTATTCCCCTACAACAACTGAGGTCAGAGTCAGACAAAAAATACCAGTAGGATCGAAAGGGGAAATTCCCTGGCATAGTTTTTCCAGGTAATAACAAGAAACCAGGCGTCTGTTATGTTCACTTGCCGGGTAGAAAGAAGAGAGGGGTAAGGTGTGTTAGAGACAGTTCAGGATCATCCCAGGTCCTGAGGTTTCCCGTTCAAAACCTGAAATGGCTCTTCGTGATGTAATTAAGCATTACACATTGAATACCAACCACAGTTGCTCACAGCTTGTCATTCAAGCATGTACACACAGAGAAAACATATACTCCTGTTTTGGAAATTAAGACAAAACAATTACCGAAAGGGTCTGTTCCCATATCAAGGCAAAATGAGGGGATTATTAGGGAGATGGGATGAAGAACATTTGACCTACTCACTTCTTACCACAAATTGGACGACAGCAGAATGGAAGGTAAGCCCTGGCACCACAATGACTGGGAGCAAAGCAGAAAGCTAACAAAGTAAGTTTTCCCTGGAATGCCTGTGCAAGTTGCAGCAACAAATCCATTAGGCTTTCCAAATGACCGCAAGCTGCTTTTCTATTAGCTGAGTTGGAGACTTGTGTGCAGCCGTTTCCTCTTGCCTGGACCCGAGCTCACCCAAACTGGGAAATTTTCATCCTTGTCTCCCATGTGAAGGTGCCCAATAAAAACTTGAGATTCAGAGAGAGGCTTAAGATCTGGCAATTCTAGTTGGAGAGCTGTTGGGGATAGCAGCATCCAGGTGGAAAGCCAAAAATGCCATTTAGAGGTGTATCTTTGTACGCCATGGGGTGGGCAAGGTACATTCTTGACCCTCTGCAGCCAACCTTTTCCTGTTTGAAAAGGCAACCAGGTTGAAATAGTGGCGTTTCTAAAGAGAGCTACTTAAGTCTGGCAGCAAGTGTGAAATGACAACATAGGCCATGTACACACACACACACACAACACAATACAAATCACATCAGGTCAAAGAAACGTGTGTTGTATGCACGCAACAGATATGTTCCTTGGCAGAATAACTTAAACCAGGCAAAAGATTTATTTTTCTCCATTCTGTTGCATCTTAAGGCCTAGACTACACCGTTCTTACATCTCTTTTTGAATTATAAGAAACTGCTTTCTTTCAGCAGATTTTTAAAAATGAGAAAAATTAGTATATTTATATAATTATTAATTTATATAGTTATTAATTTCATTTTACTTAACCCATACATCATTTTATAGGTACTTTTTATAGGAATATTATCATCTCTGTACATAATCTTTGTACATCTCATTCCTCTGAAGATGCCAGCCACAGATGCAGGTGAAACGTCAGGAGGAAATACAACCAGAACACGGTCTCAACGCCCGAAAAACCCACAAGAACCAATGGATTCTGGCCGTGAAAGCCTTCGACTCTAAATCTCTGTGCAGTTCTTCCATATACCCTCCACTGTTCCCATTTTGAGGCTTCATACATCTGATGTTGTCTTGCTTCCATATGCAAATATTTCTGATATCATCACTCCAGGAGAATTTGTTGCATTACTCATACAGACAAAAGTACAACTCTGCTTACTCATGCTTTGTAAATATACTTGGGGATGGGGGGAAGAGGACACCAAATAACTATGTGCTATTTCTATTAAAATATTTTAAGAGTGCAGGGAAAAAGGAAATTTACAAACTTATATTTTTCCAAGTTCAGTTTCATTACTTTTCATTTTAATGTATTAGGAAGTCTCAGGAATCAGAATCTGGCACTACAACCCTGAAACTACTTGTGAGTAAGTGGTTTCAGGAAAGTAGCCAAAATCTTGACAGGGGGATAAAAAGGGAGCCAAGAATGGGGCTCCTATGTTCCAAATGACAGTTTGCTAAATTTGGAAGAAGTTAGATGAAGGCTTTTCGGGGAGGGAGTGCTCATTGAGTGTAGCCCAGGTTCTAAGAAAGAAAGAAAAAGTTCCTTATGCTCTCAATTTTCTTTCTGCATCGAACATTATTTCTCCTCTTTTTAAAATTTATTGGAAGAGAAGAGAACATATTTTTGGCAACAGGAATGTTTAAATGTTTCAGTAACAGCTGTGCAAATGCACACTGAATTGCCTGTAATAATATTAGGAGCTGAGCTACAGTTTCTTTTGCAGCTCCTCTTTCTGCTCAAAGCAAGGGGATGCTTACTGCCAACAGTAGTTCCAACTCAATTTATTATGCGATAACATTCAATGTTAAGTCTATTTTTAGAATTCTCACACACACACACACACACACACACACGCTACATACTTGTGAAACCAGGAAAAGGCAACATGAAGCAAAGAAAAGCCAGCCAGTGGCACAAGCTCCCACAGAGGTGAGATTCTAAAGTTTCCATAACACTGATTTTCTCTAAAGTGCACAAGACGTTTCAAAAAGCAAAAGAGATACAAACCGCTGTGTGTAATAACTAGGGTTTAACACTACTGTGGACATTTAAGCCCTTGCTGCAGAATCGAGCACTTAAGGATTCACTAGAGCAACGGTTCTTAACCTTTCCTCTACAGGGGACCCTGTGTAAATACAATTGGTTGCTGGGGTCCCCCAGGACTTAACTCACGATTTAAAATACCTAAATCTAGATTTAAATATCCAAATAATTTATTTATTTATTTATTTATTTATTTATTTATTTATTTATTTATTTATTAAATGCTTCTGGGAACTAGGATTCAAATCCCAGCTCAGACACTGGGTGACCTTGGGCAAGTCATATTCTCTCAACCTCAGATAATATGACTTGCCCAGAGAACACCCCTCTGAACAAATTTTGCCACAAAATTCCTGTGATAAGGTTGCCATAACGGAGCAGTGACTTGACGGCACACAACAATTAAGTGCTGCTGAAAGCAGAGGTTTTTTCCAACCACCGTGTCTCTCCCCTTCGAAAACTGACTTACGGCAACCCTAAAGCACTCCTCTCGTGGGGGTTTTCTTGTCAAGATTTGTTGTGTTGCCTTTCTTTGAGGCTGAGAGAATGTGACTTGCTTGAGGTCAGCCACTTGGTTTCCACGGCCAAGTGGGGATTCAAACCTTGGTCTCCAGAGTCAGAGTTTGGGTGGGTGCACATTTCTGTCGCCATGTCCTTTTGGTCAGAGATGTGGCCCTGGGGGGTTGTGGATGCTGAGACCACTCCCTTGTTTGCTAATGGGGGAACAGTTTCACACAGTCCTGCTGCATGTCCCTGTTGCTGACGCTGATGTTGTTATCCAGCAGCAAGGCTTTGTGAGCCCCCTGTGAGGGCTCTGTGGACCCCCACTGAAGAATCACTGCACTAGAAAATCTGATGGAAACCAGATTCCCCAGATATTCCTAAACTCTTATTTTCAACAAGCTTTCACCAGTCACCATCACTAGTTCATGCAGGTAACAGAGAACATTCTGCCGTAATATGCGTCAACAGGAGGTGTCCGATGATGTTTATTTTCTGCCTTTCTAGTCTGGCTAACAAATGTTAAAGGTGTCTCTGAGCTCCTCAGAGCAGACACAGTGAAAGTATCATTGTCAGCAACATGGAAAAGTTAATAGGAGCTCTAAAGCTATAAGAGGGTTTAGGGACAGAAGCATCTGTCGGGTGCTTGCTTTATATCGGAGTCGGCAAAGTGCAGTTGTAGGGTTGTGTGTATGCAGAAAAGGCAATTCTCTTTTTATATTGGTTAGCAGTGTTTCAAAAGCAGAAGTGGTCTTGTATGGATGTTGCTGGGGGCGGGGGAATCCGATACAGACGCAGGATCCTGGGGGGAGAAGAACTGTCCCAAGGACCCACTCTAGTTGTCCCCCCTAGTTCTACATTGCAAAAGGGAAAAGCTCTTCACAGGACGATGCAGTGGAGGAAACTAGTTTATTTTGGGTTGGATTATTTGCCCATCTAGCCCAGTTTCTTTTATTCCAAATGGCAGCAGTGTTTTGAGGTCAGGCATCTCTTACTACCAGATATTTGAACTGTAGATACCACACACTGGAATGTGGTGAAGTATCTTAAGTGTTGGACTAAGACTTCAGAAGACCAGGATCCAAATCCCTGCTCAGCCGTGGAAACCCGCTGGGTAACCTTTGATAAGTCACATTCTCTCAGCTTCAAAGAAAGGCTATGACTAACCTCCTCTGCATAACTCTCACCAAGAAAACCACACGATAATTTCTTCTTAGGATCACCGTAAGTTGGAAACAACTTGAAGGCACCTAGCAACCACACTGGACTTGCACAACCCTGAAGCGGATGCCTCTCCTATTTTGCAACTTCTGAGACTTGTTTAACGGTAATTATGGCAACGTAAAATTTGACAGGCTTCCAACCAAGAAATTCTTCGCTCAGCCGTCAACCCACAAGGACAGTTAAGAGACCAGGCTCCAAACCCCTGCTCAGACATGGAAACCCACTGAGTGAACCTTGGCAAGTCAGACTCTCTCAGCCTCAGAGGAAGGCAATAGCAAACCTCCTCTTAAGAAATCTTGCTAACAGAACTCCCTGACAGGGTCTTTCCAAGCTGGAAGGCACTCAACAATAACCACCACCAACTGAGTCTGGAATCTTTTGCATGTAAAATATTTATTCCGCTACTGTACTGTGCCCTCCCCTGCACCTGCAAGACAGCAGGAAACATACGCTACATGTATCCATGGGGTCAAGAATTTTTTTGTTACTGATCAACATATCATCGTTGTATTGTAAATAAAACAATACTGGAAAATTCAATCTACAAAATCAGGATCATACATCTTAGATATACAGTCAGCCCTCCACATTTGCGGGTTTCACTTTTGTGGATTTGATTATTCACAAATTATTTGCTATCACTTTGGCTGTCCCCCTATGCCATTTTTAATAGGGACTGCAAGCCTCGTGAGACTGAGAAACTGCAAAGGAGGCTTGTAACTCCCTATTAAAAATGGTGTGGGGCAGCCGTGGAGGTGGTAGTAAACCCCACCAGCCTCCCACTTCTGCCTTGTGAATGAACCCTGAGGCCTCAAAGGAATCCATGGTGGTTGAATATGGTGATCATATTTTTTTGTGTATTAAATATGGTTTGGGAGGGCCTAGAGTTATTCACGGCCTTTCCACTTTCACAGGGGTCCTGTGCTCCTAACCCTAGCGAATGTGGAGGGATTACTTTATAGATATAAGCTATATAGATAGACCATATAACTTATCCATGTTTATCCTTCCTATTTTTATTAGTACAGACTACTAATCCTTGGTGATTTCCATGTCAACATAATCAGAGGTTGCAATCAGAGCATACTGTTATGTTAAAACTCAGACATTTTCCTGTAAGACAATGCACTGGATAGTCAGGCACATAAGAGCACTTTCCAAAAACATTTTTTCCCATGCAGGTAGTAAGCAGAGCCCAAGAGTATCATCTCTTGAAAGCTAACAGCTTGTTACATAGGTAAATGTCACCTATGATTGCCAACGGGCGGCACTGTAATTAGCATATAACCATGAAGTCAGGAGAGGGAAATAATTTTAAGACTGAGACTATAATCCACACAGTGTTCAGCCTGATATAGTTGAGCAGGCTGAGCCCCAGTGACTACGCATAGCGAAAAGCCAGTTTATGTTCCTTGCTTCTCAATCCCAGCAAATCAAATCAAGAGCAGTATGTGGAACAGGACGATAGCGTTCCCTGTAGGTTTTAACCCTTGTGGAGCATAAATAGAAACTTAGCATCTATATAAAGAAGATGTAACTGCTTCATTCAAGTCACAAAACATAGGCCATTTCCGCACTAGACTGTTATAGCGCTATCATTCCACTTTCAACATCCTGTGGAATCCTGGGGTTTGCAGTTCAGGGAGGGGCTGACCGGCCCCTCCCTGAACTGCAAACCCCAGGATTCCACAGGATGTTGAAAGTGGAATGATAGCGCTATAACAGTCTAGTGCAGAAATGGCCATAGTCAGGACTATCTCACCCATCCTGTTTTGGTGAGGCAATTCCTCCTGATGGCCCACAAATATGACCCTATCACTTTATTATTTATAGCACCAAATCATTGGCCAAACAAACACCTGCGAGCCAGTCACGCCAACCCTTCTGAATATCCCCATTAATTTCTTCTACAGCCATGTCCTACATTTTCTACAAAATCATCTATGGGTCGTACACAGTATTCTGCATAATTATGCTACACCTTCAGTCAACTAAATGTGTCTGAAGAATTCTGTTTCTCAAAAACACCAGCCTCCCATGCAAGATGGAGACCTGCCATTTCGGTCAGACATAGTTTGCAATAGGTCATGCAGACCTGCTGCATGTGGAGAGAAAGATGTGTCATTCCCACCAGGTGTCTATGTAAGACTTTTGTTGTGCCTAAGATAGTTCTTTAGATCTTGGTGACTCTGTCCTGAATCAGTGGCAATGCAGCATCTTGGATAGTTCGTTTACAGGTATAGCTCAAACTTGGAATGGATTTGCTCCTCCACAGAGAAGGAAACCACCAACTGCCACTGTCCTGAATTCTGCTGATGGTCTCTTTCAATCCTTCCTGGTAACTCAAGACACAACTGCAGGATGGGCAACTTGCAAGGCCATTTTCTGTCCCTAGGATGCTGTGGAAGCAGCACATCCCACTCAACAATTGGGAAGAACCAAAATCTGGATACAGCCAGAAGTTATCCTTTGCATTGCCTCATTAAAAAGTCATTTTTCCACATATGGTAAATTATAAACCAAAGGCCTGGCTAAATAAGAAGGTCTTTGCCTGCTGGTGGAAAGAAGAGAGGGGAGACCACTGAGCATCCCATGGAAGAGAATAGTCCCACTAGTCCCAAAACTAGTTTTGAGGGGGAGGGCCTCTTGAATAGATTCTGGAGTATATACTCTTGCTTTGCAGCTGTATATCTCACCATGTTGTTCAACTATGAGTGCATCTACTTAAAATGTTTTAACAGGAGTGGAAGTCCACACCTCTTCTAGAACACTCAGTGCCCTTCTCTTTTTTTCTTTTTTCTTTAGATACTACACGAGACCCACTTTTGGTCAAGGACAATGGCAAAGAACTGAGAAAAGGTCAAAAAGGACCTTACTCATCTACCAATTACGCCTACAAGTGAGTCTCTGCCCTCAACCTACAAGCACAGTTAAGTGCATTGTGAGTAGTACTGCTGTTAATATTGCTCTGTTTCAATAACAGCTTCGTGACACTGTTGTTCTGTTTTTATTTTACTAAGTTACTTTGCATTCATTTGCAGAAAGTCAACAAATGTCTGCTTGGCAGTTGTTCAGGTGCCATTGTCTCAATACTAACAGGAAATCAAGAGAGTTGTGCAATTAGCAGACTGGAATACTTCAAACTGGGGATGCAGACTAACCTCTGTCTGCTACGTTATCAGCAGCTTAGCAGACAAAAATGCAGGGAGTACTCTTTCTCTCACTGCTGACCTTCATGCCTTACTTGCTCTTCTCCTGCTTCTTTAGGCTGTCGTTCAACACACAGAAACACAGTCAGGCAACATGAGAGGAAAGTGGCAGCCCTAGCAGGATAAGGATGGAAGAGATTGGAAACAATGGATATAAAGCAAGCTATGCTTTCCACAGCTGAAGGCTTCCAGTTATGTAAGTTACTCCACACAGTATGGCAGTAAAAATATGAAAATAAACTTCTCAACTGCCAGACTGAATTACTTTGTAATGTGAGAATTATTGTGCCATATGATTCAGAAAAAAATTCCCCCAAAGCATAAAGTTTACTGTCTTCTAAAATTATTGTTTTATATATAGATATATAAATCTAATAATTTAATAATTTATTTATATATACATAATTTATATATTTATAGATAAATATATATAATTATACACACATACACACACACACACACAGAGTTGATTTTATTGTATACCATCCTGACATCTTCAAATATCAGGTAGGACAGAAGCAATAAAATAAAATAAAAATATATTGTCGATATTGTGGATTAAAACTGAAATCAGGACTGCTGGAATTACTGCTTTACAGCTCTATTTATTATATTAGAATATTAGAAAATATTAGAAACAGAGAAACAGGCCCATAGCTACTGAACTGTAGCAAATAAATTGTTCTACGGTAGGTACCAAAATAAAAGTAGGAACTTTTAAACGGGCCACAGAATCATTTTTAGGGACATGGAATATTGAATTGATGTTAATAGCTAATGCAGCTGAAGTGGATTCTGGCAAATGTATTCCCACCCAGCACCAGGGTCTTCAGAAGCCATAAATAAATAAATATTTGAATATTTAAATCTAAATTTAAATTTTTAAACCTTAAGTCTTGGCGATCCCCAGCAACAAATCATATTTACAGGGGATCTCTGGTCAAGAAAAGGTTAAGAACCACTGGACTAAACTGTTCCTTCTCTACCATCTGTCAGTAGGGCTGATGGAGTATAACTGACTAGGAAGAACGCTGTCAAAGTGCCATATTGTTAGGGGGTGAAGCAGCATACCTTCCAACTGTCCTGGTTCGGCAGGGATAGCCCTCATTAATCCTGTGTCACCCCACTTTTTCAGACGCTTTTACAGTATGCCGGTTTCTCTCTTACCTGCCCACTTTCCCCCTTTGCCTTCAGCTTACTTCAGTTGGTACAAACTGAGTTCAAAGTACAAAAGTAGTTTGCATTCAATTAAATCAGCAGGAAGGAGGTGATGGAATCTTGCCCTTCCCTGTGAACCCATGTAAAGGCAAACTGCTGCAACCTCTTTAGCTTGTGTGTTCTTTCTCATTAATAACTTTTGCCAATTTGACCAAACTCTGATGGCGCTTGGCCACCCGTGCCCACTTTTTATCTGTGAAATGTTGAAGGTCTGAGACAGGTGTGCTACATTTAATTTCCATGGGTCAACTGTTCTCTCCTAGGTGCTTCTACCACCAGATTGATAACCTTTCATAAAGTCACATAACAGTGGGGATAGTGTTTTTAGAAAAAAAAAATGACAGACCTGTTACTATTCTGCCAGATATTTTTGGATGATTAGAAAGGCACGAGTAAAAACAATGTCCCTCTTAACCTTCTCTCTAATACCTAGACTCTGGTGCTGGCCACTATGGGAGACAATAGTGCGATACAGCTTCATTGTGTTGCAAACTGAGCCAAATCAGAGGAAACAAGCTCAGTAATCCTTGTGACTGGGACTCAAGGCTCCTTTCGCTGTGATGTCATGAACAATGCAGCATGAAGGACAAAATTTGTGGAGTCTTGCTAAAAGATGGACTCTGGCTAAAGATGAACACTCAGCAATTACCGTAAAGTCTTCTCCAAACACATGGCGCTCAGGTTATTTTACCGAGAAGTATTACAGCCTCTGAACAAGGATCTTTTCAAGGAAATAAGGCAATAGAAGTAAATCAGGCTCTCTGCAACGAGTGGGAAAACACAGCTTTGCTCACTGTAGAGACACATTTATTGCAGGAGAAGACAGAAATTTTATAAGGTAGTGGCCAATATTTGAATCGTGCACAACAGCTTTACTAGCAAATAATTAAATAAATACCGTTAAAAATCACACATATATATACCTCACCAAGCAGAGCTCTGATGACTCAGTACTGTCAACAGAAATTCTTCTAAGCTGTTCAGCTTCCTAACCAAGCACCTGGATTTCATGCTAATTTTCCAAGGCAAGCCTTTCGTGTGGGAGTTCTGTAGTGACATGTCAACCTGCTGTTTTAGACACCGAGGCAATTTATCTGCAAAGTTGACTAAGGACACAGTCATCTTTAGTTTCTGTAGAGATACATACTATCTGATTCTTGCAGAAACAATTTGTTCCAGATGAGAATTGTTTGTGGCCACAAACAAAATAGTGAAGAATTCACTTGTAAACTTAGTGTCATGAAATCTGGAGCCTGCATTCTGGAATCCTATAGCCTGAAGTTGGAGCCTAATTTACTGAGTCACCTGGATCTAGAGGTGCTCTGGCCCATGAGCCATTTTGACCATGGAAGAATACACTGGACAAGGCAACATGAAACCAGCAAGAAGAACGAAGCAGAAGATAGATCAGGCCTGGTTGAAATTCAAAGAGCTTGGCCTTTTGACCACTGCCTGGCTATCTTGATGCTTGCTGCCATCCAGACTCCAGCCTAAGTCTCACAGAGCCTGGGCTGAAGTATGCCCACACCGGATTCAGGTAGATCCATCCACACCCCTGCCCTGAGCAGAGTTAATCATCAGTTGACTGCCAATTATTTGACCACAGTCACTATTTTCAAACAAGTATTTCCATAAAACCTACAAGGTTGCTCTGCAAGGAGACCATGATGGCACACTGTTATACTGTTGATACTGATAAGGTTTCAGCTTAACCAGTGCCTGGAAAACTCTGGTAAGTCACTCCATGGGCTGATTTGGATGCTATTCTGATTCAAAGGAATACATGTATGTAACTATGCCCTCACCCTATCTTACGCAAACACCCAAAGGAAGAAGGTTCTCTTATGGGAGCAGCCAGCAATGGCAAAGGGGAATGGTGGAATTCCCCAATCCTAAAACAAGTTTTTCTGAAACATGCAACATTCACTATAGATTTCAACAAACCCAGTCTGTAAATATGTGTAAAGACTGCTCAGTGAGAAACAAAATTAGTTTATAATCCCATAGTCTACAAATGAAGAACCACATTGGATTCTTGCACTGACAACTCATCACTTTTTTTTTCAGCTATACTCCAAAAAAAATCCACTAAATGTACATGTTACCACATCGTTGTGTGGCACAGTCTTCAGGACAAAACATTTATATATTGTGACGCAAGCTGAATGTATTCATAATCTCATGGATATTGTCTTGATATCATATATTCTGGCTGTCTGTGTATCCTACAGACATCCTTTACTTTCACCCAATATTGCTGTTTGGATTCTGTCTAGTGATATCAGTCATAATGCTATCACCAAGCTTTTCAGATTTTGGTAACAAAAGCCTTGGGGTAGGATCCAAGCCACAATGCTGGACATTATTCTCTCCTATCTGTAAAGAGTTTGTTGGCTTACACAGCTGGTGACCGTGTTATCACCATAACCCCTGGAAAACCTCTCCAACAGTCAGTGGCTGTAGCAGCAACCTTTGCCAATGCCCGATTTACAGAGAGCTCTACTGAAACAAGAAGGGAAAAAAAGCCCGTGTTAATGACTGGGGGTTTGTTATTAATGTAGAAATGCAGATCAGCAGCAGTTCCTGTCGGGGAAAAGGAGAAAGAACAGAACAATCTTAAACTACTTTTAGGATTAAAATTTGTAAAAAGTAGAGCTCTTTGAGAAATGGTTTCTGTTTATAGATTATTTTGCTCCTCTTTCTTGCTTCTTTTGGCATCTCCAGAGGACACATTCTGAGACTATTGCAGCAACACTGGAGGAGGGAATGCCAGAGCTCTCTGAAGGCAGATGTATAAAGCCACAATAGCAGTTATCACACACATGCGCAGTTGGAAGGAAGTAGTCCCCTTCCTCTCAAGCGTCTTCTCTCTACGTCACAATACACAGATTTTCTACTGAGAGGGAAAAGGGAGAGGGACTCTGTGTGTGCTATCTGTGTGGAGAACTCACACAACAAACAATAAAGCATACTGTAGTACAGATAGCTGAAAATTACAATCTCCCTGCAGGAAGGGATTTGTGGAGTCTGCAAGAATTCTACAGGGAATCCAGGAAATCTCCATTTCAATGCATGACCAGCAGGGACACTAACTTTTTCCTTCAGCTGTGGGGATGGGTGGGGGGAAGCAATGAACAGGGTTTTATTAAGAAGAATTCCTGCAGAAATGTGCCTCTGTAGATGTGTTTTCAAACAAGATCCAAAAGACAGAGAAAAAATGTTTTTAGAAAAACCCACTTTATATTGCGCAGGAGAAAAATAAAGCCAAAATAAAGACTACCACTTACAGCTATTGACCATGCTGTTTTGTCTTGGTTAATGCTGTTTTTAAAAATGCCTTGCCACTCCTGTAAATGATTCTCTACCAAATATTTCTCTATGAATACAGATACTTTTTAAATGAAAATGTAACAAGAAGTAATAGGATAATGATCAAATGATGAGGACAAGCTTGTTTTGTAGAGCTGGTGATCAACATACTTTGCTAAAATCAATTAAAATTTTAAAATCTGAAACTTACACTTCCCTCTCCCTCAAGAATGTATACAATCTCTCTCTCTCTCTCTCTCACACACACACACATACACAGTGCCCTAATGAATTTAAAGGCTGCATTCAAGTGGTCTTCCAAACCAGTGTGGAGAACTCTCCCAGCCTTTTAAGCAGAGGTTACATGGCCACTTCTCAGAGATGCTTTAATTATGGATTCCTACACTGACAGAGTATGGACCAGAAGTTTCTTGGAATTCTATGATTCCACTTAGTCCAGATGAGCTATACAGATGCTTTAAAGGGATGGGCTTATAGCGTACACTGATGTCACTATCTAAAATAATACTGATCATAATCTCAATTCCATTACTATAGCCAGATCGCACATTGGCAGGAATAGTCAGAAATATTCAGATATATATATATCACTTTCCAAGGCACTGGCTTCATCTCAAAGAGGATCGCAGGACATTGCTCATTTTAAAAAACGCTGAGTCCAATGCAACAGCTTGAAAATCTACACATTATTAGTACAATTCAGAGACTGTGCCACTGAATATCATTTGTTGCTGTCGTTGTTGTTATATGCTCCTAAGACAACTCCAGTTTATGGTGACCCTGCCCTAGGCAAGATTTATTCAGAGGTTTGCCACTGCTTTTCTCTGAATCTGAGAGACCGTGACTTATCCAGGATCATCCAGTGGGCCGATTAGAGGCTCAAGCCCATTTCTTCCAGAGTCCTATTCCAATACTCATACCACTAGATGATGGCTATCAGCATGAAAAATATAAATCTAAACAAAAATATAAAAATTATAACTATTCTTAAATGCCTAAGCAAGTATAAAGGGTTCTGACATTGTTCTGAAAAGAACAGTCAGTGTGGTGGGTAAACTCCTGCAGGAGTGTATTATAAAGTTAAGCACCACCAGAGAACTCTTATCTCTGACCATGATAAATGCATTCCTCTTCTAGGAAGCACACAGAGAAAAACTTCTGATGATCTAAGTCCTCGTGAATTTGATATGAGAGAAGATGCTCCTTCCAATATTTGGGTCCCAAGCCACTGAGGGCTTTAAAGCACCACCCCTTTGAATTAAGCTTCGTTGTGAATATGCACTAATTATGAAATGTGGTTTCACCTAGACAAAACCAGCTTGAATGCTGAAAGCTGAATTATGTACTAGCTGGAGCTTCCAGACCATCTTTTAAGAGTTTCTGGTCCCCACTAACTGAATTAATGAATATAGCTTCAGTATTAACTGGTTTTGTACATCAAAATACTCCTCTGCCACTAGTGGTACATAAGAACTTTTGCTCCTAGTTTGTTGCACCATGTGTCAGGACAGAAATTAATGGCTACCAATTATTATAATTCTTGGTCCCTAATTACATTCCCAACAGGAGTTAATGATGCTTCTTGTACAACTTCTTGCAAAAAAGGGCCATGTATTTGAGACTGAAAGGTCAAGAGGTGGCAAGAAAGGCTTAACCCACACCTGATATAATAGAAGTCCTTATGCATACACCACACAACTGGCCTAGCAAGGAAGCAGATTTCACTATCTATTGTTTTTTAAGTTAATTTAAGAACAAAACAAAACACAAACTCATTTTTCAGCCTTTGCATTAAATATGGAGTATCAAGGACAATCCAAAACAGAATTACAGACATCACTTTAACCATGCAGCTGCAGAGTATTCAACTGATCATTTTTTTGACTGTCTGAACTAGTGTTCAAGGGCAGCATCCTAATTTTAAATTTGAAAGATTGGTTTAAAAAATATTAAGAAATACATACTCCTCAGTTACACTATAGAGTTTGTACCCTTAAGTCTATCTCATGTTCTGTGCATCTTCATCACAGTCTCCACCAAAAGCAAAAACCAACAACCTCAGAATGTGAGGCAGGTGAAATTGAAACTGATACAGCCAAATAGTGATCAAGTTGAGAACCAGCATAGTGTACTGGTTACAGCGGGAGACTGGAACTTGGGAAATCCAGGCTCCAGTCACCATTCAGCTACACAACTCAGAGCCAGTCTTTCTCAATGTGACTTATCTCACAGGTCTGCTATGAGGAGGGGAGCTATGTATGCCACCCTGACCGCACTGGAGGAAAGTCAGAATATAAAGGAAATAAACAAACAAAAATAAGAAGGGAATGGTCCAAGTATAGGACTTTGTCCACTGTCACATCACACTATCTACAGGGTCTTTCTAACTACTTCCAAGCTAGATGCTTGTTTAGATACCAGCAGGCTTTCTGCTGAGAAGGAACTGCAGTCCCTCCATATAAGCAGGGGTTCCATTCCAGGAACCCCCACAAACAAGCAAAAACACGAATGCTCATAACCCATCGCTGATGCTTTAGGTACAGGGATTCATGTGATCTGGAATTTAAAAATGTGGAGGTTGCTGCTAAGGAGGAGCCACTGTATCTTCAAATCGCCTGACAACTTATGGCACACTCCCCATGAATTCCATAGGGTTTTCTTAGGTAAGGAATACTCAGAGGTGTTTTTGCTAGTTCTTGCTTCTGAAATATAGCCTACAGCACCTAGTATTCATTGGAAGCCTCCCATCCAAGTACTAAGCAGGGCTGACCCTATTTAGCTTCCATGATCAGACAGGATTTGGTGCCATTATCAGATTTAGGCAGATAAGAAGGGACTACCTGGAGGCAAATTAAGAAATTAGAAGAGTCCAGTTTACTGTTCTCAGCATCTAGCAAAACTACTTAATTGTCTTATAAAAGCCACAAGTCACACTTAAGCTGCCAGTGCCTGTGAACCACACTCACAATGGGTAATTGCCTAATAGGTACATCCAACAGGAATTATCTATAAAGTAAGGATTACTTTACAAACCCTCGGGGACTATCAGGCATAACTGACTAAAGAATACTATAATACAATAGAAAAACAGGGAACGTGGAACAGAGGCAACATTTCTCACACTTCAGCCATTCCATCAGATCCTTCACAACTTCTTCCACACTTCCTTTCAATTTGATACCACACTTATTTTGTTTGATTCCATCTTTCCAGGGCCCCTGCGGTTTGGAGAGAGGAATGAAGGCAGAGAACAAACTGGGCAGCTCAGAGAGCTACTAGATTGGACTTTTTGTCATGTCAGAGCCCACAAGATTAACTGGCTTCAAGAAAACACAGTCTTAAGGCTGTCTGAGTGAATGTTTATATGGATACAATCCTGTTTAAAACTAATTGCTGGCTTTTTGCCGTAACAATAAACTTGCTTGCTTGTTTAAAACTAGTCTTCCAAAAAAAGGTATGAAGTACATTTTAAAACACAGAGAGAGATTTCAAGCATGGGTCACAATAAGGAAGAATCAGTAAGTTGTTGCCTTTCTGTGCCTCCAAGTCATTATCAAGTTATGGTGATCTTAAGGCAAACCTATCACAGGTGTTTCTCAGCAAGAATTGTTCAGAGGAGGGGTGCCTTTGCCTTCCTCCGAGGCTGTGAGACTGTGATTTGCCCAAGGTTACCCAGAGGATTTCCATGACTGAGCAGGGATAAAAATCAGCCTCCCTGTCAGGGAATGAAATGTCAGTCTCTAGCATGACAAGCAAGGATACTTACTACTATATCAACAAGAAAAAGACAGTAAGTACATCACAAGTATGTGACTGTCTGCTTCTTTGATACATGCTTCAGCTTTTCCTCATATTTTGCACTTGAAATACTGTACTGATGGGTGCCCAAAATACCACATCTTGAAGAGAAATTGCAGCATATTTGCAGTATCAATCTGCTGCCATGGAAATGGTGAACAGAAGATGAAGCCAACTTTTTAAAGGGTTTCACTAGAAACCTACAGCAAAAAGATGGGATATGGACATTCCAAACAGAAGAACCCATATGATATTGCAGAGAAATATACTTACATACTTGTATATTTAAAATGTGCAAACCTACTTACTGAACTCTTCTGCAAAGCTTACAGAGATGCCATGAAAGGGAAGAGGAAAAAAATGGCAGGAAGCTGCATTTTCAAATGGCTTCACATTTCCTTTTGACTATTTACACTCTCATAAAAGTGGGATGAGATGTGAACAGAGTTTGAAAGATTGAAACAAAATAAAGGAGATGCTGGAAGATGGCAGACTTACCAAAAAACACACAGTATACTAGGAAGCTCTTCTTACAAAGAAGCATTTTGGAAACCCTCTTACCTATCAGGACTTTTAATTTACAATCCTATCTTTTTAAGTCCAGTGCCTAGTACGGTATGTGAATGTGCACATGTATGCATGTACACACACTATTATTGTTGAATAAAATACGAAGATGCACTAAATAATTTATTAATACTACCCTTTTGTATATTTTAAGCATTCATGCACAACAAAGCATGTAAATGGTCCATTGTCCATGCACAAGCAAATCTTGACAAGTACTTGTAAGGGTTAATTCTAAAAGAAGATCATCACTCTTGCAATACTCAGTCATTTGGGTATGTGTGCAAAGAGAAAGATTATTTTATCTTTTGTAACGAAAGACATAATACACCACGACTTGTTACTTGCATTGCCTATGTTTACTATGTGAACCAAATAAAAGTACAATTTTCAGCCCACAAAGCAAAAGCTTTCTAGCAGTCAGCATGAAACTTCACTAGGACTGAACAATCCAGAGGACTGACGGAAAATGTCAACTTCTAGATACGTGAGCATTCGGGGATTTTTAAAAGTCCTGTATGGGAACACATTTCAGGTTTTAATAGGTATCAATAGGGCAAAGGTACGTGGTGATTTTTGTGTGGAATGGGGAAAGAAGTTGATCTGCAAAGGAGAGTGATTAGGAGTTTAATGTAATTCTGAAGTTCGTCTACAATACAGGCTTACCTATTTCAATAAAATGTCACATGATATAGCCTGCATCTGTTAAAAATGTGTAACATAATCAAATTATGCAAGTGTAAAACCTTGAATCGGGAGTTGTCTATCAAGCAGGAAATATCTCCTAATTCACTCCAAGGAAAATAGTAAAGAATGGCTCTTAAGGTTCAATAGGCCTTAGCAACTTCTGTTAAGTAATATGACCTAAATGCTAAATCCATGAACAGCTGCCATATAGGGGTGCTGTATCCATTCTAAGCTCCTCTTTACACAGCCTAGTCTGTAAACGCTCAGATGAGATTGGACAAAGAACTTTGAGTGAGTGAAACTCAGATTAATTTTACAAAGTTTCCAAGCTATTAAGACTGCAGAAAACATAAAGAATTAGCAAGGTGCTGTTGCGATAGCCTGCTTAACTTTTTGTCTTTACCTCTGGTCATTTACACACACACACACACACACACACACACACACACACAAGGATCATCTAGCCCAATATCCTATTCCCACAATGATGAACATATGTTTCTGGGAAACTTATACACAGATCTTAAAGGCAAGTGTCGTCGCTCATTATTGCTCCTTAGCGACTTGTATTCAGTAGCCACATATTGCCATCACAGCTCATAGCAAGAGCACTGGAAGTTTGTTTCTTTGAACTATAACTGCACCCTCTTCAAGACTCCACTAGCCAGCTTGCCATGATCTGGTGTGTTATGATTGTTTGGGGGGTGAGATCTGGGAATTGCAGTAAAAACAAAACAATACAAAACAAAATCCAAACTTTGCTAATCACCCCTGGTAGTCTTGTGTGGTGTAGTATTTGAGCATTAGACTATGACCCTGGAGACCAGGATTTTATTCCCTGCTTGGCTATGGAAATCCATTGCGTGATCTTAGGCGCATCTCACAAACCCAAACCCCGAAAATCTCATGATAGGGTCACCTTAGGGTTGCCATAATTTTGAAATTACTTGAAGCCGTACAAGTCTTACTCCTTAATACATTTGTCAAATTCTCTTGCAACGCCCTCTAAACTAGCTGCCCTTGTGGTAGCAAATTCCATAAATTAATTGTGTCACAGGACTGTATTAAGTCTAAATAAATAATTGCATTTTTTCATTTTCACACTGTGTAGCCTCAACTCTCCCATTCATTCTGATCCTGCTTTTAAACCATGTACCTACTGGAAAGCAGCATATAACTTGAGGGTGCTGGAGAAAAATCTGGAGAAAGATGTTATCATCTCTGGCATCCTTTCTCCCTCCATTCCTAATCCCTTCCACAAGGACTTCAGCTCTTATGATGCCACAGACTTGTTTACAATTTTAAAATTGTATATTCAGAATATATTTTGCAAATTAAACATTTGCTTACTCTGTACACATGCAATATGAATAACTATGGCTGAAAGAACAAGAGGGACTTTGCCTCATCCCATTTTCCCATATGACAAACAGTTTGGCAGGGTTTTTATACTGTTGCCAAACCTGTATGACAACTTCTTGCAGACTACTGTCAACTTTAACAAAAAATCTGTTTCCTGTCTATAGACTATATTGCAGCACAGCAGTGAGAACACACACTGAATTTGATAAAGCTAACGATGTTTTAAATTATTAATGCAAAAATGGATCGATGTGACTTGCTTTTGGATAACATTATCATGTGTTTGGGACATGAACAGCCCCTCAAATCTCACACACAGACTATCAAAAATTTAACTTAGATTCCTCAGGAAAGCTGTGACCTGACAGAATAGTGTGTCTAAAAGGAAATAATCTACATTGCAGAAATGGGAAACTGATACAAAGAATAAACCAACGAATACCAACTAGCTTCTTCTAGAATTCTACAAATAGAAGGCAAGATGAAGCCCAGATTTCAGAACCACAGCACAACATCCTACATGATGTTCCTGGGCAACCATCATTTATTTCAAGGAGGTTGCCTGGCCAAATACAATTTTAATTCACTGTGAATCGCCAAAAATAATGGAATGGAAGAAGAAATGGGCTAGCTTTTCCTTCTGTACATAAAAGCTTTTTACTTGTTAAAAGAAGCTGAGGTAACAATCGAAAGGGGAAGAGAAAATGTGACATATAGGAATAACAATTGTTCTGAAACATTTTGAGGGGACTTTGGCATCTCATAAAAGCACAAAACTGAGTTTTTTTAAAAAAAGTGGCAACTTGCCATCTGAGCTTTAAAAGGAAACAGTGGCTGAGCAATGATGTTTGGAAGCATTCCAGTTCTGGTCAAGCTGATGCTTCTGTGTCCATAGGTGGTGGCTGAAATGTCTCATTTCTATGTCAGGAGATCTTCCTTTTCACTGCTCCCCCCCCCCACTTATCTCCTTTTCTTCTCCCCCCAAACATGCTGTATTTACTTCTGACATTTTGCTTGAAATCACTTCCAGACTAGCATTCCCTCAGCCGCAGCAGGAGGAGGAGCACAATGGGAGGCAAAGTGTTCCCTTTTCAAGGGATGGGAGAAAAGAGATGAAGAGCGCGGCGTTCTTTGCCTTTTGCTGTATTACAGACAAATATTACCTCAATCTCTGTAAACCAGACACGCTGTCACGCTCGCCTGAACTACATACTATTCAAGAGGGTTCTCTTAAAAACACACACACACACACAGTCTTGGCAAAAGCCTTTAAAAATGTTTCAATTGTAAATTTTATTGAATTCTAAACACAATTTTTAAAAAGCTGCCTACATGGACTGTCTCATGAAAACCCAAGGCCTCCATTCCCTCAAATGACAAGTGACAGCAAGATCTTTTCAAACCACCATTGAAATCTTTGGCAGAGAGGGCACTAGTTGCAAACTGCATTCCTTGGTTTTGCCAAGAGACACACAAGAGAGCGTCTCTTCTTGACCCAACCTGTTTCTTATAAGTAATCCTCCTTCATTCCCATTGTCCACACTTAGCGCCTCCTCAGCAACCTCCTGGCTCCTAAACTGTTGTCACATCTCAGGGGTCTTAAGTCAGAGATCAGGGAGCAGCCAGTCACTAGAGTGGCAAACATTTTTCCCTACCTCTTGATATTTAAACTTTCTCCTTCTTCTAGAAGTGAGATGGAAAAAGTGCAGCCTTCCAGGTGTTTGACTGCAAACCCCAGCATTCCTCCCCGCTACCTGAGCTACTGGGAGTTGCAGTCTCAACAACATCTAGAGTGCCGCATGATTCTCATCCATGTCCTAGAATGTCTAAATTACTAATGCAGCTTACAACACGGCTTGTGTCTCTCCCAGCAGTATCCTCCCTTTCGTCTGAGGAACACTAATCTAAGTAAATGTAGATAAATGGATAGATATAAGATAAGAAAGACTCTGAATTTAAGCAAGGCTGGCCTTGCAATTAAAGTAGCCCTGCTGATCAAAGGGGACCTTCCTCTCCAATTATGAAGTGTCAGACTCTTGAATCAGGAGTTGCCTATCAAGCTAGAAATATCCTTCTAATCCGCTCCAAAGAAAAGAGTAAGGAATGTCTGTGAAGGTTCAACTGGCCAACTGATGGGAACGACTTTCCTCTCCAACATGCCTCTGTTGCTTAGGAACAGGAGGGATGAATTAAGAGAGCCCATTGTTAAAGACTGCCAAAGCAGATGAACAAGGCATGTCAGAGGTCATAAGAAGTGGACAAGTAAAGTGTCCATCCGGGGAGCATGGAATCAGACATAAGATGCAGAGCAGTGACTGCAACTTGCTGCAATTTTGGAGTCAAGGACAGAAACAGAGGAAGCAGCAGAGAGGACACTGAAGGAATGGATGTGGGTTAAAGGGGACGGGCCACATGAGCGTACGATACCTCATGGGGCAAGACAGGAGGATGAGAAGCTTCTGAAACCAATGCATGATGAGTAGGGAAGCAGCATCTTAAACCATGGGAGAGGACAAATGACATGCATACTTTAGTTAACAAAGCCCCTGACAGAGAAGCTCCTTTTTACAAAGTCTTTTAAGGCCACCCAGCTCCCCTTTTCCTCCTTGTTCTAGATTTAGCTAGAAGTCTTTTAGCAGTATTGACATTCACAGGATGATGACGGAGGGCCGGAGACACGCAGACTTTCAGTGTCAATTTGCAGCAGTGTGTCTGCAATAAACAATGCAATCAAACTTCAGCTGATCAAGGGCGGGTGGCTTGTAGCAGAGATTGGCCACCTGGTTAATCTTACCAACAAATCCTTTTAAAAAGAGAATAGATGCTACGCTATGGAGTCAGCAATCAGTCACGACTATAACTGTAGATGCCTCATAGATGATGCTAGATTGTTCTACAGAGAAGAAAGAAGGAGAGAGACGGAAAGAAATGGGGTAATATTAGATGTCCAGAGTTGAAATCAACAGTCCAGAAAGCAACTGACACAGAGATTAAACCCAAACCTGAGGTGAACAAACTTTATACGAGCTTGCTTGCTTGCTTATTTATTTATGGTAGACATATAGGAAACTAGAGAAGAGTTATGGGACCTTTAGATCTGCACCTATGCATATCTCAATGGTGTGCTCTAGATTATTAGCAGAGAGACTGTGGCATTAGATTCGAATATATGCAAAAGCAGCAAACAAAAAGAAGGAATAGTGTATATTGCCATTTCATGCTCTCTTCAGTTTTTATTTTTTTAAATATTGGCAACAAACACAGAGAACTGCTAATAAAAAAAATAGATGTATTTTGGATAGATAGATAAAAGAAAGAAAGTAAAGGAGACAGGAGATAGGAGATAATACATACTTTTTTTTTGGAGGAGAGGAGGACAAAGAATCAAAACTGGAGGAAGTTAAGAGAGACTCCATGAAAGAGATGTCCCACAATGTGCTGCTAAAGAACAATGTACAGGCTGGAGACAGGAAAAAGGGCAAGTACAGCCAGAAAATTATCATATGTGTGGCTTTTGAATTAGATTTAGCCAAAAGGTCTTTAGACAACTTTGCCAATACCGACTGCACAAATTAGTCTTCACCTGACACGCTGATGACACTAGACTATCAGAACAGATGGACATCCTATTTGGCAACTGTCATGTCAAAATTCACCCTCAGCTTATCTGACTGGCTTGCTTTAAGGTATAGCAACGGGACACAAGGGAATGAAGTTGTCAGCTCCACATTTGATCATTTTTGGCCTCTCCTTCTGACAACCAGACACCTCCAGCTAATGGATAGAAGAGAGGCAGCCATCTGGTACAAGCTCAAGTGGACTGGGATTCACACCTTCAGAAATTTAATGTTGTAGCTTGAACGCCTCACCTCAATTCAGCACAACCCTTTTATCTGTATTACCCAGCCTCAAATGAAAGCACTACCAAAACCAAATTTTAAACAGAGGGAAATGATGGAAGGAATGTTCCATGATTAATTCAATGCCTCAATATTTCCCATGGAAGAAAGAGAACCTAGATATTTGGTTTTTAAATCAGTGATGGACTGATTTTGCTTTTTCCTTTTTTGTTTTCTTCTTCTTTTTGGGGGGTGGGGTGGGGTCTGGCAGTACGGTCCTTCTCCAGTATGACAGACTGAAGTGTCATTGTAATTTTTAACTGTCAATGGGAACTGCATCCTTTTTTAAAATTTTTGTTCCTCAATCACTAAAATATGAGGTATTTGTCCAGGCGGGGATCCTTGCACAATTTCTCTTCCAGAGTCATGTACTTCAGTGAGGCTTTCTCTTTTTCCTGCCGGGACAGAGCTCCAAGATCCGAATGCGCAACATGGCATCTGAGCAGTAGTTCAGGGCTTTGCAAGTAGTGCTGTGCTTCATGTCCTTTGTCTCTGTTTTTAATATAGTCACCTGGAGCTGGGGGAACAGAGCATACCTACAAAAGGCTTGTCTAAAAGGAGAGGATGAATCTGTGGTTTTCGGCTCTGTCAGAGTATATTTTGTGTACCTCCTTCTGTACACACAAAATTCTTGTGCTGTTTCTGTAGTTGTATTTGCTCTTTCTGTCGAAAACTCAAAGCGCAAGGAATTTAATATGGCTCAAATCCTTTCACTTTTAAATGATGAAAGAAGAGACTCTTTCGGAGAAGATCACAGACTTCTTTCAAGGATTTCCTTTATTTATTACAGAGCTGGAATTAAAACTTTTTCCAGATTTCATTCTGCTTTTAAGGAAAAGCACCAGCTTGAAACGCACAGGACACTAATTCCCTCCAAATAGACGGCAATGCCAACAGCTCTCCCTTTTTTTTTTTAATCTATAACTTAGTAAAGCCACATAGGGTCTGGTAAGAAAGTTTTACAAGCTGCACCCAAACTACAGGCCACCTGCTTTAACCTTCTGAGCTTTTAAATAAAAGTTTACTTCATAAATTTATATTAGGACCATTATTGTCATTATCTCGGCATGTTAACTATTAATATGGCTTTATTCATCTGGAAGAAAGGAAATATTATTCTCGTGCTGTAGACAGAAAACTAAAGAATTATTCAAGAAAGTGATTATCATGCCTAAAAATCACAAGGGAAGCCTGTAAACAAAATGTGGGTCGTTTTCCCAAGGCTCTTATTTGAGGCAGTCAAGGAAATTTCACATTGTTGATTTAGTGCCCAAAAAACTCTGAAAGATTTTTATTATATCACACCACCACACTACTTGTGGAAGCTGGCAGAGGTATCCTGAATCATGCCACCAGATCAACCCTGGATTGGCCAACAGGCTCTTGGAGTGAGGAGGAAAAAGAGGGCAAGATTGCAAATGGTTACATGCCTAAGGCTAGGATCATAAACTTTTCCATACTGTACAGACACACAAAAAATGTGCTGTATGGCTGATGTCTGAGAGGAAAAGGGATTTATATACCGGTAGGTGTGATACAGTCTTCAGCTTTAGAAACTCCTGTGTCCATGGCCTCCCCATCACAGACAATTGCTATTAGTAAAATATGACCTCAGCAGTTAAAGACACTCAGTTCTATTTCTCTTTTTTCCCACATTTGCTACTCAAGTCCCGACTAACATCAGTTACCAGGAGCATGTGATTCACCTTCTGCAAAACCCCACTGGTTTCCAATCCATTTCTGTGCCTATATAGGTTAGAAGAAAAATGGCCAATGGTTTGCCTCTTCCCATACGAATCTAGTGCTCTTCTCCATTTCTACCTAACATCTAAATTTTGATTGCTGTGGGATGTGGGAACAATTGTCTTTTTGTTTGCACTGACCTGTGAAACTCCCTGCCTAATGTGGCCTACTTTGCTCCCTCTCTGACTTTTCCCACCGTTGTATAAAGTACCTTTTATAACTGATAGATATCTGGTCTATTAAACTCTTCATTTGTTTTCGTGCTCCTTTAGCGAGTCCCCTTCTCCTGCAACCCTCATCTCTCCTAGTGATTTAATTTTTGTATATGTTTCTTGCTGGCTGATTGTTTTAAATTTTGATGTTGCAAGTCAATTTGAGAGTTTCTTTTCTTTTTTTTAATAGGAAGGCAGAGAGAAATTCTTTAACAGTTGTAAGTCCACTGGGCTGTCTTGAAGAACAGCCAGAATGGACAGAGGAGATCTGAGGTTTACAGTCTCACAAATCCACAAAACATACTGGATGGCCTATACAAGTTAGCTATGAGGAAAGAAAGGGGAACAACAGTACAATCCTTAGGTCTTCAGTGGAAAGGCACAATGTACATTGTGGTGGCATTTAAGAAAAGCAGTAAGAACAGGGTGATGCAATGTATTCCTCATCTTGTGTTTTGCGTTCCTCACAGATACTTTAAAATGACATAGGTTTAGGTGCACGGAGTGTATAGCATCTAGGATTTAAGAAAAAAAAAGCACATAAAATAAAACAACAGGACATATTTGGGGACAAGAATGTGTGGTAATCACTGCTGTCCTCTGGCAGCCCGAGTAGACTGGCTCTGTGCTGCTTTTTCTTTTTTTTTACTATAATAGGCTCAGAGAAACTATGGCACATACTAGGTCAAGGTACAAAGGTCTTTGAGGGAAAGACTGTGAAATAGGTAGATTGCAAGCTGCGATATGTACAGAAGGCAGCTGTGCTCAAACATCAAAAGGCACACAGTGCTAAAAGGGTGTGTAGTCCCGAGCTTCTGAAAGAAATAGCAAGAAAGCACTAGCTGGTGGGATCCAATTGCAAAAAGAATGAAACAGGGAAAAGTAAAATGCAGTCTCACTTAAAAGCTAATAGCACTATAGATGGCTAACAGATGAGATAGGTGATAGAAAACATTGCTCAAATTATCAAGAAACAATAAGTAGGGGTTGCTAAGAAATCTGCAGCCTAGCCAGTGATAGCTAGTGTATGTACTTACAAAATAAACAAAACTCCACACTTGTTCTTTTTGTTTTTAAACACTGGAAAAAACTTCAGCTAAGAAACTATTAATTATTATGATTCTTGCTGGATTGATTTCTCCCTTCCAGCATAAGTGGCCCCTAAAGGATTGACAGACAGGTAGTTAAGAAAATCCCTCAGAGAGAAAAGTCCCCAATGTAACAAGTTTAGTAAGTTTCCCACTTAATTGCATTAAAAGTATGCACTAACACTCTCCAATTACTCCAATGCCTCGGAGTAAATTATCCCACAGTTATTAATTTGTGGATATTAATACACAGCACTGCAAGATTCAGAACTGATCAACAAGGCTGGTGGAGAATGGGAGAAGAAAACCTTTCAACAAGAGTGTTTTAGTTTCTTTTTGGTGGTGTTTCTGCTTTTGAACCTGACAATGCTAGGGCAGCTCTGGAGTTCAGACAGCCTGATCCACAATCAAATTAAGCTCACACAAAAATAAAAAGTGAAGGATGCAACCCAAACCAAGAAGTAAGATGAAGAAGTTGATTCTTATCATAACATTGTTGTTGTGTGTCTTCAAGTCATTTCTGATGAACGTATGATGAACCTATCACAGGGTTTTCTGACACTGAGAGTGCGTGAAGTTCCCAAGGTCACCCACTTGGTTTCCATGATTGAGCAAGGAATCAAACCCTGGTCTCTGGGATCCATAGTCCAATGCTCAAACTATTACACTGCACTGGCTCTTCTCACAACATTACTTGGAGATTTTACACATCCCATAATGTTTAGGAAACCCTGACTTACGAATTGTTTTTTTTCCCCTTTCTTCATTGCTCAGTTTGCACAGGACCACAGAAGACCGAGACTGATGCAGTCTTCTATGTTCTCCTAAGGAGCATTTTCTTCTCTCTCGCAGCCTCCGGAATACAAATACCCACTAAACACAATGTTCACATTTTGAAGTGTTTCCTGATGGAGGTCAGGGGAAGAGAACCCACAAATCACAAAGGAACTAGCCTCCATTTATTGGAGGTCAATGGCCTCTCTGCTACTGGACGGGTCATATAGGATGTACATTACATTCACAGTACAATTATTGGCTACAGAATCCCGGATAACTAAGGCTCAGAGTCAGGGAATGCTAATTTGATAACGTGACTCTACCTTAAAATCCAGCTTAGAACATGCTTAGAACAGGATGAAATAGACTCCAATAAATATCTCTGTGTAACAAAGTTGAAAGTCATACCAAATCATCACACAGCTTTCTTGTACATCTCAAAGTTGAAAGTGAAGTAAGTCTTAAAAATAAAGCAAGACCCGATATTTTGGTGTTAAATGTCTTTGTACCTGAAACCCAACAGCAAAAGGAAAGCTGCAAAGGTTTTGGATTACTTCGATTTTCAAGAAGTGTCCCATGGAACTCTGGAATTTTCTAGAGCTTTATCAGGAGTTCCACACAAGATCAGTAGACAAAGCAGCTAGCTGGCGAACATAACAGGCATGACCTAAGATACCCTCTCAGTTTGCAAAGTGTAATGGTCAGGCTCAGCTGGTTCCCCTTATGTTCTCCTACACAAACTACATGAGAGGAAGTCTCTTAATTAAGAATAAAAAGTCTGAACTCTTCTGATTTACATATCTCAAACAACAACCAGAAACAAATTAGCACATTACAAGTTTTATTCTCATTGGCAAATATACCAGAATCTATCCCACACATACCATCACTGCAAAGGATTATGTCATCTAGTTGTAACTCTCACCTCCCCACTCTCACTGATAGATATAATCTAGCAAATATAAGAAAATTTTAAATCTGGACACATAAACATGCTAGTTGCAGTCTCCTCTATCAATAGTTTAGCAGCTGCATCGTAAAATGTTATGTTAATAGTGAACACAATCTGGTAGAAACCACGTGAACTTTTCCCTTTTTTAACCAAAGTACAGGATGGAGACAGGTAGCAAACATGCTGAACTAAAAACAAATTTGGACAGTAGGCCCTCACCGAAATTAGACAACATTTATGAAGACTCCCAAGTTAAAATACTTCAGTTTAAAATAAGCAAATAGTTCTGTAACTGGTTGACAATCAGAAGCATACTACCACTACAACAACAACAATACACACACAATGGCAACTGTAGACACATGCGTACACAATACCAAACTAAAAAGCCTCTGCATGTTAATGTGTGTTAATTAGTCAACTGGGGGGGGGGACCTTTTGGTGCTTTCGTCAGAAAAGAATTTTAAAAACAAAAACCCCTTTTTATGGCCTGCAAAGGAAATCACAAAATGGGAAGAATACTACCAATTAATACAGCAACATTTTATTTGAATTAAAACAAAAGGGAAGGGAAATACTGGACTGTCTGGGATTCTTTCAAAGTCATCCAGAGACTCTGAAAACATCTTTCATCATAGGTACGCCATTAAGTTCAATTGCCATATTTGCTGGTGTCTCTACATCCTTTTTATCTCTCGGTTAACAAATGAGAGCCTATGGGCACTGTTGAGGAGACCACAATTGGTCCAAGGACCACCGATTGGTGACCCTTCTGCATAGTTTCATCCACATCCACTTCACTAAGAATTTAAACAAAGCCAATGCATGCATGTGTATATATCCGTTTTTTCTGATATGCCTCTTGACAAGCTACTTTGCCTTGATACCTTCACTTTAAAGCAGAGGTTGGAATTATGTGGTTGTCAGATGTTAGACTGCAACTTCCAGCAGTCCCAGCCAGTGAATAGCGAAGAACATTAGGAGCTGCAGTCTAACAATATCTGGAGTGGTGCACGATTCCAACCCTTACCTTACGCCATGTAGAAGAGCACAAGTGATTCTGTCTCCTCCGTATTTTCCTTGCAGCACCAATGCACTGGAACACTATCTGCAGAGATGTTCATATGGACCAGTCAATATATGCCTTCCTGGCATTGTGGAGAGCCAGCTCTTTAAGGAGGCCTTTCAGACAGGCCAGACCAATAATCTACCAGTACTGCTGATTATATTTTCATTATCACCTTGATTATTTTCTACTTCTACATTGTTAACTGATTTGAGTTCAGTGCAATTGCTTCTCAAATGTGGAGGCACAATATTCCATTAGAGTCTTAACTGTTTCAAATGAGTGATTCTGTAATTGCTTACTAAGGGAATTCAACAACTGCATTTTTGGAGGATGTATTGATTTCAATTAAGTTTCTAAGTTTTAATTCACATATTTTGTGAATGAGAATTAATATCAAATGGTTAGTATAATAATTAAAATATATTGGCTTTTAACTATGTATAGCTTACTACCTAGGAGCATTATCCAAAAGCTTGGGTTAAATAGCTCACACAGCTTTTACACAATGAATTGCCTCTTTTAAGTGATAAGATGGAAGAATGTGAAATTCAAAGGTTCTGGTTTAGTTCCGTGTTCATACAAAAGGAAACTAAACATGATCACTTACTGACAAAAGTCATAACCTAGTACAGAGTTAAGAGAGGCTGGACAGTGAGACGAAAACCCCAGGTTTCCAGAACCAATGGAGATTGTTACAGGACAAAACTGTGTTTGTTCAAGAGATCAAAAAATGAACATCCACTCTGAAGTGGCTGATAAACTGAATGGTAAGAAAGAAAAACAGATTTCAATATATCTGCATTATAGCCGTATTTCATCCCCTATAATGATATTATAACTGACCCTAAGGAAGATTTTTATCTATTTATTTATTTTCTGATCATGTTTGTGCCATTATCTTTTAGGCGCTTTGTTTGGGACCCTATTCGAAGTCACACACTGCCTGTTCTGCCATTGCCTACTACCACTATTCTACTGACTAACTTATAAACCTTCTGCGACTTATTGTTGGTCACACACCACCTCAGAAGCTGGTCAGGACACAGTGCAGACAAAGGTTAATACTCCAATATGCTAGCAAGGCTCGATGCACACAAGAAAGTACCACAGATTCACAGAGTTGGGGGGAAAAACCCTAAGGATCACCTAGTTCAACTCCCTGGCAGAGCAAGAAAGAAACTTAAAGCACTCTTGAGAGTGAGGCAATCTATTCTACCGTCAAACAACTCTTACCACTAGACAGTTCTTCCTCGTGTTTAGTTGGAATCTCCTTTCTTGTAATATTAATCCACTGGTTCAGATCCTATCACCTGGGTAGCTGAAAACAAGTTCACTCCATCTTCCACATGGCAGCCATTCAAAGATTTAAAGACAGCTGTCATATCACCTCTCATTTTTCTCTTCTCCTGGCTGAACATATACAACACTCTCAGCCATTCCAGGCTCTTCACCACTTTGGTAGCCCTTCTTGGGACACATTCCTGCTTGCTGACACCCATCTTAAGCTGTGGTGCCCTCAACCAGCGATGTCCAACTGCAGGAGAACTTAGTAAACTATTACTTATCTTCACCTAGACTTCATATTTCTATTGGTGCAGTCCGGAGTTGTGCTGGCTTTCTTTGCCACCTGATCATACCACTGACTCACGTTTAGGGCTAAAATTAAATTAAAATTATAACAAATAAAAAATAAACTTAAATAATATTAAAGAGAAAGCAAGATACAGCAGAAAAGGACAACTTACACAGATTCGTTACCCCAGAAGCCTGACAGAAGTAAATTATCCAAATCCTACTGTTAGCCACAATTAGAGTAAACCCAAAGAATCAGTGCGATTCACTTATAGGCTGAATCGCTATTTAACAATTTATTCAGTTGGTCTATTCTTACAGCAATGTCCTTAGTAAGTATCAAAAGAAACCACCAAACTAATTTCCTGAAGTAGGTCCACAGGCTGGACAGGGCCAAAGCATAGGCCTTTTATTGTATTTTAACCAATGGTAACTTAACCATTTTTAGAACATGGAGAACAGCCAAGATATTAAGAGACAGGTGGGCTCATATGGGATGAGATTATCCTTTGTGTACCCTGGATGCAAACCATGTTGACATTTTAAAGGTCAGAACTAACACTTTGAATTGTACCTAGAAACAAAATGGAAGCCAGAGCAGACTTTAAAATCATCGCCATGGGTTCTCGAGATCAAAAATCTATCAAGTCCCTTGTTATAGTACTCTGGATCAGGAAAGTTTCTGAAGATGATTTAAAGGAAGCCACGCATACAGGGTGTCACAATAATCTATCTAGAAATTATTCAAGGTTTATATCACTACGGCCAGGTTGGACTTTCCCAGTAATGGTAGCTGTTGTTGTTGTTGTTGTTTTGTGTGCCTTCAAGTCATTGCCAACTATGACAACCCTAGGAAGAACCAATCACGTGGCTTTCTGGGGCTGAGTGTGTGTGATGCACCCAAGGTCACACAGAGGGTTTCCAAGGCCAAGCAGAGAATCAAACCCGGGTCTCCAGGTTTGCAGTCCAACACTCAACCCACTACAGCACACTTGGTACAGCAGGCATGTTCTGGCCTAACTTAATAAAAATATTCTTGGTCCTGGATAGCATCCAGGTGCAAATCCAGATCCAAGAGTGGATCTCTGTCCATGATTTTTCAAGGGGAGTGCCACCTCCCCTAAATCAAGATAAATCCCTATTCTCAGCATAATTCCTAAAAATTAGTTGGGATTAAACTTCAGTTTGTTAGCCTTTGCCCAGCCCGTTACCACCTCCAGGCATCTGATATTAGCATTTCAGGGTTCGATTCCCCACTCGGCCATGGAAATCCACTGGGCGACCTTGGGTGCATCACACCCCCACAGAAAATCCTGTGATAGGTTCAATTTTGGGTCACCATTAGTTGGAAATGACTTGAAGGCCCACGACAACAACCTTAAATACTAGAGCTGCCTCTATAGATGAGCATTACTTGAATAACTCTCCTGCTGTCCTTCTACAGATAAGAGAAAGCACATATTCAAAAGTCATGGTTGTGGGGAAGATTCTGATCAGAAAGTTGTTCTGTTTTGTTTTTTGAAGGGGAGGATGTATTATTGTTATCCTCAGACCAGGAATGGAACCGTGCAGCCCTCAGACACCATTGAACTGCAACTCCCAGCATTCTTCACCACTGACTACATTGACTAGCTAGGCCTGCTGCGAGCTGCAGTCCAAACAGTATCTGGGGTGTGTCACAACTTCTTCCCTCAGACCATCTCAAGCATTTTGCAATATAAGCAAGAAGTATTCCAGGGTTTCTGTTTTTTTTTTCATGCTATGTAATTAAGGAAGCTTCTTTTCTTTACATATTTATCACAAAGGAGACAAATGTATTTGGCTTTAAAAATAAGAGACACCATGATAACTTCATTCCAACTAAAATAGCACAAATTCCATGTTTTCATGTTTTCAATTAGCTTTACTTCTCCCTAAACATTCATAGCTGTCAAGAATGAAGAATGCATTTACTATTTGGTGAGAGCTAACAAGAAATCATGAAACTCTAGCTCCCACTTTACTTAATGTAATGGATCCACACCAACTGATGCACAATAATTTGGCACACACACACAGAAGGCAGACTGAGGCAACTTCAAGCAAGCATTTCCTAAAAGAAGAAGAAGAACCCAAATCTATGGCAGACAGGAAAGATAAAAACATAGCCCTCTGTTTTTCTAAGGTCGGGGGGTTTGATCACAAAAGTATTATAGATCCATTTCTTAACGGTACAAGAAGGGCTAGACAATTATTTCAAAAAAGTCACATAAAATAAAATTCAAATGCCATCTAACAATTCCAGTAGCAAAACTTGCATCTTAAGCACATTTTCCTTGCTGTCTGGAAAATTTCTATAGGTCTTGCTTCAAATAAATGCATTCAAGATCACTGTGAAAAGAACATCAGCTGCACATGTTTCTAGCCAGGTAATTTCAGTGAAATAGCTGGCTGGTCAAACACTTCAATAGAACGCTCAGGAACCCAGCGGTTAAAGTAAATGAGAATTACAAGTGATATCGATCTCTATACCTATCACTACAATTTTTAATTGTAGACTATGTTGCTACTGGTAAACAACAAAAAAATACTCTGAAAACAAATTCTCCTTAGTTAGTATATTAAGGTAGCCCCAAAAAGTAAGGCCAAACTCAGCAATGTTACTTGTGTTTGTCAAAAGCCACCGTTTTGAAGTCCATTTAGACAAAAAACAGACACAATACACTTCAGTCTTGTTCCTAGGTCTCCAAACACGTTTTCATTAACACTATTTTTCGGCACAGAATGTTTCGACAAATATCAGTCCTATTGGAAATAAGTCAGTCCAAGGATGTCCACAGAACACGAATCAGATCAAAGCAGCAGCAAATGACCAAATTCAATCATGGTAAGGCGAGAGTTGCTTCAGGGGGAAAAATGTTTTTTGTTTACTTTGGATTTACAAAACATATACAGAATGACCTCTTGTGTATTTTAGTTCATTTATTACTATGAACTTTGAGCTATGCAAGGGTCTGGATAAACTCTGGAAGAAATGAACTAAGTTGGACTAAAGAAAAACAGGCCACGGCAGAGAGCTAAAGTTTGCATGTATTGGAAATGTATGTTGAGAGAAGCATAAGAGAAAGAAGCAGCAAATAAAAATGTGTACAAGAAGAGGGGAGGGAGCCATGATTTGTATATTAAGTGAGCAGAACACCTGAAAAGCAACAATTGTATTTTTATTTCACAGAAAATACATCTCCTGAAGGAAACACAAGAATGAATTTGCCAGAACACAAGAAGTGTTATGATCCCACTTGGCAACAAAAATCACTTGGAGAAAAACAAAAACAGACTACTCGTTTTCATTGTGCCGTCCTGTTTTCTCTTGAACCCTATCAGCACGAAACAGACACGCAGCGGATTGCAGGAGAAGGCCAGAAGCCCAAGTTTGAGATTTCATAAAGAGGTTGGCGACAGATTAGCAAAAGATAACCCCACTTCTGCTACCTCTTCTTTAAAAGGGAAAAAAAATAAAATAAAAACAAATCAGAGCCTAAACATCATGTTTGCGCACCGCCTGACCAAAAAATGTCTCTGTAGTGTTCAGAAACGCCTTTTAAAAAGCAGACAACGTAAACACCAGGTTTCTCCCTTTCAATCAGACACCACAGAAAATAAATCTTCTTTTTTTTTCCCCCTTCCTGGCCTTGCACTTGGCAATACCAGCACTGGAAAATAAACAAATGAGAAATCTCCCATCTCCTGGGAAAGGGGTGGCGGTGGTGGCGGCGGAATCCTTTGCTTTTATTTTGGAAATGGAGTGGCGGGGAGGGGGGGGGAGAGCAAGCAAAACAGACGATGCCTTTACCACCGGGAAATCCATCCACCCCCCCCCCTCCAGGGAACACATCCTCGCCCGGAGGCGGCAAAGGGTCGCCTCTTCTCCCCCGACCCCCATTTCTGCTGCAAAAGGAAAACCTGATTCCGGGCGCCCGGAGGGGCTCCGCGAAGGAAGCGACGAGGGGGCTGAGGGTGGGGAGGGAATCTCCCAGCACAGCCCCCCCCTCCACCGGACGCCGTTGGGCCACCCACGATTGTGTATCGATTTTATTATTTGTTTTTTGTAAAAAAAATAAAATAAAAATAAATAAGGCTACATTGTATTCTGTAGACGTGCCCTGCAGACACAGTAACAGGAGGCTGTTTGGGGGGAGAAACTGGGTTGGGGGAGCGACGGGAGGCGAGCCGTGCTGCTACCCGAGGAGGGGGGGACACGGCCCCCTCTCCCCCCCGGTTTTTCGCGCCCTGTCACAGCCCGGAGTCGCAGGTAGAGAGAGTTAAGAGATTTAAAGAGAAATTGCTACATTGTAACAAACTCACCGTGATGTTTGAGCAGCAGTCAGCGCGGGGTCTCCGAGACATCCCCGCACGGGCTCCGGAGGCAGGACCCCAGCAAGGCACAGGCTCATAGAGGGTCAGCGCAGTGCCTGATTGCAAAGCAGGCTTCCTATTTGAAAAAGAAATAGCACACAGCAGAGCGGGAGAATGAGAGAGGGAGAGAGAGAGCCGGGGGGGGGGGAGGGAAAAAAATTAAAGAGAGCGAGGAGAGAACAGCGAGGATGGGAAAGGCTGCAAAAATACATACCGTCTTGCAATATTATTATTTTAAAAAAAAAAAAAAGGCGAAATGTTTTTTTTAAAAAAGCGTCTTCCTCCACCTCTTCCACTTAATTTGCATTTTGCGTTTTGCCCCACCCCCCTCTTTCAAAATAGCCACACACGCGCGCACGCTCAAAGGCGAGCCGCGCACGAAGACATCACCGGCCGGGGCTGTCAAGCGAGAGGGGAATTAAAGGGACAGGCGCACGCCCGGCGACCTTCACCGCGGGCCCGGGGAGGAGGAGGAGGAGGCACAAGGAAGGGGTCTGCCCAGCACCGGTCAGAAAGCGGGGAGGGGGGAGCTTAATCACCTGGCAGCTTTTCATAAGAAGGATTTTTTTTTTAATGCAATAAATAAATTTAAGGTGGCGGTGGCTTAATCACCCGGGAGCTTTTCATAAGAATGATTTTTTTTTAAATGCAAAAAATAAATTTAAGGTGGGGGTGGCTTAATCACCTGGCAGCTTTTCATAAGAATGATTTTTTTTTAATGCAAAAAATAAATTTAAGGTGCGGGTGGCTTAATCACCTGGCAGCTTTTCATAAGAATGTTTTTTTTTTAATGCAAAAAATAAATTTAAGGTGGGGGTGGCTTTTTTTTTTTTTTTTAGAAACTTCACTAACATGTCAGTGATTTAGAACAGGGGGAACCAAATGCAACCCTGGGGCTGGCCCTGACCTCTCTAGACCCCTTGGCCATTTCCGCACTAGCCTGTTGTAGTGCTTTTATTCCACTTTCAGCATCCTATGGAATCCTGGGGTTTGCAGTTTAGGGAGGGGCCCTTTGAGGATTCCGTAGGATGTTGAAAGTGGAATAATAGCACTATAACAGGCTAGTGCAAAAATGGCCCTTGAATTGCCGCCACGAAAGAGAGGAGGATAAATTCCCTCTCCTGGAAGCCTTTGAAAGTGGTTAATTCATCTTTTAAATACCCTGCCTGGCTTCCAGCATTGTTTACATCCCAATACTCATCTTTCCACATTGACCTCCCCATTTTCTGAGGGGGCTGATTCTGTCTTGACAACCCGCATAACCCATAGATGGTCCCGGGGCAGAAAACTGCCCATCACTGGTTTAGAATAAGTTTAAATTATAAGGATTTGACCGACATTAAGGGTATCCACAATGTACCGTTATCACACTTTAACACCACTTTAACTGCCATGGCTTCCTATTTAGGGAACCCTGGGATCTGCAGTTTGAGGAGGAGGAAGCTAGAATCACCATACACAGTCATCAGACTGCTCTAGTGGAGAATTCTAAATTCCTCAACAAACAACAAATCCAGGAGTCCACAGGATGGGGGCGTAGCAGTTAAAGGGCATTTTCACACTGCACTGTTATAGTGCTGTTATGTCACTTTCAACATCCTATGGAATCTGGGGTTTGCAGTTTAGGGAGGGGCATATAAATTCTCAGCCAGAGAGCTGTTTGGCCTCAGTAAACTAAAAACCCCAGAATTCCACGGGATGTTGAAAGTGGAATAATAGCACTATAACAGGGTAGTGCAGAAATGGCCACAGTGGTATTGAACTATTGTTCTGGTATGCCCTCAAGTTGTTTCTGACTTACGGTGACCCTAAAGCACACGAACATATGTGCTGCGCCCAAGGTCATCCAATGAGTTTTCATGGCAGAGCAGGGAATCAAAGCCTGGTCTCTAGAGTCATAATACCATGCTCAAACCACTACAGCACGCTGGCTCTATAAACTATACAACATCAATATTTGTAACATTGTTATGCATTTATTGAAATAGATACGGTCAACCAATTTATGAGAGATTTACAAGACAAAGAAGACACATGGATATTTTAACCACTTGGAGCATAACTAATTTTTATTAACTGGACTCTTTTACTGATTGGATTCAGGATGAAAATTATTTGTCCCTAGTAATTTCAGCACTGGAGAACCAGAGTGGTTTGAGTGTTGCCCTAGGAGTCCAAAAGACCAAGATTGAGATCCCCGCTCAGCTGCTGGGGAAGGCAATGACAAATCTCCTCTGAACAAATTCTGTCAAGAAAACCCCATGATAAGGTCACCATTAGTTGGAGTCAAGTTGAATGCGAAGAGAAAACAGTAAGTTTGGCATCATATAAGTGCTGGCTCTACTGAACATAGAACGCAATAAGCTCGATATGGGCTCGAACAAGATCACCGTCAAGCCTAAAGCAATTAAAATGTGTTATATTCCCTTACCCCACAGGGCTTCACATGTGTTCTACGAGCCTTTCCACTGCCTAGAAAAATCTCTTTGCTTCAAAAGGCCAATCTCACCCCCACAACCATAAATATCTGGTGGAACAGAACTAGTACAGACAACTTACGTTTGGATTAACTGATAGAATTTTTAAAAAATGTTATAGAACCATTTTGGCATATTAACCCAAGCACAACTAGACATCAGCAGTGCTGGAGAAAGACTTTATATAGGATGTTGTCTATATAATACATGTAGTTTGTACTGTATCAAAGTAGTGAGCAACCACAGTGGGTCCAGGGGCCAATATTCTTCACTTGAGGCCCTCTCCGGGTGACAGTGACTGCCAAAAACCAAAACAAACTCGTTTTATAAAATGTTGAACAGCAAGGGGGCCTTTGCAACCTTTTTAAAAGGTGAACCACTCTTCCTAGAAGCTTCTAAGAGAGTCGGGTTTGTTCTTTTGGAGAAGGGGGATTTCAGGAAATTTAGAGTGAAGAGCCACAAAAAAAAATCTTGGTGGGCCACATTTAGCCCTAGGATTGCACTTTGTCCACCTCTGCCATGTGTGGTATATGTATCTAGCATCAAGCAATCTTTCTACTCCTACTGTCATTACTGGATTAAAATAATTAACTATTAAGCACTGGTAATAATGACAGACCCAGGAAGTACTTATGCCAATAGATCTGCCAGTCTCAAAACTTAATTGGTTGTTATTGTGTGCCTTCATGTTGTTTCCAATTTATGGGTACCCAAAAGCAATCCTATCTTGAGGTTTTCTGGGGCTGAGAGTGTGTGATTACAAACACTTGTCCTGGATATTACCAACTGTACCCTATCACTCATTAGTTAATAACATATTGAGGAATTTAAGTTTGCAGTCCTATACACAGATTCACAGAAGTCTAATTGAAATCAAGTGGGCTTACTTTCGAGCAAATATAATTACACTGCATGTTTTTTAAAAACACAATAGAAACCAACCTACTAAGAAGGAAATTACTAAATCTATTAATAATAATCAAAACTTAGTGTTAATAAGCAATTTTAATGTACAGTTTACCAGAACTATAGGGTATTAGACATGGGAAAGTGCACAAGTTTCAATATATTGTAAATTAGAATGTGAAGGAAACATTCTAATACGAACTTACCTTTTGCAGGGAAAACTCAGTTCAAAAAAATCACAACATAAAACCAGTTCTTTGCTCTTTTATTTCAAAGTACATTTTCATTAAAAGATCAATTATAAGACCTGCGTTAATACGAAATTATTCTGTGCATGTTTACTTGGAAGGTCTTACAGTGTTTAACATCACTTACTTGCAAAAGCATTAATAAGTTTGTCATTAAGCAACCCAAGTTCAATGGGACTTGCTGATAAGCATATTTATAATGAGTCCTTCTCAGCCTTTTCTCAGCTGCTCAGTCCAGAGCCATTGATCTGGATACTGAAAACAAACATGTCTGTTTTATTAATCAGGTCAAGCCACTTGTCTTCTGAACAAAGAACGGTAGCACTAGACCTAATACTTATTTCTAATCTTACTGTAAACCCATAAATGAATTCTATCCCAACAGTTCTTCTATTACGTTTCAGAGTCATTTACTACATAGCATGGAGGTCTGAAACCAGGGATGGCCCAAGTTGGCCTGTGGGAGAATCCTGTGGACATGAACTGGATCATTTACAGGATTTCTAAATCCATTCATTGTTGCAACGGCAGTCAGGAACAGGCTTTACAAAGACGAGCTATTCACTCTCTGTTGCATTTATGAGCATCCCAACGAAACAGACTCAAATTTTGCAAGGGATTCGCTTTTAAAAAGCGCAGTAAAAAGTGATCAGCAAAAAGCAAGCAGCAGCAGCAGCGACTGTTTTGGACGCTGTATCCGGCAAGCAACGCATACGCCGAAACAGGACCGCGGGGGAAGCGGGTCCGCCGCTTTACGTCGGGCTCGTTCTCACTTCCCTCTCCCGGCCAGGCAGGCAGGCAGGCAGGCGGGCGCTGCCGACGCGGGCCGCCAGCAATCAGGCATCTGAACGCCCAGCTCAGAAACGGGTCCTCGGAGCGCTAATTAAAAACTGGTTTTGCCGGAGAGCGCGCGCTCCTGATTGGCTCAAAGTGGAGCAGATCAGAAAATAATGGGCCGGGCTAAAGGCAGCGCCCCACGCCCTGATTAGGTAGGTTAAACTGTGATTGACTACAGTTGGCAATTAATAAGGGGGTCGGGCTTTCTGCTGTGTTTACACTCCGCTATTGGTGGGATTTGAATCGTCTCCAAATTCTGTTTATATTTGGGTGGGACTCCCTTGGACGCTCTATAAAAAGGTTGGAGCTGCGCGCAAATAAGGAAGAAGAGGAGCAGGAGTTTGCATGGGGAGGAGTTACGGCTAAAAAAAAAAGGGTCCCTGGGGACTCCAGCCCTGTCTTTCTGCTGTTCCCTAGCCGCGTAGAAAAGCCTTGTTTAGTCCAGCAGTTTTACAACACGGAGGAAAAGTTGTTTTTTAAAAAAAATACTTTTGGTCAAGTTTAGGTTGCCTAGTCTCTGCTTGCAAGGAGCTTACAGTCGACACGTATGTATTTAGACTCCTTGTGATTAGTTTTGAATCTTAGGTTTGGCAGGGAAACCGATCAGGAGTTGGAGACGGTCTCTCCTCCCACTTTGCAAGGTTTTCTGTCCCCATCATTCTAAGCATGTTGCTGTAGAAACGTTTTAGAGGGAATGTTCAGGAGCTGGCCCCGCTTGGCGGTGGGAGAAGGTAGGAGAGGGGTTCCTTTTGTCCCTTTTAACCGGTTTATAAGCATTGGGTTAAGAATAAACGTGAAGCCCTAACGCCCAAGCAGAAAAGTACCTGGCTTGTGAAAGGATTTTGGAAACTTAAACAGAAAGATGTTGGATACAAACAAATCACCGAGGTATTGGGGTGATCGGGAGTGCATTTGCAAGGCTGAAGTTTTTGGGCCAGCTGCCTCGGTTTCTGAAGATGTCAGATGTGGCCACAGTGACCTATATCTTGATTACATCCCCTGTGGATGACTTTACTGTGTCGACAGCCGCCTTGGAAAAGGCTGCTCAGGATGCCGAAGCCAGACTGTTGATAGGGGCTGGTCAGCAGAGATGGGAACCATGAGGCCTCCAGATGTTAGACTGCAGGCCCCCCCCACCATTCCTCTCTATGAGCTATCCTGTGCTAGCTGTCGGGGTTGGCAGCCCACTAACATCTGGAGGTCTGCCTGGTTTCCGCCCTTGGGGTACAAAGCATGGGACTCCTCAACAGCTTCACAAAGTAGCCTTCCGTTTAAAGTGTTGGCAAGTGATCTATAAAATCCTATAAACCTTGGGCTCGGCTGATTTAAAAGATCACAGTCCCTCTTAGGAGCCTGGTGGGGATTGAAAGCCATTAGAGGAAGGCCCTTCGCTTGGTCCCATCACCACTAGAGGTGTGGGTTGTGGGATTTCAAGAAGGCCTTCTTGGTGGCTGCTCCTAAGCTCCCTATGGATTGGCTTCCTATCAGTTGTTGGGCACAGCTTCTTTCGTTCAGGTGTGCTTTTGGCATCTCAATTGGTCTGTTCCTGATAGGACCCTTGGTCTATTCCTGATAGGACTCTTAATTGATTGGGTGATTCCTATATATGCTACCTGTCTTTTTATGTTTTAAGTTTTTTTAATTGGCAGAAAGGTGGTATATGGATTGAATAATATGGTCAACTGAGGAGGGCTGTAGGTCAGTGGCAAAGCTTTTTATGCAGAAAGTCTCAGATAAAATATCTGTCATCATAATGGGCTAGGTAAACCTCCTGAATTACTGCCACTGAGTGCAAATAATACTAAGATGAACCAATGGAATGAGTGAGTATAAAGCAGCTTCCTATGTTTCTGTTACACTGGACAGAGTGGAGGGAAGCTGATATTGCTTTTTACTAGTCACCTGGAGTGGGAATCGCATGGGCTTTCAGATGTTGTTGGACTGGTACCCCCCCCAGTCCTAGCCAGCATAGCCAGTGGGTGAGAAGTGCTGGAAGCTGCAGTCCATCAACATCTGGAGGGCTAAATGATTCCCCCCCTGCCACAGACACTATGCAAGAGATGCCCACAGCATCTGCAAATCCACATAGCAAACAGCACTTAAGCACATAATAGGGAAGTCACATTTCAGAGGCACAAATTGTGTTTTGACTGCTTTGGAAATGAGATCTCATCTTGACAGACATACTAACTTGGAAGAAAGACATCTGAATGGATATCATACAGCAGAAATGAAACAACTATATATTATATTGCCATCTTGTCTATGCTTTCAGTGAAATTCAGGTGTAATTGCAATGCTGGAATGGGGGCAGTTTTGGAAGTCTCTTTTCCAAATATCTTTGGAAATGTCAGTTAACTCAGACAGAGTAGCTAGGCATTTTCAAATTCACAGTAATAAGCCTGAGTTCCTTTCATTTGCCTGAGACATTCCTGATCCTTTTATTATATTCCCTGCCAATAGCAACATCAGAGTTTTGGAAGTTTTTTGGAGGGGGTTTAGAAACATTGGAGACGGCATATTCAGGGACTGCAAAAAGGATTGGAGATACATATAGACCATGGGCCCCACTTTCCCCATCTCCCCATGTTGGGGTTTCATTCTGGAGGTTCCTTGGCAGTTGGGCAAGTGGTACTTGGAAGATGAGAACTTGCCTGAATTTTAAAAAAATAAAATCTGAAAAAGTGGCAATAGTTTATACCCACCCAATATGTAATTAAGCCTCAACCCAGTGGAATGCAGTCCTGAATACACATTTATGATTTTGTAGCACAGATTATATGGAAGTGGTAAAATTCCTTCGCTTTCACCACTATACTACAGTAAGGAGCAGACAACTAGCAGGAAAAAAGAGTTTTGCAAGTTACTTACTTTATCAATGGTTCTTTTATTTTTTTCTTTTCTCTCATGGTGGGGTATGTGTTTGCTGTGGTGCAGACGGCTCCTAGTTTCTGTCTCCATAGCAGAAAAATGTGCTAGTCTCTGCAGAGGGCCTTCTTGGTGGCTGTCCCAGACTTTGGAACTCCCTCCTTAGGGAGGCTCAGATGACCCTCTCCTTGCTGTCTTTCTTTCAGCAGACAAAGACAGGCTTTTAGAACTGAATGCTTTTAAGAAAAGGGCTGCAAGAGGGTGCTAGGTTGTCTTAAACTCTACTGTTTCAATTGTTTTTAAAATCTTTTAAAAGTGTATGTTTTCAATTGTTTTAGTATGGTTAATAGTTTAATTCTATTTCCATGCTGACTTGTATGTTAATAGTGACATTGTAATATTTTTAATTTATAAACTGCCATGTGCCCAAATCTTGGGGGGGAAGGCAGGATATAAATAAAAATTAATAATAACAATGGTGGTGATTATGGGGCTGCTTCTTTTTACCATGGTATGTTCTAAAGCAGCCTGTCAACCCAGTGCCCTTTAGATGTGTTGGACTACTGTTCCCATAATCCCAGCCAGCATGTGGTGAGTTGTACTCCCAACACAGTTCAAGGGTACACCAGATGAGGAATGCAGGGACAGAGAGCATCATTACTCCTAGGGGAGCATGTTCTTGCAGAAAGCAATATTTCTCCTGAATTAAACTCAGTTGACTATTTATCAGCTGATAATATTAATTTATTTATAGGAAGGTATGAAACTGAGCTGGCAATCAAAAGATTAAAAAGGGAGCTTGCTAGCAGTAACCATGCTTCTTAAGATATGTAAAATTTTGTGAAATAGAGGCGTTGTAAACAACTTCACTTGCAAGTGTTTAAGAAACTTAATTCTTCAATGGTGTAAATCAAGGTACAGTTGGTCCTCGATATCCACTAGCGTTTACACAGGGATACCAAAATTAATTGATGCTCAAGTCCCATTATGTACAATGGTATAGCGAAATGGTGGCCCTTATATAAAATGGCATAATCAAAGTTCGCTTTTTGGAATTTGTAGGGGGTATTTTCAAGCTGTGGTTGGTTGAATCACTAGATACAGAATCCATGGATATAGAGGGCCAACTGTCTACATAAACTCTGCTTTCAAATTGAAGCAGATCAAACAAACGTATGTGAAATGAATTGCTTCAGACTATCGAGGCGTCGGATGAAAGAGTTGCCAAGAAGTTACCATCTTACTCTGAGGAGTTGGGGATGCATCAATATACTACACTAAGCAACTCTTGCATAACTGTTAGTGAGTACTGGTGCAGCTGCTAAGTACAGCTGGTGCAGCAACCATATTGTGTGACTTCAAGTCGTTTCTGTGTTATGGTCACCCTAAGATGAACCAGTCACAGCGTTTTGTTTGCAAGGTTTGTTCAAAGGCAATTCAAGTCTCAAACTACTCCATCATGCTGGCTCTCAACAGCCAGAGGAACAGCATCAGGGCATACGGATGAGCTGTCACATAGTCCTGCGATTTGGTTTGCTTCCAAATGTTTACATAAAACCAAGTAAACTGTATTAAAATAGCCATACAAAGTTCCAAAACTCATAGTCAGACAATATTTTTTTATTAGAATCAACCAAATATATACTAAATTGTAGGCATGTATTAGTAATAGCCAGATCTCTTTACCAAGCAAGAGTCTGGGGAAAAAAGGGTAAGTAGAAGGAAGGAGAGGAAAGTCTGCAGCCAGCAAATACCATTTTTTCTAGCTGATTTAAAAAATGCTGGTTGCAGATTCCACTTCCTGCCCATTTTATTTCTTTCTGCTGACTGTAGTTGTGTGTATGTGTTGGGAAGGATTAGTGATTGTTAACCTCTTAATTGCTTCTTCAAGAGCTTCATTCACAAAACAGTCCTGAACATGTCTACACTCAGTTGAGCTCAGTGCGACTTACTCCAAGCAAAGTGTGCATGGGCTTGTAGCCAGCTGCTGTACGTCAGATTTGGGGTGGAGTGGAGAATTTAATCACTCACTTTGTTTATTATCCCTACCCTTCAATTTCTCATAGCTAAATACTGTACTGTTATTTCATTGCAGAAAAAAAAGCACTAATGAGAAGAAATTATAATTAAAGCCTTCCTCAGAGAAGTGAAAACTTGGATGATTATGGGTGTGGCATTAGTGATATCAGCTTAATCAGCAGAAGTAATAAAATGGGTAGAATCTATCAATGGGAAAATGTTCAGTCAAAGCCTCATATTTTTAGAGTCTTTGCTTGTCCCTGTTCTTGTGTACCTTAAAGTCATTTTTGACTCATGGCAATCCTAAGGTGACCTGATCACGGGGTTTTCTGGGGCTGAGATTATGTGATGCGCCCAAGGTCACCCAGTGGGTTTCCATGGCTGAGTGGGGAACTGAACCCTGCTCTCCACCATTGTAGTGCAATGCTCAAACCACTACACCAGGCTGGCTCTGTCTTGCTTGTACTAGAATGCAACTGTATTTTCTTGCAAAGTAATAGTTATAAATAAAAGCTGGGGGCAAGAGACATGGAGACAATATAGACAATACTTAATTGTATGCATCCGATAATGAGAACATGGTCACTTTTTTTTGAAAATGATACTGTTATAACTATGCGTTAGAGATATATATAGACACACACGGGGAAAACAGTTCCCCTTTCCTCCTGTACCTATTTTCCCCCACAGACCACGCACACACTTTCCCCACCACCCCGTCCATCCTCCCTCATCTGGCCGCTTCACGCTCCCCAAACAAAACCCCTCACAAAATGGCGGCGCTTCGCCAGTCGCTCTCCCCGCTTTTCCCGCCAAAACCCACACAGGGAGCGACGAGCGTTGAGCGCCCCCCTCTCTCTCTCGCCCCGCCCCGTGTGTCGCCGGAGGACTCCTCCCTGCCCCGCCTTTCCCCTCGCACCGTTCGGGGAGGGGGCGCGTGGGCGGTGCTCTCTGGCGGAGGGGGCGTGGCCTGTGAGCCGACGAGGCGGCCGCAGATTAAAAGCAAGCGGGGGGGGGAGGGAAAGGAGGCGCATGCGCAGGCGCGCGACGACGGGTAAAGCGGTCGGGTGGTCCGCGGGCTGAGCTTTTCTCTTTCCCTCGCGGGGCCGGCCTCGGGCTTCCACCCTCTCCTGAGGAAAAGGGAGGCCTCCCCGAGGGCCTCAGGTGCACGTGCACCCACCCCCGCCCTTAGAGCTCCCCCTCAGACGTTAATTATTAGCAGGCAAGTCTGCCCCACCTCCTTTTTCTGTATTTTTGAGAAGCAGAGCCTCACCTTTCCACTTCGAGTTTGCTTCTCCCCGCCATTTCACAAAAGGGGGTGCAAGAGCACCCCCATTTCTTCCCTTGCAGGAGAGAAGCGACCCCTTCTTTGCACCCTCCTTCCCCGCTCCTCTCTTTTGTGTCAGTTTATGACGGTTTAGGGCATCACGACTAACCCTACACCCGTCCCTCCCTCCAATTTGGGAGCAGCCAGAGCCGTCCTTTGGGATAAGGGGCCAAGTTCTCTTAATCCGTCCCCCCCCCCCGTAATAAGGTAGGAGTAACTGTTATCTCACAATTTGGACGGCAGCAACTGGTCTTCTAACGGACCTGTGTGCAATTGCCATTTTTTCTCGTTGCTTTTCCTTCCCGCCTCACCCCCCCCCCCACTTTACAGGGGGAGGAGAAGACCCTTAAGCAAAATGGGTGGGGGGATTGCAAATTCTTGATGGGAAAACTGGGATTCTCAACTGCATGTGGAAAGATGGGCTACATTCTTCCATTGGAGCTTGAAAAGGCTTCTTCTTTCCCGTTCTCTGGTCAGATTTTGTGGGCCTACCAAATCCAGAAGGGAAAAAAAAACCCTGCTTTCTGGACCATGCTTTAGTGTTTGATTTGCTGAAAAGGCAGTTGGAAATATTAGTTATTTGGAACATACATTAAATGCCAGTACTACATAATGCCACCATAGAACTAAATAGGACTAACGTTGTATTTAAAGTATATTTAGTTTTTAAATATATATAGGTAGTGGATACAGCTTTTTAGGATAGAGAAACATTTTCTAAGGAAAGACAACATTTTACAAGTAAATGTTTTGCACTGTATTTCCACTTTGTTTCAGATTTACAAGCTGTTCCTCATTGTCCTGTTGTTCCATAGTTAAGCACTCTTCCTATGGTTCTTTATCTTAAATTTTATAAATCACCTTTCCATTTCTTGTTTTAAAAAATCCATTGTACCTAGCAATAACACTTTAAAACAGTATTGAATTTGGTTTTTTTTTACTTACAAATTTTAATTTTTTCCTCCACATTATTGCTTGACTTCTTCAGCTTTCTGTATAGACTTAAAATTTACACACTTAAGCACTTTATAGTATTATAAAACTATGTTGGAAATCAGCAGAATTCAATAGGGCATTTAAAAGCGATAGGTGTCAGCTGTCTGAAAGATTTTGGTCAATTACTTATCTTCCTTGTAATAGCTAAAGTTGATTTCGTTGTTGTGTGCCTGCAAGTTGTTTCCAACTTATGGTGATCCTAAGAGGGATATATCACCAGGTTTTCTGAGTCTGAGAGTGTGTGATGTGCCCAAGGTCACTCTTTATTTATAGTTCTTTGGATGTCCTGAAGGAGGTGCAGAATAATATTTTAAGAAAAACTATAATTTTAAATAAATATTTATTTTATTTATAAAGTTTCTCTTGAAAAATTAATATCCTTTCCCTATCCTTAATTCAAATCCACCTCAAAAACCAATCCAAATAGAAGAATCTTCTACAGCTTTCAGAAGATCTCAGTCTTAGGTCTTGGTACATTTTTGCTGGGCAGCATTTTGTAATTGTTAGTCTGCTCTCAAGAGGTTGTTTTCACCTGGTATAGGGATGGAATTATGAAGCTTTTGGCATACTGAAAGGATAATACTGTTTTAATATAGTGTCACTTGAAAACAATTAATACAAAATTGCTTGATGAATTTCTGGGAGCTTTTTCTTTCAATAATATCCCTGTGGCCTCTTTTTTCACTCTCTTTCTCTATTCCAGTTTCATCTAGTGGTAAATCATTCATTTTTGGTAGCATTTGAATAGACAATGATTTTAGAAGGATTCCATACAACTTTAGCAGTGTGTATATAGCAAAAAAGTAGCCTCGTTGTACCCAGCTAAAAGTTATATGCTCTATGGTAACCAAATTTGAGTTGATTTTGCTAATTAAGACTATGCAGGTTAAATACTAACGGCGTATTTTGAGTGTGTGTGCATTGAAATTTTGTGATTTTTTAATGCTTAGGTACATTTATCCTGGATTTCCCCAGAAAATCTGCTGAGAACATTGGACGATAGAATTTAGAACTGTAGACACATCTTTTCATTATTATTCTGAAGAAAAGAAGTGCTCGTGAATTTTGGTTTATTCCTGGTAAAACGGCATCTGGGAGCAGAGCAGAATTTTAGAGTGACATATTCGTAAAATAAAAGGGAACTACCGGTAAGCCTTATTTTCTGAATGTGGTGAATATTCATGCGTAGTTCTGCGTATGTGGGTATTTTTTGTCCCCCCACTCTTTTTTTTGGCAGAATTTAGAATTCCTGTTGAGCCTAGAGAAAGTAATCAAAGAAGTGTAAACTTTTAAATAGCATCTTTTGTAATTACAATAACTGCAACAAGAAAGAACTGCAAAATGTATCATTAAAAATGCAGATCTATCTCATACTAGGGAATAAGTTATTTAAAATGATTTCAGGTTTTCCTTAAATACTCAGTTTTTGAGCCTTTGTGTTCTTTTTCTTCATAGTGATGAGATTGATTAATTCAAACTACTGTTTCATTTTATGTTAAGTATGATGGTGGCTTTATATCTTTTGTTAATTGTAAAGATTCACAATTTTAATGAGTTTTTTTAAAAGAGGTACTCTTATATTTTCTCTGGTAGAATAAGACAGTGCAGTATATGTTTTCATTTTGTATTACTATTTTAATAATGTATCTTCAGTTTTCCCTATGGAAGACATTTTGTGTTTCAAAACAATGGGAATTTGAGGAAATTTAGATCTTTTAAATGTCAACCATTTTCTTTACTGCTATTTTTAAAAAGCAATTAAAAAAAATCTCAGTCATCTGTTCCTTGACCACGTGACATAAATGATGATGAATGAAAATTTCCAGCATCATTAAATAAACAAAACACTGCAACATTTTCAATTAAATGGTATTATATAGCACTACATGTTAAAAATGCAGGAGTATCAGCTTCTAACGTTGGAAAGCTTGTATTAAATTTTTTAAAAATTAAAAAAATAAATAAAAGGGACTTCTAGTAAGACAGACAGGTGCTGTCCTGGTAAAATATGGAAGCATTATAAATGGATGGTGACATACATGTGCTGAATCTGAACAGATTTCTCTCATCACTTGGAATGCAGTGAGATGCTTCTAGTGACCACAGTAGCGTTTCTGGTTGCCTCACATTTCTGGTTTGTAATCCAATATAAACTCTTCCTAATTGAAATGTAATGAGGCATGTTTTGTGTTGTGTTTTATCTGGTAGTGTTTGGCTTACATTTAGGATAGTGTCTGAACTCTGCTATGTATTGTGATTTTGCTGAATTCCTTGATAATTGTGACTCAGACTTGCAGTCTTTTTACTTTTCACCTTTTCTTACTCTTCTGTTTAGCAAACTTAAGCACATAATACAAACACAGAAGGTGGTTGAATATGGACCAGTATCCATGTGATGAAAGTTCCCTCCAATCTGAGATGCAGCTTCATGAGTTTTCAGGGAATCAGGCTTTGGACTGTAATGATACTTTCAGCCATGATTTATGCCCTGATATGAGAGACATGATTTATTCAGGACTGAACAACGTGGATGTGGATCCTAGCCTTTCAGCTACAAGTATCAATAATGACTCTTTAGAAGACAACCTGGACACATTGTCTTTGTATTCAGTGAAGGACTGTGATTCTTCTAAACTCCTCGAAGACTGTGACACAGACTCACGGCCACTCTTGCATGGTGAGTTGTCCTGTTTATCTGATTTGGTAGAATGTGTAAAGCATTTGTCTAAAACAAGTGGGGGGGGGGCTTCCAGGGGTTTTTCAAGGAATGTTTGAAGCTTGGGGGTGGGTAAGCAAAACTGCTGTGTTCTCCAGTGGCTTTGAGCCATTGAGTTGGGCGGAGTGGAGACAAAAAAAAATTACCTGGAAGGATTTTTAATTTTCAAAAAACTTTTTAATGCACTGTATAGCCCACCAGGGGGGTGTATGGGGGTGAACATGGGCCCCAGCCCCCTCTACTGTTGCCCACCTGTGGCCTAAATGGAGTAAGGGAATCCTGCCTTAGATCAGTTGAGTATTCATTTTGATGGCAAGTTACTTCCATCACTCTTCACTGCTGTTTGTACACTGATGTTTTTTTCTACAATAAAGACCATACAGCATGAATGGCCGGTGCATATTTGTAAACGTACACTGAGCTCATGCTAGGAACCTGCAACTTATGCATTGCTGACATATAAAGCCTTATAAAGACTTTGATAGTAGGATTAAAGTCATTTGGGACAGATTTGGGAAACTTGTTTTATTTTATTTTAAAGCTGTCTTAAATACTTGATTTTGGTATGCTATTACCTAGCCTGAAACTGAAGGAGGGAGGGATCATGGTCCAAAGCATCATAAAGTTATATCTCAATTGGAAGAGTATTATCACTGAAATAATTATAATATGATGAAAGGAAATGTGTGCAAGAAAAGTACTAAACAGTATGATTCAAAAGGCCTTGCTGGCTGGTGTAGCTTGTTCTGTGATAGTGGCAAGGAGAAACGTTGGCCTCTGGAGGAATCCTGGGAATGAGAATTGGAATTTCATGGATTTTGAAGCTCCCTTCCAAAGCAGAATTCACCCGCCTCTCTATGAGGTCCAGGACTGACACACACATCTTCTTTTCTGCTGTCATGTGGCACCAAGTAATAACTTGGAGATGGGATATTTTTCTTCTGTGACAAAGCCCTCTCTGTTATTTAAGCCTCCAGAAGTTCCAGAGTGGAGTTACATTTGGCATGTTTGTAATGCTTCCCCCCTTCACTTGATTTCCAACAACTTTCCATTAATTAGCTGTGTTCCCACAAAATACTGACCCATAATTTTTCCAGATTATGGTTTGTAGTTCACAAGGAATTATGCTGCTACGTCTTGCATGATTCTGTCTTCTAATGTTTCACTTGCAAGCAGGAGCAGTAAAAACATACAGGAGCTTAACCAGGGTGGAAAGCCTGGACTTACTTTTGTCCAGACCAGGATTTCTGTTGCATTTCTCTTCTAAAAAGTCAAAATTTGAAGCTTGGGTCTGAAATTGGCTTCTGTTCCCAGTTTTTTTAGATAAGTGCCAAGCCGTCTGGGTTTCCGTGCAGTGTTAAGCTTTTCCATGCTGGTATAGTCAGTCCTCTGTATCCACAAGTTCTGCATCCAAGGATTCAACCAACCACAGCTTGAAAATACTCAGAAAAAAAATTCCAAAAAACAAACCTTGATTTTCCCATGCACTGAGCACTATGCCGTTATACTACACCATTTGTATATAATGAGATTTAAGCGTCCATGGATTTTTGTATCTACAGGGGGTCCCGGAACCAAACCCCAGTGGATACTAAGGGCCCCCTGTAATTTCCTGTTTTGTTTAGTTGCTCCTGATTGCAGGAAAGGATAAGTCAGAGTGTGAATTGGCACACTTGTGTATGAAACGATAAGCCAGCATCTTGAAGAATTTGGTCTTAGTACATTGAGTGAATGTGGTGACTAATTAATCCTTACAAGATAAAAGTTGGTATTCCTATTCATGTGTTGGAAAAGGGTTGGGGTGGGCACTGAGCCAGAAACTGGCTTACCTAACACTACCTAGCAAGGTAAACAAGATTTGAATTAGAGTACCTAGACCACACTCGTATTTACTGCACCAGTACCAGTAAAGTTATTTTTGCACATTTAGAATTAGGACTTCCTGCCCCTTCAGCACCAAAAGAAGTGGAACAAGGAGGCAGATCCAGTTCTGGCAGTGGAAAGAAAGGAAAGCACCAGCAAAACTCCCCTCAAGCTCCTTTTCTGGATTGCAGCCTCTGTGGGAAGGTTTTCAGTAGCACCAGTTCACTCAGCAAACATTATGTGACTCACAGCCAGGAGCGAAAACACGTCTGTAAGATCTGCAGCAAAGCATTTAAACGGCAGGACCACCTGTACGTATCTGCCAATAAAACTGATTTAAATGTATGAGGATAATTCTTGCTGCTGTAGACATATGTGGTACTTCATTTTGCGTCTCTACCTGGCAAATAACCATATAGAATTAGTATTCCTTAATCGTCATGTATGACATTCTGTCTGTCACTTAAGGAAATGGGAAAAATTTTGCTGGAGCTGCTTTGTAAAAGTTGTCTGAGTATGCTGTTTTGTGGTACATTTTCAGGTTTCATAGAACTACCTAGGGTGAATTCCAGCCATGAATAGGAAGCTGGTATTTTGGAAGCAGAGGCTTTCTAATGTTACTTTGTGATTTGTGAAAGAATTTAAGGCCTTCAGAGAACTGGGACTCTGAGCAATTGTCTAATGGGATATTGGTGCAATGATTTTACAGGAAACCTACTTGAACTAAAAAAAAGTGGAACTGTGGGAAGTTATTGAAGATTTTTCTTGGAGATGAAAAAAATAACTCTCTATTCCTGTTGTCATTCATACCTTTCCAGTAACCACATTATCTTGTTATTGAGAGAGAATTTTCCAAGCAAACTAGAGGCCTATGGCCAGAGATCTGAGCTTAGTTATCCCTAAGAGTGGTTAACTTGTGGCAAGATGATAACATTTCAGATTGGAGTTGGAGGCTTGTTGGATGGAAACACTTCTACAAACTTGTTTCAGCTAGAAAATTATCATACCAGGGAGAAGGCTGAACCTTTCTCTCTGGCATCTTCTTTTATACCTGGAGAGTTTCTCTTTGTTTTTAGAGGACATTCAGTTATGTGCACCCTCAGTCTTACGTGATTAAGTATGTAACCTCTCCCTCTCTCTCCCTCTCCCTTCCTCTCTCTCTCTTTCTCTCTTCCCCTCTGACACACACACACACACACACACTGGCCCAGACAAAGTATTTATGCCTGCAATAAACAGTGCAATAAAGCTTGAGCTCAGCAGGAGTAGGATTTTACTCTAGCTGATCTTATTGCAGCTGCATGGTACTTCTGGTACCAAATGTTCTGTTAAAGAAGTAATATCCAGGAACACCTCTAACTTTGCTAACTGATATACCTGTATTACCATATTCTTCATCACTACAACTCCTTGTATTATGGTATTATAAGAAATATATTAAATAAGATCAGAAGAGATTTTAGTGATTAATAATAAGAATTCTTCAGATTATCCCTCTCTGCAGTGCTATCATGTACTAAAGATAGTATCTGTTTTTTCTCCAAAACTTTAGGAGTGGTCACATGCTAACGCACCAGAAAACGAAGCCATTCATTTGTATAGAACAAGGTTGTAATAAGAGTTACTCAGACCATCGGTCTCTTCGTCGGCATTACGAAATGCACCATGGTTTGAAGTTGTTAAAGGATGATGAGGCTTGTGAAGGTTCCCCCTCTCCACACGAGTCACGTGTTCAAATGGGACCCAGCGGCACGAGAACTACAGAGAGGCTGGCTGTTCATCCTGAACCTCAAGCCCCTAATGATTTCCTCTTGGCCAACAGAGATTTGCTGAGGTGTATTGTCAGTAGCTTTGTTGGCCAGAAGTTTCAGTCATCTGCTTCTGCACCCTCTGTGGGACAGAATGAACCAGACTCCAGGAGATCCTTGCAACCTTGCACCTCTCTTTGTGGTCAGATTTCTTGTGTTCCCACAAGTTCTGCTACACACGTGGAAACTACTGGTGATAAAGAAGCGAAGGAACCTTATTCTTGTCAAAAGAATACAACTTCTTCCAGTATGTATACCATCATAAATCCTGGGAATTTATCTGTACTTGGACCAGCAGAGAACATAACAAATTTGCTGGACCAACAGCCACATTCAGAACCTCAGTTCCCTGTAGAAACCACACCCATAGAGTATTGGCCAAACAGTGGTATTCCTCGTTTTCCATTATTCAGAGGCCAGAAGATTCCTACTACTACTCACCAGTCAAGTGGCAGCTTCCAGTGGGTTAGAAGTATGCCAGCAGCCTGCACCAAAAACAAAGGAGGTGGTGTTTATGTTGCTCAGGTGTCATCTGCTTCAGGTCAGGATATTTCACAAGATGTTGGGGGACCTTCCCCTGCTTTTGACTCTTTGGCACATAACATGGAGCGTCCAGATGTTTTGTCATTCACTCCACTCTTAAAGACACAAGGGGAAATCCCTGGAGAGCCAAAGCTCAGTGGCTTTGAAGAAACTTTTAGGCCAGCAACAAGGTTTCCAGATGCTCCGCAGCACAGTGTTCTGCAGAAGAGCGAAACAGGGCCTGTCTTCAGGCAGCTCATTATGAAATCCCAAGAATCTTCTGTGAACCAGGATCAGCTACAAGTTCAGAGTCATCTGTTCCAGAGGATCACCAAATCTCAGCACGTTGTGTCTCACACCCAGCTTTCAGCTCCTTCACAGTTAGTAGTTGGGGAGACTGAGCAAGTGGTAGTGAAACCAGTTCAAAGCATGTTGCAGCAGCAGACCAATTTGCTTCACCCAGTTCTGGAACAAGCAGAAAAAGAAAGATCTCCCTTATATGTTAAAAAGGCCTTGGCCCAGTTTCAGACAGATTTCTCATCCAAAAGTGAAAGAGAAGGGCACCAGTCAGCCTCTCTTCTACAGCCCTTTCAATCACCTTCTGTACCACCTGTAAGCTCAGACAGCATTCCTCATGCAAAGCAGGCCAGGACCTTGAAAGCTGGATGCCTGGGATTCAAAGATTTCTCCAACACTAGCCAGTCAGTAATGTATGAAACCACCCCAGGAAACCATACTTATGGGAAGCTGAGCCAGTTGGAGAATGGCTCTCCTGGATCGAGGAAGAAAGAGAGGAGCAAGACTTGCACCAAAGAGTCAGGTGGCAAAGGGCATTCTCGAAGTGGTAGACCTCGCCGGAAAGAGAAGCCAAAGTTTGATGTCTCTTCTGTAGCTTCTCCTAGTCAGGTGGCCATGGCATCCTTTTCCTTGCCTAGTACCTCATTTGATAGTGGGGCCAGAGGAAAGCCGAAGCTGCCCATTTTCAACAGAATTCAGGTATGTTTATGTTGCACCTTTTAGTGTAGATTGGAGTGGGGAAAGTATACCTCTAGACTATTTTTCTGGTCCCCAGCGGGTTTTTTTTAAAGGTAATGTTATGCGTATGAATGAAGGTTGGTTTGTGCACAAAAAAACAACAACATTGCATGATTTATACTGCTGTGTTATTGGAATAAATACAGTTGACTTCCAGCTGACTACCTGTTGGAAAGAAAGACTCTCTGGGTTTCAAAGAAACTAGGGTGCGTGACAGTGTGGTAGAACTGCCATGAGGACATTTGGGACCAGTTTATTTTTAAAAAGTACCAAAAAAATACTAAAAATTCAGGACTCTACAGTAGAAGAGTGTGGTCTTCCAAGATCCCATGAAGGGCCATTGTGGCCTCCCAATTCCCTGGAAGTTGCCCAGTGCTGATATAGGTAAAAAACAGCAGCATGTCTTTTTTTTACCCCAAGTGGAGTAAAAAGTGATAGTGTGTGGAAAGTTAATTACAATTTCACGTGTAGTTTACAACCAGAATGCAAAGATAATTCATTGCTGCAAAAGTTACCTGTCTGGCAGCAGTAGGAAGGGCTAACGCCATTTGTGAAGGTTTGTGGGGGCTTCTGAAGAGCTTATTTTGGAGAAGAAAAGTTTTATTTTTAAAAAAATTAAGTGCATTTAATTTTTTTTCTCTTCCAACACAGGGTGGAAATATCTACAGTTTTACTAATTCAGTAAGGGAAGAGCACTTTCCCCCTGGATGGTAAGCGGGACACAGTTATGTTTTAGCAGTGTATAAAAAAGATGGAGCATGTATCTTTATTTGCTAGGCATCCATTTACTCAGTAGCAGTGAGAGTCAGAGTTACCCTTGTGCTTCATGCTTTTTCAGGTGGTTAGGAGTTTGCTAGGACCATGCTTGTCAGTTGAAAAATTAGTACACTAAAAGGCATTGCCTCATTTATTTTGCTATGCTATTTGGAATATATATGGAGATAGTAGTCATGATAGATTTGGGACCAAAAGGTTTTTTGTTTTTTGTTTCAACCAGTTCCTCAAACTTGGCAACCTGTAACATTTCCTAGGTAAAATTAAAAGAGAAAGATCACAAAAGGCAGTTGTTTGCTACTGCACCCCAAATAGCTCCTTTTAGTCCTCTGGACATATATGGGTGCTTCAAATTTCTGTCCCCCCCCCCCCGATGCCACTTATGTGTAACTCTCTGGAGCATTTATGTGTAAGAAAAAGTTATATGTGCTGGTGTGTTCATACAGAAATTTGAAATAGATTTATTACTTTGAGAACATATTGTTCGGAATGAAAACATTAAAATTGAGTAGACTATTCCTAACTGTGTCTAAGAAGCATGCACACCTTTTCCCATGCAAGGATAAGGGGCTGAAACTTGTTTCTCTGCCACTGTTCCCAAATGCCTTGTTCAAATAATTTTGAAGTGTCTAGAACTGCTTTGGCCTGTTGCTCTCTGGACCCTGAAAGAGCTTCAGCACACTTGAGTGACTCATTGAGAGGAATGAACAGGAAGAGAGAGGGAAGGAAAAAGCAGTCTTGTGACACCTTTGAGACCAACCACTTTATTCTCTGGGTGAATGAGAGAAAGAATCAACCCACTTCTTCAGCTCCTGTAACCCATGAGAACTAAAATAAGCTGGCTAGTCTTAAAAGTGCCACAAGAATTACCTTTTTTCTTTCCCAATTTATATCAAAACAGACTAACAGAGTTAATTGTTTGAAAATTGCTGTGCAAGGAGAGAGAGTAAAAGCATGCTGGAAATTCCTAGTCTAGCTCTTTTTAAATGCAAATTCATTAGGACTGGGCAGAGGATGTTCACCTTGGTGATTCAGACCTATCAATATAAGTCAGAGGTAGGACACCAGAGGCAGTGCCTTTTTGGAAAGCAGTTTGGGAATGTTTATGTTAGTATGAAATTGCTCTTTGCAACACTAACAAAAGCTGAGTTGGGGTCCTATACTTCTGCCTGTTAATGTACTGTGTGTACATACACACAGAATGTAAGGGCTGTCTGAGAAATAGCAAACCAGAGAGTATCAAATTTGGTTTATGATATGGTTCATGGCTGAGGCTTTTCAGTTGGGCTGCCGTATGCCCTGAGCATATACTTCCAGGCAGACCTTTCCAGCAGCATTTACTTATATATGATATTCCACTGAGCTTTTCTTTTTTAGTTAAAATGGTCTGCAGGTAAATGAGCTGCAGAAATTCCTTTCCAGACAGATATAAAATGCACCCTCAAGCTGAAAACATAAATACCCATACGGAGTGGGCTGAGTGTAAAGTACAAAACAGTGGAAATTCCAGGCTTCATAATATGTTTTCCCATTTCTTTTTGCTTTAACTTTTGCCATAAGTAGTAAGACTGGGGGAGGTCCTGGAGACAGGAGTGAACGTGGAAGCAGCTTTGTTTGCACGACCTGCAACCAACTCTTTTATACTGAGAGGGGCCTGAGCAGCCATATGTGTTTCTGTAGTGACCAGTGGCAGTCTCCATCAGGGAAGGAGACTCAGCAGGTAAAATAGAAGTTAAACTCTAGTAAACAAATGTTATATTCAGTGCTAATAATTAATATAAAGCTTATATAAGAAGAAAAATTGTTTATATTATAAAAAGAAGTACCACATAATGTTTGTCTTAGCAAAGGAAACCTAGTTTGAATCCTGTTGTAGCCACAGGACACAAGGCTGTAAGTCTTCAAAGTGACTAAACTGAGGCTGTTGTACTTCAGATATATCATGACTTGACTTGATTTATTAGAAAAGGTGATAATGTTTGGTAAAGTGGAAAGCAATAGGAAAAGAGAAAAACTAGACTCCTGGTAGATTGATGCCCTGAATTTGCAAGACTTTAAGATGGAGGTTGATGAATGGGTCTCTTGGAGACCTCTCATTCATAGGGTCATCGTAAGTTAAAGTTGACTTGATGGCAAATAACAACAAGAAAGTCCTGTCTTTTGGTCTAGCGCTCCTTACAGAAGGCCAGTACAAATCAAATCCTGGTTTCCTCTTAATGATAATGGAAATATCAAGAGACAACTGCTGGTTGAGTCTTCTTCCATGCCACCCTCCTCTGGGACACATTTTCACCTTCTTGGTATAGCTGCTGTTAAGGGATACATGAGCTCTGACATTAAACTCTGTAAACAATAACCAGGGCTCTTGTTTCATTGGGATTTGAAATAATGGTTTAATGTAGATCACTGCTGAAAGTAACAGGAGACAAGGTTGACCCAAGAGATTTTGCTGTGAGTCAAAATGCATAGCACCCCAGCTGGCCAAATTATTTTTGCAACTAAGGCAGAAAATGTCCCAAACACTTCTCTCTTCATTCCTGGCAATTTACAAATATACCATCATATTGAATTCAGTAAACATGTTCAGGGATTGTTGGGTCGGCCATACAGAAAAATACAATAAATTCCAAAATCCATAGAACAGTGAGACCTTTGTTAGACCAGCTAAAAGGTATGAAATACCTCATGCAAACTTTCAAAGCTCCCCTGGCTTGTTCATTGGACAAAAATGTTAAAAATCATACAGGAGAAATAAAAAAGTTATGTTAAAGTCACAGGCCAATGTTTTGTCTTAATATGGTCTGGAGGTATATCAATGCAGGCATTTACCATGTGGGAAATGGGAAACAGCCATAAAATCCAGGCACTTTTTTTCCTTCTGTCTGATTTTTAACACCTTTGCCTGGTGAAGAAGTCAGTGGTGAAGAAGTGTTGGTGAGATGTATTTTGTGGTTTTTGGTTGGCCCAATACAGGTATTACTGTTCTGTGGATTTTGGAATTTACTGGATTCAGTAATTAACCATTTCCTGCCTTTTCATCTAGAAGCATCAGTAATGTCAAGCATATTCTTTCCTCTGTTGTTGGGAAACTGTAGGAGGCTGCAGCAAGGGGAGGGCAAGTTGGGAATAGAAGATTCCTTCCTTCCATCTGTATGTGTATACGTGCCTTCAGGTTGCTTGTCATCTTATGGTGACCCCATGAATTTTATAGGGTTTTCTTAGGAATACTCAGAGGTAGTTTTGCCAGTTCCTTCCTGTGAAATATAGCCTACAGCACCTGGTATTCATTGGTGGTCTCCTATCCAAGTACCAACCAGGGCTGACCTTGCTTAGCTTCCAAGATCAGACAGGATCTGGTGCCTTTATAGTAATTAGGCCCTTTTCCTTACAGTTTGTACCTTATTAATTCAGTGGTAGAGTCTGGTGAGAGTGGATGGGCATGGAACGAACCCCCTTGCCTTGCCTTCCCTTTTTAACATTTTGAAGAGTTTATGGGCCTTGCAGGGAAAAGCATTACTAATATCAGGCATATTGTTTCTCCTACTGTGCTTCTGGGCCATGTAGCGCTGTCTAGAGACCTTATCAAGAAATGAATATGCCTGGCATAACTGCAACTTCCTCTTTGTTGATCAAGAAAATCTGCCTCCTAGTGTCTGATGGTGATATTTTAGGCTATGAATCAACTAAAGCTAGCTAATTTAAAAAAACAAAAAAATCTGCCAAATAATTCTTATGTGCACGCCCCTACTATGTATGCCTTAGTATACATTATAGGTGTCTAGGTTTCACGGTCCTGAAACTGTGGTGGAAAGGGACTCCTTTTTTCAGGGGGTATTGTTTCTAATTTTTTTTTTTAAACACCATAAGTTGTTACTATCTGCCCCAAGCCCTTTGGAAGAAGCAGACCTGAAAATGAAATAGGTTAAAATAACTAATTAGTCTCAGTATTGTATTTAGTGTTCTTATTGCTAGAATGTGCAATTTTTTTTATAGATATGTGTATATTTCCTCTCCTTTAAGGCATATGAGGCAGAAAATTTACAAGCTCAGAAACTGTCCTTCAAGGCAGCAGGGGATGGAGACACTCCTCCTGAAATCAAAAGGCCTTCAGAAGATGTAGCAGTAGCACCTTTTGTAATTCCTGTCTCAGTACCTGTAACAGCTACAAATCAGCAGCAAGAGAACACAGTGGGTGCTGATTTCTGTTATTAAACTCCAATTATATGAAGATATGTTAAATGTTCAGGACCTAAATGATGTAATTGATAGAGGTGCATTGGGGCTTTGTGCTTAGTTATATAGCGTGTTTCTAAAATTTCAACCTGTGTTGAATGGCAGGAAAGGATTTGTACTGACATAAGCCTTGTCAGGAATTTCTCTCTGCCAGGCTGCTGCCAGCCAAGGAGGAGAGAGGTCAGAAACACTTGGGGAGTCCAAATATACCAAACACCAGGAAAACACAAGCCGAGCCAGGTCAAGGTCCAGTCCAAAGGTTCAGGAGGTAGAGATCCATCTGGAGGGTTTCAGGGAGCAGGAGACACAAAGGTTGTGAGGGCTTGCTAATAATTTGCTGCAAGCAAGGAGCAGCCATGCTGGCAGACTTAAATAGCCCGTGTGAGCAGGTGTTGCTCGTTATTGTTTCCTCAGCCTAGTCCAAGCAGCCTCCTTCTCAGCAGCCCGTTTCAGCCTTCTGTGTGATTGAGGGCTGGTGGGCACAGGGGGCTGCAACTCCTCTGCATCACTGCTGATTCCCTCTCCGTCCTGAGCTGGCCGGGGCAACTCAATCTCTGTTTGACCTTCCAGTGCAGGGGATGTTTGCAGGTTGACTTGCTCAGTCACTGGCCCAGCCCCCTGCACAGTCAGTTGTTCCTCAATCACAGCATCATCATCTGTCACAAGCCTGGTCTTAGACAACGAGAATTAAAATATTTTGACATGTTGCTTGTCCGGCATCAGAGAACTTTGAGTGTTTCTGTAGCACAGCTGCAAACGTAAACTGGGGCAAATCAAATGTTGTACAGGTACCTCTGTATCATTGTCCTGGAACCATTTATTTACTTAGCAGGTGTGTAGTGATTTTGGAGTGTTTAAAGCTCTTCATGGCCATTTCTTTATTATAAATCAGAGTGAGAATCATGTAGCCCTCCATGTGATGTTGCACTGCAGCTTCCAGCGTTCTTTAGTATTATTGTCAGTCTCTGAGGAAGGTTGTGAGACAATAGCTCACATAAGTCACCTAATGATGTCCCTGCAAAGCTGGGCATTTGACTTGTAGTTCAGCCTCTTCACCACTGTGCTGTACCAGAACTCTGGGCATGGGAATTTTTCATCCCTTAGATCTTAGTATATCAAGTCCTGTAATTTCATCAAGTCCCAGAGTTTCTTTAGCTATTGCTTAATGATCTGCAGCTGTTGACCTGAGTTTCCAGTTCTCTCTTGTCTTTTTTGACAAGGAACTTCATTGAAGTGATTGCTGTCATTTGCCAGACCCAAAACCTACTGTTATTGAGCTGGTCCCTGTGTTTCTTCTGCCTTACTTGATCAAATCTATTCTTGTGTCAAAGACCAAAGGATCAGTCTGACACAGGCTTTCCGAAATACGGTTTCAGTCTTTTTGTGTGTGTGATTTGCACTCTAGTATGCATTCCCAATGTTCCTGCTATTTCCCCCATTGCCATAGAAGATGTAGACAGTCATGCAGTTCTGCCACACCCTTTGCCATTAAGATACTTTCCACCTCTCCTTCTTCTTCAAGGACAATAGTCCAAGATAGTTTTCTCTGCAGCAAGGGAAACTGTCAAGATCCCAAAGACTGTCCATATTCCATGGTCTCTCCTTTCACTCAGATCCAGTCATCCTCTCTTTTGTTCTGCTCTACAATAGTTCCTCCTCCCAGAATCTTACAAATGCAGTTTCCCAGGGTCTTCCCTCTCTCATCCAAATGGCAGCTGCAAATGTCTCATCCCCCAAATGCTGTTGGTAGCAAAGTAAGATTTCTATGGCCCAGAAGTGACAGCAGATTGGTCAAGAAGGGAGAGACACAGTGCAAACCCAACTCAGTAGCTGGAGGAACAGAGCTCTAATTTTCCACCCACCAGGAGGCTTCCACTTTCTCATTCCCAGCAGTTGACACAACTTTGTACGTGGGTAGCATCAGAGTTACCAATAATGGTAGGAGAGAGAAAGAAAATAGCTATAGTAGACAGATGAGCAGGAGGTAGAGGAGCAGGACAATGATGTCATAATCCTGTCAGCCAATAGACCTGCTGGATCATAGGGAAGAAGAAAACCAAGTCCTGTGAGGTACAGTTGAAAGAGCTGGGTATGTTTAGCTTGAAGAAGAGAGAGGGATATGTGATGGCTATTTTCAAATATCTGAAGGACTGTCATGTAGAAGATGAAGCAGATTTCTTTGCTCCACAGGACAGGTGTAGAATAATGGGTGGAAATTTCAAGAAATGGGATTTTACCTAACAGCAGATTTCTTTGCTCCACAGGGCAGGTGTAGAATAATAGGTAGAAATTTCAACAAATGGGATTTCACCTAAATATTAGGAGAAACTTCTAAAGGCGAGAGCTGTTCAGCAAGTATCTTGCAATGTGGTAGGTTCTACTTTGCTAGAGGTATTAAAGTAGAGGCTGGACAGGACTTCATCAGAGATAGTGTAGTGGCAAGATCCCAGCCCTGTACAGGGTGATGTACTAGTGTACTTTCCAGCTCTGTAATTCTGTGATTCTTGATGGTCTCTCAGGTATGTTGGTCTCAAGTGAGAAACATCTTGTGCTGCATACTTTACGATCAGGCACGAAGCAGATCACATAGGTTTTCTTTTTCCAGCTAGCAGTTTCAGATTGCATGAGTTCTTTCTGTCTTTTCAGGTTGATGAGAAGGAAAGGCAGGATGAAAAGGATCTCCAGGAAGGCATACCACCAAAGAAGAAGAGGCGAACCTGTCCAAAGTCACTATTCATCCCACCACCTCCACAAGTCTGCAGTGAAGTACAGCCGGGCACTAGAGGATGCTACCAGAGTAACCTTCGCTCACCTGTCTTCCTCATGGATCACCTTCTGCAGGGCTTAGTCCAATGCTCCCCATATACTCCTCCACCAATGCTCAGCCCCATTCGTGAGGGTTCAGGGCTGTATTTCAACACTCTTTGTTCCACCTCCACAAACACTGCTTCTACCAAGACATATAGCACAGTTTTAGGTATGTAAAATAATCACCTTGTAACACTCTGAATATATGAATCTGCTTTATGCCGCACTAAACTGTGAATCTATTTAGCCTTAAACTGTCTGCTTCTAGATTTCCTAGAATTCATGAAAACAGGGATGTTTCCAACTTCACCATCTGATATCCTTTAAATGGGATTTCAGGGGATTTCATCAAACACCTTCTGCATACAAACCATGTACTTGCACATATTGGCGAAAGGACTCCCTGTTTAGTGTTGGTTATGTCACTTTTGGGCTCCAAAAGTAGCACTGCACTTGGGAGAACCTGTGGAAAGCGGTTGGTTGAGTTTAGCCTGCTGAGATAAATCAGTTGAACAGGGAGGTTTTCTGAACTGCCATGAAAGCAGTCAATCAGGTGCTTCAGGCTAAGTAACAAACCAGTGCGTCCTACAGTAAAATGTATCATTCATGAAAGGAGTATTCCTGTATTCCAGCCATTTATTTCCTCCAAGAATGGCATTTGTCTTTCTTCCATTGCTATGTCTTTTTTCCTTTTTCAAGGATCACTCTAGTTTTGTGTCCACAGATCTTCTTCAGTACTAGGAAAGGATTGCTGTTCTTTTAAAAAGCATGCTTCTGCAACCCTAGAGTTTCCCTTGAACATGTTTATATACCACCTTTATTTCCCCTCCGTCACTCTGTTTCATTGACAGTGCTGCCAGCATTTCCGACCTAGTTTACTGGTAGTGATCTTGCTGTTAACATTATTAGAGAGGAAATTGGGGATCCAACCAGGTAGAGTCTATCAACCTCTGTGTCTATGAGACTAGAACGGGGAGGCTATCCCAGGTAAAAGCCTCTGGGCTACCTTTTTTAGAGTCGACCTGTTGAAACGATAAGATTTACATAGCTGTTACCATTCAGCAGCTGATCCAATGGGTTTACTATAGTTGGAGCTAGCAATTTGATTTAGATATTTGCGTAATAAGATCCTGCAGGGATTTTTTAAAAAGAAAAATCTCATTTTACTACATAATCGTATTGATGTTTACTTAGAAGTAAGTCCTGCATTGTTTAATGGAAGTTAGTCTCTATTAAAAGTGTTTAGGATTGCAGCCAGTAATATAAGTGCTTCAGCATTCAGGAGTGGAGCTTTTCATTTGCAGCAATCCAGGAATATATTTTGGGTGCTGCAAGCTGCAGACTTTTTAAAATGTTTGTGTTTACCGGTTTCATTCCACAGGGGTCAGTGAATGCTTGTGTGATCCAAAACTATGTGTGTGGGTGGGTACATGCCTTCACGTTGCCCGTTGACTTATGGTGACCTCATGAATTTTGTAAGGTTTTCTTAGACGAGGGATGTTCAGAGGTGGTTTGCAAGTTCCTTCCTCTGAAATATAGCCTACAGTACCTGGTGTTAATGGTATTAAAAAGATAGAGGAAGCCATGCTGGTTCCCTGGTGCAGATGTTTTATGGGAGTGACCCACAGAAAGTCAAGAGAAAGAATGGGGGAGGAGGATTCTGCTGTCTTCGTTGTATTTCTATCTTTTGTTTTCCAATTTAGATGGAATGGATGGAGCCCTTTTGTTCTCGCTTGTGAAAGACACCACCAAAATCAGCATAGAACCGTAAGTGAGGGGGTGGGAATAATTATAAGCAAATGCAATGATACCTCACATTCTCCTATTCTCTGGGTTGGTGAGAGAAAGAATCCATACAGAATGGGTTTCACCCTGTCATTTCCCAAAGACAGACAGGTAATGTTACAAACAATTGATTGATTTCTTAGGTCAGCTGTCCTGAGTCTTCAGTTCTTTCTCTGCTTGTGCCAAGAGCAGAGCAATTTTTCTTAAATCCTTCATCACTTTCTTTGTCTCAAATATTGTGTACAAAAGAAGGTATAGATGGGCAATCTGTTTCTTAAAGCACTAATCTTGATTGTGGTAGCTTGTTTGTTGTACAAACATATTGGGAAAGTGAGGAAGTCTAGCTGAGAGACAAAGCAGCTTTCTTTTTTTTCTGTCCTGACTTTAAATAGAGACTTTTTCAATTCCATCTAAGTCAGTGGAGTGGTAAATTGATTAGATAGGATCGTATTATGAAAAGCTTCCGGATTTGATCAGTTCTACTCTTAAAAGGTTTGTATTTTTCAAAAAAGCCACAGAGTCAGTGAGAGTCTGTTGCAGCAGATTTAGCATCCAGCAGATATATTTGGAAGGGGCCTTTTCTTCAATGTCAGGACCCCAGGCCATTTAGGGCTTTTAAAGTTAATACCAGTACTTTGAACTAGGCCCAGAATTGGTCTGAAAGCTGGTCATAACATTTCTGCTCCTTTACCTCTTCTTCACCTCTGCCCTGGCTGTCTAGACTGTAAAACATCCAGACAGAGATACTATCTCTTCTGTCTACCATTTGTAGATACTAAATCAGTGTCTAATTACAGCAATTATACTGTCTTAGACCCAGAAAACCAGGATAAGTGAATTTGCTTTTATTTATGTTCCCCTTCAGGAGGCCAATTCATTTTTATTTTTGGTTCAAGCTTCATGAAAAATTTTGGAACCCCTGGGGACGCTGCTCTTATAGAAATGAAATTTGAAAACTTCTTTGTATCTTTCAGATTTGGTCTAACAAACATCATCTTTGCTGCTAATTTTGTGTCGGTCTCTTGATTTACAGAGTTTATTCTTTACTTCTTCTGTCATTCCAGCCACATTAATATTGGAAGTCGTTTCCAGGCAGAAATACCTGATCTCCAAGATAGATCATCAATGGAAAACTATGAACATCCTGCTTCACTAGTGTGGAAACCATGGGGTGATATCACAACCAATAAGGAAACACAAAAAAGAGGTGGGTTGATAATTTGCCTTCCAAAGCTAACTCCTCCCCAAATACAGGTTCCACCACTTTTCTTCTGAATTAGTGCATTTTCAAAACATTTTCGAGCTTGGAGCTTGCTAATTTTTTTTTAAATCTCACTTGCAGTGACAGACCTGTTAAAATTGGCCTGCTCCAGTGCTATGCCAGGGGGAGGGACCAACCTGGAGCTAGCTGTCCATTGTCTGCATGAAGCCCAGGGAAATATACTGGTAAGAGGCAATAAATTAATTGTAGATAATACCAAGTCTTGTTCTCTTTTGTGCTATTAAGGATTTCAGGATGTTGGGTTGTAAAGGGAGAATGCCAGAAAGTGACTATAAGGCCTAAACGAAGGGGTAAAAGGGAAGATGTGTTCTTTTAGGGTGGTTCAGGTTTAATACCATCTCTTTTTTTGTGTGTTAAATATGGTTTGGGAGAGGCTAGACCATTCTTCATGGTTTCTGTGACTCACACATGCAACTGTTCAGATGTCATTCTCCTCTCTTTACACCTAAGTTTCTCTTACTTATTTATGTTTGAAAAGAGTTTCTTTAAAACAATTAACAGGAAGCACTGGAGATGTTGTTACTTCAAGGACCACAGAAGTCACCTTTTCATCCTCTCGCTAACTATCATTACTCAGGTAAAAGAGAATTGCCTACATTTGGTCAAGACTTAGCCATAGCCATCCTGAAACCCATATGAATTTTAGCAGGTTATCTACTGTGGTGGAGGGAGTGCATTGAAAAGTCAACGGTTGTAAGGTTATGCATATCCTTAGGATTAAACTGCATGGCTGCAGCCTTAAGTATATTTGAAGACCAAACTGTGCACGTCCCACTGTATTCTTTGGGGACGTTTTAACATTCAAAGGCACATCTGTATCGAAAGAATCCAATGTTTGAAAAAGCATGTAATCTGAACATTTCAGTCCAGGCAAGCTACTCCTCTCATTCCCTTTGGGTTGAAAGGATTGTGAAGTCTGATGAGAAACAAATGGCATGTTAATTGCACAGAAGATTGTGCAGAAAGTCTCCCAAGTATCAGTGGCTCTTGTTTGCCCTCACAGTGATGCTTAGCATGTGAGGCCCTGTAGTGACACCAAAGGGGAGAAGCATGCCAAAAGATGAAAGCAGTAATCTACTTTATAGTTCATTCACTCAGATCAGTTCAGGAACAGCAGAATTCTTTTGTTTGGTTGCATGTACCCCTAATTCAGACTGTTTAGAAAAAGTCCTAATTATGGAAATCACAGATTATGAACTACCAGAAAGAATATTAGTAACCATTTTGCATTCCTGAAGAGTTACTTTCTTAAAAAGGAAAAGTGAAGTTTGTCACTTTGAAATTTATACTAAATATGTTGCAAGATTTATCATAGTTGCTAACTGGAAGAAGACATACTGTCTAGTTTTGTAATTGCATAGTTAAAGTCTGGAAAATAACAAATAGGAAGCAACACTAATCAGCGTTGAAGAGGTGGTCAGTTCTCATAAACATACTAAAAATTGATCATTTTATGTTGAGTAAGACAAGAAACAATGATCACTGTTCATTGTTACATTTTGTGTTCATTATGAAATAATGTTTAACTCAAATATTGATTCAAAACTGAACATAACTTTGTGTAATTCCAAACATATTGACAGACTTGTTGCTATGCCTTGCCAAAGGAGGTGAGCAGACAAGAACAGAGCAGTGAAGATTTTAATTTTGTGAGAGCGATATCCATTAATCAGATTGTCTGTGCTTAGGATTTGTCTCTTGTGGGTACTCTAGGTTCACATCTGTGGACTGCAACTGAGAAGCAGCTGTTTAAGAAGGCATTTGGCTTGCACAAAAAGGATTTTTATCTCATACAAAAAAAGGTAAGATATTGGTAGACCAAGGATACATTTTCCAGATTGCTTCATGTCACAAATGAAAGGGTTCTTGTTTGTCTGAAGGCTATCTTTTTGTTCTATCTTTTAATACTCATTATTTTAGCTTACTTTAATTATTTCAAAAATCTATTAATTATTTTAAAATTATGCAAATATGGGACTCTCTCTGTCTTGAACAAAGATGCTCCCTGCTTACCACATATCTGTGATTGCATCTAACCTGAGATTCAGTTGACATTAGTAGAGTGGAGAGAAAAATGACAACTGCTGCTTACCTGCTGTATATGTAATATTATGTTAGTTACTCCTTGCATGCTCACTTTGAAAATTTCTTCTTTTTTCCCCCCTTCTTCCTCCTTTGATAGATACAAACTAAAACTGTTTCCCAGTGTGTTGAATACTACTATAGCTGGAAAAAAATATTAAAATTTGACTGCAGTCGAGCACAAATGGTAGAAAAGAGGAAGAGAGAGCAGGATGAGGTAGAAATGGATGAAGAAAAGGTAGAGAAAGCTTGCTGGGGATGTGGCTGAGGTTTAATGAATTAAGTTCTGCCCTTTCTCCAACAACAGGCCCTCTCCCATTTTAAGCAACTTTCAATTCATGTAATTTATTGAATCTGTTGTACCACTATGTCTCATGATTTAGAATTATTCTTGACCAAACTAGATGTAATATTAATCCCCCCCCTTTTTTTTTGTATAGTAAATAATAGCAACATAGAGTGAGTAGGTTTAGCCTTTTGCTCCTACTGTGATCCTGACCCAGGGGAATCAATACAAATCAGGACTGCAGCAGAGGGCAAAGAGTCAGAGCCCCCTCCTCTGTGTTGCAACTATTCAGAAACTAAAGACATATAGTCCACTCCTGATTAACTTCATATCTGCTTTGGTCCTTAGTATAGTTGTCTTGTGGTGGTGGGGTTAGACAGCGCCTTACATCTGGTCTCTTTATTGCCTATGTCTTTTTGATAACTCCCAAGTATTACGTTCTTTTAGGATGGTTCAGGCTTGATACCCTCCCTAAATACTAACGTACCACATGTTGCTAACTATATTTTAAATTTGGAAATTAATTGTGGAGTGCTTTGTTGTCTTTGCTGAAGCTCAGTGGTGTGAAAGCAAAACATATTTCTCCTGGGAACTTCCTAGTTGTGGTCTTCCTTAATATCTTTCTGACACCAGTCAAAAATCTTTTAAAAATAATTCTAGTATCTCAATTTCTGCTGTATGCTATGGTTTCAGTACGGTTGTTTTAGCTGTACAAAGATTATTTTGTGGTACTCTATATTATCTAATGGTAGCATACATGGTTGTTTATAGATTTTTTTTTTTTGGTGCTGTTTCATTTATTGATGACTTACGTTGGGGAAATAATTTTAATTGGTTCTTTTTGTACCTTGCCTAAAGAGCTCACTCACAGATGAAGTAAATTAGGAAAAGTAATGGAATGAATTTACTTAATTAATGAATACACAAAATATCTGATGTGACTTTGATAACTTTCAGATTGTGTGCAGCCCAAAGAAAAGGCATTGGCATGTGCCTAAACAGGAGAATAAGCTAAAGCCAAGGAATTACAAAAAAGCAGCACAGAGCACCTTCAGTCCAACCTGCAGCCAGAAGGAAACACTAGATAGGCCTAGAAGCACAGGCAGTCAGGGTGTGTTCCCATGTAAAGAGTGTGCCAGGTAGCAGTTCATTCATTGCATTGATTTATTGTGTTTATTTTGACAAGTCTAGTTGGTGCTTAACCAAAAACATGGTTTGTCCCTCTCCTTTCCTTGGGGTGGCTCACTGTCACAGTTTGGGAAGCTCTTCCATAGTTCAAATATATTGCAGTGGACCTTCCATATCTGTGGGGGTTCTTTTTCAGGACCCTGCTGCAAACGGGAAAAATCATGCATACTTGCATTCTGTATTATTAAATGGTGATGACATGCATGCTGTGACAGTTCAGTGTGTCACTGCCATTTTAGTATAGCATGAGACACTTTGCAATTGTTTAAATTACAGATCTGAAGGCCACTTACATGGGGGGGGGGTCTACTGTACCACTCTCCCTCCCTGTCCAAAAAACCTCTTCTCTAAAAAGCATTGGGGAGTGAGGAGACATTACATTCTTTCCTTAATTTTCCAAGCTGGAATTTTGTATGTATTTCACTGCTATAGTGTCCCAAGTAAGAGCGCTGGGGAAAAAAAATGTGGTCTTTATCTTCTGCCTACATCTAGAGTGTTTGACAAGATAAAAAGCCGAAATGCTCACATGAAGCGCCATCGCCTCCAGGAGCAGATGGAACCAATGATAAAGGTTAAGTGGCCCATAAAGCATCTGAAAAATGAACCAAAGAAAGAAGAAAGAAACTTGGATGTTGGTTTCCTGCAGTGGTAACTGGGAAGGCACCATTCCAGAGTAAGTATGCTGGTAAACCTGTGCACACCAGGGAAATAAATAAGAATAATGCTGATGCTTTGTTCATTCATGGGTATAGAAGTGAAATTTAGTTGATAAGCAAAATAGTCTGAATTTTTGTTTACAGTTTTAGTAGCATAGACAAGGCCAGAAAAACAGTAGTGGTTAGTATAAATATTCTAAATAAAATATTTTTCTTGTGTGAATTCACCTAAATTGGAGACAGAAAGGAAATCTTCCTGTGTATCTTCAAAGGAATATCATGGCTTTTTACAGGCAGAATTTAACATAATGGATGACACTGGGCCGCCACTAAAAATGGCATAGCCATAGCTGCATTTTCTCTAGTCTTCCATTAGCGAATTCATAATTCATCATGCTGGGGATTTCTCCATTACCATAGCGATAGGGGAGACAGGAAAATTCAGTGATTGTATTTGGATTTTGGATCATGATTTTGAACAAGACAGTGTTCCTAGCTTATTCTGTTGTTCTCACTAGCAGGAGTAGCCAAGTGGGCATGATTGAACAGTGTACACTGAAAGCACATTTGCTTGTTCACAATGATTGTGATCTCTGAATATGGTCAGTATGGTGATATGGAACTTCCTGTGTGATGTAACAAGATAATACAGAGAATGAGGGAGAGCTAGAAAAAGTGGTAATAATTTTTGGTGGCAGTCCAGCAATGCATGCATGGGCAGCTTCCGTGGATATAGGATCCACTTTTGTTCTCTGGAATTTGGAGAGTTGCAACCTTCTTCCAAACTCCTCATAGCAAAAAGTACCCCTAGAAGTTTGAAGGGGGCATAATTTGCCATTTTTGTGTAATTTTGTGTAATTGGGCATCTTTCCTGTTCTAGGTTAATTTTTTTTTCTAGAACAGGAACTGACCAGATGTTCACGGCCCCCTGAGGGGAGGGTGAAAATTACATACAAATCACAGATCTTGTCTCCTAGAGGCTTCTGTAGGTGCTGCTTGCTATTTGGGAAACTCACTTTTTCAGAGTAACTTGAGGACCCATACCGCGGTTCCTGAGAACCTACATGCAGCCTGTGGACTACACTTTGCCCACCCTTAATGTCATGGTTTTCAGAGGGATAGCTTAGTTTGCTGCAGTAAAATAAAACATTTTTACATCTTAAAGACTTAAACACATTCATTATGGAATGCATTTTTTCTAGATATACTGTGGTGGGTTGCTTGCAGCCTTCAGTACCAACACAACAGTTTTGGTTGAGGTCATGTTTTGCTAAAATAAAAGTATAAGTGTGGCATTCAGTACCTTATGATTAAACCTTACATAGAAAATAAAATGTATGTTAAGGGAGCCTGCATTAATTCCAGTTATTCACAGTTGCAAGTACTGTACACTATTGAGTTGCCAGCAACTGTAAAATAGCTTTTGTGCAAGTATAGGGTTGCTTATTCCATTGTTTTCCTCAGTTATAGAAAAAAAGATTTTCTCCCATGTAATTTTATGAATAAATCCCATTCTCTTCCCCTTCTCTGCTGCTTTCTCTTTCAGGGTTCTAGTGTGTATATATATTTTGGAGGCGAGGACGGAATAGACCAATCACTGAGAAATCACCATTGTATTTAGTATCTTTTTTGGGACTGATGTTTGCACAGCTGCTTTTTGATTCACTCTGTAGTACTGTGGTTATTGTTATTTTGTATGCACTCACAGTGTTCCTTATTAAATTGGGTTCCACATCCAAAGTTGGTAACCTGTGCCTGGATTCTCCCAGATAGTTCTTATGCCAGAGGATAAAAATAAAGTCCAAACAGAATGGGGTCACACAACTTCAATGCAGCCTTCCCCAGCTTGGCGGCTTCCAGACATGTTGGACAACAACTGCTTCACTGGCTTATCTCTATATTTCAGAAAGTACTTTTGTGTAAAAAAGCAAAACTAAGCTGAAAGTTTTTACTTTATCCATTGAATGTTTCTCACTCCAATAGATGTAGTATTGTCCTTTTAAAGTACTGAACTGTTACTTTGCATAAGTAATTCAGCCATAAAGAGGGAAAAAAATGCCTAAGCAAAACAGTACATGATCCCCCCACACGTCAGTTGAAAATTAATGCAAATCAGTTTGTGTTGCGAGCTTGTATCTCCATACACCAGGGATGACTAATGTACACAGAATGCATCATTACTGCCATTCTAGCCTCACTGAGAACTTGTGCCCAGGGCTAGGACTGTGGTAACCTTCTTTGTGAAATCTTTCCCCATGGGTCTCATGACTTAAAGTGGTAGGAGTGGGAATATATCAATTAGCAGTGAGAACAAAAGAAGGCAGGGCCATGGCTCATGAGGGCAGGTTATAATTCACCATCTCCAAGGGTCTGTCTTGCTTCACCATCCATATCTATGCAGTAGTGAAGAGTTCACAGTGCTCACCTTTAAGGTAATTGGCTCAAGGAGAAAATATGTGGTGCAGAACTATTCACTTGCCCCTTCCTCAGATGTGCGTATCACCCCCAAATCTGTGACTGCCACTGGCTTAAATAGCTGCTGTTTACAGTAAACAGTAAGACTGCTACAGTTCTGTGCAAATGTTCACATGTTTTACTTGAAAGAGTTAGTTTCTCCAGAAGAGCAAAGCCTGTCTCTTTATAAGGCTTATAAATAGATGCTCACCTGGCTTGACACTAAGTGGTAAGCTGGAATCTTTCACAAGAAGCAAGAATCATTGCAACAATTAGAGGTGTGTGTTACTTTAAAATATATAGTGTGGACAGCTAGGCTAATAATTTTTGTTGATTAGGTTATCGTAATGGATGCTTGTAAGTAATTAGAACTATGGTGTTCAGAAAATTAGACTTTTCTTCAGCTCTGTTTAGTTTTCCATTCAGCCACTTATGCCCCTTCAAGAAACATAAGAAATTCCTGCAGCAGTACTTTTGAAGGCTCCTGAAGGCAAGTGTGAGCAATGAAAAAACGAATCAGCATACCAATGGAGAAAAAGCAAACTTGCTCCCCCCCCCCCCGCACAATTGGAAGTACAGAGTACCCTGCAGTTCAGTAGCATATCCACTCCAAAATGGCTTCAGAGGCGAACCACGTGTAAAACCCTTTAGTATGGCAAAGCACCACATTCTCAGACAGCAAGAAGGTGCGATCCAATAATCGGTTAAATCCCATTGCCACACAGGAGCCATGTTAACACAGTATCAGATTTTAACTTGCTGTCCATGGGTTCTTTCCTGCTTCGTCGTCTTGGTCCAAATGAGGTTTATTGGATCCTTCTTAGTCTTTCCTGACTTACTTGGGACCCTCTCCAACAACCACACCCTAGAGACATGAGAGGAACAGTACTTATGAGCCCAGGATCCTGAGAGCATTTATATAAGAAGGATTCATTAATTAGGCCCACAGTGGGGAAGACTTAAGCTTGCCTCTCAACGCATAAGTTTTTGCATGCTAGGAACCAGAGAGGGGCAATAGCTGGCCTTTTGAGATGATGCATGATTCCAATTCCTGTCAGCTCTAGACAGCATAGTTAATGCCAAGGGATAATAGAAACTACAGTTCAACAATACAGGGAGGGCTAGAAGTTAACCACCCCTGCAATAAAACCTCTCCTTTCAACAGCAACATTATTATTTGTTTTATATACTTCTCGCCAACAACACTCCACGGATAATGCATTGTGTCCTCATACATTCACAAGTACTTCTCACATAGTAATTCATAGTATATTTGGAAGTGGGTTGGGGATTTTGTAACCAAGTTCAGCTCCTACCCCTGTTCCTCATACCTGTTCTTTCTGTGTACTTCTAGAATGCTTCAGGGTAGGTTATAACCACACACACTAGCCAGGGATTAGTACAGTTCTCATACTTTTCCATGTAAACACACACTTGTGCAGTGAAAATTCATAAGCACATTAACCTTGCTAAAACAAAATCTTCAAACAAGTTTAATATTTCCTCTACTCTATATGAACTGCCTATACTATTCACGCTTTCTCTCTTGCTAGACATAAGAAAGCAGCTTAGAGCACTGAAGCGTTTAAATCTTTAGCACAACTGATAAATAACAAGAACAAGAGTTTTTAAAGTGAAAACTGTCACAGTCTTTACTTCTGTGCAGTGGAGACACTGCAGCAATAGTCTTTCAGCTTTTGTTTACTATACTTCCAATTTCTTTTAAAAGCATGTTTTATTTTAACCAACTTTTTGACAAAAGGAGAGCCAGTGTGATGCACTGATCTGAGTGTTGGACTAGGATTCTGGGAGACCATGGTTCAAATGCTCACTCAGCCATGGAACCCCGCTAGGGATCTTGGGCAAGTCACTCTAAGCCACAGCTGAAGGCAATACCAAACCTCCTGATTTAAAAAAAGGCCTCTCCTGGATCAAAATTGGTGGGTGCGGTGGGGGGGGTGTAGCAGAAATGCCTCCCATGCTAATATTTTTTAACCCCAGGGAGACCTGGAAGCCACAGAAACAGCCCTGGGGAGGGCTGCATGCAGCCTACAAGCTGTATTTTTCCCACCCCATTCTAAAGTAACTGAAACACACATGCATGCATGGACCCACAGAGCACTATCACATACTTGTCCAGGCAAGATCTCTGAGCTCTGAAATCATTTCTGCATTCTTCTGTCTTCTCTCCAAAATAGTTAGAAACATAATTCTAGTTCCCCAGCTATTTTTTCATGGATCCACAGGATTTGCCCTCCAGAAAATCACAGATATCTTTTTAAGGAACCATTGAACATGGTCCTTGTTCTTTTTTTCTGTTTCAGTCTAGAACATGCCTTTTAAAGAAGAAAATCACTCTTTATTTAGCGAAAGACCTACCACTATAGCAAAACCTATGAATAAGTTTAGGCGGCAGGCAAATTTGTTTTTAAATTAACAGGCAGAGTCTAGCTCTGACCTTTAACTATACTAAAGTGACCTGAAGGCCAAGCCTTCTTTCCAAGCTCTGTGGCCTTTGTCTTCCATCTCCCAGTGTACTGACCATGCCCGAATTCTCTGGGTAGCCTGTCTGCTTTTTCCACACCAAACTTTCAGAACTGGTTGTGCACAGTCTTAGTCAGATTCTCATTGCCATTTCTCATAGATTCTAAAAAATCAAAATTTTGATGCAAGAAGAGAATTTGGTCCAGATTTTCAGGGGCAAGTACACCCCGCCTGTGCTCCAGGGCACTTTCACTGGCAGCAAAGGCCTGATCTGGTGGCACAACCGTTGCAGGTATGGCCAAGTATTGCCGGGCTAGTCTGGCTACAGAGGGGAAACGATGTTCGTTGTTCTTCCACCAGTCCAAGGGGTTAGTGCTACGCTTGCACAGCGGTTCCACAATGTAGTTCTCCAGCTGCTGGTGGATCTCAGGCATACTCTCAGTTGGGTCTTTTCCTAAAAGGATGTCATACATACTCTGCGACTGCCCGCTTGGACCTCTTTCTTTATGGGCAGAGAGCTGGTTGCCTGCTTCACTAACCTCTGCTTTGTAGTCAGAGTTTGGTACCCAGAATTGGGTTGACATTGGGGACTGGTGGTTAAAGAACTGGGACAGCATACTTTTAATTTTTTTGTGCAGTTCACTCCGCAGACTGGGGCTGAGGAACCTCATTTCTTTGAAACGGGGGTCTAAGAAGGATGCAACCACTGCAGGGCTCTCCAGCAGTTTCTCATCATCTAAGATTCCCCAACGCTGTGTGAGTTCAGACCTTATATTGTTCACCACAGTCTTGATGACGCCGCTTGATTCTTCTGACTGCTGTCCAATGGCAGTAACAATTCCGTGGATGCAGGGCATCAAGGAAGAGATAGAGAAATTCTGCTCCTCTCGCAAGAAGGAAGTGGCAATCTTCAGCGTCCTCATGACAGGCACTAGATCCTGCAAGAGCTTCCACTGGTGGTCAGCCAAATTCTGGACCACTGTTGTTCCTTTGGGATGTTCCTCCAACACAGACATGATGGCCCACTTGAGATCCAGTAGACACTCACACATCTCAATAGTGGTTATCCACCGAGCTCCAGTGTCCATCACCAGTTTCAGTTTAGTCTTGTTGATAGCTTCCAGCTTGCTATTCAATGAGCAGGTGGCCTTAGCATCTTGCTGGAAGTAGCAAACAATGCTACGAGCAGCACTCAGGGCCTCTTGCACCTGCTCCACCTCAAGACCTGCCTTGACACACAGATGTAGCAAGTGAGCAGCACAGCACAGGCTAGTCCACCCATAGACACACTTGAGTTGTGATGAGTTCGCCTCCATATCCTGGAGGCTGTCATGCATCACACAGAAAACAGACTTGTTGGACAACCCAAAATCAGTCAAGACAGAGTACAGCCTGTCTCCCAAATTGCTCTCCGTTTTGTTTTCATGCACCTGTTGAGTCTCCAAAATACATCTTGCCCGCCGCCACTCCCCATCAATAAAGTTAGCCATGATTGTCAGGTACGTCTGGTTGGGCTGGGAGAGCCAGAACTCAGCACAGATCACAATAGACTGGGCTGTTTGGAGGTAGTGTTCTAGGTGCTGCTTGACAACGTTGTATCGGTGCCATAACACGCTAGACAGCTGCATTGGGGATGGAAGAATAAAACCGGGTTCTAGGTACCCAATTAAAAGGCCGAAGCCTTTGTCTTTCACTACCGAGAGGGGATGAAGGTCCCGAAAAATCATTTCTAGCACAAGTTCCAGTATCACATCAGTTCTGGGCTCTGTGCAGGGCACAGTGTGGTACTGATTATTGTTTTCAGGTGTCAGCTGGCGGGCCCTTTTTATTGCATTTTCCTGCGCTATGTAGTCAGGGTCTGAAATCTGGTCATCCTTTAACTGAGATAACAGAGTGTCACGAATGCTGTGTTTCCTCACCAGATGTTCCCTCATGGTAGTGGTGCTATTGTGGAAGGACAACTGTTTCTTGCAGATGTTGCATTCAACATAGGCATCCCCCAGCTTGGTGTAATAGTTCCACACCTTGGATTTGCGCCTGTCAACGTAGAGAGATGTGCTCGTTCCATCGTGACTACTGCCTTTTTCACGCCTCCTTCTGGTACATGGGCCCAAGTTGGCAGGCATTGCACAGGTGTTGAAGACCATTGATATTTCTTCTTTTGAAAGGAAAGGGAAGAAAGAGAGAAGAGTAACCTCACTGACATTCTCTTAGTTCAGTGTACAGAATGGCAGCAGAAGGCTGAGACCAAAATGCCTCATTATGCCTTCTGCTAAAACAACTGGAAATGATCCATACCTGTTCCCATTCTTAACCTCACCCATCTCACACCACCAGGTATGTTAAAAAGAACCAGTTATTTTCTGTCGTGTGTCCCTCTTTTTTACTGTTCCTTGACTCAAGGGGAGGTGTACCCACTGTTTTCAGTATTTTCAAAAATGGCTTTTTATTGAGTTTGGATTGCATTTTATTGCAATCTGGAACCTCATAGAGAACATCAACCTACTTTGAATAAACTTGACTCTGACTCAGAACCTCAAAAAACAAGGTAACTTCCAGAATTTATATTATTTGATGGCCTACGAAGGTATGATCCCAAACATATAACTGGATTAAGGATCCACTTGAACAAATCATATGTGAATCCTCTTGTCTCCACCCCATCCTTGTTGGCTGTGGGAACCAGAGTTGATGTTAAACAGCTGCAATGCACAAACAGACTTTCTGTCCAGCTTTAAATCTGAATATGTCACTGGAGTTCTGCTAGGGGAAGATAAACCCCTAGATTTAGGTTTCCTCAAGGAAGTAGTAGTTAGGGTTGAGGGAGAGAAAGAAAATTCCCATACCTTGTACTGTCTGAGGGTAGGATGGTGTGAGTATCGGGAGAGTTTGCACTTCTATGATCTCCTCCTTGGGCTGAGTATCCCTTTCATTATCCTCAAGTTTGACACATTTCTGCAAGAATTCACTGACCCTTTTGGAGCTCACATCTTCCATGTCGGGCTTAACAGGAGTCAAAGGAAAGAAACAGAGAAAGAGTTACAAAAGCAACAGCAATCATGCAGTGCAGATCCATACATGTTTCCACAGAACAGTCTCTGCCCCACAAAGAGCAATGTGGGTGAATTACCTTTACTTCAGCACATACTTCAATTGAAATTACTGGCTTTCTCCACAGGAAAAGGAGAGTAGAAAGTTTGCAATAGAAATAAGGAGTTAAGAGCAAGGCAACTCACATGCGTAAGGTCTCAGCTTCAGTCACTGGGTAGAGCCACTGCTACCAGTTAAAGTGAACCCATGGTCTGACTTAGTATAAGCCAGAATCCTGTATATTCCTATATATAAATTCCAGAATTCCTATATATAAATCAGATCTTTATTCAGAACCATGAAGACCATGGTTTTACCCATAGATTAGTATGGGACTGAATGCAGAAGATCCCAGGTATCTCCAGATAGGGCTGGTTAGAGTTTTCTGGCTCGAATTATTTCTGAACGCAAAGACCCACTCTCCTACTCCACTATAAACTCACTGTGCTTTACAGCAACATTAATGAAATACTGGGGTGGCAATCATATGAATCCATTACAGACAATCCATTAAAGAATGGGTGTCCCTTATTTCATTCAATAGGTTCATGAGTGGAGATTTCTCCACTACATACAGTTCTGGCACTCAGAATGTGCTAAAAGTTATATTTTTTTAAGTCATAATGAGCTGCAGAAACATTTAACATATCACTGTCTTAGCAGTTTTTATTCTATCACCAGAAAATATGTAATTAAAAAGAAAAAAATCCCTAAAACTCTTAATTAAGCTTAAGGGAAAAACAGATTTAGAAAAACACAACTGATCTGGAATTGCAAAATATATATATTGTATTTCGGGATTTCTTTTTATTTGGGGTTCACAGTAACTTGCATAAGGGATTGAAACAGTGGTGGGAATTACACGGCTCACTGACTGACTGTATTCATTGTCTCCACTGAGTGCCCAAAAGCCGGAACGGGATATCCAAGCAGGCAAACAACTGTTACTTCAAAAGGCTTTGATCCATTACGATCACTCGTCTCCCCAATATACCTTGGAAGCATCTTTCAGTTTGGCATTCCAGACACCCCGTGACTGAGATAAAATTGCAAGTCATTCTAAGAGGCTTGTTCTGAAAAAAACATCCCTGCTGTATGCTCTCAAATGTCTCCAGTGTCTGAGATCCTGAAAGGGAGCTTTTAAGAAACTGCTGCTGCAAATCCAATGAGGAGTCTCCTGGCACCTTAATGCCTAATACACTGATAATACATAATACATAAGGGATTTTCCTCCTTTGTCCAATTATGGGAGCAATCTCAGTTTCAGCTATTTTCCTCAGCCACTGCTCCATGCCCTTCCTCAAATTATTGCTACAATCTCCGGTTCTCACCATCTCTCCCTGTTTTTTTCTGGATTTGCCTTCTGCTTTGTGTTCCTGCACCCAGCCACTCACCTTCCAATTCTTGGCTTGGGAAGCTGCTGTATTCCAAGTCAAACAGTTCTGACTCTGCAGCAGGTTGACAGGTTCATACTATTCAACTGTTCCAAGTTGGCAGAGACAGTCCTGATTAATCCTGTGTACTCCCATTTTTTTTCAGCTGCTTTTAAAATGTTCCAGTTCCTCTCTTCTTCTCCCCCCACTTTCCCCATTCTCAGCCTACTTCCATTGCTGCAAACTGAGTTCAAAAGGCAAAAGTAGTTTGTACTCAACAGAGTAAAAAGGAAGGGGCAGAATCCTGCACTTCCCAATAGGCTCAGCCAAAAGGAAACTGCTGCAGCCTCTCCTAGCTTATCTGTTCTTTCTCATTGATAACTTTTGCCATCTTGACCACATGCTGATGTTGCTTGGCCATATGTGTTCTAGTTTTCAGCTGTGAAATGCCTGAGGGTATGCAGCTTTTCAAATGGATCTTTCTCAGCCATACCTGAACAGTTTTTGCATGCAGAGTATGTGCCATACTTTCTGAAGTGCTACTCCAATGGCAGCTGCTCCCCACTTGTAACAAACCGAATGTTCAGAAACCTTCTGTATCAGTATTGTGGCCAACTTGCTGGGTGTTACTCCAAACATCAAGGAAACTATCCAGGTTGCTGAACCTATTTTGCAGATATAGTTCAGCACCTTGGACAGGTCCTTTAAGGTGTAGAATAACACCCGGAGTAGATTCACCATACCACTGATACAAAAGCAACCAAGACCCAGCATGGTTTCTTACAAGAGGAACCGAAGTGGTATGCATATGTGTCACTGCAGTGTGGGCAGAGCACAGCTTGGATTAAAAACAACAACTCTCAGCATCCCACAGAATGGCTGGGGGCAATAATGAGAGCTACAGTCCAAAATGTAGGTCTTCTCAAGCTCTAGCAGAGCAATGTGGCTTACATGCTTTGGACAACCCTGGCTTACAATGACTTGTGTTAATATGTAATATGCAAGCAAGGGAGACATATATGTGTGATGCAAGTTAGCTCTAAAAATTAAAACTTTGTAGGGGCTTTTAGATAGCTTTCTGTCATTGGTTCTGTTAAAGCAGGGCTACTCAAAATGTTGGTCCCAGGCTAGTGCCAGTCCACAAGTGCCCACAGTGTGAATGTAACAATACAGAACAAATACGGTACTGGTCCCTGGGACATTGGGAAGAAAAACGCCTGTCTGACCCATCAGATAGCTTGGGTAGCGTTGCCTCAAAGCAACCTGAGAATTGCAGCAAAGATGCTGAGAATGCTTCTGGAGCTCTCCTGTCTCCTTTTCCAGAAGCAGAGGAGCTAAATTCGTGGTACTGATATGCCTTCATTCACTGCCTGCTTTACTAACAGCAAAAGATGTTTCTTCAGTTAACTATCCACTTACATGTTTGTAGGACTGACAATCACATCCTGGAATTCCATTTGGCATAGAAGCAAATTCTAGCTAGGCTGGGGTGCCTGTGGCTTTCCAAAAGCTATTAGACTACAACTCCCATCTGCCCCAGATTGATTATACCAGTGGGGATGGTTTATGGACATTGAGTACCTCCTGGTCTTGTACTCCTGAGTCACATTATCAGTAGTACTTTTGTTCTGCATGGTGTCCAGCAGAACTGTTCTTTTACTCCTACCTTCTCCCTAGGAACAGTAATTAAGCAAAGAAGGCTGTGATCCAGAAATACATACCAGTGATGTATTTAAGTCTTTTATTCCAAGTCTCAAGTATGGGAGCCAGTTTCTGAAGCGTGGAATAGGATTCTTCTTACTTCCCATTTCCAAAGCTGGAGGCTTTTTCGGAAGTGGGGAATAGGATCCTTCTTACTCCCCATTACTAAAGCTTCAAAAGATTTAGAAGGAAGGATCCTTCCCTGCATGCTGGGGATGAGTCTTGACTTCTCTGTTAGGAAAAGCTTTAGAAGGTTCCCCCAATATGCGGCGGGGACAGGCTGCTGAGCAGACTTCAACCCCGCCTCAAGCCTGTTGCCTAACCCGTTTGCTGTTCCCCTTTGAGAAATGCACCCAGGCTTTGGGCTTTAGACAGATCAGTAGGCAAAAAGAGATGGAAGCACTGTTAAAAGCTGTAAGGTTTCTAGATGAAAGTGTTATGTTACTGAACCAAGAGTAGAAAGTCAGTCACTATAAATATACAAGTCATGGCTTGAGTCGAGCCAGTGTTTATTGCCAAGTTGATTCATTAAAGTCACTTGAGTCTGAGTCAACTGACTTGACTCTACATCACTGATACATACTGGGGATGTGTCCCCAGTACACGTATTAAGAGCAATCATATTCATATTTTTTCAGCATGCATAGGAATCTCATCACTATGTTAAAATCTTCCATACTCATCAGATATTAAAATACATCAATGTCATGCAACAGGAGCTTATATATTCCGCTGTGGTTCAGAAGCTACATTTCCTCAATCCAAAGGAAGAAGAGGAAGAAAGTACAGCATGTGCTGACACTCTGTGCGAGGATAAACAGAAATGGGAAAGGGGGGAGGCAGAAAGAAAAGAATAAAGCAGTGCCTTTGAGACTAATTGGCTTATTTTAGCATATACTGTCATGAGTTATCAATCTGTTTTTTTCTGAGATGGATTGATATCCATGAAAGCTTGAGCTCAAATAAGCCAGTTAGTTTCAAAAGGTGCTGCTTGATTCCTTTATCCGCCCCATTTTCCATTTTATACACACACAGACAAACAAGACAGTCTCTTTAAAAGCTACTACAGTATATGTGTGGAAACTCAGTGCCTGACAGCAAAGGTCAGAGGGAGAGACAGGGGACAGCAAGCATCCTGCAGATGTCTCTGTAGAGTAAGCGAAGATGCTCAACACTGCAGTGAACCAGGGATGGCTGGGTATTGAATTTGCACACCCACATCACCAAACCTGAAGAGTTTTAAGTGCTGGCGTGCAAGATGAAATCAGTAGACAGTGTTTTACTGGGAGGAGAGCTCATACTTTCAGCACTGGACTAGGACTCTGGTAAACCACAGTTCAAATCTCCATGCTCTGTCAGGCTCAAAAGGTGGCAATGGCAAACAGTGTCTGAATAAATCTTGCCAAGAAAACCCTAAGGTTGCTGAAAGTCAGAAGTGACGTGAAGGCACCCAACAAGAAGAATTTTATGGGGAATGCCCATTTGGTAACTCCGGAACAGACCTACTGCTATAACACTAGAAGCACCAACCCATCAGTACCGTGCTAGCCACGGTGCAGAGCATGGCTTTGAACTACAAAGCATGGCTTTGAACTACTTAAATCAGCAGTTAAATTTGTGCACATCATACTGTGGAATTTCTCTCAACAGAGGCTTTTATATTAAGAATCCCAGGAGGAGCAAAGCTGTTAGCACAGTAAAAGTAAAATTCATCTATACAGTTTTTCATCACATGAAGTAGTCCCTCTGACCCCTTACAAGTGTGACTTGTAGCCATTTAAGAGACAACGAAAATAAACCAACAAAAAACCTGGCTGAGTTTTGACTCTTGTTCTCTCATCTCAGTCATGACTTTCAGTTAAAACACATCAACCATTAAATCTGAGATTTTTCTTGTCCCAGTGTTTCATGTTTCTTATTTAAAAAGAAAAAAAAGCTTGTTCTATGTAGTCAGTGCCTTTTATATTTAACTGACTATTGTTTTTAATGTATTTGAAACTGCAATCAGTTAATCATATGGTTTACTCAGTCAAAGCTTGCACTCTTATATTTAACTTTATATAGTAACAATGTGCTAGGCACTGTCCTCCCATTTATCTATATATTCCAGGGTGCTTCTAGACACCTGGCTCCCAATGCTAACAATCCAGAAATACTGTGCAACTATTCCATTCTACAACAACCTCATGGATATTTGCGTGTGTGTGAAAGAGAGAGAGAAACACAAAAGCCATAGTAGGAAAATACAAGAGGGTTTCAAAGGGCATACACTCATGTCCAGATCACTGTAAAAATCATTGAATGAGACCAAGCAACTACAAAAAAAAATCAATACCTTATTTGGAAGCACGCAAGAATCTACAAAAAAAAAAAAAGAAGTATCTATAGACGCTTAGGATCTCAAAAGGCAAATCACTGGAGAGAAAATTCCTCTTCCCCACAAACACAATTGTGTGCCAATAACAAAAGATAATATGCATCCACATAAAAACATATTACAAAGATCTAGCTCAAAATGACTGTGCTGTTGATTTACCCATCTTGGTTGCTGATCTCTCTCCACTGATGCTCACTTAATACTTTAAAAAAAAAAATCCAAGGAGGCAGAGAGAAGGTGTGAGGTGTGTGGGAAGGAGGACACCATACAGACTTGGGAGGAGTGGAGACAGACACAAATTTGTGGTTCTTCTGTGTGGCATAGGGATCCTTCTTAATTCCTGTTGATGACCCAAATCGCCCTACCGCAATTTGGGCACTAACAAAGAATCCATAAGACAGGAAGGCCCTGTTCATCTCTTGCAGGTATATCCCACTCCCACTCCCAATTGTCATTTTAAAGCACTCCAAAACTCCCCAACCAGCACAAATACATCTGTTAGAGCATGCAGACAGAGGCAAATGTTTTGGAGAAGCAAAGGGGTAGAAGGAAAAGGACTAATAGGAACAATTAGGCACAATAGGTTGCCCTCTATCTGCCCCTCCATGGAGCTATCACCCATACTCACTCCTTTGTTATCCTGAGCATAGCGCAGCCTCAGCAGTTTGCATTGCAGCCTCACAGCTCCTGGTGCAGTAAAATGGGAATTGCAGCCTAACCTCTCCTCGGAAGTGATTCCGTCAGGGCTCCTCTGAAAAGTTCACAGCAGCATGAAAAACGTCCCTGGACCGCAACAGTATCCCCAAGAGGCTTTAAAGGGTGGTGAGGACATGCATTTTGCTTGCATTTTGGAGCACCTGTAGTGGAACCGTAATGGGCAATCAATGTGATATACCACCACTCTCGTTGAACCACAGTAGTTAAAGTGGAATCATAGTGCTATAACTGTGCTGCATGAAAGGGACCTGAAATTCATTTCCCAAGGGTGGCCAGAAGTACAGTTCACCAGATATTATGGCAATGGTTAGAGATTCATAAAGAGCTTCTAACTGACTAAACATTATACAGAAGCTCCTCTCTCAAAATTGGGACGCAAGGTGACCTGCAATTTAAAAAAGAATGATACAGCTAAATATATACAAAAAGTGAACATTAAAAACGAGTTAAACTATTCATAGTATCAAAATGGCTTAAACCTATTTTAAACTTAAAACTAGCAAAAGCAATTAAAACAGTTCAGTCGAAACGAATACAGCACCCTTAGCCCATTCTTTCAAAAGTTGCAATGTTAATATTTAACACAATGGCACTTACTTGCCAGTGGACACATATAGGAGTGCTGTGCAATACAGCTCCCACTGTTCACAACTGAAACAGCACTCTGCAAAAGGAAGAATGAATGGGGAGGGAAGAGGAAAGCAAATGAACCTCTCCGGAAGGCAGGAAGGATGAAACAGCTGCTTTCTTTGGCAGATGGATATTTTCAGTCTGGCTTTTCTCATAGCCACAATGTTCTTGAGAGGCAACTTCCCAGTGTTTACTCAGTTCTCTGTTTGTATACCCACATTCCTGTCCAGAATGCCTCTGTGCTTCTAAATATAGCACAATGCACAAATGTTATGGTTTAATACAATTCAGCTGACATTCTGAGGGCCCTTTCACACTACATTGTTAAAGTGCCGCGATCCCATTTTAACTGCCACTGGGTGACTCTGGACAAGTTGTTCTATCTCAGCTTTAGAGGAAAGCGGCAGCAAACTTCCTCTGAATAAATCTTGCCAAGAAAACCCTATTAAAGGGTCATCATAAACTAGAGTTGACTTGAAGGCACAGAACAACACAAACTGCAAATCCCATGATTCTATAGGATGGAACCTTAGCAACCAAAGTGGAATCGTAGTGCTATAACTATGTTGTGCAAAAGGAATCTGAAATTCATTGTATTGCTCCAGCCAGTCCAACAGAATTTATTTAAATTTACCTTCTCAATCATTTGTTCTAATATGTCCCAATATTAGGGCAAGGTTGGGGAAACGGGAGCCTCCAGATGTTTGTTGTCTTTCGCTCCCATTAGCCCTAGTCGGCATAGGCAGAGACGAGGGATTATAGGGGTGCTGAACATCTGGAGAGCCACAGCTGCCCACTCTCCTGTTACAGAGAGAGATGAACATCAAAGAGCAACTGGGGAGGTAGGAGCATTCAATTTCTGAATATGTGCTTCTAGCCATAGCTGAAAGCTCTACCAAAAAAAAGGTGTTAGCAATTGTATCCCTTTGCAGCAATCATACCTTATGATCAATATTAATAGAGTTAGAAGGGACCTGCAAAGGTGCGTCTAGTCCAACCCTTTTATATATACTAATAGGAAACTTAAATGACCTAAGATCCAGTTGATACGTAGCCAAAACGGCACCATCCATGCGCCACAAGGCTCAGGGGAACTCAGGGGTTTGCAGAAGCACAAGGAGTTTCAGGGAAGAAGAGATTAAATGGAAGACCATCCACGAATCCAGTGAGTTCAGAGCATGATTACCAATTGTGCAATGCTCGCTAACCATGGAAGGAATGAAAAAGAGAAAGAAAATAAGGAGGCGGAGGGAAGTTTGGATTTTATTGTTAGTTTTTGGACTCCCAGGCAGTAAAACTAATAGCTTGCTGACTAGGTGCTTTTAGGGACTGTATCAGGGCTGTAGAGTCTCTGATCCTACTGTGAGCTGCCAGAAAATAGTCTGTGACAAACAAAACATGTATAGATCTCCAAAATAAAATCAGAAAGAACAAGAACAAAACCTGAGACATTCCGGTCTTTTAAATCAGACCGGATGCGTCAGGAGTCACGGAGTCAGAAGCCATTTTGTGCAAAGTCAGAGACGGTATCAGTGTTCTGACTCTGGCTCCAAAATAAAAACTTAGAATATTTATAACAATCTATGGTGAATATATAATTTCATACTTATATTTGCCCTTTTAAAATTTTATTAAATGCCTAGTTTGTTGCTTCTTTACTTTCCCAAGAAATTAGGAAAGTCTTCTGATTCAGAAACTTTAATCAAAGCAATATATTTTATATCAGTCTATCAGCACATTTTATATCATCAGTAGCCTGATAATTTACGTGTAGTGTAAATCATAATAACGTACATAATATACATTTGAAATGTATGAAGGAATCAAAGTTAGATAGTAGAAAAATAGAAAAAATTGGCCTACTGGCTATATAGCCCTGAATTAAAAAAAAAAAAAGTTCTTAAAGTTCTGGGTGGAACAGATTGCTTTGGACAGGGCGTAAGTGGCTAGTTGCAAACTGCTGATACTTTTGGTTTGTCCTGTAATAAAATGTTTTATGCTATTTGTTTTAATTAACAGTGTTAATTTTTTATAGCTTTATGGCTTCTGCTTACAAGCTGCCGTAAGAAATGTTTGCAATAAAATTTTAAATGTTATTTATTTTAGAAATACACTTCTAGAAAGACATCATCTTAAACTGGGGCCCTTTGCCCACTTGAAAAATAAATATTTAACCTCTATTTTAAAACTGAAGGACTTATTGGTTTGTACTTTATGGTGATAAATGTCAACTTATGTGTAGGTACAATTGACTGATCCTTTGTTGAGTGAGCCACTGATGAATTTTGCAGATTCTACCTACATACTTCTGTGTGAATTTGTATTGACATTTGAAATCAACTAAAAATAATATTTAAATAAATAGTATCTGAAAAGACACTAAAGAATAATAGTGAATAGATAGGTGGCTTGAATATGAATTTTTGTTGACACTTAAGCTAAGTATAAAAATTTTAAAAATTAATTGCGCCTTGAAAGGAACTACATAAATATTCTAAATAAATTAGTAAAGAAAAATGAAACGGTGTCACCTCTCACATAACCTGCAGTTTGGAATGGTACAGCCCAACCTCCCTCCTCCCCCCCTCCTTGCGCAACTGTGGACTAGACCAATCTCGGAACCCCCCCCCCTCCTCCGATCATCTGATGCCAATGAGTCAGCACAACCTCGGTCACGTGAGGCAAACCGGCACAGCCGGCGCCGGCCGCTGTGGTCTGTGGGAGTTCCAAGGGGGCGTGGCCGCGGTTTCAATTTCCCAGGTCACGTGGGGGAGGCGGTACTACTGTTGTCGCAGCGAGCGGTCGCTTCGCTTCGGCCGTGCGTGGTGACGTCAACACGCGCGCGTCAGCGTCTCCCCCAGGCGTCGTCTCCACCTTCGCGGGGACGTCGCTTCCTTCTCCTCAGTGTGAGGCAAAAGAAGTCGGTGTCAGTCAGGGAGCGCGGGTCCTGTCGCCTTTTTTCCCGCTGGTGCTGCTGTAGTCGACGGGCCCATGGCGATGGATACGAGCGGCAAGGAGAAGGAAGCGCTGCAGCTCCTGGCCGAAGCGGACAAGAAAGTGCGCGGTTCCCATGGCTTCTTCTCGGGACTCTTCGGGTGAGGCCCGCGGCACCGGGGGGGGGCGGGGGAGAGGCAAGAAGCGACTTTGCGAGGGGTTACGGGGGGCCTTATGTGGGAATCCGGGGCCTTGGTATGCCGTCGGTGTCTGGAGGGCTGAGGAGAGGGAGGCACGCCTTAAGAAGGGATGCTTTGTAGTTAGAAAGGAACCCTAATGAGCAATTGCTTCAGAAAGGGAGAGGGTGGCAAGATTTGGGGGTGTTAAGTTGAAGGAGGGGGAAGGGCTAGTAAGGGGAGATATGACAGAGGCCATTTCTGCACTAGCCAATTATTGCGCTATTATTCCCCTTTCAACATCCTATGGAATCCTGGGGTTTGCAGTTTAGGGAGGGGGCTGAGATGGAAATGGCCCGAGATACAAGATTTTGCCTGGTTTGGAGAGAGAAGAGAAGGCCTGGTGGCATATTTGAGACCGTTTTATTTTAGGACCAGCTTTTGTGAACTATAGCCCGCTTCTTCAGCTGTCAGTAGTCCACAAAAGGTTATGTTGAAATATATTGGTAAGTTTGAAGGTCTTGGAACAGCCTTTTTTTTTTTGAAGCAGATTCAGAGGGCTTGTGCTTGGTTTGAAAACTGCTAACTAGGGAGAACATTATATTTTCTTCTGATATTAATAGAAGCTATTGCAGTCACATTTACGGAAGGGGAATGGTGGGAGAGTCAGGGCAGATAAAAAGAACTTCTCACAGGCCAGAAAGAAGCCGTAACATTCACTGTGATGGCTGATGAGCAGGATGGCTTTAAAAGGGGACTGGAAAAATGAAGCTATCAGTGGCTGCCTTAATGTAATCTCTGGTATCAAAGGGAGTGCTGCTTTCTGTATTGTGTGCTATGCAAGATGAGGGGTGCGCTTGATGGTGGGCTTCACATGAGCACTTGATTGGTCCTGTGTGAGCAGAATATTAGACTAGATAAGCCTTAAGTCTAATTTAAAATGGCTGTTAACATTCTTGTGTAGTTGTGGCTTGAAGCGGGATGATAGTGGCCCGGGGAAGGATTCCGGTGCGTGGAAGCATATGGTAGGAAAGAGGAGGCAAGTGTGTTTGTGTGTGGAGACAATATGTGGGGGCTCTTGTGGTGTTGGAGTGAGAGAAGAACAGGAATTTGATTGGGAGGCTCTGGTGTAGTAACTGAGGGGGGGGGCCTTCCCCAGAGAGATCAAGAATGGCACTGAAGATGGATAATGATGGATGTGCTGTGTGTGTTGCTATGAGTAGGGTCACATGTTTGGAAAGGAATCAGAAGAGGTGGGGAGGAACTAGGGAAGGCTGGAAGGGAAATTTAAGAAGACTGGAAGACTAGGAAGTGGTGCGCAGAAGGAACTGATGAGATGAGGGCTAATATAGTGAATTGCCCTAAAAGGGGGTGCAGTGAAAGAGGGGTTTGGGAGCAAGCTAAGCGAGATTAGAAAGGGATTAAATAATTGGGGCTATGAGACAAGGTGCTATAAATCGAGTAGCATTGGGTACAACAACTTTTAAGGAAACCTATAAATATTGTGTAACTAATGTGTGTGTATGACTTTGAGAGTTTGGAAGAGCACTGACATTAATTAGCACTGGAGCAGAGAAGAGTGGAGGTGTAACTTGAAAGTACCAGGAAAGGTAGGAATTAGGTGCGCACAAGATAGTTGAAAAAGAATGTTCATATATAGGATCTTGGCAAGGAACCCAAGAACTGGCAGTTTAGGGAGGTGACTGCAGGCTAATGTCATAAGACTGTCAGGGGAGCTTTTAGGAAAGAATTGTAGAGATGTGATTTCTTTCACTACTCCTTGCCTCAAAGGGAGGCCTCTTTACTACTACTGTGTGCAATGGAGTTATTCAGACTTCTTCACCTTTATGTATTCAAGGGCATGATGAAGAGGGAGCATGTTGGAGTGAGCTGTTGAGACAGGAGGAACCCTTGGAAGTGCAGCTCAGGAGGTGTTGTAGCAAGTATTATTTGGGAGATAACTTCATTGCAAGGAACTTAAGGAACAGCTTAGTGTGAGTTTTACGTTTCTTTTCTGGGCTCTGTTAGTATGAGTGGCGCAGTGGTTGAATAGAGGTCTGGACCTACCTTAGTTAGCAATGGAGTAAATGGGAGAAGCCTGAAAGAAAGTACAGTTGCCCTCCACATTCCCTAGAGTTGTGGTGCAGGAAAGTGAAAACATTACAAATGTCAAAATGTGCGTATCTGTGGGAAGGGTGCTGAGACATGCTGGGGAGAACAGGCACCAGGAATCCAAACTAGATCAGGAAAGGGTGAGGGAAAGGGGGTAGGTCAGCATGGTGGACCTGTATTTCCTCTCTTGCCATCTCCTTCCTTGGATGGGTGGGTTGTAGCAGGAGAGGGTTTGTGGTTTTGAGGAAACAGGCTAAAAGCCATCCTTAGCTGGTCAGGCAGCGGATGGTAGAAAAGGAGGAAGACCACCAGAGGCAGGTTTTCAAAAGGGCTGCATGGACTGATTGGAGCTGTTGAGAGGGAAAGTTCCTCCAGAAAAGAAAATGCCTGAGGTAGTGGTGGGACAGGCATTGAAGAAACTGTCAGTTATTGTATTTTGTGAAAGTAAATAGGGTTAGGCAGGCAACAGTTTTACACATGGCCCAGATAGGAACATGGAGGAAGCTGCTTAAACTGTGATCTCTTATAGCATTTAGTGTAGCCTACATGCCAGAGTGCACCATGAAATCTCTGTGTCTGCCTGTTCAAAAATATTTTTCCTCCTTCCTGCCCCCAACAGTATGTTTGTGAGTAAAAGCCTTCCAGCTTCTTGTGTTTTTCCACTTATGTACCTTTTCACAGCTTCCCAGGGGCATAACTGGAGTGGTATGATTTGACCTTTGCAGGATACTGGCTTGACAGAAGGCAGCGAAGGTCATAATAGCATCTGAGCTGCTGTGATTTGGCTTAGTTTCTATTACTGTTTCAGCTTTCCAGGCTGTAAGGCAGAAGAGCTGTTAAGTCCCAGGTACATTTCCCAGAAGGCAGTGAGTTGCTAAAGCTTTCACAGACTAATACAGTTGTGTGAGGATTAAGGGTTTGTGCAAGTAATGAGTTGTGATTGGTCAGTTTGCTGGAGCTTTTGTCATCCTGGAAAGGTTTGCTAAGTTCCTTAGGAGTAATTGCCCTGTATCAGATCTCTTACTGAATATATTAGTACTGTTGATCATATTCTTTCATTTACTGAATTTTATTAAATATAGAAGGACTCAAATGAGTGAAGAATCTGTAGGGTTAGCCCAGATTTGCTTTGCTTAAGAGTGGGCAGGTGTTTGGAGTCATAAAACAAAGGATTGTAGAGGAACCTCTGTCTTTTAGAGAATGAAGTATCACTTTGGTAGTGTATGCCTTCAAGTCATTTCCAACTAATGACAGCCCTATCACAGCATTTTCTTGACATATTTGTTTGGGGGAAGTTTGCTTTTTCCTTCCTCTGAGCCTGAGAGAATGTGACTTGCCCAAGGTCACCCATTGGGTTTCAATGACCAAGTGAGCATTTAAACCTTGGTTTCCAGAGTTGCAGTCCAACACTCAGACCATTACACTACACTGGCTCTTTGAAGTGTGACTACAATAAAATATGGTTGCTTGTAGGCAGACCTTGGCCTCTCCTTATCTTTGAAGAAGTTCAGAAGGATAGCTCAACAAACAGGAGTAAATTGCAACTGCCTGCCTACCTTGCACTCTGTAGCTGGCTGAAGATGTTTAAACTGGACTTGCATAAAGTAAAAAAATACTGCAAGATAGCTTTTCCTAACATTGCAAATGTTTTGGACAACACCTACTATCAGCTTCTGTAGTCCAACACACCTGGAAAGCATCAGTTGGAGAAGACTGCTGTAGAATATGAGGCTTAATAGTTGTAGGCTGAATGGACAGATTACAATGCATGATGTGATAGAATTCTACCACCTGTTACCTAATCCAAGCAATGTTTTTAGTTATCTCTGCAAGTCATGTGGAAGTTTTAAGAACAGTGTCTTTACTAGAGGAAGTTAAGGGAAGGGAAAAAATTGGTAATAAAGGGAGAGCATGCAAAGGCCACAGCTAGCAGCCTGACCCAACAGTGCGCCAAATCTTCTCTTGATTCTAAGTGGCTGTTCACCTAGGGTTGTTGTCAAATGGAGGAAACTTGGCTAATACAGAAAAATGGTCAGAGTTGAATTATGAGAGGAACAGAAGAGTAGGATTTTTTGGAGGAGTGATTTCTAGAAGGGTAGCAGTATTTGTCTCTTGAGACAAAAACAGGGTCCTGTGGCAATTAAAAGGGTGATGCTTATTGTGTTTCTGAGATGAGCCGTAATCCATGAAAGCTGATTCTGTAGTAAACGTATTAGTCTTTATGATACCACAGGACTCTCTTAGCCTTAGGAGCCATGAGGACTTACAAGTAACGAAGCCATAATATGCCATGAAGAATCTTGTATTTGCCTGAAGACAAAACTTGATTCTCTCCATTTCTGAATCCTATAAAGAAAATTATTGTTTTCTGTTCTGCCAGTGATGAAATCTGTCTTCCTTCTGAGACGAAGAACTGGCTTCTTTAATTGTCTATTCTAAGATGACCTTTTCTTCCCCTCTTATTGCATAATATTTGGTTTGAGGTGAATTAAATGGAGGAGGTGATTCAAAGTAGAAGAGAAAAGCACAGCAGCAGAAGATGCAGCTTTTTCTTGTAACTCTAAATGCTTGGAGTAGGTTCCTCCTGTATTTTATTTCTGGAAGATAGAATTGTTTGTGTGTGAGAGAAAGAGAGAGAGAGAAATGGAGGGTTCAGTTGTCCTTATTTATGGTGAAAATAATGGTGTTTGTTTGAAATGCTTTTTCCCCCCATCTCCTTGAAAATGGGATGTAAGCAGAACCTTAGCACTGTAACCTGTGGGCGGTAAAGGAGGAGAATTGGTCTGCGCCTGCAGCTCTCCTAGCTGTGCATCAGTTTTCTCCCGCAGGCAGTGTCTGTTATTGAAGCAGCAGCAGCCACTGCTTGGTGGGGAGAGGAGACAGGGAAAGGAATGGAGGGCATATGAAATCGCTGGTGACTCAAGGCCGATTGTCTCTCTCACAGAACACACATCTGAGCCCTGAGAGGCGGAACACCTCTTCATCAGGGAGCTGAAATAGATAGTGATTTTATACATGCTGTGAAAAAGAACATAGTACCTGAGTGGCTGGTGATTGTTGGTGGGAGGAAGTGTCTTGCTTCTAGGAGGGAAAGAGGAATGGGAGGGAGAAGGTGCAGGGGAGGTGATAAAACAGGAGAGCTATACTTGGAGGCTGGTTGTTTTTCCTACCCCGAATGCTTTATTTACAAGCCAAAAGAGGAACAGTCCAGCTTACTGATGGATATAAACATGTCAAGATAATGTTGCATTGCTTAGTGTGTGTTGGGGTGGGGATCAGTAATACATCTAGTCTGCTCTGTCATTAGAATGGGGTCCTGGGTACAATAAGGGTAAGTATACATGAGTGAACTGGGCAGGGGGCTTTCCTTCTGTGAGAACATGCTAGTAGGTCACAAGAAGATCCATACTTTTTGATTAGCAGGAGTTGCAATTCTGTGAAGGATGTTTAGATCTCTGGGTGATGGTTGGGGGGTGGGTAGAACTTTTTATATAATGAATGGGGAGAATCTAAAAAGACAAGGTCCTGAAAGATCCTTCGTATGACAGTTAAGAATGCAGTTTTTACTTGAGGGTTCTGACTTACGGCAACTCTAAGGTGAACCTATCATGGGGGTTTCTGGGACTTGAGAGTGTGTGACATGCCTAGTGTCACCCAGTGGGTTTCCATGGCCAAGCAGGGAATTGAATTCTGCTCTCCAGGGTTATATTCCAGTGCTCAAACCATTACACCATGCTGGTTCTCCAGCAGCATAGCCAGAAGCTAGGAGTAATAGGAAATGTCAGCCAAAGCATCAAAAGACTACCAGGTTGGGAAAGGCTATTACAAAGGATTTTAGAATATCATTAAATGCTTTTCAGCTTAGGGAAGGTTGTAGCATGTTACAGGTTAAAAGGTTTTTTGTGATTTTTAAAAAAATCTTTAAATGCTGTAATGTTCTGTGTTTTCAAAACAGCCCTGTGAGATATATTGGTGTCTGTGCATGTATGTCTTGTGTAGGATAGAGCTTCATTGACTGGATTGCCAGCGGTAACTGTTCCCCCTCCCAGTTGTATAGAAATCCTTATGAGTTCTCAGGGATTTGAAAAGGGTATGAAGAACATGAGGAGTCCCCTCTCATTTGTGCTGAGTTTAAAGAAGAGAAGAAGCACTGTGGGTTTCTATCACAGAAGGTGGGAGAGGAGAGTGGCCTGAATCTCACTGTTAGTTCTAAACGGAGTAGACCCATTATATAAATAAAATTTATATAAGTATTTACTCACCATTCAGTAATTGATTCAGTGGGTCTGCTCTAGTTCAGTTTTCTCCCAAAGGACTCTTGAGGGGCAAGAGTTGTTGGTGAGACTGCAAATAATACCTGCCTAGTAAATCAAGCAAATGTTTGATGCTCTGTGTATAAGAAATTAATTTCCCAGGTGTCAGCCTAAAATACATGCTGTATAAAGCACATTCTTGGTTTCAAGCCTACAGCCTGGATGCATGCTGGTTTATTTCCCCTACCCTGTGGTGGACTACCAAGTGCTTCCTGAGAGAGATGTTGTAGCCAAGGTAATGGTTGGACTTCTGCCCTGTGGGCCCAGCAGTTTGTCCACAAGACCACACTGTTCCAGTGTGTGTTGAGTGATAGGAAGATGCCTCCTGGCCCAGGAACTTATCACTTGCAAACAGTGAGCTAAGCTGTAACTGACATCTTGCAAATTGCTTATATCCAGCTTTTCCAGCTGCTGTAGTGTGGAAATCTTCAAACTGGATTCTGTACATTTTTTTTCAAAATGGCTCGAGGGGATTTAACTCCTACATGTTAGGCATGATTCAAAGCGTTGTCTAAGTTGTGCGCCTTAAATTTGTACTGTAAGTACTTGTCCTTCATACTTGCTGAAATTTCTAGCAAGATTTTGCAATTTGCTATTGACAAACAGTCTCAGGAGGTACAAAATGTGGGTCCTGTGCTCTGGATGCCATCCAGGTTGTAAAGCTAAATGGATGCTAACCAACACTGCAGAAGACTGCCACACTGGTGATTATCATACAGCTATGAGGTAAATGACCTGAGCATATGGAAAAATAGTGTACTGTGCTCTGGTAGCCAACAATTGTGGAGGGGGCAAAGGGATGGTAAAGAAAGAAGCAATCCTTACAGGGTCTATGCTGTGAAGGTGTGCTACATAGAAAAGCCTTAAAAAAAGAATTGAGGCCTGGGGGCTTGACATTCCCTGTGCCTCTTTAAATATATTGGTATATGCTCACAGTACCTTGATTTGCATTCAGTGGACAAAACGATAGTAATGTGTTAGTTACATGTGGTATATCTAGTTTTAATTCTCCTGACAGTTGAAGTTACATTAACAGAAATAGGGATGGGTCCAATTGAAAACATATCTTAAATGTTATATTCAAACCACAACATGGTTTGAAAATCTTCTAGTGGATCCTGAGTGTGAAGATATGGTAGTTGAATAGCATGCATTTCTCATATATGTTAAAGAGAAAAAAGAGTTACTGTTAATATTGTAATGTACCAGAAGAACCAAACATTTTATAAATTGTAATTTCCAACATATAGATAACTGAAAAATGAAATATAGTATGTTTTTGCCATCACACCTCACTGTAGAATGTGCTTCCTCTTGAATCTGTTCCCAGGACTGGAATAAAATTACCCTGCAAGGAGTAGGCTGAACTGGACTGTAAGAGTAGGTTATCTTCTCATCTTAGCTGTGTGCACTATGTCATGGTGGCTGAAGAAGCTTGCATTTAGTTTTTTTATCTGTTCAGTTAAGACTTTCTACCTCAGGCAGGCAGTTAACATTTAGCATGATAATAATTTTATCTGGCCTGGTGTTATTTGTTGCTGGTTTTTGTTTTGTGCTTTAGAAATTGTTAGAAGTGAAATATACATCTCTCAGAATTTTAAAGTTTGAATGGACCCTGAGGACCATCTAGTCCAAGCCTTTCTGTTTTAGCAATCTATAGGTAAGCCATATCTGAGAATGCCCTTCCAGCCTCCTCTTAAAAACCTCCAATGAGGAAGAGTCTGCTGCTCTCTACAGCAGTCTATCCCACTGTTGAAAAGCTCTTACTATTAGGAAGTTTTTTTCCTGGGACAGAAGGGTCCCTTCTTCTAATTTGAATCCATTGGTTCAGGTCCTGTCTGCTGGAACAGCAGAAAATAAGCTTGCTGCATCTCCCACATGACAGCCCTTCACATATTAAAAGATAGTTATATTATCTCTCAGTCTCCTCTTCTTCAGACTCAACATATCCAGCTCCTTCAACCATTCCTCAAAGGGGCTGGTTTTCAGACCCTTTATTTTCTTGTTTCCCTTCTTTTGGACAAGATAAATATGACTCCAAATGCATCTTAGGGAGTATATTTTGTTCCATGTTTAGAATTGATTGGAAACCATTCTAAAGTTATATAGTATTTTGAGATGGGTAAGCCCTTCTTCTGTACAGTGTTCGTATGCAATCAGATGGCTATGTTTGTTGGTGCAGCAAGTTGATGAATTGGTATTTTATTTTTCACTCTAGGGGTGGCTCCTCCAGGGTCGAAGAAGCATGTGATATCTATGCAAGAGCAGCCAACATGTTTAAAATGGCAAAGAACTGGAGTGGTACGTATCACCCCTTAAACTTTACTTTTATATTAAACTCTGATTATATTTCATGAACCACATACCCATCTTGCTGAGATGCACATCACTTTGTCTGCCTATGGCGCATTCCCTCTCACTCATCTTGCAATACAGATGTGTGTGTTAACCTTCAAAAGAATAAAGTACATATAATACCTTGTGAAACCAGCAAGTGGTGAGAGAGTCTACTATATAAACCAGGTTCTTCTAAATAGTGAATTAGGTTTTATGGTCTGTGGAGGGTATTTTCATTGGAACTGCTGTAGTTCAATGGAAAAGCACATGCTTGAATGCCAAATGTTTAAGGTTCATTCTCTGGCTTCTCCCATTTGGCCAGAGATGATTGGATTGCTGCTGCCAGTCGTCATAGACAGTCATGAGCTAGATGAACCAGTAGTTCCATTTGGTATAATATTGCAACCTATGTAAGGAAAAGGTGAAATCTGTTCTGTTTCTCTTCCAGGACTCTACATGTATTCCAGGAGGTGGTAGTTGTGTGGGTATTAAGATGAGAGCTTTGCATTCAAATGCTAAATTGTCTGCACAGTTAGAGATGTAATGAGGATTATAGGAATACCTGTCCAGATGGCTTTGCTCCAGCCAAAATCTGCTGTTCTCCACATTTGGAGTGGGGGTGGGGGAGGCTTCAGCTCTCAGCATTCCTTGCCTTTAGCTAAGTTAATTGTGGCTAATGGAAGTTGCAATCCCAGAACACTGGGAAGGTCATATGTTCCCCACCCCTGTTCTAGAAAGAAGAGATAAACTATTAGGGGGTTGGACTGGATGGCCCGTGTGGTCTCTTCCAACTCTACATTTCTATGATTCTATTGGGGGATTCCATTTATTTTCATTATATCCTGTGTTTCCCTCCAGAGCTGTGACTCAAGATGACTTACAAAAATAAAAGAACTACAGTATAGTTCAAATTGTACAAAGGTTATTGTTAAAAAGTATCTAAACTATCTATACCAATTTAAAAAATAGTTTAAAGGTAGTAGAGCAGACTATGAAAAATTAAAACAGCTAATTCTCTTTGCTTTGGAAGCTCTGGCTTTAGATTTGTAGTGTGTGTTGACAGATTCTAAGTGTTGCACAGCCATATATTCCCTTTTTTCCCCTTTTTCCTAGCGGCTGGGAATGCTTTCTGCCAGGCTGCTCAGTTGCACCTCCAGCTGCAGAATAAGCATGATGCGGCCATGAGCTTTGTGGATGCAGGCAATGCCTTCAAGAAAGCGGATCCTCAAGGTATGTAAAGTGGGTTCAGTTATAATTCTGTCTTATTACGGCTCAGTCAGGATTTGTTGGTGAGGTAGGGTATGGAAGTGTGATAATGTTCTACGAAAAGAAGACCATCTGTACTGCCCAGGTGTTCAAAACATGTCCATCTTAGGTGTACAGTAGCTTCTGAACCTGTGCAGACATGTTTAAACAGCAGAATTTAAGTTCGAAAACTTTCTGTCATGCAGAATGCACGAAGTCTTGCATTTAACTGAATGTGTAGTTTCTTGCAGAAATTGTGTGTTCTACACCTTTCTATAGTTGCCTGATTTGGTGGTGGGTAAGACAGGCGACAATGCTGATATTTAGGTAGCCATATTTTGCTTAATAAGTGGCAATGAACATGAGCCTTTTGCTCATACACAGCCCTTTTCTCCTCTTTTTTCCAGTCTGATGTGTGAAATGCAGAAGTGGATTTAAGATCTTGAAGCTAGTAACCATATTTTCCCAGTTTAGATAAAATAGGAAACCGTATTTAACTAAGTGCTTTTGCATTTCTCTACATTTGTCATCACAAAGGGAGAATGGACTGCATATGTGTAGATCTTGTCTTATTAAGAAAGTGAAATTGAATGCACGCATTTGTATTGGAGTTTTTATCTTGACACTTAACTACCAGATGCTGCCCTGCAAATGCTTCCTCACTTTCTCCAAAGCTGCAGGTCAGGTAGGCTGTTGAAGGACAAAAGCTATGATGCCAGCTGGCTTCTTTGCATTATGCACTGAGATGTCTTGCTGTAGTTGGAATCCTCAGTCGCCTGCAGCATTGCATAAGAGCTGCAAGTTAATACCGCCAGCCCAGTCCAGCTTTTGTAGATCTTACAGATGTGAGATCTGTTCCAGTCCATGACAGTTAAATGTCTCAGTGTTCAGGCCTCATCTTCTTAAGGAGTTCTCATGCTTCTGTACACAGGAACAGATGTAAGACCCCTAATAACCCATCTTCTATGCAGTTTGATATAAAGTAATAAGCATAACTCTTTCCTTCAACTTTGCTAAATTGTGTGTGTGAAACTGAGGGATCAGAAAACTTACTTTTTTAGATTATTACTCCTCGAATGCCTTAGTTGGCATGGCCATTGGCTACATGAGCTGGGGACTTTTGTGTGCTGTAACCTACGGCAGTGCTTTTTCCAAGCTCTGGTGAGACAAGAATATGACTTCAAGGCATGTGTTCAAGTCTTCCTTCTCACCTCTTGAAGTCAGTGGTTTTGGGAAGGCTTTTTAGTTTTCTTGTTAGTTTCCCTGCAAAGTCAACAGGGCTATGCAGAGCCTTTGCTCCTGTGTTGTTTTTGGGTCAAAGATGTACTTTGCCTCTTGGGAAAGAGGATTTCTTACGCATGATTTTGTCAGATTTCTGACATTTATTAACAGAAAGGAGGCAGGCAAATAACACTCCTGTAGCTGCCTTGATTCTGTCAGTAATTTCTGGGGAAAAGATGATAAAGTAACCTGAGGAGAAAACAAATTTAATCCTCCACAGGGATTTGCTTAATCTTTTGGAGATTTGCATTCTGATTATCAGCTGTGGTAGCAGAGCTAAAGAGGGAGCCTCATCCTTGTGGCTGCACTAAGGGAGGCGGAGCATTGGGGAAGGGTCAAGGACAAGCACCAGCAATTTTTTTTTAAAAAAAGTGATATTAAAGGGCTGTAATCCTTTCGATCCTCTGGCTTTGGTTTGTGTTTAGTTTCTGTGTGGAGAAGACAACCTTGCATTCTGATGGTGGCAGAACAGATGGTGGATATGGCCCTTACCACCCTTCCAGTGTTTGCCAGAGAAGTTCAAATAAGCATTTTCCATCTCTTGGCTTTGTTGGACTGGTTCTGATTAAAGGTGCTGAATTTGAATTCTAAAACTCTACATTACTTGGTAATGGAAGATTACATGTATCCATGTAGGACCTTAGGAATCTTCCTGAGTGCCACCATCAGGTAAGGTGAAAGGCATTTTTCAGTGGCAACACCCCAGAGAGATTCCTTTAGTGCCTACTTTAATGTTTTAGCAATGGATGAAAGCTTTAAAAAATATTTTTAAACGACCATGTGTGTATGCCTCCCTGAATTTGATATGAGGTTGGCATATAAATAGTTAAATGAAACACAGGGTTGGATTGTGCAGAGGACTGTTGGTGGGGTAAAGGGAAGGGAAGTCTGTGGGGTAATGTAATCTTGTGCTGAGCATTTAAAGTTACTTCCAAGTGTTTGGTTCTGATTTTTGAAGCTTTCAACAGTGTCTCTGCCTATACTTGGAACAGCTTTCCACTAAAACTACCAGTGCTGCAGTTCTTCAGTAGGCCACACAAGAGCAGCATAGGAATCCGTCCTCTTTATACTGGAGCACTGGCCATCCCTGCCTCCTAAGTGGACAGTTGCATTGGATAATCACTGAATTGTCCCCAGAGTAGAATCTGGGTGTGAGGCTAGTTTCATACATCTCTTCCTGGTGGAGAATACTGATTAATCAATTCTCCTAGTCTGCTTGGTGTTCTCTTTGGATTCCCAGAAGATCTGCAGGTCTCAGCAGCTTTTTCTTGAGTGGCTATTGATCTTCAGAGAAGGAATTGTGCTATAAATATACCCACAGCTTTGTTCCTTACAGGGAAGTCATTGCCAGATGGCTTTATTTCTTCATTTATTATGTTTAAAGCTGGAAACACTGTCTTCTTCTTTTTAAACAGAGGCCATTAACTGTCTTCTCAGAGCTATTGAGATCTACACAGACATGGTAAGCCAATGTCATATGTGCACGTAATTCAGAACTTGATTTTAAAAGATTTGGAAATATTTTGTGTATTATTTTTGGGCAGGAAGCAGGTCTTTTGTGCAAAATACACTGCCTCCTGTGGAAAAGATATTTTCTGTGCTGACAAACCACATGCATTTCCTTGTAAATGAATTTTCTCAAAATGCTGTCCCAATGTATGAAGAAAGCCTGAAAACTGGGCAGAAACACCTTGTATTCTCATAAAGCAGAGAGAAAAGTGCTGAAATTGGTCATTGCATGCAGGAATGAAATAAATGATTTACTTTACTACTCCTGGCAGCAAAGCCAGGATAATGCCAGTGGTAGTACAAAAATATTTGGAGACCAATACATTGTCCATACCTGGCATGAGACACTGGTGTATATATGTGTACAGGCACAGCATTCCTGGTGTAGGAGAGGACTTAAATATAAAGCAGATTACTTTTTCTAAGTGAATCAAGAATGTGTTGAAGCTGGTAAGGCTAATCTCTAGTGTAGACTTCTTTTTTTTCTTTTTTTGGTAAAAAAGTTAATTGCCACATATTCATGTACTAACTTACACAGCTTCATCAAGGCCGCCTGTCCCAGTGTGTGCCAGATGTACTTGGATATGCATCATGCCTCTTACTGTGTATTTTGCTTGCAGGCCAGGAGAACATTTCAGATTGATACTTTTGAATCTGTAGGGCTTCACTGAGAGCCTGGAGACTCAAGACAGTTGCCAGGTTTCAACATAGTTGAGAATCACATAAGACCTAAAACTGGAGTGCTTTTAGGGGAGCAGGACTACATACCTAGTTGTCCCTGGATGGCTGTAGCAGTTTTATATCCTGTCTGTCTTTCTCTTATTTTAGGGCCGTTTCACTATTGCAGCCAAACACCACATAACAATAGCAGAGATCTATGAGACGGAGTTGGTAGATATTGAAAAGGTATGATGGGAAGAAAGAACTTTTAAGTCTTGTTTTCCCCGTCTTTTCTTTGCATGATGCACCTTGTCCCTTTCCCTTCCAGCTCCTCCCCAAAACAAGATGGATGTTGAGGGTCATAATACATTTTAATTGTGCTGCTTCTACCAGACAAGTTTCAGATAACTTCAAAAAATGGGGAGAAAATTAAGGTGGGGAGGCTATAAGAGTTGGTTAGCAGCCAGGGCTCAGGTTGAATTTCAGATTTGTGTTCAAATTTTTTATGCCTTTCAGCATGGCAGGTTTGTATCTCCAATTGAATAAGCTGGAACAGCTAATATCCTAATTTCAAGAATGGCTAGAAAGAGAAATCTGCAAGTTCCTGTGCAGTTCTTTCCTCTTGCCATTGCAGGTTCCACCATATGCGAAACAAAGATAGATTTCCTAACCTGCTGTCACTGTTATTTATATCCCACCTTCCAGGATAGCTTACAAATAACATCCAGATTTGCTTTTAAAAACCATAGTAAATTATATCAACATGTAACAAGATGTCATGATTTTTCACAGGGCAGTGGGTTATAGATGGACTTGAGAAGTGAAAGAACAATTCAGCTAGAGCAGCTCTCCTCTGTTGGCTGGAATTCTTCTCATAGTTGGTAGTAGCTGTCTCTGTGAAGGAGGTCTCTTAACTGCTGCCTTCTTCAGCTGTTTTATGAAATACAAATATGTTCTTGCTATGTGCAAATGTGCTCGGCCAGGAAACTTCCCAACATGTTTGGTGAGGTAACAGCCATTAGGCCCAGCTTGTGAACTCCCTAGCAATATATGGCTGACCACTGGAGGGAAAATGCAGAGTTGCATATACATTTGTTCTGAACCCAAAGTTTTTATGTTTGATCTCATGTTTTCACCCTTCTTTTTCTTCTCTGCTTTCTTTCTAGGCAATAGCACATTATGAACAAGCTGCAGATTACTATAAAGGTGAAGAATCTAATAGGTAATTGGAGAACTCTGTTATTACTGTCCCTTTTTCTACCTGCTTCTTCAAAAGCAGGTAAAACCACTGCTTTATAGTAGGTCTAGCCTTGCCTCCCTGATAGGCCTCAGAAGGTGATGCCAGGGAGTTGCTGCCTCTCTGGGATTGATCACACAAAGCACTATTTTGTTTCCTTTGATTTTCAACATCTACATGTAATTGTTAGGAGTGGTGGTCCAGGGATCTGGAGGGAGGGTTTTTCAGTGTGTTGCTCAGCCTTTTTTCTCCTAATGAAGAACCATGTAAGTCAGTGGATCCCCTGAACAGGGGATAGATTTTTGTGAGAGTGAATGAAGCAACTCTGTCCAGATAAAGCAGAGTTGTTTATCAAAATCTAATTGATTTTGGATTTTGGAGTTGTTGACTCCCTATTCTGGTGAGTTGGAATAGTACACCTGGATTTTAATGCTTTAAGAGATTCAGGTAGTAGCCTTGGTCAGGAGAGCTTTTTCCCTGCTGAAATTAGTGTCTCGATATACCAGTTATTGCTGCTCCTTCCTGGCTAAGATGACAACATACTTTGGTGACTCCATTATAGACTGCAGTAATGTACTGTAATGTGCAGCTGCTTTTGAAGACAGTTCAGAAATATTGATTACTTCAGAACATGCTAGCCTGATCCATGAACAGTTGAGCTACTTAAAAGCACAAAATACCTGTGCTAATTGACCTTCACTGGCTCTGTAAAGACTTTCTATAGAGAACTGGACAGTTTCTAACAGAATGCCTCCTCCATACACTAAGGATGGCTTTGTCAGAATTTATTTTTAAAAGCCGAACTGATGACAGTAAGAAGGAAGCTTATTTCTCTAATGACATCCTAGGGGTGGAAGTTCATTCACTCCAGGGTGAGCCTGCAGCCTAGTTTGATTTTTATTTTTCAGCAGTTTGGCTACAAACTAGTATTGTCCGGTGTGGTTAATGAGCAGGCAACTGCGTTTTGGAATTTGCCAGAAATTTCTTATCACAAGTTATCGTTACCTTTTAAATTGATACTGTATTCAGTGTTGGCAGCAGTCTTTGCTCTGTGGAGCCAACTTGTCAAAAGAGCTGTGTATTGGTGAAAGTGAGAAGTTGTCATCTCTTATTTTGGCTCATTATCTAGTTCCACTGGAAGACAGTGTAGTCTTGCTGGCTACCAAAATATTTGTCATCTTGTCTACTGGGGGAGGGGATCCCAACTTCTTTCTTGGCTACCAATAGACAATTTCTGCTCATCCCTGGTGAGGGGCTGTTTACCAGTACAGCTCCATTCAGGTATAACTGGCCAGTCTTGTACTTCTCTTGGATATGAACTGTTACTACACCTTCTTCAAAAGTTACAGCGGACTGTTGTACGCCACCTAAGTGGACAGATAACATGTGGAACTAGAGTTCTGCCCAGGACAAACTAGCCCAAGTCAGAGTCATCTCTTGCCCAGGGTAGTTGTGAAGGTGGATGAATTATATTCCTATGATTTGAAATATTTCCATCTCTTCCTTACAAAGAAGCCAGGGCACTTAAGTTTTGTTGCCTGCTCGGGATCTCAAGGTAGGCTTTTGCTCAAATCCAGTGTGGGCAGCTTTTTCAGTGCTGAGAATCATGCTGAGAACAAGAGTGTGAATCAGGGGGCTGCTTGTTCTAGTTACATAACTAGTGTGACTTGTATATCATTTCTGTGAACTTCACAAATGACAAAGTGCTGTTGGTGAGTACATGGCAGTGACAGTTTAAGCAAAGAAGGTGGGGTAAAATACTGCCCTTTTCACTCTCCTCACAGGAAGTGTTGCTGTTCCAGCACACATAATGAGAACAGAAGTACATGTTACAAAGTGTATTCCTAGACCTTTCCTTGAGTGTATGGTCTTGCTGCATTAATGTTGATTTGTATCTTTCATTTTAACTTTCCTGCATAAATGATCCTGGAGATTTTTCTGGTTGGAAAGTGGTGTATGCATTTCCCTATACACCACCCAGAGAACTGTGGTTATTGGGCAGTTTAAAAAATAAATAAAAAATGCTTTATCTGAATATGGCTACTACTTATCCTGTGTTAATCTGAGCCAGGTTGCTTCCAACGTAAGAAGAAAAAAGTTGGCCAGAGAGTGGAACTGGGGGAAGAAGCAGGCATTTTCAGACAGTTGTTTGACAGACAGTTGTTTAGCCCCTGTCCTTGCAGGGTAACTGGTCTGGATTTATTGTCAGGGTCTGAGTAATGTCTTAAGTAAGCATTGCTTAATTGAGGGGTAAGCCACTGAATATTTTGGATCTCCAACTCCAATAACCATTGGCTCGACTATTGACTGTGCTGCCTGGGGCTGATGGGCATTGTAACTTCTGGCCTGAGGAGAAAGTAGAGTGTGTCTTCCCTACCTATCTTCTCTGGCCCCTAATCTAGTTGTTCTCATTTTAAAAACATAATGCCTCCTATTAAGTTGAGAGTGTGCCTCTGTCTGGAAAACAAGTAACAGAATTCCCAGACAAGGAAAGTTCTCTATTTGCCTTGTTCTGACCTGAGTATATGTCAGTTATCTATAGAATCTTGGAGAAACAAACAAACAAAAGGTCTGGCTTTCCTTCTCTGGAGTCAGGTTGCCCATGAGAGCTCTTGTGTTTTGATTTTGACAGTTCTCGCCTAGTCCTTCTTGGAGCCAACTGACATTGCCACATATGTGTATGGAGGGGAGATGTGGGGTGGGTGAGGAAGTGGCTGTTCTTTTCTTTGTCCAGATTCCTCTAGTTCATCTTCCTCTACCTGCAGCTCTGCTAACAAGTGTTTGCTGAAAGTGGCTACCTACGCAGCTCAGCTGGAGCAGTACCAGAAGGCTATTGAAATCTATGAGCAGGTCTGGTTTTAACTGATCTCCTCACCCCCATCTTCCACAAACTCCTAGTTGAAATTTTAAGCTACAGATAGCTCACTAGTCATGTTTTAGTACAATATATGTAAATTAAACTGTAGCAAGAGTTCTATTCTTTCATAAAATCCCACATCCAGGCAGTTTGAATTTAATATCTGAGAGAAGGGGATGGTTTTTCATATGTTTCAGTTGCTTATACATTGCTTCCATCTTTTTTTTAAAAAAGGAAGAGAATTATCTCTTTTAGATATCTCCTTGATTGTCTTCCTTGCTTCTTCATTGCAAAGTCTTTGTATTGTCAGAAGGGCCATGTAGTTTTTCTCAGAACGTGGAAAAAGGAAATGCCAGTTAGGCGCCAAGACTATGGGAATTGCAAACAGAGAGCTATCCCCAATGAAACTGAATGTAGTCTCCAAAATTTGTTTGAATATGTAGCTTCACTTGACATGCTTTTTGGCATTTCTTAGGTGGGCACCACTGCCATGGACAGTCCTCTGCTGAAGTACAGTGCAAAGGAGTACTTTTTCAAAGCAGCCCTCTGCCATTTCTGCATTGACATGCTCAACGCCAAGGTTTGGATAACTTTTTGGATTTCTAGACAAGTCACTAATTTGTTGCATGTCATATTATAGGGACCTGCCATCCCTAGAGCTTGTAGAATCTACAGTGGGGATTAAAGATCCTTTGTAGGAAGTGCTTGATCTCTTCCACATATGTGCACAATTTGGGAAGAGTGTAGCACTGTGGTTTTCCTGCATCACCCCCAACAGGATCCTCTGAATTTTTTTCATGGGAGGAAGAACAGTGTACCATACTCTAGTGGATGGAGAATAGAAGCTTGCAGGGTCTGAAGATGGCAGTTCTGGATCACAGCCTGTAGCCACTTAGGTTTTGTTAAAAAACAAAGCAAGAACTTGAGCAAAAATTTAGGTTAATCTCAGGCCTTTGCATAATGCTGGCAGGACTAGAGGGGCTTTGCTGTATATTGGAGGAAGGAACCGGGGCTTCTATGGTGTGTCAGATATGTTAGACCTTAGCCCTGTTCTCAGACTTTTTGAATGTCTAGCAGCTAACTAGCTTTCCATTCATTTTCTTCTCTAAATCAGTTGGCTGTACAGAAATATGAAGAAATGTTCCCGGCTTTCTCAGACTCCAGAGAGTGTAAACTGGTTAAAGTGAGTTGATATTACTGGGGCTTTGAACTCCATGGTAGATGTTGCTAGTTCACTTGTCTTGTGTCTTTTGTGATGGGAAGAAGATTTTGTCAGACTTGTACTGTGCAAAGGATCCTTGTATTTGCATAAAAACAAGAAGGTGATAGTGAATGGAAGCAAAAGACTGTGTGCCCAAACTGACAAAGGAAAAGAAATATTATATAAAGGATTTGTGAAAGAGAGCATAGGTGTGCCTCCTTAGCATGAGAGGCAGATTCCAAAAGCTGTCAAGAACTGGCAGTGCAGCATGTTTTCCCCCCTCTGGGCCTGTTGCTGGCATTAAACTTGGATCTCTCCAAGATCACATGACTGCAGCTCTCCAGTCTGTGTGCCTCTTCAGGCAATGAAGCACATGCTCTGAAAGCATCTGTCTTTGGGAACTCTCCTGCCAGTGGTTAAAGGTCACATTGGGATGCTGATGCAATCTGTCATCTGTGTTGGAACTGATTCTAAAATTCACTGATCTTTCTCCTTCATAGAAATTGCTGGATGCTCATGAGGAACAGAACATTGACAGCTACACTGAATCAGTAAGTCTGCTCTCTGGCCTTTTCTTAATCGCCTACTGTCAGCATTGTAAGGTCATACAATATCTGGTATCTCTTAGAGAATCCAGTGGGGCTGGCCGGGTTAGGAAGCTTTAGTTTGAGAGAGGGCTATTGAGATTGCTCATGTTTCCAGTTTGCTTATGGCATTGTGATATTAGCTGTTGTAAGCTGCCTTAAGCAGTATGTATGCATTAGAAGGGCAACTTAGAAATACTTTTATAAAAACTAAATTTTTATTGTAGAAAAGAGGATATTGCAAGCTAAAAGTGAATTTAGTTCCATGTTCTCATAGTTCACCTTGACTACTGACTATTCCTGGCTACAGATTTGTTGCATCTCTGTGTTTTTCTGTTTTTTTTCTGTGACCAGGTAAAGGAGTATGACTCTATCTCTCGCCTTGACCAGTGGCTCACCACCATGCTTCTGCGCATCAAGAAAACCATACAGGGCGAAGAGGAGGACCTGCGCTAAGCCCTGCCCTGCCCTCTGCCTCTCATCTGCAGAATCCTGCATGGATCAGCTGTGGGAGGGAGGAGAGGGGTCTTGGCACAAAGGAACTGGACTTGAATGGCAAATGGTTTATTACCGCTCCCTTTCTCATAACCCCTCTCCCTGCCACCACATCTTTGTACTGCAGAAAACAGGGCAGTGTGGTGTCAGTTATGGACTTGCTCTGACCAGAGAGATATGAAGGCGTAACATGAAGTTCTCCATTTTTGTTGCCTCACTTTCCCCCTCTCAGATCAGAGTGTATTGCTTTTTGGGCCAGTGTTTACATCCTTCTGATAACTTTAACACTTGTATGGCTTCAGCCGATAGCACCAGCTCCCCCCTTCCCGCCAAAATTTTTTTTTACTGGAGCTCATCTTGAGATGGGACATGACTTCTTCTTTCTAGCAGAAGAGAAGTCCAGTCACTGTGGCCTCATCCCACCCTGTCCCTCTGCCTGCATCTCTCAGAATGGTATCAGCTTGCCTCCCATAGTCAGAGATTGCAAGACTGGGTTGTGACATCATCCCTTTTCTTGAGCTGATCAAATACTTGTCCAAAAGAGGAGCCTTGCTTTCTCTACTAAAGATGAACATGATGAACCTGTCAGAGCTGGGTCTCTCATCGAGGCTGGCTCCCCGTTGCCCTTCCAAGTACTTGCATCGATCTGAGAACTTGCAGAAATTCTTGCTTTTTGTACCTGGCATATGTGCAGCCTGTGCTTCTCTTCCTAACTTCCAAGAAGCTTTTCTTGCACCTCAAATGTGTACCATTTTGAATTTAGGTAGGAAGGTGTCGTCCCAGTTCTTTCCCTTGCCTTTAGGAGCCAAGAATCACTCACCCTCATACAATGTACATGAGTATCGGGCTCATAATGTATACCTATTGCCAGCCACTCGGGGATGCTGGATGTTCATTCTCCTGTTGCCTGTATGTGGCAAGAGGCAGGCAAATCTTGAACCATGCAGCAGTTAGCCAAAAACCTATTTAATGCTAGTAACTCTGTCCTGTGTGCCAGCTGTCTTGATAATTATCTTCTTGTCTTGCATGGTTCTCCTCCTCCAGCCTTAGTTTGGAGAGAGCATTTCTTCTGCCAAGTATTTCATGTTCTGTATACATTGTCATGAAGCTTTACAGGTTTTTTCATTTTGAGGTTACTCTTGTGTTGGCTTTAAAAAAAAAACTTTATCATGTAGCCTGGGGCAAAGGGGTTGAAACTTCGCAAGAGATTCTCACCTTAACTTTTATAATTCAAATGTGTGGGTGGGGTGGAGTGGGGATTGGAATTAAGAAGTGCTGCTGAATGTTTTCAGTTGTTCACCAGAAAGGGATGGAAAATAGTTCGCACATAGTAACAGACAAAAAGAAACTTTGCATGGGTTGGGGGAAATCTTAAAGTAATGTCCATCTGACAGTAGTCTCTCTAGCTTAAGTTCTTGCTGCTTGTCTAAGTGACTTGCATGTTTTTAGATGTATTTCTCCTTGCTGTTCTCCTGGCCACCAGTGTTTCAGGACTAATTCCTCCACCTTCCCATTAGCCCTTCTAAATTGTGGTTTTGCTTCTGAACACTGGCTGTGATTCTGTCTATAAACACAGTTGTACGCTTGGATCTGGCAGATTGTATGTGTGGTCTTTTTTTAAAAAAAAGGTTAGGTTCAGGCTGCATTTGAATGAACTTGATTCTTGGGATAGCAGGAGGAGTAATCCACTGTGACTGGGTTAATCCCATGTTCCAACCATTATAGGTACAGGCACGTAGGATTAACCCGATCGTAGTGGATTTCTCCTCCTGCCATCCCTGAATGAACTTTTGCGGTAAGTCCAGTCTCTCATTTTCAGCTTCTCATCCTGTGCTAAGCAGTGTGGCTTGCAGGGCTGGGGACACTTTGCACTTAGCAAAGAGCAATAGAGCCCTCCTGTAAATGTTATGCAGATTAAACTTGCACATGTCCTTTTGGATGCTGCTTTATGCAGAACTGTGAATCTCCGTTGTAACTGGAATGCCTCTGGGCTGGCTCTGCACATATCACTAGGTTTGTAAACATGTATTCATGTCTGTCTTCACAGCCCTAAAGTTTCGTTTAAGGAACAGCAAAACTCATTCTCTCAGCTGTCAAAGTCGACATCTCAGAGTCACTGTCTTGCCCCTCTGATTAACTTAGAGACTCCAGCATTTAAATTGTGGTTAGCAGTATGAGGTAAGAGAACAACCAGTGGAGAGCTGAATTTTCCTGTGGCAGCCTTCCCCGTGGTGCCCGTCACATGACTTAACACAACTTGCATCAACGCAGGCAGGAGGGTCAGTTGTCAGGGATGATTGGGGTTGCCCAAAATCTGGTTATGGAAGGGTGTTCTGTTACATGTCTCTTGTGTCAGAACAAAAGAGGTTGCCATTCATGGTGCAGAATAATAATTGCTTCACCCTTCTATAACGAAATTCCAAGATACTCTAAGAGCTACCCTTTAGTAAAGACCCAGGATTGATTAGATAGGATTGTCAGCATTAAATTTAAATAAAAGACATAGCTGGCTGAAAATCAATAGATGTGCACCTTGCAGTTCCTCAGAGGTGCTGTCTTAATTACGAGAATAGCTTTTTAAGTATGAGGGCTTGGCTTTAAAGCAAAGTAAGGCCATTGGTTTAGAAGACAGAAATCAGTACCTATGTGGAATCTAGAGCTAACACTAGAATCTCTAATAAAGTACCAATTGCTAGAATCAATGGCATCGCTTTAAATATTTAAAATGTGTGTGTAGCAAGGTAGGCAATATTGCAACAGGGAGAAACATCTTAACATCTTACCCTCCAAAATTCTGTGAAAACTAATACTGGAGTACGACTATGGTGGCAGAGTCGGGTTTAAATGATATTGAGTATAAACTTAACACTGAATGGTGGTTTGCAGCTTTTAGTATTTAGAAGAACTACAGTAATGTTTAAGTTGAAAAGTAAGAGCATCAGCGCCTAATAGGCGAGGAGGAGAGATGAGCAGTGAAAAGCAGGCTGTAATGAATGTAGTGGAAATACTGGGATAATCAGTACAATACAATTCACCAATATGATGCAAAACTTCTTGCTCATAATACACATGTCCATCTACCTTACTCAGATCATAGCTGCACAGGGTCTGGTAGCACATTTACACATAGCTGTGACAAGTTTGTGGAATCAAATGAGAAAGGAAATCCTATTTCTATTCCGTACCAAGAGGGGTTGATTTTCCTGCAATGCTTCATTCAAGATATTACTACCATTTAACAACTTGAATCTGAATAAAAATACAGTTTGCCCTCCACATTTGCAGGTTCGACTTTTATGGATTTGCAAGTTTCTTCAACCCCGCCTCTCCACAGGTGCTTCTTTTCTGGGGGACCCTTCCCCTTTGACAGTTCCCCACACAGCTCTTTTAAAAACCTGCCTCTGCTCCTGCTGCTGTCTGGCCAACTATGGACAGCTCACAGCCTGATTTCTCAGCACCATAAACCCTCTCACTGCCCTCACACTCATCGAAAGAGATGGACGAGAGAGGAAGTATGCCAATCTACTCCCTTTCCATCTTTCCCTGACCTGGTTTGGACCCTGAATGCCTGCTCTCACACACACTCAGCCCCCTTTGGATAGACATACATTTTGATATTTGTGGTTGTTCTACTTCTGTAAGGGTCCCTTGCCCCTAAACCCTAGCGAATGTGGAGGGCCAACTGTACATCCACTGCTGTTAAGTCATATCAAAAAGGGAAAGGCACAGCACAGAAATCCAGACAAAAGACTATCTGTTAGTTTCTGTTTAACACAGATTTCCTGCTAAACGTCATTTTCTAATTTGGAGTGGGAAAGGGGAAACTAAGCATAAATCTGCTCTCTGGGAACTGGGCCTCCTCTGATCAGTCTTTGTTATTTATTAAAGGGCATGTTTTAATTTACAGTTAAAGCTTTAAGTGACTGTGCCAATTAAGGATTTACAGTCAGCAGCTCCTGTGTTAATCCCATAAAGATAGCATGATAGTTGCCTTCCCATGTAGACTCAGTGATCCTGCATTGCAACCTTCCTCTAAACTAGGATTCTACTTTGCTAAGCCTCTAGTTTTTAAAATAATTATTTCAGGCATGAGTTATAGCACATATCCTCTCCTTGGGAGATTGGCAGAGTTACTGCTATCTCAAGCTTTGCGAACATGGCGTCCCAATGGCATGCAGTGAGAAGGAGTAATTTGCTGTTGATCATTCTGTTCTTTTCCTTGAATTCTTAACCATTCTTCTACAAATGTTTTCTAGCTTATTTGTCTGACCCCAAGTTTTCCCTGTACAAAGACAAAGTGGGCCATATGCCTCTGCCTACTCATGTCCATGTAATTGCCTCTCCCCTATAATCATTTCTCCAGGATGAGCAACTTGTGACCTTCCAAATTTTAGACTGCAACTTCCATCAGCTCTAGCCAACACTAAGCAATTGGGGGTGACTGGAGTTGCAATCTGAAATCTAGAAGGCCGCCCTCGGCCCAATACAGGCTCCCAGTTTATCTAGCAGTTTGCTTGCTGTGAGCTACCCGGTGTTTGCTAGGGAACTGACTGTAGGAACACACTAACAAAAACAGAATGAATGGTTTCAGACCAGTCAAGTAGCCTGTATTCCATTAACTCAGCGAGGGTAGAGAAGTGAGGAGAGTGCAGGACCTGGCCCTTCCCAGGAGGCTCAGGCAAAAGCAAACTACTGCAGCCTCTCTTTGCTGTTGTGTTCTTCCTCATTAATAACTTTTTGACTGTGTTCTGATGTTGTTTGACCGCCTTCTCCAATTTTTTATCAGTGAAATTTTGCATGCTGTGAAATTTTCTTTCAGTCCACAAATGTATTGCAAAAAATGCAATACTGAAAAAAAGTTCACACCTAGGGCCTTTCCGCACTACCCTCTAATAGCTATTAATCCACTTTCAACATCCTTTGGAACTCTGGGGTTTGTAGTTTCCTGAGGCCCAAGAGCTCTCTGGCGGAGAGTTCTAAAGGCCCCTCCCTGAACTGCAAAGCCCAGGATTCCAGGGGATGTTGAAAGTCGAATAACAGCACTTTTAACAGTGTAGTGCAGAAAGGCCCCTAGAATTCTTACATTTGCTGTACTGTGTTTGTATTCCCTTGGTCACTTCTGCCCCCTTTCCTTTGGTTGTTTCAACTCTCTTCTTTTTTGAAAAAAAAAATTATTGGAGTGATTAACAAATATACAAACAGAAAAAATCCAAACATTAATACTAGTTATTAAATTATTAATTAATAAATAATTATAATATTAATCAACTGTAAATACCCAAGTGAAATTTGAAGTTATTGGAACGGTAGAAATCTGGGGACTAGAGTTAAAAAAGTCACGGGGGGGGGAATCAGTATTCTTCCTTGGAGGAGCAGTGCCCTCATTCCCCGACCACCCACCCACCCACAAAACTCTGGCGTCTCCGCTCTCGCGGCCGCCCCACCAACTTACGGGCGCCCTGCGGTGGGCGAGCAAGGGTAAGCCCCTCGCAGCCCCCCTCTTTCTGGACGCACCGCCCTCGTGACGTCACAGCACGCGCGTTCGCCCTTCCCCGACGTTGGCCTATACAGAGCGAGAACAGGCGCAAAGGGCTCAAGGGTCCAGAGCGGACATTTTGGACGCGGGCAAGCGAAAAGGGCCGTATACGCCTCCAAGCGTCGCGTCCCCTCGTCGTCCCGTCTTGTGCGCCGCGACGAGAGAGGTCCCCTTCCTCCGCCGCTTCTCCTCCAGGTTGTGCCGAGGGCTGCCGCATGTGGTGCCTGAACCGGGATGGAGGCTTCTCGCGGCTGCCCGTTTTTGGAAGACAGCTTCACCCGTTTTTCCTCCCAAAGCAACGTGTACGGGCTGGCCGCCTTGCCGGGGGCCGCTGGGGGCGGAGGGCGGGGGCCCCCCTCGGCGGCGGGGCGGGGGCCGGAGCAGTTCGGGGGGCCCGGGCCGGGGGGGCAGGAAGAAGCGGGGGCGCCCGAAGGCCCGGGGGCGGCCGCCGAGGGGGCGAAGCGGGCGGAGGCGGCGCCAGAGGGGCAGCCTCTGGGGGCCCCCACCCCCCCCGGCCAGGAGGGGGCCCCACGGCTTGGTGGGGCGAGCAGGGAGGGTCCTGGGGGGCTTCTGGCTGCCACGCTGAAGGGGAAAGTGATTTATTTCCGCTACCAAGACCTGCGACAGAAGCTGCGCCCCGTCGCCAGGGAGCTACAGTTCACCTACATCCCAGGTGAGGGGGGTGTGGAGGGGCGGGCTGTTAATTTGGAGAACTTTCTCCACGTAGAGGGCCTTTCCACCCTACCCTGTTACGGTGGTCTTGTTCCCCTGTGGAATCCTGGGGTTTGTAGTTTCCTGAGGCCAAAGAGCTCTCTGGCTGAGAATTCAGACTGTCCCTCCCTAAACTGCAAACTCCTGGATTCCACAGGACGTTGAAAGGGGGATAGTAGCGCTAGAACAGTGTAGTGCAGAAAGGCCCGTAGTCTGAGACTAGAATGGGAGAGGGCTGGGGTCAAGCTCCTGGCCTACCCAATCCTACTCCCTCTCTAGATTCTGCCCCCCTTTTAAGTTTTTCAACTGTTTTTCAATGTTTTTGTGTGGCAGATGTGGTGTGGCGGTGTGAGTATTGGTCTACAACTATTTGGTCGCACATTCTCAGCCCCAGAAAACCCCGTGATAGGTTTGTCTTAGGGAAGCCATAAATCAGAAATGACTTAAAGGCACGCAACACCGGTATGCAAGATGACTTATGTTCTTCCCTGCATGAACGCTGATTCAAATTTGTTTTGTTTTTTCTTCCAACGTGAGTGGGCAGAGTGTAACCTGGAGTGAACATGCAGCCCCCAAAATCTTTTTTTTTTCTAACTCCAGCCCCTGCCAGACTCTATACTGGCCTTTTTCTGGCCAATAAATCCAAATCATGGTGAATTCCTTCTCCTGGAAGCCTTACAACCTTTCATACAGGTTGCAAGGGAGTCCCTGTACAGCTCAGCACTGAGAAAAAAAAAATGAAAACATTTGATGGGTTCTGTTTTTCCGTGGGACCTTTGGAAGTCTGTGGTGCTCCAGGAGGGGCACAACGACAAACTTGGTCCCTTGACCTGCTGCAGTTGTCCATCCATGATGTACAATCTGATTAAACGCATCCAGTTTCCGAGAGCTGTTTTTGCCTGTTGTCCACAACTGAGTTGGTAATCTGCTCTTTTTGACAAGTGTTTTTTGCAATTTCATTTGTCGTGTTAGAATCAGCCAGTCCATTAAGCAGAATGACAGTGGGGGGCACCTCAGGCAGCAAAAACTCTGGTGGGGTGAATTCCATTTATCCTCCCTGACCCTTGCTGCTTCTGTCTTACCCCCTTGCCTTCCTCTGTATTGTATCTTCCTGCTGTTTGCAGTGGTGGCCACACTTTCTGCATACTTACACAAATTGTCAAGGCATAATAGTTCTACGAAGTGACCAGCAGCGCTACACAGGGTCTGTTAATCTATTTTTTTTAAATATAATTTTATCTTTCTCTTTTACCATGAGATCTTAGGACAGCACGACAGATAACACAATACAAATAATGTAAGCAGTTCCAGATTAAGATCAGTAAATAAAATAAGTAAGATAAAAACATATAAAACAAATTGAAAGAGCTTAAGGCTAAAAAAGTTAAAATTGTGTTCATGCTTGAAAGTACATTAGGTCCCAAAGGCTTTAATAAAAAGCAACATTTTGACCTCGTACCAAAAAGGAGCTAGTGTAAGCACCAGTTGAACTTCCTGGAGAGGAAGTGCCATAGATGGGGTGCCATGGGCAAGAAGGCCCTGCTAAGCATTTGGGGCCCAACTGGCTTTGTGAAAAGCTGCATTGGCTAGTGCTGCTTATACTCAGGGTGGGCTGGTAGGTAGGTAAGTGTGTTCCCATTACAAAGCAAAATACAGGTGCTGTGTAAAGAAGGCAAGGTGGCAGTAACAATGGGGGTGATCCTAAAAGGATCAAATACTGTCTGATCTTGGGAGCTAAGCAGGTTGAGACCTGGTAAGTACTTGGATAGGAGACTTAGTGAATACCACCGTCTGTAGGCTGTATTTCAGAGGTGGGAACTGGCAGAATTACCTCTGAATATTCTGTGCCTAAGAAAACCCTATGAAATTCATGGCGTTGGCATAAGTTGCCAGTCAACTTGAAGGCATATGCACCCATGCAGTGTTCCTTTTCTTGCCTCCTCAGGTGACGGAAGTACTTAACACTGCCAATACATGGCACTTGCTTTATTGTTTTGGTATGCACTTCTTCATTTCTTCAGTGCATGGAAAAGGACCCTAACTGAAGTGTTACCAGTGTCTGTTCTCAAATGGAAGTATAGTGGAACTGACTGCAAAAGGGGCAGCTTTTTGTTTTCTGTTACTTCTATGAACTGCCACTGCAGCTACCTTCAGTAGCCCTTGGTCTTATGTGTTTCTTTCCTTTGCAGTTGATGCTGAGATTGTGTCTATTGACACTTTCAACAAGTCACCCCCTAAAAGAGGCCTAGTGGTGGGGATTACCTTCATTAAGGTAAGCAGTTTTCATAATTTGTCCTATTCATGATTTGTGCATTTGGTTCTTCACAAGTATGAATGAACCCAAGTATATTTTGCCTTTTGAAGAAGTTTTCAGAATTACAGGAACCAGGAACATAAACTGTTTAATTGTTTTGTGACTTGGAACCAAGGTCTGTCAAAAAATATGATTTAACCTAATGTTCTTGGGCAGAGGTGAGTAGATTCCCAGACTTGTGGGACCTATTATTTTACTGAAACCCTGAGATCTTCTAAATGGAGCATGTTAGGCAAGAGAAACACTTAGAATTAAAACTAAAGAAGAGCAGTGTGGGTCCTATCAGTCCAGCAGAGTTATTATAGCATGAGCTTTTTGTGGATTGCAATTAACTTCATTAGATGCATGGAGCACAATCTAAGAGGCTGTGGTGTAGTGCCAAGTGTACATGATTGGGGATGAGATCAGAGCAAAACCGGGCATAGAAATTATGTTATTAACCTTGGCCATTAGCAAAAATGGCTGGTGATAACATAAAGCTCCTTGTAACAAGTGTGTAAAAGTGGGTGGATTGCAATATATGAAAGCTCATGCTGTGATAAATCTGTTCCTTTTTAAAAGTGCCACACTGCTTTTCTGTTTAACATGGCTCTCTGTTTGGGTGTTGCTATTTAGAATTAAAGAATTTAGAGCTCAGGAATTTGTTCTTAGAACTGTCACTTAAGACAGCCGTAGGGAGTCTTTTCAAGTCTTTAAAAAGTTAGAGTCCTCACAACAGGAAACTTAATAAGACATATTAAGCAGTTCTTGCAGTTACAATTAAATTTAATCCAGTAAAGACCTTGATTTGACTTCTGGGAACGCAGATGGATCACTCAGCATCAATGGTTTTTTAAGGCTGTTTTTTAACCTCTTTATTGCTACTGTAGGTTAACTAGCAAGAAAAGATGCTTGTTGAAGGCTATACTGTGACCAAAGGTGTTATATCTTACGTAGCTGGGTTACTGCCCTGCCCCCTGCAAATCATAACATTAGTGATAACTTTCCATTTGCTTAAATCAGAACAAAATTTCTGATACTCGTCCCTGCGTTCAGCAGGATATATGCAACTGCCACATTCCTGTTTCTGCTGTGAAATGAACTACATTTTGCCTGCTTTATTTTCTCCCTTCTCTGCAGGATTCTGGAGACAAAGCCAGCCCATTCCTTAACATTTATTGTGACTATGAGCCAGGCTCCGAATATAACCTAGAATCTATTGCACGTAAGTCTTCACCACCTTTCTTTGCCATTTAATCCTAAAGAAGAAACGATGTCTGTCCCCTTAGCTCTGGTATCTTGTGTTTTCACAGTCCTTTGCTGCCTGTAAATGTCTGAAAACCTGCCTCTTGGGAGCACGATATATTAAAAATAGTAAGAAAATCTTCATAAATGCCATGGTTGAAGGTGGAATTTGATTTTCCTTGGTGTGGAACATGGATTTACTAGAGCAGAGTAGCATCTGCTGCTTTGTTCAGAGTTGGGAAGCTGATGGCTTAAAAGCTGCTGGGCATGGACCCATTGGCAACCAGAAGCCCAGTGTTGAATTCTCAAGAGAAACTTTTGAGGCTGATATTTCCCTGCAACCAAGTGAACTAAAAGTAGCTGTGTTATGATTTGGAAATAATCTTGGACCTTCCTAATGCAATGAAGGTTGGAATATGTTCCTTCATGCTCAGAAGAAGTGAGGCTTTTTTGAACTACAGCTTCCAGAATCTGTCAGATACTGTAGCCAGTGGCTAGGAGATTCTGCCAGTTGTCATCCAGAGGATGACAACTTTTCCAAGCTCTGTTCATCCTCTGAGTATGGGATTGGGGCCTAGTTTCCTCTGTTCTTCAGTGAGTGTCCTAACCCTCACCCCCTTTTCTCTTTAGAGAGCTGCCTGAACTTGGAGTTGCAGTTTACCCCTTTCCAGCTCTATCATGCAGAGTACGTATGCTTTTAACAGTTTCTCCTCTCTCTGCAATAATTTAGTAGTACCCTTGCCATTTAAGGTTTGCTCCTTTCATTCATTATAATGAGTCAAGTAAACCAATAACACATATCAAGAGGGAGTGACTTTAGGTTGAGGGATCTAGGTTTTTAAAAAGTTAGAATCCAAGGTGTCCATCGACTGGCAGTGGATCTTAAATGACATGCAGTGAGAATTTTAAAAATGTATTCTGTGTAGCAGAACTGAACAGAGAAGTTGGTTCTTCCCTAGGGAGATCCAGTCTTGGTTAATGAGAGCTTTCTTCATGTCATCAGTAGGGAGATCCATTCCTAGTTAATGAGAGCTTTCTTCAGTTCAGCAATACAGTTTGGGAATGGAGGGAAGTTATTTTCTGTTGTCAGAGTTAAATAAGTAAGAGCCAGAACTGTGTTTTTTTTTAATCTGCTGCAAACTCTCCAGAGATCCCGCTCTATCTTCTGTTTCTCCTCTCCCTATATATCCGGGATAGCATGGAGAGGGAGACAGTGTGATATAGGAGTGCTGGGTTATAACTCTGAGGACCAGGATTCAAATCCTCGCTTGTCCATAGAATCCCGCTGGGTGACCTTGGGTAAATCACTGTCTCTCAGCATCAGAGGAAGGCAAAGGCAAACCTCCTCTGAACAAATCTTGTCAAGAAACCCCTTAGGGTTGCCATAAATTGGAAACAACTAGAAGGTACAAAATAACAAAGCATATTCTCTGTGCTGTTTGTTTCATTCTGTACAGAAATAGTCTATGCTGAAAAGACTGGGTTTTTCAGTCTGTGTTAGAGATGTCCTGTTGACTGCAAAAGAAAGATTTGGTCAATTGACAGGTTAAATACTGTATTTACGAAATACTGCTTGTGTTAATGCACCAACCCCCTCCTCCAAGAAATTTGCATCATCAGCATTAATACTTGTGTGATTACAAAACCAAATCAACCATTGTTGAGAAACACTGGCATTAACTTAAATAAAGTGTAATACAATAAGAAAAATTAAAAATAGGAGATTAAGTAAGGTTTCTGTAAATGCAAATGAATTCACTGAACTGTTCTTCCTTTTGGCATTTATCCTGGAACACCAAGGTCAGGCTACAGTCACAGATTTTTCTTTTTTTCTTTTTTTAAAGAAACAAGTCAAACTGGAAATAAAGCAAAGTAATAGCAGCTATTTAAAGAAAAGCCCATTTTAAAGAGCGGTCATGCTACGCTAGCTGCAGGCCAAGTGTCAGGCCATATTGGATTGTTTCTGAGCAGATTGGTGTGCCAATCCAGACTTAAAGAGGTTAGAAGAACTGTTCTGAACCAGGCCAAAACTCCTCTGAGTCCAAACACTTGTTTCCCTGAGCTTAAGAAAGTGATGTTTCATGACTAGCCTTATTGCTTGGGGGTTTCTGGGAGTTTTAGTTCAAAAAGATAACTTGTTCAAGATCTGCTTCTAACAGGTAGATGTTATTGAGATACATCTTCCATCAGCCTGAACCAGCTTAAATGTTGAGGAGAAATGCTGGGAGTTGCAGTCCAAAACATCTGGGGGGGCACACATTTCCTTCCTTGATCTATGTCACTTTTGCCCATATTTCTAAAAGAGCTGGTGTATGAGGTTTTTGCAAATGGGAAACACACTCTAAAAATAAAAAATTAACAGATCTCCAGAGAAGCCAACCATTTATATTTCTGCATGAGTCACTCTATTGGGCAGCTCTGCAGAATGTGGGTAGTTTTGCTGCATTGGGAGTGATGACTGATCTCAGACAGAAATGCATCCAGTCTCTCTCTCTCTCTCTCTCTAACTCTGTCTGAATGTTTTTGTCTCTCACACACACACATACACACAATCACTCACCCACAAATCTCTCAGTGGAACCTGATTGGAAGGAGCCAAGAGTTAGACAGGGCACTGTCTGCCACAGCAGCCGTCTTTTTTTTGGCAATGTGTGGGACTCCAACTCCCAGTGCAGGTAATGGAAGTTGTAGTCAGAACATTGGGAATATGCCTCTTTGGGCAGGACTGGTCTAAACTGAGCTTTTGATTTGCATCCTTGATTGAGGAGTGCCCACATTGTACTTATGTGTGTGTGTGTGTGTGTGGTTCAGAATGAGGATTACTGGGGGTGGGGAATAAATTCAATATGGATCTAATAGATTGACATTTTTAAAAATCTGTGTCACTCTTTTGCAGGGTCCAGGTTGGTGGCCAACCAGAGACAGTCTTCCTTTTGAGTGGTAATGACCCTGCTATTCACTTATACAAAGAGGTAAGGCCACCAGTTCTGACTTTCCTATCACTTTCGTTCATAATATAGGAGTCTTCCCTTGGGTACTTCCCTTGAAAGCTTATTATGTTTAAATTTCATCCTGCTGTTCCTTTGGAGAGGCTCTCCATAACATCCATTTAGCTCTGAGAAATTACATATTTACTTAATAAGTGTTTGAATTTTGGCTTAGTTGACTACTTTCTGCTTACCTTGGAAGCTTATTTTGTTTAGATTTCCCTCGTCATGTCTATTTAGCTCTGAGAAATCATGAGTGTGCTCGTATGTATTTAATATCCAACCGCAGGACCAAAGGAAGTATCTTCTTGTTGTTGTGTGCCTTCAAATTGTTTTAGGTTTAGGGTCACCTTAAGGCAACCCTATCATGGGGGTTTCTGGGGCTGAGAGTATGTGACATGCCCAAGGTCACCCTGTGGTTTCCATTGCCAAACTGGGTATTGAACTTTGGTCTCCAGGGTTGCCGTCCAGCACTCAAACCACGCTGGCTCTCACCAAGGCAGCTTCCAACAAGATTAAAACAAGACAGAGCTAAAAACCTGAGAATAAAATCACCATTAAACAAACTGTTATATTCAAACACCATTAGTTTGGAGAGTACAAAATCATTTGAAAACAAAACTGCTACAAGCGTGTGCCAAAAGTAACTCATAGTGGGGCTTGGCATGTGGGGTGGAGTGGAGTTTCTTGTGCGTGTCCTGATCCAAAGATATGCACTCCTTGCATGTGCCATAACTCTGTGGTTTTTTTTTTTTCCTTGTGCAATCCCAGAGGTAGGCAGACAGGGGCTCTTTGAAGTCCTTTTTGTCTGGTATGAAGAACCAAAGAGATTTTGGCAGTGCCTTTTGCATTTTTTTTTACACACTTCTGCTGTTCAGTCTCCTGCTTGAGCCAAGGCACAGGCAAATGGGAGGGAGAGCAGCTTGAGTCATAATCGGGAGAAGGCTGTGCCTGTGCCTCTCATTGAGAAGGGAAGAATTCCTTCCTTGCCAAAACTGGGCTGATGTTGGCATGGAGGCTGGAGCCTCTCTGACCTTTCAGCTCCTTCTCAGCTTTTGTTTTGCATTTTTTTCAAAGCCCAGTTGTTGACCACTGCTCTCTAATGCTTGGTAAAAAGCACTCTATTGTTGTTATTGTCATTGGTAGTGATTACCCCAATCCATGACTCAAGGCAGCTTGCCGAAGTTAGAACAAAAGCAGCTTTGAAATTCATATCACATAAAAAAATACAATTAAACTAACAATAGAATTAAACGCAGTTAAAAGCAAGACCATTAAAACGAAAGCCACAAATAGACATTACACAGCATTCTGAAAGGCCCTTCCCGCCCCCCACCATCTGAGCAATCAACCATTGAAAGCCTGTTGAAACAAAAAGATTTTCACCTGCCTGTGAGAGGAGAATGGTGCTAGTCTAAAGTCTCTAGGCAGGAAGTTCTAGAACTTGGGAGCAGCCACTGGGGAGGCCCCCTCTTCTGTGTTTTCACCATCTTAACCCCATGAACTCTTTGGCTCATGAGTGTAGGACACACAACTTTCTAAAGCCTTTTTCCTTATCATGGCAAAAGATGGGGAATTACGTAAGTAGAAGGCTGGGCAGGACTGAGTTTACCTGGTAGAGGAGATATGACAGCATGATCTTTATTCCTTATAGAATGAAGAGCTGCACCAGTTTGAGGAGCAGCCGGTGGAGAACCTCTTTCCTGAACTCAAGGAGCTGCCAAGCAAGTAAGGCCAGGTTGGCTTGTGAGGAAGGCCAACCCCTGCAGGTCACAGAGCTGGGAAGAGAGAGGTGCTAGGAAGAGGGAAGATAATAGGGGTGGAGCGATGGCAGGGGGCAAATGCCATCCGCTGCCAAATGAGAAATCTGCCGTATCTTGAATTTTCCTTCAGTCCTCAAATTTCTAGCACTGAAGCTGAACATTTAGAAATAGAGTTTAAGCATCCAACCAAAAGGATATGGTGGAATCTTGCAAAACTCCAGTACTAACCCTTCGTAATCTCACCAAAAGCTTGCACGTGCACAGGAAATCCTTTCCATGCATATACACTTTGTATGTTGTAGGACTCAGCTTTGGTGCATCTATAGCTATTTGCAAAAATTCATTCTGTTCTTCTACGTGTGTGCCGACATCCCACAGGCATTCAATATTTCATCAGAGAAAAGCAAATTTAGCAGTCCTGACCCTTTGAATGTCACATATTAGAAGGAATTTCAAGTGGACACTTTCTCTGAGTTTGCAGAGAAATCTTGGTACATTAGACTTTATTAACAGTTCAGATCATTATAGTAGGACAGCTTGCCCACGTTTACTCCCTTCCCACTGTTCTTTACTTGACACAACTATTTTGCATGTTGAAAATATTGTGTTTTAAATTAATAAGCTTTTTTGGAAGCTTCTCAACATACTTTCTAATTAAAATTACATTAACTAGCCGTTATTTTTGTCATTACCTATGAAAACTTTCCCCCTCTACACCTCTTTTATAGTGACTGATGCCTAAATCCTTCTACCTCCTCTTTTAATCTCTTCAGTAAAAATGTCTTGCTTCACGCCTGATGGGTAGTATCCTGAAATAAGGGCAGTGATGGTGGCGCTTACAAAAATTTAACATATACCAGAGGCTGGGATTCCAAAGATTCCCTAGGATGCAGCTATAGCAGTTAAATTGGGATGAAGGTGCTGTGAGCATGTAGTGTAGATCCACAGTTTTAATTGAAACCCCTTTCCTGCAAACGGTGATTGTTGTTCTTTTGCAGTGTGCTGTGGCTAGATGTGTACAATATCCCAAATTCGGGGAAGCGCCTCACAGCCTTTGGCTGCCAGAGTGGCTATATCCGAGTTGCCTGTGTTGAACCCTCCAGCCAAGGTAAGTTGTTTTGAAATGCTTATTATTTATGCTGGTTCGGTAGTGTGTTCCTTGACTTGCAATTGAGCTTCTTAGGGACTGGACCATGCCACTGTTGTTTTTGTGCCTTCAGGTTGCTCCTGACCTGTGGTAAGTCTAAGGCGAACCTGTCACAGGGTTTTCTTGGCAACATTTGTTCAGAAGGTGCTTGGCTTGAGGCTGAGAAAGTGTGACTTGCCCAAGGCCACTCAGTGGGTTCCCATGGCTGAGCAAGGATTCAAACCCTAATCTCCAATGGTCCTATCAAACACTCAGACCTCTACAGCCCAACTACCACAGACTAGCAGTCAGGTTGTGCTGAACTGCGGGACTGGGCCTTTCCTACTTGCCCAGAAGTGGTGGCGTTGCTTTGATGAGGGCTCTTCTCTCTTTTTTGTCCCCCAATCCCTCAGTGGTACTACAGAGTTGGAGCATCCAGCAAGATGGGCCCATCTCCAAAGTGCTGGTCTTTGCCCTGCCCGTGGGCTCCTGTTCGGGAGATCTCTCTGGAACTGCACCATTAAATGGTAAGAAATAGGAGGGGCCATGGCAGACTCTCTGCAGCCACGGGCTGGCATGGAAGTGGAGAGCCTGGTTTCCTCAAGACTCAGTAGCAGAAGGAGTGTCAGAAAGGCCCAGATTTTTTTCCCCCTGCATAAGAAATGTGTGTGTGTACTTTTAATGTTTGCGCCTTCTCCTTCAGGAAGCATTGGCAGCCACGCTCAGAACTGCAGCGTCCTCGTCACCAGCACTATTGAGCTGTCAGTTGTCTACAGGTGAGCAGAATGTCTGCCAGGCCTGTGGCCGGGCTTCTCTTTGCTTTGTATGCAAAGCTAGCAAACATGAATTTTTTTTTTTTGAGGGAAGGGGTTGCAGTTCACAGAAATGGAATAAGTCGTCAGGTGCTTCGGGAGGGAGGAAGTTCTTGTCAGGATGTAGTTGGCCTTTCTGAGTTGACAAAATTGCCAGGAGTCCCCAAGGCAGCAAGGTGGTAAATAAGGGTACATCTCCATACAGGATGTTCCCCTTCCTGGGTTGTGATTGTACCACCTCAGGAATTTGCCACTGGCAAAAGGTGCCATGAAGAGTGGTAGTGGTATTTGCTATTGTCTGTCTGGTCTCCTATGTTGTAGGGATGGGCGGTTAGATCCAGTCTATCTGAAAGTCCATGTCTCCCCTTGGGAGCCCTATAACAGTTTTACAGTCTTTGGTAACTTCTCTTGCTGCCATCACCATCACAAGTTTGTTTGATGAGGACATGGGACAGAGCCTTCTCAGGCTATGGAATTCCCCACCAAAGGCTCTGGACTTTCCTGCCAAGGGAGGCTTGGTTGGCCCCCTCTCTCTTCTCTTTTGTTTTTGTGCTGTTTTTATTTAAATAGTTCTTTAGCTTTTAATTGGTTGGGCTGGAAGGATGCGCAGTGAGTATTCTATATCTTTTTAATCTTTGCTGAATGTGTTTTTGTTTTTTTACTGAGATGTCCCTTAAAGTATCAGTTTACATCACAGAGGGGTCAGGATAGATACAGAAGACAGGAAGATACTTTGAGTCACTCAAACTATCTAACCCTATTGCCACTGCCTGCTCTGAGGCATTCTTGACTCTTCAGTGCTAAGTGTTGTTGTATTTCTAATAATTGTAACAAATTTAACTTACTCAAAAATGGCTTTGGGTCCCATATCGTGAGAAAGGTGGAACAGAAATCTTTTAAAAAATGATAAATTTTGCATTTAAAAGATTTCAAAGGTAATTAATTTTGTAATTAAAAGAATGCTTGAACCCTGGACTCTGGTGGTGGATTCCAGAAATTGTTATCCAAAAATGAAGAGTAACTTTTCCTCCAGCCTTGTTTGTATGTTATGGACTTTTTGTTTGTCCCCTTCCCAGAAATGTCTTGCAGCGGGGGCTTGAGGACCAGTTGATCCTGCCCTTGAGCGATCACTATGACAGTGTGATCTGTGCTCTTGTGACCGACATCGACTTTGACTGTGAGCCTGAGATCCTGCTTGGCACTTATGGGCAGGTAGCTTTTGTGACATCTGCCCTCCGATTCCCCTTATCATCTCAGATATATTGGTGCTGTTTTCCTCCATGCTTAGATTCTCTTTGCGGTTTGTCAGAGAACAAGTTTTTCAAGACAATCTTCTTTACAAATATTGAAAGTGTTGTAGCCTGCAGCTTCCTTTTTCAAAAACAGTATGCAAAGAGATGTCTTAAAGGTGACTCAGGATAATAGACCTTGCCAAAAAGGTTCGATAAGCCAAAGTCTGTCCCCCATGTGCTTCCCAAGATGCTCAGCCTGAAATCTGAGAGAAGCTGCTGGCCCCAGAGCTTGAAACAATTTTTTTTTTGGACGATAATTCCTCCATGCTTAGGCTGCTGGGACTTGTAATCCAGAGAAACAAACTTTCCCAAACTTTTGAGCTTTGCATTTAAGAGACTCTTCAAAGCAGTTTTGTTTCTTTTGAAGATAAACCAAAACCGGGTAGTCTCTTAAACTTTGCAGATGCTTTGAGAGCTGTTATGGAAATATAGATAGAAATTCAAGGGAAGCAGCATCTGGTGCTGCTGAGTAATGCAGCCTGTGTCTCACACCCAAGCCGGGCAAATCATGCATTCCAGCGCTTGAGTTAAGAGGGCTCAAGCAGCTGCTGTGAGAGTCTAAGCAAAAGCATCAGGTACAAATCCGTAGGGTGGGGAGTCAGCAACTTCAAGACCTGGGGATGAATCCTACCCTTCTAGGACCATAGTCCACTCCTCCTGACTTCGAAGGACAGTTGCACAGGAGGTTGAAAGTGGAATAATACCACTATAACAGTGTAGTGCGGAAATGGCTACACTGTAATATCTTTTTCTTTCCAATCATCCAAATTCATATAGTCTGTGTAATATACTTAAATACCTAACGTTTGAAAAATCCTTCTGCTCTCCCTTTAATTTTAATCATTGCTGAGGTGCCTGGGAATTCCTTACTGAACATTGCACTGACTTTTGGAGATATTCTGTTGATTGAGATCCACCTTTCTTGGCATAAAACAGCTTCCTTGGTCTTTCAGGAGCTTTTGTGCTACAAGTACCGTCTCTCACCTGGTTGTGAGGCAGGCACAGCAAGACTCCATTCCGCTGGCCAGGCTGATGGGGAGTTTCACCTACTCTGGAAGCGGACTTTCCCCAGTCCTCTCTTGTCCATGGAGTATGTGGACCTGACCTGTGACGGACTCTGTGAGCTGGCTGTGGTGTGCTTGAAGGGGCTACACATTCTCCAGGTCAGTGATAGCAGTGGCAGCGGCAGGGTGAGATTGTCATTGCGGTCCAGGGAGGGGCTGGGTAAAGCAGTTTCATCAACCCCTATTCCAGTGGCATCCTTTTTATTTTTAAAAGATAGTGAAAAGTCAAGTGTGCGTGAACCACTCTGGCATGTTTGTATTCCCTGGCCAGAACAATACTGGAGACAGGTTTTAACTTTTCCTGACCCAGTTGGATAGAAGGAAGGTTGCCAGGTTCTTTGTTGTATCCTTGAAAGTAAGAGGACTAGGTTCATACTTAAAAATAAAGCTGAATACGCAGGGGGAGAGGGCCTAAGAGATCTTCAGTGTCCCTGAGAAACCTCCCCTCTCCAGCCGTACGATATCTTCTGCATGGCCTGCTACCTTCCCCCACAGAATAAACATTATTAGAGAACTCATAATAAATTAAAGCAAGGTTATCCCAAATAACTTCTAATCATTTTCAATTCTTTAACCGCAACAAGCTGGCAAAAAGCCCAGATTGCCAGGTGTAGCTGATCTAATTCGTGTTGCCAAGTTTTGCTTCTTACACGCTTTCTTTTTGATTTCCATTTTATACTGAGCTGGGCGCTGATTCTTGTTCAGCAGAGCCAAACGTCACAAGAGCTGAAACCTCAGCCTGAAGTGCGAACTGGGTATGGCTCCGGGCGCCATGTCCCATGATGCCCAAGGCTGCAGTCAGAGACTCGTCACAGATGCTCGTATTCCAAATATACCACCCCCCTTCCAAGGCAGCAAGGGTTTACTTGCTGCCTTCTGCATTCTTTTTCTATGCATTCCTTTCTCTCACACACATGCACAAACATACAGACTTCCTCTGTTTGTTTTACTGTGCTTACAAATAGTGTCTGGTTATTGATGCACTTTTATGTGAGTCTGCAGCTTTTAAAAGTAGCTGCCAAGTACAGCTTGGGAAAGTTGCTTCTTTTAGATTGCAGCTGCCAGAACCCTCCAGCTGTCATGTCCATGGAGGAAATGGTTCTAGGGAGCTGTAGCACCAGAAAAGCAACTTTTCTGGTTAAATGAATAAATAATGGAGTGGGCCAACTGGGAGATTCAAGGAGTTGTTATCCAAAGAGGTTAGCTTTTTCAAGATCTCCTTCAGAGTGAATACACATAGTGCAAAATGGCAGAAAAGGAAAAAGACATCCGTGCACCACAGCCAATGCAGGATGGTTTAAGGAGGGGCAGAGCCAGTAGCTACCTTGTGAATCTTCCCATGTATGCAGTCAAATACTTTGAGTTTCTGCTGTATGTCCTGCTACTGTATGTTGTGTAGTGAGGGGCTACATGAGACAGGGCCTTCTCAGGGGTGGCACACGATCAGACCACTTCCTGATGGAGGCTCTGTTCATTCTTTCACTAACTGATGTTTTGAATGCAGTCTGAGACCTCCTTGTTACTTGGGGACAAGAGCAATGAGATGTTATTTCTGACTTCACAACCATCATGCTCTAGATCTGTTTATAACTTCTTATCAGAACCTGGAAAAGTAACTTTTCTGGACTACAACTCCTAGCATCTGGGTGGGATATTCCAGGAGCTGGAGTCCAGAAAAGTTAGTTTTTTCCAGCGCTGAGACTTTTATAGTTTCAGTACAGTACAGTACAGTACATCCTGACAGAGACGGGAAGACAAGGTATAAATTCTTTGCAATAAAATCTCTTGCTTCCCATCTTTTGACCTCCTTCTGCCCTCCTACAGCATAGCCTCACTCAGGCAGCCCAGTGTCTCTTGGAACGGCTTCGGTTGAAAGTGGCAGCCCGGGGGGCCCAGGAGAGTATCGCTGTGCACCTCCAGGCTCCCAAGGCTGAGAAGGTTGACGGCAAAGGATCCAGGGAGTGATGGGGTGGCTGAGCCTTTAGTGCTTGCTCACTTTGGCTGGAAGAAGAGTTCAATCCAGATGGTACTAGTTTTCCAGAGGATCGTTCCAGCTCAGATGTGGAGTCCCAGAAGGGAGCCTGAACGAAACGGATGGCCATGGTAAGAGTGAGGTGATGGGGTGCAAACGGTCCTGTCAAGTGACATTTCTGGGATGTGTAAAGGTAGCCAAACAGGAAATGATGCCTCTTGGATAAAGGAGGCAAACCTCAGACCTTTGCCAAGGGTCTGCCCTGAACTTGACCTGACTGAGAACTCTGTAAATGGAGAATAAACTTTGTATGAAGAGCAGTATCTGTTTTCCATGGCCATGTGATGGGCTGAATCCTGGAATGGGATGAAGACAACCATTCCTAATTTATTTTAAAATGTCTCAGTAGCCATTCCAGCCATTCAAGGCAGCTTACATCAACAATAGCAAGAGCACATTAAATAAATACCGCACAGCAAATCTAACTAAGACAGTCAGACTCTTCTGCAAAGACATTAAGGTATGGGTACTAAGCAGAACAGTTCTGAGTGTTTTTTGTTTCCAGAAGCCAAAGAACCATTCCCGTCCTGAGCGTGCTTACTTTGAACTAGATCCATTTTGTATCTCTTGTCCTCATTCTGCCTGCATACTGTGATCCTCATCTTCTTATCCACCATTATCCATTATTAAACTTACATAGCAAGGAGGTTTTTCTTTTGTCCTACCTGTGGAATGGGAAGGAGATAGTAGGGATTATAATGAGCTGCCTTATAGGTAGCTCATGACTGAAGCAGGGCCAGTGACCTAGGCCAGAATTTTCAGGTGAGGAACCTTGCTTGAAAGGTTTTGGGTGAGCCTTTCTGCTGGTATCAAAAGCCAGACCATTGATGCATGTAACTGTGTGGTACAGTCTGGTTGCCAGTGTCAGATGGATTCTTTTGAAAGCTTCCAAAAGTTTCCCTCTTTGGGAGTACATCTCCGAAAATGCCAGGGGTGTCCCGTGCCTTCCTCTGAACAAAGAAAAATGATCACCTCTCCCTCTTCCTGCAGTTTTACTTAGGTACTTAGTTCTTTGCATGCTGAAAAAAACAACTGCTGGCATATCTGTTCTGAAGCTGGATCCTGCTAGCAAATGAGAACAGATGGCTGAGGTGAGAAGACATGGATTAAGATTGGATTTTAGTAATTAGGAAGTATTTGTTGCTTCTCAGTGCAGCTGGGTGTATGTGGGTGGGAGGGTGGGTGGGGGTGGGAACTGTGGCATCTCAGTTCATTCAGGCAGAGCTATGTGATAGCTTTCCTGTTGAGTTGCTGTGGCACAGAGTCATGTGAGTCCTTTCTAGAGATAATTTTAGGGACAGGGCTGCACCAGTTCCCTCTTGGCAGGACAACAGTCCTTGTAAGAGAGGATGCTCACAGCTCCCTGGCTTTGCCTTCCAAGGCAGGCCTCTTGTGTTGTCTAAGAACCATGCATCTTTTTATTTTAATCTCAAAAGAACGAAATGCAAGGTGTATGTGGGAGAGGGATGTGCTTTCTTCCTGTGATTGAAATCCTCTGTGGCACAGCTGGCTGTTTTAACTCCCAAGTTTACTGTTGCACCACTACAGTTCTCCCCATAGCCATTCCAAGGCTACCGGAGAGCAGAGAGCAGGATCAGAGAAGCGTCTGGCTATGTCCCTGTAGCCAGGCAGAGAATGATTACATCATCTACTGGTATCTGCTGGGGCCCGGAGGATTTATATTTGGCTGTGGAGACATAGATGCTTTTCCAGTCTTCACTCTGCTCTCCATCAGCCATAGAATGGTGGAATGGCAGGCTGCAGCAGCTCAACAAGTAAGTCCAGAAGGGGGCTTTCATCATTGCAGAGGGAGGGAGGAAAATACCAACTTCTGCAATGGCCGAAAAAAAGACATGCACAGGTGTAGGATGGACTTAGCTTGTGGACGCTGCTAATTGGATGCCAGCCAGTGTGTCAGTGTGCTTCTCTACTACGAAGAGATTGTAAAGAGAGATCAGTAATGATTGAGCCACTGCCAAAGTTGCTGCCTCTCCCAGAGCGCAGCTTAGAAAAGTTCCTTTCTGGATTTGCCCTTGTATTGTGCTGTGCTTTCCAGTGGCATATGGTCATGAGGAAGAAATGTACTGCATGACAACACCCAGTGGCTGTCTTAGGATTCTGGAAGTTGCACTTTAAAAAAAGACAACTAATGCTTCCAAGTCCTGGATAAAACAGCTAAGCACAGAGGCCCTTGGAGGATTTGATGAAGTGCATAGGCTGTGAGCATGTGTGAGAAGGTCAGAATGTGGGGCTTTGTGAGAGATTCTGGAGGTTGTAGTACAGTTGAAGTTCTGATTGAGGGATTCTGGGAATTGTAGTCCAAAAAGGGACTTTTCTAAGCTCTGACCATTAATAATGCTGCATTTTCATGGAGGAAGGGCTGTGTGTCGTCTAACTGAGGAGTTAAGCATCCCCTGTTTTTTTTTATTTTCTGTCATCTTGCTTACACGGACATTCCTTTTGCACATTCCCTTTCCCAAGACTCCCGTGCGTTTGCTGTCCATGGCTATGTGCCCTCAGCATCCAGGTCTAATGAGCCCTGGTGGTCTTCAGTGTGAGACACACTTATTTATGTTGGGTGTCTATACTCAGAGAAGGAACTAGAAAATTTTCCAGATTTTTTTTTAATGCTATATTTTTCAGTGGAAAAAAATTCATGCCCCAAACATTATTCATAGTTGTCTATGGCAATCAGTCATTTTAGGTGGTTTAAATATGTGACATGAATTTGTAGTCATTCTGCTAAGGTAACAAGGGTTGACAAACCCTAGCGCTCAGAGGAATAGACCAACAAATGAATATGCTGCTAACGGTTGTTTCTATTTGGAAAAATCTCTTGCTTTTCAGTCATTCAGAAGTACAGGTCAAAATGTGATAAGGTACTTGTGCCGGCAGATTCATACACCCTGAACTAAAATCTTCCACTAGTTGTACTGAATCAGATTTTTCTCAACTTGAAATGAAATTGATAAGCAGTGCAGGGGGTGAGTAAGTGAAGCCGAAGGTATTACAGTTATGCCTCAGCAAAAGACAGTTAAATGGTTGCTATATCAGGTACAGCTGTCCTTAGATATGTGTCCTAAAAACAATAAAATAATATTTTTTCAAGTGTGGTCTCATTTTTTTGCTAACTACAAGCAACTATATGTTATTTCCTTTGCATCACAAAATTTCAATCAATTTCCACATAAACCTTTGAATTGCTGTGAATGTAACATTCCAAACTACTGCATCAGACAATGTTATTTAGAGCACTGGAAATATAGTGCAAAGTTTGATAACGGGGAGCTTGGTCATAGCGATTGTTGCAGACGGTGTGGGGCAGAGAGATTGGGAAATGTAGCCTTTTCAGACTACGGCTTCCAAAATTAAGCTTGAACTGTATTCTAGGAATGGTAATTTGAAAAGGACATCTCTGAACTTGGGGTGGTGGCGGCAGCATGGGCTTTCTATCTGTTTCCCTCCCCCCCTCCCCCAATGAAAAAGGCCTTCCACCAAATTTGACTTCAACCAGAGTGTAAAATGCCTCGTGGCCTTATGCAGAAGGACAAAACAAAATGTCTTTGATGCTACTTTATATCTCTTATTTTGTGCTGAATGTACTTGGGAAGCTTTCTTTGATCATGTCTCTCAAACATGCTATGGATTTCCCCCAAAAATATGAGCAGGGAGGGGTTTACTGGGGCTGTTCTCTCCCACAGTGGCAGTTGGACCAGTGGGAGGCCTCTCACCAGCCCCTGTGACCAAGACATGATGGAACTGTACCTGGCTGCCCTCAGAGGCCAAACATGCTTTGAAATCTTTGTTGGAGCTTCTCTCTCTCAGCCCTTTGATCAACTCCCAAAAATGGAGCGGGGAGAGGAAACCCCCTAAATTTTCTCTACTGCCCAAAGCAGGCCAATTTCCAACCTTTGGTTAACATCTTTATGAGGTTTTCCAAGGTCTGCTGCTGAGCATGAAGTACACTCGTAAAAACAAACTGGCATTTAAATCATACTCTCTATCTTGGATGTTTCCTATGTTTCAGAGCTGATATTTCTCATCTGGAAGCTAGAGCTGGGAACTGAGAAGATGTTGTGTTATTCATCATCTTAAGCTGAGGTGGGCTTAAGAGGAAATGGAAGGGAGAAAGGATCTTTGGTTTCTGTCCCCCCCACCAAGGCATACAGATTTACCCCTAGATATTCAACAGGGACTTGTGAGGGAAGAAATGGAGTTCCGTTAAGGTAGGTGAGGAATCATACCTCTCCAGAGGTTGTTGGACTTTAACCTGTCAGTCCAACCTGCATGTCGGTGTTTGGGCTGATGGCTCCTATAGTTCGCTAGCCCCTGGGGTATTCAAGTCTTGCTTCCAGCCCTTTTGTTACTCTCACAGGTTTTTTTCCATAAAAAATCTATGTGGGACACAGATGGAGCAGTGGCAGCTGGTGGTTTTGGACTAAGGTGTCAAAGATCTTTCCACGGTATTGAAATGTAATTTGGTTATGGGTTTCAGCACCTTGGATAGATCTTTTAAGGTTCAGACCCAAACCTGGAGCATCCTGCTGATATGAAAGAGAATATGCATTTATATCCCAGTAGAACTTTGGAGACATGTCTTTTGGACTACAAATACCAGAAATTGCAGCCAGCCCAGCCAAGGTTGCTTGGGGAATTCTGGAAGCTGTAGTCCCAACGTGTCACGTTCCCAAGCAGTCTGCCGGGCTTCAGGGTCTACCTAAGCAAAGACTCACTTGGCTTCACCAAGACTGTTGGCTCCTAATTTCAGGGTGTATGTTGTAGGGAAGACGTGGTCTGAGGAGCTGGCAAGCAGGTAGTCTTGCCAGTTCATACCACATGGGTGTGTGTACCTGGTTGGAAGCCCCTGAATGCCCAACACAACACAATTTGTTACCCTGCCTCTGTTGCACAGTGGACCGCTGGACTAGTGGAGGTTGATCTGCTGAAAGCTTTTGGAAGCACATCTGTATGCATTTCTTTCTAGAAGAACCCAGTTCGTCCAAACATGGGCTCCCTTTGGATTGCCTCTCCTCCAAGTTGTGAAAGGTGGTGGCGAGATGAGGGCTTGCAGTGTAGCTTGGTAGGATCAGTACATGAATTGAATGTCTAAAATCTCAGGTTAAGGTCCCAGCATCTTAAGTTAAAAGAATAAGATAGCAGGTGACAGAAAAGAAACTTCACTGCGTGAAATCCTGGAGACCCACAACCAGTCAGAAGCAGAGCTAGAGAAAGCTACATGGACTGCAAGTCCCAGAATCTCATTGGCCCCAATAGGTTAGGGGTCCTGGGCACTGTCATTTTCAAAAAGAACTTTTCTGAGGTCTGGGCTGGATAAATAATAATCTGACGTGATAACAGGCAGCTACTTTGGCTCTTTATGAAGCAGCCAAAATGTTGCCTTTTAAAGAGAATTTTTGGCCTGGACTAATTTTATCTCCAGCTGGTGTGATTCCGCCCACAGCCACCCCCACTGCTCCCAGTATTCCCTCTTGGATGTTTTCAGATTGTTAAGCATTATTTTCAAAATCTGTATTGTACCACCATCTTGAAAGCCTTGATGGACCAGCAAGCTCTGATTGTTTTGATCAAGTAAATTATGAAAGCAGGGCAGCGTGCAGATCTTGTTGAGAAGGGCACGTATCTGATACGTATGGCTGTGAAATTAAGCCGGGAAGTGTTTGCGCACTGCTGGCTAAAATCCCAGAAGCCAGAAGGTTGAGTTGATTAAGATTTTCATTGATGGAGGTTGGGGAAGTAAGGAGAAGGGTTCATGGCCCTGCCTGACTCTTTGCCTCTCCCGTGAGTAGCCTATTAAGAATAAATTATGCCGGATGGTACAAATTGCAGAATGCAAGCAAAGGATTATACAGATTTGCTCAGTTTGGATCGGTCGTGCACGCCGTGTAAACCTGCCTGCCTTTCATGGCACAACTACCACCATCGTTCTACTGTTGAATGCTCTAACAGTAAAGAAGTTCTTCCTGATGGTGAGGTGGAATTTCCTCTTTTGCAATATGAGTCTATTGCTTCATGTTCTAGTCTCTGGAGCAGCAGAAAACAGGTTTGCTCCATCTTCTACATGATATCCCTTCAGTACTTAAAGATGGTCATCATGTCACCTCTCAGTCTTCTCCAAGCTAAGCATCTCTGGCTCCCTGAAGTCATTCCTCCTGGGGGCTGTTTCCAGGCCTCTGATCATCTTGGTCACCCTTCTCTCGCCATGTTTCAGCTTGTTGGTATCTTTTTTGAACTGTTGTGCCCACAACTGGATGCAGTATTCCAGGTGAGGACCAGCATCATGAGAGGGTTAGAACTAGCTGGTCCACCTTGCAGCAAATTTATTAAAATCAGTGGAACATCCCTTTTCTTAACTTAGTTGATGAGTCTATGCTAAGACTGATGCAGGTAAAGGAAGGGAATAATGCAGTCTTCCAGTGTTGGACTGCAGCTCCCAGCATCTCTCATCATTGGCTGTGCTGGTGAGGGCTAATGGCAATTGTAGTCCAACGACACTTAAAAGACTACAGAATTCCTTATATACATAATATTCTATATGGCTTACAGCCAGCACAGTGTAGTGGTTTATACATTGGATTATGACCCTGGAGAGCAGGGTTCAGTTCCTTGCTTGAATATGGAAACCCACTTGGGCATGTCACATACTCTCAGCCCCAGAAAACCCCATGATAGGTTTGCCTCAAGGGTGCCATAAGTTGGGAATGACTTGAAGGCGCACAGTAACGAAGTGGCATACAACAAGTAAAATGAATTACAGAATATAAAAACCTACCATTGAAATTAAATAAATAAAGAGAGGTTCTGGAGATACACAAAATGCTGGATGGATAATTATCTGGATGAGCAGAGGCCTGTCAGAATGAAAGAGATCCCACCCCTCCAGTCTTGCGGGATATGGCAAGAGAGGACAAATCACTGTGGGGCAAATAACTAGGCATTATCTTTTGACTCAATAATGGATATGTATGAAACTGTCTTTTCTTCACCATGTTCTTCTAGAATTTCTTGTAATTACTGTATGCGTTTTTTTTAAAATAGGTACCTCTAAATTCACCTTGGATTTCATTTTAAAGGACTTCAGTAGCTCTCTCCTATGCAGTTGTGGTTAGATTCCAAGTAGCAAGAAGCAAAGAAAAAGATGGGTGGATCTGGTGGGAAACCATTCCTTCGTATTTCCACCATGCCTGCATTTCTTTCCTTTCGATCTTGTTTCCCTAGAGGGCAGAAACCGGAAAGTGGAAATGGATAACCTTTGGCCTTGGCATGCCTACACATGGTTCTTGACCAAAGATACATGTCAGACATCTAGCAAGGGTCGTTTCTTCTCGTGGTGGTCTGCTGAGTGGAGAGAGAGAGAGGGAGAAAAGAAGCGAGTGATGGAAAGGAAGGGGGCGGTATGACAGAAAGAGAATGGAAAAGGATGGTGGAAAAGGAAGAGGAAAAGTCCATGGCAGCAAGAAAGAGGGGACGATGGAATTGGGGTGGCATTGAGTGAGTGAGTGAGTGAGAGAAGGAGAGAGACATGGCTGTAATAGAAAGAAATTGGGGACAAAAGAAAGGGGCTGGCGGAGGGGAAAAAAAGAAGGCTATGATTGAAAGGAGATCTGTTTTAAACTTTCATTGAAAGCTGCTTTGAGTTCCATTTGGGAGAAAGATGGGATATAAATCAAACAAAATGAAAAAGAAATAGAAATGGGATGGCAGAGAGAAGGTGAGAGAAGCCGTTAGGGGGAAAAAAGGGAAAGAAAAAGAGCAGTAAAGGGAGGAAGGGCGATGGCACAAGGAGAGAGAAGGGAGTGGCAGAGAAAGAGAAAAGGTGCTGTACAGAAAGAAGGTCAGAGAAGAAAGGAGTGGGACAGGGCACGAGTGGTGTCGAAGGAAAGAAGCAGGGAAGGGGAGAGAGAGAGAGAGAGGAAAAGAGAAGTTTGTGACAAGAAGGGAGAGAAGGGTGACCCTGGCTAGCTGCAGGGTTTGATCCTAGAGTAATCCTGAGCACCACCATGTGGCCTCAGTTGATTCCCACAAAGAGGAATGTGGCCCACCACGGAAGGCAGGATTCACCACCTTTGCCATAAAAGAAACCAGTGAGTGGAAGCTGTGAAAACGATGAATGTATTTCACTCATGATAGGCAGTGTCTGATACCTACTAGCGTGGAAGTGTTTTTCCTGTGGAGAGATCATATTTAAGCACGGTTCCGTTTGGAATCTAAGTGGGATCAGCCCTCGTTAGTATTTGGATGGGAAACTGCAAACGCGTATCAGGCACAGCAGGCTCTATTTCAGAGGAAGGAACTGCTGGGAACACCTCTTGAGTATTCCTCGCCTAAGGAAACCCCATGAAATTCATGGGGTCGCCATAAGTCGGCAGGTGACTTGAAAGTGCACACGTGCACCCAAAGAAAGAACACATTAGATCCAGAAACGGGTTGGCTTTCCACCTAGCACGTTCTGATGGCCAAACGTCATCCATTCGTATTGCCGGAAACCTGTGCTAACGGCTGCTGTTCCCATTTTCCAGATGGAAAAAGTGAGGCCGAAAAAGTAACAGCCGTTTTGCTGGAGGCATGAGATCCGAAACATATCTTGACTGGGACTTGAAGTCAGAGCTTGAGAAAGTTAATTTATTGTGGACAGCATTTCCCAGAATCCCCACTGAGTGTGGCTGGGGGAATTCAGGAAATTGTCACACACACACACACACACACACACACACACAAAAAGAGCAGCTTTCCTGACTTTTCCAGGCTGCTAACCAACCCTCCACAATGGTCGGACCACCAACCATCTTCCAGGGGGATGTCCTAAGGCCTGGGGTGCCCCCCTAAATTTTTTTCTTTGGCAGCTGAAATTGGAATAACTGAATATTTTCCCTTGTAAAATGCAAATCGTCCGTTTATACCGTGTCCCTGTATCGAACGCAAACGCGCACTCTGGCACAGAAAAGGCCGGTTGGGGGCACGCCTTGCCCCGGCCCTGCCCGGCCGGGCCGTCCCTGCGAGGTCCGGGGCAGGGGAGCTGTCCGCGGCAGCCGGTGCTGAAGAGCCTCGCTCCGTCTCTCGCCTCCGCTCGGGAGCGGGGGCAGCGGCTCCCGGGGGGCTTGTGAACACGCGGGCGAGCGAGGCCGGGGGTGACGACGGGCGACCCTGGGCCGGCCCCCGTTCTGGAGGAAGAACCCCGCCGGGCCCCCAGATCCAGCCTTCAGACACCCCACATCGCAAAGGGGAAGCCCTGCCAGATCATCTCTCCCGTCTGTTCAAGCGGTTTTTGGAACTGGCGCGTTATCCGGCTCCCGACGACGGCGATCGGTCGAACGGGGACCCTCTGTACCCCCGAGCAGGCAACGGCTCGCCCCAAATCTAAGGTGTCTAAGGTGAGAGAAGAGCCAGGCCGACAGCCTCCCTGGGGGGAAGGGGCAGCGCTCCTGCCCGGGCGGCGTCACCCCCTCCCCGCTTTCCTGGGTCCCGTTGAACGAGGCTTCCTCTAAAGGAGGCACCGTTCCTTGCGCTCCGGAGCCTCTCCTTGCCCGGAGGGGTGCATGCGTCATGGCCGGCGTCCTTGCCCCTCCGGCCGCGGCTTTCCGTGGGTCCCGAGAGTTCCTTTTCTCTCTGCCCCCAGCCTCCTCCTTCCCCCCTCCCGCACCAGCAGTGCCCCTCCTCTCCCGCCCTCTCTCTCTCTCTCTCCCTTTCTCCCTCTCTCTCTCTTTCTGTCTTCCTTTCACACCAGAGGCGCACTCTCTTCGGGCTGGAAGGAAGGGAGAGCCGCTGGCTCGGGTGCGCGCTCGCTCTCTGGGGCTGGTGGGGCTGCTCCCCCCCAGACCCGGCTCTCCCGCGGGGTTGACCTCTCCCACAGCCAACCTGCCCACTCCCCGCCCCAACGCTTGGGTCAGGAAGCCTCTCCCGGACCGGTCTCCATCCCTCCATCGCCGACCGGAGAGAGCATCGCTCCAGGGTACCATGGCGCTGAAGTGAGACCAACTGGGCTTCCCACCGAGGGGCGCTGAAGGGGTTTCACACCCAGGGGGCCGGTGGAAGAAGGTATGTGCATGGAGTAGGGGGTGAGGAAGACTGAACTGGCCCTCTGTCCCTTCCTCGAGTCCCCTAGGGTTCCTCCTCCTCTCCCCCCCTTTCCTGTTCTTGGCATGGTTTGTTCCGAATCGAGACTTGGGAAGCTTCGGGTCAGACCCAGCCACCGCCGCCGCCTCATCCTGGGGCTATAGCCCTGCCAGCTTGCATTTTTGTGCGTCCGTGGGGGCTCCTTTCTCCTCATCCTTCCCGATCTCCCCCCTCCCCAACACACACACCACTGCCTACCGCGTGCGCCCTTCTCTGGTGCGCCACGCTAGCCTCTTGATCCGGATCCACAACGGGTGTCAATCCGGCGATCACTCCAGCGGAGCGACGCCAGGTGGACACGCCACCTCGGCAGTGGTGCCGCGGGGAGGGGGGAGAGGGAGAAGAGAAGGTGGCCTGGACATGTTTTTCTCCCCACCACCCAGAGATCTTGCCAGGTGGGCTTCGCCAGAGGGGAGCAGGAGGGGTCTTAGGGAAGCAAGTGCGTTTAAGCCGGGACTATCTGCGTGCTCAGGAATTGTGTAGAGGCAGAATTTAACCCCTAGCGACCACAGAAATAAACAAATAAGCAAAAATTTTTTTTAAAAAAAAATCGAATGCTGTTATTTCTAAAGTCCTGGAATATTCATATTAACCATCAGGTCCTTACTGGTCTCCGTCCTTTTCTATTTTCTCCCCGGACGTGGAGACTGCTGCTAGCTAGTAGAGTTGCTATAGACACCACCTCTCCACCTCCAGTTTGGAAGGTTCTCACAGAAGATAAATTTTCCACCCTCTCTTTGCACCAAGATACATGCTGTACACATCTCCAGAACTGGGTTGGGTTTTTTGGGGGTGGGGTGGGGTGGAAAAGTGCGTTTAATTGTGATTTGCCCTGGAGAAAGATTTTCTGACGGTGGGGAATTGAAGCTTGATAGAGTGAATGGGAGACTTCAACTCAACCTCCCCTCCGTGCTTAGTCCTCTGATTAGTTTTGATGCCAAATTGGGTCTACTTTTCCCTTCCCAGGGAAATGGCTCTATCTCAAAGTGGCAGAACCAGGCTGAGGGCTTGATCCTGCCCAAAGTTGCATGTTTTGGGAATGTTTGTGCACTAGAGAAAGGCCGTTTGGGATCATCGCTGTGCTAAAAGGAGTTGGCTGTGCTACCATTTCGTGTGCCCGTTCCCAACGTAGGAACCGAGTTTTTCAGAGCGAAACATATAAACATCCCACGGATGCGTGCTTCCTCCTGCCCTTTGTGGTTAATGCCACTTAATCTACTTGACCAAAATGCACAACCAAAGCAGAATCTGTGAGCTGTTTGATTTCCCGGAATTTTTTTTGTTTTGTTTTCAAAGGGTAGAGCGTGGAAGTCACTTTCCTCCTTGCTTTTATTAATCAATCCTGTTTTTAAAAAAATAAATTTAATTTAATTAAGTGGGGAAAAAAAACCTTTGCAAAGGTTGGGCACATGATGCTTCGCGGCGTTAAATAGTAACAGCTCTGATGTTCTACTGTACACCGTCGAGGTGTGGAAGTTTTGCCTTTTCTCTTTTAAAGGTTCCCCCGATGCCATCCAACCCAAGTCCCCCTCTTTCCAACTTAGAGGTCCACTGGGATTAGAATACACTTTGGGGTCCCTATGGATTGTCGTAGGTACATCTTGCACATTGGTGCATGGCCTGGGCTGTACTGCCCCTCAACCACCACACATTTTACCTGCCTCTTGTGAATTTTTGCATGTTTTTAACTATATTCTAATCATTTTAATATGTGAACTGCATTGAGTCCTAATCTTGGGGAAAAGGCAGACTACAAATGATGAGGATGGATCTCATGTAGGACAAGTTACAAGAGGGAGACCTGAAAGAAACTGGAGGTATTACTATCTAAGGCCATTTTCGCACTAGGCTGTTATAGCGTTATGATTCCACTTTCAACATCCTACAGAATCCTGGGGTTTGCAGTTTTGGGAGGGGCCAGTTGGCCCCTCCCAAAACTGCAAACCCCAGGATTCCATAGGATGTTGAAAGTGGAATCATAGCGCTATAACAGCCTAGTGTGGAAATGGCCTAAAATGGTATATTTGAAATTGGCCAGTGTGACGTAGTGGTTTGAGCAAGACCAAAGTTCAAATCCCTGCTCAGTGCTGGAAATCCACTGAGTGGTCTCAGGCAAGCCTTGGGCCTTCGGCAATCCACACTTTCTCAGCCTCATAGGAGGGCAATGGCAAACCCTTTCTGAACAAATGTTGCCAAGAAAACCCCATTACCTTCGGGTCACCATAAATCAGAAACAACTTGAAGGAAATAGCAAGGAAATAATAAATGCTGAATGAACATTTCGTGTCCCAGTTTCTAGATTCAGGATTTTAACTTCCTGGGAGCAAGGAGATGCTCGCAGAAGCCACCTCCATTATGAGCTCCTTAACTTGGTAGAGGTGAAGATTTTCTGGAAAGGGAAATTTTTCTCCTGCTGCCTCCAATGCCTTCTTGGATGTTCTCCATCCAAAGTGCATATAGTGATGCTGTTGGGACTGGGGTCACGGGGTCCCTTTCACACTACACATTTGTAGCACTGTCGTTCCACTCTAACTGCCATGGTTCCATCCTGTGGTATCCTGGGATTTGCGGTTTAGGGGTGGCTATTTAGAATTCTCCGCCAGAAAGTGTTAGTAACACATAAAACTACAGGTCCTAGGATTTCATAGGATGCAGGCATGGCTGTTAAATTGGAATAGTTGTGCTATAACTGTGCAGTATGAAAGCCCACCCCCCAGTCTTGAAAACTCAGCGAACTCAATGCTCTACCAGCCATCTTTGTTCAGTTTTCCCAAATATGTAAAGGAGACAGGGAATTCCCTCTCCCATCTGGGCTCTTGCCTTTTGCTCCGTGCCAAGACCTGTCTTTCTGAACCTAGTCCCTTCACGATGTGTTTGATTACGACTCCAACAAACGGAAAATGGACTCCAACACATCTAGAAGGCATCAGATCTTGCAGCTGGTTAGCGGGGAGATTCTGGGTTATGGCTTATAGTTGGCAGGGGATGATGAGAGTTGTGATCCAGTACATCTGGTGGGCCCTGGATTGGCAAAAACTGATCTGAAAGTGAAAGATGGATGGTTGAGAAGAGCCTGGCTGTATCATCTTTGCCAGGCTAAACTTATGGTGCTGTGAACCGGGCAACATCAAATTCAAACCTTAACTCAGTTGTGAAACTTAACCATATGTTCATCAGCTTTCGGGTTTAAAATGAGTTGATGCTAGAAGGCTACCTCACAGGATTGTTGTGAGGATGAAATAAGAGAATTCCACATGCAGCTTCTTGAGCTCCTTTGAGGAAGATCAGCATACAAATAAATTTAATAATGTGATGCTGCCTCTAAGACCACTCATTTACTTGATGCAAGCATCTGAGAGCAGGTTTAAATGGCCAGACTGATTTTCATAGTCTGTTAATATGCTGTTCCAATGTGAGCAATATGTGTTCTGTCTTTTAAAATAAAGCTGTCACCTGCCTGGGGAGTGGGCAGCACAGTTTACAGCTACAAGTCAGAAATTCCCCAGGTTCAGTTCCTGCATTCCTGTGTCAATACCAACGGATCTGCACCTGTTGAATTTCTGGCCATTCCACTTCTGGGGAAGGCATAAGAGGCGTTTTGCCAAAAGGTAGAATAAAGGCATCAACTATAGCCTAGGTTGTGTTGGATATCTGGTCCTTAAACTGCTATTTGCATTTTTAAAAATTAAAATCTGTATTCTGAGGTTGCATCGTCGTACCTGGAGGGCTTTGGAGAAAGCTGGGGAACCATGACGTTTCTGCCTGTATATGTGATGGGATGTATATTATATTGGTGTGAAGAAGAAAGAAATAAGATAATGTATCAGAGGATGACCTTCCGTTCTAGCTCCATACCGTTTGGATGGCACATCTTTCTTGCAAACATGACAGATGTGAAGCTGTCATCGGAAAGGCAGGTTTTGCCTCCTTCGGTGACATATTTATTTTGCAGTTGTGAGAAAAGCAAACTTTCCTCTGCGAAAAAGGAAGTGGATGTGCTAGAAGCAAGGCTAGGAATTCTGTACACCTGCAGTGTAAGAAACATGGGCTTCTTTAAACTTTGTTGTTATAATTGCAGATCATTCTGGCATTCAAAATGATTTCTGGAAAAAATAAGAATGAGCTCTAGGTGTTACAAATATAGGCCCTTTCAGATATTATTCTCATACTTAGTTTGCTGTCCCTTTGCCAGTTTCTGTATTTGCAGACATAGCCCTGTCCCACCATGTGGGCTAGAATCTTTTTAAAATGAAAAATGGAGATTCTCTGGATATTTCATGGTGCTACATACTACCCAAATTGCAGTCACATTAACAAGTAATGATATCTTGGGAAATTGGAGAGATTTGTAAAGTAAGTCATTCCCTTAAACAAACAGTCCAGGCTTTGGGAATATAAGACCATTTCCGCACGACACTCTTATAGCGCGATGATTCCACTTTCAACCTCCTATGGAATCCTGGGGTTTGCAGTTTCGGGAGGGGCCGGCCGGCCCCTCCCGAAACTGCAAACCCCAGGATTCCATAGGAGGTTGAAAGTGGAATCATCGCGCTATAAGAGTGTCGTGCGGAAATGTTCTAAGATTTTTCAGGACAAACCAAGGGTGGAAACATTTTTCCCCTTTTGGACTTCAGCTCCCAAGAGTCCAGCCAATATGATTTCTGGCAAGCAATTGTGGGGTTATATGTCAAAATATCTGGAAGACTGGATTCCCCAGCCCTTGGCTAAGCAGTTCTTAACTGCAAGTTAACTGAAAATAAAGCTGGGTAAATGAAGCTTCCATGATCAGAGGCAGTATATCATATCCACATTTTAAAAAGAGGTTGGACATTGTTTTCACCCTCTGCTTCTGAGTCGCCATGTGGCTAGCCATGAGTCAGGAAAAATAAGATATAAATGCATGCGTACATAACATGCAGGTTGGAGAGAGGACATTGACTTATGAAATTGGTCTTAGATATTGTTCTTGGTCAAAGCCTGTATGGAGCTGATTCCTGAGCTTTTGCAATACAGCTGCAAATCTAGGGAAATTTTTTTTTTTTTTTGGGCTTGGGGGTTTATGGAAGTTGTAGTCAAATAGTGTCATGCCCTGCCTTGGAGACCCGGACAGTGAGGAGGAGGATTCTGAATCTGAGATAGAAGTTTCCCCAGAAGTTTGCTCAGTGGAAAATAACAACCAACCACAGGGGCCTGAGCAGGGGGAACAAATATCAGAAGACGAAACAGCACAGACTCCTACCTTGTGGGAAAGATGACGCCAGAAAGAAGGTCTCGGTCATTCAGCTCGCTGAAGTAGCAAAGGGGTTTTAATGAGGGAACACCTGTGGCGACATCCTTAGCCTATAAAAGATAAACAGTTGGCCCATCTCCTCCCAGGGTCAACAACCGTTCTTCCTGGCGGTTGAAGCCCTGTGCCATGTTTTTTCTGAATCATGACTCTCTTGGACCTCTGTTTGTTTGATGCTGATTTGAATTTGCCTTTGTGGATTTCTTCGCCTTGGAACTTGCATTCTTGACCTGAACCTTGTTTGGACTACTCCTGCTCTTGCCTCTGCGAGTATGCTCTGCCCTGCTGGTTTGCTAGTTGGTTGCCTGGTCTGCCTGGGACATGACAAGTAGATGGGAATTTTCCCCAGCTTGGTATGTGCGTGGATGGAAACAATGCAAGAGACAGATTGTAGTTTGTGAGTGGGAGTCATCATTCCCCCACTCTTGTTCATATGTCCATCCCTACATAAGGAAAGAACATGTGTGTGAATGCATACCACATGCTGTTGTTTGACATCCTTAAATGTGTAAATGCTGTTTTATTTTTAGATTGGGCCATTGCTTGCGTTGGCCTTTAGGTTCATTTCTATTTCAATGTAATTCTATAGTTTTTCTGAGTTCTGTTCTGAGTTTGGTTCTGAAGTTTCTTCTGTTACACCTGGGTAATCCAGGAGGAAAGTTGGGTTTAAATTATACAGATAAATGGATGCATAGACAGGTAGGTAGCTGAGCAGATAGATATAGAATTAGAATTAGAGCTGGCTGTTCCTTGTGGGATAGGACCAATGCATTAGAAACCTTGCACTGCCTCAGAGTTTCATTCTATACCATGGACAGAGCTTTGGAAGATTCCTTTGTTTGGACTAAGGCCATTTCTGCATGAGACATTTCTGCATGAGGGGCCCCCCTAAACTGCAAACCCCAGGATTCCATTGGATGCTGAAAGTGGAATCATAGTGCTATAACAGTCTCATGCAGAAATGGCCTAAGTTGTTCTTCTGTGCCTTCGAATAATTTTGAACTTATGGAAAACCTATCACACAGTTTTCTGGGCAGAATTTGTTCAGAGGGGGTTGGCTTTGCCTTCCTCTAAGGCTGAGAGAGTGTGACCTGCCCAAGCTTACCCATGGCCAAGTGGGGATTCAAGCCCTGGTCTCACACTGTCGTAGCCCAACACTAATGCCACTAACTGATGGTGGCTGTCTTGTTGCCAACTCCTAAAATCCCTAGTGGCCCAGCTGCTTAGGATTATGGGAGTTGTCATCCAAAAAAGGGACTTTCTTAAGATCTGATCCTAGAAATATAAAAGGCACTTGTACCTGTGCAGGTAGAATCTGCTGGCTATCTGGGTACTCTTTGTGTACCAAGAACTTTCCTCCAATGAAAAGACTCTTGGGAAACTTGAACTGCTTTGGGGATGGATGGATGGATGGATGGATGGATGGATAGACAGATCAATAGAGAGTGCTTTGCTTTGCACGTGTGTGCTGAAATACAGAATGGGGCCCCTGCTGTGGGGATAATTTTGTGCCAACAAAATCCAAATTTGATACACCGCAGGTCCTCGTAACAAGTCCCAATCTGCTACTGTGCAGCAGATGAATATGTGCGAGAATCGCCTTGGAGGAGGTGTGAAAGAAATGTATTTCATGCCTTTCTCTCCTGAGGCCAAAAAGGGGAAGGAGGAATAGAAACAAGAAAGAAGGAAGAGAGACGACCCTCTATCCACGTTCCACCCCTGCTGTATTTTGTGCCATCACCCCAAGGCCGTTCTGGCTCTTGTCCGTTCCCAAGACTATAAAAGCTGGCCTCCCTTAATCTTCACCTCCTGAGCCTGTGCGCTGTCGGCTTCCTTAATGATTCTTTTGCAATACTCTTTGGTTTCTCTCCTGGTGGTGGTATTGGAGTCACTCTGGGGCTGTTAATGAGGGATGTTGTCAGACCTGGCAGGGTCACTCACACTTCAAAGCGAGTTGATGGTCCCTTCTCCTGGCTGCCTGCAATCCAATTTCCCACTTCGATTTCCACAGCTGGATTGAAACAGAGCTTGGGCAGTCTGGGTGAAAAGTAAGAGAAAGGTCTAAATTTACTTCTTGTAGGGCCTAAATATCCTAAAGACAGCAGATCTCATCTGGTCCTGGAAACTGTGGGGTATCCTTTAGAGAAAAGAACTGGCAAAGCCTCCTCTGAGTATTCCTTGCCTAAGAAAACCCTACGGCCATTTCTGCACTACACTCTTAGAGTGCGATGATTCCACTTTCAACGTCCTGCGGAATCCTGGGGTTTGCAGTTTCGGGAGGGGCAGGCCAGCCCCTCCCGAAACTGCAAATCCCAGGATTCCATAGGACGTTGAAAGTGGAATAATCGCACTCTAAGAGTGTAGTGCGGAAATGGCCTATGAAATTCATGGGGTTGCCGTGAGTTGACAGGTGTCTTGAAAATATATATTTTGCTTGTTTTTGTTTAGTCTCCTTGTGCTGGCCGTGTGCTCTCCCTGAGCACACGGTCTGACTAACGGGGAGGAGCCAGCTAGGGGGGAGGAGTCTTATTAGGAGCTCCCAATGGCATGCGTCTTTGGCTCGCGCTGTTAGAGTCCTCTACTTCCATCCTTCAAGTTTAACCCTTCACAATCAGTAGAGCAGACGTAGCTTATACAGCTGAATTTCAGAAAGAAAGCCCAGTTATTCTTTCTAGAACTGCTTCCTGTACTACTCTCCGTAGTATCTAGGATGGAAGGTGAGGGAGCTGCCGCGGTCACCTGTAGCACTTGTGGGATGTTCCTTTTCTTGCCACAAGATGTTGTCGGGTACACCTGCGCCAAGTGCAAGCTGGTGGCCTTCTTGGAGGAGAAGGTTTGCCAGCGGGAGGCACGAGTTTCTAATCTTCATCTTATTAGGGAAGGGGAGGAGTTTTTGGATAGGGCAGAGAAGACGTACCAGAAGACCAAATGCGCGGAGGAGCTACCAGATCAGGAAGTCAACACGCTGTGCCAGGAAACGGAGGCTTGGAGGAATGTCACACGTAGGAGCAGAAGGTCCAGGAAGGTAACAGAGACTCTCAACCTACACAATCACTTCAAAGTTCTTGGCCTTACGAACAATGAGGAGCACCAGGAGGAGGGAACAGGATGTCCACGAGAAGGAATCCAACTTTGGCAACGGGAACTAGATCAACGATCCCAGTCTCAACAGAATGCCCAGGCAGTCCTAGAAGAACATGCTTGTCGAGGAACCCTGGACAAGCCTCAGAGGGGGCGAGTTCTGGTTGTTGGGGACTCCTTGCTCAGAGGAACCGAAATGGCAATTTGCAAACCGGACAAGCTCAATCGAGAGGTCTGCTGTCTTCCTGGGGCCAAGATCAACCACATAACGGAGAGGCTAACCAGGCTGGTCAAACCCACTGACCATAAGCCCCTCATTTTGGTTCATGTCGGAACCAATGACACTGCGAGGAGCAGCTTTTACCACATCGCAAAGGACTACGAGCTTATGGGGACGAAGCCTAAGGACCTTGGTGCGCAGGTGGTTATTTCGTCTCTCCTCCCTGTTCAAGGATATGGCGCACGTAGGGAAAGGGCAATAGCAGAGGTCAACAACTGGCTCCACACATGGTGCCACCGGCAACGGTTTGGGTTTTTGGAACATGGCCTGAATTTCCATGAACGTGGGCTTCTGGCAAGGGATGGGCCGCACCTCACGAAACTTGGCAGGAATGTTTTTGCAAACAATCTTGCAAGGAGGATCCAGGGGTCTTTAAACTAAGTTCTGCTGGGGAGGGAGACAATATTATTCAAGGCCAGGACTAGGCGAGCACAGGGGGAAAAGGCCCAAATGATATTGGACAAGTAGTACAAGCGGCCAGTGGCGGGAGGAGTAGAAACTATAGTACAGGACTTGCAGGAAGGGCCCGGGGACTTAAGTGTCTCTACACTAATGCACGGAGTATGGGAAACAAGCAAGATGAACTTGAACTACTAGTACAACAAAATAAATACGATTTGATAGGCATCACTGAGACCTGGTGGGATGAGTCTCAGGATTGGAATGTAGGAATAGAGGGGTATAACCTATTTTGTAAAAATAGACCAAACAAGAAAGGAGGAAGAGGAGTAGCCTTGTTTGTCAAGGATGTTTTCACCTGTGAAGAGATCCGTGACTTAAACTCAGAAAGCCAGGTCGAGAGCATCTGGGTAAGAATTAAGGGAGCGAGAAACAATAGGGATATTCTGGTGGGGGTTTACTACAGACCTCCAACCCAGACTGGGAACTTTGATGATGCCTTCCTCAACCAAATGACTGCACATTCAAAAAGGAAAGATACAGTAATAATAGGAGATTTCAATTACCCGGATATATGTTGGCAGTCAAACTCTGCCAAGACAGCAAGGTCCAGCAAGTTTCTTGCTTGTCTTGCAGACAATTTCATGGTCCAGAAGGAGGAAGAGGCCACGAGGGGATCAAATATTCTAGATCTGATCCTGACCAACAAGGATGACCTTGTTAATGAGGTAGAAGTGGTTGGATCTTTAGGGGGGAGTGACCATGCCCTATTGGAATTTGGCATTCAGTGGGAAGGAGAAGATAAATGTAGCCAGACACTCATCTTAGATTTTAAAAAAGCGGACTTCTGTAAACTTAGGGAGCTGCTGGCTGGAATTCAGTGGTCAAGAATAGTGAGAGGGAAAGGAGTTCAGGAGGCATGGGAGTTCCTTGAAAGGGAGATACTGAAGGCACAGTCTAAAACTGTGCCAATAAGGAGGAAAAATGGAAGGCGTCTGAAGAAACCAGAATGGTTGACTAAAGAACTCTCAGTTGAGCTAAGTGTTAAGAGAAACATGTACAGGAAATGGAAGAAGGGGGAAACCACCAAAGAAGAATTTAAGCAAGTAGCCAGGAGATGTAGGGAGGAGGTCAGAAAGGCTAAAGCACAGAACAAACTTAGGCTGGCCAGAGACATCAAAAACCATAAAAAGGGCTTTTTTAAATATGTCCGCAGCAAAAGGAAAAAGAAGGAGACGATAGGGTCGCTGCGCAGAGAAGATGGCGAATTACTAACAGGGGAAAGAGAAAAGGCAGAACTACTTAACACCTTCTTTGCCTCAGTTTTTTCCCAGAAGGATACAGGCACTCAACCTGGCGGTTGGGGAGCAGAGGAGGAAGCAGGGGGGATGAGGCACATAATAGGGAGAGAGGTGGTACAGGAATACCTGGCCACACTGGATGAATTCAAGTCTCCAGGGCCAGATGAATTGCATCCTAGGATATTAAAAGAACTGGCAGAGGTCATTTCGGAACCGCTTGCTATGATCTTTGAGAAATCTTGGAGGACAGGAGAAGTTCCAGCAGACTGGAAGAGGGCAAATGTTGTCCCCATCTTCAAGAAGGGGAAAAAAGAGGACCCAAATAATTATCGCCCAGTCAGCCTGACGTCAGTACCCGGAAAGATCCTGGAGCAGATCATTAAGCGGTCAGTTTCTAATTACTTAGAAAGCAACGTGGTAATCACAAGAAGTCAACATAGATTTCTCAAAAATAAGTCATGCCAGACTAATCTTATCTCTTTTTATGATAGAGTTACTAGCTTGATAGATGAAGGGAATGCTGTGGATGTAGCATTTCTCGATTTCAGTAAGGCCTTTGACAAAGTTCCCCATGACATTCTTGCAAAGAAGCTAGTAAAATGCGGACTGGACAGGGCTACTGTTAGTTGGATTTGTAATTGGTTGACCGACCGAACCCAAAGGGTGATCACAAATGGCTGCTTTTCATCCCGGAGAGAAGTGACCAACGGGGTGCCACAGGGTTCTGTCCTGGGCCCAGTGCTGTTCAATATCTTCATCAATGACTTGGATGAAGGAATAGAGGGCATGCTCATCAAATTTGCAGATGACACCAAATTGGGAGGGGTTGCTAATACGCCAGAGGACAGGATCAGAATTCAAAATGACCCGGATAGATTGGAGAGCTGGGCCAAAGCTAACAAAATGAAATTCAACAGAGAGAAGTGTAAGGTCCTACGCTTAGGTAGAAAAAATGGAATGCAGAAATATAGGATGGGGGACACGTGGCTGGATGGCAGCACGTGTGAAAGGGATCTAGGAGTCTTAATAGACCACAAGCTGAACATGAGTCAGCAATGTGATGCGGCAGCCAAGAAAGCCAACGCAATTCTCGGCTGCATCAATAGGAGTATAGTGTCTAGATCGAGGGAGGTACTGGTACCACTCTACTCTGCTTTGGTTAGACCTCATCTTGAATCCGATGTCCAGTTCTGGGCACCCCAATTCAAGAAGGACATGGTCAGGCTGGAGCAGGTCCAGAGGAGGGCGACCAAAATGGTGAGAGGTCTGGAAGCCAAGCCCTATGAGGATAGACTTAGAGAGCTGGATATGTTTAGTCTGCAGAAGAGAAGGTTAAGAGGGGACATGATAGCCATGTTTAAATATTTGAAGGGATGCCATGTAGAGGAGGGAGAGGGCTTGTTTTATGCCGCTCCAGAGACCAGGACAAGGAGCAATGGATTCAAGCTGCAGGAAAGGCGATTCCACCTGAACCTCAGGAAGAACTTCCTGACAGTCAGGGCTGTCCGGCAGTGGAATCTACTGCCTCAAAGGAGTGTGGTGGAGTCTCCTTCCTTGGAGGTTTTTAAGCAGAGGCTGGATGGCCATCTGTCGGGAGTGCTTTGAGGGTGTTCCTGCATGGCAAGGGGTTGGACTGGATGGCCTGTGTGGTCTCTTCCAACTCTGTATTTCTCTGATTCTATGATTCTATGATTCTATGATATACGCACAAAGTCTAGACTACACCCTGGCAATGCTGGAGAAGTGGCATTAAAACAAGCTTCTGTTCTCTGGCTCCCTGCTCCACATTTTTTTTCTATGCAGTAGGTGTGTTTATGATGCATCTGGAAGAACATTGGGTATTTTTACTGGCAGAGTGTAAATGGATTGGCACAGAGGTCACGCCTAAGGGAAGAAAGCAACTACTCTGCAAAGCTGATAATTAGGTTACAAAGAAAAAAAATACACTCGATTTTTTTTTTCAGGTGATCCATGCAGGAACAGAGCAGTAGAAAAGAACCATAAACTTAGTTACGGAAACCCCTAAAGCCGGCTTTCATGTGTCCTCCCCAAAACAACGACACATAAGGCAATAAGAAGGTTTGTGCTGGATAATGCTGACCTGGCAACCCTATATTGGAGGTACTATCTAACCATGTGTGTATATTTTCGGCATGGAACATGCATTCAAAAGTGGAAAAATCAAGATTTGAATAGCAGTATTTAGAATCCTAATTATATAGAAGTCCAGTATAAATTTATATCTATCTATATACAAGAATATGGATTTATATATACTATCTTATAAAATAATATATAGGTGGATGAATATTTAGAAATATTTCAGTGATCATAAATAAAATTCCAAAGAGAACATTTATCATTTCACACATTGATAATTCGCGATTAACAATTAGATGGCTTCCTTCTCTGTTTTTTTTTTTTTTCATATACTTTACAATATCTTACTGTTATCGAACAGAAATTCAGTGCTGGAGTTCTATCAACAAACTTGAATGCTTTATGTCTTGGTTATATTATTTTTCATGTATCTTGCTTTATTTGATAAATGTTGGCGAGGACAGGTAAGAAATCAACCTAACTTCCTAAGTCTGATCGCTGAACAAAGGGGAAGAAAAAGAACAACAAAATATACATACATAATCATAATTACATATATTATATAATCACTATATATACATGTGGAAGAAAGATGTAAACTCTGGTATTCTTTTTGGATGCACTGAAGTCATTTTATTAGTTGTGTTATCACGACTTATGTTTACGTTCTCTTCTGCTATTGTTTTGTACATATTTTTAATTATTTATTAAAAATAATTTTTTAAAAAAAGTGGAAAAATCTATACTACACTTTGTAGCACAGATTGACAGGAAATACATAGACTACTACGGCTGCCAGGTGAAGATTATTGCAGGCCCTCTGATTCCAGGACCAGATCCTGAGATCGAGGGAAGATCCCTTGTGGTTCCAAAGGAGGCAAAGCCTGACGATGCTGAAAATTATAAGGGGCATCTCTGTTGATATTATTAAGCATCAAGCACCAACCCGAATGGTAGAGATCAGGCGTCTCAAAACACTGTCTCACAAATGAGAAAAGGTAGAATCTGGCCTGCGCTTTTCAAGGCCGTGCTCTTGCCCTGAGATTCCTCTTTCAAGATTGCTCCCCTTTGCCCTGGACACCGGAGAAGAGTATCCAGGCCCTGAGACTCAGGGCCACGTCTTGAGATCTGGGAATCCTACAGGAAGGACAGTGGTTCGGGGGATATTGCCGACATGGTCCATGAACGGATCCACACTGTCTTGTTCTGTGGCGTAAGGAGAACCCAGGGGACCCCTTCGTGCTCATGCAGCAATCACCCAGAGCCATTTCTGCACTGGACTGTTATAGTGCTATGATTCCACTTTCAACATCCTATGGAATCCTGGGGTTTGCAGTTTAGGGAGGGGCCTAAACTTCCATAGGATTCCATAGGACGTTGAAAGTGGAATAATAGCACTATAACGGTCTAGCGTGGAAATGGTCCAGGATGAGAAAGCAAAGCACTTTCACCTTTGGCCGCAGCCTTGAAAATGTGTCCGTTTCTCCCGTGCAGGACGCCCCACTGTGTTGGAGGGGATTAAACTCCACGCCTCTTTAATGAGCCTTCACTAATTCCCAATCCACTTTGGAAGCCAGCCTGTGACTTAATGAGAAAAGATCCATTCATATTTCGACTAATTCTCCCCCCACTTTGCCTCCACCCTTTTGTCGTGAGTCAAACGGGCATTAATGCCACCCGTCCGGGTGCCTTCGTTGCCTCAAATTAAACCAAACTGTGTTTATAATCCTTTCCCTTTCTGTTGTACGATACTGCGCTGCTTGATAATGCTTTCTTATCCATCATCCAGAGCTTTTTCTTCTGGGCTGGTTGAGTAAAGAGAGGTCCCAGGCGTGCCAGCTTACAATATCTCCCAAAACATGGTGTAGGAAAGGGGTTGAATTGGCATTTCCGGTCTTTTGTCGACCTGGGGAAACAGGAGGATTTCTCTGATGTTACCTCCTCAAAAGGAAAGATCTGGCTGAGTTTGAAACCTTCAGGACATACCTTGAGACATAATTCAGTTTCAGAATGGGTGTGTAACAAGAACAGAGACTTAGAATGAGAAAGCAGGGAAGCAGAATTTATATAGCACTTTTTCAGGGTACAAAAGTGTTTCACAGGCAACGTGCTGGGGAACTGTAAAGAAAGGGATTGCACATAAAATAAAATAACTTGTACCATCGTGCCTCAGTGCTGTGGTGATTCTTTGAGTCGGGGCTCAGCCAGCTCCATCTCTGCTCAGTTTTCCTCGGCGTCCTCAGACCGTTGAGTGTTGACTGACTGCTGGAGAAGTTCTTTTTAGCTGAGGCCATTTCCTCACTAGACCGTTATAGCGTTATTACTCCACCTTCAACATCCTATGGAATCCTGGGGTTTGCAGTTTCGGGAGGGGCCGGCCGGCCCCTCCCGAAACTGCAAACCCCAGGATTCCATAGGATGTTGAAAGTGGAATAATAGCGCTATAACAGTCTAGTACGGACTGAGAGTGGGGTGTGTTATATCTGTACTGGCATTTTTATCCTCCTCATTGTCATCATTATTAGTGGCTGGAATCCTCTTTGGGAACGTATGTCTCAGGAATTGGAACTGAGCAGCTCTGTAAATTCCATATCCAGTAAGGGACTGCCATTATTTTGCAATATAGGGGATCCGGCAAAGTTACCGATGCACAGTGAGATTGATGCACATCGGTTGTGTTGTCCATTGGGAGAAAACCTAGGGAGTACCAAGACCCACCAATGAAGTCGGATGAGGACCAGGACATTCTTGCTGGAGTCCTGTTATGTATCTTCACAATTTACTAACAGGGTTCCTTTGCGTGTCCGCTATGTAGACGTTAGCATTATCCGGACATTAGCATTATGATCTTTGTATTTTAACTGCCTTTTAAATACTGTTTTAAGTTAAAATTATTAAATATTAAAAGTATTAAATATTAAACTGAACAGTGGTGGAGCTTGGAGTGTGGGAAGGGGGGCAGAAGGAGGCGGGGCTACAGCACAAGGGGCGTGGCCGTGGTGCGTGGAGGTGTGGCCAGGGCGCATGGGGGTGTGGCTAGGGCATGTGAGGTCATGGCTACAGGCCGGGATGCCCGCAAAACATTGCTGCCTGAGGCAAACCATCTTCGGCGTCCCCTGTCCCTACACGGCTGAAACCAAAACATATAAACTCCAATAAACAATACAAAATATCAAACTGATCCAAGAAAAAAAGACAAAAATACCTAGAAACAATACAATACCTATATGACAGCGAACCTTAATTAACTAAACTATTAATACAGAACTAAACAAACCAACACAATTAAACTAAAACTCAGCGAACATGAATTATTAAAAAAAGTTAGTTCCCATCCTTGTTGCAAACAGCTCCTAGTGAATAATTGTGCTTAACTTTCCTGAGTCATTACCTACCTTCCCAGTACTTTTGTTGCTACGATTATTTATAGCTTTAAACACAAAGCAGAAAAGATTTGATTAGTAAATTGTAATCACAATAAGTAAAGAACTATCATGAATAGAAGTAAACTAATGATGTAAATCTATTATTATAAAGTAAATTGTTCTAATTGTCTTTATAACCAAACTAATCATATTAATTAAACCAAAATTATTTCAAGAATATACGACTAAACAGTAATCAATGTAGTAGTTAGTTCTGAAAATTATTAGTAATTTTAGAACAACAATCATTTCACTATAATATATAATTAAGGGGAGCATATATTCTAAAAAGGCAACAAATTAGCTTCAACCTTTCAGAATACTTTTCTCAAAATCTGTTTTAACTTAATAGGTTTAAATGTGATACCTTTAAAAAAAAATTGTACTAGCCTTAGCCATACCTGCATTTTGTTTTAACTCAAACCTGGGAGATGCCACCCGTCCCAAATTGGGAGAAAAGCGGGAAATAAAATAAAATAAAACATTGCACATTTGGTAGAGAGGCTTGACCTCTGCAACGGAAAAAACCTGAGGTATGCAGGAGTAAGCTGGTTTTATACCCTCATAAATCACAAATAGAGTACTAGTTCTTGCATGGTGTTGTGGTCAGTGCGTTGCGACCAGGACATTAGCAATTTCCGCACTAGCCTATTATAGCGCTATGATTCCACTTTCAACCTCCTATGGAATCCTGGGGTTTGCAGTTTCGGGAGGGGCCAGCCGGCCCCTCCCGAAACTGCAAACCCCAGGATTCCATAGGATGTTGCAAGTGGAATCATAGCGCTATAACAGGCTAATGCGGAAGTGGCCATTGTGAAGGAAGAAAAGGTGGATGGCTGAAGAAACAGAAAGGTCTGAACCTCTGGGGTTTTTCAGTTCAGAAAGCAAAGGTGGGAAGGGGAGGTCAGCAGAGAGCAATATTCAGGGTCATTCTATGAAGTGGAACAGTGGGAGAGTCAAGGCAGAGACAAGGAGGAACCTGTTTGCACAGTAGTTACCTATTTCCCTTTTTTAAACTGATGTTTTAAAATCGATTTTTAAAATCTCTTAATCATACCGTTGGCCCTCCCCATTTGCAGGTTTGAGTTTCATGGAATTCATCTGCATATTTCCACTCCATTCTGCATTGGTTAGACCTCATTTGGAATCCTGTGTCCAACGGTGGGCACCTCAGGATCGACAAGCTGGAGCGTGTCCAGAGGAGGGCCACCAAAATGGTGAAGGGTCTGGAAGCCGTGAAGCCCTCTGAGGAATGGCTTAGGGAGCTGGGGAGGTTTGGTCTGCGGAAGAGAAGGTTAAGAGGGGACGTGATAGCCATGTTTAAATATTTGAAGGGATGTCATGTCAAGGAGGCTGCTCCAGAGACCAGGACAAGGAGCAATGGATTCAAGCTGCAGGAAAGGAGATTCCATCTGAACCTCAGGAAGAACTTCCTGACCGTCAGAGCTGTCCGGCAGTGGAAGATGTTGCCTCCATGGAGTGTGGTGGAGTCTCCTCCTTTGGAGGTTTTTAAGCAGAGGCTGGATGTCCATCTGTTGGGAATGCTTTGATGAGTCTTCCCGCATAGCAGGAGGTTGGACTCAATGGCCCCTGGGTCTCTTCCAACTCCATGATTCTCCAACCCCTGGTCCCCCAAGCTTTTCTTTTTGGGGGGGAACCGTCCCTCTCAAGGGCTCTGATCAGGCTGTGCAGCCATTTAAAATCCCACCTCTGGTCCCCCTCCTCAGCCACTGCCTGGCCAGCTAAGCACAGCCGGCAGCCCAATTTCTCCGCACTACAAACCCTCTCCTGATGCCCTCCTACACCCAAAGAAGGAGTTCGGTGAGAAAGAGAGTGTGTAGGGCCACCACAACAACGCCCCTTCCCTTTCACGCCACCACACCTTGGCTCCTTCCCACAGACACACACACACACACACATACATTTTGATATTTGACATTTTTCCTCTTCTGTAAAGGTCCTGCACTTGGGCAAGTCATGCTCTCTCAGCCTCAGAGGAAGGCAATGCAAACTCCCTCTGAACGAACCTTGCCAGGATAACCCTGTGATAAAAAAAAACAAAACAAAAAAACGCTTTTCCTTAGGGTTGCCGGAAGTTGGAAACGACTGGAAGACACACAACGACAACGTTGTATCTGCATTTTATGATTATTCACTGCCTCCAGGCCTCCTTGATATACATTGAACAAACAGAGCGAGTCATCAAAATTGTGGAATTTGCTACTACGACGTTTCCTGAGGATCATTGCTTTGCATGACTTGAAAAGAGGTTCACACACAATTCATGCAGAATAGTAACAGTTGCTGTTTGTGATGGCCCCATCGTCTCTTCCTCCTCAGAACTGCTGTGTCTCTAAATGCCAATTATTGGGAACATGAGTGGGAGGGAGTTTTTGCACTCATGATCTGGTTGTACGCTTCCTAGAAGCATTTGTTTAGCCACTGCAGGAAAAGAATGGCCGTTTCCACTAGACTGTTGTAGTGCTATTATTCCACTTTCCACGTCCTATGGAATCCTGGGGTTTGCAGTTTAGGGAGGGGCCGGCCGGCCCCTCCCTAAACTGCAAACCCCAGGATTCCATAGGACGTGGAAAGTGGAATAATAGCACTACAACAGTCTAGTGCGGAAATGGTGCTTGTTAGAGCAGACAGGCCTTTGGTTGGATCCAACAGAGCTCTTCTGATGGCCTTACAACAACTGCAAAGGAGACCATTGTTGCTGGTCTGCGGGGTGAGCAGAATAATGAGCAGAGATAGGAAACTTAGAAGGGTTTCTGTATTTAGTTGATTGTCATGATGGTTAAGAGAAATCTAATTCAATCCCTTTTATGAAAAAGTGAGAAAAAGGTAAACGTTTTTGTTTAACTGCCGTTCACGTTAAAGCTTCTGCTGAATATCCTTATCAGAAAGCTGAAAAAGGTCATCCACCGTTTTCCTTATTCCCCTGCCCCACAGTCTGTTTCTTATCTTGAGTACAGAGAGACCGAAACAGCTAGTTAAATTTTTGAAAGCCCCATTTCTCATCCAACACCAAACCCCTTTCCCTTTCTCTCTCCCTTATGATCTTTTCTGCACAATCTCTCCCTTTTCTTTAGCTTACTGACTCTCACGTAGATCTTTTCCTAGTGCTTCAGAACTCATTTTCATGGGAGAGATAAGGAGCCTCTGAGGAATTTATGCAATGTCTCTGGGGGAAAAACCAGAAAAAGCCAAGGTTGGCCTAAGCTTGCAAGTAGGCACCTGAGATGTAACAGTTAATTTCCACCTGGAGGAGCAAAATAGCTTGCGCTATCATTGGCAAAGAGCTCTGTGGGACCTTAAAGACTCCTGGTATTCCTTGAGGTAGATGCTTGGTTAGGCAAGAAAGCTGATGCTATGAAATGTAGCCGTGCAGCCTTAGGCAAGGAACAAATATGTAAAACAAGTCAACTAAGTCTTTCAACCTATTCTTTTTATAGATTAACTGTCTGGCTTTTAATTGATCTATCATTAAAATTAAATAAATGCATGTGGCGTGAACCTCAGAGAAGATGTTTCTTTGAGGTTTCGCCAGGGAGAGAAGACAGTTTTTCTTAGTGCTAAAATCATTCATTAGGGTTTTTTTTTTAAATAAATTTTAAAAAATACTGGGAGAGATATGCTTGGTTGCTTGCAGACTTTAACTGTTACCAGCCCTGTAAGGCCGATTCAAAGCTGTGAAGCGTGAATGTGAGACATCTGTGTTTGCAAATACCTTTACCACAGTTGGCTGCTCCTTGGAGAGCCAGAAATCCCACTGGTGACATTGATACACAGAAATGGTTGTGGATGGGATGCAAGGAGCTATTCACTAGCCCAGGGGTTCCCAAACTTTAGCCTTTCAGGTGTTTTGGACTTCAACTCCCAGAAGCCTTGAGCAGCTTGGCCGACAGTCAGAAATTCTGGGAGATGAAGTCCAAAACACCAGGAGGACCAAAGTTTGGGAACTGTTGCATTTGCCCTTTGTGCTTATGGTTACCAGAGTAAAAACTAGAGAGGGCTCCTGTACGTTTAAATGGTTGTGTAGAGAAGTGGATTCCAACAAGTGTTGCTGGTTACCTGGTTGCATGACAAGCAAACCTTGCTCAAATTTCCCATTCTATTAAAAAAAAAAAAAGTACTGGAACTGTCTCCAGTGTTCAGTCTGGCAACCCTACTTATGCTCCATCCCAAACTTTTTCCTGGCAGCCAGCAAGCCCCAGGGAGTAGGATGAGGTGTGGACTTTGCTACGGCTGTTAAATGTCCAGGGATGGGAGGATGGGCATAAAGTAGCAGAGACGGCCTCTTGTTCCTTCTGCAATTCTGTGGACAGAGGGAGGATAAATGGTGGCCTCATTCCCCTTCCTCCGGAGAACTGCAGTGGGACTGGGAGGCTGTCCCTGCTGCTCAGTCTCCTATCTCCCCCGGCCATTTAACATCACCGTCAGCAATCCCAGAGGGTTTGAGAGCTGCCAGAGAAGGGAGATGCTGAGCTGCACATGCAGAGCATTACGTTTCGCATGATCTTGGCCCTCAGTTGAAGGCCGATGGCAGCCTCCTGCCAAGCACTCACGCTGTGACAAAAGCTGGGGTTGGTGGCACTCGGTGTACAGAGCAACCTTTCAGTTTGGAAGAATAAAACTGATCCTTTCAAACTGGCTGCCAACTCTGAATGCCAACCAGCGGGGGGGGGGGGATCACACATCTCGTTCCTTCTTTCGTTTGTCATCAAGTTTGGCCCAGCGACGGAGGCTCTGGTACATCTTTGTTGCCAGTGGAGTAAGCAGGACTTCCAAAAGGTCAAATCCCTCCATGTTTGCTCATTGTTAGCTTGTAAAAAAAAAAAAAAAAGGAGACAGATACTAATTAATTTAATTAAACAGTATACCTGGTCTTGTTATTGTATACTGCAGTGCTCAAAGCAACTAGCAGTTGAAATAGTTAAAACATACAAATCAAAAAACCAATAGCACACAACACTGGAAGAATCCAGTTCATCCAGCAACTCAGCCCATAGGCTTATTATTGGGGATGCTTGGAGTTGTTAGTCCCCGCAATTAACATTTCCAAGCTCTGGTCTGGAAGAACGGACGCAGGAATGGCTGGCGGACTACGGATGTTACACGTTCTCCCGCTGTCTGCTGTGTGACAGCACCACCAAAAGGTGGCACTGCAGCTTTGAGGGCAGCCATTGTCAGGTGACACAAGGGGACCAATCGGGTTCCGTCTGACCTTATAAATCTTCTGCCTCTTGCTCACGTGCGCCATTTAAGCTCCAGAATCTCGTGCGGCCCTCTGGATGCTGTTGGACTGCAGCCTAGCCAACTGTGAGGATTTCTGGGAGTTGCAATCCAATGACATCCAGGAAGTCATTCATTTCTCAACTTGAATCTAAGCAATCTTCCTTTCTCGCCACTGGGAAGGCCAAGGTGTTTGGTTGTTGCCTACCTGTCCACACAGTGCTCATCCTGCCTTCTCCTTCACGAGAGGAGCCTGGCCGGGGTTTGAAATGCTCAGGGAACGATCTTCAGCCGTATCTCCCTCAAAGCCACATTTGGAAAAAGGTTTCTCGGCTCTCAGGGCCCGGCCCCTCTTCTTCGATGCTCAGGGTGAGATCGAGGAATTTAAGGGCGAGATGGCTGCCTTGAAAAATCTATGTCTCTCTTCCTCATTCATTAGATTCTATATGAATGACATACGTGTGTAACCGTGATTGAAGCTTAATGCATCAGGCTTCAGGGTCTCACCAAGGTCTGTCCTTTCGGACGGCACAAGGACCCTGCCTCCTGTCACATCACAAGAGATCATCCCTAGGTCTCACGTTTTGGTCTTGAAATCTCAGGGCCTGGAGTAATTCTGATCTGGAAACCTTACACTGCAGGTAATATATAAACATATGCATGCATTTTCTGCACGGGTGTGCATTCGAGAAAGGAAAAGTCAATGCTATGTTTTGTAACACAGATTGGCAGGAAATACTTAGGTTGATGCTATGGTTGCCTGGAAAGGACTATACCAGGGCCAGATCCTGAGACCTTACAGGGTATGTGTGTGTCATCTCTAATTCTTAGGTTTTGACCCTGAGATCCCAGAGCCTCGGATGGCCCTGACCTGACAACTCTTTTTGGTGAGGAGAAAAGGCCTTCTTGGTTACTGTTCCTTGCTTGCTTTCCTTCTGACACCTTTTTATTTAGATAGGTTTGGGGGCAGTAACGGATTGCTGTGGAAGGATCTCTGAACGGGGGTAGATGGGTGTTGTATTTTTCTTATGTTTTAGAGAAATTAAATCTAGTGCTGTTTTTGCCAGGTTGTTTATTTAACATTTTTAACGGTTCTCCAGTATCGTGGTGGATTTCTACCTATATTTCTGTTTTGATCTGTGTTGTATGCCATCTGGTGTCTGGCACTGTGCGAAGAGAAATTAGTTAATTACTTAAATAATTACTTAAATAATTAATTAACTAATCTGGGGGCAGGGATCTTCCCCTAGTCCTCCTCCTGGGTGGATTTTAGCCTCAGCATTGTAAGGCAACCGTCTGGATTTCTACCACTGATCAGACCACATGTGTGCGTGTAAGTATGCCTTTGTGTATGTGTGTTAGTCACCCAAATCAGCTTCAAGCAGCTATTAAAAAAGCTCCAAACCCTCAATCGGAAAGGGGAAGAAATGTTAACGGAGGCCCATTGTTGTCCTCTGGTAGAATGAGCCTCCCAGATGTTTTAATTGGTGTTTCGCCCAGATACAGTTAATGAGGCTATTACGTTAATTACAGGAATGTTTGTGTTGGAGAAAAGAGCTCCTGGTTTTTCCTTCCTAGGAGGGTGACAGTGCTAGGCACTTCCTCCGCTCCCCCTGGGTCCCCCGATGCGCTGGACAACCCCTGGCAGCCACAGCGTGGGACAAAGAGGGTTAAATCCTCTGACGCTGCTCCAACATTACCAGCAGTAGGCATCACGAGGTTCGCACATTTCTCCCCCGCCTCACGGTATTGCAAGGGGACAGTTTATAACTAGGGGTGTAGTGGCATGAGGGCCCCCAGGGCCAAAGCCACAGGACATTTTAAATAACAGGGACTGTGACAACATCTGCCAAGCAGCCCTTTGGATGAAAGAAAAATCCCAAAGGTGCCCACTCTTTTCTGGTGCCTCCATGGTGGAGGATACTCTGCAAAGTATTGTGACTGGCAGAGTCTCTGCCAGACTTTTGGTGCCAGGGAAAAGCTTCCCTGTGCCCTCAGACATTCAGCCCGTCCTGTGTGTTGCTGCTGCCTTTTAGAAATGCAAAACCATTTGTTTTAATGTTATAATACTACAGACAACTGTGTACAATTGCACCAAAATTTTGTTCCTGATGGTTTATGGTCTTGGATCGTTGCTCCGGAATCTCAGGCAGTTTAAAAACAGCCTATAAATACTTACGTGCATGCATACATTTGCTTTATGCTATAATTGGTTTCCTGTCTTCCTTCGTTGTAGTTGAAGAGGTGTTTAGAACCATGCAGTGGAGAATAGGAGGAATATATACCTAATCTGATCTAGTTTAATCTAGTCTATGCTAGTCTAATTCTATCTATCTATCTATCTATCTATCTATCTATCTATCTATCTATCTATCATCACTTTCTGTCAAGATCATTCATATATCATTCCAGATCGGAATAGATGTCAGGACACTGTCTAACCTAACATCAATACAGTTAGACAGAAGAGGAAAAATAACAGCAGAAGATAAAAATAAGCCAAGATTTGTTCGCTTAAATCTCCCCTGTAAAAATGCCTGGGCGAATTAAGCAATGCTTCCGTCTGCTAAATAAGAGGGTTGTTGACACACAGCTAACCGCTTGGGGAAAGGCATTCTATACTGTGATAGCAAAGTTAAAAAACCCTCTTTTCCCTTTTTTTGTCTCAGAGTTTGAAAAATACAGGATTTAAAAGACTGCAACGCCCAGAATCAAGCAGCCAGGCCAAGGGGTGCTGGAATTTAACCCCCACAAATGTGAAAATTCAAAACTTTGGTCTGTCTACCTGTATTTAGGCAGGAAAAAATCAGATACATAAATATAGGGTGGGTGACACCTGGCACATCAGCAGTGTATGTTAAAGGAATGTAGGGGGTCTCAGTAGATCACGAGGAAAGTATGAGTCATTAGTAGCTAAACAATGTCACGGGGAGGTAAAAATTCAAATGCAGTTCTTGGCTGCATTAACAGAAATATGTCACATTTCCGCACTAGCCTGTTATAGCGCGATGACTCCACTTTCAACATCCTCTGGAATCCTGGGGTTTGCAGTTTCGGGAGGGGCCGGCCGGCCCCTCCCGAAACTGCAAACCCCAGGATTCCAGAGGATGTTGAAAGTGGAATCATCACGCTATAACAGGCTAGTGCGGAAATGGCCATGGTGTCCAGGTCAAGAGACATTCAGTGTATTCTGCTTTAGTCAAACTTCACCAGGAATATTGTGTTCAGGGGCCCTTTCACACTGTACAATTATAGCACTACAATTCATTTTAACTGCTAGGGCGACATCCTATGGAATTCTGGGGTTTGTAGTTTAATGAGGCCCAAGAACTCTCTGTCTGAGATTTCTAAATGCCTTCCCTAAACTGCAACTCCCAGGATTTTGTCGGATGCAGCCATTGCAGTTAAAGTGGAATCGTAGCGCTATAAGTGTCTGATCTGAAAGGGCCCCTGTTCTGAGCAGCAGTGTTTGTGAAGGATATCTACAAGCTGGAAAGTCCAGAGGAGGGTGACTAAACGTAGCAAAGAAAACCAAGTCTTCGGAGGACCAGTTGAGGGACCTGGGCAGGTTCATCCCAGCGAAGAGAAGAATGAGAATCCAACACCCGTCTTCAATGATCCAAAGGGATGTCCCGTGCAAGATGGAGCGAGCTTGTTTCACATCGGTCCGGAAGGAAAGAGCTGCTCCCAGACTTTGGGAACTCCCTCCTTAGAGAGGCCAAGGTGGCCCCGTCCTTGCTGTCCTTCCATCAGCAGATGGAAACATTTTCGTGCCGTCAGGCGTTTACAAACTGACCAGGTCTGGGCTCTTAATGCCGTGTTTCTATTTGTGAGGTTTGTGTAGTCTTTTAGTGTGTTTTGATATTTTTAACGAGTAAAGTTTTAACTTCGTAAATTGTTTTCTAAATTTTTATACTTTTATGAATGTTTGTATGGTTTTAAATATGTTGTTAGCCACCTTGAGTCCCATTACTGGAAGAAAGGCAGTATATAAGTGAATAAAACAATTCTTCCTCCTCCTCCTCCTCTCTTTCTCCTCCTTCTCCTCCTCTTCTCTTGTTGTTCTTGATAACAAGAGCTATTTGGTAGTGGAATGGATAATCTCGGAAGGTGACAGAATCTCCGTCGTTGGAGATTCTTAGAGGTTGGACATCCGCCTATTGGGAAAGCATTAGCTGTGGATTTCTGCGTTGGTAAGAGTTAAACTAGATTGCTCTTTGGGTCCCTACCAGTTCTGTAATTCTGTAATTCTACCTATTCTCTATCAATAGATGGATCTTTAACTGTTATATATGAAACAGTAACTGAGTGGAGCACCTAATAGCTGGCAAACAGCTATCTTACCTCTATCCTTTCCCGCCCCTTGGCCACTCCAGCTACGCCTTCAGCAGGTTAACTCCCAGATTCCAAGTTCCTAAAAGGCCGTCTCAAAAGGATTTTCGAGTTCACTGAATTAGCGAGCCCAGGATGAATTTATGCAAACCCACACCTTGAGATGTGTGACCGCCATTCTGTACGGCTTTCTTCACCGCTCCCCGGCCCTCCCCCCCCCGATCTCATTTTTCTTGGGCCAAAGAAGTTGCACGCCAAAGAGCCAAGTGCAACCGCGATGCCAGTGGCTTTATGGAAAGGCTACCAAGAACCAAGGCCTTCCAGCTGCTAGCCCCCGCCCCGCAGCTGTGAATTGCTCCAAAGCCAGCTGCTGAACTCCAAAAAAAGACAGCCAAGCTCATCCTCCAGAGCCAGCCACGGTCCCTGTCTAACTTCTCTCCCCCCTCCCCATATTCCCGAGTTGAGCATCCTTTTTATAGCCTGGTTGCTACGGGAACAGTGTTGTTGCTATGCGTGGATGAGAACACGGCAACGCTAGCAAGAAGAGCTCATGTTTGGAAGAGACAGGTGTGGACGGGTCTGTTTTTACAGACGTAGCCTTCCAATCTCAATCCCCATCCCCTCCCAGTGCTAATTTTATAGATTGGGAATGGGTGCACACACACACACACACACACACACACACACAGAGAGAAATGCTTAGACCCTAATTGCCTCTTGTAATTCAATTTTCTCTTCATCGACTTTATCAACCAATGGGTCGATCTTAATTACCCCATCAGAACTATTGCTAAGGACAACCACAGTATGCATGTGTGCCTGAGTGTGTTTAAAAGGATGCTTTTTTTTCCTTTCCTTTTTAAGATGTGGAAAATGATTGCGTGTGTGTGTGTGTTTAAATTTCTCCTCTTGTCCAAAGTTGTCTTAACTGATCGGTTTAGTGCGTCTTTCCCGTCTCGCCCTGCTTTTCCATTTACGCTTGACTGAGGGCAAAAATGTGTTTCCCCCGAACCTGGCAACTAATGAGGAAAGAAATTAGTTTATGGGTCGGCCTGTATCTGAGCTGACTGGAGATGAGTAACAGAGAGAGGAAAGTCAGGCTTGGAGTACTCTGCTGGAACCGAAATAGATTCTGAGCCAAGTGCATTACCCACATTAATTTTAAAGTTCAGGATACCGGTGAAAATGTCTGACACACTTTTGTGGCTGCAGGCGATGCCATTTTAAGGATAGCATCGCAATGCTTGAATATTAAAGGTGTCTCTAGCGGTAGATTGCTAGTATGAGGCAGCATGGGGTAGTGGTTCGAGCATCAGACCAGGACCAAGGTTCAAATCATCGTTAAGACAAAGTCAGTTTGAAGCAGTGGTGAAGCTTGGAGTATGTGGTGGGGGGGCCATGGCCACGGTGCTTGGGGCGGGGCTATGGCATGCAGGGGAGGGGCTACAAGCTAGGATGCCCCCCCCCCCAAAATTGCCGCCGAGGGGGGACTGCCCCCATTGCCCCCTCATCCCTACGTGACTGGTTTGAAGGCGCAAAACAATAACAAATATTGGCTTAAATTCATGACTACGTACGAAGGTGTAACCTAGAGTTGTGAAGTCATAACTGTTGCGTATTCACAGTCCAGTTGTTGTTGTTGCCTGCCTTCAAGTCATTTCTGACTTATAGTGACCCTAAGGCGAACCTATCACAGGTTATTGTTGGAAAGATTCCTTCGGAGGGGGTTTGCCTTGGCCTTCCTCTGAGGCGGAGAGTGTGCGATTTGTCCAAGATCAGCCAGTGGGTTTCCATGGCCGGGAACCCATACCACTCCGGCTCATGATAGTGTAGGGAATATGTAGAGATCATAAAAGTCCTCCAGACTTGACTTAGGCCATTTCTGCACAAGCTTGTTACAGTGCTATTATCCCACTTTCAACATCCTATGGAATCCTGAGGTTTGCAGTTTAGGGAGGGACCTCAAAGGCCCCTCCCTAAACTGCAAACCCCAGGATTCCATAGGATGTTGAAAGTGGAATAATAGCACTATAATAGTCTAGTGTGGAAATGGCCTTAGTGAGCAGCAGCCACTGTGAGTAATAGAAATCTGTTCTCCTGTGTGTTGATCAGGGTACACACTCTTTCCACTGTTAACTAGCTCTGGAAATAAATATGCCCATCTCTGTATGGCAAAGGCTCAAGTATCTCTTTTTTCACACTCTGTGGGAACTCTTTGCCCTAGATGGAAAGCCTTGCTGTAGCTATTGTGAAGACTTCAAAAAGTTACCACAGCAAAGGCGCTGAATGCCCAGGTCTTTTAACTTCTTTGGCCGTCTCATCTGAAATGAATCCAAAAATAGGCCTTTAAATAAAGACGACAGTTACCCCTTCATTTTCTAAAACCTCTTTCCTATCCTCACTCTCTATTACCCTCAGAAATGGCATGGGATCTCAAAATGAAATGAAAATAACTGAAAAGAGCCTTACGATAAATGGAGGTTTTTCATCATTAGGAAACTACAATGAGATATATTGAGGTGGAAGAAGTAGCAGGCAGAGGGGAAGTTTGATATACAAGATTCCTTCCTTCCTTCCTTCCTTCCTTCCTTCCTTCCTTCCTTCCTTCCTTCCTTCCTTCCTTCCTTCTTCCTTCCTTCCTTCTGCTTCTCTTCTCTTTGTTCCTCTTCTCTTTCTTTCTTTCTTTCTTTCTTTCTTTCTTTCTTTCTTTCTTTCTTTCTTTCTTTCTTTCTTTCTTTCTTTCTTTCTTTCTTCCGTCCTTCCTTCCGTCCTTCCTTCCGTCCTTCCTTCCGTCCTTCCGTCCTTCCGTCCTTCCTTCCTTCCTTCCTTCCTTCCTTCCTTCCTTCCTTCCTTCCTTCCTTCCTTCCTTCCTTTCTCTATAGTTTTTGTCTTCTTCTTCTCTCACTCTCTTTCTCCCCATCTTCTTCTCCCCTTTCATTCTTTCTCATCTTGTGCTTTTTCTTCCCTTCAACCAAAAAACCTTATTAATAGGTCAGGTCAATTATGCATTCATTCTGTAGCTTAGTCCAAGATGGGCAGATCTTAAGGAGGATGACTTAATTGGGAGCCCAGATTGGTTTGGGAGAGATGGCCTGATTCAGTGATTTGGAGGCTAGCCTTAGTCCTAGAAGAAGTGTATTCAAACCAGCCATGGTTTGACTCAAGAGGACGTCCTCTCTCTTGGCCTCGGCGTGCTTCCTCTCGGTTTTAATTAGGATTATGACTCCTGGAACAGTCTTACCTTTTGTTGCATGAAAATGCTGCCATGTAGGAAATGCATCAACGAAGTGCTATGGGTGCCAATTTGTATGGCCAATGCTTGGCAACCCTTCTGTCTAGACACCTCCTAATAAAGACAGGCAAGCCCACCTCAAGACATTTTGCTGCCTAAGGCTATCCACAACCACCCAAGGCGCATAGTACCCGAAGCCAAGCAAGTGGCACATGAGGCAGAAAACCCCACAGGTGCCACACTTTTCTCCCTGGGTGTAAAATACTATTATAGCAAAATTAAATATCTGACCACCTGTTGCCCTTTGGCCAAAATATGCTTACGGAGCTATCTGTCTCATTTGCCTAATGGTTGGGCCACCTCTAAAGGCAGTCTTTGTGGACTGGCTCATTCTAATATGCCAGTCAAATTTAACATGTTTTTGATAATGTCAGACTTTAGTAGAAGTCAGGTTTCAGGTTGTTGGGTCTGGGCATCTGCAGGAGCTTCACCATAAGCATGGGTTGTGTGTCATGGTGGCAACCAGAGGATCAAGAAGACTAGAAGCATATGCATAGTTAAAACTAAGTAGGGAAGTCAAGAAGATCCAAAGGAACACAGGTTAAACAATGTCCTGGGAGTCTGATACAAGCTGGGCATACCACGGAGTAAGCTCTGAGTCTAGTTAGAGAGGCCAGAAGTCATATTTTACGAAGGACAGTTCTTTAAAAAGAGAATTGTCAAAAAGCAACGTATGAAGGAACACAGGGGTCTTGAAGATGTCATGGTCTTTACTGGAAAAACATGCTGTGTTGCTGTTTGAAGTAGAACTATTCTTTCTAATGGAACATCTATACATATAAATTATGCTTTGCAAACTTTTAATGAAAATCCGGGTCTTATTTTGCCCTCCTTTTGGCTGTACTGGCCTGGAGGACTCTAGGAATCCAAAAACAGAGAAACTTTCTCAAACTCTTATTTCTCCTGTACATCCCTAAGAGGCTAAATTGCCACATCAGAGAATCTGAAAGTGTACAAAAAAAGAGCTGGCAACTGGCTGCTGATGTATTAAGCTGCCTCCCTCCCTTCCTTTGGCACTTCTCAATTGGTAAACCAGCATAAATCCTGACCTCACGCATCCACCACCACTGCTCACTACAGGCTTGAGTGTGGAGGTTGGAGGGGATGACCTTTTATTGTGCCTTCCAGCTGTATCATGGTATGATTCCAGGACACTAGGAAAGGACTCTTTGAGATCCTCTTCTCTAGCAAGATGATCAACAGAATCCTGGGCAGAGCCCTTTCTTTAGACACACGCTCTGGTGGCCAGTGGCTTTCATCTCATGCTCTGCCTTTTCCTCCCAAACTTCAAAGGAACTACCCAAAATGTTGAACCTATTGTGGGGCTAAGGGTCAGAACTTGGGATACCACCTTTAAAATCTGAAATAATATCTGGAGTACACTAACTGTCCAGAACCTTGGACAGCTCCTTCAAAGCCCAGAATAAAATCTGGAGCGCAGAGAGTCCACAGAACCTTGGATAGCGCTTTTTAAAAGTCTGCAGTGCTATCCAAGGTGGATTGGTTGTTCAGCACCTTGGAGAGATCCCCTTAAAACCGGCAATAAAGCTCAGTGTCAATTCAGGATTCGGCACTTTGGAGAGATCCTTAAAATTTACTGCATCCTTTATATGGAATCCACCAATACCTCCGCTGTTTGGTCTCTTGAGCCTGCTTCTCTCTTTCAATATAGTCTCAAGCAGCTGAGATCCAGAACTGTGCCAGAGTCCCTCTTCCCATCCACATAGGTGGGATTTCAGGACCTGTTTGCCTGCATTCTAGCTCACACGGTAGGAAGTTAATGGGAAAAACTAATGTTGGGGTGCTTTTCTGGCTTCTGCTATGCTGTGTAGCCATGCGGAGCTTGGGCATGTTATCTTTTGTACAGCAATAACTCCCAGAATCTCCTGCTGGCTGAGGGATTCTGGAAACTGCCATTCGAGAAAGGAAACATTCCTAGTACCCGCAAACATCTTTCACCTTGGAAAAATAGCCACACAGGAGTAGAGTCCTCCACGAGGCTTCTTTTAAATCCAGATCTCTCTCAACAAGAGTGTCCCAAATCTGTCTGGAAGAGTTGCAGCGGGAAATGACAGCTTTGGCCTTCACTCTGGCTGAACTGGGGTGTTGCAGGTAACTGGGTGGGGAAGCAAAAGGCATTAAGGGAAGGCGGCAAGAGGGAGCGGAAGTGAGAAACCCAAAAACAGGCTGTCTTTCTTGCCAGAGATCTCTCCCCCAAGAGCATCTGTGCTTGTGAGGTGGCTGGAGGATTTGGCTTTGCTGTTTTGGCTTTTGTACAGAATTTGGATCTTTGGTCTGGTGGCTTCTGTAGGTCTGGGGAGTGGCTCTTGCTGGAGGTTTTTTGCTGCTCTGTCTTGAACGGGGGAAATGTTTGTTTCTCTGCAATGGGCAGCCATGTGCTTTGATAGCAGACTCCCTTGAGTCCCCCTTGCCATACATTGCCAGGTCCGTGTGAAATGGTGACCATTTGCAAAGTGCCACTGCTTCAATCAAAATTCTCAGCCAGGACATAAAAGGGACAAAGAACAGGTGAGAAAGAGGGATGAAGAGAGACATGGGGAGGGGACAGCAGGAGTATAGCTATGGGGAGGGGGTCAAAATGAAGGCATCCCCCCCCCCACAAATAAAAATTCTGCCCCAGTGATATTTTTCCTCAGGGCCCAAGTTTCCAGCATTGCAGTCACTTAAAGCTACAGCTGAGCATTTAGAAACAGAGTTTAAGCATCTGTCAAATAAGGCAGGCAAAGTTACTAAGAAAATGCAAAAGCCCAGAGAATATTCCAGTGCTAGGCACAAACAATTCCCACATTCTTGCTCTCTACAGTGGTAGAAATTTGGGAAGCACAAGAAAGTTTCATGGGGTGGAATTCTTATTTGAGGAGGCACTGCTTTATCTTACGCTCCTATAGCTACAGCCTCTTTGTATGTGTATGCATGCATGCACTTTATAACAACTCCCTCTCCATTTGTCTTGCTGGCACAATGTTGTCTATTCCAGCGGTGGGTAGAAAACAAATCAGAATTGGTTGGTAGAGCTCTCGATGATCTGCAATAGATCACATTTTTTTTCCCTGCGTCTCTGTTGTATAAAAGCAGCAATAACAAAATGTTCTCCCAGCCTGCCCACCCGCCAAATAAATTTGGCTGCTGAGATGCAGACAACTCAGGGTAACCAAGGAGGGACTTGAGTGCAAAATGACTTTAAGCTCAGTTCCATTCTGGTACCGAAAGCACATTTCTGGGTTTCTAGCATTGGCTCTTCAATTCCAAGGGACGCCCTTTTGCACTTGGTCCTGCCGATTCTAGTGAAAAGGCAAAGAATTTCCGAAAAGCTTGAAATATATCTGTGCCACGACTGTTTTGACTGATCAGGGCAGAGATTGGGAGACAATAGTCAGAATCCTGTTGATGAAACGTGCAAGAGTTGTACTTTTTCCAGGGCTATGCAACAGTGGTGAGAGAAGACAGACAGCATTTTCCAGTTCAGAGCACTGTATTTCTCCACTGTCTTCCTTCCTTCCCTGCCAGTTACAGCCATGACCTTTTCCCTCCTGCCACCTCTTTACATAAAGCAGTGTACGTGATGTTCTGGACTTTGACAAAAAAAATAAATATTGTGTTTCTGGACCCTGTTTCTCGGAATCCCCCAACACTATGGCTACAGGGGGTTAAAATAATTAAAGTATGGCGATGGATGTGATATACGTTGTTATTTGCCATAAGTCAACTTTGACTTATGAAGACCCCATGAATGGGAGAACTTCTGGGGGATTCTGGGAAACTGAGTCTTAAAAAACCTCTTTAAGCTCTGCTCCAGCGTCACAAGTGAGGTGCTTTCTCCACCCTGCTGCTGATGCGAGACACTTCTAGTTGGAGATGCCAGGCCTTGATTTTGGGATTTTTTTTTTAATACATGCAAAATGCACAGGTGGCCGCAGGGTGGCTGAAGCGCTTGGTTAATTAGAGGGAATAAGGCTTTTCCAAAAGCGAGAGTGGCTTCCCAGATGTCCAGCGATTTCAGCAAGAGCTCCTTTAGGCAGCTAGAACCTGCTTCTCACCTACTCTGTGTTTTTCTTATTAGTCTGGGAGGGATTCCCCCCATCCCGCCTGGATTAACAAGGTCTCCTGATTTAATGAGGCCCTCCGTCAGCACTTCTGAGGCTGATGAAGCAAAACGCTGGGAAACCACAGAACCAGCCGCTGCCAGGTCTGGCCTGTGGCGTTTCAGCGCAGAGCCTCTCTTGTCAAACCGAAAGCAAGATTTGGAGCAGGAACTGCAGCAGTCAGATGAGAATCGTAAACCATAAATAAAATATCATAAAACAAGGGGAAACTCAGAGCAGGGTAAAAGCGGCGGTCATAAATAAAGCAGCAAGAGGGGAGAAAAGTGTGCCACGGCACTCAGTGTCCAAAAACCAGAACAAGAGGGATGGTCTCGCTGACCGTGCTGGCTAGGGGAGTCTTGAGCTGTAATGCAAAAAAAAAAAGAAAGAAAGAAAGAAAAAAAGGAGGGAACTTTTCCAAGTTCTGGATGGTTGTAACTCTCTTTTGGAAGGATATCAGAGAGGGAGTTATCAGAGACTCTGGGGGGAACGATATTCCCAAATTGTGGTGCCACAAGGGGGAAGACCCAACAGTGTAACTCATGGAAGCAAGAGTGTGTGTGCATGCCGTCAGAGAAAACAAACATTCTTCCATGGTATTATCCATGTATCCAAATATCCTAAACTGTGGTGGAAGGATTATTTTTGCACAGAAAAATGTGGGCTTTTGGTGCAAAAGCCTGTTTTCTGTTCAGAAAAAAAAAATGCTTTCTGAATAAGAAATAGTGTTTTCTGTGCAGAAAATAGTTTTTTTTTTTTGGTGTGTGCCTGTGAAAACAGAAAATCTGTTTCTGCACGTAGTTTTTTTGTGCAAAAAGGGAAATATTTTCATGCAAAAAATGCCAACCCTTTCCTACACAGGCCACCACGCCATCCTGAAATGATCAAAAACTGCCCGAGAGTCTTGCTGGTTTGTTATTCTTCCTGATAAGTTTTAGCAACTGTTGTGAACCTCCCATTTTTTGTTTGGCAGGGGGAATGAATAATAACAAATATTCCCTCCGTTGCTCCTTGTGGTGGTGGTTCTTCTTCTTTTTTAAAAATAAAAATGTAGAGAGCTGAATGTTGTGCCTCCGCAGATAGGCTAGCAGGACTGGAGTGAGTGGGGATAGGCTGGAGCTTGGCTGGTGCTGCCCTGGCTGTTTGCATAGAAAAATCAGCCTCCCTAGATAAGTCAGGCAGGAAATGCGCTGCAAAAGCAACTTTTATCACCCACTCTGAGAGATGTCCAAGCCAGCTCAGAGACTCTGTCCTATTCTTAAATCCAGACTACTTTTCTGTGCTTCCCCCTGCCAGTTTTGGTTCCCCAGCTTTGGACTGAAACCCTGACTCTCAACCTCTGGATGGCTAATCAGCCACATAGATTTTCATTTCTCCAAGGGACTCGTGACGCTGACAAAGACGGGTTCTGTCCCTGATTCCAAGGGCTACCTTTGTGGCGGTAGAAGTTGCAGAAGGGTGCCCGTGACCAAGTTATTTTCCTGTTACGATGAATCCCATGATAAGAAAATGACAAATCCTCTCTCTGAGCTCATCCTTGCATTGTCAGGGAGACTCATGGGAGCAGTCCCATGGATGGAAACTCTGACGCTGGCAGCATCCCGGCAGCTTCCTAATTGCTACACCGGTGCCACCGTCTAAGCGGCTTAGCTAACGTCCTGGCTATTAAAGGGAATGACAATCACAGTAAGATTCGTTGCCCCTCCCCACCATACCAGCCGGTCCCCCAAACTGCCATCCTGCCTAGATCTGAAATTCCTGCTTCGATAATCCCATCTTGTCTGTCGGCTCAAGCCACATGGCATGTGTGTGTGTGTGTGTGTGTGTGTGTGTGTGTACATATGCATATACATCTCTGTAAAATCTCCTTGTTCTCACAATTTAAAAAATCTCTGGCGGAGGTCCTACACTGTGTGTAGAAGATGCAATGCTTTGTGTGTTCAGCTCTCCATGCCCAGGCAAACCGTGTGGCCAGGGGACTAATATGGCCATTAAATGGCTGTGAGAGGAACAGGGGGAAGGGGAGGGAGGAAAGCAGGCAAATAGTAGGGACTGCCTCTGGTTACTGCTGCATTTCTCTAGGGACAGAGGAAGAAAAATGTTGTTCCCCACCTTTTTCCTCCTGGACGTTTCTGCACTAGAGTGTTATAGGGCTATGATTCCACTTTCAACATCCAATGGAATCCTGGGGTTTGCAGTTTAGGGAGAGGCCTTTGAGGAGAGGAGGAATCAGAGGCCTTCAAGGCCGCTCCCTAAACTGCAAACACCAGGATTTCATAGGATGTTGAAAGTGGAATAATAGCACTATAACACTCTAGTGCGGAATTGGCCTTTGAAACATTCTGAGAGGTCTAAACAAGGAATTGTGCAGTTTTCCAAGTGGGATTGGACTGCATCTCCCACATTCTGGTGGAAGGATTCTGTGAATTTTACTCTATAAAAAGTACCTTTTAAAGCACAATGGCCTTGCTGATTTCCGTATATCAAGTTGCACTTAAAAAGTCAAGAAACAGGGCCCAGTGGATGTGTTGGCAGCTGTGCGAACCAATGAAGGTTTTGCTGAAGCACTCCAACAAACATTTCACAGATGAAAACTGGGACCTGTGTGGTCAAACAACATCAGAATATGATCATGATGACAAAAGTTACTGACTGAAGAACAGACAAGCTAGGAGAGGATGCAGCAGTTTGCTTTTGCTTGAGCCTACTGGGAAGGGCAAGATTCCCCTCTCTCTTGCTGAGTTACTGGAGTGCAAACTACTTTTGTACTTTGAACTCAGTTTGCAGTAATTGAACTAAGCTGGGGACAAAGGGGGAAAGTGGGACAGGATGGGGAAACTGGGACATTTTAAAAGCGGCTGAAACAGTGGGAAGATAGAGGATTGATCTGTACCTTCCCTCCCAAAATGGGGCAGTTAAAGGATATATGAGCCATTGCCACAGAGGGAGTCTCTCGGATACCCTTCCATTTTCTCCATTTTCTGCATTAGTACTGGGAAAACACAAAGCCAAATGTGTTGCAGAAAGCTGTCTAGCCGCCTCCCTCCTCTGTTTTCTCCTCCCTTGATGCATTGGAGATAATTGAGTGAGTCACCTGCCCTCCATCTCAGCATCTTAAGAAACTGATCATTGACCCTGATAGGTTAGGTGGAGAATCTCCCTCGGACCTCCTCCTTCACTCCACTCTGGCAAAATCTATGGAGTAAATTAGAAATGAGCCTCCGTCATAATCAGCTAGAGAACAGAGATGAAGGCACTTGTTCCAAGCAGTCTGTGAAAGCACTGAGGTTGCAGGGGCAGCTCATGCAGATGGATTATCAGTGATGTTCCAGAATGAGGTCTCACAGGGTTGGAATCACTGGGCTTTTTCATGAATAGGGACACACTGGCATCAGTTTTCCACTGCCAACTTAGGCTTCCTTCTCCCCCTCTGAGCTTCATTGCAGTCCTCGCTGATGAATTTCTACGACGACATCATGATGTGATGAGCGTTGGGCTGGTTGATCTTGTGGGGAGCAATTATACCCACTAGCTTTACCAAACATCTACTCCTGGTAGAGAGGAATACAAGGATTTGTTGATATGGATCAAAATAATTGGCTATGCTAGCATGGAAGGTTGGGGGAATATTCTCAGAGTCCAAATAAGTACATTTTCTAAGGTCAGTGGACATCCAGTGGACTGAGATAGCCTGGAGGGTGTCTCTGATGTGGGGACCCTTTAATGCAGAATACTGGAAGATGGGGAAACTGTAAAAGAAGGGTAGTTTTGTCTCTGGCCGTTTCTGCACTAGACTGTTATAGTGCTATTATTCCACTTTCAACATCCTATGGAATCCTGAGGTTTGCAGTTTAGAGAGGGGCCCCAGGATTCCATAGGATGTTGAAAGTGAAATAACAGCACTATAACAGTCTAATGCGGAAATGGCCTCTCTCTGTGTCCTTCTGTATCTCTATGTCTCTCTTTTGGTCTCTTTCCTTGCAGAATGGTGTCACTGCTGCTGTTTTCTAAACCTCAGTAAATTTTTCATACATCATGTTTGACGCTGGATGAGGAAGATTTGTTTTTTCACATTACCTTTCAGAAAAGGGTTCTGTAGCTCATGGTGCTAACTTATGTCGGTGGGCATGTGACTCCTTTAACATGCAAGGGTTCCATGGCTAAAGTGGAATTTGAATTCAGACCACCCCACCAAGCATGAGCCACAAAACGTGGGTTCTTATGGGCCCCATGGTTTTGTTTTGCACCATAGTTTTTGCAGCTCTGTTTTGCAGAAGAATAAAAATAGAAATAGATTTTGCTTTTTTTTTTCCACCCAGGGGTTGTTTGAATGGAACAAGGCTTGTGTCTTGGCTGTTATCGTTGGGTCCATCTGTTATGTTGGAAGACCCGATATGAGCAAAAGGCAGTGGGGGAGGCAGGGACAGTGATGTTTCAAGATGGCACAGAAATCTACCGGAGAGAGGAGATGTTTGTTTGGCACTGAGAAAGGCTTTCGAACTCTGCTCTCTGAGCTTCCACAGGCACCAGGTGGAAAAACAAAAACCCACAGCCGGGTCTGCTTTGGATCTTTGTGCTGCAATACAATAGGGAGAAAGCAGCTGGTGAAAACACAGGGAGCTTTGAACTATTCCTGTTTAGAGAAGGACGGTAGTAGCCCAGATTTTGCTTGCCACCTTCCAATCCTTGCCCATACGACTGGGTTTTTTTTCCCCCCTGCAAGGGTGCTGTTTGTAGGGGGAATGTCAAGTGTTTTTTTTCTGTGGATGACTGATGAAGTATTGCCAGGTTTCCAAAACTGCAATAAGGGACCTTCATTTATTTTTTCACTTTGCTTGCTTATTAATTTCTGCCGGAATCCTATATCGCCATCGACGTTACATACTTTTACGTATGCTTGGTTACATAGCAGAGATGCTAAGAATCCCTGTTAGTGAATTGTGTGGTGTACATGATGTACCCTTTCATAGGGGAGAGAGGGCTGGATGCTCTCTTCCCCTTTGAAATAACAGCAGCCTGGCACAGAGACTATCAGTGTAGTGCCAGAAGTGCAGTGAATATACTCTGGATTTTATTCAAGGCCGAATCTAATGCCCAAAATAAGTTTAGCACCTTGGATAGCTTCTTTTAAAGCTCCAGTGTGGATTGACGTGGAATGTGGAAATCCAAGAGCCACCGCTTATTTAGCCATGCTATCATGGAGTTTGGGGACCATGCACTCTTAACTCACCATGTTTCTTTTCTTTCTCTTCCTGCTCAGATCCTGTTGGCCTCAATCACCCAAGGAGGATGCTGCTATCACGGTGGGGGTGGTGGCTGTCCTCTTGTTCTCTTGCCAAGGTGTTGGTCGCTTCGGTCCTCTTTGCAGAGAATGCCTCCTGGGCTGAAGCATACAAGCATGAACTGGAGAGTGAACTGAACAGCACCACCAGCTGTGAAGGGTCCAATAAGTGTCAACCAGGAGTGATTCTTCCTGTTTGGCAGCCAGACAACCCTTCCTTTGGAGACAAGGCTGCCAGGGCGATTGTCTACTTTGTAGCCATGATGTACATGTTCCTTGGAGTTTCCATCATTGCTGATCGCTTCATGGCATCCATTGAGGTGATCACCTCCAAGGAGAAGGAGATTACCATCACCAAATCCAACGGCGAGACCAGCATTGGCACGGTGCGGATCTGGAACGAGACGGTCTCCAACCTCACCCTTATGGCCTTGGGCTCATCAGCACCTGAGATACTTCTTTCTGTCATTGAAGTGTGTGGCCATAACTTCCAAGCTGGTGAACTGGGTCCTGGAACCATTGTGGGCAGCGCAGCCTTCAACATGTTTGTGGTCATTGCCGTGTGTGTCTACGTCATCCCGAATGGGGAAGTCCGCAAGATCAAGCACCTGAGAGTCTTCTTCGTCACGGCTTCCTGGAGCATCTTTGCCTACATTTGGCTGTACCTGATCTTGGCAGTCTTTTCCCCTGGGATTGTGCAGGTCTGGGAGGCCTTGCTCACTCTGGTCTTCTTCCCTGTCTGTGTTGTCTTTGCCTGGATGGCGGACAAACGCCTGCTCTTCTACAAGTATGTCTACAAAAGATACAGGGCTGACCCGCGCAGCGGTATCATAATCGGAACAGAAGGTGAGTTCCCCAAGGGGATAGAGATGGATGGGGGCTTTGTGGCCAACGACCACCGAGAGAGCGTCTTCATCGACGGGAGCGCAGCCTCTGTCGCTCCACTCCCGATCACCACCCAAGAGGAGAAGGAGTTGGATGAGAGCCGCAAAGAGGTAATCCAGATCCTCAAAGACCTCAAACAGAAGCACCCGGACAAAGAACTGGAGCAGCTGGTGGAGATGGCCAACTACTACGCCCTGTTGCACCAGCAGAAAAGTCGAGCTTTCTACCGCATCCAGGCAACCCGCATGATGACCGGCGCAGGAAACATCCTCAAGAAGCACGTTTCTGAATTCTCCAAGAAGTCTGCTAACCTGCTTGAAGTGCCATCAGAGGCAGAAGTTGAAGAGAACTACAGCAAGATCTTCTTTGAGCCCTGCATGTACCACTGCTTGGAGAATTGCGGCTCAGTCACTTTAACTGTGGCTTGTCAGCAGGGCGGTGATACCTACAACACTTTCTATGTAGACTACAAGACAGAAGACGGCTCAGCCAAAGCAGGCTCAGATTATGAGTACAGTGAGGGGACGCTGATCTTCAAACCTGGTGAGACCCAGAAGGAACTGAAAATCGGTATCATCGATGATGATATCTTTGAAGAAGATGAGCATTTCTTTGTCCGGTTGCTCAACTTGCGGGTGGGCGATGCTGAGGGCATGTTTGAGTCGGACTCAGCCGACCACCCCAAGGGGCGGCTTGTAGCCCCCTTGGTGGCCACCGTGACCATTTTGGATGACGACCACGCCGGCATCTTTACCTTCCAGGATAAACTGTTGAGGGTCAGCGAGTGCCAAGGGACCCTGGAAGTCAAGGTGATCCGCAGTTCAGGGGCCCGGGGGACTGTGATGGTTCCTTACCAGACCGTGGAAGGGACCGCGCGAGGAGGGGGCGTGGATTACGAAGATTCCTGTGGGGAGCTGGAATTCAAGGATGACGAAACAGTGTAAGTAAACCATGCCTCTCCTTACAATCAGAGTTGTGATGGAACAAGCTGCCACGCTGGTTTGCTTTGCACATAAAATTAAACTTATTTTTAAAAGAAAGGTGGAAAGGAAGGCACCAGAGAATCTTTCATCCAAATGTCATCTTATTTCCATTGCCTCTAAGAAAAGCTTGTTTTCATAATGGAGTGGGCAAGATGTGTTTTTACAGAGAGGGGTTTTTTTTTAAATCATAACCGCAATCGCAATCGCAACCTCACTATGGGCACAGCTTTGGCTGGGGATTCTGGGACTTGTAGTCCCTGAAAGGAAAGTTCTCCAGCTCTGCCCTAAATTCTCCTCTTCTCACCTCCCCACCTTCACCTCCTAACCTGCCTTATCATCCATTTTTCCCAGGTTTCTTTTGTGCTCACTGCTCCCCCTTTTCTCTGCTTTCAGTGGATGTCTGTTTTTTGGAAAGTAGGAGTTGGTGGCAACCCCTGTTCTCCAGCCGTGCCTTTAATTGCCATTTCCACTTTCCTTCATTTGTTGCAAAATTGTAGGGGCTAAGCTTGGTGGCAGATTGTCAAAGCGATCAAGAGCTCTGATTTTATGTGAAACTCCAGCTCTTGATCGCTTTATGTATTGCAGGGGAGAGGAAACTATCCCTACCTAAATGCAGCCAAAACTTTCTCCCCAGCTGCCACATAATTAAAAAATGGAAGTTTTATTAGAGTGAGAGAATGGGAGAGCAAGGCGAGAGGAAGGCTGCAATTTTATTCATTATACCGTATAAGAAATTTCATTTGGAAAGCTTTGCCTCAAACTGGTACTCCGTGAATTAAAGCAATAATTTTGTGCTGCTTTTTTTTTTCTAGGTGAGGTTCCAAAAAAAGGTGATGTGTGTTTGTGTGTCTGTGCATGGATTTAAAATCCTAGGAGCTGAGCCAAACTGGCTGAGTGGGGAAAACCAAGACACCTGCGTATGTATGTGTGTTTTAAAACAATGGTATTGGTAACTTGAATATCTGACTTCAGGATCATTTCCGCACTACGTTGTTATAGTGATATTATTCCACTTTTTTTTTCCTGACGCAAAAGTGTTCTCTGGTTGAGAATTCTAAAGGCCCTTCCTTAAACTGCAAACCCCCGGATTCCATAGGACGTTGAAAGTGGAAAAATAGCACAGTGTAGTGTGGAAATGACCGAGGCCATTGAAGAGACAAGTTCATAGGGTAATAGAGGAGAAGAAAGGAAGACAGCTAAGGAAATTGGATGAGCTCAACTTATGATGTGCAAGACTGTCCCAAGACATTTTGCACACTGAGGCAGAGGAGCAAACAGCCTCCTTCAGCCGAGGGTTTTCCGCCTGGTTGAGGAAAGCTGCCCCAGGCTGAGATCCTTCATTGCATGCATGGAACATGTATTCTCTGCACCGACTTCTCTGTGCACTTCTTACCTCTATGCACTCAGTACCTCTCCGCTGCCAGCTGCTAAACCCCAGGGGGTCATGGGATGAGTAAGGAGAGTGGGGCAGACAACCAAGGAGTGGGGACTGCCTCCTATTCCCACTGCAGTTCTCCAGGGAGCAAAGAAGAGGAACACTGACCTTGTTCCTGTTTGCTCTCTGTCTCTTGCAGGCAATGGTGAAGTCTGTTCAGGGGCTGTATGCAGCCCCAAGGATGCTTTTGTGGCTCTCAGCTTCTCCAGAATCCCCAAACTGACTTTTTTCTGGCCAAAAAAAGATCTGAATTGTTCATAGAAGCCTCCAGATGCAACCTGCAACCACATGCCTTTCCAATAGTTTGCAAAACCTCCATGTACTAGTCAACATTTTGAGAGTTCTCAAAAAATAGGGTATGTATTTTCTTAAGCTGACATCTTAGGGCCTGGAATAACCTTGGCCTGATAATCTATACTTCCTGCCACCTGCATTTTTTTTCTTGTTTGTCAGTTTGAGTACAAAGGGAAGAGAAGGGATGAGGAGAGAGAAACGGACATTTTAAAAGCAGCTGAAAAAGTGGGATGACAGGGAATGAATTCGAACTGTTTCTGCCAAATTGGGGGCAGTTGGAGGGTATGGAAGAAGGAGGAAGAGAAGAAGAGGTAGAGGGCATGCTGATCAAATTTGCAGATGACACCAAATTGGGAGGGGTTGCTAATATGACAGAGGACAGGATCAAAATTCAAAACAATCTTGACAGATTGGAGAGCTGGGCCAAAGCTAACAAAATGAATTACAACAGAGAGAAATGTAAGGTCCTACGCTTTGGCAGAAAAAAATGGTGTGCACAAGTATAGGATGGGAGACATGTGGCTGGATAACAGTACATGTGGAAGGGATCTAGGAGTCTTGATAGATCACAAGCTGAACGTGAGTCAGCAGTGTGATGTGGCAGCCAAGAAAGCCAACGCGATTCTTGGTTGCATCAATAGGAGTATGGTGTCTAGATTGAGGGAGGTAATGTTACCACTCTATTCTGGTTTGGTCAGACCTCATCTGGAATACTCTGTCCGGTTTTCGGCACCTCAATTCAAGAAGGATATCGACAAGCTGGAAGGTGTCCAGAGGAGGGCCACCAAAATGCTGAAGGGTCTGGAAGCCATGAAGCCCTCTGAGGAGCGGCTCAGGGAGCTGGGGATGTTTAGTCTGCAGAAGAGAAGGTTAAGAGGGAACGTGAGAGCCATGTTTAAATATTTGAAGGAACGTCATGTCGAGGAGGGAGCGGGCTTGTTTTCTGCTGCTCCAGAGACTAGGACAAGGAGCAATGGATTCAAGCTGCAGGAAAGGAGATTCCACCTGAACCTCAGGAAGAACTTCCTGATGGTGAGAGTTGCCCAGCAGTGGAAGATGCTGCCTCAAGGGAGTGTGGTGGAGTCTCCTTCTTTGGAGGATTTTAAACAGAGGCTGGATGGCCATCTGTCGGGAGTGCTTTGGTGTGGGTTCCTGCATAACAGGGGGTTGGACTGGATGGCCCCTGGGGTCTCTTCCAACTCTAGGATTCTATGATTCTATAAGTAATGTTCCCCAAGGTCTAGTGTTGGGGACAACATCCAGACAGGCCTGAGGCAAGTCCCGCATCTTTCCCTTGGGATTTCATCCACTTGCTTCCTCATCATCTCTGCAGGACTCGGGGGAGGCGTTTTTCACTGCTGCTGGAACATTCCGTCTCTTCCCACCCGCACTTCAGCTGCTGCCTCCCGTCCCTGCTCTGCCAAGCTCAAAAGAGGCATAAATTGCTATTGATTTGTCACTCTTGATGATGCTTCATAGCTCCAGTTCATCAGCACTGGCCTAATGTGGCTGCGCAGCTGACAAGCTGGGCAGGAGGGTGGAGGGAGCAGGAAAGCATTAACACGCTGGTGTTACAGTGTGGGAAATGAAGAAGAAAAAGAAGGAAAAGGAACTCTGGAGCTTCCAAAACACCTTGCAACGGTCAGGATTGCTGGAGCGAGAGGGCTCCTGTGCCTTGGTTGCGTAGAAGAGGTAGTTCAGCAGGTGTGATTTGTTACCTGGTTGCAACACAAGCTGCACCTGTTGAAATTCCCTCTTCTAGAAGGCCTTTAAGAGTACCCGACCCCTCTCCAGTTTTTGCTCTGGCAACTTTATGAATTGTCTGACAAGGTGCATGGTTTTTTTAGGAAGGGGATTTCAGGTTGCACAATTATAGCACTATGGTTCCACTTTCATTGCCATGACTGCATTGTATGGAATCCTGGGATTTGCAGTTCAGGGAAGGGTACTTAGATTTTTGGTTACAGGCTACTTTGGAATGGCTGTTGTAGACCTGGGTTTCTCAGGGATATCTGATGCAGAAGACTGGCCTTTTCCCCCTAATGTGCCAAGGGGCCAGTAGCATATTTGTTCCCATTGTTTCAACTATTTCTTTCTTTCCTGGGCCCTTTCCACAGACCAGCAGCTGACTGGTACCGGTCCATGGACCACCACTTTGAATAGCAGTGCCATAGAGAGTTTTCAGTTGAAAGCACAGCATGGAAAAACTTTCTGTGTGTGGACTACAACTCTCATGTGTTCTTAAAAGCATTGCTTGCAAAAGTGCTAAAAGCAGAGCTGAGAAACAGTGTCTTCCCCCCCCCCTTCCCCTGCGCCGTTCAAAGCAGAGCTTAGAAAACATAATTTCCAACCACAGAAATATTTTCTCTTTTTCTGGATTTGGTGTTCGCTATACGAATGACATGCTTTGAGCCGCTGGGATTGGATTCTTCACGTGTCATGGCTCATGATATCGACAGGGGCATCTCTAGGTCTCAGGTTTGGGTCGGTTGGATGCTTCTGACCTGGCAACCCTACAGTCACGCGACGCCTCTTCACCAGGCTCCCCAGGAAAGACCACACTTAGGCAGCCGAGCCCCAACTTTCCCAAGAGCAAAAAAGATGCTCAGAAATTCGTATAACTGGGAAATCCCACACGGTATGAATAATTCACAGCTGTGTTGCGGTGGAAATTGGTGGGAAAAGGTCTTCACCCGACCCTCGAGCTAAGCCCACGTGTGGTTTTTGAAGCCAAAACAGCTAATGCTGTATGATAGGTGTGTGTGTGTGTGTGTGTGTGTGTTTCTTTCTTTAAAAGGGGGGTATTCCTTCTTTCTTCTTTGTTCCACCAACACATGCTGGCTGAATCAGTACAGAAGAAACCACTTGTTTGTCTGTAGGTGGGGAGAGATGGGTTTTGGAAGGACCTGTAGAAAATTTCAGCTGTAGCGGAGTGACCATTTATTCCAGCTTTCCTCAATTGTCACAGAAGGCAAGAGCAGGTTATTTCTCAGGGCTAGAGCTAAATATATGTATTTATTGAACGAAAGCTGAAAAGAACAGGCCTAGAGCCCGTTCACACTGCACTGTTATAGTGCTATGACTCTGCTTTACCTGCCACGGTTCCACCACATGGAATCTTAGGATCTATGGTCTGTTGAGCCACTAGGATGCTCTGGCCGAGAATCCTAAGTGCCCCTCCCTAAACTGCAAACCCTAGGATTCCAGAATCATGGCGGTTAAAGTGCAATAATAGCACTATAATTCATGATGAGAATGGGTCCCTGGAATCAACTGGCCATTGCCCCGTCTCCATCCCGCCTCTGTCCCTTCTTTCACTTTGCCGTCACTGCCCATTCCTGAGAAGGCATCCCGGCAAAAAGGAAATGAATGCAGGCTGAGCCGCAAGAGAGGGGGCTCCTTTTCGCACTCCGCCCCCCCCTTCCCGCCTGCCTACCTTCGTTTCTCAACCCGGCGTGATTCATTCCCAAGCTGGCCAGCCAAGAAGAGGAGAAAGGTCTCCTGTATTTTTAATGTCTGGCATTACTGAGGTGCTGACAGGTTGTTTTTATTAATGGCTCTTTTTGGTAGTCTCTGGATTAAAAAGAGAAAGAGAGAGAGAGAGAGAGTAAGAGACGGTGGGTGGGGGAGAACGAAACCTCTGGAAGGTAAAACAAGTTTGGTGCGGGGGTTGGAAATGAGGCTAATTAATGATACTCCTTTGGAATAGCACTGATTCCCCCATCTTTTCACATAGTGGGGGCTGTAGGCCGCAGTAAACATCCCTGTTGCCATGGGGATATCGTTGGAAAGGGTGTTCTCATGATGATTGCTCCCTTCTAGATCCTTTATGTTTAGAAGCATTGTCTGTCTGTCTGTCTGTCTGTCTGTCTGTTTGTCTGGGCTTGCCTCCTCCACACAAATCCCCCTGCCATCGTAGGAAAAAGAGACACTCTCAGAAAGCCGCCGGAGAAGAAAAGGAGACTCAGTGTCCAGTGGCAGTTACTGGTGTTCGTGTTAAGGGTGCAGTGACTCTGCTGTGGGTTTCCTTCTGGACTTGAAAAGGAGCTCTCTAAGGTGCTGAATCCCAGTCTTCATATCGATTCAGCACCTTGGGGAGTTCCTCTGAAATTGTCATGCCCTGCTTTCAGAACATGGGAATGGGCTCTGACTCAGAGACTGAAACACTGGACATGCCAGGGCCTGCTGAACAGGAGGAGGTTACAGGGCCACAAATCCCAGAACTGAGTGCACTGCCAGCTCCAGCAGAGAGTCCTGCTCCTTCAGATACAGAAGACAACTTACCTGTACCTACCTTTGCTGAGCGTAGACAGCAAAGGGAGAACTTGCACTAGTCTCAAAGGATTTATAGGAGACAGCAATTAGTTAGGCAGCAGCTGCGTTAAGCTGCTGACCTATGTAGGCACTGCCCTTCTTCTTCGGGAGTATTGGGGCTTATCTGAACTTCTTGCTGGTCAGTTGTATTTCTTGGGTTGTGTGAAGTCTGGATTTATATGCTCTGTCTTTGGATTTTATTGGAGTCTGTTTATGCGTTATCCCCCATACTGCTCTCCATCGCAATATTCACACCATTCCTTAGAGGAGATCTGGCCATCTCTATGCTCTCCTGGGCAGCCTTGGTGACTCTGAAGCAGCTAAGGGACCCTCTCTCCTCAGCAAGACTTGATGGATGTTGAAGAGATACTCTCATTCTTTCAAGTCCAGCAAAAGGAGAAGGAGCACCGTCGCTGAAATCAGTGTCTGTTAAATAGAAAATACTGATTCATCAAACGGTGTAGGGAGACTCTGTGAGGATGACTCTGGCATGGGATATTACCTTTTCTACAATCTGCTGTACAGCTGGGAATGTTTCTTGTAGCACATTAAGAGGCTTGCAGAAGCAAAAATTTAATATGAGGTTTATCCAGAAAAGGTTGCACCTCACTTGCTGCTGTAGTAGGAGTAGCCTTCACTCTCACCTCTGACGGATCACAAACTGATTGGATAGGTGGATGGGAGCTCCTTGGGAGAAGTGTAAGTAGCAGACACCATCTCGTACTTAGAGCTGACCAAAGGCGGATCACCCATTCTTTTAAAATATATTTGGCTTTGCTACTTGTTTTCAATGCCTTCTGGACTTGCTACCTTTGCTGTTTCTTCCTCAGAAGGCACGATGAGGATGATCAAGAGATACACACAGCACAAACTCAACTTTGCAAAACCCTCTGTTGTGCTGCATGAAATAGATATTAAAAACAACAAATTAAACTGCAAATCCCTCCACCCTGGTCAATTAACGCTGAAGGCCTGCTTGAACAAGGAGATCTTCACCTGCCAGCAAAAGGCAGCAGAGAGGAGACAAATTGAATCTCCCTTACGAAAGAGAGGGCAAGGAGCCAAGGGGCAACTGAGAAGGTTCTCTCCCATGTCCTCTCCAGTCAGGCCAAAGAAGGTGGTGAGATGGAAGAGAAGCCTTCCCAATACACCCACTGGTCAACACAGAGATCGCCTTGAGGCCCAAGTACCTGATTCAGGGAAGGAGTAAAAGGGGGCAAGATGAGTGACAGGAACCTATGGTCTGGAACTGTGGGGCGAGCCTGGAGGGGGAATCCATCACACTAATTCTCACAGGCGGAAGTCCAGCTATGAAAACATTAAGTCCCCAACAGGATTCCAGTCCCCATTATTTGTTAATTTTATTTTTAGCTTTACTGGAGGATATGTGTGTGAAGGGGGTGCGTGTGATTTTCAGTTGGGTTTCACCATTTTGCCTTTGCTGTCTGCCGAAGTGCCATCTGTGTTTGGAGACCTTCCATTACACACCTCCCAGTGTGTTCTTGGATTTCTTTCTCCACCTCCCACCGTGAGAGCGATCAGCTCACTCTTATTTTTAAAAAGACATGCTGAGAGCCAAATCTCCAGAAATCCAACTGCTTGTGATAAAATTGTAGGAGTTGCTAAGGGCTGTCACCACCTTCGAGGCAAAGAGAGAAACAAACTGAGGATGCCAACCTGGGAGAGAAATTGGTGTTTTCTCCTGGTCTGGATTCTGAAATCAGACCGGTTTGGAGTTTTATGACACAGGTGGTAAGTTGTTTAAACGTGTAGCTCGGTTGTAATTTCAAGGGGGAAAGGTTTTCTTCTCACAACTCTAAACATTTTTTTAAAAAAAAATTATTTATGAAAGCAGCCTGTGCCAAACCAATGCCAGCTGCCACTGCAGTGATTGGCGGTGGCAGGCCTCTTGGCAGCTTGTCACTGCAAGTGCGATGCGAGCGTGGGCACTGGCATGTGAGAAAGGCACCAAAGAGAGGGAGGAGGGCTTCGTCAATGCACATGATGTGCTCAGCGACCCTGTGGCCCATGCACAAAGGATCAGAGAAGAAAGATGTACAGGCAGCGAGACCAGTGCCACCTAAGAACTTACAAGCAAAGCTGAGTGGTGTCTGTCTCTCAACCAAGTGCATCTAAAAGAGCTCAAATCTGAGACCTGTACGAATTTATGCTTTACTGCCTACAAAAGACCTGGTCTCTTCCCCAAAGTGATTAGAGCCCAACATTTAACTAAAGGAAAAGAAACAGGGTCTGGAATAAGTAGGTGAGGTGCCATAAATGTTAGTCTTTTCCCATTGCATATCTTACATTTTTAAAACACCCTTAACATAGTTTTTTTCTTGTTTCACTAATTACTTGGAAGGCAGACAATCTATGGATGGTACTGAGGCCTCTCACTCTCTTAAAATGGTTTTTGGCCTCTCACCTCTTTTCAAGGGGAAAATCTCAAATGCAGTTCCACAAGGTCCATGTGAAAGCCAAGGTTAAGATCTCTTGTCAAAGAGATGCAGCCTAAGTTAAGCTTACAGGGCTCAACCTTGTTTGCACTGCTTCACCTTGATACAGAATTGCAATGCTGCAATGGGATGTGTGTGAAAAATGAGGGCATTGCTTCCATAAAATGAATTCTGCCCTCCAACATGAAATTTTCCTCCATTCTGCAAATTTCTAGCATTCCAGAGAGTGAAACATTGAAAATTGTTCATACTTAGATTTCTTATACTTGCTGTGTCAATCTTCTATTGGTCAATTTGCCTGCCTCTTGTCTTTGGATGCCTAAACTCTCCCTCCAAATGCTCAAGTAAAGTTTCAAGTCATTGCAATGCTGGAAATGTGGAGACTGTAGAAAAATTTCACGGCGGGTGTGTGCAAAATTCCTCTTTGAGGGCGCAGTGCTCTCATTTTGCCTCTCTTGTAGCTAGATTTCTGCCTTTGTGACCAGGGGCCATCCCTTGGTCTCAGGTTTTGGACCCTGCATGTTTGGTATGCTAATGACCTTGTAACCTTAATCTAAACCAGGGTTTCTCAACCATGGGTCCCTGGAACTCTGGGGGTCTTAGACGGACAGCTAGAGGTTCCATGAGACATCGTGATTGGAACCCCCACTTTTTTTTTGAGCTGCACATATAGTAACTTTCATGCAGAGGTTCTTGGAGACCTGAAAATTATTTCAAGGGTTCCTTCAAGCTAAAAAGTTTAAGGAAGGCTGATCTAAACAATGTTTGGAAAAAGAGAAATATAAGGGAACTCCTACAACCAGTTAAGCTAAGCTCTGGGAACTGAACTCCAACACTCTCCATTCCACACACACAAAAACATGCAAAGCAACTCCACCACTGTCTGGAGCATTTCCACACTAGACTGGTAAAGTGCTATTATTCCACCTTCAACAGGCTATGGAATCCTGGGGTTTGCAGTTTAGGGAGGTGCCTCAAAGGCTGGGATGGAAGAAGGCCTCAAAGGCCCCTCCCTAAACTGCAAACCCCAGGATTCTGTAGGATGTTGAAGGTGGAATAATAGCACTGTAACAGCCTAGTGTGGAAATGGCCTGGGACTTTCTACTGCTATGGAGGCAGCCCAGCTGCAAATTGGAAAAGGCCAAATTAGGGCTGCTCTTTCCCTGCTGTTTCACACCGAGAGTGTTTCTTTCTCCCCTGTGGCCCGTCTCCATCTGTATCCATTGCAGGCAAAGGGTCTCTTCTGGTTCCCAATTGGTTCTGCACTCCAGCATGTGGGAGGGAAACCGAATGTTTTTCTCCGCAGGGCAGCTGCGCTCCAACTGAACCATCTTTCTCAGCCAAACGCTCAGCACTCGGTGCCAAAGCTGCCACGGAGCCAAACCTTGATTAAACACGAAGTTCAGTATCTATTGAAGAGGGCTCGAGCTATCATTGTTTTCTTCATGTCGCTGTTATTGATAATAGAGGGTTGACAATGTTCATTGCGTCCAGTCGTGGGTGGTTCTCATTAACTCCTGTCAAGTTAACTTTGACTTATGGCGACCCTATGAATGAGAGATTTCCAAGTCATTCTGTTGTCAACTTTCGTGCTCAGGTCTTGCAAACACAGGGCCATGGCTTCTCTGATGGAGTCTCCCCACTTGTAAAGCGGTCTTCTTCTTTTCTTACTGCCTTCTACCTTGCCAAGCATCATTGTCTTTCCTAGTGAGTCATGTCTTCTTCTCCTGATATGTCCAGAGGATGACATAGTCAGTTTAGTCACTTTGGCATCTAGCCTTGATTGACTCTAGGGCCATTTCCGCACTAGACTGTTATAGCGCTGTGATTCCACTTTCAACATCCTATGGAATCCTGGGGTTTGCAGTTTCGGGAGGGGCCGGCTGGCCCCTCCCGAAACTGCAAACCCCAGGATTCCATAGGATGTTGAAAGTGGAATCACAGCGCTATAACAGTCTAGTGCGGAAATGGCCTAGGACCCACTTTTTGGCAGTCCACGATTTCCATAGAACTCTCCGCCAGCACGATGTTTCAGATGAGTTGATTTCTTTTCCTATCAACTCTCATCACTGTCCAGCTTTCACAACCATCCATAGAAATCAGAAATATGATGGCATGGGTAATCCTCAGCGGCATAGTGCAGTCAAAGCATTGCGACTTGTCGATTCGCTAGCATCGTTTCCAACCCCAAGCTTTCTGAATATTAGCTGCAATCCTCACAGCAGCTTTTGTGTGTTTGTGTGGGCGGATTTCCTCAGAACAAGGTATTGTTTTCATATCCTCCAACCCACCTGGTTTGGCAGGGACAGTGTTTTTTAATCCTCTGTTGTCCCACTTCTCAGCTGCTTTTGAGAGTTTCTTTCTTCTTCTCTCACTTTCCGCCTTTGTCCTCATCTTATTTCAACTGCTACAAAGGGAGTTCAACGTACAAAAGGAATTTGCACTCAGTTAATTCTGCAGCAGGAAGAAGACAGGAGGCAATGGATTCTTGCCCTTCCCAGGGATTTTTTTTTTTTTTGGTGCAAAAATTTTCTTCTCTACGGAATACAGGTTTCCTGTGCAGAAAACACCATTTCCTAAACAGAAAACTATTTTTTGTGTGTGTTTAAGAATACATATGTTCATCTCTGCAGAATAATTCCTGGGCAACACGTTGGGCGTTAGAATACCCAGGGGAGCGCAGGGAAATACAGAGGAACATTCATTTTCTCCTAAAATGAGGAACAAACTACTTTACTGATTTGTCCTGGCATCGAAGATGAAACGGTTGAAGAAAGACATCTCTAGCTAGTGGTCTTGTTGACTAGGAGTTTCTGGGAGATATAGTTCGGAAAAAGGTACTGTACTTTTGAAAGCTCTGGTAAATTTCAGCACAGCCTTTTCCCAGAAGTCTGTAAATACAATGGTGTCCATTTCTGGGGATTATTCATTCTGTCCTCCTGTTTTCTGTAGACCTTGCCAGATCCCTCCCTTCCTTCACATCACATCTTTAGTGCCAGAGTGCCAGTGGTGTCTTGGATCGAAGTGCACACGTCTGCTTTCCAGATGTGACCTGCTGGGTTTGCAAAAATGAAATAGAATGAAGTCATTAAAAAACCAACAGGCTCAACCGTCATTCAGAAATGTTTCTCCGGGCTGCAAATCAGCCCAAGGCTCCACGGCTGGGGAATTTAAAAATGTTTTTCTGTGCTCTGATGCACGGGAGTTAGAACCTGGGGTGGGCGGGCGAGATTACTTTAGGGTTACAACTCCCAGCCAGCATAGTCAGTGAATTATGGAAGCTGTAGTCCAACAAAAACTGGTAGAACAGAGAAAACTGATGTCTTGCAATAAGCTGGATGGGCAATTATTGGTGGGGCTTATTGCTACCTGCGTGGGAGCTGGGAAACGAGAGCAAGTCCACACCTTCCAACAATTCACAGATGAAAATTGGGACATATGCAGCCAAGAAATGTGGTCCAGATTGCAAAAGTTATTCATGAAGAAGGACCCACAAGCTAAGGGAGGCTGCAGCACTTTGCTTTTGCCTACATCTCCCGGGGAGGGCAAGGTTCTGCCCCTTCCTCTCCTTTGACTGAGTCGAGTACAAATGAGGCTTGCACTCTGTTGGCAGCAATTGAAGTAAGCTGAGGAGAAATCGGGAAAGTGGGAGGAGAAGGAGAGAGAAACTGGGACATTTTAAATGGAGCTGGGGAAAAAACGGGACAATAGAGGAATAATCAGGACTATACCTCCCAAAACCAGAAAGTTAGAGCATAGATGTGAAGGGGCGGATGGGAGCCAAGACTTGGAGCCAAGACTCCTGGTTTCTAGTCCTGGTGAATTCTCTTTCTTTGGAGGTCTTCAAACAGACTCTTTCAAGAGTGCTTAAGTATGCATTCCTGTTTGGCACCTGTTCGAGCAGATGGCCCCTGTGGTCCCTTCCGACTCCCTGATCTGTTATTTGATTCCCACCCTGCCGTGAGCCAAGAAGGGCTTATTGGGTAGCTGTTGCTCCACTGTATTTCTTCCCATCCCTGCAAAGTCAGTTGTTTTGCCTGGTTTTCTGGTTCCCTTCTTCTGCTCATCCACCTTTTCTCTCCCCCTCCCGCCCCCAACCAAATGAACAACAATTGTAATGATGGTGCCAAGAGGAGCTTAATCACCAGTAAGCCCTGAGGATAAAGGAAGAAATTATCTGCCTGCCCTCCACCCCCACCCACAGGGGATGGTAGGACCAGGATGGCAACACAGGGTGGGATTATAAAACTGCTGAGCTTAAGCTGCTGGAAGCCCTGAAAGATGTGGATGCACACAACAGGGAGCCAGTCATCACCGCCTCTGATGGGTGATGGAGAGGTTGGGTGGCCCTTTCAGAAAGCAAGGTGGACTTAGGTCTGTCCCGTCCCTATTTATGGATCCATATGGAGGGATGAGAGCCAGCATGGCATGGTTATTTTAAGTGTTGGATTAGGACTCCAGGAGACAAGAGTCTGAATGCCTACTCAGTCATAGAAACCCTCGGGGTGATGTTGAGTGAGTCACATTTTCTCAGGTGCAGAGGAAAGCAATTGCAAATCTCCACTGAATATATCTTGCCAAGTAAATCCTATGATGGGTTCTTCTTAAAGTTGTCATAAATCAAGATTAGGGAATTATTCTTTCTCACTTATTCTGGGACATGGGATAATCTAGCCTAATTGCTTTTAGCCAGAAGGTAGATGCAGAGCAGAGCAGAGGATGAGTCCTGGCACTGAAATGACTGGGAAGGAAGGAGGAAGCCAGCTCAGTAAATAGGTAGACACCCTGGAGAACCTTTGCAAATCGAAGCAACCATGGAGCCTTGAAAATTGTAGCACACGGCAGTTTCCTGTTGCCTGGAGCTGAGCCCCCCCACTCCAAAATTGGACAATTTGCACCCTCAGCTTCTACCAGGAGATGACCCATGAAAACTGGAGATTCAGGGCTATGCCCTGAGATATGGCTACCCTAATGCATGCAGAGCATGTAGGATTTCAGCCACAGAATGCTCCAAACGTCCAACCAAGTAGCCAGTGGGGTGGTCTGGAAGTCCTCTTCTGATTTTGAGGAGGCTGCAACTGATTTAAAAGCTGAAATGCTGCTGCTATCTCATCATTAGCATAGCCCTAGCTCAGAGAGGCTGTGATGTTCCAAGCTGAAATGTCTGGCAACTGGTAACTCCAGCATCACGACTGCAGGCTTGTGGTTCGTGAAATGTGTACGCTGGTCTGTGGTCAGTTCCCCCACATAGGGCAGATGACATCCTGCATATCTGCATTCCAACACATAAATAAGATTGTCCAGCCGGCAGGTGATGTATTGTTTAATGTAGTAGGTCCTGCCTGTCACTGTGCTCCTAAAAGTGACAATCTGCTTAAGATATTTACAAGTGATTCAATGCTTTGAAATATCTATCCCTGTCTGTCTGTCGGTCTATATTGTAAAATCAAGATTTTGCTGCTGTGAAATTCTCAACTTTTCATGCTGTCTGTCAAAGGGATTATTTTGCTTTCTGCATCTTTGCATCCTTGGTGGTGTTCTGTTTTCTAATGGGCATGTTGCAAACCCTCCCCTATTAGAAGCCTTTAAAAACAGCTGCACAAATACAGGATTTGTAACTTTTCTCTCTGCAGGCTGTACCTATCTTGACAGGCAAGGCAGAGCGGGGGAAACCACAACGCTAGTAGTGTGTGTTTCCAAGTCTATGCTCTCTGCTTTGCATACCTAATTCCATTATTCAGCTCTTCTGTTTCTTGGTAACATTAGAATCTGACTGATCTTCTCCACCTCTGACAGCTGCCCAGTAGGGAGAAGTTCAACAGGTGTTGGTTTCCTTGTCATGGAACTGCAGCAATTAAAAGAAAACTACATTATTTATTTATTCATTATGTTCCTATACTGTCTTTTCTACGGTAAGTGCAGCTGGTATAAACGACTCTCCTCTCCCTTCTTTTTCTTTTTAATGCCCTGGGAAGCAGGTTTGGCTAAGACAGAATATGTAACTTAGCCCAAGCTCACCTGGAGAATTTTTTGGCTCAGCAGGGACCTGAACCTGTGTTTTCCAAGTCCCATTCCAACACAGTAGCTGCAATCCTATACGGTCCAGTGTAGCCTAGCAGCCTTGGCACATGGAACTGTGCCATTCACTGACTCCTAGCCCTACCATGGAATTGCTGTAGCCCTCCTCTCCCCCCATGGCCATTTGTGCCTGATAAGAGCTGTGGGAAATCGGAAGAGCATTTGGCTATGTCCCTGTAGCTAGACACCCATTGACTGCATCCTCTGCTGAAGTCCACTGGGATCCTCTGGGAGTCTCAGAGGCTGATGTAATCATTTCACATCCGGTTGCAGGGCCATAGCCAGGGGCTTCTCCAATCCCCCATCACTCTCACCAGGCACGGAATGGCTGGGGATGGGGGCAATGGCTACAGTAGGTCTAGGGGAAGGTTTGGATTTCTGCTGGGGGTGGAGGAGAATACCAGCTTCACAGTGACCAAAAATAAGACATATTCAGATATAAGATCGACTTCTGCCTGTTTATATCACTAATAAACATCTCACTGTGGCTCTCTTATTCCCTTTTGTACAGCCACTGAAAATCGGTAACCTTCACAGCTATGGATTGTTCTGGGAGCTTTCCCCATTTGTCCCAGAGGATTCTGGGAAATATGGACTGGAGTCTTGTTGGTGTCTTAAGGCACATATAAGTTCCCCTATAGAAGCAGTTGGATGTTTTTCTCCGATGTGGAATGTGTTAATTCAGTACAAGCTTGCAGAACCAGAGTTGCACATGCTGGGCCATCGTATGTGCAGCTGCTCAATAGATGTGCAGTGTGCATGGCTTGGTTTCCAGATGGCTGATCGTCTTGGTCGCCCTTCTATGAAAACATTTAGCTTGATAGGATCTGTCTTGAACTGTGGTGCCCAGAACTGAGCTCAGTGTTCCAGGTGCAGTCGAACCAAAGCAGAATAGAATGACACTATTATGTGTCATCGGATACTAAAGCCAAGGTTGTCCATCCCATTGCATTTCTGATTTCTATGTACGGTTGTGACAGCTGGACAGTGACGAAAGCTAATAGGAAGAGAATCGGTTCATTTGAAATGCGGCACTGGAAGAAAGTTCTGGATATACCATGGACTGTCAGAAAGAAAACAGATGGGCGCTAGAGCAAATCAAGCCTGAGCTCTCCCTAGAAGCAAAGATGACCAAACTGAGATGATCATACTTTGGACAAATCATACAAAGACATGGAAAGACAATAGTGCTTGGTAAAGTGGAAGCCAATAAGAAGAGCTAATAAAAGGGAAGCAAATAAGAACAGAAGCCAATAAGAAAATAAGAAAAGAGGAAAGACCACACTATGGAAAGATAGATTCAACCAAGAAAACCATGTAAGACCAAAGCAGGACTGTTGATAACAGGGGGACTTAGAGATCTCTCATTCATAGGATCCCCATCAGTTGATATTGACTTGATGGCAGATAACAAAGTTATCTTTGCTTTCTCTGTTTCTCTATTTGCTTTCTCTAGTGTCTCAGCAGTAGATGGAAGAAACAGCACATGCAAAGAGCCGTTCTGTACAAATGGCTAACGACCGAGGACGCCAGCTTCTGCAGGCTGTCCTAGTGGGTGATTTCTATCAGAGGTGGGAAATGACGCATATCGTGTTTACCTCTGAGGTGATGGAGAACAAAGAAACATTTTCTCAGGTGCTGCTGGGCCTCTTTCTGTGTGGCATCCCACCTGCTCTCCCTCTGCCCGCTGCCTCCATATTTATGTTTTATGATCTAATTCTGCCGGCTGCGTACTTGAATTTCCTCCTTGGAGAGATTAAAGCAATGGCAGCCTGACCTCCTTCTCCTCCCTCCCGCAACAATTTCCAAGCTTAAAGAGCAGGGAGATTGCTGCTGTAGAAATCAGGCTCTGATGAAAAGAAAATGGAAACATAACGGTGACTGAGAACATGACTTGGAGTGGTTTGCCGTCCTCCCGGAAGCCACTTGCTGGTGGCCGCTGTTCTGAAACCAAAAGAACAGCAGGGCTTATCCAGTAGGGTTTTTTTACAGTCCTATGTTCGCTCTAGGGGTCCAACAAAACAACTGAGTGATCTAATACTCTGCATATGGAGACCAAAGGATGAACACAATGAATGTGCACAACCTGAGGTGCAACGAAAGGAGATCCTAAATATATATCTAGTGGTCTGCTTTTCCAAACATTATTCCTTCCTTTGAAGAAACCATTCCTCTTTCACAGAGTTTGGAAAACTGTGGCTTGTGGGCCATCTGGATCCCTTAGACCCAACTTTTGTGGCTTCTGAAGCTCTCTCCTTCTAAAGCCGCCTCTGAATTTTGGTGTGATTTTTGGGCAATTTTTGTCCCCAGTCAAGCAGAAAGCTCTCTAGACTCATGAAAACACATGAAAATACCCCAACTCCACACCCACCAGCACCCAGAACTGAATAGTACTGTCAAGCACCTCTATTTCTTCTACAGTTCTTCTCAAAAAGATGACAGGAAGTGAACATCATGGGTGACAGGAGGTGAATATCACCTCCTGTCACCATTTTGAGAAGGACTGCAGAGGAAAACAGGTATTGGGAATTGTCGTGGGTGTGTTGCAAGAGTGTTGGGGGTTTCAAAATGTGTACATAGCATTTTGCCCAGACAACAGTGCGTTTGTGCAGGAAACAGTTTTTTCTGTGCATAAATCAGTTTTTCCACACAGAAATGCTATCTTCCATGCAGAAAATATGGTAGCTAGGGAATTATTCTGTGCAAAATGTGTACATGGTTGTTTTTTCACAGGCAGAATTTTCTGCGCAGCAATTATATTTTCATGTGAAAAGGTTTTCTGTGCAGAAAATACTGTTTTTTGCACACACACACACACACACACACACACAGAGTCACGTATGAATTTCACACAGAATAAGCCCTGAATAGTGAATAGTCTTTGAAAACCAAACAGTTTTTAAAGACTTCGTCAAAGAGGGAAGAAAACAGTTAAAATTATTTGTTACCTCCTGTCAGAAGAAAATTAGCAAGGGATTAGCTCCCTAGTATAGCTGCACCATCGATCTTCTCTTCCTCGGCAGCTGATACATGGAGGCATCCTGCCTCTGAAAGGGAAAGTGATATGTAAACATCTGATTAGTAGCTGCTGATGAGTCTAATCTCCCTGACTTTAATGGCCTTTTAAAACCATTTAAACTCCCAGCCCTAACTGGTGCTCAATTCTCCAGCGTAACTCTGCGATGTACAAAGAGGTCCTTGCTTTTCTCTCCTAAATGGCCCAATGGCCCACCATTCAACTTTGGTGGCTGGTCCTGAGTTCGAGTATGAAGGAGATTGGGAGGAAAACTCCTCCTTATCTGATCCCTCCACACCCTACTTTGGCTGGAAAGCTGTTGCTGGAGTGACTACTGATGATGAAAGCAAAGGAGACAAGTGCCAAAGCAGGGTTACAGTTGAATATTAAGGAAGCAAAATGAATGAGCATATCATAGAATCCTACATTGGAAGCAACCCCCACAGGCCTGAATCCAATTCCTGCCCCCAGGTCAGTGCAGGAACTCCAGCTACGGCTTCCCTCGCTGGTAGCTGTCGGTCCTTTTTCTGAGGATGTCCAGACAAAAAGACCCCATCATCTCTCTGAGTAATTGCTTCTATTGCCAAATCACGCTTACTGCCCAGAAGTTCTTTCTAATGTTCACTTGAAATCTGTCCTCCTGTAACTTAAAACCGTTCAAACTACAGGAAAAGAGATTTCACCTAAGCATCAGGAATTCGACAGTGGAATACACTGCCTCTCAGCGTGGTGGAATCTCCTTCTTTGGAGGTTTTCAAACAGAAGCTGGATGGCCATCTTGTTGGGAGTGCTTTGGTTGTGTCTTCCTGCGTGGATGAATGGGGTTGGACTCAGTGGCCGTTGTGGTCTCTTCCAGCTCTATGATCCCATGATTCATTAGACCTGGTTCTACCCTCTGGGATAGCAGAGAAGAAATCTGCACCCTCCTCACTGTGACAGCCCTTGAGATATTTAAAGAGTAGAATCAAGTTGCTCCTCACTCATCTCTTCACCAGGCTTCTCTCACTTCTATCCTGTTTCCCCTTGTATTTTCCCTGAGCTAAACAAGCCCAGAGCTTATGGGGATATGTTGTAGTTCTTTGATCTTATGAGTTCCACTTTGCTGCACCTCTTCCAATTTTCTGCTGTGACTTTTTTGGATGCAGTGAGTTGAAGCGTACCCAGTATTCCAGATGGGGTTGCACACAGCCTGGATTTATGCAAAACTGGCAACCTCATTTTTGCTGGGCTGACTGTCTCCACTTTGGCTTCTTCCACAGGGTGCTACTTGGCCCGCACAATCATCTCACCTGGTTCATGCATTAGAAATTCACATTTCCACAGGCACATGCAATGCCGGCTCTCTCTCTTGCCGATTCCACCCCCGCCCTTGCAGCCGCTGAGTCCTCCATCACACACCCACACATCCAAGGCCAAAGCTGCTTGCTTCTTTATTAAAACCCGGTTCCCCGGAGCATCCGCTGCTTCTCCTGTAGCCCAGCATAGATTTATCTTCACTCAGCATGGTGTCTTATTGCTTTGCCTCCCCGGCCAACGTATTGCTTTTTGCGTCCAGAGAAATACGAAGGGCTCTAGGCTTATATCTGGGGTACGGTGGGAGGGTGATATCTCAAGGAACCGCTCAAATAGATGCCCTGGATTTTAAGCAGAAACTCAGAAGCTCATTTTTGCATGTGGAAAGGCAGCTTTAGTTCTCATTTGGTGTGACTTGGCTGTTTTTAAAGGCTTAAAAAAATAGCATTTGAACAAGCAACATTCAGTCTCTCTAAAAATGGAAGTCCAATTGTCCAGAGAAAACCCTACCTGGGGATGGGGGAAATGAAGCCCTGTGGTTTCTGCATCTTTCCTCCTCCTCTGGAGAAAGAGACCTATTGGCTGCATATTCCACACTGGTGTGGAATAGGGGTGTAATTTTTCACCAAGTTTCCTGTCCAAGGAGGCAATGAATAATTTTAACATATTTTTTTCCTGCTGTGAGAAAGTCCTTAAAAACCACCCAGTTTTCAAAGCTTGTTTGCAATTTGGGACTAATTATACACAAGAAATATTATTTTCTGTGCAGAAGTAGCTGTTTCCTTTACAGAAAATGCGGTCTCCTGTGGCAAGCAACCACATGCAAATTTTGCATGGGATAAGCTCTGAACCGTGAAGACTTTTGTCAGTCCAATTTTTTTCTTCTTCTCATGTGGGTTTCTCAACACTCAGAAAACATGTTTTCTGACAACATTTTTTGAATATTTTCAAATGTTGTTTCCATTTCCTAGAGCAGGTCCAACACTATTGTTGTAAATAGGAGCATGGAGGTTGCCACCAGTGTTCTGCTTGGGCATGGATCTCCCAACCTATGGCATTTGTACATCTCCCAGTTCTCAGTCAATGGATTGTCTCAACTTGCTCTTAGGTGGTATCATGCCTAGACGGCCATCATTCTCCTAAGTGAGAGAGATGGAGTTCCAATGTGGCCCTAACTTAATTTTAAAGCATTTCCAGACAGGAGAGGACATGGATGAAGAGCTTTCCCCATGCTCAAGAGTGCTCTTACTTTGTTTCTGGCAGTAGCAGCTGATGGCCATTGGATCTTGTCGAGCAGAAGTAGCAATTGTCAAGGACGAAGCCAAGGGCTCACCGCCAGAGATGGAGCAAAAGGCATCTAGTTTCCCAGTAGAAATGTCATTGCAACCTCCTTGCTTGCAAGGGTGACGTGCAGTTTGTAACCCCTTCACCTTAGCCTTCTGCTGGCTGGGATGATGAAGCTGGTGAAGTATATGTTTTCCTCAAAATTGAGACTCAAAGTGGCTTAGAAATTAAAATGGTTACTGTAATAGTTTTAAAAAAATACAAAAAGTCAGCATTAAATTAGAATTGGACTATTAACAATATTATAATAACCTAAAACATACCCTTAAAAATGAATAGCAGTAAAGACAGTACAAGTTAAAACAATACACTGCCTTCTTACGAGCTCTTTCTTCGGAAGCCTCCAGTTCTAAAAGCCTCTCAGATTTAAGAACTCTTTGCCTGCCAACAGAAGGACAGCAAAGAAGGGACCATTCGAGCATCCCTTGGGAACATATTCCGGAGCCTGGAGAAGCCACCAAAAAGGCCCTGTCTTATGTCCCTGCCAACAGCATCTTTGAAGCTCATGGTCCCAAGGCTGGTTTTGTGGCCCTGGACTCCTTTCAAACTCAATGGACTGTCCCCTGGCCAAAGGGCTAAAGTAACCCACTTGAAATTCTGTTGATCACTCCTCCAACTAGAAGAAACCCATTGAATCCATAGCTGGTTTGTGGGTCAACATGTAGGTAAATCCAATAGCTTCAATGGGTCTACTCTAGTCCAGACAAAGAATGGGATTTTGGCCAGGAGATAGCTTCAGTCTGAAGCCGTTCCTGCATACCCCCATTCAACAGAAAATAATTGGTGAGACAAAGCTGCCTTTACAGAGACTGGACGGGATGACTTTCCAGAATCCATGGATGGTGAGCAGCCGTTTCTACACACCCTTTTGTAAAGTCCAGATACCTGTGAAGAAAAGAGTTTTTCAGGTTTCCGGTCACCTTCACGCACACACACCCCACATCAGAAAACTGTCAACTGAGAATTGGAAACTTATTTAACTCTCTCCCTCAGCTTTAATTAGAATTTTGCTGCTAATTCTCCTTCCCGGCCTCTGCATTAATTTTTTTTTTTCCAAAAAAATGATAGTGAATCAAAGGCACACCCGCCATTTCTCATCGTCACTTTAATAAATTGCCATTGGCTGAAAAAACTAATTAAAGGCTGAGAGAAAGAGAGGAAGGAGGGAAATGATTTTTTTTAAAAAAAAAAAGTGGAGAAATTTTAGTACTTCTTTTCACCTCTTCTTTCACTGGAGAATGAATAGGAGAAAGAAAGCCCTTCTCTTTGGTACTTCAGGATTGCAAACTTTTCTTCTGCACAATTCAGGTCGGCCAGGGAATGGCCGTCTTTGGCTATAGCTCACTTGTAGGAGTCTCTGTTGCATTAAAAAGACATTAAGAGATGACTAAATTTAATTATTCTGAAAGAGGACTGTGGAAAAACAGTAACCAGAACGACGACAGCAAAAAGGCCTTTATGCAAGTGTAGTACAATGAATATCATATCATATATATCTAATTGATGTGTTGTGTGAATTAGAGGCAGCAGGTAGCTTCCTTATCAGACAGTGGTGAATCCATGCCAGGCTTTAGTCAGAACTTTAAAGGATCTGTCCAATGTGCTGAACCCTCTGGGTTCAGTTCACCTTGAACAGATTCTTTAAAGCTTAGACTACAACTTGGAATAGGTGCCTTTTCGCATGACACAGTTACAGCACTATGATCCCACATTAACTCCCATAATTACATCCAGTAGCATCCTGGGATTTTTAGTTCAAGAAAGGGTATTTAGAATTCTCAGCCAGGGCCTCTTCAAACCACAAATCCCAGGATTCCATGGGATGCAGCCTTGGCAATTAAAGTGGGACCATAGTGCCATAATTGTGCAGCACGGAGAGGCCCTAAGTACAGTGCAGCATGATGTATGAGAGCCACTAAGTACTGGTCACTGTATTGTGGAACTGAACAGAAACTCCTTTGTTAGTCTCAGCCTTCACTGTATTCTAGCCAGGTTGAATGCATAGAAGTGACTAGTTAGTTATAATGAGTCCCTTTCCCCCATAACTGTATTATCTAATGACTGCAGTCCAACCACATCGTGCTATAACTACATTATGTTACTGTATAACTAAATTGGCTGTGATACTGTTGACATACATGCCTGTAACACTGGGTTACGTCTATATCTGTCTTCTTTTGGATGATGTGCAAGAAGCTATTTTCTCCCCTCTTGCATGCAATCCAACTCCCCCCTCCTGGGGGATCGGGGACTTGCTGAGCCCAAACTGACAGATTCATCCATCCCTTGTGGCTTTCAGCCAGACTTTGTGAATCTTACTTTTGGTGACTACAAATTCCAATATGACCAGGTGGTGGCTGGGGGATCCTGGGAGTTGTAGCCCAAGGAGCAACTTTCCCAAGCTCTGCTTCTGACAGAAGAAGCATCCTATACATTGAGGCTTCTTCGTGTTTCTGGCAGTAGTGACCCCCGGTTGGCAAAACGAGACATAATGTTGTAATGAGGAATGCTGAACGTCGCTTCTGCCGGAAACATGACGGATTGGCCATTCCCCTGCAGTGTAATTCCCGGCATTTGCTGTATCTAACATCCTGTATCAAACATAAATGCTTTTCAGACGTGGGGCTAATTTGTTAAACGGCATGCAGTATTATACTTCAGCAGGCCCATGACAAGCACCCTGAAGTTTTTTGAGTTTTTTTAAAAATGCTGTGGATTGTTGCCTGGTAAGAGAATTGGGCTGAGGGTTTTCAGAAGACCCCCTTTTTACAGGTTTTTCATCTTTTTCTGCAGTTCAGAGCAGTATTGTCAGTCCTCCACTTTTGTGGGTTTCACTTTTATGGATTTGACTATTTACAGATTATTTGCTGTCCCCTCTGCTGCCTCCCTCGACTATTTTTACTAGGGACTGCAAGCCTCATGAGACTGAGAAACTGCGAACGAGGCTTGTAAGTCCATATTGAAAATGGTGTGGAGCAGCAGTGGGGGTGGCAGTCAGCCCCACCAGCCACCCACTTCTGCCCTGTGAAGGAACCCTGATGCCTCAAGGGAATTCACAGTGGGTTGAATATGGTGGTCATACTTTTTTGTGCATTAAATATGGTTTGGAAGAGCCTAGAGTTATTTGTGGTTTTTCTACTTTCCTGGGGGTCCTGTGCCCCCAACCCTAACAAATGTGGAGGGATGACCGTACTTGCAGACTTTTACCACTAGTCTATGTCAGCTGCTTAGTTCAATATGCATAACTACATGCATACTGGCCTGACCTCCCCAGTCCACCTTAACAGCCAGCAGCCACATAGGATGAAGGAGGTCTCCTCAGCTTCCACTCAGGGTGGATGGAGGAGGACATTTCCAGTGAGTAGGACTATGGGAAGAAATTGCAACGGGGTCCTACTTCTGATCGCTGCAGGCTTGCTGGCTGGCAGAAAGGGCTGGAAACCTCCTCCTCCTTGTTGCTCAATCAGCAAGTGAACAGACCTCCTTTGCCCACTGTGGCTGCTGGCTGTTAGGATGGGCTGGGAGAACATTTATGACTGTGACCACAACCATGACTATGTAGTCTGACTGAATATGGAGCAATTACAGATCTGTAACTGTAGGTTACAAATCCATAACTGCAACACAGAATGCCAGCCATTACTTTTTCAGACTATAACCACCCTAGACCATGCTGGTTGGGGATTCTGGGAGCTGTATTTTTTAAAAATAGCTTTCCCAGTATTGGTAGAAGAGAATGAACAGAGCCCAAGTGTGATGAACTGCTGTAGCTTGTTAGTAGATAGAGGGTAAGCTATGACTCAAAAAGCAATGGGTTCAATGCTGTTATGTATAAATGCACAAAATGAACTCCCAGCCTTCTCCCTCTGCAACATGGAGATGAAATGTATTGATCTATGTCAATACATATACACAATACATGGTGGCTGGTGGCTTCCATGTCAGTGGGGCAATGAATATGTTCTAGGTGGGTTTTAGTTTGAACTTTACAGGCCTGTCCTGGATGCTGAAACCAACTCCCCAGACAGGCTCATCATGCTGGTTTGTTCCTCTGAAACTAGGATGTATTTACCACTCAAGATCCCAGGAAGCTCTGGAGTCCTTCATCTCACTGTGCAAGGATTCCCGGTACATGCAAGCCAGAGGTAGCCAAGCTCAGAGGCCACCAATGACTTGCATCTCAGGGATGCAGTTGAATCCAGACAAATATTTTTAATTTGAGAGGAGTCATCAAAGGTTCTGAATCCACAGTAGCCGTATTCTAGACACCAAAGCAGCTCTCCGACATGTTGAATTCTGTATCCGCACTAGGCTTTCTTCTAGATGGACAAGGAGCTCTCCAAGGTGCTGAACCCCACATTCAAACTGGCATCCGTACCTTGGACAGAGCCCTTAAAATCTGAAACACAGCTCAGAGTAGATTCACTCTATCCCTGACAAGTCACTGGCCAACACTGTGCCCAGCTGTAACTAAGCAACTAATAGAGCCTTCTGCTCCTTAAAACCTAGGTGTCAAAGGCCCTGTCTGACCTCCTCTTCATCCTGTAAGTCTGCTCTGAGTGTGGGAAGGTGATGGATGGTGCTGCTTAATAAATCCCAGAGGGCTGCTAGTTTCACTGTGTGGCTTATTCATCTTGGGTTATTTGTTTGCTATCTGTCAGGAGGCTTTGTCTGTGCTGCTAAATTTAGTTCGGGGTGGAGACCAGCATTGCTCTGTTCACTTTCCAGAGAATATGAAATGCTAAAGAGGGAAAAGTGTTGCAACACTTCTTTTTTCTTTTCTTGGAACACTTTGAGGTGGGGAAGGATTTGCAGTCTTTTAAGCTACACAGGTCTCTTTGTCTGGCAGGTTGTGTGGAGGGGTGGGGCAGGCTTTTAGAGCAGAAGACATTTAAGGCAAAGGCTTGTGAGAGGATGTGGTGCTATTTAAATTGTTTCAGCTACTATTTAACCTTTTTTTAGGTGTCTGTATTAAATTGCTTCATTATTGTGATTTTATTTATTTATTTAATTTATACCCCACTTTTCCTCCATAAGAGACCCATATCCTATCCAATCCTATTCGCATTCGATTTTGTTCACATGCATATTCTATTCATGCTATTTTAATGTTGACTTTTTGCATATTTTTAACTATATTGCAGTCGTTTGAATTTGTAAGTTGCTTTGAGTCTCAATAGTGAGGAATAGGTGGGTGATAAATAAAATAAATAATAACAATAACATCATTAACAACAACACAACAACAACAGTAAAAATGACTGCTACAACCATTATCACCACCTCCCTATTCTAAGATTTTCTATCTTAGAAAAACAAAGGCAGAGAGACAATTTAGTAATTCAATATTGTTACAAGACATACAGGAACTGTCAGGAACTGAATTCACACACACAAATATAACAGTGCGAATACACTGTTTATTAGGAGCGTGATACATAGTACAGGACTTCAGTGAGTGAACTGCATGCAATTAGCAAAATCCAAACATTAAAAGCAAATAGTTTCCCACCCCGCCCGCAAGAGACCTTGAAGTTCTGGTTTCAGCTTGGCAGCTCTTATCACTGCATTCCTAGCTTTGTTTATCTAACGGTCTCTGGTTCTCATACCTTGTTACAAGCAAGCAGCTAATTAACTCCTACTACATGTCCCATAACTGAAATATGGAGGGCTACCCGACAGGAACACGCACATGCCCACATGAAAAATGAAAAAGACACAGGGCAATTCACAGAGGGACAATTTGGGGAGAAATTGTTCGCCAATCCAGCAGTCCTAAGTGTGTAGGGGTAGCACATGGGGTGGTGGGAACTGAATGTCGAACCAAATTGCAGCATGTCCAAATTTCCTGCTAAACGCAGTCCAGATAGGATGGATTTTGGGGTGGGGGAAGGATGTCTCTCCCTTTTACTTTCCTGGAGGATTTCCTTTTTTCTTTGTAATATCCAATCCTAATACTTTGCGGGAGGGGAGGAATAACAACACCTTTTGAGGCCAATGCATGTGTGTGCATGGGCCTTGAAGGCGAGCTTGGAGATCAAGAAGCAAAACCCCAAGTGGTTGGATCCAAGCACAGTGGGCTGGTTTCACGACTCCGCCCCTGTAGATATCAAAATCTGGAGATGCTCGGGTCCCATTATGTACAATAGCATAGTAAAATGGTGTCCCTTATATAAAATGGAGGACGAGTGCTGGAGAGGGCCTGGGGATTTGTGAAATGGCAGGAAGCTACAGCAGAATATGTCTACACATGAGTGTAGTGTTCAGCATGCGGTAAAATCAAGGTTTGCATTTTGGAATTTTTTTCCCAAATATTTTTGAGCCATGGTTTGTTGAATCTGTGGATGCAGAACTCGTGGGTACAAGGGGCTGACTGTGCCCCACAGCATATTCCTAGATGCCCTTGGAACGCCCCGTTTTTGCCCCACTGCTTTGTACTGGCATACTCTCCAAATTAGAAGGAGAACCACATAGCTTCTCTTAACTACCTCCTAGCCTGATGAAGAGTTCTGTTGAATGCCAAACCTTGCACATTTTGTGGCATTTCAATTCATCCTAAGGAAAGTATTGCTCTTCTGTGGGTTTGGGGATTCCTCCCACCAAAGAAACAACATGTCTATCTTTGTTTTGGCTTTTTTAAAAAAATGTGGAATGTTGCATTGCTTGAAATGTTCGCAGTCCAGGAAACAAGCCCTGAGTGCTTTTCAGCTTGTTGGAGGCAAAATTGAGGATGCACTGTAATGTGTCTGTTTCTATCTTGCTGCGTCTCGGGAGGCTGCTCTCCTGATCTTTCATTACGGGCTGTTTTGACATGCAAATTCAGGATCCCGTCGGGGGTAGGCGTTGCATAGTCGGAGCAGAGCAGACGGCTTGTTTTTCTAAATGGGTTTATTTTTAAAAGCACGTTAATTTGTTCATAGGGAGGGAGAATGCAAAAGAACGACTGGTGCTCACAAGCTTGACAACTCAGGGGGTTGTAAGTTTCTGCCGCCCACCCCAAAATTTCCAGTAGCCAAAGGTGATCCTTAGTGGCAGCCAATGGCTTCTATGTCCCCTTGGCTTTGTCCTTGATGATTTCACCCTCCGCCCCACCAAGACCAACTGGCATCAGCTGCCACTGTTACCATCTAAAAGGGAGCACTCTTGAGCACGAACAGAGTTCCTCATCCATGTCTTCTTCTGCCAGGAACTGCTTTCAGACTGAGTTCGGTCCACATCTCAACCTCACCTCTCACACTCGGAGAAACGGGGGCCCTCAAGGTGCAGCTCTATCTGAAAGCAGCCTTAGGTGGCAGACGATCAGTTGACTGATAACTGGAGATCCTGAAGCAGATTTGCTTTTGCCAGCCACTCCAGGAAAAATTAGAAAGCTGTACTGCTGAACCAAAGACCTCCTAGGTGGATTGAGGGTGTTGTAGGCCAAGAAGTAAATTTCCCAAACTCTGTCCTGTCCTGTCATTCTCATCCAAATACCGTTCTGCAATTATCTTTGCTTTCTAAACAGCACAGATTTTCATCAGCAGGAGAGAGTCAATATGCCAGGAATTTTCTTCTTCGAAATCTGCCCACCTTTTCCCCAAAGGGAACTTAATGGTTTCATGCGTCCTGAGAAAATGGGAAAGGGGGAGAGCAAGCATGAAAGAGAACATCAGTCATTAATGATAACAGCTTTGTGGAAGGCCAGGTAAAGAGAGAGAACGCCATGTGTTACCTTTGCGCTGAAAGGCGCCAGACGTCCTGCATAAAGTAGTAATGAGGCTCATCTTCAAGAAATGAGCTCATTAGCTAATTTCAGGCCTGCAAATGGTGTTTCTGTGGGGGCATCTGAAGATGGAATTGATGCTGCCCTCCGATGGCAGGCTCACCTTATAATAAGCTTCTTCAGTTTCCTAATGCAAGAAGCGCTTGCACTTTGACGAAACAGAGGAAAGGCATCTTCACAAAAACGGCAGAGGACTCTGGCTTGCATAAAGCTTAACTTAGGCCATTTCCACACTAGGCTAGTGCTATTATTCCACTTTCAATATCCTATGGAATCCTGGATTGAGCGGCCTCAAATAGCACTATAACGCTATAACAATCTAGTGTGGAAATGACCTTGTTAGATCTCAAGGTGCAGACTGAGAAATAAGGATAGCAAGGATACTGTTGATGCCATTTGCAGTTGCTCCTGCATGCCTCGAACTCATTCCTGACTTATCTATCACAGGGTTTGCTTGTTCAGAGGGGGTTTAACATTGCCTTCCTCTGAGGCTGAGAGAGTGTGTGACTTTCACAAGGTTCTCCTTTAAAGCAACCTCAGTTTCTACCAAACAGACTGCTCCCCTTTCTTCCGTCCTCCCCACCTCTTCAAGATTGCTACTTGTCAGCCAACAGCAAAAATGCAAGGCCATTTTCCTCTCTTCTGATGCCCAGCCACATCCCAAACTGCAAAACTTCTTTCTACTCAACTGTTTCTCCACCTTTGGCAGATCAAGGACCGGGTTGCATCAGTGGCGGAGCTTGGAGTGTGTGCAGGGGGGGTGGGAGGGGGGCTATGGCATGGGGGCATGGTCGCAGTGCGTGGGGGCGTGGGTCAGGGCACACGGGGACGTGGCTATGGGTTCGGTCGCCCCAAAAACATTGCCACCTGGGGTGAATTGCCTCCATCCTCCCCGTCCCTATGCAACTGGGTTGCATCCTAGGCGACAGAACTTGGTTGTACAACACATAGATGTCTTGTTTGCCCAAAATCCCAGATCAAGCCTGCAGGGGAAAAGAGGAGAAAACAGTGCACCAAGACACTCGGTCATTTCAGGGATGGAGCTGGAGGGAAGGGGGGCAAAAGGACAGCATTGTCTCTCACCAAATAAGAATTCTGTCCCTCTCAGTGAATTTTTCCTTCAGTCCCCAAATTTCTAGTATTGCAGCCACTTAATACCTTCAGTTGAGCATCTAAAAATTATAGTTTAAGCCTCCCAAGCAAAGGGGCAGGCAAAGTGACCAAGGGAACACAACCACAGCAAACAGGAGAGTTCTGGATGTGAACGATTTTCAACGGCTCACTCTGTACCGTGTTAGAAATTTGGAGAGAGAAGGAAAATTTCATCGGGGGCAGAATTCTTACTTGGGGACACGATGACCTCACTTTGTATCTCCTTGAGCTATACTCCTGGGTCCTCTCTTCTCTTCAAGCAGCGTACAACCGTTCCCAGTCCATCCTGTTGTCTTCCAGAAGGTGGGGAAATGTGGCTTTGATGCTTACGTTGCTTGTGGCTGCATCATTTCATACTAGTTCCGAAGACAAGTTATGTGCCAGAGGCTTGGACACCCGTGGCTATGAGAGGCAGAGCTAGCCTGACAAAGGCCTAACCTGGAGCAGTACACACACACACACACACACACACACACACACGGCTCCTGTGCCCCCCACCTCACCCATTTGCCCGCCAGCAGTTTGCGATGCAGTTACTGGGCACAGATGAATATTTTAGCACTCTGTGAAATATTCATGTTGCTCTATCTTCGTCTTCTTTCGCTCAGTTAGTGGGGGCCCTGAGCATGAAAGATGGAAATAATTGCCCCTTCAATGAAGGCCTGGAAATAAGTGCAATTTATTTTATGTGTTAAAGGAAAATAAGCCCACCTGAGCCAAGATGAAGTGGGACGCGGTGCCCTGCAGGGACTGAGAAAGCTTGGGATCATGTGACCCTGCAGGAGCCCAAAGGCAAATGCAAAGGGGGTCAGTGCTAATGCAATTTGACAAGCAGTCCTGGCTCCCAGGGGCAGCATAAAAGTTGAGTCCCATGTAAGATGAGGGTGTAATACAGTTCTTACTATGTGGGTGGCTCCCACAGGTGGCTAATGCCTCCCATACAGCAGGTTGGTGAGCCAGAAACTTTGGCCATTTCTGCACTAGAGTATAATAGTGCTATTATTCCACTTTCAACATCCTATGGAATCCTGGGGTTTGCAGTTTAGGGAGGGGCCTCAAATAATACCACTATAACACTCTAGTGTGGAAATGGCCTTGAAAGGAGTTAGCCTAAGTGCTGAACCAATCCCCCAGATAGGTTCAGGAGCACTTTGGATAGCTTCTTTAAAGTTCAGACTAAAACCCAGAGCAGAAGAACTGCCCTGCTTTCTTCCAAGACCACCACATATGGAAAAAAAAACCCCATCCTTTCTTATCCTGACAGCTTTAACATTGATTTGAAACAAGCCTACCCTTTTGAAGTAATTAATTCCAGTTAGTCATTACAATGTTTGACAAGTAATCAGCTGTTGGTACTCACTGGCTGAGATCTAGCAACAGATTAGGAGGGGTAGCGAATCCTCCGGAGGACAGGATCCGAATTCAAAATTACCTTAACAGATTAGAGAGCTGGGCTAAAAGTAACCAAATGAGCTTCAACAAGGAGAAATGTCAGGCACTACATTTTGGCAGAAAAAAATGAAATGCACTGGCATAAGAAGAGTGACAACTGGCTTGACCATTGCACATGTGAAAAGGATCTAGAAGCCTTAGCAGATCACAAGTTGAGTCAGAAGTGTGATGCAGCAGCTAAAAAAGCCGATGCAATTCTAGGCTGGATCAATAGGAGTATAGTGTCTAGGTCAAGGGAAGTAACAGTTCTATTCTATTCTATTCTATTCTATTCTATTCTATTCTATTCCACTTTGGTTAGACCCCCACCTGGAATATTGAGTCCAGTTCTGGCCACTACAATTGAAGAGGGATATTGTCAAGCTGGAAGATGTCCAGAGGAGGGCAACCAAAATGATAAAAGGCCTGGAAACCATGCCCTATGAGGAGTGGTTTAGGGACGTGGGTATGTTTAACCTGGAAAAGAAAAGGGTAAGAAGTGACACAATAGCTATGTTTAAATATTTGAAGGGACATCGTATAGAAGATGGAGCAAGCTTGTTTTCTGCTGCTCCGGAGACTAGGACACAGAGCAATGACTTCAAACTTCTGGAATAGAGATTCCATCTAGACATTACAAAGAACTTCCTGATGGGAAGAGCAGTTCAACAGTGGGATAGGCTGCCTTGGAGTGTTGTGGAGTCTCCTTTTCCGGAGGTTTTTAAACAGAGGCTGGATGGCCGTCTTTCATGAGTGCAGTGATTATGTATTCCTGCCTGGCAGAATGGGGTTGGCCTGGATGGTCTCTTCCAGCTCGATGACTCTATTATTCTATGAGGATCATAATGCTCTATGTGTGTACAATTATGCACAATTGTGACACATTGCCACATTCATAACTCCCTCCCCAACCTATTTTACTGAGCATCAGCTGCACGGGGGGAAAGAGATCCATTCTGTCAGCAGTCAGAGCATGGATAAATGATGTTTCCATCAAGTTTTGGGGAGAGTGTCAGTCCTGGAGAGGTCAATAAACTGTACTTAAGTCTACTTAACTGGTATAGGAATCTGGCTGATTTCCACCACCACCACCCCAAAATTTGGGAGCTGCAAGCCGCTGGCCTGTGGTATAAAATGCGTCCTTTTCGCACGGACCCTCCACCCGATGGTTACCTCAACCTCCACAGCGCAGCTGGAAGCAGCAGCCGCACAAGCCAGCATGTGAACCGTGTGATATTCCTCCTCCACCGTTTAGTGAGGCCACATCCTTATATATTATAAAAGGTACAGTCACATGGAAAAAGGAATGAAATTATTCCTTGTGAAGTTACCATCATAAGGCAATGTAGTTAGACGTTCACGTTGGGGGGGAATAGAACCATCTGCGAGTAATTAGTTATTTGAAACTAGTTACTTCCACGCTTTCATCTTGGCTTGAATCAGAGGTAGCGTCCCCTTACCTCTCTCTCTGTGCTCACTCACAAACTTGTGCGCGGCTGAAAGGTGTGTTGTATGTGTGATCGCAGCTTTGCCTAGAGGACCTAGTGCAGACAGAGCCTTCTCTCTGAGTAACAGCATAATCTCACACGCGCACCCACACCCCCACAGACGGAGCTTGTCTGGCACACACGCCGAGTTGGGAGGCAGAAGGAGAGGGAGAATCGGGCTGAGCAAAGCAGAACAAAAGGGGTGGCGGAACACATATTGGGTGGAGGTTGTTTGGAGCAACAAAAGCGTCCTCAGAGTAGCAGTACCCGAAGTCCGTCTAGGGCCATTTCCACACTACACTGTTATAGTGCTATTATTCCGTTTTCAACCTCCTATGGAATCCTGGGCTTTGCAGTTTAGGGAGGGGCATTTAGAATTCCCAGCCAGAGAGCTCTTTGACCTCGGGAAACCGCAAATCCCAGAATTCCACAGGATGCTGAAAGTGGAATAATAGCACTGTAACAGTGTGGTGCGGAAGTAGCTTAGATCTCATTTTATTTGGATCTGGAGCCATTTCCGCACTAGACTATTATAGCGCTATGATTCCATTTTCAACATCCTATGGAATCCTGGGGTTTGCAAACCTCAGGATTCCATAGGATGCTGAAAGTGGAATCACAGCGCTATAACAGTCTAGTGCGGAAATGGCCTTGGAAGATGCAGAGTGAGAAAGGAAGGCCATTTCCACACTAGACTGTTATAGTGCTATGATTCCACTTTCAACATCCTATGGAATCTTGGAGTTTGCAGTTTAGGGAGGGCAATTTTGACCTCAGCCAGAGAGCGCTTTGGCTTCAGTAAACAACAAACCCCAGAATTCCACAGGAGGTTGAAAGTGGAATAATAGCACTATAAACAGTGTAGTGCGGAAATGGCCCAGGTAGGTGAAAAAGAAATAACGCAGGATAGAGCTTCTAATGATAATGGGTCGTCGTGGATCCAGCGCTGAATTTGGATCAGAAGTGCTATTTCTTGAGTTCCAACCCATTTGGGTGAGGTGAATTTATATGATTCCACTGAGTCAAAGCATTACTGAAAACCGCAAATAAAACTAAGGGCCCTAACCTACTATAGAGTCAGAGCAACCGAACTGCCGCGGTTGTGCCCTATGGAATCCTGGGATTTGTAGTGCTCTCTGGCTGAGAATTCTAAATACTGCATGAAACCACAAATTCCAAGATTCTGTAGGCTGGAACCGTGGCAGTTAAAGTGGGTTCAATGCACTATAGTTGTGTAGTGTGAAAGTGCCCTAGACCTTTAAAAGACACAAAAATCAGTTTCTTCCCCCCCCCGGAACTTCTCAAGGAAAGGGATTACAAGCGCATGGAAGGGAGAATTGAAGTACCAAGTACCACCTCAAGTGAAATGGGAGACAGATTTCGAGACGACAAATTGCATGAAGCAATTTTGAGAGAAGTTGAGAAAAAGGTTGACGGGACGGGTCACCCTCCGCCGGCGGCTTCCTAGAGGAGGCGGTTTGCCCATTTGTTCCGGGAAGGCTTCGAAAACAAACCCCTCATGTTGGGGAAGGGGTGCAAATTCTGCTTCGCTCTGAGCACGCCCGGGTCCGACTTGGGGAAATTTGAGGAACGCGCAGAAAGAAGGGGGATGGCGGGCCGAGGCCAGAGAAAGACATGAAGCCATAAATAAATAAGATCGCAAATGCTTCCTCTCCTTCTCTCCCCCTAAAAAAAAAACCACAGATCCCTCTGATATTTTTGAGTTTTCTCTCTCCTATCTGTCCCGCCTCCACCTACTCCTGTGCCCTGTATTTTTTTCCCCCTTTTTCTCTTTCCAAGGGGAGAAGGGGGTGTCTGTGTAATTTGTCAGTAATTGATTTCTCTGAGCTTCATGTCAACAAGAAGGATCTTGGTTACCACGGCAACTGTTCCCCAACGCCGCCGGAGCTCCGGAGAGCCCTCCGCCACCGCCGCCGCCTCAAAATGGCAGCCCGGCGGAGGCGGCTTCTCCCGCTCCCCTTGGTTCAGCCCCTTGGATTGATTTGTCGGGTCGGGGACAGGGGGACAAATACGGGCCAGGAAAAAGGCCTGTGGGGGGACTTAGTAGAAGAGATGGGGAGGCCTTTGCTCATTTCCCTGTGGGAATTCCTCGCCACTCTCTTCTGCTTTGGTTAGGCCTCATTTGGAATCCCGCGTCCGGTTCCGGGCACCGCACTCCGAGAAGGATGTCGACAAGCCGGAGCGTGTCCAGAGGAGGGCGGCCAAAATGGCGAAGGGTCTGGAAGCCGCGAAGCCCTCTGAGGAGCGGCTCAGGGAGCTGGGGTCGCCTAGTCTGCAGAAGAGAAGGTTAAGAGGGGACACGATGGCCATGTTTAAACATCTGAAGGGATGTCATGTCCAGGAGGGAGTGGGCTTGTTTTCCGCTGCTCCGGAGACCAGGACAAGGAGCAGTGGATTCAAGCTGCGGGAAAAGAATGTCCACTGAAACCTCAGGAAGAACTTGCTGGCTGTCAGAGCTGTCCGGCAGTCGAATATGCCGTCTCTCTGGAGTGTGGTGGAGTCTCCTTCTTTAAATAGAGGCTGGATGGCCATCTGTCGGGAGTGCTTTGATGGGTGATCCTGCGTGGCAGGGGGTTGGACTGGATGGCCCCTGGGGTCTCTTCCAGCGCTATGATTCTATGATTTGTACATTTTAAACAACCTACTACTTGGCACTGGTGTAGAGTTAAGAGAGTGGGGAGAGGAAGGAAGGGACGCATCTTAGCCAGATAGATGATGGCTAGATAGGTAGGTAGATCAGAACCAGCATGGTGTAATGGTTTAAGTGACCAGACCAGGGTTCAAGTCACTGCTCGGCCATGGAAAATCACTAGATGACCTTGAGTGCATCACACACGCTCAGCCCCAGAGAAGTCTGTGATAAATTCACCTTAAGGTCCACATAAATCAGAAACTACTTCAAGGTACACAACAACAAGGTGGGTAGGTAGGTAGGTAGGTAGGTAGGTAGGTAGATGGGTGGACCCCTGTCCTTTGAGGCCCCTCCCTAAACTGCAAACCCCAGGATCCCATAGGATGTTGAAAGTGGAATAATAGCACTGTAACAGTGTAGTGCAGAAATGGGCTCACTCATAGAGTTGCCATATGTTGGAGTCGACTTGAGATCAGTCAGCAACAACAAAGTTACCAAGGGAATGAGAACACAGCAAACATAAGAGTTTGAAATGTGAGTGATTTTCTGTGTCTTGCTCACTTCAGTGATGGAAATTTGGGGACTGAACCCGCCCCCCCCAGAACATATATTTGGAGATATACTAGAATGGAAGTTGTGTGCAAACATATCTGAGAGGCAACAATCTTGTGGAAGGCTGGTCTGCTTAGCTTTCCCCCACCATTTTCTCACATGGATTTCTTTGCATTTGCGGATGCAAATAAGGGAGAGTTCTCAAAGGGTGAATCTAATTAGGCAGAGAAATTCCTTAGACAGGCTGCAGTCACAAAGAAGTGGAAAATAAACACAGTATTGTTCTCCCCCTGACCTGCACTCCTTGTAGTTTGCATGTAGACTGTGTCTGTTTACTTAAATGTTGGCATAATGTACCTCTCTAAGTGCCTCACCACGGATTCGAATGCCTGGGAGATGAATGAGTGAGGCACACATTGTGCTTAATTTCCCAAACTGAACAGCTCCTGCTTCTCCTGCTAGAGTTTGGTGGCCAGCTTAGAGGTGGGCGTGAATTCTGTGAACGTCCCAGAACTGGGGACACTGTTGGCTGCACTTTTCCCATTGCTCCATTCCTGCACCAGTGCAGTTAACAGCCTGTGTCAGAAAGCTGCGGGAAAGTATAGAACTCCAGCCAATGTGCTTGCATGTAAAGGGAAAATAGCAGAAGAAATGTGCATGTTGTAGGTTAAAGAGATTGAGAGAGAGAGAGAGAGGGAGAGAGAGAGAGAGAGAGAGAGCATTAATGGGCCACAGATTCATACCTGGTGGAGCAAACATGGTTGGTAACAAATAAAGCAGGCTACATGAACTTTTATGTTGATATAGAACCTTTTCGCACTATATTGTTATGGTGCTATTATTCCACTTTCAAGGTCCTGTGGAATTCTGGGGTTTGTAGTTTCCTGAGGCCCAAGAGCTCTCTGGCTGAGAATTTGAACTGTCCCTCCCTTCACTGCAAACCCCGGGATTCCATAGGATGTTGAAAGTGGAATAATAGCACTGCAACAGTCTAGTGCGGAAATGGCAACGTGTGTGTATGTGCCTTCAGGTCACCTGTCAACTTAATGGAGTTACCATGAATTTCATAGGGTTTTATAAGGCAAGGAGTATTCAAAGGTGGTTTTGCCAGTTCTTCCTCTGAAATGTATCCACCAGCACCTGTTATTCATTGGCAGTCTCCCTGCCAATGCATTCATTGGCACTCTCCCTGCCAGTCCGTGTACTAACCGGAGCTGACCTTGCTTAGCATCCAAGAACTAGAGGGATCTGGTGCTGTTAGGGTATTTAGGTCACTGTTGTTGGTATATTACATGCTTGCATGCCTTTAGATCAACTCAACTTATGGTGACCCTATTCTAGTGGTTTCTTGGCATGATTTATTCAGAGGAGGCCCGCCACTGTCTTCCTCTAAGGCTGAGAGGAAGAACCAGTGTGATGTAGTGGTCTGAGGACTCTGGGACAGCAATGTTTGAGTCTCTGCTCAGCTATGGAAGCCTACTGGGTGATCTTGACCAAGTCCTACTCTCTCAGCCTCAGAGGAAGGTGATGGCAAGGCCCCTCTGTACAAATCTTGCAAGAAAACCCTGTGATAGCTTTGCTTTAGGGTCACCATAAGTCAGAAATGACTGGAAGACACATCGACAAAAGACTGAGAGAGTGTGACTTGCCCAAGGGTTTCTGTAGCTGAGCAGGGATTCATATCCTTTTCTCCCAGAGTCCAACATTCAATGTACTACACTGTGCTGGCTCTGTATCAATATTGGTTACGGTGTGTCTTCAAGACTTACGGGAAGCCTAAGGTAAATGTGTCGTGGGGTATTCTTGGCCAGAATTGTTTAGAGTCCTGGTGGTGCAGTGGTTACATGCCGGTACTGCAGCCACAACGTTGTGAGTTCAATCCTGCAGGGCTCCAGGTTGACTCAGCCTTCCGTCCTTCTATAGGTTGGTAAAATGAGCACCCAGCTTGTTGGGGCAATTAGCTAAACACATTGTAAACCATTTAGTAAGTGCTTTGCACTGATAAGCGGTATAGAAATATAAGTGCTATTAGAGCAGATCTCCTCTGAGCATGAGAGAGTGTGACATTTGTTTCCATGGCTGATCAGAGATTCAAGCCTGGTCTCCTCAAGTCAAACTACTACACCTTGCTAGCTCTATGTAAATGCTGTATGTTGGCAAATCGGATTGATAATAGTAATAAAGTATTGGCTTTAAATACACCTATATGGAAACCTTGCCTTCTGACCTGAAAACTTTCTATCCTATGGGGGACTCAGTGTTGCAGATCTGGTGATGATTACTCAGATGAAATTGCACTCTACACATGCTCAGAGGAACTCTCCATCCCTTTTGGCAGACCTAAAGAGGTAGTGTGTGATGAAAGCCTATTATTTCCAAACAGAGTAGTCCTATTAAACCAATGAAGATTTGGTTTAAGTATTCTTAATTGGATCATTCTACTGTACTTGGAAGTAACATTGGATTAGACCTTTTTTTTTTTTAAATGTCTGCTTGTGACAGATAATCTGTTTCTGTGAGATTTCTCATAGCATGTAAGTGCACTGAAACAGGATGACAGATATTTAATCAATTGTTTAAAGTGTGTGTGTGTGTGTGTGTGTGTGTGTTAGACTTTAATATCCTCTTCAAAAAATACAGGGGAGAGTGAGGAAATAAACAGTGGGTGGAATGAAATGAATAATTAGCTGTGACAAACTTTGTAGAAGTGGGTTGGGAAAAAATGAGTCAGAAAGGGATATATTCTTGGAGCAAGAAGAGATTAAATGATGCCAGAGAGGGGATGACAAATAAAATGATCTGCCAAATAAAGAAAAACAAAAATTTATCTGCGGCGTCACCTGTAAATAGCATTCTTTGGCTGAGATTCAGAGTAAGATTTACATCTACGTAAGTGGACTTAATGTCTGCGGGAAAGAGAATTGAGCAGTTCTGCAATGTCTTTATTCAGCCAGAGGCTGCCATGATATTACTATGTAGGAGAGTCAGTAATGTTACTGGTGCACATTGGGAGTAATGCGCAATGGGTGCTCCTGGCACCCGTCTGGACAATGGCTAGGGACTGTTGATGCAGATAGGTAGAGCTCAATGCGCATGGGGACACAGGTTAGGGAGCACCAATGAGCACTGCAAGAACCCTGTCCTGATACGCATCTTTACAATTCACTAGCAGGGTTCCATAGCTGCTCTGCTACTTAGCTAAGTACACACAAGTCATGCAGTGTAGACTGTGCCATAGAATTGCAGCCTTCCTCTGGAAGATTTGGCAGAGGGGCAGCTCTATATTCCCCCCCCCCCCAGTATATGCATCTGAGGACGGGTCTCTGCGATGTAAGTAGACCCTTGAAGATAAGCAATTTATGTCTCTTGTTTGTTATATCTGAGTATTTTTGCAGTCTCTTATTTTGTAGAGATGCATTCAACTCTGTGCTTTTAACTGCTGTGGCTATAACTTTCGTTACAATTGTTTGCAAAGGATGTGGACTCACATTAGGGAGGCCAGGGCTCAAATCCCAATGTATCCAGGAAGTTTATTGGGTGAGCTTAAGGCATTTGGTATCTTTCAGCCTAATCTCCTTTGCAGGATCATTGTGAGGATAAGTTGGGAAAGCCCTAGACAGTCCACCTGGAACTCATTCAAGAAAGGATAGTATTCAAATGTAGGCTGGTGTACCGCAGTTACTGATTCCTAAGACAGAGTTACAGATCTGTAACTGCTCCATATTCACTAACACTATGTAGTTGTGATTGTGGCACTATTGACACTTGCTTTACCCGACAATAGTCCCTCTGAGAGATGGAGGTCTGTTTTGACAGTGATTGGGGTTCAGGAAGAGGATGAGCAAGGCTGCAGCAGTCAGAAGCAGGATGATGCCACAATTCCTTGCTGCAGCATCACCTGCTGATGGGAGGGGGCTGGAAACATCAGGCAGAATCCTGTTGGGGCCTGAAGTCTTTGTAAGTGGACTTCCATTGGCAGGAATCAGAATTGCACAGTTGCAAAACTTCCTTATTCAATACAGGATTGCTATTACATTACTGTGTAGCAGAGCCAGCAAAGTGCCCGATGCACATTGATGCCCAATACACAATGAGACCAATGGACAGCAGGACCAATGCACATTAATTAGTAACTGCAATGTACATCAGGCACTCTTGGCCAGTGTGTTGTCACAGATCTTCACAATTCAATAATTAGGTTTCTTAGTGGCTCTGCTACTTAGCTAGGTACGCAAAGTTATATTATATAAAAGTTCATATAGGATTCTGGCTGCTGCACACCAATTGCCAGCTTAATAAACCTCTCTATCTTGGAGCAATTGCTGCCTGGTAAAACAAGTTTGAGGGGGATGGTCTAGGAGAAGTTGCTTAGTTATTCATGCCTTGTTAAGTAGGTGGTATACATGTTACTTAGTTATGCATACACCACTGAGAAAGCCTCCCTTGTCTCTCAGGAGGAGCCCCAATGTAGTGGGACTTAAAGAAGATCTGAGATCTGAAGGCATGTGTGAGAGAATATGGCCCTTTGCATCAACCTGGATCTATAGACTATGTTTAGCCCTTTGAATTGTACCTGGAAAGGGACTGGTGGCCCTTAAGCTGTCATAAGAGTCACGCACTTCCTGTAAGCAACCCTAGTAAACAGTCTGTCCAAAACATTTTGGGTTAGCTGAAGTTTCCAAATGCTTTTCAAAGGCAGCCCTGCATGTTTATGTGCCTTCAAGTTGCCTGTCAACTTATGGAAACCCTGTCAATTTCATAGGGTTTTCTTAGGCAAGGAATACTCAGAGGTAGTTCACCATTGCCTTCCTCGGAAAGACAGCCTACAGTTTTTGGAATTCTTTGGTGGTCCCTCATCCAAGTACAGCTGAAGTTTCCAAACACTTTTCAAAGGCGACCCTACCTATCATGTATAGCAGTGACCCAAATGGGGTGACAGGAAAGGGAGAGAGGATTGGAAGAAGGAGAAGAGTTGGGTCAAATGAATTGTTGCCTGTTAGAAGGTGAGAGTGGCCAAACTAAAACAGAGAGACCATCTGGAAAGAAAACATACCATTCCAAAGCTCAGGCTTGTGAGAGATCTTATTTCAGCACCATGGACAGTAGCAGAATCATTCAGCAGAGTTCCACATATGGATCCGGCCATTTACAATCGCTCAAACTTAAATGGATGTTTTTCACCAGGATGCCAAATGTGGTGGGTGCCTGGAACCCACTACCTCCCAAAAAAATAGGAGAGCAAGGCACAACAGAACGCATAAGCCACTGCCCTGTGCAACTGTGTAGACTGGAAGAGTCACCGGTGCATTATCGATGTATAAGACACCACTACGCTGCCACTACACAAAGTTATCAGGAAGAAGGTGTTCTGATCAGTTCTGTGGGACAACAGCTCCCTGTCCCATCCCTGACTGTATGTCAAGATACTATCAAGATACTGCATGGATCCAAGACAAAACAGCCATAGTACTAAAGTACAAAATACTTTGCAAAACTGCTTTGACACACAGGCTAACTACAAACTCAGTTGGAAGCAGCTTTAAATAGAAGTGTCTTTACTTGTCACCTACATGAACTGAGTTCCACAGTGTTGGGGTTGACACTGAGAAAACTCTGTCTCTTGTGCATGTCAGGCTGGCAGACCTTGATGATTTAGAAGTCAGGGTCTAGGCAGAAGCATGTGGGTGACGGCCATCCTTCAGATAACATTTTGTCAGAATTAAAATGGGAATGGTGGCAGTGATGACAATGAGGGTGAGAAAGGGGACTGCTTAGCATTTATAGTAAGCTTTTCACACAGAGAGGTAGTGTTCTGCAATGGTTAGAGCATTAGATTGGGATTTGGGAGTTCAAGTTTTTACCGAACCATATAACTCACTGGATCACCTCTGCCTTAAGGCCTGACCCCGGGAATGGAAAAGGAGAACTGTATAAACTATCATGAGCTCACTGGATGAAGGGTAGGGTAGAAATGTACCCATAAAAAATACATGTCTGAGCATCTGACTCATTTCACAGCAGAACAACCCTATAAGGTGGGTCTGGCTGTTTCATGGCAATGATGTGAGTTGAGCTGGGAGCTTCCCGATTGATGCCTCTTGCTACACAGAGACTTTTAAAACGGGATATTCATGGATTTCTGTTATGATAGATACAGCCTCACAAAAAACTTGGAGCTGATCACAAACTCAGATCTTCCCAGCATCCCACATCCTTTTCCTTTTCCCCTCCGCCACTCTTCTACCCCACTTGGTTGACGTCTGCAGCTCCTGCATTTCGATGCCGTCACTTCTCCCCATCTGCCAGGCCCGGATGGAGAGAGCGGGGGAGCAGTCAGGAAGGCACCCTGCCACTCCATGTCCCCCCTGGGGCAAGCTTCCCCTAATCGAGCTGCCAACAGAATCTCAACCTGCCAAAGCAACGCCTCCCGCTCTTGGGAACATGTTGAGAGAGGGAGGACGTGGAATCCAGAGAAGGCTTTTTCTGATGAGCACATTTAAGCTCTGTGAAGCACATTGTAGAAAATCTCTTCTCATGATTTAAATGCCGAGGGAATTTTCCAAATGTGGATCTTGAGATACCAAGGTCTTTTCTCCATTTTGGGACAGTAAGCTTTGATCAACTGAAGAGTGACTCCATTGTTGCTGCTGTGGGCCTTCGAGTAGTCTCTGACTTGTGGCATCCTCCAGCACGGAATAGTGGTTTGAACATTGGACTACAACTCTGGAGACCAAGGTGCAGCAAGGTGCTCAGCCGGGGTACTTACATTGGGGTTTGTGCTTCCACACCCAGTACTGCTATTCCTCTCCTCCTCTTTTCCTCTCTAGCCCACCTTGTTCCCAAAGCTGGAACACAAGGCAGCTCATGAAAGTTAAAAGAAATAAAATTAAGAGCACTCACATAGCCTGAAATAAATTTCATTTCGTTTCATTTACATCCCGTCGAATGGGACCTTATGGCAGCTCACAGCACGAATTAAAACAAGGCACGCGAATTAAAACCCAATAATAAAAAAGTGAGGAAACAATTAAACGGCTGTATTAAATGCTGTTGTGTGCCTCAAAGTCATTTAAGTCACCGACCCTAAGGTGAACCTATCGCTGGCTTTTCTTGGCCAGTTTTGTTCAGAGGGAGTTTGTCATTGCCTTCCTCTGAGGCTGAGAGAGTGTCACTCAGACCAAGCTCACCCAGTGGGCTTCCATGGCTGAGCAAGGATTCAAACTGTGCTCTCCAGGGTCACAGTCCAATGCTCAAACCACTATGATATGCTGGCTCTTTATATTCAAATATACTATAAAATCATGAACGTTTTCTTTAAAAAAAGCTACGTCAAACTACAAGTAAGCCATCTATTGCCAGAATACTGTATCATGGTGTGTATTACTTAACTTTACATGTACTAGTAGTAGAGGCACGAAGAAAGCCCTTTAGTGAGTTGTGAAGATGCCTAACAGGGCTCTAGGAAAAGTTTCCCAATGCACCCCTACGGGCTACCAGCGCATATGAACACTCCCTGGCTGGTGTCGTGATGCACAACAAATGCACAACAGGTCCAAATGCACATCAGTCCCCATGTCCATCAGACCCTTTGTGCGTCCATCATTTTGCCGGCTCCCCACGTAGTAACATAATAACAGCTCTCTACTGGATACGGACGTTACAGCAATGCCGAGTTCTAATTCTGGGAGAAGTAAGACCACTTACAATGATGTAAGTTTCCAACAGGATTCTGACCTTCACCTGTATTAATGTTACCTTTGGGGGTAGCAAGGACATAATGACATTTCTTTTTGTACATAATGTAACAGCTGCAACTGTTGATATTTGATTCCACTGTTTGACAAGCAACATTTATAGTTTTCCTTCATTATTGTGGGGGAGATACATTTTGAGCTGTTTTCCTTACTTTTTCATTTAAAAGCAACCGACAAGTAACAATTCAGATAACAAGTGGCTTTGTAGAGTTAAAAGGACGGTAATGAGCTATGTATTTGGAGCTTCACAATGAGCTATTTTAAAAACTAATTACTTAAAAAAAAACCCTTTCCAAGCTATGAAAGACTTTTAATGCTTTCTCTTTCCCTGTTTTGCTTCTCCTGGACAGGAAATCTCTTTATGTGAAAATTGTAGATGTTGAAGAATATGAGAAGAAGGACAGCTTCTTCATAGAGCTGGGGCAGCCACGCTGGTTGAAACGGGGCATCTCAGGTAAGTGGAAAGAGCGAAATGTAGCGAAAAACAGTTCTTTTGCAAGGTGGCAGCAGGAGACTGAAACACAGTCTTCACATTTTGTTCTGGGGATCTCAGGAGTTACTCAGAAGTTCATCAGAAGAGATGATCAGTAACGATGAAGGAGAGCTCCTGGAAGACCATTCACACAGTTGCACCATCACTAAACCTTTTCTCTAGCAGACCACCTCGGTGAGGAAGTTTGATGTGGGTATTTTGAAGTGGTAAAAACGTGGCTTTGCTAGAATCCCAGAATCCTTTGCAATATACAATGGTTCTGTGGTGGACAAATCCATGATTTGAAACCAGACGTAACCAAGTCATAACCAAGCTCACAAAAACAAACAGACTCTTTCTGTATACCAGAGGGCTGCTAATGTTTAGCCATGACAAAGATTCCAAAACCCACCAGAGAACTGCAACTCACTATAAGGGACCACAGGTCCCAGAATCCACCAGCCGGTTTGGATAGCGGCCACATTCAGAAACAGGAACTCTCAGAATCCTCTTGCCAAAACAGCCGGTGGCCGTACTTTGTGGGTACAGGTGGCCAGCTAAAGAGAGATTGCAGCCCAATTTCTTAGCACCACAAACCCTCTTCCAATGGCCCCCAGAGATCCAAGGAAGGGGAAGGGCAAGAGAGATGAAATCTAGAGCCATCTCACCAAACCACCCCTTTCCCTCTCCTTTCGCTGACCTGCCTTGGACTCTGGGCGCCCATTCCCTCTGCCATGCCTCAGCCCCTGTCCCACAGACACACACCCACATTTTTATATTTGCAGTTTTTCTACTTTTGCAAGAGTCCTGCATCCCTAACCTTATCAAATGTGGAGGGCTGAGTGCAATGTTAAAATGGATCACTGTGACATTGTTTGCTTCTGGGGTTGCAACTGTCTGTCTTTAGGCCATTTTGTCTGCAGTGGGAAGGGACTCTGGGGGAGGTGGGCGGGGTTGATGGGATGCCCGTGGCCTGCAAGGGCTACAGAATTTCCCCCGCAAGTCCAGTAGTGGCTCAGTGACTCCTTGGGGGTGGTAAATCCATTACAAGTTTACCTGGGAGACTAAGGGAGCTCTCCAAAGTGCTGAATCATATTTCCAGGGATAGATTCAGCACCTTGGAAAGTTTCTTAAATGGAGATTAAAAACCAGAGTGAATGAACCATCCCAGTGGCTGTCCTGGGCTAATGTTGGGGCCAATCCTGGTAAACCCCCAGTCTCCGTGCATCTTGGCACTGTCCCTGAAGGAGCATAGCAGTTGTTTGGAAGCTGAAGGTGCTTTGAGCATAAGATCCCTGCTGAACTGCCTTTGATGGCAGGTCCCCAGCCATTCCATTCCCCCTTGTCTCTTCCCTTAGATCATGAATCTTTCTGTCTCTTTACTGACAAACTGCATAATCTCTCTGTCTTTCTTTCCCTCCCTTTGTTCCCTTGACTGCAGCCCTTTTGCTCAATCAAGGTAAGCTTTTTCCACCCCTTATCTTTCTTTTTCTAACTCGCTCTGCACGTCCCACCCCCTTCACCCCACCACCCACGCTCTGAATCTCTTGCAGGTGCACATAAATCTCATCAGACACCATGAGATTTTCTGACACCACTCACTGCGGCTAGTGATGCTCTCCTCACAGCCTGGAATTGCTTCTCACGTTATCCCCGTTTCTTTCTGTGTCTAAGTGCTTCGCATTTATTATGACCGTTGTATAGCTCAAGAATGGGGCAAGTCAATGTCTAGATGCTCCAGGCCTACAATTCCCATCCTTACTATTGGCTATACTGGCCGTGGCTGATGGGAACTGGAGCCAAGCAACCCCTGGAGGGCTAGAACTTCTACATCCCTACTACAGAGTCCCAGATTGGATGCAAATGTATTGATATTTTTCTCCAGGAAAAAGTTGACTGGACTTTGAAGGGAATCAAAAGACTCTGGGAAAAATTAGGGATGTTTGTGTTTGTGTGTGTGTGTGTGTATGGGTGTGTGTGAGAGAGAGAGATGAAGAGAGGGAGAGAGAGCATATGTATTTTCTTCACACCTCCTTGCTTGAGTGCTGAAAAGAAACAAATCACTCATGGAACAGATATCTTAAAACAACAAGTCTTCCCTACAGGAATGGAGCTGAATTCCCCCTCCTCCCAAATGCTCCGAGCTCGGCGGGAGGAATAAAAGAGAGCTGAGCCCCACGGGCTGTGCAAGCAGATGAGGCACAGCCTTCCATGAAAACATCTGTGTCAAGGCAAAGGAGTGCCATGCGGGGGTGGGGGAATGCCACAGGAGAGAGAGTGCGTGGGAGAGAGTGCGCTCGCACAGGCACATTAGCCATATGTGGGGGAAGAGATGGAGTGTGTGGGAGAAAACCTATGCAGTTCGGAAGAGGCTGAGATGAAAAGGGGTGGCTTTTGGGGACAGAGGCGATTCTCACCTGCGTGAAAGAGCCCTCAGTGTGCAGGGAGGGCAACCCGTGTGCTGGAGAGATTGCATTTGGAGGGGAGGACTGCAGGGACGTTGGTATGAATGGCCAGGGGGTGAAGACAGAGATCTAGGAAAGGTGGGCTTCTTCTGCAAAGACTGCGCATCTAAAAATGCAGGTATACAGTAAAACTGTGTGTGAGAGAGAGAGAGAGTGAGAGAGACAGACAGACAGAGGGAAAGAGAGATCACCGTGACAGCACCCCAAGTCTGCATTCGTAGGCTAATATCTGACATTATCTTTGCATAGTGTTAAATCTGCACTCCCATAATTACATAGTGATTGCACTACATCACCCTTCTGCTGATAAGCGGCATTGTTCAACTGATTGTATATTGGCCGACGTGCCTGCTTATTGTGTAACGGGGAATGCACAGTAGCCGTTTCTGCAATCCCGGTGAAGAACGTGGTAAAACTGAACGCACTCACCAATAGTTCATCCTCATCGGAGAATGTGCAAAGCCATGACTAGAATCCTGTTAAAAACAACAACAACAACCTTGGAAAAGACAGAAAGCAGCAAACAGTGAGACCACCCTACAGGTGGAGGGATTCAATCCAGGAAGCCGCAGCCCTGAGTTCTGAGTTTTCAAAACCAGGGTGGGGCTGTTGATGTGACCAGGGATCTTGGAGGTCCTGCTAACTGCCATAAATCCACATTGACCTGATGGCAAATGACAACACAACAAGGAAATGGAGCAAAAAAACAATGAGTAACAGCGTGACCAAACAGTGGTTTGGTGGTCGTAACAACAAATTACTTTTGAAAATGCTAGGGCTGAAATCCTGTTGATTAGTCTGAAGTAGAATAGACCCATTCAATTAATTATTCAATGGTGAGTCAACATGTCAAAAAATTCAATTGATTCAATGGTTCCAGTGTAGTAGGGACTAACAAGATTTAGTCCCCTGTGAAATAGTTATACTCATGGAACTCTGCTTTTGCTACCTTGAACTGAGTATGTCATACCCCCAACTGTCCCAGGGACAGGGGCAGTTCCAAATAATCTTCTTTCCTCCCACTTTTTTAGCTGCTTCTGTAAAATGTACCAATTTCACTCTCCTCCTCCCACTGTCTCCTTTGGTCCTCAACTTATTTCAGTTGCTGCAAACTGAGTTCAAAAGAGCAGAAGTAGTTTGCACTCCATTAACTCAACAGGGGGAGAGGAGAGGAAGGGGCAAAATCTTGCCCTTCCCAGTAGGTTCAGGGAAAAGCAAACTGCTGTAGTCTCTTGTATGTTCCTCCTCATTTGTAGCTTTTGGCCATCTTGACTGCATGTTGCTTGGACACACTTCTTCCATTCTGAATCTGCGAAATGTTGAAGGGTATAAATTGTCTTGCAATCTCAGCACATTATCTTGACAGGGGATGGTGGGATTCGCCTTGGTATCAGAGGGTGAAAAAGCATACGTGCTTCAGCATTCTTGAACTGAAAGGGAGCTAGAGGCAAGGGAGCCAAACTGAAATGGCTGCAACTCTGGACATATGAAAGGAAGAGAAAAAACCAGTTTACACAACTACCAGCACGAAGTGGTAGGACCTATTCTGGATTTGACCAGCTCAAGCTACAGACACAAGCTGAATATTTCAATGTATCACTTGCAAAAAGGAAAAAGGGACCACTTCTCTGCACACAGAAAGCTAGCATGTCTGCAAGAATAATTCACCCTAACCTTTTTTTTTCTTTTTCTTTTTTTTTAACATGCAAGGAAAGAAACTCACCCAGCTGAAAACTGAAGTGGTAGGGATAAGATTAACCTGTCATTCTGTAGACAGGATACTATAAATGGACAATTGGTTCCTGAATGAAAATTCATGATCTGGGGTTTCCCAGAGGAAGAATTGTATTACACAGGGCTGGGAGCCAGCTGTGACCTGAATATCTCATGTCACAGGGGAAGACAGAAACTGGTTCCACTCCTCAGTGCTGTATATAACCAGCCATTTTCTATGCTACTTCTGGCTCCCAGTTCTACACCTCAGGAATAGGGAGGCGCTAAGAATACTGCTGCTAACATTCAGATAGACTGTTCCTGCTCAGAAGAAGCAGTGTAAAAGGTTTGCTGGCTCTGGTTGGGCCCTGATTTCCAGATTTCCCCCTGCCTGATGTGTCGTGGCCTGTCCTAGCAGGTTTTTATTCAGCGAATGAATGCACTTAACTGTGGTGGGCTGCAAAGGCACAAGACCACGGAGGAACAGTGCCATTCTCCCCACCCCATGGTTTCAGCAGCAACCAGCCAGTACGGTCATTTCATTGAAAACCGAGACTGAGATCTTGTTGAGAACCAGTGTAGTGCAATGCTATGCCAGGCTAGCTGACTGGTGAGATGCAGGACAGACCCACTGCCCTGTGTATTTCTGAAGGTGCAATGGACTGTTGCACAGGCCAAGATGTTGGTTGTGTAAGAAAGTCTCGGAGACCGCTAAATGCAAGCTATTAAATAGTCCCCAGTAGGATTCCACCTGGACTTTTGATAACTTTACAAGGTCAGGGAACATCAAGGAGAGGGGGAACAGGATGAGAAACAACTTAACTTACATGTTCCAGCACATCACCAGAGGTTTGTGTTGGGTTTATATCAATTCTTATCAAAGTAATATGCCAGGATATTTGTCTAATGCAGTAATCACTGCTAATAATTTTTCCTCGAAATTCACTCTTATATGAGGATCAAAATGGACGCTGAGAGGAACTCCTGTTCCCATGGATTAATCCATCTTCTCTCCAACAATGGAATTTCGTTCAAAATATGAATGATCGAACTTGTGAATTAAGTCCACATTTACCTTCCAGTGACCAATCCCAAAACAAAGCATGTGGCATGCAAGATATGTAGGTGAGGAAAATCCTATGCTATTACAAACAGATGTCTTTTGAATGAGTGTCTCTTGTAGAAACACACTAAGCTTCTTATTTTATTCTACATTCCATCTCAAACATACGTGTACTTGAAGGCAGAACTCTGCACTCCATGCATTAGAGGAGAAGAAAAGGGCTGTGTATCCGTGAAACCCTGTGCAATAATAAATCTGCTAGTTTTAAAGGTGCTACAACACTCTTTGCTGTCATTCATGCTGTGTTTTCCCTAAATCAGTAGATGCTGACAAAAAGCTCTCTGCGGAAGAAGAGGAGGCCCGGCGGATTGCCGAGATGGGAAAGCCCATCCTTGGGGAAAACTCCCGCCTTGAAGTCATCATTGAGGAATCCTATGATTTCAAGGTAAGGAGAGCAGCATTCATTTCCATAGGTCTCCTTCCATCCCCGTCCTTGACTTGGAAATAGTGAAGGAAGGTTTGGGCAGTGGGAAACCACAAGGATCATAAGTCACCTTGAAATGAGAGATGTTCAACTCCTTTCATGAGGTGGATGATATCTATGTACACACACACACACACACACACACACACACACAATGGCTGCTTTTGCAAATGGCATTCACAGTGCCTCTCAATGTACAAAGCAAGGACATGTGGAGTTTAGAGCGTGTAGGTTCTAGGTGTGCAGGCAACAGGTTGGCAATCTGCAGATATCTGCTATTCCTGTTGGACTATGCGTTATGCCAGGCCCTCCTTGCTCACATAACTTATAAGTGTGAGAGCAAAAAATATGCACACTAGAGATTGCACCAGTCATTGCATCAAAAGGAGGAATGGAATTTAAAAAGCTGTCTGTGAGATCAACTGGCTGCAGGAAGGAAGGAATATTCTGTTATTTCTTCCATGTTTCTGGAAAGGCGCAACCCTTATTTAAATATCTTTCTAGGATACACTCTTAGGCCATTTCCACACTACGCTGTTATAGTGCTATTATTCCACTTTCAACATTCTATGGAGTCCTGGGGTTTGCAGTTTAGAGAGGGGCATATAGAGGGCCTCAGTAAACTACAAACCCCAGAATTCCACAGGATGTTGAAAGTGGAATAATAGATTTATATCAGTGTAGTGTGGAAATGGCCTTACCTGCTTTTAGTGTCACACTTAGGAGGCGTGGCAAACTCCCTGCTGTTCCCTTTTCTGCAGAACACAGTGGACAAGCTGATAAAGAAGACCAACCTGGCCCTGGTGATTGGCACACACTCATGGAGAGAGCAGTTCCTCGAGGCGATCACCGTGAGTGCAGGTATGTGATCCTCAAGCAAAGCCACCTGGAGATCTCGAGCAAGGTCTGCCCTCAGGATCCACTCCTGATTTAACTGAAAATGCCACAGACAGAACCTGGGGACGTAAGTGTGCGAAGCAAAATCTCTGTGACTGAACCCAAGTGAGAAGAAAATTGTGTTTCTTCTTTCCCTTCACACTGTCATGGTGGCGGAGAGAAAGAGGTAAGAGCTGATGAGGAGTTTACCTGGTGGTCATAACCTATTACATGACAGCAGGGCTCTTCAGGGCCTTTCTGCACTACACTATAATAATCCTATTATTCCACTTTCAGCATCCTATGGAATCCTGGGGTTTGCAGTTTAGGGAGGGACATTTCGAGTTCTGAGCTAGAGAGCTCTTTGGCCAAAGTAAACAACAAACCCCAGAATTCCATAGGATGTTGAAAATGGAATAATAGCATTACAACAGCATGGTGCAGTAATGCCCCATCTCTCTCTATATAGTATTTTCTTGTTGTGATTGTATATTTTATGTATTTTATGGGGTTTTTTTGTCCAGAATTATATATTGTATTGTATTCTTTCTGCTGTTTGTAGTAAGTAGTTTGTAGGGTGTAGTTTTTCCCAAGTTCCAGTCCAACACACCAAAGACTACGAGCCATTCCGCACTGGACCGTTATAGCACTATGATTCCACTTTCAGCATCCTATGGAATCCTGGGGTTTGCAGTTTTGGGAGGGGCCCGAAACTGCAAACCCCAGGATTCCATAGGATGTTGCAAGTGGAATAATAGCGCTATGACAGTCCAGTGCCGAAATGGCCTTCATTTAATCCCTTATACTGATTCATACCTTTGGACCATCCAGCCCTCCAGTGTTGCTGCTTTTAACCGGAGAGGACAAGGTCTTTTTAACTGGGGAGGGTGGTTCTTGGGGAATTCTTTATTAACACATTCAGCCCCCCGCCCGCTCGCTTTGTAGCTACTCCTCCATCATGTATTCTGTCCAGAGTGCTTGATGTGTTTGATAAGTGCTTTACAGCAACGATGAATTCACAACAGCCCTGCCCACACACAGGCTGTTTGGTACTTGTCTTCAACTGAGATTTTGCTATGGAGGGGGAAAAAAAATGCATTTTGAGAGTTACAGATCCAACCATCTATAGATGCAGATTTTGCAACGTCCTGCAATTTTTCCCTGGTTTGGCCAGGTGCATTCTAGTCCAGCTGCATCAGGGGAAGTGAGAGCAAATCATCATTTTCGTACAACCCTCCTTCTCATGAGCTGCCGGAGGCGGAGGGAGGCAGCACAAAAAACTGGCTGAATAATGCATTTCTTCATTTTTAATTTCAACCACTCAAGTCTCTCTCTTGCTGTAGATCAAGCTTTGGAATAGTGGCCATGCTGCCTGGGGATGCTGGAAGTTGGAATTTGTCCAAAAAATAATTTGTGGCCGTTATGGGGGGAAGAACTGTCACCAAGGGATTTTAAGAGAAGGGGGACGAAGGGGGACAGTTGCTTCCTTTCCACCCAAGGAGTTGTAATCTCCGTGGAGAAACCCTGTAATCCTACTTTCCAGATGACAAGCTGCTTGTAGATCTGAATGTCTCAACCTTGAATAGAAAGATGCTGTGCTTCTAGTTTGTTTGCAAGATGTTGGCAACATTGCTGCCCTAGTGCACCTGAATATATTTTAGGTTGGCCAGTACAGGTTGCTTTAAAAATTAGCAAGTTTTTGAGTTTCATAGCAGTCTTCATCAGTACCTCCAGATTTCCATGAAGGGCATGCACGTTTGTTAGCTAGAATGGAGAACTGCATCATATGAACAAGGCATCTATTCCAAGGCAAGTTTTCTCATCTTTCCTTTTAAAGCCTAATGAAGAGTTCAGTAAAGCTCAAAAGCTTGCATGCTCTCTTTCTTTTTGCCTGTCCATTGTTACTGCTTTTCCTATTCCCTCCCTAGCAAAGCTAAGACAGTTCCCTCCATGCTGTTCTTGCTATATATGTGTTTTGCTTTCTGTAAGTCACTTAGAGTCAAAACGCTACCATTTCTGCAGTAGTCTGTTCTAGTGCTATTATTCCACTTTCAACATCCTATGGAATCCTGGGGTTTGCAGTTTAGGGAGGGGCCTTTGAACTCTAAACTGCAAACCCCAGGATTCCATAGGATGTTGAAAGTGGAATAGTAGCACTATAACAGATTAGTGTGGAAATGGCCAAAAAGGCAGAGTGTACATGAATTGATGACAATGATGATCACAGATGGGTCTGAAGGTGCAGACGCCTTGGATGGCCCTGCGTAGCCACCTTCTGTTCTCAGCTGGCCCCGAAAACACACCTTTCATTGCAGCCTGGCGATCCTTTATAAGCAGAAAATAAAAGGTTAACACTGGTAATAGATCTTTCATACATCCTGTGCCACGGCAGCTGCGCCCTCTGCTGTCCAAAACCCCAAATGTTGGAAATTGGGCTCCATTCTGGGTGGTCTCCCCTCTCCATTTTATTTGGGGGAAAAAAAAAAGAGGGAGGGGACTCTTTATCATATGGGCAAGATATGCATCATACTGGAGGAGAAGGGGTTCTTTGAGTAGCTTCATTCAACCATTGCTTGGTAGTTTCCCTTTGCTCTAGAATAGCTGTTTGTTATTACGTTTGGGAGAAGTTCGTTGAGTACTTAGATTTGTGAATGGATTCTGAATACTTTTGTTTGGGGGATACACTCCCCCCTTTTCATGTCTGTTTTGTATGATATTATTAAATGTGATTCCTAAAACATGGAGAAACCAGACATTAACCTCAGAAAAAAGTGGAAAAGGATGAAGGAATCCATCAAAATCTTTGAGACTAATAGATTTATTTTCGGATGCGGTTTTGTGACTTTTCTGAAGGTCTGGACGGATACCCATGAAAGCTCACGCTAAAACAAATCAGTTACAGGCAAGTCCAGTTAAGAAAGCCTCTGAAAGTGTAGCGCTTTTTATTCTTTTTATGCCCACCAGGCCTTCGTTTTCCTCCTTCTCCTCTGTCTATCTGGAAGGTTTTTAGCAGCATTGGCACCGGTGAAGGCGTGTGTCTCTAATCCAGACTCTTCACTTTTCTAGGTGATGAAGAAGATGAGGAAGACGGGCGTGAGGAGCGGCTTCCGTCCTGCTTCGACTACGTCATGCACTTCCTGACTGTCTTCTGGAAGGTTCTGTTTGCCTGTGTGCCACCTACCGAGTACTGGAACGGCTGGGCCTGCTTCAGCGTCAGCATTCTGGTGATTGGGATGCTGACAGCCCTCATTGGAGATTTGGCCTCTCACTTTGGCTGTACGGTCGGCCTCAAGGACTCTGTCAACGCCGTTGTCTTCGTGGCCCTGGGCACTTCCATTCCAGGTATTACAAAGCTGCCAGAAGGGTATAGCTCCGGGGTGGGAAAGTTCCGTGAAGAAGGAAAAGGAATTAGTTACGGGTATAGTAGCAGGGCAACCACTGAAGTCTGCACTTACTGAACTTCCTGAAGAGTGGGATCTCTGGCACGATGGCATCTGTCTGTATCACAGGGTTTAAGGAATGCTCAGCAGAATGCCACCGTTGTACAGATGCCAGGAAAGGGCTTACTGATACCCCTCCTTCTAGCCACAGCTGGGAAGAGTTACTTTTCGGAGTACGGTTCCTAGAACCCCCAACCGGAGAGTTCTGGGAAGGTTCTGGAGGATTCTGGGAATTGTAGTTCACAAGGTAACTTTCCCAAACTCTGTCTGGAGCGCTGCCTGTGATGTTTGAGTGTCATTGGGAGGGAAGACATCCTGGGTGGAGCTATGGGGGGCAGAATGAGCATATTGCCCCCCGTGAGAACTGTGTCCTCCATGAAATTTTCCTTCCGTTCTCAAATTTCCAACACTGCAGAAACTTAAACTTAGCCGTTAGTAAGTTGAATTTAGTAAGATCTTTAATGTTAGAATAATCCACTTTCTACTAATTGGTTTTTCTTTTTCATTACAGTTGGAGGGGAGTCAGAATTCTTTTGTGTTTTAGTTAGCAATTAGTTAGTTTGTGGTTATGGTAATAGATTAGTGTTTCAGTAATGTGTCTCCGTTTTAATTTAGTTTAGTTCCATTTTAGTTTTAGTTATATCTTGTCTATATTTTTCTTTTTGGAGAGTGTTGTAATTTGTTTGGATTAAAATTAATAAATATGAATTAAAAAAAAAACAGTCAAACATTTAGAAATCCAGATTAATCCTCCAAAGAAAAGGGACAGGCAAACTAACCCAGGGAATGTGAATACGGCTATCGTTTGTTTCAATGTCTTACTCACTGCAGTGCTGGAAATTTAGAGACTGAAGGGAAATTTCATTTCAAGGAGCGGCATTCTTGTTCGGAGGGCAATGCCCTCATTTTGCCACCCTCCCATGGCTGCACCCCGGCGGGTAATCTCCACGGCCAGGTTTTAGGGCCTCTTTCCGCACCTCTTCACGGCTCCTCTCCTCTTCCCCCAGACACCTTCGCCAGCAAGGTGGCCGCCCTCCAGGATCAGTGCGCCGACGCTTCCATTGGCAACGTGACGGGCAGCAACGCGGTCAACGTCTTCCTGGGCCTGGGCGTGGCCTGGTCCGTGGCAGCCATTTATTGGGCCTTCCAGGGCAAAAACTTTGAGGTGCAGACGGGCACCTTGGCCTTCTCCGTCACTCTTTTCACCATCTTCGCCTTTGTTTGCATCAGCGTCCTCATGTACCGCCGCCGGCCGCACATAGGGGGCGAGCTGGGGGGGCCCCGAACCGCCAAAATCCTCACCGCTTGTCTCTTCATGGGCCTCTGGTTCCTCTACATCCTCTTTGCCAGCCTGGAAGCCTACTGCCACATCAAAGGCTTCTGAGGGAAACACCCACCCAAGGCGTGGGCCGGGACGCAGGAGAAAACCCTGGACACAGGAGGGCCCCTTCCGCGAAGAGACACTCCCCTTCCGCCCAGCTTTCTGAGCATCCTTCCTTTGCTTTTGAAACTTCCGTACCCATGAGATAAAGATCGCCTTCTCTCTGCCCCTTGGGAGCAGAGGTCTCCTCATATCGGGCACCTTGGGAGCAGAAGTGTCCTCCTATCTGGCACTTTGGGAGCAGAAATCTCTTCATATCTGGCTCCCCAGGAAAGGAAGACGACTGCGCTAGAGGTGGCTTGGCTTCTTCGAGGAAGCCACAGCCCTGAGCTTGCACTGCAAAACCTGAGCAGGGCTATCGGTGATGGGGAGTCTTGGAGCTCCGTCTCTCATCCATAAGGTGGCTCTAGGTCAAATCTCATCTGATGACATCTAGTTCTCCCTCTCCCCATTGTTATTGGTGTCTCCTCCTTTGCTCCGACAGGCTCACACTCCAACCTGGCAGCCCTTCTGTCCTCTCTTTTCTTATCTGACTGTCTCAAGGGCCTGGGATTTCTCTCGCCCCCCAGGAACTGAGATGCAAGCCACGAGGGATAGGCCAGGGTGTGCATGAGAACCGGTTTAACACCCAGTTGTGGCCCATCCTTACCAAAGGGCCCTGCAAGGTGTCTGCTGAGGTGCCCTTTGAAGGTCCTACCTTTTGACTGCACCTAAAACCACCGAATCGGAAGGAAGGAGAGGTTCTCTTCCTCAAATGTTTACTCAGAAGTGGGTCTCTTCCTTCTCTGGTTGAGATAGGAGAGGCATATATGGAGTGGGAGGTAGGTCTCCCAGAGAGGTACGCTTACATCAGCAGTGACGTGATGGAGTTTTGCCATTTTTCTTCTTCTTCTCTCTCTCTCTTTTACAATTTGACGTTTTCAATGGTCTTATTGTGGTTTTAAAAACAACAACAGGTTAACTGGATTGGGGTTACACGAAGGCCAGAGGGACCAGTGATTGGCTCCACCTTGCTCAAGCTCAATGCAAGAAAAAGAAGGGGACTTTGGTCTCGGCATAGCCCCCACCCCGGCCTCAATTCTGTGATTTTTGGAGGTTGGGGGGGCGGACAGGTGGATGGACACGGCAAAGCACTTTCTGGTTTTGTTTGTTTGTTTGTTTTGGTGAGGTTGTGCACATAAGCAGTGACTCTGGTTGGAACAACCACTTTAACATGCTTTTAACTCCTGCTTTGCTCTCTCTGACAAAAAGGTGTTAAATTAATTGTACGTACCCCTCGTTAAAGGAGGACAACGCCCTCCGTCTTTGATTTCCCCAGCATTAGCATGGTGGCCTTTCTCCTCATTCCGTGGGATATCTTTGTCTGCCCCCTGCCCCCACCATAAGGACTGCATCCGTATTTCCAAGAAAACTTGGAAATCTGCTCCCTATAAGTCGATTGCTCTGTTACTCCTATCTGGATGACACGCTACGCTTGTCCTCAGAGTTTGGAAAAGTGAGAGCGGGGTTGGACTACAGCTCTTTGGACTATCAGTGGCCATCCCGGCTGGGAGAACTGGGGGAGTTGAAGTCCAAAACATGATGTTTCCATGCTCTGTGTATGGGTGTCACGCACGAGATGAGTGGGTCATCTGGGGACGTTCCCATGTCGTGATCCCTCCCGTACCAGGACTGGTGACAAAGACATGGTAAATTCCATGGGACACATCCAGTCAAATCTGACTTTTTCTGTGGAGTGTAGGATCCACTGGTCAGAAAGAATAAATTTCCCTGAAGCCAAAATGTAGGTACTGTGGCTGCTGCTCTGCTGAAAACAATCTTCCCTGGGTAGTAAAATGTGATGGGTGTCCCCTTGTAGATACAGAACATGAAATCTGGAAAATAGTCCGGGGTGCTCTCCGGAGAATACACAGTTTTGCCTTTGGTCGTCTGATTTTTGTCTACCAGTTTTTCTCCCCTGGCATTTGAATTTTTCTTTCTGGAGCAAAGCATTTTGCCTAGACTTGTGTTTAGGTCAGCAATGGGAATGTTGATGCCCTATCCCAGTAGATCTTTTTTTACCCCAACCTAGCCAGCTTCTATGTGACACAGAAAAGATTGGACATCAAACTTCACTCAGAATATGTGTCAGAACCACTCTTAGATATAGTGACATGAAGTACACCCAATAGCACTCAGCAGATAACCAGAACAGGAAGTCCAGCCAATAGCTCTCAGTAGATACAGGATGTACAATATCATTAGGTGGAAGGAGAAGACAAAGTGGTCAGACCAAGTGTCTTCTGGGCTGGACAAGTCAGAGTCTGGAGAAGGAGCAAAAATGGAAGCCATCATTTGCAAAGTAAGGATTATAATGGGTGAGGTACCATTATAACCCTCCCTTGGTACCTCCATGAACTGAAATTGTAGGCATATTCAGAGAGGGGTAGCAGCTTGACGCAGTTGTCCTGCTACTCGAAGGTTGTCTAATAGCACAAGGTTCTGCTTCAGGCTCTGATTTCTGCAGTCCAACTGTCCATCCTTTTTGTGGACGATGAACAAAAGAAGGGTACACTTACGTATTTAAATAACTGAATAACAGCACTTTCCACAAACTGGTTCCCTAGTCAGTAAACAATCTCCCAGGGAGACCATGTCATTAAAAAATCTTATGGATATAAAGCTATGCCATTTTGTTCCCTATTATAAGTGAGCACACCAAGGAGGTCTTTTTGATGAAAGCATCCACCGTAGCTAGAACTGTGGCCTAGCTCTGGGGCAGTAGTGGTTCCATGACAGGACCACAGTTTTCCAGGTCCCATCTGATATGGGGAAAGGCAGTGGAAGCCTGGATCTTTTGCACAAATGCATAGAATACATAGCAACACCATACCTTCTCTTCCCATCCAGAATCTCTTCAAATCTTTGGGTATTTGGTGACGTGTTTTACGCAGTCCAGAGTGCATGGGATCATAATAATGTTGTAGGGCTGGTTAACTTGTGGGAAAGTACAAGTACAAAGAGGCCAATTGGGCACAAGATGATCGGTTAGGAGGAGCTGACTGTTCTTCCTAGCCAGAGTAAGTTTCTATGTGGGCATAGGGGTCTCTCTACTTGGCAGAGAAGGATGACCAAGATGGGGTTCTGAATGGTAGCAGCCAAATTCTGTTCCTACAAGGTACATCTAGAGAACTTCCTGAGATCTCTGCAGAGGGCATCAGCCTGGCACTTTTGACCATGTGAAGTTTGGACAATATAGAAATTAAACCGGGGAGAAAGAAGGGACCTGCCTGAAGCAGAAACCTCTCTGTTTGAGGTTCCAGAGTTTGAGGTTTCAGAATCATAACGCTCCTTCCAAACAACCGCTATATTGGAAGGGCAACTAAAACAGTTCCTCCCCTCTAACTTAGATAAATCTCATTGAATAGGTTTGGAGTTATTGTAGACCGAGGAAACCCAGTGTGTGTTGCGGTTTGAGTCTCGAATTATGACTCTGGAGAGCAAGGTTCGAATCCCCGGCCAGCCACGGAAACACACTGGGGGGCCTTCGGCAAGCCTACATTCTCTCAGCCTCAGAGGAAGGCAAAGGCACCCCCCTCCCGTACAAATCTTGCCAAGAAAACCCCGTGATAGCTTCGCCTTAGGGTTTCTATAAGCTGGAAGTGAGTTGAAGGCACACAACAACAACAAGACCTAAGACTGTCAAACCACAAGCCTAGTTTCCTGACAGAGCACAAGTTCTACGGGCCAGACTGACAAAAATGCTAGTCAACTTCAAGATGTCTGGAACAAGGGACCCTGGTCATACCTCCTTCAAAGAGGTCTAAGCCTAAGGCGTTGGCTTGGCTCCTGTTATCGGCCCAGAAGAGACACAACCCTTTACAACAGAAGTGGGCAAAGTGTGGCCAGCAAGTTGCATGTGGTCCTGAGGGACGTTTGTGTGGCCCTTGGGGCTCCCAGGAGTAAAAGAATTGCATTTTTAAAAAACATCTTTGCCCACAAGACCCCTCAAATGCCCTCTAGGCCCAAGAGAGCCCCCCCCCTTTTTAAGCAGGTATTGAACAGGAAGTGAATCCCACTCATTTCCTGTTGATAAAAGAGGCCTCTCCTTGGCCCTAAGAACACGGCAAAAATGCCTCATGGCCCCTAGAGGGAGTTTTCAAGGGTTTTAAAAAACTTTTTGGGGGGAACGATGGGAATATGGCCCTCCAAGATCTCCGAGGAGGTTAAGGTACCCCCAGCCTTCCACATTTGCCAACCCCCACTTTACAGTATAATCCAGCAAAACAAGAGGAAGGCCGTCGCTCCCAAACAGCTTACGGCAGAGGGAGAAATCACAGGGAGGCAAAGAAGAAATAATGGAAGAGGCGGAGAGGAGACATGGCCGCAGGCTTTGGCTGCGCGGGGATAAGGAAGGAGCAGGGGTGAGGAGAAAGAGGGTGGAAGGAGTTCATCCCTCTCCTTACAGATCGGACCAGGTGCCTGCCTCCCTCCCAGCCCTACTGCTTTGATTGGTAAATCTTGTTCTGCTTCAGAGGCCCATTTTGACCTGCCTGAGGGGTAGCCAAATGGCTTGTTTCCACTACCGTGAACCTAGATGTTTCTAAAGTTCGAAAGTCAGGGGTGTCAGGAGGCTTCAGGGTGGCAGTGAATTGGCTCCAGGTCTTCTCTGGAGCAAGCCAAAGTTCAGCACCTTGAATAGATTCAGCACCACGGAGAGCTCAAAACAGGACCGGTACCTTGGACAGCAATTTTTAAAGATCAAATTAAAACTCAAAGTAAATTCACCACTCCATTGACATGGAAGCAATCAGATACCGCTGGGGGAGGTTAAAACTGGGGGAAAAAAGCCATGCGGCATAGGAAGAAATGGGTCTGATGGTCACAGCAGCCCTTGTGCTGTTTTCAAGAGTTTTTTCATTAGTCTCCCTGGGAAAACTCTGAGATGAGACAAATGTTCCATTTGTCCAACAGTTGAGCTTAGCCCACGCAAGGAAGTCTGTTGCGCCAGTCCTTTTGGCTCACTCTCCTCCACCCGACGCGGATGCGGATGCTGTCCTGCCTCCACATAAGATGGGGACCCCTTGCACCAGAAGAGGCTTCTCTCTCACTTTCCAAACATGGGGGCACTCAAAGGTGCAAAGGTGTACAATCAAATAGCTCCATGGTTCAGAATCCTTTTTAAAAGAGAATCTCTCTCCTCCCTCATATTCCCATTTGATTTTCTTAAGAAACACTAAAATATGGGAACAATTTTCTAATGCATCCTGGAGACTGGGGATGGGCTGGGGAAATGCTAAACCAGTCGGAGGGTGGGGTGGGGTGGAATTAAACGTGGTGTTTTTAATATCTGGTTTTCTTAACACTTCTTCCTCTTTGGCATATGATGGAAGATAACTTTCAGACTCAAAAAGACTTTGTAGCTTCTTTCTGCTTGGCAGGGCAGGGTCACAAAAGGAAAAAAAATAAGAAAATCTTTACTGAGTGTCTGTCTCTTTCCTTCTTTTCTAGTTCTTTGGTTTTTTCTCACTTTTGATTTTAAAAAAATCATGGCTATTCTCTTACTCTCTCTACGGTTTGTCCTGAGATAACGGATTCTGCCTGTTTCTTCATTTTTCAGACAACCATACACCAACAGATGACCTTATTTAGCAAGGCCTGCATGGTGCTTTCTAGGGCAAAACAGACAACCTCATGAATACATTTTATCTTGATTTGGGAAGAAAATCCCCCGAAATTTCATTGATTGTGGTTATTTTCAAGACCAAACTCTCTTTGACTTTGTAAATTGGTACCTCCTTGGATAGCATCCTCTGGAGAGTATCATGAGATCATTTGCACAAGACGTTGGCAAATGGAAAATTCATGTATGTTAAATAATGCACATTTCAAGTAACGAACTGCCTAAAATATAATGTAGGACATGAAGGAAATCCAATGGAAAAAGATCAAGTGAAGGGTGGGAAGAAGAGGATGAGGAAAGGGAAAGACTAAAACCAAATTGTAAGTCCTTTGGGTGAAGCAGTGCAGAACCCCAAAAGTGAAATTTGGCAACAAGGGTTCATATCCTACCTTGCCTATGGATTAATTGTGGATTTGTAACTAAGTAACAGTTCCGGGTCCAGCCTCCCAAACCTACTTTAACAGGCAGCAGTCACTCTGAGCAATGGAGGTCTATGCTATTGGTGATCAGGGAAGAAATCCATACGCACCATACAAGATGCTAGTCGAAAGTTCCATGCAGCCTTACAAACTTATCACAAGGTGACCCAAAGCTGAATTTGAAGTTAAATTTTGCATTTCTGCTTTAGACCAGAGTTTGGAAGTCATAAGTTACGAGCAGTGTCCTTACCTGTAACAAGTCATTTTTCTTGGTAAGGAAGGTGGAATGAATGTACATATCAAGGAATCAAATGTGATTGAAGTTGCTCTCTTGGCATAAGAAGTAGTGGTTTCTAACCATTTTAAAAAAATAATCCTTGAAGGGCATTTAAGATATTTTTGAGAGACATCACGATACTTTTTTCCCCCCAATTCTTATGCCATTCTCTCATAGTAGCAGATGGTAGCCCCAGTGTCAATGAGGTATTGAATCTGATTCAAATTTCAGTGTGAGCTTTAAAAGCGTCATCCAATGTGATGAACCTGTTTTTGGGACAGGGTTGAGTCCCTTGGATAGCTGCTTTAAAATTCAGGCTAAAACATGAAGCCAACATGCCACCCTGGTTCCAGTCTGGCTTATGAAAAAATAAAACTATAGAGCCCATCAGAGTTGGCTACAGGATGATGTCACAAAACTGGCGAAGAACGAGAGCAATGCCAGCTCGCTCCTAATTAGATGGCATTTCCTGCATTGCATTGCCCTCACTCTGTGCAAGAGGTTGGTATTTGCGACCACTAAATCAATACAGGACTGGGTTGTTTATCTCCCTTTGGCTGTAGAAGGAGCAGCACTTGCCTGTCTGCTCTCCCTCCCTAAGGATTTCTTTAAACTGGCCATTCTTTCACAGACACCTCTGAAAGCCACTCATGCAGAGGACTGTCCTCTGTAAAGCTGGACGCTTAGCCATCCATCTCACAAGATTCTTTGAAGCAAGCCAGGAACACTGAAATTATACCAGCTCTTATAAGTCTTGTATTGTGAAAAGCAGAAAATGTGTACCTGAGGATACAGGGCAATGGCCACTAGGTGGCAGTAAAAGGCTAAGATGACTTACTTTTACACAAAATATACTATATTTACTTCTTAGACGTGAACCAAAGTGCACGAGGCATTGCTTTTCCACAACAATCCGGAAGCTGAACCACACACACACACATATACGAACTATGCCCTTACTTGTGACTAACAGTGTCCCCAAATTCTTTTGGTGACATACCTCTGGTTGCACCAGTACTTGTAACTTTCAAGACATTGTGGAAGGAGGTATTCAGTATCTCCTTGGACAATGTTTCCTCCCTACACACAAACACACACACACACACTGCATCCAAGGCAGGCTTACAATGCCAGTGTGTAACCTCACAGCCGTTTAGTGACTGGGGAGGGTAAGGGGGGCTGCCCAGGCAGCATCTGGCCACAGCTGTGTAGCAAGCAGAAAATCTTAATGGCCTGAAAAAAAAATCAAGCAAAGGAAGTATGGCAATTCCCGCTTTGGAAAAGTTAGGAAGTTGGACAATAACTCCCAGAATCCCCAGATACTAGAGGTTTCTGGGAGCTGCAGCCCATAGCCAAGATCGTTTTGGTAATTTACACAGGCATAGCTGGGGACTGCACCAACCTGATTATGTTTCCAGACATTTTCAGACATACCGAACATCTCCTTATGCAATGGCTTTGTTGGGTCATGCAGCGAACGGCGGGTGGCACCCAGCTCTGCCTCTGCCTCCTGCTTTCTGGTTGGCTGCCTTTGCCCTTCCTCTTTGCCACTCTTCCTTCGACTTCAGTCCCCAAACGTCTGCATAAATATGCCCCCTTCAGAACTTGGTCCAAACCCTAACTAATGCAAGCCTTGGCAATTCCCAGAGGAAAGGGTTGGTGTGGAAAGAACCCTGAATAGATCTTCTATCAGGAGCTTTGTGGCTGTTGGAACTAACCTTTCCATAGTGCCTGAGGCCATTTCTGCGCTACACTGTTATAGCGCTATTATTCCATTTCAACATCCTGTGCAGTTCTGGGATTTGTAGTTTACTGAGGCCAAAGAGCTTGGAATTCTAAACGCCCCTCCCTGAACTGCAAACCCCAGGATTCCATAGGATGTTGAAAGTGGAATAATAGCATTATAACAATATAGGGCAGAAATGGCCTTAGAGCTGCGCACTCCGTCCTGTGTTCCATAGGAGAGTGTCTCAAAGATCACAGGATTTTTCAGATCTGTCTCTGAAAGAGGGAAGGAAGGAGAAGAGCAGGGGAAAAGAAATTGGTCAGCCTTGGTGAGAAGCTCTTCAGTACAGCTGGCTTCCTCTCAGTTTCTTGATGAAAATGACAGATAAGCCCAGGTACCAAACCCAAATTAATTCAGCACCTAGGACAGATCCCCTAAAGTTCAACTGGCCAAGTTATCCACCCCACATTTTAATCCAGACTTTAGAAGGGGCTTGCCAAAGTGCTGACCTCAATCCTCAGAATAGATTCAGTGCTTTGAATGGCTCCTTTAAAGTTCAGACTGAAATCCAGAGTGGATTTACTATCCCTTTGCTGGTCTCTGGATCCCTGTAAACGTAAGTGTGCAAAGCAACTTCCAGCCCAGCTAGACTGCTATCACATGCATCTTCTCCCATGATTGCCATTCCCAATCGTCCCAGTATAGATTGGCTCCATTTTTTAAAAAAAGAAGTCAGGGCTCCTGTACCTTTAATAGTTGTGTGGAAGAGGGAATGTCAGCAGGTGCACCTTTTGGGGCAAGCTTCGCCTGCTGAAATTCCCAATTAAAGGTACAGGAGCTGTGAGCCCTTTTTCATGGGACCAGAGAATCAACTCATTTGAAATGTGCTGCTTGGGGAGGGAGTTCTATGGAATTAATGGAGTGCCAAAAAGGCAAATAAATGGGTTCAAGAGCAAATCAAACCTGAATTAGAAGCCAGAAGTATCTAAATTAAGGCTATCATACTTTGGGTGTAGCAATAACAGGATGTCTTGGAGATGCTTAATTAATAGGGCACCACAAGTTGAGAGTGATTTGACATCAACATCCTTATACCTCAGGACATGGGCAAGGAGGAAGACGCAGCCTCCCTACGGCTCTATGATGAGAGGAGCTTCACCTTTTGAACTGCTGTCTGCTGGGAAGGTTTTCAAGGGCCACTCAGGGTTGTGCAACTCTAAAGGTCCTCCATTCTCTGTAGAAGAGAAACTTAAGACGTCAGAGGAACAAATCAAAACTCCAGCCGCAAGGTGGCACTCTAGATTCAACTTCTGAGTCAACTGGCTTGTCACTCAGTGCGAATTGCTAATCACATTGCAGGGGAAATTGCTGTCTATGCACAGCAAAGATGGATCCAGTCTCTTCAGATGCCCATATATATTTGTGTGTGTGTGTGTGTATGTTGGAGAATACAGGGGGGCATGCTGTAGATCGCTAGCATGACCCACAGTTTAACTGTCCTTAAAAGCAAGACAAAAAAGTTGTTCAGTCCCATAAAGCTGCCAGTGAATGAGGCCAGCTGGTTTGGCTAAAAACTGCTCAGTTTATTGAAGGAAGCATGAGTACATGTTCAGCAGGTTTACGTAAAATCCATGTCTGGACAAAGACATCAGTAGCAAAGAGAATACATAAAGAGAAATATAGACTACCTGTTTTCAGGCTGCTGTTGAGTAGTAGCTTGTCAACAATTCTTCACACCATGGGATGAACGAGGGACAGGGAACTTTGTTAGTCAAAACACTACCTTTGTTATGTGAAGCGAAGGCTGAAGAGACTCTCGGGAAAACCCTTATCTATTTTGTGTGCTGGGAACTGCTGGGCTTCTGCTAGCAGAGAGGACAGTGCAGTAAACAAGAACATATGTAACCCTTAACATAGGAACATACAGAGCCGTCTTGGGCTGTGAATGTCAACAATACACACACACACACACACACACACACACACAAGCTGAACTACAAGTCCCATTTTTAAATATAGGCAAAGAGACAAGATATGAAGAGGCTGCAAGTAATAATAGATATGGAATATTAGATGGTGGCTTTAAATATAGCATCCAAAGAATATGAGTCAATACAAAGGAAGCAGGGTTGGAAACAGAGAAAGAACTCTTCTTCCACCTGGGCCAGAGCCTGGAAAAGTTACTTTTGGGAGACTACAACCCTCTGAATTCTCCCAGCCAGCCTGCTGGGGGTTACCTAGCTGAAAAGTTGGCAATTCCAGACAATTAGAGTTGATACCTTTTTAAGGCAGGAATGCAACAGGTTAAGCTGCCACCACCCAGCCTAGTGATGTAGTAAAGGCTACATCTGTTGGAGAGCTGCCTGTTATTCAATAAATATTATTTATTATTTATTTCTAGTCTCAAAGCATCACTTCCCAGCCTACCAGATCTCCTGAGGTGATGTACAATAGGCAAAAATCATTTCAGACAATACAGAACAATGACAAAAACACAAAAACAACTTTAAAAAACTAAATACTAAAATAATAGGCCTTAAAATAATTTTAAATAAGCCAGAGCAGTTTCAAACACCAAAGGCCAGGCAGAACAACACTGTTTTAGCTGCCCACCAGAAGCCCAAAACAGATGAAGCCAACCTAACTTCATGTGGCAGGGAGTTCCACAGTCAGGGTGCTGTTACAGAGAAAGCCCTATTAGGTGGGCACATCAGGCTAGCCTTGCAACACACTGGGACATGCAACAGGGCCTCCACTGAAGATCTCAGATTTTGGGCGGTCTCATATTGGAAATGATGACGACGATGATGATGGTAACAACATCAACAATAGCACAATTAATGCATAGCTCCACGTGTGGAAATTTATTTTCTGTCACCCCAGTGTAAGATCTTGGACTCAGTGTCATGAGGCATTGTGGTTTTTCATGTTTAACCTTCTTTTGTTTCAACCTTTCTGGGGTTGGACAGTTTAGCCTCAAGGCTGCCAGTTGCCAACCACCAATCTATAAATCTCCGCTCTGTCTCAATATACATAGGACCAAATGTGACCTAGAATATCTTTTTCCTCCCTGTTTTCCTACTGCGTGTTCATGGAGGGCCCATTCCGCATGTTAATATAGGAGCCTATTTATCACCGTGTCTAGGAACGTATCTTTTTTTCTATTATTATTTAATTTTGTGCAGGTTGAAAAATGCACTGCAATCAGGTTTGGTATTTGGTTTAATAGAGGTGACATAACAATTCTGCTTTGCTTCCATCCGAGATCTCGATAAAGAATGGAGCTGAGACGTGATAGATTTCAAGACAGAATATTTATGACTTCCCAGTGATTATATATCTTTTCACCAAAGCAGGAGTTTATTGCGAGGGTGGACGTTGTAGACTGTGAATGTACCTATCTGTGTATATTTTAATCCAGACTGCAGGCAGCTGGCATGAGGCAAGACATTACATGGATAGTTGCCACCTTTGTTGGTGTTCCTGAGCCGGTGATTTAAAGAGCAGCAAAAAGAAAAAGAAAAAAAAAAAGAAGCCATTCACGATCAGCTTGGTGTGGAGATTTGGGCCAGAAGCCTCTTCATGACCGTACTCTCCATCATTTCACGGATGAGACCTGAGACGTGTGTGGCCAAGCAACATCAGAATGTGGCCAAGATGAGAAAAGTTATTAATGAGGAGGAACAGGCAAGCTAGGAGAGGATGCCGCAGTTTGCTTTGCCTGAGCCTGCTGGGAAAGGCAAAATCCTGCCTCCTCCTTTTCTCTCCTACTGCTGAGTTAATGGAGTGCAAGCTACTTTTGCACTTTGATCTCAGTTTGCAGCAATTGGAGTAAGCTGAGAGTAAAGGGGAAAAGTGGGAGGAGGAGAGAGAACCTGGGACGTTTTAAAATCAGCTCAACAAGTGGGAAGAGGGAAGGTTAGTCAGGATGGTCCCTGGCCGACTGGGCCAGTTGGACGGCATCTTTGTGATTTCTGTGTATGTGTCATCAAGTCGCTTGTCAGCTTGTGGCAACCCCATCATAGGGTTTTCTTATGTAAGGACTACTCAGAGGTGGTTTTGTCAGTTCCTTCCTCTGAAATATAGCTCACAGTACTTGGTATTTGTTAGTGGTCTCCCGCCCAAGTAGTAACCAGGACTTCCAAGATCGGTACGAGTTACATTAGCTCACAATAGGCTTCTTTCGAGGACTGGATTTCCAAGGGGTAAGACTCAAATTGCTTTGGGCATAGCCTTGCATACTAGTAAACATTAGAGTGGGGTTAGAATGGCCACCTGTGTGTGTCTTCAAGTTACCTCTTGACTTACGAATTTCATAGAGTTTTCTTAGGTGAGGAATACTCTGAGGTGGTTTTGCTGGTTCCCTCCTCTGAAATGTTACCATAGAATTCAGACTATAAATTATAGGTCCAATGTTGGGCAAAAAATAAAAGATAATAACAGTAGAAATACACACACATCCACACACACACACACACACACACACACCAGTGTAGACACCATGCTAGGGGCAAAAAAATCTCCTCTTGCTGCTTTTCTGAATAGAATCATAGAATCTTAGAGTTGGAATGGACCACAGCAGCCATCTAATCTGACTCCCTGTCGTACAAGAATATACAGCTAAAGCATTCCTACGAAATGTCCATCCAAAGGTAAGGGGATTTTTACACCTGGTGTCTGCCCCTCACCGGCCCACTCCCAGCATCCCACAATATATTTCTAAAAAATCTAGCCATATAGGGAATGCTACTTTAGCCCGCCCAAATCTTTCCCTTCTGCTTATCATTTTCTGACTAGCAGGTGAAGGAACGGCTCAACAGCTGGCAAAGGCTCCTATGCCTTGGACAGAAGATCCCTAGTTTGAGGTTGGATGCCCCCTTTTTAAAATTTTGGAGACAAAATGAGCTTAACCGCCCCCTCCTTCCTTTCCTCACTGTGGTTCCATCTCCCTCCTGCTTCGGGGTCATCTGTGTTTTGCTTCCTATTGTCTTCCCTGGATTTGTTCTGCCCCTGGGGGCCCAGCGAGCTCAGATGCCCCCGGTTTCATTCAGAGCGCCTTGTGCTATTGTTCCCGGCCTGACAGGTGTATAATTGGATGATTAATGTGGCTTCATTAGCCTGTGATTGAACCAGCGATGGCCATGCATTGTATTTAAAGCCTTCCCAGAGACCGTCGTGAGGAGGGGGGGGGAGAATCGGGGAGGGGGCTGCCCTTCACCCATCTGTTTAAACCTTTTGTCATCACCAGCGACTAAAATCCTTCCCCAGGCTTGCATTCGAGTGCCGTTTCAATGTGCACCTTCTCCAGGCCTAGTTCAGAGCCGCCAACATTTCACAGACGAAGACGTGGCCACGCGTGGCCACGCAGCATCAAGAGCGTGGTCAAGACGGCAAACGCTACGAAGGAGGAAGGACAGACAAGCTAGGAGACGCTGCAGCACTTTGATTTGGCCTGAGTGTACAGGGAAGGGCAAGACTCCCCTCCTCAACTGCATGTAAGCTGCTTTTGCACTTTAGATTCAGTTTGCAACAACTGAAGTAAGGACAGGACAAAGGAGGAAATTGGGAGAAAGAGAAAAAAAACCCCTCATATACAGCTTAATTGACCTGATTGTTTGATTTCAACATGGACATATTTTTAGGTTTGAACAACAAGTTTGCAGAAACGTGTTCAAATGCTGGTCTTTTTGTGTCGTAGGAAGTTATCCCTATTCTTTCCATGTTATTTCTGCAGATGGTATCAAATTTTCTGTTAAAGAAGTAACAGCCAGGAACAGGTGTTCTTCATTAACTGAAGCAAGCCTGTATCTACCGACCTACCTATCCATCTATCCTTCCAGCCATCACTAAGGAATCTTTGCAGATCACCATTACCATCTCTGTGGAACAAATAGCTCTTAAAGTCACAGAAGCTGGCCCCAAAGCCTGGCTGGCAATCCTGTAGGAAAGAAAGAAAAATGTGTTGGGAAGTTCGACAGGTCACACTTCACTCCGGCCTCAGATAAATGGCAGGGAAAGCTTCACCTGTTAAATTTCTGCCTCTTGGTTTGCTGAGAAGGGTCAAACTGAAACAAACAATTAGCAGCTCTGCTTCCTTGGGTTTTCCCATTGACCAAATAATAAATTTGGGGTCTCAGGACCCCACCTTGCTGCTTGCTTCTTTTAACTGGAATTACTGAGGTTTGAACCTGGGACCTTCTGTGGGGAAAGCAGGTTCCAGTAGCTCCCATGTCAGTAAATATGGTGAAGCCATCTTGGCTTTTGGAGAGCTTCTAGGTGCTCTCCAAGGTCCTGAACCCATTGGGGCTATGCTTCAGCACCTTGGATAGCTCTGAATGGAAATCTGGACTCGCAGTTGCACTGACGTGGAAGGCATCTGGGAAGACTGCTAGATCCTGGCCTCTTTGAAAACCCAATCCCTGCACCCCCAGCTGTGCTGGAGTACTACAATCCCCATCATCCCCAGTGAACCTTGCTGATAGAGATGCTCCTGAACAATGGGAAAAGTTGTTGTTGTTGTTGTTTTGAGGATGGCACCTCCCAGAATCCCTCAGATAGCAGGGAATTCTGAGAAGTGTCAGAAAAAAGAGCAACTTTTTTTTCCTCATGTGCTACTCCAAAAGATTAGCCGAATGTAATTTGAACTGCAGGGAAATGGGCAATGGTGGATGGATGGGCAGGCAACAACATTCTCCTCCTCTATAAATCACAACAGTGCATTGCATAACCTTTGACTAGGGCCCAATTAAGTAATGCTTAGGAGAAGTTCCTTATTTGGATCAACTATTTGGGATATTCTGAACTGCAGTTCACAAAGGAACTATTTCAGGCTTTGAGGTTAAGATAGACTGTAGCCCTAAACCTTCATGTGGCTGTCCAGATGTGTTTGGAATATGAGTTCCAGCAACCCCTAGTCAGCACAGCCAATAGTAAGGAATGCTGGGAGCTGCAATCCAGCTACATCTGGAGCAGTGCATAAATCCCACCCCTACCCTAAAAGACATCAAGTTTAAGGGCCCTCATAGCACTAAATAATATACTCTGAATGTACTAGAGACCCTCACCGTAAGGAGGCAGCGTGGTATAGCAGTTTTACGTTGGGCTTGGAGACCAAGAGGCAAGGGTTCAAATTCAGCTGTGGAAGCCCGGTGGGTGGCCTTAGGCAAGTTACGCCCTTGAAGCCTCAGAGGAGGGCAATGGCAAACCTCATCAGGAGAGACCTTGCTGAGAAAACCTTGTGGTACAGTTGCCTTAAGATGTAGTGGACTTGAAGACACATAACAACAACATCATAATCTAAGGGCCCCTAGACTGCAATTTACTTAGTTTGCACATAAAATTCAACACTGCCTGGACCATCTTTGGGAGGCTGAAAGAATTAGACCTTCCACCATGCTAATTCCCAAATGTGTCCTCTCTTTGAGCAACAACTGGTGCTCCAAACACACACACACACACACACACAATCCTGTCTGCTCCCCCCCTTCATCTTCTCCTTCCCCCTTCCGCACAGCCCCTGCTCCCCAGAGAACTGCAGCTTGACTGGTGAGCCTCGCTGGGTGATAAATGACTTTATTACGATTCTTATTTCCCCAGCTCCCCACCCCTTTCTATTTTTTTCCTGCTGGAAAGCCCGGTTCCCGACACCTAATTCTACCTCTTTGGCACGGCCCATCCATCATCCCCACACCACCCTCCCACCCCCACCGCACCGAACCTCTCGCAGTGACATTACCCACCCACTGCTGCGCCTGCGAGGATGAATCACGCAGCCAACACCAGGCCATGGGTGCCCTGTAAATAATTAGCATGGCCTACATCTCCCCACAACACCCCAACCGCTACCATCTCATCCTTGTTTGTTCATCTGTCCCTAGCAAGCTTCCAGACTGGGGATGGTTTGGCCGTGTGTGTGTGTGTATCTGTGTGTGTGTGTCTGTGTGTGCACGCGCACATGCAAAAATGAGAAATGGATAGGACTGTATCCTCCAGAAGCAATTCTCTGAAGGAAATAAGCGTGCAATCCGCAACCATGCCAAAGAGGTAGAATCAGGCAAGGAGTTGTGACTCCCAGCATACATGATACACATGTGATGGTTTCAGTTTGAAAAACAAACGAATGTATAAACTGAGGTCATTGCAAAGTGCAAACCTTCCCATGTAGGGTTGCCAGGTCTCAGGAACTGCACCTGAGTCTCCAGCTTTTTTGGGCTATCTCCCTAAACTGCAAACCCCAGGATTCCATAGAATGTTGAAAGTGGAATAATAGCACTATAACACTCTAGTGCGGAAGTGCTCTCAGTGAGAAGGACTAGCCTCCTCATTTCATCTTAATGTGGAACAGTCCTTTTAGCTAAGAGCTCTCTCTTAATCTCCAAACAGGAAAAATATCATCATTGCTACTTGGTCACCAAGCAAAGTAACAACACTGAGCAACACATTTCAATGACTCGGTGCCCTTGTGCAATGTGCAGCTGTGACATGGAATGAATAACCGCAATGCACACCTTGCTGTATGCACAATGCTGCTTCCACCACTGTTGGCAGAATACATTTGTTGCACTGTGGCAAAAGATTTTCCCCTCATGCATAGCATGACTTACATGTGCATGTCACTAACAGGAGGCCAGCCCAAGTCTAACAAATAAAGAAAAATTATACACACCTACACATATGTGCATTTTTCAAGGCAACATTCTCGCCCTGAGATTCCTTCCCCTGGACCTAAGGACTAGAGAAGATGGCAGAGGCCCTGACATGTGGCAACCCTAGTTTTAAACCTTTCTGAAGCTTAAAACATTCCCAATGCTTTTTTGCTTTGGCCCTTCTCTTGCAGAGGGAGAAATACTGTTCATATTATTCCTGTGTGGTATTCTTTTTTTTTTCAAGTTAAGGAGAAACACCAATGTGTGAAGCAGTCTTTCAGGGCAGGTGCTGCAGGGCACACAAAAGGCAGACCATGGCGGCATTAATATTCCCCAAGGCAAAGGATGTCAGGTCGAATCTGATGGATCTCCGGTCTGCTCGTTCGGAGAGCTCTTAACTCTTCTAGCTTGCTCTAATCCCTCGCTGGCCACCAGGCCATCCATCAGGTTGTCCAGCTGTGGGCCCAGCAAGAACCATTATCCCCTTCCCATAATCAAGAGTCTGATGTGCAGTGAGATATATCACAGACAGCAGATGTCCTTACGAATTCTCCTCAGTGCCTTGGCAACAGGTAAAAGCCCAGACTAGTAGGATGCTGCCGTTGTCTCTCCTGTTGCCCAATTGATAGGCTTGGCAGTCTGCTTCCGCTTTGCTCAAATATGCTGTGCTGCCAGCATGCGAGAGGCCCCTTTCTCAATCTGCTGCCCTCCAGACATGCCGGATTACCACTCCCATCATCCCCAACCAGCCTTTTCCCCATGCATCTGGAGAGGACCAGGTGCGGAAAGGCTTCGATGAACATCTGGATCAAGATGTTGCATCGTGCACATAGAGCATAGCAGTCCACACCTGCAGTTCCATACCTCATCCCCAACAGCTGGCTTCATTCCTCTTCCAGTGCAATTTTTTTAAGCACCGGAGTGATAGCGTTTTCCAAATCATGGAGTTCATTGCTCCCCTCTCTGCCTAAAGAATACAGCAGGGATGGGCATCAGTCCCCATAGTCTAATGGCAAAGCTACTTCCTCTTCCTCTATCTAAAGAACTATAGCAGGAATGGGTGGCAGTCTTCCATTCCTTCCGCGGAGGGAACAAAACAGGACTCCTTGTCACTCACAGTGGATGCTCTCATTGGCCGGAAACAAACAGCTACAAGGCAACTGGAACTCAAGATCGGAAAGTATTCTGTAGCAAGTACATTAACTGCTTTACTTCACACAGTGCTGCTGGGTTTTGTCATGGTTCCAAAACTTGAGATGCCTGTTTGACCAGAAATGGTAAGCGAATAACCACATTTGGAACAGATAAAGGCCTGATTTACTTTATGGCTCCTTGCTCTTTGTTAAGCAGCAATGGTTGTTTTGTTTCAAACAACTGCTTCATAATAAATCTATTTGCTGCTGTTTTATTTCTTTAGGGACTATGGAGCAATGTTTAGATTTAATGATGCTGCTGCATTTTTGATTGCATTGTTTTCATTGTTAGATGCTGATTAACCCCTGGTCAAGCCAATTTGATTACTGCAATAGAAAGGTATGGTACTGGAAATAAATGATGATTTTGTTTGTTTGTTTTTAAGAGGAGTGCTGTAAACAGTGCCTCTGTCATAGCAAAAATCTGCTCTTTAGGGGTGGGAGGGAACACTTTAGGAATGATTCTGCTCAGAGTTTTCATAGGGGATGACTAGGGCTATTTCCACACTAACCTGTTATAGTGCTATTATTCCACATTCAACATCCTATGGAATCCTGAGGTTTGCAGTTTAGGGAGGGGCCTCAAAGGCCCTCCCTAAACTGCAAACCCCAGGATTCCATAGGAAGTTGAAAGTGGAATAATAGCACTGTAACAGTCTAGTGCGGAAATGGCCTAGGATCCTGTATGGAGTATAAAGTTGTCTATACACACAGGTTGACATCCTGGTAGACACATCCACATGCATAAATTTCCCTTACTTGTGTGTACGCACATTTTTGGGCACTGCAGAGGTTAATATTCCCTTCCTCGCCCTGCAGCATCATGTTCTCCTTCCAGCAGCTGACAACTGGAGCTGCTGCTGCTTCTTTCTGATGGGGGCTGAATGCAGAAAGGAGGCAATTCAGACAAAGATTAAGCAGCTGGCCTTGGATCAGAGGAGGAAGAACTGGAGATGTATCCACAGATGCAATACACTCTCATTATCCTTCTCCTAGGAGCCCCGAGCAGCCATATCTTTGTGGTCTGAAGATATTTTCACCCTCCTTCCCCTGTGCGGCAGCATCAGCTGTCCCTCCTGGGGCTTGAAAACTGCAGGGAAAGGGGGGAGTTCTGCGATTGAGTGAAAAAAACAAGAGAATTGCCCCTTCCATCCTGTCCAGAAAAGGACATACATGCATGTAAGTCCCATTGCTGCATGCATAATTTCACTTATAGGATGCCAGCTATAGTGTTCCAACAGGATTCCAGTTACATTGTGGAGAATTCCTTATACCTTTCATTTTTTATATCACAAGGAAGAGGCCCATAACAGCTTGGCTACTTCCACCCTACACTGTTATGGTGCTATTATTCCACTTTCGACATCCTTGGGGGAATTCTGGGGTTTGTCGTTTACCGAGGCCAAAGAGCTCGCCGGCTGAGAAGCCTGAAGGCCCCTCTGTAAACTTCAAGCCTCAGGATGTGGAAAGTGGAATAATCGCACTATAAGAGTGTAGTGCAGAAATGGCCCTGGAAAGGCTAGACCAACACATTTTGCTGCCTGAGGCAAACAAGAGGACTCCTTCCAATTCCACCTTGCTTGGCAGATTTATCTTACCTCAGTGCTTGCTCTATGTGATGCTAAAGTCTGCTACACCCAAGCAGCAATATAGTTCACGGAGCTGCAAAGAAGATCTGTGGCATACGCACCTCCGTCCTCAGAGAAGAACGGCTGGGAAGCTCATGGAGAACAAAAAAACATTTACCACCCGAGGCAACTGCCTCACAATGCCTCAAAGTAGGGCCGGTTCTGATATTTGGTCCCTGAGCAAACACCCCCACCTCCGCCATGTGACAAGAACAAGAAGACACCAGAGGACAAAGTTAATTCGTTTTGGTTTTCTTTTTTCTCGAATTATTCTCATTTTTCATTTTAAAAAAACAAAAAAAAAACGATAAAACAAAGCACATTAAAAAAAACAAAAAAACAAAAACAAAAAAGAAACCCAAAAGGAAAATAAAACGTACCATTTAATTTACTTCCCCGTTCTGAGCATCAACACCAATAATTAATTAATAATTAAAACCTCCAAAAGGAAGGGGAAAAAAGGAGGGGGGGGAATAACGAAAACAGGAGAGAAAAAAAACAACCCCAAACCCTGCTTTGAACACCATCTCGCTTGGAAAAGAAGTCCGTGGAGGGAAAAAGGAGGCCTGGAGCTGAGCCAGGCCTCCTGGGCAGGGGCAGAGAGTGTACAAACGTGCTCACAGTCCGTGGGTGGTGGTGGGAAACGAAATACAGAGCAGGCTCCAACAAATCCAACGTTAATGCCTCAGCTTTTTCCCCTCCCCATGTCTCTCTTTTCGGGATGGCTGCGGCTCTCCGTCTCTTTCTTCTCTTTCCGTGCCTGGGGAAGGAGAGACTCCTTTCCGTCCGAGTCCGGCTTGCTTATTGCGATCTGTCGACTGGTCCCAAAACCTTGGCGGATGAGATGCCACTGGAGGGTCAGCACTCTTGAGGTCTTGAGGCTTACGCCTTGTTGGATTGGCTCTTCTTTTGGCAACAAAGGAGGGAGGGAGAAGGATCTGGGCCAAGGATGATAACACAGGACGCTCCATCCGTATTCAATCCATCCGGGCGGGTTGGGGGGGCTTGCTTCCTCTGGTCGTGTGTGGCAGTGCGGACGGTGGCCGTGCGTCGTGGCTCCAGAGGGGGATGCGGGGGGGAGAACAGTCTATGGCACAGTCTTGCACAGCGTGGGAGAAGTCAGGAGGAGGGGCGTTTTGGACCCCAAGGTGCCACGGGTCTTGTGCCCCTAAACCTGGTGGGGCGTGTTGGCCAGCACCCCAACTTAATCTGGAAGCCTGGGAGAACCAAAGGAGAGGAGGACGGTGAGTGCCGCTCAGACATTCTTGCATCTATCACGCAGGAATTCTGGGAGTGACCTATGCTGGATGGATACCATTGCATGAGCAGCTGTGCTTCTTAGGATGTAGCACAAAGGCAGTATCCTAATTGTGGATGTAAAACAACAATCACAAACACCACCACCACCACCCAAGAGATATACCAGTGTAAGTCATCGACAGCATTCTGGCCAGTGTATGTACAAATATCAAGCCTCCCCCACTTTTCGTCCAACTGTGACCACTTCCGCACTACGCTGTAATGCTACTATTATAGTACTACTATTCCAGTTTCAACATCTTGTGGAATTCTGGGGTTTGTAGTTTATTGAGGCCCAAGAGTTCTCTGGTTGAGAATTCTCAATGCCCTTCCCTCACCTGCAAACCCCAGGATTCCATAGGATATTGAAAGTGGAATAATAGCACTATAACAGTGTAGTGCGGAAATGGCCTTTGTTGACCATCTTTATGATACACAGGCCATTCCCAACTTAAAATTTACAGCTACAGACCTGATTATGGCAACGGTTAAATGGAGGCTTAAAGAGATAATGACCCAGCAAAGGGAACCTAAGGCAGACATCCATGCCAGTGGACCCCATCACAGTCCTAAGGCTACCTCAGGATAGTCTAGTGCTTATGCCAAAGAGGGCTTCAACATGCTCCTGGCTCTTAATTCAACCTGTGTTTTCTTGAGAAAGGCCCCAAGTGATAGACACAACCACCCCTCCCGCCCCATCACGTCAAGTTCCCGCAATACTCACTTCCCCTCTGGTGCCAGCAGTGAGCTTTACATGTAGTGCCATTGCCCCTCCATGCCCATTGCCATTCCCATTGGTCCTGGAAAGAGAGGGGGTGAAACAGAGGTAAACACCTTCCTGCATTACCGGAAGCCTGATCCCAGTTCTGTCTCACACACACAGAGACGGCAGCTTCTCCTCCGTGTAAACGCTGTGTTGCATCCCCCTCAAATGTGGTCAGCCTGGGTCACTGCAGGCAAGCTATCTTTGAGATGTGACAGGGAGAAGATTTGAGAAGAATCATTTCCAGTCACTCCAGAAAGGAGGAAGAACTAATAGACGGAGGTCCTTGTAGCCAAATGCAAAATAGTGAAATCAGCACTGAAATCTGCCAGGGCCAGCATTACTGTAATAGTTTCCCATCTGGCTACAGGGACGTAGCCAGGCCCTTCTGTGAATCTGTCCACTCCCTACAAAGCGGGGAATGATCAGGGAGTGTTTAATGAAAAGGAGGGATGATATATCGCTCAGCCTAGTATAGTTCTAGAGAGCCAACGTGGTGTACTGGTTGGAGCGTTCAACCACAACCCCGGAAACGAGAGTGCAATTCCCTACTTGGCCATGGAAACCACTGGGTGACATTGGGCGTTTCACATACTCTCAGACCCAGAAAACTCCATAGTAGGGTTGCCTTACAATCACCATTAGCCAGAAACAACCTGAAGATGTACAAGTGTAGTTCTTCATACAGACCTCTTACAATTACACTACACTGAGGCATACAGGATTGTGGCTTAAGGCATTTACCCCATCTCCTCCCACACCTCCAAATTCTGGGACTTTTGGTTATTTTTCCTACCACAGTCTAACATGGCTACCCCAATGGAAACTGCCGGAGAGATGTTGATAAAGTCCAAAGGAGGACCAAGTGGCTTCTCGGCAGAGTTTGGAAAAGTTCCTTTCGGGGACTACGGCAACAAGAGTTCCAAAAAAAGGAATGTTTCCAAACTTTGGCCATAGCTTATCAGCTATCCACTGGCCTTCCATATTCTCCCTCCCCCATGCACGTCTCCCGTGTTGGCAATCCCCATTCACCTGGGGGACGGATCGTCATGTGCTGCTGCCCATCCATGACATAGCCTCCCATTGGCTGCCCATCGGGGCTGTACGGTGCACCCTGACCTGTTCAGAAAAGAGGAAAAGCATTCTAGAAAAAAGTCTAGCCCTACTTCCAGGCTGTAACAAAAACTGAAAACAAAACAAAAACCAACACGCCCTTGCTATGGTTAGTTTCCAAAATCCCCAAACTCCAACTGTCTCAATTTTGCACGAACAGTCCAGATTAATTTTAAAACGTCCCAGTTTCTCCCTCTCACCTCCCCGCTTTGTTCTCAGTTCACTTCAACTGCTGAAAACTGAATCCAAAGTGAAAAAATAGTTTGCAGTACCAGCAACAAATACCCAATGCTGTAGGCTATATTTCAGAAGAAGGAACTGGCAAAAGCACTTCTGAATATTACTTTCCTAAGAAATCCCTACGAAATTCATGAGGTTGTCACAAGTTGACACTCAGCTTGAAGGAACACACACATACATACACATATACTTTGTCTCCCTCTCCCACACCCACGGGAATCTTCCCTTTTCCCCTCTTGAGGACAGAACATACTACCTGTCCGATTTGATTGGTCGATCATAGGCTGAACTATGCGCCTCCGGGCATTAATAAACCTACAGGAGACAGGAGAAGAGACCATGATTCCAACATGCTCTTGAGAAACCAGCTGGGGGTTTGATAGAGCCTAGGTTTTTTTCCAAATTTTCAGTTATATTGCTTGTCAAGAAATGCCATTCTGGTGAGAGGGCCTCCCTCCATTCCAACTGCTATTGCTCTGGCCTCTGCAGGAGAGAAGATCAGCCAGGCCCAGCTTCATTGTGCCTTGGCCCAGAAGCTGCTGAGAGGCCCTCTCTCCATGTTTCCACTGCCACTTCTCTGTTTTCTGAGGGAGAGAAGAGCAGCCAGGCACAGATCCACGGTGCCTTGGCCCAGAAACTGTTGAGAGGTTGTCTTTCCATGTTCCAGCTGCTGTGTTGTGACCGCTGAAGGACAGAAGAGCAGCCAGATACAGTTCCATCATGCCTGGGCCCTGTAGCTCCTGAGAGGCCCTCCTTTTCATGTTGCAGTGGTCCAGTCAGCTTCCCACCACCAACAAGCGAGGTTGTGACAAAGACTTGGGACAGGGATCCTGCTTCTGATTGTCACAGCCTCACTCACCGGTAGGGGGGAAAACAACATCTTTGTTGCATCCCATTCAGAGGCCGAATAGACCTCTTTCATCTGACCTAGCTGCTGGCTCGTAAGGTGGGTTGTGGTGGCATTAATGTAGTTTTACAATAAGACTATGGCCATATCCACACTACACTGTTATAGTGCTATTATTCCACGTTCAACATCCTGTGGAACCCTGGGGTTTGTAGTTTACTGAGTCCCAAGAGCTCACTGGCCAAGAATTCTCAATGCCCCTCCCTAAACTGGAAAGCCCAGGATTCCATAGGATGTTGAAAGTGGAATAATAGTACTTTAACACTGTAGTGGGGAAATGGCCTATGTAGTCCTACTGAATACAGAACAATTATAGATCTGTAACTGTTATAGTGCTATGATTCTACTTTCAACATCTTGTGGAATGACATCATTAAAGGCCCCTCCCTCAACTCCAAGGATGTTGAAAGTGGAATAATAGCACTACAACAGGCTAGTGCGGAAATGGCCTAGGTTACAAATGCATAACAGCAGTACTTCATACCAGCCCACATTATGTTTTTTAAAAAAACCATGGTTAACAACAGTTAAAAACACATTTATAACATAATTACCAAAAAAAAAAAAAAAGATAAAGAGACAGCGCATGACTTCACATATACTGCTGCCACATAATTTAAATCTCAAAGGTCTGACAGAATAAAAAAGCCTTCCTCTGATGGCTGGAAGAGAACCAACAAGTTGCTGCACGTATATTACGGTTGGCACAATTTTGAATTATTTTAATTGGTTTTAAATTGTCTGGTTTTTAATTGATAAACAATTGGAAATATGTTTATTTTTTTAAACATTATTGTTAATATTTATTGTTTTAAATTGATTTTATTGCAAGCCACCCACAGATCTTCAGATATAGGACGGGATATAAATTTAAATATTTAAATTTTAAAAATGCAGAACAAAGAAAGGGCATTGGAAAATCATGGACCCTCTGTGGCCAACTGGAAAAATGCCTCCAAATTTCCCGGTGCCCTGTTGTGTGGCTGGAACACCCATTGTGTAACAGGACATTGCATGCACTGACCTGTTGTGTGTCATCACAGTTCTCTAACACAGTTGCATATCATGTCAGCAATGCTGCTCCATCACTGTAAAGTTACACATCACAGCCTGTAATGCAGGCTTTTGGCCACTATTTAATGGGAAGAAAACCAACCAATTCTTGGCTTGGGTGCTCTCATAAAAGTTTCCAGAATGGGCCCTTCAAACAACTAAGCAGACTACAAGACTTAGGGAAAAGAATTCAGCCAAAAGCATTCAAACCCTAAGCCTACGAAAGTCTTACCAGTTATTCACTTGCAAGATCGTCAGTCCCGTATCCTGAGCTAATTGTTTCTTTTGTTCTTCTGAGGGATAGGGGTGCTGTGGGGAGAGAAAGGGAAGAGGTGGTTTTGTCAGTTCCTTCCTCTGACTTATAGTTTATAGCACTTGGTGCTCATTGGTGGTCTCCCATCCAAATACTAATCCACGCTGACCCTGCTTAGCTTCCAAGGTGGGCAAATAAGAGAACGAGAAGGCAACACGAAAAAGGAATCTGAGAAGGAATAAAAAGACGGGTGCAACCAGTTTGTACGATCAGTGGAATCCGCAGTGTAATGCATGACATGAATACAGTATTTTTTCCCCCATCCCTCAAACAGACATTCAATATATGAAGCTCTCCTTTTCCCATCTTTCATTGTCTTCTTCATTGGGTGGGGGACCTCTTCTTCCTAAGTCCCCCATTCCACTTCTCTGGCCTTTTAGCTGCCAGTCCAGATGATGGATGAGGCAGGACTTTGCCCACAGGTCATCCGGCTGGACCTCTGTGGAAGCCCCTATTCTGACAGCCCAGTGATAGATTAGCAAGGGTCTTGCTCAGCCTCCCAGGTCACGAGGAGCAGGGCAAGGGCCCCAGACTCAAAAGCACCAATGAAGCCTTGAAAACAAAACAAAAAAAATCCCACCTTCCTTGGTCCAGTTGGGACTCCTCTCTGAAAGAACATCATCGAGACCAAGGTTTCCACAGATGCTCCCGTCGCCCTTCGGCAAGGAAGAGGCCAATTCCCCCAGAAAGCCCTGTGTCCCCCACTCTCTTTATCAAATAAATGTATCCCTCTTGTGGTGGGTCTGTAGTCCTGAATGTAGCATTTGGGGCAGGTCTGGGTCATCTTGGCTGCATCACACACACTAATCTCAGCCTCATGATGGGGTCTCCTTAGGGTCCCCGTAAGTCAGAAACGACTCGAAGGCACACAACAAAAACATTATTCATGAGCAACAGAAAAAGTGATTATACTTCAATGTTTTTCACAAAGAAGAGAAGTCTTAAAACAGCATTCAAGCACATAACGGTGTTGGTCTGTTTCAGCATAAAAAGATATAAAGAAAACCTGTAGCCTCTTGGACACTGAGAAAAAGAATTTCTAATGTATGGTTTTGGGGACTCCAGCTGCAGCTGATGAAGTGGACTGCGACCCATGAAAGCTTATGCTAGAAACTGCTTTTTCCCAGAGATGCTAAAGGAGTCCTTTACAACATTTTAAAGTAGTGTAACATAGGGGAAGATGGTCTGTGTGATGGGCACCAGATTTAGCTGCAGCCCAGAAGAAACCCTTTACATATTCCCTTGCAGGTTTTTTTTTTAAAAAAGCATGAGGTTCCAGACTGAAGGTCCAAGAAGCAGGCACCTTGATAAAGCAACGCCACCTCTGACTGCCACATACCTTCTAACATTTCACAGGCAAAAACAGGCAAACGTGCAGCCAAACAACATCAGAGTGTCGTCAAGATGGCAAAAGTTATTAACAAGGGAGAAAAAGCAAGCTAGGAGAGGCTGCAGCCGTTCTCTTTTGCCCCTTTCCTTCCTCTCCATTCTCCTGGATTAACTGAGTGCAAACTGCTTTTGCACTTTGTTTGCAGCAACTGAAGTAAGATGAAGACAAAAGGGGAAAGTGGGCAGAAGGGGAGAAACGGAGACATTTCGAAATCAGCTGGAAAAGTGGGATGACAGAAGATTAATCGACACTGTCCCAGCCAATTTGGGACAGGTGGAAGGTGTGAAACAAAGTGTCCTGCCACACTGAGTTACCTGGAGGAAATGTAGTAAGGGCACTCAATCCATCCATCCATCCATCCATCCATCCATCCATGGATCGATCGATCGATCAATCAATCAATCAATCAATCCCAGATATCCCATGCCAGAGCAAAGTAAGGTGCAATAGGACAATTATTTGGGGTCCCTTCTTGGCTCCCCTAGTCCCTTTTGGCTGAGGCTCTTCACCATAGATGCTCAGCTTCAGAAAGCCACCCCCACCGTATCCTCCCTCCCTCCCTGCCAATATGTTCAGGGTAATTGGCTAGAATTGATTACCCTTCACCAGCCTCTAATAGCTTTATAGCTCCTTCAATTAGCCACTAATTGGCCAGCGCTCATTAACTCGCCTTTGTTTAACTAACCAGGGAGAGGCCCTGCCTAATTGCCTGGCAGCACTGCTAGCGGGCGGGCGGGAAGGCGACAGCAAGAGCCAAGGCGGGGAAAGGAAGAACGCCAGGGTGGCAGGCATGGAAAAATGCCCACCGTTCGCAAGCGGGCTGATTGCCTTTTGAAAAACAGCTGCAGGCGGGCAGAGCAGACAGGAGCATCGCTGGGCAAGAAACAAGCAGCAATTACTGCACCGTGCCCTCCAATGTTTCGCAGATGAAAACAGGGACATGTATGGCCAGCTGACATCCAGGTGTGGGCAAAATGGCAAAACTTACCAATGAGGAGGAACACACAAGCTAGAAGAGGTTGCAGCAGTTTGCTTTTGCCTGAGCCTACAGGGCAGGGCAAGATTCTGCCCTCCTCTCCTTCCTGTTGAGATAACTGAGTGCAAACTACTTTTGCCTTTTGAACTCAAGTTTGCACCAGTTGCACATCCTTGCCATTGGTGTTCAAGGAACTGGAGCAAGAGATGTTATTAGACATATCCAGGCCACTAATCTCAGCCTTTTTTGATACTGGTTGCAAATAGATGGCATAAAGAACAACACAGTTTCCCTGAAAATGAAAACACAGCCAATTTCAGTCTTTTAGAGGAGGAGGAGGGCAGTGATTTCACACAAGTTTGGAACCCAACAAATGTTGCTGTCATAGGAAGGGAGCATGGGCACAGGAGGTGTTGTAGAGCAGATTAGAACAGCCAGATTTGCTTCTAGGATGTGAGGTTCTCTGCCCTAGTCATTGAGGATGCTCAAAGATGAGTTAGAAGAAGGGACAAAGCTTGGGATGGGGGGGAAGGTTATATTCTGAATCACAATTTCCAGAATCTCCAAAGCAGCACGGTCTGTCCAAGGACTGAGGTCTGCTGGTGGGGCCCTCCTTTGTGTCTCCCATTAGTGGAAGCCATATATTATGGGAATATATAACAACAGGGCCTTTTCTGCTGTGGCCCCATCCTTGTGGAATATTATCCCCTTGGAGACCCTAGGGATGGCAATGCTGATGTCATTTCCTCACCAAGCAAAAACATGGCTTTTTAAAAAAAATCCTTTGGGGCCTAAATGAAAATGAGCTTGTTCCATCTTCTACATAATATCCCTTCAAGTATTTAAAGACAGCTATCATGTCACCTCTCAGTCTTCTATTTTCCAAGCTAAACATATCCAGCTCCCTAAGTAATTTTTCATAGGACTTGGTTTCCAGATCTCTTCTTTTAAATTGTCAAATTCTTTAATGTGCTTTTAAGGTATTTAAATTATTTTTAATTGTTTAGAATTATTTTAAATGGGTCAGGTTCTGTGGTTCTGTTTCCTGCATGCCACCTTGTGACCTTTAGATATAGGGAAGGAGTCTAAATATTTAAATATATAATTCTGAACCGTGGACAGGACCTTAATGCCCATAATCCTTTGCTCCTTGTGTTCACACCTTTCTCTTTCTCTCTCTCGTCATTTTCCAACACCCATACTTTGATTGTCCCAGTTCTTACCGACAAGTGTTGAAATAGCCATGCACGCATAATGTTTGTGGCCACTTTGGGGAAGATTCCTCGTTTCTTGTTCCGTTTTTTGTCTCGGTCTAAGTCGTCATCATCTCCTGTGCTGGGGGAGGCAACACTGTTGTCTAGACAGTCTCCTGTGAGGTGAGCGGGGAAGGACAAAAAGAAAAACATGAGCCCACAGTGTGATGCTGCAGCAAAGAAGGCAAACATTTTAGTCTGCATTAATAGAACCACAGTTTCAAAAGACAAGGTAAGTAATAGTCCCACTATATTGCACGGTAGTCAGGCCTCATCTGGAGTACTGTGTTCAGTTCTGGGCGTTCTATTTTGGGAAGGTTATGGACAAGTTGGAGCAGATCCCGAGAAGGGCAGTAAGGATGATGAGTGGTATGGAGAATAAAACAGAAGACGGAACCAAGTCCTTGGAGAGTTGATGGGGTCTCCTTCCCTGGACATCTTCAAAAAGAGACTGGGCAGCTACCTGTGCTGGGGAAGCACTAGCTGGAGTTGAGCAGGAGGTTGGACTCACTGACCTATGGGGACTCTCCCAGCTCTATGATTCTATGATTCTATAATTCTATGAAAGAACCTTAGAAAGGAAGGCCAGAAGAGGGAAGAAACACACCAGCAGTGGGATCCGTGGAGCTCAGAATGCTTCCAGATGTAGAACTCCTCATACTAGCAATTAGAAGGCACCATGCATCTATTCTGTCTTTTTCTACTTAACAGATTTTACACAGTACGGACAGAGACAGAGGAAGCAATGGAAAATAAATCAAGGTTAGGAGTGGAGGATGTTATGATTTGATAATTCTGTTTAAAAAAAATCTGGAAGTGAAATGGGGACTGCTCTGCACTTAACATTGCTTGGTTAAAAGGAAGTTTTAGAATTATACCCTACGTGACCACTAGAGGGAGACATGGCATCATATATTGAATAGCTAAATGCCCCCTAGAGGTGACTGGAAGAATTTCACCAGTGGGAGATTAATGAAGAAAACGTACTCTGCAACAACATTGGGTAACTATACTGTTGTCCTTTCTCCCCGACTCACTCGTACTCATAGGTGGCTGAACAATCTAGATCCAACCACCACAGTTCCCGAGCTTGATAGAAACATGTATGTACGCTAGTCCAGAATTTTATATTCGCCAGCAGCTAATTAGATGCCTGAAGACATGAAAGCAGAGCATGGAGTTATACAGTTCACCCTCCTGTTTGTTGCACTATCGGAAAAAATATTAGAAGTGGTATCAGAGGCAAACTGCCGTGGATGCTCCACGGAGCTGAGAATGACCCAGAGACCCAATCAGGAAAAAAACTAGCGCTTGGACATGTTAGCTATTTAGGATACAATGCCAAGAATATCCTAGTCAACATGGGAGGCTGCAGTACTTAGCTTTTTGCCTGAGCTTCATGGGACGGGCAAGATTCTACCGCCAATTTTCCTCTTTCTCCACTGAGTTAATGGAGTGCAAACTTTTTTTTCCTTGAAGTGGGCTGAGGACAAAAGGGGAAAGCAGGGAGGGGAGAGAGAAACTAAGGCCATTTCCGCACTAGCCTGTTATAGTGCTATTATTCCACTTTCAACATCCTGTGGACTCCTGGGGTTTGCAGTTTAGGGAGGGGCCTTAAACTGCAAACCCCAGGAGTCCACAGGATGTTGAAAGTGGAATAATAGCACTATAACAGGCTAGTGCAGAAACGGTCTGAGAGAGTTGGAGGGTATGGGATTGGAGGAGAGAAGATCACTTTGTCCTCTGCCTCAGGTAGCAAAACATCGCCATCAGGTCTACTTTACAGGGTTGTTGTACGGATCCTTGAGAAAGATTGTAATGTGCCATGACTGTATGAAAAGTACACAATAAACCTATAATCCTAAAAGGTACATAATAAACACATACGGGTCTATTACGGAAATCGCATCATGACATAGTCAAAAGGAGTGCCGGAGCAGGAGCGGCAGGAAGACTCAAGTTCAAATCCACACTCAGAGATGGAGATCCTTGTAGTCATTTCCTTTCATTCTAACCTACCTCACAGGGTTGATGTGAGGCTCAGATATGGAGGTGAGGTGATGCCGCTCTTGGAGACAAGACAGGATTCAAATGTAACGCATTTAATGGTAAATGAAAATAATTGATTATTGCTACCACTCTCTGCCTTCCTTTCTTTCCACATTCTTCCACTGGCACAAAACCTAGGGGTTTCTAACCCAGCCTCACTGCATTCCCCATCCCTACGGGAGGCTCTGCAATTTAAATAGGTTGCACCTCCAGCGTCCCCAGGATGCTCACTAAAAGGAAAGGGGAAGGGGGACCCACATATGTGGGATTCCAGCTATCCCGTCCCCTCCTCTTCCTCCCCTCACGCACACAAGCCTCGCCTAAGAAACACAAAATCCCATCTCTTCTGCTCTCTCAAGGCCCCCCCTTGCTGCCAACCCTACCCCAACGGAACAGCTGCTACGCTTTTATATCCTCCGGCTAAAAGGCAGCTTAAAAGCCCTGCCCGGAGGGGGACGTAAATTATGCATCAGAGAAAACGCTGCTGTCGGGGGCTTCAAGCAGCCATCGCCCGTGTCCCCACTTGATCATCAGCCCCACCCTGCTTTTCTCCCTCTCCCCCCCCCATGCAAATACGTATATAAATGCATCTCCACCTCCACTGCCTTTCTGTGCTAGAACTCAGCTGGCTGAGTGTGTTGGTGAGGAAGGGGAACGGAGAAATAGTGTGGGAGTCACTCACCCCAAAAGTGAAAAGCAATAACGTAAAATCAAGGAAATCAGAATGTCAGGTGGATAGTTCCAAAGGCGGTAGCATTGTCACTGTACTGAGGTGCGCACAACGCCAGCAGGCCCTCCCCAACATCTGGCTGGGCGACGGGCTGATTCAAGGAATTTTTATCCCTGTTACAAGCTTTGAGGGGGACTCGGCAGGCCCAGGGTGTTCTAGTCCTACCCACGGCCTGAGAATATAACAGGTTGAGCAGAGACAGAACTGTGTGTGTCAGGCAACTGTGCGCGTTCCGTGGTTTGCCGCAGCACAGACAAGGGGCACCATTCCAAAAAAAAGCAAGAACCAAACCTCTGAACCAAGAAAATCAAGACTTTTCTTCCCAGCAAAGTGTTCAGGAAAACAAGAAGACTGAGGATTGATCGAAATACAAAATGGAAATCAATGTGCGTACTTCCAGAAACAGATACTATTTTGAGATCATCTGATGTGCAGTAAATGAAAGCTGTCACTCACTGGGACAGGGAAAGATCATCTTCAGCGTTGTCTCCCTTCTATTCCCTGGTATATTCACATATCAAAACTAAACTAGCCTCAAAAGGAAAACAAGTTGAGTTCCTCAAGCTGCTTACCCTCGTGATTAAAACTGATCCTTGACTATACAGTCGGCCCTCCATATCCACAGATTCTGCATCCATGGATGCAGCCAACTGGAGCTCAAAAAAAAAAAAAAACCCCCCGAAAAAAATCCAAAGAACAAACCTTGATCTTGCATCATGCCGAGCACTACCGCTGATATGTTGGCTATACACAATACAATGCAATACAAAATAAGAATTTTTTTTTAAAAAAAGCACATTAACAAAAATTCTTTTAAAAAACAAAAATGAAAAAAAGAAATGTTGATTTCCCAAAGGTTGCACAATGAGAATTCAATAGTGGACTTTGAAATATCCATTCCTTGTTATCCACCCAGTCACAATATATATTATTATTTCTCTGCCATTAACATTCTCTCTTCCTGCTGCGGCAGCACAGATCCCAGCTTAGCTTTCATAATTCGAAGAGTATACCTAATATAAAAGGATGGAGGAGTGTAATCTCAGAGGGAAAGCCTTTTAATTCCCCGCTCCCATGAAATCTTAATTGGTCCACAACTCAGTCCCTGTAAAGGAAAGCTAACTGTTGCTCAAGGTTCTAGTCCACTGCAACTCCAGTTTTGAACCTAGTAAAGTCAATTTTACCTCCCTGCAATTTTTTTTATGCAGAGAACTGCATATGTACAGTGTGTTTATGTGGATTTAGGCACCCCTTCCACTCTTAATAACAGCTCTGTTCATAACGACTTAATAACGTGCCTGTTAACGACAACGATGTTAAAAAAAACAACTCCATAACAACACCGTTGATATCAACTTAATAACTACATTGTTACGCTTATTACCATGGAAGTATGTTTTATTGAGCAACGTGGCGCTTACTTTTAAGTAGGCATGCATGAAATAGCTCTGGATGTATTCCAAGCACTTTTCCCGATACAGTCTAGGCCATGACTGTGCATGCATTACTAGTGGCCACTAACACAATTTGGCAGTTGGCTGGGCTAAAGCAAACTTCAGAGCAATCTGAACGGTTGTGCTTCAGTGGCTTAATTGCGAGGAAACTGGATAAAATGAAAAAAAAAAAGATAATATAGTAAAAAATATGGGTACAGAGGGACGATTCGATATACTGTCAGCTCCAGTAAGATGTGTTCACACAGCTATTTGCTAGTAATGTTTGGTAAATTCATTTTTGGATTACAGCTCCCAAAATCCACCAACCTGGCAGTTGTAGTCTATAACAGTGCCGTTTCCCAAGCTCTGCTTACTGGGGCCAGGTTTCTGGAACTGGTTTAAGTTTTTTTCCCCAGGGCACAACTAGAATGATGATCAAAACCCACAAACCCAGTTGCAGGGTTTACCACAATCAGATTTTTTCAGGGTCCAACCAGATCTTTCAGACAGTGGGAGAATGGACCTGGGAGGCAATACAGTTGTTGTTGTCTTCAAGTCATTACCAACTTATGGGGACTCCAAGGTAAAGCTATCGTGGGGTTTTCTGGTGGAGAGTCTGGAAGCCCTGCCCTACAAGGAGCGGCTTAGGGAGCTGGGGATGTTTAGTCTGCAGAAGAAAAGATTAAGAGGGGACACGATAGCCATGTTTAAACATTTGAAAGGATGTTATGTCAAGGAAGGAGCGGGCTTGTTTTCCGCAGCTCAAGAGACTAGGACAAGGAGCAATGGATTCAAACTGCAGGAAAGGAGATTCCACTTAAACCTCAGGAAGAACTTCCTGACAGTCAGGGCTGTCCAGCAGTGGAATCTGCTCCCTCGGAGTGTGGCGGAGTCTCCTTCTTTAGAGGTTTTTAAGCAGAGGCTGGATGGCCACCTGGTGGGAGTGTTTGATGTGGGTTCCTGCATGGCAGAAGGGGGCTGGACTGGATGTCCCCTGGGGTCTCTTCCAACTCTATGATTCTATGATTCTATCAAGCCCTGAGGGGCAAATATGCGTACACAGGTGGGTGTGTTCGTACAAACACATACTGCCCTATATTCAGCTGCCCTTCCCTCCCTGTCCAGGGAGTGCCTGACCCCTTGTCCACAGGATGTTGAAAGTGGACCCCTGACCCCTTGACCTCGAGGAACTTTGCATTCAGCTCAGAGGGAGAGGAGATTGGAGAGGAGGCAGGACAGGCCCCCTTCCCAGGCCTGGCTTCTTTCTCTTGCTGCTGTAATTAATGGGGCCCCAGACATTACACACTGCTGGCAAAGGAAAGCCCAGCTCCCAGCCTCTCTCGATCCCCATGTTAGCTAGGGATTCTGGGAGTGGAAGTCAAAAAAAGGAGTTCTTTCCAAGCTCTTGGACCAGGCCAGCCCATTTTGTCAATTTTTGGACTTCTTGTTGTGTGCCTTTAAGTCGTTTCTGAATCGTTATGACCCTAAGGCACAGGGTTATGAGAATACATGACATGCCCAAGATCATCCAGTGGGGTTTCCATGGCCAAGAGGGGAACCAAGTCTCCAAGGTCACAGTCCAGTTCTCAAATTTTTGGACTACAAATCCCCTAATCCTCAGGTTAGCTGTGGATACTGGGGAAAGGAGCCAAAAAAGGTATTTTCCAACCTCTGGACCAGGACAGCCATCTCTCAGTCCCACCACCTTCTTGGGCACGCAGAGTGATGGGAGAAAGAGAGAGGGCCTTCTCCGTGGCTGCTCCCAAACTTTGGAACTCTCTCTCCCTAGGGAGGCTCAGATGGCACCCTCCTCGCTCTCCTTCTACCACCAAGGGAAAACTTCTCTATTGCAACCAGGTTTTAGGAAATGTCCGCCTTGTAATGGTGTGGGCTTTTTTTTTTTTTAAATCCTATCATTTAATCAATTTTAAAGCCGCTTCAGTTCAACAGATTGTTTAATGGTTTGCATAAGTTGGAGATATACTTTACGGATGCTCTTGTTTAATATGTTTAATATGTCCTGCCTTTAGCATTCCGTAAGCTGCCTTGAGTCCCAATACTGGGGGAAAAAAGCAGGAAATAAATAAATAAATAAATAAATAAATAAATAAATAAATAAATGTGAATTAGAGCATTAAAAGTCTTCATTTTCCCCCAAGGTCTGCCCATTCCATTCCATCCTCCACTACACTGAAGACAGCAGCTCTTCCAGATTTTCCCATACAAACCAACGTTCCCCACCCCTCCCGACACTCACCCTGTTCTCTCACCATTCTACTGGAGACTAACTTCTGAGCTTCTGCAATCTCTGACAAGCCCGAGGAGATTCTATGGGGCGCCTCGAAGCTCGGAAACAGTGACCCCCAATGTGACCCCCAGCTTTGAGAGCTGCTAGCTCCCCGCCGCCTCCCCCACCACCTTCCGCTGGCCTTTTCTCTTCCTTTCTTCCGTTGGATGCTCCCATTCTCAGGGTATTTACTCAACAGATGGCAAGTGCTGGAATGCAGAGGCCCTCTGTGTGTGTGTGTGTGTGTGTGTGTGTGTGTGTATATAAACACACACTCACACTATAATTAGCATAACCACAATCCCCAGCTTTTCTACAGCACATGCACACAGATGTTACAGGCATCCACACAACCTCATGGCGCATGCGCGGAGGCGCAGAGCACCCAGATGGGGAGACGTGAATCCGTCTTTCCTTCTGGCTTTGGATACATAGAGGAAACGTGAACGCCAGCCCTTCGAAGTTGCCTTAAGGCACGTAGGCGCTTGCAAACGCCTGCCGGGGGGTCATAGAAAGTGGGCTGGGTACGTCTTTTTCAGATCTTCAGATTATGAAAGGCTTAGAATTCCTGCCATTCAACGTAGTGCTAGAGGAGCGTTCTACACATACCACAAAGTGCCAAAAAGGCAAATAAATGAGTCCAAGAGTAAATCAAGTCTGAACTGTCCCTAAAAGCCAAAATTACTAAACTGAGGCTATCATATTTTGGAGATATCATGAGACGACGTGACTCACTGTAAAAGACCCTAATACTCAGTAAAGTAGCCGTAACAAAAGAAGATAACCACATTAAAGGTGGCTAGACTTGATCGAGGAAGCCATGGCCGCCTTGAGTTTGCAAGAGCTGAACAGGGCAGGAATTTGGGACCTGAAGGAAAATTTCATGGGGAGGGGACAGAATTCTTATCTGAGAGCCCTGGGTATCCAGGAAAATCAATTCACACACACCCTTTCTGGGGTGGTCTGGGGTATCCCCCTTCTTCTTCTCCAAGGCCATCCACTACTTACCCTGTTCACTGGAGTTATCGCCACTTTGCGATGCAATTCCCCCACTGGAGGGTCCCGGCGTTCCCGAATGCGTGGACCCTGTCTCGTCATGGTCCCGGATCCAGGAGTTGTTCTATGTGCCAAGAGAGTCCAGATGAAAAGGTGATTAGATGAGAAGGGGCATCCATGGGTGCCACACTTTAGGCTCAACTCTGGAGGAGTGAAAGTTGGTGGCTTCCATGTCAGTGGGATGGTGAATCCACACCAGGTTTTAGCTTGAATTTTCAAGAGGCTATCTAAGTTCTTGAATCTAACTTGGCAATGGGGTTTAACCACCTTTTAAAAGTTTAGACTTGGAGCTGATGCACCGTACCTCTGACATGAAAGCCACAGGCCACTACAGTTCAGCGCTAGCAATTTACAGTGGTTGTCCAAATATAGATTGATTGATTGATTGACTTATTTTATTTGTAGGACTTTATTTTATTGATGGCACCTGTGCTAGACCTGGACAGTCTTTCCAACAGAGGATTAGTACCAAGATAATATTGTTTACTGTAATACAAAGTAAGACCCAGGGTCACCTTACAAGCAGGACATGTCAGCACAAGCTATGCTGGCAGCTTGTGTTTTTGGAGTGCAGCTTCCATGATTCCACACTATTGGCTATGCCAGCTGGGGATGATGGAAGTTACAATCCAACAACCTCTGAACAGCCAGAGTTAGTCATCCCTGATCTAAAAGAAAAGCCAGTTCCCTCTAATGGCAATCAAACAAAGCACATTATGACTGCTCTAAGCCTGGCAATCCATCTGAAACCAATGCAGGTGGTGCTAAGCTCCACTATTTCTCTCTAACAATCATCTGTGAAAGTGTACAATCTGGCAAAAGGGTTTACCCAAGCCCCCTGTGCTCCCAAATCACAGGAGGCCATGTCCATAATCAGTAATAAGAAAACATACTGTATCTGTTAAGGCCAACGAGTACTTAAAGTGTTCGACATGAACAGACTCAGCCATCCTCACAAAAGCCCTGCAAAGTTGGCCAGTATCTACATTCTTCAGCAAATGGGATACCCGAACTGAGACTGAGACAGCAGTAAACCAGAGCTTATACAATTTCCATTCTTGTTCTGCAGTTGCCAGCATTACTCTTCTCACAGCAGTATGGCCGGTGGCTGGGAAGCTACAGGGGTTGCTGTGAGCTGTAGTCCAAAAAAAGAAACTTTGCACGGTCTGCTTAAGGCTACCTTTGGTGATTCTGGAGCAGAAGGAAAAGCTGAGCTCAATCAGGGCAAATTCATTTTTTAATGGGGATGGTTAGTGGGCGAATTTACTCTGTCCTACCTGCAAGTCCTTTATGGGCTCCTGATCTGACTTCAAAGGCAGAAATCAAACCGGTGAAGCTGGTTTACCTGGGATGGAGCTTCAGCTCTGCAACACCTTCACCTATTGAACTTCTGCCTGTTAGATGGCTGTTTAAGACTCAGAAACCTTGCCTTGGGTGACGGACGCTCTCAATTTGTCCATTGGTTTGCCTGGGATGGGACTTTAGCGTCACGCATCGAATTTCTGCCTGTTAGGTGGCTGTCGAACGCTCCAAGGACTCAGTCTGCCTGCCGCTTTGCCTGGGATGGGATTTCGGCTCTCAAGCAACTTCACCTATTGAATTTCTGCCCGTTAGGTGGCTGCGGATGGCTCCGAAGCCCGGGCAAGGGCCGTGGGAGCTCCCGTCCTCTGCCCTTGCACACTCCTGTAAATCCTTTAAGGAAGGGGCCTGGGGTTAGCAGGGATTTCCACAACGCCTCAGCTGGGACTGTAATTATTTTGACCCGCTCCCCTGCTCCTGGCCCAACTGAACAAGAGTTCAAAGGCGCAGCTACCGAAGGGTCTCAGGTTGCACTCCACACCCGCCTCGCCCTCCCTGCCGGGGCCTAAAACAAAGGGCCCCCCTCCCTTCCTGCCCTGCCCATGCCCTGCCTGATTAACCTGGCAGCGGTGATCACAGGCGCCCCACAAGCGGGAGGCCTCGGGGTTCACGGGGTTAAGGAGCTGAGGATTTCCAAAGAGAACCCAACACTTGTAACCCACCCCCACGCAGGCAGGGGAGGGGGCCGGGGAGCCCCTCTTGCCAGATCTCAGAGCCAACACCCGGCCCTAATGAGGAGCAGACCTCCGTCCGTCCGCCCGCCCGCCCGCCCGTCTGCCCCAAAGGCAGCTTCTTCCGAGGAGTCAAGGCCAGGGCTGAAAATCCCCCCCCGGCCAAAGAGCCCAGGGGAAGAAAGGGACCCCTCCAAATCTATCCGGATGAACAGGGATCAGGCGTATTAGGCTCAAAAATGGCTAGTCTTAACTATTTCTATGTTATGCTTTATTATTTTCTTCCTCTTCTTCTTCCTGGGCTTCAAAATGGCCAGTCCTAACGATTTATGTCATTGTTAATATTATTATTATTATTATTTACAAATAGTGCTAATAAAATGTTTTATTCTTTTCGTGTTGTTGTTAGGCCTAAAAATGTCTAGTCTTTAACTATTTTATGTTATGTTTTATCATTTTCTTTGCACGCGGTCTAAATAATGCTAATCTTAATTTTATATATGTGTGTGTGTATTGTTTTCGTATTATTGCTGCTGCTGCTGTTGTTGTTGTTGTTGTTATTATTATTATTATTATTATTAGGCCAGAAATTCTCTACCACAAAATGGAAAAATAGCTGAGCTTGGAAGCATTTTAAACTGCAGCACCCGGCATCCTCCAGCAGCATCGCCGTTCTAGAACTTGAAAGAAACTTCAAAAAGAAAGAATTCTAACCTTGGAGTGACACCCACTAGTCTAGATGGCTTTTTTTAAAAAAAAAGAAAATTGAGACAAACATCTCAATCAAACCGGCTGTAACACATAAAAAGAACTTCCATGCACAGGGACAGTCTGCTGTTAAATGGAAGGTACAGGGAAAGTTGTCCTGATGGTCTTCAGTAGGAGGAGTGCCAAGAATAATTTGAAATTTTGCTAGCATAAGCAAAGTTTTTGGAGTTTTTGCCAGCATTCCTAGACTGTATTCATATAGGCCTGAGTTTATTATGTGTTCCTCCAGATTATGCCATGAGCAGATCGAGTTGTTCTTCGTGTGTGTTGGCTGGACGCAGTCCCGTTCAGGCCCGTGTCTCTACGATTATTGACCCTTGTTTACTTGTATTGTATCGTTGCCCTGATACTGGTGCAATTTGGTTAAAACTGTTGTTGCTGAAGTTGTCGCATGCAGTGGCAGAGCTTGGAGTGCGTGGGGGGGGCGGGAGGGGCGGGGCCATAGTGCACGGGGGCACGGGTGTGATGCACGGGGGGGTAGCCGCGGCACAAGGGGGCACGGCTGCAGTGTGCGGGGGTGTGGCTACGAGCTGGGACACCCCAAAAAACAGTGCTGCCTGGGGCGAACAGCTCCCATCGCCCCCCCATCCCTACGCACCTGGTCGCACGGGGTTATTCAGTTCTCCACACTCGGTTAATAAAATACACTATCTCTTGTTTTAAATATTTGCTCTAAATATTTTCATCGGTCATGGTTTTGTTGCGTGTGAATTCTATATTTGAGATTGCTCCCTTTTTTAATTTGTTGGAGGTAGAGAGGAAGACCACTGCCTCTGTGCCCTACATACCGTACGGCACGTCTCGCTTTGGGGGTGGCACACCGGGTGGCTCGGCAGGGAAAGGAATCCCCAGGTCCCCGTTTGCAAAGGAGTCCTTAGATGTGCAACGGTGGCCTTGTGGGGATCAAGCTCCTCCTCACTCTCTTTTTCTCTCCCTCCGCCCATCCCAAACACACCCACCCCAAAACCTCCATTCTGCAGAGGAGATCCCAGCCCCAGTCGCCTGAAGGCACATTAAAAATGCAGGAAAGTTGCTATAGGCAAATGAAGGAGTCGACTGCATTAGCGGCGCTTGGGAAAAAATGAGAAAGTTGTGTGGCGGGGGGGAGGTCGTGCGGGGAGATCAGGGGCAGCGGAAGAGGCGACTATGTCTCCTTCATTACCAGCTAACTGTCAGGGACAATTATTTTCCAAGTGCCCGACCCTTTCCTTTCAAACTCATGAATGTTGCAAGGAGAGAAGCCCTGTGTTTTTTATATTAAAGGAAAGGAGGGGAATAAAGGTAGTTGGAGCAGGCCGGCATGGGGTAGAGGAAGATGGAAAGCAGGGAGGGAAGGGACGAGATTTATTGCCTATAAGTGTATTCATTGCTTTCTCTGGAAAGTAAGACTTGGAAGAGTAAGAGGTGAAAATGGAAGCAAGAAAAAGAAATATCTTTTATTCTGCATATCTTTTATTCTGTTGCTTCTGGTAAAAGCTTCTTCTGAAAAGAACAGGAGGGCTCCTATATCGTACCTGACAACATTTCATAGATGAAAACTGGGACACATGTGGCCGAGCAATGTCAAAGTGTGGTCCAGATGGCAGATGTTATCACTGAGGAAGAACACACAAGCTGGGAGATTGCCACAGCAGTTTGCTTTTGCCTGAGCCTACAGGGAAGGCCAGGATTCTGCCCCCTCCTGCTGAATTAACTGAGTTCCAACTACTTTAGCACTTTGAACACATTTGGAGCAATGGAAGTACAAGCAAAAGGAGAAAGCAAGAGGAGGGAAGAGAAACAGAGGCATTTCAAAAGCAGCTGAAAAAATGGGATGACATAGGATTAATCAGGATGTCCCTGCCAAATCAGGACAGTTGGAAGGTGTGCTATATTTTTTAAGGGAGGAGACAAAGCTCAGTGGTAGGGCTTGATTGCTTAGCCTGAAAAAGGTCCTGGGCAGGGTTACCAGGTAATGGTTTTTCCCAGCCACTCCTCCAATTTTAGCACCAAAATATGAAACCTAGGGGTGATGCCTTGGGATGTCATGAGGGCAGGCACAAGTGATGTAACAGTGTGATCTAACAAGGGGAAGCCTTTGGTGATGTAACTGAGCATGAGACCTTAGAGATCAGCCACAGAGCATGCCATTTAAATAAATAAATAATGCCATGTTTAACAAACCAACTACATGCACGCATGCACACACACTTTTGAAGGCAGCATTCTCGACAGCTGGAGGGTTCAGTCCCTGAGATTTAGGAATCTTGGCCCTGGGTGGGTGCTCTTTTTCAGCTATAGAGCACAGATGTTGAATGTTGGTCTAGGACTCTGGCAGACCAGAGTTTGAATCCCCATTTGGCCATGGAAACCTACTAGGTGACTCTGGGCAAGGCATATTCTCTCAGCCTCAAAGGAAGGTGATAAGTCAGAAATGATCTGAGGGCACACAACAGCAAAGCCATCTTTGGTCCCATGTTAAGAAGGAAAAGGAAGGAAGGAAGGAAGTTAGTTAGTTTCCCCTGAAACATTTTGAAGCATAGTAGCCTTTATTTCAGTCTGATCCACAACAAATCCACACCTATCACTGACAGTGCATCCAAACACTCCCCTGAGATCGTAATATAATCCCTCTCAGAAGGGCAGTGAGTTTAGATTTTACTCTGCACTTTAAAAGAACTGTCCAAAGTGCTGAAATCTATCTCCAAAGTAAATTTAACACCATGGGTAGTTCCTTTAAAGCCTGGACTAGAACCCGGAGTGAATTCGTAGCCCCGCTGATGAGGGAAACGCCAATCACCACAGCTTGGGAGCTGATACATTGACTATTTGGTTTTTTGCCTTTTGGCAGAGAAGATGCCTCCCTCTTTACCAAGTGTATGTCTACAGAGTGGAGGGTGAGGGCACTGCTCCACTGCATCAGAATAAGAATTCTGCTCCCTCCAAATAAACACTGGACTAATTTGAAACTTGTGTTGAGCATTTGGAAATAAGGTCTAGGCATCCAAAGAAAAGGGGCAAGCCAAGTGACTGAGAGAAAGGGAACAAGGCAAATAGAGGTGTTCTAGGTGTGAATGACTCTCTGCAGTGCAAGAATTTTGGGAAATGGAGGATAATTTCATTTAGAGAGGCAATGCCCTCACTTCGCCCCCCGTTCATAGCTACACCCATACCCCCCTCCTCCATGTAAAGAGCAAGGTGGGGGAGGGACAGAAAGAGAGAGAGAATTTTATAATGTATTTCCATGCACTGCAACTCCCAATAGACATGCTGGTTGGGATTCTGGGATACAAGAAAATACGCCTTTTTAAAAAATTGAAGTAAGCAAACAGTTTCTTTGCAAACACCCATGCTGACGTCCACCTTGCCCAAACAGCATGCAGCCCCAGTGGCCTACCTGATCAGAGAGGCTGGCACAAGATCCGCCGAAATCTTCCAGGTCAGACTTGGAGCCTCCGTCCCTGTCGTCAATGACCAGGTCGATCGGCATCTTCCCCTTGAGGCAGGTGATGTAACGGTGGCAGAAGTTGTCACAGAGGTCATGTACCTGTTGTCAGTTCAGACCAAGAGCAGCATAAGTTAGAAGAAGAGGAACAGGAGAAAGAGGAGGAGGAGGAGAAGACCTTAGTGAACTAGAATGGGCGACCATTAAAAGATCAGCTTGCTCATTTGTTCCGGTTGCCCACTGGGCGAGTGTAAAGCCAGAATCCTGTTCAGACATGATGCTGATCTAACACTGGCTTATGCCAATATTGCATTGCTGGATATTTTGGCCTCCATTCAGAACTTAGGACAGTTGTCCTACTTTGGACTACACTTCCCAGAATCCTTCAATAACAACAATAACAACAATTCCCACAATCCCTCCTGGCTACGCTGGCCAGATGATTCTGGGAGTTGTTGTCCCTAAAGTAACCTTCCCAAGCTCTGGTGGGCCCTGGGAGAGAGTGAGGGGTTGGGAGAAAGTTTCTTTCCAGACCTCCTAAATGAAGGTGCCAGTTTGACCCAGGCCACATCCGCCAACCCCTCTGGCTTTTGCAGGGGTAGAGCTGTGTCCCTCCTGTGTTGGAGTAATGAGCTCGTTACCCATACAATAAAACTCTGTGTTTGTAACCTGATAAATCCCTTGTTAATGTGATAATTAACCCTTTGATTCACACGGCGGGCCCCTGCTGGGAAGCGGCGGAGTCTAGAAGCTGGGGTTTAATCCTTTATCCTGGGCAAGGATGAAAAGGGGATTGAGTTCAGAAGAGGGCAGGAGCGGGTGGGAGTGCCCTCTCAGTTCAGAGGGAAGGTCTTGGGGAGATGAAAAGGCAGCTGTGGGCGCGAGTGAGGGAGAAGGACAGCCCCGTCCAGCCACCCGTGAAGAAACCAGTCGGTTGCTCTTTACCATGCCTCCATTACAGCTGCTCCAAACTAGGTCAGGTCCTGTCCCACTAGAACGTTTCCTAGAGGCTAAAAGAGTACAGAATAGGCACCATGGCCTCCCCCAGGCAAAAATCTGAAACTTGAGTTTTTCAAATCTAGAGAATCTCAGGTGTCCAATTAAAAAAAAAAAGGAGGAAAAGGAGCAACCAAGTTTCTAGATCTCAGTGCTGCAGGCAAAAGTCTAAAAATGTAACGAACAGAAGATGAACCAATATTTTATATCCTCGTTTTTTTCTTCTCAACGCTCCCAATTTTCTTAAAGCTGGTTTATACAGCTGGAAGAATCAAATGGCAAAGAATATAATAAACTCCAAGAAGAAGGTAGGTAGGGGAAGTCTGTAGGGGAGAATGCTTTCCTACTCCACAATGCTTTATTTGTGGATACTTGTGCTGGTAGTTCACTAGACTAGAGGTCTCTAGAGTCAGAATCCTGCTGGTAATGGACACAGGCTGAAGTTCCCCTAGACGTACGAAGTGACTTTTGTGGACAACACAGAATGGACATATTCAGCTGCTAGTGGTGGGAATCATTGCAAATGCACAGTAGTGCCTCTAGAGCCATGTGTCAATGCACCTTGCACACTGCACACTGCCTTTCTGCATTGTGCAATGAGTTGAAAGCCATGTGCATTCACCATTCCTCATTCATCACGCTACTGTAATCTTCAATATAGGAATTTCATAGTGCTCACACAGGGACATTTACACTGCTCTGAAACAACCATTATTTCAGACTTGGGTCCCTTCCAGTGCCATAGTTCTATGATTTTATGAGTCTAGGAATTCTGGTGGTGGGCCTGGTAAAGAATATAGACCATCACGGAGGACCAGGCTCTGAGTCTATTTTTAAAATGTCTTCTTCCCCCAACTTGCTCCCACATGAGGAGATACTTCAAAATTGGAGCCAGCTGTTCCTGTACAGGAACAGAAAGGCAAATTATTTGCAATGTCTTTTTTTTTTTTTTTTTGGCTTGAGGATAGTTTGGGCCTTGTTTTGTTTTGAATTCTATCAGTTGAAATTATTGGGTTTTCCCCCAGGACGAGGCTCTGGCTTTTCTCTTTTCTTTTCCAAGGACCACCTCAGGCTTTCGAGCTGTGTGAAGATTGCAGTTTTGTCAAAGCACTAAAAAAAAAAAAAGAGTGTGGTATGGAGTATTATTCAGCCCAGAATACTGCAGCCAGAGAATCTGAGATTTCCTTTTGGAAAAAAAAAGGTAGAAAAAGAACAACACAAAAGGGAAGGTTGGGTCCCTCATGGTTGCAAAGATTAGCTCCAAAGTTGTGTGGGTGATGCTTGAAGTATAGGAGATGTAGCAGGGCCTAGTGGGCTTTTTTTGGCAGTGGGAGAGTGAATCCGCTTTGGGTTCCAGTCAGAACTTGAAAGGAGCTGTTGTTGTCATCATCACCATCACCACCGCCATCATCATCATCTTTTTTTGTATCCTGCTTTTTGCCCAACGTTGGGCCTCAAAGTGGTTTACACATTAAAATAGAATTACACTATAAAAGAATTAAAACAGCTAAAAGAGATTAAAAGAAGCAACTAAAATGGAAAAAGTACAAGTCCCCCTCCCAGCGCATTCTTTCATGAGGTGGAAAGGAGTAGTAGAGCTGGGTGTCATCCGCATATTGTTATCCAAGGTGCAAAATCTATTTTGAGGAATAGGATTTGGCATGTTAGATCGGGCTTTTAAAGTTAAGACTAGAGGCATAATTTGTCACTAATTTTCTTCTTGAAAGAAACAAAGACTAATTTCAGGCATTTTCTTCCCATTGTGAGAAAGTCTACAAAAAAATACAGTTTTTTTTATTCGCAATACAGGACAAATTCTGCACAAAATTCGCACATGGTTGTTTTGCATAGGGGGAAAAAAACGTATTTTCTATGCTGACAGAAAAACACTGATCTTTTCTGAAATACATTCATTTCCAGCTGAGAGGGGATGAATATCGTTCAAATTTCTTGCTTCTGGACAGCAAAGCCTGTTTTTAATGCATAATATTCTATTTCTACAAAAATCAACCAATGTGAATTTTGTACAGAATAAGCTCCAAATTACAACATTCCTCTGCACAGAAAACAACCATATGCAAATCATGTGCTGAATGAGTCCTGAACTGTGAAGACTCTTATCAGTCTAGGATTCTTCCCAGCCAGGTTTCTCGACATGTTTTTTTGACCATTTTTAAAATATTTTCAAATATTCTTTCTATCTCTAGTTCAGACTCAGTCCCAAAGTGGATTCATCCACTGCCCTGGTGTTGGAGCGACCAGCTGCCCTCTTAAGACTGAATAAGATTTTTTTGGCAGAAATCAGAGAAAAATTGGTAAAATAATTGAGGATATCTGAATATTCATGTAGAAATAGGGGACTTGTACACAATTTTTTCAATTTACATAATTTAGATAGATGGAAAAGTCCAGCTTTTCTTGGTACAGAATTTTAAAATTGTCTTACCACTGGATGCTTACCATGATGGCTTTAAAATTCTTTGCAAATATGATTTGGCTCAGTTTCAACCACTATTGCTGGAAACTACAGCTCTTTCCATCTAGCAAGTCTCTAATAAGACAGGAATCACCTTCTGCCTACTTTGCAAAATTGTTAATCCCTATTTTTTAAAGTGGGGGAGAAGTTAGTAGGGATTTGGTGGAGGCAGAGGACAAAGTCAAACCTAAACCCGAAAGAAACATCTGTACCTTTTCTAACTCCAGAAGGTGGAACCTCAGAACTTGGATGGCCTGGATCATCTGAAATTGCAAAGAAGAAAAAGAAAAATGTTTATTGCCAAAACACAATGCATATAGATGGAGGGCCATTTCCCCTTTTTTCATTCTTGGAGAGTAACCCTCCTTGGACACATGCCCTCCAGTATGTCCCACGTGAAAATCGGAGCACATTTGGCCAAATAACATCAGCATGTGGTCAAGATAGCAAAAGTTATTAATGAGGAAGAATACATGAAATAGGAGAGGCTGCAGCAGTTTGCTTTTGCCTGAGACAACTGTGAAGGGCCAGATTCCTCTCCTCTCCCTTCCTTTCTGTTAAGTTAACTTGAATACACTGTGGTTGGTGCCTAAAGTACAACGCTTAATGGCACCACCACGAACTACTCCTTGTAACCTCACCTGGGCCCACCCCCTGTGACATCATGTCCCTAAATCTCTAGTTTTGGCCTTGAAATCTCAGGGTCTGGATAGTCCTGACCTGATAACCACATGTTACAGGTTTAATGCAAGGAATCACCAACTCCTTCAACAACTGGCATGTCCAGAAATGGCACGAAGGACCATTGTTTTCAGCCTAAGATCAGACCTCAGTATTTCATGAGCAAGGACAGATTTCCAAGCATTCCTCTTCTCTTACAGCGCAATTACAGGACCAAGATATTTTGAAAAAATCTTTTAGATGCAATACAGAGTTCATTACAACTTAAATAAGGCTGCTTTTCCAACATCAGGATTCAAGTTATTACCCAAAAACTACAGAAGCCACAAAAATATGGACTATCCAACTTAGTGATAAGAGAGGAGGTGACTGCTGTGATCATGCATCAGGCAGGTGGAACATAACTCTTCCTATGCACAGTTGTAGGTCTTCCCCATGTCCCAGTTGTCAAGCCCCAGAAATGGCGGTTGCTGTGGCCGCTTACTGAGGAGAAGGACATGGAAGGGGCAGGCAGTTCAGACAAGGAAGAAGCGGCTAGTATCAGCTTGGAGGGGGAAGAAATGATGGTGTGCTCATAGGTGGAGTGTGCCCTCTTTTCCCTTTCCCCTCCGAGCCCAGATAAGCTGCATCTTCATTGCCTCAATTGCTTCTCCTTCCCTTTGCACTTCCCTGGGTTTGACGGCAACAGCATCAGGAGGTTCCGGGTGGAGCGCAAAGGACGAGAAACTCGCTCCATGTACACTATCCAAAAAGAGACCTCAGCACCAACAAACCACATTTATGCACACGCTATGCCACTAACACGGTGTCATCCAATCCAACTGCTCCATAGCCCCAAATCTCCTTAATCTATCCTTGAGGGAAGGATCTCATCTAGTCAAAGGTGATCAGGCAAGCAGCTGGTATCTATAGGTTGCCAGATCTCAGGGCCTGGCCCTGAGTCTCCAGTTTTCAGGGGTCATCTTCAGGCAGAAGGTACAAATTCTCCAGTTTTGAGGGGCTTGGTTCCAGCCAAGAGGAAAGAGCTGCGCGCAGATCCCTGGTTCACCTAGGAGAGCAACTGCTTGCTACAGTTCCCAAGGCTTAATTGATTTATTGCTGTGACTTACAAAGAATCTCCAGGAGATCTACTATTTACTTAGTTTCCTCCTGCCTTCCCAGTCCTCATGGTGGTAGAGCTCATCCTCCACTCTGCTCTGCATCTGCCCTCTGGATAAAGGCAAGGAGGCTAAATTAAAGCTTCCTTATCCTGTCTCCCTGAGCAAGTGAGAAGGAGTAATCCTCTCATTTCACTTTCAGGTTTCTGTCATAATTTCCAAACAGGAGCATATGTTATATATGCGTGTGTGTGCGTGCGTTAGAATGACAACCTGCAAAGCAACTATGATTGATACACACAACACTTAATGGCATCACCAGGGGCCGTCCCTAGGTCTCCAGTTTTGGCTTAGAAACCTCAGGACCTGGAGCGACCCTGAACTGGCAAGCTTAACAGCAACCATTTCCTAAGCTGTATTTGGCCCCCATTGGCTTTCGGTTGCCAACGACTAGCATACAATTGCAAAGAAATGTTGGGAAAGGTGAGGCAAATGAGGTATCTGGTGCACACAGACAGGAATAGGGGGATTGTTACAAAAAGAGAGACAGAAAGACCTCCCCAGTCCTTTACGAAACAGAAAAGGATATCAGCTCAACAAGGAACCAGGTTAATGTTTTTTGTTTTGTGTTTTCAGTTTATTGGCAGCTGAACTTAAAAAAAAAAAAAAGAGATAGGAAAGCGAGAAGGCATCCTTACCAAATTATCCAGCTCAGGATTGGAAGAAAATAAAGGCTTTTCTGTCCTAACCTAAAAATAGACATTTTGGGAATAGGGAGGGAGGAACAGAAGAAAACAGAAGGAGCGTTAGTAGGGGGGAAACATGATAGAGGGAAGTAAAAGATGCGCATCACTGAAAAATCTGTTTCTCTCATTTCCCAGAAACTGTAAAGTTAACAACAAAAAATGCGACTCTTTCGTCCCCCCGAGAGTTCCAGCTGGCAGGAGAACGTATATTTCACTTTCAAGAGTTTGCAACCTCCTTGTCTCTCCCTCCGGTAGCCCCCTGCACTTTTTAAATTCCTCCACATTTCTTCTCCCTCCACCCAAGGCCAGTTTTCCACCATATGTCTCGTCTTTTAAGACAAAATCCCAGTGCTAAATTGTTGCAACACACTGAACAGACCCAGTCAGGTCTCCAGCATAAATCTGTCTGTTCCTGAGGCTACAGTTACAGCGTCCCCAGTTTTGAAGTTTGAAATTTTTAGTACAGGTCCTTTGGACTTTGCAGAGTCCAGTTTGGGCCAGAGCTTGGAAAAGTTACTTTCCTGGATACGATTCTAGGAGGGGACACCAGAATTGGGTCAACATGGGAAGGGAAGGTTTTACTCATTTTGCTCATTTGCAGGGGAGGGCAAATTACATTTCCCATCCGTTGTCATTGGAAAATTCTTAAATATGAAGATTCCTATTAGCACAATGTCCTCTTAGAAGTGCTCTTTTGGGACATCAGTGTAATTTATTCATACTCTCCAACATTTCACAGATGAAAACTTGGACATCTGTGGCCAAACAACATCAGACTGAGGTCAGGATGGCAAAAATTGTAATGAAGAAGAAGAGAAACGAGGAAGGGTTGCAGTAGTTTACTTTTGCCTAAGCCGATTGGGAAGGGCAAGATTCTGCTTCCTTCTCTCCTCTTCTCCCTGCTGAGTTAACTGAATGCAAACCACTTCTGCACCTTGAACTCTGCAAACAGCAATTGAAGTAAGCAGAGGACAAAGGGGGAAGTGGAAGGACGAGAGAGAAACTGGGGCATTTTAAAATCAGCGGAAAAAGTGGGATGGCAGAGGACTACTTTGGACTTTCACTGCCAAATCAGGACAGTTGGAGGGTAAGCTTACTCCCAAGTGAGATTGCATAGGCAGTCTTTGTTATTTTTAGAAAGCCTCAACAACAATCACTGCTTTAATATTTCTCAGTGCATGATCATTCGGGAAATTTCTGATTGATAATTCCCGAGCAGGATCGACGACACAGTGGTCCAAGTTTGCCAGATCGCTTTGTGGGAGCTCAGCCTAGTCTTGCGGGCATTCAAGTGCCTTTCTTTCCCCCACCAACAGCTCTGGGGTCCACGATTCTAAGAGTTGTCATCCAGGAAAAGGAAGTATTGCAAGCTTTGGTTTAGGTAGACCTGAGGGCAGAGTCCAGGACACAAGCTGCGGTTTCGCCCAAAGGCCTTTTCCCCCAACTGGATGCCCTCCAGATGTATTGGACTACAACTCCCATCATCCCCAGTCAAAACGTCTCAATGAGATCAAAAGGTTTGGGCCAGCATTACCTGTAATTTCAGTAAAATTAAAATAATAGAGTGAATGAACGAGACAGTGACTTTCAAGGCCAAATTTTACAAGATGCTTAAGGTACCACTTGAAGCTAACTAGCCATAGGGCTGCCACATGGGGAGAGAGGGTTTCACCTTTTCTTCCTACACCAAAGTCCCAATGAAAATGCTTTCTTCTAAGTATTATTTAGCCCGGAGGCAAGCTTCCATTTCATACCAGAGGTATCTGCACATGCTCAGAAGCCCTCTGTCCTTATATTGAAATCTGCTTTCTGTTATAAGGGTAAGGTACTCCTTGCTGGCTGAAACACACTTTGCCCTAGAGTTTGCAAAAGTTATTTTTGGGATGACAACTCCCAGAATCCCCAGCCAGTGGCCATGCTGGCTGAGACATGACTGGACATCTAGCACTCCCAAAAGACTTTTCTCTGCATGCTTTCCTTTATTCTTACGTGTTTTTTCAACAAAACTTTATTTTGAGCAGAGATACTCTGAACATATGCAGAGTTCCTCAGCTTGAAGTGTCAGGATTTGTTTCAGATAGGCAGTATCACATGGTATAAAGGTGGCTGGGTGTATCAACCCCTACCCACCACCTCCCCGATATGAATTGCTGAAGAGAAGAACTTTATCTCCAGTGAATATGACTAATGTATCACATATTTTAATACTTGGTCTTACTGGTTGAATGACTTGATGGGCTAAAGCCATAAATGTCACTCTGTTTGATCATCCTGAGAAGCATTTAGAGTTTAATAATGCCAAACATTATTTCTCCAAGACTTCTGAGTTTACATACAGGTATGTAGATCAAAGCATTTGGTGGCTGAGTGTTTTTCATGAAAATCGGCATGACCCTTTATGGGCAGGGAGAGATTCTAGGGTGTTTCAGCGCACTCATACCCATTGACCTGCAGGAAGAAGTGAATCTAGGCTCAGCTTATGGACAACCAGGACCAGAGCACTTTGGAAAAGTTCCTTTTTTGTTTGTTTGTTTGGACAAAACAGCTTCCCCAAATCACTGCCTACACCTCATCAGAAAAGAGACAAAACTTGTATGATACCCTCCAATACATCATAGGCCAACCTTCCACAATCCCATCCCCTCCAGCTGTGTTAACTGTATCCCCATCATCCCCAGTCACCATGGCCATGGATAATGGAATTTGTAGTCCAGGAGGACAGGGGGCACCAAGTTGGAGAATGCTGTAATAGGTGGGAAAATAGGCACTTTTGCGGGGACTTGTAAGTCAGGGACATCTCTGAGCATCTAAAGTGGGGTGGCTTGCCTCAGGCACCAGCTGCTGGCGCGTGTGTTTTTGTATGTGTGTGTATGTGTTTAAGACCGTTGTGGCAGCCCACTGATTCACACCCCTTTGTTGGAGGGCACGGCTGTGTGTGCCACACAAGATCAGCTTCTGGATGTGGAACGGCGGGATGACTTTGTCCTTTACCTCAGGCATCAAAACATCTGGGGTCATCCCTATTTCAAATCCACTTCGGATTCCCCCTCCTTCACTGCTGATCAATCTTGCCCTGTCCTCTGAAATAAAATGTGCCAGTAAACTGAATGTAACCATTTCAGTTTTATTTTATTTTAGTTCTTCATTTTAAAAAGTTATGGTCCTTTAAACATTCTGGCCCTTAAAAGAGTTGAAATCGTTTTTCTTTTTTTAAGACAAGGTGCTTTAATACAGCCGATTCTTAACCTTCTGTCCTCCAAAGCCCAGAATCCCTGGCTACTGCTGGTGCCAGCTGGGGCTTTTGGGAAACAACATCCAACAACAAATGAAATTCCATTTTATGGAACCATTGGTTTAATAGAGTCCTTGTATTTATCAGAGATTTGGTTGCACTTCTTCTTTAATAAAGCCAACTCTGACATGTTTAGCAATATTTACTGCCTAGACACAGAGGATGGAAGAAAAACTAATGTACTAACACAGCAACTAAAAGATAGGGCGGGAGATAATCCTATACGCATCTATTCACTAAAGTCATTGAGCTCAGTGGGATAGGACATATGAGACAGAGTTCTGTTCCACTGTAAGCTAATATATAGAAGTCAAAGTTTGTGAGTTTATTTGTGCCAGACCTCAAATGATTGGCTGTGTGAGGTGAGAAGACCTCATATGATTGGCTGCCTGTGAAGATTCTATGGAATCCTGGGATTTGCAGTTTAGGGAGGGGCCTTTAGAATTCTCAGCCAGAGAGCTCTTGGGCCTGGCTGGTTGCTAAACAGATGAGGCCTAGCAGCAAGGAGGAGGGCAATGTGTTCCCTCAGGAACCCAACTTCTCTATGCTAATATCTCTGAATACAGATTGGATTGGGGAATATGGGGAAAAGTTATAAGTACTGGACAAGACAGTTTGGGGAATTAGAGACACAGGATCTCAAATCTTTCTAACAAAGTATTACCTATGAGAAAATAAAATCTCGGGCAACACTGGGTATATGTACACTAGTGGAGCATAAAACTGGTCAGAAGTCCAAGAGTCACTGGAGGTCCGAAAGAGCAATGGCTCTTCCATTCCACGGAAAAGTGCAATTAGATGGAGCACACACAGACACACAGCCAATGATTGGCTGTGAGGGAGCCACCCAACCCCTCTCTTACACAGATAGGGTCATTGTGGAACTGAATACCTCCTTCCACAATGACCAAAAAGTGCATATGCTGGTTTAATGTGTGGTTATGCCAGCATACGTCACTAGGAGAATTCAATCCAACACTAATGCCCGCAGAGCACCCTGTTGTTAAAAGGCACTGCTAGAGATGCTGTAACTTGGTCACCCAAACTTTCCCCCAGACCAAAATATTTGCCTTGAAACCACTGTGACCTGTAGCTTCCTTGCCCAGGAGGTTTGTGAAGAACAGTCCTGGGAGAAGGTTAAAGGTTTCACACCAGGGATTCATCATAACCACTTTGCAGAAAAGGAAGGCTATGAGCATTTACATTCCGACATGCACCAGTGACCCCTGTGTCAATAGAGCAGTGGATCTACTCTTGGTTTTAGTCTAATCTTTAAAGAACTGTCCTGGGACACCAAACCTACTGTGGTCGGGTCTGGGGTTCAGCACTTTGGACAGCACCTTTCAAGATCAGAAGGTATCAGTGGCCACTGCTGTGGCCTCGTAATGGAGGTGGGGAATGGAGGTGGGGTACAAGCGTGGTTCTGGGTACTGGGTTTCCCACCCCCATAAAATCCAGGGGGCCAGATGACGTCAAGGTGTCGTAGGTTTCTGTCCCAAGCCCCTTCGTCTTAAGGCTTGTCCCTGACATCATCTGGTCTATGATGCTAGGGAAAAGATCACAGGGGTATATTCCTGAGATAGACTCGCGTGGCAAGCCCTCTAGAGCAAATTATTGTAGCCAGAACTCTGCATAAAAGAGAGAATGCTTCTCCAGTACCATGAATACAACCCCTGATTTTATCAAGAGACCAAAATCTTTATCGAGAGACCCAACAGCCTTTGCTATTCGCCTCTGGTGAGTCAAAAGTTGCATCCAGGTAACCAATCTGGGAACACATTACAGAAACAGACTCTTTATGAACTAATTTGTAAAGGTCACCAGTGAGTTAAATAAGTAGGGACAATCAGGTGGACTAGCAAATGTACAGCTGAGTGACTTAGAAGATTTGTGAGGCTAGCCTTATTCAATACCTCTACTGTAGGGCCTGGAAACCATGCTCTGTGAGGAGGAGCTAAGGGAGCTGGGCACGTTTAGCCTGGAGAAGAGAAGGTGAAGAGGTAGTCATGATTAAAAATTTGAAGGGATGTCATATGGAAGGTGGAGCAAGCTTGTTTTCTGCTGCACTAGAGACCAGGACACAGAGCAATGGATTCAAACTACAGGAAAAGAGATTCTACCCAAACATTAGGAAGAACTTCCTGATGGTAACAGCAGTTCATCAGTGTGGTGGAGTCTCCTTCTTTAGAGGTTTTTAAACAGAGTCTGGAAACCAATCGGTCAGGAGTGATTTGATGGTATATTCCTGCATGGCGGAACGAGGGTGGACTGGATGGCCCTTGTGGTCCGTTCCACCTATATGATTCTAAGCATTCCTCCACCGCTAAGCCCTCCAGCTTATCCCACCTCCTTGGACCCCCTAACTGCCCTCCCCGGCTCTGCGCTCCCAAAACCAACCTGTTTGGCAAAGACGGCAATGTCTTCATTGAAGGAATCCGACGAACAGACGTCTCCTCCTGGATAAGAGCCAGAAGTATCCCTGGGAGAGCAGGTTGCCAGCTCACATTTTTCAAAGACCAGGGCCAGCAGCGGGAACAAGGGGTGCCTGCCGCAGAAGACGAGAAGCTTAGCGTCTGGCACGGATGCAAACAGACCAGCCAACATTGCAGCTTAGCGGAGAAACCGGGGCAACCAGGTGCTAGGAGGAGAAGGAGGACCTCAGGGCCTATGAGTTTTTTGCATGTCGCATATTGTTACACCATCAGCATCGATGAAAGTTGTTGAAGTTCATGGGCCGTTCAAAAGGAAGGAGAATTACAGGGGTTCATGAAAAATTGGAAGAAGATCGATCAATGCCAAGTGCTTAATTTCAAAAATCAAATAAGCCTGTAGCCACATAGGAAAGGACACATTTGAGACAATTCAGTGTCCACTCGTTTTATTTGCTGAACAAGAAATATCCCCACAGTGCCCACCATACTCACAACTTAAATACCGGAAAAACTCATTTTCGGCATTCCAAAAGGACACAACGTATCTAAAACTTACATCCCAGCTATTATGACTCTGTGTTCTTTTCTGCTCATCTTTTCTGCTTACTTTGTTATTCTTCACTTTGTTACTATCCTTAACTGATACAATAATTTAATATTTTCCTTTTAATCACAGAGAAGTGAAACAAAGATTTTTTTTTTAAAAAAAACAAACACCTCTTTCGGGGAGATGTAAGCTGAAGACCCCTGCCTGCTACTTTGCAGTTTGGTGACTGGAACAAAAACAGCACTCTGTATGTGCTCTGAGGACATGTTTTTTTCTTGTTTCTTTCTCTGTCCTCCCCCCACTTTCTCTCTTTGTCCTCAGCTTACTTCAACTGCTGCAAACTGAGTCCCTAGTACAATAATAGTTTGTACTCCGCTAATGTAGGGGGTAGAACAGAGGAGAGGGTAAATCTTGTCCTTCCCAAGAGGCTCTGCCAAAAACAAACTGCTGCAGCCTCTCTTGGCTTATGTGTTCCTCATTCCTAACTTTTGCCATCTTGACCCCGCTCTGATATTGTTTGCCCTGGTTTTCAGTGTTTAAGGATATGCAATACCTGCAAGAACCCTGAGCGGGGTTGCAGTTTGCAGAGGGGGCTGAGCCTTCTCTAAGGGAGATCTTGGACTTCCTGGCTCCCCATTAACAAAGGATTACAAAGGATCCCCAGGATTTTTATGCAAAATAAATTAAAAAAAAACATAAGGATGCTGGTGCTTGTGGCAACATATGCTTGGTGCAATATGGCCCCGTGCATTCCGGAGGCAGCCTCCCCAAGCGACCAATGTAGGATATCAGTACCTCGCCTACACACAAATACACAAATAGAACAGGAAGGCAGGAAGCCAGTCCATAATCCTTAAAATCTGCACCAGTTCAGAGTGTAGGAAGGTCTAAGAGCAGAGCCTTAGATCTGTAAGATTTTGGGCACAAACCACAGGGGAAAAAAACAGGAGACATCCCTGGGAGGCCAAAATCAGTATGTGCTCTGCAAAAGCATTCCTCCTAAGATCCCAGTTATTTCAAAGACCTCAATGCGGGTGGAAAACCACCTCCATCCTGCTCTGTGATTTATGTCTCCGTGACTTCCAGATCCAACCAGCAAAGGTCCACCCTTCGATCCTCCCCCTTTTTCTCTCCACTCTCCCCACCATCACCCAGACCCAGATTTGGATGGATAGCTAAAAAGACAGAGTGTTCCCAGCCATACATTATACAAGTTCACGCACCATATGTTACACAAATATTTGTAGCAGAGGCCCAGCGCCATGCAACTGTTAAGTGAGCGTCTCCACAGAACTTTTAAGATCCCCTATGTAAAACAAAACAAAACCAAAAAAACAAAAAGTGTTGGGGGGGAGGTAAATCCTGAAAAATTCCATCCCCCCTTTCTTTTTAAGAGAAAAATTGCAAATTAAAACCATTGCCAGCTGTAACCAGGGATTTGCGGGGTGGAGGGATGTTGGGAGGGGGGAACACAGGCTGAGTACTTTAATGTCTACTAGGGCGGAAAAAAAAGTATTTGTTTTAAGATTGCTGGAAAGTTTCAAACTGTAAGATGCAAGTCAAAGGCGAAAGGAAGGGAAACCCATCCTGTTCCATTTAGCGTTTTTCTCCATTGACACTTTTTTAAAATTGATGTCTGAATTTCCCAGACGACAGAATAAGTTTGCTAGAGGAAGACAGAAACACATTTTTAATTTACTAACTCATGTTTCTGCTGATTTCTGTCCATCTTAGAATTTATGTAGCGACACCATCCACAATCTTAGCCTTATTCACAAAGATGGGTTCAAGATGAGAGGCCTGAAGCTTCTATCTGATTGCTCGATTCTCAGAAACCGGGGAGCCTAGTTACCGGACCTCAAAGGGGCAGCTATTTTCCAGAGTTCAGGTCATTTAGCGTCTCTCCCCTTAAGCTTTTTTTAAAAACGTATTTTCTTTACCGTTGAAAAGAGATCCTTGCGCTGTGTAATTATTCAATACAGCAAATATTTAACCGTTCATTGAAAAACTCGATTGTGCAGAAATATGATGTTCCCAATCATCTAAGGGATAATCAAGTTGAAAAGCCAAAGGGAGTGCGTGAGGAAATCCAGAGCTTTTCCTTCCAATGACCAAATTGGGGAGGGGGTGTTACGAAGCGGGTAATTCCCCTCTCCCGGCCACCTTTCTCCTCCTAATGACAGAGCTGTCAACCGACTGGGGTGTAGGAGTGAAAAGATGCAGCTCTGTTAGACTGGCCCATAAATCTTTCCGCTGGGTCAGAGATGTTAGCTGTGGAAAATTTTGGTGGACGAGAAGAGAGGGAAAGACTTTGGGCACAACCCAGCTAAAGGAGGGGTGGGAACAAGGGAGGGGGCCTTCTCGGTGGCTACTCCCAGACTTTGGAACTCCCTCCCTAGAGAGGCCGGGATGCCCACATCTGGGGTCTCCTTCCATTTTTGCTCTCCGTCCATCAGCAACTTAAAACATTTCATTGCCATCCGGCATTTAGAAACAGATTGGATTGGGCTTTTTAATGCCCTCAGTGTTCCTTTTTAAATAGTCTGTGTGTAGTCATTTAATGAATGTTAATGTTTTTTAATGCCTGATGTCTTTAACTTTACAAATTGTTTTTTAAAATAACCTTTATATTTCTACTGAACCTTTTGCATAGGTTTGATCTGTATCGTTAGCCACCTTGAGTCTCATTGTTGAGAGAAAGGCACGATAGAAATACATAAATATCATCATTATCATCAATCATCGACGCTGGGCCCAATCCACTAAGTTTTTGACCCTTTGCTAAAACTAGTCAGCCTTCTTTCCATGCACAGAATTGGGCTCAAAGCAATGCTACTTATTCTATTTTAGAGTATTCATCTTTAAAAAAGAAAGAAAGAAAAGCTTATCTCTCCCTTTCGTGAACTAATGCATATATTGTACAGATACACCTGGATGTGGAGGTGTCACTGGCTGTGTCTTTTGTCTGAGGAGACATTTGATAGCAAAAATGCACATTTAGCTCCGCACAATTGGAAAAGAAAGCTCAGAGAAGAGAAGATTGATAGGCAAGGTGACAGCCATCTTTAAGCATCCGAAGGGATGTCACAGAGAAGATGGAATGAACTTGTCTTCTGCTGCTCCAGAGACTAGAACAAAACCAATGGATTCAGAAAACAGAATCCATTTAAACATGATGGGAAGAGCAGTTCAACAACAGATGAATCGATGACCTGAGTGGACTCTCCTTCACTGGACGTTTTCAAGCAGAGGTGAGATGGCCATCTCAAGGGTGCTTTGGTTGTAGATTCCTGTACCGCTGGGAAGTTGGACTAAATGGCCGTTGAAGTATCTTCCAACTCTATGATATGTGGAACAGCAACATGACATGTGATATGTGGAACAGAGACTGTACAGCCTAGCTGTGCTCATTCAGAAAACACGTTCCCTTGGCTGCCACAAGTGTTACCTCTGAATAAATGCACCGAGGAGCATGCTCTTTTCTTGTTGTGTGCCTTCAAGTCGTTTCCGAATTACGGCAAACCTATCACAGGGTTTCCTTGCAAGATTTCTCCAGAGGGAGTTTGACTTCCCTTTCCACAGAAGCTGAGGACTGAGCAGCATATTTTTATGGATTTTGCCTATTATATAAACCGTAGTTGTACTTCTGAGCATTGGCTTAGGTCCCTCGGTATGCAGGATCTGATGGCATAAGCGATGGTTACCTTGGCCAAACTGAGCTATCCCAGGCCTGGTGAGCATATAGAACCTGTTCACCATAAGAGAAAAATGTAGGATCTGAAAATTCATAATAAAGAGGTGCTCAGTTCAGGCGTTGCAGATTTCTAACTCTATTGTGTCCACAACCTGTTGGTCAGAAACAAACCTCATCTTTACAGCATCATGTTCTCTCTCTCTCTCCCTGCACGTCTTCCCAGTCCCTTGGCCCATACTTTACAACTGTCCCCAGCAAAGTGTAAGCTCACAACACAACCCATCATTCCAAGGATCCCCTTGAAGATTCCAGATGAGCAACGGCATTAAATCGGTGGCTTGTGGAAGGAGGCAAATGCATCTTTGTGATTAGACAAGAAGCCAGCACAGTGCTTAAACCTGGAAGGAGAGGATGAACAAGCTGTGTGTCACCAGCCTAAGAGACTGTTTCGACCATCCTTTCCATTATTTTCATTATTGCTGGGAGAGATACGAAGGAAGCCCATCTTTCAAAACTCCAAAGGATCTAGGAAACACTGCTCCAGTCCAGTTTTCTTCCAGTTGTTTCTCCTTTTTCTCTTCCTCTGCTTTATTGTAGTGCTGTGTTTGCCCAACGCTACCATGCTTTACAGTTAGTTTTTAAAATCATGTAGCGCAGCCTTTTGAGGCAATAAAAATGGGAAATAGGGGTGTTTTGTGTCTGGCCTTGAGGGAAGGCATTTTCACAAGCATGGAGGAAACCCACCAGAAAATGTGGTGCAGCACTGTCATTCACAAACGAAGACATAAACACACCCTTGGTTGTTGTTGTGCGCTTTCCGGTCGTTTCCATCTTACAGTGACCCTACAGTGAACCTCTCAAGGGGTTTTCAGGAGCTGAGAGTGTGTGACGTGCCCAAAGTCACCCAATGGGTTTCCACGGCCAAGCAGGGAATTGAACTCTGGCCTCTAGGGTCATCGTCTAATGCTCAAACCACCACTCCATGTCGGCTTTCTAAACACCCACGATATGAATGGATTTAAATCAGCCTATACGTGGCGGTCTTAATACGCCCACTGGCTGTATCACTTTCTTGCCACCTGAACTGAGCCCTCGCTTTCACATCCTACTAACTTTAGTCACCCCTTGAGATTTGGGGTTGGTGGAATGGTTGGAATTTTGGGCTAGGATTCTGGAAGGCCATGGTTCGAATTCCCGTTTGGTCAAGGAAACCCACTGGGTGACTCTGGGAAAGGCAGATTCTCTCAGCCTCAGAGGAGAGCACCGGCAATTCCCCAGCTGAACAAATCTTGCTGAGAAAAACCCATGATAGGGTCGCCTTAGGGTCACTGTAAGTTATAAAGGCAAACAACAGACAACAGATACTCAGAACTTATTGCTGAAAGATGAGTGGCAGCTTTTAGATAAGGATCACACCTGTGGAGGAGAGGCTTACCGATACCTCTGAGCTACAACCGTGAAACAGAACATCCAGCTTCCAAGACAACATGCAAAGAGATGGCTTGTTGCATTCACTCCCTCCCTATTGCTCACCAGAAGCAGAGCTTAGAGAATGCAACTTCTTTGGTTAACAACTCCCAAAATCCCCATCAGCCAGTATGGCCTATCTGACTAAAAGCATAAATCCCTGCTAGAAACAGGACACTGGATTAGATATGTTCCAGCAAATCCAGCAGTTCTCACAGGGGACTAGTCCGGCCTTAAAACTCAGACAATATCTGCACTGTGCAGTTCTCTCCCTTGCATACCTCTATAACTATCAGACTTTCATTCTACGGAATCCCAGGAGTTGTAGTTTGTCTGGGAACGTAGACTTCTCCCTTGTCCCCTTCCACAGAGCATGCCGAGTGCCTCATCAAAACTACAGATCCCAGGATTCTCTAGGATGGCACCAAGGGCACTGAAGTGGTACAAAACTGATAGAAGCTGCACGGCCAAGGTACATCCTCAGTGGTTGAGGCAAGAACCTCAGGGACCAGTTTTTTTGAGGGCCATCAAAGGAAAGCGAATGAACGATTATTACATTACTCTTTTTTAAAGACAACAATATAAAAACAATAACAACAGTTGCCATCGTCTGAGCTGTCCGTTTCAAAGGCCCAACGTGGGTCTAAATCTTCAGAGAAGGGAAGCTGGGTGCATCACATCCCCAAACCTCCACTGAGCTCACAGAAGCATCCCGGTTTTCTCCCTCACCAACGCATCTGCCCGTGCTGTGATAAAATGACCAAGTGGTACAACTGCCTCTTCCCACCCCACCCTGGGTTGCACCAAATGGCGGGCTGGGGAAGGGTGGGGTGGGAGAAAAGCAGTCAACGCAATCGGCAAAGACTTGTGCACGCCGCCGCAGCCGAACTACGCGACCCCCCTCTCCTGAAAAGAAAAAGGGGGGTGTAACTAATCTTTGGAGCAACATACGGCATTCCTCACGTTCACATCTGCCAATAATTGTATTAGACTTCATAAGAACTGGCATGCCAACCTAGACAGATACATCTTTCAAGCGTTAATCCTCTGCCTCATTTTCAACATCCCTACCCTGGTGAATAAATTTGGGGATCTTATAAATAGGGGCTGAAGAGGATGGCAATTCTCTCTTTGTCTCTGTGGTCCCTTATTCCAAGGTATACTGCCTCTGAAACTGGAGGTTCTCTCAGCCACCCTTGCGCAATAAGGCTTGTTGTGTGATTTCAAGTCATTTTCAATCCAGAGCAATGAAAATGCCCCAAAGGCACCAGATTCCCAACTGATCTTGGAAGCTAAGCAAGGTGAGTCTTGGTTAGTACTTGGATGAGAGATCGCCATCTACCAGGTGCTGCAGGCTATGTTGCAGAGGAAGGAACTTGGCAAAAATCACTTCTGAGCATTCTTCGCCTAACAAAACCCTATGAAAATCATGGGGTAATCATAAGCCCACAGGACCACAGAGTCCATTTCCTAGATTTTAAAAACTGCAGAAGTTCTCCCTTCTTGGGCTGGTTTGCATCCACAGTTAAAAAATTCAGAAGGAGCCCAAAAGCAGAGATCTTTCAGTGGTGAGATTCACCACCCAGATTAGGAATGATTAGAAATGCAGAGGAAAAAGTGAGGGAAAAACCTCCAAGGTGTTTGCATGAAAGAAGGGACAGAACTGAGCCAGATTTGCAAGGCACTGACTGGGTCTAAGGAAGAAGTCCCAAGAAACAGCTGTCCAGCGATCCCGAAGAAAGCTTTAAGAATATGGATAATCTAGAAATAACAGAGGTGCTGGATGGGGTTTAAGGGAAAAGTGATCCATTAGAACTGAGAAAGAAAAAGAGTTGGGTGAAAAAGAATCCTTGCATGCTGGAAGAAATACATTTAAAGGGGAAAAAAATATATATGGAATTTTGAAGGTGAGCTCTGTTAAATTCAGGAGCCAGCCCTACCCACACTTACCTGAGAGTAGGCAACACTGAATCCAGAGGAAATGACTTCTGGGTAAACGGGCACAGAGCCCGGATTTCCGCACTAGACTGTTATAGCGCTATGATTCCATTTTCAACATCCTATGGAATCCTGGGGTTTGCAGTTTCGGGAGGGGCCGGTTGGCCCCTCCCGAAACTGCAAACCCCAGGGTTCCATAGGATGTTGAAAATGGAATCATAGCGCTATAACAGTCTAGTGCAGAAATGGCTCCGGGTCGCAAGGCCATGAAATGCTCCAAGATCGCAGTTTAAGGATCGCACAGGTAGAGAGGTAAGAGAGAACAGAATCGCCTCGCCAGGAATCAAAGGGATCCCACAAGATCGCCGGCAGGGAAGGCTGGATCGAACGGGTTTATCAAACCCATAAAAGAATAATAACCTCTTTCCGTGGCAGGGGAGAGGGACAGAAGCGGTTCCGCTGAAGGGGAGGCGAGGGAAAAGATGTTGATGCCACTGGAGTTTTTTAAAATTCGATTTTTTAAAAGAAAGATCCAGAGGACACTAACCCAGCAGCAAGAAGCTCCAGCTAGATTTGCACATGCATCCTCAGCCAGGTCTACTCGGGAAGTAGCCGCATTTTTCCTCCCTGTTCGGGGGGACTTACTCCTAAGTAATATCCCCCGACGCTCGGGTGGGCTTCCTCGAAGGCAAGCCGCCGCCCCAAATGGACGAAGCCCCCTTTCGTTCCCAAATCCCCTCCCGCAGCTCCAAGCCGAGGCAGGTCTCCTCAGAAGTAAGCCCCCTTGAGTTTCCCGGGCCTTCCTCCCGGGTAAAGTAACGAGGCACCGGACCGCCCCTCTTTTTCTCTCTCTCTGCCCGTTTCCTCGCGTGGAAAAATGGAGCGTACCGGTGTGTGGATGGCCATTTCCGCACTAGGCTGTTACAGCGCTATTATTCCACTGGCAACATCCTACGGAATCCTGGGGTTTGCAGTTTCGGGAGGGGCCAGCTGCAAACCCCAGGATTCCATAGGACGTTGCAAGTGGAATAATAGCGCTGTAACAGTCTAGTGCGGAAATGGCCTATGTTGGGGGGGCTTGGCATTGAAGAAAAGATGTCTCGGATCGGGCCCAAATCCCCCCACCGACCAAAGGGCTGGGCGACACCAAACGGAAAAACCCAGCCAAGGGGGGCGTCACGGAGACCCCCGGCGGGGGGGGGCTGGCTTCCTCCCCCCCGAGGGTCCCGATCCCCCGCCCTTCCTCCTCCTCCTCCTCCGGTCTCGGGACTCACCCGTAAATCTCGTCCTTTTCGCGCTTGAGGGCGTCGTTGGTGCCCAGTCCTGGGGGCATCCCGGGCCGGTGGGTGCCGACCCCCGCGGAGCCATAGGGGGAGGCCTGGTTCAGAGGGTGGTGGGGCAGAGCCCGGCTGCCCGGGTGGGGCTCTCCGAAGGCCGCCGCCGCCGCCGCCGCCGCCGCCGCCCCCGGCAAAGAGACCCCGTCCATTCCGGCGTAATGTACCAACTCATCGTACTGGAGTCGCGGCGGGGCCGAGACCGAAAGCAAAGGACGAAAGAGAAAGAGAGAGAGAGAGAGAGAGAGAGAGAGAGAGAGGAGAAAGTTTAGAGCTCTCCCCCGATCCGTGCACAGGTTAGAGACCGCAGCCCAAAATATTCCCCACCAACCTTCCCCAGAGGGATGGAGGAAGAAGGCTCGATCTCCCCCCCCCAGGTTAGGCTAATAGGGGCTCTGTCCCTGGGGGGATGGTGTTATCCCCCTCCCGGTCTAGCGCCAGATATCGATGGCCCCGTGAAAGCATGTGAAAACCCCAAGGACGCCCCAAATTCCCACTGCAGGCATACCACCGAAAAAAGGAAGGGGGTTTAACATCTGAGCCTTGGTAGAGCTGAACCTCGGGATCCAACGAGGGAAAAGTGGGGGTGCCGCCCCCCGAAAATAAGAATCTATTGCCCTTCCAGTGAAATTTCCCTCCACTCCCCGGAGGGTTAGCCTTGCGGGCACTTAAAACTTCTTCTGGGCATTTAGAAACGGAGAGCGTTTCCTCACTACACTGTTATAGCGCTATTATTCCACTTTCAACATCCTATGGAATCCTGGGGTTTGCAGTTCCGGGAGGGGCCCGCCGGCCCCTCCCGGAACTGCAAACCCCAGGATTCCATAGGATGTTGAAAGTGGAATAATAGCGCTATAACAGTGTAGTGCAGAAATGGCCAGAGTCCGGGCATGCAAAGAAAAGCGGGCAGGCGAAGCGACCAAAAGGGAAGGAGAACTGAGCCAATATTCACAGTTTCTGGGGGCGAAAGGTTTTCAACCTCCCGGTCTCTGCAACGTTAGAAATTTGGCGAATGAGGGGATATTCCTTGGGGAGGGCAATGCCTTCATTTTGCCCCACCGCTACACCCCTGCCTGTGTCCACCCACCCAAAATGATCAACCAGCCGGGATCAGGACCCCTTAAGATTCCTGCCTAGTTGATCTCCCTGGGGATCTACCAATGAAATGCCTTAGTTTCAAGCCATCCTTGCAATTGGTTCCCTAGGAGCTTCTGTTATTTTCCCCTTGCTTATATTCCTTTTAGGCTTCCAACAATTTTGCAAGGTTTCATTGATTGTGGTTTGGCTGATTATTTGGTCCTTCTCCTCCTGATACTGCCATTGTTAAGTGCATTAGTGGATTTATCATCACCATCATCACCCTTATTATTATTCAGGGTATTCTGTCCTTCTGCTGCTTTGCAAAAACATACATGCAGGCTTGCACCGCTCATAATGACCTGTCTACCACTTTTGGGGTTGCATCCCCCACCTTAAAAAATAGTTCTGGGGCCCCTGCATGAAATGATAGCAAGGAACCAACTTCTCCGCTCCCTGGAAAATGTTGCCTGAGGAAGGGAAAATGAAAGGGAGCAAGTTCTGGACCTTTTAAAAGGTACTTTTTTTGGAAGATCTCCAAGCTCCCCCATAAAACTTGTGTTGGCAGCGGGAAGACCAAGATGAACAAGGACGAGGACAGTCCATGGGCTACCTCTGCCCCCCCAGGACTGTTCTTGGGGCCCTCAACTCTGTGGATTTCCCTCTTTCTGCTTTGTTTTGTTTCCTGCTGGGAAATAAAGGGGGGTGAGTTGCCTTTCTCAGAGCTCTCCAAGAGCATCAATGCACCTTTGAAATAAATCACAGGGGTCCTCTGAGACTTTTGTTTAGGTTTTTCAAAGCCAGAAGCAGACCACTAATTTTTAAAAAAAAAAAAAGTTTGGGGGCCTTTGGAGTAATGTGTAGCCCCCTCCCCCCGGATCCCAGGAGCAGAAAACTGGCCCTCAGACCTGCTCCAGTTGCCCATCCCTGAGAGTATCTGGCCAGCCTGGTCCTCTTTTCCCCCATCTTGAACCTTCACCAGATTGGTTTGGTTTATTAGTCCTTCTTCTCCCACAAACCCCAAGGTCCAAATAATTTCCACCGCTGGCCATCAGCAGCCTGGGTTGCAAAATTCATAGTCCAAGGGCAACAGTGACCATTTCTTTGGCAACCATCAGACACCATAACCCCAAACTTCACCATCGTCTCTCTAGTTGGGATTTTCATATCTTTTTCCCCCCTTCTTTCTTTCTTTCTTTCTTTCTTTCTTTCTTTCTTTCTTTCTTTCTTTCTTTTTTTTGGTGCCTTTTTTGCCACTTAAGTCAATTTCACGCCATTTCAGCTGGTCAATTTCACCAAGCCGGCCTTGTTCATTTCACCCTCTCACCTCCTTCACACACAGGCAAAACTATTTATTCTATGTATTTCAAGGGGACCCCCCTCAATGAAATATAGATGTCCCCTACAGACTCTTTCTCACACACACACATAAAATTCCTTACACAGTAATCAATCAGGAGAGTTGCTAATTTTGCCCCTGGTTTTTTTTAACCTCCCCATCTCCAAAACTTCTCTCCCTCCAAAAAATTATCCTATCTGCTACTTTAAAAAAAAAAAAATTAAAAAATCCCAGATTTGTTGAGTTTTGGCCAAGGTACAAGAGAAAACCAAACTCACTCCTTTGGAAACTTTTAAAGCAGTGGGAAATCTTTCTCCTAACAGGGAAGGCACTGAACTTTTCAGAAAGAGAGATTAAATACAAACAGAGAAGACATAACACACCCTCTCCTACACACAGCGTGGATTTTCCAAGCCGGGATTTTGACACACTGCAAATCTCGATGGCCTCTTAAAGCTAGTTCAGTTTCCATGCTTCTGAAACTGGGTTTTGAAAGAAAATGTGTGATATGTGCCTTCCAGTTGCCAGTTGACTCATGGTGACCCCATGAATTTCATAGGGGTTTCTTAGGCAAGGGGTACTCAGCCAGGTCTTCCAAAGGCTGGACTTTTATTCTGAATGAACTTTCCCCCAGCCATCCACGCACTTTCCTCCCTGTTCCCAACCTAAATGACTAAAAATTCACCCTTTTTTAAAACTTTTCTTTCCGTCCTTTTCCTCTTATTTTTAAGAAAATAAATGAAATAAATATTATTTGTTTAATTCAAATAATTAAACCTCCAGAAAGCAGTTTAAATTTTTATATATATTTTATTTTTTTAAAAAAAAGAGAGGGGAACCTTTGCCTGCCCCCATAGCTCTCTCCCCCTCTCTCTCTCTCTCTCTCCTCCCAGCAAAAAGAAAGTGTGAAATTTTTCTGCCCTGCCAACTACTCTTATTTAAATCACGCCTTTATCTCAGCCGTGGTGTGTACAGAAGAACACCACAACTGAGATAAAGGCGTGATTCAACTCCACAAACCTGTCCTTCCAAGGGTGCAATTTTTAAAATACATGTTTAAAACAATTAATTAAATTCTTTACCTAGCCTTTGGGCTGGTTGGCTGGGGAGGGGGTGGTTGGTTGAGGCATCCTGGATTTTTTAAAAGTGATTTCTAAATTCCTTGGATGCAGAAGAGAAGGTCAAGCTCTGATTCTAAAAAAAAAATAAATAAAAGTTATTGATCCTGTTTTGAATTGTCTTAGCGGGAGTGTCTTTTTGGTGCAAGTTTAAAAGTGCTTCCTAACCTCCTGCTTTTGCTTAGAGAAATCAGTTGGTTGCTATAGCATGAAAATTTAATCAAAAGTTAATCAAAACGTATATGTGTCTGTGTGTGTACATACACACACACATACATATATATATGTGTATATATATATATATGTATGTATGTATGTATGTATGTATGTATTTATCATCTATCTATCTATCTATCTATACATACACATACCTACACACACACAGACACACACATAGTAGCAAAGGTTGCCTTTAAATTTTAAAAAAAGAGTTGGAAAAATTCTTTGACTTATTATTTGCTTTTGGAAATTCTTTTGGAAATTTTGGACATTATTCTTTTCTGTTGGAAATTCTTTTCCAACGACTAGCAGATTTTTTTTTATTTTTTTTTATTTTTGGAGAGTTGATTCAAAAACTGAGGTTCTTACAGAAAGACCTTTGCTCATTTTGTGTCGCTTGGAATCGCAAGCTCCTACATCGCAGAGCAAAAAACTGAATTTGAAAATAGGCGAGCTGCAACATTTCCCCTCTTTTTTTTTATTTTTTTTTTAAATGTTAACGAAATGGTGATGGTTGGGATTTTAGAGTTGCATGGAAAGAAAAAAAAAGAAAGAAAGAAAGAAAGAAAGAGAAAAAAGTTTTCTGAATTTCTTACAACCGGCCACATTGAAGACACATTAACCCCAGCCTTTCATGGTAGTCAGTTCTTTTTTGCCGCTCGGTAGAGGGGGGTCAAAGAAGAATAAGAGAGTGGAAAAACTTTAGAAAAGGTTCACAAAATGCCACAAAGCTGCCCCATTGAGGCTTTCAAATGAGCAGTACCAAATCAAAGCCAAAAGGCTAGGCGAAGTCAAGGAATAGCTTGCCCTGAAGGAGAGATTTCTTTCTCCCCCCCCTTTTTTTTTTGGAGAGGTGGGGAGGAGGGCTTCTTTCCCCTAAGTTACACCCTGTGCCTCTTATTTGGCTGAAGTTTTGCTATGGAGACGCTCAGAAACATTCTAGGCAATGTGGGCTTACATTTTAAGCCAGACCTATCCATCTTCCCCAGCACCACCATCCAAAGTTTAAACAAGGCTTGGGGAGAGGGGGACCTGCACACCCCCTTGAGATCCACAGGGGGGGAGAGCTAGCTATCCTTTTTGAAAGAAGGGGGTAGTTTCAAAACATTTTTTTTTCTTGGAAAAAGGCGTACCTCTTCTCTTTCTCTCCCTCCACTCACTTTCTCGTCTCCCCAATCCCACTTGACACTTGCCAGCCAAAGAGAGGCGGATGAGTGGGACAGAAAGAAATATTTACAAATCAGAAGTTGAGTGGGGCGGTTTTTAAGGGGGGGCGGGGGAAGGTCCTTGGGATGCCAACAGGTTCAAGCCCACAACAGAAAAATTGCATCAAAATCCTACAGGAATCAACCTAAAGCCAAAGAATTCTCTTCTCGCCAAAAGAGGAGACTCTTGTTGGAGGTCTTTTGGCTCAGACCGGGGGTTTATTTTGGAAATCAACAAGTCAGCCACTATTTGTATTTTTAGTTGTATTTTTTCCTTAAAAAAAGAGGGGGGGAACTCCAGGCCCTAACAACAGCAGGCACCTTGTAGGAGAGAAAGGGAAGGGAGAGAAGAAAAAAGAGAGAGAGAGAGAGAGAGAGAGATCTTGGAACAAGATCATCACCTACCCTTTGTGCCATGAGATATTCCTAAATTCTTCCTCCAGGGTTTCTTGTCCTCGTCGCTTCTCGCCCCCCCCTCCGGGGGAGACGGCTCTTGAAAGGTCCAGGCAAACTTCAGTCTTTTCCAAAGAGGGGATCTTTCATTCTGGTTCCCTTCCAAAGCCCATCATTCCAACAAAATCAACGAGGAGTTGAACAGGACACACACAGAGAGAGACACACAAAAACAACAACTGTCGTTTAAAAGAAGAGGGGGGAAAAAAAAGGATTGTGGCTTGGTGATGTTCTTTAGCTTACCAAAAAATAATAATAAAAAAATATCCCTCCAAAACAGGGACAATTTCTTGGTAGTTTGCTCAAGGCTTTAGAACGTCAGAGGAAGAACAATTTCGAAAAGGTCCAAAAAACACACAAAAAATTCCGTCTTCCCAAAAAACAGAGAGAGAGAGAGAGAGAAAATGAGAGAGAGTCTTAAAGCTCAGCAAGCGAGCTAGTTAGATGCCGGCATGAGATTTCCATGAATGTGGCGCGGGTGCGCGCACGGAGGCGCGCCTGTGTGCGTGCGTGTGTGTGTGTGAGCGAGAGAGAGAGAGAGAGAGAGAAAAGAAGGGGGCTTATCTTGCTTGCAGGGGTCTCCTTTCTCCCGAGTAGACCTTGCCTTCCTGCTTTGGGCTGCTGCCGTAGCTGTCCATCAAGGGCTGAGGGACGCCAGACTTCGAGGGACTGATGGCCCTTGCAGAAAAAATCTCTCTCTCTCTCTCTCTTTACGCACAATATATATTTCTGCTGGTGGTACTTGGAAAGGGGGCGAAGGGGCGTGTGAGGATCTATACCCACCAACACCCCCCCCTCCTTCTCCAAAACACACTCTCTCACACTCTCGGCTCTTCCGCCTGGCTTTCTTGCTCTCTTTCTTTCTTTCTTCTTGTTCCCCCCCCTGAGCTGCTCCTGCTTCTCTCCTTTAAAACATGGACATCCACTGCCGCCCCCCTCCTCTTTTAAATGGTTGTGGTTTCAATCCTATCAAAAGCCAAGATGCTAAGAATAAAAAAAAAAAAAATCAAGGAAGAAAAGGAAAGAGGAGGAGAGAGAAGGTGCAAGAGAGGTGTGGGGGGGCTCACAGGTTCCCAAAAAGCCCCCCCACCCAGCCCCCCCACCCGGGAGAATTCAGCTGCTCCCCACCCGCCCGCCCCCGAGCCCCCTCTCCCCAGCAAACAGAGAGGCCGGCCCGTCAGGGGTTGAGGGGGGGAAGAAAGAGAGCGAGACACACACACAAGATGGGTTTGTCAATTTCTCCGGGTCTCCTCCTCTTAAAGCAGCAGTAGGTCTTGCACGGAGGGGGGTGGGAAGGGGTAGATGTGGAGAGGAATAAACGAAGCGCCTCTCCCCGCTCCCCCCCCCCCGCTCTCGTTTCTGCTTGGGAGTTTGGAATTTTTGAAGAGGAAAAAAAAACAACCCCAGATTGGAGCAAGGATGATAATATTTATTGCTTTGGGTGCAAAAAAAAAAAAAATGCATCCGATAGATGCATGCGTGCATGTGCGTGTTTATTCTCCTTGCTCGTTGTCTGTTTCTCCCTCTCTCTCTCTCTCAGGTGGCTGTGCCAGCTTCCCTTTCTGTATATGTGGGAAGAAGAGGAGGAGGAGGAGGAGAGAGGCAGAGAAAGAAAGATGCTCTCTCTCTCTCTCGCTCTCTCTATCAGCTCCACAGCCCTGAGCTATGAACACATCCGGAAGTAGAAGGGTTTGTGTGTTAACTCATTCTCTGCCTGCCTCTTAGGAAATCTGAAGAAGAGGAGGAGGAGGAGGAGGAGGAGCAGGAGGAGGTGAGCATCATCTGAACTCGGGCTGGCTAAGCAGCGGAGACCGGCCTCGCCCGCATCGCATCCCGGCCCTCTCTTCTTTCCACCTTGGCCTGGACGGTCTTCTTCAGCCGCCACTTGTCAGGATTTATCTCTGGCACCTGTCTCTGCGTGTGTCTCTCTCTGTTTATTGTACCTTGTTTGTTTTCCCTTGCAACATCAGTGCACCGCTTTGTGTCTCTTGTCCTCCTTGTGTGGCCTTCCCAAGAAAGAGAAACGTAGGAAAGATTTCTCCTCCGTGGGCATGGAAAGATAGGGGAAGATTTTATTGAGGGGGCGGAACGAAGTCTATGGACACCACGGCTCAGGGAATGGCTCCACAGAAACCCCTTATTCGGGGGCGGACCAGCGCCGACGCCATTTCCGCACTCGGCCGTTATAGCGCTATTATTCCACTTTCAACATCCTATGGAATCCTGGGCTTTGCAGTTTAGGGAGGGGCCTCAAGGATTCCATAGGATGTTGAAAGTGGAATAATAGCACTAGAACAGTCCAGTGCGGAAATGGCCAGGGTACCACTTGCCAAGCAGCAACAGTAGGGAAAACGTGGTGGCCTTCATAGCTTGGCTTGTGAGTTTTCTGGAAGTAATCTCCTTTGGAAGGAGGGGAAAGCAGCCCCCTGGGCAGATCACTTGTGATATTCTTACCTTCCTTGAGTGGATTCCTGCTGTTCCCTGCATGCCCTACAAAAAAAAAAGAAAGAGTCTTGTAGCTTCTGAAAGCTTACATGCATTTTATTTGACATACCCTTTCGTTGACAGCTCGCTATACCAGACACAGTCCACAAAAATGTATGCCAAATAAAATTTGATAGTCTTTCAGACACTGCTATTTTTATTTTTATTTTTTTTGTTACTGTTGCTGAAAGTACACCAAAACAGTTAATTTTTGGCCACTAAAAATGCAGGCCTCCTTAGCCCTAGACAAACTACTGCATTATCATCTTTGCAACATGTTGTTGCTAACTGTTGCCAAGTCAGCTTTGATTTATGGTGAATCTATGAGTGAGATCCCTCCAAGACACTGTTATTAACAGCTCTGTTTAGGTCTTGCAAATTCACGGGGTCGCTTCCTTGATTTATTCCTCCGTAATATGGGCCATGTCCGCACTAGATAGTGCTATTATTTCACTGTCAACATCCTATGGAATCCTGGGGTTTGCAGTTTTGGGAGGGGCCGGCTGGCCCCTCCCAAAACTGCAAACCCCAGGATTCCATAGGATGTTGAAAGTGGAATAATAGCACTATCTAGTGCGGACATGGCCATAGTCTTCCTCTTTTTCTACTGCCTTCTACCTAACCAAGTATCTTTTCTTACGTGTCATGTTGCCTCATGATATGACCAAAGTATGACAGCTCCAGTTTAGTCATTTTGGTTTCTAGGGAGAGTTCAGGCTTGAGCTGCTCCCGGATCCTTTCATTTGCCTTTTTTGGCAGCCCACGATATCCATAGACCTCTCCTCCAGTATCACATGTAAAATGCATTGATTCTCTTCCTGTCAGCTTTCTTCACTGTTTAGCTTTCACAGCCACACACGGAAACCGGAAATACTACAGCAGGACTATTCTGACTTTGGTCTTCGATGCTGTATCTTTACACTTGAGAATCTTATCTAATTCCTTCGTGGCTTCCCTTCCAAGTCTCAGCCTTCTTCCAATTTCTTGACTATAGTCTCCATTCTGATCTATGGCCGAGACAATGTGTAGGAAATCTTTTTAACTATTTTGACGTCTTCATCATCTGCCTTACGCTTAAGTAAATCATCAGTGGTCTTTATTTTGTTTTCTGAACATGCAGCTCTCACATTGCTTTTGCATTTTCCTTGCACTGTAGCAGTTAAAATCAGTTCACGTCCGTAATGTAGGCATATCCACAGAGCTGGGGAGGGTGACTGAATCAAAGTGCTGAGACCAGAACCATCTAAATCCAGATTCTACACACAGAACAGACAAAGCAGGATGTCTTTCCTCAAAACCACACAGTTAGTTAAATTGTAAGCCTGAGGGCAAGGAAGTAGGGTGTTTTCTGGTTGGCCTCTTGTAAAGCACCATGTACAATGGTGGTGCTACATAAATTAAGAAGAAGAGGAAGAAGAAGACAGAGAAAAAACAAAATAAAATAAAAAAAAGAAACTAGGAGAGTAACTGTACTGGAGCCATCAGGCGAACAAAGTTATGGTTGCAAGGGCTTTTCTCGGTTAATCAGGCAACAAGAATTCCAGTGTACTGAAAGCTATAAAAATGCCCGCTGGAATGGTTTGTAGCTACAGAATCAGGGATATTTCATAATACCCAAACATCCAGAACCAGAGAACACAGGCTCACAGGAGACAAAATATTTGCTATGAGATGTCTCAGCCCTTCCTTTTTTTGCTAAAAAAATAAAAGTTTTAACCAACCCAGTTCTGTGCTTTAGAAATACCCTTTTTTTCCCGTCTGTACATAATAGGTGGCTGAAACTTGGGACATATTGCAGAACTCTCTGGGTGACAATGCTGTAAAATGTCTACCTTGTCAATCTAGTTCAGTTTTGCAATAATCAGGCTATCCAAGTCTCAGTAAGCTTAGCATGTTTACTTCTGTGTTGGATTTGGCATTTGTTACTATCCGTGTGTTTATCTGTCTGAGAGAGAGAGAGAGAAAACATTAATGTCATAGTATATTGCAAAGTGTAAGAGCAAAACTTTACAAAAATCTAAAATTTAAAAATGGACATTCCTTCACTGAAATGATGGAAAGCAAGGGAACCAAGAAGAAAATGCATTTGTTTCATTATATGTAATCACAGTAAAGCAAAAGGAATAAAATTTATGAGTGTGTACGTCACCACGAGTACTTCAAAACGATCAATATTCTATCAATAGGTAAATAAAAATAATGAATACATGTGCACAATTCTGCCATCAAAGAGCCTCAGATTTAATATACACTCTTTCACTTTTCCTTTTGCCTTTCCTTTTTTTTTTAAATCCCTCATATGGATAGGGCGTTTCAACCGTTTTAAAGTTATATTAGAAAATAACAATCAAGCCTATAATTTGGGGGAAGAGAGTAAGGATCATTTTCCTATTTTTCGTGCCAAAAAAAATTGCACGAAACATTGACTGACTTCCTCTCCGATTTTACTAACAAATATTGCCTCCTTGTGCGAATAAAAACAGATTTTTTTTCCCTCTTCCTTTTCTCTTTTTGTCCTTTCTCCCGCCATGGGTGAGGGAGACAGAAGTGTTTGTCAAGGCAAAATTAGCCTGGGGTTGACACGATGATTATCCAAGATTGTTAGTTTGGAGTTTGAAGGCTCTGTGATGGATAACAGTAATCACACTTGGGTCTTCCATCCCACCGTCTGAGAAAAGCTTGGTAGACACCTGCGTTAGGCCACTGAAATCTCTTTCCCAAGGGCTAGCTCAGTTATGCATGGATATATATCTATACAGTCACTTGATCATTCGATACTCAATGATTAGTATGTGAATGTATGGACAGGCTGCACTGAAATCAGATATCCTAAGTGAGGACCACATAATTCTGTGGATATGGGTGTGTTGATATCTGCAATAGTTTATCTATATCCATTCCCCTGCATTTTCTCTCTCACACACATATCAACCCTTGACGTTGTTCACCTATAATAATCATCCAGCAATTGCAATTTGGACCTTAATCGCTTCTTGCTTAGATTATCAGAAGGCACCCTTTGCAGGGCTGCCCTTGGAAAAATCTGTCAGATTAGCTTTTGCTCACATTCACATTTTAAAAAATCTCCTTCTCTTTTCACCCCAGTTAAGGAAAAAAGAATGAACATGTTGGTAAATTCTTACCCGAAATGGAAATTCTCACCTGTCCCTATTTTCGAAAATGTTTGGAAATTGCAGTCGGCCCCAAATGATGCAACCAACTTGCATTACAAAGAGATTGTAACACTAGTTTTAGAGCAGCTTTCAGTTGGTTTGCAAGCCCACTCTGTGTGCTAGAATGCCTTCAATGGCTTGAGGCCAGGGAACCTGGAAAAAAAACTTCCTCCTGTCCATAGTCGGCAACCTTCCCATCATCTGGCATCTGCATTCATTTTCAGAGGCTTTGTTCCACATTCCACCATCAGAGTGTGGAAGACATTATTTGGGGGGAAACCAGAATCACCCAGTGAGTCGGCATTGTATCGTGTTTGGGTGTTGGGCTAGGATTTCGGGAGTCCAGGGTTCTAACCCATGCTTGGCCATGGAAACCGAATGAGCAACCTTGGGCAAGTCACTCTCAACCTTAGAAAAAGGCAGGGTCAAACACTCTCTGAACAAATCTTGCCAAGAAAACCCTGTGATGGGTTTGCCTTAGAGTTTCCATAAGTTAGGAGCGACTTAAAGGCACACGACAAGAATCACCCAGCTAGGACTTGTAGTCCTACAGATGGATTTCTCCAGGCCCTGCCTCTCTCCTAGAGAGGTCAAATTGGTGGATGTTTGAGACAAGGTCTTTTCTGTAGCAGCACCCCAGTGGTGGGACTCGCTCTCCAGAGACAACAGGCTGGCTCTTTCCCTCTCACCCTTGAGATGGTTCACGAACATCTCCCAGCCTTGAGATGGTTTGGCAACATCTACCGGTCAATGACTTTATTCTTACACTCCTGTTTTATCATAATGAAGTCTGTTTTCATTTGCTTCCCTTTCTAGCCTGACGTATTCATTTTTATCACCTCGTGTTCATTTTTAATTAAACATTGTCTCAAGTACTCACTTAGCGGAGGAGCCATTTAAAACTTTTCAGAGTAAAAAATCAGATATCATTCTTATACACACAGAACCCACAATGCCCAGTCTGTTGATTAATATTTCTTACATCCTTTCTCTACTGAACTCCATTCTATGAACAGCCCAAAAAAAAAAAAAAAAAGAATCTGAGCACTGGGAATGTTCATAAACATTCTGTCTCATATGAGAAGGTGAATCCATAGCAGGAAAGAGTTACAGTTCTCTGCATGGCTAAAGTGTACCGAATGACTTTAGGTGGTGGACAGCCAAGGTGGAACTAAGTTATATTCCAGGCCTTTTGACAGAAATTTTTCAAGTTCTATTCTATTCAGTTAAAATTCTTCAGTTCTTTAAAACAAATGGAAAGCAACCGAAAAGTCACATGTAACGAAATATATCACTAAATAATAAAGACAGGACTGCCCAGACCATTGTATTTTTGATTTCTGTGTATGGTTGTGAAAGTTTGACAGTGAAATGATTTGACAGGAAAAAAACTCATTTTCAGATTTCAATATGGTACTGGAGCAAAGTTCTACCAATCCCATGGCCTGCCAAAAAAGACAAATCAAGGGGTCCAAGAGCAAACCAAGCCTGATGGATTACGCACGGATTAATTCAATCAAGCAAGACCTGAGAAGAGCTGTTAATGACCACGGTCTTGGCGGGTTCTCATGCATAGGATCGCCATGAATTGAATTCAATTTGATGGCAACTAACAACAAAAACAATGTATACATTGCAATGTATAATCACAATGAATTACTTCTAAATAACTAGAATGAGTAACAGGACCAAACTGCTTTTGATCAGCATTTTCCAAGTTCCAGATTCAGAGACCGTAAATCGCACAACTTCCAGTTCTTTCTAAGACACCTGGGTAGACTACTGAGAGCTGGGTGAACAGGGTTGGAACAATTGTTCTCCTAGAAAAGTCAACACACACAAAAACTCCCCAGATGCTTACCTGGATTGGAAGAACGAGAACATTTACATTCTACCTGCTACCTTGTTTATTTCCCTTTTAGGAAAGAGGTCATCACACCAAAACATTTCATCTCAAATGGCTAGGTTTTCAAGAGACGTGTAGGTATACCTCAGCTAATGAAGCATATGTGTTCCTGGGCTTTACTTCTTCAACAGAAAGTTTGGCATCATAGGCGGAATTAACATGGAAGGAATAGGGATGCGTTCCTACACCTTTCGTCAGTGTACAACACAGTTGCTTAGAATACGTCATTCAAATTGAGAACATCAAGCCTAAGTAATGAGTAAAATATACCCACATATACACGCGTATTTTTCAAGCTGGTGCTCTCGCCCTGAGGTTCTTCCTCCTCACCCTGAGGACTGGAAAAGAGGGTCCAGGCCCTGAGATCTGAGAACTGAACACACAAGGGTTCTATTTTTGGAACTACTGTCCAGGCCCAAGCACCAATCCAGCCGTCCCCACAACTCACCCACCCGCCCCTCAGCCGTCCTGCTGCTAAAATTACTGTTTTCCAGAAACGACTAGTTCCCTTCCACCACAAACTGACAACTTTACGGGATTCACAACCACCGTATAAAAAATTTTTTTAGAAAAAAAAAATAGACTCGAGTTTTCTCAGGGCTGTTTTGCTTTTTGGGGCTCCTTTGTTGTTTTTCACACACGTAAACACACACACACACACACACACAGCCTGCCTTACTCCTTGGACTGGGACTCAGGGCAGTTCACGACATAATTTGAAAAAACAGATACAACTAAACAGGCAATACATTATAATACTAAAGGACAATTAACTACCATATTGTAACAAGCATGGGATGAAAAGGAAGTTTAAAAGCACAAAATGGGAAGGAGAGAAGAACGTCTACTTTCCAATTGTCCCGGTTTGTCAGGAACAGTCCTCCTTAATCCCCTGCCATCCCACTTTCCCAGCTGCTTTTAAAATGTCCCCATTTCCCCCCCTCTTCCTACCTTCTTCCTTTGACCTCAACTTACTTCAACAGCTGTAAACTGAGGCCATTTCTGCACTAGATTGTTATAGCGCTATCATTCCACTTTCAACATCCTATGGAATCCAACATCCTATGGAATTGCAGTCTAGGGAGGGGCTCAAAGGCCCCTCCCTAAACTGCAAACCCCAGGATTCCATAGGATGTTGAAAGTGGAACGATAGCGCTATAACAGTCTAGTGCGGAAATGGCCTCAGTTCCAACTTTTAAAGCAATTTGCATTCAATTGACTCAACAGGGAGAGAGGAGTGGAGGGCAGAATCTTCTCCTTCCCTGTAGCAAACTGCTACAGGACAGCTGGAGGGTCTGTGATACATTAGACTGTGGAGTCACTAAAAGTTAGCAATCCCTCTTTGTTCTCAGCTCACAACAACTGCTGTAAACTGCCCTCAAGGAAAGGAAAGGCAGAATCTTGCCCTTCCCAGTAGACTCGGGCAAAAGCAAACGGCTGCAGCCTCTTCCACCTTGTGTCTTCATTAATGTCTTGTGCCCGCTTGGCCACACTCTGATGTTGGCTGGCCACACACGTCCCAGTTTTTCATCCGTGGAATGCTGGAGGGCACGGTAGCCTCTCTCCCGTTCGAAGCCCCTTCCAGCAACAGACAGTTGGTTGCCAACAACTTGCCTAAAATCAAAGATCTTTATATGCTTTGTACAACATATTGGGATGGACCGGTGTGGTAGATCTGGGGGCCACATTACTGCTCGCAGAATGTTCCATGAGTTGTACAAAAAATGTTTCCCCCCCTCAAAAAAAAAAAAAACCCAAACGAACAGAAAACCAGAAGAGTGACCAGAAATCCACTTCTAGTTTTGCATAGTGGGTAATTTTTTGAGCAGCGCCACTAGGGCTGAGAGGAGGGCTGAAACCTGTTTAAAAGATGGATTGTTTCTCCAGGATGCTGTGTGTGTGTGTGTGAGAGAGAACATACACGTGTAAGTAATTAATTAACAGAACTGATTAATTAATTTTAGGCTTCCTTCCCTTTTGTTTTTCCCATGGCCTTTCTTCCCCAGCCCTCAGGGCAACTAGGACAAATCTCTAGGTTTAAGGCATTGGGTTGAAAAGTTTGTAAAAGCCTGTCTGTCTGTTTGAAGTATTTATACCCCAGACTAAATCCAAAAGGCTCCAAGAGCAGCTTGCAAATTGTCGATCTGACAGTTCCCCGCTCTCGGGCATGCAGTCAAAATAAGACACAATAACCAAGGAAAAGGGAGCAGCGGTGCGGAGCAGGATTAAACCTAGCAGGTACTGGCTGCTCTTCTCTCCCTGCTGGAGCCCATAGCTTATGTATTCTTTCTCGCCGGTAACTTTTTTGTCATCTTGACCACACTCTGATATGGCTCGGCCACACCTGTCCCTGTTTTCATCTGTGAAATGTGGGAATGTACAAGTGCCATCTCTGAGGATCCTGGGAATTCCAGTTTACAGATGCTGAGCCTCCTCTATGGGCGATCTCGAACTCTCTAGCACAGATTCCTTGGAAAAGTCCATTCAAGTTTAAGTTGTGGTGTAGTTGCAGTCTCTGGAGCGAAGGGGTTGAAGCTCACACTCCCAAAGAGGCTGCTGTCCGGAGCGGAGCAAAGCCGAGAGAGGTACAGTTTCTGCAGCAGAAAACTCTTCAAAAGCACATGCTTCCTCTCTCTCTCTCTTCAGGAATGGCTTTTAATTGGCACTTTTGTTACGTAAGGCTTCATTAGGGGAAAAGCCACTGAAGGTAATTTGTCACTAATTGCTCAATTATCTTCCCTGAGAGGAGGCTTAAGAAGAAAGCACTTGAAGTACTTTTTTTTTGCAAACTTTACGGTTAAAATATTATTAAGGGTGGGCGAGAAGGGGACAGGAGGCAACTTGAGTTAAACATCAATTTTCCTCGGTTTGACAAAGAGAACAAGAAAAATGGGAAATATTTTAAGATTAAACAGGGCTCAAAAACTATACTGGGAGGGGCTTCACTGGGGTTTTAAGAAACAGAATTCCTGGCATCTTTGTCTTTTCTTTTCTTGCTGGCCTTGCTCCTGTGTCTCTCATGTTTGCAGCCAAATGGTAGAAAAGTTTTACCTCCTTCCGTTCTTTGCATAAAAACCAAAACTCAGAGGTGGGTAATATCTGTTCTATGAAATTTAAGCAATACTAGCAAGAGTATATTTTTAAAAATCATAGTTGGATAATAACAGATCACGAAAAAGCCAAACAAGAACAGTATGGAAATATTACTTTTGAGGCTACAGCTCCCAGAATGCCTTTGCCAACCAGGTAATCCCTTCCAAATGTAACGTTTTCAAGCTCTTGGGGGCCAAGCTTTGGAATCTTGCAGAACTCTTCATCGGGTTGGACAGCAACCCGATGAAGAGTTCTCGAAGACTCAAAAGCTGGCACCACTTTTGTGACGCCAATAAAGGTGTGACCCAGCTCCACTTTTTGTTCCTACTCATGAGCCACATGGCTACTTATGGGATTTTTTTTAAATAAAAAAATCCATGTACATAGGCTGATTTGTCACTTGCTTTGAGGATAAAACGCAAGGCTGTGTTCTCCCAAGGGCCTCCTGTAGTAACTTTTCCTGTTTTCATTTATGAATGTTGTATGTGTTTCAAACATGTTTATTTTAACCTTTGTAAGACACTTTGTGTCCCAGTAATGGAGGAGGAGGAAGAAGGAGGAAAAAGGAAGAGGAAAAGGAAGGAGGAGGAAGAGACAGGAGAGAGGGAATAAGAGGAAGAAGGAAGAGGAAAAGGAAGAGGAAAAGGAAGGAGGAAGAAGAGAAGGAAGCGAGGAAGGAGGAAGAGAAAAAGCAAGGAGGAACAGAAAGGAGAGAGGAAGGAGGAAGAGGAGAAGGAAGGAGGAAGAGGAAGAGGAAGGAGGAGGAAGAGAAGGAAGAGAGAGAATAAGAGAAATGAGGAAGCAGAAAAGGAAGGAGAAGGAAGGAGGAGGAAGAAAGAGGAAAAGGAAGGAAGAGAAGGTAGGGAGGCAGTAAGAATAGGAAGGAGGAAGAAAGAGGAAAAGGGAGAAGGAGAAAGGAAAAGGAAGGGGAAGGAAGAGAAGATAGGGAGGGAATAAGAAGAGGAAGAGGAGGAATGGGTGGAAGAGGAGAGGAAGAAGTGAGAAAGAGGCAGGGACTGAGGAGAGGGAAGAGGAGCAGGAAGAGGGAGCAAGCTTCCCGAGGCTCTTGTGCTCTTGTGCTTCAAACTTTAGCTCTGGCTTCAGACCCGGTCTTCGCCACATCACCAAAACAGGCCTGCCCCCCTTCCTTCTGCTCCCTTCCCCACCCCCTCCCCGTGCCAGGCCGTGAGCAGACGGCTGTGAGGCTCTCCCTACAAAAATGATTAATGACTCTCCCTTGCACCCCTCACCCCTGTTGCTATGTAAGAGCATCTGAGCTCCTTCCCTCCCTCCCTCCCTCCCTCCTTCCCTCCCTCCTGAAGCTGTGCCAGCTGCTGGGATCACATCTGGAGTGGAGAAAGAAAAGGGATGTAGTTGGGAGGGGGAGATGAGAGAGAGAGAGAGACTCTGAAAACATCCAGAAGAGCAATAATAAGATAGGAAGAAGTTCCAAATTCCCATTTTATACTCATAAACGCTCATGACGACAATGTTTGTGTGCCAAAGTTTGTGTTTTCCAAAAGAGGATCAGTCCTTAAGACTAGGATTACTCCCAGGTCCATCTTGTCTAGTATTTTGTTTCCAGTCCAGTGCTTTTGGGAACTTGGAAAGTCACTAAAAACAAAACAAAAAAGATCAGATATTGTCAGGACCAGGAAGGATGCCACGGAAATATGCAAGCATCCGAGTTCTCCAAAACTCTTCATCAGGCTGGGTGGTACAAAAATGTTAAGGGATGGGAGAGAAGGAAACAAAAAAATCAGTGGTTGGTTGGTTTGTCGGTAGCATTGAATATTTAATGTAAATGGAGGCTCCGCATCGTAATTATCGTTGCTAATAACTATTGACTGGCCTATTGCTTTCTGCTTTTAAAAGAAGGGGTAAGGGGGTAGACTTTGCCACATCTTGTGGCAATGAGTCCCATAACCTAATTGCACAATGTGCAAAGGACTTCCTTTTAACAAATTATAAGTGTGATGGTTAACTCAAAAATTCTGGCAGCACTTCTAGAAAATCTAAGTGTGACCCAATCTTTCAAAATATGTGTGTTTCCCATACCTTTTCTGGTTTCTTTTGGGGAGAGGATAAGTTTTTTCCAAAAAGGAAATATATTATTATAGAATAAGAACTGATCATATCTCCCAGATTATGTTTTTCAATATAAAAGGGGCCATTTCCACACTAGACTGTTATAGTGCTGTTATTCCACTTTTAACATCCTATGGAATCCCGGGGAAAAATTTTAAGATAAAGCAGGGCTCAAAAACTATAGTGGAAGGGGCTTCACTGGAGGTTTAAGAAACAGAATTCCTGGAATTTTTGTCTTTTCTTTTCTTGGGCCATTTCTGCACTGGATTGTTATAGTGCTATGATTCCACTTTCAACATCCTTAAAGACCCCTCTCTAAACTGCGAACCCCAGGATTCCCTAGGATGTTGCAAGTGGAATCGTAGCACTATAGCACTCTAGTGCGGAAATGGCCTCAGCCCCGAAGTGCGAATAGGGCGCGAATACTGCATGCGCAGTTGCTGAAAAGTTGCTAAATTTGCTCCGTGCATTCTTTGGGAACGAATCTAGCAAAGCACGCGATCCTCCCTGGAGCAGCGTTGAATGAAATCACCCTAGCGCTGTATCCCAACTTGTGCTCACAACAGCATTGCAAGGGTTGCAAGATCCTAGCTTAGTTGTATTCCCTGCCACCGTAGGTGGGTATCTTCTTTTTTCTTCGGCCTTTCATTTTGTTTCAGATTTCAAGTAATGTGCCTTTGTAATCCCGCCCCCTTCTATGTCCCTTGTTTTTCGCTCCTACCCAACGCAACCCACACTTCTCCCCCCCACACGCACTCCCCAAAAGCCAGCCAGAGCTGCCCAGGGCTGGGATCCTTTATCATAAATTACAAGCGTTGCTAGTCCATAAAATCAACAGGACTCGGAGTGTTTATGTTGGTGTGTTAAAGCAGCGCTTCCATTATAGGCAAGAAAACATGCCAGGAATGCCGCCTTTGAAATGCCCCACCACGTAAAATATATTTATGGCATGGCAGCTGTGAATTTAAAGGTGCAGTACTCACATTTATGACCTCTCGTTACGTACAATTTTCAGTTAAAAGAAATCTTTTCTCTGCTTCCCCCCTCCCTTCGCCTCCCTTTTATGCCTATCCAATAATTCATTCCCGGGCTGAAAACAAGGGGAGGGGGCGGGTTAAAGGCATCTCTCCTCCTCCTCCTCCTACCCCCAACCATCAACCCTTTCTTCTGCTCCACAAATCACTTTTTCTGTCCTGATGAATTCAATATAAGGGAGAGAATGGCCCAAATGTCCTAAAGGCACCACCAGGTCCCATCTGATCTTGACGCTCAGCAGGGTCGGCCCTGGTTAATACTTGGATGGGAGACTGCCGACAGCTATCAGGTGCTGTAGGCTGTATTTCAGAGGAAGGAACTGGCATAGCTACCTCTGAGGATCCTTGCCTAAGAAGACCCTGTGCCATTCATGAGATGAACAAGCAACTTGAAAGTGCACGTGTGCACACACATGTTGCATGGTGTGGTTCTTGGGATTTTTTAAAAAAGGCAGGGTGATTATTCTTCGAGGAAGACAACAACAAACTGGGAAATGAAATTTTGTAGACATTTTGTAGGGATGTCCAATTGGGAAAGATGACATGATTTAAAAGGTCCAGAAAAGTGAAAAAGCAGTGGAAAGGTCTCTTATTATTATCACGAATAAATACAAAGAGCCAGAACACTAATAAGCAGGAGGAGAAACAAATAGATGGAAGCAGGAGTTCAGTTAGAGATGTATGCCTGCGTAATTCATCCCATGCATGCAGGATGCATTATTCACCATAGCGCAACAGACATAAGCCATTTCTGCCCCATACTGTTATAGTGCTATTAGTCCACTTTCAAGATCCTATGGAATCCTGGGGTTTGCAGTTTGGGGGAAGAGGGAGCTTCAAGGAAACACCAGGATTCCATAGAGTTTTGAAAGTGGAATAACAGCACTATAACAGTCTAGTGCAGAAATGGCCGTCGTCTCCTCAAAGTGATGGAAACAGAGCTGCGCATACGGCAGCATTGTACATTATGGCTGCACACCACACATGGCATGTTGCAGTTGCATATCAAAGTTGCATGTTGTGCATTCCTCTACAGCAGCCAGCCCTTCACACCTGTTGCGCAATGTTGCCATTCTGCATGGGAGTTGTGTACCACTGGCACAGGGGATCTCCGCATGTGGATATTTACACTATGCTGAGCACGGTTATGGGGTCAGTACACCAAACCTTTGACTCCAATGCCAACATCAGTTCCTCTATTTTTGTCTGCTCTCTCTCTCCAACTCCTTCATAAATGGCAAATCCGTATTAATTAGTCATAATAAATTCACTGCAGCAAAATAGTAGCAAAAAGCTTCTCATCACCACCGCTACCTGAATCATCAGGCTACTTAGACTAACAGAACATAAAATATATTTATTTAAGGCTAAAATGTAAGTATAAAATAATACTTGTATGCAGCTCAGTTTCATTTTTAGCAACTGCAAAAGACAGAAGCCAAAACATTTTTCTCCTCTTATGTATTTTCAGTTCTCCTGTTAATCACTTTAATAAATATAGAAGCATAAAATCATATATTTACCATATACTGTGACAGTACTTTTTTAAAAAAAACAACAGCCTGGAGTCAGAGTTAATACATTTTTACTGACTTCGACTCCACCCAAAATTGCTTCCAACTCCACAACTTAAATCCACAACTCTGACTCCACAGCCCTGATCCTGAGGATATGTTGGACTGCAGTTGATGATTGTTATTAAAATTAAATTTTTTTAAAAAACTGCTCCGGTTTTGCTTTGATCAGCAGCCTGAAATGATATTTAAAATGTGAAGATTTCTTTACTAGGGGCATGCGAATCTGTCACTTCCCATTCAAATTTTAGTAGATTTGGATCAAAAGGAAAGGAAAGGAAACTCTCACCTACCATTACTCCTCAAGTAGAGAGCAGCTACTGGGCAATTTCTGTACATCACGCTGCTGCTCATGGTACAGGAACAGAAGCCATGCTCAAGATGTGGCAACATTATTGTTGCATGCTTTCAGGTCATTTGTTACTTACGGTGACCCTAAGTCACATCTATCACAAGGTTTTCTGGGCAGAATTTATTCAGGGGGGTTTACTGCCTTCCTCTGAGGCTGAGAGAGTGTGATTTGCCCACAGTCACCTAGTGGGTGTCCATACCTTAGCAGAGATATGAACCCTGGTCCTCCAGTGTCCTTATTCAACACGCAAACCCCTACAGGACGCTGGTTCTCGGCAACAGTATTAATAGATGATATATTTGATTCAATCTGTAACGGTTCCATCAATTAATAAATTAGATTAATAGATTTCATACTACTCAGTCGATTAAAAAAGGAACCCTTCCCAATTAATTAGGCAGCCCAAAGAAGGATTGTCGTGGATTGGGGTAGAATTCCGTGTGTGCATTGGGGGGAGGCATCTCCCCGGTCCCAGAGTTTGTAAAAGTTACTTTTTGGGCTACAGATCTGTGGCCAGGCTGGCTGAGAGATTCAGGCAGATGCAATCCGAAAAGTAACTCCCCCACACACATTGGTGAGCAGAGGGGTTTTGCATTCACACAAAGTGCTCTTAGAAGAGGCATTCTCCCTGCTCTGCCATGCCAGGGAGAAAGCCTCTTCCTAAATGGAGCATATAGTGACAACCTATGTAGTGCAACTTTAAAAAGAAAGAAAATGAATTTTATCTTATTTTACAGGTATACCTCAGTTCATGAAGGAGATATTCCTGGGCATTACTTAATTAATATCTAATTTGACATCAGAAGCAGAAAGAAGACAGAAAAAAGAAGGATAGGTTCCTACACCACAAAAAAAAGAGCACCTCCATGCGTCTCAGCAAACTTTGTGTCCCAAACTAACAGTATTCACATGGGAAATGAAACAACCAGGGCCATTTCTGCACTAGCCTGTTATAGTACTATTATGCCATTTTCAACATCCTATGGAATCCTGGGGTTTGCAGTTTAGGGAGGAGCCTTTGAGGTCTACTGTGGAAATGGCCCAGGTCAGGTCAGGTAAGCAAGTAAGTAAGTAAGTAAACAGAAACCTTTTGAACCTCCTGGAGACCACTTGAAAGCTTCCGCCAAAATGCATCAGGGATGCATCTTTCTTTCAGCAGCCCCGGCTGTTTTTATTTTTTATTTTTAAAGAAAGATCTCCTTTATTAATGAACCCCAGCAGTATTTCTTCAGATACAGGAATTGTGAACACAAAATACTTAGAAGACCAACAAGTTAATGTTGCATTATTCTCATAAGACATACTGCAACTCATTGCCATTTCAGTGGCCAGACCTATAGATCTATGCTTTTTAATGTGCTGGGGGGAAACCGGTGAGACAGGCTCATCTGCTTTCCACTTTCATCTCCTTTTTGCTCTTCATACATGTTTAGTAAGAGATGCTGAAGGCACCTGCCATTTACTTTCCCTGTTGTAGGCAAGTGCACACAGATAAAACAGGATCAGCCAGAGCAAAATCTCATTCCTTCTCAGCTCAAACTTTATTGCATTGCTTACTAGTACTGAAACACTGTTGTTCTGTCGCCTTCCGTCATCATCCTCCCATTGCTGATGCTGCTAAAGAAACTTCTAGCTAGACAAAGGATGAGAAGAAAGAGTGGGGCTGGGTGGGTGTAAAAAGATTTTGCAAAAATAAGCTTCTTCATCAGAGACTTTCTTAACTGAGATATGCCTGTATTTTATTTATTGGTCTTATTATGGAGACATATGCAGACTGACTGACAAATAAAATTGATCTGAATTTGGATTGATGCTTCTATCTTGTCATCGACATATGATATTTTTTTCCCCCCAGGACTAAATATCTACTTTGCATTCCAGGATTTACCTTTTTGAAACAGATAGAAGAATTTTTGAAAAATGCCATTCTACACGGTGTTTTTACTTTCATTTTTAAGCCTATCACTGCCCCCTCATTTCCAGTTACATATGGAAATGTATAACATTCCCCTGAATCATAAACTTTACAAAAATGGAAATTGCGGCAATAAACCTTTGCCAAAAAGCCACTCTTGAAGGCTGTTAGCCTTTAAAGGTTTCTGTAGCTTGAACAACCTCCCGCGCTTTTAACCGATTCATCAACTAATTTGCCAGTTCAAATAAATATTACATTATCTCTAGTGATCCTTTAAGGATAATTTATGATTCCAGTGGGGTTTTGGAGACTTAAATGATCTAGAGGGATCTTTGGCTTCCTTGCAAAAATCATACTGAAGGGAAAGATGAGGAAAGAAGGATCAAGAAGTCCATGGATGTTGTTTACCGCACCCATCCAGCATGATGGATCCCTTTGCAAAAAAAAAAAAGAGCACGCATATTTGAAACTTTTTCCAAATGTCCATTCATCATTTCCAAGAGGCTACAGCAATAAGTTCTAGTAGAGGTGTAGCTATGCGGAGGGGGAAAAATGAAGGTATTACCCCTCCAAATAAGGATTTTGGTGCCCAAAACATTCTCCTTCAGTCTTCAGTTTTCTAGCATTGTGGAAAGGGAGATATGAAAAATCATTCACACCAAAAACTCTTATATCTGCTGTGTTTGCTTTCCCTTGGTCGCTCTGCCTGCCCCTTTGCTCTGGAGGCCTAAACTGTATTTCCAAATGCTCCCCTGAAGTTTAAAGTTACCAAATGCTAGAAATTTGGAGACCGGAGGAAAATTGCATCGAGAGGTTTCTTGTCGGCTGCCGTCAAGTTGACTTCGACTTACGGAGACCCTACGAATGAGAGATCACCCTGTTATCAACAGCTGTACTCATCTCTTGCAAATTCAGGGCTGTGGCTTCCTTGATTGAGTATTTTCCTTTCACCTCTGAGCACATCAGCAGCCGAATGTTCTTTCGGCTTGAGTCCAGTTGCGTCATTAGACACAGAACTACTCGTACTTGTCCTCTGCTCTTCCCCAGTAGCTAGCTGAGTCCCTTCCAACCCAGGGAGTCTCCTCTTCAGCAACATCTCTTGTTTCATTTTGGATAGAGCTTTCATGGTAAAAGACATTGAGAAGCGGTTTACCGGTGCCTCCTTCTATGCAGTACTAACAACGGTTAGCCATGGTGGCACTGCCAATGTCTCTGAAACTCCCACCGTTGCTGCTGCACAGTGGCCGTTTGGTACACTGATCTCGGCAAAAGCTTGTCTGATGGGGGGACCCTATCATCTCAGCGCTGGGAGCCTCTCCGAGTGCAAGAAAATCCTCCAGAACACTTCAGAATATTCAGATCCAGGGAGTAACCCGCACGCAAGTTTCACTGGTATATTATTCTCCCTAAAAGGATTTCCCAGCTTCTCGGAAACTCGTTTTTTTGGCTTGAAAATGAATAATAGTGAAAATTCTTCCCATCCCTAAACCAGAGTTGAAAATTCTTCCCATCTCTAAACCTCAAAGGCCCCTCCCTAAACTGCCAACCCCAGGATTCCATAGGATGTTGAAAGTGGAATAATAGCACTATAACAGTCTAGTGTGGAAATGGCCGTTGACTCACTTGTTGGCTGGTGAAGCAACACTGAAGTAAATCCCTCTGATTCACTGAGTCTACTCCAGTCATGACTAACAGTAGGGTTCTGGCACTTGTACTCCAGATAAGAAAGCTGAGTGATTTCACCCCATTCCACCGACACGTACACAGAAGCTGAAATGTAAGAGGACTCTGAAGAAGTAACTGACATCAGAGAGTTTGCAAACACTTATTGTTGTTCCACAAAAGCTACTATTAGCATAGCCGCAGGCCTCCTGCATGTCCTCCACCGTTTCACAGATGAAAACCAGGATACTTGTGGCAAAGCACATCAGAGTGTGTCGACACAGGAGAAGTTATTAAGGAGGAAAAACAGGCAAGCAAGGAGAACCTGCAGCAGTTTCCTTTTGCCTGAGTCTACTCTGCTCCTCCTCCTGCTGAATTAATTCTACTTTTGCACTTTGAAATTGGTTGGCAGCAATTGGGATAAGCTGAGGACAAAGGGGAGAAGTGGCAGGAAAAAGAAACTGAGATATTTTAAAAACAGCTGGAAAAGTGGGATGACAAATTTGGGCTTTCCCTGCCAAACTGGGACAGCTGGAGAGTATGATATTTGTTAATCGTATCTCTGCCCTTCCATACCTACAGCCTTATGAACAATGTGAAGCCACGACACACAATGAGGACCTAGAATGGAAGGCAGATGCCACCCGGTGCACAAAGCTAAAAGCAAAACAGAGGCTGACCTAAAATAAAATACATGCCTTCGCAGAAATAATAGAATTGCTGCAAAGTTTAATTGGTAGTTGGGTGGATTAATCAACTAAAGGTTTAGTTGATGGATGTGTTGGTTCCGGCCACTGTGAGTTGAGCGCAGAGAGGCTTATGTTCCATAATAGGGAAATGAAAGCATCTGTGTGTGTGTGTGTGTGTGTGTGTATTCCTTTTAGCCTTTGCCTCTCAAACCAAATGGTAGGTTTTGCTAATTAAATTGGAGGTGATATTACACTGGTGGTAATATGTCAAGAAGGCACCTACACTGAGGTCTTTGCAATATGCAAATACGTTTAAAACATAATCTCTGATCAATTCGTTAAATTGGGTAAAGGCCGAGGATTAATTGGCTAAAATGGTTTAATGACGAGGCAGTTCAGATCCCCAGAAGCAATCAGCGGGTATGACAATACCAGTCTGAAAATAAACAAATAAAACGGTACGCTTTAGTGGTGTGTTTGCATCCACAAATAAGGGTGTGAGGAACCCAGGGGCATAGCTACGGGGCGAACAAAATGAGAGCACAACCCTGCCTGATAGTAATTCATCCGCTCCAAACAAGAATTCTGCATCCCCAAATGCCCAGCATGGCACTACCTTTCCGTGGTTGTGGGATGGCACGTACCTGCGAGGCTCAGGCAAAAACAAACCGCTGCAGCCGCTCCTAGCTTGTGTGTTCTTTTTCATTCGTAACTTTTGCCATCTTGACCACATTCTTGACATTGCTTGGCCACAGATGTCCTGGTTTTTCAGCTGCTTTCAACATGTCCCAGTTTCTCTCGCTGCCTCCCACTTTCTCCCTTTCTCATCTGGAAGCCATGCCCTATGAGGAGTGGCTGAGGGAGCTGGGTATGTTTAGTCTGCAGAAGAGAAGGTTAAGAGGGGACATGATAGCCACACTTAAATATTTGACGGGATGTCATGTCGAGGAGGGAGCGGGCTTGTTTTCTGCTGCTCCAGAGACTAGGACAAGGAGCAATGGATTCAAGCTGCAGGAAAGGAGATTCCACCTGAACCTCAGGAGGGAATTCCTGACGGTCAGAACAGTCCGGCAGTGGAATCTGCTGCCTCTCTGGAGTGTGGTGGAGTCTCCTCCTTCTTTGGAGGTTTTTAAGCAGAGGCTGGATGGCCATTTGTTGGGAATACTTTGATGTGGGTTTCGGCGCAGCAAGGGGTTGGACTGGATGGCCCCCGGGGTCTCTTCCAACTCTGTGATTCTGTGATTCTGTGATTCATCCTCCCAGGTGGCTCACACAAAAGCAAACTGCTGAAGCTTCTCCTAGCCTGACTGTTCTTCTTTATCAATAACAATTGCCATCTTGATCACACACTGACTTTGCTTTGCCACCTGTGTCCCAATTTCCATCTGTGAAAACTTAGACGATGTCAAATATTTTAATCATATATTAATCAAGAAACATGTGAGAGTAATTTACTGGGTTTTTTCTTTTTCATAAAATAGGGATAAACATTATCACCTGGCAGGTAGTGGGAGGTGGGGAGGGAACAGGCCCAACTGCAATTCCCAGAATCCCAGTATGGGAGAGGACTCATTGCAATGCCTAGAATCCCAGCGGCGATGTTTGCTGGGCAATTTTTGGAGCTGTCATCCGAAAAGTAACTTTCCCAGTCCTGCAACGGGGAACAGCTTCCTACCCACCAAACTGGCGAAAGAAAACTTTGTGCAAACTCTAGCTGTTCGGGAGTGAGGAGAGTGGAATAATATCGCTTAAAGTAATTTTCCCCTTGAGTGCCATGAAGAGGGTGGAAGGAAAAAAAAAGAAGAAACCCCAGAGAATTGGAAATTAAGCCCCTTCTCTCTCTCTTCCCCCTGCTCGACATCTTTCTTAAAGCAAATCTCCAGAGGAAGGCCTTTTGAGTATTTTAAGGATTGGATTCCAAAAAGAGAGAGAGAGTCTTGGTATTGGATAATAAAAGTTCAAAGGCTCCTGTCTTTAGTATGGTAAATAGATCATGCAGAGGCGAGCGGGTGATAATCACCTTCCTTGGAGAACAAGGCGGGCTGGGGGGAGAATTAGGGCAGTGGCGAGGACGGTGGCTGGGATGGAATTTCACGATTGAACACGTTTCCCATCATGATGCATCTCTGACCTCGGCTCCTCTTTCTTTCTTCCTGTTCTTAAACGCATTTACTTTGAACTAAGTCCCATTGATTTCAATTAGCATGTTATTTATTTATAGAGCGCCTCGGGTATATGTGGTGAATGAGTGATAGGGTAAGACTGGCAAAGGGAGGACAGGCCCCCGGCTCCTAGGAGCCTACAGTGAGGTGGGCATTTAGGGGAGAGGACGGTGGTGATTTGAGTGTGGGATGAGGACTCTAAGAACCAGGGTTCAAATCCTGCCTCAATCATAGACACTCACTAGGTAGCCTTGGCAACTCACCTTCACTTAGGGCATTTCCGCACTAGCCTGTTATAGCGCAATGATTCCACTTTCAACATCCTCTGGAATCCTGGGGTTTGCAGTTTCGGGAGGGGCCAGCTGGCCCCTCCCGAAACTGCAAACCCCAGGATTCCAGAGGATGTTGAAAGTGGAATCATCGCGCTATAACAGGCTAGTGCGGAAATGGCCTTAGTCTCAGAGCGAAGCAATGGCAAGCTTCCTCTGAACAAATCTTGCTACAAAAACTCTAGATTGCCACAGGTCAGAGTCAACCTGAAGGAATTCAAATTCTTATGTTAACAACGATTAGCAACAGAGACAGCCAGCATGGTATAATGGTTTAAGTGTTGAACTAGGACCTTGGGAGCACAGGATTCAAATCCCCACTCAGCCAAGGAAACCAAGTCACACTCTCTCAGCCTCAGAAGAATGCAATGGCAACGCCCTCTGAATAAATCTAGACAAGAAAATCCCAGAATAGGGGGTGGGATATGACTTGAAGGCGCACAAACAGAGGGTTAAGAGGCGACGCAATAGCCATATTTAGGGAATAGCCATTTCCTATCTTTGTATACTATGAAAGGGACCTTTATAAAGTTTATAGAGCGACTCCACGGAGTTGCCAGGAGAGGGTACCTGTGTCTTTAATGGTCATATAGAAGAGGAAATTTTAGCAGGTGTGGCTTCTCGTGCAACCAGCACTGGCTGAAATTCCCCCATTTGCACAACCATGAAAGGTGCAGGACTCTCTCGCCAATTTTCGCTCTGGCAGTCCTAAATACTGTGATTTGGTAACATTCCTTCAGTGTTGAGGCTTTGGTAATGTGAAGATTTGCCCCAACACAGGCGGATGGGCTTTACCAAGAAACCTACACGTTGTTACGCAGAATCATGAAGCCTCTTCAGAATAAAGTTATTTTTAGTCTGTTCCCCACTCCACTTAGATAGGATTGCCAGAATGAATGAAAACCAGAGAAGGCTCCTCTATCTTTAATGGTGGCATAGATGAAGGAATTCTTTTCTAGCCTGATGAAAAGAAGGTTAAGAGGTGACACGATAGCCATGTTTAAATATTGGAAGGGATGTCACGCTGAAGATGGAACAAGCATGTTTTCTGCTGCTCCGGAGAGTAAGACACGGAGCCGTGGATTCAAACAGCAGGAAACCTGAACCTAAGGAGGAACTTTCTGAAGGTCAGAGGTGTCTAGCAGTGGAATATGCTGCCTCAAAGGAGTGTGGTGGAGTCTCCTTCTTTGGAGGTTTTTAAGCAGAGAATGCTTTGATGGGTGTTCCTGCATAGCAGGGGGTTGGACTGGATGGCCTCTGGGGTCTCTTCCAACTCTATGATTCTATAAAAAGGCATTTCACCTAAACATCAGGAAGAACTTCCTGACCGTAAGGGTCATTCAACAGTGGAATACACTGCCTCAGAGTGTGGTAGAGTCACCTTCTTTGGAAGTTTTTAAACAGAGGCAGGATGGCCATTTGCTGGGGGTGATTTGAGTGCATGTTCCTACATGGCAGAGGGTTGGACTCAACAGCCCTTGTGGTTTCTTCCAACTCTTATGATCCTATGAATTTTACTGGTCATGGCTTCTGACCCAACCAGATAACCAGCATCCCCTGCTGAAATTCTCTCTTCTATACAACTATTAAAAGAACAGGAAACCCTCTCCAGTTTTCATTCTGGCAATCCTAGTTGCGAATGAGGGCTGAGGAGTGAAGCCAAATTCCATCCTGAAGAGGAGGATTTAGAGGAAGGTTGTAGGGCAAAAGGCAGGTGCCATGCCTTTTTCATTTAGAATAGGAGATTTCTGGGGAGGAACACCATAGCCTCCAACATAAGCTACGAGGAGCTGTGGTAGTTTGCGTTTCCCTAATCTTGCTGGGAAGGGCCAAGATTTCCGCTCCTCCTCTCCTCTCTCAAATTGCTTCAGAAGTTTGAACTCAAGCCATTTCTGTTATAATGCTATTATTCCACTTTCAACATCGTATGGAATCCTGGGATTTTCAGTTTAGAGAGGGGCATTTGGAATTCTCAGCCGGAGACCTCTCTGCCTCAGTAAATTACAAAGCCCAGAATTCCCCAGGATGTTGCGAATGGAATAACAGCACCAAAACAGTGTAGTGTGGAAATGGCCTCAGTTTGCCACAATTGAAGTAAAGAGAAATAAAGTGAAGTGAAGGAGGAGGAGAAAAAAACCGGAACATTTTAACAGCAGCTGAAAAAGTGGGACAAAAGAGGATTAATCAGGACCGTCCCTACCAAATCAGGACAATTGGAGGGTATGAAACCACTGTCCTGCCCAAATATTTAGGAGCCAACGGTAAGTCAGTGAAATCTCATTTTCTATCTCTGGTGTGAGAAGAAGAAGAAGAAGAAAAGTAAAAGCCTGAAAGAGAAGAAGAGGGGAATGTGTTTGGGATTCTTTTTGAAATAGTTATTTAATTCTTGAATGCACTGAGGTTTTATACCATGAGAAGCAGATGAAAAATGGAGAACAGAACAAGCCTCTCCTTTGTGAGACGCAGTTGTGTCTCGTTTGGGGAGATGTTACAGGAATTCTTGAAAGAATGCAGGAAAGACTCGTGGAAACAGAACTGGAACACTAGAATATTTTATGTAAATTCTTTGAAAGAAGACAGAGGGAGACAATACACAGTAGGAAGGAAGTTTTGGATTTTCAGGTATCTGAATAGCACATAACACACGCACACCGTCTATTACTTCTTGGGCATTGGAGCTGTTCACATTTTGAGTAGTTAAGACCGTGGAGTTTGATTTTGATGTTTCCTCCAATAAAAAAATGTACTGGTTATGACCTATATGTCTACCTCACCAACTACAGCTCCACATACAATCCTGCCCAGGCTCTCAGACCTCCAGGAGAGGCCCTTCTCTCGGTCCCACCACCTTTACAGGCAAGGTGGATGAGAATGCAAGAGTAGACCCGTTGGCATTGGATTTAGGCCACAGTAGCCAACAAAATCCATCTGAGCCCAATTCTGTGGGAGGGGGAACATGGGAACGGGAAACATGTCCCAGCGCAAGGCAAAATAGGTCAAAGTTGCTCTCCGCGGTGCTGAAAGCTCTCTCTGAAATAGCTCTGGCACCTCAGGTAGCTCCTTTAATGTTCAGACTAAAACCTGGGGCAGGTTGACCACCCCACTGACACGCAAGGCCCCAGCCATCATTGGTCCACCACGGGAAGTGATGAATTATAACCAGCAACATTGCTGCTTACAGTGACTTATTGTGTTTTTATTCAGCTCCTCTTCTCTCCCTCTTAGGTTGTGCATTCTTCCTCGTTGTTACCTTTAGCTGTCTTGGCCACACTCTGAGGCTGCTTGGCTACACCCGTCTCAGGCGATTTCCGCACGAGCCTGTTATAGCGCGATGATTCCACTTTCAACATCCTCTGGAATCCTGGGGTTTGCAGTTTCGGGAGGGGCCGGCCGGCCCCTCCCGAAACTGCAAACCCCAGGATTCCAGAGGATGTTGAAAGTGGAATCATCGCGCTATAACAGGCTCGTGCGGAAATGGCCCCAGTTGTCCTCTGAGGGTCTCCAGTTATGGTGAAAACTGAAGAGGCGCCTGACCTTTAATGGAAGAGGGAATATCAGCAAGTGTTGCTTGTCATGCCAGCCAGATAAAAAGCAAGACTTGCTGAAATTTCTTCTTCTACAGTACCGGGAGCCCCCTGCAGCTTTCCGTCTGGCAACACTATATACTAGTCTCCCCATTCCTACCCTAGCTCAGCTTAAACTGGGAGCCCATCTCCTCCCCGCAATGCACCAAGTCAAATTGCCACTGGGCCCATCGCAGCCGTCATATGTGCCTCCTCTTTGCCTAACCAGAATCCACAAGACCCCTGGTTCGCAAGGGAAATTTCCCCCCCGAGACGACAGGGGAAGCTTCGTGTCACAGAACCGTAAAACCAAAGAGTTGGAAGGGGGCTCGTGGATCGTAGAGTCCGTCCCCCCGAGTGAGTGAAAGATCTCCAGCTAAAGCATCTCTGGCAGGTAGCCGTCCAGCTTCTTTTTGAAGACATCCAGAGAAGAGACCCCCGGACCTCTCCGAGGAATCAGTTCCACTGCCAAACTGCTCTTACTGCCAAGAATTTCCTCCTAATGTTCAGTCAAAATTTACTCTCCTGTAACTTCAAACCATTAGACCCGGCCCTACGCTCTCGGGCAACAGAGAACAGGCCTTCCCAGTTACGTAGGGACGTGGGGGTCAGGGGGTGATTTGCCCCAGGCGGCAACGTTTCCGGGGCGTCTCGGCCCATAGCCACGCCCTCGCACAGCCTGGCCACGCCCACCGCAGCCCCTGCCCTTGCGCACCGTGGCCACACCCCTCACACCGTGGTCACGCCCCCTCCTGCCCCTCCTCCACATACTCTAAGCTCCGCCACTGAGCCTTCCCTCCCTTCTCTGGGACAGCCCTGGAGGCATTTTTTTAAAAATTATTTTTATTAAAAACCTTCGTCCTTACAAGCATCGATTCGTTAGACATATTAATATTTACAATATAAAAAATACTCTCTTGTATGAATAAATCAACATATCATTGTATAAATCATTAAATCTATACATTCTCCAGTTCTTACATTCCATTCCATTCCATTCCTGGAGGCATTTAAAGAATGCAATCATGTCACCCATCAGTCTTCTCTTCGCCAGGCTAAACAAGCCCAGCTCCTTCAACCTTTCCTCATATGTTCTGCTCTCTGTACCCCCTTATCCTTCGAGTTGCCTTTCTCTGAACCTTGTCGTCACATGCCTCCTCCAAGTCACTTCTGACTTATGGCAACCCTATCACTCGAATTTTCTTGGCAAGATTTGTTTTGCCACCCTTGCCTTCCTCTGAGGTTGAGAGATTGTGACTTGCCCAAGGTCACCCGCTAGGTTTCCATAGCTGAGTAAGGATTTGAACCCAGGTCTCAAGAGTCATAGTCCAATACCCGAACCATGCCAACAAGGCAGGGCTTTCCAAACGGTGTGCCGCAACATGTTAGCGTGCTGCCTGAGTGTCGCCTACAATCTCGGAAATGTATGTTATTATTTATAAATCATATATTTTTAAAAACGTAGGAAAGGTTTTCATGAGATATGTTGTGTCCTCATACATTTTGTTATTACAGTTTATGTATGTGTCTGTATCTCTTCTAAGGGGATAGTTTAACCTCTGGTTTGATAGTAAAACTGAATTTCTGTGTTGCAAAATGATGCACATCTAAAAAAGTGTGTCACCAACATGAAAAGTTTGGAAAGCTCTGCCCTAAGGTGCCCAGAACTGAACACAATACTCCAGATGAAGCTTGACCAGCACAGAATATAGTGGGACTATTACTTCCCTTGATGTGGAAACTACACTTCTATTTTTTTTTTCCTTTGCCCTACCTGGGGATGCTGGGAATTGAATCCGAGACCTTCTGCTTTCAAGGTATGTACTTTACCACTGAACTATGCTATTCATCTCCTCCTTCTGTCCCATATTTCAAATACGCTTGTGCTCTGAAGAAAAAGGGAGGCACATTCATTTAGCAGATTTTCATACGTGAACCATAAGCTGTGCCACATGGTTTCATTACCAAATGTGTTACAGAGGAATGGGTGCAGAAAGGGAGAAATTGGTTTTTTAAAAAAATCACCAACGGAAGAAAAGGAGGAGCAGCAGGAGAAGGAGACAGAAATGGAGAATAGGCAGATGGTAAAAAAGGAAATACTTCCACGATTTATATATATAAAAATGCCATACCACAGATATGTGAATACCATGACACTGTAAAGCCAGTCCATACATGATAGGCACTCTGCACATGCTCAAAGACCATTTGTTCCTTGATGTTGCTTGAGTTACAAGCCTGAATTGGTTGAATGGCACATTAATCACCTGCAGGTTTTGTTTAAAGGACTGCTGGGGGCCATTTTAATTAATTAATTTAGTAAAACTGCAATTTATCAGTAGAAACAAGAACTGAAGAGGAGCAATGTACAAATTTAAATGTGGGTTTGTTTTATTTTAAGGCAGTGGATTAATCAACAGAAAGATATTAATTGGTCAACAGTTTGCTTTTGCCAGAGCCTACTGGCAAAATTCTGCCCTCACCAGTCCTCTCCTCCTTCTGAGTTAAATAAGTGCAAACTACTATTGCCCTTGAACTCAGTTTGCAGAAAGTTAAAAAATCTGGGAAATAAAAGTGGGAAAATACGAGGCAGAGAGGGGACCTGGGATATTTTAAAAGCAGCTAAATGTGCTACAGGCTATGTTTTAGAGGAAAAAACTGGCAAAACCATCTTGGCAGATTCCTTGCCTAAGAAAGCCTTATTAAATCCATGAGATCACCATAAGTGAACATGGAACATGAAGGCATCTACACAGACAAAAAGTGGGACAACAGAGGATAAACTGGAACGGTTGGAAGGTATGGAAAGGTATGTTCTCGGTTTCTTGGTTCCTTGGATTAGGGACTATTTCTTCTAAGGGTATCAGGGTTGTCATGTTCCCTTATTATATGGGATGTCCTCTATTTGAGGGTTGGAAAGCTTTTTCTTTTATACACACTGGGCCAGATGCCCAAAAAAATCTTATATTTGTGAGTGTGGGTTCTTCCTAGAGAAAGAAATGTGTGCACCATGTAATTTATGAATGTGGACAATATGTTCATTTTACAGAGAAACACATGGCTAAAGTTAAATGAAACCAATATTTTATTTGGTATTTAAGAAGAACCCAAACTTGCTAATAGCTGCTTCCTGATTGTCAGCCTTGCACGTCATGAATTTTGACTATTACTAGTGTGAAAACCTGGAAATGTTAATGGGGATGGAAAATATTCCTATGGTGTGGTGTTCCCTTTGTCCTTCAAGGCTCAAGGGTACATGCAAGAAGTGTACAAAAATGTGTGCAACGACATTCTTAAAAGCTTGCATCTGATTTTGGTTAGCCTTGCAAAGCTCTTATGACCAACCATCAAGATTTCAGCATTTTTCTTACTGTCAGTGGGAGTTATTTAAGCATTCTTTTTCTTGCAAAAGCAATCAGATTAGTAGGGAAGAAATACGAAAAAATAAGATGCAAAGATGGAAAAATAAGGTTGCATAGGGGGGGAAAAAACACCTTAAAAGCACATGCACTAAACAGTAACTTTATCAACTTGAACTTTCTTTCTTATTGATTGATCGATTGATTGCAATATGACTCCATGCAAGGTAGTTTCCTTCCTCCCCACTTTCTCTTTTGAAGTCCATCACAAACAAGTTCTAAGTTTCAAAGAGCTAAGAATGAGAATGGGTAGCCATTGTTCTCACCCAGCCTGGCTGCAGCCTCTTGCCCCAAGCCAAGATGCTAAATCACAGCTGCTTTGCCAAATGGCCTCCGTACAGACTCATTCACACATCACGTTCCCTTTGTTCACAGAGTCATCAGCTCTTTAACACTCCTGCGCTAAAGAGTTGATCCTCCACATGTGTCCAGGGTACATCTACAAAGGTTTTTTTTTCCCCCTTCTCTGTCTGGGGAAAGGACATCTCCACCAAAGCGATGTCTCACGAATTTTGGGAGTTGTAGTTCTCAACAGTTATCCTTCCCTCCCCCCGCCCCAACATTCAGGGATGTTGGGAGGAAGAACTTAAGAGTTATTCCATCAGGAATATTACTCCATTCCATTCAAGCTGGAACATGTCCAGAGGAGGGTGACCAAAACGGTGAAGGGTCTGGAAGCCATGAAGCCCTCTGAGAAGCGGCGTAGGGAGTGGGGTGTGTTTAGTCTCCAGAAAAGAAGGTTAAGAGGGGACTTGATAGCCTTGTTTAAATATTTGAAGGGATGCCATGTAGAGGAAGGAGCGGGCTTGTTTTCTGCTGCTCCGGAGACCAGGACAAGGAGCAATGGATTCGAGCTGCAGGAAAGGAGATTCCACCTGAACCTCAGGAAGAACTTCCTGACGGTCAGGGCTGTCCGGCAGTGGAATCTGCTGCCTCAAAGGGGTGTAGTGGAGTCTCCTTCTTTGGAGGTTTTTAAGCAGAGGCTGGATGGCCATCTGTTGGGAGTGCTTTGATGGGGGTTCCTGCATGGCAGGGGGTTGGACTCGATGGCCCCTGGGGTCTCTTCCAACTCTATGATTCTAACTGGAGTTTTCAGGAACTGGGACAGAAAACCAAAAACTCCAGGTCCCTTGTCGTTTTAGTTAATATAATCTTAAAAGAAAAAAAGCCATTGCTTTCTTTTCCATTTTTTGGTGTACTAAAAAAAAAAAAAGGAAGGTAAGGCTTGAAGAAGACTGACCTATTTGGGAAAATACTTATCATACAGCCTGTGGCTTTTTGTGTGTGTTGTGGTGAGTTTTCTATATTTTGCTGCATGGCCAACACAGCTGCCCCCGGATATACGTTATTTCCATTTAGTTATTTAAATTATTCAAATCAATTTCCCCTTCATATTAATTACAGACTACAGTTTGGAAAGAAATGGTAGGATGCGCAGAACCTCCAGAGGCAGCAGTAGTCAATCTCTGAATAAAAAATGGCAGGAATGAAAAACAATGGATGTTTGTTAATCCAGTGGTTCTTCACCTTTGCTTTCCCAGTGGCCTCCTGCAAATATAATTCTTTGCTGGGGACTTTCAAGATTTAACTCACAATTTAAATAGCTGAATATTCAAATATTTATTTAAATTTATAAATATTTATTTATTTATGAAAGGCTTCTGGAGACTAGGGCTATTTCTGCACTAGACTGTTATGGTGCTATTATTCCACTTTCAGCATCGTATGGAATCCTGGGGTTTGCAGTTCAGGGAGGGGCCTCAAAGGCCCCTCTCTAAACTGCAAACCCCACAATTCCATACGATGTTGGAAGTGGAATAGCAGCACTATAACAGTCTAATGTGGAAATGGTCTAGGATTCAAGCCCTCGCTCAGACACCTTGGCCAAGTCACGCTGTCTTAGCCTCAGAGGGCAAAGGCAAACTGCCTCTGAACAAAACTTGCCAAAAAAAAAAGAAAAGAAAAGAAAAAAGTGACAGGTTCATTTTAGGGCTGCTTCAACTCAGAAGTGACTTGAAGGGTCACAACAAAGTGCTACTGACTGGGGGGGGGGTCTTTCTCGCCATCATGTCTCTCCCCTTCGAAAACTGACCTATGGCGACCCTTGGGCAAATCTAACATGGGGAATTTCTTGGCTAGATCTGTTGCCTTTGCCTTTCTCTGAGGCTGAGAGAATGTAACTTGGCTGAGGTCACACACACACACCCCGGGTTTCTGTGGCCAAGTGGGGATTCGAACCCCGGTCTGCAAAGGCATCATTTGCAAACAAGGGAGCAGTTTCGGCACCTGCAACCGCTCTCCCCTCCCTGCTGCCACATCCCTTTTGCTGCCGCTGGTGCTCAGCAGCAAGGCTTCAAAGACCCCCAGGAGCCCCTGGACCCAGGTTAAGAGCCACGGTATTAGCCTATACAAGGCATCAAAGCTGACTACATCAGAAGGAGGGCATCGGACAAAAGTTCAGTCCAATCTGTCCGGGCGCTTTCTTTCATTGACGTTCAGCCCAGGCGGTGTGGTGATGTACAGTAGTTTCTCTCCCCCATCCCCACCGCCACCACCCCACTTCTCCCTCTTTGCTGCTGCACAGTTATTTTCTCCACCCCCTCCCCTCCTTGCTCTTTTCGAAGTCAGGGGAGAAATTTCCAGCTAATGTAGAGATAATTACCGCCTCTCAGCCAGGCCAAGGCAATTAGTGGAGAGATTTGGGGGCCTCGTTTGTTCAAAGATAAAATGCGTTAACACTCAATTAATTCCTTCAGATCCGGGGCTGATAAGGCGATGGGAAGTTACAGGCTGGCAATTAAACAAACAAGTCCATGTACTTTGAATTCTGGAGGAAAAAAAAAATCTAGGAGGAGTGTGTGTGCTGGAATCTGAAAGAAAGAGAGAGAGAGAGAGAAGACACTAAAGAAGAAATGGATAGGAGAACACGAAAGAAAGAGAGAGAGAGAGAGAGAGAGAGAGAGAGAGAAAGAAAGAAAGAAAGAAGGAAAGAAAGAAAGAAAGAAAGAAAGAAAGAAAGAAAGAAAGAAAGAAAGAAAGAAAGAAAGAAAGAAAGAAAGGCCAAAGGCACAGCTAACCCAGTCTTCTGTCTCTGGCATGAGCAGCCCCCAAGTACCAGTAAGGCACTGAGAAGCAACAATCCGTTCCCCTTTCTTGTGTCCGCCAGCAAACAGTAAGAACTATCCCGCCTTTGTTAACTCAGGCGCTCCATTTAACTATCATGGCTCATCAGTGATGATACACCTCTTCTCTGTATACTAATCCACCCTCTCCAACATTTCACAGATGAAAACCAGATACATGCGGCTGAGCAACATCAGCGTGCGGTCAAAGTGGCAGGGCCAGGCAACAAGAGGGCAAAAACGCACACGCGGAGCTATTCTTTTAAGGAGGGGAACCTTGGCGTTTATGCACTGGGTGAAAGAATAATCGGAAAGAAGAAAAAATCCCAAATGAACCTACTGAAAAGGGCAAGACCCGCTCCTTTCCTTCCTGCTGAGTCGACTGAGTGAAAACTTCTTTGGCAGCAGTTGAAGCAAGCTGAGGATGAACATGAGAGGAGGAGGAAGAAATTAGGATATTTGAAAAGCGGCTGAGAAAGTGAGACAACAAAGGATTAGCTGGGAATGTCCCCCCTAAACTGGGACAGTTGGAGGGTAGGCTAGTCTAACCTGAGTCACATCTGTCCAAACGCAGTGGCTATCACCACATCTCGGGCCAGTGAATCTCACAAGCTCATGAAGGGTTGCATAGAAAATGGCTTCACCGAATCAGTCCTGAACCAATTGCCCATCTTTTTTGGGCAGGCTGCACAATTATTATGGCAGATAGATTGCCTTCTTTGCACTCTGTTCCTAGTTTTGCGAACTCTGCTGGATCGGGAATAACGGAAGCAAGAGAAGATCTGTACTGGGAGATAACAGGAGATCCACCCACAGGGCTTGCCCAATTCCTGATCCTACTAACAATATTTCTGCTCCAAGAGCCACTCTGGAAATCCTTTATTCACTGCTGTATGTTTCTATCTCTCTCAAAGATAGGAAGGATTATTGAAGGACTGGATTTAAGATGCCACTACTTTTTTGCAGAAATATTTTACTGAGGCGAGATGCGAACATATACACCCCCTTCGCAGCCTCTGTGTAAGGGAGGAACAAGTAAATGCAAACAGGAGGAACAGAATGGAGAATGGGATAAATAAATCACAGCTAAATGTCGGCACAGAGAGAACGTGGAAGGCAAAGGGAGAATACAGAGCAGAAGGTGGGGAGAGAAAGGCTGAGGTCTGCCTAGGGAGTCTGATAGCCACAGGTCAGAACAGAAAGCCCAACAAGTTGGAGATCTAGGAATAAGCTGGAGTTTTGTATAAGCCTGGTATAAAACATCAGTGATTCACCTGTGTCCAAAAATCAGTAATAGACACCCACACTTTCCCCTCATTCAGTGAGATCAGATTACTAGCTTTTTGGATTATTAATTTCGAATTACTTTATTTTATTATATGTGTGCATATGTGACTTCAAACTGCTTGTTATCTTATGGTAACCCCATGAATTTCATAGGGTTTTCCTCAGGAAGGAATACTCAAGAGGTAGCCATTACGTACCCTCCAACATTTCACGGATGAAAATTGGGATACATATGGCCAGGAAATGTCAGTGTGTGGTCAAGACAGCAAACATTATGAATGAAGAAGAACATACAAGCTGGGAAGGGCTGTGGTAAGTTAGCTTTTTCCTGAGCCTACCGGAAAGGGCAAGATGCTGCCGCCTCCTCTCCTCTCCTTCTGCTGAGTTAAATGAGTGCAAACTACTCTCCCACTTTGAACTCAGTTTGCAGCAACTGAAGTAAGCTGGGGACAAAGGGGGAAGAGGAGGAGTGAGAAACTGGGATGTTTTAAAAGCCGCTGAAAAAGTGGGCAACATAGGATTAATGGGACTATCCCTGCCAAAGCAGGACTTTTGGATGGTATGCTGTCAGCCACCAAACGACTCCCTTGGTTGCAAAGTTCAAGCTCCCAAAAGAACACTTGTTAAAATTTGCTTGTAAAAACACAAGAATAATTTCTCTCTCTAAGGGAGAGTTGTTTTCCAGAGCGAATTGTCCTGGTTCTTTTTACAATAGCCATGTTCTTGTACATCCCTTCTATTTTTATTTCTTTATTGTAATAGTAGTCAGCACAGTCTGAGCATTGGACTATGACCCTGGAGACCAGAATCTGATTCCCCGCTCAGCCATGGAAACCCGCTGAGTGACCTTGGGCATGTCCCCCACACTCAGCCCCAGAGAACCTCAGGATAGCGTTGCTTTATGGTTGCCGTAGGTCAGAACCAACTTGAAGGAACACATCAACAACACAACAATAGAAAGGTACAGTCTAGGGATAGTGGATGTTGGGTTATTTAAAAAGGAATGGTGATAGACCCAGGCTAAAATTAAGAGAATTTTATGATATGATCCTGAAAAGATTTCCAGCAACTATCTTGAATGCACTTAGCATCAACAATATCAAAATTGGAAGATGTACTTTGCACTCTCGTTTGTCGTTATTTAATTTTTAAATGGTGCCAGCTGCCAAGCTATGAAAAGATAGACAGTTATAGGGAATAATCCACTGGGATGCTCTCATGTACAAGCCTCAGTGGAATTTATGGGTGCATTTTTCCTTCAATGAGCCACACACTCAAATAGTACCCTCCTGTTGCCTCCATGCTTTGGAATGAGGTTTGATCAGAAAAACATCCCTGTGGATCATGTCCTGGAAATATGCGACAATTTTTCGAGTAGAGAAGGGACAAAGCGAAATTTCTTCCAGCCAACCTCCAAGACCAGATTTAGCAACTTGATTAGCAAGAGAGACCCTGTGCACAATTTCCTTTCCTTTTAAATAAATAAATAAACGAACAATAAAGCAATTTCCACCTCCCCCATTGGGACCAGCAGAGGATATTTTTAACCCCCTATCTGCAAAACCCAGTTCATTTATTTTGCTTGGCTGTTATGACGGGAGTGTACACGTTTACCGCCTTCTCTGTCTTCTCTCTGCCACCCTGTTAAATATTTATCAGGCCCGTTTATTTAGGAAGACAATTAGTGTCAGGGTTCCTTTAGGAAAATAAACTCTTGCAAAGATGGATAGAACTGCAGAGAAAGAGAGAGAGTGAGAGAGAGAGAAAGAAGGGGGGGGAGGAAGGGATGAAGAGATGGGAAAAGGGCACTTCTTAAATGTGCACCACAGATCTTAACAAAATGATCTTTAATGTTGTAGGGAGTAGAGGGAATTGTAGTAATTTTCCTTCCAACTTGCAGTATTCTCTCCCCTTTCGTCCTTTTTCCAAAGGTCTAAAAAAAAGAGAGAGATGGTTCTGTTTGGGGAGGAAAGAGTAAGAGAAGTACTGTATGACATAACCCCAAATCTTGCTAGAAAAGAAGAAAATGTGTATGCCATTGATGCTTAGGTACTTCATTGGGCGTGGATCTGGACAAACCTCTGTTCTTCCATTCTGTCGGTTGCCAGATAGATTTCAGAGGGTTTCCCCACCAGCAAAAATTATATGTGTCTGCATGTGTGTTTTAATAACTGGAAAGAAACCCAGACATTCTCCTTACATATTATTCATTGCATCTGAGTTGTTTGTTTGTTTTTTAACAAAGCCCTTAGAGGAACATGATGACAAAACACAGAAAAGGAAAGCCAACAGCAAATATATTTCCAAACTTCCAGGGATGGAAAAGGAATACAGTATTTTGCTTCTTTAAGCACAAAACACGGTGCACTGACAGTAACCAGTAAGGAGATCAGAAACAGGAAGCCATCTCTGACAAAAAGGAATAGCTATACTGTTTCTGTCTATGGAGGAACTCTCCTCTAATTAAAGATCTCCTCATCTAAGCAGACCTCTAACAGGTTGGTATTTCAGGACATGCTGCTTTTTTTAAAAAAAAAGGACTATGTCTTGGGGGGTACCAACCACAGTTGCTCATAGCTTGTCGTTCATCAAACACACACAAACAAGAGAGAAATATTTTCCTGAGTGGAAATTCAGACAGAAATCTTAACCAAATCAGCTGATCTCAGATAAACGTGAAATCAGGGGATTATTCCCTGTCACTTACTTCGCAAGATGAGATAAGGAACATTTAATCTAACCGCTTTGCTCTTAGCCAGAAGATGCAGAGCAGAATGGAGGGTAAGGCCTGGCACCACAATGACTAGGGCCATTTCTGCACTATACTCTTATAGCGTGATTATTCCACTTTCAACATCCTATGGAATCCTGAGGTTTGCAGTTTAGGGAGGGACCAGTACCGAAACGGTCTAAGAGAGAAGAAGGATGCTAAGTAAATACATACACCTCTCAGAGAGTCTTTGCAAGTGGCAGCATGCCACCAAGGAAGCCTTGCAAATTGTAATGAGTTGCTGCTGCTCTACTAGGGGAAGAGATTTGCACACATGCAGATCTTTCCTCTTGTCCTGAGATGACTCCCCCCTCCCCGCAAAATTGGAGAATTTGCATCTTAGACCATTTCCACACTACGCTGTTCTAGTGCTATTATTCCACTTTCGACAGCCTATGGAATCCTGGAAGAAGCCGTTGGTCCCTAATCCTGCAAACTCCAGGATTCCATAGTGTGTTGAAAGTGGAATAATAGCACTAGAACAGTCTAGTGCAGAAACAGCCACCTTCTCTACCTGGAGAGGCCCCATGAAAACTGGAGACTCAAGACAAGGCCGGGAAACTTGGCAACCCTATTTCATTAGAGTCTCATTCAAAGGAATGACTCAGGTAGGCTCCTCTGAAAACAGGTAATCCTTTCTGGGGAACCTCTGATGCTGCAAGCATCGGTTGTGCTTCTAATTTTAATTCAGGAGTGGGAAAGTTTATTTTTCATCTCCCAGAACCTTAGGGAACGCATCCTCCACCACCACCCCTCTACGTTTTACATGAGTGACAGATTTCTTACCACCTGAGTAACATCATTCACACACATTAATCCCAGACCTTTCCTAATTTAAATTATTTCCCCCCTTTTCTTCTCTTTTTTTTTTTCCTGGTAGAAACTTTGCGACTCTCTTGAAAAGGCAAAAGATGTTTGAGAACAGAAATGCTTTTCCATGTCTTCTTTTGGCTTTGCAATCTCCCATTGCCCAAATCCTACCCGCTCATTGACCGTGGCAGAGGGCAACTGGTTTCCATTTTGTGGTTCCTTTGGACATTGTCTGAAGCCCCAAACCGTGGGAAGTCTGGTTTGTGTACATTTCAACAAAGAACTTTTTTCAAAAAGCCCCCAGCTGTGTTGAATTTATCACTTGCTCCCTAATTGATAATGGGATGGTTGGAGTGTTGGAACTGGCAGATCTTTTCTTCCATATGCCAAGCAGTTCTGCCAAAAGGAAACAAGATGGTGGGGAAAGAGAGGGAGAGGAATGGAGAGAAACAAAACATGTTAAACTCTGGGCCACAAATGGCAGATGGGCTGGTTCAGTTCAACACATCCCAGAACTACCAGAGAGAGAGAGAGAGAGAGAGAGAGAGCTTTGAAATGGACAGGAAACCCACAGGGGTTAAGCCTTAGATGTTCAAGTCTTCACTTGCACTGGTGTAGCGGCAAACCCTTCAGCATTTATTTCACTGATAAAACCAGAACCAAGCAACATCAGAAAGCGGTCAAGACGGCAGAAATCATGAATGGAGAGGCATGCACAAGCTAGAAAAGGCATCAGCTTGACTGGGAAGGGCAAGATTTCATCCCTTCCTCTCCCCGCTGCTGAATTCACTGAGTGCAAACTACTTTTGCATTTTGCACGCAGTTTGCAGCAGTCAAAGTAAACTGAAGACAAAGGGCGGAAGCAGGTGGAGGAGAGAGAAACCAGGACGCTTTAGAAGCAGCTGAGAAAGGAGCCTGAGAAAGTAGTGCTATAGAGAGAAGGACCTCTCCTGAAGATCTTAGAGATCTGAAGCGCTCATAAAGGGAGATAATAGTGCTTCAAATATACTGGACTCAAGCCATATACTTGCCTGCTCATAACTGAGTACAGGATTGTAGCACTAGCTAGCACCCTATTCTTGCTCATTAACAATGCAAACCTCCTTATGTCAACCTATGAAGCAAGAAATAGAATCAATAAGTTCCAAGTGTAGTTACCTGTAACTTTTTTTTTTCTGAGTAAGGAGGACGGAATGAAGTCCATTGGCAGCTGGGAGTTTCCACGTGAGTGCGACAGGTATGTCTGCTCCAAGTTTCAGTCCAAACTTTAATGGTGCTGTCTCTGGAGCTGAACCCTACATCCCAAAATAGATTCAGCACCTTGGAGAGTTCCTGTGAGGTCTTCAATAGAACCTTAAGCAGATTGACAATCCCACTGATTTAGAAGAAACCGGCTGCCCCAGAACTTCATTGACTTCATCTTCACCGAAGCCAACTCACAAAAGGAGCACAATGAGCAAGAGGGAAGTTCCTTTTCGAGTCTCCAATACAATTTATAGCAATTGTACCTCCTCCTCCTCCTCCTCCTCCTCCTCATTATTATTATTATTATTATTATTATTATTATTATTATTATTATTATCATCATCATCAGCAATCAAAGGGAACAGAGCCACTGTGACTACAAATTACATATTTAAAAGTAACATTTTGAAAGTAGAAGGGATTACGATTAATATACTCTTTGATATGCCTTGGCCACAGATGTCCTGGTTTTCTTCTGTTTTCATTGGACAGTATGATAATGATGTACACAGAAAAAGCTAGTCAGCTGGGATACAAAAAAGTGGGATACAATAGCCAAAGGTATCAAATAAATAAGGTTTTCCTTCTAAACCAAAAGAAATGTGGCAGGGATATTAAGCAGGCCTCAAGGCCTTCTTGATTGTTGACTGATGTCGGAGAACTTGCTGTGAAAGAGGTTATTCGGAAACGCAGAGTGTTTGGTTGGCTCCCCACCCCTACTCCCATTTAAGCAAACTTTAGACATTTCCGTTCCTTCAATAATCATAATAAAAAAGGCTTGGAATTGCCCAGTGCTCAGCAGTGGGAGTTTGATCCCATTCCAGCCACCTACCAGTTGAAGGATGCCTCCCTAGATCTATTAATAATACAGTTGGTGGCAAGGGTTATACATCACGGAGATTGATTTATTATTAGGTAAGAGGACCATTGAGATGGATTGTGGAAATTACATGCCTGCCAATACATTCTGCTGGCCCAGATTTGGGTCTTGCTTACAGCGGCTTTATGTCTGTCGAGATTCCCATCACTCCAACAGAGCTGCTACCACGGAAAGGTAGAGTTGCCAGAGAGAAAATTAGAAAGGGCTCCTATACCTTTAATGCTTATGCAGAAGAGGACATTTCAGCAGGTGTTGCTTTTCATGCAACCAAATAACAAGCAAGACCTGCTGAATTTCCAGCTTCTTCACACTCATTGAAAGGGAGAGACAGGAGATGTTTCTGGTTTTCACTATGGCAACCCTGATTTGGAGGGAGAAAGAAACAAGAGAACTGGATGCCCTGTTCCCTTAGAGACCCAAGGAAGTGAGTTTAAGGAGGAAGAAGTTAAGGCCTGGCTCCTCTTCTTCATCCCAAGACTAATGTAGACCTGATAAATTAATGAAATTTATAGTTAAGTGCTGGCTTACCAAATCTCCATTGATTCCTACCCCTTCAGCTTTTCACAGATGAAATTTTCACAGCTGGAAATTCAATTTTTAATTTATAAATGTAATTATAAAATTAATTTAATTTAATGGTGCAAGCTGGGACGTGTGTGTCCAAGCAACAACAGAGTGTGGTCAAGATGGCAAAAGTTATTAATGCGGACGAGCACACAAGCTAGGACAGGCTGCAGCAGTTTGCCTTTGGCTGAGCCTACAGGGAAGGGCAAAATTCTGCCCACCCTTGCCCCCTCCTCTCCTTCCTGCTGAATTAACTGCGTGCAAACTCCTTTTGGACTTTGAACTCAGTTTGCAGCAATTGAAGTTGGCTGGGGACAAAGGGGGAAGGTGGCAGGAGGCGAGAGAAAGTAGGACTTTCTACAAGCAGCTGAAAAAGCGGGACAACAGAGGTTAATGGGGACTGTCCCTCCCAAATTGGAACAATTGGAGGGTATGCCGTTAGCCATCAAATGTCCCATTTGGTTACAGGTTCCGAAGGGAAGTTTGGGGAATGAGCACTGTTAAAATGTCTGCGTAAAAGACCCAACAAGAAACCGGGACATTTTAAATTTAAAAAATGGGACGGCAGAGGATTAATCAAGATAGCTTCTGCCAAATCAGGACAGTTGGAGGGTGTGCTGTCTATAGATGGCATCAGAGCGATTTGTAATGCCTCTGTGAATCACAACCTATGCATGTATACCTGTGGAAAAAGATGGCAATGCCCACGCTACCTCTCGGGAGTCTTCTGGCCATGGTACTGGCCCAGTTTCACTGACTTCTGACGCTGACCTGCTGACTTTCCTTTCTCGTCTTCTTCTCATCTTTCCCCCTCCTTTCTCCCTCTCGTTCTTTGTAAAAGCAGATTAAACCTGGAACAAAAGCCCACCACTTCCCTTAACTTACTCCGTCTGAACCAAAAGGAGCAAACAAGCATGCCTTTGGTTTCTTGCAGAGTGACCCCCTGCCAGCACAGGGTTGGCCTGCCAGTTTCCAAGGAATGGTCTCATTACAGGCTTGAGGATCAATACACTAATTAGGAACCAATGCAACCCACCTGCCTGGGATAAACAAGCCCTGGAAGGTGTTCATTGGGATTTAATTACAATCGATACATTCCCAATACCCAGAGGTGACGGATGCGCTTTAGAAGAGATTAACAACATATCAAAACAAACTGCTTGAGCTGAAAGGCTGTGTTTCCCCGGGGGGGGGGGGTGTCTGTGTAGGACACATAAAATATACCAAAGCTGACTTACAGCAAACACTATGGGCTTTTTACTTTGCTGGGGTGTATTCTTTCTTTATTTAAACTTAGCTTTAGGCTGCCTTTTACCCAAAGGTATATGAGATGCATTGGTGGTGGTGGTGATAAAATGACCAAAAAAAAAATCAGTCCTTATGGAAGCCCATCTAGGCTATAATGTGCCACAGAATGTTCACCGATATGCCTAAAGATTATTAATTTCTATGGTGCTTAAGGCTATAAAATAAAACCATAATTTTCACACTGGAAATCCAAAACTGTAACTGCATCCAATAATGAAAACCTCCTGGGAGCCCAAAGTATTTTCCCATGAAGGAGGTTCCCTTGCTGCATCTCTGAACGAATTCCTGGCCGCTCTGTACCTTGCAAACAAATCTAGTTGGGAATAAGGAGTCCTTCCATGCCTCTGCATTTGAGGTGACTGTATCTTTTTGTCACTCCCTGCACAAATGGGTGGAAGAATCTCTGGCCGTTAGATGAGGCTGCCTGCAGCATCTCTCTTGAGTCTATGGCCTCAGCCTGCCTCCTTCCTCGCAGGAGGGGAATTGAGACAGTGACTCATGCAGAAAAACCAAAGGCAACCTCCCAAAACAGTTGTTAATTTTTACTCTTTTCCCTCCTTCAAAGTGCAGCTTCTTAGATGTAAGCTGGGCTCAGAAGTCAGGCCATTTCCGCACTAGACTGTTATAGTGCTATTATTCCACTTTCAACATGCTATGGAATCCTGGGGTTTGCAGTATGGGGAAGGGTCTTTGAGGCCCTCCCCAAACTGCAAACCCCAGGATTCCATAGGATGTTGAAAGTGGAATAATAGCACTATAACAGTCTAGTGCGGAAATGGCCTCAAAGTTGCGGAGTTGGAGTTGGAAGCAATTTTGGATGGAGCGGGAGTTAGTGGAAATGTACCAACTCCCAACTCCAGCTTCAGACTAAAAATTTATAACATTAAATGCCCAGTTTGTTGACTATTTGTTTTCATAGGAATTTGGGGAAATGTCTCTGTTCAGAAAATTTAATCAAGTAGATATATTTTATGTTCTATCAGTCTAAGCTGCTGGATGAGTCACACAGTAGTGGTGAAATGCCTTGTGCTACCATTTTGCTACACAAATTCATTCTTACCGATTAATCTATATTCACCATTGATGAAAGAGTCTGAATTAAACAGTAGAAAAACATAGGTGAGTTGGAGTCGAAAGTGTGATTGTACCAACTCCATAGCCCTGGATATAAGAATGGAGTAAACTTCCCATTTTAGTATGGAGGAAACTGGGATTTTGGCTGTCAGTAGTTTGAAAAATATCCACTCAGTACTTTGCAAGGCTAAGTCAAAGGTGTCCAGACTCACAGACCTATATCATCCCGTCTCCAAGCGGGAAACAATTGATCAAATCCAAGGGAGAGCAATTGACTAGGAACGCTGTGAATAATTATAGATTTTCTCATCCTTGACAAGAAAGGTGGACAAACAGAAGCATCCCATCAAAATAAAAAAATGAAAAATTGTCAACTGAGATGAGGTTTTCTTGTCTCTCTGGGAGCACAAAGATGACTGGTTTTCTGAGTAGCGCCAGCATCAAAATATATTGGAGCTTTTTTTTTTTTGCACAAAAGTGTATCAAGTTTTCACAAAAATAAATTTTGTGCAAAAAAAACCCCTGCAATTTTTTTTTTACCAAAAAAAAAAAAAGTCCCAGAATGTGAAAAACCACTAAATAAACCCCAAAAACTTTTGGGGAGAAAACTACTACATTGTTTCCTAGTCATGTGCAAGAATGAACCAAAGCAAAGACTGATATTCCTAGAAATGGACACACTTTCTTAAATTCGCGGGCTTGACTTTTCCATTACCCGCCAGCAGGGGCGGGGCTTCTTCGGGTCCCTCCTATTTCTACCACCAACGGGGTCTCCTTTTTTGATGCTTCTCACTTCCAGGATTCTAAGCGCCTTCTCTTGTGCTAATGGAGGCATTTCAAAGGGGGTGCATTCCATTAACAAATCAAAGTTCAAGCAGAGTGGCATCAGGAGGTCAAGACAAGAGTGTATCTATGGGGGGGGGGGCAAAATGCAAGCATTGCCCTGTAAAGAAGAATTCTGACTTCTCTTGACGTTTTCCTTCCCCCCCAAATTTGCAGAGGGTGAGACAGTGATAATGGTTCATCGCTAGAACTCTGATATTTGCTGGGCTTGTATTCACTTTGTAAATTTGGCTGGTGGTGGTCGTGCCGACCGTTCCCGCATCAACGATAGCCCCTTGAGGCCACCTTAAGTGCCGTGGCTCAGTCTTAGGGAATCCTGGGATGTGGAGTTTAGACAACCAGAGAGCCCTAAACTACATATCCCAGGATTCTGTAGGATGCAGCTATGGCAATTAAATGGGCATCAAAGTGCTACAACTGGTTGGTGTGAAAGGTTTTTCACAAGAGAACGGTTAACCATGAGGGTTGCCAGGTTGCAGGGCCTGGCCCTGAGTCTCCAGTTTTCATGTATTATCTCCAGGTAGGAGACAAGGGTACACATTTTCCAGTTTTGGGTAGTTCGGTTCCAGGCAAGAGGACAGAGCTGTGTGAAAATGTCCAGCTCACCAAATAGAGCAGTTTGTTGTCCCCGTCTCTCTCAGCCGACCCGACCTCTCAAGGCAGTGGCAAGGATGAAACGGTGCTGGACAACCACAGATGGGACCTTGAGCTCTTTGGGAAAGCAATGGGGTGAAGAAATTTTAAAAATAGGGGCACAGGGTTGCACTCTTCAAAATCACAGGAACTCTCATCAGCTGCTAATGTATTTGAAATTTTATTCCCCATGTTTTACAACCCTTTGTCCCTGGTCCCCACATGGACAAGAAGGGGAGTGGCCTCTTCTGTCCTGAGAAAAAAACCCCCCTCAACCATCTTAACTGACCACAGAAGATGGAAACCTGTGACTCTTAACACCATCTCTCTTCTTCTCCTGCAGGGTTTTTAATGCTTTGCCTGACCAAGAAGCCAGTGAAACTTTGATAGCTTGCATGATATATTTTGTGCTTTTTGGTTGACCCAATAAAGCAATAAAGCTGTCACTCTTTTGTAGATTTTGAATCCTGTTGCATTTTAGATCTTGTTGTATTTTGCTGCATGGCCGAGACAGCTACCACTGAATACGTTTCTGGATCCAGAAAAAGAAAAATCCAGGATTCTGGATTCAGGGGGGAAAAAACACTTCTCTTCTTTAATCTCTCCTTCTCCCCCCCCCCCTTTAACAACATGTATGTCGTCTTCTTTTCTTCTTCTTTTTAACCCCTCTTAACACACCAACACATCTGCAAAACAGTAGCCCCAAGCTGGGCAAAGGCATTCCTCCACTGCAGTAGCAGCCTCCGCTCTTACAATTCATGCAAACTCTTCCCCCAGCCCATCTCCCAGTGCGGCCTTGATTAATGATCAGAGCTTGGGAGCAGCAGAAAGAAAAGAGATGGGGAGGGGAGAGAGAAACCAGAAACAGAGAGAAATATAGTGGGTGAGTGGAGAACACTGGGGCGTGAATGGAATGGAGGTTTTAACCCTTTGCTAGGCTATGCAGAGACCAGAAGACTGGATCCTCTTGGCTGGCGTAGGAGAAAAGATATTTGAAGGGGAAGCTGAACCCCTTTTTAACCATATGCTTCTCCTTAGTCCACCGTGCATTTATGTGTAATGTTTTTTATCCTGCCCATCTTCCTCATCGTTCCATCGTGAACAGTCTTTTCTCTGCACTCTTGTTCCGACAAAAAATAGAATAGACTGGAGGGTCTATTGACTGGGCCAAGATCATACACCTTCCAATCTTTTACAGATGAAAACTGAGACACATGTGGTCGAGCAACGTCAGAGCGTGGTCAAGTTGACAAAAGTTATTAAAAAGGAGGAATATACAAGCTAGGAGAGGCTGTGGCGGTTTGCTTTTGCCTGAGCCTACCGGGAAAGGAAGGATTCCATCCCTTCTTTCTTTTCACTTCTGCTGAGTTGAGGGCAAACTACTTTTAGACTTGGAACTCAGGTTGTAAGAACTGGAGTAAGCTGAGGGCAAAGGGGAAATGTGGGAGGAGAAGAGAGAAACTGGGACATTTTAAAAGCAGCTTATAAAGTGGGATGTCACAGGATTAATCAGGACTGTCTCCGCCAAATCAGGACACTACCCAGTTCTAGGGTTGTCAACAGTTTTTAAAAAAACTTGCTCCTGGCCATCCTTTAGGTTGATCTTCGGGTATTGGCAAGTGATCATATTTATCTGTGCCTTAACTGCTGATTTCTGCAAAGCAACATGTATTTAAAGACCAAGGAGGAAAGCTGCCCAGTTTTTGGTCATTTGATAACTTTATAGTCATCACAGCTAGTTCTTGGGGCGTTTCTGAATTTTTGGTTTATAACCACTACACAGACCGGTCAATTAAGTTTGTTTCATACACTAGTGTTATTTCAACTGACCCCTGCCTGGTACTTCATATTCCTTAAATCCGTATGCCTCCTGCTTCCCTGGTGGGCAGTCTCTCCAGCAATGTAACTGGACCTTCCTTCTTGTTTATCAAGGGAAATTCAATTTACCCAACTCGTGTCTTGCTAAATAAATGGGAGTCTGCCTTGAGAAAACAAGAACATGGGCATTTCCTGTCCTGAACTTTCCAGAGAAGAGAACTGGATCAAAGCCCTGTCTAGGTCAGAGTTTCTAGGAAGATCTTGTGTTCCAGCTGTTTGTGCTTCATGTTTCAGTATTTTGTTTTTTTAAACAGAGTGCTAGAAAACAGGAGTGAAAACGTTTATTCTGAACAACAGCAATCCTTACCCAGGAAGCACTGCTGTCACTCACAGTCGGCCTGGTGAAGCTAAGGTTGCAAATCTGGTTATCCACATGACTAGCATCATAGCAACTTCAGACTCACTGCATGGTCCCTGATTGGTTGGGATCCTTATTTTCAGCAGAAAAAAGATCCTCCTAAAAGAAAATACAGTAATGGTAGTGATGCAGCCGATGGTTGGGGAATAGAAAGGCTAACACCCACCCACCCACTCGAAAAAAGAAAAGAAAGAAGTTTTCAAAGTAGCATCACAAAGTCTTCAATTAGCAAGATCCAGAGCTTGGGAAATGGCTTGAAAAAATTTTTTTTGTAACCCCAGAATCCCTCAACCAGCATGGGAATCTCAGAGTTTGTAGTGCCAAAAATAACTTTTTCTACCTCTGGCAAAGTCTTGCTACTCTACTTTAGCATGGTACCTCTTTTATTAGCACAACTTACTTGAAGGGTTATTTGATTCTCTGTGTCTATCTGGTTGCTGCCATCACTTGAAGTTTCTCTTGCAATAGCTTGGAGCATACCAGTTTTCCCAGAAGAAGGGATGCACCAAAGGTATTCTGTTTTCGGCATGTGTTAAAGGCTTCTTTTATTCCGGAAATCCTTCCCAGAGATATAATGATCCCAGCTGATCCACACAGCTTAAAAGTACATGATGAAGACCTCTAAATTGTTAAAGATTTCTATATAATGGCGCAATCACAATTCAAAAGGGGGACTATACTCCAGAAATCAAAAGAAAACAAGAACTAGGAAGAGCAATTCTGAAGGAGCTACATAAAATCTCCAAGTGCAAAGATATATCACTGACTACCAAAGTTAGAATTACCTATGCCATAACATTTCCAGATTCAAGAAAGGAAGCCATTGCAATAACTTCATTTTTTTTTAGTGTGTTTCAGTTGAAATTTTAATTTTCCACACGGCTTACATATTTTACAATGTGAATTTAGTTTAAAATGTGTTAAATAAATGTTTGTTGTTACTGTTCTGAAATGTGTGTTCAGTGTGGGGTTGAGCTGAGAGCTAGGAGAAGTTACTTTTAGGAGTACCTCCCCAGAATTCCCCTAGCCCATGGGATTTGTAGTCAAAAAAAGTAACATCTCTAAGCTCTGGTTGAGTTTCCTCTCCCATCTAGACCCGACATTTTTCTTTAAATCTCACAGGAGTTTTTGCATACAAACCTATATGTCTTATTCTCTCGTTTAAAAGAAAAAAGAAAAAAAGGTCAACCTCATGCAAGAGACCTTTATACCCCAAAGGCACCAGGAGAGGCTGCAGAAGTTTACCCGAACCTAGTGGGAAGGGCCAGAGTCCTCCCCATCCTCTCCTTAATGGAGTGCAAACTATTTTTGCCCTTTAATTCTCTTTGCAGTAATTGAGGCAATGGGAGGGCAAAGGAAGAAAGTGGGAGAATCAAGGGGAAACTAGGACATTTCAAAAGCCGGTGAAAAAGTGGGATGACAGAGAAGCGATCGTGACTGTCCCTGCCAGATGGCGATATTTGGAGAGCATGCTTTCCTGCAAAGCCTCCTTCTATGATCTCTGATGGCAGCTTCGGTTCCACTCTCCAAACTAAACCTTGCACGCTGGACTTGAAGTTTACCCCCCCCCCACCACTAGACACTGCTGCCTTTCTAAACAGGGCCGGAGGGTGCCAGATGAAGGGGGTGGATAACCCCCCCCAAAAAAAAAGACAGTAGGAGAGGACGCAACCAAAATGAGCAATGATGACAACCGGGAGGGGAGGGCGGGTTGGCCAAAGTTGTGTGCTCCCTCTCTCGGTTAAACCCCAGCACGCAAAGGGTTAAGGTTGGATTTAATCAACAGTCACTAATTAATCCCCTGGATGACATTAGATTGTGGGCTACATTGCTAGGGCGGGGGGGGGGATGAGGACGGGGTGGGGGGGGAGTCTAATTCACTCTAGTGATTTCTCCAGGGACCCTTGGGTTGTTGTGGCAGGCAACATTCATAAATCACCATTTAAGCTGGGGGAGGGCAGAGGAGGCGAGAGAGAGGGGAGCCGTGTGTTGTCAGGACGCTGGGCGTGCTGGCTGCTTGGTTGCAAACACGCTCCGCAGCGGGGTGGGGAGGGGAGCCGGGCCATTGACACCAGGAAGGCCGGCGAGAGAGACGGGGCCCTTTCCCCACTAGACCGTTACGGTGCTATGACTCCGCTTTCAACATCCTATGGAATCCTGGGGTTTGCAGTTTAGGGAGGGGCCCAAAGGCCAGGATTCCACAGGATGCTGGAAGTGGAATAATAGCACCGGAACGGTCCAGTGGGGAAATGGCCCAAGCCAAATTCCTTCGACTGGAGGAGAATCTTTTCCAAAGGACACCCGAGGACGTTTCGCTGAGGCTTGCTCTCCTTGTGCGAAGGCCAAAAGCGAAGGGCGATGCCCTGCATCTCTCAAACTAGCTCTATACTGGATTGCCACAAGGGTGTAGCTATGCGGGGGGTGCAAAATGAAGGCACGCCACCCCCCCGGCCCCGTAAGAATTCTGCCACACGTACATGCACACACAGGGAAGTTTTTCTTCAGTCCCCCAGGAATGAGAGTTTTAGGCATCCAAAGAAAAGGGACAGCAGAAGCAGGGGAGGCTAAGTCAATACAGCGAACGGGAGAAGCTGAGGTGCGAACTAGGGTTGCCAGGTTGAAAGCTGGAGAGGGCTCTTGTCCCTTTCATAGTTAAGTGGGAATTTCGGCACGCATTGCTTCTTAGGCGACCAGGTAATAAGCAATATGTGCCGAAATTCTCTCTTCTACGCAACCGCTAAAGGGAAAGGAGTCCTCCCCAGTTTCCACCCTGGCATGTCTCATTTTCTGAAATACTAGAAATTTGGAAATGAAGGGGGAAAAATTCATGGAAGACAGAATTATTGAGGGAGGGATGTCCTATTTTGCCCCCCCCCCCGCCGTTAGAGTCCTATATTTTCACCTTTTCTTACTACCACTGCTGCTCTCCTCTGGCACAAAGAAATTAAGCGAGTAAAGTTTTCTGCATCACCCCCATCCTCGTCTACCTGGCCAGAACCACCACCCCCAAAAAAACTTTCTCACCAGTTTAAACTTTGCATGCTGGCCTCCTCTTAAAAGCACGGGAGCAAATTCATTTAAAAACAACCATTGGCAACTCTGTTGAGAACTGAAGAGCTGGATGGGTAGCTTCTTTTTCAGGCAAGGCCCTTTTAGTTTTCACAAATGGCAGAAATCCAACAGAGGCAGCTAAAGTGAGATCTTTTGCGGAATTCTTCCAGGCAGCTTGTTACGAAATGAAGGGATAACCGTGCTGATTGTAAAATGTGTTCCGAGATCCATATGATTTTCATGGTTTCATTAGGCCAACCAATGCAGGTACAAAAATCTTGCCACAGAGTCTTCTGCTTACCATAAAAAATAAGATATTTGTGTCTTTTAGGTTGACCTAATAAAGGTATTACCCCAATTAGTGTATCTGAAGGGCTATATTCTCCCATACAAACTTACTCATGTTTTGAGATCTTCCAGGGATGCTCTTTTCTGTGTCCATCCATCCCCAAAGGTTCACTTGGGGCGAACACGGAAGAGGACCTTCTCAGTGGTTGCCCCGGCTCTGGAATTCCCTCCCCAAAAAGATTAGCCTGGCACCTTTGTTGTGCATTTCTGCAAGCAGGAGAAGAGCTTTTTAATCACAGCAGGCCCTCAAAAGAAAATTAAGAGGAAACAGACCCTGTATGGACTTGGCTAGACTTTGTTTTTCATCCCTATTGGCCTTTCATCTTGTGGCAATGAGTTGCACAGTTTAACTGTGTGAGTGTGAAGAAGTCTTTGCTTTTATCTGCCCTGAATTCCCAACATTAATCTTTGGTGGATGAACCTGGGATCAACTCCCTACTTGTTCTCTTCCTACCATACATATTTACACCTCTATAATTTATGGACATTTCTGCACTACACTGCCATTATTCCACTTTCAACATTCTGTGGAATCCTGGGGTTTGCAGTGTAGGGAGGGGCATTTAGAATTCTCCGCCAGAAAGTTCTTTGGCCTCAGTAAACTGCAAACCATGACAACTAACCCCATAACTTTCACTTAGCTTGAAGTCAGAATTAATCCAGGTTTGATACAAGTGGCAATTCAAAAATACGTCATGGTCTTCAACTTGTCTCTTTCTACTGTATATGAAAGTGGGAAGGAAGGAAGGAGGAGAAAGAGAGAGAGCGAGGAAGGAAGGAAGGAAGGAAGGAAGGAAGAGAGAGAGAGAGAGAGAGAGAGGTAGGCAGGCAGGCAGGCAGGCAGGCAGGTGTTTTATAGGTAGCTCTTATTTCCAACCATCTTTTCTCACTGTTACACATTTCAGATGTGTGACTGGGAAATGGGAAAAGGATTGCATACCGCAAACAAGCAAATACATGACATCATCCTAGGACTCTACATTAGCCATCCCTTCCTGGTGCTTTCCTATCATCCCCAGCTAGGTATGACTTTGGGCCATGGGGCTGGCGATGATGGGCATTGTAGTCCAGTCCGACACATGGGGGGGCCCAGTGTGCGGAGGGATGCAGAGGAACGTGGTCAGCAGTAAAGCTCAAACCAGGAGGCTCTCTTCTGCTGCATCCACCCAGCCACCCTCCCTCTTTCTCTCCCCCCACCCACCGCCTTCTCCCAGAGTTCTGGTTCCCTTCTATTTAAGATTTATGGGTAGCTTCTTATCATCTATGAGCAGCCCACGTTCCACCTGGAGAGAGCATAGAGAGTTCCCATCCATCACCAAGAGGGGGAACTGTCACAGCGGGAGCTGGGTGAGCCAGGGAAGGGACCTCTCCCAGCTGCCCTGCCTTAAAAGGGGTTTCGGCATCGCATCCTTCTGGGTCTGTGCATGTTTCATTCTTCCTCCCCTCCTCTCCCCCCCCCCGCCCGTTCTGCAGCCTGGGAAGGGCCGGAGCCAAAGCGCCATCTTTTCTATGGCTCAGCCATGGGCAGCCAAAGCCACGGTCTCTTGGGAGATAAATCTCCAGGAGGAGGACAGGGAAACAGGCCTGCTCAGTGGCACTGTCTCCTCAATTTAGCCTCTGCTGTTGGCTTGCTGCTGCAAAGGCTTCGTGAGTCTTCACTTCTGCCTGTTTTCTGCTGCCACACAAACAACACATCTTGGGAAGTCCACGTAATTCCGGATTGGTGGGGTACAGCTAGGGGGATGGGGGCCAAAATGAAGGCATTGCCTTCCCCAAATAAAAATTCTGTCCCCCAATGACAGTTCCCTTCGGGTCTCACGTTTCTAGCATCGCAGAGAGTGAGACACTGAAAATCATTCGCACTTGACCTCTTCTGTTTGCTGTGTTGGCATTCCCCTGGTCAATTTGCTGGGCCTTTTTCTTTGGATGCCATATTCTGTGGGCCCTCAGCATCCACTAGGATCCAGGATCTCCCATGGCCACCAAAGTCCTGGTATGCTCAAGTCCCATGATATACAATGGTGCAGTAAAAATGGTGTCCCTTATATAAAACAGTGTGTTTCTCTGCATAAATAACTTTGGCCATCTGGACCGCACGCTGATGTTGCTTGGCCACATGTGTCCTGGTTTTCATCTGTGAAATGTTTGGGTCATGATGTACATGGACATAACTACACGGCATTTATGCAGCTGTTAATACTTACCCTGGGAGAACCCGGCCACATCTTTCAGCCTCGGTCTTCTTGTCTGCGTAATAGGGAGAAACCATGTAGGCCCTCAAGAGAATGACCTGTGAAGGTCGGGTTGATGTGCAGGATGGAGTTGGAACTGCCAGAGAAAACAGACCTGCTGTCCTCACTGTGTTCAAGCTATAAAACATTCCCTCCTCTCCTTTCCTTGCTGGGCACCCAGCCAGGGTCTGCATTTAGCTGTAAAATCAGGGTAAGGAGTGCCAGGGGAACAGCCTGCTCCCAGCCCGCCCCAGCAGAGTCGTCAAAAGCTCTCAGAACACTGTCCCCCGTCCAGAACACGGCTGAGTGAGTGGCTACATACAGTGTCCTTGCTGGGCTATGCCCTTGGCAAAAGCTGCTTCCATTCCTGCAAACTTTTGAAAACACACATTTTAAAATCTATTCATATAGCTGGATATCTAGTCTATCCCATGCCATGCACTTTGGGCAAATAAAAACTGGAACTTGGAAATGTAACATTGGGGGGCCTGAACCTCTCAGAACCCCCCAGACAGCATAGCCAGGCCGGTTGGTTGCGGGATTCTGGGAATTATTACCCCCCCAAATACACACCGAAAAAGAAACTTTGCTATCCTTTGGAAGATGTTGGTGATACTGGGATTGTGATATGATGTTCCATGTCACACCCTCTCACTTTTCCCAGATGAAAACTGGGATGTGTGTAGCCAATGCCAGTGCGGTCAAAAGTGTGTGATCAGGTAACAAGAGGGCAAAAGTTATTACGGGGGAAGGACATCCAAAACTTCTGTTTTAATCAGAGAAAACCTGATTTTCTCTCGAAAGCCTGGGGAAAATAATCCAAACGAGCCTACTGGAAAGGGCAAGATTCCATCCCCAGCTCTTCTTCCTGGTGAGTTAGCAGAGCCCAAACCACTTTTGCACTTCAAACTCCATTCACAGCAACTGAAGCAAGCTGAGGAAGAAGGAGAAAGTGGAAGAGGAGAGAGAAACCAGGATATTTTAAAAGCAGCTGAGAAAGTGGGATGGCAGAAGATTAATTTGGACTATCCCCAGCTAAACTGAGACAGTTGGAGGGCATGCCATATATTAGCCCATCTAGAACTCTCAAGGTGCATAATTAACAAAATTAACACTAAACCACTACTTTTTGATTTCAGTAAATAATGCGATAAAGCTTGGGAAAGAATGAGATTCTGTTCTAGCTGATCCTGTCATATCTGTGTGCACCGAATTACAACGGGTAAGATAAACAGCAGCTGTTCCCAGAATCCCAAACTGAGCATGCATGAATAGCAAAACAGAGACACGGGGACAGCAGAGAGCCAGTGTGATGTAGTGGGTTAGTGGTCTGAGCACTGAACTAAAACTCTGGAGACTAGGGTTTGAATGTCCACTCAGTCATAGAAACCCGCTGGGTGACCTTAAGCAGGTCACAGGCCATTTCCGCACTAGACTGTTATAGTGCTATTATTCCACTTTCAACATCCTATGGGATCCTGGGGTTTGCAGTTTAGGGAGGGGCATTTAGAGGACCTCAGTAAATAACAAACCCCAGAATTCCAACAGATGTTGAAAGTGGAATAATAGCACTATAACAGTATAGTGTAGAAATGGCCACAGTTTCGTATCTTTAGAGGAAAGCAAAGGCAAGCCCTCTCTGAACAAACCTTGCCAAGAAAACCCATGATAGGTTCATCTCAGAATTGCCACGAGTCAGGAATGACTTGAAGGCACACAACAAGAAGGTAAGTCTGCTTCAAGCTAGTCTCCAACATGTAAAAGGAAGGAAGGAGCATACATCTATCAGTTTGGCCTCCAAAGTGGAGGTCCTAAGAAAATTGGAGGCTGCTGAAAGAAAAAGTGACTCCTGGATGCATTTTAGAACAGGTCTTCAAGTGATCTCTAGAAGGTTCAAAATAGACACAATGACTTGTGCAAGACTTCCCTGTCCTGGTTGTTTCATTTCACAGCTGCATATTGTTAGTTACAAACCAAAAGCTGCTGAAACAAATTGAAGGAAACTGCTTTCCTTTTTTTGTTGTGCAGGAACCTATCCTCCCAGGGTAAGTTTTTCTTTCCCCCATGTTATTTCTTCCTTTGGTGCCAAATTTTCGGTTAAAGCAATGTCCAGGAACGCATCCACTAAGGGCCATTTCCGCACTAGACTGTTATAGTGCTATTACTCCACTTTCAACATCCTATGGAATCCTGGGGTTTGCAGTTTAGGGAGGGGCCTTTGAGGCCCCTCCCTAAACTGCAAACCCCAGGATTCCATAGGATGTTGAAAGTGAAATAATAGCACTATAACAGTCTAGTGCAGAAGGCATACCTGCATTTGCAAAGCATGCGCTTGACTGCCGATTCTCTGCGTTCTCCCTACTCTTGAAGACATTTTTCCTGTTAGTGCCTTTCTAGAACACGGCATAGCTTTTGCTTCTCTTGTATCCACTGCCCCAAAGGCCATGCTCAGCGCATGCCTAGGGGCCCTCAACTTGAGATGCTGGAGTTTCTGAAAACCAAAGTTGAACCCTTAGAGGCCCTTAGCAGGGAAGAGATTATTCCTCGTACCTAGTCAGCGCTGACGCAAATTCTTTCACGAGGGATTATTATTATTATTATTATTATTATTATTATTATTATTATTATTATTTCCTTTCCAAAGGGAGGGGGGATTGTTCCATTCCAGAATCTGACAGCAAAAGGAGGAGGGACCCATTAAGGAATTAGCACTCGAAGGCTGTCAAAGTTCCCCCTCCTTTCCCTTAATGAGACAGCTCAATTAACTGCCTGGAGGAAGCCAGGCATGAAACACAGGGGGGCCGCCCCCCACCCACACTTGCTGTGTCTCTGCTGACGGCTTAATTGCCCCCTCCTCTTTTCCCAGACATCCTCTGTCATTTTCACAAGCCCCTCATTATGGTAGGGTTGGCTGATGGGGAAAAACTCTTCCGCACACTTCCATGTTCCAACAACCCCCCCTCCCACAATTTCAGAGCCTCTGATCTCTCTCCACCACCACCTCATTCTGTTTTGCTTATCATTCCTCCCCACCGCCACCACTGCCTGAGATTGCCACCCAGACTCATACGGCAAAGAAAATTTTCGACATTTTGCTGCTATAGAAATCTCTCGCTTGCAGCACCTCCTGTGTCTGTGGTGGGACCCAAGCTTGACTCTGTTTATCACGGATGAAACCCAGAAATCTATACTGGAGAAATACCTTTCTCAGGCCAACCCAAAAAGCACCAACAGCTATGCAAGCTTTCAAGACAGTCAAGTCCCTTTTTCAGACCGAAAAAAAAAGAAGAAGACATGCCCTCCAACATTTCGCAGATGAAAACAGGGACACAAGTGGCCAAGCAACATCAGACTGTGGTCAAGATGGCAAAAGTTATCAGGGAGGAAGAATGCACAACCTAGCACTGGCTGCAGGAATTTGCAGGCCCCTCTTTAACCTGCAAACCCTAGGATTCCATAGGATGATGAAAGTGGAATAATAGCACTATAACAGCCTAGTGTGGAAACGGCCCCCGATCGGAGTGAACGACGTAAAGCATAAGACCAGTTCCTTGACAATTAGACCCAGTTTTTCTCCCACAACAGATTACGAAAGCCTGGAGCCTCACCTGTGTCCAGTTCTGGGTACCGCAGTTCAAGAACTATATTGACAAACTGGGATGTTTCCAGAGGATGGTGATCAAGATGGCAAAAGTTCTGGAAACCAAGTCTTATGGGGAAAAACTTAGGAGTTGGGTATGTTTAGCTTGGAGAAGACTGAGAGGTGACACGACAGCCATCTTTAAATATCTGAAGGAATGGCTTGTAGAAAATGGAGCAAGCTGGTTTTCTGTTGCTTCAAAGACTCATGGATTCAAGTTACAAGAAAAGAGATTCCACCTTAGCATTAGAACTTCTCGGCTGTAAGAGCTACTGCTGCAGACTCTGGTGGACTCTCAGGCTATTTCCGCACTAGGTTGTTACAGTGCTATTATTGCACTCAAAGGCCCCTCCCTAAACTGCAAACCCCAGGATTCCATAGGATGTTGAAAGTGGAATAATAGTACTGTAGCAGCCTAGTGCGGAAATGGCCTCCATTTTTCGGTGCCCTTAAACAGAAGTTGGATGGGCATCCTTCAGGACTGCTTTAGCTGTGTATTGCTGCACGGTTGGGGGTTGGAATAGATTGAGGCCCCTTCCAACTCTAAGATTCTATGATTCTACCTTGCACCCTTGGATTATCATACTTTGAATGATAGATAGCAAGCCATCAGTTCGGAGAGAGTGTCAGAGAGAGAGAGAAAGCGAGAGAGAGAGGATCTTGTGCCTGCTATAGCAAACCCCCACCCATTTCTCCTACTTTTTTTTTTTTAAACAAAACAAATCTAGTGAAATTTCTACAGGCCATAAATCTGGCTAAGATTGAACTGCACTCGGCACCCATCAGCAGTAGCCATCCATCTTGCCAATGAAGTTTCATTCCGAAGGAAGAATGAATCGCGCTGTGAGGGTACCTGGTAATTAAATTCTGTTCGCCACCCGTTCCAGCCCGGGCTGGTCAATGGAGAAAACATTTGTCTTTGGGAAAATCCGCCACCCTTCTCCAAACTCCAAATCAAGACTCCAGGACGCTATTTCCCATCGTATGGATTAAAGCCATTGATTACTGTCTGGGCCCATTTATCATGGGAAATAGCTTTATATTGCAAAGTTTAGAGCTCTAATTTGTCATCCACCCATCCCCGGCACTAATCATATTTTTATTCAGATTTAATTTGTTTTCTCTTTGCTTGCTTTCTCAAGCCCCCACACCCACTCCACTCGGCATCCCTCGCTAAATTTTGGCTTTTGCGCATGTGAAATTCAGAAGAAAATCCCACCCACCCCTCTCAGGTATTTATGACCAGATGTAGTTGTGAAACGTTATGTGGAGAGAGGAGGATTTTTGGAAGGCAAAAGGTGTGGGAATCAGCAACTGAATGAAGCACACTTACTCAGGTCATAAGGTTGCCAACTTTTTTTCCCACGGGGCTCTGTTGCTCTACCATTAATAACAGTTTCATCTACAGATCATTGTGAGTAATAAGGTTTTATCTCCATGCAGTGGAGGTGCCGGTTTCTGAAGATTAAGTTGTGTCAAAAATACAGGAGCAAGCACAGGCTACTTTCGCATCAGCTTGGAAATCTATTTGGGCCTGCAAAGATATTTGTGGTAGGCTATTTCCGCACTAGACTGTTATAGCACTGTTATTCCACTTTCAACATCCTATGGAATCCTGGGGTTTGCAGTTTTGGGAGGGGCCCAGCTGGCCCCTCCCAAAACTGCAAACCCCAGGATTCCATAGGATGTTGCAAGTGGAATAACAGCGCTATAACAGTCTAGTGCGGAAATGGCCATTGTTGTGTGTGCCTTCAAGTCATTTCTGACTTTAAAATATACAGCACATATTATGGGCACACCACAAACTCTTAGCCCCTAGAAAATCCCCTGATAGGTTTGCTTTAGAATCACTGTAAGTCAGAAATGACTTGAAGACACACTACAATGACAAATAAAGCTCTTCCCACATAGAAATTTTCCTAAAAAAAATTCTGTATTTCTACACCCTGAGCAAGAGTTCTACAAATTATGTCTGTTCTACTAGCAAGCAAAAATATAGGACAAGTGCATGTGAACACAAGCAGAGTGCTTTTCCCATTCCACCCAGCAAGTGGCAACCTGCCCTTTTTGCATAAGTAAAGAGAGGGCTAATATCATAGATGGCCTTGTCCCGATGATCCTAAACTTACTGCTACTCTCTTTCTGAAAACTAAATATTATCATCACTTCTTGCCTGGCAGGCACCTGTATCTATTTCCACAACCGTGGTTTAAAAGTCTAGGAGACAAAATGTTTCCTCTTCCCTCAAAGAAATCCACTCCAAGTTTTCCTTCCTTTGCTGCTGCAGCAGCTCCTCTCCACAACTCGGTCATTTTGTTTTTTCATCAGCCACCAGAATGTGCATAAAAACATCTCTGGTCTTTTCCCCCTAATATAGAAAGTAGGAAAGTGAGAGAGAAAACAACCAGCAGCAACTAGGGCTAGAGAAGGGAGAAAAGCTGCAGAGAGAGACATGTCGCAGGGAGGAAAAAGACACTAAACCAGTCGTGTAGGACCGGGAGGGGGGCAGGGAGGACACTGCCCAGGGCGGCACTGTTTTGGGGGTGTTCCGGCTCATGGCCGTGCCCCCACATGCCCTGGCCACACCTCCACGCACCGTGGCCATGCCCCAGGTACCGTGGCCACACCCCCACGTACTGTGGCCACGCCCCCTCCTGCCCCCTCTCCACACATTCCAAGCTCCACCACTGCACTAAACAAGAAAGGAAAGGGAAAAGCAGCTTTGGGATTGTCGTCTGCCTTCTACCACCCAGTCAGTCAGACAATTTACAAAGCAAACTTCCGCTGTTTCTAAAAAAAAAATCTGCCAACCATTGCAACAGAAAGTGGCAGAAAGTTGTTGGAAGGTATTTGGAAGACAGTCACAAGGTGAGCAGCGCAGACCGAGGCTCCACCTTTTATTTCGTGGAAAAAGAATGATGGTGAAGGAAAGCAAAAACTAAGAATGAGGACAGAGGTTTTGTGTTTAGAGCAGGAGAGAAATGAAAACGCAACACTGAGCCGTACCAGCAAATTTGGAAATAGTGCAGCCAGCCTTCTTCACACTGTTAAAAAATCTGATTTCTACTATTTCCAGAAAGAGAGAAGAAAGGGAAAGGTGGGGAGAAAAGTTCGTATACATTATCGTTTATTATTCCATTTATATGCCACTTCTCACCCAGTGCAAAAGGAGAGCAAAAGGGGGGCAGCCTAGCCTCTCGTGGAAAGGAATTCCAGAGGGTGGGAGCAGCCACTGAGAAGAAGGCTCTCTCCCATGGCCTCACCAGATGGACCTGTAACGGTGGTGGGCCCAAGAGAAAATCCTCCTTTGGGAGAATCTTAAGACTCTGGCAGGTTCGTACAAGGAGATACCATTGCAGATACCATTTGATATGAGAGAATGTAGATTGTTTCCCCAAAATCTGCCACATACAGCAGTGGTATTGCTGCAATGCAACCTCCCTGCTTGGGCACTCTTGCCTGCCAGGATCAAAGCCTCTCTCATGCTTGGCCTGTTTAGATTTGTCCAAGTGCACCCTAATCCACCTCTAGGTCAGTGTAATTCTGTGGCTAGCTGCATCAGAACACGGATGGACTCCAAATTCCAAACAGGCATCGAGTGGAAAGTAATCCAGTGCGGACAGATGGCATCCACTTTTAGATAGGCATCCAAATGTTAATCAGAAGGCCGAGGTCGTCCATTCCAGCTGCGAGGCTTACGACTGCAAGTCCCTCTGGTTGCCCATTGCCCTTCATTTTCTGATAGACCTCAGCATCGCAGCCCAGGACTGGAGCTGGGATCGGGACACGAGACTTTGATCTATGGTCCTCCAGCAGAACCCCATCATAATGGCAAAGTTTATTGTGCTTTGCGAGGAGAGGCAGGTGGTGGAAAGGTCCCAAAAAATACTGCTGCTCTCTTGGCTGCGTTTTTGAGGAGTATGATGCCACTTTCCTGGAAACGGAGACGCCTGCTCTGCCGTAATTCTTAATTATGCCGTTTAATGGAACAAAAGGGGAACTCCGATGTGGCTGAAGGTCACTCCGTGCTGTGGCAGAGAAAAATGTGGCTGGGGTCCCATATTGCTTTTGACCTTCAAGTGCTGGGAAGCAGGAGGAAAGGCGAGAAGGGAATGGGGAGGGGAGGACAAAAAGTTGGTTGTACAGAGGCAACACCTTCCATGTTAATACAGTAGTGTGGCTTGTTGTGCTTCTTCAGGGCCCCCTTGGGTCACTCTGAAGGACCAATGGGAACAAAATGCCCACATTAGGAAGCAAGGCAGACAGTGAATTTTAAGTGTCATCCGCAGATGGGACCCCCAGCAAAAATGGACCCACTCTATACACCCCTTTATATAATAGTGCAGGTGGATAGCAGTACAAGGACTGAATTCATTCTCACAAAGGCCACAGTATGAGTAATATCTCAGATGGTGCCACCAAAGCACAGCAATAATCTAATATATAAAAGCCAAAATTGGTCTGTTTGTATGTGTCAAGCAAAGAGCTCATACGACTGGCTGCGTCAGGTGAAGACCTCATACAATTGGCTGCCTAAGAAGATTCTATAGAATCCTGGGGTTTGCAGTTTAGGAGAAGCCTTTAGAATTCTCAGCCACAGAGCTCTTGGGCCTCAGTCAAATGTGCCTGCCTTGAATAGGCCGGTTGCTATGGAGACGAGGCCTAGCAGCAAGGAGGAGGGCACTGTATTCCCTCAAGAACCCAACCTCTGTACATAAATAACTCTGAATACAGATCGGATTGGGAATATGAGGAAAAATTACAAGTACTGGACAAGACAGTCTGGGGAATTAGAGACACAGGATCTCAAATCTTTCTAAGAAGTATTACCTATGAGAAAATACAATCCTGGGCAATGCTGGGTATATATGCTAGTTAATTATATAAATTGTTGCAAAACCCCAAGTATAACATATTGTCATTCTCTGGAACTGGCCCTCCAGGTAGGAGCAGAACCATTGTAGAACAGTGCCTCCTATTCCCATCCTACAAGCCAGTCCTGTGAGGTAGCACGATCAATAATGGTATCAGAAGCTGCTGAGAGATCCAGGAAGACCAACCGAGTGGCACCATCATCTTTGCTATCAGTAGCAGTTATAGCCTGGCAGTTATATATCATACAATTGCCCTCAGGCACAGGTACAAATAACAATAATCAAATTCCGTCTTTCCGTCTTTCCTTCCTTCCTTCTTAGCTATTTGTCTCTCTTCTTTGGCCTTCCCAGACGCCAAATACTTTCCCACTGTTCTGATTTGGCAAGGGCAGTCCCAGTGAATCCTTTGTTGTCCTATTTTTTCAGCTTCTTTGAAAACGTCCTGGTTTCTCCCTCTTCCTCCTCCCACTTTCTCCCTTTCTCTTTGTCTTACTTCAGCTGTGACAAACTGAGTTCCAAGGGCAGAAGCAGTTTGCACTCAGTTAACTCAGTAGAGGGGAGAGGAAAGAAGAGATGGAATCTTGCTCTTCCCAGTATGCTCAGGCAACAGCAAACAGCTGCAGCCTCTCCTAGTTTATGTGTTTTCCTTCATTGAAAACTTTCTGCTATCTGGGTCACACTCTGATGTTGCTTGGCCATAACTATCCTGGCCTTCATCTGTGAAATGTTGGACTGTATGATTCCGAGGGTAGGAACGGAACCAGTGGATTCAAATAACAAGAAAGGAGAATCCACCTTAACATTAGGAAGAAATTCCTGCTGGAGGCTGTGGTGTCAGCCATTTTGGAAGTCCAACAACATCTAGACAACCCGCAAAACAGGGACATCTCTGCACAGAGGTGACTCAAGACCCCACTCAGCTAAGAGAGGAGTACTTTGGGAGGGCCTTGTGTCCTTCTTTTGAGGGGCACCCATCGATGTCGTGGCCAATCCGCCTGGCTCCGGCTCTCTGTCCTGTTGTTCTTGTTGCCTCCAACCTCTTAGCCCCCTCTCTGCTTTCTCCCTCTCTGGCGCTTTTAATTTTCCAGGCTGCGCTCCACTCCTGGGTCAATCGCAACATTTTTCTTCCCTACTGTCAGCCAAGCCATCGTGCCGAGCCAGAGAGAGGCAAAGCCCAATCAACCGCTCTATGGATTGAAATCGTTGTTTACGGCTTGGGACCATTGATCACCTAAATGGCTTTATGTTAATGAAGGCGGTTTTCACTTCCATTTTTCTTAGCCGCCTTCTGAAAACCTTTGACAGGTGCCGCAAAGCTGCAAGTTTGCCTCCCCCCTCTTCCTTCCGTCCTTCCTTTAAAGCCACAGCATCCCTCTTCTTCCTCTTCTTCTTCCTGTGTCCTTTAATCATAATATTTGAAGAGGAAGAAGAAGCTGATGGTGATTTTGTAACAATAAAAGATAAGTCGCAACCAAGAAGAAAGAGGGGAGGAGAAAGAAGAGAAGCAAAGCTTCCCCAAAGGGCAGCTCTGAAGGAGCTCTGTAGCAGCAATAGAAATAGTTTACCGATTATGTATGATTGGAAGCAAACCAGGTGTGATGTGAAACTGCAGACCGTCAACATTTTGTTGATGTGAATCCTAGACAGGTGGTGGAGTCTTCTTCCCTGGGTGTCTTCGGAAAGAGGCTGGATGGATGTTCCAGCTGGGAGTTCCTGCACCGAGCAACGGGTTGGACTCAATGGCCTATTGGGTCCTTTCCAACTCTATGAATCTGTGATTATATGACCATCTACATCACAAGCCACAATCTTTTGTCATCTCCTCTTCAATTCTTGGAGAAAATCTATGGTCTCTCTTTAGCCTGAATGACCCTAGACAAACCACCAACTTCTCCAATGTTGGAAATCATAAAATTATCCCACCTTCCCGGTTTGTTGCAAGCAAGGAGAAGGGGAATGCCAGGCTCTGGGAATAAAATCTAGCCTTCCTGGAGTTCCAATCCATCTGGGTTTCCCAAGATGGCCACCTCCCCTTGATAACATAGTATTTTCCCACCTTCTGTCTGAGTTTTTTTTCCCATTAGAGAAGGTTAAAATGTCTCTCCTTAGGCTTTGTTTCTGGCGGTTAGATATTTCAGTTAAAATATGCTGGTATTTTTGACCGCAAGCTATCTGCTTTTGGTCATGTTGACCATGAAAACATCCTCTTCCCTGAAGCACTCTGAAGACGAATTCAGCCCTTGGCCTGAAAGAGGTGCCTTGTGCTCATGTATGTGACAGTGCATTGAAAAGCCAGAAATGCAGTACAGATGTCAAGGAAAACAATGAGTAACCCAGGCAAGACCCAAAAGCAGAATGTTAAATAGCACCTGAAGAGAAAGTGAAATGTTCGTATCTGAAAACACACATGTGGAGGTAGCGGGAGGGCATGCGTTGGCTCTAATCCCATTGTTATGATCCTCATGTGGGGAAGGACCCCAGTGCAAAAGGATCTGGAGAGGGGGTGGGTGTCCCCTCCCAGATGCACACTGCCTGTGCACTCATCAAGCACAGCAGTGAACGAAAGACCCCAAACACTTAAATCCTGCCAAAGACCCAAAGGAGATTGCCAAGAAACCACATGTTCCCCGCCTCTCCCAATTGCGAGTTCAAGGATTCCCCTGAGCAAACAATCTCTAAAGAGCTTAGAGCAGGATTAAGTTTGGGATGTACCAGCCATGGGATTAGGGCTCCTAGAAGCTGAAAGAGGCTCGGTTTTCCCTAGAGCAGTGAAACCAGGACACGCAGACGCAAAGGTGAAAGTGAGGGGGTCCAGCCAGGTACAAAGCACCTGTGTAAGGTATGGATAGCAGGAAAGGAGGGGGCATCACCCTGATACAGGGCAAGGCATGGTTTGGAGTTAATATAAAATGGTAAGAAAGAAGAAGATGATGCTGTTCATGATATTTACTTCTACCCCACTGTTTTCCCAGTTTGGAGCTCAAGGAAGCTTCCAACAGATTAAAAAAAATTAAAATTCATGCAAAATACAAAAGTTAGAAAGTAGTTAAACTATCAAAAAAAGATTAAAGCCAGTTTAAAGAAATGATTTAAAAGAACCCAACACAACAAAAATAATGAGATGGAAGAAGATGGGACATCCAGAGTGTATGGTCCACCAAGTTGTACCTATGTGGCATTGACAGGTTTTCAAAGTTGCAACGAGAGACAGTTGCAATTCATGACATGCAGGGTTGGCAGTCAGGAAGTCGCTATTAACAACTCCATGTTTGGTGCAAATCTCAAATGAACATATTGGTGTCACTTAACTTAGCCATGTGTTTCTCTGTAAAATTAACACATTAGCCACATTCAAAAAAATTACCTGATGCACACATTTCCATCTTTGTGGAAGGCCTGAATTCCAAAATACAGGATTTTGGGGGCATCTGATTCAGACGAAATGAAAGGAAAAAAGCTTTCCAATTCTCAAATAGGGGACATCCCTTATAATAAGGGACACCTACTGGCCCTCTAAGGGACAAGCTTTCTGTCCATCAAATTAGGGACAACTCTCATAATTAGGCATGTGGGCAACCCTATACCTATATCATATCATCATCACTACTTCTACACATTGAGAAATAAGATGTCAAATACAATGGCAGTCTTGCGACTGCTTTTCAACTATGTTTGTTGCAGTAGCAGAAGGAAAATGGGGGTTTAGGACTCTACAGCACCTTTAAGACTAAGTGATTTCTACTTTAACATAAGCTTTCGTGGATATCAGTCTGTTTCCTCAGATGCAAGAGGGGTTATTCTTTTAACTCGGAGGAGGGACGCTTAAGACAAAATAACAATCTAACTTGGGGTGTTATGACTTTTAGTGAAAGCCATAAGTCCTAAATAGGCGCCCGAAGACACATGTGCCGACACGTACATATACTCTGGCTTCTTGTCATTTTTCGCCTCCTACCCCCCCCCGCCCCACGCATACAGCCCCACTTTAGATTCTGGCGCCTCAACCGAAACAAAAGCCCTTTTGAACAAGGACAAGAGGGGGTGCGGAGGGGAGAGGACGAATATTTTGCTCTGAGAGCCCCTCTCTCTCCCGCTAATTGTGCCGCGTCTGCCCTTTGCAGAGTTAGAGCTCAGCCGGTTCCTAAATGATGCTATTTGTACTGTTTGGCTTGGCAGTTAATGGAGTCGGCCGGGGCAGGAGCGAATGCCTGAGGGTCACTCCCAGGCCAGTATTGCCGCCGCCGCCTCTTTTCCTTGCTGCCTGCTCAGGCAAGCAGTCACTGGGCTTGACCCACTGCTTCCTGTATTTAGTCTGCTTTGGCCGAAGTAGGGGTGGTGGTGGGCTAAACATTTCCCCACCCCCCCATCCATAATTTTGCTTGTGCCACTTGGCCCAGTGACAAGGCAATGCCAACCAAAGAAAAAAAGTATGTTCACACCACCACTGGGAACGAAAGTTATCACTGGTTTACAAATAAACCACCTATTGAAAGGGCGTTGGACTACAGCGAGCTGGAGAGGAACTGGACCCGAGAGTCCCATTTCGAAACCGGAATTCATGCTCTTGATGTCACACCAGGTGAGGAGTCACATGGTTTGCAAGGATGCCTCTGCAACAATGAGATCTAGAAACTTACTTTAAAAAAAATTAAATCCCCAAGAAGTGGGAATGAGTCTGATATAAGTTCATTTTATGCATCTGTAGAGGTATGCCTTGAGCATCCTGAGACTGAAAGATGTTTATCCTCCACTTCTTGTATTCTTCAGAATGTACTGCTTTAAAAAGCATGAAGACCAGCACAGTCTTTTTATGTGCCTGGGAGCATATGGGAGCCATCAATCCTGCATGACATCAAAGGTGAAGGGTCAACTCTCCATCCGTGGCTGTCTGTCCAGGAAATATGACCTTTCCCAATTACACCTAACTGAGCTGACCTCCATCCACTAGACGGCAGGGTCACTTCTGCCCTGGTTGACCTGGCTGAACAGTTTCCACATCCAAAGGAGACCGAACTCATACAAGCCAGAGGCAATCTCTGCCCCAAAGAAGCTACAAGCAAACTGGGAAAGATTTTGGTCTTCCCGCTCTGGAGTATACGGAAACCAGTTTAAAAAAAAAAAAGTCAAGCCACAACTACCAAAGTCATAGGGGATTTAGTGTGGTTCTTTGGCTAGTTCTCAGTGCTATAGCCACAGAATACAGATGATGGCTGTAGCTGTGGGCCCAACATATTAATGGTGGACATCATCACTAATGGCAGACATCCATCACTTTGTATAGGTGCCTATGGGTAAGTCTCAGGAATGGGAGATGTTTATACATATCTGTACAACCCGTGACAAAACAGAGGTGACTTTTAAAAGCATGAAGAACCTCAAAAAGGATACCGACAAGCTGGACCGTGTCCAGAGAAGAGTCACCAAGACGATAAAAGATCTGGAAACCAAGCCTTATGAGGATCGACTTAAGGATCTGGGTATGTTTAGCTTGGAGAAGACTGAAAGATGATGTGACTGCCATCTTTAAATATCTGAAAGGTGGAGTGATCTTGTTTTCTGCTGCTCCAGAGATTAGGACACAAACTAGTAGATTCAAATGACAAGAAAAAAGATTCCACCTAAATATTAGGAAGAAATTCTCGACTCTAAGAGCTGTTCGACAGTGGAATAGACTGTCCTCAGAGAAAAGTGGACTCCAGAGGTCTTTCAACAGAGGTTGGATGGGCATTATTAGGAGCACTTTAGTTGTGTCTTCCTCTACGATGGGGGTTGGACTAGATGGCCTTTATGATCCCTTTCAACTGTATGATTTTAGGATCGTATAACTTTTACTTCCCAGTTGCAATTGTTTCTCTTGTTCCATACAAACTGGAATACAAGGATTCTTGTGATTTTACTAGCCATCATGCAAGACCAAAAGAGAAGAGAAGAATCAAATGTAACATAAATTTCCATTTTCAAAAGCACTTAGGATCCAAGAAAGAAAGAAAAGTTTTCTCTATTACTTTTGAGTATTATAATTATAATTATTTTATTTTTTTTAAATGAGAGGACAGAAGCATGTCATTAAGGACAATGGGGAACTTTAATCAGGTTTGCTCGAAATAAAATATATATAGAACCTCGCTAAAAAGATTTGAATGAAGGTTTTAAGAGCGCTGGCATCAAAGCCTGGTTGCCTTTTGAAGTTGTTAATCCCTTTTGGAAATCATATTTTGGGCATAAAAGCTCACAATGGAAGAAGCTATGGAGGTCAGGCCCTGGATGTCGGCAAAATCACATCCCTCCGAGATGTCTCTATTATATCTCCCTCCTCGTCTTTCTTGGCTTCACAATTCCCCTATTGTTGCCAGAGGTCCCCACCGTTATCGTGTTATACGAAGCTGGGGTGAGACGGAGCTCGCGGGGGTGGAGAAAGAAAAGAATCACGCAGAGGACAAATCAGGTCTAGCAATGAGGTTGGAGGATGGAGGGGAGAAAGAAAAATTCCCCCAGCAAGAACGGCCATCTGTCTGAGAAGGAAATGTCTTTCTTTCAAAATACAGTTACACCTCAGTTAACAAAGCAGATGGGCCCCCGGGCACCCACGAGCAACACTTTCTTTCACTTGTTGTTGCATTGTTAACTGCTTATGGCAACTGCCCTGCTCAGGTCTTGCAGATTCAGGGACAGGTCTTCCTTGAACGAGTCTATCCGTCTGTAATGCAGTCTCCCTCTTTTCCTACTGCCTTCCATCTCACCAAGTATCATTATCTATTCTAGTGAGTCACGTCTTCTCATGGTATGGCCGAAGTACAACACCTTCTGTTTAGTCATTTTGGTTCTAGGGAGAGTTCAGGTTTGATTTGCTGTAGGACCCATTTATCTGTCTTTTCAGTAGAACTCTTCTCCAGCACCACATTTTAAATGAGCTGATCTTCTTCCCATCAGCTTTCTTTACCACCCACCTTTCACAACCATACATAGAAACTGGAAAGATGATGGCAGGGACAATGCAATTTCTTTCAGTAGCCTCCTTTTTTTTTTTTTATGATTTCCATTTTGTTGGCCAAAACCTATAGCTCTGTGCTTTTTTTTTTTTTTTAACATAGTGGGGTAGCTGGCTTGTTTGCTTTTACCTTTTTTCTCTATTTTGCTGTCTGTGCATGCTCAGTAAGGAGGTCTGTAAACGGCTGCTGTTCACCTTAACCTGTTATAGGCAGCTACACAGAGATACAATAGGATCAACTAGAACTGAACCCCACTCCTTCCCAGCTCAGGCTTCTAATTGCAGTATTTACAGCTGATGTGTAAATGTTATTATTTTATTGTTATTACATTACTCCTTTATATCCCACTTTTCCCCCCAAAAAAGGGCCTCAAGGAAGCCTATATCGTGAAAACAATATAAATTAAGAACTCTGCAGAAAGACTGATTTAAAAATAGAGATGTAATTAAGCAAGTTACAAAATTAAAACCACTAAAATTTATTAAAAGACTATATTGTTGTTGTTGTGTGCCTTCAAGTCATTTCCCACTTACAGCAACCCTAAGGTGAACCAATCACAGGATTTTCTGGGGCTGAGAGTTTGTAATGTGCCTACAGGTTTCCACGGTTGAAGCGGGGAATCGAACCCTGGTTTCCAGGTTCGCAGTCCAATGCTCAAACCACTATACCATGCTGGCTCCCTAAAAGACAATATACACACCAAGAAAATGGGACACCATGCTGCTAAAAGCCCATCACAGTCAGTTTCTAAAAGTCTGGTGGCATTTTGACTCGCCAGCGGAAGGAGAGTAAGGATGGAGCTGTTCCAGCCTCACTTGGGAGTTCCGAAATCTGGGGACAGCCACAAAGAAGGCCCTCTCCCTGGTTCCCATCCAACAACTCTGAGAATGTGGCGGAACAGAGAGAAGGGCCTCTCCAAAAATATTAGAACTCTAATGGGCTCATCAAAGGAGACGGGATCCTTCAATTGTCATTGCTGTGTACCTTCAAGTCATTTCCGACTTATGGGGACCCTAAGGTTGAACCTATCACAAGGTTTTCTGAGAGTGTGTGATGCACCCAAGGTCACCCAATGGGTTTCCATGGGTGAGGAGGGAACCAAACTCTGGTCTCCAGGGTGGTAGTCCAACATTTCAAACTACCACACCATGTTCATTACTGGTTCCTGACCTCCGACTTGGCCTTCAGTTCAGGTTAGTCCCTGCACAACTCAGAAGTGTTTCTTCCTACATGAAACACACTTACCCCAACACAAGCACACAACTGTCTTGCGTTTAGAGGTTTGATGGATAGTTTCCAGAGATGGAGCTTTCTCAGGTGGCATACCGGTTGCCGTGCATCTTCCCAAGAGCTGTTTGGCTTGGCCTCTGCTCTTTGTTGATTGAAACCACTTTATGAGAAAGAAGCATTAACAGGTAGCTTCAGGAGCTTTCCAAGACTTTGTTAAGTTAGCTGTTGCTGCTGTTTGGATTTACTTCATTTCATGTATTTTAGTGTGCCTTCAAAAAACAACAACAGCCCTCAGTTGTTATGTTATATATAGCTTCCTGGGAGAACGCACTGTGGAATGGCAGAATATAAATATTGCAAATAAATATATAAATAAATAAAAGATAATTATGCTCTGGGCACGGCACCGTTTTAGAATTTATTTTACAAAGCCTATTAGTCGCTTGTGTGTTAAACCAAATAAATAAATAAATAAACTGGGAGCGAGGCACCATTTTCTCCCTGTTTGGAGCTATAAATATGATATATTGAAGTTAACTGTCTGTTGCTTTAAAGAATGGGCCTTGCCAAAAAATAGAGAGTGCGGCCATGGCTAAGGAAGGGTGGGTGGCTTCGCAAGACCAACACTGGCATAAAAAACAAGAGCCATGTCCAAGGCTGGGAAGGTTGCATTTTGGGACAGCAACTGCCAGAACCTCCAAGCTGTAGTCCAAAACCTGTTTTCTCAAGCTCTGGCACCAGACGTAAAGGTTCATTCGTTTCCGAGCTTGGAAAAGTCAGCTGTGGGATTCTGGGAGTTGCAGTCCAAAAAAGTAACATCACCACGCTCTGATCTATTCCAGCATTCTGTTTCTCTACCCCAGATACCCCCATCAAACTCAAACGTGTTGTGAAAGCAACAACAGTCCTTTATTTGTTTGCCTACTCGATACAGGATTTAGAGATAGCCTGTTGCTGTTCAGTTTCTATGTGACTAATAGCTGCAGACTTAATCCAGATCTGGAAGAGACAGATCTTCAGAGATGCGACCTCTATGGTTCTTCAGCTGTTGTTACTGTTGGGCTCTCGTCAGCCCCAGAGCCAGCACACAGCCAATGTTCAGGGACGGTGGGAGATGCAGTCCATCAACATCTGGAGGGCATAGCCTCTAACATTTTGCAGATAAAAACTGTGTGGGGATATATGTGGCCAAGCAATATGAGAGTACGGTCAAGATGGCAAAAATTATAATGAGGAAGAACACATAAGCTAAGAGAGGCTGCAGCAGTGTGCTTTTGCTTGGGCCAACTGGGAGGGGCAAGATTCCACCCTTTGCTCTTTTCTCTTCCTGCTGAATTAACTGAGTGCAAACTATTTCTGTGCTTTGAACTCAGTTTGTAACAACTGAAGTATGCTGAAGACAAAGAGCGAAAGGAGGAGGAGGAGCAGGAGAGAGAGAGACACTGGGACATTATAAAAGCAGCTTAGAAAGTAGGATGACAGAGGATTAATCGGGACTGCTCCTAACAAATCAGAACAGCTGAATGTATGGGAGGACCATAAGTCCCCCAGAATCCAGATTCTATATATGACAGGGGCAAGGCTGAGCCAAAGCAGACCTGGCCATCACGTGGTACGGCACAGACCTCTCTCCCCTATTTGCTGACTGCATCCTTCCCAAAACATGGTTATACACGTCTTCTAAGATGGTTCTTCTTTGCTTCTTGCTCCTACTTTCAACAACGAGGCCTCCTCGTCCCTGCCAGTCATCCTTCCTCTCCAGGGGCTGCCTGCAGCAACGCAAATAAATAGCAAAGGAGCGTGTAGAGGCAGCCTTTTCATTGCTGTTCTCCAGCTGCCCTCGGGCTATTATATTAGGCTTCTTCTCCCCCCCCCCAACACACACCTCGCCACATGCCCAGGTCTTATCTGTGCTGGGAGATCAGCCAAGCCCCCCCCCCCCGCCCTCTAGTTCTGAAGGGTTTCCAAAGAACCTCAGTGAGGAAGAGGGAAGTGACAGAACAGGGCAGAGCAGCTTTTAAAAGCAAAACATGGAGCTTGGGAGGAAAGGGATCAGATCAGGGAGGGGAGGGGAGGGGAGGGGAGGGAGGATGGTATCCTGAAGTCCTCTTGCTCTCCTCCAACACAACATAGGAGCTATTGTGCTTCTCTTAAAGGTAACAGACCAACGGCTGAGTTCTTGCCGGTCTACTGTCTACAGATAAGGAAAGCAGTCATCAGTTCTGTGCTACCCAACCCTCTAACTGTCCAGATTTGGCAGGAATAGTCTCTATTAATCCTCTGTCATCCCACTTTTTCAGCTACTGTTAAAATGTCCCTCTTTCACTTTCTCTTCCTCCCATTTCCCCCTTTTGTCCTCAGCTTATTTCAATTGTTGCAAACTGAATTCAAAATGCTAAAGTATTCTTCACTCAATGGGGAGGGGGTAAGAAATGATAAGCAGGGATGGGTCTTGCCCTTTCCAATAGGCTCAGGAAAAAGCAAACTGCTGTAACCTCTCCCAGCTTGTGTGTCCCTCCTCACCCTTGTGTGTCATACCCTCACCACGCCACTCCTTGCTCCCAGAGTTTGGCACCAGCTAGGTCATGGTCAGCATCTAACTTGTCCAGAGAGCTACTTGGATAACTAGGGTACATATCCAGCCAACCAGGGCGTGTATCGAGCCATGTTCTGGAGGAACACCAGAAATCACCCCTGGTTAGGATGAATGGAGATGACTGAATTGCTTCCAATTCTGTTTTCAATGTGAACGAGGAACTAACATCTCACCGTAGACCTCAAACTGTTGGGCAATTTTGGCTAAGTTCAATCCTATTTGCTTCTGTAGAGATACCGGACTGAATCTATGGGTTACTGGAGACCTCCAGTGGCTAAGTGGAGAACTTCCATCTACTACTGAGAATTTCTGCTCCTTTTAGGCTTCATTGTTCAGTCCTTCAAAATAGCTCCAACCTCCAGGGCTCATTCTTCTTTGCGTGCTTCAGACCCCTGTTTCCCCCTTTATCTCCCCTTCACCCTTCTGCCATCCTCCCAAACCTTCCAGTGACTGCCAGTTTGTCTGAGACTAGATTGTGGTCTCCTTTGCCATGTTTCTTGCTCCTTAGTGGTTGGAAATTCCAGGGCATCACAGAACAGTTTCTGAAAAGAGACCCCTGGTCCTTTTGTGGGTGTTCTGTAAATCTACAAATATAGAGGCTGAGAAAATAGGAACCAAGGAGATGTGCAGGTAAGAAATGCATATCGTCCAAACATTTAACAGAGGAAAACCGGCAGACGGTGTCACCAAGCAAGATGCAAAAGCTATTAATAAGCAAGAACACACAAGCTAGGTCAGGCCACAGCTGTTTGCTTTTGCCTGAGCCCTACTGGGAAGAACAACACTCCACCCTGCCAACTTCTCGCTCCACTGCTGAGTTAACTGTGTGCATACTATTTTTTCACTTTAAACTCAGTTTGCAGCAATCGAAGTAAGCTGAAAACAAAGGGCGAAACTGGGAAGAGACAGAAGGTGGTACTTCCCTTTGAGTGTATGTGTAGATATACATATATTTTTAGACTGTACACCTTTGGCAGGATCCACTGTATTCAGTTGTGAATTGCCATGTACATAGATGGTGCTAAATAAATAAATAAATAAATATGATGATGATGGTGGTGGGACATTTTAAAAGCAGCTGAAAAAGTTGCGAAGAGAATTAACTGTGCCCGTTTCTGCCAAATTAGGACAGTTGGAAGGTGTGGGATAAAATGTGTTATCATCATCATCATCCCACCACCGCTACCTCCTCCTCCTCCTCCTTCCCTTCTTCATTCCTCTGTATATACCTCAAGCTCACTGACTGGTCACTGAGAGTTGATTAGACCATGTTAAGAGGTAGCTAATTTTCAATTTGTTAAGATTAACTGAGATTCTCTTGAGTTTAGATTATGCCCCAGAGTTTTGATGCTGCATTACTACGAAACACAAACACATGTCCACTATGTCTTAGGTAGAATGTTAAGACTGATGCTAAGACCCATCAGCACTCAAAGATTGCTTCACTTTTTTAAAAAAAGATTCCTTTGGGGTTTTGCTTGGAAATCTGTCTACAAGGCCTCTTTCTGGTACAAATCAAGCCCATCTCCAATTAGTCCAGGTCCTTCTTCTCCAGGCAATGAAGTCTTCTTTCCTTTGAACCCCTTCAAAGCTGGAACAGGTCTCCATCTCGGCTAATTTTATTTGACACCCGTGGCCAAAAACCTACCTCCAAAATAGACGATTTCTCCTGCTTTAATTGGGGACACTTCTTCCTTAATTCTCTTTAATTAGACAAATTGGCCGCGGCCTCCAGCGATGGCAGAGAGGCCCTAACAGTGGGAGGCAGGAGGTTAATAGCAGCTAAAAATAGCTTGCCGGTAAGGATCCAGAGTAGGAACACAGAGCAAAAGACATTCTTCCATAATGCACAGTAGGGTAGAGGTGGAAGGTAAAGAGCCTTCTGATGGCCTGAGGGCACTGCTGGAAGGCACCGTTTTCCTGAACTCAACACTCCCTTATTTTGTTTACCACTGAGTGAACAGATCTTTCCTCTGAACGCTTAGCAGGACTTCTGGCAAAGGCTGCCTGTATCTGAACTTTGGAAATTTATTTGATCTGCCTACAACTCCCACAACCCCCCAGCCAGGTTAGCCAATGGTTCTAAGGGATTCTTCAAGTTGTAGCCTTTACAAGCAATGTTCCCAAGCTTGTACAGCACACGAGGATAATGGGAGACATTTCTTCCAAATGCTGGCCAACAAGAGGGTAGGTGCAGAGCAGCTTCATCCTTGCCAAAATGCCAACTCATGGCTATGCTGCTTGCTTTCCTGCATTTTCTGTAATTGCATTTCAAGTTTATAAAGCCTTTTCCATAAGGTTTTGTGACACAATCCACAGGAAGTGACTACTCTTTTTGATCAAATACACAGAATCAGAGCTTTGTAAAAATTGCTTTTCAGAGTGCAATTCCCAGAGATCCCCATCCCCCTCCCCCCGATTAGTGGGGAATTCTGGGATTTATAGTCACCCAAGTAACATCTCCAAGTTCTGCCAGACCTTATCCACCCAAACCCTTATTATTATTTATATGTCACCTTTCTCCTAGTATGCTACTCAAGGCATCTTAGAACAATTGAAACAGCATAGCTAAAAACTGACAGCATACGAAAGTTAAAAAGCAATTAACTATCATAGAACTGAAATCAGTTAAATCAATGTTAGGATTGTCAAGACAAGGAAGGATCTTTTTTCCATATGTGGAAGATGTACAAGAAAGCAAAGAGTTATTGGTCTAAGATTTATAGGTCAATTAAAAAAAAAATAGAGGGAGATTTTGCAATGTCATCCGAGATGCTTTTGTTGGGAGTTATAGATAACAAATTGGATAGGAAATATGAACTGCTTCCTTGATATATGCTAACAGCTGCAAGAATGTTGTTTGTCCAAACTTGGAAATGAACTGATGCACCTTTTATTCTTTCCAGCTTGTCTGTCCTTTGCCTGTGAGATGGCAATTGACCCCCCTTTCTCCTCTTTCGTAGCCTTCCCAGGGCATGAGTGGCTGCAGCAAAGTCAGAACTGGTTGGGAAAGTTTTGGCTTCCTGATGCTATTGCTGGACAGAGAGGCTGGGAATGAATCAAGTGTGCACGAGTCAGAAGGGGAGAGTGAAGCAAAACTTTTCATTTTCTCTCCCCACAACAGTTTGGTGAATGAAACAAATTTTAACGACTGGTTCAAGCTGAATTGGTGTGAACTGGTCGGATGGCACTTCTGGCTTTGGCCAGCCTAGTTGGAGCTTTGTGGACTGTCGTGGTCCAGAAAGTAACCTTCATAAGCTCTGGACCAGAAGCTGTGAATTCTTCAGGTTCCTCAACAATGACAACAACAAGAGGGTTAAATGTTAACCAGGATTAAAGCTTCAGTGAGTTAATCTACCAATTAAATTAATGAAAGCTGGCAGTCATAAGCAGAATATCACTAAAACATTGAACACAGCCCAAGCTGTTCTCTTTTCTTTTATCCTGTTTCACTGGATTTCAGCCAGCTGAGCATGCGTAATTCCTTGCACACAGAGAAAACCCCCAAAAATGCCCATTAGAGTTAATAGCCAATTTGGGACACATGTCAAAGCATTTATGGTGCCAAGTGGATCCAGGCTGAGCATCACAGCTTGGTTGGAGTATTATCACTATCCTCCCCTGATTTATAGGAATAGTAAGATCAGTTCCTAGACATCTACAGTTGATACGAGAAGCAACTGAACTGAGGCTATTGGAAGAGGCCTAAGGGCATCCATTTCCAGGCATTTAATTACCTAGATTTGCATCCCTCCTCGTCAAGGGCAAGTCACAGTGTAGTTGAACTAAACACAGGGAATATTTGTCTGATAGATTGTCTGCTCTTAAAAACATCCACTGATCAAATTTTAATTCTTTATCATAATCAAGCCCTCAGTATGGGTGCCTCCTGGGGTTGCTAGGTGGAAAACAGGCCACATTCAATTCACATGTGGCCCTGGGGACCCTGAAGTTTGCCCCCTGATACCCCTATGGAGCTCCCAAACCCTCCCCAATTAAAAAAAAAAACTGTGCTGATTTTCAGGTGATTTTTTCATGTGAAAACAAACCAAATGCACCAAAACCCAGCCACGAATGTGGTGGTTTATTCCCCCAGAGCCTCCTACCACAAAGCAAAAGAAAAGCCAAAAAGGCCTTAAATGGTGGCCAAAAGTGATGTAATCTCATTTTGGCACATTGACAGTGTGGTCCACTGGGGAGGCATGGGAAGAAATGGCCCCAGCCTCCACTGGAGTTGCCCAGGCTATGGTCCATGAACAAGGAAGACTAGAAAGAGAAACTGCCAAACTGAATTATATCCACAAATTCCAATCCATTGGCAGATGTATGGACATGTCTTCATGGCACACAGTGACTTCATGGTACACTACATATTGTAATACAAGAGTCCTCAGTACTGCATATATAACAAAAATAAATTTTCTCAGAGAGAGTTGGAACTCTGGGAAACTGACTTTTGGTAAGTAGATGTATTGCTTTCACACATCAGCACTAACTGACCGCTGTAAAGATCTGAAAGACCTGTATCACCTTGCCCAGCCCTTTGAAATTTTAGGGCAAGGATACGATTTGCATCTTTCTGGATCTTAATACATTCTATCCCACTCCCAGGACTATATAAATATACTTTAAGCCTGAGACCTCAACACCACTCAGTACTGCCTCTGAAGAAATGGATTTATATGCACCAAAGCTCATACAAAAATAACAACCAATCAGTCTTAAAGGGGCTACTACATTGTCTTTTTTTAATCTTTTCTCCCCCCCTCCTTCCTCCTTTTTTATGTTGGTAGTTCCACTCTATCTGTGATATGTTTGCCTTGAGTGAGGAGTAGCTGCTGTGAACATAAGGAAACAAGCAGGTCAGTTTTGGACAATATTACAGAAGCCTCTGCTAATCTATCCAAATGTTTCTTAGGCTCCTGGGTTTCCACAGAAACTCAGCAGCAATATTAGTGATTAGACTGGGTTATAATCCCTGATTTGTTAGCAACAGTCCCTAAATTTAGAATAGGGGGAAAGGATACGGTACAGACTTGATGTTCTTGATCTTTGCTGAATCTCACTCCCTTTCCTTCTTCTTTGGGGACTTCCTAATTCTTGCTGAAAGGAAGACCAAAGAGGAACTGTGGCGATGTCAGCTCAAAGGCACTGCCCAGGCCAGTTATCTTTTGAAGAACTGCTGTGGATTAATAAATGGCATCCGGCAATGAAAAGGAGCTGGCCCTTGAAAGAATCTACGGAATGAAAAGCCCTCCCCTCTCTCTCTTTTTTCTCTGTCCCTGGAGTCCACACAGTGTCTGTCAGCTAAGATGCAACCCTGCTGCCAACAGATAAAAACTGAGCCCCACGGAAACAGAGCAGGTCTTGAGAGATCTTGTCTCCACATCCAGGTTGCCATCCGAAACAAGATGAACAAAAGCAACAAGAAGGGTGGAAACCATATCCAGAGCACTGTCCTCTGGGAACAAATCTAAAATAATGCTAGGCTCTGCCCTGGTGCCGGCACAGATCCCACGCTCTTGCCTAAATGAAGTCCGTAGAGGTGCTAAGACAAGCTCTGGAGCATAGATCGGCCTCATGAACTAGTTAGTATTTGGGCATCTAGAATCCAAGGCAGAGGGGGGCTTATAGAGATCTTTATCAGAAAGTTTCCTTGGCAGGCTGCCTGGCAATCTCAAGTACATCACCCACACATCATCTGCAGTAGCCACTGGAGAAAGGCAGGATATAAATATACTGCTTAAACACACTGAATGCCATGGGATTCACTGGCTTCTAAAACACCATTGATTCTATCCAGCAGAAATAACAGACTAGTTGCAGAGCGAAAGACAGGCGTTCAGATAGGATATGAGGTCAAGCCCTGTACATTAGTTGTTCTTAACCTCTGGTCCCCACATGCTGCTGGATTACAGTTCCCAGATGCTCCAGCAAACATGGGCAATGATGAGGGTTCTGCGCACAACCAGGCACTGGCACAACGTGTCTCATTTTGCAATGCAACTGTTCCAGACCAGAGTTAAGAAATGCAAAGGGTCCTTTCTTTAGCCTACAATCCTATACACACCTGGGAATAAGTCCCACTCATATCTTTGCAGCTTCTGAGCAGAAGTGTGCAAGGTTGTTCCATTTGCTGTCACCTCTCCCTCCCAAGAGACGGAGATATGCTGTTTTCCGAATCCCAAAATCGTGCATTTTTCGTTTATTCTGCATTGTTTTTTTTCTACAAATCTGTGCCCATTTTTGGACAATACCCAGGGCTCAAGTCTGAACAGATACAGGTAAGCGATTGCTCTGTAAAGAAACAAGGGTGTTCAAAAACCCATGGCTCCCGTCACTCTACTTTTTCTAATGTCTATGAGCAGCCGACAAAACTCTAAGGAGGGAGAGACGGTAAACTCTACATCCTGCTCTAGAGGCGCCGTCTCCAAGGCAACCAGCCAGTGCCAGCGACACTTCGCGGATCTTGGCTTGGCAAGGGAGCTTTACGTTGCTTTACGGCAACAGCGTTCCTCCCTGGCCTGTTTCCATGGCAACTGAGGCAGCCATTGCCATAGCAACCAGAGTGGATGTGATCCCCAGGTCTCAGGCTCACAATTCTGCCAGGTATCTTCAGCTAAGAGATGGCGACTGGCTACTGATAGCTTTCTTCTTGGCCCTGGTATTAAAGTCTAAGTACAATCCCACACAACTAGCCATGCTCGCTCTCTGTGTATGCAGAAACGCATATGTACATACGTATATACATACATGCAACTACTTAAGGATTGTATACACACATACACACACACACATGCAGAAGCTTCAGAACAATAGCTCTTGTGTTCTTTTCTAAAAGCCCATAGCCTAGGCTCGGGGCTGACCTTTCCCACAACCTCGCTATCTTCCCTGCTGAGCTGCGATTCTTTCAACGTGTGGACTAGAAGAATACAGGGACAGATAAAAATATCATCCCACTTCCTTAAAACCAAATTTGTATTCCTTTTAGGTTTTCATTACTGTAGCCAATGTTGGAAGCAGCCTATGTTTATTGCAGACCCAAGTCTTTTGATACCTAAACAGAAATTGAGATATAGGAAAGGAATTGACAGCTGAGAGCTAGCTATACAAATAAAAAAAGCACACTCGTTTTAGCGTTCAAATGCATTTGATTACTCTGAGGTACTCAAATTTCTAACACCTTGACAGGCACATCTCTTTTCCCTTTTATCGGGAGCAACAGAAAACAAGCTGACTTCATCTTCCACATGATACCCTTTCAGACATTTAAAGATGGCTATGAATTTTGAACACCCCAAGGTACAAAATGACCTCTTCCTAAGATTCTGGAAAGCTGTTACCAGTCATTATATCACACTTTCTTATGATCTCAGCTGACCAGGTTGAACAGACTTGTTTTCTAAACCCTCTGATTGAATGAAGTTGACTTCTTGCTGTCATTGTAAACATATCTATTCTGACTATATTTCTGGCTAGTTTGATTTGCCCAATGTGGCCAACCAGTTGATTTGTTTTGGATTCACAGCAGTTATGTACTGCTGTGACTTCCAACCTATGGATCCCCAGATGTTTTTTGGACTACAATACCCAGAACCCAGACCATGATCCATGCTTGCCAGGGCATCTGAGAACTGAAGTCCAACATCTATGGACTGAGGACTTAGTTTCATATCCTGTCTGAAGATCTGTCTTTAGCTCAGCAACTAATCTGCTATTCCTGCTGGATAGAACAGTGTTTCAGAAGTCAGTGAGTCAAACCCCAGGATTCCGTAGGGGGTTTTAGAAGTCAGTGAGTCCTATGGCCTGCAGTAATTTTTAGCAGCACATTTATATCCTGCCTTTCCCAGGTGATGTACATGAGATTGCCAAATAGCCTGCCAAGGAATCTTTCTGACAGAGATCTCTATAAGCCCCCTCTGCCTTGGATTCTGAGGTGCACAGATACCAGTTCATGAGGCATATATATGCTGATATGTAAATCCAAGAGGGAGGCTGAAGGAGTCATGCTCCAAAGTTTGTCTTAGCATCTGTACGAAACTCATCCGGAAAAAGGCGCAGCAAATCCGTGCCAGCATCAGAGCAGAGTCTAGGATTATTTTAGTACAGCCCTCTGGATATTGCTTACACACTTCTCACGGCTTTTCTGCTTGTTGTTCCCAATGGCAACCTGGATGTGGGTGACAAGATCTCTCAAGACTTGCTCTGTTTCTGTGGGGCTCAGTTTTTATCTGTTGGCAGCAGGGCTGCATCTTAGCTGACAGACGGTGAGAGTGCAGACTCCAGAGACGGAGAAAAAGAGAGAGCGAGGCTTTTCATCCAAGAAACCCTTTCAAGGCCAACTCCTTTTCATTGCTGGATACCATTTATTAATCCACAGCAGTTCTTCAAAAGATAACAGGCCTGGGCAGTGCATTTCAGTCAACACTGCAATAGTTCCTCTTTGGTCTTCCTTTCAGTAAGAATTAGGAAGTCCCCAAAGAAGAAGGAAAGGGAGTGCGAGTCAGCAAAGATCAAGAACACCAAGTATGTACTGTGTCCTTTCACCCTCTTCTACATTTAGGCACTGCGGTTGCCAAACCAAGGATTACAACCACTGACATTGCTGCTGAGTTTCTTTGGAAGCCCAGGAGCCAAAGGAATATTTGGGTAGATAACTACAGGCCTCTGTAGTGTTGTCCACAACTGACCTGCTTGTTTGCTTTGTGCACAGCAGTTACTCCTTGCTCAAGGCAAACATGTCACAGATAGTAGTGGAACAATCAATAAACATCAATAAATCAGAATGAAGGACCCATTTGTTTATTGGTTGTAGTAGTATTGTTGGTTCTGGAAACAAATATGGATCACCAAAGGCAACAGTATAGCTGAATTTTTCATCTTAATAGCTTTTAAAACATTAAATTGTGAGAAATTTCATGCTTGAGAATGTTGAGGAGGCACTAGAGTTATCGGGTGAAAATGAGGACAGGGCTCCTCTACCTTTAACAACTGTGTAGAAGAGGGAAGCTCAGCAGATTTTTGCTGGTTGCACAACCCCTACCTTTAAAGCAGGGATGGATAACTCTAGTGTAGTTGTTGTTGGTGTGTGCATACAAGGTGTTTCTAATATGTGGCAGGGTTTTCCTGGCATAATTTCTTCAGAGGGGGTTTGCCTTTGCCTTCCTCTGAAGCTGAGAGAGAAGTTGTGGCCATTTCCTCTCCAGTGGGCCACAATGTATGTTTCATGCCAAAATGACAGTCACATCACTTTTGGCCACCATTTTGGCTGATTTAGGGCCTTTTTGGCTTTTCTTTCGCTCTATGGTAGGAGGCTCTGGGAAAATAACTAATCATATTTGTGGCTGGTTTTTGGGGCACTTGGTTGGTTTTGACATGAAAAATCACCTGAAAATCAGCATATTTTTTAATTGGGGAGGGTTTGGGAGCTCTATAGGGGCTTCAGGGTCCCAAAGACCAAATGTGATTGAATGTACAGAAGCCCTACTCTGTTTTTCACCTAGCAATCCCAGCAGACACTCACATTGAGGGCTTGATTATAATAGAGAATTATATTTAAAAATCATTCAGTGGATGTTTTTAAGAGCAAATAATCTATCAAGCAAGTATTCCTAATGTTCAGTTCTACAACACTGTGACCTGCCCTTGAAGAGGGATGCAAATATAGAAAATTAAGTGCCTGGAAATGGGTGCCCTTAGGTCTCTTCCAATAGCCTCAGTTCAGTTGCTTCTCATATCAACTGTAGATGGCTAGGAACCAATCTTACTATTCCTATAAATCAGGAGAGGATAGTGGTAATACTCCAGGCAAGCTACAACACTTAGTCTGGATCCACTTGGCACCATAACTGTTCTGACATATGTCCCAAATTGGCTATTAATTCTAATAGGCATTTTGGGGGTCTCTCTCTGCGTGAAGAACCACTCATGCTCACTTGGCTGAAATCCAGCGAAACAGGATAAAAGAACAGCTCAAGCTGATTCAATGTTTCAGTGATATTCTGAGTGCCAGCTTTTATTAATTTAATTGGTAGATTAACCCACTGCAACTTTAATCCTGGTTAACATTTACTCCCTTTATTGTTGTCATTGTCGAGGAATCTGAAGAATTCACAGCTACCGGTCCAGAGCTTGTGAAGGTTACTTTTTTGGACTACAACACCAACAAAGCACCAACTAGCCTGGCCACACCAGTGCTGCCATCCAGCCAGTTCACACCAGTTCAACTGAACCAGTTGTTAAAATTTGTTCAGTTCACCAAACTGCTTAAAACTTAAACTTAAAAACCTCTAAATAAGGAAAACCCTCCATGTTCCAAGGCAATATGTTCCATTGTCAGGTAGCTGGTACCATCAGGGTTTACTTTACAGCAGATACTTATCCCCTCCTGTGTCACTTACACACTTGTTCCATGATTTCCAATAAACCATACTTTGCACTTACATTTCAGCTGCTAATTGTAGCTTGTGTTTGCCTTTAATGCTAAAATTGAAAGCCAGCATTTGACTGTGTGGCAGTGGTTCTCCAGGCCATCAGAAGGCTCTTACCTTCCACCTCTACCCCACTGCACATTATGGAAGAATATCTTTTGCTCTGTGTTCCTACTCTGGGTCCTTACTGGCAAGCTATTTTTAGCTGCTATTAACCTCCCGCCTCCCACTGTTAAGGACTCTCTGCCATCGCTGGAGGCCACGGCCAATTTGTCTAATTAAAGAGAATTAAGGAAGAAGTGTCCCCAATTAAAGCAGGAGAAATTGTCTGTTTTGGAGGTAGGTTTTTGGCCACGGGTGTCAAATAAAATTAGCCAAGATGGAGACCTGTTCCAGCTTTGAAGGGGTTCAAAGGAAAGACTTCATCGAGAAGATGGACCTGCACTAATTGGAGACGGGCTTGAAAGAGGCGTTATACACAGATTTCCAAGCACAACTCCAGAGGCATTAAAACAAGAAGGCAATCTTTTGAGTGTTGCTGGGTCTCAGAGTCTGTCATAACACTCTATCTAAGGGTCTTTCCACACCACACTGTTGTAGTGCTATTATTCCACTTTCAAGATCCTATGGAATCCCGGGGTTTGCAGTTTAGGGAGGGCCCTTTAGAATTCTCAGCCAGAAAGCCTTTGGGCCTCAGTAAACTACAAGCCCCAGAATTCCATAGGAGGTTGAAAGTGGAATAATTCCACTATAACAGGGTAGTGCAGACATGGTCATGGTGAATATATCTCTGCGTTTAGTAGTAATGCAGCATCACGACTCTGGGGCATAATCCAAACTCCAGAGAATCTCTGTTAATCCTAACAAAATTGAAAACTAGTCACTTCATAACATGGTCTAATCGCCTCTCGGTGCTCACACTTAAATGTCGAGTCAGTGAGCTTGAAGGATGCACAAAGGAGAGGGTGGTGGCAGTGACAACTTTTCATCCCATATCCTCTAACTCGGCCCGCAGCTATTTACAGGCCTCCTGTAGCCAGGCGACGCCGCCTCCATCCCGCCCCGGCTCCCCGGACGCCGCCATTTCCGTCACCGCCGCCACAGCACTAACGACATTCAGCGCGACCGGCCTCACTTTACGGCCCGCTCACTCCTCAGCCAGTCTCCATGGAAACCACCTCCAAGGCGGAAGGCCGCCGCCTCTCTCGTTTTACCACCCCCGCCCCGGCTCTCGCGCGCCTCGGTGACGCATCAACGGCTCTGCCCTGGATTGGCCCGTGTCTTCAGGAGCATGCGCAGAAAGGGAATAACGGCCGTGAGGCGTGAAGCAACGTCTGATGCTTCCTTTGAGGGGTGGGGGTTGGAGGTTGTGAGGGGAAGAGTTTAATCTCGGTGGGCTGAGGTGAAGGGAACGGGCTATGAGAGTGGGGAAAGGGGCGCCTCGGCAAGGCGGCTCTGGGGGCGAGGGGTGCCGCAGTGACTCGAGGAGCAGGAGGGCTGGTGAGGCTGTGTGTATGAAGGCGAACTGCGTGTAGACGGCACTGGCACAGGCTAAGGCCTTTTTTGCACTAGACTGTTATAGCGCTGTTATTCCACTTTCAGCATCCTACGGAATCCTGGGCTTTGCAGTTTATGGCCCCTCCCTAAACTGCAAACCCCAGGATTCCGTAGGATGTTGAAAGTGGGATAATAGCGCTATAACAGTCCAGTGCAAAAATGGCCTTCGTTCAAGCAATTGCATAAATCTCTCCTGATATATGCAGTGTTTTTTTTAAGATCCCATTCGATCTAAAGCCATAGTACCCTAACATAACCTCCAACATTTGACAGGACACATGTGGCCAAGCAATGTCAGAATGTGACCAAGAAGGCAAAAGTTATTAATGAGGAAAAACACACAAATCAGCAGAGGTTGTAGCAGTTTGCTTTTGCCCAAGGCTCCTGGGAGGGGCAAGATTTTACCCCTCTTTCCCTACTCCCACTGATGAGTTAACTGAAAATGAACGGCTTTTGCACTGTTTGCAGTGACTGAAGTCTGAGAACAAACGGGGAAAGTGCAAGGAAGGTGGAGGAACTGGGACATCTTAAAAGCATCTGAAAAAGTGGAATGACAGTAAATTTGGACCTGGAGGGTATGTGGCAAGGAAGGAATCACAGGTGTGCACAAAGAGTGTATCCACACCACACAATTGTAGCAGTTGTCATCTTTCCGTGTTTGTGCCTTCAAGTCACCCATTAATATAGGGCGACTCCATGGATTCCATAAGATTTTCTTAGGCAAGGAACACTGAGAGGTGGTTTTGCCAGTTCCTTCCTCTGAAATAATGAAAATATAGTTTGTTGAGGTATTTGGAGTACTCTGCTGTATAATTCTACTCTGCTCTTACAAACTGGAGCACTAGAATGCTTTAGCAGAGAATTCCCAGTACCTCATCCAAACAACAAATCCCAGGATTCCATAGCATGGGACCATGCATGTTAAAAGAAAAAGTATCAAGCTGCTACAACTACAGTATATAGTATGAATACATGTGTAGTCAAGGCAGTTCTAAACTGAATGGCTGATGTCAGAGTCTGCCAAACTGATTGTATTAGGTGACTATGGTATCCATTCTGATAGAAGAATGGCTCAGGGTTTGGGAACTTTTGGGCTGTTCCAGGTAATGGACCACCAGATAAGCTACCTGTTGACACACCCCCAGTTAACCCTGGCCCCAATCCAAGCAGAAAAACACATAGTGGAAATCTTCAGAGTAACCTGATCTTTCTCCAAAAACATTTATTGAACATGAACATTTTTAACTGATGTTTTTGTTCTCAGGAATGGGAGGGAAATGAAGGTTGAAACCAGAATGGCACAGATGCCTTGCCATGCTAAGATTGCATCAGAACAAACTTCTCTTAATTCCCCCATGTGGAGTCCTCCTGTCTCCTCCAAAGTATTTTATCCTTTTTTTTTTAACATTGTTATTACCTAAGTTGATCACTAGAGGACATCCTGGGCATACTGCAGCCTCAAGTGTCACATCTGTTTCCCAGCTACCTATGCTGTTTCCTAAACATCTGCGCTGGGAATACACATATATTCCAATTGTCCCAGTTTAGCAGAGATGGTGGTGATTAATTCTCTGTTGTCCCACTTTTTTCAGCTGCTTTTAAAATGACCCAATTTCTGTCTTTCCCCTTCCGCTTTTCCCCTTATGGGCTTACTTCAATTGCTACAAAGTGAGTTTATAGTACAAAAGTAGTTTGCACTCAGTTAACTCAGCTGGATGAAGAGGAGAGGAGGGCCAGAATCTTGCCCTTTCCAGTCAGCTGAGGCAAAAGCAAACTGCCGCAGCTCTTCTAGATTGCTTGCTCTTCCTTGTTAGTAATTTTTGGCATTTTGATTGCACTCTGATGTTGGTTAGCCACAGTTTTCATTCGTGAGATGTTGGAAGGTAAGGATGTGTTTCCCCCCAACTCATGAATTAAAACTGGAGACAATGCACTTTTTGCATCTGAAAAATTTACCTTTCAGAGTGCAAATGAGTAAAACTGATCTAATCTCAGAAAAGTTCCCACTAATGTTTTAATCTGTGTCACTGGACTTGCTTTATGACTGCATGGAGGTGAGCCCAGAATAGTTCAGGATATGATGAGCAACCTCATTCTATGCCTCAGCAATTTCTGGCTTATCTAGTCAGACCTGAAGACCAAAGTCTGTGTTCTTGGATGCAGTCTGCTCTCTAAACCAGTTCTTCTGCAGCACTGCTGCTATCTGGCAGTAGCTATATAATAGTTTTAGACCCCATGTATTTAGGCACCGCATTGTAATATGTCAAGGTACAAACATTTTGCATTACATGTATTTTACGAGACTTCAAAATATAAGTAAAATATTTAGTATTTTATCTAGTATTCTCTGTTTCTTACAAGCTGAAAGTGTTTTTCTTTTTGAAACTGTGAACAGCTGTTAATTTAATGAGACTGGATACAAATGCTTAGAGGGCTGAGTCGGATATGCCTGCCGCCCAGCCAGCTGTTGAACTCTGTTCTGGGAGATTATTCAGGGAACCTCAGTAGACAAGCTTCCCTCCAGACAGGTGTCTGTTTAATTCATAGCATGCTATACTAGAATAGCCAAGAAGTCCTGGACAAGCAAGTGTTAAGAAAACTGAAATTTATGGCAAAACCCAGCAGCCAAAAAGGAATGCGTAATAATTTCCTTCTGGCCAAGATCTGAGTCAGTGAGGACCACTGAGTTCAGTGCCAAAAGGAAATGAGCAGGTTCTGTCCATCTCTCAGCATTTTCCTAACAGCCTGTTACTTTTCCCTAGGGTGTAAATGGCAACTATTTATCATCATCATATTTATTTATTATTTAAGATATTTCTGTACCATCCCTAAGGCTACATTTAAATGAAAGCAATTGCAACAGGGCAAAAGGTCATAATGAGTGTGTTTTTAAGTGCATGTCTGTACCCACATGAAGCCCAAAGGATCATTTAAATGAGAATCATGTTTCTGTATTTATTCATTCATTTGTTAGATTCTTTTGTGATAAATATCTGTCATGTGGCGGTTTCTTGTGGCCAAACTGCTCCTCTTCCTCCTACATACAAAACACATGCTCTTGGCATCAGACTGCAAATGGACAGCTGTAGTCAACAGTTTTGATGACCTTGGGGGCGACCGGCATATCTTCTTTAGGCAGCGTGAAATTAAGAGCGTAAAGGAGGTCTTCAAGGAACTAGTGGATTCGGCTATAGACCCTGATGACAAAGATGCAGTGAGTACTCCCAGTTGTGTTTGGGAGTGGGAGATGGGAGAGCGGAGGAGGTTGTCTTTTGCTTCTGGGGCCAGACAGGTTAAGGTTTCATAGATCTTCAGCTGGAGCTGTTGTTGCCCTGCCCCATTGGTCATATATTAGAACAGCCAGTACAGAGTTGGAGGGGTGGGGATCGAAGTGGGATGCAAGCCTCATAAGAACATAAAAACTGCTAGTTCAGACCAAAGCCCTGTCTGCTCCAGCATTTTGTTCTCATTGTGGCCAACCAGATGTCCCCGTGGAAAGCACACAAGCAAGAAAAGATCCCAAATTATTTTCCAACCTCTGTTCCCCCTACAGGTTCTCTTTTGCATTACATTGTGTCTGATTTTGCACATGCTACACTGCTATCATCACACAATTTTATTTCTCAAATGGAGGGACTACCTTAAAAGGAATACATCTCAAACCAAGGCTTTTTTGTTCAAACCAAACTTTTTTACTGTTTGTTTCTATTCTGTTCTCTCTTTTTTTCAAATATAGGAGGAAATGAGAAAACTCATATGATTATAAACATAATAAGCCAAAGCTTAAACCTAAATAGTTGGAGGTACCAGATCCCATTTCATCTTGGAAACTAAGAAGGACTAGGCCTGGTTAGTAGTTGGAGACTACAAAGGAATACTAGGAGCTCTAGGCCAGTAATTTTCAGTCTTGGATCTCCCAGAGGTTTTGGCCTTCATCTCCCAGAATTCCTGGTCAAACTGACGGGGGTTTCTGGAAGTTGAAGTCTTAAGTGTTTGAAAGACCAAAGTTTCAGATACACTGTTGCAGGCTATATTCATAAAAAGGCAATAGCAAATGACTGAGCATTTGTTATCTAAGAAGACCCTATGAAATTCATGGGGTCGCCATAAGTCAGAAGGTGACTTTAAGGAACATATTTTACTTTTTGAGACATAAAAAAGCAAAGCAAACAGTCAGTAGACTCATTGTACAAAGCTGACCAATTTCTACCAGCCAGTTCTAGCTGTATGTCTAAGGGAACCATAGCCATTCACAAAGGAGAGAGATTTGCTATTTGAGGCAGGTAGAATAGCCCTGCATCTCAGCTAGGCAGGACCAGAAACTGGGCAAAGGGAAGTGGGTGATTTTAGGTAGTGTGAGCCCTGCCAACTAATTACTGAGAAGGTATGACTCAGGCCAGGATACTCTGCATCTCCAATAGAAAAAGATTCTTCATGACAAGTACTAGTGTTGCTTTTATTTAGGGCTGCAGTTAGCTTAACTGGTACATCTGTTAACCAGAGCTTCAGGTGATTACTCTGCGGAGATTAAGACAGCTGCATTAAGACAGCTATCTATACCTCATGAGACTTTGTAGTGCAGTTGTTCAATGCTGTATTCTCTGAGTGGAAATTGCTCTTGAAATAACTCTTTTTTATGTGTTTGTTTGTTTACAGAAATACCTGGGCTTTCCATACTACTTGAAAATTAATCTGACCTGCAGATCAGTGGTAAGGGCGTAGCTGCAGACTTGGCGAAGGCCTATCAGGTCATTGATGGGATGAGATTTCAAATTTAAAGGGTGCTTTGTGAAATTCATCTGTTGTTTCAACAATGTGCCAGGTTCCAAATTTGGTGGGAATACCCTCCACACCTCTAGAGGGCATTTTGGAGCCAAAAAAAAGTTATTTCTGAGGGCCACAAAAACAGCTTATGAACCACATTTTGTCCACCTTTGTGCTAGAGTAACCGCCCTGTAATAGTTTGCATTGCCTTCCCCTTCCAGGACTCCGAAATGGCTCTTCGGACAGCTCACTACACTGGGCTGAGACCAGTTGTGACTGTGAGTTTTGAGGAACCCGTCCACTCTGTGCGTCAGAAACATGAGCAGCTGCAGATTGAAATGAAGGCAGCTCCATTCAGGGCGCCAGGTATTTTGGTACCATTGGGGTGCTTCTGCACATCATCCTGAGAGCCAGTGGGATCAGGGAAACAGGCAGTGTAACAGGAAGTCCCTGATTAAATGTGGTATAGAGCAGAGCTTGGAAATAATCCACTGAAATAAATTTGCTATCCTGGTTTGTTAAATTTTCCAGTAAGGAATTTAAAATTCATTATTCTAATTGTTGAAATGAATACCAAAGAGTGCTATTTGAATTTTTTTCATGATATTCACATTTTATAGTCATTTTTAGCAATTCCCACTTGATATTTTAAAGCTTTGCAATTTAGTGAATTAACAAATAAAAATTCTTAATGTTTTAAGGTCAAATAATTAGTGTCTTCCTACAGTGAAGGCAGACCACATTCTGAGAGGCTGTTCCTCCCTCTTGCTCTGACAGTCAGGAAACTAGAGCAGTGAGGTTTGTTTGGGAATCTCCTGTTTTGTGAAGGCAGCATCTGCAAACATCATTTCTTCAGTTTGTGCTTCATTACTTTAGCTGCTTAGCTTCTTTTCCTCTTATTCTTCATTCTTTTCTTTTCTGTGGAAGAAAGAATTACTTTGGTCTATCCTCAGTCCTTTTTCTCCTCTCCTCAACTCTTTATTTGGATGTTTCAATTACTACAGGAATTGTTGGACATTGCGACAGTAGGCAACATGTTGAGGATCTCTTAACTATTTTCTCTCAGTCCCAGGCACAAAGGAAGGATCAGCAAGATCCATCTAGGAAGGCAGAGCCACACAATCAAGATTTTTCTGATTCTTGGGAGAGGACGTTTCTGCTGAAATTTTAGTTGGCATCACTTCATTTATTTGTTCACAAGGCCTTTCTGCACTGCACTGTTATAGTGCTACTATTCTACTTTCAACCTCCTCTGGAATCCTGGGGTTTGCAGTTTAGGGAGGGTCATTTAGAATTCTCAGCCGGAGAGCTCTTTGGCCTCGGTAAACTACAAACCCCAGAATCTCACAGGGTGTTGAGAGCGGAATAATAACGCTGTAACAGTGTAAGGCAGAAAGGCCCATAGTGTAGTAGTTCAACTGTTGGATAATGATATCTACATTCAAATCCACACTCAGCCATAGTGTCCACTGTTTCTCAGGCTAAGCTACCTTACTGGGCTGTTGTGAGAATAAAAATGGATGAGGATCATGTATGCTTATTTGAGTTCCTTGGAGGAAAAGTGGGGTATAAATTTAAGTAAAAATAAATTTGCAATTATTATAAGAAAAGATTTTTTAAAAAAATTGGAGCTATTGCTTTGTCTACAAAAAACAGTCAATCAAATTACTAATTAATCTTCACAAACAATTAACTATGTAGTTAAAGGCCAATTTAGGAATGTTAGAAATGTGAATGGACAGGAAGCAGCTTATTGTAGAAGTATGGTTTGCTTTGAAAGAAAGAGACAAGGGGAAGCTGCTACTTAAAGAACCATAGCCCTGAAAGTGTCAGTCACACAGGACAAAATAGTGTTTCAGTTGTATTCTGTGTTTTAAAAAAAGTAGTAACCCAAAGTCAGGTCTTAAAATATATGAAAACATTGCAGTTATTTGGTGACAGTGGTACCATCTCTCTTTTTCCTAAAAACTGAATTAAAATTACACCATTTCCAAAGAAACTATAGCTAGTGTGGAATTAGCTGAAGAGTACTCTTGAAAAGTGGCATTAGCCTTTCAAACAAATCCCAAAGTTACTGGCCCATGCCAATTAATATTAGTCAGTTTTGTATCATATTTGTGTGGTAATCCATTTTGAGAAGGGAAGAATGGAGGAGACTGTGATATGACTTGTTCTCTGTGCTTCTCCCATTCCCACAAGGTTGTGACAGTGAGGAAGTTTGCGAGATGTGTTGGTACACACCAATGCCCTTCATGAATGGCAGTGTAGTGATGAATGTGATGGTGAGCAGCAATAACCTTGGTCTCCCTGTGGCAGATAAGAGGTGAGAGAGATGCTTGGATATGTGATGCAACATTCCATTTAGAGACTGAATAAAACAATTTCAAATGTGCTGACCTCTTGCAAAACATTTTTTTAATTATTAAAGCTTGGTGCAAGAAGAGAAGAATTGTTACTAGAACTCATACCATCAGCAGGGCTGAAACCCCTTTGGTTCCTCTCAGATCAGTCTCCAACAGGGACCATGCCACCTCTTCATGCCATTTTTATATCACAGTATGAAAGTGATTAAATTGGTTGATTTCCCTCTTCATTTGTTTTTCATTGTGCCCTTGTGCAGTCTGTTATTTTAAAATAAATGGGAGTCATACAGTCTTCCACCTGTTAGACTTCAAGTTCCAGCAGCTTTAGCCAGCACAGCCAAAGATGAGGAGTAGTGGGAGTTGCAGTCCAGCAATATGCAAAAGACTCCGCGATGCCTGTGATGTTTCATAAAATGTTTTAAAATATTATAATTCCCATGATTTTTTTATAATATGGTGTTTTAAAAGATGGATTACGTTCAGGGATTTGTTTAAAAACTGGGATATGTGGAGTAAATAAAATCTGTACATCCAAAATCTCTTTTCTTACTTCTAGATTCACTATCAATGTTAATGGATTCATGAAAGTAAAGCAAAACAAAGTTGTGTTCAAGATTGGAGCGAAGGTAAATTCTTGGGGTCAGTGAGGCTTCTTCTTCTTGCCAGAAGTCTTTCTTCATGAAGGTGCAGGCCATGGACCAAGAAACCAAATCTTTCTTGATAGCAACATCTGTGGAACCAAATGTTCACTTCTAGTATTTTCTGTTTTCCTGGGTGACATCTTTTAACAGGAAGAAGTAACGAAACAACAACCTGTGCCCCACAAGTTTCTTAGCTTCCTCCCCAGAGTATTGTAGTGTCTTGCAATATATTGAAGGCTATGTCTTGCTGTACCATTTATTCCAAAGTGGATCAGAAAGAAGGGCTAATGGTTGGACGGCCTGAAGGGTCTTGTCTTCCTCTCTGTTAGATGATAACTCCTTACCCTGGGGAGATAGCATACCTCACGAGACATCTTTATCAGGCCCCCATACCACTGCTCCTGCTCCTTGCAACAGGGAATCATTCTACTATGACCAAACATCTCTTCTTATTCTGGGAATTGACAGTTCTTCTTCCATGCATAGAACCCTCAAGGTTGCCTCCATAACTTCAGAGGTGTAAGGCTCTTGTTCCTGTACTTCATAATTGCCAGTTAAGGGGAGAGCTGGGAATTGGTTGTGTAGCTCTGTGATAATGGGCTCTGTCATTATCTGGCCAATGCAGTTAGGTGTATAGTCTTTCACCCAGGTAAAACAAAGGGCAAAGGAGATGTTGGTTTTAAGTTAAATTTTTTCCAGAGAGGAACAACAGAGATCATGAGAGGGAATTGCCCAGTGAGGATGACCAGTTGGGGAGAAGTGTGAAAATTCTGAGATGCTTCTAAGTGGAAGGTTATAAAAACTCAGGGAGCCACAAGGCACGGAGAGAGACAAAGAGACTGGGACTGATGGAGAGGTACAGGAATGTTGCCTGCTTCCCCTCCCCTGGGGAAGCTTTGTTGTAGGCTGGACGGGGGCCCAGACGCCCAGCTTCCCATGACAATCTAAGACTCAGAACCCTGCCTATGTTCTGAGTAGAATAGGAATGTTCAGCTAGTCAAATTAGGGCTTGTTTTTCTTTTGAACCTCAGCTGAATATGACTTAGGCTACTCCTAAATAACACCTGAAGGAAGGTACCTTCATGTATAAGACACCCTTTTGCTAATGGAGGATTGCTTGCTTAGAATAAAAGTTGTCTTTTAAAGATCTTGTTTCCTCACTCTCTTCACATGTCTTTGCTTGATGTTCAGCTGTGCTGAGCTTCTGAAGGTTGTCCACACTGTATGGGGGTTGATGTCCAGAATGGGTGTTGCTGGCTGAATCTTCAGGAATGGCGAACTGCAGAAATCTCCATACCACTTTTGTAACCTGAAGCTCATTTTATACTTGTAGCACAACCAAATGAAAAAGCTTTTCCTGGACTGGCGTACTTTAGATTGCAGAAGGTAGCAGGTGTATTTACCTGCTTCCACACAAAACACAAACTCTTCCAGCACCTAGACAGATAGCATATCAACTGTCATTTTCTGCTTGCCATGCTTTCTTCCTTCCTTTGTACATGGAGATTTTTCTTGGAACAGAATTACAACAGGGTGCTCCAACCTACAGCCAGAAGCAGTATGTTCTAGGTAAAATTGTACTATGGAATGTATCAGTTGGGCCTCTGTGACTTTGTTGTGATGGGGAATTGTTAATTGTGTTCTCATGCTCTCCTCTCTGGCTTCTTTCTGTCCAAATAGCTGACTACTTTGAACTCCTTCCTGACTCTGAAAGACCCGTCGCGTCCCTTGTGGCATACTTATAAACAAGCCCCTGTACTCATCCTTGGTGACATCCCCAAGAACAAGATTGTCCTTTTGTCAGACACAGGGTTTGATGATTACTTTCCAGTAGAGGTAAGGGGCAGTGGGAAGAGGGACACTCTGAAATGACAGCTTTAATAATTGTTACATGTCTTCCCTGGTGTCCTGCTCATGCAAACCTGATGGTAGCATGTGAAAATTAAATCTCTTGGTTTGATCATGACAGGCTAAGTAGAAATATCTCCCTGATTTACAGGGGACTTGTTCTACAAGTACAGAGTCCCCAGTCAAGTCCCCAAGACTGGAAAGGAAATCTGGGAGCAGATCTGGGAAAGACACTTCTGCTGCATAGAACTGTTGCCAGTTAGGACTCAGTGGACACCTCATTGGCAGCTAAATGTTTAATAGTGAGCCTGAGGAAAGGTTGGAGGGTCTTAACCTTCTCATTAAGCTCACTCCCAAGCTACGGATAAAGGATCATATGATACTGGAAGCCTTGGCAGAGCCATCTTATAGTCCACTCTGTATGTCTAGAGAGAGCAGTGGCCTGGGTCTGTATAAGGTAGATTTTTGTGTCCACATGGGGGCAAGGCAGTACCATAGCCTATAGAATTTCATAGATGAAAACCAAGACGTGTAGCTAAGTAACATCAGAGTCTAGTGAAGATGGCAAAAGTTATTAATGAGGAAGAACACACAAACTAGGAAGAGCCATGGCAGCTTGCGTTGGCCTGAACCCCTTGGGAAGGGCATTGATTCCTCCCCTCCACACTGGGGAGGGGAGGAGTGGAGTGGAAAATTAGTGAGTGGAAACTAATTTTCCATTTTAAATGCAATTTGCAGCAGCTGAAGTAGAGAGAGGACCAAGGGGGAAAGTGGGAGGAATAGGAAGAATCTGGAACATTTTAAAAGCAGCTGAGAAGGTGGTATGGCAGAGAATTATTTGGGACTGTCTCTGCCAGAGTGGAGCTATTGGAAGGTATGAAGTAATGTTAGAGAAACATGACTTCTTATTTCCATATGGACCATAGAAACCTTTCCAAGATGGTAGAGAAAGGGGAGGGTATTTAGAGTTGAGGAGGGAATTCGTGACTCCCTTTCCCCCATATTTTGCCTTGAGTCCTCTCGGAGAATTGAAAAATTCTCCCGCCACTACCACACAAAGTGATGTTATGTGTGCCACATACCCTGTGTGTTAAGTTAAGTGCTCCCAGACTGTTCCCTCCGGATCTGATGAAAATCCTTCCAGTTGTTTATGTGTGATATGGGGGCAGACAGCAACTTAATTTTTATTGAATAGCTATATAAAACTAATTGGGGCACTCCCCCAAAGTGAAATTTGTGTATGCCACATAATTAGACCATCCCAAACAAAGTTTCCAATATAGTGAAAATCTATCCAACAGTTTTCATCATGTGTGGTAACAAACAGATAAAAACTTAATTTCATTCTTATAGATGCCAGAGTATGAGGAAGGGGCTGGAATGAGTACTTTGTATTTTAAAAATGGAGCCCAGGGGGAAAAAAATGGAGAGTAGGGTTCCCAAACCTCAGGGGTTGGCAACATTTCTCCAGTCTCCAAGAGGAAAAATGGAATCTCAAGGGCAAAATTACTGCCTTGAAAAGTATGCGCGTATATATTTCCCTCATTTTTAAAATGGCAGTTTTTATTTGAGTGGCACACTCTGAGCAACTGTGGTTGATACTTAATGCATCATGGTTAATGACATCACAAGGGATCACTTCTTGTAACATCAGCCTTAACATCACCAATGCCTGCCCCCATGACATCACAGATCCCTAAATTCTAGGTTTTCTTTCCAGAATCTCAGCGTCTTGGGATTGTTCTGGCTGGGTAACCCTGGTGAGGAGGTGGGCCCCTTCTTCTCTTCGAAATGCAAAATGAATGGGCCTAAGTTCAGGCCTGAGAAGAAGGAAAAACAGGAAATTGCTCCTACTCAATCTGGCATTACAGGGACTTTTTCCAGTGCCTTTAGCCCAATAGGAGCTGTCTCCATCTCTACATATAAGACAAGGCTTGCCTCTTTTTCTCTCCTTTTCTACTGCAGCTGGGTATTGACAGCTGCTGGATTGGCTCCATCTCCTGCCCACAGATTGGTTTTTCCTCTTCCATTGTTGACTCCATTGCTACAGAAAGCACCCTCTTCATCCGACAGAACCAGCTGGTCTATTACTTTGTGGGACATTACCCTATATTGCACATGAAAAGCTCAGGTTCTGGTAAGTGAGCCTGAAAAAACATAGATCATAACTACAGTTGGTTACAATGATTTTGTGGCAGTTTAAATGTTACAGTGGCTTCTCTGAAAGGATCTTTGCAAGACAAAGATGGTGAGGATTCTCCCAAAGTGGAAGGAAACTTCAGGTCTCCTCTGACAAAGTTTCCCTCCCCAGATTTCCCTGCGGAGAAAGAATGATCATTAAGACATGGTTACCAGACTCCAGTCTTCAATGGACATTGTAAGTCTAGGCTGAATTTGGAAATATGACCTAGAGTAGACACAGTGAATCCTCTCCTGCAACTGCACATTGCATGGAAAGTTCAGATATAGTGGAAAAATGGTTTTCATGAACTATCCCAGACAAGTTTTCCTGAAGGTGGGATGGATATCTTCTAGACCAGATTGAATAATTTTACCATTCTGCTCCTTGCTGTGAAAAAGTGTTTGAAAATGCACAGTTTTTGAGAACTATTACTTCTGTGCAAAAATATAGTTTGCAGGGTTTTTTTGTGCAGAAAATGGCATTTTTATATGCAGAATACATTAGTGGAGGAAACTTGTTCTTTGTTATGCAGTTTTTTTTGTGGAGAAATACAATGTTATTTTCTGGGGGGGAAAAAACAACTGCATTTTTTGCACAGAATGCATACTGCACTGCCAAGATTCTTATACATCCAGAATTCTTATCAGGGTTTCCCCCTTCACCAAAACCCGTTTTATTGGCCAATATTCCTTTTTTTTTTAAATCTTATTTCTATTTCTACTTGAAAGAATCATGACCTCTCTTTATCCTTTTAAAGGCTTCTCTTTATTCCTTTCCCCACCTTGCATTTTTCAAGCCTTGCCCCCATTTTAAGTGCTATTATAGCTATACAAGTGTGAAAACTTTTGCTTGAAAATCATTTGCCTAATTTGGGATAGTTGGATGTGGGCTAAGAATGGAATTGAAAATCAATCTGATTTTATGGGATAGAAAATAATTGCAAAATTGTCAGAAGGATCCTCTTTTCTTAAAAAAAAAAAACCAAACAAACCTACAGACTGGAACAGTAACTTTCTGCTTGTTTTTCCACACTAATGTTTACTTTCTTTTCCTGGTTTTTCTTTAGAACTATGGACGCGTATATTGAACAATGTCTGTGTAAAGAGATTAAACCCTGTTTTTTTTGCTAAAAATGACACTGAATACGTGATTGCTCTTGGTGGTGGCTGGCAGGAAGGAGAATTCTTTCTTATTACTGTGCAAGGTACCTCTCTTATGCCACCCAAAATATAGCACAGAATAGATGAGGTCTAATTCGATGGACCAGGCCTGCTGTCTTTATATCCTGTGCAAGGATCTGAGCTGAGGCACTTCCGCACTATACTCTTATAGCACGATTATTCCACTTTCAACATCCTATGGAATTCTGGGGTTTGCAGTTTAGGGAGGGGCTGGCCGGCTTGAGAGTGCCTTTGGGGAGTTAAGCAAGGCTTAAATAGGGGTGAGTTGGATGTAGAAGCCTCTGGTGATGCTCAGCATGTGTTGGATAAAAGAATCGGATTCCAGAGAGATGTATCCAAATTTTAGGGAAAATGCAGTTTCTGTAGGACATTAGGAACTTCCAGTGATTTGTCTCTATGACAGAGTGGTGCAAAGCTGCTTTCTGGTGTTGCCAGGTCTCAGGGTCTGGCCCTGAGTATCTGACTTTCATGAGTCATCTCCAGACGAGAGACAAGGGTGCATATTTTCCAGTTTGAGTGAGTGCTGCTCCAGCCAAGAGGAAGGACCTGTATCCAAATTTCCACCTCAGCTAGGAGAGCACTGGTTTGCCACAATTTCCAAGGCTTCATTGATTTGTTTCTGCAACTTGAAAGACGGCAGGGGGAGGGGGTGTCGGTCTATACATTTACTTAGCTAGCTTCCGCCTTTTCATCCACTCAGTGTGTTACTACAGCTCACCCATCTAGTAGCATGTTGGCTAGATTAAATGGTTTAGCCACCTTGGATCCTATATAAATAAATAAGTGTTATCCTATCTCCCTAATCGAGAAAGGATAATCTCCTCAGTCTCTGACTGGTGTAGAAGAGCAACCCACCAGCTAATGGGTTGTTCCTCACACCAGCCTTTCTCAGCAAGACTCCAAAGTACTTTCCATTTTACTGAAGACTCATCTTTCCCTTCAGTTTTTAAAATCCTGTCTTGCCCTCACTTTTCCTCCTTTCAGTTCTCTGAGACTTAATGCTAAGCTTATTCTAAAATCTGTTCTTTCAATTATTTTATTATCACTGAAGCAAGTAGGATTTGAAGCAATTATGACTACTGAGGAAGATTTACAGGAAAAGAAAAGAAAAGGGATTGATTCAAATCAGAAACTGGAAAAAGATTCACAACTTCCCTTAGAAAAGAAAAAGGATACAGTGAAGAGTCACATCAGTTAAATGGTTATTTTACTATGGAAAAGCAAGTCTCTGAGCAATATGTGGAGAAACAGAAAGAAGCCATTCATTTGGCTGCCAATCCACAAGTCTCTGAACATGCAAATGAATAGCTGCTACGGAAAATATTTACATTGAATGAAAATAATTTCAAGGGGCTGGCGGAGATATCTCTGCAGTGGCAAGAGAGAATGGAGATTAATCCAAAGCAAATAAAATTGATACATCCAGTCTAGAAAAAAAGAAAGAGTATAAAGGAAGGTTAGGCAGTCAGGAAAGTGAAAGGGAGGTTAGAGATTAAAATCAAAAGTGTTAAGGATAGGAAAATTAAAGCCCTGCTGCAAGTTCAGCCCACCATATTGAATTGGGAGATTACTATGAGCCAATGGGCAAGACAATTGAAGAGAGTGTTTAAACAAACAGGAGGTTCATGGGCAGGCTGGTGTTCAGAATTCTGTGAAACAGACTGATCCATTCTGACTCCCAAATTGTTCTAGTGGGAGAAACACTGCCAGCCTTTAGTCATCTAGGGAACAGAGTTACAACAGATCAATGGATTCTAGACATTGTACAAGAAAGGTAAAAAATTCTGTTTGTAAAAAGCCCTGCACTGGTTCCAAGACAGTAGGAGAGTCAAAATATAGTACTTTAGGAAACAGAACATCATCTTCAAATTAATGCCAGTGAGCCTCTGCCAACATCTCAGAAATTCAGTGGCATAAATTCAGCACTTTTTGTCACATCTAAATGCAGTAGTGGTTTTGTCAAGCATAGGGTGAAATGTATCCTACTGAAAAAATGAGTGAATAAATCAGTTGGCATAGGATTTGTCCATAGGTAAGAGGGGAAAGAGGAATAGCCCCAACCACTTTAACACTACAATTTTTCCCCTCCATAGATGGAATTGTGAATGCCACTGGTCCTTTGAAGGCTCAGCAGCAGTCAGTGTGCCAATTTCTGAAAAGTAGGTCTTTCTACATTTCTGTCATCTGCCTCTCTCCACCACCTTTTGCTAGCTGCTACAATCCTGTGCTGCTGGGGTGGGGTTGGAGGGCTGCTGGCAAAGTGATAGCAGGCTAGTTGTGTCTTTCCCTGCTACCTTCTATTAAAGACCATTCAGGAACAAACTCCACCCTTGAACATGGATGGAAGAATGCATGGGGGAGTGTTCTTCTCTCACCTCTTAAACAGTAATTCAAACCATCCTGGCATAGCTGCGCTGGATTTAAACTGATGTTACGGATCTTTCTTCTACCCAATGTATGATATAAAAGGAAGCTTTAAAATGTCTTTATAAATAAAATAAACACACATTCATTAAATTATCAGAAGTGTTTATTTCCTTTTCTCTCTCAGACAAAGTAGTTCTCACATGGGATGGCAGTCTCAGGACATCAAGAGACCATTTTACCCTGTGCCCCATTCATTCTAGGAACCCTAAGCCAGCAATCAAATAATCTATTACAAGATGGCTGTAAGTTAAAGCACAATTCTGCTGGAGGTCACAAAAGATCCAGAAAGTGAAAGCGGGCACAGAATTAATCTCTGCATTAAAGCAAGAAGCAGGTTTATAGCCATTACAGGAAGATGAAATGTTTTAAAAATATGTGGACGATGGCTATTGGGGTCTGAGAAGCAAGAGGGGTGGCTGGACAGGATTCCTGGTATCTGGAGCCAGGGGGTTGCATTCTTCTGAAAACCTCCCTGCCGCGCCCCATGCCTTGGTGGTCCAGAATAAACAATATAAATGCTCACATGTTAAAATGGTTAACATTTTAACAGAAGGGTTCTATAGAAAACAAAAGTCCTGGACAAACTCTGTGCTGAGATATTACAAGAGATTTATGCTTAATGGTCCTATCCTGCTGCATTGTATTTTGGTATACTAGAGCTGTTAACCATCCAATAGCAAACATTCTCTTCTTGATATAAAAATTATAAATGTAAAAATACATTTGCAATAAGAACTGTTATTATTTTCACAATTTATATAGGGCTGTATAAGCCACAAAATCCAGAAATTCTTTTATGTTTGGTTTAGCGTGAACTACTTTTAAATGGAGATCTCTACTCTGTGTTGCAATTGTAGCATTTCTAAATGTGTGCATACCTACATACCAGCACACACACACACACACGCACTTTTCCACTTCCAGCATATCAACAGACTTTGACACATTTTCTCCCTTCCAGTTGGATGTGACATTGAGTGGGCTGTCCTTTCTACAAGTGATAACAAGTTCTTTTTGCTGGTGAAGGACAATGGTGGACATAGGCACCTCATTGTGGAATACAAGAAAGGTTAGACTGACTCTCTTAAGAATGTTTTCATCTTCATCATCCATACCATCACCATCATCCCTAGCACCACTACCATCATCACTTGAAATTCAGGTGGGCAGTGCCAAAAAATGATCTAACAAGTCCATTCAAGAGTGGCTGACAATTTAATAGACATTAAATAAAATCAAAAAAAAAGGAAGGAAAGGAGAAAATAAAATAGGCAATTTCAGGTACATGGCAGTTGCATAATTGTGAGGTGAGAAATGGGTGCTGACAAGGAATGTGGAGAACATCTCTGCTGGATCTTTGGACTGACCAAGAAATAAATCACAGCTGTGTTGGGAAGGGCTTCTGTTTGGTGAAAGAGGCAATGATTTGCTTGCAGAAGGTCCCTGATTCAGTCCCTGTTGTCTCCAGCTACAACTGGGAAAGACTTTTGTTTGTAACATGAGTGTTGCTGCCAATTGGCACGGGCAATATTAAGCTAAATGGAACCATAGTCTGATTCTGGATGGCAGTACGTGTGAAAGGGATCTAGGAGTCTTAGTAGACCACAAGCTGAATGTGAGTCAGCAGTGTGATGCGGCAGCCAAGAAAGCCAACGCAATTCTCGGCTGCATCAATAGGAGTATGGTATCTAGATCGAGGGAGGTACTGGTACCACTCTACTCTGCTTTGGTTAGACCTCGTCTTGAATACTGGCCCAGTTCTGGGCACCCCAATTCAAGAAGGACATGGTCAGGCTGGAGCAGGTCCAGAGGAGGGCGACCAAAATGGTGAGAGGCCTGGAAGACATGCCCTATGAGGACAGACTTAGAGAGCTGGGTATGTTTAGTCTGCAGAAGAGAAGGTTAAGAGAGGACATGATAGCCATGTTTAAATATTTGAAGGGATGCCATGTAGAGGAAGGAGAGGGCTTGTTTTCTGCTGCTCCAGAGACCAGAACAAGGAGCAATGGATTCAAGCTGCAGGAAAGGAGATTCCACCTGAACCTCAGGAAGAACTTCCTGACGGTCAGGGCTGTCCGGCAGTGGAATATGCTGTCTCGGAGTGTGGTGGAGTCTCCTTCCTTGGAGGTTTTTAAGCAGAGGCTGGATGGCCATCTGTCGGGAGTGCTTTGAGGGTGTTCCTGCACGGCAGGCGGTTGGACTGGATGGCCCGTGTGGTCTCTTCAAACTCTACATTTCTATGATTCTATGATTCTAATTTTGTTCCTGAGTAAACAAGAAAGAAATCTGCTTATTTCCAGCTAGTTAGAAGAACTTGGAAAGTCAAAGTAGATAAATCTGGCCTAGGTGGACCAGTGGTATGAGTTGGTGTTCACAGCTTCATGTGTAGGGATTGATTAGCATGGCATTCGTTTTACCATGCAACTCTATAGCCCTGCATACTTCAAAGGTGGGGAATTGGAGCTGCTCCCCTATATTTGTAAGTAAGTTGGTATGTGTTGTGTAAATATGTGTAAATGAGTGAAAATGTGTGAAACATGGCTCTGGGTAAGAGCCAAAGATCACAGAAGCAGCTGGTGACTGAAGTACAGGCTAGAAATTAGCATTTACATCTTAACATGTGCTGTTCTCTGTGTTCAATTTGCAGATATGTACTTTAAGTTGATTTATGAAGTCCCTCCGCTTGTACCCAGAGGTAAAAAGAACAGCATCTGTGACAAGGCAAAGTCTGTTGTAACATTTAAAAGCCTGCACCTATGTACTCTACATTCACTGACACACACTCCTTCTGAAATCATGTAGGATTCTAAAGTTTCTGCAGTCCCTGCTTCATTTCTTTGCATTGCATTGCATTTCTTTGCATCCACTTTCAATCCCTCAGCCAGGATTGCTAGATTGAAAGCTGGCTCTCCAGCTTTCTTTCTGGCTTCTGCATTTTTAATGTCTGCTTAGAGAAGGGATTGCTTGTCATGCAACCAGGTAATAAGCCACACCTTTTGAAATTCCTTCTTCTATATAACCATTAAAGGTACAGGAGCCCTCTCCAGTTTTTACACAGGCAGCCCTACCCAGAGATGAGTCACTGCTGCAGAAATCATCTCTTGCACCTAAATTCATTTCTACATCAATAAGTATGTGACAAAGTGTTCTTCAAAGAGATTTTCCAGTAAAAGTGACAAATACGAACTTCTTCCAGTTGGTTCATAAGAAGGAACCTTTGGGCATGAGAACGGAGCTCACTGCTTAAGGATGTTAGCTATTTGCTTCCATGGGGGCTCATGGTTTTTTTTCAGAGAGCACCATTATTTTATCAATGCAGTAGCCTCTTCTGCACATACTTTGTGTGTTTGGATTTTTAAAACCTTAAGACCAAGTTTTTGTTGTCCTCTATAACTGATTCCACCTCAACCTTTTCATGGCTGCTTGTCTTCCTTTCTTTTTGTCCTTAGCTGCCTCGGATAGAGGATTTGTGATGTTGCTGGGGAGGGAGCAGTATACAAATAGAACACTCATCCCAAGAGGTTTGGCTTTAAACCCCTTCAGTAAGATATTCTACATCTGGGGGAATGTTATCTTGCAAAGGTAAGACCTGCTGACTTGCATATGGTCCCAGATGGCTTCCCATTGTAATATATTCCTTTAAGCTTTAGAGTTTGGTTTCTGAGCATTGAGTAATATCTTCTGAAGGAATGGTAGACAAAGTGCAGCCTTTCAGATGTTATTGGTTTACAAATGCCATGATCCATAGTCAGTGTAGCCAGTGCTGAGAAAGGTTGGGAACTGCAGTGTGACAATATCTGGAAGGACACAGTGCATGCTCAGAACGGTTGGGGCTGATGCTTTATATATAATGATTAATGACATCATCAGATTCTACCTTCTTGACATCACCACGATCTATCTCTAGGTCTCAGATTTTGACCTTGAAATCCCAGGTGCTGATTTGTGGTTCAATACTAGGATAGAATTCTTTGAGCAAAAGTACCTGCTCTGACTTTTCTTCAAATATTGTTTATGCTTTTATCTCAACATTTTTTTAAAAAAAGTGACTTTCTTTCCTTGACTTTTCTTGACAGTGATGACATGGCGAGTTACATATACCTGTCCAACTTTCCAGGCCACTCTCCCATCAAATATTTTGTTTTGTCCTTTACTGGGCACATTGCTTTTGTGACGGACGCAGATGAGGTATGTGCATTTATCTTGCTTGTGGATCCACTAGCTAATTGTTTAGGGGAATTGGGCTTCATGGTACTAAGGAAAGTGAGGTGTTGTTCTTTGTTTATTTCAGCTACTGTTTCCTTCTCCCTTTCTATCAGTACTGGTCCCGCAGTATATGAAACAGCACCTTAAAAAAAATAACAAAATCAGTAGCAGCCCAGTGGAATGGGACTAGGGGTTGTTCTGGGTGGTTTCCTTGATGTCCCTTTCAGCACTGTGAAATCTGTGACTGAAACAAGAAAAGGATTCATTGAATTAATTAGTTACTGATTGATCATTTACTGTCCAAGGTGCTGAACAAATCTGGCTTGCTTCTGTTTGTAGGCAGATAAGGAAATCTCTCCCCTCTGGGGAAGTGATTTGGCCAGATCTGGCTTGGATGTGTCTCTTGAATGTAATGAATTGGTTATCAGCCGCTAACTTTTGAACTGTCTTTGCCTAGTTGTGGGGAGGTTGGGTGAGCTAATCCCAGAACATCAAGAGTTGTTTTTTTTAAAAAAGTAACTCATTGCCTAACTTATAACAGGCCTCTATTTATTAGTGTTAAATTTTTGAAAAAGCGGTTTGTTCTGTAACTCATTATATTCTTGCTATTGTTTTTTGTTCTCTCAGTCACCATAGTGAAAAGGAATACGGGGTGGGGGGTGATTCAGACAGATGTCCAGCAGCGGTGTAAGTAAAAGAGAAATTTTGATTTAGCACTTCTCTTCCCACCCCCCCTTATTCAAGGTTTGGGTTACGAAAGAAAGCAGTACGGAGATCAAAAGAGCGTATCCCTCGGAAGCCTGGTCCGTGTACAACACCCTGCAAGTGATGGAAGGCTCACCGGATCATGACTTGGACGCCAATCAATCTATAGTCACTGTTTTCTTTGACAAGGATGGGATGCAAGAGGTGGGCACCTCCGGCTGGGGTTGCAACTGCTGGAAATTCGGGAGGTAGCTGGTGAGAAACAGCACGGTATACTGGTAGTGGTAGGGCTAGGACTGGGAGATGAGGGTTTGCCTCCTGGTTCAGCTCTGGAAACTTCCCAGGTGACCTTGGTCAGCTAACACGCTCTCAGCCTCCTCTCTCAGAGGAAAGCAGTGGCCAACCCCCCGTGAACAGATCTTCCCAGAAAACCCAGTGAAAGTTTTTCCTTGACTTGAAAGCAGGCAGCAAGTAGTGAGAAAGGGAGCTTCGTGCCTGGTCTGAAAGATTTTCACTTGAAAGTAAAGCTGGACATGCGTGTTCTCCTTTGTGGCTTCTGCGCATCACACACAGTGAATATAACTAAGCAGTTCCCTGCTTCAGAATCTTCTGGAGGCTCAGGTGCTCGGGCCCTCCTTTTGGTGCACAGTCCATGCTCAGGCAGGCTGCCATTCCCCTCCTCTGGCTTTGTGGCAGGAGGCGAGTAGGAACTTGGCTCCTTGTGAGATGAATTTTGGGTGGAGCCTGTTTTCTTCTTTCTCCTGTGCTTCTTGGGATAGTTCTCTTGCCTACTTGGGAGAGAGGCAAAGAAGTGGCGGAGGCCTTGTGTTGCCCACCTCTAGAGCAGTGCTGCTGCGATTCCCAGACAACTGGGTAGTCAGAGCAGTTGTATGTCTGGATTATATTTACGGTTTTAATTTTTGTACACCTTTTAGATGATCTTTTCAGATCGAAAAACAAGCAAACATGGTTGCGTATCAGTCTGTCTCTCTAGTCAACCAGATGGCGAGCCAGAATGAAATATTTTGCTTCTTTGCAGCTGTTAGCTGAATGTAGTCCTCTGTTCTGGAAAAGACCGAAGGCTGCTGTAGTGCAGTGTAACTAAATAGTACAAAGTGTGGCATAATTACATATTACAGAGGAAGCAGGGAGTTTGATGCCTATATATTGGGTACCTGGTTGTTCCAGCCACAATCTTTTCTTCTTTGCCTCTTTTCTTTCAGCTGGTTTATAGGGAGGATCCTGGAACCACTGGAAGGTTAATCAAGAGGAAATTCCCTCTGGATGACGTCCTGACCTATGACCAGTTGATCAACACTCCTCACAAAGGGATGACATATAAGTGAGTGGGAAGACACAAGCTGTGGCTTGCCCTTTTGTTTGCAACATTCTTTGGAAATCTCACCCTTAGCCTTTCCAAGCACTTTGTGTCACAGCAGAACATTGACCACTCCTGCGCTGAGACAGTGGTCTTCATAGCTAGCCAGAGATTCCACTCTCCATGTGTTGTTCACAATCTCTCTCAGTATTTTTCTGCGCCCAAGGAAAGCTGTCTATGGCAAGCTGAGCCCTGAAACCAGACCACAGGTGGGGTCTCCTTTCACCATGAACCATGGGCCTACTCCAAGTTTCTGAGTGCTCTTGCCAAGGTTTGGGTCAAAGGTGAGGAACATGTGGCCCTTCACATATGATTTGATTTCAATCCCCATCAGCCCCAGCCAGCATAGCCATGAAGAGGGTTGATGATGAAGCCCATGAACCTTTGGAGGGCCACATGTTTCTCATCCCTGTTCCAGGGGGAATTCTTGTTGGACCGGGACTACCGAATTCCAGAAATTTTATGATGCATTTGCTTCTCTGTTCTCAGTGGAATCGACTACATCAGATTCACCCACCGTTGCCCATTTGCCGTTGTGCGCTTCGTGGATTTGCCGTTCCCGCAGCGCTTTACTCGGCTGGAGCATTATCGTGCCAGTCCACCGGAAGTCATGGACAAAACAAATTTCCATGACAAGAGGTCCCTGACTGTCTACCAGGGACTGGTCTATCAGCTGCTCCAGCTGCACTCAGCTTACCACAGGGTGAGGACAGTTTTTCTTTGCTTCAGGAGGGACAGCCTGGCTCTTGCCTTAAGGTTTGAGGCCATTATTTCAGACCTCTGGCAAAAGTGAAATGTTTCTTTCCAGAAAGCCCACTGGGCCAGGAGGACGAGAGGACGGGAGGGCAAAGGCTGTCTTTGTGTGCACAAGGGCCAAAAGGGAGGTGTTTCTGTACATGGGTTCTGGCTCACTTTCATCCAGCTTTGATCCTTTCCACTGCTGGCATGGGATCTAGAGTTGTCAGATTGGATCCAGGATGGAGCTCCTGTAATTTTAGTCCCTAGCAGATACTGGACTTGGATGAGATACAAGGTGTCATGGCACCTCCTCTGAATCCTGGTTTGGCTGGCCAGAGTAGGGTGGCAGCAAGAGGTCTCAGTGTATCTAGACTGCATAATTATGGCAGTTAGATACCAGTTTAACTGCCATAGCTCCATTCTTTGGATTCTGGGGTTTGTAGTTTCCTGAGATACTTAGAATTCTTTTACAAGAGAACTCTAATGCAGCTGTTCAGGATAGCACACTAAAGAATTCTTTAGTTCCTCTGAAAACTACAAATCCCAGGATTCCAAAAGATGGAGCTATAGCAGTTAAACTGGTATCAAGCCACTATGACTATGCAGTGTAGATACAACCTTAGCATCTGTATTGCTCCATACCAAATGAAATAATCATTCCTTGCTCTATTCCTAGCCTGACCTTTTCTTTCTTTGATGTTGGCATAATGATTTTTTTTCTTTTTCTGTCTTCAGACTGTACCTTACTAAGTGTTGGCTTTTTATATTGCTAGTCTTATGCAGATCCAGTCCATGATCCCACGTGGCGTTGGTGGAAGAACAAGAAGCAAGATGCAGTAAGGAAAATACAATATTGAGAATCATTCCTCAGAAAGACCCTCCCTCTGATTAATTTTAGTGTGTATTAGACTTGATTCTCTCTCTCTTTTCTTTCTCCCTCTCCTTCTCTTTTTCGGTAAAAGAAAATCTTCTAGTTTCAACACTTTATGTGTGATAAAAATAGGAGAGGTGGGGGTGCGGGTGTGAAGGACTTAGTTCCAAAGACTGCTTCTGCTTCATTGCTTTCCTAGAGTTAAGCCAGGCAGTATAACAGGGGAACAGGTTTGTTGTTACAGATCTGAAAATGCAAAACCTCTGAGCAGGTATATAGGTACGTTGGAATTTTGTGGACATTTACACACATAAAAGCCAGACTGGTACTATCCATATCATTTATCTTTCTGAAAACTTCAGCCTTCAGGTTTGTTTGCTTGTTTTCTTTAAACTGATTTTGTGATTCTAATCCTTATGGCCACCAAGAGTTATGATTGAATAAGATTTCCTTGAAAGGAAATTGGAAGCAGAATTTCAGTGCCTGACATAGCGCTCTTTCCTTATGACTAGCAAAATCAGATTGATGTGAAACAGTTTTGTTTCTGTTTTTTTTAAAAAGGAAACTTATACTGAGCACAATAGCAGGTGCTAATAGCACTGAGAGTCTGTGATTTATTTCCATAATTGACATAGATTTCAGATTTCATTTACTCTTTTGCAAGATTTTCATTGTCTGAATGGAGAGATCGTTTTTATTTTTAGAAAGTCTGCTACGGACAATCCTATTTTCTGCAAAAGGTAATAAGGAAGAAGTATATACAGATATAAATATATATAGCTACTAACTACTAACTAGTACTACTACTATGATCATATAAGCGATTGGGTGGTTTATACGCATAATTCAATCACAGACAACTCTTTCCAGGACTACTACTACTACATGGCCAGCAACTGGAAATCTTCAGGAGGCATCTATGTTGACATGGCCAACTACGTTAAGATCTACAACCTCATGCCCAATAATTTGCTGCCAAAAACCATCTACTTGGACAAGAAGCAGACCTTTGTCTTCTCTGTGTACCTGAGCATCCGGACAACCAAACAGAGCAGTAAGCTGTGAGGAACCCAGGGGCTGCTATGATGAGGAAGAAGAGATGGGTGCGGGGCTTAAAGAGTCAGTCTAGGGGGGAGCTGGACAGAGGAGATGGAGACTGGATATATTTCTTAGAGGCCAGAGTGTATCTGCAAGAAGGCAAAATAAGGGAATTCCGCCCCCTTAAAAATTCCCCCTCCCCACGAAAATTTCCTTCAGTCCTCGAATTTCTAGGGTTGCAGTAGGTTAAGCATTTAGAAATATAGTTTAGGCATCTATAGAAAAGGGGCTGGCACATTCGACCAAGGGAATGCATACGCAGCAAATAGAGGATATCAAAGTGTGAATAATTTTCGGGGTCTCACTGTTTGCAGTGTTAGAAATTTGGGGACTGAATGTGCATTGGACATTCCCTGTTAACTTTATTCATGGGAGTAGGTTGTTTACCTACCTACACATCCACACTCTTACAACTACTGTATCCCCTCCGAAGTCATTTCATACCTAGAAAATGACGATACTGAGCAAGATAGCGAATACCGCAATCTGGCATGGACTTAAGTCCATGGACACTTTTTGGAATTATACTTTTTATACTTTTCCTCCTGTCTGAATAGCAAGTCCACTCACTCTTTTTTTTTTTGAATACCATTTTTAAAAATCTGTGATATCCTTTCTGAAATGAGGAGACCATTACTATATTCTGTATTGGAAATGTAGATGCATCACAGGTTTTAAAAGGGTAACGGGTCTTCTTGTTTTCCGTCTGCAGTGGGGGAAACAGCAGAAGAAAATTCTCTTCACTACATGTGGCTCACCATACTTTTAGCCCATCCTGAATATGTTCATGCAGACCTACAGAGGCATGAACTCATCAGCAGAGGCTCAGTGCTATATCGGGTAAGGGCTCCTCCATTCCTACCAGATGACGTGGAGTCATGCCATAAAAGTCAGAAAAGTATCAGTGTCCTGATCATCATTCTGAAATGTAAAAATCTTGAGAACAAAACTTCTATGGTGATAAGTTTGGTATGTTTGGAAACCTTTGCAAGAAATTTTCTGGAGGCTAAAGTAGAGTCTTTGTGGGCATGAACGCAATACCTTTTGGCAAAAACCTTTTCGCTCAGGCAGGATTTGGGCAACAGAGTACTTCTTGAGAAAGGGGCTTTTAACAGACCGATGCTCTGTTTTTGCTTGTTGTTTGTATCTTCAGGTTGTTTCTGACTTAGGGTGATCCCGAGGCAAAGCTGTCAGTGTTTTCTTCACAAGATTTGTTCAGAGGAAGTTTGCTCTCTCTGTGTGTGTGTGTGACTTGCCCAAGGGCACCGAGTGGGTTTTCATGGCTAAGCAGGGATTTGAACTCTGGTCTCCAGGATAGTTATCCAATGCTCTAACCACTGCACCATGCTGGCTCTATATGCTTAATAGTTGCTTAATAATAATAGTTAAATTGTCTTAGCAATTGCAAAACTATGTTTGTTTTTATTTGTACCTACTGTATACGCTCAACTATAACTCTAGAAATTTTCATCTAAAAATTATCCGGGAAACCTGAGTCAACTTATCCATGGGACAGTTCTGGTTTTCATGTGAGTCTAGGCCAGCCTGCCCAGCTCAGAGAAGAAAGAAGGAAGCTGAGGCTGCTGAAAAGGGCTTAGAGTCCGCCTCTGTGCACCACAAGCCACAGAACTTAAAAATTCGAGGAGTCATGACGGTTTGTGTTCACCTTAAAGGCTGGATGGATGAGGAGGGTTGGATTGGCAGCCAGGGGTGGGATCTTCCACCTTTTTTCCTTCCACCACAGCAGAAAGAATTTGCTGAGAGGTAGTATTAAAATAGAGTCTTGTAGCAACATACATGGATTTATTTTATAATTGTGGATTATAGGATTACATTGTACAAGAAATTTTAATAAAGACCATATTTAAAAAAGAAGGGCCAGTTTGGTCTCTTTAGGGAAGTGTTTTTCTGTCTCTGCAAGCTCTGCAGGAGAGGCCTAGCTTTTCGAAGGGCAATAGTATAATTGCTGGATTTTTTTTCTCTTGATGTGTATCTTCCAGCAGACCTTGGATACGCTACTTTTTTTGGACTACAGCTTCCCAAATTCCTAATAACTCCCAGAATGGTGATGGTGGGTGGGGTACTTCTGAATTTGATTCCAAAAACTAACTCTTCAAATGGTTGGTAATGGGGCCAAGAAGAGAAGGCTCTGGTTTGACTAGTAATGGACTAGTAGCCAAATTTGAAATTCTTTTGAGTGGTAGATTAGACATACGCCATGAGAGTCTAGGCTGGAAAAAATCGTAACAGGGAGCCTAATTCAGTGCATGGAAAGGGAGGGGATACAAATGTTTTTGGCTACTGACTCTATACCCTTGGAGGACTAGGAATGAAGGAAGCCTGTGCAAAGAACAGGTTTAAGTATGATGCAGTGAAATTACATTTCTTTTAACCTTTCTTTGTTTTGCCTCATTGCTCCACCCTTTCCCTACAATTAAAAAAAACCCACAGGTGACAATCACAGACAGTGGCATGTATCCAGTGCAGCAGCTCAGTGGGAAACAGCTCTTGAAGAGCTCTGCTAATTTAAAGGTAAGGCAACAGTGTTGGTCAATTCCAGTTCTTTAAGTTTCATTGTTTTGTTTCTTACTATAAAATCAGAGCTCTTAGGTAGGGCTCTTAGGTAGACCAGCCATTCCCTTAAGATGTGTTCAGTTTGTGTTGCTTTTCCCAGGTAGCACATTCAGGGATGAACTGCTATGACTACACGGGCGAGGGACCACGCATAAAGGTACAAGTGGCTTTGACTCCCCGATCACAACGTGGGTGATCTCCATTTTGTTCTCCTCTGAGAAGCCCCGGTACTACAGGGAGCATAGAACTGTTATCAAACTTTCAGCAGTCCTGAAATAATTTGATCATTCATTCTCTCTCTCTCTCTCTCTGTGCTATTCTAAAAGTCTTTTCATCTATTTGCCATTACATCCTTCAATCTGCTGCCTATTCCTACATCCATCCACTCATCCTGCCTTCATCCAGTAGTTTTACTGTTCTGTGCCAGTGGAGAACTAGCCATCCATAAATGGATAAATCTCTTCTACCAGCCAGCCAAGGCAAGGAATCGTGTGGTTTAAATTAAGCCTTTCTTATTGGATCACTGGCTTCTCTATGCAATTCCTGTACCTTGCTTTCACTCATAACAGATCATAACAAAGCTGCTCCACTGTTTCTTGGCTACTTCTCTTTCACATTGTCTTTTATTTTTTTCTTCAGGTTAAAAAAAATCTTTATTCTATTCATTCCTCTCTTTCCAAGTGAGTTTCCCTCTATCCTTGCCAAAATGTTGTAAATCCACATCTCTTCCTAAACCACATTTTCCCTCTCTTTTTCTGTTTCTTGTACGATATGAGGAAGGAGTGTGGGACATCCCCAAAGCCTAATAAAACTTCTCCAGTTCCTAAATCAGTGCCTAAGTGCACCTGTGTTTCCAGGGATGTTGGAAATTGGGGAGAGATCACTGGGGAAAGGAAGGTTGAAAATCTTGACAGTGAAGCAAAAGGCTTTTACTCTTACTGTTTACCTAACATGCAGGGCAGCGATACATTGGGCATCTATATCGGATGCCCTCCAGGCAAACGGCTGGCTTTTGACATCACTTTTACCAAGAATTACACTGGTGAGAAGAACAAGCGCTACTTTGACTGTGTGAAACCAGACCCTGAGATGCCCTGCTTCTACTTCAGTGATGGTAAGGATGGGATGGGATGGGAAGGAATACTGGATGTGTTGGTTTTTTGACCTGAAGTGAGCTAGGAATTCAGAAGAATGAACTGGACACAGCTAGAGGTCTAGTTGTATGGCACTATTGCATATTTATACTTCAAAGCACCAACAAAAGCAGCAAAAAAAAAAAAATCCAACAATGGCAAGCAAGGAGAAAAATCCCTACCTGTAAGGAGCTTGCAATCTCAGTGATGATAATAGGGAAACAACAGAGGGAAGAAAAGGACGTGAATGAGAGAGTTTAGTTTGCTTGAATCCAGTTCCCATTCTATCTAGTTTGCTACAGAGTTCCTTTTCACTGATATGGCTGTCATTTTTGAACTCATTTTGTATGGGGAGACCAGATTAGATTCTTGTCACTGCCTAAAAGTCTGTGACGGGGGTGGGAATCATACAGGCCTCCAGATGTTGTTGAACTTCTAGACTAGGACTGGTGGGAGCTGGAGCCTAACAACATCTGAAGGGCACATATTTCCCTGTATTATCTTCCTGCTTATTCAGTCTTGAATTATGGCTTGCCTTGCCACCCTGTAAAATTCTTCTGGGCTTTGGTGCGACAGTTGAGTTCCCTGTTTGTAAATCCTTTTTGTTTCATTGTTCCCTGTTGATCATGGCTGGATAGCAGTATTAAAAGACCTTTCTGTCAGTCTCTAGAGCAGGAGGTGGGCAACAATGTTTGGTTCTGGCCAGTAAGGCGGCATCAGATGGATTGGGAGTGAAGCCAGCTCTGCTCAGTTCAGTAGTTGACCACTTAGGACCCTTGGAGCCAGGGAGCATACAAGGTATTTGATATGCTTTGTTTCTTTGCAGTGTTTTACCCTTTCTTTTTGATCCAAGACATGGTGACAGGGGACTCGGGGCGTTTCAATGGAAGGTAAGGCCTGAACAGAGTAGAGGTTTGTCCCAGATGTTTGAAACTTTATACAAAAGCAAGCCTTTGGAATGATTAAAGCCTTTGTGTGCAAACTCACCTTCTTTTTCTTCCTTATTTTAATGACAGCTACATCTTCACCATTATTGGTGGGGGAGCTTTTTCAGTAGACAATATCAAATACTTCACCCCAGAGGAACTTGTGCGCTACAACACCATGAACGGCAGGTGTGTACAATGCCCAGGTGCTCACACTCTCTGGCCACGCCACATCAAGTCTGCAGTAGTTAACTCCCATTCAACATTTGGGATTAGTGTAAACCAGCGATCCGGGGAGGCTTGTGGGACTCCAGCTGCTGTTGGACACCCACTCTAGGACAGAGACATGTTGATAGTCTTTTGATTTCTTAATGGCTTTTAATACCATCAGTCATAGTATCTCAGTAGATCAGCTGTGGATGTCAGTGTTGGGGATGATAGGAGTTTCAGCCCCACGGAAACGCAGCGGAAAAGCCAGAGTTCAGCGAGCCAACAGCAGCAGCCTTGTTCCCCAGTAAGGATAGTCACACACGGAGGAGTTTCTTCCAAAACTGGAGGCACTTTATCTTGCAGCAAAGTTCCGTTATATACAAAACATAGGACAGACGGACAAAAGCTTGCGCCAGGCACCAGGTTTGGTCAACAGACAAATACATGCTGGCGTTGCTTTGTTATATACATATCTACAACCACTCAGGTAGAGGTTTGCACACCTCCCTCTCCCATCTGCACACGACCCCAGTTTTTTATGCAACCTTGCAATTACCCACAGCTGGGGCATGATGCAACATCTTTGCAGTGGGCTGATCATTTTCCCAGAGTTCCCTGCTCTGAATCCCTGACAATCCTCTCCAAAATGGTCAGGCCACTGTGTAGGACACTTTCACAATCCATACATGTCATACAATACATGTTACGTAATACATACAGTACGTACATTCAAGGGTACAATTCATCTTCCACCTTACACTCTGGTGGCAAGGCCCAGTTTACTTGCCAACTTCTCATGGCCTACTACTGGAAGTGCCTTTGTGAGGAGATCCGCAGATGGACAATACCGCAAGCACAAAATCCCATCTTGGACCATTTGCCTCACATTTTGATACCATACCCTAATGTAGTCCTACACTCAAATTTTCTGCCTCAGTCTGAATCCCTGACAGTCAGAGCACAGTGATGTAGTGGTTCTGCACCTACCTGCAGCATTAATTTCAGAAATGATGAATTTCTGCTTGACCCTACAGTTGAGCTGTAGAGTTCCCAAAATGGCCTATCTCATCTCCCATGCTTTTCTACATGTATTAGAAGTCACTGGAAGAGATCTGCAATAAGATTCAGGAGGAATCATCACCATGTTCCATCCAGAGCCACTTCTCCTTGTTGTCCTCAGAGTCCGGTGTGGCAGTTTTGGCCCTTCTTTAGATTCAGTAATGGGCTAGATCCCCTGGGTGGGCAGCTCCAATGTCTGAGCATACAATTTGTTTCAGATGGGTTGCCCAATCCTTTGAAAGACCAGATATCTCTGCAGGGGCACTTCTTAGCCAGTCTTGTTAGTTGAGGAGTAACCATGTAAATAAATGCCATAATAAATTTGCTAGTCCCTAAGGTGCCACATGACTCTCAATCACTTTTAACAGTAAGAGCTTGAGTAGGTCAGCAAGTAACTTGTGTTGACTTGTTTGTGGAGTCCTGGGGTTGGGAACATATAGCCAATCAGAAACTATTGGACTGCAACTCCCAACATTCTTCCCCATTGATTATGCTGGCTGGAAGTGCTGCTGGTGTAGTCCAGCAACATCTGGGGGGCCATATGATTTCCGTCTTTCCTCAGCTCTAGTTAATTTGATTTTTTTTTCCCAGTGAAACATCAAGTCTCATCTGGCTTCGGGCAGATGGTGAAGACAACAAGACAAGTGCTGAAGGTTTTCCTGTCCTCTCTCAAGCCAACTCTGGGATCCTGTAAGCCTCACAGTACAGAGAAATATTCATTCTGCCCTTGGCCTCTGATCTTCAGTCCAAATAAAAGATGCAATGATAGGTGTATCTTATATTAAAGTACAATTTCCCTTCTCTGTTCAGTCATCTCGTATAGAAGGCATTATCTAAAAACTCCATTGGACTCAACTCAAAAATATGAAACAAACTCCTTGTGTAATCTATCATAAGATAATCTTTTTTCCCTCATAGGTGGGTCTGCCAGCAGAATTCTCCCTGTTATGACATTGTTCCCACTGATATGTCTGCTCCTGATTACTTCTTTGTGCTGAAGGTATCAAACAGGTAACTTTTAACTTTAAAAATCCTTTTGACAGCTCTAAATAACATAGCCTGACTACTTAAATAGGCAATGCCTTCTGGTGTTAACTGTCCAGAACTTTAACAGGCAGGCACTTGAACAGGCAACCCACTGAAAGCTGTCTGCCGCCCGAGCTGCATCCAGTTCAGCCTGATAAAGAGGGCTGTGCTGTTTGCTGTCCAAGGTGCTAAACTCTAACAAACCTGCCGGGTAGACCGGGGATGAGGTGAGGAAGCACAGTGTTTTGTCTGAACTCTTTTACTGCAAGGTAACCAAGCCTATTACCCCATGTTTTGGTGGATTCACCGAACCAATTTGTTTCTGATGGCAGAATAGCAATATTTGTGAGATACAATAGTTGCTCCGACCTGTAATTTGAAAACTGCTGGACTGAGATCTTGACCAACAACGTAAAAAAGCAGGATATTCCAATGAATTATTAAAATGGTATTTTGAAGAAAATCTGAATAAAGGAACAGACTTAGCAACAGTTTGGTACGCCAGTAAAGCTGTTCTTGGAGGTTTCTTTATTCAGCAGAATGCAGAGATCAGTAAGAAAAGGAAAGAGAACCTACAGAGAATAAATGAAGAACTAAAGAATAAAGAGATAAATCTCTACAGAAAGAAATGAAAATATATTAAAAAAAAGAAAAGCAAGATATTCTTGCTTAAAAATGTAATCATCATAATGGGAGAGAAAGTAGAAGACTTAACCAAGATACTCTTTTCCAGTAGTCAACCTCATTTTTCTCTTTTTGCTTCTACAGGGGAGTTGATCAAACCACCTACTGCGACTACGCTTTAGAGTTTATTGTCCATGTCCATGGCTTACGCCTTAGCCATACTCGGTCCCTCTTTCTATTGCAGGTAACAACACTTGGTTTGACATGTTTGCCATGGATCTATTGATAACAGTTTAAGACATATATATTACCTTCTGGTTTACAAAACACTGAGACTCCCAGAATATCACAAGGAGATTCTAGAAACAGTACCAAATACAAAGATTACTCAGGGGGAAAACAGACAGAATAAAGGTTGCTGCTGGTTGCTCTCTCTGTTACTGTAGTTCTCAGAGTTTGGGGGATTTTTTTGTTTTTTACTTTTGGAAACAAACAGCTGATGTTTCTTCTTTCTCGGGGAGCCTTCAGTGATAATTTCCAGCATGTCCTACAATCTTTTATTTGTAACCAGGGACATACATACAAGAATACATTGCAGGAAAAAAATATATAAAATTTAAAAAACCCTGCACCTTCCATAAAAACAAACACCACAACAAATACTGTATGGTTGTATAGTTCCAATTAAAGAGTATTCCCCTCCTCCTTACTGGGTTGGGGTGGAAGCACAAGAGGCAGTTCCACCCAAATTGCCCTACAGCCTGCACCTGCCAAGCACCTACTGCTCTTTTCTGCAGTTCTTCTCAAAATGGGGGCAGGAAGTGAAAATGCATCTTTTCCTGTTGCCATTTTGAAAGGGGCTGGAATGGAAAACAGCGGTTTTCTCTGCAGAAATTCTCAATATGGCAACAGAAAGGTGTGTTTCTTCCTGTGTCCATTTTGAGAGGGACTGCGGAAGAAAATTGAGTTATCTGAAGGTAGAACAGCATGCTGAGATCATGTTTGTATGTTTTTGTGCTATTGGGGAAATTTCAGAATGATTTTAGGGCAAAACTGCCTAAAAATAATGCCATTCTTTAAATCAGAGAGGTTGGAGTGCTTTGGAGGACTAGTGTTGGGCTTCACAGACAATTTGCCCACGCCTGGTTTAAGAGTGGTAGTCTCCCAGAAGTATCCATTCCATATTTTGAACGTTCCTCTCTTGTTCTCTTTGCTGCAATGGTTTTGCTGTTTGTCCACATATAGTTATAGCCTACGGATCAGCAGAGTTAAACACCTCCTCTTTAAAAATGTCTTCTCCTGCTCCCAGGTATCGATGGCCGTAATATTTGCTTTGCTTGTTCTATACATAGCCGTAGTGGCCTTTGGTCCCAAGGTCAAGGTTTACCTCAGCAGAACATTCCGGAGGCTGGAAGAAGCATGTGTATTTCGGGCAGGTGAGTTGGCAATCAATCCATAACAGAGGAGAAATAACTTCAGACATCTTGGGTTTTTTAAAAGAAACCCACTGACCCTTCTGCTGAAGAAAGAGGAGTCTGTTAGCTTGAATGCTTTTTTGAAGCTGCTTTACCCATCAGTAGGAAATATGGACAAATCTTATCTGAAAAATGGGGCGGGGGAGAGATGCTTCTTAGTCAGTTCCCCCACCCCATACTAAAGTCCTTTATTTGAGGCCATGTGCTTTATTCCTTTCTCCAATGTGCAACTAGCAACCAGTACAAAACGACAGACATCTGGGAATGTCCACTGACTGAAAAAGACAGAGCGTGGGAAAGTTACTTTTTTGACTCCAGTTCCCTTGATCATCATGGAAAATAGCCATACTAGCTTGGGAATTCTAAGAGCTGTTGTATTAAAAAGTAACTTTTATAAGCTCTGACAACCATTCATGAATCTGTTTTTGAAAAAATATTTATCTAGAGAGGGACTGGGGCTTTCTTTAGCATCCGTGGCTTGGGCTTGTTCCTTTCAGTAGTTCTCAGCAACTCTACCTACAGCTTGACCTCCCTTCCCTGGGTCGCAGGATCAAACCATCTTTTGATCACGAGGGTCTCTTGCCTTCGTAAAGTGCTGAAAGGATGGGGAACTATATACCCTCCAGGGTTTTACAGGTGAAAACCAGGATTTGGATGGCCAAGCAACATCAGTGTATGTTCAAAATGGCTACAGGTATTAATGAGGAGGAATACACAAGCCAGGAGAAATTGGAGCAGTTTGCTTTTACCTGAACCTAATGGGAAGGACAAGACCCAGCCCCTCCTGCCCTCTACCCCTTCCCAGAGGTAGCTGAGTGCAAAATATTTTTGCACTTTGAAATCAGTTTGCACCAACTGAATTATGGCAAAGGAAGGAAGTGAGAGGAGGAGTGGGAAACTGGGACATTTTAAAATCAGATTCTGTCCCAAGGTATGCATGCATATCTGGCCTGTTTTCTCCTTCTCTGCACTGCCAGTCCCATACTCCACTGCACCAGTATGTGAGCCAACACCTTAAGCCTCTCCTTTCCCATCATGTTAAACCTTAAATCAGCAGTTCCCAGAAACTGTTTCAACATGCCTTTTTCCCCATCTCCTTTGACTGCCAGCATCCAGCCTCACCTTCACGTCATCATTCACCAGTCAATCATCCCTGCAACAGATGCCCTCGGAAATCATCCATCCCAGTTCGGCGCCGCCTTCCCCCAAACCCAGCGCGTTGCCTGTAGGAGCACAGTAAAGCCAGCCGTCCTGCTGCCCGTGTGACGTTATTCCACTCTGCGCCTCTTGAGTATGACGCGAAGGGCCGTCTTCGCTTTTCCTGATGTCGAAGATTCCTGGAATGAACTGAGCGGCTGCCGGCATAGACACGACAGTTCGAGGCAACTCAGTGACTGATGAGTCTGTTGGCCAGGAATGAAGGACCTGGGACAAGCCACAATGCGCTTGCAAGTAATCCCAGAAGAGGAGTCCACAGATAGTTGAGCTGCGTAAAACTGTCGCCGAGCAAGTTGCTTGGTGGTACGTTCCCCAGAGGAGTGTAGCCAAGGTATGGGAACTGTTCCAGAAGCCACTTGTCACCTGTAAACCTGCTAAGCCTAGTTGGTGGGGATACCCAGAGACCAACTCACCCTAGGAGGTAACCTATAAACTGCTCTCTCTTCTTCCTGCACCAGAAGGACTCAGAGGGAAAACAGCAACTCTGCTCTTGTGTTTCATTTGTTGGTCCTCTTAGACCTGCATGACCCATGGGCTGTGTGTAATAGTACGAGCATTTTATTTTCCTGCCGTGGTGTTTTCTCATGCACTCTCAGGCAGGGTTGAATGGGTAGGAGTTTTCTTAAAGCACTGTTGCATTCACCTCATAAAGTGGGAACAGCAGGTCCTGCCCCTGCCTGTCCCATTCCTGAGCCGGTTTCAGTTTAAAAAGGCCCCTGGTGTAGACCATTTGTGGCTGAAGGGAGAGCCTTCACATCTTCTTCCAGCTCATTTCCAAAGGTTTCTTAATAAGAATATGGATTTCTTTTTACCTGTATTCTTTTTACCTATCTGTTTCTCTGAATTTTGTTACTGGTTTTTGTCTGTCGTTTCAGAAAACAGTCTAATTCAATAAAGTTATTATAGCACTTGCTTTGGCAAAAAGTATCTGTTGCTGTCCAATAACTGTAGAACGTAGAGCTGACAGCATCTTCCCCAGGACAGAGGTGATCTATTTCAAAACAACTAGCACCTCCCATTGCCAGCAGATCGGGAGAGTTTTTCCTGTTCTGGGGAGCTTCCAATGTAGCTTCCAGAATTTTAAATCCCAGAATCCACAGTTGGGCCAGCACCTGCTGACTTCCTGGGATTAGGAGTCCAATTAGCTGCCAGCAAAGACACAGTCCTGCAGCCAACAGATAAAATCTCCATTCACAGAAATTGGGGTACCTCTTGACATGTCTTCTCACCAACATCCACATTGCCATCAGAACCAAGACACAGAAAAGCAGCAAGAATGGAAGAAGCAATGTCCAGAGGGTTTCCTTTTGGAACAGCTCTAAAATAAGGGCAGGTCTGCAAGCTCTCCAAGATAAGGAATCTTTTTGACCAAGATGTCTCTAAGCCCCTCTGTCTCTGGGGGTGGCCTCGTGCATGAGGTCGTATGTATGCTAATATGTGGATCCAGGAGGGAGGCTGAACAATCCGGTCAGCCAGAGGCTTAGCTCTGTATGCCAGGACGTGCTGTTGGACTTCAGCTCCCAGATGCCCCATCCAGCAATGAGGGTTCTGAGTCCAAAAGCATCTGGGATGCACAGATTGGAAGCCACAGCTGTATATGGTTTCTGTCAACCCAAAACAAAATTGAATTTGTTGATCGTACTTGGGGAAATCAAAGCAGTGAAAAATATTGTCCAAGATACATAACCAGTAACAGCAAGGGATCACCTTCGTTCGGTGGCTTTGGGAAGAAGTTTGCTCAGCCTGGTCAACTGGCCAGCTGGGGGTCAGAAGAAAGTGCCACATTCCAAGTATACCCTGATTGGTACCTGCCTTCCAGGGTTTCAGGGACAGGTCATTGTATACCTGGTGGTGTCAAAAATTACAGCCATCTTTCAATATCTGAGAGGGTATTGTGTGGAAGATGAAACAAAGTTGTTTTCTGCTGCTCCAGATAATAGGACCCAATCCAATAGATTTAAATTACAAGAAAGGATATTAGCAAGATACTTGCTCTAAATATTAGCTCTTACAGCAGAACACCCTGCCTTGGAAGATGGTGAACTCTCAATTACTGAAGATTTTAAAGAAGAGATTAAATGGCCATTAGTCCGGCATGTTTTAGGCGTGGTGGGTGGACAAGATGGTGCCTGAAGTTCCCTCCAGTTCTCACCATTCCACAGTTATATGAACCTGGGACATTTAGGATACAAACCATGTGCTCTACCACCAAGTTTTGAAAATATTTTTGAAAGTGTTTACATTTTTCCCTCCCTCAGCTGCGGTGTGTGCGTCTAAAGAGGAAGACAACACTTGAACCACCTTTGAAAATCAGTCTCTTGCAGCAGAACCTCCAGTGTTGCGGCACTTTTAAGAGAAGTTGCTCAGCGAGGTTTATTAGTGCAGAAATCCACTTAATCAGACGCATGGAATGTTATGCTTGAAAACCTTTTCACAGATGCCAGACAGAGGGTCCTTCCATGCAACCCTGCTATAGTGCTAGGATTCCACTTTCAACCTCCTGCGGAATTCTGCAGTTTGTATTTTACAGAAGCCACAGATCTCTCTGGCTAAGAATTCTAAGTACTCATCCCTAAACTGCAACGCCCAGGACTCCATACACTCCTCTTTAGTCTGCAATCCCAGACGTACCTGGGAATAAGTCTCAGCAGCTTCTGCGTTACAGGCTGGCCGTACCCCGAAGCGCCATTTGCTGCCGAGAGACGCGCCGTTTTCCAAATCTCCAGAACTGCGCTAAACTCTCGCATCCCTCCTTTACGCCGGTGCCCTCGGGGGACGCCCCGCTGCGCTCTTCGGGGCGCGGGTCCGACTAGAGGCGTGCAACGGTTGCTCTGCGAAGAAACGAGGCGGTTCAAAACTTGCAAAAAGGAGGAAGAGGGAGAAGAAAACGTGGCAGCACGTTTGGGACTATTTTTATTCTCTAAAATATTATATATAGCATAAATACAAATGTTATACATGCATATTATGAGGTTTTTGTGGATATACACCCACGTCTTCGCACGCAGTGGAATTCAGGACGCGCTACAGGCCCCATCTATGCCGCGGCGCCCTACTCTTGCTTTCCAGACGCCTACGAACTCTCAGGAGGGAGGGGGAGGCGGGCTCATCGCGGTGCTTTACGGCCTGCCCTAGAGCCCCGTCTCCGTGGCAACCGCACTAGGCCGGCGGCACTCGGCCGACCCGCCTGGCAACCGATACAAACGGGGCCGCTCGGGTTACCTGGCTGTACGGCGGCCGCGCCCCCGCCTTTACCTCTGTTTCCAAGGCCGGAAGCCGCCTTTGCCATGGCAACGCGAGATCGCTTCCGGTCCGAGGCTCACGACAGCATCTTTGAGGGAGGCAGGAAGAACAGGCGGGGGGCTGCCCTTGGCCGGGCCTCGCTCTCCGTCGCTCTCGTTTTCCTCGGCCCTGGTGCGAGGGTCTCACCCAGCGCTATCCAGACTTTTCATGTTGGTGACGCGCTTTTTAGACATGCATCATTTTGCGACGCAACAGTTCGTTTTTGCTAGCAAACCGGAGGTTCAACTCACCTCTTCTGAGAGATACAGACACACACACCAATTCTAATAACAAAATGTATGAGGACACAAGGTATCTCGTGAAATCCTTTCACACATTTTATGAAACTTCACTAAAATCTAAAAATGTATGTTATTTATAAATCATATATTCTCAAAAATATATGAAAAGTTTTCATGAGATGTTGTGTCCCTATACATTTTGTTATTACAGTTGATGTATGTGTTTGCATCTCTTGTAAGGGGATAGTTTAACCTCCGGTTTGCTAGTAAAACCGAAATTACTGTGTTGAAAAATGATGCACGTCTAAAAAGTGTGTCACCAGGATGAAAAGTCTGGAAAGCTCTGGTCTAATTGATATTTCCGGGTTCAGACTGAAGACTAGCTCCTGTCCTTTTAATGGTTGCGTAGAAAAGGGCGTTTCAGCAAGTTTTTCACGCAAGGGGGTGAGCAAGAGCACCTGCTCGAATTCCTTGTTCTGTGCAACCATTAAAGGAACAGGAAGCCTTTTGCCAGTTTTCACTCTGGCAACCCTATCAGTGAACTTCAGAAAGGGAGCCACGGAAATGTGTGTGCGGACACTTCTCGGAGTCCCCGAAGAGATGTAAGAAGTAGGCCTGCTTTTAACCTGCTGAATACAACACGGCCAAATTGTTGCAATCCAGTATATTGATCTGACTGGCCCTGTCTTAAGGGACAGTGAGATGTCCACCTCCGCAGATTTGGAGACATACAAAGGACACTATATTGCTATTTTACTTTATTATTATTGTAGGTTTTGGTTGGTGTGGTTTTTTTTTATTAGCAGGGATGGGGGCTAATGCTTGCTGGATTTTCTTGTGAACCAACATAATTCAGCTGGTGGGGGTACTATGCAACTTGATTTTGGTAGTGGACACAGGGCACTGTCTGCAGTTCTGTTTCAGGCAGAAAAATGTTTTGGGCTGCTGCTGGCTCAACTGTGGATTCTGGGAGACCTGGGCTGGGTTGGAAACTCCCCAGAACAGGAAAAACTCTCCCGATCTGCTGGCCACGGGAGGTGCTAGTTGTTGTGAAATAGATCACCTCTGTCCTGGAGAAGACAATGATTTGCCAGCGCTACATTCTACAGTTACTGGATGCTTAATGGATACGCTTTCCCAAAATAAGTGCCATAATAACTTAAGTCTTTATTATATTAGACTGTTTTCTGAAACGACAGACAAAAACTAGTAACAAAATTCAGAGAAACAGATAGGTAAAAAGAATACAGGTAAAAAGAAATCCATATTCTTATTAAGAAACCTTTGGAAATGAGCTGGAAGAAGATGTGAAGGCTCTCCCTTCAGCCACAAATGGTCTACGCCAAGGGCCTTTTTAAACTGAAACCGGCTCAGGAATGGGACAGGCAGGAGCAGGACCTGCTGTTCCCGCTTTATGAGGTGAATGCAACAGTGCTTTAAGAAAACTCCTACCCATTCAACCCTGCCTGAGAGTGCATGAGAAAACACCACGGCAGGAAAATAAAATGCTCGTACTATTACACACAGCCCATGGGTCATGCAGGTGTAAGAGGAGCAGCAAATGAAACACAAGAGCAGAGTTGCTGTTTTCCCTCTGAGTCCTTCTGGTGCAGGAAGAAGAGAGAGCAGTTTATAGGTTACCTCCTAGGGTGAGTTGGTCTCTGGGTATCCCCACCAACTAGGCTTAGCAGGTTTACAGGTGACAAGTGGCTTCTGGAACAGTTCCCATACCTTGGCTACACTCCTCTGGGGAACGTACCACCAAGCAACTTGCTCGGCGACAGTTTTACGCAGCTCAACTATCTGTGGACTCCTCTTCTGGGATTACTTGCAAGCGCATTGTGGCTTGTCCCAGGTCCTTCATTCCTGGCCAACAGACTCATCAGTCACTGAGTTGCCACAAACTGTCGTGTCTATGCCGGCAGCCGCTCAGTTCATTCCAGGAATCTTCGACATCAGGAAAAGCGAAGATGGCCCTTCGCGTCATACTCAGAGGAGGCAGAGTGGAATAACGTCACACGGGCAGCAGGACGGCTGGCTTATTGTGCTCCTACAGGCAACGCGCTCGGTTTGGGGGAAGGCGGCGCCGAACTGGGATGGATGATTTCCGAGGGCATCTGTTGCAGGGATGATTGACTGGTGAATGATGACGTGAAGGTGAGGCTGGATGCTGGCAGTCAAAGGAGATGGGGAAAAAGGCATGTTGAAACAGCTTCTGGGAACTGCTGATTTAAGGTTTAACATGATGGGAAAGGAGAGGCTTAAGGTGTTGGCTCATATACTGGTGCAGTGGAGTATGGGACTGGCAGTGCAGAGAAGGAGAAAACAGGCCAGATAAGGCTTCTGTGGCTATGTGCACACCTTGGGATAGAATCTGATTATTAGACAACTGTGGTTAGTGGACAGATTAGCACAGCTGAAGCAGATAAAATGTTTGCTTCCTAAAACCTTTCTGACACATTCATCTCTGGTGTTTAAAAACAGCAATGCCTGAAAAGGGATCATGGTTCCATACCCTCCAGTTGTACCAATCTGGTAGGGAGTGTCCCAGTTATCCCACTTTTTCAGCTGCCTTTAAAATGTTCCAGTTTCTGTTTCCTTCTCCCACTTTCTCCCTTTGCTCTGAACTTACTTGAGTTGAGTCCAAAGTGCAAAATTAGTTTACACTCAGATCACTTGGGGCTGGGGGAGAACAGGAGTCTTGCCCATCCCATAGGCTCAGGCAAAAGCAAACTTTTGCTTTCTCTCCTACCTGGTGAGTTCTTTCTCTTCAATAACTTTAGCCATCTTGAACATACTCCAACTGTGGAGTTCGTGCATTTTTGACAGAGCTTATAAAAGTTCCTTTTTAATACTAAAGTTCTTAGAATTCCCAAGCTAGTTTGGCTATTCTCCATGCTGATCAAGAGAGCTGTACTCAAAATAGTCACTTTCACAAACTCTGGCTTTTTCTGTCAGTGGACATTCCCAGACGTCTGTCAGTTTTAAACTGGTTGCTAGCTGCATTTTGGACAAGGGAACAAACCACATGAGCTCAAGTAAAGATCTTTAGTATGGAGTGGGGAACTAACTAACTGAGAAGTATCTTTGTCTCCCCTGGCCCATTTTCCAGAAAGATTTGTCCATTTTTTCTGTTGATGGGTAAAGCAGCTTCAAAAAATAAAATCAAACTAACACACACTCCTTTCTTCAGCAGAAAGGTCAGTAAGACTCTAAAAAATCCAGGAAGTTGGAAAGAGTGCGTCTTCTCTTTAATACCCGCTAATGGATTGGTTGCCAACTCACCTGCCCGAAATGCAAATGCTTCTTCCAGCCTCCGGAATGTTCTGTTAATGTAGACTTTGACCTTGGGACCAAGGGCCACTATGGCTATGTATAGAACAAGCACACCAAGTATGACAGCCATCGACACCTGGACACAGGAAGGACATTTTTAAAGGGGAGGTGTTTAATTCAGTGCCAATCACTTTGCCACAGCTGTTTGCAAAGAGACAGCACAAACACTTCAGGAGAGGAAACAGGAACTGTTTTGATACTCTTTTACTTGTAAAGCACCATGTACAGTGATGGCGCTATATAAATTAATAGTCATCATCATCATCGGGGAACGTTCAGAGTATGAGAGTATGGAATTGATACTGTGACAGAACCCCTCTCTAGGCTGGTCCTGCAGTTCCAACCCTTGGGCTTGTGTCACTCTTCTGAGCTGGTTTTAATTCAGGATTAAAAGACAGAGTGATGTACTGATTCTTCTTTCCTCTTCACTCAGATTTTATTGAGTGACAATTTTTTTTAATATTCAATATTAATGGTATTAAGTATTATTACTTCAAGCATTTTTACCCTAGAATTTATCTGAAACAGGCTGTCAGTGGCTTACAAAGTACAAGGAAAACAGCGGGTCTTCTGTTTGCCATGACTGCTCAGGCAAAGAAAACCTCCCAATATTGGCCCCTGGCAATAGCAGAAGTCAGAGTACACGTCTCTGAACTTCTGCAATTCCAAAACTAAGTAATATTTGTATATGCTATTCTTTTTAGTTTTTTCTTGAGATGTTCTGAGAGTTTGCTTGTGTTTTGTAAACCAGAAGGGAGACCCAGTGTGATGTAATGTTTTGAGTGTTGTGGTAGGACTCCGGGACATCAGAGCTTGAATCCCTACTTGAGCATGGGTGTCCCTGAGCAAGTCACACCCTCTCAGCCTCAGAGGAAAGCAGTGGGGAACCTCCTTTGAAGTAATCTGGCCAAGAAACCCCTAGGCAAGGTTTAATGTAAGTCAGAGTTGACGTGAAAGCATGTAAGAATACTACAAACCAGAAGACAGAATATATATGTCTTAAACCTCTATTCTTGCAGAGATAGTGGAGTCATGACAAACTCTAGAGAATAAATGAGAATGAGAATCTAGCTGTTGTTACCTGCAATAGAAAGAGGGACCGGGTGTGGCTAAGACGTAAGCCATGGATGTGGACGATGAACTCTAAAGCGTAGTCGCAGTAGGTGGTTTGATCAACTCCCCTGTGGAAGCAGAAAGGAAAGAATGAGGTTGACTACTGAAAAGAGTATCTTGGTTAAGTCTTCTATTTTCTTTCTTTTTCCCTCACATTGTTATCATTACATCTTTATGCAGGAATGTCCTGGCTCTCTACATTGTTGGTCCAACTCTCAGTCCGGTAGGTTTCAAATCAAGGGCTGGAGCAACTAGTGTACCACATGGTAATGGCTATTGTGCCATAAGAAGTGAATTGGTTCAGTAATGGCACCAAAACATCTTCACTGAGGGAAGCAACCTGAGGCATGTCTGTCTGTTCTACTAAAATGGTTATGTGCTAGAGTCAGAGAATATCTTCACTTCTTATGAAGATTCCATCTTTCTCAACAGAGAGGTGTAGAAGTATTACTTGCTCATAGAGAAGGGGTGTATTTTCCTCCTCTTTTTGAGTCCCTGCTCCAATAATGCCTTGTTTCAACCAAGAGGCTTGCTAAAAACTGTTCCTTTTTTTGCTTAGAAACAGAGAAGGTGTCATGTCTCACTCTTACACAGCCTGAAACTAAACTTTTTCAAGGCGTAAGAGCTAACTACTTCCAATCTGACTTCAGAAAAAAAATTGCTATCAGAAGTTCGGAAAAGAGTTTTGGCCCTTCCTCCTGCCCTGAACGCCTCTCCCTCTCTCCTTTTCTTCTTTTCATTCGCTCTCTACCCCCCTGCAAGCTTTGCCCTCGATTCCTTCCTTACTACCTTATTTTCCTGGCTCCAGGCAACTGGGGAACCTAAGTAAGCAAGTACATGCAAATATTATCCCTGTGCAGATTCCTTGATGCAAACCACAGGCACTGTGCCCAGATCTTTGTTGCTGAGAACACACAGAATACAGGCAAACACAGATACGTCCCACACACTGGCCTAGTGGCACGTTGTGCAGCAATGATGTTAAAAGTTAAGCTGACCAGGGGCTGGTTAGCAAAACTTCATTGTAGGGTTGCCGGAGGGTTGCCATAAATTAGGACTGAAGGCACAACATAAGAGGATGCAATAGCCATCTATCCATGCTTCTAGTCTTCTCTTTCTCTCTCTCTCACACGTGCATGGAACCATACACACACAGATATTATCTAATAAACACAGATTAGATTATTTGACTCACAACAGCAAGCCTATTTTTGACTAGGATTTCTGCAATTAATGTGTTGATTATATTTTTCATGAATTCGCATCGGAATAAAAATAATTTCTGGAGAAAACAGCATCCCAGTGTTCAGTTTCAGATGATGTAAACATTTGTCCTCCCAACAGGTACCAGCTCAGTGGAACCGTTTTCCTATTTAAGGCAAAAGAGGAAAAAAAGAGGACTGCCCCTTCAGGTGACATTCACTATTTGCAGATTTTATAAAGGCTTTTATATATGTTTAACAGTCAGGAGCACCTTTTAATTGATTCAAAGGGTTTTTAAAATCAATAACTTGACTGATTTAATGCCCCAAGACATTAACTGCTTTGATTGTGAATTTCTTAATCTTATAATAATTGTAAAATGACTTATGATTTGTTATCTCAGAGGTGGCCAAAAAGTGTAATGAGTTAAGATATAAATTAAAGTTTATTTAACAGTTACCTGTTTGATACCTTCAGCACAAAGAAGTAATCAGGAGCAGACGTACCAGTGGGAACAATGTCATAACAGGGAGAATTCTGCTGGCAAACCCACCTATGAGAGAAAAGAGATTATCTTATGACAGTTTACACAAAAAGCCTATTTCATATTTCTGAGTTGAGTCCACTGGAGTTTCTAGCTAACACCTTATATGAAAGAGGACTGAATCGGGGGAGAAGGGAAAACAGTTTAATATAAGATACACCTATCATTGCCTCTGTTGTTTGAAATGAAGATCAGAGGCCAAAGAAAGAATGAGTATTTCTCTATACTGTGAGGCTTACAGGATCCCAGAGTTGGCTTGAGAGAGGACAGGAAAACCTTCAGCACTTGTCTTGTTGTCTTCACCATCTGCCCGAAGCCAGATGAGACTTGATGTTTCACTGGGAAGAGAAAATTAAAGTAACTAGAGCTGAGGACAGCTGGAAATCATATGTCCTCCCCGCCCCCCGTGTTGCTGGATTACACCAACAGCACCTCCAGCCAGCATAATCAATGGGGAAGAATGTTGGGAGTTGCAGTCCAATAAATTCTGATTGGCTGTATGTTCCCAACCCCAGGACTCCACAAACAAGTCAACACAAGTTACTTGCTGACCTACTCATGCTCTTACTGTTAAAAGTGATTGAGAGTCATGTGGCACTTCAGAGACTAGCAAATTTATTATGGCACTTATTTACATGGGTTACTCCTCAACTACCAAGGCTGGTTGAAGAAGTACCCCAGCAGAGATATCTGGTCTTTCAAGGGATTGGGCAACCCATCTGACACAAATTGTATGCTCAGACATCAGAGCTGCCCACCCAGGGGATCTACCCCATTACTGAATCTAAAGAAGGGCCCAAACTGCCACACTGGACTCTGAGGACAACAAGGAGAAGTGGCCCTGGATGTCACCAGCACGGTGATGATTCCTCCTTAGTCCCACTGCAGATCTTTCCTAGTGACTTCAAATACATGTAGAAGAGCACAGGGGATGAGATAAGCCATTGTTGGGACTCCACAGCTCAAACAGCCCTCATTTCTGTAACTAAAATTGCAAGTAGGTGTGGAACCACCATATAACTGTGCTCCTGACATCTAGAGCTGATCCACTGTGATACTATGACCAATGGTATCAAAAGCTGCTAAGAAATCAAAGAGTGTCAACATGCCTCTGTCATAACAGAGGCCATGTATCAGGGCAAACAAGATTGTTTCAGAGCCAAACCAGGCCTGAAGCTGAACTGCACTAGGGTTTAGACAACCCACAAAAGCAGTTGAAGTCAAGCTGCCCCCTTTCCTGAGATACTTTGAGATTCCTTAGAATGTTCTAGTATTTCATTAAACTAATTACAGATTAGCACTTCCCCTACGAGGACACACTGTTTTAAATGCCTGCTGTCACAAGAGGTTCTTTTAAATCAGGATTGGGAAACCAGGGGCCATTCAGACGCTTTTGGGAGTACAACTCCCAGCATCTGCTACCATTGGCCAAGCTGGGTAGTACTGGCGAGAGCTGGAGTTCCACAACAGCTGGAGTCCCACAAGTCCCCCCAATCACTGGTTTACACTAACCCCAAACCTTGCATGGGAGTAAACTACTGCAGACTTGATATGGCATGGCCAGAGAGTGTGAGCACCTGGGCATTGTACGCACCTGCTGTTCATGGTGTTGTAGCGCACAAGTTCCTCTGGGGTGAAGTATTTGATATTGTCTACTGAAAAAGCTCCCCCACCAATGACGGTGAAGATGTAGCTATCGTTAAAATAAGGAAGAAAAAGAAGGTGAGTTTGCATACTGCATTGCAAGGATAGTGGTATATGTCAGGGGACCAACTGAAGAGATGAGTGTTGCTGAGAGCAGAAAAGCTGATTTACAAGAGAGAGAGAGGGCTATGGGGAAGGAACGCTGGACAGATTGAGAAGGCTTATTATTATAGAGCTGGCTCTGTGCAGGGGGGACAACACAGACACAACAAAAGTTTGTGAGTAAGAAGGCCACACTTTTATTATTGTCACAGCTGTACAGCAGGCTTTCCAGACTGCAAACTGGAAAGGACTCCTCTACATTTAATGGCTGTATAGAAGAAAGAATTTCAGCAGGTGTTGCTTGTCATGCAACCGGGTAACCGGCAACACCGGCTGAAATTCCCCATTTGCACAACCATGGACAGTACAGGAGCCCTCTCCAGCTTTCACGCTGGCAACTCTATTGGATAAGTCGGCCTGCCATGGGGCATACATCCAGAGAACAGATCCACTGACTGAATAACCCACATGCCATTCAGTCAAGCCTAGGCTCCTCGTCCAAGGACCAGGAGGCAATCACAGAGTGACAGCTAAGGAAGCCGCTCAGCTGCACTGCCAATCCGTGGTTCTATGCCAAGTGGGAGTGAGAAAGGTCCATGTCCCTGTGCTTGGTGTAACTTTGTTTACCTACACCCCCAAAGTCCTTTAAGTTTACCCCTGAGGTGGCTGGTGTGCTTGCATGTTTTCCAACACTCCCACCAAAAAAATTGGACATGCCCCATGCCACGCTGCCCTAAAGTTGTGCCAAAGAGGGAAAGGAGTATTAACAGCTAATAAACAAAAGGGAGGTGGGTGGGAATGCATGTCAAACCCAAATGCCTACTGGGATGGACAAGAGTCTGCCCCTTCCTCTCCTCCTGCTAATTGAGGACAAACAACTTTTGCACTTTGAACACAATTCAAAGCAATGAAGGTGAGCTGAGGACGAAAAGAGTGGGAAGAGGAGACTGAAACCTTAAAAGCAGCTGAAAAAGTCTGACAACAGAGGATTAATCAGGAATGTCCCTGTCAATCTGCATTTGGCTTGAGCCCAAGGGCCTCCCTTTTATTTCCCCCAGGGACCTTGGACAAAATGCTAAAGAACCAATTCATCCCACCTCTACATTTCTGCAATGCCAGAAAAAACTCTGCTCAGGCCTTACCTTCCATTGAAACGCCCCGAGTCCCCTGTCACCATGTCTTGGATCAAAAAGAAAGGGTAAAACACTGCAAAGAAAGAAAGCATGTCAAATATGCTGTACACTCGCTGGCTCCAGCCATAATTCAAGACTGAATAAGCACGTGTACCCTTCAGCTGTTGTTAGACTGCAACTCCCACCAGTTCTAGTCCAGACGTTCAACATCATCTGGAGGCCTGTTTGATTCCCACCCCCATCATAGACTTTTAGGCAGTAATGATTTTACAAGAATCTAATCTGGACTCCACATACAAAATGTGTTCAAAGAGGACAACTATATTAGTGAAAAGGAACTCTGAAACAAACAGCTAGAACTGAATTCTAGCAGCACAAACTTTCTCATTCACGTCCTTTTCTTCCCTTTGTTGTCTCCCTATGATCATTATTGCAACTGTGAGCTCCATACAGCCAAAAATTTTTCTCCGTTGTTACTTTCGTGAGAATTTCCCCCCTGCTTTTGTTGCTGTTTGAAGCTTAAATATGCAATAGTGCCATACAACTAGACCTCTAACTGTGTCCAGTTCATTCTTCTGAATTCCTAGCTCACTTCATGTCAAAAAACCAACACATCCAGTATTCCTTCCCATCCCATCCTTACCATCACTGAAGTAGAAGCAGGGCATCTCAGGGTCTGGTTTCACACAGTCAAAGTAGCGCTTGTTCTTCTCACCAGTGTAATTCTTGGTAAAAGTGATGTCAAAAGCCAGCCGTTTGCCCGGAGGGCATCCGATATAGATGCCCAATGTATCGCTGCCCTGCATGTTAGGTAAACAATAAGAGTAAAAGCCTTTTGCTTCACTGTCAAGATTTTCAACCTTCCTTTCCCCAGTGATCTCTCCCCAGTTTCCAACATCCCTGGAAACACAGGTGCACTTAGGCACTGATTTAGGAACTGGAGAAGTTATATTAGGCTTTGGGGATGTCCCACACTCCTTCCTCATATCGTACAAGAAACAGAAAAAGAGAGGAAAAATGTGGTTTAGGAAGAGATGTGGATTTACAACATTTTGGCAAGGATGGAGGGAAACTCACTTGGAAAGAGAGGAATGAATAGAATAAAGATTTCTTTTAACCTGAAGAAAAAAATAAAAGACAATGTGAAAGAGAAGTAGCCAAGAAACAGTGGAGCAGCTTTGTTATGATCTGTTATGAGTGAAAGCAAGGTACAGGAATTGCATAGAGAAGCCAGTGATCCAATAAGAAAGGCTTAATTTAAACCACACGATTCCTTGCCTTGGCTGGCTGGTAGAAGAGATTTATCCATTTATGGATGGCTAGTTCTCCACTGGCACAGAACAGTAAAACTAGTGGATGAAGGCAGGATGAGTGGATGGATGTAGGAATAGGCAGCAGATTGAAGGATGTAATGGCAAATAGATGAAAAGAAGAAAGACTTTTAGAATAGCAGAGAGAGAGAGACAGAGAGAGAATGAATGATCAAATTATTTCAGGACTGCTGAAAGTTTGATAACAGTTCTATGCTCCCTATAGTACCGGGGCTTCTCACAGGAGAACAAAATGGAGGTCACCCACGTTGCGATCGGGGAGTCAAAGCCACTCGTACCTTTATGCGTGGTCCCTCGCCCGTGTAGTCATAGCAGTTCATCCCTGAATGTGCTACCTGGGAAAAGCAACACAAACTGAACACATCTTAAGGGAATGGCTGGTCTGGCGTACTCAGCAGTATCCAAGTTTCCAGCCCTACCTAAGAGCTCTGATTTTATAGTAAGAAACAAAACAATGAAACTTAAAGAACTGGAATTGACCAACACTGTTGCCTTACCTTTAAATTAGCAGAGCTCTTCAAGAGCTGTTTCCCACTGAGCTGCTGCACTGGATACATGCCACTGTCTGTGATTGTCACCTGTGGGGTTTTTTTTAATTGTAGGGAAAGGGTGGAGCAATGAGGCAAAACAAAGAAAGGTTAAAAGAAATGTAATTTCACTGCATCATACTTAAACCTGTTCTTTGCACAGGCTTCCCTTCATTCCTAGTCCTCCAAGGGTATAGAGTCAGTAGCCAAAAACATTTGTATCCCCTCGCTTTCCATGCACTGAATTAGGCTCCCTGTTACGATTTTTTCCAGCCTAGACTCTCATGGCATATGTCTAATCTACCACTCAAAAGAATTTCAAATTTGGCTACTAGTCCATTACTAGTCAAACCAGAGCCTTCTCTTCTTGGCCCCATTACCAACCATTTGAAGAGTTAGTTTTTGGAATCAAATTCAGAAGTACCCCACCCACCATCACCATTCTGGGAGTTATTAGGAATTTGGGAAGCTGTAGTCCAAAAAAAGTAGCGTATCCAAGGTCTGCTGGAAGATACACATCAAGAGAAAAGAAATCCAGCAATTATTCTATTGCCCTTCGAAAAGCTAGGCCTCTCCTGCAGAGCTTGCAGAGACAGAAAAACACTTCCCTAAAGAGACCAAACTGGCCCTTCTTTTTTAAATATGGTCTTTATTAAAATTTCTTGTACAATATAATCCTATAATCCACAATTATAAAATAAATCCATGTATGTTGCTACAAGACTCTTTTTTAATACTACCTCTCAGCAAATTCTTTCTGCTGTGGTGGAAGGAAAAAAGGTGGAAGATCCCACCCCTGGCTGCCAATCCAACCCTCCTCATCCATCCAGCCTTTAGGGTGAACACAAACCGTCATGACTCCTCGAATTTTTAAGTTCTGTGGCTTGTGGTGCACAGAGGCGGACTCTAAGCCCTTTTCAGCAACCTCAGCTTCCTTCTTTCTTCTCTGAGCTGGGCAGGCTGGCCTAAACTCACATGAAAACCAGAACTGTCCCATGGATAAGTTGACTCAGGTTTCCCGGATAATTTTTAGATGAAAACTTCTAGAGTTACAATTGAGCGTATACAGTAGGTACAAATAAAAACAAACATAGTTTTGCAATTGCTAAGACAATTTAACTATTATTATTAAGCAACTATTAAGCATATAGAGCCAGCATAGTGCAGTGGTTAGAGCACTGGATAACTATCCTGGAGACCAGAGTTCAAATCCCTGCTTAGCCATGAAAACCCACTCGGTGCCCTTGGGCAAGTCACACACACACACAGAGGAAACTTCCTCTGAACAAATCTTGTGAAGAAAACACTGACAGCTTTGCCTCGGGATCACCCTAAGTCAGAAACAACCTGAAGACACAAACAACAAGCAAAAATAGAGCATCAGTCTGTCAAAAGCCCCTTTCTCAAGAAGTACTCTGTTGCCCAAATCCTGCCTCAACGAAAAGGTTTTTGCCGAAAGGTATTGTGTTCATGCCCACAAAGACTCTACTTTAGCCTCCAGAAAATTTCTTGCAAAGGTTTCCAAACATACCAAACTCATCACCATAGAAGTTTTGTTCTCAAGATTTTTACATTTCAGAATGATGATCAGGACACTGATACTTTTCTGACTTTTATGGCATGACTCCACGTCATCTGGTAGGAATGGAGGAGCCCTTACCCGATATAGCACTGAGCCTCTGCTGATGAGTTCATGCCTCTGTAGGTCTGCATGAACATATTCAGGATGGGCTAAAAGTATGGTGAGCCACATGTAGTGAAGAGAATTTTCTTCTGCTGTTTCCCCCACTGCAGACGGAAAACAAGAAGACCCGTTACCCTTTTAAAACCTGTGATGCATCTACATTTCCAATACAGAATATAGTAATGGTCTCCTCATTTCAGAAAGGATATCACAGATTTTTAAAAATGGTATTCCAAAAAAAAAAAAAAGAGTGAGTGGAATTTGCTATTCAGACAGGGGGAAAAGCTCTGTTTTTAAGTATAATTCCAAAAAGTGTCCATGGGCTTAAGTCCATGCCAGATTGTGGTATTCGCTATCTTGCTCAGTATCGTCATTTTCTAGGTATGAAATGACTTCGGAGGGGATACAGTAGTTGTAAGAGTGTGGATGTGTAGGTAGGTAAACAACTTACTCCCACGAATAAAGGTAATAGGGAATGTCCAATGCGCATTCAGCCCCCAAATTTCTAACACTGCAGACAGTGAGACCCCGAAAATTATTCACACTTTGATATCCTCTATTTGCTGCGTACGCATTCCCTTGGTCGAATGTGCCAGCCCCTTTTCTATAGATGCCTAAACTATATTTCTAAATGCTTAACCTACTGCAACCCTAGAAATTCGAGGACTGAAGGAAATTTTCGTGGGGAGGGGGAATTTTTAAGGGGGCGGAATTCCCTTATTTTGCCTTCTTGCAGATACACTCTGGCCTCTAAGAAATATATCCAGTCTCCATCTCCTCTGCTCCCCCCTAGACTGACTCTTTAAGCCCCGCACCCATCTCTTCTTCCTCATCATAGCAGCCCCTGGGTTCCCCACAGCTTACTGCTCTGTTTGGTTGTCCGGATGCTCAGGTACACAGAGAAGACAAAGGTCTGCTTCTTGTCCAAGTAGATGGCTTTGGGCAGCAAATTATTGGGCATGAGGTTATAGATCTTAACGTAGTTGGCCATGTCAACATAGATGCCTCCTGAAGATTTCCAGTTGCTGGCCATGTAGTAGTAGTAGTCCTGGAAAGAGTGACTGAATTAGGCATACAAACCAGGGGAGAGGAAGAGGAGGTGGTTTATTTATGCTCATCTTTTCTCTATTGTTGTTGTTAAAAATATAGGCCTTTTGCAAGAGGTAGGAATGTCTGTGGCGTGCTTTTTAAAAATAAAAATAATTTCTCCATTCAGACAATGAAATGTTTTCAATAAAGGTAACTGAAATCTAAAATCTATTCCAAGTATGCAAATACATTGCATAGTCTTATTACTCTTAGTATTTTTAATTGGGTATTTTTTTAAAAAAATTATTTTGCATCATGATCATTTTGCAAATCAGAATTGAAAGGGCACTATGCTAGGCACTGAAGTTTTGCCTCCAGTTAAGGAAGTCTTACTCAGTCACGACTCTGGGTGGCTACAAGAATTAGAATCATGAAGTTGCTTTAAAAAAAAAGCTGAAGAGTGAAATTTTCAGAAAGCTAAATGATATGGCCAGTAGCATATTCTATGCTTTCATGTACGTAAATGCCAAAGAATTTCAACAGACTGCCTAGAAGTTTTACCATTTCAGATCTGCAACAATAGATCTGTTCGCTTGTTATTTTCCCCAGTTTCCCTCAGTTTAACTCTGTGAAAGCAGAAATCAAAAGCAGTCTTTGGAACTTTGGAACTGACTCCTTCACACCCACTTCTTCCTTGCTATTTTTATCACACATAAGGTGCCCCCAAACTAGGAGATTTCCTTCTAACAGAAAAAGGGGAACTAAGTGTAAGATGTGGCTAAAATTACTCTTTAGGCAAGGGAGAATTTTTTTGGGGGGGGAATGATTTTCAAGATTTTTTTTTCTTACTGCATCTTGTTTTTTGTTCTTCCACCAGCGCCACGTGGGGTCATGGACTGGATCAGCATAAGACTAACAAAGTAAAAGAGAGAGAGAGAAAACTTTATAATGTACAGGTTAAAGACAGAGAGAAAAGGGAGCAGGGAAATCACTAGTATGCCAACATCAAAGAAACAGCCAGACTGGCATGGAACAAGGAATTACCATTTCATACGGTACGAAGCAACACAGATACTGAAGTGGTATCTCCACTGCACAATTGGGGTGGTTTCATACTACTTTAACTGCCATCGTTAGGAGTCCTGGCATTTGTAGTATGGGATGGAACGTAGAATTCCTTGGTGAGCTACACTAAACAGCTGCATTACAGTTCTCTTGTAACAGAATTCTAAGTATCTCAGGAAACTACAAATCCCAGAATCCAAAGAATGGAGCTATGGCAGTTAAACTGGTATCTAACTGCCATAATTATGCAGTCTAGATACACTGAGACCTCTTGCTGCCACCTTACTCTGGCCAGCCAAACCAGGATTCAGAGGAGGTGCCATGACACCTTGTATCTCGTCCTAGTCCAGTATCTGCTAGGGACTAAAATTACAGGAGCTCCATCCTGGATCCAATCTGACAACTCTAGATCCCATGCCAGCAGTGGAAAGGACCAAAGCTGGCTGAAAGTGAGCCAGAACCCATGTACAGGAACACCTCCCTTTTGGCCCTTGTGCACACAAAGACAGCCTTTGCCCTCCCGTCCTCTCATCCTCCTGGCCCAGTGGGCTTTCTGGAAAGAAACATTTCACTTTTGCCAGAGGTCTGAAATAATGGCCTCAAACCTTAAGGCAAGAGCCAGGCTGTCCCTCCTGAAGCAAAGAAAAACTGTCCTCACCCTGTGGTAAGCTGAGTGCAGCTGGAGCAGCTGATAGACCAGCCCCTGGTAGACAGTCAGGGACCTCTTGTCATGGAAGTCTGTTTTGTCCATGACTTCCGGTGGACTGGCACGATAATGCTCCAGCCGAGTAAAGCGCTGCGGGAATGGCAAATCCACGAAGCGCATAACGGCAAATGGGCAACGGTGGGTGAATCTGATGTAGTCGATTCCACTGAGAACAGAGAAGCAAATGCATCATAAAATTTCTGGAATTCCGTGGTCCCGGCCCAACAAGAATTCCCCCTGGAACAGGGATGAGAAACATGTGGCCCTCCAAAGGTTCATGGGCTTCATCATCAACCCTCTTCACGGCTATGCTGGCTACGGCTGATGGGGATTGAAATCAAATCATATGTGGAGGGCCACATGTTCCTCACCTTTGACCCAAACCTTGGCAAGAGCACTCAGAAACTTGGAGTAGGCCCATGGTTCATGGTGAAAGGAGACCCCACCTGTGGTCTGGTTTCAGGGCTCAGCTTGCCATAGACAGCTTTCCTTGGGCGCAGAAAAATACTGAGAGAGATTGTGAACAACACATGGAGAGTGGAATCTCTGGCTAGCTATGAAGACCACTGTCTCAGCGCAGGAGTGGCCAATGTTCTGCTGTGACACAAAGTGCTTGGAAAGGCTAAGGGTGAGATTTCCAAAGAATGTTGCAAACAAAAGGGCAAGCCACAGCTTGTGTCTTCCCACTCACTTATATGTCATCCCTTTGTGAGGAGTGTTGATCAACTGGTCATAGGTCAGGACGTCATTCAGAGGGAATTTCCTCTTGATTAACCTTCCAGTGGTTCCAGGATCCTCCCTATAAACCAGCTGAAAGAAAAGAGGCAAAGAAGAAAAGATTGAGGCTGGAACAACCAGGTACCCAATATACAGGCATCAATCTCCCTGCTTCCTCTGTAATATGTAATTATGCCACACTTTGTACTATTTAGTTACACTGCACTACAGCAGCCTTCAGTCTTTTCCAGAACAGAGGACTACATTCAGCTAACAGCTGCAAAGAAGCAAAGTATTTCGTTCTGGCTCGCCATCTGGTTGACTAGAGAGACAGACTGATACGCAACCATGTTTGCTTGTTTTTCGATCTGAAAAGATCATCTAAAAGGTGTACAAAAATTAAAACCGTAAATATAATCCAGACATACAACTGCTCTGACTACCCAGTTTTCTGGGAATCGCAGAAGCACTGCTCTAGAGGTGGGCAACACAAGGCCTCCGCCACTTCTTTGCCTCTCTCCCAAGTAGGCAAGAGAACTATCCCAAGAAGCACAGGAGAAAGAAGAAAACAGGCTCCACCCAAAATTCATCTCACAAGGAGCCAAGTTCCTACTCGCCTCCTGCCACAACGCCAGAGGAGGGGAATGGCAGCCTGCCTGAGCATGGACTGTGCACCAAAAGGAGGGCCCGAGCACCTGAGCCTCCAGAAGATTCTGAAGCAGGGAACTGCTTAGTTATATTCACTGTGTGTGATGCGCAGAAGCCACAAAGGAGAACACGCATGTTCAGCTTTACTTTCAAGTGAAAATCTTTCAGACCAGGCACGAAACTCCCTTTCTCACTACTTGCTGCCTGCTTTCAAGTCAAGGAAAAACTTTCACTGGGTTTTCTGGGAAGATCTGTTCACGGGGGGTTGGCCACTGCTTTCCTCTGAGAGAGGAGGCTGAGAGAGTGTTAGCTGACCAAAGCCACCTGGGAAGTTTCCAGAGCTGAACCAGGAGGCAAACCCTCATCTCCCAGTCCTAGCCCTACCACTACCAGTATACCGTGCTGTTTCTCACCAGCTACCTCCCGAATTTCCAGCAGTTGCAACCCCAGCCGGAGGTGCCCACCTCTTGCATCCCATCCTTGTCAAAGAAAACAGTGACTATAGATTGTTTGGCGTCCAAGTCATGATCTGGTGAGCCTTCCATCACTTGCAGGGTGTTGTACACGGACCAGGCTTCCGAGGGATACGCTCTTTTGATCTCCGTACTGCTTTCTTTCGTAACCCAAACCTTGAATAAGGGGGGGCGGGAAGAGAAGTGCTAAATCAAAATTTCTCTTTTACTTACACCCCTGCTGGACATCTGTCTGAATCACCCCCCACCCCGTATTCCTTTTCACTATGGTGACTGAGAGAACAAAAAACAATAGCAAGAATATAATGAGTTACAGAACAAACCGCTTTTTCAAAAATTTAACACTAGTAAATAGAGGCCTGTTATAAGTTAGGCAATGAATTACTTTTTTTCAAAAGAAAAACCACTTTTGATTTACTGGGATTAGCTCACCCACCTCCCCACAACCAGGCAAAGACAGTTCAAAAGTTAAAGGCTGACAACCAATTCATTATACTTAAGAGACACATCCAAGCCAGATCTGGCCAAATCACTTCCCCAGAGGGGAGAGATCTCCTTATCTGCCAACAAACAGAAGCAAGCCAGATTTGTTCAGCACCTTGGACAGTAAACGATCAATCAGTAACTAATTAATTCAATGAATCCTTTTCTTGTTTCAGTCATAGATTTCACAGTGCTGAAAGGGACATCAAGGAAACCACCCAGAACAACCCCTAGTCCCATTCCACTGGGCTGCTACTGATTTTGTTATTTTTTTTAAGGTGCTGTTTCATATACTGCGGGACCAGTACTGATAGAAAGGGAGAAGGAAACAGTAGCTGAAATAAACAACAACGCCTCACTTTCCTTAGCACCATGAAGCCCAGTTCTCCTAAACAATTAGCTAGTGGATCCACAAGCAAGAAAAATGCACATACCTCATCTGCGTCCGTCACAAAAGCAATGTGCCCAGTGAAGGACAAAACAAAATATTTGATAGGAGAGTAGCCTGGAAAGTTGGACAGGTATATGTAACTCACCATGTCATTACTGTCAAGAAAAATTTAGGGAAGAAAGCTCATTAAAAAAAAATTGGTTGTGGTAAAAGCATCATTAGTGTGTGCCTCTCATGGTGTTTTCTTGGCAAGATTTGTTCAAGGGGGGCTATCTTTGCCTTCCTCTGGGGCTGACGGAGTGCAAGTTGCCAAAGTCACCCACTGGGTTTCCATGGCCAAGCAGGGATTTGAACTCTGGTCTCCAGAACTGTAGTCCAGTGTTCACACCACTACACTATGCTAGCTCTGAGAAAAGTCACAGCAGGTTCGTCTTCTTCTATAATTCCTTCCTCATATTGAATTAAAAATATCAGCTGTGAGTCTAGAGTACGGGCCAAGTCTCAAGCAAGCATGCTGGGGTCTGCATGACAGGGGAAGTGAAGCCACAGCTCAGCATGGGTGAGCTCCCCAATATGAATGTACAGTATCCATTTGCTTGCTTGCTTGAGGACCCAGACATACACATATATTCACACACTCTTTCCTGCTTTCAAATCTAGACATGCATATCCATTCCTCAGCTGCAACTGAGAAAAGCCTTCTTTGGCACTAGGGTTGCCAGGGAGAAGGGAGAGAGACAAAGTAGGGGAAGAGAAGGTGTGCAGCCTAGAGTTGTGGAAGGCAGAAGGAAAAAGGACAAGAAAGAAACAAAATTATGGGTAGGAGACGTTTAGCTAGGAGTTGCGGGGAAAAGAGGATGAGAATGAGTGGAACTAAGGAATGAGAGAGAAGATAAATGTAAGGAAAAACTGCAGACAGGGTGCAAGAAAAGGAGAATTAGAAAACAGAAAGAAGTAAGTCAAAAATAAAAAGAGAAAGGAATCAAGTGCCTAAGAAAGCTGAAGAAAAAATATTAACTTTTTGCTAACAGTAGTGCAAGCCACATGCTCCTGGGATCTGAGAAAAATAACATACTGCAGGAGCAGAAAGGTGGGTAGAGAGTCGTGGAAGTTAACAAAAAGAGAGTTGCCATACTAAACATAAAAGACACGACACTGCACGAAAACAGAAAATAAAGAACACAAAAACAATATTAAGCATCACAGAGTCCACCATCACTATTAAACTGTCGCAAGCCTAAGGAGTTTGGTTTCTGGTCAGTGGGATTAGAGTAGTGATGTATGAACTGTGTCCTTTCAGATATTTTCACATTGCAAATCCCAGCCTTTCTTTTATTTTTTTACAATAATATTTTTAACAATTCTGAGCCTTTCTCAGAACTGTCTGCACCAGCTGTGGTTGATGGAAATTGTAGTCCAATAACATCTGGAAGGCTGCCTTTTGCCCACCATTTCTTTTCTTTGAGGATATTACTCCTGTTGCTCAGAAACCAAATGCTGAAGCTAAAAGGAATATATTACAATGGGAAGCCATCTGGGACCATATGCAAGTCAGCAGGTCTTACCTTTGCAAGATAACATTCCCCCAGATGTAGAATATCTTACTGAAGGGGTTTAAAGCCAAACCTCTTGGGACGAGTGTTCTATTTGTATACTGCTCCCTCCCCAGCAACATCACAAATCCTCTATCCGAGGCAGCTAAGGGGAAAAAAAGGCAAGACAAGCAACCATGAAAAAGTTGGCATGGAATGAGTTACAGAGAACAACAAGAAAAAAACCATGTAGTAGAAGAAATAACCTGTCTTGCCCCTCTGCTCTCCCCACTCCATATGACACAATTTTTGGAACAGGAGCATATTGGAGAGCCATGCTTCCTATTTTATAAAGAAAAGCCATCATTCATTTCAAGAGCTATGCATATCTAGCAGAAGACAGACCTTAAAACTGTCCAGCAACAACTAATCCCTACATAGCAGACACAAAATCTTCCTCACCACAGTGAAAATGCATTGCACTTCTATTTAAATTATTGCAAAAATTTCCAAATAGGCACCTATATACATAAGCATATGCACATTTTGTGGAAATCTTTATTCCCCCTTTGTCCTCTAGTTTTGGTGACATATAACTAGCCCCTAAGCATACAAAATGTTTGCAGATTTCAGTGAGCAGCTATTGTTTCCTTAAGAGGAGGAAAACTTGAAAATGTGGTTTTAAAGTGTTTTAAAAATCCAAACACACAAAGTAGGTGCAAAAGAGGCCTTTGCACTGCCAAAATAATGATACTCCATGAAGAAGCACGAGCTCCCAGGAAAGCAAACAGACAACATCCTTAAACAATAAGCTCCACTCCCATGCCCAAAGGTTTCTTCTTGTGAACCAACTGAAAGAAGCTCAGATTTGTCACTTTTACCAGTAAACCTCTCCTAAAAACTACTTTCTGTAACTTATTCATGTTGAGTAGAGCTTTTGTGCAATAATTTTTCTTTTTAATGATTTCTGCAGTAGTGACACAGCTCCAGATAAGGTTGCCAGAATAAAAACAGGAAAGAACTCTTGTACCTTTTAACAGTTATACAGAAGAGGGAATTTCAGCAGGTGTGCCTTGTTACCTGGTTGAATGACAAGCAACACCAGTTGAAATTCCCTCTTCTATGCAGCCATTAAAAATGCAGGCGCCCTCTCCAGCCTTCAAACTGGCACCCTGGCTGTGGGATTCCTCTACCCACAAAGTGGTTTCAAGGCTTCCCATACAAATGGAAACAAGTGAAGCAGGGATTGCAGCTACTCTAGATGCCTATACGATTTTGGGTGGGAGGCGTCAATTAATATAGTTTGGGTACAATCTTTTAAATGTAACAACAGACTCTGTGCTGTCATAGATGCTGTGTTTTTTACCTTTGGGTATAAGCTGAGGGACTTCATAAATCAACTTAAAGTACATGTCTGCAGATTGAACACAGAAAACAGCCACATGTTAAGATGTGAAATAAAATACTAATTCATAGCCTGTAGTTTCAATCACCAGCTGCTTCTGTGATCTTTAGCTCCTACAGAGCTCCAGTCTCATTCATCCATGCACATATGCACAACACATATCAGCTCCCTTAGAAGTACTGAGGAATAGTTCCAATTTCCCATCTTTGAAGGACGCAGGGCTATAGATTTGCATGATAAAATGAATGTCTTACTAATCGGTCCCTACATATGAAGCTGTGAACACCAAGTCACACCCCTGGTCAACTTAGGCCAGAACAGCAACTTTTCTGTACCTTTCCACATTTTACTAAACGGGAATAGGCAGGTTTCTTTCCCATTTATTCAAAGAAAAAAAAATCAACTCATGCAAACATTCAAAGCTACTTTATGTCAGACCACTGGTCCATTAACTTAGTATTGCCTGTGCCGATGAGCAACAGCACTTAGGTTTCAAACAAAAGTCTTTCCCATCTGTAGTTGGACCCAATAGGCACAGTATTTGCTCTACCACCAAACCAGGAGTTTTTCTCTACTGTACTGTAATTCATTTCTCGGTCAAACTAAAAGTGGGGCAGAGGTGTTCTCCACAATCCTAATCAGCACCCATAATTATGCAATTGTTATGCACCCAAAACTGCCTATTTTCCCCTGTCCTCCCCCCCATTTTTTTTTTTTCTTTTCTTCCATGCCTATTAATTTGTCAGACACTCTTGGATAGACCTATTAGATTTTATGTGAATTTTTGGACCAATTCTTTTTGATATTCCATTTCAAACCAAATATTATTATGTGATTTGGGGTTTTTATCTCAATGGATTGAATGTAGTTTTAGGAGAGCTGCAACTTGTTGTTGTTGCTGCTGCTGCTGCTGTGTGCCTTCAGGCTGATTCTAACTTATAGTGATCCTCAGGAGAACTTACCATGGGGATTTCTGAGGCTGAGAGTATGTGATGCACCTAGAGGGTTTCCGTGGCCAAGTGGGGAATCGAACCCTGGTCTCCAGGATCACAGTCCAATGCTCACAAAATTACACCACACTGGCTCCTGAAACCAGTGATAACCTTCCATAACCTCCAGATTTCCCTCCAAGATGTTTTTCTAAAGCCAGACAAAACAGGCAGCCTCACGGATCTATAACCTCGTACTCAAGGATTCAGACAATTTAAGTCATCTATTGCCTGCAGTAACCATCTCCAGTGAATATGCAATTTTCTTTCCAGATTGCTCCAGTGCCTGCTGAATAACTAATTTAAAAGGGTAATGGTCACGTTCTGGTTGGTTTTCTACTAAGAAGGTTTTTACAAAAGGTAGCAAACTACGACAGACCAAGAAATAAACTAGGAGAGACCAGGAAGTTATCCTTTTCTATCCAGTCTCCACTTGAATTTTAAATGACATTGATTGCCTGAGTATTCCATGTCCATGAAATTCATGAGGTCACCATAGGTCAACCAGTAACCTGAAGGCACATGCACACAGTGGGGCTGGGGGTGATCCTGGGGAGGAGGAGGAAGAGGATGGTGATGATGATGTTTAAGAGAGTCAAGTCTAACCTTTCCGGTATTCCACAAGGAAATGCTTCGGTGTTCTGTAATCATTCACCAGCAAAAAGAACTTGTTCTCATTTGTAGAGAAGGCAGCCCACACAATGGCGCACGTTACTAGAAGGGAAAAATGTCACTCACAGTTTATGGACAATCTGGGAGTAGGAAACTGGGGGACGAGTGTGTGTGCATCTGTGTGTACATTTAGAAAGAACGGATTTCTTACCTGCAACCGTGATTCTTCGAGTGGTCGTCTGTGAATTCACACAAATGGGTTTACTGCACCTGCACAATGTATCACCTGGAACTTTCTAGAATGTGATATGAGCGTTTCGGCAGTAGCCCCTCCTCCTCCGGTCACATATGTACAGCTCAGTTCTCACTCAAACCTGCAGTTCCATGGCCACCAAGGCAGCAGCTCAGGAGCCAAGAATTGTGAGCATGATGGAAGTGAGGAAGAAGGGTAGATGTTCTGTGAGTTAACAGAGGACCACTCAAAGGACCACGGTTACAGGTTAAGTAGCCCATTCTTCTTCTCTGAGGTCTCTGTGACTCACATAAATGGGCAACTAGCAAGCTACTCACCAGAGGTGGTGGGAGAGTCATGTGATACTTGAATACAACATGGCAGCATCTGCCCTGGATCTGGCATTCAGCCTGTAGTGAAAAATAAAGATCTGAGGCTGAAACCAGCTAGTTGCCCTGCAAATGTACTCCAAAGGTACATCTTTCAAAAAGGCAGATGAAGCAGCCACAGCTCTGGTAGAGTGGCTGAGCACACAAAGACAAGGGTCTTTCTTGGCCCGCTCGTAGAACAAATGGATGGCTAATGAGACTCACTTTGAAAGGCATTGGGAAGAGCCAGGCAATCCTTTCTTGTGCTGAGAGTAGCAGACAAAGAGTCTTTGAGACTGACAGATGTCAGCTGTCCTATTAATGTAGAGAGCCAAGGCCTTCCTGACATCTAGTGAATGTGATGTCCATTGGAGTTCCATAGAAGGTACTGCATGGAAGCAGGCAACATGATGTCTTGGTTCAAGTGGAAGGCAGACACCTCTTTAGGAAGGAAAGAGATGTCCAGTTGGATGACAATTTGGAACTTTAGGTAGGGAGTGTCAATATGGAGAGTATATCATTCACTTGCCCATCTAGCTGAAGTAATCACAACAAGGAAGGCTGTCTTTCATGTCAGAAGATGAAGATCACAGGTAACCATAGGTTCAAAAGGGCAATGAGAAAGCTGCAAAAGAATGAGCTCCAGGTTCCACTGGGAGGGGGGAGTTGGTCCCAAGCCATGTGGGTGCAAGTTCTTATATCCCCTCAAGAACTGTGTCATGAGAAGATATTGAAAAAATGACAATTTGCCCATCAGCTGGAATTGATGATGGGTGACAGTGAGGTAACATTTAAGAGGACAGTGAGAACCCTGTCAGAAAGGGACAGCAAAAAGTCCAGGACATGGTGAGTTTTGTTTCTGAATGGTCTTTAATTAAAGGTAGAATGGAAAGCCACAACTAGCCTATTGTGGCTTTGCCTACCCCCTCAAAAAAACTCTCCCTCCCCTCAGCAGCACAAGACTATAGAAGCTAGCAGGAAGTGTGGGGACAGAGACAACAAATACATAGAAAGACCTACTTTTCAGAAACTGGCACACTGACTGCTTCTGAGCCATCAAAGAGCCAGTGGAATTCACAATTCCATCTGTAAAGAGGAAAAATGATAATGTTAAAGTCTGAGACTACTCCTCTTTTCGCTCTTACATATGGGCAAATCCTATGCCAAGAGATTTAAAAGATGCTTAGTCTCATTCATTTCTGTGTCTCCAGTTCATACTATCCTGCAGCATTTGATGTATTTATATTTTATGCTATCAACCACTCAATAATAAACATTCTCTCCTTGACAAACAAAGGAAAAACAAATATAAAAATACAATTACAATTACAATAAGACAATTATGAAATAATCACTCACTTTCTTTACTAATTGTGCCCAAAGTGACACACAATATGTTCTGCCCCAATGGGGCATTTCTATTGTGGTCTGTCGCCCTAAGTGTAGTTATAGGTTATTCTATGAAGACCTGTTATAACTGATCAGACCAGACTCTTGTGTGTCTGAGTGGTTGTTCCTTACAGATCTCCTCACTCTTTGTACTCAGTTTTAGATTTTTTTCTGCAGTCTGAAGGTTGTTGTCTCACACATTCTAACAGTCCTGATTCAAAAGTGACAATCCCAATAAATCCTTTGCTATCCTACTTTTTCAGCTGCTTTTAAAATGTCACAGTTTCTCTTGCCTCCTCACACTTTCCCCATTTGTCCTTTTAACTGCTGCAAACTGAGTATAATAGTGCAAAAGGAGTTTGCACCCAATTACGGTAACTTATCAAGGTGAAGGCAAGAGATTCACGTTCTTCCCAGCAGGTTCACACAAAAGCAAATTGCTGCTGCCTGTCCAGGCACGTGTTTTTCCTTATTAATAACATTTGCCATCTTGACTCTGCTCTAATATCACTTGGACATGTGTCCCAGTTTTCATCTGTGAAATGTTGGAGGGTAGGTCGCCCACACATCTCTTTCTTTACCTCATCTTTCCATTCATCCTGCCACTCAACCTTCCACTCATCCTGCCATTCTTTATTTCCTTTCTTAGCTGCTATTATGTTCCACAATAACGGTCGGTTATTTTACCTTAGTGGCTGGTTGTGAGTTGACTGTTTGGATATACAGCTAAACATAAAGTTTGCCAAGGCCAGAATACAGTACTAAAACTATCACACCTAAAACCATCAAATGTGCCATTGAGCATAGTATAAAACTCAAAGCATCTCCAGCCATAAAACTGTACAAAACTGCACTGGAAATTTGCTAAAATATAATCCTTATAATTGCCAGTTCAGGATCATCACAGGCCCTGAAGTTTTCAGGCTAAAAACAGAGACCAATGGACAGCCCTTGGTGATATTATTAAGTGTTAGAACATTCAATCTAGCCAACACATTTCTAGACAAGTTGATGTAGACCAGAGGGCAAGCCCGGACACCACAATGACTGGGATGGAAGGAGGAAGCTAGCTAAGTAAATTCCCAGCCATGCCTCCCACCCACTCCCAGGGCCTCTGCTAGTTTAGCAACCAACTGATGAAGCATTGGAAACTGTAGCAAACTGGTGCTCTCCTGGCTGAGCTGGTTATCTGCACACAGTCCTTTCCTCTTTGATGAAGATGAACTCATCAAACTGGAGAATTTGTACTCATTGTCTCCCAGCTGGTTATCACCCACAAAATCTAGAAACCAGGGCCAGGCCCTGAGATTTGGCAGTGCTTAAAAAACACCTTTGCATTGCTTTGTCCAACAGACAATCACTGGAAATGCCCATGTCTAACAGAATTTTCCCTACTGTTTGGATCCTTCTCTCTGCAATCTGCTCTTTTGTCCAACATGTGCTGACTAGCACTAGAGATATCTATATCCAACGGACCCCTATTTAAACCTTGCTTAACTCCCTGAAACCCCTCTCAGCCCAGATGGTTGTGCAGGACAGTAAGGATCTGGTCTGGCCCATCAAGCTAGATCCCATTTGCTCTGCACTGTATTCTGAGTGGCACAAAAAAAATACCTTTCACAGTAATGAGAAAGAACTGTCCTTCCTGCCAGCCACCACCAATAGCAATCACATATTCAGTGTCATTCTTAACAAAAAACACAGGGTTTAGTCTCTTCACACAGACATTGTTCAATACGCGTGTCCAAAGCTCTAAAGAAAAAGCAGAAAAAGAGAGAAAGAAGGTAACAATTAAATTAGTGTGCAAAATGTAACTGTTCCAGGCTGCAGGGTTTTTTTAAAGGTGCTTTTTCTGCCAACAATTTTCCAAGTACCTTCTATGGCCTAAAAACAGGCTTATTCATCATTCCATTCTGCATTAAGCCAGTAAGTTCCATGCAAAAGCTTTCAAACTGCTCTAGCTCTAACTTAACTAGTTAACTTAACTTAACTGCTCTAGCTTAACTAGCTCTAGTTAAAAGAGAATGGGCAAGGCTTCACAAGTGCAAAGTAGGGAGAGCCAAATGAGATAAAAACAGGCCTTTAAAAGTGTAACATAATGCTTTCAGGCAAGAACGGAAAGAGAGAGAGAGAGAGAGAGAGAGAGATTTAAATGCACAGATGGACAACAATCTTCACAGTTCAGCATGTATTCTGTCTAAAAAACACAGATCTTTTCCCCTAGAAAATAACATTGCCTTTCTGCACAAAAATAACATAATAGAGAACCAGTCTCCTCCAGGAATGTTGTAGTTTGCATAGAAAATGCCATTTTCTGCACAAAACACTGTGAATAGTTTTCAAGAACTGCACATTTTTGAAGAAATTCTCACAGCAAGGAACAGAATGATTATTATTATTCATTCTTGTCTAAGAGAACAAAATGCATGAAGATTTACATCCCCACCTTCAGGAAAGCTTGTCTGGGATGGTTCATGAAGACCACTTTTCCACTACAACCGAATTTCCCATGCAGTGTGCAGTTGCAGGAAAGGATTCACTGTGTTGTCTCTTGGTCATTTTGCCAAATTCAAGCCAGACTTACAATGTCCATTAAGGACTGGGTTCCAGTTACCAGGGCTTAGTGATTATTCCTTCTCCACATGGAAATCTGGGGAAGAAAATTCTGTCAGGGGAGACCTGGAGATGTGGAGTTTCCTGCCACTTTGGCGGAATGCTCACCATCTTTGTCTTGCAAAGATTCTTTCAGGGAAGTCACTATAACAGTTAAACTGCCACAAAATCAACATAACATAGTGTAGTTATGACCTGTGTTTTTTCAGGCTCACCTACCAGAACCTGAGGTTCTCATGTGCAATATAGGGTAATGTCCCACAAAGTAATAAACCAGCTGGTTCTGTCGGATAAAGAGGGTGCTTTCTGTAGCAATGGAGTCAACAATGGAAGAGGAAAAACCAATCTGTGGGCAGGAGATGGAGCCAATCCAGCAGCTGTCGATATTCAGCTGCAACAGAAAAAAAAGAGAGAAAAAGAGGCAAGCCTTGTCTTATATGTGGAGATGGAGATAGCTCCTACTTGGGCTAAAAGCACTGGAAAATAATCCCTGTGATGCCAGAACGAGAGTATGGGCAAAAGATCATTTCCTGTTTTTTCCTCTTCTCATGGCCTGAACCCAGGCCCCTACATTCCAGGACTATCCCAGACCTTGAGATTTAAGGAACAAATCCTGAGATTTAGGGACTTGTGATGTCACAGAGGGCAGGCCCGGCTGATGTTACAAGGAATGGTCCCTGGTGATGTCGTTAAGCATGATGCATGAAGTATCAACCACAGTTGCTCAGAGTGTAGCACTCAAATGAAAAACACCATTGTAAAACATGAGGAACATATACACATCATAAATACATATAGCAGTTCTTTCACCCTGAGATTCCTTTCCCTTTCCTATAGACTGCAGAAGGGCAGGCAGCTCATGAGATCTCAGAAACCTACACTACATTTTTTCCAGTGCTCCATTTTTAGAGTACAAAGTACCCATTCCATCCCCTTCCTCATATTCTGTCATCTATATGAATAAATGTTGGTCTGTTACCACAGTTTGTTACCACATCAGGTAAAAACTGCTGGACAGATCTTCACCAAATTTGGAAGCTTTGTTTGGGATGATCTGATTATGTGCACGCACAAAATTCCCTTTGGGGGAGCCCTAAGAAAGCACCCAACCTATTTTTACATTCATAGAGTAGTGACACACATTTTTGATTTTTATTTCTAAATGTATCAAGCTGTTCACTGTCTGTCACTGCATCACACATAAAGAACTGATACTTGCATGGTAGCAGTGGGAGGATTTCTTACTCCTCCAAGAGGACTCAAGGCAAAAATAAAGGCCTTTAACAAAGGGAGCCATGAATACCCTCCTCAGGTCTAAATACCTTCCTCATCACAAACATGTTCCTCTAATACCTCAGAAAGGTTTTTAAAGCCCATATAGAAACAAGAAGTCATCTGTCTCTACCAGTGCTGCATTCCCCCCATTGTCCTTAATTTGGCAGGGAAAATTCTGTTTAATTCTCTGTCATTCCACTTTCTGTACAGTTTCTCTCCTCTTCCCATTTTATCCCTTAGTCCTCAGCTTACTTCAGTTGCAGTAAACTTAATTCAAAGTGCAAAAATAGTTTGCACTTAGTTAACTCAGCATGGGAGGAAGGAAGGGATGAATCTTGCCCTTTCGAGTAACTTCAGAAATAAACAAACTGCTGCAATCTAACCTAGCTTGTGTGTTCTTCCTCATTAATAACTTCTGTCATCTTCACCACATCCTGATGTTGCTTGGCCACACGTATCTCAGTTTTCATCTGACAAACTAGAGGCTATGGTACTGTCCTGCTCTCACGTGAACAAAAAACACTACTTTATACAGAGTCAAGCCTTTGGTCTCCCTAGACACAGAGTGCACCGTAAGATGGCTCTGCCAAAGCATCCAAGCCTTTTTCTGTGGCTCAGGAGTGAGCACAGTGAGCAGGTTAAGACTCTTCAACTTTTCCTCATGCCCTGTATTAAACACCTAGCTGTCAATGAGGTGTCAACTGATTCCTAACTGACTCCTAAATGGCAGCAGAGGTGTCTTTCCCACAGCTGCTCCCAGATTTCCTTTCAGGCAGACATCTTAGCAACTTGAATGGGGACTCTTCACCTGCAGCACAATTCCCCTTCCATACAAGGTATCTATGTTCTTCTTAGCCTCCTGTGATCAAACCAAGAGATTTTCAATTGCTACCAACACTACCATCAGATTTGCAAAAGGAGGACAGTGGGGAAGACCTGCTGCTATGATTAGCTGCATTTGCCGGCGTATAAGACGCACTGGCATATAAGACACACCCCATTTTAAAATGTTTGCTTCTGGGGGAAAAAACTTAGTTTTTAAAAAAATAGCATAACTTCTCCTGTCCTCCTTCCCCTCCATTTTGCAGAGGAAGAGAAAGGAGAGACCTCCAGAGGCAGGGAAAGAAAGCTCCTGGAATCTTTTTTTCCCCTCCAGTTTGTAGGGGAAGGGAAAGTAGGAAGTGCCAGACATGGAGGAAGAAAGTTCCGAGACCCACCAGCATATAAGACGCACCCTATTTTTAAAAGTTATTTTTCAGAGTGCATCTTATCCACCGGCAAATACAGTATTATAAAAGCCATTTCAGAGCATCCCATCTCCACCCCACCCTGCCACCTTTCACCTCTATTGGAAAGTAATCTTCAAATCCTGTATCTGACAAGAGGACAATCTTGTTCATGGGGATGTCACCAAGGATAAGCACAGGGGCTCGTACATAAGTATGCCACAAGGGACGCGACTGGTGTTTCAAAGACATGAAGGAGTTCAAGGCAGTCAGCTATTTGGGAAGAAGGAGGACAGAGAGGAAAGCATAAGGACATAACTAACACTTCTCCATCACAAGGCCACAGAGGCCCAACTGATACATTCCATGTGTTAAAATATTAGTGGATTGTGCTGCTTCTGGCTGCCAGTTGGAGTGGCATGTTGTAATGTTGCTCCATGAAAAATCTCCATGTACTAAGGAAAGAAGAAAGCATGGCAAGGAGAAACTTGGGCTGAACCCTCCTCCCTGTTATATAATCTTTCTACACATTAGGAGTGTTTCTTTGTGTTTCTTTTTGGCATAGGACCAGTTAATACACCTGCCACCATCTGCAGTCTAAAATGCTCCAGTCCACAGAAATCTTCACCATTTGGTTGTGCTACATGCATAAAACAGACCTCAGGTGACAAAAGTGGCAAAGAGATTTTCTGCAGTTCACCATTCCTGAAGATTCAGCTAGGAACAGCTGTGGTTGCTTTCACCCATTATAAGCACTGGCCCCACCTCCTCGGGTGGACAACCTCCAGAGGCTGCATTTGTTCTCCTTCAGCCATACTGAAGTGAGGAGCCCAGAGGACTTCTGAGTTTGAAACTGAGCTCTGACATTATCTGCTGGGGAGGGGGAATGAACCAGAAAACCAAGTATTGGCTGCACAAACATTCCAAAGGATAGAAGCCTATTTGAGCTCTAAGATCTTTGAGGGAGGCCCTTTGGCTAGTCCAACCAGCTTCCCAGGCATGTTTGTTGGTACATGGGAGAGGGACTTCACGGTAGCTCCCTAGGAAGGCCAGGATCGATCTCTCTTCCTGCCAAGTGAAAACTTCCCTATTTCAGTAAGCTTACAGGAACTCACTGCAATGGGCTTTTAATTATGTGGTGTATTGTTGGGTTTTTAAAAATATATTCTGTCTTTTGAGGAATATTTAAATAGCTTTAATTCTATAGATTGTTTAATTGCTTTTTAAAATATTTTTACATGATTTACTAATGTTTTTAGTTTGTTTTGATTTAGATATTCTATAAGGTGTCTTGGGTCCCAATATTGGGAAAAAGGCAGAATGTAAATCAGTATGATGATTATAGTGATAACAATGATGGCGATAATAATAGTAGTAGTAGTAGTAGTAATAATAACAGTTTGAATACAGAATCTTCACCAATCACACGGAATTACCTGTTTGCCAATCTTGAAAGTAGGTTTGTTACGATTTGCTCTCATAAATCCATTGATATTGATAGAGAACCTAGAAGTAAGAAAAGAAATTATGGATGGACAGATTTTATTTACTCCACTTATATCCCACTTTTTAACCAAATCCCTGAAGGGAAGCCATCTTTTAGAACACCATGTTATAAAAAATCATGGAAATCATCATGTTAAAACATTTTATAAAACATCACAGACATTATGGAGTCTTTTGGGTATTGTTGGACTGCAGCTCCCAGTATTCCTTTGGCTGGGCTCACTAGTGCTTCTGGAACTTGAAGTCTAACAGGTAAAAGACTGCATGATTCCCTTTTATTTTAAAATAACAGACTGCACAAGGACACAATGAAAAACAAATGAAGAGGGAAATCAGCCAATTTAATCACTTTCATACTGTGATATAAAAATGGCACGAAAAGGTGGCATGGTCCCTGTTGGAGACTGATCTGAGAGGAACCAAAGGGGTTTCAGCCCTGCTGATGGTATGAGTTCTAGTAACAATTCTTCTCTTCTTGCACCAAGCTTTAATAATTAAAAAAACGTTTTGCAAGAGGTCAGCACATTTGAAATTGTTTTATTCAGTCTCTAAATGGAATGTTGCATCACATATCCAAGCATCTCTCTCACCTCTTATCTGCCACAGGGAGACCAAGGTTATTGCTGCTCACCATCACATTCATCACTACACTGCCATTCATGAAGGGCATTGGTGTGTACCAACACATCTCGCAAACTTCCTCACTGTCACAACCTTGTGGGAATGGGAGAAGCACGGTGAAAAAGTCATATCATACAGTCTCCTCCAGGTGACAAGATGGTAACCCCTCCCCCAAAAAAGGGTTAAAATGGGTTCTTATACTTTCAAGGCCACTAATATACCCCCCCCCCAAAAAGACAGACAAATGTCATTTTGCAGATAAATGACAGAAAACTGACTGATATTAATTGGAATGGGCCAGTAACCCTCGGGATGAGTTTGCAAGGTTTATGCCACTTGCCAAGAATACTCTCCAGATGTTTCTATACTAGCTATAGTTTCTCTGGAAATGGCATAATTTTAATGCACTTTTGAGGGAAAAGTCAGATGGTACCACCAAACAACTGTGATATTTTCACATATTTTCAGACCTGACTTTAGGTTACTATTCTTTATTAAATACAGAATACAACTGAAACATTATTTTGTCCCATGTGACTGACACTTTTCAGGGCTATTTTTCTTTAATTAGCAGCTTCCTACTTTCTTTCAAAGCAAATCATACTTCTACAATAAGCTGCATCCTGTCCATCTATATTTCTAACATTCCTAAATTGGCCTTTAATTACATGGGTAATTGTCTGTGAAGAACAATAGCTCAGTTTTTTTAAAAAAATCTTTTACTATGATAATTGCAAATTTATTATTATTTAAATTTATACCCTACTTTTCCTCCAAAGAACTCAAAGAAGCATACGTGATCCTCATCTCTTTTCGTTCTCACAACAGCCCAGTAAGGTAACTTAGCCTGAGAAGTAGTGGATATTATGGCTGAGTATGGACTCAAATGCAAACATCTCCAATCCTTATACACTATGAACACATAAACAAAGTGGTGCCCACTAAAATTTCAGCAGAAACTTCCTTTCCCAAGAATAAGAAAAATCTTGTTTCTCTGTGTGGCTCTGTCTTCCAAGATGGAGCTTGCTGATCATTCCTTTATGCTTGGAGCCAAGACAAAAGACTTAGAGCTTCAACATATTACCTACTGTCATCCTCCTCCTCACAATGCCTAGCAATTCCTGGAGTCGCTGAAACATCCAAATAAAGAGTTAAGGAGAGGAGAAAAACAGAGTGAGGATAGACCAAAGTAAATCTTTCTTTCACAAAAGAAGCAGCAGCAGCAGCAGCAGCAGCAGCTAAGCAGCTGAAGTAATGAAGCACAAACTGAAGAAATGATGTTTGCAGATGCTGCCTTCACAAAACAGGAGATCCCTACGCAAACCTCACTGCTCTCCTTTCCTGACTGTCAGAGCAAGAGGGAGGAACAGCCTCTCAGAATGTGGTCTTCCTTCGCTGCAGAAAGGCACTAATTATTTGACCTTAAAACATTAAGAATTTTTATTTGTTAATTCACTAAATTGCAAAGCTTTAAAGTATCAAGTTGGAATTGCTGAAAATGACTATAGAATGTGAATATCATGAAAAAAATTAAAATAGCACTCTTTGGCATTCATTTCAACTATTAGAATAAAGAATTTTAAATTCCTTACTGGTAATTTTAACAAACCAGGGTAGCAAATTTATTTCAATTGATTATTTCCAAGCTCTGCTCTATACCACATTTAATCAGGGACTTCCCGTTACACTGCCTGTTTCCCTGATCCCACTGGCTCTCAGGATGATGTGCAGAAGCACCCCAATGGTACCAAAATACCTGGCACCCTGAACGGAGCTGCCTTCATTTCAATCTGCAGCTGCTCTTGTTTCTGACGCACAGAGTGGACGGGTTCCTCAAAACTCACAGTCACAACTGGTCTCAGCCCAGTGTAGTGAGCTGTCCGAAGAGCCATTTCAGAGTCCTGGAAGGGGAGGGCAATGCAAACTATTACAGGGCGGTTACTCTAGCACAAAGGTGGACAAAATGTGGCTCATAGGCTGTTTTTGTGGCCCTCAGAAATAACTTTTTTTTTGCTCCAAAATGCCCTCTGGGTGTGTGAAGGGTACTTCCACCAAATTTGGAACCTGGCACATTGTTGAAACAACAGATGAATTTCACAAAGCACCCTTTAAATGTGAACTCCCGTCCCATCAATGATAGGCCTTCGCCAAGTCTGCAGCTACACCCTTACCACTGATCTGCAGGTCAGATTAATTTTCAAGTAGTATGGAAAGCCCAGGTATTTCTGTTAAAAAAAAAAAGAGAGTTATTTCAAGAGCAATTTCCACTCAGAGAACACAACATTGAACAACTGCACTACAAAGTCTCATGAGGTATAGATAAGCAGCTATCTTAGTCTTCACAGAGTAATCACCTAAAGCTCTGATTAACAGATGTACCAGTTAAACTAACTGCAGCCCTGAATAAAAGCAACACTAGTATTGTCATGAAGGATCTTTTTCTATTGGAGATGCAGAGTATCCTGACCTGAGTCACTCCTTCTCATCAATTAGCTGGCAGGGCCCACACTACCTAAAATCACCCACTTCCCTTTGCCAAGTTTCTGGTCCTGCCTAGCTGAGATGCAGGGCTATTCTACCTGCCTCAAATAGCAAATCTCTCTCCTTTGTGAGAGGCTATGGTTTCTTTAGAGATGCAGCTAGAACTGGCTGGTAGGTCAGCTTTGTACAGTGAGTCTATTCTGTTATTTCTGTTGGCTGTTTGCTTTTGGTTTTTTATGTCTCTCTTTCATATCTCCCACTCCCAAACACAACTGGGAGTACTCACTGCATCTTTGTCATCAGGGTCTATGGCCGAATCCACTAGTTCCTTGAAGACTTCCTTTACGCTCTTAATTTCATGCTGCTTATAGAAGATATTCCGGTCGCCCCCAAGGTTATCAAAACTGTTGACTACAGCTATCCATTTGCAGTCTGATGCCAAGAGGGGGCATTTTGTATGTAGGAAGAAGAGGAGCAGTTTGGCCACAAGAAACCGCCTCATGACAGATACTTCTCACAAAGGAATCTAACAAACGAATGAATAAATAAATATGGAATTCAAGATTCTTATTTAAATTACCCTTTGGGCTTCATGTGGGTGCAGTCAAGCACATAAAAATATACTCATTATGGCCTTTTGCCCAATGTCCATCCTCCCCATCCACTCCAGTCTCTATCTCCTCCTCACTTCACTACTCCTGCTCATCCTTTTAACTTCATCAACCTCCACATCTTTTAACAATTTTAACAACCAGTTGCACCAAACCAGCTGAGTGACACCATTGGTTAGATTACTTTGCCTCATGTATTCTCTGAAAGGTAACCTTTTGGATGTGAAGTGTAAGGTCCTACACTTAGGTAGAAAAAATGGAATACAGAAATACAGGATGGGGGACATGTGGCTGGATAGCAGTATGTGTGAAAGGGATCTAGGAGTCTTAATAGACCACAAGCTGAACATGAGTCAGCAGTGTGACGCGGTAGCCAAGAAAGCCAATGCAATTCTGGGCTGCATCAATAGGAGTATGGTGTCTAGATCGAGGGAGGTACTGGTACCACTCTACTCTGCTTTGGTTAGACCTCATCTTGAATACTGTGTCCAGTTCTGGGCACCCCAATTCAAGAAGGACATGGTCAGGCTGGAGCAGGTCCAGAGGAGGGCGACCAAAATGGTGAAGGGCCTGGAAGCCAAGCCCTATGAGGACAGACTTAGAAAGCTGGGTATGTTCAGTCTGCAGAAGAGAAGGTTAAGAGGGGACATGATAGCCATGTTTAAATATTTGAAGGGATGCCATGTAGAGGAAGGAGAGGGCTTGTTTTCTGCTGCTCCAGAGACCAGGACAAGGAGCAATGGATTCAAGCTGCAGGAAAGGAGATTCCACCTGAACCTCAGGAAGAACTTCCTGACAGTTAGGGTTGTCCGGCAGTGGAATCTGCTGCCTTGGAGTGTGGTGGAATCTCCTTCTTTGGAGGTTTTTAAGCAGAGGCTGGATGGCCATCTGTCGGGAGTGCTTTGAGGGTGTTCCTGCATGGCAGGGGGTTGGACTGGATGGCCCGTGTGGTCTCTTCCAACTCTACATTTCTATGATTCTATGTGAACACCCACCATGTCTCTAATTTTAATTCATATATTTTTGGGGAGTGCGTTCATACCCTCTAACATTTCATAAACAAAAACTGGAACACAGGTGGCCAAGCAACATCAGCGGTTGGTCAAGACTGCAAAACATATTAGTCAAGAAGAGAAAGAAACCAGGATATTTTAAAAACAGTTGAAAAACTGAAGCTGCAGAGAATTAATCAGGACAGTTCCTGACAAACTGGGACAATCAGAGGGTAGGTGTGTTCCCATAACACGTATCACACTTAGGAATCGGCATACTAATCAGGAAACCTATTTAGGAATAACCATGTTGACCATGCAACAAAATAACAACAAATTCATATTCACTAAACTGTGTCAGAATGACACAAAACAAAATATAGGCCTGTGATTCTAACGTCGTTGTTTTTTTAATTCTCTTGTATTTTTAAAACGTCTTCGTTTAATGACAAAGTGGACCTTCGAAAGCTTGCGTGATGTATTTTGTGTATTTTTTAGGCCCTTTCCGCACAAGGTTGATACAACACAGTAGCATCATATTGTCGCTTTTACATCTGCATGTTAAACCAGTTTGATGTTGTTCTGTCCTCCATGGTTCCACACAAGTTGAGGTCTTAGCACAGTTAACATCGACATTAAACCGTTGTATTGTGAAAACGGAAGAACTCCGATGTAAACAACCCAAACCGTTTCTGCTGCGTTTTTTCCTACATGCAGAAGCATTACATCAATTCACACACTTGCGCTAAAACGTAGCAACAGTTTCTATAACTTTTTAATTGACCAATCAGCAGCGGCGGGGTGGAGTGAGGGAGGGGAATGGGAGTTCCGTGAGAATTGAGGATGGGGAAGCTACAAACGATTTTCTCTGCTTTACTTCTATAGAAACCAGAGGGCGTGCAGATAGGAATCGGAGTAAAAAACACCGCTCCTGACACACAGTGAAACGTTCCCCGACTCTAGTGCACAAATGGCCTTCGCTGGTCCAATAAAGCTATTGCTGTTCGGGGGATTTTGGATTTTGTACTCCAGAAACAAGGGTGACCTTTGAGTAGTAAGCCCAGGATGCCCCCTAGTGGTCAACAATGTAAAAAAGATAACACTTTATAGCGAATCCAGGACTCTACACAAAGGCCCCTCCCTAAACTTCAAACCCCAGGATTCCACAGGAGGTTGAAAGTGGCATAATAGCGCTGTAACAGGCTAGTGCGGAGATGGGCACCGCTTGACCAAACATATCCCAGCTTTCCCGAGTAAACTGCTGGAGGCTGTAACTGTGCTACTGTTTCACACATAATGCGGTCGTTTAAAAGACCGCGCGTATCCGAACAGATTTATGAAGGTAAGGAACCGAGCCGGTGCCAGGGTTATTTACACAGAGGTCGCTTTCCGAGGCCGGGCGCCCACGCCTCGCGACGTCACGGGCCTCCACCTGTCACCCTGCCCGTTCGCTGTGTTCCCTCACGGAGCCACATCTCCGAGGCGCCCCTTTCCCCGCTCTCCTATCCCGTTTTCTTCGCCTCAGCCCACCGCCGTTAAGCTCGTCCCCTCACAAGCTCCAACCCCCCAACCCGAAAGCAACCCTCGGGCGCCTCACAGCGGTTGTTCCCTTTCTGCGCACGCTCCTGAATGCCTCGACCAATCCGGGGCAGAGCCGTTGACGCGTCACTGAGCCGCGCGACAGGGGAGGGTGCGCGCGAGAGGCGGCTTCGGAGTCTCGAGGCGGTTTCCACGGAGATTCTCGGCGGCGGGGCGAGCGGGCCCGGGCCGTAAAGCGAGGCCGGTCGCGCTGGGCGTCGTGAGTGCCGCGCCGGGTGCCGATTCATGGCCGCCGTGGCGACGATGATGGCGGCGTCCGGAGGGCCGGTGCTGAATGGGGCGGACGCGGGCGGCGTGGCCGGGCTGAAAGAGGCCGCGGGCATGTACGAGCAGCTGCGGGCCGAGTGGAATCGCAAGAACCTCAACCTGAATAAGTGCGGGGACTTGCTGGGCCGCCTCAAGGTGCTGGAAACGGGCGAGGGGTCTAGAAGTGGCCCAACGGGGCGGGCGTGGGGGCCTAAGCACCGCCCTCCGGGGGGGAAGAAGGAGGGCGAGGGGTTGAGAGGAGAGGTGCTGGTCTCTGGCGTCGGCGTAGGGCGAAAGGACTGAGTGGCTAAAAAATGCAGCCGCTGACTAGGGGCTTATAGGAAAGTCGTGCTTCTGAGTCTTTATATACCACTAAAACCCAAAGTCAATCAAATTTAAAATATACACAGGACGTAAATTAAGATAGGCTTTATATGTGGCCCAAGAAAAAGATGTTAGTGGGACCAAACAGGGCAGGGACGAGGAGAGGTGGTGTCTTTGTCGCAGGCTTTTGTAGTTGGCTTCTAGTTAGGGTTGCCAGGAGTCCCTTATTTGGGGAGTTGGAAAGTTTTTCTTGTATGTAGATCAAATGAAATGCTTGCAAAAATCCTGTATTTGGGGGTATGGGCCCTCCGCAGTGACAGAAAGGTGTTAATCATGTAAGTTACGATGGGGGCAATATATTTTACAGAGAAATACGTGACTAAGTGAATTGAAATCAATGTTTTTGTTTGAGGTTTAGGTAGAACACAGGCCTGTTAATAGCTGCTTTCTATCTGGCTAGCCTTTCGTGTCGTGAGTCTTGACTGTCCCTTATCTTGTTGTGAAGATCTGGCAACACTGTCTCTAGTCCCAGAGAAGGCCTCTGGTTCCTTGGAGGCTGCCGGAAGAGAGGCAAATGACTCAACTGTTTTGTTGTTTTGCCAGAACCAGGAGGCTGTGCATCAGCTCCTCAGGCTGAGTCAGGTTGTTAAAAGTTGACAATACTGCAGCTTAGCAGGCTAAAACCCAGCTCAGTTAAGTGTGTTGCTTCCATTTATGGCTAGATAACAGAAGATGCTAGAGACATCCCCAACACATTTTTAAAGGAAGAGTATTGCCTCTGAATGTGGAGGCTTTTTTCCCTGTAGTGAGTATAATCTAAAATCCATGAAAACAGTATTAGGCACACCTTGGATGTTTTGGGCCAAAGCTCCTTGACTGAAGCTTATGGGGAATGTGATCTAGAAGCTGTGGAGGGCACCAGGTTGCATAACTTTTCCCAACAATGTATTAGGCAGTTGGGGAGCCAATGTGGAAAGAATTCCTCAAAGGTGGAAAAGAAATATTTGTCAGAGAGACAAGAAAGGCCATGTGTTTTGCTTCTCAATGAAAACTAACTCGGTAGTAGTGCAGTCTGGATAAAGTAAGCAGCATCTGTCCATCTGTCCTGGTGTTGATTGCCTTGGGCAAGGCCAGAATTTAGTTGGTGACTAGTCTGAATGGCTTAGAGTCCCACGGGTATGTGACTGTAGCTTCTTCTTCTTTTTTTCCTGCAAAGATGAATCCAAATCGCCCTCTTGCTTCATGAAGTAACCTATAGCTAAAAGGCCACTTTCTTTAAGAGAAGGGCACTTGTGCATGGTGGGCTAACTAAAAAAGTTGGCTAGAGCTCCCAGCTGCCTATCAGTGGATTATGTTACCTGCTGGGAACTGGAGAACATCTTGTGATCACACACTTCCCTGACTTGTCCTGAGAGCCTGTCGTATTGGCATGGCAAATTTTGGTTGTCAGTAGTATAGCTTATGTGTAACTTCTCTCCTTTTCTTCTATTCCAGTTAGCTCTGCTTGAACTCAACTTCCTGCCCACCACAGGCTCGAAACTGACTAAACAGCAACTTATCTTAGCAAGTGAGTACAGTCAGATTGTGGACAGGTGCAGGGAAAGGCCTGGCAGATGAATCCAAATCATCATTCTTCCCCTTCCTCCACACCTTTCCATCTGGCCCCCAACAGTATCCTCTTAACCCAAAAATAACCATCTCTCCTTATAAGGCACATTGGTTACTTTGTCCTAAGCCAACAGAGGGAACCATGTTGGACCACAGCTCCCAGCCACCCCACCCAGCATCACCAGTGGTGAAGAACACTGGAAGTTGCATTCCATGGAGGGCAACATGATTCCTCCTTCTGTCCAAGATGAAGTTCACACAAAGGCTTTCTCTTCTCTAGTGTGAACATGGTGAGGGCTTTGAAAGGCCTTCCCTTTTATTTCTAAGCTATTGAAAAATGTGTCTGTTACATTTAAAATCTGCCTTTGTAGAATTAAAGACTCATTATAGAACGTCCCCAGACAGTTTCTCATCCAGAGCCCTGATGATGCAGAACTGTTTAGCCTGACCAGAGTTGTTTCATCATGAACCTCAGTCTGGACCTTGGATTTAGCTTTTGCGGTGTATCCAAAATATATAATATGCAGTATCTTACTGTCATCTCACAATAACTCAGTGAACTATACTACTGTTGTTCTCATTTAAGAGGTTTAGGGGCTGACTGCCTAGGACAGTGGTTCTCAGCTGGGGAGTCTTCAGAGGTTGTTGGATATCAGATTCCCAAATCCCTGCCCATTGACCAGTGTGACTGGGACTTACGGAAGTTGAAGTCCAACAGCAACTGGAGCCCTGACCTCCCAAGTCTAGAATTGCTGGCCTAAGGGTTTCGTGGCAGAGGTACAATACAAACTGTGCCTCCTGATACGTAGTTCAGTCACTTAGCTATCAGTTGAATATATTCGTTTGCCATCTCTTTTATCTTTCCCCTTGTGTTCTCTAACCTGACTTGAGGGGGAGAAAGCTTTAACAGTGGGAGACGAAATATTGAGTTGATTAGTTTGCTCCAACCTAGTACTATGTAATCTTTGTTTTGTTTGTTAATACTGTCCATCATTCCTTTTCCTGCCATCCAAGGAGACATCCTTGAAATTGGAGCTCAATGGAGTATCCTGAAGAAAGACATCCCATCTTTTGAGAGATACATGGCCCAACTCAAGTGTTACTATTTTGATTACAAGTAAGCATTCCTACCTTTCAGTCTTGACTGAGTTGCTTTGCTCTTTGCAACCTCAAAGCCTTGGGTCAATTTGTGATACTAAGACCAAAACATAGAAGAATGAGCTTGGGAAAAGTTAAGCTGAAAACATGCATAGGGGATATTTGCCCATCCCGAGAAGCTTTGGCTACAGCTCCCATCAGTACCGTCCAGCAGAGTCAATAGTGAGGGAGTATGGGAGTTGTAGTCTAAAAAAAAATCTCAGCCCATGTTGAAACAGTTATGTGTTTCCTGTAATCAGTGTCAACCAGCACTCTAGCCTCAGCGTTCTGAAACTGTTGTTTCCACAGGCAGCCTTGTATAGAATGTGTTGCAATAATCCAAATGGGTTGCCATTGCTGGATCTGACATGTCTGGGAATGAGTGGAACTGGTGCATACACTGGTGCACACATCAGCATACTGATGACAGCAAATCCCTACACTCCAGACAACTTCTCCCAGTGTAGATGTTGAACAGCATGGGAGGTGGGGTGGAACCAAGCCCTGAGGAGACCCCAAAGGCATACAGTCAGTATGTTGAACAGGAATCCCCACCACGAAGGACCAGAACCACTGTAAAACAGAGCCCCCCTAGCCCCTCCCAGAAGAGTGGCTCAGATACTACAGTTGATGGTACTGAAAGCTGCGAAGAGTTCCAGCAGAATCAATAGGGAAACGCTCAGGTGATGGCCTCATGGAAAGGTTGGCGGGGGGGAGCGTAGGGGGAAATATTTGGTTGACTTGAATGTGGCACCGACTCCTTTATTTTCTTGTTCCCCTCTTGCCTAAAGACTAACGTAATCCTGTTGCCTCTTCTGGACACACGTCTCTCCTTGATTGCCTTTTCACTCTTTTTTCCCCTTTCTGCTCCAGAGACGAGTTACCAGAGTCAGCCTACAAGCACCAGCTGTTGGGCTTGAACCTTCTCTTTCTGCTATCCCAGAACCGTGTCGCTGAGTTCCACACTGAGCTTGAAAGGCTACCAGCAAAGGACATTCAGACCAACGTCTACATCAAGCACCCTGTGTCTTTAGAACAGGTAACTTCCCACTCTTCTTCTGCCTACACCTCGTGATGTTAAATCAAAAGCTTTGCCTTACACATGCAGAACAAGTTCTTAATCAGGAACTTTTTTCCTCCCACCCCAGTCGCCTTGCAGGGGAAAGCAATATTTATCTGTTATTATTTTATCTAGAGGATTTCTTTGTCGCCTCCCAATCCACAAAGGCTCCCAAAGCAATGAACAATTAAAAACCAATTAAAACAATATTTTTTCACAGTCCTGTGGTTTTATCTAAGTAAACAGTGAACTACAACTATTTTGTAAAACCACAGAACCATAGCACTAGAAACACCTTCCAGATCAGTCTGAAATTTTTGCTTGTCTCTTGAAGGGACAATGCAGGTACTCCTGAGGGATTAGCATCCAAAAAGGTTCTGCTGATTGTGGAGATGGATTTTGGTTTCTAAAATGGTAGCCTCTCATGAGCAGATCATAAAAAGCTGGGAGGCATGAGAAGGCTTGTGTAGGAGAAGATATTTTAGCTTGGGGCCTAAGCCATATGTGCAGGAAGGATATATATGTGTGCCTCCATCAGGGCATGTGTACATGCATGTAATATATGTCTTTACAGTCTACCTGAGGTCCTTTCTTAGCAGAGTTCAGTATCAGGCATAGAAACAATAACTGAAGCACTTGCTTCAGTTATCTACATGTAAGCCCTGTGCGGTTTGGTTCCAGATTATTTGAAGGAGTGTATTCTCCCATGCGGGCCCACCTGTGTCTCCCTGTCTCTTGGGAGGCCTTTGTTTCTGTCCCACCACCTCATAAGTACCATCCGGTGGGAACATGGGAAGAGGGACTTCTCAGTGGCTGCTCCTAGGTTCAGGGAGGGGTTACCCCACTCTGAGACTGACGTCCTCCCTACTGTCCTTATGTAAGCAGATGAAGACATTTTTGTTTCAGCAGGCCATTGATGGCTGATTGTTCCAGAAGAATAGGGCCTTTCAGAATGTGCTATACTGTTACTTGGTCTGACTTTTAACTTCTTGTAATTCTGTGATACTTTAATTATATTTTTACTTTTTATATGATATGAATTTTAAAGCTGTAGCTCTTTTAGCATTTGTAAGCTGCTTTGAGTCCTGGAGTGGGGAAAAATTAAGGATATAAAAATATTTAGTAAAAAATAATTACATACATACCTTGGATGGATGGATGGATGGATGGATGGATGGATGGATGGACTGACTGATAGATTACGTATATAAATACCTGGTTTTAATTGGAGTTAACATGGGGACTGTTTTCATTGCCCCAATACATCCTATTCCTAAATAGCCACAACTGAAAGAAATGAATATTCTTCTGCTGCTTCCTTTTTCCTCTCTTAAGTAATATGTGAAAAGGTTCACTGGAAAGTTGGGTTTTGAAGGGAGGTGGAATTACGTATGTATTGTACAAGGCAGTTCTGAACGCAAGGGGCAGCAAGAGCAGAAAGGACAGAGCCCTGTAAAGAAGTAAGTAGCTTTTGAATGACTTCAAACATCTACAGAAAGGTATGCCTGCATGTGTATCATTCTGTTAAGAGTGGTACACAGCGTTAGTCCTGTTTCCTAAGAAAGGTGACTGATGCATTGAATATGTGTACATTCCCTCCCCTTCTCCCCACTCCACAGTACCTGATGGAAGGTAGTTACAACAAAGTGTTCCTCGCTAAAGGCAACATCCCAGCAGAGAGCTATGCTTTCTTCATTGACATCTTACTGGACACTGTCAGGTTGGTTGTGTTCCTTAACTGTGGGGGGAGAGGGAATGGTTCAGAGCAACATAGAAACCTGGTGCAAGTGTCCCTGTGCTGGCGTCTGATTGTGTAAAAACCTTGGTAGTAGGTGTGATGGAATCATTCAGCCCAGAATTGCCCAGCTGTGGTGACAGTGTCCATTGTCTGTCTACCTGAGTTTTTGATTTCGCTCTCAGCCATCGAATAGGTGTGATGTCCTTATTTAGTGTCCTTATTTATTCAGTGCCTTATTTAGAAATTCATAGTGGAGCTCCTCCAAAGATATGTGTGTGTCTCCCATGCCCGTTCAGACACCCTTTTTGGAATGAAATACACCTATAATTTGAATTCAGGAGGCAAGTTCTTCCTTTGCCAAAAACCTGGGGAACCTTTGTACCACGCAGGCCCAGATTCTGCATCCTACAAACAAAGCTTAGCACTCAGTACATGCAGTTCTGCACCTTCTCTGTTTCCCATCATGACAGCTCCACTTGCTTGGTTGCTTTCCCCAATCTTTTCACAACTGTGGCAGCATCCTCCAGGGGTTGGCAACTGCTCTGGTGGGGAAGTTCATGATGGAGCCCCAGAGGCTAATTAGTAGCTCCTTTTGTTCTGATCTAAGCAAGACACACACTAGCGTAACCTCAGGTAATGTCCAGTTATGCCATAAAGCAGGATTTTAGCCAATGTTTTCATCTGGTAGCTTCCATACTCCACCTCCACTTCTTATTGCTATGCTGCCGAGGTGTTTCAAGGTGTGCTGACAGGAAATGTGTAGCACACCTTAAACCCCACAGAAACATGGTCAGAGCGGGCACAGCCCAACACAAACATCTTAGGCAGATTGCAGCACCACCTGTTTCAATGGAATAGAGTTCAGCATATGCCATACTATCCCACTGGTAACAGTTGAGTTCAGAGATACCTTGGGGTGATTGGATTCTGTTCCCTCCAGTCTCCAGCCTGGATGAAATGGTGTTTTTTCCTTTGTCATCTCAGGGATGAAATCGCCAGCTGCATTGAGAAAGCTTATGAGAAGATTCTGTTCAACGAAGCCACTCGCATGCTCTTCTTCACCCCTAAGAAGATGACTGACTATGCCAAGAAGGTGAGGTTGCCTAGGTGCTTTGTTTGAGCTTCCATCCCTAGAGATTCTCTGTGAGAATGATCACTTACCCCCTCCATTTTTAAGCCATGTTAGAAAAAGGTCTTGTAAGTGGAGTGGCCACGTGAGGTTAGCTCAGTGGCTTCACCAACCAGCCCATTGTGGAAAGAGCCCTTGTTTTATGGAACCCAGAAAGCCTTGCTCACTGCAACTAGCTTTCTATTTGAGAATGCTTTTGGCTGAGCGGGCAGATTAATCAATCCACACGTGCAATTCTGGGAACTAAAAGTTGAGTCACTACCTGTTCAAGATTTCCAAAATATTTCTCTGGCTCATTAACTATATTAATTTGGCCTTGGCCTAAAGTAGAAATGGGGAATGTGTAGCCCTTCAGTTGTTGGACTGATGTTTCCATCATCCCTCATCACTGGCTATGCTGGCTACAGCTGATAGTAGTTGGAGGCCCAATATATTCTCCATCCTGATCTAAAGTGTCCTGAGGTAAGATTTATTGCAGTGGATGAGAACACGTTTCTTAAATAAAAATAAACCTAGGAATGGGGGGAGGCATCCCATGTTATAAGTGGGAAGGGAACCAACCACACAGCCCATTAGATGATGTTGGACTGAAAGTCCCAGCAGGCCTAACCACCATAACTAGTGGTAAGGAATCCTTAGAGGTACAGTTCATATGAAGGGCCACACAGTTCCCAACTCACTTATTTAAAAAAAGCAATTCTGCTGTATCACAAAACCTTGAATGAATAGCACTTGCTCTGCTAAACATCCGGATTTTTCCCCCTGAAGTACAAGATGGCTCCATTTTATAAATCTGTCATGTTCAGGCAAATGCAGTCTTTTGGAGTTAAATCATGTTAAACTATGCCTCTCATCTTCCCTGACTGGAGCTGATGGGACCTCTGATATGGTCAGTCAGTCCCTCCTGCTCTTCCAGAACAAGGAACTCCATTTCAGTAGTCATGCTTTCTACAATGTGGTTGCTTGCTTGGGAACATATCTAATCAAGTCACCATACATGTGATAGGCTTTAAGAGATAGGGTGAGTGAGTACCCATTGCCTAGCAAGGGTCTGGCAACCCCTGACTCCCATCTAAATGTATTCATGCCAGGTTTAAGAGACAGAATCCTGGATTTAAAAAAAAAATTCTCCCATTATGGCAGTGCCTTTCTAAGAATTAATAACCGTGCAAGAACTGTAGGTATTTCCCATTGTGTGCAGAGAGTTTCCTGTTACTGTGTTTTTAAATGGCTGTGTCAAGAGTATATAGTTATGCTTCTGAAGTGAAGATAGCAACACCTTACTGGAAACAAGAAAATCTGGAGCATTTGATGTTGGTTTTATAACAACCTCTCAAAATTGTATTCCCTCCCCTTTCAGCGTGGCTGGGTCCTGGGCCCAAACAACCACTACTGTTTCACGGGTCAGCAGCAGAAACCTGAAGATGCCACCATCCCTTCAACAGAGCTAGCCAAACAAGTTATCGAATATGCTCGGCAGCTGGAGATGATCGTTTAGCACACTGCTGCTGCTGTGGGCTGGGACTATGGGCTGTTCCTTTTCCTATTTACTACAGTTCCCATCCAGCTGGCCAATTTCTTTACTTTTATGAATAGAGTGGGTGGGTGGGATTGTGAATAACTGTTTCTCCTGGGGTGCCAGAGTAAATGTAAGCTGGTTCCATCCATGTGTCATTAAGGTGCCCTTATTTCTTGGGAGAAGACTGTGGATATGAAAGGGAAGTTGCTGATCCTAGCTTTTCCTGACCTTAGGGGAGTATAAACTCCCTGTCATGAATGCCAGTGTCATGTACCAACCTATCCTTGTTCAGAGACAACTGCAGGAGCTTTTGATCGCACTGGAAACACTGTTTTCTGGTCAGCACAGGCTTTTAAAAGCCTCCTAGAACTACATTCAAACTTTGGTTTTGAGTTCTTTTATTTGGTACCCTGATATCACCTGTTTGTTTGCATCACTGTAAAGAGATGGCTGTAGGTGAAATAAATAAAACACCATTTCTACTACAAATATAATTTTCTAGTTGTCATAAAGGAGCCCTAAAGTTTTTAGAATGAGAGAGAGTTCAGCTAAAAGATGCAGTGTAGATGTAATGTTAAACAAACAGCTGTAATCCTGTGTGTAAAGCCACAAGGAGATTAGAAGCATACAGATCCTTTTGGAACTAACCCCAGTTTGTATTAGTCAGATTATGCCTGCAACCTTTTCTGACCCAAGTTTGTTGGGCTACCAGCAACAATATTCAGTGGAGGCCCCCCCAAACCTTGTTAGGGCCCCCTAAGAAGTAGTTCTCACATTTGGAAACCCTAAAAAGAACTGTAACAAAATAAATTTCCCTCTGGGAGCCCTGCATGCACCCACATAGACTGATTTCCACTCCTGCCATACAGTGTCTACTCTGTACAGCTAAGGAATCACCCTCAGTGGCAACCATCTCAAGAAAAGCCCTGGGAAGCGATAACGCATGAACAAAGCCAAATGTCAGGCCGGTGGTGTACTAGTTTTATTGCTGAGTAGGCCCGGGGAAAGGGCAGGAAGGTTCAGTCCTCATTGTTAACATGCTGTTGGTCGTAAGAGTCCAGACAAAACTTGGTTCCAGCAACTAGTGAGACAGCTAGCAAGGCAGTAGCAACCCAGGGTGGTTCTGCCAAGTGGTTGGTGGAAGGGTTGAGCCTGTAGAGAAAGGAGTTAAAAGAAAAGCAGAGAGATGGTGGGAATGAGCAGACAAGCTTCTGGCTTCAGTGAAATGCAGCTATAAAGGATAGCCAGTGGTAGAAACACGACTGCAAGCTTTAAATGATTACATTTTCTTAAGAGTCTTTTAGAAGTTACTACAACTACTAAAGATGGTTGTTACCTGCATTTGTAATCTGCCCAATTAATCATGAACACCTTGTCACCATTTTTTAAAATATGTCTTAACTGATGAAAATCCTCCCCAATTTGGGACTTTCTAGATTGTCAGACTACAACTCCCAGAAGTCTCTAGTCAGTATACCTTCTGGGAGTTGTAGTCCAACACATCTGGTGGGCCCGATGCAGTGCAGCATCTTCAGTGGCTTGGTCCAAAGCAGGGTTCTCAGCCTGTGATTCATGGCCCTTAGAGGAGCATGGATAGCCTTCAGGGGTCATAAACCAGGTGCAAATGAACCATTTTCTCCCTTTGATTTCTTTCCAGTTGCTTTGAAATTTTTGTGGAAGTACATTTAGCTGAGGAAGGGGCTATATAGGTTTCTTCAGATTGCTGAGTAGAGCCACAACCCAAAAAGGGGTCCAGAGTCACATAGTCAGGACTGAGGAAGAAGCTGTGTGGGTAGTTGCTAAGCAACTTCTGGAGCATACGCATTAGAAAACATGAAGGTGGTTACTATGCAAAGACTTGCATCAGGGGTGGGCAAATCTGGGAGTATAAAGAGCTGCATTAATCACCCAGGAGACCTTGGAAGGCTGCACCTTGCGTGCTGCAATTTTTTTTAAAGGTGTGTGAGGGGCATTTTTTGCTGCCTTTAGGCCCTCCCTTGGGCATTTCGGGCCCAGAATACGCCCTTCTTCTTTTCTTTGCAACAGGAAATGCCTCAAAATCATTTAAATGTTTTTAAAAGGCCTCTGCTGAGCCTAAAATGGTCCAGGGCCCCCCCAAATTTGGCAAAAGTACCCCACACCTCGAGAGAGCAATTTGAGACAAAAAATCACTCTGGGGCCACACTTTGTCCATCCCAGCTTATATCCCTGCCTCTCAGGATACCTAGAGTTGCCAGGGTGAAAACCTGAGAGGGCTCTTCTACCTTTAAATGGTTGTATAGAAGAAGGTTTTTTTTTCTTTTTACCTGCTTATGTGATAAGCAACAAACACCTGCTGGAATTCCTCCTAGAAAACCATTAAAAATACAGGAGCTGTCTCCAGCTCTCAGTCTGTCAACCCTTGGATACTAGGTCTCAGTTCTGTCCAGAACCTGGGAAGGCAACAGCCATTCTAGAGACGGGGGGGGGGGGGTATACAAATTACAAGCACTCACTGCTTTTTAAAAAATGGAGTAGTCATACACTGAGACTACAACATAACAGAGGACACTTCATTCTTTTGCAGTGTGACTATTTCAGAATGTGTGACCTCAGTTCTTCCGTGTATTTTGTAATACACGGAAGAACTGAGTAATGCTGAAGCATCCTGATCTTGGCTTGAGTTATTGCAAGCACCCATTTAGTTCCTTTTGAATAATGAGAAAGCAGTGTTACTTTTAAGGTATGCAGCCCCCAACTGGTGGTTCCATATCTCAGATGGAAGTCTTGTGACTGAGAGACAGTGCCTTGCATTGGTCATTTAGTAAGTTTATAGCTAAGGGGAGATCTCAGCCAGGGGTTACCCGCTTTATACCTCACAATATGGCAGTTCTGGTGGAGCAGTTGGTACTCCTGTGGGGGCACAACCTTTCTCATGAAACAGCTTTTTGTAGCAGTTCTTAACAGTGTCATGTTTCCTCAAGATTTCATGTTCCCTTTGAGGAACATGGTACTATAGATATGTTTGCTGTTATTGCTGTCTTTATGTAACACACAAGTTACGGTTGCATGAATTTTTGGGGACAAGAAACAGACTGGTCAGTATGAGTAATGTCTTGCCTTTTTTTGGATATATGCTTAGCCAGGGGTTGTTTGGACAACCATTCCGAGAATCTGCCAAACAGCATGGCCGTGCTGCCTGTGGGGATTCTGGGAGTGGTAACCCAAGAAACTAACTTCCCTGACCACTGCATTTAGCCCTTGTACCCTTAGACCTCTGCCGCAAAGGACACGGTCAGACTAGCTTTGTATCTTGCCATATATGTTCAGTCTTCCCAGGAAATCCTAGGAACTGTAACTTGAGGAGGGGGGGATGAGGATCTGTGAGGCCTCAAACCCTTCCCAACATCGTCGTCCAACTACAATCCTCAGGATTCTTCTGGGGAAGCCATGACTGTTAAGTGGGCACGCATTTGTGGTCCAGAGACACTGCTATTCAATCTCTCCCAGGTAGGTACTCCAGGCACCCTTCTGCTCACCAAGCCATGACGTTCTTGGGCAGCTTCCTCTGATCCCGGTGTTTACAGTAGCACTTCATGGAACAGGAATTTGCCACCTGGAAAGCCGGCCAATGATGCGTGGGGGACTTATCAGCCTCCTGTTCTTGCACAGGATTGTCCTGGGTCGAGGCTGTGTCCTGGTCAATGCCAGCTGGCTTGTCCAGAGAAAGGGGTGTCTCCTGGACAGAAAAAGGATGTCCTTGCTTAAAACCCTGACATAATTGCTCTTCCTGCACACAAAGCAACTAACAGACAAGCTCAGTTGATTATTAACGTTCCACAGTCTCCTGGCTGGTCCATTCTTTCTCATTAATAACTTTTGCTGTCTTGGCCACACTCTGATGTTGCTTGGCCTGGTATGTTCCAGTTTTCATCTGTGACTGTTAGAGGGTATGCTATCGTATGGTTGTAGGCTTGTGAGCCGCATTGTAAAGCAGATGGATTGAGTGGGGCAGGGGAGTTTGTATCTATATGTAGCCATAATTTTTAGCATGAGGCAGCAAAATGTTGCCTGTGGCCCACATGAGGCTCCTGTGCCACAGTGATCATTTCCTTGTGAAAATTTTCAATTCCAGCCTTTGGGAAGGGGGAGAATGTCCATTTAAATGCTATTTGAGAGAGGACCTTTGGCCTTTTTATAGTCCCAGATATCTTCTTTTTCAGTGGATTAGGTCATTTCCTGTTTCTAAAAAAACAAAGGTATATCTGGGATTTCAGAAAGGCCCAGGGACCCACAAAATAGCTGTTGAATGCTAAACCTCAGCATTTCCTCCTGTGAATCCAGTTATTACTAGTATAGTAGCCCACTTTCCCTCAGGTAGGGTTGCCAGATTGGATCCAAGACAGGATTCCTTAAAGGATCTTAGAACAGGATAAAGTACTATAACGTATAAGGTTGTCAGTGTGGAAACTGGAGGCAGCTCCCATACCTTTAAACAGCTGTATAAAAGAGGGTATTTCAGCAGATGCTCCTCCTTATTTGGCTGTGTGACAAGCAACATCTGCTGAAATTCTCTCTTGTGCATAACCATTAAAGGTACAGGAGCCATATCCAGTTTTCACTCTGGCAACCCAGGCAGGACGGAGGTACCTGCCCTCTCTCACCTTCCAACTCTCAATTTCCAGCCACAGCTCTCCCTTCCAAACACGCCTATTGCCTTGCCAATGGAAAGTCAGAGGGGGCACGGAGGACAACCAGCTGTTTCTGTTGCTGGACATCTGTGACTCAAAGTTGGGGTTTGGAACTACCCACATCCTACTTGACAAAAAACTTACTTCATTCTGCTCCAAGATCTGTTAAGGATTAAAATTACAGGAGCCCCATCCTCGATCCAATCTGGCAAACCTAACTCTAGGAGTTGCAGCTTGAGAGAGGTTCCCCACATGTGATCTAGGGGAAAACAGGAAGCACCCCAGGCTTCACACCTGCTTCTTCAGAAGGAATTCAACCCCATTTGCGCATTGCCTCCCTCCAGTCATCACAGCCTCTATCGAACAGGACTTCTGCTGGACACCATTATAGTGACATCAATATGATTGTTCCAGCCTCTTCTGTTCCTAAACTGAGTTGAGGCACTGGTTTGTTATCTTTGCTGCTTCCTGGGGGTCAGATTCAGAAGATGGAGAGACTAAAATTGCTTGTCAGCAGCCTACTGAGGATGCCTCGGCCCAAACCCCTGGACTGCTTCTCCCAGTGGTTTCATATACATGGTAAAGAGCTTAGGGGATAAGATGGAATCTTGTGGCTCTATCATGTCAATATCTATGCGGTGAAACAGCAGTCTTCCAGGACCACCTTTAGGAATCTACCCTCTAAAACAGGCAGAATCACTGCAAAGCACTGTTCCCTCATCCCATCCCTGCAAGTGTTGCAGAAAAACATTACAGTTAGTGAAAATCTTAGGAAGATTAAGAGGCGCTTAATTCTTCATTCAACATCTAGTTTGGTAGGGTGACCCTGGCAGTTATTATACATAAGCCAAACTTTGGAAATACCAGTGGTTTCATGAAATAATGTAAAAGCTGGTAATGGCATTATATTATTCCAAAACTTAATTCCAAAAGGACTTTTGGCCATTTGAGTGTTTTAAGTTGTTTGTTTTTTAATATTAAAAATAACTTGTTAGACCTCAACAGCTGCTAGTCCTAACTAGAGCAGACCTACTGAATCAATGGAGATTTACATATGTGTTAGCTTACCATTCAATAATTGATTGAATGGATCTACTCAGGTTGGGACCAAACAACAAGATTCCAGCGTATAAGTAACAACTAATGTGCTACTTTCGTATAAAGACTCTTGCTAGCACATCTGCTTTTAAAAATAGCGTCCCTAACTAAATCAGGCCAAAAAACAGACTGGTAAAGATCAAAATAATCCTACAATATCATCCAAGGACAAGGTAAGAAGCAGGCGGCAGCACCCAAACACAAGAAACCAAACTTAGCCAAAGCAATCGGACTCACCAGTGGCTCGCCAAAATAAAAAGGTCTCGCAACATTTTCAAAAGGTGGGAAGAGAGGGACACCCTCTAATCTCAGAGGGGAGGTCATCCCATAACTTCGGGGCCACTGCTTTTGCCCCTTCCCCTTAGGCGCCTTAGCCTTGGGCTGCCCTGAAGTTTTGAGTTTCTCTTTAGACTTCGGAGCGGCGGCGGCGGCTTGCTTTCGAATCTTGGGCCTCGCCTGAGTTGCGGCTGGCACCTTCTGATCTGGAATCAGTCCAACAGGGACACACAATGGGGCCGAGACAAGAGGGCTGGGCAGGTCTGGCATTTCCACAGGAGAATATGGAACTGGGCTTAGCAGCGGCACCAAAATTTGTTCTTCCTCTTGGAGAGACTGAGTAGGTGCCAATGGGCAACTGATGCCCCAGGCAGCACTACAGGGAGCTATCTTGACTGGAGTCATGTCTTTTGTGCCTTCTTCCAGGCCCTGTGGCCTCCTCTGTGACCTCTGGGGAGCCTCGTCCACTTCTGCTGCCATTTCCCGTGCCAACGAGAGGGATGTCACAGGTGGAGAAGAGCTTGATTCCTCAGCCTCTTTGTTGCCAGGACTGGGTGGGTCTGGGTGGTCCCTGCTGGCTTCCTCAGCTGCCACTCCAGCTTCATCCAAGGAGGCCTGGCTCTCATCATGTACAAACCTATCACACTTGGGGTCACTCCCCAGGAAGGCAACGACCTGTGACACGGCAGTGCCAGACTTGGGGAGTTTTCTGCCCTGACCTTTGCGGTGTCGAGGGTATGGAGTTGGCGGCCGGGGCCTTTGCCACTCGGTCCGCTTGGGAGTCAGTTCCTCAAAAAATGTAACCGCTTGTTGCGTGGGAGCATTGGACACAGGAGGTTCCTTAGCCGGGGTGACCTTCTTGAAGTGCTCCAGGAACAGTTGGCTGAGTGAAGAAAAGTCTTCTGGGTTGCTCCTCTCCACCCCTTTGTACGGTGGGAGCTTCTTGCTGGCAGTGGTGAGCTGATGCAGTGCTTTAGGCAACATCGGGGCAGTGGTGGGTGACTTCTTCTGAGGGCATTGCTTCAGAACATCTGCATAGGAGATGCCAGAGGAGATGACACCGGGCTTTTGCTTGACCGCCTTGATGCTGGGTGGCCATTGCCCTGGCTGGATGGTCACTTTGTAGAGGAAGTTGAGCCCTTTTTCCAGTAGCTCCTGCATGGTCTCAGAACTGACGGCCTCTGCTCCCAGACCTTCACTCTTCACCCCGGCCTTAGTCTCATTTCTGGAGGCTTGAGACTTTTCTACAGGACTACTTGAGGCCTTTGCCAATTCTGCAGGCAGCTGGGAAACCAAAGCCGGACCCTTGGAGTCACCATCACTCCCAGGTGCGCTGTCCTGTTGGCCTGTTTGTTCTTCTTCTGTCTCGCCAGTTCCCCATGAAAGAAGGGCCTTCTTCCCTCCAGGCAGAACCATGCAGCTAGAAGGAGCTGGCCTGCTTGCGCTCCTCTCATTCAGAGACCTAGGGCCTGCCAAGGCTTCCTCGGCTAGCTTTGAAGGTTCTGCACCATGGGTCATGGCTGCTGCCTGTTTCTTGGCTGAAGGCACAGGTTCTGAGAGTTGCCCCTCATTATCCAGGTATTCCTTGGCACTGGCTGTGATGTGCTGGGTCTGACCGACCTTATCCGCCATATCCTTGGGTGCATCTATGGCTTGGTCCAGGTCTGCCAACTTCTCTGGCTGAAGCAGCAACGAGCCCCCCGAATTCTTGTCAAGATGGCTGCCTTCTGGCTTGCTCCTCCCTTTAGCTGGCCCTCTTTTGGTGTCCAAGTCTTTTGTCTCAGTGGTTGCCACTTGGGGAGGCCTCAGGGCTACCTTCAGCCCTTTGGGCTCCTCTTGGAGGATGGTTCCCAAACTCTGCCCGCTCTGGAGGTCGGCTCGGCTGAGACAAGCCAGTCCCCGTTTTTCTACCCCCGTGTCCTTATCGCAGAGGCTGGCCTCTTTCATTCCACCGCTGGCCGAGTTCTGGGTCCACACGGGGGAGAGCTTCAGCCTGGATTTTTTGGAGTGATTCTTCCCCATTTCTGTGGCTCCCGCCTGCCTGTCCCCTCCCCCTGGCTCACGACTCAGTGGCTGACTGGGTACTTTGTGCTCAGGGGCCTGAGGGCTGGGGGACCAATTCCCCAATTCATGCTTAGCGCTACTCTGAACTCGATCCGGCTTGCTTGTGTCCGGGTTGGCTTTCTCCTCCCCGTCTTTGGCAGACTCTGCTTCTTGTGTGGCTTCTGACTGGACATTGCCCATTATATATAGTCATCCTGGGAACAAAAAGATAAAGAGTGTGACAAGAAAGAGGCACAAGTGACAAGGGGTGGCGGAGAGGAATGCAATGAGCAGGAGGATACTTTGGTAGGGACAGGGGCATCCCAGAAGGCCAAAAGCAGCAGGGGGAAAAACACTTCAGTTTCTTTCAAGCGGGCACTATACCAACTGAAGGCTTAAATACCCTAAAGGCACCGGATTCTGCCTGACATTGCAAGCTAAGCAAGGCCAGCCCTGGTTAGTACTTGGCCAGGAGACCGCCAATGGATACAGGCACTGCAGGCTGTATTTCAAAAGGAAGGAACTGGCCAAACCATCTCTGAGTATTCCTTGCCTAAGAAAACCCTATGAAATTCATGGGGTTGCCATAACAGGCCGCTTGAAGGCACATACGCTGGCCATTTCCACAGTAGGGCCATTTCCGCACTACACTCTTACAGCGCGATTATTCCACTTTCAACATCCTATGGAATCCTGGGGTTTGCCGTTTAGGGAGGGGCCGGCCAGCCTAGACGGTTACAGGGCTATTATTCCACTTTCAACATCCTATGGTATCCTGGGGTTTGCCATTTAGGGAGGGGAAGAAAAGTTTATTGAAAGAAGGGAAGGGTTAAATAGCTTTGGGATGACAGTGAGCTCATAAAGCATACAGCACATGTGCAAAAATATTAAGAATATTTGCTTTCCCAGGACTAGAATTCTGGTACATGGTTGACGATACAGTAACTTCTGGTTAACAATCAACAATGATTGTTGATTCACACACAACCAAGTGTTGCAATATTGTTACAGAAAACGTGCTAGGAAAGGATGCTGAGAACCTAGGAATTGGCCAAGTAAGGTCAGATTAAGTAGGACAGGCGGCTAACAGGAACTTTCAAGTTGACTAGAATTCAAAATGGAAGACTTTAGTCAAGCAAATATAAAAGAGAGAGTTTCTTTGGCTTGGACATTTAAGCAAGACCCTCTGTGAATTTACCCGTCCAGGCACTGAATCTCCCGACAGCCCTGCAGTGTAGACCAGGAACAACGATGGGAAGCACTGCTCCATTGGGTCTTTCACTGCCAACATGAGAATAAAAAGGGTGCGGCTGTTAAGACTTAGCTTTACTCACTGAGTAGAAGATGGAGTAAGACTACTGGAGCCCTCATTCGCGGGGTGTGTCGTGAAGGGGCGGATCTAAATACTTTAGTCAACTTTTTTTAGTTGGGTAAAGTTTTTATTTTACTTAAAAAAAAATAAAAAGTTGCCTGAAGAATTTAGATCCTCACACTCCCTGAATGAGAGGTTGGGTGGTCTTACTCCATCTCCTACTCAGTGAGAAAAGCTGGAAAAAAAATACAATAACCCCCATACCCTTTTTCTTCTCACCGGGGAAGATTTAAGCATCTCCCCCTCACTCCTTCCCCAGGGTCGCCCCCCCCCCGCTCACCACCTGGGACGTGACTCCGCCCCCCGGCCGGCAAGCACCACCCCCTCCAATTTGAGGCCCCTCCCACTCACCGCCTGGCTTTGCGGCTGCTCCCCGACGGAGCTGGGCGGATAGAACGGGTGGGCGGGGCCGCAACGGACTTAACGGACGCTCTGCCGCCGCCTTCGTCGCCTCTGCCGCCCGGGGCGGCGGGCAGAGCGTTTCCTGCGCCCGGGTGCGCTCGCCAACCGGGGCAATAAAGGGGAATCTTGGCGTCCTGAGCGCAACCCTGTGCCTGTCGGTTGGTGTTATGTGCCTTCGAGTCATTTCCGGCTTAGGAACGTCCTCTAACGGCGCTTTCTGAACTCAGAGGGAGTTCGCCCTTGCCTGCCTGTGAGGCTGAGAGAGTGTGACTTGCCCAAGGTCACCAAGGGCGATTGTATGGTCCCGTGGGGACTCAAACCTTGGTCTCCCGAGTATCTGTTCCAAGCTACTATAGCATGCTGGCCATGCATTTTTGCATAGAAATAAGTCCAGCTTAGATCTCTCAGGTAAGTATCCATAGGATGATTAGCAGATTTATTTTTTTTTCAGAATCTCCTTCGTGGCTAAAGTCCAGGGGGAAGAGAATGTATCTGCACTAGCCAGTTATACCAATTTGATTTGGTTTCTAACTTCCTAGGGCTTCAACCTAGCAAATCCTGGGATTTGTAGTTTGTTTGGGCTCAGAAGTCTCTAAGAAGGCACTAGAGCTCTCTGTCAAACAATCCTAACTTCTACGCCAGCAAACTGCAAATCCCCGGAGTCTGTAGAATAGAGCCGTGGGAGTCCGAATGGAATAAAATGGATCTGACTGTATAGTCTGGGTGCACCCTGGATTTAGTGAGGCAAGCGAGGAAAAGGAAGGTTTAAAAAGCAATGAGCGTATCATTGCATTGCTGGGTAGCCAGATTCATGCTTCCGTCTAAATTCATTTGCTGGAGCTGCTCGCATTTAATGCATTGACCAGCATATCCAAAACCCATTGGGTCTGTCCTGCTGAGATCACCACAACCAAATACATGCTAAAATAAAATATAGTTTGCCCTTAGCTTGCAGTGCAGTAGATGGATATGTGATCCCTGGCAGTGAATCAACTTAAACTGTAGTTGATTAACCTGACAGTCTTCTTGAAGAAACACATTTTTGCCAAAGGTAACCAGAGGAAGTGAAATTCTCCTGCCTTAACAGTTGGGTAGATCGAGGGCAGCATCAGGACTGGGAGGAGGCAGAACGAAGGCATTGCCCTTCCAAATAAGAATTCTGTCCCCATTAAGTTTTCCTTCAGTTTTTCACGCCTCCTTCTGGTGCTTGGGCCCAAGTTGGCAGGCGTTGCGCAGGCGTTGAAGACCACTGATATTTCTTCTTTTGAAAGGAAAGGGAAGAAAGAGAGAAGAGTAACCTCACTGACATGCTCTTAGTTCAGTGTACAGCATGGCAGCAGAAGGCTGAGACCAAAATGCCTCATTATGCCTTCTGCTGAAACAACTGGAAATGATCCATACCTGTTCCCACTCTTAACCTCACCCATCTCACACCACCAGGTATGTTAAAAAGAACCAGTTATTTTCTGTCATGTGTCCCTCTTTTTTACTGTTCCTTGACCCAAGGGGAGGTGAACCCACTGTTTTCAGTATTTTCAAAAATGGCTTTTTATTGAGTTTGGATTGCATTTTATTGCAATCTGGAACCTCATAGAGAACATCAACCTACTTTGAATGAGCCTGACTCTGACTCAGAACCTCAAAACACAAGGTAACTTCCAGAATTTATATTATTTGATGGCGGACGCATGTCCCAGTTTTCACGTCAAACACGTTGGTCGGTGTGCGGTCTCACAGTGGCCTATAAATTAAATACAGTATAGTTAAAAATGCAAAAAATCAACCCTAAAATAGAATCAAATAATTAACAACGTTAAAATGATTCAAGCATACAATTAAAATGGTTAAAAAGCAGGTTCAAAAACAGTAGAATTTAAACAATATTGGACCCTTTTAAAAGCTCTTTAAGAACCTTCAGTTCTAAAAAAATGCCTGTTAGAATAAAATAAAAGTCTTTGCCTGCTGGTGGAAGGCTGCCCAAGGAAGGAAGGACCGGAGCCTAAGGATAGCCACAAAGAAGGACTTTTCCACGTGCCCCTCCACCATACCTGGAAGTAGGCCGTGGTTATCTTATACTCCATGGATGTGTCCAACCCTCTGTCCCCCATTGAAGTCATCCAGGTGAGGAGGGTCATCGCTACACCTTGTTGCAGGGAATTCCTTGGTTTCACTTTGTACTGAGTGAAGGTGCTTCCCTTTATCTGTCCATCGTTCATTTTCAGTAGATCTCATTTGGTCAGGTTTTAGTATTGGGAGCGCTGGACACGGTCTGAACATCCGCCAAGGGAATGAGAGAGTGGCTGGTCTTTTTCCCCCCATGTTCCCTGGTACTGCTCCCTTTTTTTCAGAGGGATGGTGAACAGGAAGTGACAGGAGATGGAGGAAGAGAAGGAGCAGGGACTTCTGAAGAGTGGCAGTGCGGCCGCCTGCTTGAGTGCTGTCCTTTGGTGGGCACCCAATGAAAGCGATGGCAGATGTTGGCCCTGCCAAGATGATGACATCTTAGGACAAGTGCATGTCCGGGCCTTTCGGCCACCCTCTGGTGAGCGCACCATGTCTCCTCGCTACCCCCCAACAATGGAGAAGTTGGGTCATCCGTGAGGTCCAAATGAATAAAACGTACTGTCTGTTCAAAAGGAACCTGGCACTGCTCGGTTATCCCTTAACACCTTTTGATCACCTGTTTCTACAAACAACAAGGATGGTTAACCAGAACCAAGATGGATTCCTCCTCCTTATCTTACCACACATTCTCTCTTTCTCACACACAGACACATTTGTGTTCTGCGTTGCCGTGCTCTGGCAGATGTGCGTGCCAGTCAGCCAGGATGTTTGGCGCTGATTCATCAGAAGGGCAGGAAAAGATTTTGCTTGCCCGTATGTGCTCACCGACGTGCAATCTTTTTCCCCAGCAACCTGCCAAAACCTTCCTTTTCCTATAGGTCTCCATTCGGCATGGAGTTAAGGGCAGAGAAGGAAGTGCGCTCAACACCCCGCTCACGATGGGTTTTGCAAGGAAGGGGGTGGAAAGGGGAGCAGGAATTGGATCAGAACCTCTCTTGAAAGCCACCACTGCACCTCTAAGCCCATTGCTGTGGTCTGGTTAGTTTCTTCCCCGAAGCCGGAGATAAATGAATTCGGAGCTGCCTTGTCGCTTGCACTCCCTTCCCATCGCTTTCTCATTCTTTTCCCTTCCTCCTTTTGATTTTTTTTTTCCCCTTCAGAATCTTCTAGGGCATTAGGACCAGGTGGAAACCTACCTCTCTCTCTCTTTCTCTCTCTCTTTCTCTCTCCTTCTTTCTTAGCTTTGGATTCCACCCCCCCACCTTTAAAAAAAAAAAGGCTCCCAGTCCTGCACCATCGGTGTAAGAGACCCAGTCTTTGCGCCCTGTTTTTTGGTTAGTATCAGTCTTGGGCTGGGCAATTCGGAACAGGTGGGAGGGAGGGAGGGAGCGGGGAGACCGTAGGCAGAGGTGGGCAGAGGGAAGAGGGGGTGGGGATGGCCGTGGGGGGGGGGGAGAGCGCATCCAGAAATGATGCTAATTTGTCCTAGCTGGGGAAAAATGGCTGCTAGTTTCTCATCTTCCTCCTGAGGAGGGCAAGCTATGCCCCTATCTGGGCATCTGTCTGTATATGCATATGAGATTCTAATTGATGGGGGCAGGCAGTTCTTTCAACGTGAATATGCGACCTTAACGCGCCAGCTGTAACGACCGTCGATTCACAGTGAGTCATTCTTCTGAGATATATAAATATAGGTAGAGATATAGGGAGCGATTTGCCCCTTCAAGATGATTCCCTCTTGCAAAATGTATTTATAAATCACAGAGGGGGGTATTATTTCCTCCCCCCCCTGCTTTTTTTGGCTGAGCAATGAGAGAGAGGCAGGGGAGAGATCAGAAAACATCATCTCCATTCATAAAAACCAGCATGCTTTAAAGACCTCTCGGGGGGCACGGTTGTTGTTTATTTTTTATTTTCATTTTGCTGGCGTTTTAAAAATTACATCTCCCGGGTCCGCCTGCATATTTTTTTTTTGCTTTTGCCTTTTTAAAATGGTGTTTATAGTCTGTATAGGCATGGTGGTATCAAAGCGTATCTTTTTCATTCTCCTTCTTTCTCCTCGGAAGATGAAGGTGGGTCTTTTTTATGAATGAAATTCAATCCCACCAAAAAAAAAAAAAAAGAAAAAGAGGGTGGGGGTCTATTTGTTTGTGAATCAAAGCCATTTGCATCGGGATTCATTCATAAAAAGGCAGGGTCCTTCTGAAAGATTCATAATGGTGAGAGCTACCTTTTTCTCTTTTTCTAGCCTGTCAGTTTTGGGTGGCTGCTGGGGAGGGGGTACGGGAGGGGGGGCTTTTAAGCCGCCTGTGTCATAGTGGAGGGATCTGCAATTGTTTCAAGAAAATCTGTGTGTGTGTGTGTGTGTGTGTGTGTGTGTGTGTGTTTTAGAAAACCAGGGTCTGCATATGAGACCTGCCCTAACTATAATTTTTTTTCTTCTTTTTATATCCTGAACTCCATCTGGATATCGAGATATACGTATTAATCCCCCCCCCCTTCACCTGTTGTTTATTCAAGAAACAGGGACAAAGAACCTAGACTAGGTCATGTGACCCTCCATTCACAAAAATCCAGCCCAGGGTTTCCATTGAGATGGGCTGAAGGAATAGGCAGCTGGGCCCTAGAGAGACATACCTTTTTCAAAGCCTGTTACATAGCATTGGCAAAAGGAGAGATAGTGGTTGGAGGAGGGGGGGGTGAGACAGCGAGGGAGAAGGAGGGGTGGGTGGGTGGGTGGGTAGGTGGGTTTGCAGTTTTTCAAGAAGAGACTGTTGACAACCTGCATCATACGTCTGACGGGGGGGGGCAGAGGGGGTGGAGAGATCTGATTTTTTTAATTTTATTTTTATTCCTTGAAATATTTATACTACAACAGACCACACTCCTGCGGCAAGGTTTGAGAACTGGAAATATGTATTTAAATATGAACTAACTTATATAACCTTTCTTGCATGTTTGGAGATATCTCTCTGTCTGTCTGTCTGTGTGTATGTATATATGTATTTGATCTTAAAAGGAAAACTGGTATGTGCGTTTGTCTTGAAGATGCAGTATAATTGGGGAGGGGGACTTTGATTCCTATCGAGTGGTCCGCGAGATGTTACGTTATTTTATTTTATTTATTTATTTATTTGTTGGGTTTGCAGGGAAGGGAAGATTGGACGGGAATTGATCCTGTATCCTTTCCCAGTATATCCGATTTTTGCCTACGCCAAGGCCAGAGAGGATTGTGTGTGTGTGTTTGTGTGCTTGCATCAAATTTCTTTCATGGCGTGCTGTATGTCTCAGGTTGTTGGTTTGATGGGAAAGGTGTGTGTAGTGGGAAAGAGCACGGAAGATCTTAATTCTTCCACCTATCCCCTTTCGTAATAATGGTAGCAGTTTTCCCAGAATTTGTGCCTATGGCAGCTCAAGGTGCTTACAGTCAAATAGTGGTTTTTTTTTTGAAAAAAGAAACTTTAGACTGAGTATATTCACCTTTTTTTCTTTCTTTTGGGTAAAAAAGGGGTGATGAGGAGGTATTGTGCGGGGGGAGAGGAAAAATGTATTACACTGGCAAAATGAGAGTTTGCTTTGGTCTTGTGCATTTTCGTGGAAGGGCAATTTGGTTATGTTCTAACAAAAAGGGTCTCCCCCCTTTTTATAAAAAGAGACATTTCCTCTGTTTTTTCACCCCTCCCCTCATTTTCTTTGGCTTGCCACCAAATCGGGGAATATGTGTCTCCACTTTGCTTCAGCATCTTTGATCTTGTAATACATAATGTCATTTTCCATGGCAACGCGTTGTGATGTCATCTGTATGTTGAAAACGCTCTGTGATATATATCTATATCTATATCTTACATTGAGTGGGGAGTCTGATGTGGCTGTGTTTTCTTTTTGATTTTTGTACCAATTATATTTCCCTTTTGGATAACAATAAATTAATATCTGTCCTTATCCTGGACATTTGGGCGCTGTTCCGGATTCTTGGTGGTTGGACTGGCGGTGGGGGGGGGGTCACCCTATATCGCAATGTCTTGATCCATGGTTCTAGATTTCTTCGCCCTCTTTTAACCACCATCCCTCTAGCCAGGTGCTTCCTTTTTGTACCATTGAAATGAGGGAGAAATGTTCTGGAAAGGCAAGAATTTAGATCTCTCCTTACCTCTCTTTTCCTTTCCACCCTTCCATATTCCCAGCTTTTCCATTTAAAAGTTGGTGGGTTTCGGTCGGCATAGGATCAGATCAGAAAAGCGACCTCTCTTGCAGCATGGAATTTTTGAAAAATCGGCTTTGCTTTTTCAAGGGAATGTTGAAAGTAATGAGGTTACTGGGAAAGAAGGTTTCTTGAGTCGGCTGTTAACGCAGGGAAGGAATATGGTGGAGCCAAGGCAGAGGTCAGAGACGAATGGAGCCTTAGAATGTTTTTGGGAAGGGTTAGTGTGGCTGCGTAGAGATGCTTAGGGCAAGTCTACATCATAGACTGAAAACTAGTTTAAGCATCATTCTTTTGCTACAGGGGATCAAAGAACCAGCTTTGCTGTCTGGTAAAAGGTGAGGGATGTCCTAACAGTGAATGCCCAACACCTTTACCGAACAGTAATTCCCAGGAACCTTTGCAAGGAAGCCATGATGGTTAAAATCATACCAAACCGATTTGTGTGTTTGTGTTTGTAGATACGACCCCAGTGCTTGTGCTGCTGACTCATTGTGTAACCTTGACTGCTCCTTCCTTCGCTTTTCCTTGGGCAGTAACATTTAGTAATTAATAGGTTGGATAAATTATTAAACAATTGCTTAACTGATTAGAGATCTCCCTGGTTTATTCAGGTGGGTTTTTTTAAATTACTGTTCTATCTATTGGTCAGTCAGTCTATCTATCTATCTGTCTGTCTATCTATCTATCTGATCTATCTTTTTTAATGCAAATTATTTGGAAAGCCTTTGTCTCATGCTACGTGCTACCTTTGGAAAAGCATTTTTCCTTCTCCATCACACAGGGTGGAATGCCACCTCTATGATAACATATGCTGTGGCAGTAGTGGGTATAATTTAAAAACAACCTTTTAAAAAAAACAGGTTTGTTTTATTTAAATGCAGAGCTATGCATATAATTCATTAAAATCAAAGTAAGTTGACAAATACATCACATAAGATTTATTTTACCAGATGACAGACCTGGTTTTTTTTCTTTTTTTAAAGTCATCTGTGAAATGGGTGTAGGGAAGAAACCATAGCCCACAGGACTGAGGATGAAATGCGTTCTAACTCCTAGAAGCGATCCGTTTCAATGGCTCTGGTTTATTGGGGAGGAGGACCACAAAAGCATTGCTTTTTGTTACAAGACTTAACAGTTCCGTTGAACAGTCCTTCAGTGCCTCATCCTTTGCTAACCTAGACCCAGGAGCGGCTTGTCTTATCTGCTGTCAAGGAAAAAAACCAGAACTCTCAACTGGTAAAAATTTCGTGTGAGTTGCCAATATGAAGAAAAAGCGAGTCGTTAAAGGTCCTAAGGCAGCAACGTGGAACATGAAACCTTGGAGCCAATCTGGATCTCCTGGGGTTTCAGTCTGGCCTTCTGAGCCGCCTTAGATGACCGTGGCCCCTTGTCTGTAATGCTCTTCCTTGGGTGGCTTCCCAAATCTCGATGGGCTTTTCCGCATTCTAAAAGATTGAAGTGCCTCTCCCAAGACTTTAACAGGATAAGCTTCTATATATATACATATGCTTGTATTTTTCCTACTCCTTTTCCTTCATATCCAACCTTGACTGGGATGTGCCCCCCCCCCCAAATCTACCTGAAACTGGATCAGGTCCCTCAAAATGAAAAGGGTTCCCCGCTTTTGCCCTAGTCCAGTGGTTCTTAACCTGGGGTCTGCAGGAATCTCACAGGAGGTCTGCAAAGCCCTGCTGCTGGATACCGACGGCAGTGGCAGCAACAGGGGTGCACCAGTGGGAGGGATGCAGGTGCCCAAACTGCCCCCCCATTTCCAACCAAGGGAGCAGTTTGGATCTGCACGCATGCCTGCCAGCGTGTCCCTTTTGTCAGGGATGCAGCAGCAGTTGTGGATGCTGGGGACATGGCAGCAAGTGTGTCCGTGTGCCCAAACTATAAGTCTGGAGACCAGGGGTTGGAAACCCTGCTCGTAAAAACCCACTGGGTGACCTCAGGCAAGTCACATTCTCTCAGCCTCACAGAAAGGCAACGGCAACGAGTCTTGCCAAGAAAAAAACCTCCTCCTGTTAGCAGCACTCTGTTATTGCGTGCCTTCAGGTCACTTCTGACTTACGGCAACCCTAAAGTGAACCTATTGCAAGGTTTCTATTTTTGTTTTCAGCAAAATTTCTTTGGAGGAGGTTTGCCTTTGCCTGAGGTGAGAGAATGTGACTTGCCCAAGGTCACCCAAGGTCCGAGTGAGGACTTGAATCCTCATCTCCAGCAGCCTTTAATAAATAAATAAATATTTAAACAAATATTTGAAAATTTAAACCTAAATTTAAATAGCGACAAATTATAGGGGGTCCTCGGTAAAGAAAAGTTTAAGAAGCCCTGTCCTAGACTGTTTTTCTCCAACCTGTTGCCTTCTAGGTATGTTGGATGGCAACTCTCAGTAGGCGTGCTGGGTGGCTGGGGGGTGATGGGAGCTGTAGTCCAACACAACTGGGAGGACAGATTGCCAGGTTGGGAAAGGTTGGCCTAGGTGCAGAAGGAACCTTACCCTGAGTGAAGTACCTGAAAAGATGTGAAGTCGAAGGCTTTCACGGCTGGAATCCATGGGTCGTTGTGGGTTTTTCGGGCTACGGGGCTGTGTTCTAGTAGTATTTGCTCCTGACATTTCGCCTGCATCTGTGGCTGGCATCTCCAGAAGCAAAGGCCCCTCCCTAAACGGCAAACCCCAGGATTCCATAGGATGTTGGAAGTGGAATAATAGCACTGTAACGGTCTAGTGCGGAAATGGCCTTTGTTGCCCTTCTCAGGTTTGGTTTCCACCTGAAGATTGTGAAAGGTCCCTGCGAGTTCCTTGGGACCACTGCTACTTACAGCGGTGGTCCCTGGACCAGTGCCAGTTCCTAAGCCATCGGCTGCTGGTTTCCAGGAAAGAAAGAAAGAGCTGGAGTCCGTGGGCAAAAATATGATGCCAGTTCCTGGCAAACTAGGGGCAAAAAAAATTAACTGCCGGTCCCTTACATCGGATAGTTGATGATGCCCTGCGTGAAGCCTGTGTAACATACTCAGAAAACACGGCTACCGGCAGTGGACAGCCATCGGATGTTGCATGCAGCAGGCATATAATGGAGGTGAGGGGAGACTACAGTTTGGCTAATTCTGATAGTCAACTAAAGCACAGCCTATCTCAGAACCTTCCTCCTCCCCCCTCTGAGTTATCTCTTCCTTAGCTTTGGAGGAGCGGCGTGACTGGGGTGGAAAAGCCGAGAACGCAGCCTGAAAAGTGGAGACCCCCTCGAGACTGTGGCGGGGATGGTGGCAAATGGCACCCCACGGACTCCCCATCTCCAGAGTCCAGGGGAAAGCTAGGGATGGCCCCTGAGACCTACTCCGCTTGTCCCAGAGCCTTGCCCTACAATTAAACCACTTGATCACGCTAAATAGCAGGGAAAAATGAAAAGCGAGGCCTGGGGGATTCTGGGAATTTGCCCTTCGAAGGTGCCGTACCTGGTTGGCTTAACCGTCAGCCTGTCCCCACAGAGATGGTTGTTCTGCGATGAGGCTGCGTATCTCAAATGACATCCTCACCACGCAACAACTGCCGTGTTTTTTTCTTCTGAAGGAGCCATGGTGCTTAAGACCTGTTGTTGCGATGCAATTCTTTGTGGGTTTATTGGGGGTTTTTTGTGTGTGCGTTTTTAGTCACAGTTTCCCCGCACAACTGCTCTTAATATGCCTGTGTGTGGACAGCTTATAAGAATGCAAAACGGTTTTCTCAAAACCAGCTTATGTATTTGGAGGTATCCCCCTAAGGTGGGTTAAGGGTGAACAATGGGGCCCCGGAGTGGTCCTTGAGTTTGAACTCCCAGGACCACACGTTTTGAACCTGCAACCTTCATCCTCAGCCAGCTCTGTCCAGGCTAAATATCCAGAAGTTTGTACAGCAAACTGGTATCTTTATCAAGCATCTGGAATTAGTAATACCACACAGTGTGCAAGAATTAGAATCAGAATACTAATTGTGGAAACCCCACTCTCCTCAAAAAAAATGTAGCTCCCCATACTGGTATAGACACACAAATCATAACTGGGTCATCTCATAGCGTCTTGCAGCAAATTAGTTGTACCTGTGATTGTCATGATTAATACTATGGATTTATTTGCATATTGCTACCTCCGTGAGAATATTTCTGTGATGGAAACTCCTGTAAATCTTTGGCTGAAATAATCCTTGTGAAAAACTATTTAAAAAAAAATTACTGAAGCCCATGAGGACTAGAGCTTTTTTTCTTTTTCTTTTTGGAATTGATGTCTGAGAGTTAAGATGTTCAGCATCTAGCACGGGTTACTGCATTGTGTTTTCGAAGCCATGTTCCGTACTTCCTAGTAGAATTGCGAGCAAGACAATTCGTCCTGCTACTTTCCTTTCTTAAGACCTTGAATATGTGTTTCTGCCCCGTTGCTGGTGCAGTCAAAAGGCTGCAAGTTATCTTCGTATTTGTCACTTTCTTTAGCATTTTCTTTCTTGATGCAGTGTTCCTTTGTGTCTCTATACTGCACGCTTTGTGAATGCTCCATATGTCTCTGTGTGTTTAACATGTTTACTGTTCATGCGGTCTTCTCCCAGTAACCTGAGCTATTCCTTTCATTACCCTTAGTATTTTCCTTACCCTTAGTATCATGACCATCTTAGCCAGACCCAAATGCCTTGTAAAATGTGAACAGATATACGTTTGGTTTATCTAGCTACACTCAAATGTACAAAAACTGGCAGGAGTGGGGAGTGAGAACAGGAGTAGGAAACTGTCAACATCCAGTCTTTGAAAGGAACATAAGCAATGTTTTTTTTTTAAAAAAATGTTAAGTAGGAAAAAATGTGAAAAAGAGCAAACCAAAAAAAGAAAGAAATGAACCCTTCCCCAAGATTATGTAGTACGGACTAGAAGTGGAAGCCATTGCAAGGTAGCTAGCCGTTCGACCCTTGCTAGAGCTACGGATGCCAGGGTGAGTTTGGGTTATTATTTTGTGTACATGGTAGAAAAATGTTAACAAACTAGCAAACTAGACACTTACATTTTTAGCTGATTAACAATTTGGAAGCCTTGCAATGGGAGCAACTTGTAAGTTGGAGGTCAGACGTGTTGGATAAGAGAGGTTCTTCCTTTAGCATTGTCTTTAGCAAGGAACTCTTCAGGATGGGTTTTTGAGTGATGGCTTATAGCTTTTGTTTATTAAATTGTAAAGCCTCTCTATCTCGTTTCAGTATTTTGAAGAAGCATGTCGTATTGAAGTGGGGGATAATATGCGGACATAGTTGATTGGTTAAAGCCTGGGGAATTATTTGGTGGCTAGCGCAAGCTTGTTGGTGGTTGTTGTTGTGGTTGTTGTTTTTCACTCAAACCTGTGAGTAATCCACAAACGATGACGACATTATCGTGATTTTCAGTGTGGACTGTGCAACCTTGGCAGCCCTGTTGAGAACAAATTGTACCGTCATCAACCGGTGCGGAAATGCTTGCCGAAACACTCCGCTTTTGCGTGCAGACTCCAGTGCAGCAATTGCACCGGGAATTAGTCAGCGGTCCGAGTCCTGCAGCTGCAGCATGAACAAGCCCTTAGCGCACGCTGGCCCTTACTCCCAAAGTGGACGGTCCACTTGTACTGACCCTTGGATTTGCGTCCATGACGGTTGAGCTCTTTAGGAAAAAATTAATCAGATTAAATAACGGCTTCATCAGGTGAGAGTCCATTTGTACATGCTGGTGTCCCTCCCCTGAAAATATGTGAATACAATGGTCTTCCACCTTGGATACCAAAGGCAAAAAAATATATATATATCCCCATTTGCTTTCTAACAGTAATGTAGTCTGTGTATTTTCCACCATAGATCAGCTTTCCCCAACTGGGGTGCCCCCCCCCGGTGTTTTGACTACAGCCATCATTATCCCCCAGTCACTATTGCTATCAGGATCATGGGAGTTACAGTCACAGACGCCTGGAGAGGATGAGGTTGTGCTAGACTAAGGCCTGTACTGTACTAACGCCTCTACTAAGGTTTAATTAGGAAAAATGCTGGGTGAATCAGTCCCATTATATTACTCCAAGCTGCCTTTTTAACTGAGAGACGTCCTGAGCCTCTTGTACCTTGAGACACATTGGGTGGGATTATTTCACGTGGGAGGTGTAAGACCCTGGAATACAAACCAAAGGATTCAAATTACCAGAAAAGAGATTCCACCTAAACGTTAGGAAGAATGTCTTGGTTGTAAGAGCTGTGCTGTAATGGAATAGGCTGTTTTGGAAAGTGGTCGACTCTCCTCGTTTCGAGACCTTTAGATAGGGGTTGGATGGCCATCTCTCAGGAGACCTTTAGTTGTGTATATTCCTCAGAGTTAGGTTAGTGGTCCTCCGGGCCCGTTCCAATTGCTACGAGTCTATGGAATTCTGTAGTTAAAAGGATCTGAGAAAGTTCCATGCTGGATAAGGTCTGTTTTAGCACAGTGATTTGTTCCCAGCTAAAGCTGAGGAAAGTTACTCTTTGGACTACAGTTCCCAGATTCCCCGGCCACCATGGTCCCTAGCCCCTGCAGTCCAGTCAAGTGATGTTTTCCTGGTTCTGTAAGAAGAGTGTCTCCAGGGCCTGCTTAATCTGTTGTGTAGGGAAGTTTTTTGCTTTCTTTATTCCAGGGCCTCTGGCGCACAGCAATAGTGAAGCTTTTTTTTTAAAAAAAGAGTAATGCCAAAAAGTAACTTTTCCAAGCATTGTTCCAAACATTACTTAGTCAAATGTTCCTGGGAAGCTCCCTAACAGGGCGTTAAGCCAAAGCCTTGTACCAGGTTGTTTGCCCCAGCCCGTTTTTTTTTCTTTTTTTTTTTCTTTTTGCCATTTTAAAAATCAGTCATCTGGATAATTAAAACAAAAAGGTAACTGGCATTGCTTTGGCTTTGCTTTATCCAACTGAGAGGAAAAGAAACACCACTATTCTGTGTTTCGTACCACACTGACGACAGCACTGACATGCATGTGTGAAGATAGTGTATGAGACACACACAGTGTGTTGTGTGTCAAGAAGTTGGCTGAAGCTTTTGACACAACCCCAGCAGCTTCCTAATCTGGGGCCCAAGAGCACTACTCAGGAGTATAACTGTGGAGGTGGAGAGAATGAGGACATTGCCTCCCAGAATAAGAATTCTGCTCTCTCAAATAAATTTTCTATTCAATGCCCAAATCTCTGGTATTGCAGAGTGGGGGCTTTACCACACACTGGGTTTGTTGCACAATTGCACTGGCTTAGTTCTGTGTTTGATCGCTCCTTATCACATGATATCATCACTCTCCTGTTGTTGGATTGCATTCCTATCGTTATTGGGTTGCCTCCTTTGGACTCGATAGCACTTGCGGTCTCTCGATGGAGTTGGACTCAACGGCCCTTGTAGTCTCTTCCAACTCTATGATTCTGTGATTCTTTTCATTCACGGGAAATACATGTGTATTCTATAGGAAATACACATACTGGCTGCAATAGTGCTGCTTTTCCTTTATTGCCTATTCATGTGGTCCTTTCGTTTTGCTGCAGTTCCGGTATTGCAGCAAGCATTGGTGTTAGCAAGCATTGTTCCCCCCTTTCCCCCTCTCTCTCCCCAAACAGAGTGAGCAGGTCAGCGAAGTTGCTTTTACTCCACTCCCTGGTATTTATTTTTTATTTTTTTATGTTTTACTTTTGGTGTAGTTGTGGCCCGGGAAGACCAAAATGGTGGCACGGAAAGAAAAAACAATGCCGAAATTGTGGGAGGAAGTTCCATGACATCACCAGATTACACAGTTGTGCGGTTTCGGCAAAGAGGAAAAAGAAGAAAAATATAACACATGCGCTAGGTAGCACAGACATGGGAAGAGGGGTGGGGTCGGTGAGGTGGGCAGTTTGGTGCCTTACTAAACTGGCAGCATAGCATTACTGCAGAGGCGGTGTGGCAGTGATTGTTTCTATACTGGTGTGTTTCCATTTCCTTAAACAACATAACTGTTCCGACACAACAGGTTGGTGTGATAAAGACACTGATAATTGTTCACACCTATAATTCTACAAACTTTGGTTAAGCATTTAAAAATACAGTTCAGGCATCCAAAGATAAGAGGCAGGCAAAGTTACCAAGAGAATGCCAACACAGGAAATAGAAGTGTTCTAGGTGTGAATGATTTCAACATCTCGCTCTCTGGAATACTTGACATTTGGGAGAATGAAGGGAAATTTCATGGGTAAGGGAGCCAGAATTCTTATTGGGGAGCAACACTCTCATTTTTGCCCTCCCTCCGTAGCTACATCTCTGGCATTGATGTGTTTAAAGTCAGCATACTGTGGTATATTTTGGTTATATGAGTCTTTGCGCTGGCGGGACCCCCCCCCCCACAGTTTTAAGTTTTTGACTGCAAAGTCGTATCAGTACGATATAATCCCTTGGGCTTGGCATCGACCATTGTCACAAATTCTTGGTGATTTTTTTCCCGTGCTCTTTTGCATTCTTGAGTTTTCTGTTGCATAAGACAGATAAGACAGATGCAGCGGTTCACCTGTTGTTTACTGGGTGCAGATTTCTTTCACACCACACAGTGAGAATTATGGTATCACTTTGACTGTGGCAGCTGCATCTGTGGAATCCTGGGATATGTCATTTGGGGAAGCATTGCAGCTTTTTAACATACAAGTTTATGTACCCTATCAAACTACAGTTTCGAGGATTCCACAGGATGGAGTCAAGGACACTTAAAAGTGGTATTGTAAAGCGTGAAAGAGACCAAATTGGGAGGGCCGTAGCTCTCTCTTTTCTTTTCCTCTTGTAGCGATTGTAATGCTATTGCTGCTTTTTTTGGTGAACACTGAATTTGCGGGGCATGTAATTTCCCACATAGGTAGACAAGGGGCAGGAGGACATACTTGTGGTGACCCGTACAAATATGAGGTGTGGCTGCACAGCCCCCTTGAGAATTGTCTTTGCTGGATTTGAAGAGTCACCTACCCTCACCCATCTCACCCACAAGGACTGTGATCATACCCTCCAGCTGTCCCAATCTGACAGGGGCAGTCCCAATTAGTTCTCTGTCATCCCATTTTCAGTTGCTTTTAAAATGTCTCAGTTTCTTTCTCCTCCTCCCACTTTCCCCATTTGTTCTCAGCGTGTTTCAGTTGCTACAAATTGTGTTAAAAATGCAAAAGTGGTTTGCACTCAGTTAACTGAGCAGGGTAGAGGAGGGGTGGAATTTTGCCCTTCCCGGAAGGTTTCGGCAAAAACAAACTGCTGCAGCTTGAGGTCCAGTGGCCGTGTGCTGTCCACACAATGCCCACCCCTGCTGTATTTGCCCACATAGGCCTGGATACAGGGGTTTTGGTACACCCCACTCCAACATCTGGGGCCTTGGCCGCTTTCTCCATTCGTATCATCATATTCCCCACCTGTCCTGATTTGGCTGGAACAGTGCTAATTAATCCTCCACCAACCTTCTTTCTCAGTTACTCTTAAAATGTCCTGGTTTCTGCCATCACTTCCCCCTTTGTGCTCAGCTTACTTTAGTTGCACAAACTGAGTTCAAAGTGCAAAAGTAGTTTGCACACTCAGTTGACTAAGCAAGAGGGAGAGGAGAGGAGGGGGTGGAATCTTGTCCTTCCCAAACTGCTGCAACCTCTCCCAGCTTGTGTCTTTTCCCTCATTAACAACTTTTGCCATCTTGACTGCTCTGAGGTTGTTTGGCCACGTGTGCCCCAGGGTGAAATCTGTGAAATGGTTGAGCCTTTGCAAGATGCAGAAGGAATTGTACCATTAGCCTTCATCCTTTCTTTGACAGATCATTTCTGATGTCCGTAACTTGAGTGCAATTAGGCCAGAACTAGGGAAATGTGACCTTTTTGGATGACAACTTCTAGTTTCCCCACGTGGGCTGCCTAGGGACTTCGAGAGTCATCCAAAAAGGCCACGTTTCCAAGTTCTGAGCTAGGAGAATTTTAGACCCTGGTCCAAATACTCTTATAAGGCTTTACGGGGTTTTTAAAAGTCATTTGTATTACTTCTTTCGTAAAGCATATACAGCTTATACTTCTCTGCCGCCCATGCTCTCGTTTCATGCTTTACAACTGCAGCTACGTTCATGCAAGTGCTGGCAAATGAACAAATCCATTTGTCTGTCTTCAATTAAGGAAAGAAAGAAAGACTCTGAGCATGTACAGTGTCGTTTAAAGCTTATACTTGCATCAGAGCACCTCCATGACTGCGAGGAACAAAATGGAGTTTGCTTCTGTTGCCCGGATGCTGTGGAGTGGAAAACAAGCACCATTTTGTTGCAGAAAAGGCGAATACATTGTCAGACTGAAAATGTTGCCGTGAGGATCTGTGAACCTATACATGCTCAACCGGCAATCCTGGTTTTCAAATGTTGTGTTTGCAAATAAAATGTGAAAACATTTTGAAAAGGAGTTTTAAAAATAACATAACAAGAAGGTTTGCTGTGGCGATGAGCGTCAGCCTAGGTGGGCCTCTGGCTTGCTTATGATGACGCAGATGCTGATGCTGGAGAGCTGCTCTCTCCCTCATCTGCTGCTCTATTAAATGGTCCCTTGGGGGACCCTGGTCTGTGGCAGGGTCTTGGATTTTGGCCCTTTAGTCCAAACCTAGCTGTGCCACTGCCTCCATCTTTATTTATGTTACTACTCATGTGCCAATGGCACGCCCTCCAAACTGTCCCAATTTAGCAGGGACAGTCCTGATTAATCCTCTCACTTTTCCGACTGCTTTTAAAATGTCTCAGTTTCTCTTCCCCTCCTCCTACTTTTCCCCTCCATCCTCAACTTCCTTTGGTTGTTGCAAACTGAGTTCAGCATGCAGGAGTGGTTTGTATTCCGTTAACTTAGCAGGGGAAAGGGGAAAGGAAGGGACAGAATCTTGCTTTTCCCAGCGAGCTCGGAGGAAAGCAAACTGCTGCAGCCTCTCCTAGCTCCTGTGCTCCTCATCATTAGTAAAACTTGCCATCTTGATCACGCTCTAATGTTGCTTGGCCACATGTGTCTGCATTTTTTTCGGCTGTGAAAAGCTGGAGGTGTACCATTGTGTACTCACTGCTTACTGTCATATGCCACCAACCTCTTTAGATGGGCCATTTAGACTGCATTTAAAAGCAGCATCCTTATGCCTCCCCTTTCTTCAAATAACCCCTCCTCTGCCCCAAATGGCTTAATGATTAACATTTCAAGCAAAGGCTCTGAAAATCACCTGCGTGCTGTAAGAACCAGCTTAGGCCGGGAGTTTGCATAATGCTCGAGAGGCAAGGTCTTACTGTGTTTGGTGATAATTGTCAACGGACGGTGGGAAGAAGTAGCATAAAGTCACTGCATTTTTGCTCTAAGCACCCGTTTGACTCAAGCTCATCAGTAACGCACTGGCTGGGTAGAATGTGCTAGGTTCATTCGCTTGCATCTTTGTCTGTCGTTCTTGAGGATGATGTGAGAGATCTCTGCTGGATGATTTGTCCAACTGAAACAAAATAGCTTGCTGTGTTACTACCCAAGAACCAATATTCCTAACCATCTTTTTCATACTCCCCATGTGGATAGTTTAAGAAGACGTCATAACAATATTTAATGCTTCTGTGTGTGTGTGTGTGTACGTGACTTCAAGTCATCTGTCGGCTGATGGCAACCCCATGAATTCCATGAGGTTTTCTTAGGCAAGGAATACTCAGAGGTGGATTTGCCAGTCCCTTCCTCTGAAATATAGCCTACAGCACTTGGTATTTGTCGTCTTCCATTTGTTGTCTCCCATCCAAGTACTAACCAGGACTGACCCTGCTTAGCTTCCAAGATCAGATGCGACCTGGACCTTTTACGGTATTTTGGTGGCCATTTATTGACTATTTGGTACTGTTTCTCTAAAATGTTGCTTCACTGATCATTATCTTGCTAATCTGTACAACCGCCTTGTCAGGTAGGCCTAATATCATTATCCCCAGTTGCAAGTTAAACTCACGGAGAGTGGGTGAAGGCGTAATGCTTCCTCAGGTTCACTGCAAGAACATGTATGTGGCTCAGCTTACTCTTAAAACAAAGTGAAAATTGGGGAGAGGCAGAACATGTTGCATGATAAGGAGAATGTGTTGGACGAGAGAATTTATTTTTTGTAATTGCTTCACATCTTCCAGGGTTTGGCTGTCATCAGCCCAGGTCCCAGTCAAACTGTAGAAAGTATAGATTTGCAGTGAAGCATGTTGTAAAAACAGGAACCTTCCTTCTTGAAAACTGGCTGAATTGGATGTGAAGAGAGAGGGGAAAAAGAATAGATTTCTCTGTTGCAGGAAATGAATTCTAGCAGCAGAAACGAGTTTGGCGCTATACGGAAGAGGTGGCACTGTGATCCTTGCATAACTCATGAACTGAACTGTCTTTGTTGCTCAGTGGTGATGGAAAAGCTCTCTGCATGTGTTCTGGAGCATGTTCCTTATTATTATTATTATTATTATTATTATTATTATTATTATTATTATTAAATTGCAACATTTGGAGGAGAAGGAACAGTTATTGGTTGGAAAGCTGATTTTTTAAAAAAATAATTAACATCCAGAGTCTGGTTTATTGAGACTTTGAGCAGTTCTGGTTTAATTCTCAGATCGCACAAATGGGGAGACTCTCCAGGCTGAGAAGTTTTGTGGAACCACTATAAGTGCAAACAGCTTCAAAGAATGCTTGTTTCCTACAACAGCCTTTTGCAATGAAGGGCCCCCTGGATGGGCCAGACTGCAGCTTCTATCATCCATAAGCATAGGGCTCCAAGCTGGGAAAGACTGTGCTACAGGATACGTACCCATCAGGGCCAGATTGCCCGTGGCTCAGCTGGTGCCGTTGCTTCCTGCTCCTCACTGGCAGGGGGCCAGCACGGAAGGACGAAGGTGTTGCTTGCTTCCTTTTCGTCACCAGTCCCTTCTTGAATTTCCTGATGTTTCTAACTTTTTATCAGAATTTTGTGTCTTGCTGGAGCAAGAAGGCATGGGATCTGGCTCACTGAAATTGCAGGGCTTGAAAATGGATTTGCACCTGAAGATTTTTGTGCTGATATTGCATTTTCTATTTTATTTACGGAGTCATTTATATATTTTATTTCTGCAGCCTCCATTCCTAAAATAGCCCTCACATGTGCACAGAATAGCGTATACTCTTGGGAACTGTTCCAGAGCCACAGCCCCCTTTATCTAGCCTTGACGCTACCATATATACTCCAGCTGTCCTCACTTGTCAGAGACAGTCCCAGTTAATTCTCTATCATCCCAGTTTTTCAGCTACCTTTACAATATTACAGTTCCTCTGTCCTCCTTCCACTTTGTCCTCAACTCACTTCAATTGCTCCAAACGAGTTCGAAATTCAAAAGTCATTTTCACTCGATAAAATCAGCAGAGGTGAGGAGGGGGTGGAAAGTTACCTTTCTCAGTAGGCTCAGGCAAAAGCAAACTCTCCTAGATTGTATGTTCTTCCTCTTAATCACTTTTCCGATCTTGACCACACTCTGGTGTTGCCTGCTCAAACATATCCTGGTTTTAATCTGTGAAATGTCGGAGGCTATGCGCTAATGCTAGGTGAGTTGCGTGTTTGAGGGGAGCGGTGTTTTCTTTGGTTGACGGCCGGTGCGTCCGGTGCCTGCACGGTTTGCCAGAGAGTTCTTCTCCGACCGCCCCTCTCCTCTGTTTTTCCCCCCAGTTACATGGTTCGGGTGCGGGCTGTGGTGATGACCCGAGACGACTCGAGTGGGGGTTGGGTGCCCATGGGCGGCGGCGGCCTGAGCCACGTGATGATCTGCAAAGTCCGACACCCAGAGGAAGGACGACATCGCCAGTACCTGATCAGTGGGGAACGCCTCCGGGACCAGACGGTGAGATCTGAGGAGGGTGGAGGACAGCATCTAGAAACGCCAGTTGCACGAAACAAAACGTACTTAACTTTTTCCAAAATGTCCTCTGTGGCAGAAGCGGTAGGAGGCAGGGGCAAAGATCGTGTCAGACTTGCATGGCTACGTAGCAGACTTTAGGAGTAACTGGAAGCAAATCATTAGTTTGGGTGTCAGACCTCTGATTCCTTCGTTCTTGCGAGAACTGGTGGCTTTCACGTCAGTGGGGTGGTGAATCCACTCCAGGGTTCAACTGAACATCAGAGATTTTAGGCTGAACCTAGTTTGGTGATCAGGCTCAATAACTTGAGTTTCGGATGGAATCCCAGGCCACCCTGTCAACTTACAAAACACCAGCTACCGCTGACCCAAGATATAACCGAGCTCCATTCTACCCCACCTTCTCTCATTTTGCAGCACAACTAACTTCTGACGCTACTTTTACAGTTACAAGAGTGAAGCCTCGCTAGACGGTGCTGGTGGACTATTAACATGGTTCATCTGCAGGGCCACGCTGTGGCGTGCGCGGCAGCCTGTTGTGCTCTGTTGTAGATGGCCAAGGCAGTAAGGAAGCAGGGTGTGTATTTGGTACCACCTGCAAGGGGCCATTCAGATATTTTTTTTAGAGAAAAGCAACTTTTATATATCAATAACTTAGTTACTTTTGAGAAGCGGGGAATGTAGACAGCTACCTTTTAAAAACTGTAACAAAATACCAGCGTGGGCAGGAACTTAGTGCTGTAACTGTTATTAATATTTTGAAAAAAGCAATTGTTTTGAGCTCTGGCCTTGCAGTGTCACTACCTGGGCTTGTTTATGGCAGTGGTGGGGTGGGGGTAACCGTGTGTGTGAGAGAGAGAGAGAGAGAGAGAGAGAGAGAAAATGAGAATGAGTGTAAAATCGGCTGCTCCGGGCATTTGGTCCAGCCGGATGCCGGTGGGCAGCCGCATAAGAATAGCTGTGAAGGCTTTTAGCGGCTTTTCCCGTGACACTCTTCTCTCTCTCCCTGTAGACCATCTTGGAGTGCGCGCTGAAGAGGGACCTTGTCTACAACAAGGTGAACCCCATTTTTCACCACTGGAAAGTGGGGGACAACAAGTTTGGTCTCACTTTCCAGAGCCCCGCGGACGCCGTGGCCTTTGAAAGGGGCGTACAAGCCGCCTTGGAGGAGATCGCCGAAGGTGAAGAGGGGGCAGCGGGGAAGCGGAGCCGGGAGGGAGGGGGCAGGAGTCGTACGATGAATTGCAGAGGGCTGGCAGAGAGGGAGAGGGGCGGCAGCAGAACTGGCAACTCGTGACCTGGGCGGGGTGGGCAGCCTTGTCCCAAAATGATGCTGGTGGTGTGTCAAGTATTCCCGCGCTTCTCGCCTATACAGCCACCGATGAAGTGAAGGTCCCTGGTTCAAATGTTGACTCCATCACGGACTCACTAGGTGGCCTTTGGGGTAAAATGAGGGGGGCAGCTGTGTGGATGTTGACGGGGGCTCATTTTCACCCCTTGGCCTCCTATGGGCCACACCTGTCCATCGCGTCCCATAACCATCACGATATTTGGTTGTATTACAGCCAGAAGTGTGACTGGAGGTCGCTTCCGGTAGCGATTTTGGCCAATACGTGGCCAAACGCGAAGCTGCTTTTGTAGGGGTTGGGGTTCTGGGGAGGCGTGAGGGACACCAGGGAGCATGGAACACCAGCGTTTGGTCTGATTTCGGGACAGAAGTGCCCCCAAACTGCACATTTAAAAAAAAAAAATTGGTGGGGTTTGGGAAACTCGGAGGGTTTTTGGGAGCTGCCAAAGTGGTTTGTAGGGGTGGCATGCAGCATCACTGCAAGTTTGTATATTTCAGCCTCATTGTGCTCCCTGCGTCAACAACATGGGTTGATGATTGTACCGTTCTACCTTGCAAGGAGGTGTGGTTGGAAAGGAGTGGTCACGGTACTGAATCTAGCTCTCTGGGCTTTCCCAGCTGGCTGCCTCTTTTTCCTGTAACGCTGTCACTAAGCTTCCCGGCTTTAGTATGAATCTCTTTCTTCACTCCAAAACAGTCTCTCCTAAGGCTTAGCTGCCAGCAGTGAGAGCTTTAACCTAAAATACCTAAAATATGCTGACGGTTTTGTCCCTACCCGTTTGCCTTTGGCTCCACCTGCCATCGGAACATGGCTCACAGGAATTTCTCTGAAGTTGAATTAAGTCTTTGGGCTGAAAGCGATTTCCTGCGTTTATTGCAAAGATGACTGTGATTATTAATGTTTGAAAAGAACTATGTAAGTGCTATATCATAATTATGAAAATAATTAGTATTATTTATATAAGGCTTGCTGTTTTACATAGGGGCTTCCTGGTAGTTTAATTTTATGTGTCGGCTTATTATTCCCCCCTTTCTTCCTCTCAGGTTCCCTCTCACCTTCCTCCACTTCCTCCTCCTGCCAGGATGAAGTTGAAGGGAAGGACGAAGCTCTTACAGTAAGTCTGTTTTCTGACTTCAGGCTGTGCAGAAGTGAGATCAGGCTTAATCTTGAACAATATTTGGTACCAGTCATGGAATTCAGAACTACTAGAATCCAAGGTTTTTTTTTCCCTTTCATTTATTAAAAAAGTAAGCTTCTGTTCCTTGTAATTGTCAAAGTAGGCTTGAAAGTGTGTGTCTAATACATAATGAATTTTCGGAAGGCAAGCTCTGGGACAGAGCTTGGAAAAATTGTAATTTGGGCTATAGTTCCCAAATTTCCTGCAGCCAGTAAAAAAAAAAAAAGTAAAACTCTGCTCTAGGAACAGATAGTTTGGGTCTGATAACCAGTAGCCAAAGAAAAAATGCCTTCGTATATTTAGAGACCAAAGTGAAATCCAAATTTGCATTAAAGAGCTCAAATTTGCAAGTTCTGCATGTTGATGATGAGATTACCCTTGGTTTGGGATTGCTGCTAAACTTTTTTTTTAAAAAAAACTTCAGTTTAAGACTACAGTCATACTACAGAATTATAATGCTATTTCATTCTAACTGCCGTGGTTCCATCCTATGGAATTCTGAAATTTGTATTTTGTGGAGGGGCATTTAAAATTCTCAGCTATAATGCCCTAGTAGCTCACCAATCTACAAACCCCAGGGCTCTGTAGGATGAAACTAATGTAGTTAAAATGGGAAGACAATCCTATAATTCTTAGGGTGAATAGGCCCACAGGTTTAGTGCATGTTTAACTTTAATCATGGTTCCTGAAGCTCCGTTTGGGTGCTGTTACTTGAGTGAGGCATAGTCAGAGCCTGGAAAAGTTACTTTGTTGTAGTAAAACCGCCAAGCGTCTTGTGGTACCCTAAAGACACCACTCTTTTCTTGAAGTCTTAAGGTGTCACAAAACCCTTTGATGCTGTTGTTGTTTTCCTGTCGCTAGCCAAGTTAGCTGTGAGATTCTGGGAATTACAGTCCACGAAATAATATCCTCCAGTTCTGGGTATGATGAATGGAAGGCGGTCCCTTTGGAAATTGTACCTTCTTAGCAATGGCTCTTCTCTTTAGGTGCACACAGACAGCGAATCCTCTTCAAACAGCCAGAAGGAAATGCTTCCCAAACCCATCACTATTGTAACCAGTGAGTCCTCATCCAGCTGCTACATCCGTTCCCCCATCTCAGAAGAGTTCTCCTTCAGCACGCCAAAGGGGGCAGGGTCGACTGGACCAGTACGTGTCTGGGGGCTTCTTGGCTAAAGGAGGCAGTCGATTTGAGGACCCCTGGTTTCCTTAGAGAGCTTTCCAGACCCGCGCTCTGATAGAGAGTGCAGGCAGCAATTAGAGATCCTGATTCAGGGGTAAAGACACCAGTGGCTTATCGAAACAAACTAAAGTTTTTATAATAAGAACACCATGCTAAGTTAGGAAACTTAATCAGAGTTCTAATATAAACCTAGCTTCATTCTAGGGAAGAGCTGGGAGAGGACTGACAGGGAGAGAAGATTTGGGAGAGAACATCCCTAAGAGCACCAGTTAAATTCACAAAGGAATCAGGCTAGGTGGACAAGAAGGGAGGATTCTTTGGGTCACTCAGACTGTTTCGTCCTATTACTGCACCCCTCTGAGACGCTCTTGATGCTTTATAGCCAAGCACTGTTGCGCTTCTAACATGCTGCAAGTTTGGAAAATGCCTCCAGGCAAATAATAAATGCAGAGGGTTGGAAAGAACTCTAGGGCCACCTAGTCCAACCCCTCTCATACTGGGAAGCCACAGTTAAAGTATCTCTGAGAGATGCTCATCCAGTCTCTGGCCGTTTCCGCACAAGACTGTTATAGCACTATGATTCCACTTTCAACATCCTATGGAATCCTGGAGTTTGCAGTTTAGGGAGGCCCGTCCCTGAACTGCACACCCCAGGATTCCATAGGATGTTGAAAGTGGAATAATAGCGCTGTAACAGTCTAGTGCAGGACTGGCCCTAATTGTTGGGATGTCAATATCCTTGCATCCCACCTCCTTGGCCCACCAGACTTTTATAACCCAAGGAAAAAGCCTTCTTCTTTCTTCCTGGATCGGTGTCAAGCTTCCTTCCCTCCTTCCTTCCTTCCTTCCTTCCCTCCTTCCTTCCTTTGCTCTTGGGAAGGAAGCACTTAATGGTTTCTTAGCAACCAGCTTCTTTGCTATCCATTTTTGTTGTCATCCCTGTATCCAAGCTGCTCTTTGGATGGCATAAATACGAGTTTCTTTTTTCTGATTTTTATCCTCACAAGCAAGTGGGTTGGACTCACGAGTATCTAGTCTGAAATGAGCCAAGGAAGACTGTGGCTAAGGAGAGGCACAAACCTAGATTTCTCATTCAGGCTACTTTGCCACATGACAGTGGAAGCAGTAGCCAGTAAATTTGTTAGCTTTTAAAGTGTTATTTTTGCGCTAGGTTCGGCCATTCCTAGGTATTTTGAATTAAGTCCATAGCATCAAGCCATTCTGCTTGCTTTGACCTCTTGCAGAGTGCCATGTTGTTCTGAAAAGCAGACAGATCTAACCGCAAATTTTTGGTAAAAGACTTGGTTTTAACTGTCATGACTCCCCCACCCCAGACGTATGGGAAATCTAGTTTGAAGAAAAGTACATTGCTCTGGAAAGAACTAACCTCACTCCTTTCACTGACCTATAGAATCCTGAGATTTGTAGTTTGGGGAGAGACATAGCATTCATCTTTGCTCAGCTGAACTACAGCATGAGAGTTCAAAGAAGAATTCTCAGTACCGCGCCACCAAACTACAAATCCTGGAATTTCATAGGTTGGAGCCATAGCCATTAAAGCGATATCAGTGCATTGTTACTGCGTAGTGTAGATACACCTTTTCAGAGCCCTGTTCCAGTACTGAAACCACTTACATGATGCTGGCTCTTACATGATGATTAAACCAGCTTAAGTCACACTGTAGGCATTGCCTGGGGTTTCTTGAGACCTGAGTTCAAGTTCTGCTTCTGCCTCATGAAGACAAAGGTGCCATTTTTTCTCTCTTCTTTCTTACACAGCAGGTCCAGCCCCAGCCTTTGCAGCAGTTGACCCTTCCGGATGAGGAGGAACTGGAGAACATCACCCCTTGCAGAGACCTCTGGGTGACCAAAGGCTACGAGGACTACCGCCGGGCTGTGGTCCAGAAGCACCAGCCGGACCCTGACAAGATTGATATGTGCGTCCACTTCAAGAAGGGTGGAGGAAGCGGCAAGTCATTGCGGGAGAAGGAGTATAGCTTCCCACCCGGGGCCGAAGGGCGGCTCAAGGACCCCAAGGCCTCCCCCTCCTGTCGGATCCATGGCACCCCTTCACCCCCCAAACACAAGCCTCTGAAGGAGCAGCAGCAACCGCCCCCGCTTGGGGCCGCAGGCTTGGAAGAGGACACGGTACCCTCTCGGTGCGTCTACTGCCGGGACGTCTTTAACAATGAGGAGAACGGGCGCGGGCAGTGCCAGGATGCCCCTGACCCCATTGGCCGCTGCGTCTACCAGTTCACCTGCATGTGGTGCGCCGAGAGCATGCTCTACCACTGCATGTCAGACTCGGAAGGGGAGTATTCGGACCCTTGCTCGTGCGACACTGGCCACCCCCACTTCTGCATCCGCTGGATGGCCTTGGTCACCCTCTCCCTTGTGGTCCCCTGTATGTGCTGCTACCTGCCCCTCCACGCCTGCCACTGGTGTGGGGAGCACTGCGGCTGCTGCGGGGGCAAGCACAAGGCTGTGCGGTGAAGCCGGTGAGGTCCAACACAGGGCGCTCACTTTTAGCCGTGGGGGCGGCAGCAGGCGTACGCCGGTGGCTCTCCGCAAAGCCAGAGGTTTTCTGGGGGGCTTCTGACCCTCCTTCGTCTCTCCTCACCCTCGGATCTCTTTCTGCTTCCCCTACCCATCTTATGTCAGTCTTGGGGAAAAGAGCGTTGTCTTCTGAGACACACTGGTGGAATTCCTGTTTCGTTTTGTTTTCATTTCCCAGTTTCCAAAAAAGCGGGAGGGGGGAATCCTTGTTACAAGAAAATGATCAAGAAAAGAGAACACAATCGAGAAAGGACAGACCAAGGAAAAAACACAGTTGGACATTTTTTAGTGGGCTTGGCAATGAGATGTTGTTGGAGGGGAGATAACACTGTTTTTTTGTTTCATTTTTAAGAAAAGAAGTGCATAATTGGGAGAGAAATGAAAGCGATGACTGCCCAGCGAGTTGGAGGTGCCATCTTTTCTCTGCCTCCCATCTCACGCCTTGAAGGTTGTGGCATTTTCAAAAAACCCACACAGCAAAGATACTAAGCTCCACTCTGGAGTGGGTGGTTTTGATTTGAAGGATTACGCCTTGCACAGCCCCTCGCAGCGCTTGTTGTTTGCAGGAGACGTTCCACCTTGGAAAAGCAATTTGATGACAGTTGTGGGCAATTTCTAGAATTGCCAGAATGAAAATTGAAGAAGGCTCCTATTCCTTTAATGGTTGTGTCGAACGGGGAATTTCAGCAGGTGTTGCTTAGTTCATTATTTCATTTATATGCAACCTTTCTTGTGGAGTCAAACTCAAGGCGGCTTATGAAAAGAATCAATTAAAACCTAACAGTAAAAATGTAAAAGCTATTATCATCACGTTAAAACAGTAAAACCTTTTTGAAAAGGCATACACGTAACAAAATAAATAAAAATAAAGCACACTTCCTAATTAGAAACCTCTCTGTGAGCAATTAGACCTTAAAAGGCTGCTTAAACCTTCTTTGCCTGTTGGCAAAAGGAGAGCCGGGAGGGGGCCAGCTTAGCTCCCCTCACACAGGAATTCCAGCGGGTGGGAGCAGCCACTGAGAAGGCTCTTTCTTGGATCCTTATCAAGTGATAAGCCTTTGAGGTGGTGGAACCAAGAGAAAACCCTGCCCTGTGGATATTAAAATGCTGGCAGTTTCATATAGGGAGATACGGTCTTTCGGATAGTCTGTACCCAAGCTGCATGGGTCTGTTGTAAAGTTGGTTGTTACCTGGTTGCATGGCTGGCAACACCTGCTGAAATCCCCTTTTTCATATAACCATTAAAGTCACAGGAGCCCTCTCCAGTTTTCAGGGTGGTAGCCCCCCAAGTGGTGTTGGGTTGCATCTGCCCTCATGGCTCAAAATTGGCGACGCTGTCTAGAAAGGCGGACTCGCAGTCCGACAGTGTCTGGATGGCTGAGTAACAAACTGGCCGCCCTGCTGCCAAGCGTTGGTGCACTGGGTTGCCCTTGCCCTGTTGGGCTTTTCCCCGTCTTGCTTACCAGTAACCCAAGGGGGCTGGGCACAGTGGAGGCTTATCTGGTACTTCCAGGATAAAAATGAACATGCCCAACCTTGGGTGGCAAGACATTAACACATTTAGCCCCTGGAGACATAATGGGTGAAAGGAGTCTTTTGTCTGTGTGCGGCTTTGCCATTCGGCTGTAATGGCTCAAATGGGTTCCAGTGGTGAGAGCCGTTCTCCCCTCTGTTTTTATCAACTGGAAAGTGGATACCAGACTTTTGTGCTCCAAAATGTAAGATAAGCTGTACCAAATTTTCTCTTTGGTGCTTCTGAGCCTTCAGTAGAGTTTTAGGAAAGGATAGAGAGAAAAACAAGGAGCCGTGCAAATTTGTCCCATGAAATGCAGTCAGGAGCTTTCAGGAGAATTTAGAAAGAGTTAATATGGACCAGTCCCCAGAATCCCCAAACCTGCTTGCTGCTGGCTGATAGATTCTGGGGATTGTAGTCCAAAATGTAACTTTTCTGAAAACCGCTTTGCAACCCTGGGGCTGCATTTCTCTATCAATTTTCCCTTGGTTACCCTTCGCAGTGTCTTTAAACTGGCCATTTGAATCCTTGCCAAAGTAAAAATTAAAAAGAAAAAATTTAATAACCTAAAACCTTGAAACTGTAGGGATTGTGCAACTGATCAGTGGTATCCAAATCATTATGGTTTGCATAATACAGTATATTAGAAGTGAAGGATGTGGGTTTTCTCAGTGCAAACCTCTGGTGGAAGTGGCTGTTTTGTTTTTTTGTTTTTTTCCTGATTTGGCCCAGAATATACAGGTATACCCCTGTTAATGAATTGGATGTATTCCTGGGCATGGCTTCTCTAGAAGAAACTTTAGTACTGGGACAGACATAACAAGGAAATAGGTCCCTACATTGCAAAAATTGGAAGTAGTTCAACATGTTTCAGCAACAGTATCCACGTGAGAAATGCAACTTATGCCAGGTAGACCTGGCATAAGTAAATAAAAACATTTGGAATCTTTTAGCGACCATATGAAAGCTTCTTCCAAATTGCATCCAGGGATTTATATTTCTTTCACTGCCCTCCATTTGTTATGATTTTAATTTGGTAGCCAAACTTAAGCACCTATACTTCTTTAAAATGCTAGCAATAGCTCGTGGGGCATGCCTGTGTGCTTCCCCCTTTTCTCTCTGTTTTCCTGTTCACACACACTCAGTAACTGATTCTGGAGGCAGCTGCCGTTCAACTTGCTTGTTGTGGGCAGGCACACGCTGCTGCAGTAGGATTGGCTAGAGGAGAATCCTGGCTCAGGCTTTAATGCATTGTTTACTGCAGACAGGCTGATGTGACCCAAAACCAAATGTCTGCGTTTCATAGAATCATAGAATCACAGTTGGAAGATACCCCAGAGGGCATCCAGTCCAACCCCCTGCAATGCAGGGGCACCCATCAAAGCATTCCCAACAGATGGCCATCCAACTTTCTATTTCTAAAATAGAAATAGTTTCTCCTTCATCTTTCTAATGCTTGCTAATGCTGCTGCAAAATGTCCAGATAGAGGATAAGGAGAAAAAGGGAGGCTTGGGGTGTAAAAAGACTTTGTAAAGACTTCTTTGCCAGAGGGTTTGCTGACTGAGATATGATCTTACTGTACTATGTTTTATAATGAGGCATTAATGCTTTGTGCTCAACACCCAGATTCAAAAACTGGCAGAATATCCTCAAGAATATCTGGGGGCAAATAATTTTTGAAAACTATTTTCCAGATTTTTTTTTTTACCATGGGTTCACAACAGTAGCCTTGGGGGCTGCTTATGGCGTAAATAGATCCCAATTTGCCCATCCCTGTGATAGATGCTCTCCTTCCCTTCGAATGGAGGTGGAGTTAAGTATCTTTGGAAACTCTCTGAGCTTGAAGTTTTTTTTCTGCTGGAAACGTATCAAGAAGCATGTGGCTGTTACTACTGAAAGACATTTGCTTCTCCACTTCTACATTCTCACCGCGGGAACTCAAACTAGGAGTATGTAAAGGCTGAGGGAGTGGGTTTGCTTGGAGAAAAGTGTGAAAAACAAGTCTGTTTAAACAGAGAAGAGGGTGTTCATAGTACCCTTTTCTTTAATTCCCATGCATAGAGAATAAAAACAACTCGGAGCGGTATAGAGATTCCCTGAGATTTAGCACTGATTCTGTAGCATGTTTGGAACTTTAACAAATGCAGAAAGGGGTGGATCAGTGCAGTGGCTGGGATGTGGTACTTCTTGGGTGCATGATGGGATATGTAACAGAGTTAAAGGGCCATCCCAGGAGTGTGTGAAATTGGAACTACATATCCCAGAGTGCCCCTGTGTTGGCATGCCATATTACTCATAATAATATATTGAGAAAGTTATAAAGCCTTGTGGATTTTCTTAATGGCGGAAGAGTAACTTAGGACAAACATAGTTGGGTGCAAGATATAGCATTGCACTTTTAATATGATTGTTTATGCAGACAGGGTTCGGTTTACAGGGTACGTTTTAATGCCCTCGTTGTATACTTTCTGTTTGTATGTGTATAAGTTTGTGTGTGCGCACCTTTGTTAAGGTTTTAATTCTGAGACCCATGATGTGCAGAAAGCAGAGCTCACAGCGTTAGAGAAAGAAATGGGTGCTCTACAAGTAAAAAAGCAAGGAGGTATACTTCCATTTCCTTGGATTTATTATAATATATAGCGCAGCCTAAGTATCACAACTGTATGAGGCAACTAGATATATCCCACCATTTATGATTAACAGAGAGGTCTGGCTTTTCAGAATTCTTCATTTTTATTACATTTCTCAAACTTGCTTGCCTGTTCAATCCTAACAACATAAGCCTTTTATTTCTGAACAGGAGCCTTGGTACTACAGTTCCAACTTCTCTTTTCATCTCAGTCATTCTACTGTAGATTACTGCTGGTCCCACTGTACTGAGTGAGGAATTAAGAGCCAGTGAGTAAAAATTTAAGGCATTAGTTCAAAAAGAGGTGCTATATGACATTGGGAGAGTTAAAGGGACTGGTACCGTTTGACAAACCACTGTAACAGATTTCTTATGGAAAGACAAAGTAAACCAACATATCTTTGAACTTTTCACTCAGCTACTCAGGTGTGGAATACCACATTTCTGAAACATACCTTGTCACATCATTCGGAGAGGGATGGGGGCATAAATCTTGTTTATGAATAGCTTCAAAGTATATGTGTCAATGGCACATAGCTCAGTTTCTCTCTCCCTGCTTGTCAGGGCCATGTGTGAACAGTCAAAGAGAGGCAGAAAGCAGGCTAGAGATGCTCTGAAACAAAAAGGATGCCTGCAGATGTTGAAAGTGCAGAATGGAAGAGAGTTTGTGGAAAAACATCCCCTTAAAGCACACAGTCTACATAGGCTTCAAACAATTTTTGCCTTGTCATTATTTCACTCCCCCATCAGACACTGTAGTTAAATTTCTGCAGCTGTTTACTATGACAAACCAGTGTTGCTGTTTGATTTATATGTGCATATCTTAACTGTGCACTTACAGAAACATTTCTGAGCATTAGAAGCAAGCCTCACTAAAATAACAGGTCTTGTTTGGGAGTAAACTTCCTTAGGATCAGGACGGAGGTGACCCAGGATACCTTGTTGTGCCTGTGGCAGAAATTCCTAATGGCCCAGCACCAATTCCGGAGATACAGGCAGGGTCGTGGATTGGAGCAGAGCTTGGGAATTTTTATTTTGGGGGGCTTTTAACTCCCAAAATCCCCAACCAAGACTTTGCAAGGAAATCGGGAGGTGGACGGGCCCCTTCCCCAGAAGGGCTTCCAATCTAACACAGGACAAGAGACACTGGTTTGAGGGGCCTCCTCGAGTTCCAACGCTAGCTTTGCAAATAGCAGCTGTGTGCTGCCTTAGTTAATATGGGGCCTTCCATACCCCTGGATGATAGTCAATCCAAGGAGAACCTATGTGGGAGAACATGTTCTCGTCCCAATAGATTGTATCCCATTGGTAAGATCTAGCCGTCTTCCCCCACCCCAGCTCCCGCACATCCGCGGCGCCCCAAATCTGCCGTCCCAGGGCAACCGTCTTCCCTTTGCCTTGCATCCGGTTCACCCCTAGACTAGGCTGTGAAAGGCAATTGGAGAAAAAGTAGATGGACTCCCTAAGCCTTTTTCAGTTCTGTCTCATGTTTGATTTGGAAAATATTACACGGCGGTCCAGAGCCTCGCGGTCCACGTTTAGAGCGTGACCATTCCGAGCTTCGCACCGGTATGTTCCCGCCAGTCACAGAGGCTGAAATACCGATCACAGAACCAGGGAGCAGCAAAGGTGGTCACGAAGGGCGTTGTATATTGTTGCCTGAGACTGTTTTCATTCTGTTTTATACATAGAAAAGAAAAGGAGGGGTTAACGGAAATCAGAACAGCAGGGGGTAAGGAGGTTAATACTGCAAACATTATTAATATATTATTTTTTTTTTTGGTGTGGTTTCCAATCTGAATTTTTTCCCCCCTGTTTTTAGTATTTTATCAGATTTGTATATTCAATATTGTAATTTCTGTGTATTTTAAAAAGATGCTGAAAAGGGCGGTAGAGAGGACACTGGAAGAGAATGCTCTATTATTTAAAAATGTATGTTGTAAATTAAAAAAAACACACACACACACTCAAAGAAACAGCCTGGCATTCTGTTTGTTTCGTGGTCTCAAGGGGCGAAAAGGGTGCTGTGTCTTCTGTCTGTCTTTCTTTCCTTTTTTTGGTATTAGTCATTAAGCACAAAAGAAAAAGTAAAATAGCCTTAATCAGGTCTTCATGGCATTTTGGGGTAGCGTACACACCCCCTTCTGTTGCTGTCATGCGCCTTCAAGTTGAGGAGTGGGATTTTCTCGGCCAAGATTTGTTCAGAGGGGTTTGGCCATTGCCTCCCTTTGGAACTGTGAGGGTGGTTTGTCCAGGATCACCCGGGGGGGGTTTTCTGTGGCCGGGAGGGGGGTTTCAATGCCGGCCTCCCAAAGCCTTCCTGGTTTTCCACACGAGACTGTTAATCCACTTTCAACATCCTATAGAAGCGGTTTAGGGAGGGGCCTCGACACCTCAGGATTCCATAGGATGTTGAAAGTGGGAATCGTAGCGCTGCAGCAGTCCAGTGCGGACCCTGAGCACTCAAACCACGACACCCTGTTGCTCAAAATTTATTCAGAAGATTGCGTGGCGGAATGGGGATTCGAACCCGGGGCTCCCAGGCTCGTAGATCTTTTCGGATTTCCGCACGAGGCTGTTGTAGCGCTATGATTCCGCTTTCAACCTCCTCTGGAATCCTGGGGTTTGCAGTTTCGGGAGGGGCCGGCCGGCCCCTCCCGAAACTGCAAACCCCAGGATTCCAGAGGAGGTTGAAAGCGGAATCATAGCGCTACAACAGCCCCGTGCGGACATCCTGTACAGCAGCTAAAAAGCACCAGACCACTCCTCCCACCCTGTGGTTAAATTCGGAAGGATAAAGCTGACTTCTGAAGCACCTACCACACTCTTGCGGTTGAATTTCTACGGGACATGTCACTAGCATCCAAGTCCCTTTCCCCACTGGAGTGTCCCACCACTATTATTCCACTTTCCAACGTCCTACGCAAACCCCAGGATTCCATCGGAGGTTGAAAGTGGAATCACAGCGCTATAACCGCCTCGTGCGGAAATGGCCGGGGACATTTTTGAAAGCAGCGGGAGTGGGACAGCAGGGAGATTAACCGGGACTGCTCTGCCGCACTGGGGCCGCTGGAAGTATGTAATGTGTGGGAGAGCGCTCTGCGTATGCTCAGAGGCGCCCTGCGCCGCGAAGCGTGACGCCAACGGGGGAGGCTTTCGGCGCCGGCCGCCGCCCCCGCCTCCCCGCCAGGCTCCAGATCACACGGGGAAGATGGGCGAAGTGCTTATTGGACGGTAGGCGGCTTTTGACAAGCCCTGTCCCCCGCCTGGCTGGTTGCCATGGGGAAAAGGCAGGGCGTATCTAACCGCGGCCTTTAATTGGCTGAAACCTGTTCTCATATTGACAGACAGCTACTCATTGGGCGGCGGAGGCGGAGGGAGGAGGGACGGCAAGGTGCTTGTTGCTACGAGAGTATCTACCCGAGCCGAGGCTCCGCGAGGTAAAGATCTTCTCGGAATGCGCCTGCGTGAGCGTCACCCGGCCGCTTTCAGAGAAGACTCTTAATTGGTGGGCGGTAGAAATAGGCGACCGGAGGGGGAAATGAAAAAAATAAATAAATAAATAGGGTAGAAAAGTCTCTCATTGGCTAAAAAGACGACCAATGAAAAAGGCCATCGCGCTCTCCGGGAGGCGGTCCTACCTCGAACCAATGGAAAGCCAAGCAGAAGAGTTTTGCGGTCCCGCAGCTGGGGCGCATGCGCCCTTGGATCAAGGAAGGCAGAGAAGTGTTGGGCTGGAGGCTGCCGGGAGCATGGAGGGGGTCGGAGGAGAGGGGTGAGGAGGGGGTTTTCATGCCGTTACTGGGGGTGGGGGGTAAAAAAATTGAGCCCCCGACCCTGTGAGGGAAGGGGTGCGGAAGAGCGTTTGAAAACTCTTTCTCGCCTCATGTAGGGCTGCCAGGTGTCCCTTGTTCTAAGGCAGGGGTGTCAGACTCAGGCCGTTTCCGCACTAGCCTGTTATAGCGCTACGATTCCGCTTTCAACATCCTATGGAGTCCTGGAGTTTGCAGTTTCGGGAGGGGCCGCCCGGCCCCTCCCGAAACTGCAAACCCCCGGATCCCACAGGATGTTGAAAGTGGAATAATCACGCGAGAAGAGTGTAGTGCGGAAATGGCCTGTTTCATCTCGGGCCTCGTCAGCACGATGGTTGCCCTCAAAGGGCCAGTTGTATCTGTAAGACTGTATAAACGTATCTGCTCTTCTATCATGTGAAATAATTGCCTCTGCGTTCGATTATTATTCGTTTCAGGGCTAGTGATAATTAACCCTGAAACTAGAAGTCTAGGAAAAATAATGACAGTCAGATATTCAAGTGTACAATTATTGTACAATTTATTGAAAAATAAGTTTTGAAAACAAAGGGTAATGGTAATGAGGAGAGAAATGGAAAGGGAGTTCCTTGATCAAAGGGTGTGTCTTCTTTGTCCTTTGCTCACAGGTGCCTGTCTATGGAAACATTCGCTCAGGTGGCAGAGCGTGGCGTCTCCAGCCCACAGTTCACTGCGCTCTGCGCTTGGCTAGTTTCAGAGCTCCGAACCCTTTGCCCGCTGGAAGAGAACGTGAATCCCACTCAGGGTAGGAAGAAATCTTTGACATTATCACAGTGCTAGACATGTAGACATGCCCAGTAAGTGGCACTTGATGGCCTCCAATATATCCTATTAGAATTGTACACGTCTTTTTTTTTTTTTTTGGTATGGAGCCTCTCAGACTGGTACATTTTAGGGCTTCATCTTCTCTTAATCCATGACTGGTAACCTTAGAAGCTAAGCAGGGTCAGCCCTGGTTAGTATTTGGATGCAAGACCATCAAGGAATGCTGTAAGTTATATTTCAGAGGAAGGCAACAGCAAACCACTTCTTATTCCCTGCCATAAGTCAACAGGTGATTTGAAAGCACATATACATACACAGCCTCTGCAGAAATCACCCAGATGTACTGTAGCCCTGTGTATGATGTGCCCTTAAGGCACCATACTGCCCTGAATACCCCAATCTTGTCTGACTGCAGAAGCTAAGCAGAGATGGGCCTGGTTATTACTTCTATAGAAGACCACTGGGGAGCTCTTGGAAGGAATTCTGTGTGAAATCCAGGAGAGCTCTTGCTAACAGTCAGAGCTGAAGGTGGTGACCTAGATAGATCAGAAGTCTTAGTTTAGTTTAAGTTAGTTTCCTGTGTTCTGTATCTCTGGGTTTTTATTGTCTGGCTGTGTGTGTGATGCTGTTTTACATATAAACACATGGTCACTGAAGGAAGTGGGGAAGGAGATAGGGACAGGGTAACATTCCAGATTTCTGTAGAGCTGTCACACAGCAGAGGACATAGACTTGCTCTGTGATGCTCTAGACTTGGAACTAAATCTAATTTGACCTTACCAAAGCCAGGATGGTTCTGTTCCTTTTGAGCAGATACTGAAACAGTAATACTCAGCTAAACATTTTGTGTTAATATGGATTTGAATTTGGCTTTTCAAGAATGTTTTCCTGTCTCTTTTTTGTTACGTTGGAAGCCCTGACGGACAAGGAAGTGATTAATAAGCACTTGTAATAAAAAAAATAAATAATGTGTTTAAGTTATGGCTGGTATTGGTTGTATGTGGCCCTCCAGATGTTTTTGGACTGAAGCTCTCATAATCTTTCACCTAGCTGGTGAAGTTAGCCTCAGTGTTCTAAGCTCTCAAAATGTGAAGGCCCAAAGATACCCACCCCTGGTTTAGAGGGTAGTTGCAGCTGCCTTCCACTATCTGCCACTTGAGGCAGTTGATTCACTCTGCCTAAGAAAGGGGACAGTCTTACCTTGAACCACCGGTGGATCTCAGCCATCTCCTAGCACAGGAGTGGGCAACTGTGAAGTCTGTGAGAGAACAAGGTTTGCTCCTGTGCTGCCACAGCAGGCCATATCAGTGCAACTGAGCCAGCCAAGAATAAAACCAAAAATACCTTCCAGTTTCTTTATTCATCCAAATGTCTGTGTTCAGGAGTGTTTTGAAGGTGTCCTCTAATCCTGTAGTCCTCTTGGAGGACTCTTGGCATTTGACCAATTTGGAGAGATTTCCACATCTCTTTTTTTGGTGGTGTGATGGCTTAGGGAGCTTTGGGTGGTCGGAAAACTGGAAGGGTTGAAAATGCCTCTGCAGGCTGTATCACCACAAGTTACAGAAACGTAGATCACAGTTAATCTTTAGAATAAACCACTTAGAAGAGAGAGCAGTTCGACGGTCCAACAAAATACCTTTGGTTGGGTTGGGCTGTGAGGAAAAGCTGAGTGGCCTTCTGTTAGAAATAATCTTGCTCTAGGATACCTTTGTGAGCTAGACAGTCTACAAACCACCATCCCCTCTTCAGACTCTGATGGTGTTCTAAATTTGTAACTTCATGGTGGCTCTTGGTCAGAAGAAAAACACAAACCATTTATGATATAAAGATGTTTATGAGCTGCTATTTTTTCAGGTCCCGAAGATGCTGAGACATTCCAGATTGAAGTGAGTGGCCTTCTCAGTGAGCTACATTGCCCCTACCCCTCGCTAACAAAGGGGGATGTCACAGCCAGACTCAGCACCCCAGAGAGCTGCCTCCAGCTGCTGTGTAAGTCCAGACAGGAAAAATAGTAATTAAGAAACCCCTAAGAATTTAACTACTAGTAACTAACAGGAATAAAACTAATGGGACTACTGCTGCTGCTGCTACTTCTCCTCTTCTGTCTTTACATTCTTCATATTATTATTTGTTTGTGTCCTGTCCTTTTCCCAGAACTGAGACTCAAGGCAGCTTACAAAAATTAAAACAAATAACAACCAGCATGATGTAGTGGTCGGAGGGTTGGACTACAACCCTGGAGACCAAGTTTCCTGCTTGGCCATCCTTCTCTTGCAGCCTCATCTCTTGGCATGATCTTGATTTATTCAGAGGTGAGTTGCTTTTCCCTTCCTCTGAGGCTGAGAGAGTGTGACTTGTCCAAGGTAGGGGTTTCTGTGGCTGAGCAGGGATTCAGACTCTGGTCTTCAGAGTTGCAGTCTGGCACACTCAAACCATTACACCACACTGGATCGCTAACTTAATGCTTTACATGGTTTTAATTTTATGCACCAGTGTTTCTCAATCTTTTTACCCTAGGGGAACTCTTGAAATAATTTTCAGGTTTCAAGGAAAGTGAAAGGAAAATTATATCTACAGCTCAAGAAAAGTGTACTTTTTCTTTCAACACAATCTCTTGCAAAACCCCTACCAACCTCTTACAGAACTCTGGGAACTCTGATCAAGGAATCTTGGCAGAGACACTTTAATATATTAATCTTTTTGTATTTGTTTAAAAAATTATAACATGATTTCAGTATCTCCTTTTACTCTATGGGCAGCCTTTGAGTTTCATTTTTGGAAAAACAGGTGGGGTTAAGTTTACATGCTTTTCATCTTCAGGTAGTGATTTCTTTAAAAAGTGATTTTTGTCTTTCTCCATTAATCTCTCTGGGAGCAGTCGTGTGCTGCATGTCTGCGAGATGTAAACGTAAGAAATTAAATGTATAATGTTAATTTTAACTGTCTTCTTCCCTGTGCTGCCACCTCCCCACACCCATTTCCAGATTTCTTGAGCTCTGAGCTCCTGGCAGCTCGGCTCCAGGCACGGAAAGTACCCCGCTCACCAGAGGAAGAAGACAGAGCTGGTGAAGCCATGTGTGAGATCCGCCACATCTGTCAGGCCCTGGGAATGACAGAACCAGATCCCACTTGCCCCATCCATCAGCTCATGGCTGCCATAGAATCTAAGGTTGGAATGGGAGGGGTGTGAATGGCACTTCCTTAAGTAATTTGTTTAATTATATCCCACCTTTCACCCATCACCAGATTCAAGGCAGCTTTACAACCAGTTAGAAACAAAGTACAACCAAAAACAAACAAACAAACTCTGTTATTACAAACGTTAAAATAACAATTAAACAATTTTCTTGGTTGGTGAAAGGAGGAATCTACATAAAGGTTACCAACCCAGAATGTACTTTCATGGTGAGTACCCAAGGTGGCATTCTGTTAAAAACATAAACCCAGTTTGAAACCCAGATTTAAACCATAATATAAAAGCCAGAAGTTGTCTTGGTCTCTGTGGTACTGGAAGGATTCCACAGAATGCAGCCAAGGCCATTAGACTATGAAATCATAGAGTTGGAAGGCCACCTAGTCCAACTTGCTGCCATGTAGGAATGCACAACTAAAGCACTTGTGAAAGATGCCCATCCATTGACATCCATTCGGATGTCATCCGTTCAATGACATCCATACAGATATTTAAGGATGGCTGTCGTGCCACCTCTCCATCTTCTCTTTTCCAAGCTAAACATACCCAGCTCCCTAAGTCACTCCTCATAGGGCTTCATGGTTTCTGGGCCTTCTACCATTTTGCTCAGCCTTATCTGGACATGCTCCAGTTTGTCAGTATCCTTCTTGAACTGTCATGCCGAGAACTGGACACAGTGTTCCAGGTGAGGACTGACCAAAGTATATGTGAAGTTCTCCATTGATTTCCAGTATTAAGTCTAAAGGATAAACATCCTGCTCAGTGCTAAGTTTGAAAACCAGTTTTTCCAAAAGTGGGGGTGGTGGGGCGCTGCGTCATGTGGACAGAAGTCTCTTCTTCTCTATCTTTCTCTGTATCTGGCCCTCCCTTGCTTTGGCTCCACCTAAGAGTGCAAATTGCTTCTTTTTCTCTTTCCCAGACAGCTAAACTTATGGTTTCCTCCTTAGATTTTGGAGGCACTTTCTACACTTCCGCCTGAGCACCAGGAGATGGCGCCCCTGCTGAAGGTCCCACTTACCTCTGAAGAATGGGTAGGGCAACATGCCATCAGTGTTGTTTTGTGGATAACTTGCTGTACATGGATGCATTCCCGCCCCGCCATACCTTCATAGATGGGTAGATTTGTGATTGATGCACTGTATGAATTACTTTTCACCCACTCCTCCTTGTCCTTCCACCCCAATTAAAATCTGTAGGACACATTGGTGAGCATCCAGGAAGCACTGCAAACAGAGTACCAGTGCCGGAAGCAGATGATGGTCACCCGCCTTGATGTCACTGTCGCATCCTTCCATTGGTCTGAGAGGGCTGAGGTAAGAGGAGAAAGCGCAGTTTGGTAGCATCACCCTGACAAAATCCCTGAAGCTACCTTTTTCATTTTTGAGATATATCTAATGCCTCCCTTCCGTCTTACCTTTCATCCTTGCTGTAGGATCATAGAACAGCCATGATGGAGGCCTTCAAACCCTTGAGACAGTCTCTGCTGGACAACTCCCAGATCACGCTTGCCCACTTGCTGGCAGCGAGGGAGGACTTTTCACGCATAATCAAGACCAGCAGCGGTGCTTCACGAGACAAGACCAGCTGTGCAATAAATAAGGTACAGACCTTCCAGCATTTCACAGTTGAAAACCAGAACACATGTGGCCAAGCAAAATCAGAGTGTGGTCAAGAGGGCAAAAGTTATTAATGTGGAAGGACAAATAAGCTAGGAGAGGCTGCAGCTGTTTCCTTTTGCCTGAGTCTACTGGGAAGGGCAAGATTCTGTCACCCCCTCTCCTCCCTCCGAGTTGACAAGCTGCTTTTACACTTTATTTGCAGCAGTTGAAGTAAGTTGAAAACAAAGGAAGAAGTGAGGCGAGGAGAGAGAAACCAGGACATTTTAAAAATAACAGGGAAAGTGGGATGGCAGAGGATTAGTCACGGCTCCATACCAAATTGGGACAAGTGAGGAGTTTAAGGGTATGTCTAGAGGAAGATGCCCAAGGCCCCAGAAGTTGAGGTGGGGTGTGACAAGACGCCTGCATCCAGGCCTGTGGGTGAATGTACAGTGGGGGGGAGGCAGAGCATGGGCTGTACATGGCCCCTCGACCCCACTGTTGAGGCTCTTGAAATCTGTGCCAATTTCCAAAATCCTCTCCATTTAAAAAAAAAAAATCAATGTGATTTTCAGGCTTTTTTTTTTTTGCCTGAAAACCATACAGAATCCTTCAGATGCATGAAAACACATAAAAACAGTCCACCCCCTACAGCTCTCATTACCTCCCCAATACCACCTTTTCCCTTTGTGTTCCATTACACAGCAGTCGCCAGAAGTTGTATGTCATTCTCAGTTGCCATTTTGAGAAGGAGTACAGAGGAAGACAGAGGTATCTGTGTGTGTGGCCTGTGGGGAGAGATGCATTGGGGGAAGTTGGCCCCTCACCCCCACATTTGCTAACCCATGATGTACAATGACTCTGCAAACTTGTTTAGTGGACAGTGACTCCAAATGATTTGTGAAAGTAAGTCCAACTAGGCATCCACTGCCTTTCACTGACTAACAGAGCCCATGCTCAGTCCCTGTTGGTTCCCAACTTTCTAACCGTATAGTTTGCTTGGAAACAGAAAGTTATGTTACACTTCTTAACGTCTTCCTCTCCTGCTGTGGTTAGCTCCTGAAATAACTCCCTCTTTCCTCTCTATAGGTGCTGATGATCGGTAATGTTCCGGACCGAGGTGGGCGTCCAGGCGAGATTGAACCCCCTATGCCCACATGGGAGAAAAGGCGAGAAGGGGGAGGAGGCAGTGGTAACCAACGATGGGGCAAGCGGAGCAAGAAGAAGAAAAAATGACAAGGGAATTCCAGCCTCTTCCAGCATAGTCTGGAGGCTTGTTAACTGTACAAAGGGAAGAAGCAGATTCAGTTTCCACAGGACGAGCAGTTGGCTGTAGGCCATGATCAGGCTTCATAAAGGTGATTCAGTGTTGCCTCTCCTCACAGTGGAGGGAATGCCACTTTAAAATAAGGTTTGTGATTGTTTTAGACTTGCAACTAAGAGGACAGCTCTGTGGCTTTGATGGGCATAGGCTTCCCCCGGCCTCACTTTTAAGCTTGCGTTTAAACTGTTGGATCCAGACATTTGTGTTACCAACTGTATCATTAGGTGCCATGCGTTCTTGTTAAGTTGCTTTCAAAGTAAGGGGAGCTCCTAAACATTTGTTAAGTATTTGACCTTTCCTTTAAAACAAAAAGGGGGGGGGGTAATTTGCACTCAAAGTGACAGAAATCTAACAGGTGGGGTACAGTCGTACCTGCTCTAGGTGGAAGGAAAACTATAGCTCTGTAAGGATGCAGAAAGTTGCCTTAACAGGGTGGTTTTATCCTAAAATTTGCTTTTGACCTTTGCTTATGAGTTTGGGTAGCCTTTTCGTTTTGGAGTTAATGGAGGCAGTATTTAAAAGAAGAATTCAGACCACTTTAAGTGTCACAGGACACTATAGCCACAGCCCTTTTGGTGACTTACATGTGCGTAACTCAGGAATACACATGCCTCTGTCTTTTTTTGATGGGGCACAACAGTTATCCTCTAACCCTTGGTGTCCTGCCCAGAACTCCTCCCCCCACAAGGCAACTCTTAAGCCCCAGAAGGAGGCTCCTGCTGTATTTTGCTAGTGGTATAAAAGAGGGAGGCAATTCATAGGACAACAGCAGCTGGTCTAGGATGTGAAGGGAAGGAAAGCAAAAGTATGGTCCATCTGGGACAGCGTCCCCATTTCCCTTTCGGCCATATAGTCTTTTTATAAGTTGCCTCCTCTCTTGCCTCCCTGGCAGGAGGCCATAAAGGGGTCACCCAGGCCTTAACAGGTGCCAGAGTGGAAGGAACAGCACTGAACTGGGTAGGCAGTATACCTTGCCAACTTGATGCAGTATATCAGTCTATACAGTTGACTGTTGTTGAAAGGGGACATAATTACTCTGAATATTAAACCCACAGACTGTTAATCCTATGGATTTTCTGCATGATGGCATATTGCAATTAAAAAAAAAGTTGTAAGCATTTTTGTTTGGAGTAGTGAAGATTAATGCAGTTTTCCCACCAATCCTGTTTCAAAGGGGCAGGTAGGCAGGCTTGAAATTGCTAAGCTGGGGTTCATTTTAGCTCAGATAGAACTCTGGAATTAAATTTTACTCTGTAATCTGAACTTTTGCATAATGGTGCAATACTTTTTATTTAATTTTCCACCTTCGACCCCTGCCTGCCTGTTTTGTTCTTGTTTTGCAAAGTTGTAGAGAAATAAAAATGCAGATTAAAAATTTGCAATGGTCTGGATTTGAAAAAAAGGTTGTTGATAAATCTTCCACTCCCAGGAAGGTGATAGGAGATGTGGTGAGGCTGGCATGGATTGCATGAGCAAGATTGGAAAGGACTTTATGAAAAGAGGTCTTGGATTTAACACCATGAAGCCCCTTCTGTTGCATCAGTTCCCAGCAGTAAAGAGTCTACCCTCCTGCAACACGCAGACAGGGTTGAGGGAGCAAAGCAGAGGTGGGAGTAGCTGGAAACAACCTAAAATGGGGAAGAGGTATTGAGATGTCTTTGCTGGTTCTCTACTGTGTCTGTTATCTCTCTTCCCCTTCTATTCAACCTTCAGGCTTTACCTTTCAAGGGTTCTTCTCTTCGTCCCCACCCAAGCCCATTATTCTTCAACCATTTAGAGTCTGTTTCTGTGGAAGTCTGCTTTCCATACGTGTTTGTTGATCGTTACAGTTTTCTGCTGAGGACATTAGTTGGACAAGGTGCCTTAAGCAAGCTAACACAATCCAGGTAGCTTGAGTAGGTCAGCCAAGCTGCATTCAACAGCAGCAGCTGCAGCCTGCTTCCCTCCATAAGCCAAAAATGCTGCCTCCAGGCTCTGCCAGTCAATAAATAGTTGGTTTTATTCACTCAAAGTCTTCCATGTTGCAAGCCAACTTCCCTTCTCTCCTGGAGCTCCTGTCTCTCTTGTTGTTCAGTTAGGCTTGGGAGGCCTGTAGTTATTGCAGGCAGTCCATGCCTTCCAGCAGGCGAGGGAAGGGAGGCTGGTTGCATCCTCCTTCAGCAGCCGGCTGTTCTCTGCTTCCAGCTGTGAGTTGCGGTTCTGGAGGCGCTGGTTGGCCAGGATGAGCTTGTCCCTTTCCTGCACAGGAGAGCAACCCACAAGTGGCTTAGTGATCAGGGTGCCTATTCCTCCCTTCACCTCAGCCATCTTGTTAACATATGACTCAAGAGCTTGCATGGACTTGAGCATTCAGAATGTTACAGGTGCTGGTAGCTCACTAGCCCCTCAAGACCCTGGTCTTGTGTCTCAGAAGGGGACTGTTCCAACCTGCATGGCTTCACATGGGGCCTGGTCTCCAGGGATGGTGGAAACAGGCATTGAGTGTACCCACTGCCTAAAGAAGCCAAAAGCAAGAGGGCCCCACATATAGCCCCACCTTTCCTTTTCATCCTCTTTACAGAATAAGCCTTTATTTGGTCATCACCACCATGCCATGATGGGTTATGGGAGAAGGAGAAGAGAGAGGATAGCCTGTTAAGCCTCACCCACTATGTGTGCCCCCATGACTTATTTGGTGTTTTTGCCATATTAATTCACATGTTCTTGGAATCTGGGGCACACATGAACTCTAAGGCTCTCTCCTGTGTCCTCACCAGAGGGATAGTGGTTGATATCATTTAGTGGGCAGGGATTTTTTTTCAGGGGGTGGGATATTTGCTGTAAAGGCTACTCCTGCTATAAAGAGTTGAATTGTCCTTTCAAAATCCTCACTGCCCCAGTTACTAGAATAACCCAGGAGATCTGAATGCCAGGCCTCATGCTTCTACTTCACTTCTAATATCCCGCACCACCACTATTCTTCACCAAAATGAAGTGCATAGAATAGCCCCAGTGAATATTCTCACCCTTTCCAGCTCCTTCAGCTTTTCCAGTAGCTGCCGTTGACTCCTGCTGTGGCCACCTATCCCTTTGGGTGACTCTTCTTGCCTCTTGGCCACAGGGCTGATTGCCTCTGTTTGGGTGCTGGCATGTTTCTTCATCTGGCTGCTTGGGGTGCTCACTGGCATGGGGAGGGGGCTGCTGCCCTGCTCCCGTCTTGATGGGAAGAGGAAAGCCTCTTCTTCTGAGCCTACAATGGGGAGGAATAGACATGGTCAGTAAAGTGTATTCAGAATAGCTCCTACTGTCTTTTGTGGGGGCAGTGAGTTGACTCCTGTTTGGCTAGTTGGTTCCATCTTCATTTCAAAGGGGAACATATCTTCAGAGGGAGAGATGTAAGAAGTGACACTGTATGAATTGCCCCATTAATTTTTGTCCTAAATCAGCCTTTCCTTGCATGCTGCTATAGAGGGAAGGTGGAATATAATGGGGTGGAAAGTGGTGTATACACCACATGTGGCCTCTGGGGCTGTTTTTTGTGACCCATAGGGCCCACCAAAGATTTAAAAAAAATCCCACCAAACAGCCTCTAGGGGGCATTTTCACCGTGTTTTCCTTTGCTGGGCTGCTTTTCCAAAAATAGCCAAGTGAGGCCCCAAAAAAGATGGCGCAAATGTCCCTCTAGAAGGTGTTCAGGAGAATTGGGGGGCAACACATATTTAATTTTTTTGTGGGGGGAGGTATAGCCCTCTCAGCTCTCCTGGGAGGACCTAATGCACCCCCTTAGCCTCTTGACAATTGCCCACACCTGGGTTTGGTTAAGGTTGTGCTGTGCTACTTTTACGCATGCCATCTTAAGACACCTTGTGGTGTGTTGCATGGCTGGGTGGAGAATCAGGATGTGCTACTGTGAATGGCATTCATGCCCTGCTTCCCAGCTAAGGCTGCCAGGTCAGGACTGTGCCAGGCCCTAACATTTCAGGCCCCAAATCTGACAGCTAGGGGTGCACCTAAGAGGTAGCCCTGCTGTTGTCATTAAGCATCGTACAGTAAGAATCAGCTACAGTTGCACAGAGTATGCCAATTTAAAAAATGTCCAACGAATGAATAAAATTATACATACACACACTTTTCAAGGCAGTGTTTTTGCCCTGAGATTCCTCCCCCCTCCTTGCCTTGAGGACTGAAGAAGAGAAACTGGACCTTGAGATCTGGGAACACTATTCCCAACCTGCATGGAGTTTCTCTAATCTTCGCCTATAAACTCTTTACCGGAGCTAAAGTGATGAGCTGCTGGCGTGGCAATGCGGGGCAGAGTGCTGTCAGAGTTGCAGGAATGGAGGCGCCGCTTGCACTCTACTTCCACCTGGTCCTTGCAGTGTTTGTGACAGATCATGCCACAGTCTACAGGAGAAGAAGAGAAAGAAGTGATTGTGCTGGAAGATGAGCAGGTTTGTGCCCCTGCTCTCCCCAAAATTACATCACAGACTGGGCTCTAAACACAACAAAATGACAATTCCCACTACTGCTTTTGCTAACCTAGTTATGCTGACTGATTTGATTATGTTTCAGAGATGCATATGGGGCTGGGAGACAGGAAGTGAAAAGTAACTGCATTCCCATTTATGTGCAACTTCTGGTAGTAGATACCATTTGTTAAACAACCTGCAAACAGAAATGAGGACAGTAGAGAAGGGCTAAGCTTAAAACCACCCTTTCTGCTATGTTATCTTTCTGCCTTCAAGGAGAGTTCAGAGCAAAACTCGCCAAACAAAACCAACATGACCTCATTTTTGGCTGAATTGGGCCTACTGCTGTGGCCCGCCAGGGTTGGCCCTTATCCCTTAAACAATTCCCCACCTCTTACTTAAAGGAATACAAATTGTCCAGAAGCTCAAGGAAGTATTTGCAAATACGAAAGGCTTTATTCTTCCTCCCCATTCAAGATGAAGCCACAAATGACTTGCGTAAGGGTATATGTTACATATTGTAGGCTTAGCTGCATGCGGATTTATTTATTGAAGGATTAGATTCCTATCTACACTGCTCTTTAGTTTCCAGTAGTGGGTGTGCTTACCCCGACATCGGTACCCCTGCTTGGAGACTCCCCAGAGCTAGAACAGAGATACGGAGAAGAAAGAATTCACAGATTAGTTGCAGTCATTCTTGGCAATGATCATCTTCAGTGTTTTCTAGCCCAACAGAAGAAAGAGGTCACCAGTTGAACTCATAGCTTTCTGGCCAATTCCAAAAATTGGATTTCAGCAGCATAATGTCCACAGCATTCTAGGAGATGCTTGTTTTTGCTCCTGATAAACAGCACTTCTGTGAAGGCTCTGATCTTGGAAGCTGAGCAGGGTCAGTCCTGGTTAGTACTTGAATGGGAGACTGCCAAGGAAGACTAGATGCTGAAGGTTATATTTCAGAGGAAGGCAACGGCAAGTCACTTCTGAGTGTTCCTTGCCTAGGAAGACACTGTGAAACTCATGGGGTTGCCATGCATCAGCAGGAAACTTGAAAGCACATATGCATGCATGTACAGGCAGCATTGATGGTGGTTCCAGAGGAAAAGAGAGTCTACCTGTGAGTCTCCTCAGTTCCTTTTATCCCCTTGTCTAGCTGCTGGTGATTGCTGTTGCCACTACATTCCACCTTCTTTACTCTTACATTGTGAAAGAGAGTCTCTAAGCTGGCACTGCATGTGCCAGTGCAATGGATGGAATGTGGGCATTTTGGGTGGTGGAGGGAGAGAAATTTGAAAACTTACAAAACCATTACAGCTGTCACAGAAGGTAGGCTTCTTGAAGGTGGCTTCGTGGAAAGCATGCACGTAGCCAAGGCCCAGTTTGGAGACAATGGCACAGGCCCGCATGAAGTACTCCGACAGCTCGTCCCGGCTCCAGGCTCCCTCCCTGATTATTAAAAAGAAAGACAGAAGTGACAGAAGGCCCACCTTGGCAGTGCTAATGCAGGACCACCCTGCCACCTTTGCTTTGGTAGAGCATGGGCAGTATGTGAGGTGTGCTATACACATTGCAAGGATTGTGAAGTGTGGGTATCCACTTGCCCTAAATCAGGGGTAGGCAACTGTGGCAGGTCTGGAGGCCACTTTTATGGATTTTGGGAGCTGCATGGATTACTGATTTTTTTAGAAAAGTGGGAGAAATCCATTTCTGTTCCTCAGAAATTGGTATTTTCTTATGTTAAATAGTACAGAGAGGGCTCGCAAACCTACTTAAAAAGTAAACTGTTGCACCTGGAGGCCCTCTCTGTTTTGCTAGAAAAAGATTCTGGAGGTGTCACTGGTTGCAAAAACATTCTTGGGGTCCATGTGCAGCCCCAGGGCTATACTTTATCCACTTCTGCCCTCAGGTGACTGTGACAGCAACTCAGCTCCCCAAAAGAAGACCTCCTTCTGTCCTAAATGGATTCCTATAAAATGAGGGGTTCTGGTGCCCTTCCTTAGGATAATGGTCTCTTTTCACAGGCTAAACCCTTACCGATCTCTTTCAAGCCCATAGAAGGAGAAAGGGAAACTGGTGGAGATGGTATCAAAGTCCTCTTGAGAGATGTATCCCCGTTGTTCAGGGTCATAATTCTTGAACACAGTCTGGTAGGGAAAGGGTGGGAGAGAGAAAAGGAGGAAAAAAACCCACTGGAGAATGAGTACGGAGCATGCATGGGCAAAAGGCCTATTGCTCATACTCCAGATTTTGCATCCATGGATTCAACCAGCCATGATTCAAAAATATTTGAATAAAATTTTAAAAAGCAGACCTTAATTCTGCTGCATGCTGAACACTATGCCAATATGTTGGCATACTCTGCTCTAGCCTTCTGCCATTTCACAGATCCTCAGGCTCTTTCTGGCACACATTTGAGTTGTTCGCTGTTTTGTATAAGGGATGTCATTTTACTACACCGTTGTATATAAGGGGACATGAGCATCCGTGAATTTTGGTATCCACAGGGGGTGTCCAGGAATCGAGCCCCAGTGGATCCCGAGGGCCCGCTGTACTCTGTCATCCTACTTTTCCAGCAGCTTTTAAAATTTACCAGTTTCTCTCACCTCCTTCCACTGTCCCTCTTTGTCCTCAGCTTACTCCAGTTGCTGCAAACTGAGTTCAAATTGCAAAAGTTGTTTGCATTCAGTTAACTCAGTAGTGGGGAGAGAAAAGGAGGGAGATAGAGTCTTGTCCTTCCCAATGGGTTCAGGCAAAAGCAAACTGCTGCAGCCCCTGTTAGCTTGTGTGCCCTTCCTCATTTATGACTTCTGCCATCCTGACCACACACTGATGTTGCTTGTTCTGGTTTTCACCTGTGAAATGTTGGTATAAAAACCATGTGCATTCTTAGAGTAAATTAGGCCCCAAGGACTTTATTATAAAACCGTGTGCAGTCACCCTTTCTTGTGAGCACAGGCATATGTTTTACAAGCATATCCCTGTTCTCATCTGTGAAACCTGTTTAAGGGTATGTGGTATCTTTTTCCGCCTCTCCCCCCCACCAAGCATGCAGGGCCTGTCGTTATTTCTAGAAAAGGAAGTGGTTGAAGTGGCCGGATTTGAGCCTCTGCCTTCATAGAAGGAGGCGTGTTAACTGGAAGTGGGAGGAGAAAAGCGGGAAAAGGCACCGTTCAGGAGGCCCTACTCTTTTTTGCCAAGGTCAGAGAGCATCAAAACATAATACAAAATCACAAGAGCACTCTCAAATGACAGCAGTACCATGCCACAGGTGTGCACAGGCGGAGTGACTTCACACAAACCTTGGTGGTGGCCACAGGGTAGTAAAAAATGACATTTGCTGAAGACCACAGTCCTGGAAACAAGCCAAGTTGTCATGCAACAATGCGACACAAAAGATCTGGGGAAATCCACCTATCCCCAGAGTAACAATGTGGCATACCCTCTAAAATTTTGCAGATGAAAACCAGGGCATGCGTGGCCACGCAACATCAAGTGTTATCAATGAGGAAGAACACATAATCTAGGTTTTTGCTGAAGCATTTTGGGACAGGCAAGATTCTGACACCTTATCTCGTCGCTGAGTTAACTGAGTGCAAACAGTTTTTGCAGTTTGAAGTCAGTTTGTAGCAATTGAAGTAAGCTGAGGACAAAGGGGCAAAGTGGAGGAGGAAAGAGAAAATGGGACATTTTAAAAATCAGATAAAAAAGTGGGATGACAGAGGATTAATTGTGACTATGTCTAACAAATCAGGATAGTTGGAGATACGGTACTGGCCCAAGACTGGCCTAGATCCCCATCTGGAAGAGCAACAAGCATTTTAGGTTGTTTTAACAATCAATAAAACCACACCGCTGGTAAAACCTGAGCTTATCCCCTACATATTCCACACTGGTTGATTCACTCATACCTCAACCATTTCCTGGACATGCCTCTTGATGGTGATCCGGTCAGGTTTAGGGGATACTCCAGGTGCCCACTCTATCACCATAGGTGGTTTGAATTGGGCAGGTGGCTGTCAACAAAGAAGAAGACAATTTAAAGAGATCTGAGTCCTTCAAATAGACTTTTCACTATTCTGATTTCCTCATATTGCCTTCACTCATCCTCTTACCAGTGTCTTTGGGCAGCGGGGTTCACGGGCATATGAAAGTGTATAGATCTCTTCATCTGTGTAGTAGAGATCTAGGGAAAGCTGAGAGAGAGAAAAAAGTTACAGTGGAAAGAAGCACATGCAAGTCTGCTAGTTATATATCACCTCCCAGCCCACCAAGACTTTGAAAAGCAGCCATGAAGAAATTAAGATCTCAAGTGTAAAGACCTATCATTAAATAACAAAACTCAGAATCATCCAGGCCATAGGATTTCTGATTTCTATATGTGACACTGAATGCTAGACAATGAAGAAATCTGAAAGGAAGAAAAGCCACTCATTTGAAATGTGCTGGAGGATTGTTCTATGGATACTATAGACTGCTAAGAAGGCAAATGAATGGGGCCTTTGGGCAAATGAAGATAGAACTCTCCCTAGAAGCCAAGATGACTAAAATGAGACTGCTGTATTTTAGATATACCACGAAACAACATGATCTTCGGAAAAGGTGATAAAGCTTGGTAAAGTGGAAGGTGGTAGGAAAATTGGGTGGGGAGACCACACTACAGGTGGATTGATTCAATTAAGTAATCAATAAACTGCCCTGAGTTTGCAAGATTCCAGCAGGGTAGTTAATGGCCAGTTCATAGGGTTGTTGTAAGTCAAAGCTGCCCCGACAGCAAACAACAAAAAAGTCCATCAGGCTCCCTGAGGTGATGCGCAACAGGTAAACACATTCGAAACAATGCAACGCAGAGATAAAAGCTTTAAAAACATTAAACTACTTTGAAGTACTTTTGGAAACAATCTAAAAACAGAGATTAAAAACAATTTTCAAACAAACAAACAAAAAAGAGTGGCTTCAAACACAAAAGGCCACATGCGACAACACAGCTTGCTGAAGGCTCAGAACCAGATGGAGGGCCCCTAAGTTTCCTTGGCAGGAAGTTCCAAAGTCGGGGTGCTGCTACAGAGAAGAAGCCCTGCCGTGTGTGTGAACACCAACCTAGCCTATATCATATTCTTTGGCCATTTCCGCACTGGTGCTATTATTCCACTTTCAACATCCTAGGGAATCCTGGGGTTTGCAGTTTAGGGAGGGCCCTCAAAGGCCATCCTCAAAGGCCCCTCCCTAAACTGCAAACCCCAGAATTCCCTAGGATGTTGAAAGTGGAATCATAGCACTATAACAGCCTAGTGTGGAAATGGCCTCTGTGGCCAGAAACGGAGGGTCCCGTTGTTATCCACGATCAGGGAGCATCTAATGGTAGACCCGGTAGGTGGTCTGGCCTCATGGCCCATTACATCCCCGTTCAGTATGCCCTGCCCTGAAGCAGTGGCGAGGCTAGAACCTGTGAAAATACCATGGCCGGCCCAGGACATTTTGTCATCTGAGGGGAAGCAGAAAATGGTGGCCTCGAGGTAACTAGCACCCAGAATTTGGTCAATTATTTTGGCGCGGGAACACTCCCATGAAACCCGCCCGGCAGTAAAAAATGCAATAAAAAAATCAAACTGCTAAGAATTTGTGGCCCTTTCATGGCACCCAAAATCCGCTGCCTGAGGCGGCCACTTCACTCTCCCTAACGGTAGGGCCGGCCCCGAGGAATAAGCGCGTCCTTCTACTTTGGTGGCTGGGCATCATGTAGGCCACGGGGCTCCTTGGCCCTCCAACAGTGGCAGTTGCTAGGCAACACGCACAGCGCTGCGCAGGTGGAGAAACGAAGCGAAGGGAAACCCCCGTTGAGCGTGGTCGGGACATGCCGGTCCTTCTGTCATAGTGACAGGCCCGGGCGATGTTTACGGCTCAATTTCCCGGTAGTAGTAATAGTTGCTAGGCAACCCAGGGACTGTGGTGACTGAGTCACCCAGGAGCCTATTGCTAGGCGGGGCAGAAGACAGGGCACCCTCTCTGTGAGTGGTTGCTCCACAACAGGGTGTTTGTGGCTCCGTTTTCCTCACACACGCACACACTCGCTGGGGTTGCTGACTCCCACAGACTCGCATCCTGCTTCACGTCACAAGCAGTTCCTAAATTATGCAATTTCCTAGTACTCAGCCTTTCCCTTTGTGCTTTGTGCTCTTCATGGTGGCCTCTTTTCAGGGGTGAGAATCAAACAACCCTTGGAAAGGGGCCTGTGTGGCCCTTGGCCCCACAACCGCTCCCTCAGAGAGGGAGTTCAGACCCACAAAATGCCACAAAAATATCCTCCGAGCTGCATGGTGTCGACCCTAAAGGCTGCTTCAAAGGGCCCCAGCGCTGAAGCGGCCCAAATAATAGCCCACGGAGCAGTTGGAGCACGCCCTGGGTCCTTTCACACTGCACAATTTTAGCACTTTAACTGCCGTGGCTGCATCCTATAGATTCCTGGGATATGAAGGTCTGTGGCTTTGTTGGTGCCAAGTCAAGTGGGACTTGAACTCACTCAGAAAAAAAAAATGGTTAGGATTTCCAGTGACACAGGCGGGACTCGAACCCACAGCTGCAGTCACCTGAGTGACTCTGGTGGGACTCGGACCCACAATGATTTTGTCACAGTGTGACACGAGGACAGGCACCACATTTGTGCCCATTGGCTGTAGTTGGTCGCTTTCTCTCCTGGAATTTAGCAGGGACCAGCGGCCAACAGCTCAGGGCCGGGCCCTGGTCCTGGGACCAGCACTTTGAGTAGAGCTCTCCGACAAAGAATTCTAAATACCTTAGGAGAACTACAAATCTCAAGGTTCCATAGGATGAAGCCATGGCAGTTTAAATGGAACTGTAGTGATAAATGGTGTAGGGTGAAAGAGCCCCCAAAACATCACCGCTGAGAGCATAGCAGCAGTCTGTTCTCCTTTTCCACGAAAGAACGTCTCTCACAGTGAGTAGGCGGACGAGATCCTTGTTGGCTTGGAACGGCGGGTGGGCTTGTTGAAGGGTCTTGAGTTCCCGCGCTGGCTCGTACAGGCTCTGCAACTTGCTCAGGTTGAGTTTTCCACCTTCCACGCGATCCGGCATGGCCTCGTGCAACATCACCAGATCCTTGAGATGGACGCCCACAATGGGAATCTTGAAGCCGTCACAATCAGCGTACGCCCGTCGGTACGATCCGTAATTTCCACTCGACGAAAGCAGCTCTGTCATTTCAGACAGCGTCTATGCAGGGATGAGGGGGGAAAAAAGCCTTGTCTGAGAGATCAGAGTTGGTATGGAGGGAGGGAGGGAGGGATGCCCCAGATATAAAGGTACCAGGTCTCAGGGCCTGGACCCGCTTCTCCAGTCCTCAGGGTGAGAGGGAGGAATCTCAGGGCAAGAGAATTGCCTTGAAAAGAAAGTATGCGTGTGCGCATCTGTATGTATTTCTCCTTTGTTCGACTTGAGTTTTTAAAAAATTTAAATGGCATATTCTCTGCCTAATGATATCACTAGGGCTGCTGCTTGTCGCATTACCTTGGGTCACCCCTAGGTCTCAGGTTTTGGCCATAAAGTCTCATGATCTGAGATAGTCCTGATCTGATAAATCTACCCTGGCGTCTTGCCCCTACAGGGAGATAGCTTTCAAAATGGCTTCCAAGAGAAAGCCAGGTGTCGTTTTGGCTACCTCACCTGATGACTTTGGGCAGCACAGCATGCAGCTGTTAAGAAGATTAGCCCCCTCTGTTTCTGCTTTGGGGCTAAAACTCTTGCCCCCCTGCCCCAGGCATAACTCACCAGTCCCCTACCTTTGTGACGTCGGAGGGGAGGAGCGCGTGCGTGTCCTTGAGGCGAGCGATGGTGCTGTGGCAGAGCCCTCCCACAATTGCCATCAAGGTGCTGAAGTTCTGCAATTGTCTTAATTTCTGCAAAGAAATGGGGGGAAAGAACCCAAGAGGGGTGAAATGGAACAGGAGCAAGTTGTTTGTAGGGATGCTAAGGTGAAAACGCCATTATTCTTCAAAGATTTTATGGAGGCTCACTTCTAAAAAAAAAATTTACCACTGCCCTCTCCCAGTTCTTAATCTGCCAGGATTTAATTCTCCTTCTAGGTCTTATTGCAGACGTGTGGTAGAGAGACTTGGTGTGAGTCTCAGATAGAATGTACTTTGAATGTGCTCAGAGGAACCCGTCCCTGTAGCCTCCAAATGCATGGGCACAACACCACTATCAGGGTTTCAGTTTAGCTACAGTAGGTGTTTCTTGAGCTATCTGATGCGGTGGATCGGCAGGCCCCCCTCCCCGTATCAAGGACTATATCTGTGCCTGTTGATAACAACTATTTCTTTGTTTCCTGGAAACTTACTGTGGAACAACAGCCAATACCTCAGAAACCACCACTTGGAGTAGCACTAATCTGTAGAGTGACAGCAAAAGAATTTAGTAGTTTGAGCGCTGGACTCTGACCTTGGAGACCAGCGTTCAGTTCCCCACTTGGCCATGATATCACCACTTATCTGGGAGGAAGTCAGGAGTCTATAGGGTTCTAATTAAACTACACACATAAGCTGTTTTAGATGAAGGGGGTTGTTTTTAGATGCATTGCTAGGAATTACTATTATTAGCAGTAATTCATATTATTATTTATACTCAGCCCCATCTTGATCACACTCTGATGTTGCTCAGCTACACATGTCCCCATTTTCATCTGTGAAATGCTGGAGGCACGTCAGCCTTTTCTGCTGTTCCTCAAAGGACTTGGTTTCTCTGAGCTCCCTCGTCATTCTCAATTGACTCAGTTCCTAACTCCATCTCTCATTTTTCTCTTCCGGGAAAGTTGTCCCCGGCAACTGGCACCCTTACCTGAGTAACTCGGATGAACTTGGTGAAGACTTCAGCTCGCTGTTGGGGCGTAGGCCTGTTGAGGATCATGACCTGAACCCACTGGGAGATGCTGTTGCACAAGGTGACTGCGCGTTCCAGCGATGGACTGCCACGCACTGACCCACGGAGCACGTAATTCCGGAAGTCCAGGTACTGCCCAATACATAAGAGCAATACAGTGAAAAGTTGGCTTACTGGATCAGACCTCTTTAAACAAACTATTTTCACACACCTCTTGTTCATTCCAGCATCCCAAATAGACTGTTGCAATTTGGAGGTAAGTCTGGATTAATGACTTAGTTTGGGTTACCAGGGTGAAAAGTGGAGAGGGGGTCCTGTACCCTTAGTGGGTGTGTAGCAGAGGGCATTTTAGCAGGTGTTGCTTGTCACACAACCAGGTAACAAGCAACAGCTGCTGAAATTCCTTCTTCTATGTAATCATTAAAGGGACAGAAGTTCTGCATTATCTCCACAAGAGAAGCTGGAAGGGTACACCCCCTACCACACATCTCTCACGAAATTTTCAATTTTTGTCCCCAAACACTCTCTATGGGGTGTTCCAGGACATTTTGTCATGGGGGGGGGGGGGCAAGACGGCTTCCTTTTTTTACAACAGGAAGTGACCGGAAGTCATTTCTTGTTTACTTCCTGTTTTTTTGTTTTGTTTTGTTTTATAAAGCCTTTCTTGACTTTCAAATGGGTCAGGAATTGGGATGTTTCATGCCCAGTAGAGGGTATCTGGAGACATCTGGCAACAAACAAAATGTTGACCCCTGAGGGCCACAAAAATGGCCCCAGGAACCACATGTGGCCCAAAGGGTGCACTTTGATGACTCTTCCAGTGCATCAAGGATGCGGAACCACAGGCCTAATCCAGCATGCAGGGGAGTCCTTCAGCTTCCCCCCTTCTGGCCTTCCCTGATGCCTATCATTTTATAATTTCCTTACTCCAATTGGTTCCTCTTTATACCTGCACTTAGCTGCAGACCCTACCAATCTGTCTAGGTTTGGAATTACTATGATGATTTGTACACACCAAGAAGAGAGGAATTCTCCTGTCTTTGTAACTACTAAGAGGCTGGGAACTTATGCTCTGAACATCTTAAGTGCTCCCTCCTCTGTTCCAAATATGGCACACACGTTCCACCCCATCCACCTCTCCTTTGTCATGGCATGGCAGGCTCCCTATGGACCTTTTTCACTCATGTAGCAGTAGAAAAGCTACTTTCTGGAACCTCAGCTTTCAGAATCCCTCAGCGGGCATACCCATTACAGTGACCTAATAACTTATTACATGGACTCTGTACAATCTGGTGGCAAATGTTCTTCTTTTCCAACAGTAGGGTTTGATATTGTGGCAGGAGCAGTGGTGGCTGGTAGCTCCCATGCAAGTGGAGCAGTGAATCCATTCCAGAGTCTGGCTACCTTTGAAAGAGGCTTTTATGCTACTTAGCCTACTTAGCAATAGAGTTCAGCACCATGGGGAGCTCTTTTAAAGTCTAGATTGAAACATGGGAGTGGATTTCTCACCTCACTGACACGGGAAACTTCCCAAACAGGCAGGAAGCTGGCTAGTTCTAAGTTTTGGCACTGCAAAGGGAGGCAACATTCTTCTCCCATCCCCAGACTGATGGCTTAATTCACTACTAGCTGTCTGTATCAGATAGGGAGGGTAAAACGAGACAAACACGGGTTTCTGGTTTGATATGGAATCCCCCTCAAGAAAGCAAGCGTCACCTTCAGGTTGAGGGGAATGACGAGTGTGGCCACTTGACTAGATAATGACTTTGCAGCTCTCAGATGTACATTCTGATTTGGAGTATCTTGATGCACCAGAACAGCCACAAAGAAAAAGTTGACCAAAGAAGGACAGGCAGACAGGGTGGGCGGCTATAACGCCCACTGGAGTAGAGTGTTTTAAAAACCACTTAGCATCCATGGGAGTTTTTGTAGAAGAGCGGTGAAGCTGTTTTTCACCCAGAAAGGCTAAAGAAGTGATGATCAGTAACACCTCTATTGTAGAATCATAAATAGAGATTTAAAAAGTTCCTTTGGGAGACCAGAGTCCTTTTGGTGGCTTACACTGGCACAGTTCCAAATTACACCTGCCTTGCTGTTGTGTGCCTTCAAGTTGCTTCTGACTTACAGTGACTGGTGAACCTGTCATGGAGTTTTCTTGACAAGATCCCTTTAGATGAGATTTGTTCCTTCTTTCCTCTGAAGCTGAGAGATTGTGACTTGCCTAAGGACACCTGGGGGATTTATGGCCAAGGAGGGATTCAAACTCTGGTCTTCTGTAGTCTTAGTCCAACACTCAAAACCATGACACCATTCTGGCTCTAAAAAAATAGGGTTTTCTTTTGGCAAGATTTCTTCAGAGGAAGTTTGCCATCCCCTTTTTCTTCTAGGGCTGAAAGAGTATGACTTGACCAAGGTCACCCAATGGGTTTCCAAACGGAGTGGGGATTTGAACTCTGGTCTCTCAGAGTCCTAGTCCAGCAATGACTCTCCAATTGTCCCAGTGCAAAACTTGAGCCACTACTCCAGTCTGGGCAGAATTCTTCTTTTGAGGGAAAATGGCCTTATTTTGCCTCCAACCCTGTAGCTACACTCCTCATGGGTTGTAGTCCGAAACATCTAGTTCCTAACAGCTCCTATATCCATACCTCAGCCCCGATTTTACAGAGCCTGGGGCGGTCCCTACCGAGAGGCGGCAGAAGGCTTTGAACTCCAGGTAGCTCAGGTGGTTGGCTAACTCGCCTGCATCAAGGTGATCAAAAAGCAGTGAGACCTTTCGCTTCTTGCTGCAACCGGGGCTGCTTTGACAACTGAGAGAACGGTTCCAGGTATGGGTCACTCTAGAGAAGCAAGCAAGATTAGAAGGCTCGGTTAGGTACTGGACTTGAAAATCCCTTTGCATGCTCATTGGAACCCTTACCTGCCAATCCAGAAGGTTCTGGGGAATGTGGTAGAGGAATTAGCAAAGCAGTGGCCCTGAAAGTTGGGGGTGGTCAGCTCAGCCTTAGAAGCAGAATAAGTTCCTTTTTTGGGTCATAACCAGCCTTGCTGCTAGGAGATTCTGAGAGCTGTCAAGTCCACAAGTCCAAAAAAGAGAATTTTCTCTCCTTGATATTTCAGCACCAGGTTTCACCCCTTGAAATGTGGTAGAAGCTGAGCTTTCTACCACATTTCTGCTACATATTCATGTTGCACTTTGAGAAAGTATACTTAGAACCACAAGCTATGGCTTCCAGATTGGAGGCTAATCTCAAGGGAATGTATGGAGAAATGGATCAGCCTGCAGGTGGAGAGAAGCTGATCTTCTAGGTTCCTTCCTAAAATCTAGTGAGAAATGAGACTCACACGCTAGATGTGTCAAGCAGATGGCAGCATTCCTGAGGTCCTTCTTTCTTCACCATCTCCAGAATCTCACCAATAGCCTCCTCCAAGTGTGGATCCAGGTGGAAGGCTTCAGGATAATTGATGAGCCAATACCTGAAGCCAAAGGCAGAGATTCAGCGTGGAGGTCACACCCTCCAACTGTTCCAAACTGGCAGGGGGCAATCCTGATACCCCACCCCACTTTTTCAGCTGCCTTTAAAGTGTCTGAATTTATCTCTCCTCCTTCCACCTTTGTCTTCAGCATAGTTTAATTGCCACAAACTAAGTCCAAAGTGCAAAAATATTTTGCACTCAGTTAACTCTGTGCGGGGAGTGAACAGGAATGGGTATAGCCTTACCCTTCCCAGGAGGCTCAGGTAAGAGCAAACCGCTGCGGACTCTCCTTGCCTGTGTTTTCTTCCTCACTAATAACTACTGACCACACACTGATGGCGCTGGGCCACACGCATCCAAGTTTTAATCTCTGTAATGTTGGAGGGCATGGGAGCTGCTGTGGGGTCCACCCCCCACACCACAGGTGAGGAACTTTGGTGCACTGGAGGGAAGTTTTTGGCCCAGTGGGCAGCATCTTCAGGGGCTTTACAGGATGCCAACAATGCCCCAAAGTGAATAATAAAACAAAACTGGAAGTGGTTTGTGATCTGTTCTGGGAGGAGCATAGCTTACTATATTTAAATGGTAAAGTATTGTTCCTGGGAACTCAAAGCAGCTTACAGAACAAAACGAGATACAAGTAAAATCATATGTGGCTAAAAAGATAAGAAAAGTTAAGATTAAAACAATATTAAACTGTCTATGGAATTAAATCATGACTTTAAAAACATAGATTAAAAAAAGTGCAGCGTATAAACTGAAAAGCTCAGTACATAAAGCCATCAGTTCCCAAACGCCTGCTGGCATGGCAAAGTCTTCACTTGACAACAGCAAGACGGAAAGGAGAGAGCCTCCCTGGAAAGGGAGTTCCAGAGTGTAGGGGCAACCACTAAGAAGGCCCTCTGTGTTCCCACCAAACATGCCTGAAAAGGTGGTGGGGCTGAAAGAAGGGTTTTCTTTTATATCAATAGGTATCTTTTTCATACCTGGGAATGAACTACGTTGGGGAAGGTGGAGTTGGGGGTTAAAAAATCCCAGCCCGCAGACCCCAATATTGTATTTTGCCCACCCCTGCCCTGGCCAGGAAAGGTTGGGAGGAAAAGAATTCAGACCGGATGAAGTGGCAGATCCTCAGCTGGCGCTCCTGCATCTTCTCCTTGGCCGTTTGTTGGTACGTAGCAAGTTGAGTTAAGGTATCATCCCTCTCAAAGCTGCTGAACAAAGCAAAGGACCCACCACCTTGCTGTAATCTCCTCTCCTCATTCCAGAGTTACTAGGAACTGAACTCTAAGACAGAGGTGAGAATCCTGCGGGTGTCCAGATGCTTTTGGACTGCAACTTCCAGCACTTCTCACCATTGACTATACTGACTAGGGCCAGTGGGACTTGCAGTCCAACAACCCTTGGACTTAGAAGCTCTGTGACAGAGAAGTCTAGGTACCTCATCCAACTACAGATCCCAAGATTCTATAGGATGGAGCAATGGCTATTCTAAGTAGCATAGGACTGGAATAACAATATATACTCCTGGTTCTCCTAGGGGGTATTCGTATTACACAATGACAGTGCTTTGATAACACTTTAACCACATGGCTCTGCCCTGTAGGATTTGTAGTTTGGTGTCTGTCAGAGAGCTCTAGAGCTATAGTTCAGGGGAGTGTACCAGAGAATTCTAAGTACCACATCAGACTACAAAACCCAGGATTCTATGGAACAGAGCCATGGCAGTTAAAGTGATATCAAATTGCTGTAATTGTGCAGTCTGGATACATCTTTGGAAAGGAAATGTGATTCTGTAGGGGTTACTGAAGTTCCACAGAGGACTATGAAACTTTCAATAGGGAATCATTACCCCTGGCAGAAAACTAAAATTCCCAGAGCCCTTTGGGATAAGCTGCACGTATTAGAACAGCTTTTTAAAACCAGTATAAGATTGCAGTATAATGCCACTTTTAAAAAGCTATCCATCTTAAGTTGATTGAGGGATGTAGCAGGAAACCTTGTTGGATTAAGACCTGAAATTATGTGCCCAGAGACTGCATACTGAGAATGCCATTACACTGGTGAGGTGTTATTCCCAAAACAATGCAGAGTTACCCACTCCAAAAGGATATAAAATCAGGAGATGTCGTGCCAACTCTGCAGACGGGACCACCCAACTGTGGACTGTTAATGTCATATTTACCATGAAGTCGCTGGTGCACAGGTTCCCATCCAAATCTAGAGAAGGAGGGAAAGTGTTAAGCTGATTTTATTTGCAGACAAAAGGAAGTAGAACTGGGTTGTAAAATGGAAAGGAAGAAGGCTTGTCAGAAATAGAAATGAAGAATGTTTTCTGCTCTTCTGGGGGATATGGCCTGCACCACTGGATTCAATTGACAAGAAAGGCGATTCTGCTTAAACATTAGGAAGAAGCTCCTGAGGGTAAGAGCTGATTGACAGTGGAACAGACTCTGCTTTGTTGGAGAAATTTAAACAGAGATTAGGTGGCCACCTGTCAGGGATATGTTAGCGGTAGACTCCTGCACTGGGCAGGACTGGACTAGATGAGCCCTGGGGTACCTTCCAACTTTATGAGTCTCTAAATAGCACCAGATCTTGGATAGTCTTAAGGCATGTAGATCTCTCTTCCCTGACCCTGTTCCAAGATTCAACAGCCTTGGTCTCATTAAATAATTTGTTATCTAAAGTACATTACAGTTAAGGACATCCAAATCCGTTGCCTGTTTTCCTAATAGTCAGCAACATTTCTGATTGCCAACTCTCTGCCAGAGGGAGTATTCTGGTATAAGGAAGAATAAGCTGACAGTTATTGTCATTATGTGCTTTCAAATCAAGTCTGACGTACAGCAACCTTATCCTAACGTTTTCTTGGCAAGATTTATTTGGAAGAGATTTGCCATTGCCTTAGGCTGGGAGACTATGTCCTACCAAAGGTCATAGTGGGTTAGTGGGTTTCCATGGGTGAGAAGGGATTTGAACCCTGGTCTCTCAAGGTCCTAATCCAACACTCAAACCTTTATACAGGGGGTCCTACATATCTGCAGAGGTGCCATTCCAAGACCCTTTGTGAACAGGAAAAATGTGCATGCTCGTGTCCCATATGGCAGTGACGCTTCAGTGCATCCTCACATACATTGCCACCAATTTAAGTATACAGTCAGCCCTCCACATCTGCTGGGGTTAGGGGCTCAGGATCCCCGAAAAAGTTGGAAAATCGCAAATATCAAAATGTGTGTGTGTGCCTATGGGAAAGGCGGGGAGGCATGGTGGGGAAAACAGACACCCAGGGTCCATACCAGGTCAGGGAGAGGAGAGGGAAAGGTGGCGGGCCAGCATGATGGCACTTTAATTCCTCTTTCTTGCCTGTCTCCTTCCTTGGGTGTATGGGAGACACTGGGAGAGGGTTTGTGGTGCTGAGAAATTGGGCTGCAATCTGTCTTAGGCAGTGGCTTGTAAGGGAGGAGGAGGACCAGAGGCAGTTTTAAAAGGGCAGTGCAGCTTAATTGGACCTGCCAAAAGAGAAGGTTCCCCTGGGAAAGAAACACCTGAGGTGGAGGGGCAGGGGTTGGAGAAATTTGGAAATACAGTCATCCCTCCACATTTGCTCAGGTTAGGGGCACAGGACCCCCGTGAAAGTAGAAAAACTGTGAATAACTCTAGCATCTCTCAAGCCGTATTTAACACACACAAAAAAGGATGATCACCATATCCAACCCACTGTGGATTCCTTTGAAGCATCAGGGTTCCTTCGCAAGGCAGAAGTGGGAGGTTACTGCCACTTCCACTGCTGCCCCACACCATTTTCAATATGGACTTACAAGCCTTGTTCACAGTTTCACAGTCTCACAAGGCTTGCAATCCCTATTAAAAATGGCCTAGGGAGGCAGCAGAGGTGACAGCAAATGATCCGTGAATAATCAAATCCTCAAAAGTGAAACCCGCAAATGTGGAGAGCTGACTAATCAAATCTGTGAAAGTGAAACCCACAGATAAGGAAGGTCCACTGTGGACTGCAACACTTTGCAATTGCTTAAATTACTAGATCTGGAAGTTGCTTAGATGGAGGGCCCACTGTACTGCCTTGACTCTAAAAAAAGGATTTTCTTGGCAAGATGCGTTCAGAGAGGGTTTGCCGTTGCTCTCCTCAAAGGCAGAAAAGGTGTGACTTATGCAAGTTTAGCCAGTGGATTTCTATGGCTGAGCTGAGATTTCAACCCTGGTCTCCTGGAGTCTGACAAAACGCACCCCATGCTGGCTCTTCCATGATATTATATGTGTATGTCTGTACCTTCAAGCCACTTGTTGACTTACAGCAGCCCCAGGAATTTCATAGCCTTTTCTTAGGCAAGGAATAGGCCAGTCCCTTCCTCTGAAATACAGCCTACAGCACCTGATATACATTGATATTACAAAGGGCTAATTTTACTTGAGAGAAGTTCTCTTTTTCCTTTCATCTTCTGTACCATGCTGGCTCAAAGCTAAAAGGTATGTGAGGTGGACTACAAGCTAGCCAGATATTCTCTCTCTATGGCCAGATGTTAAGGCACAGCTAGGGAACCTGTGGCTCTTCAGACAATATTGTACTTCAGGCCCCATCATCTCTAACCACTGGCTATTTAATTTGTGTCTGATGAGATGGAGCACCTAGACATCTGGAGAGCCCATCACTGTTTTAAGGGGAAAGTGGTACCCAATAAGGCTTTTCCCACTCAATACCTGGATCATTCCCAGGCTGATTTGCAAAATCAAGTCACAACACCCATAGGTGCAACATCCATACAAATGGCCCCAATCCTGTGGCTCCCCCCCTCCCCCAAACCTGGCCACAGACAAATTACCAAAAGAGCGAAGGCATTTCTCAACCAGCTCCTCCAGAGTACAGGACCGGTTCAGTTCTCCCAGGGTGAGGGAGGCTAAGGCCTGGTTGATTTCCCGGGGGTTCGGGCAGGTCATGCGCCTTCTGCTCTTTCGCCGGTAGATCTTGCCACCGCCTAGGATGGTGCCTGTATCGGCCATGCTGGGAGCTTCCACTCGTAATTTCCTGCAAAAGAAGAGTTTTGTAAATTGCCCAACATTTCAGTGATGAAAACTAGGACACACATGGCCAAGCTACATTTGAGTGTGGTCAGATGTTTGTGACCAGACTAACAAGAGGGTAAACGTTATTAATGAAAAACACACAAGACTCCTATTTTAAGCAGAGAAATCCTGGAATGTATAGACTGAGTTTAAGAAACCCTGAAAAAAAGGGGGAAAACCCAAATGACTCCACTCCATCTCTTCTCTTCCCCTCTGCTGAGTTAATTCAATACAACTTCTTTTGCTCTTTGAACTCAGATTGCAACAATGGGGAAAAAAAATAACAAGGAAGGAAGTGGGAGAAAAGAAGAGAAACTGGAACCTTTCAAAAGCAGCAGAGAAAGTGGGATGGCAGATGATTAATAGGGACAGTTTTTGCCCAACCAGGGAAGTTGAAGGGTATGATAAAATAGATCATAGGAAGAAGATTCAGAGACAAATCTGTTGCAGCTGTTGTGTCCATCCTCCAACAGAACAGAGTACAAGGCTGGAAACATGGCAGTGCTTAAGTATACGTAGGACACAAGCTTCCCTTAGTGTCTGAGGATGATGGGACCTGCAATCCAAACATATCCAGAGGGACAGAAATCTGGATGGAAAGACTATCTCACTGGATGAGTAGAACCAAGGGGAGGTACGACCATGTGGAATAGAGTGGCAGATAGCATCAATGGGGGAGAAGGCGTGTGTGTACCTTTCTCCTCCACTTGTGCTGCTCGCCCTCCCGTTCCCTTGCTTTTTGCCTGTGAAAGGGAATCGGAGGAGAAAAATTGTGGTGAGGGAGGCATGCATGTGCCTTGTAAATAATCAAATTAATGAAGATCAGACCCACAAATGTGGAGGGAAGACTCTGCAGCGATTTTTTAAATTAAATTTAAATAAATTTAATTTTTTACATTAAATTTAAAGAAATATTACTTAGAGATAAGAGACTCTTGCAACTTAAAAGTCATGATTTAATATTTGGGTGTCATGGTACTATTAAATCATGACTTTTAAGTTGCAAGAGTCTCTTATCTCTAAGCAATATTTATTCTTTCAACCATGTAAAACAACAGGCCCCATAGTACAGCTTAGTATTAGGCATTTTCAGATCACCCCTTTCTTTAGCATCATACAATGTTTTAAGTTTTATTCTGGGCTTCCTTGCCTGCCAAACAAATCTGGAAATTTCTTTCTGCTACTGTACAAAGGGTATTGCATTTCTTATGACGGAGATCATCTGGAAGTAAATTAAAAGCCTTGATAAAACGCTTGCTTTTATTACTGCAGTTCTCCCCAAAAGGGATAATGCTAACTTTCCTAATTTTTATGTCTCTTTTAATTTCTTTCTAAACTTTTTCATAGTTATTTGGAAGCAGTGGGCTATTGTTCTTCGTAATTGTAACTGCCAGATATTTAATGCCTTTTTTCCACTTTAAAATCAGAAAGAGCAGTTAATTGATCCTTTTCCTCCAAAGTCATGTTTTTTATCAACAGTTTTGTTTTATTGCGGCTCACTTTAAACCCAAAGCATGTCTCAAACCTCTTTTTTTCCCAAAAGAACCTTCATTGAGTCAAATGAATTTTGTGTCATTATCACAAGATCATTCTCATAAGCCCTCAACTTATACTGTTCTTTTATTACCCTCACTCCACAAATTCTATGTTACAAGCGCTGCATTCTGCCCGCATCAAACTTCCAAGGCAAGGTTCTAGTCCTTATGGCTGAAACACTTTAACAAATGTCAGATGCTCTGTGTGTTTAGGTGCCCAATGGCCACAACTACCCTGGCACAATATGAATGATGAATTGTAAAGAATTAGTATTTTACAAAATCAAATACATTCATCCCTCCACATTCACTAGGGTTAGGGGCACAGGACCCTTGTCAAAGTGAAAAAATGGTAAATAACTCTAGGCCCTCCCAAACCATATTTAACACACACAAAAAAGTATGATCATCATATTCAACCCACTGTGGATTCCTTTGAGGCATCAGGGTTCCTTCCCAAGGCAGAAGTGGGTGGCTGGGGGGGCTGACTGCCCCCTCCACCGCTGCCCCACGTCATTTTTAATAGGGACTTGCAAGACTTGTTCGCAGTTTCTCAGTCTCATGAGGCTTGCAGTCCCTATTAAAAATGGCATTGGGAGGCAGCAGAGATGACAGCAAATAATCTGTGAATAATCCAGTCCACAAAAGTGAAACCCGCAGATGTGGACGGCTGACTATAGAACACTGTTGGTGGAGACTTCTTTCAGCCCACAAACTCCATCACTAACTCAAGCTAAAAAGACTAGGCTCCACCTTGACCTACACTTTGGGCATACATATGGTCCAACCGTCCCAGCGTGGCAGGGAGAGTCCCAATTAATTCCATGTCATCTCATTTTCCACCTGTTTTTTTAAGATGTCCTGGTTTCTCTCCTCCTCCTCCCCCTTTCCCCCTTCCCCATCAGCTTACTTCATTTGCTTCAAACTGAGTTCAAAGTGTCAAAACAGTTTGCAGTCAATTAACTGTGGAGGGAGAGAAGGAAGCAGAATCTTGCCCTTCCCTGTAGACTTAAGCAAAAGCAAACTGTTACAGCCTTTTCTAGCTTGTTTGTTCTTCTGCCATCTGCACCTCCCTCTGATTTTGCTTGGTAACACATGTCCCAGTTTTCGTCTGTGAAATAAGAGGATATCAGCACGCTGGTCTCATCAAAAGGCAAATAAAAATTTCGAGTACTTTCCCTGGTGTTTTGCTAACTGTAACTTCACCCAACCCCGCCCCCTAAAAAAAAACAGAATTAAAAAACTGGGTCCTCTGCATTTCCTCATCTCAGAGCTCCCTCCCCCTACTCCTTTGGGTACATCTGAAAATAAACCAGCCATCCATGGGCAGTATTTGGAAGCCTTGAGTTATATCAAGGAACTTCCTTCCCCTTCCCCAACTTCCTTGCATGCGTATACTGTAGATTGCATAGCTGCACACAAGCACATAAAATTCTTTGCAGTTTATCAGCTCCTTTACTTGAGCTGGAACTAGGGATCTCCAAGTGCTGGGGAGAGACCTAGCTCTCTCGTCGTTTAATATCCCATTCCCAGACTTTCTGTATGAAGTCCCATTTGATCAAAGGAAGGGAAAGGTCTTTTAGTGATTTTGGGGTATGGGGCTTGTTTACACCAACTTTTAAGGAGTGAATATTGCCTCTGTGTCAGAAGCACTATAAATTCCACAATAAATTAATAATAATTAGACGTTTTTCAAATGCCATGCTTCTGAACCAAGGGTCTCTTGAAATCTAATGTGACTATCCATGTGTCAAATTTTCTATATCCAAGCTGTACAGAATTTCCAGGAACAATGACACCTTCTTGTTTCTACCCGCCCCTCTCAACAGTCCTGTTAATCCTCTGTTGTCCCACTTTTTCTGCTGCCTCTAAAATGTCCCAGTTTCTCACTCCCCCTGGCGGTTTCCCCTTTTGTCCTCAACTTACTTCCACTGCTGTAAACTGAATTTAAAACGCAAAAGTAGTTTGCACCCAATTAATCCAGCAGGGCTAGAGGAAGAGGTGGAATCTTGCCCTTCCTCTCCTAGCTTGTGTGTTCTTCCTCATTAAAAACTTTACTGTCTTGACCTCATTCTCTTGCTTGACCATACAAGTCCTGGATTTCATCTCTGAGATGTTGGGAGGTATGGTTTCCTCCCCAAAATCACAGAAAGAGAAGAGACACTGCCTTTTAGAGCTACTTTATTTACACTTCATTAGTTGTCCAGTTCTCTTACAATAGATGCTTTCCCCCAAATACACAGGATGTTACTTTCAGACAAGATCAATTCACCCAGTTAGTTTTTAGAAAACAGATATTCCACATATTAGGATGTGTATTTTCTTTCTTTTTTGAGGTTTAATCTGTGCTTTCTCTAACAGACAGTCTGCTGTACTCTCTAATTTTTTAATCACTTAGGGCTAAATGCAATAAAACACATATTTTTAGATTTTGTGTTTGTCTTGATCAAGTCTGCCTGCTGTTTGCCTCACTTGGTGTCCAGTGCATGGGCTGAACTTACTGGATCAAAATACAGGCACTTCTGCTTTCTGTCTCGTTACAATTAAACGTTGTACAATCTTAGCTTCCACATCCTGTGATGGGGCCTTTATAGCAGAGGTTTTTAAGTATCCAGTGTGGAGGGACTGCCTCCCACCCCCATGTGCCAGGTAACAGTGCTTTATTTAACTCTTCCAGGACTGGCAGCTGATGGCCTATGGACCAGCACCAGTCCACAGACCACCATTTTGAGTAGCTTTGCCTTACAGAACCTGAGCTTCCCCACACACCACATCCCAAACACATACACTATGAATTAAACATTGTTAAAACAGAACAGCAAGAAAGTAGACCTATGCAACCTATATAGACCTCAGGAGGCTGGCATTTAACTAAGCAAAAGAGAGCAGGTAAGAGATAAGGAATGGAATAATAAAGGATTATACATAGATAAAATTAAAATCTACCTATCTACCAGCAACATGGTGCAAATAAAAGCAAATATTACAATGTGTACTGCCTTTTCTCTTTTGGTTAACTGGCAAGCGCTTCAAGACAAAGCAGGGCAATATTTTTCTGGATTAGAATGCCCAGAATGCAGTAGTCCATAAATGTAGTCCAGAAAAATTACCTCTTTTAGCTCGCTTGAAATTTCATATTGGGATTACACTCCATAATTTACAAGATGCTAGGATACCCATATCAGGTCATCCATTGGCACTTCTAAAAATATTGAGTCCCAAACAGTTGGACTGACCTTTAACATCATCTCTTCACAAATGAAAACAAGTGGTGCTCATTCAGATTTCTAGCTGCTCTGTTCTCACATATTTGGCCCTTTAACACATTACAATCACAGCACCTTATATGCCCTGGCTGCAACCTATGAAATCCTGAGATTATAGGCAAGGGATATTTGGAATTCTCCACTGAAAACCTCCAGTGCCTTACCAACCTACAAATCCCAGGATTCCATAAGATGTTGCCATGACAGTTAATGTGGAATCATGGTGCTGTAATTGCATAGTGTGAATGAACCCCAAGAACCTCTGCCTGAAACACACACATACTTCCTCCCAATTCCTTTCCCTGGGACACCACTAATTGTGGAATTCTTTAATGCACTCCACATTAATTGCAGTGGCTTTAAAAGATGTCATTCTAGTGTGTGGAATGCTCATGTTTTTTTTCAAAATAAATGTTTTAGGAGATTAAACCTCTCAACTCTTGAGCAGCAGCTTAACCCCATTGCTGTGTTCTTGTGTGCCTTCAATTCACACCATCCAGCATTTCACAGATTAAAAACTGGGATACATCAGGCAACCAGCAAAAGGGTGTGGTCAGATAACAAAAGAGCAGAAGTTATTGATGAGCAAGGAGAGGCAAAAATGCTCTTTGACCTAAAGAAACCTTAGAATTGTATGTACTGAGATTAGGAAAACCCAAAAAGAGAAGAAAATCCAAAGAACCCTGCTGGGAAGACCACGGCTCTGTTCCTCCTCCCCTCTCGCTCTTTCTGAGTTGAGTCTAAACTACTTTGGTCCTTTGAATCCCCTTTGCAGCAAGTGAAGTAAGCTGAGGACAAAGCAGGAATTGAGAGGATGAGGAGAAAAACTAGGGACATTTCTGTACTAGCCCGTTATAGCACTATTATTCCACTTTTAACCTCCTGTGGAATCCTGGGGTTTGCAGTTTAGGGAGGGGCCTTTGAGGCCCCTCCCTAAACTGCAAACCCCAGGATTCTGTAGGAGGTTGAAAGTGGAATAATAGTGCTATAACAGGCTAGTATGGAAATAGCCTGGGACATTTTAAAAGCAAATAAAAAAGTGGGATGACAGGGGATTAATTGGGACTCTCACTTAATTAATTGACTCTCATCAGTACAGTTGAAGACTATGTGTGTCCCAAGCTGTAGATATGTTGGAGTCTAATCTTTTTAGAATCCTACTTTTCAAACTGGGACACTTTGGAGTGTATGCTTAAACCAAAGCTGGGAAAAAGTTAAGACTTTTGGATTACAAATTCCAGAATCCCCATCCATGACCAGTTTTTTTAAAAGAATAACTTTTGTAAGCTCTACTTAAAACGTTGAGTATCACACCGACCCTGCACAATCCCTATTTCCTCTATTTTCTAAACTCTGGTAAAGTGAGGCAACTCAAGAATTTGCTATTGCAAAATTAAATAACAGAGAACTCAAAAGTCCTGTGAAGTTTTCTGTCAGTCTCCTGAACTTAAGTAGAGCACTTCTGACAGGCTGACCTTCTGGTTATGAAACTCTCTCTTTGGTTTTTAAGGTTTGACTGCCTTGCATCCCTCAGTGTAGAGGTGGCCTTTGCCAAGGGACAAAAGCAATTGAAATGTTCTGCCTACATGATCACTGTTCCACAGCAGCATCGTAGGCAGGTAGGGGATTCAGCAGCAGTTCACCATATTCCCCGCATTAGGGTGTTGCCTTTGTATCTTTAGCAGTTGCATGATAGAAATCCAACACCAATAGCTTCCTCTCTTTTTCTTTTGAAGACACACATGCAGAAGGAGAAGCCATATCCTCCAGCGGTCTCAATCTGGCAGGGACCATCTCGATTAATCCTCTGTCATCCCACTTTGTCAGCTGTTTTGAAAATGTCCCAGTTTCTCTGTCTTCCTCCCACTTTCTCCCTTTATCCCCAGCTTACTTCTATTGCTGCAAACTGAGTTCAATGTGCTAAGGGGGTTTGCACTCATTAACTCCACAGGGTGGAGAGGGGGAAAATTTTTGCCTTCCCTGAAGGCTCAGGCAAAAGCAAGCTGCTGCAGCCTCTCCTAGCTTGTCTGTTCTTTCTCATTAATAACCTTTCTCATCTTGAACACCCTCTGATGTTGCTTGGCCCCACCTATCCTAGTTTTCATCTATGAAATCTTGGAGGGTGCAGTGCTTTTCAGCATTAGAACAGAAAGAGAAACCCCAAGCAAAATAAAATAAAATTTCCCTAGTTCAGAATGACATGAAACTGGGTAAACAAACACCAGAAAAAAAAAAATGATCCCAGGATGTTCAAAAAAGGAAGACTTGAGAAGTTCTGCTTACCGCTTGCTCTCTCGCCGGATCATGGCTTTCTCAGCTTACCACTGCCACTGTACTTCTTTCAGGTGGGCCTGTCTCCTGTGATTCTTTGAGCTCTTCCAGCTAACTGAAATAGCTCTGCCAGCTGCTGCTGCTGGTGTTCTTGCTCCTGACGCTGCTGGCACAACCTGATCCCATACAAAAGCCAACCTGTATGCAGAGCAGAACACTGCCTCTGTGAATCAGCTGAGTCAAAGCGGGCTGGTCATATGCTGATGTGTGGTTAAAAGGAACTGGCTTATGCACGCCGTGTGCATGTGTGTGTGCGTGTGTGGACGGACATGCATATCAGCAAGAGGTTGTTTCCCCCCCCCCTAAAACAGAACTGAATTCTGGCAAAGATTGCATTGCCATTGGGTGTTTTTCTCTTTTAATCCACAGGATTTGGGATGCCCTGGACAGTTGTTTGCATGGCAGAAAGAAATTCAACAGGTGAATTTTTCCCGTTCCTGCAGTTTTAGGAGTAGGGACTGTTCCATCTGTGATAACAAGAAGATAAATCTGAGGCGGAGGGACCCAGAATATTATGTTAACATACCCTCCCCTCCCAAAATCCCAATTTGGCACTGACAGTCCAGGTTCATCTCCTGTCCTCCTGCTTTTTCAGCTACTTTTAAAATGCCTCAGTTTCACTCTCCCACTTCTACCCTTCCAACCCATATTAATTCCAGCCCAAAGATGGTGCTTTTAAAAAAGCAGGATTTTGAGATGGTGAAGTGTTCCCAGAATTAAGGTGCATTTCTGCCCTGCAGAAATGTTGGTCTGCAGCTCCCACAATCCCCAAGCAGAATGGCTTGTGCTGCCTCAGGATGATGGGAGGTATAGTCTGATATACCTGGAGAACACCCGTTTGGAAAAGGCTGGGTCAAGAAGTACCTAGAATTTTCTCTTCCCTTCTCTAATCCTTACAGAACACATTCCTCCCACCGCTACATATGAGTTGCTTTGGGCTGAGGTGCGTCGCCACCTTTACCAATTGGACCCTGCGCTTCTGATGTTATCTTGATCTGCAGACATGAGGTAGGAGAGATTGCTTCCCATCCTGCCAAGAAAAGCTCCAGCTGCAGAACTCTGCATATCAGGCTGCTGTGAGAAGCAGAAAAAGAGGCTGTAGCCGTTGTAATTGTGGGTAGCTGACAATTCTGTCAGCACTGTCAGAATTCAGAACTTTATATGCACACGTGCAATGCCTGTTTTCCTGGAAGTTTACAACATACACTTAAATAATAGCAGTATTAAGGGAGTAGTATGTGTTGTTCATTGCCATTGGGAATGTTTCCCTTTGGGGAGATTACGCCTCCCAGAATCCCCTACCAGCATAGCCCATGGGAGCTTTTAAAAGGAGCTTTTCCAAGTTCTGGTTCCAAAGGCTGACACCCCATTCATTCCCTAAACGTAGCTAGGAAACATGAGTTTTGTTTTCACCATTCCATAACCATTCATGGTAAGTTTCAAACCACTTGGTATAACTTCTGTCAGCCTTTTCCCCCCTTCTTTCTTACCTGCACCTGTAGGTGAGGTGTGTGTCCCTTTAAGTCTTGGCCTCCCAGAGGGAATTTATAAATGGACTGCTTCTGTTTCCCCCCTTCTAATTTGTTTTTAAATCCCTTCTTAGTTGTCTGAAGTGGGTTATTGTAGGTAGAGGAAGGCTTCTTGTACAAAAGAGATGGTTTCCGTTTGGCTGGATAAAGACGAGATGATTTCAAGGGAGGCCTAGATAAAATCTCATCTGAGCTCAGCAAATTCATAGATTAAGGTTTTAAAGTAGGACAGAAAAAGAGTTGCTGGGTTATTATTCTTTTTTTAAAGGGGCCGAGTAAAGGATAGTTGCTGGTTTGGTTGATTAAAGGTGGAACAATCGGCATTTAACAAGGGGGTGGCGAGGAATTAAAAATACAAAAAGAGTTAAGTCTTTCTTCTGAAAAGCAGCTCTTGTTCTTTTGGGCTCCTGCGATGCAGTTTGATTGACTAATTAACCAAGGAAACAATGAGTAATAATCATAATAAGGTTTATACTTCTTTTCTTTTCTTTTTTTACTAAGGAAGGGCTGGGTTGTGGTCATATTATAAATCTAAACTAACTGTTTTCGGTGGATTTAGGTCTTATTACCTGGCTCCCAGTGAGAAAGTTGTCCACTGTCTTGTCTTCTTTTTTGTTATTGATGGGGAAAGACATGTTACATTTGGTCATCCAGATTCCTCATGTAAAGTTTAGCCAGCTCCACAGACTGCAAAGCGTCATATGAAATTTAGCAAACTCCACCTGGAATTCAGCAAACTGATGTTTAGCAAAATCATGTCTAGCCTGGAAAAAGAAGAACTCTCCCATGCCATTATCCACTATCTCAGAAGTCTTGGGATTCACATCCGTCCTTGGAAGACCAGCTCTAGCCAGGTGAGCGGGCCCAGAGTAGACTGTTAGTAGGGACCTGTGAAAGAGCCTTGGAAATGTAACTTTTTAAAACTACAACTCCTTGTGCCCACAGCCCAGAACGTGGTCACTGGAGGATTCTGGGAGATTTGGTCCAAAAAAAGATTCTCCTTATTTCTGAGACATATTGGTGTCCAAATATTCTTATTTTATGGCTCTTGTTGTGGTTGGTTGTCATAACTCTTCTTTTTAAACTGTTTTCTGTTTCCTAGAGATGCTCAATTAATGTTCGAATGGTAAGAATTGGCATTAGAGTTTCCTCCCAAACATTCTTGATGTAGTGAAATCATGCATCCCACATTTGAGGGATTAAAAGTTGGAGTTAGCTTAATAACAGCAAACTGATTATTATTAATGGTTATTTAATAATCAATGCAAAATTATTGACAAATTGCTATTTCTGCAACACTATAGTAGGTGGAACTGGGAGCAAAGATTTAACTTTATTTTCTTAAAAGCTCTCTCTCCCATCCTACAGTTTTAACAGTTGCAAATTGTAGCCTAAATTCAAGATAAAACAAACATTTTGTCTTGCATTTAGATACAATGTAGGAAAAAACATTTGCTCAGTAAAAACTACTGTCTCCCAAGATCTTGAATTGGCTATGCCCCTTCTAGGGCTTAGTCTGCTCAAAGACCAGGCTCTGGAACCTGATTTGAAAGAGCTAAGCTTTAGAACATATCATGTACTAATAATTCCTACCTCTGAGCCTAGACAAAGTGCCTTTACTTTTGGGACCTGAGACATACAAAGACTATCACTGTGAGCATGCTCAAAGTGCTTCTGTATCAACAAGGATGAAAAGAGAACCAAGTTGAAGTCTGTTGCCTGTCCAAGAAGAAATCTGCCAATAAAGGAGAGGAAGGAGGAAGCTTGTTTTCTGCTGTTCCAGAGACTAGGACACAGAGCAATGGCTTCAAACTTCAGGAAAAGAGATTCCGTCTAAACATTAGGAAGAACTTCATGGCTGTAAGAGAAGTCTGATAGTGGAATACGCTGCCTGGAAGTGTGATGGAGTCTCTTTCTTTGGAGGTTTTTAAACAGATGATGGATGGATGGCTGTTGGAAAGGCTTCAGTGGTCTATTCTTCCATGGTGGGGTTCAGACTCGACGGCCCTTGTGATCTCCTCCAGCTCTGTGATTCTGTGAAAGCACTCCTAAGATGTGACTATCTAATCTCTGCTTAAAAACCTCTAATAGGATATTTCTCATTAAGATGGAGTGGATGTTTCCATCTCATTAAGATGGAGTGGATGTTTTTAGGCAGGGTGGTCCAGTGGTTTGAGAGCTGGACTACGACTCTGAGAGACCAAAGTTCGGATCCTTACTCAGTCACATGAACCCACTAGGTGACCTTGGGCGGGTCACATTCTCTCAGCCCAAGAGGAAGGCAATGGTAAACCTTCTCTGAAGAAATCTTACCAGGTCGGGCCGCCGTAAGTCAGAGCCAACTTGAAGGAAGTACAACAACAAGCCCCTAACGATTAAGTGCTAGCAGTGGGTGTCGTTAAACCAAGATGCATTTTTTTAAAAACACACCCTTTCTTGTGGTGATGTACCTTGTGAGCTAAAACAGGATGTTTCCCTTTGTAATCTAAGGGGGCATTTTGCCCCCAAGGTTCACATAAACACCTGTGGTTGAAACTGTTCGAGTAAACCCCAGCCCTCAAACATGGCTGAAAAGGGAGGTGGAGGAGGGAACCGCCCAGCGTGAAACCATTCCCTCGTCTCTTGGGGAGAGAAACAAAATAAACTTCTTTTCTCGTGTTTTCTCTGGGAAACGGGGCATTAGATCTGTGAAGGTCTCTTTCATACGATAGCACCCTGATCCCTCTTTAATTACCACAACTGCCTCCTATGAAGTCCTGGGATATGTAGTTCAGTGAAGCACTAGCCGAAAGTTCTTATTACCCCACAAAACTGCAAATCCTGGGATTCCATAATTTGGAGCCGCGGCAGTTAAAATAGAATCCTCATGCTATAACTGTGTAGTGTGAAAGAGACCCAGGGTCCTCATAATTATAGCACTGCGATTCCACTTTAACTGCCACAGCAACATCCTACGTAATCTCCAGTTGTGCCCACTTGTCAGGAGTCTTGCTCTTCCCAGTGAGCTCAGGCAAAAGCAAACTGCTGCCGCCTCTCCTAGCTCATCAGTTCTTCCTTACTAATAACTTCTGCCATCTTGACCACCATCTGATGTGGCCACACTTGACCCAGTGAAAGGTTGGAAGGCATGATCCCGCGGAATCCTGGGATTTGCAGTTTAGCAAGAAGCATTTAGAATGTTCAACCAGAGAGCACCAGTGCTTCACCAAACTACAACTCCCAGAATTGCACAGCATGCTGCCAGGGCAGTTCGAGTGGAACCACAGTGCTGTAATGGTGTTGTGTGAAAAGGCCCTCAGTAGTCGACACTAAGGAATGAGGGCGTAAGAAGAGCTGTGTTCCATTCTTGACATGTGCTCTCTGAAGCAGTGCCTCTCAAGCTATCTGATGTGGTAAATTGGCTTTTTTTATCCCAAAGAACCAGGAACTGGAACCATATTTGTGCTATATTACTATCACATTTGCATAGTTTCCCGGAAACTTGCCATGGACTGGCAGCCACAGGCCACTACTTTGAGTAGCACTGCTGTAGGTAACCCATTGCTCTCTGTTATGGGAGAAGAAGATCTCATTGCTGGCCTTGTGGTAAAGTTACACTGTTAAGGATGGAAGCCTTTTGATTTTTTTTGTTGTTGTTATGTGGCGTCAAATTGACTTAGAGTCATGGAGACTCTTTCCTAGGAGTTTCTCAGCAAGATTTCTGATAACTGAAGAATCTCACGGTTGGAAAGGGCCACAAGGTCTCTCTAGCCCAACTTCCTGCCATGGAGGAAAACATGAAAGCACTCCTGAAAGATGCCCATCCAATTTCTGTTTAAAGACCTCTAAGGCAGGCTGTTCCACTGTTGAAAAGCATATGTCTTTCTAGCAGTCCAGGTTATCCACAGAACTCTCCTCCAGCACCGCATTTCAAACGAGTTGATTTTCTTCCTATCAGCATTCTTCACCAGCCAGCTTTCATACATAGAAATTGGAAATATGATGGCATGGACAATCCTGGCTTTAATATTCAGTGATGTATCTTCACAGTCCATTAGTTCTTTAGGGGCCATGTTTTACCTTTGTTTGTGAGGGGATGCTAGACCCAGCCAGCAAAAGGGCAGCATCTGCTGCACCATTTACCACCAATAAAGCTGGTCTTGCAGGAGTAACATAGGTCCTTGTTTAACACTGAATGAACTCTTGGGAAGGCCTGGAACTGCACCCAATTCCAGAAAAGAGGAATGGTTGAACAGGGATTTGAACTCTACTTTCCTGGGGTCCGACTCCAAGACTCAGATCACTATACCACGCTGGGAGCATTTGGTCATTCGCTACAGGCAGCAAAATGATTTTGGCCAACCCTGGCTGAGACCAATAGTTTCCCTATTGAGAGGAAGGAGAGAGTGAAATGTAAGTCAAGCTTGAATACTGCCTCAGGAAGAAAAACATTTTAAAGTTTTTACTACGGCTGGCTTTAGTTAATCAATGTGAACTCAAAGCATCACCACTGCCCTACTTCTGCTTCCCATGTGCTTGGCATGGAAAATGCATTTTACATATGGAACTTGACAGAATTACAGAAGTGCAAAAAGGAAAGAAATGAAGGGGGTTACAATTGAAGTGGTGGGATGAGAGCTGGACAGTTAAATCCATGTTTGCTTCCTTCTAGGAGAATCACACTGGGGCTTCTGCAGCCCGTGGCCTGTTTGGCGTCCCACTGCAAGCGCTGCCCTTTTCAGAGCATGTAGACGGCGTGCCACAGTGAGTAATTTGTAATGTGCACATTCACCCAAGATCTGCGGCTCTCCATTGTACTTTGAATTTTGTTTGTCTGTGGTTTTGTGACTTGAGTCAACTCCAATTTAAAGCGACCCTCTCCTAAGGTTGAGCAAGATTTCTTCAGAGGAGATTTGCCATTGCTTTCTTCTACTTACCATATATTAATTTAATTTCTGTACCACCCTTCCTAGAATGTCTTATGAAGGAGCACAAAAGAGGCTGTATTTTTTGCAGCTGCTCCAGGGTTCAAACCAATCTGGGCTTACTCCCACGCTCACCAACCTCTGGTGGCTCCATACTCCAGCAGTTCCACCTGATGTCTTCTAAATGTGTTATACTGCAACTCCCATTAGCCCCACTTAGCATAGTCTGTAATGCAACATGTCTGGAAGACTGTGGTTCAGACAAGGCTGCTTCACACCATTGTATTGCTGTATCATTGTATTTGTGACTTTAAGGTTCCTTGTGGATGCCTGTGAATTGCTCCGACCACACCTTCATGTCGAAGGGCTTTTCCGGAAATGTGGCTCCATGACACGCATCAAGGCTTTAAAGGTAAATTATGGAACTGCATAATGGCAGCTGGAGGTTCCCATGTCAGTGGGGCAGTAGATCCATTCCTGATTTTGGCTAAGTTGAAAAGTGTTCTCCAAGGTGCTGAATCTATCTGTGAATAGGTTTCAGCACCTTAGAAAGCATCTTTAAAGCCTAGGCTGAAACCTGGAGCGGATTCACTGCCCCAGTGAACTGGGAGCCATCAGAATAGCAGATCTGCAGAAGCTGGAGGCTTGGTGCGTGTATGTACGTGTGTGGTGTGTTCATACCTGGGTGTTTGCTGTTCAGCTTCCAAGCCCAGTCCATGTACAGATGCTTTTCTATGCCTTGTTTGTCTGAAAAGTTAACAGCCTTACTGCTCCCCAACGGTTCTTTGCTGATATTATTGGACCCTGCTTCTTCCTATGAAGAGACAGCATTTTTGTATTTCACAAGCCTTCACAAGAACCTTTTCATGAAGCAACTGATGTCCTTACTTTACAGATGAGAAAACCTATGGACAGGTGCCTGTCAGAGAGATTTTCCCAAACTATGCAGTGAATGAGACTTGAGTCACCCTTTTGGGCCACAGTTTAACCTGTAGTCTGCTTTCCCAGAATATGGGGATAAACAATATATCCTTATATGAACTCTCCTGAATTTTAAGATCTGTGGGAGAGGACTTTCTTTTGATCCCACCACCATCAGAGAGGTGTTTGGTGAGGACACAGGAGAGGGCCTTCTCAGCAGCTGCTCCCAGGCTGTGGAACTCCCTTCCATGGGAGGCTCAGTTGGCCCCCTCTCCACTGTCTTTCCTCTGGCTTGCAAGGTCCTTTTGAGTAGGCAGGCCCTTGCTTCCTAACTTGTGGTAGCAGAAGGAATTTTTAATGGCGCATATTATGTCTGTTTTGTGTCTTAAACTGTTTTATTTTTGTGCTTTTAATGGAATTGTTGTTTAATTGTTTCTAAACTTTTGTGTTCATAGCTTTTGTTAGCTGTACTTTGTGTTACCTTGTTTCAAGCTGCCTTGTATTCTATGCTGGGAGAAAGGTGGGATGTAAATTAAATTAATAATATTAGAGAGTAACCGGATCTGAGACAGGTCTCTGAAATATGAGCCACGCACTTCTAACCCTCAGAATCAAGGTAGATTAGTTTTCTCTTAAGACCATATCCCATGCTCTTAAGAATCACGCCAGCTATCTCCTTCCTCATAATGACAGCAATGAGCAGGGGAAGGGTGTTGAAATATAGATGAATGGAATAGTTGCTTAAAAAGCAAGGAACTTGAGCAATCCCCTTGCCAGTAAATTTTGTTATTTCTGTTTGAAAAAGGCCTGGAACAAGTAGATTTTCCCTAACGGATCTGAACAGATAGACACCTAAATCTGTTATCGCAATTGATTTCACATGCACAAATGTTTATTAATCTATCTACCACAAGAGTCACAATTTGGTTTGCATTCCAGAAAACATAGTCGTTCCTTTTGTTTATCCTCTGCAAGGCCAGAACTGAGGAGAACGTTAATATTGTCGGACTACAATTCCCAGAATCCCACAGCCAGTGGCCCTGGTGGCTAGACAAGCCTGGAAGTTGTAGTCCAACTAAAAGCAACTTTTCCAAGCTGTCTCGTTCTAGAATTGGGTTTCCTTCCAGGCCCTCCCCCAAAATGCTTCCAGTGCTGAACACTGACACATGTTATTGCTTTAGCATAAACTTTATTGGTGCATCAGATGGTACGTTGCAGAGACTGATTCCACTCCTGGGCCACCAGACTAATTCTTCCGCAGGCAGTAATTAAATACAGTTCCCAATGCTGGCTGTATGGGGCACCTGGGTTAGAGTGCATTTGCCCCAGGTCAAGACTGAGGGAAGATGGGTTCCCAAGGGTTATATGGTTCAAAGGCAAGCAAAGAAAGTTGAAGTATGCACGCGTGAGCCGTCTGTGCCCAGCCCCATAGCTATGAGAACTATGCAAGCAGGTTAGCAACAGGGGACAATTCACTCCCTCATTCCATTCCCAGCCTTCATATTTTTCCCAGCTCAGCCTGCCAAGCAAATGCAAGAAGCATCCCATAAGATCACTAATACAAGTAAACCCTTTCCTGCCACTAGGCAGATGTTGACATTCGGCCATGGTGCTAACAAGGACTCCCATCCCAGCTCACAACACAAGCTCTGCATTCTCAGTTCTGTTACTTATGACTCAGAGCTTGTGAAAGTAAACCCACAGAGTTGATCTGGTTGTGTTGGTAGGGTGCAGCCTTCTGCTAGCTCACTGGTAGTCTTCTGCTTGGACCTCCATCTTCCAGATCCGGTTGGAGGCTGGGGAGCGCTGCCTGGAGATGGCTCTCCCGTGTGACGTGGCAACCCTGGTAAAGCAGTTCCTGAGAGCCTTGCCTGAGCCCTTGATCCCAGCCAGACTTCAGGGGCCCCTCTGCCAAGTCCAGCAACGGGAAGACAGTGAGGATAATCGGAGTCCACTGATGCTCTTGGTCACCTCCCTGCTTCCTCAAAGAAGTGTGGACATTCTCCGTTACCTCTTCAACTTCCTGCGGGATGTGGCAGCCAGGTGGGTCAATGGGCCGTGAGACAGCAACTATCCTGTGCATAGGGAAATGTGGAAAATTTGGTATATAAGCATAGTTCAATTCACAAAACCTCTGGCGAAGAAGTTTCTTTTGACACTGTCTTCCTACACTCACCCAACCCCTGCTTTTCTTCCTTGTTCCTTGTCTAGCTGGAAGTTTTATAGCAGCATTGGCACTGGTAGAATGGTAAAAGACAGCTGCAGAAACCCAAACTTTTGGTAACTGGTGTCTGCAGTAAGCAGTTCAAGAAGGCCTGTGCCTGGAAAGAATGGGATTCTCCTCTAGCTGTCTTAATGTAGCTGCAATGTAAACAGCAACTTTCTCCCAAATACTTTACTGAGAATCTGTGAATTTCTTCAGAGAAGGTTTTCCACTGACTTCCTCTGAGGCTAAGAGAGCGTGAGTCTGGCAGTGGACCTTGCTGCCTCAGAGTATGGTGGAGTCTCCTTCTTTGGGGGTTTTTAGGCAGAGGTTGGATGGCCATCTGTTGGGAGTGCCTCGATGTGGGTTCCTGCATGGCAGAATGGGGTTGGATCCATGGGGTTGGACTGGATGGCCCCTGGGGTCTCTCTCAACTCTATGATTCTATGATCCTATGATTCTGTGACTGGCCCAAGGTCACCCAGCAGGTTTCCATGGCTGAACAGGGATTCAGACACTCATCTAGAGCTGAAGTCCAACACCCAAAGTATTGCCTGTAATTAAAATTAACAATCCACAAAACCTGACTAATAAGTGGACAGAAACCAGCCCTTTCTTCTGTCTACATGGGCCCTTGCTGATTCTAGAACCATTCCAGAACCTTCCTGCCTTGGGCTTCCTTTCAGGTGTGCTCAAAACAAAATGGACTTGAGCAACCTGGCTGTCGTCTTTGCCCCCAACCTGTTCCCCAGTGAGCCCTGCAGCCAGTTGAACAGCCAGTCCGAGGAACAACTGAGGAGTCAAGCGGCTGTGCTGCAGGTTCTCATCACCCATGCTTCTGAGATTGGTGAGTCTGATTCTCCCATAAGGGATTTCTGCTTGGCTTTACCAGGAAAGCCTGTTTCTATATGTACATATGCTCTGTGCTGTTAGAGTCTGGATATAACATATTACAGATAACTATGTTATCTATAACATATTACTTTTGGGACATAAACAAGGTTTATGACTTTTATACTGTATAATACAGATATCACTGTAAAAAAAATACAGTAACACTATCATTTTAAAAATACTTTTACTGTATTGTTTTGCCAAGAACAGTCCTGATTAATCCTACTTATCCCCTTTTCACTAGGTTTTAAAACACCTTGGTTTCTTTCTCACATTCCCATTTCCCCCCTTTATCTTCAGCTTACTTCAGTTGCTGCAAACCGAGTTTAAAGTGCAAAAGTAGTCTGTACTTAGTGAATTCAGCAGGGGGAAGGAGAGAGAAGAGGGCAGGATCTTGTCCTTCCCAACAGACTCAGGCAAAAGCAAACTGCTGCAGTCTCTCCTGGCTTGTGTTTTATTCCTCATTAATAACTTTTGCCATCTTGATCACACTCTTTTGTTGCTTAGCTGTGCATGCCCTGGTTTTCCTCTGTGAAATGTTGGATGGGATGGAAACACCTCACTCTTCATTCAAACTCTTCCTAGGAGAGGTTGTATGGATAGGGGCAGCCAAGAGAGGGAATTGACTGGGCAGTACTAATACAGAAGTAGACACACTGCGGACATTTTGTCCAAACCAGCAGAACAGTCTTGATACAAAAAGGTAGACATAAATCCAAAACTTGGGTGGGGAGAGTTTTTTTGGATGTCAAATCCAAGTAACCTCCAGTTGGGAGTTTCTGGGATTTTTTTTCCTAAAAAAAGCAATGTGTCTGACATCAGGAACTGGAACAGCCAGGCCTAAATCCAATTCTTAGGACCAACTAAAATAGACTCATGAACTCAGTGGAGCATACATATGTTTTGATTTACCAAGTTCCCTTCTTGGCCTCAGGCATTGTCCCCCAGCCTCTCTTGGAAAAAGTGCAAGCTGCATTTTCTGACCTGGACCGCAAAAGACAACCCTCTCCAGAGCCTGAAGAGCAGAGAGAGAGGGATGGGGAATGGCGGAGGAGGCGGCGGCGGCGACGACGCAGCATGAGCAGTGAGTACAGCCAAGGATCTTCAGATAATCTAAGATAAAGTGCTGGCATTGGAGATTCTTCCAAAATTTTCTTGATCAAAACTTATTTCTGGACTACGCAGTTCCTGGTTCTCTGGTCTGACCAGTGGGAGGGGAGAGACTGGAGAAGCAACTCAACCAATGTAGCTTGGAGGGCAAGAGAACGGAGGTTGCACTTTATCCATGAGTTCACTCCCATTTCCTTTCTCCCTGAGCCGAGACAAACCTGTTTCTCAATGCTTGAATTATTTCCCCACTCTTCCCCTCCCTAAGGGTAAGCAGTAGCATGCGAGAGGGTGCAAAGGGCTAGAATACTGGGGCCAGAGGTGTGACTTCCTGTCACCATTTTAAGAGGGACTGCAGAGGAAAAGAGAAATATCTAAGACAGCAGAGGGTTCTGGGGTGCTTCTGTGGGATGGAGGTACATTTCAGGGGTGCCTTTGCATTGACTTTAAAAAATGGAGTGTTGGGGAGCTTTAGGGGTGGGTGGGTAGAGGACTTTGAGAGCCAGAAAAATGGAGTTCAGGAACTGTTGGCCACATTCTGTCTGCTCTAAGCATAGTAACTTGCACCCCATCCCAAAAAGAAACATACTGAAGGTGGGCATGGAATTACACGGCCAGAGAATTATGCCTCACCTGATGCGGGATCTCAGGCTTTGTTCCTCAGGACTGGTCGTGGCTGGTGGTGAAGCCACTCGAGAGCTATCCAAGGTGCTGAACCTCTTCTGGAGACAGGCTTCAGCACCTTTGGAGAGCTGCTTTTAAAGTTCAGTGTCAAACATGGAATGGATTCAGCATTCAACAGGCGTGGAAGCCACTGGCCTCCACTGTTCAACACTCTAAGATGTCCATCTGTCCCTTGCAGACTTCGTAACTGAGACTCTGAGCAAATTCAAGACAAGCCGATCCCTTTATCCTGCTCCTTGCCAGGAGATCAAAACAGGTGAGCAGAAAGCCGGTGTTAGAGGTCTCGACGGAGCTCACAGTTGGGAAGAAAGGACTGAGGCTGAGTGATGTAGAAAGGACAGAATCAAGTTGCATTTCAAAAATAGCGTAATGAATGAGAATGAAGTTACCTAGTTGAAGCAATGAATAGCATGTTCCAGTTTTAAATGTTATTTCTAAGAAACCATTTTTGTCAGAAACTTTTAAAAGGTTTGTTCCATTCTCTTATCAAGTTTAGGGTGGATTTATTAAAACAAAAAGTAATGAAAACTATATGAGCAAAGTAATTAGCACTGGCAATAAAGCGCCACACTGAAGAACTGGAACAAGTTACTCTTTGGAAAGTAAAAAAACTTTCCAAGCTTTCCATGTGAAAGAGTTTAAAAACTCTTTAAGTGATTTATGAGGGGGAGAATGTTAAAAATATTAGCAATACCCATAACTGCATTTGCTCTCAGCTGTCCTTTATTAGCTCTCACCACATGTCTTTCACTGTCCCCATGTCCGCCAACAACAACCACAACACGCACCCAAAAGACAAATTTTCCAGATATTTAGTCTGCGGTTATCTTGAAACTATTTTCCTTTTATCACAGACTCCTCAACTAACACTGCTCTGAAAACGTCTTTCAATTCCAAGCGGAAAGCGTCTGAAGATGTTGCCTTGGCTACTGAACTTTCAGCCAAGAAGAGGTAGAGATTCCCACATCCCACAACTGGTTGTTTCATTAATTCCTTTTCCGTCTGGCCTTTCTTCCAGTGAGTTCAAGACAGCATATGTGGCTCTCCCCACTGAGGTTATCTCCAAACAGCCCTGTAAGTTAGGCCAGACCATAAGAGAAAGTCTATTGTTGGCCCAAGGTCCTCTAACAAATGTCATGGCTCAGTGAACATTAGAATGTAGGTCTCCCAATCTAACCAGTGCACCACACCAGTTAGAGGGAACTGCTCGTGCTAGAGTATCTGTTCTACTTGGATTTCAGCTTATTTTTATTGTCAGTAAATTTTAAGGACTTTTACGGATCTACATTCTGCAGATGGTGACCCTCCAAAGCTCTCAGTCCCTTTCTGAAATGTGTCCTGCCACTGTATTTATCCTGTGTCAACTCTGCTGTATTCACTTCCAGCAAATAATAGGACAGCATGCAGACAAATTTCCAGAAAGAAACCAGTAGTTAGTGGAGCAGTTGCAACAAGGAGGATGCAAAGAACAATACCATGAAAATTAAAATAGCTTGACCAAGCAGTAAAATGACATACTTACTTCTTTTGGTTCTGTGTTACAGGAAGTCAGGCTTGGATTCGCTCAGCTCTGACCACTTTGAGGATGATGCTGGGAACCCATTTAATCAACTAGTGGATGGGGGTTCTATGCAAGGTATTTACTTTTCCTCTCTGCCAAAAGCATGCTGTCTTACTTATTCTTGTTTGTCTGTTTATTGTTTGGTTTACATCTTGTTTTTCTCACAAAGTTGGGACCCGAGGTGCAACATGAGATTGAAATCAGATACAGATAAAACATGAAAAGTTATCATGTTTAAACAAAACAAATTGTAATGTTAAAGCACCATTGGATTAAAAGCAATTAAAAGCTGAACAACTGAAACGGAGTGCACTGCTGACCTTTTCCTCAGCATGCAGTCAGTTGCCAAATCCACTTGGATTTTTTTTTTAAGGCTGGCAGATGCATAGTAGACACTAAGAAGGCCCTCTCCTGAGTCCTGACTAAGGGCCTTTTTGCACTATACTATTATAGTGCTATTATTCCACTTTCAACCTCCTGTGTAATTCTGGGGTTTGTAGTTTACTGAGGCCAAGGAGGTCTCTGGCTGAGAATTTTAGATGCCCCTCCCTAAGCTGCAAACCCCAGGATTCCATAGGAGGTTGAAAGTGGAATAATAGCACTATAACAGTGTAGTGTGGAAAGGCCCTAAATATGCCTCTTTATTGTTGAAAGCAGTTTGCTATGTGACTTGCAGTCACAAGTTATACCAGTTTCACAGTCTGTCAGGTATAACCAACTAGAATTTTGGATAATCACTGATTCAGATTTTGTCTACAAATTTAGGAATCAGTATGGTATCATCAGACAAGGTGGAACATCCCAAGCCATGCCACTTTTTGTGGCTGGGCTATTGCAATCCTATGTGCGGCAGTTTCCTCCAGATCTTTTGCTAGTCCATTTGGAATTGCTCCCAGGGCACCTATCACTGTTGGAACTGTCCTGGTTTTCTTTTTGCAGAGGAACTGGATCTCAATCTGTTGTTTTGTTATTTTCATGTTTATCATTGTGCTTTGTCATTAGGCCTGGGATTCAAGGCAGCTTACAAAAGTCAAAAGAGATACACTAAAAGTACACATTGTATGCAAGTTGAAATATAAACTACCAACAGAATTAAAAGTAGTTCAATGCATGTCCATTAAAATGCCTGTTAGACTCTGCAGATATAAATGTAACCTGCAGATTAGTTGCTTTAAAAAGTAGGTGATGGATTTTGCTGCATGTTCATGAACTGGTTGAATGTTAAATTGCAATACAGGAAGCCCCTCCCCTTTTGATGCCCCATTATCTGACGACTTGCGCTTTTGATGCTTCCAAATTAAGGACAAGTTCCATTAGTTCAATGAGAGTTCCACTCTTCCATCAGTTCTTTTTGCCTATGGAAGTTTGCTTGGAACCACTTGCATGTGCACACTGCTTTCAAAGTGAGCTGAGAAGGGAAGAAAAGTGTTAAGCGGGCTGAGAGATTTTCAGTGGTTCCAGGTGAGCCTCCACAAATCTTTCATGCTCTCTATAGTATAGTACATAGGTTCTGCTTTTCAACCAGTTCCATTTTCTTACAGTGCTCTGGTCTCTGCCAGATAAGTAATGGAAGCCTGTTTTGTTTTCTGTTTTCAAAGGAGAATGGAAGATAAATATATATAAATCACTGTATCTTATTTCTTTTAACTCTCTTTGTTTGTCAGTTCATCTTCTTGACCCAAACCCAGCTCCTATAAGCTTTCCTCCAGTTTTCTCCAGTCCAGTCTCGGATACAAGAAGGAGGGTGCTCAGCCCACGAAGTCCAGCTGCAAAAGTTCAAAGAAAACGGAGCAGTGGCAAGAAAAAACACCCTCAGAGGTACACTATATGTGGAGCGGGCTGATTGCTGAGTAAATCCTGGGTGTGCCTGCCTCATACTTTACAGTAAAATGTTCTTGCTGTCATGATTTACATAGCACACTCGAGTACTGTGCATCGTAAGCTGAGCAAAAGTGCTGGGACCACTTCTCCGTTTGCCTTTCCTTTCAGAAAACACTCTGTTCAGACTTCCCCCAGCCATTCCCCAACTTCTTTTGAGCGGAAGGACACAGGGCGCAAGTCTTTACGCATCTTCTCCCGCCAGAGCAAAGATCTGGTAAGTTGTTTGGTGGAGGCTGCATTTTGGAAGAAGGCTTCAAGTGATCTCTAGAGGCTCAACATATTTTTGTTTACTTACACAAGGCTTACCTGACCTGGTTGTTTTATTTCACATGTCCTGGAAAAAAAAATAGCCCGCTGAAACGTGTTGCAGCAGCTCTTCTTTTTTGCAGTGTAGCCACCTATCTCTACTCTTTCCATGTTATCTCTGCCTCAGGTACCAGGTTTTCTGTTAAAGAAGTAATGTCCAGGAACACCTCTCTTTTGTTCACTGAGGCATCACCTCTGCAGTTCTGAACTTCCCGGTCCAACCAGCAGGGGGCAGCAAATGGCTAATCATGAGCCTGCTTTGGCTGATTGTCTAGCAAAGGAATGAAGGTGTAGCTTTCCAGATGCTATACAAAACTTAAAATATAATTAGACTGTAAAGAGAAAGCAATTTAAATTGAATTGCTCATATACCTATTTATAAGATAGCTATATAACTATGACTATTTTATATAGTCATATAAAATTTAAAAGCAATTTTAGAACACCAGTACAAAATCAACCAATACAGTGCATCCTTAAAAATCCCTCTTCCATCAGCAGTTAGTTCCCAAAGCCCTGCCAAAATGCAAAAGGCTTCCCCTGACTCCTGAAGGACACAATGGAAAATGCACATCTAGATTTCTATGGAGGGATTCCTGAGCCTCAGAGCAGCCACTAAGAAGGCCCTGTTTTGTGTTCCTACCGCGGGTCGTTTTGACGACGTTGGTACGAGAGAATGGCCTGCTTTGAAGATCTCAAGACACACTCAGACTCATATACAGAGATATGGTGCTTCAAATAACCTGGACCTCAGTCCTTTGGATTGTGCCCAGGGACAGATCAATAGCCAGTGGAGCTTTTGTAGCAAGGGAGCCAGTCATCTGTGGCTGTGGAGTGTGGCTCTGTTCCCATCACCTCTGTGGAGAAAAGCATTTATGTTTCAACAGGAGAACCAACCAGTTCTTGACTAGAAATGATGATAAGGGCTGCACTGGATTCAAGAAGCTTCTCCCTTCCCTGTCCCACCCCAGCTTATTTCTTGGTGGCAGTGTAATGATGTGAAGGAGAATTAGACTCTGTGTGTGTGTGTGTGTGCGCGCGCGCGCACGCATGTGTGTCTATACACACTTCTGGGCTCCTTATTTGTCACTCCTTTTTTAAAACTTACTCCAGCAACTCCTTTCTACCTCTGCTAAGGCGGGAGAACCGAGTGGCTGGCTTCTGAAGAAGAAGACGGTAACCGAGGCCACCGAAGGGCCTACTTCCCAACAGAAATGGGCCCAGCTGCAGTCGTACAAGCTCAAAGAAAGTGCAACAGGTAAGTCATTCATAGGACCTGCTGCTTTCTGGACTTGCAGATATTTCTGAATTTTTAATATATACATGACAAAGGAGAAGCTGAGCAGGTGTGGGAGTGAGGCCAGAACTTCTTCTAGCTACATCACTAGGGATAGCTATAGGATCATCATATAAACAGCTGTGCCAGAATGGACCAAAGTCCCATGTAATTCAGCATTTTGTTCCCACAAATGAGATCCAGACTTAGTATCAAATAATATTTTGTAATTAGAAGTCATTAGAATATTGTACTGGAATGAGGAAGGGCAGTACCAAACTTGGGAAGGTTTACCATTTTGATGACATCTCCCTGAATCTCCCGCCTGTGGTCATACAAGCTCAAAGAATGCGCAACAGGTAAGTTCATTTCATAGGACCTGCCAGTTCCTGAACTTGCAGATAGTCCTCAGTTTTTAATAATTCTATGACAAATTTCCAGGATTGAGACAATCTGGGAGTTATGTTTTCCTGTATCTTGATATATGCCGCTTTAGGGCCCTGGTGGGCAGAGAAGTGATTAATAACTTATTCTAATAATTAATTATTTAATAAACAATACTTACTATAATAATAATAATCACAGCAGCAGCCACAGTGGCTTGCTGCTGTTTACTTACTTACTTATTTATTCATTTATATACTTAGACTCTCCAAGCAAGTTGGCCAAAGAAAACAGTCGCACCCCTACCTCTACAAAACCAGTGACTCCACATGGTGTTGTGAAATGTAAAAATTGTAAAACGCCAAGGCCCAGCTTTGATGGTGTCTTCTCTGGGTGCCAGGAGATGGGTTTGGATGGCAAGTTTGAAAACAGAGAGGTACTGGATAAGGCAAAGGGTTTGGTAGGGGAGACCAGGCCATTAGATCCCCCAGCCAAGCACCACAGACCTCTCCGTCGGTCACTGAGTTGGTCTGAAGGTCTGTCAATGAAAAATGTCATGGACGAAACAGATTTCTCTCCAGAGGAAGCTCCTGGGAGACCTGGGAGGTGTGTGGCCTGCATGTTTGGCCTACCAGATGGAACTCAGCCTGATGCGGAAGTCCTGGTAGCAGGCGTGAGGCAACTGGGCATCCCCGCTGTGTGTGTAACACCTGTGGAGAGCTGTGTTTTTGGTTGCCCAGAGAATGGCCCTAGCAATCCACTTCCCTCCGAGCCAGATCTGTCCGATGCCCATATCGCTCTTGCTGAACGTCTCCGCCAGCTCAGCGAAACACCCAAAAGCAGCCTGAAGCGCCTGACCCTCAATTTTCAGCGGGCTTCCTCCCAGGCCAATGAAGGGTCAAAGGTTGCCAGTCTTGGCCTTCCCAAGCATAAGGGAGGGCGCCGGTTTGGTCGTTCCATCAGCCATGAAAGTGGCTTGCCCTTGCAGGGTGAGCAAGAGGTGCAGAGCGGCCATGCCACAAAGAAGGTGGCATCGGTTCAGTCTCCCAGGAGCCCCTTGCAATCCTTCAAAGCTTACGGGAGGCAAATCTTCATAACTCGCAAGCATATCATGATGTCCTTGGCTGGCCTCCGTGGCAGAAGGGAGGTGCCAAGCCCCCAGGGCAATGAAGTACCAGCTGTAGCCACACCAGAGCCCTAACTAGGAATAGCTGTGAGAAGGGAAACAGTCAACAATGATAATACCCAGACTCTGCCCTTGAGTGAAAAACAGCTTGTGGCCAATTTGAAAATAACAACAATAATAAGAACTACTTGAATGTGTAGCAAAACCTGGCCCTTTGTACTCAGCCTTTGGGCCTGCTGGGATTACAGCTCTATTTCTGGCTGCTATTACAGATGGAATTGTCCGGCTTGAGTTTAATTTGCACCGTCCAACTTCATTGCATTTCCTTCTAGCTTTTTGGCACAATTCTGAGTGGTGGAGATTGATAAGGGTGGTAGGTTTCTGGAGGGGAAAGTGCTGGTGACAGCTAAACCTGTATCCTTTGCTAAATAAATAATTCTCCCCTTAGGAAGATGCTAATGTTGGCACTGATCTTCCGGCCCTCGCTTGCTCCATTCTGTTGTCCTTAAATCCACCCAGCCACTCTCTACTGTTCCTGCAGTTTCTCCTCATGCCCTTGTACAATGTCAGTGTCTTCTACCAAACCTTATTTTGATTGTGGATGTTTAAAAAAAAAGTTGTAGTTAATAATCCTTCCCCCATCTTGCCCTCCCTCCAAATAAGCTGTCTCTAGTGGCCAAACTGTTTTTTAAGATTGTATGCTCAATAATATTATTTTGCTATTGGACATGTGATTTATGGCAAGCAGAGGCTGCAAGTGAGAACGTGATATTTGGCTTCTGAAAACTGCTTTGAACTTGCAGTTTATAGCAAAGGTATAAGAGAGTATAGATTGGCTGTGTTTCAGCTTTCTAGACACACTGTTCCCCAAATTACTGGTGGTTACAAAGGGGATAAGACACAAATGTAAATTACTTAAATATGTTTGTAGGATAACTTTCTCAAACCTGGTTTTCCCCAGATGTGCTGGACAACAGTCCTTATTCACCACATCATCTATGGGATCTGTAGTCCAACACAGCTAAAGGGTACCAGATTAGGAAAGCTGTTATGGATCATTCGCATTTAGCCTGGGCAACGTTCATATGTATCTCATTTCTTCCGTCCTCCTTCATAGAGATACCAAGTGCCTACCTTGTTTGTAATATGTTTTATGATTAATGAAGTGCGTGTTTGCCTCCCATGTGCCTTTTTCCAATTCTAACACGAAATGATTAAAAGCAAGAAATATCACGATTGCTGTTCTCTTAAATGACATCACTCTCTTTTACAACTGTGTGAGTGTATATATTTTAAAGGTTAGTTTTCATTTAAATCGGCCCGCAGTTTCACAAACATAAGCAAAAATTCTCACTCATCTCAGATGGTCCCTGAGTTTCCTAATGCTTAAGATTCACTCCCCACTTTTAACCACTTTCCCAATGTTTTCTAACATATAAGTAACACCAAGATTGGCTGGCCTCTACAGGTGACAAAAGATTGAATGTTTTATCGTTGTTTGAAACAACTAACTACATCCTTGCTGACTTGGATCAGTAAAGGATCCAAATACTAACTCCTTAGTGGAAGCTGTTTTTGCCAGGATCTTTCCCGCTCTCAGCCAGGTTTCTAAAAGCTGGCCTTCCCTGGTGCGGCATAATAGTGCCATTCTTCTACTGCTAATTAATTTTGCTGTGTAAGAAGACAAAAAATGGAAGTGTGCGGAAATAGATTAAAATCAACGATGCCATCCAGAGCTGCTCCAGGAGGATGGGGGTGGGAATAGAACAGAAGAGGAACCTAAATTTGGTCAGCATTAAGGACCTGAAAGGAGGCAGTCCATGCCTGTTAATTTAGACGACTTCAAAAGACATGGTGGAAAGAAACACAGATGAATTTTGTTGCTCCTGTGCAGTCCCTCTTCCCAGGAGGAAAATCAGATTTTTAATATTTGTAGACTATAAAAGAGATTGTGGCACTATAACTTCTTGCTTTGTTCTTTTGGTCCCTATTATATTTTCCCAATGAAATGAAGCAATGGGCTCTTTTTTAAAAAGGAAAAGTTCTTATGTTGCACTCTTGCTTCACATGACAAATATTTAAATTATGTTGGTTTCCCAGTCCACCGAGTGTTACTGATGCAGACCCTCCAACATTTCATAGATAAAATTTGGGACACATATGGCCAAGCAGCATCAGAGTGTGGTCAAGATGGCAAAAGTTATTAATGAGGAAGAACAAACGAGGCAGGAAAGGCTCAGCAGTCTCCTTTTGCCCAAAAGTCCTGGGAAGGACAAAATTTTGCTCTCTCCTCCCCACTGCTGAGTAAACTGAGTACAGACAACGACTGCAATTGAATTAAGCTGGGGACACTAAGGGAAAGTGGGAAGAGGAGAGAGAAACAGGGACATTTAAAAAGCAGCTGAAAAACTGGGATGACTGAGAACTAATTAGGACTGTCCCTGACAAGTCAGGACAGTTGGAAAGTATGCCAGCTGAAGTTTGGGACCATCAGTGATCTGGTTTCTGTCCAAGATAACATGGCATAATCCAAGCAGTGTTGTTTTCTGTAACTGTGCTCTTGTGACCCTACTTAGGGCAATTTTATTCAGATGAGTTGTTAGTCCATTTGGAATTGCTCTCGGGGCACCTGCCGCTACTGGAGCCACAGTTGTTTTCTTTTCCCACAGGTGCTGAGTCTCAATTTGTATTTCAGAACCTCTTCCCTCGTCTCTCATTTTTCTGTCCCCTGCGATTGCCACATCTATAATCCAAGCTTTCTTTTTCTCAACCACAGTTATGCCTGGCTATTATTATTGTCATCATCATAATCATCATTATGAATTGTCAAAATATCTGGGGCTGGGAAATAGTTTTTCAACAGCAACCTGGACATTTGGCTTTTCCTTGCAAATTCTGTGAGGGTGAGAGCTGGCATGAAATCAAAGGTGTTACAATGAATAATTTGGTGTCCAAATGGTATTATGAGGGCTGAAGAGTAATTAAAAATAGCTGGCTACTTTCTGTGGGATCAGGGTCTTCCTGGGTGCAGGACCGTGTACAGCTTTCCATAGCACTCCTAGAGGGGAAAGCTACTCATTTATAGCAGGAAGACTTGCCTACCAAAGCAGGGAGTTTTTTTCCCCCGGTAAGCCAATTTACATCAACAGTAATTTATTTGCAGAACGATTTTTCTTTTGTTAAACCAAAATATGCATAAGAACCAAAAGAGTATTTGCTTTTCAGTTTACCGGTAGGCGAATTCACCCCCACAGTACATGATATGGGAGCAGTGGTTCATTACTCAGTTTTCACAACCATTATTACTGCTGCTATAATAGCTTAGCATTTCCATAGAGATCTTTATGAAGTGTTCAGAAGTGGTCCCAAGGCATTATCAGAGAACTCCTTATAGGATCTGTATACCGTGCCACTGAAGCTTGAACCACCTTGGCAAAAATCACTCTCTCCAACATTTCAAACGTGAAAACTGGGACACGTGGCAAACTTATTGATGAAGAAGAAAACACAAGCAAGGGGATGTTGCAGCAGTTTGCTTTTGACCGAGCTTACTGGGAAGGCAAGATTCTACCCTTCCTTTCCTCTCCCCATGCTGACTTAATGCAAACTATTTTTTGAACAGTAATGCAAGTAGTTTGAATGCAAACCACTTTTTCCACTATGAACTCAATATGCAGCAACTGAAATAGGCTGAAGACAAAGGAGGAAAGCAGAAGGATGGAAATTCTCTCTCTTCTCCTCCCACTTTCCCCTCTTTTCCTCAGTTTACTTCAGTTGCAGCACACTGAGTTCAAAAGTAATTTGCACTCGGTTAACTTAATTAATCTTGCCCTTCCCTGTAGGCTCAGGCAAAAGCAACTTGCTGCAGTCTCTCCTACCTTGTGTTTTGTTCCTCATTAATAACTTTTGCCATCTTGACCAGACTCTGATGTTGCTTGGTCGCCTGTATCATGGTTTTCATCTGGGAAATGTTGGAGGGTATCCCAAAATCATCCCATTGCTTTGATCTGTGCTGCTGTTTGCTGTTCTTCCACCTGAATGACTCTGCAGAATTTAAAAGGAGGGGGGAAAGAAATCTTACTGCGTGCCTTTTTTTGTCTGGTCTGGCTTAGCTAAGCGATCTGTCTGCTGCCACTGTCACAACTATGGCTGAATGCATCTGTCTTGTAGCCCTCTTGCCTTTCCATATTTCCTGACACCTATCAGAGCTGAGAAATCGGGAATTAACTACTTGGAATTTTTAGCTGCTGGTTTGAAATTTTCTGCTGCTGGCTGTGGGCCAGAACATGGAAGGCTAGGACAACAAAAGCCAGTGTGATGTAGTTGTTTGAATGCTGCGTTCCAGGAGATCAGGGTTCGGATAATCTGTTCAGCCAACAAAACCCACTGCGGGACCTGGGGCAAGTCCCACTCTCTCAGCCTCAGAGGAAAGCAAGGACAAACTTCCTCTGAATAAATCTTGCCTAGAAAACCGAAGGATATGGTTGCCATAAGTCAGAGTTAACCTGAAGGCACATAAGAACAAATTATTCCTCTCTCGTTCTGGTGAGCTTTTTAAAAGGTTACTTTGTGAATACTTTGGACATGCTCAGTGGCACTTTGTTCTTAAATTGTTACTTGGGAAAGAAAGAAAGAAAGAAAGAAAGAAAGAAAGAAGGAAGGAAAGAAGGAAGGAAAGAAAGAACAATGTTCCCATCAGTGGAAGGAGGCTAAGTCTCATGAGAGAAGTTTGTCCATAAGAATGAAGATCTTAATAAAAACCCTGGTTCTTATCTTTTCTTATTAAGGCAACAATATATTTAGCAAACAAGGCAACAAAGTAATTTTCTTTTCAGTAATCTAGATTCAAGTTTATTCTTCAATTGTCCTTGGAAGGCTAAATTGGGATTTTACTTCCTTAAGCATTAGGAGAAGGTGTAAATACCCTAAAGGCACCAGATTCCATCTTATCTTGGAAGCTAAGCAGCATCAGCCCTGGTTTGTACTTGGATGGGAGACTGCCAATGAATACCAGGTGCTGTAGACTATATCTCAGAGGGAGGAACTGGCCAAACCACCTTTGAGTATTCCTTAACCTAAGAAAACCCTAAGAAATTCATGGGCTCAGCATAAGTCAGCAGACAACTTGAAGGCACAAGTACATGGACAAACATTAGAAGTATCTTCTGATTCGCATTCTCTTACGATTGTTCCACTTACAGTAAGTAACCTAAAAAGCACATAAAATAAAATTTTGTGTAATAGAGTTGAGTTTGGTTAAATACAAGGGAGGTATCCAATCCCCTTTTTTTTATGAGGAGGATTGTGGGTTAGAACCAAGGTCATCCGGACTGATTTTTCCTAAAAAGCTCAGTTGTTCCAGCTACCAGGCTCCACTCCCCTATTTTCCATGTTTAAGGCTGGATTCACCATCCAGGACTTTTAGAAAAGATTAGTCAGAGAACCGACCTGAACTAAGCTTGCTTGTCATTCATCAGGTAATTACAAAAGACTCTGAAGAACTTAATGAGAAGAGGGATGGGTGCCTTTAAATGGGATGCAGGGTTGCTTTCAGCGGGATGCGGTTTTTAAAAATGAATAAAGACCAGAAAGATCTGGAATCTTCTGCATCCGGCCTTGACTCCACCAGCAGCTCCTCAAAGAAAGCTGCCAAGGACATTGATTTGCTTGACAAATACCCTTCCTTTTTTGCCTGCAACTGGGCCTCAAGGCGGCTTACAACAAGACCACTATAAGTACAGCTAGGGGCAAGAGAAAAAGCGCAAGGGAAAAAGACCTACAATTCAAAACAAAACAAGCAAAGTTAAACTACCAAAAAGACGAAAACCCAGTCTCATAGACTGCTACGGCGCTATTATTCCGCTTTCAACCTCCTATGGAATGCCGGGGTTTGCAGTTTCGAGAGGGGCCAAGGGCCAACCCCAGCATTCCATAGGAGGTTGACAGCGGAATAATAGCGCCGTAGCAGTCTCGTGCAGAAATGGCTTCAGTGACAGAACGGATTCACCATTCAGTGACGCCCGAGAACACTTTAAAAACACATTTTTTTAAAAAAAGGTATTCTAAGGGATGCGTCGAACTCTCCCTTTCTCCGCAGCCCGCCGAAGAGAGCCGCTTTCCGTTGCAGACGAGCCCAGCCTGATAGACTGCGCCAGGCCACGGAGGCTCGGTGAAGGCTCTCGGGGGTCCAGTTCGGAGGAGACCCGCCGCACCCCTTCCCTCTCCCTCCATCCTCGTCCCTCCCACCCTTGCTCCCCTCTCTCCCTCTCTCTCTTCCCCGCCCCGCTTCCCAGCCTCCGGGCCCCCTCCCTCCTCGGGGGCGGTCCGGGGGGCGGAGAGCCGGCTCGCCTGCCTGGCTGCTGCCGGAGCCGGGACGCCCGGCGGGTCAGTGTCTCTCCGCGGCTCCCGGAGGCGGCGAAGCGACCCACCCGAGCCGGGCGGCCCCCTCTCCGCCCGCCCGCCCTCCCTGCCAGCCCGCCCAGCCCAGCCCAGCCGGCCCGCGAGCCCCCCACCCCGCCGGCGCCCACCATGGCCGAAGGAGGCGGAGAGGGAGAAGATGATGTCCAGTTTCTCCGGACCGTGAGTCGGGGGTTTTGGGGGGGGGGGAGGAGGAGGAGAGAAATCGGAGGGCAGGAGGGAAGGCGAAGGGCTGGGGGGGGGAGAGGAGAGGGGGCAGAAGAATTGGGGGATGAAGGGGCGGAAAGGGGGCGAGGGAGGGAGTGGAAAAGCCGGGCTCTGCGAGGGGGAGAAAGGAGAGGGGGCAGGCGGTGGGGCGGGATGGGGCCGGACCAGGCGAGGAGGGAGGAAAGGGAAAGGCGAAAGAGCTGGAAGAAGGGGACCGGGAAGGCTCTGGGGCGGGAGGGAGAGATGACACTGGGGGAGGAAGCCAGGGCGGGGAGGGGAGGGGAGGAAGAGAGGCCCCGCCGTGCTCAGCGGAGGGGGGAACTTGGGGGGCTGAGACGGCGGGATCCGGGGGGGGGGACAAGAGGAGGAGGAGGAGGAGGAGGAGGAGGAGGACGCCGGCTGAAGGACAAACCGGGGGCGGGGGATGCAGGGAGGCAAGCCCGGCCCTGTGCGGTGGTAGAGATCCGAGTACCAAACTTTGGTGGCAGGCGGTGGGCGGTGGGGGCCTTTGGAGAGGCCGAAAAGCAAACGGGGGGCGGGGGGCAGACCTGGGAGGGCGAGGCCCTGGCCCGGGTGAAGCCCAGCGGGCGCAAGGTTGTGCCAAGGTGGGGTGCGGGGTGCAGGTGAGCGGGCCACCGCGGGGGAGCCTTGCGCGACTTCTCACCCCCCTTTGCTCCCGCAGCGAAGCCGGCCGCCGGGTCCTCCCCGTCGTTGCCTGTTACCTTCGTACCAGCAGTATGTGGTAACTTTAAAGGAGATTACCTCTTTGCTGCTTCTCTCTCTCTCTCTTTTTTCTGTGAGGAGGATGAGGATCCCTGCTTGACTTTAAAAAACAAAACAAACCCATTTTTTTTTTTTAAAAATAAATATTGATGGCTTGGGGTAAAATGGGGATTGAGAGCTTTATAAGTCTCAGGGTGAATTTATGCTAGACGGACATACTAGAGCCAACGTGGCATAGTGTTTGGCCGGTTGGACCAGGACTCGAGGAGAACGGGGTTGGAATCCCCGCTTGGCCATGGAACCCGCTGGGTTACCTTGAGCAAGTCATCCTCTCTCAGTCCCAAAGAAAGGCTGTGGCAAACCCTGTCTGAGCAAAACTTGCCGAGAACCCCCCGTGATAGGTTTGCTTTAGGGTCGCTGCACGTCAGAAATGACTTGAAGGCACCCAACAGCGACGAGAAAGACAGACGTACTAAGTTGCGGGGATAAACGTCCCTCCCAAAGCAATTTTCAGACAGAAAATCTGTTCTTGGTCTCTCTTTGGAGGCACGCGGCACAGTAGGAGGTCTTGCCCTCTCCTCTTCCTCTCTTGACCAAGCTCAGCAGAGGCTAAAATTAGAGATCAGTTCTGTTGTCGGCGTGGGACATTAGCCTCCAAACTGCCTGGAAACAGGTGGTGTCTGCCGAGTTTAGAGGAGGGGTGGAGATTGGATTAGACCCAATGCCTCTCGTCCCCTTAGTATGGAGACAAGACATATGAAGAGAGGGGAAAAAGTCCCTGGGTCTTGGATCAGATGTCCAGTCTGCTCTAGCATCTTCTTTCCAAAGTCAGTCAGCCAGGTGGTACTGGGCAGACTGTTTGCAAGCAGAGCACCCTCCTATTTTATCTGTCTCCAAGCGTCCAGCGTTCACAGAACTGCTTCTGATCACAGAGGCTTCGTTTGGCAATCGCGGCTAAGAAACTGTGGCTAAAACCACTGAAATCTTGTGGAACCTTTAAAAAATAACAATGTTGTATTTGACATAAGTGTTTGTGGCCAGGGGCTTGTTTTTAAGGTATCTTTAGCACAGGCACCACTATCCTGGAAACTGTGGATAGACACATGGATCTGTTGGCTCTAAAGTGTCTAAATAAGTGTCTAAATAAATTCTGCGGGGCTCTCAGTGTCTAAGAGTCTTCAGTCCAAGAAGCTCCAGTTTTTGTAACTTGCTTGATTTGGAGACACACCTTTTGTTTGAATCTAACCATGGAAGCGTATGTTGGACTGGGGGGCGGGCGATCGGCTACCCTTGCACAGATACTTTTGCACATATTAAGTGTGCAAAAGTGTTAGCATGCAAAAGTACCTGTGCCTCACAGTGTATTCTGTGTAGCTGATGACAGCGGGACCTGTCCATGCTAGTGGACGAGTGTGTGTGTATGTGTTTGTATATGCACACTTTTGAGAGCACAGATTTAATGCCAGTCCTTTCCCAGGGCAGCCTCTCCAGTTGCTAACCTTTATTTATCCTGGGCCAGCAGCTGAGTGCCATTCATCATAGCGGCGGCATCTCAGGTTTTAGGGAGGGATTGGTAAGCACCTCTGTTCTCTGCTGCAGGGGCCAGACAAAGGTGCTTGCTTTGGGGAGGGGGGGCTTTGCTCCTTCAGAGGGTTAAATCAGGCCTGGAGAGATGGGAGGAGGAATACTTTGGGGGTCACAGGCTGGGAATATAGAGTGAGGAGGAACTGAGACCTTCCCTTGCTCCTCCTACAGGCCTAGCAGCTTTATGTGGGATTTATGTAAAGCTGGTCCATGGATGGACGTGGGCTGGTGGTTACAGGCAGTGGAAGACAGACTGTCAGATCCTGTTTTGATTGAGAACTTTGGATATGTATATTTTTTTTGGAAGGGGCAATAGAGGGTGTGAAAACAATGCATATAGGATGAGATTAGCAGAGGACTGACAGGAAATCTCTTAAAGGTTTGGAATCTCATGTGGCCACTGGATCTCCTCTACCCACACACACACACGCAGACAGTGCTTTGCATCATATAAGAGCCTGGTTGTAAGAGTTGTTTCTTGACCGTAAGAGCTATTCGACGGTGGAATAGACTGTCCTCAAGGGTGGTGGAACTCTCCCTGTCCTCTTTGGAGATCTTCAAACAGAGGTTGGAAGGGCAGTTTTCATGGCTCACCTTCGGGTCGCCATAAGTTGGAAACAGCTTGAAGGCATACAACAACAACACTGTTTTGAGCCTTGGTGCCTCCAGTTGTGTCCCTACTGCTGTTAATAAGGCTAAAGCTTCCTGCCATTCCTTCTGAATGATCATGTCCAGGACTCAATGTAGATAGGCCATGTGAGTTTTTAAAATGGAGTGTAGTGCCTCTTGGCCCACAAGTTGTCTGTTGGAGGAGCTGTCTTCTGCATCCCACCAGTGGAGGAAATATACTGTGCGAGGACGTGGGAGGGGGTCTTTTCTGCAGTGACATCCCATTTGTGCCGTGCCTTCCCCTTAGAGGCTCAGTTAGTGCCAATGCTGGTATCATTTCAGTGAGAAGTCAAAACTTGGCTTTTTATTAAAGTCTCCAGGCCTGATTGATTTTATCCAAGTTGCATATGTGCTAGGGTTTGCACTAGGTTAAATTGTTTTAACCAGTTTTAAATTGTCTGGTTATTAACTGATAAATGGCTTAATGTAGTTTTATCATTATTTATCATTTTAGCTTGATTTTACTGTAAGCCATCCTGAGATCTTTAAATATAGTTTGGGATATAAATATTTTAATTAATAAATAACAATTGGGGACAAAAATTATGCATCTTGCAAGAAGCTGTATTCTTAGCTAAGGTTTTTGTTGTCGTTGATAGCAAGGCCAGCATTTGACCAATGCTGTTAATGTCCCAAACCTGGGGAAATATTGCTTTCTGATGCAGCCCAAAGATCTGTTGCATTGTTGACTCATCTTCAGACTCTGTCCAGAAGGATGCCCCCCTCCTTTCTCCTTCCAAGAAATCCAGACTCAGCACTTGGCTAGTTTAATAAGGCAAATCCAAAAAAGAGTGGAAAACTGTCTTTTTTTTCACTGGTTCCTGCTTCATTCTGAATTTGACATTCTAGTTTTTTTTAATAGAATTTTGGAAACTGAGCCAGGTACATACAGAAAATGTACTAGGATAAAGGGAGAGGGAGAGGTGAATGACAGCAGGATTCCCAAAGCTTTACCGACGGCCCAAGAACCGAGAGACAGCCTGTGCCATGCAGCAAGATGAGTGTTGGTCTTGTGGATACCTTAAGAATGACCTCAATCCTCTGGAAAGGTCTGTTCCCACACAGTTGACATTCACACTGGATTGGCAGCCATGTTAATTAGTGTGTTTTTCACAGTGTCTTTTGGGTTCTCTGCCTCAGACATCAAAATGACCATAAAACCCACTGGAAGCTCTTCCTCTTGAATTCCAGCAGCAATTGCAGGTCTGGCTTGTACAGTGTTGAGCTGCAGAGCCACAGGTACAAGAAAAATGCAAGATAAAATTTGTGAAACATAGCATTTCAGTAAAATAAACAAATATAGTGGAGCTGATCCAAATGCCATGCATACTACTGGGTGCAAGTATACAGAGTGTCATGAAATGCGGGGTAGAGGTGTGCTCAGGTTTTGATGCAGGTGCCACTTTGATTTGGAAGGGTTGTATCTGATTTTTTGTCCCACGTTTACTCGTTGAATTTTTTATTCTTCTTTGTGAAGAAATGATAAATGGTACTGGATCTCTAGCCTATCTATTCATCGGTAGGCCACATTTCTAATGGTAGATGTGTGTGTGTGCTGGGGGACTATTATTGGTAATGACAGAGGTATTCTTCCCATGCTCAGAGATGCCTCATCATTTCATGTCTCCTAGGAGAGGAGAGGTAGAAGAATCAGATTCTGTAGCGAAGGCTTTCCCTTTCCCTGTTTTGCTGCTTCTCTTGTACAACAAACATGCTTATTTCATGCTTGGTAAAGAGAAAACGCCCCAGCAGGGAATTCTAGAGAGATGTCCTACATAAGATTTTATTTTCTGGGAGAGAGGGAGGGAGGGCAGAGCTAAGCAAGAGTTCTGAAGGAAGGAGGAACCCTCACGTCTGGATGTTTTATGATTTGTTGTTCATTGCCATCAACTCAGCTTTGACTTATGGTGACTCTGTGAATGAGAGAGCTCCAAGATTCCTCACCATCAGTAGTCCTGCTCAGGTGGTGAAAACTCAGAGCGCCTATGCCTTCCTTGGTAGAATCTATCCACCTGTAATGCCGTCTTCATCTTTTTCCACTGGCTTCCACTTCACCAAGCATTGTCATCTTTTCTAATAAGCCATGTCAGCACCTGATATGTCCAAAGTACCACGGCTTCAGTTTGCTTACTTTGGCTTTTAAGAAGAATTCAAGCTTGATTTCCTTTCTGACCCATTTATTTGTCTTTTTGGTAGTCCATGGTATCTGCAGAGCTCTTTTTCCTGCACTACCTTTCAAATGAGTTGATTCTCTTCCTAACAACTTTCTTCACAGTTTTATTAAAGTACATATGTCTTGCCCTGAAGGAGCCAGCATGGCACCATGGGAGACCAGGGTTTGAATCTCTGCTAAACCGTGGAAACCTGCTAGATAACCTTGGGCAAATCTCACTCTTTCAGCCTTAGAAAAAGGGAGTAGCAAATATCCTTTGAAGCAATATTGCCGTAAGTCCTAGTCAAAGGTGCATAGCAACAATAAATCTCACCCTATATCCAGGGATCTCAGGGCAATGTACAATAAAATCAATTCTGTGGTTTTAAACAATTGAAGACTGATGTAAATACACTGAGAACATATTATACAATCTGATAAAATCAGTTTAAAAACAGTTTTAAAAGTTAAAACCACACACGGGTACAGATTTGGGTAAAAATCACGCAGCCTCAAAGACTGTAGCAAAAAGCCGCATTTTCGCTTGGTGCTGGAATGATGCCAGGCTAGACATGCCGGTCAGTCCACCAAGGGGAGGGTATTCCACGATGCCGTAGCAGAGGAGGATACATGGAAGCATCAAGTAGCAAACTAAAGGGGTCTGCCTTAACAGGTTTTTGCTGTGGCTTTTTGCTTTTTAGGAATAATGAATGTGTCGTTGAAAATGGAAGTTGAGATGGAACGTGGGGGTGTTTGCTGTCCCCCCCCCCCCGCCCAGTTCACCTGCTCTCAGGGCTACCATGCCCATTTGGCACTTCAGGCGCAGTGCCCAAGGCCTATGATAATTTAAGGTCTACAAAAAACGGGATGTTAGGGCCTACAAAAATATCCCTCGTGGTACCTTAAGGTGGGTCAGGGAGTCAAACACAAGAGTGCCTTGAGCCTACCTCAGAGCTTTCCAAACTTTTCGTGTCGGTGATGCATTTTTTAAATACGCATCGTTTCGTGACACAGCAATTCAGTTTTGTGTATTATAAATGAGTAAATAAAGCATAAAGCGTACATTTTTAAAAATATAAATGAAAGGCTTTTGTGAGATATGTTGTGTCCCCATACATTTTCTTACTACATTTTATGTATGTGTCCATAGTTACTAGCAAACCAGAGGTTAAACTAACTAACTGCTGTGCTCGCTGGGGTCCTTCTCAGCCTGGGGCGGTGATGACACACCTGCATGCCAACACACGAATGTGTCGTGACACACAGTTTGGAAAGCTCTGGCCTGCCTTAATGCAACCCTGCTTTCTCTCTCTAGTCTGAACATGAGAACAGTGACAAGCATGAGGAGATACAGGCCGTTTCCACACTAGCCTGTTATAGCGTGACGATTCCACTTTCAACATCCTCTGGAATCCTGTGGTTTGCAGTTTCGGGAGGGGCTGGGTGGCCCCTCCTGAAACTGCAAACCCCAGGATTCCAGAGGATGTTGAAAGTGGAATCGTCACGCTATAACAGGCTGGTGCGGAAGTGGCCACAGAGTAATGTTCTCCTCTGGACTCTTTCTCTCTCTCATTCCCTGGTTAAGTCTGGCCATAAGGCATGCAAGTGTGTGTGTGTGTGTGTGTGTGTGTGTGTGTCAGCAAGTTCTCTGGCTCTAAGCTATGTGCTTACCCAGAGTTTGCAGAAATGCTTTGAACAGGTGCACTCTCCAAAAATACTCCTCCTCCCAAAGCCTGTGGGACTGGCAGATGAGACGAGAGGATGAGATGGGATAGGGTTGAGCCGGGGTGGTGGGCAAAACAGTATAGGTTTTATCTTTCCCTCTGTTTCCTGCACAAAGCCCAACTGAGAAACTGCCCCCCAAATTATTATTTCTCAAAGGCCTCGGGGGTCCTTCTGTTCTTTCCAAGGTCACTATTGGGAAAGACCCTCCAGTTTCTTCTACTTTCTGTCTTGTCCTTAAAGCCTTTCTTTGAGGGTATTCTCCTCTCTCTGAGGAGAAAGGAAAAGGCCGGCTGGTTCTCTAATTGCATTTTTCCAGAACTATGAATAGCTAACTATTCCTCCTGGAGGAGAGCAATTCTCCTATTTTAAGCCAGCAGCGTGTCCTTAACAAGGAAAGTTGGTAGACTGGGGTTGAATATTTGTGCATTAGTGGAAGCCATTGAACTTAACGGGATTTGCTTCGTACATGAGAAAAGGGGGATTCTGTGCTAGCAGTCCTTTCTCTAAATCTCTCCGTCCCCGGCTCTCATTTTAAAAACATTCTTTTTTACCAAGTTTTAAGGTTTTCATGCCACACAAAATCCCCAGTATTTTTCCTCAGATTGTGAGCCCATAAGAAGAACAGATGGGGAGAGGCAGGAAGGAATAGAGGAGAAAGGAACTAGGAAGACATCTTATGCCAACTGGTTTTTCAAGACTGCTTCACAAACACACGTTCTCCATTTGAAGGGGACATTGTGCTGTGAAGTAGAAAAATGCGTTTGCAATGCTTCAGATGCAACATTTTTCAGTCCTTTTGGTTCACACATTCAGGTGTGATTTGCCCAGTGTTGAAAAATGTGTCTGTGTTTGTGTTAGAAGGAGAGAGAAAGAACTGGATTCTTGAGCGTGCCGTCTAGCAGGACTAAGCTGGTGCTCCAAAATGTGAGAAACATTGCACAAGATGGTTGGCAACTGGATGTGAAACCTACCCATAGATTCCACCCCACACACAGTTGCAGAAACCACTGGATGTGGAGTGAACGGCCACTGTGATGCTTCTGTTTGGCAAGTTTATCTCCCTTTGCTGTCAAATGTCTGTTCCTTGCTTGGTTGACCATGTGGCATTTTTTTTTCTTTTTCTTTTTGCTGTTGTAGGCTCCTTAAACATCCAGAGTTTTTTCCCATGTGACAACCTGGAGAGCTTCTTTTGAGACATTTCACACTGCACAGTTATAGCACTTGATACCCTTTTGACTGTTATGGCTCTGTTAGGGGATTTGTACTTTGGTGAATCACTAGACTTCTCTGACAGAAAATTCTAGACAGCATAATTAAACTACAAATCCCAAGGTTTGAAGTTGGTGAGTTACTAGAGCTCTCTGGCAGAGAATTTTAGCTAACTTCATGAAACTACAAATCCCAGAGTTTTTTAGTTTGCTGAGTTACTAGAGTTCTTGAACAGAGAATTCCAAATAACTACGAAATGGCAAATCCCAGGATTCCATCGGATGCAGCCAGGGCAGTTAATATAGTACCAAAAGTATTATAATTATGTAGTATGAAAGGACCTTGTTTTATTCAAATCCCTCCCAAGAAACCAGAGCACAGGGGTATTTAACTCTCTATTTTTTTGCTGGCAAAAGAAAGGTGTTGAGCCACCCTCCTCGTTTTGATGTTGTGCACTTTTAGTCTTGCTGTTCCAGTACAACAGAAAATTGTGTCAGGAGCGGAATTTTAAAGTCTTGAGAGTCTCTTTCTATGGATGCTGGGGGAAAAAAGCAAGGTTCTAGACCAGACCCAGCAGAGAGTACATTCTTATACCCATATTGTGTAAGAGGACAGTCCCACAGTTGGAATAAAGGTGTGAGCAGGTGTCAGAGAAGTTCCTGTTTGGCTCTCTCATGTGGCGAATCCAATAATTGCAATAAAGGTATGAGCGGAGCTCAGAGAAGTTATTTTGGACTGCAGTTCCCAGAACCCAAGCACAACTGTACAGCTGGCTGGGGGATTCTGGGAACCGTAGTCTGAATAATAAAGTTTTTGAACTCAGTGTGAGGGCTTAGCGGCTTTTGTCTTCTGTAGCCAAACTGTTCTCAGTTTTATTGATAACCCAAGTTTTCCTTACCAAACACAAATATTTCAGGCAGTCCATAATGGAGATGGTGTGAGTGTGGCGGTTCTCTGTCATGTGCGGGTGGGAGAGATGACCAGTCCACAGTCAGAATCATAACTGTGTCTGGCCCAGGCTCCATTCTTCTGTGGTAACTCCTAAGAATCAGAATCTTTCCTCTTGGCAAGGCAGTACTATGTGGTTTTGGGGAGTGCATACCCCCTGTCTACTACTCTACCCAATTCCCAGCTCTGTAGGATTTTGGCTTAGTAGACTTAGTTATATTCTCACCGTTGGTGGTGAGAGAGACTGCAGAAAGGCTGTGTGCAAGCAGAGCAGGAGCCTAAGCCTGAGCTGATGTTGCAACATTCCTTGGGCAGAAATAGGCCTGCTGTGAAACCTGAGCTCCAACGAGGGATGAGGATAGGCCAGGGTGGGGAGATGGGTTGGTTCAGCAGGCTTACTAGATGGCATGAAAGAGAGCAGGGCAGAGGAAGGAGAGGCAGAGAAAGGTGCAGTGGAGTGTGGCGGCATCTGAGAGCAGGGAGATGATGCCAGAGGAAGGGTATTTGCCACTCCATATCCACTCCAACGTGGGAAGCATTGTCATGGTCTCTCTTGTTACTGCGCAGCTTTGATGCAGCTCTGTGCAATAGATAACTTTGCCATTGAGTCAACTTTGACATGGTGAGCCCTATGAATGAAAGCTCTCCAGGAGCCACGGTCATCAATAGCTCTGCTCAGGTCTCTTCTTTTCCTTCCCCCTTCCACTTTACCAAGCATTATTGTCTTTCCAATGTGTCACATTGTCTTAAGATCTGTCCAGAAAATGATAGCCTTATTTTAGTCATCTTGGCTTCTATGGAGAGTTCAGGTCTGATTTGCTCTAGGACTCATCCATCTGTCATATTTCCAGTGAGTTGTTTTTCCTCCTGTCAGCTTTCTTCACTGTCCAGCTTTCACGACCACATGTAGAAATCGGAAATACAATGACCTGGAGGATTCTGATTTGGGTATTTAACGATGTATGTTTACGCTTGAGCATCTTGGAATAGAAAACTGTTGTTCCCATTTTACAGATGGGAAACCAAGGATAAGAGACTGTGATGTCCATAAATGAACCCAAGGCCAAGCAGGCAGGGCTTTTAAAGTAGGCCTTCTTGGGAATATGGGCTCACTTATACATCTTTTCCCCCGATCTTTCCCAATTTTCTCTCTGTGTTTGCAAACATGCATATTAATTCATATCCTGGCATAATGCAAGTAGAAATGGCCATATGCCAGCTCATTAGCTAAATGAAATATAAATATTGCATATTAGCTTCTTGAGCTGAATCTTGCTTATTAATAAAACCAACTATTGAAGCCCAAATCTCAGAGAGGCTGACACAATCCTCTGTGGATCTTTCTAAAGCTGTCAGTTTTGCTATTTTAGTCATCTTTCAAATCTTGCTTAATTGCTCTCACTTGGAGGGGTTAATGCAGTAATTTCCAGACTATGGGCTGGGGCCACCCAGTGTGTCACAGTAAATGAATTAATTTTAAAAACTGAAGGTTCCAGTGCACCTGAAGGAGTTTGTATGCTGTGTCCCTGCATGATTTGCTTTCCTCCCACTATCGTTAAAATTTGTAAACTGTCTTTTATCCTGAAGACAGGATATTTATTCTTCAAGGATCCCAGCATAAATCATTTCACAAAGACAAACCCATACACGTACAAAGAAAAAACACAAGAAGTAAAACCTCAGTAATTTCTTTTTAGAAATACACATGAGCAAAGAGAAATGTTTTAATTTTCCATAAAAAGGAAAGAGAGATCAGCACCAGGTGAATATTTGGAAGGGAATTCCAAAGTCTGACCAAAACAGAAAAGTTAGTCTCTAGTGATGGGGGAGCAATTCTGCCACATCTTAGTACCAGGTATGATTGCATCAAAGACACAGGAGAGATACCTGTGCTCAGAAGAGATTGACTGTTGCATCTCTGTATGAGTTGCTGTTTGGCCAGTGGGGAGGCATGCTGGCTTCAGATTCTCTGTCAGTTTGTGGGAGCCTTGTTAAACTGTCCCCTATTGGGTTTTTACCTGTATGGCTGAATTTGCCTGATAATGGCAGTGAAATGTTGATGAAACCCAAAGAATTGAGACAGGAAGCAGCTACTGTAATTTCTCACAATGCTGCTGATATAACATAGCTGTGGGGTACTGTAGGAAACTGAAAGGGCAATTCCCCTGAACAGAAATGTGTCAAGGAAGCATGAACACGACCATTTCCGCACTAGACTGTTAGAGGGCTATGATTCCACTTTCAACCCTGAACTGCAAACCCCAGGATTCCATAGGAAGTTGAAAGTGGAATCATAGTCCTCTAACAGTCTAGTGTGGAAATGGCCCAGGATAGGTGTTGCTGTTACGAGTGCTAGGTTTCTAGACCCCCAGAGGTTGCAGTCACTGGGCAGGGGTACTTGAGTTTTTATTCTTTCACATGCCAAAAGTAAAGCTTTTGAGGTAGGAGACTAGAATGTATTTTTAGATTTAATTTGGGAAGTGGGGCATGTCTTTTGTTATCAGAAAACTGGCTTTCATGCTTGGTGTATACCCTTAATACCAGACACGGGAATGTGTGGTCTTACACATGATATTAGACTCCAGCTCTCATCGTCCCTGATGCTGACAATGTCCACTGAGCCCTACAATATTTGGAGGGACATAAATTCTCAAGCTGACTTTAATAAGGTGCTCAGTAGAAGTCAAACCCTCTGGATACATTCAAAAGCCAGGTTCAGACGTACACATTTCAATGTTTGATCACTGTAAGATCCAGGAAAGATTTTCATATGTGAATGAAACAAATTCCATCTTAGTAATATTAATGGAACTTCTCTAATTATCCAATATCCTCTCTGATATAGTTTTACAGTGGGTCTTCATCCTAGCCATGAGTAGCCATAAAGGCAAAGATTCTTTTTGGGTTTGAAATAGCATGGCCAGACAGAGTGGCCGTGGGTTTCTGAGAGTTGTAGTCCAACCATGGACCCTGGAACGGGGGAGATGGGGGCTCAAACTCCCCGCCAATACTAAATTAGTGGGGTTGACCCTCGCCCCCAGAAATGATATGGCAAAATTGGACCACCAAATTCTACTGGAATTATCAATCAGAAGTGTGAGGGTCGGCATAGCGTTGTGGTTTGAGTGTCAGACTTATCAGTATGAACATAACCTTCCTGCCACGCAGCTGTTAAAGATGAGCTAGCTGTCAGGAAGGAAAAAAAAGAAGAAGAAGTGTGAGTCCTAAATTAATTCAGCCCCACAAAGATGGCGTATGTGGAGATTCAGAACCAGTTCGAAAGCCCTCTCTGTCTGAATGGAGATAATCCTGGATATTCTTAACTTGTGCAGGCTTCAGAAAGTCCATGAAAAAAAGGCACAAAGGAAGCATTGGGCTAGTTTATCAGTTTTGCTCCTCCCCCTACAATCAAATTATTAAACTATCCATTTATTTCCATCAAGTGTATAAAAAATGTAGCAAAGCTTGGGAAAGTCTGGCCTGTTAATTCTCACCCACCTCTGTTCCTAAATGACAGCGCTTTAACAGAGCCGCCAGGAGTTGCACTTGGAACCTTCAGCAGGCGTGCTGAGCAAGTAGGTTCTTCCCAAATTCCACCCCTGCTTTTTAAAAATGGGTATCTCCTTTCTTCCCTGCCTTAAATGCCTGTATTAAATTAATGCAGACGTTTGGTGAGTGGGCAAGGGGAATGTGTTTGCCAACTCTTATCTTCCTTAGCATTGTATTAAGTGTATCCTCCATCCCTAGAGGCACTTTAAGTCTTGGCAAATGATCCTTGTTTTTTTTTTTTTTTATGGTTCTCCTCCCTTCCAGAGGCAGCTGCGTTACAAGCCTGGTCAAAAGATTCCTATTTTAAACAGCTGTCTCTTCCCTAGAGATTGAAGCACTCTTTTTAATCCTCACTCCCCATGGGGTCTTAGAATCAGTGGAATGAGGAGAATGGAGGCAGCTCCCATCAAGGTCCAGATTTTCCCCCTTTCCTCTCCTCCTTTCCCCCAAGCCGTACCCGAGAAGACTCAGCAGACCATGGAAAGGTTGTAGCGGAGGAGGTACAGTTCCACTTGAATTCCCTGGTTTGCAATGTTCTCTGGAACAAAATTCCTTAGAATCGGTGGCTTCCTCCTTTCACAGCTGTGGGGATGGAAGAGGGTTATGGAGGCACACCTATAATTTCTAGTTTCAAGTAAGTGGCTGTTACTGAAGAGGAGAGTGGGTGGGAGCTAGTGGAAAAGGGAAGAGGACAGAGGTCTTTATGGAGTCTTATCTGCTACAGATGTCAGAGCAGTTTCATTTCTACGCTTCAGATTTCATACCCATATTTCTAATCTATTCAAGTTGTTTTTATTGTTTTAACTTGTTTGTGTGGATTTGACTTGCACGCCAACCTTTGAAATAGAGTGAGACAGAAATGTTTTAATAAATAAATAAGTAAATAAATAAGATAAATCTGAAATAAATAATGCCCTGCCCTGCTCCCTGCTGTATTCTGTAGACAGAATCCAGATGTTCTGCTTCCAGACACGAGCTAAAATTAATTTACTGTGCCATACTTTCCAGTGTTTCACAGGGGAAAAGAGGGATACACGTGGCCAAACAACATTAGAGTTTGCTCAAGGTGGCAGAAGTTTTCGATGAGGAAAAACACCCAAGCTAGGAGAAGCTGCAGCAGTTTGCTTTTGCTTGAGCCTTCTGGAAAGGACAAGAATTTTGCCCTCTTCTGTCCCCGCTGCTGAGTTAACTGAGTGCAAACTACTTTTGCACTTTGAACTCATTTTGCAGCCATTGAGCTGAAGGGGGAAAGTGGGAAGAGGGTGAGAGGGAGACATTTTAAAGGCCACAAAAACATGGGATGACGGAGGATTAATTGGGATGGTTGGAGAGTATGTTATGCCTTCTTTTAATACGTTTTAGGGAATCTGTGGCCTACTCTGTTCTATGAGCTCAGGGCTGAGAACCAGAAATGGACTTTTACTTAAGACAAAAAGCTTTGGGGCTCAGTCCCTCTAGTCCCAGGCCTTGCTTTTTCCTGCCCTGACTCTCAAATCCTATCTCCACCTCCTGTTTCTCCATGGATGGAATGGAACCCAGGTGTCCTAAATGTCTCGACCAATTCTCGGCCTGTACTGTCAGTGCCAATGTTGGCCGCTGCCAAAAAAGCAGCTGACAGGCAGGGTCATGGATACCGTTCTTTCTTTCCTCAATTATTTCTGACTCATTCTCCCCACGGTTGGCTGTGCGCCAGGGCTTTCCTTCGTTCCCCCCTCTGCTCTTCATTTTGATTCTTTGGCCAATGTGCCCTTTCTACGGCTAATTTCCGGCATCAGGGCTGCTCTGTCACGCTTCTGTGCCCTTGATTGATGATGGCTGTAGAAAATGACAGGCCTGTGACGACGCTAGGCCTGCCGATCTGCTGATTATTAATGCTGAGTAATTAGAGGTTTTTAAGCATCCAAAATGTTTCGCAGTCCTTCATCTCCAATAGGAGGACTTTCTGAAAAAGTGAAAAACACAGCCTCCCAGAAAGAGGGTACAAACATGGTGGGAAAACATGCATCCTAACCTAGGAACCTCATCCTTTTTGTTGTTGAGTGACTTGAAGTTGTTACAACTTATGGCAACTCTAAGGTGATCCTATCACGGGGTTTTCTGGGGGCCGAGAGTGTGTGACCTGCCCAAGGTCACCCAGTCAGTTTCCACGGTTTGTCCCCTGGTATATGAAGTGAGGTTTGGTTTGGCTGGCCGGAGAGAGATCCTGTACAGAAAAGGGAATTTCAGCAGGTGTTGCTTGTCGTGCAACCAGATAAGAAGCAACGCTTGTTGAAATTCTCTCATCTATGCAACCGGTAAAGGTAAAGGAGCCCAGCTCAGTTTTTACTCTGGCAACCCTAGGTTGGTCAGTGGTTGTGAGGAATAAAAAGGTGCTCTTCACATGGACAGAGGCATTTCCCTCTCTCACGCAACCTGTTCAGGAGCTGAGCACTGTCTTGAAACTAAAACCCATCCAAATGTCTTGTTTTATTATATTCAAAAAACTCTGGTTGTGCAAATTGGAAACTAAGGTACATGATTTGTTAAAGTGCACAGACTGAATGTTTGACCTGAGTTTTGAGCCCATATCTCCGGTGCTCAGGATTATTGTCAACATTTAACAGATGGAGATTTTGGTGCTATCTGACAAATATAAAGCCAGGAGGTGCAGTTTTCTCATTATGCCCATGTGAGGGAAAAAAAAATCCAGAACTCTTGATTTTCAGTTATGTGGCCTTTAAAGACCCAGAGTCTCTGTTTACAAAATGGGGGCAGCTGCAAGGGCAACCGTTTCTGTGTTGTGGGAAATGCAGCGGGGAACCTTTTGCTTCTCTTGTTGTTTCGGACTTAAAACTTTCAGAACTTCCAACCAACGTGGCCGAGGACAAGGAATTATGGGAGCTGTAGCCAGAAATGTCCGAAAAGCAAAATGTTCCTTTACTCCAGTACAGAAAATGGGTTGTGCTCCAGTTGCTGTAAGGTGTTACCCACAATCTTACATACAGAAATGTAGCAACTGAAATATTTCCTTTTTAAAAAAATGTTTTTGTTAAGATTTTTTGATACACAGTAAGAACGTAAACAAAGCAGCAAACGCAGAATGAAAACATAAACCAAAGGTAAAAAAAATAAATAAATAAAGATAAAATGCGGCTAGGAAGAAGAAAAGAAACAAAAAGAGTAAAAATGACTTCCAGTTGCCTCTTCAGCGGTTGTTAAAAGTAGACAGTTAATCTCTGTGTCCCTCATTTATCAGAATAATTCTTCACCCTCCTTTCTATTACATATATCTTTGATGTTGTTGTGACCCTTCAAGTTGTTTCCAACTTATGGTGACTCAAAAGCAAATCTGTCGTGGCTTTTGTGTGTGTGTGTGTGTGTGGCTGAGAGTGTGTGATGCGCCCAAGATCACACAGTGAGTTTGCATGGCCAAGTGGGGAATTGAACCCTGGTCTCTAGACTTTTGTAATCTGATGGTCAAACCACTACAAGATGCCGGCTCTCAATATATCTGCTAATGTCTAAATCCAAACTTATACAATCTTTTATATATTTTCTACAGAAAATCAATAATGTCTTCCATAAAGGGTTAGTACTCTCTCAATAGACACTACTATTACAGTACTCCCCCAAATTAAACTAAGCAGAATAACCGCTCTCATTCTAATTTAACGACGATCTACCATCGTACAAAGTATCAAATACTAAGTCCTTTCATCTTCACAGGAAACATTTTCTGAGAGGGAGTGGAAGGAAAAGCCTAACTTTGGGGATTTCTATATGTCCAGCTGCTCTTAAAAGCAAGGAGTGAGGCTTGGTTGTAAACATGGCAAATACTGTCACGCTTTCTCTCATTTTGGGGAAAATCTTTACAAGAGTGATTGGTGTGCACCAAAGGAAGGCGTTAGGAAAGTGCTGTATTATTTGGGGGTTTTTTTGTTTAATGTTGTTTTTTTACTACAGAAAAGAGAAACAGTAACATAAAGGAAAGTATTGTATTGTGGAGAAATGATGGCTTTAGTTCATTGCCTGCGCTGCGTAACATAAATAAAGCTTCAGATTTTCCCATTTTGCTTTAAGCATAGTATGCTTGTCCTCAAGCTTTGGTATATAATGTGCTGAAGGATAGAAAAAGCGAGCTAAGGATACGTGTGTACAGTTACAGGGACATGGGTTTAAGTGGGATCCTGTGCCAGAGGACGTCGGTACATACAGTTTCAAGCCTCAGCACCTTGTGCATTAAAGGCCTCGACATGTTCCGTGCAATTCACATTTCCCATCGACAGGCAGAACTTGCTCAGTTTACTGTTACAGTCAGCCCTCCACATTTCCTCGAGTGAGGGGCTCAGGACCCCCACAAAAGTGGGAAAATTGCAAATATCAAAATGTGGGTGTTTGTGGGAAGGAGGCTGAGGCAAGGTGGGGCGACCAGACCGGGTCAGGGGAAGGGACGGGCTAGCATGGAGGCCCTATATTCCTCTCTCTCGCCCATCTCCTTCCTTGGGTGTGTGGGGAAGCCGTCAAGAAAGGGTTTGGGGTGTTGAAAAGTTGGCCTGGAAGCCATCTTTAGCTGGCCAAGCAGTGGCTGGGGAAGCAGCAGAAGGAGGACCGGTGGCAGGTTTCTCAAGGGCTTCATGGCCTGACCAGAAGCACTGAGAGGGAAGGTTCTCCCAGGAAAGAAGCAGAAGTTGGAGAAACCTGAGAATAATCAAATCTGTGAAAGTCAAATCTGCAAAGATGGAGGGCCAGCTGTACATTATTACAGTCCTGGGGGAGGAGGGGTTGGATTTTACCTCAGAAGTCGAAATACCTGAGAGAGGCCCTAAAGCTTCAATTCATGAGGGATTGTTCCGGCTTTCTGAGGTAAAATCCATCCTCCACCACCATTAACACACCAGTTGTAATATAGTAATAAACTGCATTATCATCATCATCTTTGAACGGGAACCAAAATGGCAAGCTCGTTCTATGTAATTCTAGGGTTTAGATGAAAAAGTTCAGACTCACGCAGCCATTTTATATAGAAAAAATTTCAGGCGAGTGAGCGAATTTTATGCAGCCGTGCATAGCGACGTCTTGAATAAATTATTGTTGTTATTAATACAGTAGTTTGTGGCCTTCCCCACTCTGCTAGCTTCTAAGGGAAGCACCCTTTTAGAACGGAGTAGAATCCAGAAACCACTTTTTTCCACATAAACATAATACTGTATATGGGCTGAAAAGTGCATTAAAGTGGAGGAAGTTAATCATGTTCCCTCCACTTATGAAATTGAGGGAAATACAGCCTCTGTCCCTTTCTTGTTGCAATTATGCCCGTGTTGTGGTGGATAGTGTGATTTGGGAGCGTTCACACAAGGGCAGGATGGACAGTTTTGACAGACCTCGGGGGACAATTCTTTCTCCCTCAGACCTTCCAAGGGTTCATGCATGGACTACCAAAAATGGCCCCTCAGCCGAGGATGCCGGAAGCCCGTTCATAGCACATAATTATACTGCTGTATTCTACTAGAGCTCTTGGGATGAGAATTCTAAATGCTCCTTGCTGAACTACAGATCCCAGGGTTCCATGGGATGTTGCCATGGCAATTAAAGTAGAATGAATGCAGCGCTATAACTGTATAGTGTAAATAAGACCAGTTCAGATTTAGGAGAAAAATGGTGTATTCTTTTAATGTTAAACAGTGCAAAGTCCCCCTGCAGCCTGTTGAAAAGATGAATTGCCGCTCCTGGACGCTTTGAGGAGCCGTAGTTCTCCCTTTTTTGTCCCTTAGGCAGTCTTAAGGAGCTGAGGGCTGGAAAAACAGCCCCAGGACCGGCGTGTGGGCCCGAGGCCCTCCGTTTGCACACCTCTGTGCTAGGGGAAAGGAGGGATGGGAGGCTTCTCCACTGAGTCACTGGAGGGCCCAGAGGAGAGTGTGGAAATTTACTTTCTCAGAATCCTGTGGTCAACATGGCCGCTACCCCTGCTGGCTTGAGGATCTGGGAGTTGCAGTGCAAGAGAGTAGCTTTTACATGGTCTGGCTTAGAGTTCAGTGGTTCAAAGCAGCTCATTGTGAAACGTCGAGCTTTAATTACTTTAATGATTGAATCTAGAAGCTGTCGCTTGAGTTGATCAGTCAGAATGGGAGCTTTGAATTTGTTTGGCAAGCCCTTGTGCTCATCTTTTAGGCTACGCTCAGTCATTATAATAGTAAATAAAATAATAGTAGCAATAACAATAACAATAATAGATGGCCTTTCTGTTTAAACTGAATAGTAGTGTTTGTTTAAAATTGTAACTTGTATCCATTGAATAATTCCTTCCCTATCTTAAAAAAGCTGTCTATGCTACAGTTTGTGTCACGTGCCCAATTCTCTAAAAAATGTTAATTAGCTGAAAGTTAGATTAAGCCATGTAGTAAAATATTTGGTTGATTGTGAAGCCTACTTCCTTAGCTCAGTGACAGTAGATTATGCAGCTGATTATCTCCTCTCTCTGTCTGTGGCCCCAAGGTGTTATGGTGGTTTGCTGTCCATCTTATTCATTAGCTGTTCGGATAGTCTGATAGCTTATTGTTAAAAATATCACAGATGAAAATGGAGACATATGCAGTTAAGCAACATCAGAGTGTGATCAAGATGGCAAAAATTATTAATGAGGAAGAACACGCAAGTGAGAAGAGGCTGCAGCGGTTTGCTTTTGCCTGAATCTACTGGGAAGGGCAGGATTCTGCCCCTTCCTCTGTTCTCCCTTCTCATGTGTTAATTGAATGCAAATTATTTGTGCACTTTGAACTCAGTGCACCAGTGGAAGTAAGCTGAGAACAAATGGGGAAGTGGAAGGAAGAGACAGAAACTGGGACTTTAAAAAAGCAACTGCAAAAGTGGGATGACAGATAATTAATTGAGGTTGTCTCTGCCAAGTTGGGACATTTTGGAGGATATGTAATGGTCTTGTTTTGTTTACTAGCCATATGAGCTACGTTCTCCAGGGGCACTGCCATGCAAAATTGTTTTCTTCCAGATCATGAAACTGTAGTTGGTTGGTACCGGGAAAAGCTTCAGGTACTTGGTACCTGAACCGCTTATACATGAAGAAGTTCTGTAATGGTGGCAGGGCTCAATTATTAATGGTTCAGCTGGAGGATAATCCTGGAAAGCAAGAAGGAGGAGAAAAAAATGAGAACATTTTAAGGGCAGCTGAAAAAGGGGAGTGACAGAATTAATCTGTATAGGGAGAATTGGAGGGTATGTGACAGTGTGGTAAAGCTAAATGCTATGGCCTTTATAATAAGGTGACTTTTCATATGGGCATGCATGCAGTATCAGAAAACAAACAAGACATCCAGATTAAAGAAACAAAGATCTCTGCTCTACAGTGAACTATTTAGCTTTGTGAGGCAGGCTGTATAGTTTGGATGTTTCTTTGGCAACAGTTTTCCGTGTCTCAAACAGAGAGATGACTTTCTCAGCCGCTGCTATTACCTGTCTGCTTTAGCTGGAGAGGCCATGGGATGAACCCAAGATCTTTTGCATGCAAAGCATAGCATAAGTTCTGTTACTGAACTGTTGTCCTGGGAAGAGAAGAGGAAGGAGAAAAAGCAGTGGATAGATTCAGCAGGCCCGTGGGTATTGAAATGGGAAACAAGGATTTATTCAGGAGTAAGATATCCCACCAAGATGCAGTCGCTCTGGTTACATCATCACACAGAAGCTTCTCAGACGTGGTCCCTGCTGTCCTAAGATGGTTTGCCTGTCACTGAGTTGTCAAGGAACAGTTCACCAGCTGCCCTGTTCTGGGAGAAGGTGGTTTCTGTTTACACAGGAGTCTTTTTTCCCCCTCCGTCTAAAGACACTGGAACTCTTATTAAACCTCTGGATAATGTCAATATGTTTCTATCTATTGCATATGCATGCAGGATGGGCAACTGTGCCAGCTCCAGGGCCATTTTTCTTCCTCTCAGACCCCACCCCCCCAGGCCTGGATGGACTCCCCGATTTCCCCAAAATAGTAAAAGAAAAAAGGCACATGTAGCCAGAAGTCCATCTTTGGATTTGAAAAATGAGTGTGTTTTGATGTTTCAGCAGTGCAGGGCTGCTGCCCTTGTAACCTAATTAAAAGGTGAATTTCAGCATCAGGAGACTGCTTGGCTACATGGGTCTCAGTTTTCATTTATGAAATGTTGGAGTGTGTGGAATTATTCCATTTTAACTGCCACGGTTCCTTCCTATGGGATCCCGGGGTTTGTTGTTTGATGAAGCATTGGAGCACTTTGGCTGAGAATTCAAAATGCTCCTCCCTAAAACTACAAATCCTAGGATTCCGTGGGACGGAACCATGACAATTAAAAAGGAATCATAGCACTGTAATTGTCCAGTGTGAATGGACCCTGGACCAAATAGCCCACAACTCTGATTTGTAGTGTCTCTTAAGGATGTTTTTTTCTCTTACCTGGAGATGTCTGGTAGTCTGCTTTGGTGGTTTCCTACCCAATCAGTAACTGGCAATCACATGTGTTCTGGGTGGCAAGGAATATGGTTGTTTAGAAGCAGGGGACTGAACTAGAAGAAGGCAAATAGCTGACCTAGAAAGCTTCAAGGGCAGAGCCACCATTAAAAACCTAGCCTAGCACTGTCCCCTTCCCCATATGGATCCGTCAAAGCAATCTTCTCCCTACACCCTCTGCCCAAGGACCTGGACCCACATATCCCTCTCCACTCCAGCTAGGACATAAACAAGGCAGTAGCCCACCTGCTTCTGTCCTTTATCAGACAGAATCTGGTATGTTCTTCCTGATCCTCTCTGGCTGCAGAAATGGGGGCTGGGAGTTTATTCGAGTACATGCTGCCAAAAGAATGTTCTGTGGAGAGCGTTAAAGAAAGTTGCATGTTCCAGACATGTCCTGTGAATTGACAAGTGGCTATTAGAAGGGAAGGATTAGGGACCAAACAGCACACAGGTGTTTTGCAGCAGGAGTCACCACTTGGGGCGTGGATCCTATCCCATCTTTGCCTCATCTCAGCAGGCATATGTTATTGCTGTAAAGGTTACCAAGTTTGTTTTATTAAAGACAGCGGAAGGGGAGGGAGCAAGAAAAGTGCCATACTCTTCAGCATTTTGGAGATGAACACTGGGATGTGTGTGGCCAAGCAACATCAGAGTGTAGTTGACGAGACAATGAAGAAGAACAGACAAACTAGGAGAAGCTGCAGTAGTTTGCTGCTGCCAGAGCCTACTGGGAAGGGTGAGATTCTGCCCTTTTCTTGCCTCTCCCTCCATTGAGTTAGTAGAATGCAGATGACTTTTTGCACTTTGAACTCAGTTTGCAGCAATTGAAGTAAGCTGAAGACAAAGGGAAAAGTGAGAGGAGGGAGAAACTGGGACATTTTTAAATCAGCTGAAAGAGTGGGAGTACAAAGGATTAATGCAGACTGCTGCTGTTAAATCAGGATAATTGGAGGGTATGAAAATCTCCTATTGAGGTTTCTAAGAAAAGTTGGCAAGGCACCAGTGGGGAATGAGGTCATGTATCAGCATTTTGGACTAGGTATCTGAGGGTTCTGGCCTTCACCTACAGTTCTGTCTTTTTATCCCTCAGGATGATGAGGTCGTCCTTCAATGTACAGCCACAATCTTGAAGGAACAACTGAAGTTATGTCTGGCTTCCGAAGGCTTTGGAAACCGGCTATGCTTTCTGGAACCTACCTCCAATGCTCAGGTACGGTGCAAAAAAAGAGGGATAGATTATTCCATGGGAAGAATGGCCCATATTTTGCGAGGCCTTGTAAGCTGACTTGTGATGGACCAGACCTTATGATTATGGGTAGTAACCAGTTGAATGCAATAAAATCTTAATGAACATTATCTGTAACGTTTGCACTCTGAAGACTGTTTGGAATGTGATGATAATCTTCTATTGGTTTCTCTGGAGGGAGTCATTTGGATGTTAGAGTATAGGAATTAAGAGATGTGGGGAGGAGACAAAGGATTATTGGTATGGTATGAAGATGCTGGTATGCCTTGTCTTTTGTCTCCTATTGTGTCTGGAATATTTTTCAATTTAAAAATATTTTTATAAAATTGAACAATTCTGTGTTCTCCCTATGCACAGAAAGTCCCTCCAGATCTGGCCATATGTTGCTTCAGCCTAGAACAGTCCTTGTCGGTACGAGCCCTGCAGGAAATGCTGGCCAACACGGTGGAGGTGGGATCCGAGGTAAGCATTGTGAACTTTCGTTCCTTTTGAGACAGTATAGTAAGAAAGGATGTGTAGGTGGGCACATTTATAATATTAAACCAAACCTGGAAACCATGTATATACTTAGAAGAGAAGAAATAGGTAGACCTTGGAAAACCTGCTTTTACAACTCCCAGAATTCCCCAGGCAGCCATGACTGTTTGAAGGATTCTGAGAATTACCACAAAAAATAACTTTTTTGAGCTCTGGAAATAGGTGGCAAATTATCGTTATTCACTGGCTGCTTTCACACTATCCATCTTATTTGAAATCACCATTTTTTGCTCTTTCCTTTTAAAATAGAGGATCCAGGTTGTGGTATTAACAGGTCGTTGCATTCCAGTGTTTTCTGTGCGTTCACCAGACCTGTTATGTGATCATTTATTTGTAACAAAGTAGAGTTGCAGTTTCAGTGTCTCCAATGAGATTTGGCAAAGCACTGCTAAGGCTTTTTAGGGCTAGTGTGTCTTTAATTAGCAGCTTGCTTCTTATGGCATTTTCTGTGTGGCTAGGGGATTAGTGATGAATTACCTCTAATTGTTCCTTATTTAGTGAGCTTTCGTAATCTTCCAGGGAGATAGTTTTGTTGCTGGGTTTCCTTTCCTTTTTTATGGGGGCAGTGTATATTGAAATATTATTATTTCAGTATTATATTGAAATAGATAGGGAAAAGACAGCTGTGAAAGGAGAACTAGCAATTAAAAACTTCTACCCAGAGGCTGAGCTATCTACAGATCATCAGTAATCCCCCAGCAGTAAAAGGAACAGTACCAGCCAGAAGAAAAAAATTAAGTAAATGCACAGAAGACTTTTATGGATGGGACTTGATTTTGAGTAGTCGCTATAGAAGGATAATGGGGGAGGGTGTTAGGGAGGAGAAAGGCCACTGCTTTAAATAGCTATATGTTCATCCTCCAATCCTAGTTGATTGTTGAAAAGCAATGCCCCATCAATGCTGATGGATCCTCTTGTAGAAGCAACAATTTACTAGCCTCCAGCTGGTACTGCGCCTGTTCCTTTGACAGCTACTCAACAGGCAGGAGTTAGAAGGTGAAGCTTTCCAAAGGGGTCCATCATTACAGTGCAGAAAGCTTCTCCAGTTCCGCCTGATTTCTGCCTATTGTGAAACGATCAAAGGTAAAGAGTATTTGCCCACTAAAACAACAGCAACAGGTGAAAGCATCACAAAAACCCACAATGGCAAGTCCTGCGGGCAGAGAACTTCCCTGAAGCCTGGCATGGGAACGCTGCCCTTTAGGTTCACTTCAGTGGCCTCTAGTTGGTTCTGCATATGTTCTGTATTCTGAAGGTGTGTATCTGAAGACCCCCTGCATGCCTTGGGGTGCACAGGGATGGTGTGAAAGCCAGTCGGGTAACCCTGCCAACAGAGAAGTATCTAAGAGAAGTGTGCTTGTATGAGTGGGTGGGAGCTGTGTCTTTGGGATTCTAACTGGGTTGAGCTGCAACTCCCAGATATTCCTGCTGTCCCTATTTGCCTATGGCCTCAGTTATCAAGAGTGGTTCATCTTTTCTTCCTCTTCTTTCCTTTGGCTTCTCAATTCTGCTGGCTGACCCTCTAGGGTGTTGACTTGGACAAGTGGGTAGGTGCCACCTTCAGTGCCGTGATCCCATCCACATCCTTCCTTTCTAAATCCCTTATCTCCCATCTCCTTGACCTGTTTTGGTGTGCACATCCATCTCCCTTTGCCTCTCCTGGGGGTTCCTACCACCCCAAGTTTGTCGTTTTATTTATTGAAGCAAATTTTCTTAACACTTTTCATTGTTTTTTAAATCTCCAAACAGTTTAAGTAAAAAAATAAATAAAAGAAAGCCAGTAATTAAAAATAATAAAATAATATTAAAACAATAGAGTAATCAATTACAAATAGTTAATTAAAGACCAGGGCTAACTGCCAACATCAGTAATCAGGAAAACAATAAAGAAAATATCTGAGTAAACAAACAGGTCTTTAGTTTAATGGTCAAGACACCCCAAATAGGGAGGGCACCTAATCTTCATTGGGAAGATGATTCCACGTGCTGGGTACCACAGTGGAGAAGTGTCCTTTAGCCAGAAGTAAATGCATGTGACAGGTTTAGACACAGTGGCAGATCTTCAATGAGGATGGGGAATGGAGACCCCCCCCCCATCCCATTATATTTGGAATCTTCTCTAAGGGCAGGAAAGAATTCTGCAACCAAAGACATTCTCATTTTAACTCCCAGTTGATGGTTCTCTCCTACCATCACACGTTAAATGGGCAACTCTTCTTGGTGGTCATTTTTTCCCATTTCATTTGAGAGTCATAGTCGCAGGGCGAATGACAGGAGAACTCAATGGAGATTCGTGTTTCGTAGAACACAACTGCCATCTTTTTAAAGTAGCTTTGCTCCTGTGCAGCTGGCAACAGTCTTACGTGAAATTTATCAGATGAATATTTGCTGACATGAAAAACATGTGAATGAAACAGCCTTCATCATTTAATTCCTGCAGGTCTAGCCTAATCTTAAAGACCAGGAGTGTGGCCAGTAAAAGCATGGCAACCATTACAGAGTAAGAAAATAGGGGCCTAGGTTCAGATGGGGTTTCTTTCTGTTTCACATACTTCTAAATTGCTGACTCCTCTTTCCATGGATTTAAGTCATATATTTTTGTTAGTGTGCCTCCCCATTCAAACAGAAGACAGCTGTTTTTTGGCAGTGACAGTGTCACCTTTTATGGTTTTCCTCTTTGTTCAGACAGTTTATATCAAATCCATAATAGTTTCCTTTTTACTAGACTTACAGTGTTGTCAAAAGTATAATTACCTGGTTCATAGGATCCCCATGTGGAAAGACGATTAATGAAAGACAAAAGGGATCTCTGCCTCTCCTCCTTTGTTTGAAACTTGGTGGAACCCCCTTTACCCCCTAAATAATCCATCCTCTCCCACCGCCCACGCTCCATCCCTCACTCCATCTTTTCAACACGCTTCCTCTCCTGCTAGATTTTTCCGTTCTCGGCTGTGGTTTCCCGTTCCTCAACCCATAGCACCCTATTCCTTTTTGAGTGCATGGTTTCTACATGTGAATAGGGAGAGCCCCTCCCACAAGCTGGTGGGAAGGCAAAGTGTGATGAAATCTGACATGGCCTTTGCACTGCGGGATGGAGGTGCTTGTTGGGAAGATCATCTTCCAAATGCACTGGATGGAGTGGTCTTATAAGTCACCACCACCTTATAAGTCACACTATGGGTAATGGGTGTACTCTTCAACCCACATTTAAAAAAAAGAAAGAAAGAAAGGGACAAAGATCAGGTGAATAAATCAATTTATTTATAAATAAATTTGTTTTAGCTATGAGTACTTGATCAGTTTCAGGAAATAGACTCCCTTTCTTCATGAGTGACAAAGGAGGTACAAAAGAAAAAAGGACGGCATGGGATAAGAATTTGAATGAAATATCTTACATAAATCTAAAAACATCATAAATCAAATGGCACGTTACAAATGTAATGGCAAACTGATGCCAGGTTAAAGCACATAGCTGAAGAAAAATAGATATTTCTGAAAATATCTCACGAAACCCTGATGGCGATGATGATGTTGTTGTGGTTTGTTTTTAAACTGACTCTGACTAATGGTGACCCTATCCTAGGGTTTTCCTGGCCAAATTTATTTAGAGAAGGTTTGCCATTGCCTTCCTCTAAGGGTGAGAGAGTTTATCTTGCCCGGGGTCACTAGTGGGGTTCCATGGCTAAATAGGGATTTCAGCCCTTGTCTCCCGGCACACCACACTGGTGCTCCAAAACCCTGACAACAAACAAAACGTAAAATAACAACTTTGAAACCAAGAAGGCTTTGCAAATGTTAACAAACAGACAGCTCTTTCAAATGAAAATATCACAACATAATAAATATGCTGCCCTAAATCTCTATGAATACAACTAGTAGAGATTTTTCTTACTTATGAAGAAGAGGAGTACTTCCCCTGAAATGTGTCTTTATTCATAGAAAAAAAGTTTTCATCTGACAGCATCAGACCTTTGTCCTCTTTTTTCCTACATATCTCAGGTGCTGTTTTTCCCTCTGTGACTGTCATACTCTCTATCCCACCCTGTTTTAACTCCTTGTGTTTTAGTGCCTTCACTCTCTGAAATGTTGACAGCTACCCTGTTGTTGACATATTGCTTGGGAAATGCTGGTTTCTCACAATGCTTTGTAGCATTCCTTCTAAGGGAATTGTAATGATCATAGAATGCAACCTGCCTGATGGTGATCGTGTGATTCCTTACAGAGGATTGCGGTAAGAATGCCCATGAAAAGCTGGGCCAAAAGCAGTGGATGTTGGTCACACTGAGTAATGGAGCATATTCTCCTGTTGGCGTAAAATGGATAGATTCTGCTACACTGCCTGAACTCCACAGAGGAAGGACAGTTCACAGATAAATTAACACATAATTATGACCATACATTTCTTCTGTATCTGCTCCAAATGAAATATTAGGGCTCTATGTATTGTAGTAATTTGACTTTTACAGTAAGTAAAAGTACCATAGGTACTGTAGTCATATGGACCATTGATGCTGTTATTAAAACCCTTATGATTAAGGGCCATGCCACAGTAATATGGACCAAAGGACTGTTGCAGTGACTTTACAGCAACTGGTCCCAAACCATGTGCGCACTAGTGTGATTTGAGATAATTGCTATGAGAAATAAATTGATTAAATAATTAGAGATTCCAGTAAGGTCCTGGACTTGCCGCTATTCAGCCAGCTTCTGCATTTGGAACAAATGTGAACAATGCAGCCATAGCTATTTTAGAGATGCCACAGAAATGCTTAGAGGTTGTTTCCCACTGTGTGCGAAAACAGCATGAAAAACAGCAAATGACCTCTGAGAATGGGTTATCTGCTGCCTCTCAAGGTGAATGTTTAGGGAGGCAAGATCAGAGCATTATGGAAACTCACAAAAACCAAGCTTTAATCATATTTAATTGTGAATTAAAATTGACAGCGTTGTTTATTCTTACACTCTAAGGTAAATCTTTTCACTTGTAAGAAATGTGCTTCCAGTTTTAATTCAGAAAACAATAGTGTGCCTCAGCTCTCAGATGTTTGGGACACAAGGCCATACAGTATATCACACAATAACATGGTGCAAATATTTATACTATCTATTGTTGTGATATGATCGCTGCACCAACGGTCACATATATACTGTAGTAATCTGGTCTAAGTATGAGGGCTATATTGGTTACAGTAATAGTCATCCAACAATGAGTATATTCGGTAAGAATACAACCTGGGTACTTATAGTCATTTATACTACAGATATACAAAACAGGAACAATGGTTATAAATACCGTAGCAAGTAATCTACCTAGTTATTACCTTATATACAGCAGTAAGCAACCTGTGCAAGTTATGGCCATATATATTGTAATGTTATGGCCCATTATATATTTGACTCTATATGTGCATATTTTGGTTAACAATGGCTGCTTTTAATTATTGTGATATCACATACTGGCAAGTTTTTTTCTTGGAATGTCATGTATGATGCTGTTAGCATGTATATTGCAAGACGTAAGCCCCCTCCTTGACTGGACTAGTACGCTTATGAGAGAAAGGTATTTGCAAACATTCTTGAGTATAACTACCAGAGTATAATTGCCAGAAAGCTTCCTTAGGTCAAACATTATCCCTGGTTGTAAGAAAGGTTGATTTGCTAGTCCCTTCTGAGACCAGTGAACAGATCATAGGAATAGTGAATGCTTCTCTACCTTGTTCTCCCTCATTCTCTTGCAAGAAATGACAGGTTCACTTTAGGGTCACCGTAAGTTGGAAAGGACACACAAGAACACCGGTTATTCCAGGAATTTCCATTTCAACATCTGTTTCGTGAGATTGTTTTAAAACTAGGGAATGGAGTAGGTCTGCTAGTTATCTATGGCCATTATTTCACTTTGCTCCATGTGAATTAAGAGGGCTTGGATAGGTCTCACACCAGCCCTTGTTTCTTGGCTTCTGTTTTCCTTATTGTAAGTTTGGTACCTTGTGAAAAATTGCAGAGAACATTCCAGTAATCTAAAGGGAAGATGTTGATGGCTTGTATTGTTGTACGATGAGGAATGAAATTGAGGGAACTCCAGAATGGACATAGCACAGATGAGATTGCTAAATTCACAGACTGATTTGGTTTATCTTTTGCCTTCTTGTTCTCAGTCTTCTCAAGGTGGTGGACACCGAACCCTGCTGTATGGACACGCTATTCTTCTCCGGCATTCCCACAGTGGCATGGTAAGGAGAAGGGAGTTCAGGGAGGATTTGTATCTGGAAGAAAGGGAGCAGGGAAGCCAGAAAATAAGGAGGACGTGATACAGCACAGGGTGACTCTGTAGTCTGACAGGGGTAGGGACAGTACTCCGATATAGCGCAGCCATTTTGTTTTACCATCGTCAACCCTGAGCTAAGCAGATTTATTTTCAAGTGTATGTCATATGTTCTCCTCCTGGGATGCAGAAATTGCAAGGAATCCAGAAAGGGGTTTAAGAGGTGGGTGCATTTCTCAACCAAGAAGGTGTCAAACATTGAAAGGGCTGAGAGTTCTGGAGACTGAATTTAAGTTCTAAGTTGAGAAGCTGAGGTCATCCGGGGTGGAGTGGTGTACTTTCCTTCTGCGTCAACATTCCTATGAGGAGTGTGTGTGTGTGTGTGTAGAATAAGAGCAATTGGTCTCTCTTCAATAGAAGTTTGTGTTCACATGGACTTTCCATGGATGATTTATTGCTGAACCTATTGCATGAGATTATGTAGGCTTTCATTTGACCTGTGGTAGTTCAGTATTAAATTACGGTTGGTAGATGTCACAGTAAGAACATTAAAATTACCTCATGGCGTTGGACCAAGATGGCCCCTCTATTCAAACATTCTGTCTCCAACACTGTGGCAAACCAAACACTTCTAGGATATTCACAAACAAGCCATGAAGGCAACAGGATTGTTGTTTGCTTCTGACTTTTGGTAAAGTTAGTTATAGACCAGTGTGGAATAATTTTTTTTCCCTATTACGGCTTCAGAATCTCTCAGCCATTAGCTATCCTAAGAGGAGGGTTTGGGGAGTTAAAAATATTTTAATATTTTCCAAGCTGTTGTAGACATTTTTAAATAGCAGTTCTCTAAAGTGTATCTAGGAAATCTGAAAAGACACTAACAATTGTTCATAGCAGAGCACAAGCTTTCACAGATAAAAGTTCCTAGTTTCAGTTCCAGTAGTACTGGTAGTGCAAGTAGTGGATTTGAATATGGGAAATATCCATCCCTTAAACCTTGGGGGGATAGCCTGCCTTTCTGCAAATTTATGCTTTGTTTTTCTATCAAAAAATACTCAGGGCTATTAGCAATAATAATGTACAGAAAATCAAGATCAAGGTTTAAACACAACATAAAACCAATATGTTTTAAAAAGTTAAAGACCTAACAATAAAAAAAATAGGCAACATCCAGCTCATTAGACACCCATCTCCTTTAGTACCAAACCGTATTTCGTGGTGAAGATCTGAATGAAATTTTTTTTGCCTGCTGGTGGAAGGACAACAGAGAAGGGGGCAAACTTGGCAAGGGAGTTCCAGGAGCTGGATGCAGCCACCGAGAAGGCAAAACGGGGCTAAAGAGACCAACAGTGATTCACTGGTCCTGTTCTCATAAAACAGCAAACTAGATTTCTGAAGAACCTAATTTGTCATTCCTGAGTGAGTCTGCTGGTACATACTGCCAGAAGAGTCCTTCTGGCAACGGGAGAGGCTTTATTAATCAGGAACTCCTCACTAATGAGAAAATGTCAAAACCTGGCATTTCAAGCCAGAAACCATAAGTTAAGTGCCACACTTTCACTTCTGGCTCTGGCTTGTTAAGGGAATGACAAACCAGGAATGCTGCTCAGATCGTAACACTGAGCTCGTTTCCTTTTCCTGGTTACTGTAGTCACTCCCATTTGGAGGCAGAGCCAAGCAGGACTGAATGGATTGTGTGGAGTAGCATGTTTACTTACAAATGATAGTGGGTTTTTCTTCAATTGTGGCTTTTCCGTTTCTGTGAACAGCACTCATTCTGAAGTAACTTCATATATTTGAGAGTGGAATATATCCATTTCTGTTGTTCAGGGCAGGTACAGTTGGCTAGAGTGTCCTTTCCAACCAGAGTGGTAACATAACAACCCAGCTATCACTTCTGATTCGTTTTTTTAAAGCTGCCATTTGGATAGCATCCTGTAACACGGAGGAATCATTGTGTATCAATATCCTGTAGAGCAAACCTTAGTTGTCCTGCAAGTACTAGAAGCATGAAGTGTCAACCTACAGTGAGAGTAGGACCTCTTCTTTTCAATAGCTGTGCTCTCTGTATTCTTTTCCTCAGCGCAAGGCGCTTTGGATACCCACAGCTGTTTGTGCTTGGTATGATGGTCATAGAATGAAGAACAGCAGTTGATGCTTACAAAAGTGGCTCTGCAAACAGTATAAAAAGGAAATATGTAGTAATAAAATTAACATGTCACTAATACACAGCTGTTGCTTGGGTGGAATAATGGTATGAATGAATATGGATAGTAAGAAGGGTGGAAGGGGGTATGTGTGGCATATGGAAACCCCAGACACCCCTTTGCATCTTGCAAATAGTTTCCTAAAAAGAATTTGTGTGATGGCATTAATGTGTTTACCTTCCTACTCAGACTGCAGACTGCAGGACTACTCAGAGTGCAGGTTCAATTACTGATGTCTCCAGGTAGAATCCTGTGCTGAAAGTTTTGATGATCTCTCAGCTGTAGCTCACTGATAGAATGCATTCTTTCCAGACAGAATGTCCCAGATTTAATTCCTGGCATCTCCAGGGGCCCATTCATAGTGCTATGATTCCACTTTGACTTCCATGGCTGCATCCTGTGAAATACTGGTATTTGCAGTTTGTTGAGGCACTAAAACTCACTGGCTGAGAATTCTAAATACCTTATTAAACTACAAATCTAAGAATTCCATAGGCTGGAGCCACGACAATTAAAGTGAAATAATAGTGCTATAACTGTGCAGTGTGAATGGGCCCTGGGTAGAATCCTGTCCTGAAACCTTGGAAAATTGCTGCTAGTTACTGTCAATAATTCCAGACTAGATGAATCAATAGACTGACTCAGGATAAAACAGTTTCCTGTATTATTAGATTGTTATGTGTGATGACTCTATGTAGACATATGTTGTTGGGGGTATAATCTCTGGCTAATACTTGATTATCATGAGAATAAACAGACAAGTAAAAAGTTACAATTTTCGGCTGTGATGTAAAGAGCAGAATTGTCCAAGGTGGTGGGTTTTTTCCTTCTTCACTCATTTGATATCAAGAAGTCCAAAGAGCATTATTTTATCTTCTTTCCGTCCCAATTGCTAGTATTTAAGCTGCCTAACCACATCCCGTTCCTTGACGGATAAACTCGCCTTTGACGTGGGCCTGCAGGAGGATGCAACCGGTATGTGGTTGTGCACTGATGGGAAAGGGGTGTGTGCATGCGTATTCTCTGGAGATGGAAAGAATCTTCATTCTAAATTTAAGCCACCACTCAGTGATAACGGACTATTGTGTCTCAGAAAAAGGTCCTAAAGCAGATGCATCCATGAATGCTTTATTATAAACTCCACATAGGCAACTGAAATTCGGTGCTGGAAATGAAATTATGTGGCCTGTATAAATAATGCAAACTGAATAGATTTGCATATTTTATATTGCATTCTGCCAACCCCTTTTAAAAGTTTTGCATAGTGCTTCTTGTGAGGAGGTGTACAGAACTGGATTAGACCTCACATTCTAACAGCAAAAATCCCATAAAGACCTAACCTTGGCCTTTTTGAGTTTCTGAGATTCCACTACATTTCTTAAGAGATTTAACAAAGCAAAAATGAAATCTGAAATTCTCTGCATCCAGTAGCCATCATCTGTGTCTTTTCAATATTCCCAGTGCTCTATGCATAACGTGCTGGTTATACTATCCTTCGTGTGTTACAAGGAGCTCCTATTTTTTTATTTCATTGGGTTGCCAGGTGTCTCTTCTTAAAAGGGATGTCCCTTACTTGAGGACCAGGGAGCTTGTGCCTTATACAGTTGCCAGGTGTCCCTTTATTATATAAATGTCCCCCGTTAACAGTTGGAAAGCTTTTCCTTTCATACCATTCCTATCCTTTCAGAATGAGGTGCCAAAAATCCTATATTGGGTGTCAGCCCTTCATAAAGACAGAAATATGTACATCACGTACTCAAAGAATGGAGACAGTGCATTAATTTTACAAAGGAATATGTGACTAAGTGAACTGAAGGTGGTATTCAGGCAGAATGCAAAGCTGTTAGCTATTCCCTGATTGTCAGCACTGTTGTCCCTTTTGCTGTTTTGAAAACCTGTCAAAACTGTCATGTACTGCTCTCTGGTTGCTCACCCGTACTCACAATCCCTCTTTCCCGCCGTCAGGAGAAGCCTGTTGGTGGACCATCCACCCTGCCTCTAAACAGCGATCAGAAGGGGAGAAGGTGCGCGTTGGTGATGACCTCATCCTTGTTAGTGTCTCTTCTGAGCGGTACCTGGTAAGTGCGTTCTTGGGTTGGGTTGGGTGGGGCGGAGAATTCATTTAGGGGAGCTGCACCTTGACAAGGTGTGTGCATAGGTTCTGGTTATGCATGTTCAAGGCCCTTAGAGATAGTATGGTTAGGAGGTTTAGTGGAGTAGGGAACCATTGCAGAATTACCAGGACCCCAAAACAGGCATCTCAGCATGTTTAAAAATTTTACCTATCCAGGAGCAGTTGAGTAGCATTCTGCCTATATGCTATCCTTTATTCTTTCACAAGTAAAAATAGACTGAGACTTAGAATAATAGAGCCCCACAGGCCATTGAGTCCAACCCCTACTCAATGCAGGAATTCCAATTCAAACATCCTCAACAGGTCTTTTTCTGGAGACATCTGTTGACAGAGGACTTTGTCACACAAGGCAGGTAAAACGCACTTAAAGCAGCATAATAAGATCTTTGACTGGGAGTTATCCCATTACATTGTTTCTCTTCTGTTGTTCTCTCCGTAGGAGATTGTTGGAAAGTGTTTCTTTTACAAAGGAGGTCATTAGCAGATTAATCCGTTAAGGACAATTGACATCTCAGTGCATGCTAGAGATCCCGCTCCATTGTTTTGCTCACTTTATCTAGAACAAAACATGGCCTTTGCCCTACCACCAATCCCCTTATTGTACAGGATTAATCTCTCCTGCATCTGGATGTAGTTCCAGGCCTCGCTAAAGTTTGTTTGGTGCTGAGCACCGACAAACATTACTGCTATAAAATAAGCTTTATTAGTGGTAAATGATACAGCAAATACTCCACAGCAGAGAAGCGTTCCAGTCTTTAAGCTGGTGGGGGGTTCCAGCTTCCCTTTACAATGAGTGGTAGAACTGAGTTCCTAAACAACTAATTCTATTCAGATGATCCCTGACTGGCAATCCAATTCGCCATGGCTGCCTATGGGGCTTCCAGAGACTAACAGAAGATGGACTGCCAAAGGTTATGTGGTACAGAAGGAATCAAAGAAAATCAGTGCGTGCAGTTGTGGCGTGTCTCACCCCATAGCTATATGAACTATGCAAACAAGTTAGTGACAGAGGAAAATCCACTCTCCCAGTCTCTTCCTGGGCTTTGTATCTTGTTCCAGCCTCAAACTGCCAAGCTAAGACAAAACTTTTTTATCTAACAAAACCACTAATACAAATCAACGCTTTCTGTACCACTGGACAGTTGTTAATGTTTGGCCATGATCCCAAGAAGCACTCTAAAACCCATCTGGTTGGTGGCAGAGGCCCAACTCAACTACAGGGACAGTTGTGGTTATTTGTGGGAGGTGGGGAGGTAAACTCCATCTTCACATGCTCAGAAACACTCCATTTTTTATTATTGCTTTAGCAGTCTTGAGGCCGAGCTCTGCCTTTGAAAACAGAGTCAGAGGCTAAGTCCTGGTGAGAACTGACTCCTGTCTCAAGCTGGATTAAATCAGTGGCAACTTTAGAGTGTCCCACTGATCCTCCTCCTTCCTCACTTTTGTTTTTCCTAATCTTCTCTTCCTCAATGGCATCCTTCCTGTCCTCCAGCATCTATCTACAGCCAGTGGTGAACTTCAGGCAGATGCTTCCTTCATGCAGACGCTTTGGAACATGAATCCCATTTGCTCAGGCTGTGAAGAAGGTACGTGTTTCATTAGGGAGAGGTGGGCAACTGTGGCAGGTCTGGTGGCTACTTCTATGCCCTGGGACTCTCTGGGGCCTTCGTGGGGGAAGCCCACAAAACAGAATATCTCACCCTCTGGAGTTGGAAGATTCAGACACAAAGCCAGAGTGCCAGAAATCTATAGCTCCTGATGTCAGTGATCTCTCTGAGTCCAAGCAGCTGGGGGCTGAGGCAGGGGACTCCCTGCTCCCCAGCTGGAGGTTACAGATTCTGAGGACACATTACAATCACTTGCAGAGCGAAGAAGAGACAAGCTGACACTACACCAATCCCACCAGCTGTTACATAGGAGACGCTGACTAATTAAGCACCTGGTGCCTTGAGACGGCTGGCTATAAATATCCCAGCAGCTCCCTGGTGGCTTTATTGCTTACAACTGTCTATCTTGGTGACTGGCAGTACTCTTTGGGCATTCATTTTTCCTGGACCTTGGACTAGCTACAATTTACAACTCTTTTTTTTACTCTTTGCTGGCTTGGCTTATTTGAACTACTGAGTTGCTGCTTGACTTCTGGACTGGCTGACAACCGTTCCTTTACTTCTCCCTTCCTCCTGCTGGATAACTTGTGGCTGACCTGGCCTGGATTAACTGCCTGACAGCTATTGTATTCCAACCATCTGCTTCCTGGGATACTTGCTGATTGGAGCATAGGACCTATGAGGAAAATGCCCCTCCTGTCCCCTAGAAGGTGTTGGGGAGCATCTGTGGGCAAAAGTGATTTTTCTGTGGTTGGGAGGTGTGATGGCAGGTGTAGACTTCCAAGATGTCATTGGGGAGCTGATGTGTCTCCACAGCCTTCCATTTGCCCACTCCTGGCTCAGTGTAATATTGCATGGAGAATGACTCAAACACCATTTGCACCCCTGGCTACTAGATTTTTCCCTTGTGACCACTTGCTCACTTCTCCCTCTCTCTTCTTTCTGAGCAGGGTATGTGACGGGGGGTCATGTTATGCGCCTCTTCCATGGCCACATGGATGAATGCCTCACTATCTCTACCACTGACCCGAATGAAGAGCAGCGCAAGTGAGTATTATCTATGGGGTGTATCATACCCTCCAGCATTTCAGAGATGAAAACACCACACGCATGGCCAAGCAACATGGAAATGTGGTCAGGATGGCAAAAGTTATTACACACAAGCTTGGAGAGGCTGTACCAGTTTGCTTTTACCCAAGTCTACTAGGAAGGGCAAGATTTTACTATCCTCTCTCTCACCCCCCTGAGTTAATTGAGTGCAAACAACCTTTGTATTTTGAACTCAGCTTGCAGAAATGCAAGCAAGCTAAGAATAGAAGAGAAGGTGGGAGGAGAAAAGAGAGAAACTAGAACATTTTAAAAGCAGCTGAGAAAGTGGAATGGAGGACTAATCAAGACTGTCCCCTGCCAATTAGGACAATTGGAGGATATTCTATGTGTAGGTCACTTAAAAAAGAGGAGCAAAAAGAGAGGAAGATCCTTGAGGAGCTTTATAGTTTAAATGGAAGTGAGCTGGGAAGGGATAACAGGGAAGAAGAGGCACACATGGAGTTATACACAATTTGAAAAACTCTTCCAGTGACCTTCCTCTCTCGTCCTGTTTCTTCCCTTCTACAGGTTGGTGAACTATGAAGGTGGAGCTGTCTGTTCCCAGGCTCGCTCCCTCTGGCGTCTGGAGCCCTTGCGTATCAGGTGAGCTCTGCTTTCTATGCTTTCTCTGTTTGGGGAGGAGTGAATAGGTTGTGGAACTTACTTCCAAGCTGGCCTTCCCCTTGTTCTTCCTTCTGCTGACAAAGATAGGATTTTGGCAACTGAGTGGCTGTTTTAATATAATAATAAGCCCTTTAATTCTATTTTAATATTATAATTTAAGGCATGTGGGTTGAATTTTTGGGTGCAGTTGAACTGTTGCGTGCTGCTGAATTTATGTCTTGCTTATGGAATTTCCAGAACTTAGTTTTTGTGACTGCAGCCCACTAAATCTTTGGCCAGCTGATTTCCGAGAGCTGTAGCCCCAAATAGTAATTTTTCTAACTTCTTGAGCTTCATATGGGCCTCTAGCTGGCTACTGTATGGACGTAATGCTGGATAAGATAGGCCTTTAGTCTGAACCAATATGGTTCTTCTTATATCCTAAGAAGTAAGTATGGCAGGGTACATACCATATTTCTTTGAACAAGAGGTCTTTTTCTGTTCCAACAGCTGGAGCGGTAGCCACATGAAGTGGGGCCAACCTTTCCGTGTCCGTCATGTCACCACAGGCCGCTACCTGGCCTTGACAGAGGATAAGGGGCTGGTTGTAGTGGATGCTGAGAAAGCCAACACCAAAGCCACAGCTTTTTGCTTCCGGGCATCTAAGGTGAGAAGAATTTTTCCATAAGCAATTACTTCTTCATTGAGGTGACTGCATGTTCACAAGAAAGTCCAGGACAACAACATGCAGCTATTCCAGATGGATGAAAAATGTCTTGGTTTACAGCAGGGGTTGGCAAAGTGTAGCCTTAGGTTTCTGGTGGCACATTTTGACATTTGGGGGACTAAATTTTCATATAAAGGCAAGTGAGTCAGAGAGCGTGTGCAGCTTGTGGCAGTCCAGAGTAGGGTAAGAATGCCCCTCGGAGTCTCATCCCTGCAGTACCTGGAAATTTGTATCTATGTTTTTCCAAATTTTGAAAACATTTTTTTCTCTCTCTGGACATCTGGTACTCCTGAAACCATCCTTCCTGCAGCTTCAGTCTCAAAGCTTAGGGACATGAAGCTTATAAAGGGGAATTAGCCTCTTTCCATTCCATTTGTTTCTCTAATTCAGTTTCCTTGAGTTCAGCTGAGCTGAGCCTCTTCATCGGCTTGTGATGCCATCTTGCCTCCTGTAGTTTCTATACTCAGTCTGTTCCTGCTTCATTTCCTGCCCTTTTAGGAAAAGCTGGATGTTGCCCCTAAACGAGATGTGGAAGGGATGGGAGCTCCAGAGATCAAGTACGGCGAGTCCATGTGCTTTGTGCAGCATGTCGACAGTGGCCTGTGGGTGACGTATGCGGCGGCTGATGCCAAGGCGCTGCGCCTGGGGCTGCTCAAGAGAAGGGTAAGTCTTGGCAGGCTGAGCTGGTGAGCTTGAACCCAGCAGACACAGAAGAGATGTGCAACCCATAATCAGCTCAACCTGAGCATCAGATGGTTTGGACTGAAGAGCCTGGCCCTCTTGCCCCTCTCCCGTGTCATCTAATCCTTTCCATGCTGGTGGCTGCAGTGCCAGCCTCTGGACATTTGCCATAGTGGCATGGCAGAGTTTGGCTCTGATAGTAGTGTTGGTCAAGAAGCCTAGCTGATAGTATATTCCTTTTCAGTTTTTGTCTGTCTTTACATCTGCCACAGACCATCTTGCATCAAGAAGGGCATATGGACGATGCGCTTTCGCTGACCCGCTGCCAGCACGAGGAGTCTCAGGCTGCCCGGATGATCTACAGCACTTCTGGACTCTATAACCAGTTTATCAAGTAGGTCTTGATGAGATTTGCACTCCTGAGTAAAGCAAGATGTTAGCCCCTTGCACTGCATACAGGAAGCCCCCCCCCCCCCCGTTGATACCCCATCACCTGACAACTTGCTCTTTTGACACTTCCAAATTAAGAACAGGTTCCATTAATTTGTTGGGAGTTCTGTTCTTTCATCAGTTCTTGTCTACAAAGGCTCGCTTGGAACTGCTCACATGTGTGCATTGCTTGCCAATTGAGTTGAGAAGAGAAAAAAAAATGCCAAGCCTGCTGAGGGACTTTGCAAGCAGCATATGTGTGCTCAGTAACATGTGAGCCCCCATAAGTCCTTCATGCTCCCTACAGTACAGTACATTAGTTCTGCTTTTCAACCATTCCTGGTTTATGACTTTTCTCTGGTCCCTAAACTGTCAGATAAATGGGGGAAGACTATACTGTGTTCTGGCTGTGAACAAAAACATGGAAATGATCCTTTTTGGGACAACAATTCCAGAGTCAGTGGCTGTGTTGATTCTAGGAGCTGTAGTCCAACAAAATGATGTTTCCAAGTTTTACTGTCACTTGTTAGTTTCTCCCTCTTCAACTCATTGGCTGATCTGCTGTGATGCCATGGAATGTTCAGACATTCTGAGAGCTGTGTTTACTGTGCAATGGTGGTAAGCAGTAAAGTTGACATAAGGGAAGAGAGAGGTCAGTTTAGATAGAAGAGTAATACAGAGCTTATGGACAAAATTTGCCATAGTGTCGGGTAGGCAACAAGGCAAGGGCTTTGGAACTGGAAATAAGGGTTTCGGCACGGATGAGTTGAGTGGCATGGCTGGAGACTGGCTGGGGGAATTAGAGACCTGACCAAAAGAGGGGGAAAAGAGCTGGAGGCGAGGAGAAAAAAGGCAATTTGGGGGACAACATTTAATATTTTTGCCTACCTCCCAAATTTGAGTGTGTGAGTTGGGACACACATGGTATGACAGTGTGAGGTATGGTCCTCCAGGGCCCACCCCTGTCAATTCCCTTCTCCCAAAGTAGAATAGATGATGGCAAAGCCCCCTGCCTACGATCCTTCAGGGCCACTGTCAATAATGGAGCAGAGAATGATAGATGAACAAGCAGCCTAACAAGGGCATCTTTTGTTTTCATATGTCAACAAGAATGAGTGGTAGCAGGGAAGAGTAGCTGGGTCCAGGACCCAGGTGTGAATTCCGTGTATTGATTTGCAGTCATCTAGAAAGAGCAATTCTTCTCCATCTCTGCAGGCTTGGAATCTCTCCTCAGTTCTTGCTGTTTCTTTCCTCCACTTTAGGGGCCTGGACACACTGAGTGGAAAGGTTAAGTCAAGCACCCCAGTGACTCTTCCCATTGATGGGATGATTCTCAGCTTGCAGGACCTGATCAACTACTTCCAGCACCCTGAGGAAGAGCTTCAGCATGAGGAGAAACAGACCAAGCTCCGTTCTCTCAAAAACAGGCAAAACCTCTTCCAGGAGGAGGTGAGCAATTGGTGCTGAACTCAGCAGTAGACTGAGACAGATTACAATAAGCAGGGGTGGTATGATCAGCTGTGGTCAGCTAGGGCTGATGCAAGTTGGAGACTGTCAGCATTTGGTAGGCAACACACTTCTTCACCCTGGTGCTAGACTTAATTCATAGCTGAAATTTGGGTTCAAACTGAGTTGGAGGCTGAAGTCCATATCCACCAGTTACAGGAACTATTGTTGTCCTTTTTGTGCATGGAGGGCTGTTCTGAGGCTCAGGTAGTTTGGTTTGCTTCAGTTTTAGGCTAAAACATTCCTCTGCAAAGCCCCCAAGTACCTGGCATTGTCATGTGTACACTGGTTGGGTTTTTGGCTTTTGTTTTTGCATAGTCGTGTAGACTAAGGCTACTTGCAGCCTAAAGGGCAGTACATCTGTCTAATCTTGGAAGTTAAGCAGGATCAGCCCTGGTTGGTACTTAGATAGGAGACCACCAATGAATACCAGGTGCTGTAGGCTATATTTCAGAAGAAGAAATTGGGAAAACCATATCTGAGGATTCCTTGCTTAAGAAAAGTCTGTGAAATTCATGAGGTTGCCATAAGTTGACAGGTGACTTGAAGGCACCTACACACATGCATGCATACACTTGAAGGCCCCTATACACACACAAACATGGTAAACTGCAGCTGTTGCACTTAAGAAAAATCTTTTCACTTCCTGAGCTGCATCATTCTTACTGACAGGAAGCAGCCACATTTTAAAGCTGCAGATACAGAACATGGTCTTAAGTGCTGGCTAAGGGTTCTTTTTAGTTTCTCTTCTGCTTTTGTGTAAATACGTTGTTTTTGTTTTCCCCCTTTGCTCTGCTGTTATTTTGGTTATATTATTTTTGGTTTATATTTTGCTGCTATATTGTTTCCTTACTCTTTTTAAAAAATTCTTTGTAGTAATCTTATATTGTCAGTGCTATATTGTGATTTTTAGTGCTAATTGTTAGTGTGATGATGTGATTTTAGTGCTATATTATTAGAACTGTGCTGTGATTTTATTTTGGGTTATATACTGCTCTAGTTTCTTCTGGCGAAATAAGCATACTTTTTTTAAAAAATAGATAAGCAATACTTTTAAATTGCTCAGCAACACAATAAAAGATAAAAATTAGGGAGGACATTATGTTCAGGGCACCAGAATCCAAATTGGTGCAGACGTAGCCATTGTGGGCAAACCCTCTCTTGGTGAAAAGTCATGCATTTCACAGCATTTAAAGTGAGTCAGTCGGTCAGCTGAGGTTGTGGAGTAGCCATGAGGCCTGAGCATTTTCTCTGCTGTTTTGCAGGGGATGATCACCCTTGTTCTGAACTGCATTGACCGCCTCAATGTGTACAGCACTGCCGCACACTTTGCTGAACATGCTGGTGAAGAAGCATCAGAGTCCTGGAAGGAGATTGTCAACCTGCTGTATGAGCTCCTCGGTATGGTGGCCAAGAGCTGGGTTGTAGCATAACAGCTACTGGATTTCACTTTCTGGCACACATACGCTTCTAAAGTACTCCTAAACATACAGAGATTTATCAAACAGTGGGAGTGGATGGGGTGTAAGGAGCTAAAAGCTGAAGTGGAGCGGAGCATTGAGTTCTAGTTCTGATTCGGCCTGGATTGGATTGTAGCTTTCCCAGTCAGTCTGCTGAACATTCACCTTGTAAGATCTGTGGTCTCAAGAGATTGGTAGGACCCGGGACCCATGCTGGCTGGGGGATTGTGGGAGCTGTGGTCTGAAAACATAACATTTCCAGGCTCTAAACAGGCCTGCTACAGGACCTTTGTGGGTCCTGGAGTGCGCCATGCACATCATATACTTCTGTGCCCGTGGCAAGCCAGGGAATATCCACAGTAACTACTCCACTTTCCTTTTTTGTCCTACCTCAAAGCCTCCCTAATCCGTGGGAACCGTGCCAATTGTGCCCTTTTCTCCAACAACCTGGACTGGCTGGTCAGCAAGCTGGATCGACTGGAGGCCTCCTCTGGTGAGTAAGTTTTTATTTGTTTAATGTATTGATTTGTTATGCTTATATGTGGCTTTTCCTCCAGTAAAGGAATATACATGGCCCTCCTTCTCCTATCCACTTGATCCTCACAGCAACAACCCTGAGAGGTAGGTTATGCACAGAGAGAGAGATTGGCTGGCCCAAGATAATGCACTAAGTTTCATGGCTCAATGGTAGTTAGAATCTGGATCTCTCTGGCCCCAGTCCATCCCCCTGAGCACTGCATTGCACTGGCTGGGATATGTCAAAGTAGGTGGGGTGGGGAAGCAAGAGTGCTTCCAGACAGAGAACTCATGGTGCTACTAGTCAAAAGAGCACTTGGTGTCATCTTTGCATGATCTATCAGCTACTGTGTTTACTGGAGAGGGATAAGTTGGCTACAGTAGTATATGCCTTGGCAGCTTCCCAGTTAGACTGCTTCAGTGCCTTCAACCTAGGGCTGCCCTTGAAGTTGCCACAGAGCCATTAGCTACCGTGATATGCTACAGAGCTGACAGGAACACATTACAGAAAGCATATTTCATCAATTCTAAAAGAATTGCAGTGGCTGCCAATATACGTCAAGCCTGAATTCAAGGTGCTGGTGATATCTAAAGCTCTAAATGGCCTATGACCTGGATAGTTTAATGACTCGCTCCCCAATCTTATTGGCTGCACATTTAGGCCATGTAAAGAACATACTGGGGAAGGAGGCCAAAAGATAAACCAAGGTGCATTAAGAGGCAGATTCACTAGAATCAACACATCTGGGAGCACGTAGGCCTGCCTAGCAATTTCTTTCCGATTCTTTTGGTTGCCTCATAGGAAATTATCCCAAATATGATATGATAATAAAAAGCTAACAAAGCAGGATTGATACGGAATTCTGCCTGTCCTGTTCCACAGTAATATTTCTCTTCTTTATCTTCCTTTGCATTCATTGGGAGCTTTGTATGTAACTCAAATGAACGCACATTTTTTCCTTTTCTCTAAACCTATTCACCAGGCATCTTGGAGGTTTTGTACTGTGTGCTGATTGAAAGTCCTGAAGTGCTGAATATTATCCAGGAGAACCACATCAAATCCATCATCTCACTACTGGACAAACATGGGCGCAATCATAAGGTACATAAAGCCAACTATATGCTAGTGGCTTCTTTCCAAAGAGACATGCAACAGAGGTGTATCATCTGATGAGAACTATTCTTTCAGCAATAGAGAGAGGACTGGATGTAGGGAGTAGGGGGAACATGGAACAACCTTCTGAGCCAGAGACTGCAATCCTGTTAGTGACACTTGAAAGCATAAATCCAGCTCTCACACACATAGGTCTTTTTGGTTGTTACAGAGGTTGGTATAGTGTACCTTTCTTCACATCATCCAAAAAAACCCCCCAGGATCCGCCATTTCAGTGGAGTATCCCTCTCCCCTCATATCCATTCACTGGCTGGTGGAGAATGTGGGGATAGGAGAAGCATATGAGGATAGGGGACAGGAGAAGCATTTCGCTGTAGACAGATGCAGAATGATTACATCATTCACTGAGACCTCTGGAAGACCCCAGTGCATCAGTGGATGGTGCCGTTGGTCTTTGTCTGTGTATGGGGACGTAACCAGATGCTTCTCCAGTTCATCCACCCTTTACCACTGAATGGCTATCGGGAGGAGTGTTGCAGGAGCTAAACATTGCAAAAAGAGATAGTGTAGTTCCACCTGAAAAACTTTTACACTACATGGCAATACAGGATCTTGGCCAGAGACTGAACTCAGCCTCCTTTGGAAGATGGAAGAGTTTATATGCTGTGGTGTAAGAAATAACCTAAATCATTGCATAGTGTATTGCATAAAAGAAATCCATATCAGTAAAGTGGTATCAGAGAGCCAGCATAGTGTAAGCATTGGGCTACAACCTTGGAGACTGGGGTTTGATTCCCCACTCAGCCATGGAAACCCACTGGGTGACCTTGGGCATGACATATGCACTCAGCCCCAGAAAACCCGACGATAGGTTTGCCTTAGGGTCGCAATAAGTTGGAAATTACCTGACAACAACAACAGTTGTAACACTCAGTTCCCTTCCAAGAACCAAACTAACAGAGCATTAGAATCCTCAAACAAGAGCAAAGGTTTAGATAGATGGATGAGGGTTACCTGCCCTTTAATTTGAAATTAAAGATCTAAGTATCGTGTAGTTTGTATTCCGTGCCAGGCTAGTTGGGTTTTCTGCAAGGGGTAACAGTGGCATCAGGGACAGAACTCAAGAGAGGGAGATTAGCTCAGTTTGGGAAGGCTGAGCTGTTTATGGGCTTTCAAACCCATTCTCCTGCTCTCTGGCCCAGCTGCTGTAATGCAAATATCATTAGCAGCTAGGTGGACTAGCATCTTGGTGCTTCTGAAAGTTGGAAGTTCCTTGCTTCTGCATCCTGGCCAGGGTTTTATCAGCTGGCTGCTCAGGCAGATCCACCTTGCCTTCCTTTCCTCTGAGTGTTTTGTACGGGTCTTAAATTATTAAATTTCAATCATGGCAGGTTCTGGATGTCCTTTGTTCTCTGTGCGTCTGCAACGGTGTGGCCGTCCGTTCCAATCAAAACCTTATCACTGAAAACTTGCTTCCTGGGAGGGACCTGCTTTTGCAGACCAAACTTATCAATTATGTCACCAGGTTGGTATTTTGGTGTATTTCATCCTAATAGGGATTGCTTATCCTGTAATTCTGCTGGAATGGGAAAAAGGCAAAGAAGACAGATTTGGCTTAGGCTTTCTAAGTACCTCAGTTTTCATTTTAAAAAAGAAGGAAAAGATAACAGCTGCCATCCTGTTTAAAACCTACAGAGCATAAAGTTCTACCAATATATTTATAGCCATAATGGAGGCAGTAGGACTAGGAGAATGTAATAGGTCATAGACAGCAAAATATGAAACACATGCAAAAAATGTTCATATTTGCAGAACTGTGTACAGAAGCTGAGCAAAACCCCAAATGACAAGTTCATCCATCTCTGCTTCACTCTCCTGTTTTCAACAGCATGCGTCCTAATGTCTTCTTGGGAACCCACGAAGGCTCCACCCAGTACAAGAAATGGTACTATGAGCTGATTGTGGATTATGTGGAACCATTTGTGACTGCACAGGCCACACACTTGCGAGTGGGCTGGGCCATGGCAGAGGGCTACAGCCCCTACCCTGGGGGCGGAGAAGGCTGGGGAGGCAATGGCGTTGGGGATGACCTCTACTCCTTTGGCTTTGATGGACTCCACCTATGGTCAGGTACGAAAACTGAATAGTGTGGCTTATGTGCGCATATACACATGTGACTTGCACGTACTCTGCGTATGAACAGGTTCCTTTGACAAAGGTGACATCTGAAGTACTGTGAAGCAGGCAGAAAGAAAAGGGTGAGATGAATGGATTGAACCAGAATGAGGAGGCCATGTTGTTTCATTCTGGAGAACTGTTCTTCTTCGTGATCTCTGTGCCTCACACATTGGGGATCTTCATGCATGCGCGGTAGTGTTCAGAAGATTCTAGAGCTAAGCGGCTTGGCAGGAACCCCTCCCCCCTGCTCGTACTGAGCATGCTCAGCCCGCCAAGCCAATGGTCTCTCCTCAGTTTTCTTTCGTCTGCCAGCGTGTATAGATCCATGGTAGAGCACCTGCTTTGTCTCCTGGAGGTCCAAGATTCAATCCCACTCTCACGAAAAGGAAAAAGTGGTGGAAAGACCCATCTCATCTGGAGACCCTGTTGCTAGTTAGAACAGACCAAGAGTGGGTATTGTATGGCCCTCCAGATGTTATTGGATTGCAACTTCCAGCATGCTTCACCGTTAACTATGCTGGCAAAACTACTACCTTTGGAAGAGGCAATACAGGGCTAGGTGGATCAGTGCTCTGATCTTTTGAAAAGCTATTTTCTGGTCCTTATTATTATGAAGAACTGTTTAAAAGTGGATGAGTGATGCCTAGAGGTATCTCTGTGGCAATTAAAGAGGGTTTGCTTAGTAATATCTCTTAAGTATGGACTTCAGTTGCTTGTCTCTCCCTGAGGCCAGCTGAAGGACAAGGGATTGTTTGTAACAGTGGACAGAAGAAGGAAGGAAATCAGACTAGGAACAACTGTACATAATTGTTTGATCTTTGATGTATATCAATGACAGAAACCTATTTTTCTTGGATGAAAATTAACATCAATATTTCCTTATATTCAGAGTGCATGTTTGGATGCTATTGTGCCAGTGAATGGGCCCTGGGAGTGGTCTTTTCTCTACATGCTATGTTTTTAATGTCTTGTCTCCTCTTTCCTCAACTCAGGTCGCGTGGCTCGGGCAGTGACATCGCCTGGGCAGCACACATTGGGAGCAGATGATGTGGTAAGCTGTTGCCTTGATCTGAGCGTGCCCAGCATCTCCTTCCGCATCAACGGTTTCCCTGTCCAGGGAATGTTTGAGAACTTCAACCTGGATGGGCTCTTTTTCCCTGTAGTCAGCTTTTCTGCAGGCATCAAGTAAGCACAACTCTACTGGCATAAAAAAAGATGTAGACTTACTAGGGAGACGGTCCCACTAAAATCAGTTACTCCCTTACTTCTGAGTAAACATACATTGCTGAACTTAGGAAAAAGTTATTTTTTCAGGATATTGCTCCCAGAATCCTCAAGCCAGCATGGACACTTGGGTGCAGTACCGCTTCAAAATGATTTTTCCAAGTTCTGATACACTGAATTGTATTGTTAGGAGAGCATTAATCTCGGTTATCAGAGAGATTGTTTTTACTATTCTTTTTATAAGTTTCTTCTTTGTTCATTGGCTCACAGCCAATGAAAAGCCTGGACTGGCAGCCAGTCAGAGCCTGGGAGAGCAGAGAAGAGAACACAGGGGAGAGTTTAGTTCAGCACATCTGCTTGAGGCTATGAGAGTAACCCAATATGTATTTATGTGTATGAATATTTCTAGACTGCTTTTTCATTAAAAGACCCCCAAAGTACCTTGCAATGTAGGAATATGAGTTCCTTTCCCACTGGGGAAGGCACAGCACTGACCTTTTTCTTTTACCTTTTGTCAGGGTACGATTCCTCCTGGGAGGCCGTCACGGGGACTTTAAGTTCCTGCCTCCTCCAGGTTATGCTCCGTGCTATGAGGCCCTCCTACCCCGTGAGAAGATGCGTGTGGAGCCCATCAAGGAGTATAAGCATGACTTCAATGGAGTCCGGAATCTTTTGGGTCCTACACAGTCTTTGTCCCACACTGCCTTCACTCCATACCCTGTGGACACTGTCCAGGTAAAATGGCTCAGAGTCCCTCAGTGTGGTCATATTGTCTTTGGAGACTCATTTGGGAAAATTGCCAGACTGGATCTTCTTAGTGCCTGGTCCTTGACTCTAGAGCTCTCTGCCATGAGAAGCTGGCCTGGCAGTCTCTCTGTCATCAGGCAGGAAAGCTTTTTATTCAGACAGTCTTTATTGTTGAATGGGCCTTTGGTTGGGTGGGTGGGTACTGTTTCTTTTTGTCTTTGTTTTCTGACTTACGGCAATTATAAGGTACACCTGTCACGAGGTTTTCTTGGTAAAATTTGTTCTTAAGGGATTTTTCCTTCCTCTGATGTTGAGAGAGCATGACTTGCCCAAGGTCGCACAGTGAGTTTCTGTAGCCAAGCAAGAATTTGAACTCTGATCTCCGCCCCCAAACCGCTATAGCATGCTGCTTCTTTTTACTGCTGTGGTTTTAATTGGGTTTTAGTCTGTTTTTAAGTTTCAGTCATATTTATTTTTATTACAATGGACTCTGTCAGCTGACTCAAGTTCCATCTTCATGCAGAAAAGTTGGATCTAAGTGTAACAATAACTAAGTGGAAGCAAAGCATGCAAAGGTAGATTTGGTTGCAAGGTTGAAAGTAGCTACCTTTAAATCAGGAATAGGCAATCTTTCTTGTATATAAAAAAGGTTACAGTTGGTGGCTAGAGGATTCTTCAACAGTTGCACCACTGCATGAGGCCATGGAAAGCAACCCCATCCTTTGTCTTTCCCTTTGTTGGGTCACATCAATACTTCTACTATTAACTCTTCTCTTTATTTTCCTTACAGATTGTGCTACCTCCACATCTTGAGCGGATCCGGGAGAAATTGGCAGAGAATATCCATGAACTTTGGGCCCTGACCCGCATTGAACAAGGGTGGACTTATGGACCAGTAAGTGTCTGCTGCCCAGCAATGGGATATTTGGGCTCTTCAATCCTTCTCTCTGCTTCAGTATAGTCTGTAAAGATGCCACTTCTTCCCAACCCATTGTCTTTCCTGCAAGACTATCACCAGAGTTTGGCTTGTGAATCTTAACCTCTTGTGACTGAGTCAGGACTTTGACAGATACACTTGAACCTTCTGCTTCTCTGCCCCTTTTCAGATCCGGGATGACAACAAGCGCTTACATCCCTGCTTGCTAGATTTCCACAGCCTACCTGAGCCTGAACGCAACTACAATCTGCAGATGTCAGGAGAGACACTCAAGTGAGTTGACTGTGTAAGAAGCCCCAATATTGAATCTAGTGAATTCAGAATCAGTCCACCATTCACTATCTTTTGAGCAGAGCTGGGGAAAAGTCACCTAGTTGGACCACAACTCTTGGAATTCTTCACCAGCTTAGCCAGTGGACATCCTGGCTGGGAGATTCTGGGGTTTTGTAGTACAAAATACCAGCTTTGCTTGAGAGGACTGTGATCCTCACTGTGCCTAAATGATGGCAGCACATTAAGACAATATACAGTTCCTTGTATGTATTTCCTTTTGAATGTGCCTTCAGGTTGCCAGTTGATTTATGGCAACCACGCAGAAAACATAAAGAAGACAAAGGATGCAGAAAAATGTGAATAAAACAAGAGAATCAATCATAATTTTTGAATGGCTTGAGAAATTATATGAAACTGTACAAATGGTGTCTGTCACCAACAAAAGACTACTGCTTTTTCAATATATGACTGCCTTCCTTCCCTTCTTTCTTAACTGTGAAAGCTCAGAACATTTCTTCAGGCCTTTGCATCCCCTATGAGAACACTGTATCTCTCCAGGGGTCCATGGAACACAGATTAGGAACCCCTGCCTAGTCCCAAATCTAGCCTTTTTCAGATGAATTTGCCGGGTGGTCTTAGAGCAGGCATGGTGTCCATGCTGGTGGAGTTTCCAAATGACTAGTGAGTGAAAGGGATGCAATTCACTGTCTGATGGTCAACATTCACTGATTAATAGCTGTCCAGTAAAGTGAGGGGAAAAGAAGAGTTGAATCAGGTTAAGGGATGTTATTTAATTATCCTTCTGCCTTCTCTAGAACCTTACTTGCTCTGGGATGTCATGTGGGGATGGCAGATGAGAAGGCTGAAGAGAACCTCAAGAAAACAAAGCTTCCTAAAACGTAAGTGGCATGGCTCCTTTCTGCATGCAGAGATCATAATTCGGCTGTGTATGCAACAGGGTGTAGTGCTTTTGCCATATAGCACCAGAAGGTGGCAAATTCAGCCTGGTACCTTGACAAGGTGTTATTCCATAGGCAAGTGCACATGTACAAAATTGCCCAATTTGTAGATACATTGGCATTATAGAACTGGTTTATTGGGTGGAGGAAAGCACCTGGTGCAGAATTTTAAGATACCATTTTCCTTCCTCCTACAAAGTCCATACAGCCCAGATCTAAAATACATTTACTAGTCATTGGAGACAGAAAACTGAGTTTGCTGCAATACTGTTCTGTTGAACAGATACAGAATTTTGATTTGTTTAGATGGATAAATGAGGAAACCCACTCACTGGCAAAAGAGAAAGTGCAGTCTCAAATCATCTCTAAGAGTCCACCAGGCTACACCAGTGTGAATGGTTGAGAGAGATGGCTTAGTTTAAAGCAGGGATAGAGACTAGGGTTTTTCCCTTTCCCTTTCACGGACAACATATCCTCAAGGATGATCTGTTGGGAGCCTGATGATGTGTGTGACCAAGCTCCAAAGTTGCTGGGCTATTCCCTTTCTCCACCTCTTTCAGCCTCCCTTTCTCTCTACTTCTGCCACCTCTTTGTCTCACATTCTGTTGCCCTTCACTCTGTCTCTGCCCCACCTTTATCTCTTTCCCTTTCTCTCCCTCTCTCTTTTTCTACCACTTTCTCTCTCTCTTTCTCTCTCTGTTTCTACCAGCCCTTTCTCTCTTTCTCATCCTTCTCCATTTCTCTTTCTCTTCCCTTCTCTCTGGCTTTCTGTCTCCTCTCTCTCCCTCTCCCTTTCTTTCAACCACTGCTTTCTCCTTCTTTTTCCTCTCTTTTCTGGCTCCGCCAGGTGGGCTGCTAGAGTGAGGACAGATCGCTTTTGCCGGAGCTCTGAGCCAATCATTTGCAAAGGGCTTTTCAAATTAGACCAAGGGTCATGAGTTCCCACCTCTGTAATTAACTTCTGATTTTGTGTTTCCCTTTGACAGATACATGATGTCCAATGGCTATAAACCAGCACCACTGGATCTTAACCACATCAAGCTAACTCCAGCCCAGAATACCCTGGTGGACAAACTAGCTGAGAATGGGCACAACGTTTGGGCAAGAGATCGTGTCCAACAGGGGTGGACCTATAGTGTGGTGCAGGTGAGGGATTCCAGGGGGATAATATTTGACTTGAGTTTGATGTTAGTGAGGTTGTTTAGCATGAAGGCTAGAAGCCAGAGTCTGCAGGCTTCTCTGTAACAGGAGAGTAGACCCTAATGTTAGACCAGTGAACCACAGAAGCAAGATCTTGTGGCTTAGGACAGAGGGAGGTTCTTCTACTGTTCATATCTGTTTTCTAGCTAGATGTACTCTGTCTGTATAACTGCGTCATGCAAGATTTCTTTCTCTGCTACCACCCTTCTTAGGACATCAAAAACAAACGCAACCCCCGCCTGGTACCCTACAGCCTGTTAGATGAGCGAACCAAGAAAACTAACCGGGACAGCTTGCGTGAAGCGGTGCGCACTCTTATTGGCTATGGGTACAATATTGAGCCACCAGACCAGGAAACCAGTGAGTAGCTTCCTGCATCTTTGGGTTTGCTTTTTGGTCCATTCCACTGAGAGAGGGTGATACTGTCAGGAGAATCACACAAACCTACCTCTCTGTTCAGACCTTTATTAGAGGACTTGCTCTGGATACCTCTGCCTTGAGAGCCTGTGTGGCAGGGTAGCTGGAATGAGGTCTTTTGGGTGGTAGCATCCCATTTCAGAAATAGACCTCCAAAGAGTTTGTTGTAGGTTCCTGGACCCACGACTGTTGCCCACCTGTTTCACACCCACCCCTCTTCCTGGGCTTTACAGCAGGCCAAGACCTGACCAAAACTCGGTCAGAGAAGGTCCGCATCTTCCGGGCTGAACAGTTCTATGCAGTCAAATCGGGCAAGTGGTACTTTGAATTTGAGGCGGTCACCACCGGTGAGATGCGTGTGGGCTGGGCACGACCGAATGTGCGTCCTGATGTGGAACTGGGAGCGGATGAACTTTCCTACGTCTTCAATGGACATCGGGTGAGTCTGGGAGAATTGCTGTGTTCCCTCATTCCCCATCCTTGGATCTCCTTGGATGAGCCCAAATCCTGTGTTTCCACAGCCCTGGCCAACCCCTTTCCTCTCTTGCTCCCTGCTTCCTGATGCGCCTCTTCCTCTTTCCTGCCCTTTAGGGTCAGCGCTGGCACATAGGTAGTGAGCCTTTTGGCCGCCCATGGCAACCAGGTGATGTGGTTGGCTGCATGATAGACCTCACTGACAACAACATCATGTTCACACTCAACGGAGAGATGCTCATCAGTGACTCCGGGTCAGAGTTGGCCTTTAAAGACATTGAGGTTGGAGAAGGTAAGCTGATGAGGATAGAGAAGGTAAGCTGATTAGTCTCTCCCCTAACTGCCATTTATTGGGTTCCTTCACCAACTGCAAAGATTACAAAGTGCTCTAGGACAGTCTTTTCCAACTGGGTTCTCTCCAGATGTTGTTCTTAATTGTCATCAAGCTGGCTGTGACTTACGACAACTCTGTAAATGAGAGACCTTGAAGGCACCCTGTTATCAGCAGCCCTGCAGAGATTTGCAAGCTCATGCCATGGCTTCTTTGAGCCAATCCATTGAGAGCCCTGGTGGCGCAGTGGTTAAATGCCAGTACTGCAGCCACAACATCGTGAGTTCGGTCCTGCAGGGCTCCAGGTTGACTCGAGGTCGGTAAAATGAGTACCCAGCTTGTTGTGGGTAATTAGCTAAATGCATTATAAACTGCTTAGGGAGTGCTTTGCACTGATAAGCAGTATAGAAATATAACTGCTAACTGCTATTGTGGCCCCCCTCTTTTCCTACTATCTTCCTCTTTACCAAACACTTTGCCTCCAGATGTCATGGACTACAATTCCCACTGTCCCCAAACGGCACATCCAATTTCCTTGCCCACTGAGAAATATCCTGACTTCAAAATTCCACTGGGTGTTGCTAACACGCTTTAAAGCGTATCTCTGCAACTGTATGAACTGGAACCTTTTTTTTAAAGTCAGATTCTAAGGATGTTGACTGCTGTATCCAGTACCAAATACTCTGTATGTTTATTTCTTTCCATGGAACTGAGGAAGAGGCACAGCCAGGCCTGTGAAAAGGAGCTCAGCCACTATTCTGAATTATTGTAAGGAAGTAGTTAGATTGATGGACTGGGCCTTGTGAGATCCAGGTTTTAGTGGCTTCTAAGCTATGAATTTCACTGTGTAGCTTTAGGCCATTCGCTCACTCAGTTTCTCTCTCTCTCGGCTTGATTTATCTCACAAGACTGTTGCTGTGAGATAAAGTAGAGGCAGTAGAAGAGCCATGTGCACCAACTTAATATCATTGGAAGAATATGATGGGAAGAAAGAGGAGGAGGAGGAGAGTGATGTTGCCGTTGCTGATGTTGAGGATGATATTCAGAACAGCTGTAGGAAGATGGAAGGCCTCTAGCACAATGTAACAGGGAATTGAAGGAAAACAGGAGACCCAGTTTCTACTGTCTCTTTTTGATCACTTGCAGGTTTCATCCCAGTGTGCAGCTTGGGCTTGTCCCAGGTTGGTCGCCTCAACTTGGGCCAGGACGTCAGCAGTCTTCGCTACTTCACCATCTGTGGCTTACAGGAGGGCTTTGAGCCCTTCGCTATCAACATGAAGCGGGACATCACCATGTGGTTCAGCAAGAGCCTACCACAGTTTTCCCCAGTACCAGCAGAACACCCTCATTATGAGGTAAATGGAGGAGGCATGCTTCTATGACACAAGGCATGGTAGAGTGGCACTTGTTGCGTGTGTGGAAAGTTTGTGTAGGATGCTTTACCACCACGGAGAAGAGCTCTGAGAATAAGAAAAGCTGTTGGTGCTAGCAGAGAAATATCTAGAAAGATATTTGTAGGGGAAGAGTTTGAGCGAAAGGTATTTTGGTGGAAAAAGGGGCATAACTTGGAGAAAATCTTTAGAGTTGGAGGGAACTTCAGAGTAGAATTTGAAGCCTGTGCAGGAGGTAGCATGTGCTGAAGGGTTTCTGAAAGTATTGTGACATAAGAGGGATTGAGACAGGCCTGAGGCCGAGACAAGGTGTCAGACCTGGGACACATGATGGAGCAGGCAAGATTGTGGCAAAACGATGGTGAAAGGAGATTAGGACCTCGCAGTATAAAGGAAATGACTTTTTTTTTTCTGGAGCCAGAGAGACAAATAGTGACCTGTGTGGTCAGTGGGGTGTGTACTAAGGAGGAGTTGTGGTTAAGAGCAACCAGGCCTGCTTGAAAAGATAAAAACATGAAGGATAAAGGAGGGGAAGTTAGAGACATTGGTCCAGAGCTGCAGAAGAGATGCCTGTGACTAAGAAGAGAAATTGTGCAAGGGAGGTAGGTGTACACCCATGAGGAGACGAGCCTTGCTGTCTAGGACAATGGTTTTCACACTTCCTGCCTTCTGAGAGTGTGCAGCCAGTAGTCTTCTGTGCCTGGGTTTTGTGTAAGAAAGATCAGTAGTGGTGACCAAGCGGTCTTTCAGGGAACTTATCTGCTTTTAGTGATCTTTTGATTGAAGAACATCTCATGAACCTGCAAGAAACAACAGAAATTCCCAGAATGCAATTTGAAAAACCACTGGTCATGATTCAACTTGAGCAGCAGCATTAAAGACTTTTGACCCTTCAGTCACCCTAACCTTTTCTCTTTCCTTTGCAGGTGTCACGGATTGATGGTACTGTGGACAACCCGCCGTGCCTCAAACTGATGCACCGGACTTTCGGCTCACAAAACGCAGTTGTGGAACTCCTCTTCTTGCGCCTCAGTATGCCTGTGGAGTTCCACGAGAAGTTCAAAATTGCTGCTGGCACCACCCCCCTCACCCACACCCTCACCATCCCTGAAGATGAGGTCAAGGACATTGACCTAGATTCGGAGTTTGAGCAGCTAAAGAAAACTGCCAGCCGCAAGGAGGCTGAGGAGGCTGAGAAGGAAAAACAAGGCCCCGCCCCACCAGGGACTCCTAAGGAGCCCCCTAAAGAACCCCCCAAGGCTGAGAACGAAAAGGATGCCTCCACAGAAAAAAGCAAGACAAAACGAGGGTGAGGGCTGTGTGAGATAAGGGATATGTGGGTTCTTTCTCTTTACGGGCACTGGCTGTCATCTGGAAAGTATTCTAGACCATGTGACTGAAAGTGGGCAAGACCTGTAGAATTATTGTACTCAAACCACATCATGAAAAAGATCTTTAGACATGTCATAGGGTATTTTTATGGACAAAATTCCATGTGGACTAGTTTTTTAGACATCGATTATATTGCTCCAGGCAAATTGGCACAAGTGAGAAGAAACTGGCTAAGGTGGGAAGAGAAGAACCCTGTTACAAAGAGTATACCTGTGTGGTTAACAGTTTGATCTGATATTTACTGACTCAGAGGGTGGGCGCTATCATTAGGCAGGGTGAGGCTGTGACCTTAGGCAGCAGATGCCCTTGGCCATTCCCTTCTCTTCAAGGACAGAGCTACGTGTACTCCAAAGCATGTCATGCGTCCCCTAAATTAGCAATCAGGTATGATAGAGAACTGTGCCTTTGTCAGAATTGTCAACATGCTAGCCCTGGTTGCTTCTCTCGGTGGAAGAGACATAGCATTATCTCATCCAAGCAGCTATACCCAAGGTACATTAGAGCAGGAATAGGCAAAGTGCAACCTGTGGGTTGCATGAAGCCTGCAGCCCCCCTCCAGGGTCATTTACGCCGTGGAGAGCACTTAAGCCATGTTTGGAGGCCCCTTGGCCCCCCAAGGGTTAAAAAAGCTTTGCAAAATTTCTCAAAAAATTTTTGTTCTCAAATGCCATCTAGGAGGTGTGGGGGAATTGCTACCACATTTTGGGGACATCCGGTCCAATGTATGTCCAGAAGAGGCCTTTTTTTAAAACAGGATGCCACTTCTACTCACTTCCTGTTGCTAAAAAAGGCCTTTCCTGGACCTAAAGTACCCCAGGAAGGCCCAGAACATGATTAATTTGCCCCCCCACCATATCCCTTAGAGCAGGTAGAGGTGCAGTTGGGGGAGGAGTGCAGCCCTCCAAGGTCTCCTGGGGGCCTAATGCATCCGCCTAGTTTTCCCCAGTTGCCCACCCCTGTGTTAGAGAAGCTCACACATAATTATTTTAGATGGAGCATCAGGTGTGCCCTTTAATCATGGCCTCCCTCCAAACTGTTTTCTCCAGCTTCCTGTTCAAAGCCAAGAAGGCCACCAACTTCATCACCCCACCACCTGTGGTCCCCACAGTACCTCGGCTGGAAGAAGAGGTGGTCCCAGATGACCGAGATGACCCTGAGATCATCATGAACACCACAACGGTAATAGGAAACTATTTGAAACACTTAGTGAGAGAAAGGGCCCTTCCACCTTTCCCACTGGGTGCTAGGAAGTACTTTGTCAAAACCATTCAGAGGATGTCTTAAAGATGCTAATGGAATAATGGAATATACCTCTTATGAGTTCCAGACCGTATCATCTTCTCCCACAGTTTGAACTGAAAAATGTGAAAAGCTTAAGAATCTTCTCAGATATATACTGCAGAGTGGAATTGGAAGCCATTTTTTGCCCCTACACTCCCTCTCTTCCTCAGCTTACAGTTTTGTTTTGGGTACACTTCTAGTATTCTAGTTTTAGTACTGAGCACTGGGTTATTCCCCTAGGTTTTGTATGCTTTCGGGGTTATGTGGGAAGAAACAACTCAAACTGATGTACACTGAAACATTTTTACGGCTTTTTTTGCAGTGACATATCTAATGACTTGCATCCTCCTTCTCTTTCTCTCTCCAACCCTCATAGTATTACTACTCAGTCCGAATATTTGCAGGCCAGGAGCCCACCTGTGTATGGGTAGGCTGGGTCACACCTGACTACCATCAATATGACACAAACTTTGACCTCAACAAAGTGCGCAATGTCACAGTGACCATGGGTGATGACAAGGGAAACATCCATGACAGGTGAGAGCCAGTTCTGCTTATGTATTGTGGGTCTCTTGAAAGTAGTCTCTGAAGCCTGTTAGCAAAATTTGAAGAAGAATGTGTTGAAAGGAGGCTAACCAGGAATAGAGACACTTGCAGCACACTCTGGAGCAAGTATGGACAATTTTTGGCCTTCTAGATGTTGTTGAGAGGAAAACCTGATGGTGGTGCTCTTGAAATTGGTCTCTGTGTCTAGCATGAGGCCTGTGTCTTGCATGACTGAAAGCAGGCAAGAGTTGAAAAGAGTCCTAAGTTGGGTTGGAGGCACTTGGGGCATGCTCTAGGGCAGACGCGGACAACTTGTTGCCTTCTAGATGTCATTGAGCCACAGTTTCCATCATCCCCCGTCACTGGTTCTGTTGGCTGGAGTGGATGAGAATTGTAATTTGAGAAGATATGAAATGCCATTGGTTCCCCACTGCTGCTTTAGAAGCTGGAGTTTCCTTAGGAGAGACTTGGTTGGCTAGAAACCTCAACCATCTTTCTTCCTTTGGCAGTATCAAGCGCAGCAACTGCTACATGGTCTGGGGAGGAGACTTTGTCAGCAATACTCAGCAGACCCGAGTCAGCACTGTGGACCTAGTTATTGGTTGCCTTGTTGACCTGGCAACAGGCCTTATGACCTTCACAGCCAATGGGAAAGAGGTCAACACTTTCTTCCAGGTAAGACACTTTCTTCTCTTCCTCATTGGAAGGGAAGAATACATTTCCCAGGAGACTGTGGTCTGTGAAGGTCTTCCATTATATGAAAAGAAGTTTCTTTTCACAGAAAACATAATTACTTGGCGTCTGTTGCCATGAGATGTGGCAATGGCAATGGGATCTGAGATCTTTGAAATGACATCAGGCAATATATGAAAGTCAGTCAGTAAATATTAACTGTGATCACCAAGTTAAGGTTGCCATATGTGCTCCTTTTCACAGACATGTCCCCTTTTTCAGAGTTAAAATTTCTGTTTAGGTGGATTTTTAAAATGTCTGGGTTTTTACAACGTCTGGATGGAAGATGCAGATTAAATAATCACTAAATATTATTCCTAAATAAGCCGTTAAAATTGTTATTATTTAAATATAGTGACAGTTTGGAATATTTTTAGTAGCAATTGCCACAGCTTAGAAGTATTTAAAGAGAGAGAGTTGTCACAGGGATCAGTGGTTTGATGAGTTGGTAAACGTATCTATTGTTCTTAACTTTTCAAATTATGTTTATTTTAACTAAGTAGAACTTCCACATTTAGAGACAGTATACATCTAAACAAGTAGGCCAGGGACCAATAGAAGGGAAGAGCTGTAGTTATCATACCCTCATGTGAACTTGCTAGAAGCAAGATTCGTTTTATAGTAGGGAATGGGCAGTGTTTCAGCCTGTGAAAATTTGTTGATGTTGATGTTATTAAACATCATTTGTTGTTGTTAAAACATGGTTATTTATACACCAAAAAAATACAACTCACTTTTAAATAAGGCATATGACTTTTAAGTAAGGCACATGACTTCCAGTAAAAAAATAAAATAAAAACTTCTGATCAGTCTACCTTCAGTGTGTGTGTATTTGTGCATACGCCACATACAGTAGGTCTGTGGTTTGGAAATTTGACCCCCAAATCTAAAGCTCTCAACCCATGTTAGAGCTTGGTGAAGGATGCCTGTTTTATGTAGCAGCTGAAAGGATCACTTGCATTACTTAATCTGATTTAACTGATGTAACTGATTTCAACATAGTGGCTAAAACTGAAGTCCTATCCTTTCTTAGCTGGGAATAAGTCTAATTTAATTCAATGGGACTTATTTTTGAGTTGACATCAGTATCCTGAGGAAATAATAATAATAAAACTACTGTTCACAGTTTCTTGGTAAGTTAGTGAGAAATTTCTATGTGTTTTTATCATGTTTTCTGATGCGCTTGTCCTTTCCAGGTGGAGCCAAATACAAAGCTGTTTCCTGCTGTCTTTGCTCTCCCAACAAGCCAGAATGTAATCCAATTTGAACTGGGTAAACTGAAGGTAAGGCCCATCCCACTAGCACTCTAGAACAATGGAAGCTTGCAGTTCTGACCCTGAGAGTTGCTACATTCTTTTTACACTTGTGCCTTGACAGAACATCATGCCCATCTCGGCTGCCATGTTCCGCAGTGAGCGGAAGAACCCAGAACCTCAGTCCCCACCACGGCTTGTTATCCAGATGCTGACACCGATGACCTGGAGCCGCATGCCCAATGACTTCCTGCGGGTGGACGTTGCTCGCTTCAGTGATCGGCATGGCTGGATGGTTGAGTGCACAGATCCTAATATCATGATGGCCCTCCATATCCCAGAAGAAAGTCGGTGAGTTTCCTGTAGCCCTGTAGAAACAGAACTGAAGCATCCAGAACACTGGAGTGTTCTGGCTTAAATTTCTAAATGCTCCTTCCTAAACTGCAAGTCCTAGGATGCCATAGGATGGAATTGGAACATTTAAAGTGGAATCACAGTGTTATAACTGTATAGCATGATAGAGCCCATACACCAATCCCTTATGTCTGAATGATCATCTCTTTCACCTTTCTGCGCCCTTTCAGGTGCATTGACGTCCTGGAGCTTTCAGAGCGCCTGGACCTACTGAAGTTCCACTCCCACACGCTGAAGCTCTACTGTGCTGTGTGTGCCTTGGGCAACAACCGGGTGGCGCATGCCCTGTGCAGCCACGTGGATGAGTCGCAGCTGCTGTACACCATTGAGAGCAACCATCTGCCAGGCTTGCTGCGCAGTGGCTACTATGACCTGCTTATCAGCATGCACTTAGAGTCTGCTAAACGCTCCCGCCTCATGATGAACAGTGAGTTCATTGTCCCCATGACAGATCAAACCAAAAGCATCACGCTTTTCCCAGATGCCACCAAAAAACCTGGTTTACCAGGTGTGGGCATGAGTGCCTGTTTGCGTCCTCCTCTACATTTCTCAGACACCTGTTTCGTTAGCACCAGCTCTGAGCTATACCAGCTGAGTCCTTCCATCCCCTTGGATATCCTCAAGGTGAAGGCCATCAACATGCTGACCGAGGCTGTCCAAGATGGTGGGCAGCACACCCGTGACCCTGTTGGGGGCAGCGTGGAGTTCCAGTTTGTTCCAGTCCTCAAGTTAATCTGCACCCTCCTCATCATGGGTATATTTGAAGATGAGGATGTGTGCCACATCCTCAAGATGATTGAGCCTAATGTCTTTGGGGAATCCAAGGAAGAGGAGGAGAAAGCACCAGCGGGTGCTGAAGAGGGAGCTGAAGAAGGGGAAGAACCAGTGGAGGAGGAAGAGGAAGAGGAAGAGATGGTAGCAGCTGAGGAGGAAGAAGGCGACGGACTGGAGAAGGAGGCTGGAGGGGGGCAGAAGGAGGAAGCAGAGGAAGGTGACAAGAGGGAATTGAAAGCCATCGAGGCTGGAGAGGCAGAAGCCAAGGAGGAGGAGGAGGGATTGGAGGAAGGCCTGCTACAGATGAAGCTTCCAGAATCTGTCAAACTACAGGTAAAGGATGTGGTGGTCATGCTGTAGCAGAAACCCTTTTCCAGGGATCCCAGGCATTTTGGAGGACTTTAAAAAGAGGAAATTTGACAAATTCAAGGAGGCAAGTCATCTTAATGGCTACATATTATATATCTTGCCTTCCATTGTCTCAGAGGCAATGTGCCTCAAGATACCCTAAGGGAAACTGTTTGGATTCAAGAATGAAGATGTTAGTGAACTGAAGACAGCAGTTTATTCAATGCCATGCCAGTCCAGGTGTCTAGCACTCAGAGTGAGCAACTGGGCACTGAAGCAAACATATACCTTAACTGTTTATAGTAGTTTTGGAAAATCTGCCCAGCATATAACAATGTCCAGTGTGCCCACTGTATATGCAGGGGTTCCATTCCAGGAACCCTCATGTAGAACCAAAACTGTGAGCGTTGTGTCCCATTACAGTGAACGGGCACAGTGGTTGCACGAGCACCCATTGTGCCTATTGACTATAAAGGGACAAAGATGCTTTGCATGACCTCACATTCATGCGTGCAAAGGTTGCACCAGAAGAGGGCCCACTGTGCACTGAATGGCAGGAGTACGCTAGGTGTATATTAGCCAGTCATATGGTCAGCCTCGGACCTTTCTACACCAATACCAGTTGCTAGGGAACATCAGCAGGAGGTGCCATTGCACTCATGCCTGCTTTGTGTACTAGTGCTATGGAAACAGAGTGCTGAACTAGAGAGACTTTTGGTTTATCCAGCAGAGCTCTTCCTATGTTCTGACTCCTGTAGACTGGAGAAGAAACCAGTTTTCCAAGCTTTGTCTCTACCATGGGTGCAATCTATACGCGTTAAAGCATCCCAGCCAGTATCCTAATTGCTGCATTCTATACTAGCTGCAGCTTCCAAACCAGTCTGAAGGGCAGCCCCACAGTGAATGCTTGACAGCAGTCCATTGCCAAGGTTGCCCACCCTTCTCAGCCCCTTCCACTCAGAACTGGACAGGGCCCATTCCAAAATATTTTGTTGCAGGAGATAAAGGATAAAATGTTGCTTCCCAGCTACAAACACAGCAGCAAAGTAGACTGGAACTGAATCCAACTTTTAACAATGGCTGGAAGGGAATGTCTGCCTCCAGACCCAAGGCAGCAGATTTAATGTAGGGAGGTATAGGGGAAGAGGTGTAGCACACAGAACCCTGTCATCTTTGTGTAGAGTGGACAGGAGATCCAGGAGGAATGGTTGAGGAATGGCAGCTGCTGCATCTTCTCCCTGGGGTGATTGCCTGTCTCGGCCTAACAGTAGGACCAGAGCCTAGAGCTTTGATAGCTGCCACTTCTGCACATCTTCTCCTCCTCCCCATCTCCACACAGATGTGCAACCTGCTGCAATTCTTCTGTGACCGGGAGCTGCAGCACCGCGTGGAAGCCATCATTGCTTTCTCAGAGCGCTATGTGGACAACCTGCAGACCAACCAGCGCCAACGCTACAGCGTACTGATGCAGGCCTTCACCATGTCGGCTGCTGAGACGGCTCGGCGCACCAGGGAGTTCCGTTCACCACCACAGGAGCAGGTACTGGGTGCAGCTACAGGGAGCAGGAGGAAGGAGTGCTAGGAAAGACTATAGATAGTAGAAAGGTGCAGCATTCTCTAGTGCCCAGATTTTAAAAGTTAGTGCTGTTCTGACAGATCATTCTGGGTAACGCAAGGCTTGTTTGGACCAAGAACTGGCATACTGTAAGGGTCCAGATACCATTTTTCTAGACTCACAATCCTCCAGGGGCCTCACCAGCCATTCCTCATGCAGCTGAAAGTGGCTGGTGACATCCAGCTGAGAAAAATAAACCCACGTGTGGTTTAGGAAAGAAGATATTATTTTTTTTGCAAAAACACAGTGTGGGGTCATACTTTATTTTGGAGGTGAATTATGTTCTCATTTTTTAAAAAAAGTAAAATTCTGGAAAATGAGGGGGAACTCTGGGGCCAGAAAATGGCTTTGGGGATACTGAATGTTTACTACAAGGATAAGAATTGTGTGGGCCTCCAGGTATTACTAGCTGCCACCTGTACATTCTTCACAATTGGCTACGCTGCTAGGACTGCTGGGACTTGGAGTCCAGTAACATCTGGAAGACTGCAGGAGTCACCTCTCCTGATTTATTGGAACAAAAACTGTTTTCCAAGTGTTCACACAACACAAAATAAACTAGTGGAAGACCATTTTGTGATGCAGCATGCTTCAGTGGAATAGACCTCCACCCAGTGTTTACTAATACCAGAAGTGGGAAAGATGCTGTAACGGATAGAGAATAAAAACCTTGCCTGGGGGTGGACAGCCTACAGCCTGCATCTACTCTGATCTGTGCCTTGCCTTCACAATAGATCAACATGCTGCTGAACTTCAAGAATGGGGCTGATGAGGAGGACTGCCCTGTACCAGATGAGATCCGTGATGAGCTGCTGGAGTTTCATACTGACTTGTTGTCTCATTGTGGTAAGGAGCATCTCCACACTGCATGTACTGTGGGCTGGTCCACACATTGCACAGCATGAGTTAGTAGGCTGGGGCCAAGGATGGTGAAATTCTAGTGTTCTAGTTGTTGCTATTGAATTGGAGTTCCTATCATCCCTCTAGCCCTGCTGGCTAGAGCTAATGACAGTCGCTGTTCCTGTTCCTTGTGGTTGATGTTGGTGGTAAACTCCTTCAGAATATAGATGAGAAATGATAAAGTGGGTTTCTTTATATTATGTTTGCTTTACATAATGTAGTGTCCTTCTGCTAATCATCAAGGGGACATTAACTAGACAAAGTAACGAAGCCTCTACCCTGCCCCTCCAGATGTTTTTAAGCCTTTTTGCATGGAAACTACCCCTTTCTAAGCTCAGCTCTGCAGCTATGAGGGCTAGAGACTTGCTTTGATTTAAAAAAAAAAGTTTTAAAAGGGTTTCAGGTGCAAAATTTCACATGAGTGATGGGGTCTTGAACCCACGTTCTGTATAACGTGTCCTCAAACAACAAATCTACTGTGGTATCCCCCATTTTTGAAGCCATGTTTCTTTGCTTTACCCACTTCCCATAGGTATCCAGGCAGCGGGTGAGGAAGAAGAGGAGGAAGAAGACACATCCTTCCGACGGCGGTTGATGAGCTTAGTGGAAAAGGTGATGAGCTTCCGTAAGAAGAAGGAGGAACCAGAAGAGGACCAACCTCCAGAAGAGGCGCCAAAACCTAGTAGGTGCAACAGAGGAACTGTATGGGAAAGTGAATAGTTGAGGGGTTTCTCTGCTGAGAGTCACAGCTATGGGTTGAAGTAGACCAAATTATTTCAGTTCCCACAATCTAGAGTGAGGTGAGCAAAGCATATGTGGCCCTTGGGACCCCCTCCTTTCAGCCTCTGAAGTTCTCCAAAGCTCCCAGACCCCTCCCAAAAAAACTTAAAAAAAAAACCTTCCAGGTCAATTTCAGGAAGATTTTTTTCCCTCTCAAACTGTCTACCTGAAAGCCATCTGCAAATTCAATGTTCTGCTTCCCCATAACACCTAGGGACCGCACCCCCACCTCAAAGAAAAGAAATGAGCCAAAAATTGGCCAAAATGGCATCTAGAAGTGACATTGCGTTCTTTTTGGTGTAGCAAAAGACATCAGTGTGGTCCATGAGGTGGGGGGGAATAGCCCCCATCCCTTACATAGCTGCTACCTCAGGACTAATCCAAGTAAGAGATTATTTGAATCCACACTTTGGTTTGAGCCCACACTGTGCATGATGAAGCAACTTGATTCTCTTGTCCCAGGGAAAGGAATGGGCAAGCCAGTGCAGTTGGAAAAAGAACAGAGAGTGTTATGAGAGTGTTTCAAAGTTTTCCTGCTTGAAATACTAGGGAAAGCAGGTGTGCATGCTCATGTAGAGAGAGACACAGAGATCAGTGTAATGTGACTTGAGAATTTGCTGCTCCTACTGGGCAAACAAATCACAGATACTCTCTTTGTGGTTTGTTCAATGTGATATCCAAAGTGGTCATTCTGTCTTATTTTTGTCTTAATAAGCCAGAGTAATAACCTATGGCTTATTATTAGTTTGTGGCTCTGGCTTGTTAAAAAAGGCACAAGCCAGAATCCGTTTGTTGGGTGTTATGATAAAAGAACCAGAGATGAGGGGTCCGTGATTTATTTAGCAGCACTGCTTGCAAGAGGAGCCAAGTATAATCGTTCGGTAGCATGAAACGCCAATGTCTTGATAAGAATGGCATATCACGGTGGAACCTTGGCATATCACGATGTTCAACTCCCTCCTTAGCATCCAATTATTATTCCTTGTTTCTCCTTGGTTCTTTAAGTATAGCTCTTTAGTAACTGCCGTTCTCCATTTCCCCAACCACACAGGCACTCTGCAGGAGCTGATCTCCCACACCATGGTTCACTGGGCCCAAGAGTCCTTCATTCAGAGCCCGGAGCTGGTGCGGGTCATGTTCAGCCTTCTCCATCGACAATATGACAGCCTTGGGGAGTTAATCCGTGCCATGCCCAAGGCCTACACCATCAATGCCAACTCTGTAGAGGATACCATGAGCCTGCTGGAGTGCCTGGGCCAGATCCGTTCACTGCTCATTGTCCAGATGGGCCCTGAGGAAGAGAACTTGATGATACAAAGCATTGGGTATGTACTTCCATTCCACAGGACTCTCCAGCTCTCCTGTCTCCCCTCCTTGGACTGTACTTTCCTTATTTATCCCACTGTAAGGTTGTTTCCAAGGCTCCCGTGTAGAGTGAAGCCTTTCCTCTAGTGAGTTACCAGGGTCTTCGTATGACTCAATCTATTGCTGAGTTGTCCGGTTGTTTTCTGATAGTTTCATCCAACAGCTGCTCTCCAAACCCCTAAACAAAACATATTTGCCTGCTACCATGGGTTCTTCTGACTTGAGATGCTGTTAGTTGAACTCTCTGTCTCCAACACATCTGTTCTTACTATGTGACTATGACCTGTAACTTGAGCTCCTCCTCATTGACTGGAGAACAACAGATTACCAGTGCCTTAGCCTTGTGCTCAGCCTTCTGCCCTTTCTTTGCTTCAGTGTTTCTGTTCCTGAAGACCTTTTGACAGTATGTGTGTTATTGTGTTCCTTGAGGGAGCCCAGAGTCACTTCCATATTGCTGCCAGGTACTGGCCAAAAGGAAGCCTATTTAACTTTAACTTTGTAAAAGACTTAGTCCTCCTCTTGAGTTTTAGCCACTTCTCACCACCTTCAACTGGTGCAACTCTGCATCAGTCCAAAATGGTAAGTAGCCATTATCTGCATGTTTCATCTTTTGAACTGCATTGTGGCTCTTCTCAAACTTATCTCCTCCCTTCTCAACTGAGCATTCATCTTTGCCATCTGGAACTTCCTAAACTGTTCTCAGTCTCGTAAAGCCTTTGCATTGTGTGTCTTGTTCTCTGACACACTTTTTCATCTGTATGTTTCTCTTTGGCAGCAACATTATGAACAACAAAGTATTCTACCAGCATCCTAACCTAATGAGGGCCCTGGGCATGCATGAAACTGTCATGGAGGTCATGGTGAATGTATTGGGAGGAGGAGATTCAAAGGTAAGCATGTTTGGCCTTCGGTCAGCAATGGGGCTGGCTGCTAATGGGACACAAGCACACCCTGTCCCACCAAGACTAAGATATTGTCTATAGGGCATAAAGGACAGTGGTGGCAGACTGCATAGTTTGAGTTTTTAGGTGGGGGAAAGAATCGGGGGGAAGAGTGTATGTCGAGGCAGGCCTTCAGCAAAATGTGAAGGAAACTCTGTTGTCTCTGAGCAGGAGATCCGCTTCCCCAAGATGGTGACCAACTGCTGCCGCTTCCTGTGCTACTTTTGCCGTATCAGCCGCCAGAACCAGCGCTCCATGTTTGACCACCTGAGCTATTTACTGGAGAACAGCGGCATTGGGTTGGGTGAGCAGCGCACTTAGGACAAACTCTGGGATGTGCTGGGGTGGATTACAGTGAATGCAGTACCAGTAAACTGATGTACATTGTTCACATGAGGATAATTAGAAAGTAAGACTGAGATGTGTCAACTCATAGCCTGAGAGGGTTGATAGTATTTTTTTTTCTCTGCAGAGATTTGTAGGCAGATTGAAAGATTGATGGTTACTCACACACTATCATCCCAGTTTTGCTTCTGGTACACAGGTTTCTCAGGTTTTTGGTAGTAGTTCAAAGACCTGCCAAACCTGTTTGGTAAATGCTACCAGTGGGACTCAAGAAATGGGAAAAGAAGGTGGCTTTCTTCAACATTTAAAAAATAGTGGATATAGAGGTTGCTCTCATGCAGATGAAGTATGTTCCTTTGTTTTTATGGGTGGTTGATATCACAGTTAAAAAATAGATTTTGGGCAATCTGGGCATTCTTCTGTGATATTCTGAATTACAGCTGTCTAAAACATATTCAGGAATGTTTGAGATGTAGCTGTATGAAGTATCATGTTGCCAGAAAACAATGACTTTAAAGCCAACATTGCCACCTTAAGATATTGAACTGATTTATTCAAATGTTGAATTTTAATTCTGGTGCCAGGACAGGCTGCTCTCGTAATCTTCTTACTCACATTGTATGTCAACCTGTGGGGGTGCTGCTGAGGTTTTGTTCCATTTGCTTCTTTGGTGAGAAGACTACACTCTGTCCTTGGAACTTTCTGATTGTCTGCTTACCATTTGCCTTACTCCTCTCTAGGCATGCGTGGATCCACACCCTTGGACGTGGCTGCCGCTTCCGTCATTGATAACAATGAGTTGGCCCTGGCCCTGCAGGAGCAAGACCTGGAGAAGGTAACATGAATGATTGGCATGAGTAGTGAGAGAGATGGATGGGAAAAGACCAGCTATAAGCATTTGGAAACACCTAATGAAACCAGAGCTTGCACCCATCTAAGTTTGCATCTCTCTCTTTTCTCTCCCCTGGCACCCATTTCTTCCATTTTCCTTTGCTAGTCCTTGCTGTTATATCATCTGCTGTTGCTAAAACAGTGGTGCTTCAGGCGACACAGTCATTTTGCACATTGTGGTTCTGTAGCAATTGCATCCCGCCTCTTCCTTTCTTGACAGCATTGCTGGCTCTGGCTATTCAGACACTGCTAGGATCAATAAATACCCTTTGCCATTTGATTTTAATAAATAAGATTCTTGCCTGTCAGGTGGCCACCATGTTTAGGGTTTGTGGTTTAGACCATACAGTTATGTGCATAGCAACTTTTTCAGCCTGGGGCAGTGGCGCTTAACCTTCAGTCCTCCAGATGTTTTTGGACTTCAGCTCCCAAAAGCCCCAGCAGCAGGACAATAGTTGAGGATCCTGGAATCTAAAGTTTAAAACATTTAAAGGCCTAAGTGCTGAGAACGGCTGATCTAGGGCAATAATGGTGAATTAGTCGCAATAACCTACAAGAATTCCACTTTACATGGGGATTGTATGGACAGGAATTACCCAGGGCTGTGTTTTCAGTCAGAACTCTTCTTTTTTTGCCTCCCAAGGTGGTGACATATCTGGCTGGAGCTGGTCTCCAGAGCTGCCCTATGCTGCTCTCCAAGGGTTATCCTGACATTGGCTGGAACCCCTGTGGAGGCGAGCGTTATTTGGACTTCCTGCGCTTCACCGTCTTTGTCAATGGTGAGCTAAGCACCATACCATCCTGAACACATCTGATCTCATCTGATTTCAGAAGCTAAGCAGGGCCAGAACTGGTTTGTATGCAGATGGGAGTTCATCTAAGAATACCAGGGAGCTGCAGGTGGGGCTAGGCCAGGAATCCTGCTCTAAGTACCCTGAAGATTCAATTGACTGCAGCTTGAAAATACTCAAAAAATAATCCAAAAAGCACACCTTGATTTAACTACATGCCAACGACTACACTGATGTGTAGGTACATCCTGCTATAGCCTCTTGCCATTTCACAGATCCTCAGGCTCTCTCCAGTACACATTTGAGATGGCCATCATTTTATATAAGGGCTACCATTTTACCATTTGCCATTGTGTATAAGAGGACTTAAGCATCAGCTGATTTCGCGTGTGGATTCTGGAACTAAAGCCCAGCAGATACCAAGGATCAGTTGTCTTACGCAGAAGATAGATTTCAACACAAGATTGGTGAATGACACAGGGGCTTGTGTAAGGGCCTAGAATCCTGATCACCAACTGTCTAGCCAGTAGGCTAAATCAGCCTTACTTAATATCCGAGGCCTATCCACTGGGGCTTGAACTCAACCTACCCCACACTTTGTTCAGAGTCTGAGACTGGGCTGGTTACTATTCACAGTTTTCTAAGCTGTGTACACAAGGACTTGATCCTTATTTTGAGAAAACAAAGTAAAAAAAATGTTCAGATTTTGGACCAGGTGCTTCTGTAGCAAAAGTATGCAGAATCTGCAGAGCTTTCTTCAGCCATTTCCTACTCATCCATGCTTCTTCTTTAGTTTTTAAGATAACCCCTTTCTCTTCATAAACTCCCTTTTCTCTCTTCCCACAGGGGAGAGTGTGGAAGAGAATGCCAATGTGGTTGTGCGCCTGTTAATCCGGCGCCCTGAGTGCTTTGGTCCAGCCCTACGGGGTGAAGGTGGCAATGGTCTATTGGCAGCCATAGAGGAGGCCATCCAGATCTCCCAGGATCCAGCCCGCGATGGGCCTACGGTCAAGAAGGATCGCCGGCGGGAGCTGTGCGTGAAGGGAATACATAGGGGCGGGCTGCAAGTTTGCAAGGAGGGGAAGCATTTTGTATGGGGCAGGATGTGGAGTTAAGGTATGACACTTCCCCTGTAATCTGAAGTTAGCTTCTGTTAAATTGTGATGGGGCAGGAAGACAACTGTGAAGACAGAAAGGAGTTGAGTCCCAGGGAGCAGCAGGAGCAACAGAACCCTATTTTTCCCTCAGAGTAATGAGTAGACTTGACCTGGAAATTTTTATAGCCTTTAGAAAGAACCAGGGAGTAATGCCTGACTTGCTTCAGCTTGCAGTGGATATCAGAAGACCTCCTTGATCTTTTCAGTACAGTTCCCTTCAGTCAAACAACTGCTTGATCTCCACAAGTTCCCTCACTCCAGACCTTGCGAAAAAATTTTGGAATTATAGCTCCTAGAATCCCCCTGGACAGCATGGTTGGGACATTCTAGCAATTGTAGTCCCTAAAAATAACTTTTTGAAATAACTTTTCACCTGCCTACCACAATGCTCATTCACATGTACATTCTGTGTATGCTGTGTGGTACTTTTCTTTTTTTCATGGTTGCTGCATTTGGTCTGATCATTATAGTGAAACAGGAACCCCAGCTTCAGATTGAGACACTGTGTCTGGCGCTGAAGTAAAAACTGCCGCTCTCGGTTTTCCTTCTTTCTTTTCTTCCTTTCTACTTCCAGAGAAGCTGGGAACTTGGTCTTTTTTAAAAAAAGAAGCGGCTGAGAATTTTGAAGCTGCCACAGTTTTCTGAGTTAATAGCCACATTCTGCATTTTCCGGATTGACTGTTCTGACCGGTTCTTTGAATTTCCTCATTATAGCTGCATTTTCACATACACTTCCTGACACATGTTCCCTTTCCCTCCCCACCCCTTTGTTTTTCAGACTAGAACATCATTATTTTGCCTTTTCCCCTTGCTCCCTACCTTTGCTGCATGAGTGGCTGATCCTCCCTCCCCCTCCTTCTCTCTCTCTATTTCTCTCCCAGGTTTGGGGGAGAAGAAACACATGAGGAGAACCGGGTTCATTTGGGCAATGCGGTCATGTCCTTCTATGCTGCCCTCATCGATTTGCTGGGGCGTTGTGCCCCCGAAATGCATGTAAGCACCACTCCATTCCCTTCACTGTTCTTAGTGCCAGGGATTTTTTTTTAAGAAAAGTGTATCCTTTCCCCACTCCAGGAAAAAAAATATTCTTGCATGATTTTTGGCGTTTGGTGCATCTCACCCAGCACTGGTACCAACCCTTCCTCCAGAGCAGTCTCTGGCTGGCTCTCACCCTAGGCTTTCTTTTCTCCCTAGCTGACATTTGCGTGATGTCCCTTCCTAGGAAGCTCACTTCTTGCACCTTGCCTCCTTTTGCACAGCTCATCCAGGCTGGGAAAGGTGAAGCCCTCCGGATCAGAGCCATCTTGCGCTCTTTGGTGCCCATTGAAGATCTTGTTGGAGTCATCAGTCTCCCACTGCAGATCCCTTCATTTGGCAAAGGTACAGCAACCGGATGAGGCGGAGTAGAATTCTAGGATATTGCATTTCCTAACCTGAGAACTTTTTAGGACTCAGTTAATTGGGGTGTCCCTCTGCCCGTCCTCCTCCCAAGCTGGGTTCTGGCCTGCTCCCTCTCTAGTCTCTCTTTGTCTACCTTAGATGGCAATGTTATTGAGCCCAAGATGTCTGCCAGCTTTGTGCCTGACCACAAGGCTCCTATGGTGTTGTTCCTGGACCGGGTCTATGGCATTGACAACCAGGAATTCCTTCTTCACGTGCTGGAAGTGGGCTTCTTGCCTGACATGAGAGCCGCTGCCTCATTGGACACAGTGAGTGCTGGGTGTGATGAGAAGGGACACATACGATTTCGCTGGTCCCAGTCACAAAATTAATTGCTAAGTCAGGTGGGCTGTGGAATAACCAACCAGGAACATATCCATACTAACAGAATACAAAGCTGTGTTTTAAAATATCTACATCTGTATATGCTATAGGAGAAATGGAATATCTCATGGTTCATCTTCTCTCCCTCCTACCCATTCTCTTCTCCTGCTGCAGGCTGCCTTCAGCACCACTGAGATGGCACTGGCCTTAAACCGCTATCTCTGTTCAGCTGTGTTGCCGCTCATCACGAAGTGTGCTCCTCTTTTTGCTGGCACAGAGCACCGGGCCATTATGGTGGACTCCATGCTGCATACAATCTACAGGCTCTCACGTGGACGCTCTCTCACCAAGGCTCAGCGTGATGTCATTGAAGAGTGCCTCATGGCACTGTGCAGGTATTGAGGAGGACTGCAAGTGTGAAGATAGGGTAGATGGGGGGAAGTATATCCTGCAAGGAGCATGTGGCTTTTGAAGTCCTTGACTGTCCCCCAAAGTCCCCTGATCCCCACAGTTTAAAAGCAAATTGGAGCAGGCAAGTTTCACCCAAAACCACATGGAAGGCCACCCAAACACATGAAAACAGCCTCTACCTCTACCCACCATCCGCCTCTACCCTCAATGTCTCTGTTTTAATTTTAAGTCCCTCTCAAAATCACCAACAGAAATGATGTAATGCCACTTCCAGTCATCATGTTGAGGAAAAGATGTTTGGCATGTTTGTGGGATTGAGCCCACCGAGAACTGGGTGGGAAACTGGCCCATGGCCCTCACACAGTTGGCCACCCTTGGAGTAGGCTATAGCCCCCATGACTGGTCCCAGTGCCTTTTGAGGAATCCTGTTCCTCATAAGCAAATATACTGAAGATGGCCAGTAGGTCACAGTCATCATTCCCATCATCATCGTTACATCCTCTGCAATGTATTCTGTCGCAAAATGCAACCTGCGTGCAGTCCAAAGAAAAGAGAAGTTCTAATGGCAGCAGTTCCTTCCTTTCTGCCATGCTTTCCTGGGCTTTTCTGTTCATTTTTCTGTTCACTGTCCTTCTAGGTACATCCGACCCTCTATGCTTCAACACCTCCTGCGCCGGTTGGTATTTGATGTGCCCATCCTGAATGAGTTTGCCAAGATGTCCCTGAAGGTGAGCCATAGGTATTTGTATTCAATATGAAGGGAGGCATTTTATCATGTGGAATGTGCTAGATTATATCTAGACCAGACTCTGGAAGATACAACTTTTTAAAGCTAGAATTTTCAGAATCCCCCAGAAGCATTGCCACGTTGCTACCACTGGCCATGGTAGCTGGAAACTGGGGGAGTTTTAGTTTAAATAGTAGCATTTATAGGGATGTCAGAATGGTGTTCTTGCTAGGAAGTCTCTATCTCTCTGTTTCTATCTTTCTCTCCTTCTCTCTCTCAATCTCTCTCTCTCTCTGTGTGTGTGTGTGTGTGTGTGTGTGTGTGTGTGTGCATGCTACAGCCAGTCTTTTGGCTAGCTAAGCTTTCCTCTTCTTTCCTCTTGGCTAGCTACTGACCAACCATTATGAACGCTGCTGGAAATATTACTGCCTTCCTACTGGCTGGGCCAATTATGGGGTCACCTCTGAGGAGGAGCTTCACCTGACCCGGAAGCTCTTCTGGGGCATCTTTGAGTCGTTATCCCACAAGGTAAGCAGTATATTTTCCTTTACTCCCTGGGATCAACTAGGAATGGGATGACTACATTCCAGAAAGAGGATAGGCTTGAACTAGGGATTGGAACAGAGTTATTTTATCTCATGGAGTTTCTTATCTGTCTAACCCTCTCTCCTTCCCACTTTTCTCTGTGGTGGTGCCCAGAGATTTGACCCCGACCTGTACAAGCTCGCCATGCCCTGCCTGTGTGCCATTGCAGGGGCCATCCCACCTGACTACGTGGATGCTAGCTACTCCTCCAAGACCGAGAAGAAGGCCTCTGTGGATGCTGAGGGCAACTTTGACCCTAAGCCTGTGGAGACACTCAAGTGAGTGATGTTTGTGGTAGGGGGCAGCTCCTCAAGTCTGAACATCCATATATGTAGAAACCATCAATAAACACAGGTCTGGGTTTCTAGAATGGGAGGGATGTAATTTCTCATTTTAAAAAAATGAAATAAAATGAAAAGTGAAACGAATGAAAATGAATGTTCTGAAAAAATGTAAACATCATCTCAGCAAACTAGTCTGTGCTAAGGTAATGCCAGTGAAGGAAAGGGAGAGAGCACTTTCAAGAAAGGATCAGTATGAAGGAGATCCTATGGCCCATGTTAAATATCTATTCCCTTTATATGTTTCAGGTTCCAGAACCCAAATAATGAGGAAATGATTAAAACTAGCAGGAGAAATATTTTTAGGGGGAATATCCATGAGTACTGAATGGAGGAACCTGGACCCAAATGCTCACTTCCAGTTCTCTCCTGTTTTTCTCATAATTCATAGTTCTGCTCAGATTAGCAATCTGAGGAGCACTGGAGTACTTCTGGCCATCACAGTTCTAGCCTTCGTGGAGTATGGCTGATTGTCCAAGCTCTCATGAGTGACTGTAGGAATGCCATCTTCCTGCAGCTGGTTCTTTCATCAAAGAAGGAAGAATTGCCAATGTGTTTTCATTTGTTGCACATCTACAGGGCTACAAGCTTCTTTAAAAAAAAAAAGAGTTATGAATATGCTTATACGTATCTAATACAATGTAATTTAGTCCAAAGAATTTGTTAGGATGACAATTAATCCCCACCCAGCTCTGACACCATTCTGAGGATTCTGCCCCTGCTCTTTTCCCATCTGTGGTTTAGTGCTGTGCAGGTTCCAAACTGTTGGTTATTTCAGAAGGCATCTAGATATTAACCTTTTGCATACTGGAATCCTTGGTGCTTTATAACATTAAATGTCAACATTTTATACATTAATGTTGTGAAGCTTAAACAGGGATTTGGTCTCTTCTGTGGTTCTTATCAGTGCACCTATCTTCTTGTTGATGGGCAACCTGGGATTTTTTTTTCTCTCACACACAGTGTTATAATTCCAGAGAAACTGGACTCTTTCATCAACAAGTATGCTGAATACACTCATGAGAAATGGGCATTTGATAAGGTAAGGAGTCTCCACTTGACCCCTCTCTGGATTGACGTGTCATGGTCATTTGGCTTTCAAGTATTCCTTCACATAGACCAGCTGCTCCCAAAATGGTGACTTTCAGTATTGGACTAAAAGTGCTACAGTCCCACAGCTAACTGGAGGACCAAAGGTTGAGGGAGGCTGGCATAAATTCTCTGCCTCTCCATTTGTCATGTGAAGTAGAATACAACACCTCTTGATCTTCTCCTTGCAGATTCAGAACAACTGGTCTTTTGGAGAGGCCTACGATGAGGAGGCCAAGACAAACCCCATGTTGCGACCGTATAAAACATTCTCAGAAAAGGTAATGTTCTCACTCTGCTCTTCTTCCATTAAAGGAATGAAGCATGGCAAACTTCCCAACTCTGTTTAGGAATAGAACTCAAGGGTTACACAAACTTGAAATCTGACAAGATTTTAAAACTCAGAAATCTGAAATTCTATATTTCAAAGCATTATTAATTAAAGTTCATATTATAAATCAGGATTTTGACATTCTCCATCCAACAAAACCCTCAATCTTGGTTTAAGGCAATGATAGTAATGAAATTATTCATCTGCTTAGTATTGAATATTTTTTAACATTTTTTCCCTAAGACATTTAAAATGAGCAAGTTTCAAGATTTGGAATGCAATGATACTTTCAAATGGGGAGATAGTTATTGAGTTCCTTGTATGCAGCTTTGAGATAGCCGTATTAGTGATATTTCCCACCCTTTTAAAATAATAGCTGTACTTTTATTCTATACTCAGTAGTTTATCAGTGCATCTTATCAAAATGCTCTCCTCCTGCTGAGCTGGACTGGACCATATTTCTTGAATTGCAGGAGGATGTATCCCCCTCAGGATATGCCTGTGTATCCCACCTGATCCTTGCTTTTTTTACCCTTCTCCAGCCATCATTCAAGGTTCTTATTCTCCCCCTGCAGGATAAAGAAATTTACAGGTGGCCCATCAAGGAATCTCTGAAGGCCATGATTGCTTGGGAGTGGACAATTGAGAAGGCCCGTGAGGGTGAGGAGGAGAAGAGTGAGAAGAAAAAGACCCGCAAGATTTCACAGACCCAGGTTTGGCCTTACTCCAGGGCAAACTCCAGGAGGATAAAGAACATTTGGAGTGGGAATTACTCATTGCATGCCCCCATAGGTTGTCTGTTTCTAATTAAAAGCAGCTTTGGAGGCTGTGATTTTGCAGGGAGGGTGTTCTTAGCCTCTTTTCTGCTACTTGTGTTCCCGGTCTTTTCCTATTCTTTGTCTACACATAATGTTCTGCAAATGTAAAAGGACAATTTTGTTTAGAAGGACAATTCTGTTTGGAAAACCAGCCAGAGAGGTATTCTAGAATTCATTTCTGTAAAAAGGATGTCAGGGAGGGGCAAAAAACTAGAAACTGGGCGTTCTAGGTCAGCTTTCTGCAAATTGGCATCTTCCACTATTTGACTACAAGTTCCAGCATCTCCATCCAGCATGCCCATTGTCTGTGCTGATTGGGGATCATGAGGATCATGAGAGTTGTAGTCAAAAACATCTGGAGTCACAAGGATAGGAAGACTGCTCTAGGCAGCTTCTTTCCCAGACCAGTGTGCAGTGGGGAAAAAATCTATAAGCCAAGATGTGGATTCTTCACCAACCTCTGGAAATTCAGGGTAAGTACACTGGAAGTAGGGGAACTGGGAATCAAGACCCCTGGGTACTGACCCCAGTTTCTTGCAAAGAGTGACCTCTAGCAAGTTTGACCTAGAGCGCAGGCAAAAAAAAGCAGTGTGGCAGGCATGGAAACCGTAAGTGCCACCAGTCTCTCTTCTCATGTTCTCTTGCAGACGTATGACCCTAGCCATGGCTACAATCCTCAGCCCATAGATTTGTCTGGAGTGACCCTTTCCAGGGAACTGCAGGTGAGTAAACACAAAGCTAAGCCTATGAGACTGCAACAAACTGCTCTCCTGAAATTAAAAAATAAAAACACTGAAATCAGAATAAATGATCCAAGTGTAGGAAATGTGTTTATAAAAGCAAGCAAAGAGGTGGTTTTTTTTTTCACTTCAGTGTTTCATTTGTGAAATTTGTAAAAGGGGTACTCTATGAGAATGTGGGATTTGGGATTTGGTTGAAGTGGAAGGCAGGTAATAAGTGAGCATGACAGATATTGTGGTTGGGATATAATTGCTGCCTCCTGTTCTCTATTTTAATTTGGCCTTTTACATGTTTACATGTTCGTCCCATGGCTATGAGAGCTAGAAACTTATTTGGCCTTTTTTTTCCTGGGGAAGAGATCTTGAAATTTTCATATACTCTGCAGCTGACAGCCAGCTTGGTATAGTAGGCTGAGCATTACACTGGAACTCTGAAGACCAGGGATCAAATCCCCTCTCAGCTGTGGAAACCCACTGGGTGACCTTGGGCAAATCACACACTCTCAACCTCAGAGGAAGGCAAAGGCAACCTCCCCCCCACCAAACTTGTAAAGAAAACCCTTAGGATCATTTTAGGGTCACCATATGTCAGAAAGGTCTTGAAAGCACACAACAACAATGCAGCTAAGCTATTTTTAGCTTGGTACTATAGTGTACCTTCCAACCCAAGTTCTACAACTTTTGATCATTATGACCCACTTCTTACTGGTCTTTCTTTGCAGGCCATGGCAGAGCAGCTGGCTGAGAACTACCACAACACCTGGGGACGCAAGAAGAAGCTAGAGCTAGAAACCAAGGGTGAGTTAGTGCACCTTCCTTCATCTCTCATTGTACAGTACTGGCATTCTACCCTTTGCACCATCACATTTCAAGCTTTCTCTCTCTTCTCTCTGAAGGTGGAGGCACCCATCCTCTTCTGGTGCCTTACGATACTCTAACAGCAAAGGAGAAAGCCCGAGACCGAGAAAAGGCCCAAGAGTTGCTCAAATTCTTACAGCTGAATGGCTATGCAGTGACAAGGTGAGCCTGGAAGATTCTGGAGGATGCAGAGAGGATGAGATGGTTGTACTGTTGGGCAGGACTCACCTTACTCCTGAAACTCATACCCACACACACGAACACAACCTAACAAACAAGGCATACTGGGTGTATGTATAGACCAGAGCTGGGCAACTATCAGCGTTAAAGGACTGTATTGGCCCCCACGGAACCTTGGAGGGCTGCCTGTCACTGACCGACAAACCTACCAAAAGGCTCTTAAACAAGTGAGGTACAATTTCAGTACACCTTTAGCTCTGTCTTGGTCATTTTGGATCTAGAACAGTTTTTCTCTAATAGGAAGTCACCCAAAAGTCAATTCCAAGTCACTGGCTCTTTGAAAATAGCCCAAAACAGCCCTCCAGCAGCAGAATGTTGCAAAATCCCCCCTTAGGGGTCATTTTTACTTTTCCTTTCAAACCCCTACCACCACTTTTTTTGCCTTGGTGGGCAAAATGATGGGCTGTCCTTTCCCTACTGATTACGTAGACCTTACAAAGGAGGAAGCTGGTTAGCCAAGTAGATATACCTGGCTCTTCCTCTCTAGGGGTGACCCTGCCCTTGGCCACACTACCCCAGAGGGCATCAGCTGCCACTGACTGGGTCAGGTGGGAGCTGCTAACAGGGAAGGATGTAGGAATGTATGGCCACAGTCTGTCTTACTGATTCATATGCTGTTATTTCTCACAGGGGTTTGAAGGACATGGAGCTGGACACATCATCCATTGAGAAACGCTTTGCCTATGGGTTCCTTCAACAGCTGTTGAAATGGATGGACATCTCTCAGGAGTTCATTGCCCATCTGGGTAAAATAGCTGTACTTTTCCCTTTCAACAGACCTTTGGAAATCTGTAGGGTGCTACACATGGAGCCCTATGGTTCTTTCCCCTGGGGACCCTGGTGGGGGATGGAGTTGTAGCAGAGATGGAGGACGTTTGGAATTTAAACCTCTTCCTTTGGTTTGTATCATTTGAGTGGGGAATGGATTCTCGTAAAGGAGCAGCCAGCTGAGCTAGAATTGTTAGGAGTGTGGGAAAGTTTAATGGTTAAAGTAGGTGGGAGAACAAGGATCAGGACATCTGGGTTCCATTCTTAAGTGCAATTGGGAAGTGTGAGTTTGTTCTTTGTTGATCCTTGGGCAAAGTTCTAGCAGCTGTCCTCTCAGTTGCCCAGGCAGTACCACATGGGTAAATGAAGGGGCATATATCTGCAATTAACTCATGGTTCCCATTTCTTGGTGTTGCTCAATGAGACTCTTTTCTACCTCAGAGGCTGTGGTGAGCAGTGGACGGGTAGAGAAGTCTCCCCATGAACAAGAGATCAAGTTCTTTGCCAAGGTCAGCTTCAACTTCATTCTTTCTTTCTCAGTTTTTTTGTCTGTGTACTGGCGTTGATCGTGGTAAGAAGAGGCTGGGACGGGAGGGCTTCCTAAATGGAGTGCTCAGAAGAGACCTGCCTGAATGGAGAAGCTGTGGCACACTTAGCACAACACAAGCATAAAAGTGAAGTGAAGAATAGCTCTCAAAGGATTAAATTTTGACTTACATTTTCCCATGTTCCAAGGAATCAGAGCTAACAATCTTTCTGATCCCACTAATTTTCTATCCCTTTTCAGATCCTGTTGCCTCTAATCAACCAGTACTTTACCAACCACTGCCTTTACTTCTTGTCCACACCAGCCAAAGTCCTAGGCAGTGGAGGCCATGCTTCCAACAAGGAGAAGGAGATGATAACCAGGTAAGAACTAAGAGCTCCCCACAAAGAGATGTGCACATACATATACAGAGTGTTCAGTCCACACATTACATTTTTAATTGTATACCTTAGGTGCATGCCTTAAGCAGTATGTTGCAAGAAAGAAATAGAAACCAATCTGTGTTTGCAAACACATATGTTTGTTACACATAAATACACACCCAGGAACAAAAAATAGTCTCCCTAAAGTATAGTCTCCCTAAATATCCAAATATTCAGTATTCAGGGACAAACTTGGTTGCTTGCAAAAGGTGAAGAGGCTCCCAGTGTTGAGATCAGCTTTTTTACAGATTTAAAGTGTGTCGGGATTGGACTGTTTTGATATTCAGACATGTAGAGATTTAAAGCTTTGCTGTTCATGATATGAGATATCCTGTTAAAAGAAAAGGCAGATCTGGTGCATGAACTATACGATAGGAAAGGGGGAGTGTTCAGAGGCTGCATGTGGCCCATTCTATAATGCAGCCCTTGCTCTCTGGACCTCCTCTCGGGAAATCATTTCCACTCCTGTTGTTTTCAAATTCTCCTGCTTGCTCAAGCATGCAAGGTATTATGTGCATGAATTGGAGGTATCAGGTATATCAGCTGATTGCCCTAAAGATATGTACCTGCAACTTCTGGCAGTTGTAAACCAACACATCTGAAGGGCACCAGTTTGGGAAAGACTGGCATACCATTTCCTTTTCCACTATCCTCAGATGCCCTGTCCACCCAACTGCCACCTGATCCCTTTGCCCCATTGCATACCTTCTTCCTTTCAACGATGTCTTTCATTCTCTCTCGTTCTGCCTCCCTTTTCTATCCTTCAGCCTTTTCTGCAAATTGGCAGCCTTGGTCAGGCACCGAGTCTCTCTCTTTGGTAAGCAGCACCTTTCCTCTGATTCTGTTCTTGGTGTCTGTATATAGTCCTTGCTTCTTATTTTCTGGTGTGTGTGTGTTCCTTACCTCTTATTTTCCACTCTGGTTTGGTGGGGTTTGAGCACCCCAGAAGCCTGTTCTCTATCCTGCATCCCAACCATGCTGCCTGAGCCATGGGCCAATCTGCTTCTCCACTTTGCCTCCTTCCAGCCACCATGCTGTGTTTCTTTTATCCTGTAGCCATATTCTGTGCTCTTTGACCTAGGCTCTAAACTAACAATTCTCAAACTCTAGTCCTCCAGGTGTTTTGGACTTCAGCTCCCAGCTGCCTTGGTCAATGGTCAGAGATTCTAGGAGCTGAAGTCTGAAATACTTGGAAGACCAGAGTTTGGGGAGCACCCCTCTAAACCAAGGACCAAAGTGTGGCCCGTGGGCAACCTTCACCCCTGGGGCCATTTTGGGTAACTTTTTTTACCCAAGGGTTAAAAAAAAGCATCCAAACTTTTAATTTTTAAAAAAATATTCAATTCCTCACCCCTAAATGCCCTCTAGGGGTTTGGGGGGGCATTTTCACTATGTTTTGCCTGTCTGGGCCATTTTTGGCATAGGAGAGGTCTTTTTCAAAACCAGAAATAAATCAGAAGTCACTTTGGTCACTTCTTGTTTTTAAAAAAGGCATCTCCTGGGCCAAAATGACCTGGGAAGTGCTAAATACATGGCAAAAATGTCCTTATGTCCTCTAGAGGGTATTGAGGGGACATAAGGGACAATTGTTTAAAAAAATGCCAGCAGGTGAGTGCGGTGGGACTGTGGCCCTCCCAGTCTTTTGCTCTAAACAAAGATTATCGGTCTCTCTTCAGGAACGGATGCTGCTGCCGTGGTTAACTGCCTACATATCCTTGCTCGCTCTTTGGATGCCAGGTGAGTAGACTGACTCTTTTTCTCTCAAGTAATCCCCACTCAACTGCAAAAAAGAAGAACTAGACCCCTTCCTCACTTAGGTGCATCATGTTTAGAAAGAGCAGCAGAGAAGAGCCAAATTTCAATCCAAACTTCAGGCTAAGGAAAGTTAAATACCAGTTCTGTGGCTTTGTTAGGAAAGTTTTTTAAAGTGAGAAACTGGAAAGTTGGAAGTCAGTGGTGGGGCTGATTAGGGAGTTATATAAGTGAAAGCAATGATTCCTAAAGCAAAAGTTGGATCTCTTTTGTGTTTAGATAATAAGTGTGTCTCCAGAGGGCATAATCTTAGAAGAAGCATTCCCTCCTGTATAAAAACAACAGTCTTGAGAAGCTGGAGTCTGTGAAAGTGTATGTCAAATAAAATTAGGCTCACTTCTAAAGTGGCATAAGATTTTTTTGCCATTCTTGCAGCAACAAACTAATATGTTTATTAAATTTATATCCCATCTTTCTCCCTGCATGAGTTTGAAGGCAGCTCACAACATGGCTTACGCTCCTTTGCGATCTTTCCTTGTGTGTGAGAAAAGGGAGAAGATCTCTTCTGAGGTTATGCCAATTCATTGGGGCACTTTTTCAATCAAAAAGATGTTTTTTCATTAAAAAAAAAACATCCTGCTAAGTCAACCCAGTTAAATATTGATGTTCTAATAATGGAACTAGGTTCTCTTCACCAGGGACCATGGAACTATTTTTTTAAGGTGAGGAAGGCAAGACTGGCAGGCAGATCATTATGAATTTTGCTTACTTGCATGAATGTTTGTACAGTAAAATCACAGACGACAGTGACTATTAATAGTAATACTACCAGCTAAAGCAGTTAACAATGTGACCACCATGAAGACAAGGACAAAAATTGCTTAAAGCTTAATGAATATATCAAAGAAAGGGGAAAATGTGGAAGACCCTACTAAGTAAATGCAAAGATTCCTATAAACTAGGACGCTTCTGATTGGCAGCTCTTTGAGGACGCTCAAATTACACTGAAGTTTTCATAGTCTTTGTCTATGTCCTGGTTGCCTGATAATTTCAGGGGGGACTCAACCCCCCAAAGCCTAGGCTTTGTCCCTCCCCTGCCTGCCCCATTCCAAGGTCCATGTACTTCACCCCGTTAAACAGGCAGAAACTTGATCTGGACATCTTTCCTTTTTATCCCACCCACTAGGACAGTGATGAAATCAGGTCCTGAGATTGTGAAGGCTGGGCTGCGTTCTTTCTTTGAAGGTGCCTCAGATGACATTGAGAAGATGGTGGAGAATCTCAAACTGGGCAAAGTGTCACAGTCCCGAACCCAGGTCAAGGGCGTGGGCCAGAATATCACCTACACCACCGTGGCACTGCTGCCTGTGCTTACTTCCCTGTTTGAGCACATTGCCCAGCACCAGTTTGGAGATGACGTCATCTGTAAGCAAGCAAAGGGAAAACTGGATGGGGTGGACCTCAGGTTGTAACTCGATATGATATTGTTTGCTGGTTAGCACCCCAAGCAGGCCCGGAAATGTGCCATGGAAACTAGGACAAGCCCTTTCAGAATAAGGCCTGTGTATGGAGCTCAGCTTGCGGTTGCCACCGACAGTGGTAGTGATGAAGTGAGCCTAAGCTAAATCCAAAGAGGACAACAGAGGAAAGGTGGGGAAAGCATGGCAAACACAAGGGGAGAAACAGCATTTGACATATATAGAAACAAAAAGAACCACAGTCCAGTGCTGTCTTAAAAAGTGTGTGTGTGTGTGTGTATGTATGTATATACATACATTTGGCAGAAATGTAGTTTTTATTTGGCAGAAATGTTTGTAGACTGCAGCCCATTTCAGAAGTTCTTGGCATCTGATAAAATTACCTATGGTCCATGAAAAATCATGCCAAATAAAACTTGTTAGCCTTCAAGATGCCATGAGACAGTGTTGTTTTTGCTACAACAAACAAACCCACCCATCCCTTTGAAGTTTTTGCAGTGGAATAATACTCTTATAAGACACAAGGAGAAAATAAGAGGATGCCTAGTAGCCAGTAATGCAGAGCAACAATGCCAAATGCAGACCATTGCAAGACTGTGTAAAGGAGTAGCTGTATGCATGTGGACGACAACAGCCCATCTCTTTTTTTTTTTGTCTCCTTGCAGTGGATGATGTCCAAGTCTCCTGCTACCGAACTCTGTGTAGTATCTATTCCCTGGGCACAACCAAAAATCCTTATGTGGAGAGGTGAGTGCAAAGAAATGGGCTGTTTAAAGGAGAAGAGCTGTTGAGTTGGAAGGATTAGGGCTGTGCTACAGAGCCACCCTTGAAGTCAGGGTGAACATAATACAGAGAAATAGCTCACTATGTGTCCCCTAGCTGTACAGTGAGCAATGCTTTGCAACTAAAATGATGGGCGTGCTTACTGGCTCATTAAGCGCTATAAGGAAACGAATAGTATCAAATCGATATTCATGCCTTTATCTAGTCATTCCAGAGTTGTTGATGGTAAAAAAAAATAAATAAAAGGGAACTTCTTAAAAGTGCAGAGTGGCTCTGGAGATAATGGAGTATGTAGGTTTATGCTGAGTGGGAGAGCAGCTTTTTGCGGTTGTCATCACGGGCCAGCTAGTCAGTCTTCAAATTTGCAGAAGTTAGGTTTTTCAGAAATAGAAAGAAAAGAATATTAGTACCGAACATGATTAGGATGCTTTCAGAGTATCCTCATTGCTCTAGAAGGATTCTGTCTGTCTGCACATTCAATTGCTTTTCTGTACAACTGAACTGAACTGAACTGAACTGAAGAAGAAACAGAAAATACAGATGCCTCTTTAAAGAGTCATGTAAGGCCTATTCCAGCACAGGTATCTTCCTGCACACAAACCCTGATTCACTCCTTTTTTTAAAGGGTTATGTTTTCAGAGCTTAGAAACCTTAATTTTGGACTATACATACCAAAATTCCCTACTGGTTTCGGGGGAGAGTTCTAGGACATGATGTCCCCAAAAGTAATGGTTCCCAGCTCTGCACATTTCATATTTAGCAGAGTAATTGCATCCCTGTATTGTGATGGAAAGTGTGATGCTTAGGTACCACGTCAGCACAGCTCCTTTAGCATGTTGTGGTGGTCACGACCTTGTATGTTTTGTCCCCCTCCTGCAGGCAACGCCCACAGCTTGGGGAATGCTTGGCACGACTAGCAGCAGCAATGCCTGTGGCCTTCTTGGAACCCCATCTCAATGAATACAACCCCTGCTCTGTCTACACCACCAAATCACCCAGAGAGCGAGCCAGTGAGTGTGTGAGAAAGGGAAGAGGATGAATGGACCATAGCCTCTTTCTGTGTCTTGAAACTTCATCCCTTTTTCTTGCGTCCTTAGTTGGGCTCTTGGAATGCAGACCTACATGAAAGCAGAGCTTGGAAATTTGTTTTGATCATAAAAGTCATCTGACATTTCGTTTGATTTTTTGGGCTATGGCCTGTGATTCCCCCCCACTCCACCCTGCGATGTTGAGATTTGCTCATTTCACAGAGAGTCGGTGACAGAAGCAGCAATGAGGAAGGAAAGATTAGAGACAGAGGACAGGAGTTAAGTGAAAACATGATAAATGTCACACTAGACACAGAAAGTAAGAGATGATGGAAATATTTTACTCCATAGTTTGTTCCCTACAGCTGTTATACATAAGTGTGTGTGTGCTTTCCAGTCACCTGTCAACTTATGGCAGACTTTCCTACTTCTGAAATGGAGACCCCATTGTTAGCTACACCTAACCCACATTAATTTAGCTTTTTAAACTGGGATGAAAAGGTTACCCCCCCCCCCACAGGCTTTACTTTAGACCCAGGAGAGGCATTTAATTTGCCAAGAAGTAAAACAGAAGTTGATGGTCTAAATACCCTAAAGGTCCTGTCTGATCTTGGAAGCTAAGCATGGGCAGCCCTGGTTAATGGGAGACTACCAACCAGTACCAGGTGCTGTAAGCTACATTTCAGGGGAAGGAATTGGCAAAACCACCTCAGAACATTATCTTATCTTTGACTCCAAAGCTAAATTCAGTGCCTTCCTTTTCATCTCCCCAGTCTTGGGCCTACCAAACCGGGTGGAGGAGATGTGCCCAGATATCCCTGTCCTGGAGAGGCTCATGAAGGAAATCAGTGGGCTGGCTGAGTCTGGAGCACGCTACACTGAGATGCCCCACGTGATTGAGATCACCTTGCCAATGCTCTGCAACTACTTACCTCGCTGGTGGGAACGGGGCGCAGAAACCAACCCTCAGGGTCCTTGGTGCACTGATGTGACATCTGACCACCTCAACACCTTACTGGGCAACATACTGAAGATCATTGTCAACAACCTGGGTATAGATGAAGCATCCTGGATGAAGCGGTTGGCAGGTATGAAGGGTCAAAGGTCAGGGTGAAAGTGAATTGGAGGAGCTTCTTTCTTTGAAGGATAAATCAATTCCAAATCTTGAGGAATGATGGAGGGTGGGTGAACAGAAGGAGACTTGATGCAGGTACCTAAATATAAAGAACGGATTGAAACATAACCTAGACTTCTAGTCTGTTGTAGTGAAAACTGCTGTTAGAATGACAGAACTATGACAAAGTGGGGATCTCCCTTACCCGAAACATCTCTGTAATGCACGTTTTTGTCCCCCACATTGGTCCCCATTTAGTATGGTCATATTCAGTTGGATCCCATAAGTAACACTTGGATTGGCCAAAGAAGGGAGCCCTTGACTGAATGGAGGGAAGGACCAAGGAATGGAATCTATAACGAATTCTGGGAAATATAAAGATGGTTGTGTTCAGTTTTTGACTGTAGGGACCTGTAGGGATTTCAATCCGATGCAGCCTTACACGAGCATCCTGTTAATGACGTGCACATGTGTAAGTTGCACTATGAATTCATGATGCAGTAGTTGCCCTTGCATACGTAATGGACATATTCTGCAGAAGCAAAGTTGCACATACAGCAGTGTTGTGTTGTATGGTAGCACTTAGTCATCTATACTGCATGGGGTTTGCGTAGTGCTGGCATAGCATATCTCTGCATATGGACATTTACACTATGCTGAGGAGATTTGGGATCGCAGCCTGCATAGGCCAGGAAAGCCATTCCTGATTCCAAGGAACAAGCATCAGATCCACAGATGCCAGAAGTGAGGAAAACATACAAGTTCCCCAATGTGGGCGTTACAGAGCCACGTGTCCAAGTGAGCAACCTGCCTGATATCTGCTGAAGAGTCTGAGGAGTTGACAGAGGTGGAAGGAATGTTCATTTGTTTCTTAACTGAGGTCTTTTGCCTCTTAATGCCTTCCCATGCAGTCTTTGCACAGCCTATTGTCAGCAAGGCAAAGCCAGAACTGCTTCGCTCCCACTTCATTCCCACCATGGAGAAACTGAAGAAGCGTTCGGGAAAAGTGGTAGCTGAGGAGGAGCAGCTGCGGCTGGAGGCTAAGACAGAGTCCCAGGATGCTGAGCTGCTCATTCGGGACGAGTTCTCAGTGCTCTGCCGAGACCTCTATGCCCTCTACCCACTGCTGATCCGATATGTTGACAACAACAGGTACTGCAGAAATAGCGTATGTATGTTAAACGAGTCCATGTGTAATAAAGCTTTCAGTTGGTTATGGTAATATTATTATTGTCTACTCTTTCCTCTCTTTGCTGGTGAGGCTGTAAAAGTAAAGGTTCCTAGTCCTAAAGGTACCAGAATCTGTCTATCTTAGAAGCTAAGCAGGGTCAGCCCTGGTTAGTACTTGGATGGGAGACCACTAATGAAGACCAGGTGCTGTAGGCTATATTTCAGAGGAATGAACTGACAAAACCACCACCAAGTATTGCTTGCTTAAGGGAACCCTGTGAAATTCATTGGGTCACCATAAGTCAACAGGCAACTTGTAGGCATGTACACACACACAACATTTGTGGTAGTTCTGTAGCAAGATATTTAATTTGGAATGCAATCTTTTCTTAAATAAGTAGTATCACTAATATCATCAGCATCTTATGAAGACTCCAGAACTGGTTTTCCTGGACTTTTCCTGGAAACTCTTAGTTGGCTGTGTATTGGTAGCTGCCAGATTTTGGAAAGATTTAAAGGAGATATCTATAATGACCTGATATAATGAGGTATAATGAGGCTGAGAGATTCTGGGAATAGTAGACTACTAAAATACAGTGTGCCCTCTGCTCACACAATGCGCTGCATCCATTGGTGATAATGGGATGGAGCATTTACGATTTTCATTTATGCAAGGGTTCCTGGGACAGAACTACTGCGTATATGGAGGGCGCGCTGTGACTTCTTCAGTCTCTGGCCATTGGGGTCCCTTTACAAGCCAACATTTTGCATCTGCCAGCCATTTTACCCACCTGGGATCTACCTTTTGGGGTATCAAAATGTCCTTAGCCACTGTTAAACTGTCATTCTCTGCCTCTGAAAATGGGATATTTCTGAAGGATGGAAGACTACCAGGAGGGGAGGGATTGAGATGGGAAACTATCAGGATGCTGGTAAAAAAAGCAAAATCTATCCCATACATAAGATGATGATACCTACTTACAGTTCCCTTTAAACCTACAGGGCCAAGTGGTTGACGGAACCAAATTCAGATGCTGAGGAGCTGTTCCGGATGGTTGGGGAGGTGTTCATTTACTGGTCCAAATCACACGTGAGTGAGCTTTTTGATGGAGGGTGATGGTCAGGTGGGTGCTGATGAGGAACCCAGCAGTGTCACAGGTGATCTCTGGGATCCCTAGAGGTGTTATACAGGAATGAAGGTCTAAGACTGCATGCTGCTGACTCCAGCAGTGTCATAAGAATCCTGGGATCCACCTCTTTGGAGTAGGAAAGTGTCCTTGGCCACTGTTGATCTGTCATTCTCTCCTCCTTCAGTGAGAGATTTCTGAAAAATTGGAGTCTGCTAGGATGGAGAACATCTCTCTCTTCCTTGTGGCTCCAAGAAAAGGCCGCGGTCTTTTGCCTTTAGATAGATAAGGTGTATCTGATTCCTCTCATGGGATCTAACACTTTGTTGCCACACTGGACACAGGTGAGACTCAATTTGTTTTTCCTTTTATCCACTAGAACTTCAAACGAGAAGAACAAAATTTTGTAGTGCAGAATGAAATCAACAACATGTCATTCCTAACAGCTGACAGCAAAAGCAAAATGTCCAAGGTAAGAGGAGTGGCAGAGAGTGGGTGGGCACACTCTTTAGCCAGAGATTGATGGGGTGGAGGACACAAGTCTTCCCCTGTCAGGGTCCAGAATTTCCCTCTAGTCTATAAGAATCTTTGAACCAACGGCTACTAGGCTTCAGTTCTGAAGGACATAGGCACTACGGATAAGAATATGAGCTTAGGATGTAAAGAGTCCTCAGTTCAAATCTTGACACAATTGGGAACTCCTTAAGTCCTCTTAGACAAGCCCATATTGCTCAGTTTCCACTCCTGATATCTAACATGGCAGTATTACTACTGGTTTACCCTAGATGGTTGTTGTATGAATTACTAAGGTACTGTTTATGAAGCGCTTTGTGTGAAAAACCCCTGTGGTATTTACTAAGTAACATTATTAGCACGTTCCTTTCCCTTTCCTTGCGGGGTGCTTCTTCCATTCTGAAAGTGGCCTCTACCCAAGCCAGCTTGCAAGAGCCAAAGACATTCTACCCAAACCTCCAACTCTGCCAGCCCCTCCATGGTCAGTGAGAGAGGCTAACATCCCACCTTTGAACATTGATCTGTAATTGACTAGCTGGGAATACCTGAGTAGGACAGCCCTGCTCTTTGGACCATCATTGAGTGTATTCCATCATCCCACATGACATTTGCATAATTCTTTGTTTTTTAATCTCTTTGCAGCATTCAGAAAGTCTGGGCCAGGACTGGTGATCCTAGAGAGTGAGGGAGTGGGGAGGGAGCAGGGGGATAAAGAAGTGAAGAGCGGGTCAGGAGCAAAACCACTTAATCTTCTTAATACCTCTGAAGAGGCCTCAGATGACTGCCTACGTGTTTTTTCACTCTTCTTACAAACAAAGAGAACTAGAAACTTGGTTTTCTCCTTGCGGAGTGGGGGAAGAATGACAAGATTCTGTGAGAGCCAAGTTCTGCCCAATATTCAAGAATGGGCCTCTTTCTGTGAGCAGCTTTTCTTACTCTTTTGATTGGTCAGCTGAGGTAGTGGGAGAGAGAGAAGAAAGAAGATGGTGGTGGGGATCTTTATACCATCCTGGATCCACCAAGTTCTGGGCTACAGGTTCTTTTTTTCTGCATCCATCCTGGGTTTGCAGCTCCATCTAACCTTTTGTTTCTCCTCTTCTGTCTTGTCTCCCTCTTTTCCCCTGCGCCGTGTGTGAGTTTAGGCTGGAGAAGGCCAGGTTAGATAAACAACAGCTGTTCCGCTGCCCCTTTTCGTTGCCGTTCTTTGGGCCACATGGAGACAGCATGGCACAACGCACATCTCTGCTGCAACCCTCCCCTCTCTCCTTGCGGGAGAGCGGCGGGAAAACATCGGGTCAGGGGAGAGGGAAGGGGATGCAGCTGCATGAATGATGGCAAGAGCGCAGTGGCTTTCCGCAGCTCTGGCAGCAACGCATCGTGCATCCGATGGGTTGGCACCGATGAGCCATCAAGCACCCCGTTGGCAGGGCTGACCTTCCATTATGCACTGAGGCAGGAGTCCGTGTTGTAGGTAGCAGTGTTGCTTTTTTGGAGTCACTCTGACACGCCATGTCATACCTTTCCCCTAGGGTTGCCAGGTGTCCCTTATTATAAGGACTGTCCTTTGTTTGAGGGCCAGAAAGCTTGTGCCTTATAGGACTAGCAGGTGTCCTTTATTATAAGGGATGTCCCGTGAAGAACTTTTCCTTTCATATAGATTGAACAAGATGCCCCAAAATCCCATATCTGGGAATTTGAGCCCTTCATAAAGACAGAAATTTGTGCATCATGTAATTTATGAACATGAGTGATAAGTTCCTTTTATAAATATATGGCCAAGTCAACTGAAATCAGTGCTTATCGTATGGCATTTAGGCAGAACACGACTTTGTTAATAGCTATTTCCTGACTGTCAGTCCTGAATATCATGAATTTTAATGACCTCTTATTGCTATTTTGAAAACCTGGCAACACTACATTCTCCTTATCTGACTGGGCTGCCTTAAAGCCTCTGATTTCTGGTGGCCCCTCCCTGAAAGCTGACGCTTTTTTGTCTTGTGACATTCTATTCCTCTCCCAGCATTAGACTTCCTCCCTGTAATCCGGAGCCATGTTGTCATGGTTCCGCTATTTGCCCTCACCATTCTCTCCCTTCCCCTTCAGATAGCGGAGCCCATAATCCAGCTGTTGTGACATTTTCTGCCACCTACCACCCTACCACTGTCTGGGAGGGAGGGAGGAGGTGCCCGCGATGCCACATGTGGCAGATTATGTGCCTTGGCTACCAACGGCGCTGTGTGTCTCGTGTGCAGTTATGTTGTAGAGATTAGAAAAGCTCTTTTGCAAGGCTGACTGTAGGAAGGCATAGGAGGTGCTGAGTGGGTAGTGTCTTGGTTGTGGTTTTATTATTGTTTGTTTTTTTTTAGGGAGGGGATGGGGATGAGGGAGGAAAACTCCATTTTATGCCAGTCCAACCCCATCCTTCCCAATGAGTTTTCATGTTTCATTCCCTTTCATGTGGCTGGAAGAATCCCAGGCACCTGGCCACTCAGCCATCTAGGAATTTTTTGTTTGTGTCCTAGAAACCAGCAAACATTTTCTAGCCCTGCCTTCTCAGAGATTTCAGATAGATTCCAACCATTGTTCTCTTTTCCTGAGATTAGCCCTCCTGTGTTTTATACTCCTGAGACTAATGCTTGGAAAAATTGTGGCTTTGAACTACAGTTCCCGGAATCCTCCCATCAATGTAGCCACTGTTCATGCTGTTTGGGAGATTCAAAGAACTGTGATACGACAAATAAGTTTTCCAAGCACAGCCTGAGACCTACTGATTTCTACCCCCCCCCCCCGTTCTTACGCAGATCTCTCAAAAATGTAACTCTTTCCACTGCTGAATTCCTCATTGCTTTTTTTTTTAAATCTCAACTTCAACATTCCCAGGAGGTCAACACCAACAACCCATTTCACAGTTTACTCCAGTTGTTTGTTCTCATGCCTTGGATCTCATATCCTTTTCTCCTTCCTGTCCCAGAGCCTCCTTTTCATTTCCAGAGGCTGTTATTTTCCTTACAGAAGGAAATCTTTATAGGAAAAACGTGTGTATTGTTGCTTCTGAAGTCTGGTATAAGTATTTATTTTTGTCTTTAGTTCGTGGATCAAGTAGTTGATGCATGTTGGTGGTACTTTGATCTGTGTACTTCTAGCAGAATTGTCTCAGAAGTGACAATGGACAGATCTTTTCCTTCCCATTGAAAAATTCTGTGTGTTTGTGTGTGTATTAAAGACCTCCTTTAATACACGTAGAAGACCTTCTTTAATGCACTTCTCTACGTGTGTATTAAAGACTTTCTTCCATTCATGTCTTCTAAAATTGTTTTGAATGTGTAATTTTTTTTTATTTGTTGTGATTTAATTGTATTTTTGTACTATTTAATGCAAGCTGCCTTGAGTCCCCTTCATGGGAGAAAGGCGGGATACAAATCAAATAAAATTCTGTATTTGGAGTAACAATTCAGCTTCATCAGACATCTCCCTGGTGGTTGGATCCAGCAGTTGGTTGCCACTGTGGGCTATTCATACTCTTCTTTCCTTCAAAGGAACTTTCCCCCATATTCTTTGAAAAGAGGCATCTCAAGTGTACCCTTCTGTTGACCTCACGTCACTGAATTCCCAAGTCAGGGTGGTGCTTGGCCAGTAAGCTTCTGCCCAGCCAATCTTTTGGCATGCTGTGGAATGACCTGAGCAGACAGAGCCTCCTCCCCTATACTGATATCTGTTTTTCTCTTTTAAAACCCTTCTTCCAGTCGGGTGGTTCAGACCAGGAGAGGACTAAGAAGAAACGCCGGGGGGACCGCTACTCTGTCCAGACCTCTCTCATTGTGGCCACTTTGAAGAAGATGTTGCCCATTGGCCTGAACATGTGCTCCCCCACTGACCAGGAGCTGATCAATTTGGCCAAGATACGCTATGCCCTGGTGAGAATGAGAGATAGAGAAGCTCTTTCAAGCCAAGGTCCAGATTTCATTTCATAAATGATCTTGCCGCCGTGTTCCATTAGTGAGTGAGGAAAGAAAAAAAGAGAGAGAGATTGAGAGAAGTATGAGCCAAAAAGGGCCAGGATGTTGTTGCATAGTTCTCTGACTGCCAGTGACTAAGCTGTATGGGTGATATTCAGCCTGTTAGAATAGAGGAAACAACTGTACCAGCAGAGGTGTCTTGGATAAAGGGTTGCAGCGAGCTGGGGAAGCCTAAAGGGCAAATTCAACCTTAGACCCTGAGGTTCCCCACCTTGTTGTAGGTGCCACAGTAGGGCCAAATCTCCTGACTGTAATCACCAGTTGACATCCATCTGGGTGCTTCTGGAGAAGAAATGCTGGACTAGGTAGACTTGAATGTTGCTGCCATTCAGCCTACCAGAGGCCACTAACAGACAATGTGTTGTGAGATAAGGGCAGGTGAATGGATTTTAAAAAAATGTAGGTGGGTTTCCTTTTTTGTAATGTCTATAACTCCATTCATTGGCCATTGTTGAAATGACATAAATGTCACCAGTTAGCTTCAGCTTTTCCCAAAGTGCTGGGTTGCCTCTTAAGCAGACCAGGGGAGAATGCTGAACTACCTCACATCCTGAAGGTCTGTGTTTATCTCCCAGTGTGTATGTATGTATACATGCATGTATGTGTGTATTAGTTGGATCCCCACCTTTTTGGGATATCAGCCTTTCCACAGTGACTGACAAGGAACAACAGTGTCCATAAAGAAAAATCTCAATGAATGGTATGAACAATATGTGAGGAGTCCTGACACTTGTGTGAACAGTTCAGTTCACAAGTGCTTGTTCCAGGATAAAACAGGTCTGATGATAGCCACTCTCCTTTGCTCAGATGAATGCTTTCTCTTTTCCCTTCTGTACAGAAAGACACAGATGAGGAGGTGCGTGAATTCCTCAACAACAACCTACACCTCCAGGACAAGGTGAGCGCTGGTGCTGTGTAAAGGAATAGTTGAGCAGTTTGATGTTCACATTTGTCTTATATTTCTCAGCTGCACTGACGCTCACTTTTGCTTTGCAGTGTGAGAACTCCTCATCCATGCGCTGGCAGATGGCGCTCTACAAGGAAATGTCTGGCAAAGCCGAGGACTCCAACAATCCAGAGAAGATTGTCAGACGGGTTCAGGAGGTCTCAGCTGTGCTCTATCACCTGGAGCAGGTATGGGCAGATAAAACTAGCAAGCTGGGCCAACCAGCAGAAGAATCTGGGCAAATTAGCCAATAAATGTATTGGGTCTCCTAAACAGCTGTTTCTGCTCAGGATCCTCACTTCAGTGGCTGTCTTGTTTACCATACCTTTAACCAGAGGGAACCTTATATGGAGTTCATTAGAATAATTGCACATGCTGACGGTTGATGGAATAACAGTGCACCTTGGGCTGTCCATTTAATACTAGTGCACTTGCAGTGACCTCCACAGATGTGGTGATATGCATCCCACCTGCACCACAAAGATAATTCTTCTTCGTGGTCTCTGTGCCTCACACACTAGGAGCTTTCGCGCATGCGCGGTACCGTTCGGAAATTTCTAGAGCTTAGTAGCTTGGCGGGAACCCCTCCCCCTCTGCCTGCACTGAGCATGCTCAGCCCGCCGAGCAACGGTCTCTCCTCAGTTCTTTCTCGTCCGCCGTCTCGTACGGAGGTTCTGAGTTTGGTTCTTGCTTGGCTTTTCTCTTCGCGTATTTGTTTGACTGGCTTTGACCTCGGAATTGGATTTTGGACTACCCCTCGGATTTCGGACTTGGTTTTTGGTGATTTCGGCTCCCGTTTACGGGATTTTCACCCCTCTTTTTCCCCCCTTTCGTCTTCGTCTCCTTCGTCGTTTCTCTTCGTCGCCGCCATCTTGTCTTCTCCACGCTCCTTCCCCGACGTCTTCTCCCTTCTTCTATGTCGGCGCTGTTTAAGCCGTGCAGAGTGTGTGGTCGTAAGGTCGCCTTAACCGACGGTCACAGCGAGTGCCTTTTCTGTTTGGGTGAGGCCCATAACACCAGGGCCTGCCCAATCTGTAGAGACTTCACCTCCCAGACTTTGAGAAATCGTCTGGCTCGCCTGAAATCGCATTGCTGGGAGCAGTCTCTGCAGGCTCAGGAAGGACCTTCGCGACCGTCAGTGGCTACGATGTCCAAACCATCGGCATCGGGGCGTTCTTCGACCACGCCCGTGTCGGTGTCGGCGGCTGCTGACCCGACCTCGTCGGCGGTACCGGGCTCGGTACCGCCACCACGGACCCCGATCGCTGCTCTGCCGAGGATACCGAAGATTTCTGCTTCGACCTCGGGGGAGTCTTCGGTGCCGGCTTCAAAACCTACGAGGCCGCTGACCTTGGCCCAGCGAAAAAGGCCTGCTCTTCCGGAGAAGGGGAAGGACAAGGACAAGGACAAGAAAAAGAGAAAGAAGGAGAAGGGAAAGCGTGCCTCTCCATCAAAGAGACCTGCTCCTCCCACACCTCCTCCGACCCAGCAGGCACCCGAGGAGGATTCGGAACACCAGGAGATCCTGGAGGTCTCCGACGTGGAGGAGTCCGCTGCCTTCGAGGCGCCCCCCGACCCGCCTCTCTTGACTGCAGCGGTGTCTCCGCCCGGACGCCCTGAAATGGCGGCCCGCCCGGAGCATGCTCTCGCCTCACCTCAGACCTCACCTCGTCCGCGTGGATCCTCCGGACGGAGTCGATCCCGGACACCGGAGCGGCGCATCCGACAACGCTCTCCGCACCGGAGGGAGGCCCACCCCGGCTGGTCTAGACCGCCGATGGACTCTCCGTACTCTTCGGCCTCTTACATGGCCAGATACGGCAGAGAGCATACCTGGAGGGAGTACCCGGGGTCCTATCGATCCTACTCCCCGGCGTACCGCGACAGGTACCATCCTGACGCACGACGCTGGTCGCCGTATCGTCGGTCCCGCTCTCCATCACGCGGAGACTACCGCTCTCGGTACCACGACTCGCCGCGTTCCACCTCCAGGTCACCTGCTCCTCGACGCTCGCGCGACCGCTCGCCTCGTTACCGTGCGGTCTCACCTCCGCCACGGGTTACCTCCACAGCGACCCGCCCGTCGTCGGAGGCCACTCAGGCGCCGCCGCCCCCGGCTTCGGTGACTGTGACTCAGACTGCTGAGCGTCCGAGACCTGCGCTACCTCCGGCCGCCCGGGTTCCTCAGGCACCGGTCACAGCTGCTTCTCCTCCAGTGAGGCCTCCCACCGTCGCCGCTCCGACTGTGACCCTCGCCGTGTCCTCGCGTCAACCGTCACGGGAGGGGTCGCCCGACAAGCCGCCCTCCGACTCCTCTCAGTCCTACGAGTCGGACTCAGACTCCAGTGAGTCAACACCAGCGTCCCACGAATCCCCCCCCTTGGCGTTTGGAGACCCTGCCCCGGAATCGGCCCCGGAGGACGTTCGGAGTTTCTCGGCGATCCTCCTTCGTATGTCTGCAGCCTTGGGCCTGAAGATTGCGCAACCGGCCCCGGCTGTTCAGGATCCGGTGTTCCAATACGTCGACACCCGCGCTCCATCAACGGCTCCCCTACCATTCTTGCCGGCCTTGATGGAAGCCCTGAAGCAGCCGTGGGCCCAACCGGCCTCTGCTCAGCCTATTCCGCACAGGCTTGAGCACCTCTACCGGACCCAGAGGGAGGACGCCGAGTTCCTCTTCAGCCATCCTCAGCCGAACTCCGTGGTGGTCGAGTCTGCCCAGACCAAGGGGGCCACGAGGGCGCATACCACGCCGCCGGATAGAGAGGGTCGGAGGCTCGACACGTTTGGCGGGCGTTTCTACTCCGCCTCCTCACTGATAGCACGGGTCTCGAACACTCAGGCCTGCCTCGCGGCCTACCTGAGGAACCTGCTGGACAGGTTCCACCCGGTTCTGGCGAGCCTCCCGGAGGAAAACCGAGCGGGCGCTACCGACTTCTTCAACGAGGCGGTAGCGCTCGCGAACCAGCAGATCATTTCCTCTAGGCACTCCGTCGAGGTGGCTGCACGAGTGCTAGTGGGATCGGTTTCACTGCGGAGGTACGCGTGGCTTCGATCATCCGGGTTGCAGGAGGACACCAGAAGGCGCATCGAGGACCTTCCATTCGATGGCACCGGACTGTTTAGTGCTACTACTGACGAGGCGATGGACCACATCGTCAAGGCACGCCTAACGGCCAAGAAGATGGGGATCCATCAGCCTTCGCAGTCACGCCGCGCCTTTGGCTCCCGACCTTCATGGCGCAGGTCCTCCTCCTCCACGCTCCCATCGCGCTCCCCGCGCTCGGGACTGTCGCGGCCGACGGCTTCGTCTTCTTCCAGGAGGCCTCCTCGGAGACGCCAGCCCTCTTCGAGGAAGTCGTCCTCAGGGACGAAGTCCCGTTTTTGATGGGACTTGCAGGTCGCGTCAACAGCCTCTCTTCCACCTGCCCGCATCCCTAGAAGATCATCCCGGACTGGCCAGACACTTCGCCGACTGGTGCTACATCACTTCGGACTCTTGGGTTCTCTCCATCGTCTGTCTTGGTTACGCCATCGAGTTTGCAAGTATTCCACCGCGAGGCGTCTACTATTCCACCCCCGCCAGTCCGGTCTTGCTGGAAGAGATCCAGTCTCTCTTGCAGAAGGGAGCGATCGAAAGGTTACCGCCCTCGGCCACTACCACCGGCTTCTTCTCCCGGTACTTCATGGTACCGAAGTCGGACGGTACCCTGCGACCGATCTTGGACCTCAGAGGGGTGAACGAGTACATCCGCCCCAGACGGTTCAAGATGGTCACTCTACCTTCGATCCTGCCTCTCCTTCGTCGAGGGGACTGGTTCGCTTCCATCGATCTTCGGGATGCGTACTTCCACATCGCCATTCGTCCGCAGCACAGACGGTACCTTCGGTTCGCGATCGACGGCACCTGTTACCAATACAGGGTGCTGCCTTTCGGACTGTCTACCGCCCCGAGGGTCTTCACCAAATACATGGCCCCGGTGGTATCCTACCTGCGGACGAAGGGCGTTTCCATTTACCCTTACCTCGACGATTGGCTGTTGGTCGCGTCCTGCAAAGACAAACTGTACAGGGACATCCACAGGACACTGTCCCTTTTGACTCGCCTTGGTCTCCGGGTCAACCCGAAGAAGTCGCACCTCGAGCCGGCGAGGGTGCTCGATTTCATCGGCGCGACCCTGGACTCGGTGTCTGCCAGGGCCTACTTACCGCTGGAGCGCGCACGTACCCTTCGCCGGGCGGCAGCCACCACCTTCGACGCGCCTACGGTGTCGGCGAGGAGGATCCAGCAGCTCCTCGGGTACATGGCCTCCACCACAGCGGTTACCTACCTCTCCCGGCTGCACGCGCGCCCGCTCCAACACTGGTTCGTCCGGGTCTTCAATCCGCTCCGGGATGACCAGAGGTGTCATCTACGACCTCCTCTGCACGTGCGCCGCTCCCTGCGTTGGTGGCTGTCTTACCGTCACCTGCTCTCCGGGATGCCGTTCCGAGAGCCGACTCCTCGACTGACGGTAACGACCGACGCCTCCCTGTTCGGCTGGGGAGCGCACTGCCGTGGACTCAGGGTACGAGGACATTGGGCCGACGACGAGACCGGTCTCCACATCAACGCTCTTGAGCTTCTAGCTATCTGGAAAGCTCTGAGAGCGTTTCGCAACTTGGTCGCTGGGCACACGGTCCTGGTTCTGACGGACAACACGACGGCAGTCTGTTACGTCAACAGACAAGGGGGGACCCACTCGACCACGCTCCTGACCATCGCGCTCCAACTGTGGGACTGGTGCGTGTCGCTCCGGGTCCACCCGATAGCCGTACACCTGGCGGGCCAGGACAACACCACAGCGGACGCCCTCAGCAGGGACACTTCCTGCCACCACGAGTGGTCCCTGTCGAGGGAAGCGTTCCGGCTGATTCGGGACCGATGGGGCGAGCCCACGATCGACCTCTTTGCCACCGAGGAGAACGCGAAATGCCGTCGGTACTGCTCGAGAGCCGGTCGGGGCCCGGGCTCTCTCGGCGACGCCTTCCAGCTCCGATGGAGCGACGGCCTTCTATATGCGTTCCCTCCATTTCCCCTCCTCGGTCGGGTGGTCGCCAAGATCCTGGCGGACCGAGCGGACGTGGTTCTCGTGGCTCCGTACTGGCCGAGGCAACATTGGTTCGACCCCCTGTTCGAGGCGGCTCGGGGTCGGCTCCTCCGGTTCCGCTCGACTCCGGACCTTCTGTCACACTCGGGCGGTGTCGTTCTCCATCCCGACCTGCCCCTCCTGGCCCTCCACGCATGGCGGATAACGCCTTAGACGACCCGGTCATCCGGAACGTCCTGACTGCGGCCAGGAAGGAGTCGACGCGCCGTAACTACACCTACAAATGGCAAAAATTTGTGGCTTTTGCTGAGACACGGGGGGAGCCGGTATCGCCTGTCGGCCAAGGTACCGTCCTCCATTTCTTACTCCATCTTCGACAGCAGGGACTGGCATTCTCCTCCTTAAAGGTCTACCTTGCCGCCATCGTGGCGTATCAACCTCGCGGCTCTCCGTCGGCGGCGCTCTTTCGTGACGCCACCATGAAGCAGTTCATGAAGGGCCTACAGCATCTATACCCGCCGGTATCGCCACCGTTACCGCCCTGGTCGCTCTCTCTGGTGCTGTCGCAGCTGACTCGACCACCGTTCGAGCCCATGGCCACGGCGGATGACAGGCTCTTGACTATTAAGACTGCCTTTTTGGTGGCTGTCACCTCAGCCAGGCGAGCCAGCGAGCTGACTGCGTTGCGAGCCGACGAGCCCTTCCTTGTTTTCCACAGGGACAAGGTAGTTCTCAGACCTGACATCTCCTTCCTGCCCAAGGTGGTGTCACACTCCCACCTTAATCAGTACATTATTCTGCCGACGTTCCATCCGAATCCGACGACGCCCTTGGAACGGTCCCTGCACTCCCTCGATGTTCGCCGCGCCCTGGCGTTCTACGCCAGCCGGACTGCGTCTTTCAGGCAGACCCCACACTTGTTCGTGTGCTACGGTCGGCGCCGTAGAGGCCACAAGGTTTCCACCCAGCGTTTTTCTAAGTGGGTGGCCCAGACTATACTACTGGCCTACGAGCTGGCAAAACAGCCCCCGCCAGACTTGCTCCGGGCTCATTCCACCAGAGCCGTGGCATCCTCGGCAGCTCTCCTGCGAGGTGTGGACCTCCAAGAACTATGTCGGGTGGCGACCTGGTCCAGGCCATCGACCTTCGTGTGCCACTACCGACTGGACTGCCGGTCCCGGAGGGATGCCCGGTTTGGACGAGCGGTGCTGGCCTCCGTACTCTAGGACCTGACCCACCGTCCTTCTGGTAAGCTACAAAGTCTCCTAGTGTGTGAGGCACAGAGACCACGAAGAAGAAGAACAGGTTGCTTACCTGTAACTGTGGTTCTTCGAGTGGTCATCTGTGCCCTCACACACACCCGCCCAACCGTCCCCTCTTTCTCAGGTCCCTTTTTTCGGCGGACTTTAGAACTGAGGAGAGACCGTTGCTCGGCGGGCTGAGCATGCTCAGTGCAGGCAGAGGGGGAGGGGTTCCCGCCAAGCTACTAAGCTCTAGAAATTTCCGAACGGTACCGCGCATGTGCGAAAGCTCCTAGTGTGTGAGGGCACAGATGACCACTCGAAGAACCACAGTTACAGGTAAGCAACCTGTTCTTTTCTACCCTGAAGCCTCCAACTGCCTATGTTACATCTTTTGGGAGGTAGTGTGGGGTTCAGAGAGAAAAACTGTGTGGAGAAAGGGAGAAGGGGACTTTTGATGGGAAGCGAAAAAAGGGGTTCACGTTATCTTTCCTCCCCAATGAACCTTGCCTGTGCCCCACAGACTGAGCACCCGTACAAGTCAAAGAAGGCCGTGTGGCACAAACTGCTCTCCAAGCAACGCCGGCGTGCCGTGGTGGCCTGCTTCCGCATGACACCCCTCTACAACCTGCCCAGGTGAATAAGATGAAAGTAGGGCTTTGTCTGCCAGTCTGCTAAGCTGTATTTGGCTTGATCCACATACGGACTCCCTCCCCCCAAATGGGAAGGTTTTTGCCTCCACAGATGTTTCTTTGATGCAATGACCACCAGCTACCCCACCCCCTGTTGTAGAAATGACAGCACCCTCCCTCTCTTCCCTTCCGTCTCTTTTGACAAAAGCAGGGAAGGCAGGAAAGGACCAGTCTAATTGATGGTCTGCTTTCCAGGCATCGGGCTTGCAACATGTTCTTGGAGAGCTACAAGCTGTGCTGGATCCTTACTGAAGAGCATCCTTTTGAAGACAGGATGATTGACGATCTGTCTGTGAGTATCAGGGAACATTATAGAGATAAGAAACAGATCAAAGTGACACACAAGTCTGAACAGTCCGGAACTAAACTGAATGCTATTGTTTCCTTTGGTTCTAAGCTAACGTATAATGTAGCAATGCTTTGTTGTTTTTTTCCTGCATGGGGAATGGGATGTAGAAACCAGGAGACGAAGAGGAGGAGGAGGAGGAAGAGGCAGAAAAGAAGCCAGATCCCCTGCACCAGCTCATCCTGCACTTCAGCAGGACAGCCTTGACAGAGAAGACGTGAGTCATGGGACGGGGGATAAATCAGAGCAAAGATATGATTCCTAAAGGGAAAAATGAGTAATTTTAGCAATTTTTTTCCCCACTATGAAAAAGTCTTTGGAAGCTGCAGTTTTCAAAGAGGACTCACAGTTCAGAATGTAAATATGTAAAAATTGCTGCTGTTTAATATATTTTACTCATTGAACGTACATATAAAAAAGATTTTAAAAAAAGAAGTTATTCTATAATCAAATTTTGCACATGGTTTTTAATGCATTAAACAGGATTTTCTGTACAAAAATGTCATTTTTTCTGCAACAAATGCTGCTTCTGGCTCAGAAATTGCTCTTTGGGGTACAAAAAATGTGAATTTTGCAGGGAGTCAGACTCGATGACCCATGAGGCTCCTTTCAACTCTATGATCTTATGACTACAGTTCCCATTATCATTCTGGTTGAAATGGTGGGGTTTGTATGTTACACATCTGGAGGGCACCAGGTTGGGCAAGCTTGGCCTGGAGTTGACTTGATAAATGACACAAATGGGAGAATAGAGAAAATGCGGTGAGAAATTGTCCTGAAATCAGAAGAACAGTCTCTGGAGAGTTAACAAATAACTGCTGAAGAGCAGTTATTGGAGAAATTAGCTTCATTGTTTGGATCCTGACCTGCTCTGCTTTGTTTCAGCAAATTGGAGGAAGACTATCTGTACATGGCGTACGCTGACATCATGGCAAAGGTGAGCAAGAGAAGGGTCACTCTCATTTTTAGAGAACATGTTGGGATATGTGAGCAGTCCTAGAGGTCAGACTAGAGCCCCTATCATGACAACTATATCTACATTATACTGTAAATATATAGTAGAGTTGCCACTCTTTTTCACTCCAGCCCTCCCAAAGGTTAGTATTGCAAATTCCAGCTGCATCAGATGTGTGAGGGGTTTCTGGGCATACATCAAGATACTTTTAAGTAACGGTTGTGTCTGCAGTTGGACACCTGGTTCTGGCCAGTGTGACACCAACTGGAGACACATGGATGCATACAATTTAATTAGTAAACTAGAGGAACTCCCGCCCCTGTTTCAATGTCTTCTGCAAAATACTGCAAACCAAAAATAAAAATGTTCCCCATATATATACCTTTTGCAATCCAAGATCAGTTTGTAAACCCAAACCTTGACAAGAGTTTTAGAGATTTTCCTTCTTTATTAACTCAGGTATCTTCTGGTGGTGGGCAGGATAATGAAAAAATTCCTGGGGTACTGATGTGTAAAACTGTTTGCAGCTCTGTATTGACTTCTGTCAAGATTGGATGTAGTAGAGAAGTTTCCACTCATGAACATTTAGAATCAAACAAGTGACACACAGTAACGATTTGTTTTTTTTAAAAAAACGTCCTGGCATATATGCTGCTGCTGACCCTTATTTTTTGTCTCCTGGACCCCAGAGTTGCCACATAAATGAAGGTGAAGATGGTGAGGGGGAAGAAGGAGAAGAAGCTGAAATTCCTTTTGAGGTAAGCAATCTCTCTTTGTACAGCATCTGTGTACAGCCTTTTGTGATGTTTCAGCAAAGACATAGCCACTCTTTGTAAAAACCTTCTTCCTGTCTATAAAGCCTAGCAACTTGTTCTTATTTTCTTTTCAAATTTGCCCAGATTTTCAAGATAGGTAGATGCTGTAGCCACATTTGGGCAGTTTTGTTGTTTATGGTAGAGAAGTACACATAGTCACGTCTGGAGCTGAGGAAAGGAGAATGTTTGCTTCAACTGAGTTGCAACCTCCTCTGCTGCTCTGCCCCTCTGTCTCCTTTCATTAATCCACATCTTATTTTCTGAACTGGACCCTCTGTCTGTAACAGGGTGGGCAAATAGAACAAGGTGGGGGATGGGACGTTTGTCATCCATGGAACCCTCAAGAGCCCAAATAAATAAATACGCAAATAGATAAAAGTATCCGAAGTACATTTTAAAGAAATAATGTTAAACAGTGCAAGGGCTCCCACAACTGATTTAAAAGGTGAATTGCCTCTCTTGGAAGCTCCTTTCCTTTCGTTTTTGGTCAGAAAAAGGACAGTCTGGGAAATCTGGGAGAATCTTTATGATTAGAGCACATGCTTTGCCTGTGTGAGGTTCCTGTTTCAGTCTCAGACATCTCTCCATCTGAAAAGATACTCAGTAGTGGGTCTATCAGAGACCTATTGTTTGAGCCCCTGGGAAGCCACTGCTGGGTGCAGTATACCATATCTGAGCTTGGAAAAGTTAGGGAGGTGGGTGTGAGTGGAAGAAGACTTGCAGAATCCTTCACTCATTGTGGCTAGCATGATTCTTGAGACTGTTGTCCAATATGTAACTTGTCTAAGGTCTGGACTGATGGCTAAATTCTCTGCAGAGCTGCTTCGTACATTAACTTTTCTGTCACACGCCTTCTCCATAAAGAGGATTTGTGAATACACTGAGAAGCAGACAGGCAGGTGGGGTTGGGGCTGAAGGCTGATGTCAGGACCTGTTCAGTGCTATGCTGGCTGAGCCTTAAGGATGGTAGCTGCTGGCGGAACTTTATATCTCAGGCTGAGATATAAATGATTAGGTCACCTGATTTCACAGGCTAGGAGGAGAATGAGCTGTTATGTAGATACCCCAGACAGAAATCTTTCTTGTTGCTCTAGCAGTGCAGAAGGCCCATGCCTAACCCACCAATACTCATTCCAGCAGTCCCTGCTTGGAGGGGGCATACAGGCAGGTAGTCTGCCATTGGCTTCCAGCCATTAACTCATACTTTCTTGCTTTCTCTGCAGGAGAAGGAAATGGAGAAACAGAAACTTTTGTATCAGCAGTCTCGACTGCACAACCGTGGAGCAGCCGAGATGGTTCTGCAGATGATTAGCGCCTGTAAAGGTCAGAGGAAACCCTTTCTTTCTTCACACCCCTTACCCAATGGCAGATGATGGAGCCCTGGTTTTATGGTGATAGTTTGCTAGTTTTATCCCAAGATAGGTGTCAACAGAGTTCTATGAGAGACTCAGAAAGCTGCTTATCCAATGTTTTCTCTTCAACCATAAGGTATAGAAACATTTATTTTTTCCAAGGAAAACCAATCAATTCCTAGAGTCCTGATCATTTTTCAGATTCCAACTTGGCATTCTCATAGCACAGAAAACAGAGATACTGAATGGGTCTGGAGAAACATCTCAAGCTCTTGAACTGCCACATCAAATCTTTCAGAATCAAAACCATCCTTTGGAGAGTTGCATAGGGCTGGGCACCTTCTAGGATTTAGCATTCTCTTCTCATGTAACCTTTTAGTTAGCTTTCCCCGACTTGGTGCTCTCCAGATTTGCTAAGACTACAGTTCTCATCATAATGGGCTGTCATGGGCCTTGGTTTGTGCTGGCGGAGATGATGGGAATTGTGGGCCAGCATATCTATAGTAGTAGCCAGTATGGGAAGGCTATATCAGCCCCTGACTAAAGCTGCATGTTTTAAATCATTCTATGATGAAGAAGATACCTGGCTGAGTACCAGTTACTCAGTTTAAGTTCAAGACAGAAGATGCTAGAGCCATAATTCTTCTCTCTTCCTATCTTGTTAGGGGAGCCTGGTGCCATGGTATCTTCCACACTGAAACTGGGCATCTCCATCCTGAATGGTGGCAATGAGGATGTGCAGCAGGTATGGAAGAAAAAGAAGGGAGGGAAGGATTCTCGGGAAGTTGCTTATCCTTTGTGTGTATGTGCCATCAAGTCCCCTGCCGACTTACGGCAACCCCATGAATTTCTTAGGGTTTTCTTAGGCAAGGAATACTCACAGGTGGTTTAGCCAGTTCCTTCCTCTGAAATATAGCCTGTAGCACCTGGTATTCATTGGCAGTCTCTCATCCAAGTATTAACCAGGGTTGACCAGCTTCCCAGATCAGATAGCATCTGGTGTCTGTAGGCTATTTAGATCCCTTACTCCTTGTTTTTTTTTTCTCGTTTTACTCTTTACTCATTTCTTACTGGTCTGTTACCCAGTTTTTGCCCATGAAGCCAAAGGATATGTGTAGATCAGCAAACAGCATTTGTGTAACAAGCCTGAAAACTATGTAGCTGAGTTTCCAGAGTGGAAAGGACGTAAGCCAAGAGTAAGGAGCAAGAAGTAGCAAATGCAAAGATTTGAGAACTTGGAACAGCAGCGGAAGGCAGACATGATAGAAAGACAAAGAATGGAATGAGTAGGTGTGTCCAAGTCAATAGGACTGAATACCTGCTTAGTGTATCCTGTAGAGTGACTTCCAGGAGGAGCTAGAATTGAGGCTACCTTAATCTCCCAATAATTAATTTCTTCCTGTCTTCAGAAAATGCTGGATTATCTGAAGGAGAAACGTGAAGTGGGATTCTTCCAGAGCATCCAAGCACTAATGCAGACGTGCAGGTGTGTAGCTGCAATATTTTGTTCTTTTCTCTTTTCTTTCTATGTTTCTGCTTCCTGTTTTCCCTTCACACAACTGTGTCTTACGTGGACAGTCAGGGGCTGCTGAGTTATTCCTCCTCACTGCTCAGAAGGCCTGCCTGAGACGATTGATGGGGCATCCCATCTCAGGGAGGAAACACACCATCCACTTCTCAAGTTGGTTTGTGCGACCAGAGGGCACTTCTGAGCAGAACTTTGCAGCCTTGTATCCTGACTTGAGACAGGCGTGGGTTAACCTAAATATGGAGCCATCTCCGCTGGGTGTCTGAAAACTCCCTTTTTAAATTTTCCAGAATGACCTCCATTTGGGACATTTTGGGAAAGTAAAATGGTGGCTCAGATGAAGGGAAGAGAAAATATAGCTTTGGGGCATCAGCAGTGTGCCCTGCTGGAACACTAATGCCAGGCCTGATGTGAAGAAAACACAGACACGGATGCGCACATAAACACACTGACTCCACTTCTGTGTGTGAATATGACTGACGTGGAAAGCTGAATCTTTCTTGGGCAGGGGAAATAAGGATTAAAGGCAAAACTGAGTGGGCTCCTTCTCCTATCCACTCTACCTTTTGGCCTGCTCTCCTTTGGTCATCCAGTGTCCCTCTCTCCCCCACCAAGTTCTCCTTCTGTTCCCTTGCTCTCCTCACCCTGTTTGTCTGTCCTCTCTCCCACTCAACAGCGTGCTGGATCTCAATGCCTTTGAGAGGCAAAACAAAGCTGAAGGACTGGGAATGGTAACAGAGGACGGAACGAGTAAGTCCCCTTCTGCCCCATTTTGAGACTTTGCGACAGAGCCTTCTTAGGCCCATCCCTATCGGCTCTCCTGCACCCTAGCTCAGCCCCTCCTGTTCCTCGTAGTGATACCCTAAAGACTTTTGTCTGTTTGCCACTCACAGTGAGGCTGATGCCCTTGTCCCCCGCTGCCAGGTGCATTTACATACCACTCTGAGGCCCAGGCAGGCAGAGAGCATCGCATAAATCTGTCTTCAGTTACCAGATTAGCTGCTGGAGATCTCTTTCCCTCTTCTCTGCCTCTGGAAACATAGCAGTCTGCGGATTATATGGGAAGACGGGGGGCGGTTTGGAAGCCTGGCTTCCTGGGTTCTTTCTCCACCTTTGACCACAGTGGGTTGGCCAGTTTGACTTGTTTTCCCCGTCTCAGTGAAAGAATGAAAGACGGGTTTTCTCGTACATGAATGCTGGGAAGCAGGACTTCCCTTGTGACAGTTCTGGCCTAGGTTAGACTGACCACCATCATACCACCCACCTCAGTCTCCTTTTCTCCCGTGCTCTGCATATTCTCTTTGTGTTCACAGCTTCCTCCTGGTGAGACGTGGATTAATTGATATTTCTAAAACCAATAATGGATTCTCACCCTCCCAACCTATCCAAACCTCCTTTTGCCTCGGGTTTTTGGTCTCATTCGGTTTTCCGTTCCACATTAATGTTGTTTTAATACATGCTGGGTTTTTTCTTTTCCTTTTCTTTTGTTTTTAATCATCTCCTTTTCCTTCTTTGCTGTGATGTGTTGCACTCACCTCCTCTTTTCCCTCCCCTCCTTCTCTTCCCTCCCTTCCCCAACCCTCCCCACCCCACCCTTGGTCTTACTGATGCCCCTCCCTCAGTCATCAGTCGTGAAAATGGTAAATAATCTGTTTGCTTTTGTTAAGTTTTTTTTTCTTTAATGGTCAGTTTCTCAGCCTGTATTTATTTATTCTAATTCCTCTTTCTAACCCAATGGGTCTCAAGACTGAAAACTGATCAGAACCCCCCGTCTTAGCTTAGAATCTGGTATCCCACAAGGCCTGAAGGACATGTTGCATACCCACTGCTGTGAATTTGGAGAGGCTGCAAGGCCATGGGAGTTGGGGTGAATGCCGGGGAGAGGATGTTGGAATTCTGGAAACACACCCAATGGTATTTTACTGGGGATATTTTGATCTGCTAGAGCCAAAGACATCACAATATTTGAGGAATTCTGTAGTATTATTTTAAACTCTGCCTATTGCTAGGAAAGCCCCATCCATCATGTGAGCAGAGCTCATGCAATTAGTTGGAGTCTGTAGCAGGCAAGAGATACTACAGGTTGAGTATCCCTTATCCAGAAATCCAAAAACCTTCAAAAACAAAAACTTTTGCTGGCCACATCCATCTTCAAAGGCGGTAGCTGCTGTGCTTCTCCTTGTTCTCTCTCATATCATTCTCTCTCCAGGCTTGCATCTCATACACAAGAGAAGCAGTGAATTAATGAGGTGTGAGGCTAGAGAGAGATGTGAGGATTTGTGAAATGGCAGGAACCCAAGTGTAGTGCTCAGCACAAGGCAATGGCTGTGGTGCTCCTGCTTGTTCATTTGCAGGCTTCCCAGAGATCTACAGTATTGTATTTTATGTATATGCAAGTACAGATATTCCAAAATCCAGCCCCACCAAAAAAAGTCTGAAATACCTAACACTTTTGGTCCCAAGCATTTCGGATAAGGGATAATCAATCTGTATTCCGCTCAACAGGAAAAAGCAGCCAATGTTTCATGAATCCACCTGTGGACTAACTTGGGTCGCCAGATGTTAGATTTCAGCATGCTCCAGCCAGCAGAACCAAGGGGTCAGGGATCCTGGTAGGTGTAGTCTAACAACATCTGGGCACCCAGGATTGGGAAACAAGGACTAGGCCACCGCCCCAGCCTTAACTTGAGGAGCTATGCTTGGCTTTAATGCGATTGTCAAGTGATTGTCAGGGATTGATGTTGCCCTGTTGTGACTGGGCTGGCCCATTCCTTTCAGCCTCAATTATATCTGTTTCTAAACAGTCAGGCTGGTATTTTTTGAACCTGGTGTGGCATGCTTAGAACGAGGACCTGAAAGTGTTTAATTCTAGGATTGAATCTCTAGAATAGTAGCAAAGGAACTCTCTTTGTTTCAGGTGGCTGGCTAAAAGTATGGGGAATGGTTTCTATCTTTTTCTCACCCTTTGAGGTCCACTAAAATCACAGAGTGTCTTGGAATTTTCCTCTTCCTATAAGAACTAAAGGCATAGTGTGGAATAAGATGAACATGTGTTCCATGATACTCACACCAAACACTTCCCCAGGCCCTGTTCCATCTGGCTGGTTGGAAGGGGTTCTGATCAGTCTTGTGGGGGATTGGTTGGTGGGTTCAAGCAAAGAGTCGTCAACTCCATTTGGTGCATGACCTTCAGCTTTTGAGAAAGCCCCCCTTCGAGCCGTACCTTACTGCCCCACCCTCAAGCGATGCCAAATTGGTGCTGAGCACACTAACTGCTTACTGTTCATCCACTCAAATGCTTTAATTGTGGTCTCCAGACCTGTGCTCTTGTAAGTTGTGCCCCCTTCCACATTCCTTCACTTCCTTCCAAGAGGTGACCTTGCCAGGCTTCTTCCTATTTGAGGCAGTGATAAGGTGCAACTCGTGGATGCAGGGGGGCACACACACACACACACACCACCACCACCACCACCACTACCACCATCAAATTAAGTATGCATTCCCTATTTACCCTAAACCAAGTCTCTATAGGCTGAAGTGCAGATGCACCATTTGATGCCCATCTGCACTTTGTTTTCTAGCAAGCAGAATCATTCAGTAAAATATGACATCTCTCTTTAGTATCCATGAAGTAACAATGTGAAATCTGTAACAATTGAGGGTGTAAGCATAACCATATGGCTGAGCTGTTGCCATTTCTTTAGTAACAGTGTGGCCTTGTGGCAGTAATTTGCTATGAAAATGTTGCATTCTTTGTGGTAATGTAATTTGTAAATGTTCATCTCTTAAAACATTGTGTAGCACATCCTTATATTTGTGTGGTGTATATATAAGTGTGGTAACTCAACAGCAGCTGTCTGGTATAGCAATGTTGCAGATTAAAAGTATAGTATTCTTATTGTAATGCCTAACATAGTAACAACCTTTGAAATCTTTATTGTGCAATATATGTAGTAAGAAGTAAGCATTGTTACAATGGCAAGATGCTAATAATATAGATTTATTTATGTATTTATCATAAAATATTTATACTGCCCTGTATTAAAAGGTCTCAGGACAGCTTACAAATAGCACTGAAACAGGTTAAATGGGTTAAAAAACAATAAGCTAATTTAAATAAGCTAAGAACAACAATATATCTGGAAACCACTCAGACCTTTTGGGGAGCCAACTGGCTGCCAAACATTTTAAAACCCCAAAGAGGCTAGATGTCTACTTCTGGTTCTCAAAAAAAGATATTTTGTTATGTTGTAGAGGTGGACCTTGGAACCTATTTAAAAAGTAAATTGTTGCATTTGGAGATTTCTAGGAGCAGCAATTTACCATCTTACTTAGGCCAGAGAAAGGTTAGTCTGAGGATTCTGGAGGGATTGAAGGCCACCAAAATATCTCTGTGGGTTGTGTGTGGCCCCAGGGCCACCCTTTGCCCACCTTGTTGTAGAGCATTTATGTACAGAATGTTATAGTGTATTCTGAGAAAGAGTGACAAGATATGCTTCTCCCCTGATAACTATGGCCCTTTCCGCATGTGGGGGGGGGGGGGGGAACGGCCGAAAACAGACCTTACCGGCTTTGTTTTCCGGCCGGCCGAGTCCATCGCCACGAGGAGCAGCGCGAGTTCGCTGCTCCGCAGTCCTCCGCATCCCAAATGGCAGCTTCCGGTTGGTGGAGGCTCTCCACCAACCGGAGAAGCTCGCCAGCCGGAAGCCCGCCCCCGGCAGCTCTGCAGGCACGCACTTGCACGCGCCTGCAAATCTGCTCCGGAGCCGGGCAACGGGGTTGCGCGCTCCGTGATTTTTAAAAACCTTTAAAAAGAGGTTTTTAAAAAACACGCCGCGCGACGAGTTCCGGTCGCTCCGGAGTGGACTGAGGTATGGAACTACAGAAAGTAGTCTACCCCAGTCCACTCTACGGTGCAGAAGACCTCCGTTAGAGGTCGCTCTGCACCATTTTACTAGCCCGGTGCGGAAATGGCCGATATGCTGTTCTTGTAATAGTACACCAAGAGTTGTACTTTTCAGTAATTCTTTTTGATATTAAACTCTTGCTTAATGCTGTAGGGTTTGATTTGGTGGTTCTCCTTCAGTAATAGCACTGTCAGTGTTGTATGGTCCTTATACAGGGCCCTTGGTATCCGTTGGGGTTTGATTCGAGGACCCCCTGTGGATACCAAAATCCATGGATGCTCAAGCCCCATTATGTACAATGGTGTAGTAAAATGGCATCCCTTAAATAAAATGGCAAAATCAATGTTTGCTTTTTGTTTTTTTAATTTTTTTTAATATTTAATTTTAATATTTGCAAGCCATGGTTGGTTGAATTTGTGAATACAGAATCCACGGATAAGGAGGGCTGACTGTAATTCCTTTGAGACAGCCTTGTGAAAGTGCTTGTTTTATCCTTGTTGAATGCTCTTGGGCATCTCATTATATAACCTCTCTGCAGTCAATTTTCTCTCCTTATAATATCCTTGTGCCAGCTGTATTTCTCCTTGTTGCTCCTCTCTTTCTTTCTAGCTTATTGCTCTGTGATCTGCCATCTCTGTCCTTCTATTCTGTCTGTGCTATCTTTGATATCGCTGTTATATTTCATTGACTTTGTAGTACAGGGGTGGGCGATGTCAATGAGCAGAGGGGTACACTGCCTCTCTGAGCCCCCTGGGAGCACACCCACTGCTAAATTTGCCACTGTTGCATCACCAAATTTTAGTCATCTCACAGCTGCAAAGAATATTGATTTTCCTTAAAAAACAAGACATGCTGTCCCATTGTAGCATGCTTTAAATCAAAATCTTGTTTCCAGCAATGTCATTCTGCTGTGAAACAATCTATATGCTTTCTGCCTGTATTGTTTTCCAAGAAAAATGTAGCTCTTTTTTTCTGCCATGGAACCTTCATGGTGGCAAATTCAATAGTGGAAGGAGTTCTGTAGAAAACAGTTGGGGAGGGTTACACCTTCAGGCCATGAGTTGCCTGCCCCATCGTAGCACTTTTATTTCACTCTGTCCTCCATGGTATTTCTGCCGCGCATGCGCTGTCCTCATAGTATCTTTGTAGTAACTGTGTTGTCCTGTTAGCTACTTTTGTTCCAGGTCTCTGCTGTCTTTAATGCTCTAGAACCTTTCTAATTCTCAAACTGTAAGTCTCAAACAAAACAGATCTTACTGAGATGACTTTGGGCAGCATCTTTCCCTTTCCTTACCCATGCTCCCAAGCCCAACCCTCCCAAATACCGTGATTGCCCCCACCCTTCCACTTCCCAACAAAGCAAGAGGGGAAAGATAACAGGTGATGATTTGGCTTCAGTCGTGAAGCAGATGTACAATGGAAAAGGGGCTGGTCATTAATGCCAGATGGAGGCAGTATGGATCCACCAAGGGGAACAGAAGGGTTCTTCTGAATGGCTCCCCATAACACCACTGGATTCATATCTTCATTAATGACCAAAGCCACAAAACAGATAGTGTGAACCAATCAGTTGAATTACCCTTCTGCAACTAATTCTATTAACCTTCAAGGAGAGGGCCAGTGACTATCATATACTTGATTTACCTCAACTTTATTCTTATTCTTTGGCCTTTTGTTTCTGTTGCTCATTACTCTGATCTAATACGTGCAGTTTCTATGTCCCCTGCTGAGTCCTTCTTCACACTCTACTTGTATTTGGCACAGATCTGATCTCTATTATCCTGTCCTTCCTCAGGTCTTTTCCCATAGAATCACACTGCAGAATTTAGCCTCAGACACACAATTTTAAATTAGAACAAACCACTTGTTAATATTAATGGTGTGTAGTTCAACTCCTCCAATCTACCTAAACATGAATCCTCTGCTCAACTTTTTTTTTTAATTTCCCCACTAAATGTATAATTCTACCACTAGATGTGTGGGGATTTAGCAAACACTGAACCATTGCTGGATTTTTCTTTTCCTGACAGATAAATCTTTTTCCCAGCAAGAATGTTCTGTTCACAATCATACTGTCCCTACACAATGGAGCCATGAAATCCAGTAACAAAATGCATGGCACTTGTGTTCCTACTAACTCTGGGTCAGCTACTGCAGTCCTCACTCCAGATCAGGCCCCGCCTATTCCAGTAACAACAGAGTCCTTCCTTCTGGATTAATTCTTCTTTTGCTGTGAAAATATTTGAAATTAGGAAGTCCTTGATTCCAGGTCTTTACCTTGACCACTGTGCTAGTTTGCTTGCCTGTTATATGCCACCATATGTCTATTGCTAATATTATGGCTACCAGGTTGGAGGTAGGGAACAGATGAAAAGCTTCCATATCAAATGTCAACTTCTGCATTTATTTTCCATGGCTTTGTTCCAAAAAAACCCTATTGACATGCACATGGAAGACAAATCTTTAGCGAGGTCAATGATTTCTTTAACATTTCCACTTCAGTCACTTGTGCTACTGAAGAGGCAAGCTGATTTTCAATTTAATATTTGAAAAATATGTTGACTCTTCATCTTTTTCCTCTGTCATTTTCATCATTTAAATACAGGAGGAGATATTGGTGGCTTTTGGATTGCAGTTTAAGAACCGCTACTGAATAACATTTTTATCTTGTTTTATCCCCTCTTGATTCTGTTCAGTTATCTTTGGAATCCAATGAAGTGTAGACCAGTTCACTTTTCTTGAGCTTTAAAGCCAACTGATATATTATACTGAATAAGGTGCAGAATTCCAAAATATATGGCTGATAATAGCCATTATCCTCATCACTCCTCAGTGTAAAACTGTTGTGCTAGTTTTCTACATGCCTGGAGTTGATGTTTGAATTGTTTCTAATGCTGAGGAGCATTCTCAAACACTGGCTGAGGTTTTGCATCAAGAAACATATCATAAAATTCTGCCCTGGCAGAACTATGATATGTCTTTCTTTTCTCAGAATTCACCTTTCTCCTGTACCCAGAGCCATGCAGTGGCTGGTAGACAGTGAGGGTCATTGGAAAAGTGTCTGGCTATGTTGCTCTAGCCAAATGCCCAACAAGCTCTTCATCTTCTGAGATCTTCAGAAGACTTGGGGTAGGTCTCAGAGGGTGCTTTTGTTCTGCATCTGGCTATAGGGACATTTTTTCTGACACCCCTCTCTCTACCAGCCACAATGACTATGGTGGTAGATTTATAGGAGGAAGATGAGTCCTGGGGTGGGGGGAGAGTTTGTTATTACATGAGGGGAGTAGTGAATTCCTCCCTAACAGCATGCCAGCCTCCATCTCTCCACTTGCAGTCGTAAACCTAGAATTCTGCCACCTCAGCCTCCCAGCTTGTTCTGTGTAGTGAGCATTATCAGTTCTTCCTTTGCTTTTGTTCGGGTGAACTTCCCTTGAAACAAGGAGCCGAGATCTCAGTGCCCTGGTTTCAGCCTGGATCACTCTGTATTTAACAACAACATGAGCACTTAGTCCTGAGTGAGGTCTGCAGGAGTGCACCGTGGCCTGTATGCAGCAGCCATTTTGCAGCGTGGATTTGCCTTTCCCTTGCTTGTGCCCAGCATTGGAGATTTTCATTTTGTACTAACCGCACAACCCCTTCTGCTCCACTCCCCCACCCGAACCCCCTTCTCTCTCTCTCTCTCCCCCTCTATGTTGTTCCTGCTAATGTTGGCCAGTTCTGTCTCTTCCCTGACCCCTCCCCTGCTCTAGGAGAGAAGGTGATGGCCGACGATTTGTTTACACAGGACCTCTTTCGGTTCCTGCAGCTCCTATGTGAAGGTCACAACAATGGTAGGTTTGTTATGTAGATGACAGCAAAGATAAGACGGCTGTTTGAGCGGAGGAGAGATGATTGAAACAGGAATGGCTAAAGAAATATACAGTGGGAGAACCGGAACTTGGAAAAAAATATATTTGGACTAACCAGAATCTCCCAGTTAGCTTGGCCATGAACAGGTCAATGGATGAATGGCTGAGACTCATTGAAATGAGGGGGTATGATGAGGGGGCAGGTTGGAGGGGAAGCGTGATAGATCGCCATTTGGGCTGGAAGTCCGGCAACATTGCTTCAGCACACACCTCTCTACTTAAGCCAAGTCACCAGCAAAAAGCTCTTTGACTCACATCTGCTGTAGAAGTTGGTTTTGGCCTATTGGCCTCCAGTGCTTGTCCCTTAGTATTCAGAAACTTACTCTGAAGCTGACTGGAAACAGCGTTTTGAGAAGCTGCTTCTTTTGGAGAACATTCTGGCCATTGGCTTGGATACCTCTCCTCAGTCTGGTGTACGTCAGATATGTTGGATTACAAGTTCCATTAGTGGGCGATGTGTTAGGAGTTGTACTCTCTTAACACATCTAGACCTTTGACTTAGGAACCCTGAACTCAAATCCTTGTTCAGTCATGAAGCTCTATGGATGATCTTAGCCAGTAGATCTCCCCCCGCCACTTAGAATTAACCTGCCTCCCAGAGTTGTTGTGAAGATAAAATAAAGGGAGGTGCGGAAATTAGGGCACTGGCAGCAGATGCTGTATTCTTACACTGCTGCCTTTTATCCCAGATTTTCAGAACTACCTGCGGACACAGACGGGAAACACAACCACAATCAATATTATCATCTGCACTGTTGACTACCTTCTGCGTCTTCAGGTGAGAGCACTGTCATGCCAGACCAGGCCTGTCTGAGCGCAAAAGACTTGACAAAACCTCACACCAAATGCAGTCTTGAGCTAAGATGGCTTCCTGGCCAGAAGTCCATCCCTTGTGCCCTTGGTAGCCCTGTGTCCTTAAAGCCTGCTTTTAGAGCAAGATGTGGCTTCTTTATCAAGGCAAAGGCAGCCTCCACATCCTCATGGGTGCTGTGTCTTGCAATATGTTTAAAATAAAAAAAAGGGGGTTTGGAAAGAGGGCAATATTCTTGCCTTTGGCACCAGAATATTTGAAATGAGGAGGTGGCAGTCGTACAGCAAACATTAACGGCTGACACCTCCTCTGTTTCTCACTGGTACAGTTTATTTAGGCCTGAATTCAAATCTGTCGCTGAAGGACAGCCTTCAAGATTAGGGTCCCATGCAATAGCTAGATCAAGGGTGGAGCAATTTGTTCCTCCAAGGGGTCAGATTCCAGTGTGGGAAGGATCTCAAGGGCAGAAGGCTAGCAGGGGGTGGTGTAAAAGGCATGAACCCAGGCTGAGGGCAAAGTAGGCAAGACCAAAGCAAAGTGGTCAGAGCCAGATGTAAAGCTTAGCAGTTGAGATATTTTTCCATAAGGATGCTTTTCAGTTATGTGCATTCCTTCTCTGGAGTGAAACCTCACCTGACAGCTCTCTGACCTGGAGAGTTTAGTTCAATTCTATCATCATGATCATCATGATCATCATCACCCTCCAAGTCATCATTGTATATGGTGCTTTACAAGTAAAAGAACAACAGAACAGTTCCTTGCCCTCAGGCTTGCAACCTAATTAAGACATGAGACAAAAGGAAGAAGAGGTGACCAGTATGGGAGAATTCCATGCAACAGCTTATCTACCTGCAAGGCACAGCTCAATTCTATGCAGGATATTTGAAATTTAAGTACCTTTCCATACAGTTATTGGTTGAAGATAACGGTAGAAGAAGTTTGCAGGAGAAATCAGAAACCTATGTAGGACACATCTGGCCCCAGGCCAGAAGTTCCATATCCCTGACATAGATGACAAAGCAAGAGCCTCCTCTTGGGTCACACTCTCCATCTGAGGTTAGCATCTTTGTCTTCTGACCCTAGACATCCTTGCTGTGGGCCTTGGAAAGAATGAAAGCAGGGCAGACAAAGTTACCTTTCAACCTCTTTCCTTCCCAGGAGTCCATCAGTGATTTCTACTGGTATTACTCTGGCAAGGATGTGATTGATGAGCAAGGCAAACGCAACTTCTCTAAAGCCATGGCGGTGGCCAAGCAGGTCTTCAACAGCCTTACCGAGTATATCCAGGTATGGTCTGAGAATAGCTTCCATAAAGCCAGGTCCTCCATTCAAGATGTCATTGTGGTTGAGCAGCAGGCTCTCTCCATGTCAGTGGCCTAAATGCTACTGCTTATCCTGACTAGAGTAGACTTTGTGAATGAGATGTATATATATGTTGATTCACTATTCAACAACTGAGTCAATGGAGATCTACTCTAGCTGTGCGTAACCCATAAGATTCAAACCATAACATGTTTGTTTACAAGAAGAAGACGGTTAACTGTCATTGAAGATGCCAAGCAGGGGTTGCACAGACAGCTGCCCAAAGAAGAATGAAGGAGAACAGCTGGTCTATGCAGATTTGAGCATTGCCTGCCCACCACAGTCAGTATCACAGTAATGTCTGTAGCTTTCCAGTACCCTCCCTTCCCCATTGTCTTTTCCACCACCACTGCACAGCTCCTCTTAGACCAGGAGTGGGCAGCACATGGGCTGTGGGCTGCATCTATACAATTTTAACTGCCCGATATGAAAATGTGCACTCTATGTTTCTTCCTTCCTCCTCAGGGACCGTGCACTGGGAACCAACAGAGCCTTGCACATAGCAGACTGTGGGATGCTGTAATTGGTTTTCTCCATGTATTTGCTCACATGATGATGAAGCTGGCTCAGGTAAATGTGAATGTTTTTTACTGGCTATCTTCCCTAAAACAGCATCCCAAAAGCTCCAGATACCAGGTACTCCGACAGCAATGAAGTAGGGAAAAACTGTGATTTTACACGTTCTGTTGCCGTACTATTAAATTTGGAAACCAGGCATTTACAACAGAATACTTAGATGCTTAGACTGGGTGCCAAATCTAGGCCTCTAATCAAACTCGCCAGTCAAGGTCTAGGCCTGTTGTCAAAGTTGCTCACCAGCTTCACCCACTCTGATCACTTTGGGAGGCCAGCTTGGGTTCCTGTTATAACAGAGCTGTTGGGATCTGGTTGAGAACCCTTCTTGTGTCCTCATGAGTTGTTGGGGGCAGAGATGTCCAAAAAGCATGAGTGTGGCAGCAGCAGGTGAGAGCTGGGGAAAAACAGCATTTGTGTGGGGTGCAATCTCCCTTTTAATCTCTGCACTAACCCCAGGCTCGCCTGTGCAGTGCCTCTTCCGTTCCCACCCGCCTCCCAATCTCAGCAACAGCTTTGGGCATTCCCTCTGAAAAGGACCATTTTTGTATTTCACCATCTGGCCTTCCTTTATTCCATGGCACTGTCTTTGAACCTGACAGAACCAGTACAGTTGCTTCTTCCCCTCCACCCCATTGTTTTGAATGCCTTCCCTCCACCCTGGAAATCACCTACAATTTCAGAGAGAATTAGATGTATTCCCAGCATCCTGCCCCTTCGCCTGTTAGTGATGCTAAAGCAGAAGTGGATAAATTATGGCCCTGGTGCCACATGTGGCCCCCAAGGATGTTTTTATGGCCCTTGATTCCTCCAGGATCCTCAGGCCATCATTTGCCGGGGGGGAAGGCGTTCCTGAAAGCCTCCAGATGCAACAATTTTGTCTCTTAAATAGATTTGAAGACCTCCCTGTACTGTTCTAGCATCAAAAATACCAATTTTTGAGAATGAGAAGTAGACTTCCAGGCCCTTTGCTTTATTTTTTGGTAGTCCACATGGAGGGTACTGAGGAATAAAAGTGGCCCCCAGAGCTACTACCCACCCCTATATTAAATAGTTAAGGCACAAGGCACAAAATCTGAACAGAAGAAGGAAGGGAAAGGGAAAGAGAAAGAGATTTAGCAGCATTCCTGCAGAACCATCATACTTGTCAGGACATAAACTGCAAGACGTGAACCTGGTAGGACTTCACTGGCCTTCTGCCACAGGGTTGTGAGCCTTATCCGGGCATCTGCAGCTCCTCTCTTCCTCTTGAATTATTTGAGTTTCTGAAAAATGAGAGGAAGACTGAAGATAGCAAAGAGAGAGATACAGAGGGTGAGCCATGTTGCATACTGAAAGTGTATCCTAGGTCTACAAAAGATGTCTGTTACTGGCCTAGGGAGATGCTGTACAAACTGCGATACTTTCCCCTCACCTCTTTAGCCAGTGAGCAGCCCTCCATAGTGCAAAGCAGCAGCAAAGGAGAGGAAAGGGGGCGACAAGAAAGAATGTAGTGGTCTGTTACAGGCTGCTGGCCATGCCCCCTGTTGCACTGAGGAAACTACTTTCCCCCTAAGTAAAAACCTAGAGTATCCTGTTTCCTTTTTCTCCCTTTTTTTTAAGCACAAGGAAAAGAGGCTGGAAGCCAAGTGCCTCTGCAGAGACTCTATAGAACCGCGTCAGCATGTTCTGCTTATTCTGCTCGCTACACAACAATGTTGTAACAGGTTGTAGACCTTGTATGCATAGACTCCAGGGAGGTCATGAAACCAAGTGGCTAGTAGAGCCTAGACAAGCTTCCCGATTGCTTTGCTCTTCCCCTGCATAGAAGAGATCAGTGTAAACATTCCATTATTCTGACCTTCTTGCTCCTGGAATCCTCTTGCCACCTGTCCACACTTTTCCATCTCTTAAGCGAGAAGGCAGTGAAACCCCATTCCAAGCAATATAAAGGAATGTGCTGGATGGTAAACCTGGAAAAAATACAAAAATGTTCTGAAAAATGTTTCTAAATAACATTTTTGTTCTGATGTGTGACAGATGACCCAACCCCCAGGACTTCGAAATGGCGTAAGAACCTTTTATGTAGTATGTGGCCATCTCATGCCAATGCACTCTGGCTGTTCCCGCCTTCATTTCTTCCCATTCTCTTCTTTCTTCCTTTCTAACACTTTCTCTTCTCTTTTCTTCATTCTGTACTGCTTTCCCATCCATTTTCTCTACTTTCCTCTACCTCCTTTTCTCTACCCTCTTTTTCATCAGGCCAGACCAGTTTAACACCCTCACCAGCCTCTCCAGACAAAGAAAGCCAGCCTTTGGAATTGAACTAATTAATCTGTTCCAGTCGTCTCTCTCCTGCTATCGAATTTAAGCTAGATCTGCCAAGAGTCTACTTCCTTTGGTTGCAATGACAAGGAGATATGAAAAGTGGCAAAATAGAAAGGAAAAAGGGACAAGGGCAATCTAGCAGAACTTTTAAGACTGAGGACTTTATCACATAAGGCAAGTAAATCACAATTACAGCAGGATAATAGCATCTTTGGCTGGGCCTTACCATGTTACCTCATTCCTCTTCTGTTGTTCTCCTGGTGGGAGACTGTTTGGAAAGAGTTTCTTCTGAGAGAACAACCCACAAACGTAATGTGATAGGTCCCAGTCAAAGATGCTATTACCCTGCTGCAATTGCAATGTAACTGCTCTTTGTGCTAAAGCCCTACTTTTAAAGAAACTGACTTTTGGTAAGCAGATTTATTACTTTTACACATTAACACAAGCTAACCACCATAAAGATTAGAAAGACCTGTATCGCTTCACACAGGCTTTTGAAGAGTTACGGTGAAGATCACAGTTTTCATCTGGGTCCAGTTACACCCTATCCCATTCTCATAACTGTCTAAATATGCTTAATAACCAGAGGCTTTAATGTCACTCTGGCTTGCATCTGAAGAAGTGGACTGATATCTATGAATGCTGATACTATAAAAATTAGTCTTAAAGATGCTGCTAGATTCCTTTTTTTCCTCCTTCACCCTTTTTGTGCCACAACAAGGCTAAGATGGTTGCTTCTTTGAAAACTAGTAACAAAATAAGGTTCCCTCTAAGCCAAGCCAATCAAAATTAAACTCTGCAGCTAGGAAGTCCAAATTCAGCACAGATGAGAGTGGGGAAGATGAATTTTATGACCTGTATAAATGATACACATGAGGTAGATTTGCATCATTTAACTCTGAAATTTATTTACTTTTGAATGTATTCTGCAAGGTTGTTTTTTTTTTAATGGTTATGGTTTTCCTGGTCATGGGAGAAGCAAAAAGCTATGCAGAATAGTGAAAGCCTTCCTTGTTCCTTATTGCAGCATATTTTTCACACACACACAGAAAAGTGTCTGTCTTCAGAGAGGATCCATTAGATCAGGGGTGGGAAACCTATTTTTCTCCAGGTGCTACTGGACTCCCAAATTCCATCAGTCCCAGCCAGCATGCCTGGTAGTCAGGAAGGTAGAGGCAGCAGTTTAATAACAGCCACAGGGTTCTCTAGTCTGGCATTACATCAAAATGTCCCTTCGCAATCCAGTACCTCCTTTCAGTCCCTCTGTCTGGAAGTCATACATGCCTTTCCATTCCAACCCCTTCCTGCTGGGAAAGTCAGAAGAATAAACCCGCCCACCCACCCCCCAGCTTCTTCCCAGCGGTGTTTAAAAAGTGCAGAGAAACATAGTCACTGGTCTGGTCCGTTTTCCTCTCTGTCGCTGCCGTGGCTGGTGCTTGCTCATCACCCAGACCTCTTTCTTTCTGTTTTCATTTCTTCCTTCCATCTTTCCTTTCTTCCTGTCCTTTCTGCTTCTCCATGTTCTTCAAACCCCTCTGTCCCATCCACTCCAATGACCGTCCTCATTAAGCGGGTTGTCAAAAGCACCACGCATGGCCATGGCTTTGGCTTGTTGGCTCATGCCCCATCCTAGCTCATTTTGTCGTAACTGTGGACGCTGGGTGGGGGGCAAGAGGGAGGGAATGCGCAGAGGTACATGGGGTTGACCAAAGTTGGCACCCTTCTTCTCGACTTGCACCGTTTGGGAGTTGCAGCTGGCAAAATCTTTGTTCAGCATTGTCTCCAAACTAAAAGCAGTGTTATTGCTGCTTATACCCCAGATTGACAGCTGGAGCATTTCTACACTCCAGAATTAAACTGGTTTAACAGACCTTAACCTCTCCTGTGGAACCATGGGAACTGTAGTTCTCTCTGGGAGGATCTGGGTACACTGAGTACATAACTGAATTCTCAGCTACTTAAGTAAACTATAGTTCCCAAAAATCTTAAGGGGGAAGCCAGGACTGGGTTAAGCCCACTAGCAGTTTGCAGTATGGATACACCAAGGATGTTAGTTGCTGGAGACAGGAGATGGGAGTGAACAGGAGAACTTGGAAGTGTTACTTTTTGGAACTACAGATCCCAGAATCCCCCAGCCAGCCAGGCCAGCTGTAACTTTTCCATGGTCTGAAGTAGGGAGGGGTGTTCCATTGCACAAGTGCACAAGGAGGAGAGACTGGGATGGAGTTAGATCTAAAATCTGGGGTGCAACAGTGGAAGCACAGTGGAGGTATTTGCTTCCCTCACCAAAATTATCTCTTTGTTGCGCTGCCCATGAGGATCAATTTCGGAGTGAATCCTACCCTGAGGTAAGATGGGAGTCACCCCCTTGTCCAATGGAAGAAAACTTGCCTCGCCTCTGTACCTATTCTGCAGCTGTTTGGAGTAAATCTTCAGTGAGTTAGTTCTCCTCCAGAGAGGATGGAGGGCTAAAGAAGAAGAGACTGAGTATCCTTGTTCATGATAAATATATATGACTGTGATGTTTCTTTTGCACATTACAAGGTGAGGGCTTCACCTGATAGCCAGCTGAAGCTGGATCTTCCCTAACTGACTCCAAAGCCCATGCCTCTAGCTTAGGTGTAGATTCCAGGCACTGCAAGGCCTCAAGGGTCATCATGCAAAATCACTCTTGAGGGGAGGGTACTCTGAGGATGGGCCACAACACCATGGAAATGACACACCTAAACGGTAGTTTTTGTGGAGGTACACTACCCTTCCCTTCTTTTTCACACTGTTGGGGCCTGGTTTCCATTCTCTGTCTCTGGAAACTGCCTGGTATGGTAGGAAAGGGAGGAAGAGCATGGATGATATTGATGGGAAGTGGGGTGTAAAAGAAGAGGAGGCAGCGTGCATGAAGGCTCCCCAGGCTGGTAAGTGGATGCCAGATGGGGGAAGAGTGAGACAGGCTTTCAAATGGTGCTTAGGAAGTTGTGAGAGATGTGGATTGTCCCATGATGCTCAATATCTCATGCTCCCTCATACTCTAGGATTCAAGCCAAATTGGCCTTCTGAAGGAGCTGTTGGACCTGCAGAAAGACATGGTAGTGATGCTGCTGTCCTTACTGGAAGGTGAGAATTCTGTACCACTTTGAAGGAACCCTGGGCTCCATACCCCATAGCAGCTTCTCAGGAGAGACCCCTAGCTCAGTGGTGCAGCATCTGTTTCACATGTGTAAGGTCTGAGGACTAATCTTCGGCATGTCCAGTTAAAGGACACACTTCCGTCCATCTTTCAATGCATCCCTCTCACAAGGCACAATACCAGCCCACATGCCACTTGTGTATTTTTCTTCTCCATTCTTTCCCATTCCTAAATTCTTTATCTTCTGTGTACCTATTTAGGGAATGTGGTGAATGGTACCATCGCCCGGCAGATGGTGGACATGTTGGTAGAATCTTCCAGCAACGTAGAGATGATTCTCAAGTTCTTTGATATGTTCTTGAAGTTGAAGGACATTGTGGCCTCGGATGCCTTCCGAGACTACATCACAGATCCTCGGGGACTCATATCCAAGAAGGATTTCCAGAAAGCCATGGACAGCCAGAAGCAGTATACACCATCTGAGATCCAGTTCTTGCTCTCTTGTTCAGAGGCTGACGAGAATGAGATGATTGACTATGAGGAGTTTGCCAACCGCTTCCAAGAGCCCGCCAAAGACATTGGTTTCAATATTGCTGTGCTGCTGACCAACCTCTCTGAGCATATGCCTCATGACAACCGCCTCAAAACCTTCTTGGAACTGGCAGAGTGCATCATCAACTACTTCAGCCCCTATCTGGGCCGCATTGAGATCATGGGTGCCAGCAAACGTATTGAGCGCATCTACTTTGAGATCAGTGAGACCAACAAGGCCCAGTGGGAAATGCCTCAGGTCAAAGAGTCCAAGCGGCAGTTCATCTTTGATGTGGTCAATGAGGGGGGAGAGTCAGAGAAGATGGAGCTTTTCATCAACTTCTGCGAGGACACCATCTTTGAGATGCAGATTGCAGCACAGATTTCTGAGGAGGAAGGGCGGGAGGAGCAAGAGGAGGAGGAAGAAGGAGAAGTGGCAGAAGCAGGGGAAGCTGAGAAAGCATCGGCACCATCAGAGGCTTCTTCAGCTTTTGGGGAGTTTTTGGAGAGTGTCCTGAACTTCTTCCGAATGTTCACTTACCGCAACATCCGCCGGCAGTTCCGTAAAGTCAAGAAGATGACGGTGAAGGAGATGGCCATGGGCATTGCCACCTTCATTTACACCATTTTGATGGGCATCCTCTTTTTCTTCTACAACATCTTCAAGGGCATCTTCCTCCTCATCTGGAACACACTTTTCGGTGGTGGCCTGGTAGAAGAGGCCAAGAAGATCACGGTGACTGAACTGTTGGCTAGTATGCCTGACCCCACGCAGGACGAGGTACATGGGGACGTAGCCCCGTCCGAAGAGGTTGAACAAGTGGTGGAGGAAGGGGAAGAAATAGAGATAATTGAACCCGGCAAAGAGGAAGCACCCACTGAAGGAGGAGAAGGCTTTGGAGTAGACCTGAAGAAAGAGCATTTCCGGTCTATGGCTCCTGACGCACCTGGTGGGCTTGGAGATATGGGCGATACAACCCCTGTGGAACCACCTACACCTGAAGGATCGCCCATCCTTAAGAGAAAACTAGGAGTATGTTTGGGTCTTGAGATGGTGTCTGGGTAGTGGTGGGAATTTCTGGGCTTTTACCTAGATCGGCTTTTCTCAGCCTGATATCCTTCAGATGTTTTGGGCTACAATGTTCATTGTCCCCAGCCAGCCACATTGTACACATGAAGGGAGCATTTTGAGTTTGGAAGCGCTGAGACTTTCTGTTCTTGTCTAATCTCCCATTGATACATACAGGGTGTTCAAAATCACACTGTCCAGAAACTTACATTATCATATGCAGCTTTTGCTTATCTTTCTAAGCTCTGAGATTCCAAATTCTTGGGTCTCTGTTTGGAGGAACTGGGGGTGGGGGAGCAGCTAGGATTAAGGACTTCCAAATTAACAAAAGGGTAGACTGGGATAATTAATTGTTTGTACTAGTGCTGGCATTATTGTATATCAGCAGGCATTAAGCAGCACTTTATAGTCATCATTTGAAGAAACTGAACCCTGCCCGGAAGCTTACAGTGAGAAACTGTTCACATCCTGTCCCAGGCTGTCTTAGCACCCTTCTCTTTTATTTGTCCCAGCTACAGAGTGCTTTTCCAATACCAAACATGGCCTCTTTTCTTACCCTCTGCTTGTAATGTTTCCCCTACTTGGCTGCACACACTTGCACCCATTTTATTCCCCACTCTCTTGCTATTATACGTCTCTGACCTCTGTTCTTCCTCTGCAGGTGGATGGAGAGGAAGAAATAGTGGAGCCAGAGAAGATTGAAGAGCCGTCTGTAGAACCAGAGAAAGCTGAGTGAGTGATGGTGATCGGTGTGTGCATGAGAGAGAACACAGTAGGATGAGGCTGCATGGTTCTTGTATGTATTCCACAGTTCCACAAACACTAGGAACAAAATCCTTTGTGAGAATTTCAGTTTTTATGATATTTTTTAAAAAGACAAGCAAACAAACAAGAAGTTTCTAGCCGTTATAGTTACAAAGATAAGCTGGGAAGCATATGGGCAACCTCAGCTAGAAGAGCTCCGGGCTACGATTTTCAGTTCTGGCTGGAATCGGAGTGGAGTCAAAAAGTTTATGCTTTGCAAAATAAATTATGCAAAATGAAAGGGAAGAGAAGCAGCACGTCTGCACAGTTTGTCCAGATTCTAAAATTTGGAGTCTCTCTCGCAGAGGGAAGAATTTACATCTGGCTGACATTAAGGAATATTGGGCGAGAGGGTGGATTTGAACCAGACTTCTCACGGATATCAAGCTTTCCCAAACAATCTTCCCTATACTGCTGTTGAGGGGAAGGAACAGGGTTTGGAACTTCTTAAAATGTTCCATTGTCTCAGTTGCCCATTTCAATTACCTTATTCCTTTTTAATTTTATGCTGCCCTTCATCAGGTTTTCTTCCAGAGTTGTTTACACAGTTAAAATAGGCAAACAATATGGAAAATCCAAGCAGAAGTATAAAACAGAGCAATCAACAGTATTTTAAAATGACTAAAATATCTTGTGAGAGAGAGATTGAGAGACAGAGGGAGAGAGGGAGAGTTCATAGAATCACAGAATCTTAAGAGTTGGAAGTGACCACAAGAACCATCTCTCCAACCAGCTGCCATGCAGGATGCACAGCTAAAGTGCTCCCTCCTGAAAGATGCCCACCCAACCTCTGTTTAAGGACCTCCAAAGATGGAGAGTCCATCACATTCTGTGGCAATATATTCCACTGTCAAACAGCTCTTAAAGAAGTTCCTCCTAATGTTTAGGTGGAATCTCTTTTCTTAAAATGTGAATCCATTGGTTTGTGTTCTCTGCTACTGGCCACAGGTTGTCCTATTTGGTAGGAAGGACAACTGAGAAATTCCGCATGGGTATGTAGACATTAGAATTTGAAAGTTTTGAAACTTCCTAGAACTTTTTGGACTATGTCCAAAAGGAAGTTACTTTTTGGACTATGCCTCCCAGAAATCCCAGGCTGCTCATGCTGGCTGGGAATTTCTATGAACTATAGTCCAAACACTAACTTTTTTGATGCTCTAACAGGACATTCCACTATAAAAGGGCTGTGGGAATAGACAATCACTTAGCTAGCTGGCTGAGGTAAAGCATGACAATATATCTTCCACCCCACCATGTCTCCCCACTTCCAGTGCTGAAAATGGGGAAAAGGCAGCAAAGGAGGAGGAGGAAGAGAAGAAGGAGGAAGAGCCCAAAGAAGAAGAGCCCAAAGAACCAGTCAAGGAGAAGAAGAAGGTGACCCAGCGGGAGAAGAAGGAGTCCGAGACAGCAGGCTCAGAATTTTGGAACGAGCTGGAAATCCAGAGGATAAAATTTCTGGTGGGTTCTGTTTGGGTTAAGGGGTTCTGGAAGATGTGGAGAATCACAGTATGCGTTATGTAGCTATTCCTCTCTTTCCCCACGGGACACTGGGAAGAGTAGTTCTGTGGGGGTAAGCGCCCTCACCAAACTGCAGTTTCCAGGATTCATGGGGAGAAGCCATGATATTTGAACTATCACCAAGTCAGGATACTGAAGTTGCACAGATACACTCATAGAGACCAGGAGGTCCTGGGGCATTATATGTCTGTGAATATGTATAATAACATCCACAACCATTCCCTAGAGAGGAGCTTTTTTGCTGGTGGACTCAGGTTGTCCCGTATGGTATGGTGAGGCTTAATTTGAGATCGGTTCCTAGCCCCAAAACTTGCTTAGTTACTCTTAGAGCCAGAGCTTGGGAAAGATAGACCTCCAGACCACAACTCCCAAAATCTCTTTGTCAGCATGGCCACCAGAATTACAGTCCAAAAATGTAACGTCTCTGAGCAGAGGGATCTTGTAGCATTGTAGAGACTGAGAGCATACATCTGATGATATAGACAGAATCTATGAAAGCTTATGCTACGGACACCTTTCTCTCAGTTTGGAAAGGGGCGTGTTGTTGTGTGCCTTCAGGCCATTTCTGCCTATGGCGGCCCTAAAGCTATCATGAGGTTGTCTTAGCAAGATTTGTTCAAGAGGATTTGCCTTTGCCTTCCTCTGAAGCTGAAAGAATGTGACGCACTCAAGGTCACCCAATGGGTTTCCATCAATTTGAACTATGGTCTCCGGTATCCTAAGTTCAGTGCTCAAACCACTATACCACGTGAGCTCTCACAGGGGCTACAAGATCTCTTTGTGCACTGATAAAGACTAACATGGCTACATCTCTGACATATATAGACAATTAACGCCGACCTCTTATGGGCCAGAACACACTCCTACAGCAGGGATGGGACGGTATCCATGCCTTGCCCTGGCCTATTGCACTTCCTCCTGGTGATCCAAATTAGGATGAATTGTGCAGAGCCAGCAGCTACATTCCATGCAGATATGTTGTGAGATTCTGTTTTCCTTGGGTTGGATGCAAGATGTCGGTCTCTTTACTCTGAGGTGTTTAGGCTTCTGTATGTTTAAAGGATGTTACACCCACAGCTGCTTTACCCTGATCTTACCAATCCATCTTTTCAGAACTATCTGTCTAGGAATTTCTACAACCTCCGCTTCCTTGCCCTCTTCTTGGCCTTCGCGATCAACTTCATCCTGCTTTTCTACAAGGTAAAAGACCTGAAAATGTGTTATGCGGTAACTAGAGAGAACAGAAATATTTAGAAGGACAGAATATTGAATCAGTCCTGGCCATTTGCCAAAGTGAAGGCCAGACAATTAAGACTTCTCTCACGGTTTGGGAAATATGTGAAAAGACAGAAAGAAAGCTGTCTTCTGGAGGAATGGATGCATCTGTGGGAGACTAGAGCCCTGCATTAGGCCCCCAGGAGATCTTGGAGGGCTGCACCCCCACCCCACACCCCTTTAAATATATTGTTTTATTTTAAAAAAAAGCAAATACCCTTTAAGGGGCATGGAAGAATTTTCACCATGTTTTTAACACCCTTCCAGACCATTTTAAGTCCAGGGAGTTTTGTTTTAATCAAAAGAGGTAGCCCTGGGAAGCATGGGGGGGGGGGGGGTTAAAAAAAAATTCTTGACCCCTGGGGGTCCACAAACATGGTGGGGTGGGGGTCATGTGGCCACCCCTGGCCTACTGTGTTGTAACAAAGCCTGCAAAGTCAAAGGAGCTGGTCTGAATCTGTGCAGAAAACCACTGACAAGGAAGAGAGAGGCAACCCTGAGAGGGCAGTCATCACAGTGGTGAGAACAGATGGCCACAAGAGGGTGGAAGCCAAGACTGAGGACTTTTTAGCTCAGTGGATGAATCATAAGCCTAAAAACAAGATTTTCGTGGTTGAGTTCATGTTCATTTCTGGCCCAACTTCCTCCCCTTCTATCATTTATACTGCTCAGGTGTCAGACACGCCTCCAGGTGAGGAGGAGTTTGAGGGCTCTGGCTTTGAAGGGGAGCTGGATGCAGCCTCTGGTGCTGGCTCAGGCTTTGGTGGAGACGACGATGGCGGGGATGGTAATGGAAATGGCAATGGGGATGAAGACGATGAAGACAGCGTGGTCTACTACTTCCTGGAGGAGAGCACAGGCTACATGCAGCCGGCCTTGCAGTTTCTAGCAATCATCCACACCCTTGTGGCCTTCCTTTGCATCATTGGCTACAACTGCCTCAAAGTCCCCCTGGTCATCTTCAAGCGCGAGAAGGAGCTGGCACGCAAGCTGGAGTTTGATGGGCTTTACATCACTGAGCAGCCTGAGGACGATGACATCAAGGGCCAGTGGGACCGCCTGGTGCTCAACGCCCCGTGAGTCCTTCTCTGGGATGGGGAAGAGAAAGGTGGGAACTGGGGTTACCAGGTCATGACTACTGCATTATCTTTCCTTGCCAGGTCATTCCCAAGCAATTATTGGGATAAATTCATCAAGAGAAAGGTGAGAACTTCAACCAGATCTATTTCGGATGAGGAAAGGGGGTGTGTGAAAAACTTGGATGGGGGAATGTTGCATGCTTGGGTGGTTAATGCAATCAAGAGCCTGGCTGGCTGCAGGGCTATCAAGGACAGCTTTTTCCAAAGCCCCAGTTGTTCCGTCTCTGCAGGTGCTTGAGAAATACGGTGACATCTATGGACGGGAGAGAATTGCAGAACTGCTGGGAATGGATTTGGCCAGCCTGGAAATCTCAGCACAGAATGAGAAAAAACCTGAGCCAGACAAGTCTTTCCTTACTTGGTGAGAAGGAGGGGCAGAATGGGTGGTGCTGCTGAGGAAAGTGGGGGAGTGGATATTGGTTGAGTGCAAGAAAGGTGTAATAGCTTCGGGTTTCATCGATACCTGACTATAAGTCCTTCCCACACACAAACGAATAGTACATGGAGGTTTGCCCTGAAAGCCCATTCAGCAAAGAGCCACAGTCAAGTCTGACATCCAAGTTGGTGGATGTCTAAACAATGATGCTCTTGCTTGGCAATCTGAAAATTTTCACTGTTTTGATGCTCATGCTTTTGCTTGCAATCTGAGAATTTTCACTGTTTGATGCTCATATTTTACATTTGCAAATGTGCATATGACAAGAACGCTGGTGGGTTGGTCCCTAAAAATGTGACATGTGAATATGTCTGCTTTTATAAAATGATACTTGTCTTGAGTATTCCAGGCAGGTAGAAATTATGATTATTCACATAAAGTGAGCTCATGTTCATACATGGGGCCTTGCACACATTTTGCAGAGGCAGACCTGGAAAAGCTAAGAAAACAAAACACATATTCATGAGCATATTAGTAGCAGTAGGGTAGCAGCAGCACTAGCATCTAGATTTATATTCCACCATTGCTCTGGTTGGCTCTAGACTGCATGTATAGCTTTTCCTCCTCCCTCTTTTATCTTCAGAACAACAACCCTGTGAGGTGGGTCAGGCCGAGAGATCGAAGATTGATCAGCTCAAGGTCACCCAGTCAGTTTCATGGCTCAGTAGGGACTTGAACCAGGATCTCTAAGTCACGTCCAACACCGTCACCTCTATATTGCATGTTTAAACCATGTTTGGTGTGTTTATAACAAAACATAGGAAGTGTATATGTGCTTGCACACACAGACCTTCCTGCTCACCCATCTCCTTTCTGTCCCTCAGGATCACCTCTATTGACCTCAAATACAAGATCTGGAAGTTTGGAGTGATCTTCACAGACAACGTGAGTGAGAAGATGCAGCTAGAAGTCAGATTGGTGGCCGAGTGTAGGACATTAAGCATTGGAGTTACCCTTATTTATACCTGTTGGTGCCTCATCTTCGCAAAGTCCCATATAGGGGAAGCCAGTCAGGCCCTCCTCCTCCTCCCCTGTTCCTTGTAGACTGTGGTTCTTTTAGGATAACAGAAGTGCACATTCACAGATGAGAGATTGCACTTTGTGAATTCCTTTTATCTACATGTTTTCTGAGCAAACAAATGCAACAAATGCAACACAGAATCTAGCATTTTCTTTACAAGAAAAGTTTCTAGATCTCACAGTTGTGATGAAAAGAGTGGACTCTGCAACCTGCTCTAACCTCTATGCTCCTCTCCTGACCAGTTGCATATTCAAAAGAAAAGAATTGAATTTAAATGTCTAAATTACTTGAAAACTAGAATAATTTGTTCTGAACTCAAATTTGCTATGCAAAATTAATGAGTCATAGATGTATATTGGATTGACATGAGTGACTTTTGCAGGTGTTGTCTGGCCAGGGTTGACTCTTGCACCCATCCTGTTCAGCAGCTAGATTTGCCAGGGAGAAACCTACTTTGACCAGTCATCCCTCAGAGTGGGATCCTATTATGCCTTACTGTTATGGATCATACTCTTTTTTCTCTGGGGACTTGCCAATTGAGGGACCAGGTAATGCTGTCCAGATTTATCTCTGGAGCTGCCAGCTGCTGACACCTGTAATGTGGCAGTACCTGTGGAACTGTTGTCTGCTGTACACACATATGAGTGGTAGTGAAACCTTCAGACTTGTGCCACTGAAGAGTCTTTCACACACGACACACCATTGACCAGTGCACTGGGTTCTCTGTCCTGCCTCCATTGCAACTTCTTCCTTTCTCATTCCAGTCCTTCCTGTATCTCTTCTGGTACATGGTGATGTCTGTCCTCGGCCACTACAACAACTTCTTTTTTGCTTCCCATCTCCTGGACATCGCCATGGGTGTCAAGACGCTGAGGACCATCCTGTCATCTGTCACTCACAATGGCAAACAGGTAGGGCATGATGGGCTGCACAGGTAAACAGCCCAAGAGATGGGGATCTTTAACATTTTGCTCTTCAATGCCAAGAAGTGCACCTGGGAAATCTTTGGGAAGCAGATGTGGGGCTTGGTGGTGGGAAACTGTGGAACAGTGTTCAGAAAAGTTACTTTTTTTGGACTACTTCCCCTCTTTGGATGGAGATCTAAGCTGGCCATTCACCTGATCACACAAGATGAAAAGAGAGGAACAAGACTGCAGTTGCCCAGCAACTGCATAATATGCTCTTCCTTTCCTCTTCTGCAAAAGCTCCAGATCGATGGCTGAACTGGTCATAAAACAGGAATAGGTAGGAAGAAGACAAGAGCTGCCCAACTCATACACATAAGCCCATTCTACTGAATCAGCCTTTTGGAGAAATGTGATTAGAAGAAATTCAAGGCTCTTTCTTTCATCAGCTCTTCTAGTGATAAATTTTATTCCATGTCTTCATTAAAATCTTCAGCTGTTGTAAATTGCTTTCAAGCAGTGATGTAGATTTAGGTTTGTTGTTAATTAACTGTTTAATTTTGTCACATTAAAATGTATATGTATATTAAGAAGAATCAGCTTTGCATTGCACAAGTGAGGGCCAAACTACCCATAACACTGAACTGCATGCCACTGCAGCTCAGTAGCCCTTTCTGAAATGATGATAGTGGGCAACTGAGAGCCCTAATAAATATGTGTTTGAAATTTTGTAGCTGGAGAATTGCGGGAAACTATTTTGAGTGAGAAAATAGTAAATGAGGAAAGAGCTAAGCCTGCAGCAACCCCCCTCCAGTTACTGCTTCAGCCAAAGGAAAACATATGCATGTCGTTTCCAGTTGAGTGGAAATGCTTGGCTGCCATAAGGAACTTTAGAAAACCTTGCTGGATTAAAGCAAATGCCCGTCTGTTCCAGTAGCCACTCTCTAATAAGTGAGCCAGTGTGGTGTAGTTGTTTTGAGTACTTGTTTGGGGCTCTGGGAGACTAGAGTTCAAATCTCTACTCAGCCACAGAAACCTACTGGGTGACCTTGGGCAAGTCCCACTCTTTCAGCCTCAGAGGAACGCAATGGCAAGCCCCTTCTGAACAAATCTTGCCAAGAAAAGCTCATGATATGTTTGCCTTAGGGTCATCTTAAGCCAGAAATAACCTGAAGGCACAAACAACAACAAGAATAAGCCACTTTAATCCCCCAGGAAGCCCACAAGCAGGCTCGGAGAGTAATAGCCCTTTTCCACTGTTGTTTCCCTGCCAATGGTATTCATAGGTGGCCTGCTTGTGATCCTGGGGGTGACATATAGCCACCCCACAACTTCATTTACGATGTGTCTGATAAACTCCTTTTGCACATGCCTCATTTTTCCTTAGTTGGTGATGACAGTGGGGCTGCTGGCGGTGGTGGTATACCTCTACACTGTGGTCGCCTTCAACTTTTTCCGCAAGTTCTACAACAAGAGCGAGGATGAAGACGAGCCTGACATGAAATGTGATGACATGATGACGGTGAGACGGAGGCAGAGAGCTGTAGTGAACAGGGCTGGAACATGGAACAGTTTCTGAGAGAACTCAAAGTGGCCTGGGAGAGCCTTTGCTTCCCTGTGTGGATACACACAACGTTGAGTGTGTTCCGCTGTTGCTTCTGATCAAACAAATACGATCAGTTGTTTGATACAAGAACTTGCCAGTCTTGTTCACATTTGGGGCCAAAGTGTCATACTGTAAAACATCACAAGAATGACAGTCCCTCCCTTAACTCTGAAAGAACACCTGTTTGTCTCTAGGTTGAAGATGAAGGAACGAGGTAAAAAGCAAAGCTCGAAAAAGTAACTTTCAAGCTGTGATAGAGAGAGGTCAGAATGCTGTCATAACCCTGATGTAGGCTCTGAGAATTGGAGTGCAGACGCCAAGTCATTTAACGGGAATGAATTAACACTTGACAGTCATAAATTGCAAAAGAACATAGGCTTGCAGGATTTCTGGAGAATCCCCACCTGTGTTAAGCAGGGGTGAGGAAAAGAAGAGGAGGCAGGATTGTGCTTCCATTCAGTAGTAACTAGGAAGGGCAGTCAGGCAATACTGTAGCCATGAAGCTATGGCTTAGCTGTAGCTTAGTAATAATGTTTGAACAGCAGAATAGCTGCTAGTCCGAGATTACATTCTTGCCAGGTGACACAGCCACACTAGGCTTCTCTTGGTGTCCCAGATGAGGAGAAGAGACTGCTGGGAGCATGCGTAGCCCAAGAGTTTCTCTTTTCAAAGGCTCATCCTTTGGTAATGACAGCAGAGTGTGGGGCAGGGGTAAAGGCTGAGGTTCTGGCAATCCTTTCCCTTCCTGATCCTGAGATCAGGAGGCAGGACCACCATGGTTGGACACAAAGAACTTGACAATGAAATCAGGTTCCATCAATGGCCAGCCATGTGATTCTGAGACATTCACAGCCCAGGTCTTGAAGGCAACATTTCTCTCCCAGCATCTGGACTTTGGAGGGAAATTATCTCTAAAGACCAAAGTTTCCAGCTACCAATTGTGGCTGGGGACCCATTGAGAGAGCAATCCTCCCTAACATAAACTTTTCTCATGCTTTTTAGTTCTGCACTCAAATGCTTATGAGCGACGTGGGAGTTAGAATTCATTGTTAGTGGTATCAAGCATTAGTCTTGGGGTGGGGAAAAGAGGAACTTCTTTTGGAAGATTTGTTGCAGGGCTAAAGGTCCTGATTTTGTCTTATCTTGGTGCCCCCTGACGCTCTCCCTCCCTCCCTGCCTCTCTCTCTCCACACCACAGTGTTACCTATTTCACATGTATGTTGGGGTCCGGGCTGGCGGGGGCATCGGTGACGAGATTGAGGACCCCGCAGGTGATGAGTACGAGCTGTATCGTGTGATCTTTGACATCACTTTCTTCTTCTTTGTCATTGTCATTCTCCTGGCCATTATCCAAGGTGAGCCATTTGGTCCTCTTTCCTTGGACCACTGCCTCTTACAAGACACGGGGGGGTGTTTCAGATGGGAGAGAGTGTGAGTCCATACTGAGGCCAGCCCAGAACTTTCTCTCATCTTTGTCCTTTCCTCCCCTCTTCCCACTCATCCCCAGGTTTGATCATTGATGCCTTTGGGGAGCTGAGAGACCAGCAGGAGCAGGTGAAGGAGGACATGGAGGTAAGCTGGCTCAGATCTTGTTCCAAGAGCTTAACTGTCTAGCTCATATCTGTTTATGTTGCCAGCTGTAATTGATAAAGCTCCAGGTGACTGATCAGTAAAAAGCCCATTTTCATCAGTGGGTCAACATGTCAAGGGTGCCTCTTTGCCTCCCTTACTTGGCTCCTAACAAGTAAGGGAAAATAAAATCTTGGAAAGGGTCTTTTGTTCTAGAAATAAGAAGTTGCTTAAATAAAAATTTGTTCCAAACAGTACCAATACTGGGGGGTTTGCTTATATACAAATTGCATATGAGGAATCAATGCCAATTGTTCAGCTAGTTGACAGCTTTTGTTCCTTTCCTTCCTATTGATGCATGGCTGTTTGGGGTTTGAGAAGATTCTCTTTCGCCACCTCTCCATTATTTTAAAGGGGAATGAAATTTTAGAGGGTTTTAGAGAACCAAACTGGGTTTGGGTGGAGGCTCTCTGGAGGAACTAGAACCCAAGCACCATCTTAGCCTTATCATTTTTCTCATGGCTGTTTTTGACCCGATAGACCAAATGTTTCATCTGTGGAATCGGGAGTGACTACTTTGACACGACACCACACGGCTTTGACACCCACACGCTGGAAGAGCATAACTTGGCAAATTACATGTAAGCTACTGGTTGGGAATGAGGTGGCCTCACTTCTTGTCATTCTTTTCTCAGAGTTCTCCCACAGTAATCTGCATCCAAGGGGAGGTGGTCCTGTGGGGGCAGTTCACACAGGCTTATGTAGCTCATGCTGCCTTAACTTTCAGGTGGTCTCTGTCATGCTGCCATGATATTCAGGGGCCTGTTTGACTTCCTTAAAAAAAGAAAGAAAAGCAGTGTTGTCCTTAGGGGGTGACACAAAAGCCATCTATGGTAGGAATCTCATGTGTGCAAGTTTTCCCTTGGTATTGCATGGGTATGAAGTTGCCCAAGATGCATGCAAAGAAACAAGCAGGTACATGCTAACCACAAAGACTAGCTGTCATGCTACCCAGAAGATGCCCACATAATCCATCAAGACTGGGATGAAGGCAATAAGCGGGAGCACAAGACAGCTGCTATGAAAATGCAGTTGCCCCTCTTCCTGTACTATTTTGTTTCCAAACTTAGCTTGAAACTGTATCATCCACACTGTCCTTTTCAGGCAACTTTCCTTACCAAGTTTGAGGGGTTTAGAGAAGAAGTTTCCTTTTTAATGCAGGACATTCCCTCCTAGAAGCAAGGGAGAAATGCTTCTGTTATCAAAACCTCTGGCCCTTCATCATCTGCCTCTTTCCTCTCTCCAGGTTCTTCCTCATGTATCTCATCAACAAGGATGAAACGGAGCACACTGGCCAGGTGAGAGGGACCCCTGATCTTGCTGGAGATGGGAAAGTGGGAACTGTTGTCTGGATGTCGCCCAGAGGTTCCCCTTGTCAGTTTAAGAGCCTGGAATAGGGGTCAGCCACTGGCAGCCCTGGGCCACCATGTTGTCCTTCCCCCCAAAATGGTTTGAGATGAAAGAAATTTGGCAGCTGGCTGGTGGAAGTGTGTTGAGGAGGGCACAGTTTCCTGGCCAACTTCCAGCCCCCTCAGACTGACAAATAAGCCTTCCCTTGCTATACTTTGGCTTCTTACCTAGAATGGTCCAGCTACTACTGCTGCTGCTGCAGAGCAGGGCAGGCTGTGGCCAGTCCTTGTGGCAGGCCATCATCTCTGCAGCCCTTTTGTTAGAAATGGGCAGGTTGTGAGGAGCAGCCTCCTGCCCATTGTTGCTGAGCATCCTATCATGGCACACCAGTCCTCAGAGTGGCCATTATTGTCTCACCAACCTTCTGTCTCTCCATCCACCACAGGAGTCCTATGTCTGGAAGATGTACCAAGAGCGGTGCTGGGACTTCTTCCCTGCCGGCGACTGTTTCCGCAAGCAGTATGAAGATCAGCTCGGCTAGAAACTTCCCTGCGGTGTCCCAAAGAGGGAAGTGCCTGCCCAGCCTCCACCTTCCTTGCCCTCTTTCTTCAGCCCTGGGCGGATGGGGGCAGAGCCGATGCAGGCTGGCACACCCAATCAGACCTTTTCTCTTTTAAAAAGTGGTGGGAAAGTGGGAGAAGCTGCTTTGTCCATCCACCCACCCGGTTGTTGCCATCGTCTCTTGTGTGTCCTGCTGCTGTCCCCCTCTCCCTGCCCCCCCCCCGCCACACAGCCAGACCCAGCTGTCTCAATCCCTGGACTGAGGAGACAGGCATTCCCGCCCCCTGGGAAAAAGACTTGATGGTTCAGGGCTGAAGGGTGGCAGTTAAGTTTAATGCTTGGCCAGTAACTCTTTCCACCTCTTTCCTGTCCCATGGGGGTGTCCATGCAATATTTCCCTTCCAGGGTCAAAGGACCCCCCCAGTTTCAAGTGCCTTTTATAGACTCTTAACCCTAGGGGAAGAGAGGCCTTTGGGGGTGGGAGCCAGATGCTATTTTTGGTTGAAGAGGAGGGGAAGGGGAGAGTTATTTTGCTGCTGTCTGTCAGCCATCTTGCTACTGACTGGAAAAGCAGATGGCTCATAAGGGGGGAAGAGAGGAAGAAAAATGCTGGCCTTCTAGAGCAGGTTCCAGGGGGAAGCACTACTGCAGCCCACTCCCACATCCGTACCCTTTGCAGTATTGGCCTATCCCGCTCCAAGCTGTGTCTCATTTGTGGGACTTAGGGTTTGTGTGGTGATGGGGGACTTGTCTGTGCTAGCAGTTTTTCTGGGGAGACACCATGAAGCCCATCCCGATTCACCTCATGTGTTTTTATGTGTGTGTGTAAGGAGCCAGTGGTTCCAGAACAGAGTGAGTATCACACTTCTGTGAACCAGGGTCCCACTCCACTCCTGTCTTGTCACCCACTGCATCCTGCTGCCGGTACCGTACAAAGTTGTAAGTGGGGGCTGTCACAGGGACAGCTGGGACTCCAGACATCTCTGTCCTTTCACCCTCCTGAGCACAGCTTGGTTCCCTGCCAATAAAACCATAGACTGCTGCAGCCGTAGAGTGGGTGTCCTCCTTGCGTCTAGCCAATAGAAGCTATTCCTCTTTTGTCTGGCACCTGGAGATGCTAGTAACGCACACAGGCATGCATGCATGCATCTTGCAATGAGCAAGGTTTGTGGTCATCCTCCTTCCTAGGTTCTCATTCAGTTCACACATGCAGGTGCAGCCTGAATCAGCAAGTGGAATTTGACACTGTTTAGTAAAGGTTTGGAGCAGCATTATTCAGAACCTTCCCCTCCAGGGCACTGTGCACAATTACCCAGCCCAAATGCTCACTGTCACACAAAATGCATCTCTCAGTCATCCTCCATGGCTTTGTCTGCAATAGACCCAAGGCAGCACCAGGATTATAAGCCAGGCACTGATAGGGTAGCTTTGCCACACCAAGAGGCAGGTCTCTGTTTTAGACAGAAATGAGGAGAGAGAGCAAAGAACTAATTGAAAGGAGAGAGGGGATGAGCACATTCTTTACTAGGTGAAGCTTGTACGTAAAAGGAAGAGATGAAGCCAGGAAAGTGACATCCCTTTGTGCCTCCTGGAGAAACTACTGAGGCTTGTGCCTGGCCAAATGAAATACAAAGTGGTTTTCACAATCCAGTCCTTTTCTCACTGGCTTTTGGAGCAATGCTGAGGCTTGTGACAGACAGCTTCCACTCACATCTCCATACCCCATATCGCCTCCTGCAAGGCTGCCCATGTCAAAGAGAGGGAGGCAGCTCCGTGGGCTCAGGAAATATATGTTTGACGAGTGTCATTCTGGCACGTAGAGGTTGCTGGTTGAGTCAGACTCGTCTACAGGCCGTGTCTCTAACACAACAATGCTGGTGGAAGAAGGAGAAGAATTAACAGTGCAAACCTGAACTAAGGTTTGCTTAGGATGGTATTAGTTTAAGAGCTCAGGGCAGGGTGCCTCCAAGTGGAGAATGCTGTACCAGCATTGCATCTCATAGTTGGTATGGTATAGCCACTCCTGAACATTTTCTGAGTTAGGGTAGGATCCCTCTCACTTACCTCCCTGCATACTTAGGTCACCACCATCACCATCCTGGTAAAATCTGAACCTGCTAGAAGTGGCAGGTCTTTGGCCACAGTGTAACGCAGTGATTTCTCTCTGTAGTAGTTTCTGATAGCTGGCTATTATAAATTTGTCTAGTCCTATCAGATAAATTGTTTACAAAAGTGGTAGGTTGTGACAGAAAGTACCCAGGTTCATACTATAAGCATTTTTGGGCCATATGGTAAGGCTTTTGCAAGGTACCAGCTGAGACAAGTCTACTTTAGAGTGATGAGACAACCAAACTAAGATCTTGTATTCAGTTATGCACAGCATAACACTCAGCATATGTGCAGCCCTGCATTTTCTCTCTCCAGATGTTTTTGGGTTTATTTCATTCTGTCCAGAGAACTCTAAGGGAAATGCGAAGCAATCCTTGCCACTTGGTTTCCTTCCCAGTCATTTAAGGGCCTTAGCAGTGTTCAGCGTGGCTTGACAGCTGCTGGAGTAACAGACATGCCCCATCCAAACCAAGACATATGTACCTGTAACCTCAAGTTACACATACGTATGTCACCAACAGTATTCCAGACACAAGGAAGCTCCCCAAGTTATAGTTGGTCCCATCACAGTGGCTGTCATTGAAAGTGGGAGAAAGAGAACAGCTCCCAAAATCTGCTTGGCTCCAGAGCCCTTCCGGAAGCAGAAGGAATGATGCTTGTGCTTGAGTCAAGCTTGGAGAGTTGCCAAGCAACTGTGGCCACAGCAAGAGGAACAGCTGGGGGAGAGCAAAATGAAGACGCTGCCTCCCAAATAAGAATTCTACCCCTTTCATGAAATTTTCCTTCAGTCCTCATATTTGAGACACCGATAATCATTAATACCTATAAACGTACATTTGCTGTGTTGGCAAGCTTATAGTAACTCTGCCCGTCCCTTGGACGCCTAAACTGTATTTCTAAATGGAAGTTTTAAGTTACTGCCATGCTAGAATATTTTTAAGAAATGGCATATGGAAGATGCAGCTGCTTTCTGCTGCTCCAGAGGCTAGGCCACAAAGTAATGGATTCAAACTACAGGAAAAGAGATTCCATCTAAACATTAGGAAGAACTATTCAACAGTGGAATACGTTGCCTCACAGTGCGGTGGGTTTTTTGGAGGTTTTTAAACAGAGGCAGAATGGCCATCTGTTGGGAGTGCTTTGATTGTGTCTTTCTGGATGGCTCTTGGGGCCTCCTCCAAGCCTATGATTCTAGAATATGGGTACAGAAGGAAATTTCAGGGAGGGGCAAAACTCCCCACCCCATGTTAACTGTGGCTGCAGCTCTGGAGCCACCCTATTTCCTCCTGGATCCAGCCCTTCTGTGAGTAGAAGGTCACAGCCAATATTTTAGAAAAGGATTTGGAGCCTAAAATGGGGTGCAAGGCTGAGGGCGCACCTCATTTTACGCCAGAATAAAAAGCTCTGTGGTTTTTAATCCAAAAGCAAAATTAAAATGGAGATACCAAGAGAGGCCAAAGGGGCTGCGCAGATGACCTTCAGGGGCCACATCCAGCCTCCAGCCTGCATCATTCCCATTCTGTTCTACATGATTTAGTTGACAGATCCAGATAAGACAAGGCTGTGAAGGCAGAAAGAAGAATCCAGCTCTCAAGTCTGCTGTCAGAGCGAGGAGGGCTTTTTGTGTCTAGAAGGCAGGAGAACTGCAAAGAAGGATTTGGCAGAGAAATTGTCATACCTAGAGGCTCCCAGTAGACGGAAAGTCCATCGCTGATCTCGCAGATCCTGTGTGACCTACGAAAAAGATGAGCTGCAACAGAAGGCCAAAAAGCGCCTGCCCCCACCCCACCCCACAGCTCCCTTCCATTGAGGTGGGTAGCAGCACTTTCTGCCGACAATCTTTGCATTGGGCCCTATGCATCAGGAGTTACTCTAAGGGCAACAGATCCTATTCTGATCTTGGAAGCTAAATAGGGCCAGCCCTGGTTAGTACTTGGATGGGAGACTACCAACAAATGCTAGATCCTATAGGCTCTGTTTTAGAGGAGGGAACTGGCAAAACCACCTCTAAAACCATTTCCGCACTAGACTGTTATAGCGCTATCATTCCACTTTCAACATCTTATGGAATCCTGGGGTTTGCAGTTTCGGCTGGCCCCTCCTGAAACTGCAAACCCCAGGATTCCATAGGATGTTGAAACTGGAATGATAGCGCTATAACAGTCTAGTGCAGAAATGGCCTCAGTATTCCTTACCTAGGAACACCCTATGACATTCGTTGCGTCACCGTAAATCAGCAGGTGACTTGAAGACATGTATGTAAGTGCAGAGAAAGTGAGGGTACTCTGCATTCAGATAGGATCAACTTGCTGACTTTCTCCTATCTTGACAAAAAAAAGTGGAAGGAGCCATGATGGATGGGGGGGGGGAATAATCCTAGAAGAGGAAAACAGGCCCTCAGATGGTTCCAGGTGGTTTGAGAGAACACCCCCAAGAAAATGGAAAAGAGGAAGGAATTTAGGTTCTTATTGGATCAAGAATCCCCTGCTTGCTGCCAATGCTGTCCTTGACATGGCAACCCAAGAGGAAGAAAGGAGGTCCTCTTCTTACCTGTTCTGATCCAAGAAGCCACGTCTGCACTCCATGGCGCCAAAATGCATATAACTTATCGCGCACCATTGCTGGGAAGAAAAGAGGAAATTCAGAACTTGCCATAATGTTTTCCCTACTTTCCCTCAGATATAATAAAAGAGCAGTGGGAAGTCCCTCACTGGTTGCAGAGGTGCAAATTCTTGGAAAATGGGCATGTATCCGTAGGAGAAAAGGGGGACCTGGATGGCCATCCCACATCTAAATCCTAGACAAGCAAATCTCAAACACCTTGTCTTGCACACAAAAGAAATCAGCCTTTGAAAGACAAGGAGGAATTCAATGGAGCTTTCCAGTTTCAGCACAGATGTTCAGTATTGGGTTGGAGAAGCTGTTTCTGTTAAAATGGCACCTTAGCTGGTGCCAAAAGATAGTTTCCTCTGCGAACATTCCAAGAATAGTTCATATCTTCCAAGATTTCAGAGATGAAAGCTGGAACACATGAGGTCAGGGTGTGGACAGGGTGGTAAACATAAATGAGGAAGAACACAACAAGGTAAGAGAGGCGACAGCAGTTTGCTTTTGTCTGAGCCTCCCAGTAAGAGAAAGGTGGTGCCCCTTCCCTTCCTCTCCCCATGTGCTGCGTTAGTTGAATGCACATGACTTGTGTATTTTGAACTCACTTTGCAGTAATTGAAGTAAGCTGAAGACAAAGGGAGAAAGTGGGAGGATGACAGAGAAACTGGGACATTTTAAAGGTAGGAGAAAAGCAAGAATGACAGGATTCATTAGGATTGTCCCTGTCAAATCAGGACGGTTGGAAGGCATGATAGCTTGGAATGATTCAGAGCTTGGGGGAAGCTATAGGCTGCAGCAAACAGGTGGCCAAAATGTTGTGAGGTTAGGAATGCTGAGGAGGATAGACCAAAGAAACCCACCAACCGACTCCACCTCCACATCAAAGGTGAGTTGTGGAGGGCACTGAAGCAGCAACCCTTGGAGGGTGACAAACCGGATGCTTCCTAGGAAATAAAAACAGAATGTTTGGCCTCCAGTAAGAAATTGCACTCCTCCTCAACCCTGACATACCAACAGCATCTTTCCTTCATACTTACTGTTCATCAGAACCAGTACTGTCTTGCTGTCCAGCTGGGTCACCTGGACAGGGCCGGAGCATGTAGGTTCTGTTGAGAAATGCATCAATATTTAGAAGGGATGGACATGCTTCAGGGCTTGGAGAACTATGTTCTGCCCCTCTGAGACCATGGAAGGCTGCACCAGAGTGCTGCAGCCACCATTTTGGGTGACCAGGTGTCGCCCAGACAACAAGGTTCCTATTGGGCTGGCATTCTATTTGGTAATTAAAATGTCGTAAGCCAGAGTGGCAACTCTGTATTGCTTTCCTGTTCTCATAGGTGATTGTGGGATCATTGCCCCAGCCACAAATGCCATCTAATATCTACCTTAAACCTCAGGCAACCATGCCAAGTGAAGGAGTTCTGCAGTGCTGGTAGGCAGGGCATTGAAAGATGACTGTCCTGCCCCTTACTGCCAGGAAGCTGCAGTGCCATGAGGAGTTGGAACAGGACCACACAGAGATCCCTACTTCTGCTTGTAGCAGCACAGCTTTACTGGCAGGAGCGGGCTGGACACAGTATCCTTCAGCACCCCACTCCCCAGTGCTGCAGAACTCCTTGCTTGACTCCTATGCCTGATTTGTAAAGTGGGCTTTAGAGGATCAGATCAGAAGATGGGTTGCGGATATGTCATGATAGCTACATCTCCCAGGCAGGATCTCAGCGGAAAATTTTGACTGGTTCAGGTTTTCTACTCCACTGAAATGCAGCTTATGGAGCAGAGTATATATGTTACCTCGTCCATCCAAATCCTATCTTCAGAAAGTTCCTTTTTGGATGGAACAGCTCCCAGAATCCCTCAGCTGACCCAAGCTCTAATCCTAAGGAAAACCCTTCCCTCCATGCTGGCCAGAGTTCCCAAGGGCTTGTATCAGGAAAAATCCATGCCAGGGGTCTAGTCCTGGGATTGAGCCTAAGGAGCTACTGAAGGCGTATGCCCACACGTCTCAGACCCACCCTCAGGCATGAAAGACAAAAAGAATGTACAACATTGGGCCCTACAACTGGGAAACAGTTGGCCAGGCCTTGTAGAAATGGGAGGAATTGGACCACCTGCTTTTGTCTGGTTGTCAAAGCAGATGCAGCAACACTTTCTGTTTTCCAGCCTTCCCCCCCCAGAGCACAGCTCTGCATAGCCTCTGCCTGGAGCGCACTCACACACCCACAGAGAGAGACACTCGCAGTGTCCCTACCGCTGCTGTCATCAATGAACCAGGAGGTAAGTGAATTCATGTTGATGATCTGGAACTGTATTGCCTGCCCTGTGAGGGCCTTGCTCACTCCAATGCAAACCAAGGGGTACTCTCCATCAGGGGCCACTAGCATCTCAAAGACAGGCAGTGGACTGGGGAGCGGGAAGTCAAAATACTGGTGAAAGAGAGGAGGAGAAAAACAGAATTCAGTAATTCAGCACCACGCCCAAAGCAGTGCCTACAAAGAACTCCAGAAGCTGTTCCTAAACCATGTGCCCCTAAGAAACAAAATGAAAGACCCTTCTTGTCTTTGCCCGGCCAAGAAATGGATGTTACCCCACCCATCTCCTCTTTCACTGCCTCTCTCCAGTAAAGCTGTCTTGGGTGTGAGAAATCAATTCCGTCACTCCGTCTCTACATTAGGAATGACTGGCCCTTTCTAAAAAGCAAAGTTACCATTCCTCAAGGGAGTCTGTTTGTTGTGGCCCTGCTCTGCTCTGAGCTTCTTCTGATAAGGGATAAAAATCCAGATCTGTGGCACATGCAGAAACGTTGGGAGTCCCTTCTCTGCAAAGAGGTGATTCTTGCTCTAAACTTAAACCTTTTCATGTGTAAGTATGCCTCCTGTTCTAATCCAAAACAAACTTAAGAAAGTTGGTGTGATAAACTAAGGGTGTGTGGCCAAAATGAATGCATACAGTGGGGGAAGCTATGCTCTACAGATAGTTAGGGCTGATCCCTAGAACTCTGCTTTCCAGCTGGCTCTGCTAAAGAAATCCCCAGCTCCTTCTCTTTTCCATGGGGCTGCATACTTTGACCTTGATGAGGCAAGGGTTAATCAGAGAAAAAGAGGGCAACTTACCTTGACTAGCATGAATTTCTGCATGGGTTCATACCATTGCAGCAGCACAACACCTGCCTCCAGTGCCCCGCATAGGTAGTGGCAGTTGCTTTGTGCATTCTTGGCTGCAAGGAAAATGTGAATAGGTTGCATTTTGTTGCACAACTGCCTCCAAATCACCTGCAGTTGCTGCTTGCTCTGCACGGTCTGCATTCAGCCAGATTTTCTGTAAATCTGATGTTGTGTTCATAGTGGATGCTTGGACAGCAAAGGAAAGCAGAAGGGATGTGGGAACTATACCTCTCCCTGCAGGTCAGAGCTGGAACTGCACTCACCTGTGCAACATTTCTGACATCCTTTGGTATCTGGAATCTTTGTGGTGATGACGTTTTTCCTGAATGGGAAGGAAAATAGTGGTTAGCTAGATGTGGGAGGGAAGATGTGGGGGGGGGGGCAGTGCATGAGGAGAATATTAAACTGTCTTTTTATTAGGATGGTTTGCAAGCTGTGATCCTGTTAAGGCCCCCAAACCAGGCAGTCATAATCTAAAACCACCCAAAATGCAGCAGTTTGGTTCCCCTAACCCTGTCCTTTCCCCATTTTCAGTTGCTCTCTTCTGTGCTAAAGGAATAGCAGCTCTGGTAGAAAAGGGTCTTGACAGCTTTACTCCTTTTGAGTAATAGAAATACTCAAAAGGAAAACACACATGTTCAGAGGCACATGGCACTCACTTCCTTGGCCCAAGTTCCTTTTCTTTCCTGGGGAATGAGTTACCTGGGCAACAGTCTGTGGGGAGAAATGGACACCCCAGGCCGCTGCTCACGTCTGCTCTGCTCATACAGGCCTGGCAAACTGTGGGAGAAGAGCTGGGAGGATTTTCCTGAATGGAGAGAAAAGGAGGCATGGGGAGAGCCAAGAAAAGAGACCAGTGCTGTTTAACAGTGAGCATGACCCACCAGGGAAAGTTCCCCTCATTCCAAGCCCCACTGATAGGATTTGCTGAACTGTTGCCTCTGTGTTCCCCCTGCAGGACGAACATACCCTCCAACATTTCACAGATGAAAACCAGTAAGCATATGGCCAAGCTACATCAGCGTGTGATTAATGTGGCAAAAGTTAGTAATGAAGGACACACAAGCTAGGAGAGGCTGCAGGAGTTTGCTTTTGCCTGAGCCTACGGGGACGGGCAAGATTCTGTCTCCTCCTCTCCTCTTCCCTACTACTTTTGCATCTTGAACTCAGTCTGCAGCAGTTGAAGTAAGCTAGAATGAAGGGTGAAAGTGGGAAGAGGAGAGAGAAAATAGGACATTTTAAAAACAGATGAAAAAGAGAAACAGCAAAGGGTTAACTGGGGCTATCTCTGCCAAAGGACAGTTGGAAGATATGAGCAAAGTCTCTCCTTATGTCCTTGACGAGGTTGCTGCCAATCGCAGATTTGGGCTGCTGGATGCAGAATAAAGCAGGATCTTAGCCAAACCTCATCACTATTCGGACATCTCCAGGGATCAACTTTGATGCCCCTTGCCATGCATAAAGCCTACCATCCTCACCTCCATGGTCCACTGATGAGACACAAGCCTTTCTGATTCCTCTCTAACTCAGACTTTTAAGTTTGTCACCCTTTTGCCCACCCTGGGTGTGATCAACTCACCAGACAGTGAAATGAGGACATTTCCAATGCAGTATACCCACGTTGTACGGCTGTGATAGAGCTTGAGGAGGGAAGGGAAAGAAAAGAAAGAGGTCACAATACCCGGAGGTAGATCCCAAAATAATTTATCCGAGCCCTTCTCTGTGATGGTTTTTTGTCCCCTAACTCTGCTTCCCAAGGGAAGACAATCCAGCTTCATTCAGTGCAGCCTCTAGGCTCTCTTTAGGACAACCACATGGCTATTATGGCCATTTTAAAGCTGTGGCAAACCAAGGCCCAGCAGCTATTGCTACAGTGACAAAGGTGGGCCCATTTTCTTCCTCAGCTAAGCCTTTGAGGCCCCTCCCTAAACTGCAAACCCCAGGATTCCATAGGATGTTGAAAGTGGAATAATAGCAGTGTAACAGTCTAGTGCAGAAACGGCCATAGAATCTTAAGAGCTGGAAGAGATTCAGCCATCTAATCCAACCTCCTGCCAAGCAGAGGTCCAGCCATGCTCCATACGCTCTAGACCACATCCTCACACTTCTCACCAAGGCAGGATAAGAAGGGCTCATTCAAAAGTTGGAGTACTATCTGTATCACTTACTGCCCAAGTGACGACTGAAAGGGAATGAGTTATCCATGTTAAGTCATCCTGACACAGCATTCAGCTGACAACCTGTTTCCCTGGCCTTCGTCTTAGGCCCTGACAGACATGTTAAAAATATACACTCTGCCCCTTTCTGATCACTTGTGTCTTTCACACCCTTCCTGAAGCACCCATCACTCTCACCAGCTCTAGGGTGGGCTCAGGCTCACTCCGATTCAAGGCAAAGATTCCCTCTTCAGCACCCAGGATTAAATGCTGCTCTGTAAAATGGGAAAGAAATAACAGGTTGTAGTGGCAAGAGAAGAGGACATCACATTGGGTGATGCACACGATAAGATGAGTCTCTCCCTGTATGAGCCTGTTAGAGCTCTAAGATCTTCAGGAAAGACCTTTTTCCCTGTCCCACCAGCTTCTTAGGCTCGTAAGGTGGGAACAAAAGAGAGGGCCTCCCTGGTAGCTGCTCCCAAATTTTGGAACTCCCTCCCTAGAGGGGCTAGGATGCCTCCCTCCTTGTTGTCCCTCCAGCACCAAGTAAAAACATTCTTAATCCACTGGGCTTTTAGGAACTGACTTTGATGGTCTTTTAGTGGTGTGCTGTGCTGTTTTGTTAGTGTTTTACATGTGTTTTTAAATAAATTTTAATAGTCAACTTCACAAGTTGTTTGGTTTTTTCTATAACCATGTATATATTTATATTTTAAACTTCAGGATCTTATCCAGTTCCTTCACAGCTGCCCTCCAAGTTGTAGTTTTCTGGTATCTTGGCTGCAGTCCCCAATCAGATTAATGACTGAACCAAGGTATGGAAAATCTTTAACTATTTCAATGTCTTAATCACCTACTTTAAAATTATATAGATCATCTGTGGTCACTATTTTTCTTTTCTTAATGTCAAACTGTAAAACTGCCTTTGCACTTTCTGCCTTGACTTTCTTCAGTTATCACTCCAAATCTGTGCTATTTTCTGCTAGTAGTAGGGTGTTATCTTCATATCTATCTCTCACACACTTCCTCGAGCAATTTAAGATATGAGAGAAATTAAGAAGCAGAGAAATAATCATGCAGTACGGACCAGTGAGGTTCAGAAAGGAGGACTAGAACGTTGAAGAAAATACAAACAGCCCAGTGTGAAAACCTCAAAGAGAGAAGCATAGTTGCATTTATTGGGTTCAGGTTTCCTTCTCTGGGAAAACTTTCCAACACTGACTTTCCTCCTCCCTGATCTGCTGCACCTTACCATTGGTATTTGAATGAGTCCAAGCAGTAGCCGAGGTGATGTGTAAGGGGCACTGGTTAAACACCTTCTTGAAGAGTGCTCTGCCCTACAAAATGAGAGAGGCAACATTCACCCAAAGGGGGGTGTCCAGGACAGGCATACAAACCCCAGCCACCCTATTCTGTTCACCATCACCACCACCGTCCCAATATCTGCCCTTGTTTTATTACACAGATTGATAGCCTATGTGATGTTGTCATTATGTGTTGCTTCTTGGGCAAATAATGCTGTAGTTCAAGACTTACTCCATGCAAAATTTGCACATTGTATTTTTGCACAGAACACTATTCTGATTCTCAGGAAAGAGAATGCTATTTTCTACACACACACACAAAATGTTTTCTACGCAAAAAATACCACATGGAAATTTGGAGCAGAATAAGTTGGCGTTGTGTGCCTTCACGTCATTTCCTACTTATGGCAACCCTAAGGCTCGCCTTAGGGTTTTCTGGGGCTAGGAGTCTATGATATGCCCGATATCTCCCAGTGAGTTTCCATGGAAAAGCGGGGAATCTAACCCTGGTCTCCAAGGTTACAGTCCAACGCTCAGAATATTACCCCTCACAAAATTAATACCAAACTGCAAATGATCTTTGAAAATTGTGCAATTTTTGAAGATTTTCTGGAGTGGAAAGAAAACTCCTAAAATTACCCTATTTGCTGGCATATAAGACTCATCCCCCTCCCCCCCAAAAAATACTGTTTGAAAATGGAGTGCGTCTTATATGCCACTGTGTCTTATACACAGGCAAATAGTATTTGTCGGTGTATAAATGGGACGCGTCTTACACACTGGTGTGTCTCATATGCCAGCGAATACGGCGCTCATTCAGTGGCAGAGCTTGGAGTGTGTGGGGGGGGCAGGGCTACAACCTGAGGAGCACGGCCAGTGTGCATGGGACCGTGGCTGCGGCGTGTGGGGGCATGGCCAGGGCACGTGGGGGTACGGCCAGGGTGAGCAGGGCCACGGCTACAGGCCAGGACACCCCAAAAACATTGCCACCTAGGGCAAACTGCCCCCCATCCCTACGCGACTGCACTCATTGCTTCTTTCAAAAAGTAAAATAACAAAGAATTACATCCCTAATAGTTGCCCCCTCCTGAGCTACCAGACCAGACTTGTACTACGCACTCAGTAGCCACAGGAAAATCATATAGGTGATCGAGTGGATTAGCAGATCTCCTGCTTCATTTTCAGAACACCCCCCCCATTAGTCCTCTCATCAGTCTAGTTAGCAAAAGCCTTAAAAAAAAACACCTATCTTTCCAAGAATGTAGCATCCTCCATTTCTACACAGCCATGGAGCAGAAGGCCTAGGCTTCCTTTCTTTTGAAGCCAGCAAAAAACACACCTTGCTACATTTTTTCAGATTAGTCAAACAGAAAACCAAACAAACAAACCACAGCCTACTAACTTTGGGAGCTTTGTTTGCACGGTTGTTCTGTTTGGGTTATAAAAGTAAAATACTCACGCCCACCCTCAACTCCTGTTTTACTTTACTGGTGAGGAAAGGGCGCTCTCTTTCAGAACAAATGTGTTGCAAATTCAAGTACTGATGCTCAATGCACTCACAGGATTCCGTTTCTTCTCCTTCTTGGGTGGAAGGACAGGCGGTTCTTCGGTCTGGCGATCTGGCCGCAATTCAGGGACTGCAGGAGACAAGGTTAAAAATCATGGTACCCTGTGCGTGATTGATTCCTAGATCAAAGATAGCCTGGACATATCATACCATTGCTCCAAGTATCTATCCAGAACAATGCTTAACGAGGATGTTGGAAACAGAACTGATGTTCTCGATTTACTCAGGGCTGCTGAATTTATTGCAAGATTTCCTATCCTGAAATCTTTCCATATCCCTGAGTAGAGGAGGGGAAAGGGAGTGAACGGCTATTGCCAATTCTCTATAACTATAGCTCTGCAATAAGATACCTTCCAACACTTCATAGATGAAAACTGACATGCGTGGCCAAACAGCAAGATAGGAAAAGTTATGAAAGAAAAAAGACAACACATGAGTTAGGTGAGGCTGCAGTAGTTTGCATTTGCCTGGACTTGCCAGAAAGGGCAAGATTCCGCTCCTCCTTTCCTCTCCCTGCCGCTGAATTAATTGAGTGCAAACTATTTTTGATTTGAACTCAGTTTGCAGCCATTGGAGTACATTGAGGACAAAGGGGAGAAATGGGAGGAGAAGGGGGGATGGGGGCACTTCTTTTTCTTTCTTTCTAAATCTCAACCCCTATACCTTTTTAAAAATCTTTTTGGGACATTCTACCTGATCTGGCAGTGAGATGGGAGGCCTGGGCTGCCATCAGAGGCATCTGTTGGGGAGCCCGGCTCGTGACAGGCCCGCTGGAGCATCTTCCCCGGAATATGGGGTTGGCAGGACACCTTGCAACCGACCGTTCCTCCACAGTCTCCTCTGATGAGATCCAGAGTTTAGGCTGCAAAGACAAAATCAGAGACGGTTCATTTTAAGCAAGGGTGAGCAAAATGAGATGCCCCCGTGCATTCTTTTTCAAAAAGAAAATCCTGCCAAATGTCCGCCAATGCCCTGCGGGTGGTGCAGGGGGGCATTTTAGGCCCAAGAGAAGCCTATTTTTGTTTGTTTGTTTGTTTGTTTGTTTGTTTGTTTGTGGAAATGAATAGCAAGTGATTTCTGGCCATTCCTGTTATCAAAAAGGGATTTCTTGGGCCTAAAAACATGGTGAAAATGCCCATCACACCGCCTCACGCTAGACCTCTCTGCTGAATTTTTACTGGGCACTTAAGTGAGGATGGGTGAGCAATTAATATATCTTACTTGACTCCTAAACAGTTACTCACCTTTGGAGGCAGTGGAGGGGGGAGGTTGGCAGATAAGGTGTTACTGGAAAAATAAAAGAGTCAAAGTCATGAATCGGTTGACAGCCTTTCTCTCTCTTTTCCTCCAAACTAGCTTAATGCTTCCAATGAGATGTCACACTGCAATGAAATGTGCAAAACTGACACAGATCCCCGCCTTCAAAGACAGAGTAGCAACCACCTTCTTCCCACACACTAGTAGAAAATCTCACCTGGGAGGCTGATCGTCTTCCCACCAGCAAGGGAAAGTGTGGGTTCTCAGCCTATAGCTGAAGGACTGATGGTTCCTGTTTGAAGCTTGTATTCCCTTTCCTTCCAAAGTAAATTTCATCCAAATTGATAGTTATCTCCCAGTTGCTATAAAAGTGTCTGGGCTATTTGTTTACTGCCCCACAGGAAATTCTTTATCCTCCGCCCTCAGTATTTAATTTTTTTTTTCCAAAATGAACGTCCAAAATAAACCTCCACAGTAACTGAACCATCAATGTTCTGCTGCTGGCTTTCCCTGTAACCCCAAGGAGAGTGACCAGCATTCTGTGACATCGCAGCCAGAAAGGAAAAACACACATAAGGAACACATACCAGACATCCCACCTCCAAACCGTACAATAAGGGTTCAGAGTTACCTGCTTGCTTGACATGTGCTGGGGCTGGAAAGCAGGAATGAAACACACACCCAAAAAAAATAGAGAAAAATGGAATAAGGTTAGAAGATGGATTTGAGGACACACAACTATTAAGATTACACTGAGAGTGTGTTAAGGAGCCCATGGGACATTTTGCTGTGAAAATTTTTGAAAGAGCTTTTGGCCATTTCCACACTAGACTTTGAGGCCCCTCTCTAAACTGCAAACCCCAGCATTCCATAGGATGCTGAAAGTGGAATGATAGCACTGTAGCAGTCTGGTGCGGAAATGGCCTTTTGTTTGCATCCCCTTCTATAACTCAGCCTCTCACTAAACTAAGGCCTTGCAACTTAAACAACTGTGTACACCTTCCCTGTTTACACCTAACTCCTCCTCCTTTTTCTGTTTTCTTTTTGTCAAATTTTAGATTGTAGGTTGCTCAGGGCAAGGATGTGTCCTGTTGTACTCCATGCATGGAATGGTGGTAATTTTATCATTTTGTCATTCATGTCAGGGGCAGGGAATGTGAATTCACAAAGCCCCTAGCCCCATTTATGTGGCAACTCCAAGCCCCCCAGAACATGCCCAAGTTCCTGGACCCCTCCATCAATGTCATTTTTTTTGCATGCAGTTATTCCTCCCCCAACTGCCCAAAACACAGTAAGTGTCTCAGAATGGCGTACTTCTTCCCCCTGCTGCACCCACCAAAAATAGCCGAAAACTGACCCAAACAGAAACTGGAAGTGATATGATGTCCCTTCGAGGCTGCTAGGAATGCATCAGTGCAGCCTGCTGGAGCTGCATAGTGTGAAAATTGGCCTGTGTCCCCCCTAAAACAGTTGCCAAGCCCTGACCCGTATTATGAGATTTTCCCAGATTGATACTGATATTGAAAGAGACTGTCCTACAGAGTCCCAAATGATTTTTGAAATAATTAGCCCCAAGAGGGTAGGAGGTGTTTTGTGTGACCAACAGGTTTGTTTATGGACAGTTTTATGGACTGGTTCCTCTCATGTTATCACTTACATATCCACATCATCGTAATCATCATCTGAGTCTGTCGCTGCTTCTCTATAAAGAAAGGCAAAAACAAGAGACAGCAACTAGATTTAGTGATTAGAGATGGACAAAGTAAACTCAGCTGGGACTGATTTATGAGCCCTACTAAATAAAAACCCCCAAGAAGGCTTGCTACATCCTGAAGCTTGCAAATCATGGTTGATTTTTCCCATACCCACGTTACCACATAGCCCATGCACACACACACACACGCAAAATAATTAATTTGTCATAAATTTCATTTTAAATTGTGACTAGATATTACCCTCCTAGTGTGGCACAGAAAAAGAACATTATGCATTCAGGAATCACAAACAGCCAGAACTAACTAATGAGGGACTAACTAATTACAAATTTTTGGAGCATCATCTCAGCGACTGCTCTAATTCCAAACCCCATCTGGTGGATGTCAAGTTGAGCTGGCAGGCCCCTGCGTCTATTTTATAGGACAGTTACCTGTTGCTGCTGAATGCATGGCTGCAGAGGTGGCTGCCGGTCCCATAACCAGGGTCCGTGGTGTTTTCCTGCAGACAGAAAGCAAAGATGGTAGAAGAGGAAAAACTGATGCTGGAAAAACATCCAGACTTTTAAAGAGACATTGATCTGGCTTCTCTTCCAAAGGAAAGGACATGGTCATAGCAGTGTTATTAGCCAAAGTTGACCAATGGCTACCCAGGGGTGTCTGGGGGTGCAAACCAACATATCTGGTAGGGGAAGAATTGCTTTATTCCTAGACTCTAGGATTTGATAACAGGGCACTTTGGATGTACTACTGCATGTGCTGTAAACCTGATCAATAGTTATTCCCTCTCCTCTAAGGAATGGGGTCCTATGTGGGAGATGTATGGCATGCTTAGGGACCTCAAACACAGAATTATCTTCATCCTCAATGAACTATCATTGTTGGGATTCTTTGGAGGATACATGAGAGATATAAAACTGCTGAAAATCTCGGGTATGCAACTACTCTCTAGATCTCATTGCTTTCCATTTGTAGATATGTGCTGAGAGCCAGCGTGGTGCAGTGATTTCAGCACTGTACTTCAACCCTGGGGGCTGGGGGTTTGATTCCCCAGTCAGCACTGGAAACCTACTGGATGACCTTGGGTGCGTCACACATTCTCAGCCCCAGAAAACTTTACCATAGGGTCACCTTCGGGTTGCCATAAGTTGGAAACAAACTGAAGGCACGCAACATCAACAATTATAAGACTATAGAACCAGTGTGGTGTAGTGATTCTAGTACTCTGGAAATTTCTAGTACTCTGGAAATTTCTAGTACTTTGGGGGACTAGAGTTCCAATCACTCAGTTATGGAGACCCATTGGGTAACAATGGGTGAGCCACACTCAGCCTAAGAGAAAGGCATTGGCAAAGCTCCTCTGAATAAATCTTGCCAAGAAAATCCTAGGATAGCGTCACCATAAATTACAGACAACTTGAAGGCACGTCACAACATTTGTGTACTGCCGTCATCCTTTCCTACCCTAAAACATCTGCAGGAAAAACTCCCACCTCCACAAAAGTCATCCTCATCTTCATTCTCCCAAGGCTACCAAAAAAAGCAGAGACACCCACATATGAAAACTGCAGATGTTCATGACTTGTGAAGGAAGGAGTCAGCAGGGCAGGACTCTGGGGGCGGGAAGTGATGGCACTGCCCCTCAAATAAGAATTCAGTTCCCCAAATTAAACTTTCCTTCAGTTCTCAGATTTCTAAGGACTGAAGTAACTTAAGACTTCAGTTGAGCAATTAACGGTGCTAGGCATTCAAAAAAAGGGGCAGGGAAAATGACCAAGAGAATGCAAACACAGCAAATAAAAGAGTTCTAGGTGTGAATAGTTTTCATTGTTACACCATCTGCAATGCTAGAAATTTGGGGAATGAAGGAAATTTTCATGTGGAAGCAGAATTCTTATTTGGGAGGCAATGTCCCTATTTTGCCTCCCAGCCATAACTATTTTTGCGATATTGCAAAACTTGAGGATGCAGCTGAAAAGCATAGAAAGGGAAGACACAACGCTAAATGACAAGAGCATAGAGGGACAAGAAACAACCCTAAACCCAGCAACCTCCCTTTTCCAGGGGAGAGGAACAAAGAGGTTGGGAAGAGGAACCATCCCCTTGTTTGGAGTAAGAAAAGCTACAGTAGCCCCATGTCAGGAAGACAGAAGAAATGAGGAGGCAAGGAGGTACCGTGAAATTTGGGGACTCTAGACTCCGCCGGTTTCTGAGGTCGAGGCCAAAATTTTGAGCTGCAAGGAGATTAGAGAAAGAGGGTTTATAATGTTCTCCGGAAGGAGAGTCTCTTATGAGAAGGGGAAAGGTAATGAAGAGAAAGATTGGTTTCATTGAGGGTGGGAGAATAGTTACAAGAACTTAGGCAGGGAACTGGAGTGGGAACACAACAGTGTAGACATACCTTGGGGTTCAGTATATCCAGGTGAGGTTACACCTTGCCGTTGGCTGGAGCGAATTCTTCGAGGCACGGGAGGTGGAGGTGGCTGTGGCCGAGAAATCGTAGGTTAGTAGGGGAGTAGTGGGTTGTCCTGGGTTAGTCAGGGTCATCCACTGATGTTCTCTTCTGATCTTAGAGGACCCTGTTGTACCCTTCAACTGTCCCAGTTTGGCAGGGACAGTCCTGATTAATCCTCTGTCATCCCTCTTTTCCAGCTGTTTTTAAAAAATGTCCCAGTTTCTCTCTCCACTTTCCCCCTTCATCCTGGCTTACTTCAGTTGCTAGAAACTGAGTTTAAAGTGCAAAACTAGTTTGCAGTCATTAACAGTGAGGAGAAGAGAAGTGAGCATGGAATCTTGCCCTTTCTACTAGGTTCAGGCTTTCTTAAACTCAATACATAAAACTTCTAGAGTTTCTACTCTTTAAACTATTATTGTGTATTCTTCCTCACTAATAACTTTTTGCCTAGGGTTAGGGTTAAGGGTTGGGGTTGGGCTTTAGGGTTTGGATTAAGATCCGATATTTGTCCACAGGTATCCCAGTTTTCATCTGCAAAATGGAGGGTATATCTTGTACTTTGCCAACCAAACAATAGTCCTGTTACACCAACTCCCTGCAAATCTAAATTGCAGTAAAATGAGTCAAGTTACTGTCTAACCCATGTATAGATGTATTTTAAATCAGGTTGCTTTGTTTGGGATACTCCCCTGTAGCTACAAATATGTAGGCTTTCCCTGAGAAATAAACCCCATGCATTTTTCTTGCATCCCGTATGCATTTTAGCATCAATAACATGAACCCATTAAAGTGTGTTTTTGGAGGGAGAGAAGAAGAGTCTTCTTGTCACAGGCGCTGTTTGGATGGCAGAGGGCCCTTGTGGATAACATAAAAATGGAACTGACAAGTTTAACCAAAACAATATGAATCTCTGCATTCCTTAACCTCAGTTTATCTACTCTCACCTCTTGTTCTTCTTCATCTGGTTCACATCGGCAGCTGGGGAGTTTGTCAGGATCACGTAGTTTTTCAAGGAGGTCAAGAGTCAGGCTGCAGTCAAGACCTTGCTGGGCAACTAGCTGATGCTGGGGGAAAGAAGGGATCGATTTGGATGTGGCTGGATTCCAGCCTGGTGATAGAGCCACATGAGATGCTGCGGTGGTGGTTGTCGTGGGGAGCTAACATATGCTGAAGAGGCAAGCCATAAGACTGAAAATGCTGCTTGCCTCCTCAGCACTGCAAGAAAAACATGAAAGAAAGAACTTTGCTGATTGTGGTTTGCACGATTCTCCCTTGTAAGTACATTTTGAAATTTTTCAGCCTCCCCACCTCACACAGACTTTAAGAAAATGTGGTAGCTTACAAACAGGAGACAAACCAGGGTACTGGTTCTCAATACAGAACAGTTTAAGAACCCTCTGCCCCAAATTATTCATAAAAAGAGGCAGCCAGGCCCGCAGTGCTGAGGAGGCAGTACAGGACAAAAAATGGCATCGCCCACTCGGTCTTAGTGTGGATTCTCTCGTGAGCAGAGACAGAAAGGAGGAGGATTGTGATACTCACAGTCAGCATCTTGGAGGCACTGGGCCTCTTCTTGGGGTTCTTGGTTAGTGTCACTTTGACAAAGTTATGGAAGGCTGGTGTCCTGTGAGAACAGCACAGAGGGGACATTTGGGGCCATAAGACACCATTTTGCTGAGGGGGTTCAGCTTTCCCTGACAGCCAATGGTAGAACTGTTGGAAGCAAAGAGGCATCCATGCTTACATAAAATGATAGGTGAGAGGGAATTCTACAGAGCGTGCCTGCCCTTTTGTTTCATTTCTCTGTTTCTTTCTTTGATCCGTATAGTCAAGTTGTTTTGCTTCCTGTCTGCCTGTGGAAGTCACTTCTCCCTTCTTCCAAATTTAGTCTTTTGTCTCCCTTTCTTTGGGAACGGAGCATCCATGAGGATCCTGCCCCACGGTGGCTTAAATCTACACATGAGAGCTAGCCTTAGGGGCTCTTCTACTGAAATTTAAGTAATCTCATTTTGTCAATCTGCTTTTCTATACCAGGATGGATTTCTTGAAACAATAAATGTTAAGTTTTCCTTTTTTTAAACCTTACAGGAGCATCCTGAGTATTTTATCCCAGGCGATTTCTACACTAGACTGTTATAGTGCTATTATTCCACTTGCAACATCCTATGGAATCCTGGCCCCTCCCGAAACTGCAAACCCCAGGATTCCATAGGATGTTGCAAGTGGAATAATAGTGCTATAACAGTCTGGTGTGGAAATGGCCCCAGTTTCTATCACAAGCTCATATTACACTAGCAAGACTGCACTCTGCTAGATATGGATATCAAATATTCCTAAAAAAACCAGACCCTAAAAAACTAATTCTACCCCAACTATGCCCAACGATTCAATTTAGTCCCCACAGCTGGCCATACGGGGTGCCTAGCTAGTGTGCACAGCACCCTTGGATAAGACCACAACAAATGCACTCCCAAAGGCAATTTAGTACAAACAAAGAAAATCAATATATGCAAGTGTGATCCATGTCTCCTCCCATTAGCTATTAGAACTGTGCAAGCAGGTTAGCAATAGGGAAAAAATTCATTCCTGCAGCCCCTTCTCAGATTTCATATCTTTTCCCACCCTCCTTTTTCCCAAGGTAACTAATGATGGTTTCAATGCTTTTTAATTTTTGTATGCTTTTAATTTTTTTAATTATTTTTGTTCTAACTGTAATAAGCTGCCTTGAATCCCAAACTGAGATAAAGATGGGATATTATTAGCAGCAGCAGCAACAACAACAGCAACATAAGTTGACTCTTTCTGTAGCGCTGGACAGCTCTCAGCCTTTGGCCAGGATGCAAACAAGGACTCCCAAACCTATCTGCCTGATGGCAGAGGCCCAACTCACTAGGGGGACTCACCACCGGGCTTTCTCCTTGAGCTTTGGTGGCTGGTAGCCACTCTTTGTCATCAAAACCAGGACCCTGGAAGGTGAGGCAAGGAGGCAAAAAAAGTCACCACATGAACTGCTGAGCGGCCTCCTCTCCACACAACTCTATCATGCTAAACATTTAAAAATTCTGCACACAAACACACACACACTCCCCAAAATAGCAACTGCATAAATCATGGTCAGCTCTATAAATGATGCTGATTTGTGCAACTTCCTTTACTTTCCATGATACCCACACTCTAAAACAGGGCAAGGAGCTAGATTCAAGCCCTACCTCCAACCACGGAAAGTTATATTTAGCCTGCCCGTCCCAGCCTTGGAAATCCCCACAGGCAATTTCCACAGGCTGTCAACCGTATCACAGACTTGGAACCCTTTGGGGAGAGTTAAATGCTGATGCTACTGCTGTCAGCAGCTCCAGATCCAAGGAATAAAGTGGAACATAAATCAAGTCATGATCTCATAGGAAAGCAGGATGAAATTTGGGTTTTAAAAAAAAAACTGAGAAAAAAACTGGTTAAAACTCTGGTTTTTAAAAACAATGCAAGTTGCTTTGTGCTTTTTGTCTTTCCATTTACAGTCACAGACGTTCAGCATACATTAGGAATGTGAAAATCTATACCTTGCTGTTTAGCTCTGAATCTCACTTTCTTCCCATACTAGGTTGCAAAACTTTGTGGGTTTTTTTAACATGGAAATTCATGCATATTTTGGCAGATACTTTTCCTAAACATAGACTTTTAAATACTTTTTTTTTTTTTTTTTGGTAAATTTAGGGCTGTGTTTGCTTGGTTCATTAGAAAAGATTGTAATGTTTGGAAATGGAGAAGGCAGTAGGAGAATAGGAAGACCCTATTATGGACGGATAGACTCAACCAAGGAAGCCACAGCTGTTCTGGGTTTGCAAGACTTTGGCAGGGCTGGTGATAACAGGAAGACTTCGAGGTTTTCTCATTTATAACATCACCAGAAGTTGAGGTCAACTTAACAACAAAATAATTTTGGACTACATTTTTTTCTTTTTGTACACATTTTTCTTTCAGAGGGAGAGGCTGCCAGGAGGACACACTAGCCCAAAAAGAGAGGGCGAGGGGATTGTTGCCCAACACTCCACCTAATCCATGCTCTGTTCCACCTACCACACTTGTTTCTAACTAAAAAGCAGTGCTAATGCCCACGTGCCAGCAAGAGAAAATGACAAACTTACCGCAAAGGGTGTATATCAAACAGGGGAGGTTGAAGCTCTGCCAGCTCAATAGCTGTGATCCCCACGGACCACACATCACACAGTTCATTATATCCTCCCTTGAGTTCCACCGCTGCCACTTCCGGAGCCATCCTAGAACAGTAAGACATGTCCTTGGTGGGACGCACTCAATATGCTAAAGCCTAGGTCCAACACACCTTTTAAAAACCATGTCTTCCATTGTGTCCTGTAGAATCTCTGGAATCCCCCAGGCCATGGGATAATCTCCTAGCCATGGTTTACCAAACTGAAGGACCCCAAACCCTGTTTGCAAGCTCCTCTCACTTCCTTCTTTGTGCACCAATGATCAGTTTTTATCCCCTTCCCGGGGCTAACCACGGTTGTGATTACACTGGAACTAGGAATTACTTTTACTAGCCTCAAAGGTCCCTCCCTAAACTGCAAACCCCAGCATTCCATAGAATATTGAAAGTGGAATAATAGCACTATAACAGTGTTGTAGGGGAATGGCCTCTGTCATGGAGACCCACTGGCTGACCTTGGGTGCATCACACACTCTCAGCCCCAGAAAAACCCATGATAGGTTCTCCCTAGGGTTGCCATAAGTCAGAAATGACTTGAAGACACACACCAACAACAAATACTCCAATGGAAATGCCCAGTGTCAAGATATCCTGCATATCTATGGCCACCCACATTTACAGACAGCAAGTGGTAAGTTTGGGAAGGGACACAAACAACTGTTGTTGTTTGTTTTCTTTTTTACCAGTAAGGTGTACCGATGAAAGACATTCTCCGGGCAAAGGTAGCGCTGAGTTGTGCTGAGATGCCAAAATCCGCTGGCATGCAAGGGGAAACAGAGAAAAAGAGAACAATTGGGAAAACTTAGGTCAATAGGTAATAGCAGTGTTAAAATTTGAGGATCTGCCATAATATGCACAGAGGCTAGAAAAGTTACTGGTTTGGGCTACAGCTCCCAGAACAGCCTCCAATATGGCCATGCTGGCTGGGGAATTCTGGGTGATGTAGTTCAAAGAGGTAGCTTTTCTAAGTTATGGAGATGAAGTAATGTGGACGGCTTAATCTGCCTTTCTGTTAGATGTATTCAGAAGCATCACCACCTTCACATCCACTGAAACCACTGAGTAGTGGCCCTGAAGACAACCCCATGAAAATGCAGACTGCTTTGAAAGTTTCAGGTGCATACCTTTCAACATTTAAGAAATACAAACAGGAACAGGTGTTGCCAAACAACATCAGAATGTGGCCAAGATGGCAAAAATTATTAATGAGGAAGAACAGACAAGCTAGGAGAGGCTGCAGCGGTTTGCTTTTGCCTGAGCTTACTGGGAAAGACAGTAAAATCCTCTCTGAGGTGCAGTTATCTGAACTGTATGCAATCTTCAAGTGGGGTTGTGCCATCTACATGCAATAGCATGTTGGCCATTTTTTATATTTTCATTTCTTTCTAAAGATCTCCAACATCAGGACTGGGAAATGTGGTTGGACTGCAAAACTTATTAATGGGAAGAACACACAAGGTAAGAGGGGCTGCAGATGTTTGGATGTTTGCTTTTGCCTTGGGCCTCCAGGGAAGGGCAAGATTCTGCCCCCATCCTGCTGAGTGAATTGAGTCCAAACTAATTTCACACATTGAACTGAGTTTGCAGCAAATGAAGTAAGCCAAGGATGAAGTGGGAAAATGAGACATTGTAAAAGCAGCTGACAGAGGATTAATCAAGAATCTCCCTGCCAAATTGGGATATTTGGTGGCATTGAGGTGCACTGAGCACGATGGAGTTTGAAACAGCTTTGTTTTGGAAACAGCTCTGTGCATGAAGGAGTAAGGTGTCAAATGTACAAAAAAGTGAGTGAAATGGGCCCAGAAGACTCCTGTCCTCTCCCCAAAAAACACAAACTCCTGACCCCACAGTCTGCAGGAGATTCCCAGTTGCACATCAGCCCTGTGAAACGTACCCAGTTTGACTTCGCCATGGTCATTGAGGAGAATGTTGGCTCCCTGAAACACAAAGGGACAGACACAACTGTTGAGTTGTGCGTAACCCACACGTACACAAAGAAAGTGAGAGGCAATCAGGTGAAGTGAACAGAAGGCAAGGGGTGGGCAGCCTCCCACACACAGCAGAACAGTACTCTTTTTTTACCCTGTAAAATGAGCAAACTTTTTTGGATCCTCTAGCCAGCATGAGCCCATATTAAGGCAATAACAAAGAAGGAAACTGGTGAAAATCAGTATCTGAAATGTTGCATGATACTGATGATGTGACACATGATTAACGGGAGGAGGAAGAACATAAAAGAGTAGGAATTGAAGGAAAACTGGGATATTTCAAGGAGTTTGGATGAAAACCTAGGAATATTCAGGTAAAATCAAAACAAAAGTACTGGGAACTCTTTATACTTCCAGAGACTGTTCTTGCCTTCTGGAAGAGCCCTCATCTCACTGTCATTCCAGTCCCACCCTTGATTCATTATTAGGTTGCAATAATCTGTTTCTCCTTCCTATGCTGAAATTCTTGCACACTGAAATTTTAACACTTCTTTTTAACCAGTGTGAACAATTGAGCTTAGCATTTCACTTAAGATACATCTTTTCCACACTATGCTGTCTTTGAGTATTTTTTTTTCAATTGCACGTTTTTTTGCATTTCGAAATAAGAGCATCGTTTGTTTTGCATTTATTTTGTAGAGGGTAATGTGCACACATTACCTCTACAAAATAAATATGCGGATTTTCAAGGTGAAATACACATCATCTTGAAACAACACTGGGGAGGTGCCAAATGGGTATTTTAATTAAGATTGTGGAATCAAATTAAATTCTTCTCCATGCTTATTGCTAGTTCTCTCTTTCCAGATTCAGTTCTCTTTTGAAAGCCCTAAACATTATGATGTGGCTGACACAGCCATATATTGTGTGGAAAACCACATAAACTGATTCTCCTGCATAGGGTAAAAAAAACTACTGCTAGGTATGCTAATCAACTTGAATGAGTGACCAAACCCTGATCCCATGTTTAGTGTTGTGGAAGAAGCCACAAGAAGCCAAACTTTTGTCCTCTAGATGTTTTGGAGGCTAGCAAAACACCTGGATGATTAAAGTTTGGAAACCATTTCTGTAAGGAGAGAGACAATCATGCAGTCCCTGTCCACCAAGGACCTTAGTATTTACCTTGATATCTCTGTGGATCTTCCCTTGGTTATGAAGATAAGAAAGACCCTAGAAGAACAAAGAACAACTTTATTCCAACTGCTCTTGAAATTTAACGGACGTAATAGTAAGGTAAATCTTTCTTATTGCCTTCCTGGACCCAGTGCCCCTCAGACGGGTTGGACGTTGGAAGTCCCTGCAAATAATGTCACTGCTCTGAGTCCAGCTATAGGAAAAGAGCTTTCTTCTTGCCTGCTGCTCTCCTCACTCTCTATCACCCAGGGAATGGCAGGGTTCAGGGGAGGGGGTTGCAGCTGAAAAAATGCTGGGTTTGAGGGTGTATTTCAGGAACCCCTGTGTAAAACAAAAATCACAGGTGTTACATCCCATTGTAGTCAACAGATACAACGTATGCACCTCCACGGGTGCAGCCCCATTGCATCCATTGACTATAATGGGAGTGATGCTTTGCATGACCTGACATTTGTGTGTGTGTGGAGGTTGCACCAGAAGAGGGCACTCTGGAATTCTCCTGCTTTCTCCACACTTTCCTCATGTCTACAATAAACTATTGCCAATGACTTGACTGAAGCGTACCAGAGGTTTAAACCAAATGTCTGCTTTGAGGCTCTTCAAAATTGTCTTCTAACCACTTGAGGTTATCAGGTGAGTGTGACCTATAAAGCACCAGAGCCCAGGAAACTCTCACAGTGCCTGAGAAAGCTTCTTAAGACAGCCAGTGTCTGTATCATGCACTGAGGTGCTTTGCTGCAGTTCTGAAACACCCTTTGCCTGCCACAAGCTGCAAGGGACCTGTTTATTTCATGCATTCATCTAGTAGCAAAACTATTCCTGGGACCTTCCATTTCAGGATACAGGGAGAGAGAGGTTTCATTTCTGCACTTTCACGCCAGTAAAGAAATCATTTATTGTTTATTATAATTTAAGTAGGGTGAGGAGAGAGGAAAATGTTAACTGCTAGACTTCACCTGCAAGCGGTAAAAATCTAGTAAAAGCTTTACCTCTGGGACAGAGGAGAGACAATATACGTAGCCATTTTTTAAAAAAGAGGCTATTCAGAGGGTGAAAGATGTCTGTCTGTCACAGCATGTGATTTTATTCACCTATGTATCTTGCATTCATGTGATTCTTTTGTGATTGGCCAAGGTAAGCACAGTCTTAATTTGCAGCCTCATTGCTGATGGACACATCTCATTATCAGGGAGAGGATTGATCTTTGGAAACACTAATTTCCTTTGATGCCTGTTTTGACCCTAGGTTCACTGACTGCCTAATCTTTAGGCAAGGCAGGGTGGAGCACAATATCCATGAAACGTATTTTTCAGATACTTGATGGGGAAGTGTGACTAGCTATTCCTTTTCTCAGTGGGCGACTTGTGGAGAAGTCAAACTCTTTTGCCTGCCCTAAGTAGCCAGCCAGATTAGTTGCCTGTCCCATCTCCTTCCTCCCCTTTATTTCAGATTATGTGAAGCAGGAAGCGAATGTAAGCACGTGCTTTTCACACAGAAAGGTCCCAGCTTCACCTCCCATCATCTGCAACTGAACAACAAAGATCTCCAAATCCAGGCCTCGCAGGACAGTCAAAGTAGACGACAGCGACGGCAGCAACCGCACAGTTAGATGGGGAGAGGGCAAAGTGAAGCCCTCTGCATGTTATTGGACTGCAAAACGTGTCAGCCAGCATAGACAATGTCAACGAGTGCTGGAAGCCGCTGTCCAACAACATGAGGAGGGTCACGTTTAGCCCGCTGCTAGGCTAGTTGGACCATCATTACGACTTATAAGGGAGATCTATATTTTCTTACTCACTTGCAATGTTTCTCGACAGACGTAGGCAATCTGCAGTTCTGTCAAGGGTCCAGTGGCTGTAGAGACAAGTGGGACAAGAGTAAAAAAAAAAAAAAGGAACATTTTAAAGGAGATGAAGAAGTGGGACAGCAGAAGATTGAGTATGACTTTGCCTAGCAAACTGGGAGAGTTTTGGGGGTAAGATATCTACGCTATGGCTTGGGAAGACGAAAGGAAAGAGAGAGGCAGAGAGATGTTGTATGCACTTTTTAGGGAGATGCACAGTAACAACTGTGGTCCAGCAGCCACAGCTGAGTCTTTTGGTCTCCATCCAGCACCTAGGGGCAGATGAAGATTGCAAAAGGGAAGGAGGAACTAAAGAAGCAACAGGCATTCAAAACGAAAATGAAAAAGGAGGGTTGTGGTCAGCTCTCAGTTCTTTGGTGGGTAATTGTGATGCTGTTGCTGGTCTGCCTATGCTATGACGCAAAAGGGAGATGGGAGGCTACATATTAAAATAAATTTTAAACAGAGAGGAAAAAAAGTCATGGGCCAGCTCTGATTTAAGCCTATCTTCCTCTCTCTTTCAGGCCCCTAGAATCCAGGTCAGAGAATTTCATTAGCTCGTTTACTTAGGAAGTTTATCCTTCTTGTCCTTGCACCAATCCAGCCACGAGTGCTCCATGGTTTCTCACAAGTCTATCAGAGCAAAGCAAGGTAACTTCTGACATTTATTAATCCATCTGTTGTGAAATATTTTCCCTGCACATTGCAGAGCCCCTAGCCTGCCCCACGTTCTCTAGTGTGCGTACGGATTAGTGAAAGTATTATATTGCCATTGCTTTTCAACCGTTTCCCTTTCTCTCACCTCTCCTTCCTCATTGCAACTCCTGCTGCTTCAAACGGCTTAATTTGCTGTTGTGTTTTTTGTATGAATTCAAGTTGTTTCCAACTGAACAGTGACTCTAAGGTGAACCTATCACAGGGTGTTCGGGGGGTGAAAGTCTGTGATATGCCCAGGGTCACCCAGTGAATTTCCGTGGCCAAGCGGGAAATCGAACCTGGCTCCCCAGAGTCATAGTCCAACATTCAAACCACAATACCACACTGGCTCTTGCTTAATTAGTTAGTATATCTGCATCATAAAACATCTGTGGTCTATTTTGGATGTCCTGTTTAGCATCCCCCATGCAACTGTGGTGATTGTTATTCCCCAGTGCAACAATATCTTGATTGCTATATGTTCAACAAAATTCCCCTTTTAGTCATTTGTTCTGGGGGCATCCCTGCTAGCCGAACAGCAGTCGCCGTCGGGCACTTGCCTTGGTTACAATTAACAACAGAGAAGTCATGATTTTCTTATTTGCCCTTTTCCTCTTTAAAAGCAACAAATATTGCAACCTCTTGACACGTGTGCCTTGTCTGATTTGCCCACAGATTGTCTTTCTGCCTTTCGTTACAAGCAGCGGAAACAGACTCAACAGTGCAAAACCATGTCTGCAGATGTAGGTGGGAGGGAACTCGTGGCCTGACCCAAGCTAGGCAGGGGTGGGGGCATCCCTTTCTTTGAGACAGGTGTCACCTGAGTGGTAAAGAAAGCAACCTGACCGCACACAGCTTCACTTCTCCATTTCCAAACTGTCTGCCTGGTTTTCAATCCCACCTCCTCACCCCAAGTCATTCGAGAGTGCATCAAGAGCGTACTAAATCAGGAGAGGAGAGAATTAGGGATGTAAATTCTCAACTACAGGCATCCCCCGCTCGTTTGGCAAGGTGGGGACCAGAGCACTGTTGAAAACCGGAAATCACTGAAATGCAGAACCAAGTCTTTTTTTTTAAAGCTTGCTAATACATTTTAGCCACCAAAACACACACACACGCATGCACACGCACACACATCACAGTATATCTCACTTGTAAATGTACACAAAACCTAAATAACAGAGTTAATTAAAAGACAAGTAGTGCATGGCTGCAAAAGCCTGCAGAAGGCTGCAGAAATATGATGAAATAAGTCAAAAGAGTGGACCATTTGTTGAATGTAAGGGTTCTGGTTAGGACTGAAAAGGGTTGACAGAGCTGATTGTCTAACGGACCATCGAAACATGGGGGGTGTTTGTATTTCGTCTTCAGGTGTGAAGAGAAGTAATTAAAGCTGCTTTCACGTCTTTCCACATTTCACAGATGAAAACTGAGACATATGGCGCCAAGCAATATCGGAGTGGGGTCAGTATGGTAAAAGTTATTAATGAGGAAGGACACACAAGCTAGGAGAGGCTGCAGCAGTTTGCTTTTGCTGAATTCTGCTGTCTCCTCTCTCCTTCCCTCTGCTGAGTTAAGGAAGTACAGTACCAGATGGTTTTGCATTTTGAACTCAGTTTGCAGCAACTGAAGTAAGATGAAGACAAAGAAGAAAAGTGGGAAGAGGGGAGAGAAACTGGGACATTTCAGAAGCACCTGAAAAAGCAGGGATGGCAGAAAATCAGGACCATCCCCACCAAAACAGGACAGTTTGAGGGTACGAGTTTTTCCCCACTGCAGGGAAAAAAATGTTCCTCTACCCTCATCTCCCTGAAGTGTTACAGAGTAAGTATTATTTGGAGAAATATAGGTATCTTTTTGTATCAAAAAACCCTGTTTTCTGCACAGAAAGTAGTTTTTGTATGTGTTTAGAGAACATGTGGGGAGGGTTTTTTACACAAAAGAGATAAGAAATATTTCTCTCTTGCTTTCCTCCAACCCTTCTGCCGCGGACAGAAAGTTAAAACTAAAAGGTCAGGCAATCTGATTAGAACATAGGAAATTGCCACATATTAAATCTGATTCAGTATTGTCTGCACTAATTGGCAGTTGTTTTTTTCCTGAGTCTAATGAGAAGGTCAAGTTTTCATTCTCTCCTTTCGAGTTAACGGAGGCCATTTCCGCACTAGCCTGTTATAGTGCTATTATTCCACTTTCAACATCCGATGGAATCCTGGCCCCCCCCCCCGAGCCTTTTTTTGCTCACTGATCAAATGCACCGCAAGCTGAGTCTATCTTATAAGAGGATGAGGGACTAGCTGATATTTGCATCTTAAACCTCAGGGGGTTGTTTCGCCTCTCATTTACTGAGCTGGAAGAAAGCAGGATGCAAGCCTGAATGGGCTGACGAGGAGTCTGGCTCAAGTCCAGCTATGCTTTAAACATCTGTAGCACCCGCATAAAGAGCCAGTCTTTAAAGCACCATCAATCTCTTCCTACATGCGCACACGCACAGATCACAAACACAAATCCTGCCCAATCCTACCACCTAATCCTTGCTAACCAGCCAAATGCAAAATCTCAGACCTCTGTCTCGATGTTGGCTACATACAGGCTGCTGGTTCGCTCCCCACTCTCATAACTGGAAGGTCCCAGGTAGCTAGTAACCAGCAGCCATTAAAAGCCATAAACGCTAATTGGATCAAGTACCTTCTATTCATTGAAACAAATAGTTTAAATTTAATCGTAGAGAAAAACCTAGAGCAGCCATCGCCAGGTGGGCAGCCGCCAGATGTGGTGGAATACAACTCCCATTATCCCCAAGTGGTTTGGGATGACAATAGAGCATATGCTTTGCCTGCATAGAATGCTACGTTGAGGACAAGGTTCCCAGATCTCAGGGTCTGGCCTTTGCTGGCCCTCAGGGCAGGTGGAAGAATCTCAGGACAAGAGCACGACCTTGAGATATGTGTGAGTACTATATCTACTTTCTTCATTTGCTAGGCTTGGCATTTTGTATTTGGCTTATTCCATGTGAGTGTTGCTGATGGTTAATGTATCGTGCTTAATGATATCGTAAGGGGCTTCATGACATCACAAAGAGGTGACTGCCCCCATGACATCACAAGGTTTTGTCACTCAGGTTTTGCTCCTTAAATCTCAGGGCCTGGGAGACTCCTGACCGGGCCATGCTAGAACTTGAGGATGATGGGAAGTGGTACCACCCAGAGGGTACCAGCTTAGGAAACACTGGGTTATAAAATCATGCTGTCTCCTCTCACAGCCTTAATCATCATCTCTACTGCAACAGTTACTGGAGGAGAGCATATACTCCAAGTGTCCCAGAGACAGTCAACATGGCCTTTCCACACTATATAACTATTGTACTATAATTCCCCTTTAACTACCATGGCTGCCTCCTATGGAATCCTGGGGATTTGTAGTCTTGGGAGGTACTGGAGCTCTCTGGCTGAGACTGCTAAATATCCCTCCCTAAACTGCAAAACCAATGATTCCATAAAACAGAACCATGGCAGTTAAAGTGGAATCATAATGCAATAGTTATGTACTACAGAAAGGCCCACAGTCAATCCTCTGTCACCCCACTTTTTCAGAGGCTTTTGCAATGTCCCAGTTTCTCTCTCTCCTGCTCCCACTTCCCCCTTTCATTCCCAGTTTACTTCAGTTGCAGCAAACTGAGTTTAATGTGCAAAAGTAATTTCACTCAATTAACTCAACAGGGGGAGAAGAAAGGAGGGAACAGAATCTTGCCCTTGTTTGTTTGTGTGTGTCCTTCCCCATTAATAACTTATGCCATCTGGACCACACTGCATCATTGCTCAGCCATGTGTGTCTCACCTTTCATCTGCAAAATGTTAGTGGGTAGAGAAGAAAAGAATGGATAGGGTGGTAGAGAAGAAAGGTTAGGATGGACTGGGCATCTGAATCTACCTGTCCACAGGGAGGAGGCGGGGAGGAGGTAAGAGAATCGGTGTTACCTTGGTAGACATCTTGAAGAGAGCCACCCCCACAGAATTCCATGCAAATCCACAGTTTGTTAAGCCTGGGGAGAGAACAGAGGAAACGTTTAAGACTGAAGAAAGGCCAGATGCGTATGGGAAGATTGCAAGGGTGTGTGGGGGTGGGAGTCGGACCTGAACAGCTGCACCAAGCTAAAGGTGAGGTTCTTTAACATTACACTTGACGTCAGCACCCAAGGCTCCCCGTGACAGTGCAAGACGTTCAGACTGTGAGGTGAGTCCATTTAGGGATGGTGTAATGAAACAGATTGGACCCATCTAGGGGTCCTTTCTTTCTTACCGAATATAGCTTCCGTAATAGGCAACAATGTTGTGGTGTTTGCACGTTTTCACCATCAGGATCTCCTGCTGAATAGTGGCGCAATCATCATCTGGACAGAATAGCAAAAAGAAGAATATTTGAAATTTACGACAGTTCAAGTATACTTTCCAGACCAAACTATTCCAGATCAAGCTAGTCTTAGAATGAATTGGTAGATGTGAACATCTTTGTCAGCCTAGTGTCCCTAACCACCGTAAAAATTTGGAGGGCTGACATTTTTATGGTGGTTAGGGACACAGGACCCTGCAAAAATGGAAAAACTGTGAATATCTATAGGGCCTCCCAACCATATTTAGTGCATAAAAAGTAAACACACAGTACGCAGTAAAACACAGAACACAATACATCTGAATCTGTGCTGGACAGCTCATCACCCACTCGGTTGTGTCTTCGAGGCAGCAAGGTTCCTTTGCAAGCTAGAAGCGGGTGGGTGGCAGGGCTTGCTGCTTGCTTGCTTGCTGCTGCTGCTGCCCTACGCCTGGCAGTCTCTGCAGTTTTGCAAGGCTTGCAGAGATACTGCAAATGCAAGGCAAGATGTGTAAGTCCCTATTCAAAATGGCGTAGGGCAGGAACAGAGGCGACGGCAAATAATCCTTGAATAGTCAAATCCACAAATGTTAAACCAGCAGATGTGGAGGGATGTCTCTGTGTATATGTGTGCATGTATGAGGAGAGAGAGAGAAAAAGAAAGAGTGCAACGGTGGAGGGGAGGGGGAAGTAGCAATAAGACCACTGTGTCATCCTGAATACACCAGAGTTTACAAAGATGTAAAGAACTTCTGTAGCACTTTTAAGATTAACTGAAAAAAATCTCTAGCATGAGCTTTGATGAATTCCACTTCAACAGATGCAGTGGTCTGGAGTCCACGAAAGCTTATGCTAGAGAGTTTTTATTTTATTAATTTCTCCCTCTTCCCCCACCCCTGGTATGATGATACCACGTGGCTTATGAATTTCTCAGAAATTCTCTAAACAGGAAATACGATCTATTTAAATTAATATTGTAGGTTGCCTAATGTATTTTAACTCTTCTCTCAAAAGTAAAAGGCATCTCTTGCTTCTTCCCTTTTTTTTTAATTTAGAAAAATGAGAAAGAGGAAATTAACAAGCATGTACGTATGTACGTGCAGAAGGGGAAGAAAAGAAATGATGTCAATGAGGGGGAGAAAGGGCAGACATAAGCTCAAAACATATTGTTCCAAAACAAAACTTGCTTCCACACTTGTGCTTTACTCAGGAATCACCATCCTTTTTATGAAATGTTCCAATGCTACCATTTATGAGTGGAAATCATTTATTTGCTTATTTACTTAATTTATGTCCAGCTTTTCCCTCCACTTAAGACCCAAAGCAGCTTGCAATCTAAGTTAAAATGTGGCTAAACGATATGTAGTGCGAAAGTAAAATCAAAAGGGTGAATAATTGCTTGCCTTCTAGTATTTCTTCAGACGAAATTTGTCTCAATTAGAAAAAAAATCCAATAAAATGCAACTGCAACATGGGCATGATTTTAAAGTTTATTGTTTTCAAATAAAAGCTCTAAAAATGAAAGGAAAAGGTACCCACACAGATTTTGGCCATCTTCTCCTCCGTGCTGGGAATGGCACAGAGTATATTTTTTGGGATCATGGCGGGATTCAAAAGGTTAAATTTTTTTCCCCCTTCATATGACAGTCCTAGAATATATACATATTCCTACATACCCTCCAACTTCTCACAAATAAAACTAGGACACACGCAGCCGGTAGTTTGCTTTTGCCTGAGACTATTGGGAAGGGCAAGATTTCAAGCTCTCCTTGCCTCTCCCCACTGCTGAGTCAATTGAAAGCAAATTACTTTTGCCCTTTGAGTCATTTTGCAACAATTTAAAGTAAGCTGAGACAAAGGGCAGAAGTGGGAGGAGGAGGAAGAAACCAGAATATTTTAAAAGCAGCTGAAAGTGTGGGATGATAGAGAATTAATAAGGACTGTCACTACCAAATCAGGATGATTGGGACATATGCACTCATGTGATAGCTCTTATCTGTTTGTTAAAAATAAATATACTACTAAAAGTCACACATTTAGTGATGCATCTAGGTCGATCCTTTGTGAGCAGTTGTCTACAATGCAAATCTGCATGCTTTCCTTATATAAGGGTGCAGCTATGGAGGGGAGCAAAATGAGGGCATTGCCTCCCCAAACAAAAATTCTGCACCCATCAACATTTCCCTTCATTTCCCAAATGTCTAGCATTGCAGTCACTTAACTTTTTCCTTTTTTTTTTTTGGCGGGCATTTAAAAATATAGTTAAGCTTCCAAAGAAAAGGGACAGGCTAGGTGACCAAGGGAATGCAAACACATAGGAAACAGAAGAGTTTTAGGTGTGAATGATTTCCACTGTCTCACTCTCTGCAATGCTAGAAATTTGGGGATTGAAAGAAAATTTCATGGAGGGGGGCATAATTCTTATGGGAAAGCAATGCCCTCCTTTCACACACACACACACACACACACACACACACACACCCAGCCCTTACAGCTTCTATGTGCACACGGTCCCAAGTCTTGCCTATGGAAAGAGCAGAACCCCTGAATTCTCGGCCGGAGTGCCCTGGTGCCTCACCAAACTGCAGATCCCGGGATCCCTTAGAACGCGGCTATGGCAGCTAAAGTGGAATTGTAGTGCTGTGACAGTTTAGTGTAAATTGCTCTTTACTTCATTTTGCACACTTTAAACCAGTGGTTCCCAGACTTTGAGCCTCCATTTGTTCTGGAGTTCGTCTCCTGGGATGCCTGGGAGCTACGGCGGCTGCGGCTTTGGGGAGCTGAAGTCCAAAACACCTGGAGAACCAAAGTTTGGGAATCAGCGCTTTAAATGAAAGCTGAACATTCAGCAAAGAGCCCTGGAATATGTTTTGTGGGAGGCAAGCCCCACAGTTTTTCTACTTTGTTTCTTCATTTTAGTTTAAAAATAACGTGCACATTATTTATTATTGTACACTTCATAACAATATGGATACAATTTAATTCTTGTCAGGTTGAAATTTGGTTTTCCTTTGAATTTTACACTTTTTTTTACATTTAAAACATTCAAGGGCTTGGTGTAAAAACAAATAAATTCGCAAATTTACCAAGATGTTTGATTCTTCTTCAACCTCTGTTTTAAAAAGACCTGTTCTTTCCTTTTCTATCTTTGCTTTTGAAAATAATTACTTCACAAACAGTCCTGTGAGAATGCTTTCCAGAATTTAAATTAGACCCAAAGTTGCACAGGGCTTTGCACCCCAACATGTTGTTCTGCTGCCTTGAATTAAAAACATTTTCCTTCTGAGAATATATAGAGTGTTTCGACTTTGTGAATGAGGAGACTCAAACAACATGTCAAATTAGCACATGGGATTTTTCAGTCGGACAGAGTTTTCTGACAAAAGTTGATCTCCGCCACATTTTCTGGTAAAAGGTACCCACCAGGCAGCTTTCTGCAGTCCTCATATAAGAAAGGATTCACGTTAAATTCTATCTCAGGATACTTTCAGTTGAAAATATAAGAACTTGCATGAGAAAAAGTAAACTGCAGTCTTGTTTTTATCCCTGCTCACCTGCTTCCATCTTGACAATTTTGATAGCAGCCAGTTTCCCGGTTTCTTTGTTCCTTGCCTGAGACAATACAGAAAGGACACTGGGTTTGTTAAAAAATATTTTCACAAAGAGAGGTGTTAACCGAGTTGTGCTTCTGGAATGGCCAGAACAACACTTGTGACACCAGCAGAACAAATAGGAGTAGGACATGAGGGAAAAGGGCTGACAGCATCTCTCTCACTCTCAAAGAGAGTTTGGCTTTCTCTCTCGGTTAGAGATCGCAATCACAGATTGTTAGGAGAGGCAAGCTGATAATCCGCTGACGTAGGGGTGACCATTGTTTCTTCTTAAGACCTATTACAGAAGTAATAGGACTGGTAGAGTTTATAGCCTCCCGTATGTGTAACGGTTGTTTTCTTGTTGTGTGCCTTCAAGTCATTCTGAGTTACAGCAAACCTAAGGCAAACCTATTGCAGGGTTTTCTGGGGCTGAGAGTGTGTGACACACCTAAGGTCACCCGGTGGGTTTCCACGGCCAAGCGGGGAATCAAACCCTGGTCTCCAGGGTCGTAGCCCAATGCCCAAACTGCTCTGTCATCCCCACGTTCTAGGATTAATAGATCAGGACTGTTCTAGGATGCTCCAGTTTGCTTCTGCCTGAGTTTACCGGGAAGGCCTGATTCGGCCCCTTCTCTCCTCAAACAACTTTTGCAATCTGAACTCAAGTTTGCAGCTATTGAAGTAAGCTGAGCACGAAAGAAGAAAAGTGGGAGGAGGAAAAAGAAACTGGGATATTTTAAAAGCAGTTGAGAAAGTGGGATGACAGCTGAGTAATCAGGACTGTCCCTGACAAACGGGGACCGTTAGAAGGTATGCGAGACTTAAAGAGCAGAAGAAGTGTTAAACTTCTGTCTCCAGTGGCCAAGGGCAACTCTAAATTACTCTCTCCTCAGCTATTTTCTGGAGGTTTTTCTTTGGACATTTCTGCCCTAGTGCCTAATGCTATTATTCTACTTTCAACATCCTGTGGAATTCTGGGGTTTGCAATTTACGGAGGCCCAAGAGCTCTCTGGCTGAGAATTCTAAATGCCCTTCCCTAAACTGCAAACCCCAGGATTCCAGAGGAGGTTGAAAGTGGAACAATAGCACTAGAACAATGTAGTGTGGAGATTGCCTTTGACAAGAATGTAAACAGACAAGCAGGGGTGTAGTTGCAAGAGCGGGGAGAAGAGCATTGCCCCAGTAATAATTCTGCTCCCCTAATTAATTATTCCTTCAGTCCCCAAATGCCTAGCACTGCACACAGTGAGAAATCACTCAAAACTAGAATTCTTTGACCTGCTGTGTTTGCATTGCCTTGGTCACTTTTTGTGCCCCTTTGCTTTGGGCGCCTAAACTGTATGTCCAAATGTTCAGCTGAAGTCACTGAAATCCTATGAAGTTGGGGAGGGAAGAAAAATTCCATGGTGGGTGGGCAGAATTCTTTTTTGGGGGGATAATGCCCTCATTTTGCCCTCCTTGCTATATAGCTACACCCCTGCACACAAGGGGGGTGGTGATGATAATCTAATCTAATCAATTAACCTAATTTGGCCCTGTGTACAGATTTTCCAGTTTGGAAAAGAAAGCCTGAATCAGAAGTGGAAAGCAAGATGAAAGCTTGACAGTAAAGAGATCTCCCGCAAGACAATACAGCTGCCCCCTCAGCATTTTTTTAAGATATCATCCAGATGTGTTCTCTTAAGACAAGACTGTTTTTTTTTTTTTAAATCTTGACATTGGGGCGTGAGCAACGCATGATGCCCAGCCCTTCCTTTCCTCTGAAAAGCCTCGGAAACTGGTAGAGCACAGCAAAATGTCAAGCCCATACAGGCAAGCCACTGCCTCTTGAAGTACCAACCTCCAGGGAAACTCTGCTGGCATTTCCAGGTATTTCCAGAGAACCATATTCCAGGGGAAACAGGTATAGATGCCACAGAAGAGTTTTCCCCAACCTGCTACCCTCAACACCTCTTGACTGATTTTATTTATTTTTCTATTAATTTCATTGCTATCCTGCCTTTCCTCCCACGAACTCAAGGCAGAATTGCCAGTTATCTCTCATTATAAGAGATTTCCCTTATCTGAGGGCAAGAAAGTCTGTCCCTTATGGCATACTCTATAACATTTCACAGGTGAAAGCCAGGACACATGTGCCCAAGCAACATCTGTCTGAGTCTCCACTTGCATAAGTCACCTTCAGGCAAGAGAAATTATGCAAATTCCCCGGTTTGCTGAGCTCACCTCCAAACAAGAGGAAGGCGCTGTGTTCAGATCTCCAGCTCAGCAAGCAAAGCAGTGGCTGGATACAATTTCCAAGCCTGCGTTGCTTTGTTGCTGTGACTTGCAAAGACTTCAAGGGGTCTGTATAGTTATGGAGTTAGCATCCTCCTTTCTTGGTAGTCATTATGATGCCAGGGCACACCTTCTGCTCTGCTCTGCTCTGCATCCACCTTCTGGCTAGATAGCAAGATTAAATGCTCCTTATCCCATCTCCATGAGAACCAACATAATGTTTGAGTGCAGGACTACAACTCTGGGACACCAGGGCTCAGCCACGGAAACTTGCTGGGTGACCTTGGGCAAGTCACGGTCTGTCCACAATCAGGGTAAGGCCACGGCAAAGCGCCTCTGACCAAAGCTTGCAAGAAAGTGCTGTGATTGGGTCATCTGGGGGTTGCCATAAGTCAGAAATGACTTGAAGACACACAACAAAATCCCAAATACAGAATAATCCCTTCAAATCACCTTTCTCTGAGAAAAGCTAAGCTTTCTCTCTTAATTTCCAAACGGGAAAAGGGGAAAGGGTGAATGACAAGCTGTGAATAACTGGTTGACGCTTAGCGTATAATAACACCTTTTCTTCTCTACTTGTGAATCCAAAAGTACTGTAAGCTGATCTTTCAGTAATGTAATTTCCATCGCCGGTCTAGTATTAGATGTGGATTTCTTAATTTTTTCTTCTCTTTCTTTAATTTCAGACAAAATTTGATTCTCTTTTTCTTATCTTTTCTCCCTCAATTCATCTTCCTGTTGCATTATAATTCCTCTTATAAATGCTTTTGCTGCATCCCATACAATATTTATTGATGTTCATTTGTTCGTATTTTCTTGAAAGTATACATTAATATAATTTTTTATCTTTTGAACTGTTTTCTCATCTTTAAGGATGTTTTCTTTGAGTCTCCAAGTATATTCTGGTTTCAGGTTTTCCAAACAAAACAGAATTAGGTTCTGGTCTGAAATTATTTGAGGGAGGATTTCTATCTTTTCAACTGATCTCAATAGTATTTTTGAAGCAAAGAACATATCAATTCTACACCATGACTTACGTCGATGCAAATAATATGTAAAGTCCTTTTCACTCCCTTTTTCTTATCTCCAAATATCTATCAGACCATATTCAGAAATATATTTTAGGAAATTCTGAGGTAATTTCCCTTGTGATTTCTTAATTTGTTTTTGAGACTTTCTATGTAATAGCGGTTCCATTATGACATTCCAATCTCCCATCATGATAATCTCATATTCTTGGCCAGCTAAGGTTTCAAAGAAGTTTTCAAAAAAGGTTGCCTTATTTTCATTAGGACTGGAAACACCAACTAACAATACTTTCTCATCTTGTATTTTAACTTCGACAGCAATAAAATGACCAGAATTATCATAAAATACTTCTCTTGGTGCCAGATGCTTATTTATATATAAGAAAACCCCTTTCTTTTTTCGCTTATTAGCAGAGACGAAGTATAATATTATATGGATAATAACACCTAATGATATCAGCAGCGGCTGTCCCGATATCTCAGATTTTGGCCTAGAAACCTCAGGACCTGGCATGATCCAGGACTGGCAACCCTAATAACATTAGACTTCTTGTATTCTCTTCTTTTTTATCAAATAATGTTTTCTTGTTCCGATCTCTAGTCCAAACAAATCTTCCCCACCTCAAAACTATTTAAACAACTATTTCTGTATTTTAAGGTTTAATCGTTTTATTTATTTACAGGTATTTATATGCTTCTTAAACCCAATGTTTTAAAAGTGGCATACACCAGTAAAGCATACAATTTAAACAGTGCACAAGTATATAGCACACAAATTAGCACGCACTCTTTTTTGCCGTCCATGAGAAAGAAGTTAGGCTGGATTAAGTAGGGAGAGCTTACAGGAATAAGTAAGGAGAAAGAATATTTATAGTATACATAAATATCATTCAGATATAAATTGTTAAATATCTGAATATCAAGGTGATCTTCATGGCAGCTGACACATTCAAATACAGTCAGCCCTCCACATTTGCAGGTGTTACTTTTGCGGATTTGATTATCCACGGATTATTTGCTGCCACCTCTGCTGCCTCCCAATGCCATTTTTAATAGGGACTGCAGGCCTCATGAGACTGAGAAACTGCAAACGAGGCTTGTAAGCCCCCCCCCCAAAAAAAATGGTCGGGGCAGCAGCGGGGGTGGCAGGAAGCCCCCCCAGCCACCCACTTCTGCCTTGTGGAGAAACTCTGATAAATCAAAGGAATCGATGGTGGGCTGAATACAGCGATCATACTTTTTTGTGTGTTAAATACGATTTGAGAGAACCTAGAGTTATTCATGTTTGTTCACTTTCATGGGGGTCCTGTGCCCCGAACCCTAGCAAATGCAGAGGGATGACTGTACACATTAAAACTTTGATTAAATAGAGCACTACAGCAGGGGTCATGCTAATGACGGCCTCCAATATCCTTTACTGGCTGCTTACTTACATCTGAGTAACTAAGCAATGTCTCCTGGCCTAACCCTCCAGCCCACCTTAATAGCCAGCAGCCAGATCAGGAGAAAGAGACTGGTTCAGATGGTGATTGGAGCGCAAGGAAGATGACATCCCCGTGTGACAGGGGTCCTGCGTCTGATCATCTCAGCCTCGCTCACTGGCAAAAATATCACCCTCCTTGCTCTCTGATCAGAAGCTGAATGGATCTCCTTCATCTGATCTGGCTGCTGGCTCTTCAAGTGGGCTGGGGTGGCTTTTACATAAGCTAACAGTAACACTACATATTCTTACTGAATATGGACTGGTCACAGATCCATAACTCTACATTATGAACCCGTAATTCCAATATTGAATACCAGCCAGCATTTCCAGCAAAATGCTGTTGGATTTTCAATACTTTCGCAGTTAGGGTTTGGCCATTGTGCTCACGAGAGTCAGAAAGCCGAAGTCTCATTTGGGGAATGAAATTATGATCAGGCAAATAGGCTAACTGACAAAATAAAAAATCTAGTGTAACCCTTGCTATAGACATACTGAAGCAAGGACTACCAGAGCGTCCACTCCTCAAACTCATAGGATCCCAAAAGCATTGCGGACAAAGCGATCTTTGGCTCCCGCCGAGATACCAATAGATAGGGAAGCAGAACAATCTTCCTCCTGGAGGGAACTAAGCAAGACGTGGTGCTAGTTAACATTGCCAGGTTCTCAAACAGCAATAAGGGACAGTCAAAATTCATGACAGGCAGGACTGTAGCTATTAACAACTGTGCTCTACCTACATACCAAATTAAAGTATAGCTTTTAGTTGACGTAGCCAGGTATTTCTCTGTAAAATTAACATATGGTCCACATTCTTAAATGACACGATGCACACATTTCTGTCTTAAGGAAAAGCCTCCGCCCCAAAGTACAAGATTTTGGGGCATCTTGTTCGGTCCATATAAAAGGAAAAACTTTCCAACCTTCATATAGGGGACAGCCCTTATAACAAGGGACGCCTGCCAGGGACAAATTTTCTCGTCTTCAAATAAGGAATATTCCTCATCATAGGGGGCACCCGATTACTCTATTCCTGGATCATCCTCCCCTTTGCTGCAAACGGCAGAGGGATGCAGATGTATTAGCAGCAAAATCTGGGCTCCTCATAGATTATCAACTGCCCTCGCCCCAGTTTGCCAACTTGGAAACAGTTGGGAGGTGGCAGAAAAGAGTGCAACTGAGCTTGCAGTGATTATAACTCTCAGTAGAATCCCCCATCGAATGTAGTCATGCTGTCTGGGGAGTTCTGTGAATCTGCATCCAAAAAAGGCCCTGCCCACACCCTGATAAGGATTCCTGAGCTTTCAAATGACTGAATTAAAAGAAATGTGGTAGGTGTAGCTTTTCTTGACATAGACTAGTGATAATGAAGACTGAACCTGTTGATGCGTGACCTCTCTTAGAGCAGCTTTGAATGGGACAGTGCCTTTCACGCCGAGGCTAGTGGGGTGCAATGTTTAAACGGTTAAACAGTTCAGCCATCCCTGTTCATCCTCAAAGTTCACTCTGGAGATAAGCCTATGCACCATTACCAGAGAATATTTCTTTCTGAGTAAACACTGATGGGACCATGGCACGTGTGACTTTGAACTAGTCATTTTCTGTTACACTAATGTAGAGGGCATTTATGAAGTCAACATGAGGGAACAGAAATGTGATCACTGACTCAGTTCGCAGCTTTATCATGTGGTCATGAGTTCCATAGGATACCTTTAAAAAAAAAAACTAGCATTTTCTTTCTCTGATTTGTTTTAAACCTAATACTTATTTGTTAAAATCTATCCTGTCCTGAAACAAAATGCAGCTTGATTAATACAGAGCCCCCCCCAAAAAAAATAAGACGCAACCCAAAGTGCCCTTATGCTACTTGACACAAATTCTTCAGGAAAGAACGGTGTGTGGTTACCTTATAGACTTCCCCATAGGTCCCTCCGCCAACTCGTTGCAGGAGTTCAAAGTCTTCTTGAGGGTTTCTGGTGGAAATATCTAGGGCTGCTCTTTCTTGGGCATCCATTGTTCAGTGTTTTCCCCCTTCACAAGGCGGAGGTTTCAGAGCTGGTGTCTCTGCAGGCGTAGGCGTCAGCAGTAATGTGGTCAGAGCGCTGATAAATTTCTCAGCTTTCTGCTTCCTGATTTGAAGCATGGTTGGTTTGTGTGAACTCCTCTATGGTCTCTAGACAAGCGCATACGCTCTGTATGGAGGTTATTGAGATCACATAGGGCTTGTGTATGTGCGCCTCTGCCTCTTCCTCAATTAATCCCTTTTAAGGGATCAATTTCCTTTTCGAGAAGTCTGTTCGCCTGTCTGTTTGTTTATTAAAATATTTATATCCCACCCTGTATCCCAAGATCTCGGTGGGGGCTTACATAAAAAAATCAATTTAAAACAGTAACAAGAGTTTAAAAGACTAAACATACGTTAAAGAGTTTATCAATTAAAACCACACGATTTAAAAAGAAACAGTTTAAAAAAATTTAAATAGTGCAACCATAAGACACGGGCAGCATGGATAAAATCAGGTCTGAAGGCTCTAATAAAAAGCCATGTTTTGTCTTGGCAGCCAAAAGATCCCAAAGTTCGCGTCCGTTGGGCCTCCAGGGTGAAGGAATTCCACAACTGAGGTGAAAAAGTTCTCTGCCGTGTCCTCCCACAATGTATTCTCTCTACTGGTGGGACACGGAGGAGGGCCCCAATCAATAGATCTTGATTCCTGGGTATATATTATAAATGAATATAAATTAATGTTTATAATTTGTTGTTGTTGTTTTTCATCCCATCATTCCTCCAGTGAGCTCAAGGTCTTCTTGGTGGATGTTCCCAATGGGAAACTGCCGTTGAACACATTAAGCATTAAACACAGTTTACTTAAAAACATTTAAAATGGTTTTTAAAAACCCATTAAAACTTCTCCACATTTAGAACCAGCACACTTGATGCACTACCCCGACCAGTTAAAAGCTGAAGCCCTGGCTTAAACAAGGTCTTTGCCTGCCAAAAAAAAGGAGAGGGGGGAAGAGGGGGGCAAGCAAGCCCCCGCAGCCCAGGAGTGGCTGCCAAACGAGCTCTCTCCTGGGTCCTCGCTTACTGTACCTGTGGTGGTGGTGGTGGGACTGAGCCAAAGCTCTCTTCCAAAGATTTTACGGCTTGGGTAGGCTCATACAAGATGATACAGTTTTTCAGACAGCCTCGGCCTAAGCCGTTGACAACGGCTAGCGATAGCTCTCTAAGGCTTCAGTTAGGATTCTTTCCCAGCCCTACATGAAGATATCAGCAACTGGAGATGAAGATGTTGGCAAAGACTGCAATCCTGTATCGTCTAGCATATTGTAGTCCTTCCACATGCAGAATTATGCTACAACTGACCGTTCACCAATCCCTAGACTGGCCACGGGGTCACTGATCTCGCTCCTTCCGTGGCCGTGCCACACCTGGTGAGAGCGGTTGGGGACCAGAGAAGCGTCTGGCTGCGTTCTGGTAACCAGAAGCGAAATTGATACAACCTCTGCTAAGGGTCCGCTGGAGTCCTCCAGAGATCTCAGCATTTCACATCTGGCCACGGGCACACAGCCAAACACTTCTCCAATCCTCCGCCCCTCTCACAAGGCATGGAATAACGGTGGGAAGAGAGGCCGTGGTGACTCCGCAGTAGGCCCAGTGCATGCGCGTGTGTATGTGTGTGCTTGGGTTGGTGTAAGGGAAGGGAATATCAACCACAACATTGACCAAAGAGAGACATACGCAGGCACGAGGCTGACCCAGTGAGATGGACGCCGCTCACTAGCATAATTCAAATCGTGCTGCTGGACAGGGCCAAGGAGTCTGGGAGCTTACTCGGCGTGCAACATGGTGCCAACATCAGCCTGCCCAGCTAATATCTGGGAGCGTGGAAACCACCAAGGCTAGTCCAGTAATGACAACTGGCTCAGAGCCCTGTAGAATTATGAGCTGGGTCTAATTTACTAATTCAGCAACTCTCGAGTTTCAAGTCCCGTAGCTAGAGGAATAGTCTTACTAACAAATGCTCGGGTTGAGCCAGCAGCAGGCATGCACAGAAGCAAGCTGTTCCGGTCCCAAGCAAAGTCAGGCCGGTACTATGAGAACTCAGAACATGTTATCCGCCTTCCTTTTAATACCAGCTACCCCGAAACAAGACCTTACATAAATGCTTGCTTTTAGGTGCTTTATTACTGGCTACTTCACCCCATAAAAATAAGGAACCAACAGATTTTGTGCCACACCCAGTGGTGACTGGTGGCTTCCATGTTCAGCAAGTTGGTGAAATCTCAGATTTTAGTCTGAACTTTAAAGGATCGTTCTAAGATGCTGAATCCTCTCCCCAAAATAGGTTCAGCACCCTGGACAGCTCCTGCAAGGTTGTCTCTCAGACCCCAAGCATATTCAACACCCTATTGATATGCGGCTACTAGTTACCCGTGAACCTAGCCAAACAAGAGCTGCAAGCCTTGGAGCCAATGCCGCTCAGATACGAGATCACTTGCGGGGACACTTCAGCCAATGAAGATTGTGCTGAATTGCTGGTCTTATCAATGATTATTTTAACCATGTTTTGATTGGGCTTTATGTGTTTTTAGTTACCAGCAATTCTGAGCATGCTGGTAGAAAAGCAGGGTGTCGGTGATAGAATTATTTTGCTCGGTGCTGGGATCACAATCGCCCAGTGCAAAGAAGCATCTTGAAACAGCCACCTGTCTTGCTGGCAGGCCATTTTGAGATGAAGTTGATCCCGTCCAGCAGTTTCCCCGCAATGACTCTGTTTGGGAAATGTTCCTTTTTTGACTACCGCTTTGATTCCTTCTGCCAGCACGGCCAATGGACCACATAGACGCTGGAAATAACCTTTCCAACCTCTGCTGGGGCACAGTCTTGTACACCCATTTATCCCAGAGCAAGTCTATTCAACTCAGTAGAATTTACTTGGGTCGGACTGGCAGCCTAGCAACATCCATCCTTCAAGGGGATGGTAGCATCAGGCAAAATGCGGTATCACTGATTCTAAGGCCATTTCCGCACTACACTTTTATAGCGCGGTTATTCCACTCTCAATATCCTATGGAATCCTGGGGTTTGCAGTTTGGGGAGGGGCCGGCCGGAGCCAGAAAGCTCTTTGGCCTCAGGAAACGGGAAACCCCAGAATTCCACAGGATGTCGAAAGCGGAATAACAGCACTATCGCCAGTTCCGCACTAGACTTGTTATAGCGCTATCACTCCACTTTCAACATCCTCTGGAATCCTGGGGTTTGCAGTTCAGGGAGGGGCCGACCGGCCCCTCCCTGAACTGCAAACCCCAGGATTCCAGAGGATGTTGAAAGTGGAGTGATAGCGCTATAACAGTCTAGTGCGGAAACAGTCTCTGCTGAGACACAACCGCTCCCTCCTACACGGTAAAGTCATAGAACACGCGTAGCTCCACCCCTCGCGATGACGTAAAATGTGGGCGTGGCTAGCAGGGGCAGCTATTCATACGGCCTGCGTCTCGACGCCTTTTTCCCCCAGCGCATGCGCGCTTCCTCAACCGACGTCTCTATGGTAGAGACCCCGGTTTCGTCACGCCTCGGCGAAAGCGGAAGGCCGTCGCTCGCAGGCCGGAAGTGCCTTGCGTTCCGGCTCCTTCCGCTTCCGTCCCCGCTGCCGCCGTCCTTCTTCCCGCGGTCCCGCGTGCCATGGCGCTCTTCGAGCAGATGCGGGCGAACGTGGGGAAGCTGCTGAAGGGCATCGACAGGTAGGGCGGCCCGCGGGAGCGGAGGGGCGGGTGTGGGCCCGGGTTCGCTGTGGCTCTTCCCTCCCCGGAGTCCTGTCCTCCCAGGCGGGGAGCTTCGAGACCCAGGAGGCCAGGGCTGACGGGCCTCAGCTTTCACGTTACGCGTCTTGCCGTGCTTACGGCGCTTGGGACGCTCCTTTTCAGGCAGGATTTTCAAGACGGGGCCTTTTAAAAGCCGTTCCCGAGCAGGGGAGCCCGGAGGAGAGGAGCACTCCTCCCTGTGAGCTCTCCGGCCCTTTTCGCGCGGGGCGCGTAACACTGCAATAAACAAGGTCACGGTCGAGGGACTTTAAGAGTTTGGGATCGGTACTCATAGCTGCAGAGCCCGGGGTTGGGGTCGGAAGCAGCAGAGCTTGGGGATTTATTTATTTTTTTTATTTTTATCATGTTGACTAAAGGTTCCCCCCAGCCATGATGATAATGATGATGTCATCTCTAGCATTTGTCACTTAAAATTTTAGATGGATGGATGGATGGATGGATAGATAGACTGGCATGTATACTTGGCGTTGCCTGGGGTTGTATTTGCTCATAGGTGATACTTGCTGCAAAGATTTGAGATCCTGTGTCTCTGATTCCCCAAACTGGCTTGTCCAGTACCTGTTAACTTTTCCCCATATTCCTCAATCCAGTCCGTGTTCAGAGTTTCTAACATGCAGAGGTTGGGTTCCTGAGGGAATACGCTGCCCTCCTCCTTGCTGCTGGGCCTCATCTCCATAGCAACTGGCCTGTTCAAGACAGACACAGTTGACTGAGGCCCAAGAGCTCTCTGGTTGAGAATGCTAAAGGACCCTCTCTGGACTGCAAACCCCAGGATTCCATAGGATCTTCTTAGACAGCCAATCCTATGAGATCCTCACCTGACAAAGAGAGATGAACTTTGACTTTTATATATTAGAGGTGTGTGTGTGTGTGTGCGTGTACTATCTGTTTAGCTTTTTTAGACAGTGTTCCTTGATGTTTTCAGAGGTTAGTTTAGTTGGCCCTAGTGATGATAACTTTTTCCATTTTTTAATCAGAGATTTTAACATTGATGTCATTTTCCCATGCTAGTTTAGGCCCTACATTCTTAGAGAAAGCATGAGATAACAAACTTTGTATATTCTGGATGCTAAACCTTTAGGTCTATCTAGAGCAGGCAGAAGTATGTCTGACATTCTTAAAGGCCATACGCCACTGGGTTTTGGCTTGATGCTTCTCCCCTGTCATTCCCATTCTTTTCTCCATTTCAGGTATAACCCAGAGAACCTGGCCACACTGGAACATTATGTGGAGACCCAGGCCAAAGAGAATGCCTATGATTTGGAGGCCAACCTAGCTGTACTCAAACTGTGAGTGTAACTGTATGCCTGCCCTTTGGAGGAATCTGCATTGCAGAATCCCAGATAGTATTGCAAGTTGAGGCACAATATTTGTAAATGAAAATAGATGATGGATAGATGTTTGTACTGCATGCCAGTTTTGCTACAGAAGCTAGACTGTCAGGTTCAAATTTTGGCTTAACCATGGATTTGTTTAACAACCTGGCACTCTTTGATCTCAGCAGTTCACCTGTAGAATGGATCTGTGAATAAATGGCTCACAACTGTAGTACAGAACTGTGGAGGGTGGAACACTTACTGTTGTAGATCTGGTTATGGGTACAACTGGAGTAGAAAAACCATACCCGTTGGACTAAAGGTTCTATCTTCCTGGAGTAGCAAGATGCTCTCTTTTTCTTCCAGGTATCAGTTTAACCCTGCCTTATTCCAAACCACAGTGACTGCCCAGATCCTCCTGAAGGCCCTGACCAACCTGCCCCACACAGACTTCACACTCTGCAAATGCATGATTGACCAAGCACATGTATCCTTGAGCCGAGGGGAAAGGAGTGTTGCACTGGGGTAACAAAACTGAGCAGTACACTAAGAGCTGCTGGCTTCCAAATTCATTCAGCCATGAATTTGTAAGAGGCCTTAGGCAAACTTCAAGGATATCAGGTTTTATTTATTTCAAGGTAAACTGTTTTTCAGAGTTACATTCTCACAAAGCAAATATACCAGAATAAATTATAAAAATATATAGAAATATCATAAGAGTGCACAGCATGAAAGAAAATTTCTTTTTCTGGTGAAGTCAGTGTGGCTTTTATTAAAGGCAGTTGGAGGTAATCTGTGTTGAACGGTTCCTTAGAAGCCTATATTGAAGAAGGGAGTATATGCATCAGAAGGCAGTTTGATGGCAGTGGCACCACCAGAAAAGGAGTCTCTCTTTTGTGCTCATTAACCTAACTGATCTCACTGGACACACACAAGCAGGACCTCCGAAACAGATCTCAAAGTATAGGCAATTTCATGCAAGTGGAAATGGTATTTCTGATAATCCAGTTCCAAATTATTCAGAGCTTTAAAGATCAACACGCATACACTGACCTGAGCTTGGAAATAAGTTGATAGAGTACTTGCATTAAATATATCGATGGACTAAAAAGAAGGGAGAGGATAAAGAGAGAACCTAAAAGATTTATTTTAGGATGAGCTTTCATGGATTGCAGTCTGCTTCCTCAGACGCATCTATTACGTGTACTGGATTGTTAAATTACTAGGGGGAAAAATGAATTCCTTTCTCCAGTTTCATATGCTGCCTTCCTTAATGCCATTCCTTCCAGCAAGAAGAGAAACCAATCCGTCAGATCTTATATCTGGGTGAGCTGTTGGAGACATGCCACTTTCAGGCTTTCTGGGTAAGCAAGCCACCTCTTGGCCTGAATTTTGTTAGTAATCCCAACTAAAACAGACACACTTAATTCACAAGATAAAATGTCGGTGTTGTCTCAGTGATATCAAGTTAGAGTGACGGGGGTGATCTCTACATTTGTGGTCCAGAAGTGTATTGGACTGGTTGCTGTCTTTCTGATTTTAAGATCATGATCATGCTATATACTTTTTTTTATTTTATTTATTTTTGGCTAGCAAGCATTGGATGAGAACATAGGTCTCCTAGATGGGATCACCGGATTTGAGGATTCTGTTAGGAAATGTAAGTGTGCCTTCCTCCACTGCTGCATGTTTCTTTCTCCTTCTTCAGAGTCTGAAATTCTGTATTGACATGTTATATCCCTTTGGTTTTAAGGAAAAATAGCCAGGGGTCTGGGAAGTCTGAATTTCAGATAAAGGATGCTGATTATCCCATCTTGCTTAAATTGTCCTTCTTATCATTACGTTACTACCCAAGTGAATCAAGAGCATGCCTTGCCGTATGTATTTGTCACTGCAAAAAGAGCCTGTGCTTTTCCCAGTTTTCATAGCAGCAGCATCTGTAAAGCTCCTTTACAGATGATGTATTCCATTCTGCAATCCTTTCTTTCCTGGAACAAATCTTTCTCACCTTAAGCCACCTACAACCAGTCTGTTGGTTCTGGCTGCATTCTCCTAATAGCATATTCCTTAAACTAGGATACATCCACCACAAGATGTATAGTTTCAGAACACAGTTAATACTACTACTGTGAGCCTGTCCTGTCTTTTTTGTAGTCATCTGTCATGTGGTTGGAATCACATACCAACACATTGATCGCTGGCTTCTCGCCAAGATGTTGGGTGACCTCACGGGTGAGTAGCTACCTTTACATAAGCAAATCCTCTCTCTCAAGGCCGGGGGTACATAACATGGTGGACCGGCTGTGTCTGTCTCCTCCTCTTTCTAATCTGTTTCCATGCAAGCTCATTGTTTGTGCAATCTTTGTCACATCAAGAAATGGTGCTTCAGTTTGCTTGTTTTTCTCTTCCCTCACCATCCATATTTTCCATCACTTTGAGACTGTAGTGTCTTGTTTTTTCATTGACCTATAAACTTCTCAGATTTTGTCAGCTGGAGAGTGAGCTAAAAGGGGTTTTTTTATTTAAATAAATCATAGGTGTTTCATCCTAGATGAGTAGCATGTTGTTGTTTTCACTGAAATATTTTTAGATATGGAGAAGGATCATTGGGTTTTCAGGTTCAATGAAATAAACAGGTGTGCTGCAGAGAAGATTTGTGTATTCTCTTCAGTGATGGATGGGCGGGCTTTTGCTTTTGGGTAAAAGCTTGGAATTGTTTCCCAGTCTTGCCACATGACACTGCTTTGATGGAGAGGACCTTTTTCTAGTGGCACCTTTATTTTGGAATGCTTTTCTCAAGAAGATTGTCCTTACAGCACATCTGTTATTTTGTTGTTCTCACTACGTGCCTTCTCTGACTTACAGGTGACCATGTCCAAAGGTTTTCTTGGCAAGATTTCTTCAAAGGAGGCTTCCAGTGCCTTCCTCTAAGGCTGAGAGAATGTCTGTTTGTGTAATGGAGTGCAAATTCAAACTGGTTTTCTGGAGATCTAATCCAGATCTCAAACCACTACATGCTACACTGGCTCAGTCTGTATTTTGGCATGAGGCAAAGTCTTTTGTTATTCTCCAAGATGGTTTAGTTAGCTGGTTTTCTGGTTTTTTGTTTTTTGTTTTTTTTTGCTAGCTTTTCCATTAACTGTACTTTTGTTTCCATAAGCTGTCCCAGGAAATAGAAATAGAATTGCCACTGCTTCCCCTGTCTTAACCTTCTCTCTGTTACAGACAACCAACTCAAGTCTTGGATGAGCAAATATGGCTGGACAGAGACAGAGCCTGGGACGATCTTCATCTGCAACCAGGAGGAGAGCATCAAGCCCAAAAACATTGTGGAGAAGATAGACTTTGACAGTAAATGTCTCTCCCCACTCACCCTCTTTTTTTCTTCCCCTGAAGTCATGCTTGTTTCCTCACTTTGATCTCTCTTCTAAATGAAACAGGAGCTGAGTTGCAAACAGTATTGGGTACCCTCAACCCTGCAGTTGAAAATTAAACTCCTACATCAAATAAATCTAGCCTCTGTGATCTGCATATAAATTATACATACCAAGCTGAGAGGCACAGCTTATATTTTTCTAATTATCCAGAGAACTGAAATTTGGCTCCGTAGCACTGAAAGTTGTGCTCAGCTGCTCTTTGACTGAGTAGATTTCAGCAGGCATTGTCTAAACACAGGTATAAATGAAAAAGCTAAGAACTTTCTTTTAAAGGCAGCCTGAGATTTTCCAAAAAAGTTATTTCTCTGCTCACTACCACATCCTAACCTCCAGGAAAATGAAAATACAATTGGCCTTACACGTTTGTAGGTTTTACTTTCACAGATTTGATTATTTGCAAAATCAGTTTGCAGATTTTTCAAAGAGACCTTTCCACTTATGGCATGGATTGCCCAGGTGCTATTGCGCATTGGTTTGTTTCAGTGTTCTGTTTTCGTGGTAGGAGGGTGTATATAAACATTGCATGCTTGCATCTTAAATATTATTTCTCTGTGTGGAATGCAGATGTCAGTGATAGAGCATCTGCTTAGTCAATAATTCTTGGGTTGCAGGACTGAGAAGGATCTCTCTCTTTGCCCAGTTGTGATGGAGGCCACAACATTGGTCAAGATCCAAGCTGGACAATTGCTGGAGGCTTGGAGGATCATGTTAGTGCCCTTAGACCTTTGGAAGGGCACACATACCCCTACCCCAAAAAAAAGGCCCCATCATGTCCTCTTAAGTGCCAGTGGGGGAGGCATTTTTGCCATGCTTCCAAGCCCCTTGGACCGTTTTATGCCCAGATGAGCCCTTTGGTCAAAACAAAGTAATCAAAAGTCACTTCCACTTTTAAGAAAGGCCTTTCCTCGGCCTGAAATGGCCCGGGGCCAGCCCCCAAAGGTGACACAAATGTTCCCCACGGTCTACTTTTTTACCCCTGGGCACCACAAACAGCCCTGGGTTCTGCCTGTGGCCTGCAGTTTGCCCATCCATGGTCTAGATGAATCAAGTGCTTGGGAAAATTATTTTTTGGTGTATCACCGCAGAATTCAGCAGCCAACATGACCATGATGGCTGGAGGTTCTGGGAGCTGTACTTCAGAAAAGTAACTTCCCTAAGCTCTATTGATGAACCACTGGACTGATTCAGTTGAAGCTAGTGTCACATTCTGAATGTTTCTGTTTTCTTTCAGGTGTTTCAAGTATCATGGCATCTTCACAGTGAGAAGGCTTCTCCCACTGACTCTCCCTTGTTGCTTGTCGCATTTATTTTAAACATTCTCAAGAATCTGGCCAATAAAGAACTCTAACATGCTCCGTGCTTGTGTGTTGCACCAGGCTCAATCTCACCTGAAGTCTCTGCCTCTTCAGAAAAGTTGACACAGGAAAGAGGAGACTTATCTGAGGTGTGATCAAGCTGTTGACACCTCATACCACAAACTAAAGAGCATGATTGCTAAGTTCTTGCATCTTAAGAGCTTTGAAGTATGGCTGGAGAAGAGTGGGCAATGGTATTGAGGGTGGAGCTGGTAGATGAAAGTGAGGTTGACCTCAGTGGCAGGAACATGAGTTTCCACTCATTCTCCTCACCTCACATCTCCATGAGAATTGCCAGTTAACTTTGGGGAAGTGGATGCTTTCAGAGAGGGGACAGCATGGAAGCCATGTCTTAGCGATTCAGAGAATGCTCTCTGCCACCTGCTAGGATGTCTTCTATCAAGGTCATTGCCAAAGTTGCTTTTTTATGCACCTCTTTTTTGCCTTTGAGCTTGGGAGTACAGCAGGAAAAGCCAAAGCACAGCCCTTGGAATCCCTAAAAGCAGCTGCTGACTCAAAGCTCCTTTTTTGGGTTATTTTTTTTCTCCAAAAATGTGCCCAGACCACAGTGGATTGCTTCCCCGACCCTCTAAAGTCCCACAAACCTTCCCAAAACACAAAATAAATCTTCAAAAACTTGTGTAAAACTGGTAGAAGTTATGCCTCACTTTGCCAAAATGTGTCGGCGCAACTAGCCGGGTGGCCACAAAATGGAAAAATGGCCCCTGCTCGCTGGGCAGTTGCCCGTGCCTGGAGTATGCGGTAGGGTTGCCCGGAGGAATACAGGAGGGGGTTTATGGTCCTTTGATAGTTATCTAGAAGAAGGAATTTCAGTGGGTGTTGTGGTGCCTGCTAAAATTTTCTCTTCAGCATGGTCATTAAAGATTCAGGAGCCTTGCCTTGTATTTTGCCTGGCATCCTTAGTTTGGAAGTCAAAGAGCCCCGTTCAGTCCAACAACTACAAGTAAGCGACTATGCATTTATACTGTCACCCACCCTTTCTGCCTTTTGTGAGTACGTGGCAGGGAGCATTTCCCAATTAACTATGTCAAGGCAAAAGTTGAAAACCTTCCTTGGAGTTAGTACTAAAACTGAATGGAAGACTGTGGCCTCTCTTTCCCTTGCAAGCTGAAATTGTATGTATTTGTACACATAAATGGGAAACTCAGACCTGAAACATGTTCACAGCATCCACTGTACTGTTGTTACCATTAGGTGGTGCTCAGGAGTCAACACAGGAAACAACAGGGTATTAACTCAGTTTTTTCCTGCAACATGCAAAGGCAACTGTTGCAGGTTACTGACACTTCAAGCCTGTGACTGGCATGCCCCACTGGAGATGTGAGTAGCTGTTGCTTGGTCCCTTCCAGACCTGATGTTGCAGTCTTAAGAACTAGACATTTTTAGCCCCACTCCTACCCTATTATAATAAAAGTTACAGTGCACCAGCTTCTGAATTCCATGCTTGGAACAAATTTCTGCCTCTGCATCATGAAGCTGAAAGAAGGCATTTCCACCAGTCTGATCACTGATAACTGCTTTGTAGGACCCTTGTATCCCTGCAGGAATGATGCAAGATCTTATCTTAGTGTAATGATTGTAAAGAAGGAGGCAATAAAAGATTAGGGATTTGTAAATAATGCCAGCAATACATAAGAAAAGTTACTGAAAAGTTGTGCATTCTTTTTGGGGTTGCTGTTTAATATTGAAGATAGGTGGTTTCATGGAGAAATTGGCTGGCAAAGAATTGATTCTGCCTAAAGCATATTCTGCGTAATGATAGGTTATTTATTGGCAAAGTCAGGATGGTCTGTGTCATCGTATTTCCACTTCCATGAAAACTGGACAGTGAAGAAAGCTGACAGAAGGAAAATCAACACATTTGAAATTTGCTGGAGAAGAATTCTATAAATATCACAGACTGATAAAAAGACAAATGACTAGGTCTTAGTCTGATCTCTCCTAGAAACCAAGATAACTAAACTGAGGCTGTCATGCTTTGGACACATCAAGCCACAACATGCCTCATTGGAAAAGACTTTGGTAAAGAAGAAGGCGGCAGGAAAAGAGGGAGGCTGCACTGCAGGTAGGTGGACTCATTAAGCAAGGCATGGCTGCCCCTGAGTTTGCAAGACCTGAGCAGGGCAGTTCACGAACAGGGCTCTTGGAGGTCTCGGTCACTGTAAAATTGACTGGAAGGCAGTTAGCAATAATAAAAGCATCTGGTAAACCCCCATAGGTTTTTGGGGCCCTATATATGTATGGAGGCACAAGTGGCAGGAGAGACACCTTTGGTGGGAATGGGCAGAAGATAGACCCGTAGATCCCTGAATGTTTGGTAATAGATGGCCAAGGATTCCTAGTTGTCTTCTACCAGCACCACCATCCCACAAACAGGGCAAGTCTGATTTGTAGATCCCCAGGTGCAGATTTATACTGTCTGTTCTTCAAATATATGACCCATTGGTTGTAGCCTTTAATTGACTCCACCATCCAAGCACAACTTTGTTTCATTTGATGGACTTTGAGGTTCTAGGCTGGTGAATTTGCCCATCCCTGGTCTACAGTGGTTCTGGCTGCTATTTCGCTTCTACTTCCTATCTATGAGATGTTCAAGGAAAGAGTCGGAGGTGTCCTGTTTTGGCCCATTTTGTTGCTTTCATGCCCACAACTACAATTATTTCTGCCAATAATATGAAACTAGATTGACCCATGTAGCTGTACTTGAGGATTCTCGTGTGCTTTCATGCCATAGGTGTGACTGCAAAGAGGCCTCTCTCTGCAGGTATATATAGTCAGTTCAGAAGGGGAACGGAGCGCAAACGTTTAAAAAACCCCAAGCTAAAGATACTGGAGCAGGAAATTTGACTGATAGAAGATGAGGGAAGCGTTCCAAGAAATGATAAGTTGAAAAGTTCTGGTGTTAGTCTGTCCCTCTCCCTTTCCCTCCCAAGTCCATTTGGATAGCTTAACTCTTGGCCTGGAAATCAAAAACACGCTCCCCCTACCCCCCATCAAATGTGTTTTGTAATCTGTCTGGGAACTCGCCTGAATAAAGTTTCTCTCTGGCTGGCCCTGCTACTGGGAACTGGGCCCAAAATTTCATGAATCCCTTCAGGAATAGGGAAGAAAGACTTCACTGTTCTGGTAAGTTGACTCTACCTGAGCGAATGTGAGGGAAGATGAAGGCGATTCCCTCCCTGAGCCTTGTGGTTGTGTGTGTGTGTGGGGGGGGGGAATCCCATGCTGATTTATGGGCACTGCCCATCTACCCTGAGTGTTTTGTCCTCAGCTTACTTTGATGACTGCAAACTGAGTTCAAAGTGCGAAGGTAGTTTGCATTCCATTCACTCAGCAAAGGTGATGGGAGAGGAGAGGCATGGGTGGAATTTTGCCCTTCCCTGTAGACCCAAGGAAAAGCAAGCTTCCAGAGCCTCTCTTGACCACCTATTGCTTGGCCGCATGTGGCCTCGTTTTCATCTGTAAAATGCTAGATGCAATGGGAAAAATATATATATATGTTTGTTTCCAGCACAGGTTGCTGCATGTGAATGCAATGCTCTTCCCCTTGCATCTGTGAGCATTGCAGCTCTGGAAAGCTGGGGTCTGCTGCCGGCAGCCAAAAGACCATAGATCAGATCTAGCCGTCCAGGCGCACAGATGCTGCGCTGCACGGCCTGCTTTGTGCCGGCTGAGACCGTCTGGCTTGTCGGAGCTGCGCGTCTGAGATTTCCGCCGATTACAAAGGGGAATCTGAGTTCCAGAAGGCAGCCATATAAAGCTCGTCTCCAGATGCAGAGATTCTCCAGCGTAAGGCTGGGAATTTGGCAGCCCCCCAGATGCTCAAATCTTGAGCTGTTTCAAACTTGGCTGCCGATCCTCCTCCCCTCCTTGCCCTTTGTAATTCCAGCAACATTTTTGTTTTCCTGCCCCTCGCTCTCCCCTCCCCTTTTCTGTTTTCCACTTAGTGGTCCAGCCAGGGTCATGCCTTCTCCTTTCCTGTCCGCAGAGATGCTGAACATTCCAGAGATGCGTGTGTGTGTGTGGCGGGGGTGGTATTTAAATGCTGGCTGGGAGTCCACCCATCCTTCAGCACAGGGGGCTTCTTTCCTTTTTTCAAAGTTCACTGGGAGCAGGAGTCGGATTCTACGGAAAAGTGGCTGAGTGGGGGTCATCCAGATACTTACGTTAGTCCTATTGGTATGGGTTTATCTGCTGAAGAAGACTTGAGACTGCTGTTGGGTTCTGGAGATCGATTGTGGTGGGATGCCTTAGAATCAGAGAGCTGGGAGAGACCCCAAGGGCCATCCAGTCCAACCCTCTGCCATGGAGGAATACACAATTGAAGATTCCTGACAGATGGCCATCCAGGCTCTGTTTAAAAACCTCCAAAGAAGAAGACTCTACCATGCCCCCGGGCAGCATATTCCACTGTCGAACTGCTCTCTCGCTGTCAGGAAGTTTTCTAATGTTTAGCTGGAATCTCATTTCCTGAAGTTTGCTTCATGACCGGGAGCAGCAGAAAACAAGCTTGCTCCCTCTTCCATATGACTTTCCCTTTGTTGTTTTTGTTGTTGGCCATCAAGTTGACTTCAATTTATGGTGACCCTATAAATGAGAGACTTCCATGATTCCCCGGTCATCAATGGCTCTGCTTGGCTTTTGCAAACTCGGAGTTGTTAAATGAATCAAACCACTTGTAGTACAGTCTCTTTCTTTTCCTACTGCCTTCCACTTTACCAAGCGTTATCGTCTTGTCACATTATCTTGCGATGCATCCCAAGTATGACAACCTCAGTTTTATACCAGCCCCAAAGTCCCCATTGCTTACTAGGGTTGCCAGGTCAGGATCATCCCAGGCCCTGAGGTTTCCAGGCCAAAATTTGAGACCTTGCAACAGCCCTTGGTGACATCATTGTCAGGCAGCAAGTACCAACCACAGTCGTTCACAGCTTCCTATTCAAAATACACATACAGAGAGAACGTATTTTTCTGTTTGGAAATTAAGAGAGAAATCTTCGTAGAAGGGGCTGTTCCCAGACCAAGATGAAAAGAGGGGATTATTCCTCCTTCTTTACTTAGGGCGACAAACAATATACTGCTTATCAGTGCTAAGCACTCCCTAAGTGGTTTACAATGTGTGTTAGCTGATTGCCCCCAACCAGCTGGGTGCTCATTTTACCGACCTACAGAAGGACGGAAGGCCGAGTCAACCTGGAGCCCTGCAGGATCAAACTTACAACGTTGTGGCTGCAGTACCGGTATTTAAGCACTGTGCCACCAGCAAACAGAACATTTAATCTAGCCTACTTGCATCTAGCCAGGAGGTGGATGCAGAACGGAATAGAGGATGAGCCCTGGTGCCACAAAGATTGGGAGGGAAGGAGAAAGCTGACTAAATAGACACGTAGACCCTTTGGAGCATCTCTGCAAGTTGCAGCAACCAGTTAATTAAGACTTGCTTATTGTAGCAAGCTGCTTGCTCCGTGAGCTGAAGATCTGCATGCTGCCCTTTGCCCTTGCCTGGAGCTGAACCCCACAAAACTAGAAGATTTGCAACCTTGTCTCCCACCTTGAGAGGACCTACATAAACAAACCCTGAGATCTGGCAACCCCGTGAACCTTGTTAGACTTCGGAACGTCACATAAACCTAAGTCCAAGTCCATGCAGTGGTGGAGGTGGAGGTTTTCTCGGGCAGAAGCACTGCTCTTGTCTTTTCTTCAGCCTCATCCTGTCCCTGCCCCCTCCGCCCATATATCTGCTTCATACGTCATCGGAGCAAAACCTTTATGGCATGCCTGTGATTTGCGGTGTCTATTTAAGAATGGCGCTGCTCCCTCGGGCGTGTCTCTCGCCTTTGACAGTACTCAGGGAGTGAAGGGACATAACCGGAAATGGAGAGCCAAGGTGGAGAAGGGGCACATGGGGTGGTTACTGGCAACGCTGCGTCATGGGGCTGGCATTCCGTGCCATCTCTTTGAAAAGGACGGACGTGCTGCGTTAATCCATCAGCATCCCAAACGGGTGTTGCAAAGGAGAGCGGCTACACCCCGGGGATGTCACTGTGGAATGCTGTCTATCAAAACTAACCAACAAGAGCTGACAGCTAAAGTACTGATTGCACTTCATAAGCAGATGTTCATACTGGGTGGGCAAGAAGCTCAGAATACAATGAATGAGTAGCTGTAGTGCTTCCGTCTAATAGCCAAGGTATCCCTACACCGCAGGTATAGCTGTGGGATACTGTGCAGTAAGCCGCTTCTTATATTTACAGGTAATGGGCTGAGGACTCATCATATGGTTGCTGCCATTGTCAAGTCTTCAGTTTATTTTGTGATTTTTACTCGGAGTGACCCAAAGTCAACCCTATTGCAGGGTTTTCTTGGCAAGGTTTGTTCAGAGGGGATTTCTCTTTGCCTTCCTCTAAGGTTGAGAGAGTGTGACTTGCTTAAGGTCACCCACTGGGTTTCCATGGCTGAACAGAGGTTTGAACCCTGCTCTCCACAGTTGCTGGCCATTTCCGCGCTAGAACGTTATAGTGCTATTATTGTGCTTTCGGCATTCTATGGAATTCTGGGATTTGCAGTTTAGTGAGGGGCAAATCCCAGAATTCCACAGGATGCTGAAAGTGGGATAATAGCACTATAACAATCTAGTGTGGAAATGGACATTGTCCAACACTCAAATCAGTATGCTGGCTCGCCATTAAATGGCAGAAGAGGAAGATCATGTTGTTTAAGGCCTTGTGCAATGTTAGATTACATTTTTAATTTCGCTAAAGAATAGTGATTAAGGTGACTAACACGTTTAAGATTAACTGATCTTTTTAGCACGAGCTTTTGCAGATCTTAATCCACATTTTCAAATACCCTAATAGAGTGATATTAAAGCCACAGGTTTTTAAGCATAGGAACTTTCCTTAAAGGGCTGTATGAGATAATGCAGGTGTTAGATAGCTAAAAATTGACTGGGTAGACCTGCTGGAAGAAATAGGTTTTTAGTACTTTTTAAAAAATTCAGACAGTGTGTGTAGCTGTCGAATCTCTTCTGGCAGGTCATTCCACCGTCTCAGAGTGGCCAACCTCTGGGTGACCCATTGCCAGTCTGTTCCTGGCTGGTTTAAGTAAATGGCCCCCAGAGGACCTGATTGTACGGGGTGGATCGTACAAAAGGAGGCGATCCTGCAGGTAACGGGGACCCAAACCCTGTAGACCTTTAAATGTAACAACCAACACTTTGTACTTCGCCTGGAAACGAATTGGCAGCCAGCGGACTGATTTTAACATTGGTGTGATATTAAGACAAAATGTCGGCTCTATGTCCGTAGTTTGCATCTTGCGTGCACCTTGCTTCATGTTTTGGCATCAAATCTGGTTCACTCTGGCACAGAATTTTGATGTTTTTGTTTCAGTACAAATATCTGGCTACACTCTATTTCTTAAGGGGCTGTTCTAATCCCCGCCCTGGCCCAAGAATACGATCAAGAAAAATTCTAATATGCATCCGAGGCACTCGAACATTGTAGCTCCTTGCAGATGTGGTTAGATCTGTGAGACGTGGGAAGCTTTTCCTGCTCTCCCTCCTGAATCTGTCCCATCCAAGCGATCCCGCGATTACAACAAAATGGAATGCCTGAGCCAGGACAAAGGAATGTGCTGCTCTAGCCCTGAACCTCTGTCCAGGTGGATGGAATTAATTGGTTCCTACTGGAAGGCTGTCTGCGCCAGGCTCCTATTTTGGAATGTCTCAGGGGGCCACTCGACTTACTGCTGGATGTGTCAGTGGTAATTTAGAACATTTTCAGCACATATTTAGAATGGAACGTGAGCAGACTTTCTCTGGATGAGGCCCACGTCTGTGGCTTTTCCTCTAAATATGGAGAAGCAGCTCCCTTTGGAAAAAGAAGGCATCTTTTGTTGTTGTCTTCAAAGCAGCCGATGAAGTAGGCCGGTGATGCCTTTATGTTGTTAGAGGTATACCTCGGTTAACAAAGTCAACGCGTTCCTGAGCATTATTTCGGTAACCGAAAGGTTGGTACCGGTAATAGAAATGACAGCACAAAAAAGAATACCAGCTCACCATGTTCTGGCAAACTTTTTGTTTTGGAATGAACAATACACACATGTAAAATCAAACAACCGGGTCTGGTAAGCTTTGCATGAGTAAACAAAAATATTTTGAACCTTCTAGAGACTACTTAGAGGTTCTCTCCAAAATGCATCCAGTGATAACTAACCACAATTTTTCTTACGATTTTCATTTTGGTTTCCAGACTTATTCAGCTATGCTTTTGGGGTTTTTTTAGCATGTTGTGGGTAGCTGGTGAGGCAGGCTTAGCTACCCTCCCCTTTCTGCTGCTCAGGCAGCCAAGACACTGCCCATTTACCTTGCCTTTTGTAGGCAAGCAGATACAGCTACAGTGGGATTGGCTACAGTCCTGCTCTTTCCCAGCTCAAGCTGCACTGATTGCATTGTCTGCCGCAGACATGGCACTGCAACCTGAAATCAAAAGCCGACGATTCTCCATCCTCCCAATGCTTGCTAAAATGTTGCTAGAAATCTTCTAGCTAGACAGAGGACGAGATAAGGGAGGGCTGGGCAGGTGTCAAAAGATTTTGTAGAAAGGACCGTCGGAAGCTTTGTATACCTGCGTACGGTGGCTTACCATCAGTGGTTAGTACTAGAGGTCTGCACACCTGAAAGGAGGCTCGCTGCTGATCCGCACACCCTCATGGTCCTGATTGTTCCTCTCCTCTCCTCCCCACTGCTACCTTTCCAGCTGTCCTCTAAGAAGGTGAATGGCGTGTGATAAACTTGAGGAACTGGAGAACAACCCTCCGCACATCTTATGCTCCCTCATTCTGAGCAGTTGTTTGGATTGGGTCCAGAAAGAGAGGGCAAATGAACGGGCATTAGAAAAACAGTGCCAAGGAGGAGCGGACCTCTTCGGGAAGGGTGGATCCACAGAAGACATCTTACGCCAGTCATTCTCCGAGTCTGGAGCCAGCTCGGCCAGCCACGCTAATTTCCCTCTTCAAACTAATGAGACACGCAGGTGTGTATTACAATTGTCATCTGTTTTTGGCACAAAGAATCACAAGGTGGGGCTTGTTACGGTGGCAAAAATGTGTCCTTGTCGCATTTACCCATTGCCACTTTGGGTGAATGATAACCCGTCATTCAGTCAGCGAAAACCAGTTGTATAGCAAATGCCCTCCTTCCCATTCCTGCGTTTCCAAGCCGGGGGGAAAAGCCGAACCCGCAGTTAACGACCGACGAAGTTGTTAATGGCCGAGTAGGAGCAGGGCCCAAATGAAAGCCGGCAACGGCCTGCGTCCCGGCACGTGACGCTCAGTCATGCTGGCGGATGGAAGGCCGACCACTTCCGCTCCTGATGCAAAACTGAGGTTACCCTTTAGGGAAGCTGCGGTTCGAAATAAGCCGAGGCCGTTTCTACTTCCCTAAAAGACGGTCCCCTCGTCCCTAAGAGCCAGGGGCAAACGACCCCTGACTTCAGGGAGGAAAAGGCCGGCCGTTCTCATTTCAAATTAGGGACGAGTGGACCCGCTGAGGGGGCTGGGAGGTAGGAAGCGGGCGGGCGGTCCCCGGCGGAGACGCTTCTACGCTGGGTGGCTCTTCGTGGAGAACGGCTCTTGGCCTGGAAAGGCGAGCAACGGCCGGACCCGCACGCGTCGTTCATTGGTTGGCCCGCAGCGACCACCGTTCCTCAACACTGGCTGTGCAGGCCAGGAGTGATGGGACCTGCAGTCCAGCAAACATCTTTGGGGCTGCTTTTCACCCACTTCAAAGCCTGTCCAGCCCAAGGCTTGTTTAAAGGTTTAAAAAGGAAAGAACTTTCAAACAGCTCATCAAAATGGGCACCTGGACAGTGGCAGTGGGTGGCAGAGGTGTACCTAGGGTGGGACAAGTGGGACACAGGCCCCAGGCCCCAATGCCTGGGGGGGGGGCACAAAAAAGCCATGCATGTAGCGGTGGGAGTATAAGAAAGTAGGGCCCAACCTCCACGCTCGTGCTAGGAGCTGTTTACGCTAGATATGCCACTGGTGAGCGGACAACCCCGGCTGGCCCGGTCAGGATAATGGGAGTTGCAGTCCAACATCTATGGTCCCAAAACACGTTCCTCATCCCAGATCGGGTGTATTTATCGGCAAATTGGTACCTATAAATATTGATTACTACCACCAGTGTTTGAACGGTATCAATAGTAAATAACATACCATGAATATTAAAGCTTTAGTTCATAATTATTGCAGAGATCATATTAATAATGATGATGTTTATTTATAACGCCCTTTACATCAAAGAGCAGAGCATCTACATATACAAGCAGCATTATGATTACGAATAAACATGTATTAATAACTGGAAATCAATAAATACGGGAGACAGACAAACCTCCACCACCTCCCCAGGTGCGGAAAAGGGAGAAAGCCTCGATCAGCTCTACGCATGCGCACTGCAAACAAAGCCACACGGAACTTCAAGCGCACAGAAGCACGCGCGTTCCTACCGAGCCGGGACCGAAATCTCAGTCGCGCCCTTTGGCGCAGCCGCATTCCGAGGCCGACCAGCCTGCGCGTGCGCAGTCTTTTAAGCGATTCTCCATCGCTGGTTTCTGAATGGCAGGAAAGGGGAGGAGCTGAAGGGAGGCGGAGGAGGAGTTTTCGTTAGTTTTTTCTTTCCTCCTGTGGGTGGGCTTTGTTTCCACGGGCGGGTCGGCTTCTCTTCGGGCGCATGCGCCGCGAGCGGGAGCCAGTAAGGAGGGGGCGTGGCCAGAGCGGGCGGGCGCGCGCGGGCGCGCAGGCGCAGTGGCTTTGGCTAGCCCTCGGAGGTGCCAGTCGTCGTCAGTCGGTCAGCGGCGCCGCCTCGCACGGAGCAGGGCGCTCCTTGTCCTCCCGGAAAGCACCGGCACGCTCGCCCGCCCGCGCGCTCGCTCGCCCGCCCGCCCGCCCGCCCGCGCGCTCGCCAGCCCGCCGCCCACCCCGCCGCCCCGGTCCTGGGAGCACGCACCATGGTGGATTATCACGCAGCCGGCCAACCCGCTTACCAGTACGGCAGCAACGGGCCGGGCATCGGGGACTACATGGCTCAGGAGGACGACTGGGACCGGGACCTCCTGCTCGACCCGGCCTGGGAGAAGCAGCAGCGTAAGGTGAGCCCGGAGGCGGACGAGGTCGTCGTCGTCTCCCACCCCTCCCTCCTTTCAGCTCGCCTTTGGACGGGATCCCGACATGAGAGAGCGGAGAGAGCGCCTCTGGGCGTGTGCAGAGTGCCCCCTTCTCCCCCCCCCCCTCGCCCTGGGGCAGAGTCCGGGATGGGAAGGCTGGTGGGTGGGGGAAGCGAGAATGAAATGCGCGTCTGGGTTTCCAAACCAGCAGGGATGCTGTGTGCGTGCGTGTCTGCGCTCAGCGCGCCCGCCTGTAAATCCTTTCAAGTTTCAGGATTTCTTAAAAACCTGCCAGGGATAACCGGTAGCTTCCTGCCTGCTTTCCTACTTTTTTTGGAAAAAGAAATACATGCCGCTGAGCAGAGGGGAAAGGGGGAACGAGTGCGGTTCTGATTTCCGTCGCCTGTTATTTTGTTGCGTTTTGTTCTGTCTTGGAAGGGGTGTAAATGGGGTGGCAGCCTTTCTAGCGTGAGAGGTGTAGCGAAGGTAGCCGTGGAAAAGGTAGCGGGGTGGGGAGGCGAGCCTGAGGAAGGGTCTACTTATTGTTCCCACTGAGGTATTTGGATTTTAACGTTTCTGCTTATTTGTATGCTTATTTTACTTTTGTGCGGCTAAGTGGAGAACTGCAGCAAGGAGAGCGGTGAAATCAGGGAGCAGAGGCCAGCGTGTTAAAAATAACGACAACGGCAACTTTATTGGTAGTAGCGATGAGCGTCTGCTCTTGTACCCGGTGCTCTGCCAAGGTAGAACGTGCTCGAATCCGGGCCGGTGATATCCGGTATAGGGGCTTGGGGGTATATATTACGTGTGCGAGGGGAAGGAGCGGAGGGTTGAGTGGAGGCTTGGAGTCGTCAGAGTTTTGCGGGGAGGGAAGGTTCGAGTGACCAGATGTTGGCCCTGAAAGAGATGCGTCCACGATAATGGCCAGGGGAGCGGTGCTGAATTTTTGGTGCAATGAAGAGTACATTTGGGATTTAGGGGTTCTAGGCTGCAGGCGAGCGATGTACGGATGGCGAAGGGCAGCGCTGGGTAGGTGGATAGGGGGTCTCAGAGAATAGGTGTGCGTGGAAACCTGGCTCTCTCCTAAGTCTGCCACACGGTGGTTCTGAGCCTGGATGGGAGGATATTCATGATGAGGAGGAAATCTTGGGGCAGAAGTTGCATTGAGACAGGCTGACTTGGAAGAGGGGTGGGGAAATACCCTGGAGAAACTAGGTCCCTGGAGGGCTGTTTTTGGCCTGGATAGCACTGCGGGGCTATTCTCTGTAGGTTTCTCTGTGTGGATATACCTTTAAGTCATCTCTTGACTTATGGAGACCCTATGAATTCCATAGGGTTTTCTTAGCCAAGAGATATTCGGAGGTGGTTTTGTCCGTTCCTTCCTCTGAAATATAACCCGTAGCACCTGGCATTCATTGGTGGTCTCCTGTCCAAGTACCAAGGCTGGCCCTTCTTTGTTTCCAAGATCAGATAGGATTGGTACCTTTAGAGGGTTTGGGCTTATTGTGTAGATCTACTCAGAAGCAAATCTTATGGAGCTGAGACATTCCACAAGGTAAGGGAGCGTATAGGATGGCTGCCTTCTTGTATGCGGTTATTTGGGATAAAGGACTTGAAGGTGCCCCATGGGGAATTTTAGAGCGTTCTGAGGGTAGCTGGGTAAGTGTTGTGACTTCTGGGTCTGCGACTGAAAGGGGAAAGGCTAGATCCAGAGGACTTAGAGGCTCCCCGTGCTGGAAGCCTTGGAGAAAGGGTGAAACTTTGCTGCTGATCAAGGTGGTTGGCTTGCTGACATTTACCTATGGAAATGTCAGGGAAGAAGAGTGGGAGGAGCAGAAGCCCAGTGCCGGGTGGGGCAGCTCAACTTGCCTGGTGAAGCTTGTACATTGCCGGCCAACCTTTTCCCTGATTTGATTTATCCTGCGGAGGGGGATGGGGAGAGCTGCAGGGTGTGGAGGGTGTGTGTGTGACTGGTTCCCCCCCCTCTCCCCTGCTCAGCTGCTAGAGAGCTGTTTTTAAATTACGAGTGGCAGATCATAAAAAGCTCCTGCTTGCGGGGAGGAGGGGAGCTTGGCTGTTCAGAGTTGGTTGGTGTTGCAGCGTGTGCCATTTTTATGGTTGACATGAAACTGCCACCTCAGAGCAACCTTCTTCCCCCTCTTTCCAGCATGAATGTTTTGACCAGTAGATGCTGTGAGATATGTGGGGAGGGAAACTCTATCTTGTACACAGTTTTCATTTCCTCCCCCTTATTTTCTTGCTGATTCAGGGGCTCTTAACTTGTCCTTTTGGGAATGCGGCTTGCCCTCCCTGCTTACATTTATTTCCTGTAAGTAAAGTAAAATAAATAAATGGTAAAGTAAGTAAAATAAAATAAATGGTATGAACAATTTCATGCCTTTATATCTATATGTATTTTTCTAGGTAAGATGGTCCATAGGTTTCATCATACTCTCAAAAAGGCCTGTGACCCAGAAAAGGTTCAGAACTGCTGCTCTAATATGTCTGACCTCTATTAGATTGTTAGCCTGTGGGCAGGGCTTTTTTATGTGAGTAGAACAAAGCCTGTGTGGCGCTCAGAAACTGTAGGAAATGAGTGAATATAATAGTGGCGGTATTTGTTAAATCTGGAAGCTGCTTACAGAAGGCTACTAAATTTCATTTATTTTTAAAATTTTGTCTGTAGTGAAAGCCACCATTATTGAATGGGTTTATCGGACATGTCCCAAAACTCTCTTATCCTTAAAAAACCTCTGCGCTACCAGCTTCGCCTGCTGTTTTAGCCACATCTCTGAGGTCAGCTGTCATGTCTGGTAGCACTGACCGGTATTGCTCCTCATCTCCTGCTAGGTGGACAGGATTTCTGTTTCCATCTCTGTGGCCTGTGATGTGGAAATATTTGCTCTGGGCCGAAGGAGTTCTCAAGCTGCATGTGCCATTAGTGTAGCAAAACTCCACTGTAGGTTGCTCAGTGTTAAAAGGCATGTGCTTTGTGCGAGGGGTGGGAGTTGAGGGAGAGACTTGGATTAACACAGACAGCCTGATTTGGGCCTCTGGGCATTCTCGCTCTCTCCACCACCACTGCGTTTTGCTTCTCCAGAGATCTGCGAGTTGATGATGTCTTTGCAAATGGCATAGTTTGTGGATTTATAGATAATAAAAGCTGCTCCTGCAAAGAGACAAAATTGGGAAGCAGGATGTGTCTGACTTGAGCTGTTACCTTTTCTGTGAATGTGGTAGATGGGTTTAGTGTGTCTGGATGCAGCCGCCCACTTTCCATTTGCAGTGATACTGGCCTGCCTTATGATATTGCTGTAGAGGTTATTGGGAGAAAGTGAGCAAACATTAAAGAACTATCTAAAAATCCCAGTGGGTGTCACTGTTATGAAGAAATCCTTCTAGTTTCTTTCAAGCAAGCTAGATCAGTAGCAGTTATACCATAATTTCATTTTTCTTACAAGAATGTGTTTTGCACTGGAGTTAACCCTCCAATCTTTTTGTGCTGGTGTTGGCCCGATCTCCCTTGCACCAAACTTCATTTCCTCTTCCGTTCAAATCACAGAGAATTTGAATTTCAGACACCTCCCTCCCTTGCCTGCAGAATTACACTCAAGACCTTGGAAGAATGACTCTTCAGAAAGTTCTGGGATGTTGCATTTGATTCATCCAGCCAAAGCATTTACATTCTGGATTCTGTAGGGCAAGTAGCGGCTGAGCCAAGGTGGCCATCTGGTATTTAGTTTAATTATCTTAATTGCACACTGTCTTTAAGGCTGAGCTAAGAACCTTGGAGCCAAATTCAAGGAAGCACAGGGACTCTCCAGGCTCTGAGTTGGCAGGAGCAAAGCTCCCACCCGCCTGGGAACGTTGTTTGAAATAGAACAAACCTGTGTGAATCAAATGCATGTAACAAACCTCACGCTTTCCACATTCCACCCCCTTCCCCAGTTGCAGGGCTGAACGCAAGATACCGAAGTGGTAGCCACTAGACTTGTGTGTGCTGCTGAATGAGAGCCAGCTCAGTCTTGCTAATGACTTTCCCATGTTTTCTGGCATAGCTGCGGCCTGGAGAGAGTGCAGATCTTGCTTTCCAAAAGCCTGTTTGTGTAACAGTTGCTGGGGAAGGTGGGAGAGGCAAAGAGGAGGAGGTGCTGCCTCTTAAACCCTGAACAGTAGCATAGCTCCACCCGCCACACCTGGCTATATGCTTTAAGTCAACCTTGTCACTGTGACGTGGCGCTGGAGCTATTTTTACAAGGAGAGTGCAGCTAAGAGCCAAACATACCATGGAGCATATGGCTTCCATCCCAGCAGAGTCTCGTTCTTCTATTCCAGGGACTGTTCAAGGTGTTGCAATAGGGTGTATTTTCTTTTTTTTTCCTCCACTTTTTCCTTAGTATGTAAAATGAGGGTGTTGAGTACTTTGGCAAAATCTAAGTTGTGTAAACTTCTTCTAGACTTCAAGCTGTGAGACCAGAAGGAGCAGAAGGGTATATGTAGAAAGCTCTGTGTTTAAATGTTTGTCTATGAAAACACACCTTCCGTCACCCAGAAATGCAGCACATGGTGTTGGGAAAGGGGGAGGGAGAGGCTAAGCAATGGAATTACCTTCCTAATAATGCTAGTTTGCTGCATGCACAGAATTTTAGATCTGCATATCTTTCTTCTCTAGGAACCTGTAGCCTAAGCTATTGAATTCCAGCATTCTACTGGCAATCTGAACTTTTCTCATACAGGGTGGGAAAGTTAAGACATAACAGAGGAATAGCGTTCTCCCTTTCTTGTTCTTGGTCTGTGACAGAGCAAAGAAAAGCAGCACCTTAGCCTTGCCATTTTGGAATTAGAAGTCTGTTGTATTTAAGCTGTGGCCCAGGCTTTGGAAGCTCAGGAGGAACACATGGCATTTCTGGAGAATTTTGCCTTGTTCCTTGTATTTGGTCATCCTGACAACAGCCCTGTAAGGATGTCTGTAGCTATTGCCCTAATGATACAGATTGCAAGGCTGCTGTTATTGGAGAAGATCAGCTTCTCTTGATGAGGTAAAGACTGAGATGGAATTTGAACTGACTGCCCCTTAGAGACAATTCATGTTCTCTCTTGGGCTTCTGCCATGCCTTTGGAAAATCAACAGTCCCTTTCTTCCTCCTCCTGTGTGCTTCTTAGCAACTTCCTGAAATGCCTTGACATGAATAAATGGAAGCCTCACCGTTATGAATCAGATGTGCAGTTAGATAGTCATCTGGAATCAATTCTGCATAGCCCGTTTCGTCCTGCTGGGCTGAAGCTGTACACAGCCTTGCTCATGGTCTTGAAGTCTTGTTCAGACGCTCTTCCGAGGAAGTGTTTTGGTAGAGAAACTCCTACTGTTTCTCTGCGAATCGGACTTTGACAAACATCCTTTGAATCGCTTTCCCAGCAACAGCTCAGTTTTATTTATTTTTTTTTAATTTAAAAATAAGTTGCTGTTTGGTTCTGTACTTGGCAGTTGGATTGTTTGCTTGGATGTAGAAAAATCTCGCTCCTGGCGAGCTTTCTTCCTCCATGTGGCTGAAAGATTGGAGGAATGTTGAGTGTCTTGTGACAGTTGGTTTTACCCCAAATGCTGAAAAAGCCTTTTTAAACCTTCAGGAAAATGGCATGTACTTTGGAGTTCTGATAGTCCCTCAAATCCTTGCAAGTTAGAGAAGTTTAGTTGTGTTTAATGTGACCTTTCTATGGCTAAAAGACTTGTAATGCAGCATTGGAAAGATAACTGCCTGCACTCTGTTTTTGTAGTGGGTGAAGGATCACAACCTTTTCAGCTTTCCAATGTATAGCTTACAGGCATCAGCTTCTGCCAGGATCTCATCTGAATATTTGGTCATTGTTTTCTAGAAATCTGCATGAATGGTTTCTCATGGGTGTAATTTCGGTTCATTATCTGCTGGATTATTGCTTTTAGTTAGTTTCATTGTCCCTTTTTTCTTCATGATATGATTTTTACACAAGAAGAAGGAAAGAATGTTTACTTGTTGGGATTGGAGGACCATTTTGAAGGCGGAAGGAGTGTCATAGCATCTTATTAAAGTCCTCGGTTAGATGTGGTTCCTTTGAAGTTTAAAAATGAGCATTTTTTAGGGTAACATTTGTATTTATGCCTCCACTGCAGCGTAATACTGAGCAAGGCAGCAGGAAGTCCCACCAGTGTGGAAAAGGCCCATAAGTGAATGTGGGGTGGAGTTTGTCAAGGTCAAGGATGGGTGTGTTCTGGTCCTCTTTTCCGAACAGTAGTGCCAGTATTTGAACAACGGGTGACATTCCTCTGTCGCATGGCTTCCTGTTGCTGGTGGCTGAAGACAGACTATCTAAAAGGGCATGGATGCGGTTGACTTAAGGTGTGCTGGAATTTTTATGACATGATTGTTTCGTATTGCAAACGCAACCAGTGTATGCAATAGTCGAAGGTCCATGGCTTCATATGACTCAGAAATGATTATTTGTAGTATTTATTTAATTTATACCCCCACCTTTCTCCCATATCCAAAGTGGCAAATATGCAGGTGTGTGTTAATTCTGGAATACCTGCTAAGTTTCTAAGTCTCAGGATTGCCAAGAAGAACATATAAGTGCGGCATTAGTAGAAAATAAAGGTTCAAAACTTCACATGCATCTGATAAATGAGTGTCCACAGCGTAATCAGTTAGTCTTAAATGTGCAGCATGTCTCTTTGCTCTAGCAGTAAATGGCTACCCTCTGAATATTGTCTTTAAGTTTCTAAAGTTTTTTAAGATGGACTGACTAGAGGCCTTCAACACATGGGTTCATTTTATTTTTTTTAAGGTGCTGGTGGCATTCTTCACTTTTAAGAATGGAAGTACTACTCCAGCTTCCTTTCCTCCCAGAAGCAAAATGTAGCCGGACAAACACTGTAGCATTTTCCCAATCTGAATGCTTACAGGACTGATACAAGTTGCAAGTACTTTATACAGTCCTTCAGCTGTGTTGTGTGTGTGGGAGGTGTGTGTGTTTGTGTCTGTGTCTCTGTGTGTGAGAGACACATGGAATGTAAGAATGTATCTCTTTTGGCACGAGTCTTTGGTGGCCTGAGAAAGTTATATTGCATTCTGCTTTCTGGAAGAAGGGTGCTACTTCCTTAGGGACATTTGGCATCATTAAGCCTGGTATCTCTAGACTGGCAGTAATTGAAAGGATGGTTGTCCAAACTCTGATTTACTCACTTGAACTTTTTAAGGCCAAAGAAAGACGGACATGCACACACCATTGTCGGCTCTAAAACTGCCTTGGAGGGAGGGGCACGTTGCTAGCCTGGCTTGCCTTGAAACCCGCATATGAATTGGTATGAGCGAGCTGGGTTTGGTGATGTTCCCCTTACCCACCAGCCAGAAGTGGGTTGCAAACAGCGTGCGAGGACTGTGGAATTTCTTGTAACACTCAGATGTTTTTCTCCATTTGAAAGATAATAGGCTGAAGACCATTTATATGCATTAAATTATGGATGGGCAGGCAGGAGAGAGATCATGTGTGTGAAATTATGAACGGGCAGAAATCCAAAATGGCACTCATGGCCTGCAGGGCTGCTTAACCAGTTATTTGCAAGCTCTGTAAAACCACGGGGAACAAATGACATTTTAAAATACTTCTGCCTGTTGCTGGTATGTAGTGGGGCTTAGACAGTGACCCAGAAGGTGAATAAATTTCTCTTAGTGATTTCCGGAGTGAAGTTGAAGCTCAGAAGGAAGAAACTCAGTCAGGTCGTATAACTATGTACATGTGAGCTGGGCAGATTTTAGGGCTGACATGGGCCTGGTTTTAGGAACAGGAAGGGGTGTGCAAGAAGAAGGTCTCTTTTTGAAATATTAGTTATGCCCCCTTCCAGCAGCATTGTTTAACTGTTTGCATTTCCTGTATTGCCCCGCTCTTGTTATTGTGTGCCCTCAAGTTGTTTCTGATTTATGGGGACCCTAAGGCGAACCTGTCTTAGGGTTTCTGGGGCTGAGAGTGTGTGAGGTGCCCAAAGCCACCCCGTGGTTTTCCGTGGCCTAGTGGGAAATTGAACCCTGGGTCATTGTCCAGCACTCAGAGTACTACACCGTACTGATTCTTGAGGGAACATATAGTTCCCCTGTGATTTGGGTTAATCTTATCACAGAGTTTTCTTGGCAAGGTTAGTTCAGAGGGAACTTGCTTTTGCCTTCTCCTGAGGCGGAGAGAGTATGACTTGCCCCAGATCATCCAGTGGATTTCCACAGCGGAGTGGGGATTTGAACCCTGGTCTGTAGAGTCAAAGTCCAATGCGCCGTGTCCAATTACACCATGCTAGTTTCTTTGTCCTACTCATACTGTTTAAAAATCAATAATTAATCTATGTGTCAGTCGTGCATTTTATAGACTTCCCAGACCAAGATTCGGCAGTGCACTTTGGTACCTAATGCGAGTGTAACTTGGATTTGTTCCCCTCTCTCCTACATCCCTACCTGATGCAAAAACTTGCTTTGGAATTTCCTATCAGTGGTCGCAGGAAGGGAGCTAGCATGGTCTAGTGGTCTGAGTTTTGGACAGGGACACTCAGAGACCAGGGTTTGAATCCCTGCTTGGCCATGGAAACCCACTGGGTGGCTTGGGGGAAGTCACCCAGTCAAGAAAAACCCATGGTAAGTTTGCCTGAGGGTTGCCATAAGTTAGAAATTACTTGAAGGAACACACAACAAACAACAGGTGTTGCAGGAGGAAGGGACAATACGTGATTCAAAAGGAAGGAATAGGATCCAGAAGAAGTATACTGTCAGATCATGGTTGTAATCTGGAAAAATGTTTTCTCATGAGATGAGGGAACAAAATGAATTAGTGCCCTGGTGGTTGTGCCAGAAAAGTAAAACACTGACTTCTAAAAGACGGTAACTCCTCTTCCTCCTTCTCCTCTAAAGCAGAGATTATAAATTGTACATGTATGTTTGGTGATCCGCTTCCAAGATCCTGGCGGTCTGGAAGGCATTGCCAAGCATTGCATGAATAACTTGCCTTTTGCTCGAGTTGGTTGGAAGCGCAGGCAGATGAATCATCTCTTATTAGTTTGCCGATGTAACAAATCATGATTTAAATTTCACTGGATTGGAGCGCATCCAGGAAGCGCAATGTCTCAACTGAGACGGGTTGCGTATTCCTTGTTTCTAGGGGTGCCAAGTTACAATGGTGACGACTCAGTCTAGAGCATCGGCCTGTGCTGGGCTGAGCCGCATGGTTGTAGAGGATTATAGTTAATTAACTACCTTACCTAACAGGTTGAGAGCTGGCTTTCTTTCTCTTCTCCACCCCCCTCTTTGCTCCATGCTGATAAATGACATTAAAGTATTTGGCCAGATGAAAACAAGTGTACATGCTGAATTTCCAAGAGAAAGGGTGACAGGGTTGCTAGCAGCAGCGCTTCTAAAAGTTACTTTTTGGAGTACACCTTCTAGGAGCTGTGCAGGCCAAGGAGGGTTTCTAGGGGATGTAGTTCAAAAGAAAAAAGGTGACTTTCATGAGCTCTGGACAATGATGACCAAACTCAGAAGAAATTACAACATTTCAGGGGATGATTTAATGGAACTGTGAGTTTATGGCCTTGGAGACCGCAAAACTGATTTGTCCACACATTTTCATCAGCTGGCCTGTCTTCATGTCCATTTGTTACTCACGTGACCTTTGTGTGTTGCAGCCTTGGTTTGAGGCAGTTATTTTTCCGTGGGTTCATCCCTTCGGTGCAGCAGTGACTTTGCAAAGTCTTGTAAATGTGTGGACAGAGGTCGTTGTGTGGGTTTTTCCCTTGGAACTGGCAGCCATTTGCTTGTCGGCTTTTAACTTTATATGCTGCAAATGAACAGAAAAGCGGCTCCCACATGTCCGGGATGTCATGTGTAAAGGTCAACTAAAAGAGGAAAATTAAACTTACATTTAAAAGTTTCCTTGCATCCAGGAAAGGAGCTATGCACAAGTCTGGACAAATAGAAGTCCAACAGGTGCAGGAAATACATACATTAATCCGAATCATATAAATCCCAATATATTTGGAGCAATTAGCTCTTAACTGCAGAGCATCTGTTGTAATTTTTCAATGACTAGTCCCCCTGAAAAGACCACTGACATTTGCCGTGGTACCTGCCCTATATGGCTTCACATCACAGTCCAGCAGAAATGTGCATACAGAGGTGATAGACACTTCCTTGAACTGAGAGAGTCAAACCTGTACTTTCATCTGATGTTTTAAATGGGCTGTGCCCACTTACCAGTCTGTATGTGACTGGGATGTGAAAGCAGAGCTGGGAAGCTGCAAGGAGATTTCAGCACAGCCAGCTGGTTATGCCAGAATCCTGTTCCAGCTCTCACACTCTGTCTGATAAGTTGCAATAAGCCAAACAGACCTGACAAGGTGCCATCATCAGTGCCAGCGGTCTGCTGAATTGAGGAGAGAGCTGCCATACACTGATCAGACCAGAGGTCTGTTGTAGTATACTCTTTTTGTCTTCAGAGGCTCTGGTAAGATATCCCCTGGTTAGTACTTGAATGGGATGTTCCAAGGACAACTGCATCTCCATAAGTTGGTAATGACCCGAAGACACACAACACCAAGTCCCAGCAGTATCCATAGGTCTATTCCTCCCTCATCCTTGGTTTAGAACAATCCTCTCAGGAAGCCCGCAAATCCTACCGGCCCAGAACAGACCTGTCTTAGTCATTTCCACCCTGAAAACAAAGAGTGTGCATGTGTATAAATCATCTTTTCCTTGGCTGTCTGAAGCCAAGTCTTGACTCACAGCAGGCAAGTGGTTATTTCCAAGCCTCATCCTGACCATTTCTGGCCCTTCAAGTTTAAAATAGTAGAAATTGTTTGTGGATGACGCAAATTTTCCACTCTGGCTTTTGAGCCAAATGCGGGGGCTGCCCTGGTGAGGCCTTCCGCCTTAGTCATCTCCAGAACTTCATTGCCATTCTCCATGTCCACAATGATCCAAGGGAGCCAATGAATGAGCTTCACCTGGGATACCACATGCGTCTTACGGTGGTAGAAGATATATGGCTGGCATATAAACTGGAATGGAAAGTGACACCTCCCCACACTCCCTCATTTCTTTCTTGTTTCTTTGCTTTGGCTCCACTCTCAGATCTGTGTGTTCTTTCCATATAAGGAGATAGCTACGAGAACCTGAAAAGCGGCGTTCGTTCACAAGACAGGTAGAACAACTTCTTACACAAAGATTTTTTTTTAATGTTCCCTCTGTTCCAAGAGCCTTTTGTTTTTGAGAGTTCTCATCTCTGTTCCTCTCCTGGTACTCAGATATCCCATTGCAACAAGGAAGAAAGCCAAATCCCAGAGGTGTTGAATTAGGGAAACTGAACCATCGCCAATGAACCAAAGTGACCCAGTTTGATTTACCTGTCTCCATTAGCACTCCCCCCACCAAAAAAAAAAGGAGCCTGGTAAATCACATCATCCTTTTTGGTGACTTCCAGACCAACAATCCAGCTTTACGTTCTTCTTTCGAAAAGGGAACACTTCAAAAATCTCATTAAAATGTCCATGAAGGCAATCTTTGACCCTGCTGTTTGAGCCAAGAGTGCTGACGAACTAGAAATATGCATAGAATCAGGAAGTGAAGTTTAAGAAAAAAACCAGCAACCCAGCCTGATCCAGGGTCAACAATGCTTGGACTACAGACCTTATTTGGATAGTTTTAAGGACATTGCTGGTTATGAGAAGAACTGAATCTCCAGCTTAAGCAACCTGCTGCTGTGTAATCTGGGTTCTTTCTGAAGTGGACACATTTGGGAAGTTCAGACTAGGTTGAAGGGGATTCCAAGTGCACTTGGGCATGATCTAATACTTTGTCACTTACTTGGTAGGGCAGAGGGTTGGGGAAGATGTCCTGTAAGCATGAGGTGGGAACTGTGCTTGACCGTGATATGTAACCACCAGTGAAAATGGCAGCTGTGTGTCTTGCGCTTCCCCCCCAGTCCTGGAGTGTTTCAGACAGCTTCCTTGTGTTGTCATTAATGTGCTGGTCTCCTCCCTACCAGCCACTGATGTAGATTAGCTACAAGAGAAAGCATGATAAATCTGATGTCACGGCGTGAGATGTATGAAATCGTATAGATGAAAGTGGGGAGATGGAAGCACACAGTTGCTGTCTTGGGAACAGTTGCTTGTTAACAGTAATATGTGTTCCCAGCCTGAGGTGACTCCTTTCCTCTTATACCCTATTCAAGGCTGGCCAGGTGTCAATCCCTGCAGCATTTCTGGTTTTCCTTATGCCTTTTGTGCCTTGAGAATGAGAGCTGTGGGCAAGAGAGCTGATGGCTACTAATCAGGATGGGAAAATAACCTTGTCTGGACCGAGGTTGAGTGGATAGATAGATGGATGGATGCAAGCAAGCTATCTGTTTTATTACCTTTATTTGTCACTTTCCCTCTAGGGAATATATAGCTCTCTCCTCCTATTTTATCTTCTCATCAACCCAGAGAAAGAGATTTTTCTTGGAATGATTTTTTTTTGCATTTCTCTTATCTGAAAGTGGATGGAATTGTGTGGTGTATATTCAGATTTAGGTGGCTGTTGTATTGTCAGCTTTGCGGCTTGATTGGGTGCGCACCACTCTTAAGCTGGGATCTAGAGAGCTTTCCAATGTTCCATTCATGCACTGGTGCTTTTATGTCTGTCTCTTTCCCCATCATTGTCATGCATGCTCCCTCAAGAGCTGCTTCTGAAACCTAGAAAAGCTTCTAGAAGACCTTCTGGAGCATTCTCCAGATCCTGGCCTAATTGGTACCCAGCGTGCTACTTTTTGAAAATTATGATTTACTACAATGCTGGTTTCTTGTTTGCTCTTCTCTGATTTTCTGATTATGAGAAATAATTGCACAGTTTATAAGGGTCACAGATGCCAGTTGATCTTGGAGAACTTTGGTTACTTTGATACAGCATTTTAAGCACAGAATGCTCCTGCATGTGCAATTTTGCTCAGCCACCGACTTTGTGGCAAAGAATCACTGGGATCATAGCACAGGCCGTGTCCGCAAAGCTTGTGCACACACGGTATCAAGCTCTCCAAGTGGTGACTTAACCCCTCCCTTCATTTGACCTGACTGCTGGCATTCACTCAAAAGTACCCTTCATAAAAGAACAACAGGGGCAGCCAAAAGGATAGAAAAGAAAGATGTGAGGGCATCACCCTCCCCCTACTCCATTTTGCACATTCAGCTGCATCTGGAATTTTCCCCCTAGACAGCACTGGAGTGGTTTTCTCCTTCGTATTCTGCAAAAATAAGGTCACTCCAATCTGTTGACCTGTCCTGTTAAGGCTCCAGCTGTTGCATGTACTTGTCAAATACTGCAAAGCCATACCACAGTGTGTGCACAAACCAGAAATGGCAGCTTGCCCCACTTTTCCTGACCAGCTATATAGCAACAGAGGCCGCCTCCCCTTTTCTTCCTTCCCTGTGCCACATGGCTGCAACTCTTCTTAACACACCCCAAGTGCCACTTATAAGCAAATAGCTCTTGGATGCCCAAATTTTGCTAAATATATCATCATCTCTCTTCTCCTCTCCCTGCCATTCTGGTTCAGCTCTTTGCTTTCGGAAGAAAATGCCAGTAGGAAGAAGGCTTATCTACTAAAACTTTCATAGCTAAATGTATAATTCAAAGCAGTGTTTCTGTACACTGCTCTGTAACCTAAATCCATTTTTTCTCTTTTCTCTCCTTTCCAGTCAGTGCTCCTCTTTTAACTCGATGTCTTTCCCCCATTGCCACTCCTCCCTTGGCAATTGGAGAACATTATCTTTTGATTTCCTGTGCTGTAACACTGCAAATATTGTTAAATTATATTTATATCTAGAAACGTGCAGCTTTGGAAGGAAGAAAAATCCTGCTCAGATGGAGGGAGAAGGGAAATCATGAGAATTTAGAGTGATGCGGAAAAGCAAACAAGCTCAGCATCTTCTCATGACTGGAGCTCTTGCCTTACTTCAGTGCAACTGGCAGTTAAAGCATCAGGCTGCAGAGTAAAATATACCTTGCATGGAAAAGAGAGCAATTAGCTCTGCTGGTGGTTCTTCCTTAATTGGACATGTTGCCTAATGCAGCCCTCTGGACCCCAGCAGGAATCTCTCCTATGTGGCTTCTGGTCCCGTGCCTTGTACACCAGGCAAACTAAATACGGCTTAGTGTGTCTGCAAGTGCTTTGTCACTTTGCATAGAACAGGATACTGCATTGGGGAAAAAATGGCTTGTATTGTGTAAATTGAAATTCTGAGGTTTAAAATTGTTTCATAGTACCACAGTGTCTCCCCTCCAACACTTATGGCTCTTATGCAGGAAGCGGTCACAGAAGAGCTAAGTGGAAGCCTTGAACTCTAATCCTTACACTTCCTTGCTACTGATTAGTCAAAAAGAAATTAACACGCTTGTTGTATATGGTAGGAAGCTCAACTGTTTATTTGTATAGTTGGGTCCATGTACAACAGCTATTTGTAGGCTCTTGGAGGGTGGGAGAGGGCTGTTCTGAATGCCCAGTGAGGCTCCTGTCCCATGGAGGAGTTGGTGAAGTAGAGGCTTGTCTTTCCAGACCTCACTTGGAGGCTGTGCATAATAGAAGTAGCTCAGCCTTGGAAAGAAGCCTGTGGAAATAACAGGCTCACAGAACATCTTACAGCTTCACACAAGCTAATATCAAGCATCAGTCTCTGTGTGTGAGACAGAGAGAGAGAAAGAGATATTTGGGTTACAAAAATGGCTGTCTGGTCACTTGGAAGTATGTCCTTCTATAGAGCTGACTAGCAATGTGGCGGTCACCTGGAATAGCAAATAGTTCTTGTTTGCCTTCAAGTGGACTGCAGATTAGGATCAGCTTTGGCAAGGTTCCTTCACAGGAGGTTTGCCATTGCCTTCCTCTGAAACTAAGAGGGTGTGCCTTGCCTAAGACTGCCCAGTGGGGTTCCATGGCTCAACAGGATTTGAATCTGGATCTCCCAGAGTTCTAGTCCAGCACTCAAACTCCTCTACACCACACAGGTTCTTTCAGCAGATAAGTTTGTGCATAATAGATGTGGGTGGAAAAGAACTCAAAGCTTTTCGTTAGCTGCATCCGTTGCCCAACTTTGGTTACAGCAATCATATTCTGCACTTACAGTGGTGAGTACTGGAAATTTATGTGGGAGAGCACTCCACTCAGGAACGTCTTATCAAGCCTCTCACCCACCGAGGCTTTTTAAAGTGCAGGCCCTTGTTATGGGGAGGGGTGCCACTGTCTAAATACCTGAAAGGCACCAGATCCTGTCTGATCTTGGAAGCTAAGCAGAGCCAGTTCTTGTTAGTACTTGGATGGGAAACCACCAACAAATACCAGGTGCTGTAGGCTATATTTCAGAAGAAAGACTTGGCAAAACCACCTCTGAGTACAGGCATGCCCTGCTTTTCAGTTCATTTTTGATGTTCTGCTCTTTCAACCATTGTAAATTATAGACATGTATGTTCTTTTGACATGGAACCGCTCTTTTATCAGTTCTTCTCTTCCCTTCTTCCTGTAGGGGATGTGAAGGAATTATGGAGGCTCATGTATTATGGCAAGCTTCTGCAATTCCCTTATGTCCTTTACATGAAGAAGGCAAGAGAAGATGAACTTACGAAAACTGGGTTCCACGTTTCAACCAGTTCCACTTTTTGACAGTGCTTTCATCCCTAATCCATCAGATAAGTGAAGGATGCCTGTATTACTTGCCTAAGAAAATTCTACGAAATCCTTAGGGTCTTGGTAAGTTGACAGGAGACTTGAAAGCACATATCCACATGCATACGCACACAGAACTTGGGTGCTACTTCATGTAGCAAAGATGTCTTGAGCCGTTATCAAACATAGTGACATTTGCTCAGGGTGCAGCATTGTTCCTGGTGGAAAAAGTTTACTCTGTGGGGGACACCTGGGATTACCATAGAGCAAGAGTGTACATCCCTACCTTGTGCTGTTGAACTTCAGGTCTCTTCATCCATAGCCAGAATAGCTAGTTGTGAGGAATTCTGGGAGCTGAAATTCACAACTCTATCATAGAGAATAGGGACAGTGGAAAATTAGGAATGGAGCAGAGGTGCAGAATGAGGCCAAGATGAAAAGGTGCCATATTGCTGCCTACACAGAGAATGCTTTCATCGTTGGTGTGCTGCTCTGATGAAGGATGACCTGCAGGAGTAGACATGAAGTGTACGTTTTGGGGTCAGAGCAAAGGGGTCTCCTTCACTTCAGAAGTGAATTGGCTTCAGGAGCCCTTAGGATGTAACTCAACTACAAGGATGACATAACGCTGCTCTTGGCTGAAGGCAGTGCTTCTGAGCTAAGTGTGATTTCTTCAGAGGCAAGATGAGACGTCTCTCCTTGGGCGGCAGATATTGGGTGCCAAGAAAGGCAGCACAGTAGTAGCCTCACATATCTGACCCTGGGGGTTGTGATCTACTGCCTATTCTTCCTTTTTCCCTGTTCATCTTGAGGAGGGTTGCATAGGAGAACTTCCCAGGAACTTCTCGTCTGTTAGTGTGTGTGCATGGATGCCAAGTGGATTTTCTTTTTCTGCCACCAAGAACATCTTGAATTTGATTCCCTGAAGCCTTTTCTATGTGAAGGAGAAATACACTGAACAAAACTTCTGTATTTCATAGGAAAGCATGAAAGTCTCACATTTCCCCTTTGAACAAGAAGCCTGTTCCACAGGGCTTCTTCCGCGGTTCTCGTTCTTCCCGCTTTCATGCTGAGGGCGTAGAGGAGGAGGCCTTGTAACAAGAGGCACTTCAGCAGACCTTGATACAAGAGTAAACTTGCTCAAGTGCTTTGGCTGGCAATGCTCGGTACTGCTGTGGGGGAGGATTCCAGCTCCTGTTTTGGATTGCTGAGGCTGGAGAAGGCCAGGCAAGTAGCCACCTCATGGTTGCATGTATGGGGGTGAAATTAGTAGCAAATATGCTTTCCTTGCAAGACAGTGAAGAAGAATATTCAGCATTTGCGCAGTATGTTTTTAGGCTTTAAAGCAGTGTCTGTATAAATAAATACCACCACTACCATCATCTTGGTTCTGGAGTCTGCGGAGTGTGACTGATTGGAGTTTGGACTCTCGGTGAATTTGGGTTCTAGAAGTCAAAACGTCAGGAGCCCAAACAGACTCCCTCCCAGTTTAATAGTCGCGTTTTTCCTGAATGCTGTTAATGCTCATTTTTGGTTTCTACTTTCTGAAGCAAGCCAGGTTTGCTTCAAGAAGGAAAGGCGTGCCAGCTGCAGAAGGCTGGAGGCTACCTTCCACGATATGATGACCGTCAAAGTGAGACATGGGCCGCAACCTGATGGCGGTCGGGTGGGCATTCCAGTCCAGAGAAGGCTAGTTCCATTGGAATAGTGTGAGCAGAAATGAGATCACTTCCACCCTGTCTTCTGTTTAAGCATTCTGTCTGCCCCAAAAGCCATTCCCTGCTGCCATTCATCATCTTTTGCCGGAATCGCACAAAACACGACCCAGTTTGCAGCCTAATAAGGCAAAAGAATGAGGGGAATTTTCTGTGGCTTGCTTCCCCCTTGAGCTCTTCTCTGTGTCTTTGTATGAAGTGGGGGGGGGAGTTTTCAGGGACACAAGTATGTGAACTGAGTCTCAGTGGGGTACCTTAGGAATTTCTTCAAGCAGATGTTGCTTTTTGGCTGGTGCATTCAGTTTTTTTTTTGGCAGGGGAGCTTGAGGGAGGGTGAGCCATTTATGGGAATATTTGTACTCCTCCTATAATTTCTACAGTGCTTACAGATTTTATGTACAATCTATATGTTAAGGCACCGGTTCTTAACCTGGGGTCCCGGGAGCTCGGGGCTCCACAGAGCCCTGCTGCTGGATCCCTAGGTCATCCAGTGTCAGAGCAGGAATTTGAATCCTAGTCTCCAGAAGCCTTTAAAAATAAATGTTTGAATATTTAAATCAACAAATTACATTTACAGGGGGTCCCCGGTAAAGAAAAGGTTGAGAACCACTATGTTAAGAGATTTCCAGTTGCTGCTAGTTCAGACAAAAGGAGGGCAACAGATAACACAAGAAGGGCTTCTTAAAGAGAGGGCTTCCTGTTTCCTGTCCTTTTTCTTCCAAACCCAGAAAGGTATGTAGAAAACAGCCCAGCGCACCCCTTACAGGAAGCCTTCTAGTCCTGTCTCTGCATATGCAGCAGAAAGAGGTGGTGTAAGGAACCGTATCACTTCAGACTGTTGTTAGGGGTACTTCTTTTCAGTGCTGCCCCATAATTTGCTCTCTTTTGACCACCAGGGAACATTATCGGGCATTAGCTTCAGCTTCCGGAGTGACGTTGCCGCTTCTCCTTGAATGCGGTTGGGAGGCAAATTGCTACTTCTTGGGGGACAGGAGGGTGGAAGAAATAGAATAAGCAATGGACTTGAGCATCTCTTTGCCTCCATCAGTCATACCAATAAATGTTGCAAATCAAAATATATCCAGAGGTTTCTCTGCTTGCTTTGGAAGGTGAGATTCTAATTAGCCAGAGATTTCATTATGGCTCATCAGATGGTATTGGACTGTAAGCAACTTGTCACGCATGGGTCTCTTTTTTCTCTGTTTATGTCCATTCAGGTTGTGGCTGAAGTTCTTTTTTTGCTGCTGGGCAATTGGGATTCTGCTATAGGCTTGCAGTTCCTTTTAGCAGAAATTTCCACTGTATCTCACTATGTGCTAAGAGGGATTTCTACTTAGCCAAGTTTGGAATTAGGTCTGGATTCAAATCATGTTAACCCTAATTCCCAGTTAGAGTTAGCATTAGTTAAGACCCGTAGGGTTAGAAAGAAGGTGGAGGTTGACATTTTAATGCAGAAGTCTCAAATGCTGTTGACTGCATAGAACCTCCATGTACATTATATTCTGAATGCAAAGCACTGGATATGAGCAGAAAGGCAGGTTATTCAGTTTTGTACTTGTGATCTTATCAGAGGCAATCAGGCTCACTGAAAGTGGGATGCTGAAGTACATGGAATATTAGGGCCAGTTTGCATGTCATGCTTAATCATGGTTTATTACAGTAAGAATGAACTGCATCTAGTTTCAGACTTTTTACCTTCCTCTTCCAATAGGAGGTAGATCAGAGGTTTCAATCACATTTTTGATCCACTGTTGTTTAGTGTTGTTTTCAAGCTCAACAAGAGTATAGGTAATCTTAAGTATGATTTGTTTTAAACAAGTTGGCTTCAGAACGTGTAGGCTAAAGCTGGCCTGTTTCAAGCAGACTTTAGTAACATTAACTGCGGTTTGTTTAAGTTCAGACCCAGCGTTAATCAGTAAGTGAAATCTTATGGCAGCACTATAAGAGGAGGGGGGAGGAGAGAGCACACAAGAAAAAGGTTTGCTGTGACTTGGTTTTCCTCAATAAACCTTGGCTTATTGTGACATCAAGCCAGGTTAGAGTCTGATCCAGTAAGACGGTCCTCAGAGGAAGAATTCTTGCTGTGACTCTTCCTTAGAAGTTGGGTATATTGTTGAGTTCTGTCAGTGCCTTGTGAAGACAGTCAGTGAATTGGGATCCCATAATATAAGACTGTGGTCTCTTACTTGGAAAAAAAGTCGTTGAACTGATGCATCTCAGCCAGGGAAGTGAGCAACTGTGAACAGCTCTCGTGCCAATCTTCAGCAAGCCTTGTCCTTTTGTTTCACCAGTGAAGGCTGTGGTGGCCTGGAAGTGGTTACTTTCTAAGCCATCTAGTTTAAAAGCGTGTTGCAGAATGCTTTGCTTTCCTGCCCCATATCAAAGTCTTTGTTTTGAGATTTGGTGAGAGACATTGGAGAGTTGGAGCAGTTTCTTGACTTCCAAGGCTTTCAAAAGGAGGCAATATAATTACCTTATGAAAGAAGAGGAATAGTAGTTAGATGTTTTAATGCCAGGGACAGAAAAATCTGTGTGCTGCAACCACCATGCTAACATCACTCTGTCCTCTGGGGTGTTCTCCAGCAAGAGTTCCCTGATGCCTGGTGGATTGCACGTCGTGGGTCCGCAGCGAATGCCACCCCATATCTTCTAGTTAAAGTTGCTGTCTCAGAGCATATGTCAAAAAGATGCTCACAGCTGGAGGTTATGTGTGTGGAAATTGTGGGGAGTTTTTTTCTCTTTCTTTTCTGCCAATATTTGTGCCATTAATGGTTGATTTAAATCTTCATTATTCTAAATGATATGTTTCCCCAGATCTTAACCACACCTCTAACATCCCTGCCCCCCCCCCCCAAAAAAGAAAACTTCTTTTCCTTCCCTCCCTGATTTGCATTGGGAACTCTGAGACTTAACCTTTGCAGAAACCATGTTGTCTGGGCCTCTCTCCAGTAATCTGATTATGGCACAGCAAATCTTCTGCAACGTTCCCTTCCCTTGAAAGCTTCACAATGGGGCTACCTTTTAAAGGCACAGAAACCAGAGGCACCATCTGCATTGGAAGGGAGTGGCAGGATTTTGGACACTTGTGTCAAATTAGTGAAATATTCAGCACTTGTGGTCCAATGAGTCTTAGTCATAGATTTGCAGAGAATGAGGAAAAAATAAAGCCCTGCTCATCCGGGAGCTATATTTAAAAACAACAGTAAATAACTCGTGCTATGAGGTCAGCTGCTCCCTTCTTGCATTGCAGAGATAACTGTGGTATATAACAAAGTGAAAACTTTCTTAACCACTCCATTCCACAGGGCCCTTATAAGAGGGGTAAGTGAAACAGCAGCTCTGAATAAGGATTGATTCTCCAGACGTCACCCCTTAAGGTAGACATTTTTTGGAGTTGAGATTAGGACTTGCAAAAAGTTATCGCTTGGCTACAACTCCCAGACTCTCCCAGTCAGCACATCCACAGGTCATGCTGGCCTGGTGCTGAATTTTGGGAACTGTAGTCAATAAAAGCTGACTTGGCAGCTTTTCAGTCTGAACAATATGACTGGTTTTTCCAAGATGGTGGAACTGAATTGTTTTCCTAACCTGCTTCAAAGTTTTACAGAGTGGGGAACAGCTAGCATAATTAAAAAAAAAACATTGAAAGATATATCTAGCTAGATCATACTAAACAACTTACAGCTTGAAAGAGACATCTGTAAGAGACATGGTGTCAAAAGAGAAAGAGACCAAAGAACAAAGATAAAAATAAGCCTGGTCCGGTATCCAAACGTACACCATGATACATGATGAAACTTTAATGACAAGTGGAACGGTCATCAAAGGAGAAGGTTCTTGGAGGAGAGGAGCTAAATAACAGTCCGTTCTTGCTCAGTTTTATGATGGCTTTTGTCCGAAAACATTCTCACACAACTTTTCTGAACCAGTGGTAAACAGTGTTCACAAACTAAAAACAAAACTAACCAGCCCTCTAAATAGGCTGCTGCTTTTAAAAAGGAGCAAGGTTGCTTCTTAATGGCTGCTCTCACTTTCGTTGCAGTTGTGTTCTGGATCCTCCTTTTCTTTGTCCCATGTAAGTGAATATTTCCTGTTTGCCTTAAACCTGATCCTCAGTCTTGCTACTCCGAAGGTCAGCTCTCATTGATGGGGTCCTTCCTGCAAAGCATATTGCTGCACTATATAAGCCTTCCATCCTAATCTACCTACCCCACCCGTTGTAACTATAGGGGGAGGCTTGCCGTTAAATATATATGAACCTCAGTTCTTAGGATTCTCTCACTTTCTAGGAGGTCAGCAGGAAATGCTGGTCAAGGCAGAGAGATGCAGACAGCAGCTGGCTAGCAGTGGTTCAGCATGCTTAACTGTGGCTGCATCCAACGAAATAAAACATAGTTAACTTGTGGTTTTCCTGACAGTATGAAAGAGATGAAGATGCATACTTTGTGGGTTCCGGACTCCTGCAGATGATTTTTTTTTCTTTTTGTGGTATGTATGTATATATAGCATTCAGCAGGTTTTAGCACTTGGCTAAGAAGTTTCTCTAGAACTCTGTGCCCTCTCCTAGCAGAGCTTGTTCAGCCAGTCTCGAAGTCCAGTTAGTCCTGTATTGCCTCTTTGGTAACTGTTTCCCAAGGCAGTAAGGCCCAGTCGTTGCAAAGTCAGATTCCATTAGCAGGAATGATGACGGAAGATGAAATCTGGGGTAAAAAAGAAATAACCTCATGATGGCATTTGCTTGAGTCCCTTGATCTACCGCTCGCTATCTGAAACTTTGATCAGACGGGCTGTGGTGCAGCATTGCAAACATAACCATATTTGCTCCGTTGAAAGCTGGAATGCTGTGAGAAGGCAGCTAAGTTTCCATGAGCTAATCTGGAGGAAGATAAAGTGTGCGACGCACTTTGCTGTTGCTGCAGGTGAGGTCTAGCGTAGAAATCAGCCGTTGAAGACTAGAAGGCTCCTTCTTGAGGAGGACCAGCTGACTTTTTCAGATGCCAAGTCAGAGGCAAGAGTGATGTAGGTTGACTTGGGAGTGCCTTGTGGGGGATGCCAGATGAACCTGACCTTCCCTGTGAGAACCAGTTGCTGACCGGTAATGCAGTGCCTGGCAGTTGGTGAGAGGGTGACTATTATTTTATAAGAAGGTAGCACTGCAAGTATATGACTTCATAAAGTGTTCCAGAACAGCCTCCTTTTTTCAAAGCCAGCATGTACTTCCTGGTTACAAAACGTGACAGAATATTGCTTTGTCTTGCATGTTCAAAGGGAATAATTGGAATAGGGGGGAGGGTTATTCCCCACCATTGGAAAACTTCAAATAATCTCTGGCCTCCAAGTCAATGACAAACTTTGATCTTGATCCAGCTGAAGTTAGTCACCTTCCTCAGATTAGAGTGCTAAAGCAAGTTGGAATGAGACGAATCTTTTATAAAACTAAAATAAACCAAAATAAGATCAGAAAAGTTACCAGTTTACTGCCTACGCTTCTGCATGTGTGTCAGAGTGGGAGCAAAATTTGAAAGCAAAACACCAAACCCGACTCTTGACATTTTCTCTCCAGCCTTCTCTGGGCTTGACAAGTGGCTTTTTAAGAAGAGCACCAGTACAGTGTAGAGGTTAGAGCATTTGGATTCTGTTCAGAAAAGTTCTGTGCAGGGAAAAATTCTGTGCAGAAAAAAACTGGTATTCTGTGAAGAAAAAACAGCTTTCCTGCCTAGTGTTTTTTGTGCAGGAAGCCCATTTCTATGCAAGAAACACTTTTTCTGTGCAGCAAAGAGGTCTCCCCCCCCCCCCTTCAAAATAGGCATGTTTTTCTCAGCAAAATATTTGTTCCACCACAATTCAGGACCTTTGAATAGCAGGTGAAGATGATGTGAAATTCTCATTGATCTGTTACTGTACCTGACTAGGTTTCCCAACTGTCTGTAAATCCATGTTTTGACCCGGTTAGTAACAGTTACAGGGATATTCTTTCTATCCCAGGGTGAGTTTGATGGGAGCCAGAGGTACCCAGGTTAGAGGAAACTATACTAATGGGTTTTACAGCATTGAGGCGGGCCAGGCAGAAGGTATTCTGGGTTAAGAGTGGCTGAAAGGCTCAGTCCCGGAGAAGTGAAAGCAAATAGGCCTGAGGAAGGAGCAAGCAGAAAGTGGAAACAGTAGGAAGCAACACAAGGAGGAAAGGATGTCATGGGAAGAGGTCCCCAAGGGAGCAGGTTTGGAACGAGGAGAAGCTGCGGAAAGAATCGCCAACGATGGGCAAGACGTGTCAGAGGCTGAAAAATTGCACATTGACTTAAAATAACCATCCAAATGTTTGCCTGCCAGCCTCCAGCTAATATTAGAAGACCAATGCAAATACCCCAGTTTAAACTGCCATTAAAAACCAGACAATCTGGTATAATTTATTCCTGTTGAATGTTCTTTTTTAAAAACTTTGGTGAAATGGAATGGAAATGAAATATGAAGTGTATTTTTTAGAATAAATGCAGGAAGAGGTGTGGGGAAAGAGACCAATTCTCTCCTCTTTTTCTTCTTCCATGTCTGCCCTATGCCATCTGTCTCTGTTTATGGAATCCTCCAGACTGGAGTTTAAAACTTGGCAAATGAGTGTACGCTGTGGTATCTGACCGTCTTGATAATTGCTACTAGAGGCAAAATAGTCAGAGCTGGCAAAAACACCCGTGTGCCTTGCTTTAGTAAGATGGTGAAGTGAGTAATGGATAGCTTTTTCTTGGTAGCTGTTATCTGTTTATTCACAGACATATGCAATATATCTAATTAACCCTATTCTCCAACAAGAGAAAGGGGTGTTGTGCCATGCTTTGAAATACCAGGTCCTCCATTTAGTCTGGTAGTTGCTCAGGCTGAGGGAAAATGTAATTCTTGTAACCTGGAAGATTGCCTAGGGTGTTGTCACAGGTTTTAGTGTGTCTCTGCCATGAATTTGCATAGAGCTGCAAAGGCCTGAAAAATACCTGGAAAAATTCATTTTATCCCTTTCTTTTCTGGTTAAAAAAAAAAAAATTGAAAAAAAAAATTCAGGAAAACTGGGAAGAGACCCTGAACCTTCAATAACATCCTTTTCAAATCTTTGAGAGTTAAGAGCAGCCTTGAAAATAGTTACTGGCTTGCCTATCTAGCTGTGCTTAGGTAAACCATTTGTGGCCTACAGCTAGATGTGGAGTTTGGACATCCCATTGGATTCCTACCTGCGGCCAGATAAATGGTGATTTATTCGCTTGGCATTAGAGGAACAGGTTAAATGGACTACTTTCTCTCAAAGTGGTTTGTGAAAAGAACTTTTACAGAGAGAAATAGCAGCACTACCACGAGTCATGGGCATTTCTGTGCTACACAATCTTAATAATTGCTGCTAGAGGCAGAACTTGATGTATTTGACTCTGTGGGTGGTGTTTTGGGGAAGGAGTGGAATATGCACAAATTATATTTCCTTTGACACATAAGTTTGTCCCACTTCTTTGGTGTAGACCATAAAATCAGGCATGGTAGCTCTACGAGCCAAAGTCCAGAAAGTTGCTTTGCCTCCACAGCTGGTAGAACCTCAGAATGGCTGCTTTCCTTCCCATTAACTAGTCTTAACATGTAGGTTACTTCATGATCCTCTCGTAGCGGCTCAGCTGGAATGAATGGAGGTGGAATGCTGCACAAGATCATGGCAATGGGATTAAAGTACACAGGAGAGCTTCATGACTAGAAGTTGTGCCCCCCTCTCCTTAATGGTATCCAGAACCCATCATACAAGGCACTCATGTCACCAAACCTCCATGGTATTGCCACTAGCAACCAGCATTTCTGTTTATTGATGGATTTGTGTATCATGGGGCTCTCCTCCTACATTCTGCTCCAGGCAAGCATAAACTCAAACCCAAAAGGATTAGTGGCTGAAAAGGTAAATTTGTTGTGAGCAGAGCACCTTTATCAGTGAATTGCTCTGGCTTACCTTGGTTCAGCCTTTTGCTGTGAAAAGAGTCATTAAATATTTCCAGTGGAGCAAATTGATTTGGGGCTGTTGATTGATTGGACGCACTCTGTCATAAGGACTAGAATTTTTTTGCAGATAAGGAAGCCAAAGATCTCAGGACACTGAACCCTGTATGCAATGCCACGTGTTCTCCTTCTGTAGAGTCTCAGTACATGGGTGTAGCAAATACCAAACAGTAATAGAAATCTAAGAGCTGCATGACTGCAGAGAGGACTGTAAACCTTGCTAATGGTGTTAATTGCCTTGATATCTAGAAGAGTGGGAGCTTGGCTAACAGTGGCCCTGTGAAGCTTGGCAGGTTGTCAGGGTCCTGTTTTGGCTTTGCAAAATGGCCACCTCTCTGTGTTTTTGATGAAATATATTCATTTTGCCTCCTAAATGGCCTTTGACTGGTGGCTTTTAGCTACTGGCCTCACACACCCTGTTGCAGTGTGAGAGAGATTATTTTGCTGTTCCACTGTAGCCAGGAAAAGGAAGAGCAGGTTCTTGAGTCTTCACAGCTGGCTGCCAAAAAGTATCTGTGATGGCTGGGTCCTCTAGGAACGGGCTGTCTGCAAACTGATACCGCTTTAGAGATTTAGTACCAGATGCTACCTGCTTCCCTACTGCGCAGCTTGTATATTTGGAAATGTGTGTGTATACATGTGTGCAAAACATGCTGACGCAAGGCTGAATGTGCACTCTTCGCAAGGAAATTAGGCTTGTAGGTGATTACCTCTCGAATGTTCTTCCGCCCCAGCAAGGAAGTGCGGCGTGCAAATGGAACCCCCTGGTGTAAAATGCTGAAAAGCAAACCTGAATCAAGCACCGGCTGAAATCTTCTGTGGTTGCTGGCAGAGCTTAAATCTCTGCAAACATTCCTCTGGCAGGCCTCCCCTTCTGCTCCTCTGTACCACCTCAGCTGATGGCTTTGGGGCACACCCCCCAGCAGCCAATTTGCTGTGGGGGGAACACTGGTCTCCATCTGGCTGCTTTCTGTAGCTGGGAGAAAATAAGGATGTTTTCCCTTCCAGATCTCTTTGATTCCGAGATGTAAAACTCAGCCAGATTGTTCTTGGGAGCAGACATTGATTGACATTGGGGTGGGGGGGTGCCTGGGTGCCCTCAGCCAAGATGGCCGGCTACTTCTCCCCTGCCACTCAGCTTTATTTCAGATTCAGCTCTGATGCTTAAAAATCTGCCTGTTAAGGTCATCAAGGGAGTGGGAAAGCACTTTTTGAACCTGGAATGCTAGTTGAGCAGGCTTAGGGGTAATATATGTGCCCCTTTACCGTAATTCCAAATTCCTCTGCCAAGTAAACTCACATTCTGTACTCTGAATAGAGTCAATCTGCAATAAATGAAAACAGCATTGGATTTGAGCCCAGATTTGGGTTCAGAGATCACTGTGCTTTGTTTAGCTCTTCAGTCTGTTCATACCTGGGCCCTACTTTCTGCTTGGACACGTATGCTTGAATCCTTAATTTTTAGGCATATATTTGTATGATGCAGGCACTGCTGGTGGTGGCCCAGCATAAATCAGGCCACAGTTCAGTAGAGGGTCCCAGCCTAATGGTCAAAGATGAGTATTCTGGATGTAGCCTACTCACAGTGTCAGCTCCCTCGTCTCTGAAAGAGGACAGCAAGTGATCTTCCTCAGGGTTGGTGTGACGGCAGGCCAGTAGCTTAAACAAGTAATTCATGGCACACACTTCTGGGGTAGATAAATGCATGTGAACATAAGACCTAGTGAGTAGGGGAGGGATTTTGTTTAGTTTATTTTTACCCTCTTTGTGTTTCACTTTTTCATAAAATGCATAGATTGGCCTTCTCTAACTTGGTGCCTTCCCAATATGGAGTGCGATGTCCAGAATCATTTTTATTAAAAACAACATGAAAACAGTGTGACGTGGAAAATAAAATATATCACATCGAGTATTACAGGAGTATTTTAAGCACCGTATTCCAATTTTGCTTTGGTGTGTAGAGGTAAATGATTGAGATAAACTTGAAACGGATTATCCCAGAACTTCAAAAGCTCTGATGAAAGGCCATGTGGAGGTCCTTTTGTCCCAGCAAACACAACCCAGGGCCTTCTCAGTGGCTGCCCCTAGACTTTGGAATTCCCTCCCTGCTGAGACTAGAATAGCCTTCTCTTTGCTGTCTGTCCATCAGAAGGTAAAGACTTTTTTTTTTTAATTTATTTAGGCAGGGTTCTGGATTTGAAAGCTTTCAACAAAAGGACTGCATCTGCTCAACTGTTTTAAACAATATTGTTTAACTTTTTAATATCTTTTTTTACAAGTGTGTTTTTAATACGGTTAATGGTTTGATTTGGTTTTAGTGTTGACTTTTTTGTACGTTTTTAATTGGAATCTTTTTAATGCGTAAGCCACCTTGAGTCCCCAGCTGGGGAAAAAGGTAGAATATAAAGATGATGATGATAGACCATCAATAAAGATAAAACAAGAATCATTTGGGGAGTTGTAGTCAACCCTTTGGAGGGTGATGTGTTAGGGTGAGTGAACCTAGGTAGGAGCTTATTAATAGCCCCTCTGCTTCATTCTCTTGACACCACGTTGTTCTTGTGTCTCTCTCTTTCCACTTGACACTGTTAGAGGAAGTCCAGAAGTGTCCGGTTAATCTTACCAGCAACAAAGGCCTTCGTTAGCCTGGTGGTTTACAGGTGGGCGAGCGTATGGCTTCAAAGCGTTCGGAGGAAGCCACAGTGTCATTGCAGCTTCCCCTCCGTGGGATGAAAGAGGCCGTGGAGAACTTAGCGGTTCCGGACACTGCTGTGGCTGAGGACAGCTTGTTTTATATTGGCGCTTCCTGGTATATCACCCTTAAAGACTGCAAAGGGCTCTGGTGATAATAGATGGGCCTGGCTTCCGTAGGAGAGTCCAACTCGTGTGATCTGTTGCCCGTCAGAAGCTGTGGCCAAGACCTACCAAAACTGGTTTTATGTCACAAAGTAATTGTAATGTAATGGTTTGAGCGTCGGACTCGGACTCTGCAAAACCTGGGTTAGAATCCCCGCTCGGCTGTTGAAACCCCTTGGGCGAGACACACTGTCTCAGCCTCAGAGGAAGGCAATGGCAAACCCTTTCTGAACAGATCGTGCCAAGAAGACTCTGGCTTAGGGTTGCCACAAATTGGAAATTACTTGAAGGGAACACAACAAAGAAATCATTATTGCAATTGCTTGTAAGAGCCTTCTTCAACCTGTTGCTTTCCACCAGGGTTTGATTCTCTGCTTGGCCGTGGAAACCCACTGGGTGATCTTGGGCATATCATATCCGCTCAGCCCCAGAAACAGGTTCACTGTAGGATCGCCGTAAGTCAGAAATGTCTTGAAGGCACAGAACAACAACAAAATGAGAATGTAAATCCCATTGATTCAATGGGTGTATTCTGGTTTGGATAAACAGTTGGATTTACAATACACCAGCTGTGTGTGAGCTGAAAACTGAATCCTGAGTTCAAATTTTGCCTTTGCATTGACATCACTTATTATGTTACCCACCTAGTCTGCTTTCTGTCTCTTTTCTAAGGAAATTAAGGCAATTAATTAAGGCAATTAATACACCTTTGTATCATTATAACAAATGTGTGAGGTAGGTTAGGCTGACAGAGCAACTGGCCCAAGTTCACCTAGCGTGCTTCATGGCTGAGCAGTGGTTTTAAACTGGCTCTCACTGCTAACTATCCTGCCCTTAGATGAGAGCCGCTCCCGTCTGTCTCCTTCTGCCCCATCGAAGCCTGCAGTTTGGGGATAATGCTGGTCAACCTGGTGGGTGTTGTGCCTTCTGTTAGCTGCGGGTTTATGTCGCGTTGTTGGGGGAGCATGCAGACATTGTCAGCCCACAAATAATGACAAAATGTTTTCAAAGCTGCTGATGAGGGACTTCCTGGCTTTGAAACAGCAGAACTTGGAAAAGCCGCCCCGCTGGGTTGGGGGATTTGGGGAGTTGCTATCCAAAAAAAAGTTAACATTTCCAAGCTCTGAAGCAGCTTGCTTTTTGAAGTGGCTGTCGTTCGATGATAAGATAAAAGTGATGAGGCTGGACTAGATGTAAAGGAAGTACTCGTTTCCTCCCCAAATAAGGAGGTGATTCCGGCTAGAAATGCTAACCCACTTTTTAAAAGAAATTCTTGCCAGCGCTGATCAGCCAGAATGGAACGGTCCAAAAGGGCTTACACCTCCTTATCCGTCATTCCCCTTATCTCTTTCCCCTGTCACCGTCCATTATCAAGGTAGCTGCTTAACAGGCTTTCTCTGCTTGTAATCTGGCTGATCCAGGCAGGGGACCTGTCACAACCTGGTGTGTGTGGTGCTCGTCATTCTTCCCGCTGGCCGGCTGGGATTCTGGGCCCTTGGCCACTTGCCTCGTGGAAAGAAGCCAGCAGCTTGGCCTCCCCATGGCATTAATCTGTCTGCTCGCTCCTCTTCCTCATGAGGGGGCCTCTGTGTCTTCCAGCTTATTTGTCTCCCTGGCACATAAGGGACTGGAACCTTTGCTGGAGAAAACGGAGATTGCTTGTCTACAGGCTGGTAATACATACAGGGCAGGGGCGGGCAACTGCGAGAGGACGGGGTGCCACGTTAGCCCTCCAGGAGACCTCTTAAAGGTACAGCCCCAGTGCACAAAAATTTACAAACGTTTTGCCCCACAAGTTCCCTAGGAGCGTGAGGGCATTTTCAATATGTCTCTCCCCTTCTGTGGCCGTTTCAACATCTTCAGTGCTTGATTTTTATAGAAGGCTTCTCCTGAGCCTACAATAGCCCAGGAGACCCCAAAAAAACAATCAAAAATGGCCCCATATCCCCTAGAGGACATTTGGGGGCAGTTGTTTTTGGAGAGAAAAAAAACCTTTGGCTCCTGAAAGGAGCAACAAAAATGACACTGGGGGTCTGGCATAGTGCGCATAGGTACACTTTGCCCAACCCAGCGTAGGAGTTGGTGGAGCTTCTCTCTACACAAGTAATATCAAACATCTCTCCTTTGCCTTTTCTTTCTGTAGTTTGGTAGCTCTGTCAGCTTCCAGTTGGCTGCTCAAATAAGAAGCTACAGAACGCCAATTTTGATTTTTTTTTTTAAAAAAAAAAACTACTTTGCAAGTTTGTCAGGTTTCTTTTTTCCTTCTTTTTACAGGCTTGAGTCAGTTTTGTCTTGGTTTTTCTGTGTGTGTGTGTGTGTGTGTGATTGCCATTTTGAGTGTAAGGGAATGGTAGCACCTGCTGAATACAGATGCAAACCAAACTCCTATGAGCTTGCCTAATTTATATGACAAATTCTTTTATTGTTTATTATACCTTTCCTCTCCGGAGTTCATGCGAATAGCCTGCAGGGTTCTTCTCCTCCCCACAACTTCTTCAATCTTCGCTATAGCCCTGTGAAGCAGATTATATGGAAAAAGACAGCCTTGAGGTCACTCGATGAGCTTTTGGGTTGAATTGGGATTTTGAAACCTTCTTGAACTGGTATTGTAAAGACAGGGGTTGGTAGATGCTTCCTTCACCCTGCAACTCTTATCAGCCCTGACCCCAATAGTGAGGGCATTGCAGCCCAAAACTTCAGGAGCCAAAAAACATTGCTGCAGTTAAAAAAAAAAAAATCACATGTTGTTCAAATGATTCCACTAGATCATGCTGACCTGTGCATTTTTCAGAATTAGTTTTTTTTCCTGTGGAACTGGCATTCATTTTTCTGTAATTCTGATGTGCACCTAACTACAGAATAGATACTTTTGTGGGGAGGAGTAGCTGGAGAGAACAACCTGAGTGTGATCTTTCCAGGAATACAAGATGGTTATCCGGGATTATGTACAAATCAAGTGTACTGTAAGTATACACTTGAAGCCACCTGAAGTGGTTTCACGTGACCAAAAAGCATCGACATGTGGCCCAGACCTTTCTGACAACAGCTCTGCAGAGCGGACAGTGATTGGTTGATTGATTGATTATTTGGCAATATTGTGGCTCCAGTGAGGCTCAGAACTTTACTTTCAGATTCTTTACCTTGACCTATACCAGCTCTTTCAAGAACTGATAAGAATTATACCAGCATTGAACTGGGTGTGTGCCTGCATGGATCCAGAGCAAAATGATTGACTCTTTCCCGTTGCAATAAACATTATGTGCTCTCACAGAGGCACTCTGGAAACGGCTTCCATGGGTGTTCCGTAGGGAGCTCTGGGTGAGGCACAACAGGGAGTGGATGTAGGGTTTTTTTTAAAAAACACTCAAAACAAGGGTGGAGCACATCTTGGAAGAGCAATTAAAACAGCGCCAGGGAAGGTGTGGACAAGCTTCTAAGTGCTAAAAGAAGCAAATGGTTTGTAGTGCAGGCAACTGGAAGGAATCATTGAGCTTTTTTTTCATAGCTATGGCACCTGACAGTTCCTTGGAAGCAAAAATCAGACTAATGTGCAGTGTAGCCATTGGGCCTGGAAGCTGTCCAGCTCTTGCGGAAATGGTCTTCCTCATGATTGAGCTGTCCACCACCAACTCCTCTCTCCCTGTCACATGAGCGTATACCACCAGCTTTTTATAGTAATGGAGGGGGCAGTATCTGAACCTGTTGGCCCATAGGACAGAGGAAGGTCCAGGATGGGTCAGGAGGGGGTTGATTTGGCTGTCAAGTCAAGCTCAAAGCATTCTCTGAAATGCGTCTGTCAAAACCTCTTTTCTCCTGCTCTGACTTTCTCAAATCAGGTATGATTCATCTCTGGCCTCACCTTTTTCCCCACACCAGGGCATGTAACAGCAGGTATCTTCCTGGTAACTGGAAGGTTAGGTGTGTGTATGTACGTATGTATGTATTCATTCACCCGCTTACCCACCATCATGACACCAGCTTCTCCTTTTCATGGCAGTTCAGTTCAGATGGCTGTGAGTCTGTGATGCTCAGCTTTCTTCTCTCCAGCCTTTCAGAGAAGTCCAAAAACGTTGTACTTGTGGAGGCAGTCTAGTCAATAGTTCTTCCTTTGTGGTGAAGTAGAAGGGGTATGTTTGATGGTGTTGGCACTCTTCCAGTTTACAAGTAACTGCTTGATTGATAGCCTGGAAAGAATTCTAACTTACATAGGTGACTGGCTGCTGAGGAGCCTTCCCCTCCTGGAATCCCATTTGAAGACCCACAGCAAGCTGGTGCTCATTGAAATGAATTTGTCCAGCACTGTTTGTGCCCAGAGAGTGCATGATTTGCTCACGTGCTTGCACAACCACAACATAGAGAAAAACAGATAACAATCGAGTCTCTTCTGGGTTTGATTCTGCAACTTCATCCTCTGCCCTTCCCTCCACTCTGCCTGTGAATCGGGTCTGACTGGAAGAGCAAGAAGAGTTGGCAGGGGGCAACTGGGCTCTACTAACAGCACTAAACATTGGAGGACGAGGGGCCTTCTTCCACTAAAAGCCTAGAAATGTTATTTTCAGGGGGCACTGGCTTCCAGAATTCCCCTTCCAGCACAGACCAAAAGCCATGTTTGTGGGTTGTGATGCCTGGGGAACTGTAGAAGTTGTACTCGAAAGAGTAACCGTTCCAACTTCTGCCCACTTCAGCTACCCAGATAGTGAGTGGCCTTTGGGGCTCCAAAGTGGGCCCCTGAAGCCCTTGACCCCATTAAAAAATTTGTGTACTAATTTTTTGGTAGGTTTTTTTTTTCTTTCTGCCAAACCATTCAAAATCAGCTGTAAATTTGGTGGTCTGCCTCCCCTACTCCTCTAGTGCATCCCAAAAAACTCTGAAAAAAATGGTCGAAATGGCTAGCCAGAAGTGATGTGACATTATTTCCAATGCACTTGAAACATAACAGTGTGGGAAATGACCCCCACACACACTCCCTCCACAGTTGCCTTCCTCTACATTAGTCCCTGTCATCGTCACTATCACACTTTGGCAATGTCTGGATGATTTTATTCCTTGTAATACCAGCTCTCCCAGCATCTCTGAAAGGTGGCTTATTTTTTGTTTTCACAGATGGGAAACCTAGAGGTAGAGCTTGCACCCAGGGCCCCATGCAAGCGTCAGAAAGACATGCCTGGGTTTGCCACTGCACATACATTTTGGCAGGGCGCTGCAGCTAATCTTGGCTGTGCTTTTTGTGTCTGACAGACTGCGTGTATTTGCATACGCAAGCCTGTTCCTGCATTTCACCTGCTCAGAGTTACTCTTAAGATGTTCCAAGCGTGCATCCCAGACATGGAGATCTGTTTGCTCCATCACCTGTGTAAACATAACCTAGTAAACACTCCCAGGGTGCCAGTGTTGTGTAGTGGTGTGAGCATTGGACTATGACCCTGGAAAACAGGGTTCAGTTCCCCACTCAACAATGGAAAACCACTGTGTGACCTTGGGTGCATCACATAGACCCAGAAAACCTCATGATAGGTTTGCCTTAGGGACACCGTAAATTGAAAACGACTTGAAGGCACACAACGCTTCCCACATTGGATCTTGTGTTGTCTTTGCCTGTTTCCTTGACTGTTTTGAATATCCCAGGGACACGGTTGCTTCAGAAGTAGAGGCAGCACTTGGCCCCTGAGTCCTTTTAACGCAGCCTCTGTAGCCCATAGAAAGCAACCTGGAGCTGCTGATGCTGTTGATACCACAGCAGTGGGAACTGTCAGGTTAAAGAGTCTACTGGGGCGTAGTTTGATTCTGGCCCTGTTTGAAGGTAGGAGCTAATCACAGAGCTTAGTGGTGTTGGGTTTCAGCATGTTCAAATGAGCGCCTACTGGTTTGTCCTCCACCCTCGCCCTTGGGGGCTTTGGATTGATCCTACAGGGAGGTCTCCTATCACTTTCCTTTGCAGACTCTTTTTGCTGCTGCAAAAAGATTGTGTGAGGCACAAATCAGCAGAGAGGGTCCCAAATCAGCACAGGAGTGGGTAATACTGACTCTCCTCTCCCAGCATGGAACCCTCCCTCCACCTGGGCTTGTCATATTAATTCACCAGATCATGAATGTCCAGCCATCTGGGAATTTTTTTTTAAAGGACTTCTTAGCTCTTCTCACCTTCTCCATTTGGTCTTCTGATTTTAAGCAGAATCTTCAGAAGGAGCAGTGTGGAGACGCTTGTCACAAAGCCCTTGTGGCCTAAGTAGTTTGTCAAGCACTGAAAGGAAGCATTTGAATTAGAGATCCCAAATCTGAAAGGGGTTGGTGTGTGTCTCACCATAAACTAAGCTAGAATTCCCGGAATCTTCTAGTTGGCATGACCAACAGGAGGGGCATTTCTGGGAGCTGTAGTCCCAGCAAAGGAGCTTTTCCAGGCTCTGGCTCTAGGTGTAAAAAATACTACAGCTGAAGCTGCGAAGAAGGGATGGTAAAAGAGAATAAGACTCGGTTGTCTGAAGCAAACAGAAGGAAAGGTCATTTGATCTCAGCTTAAAAGCAGACATCGAACCTGGTCCTAGTCGCTGCCCGTTCTGAGATCAAAATAAGTGGATGATCTGCAGAGGTGCAGTTAATACCTGCAGCTTGGTTGCTTTGGTGAAAGAGCCCTTTTGCCAGTGACCTCCTTGTGCTCCTGTGCAAAATAACAGGTCTGTTTGTAATGAAGGGAAGTGGCTTAAAGAGGCATTTGACTATTTAACCTCCAGGGCAAAATACGTAAGGTCCTCCTAGGGTGAGAGGGCTGTGTTGGGAGGTGGGATCAAGCCCCTGGATTGCCAGTGGACTTTCCACCATTCAAGGCGTTGCCCCCCCAGTCCAGCCCCTTCCTGATGGGTTGGGCTGCACCATCCGTCATCCCCAGTCAACACGGTTATTTGTCATATACAGTAGAGGTTCAAATCGGGACACTTGAAGTGGCACCAAGTTGGGGGAAACTATAAAAAAAAGCCCTGGAGAATTTTACGGGTTCACAGTCCAACTGCAGGTGCTTCCCACTTCCTGTTTGGCTGGCAGAAGGTTCCGGCATTTGCCGTTTTGGTATCTTACTAATAGCAAGCTTTGGCTTTGCTCCCCACACGTAATCTTAATTTGGCCATTTCTGTGTATTTTTAACTATAGGATGCAGCAAATTAAGGTATCTTTTCATTCTCAGCCTCCCAAATTTGGCCATGCTTTTGTGACCGAGGTCATACTTGGAATCCAGCTTGTCAGTAAGAAAAGGAACAGACTCATCCGCCTCCTTGCACCCTCCCGTCCATGCCATCCTTCCCACCCAAAATGTCAGGGTTCTTGCACAAGACCAGCACTTGAGAAACTCCTACTCTTCCGAAGGCTTTTTTCCACAGACCTTCCTTTATCCCTCATTTAGATACAAGGTTCCCTTTTTAGCATCTCGAAGGGAAGTTGGACCAAAAAATGGAAGACCGCTCCCAAAAGCAACACTGCTCACCTGTCACTCAGCCAGGCCTGGGTGCTTTTCTGCTCAGGTCAGTTGGAAGTCGCCCAGTTCCTGCCAGTCCTAGGACTGTTCCCAAGTTAGCTTGGAAAAGGAGGTAGGGTGGGGATGCCAAAGGCTACTTTGGCCCTTTTACCATGTGCCTGTTTTGCTTCTAGATTTGACCCAAAAGCCCAGAGAGGGAGAATCAGCCTTGGGAGTCCCTCTGGTTGCCTCTCAGGAGGACTTTGTGTCCTGAAAGTGCCAGAAGTTGCTGGGCAACGGAGCAGATTATCCATAGGTCTCTTCCTTGACCTTTCGGGTTAATGAAAGAGCCACGCTTGCGCAAAGCTGCCGGGAGTGCATTGTGATTTGGGAGCTCTGTGGGTGGGATATGCCTTTCTCCTTCCTCCCCCTACCCTCCCTGCTAACCCTCCAAAAAAAGAAAAAAAAAAGCAAGGAGGAAAGGAAGAAACCAAATATTTTTTTGGCTTCTCTGGTAGTCTGCAGTTGTGTTCAAGACAGGGGAGGGGGAGTGTGCCGAGCTGCAGCAGCCAAGCCTGGGATTCAGTCCAGCAAACCTCCGGGGCAGAGCGGGAATGTGAATAATGGCAGCCGTCAGGGGGATGCCGTGAAGGCCCTTTCTGTTCCTCTTCATCCAGGTCGAAGGTGGACAACTCCATTTGGCTGAGCAAGCTGTTTAAATCTTCCTCGATTCAGTAGGTGTCCCAGTTCTGGGGCCTGCTGTCTTCAGGGCTGCAGGAACCCGTGAAGCCATTTTTTTTCTTCTTAATTCAAGAGGAACAGGGTGGCGTGTCCATGCTTCCCAACCTTTGCTGCTCTGTACGTTTTGCATTTTTAGCTCCCAGAATCGTGGCCTATTAAGCTGTGTTCGTTGGGACCGGGGCTGAGAACATCTGGAGGGACAAAGGTTGAGAACAACGAAGGTAGTAGACAGACAGTGTGGAAGCTGGGACAAGAAGACCTGGCCTTCAAATTTTCTGCTCAGCCGTGAAGCTCCATGGGTAATCTTAATCCATGGGTAACAAAAGCTGAGATCTTGAATGGTTCCCTTGCCACCAGCCTCAGGTCTTACTGTGTTACTGGGATAGCCTAGCTTAAACAGCCATGGCTGTTGGGTGCGCTTGTTGCAGAGCTGTGGTGAGTCCAGGGGTGGCTTTGGTGGCTGTAGAGGGAGGAAAGGAATACCAACCTCTGCAATGACCAGAATAATACATACACAAGTATAATGTGGCGTATGTCATGAACAGGATGCCGGTCGTAGAAAGCTACTTTTGGAAACGGTTTTATTGTTTTGTCTGTTTAATCCAGGGGTGGGCAAAATGCAGACAGCTTCTCCCCTTAAAACCTGAGCAGAGCGTCATACTCCTTATTTCCTTGGCCTCTTCTTGAGGTACAGGAACCCAGGAACAAATGGTGAGGGGATGCAAGGTTGGGGGCACATATGAAGTACTATTTTTCCCCCCATCATCTTCTCAGTGCCTGAATAGAAGAATTGGAAATTTGGGTAGGAAACTGAAAAATCGGTTATGAAACAATTAATTTCAGAGTGGGATAATTAAAGTGGTGTTATAAATGTTGCCTTGGTGCAGCCAATTTACACAGCTGCAAGTCATAGGTCTAGAATCCAAAGGTCGTAATGTTACGGATGCTAGCAGTCCAGCTACTGTCTCTGGAATTACAAAACAAGCTGTGCTCTTGGGACCCGATATTGGACAAGTACTTTCAAATGTTGCAGAACATCTTCCGGTCTTTTGATCCAGTAGTGCAAACTCTGGAGTCTGCCAAGTATGTTTCTCCTGCAGCGAGGTAGCAAAGCTGTGTGTGTATTATCCGGTCGCTGCCTCCCTTTTTGCTTTCAGCTTCTTGCCTTGGGTTCATCTACCTTCGGCACCAGGTGAAATAACTGGATTAATGTTTGACACTGCACGCACACACAGGGAGACACTGGCATGCAAAAGCTGACCCGGTGGCTTAGTTTCGTGCAAGCCCTTCATTTTCTGAAGCCTGCGAAACTGTTGGAGAGTTCATTATTGTAAAGTTTAACTTGCTATTCAGATTTATTGATATTCCTCAGTTACATGATGAGGTTTCTGTTTTCTGGGCTTTTCATTTTCTGCATGAGAATCCTAAACTGCTGCATGCTGCTTCTAAGCCCAGAGAATAAAGCCTTCATTTTGTTCAGTACCCTCGAGTTGGTTTCAGCTTTCAACTTTTAATTCCAGCCCCCTCCCCCCAATTTTACCAGCTGATGAAAACTAGGGCATCCTTGGGTACTGCAGTTTATATTTCCACTTCCAACATCTCTGAGTGCCTTAAGGCAGGAAGGCAGCATTAAAAATAAAGACCAATAATAATCCATCTGTGTCTCTAATATTTGTTAAAAATACAAAATTCAAAAGTTGTCATTCGTTTAAGTTAACTAAACAGTGCAATTATGTGTAATGTTGTACACGCATTTTTTTTCTTTTTAAGTATCACATACATTTCAATTGCTTTTCAAATGCCGATTTTCCTTTAAAGTCCAGCCCCAGCAACCCGCCTTCCTCTCCGCCCCACAAGATGTCTAGAAAAGCCTATATTTTTTTAAAGTCCTGGAACAAACCGAGCTTTTGCTACCACCAAATCCTTTATTTTAGATTTTTGCAGCTGAAGTGGCTAAACAGTAACAGTTTGGTGATTTAATAGGTCCCTGTCTTAGGACTTATACTTTTTTTCTTTTAACGGAGGTTGGGGTGGGATGTGTGCGTGGCAGGTCTGTGTACCTCTGTGCCACAGAGTCTTAAGCTGCAGATGAGTTTCAGGAAAAAATGTTTCTACTTTTGGATTAACAGCACAGTCTGGTTGCAGGACTGGGGGTGTGTGTGGATGTAATGGGTTCTCCTCCCTCCAGTGCTACTTTTTTCCTCCAGTGTTAGCGTGGGGAATGGAAAGGCAGCCGTGTACTGACCTAGAGAACAGTGCAGTTGGATAGCCTGTATTTATATAAATATAAATGATGGTGATTGCAGGGGAAGATATGTACACAGTGGGGGCCTGTGTAAGCTCAAAGGTGGCCTGAGCCTTTGAGAATGTCCAGCTGGGATTTCCAGGACAGCTTGGCTGAAGCTGCAAAAAACCAAACATTGAATAAAAATGGTGTACTTCATGGACGCTTCCGGATTAGCAGCCCAGGTCAAGAGAAGCATGGTGGCAAATAGGCAAAGCTATACAAAGTCTAGGTGTCATATGCCGTTATCTGCTATGGAACCCTGGTAATATCCATCGTTTTTAAAAAGAGCAGACTTATAATGGAGTTTGGTAGCTTTGAAATATGGGGCGATATCTGCGGTGATGCAAGACCTTATCAATTGATTGTGGGATGAAAGCTTTCATGGGTGTTAGCCTGCTTCACCTGCGTACCACTGAGAGTGACTGTAGAAAATAAGGTATCGATGGGATGAGGTATGCATTGGTTGTCTTTCAGGTGGCAAGCTCATCCACAAGGTGTACTAGTGCTTAGCATGTTACTAGCCTTCCATCTCATATGTACCCATATGTGACTTAACTGCCCCTCTCTATTTTGTTTGCTGTCTGTGCTCTGTTTCTTGGAGCCGTTTGTTACTCACCTTAGCAGAGTGGCTAATTATAAGCTTGGATTAGAATATAACGGAGCAGGCAAGCTGATTAATGATCAGGGCCGATAGGTAAGCTTAGTTTTATTGCTATATCCCTAATAGGCATACTGGGTTCCTGACAGCAGCATCTTCCTTCCCTAAGCAGGTTTCCAGTCCTCATGGGGTAAAGAGAGAAAACTTGACTGTCAGCTGCACTTCTTTGGGAACTCAGATGAGAAAGCATTTCTTTATGCATCACAACCCCTTGTAGACCAATGTTGCAAAATGTAAGCTTTTTCAGCTCTGTCAGCACCTGGTTTCTGTAGAGGAGCAACTTTGCGGCAAGCAAGTGTAGCCTCTTTACTTCCATCCTGTAAAAGCTGACGTATTGAAAACTCAGACACATCTGTGGCTATGTCCATTTCTGCACTAGCCTGTAATAGTGCGATGATTCCACTTTCAACATCCTCTGGAATCCTGGGGTTTGCAGTTTCGGCAGGGGCTGGCTGGTCCCACTTGGTTTCTTCTACCAGCAAGAGTAGCTCCGGTAACGAGGAATTCTCCAGGAGGGGAAAGGTTAGCCTCCCTTCTTGACCAGGACTCCTGGTTTGTCGCTTCCCAAACTAACCGGAGTCTGAATATGACCATTGTGAAGGGTTGGGAGCAAAATTTTCCAGTTCTAAACTGTTGGCAAGGGTGTGCGCAAGAGAAGAACTTGCCGGAACGAGGCCCCGCTGAAACCAGGCTTGCTTAATTAGCTGCTTCTCTTTTCCTAAATGCCAGGTCACGCCCAATTTCAAAATAGCGCGTTCAAACTCTTATTAATTTTGGAACATTCCAGCACCGCCTGCAGTATGACCTTAAGGCATGGTTGGCTTGAGAGAGCAGAACAGCAGCTCTAAAGGTTTTTCTTATGTTTGCCTTGTGTCCAAGGTTCTCTTTAAACTGCATCTGCAATGTTTAATCTGGCCCGACCCTAGTCACAGAATAGTGGCTCGCACAGATTAGGTGGCAAGCGAGAAATTTTGGGTGCTGCACAAAAGTGTGCCAGTTTTGTGCACGAAGAGATTCTGTGCAAAGGTATTCTATATTTCCATATTTCATACCATTTGAACAATTTCTAATTTCACTTAGTTTTGTTCTGGTTTTGCTAGTTGAGTAGGGCATGAGAAGTTATCTCCCCACCACCATCACCGGAGATTGTCTCTAGACTGCTCGTGCTCAAATGTTAACAGTATATTCTCAAGTATAACAATATATCCTTAAATGTAAAGACATACCATCGGATGCCACCGTCAGGATCATTGATGCCATAGCATTTCCAGTTTCTGTGTATGGAAAAAGAATCAAATCATTAGAACTGTGGTGTTGAAGGGGAGTTCAACAGATACCATAGATACCAAAAATACAATTACAGTAGGTCCTGTGCAGGGGATACGTTCCCAGACTTAACATGGATGGCAAAAAAAGCAGATAATACCAGGCGAGGTGAGGTGGTGAGGGAGGGGGCAGCTTCACCACCGTCTCCTTCCTTCCTGCTTACCTTTTTGACAGAGCTTAATGAGAGCCCCTTTCCTAGGAGCCAAATCCAGTGGGAAGGCTGGCTACTTGGAGCCATCTGCCTCTCTCAGCCAAAGAGGGAGTCTTCATCTCCTTACCCAGCCAAGAGAAGTAGGTGGCTTCATGGAGCCAGGCTCCCCATGTCGCTCTTGGCCAAGGAAGAAGTGTCTGTCCCCTTCCTTTGCCCAGAAAAGCACGAGTGGCCCGGTTGCACAGACTCTAGCTGGTGGCAGTAGCCATGGCTCTGGAGTGGGTCATCGGTAAGTGAAACCGTGGATGCTGATCTAGTACCAAGGATCTACTGCAATTAAGCTTGAACCTTCATGACTAAACTGAGGTTATTGTACTTTGGGCGTATAATGGCATGACTCACTGGGAAAGACAAAAATGCTCAGTGAAGTAGAAAGCAGAAAGGAAAGAGTAAGATCGCATTATACAGTCAAGAAGACCGTGACCCTGAGTTTGCAAGTCCTGAGCAGGGTCTTTTGGAGGTTCCTTCGTTCATGGGGTCACCAGAAGTCAAAGTCAACTTGACAGCATGGAGCAACAACAAACTCGTCTTCCTTCTGTAGTTTCGGAAGGAATTGCCCATGCAGCATGTCTTTATAAACAGAAGAGCTAGGGCCTTGTTTTGCTTCCCAAAACTAACCAAAAAACAAACAAACAAATAAATGCACTCAGAACTGAATACTGGACCCAAATCCAATTAGTGTGGATTTTTTGTGTCGCCAGGAAATGGCCACAGCATATCCACAATCCCAGTGACAAGAATCGTTCCTGTTGTTAAACTGGTATAGCACAATGGCTAAGAAGATTAGCTGTGCCCAAGAAATCGTTGGTCAAATCTCACTTCACCCTTGCTTGAGGCATCCCAACCCGACTGGACTGTGGAGAGAGAATATAACTGGATTGTAGTAAGATTACTGAGGGGGCATAAGAAAGGCTCTGAACCCTGGGAAAGGCTGTATTGGTGCTGCTTACTGAGTTTCATGCCATAGATGCAGCCAGCAACTCACCAAAAGTGAACAGCACACATTGCCCTTTTAAGTGAACAGCCAAGCTGAAAATGAAGCCTTCCCCTCCCTTTGTCTCAGCTGGCAAATAAGTCCACAAAAGTTACTAGGGCATAAGAATGTTTACCAGCTTGCCTCATCGCAGGAACCAAAGATTGTTTTGTTTGCACAATCATGCATGGCTTGAAAGGCTGGCGGCTGTGGGGGAGGAAATGGCATTCTTGCCATTTCCAAAACCATCCCTTACCTGGTTACCTGATGGTGCCAGGTACTTGCTAGTGGTAACTGCACAAGTGTTTTATCTGGCCCTGCCTATTATGCTTGATTGTGACTGAATCATAGAACTGTAGAGTTGTAAGAGTTTGCAAGGGCTATCTAGTCCAGCTCCTTGCCATGCAGTAATATGCAAATAAAACTTTCCTGAGAGATGCCCATTCAGCTTCTGTTAAAGACCTGTGGGTGAGAAAGAAGCACCCAAGGGAAGAGTCCATTCCTATCATTTCAAATCATGGTTTAGGGCACCTGTGAGCCGAACCATCGTTTGAAAGGCTAGCAGGAGTTTTGGAAATGCAGTACCTTGTTTAAAAACTGGTCTTGATTCGTTTATAGAATGGGGTGTTGCTTTCTTTTATTTGCCCTACAGTCAGTTCTGTAGGTAGAGCTAATTACAGTCACCCTTTTGCTCTCGGCTACAGGAAGCTGGACTCCCTTGGAGCAAGCAGAATGAACGTTACTCCAAATCAGAGTAAACCAGCAGCTGGTTTTGTCAGGAACTCTGGAGTCTGTAGATCTGTCATTAATTCTGGAAACTTAGGAAGGCTTTCAGTGACCACAGGGAAATGCCGGCATTCCAGGAACAGGGCGGACGTTAATGGCTTTAAAGTATGTCAAGCTATTCAGACAGAACACAGCAAAATGCCTCCCCTCCATAACCCTGGATTGTTGGGTAGGCTGCTGACATTGCTGCTTGTGGTTTGATTGTGGTGAACCATATCTGCATACCTCATTTACACAAATCTCCTAGCGTCAGGTTTGCACCTCATGCCACTAGCTGTGCCCTGCACCTGGGAGAGGCTGATAAATAGTCACCAGTGACATGTGAGAACTGGCTCCAAGCCACTGGGGAAGGAAGCTTCTGTCAACTAAAAGAGGGTTTGTTCTCTGTGTGTCTTTCAGAAGGTTCGTAAGGGGCTTCCCATTTCAGGCCCTTCGCTGCTGTGCTACTGTATCACCTGTAAAAGACTGGGAGCTAGGTAACAGAAGCTGTTGTAAGCCCAGGATACCTTTGTTTTCCTTCCCTGACTATTGCTACTGCAAGGCCTCCTTTGCAGTCCGGCACTTAAAGGCTTACCAGGAAGGCTCCAAGCAAACCAGCTGTGTGCCGAATTGGGCCTGGAAAAGTGAACATAGATGTTCTAAGAACCTGCTCCTCAACTTTGGGATTTTTTTCTGACACTTCCCAAAACCTGAACCTGCACATATCTTTGGAAATTCTGGTGTGAGATGTGTGTTCATGAAAATGGCTTTTAATGACCAGGGTTTAGGAAAGATAAATAGTGGCTGGAACAGTAAAAACCGAGCAACTGTTTCCATTTGTTCACTATCCTTTTGTGTCTTGTTTTTCTTGAGCAAAACACCACCATCACCACTCTATTCCAGTGCCACAGGGCAAGCCGCCTTGAAACAGAGGGGCTTGCAAAAGCCAGGAGAGGGACCTAGTGTCACTGAGGTCTGCTCTTTAGAATTTTTTTTAAAAAATCACACTGGGATTGATCTTAAAGTAGCTCCTTGTACCCCAGACAATACCTGTAGCCTAGCTGCATATATTGGGCTTGAGAAACCCCTCCCACATCACAAAGTTATCACGGTTTTGGGTACATGGACCTAAAATTGTTGTGCCAGTGCAGATTTGTATGGGAATGAAGCTTGACATGATGTTACCATTGTTATATGGAAGTTACTTTTGGATTGGGCAAGTGAACCCATAGTTGGGAGATGTAGACAAACATGTCATTTGCTCCATTTCATGAACTCAAAAACCACAATTCCTTAAAATTAGTCTTTATTGGAAGAGTGGGCTTTGCCTATTTTTTCTTCCTGTGCCCACCTGGCAGGCCGCACCAGTGCATTTCAGCGTGCCCAGAAGTGATACAATGCTGGCCACAATTTTGGCCATTTTTCTCTTTTTAGGAAGTTTCAGGGACTTTGTGGGGTTGAGAAAGTAAAACTGCCTTTTGGGGCAGTTTTGGAAGATTTGGGTTGGGTTTTGGTTAAAAAAAAATAGCTCCAAAATAGGTCTGATTTTTTTTTTTTTTAAGTGGAGGTATCTGGCGGGTTCTGGGAGGTGTCCCGATGACCACACTTTGGGGGCCCAAGGGCTGCAATTGGCCAACGGGCCACATTTTGTCCACCCCTGCTTTATTTGACAATTATTTCAAAGTGTGGCATATTACTGTAGAGGTTGTGCTACACCTTATAGCAGGCAGAAGTGAAACCGAAATGAGTTTGTATGTTCGCCAGCACTGTTGGTGCAGCACTGTTTACTCTGGACCTTCCTTTTCCTTTCTGATAATATTTGGTGATCTGAATTTTGTAGGGGAGAAGTGATGCATTGAAAATAAGCAAGAACCAGCCTTATACACACCCATGGTTTCCATCCCTCCCTCTTTTCTTCCACTGCTTTCTACCTGATTCAGATAAGGCCTCTTCTTTTTAACGTTTCCAAGGGTATCACTGTGATACCTTCCAGAACAAAGTCTGTTCCTCGAGGCAGTCTGTTACAGGTAGGGACAAATTGTCCTCAGCCCGAGCCAGTTTTGTGAAATAAACATTTTTTTACAGCTCTGTAAAAGAAATTCTTTTTGGTTCCCCGTGCCCCTTTTCCTTTCCTGGAGCAAATGCTTTATTTTTTCTTTCTGGAATGGCAACTTTTCTTCCTGTTGAGGCGGAGCCTTAATTTCCTGACAATAAGACAACGGTGTTTTTCTTCTCTCCCCCCAGCTTTCCTTTTGGTAGGACAGGGAGGTCATGAACAAGCAGCTGACTGAAGTTTGCAGCTTGGACGGCGACAGCTTTGAGGTTACTTTAGGAGTTCTTTAAACAGAAAGGAAGAAAAAGGAGCCACCTTCAGATCCTCTTGTTCTTGTTTTTCAGGGGAAGAGCTTTCACCCTTTCACCGCTCCCCCCTTCCTCACTTCGGATGAATGATTCATTAGAAACTGTCAAAGCGACATTCCCGGTTACTTAGCTCACCAGCGCCTGCTCAGATTGGCCAGTGTCCGTGCATGGGGAGGGGGGTGTGGAAAAGAGAGGCGCACACAGCATGCCCTGTTCATTCACCCGGCTTCTTGGTGCCACCCGGCAGAGCGAGGAGGGGCTCTCGGCCTGCCCTCCTGTGACGTGTGCAAATTTGGGTTCCCAATCAGGCCACACGCGCGCGTGCACACACACACTGGGGTGGCTTTTCTCGGAGCGTGGGAATCGGCCTGAGTACTCAGTGATAAATAGGTGAGGTTGCTGGGCTCAGCCCTTCCTTCCCGGGCCAGCGGCTGGATTTGCTAGTGATGCAACCGTTGCTGAGGATCTCTGGATGCTCCCGTTTGCTACCTGTGCTACTGGGAACTTATTCCCTCTCCCCTTCCGCACACACACACCCACAGATGTAATTATTTTTTATTCCTGTAATTTTCTTGCTGTCTGGAGGAGCTTGAGGCCGTTTGTACTGCAATGTCATCTTTTATTGTGGTGTCAGAATGTAAGGGAACTTGGAACGGATAGCACTTCTCAGATGTTCAAAGGACTTTGCAGTGTTATCTGACATACCTTAGGATGCTAGTCCTGTCGGTATCACAGGCAGGGCTCTGATGATGCTGACAGGGATAAGAGAGTGCCAGAGGCAAGGGCAAGAAGCCACAACAGGGAAAAGGTTTGATGTTCTCTTAGCCATTAAAATGCCAACCATGAACCAGAAGGAAGAAGAAAACTCCAAATAGATAATCAAAAAAGTGTTAATACTGCAGAACAACAGAAACTTGTAGGCAGTGCAATACAGATGACTATAAACACAAGGCAATACAATACAGTATAAATGTATACATAAAACAAGGGCAGCTTCAATAATGATAAGTAGTTCAACACCTATGGAGTTCCATAATGAAAAATAGAATCTTTTCATCTTAGAAAGATTAGACTATCTAGGTAAGGAAAGATAGGAAGATAGAATATCTATGTCCATTCAAACTTACATGTGAATAGGACAAACAAAAAATACCACTTACTGGCTGAAGAGCTGAAACACACCTATTCCCAGGAGTGTGGAACTGTTTTAATCAGTAATCAGTAATTTGATAAGAATGAAGTTTTTCCATGATAGTCCCAATGGTCCCAGATAGAGTGGGCCAGATTCCATGGATAAAACAATATCAAAACTTGAAAGATCACATCTAATGCCTACACAGATGTGTTGGATGTGTGTTGGACTGCGGCTTCCATCATTCTGGCAGGGGATAATGGGGGTTGAACTCTAGCACATGTGAATAACACCAGCTTGAAGAAGGCTGCACTACGCTGTGCCAGGTCCATTATTATTTGAATGGTTGTTTAATGTTTTTTTAAACATTTGTGCTATATATATAGCTGTAGCTATTTTGTTTTATCTTGTAAGCTGCTTTGGGTCCCATATTGGAAGTAAAGCAGGATATAAATTAGATAAGTAAACAAACAGCAACAATTTTATTTATACCCTGCCTTTCCCCTAAAACCAGGACTTGGTGTGGCTTACACATAAGAACCTGGACAGATTTTATTTTATATTGGGGGGAGTGGCAGAAATAGGTGTTAGAAGTGTTGTGGATTGAGGTGCTTGTGAATCCATCAGTTGGGGACGGTGGCAGCAGCCTCCCATATTAATAGAGCTCTCACTCTGCTCTTATTCAGCACCAATGCTGAATAAGAAAATGGCATATGTTTTGCAGGCTCTCCCCTGCTCTGAGCAGTGAACTTCCAAAAGGAACTGCTGTCCAGCTTGTTTTCATTCAGATGGAGATGCCCAGGGGACATAAGGCGTATTTTATATGCATATAAACAGGCGGCCCATCAGGGGAGCCAAATTCATTCTTCTCAGCAGACAGCATGGCCTGCATCAGATGGTCAGAGAACAACAAAGCAAAAGCCCCCCTTCAAAATGAAGGAAGCAGAAACTGTGGAGCATCCTGGAAATCAACGGAAGAAACTTGAAACATGTCTCAAGATGCTCAAAAGATGGTTGTTTTCAACTTCACTAGTAAGGCTTAGCTTTCCTGCTAATAAAACAGCCATCTTTTGAGCCTTTTGAGATGCCTCCGGGTTCTTCTGCCGCTTTACAGTGACCAAACTGTGAAACAGCAGTGGGTATTCTATTTGAAAAACAAGATTTTTTTTCAGCCAGCCACCAGATCCCATCATCCCCATATCCCATCATCACCATACAACCCAGCCATTGGCATGCTGGCTGGAAATGATGGGAGTTGGATCCTAACCTTTCTTGGAGAGCATCAGGTTGGGGAAGGCTCCATTAACCCACTGTGAGGGAGACGACATTGAAATTGTCTCCTTCCATTCTTGTTGTTATATGCCTTCCTTTTCCTCCAATTTACAGTGACCCTATCCCAGGCCCAAGATCACTCAGTTGGTTTCCTTGGCTGAATAGGGATTTGAACTCTGGTCTCCCAGAGTCTTAGTCCAGCACTCAAATCATTCTACTGCACTGGCTCTATAAATAGGGTTGACTCTGGCCAGTGGTATTCCTGGCAAGTGTTCTTCTGAAGAGGTTTGCTGAGAGAGCATGACTTGTGCAGGGTCACCCAATGGTTTTCCATGGCTGAGTGGGGACTCAGATCTTGGTTTCGTGGAGTCCAGCACTCAACCACTACAACACCCTGGCTTTCCCTCCATGCTTGCCCCAACACTGTCTGATTAAGAACAACACAAAGATGTACCTTAGTCCTATGGCTTGCCATCATATGGCCATGTTGGCCAGGGATGGGCACTCTTGGCCTCAGCTACTTGTGCTTCTGCAAAGAGGTCAGCCCACAGAGCTTGGAAGTGTTACCTTTGCCAACACTGGATAACCGCTCCCTTTGTCTGTATGGTTGCCTTTGGGCAACTCCCGGCCCTTCTTCCTGCCCTGCCCTGCGTGTTGGGTGTGCTGCTGTCCTTGAGAGAAACCAAGCAAGTTTCTCTCCTCCCCCTCCAACCATCACCACCGGTAGCCTAATCCCAAACTGCCCCTTCCACATTCTTTCCAATGCCCATCACTTTCCACTGCATCTGATGAACACATGGCCTAGCCCTTTCTTTATTTTTTAAAGGACAAATCAGCAAGCTGGTTCACTCCTCCTCTTTGTTTTCAGATGGGAGCCCTTCGGAGCTCCGTTTCCTTTGCCGGAGAGTGGAATCCGTCAGTCGGTTGATAAGGGGATGGGATTGGGGTGGGTGGATCAGTTCCAAGCCAGTGCCGCCTCTCTTTTTCTTAAAAGCTCCTCGTGTTGCTCTCAACACAGCCATATTGGCTCTCTCGGCTAAACCGTGCGTGGGGCTACTGCTCAATTAATCAGCCGCTGCCTCCGAGTTTTCTGAATGAATAGGGCTGGAAACGGTTGTCAAAACAAGCCCTCTGCTTGTTGAAAGCTCTCCGGCTCCCGAGCCGGATCTTTGTGCTCATCAGGCTGTGTGTCTGGTGGCCCACACCCCTCCGTCATCCTGCCTGTCTGCCTCTGTGGGTGGGAGGGAAGCAGTGAGATCTAGGGTGTTGCAGATAACCCTTGATGTAGAATGACAGGCCCTATTCATAGCCCAGAGCTCACAGTTTCTGACTCTGAGGAATGTGTTTTGCAAGGTCTTAAGGTAGCTGCCACGCCTGTGGTGTATTGGTCTGGATTTCTTTAAAAGTAAATAGACGAGTCGCAATCATCAGCAATCCTGAACCATTTTGTAGACTGTGCTGGGAAATCTTATCATCTTCATCATCATCCCCACCAACACCTTCACCTTGTATTTTATTTACATGCCATTCTTCCATATATAAGTGTGCCTAAATGCACTTGGAGCGCCTGGGCGCCTGATTTCTGTGACAGACTTCACTAAGTTGGTAAATGGTAGCAGATGGGCTAGTAACATCCATAGACTGCCTTCCAAAGCAGGGTAAAGGGAAAATCATGACTGTACCCACTGCAGCCTTTTATCCTCACCACAGCCCAGCGGGGTAGATTAGGCTGAGAATGAATAACTGAACTAAATTCACCCAAAGGTTTTGGGAGCAAGTGCTCCTGGTCCCCCCAGTCTGTCACACACTTTGGCATTGCTGGCCCTGAGTGGCCAAACTTGTAAAAACAAGGGCCGGTGCTGTTAAAATCAACAGATACTCTCTCATTCCCCATTTTGTGTGTTAAAAAAATGCAAGTGGAACTTCAAATCGTATGAACATGTGGTCCAAAGAGAAGCATGCAAGAGTCAATTTGTATGCATAATTTAACACACACAATTGCAGATACAATTTCAACTGTAAATCTTAATTTACAGTGTACTCTGCTGCCTCCAACAACTGACTTATGTTGCCGCTGTTCTGGTTCACGGAAGAGGGAACTCAAACTGTGAGAGGAAGGTGGAGAGGTTTTTCCAAAGCCCATGGCAGAGCTGGGACCATATTATCCCCAGCTTGTTTCCTCTCTAATTTGCAGAGCCATGTTGGCTCTTACGTATGGAACTGACATCAAAAGCTCCAGCAAGGTGATTGATACAAGGAGGAACCTGATCAGCTCCTTGTGCGCTGCCACTTGCAAAAATTGCTCCCAGAATCCCCAGCCAGCCTAGCCTATTGTCATGCCAGCTCGGTGGATTGTGGGAGTTGTAATCCCCCAAAGTAATTTTTCCAACCTATAAATTGTAGTAGTATTGTTTCATTTATTTCTATCCCACCTTTCACCTTAAGTGAGACTCTATGAAACTTTAGAAAATCGAAACAAATCAAAGGTCTGCCTCATCCAGTGCCATCCTGTTTCCCCCTTGGATGTCTCTGGAATACTCACTAGCAGCAAGTAGGGAAAGGCAGCATAGGAGGGGAACGGTACTCTACAGCAGCTGGGGTTCAGTGGCGTACTGCATCTCAGGGGTAGAAATCATGACACCCTCCAGATGTTGTTGAACTGCACTTCCCAATCACAATAGCTGGCATAGCCAATGGTAAGGAATGCCATTATATGGAGAGCCGTGTGATTCCCGTCTCTGCTAGGTCTGAATAAGAAGGTTCGATTCAGTCATCATGGCTGATAACCTTTGATTGACCCTATCATCTCTCAATTGAGCAAATCCTCTTTTAATGCCATCTCAGCATGGGTGGTTGTCATGCCCTGCAGGACTGAGTTCCACCAATCATGTTGTGGAAAGAAGTTTTTCCTTTTGCCTTCTAACAATCCATTTCTTCATCAAACTGGATGATAAAGCGCGCATGCTTTGTGTCCATTCCTCCACATTGTGTATAATTTTATATGTGCCTCTGACTGTCTTTCTCCCATTTGAATTCTCCATGGTGACTTCTTCTGGAAGACCAATGTGATGAGACGGATGATGGCCAAACAAGCTTTGTGCAATTTTAGAGTAGCCCTGTGTCCCTCTTACTTCTTGTCTTCCAAAAGGGAACCTCAGGAGGCTTATGCAGGTTCATGCCGGACGTGGTGGCTTCATGTCTCCATGGTTAACCACACAGATTACATCATATGGAGGACACAGTCAGCTTCATCCCTACTTCATATACCCACAGAGGCACCTCACAGAAAGCTGTGAGAGTCCTGTGAATTTGTCTTCTTGACTAAGGAGGAAAGGTGGTAGCAAAATCTCTAAGAAGATGTGCTGGTCTGCATGTGCTATTAAAATAAGGCCAGAGGGACACAGAAATATCTAGTATGTATTTCCAAACTTGTGGCCACATGTCTCTCCCACACTCACCTCCCAAAGCCCACAACTTCCTTATTGACCACCCTCTTCCCAACCTTGCACAAGTGTGATTTCCGTTTTTCTCTGGCTGATGCTGACAAGGAAAGCACCTGCTCTCTGCATGATGTCTGGAGGTGACGTGGGTCTGTATGAGTCAACCAGTGTCTCTTCCCCATGCCTCCTCTCTTCTGCTGGCAGTGTGGTGATGGGGAAGTCTGTCCAAAGTGTAGTACCTCTTGTTCCAGATACCCTTGTACTGATATCTGGGAAGACAGACAATTTACTACTTGGCTGGAGTGTCTGTGATTGGGGTGGGGGAGATGTCGGGGAGAGGGGAATCTATATGGCATTCAGAGTTTACTTTACACTGACTGCTACCCATTAGTTTTGTTGATGAGCAGGAATAAGAGAGAGCCGGAGAGATAGGAAGATCTTTCTGACCACCCCTCCACATCACATATAATTTTATGTATGCCCTATGACCAGTGCCCAAAGGAGTCTGGGAGTTTTCATCCAAAAAGTATTTTTTCCAAGCTGTGCTCTGTCACCAAACTGAGGTCCAGAAAGTAACTTTTCAGAGCACTGGGACAGACTTGTAAAATATTCATTTGTCAAGATCTGTAAAGTAGTACCTCTCTGATGAAGGGTGGAGATGTGGCCAAGAGGGAGTGTTGTCTGGTGCTGGAAGCCATTCATTTCCCACATGTGGATTCCAAAGGAGAATACAATGTTGTGTTCAGTCCAGAATTCAATTTCCTGAAAATCTTGGCTTTCGTTTTTTTTATAAATTTTTAAACTCTTATAGTTACAGAGATAGTGTGGGTATTACGTGGTGGAATCTCAGAAGGTACAGAACAGGCCAAGTAAGAGTCTCCTTGGCTGAGAATGAGGTTCCAAAGCAATATGTAGTTCATCCCTTACGAGAAAAGGAGCTCCCCAAAACCAAGCACCTCCAAACCATTGCCAGCTGTAAACATAGTTGAACAAATCAATGTACAATTGTTCAGTGTCCGCAAAGTATTGATGGCTTCCCGCACTTCACACCTTCAACTCTGATGCAGTTATGATCCAACAGTCCTTTACTTTTAACTGCCGATGGAGCCATTGCCCAGATAGGCTGCCAGCGATTCTTCAGTGTGTAGAAGCACATTTCTGAACCTACAAAGCTACCATAGGGTAGATAGAGTGCAGTGCCAGGATTTTCCTACCACACGGGCACTGTGCTTCACATAGGGCACTCTTCAACCCCTCCATTGGTCCTGTGAGGGGCTGCTTGCAGAAATCTATCCCTGGGGTTGTTCAGGTGCAAGACTGGGCAGGACAGATTCTGCATGGTCTCCTTCCCCGTGATCAGCAACTTGAGCCCTTGAGCAAGTGTCAGTAGGGTTCCTCACTGTGCTGGTATCAGAACTTGGGAGGTCTGTTTTTTTAGCTGGCACTTATTGTGAGTGACCTTGGATTCCACTCCAGGAGAAATATGGAATAGAAATAAAATGAAATAAAAGGATTTTTTTTTTACTGCAGCTCTCAGAATCCCCCAGCCATTAGTTGCAAATGGTTGCAGTCATTTTCTCCCAAAACTATGGTATGTAGTGTGTCCCAAAGGGGCATTGCACCCCAAGTAAGTTATGACCACTGTTCCCTGGATGCCTTCCCCTAGCCATCTATAGTGTTGTTTGCAGAGGATTTTCTCAACATCAGCACCAGTGCAATAGTCAGCTGTGGAGTGTAGTTCTGCCAGCAGAAACTTCCCGGTGTTGCAGTGGGAACATGTTGGGCAAATTCGGAAGAGAACATAGCATATTGCATCTGTGCAAACCTCATTTTCTGCAATGTCTGTTCAAGTATTTTGCAAAGGTTGCAGGCTGTGATGGGTCACTGGGGTCTAAAAGAAGAAGGTTTCAACTTGGGCCTGTGAAGGCAGAGCAATGGTGATTCCCAACCTAGTGTTGTGTTAAGTGAGCCCTAACTGTCTTTGGGCTGCCCTTCACTGTGTGTGCCAGAAACTTGCTTTCTTTCCTAAGGAATGTTGGGAATTGTAGAAGCAACAGGGCTTCGTGTTTGGGTCCAGATTCCATGCCCTGTCTTAAGAGGGTTTAAAGCCTGCCTGTTACCTCTTCCCCTTCATTTTTGGAGTGAATGGATTTGAAAAAAGGGGAGACAGAGCCAGAGGCTCACCAGACCTCTCTCTTCTCTGTCAAAAACTGGTTAGTTTGTTTTTGCCTGGGATCTCTTCCTGCTGCCTGCAGGGAGCCAGAGCAAAACTGTGTTAATACCAATCTGTATATTTTTGGTCAGCATTCAAGACCTTCATCTTACCTTCTTTTTTTCCTTTTCAGACTTTCACAGCATGGTGCAATTCCCACCTGCGGAAAGCTGGCACGCAGATTGAGAATATTGATGAAGATTTCCGTGATGGCCTCAAGCTCATGTTACTCCTGGAGGTGATTTCAGGTGAGGCTTTTGGTCCTTGTGCCTCTGCTTGAGGCACATTTTTAAAAATCATCATTTTAAAAAATCTTTTAGGACTGTTTTCCTCCTGTCAAGGGTGTTCTGATTTTGGAACAGTTGCCACATCCTACAAGTGGCATCCTGGGATTACTGTCAGCACCACACCTACCTAATCCTTGGGGGAGAATTTCCATATCCATTAATAAACCTCTCCGGAGATTTGACTGAGAACCACGTTAGAGTAATGTGTCCCCCCTTCCCATGTTGTTGGATTGCTGCTTCTAGCAGTCCTTGCAAGCCGAGGAGTGCTTGGAATTACAGTCCAATAACATTTCCATGTCACGTCATTCCCACCTCTCCTCTAGATCAGAGAAAGCATTTTGTTGTTCAAGCATGTTGGCTTCCCTCGTATTTTGCTAAGGCTGCATTGCTGTGTAAGGGAAGCTAGCTTTGTCTTCTGCTGAACCTAACCCTTCTCTCTTCCCCTTTTCAGGAGAACGGTTACCAAAACCGGAGAGAGGAAAGATGAGGGTGCATAAGATCAACAACGTAAACAAAGCTCTCGATTTCATTGCAAGCAAAGGAGTCAAGCTGGTTTCCATAGGAGCTGAAGGTAAATGAGCCAGCACGGGGTGAGGAACTGTTCTTTCAGACTTTGCCAAGGGCAAACTATGCCTGTTTAAAACTAAACATGACAGCGTTCTATGGGTATTTTGAATTTTTAGCCCCTGGGATAAAGGACCTGTTCTCTCGTTCTTTGTAAAATCAGTTTGCCCCTTGGTGCTGCTAGATAAGTAATAACACATGCTGTTGCCTTTGATTTCCCCTAGCTCAGAGGTGAGCAATTGTGAGGGAGTCAAGGGCCAGTTCCCTTCCCTCTGGCCCCACCATGATCCACTGTTCCACACTAATGTAAGCCCAAATACATCTCGTTACTTCATGCCACCATTTTGAGAGGGACAGCAGAAGAAAATGGATGCCTTTGAGGGTAGCATGTGAAGCTGGGGATGCTTATAGGGTTATTTTTGTATGTTTTCCCACATATGTGAGGCTTTTTCCGTGGTTTTGGGCAGAAATCGTGCCAATTTTCAAAAAATGGCGAACTTACAAGGCTTTAGGAGCCATGAAAATGAGAGCCAGGGCTGCGTAAGATGCAGGGGCCACGTGCCATTCAGGGGCCACCTGTGGCTTTTGGGCCACACTTTGCTCGGCTCAATTTGGATTGGTCGTATATCTCCAGTGACTCAGCAAACCGGCCTTTTGCCAGCCTGTTAGTTGAGGTCCTTCGACTGGTGTTGCCAAAGGCTGACTTGACATATTCTGCCATTGCTCAGCAGGAGTTTGTTGGGAACTCCTCCCGGTCTGACCTTGGGCAGGGGAGAAGATCTGCACTCTACAAAAGAAGGGAGGGTTCGCTACCTCAGAGCAGTACCATGGCCTGGGAGGTGCTGAAACAGCCCCCATCTCCTTGGGCTTTATTGTTTTGTGGAAGCTGTCTTGGGGATCTTCCTGGGTTTAAAGGAACAGGGACAACCCCAGTACATTGTCAGGCAAACTGAATGTCTTCTACCCACTTGAACAGCAGCTCTTCCCAGGTTATGAGCAGAGAAGGCTGCATGTAGAGGACACCAAAGAAACCAGATCTGCACAGAAGAAATGTAAAATGCACAGTAGGTGAAATCTACTGCTGGACATATCTGTAGACCCACCCACAAAGCAGGAACACACAGGCAGAGCTTCAAAAAGTTACCTGCTTTTGCATTAGAGTTCCTAGAATTCCCCAGCCAGCGTGGTCACTGTAGTCTTAAAAAGTAACTTTCCTAAGGTTCTGGCGTTTAATCCAGAACTTTTCTCTGTAGCTTATCAAACTTGGAAACGTCAGCTTGTATTGGTGTCTTTGTTACAAGGCTGTGTGTTATAGAGCAATCCATTTGGACCTGGGAGGTTTGAGTTCAAATCCCATGAAATTCAGTTAGGCCAAGCTACAAACTCTCTTTTCCCTTTCCCTCTCCCTCCCTCTCCTCCCCGTGAAACAAGTTAAGAATAAAACAAAATACTTGAAATTGTGTGGAAAACGACTACTGAAATCTTAGGATCCAGAGGAATCACTGGAAAATGTTTCCTGTGTCCTCAGTGTCTTGGGCAAGTCACACAATCTCAGCCTTGGAAGGACACAGTGGAAAACCTCCTCTGAATAAATCTTACCAGAAAGACCCTAGGATAGGGTTGCCATATGTCAAAGGTGACTTGAAGGCACACAACAGCAACTAGAAATTAGCCCAGGTTATTCAGGTCTGCTCTTCAACACCCACCATCTCCCAGCAGTTTAGCTAGTGGTCACGTGGCCTGGGGATGGTGAAGTTATTTGATTTATTCAAAGTTGTAATCCAGAACACGCAGAGGTCTCCGGTCTGGGCAGGACAGGTGTAAAGCACCTACTGAGCATGGGAACGAATGCAAGTTGCTGTGGCTAAGGACCTTTAGCAGTTATTCTGCAAATACAGTGATATCATCTCCTCCAGCGATATTGTCTCTGCTGCGCGTGCAAATTCTGTTTTCAGGGCAACCATGGAATCGCTTGTGTTCCCCACAGCTGGCCATTGGAAAGGCGGGGTGGGGAAGAGGGGACAGAATGCTCTTGGCTTAGTCAAACAGATTGTATCCATTGTTGCAATTCCTCCAATCCAGTACTCGCCTTTAGTTGTTCTGAGCTTCTGTGGCTGGAATTCCTTTGATCTTTGCCAGTTTTACATGCCGCAGTGAATTCGTTACACAATTTAAAGGAAGCAAACAAAAATCCTCGCCCCCATTCCCACCCCAAATTCCTGCCATTGGATTTTTTTTTTTTCAGCTCTGCATTTTCTTGCTGCCGGGCCAGCTTCCCTGTTCTGTCTCCGCCCATTGCTCGGCTTTGGCTTGCAATACAGCAAATGCCCCACTCAAAAAGTGCAGGGGTGGGGGCTTACTTGTCTCCCAGCCCCCTTTTTCTCTATGTTCACATCTGTAGTTTTAATTAAAAGAAGTAATTAAGTGCAGTATTTCCACCAAAGTATTTGGATGGTTATTACAAACCAGTATTTCCATTTCAGTTTGGTTGACTTCTGCAATTTCGGGCCCTCTGCGCTGTGTTATTTTGGCTTTTCGTCCCCTCAAATGGAATATTTCCTCCCCAACCGTCCTTTCCTAGTTTCTCCTGTTCCTTGACTGCCATCTTCTTGAGTCCTTTTGCTCCTGTGCTCCTACCCACAAACTCTATAGTTTGCGGTACACGCAAGGCCTTTTCTTCTCATCTTTCTCACTTTTGTGCTCAACTTTTAGTAATAATACAGACCTTCCTCCTAGGGCTGCAGAGAACTCCTTGTGAAATTGTTTAAGCTCCTAAAAGTGTTAGATAAACATCTGTGTTGTTGCTGTTCTCAGCTTCAGTGGGCATTCGTAAAATCTCTTATTGCTTGTGGAAAGCTAGGCTCAGACTTTGGAAACCTTTCTTTTTATACTGTGACTCCCAGAATCTACAGACTAGGCTTTTGGGGGGATTCTGGAAACTAGTCTAAAAATTAACACTTCCAAGCTTTGAGTAGGCTGAAAGATGATAATTGAATAAAAATGTTTTCTCTCTCTTTGAAGACAGTAGGGTTAAACCTTCCTTGCTTCACATCACAAACCAAATGTTTTCATGTGCTTTTTTTTTTTTTTTTTTGGTAACTTCCCAAATGTTTCATTCCTGTGAGCCTGCTGTGCCTTGAGAGCATGACTGTCTGGATTAGAAATGCCATCTTGCTTCCATGAATATGTAAAAAAAGCAAAAAAAGAATAAGAGAGAATGACTGTATTGATGGCTGTTATTACTCCTTCTGTGGGCTGCTGGGCAAAAAATGGGAGCTGTGCCACGACACTGCTCAGATTTTTTGCTACTCAGACATGTCAAGCTACCCGCTGCTAGCAGGTAACTAATCCAGACTGCCCTAACATGGCAACTTTTAGATGTGTTAACCCAGACCATCCCTGCTCAGGTCTTTGGGAAATCTCTGTTTCCAACTGTTTGATCCTTCCAAGCAATGTCAGGCAAGACAAACTGACTCCTGTCATCTAGAGCTGCCTTTGAGAATCCAGTCTTGACTCCTCTGCCTTTTGGGACCTAACCTTGAAAAAAAGAACTGCTCTTTACAACCAGAGCCTGTTCTGACAAGCGCCCTTTTAATGTGTCAGGCGTGGCATCTCAAGTTACAGGAATGAAAGTTCACCAGACTCACTGCTTTCACCCTCTTCCTTCTCTACCTGCTCTGACCCAACACTCTTTGGGGTTTCATCATGCCACATTTTTAAGCATCTCGACTTGAATCCGTCCTGCTTCCAAGCATTTGCCAGTTGAGGGAACAGCCCTGGCTCTCTCAAGGCACTCATGAAATTCCGTGTTCAGCTGCTCCCAGAGATGGCCATCGTCTTGCACCAGCTGCTTCCTTGGCCTGGTGCATCTCCCATTAATCTTTATGAGAGCTAAAATATTCCATTCGCTTCTTCCTCCTCCATTGTGTTGGCACTTGGAAAGAATAGGCAGAGATTGCACTGAAGGAAAGCTTTCTGCCTTATAAAAACAGCAACCCCAAAATAGTTCCACATCCAGAAAATCCAGGCATAAATCTTGCATAAATCATGCACAGTTGGACTTATTTGCATAAAACTTTCCATTTTCTTTTTTCTGTTTACTTTTTTGACATAATTTATGTTGTTGCTTCTAGTCATAAGGTGGGGCAAGACCTACTTAGAGCTGTAGAACCCCACCCACATCCGTTGGAACATTATTCCCAACACCTTTGGCTTCTGAAACATCAGCAGGCATTCCTACTATATATTCATAGCAGTTTGGCCTCGAAGTTTGCTTTTAGAAACAAAACAGCTCTCAAAACTAAAACGCAGAAAGGCATAGAAAACTGCTTATCCCAAGATCTTTCTATCTCAGTATTGCCTACATGTATTGCCATGTTGGCAGTGACTCCCCTGGGTTTCAAACAACAGATTTTCCAAGAAATCAAATTAGAGGCTATGTGTATGCCAAGCTGATGCCGTACCACTTATCTATGGTCCTCTAAATGGGAGCCTCTGTGCTTAATATGTATTTGCCAAATGCACACCCAATGATAAGCCAGGATTCTACTGAATCTTAGTTTACAGTAAGCTGAATCCTAATTTACTGTAGGAAAGCATCTGCCTGCTACACACAGCCTGTTTGTTCCCTTTTGGCTTCCTACCGCTCATTCAGCAGTGAGAATTGTGTAGCATGTGATCTGCCAAAATCATTCTTGTACCTCCAGTTCTCTTTCCATTAATGGAAAAAAGGCACACGTACACACAGAGACACAAAGGAGAATCATGCCTCCGGATGTCTGTAGGAGACACAATTCTTAGGTCAAATAAGCACAAAATGCGCCCACCGTACCTTTTTTAAGCCTCCAAACAACATTTTCCAAAACTACAAGTGACCTTCTGGTAACTTCCAGGTTCATTGGAAACCAAAAGTAGCAGGCAGGTGATGCAGCAATGGGTGAGAAATGTGAAGGTGTGTCCCTCAGACCTTCTGTAACTGCCTGCCACTCCAATGCTGCAAACAGGTAAATAAACCAAGGTTTGTTTGCTTAGTGTGATCTTCCCAAACTCAGATTCTGGCTTGCTGCATCTTTTATGAGCCAGAATTATAAACCAAGCTTGTTCTTAGCTTACAAATGCTGGTTTGTTTGGTAGCAATGAGCCATGGTCCTTGGTTTAAATGATGTATTAAGGAAGCCATTTCTGGTTTGCTTAACTACTTGTGCTAGAAAGAGGAGCGAAATGGGGAATAAATGACCTGGCTGCCCCAAAATACAACTTGTTCTCAGTAAACTTGGATTCACTGAAATTCTGATCTGTTGTTCCATGAGAATGTAACCACTGGATGCCTTTTCCCACCCTGCTACTATAGTATCACGTCATCTGCTCAAAATCTCCAAAACAGGTCTAGAACAGAATAACGGGACTGGCACATCTGACTCTTCCATTTTATGGCCTTATTTATACTTTTCTACCTTGTCTCTCTTCCCTCACTGAACTCAAGTTTGCATATGTCAGTAAGCCTGCATTCAGCCTTGATGCAAAGCAATCAACAAAGCATGGACGTGTACTTCCAAACCCTTCAGAGTGGAATGGCCAGCAGTGGCTATTTGGCACATGTGCTCTTCTATATGTTGTATGCTTTCTGCGGGGAAGTTCAGCATAAGCACAGCCACAGGACCTGCTACCGTAAAGATGTGATTTGGTTCCTGGCAACACTCTTCCTGTGTTACTAACACTTTTGCCTTGTCTGCTTCCAGAAATTGTTGATGGCAATGCAAAGATGACCCTGGGTATGATCTGGACGATCATCCTCCGATTTGCCATTCAAGACATCTCTGTGGAAGGTAAGAGCCAGAGCTCCACAAGACTGGGTGGCTATGCTTTCTGCATCTCCTGATGGTGTGTCAGCACCAGCTGTTCATCCAGTGCGAGTAATTTATGGGAGAGGAAGGTAATAAATATAATATAAAATAGAGGAAGAAGCTTGATAAAAATTCAAGCAGTGAAGCACTGTAAAGGTGATCCAGGATGGCGCTCATGCTTAGAAATGCTCTTCCCCCCCAGCCTTGCTTCCTGCTTCTCTGCAAATCAGTTCCAATAAATCTTTCACTGTGCAGCTGCTCAGTCAGTTGCAATAAACATCCCTTACTTTATTGAGCATTTGGCTCTGGCTCTTTGTCAGATACCTGCTCTGGAAATGCATGTCTCCAAGTGGCTATAGGCAGCTGGAGGGGAGCTTGGGGATATCCAATCCATCTCCCAAAGTCTTCCCCTGGGACTCCTTTGAGTGGAAAGATACCTACACCAGCATTCATGTGCCTCAGCCATTTTATTCCACACTGAGTTACGGAGAAAGTGTGCTCTAACTCTTACCTACAGCATCCAGAAGGAGAGAGGTTTGAATAGGGCCTTTTACTCTTTATTTCCTATGGAGTGCGACCTTTATTTTGAAGTAAAAATTCGGGCAGCGAAAAGGAACACACACAGCCATGCAAGATTTCTGAAGTACTAAAAAAATTGCTCATTACAGTAGCATCACATGGATATGCTTGCAGGCTGATAGAATAGATCGGCATTAGTCATTTACACCTTGTACAGTTGGGAAAACGATAAACATCTGTACTTGACTGATTGGAATTTGATTAGAAATTTTTGACAGTTTCCTGACGAGGAATCAACAGAACCTTTGATGCAAATGTGTGTGTATGTGTTTTTTAAAAACGAGATTCCTGGCTTTTTGCGCTCACCAAGTTTACATAGAAAATACCTCTTGCTGACTTAAACTGGCATAATTCCCAGCTGTCATCAGTGCATGTACTTTTACAGGCAGCATTCACAGTGTACGAACTGCCTATGTTGAGGGCAACATGCACTCATTATCTCCAAGTATCAGGGTAGTCGTGGCTGGTTCAGTCTTCTGCTTACCTTGGTTCCATCCAGTTGTCTTTGCTACTGTCTTGGTTTAAATCTTCCATTTTCAGTTGTACGGTCACTTACGATGGTATTGTAACTCCTTTTTCCTCTGATGCAGAAACTTCAGCCAAGGAGGGCCTGTTGCTCTGGTGTCAGAGGAAGACAGCTCCCTACAAGAATGTTAACGTGCAAAACTTCCACATAAGGTAACAGTTCAGCATGGTGCATCTTGCACATACTAGACTTTACCTTGAAAAAGTTGAGAAAGTTGTTGGCTGTGGACCACATCTCTCAGAATTCCCCAGCCAGCCTGGCCAGTGGCTTCTATGTAGCTTCCTAATGCTCTAATTCTCTGAAAGACAAAGCCAGCACTTCCTCTGGCCAGAAAGCCTTGCCCATTTTGAACATGATAAGAACACATCTCTTGAGGATGTCTTCCTGTTAACAGAGTCAAGGAGGACTGATCCATCAGGAAGCAAAGCTTTTGGCACTTGCTTTTAAAGTCAAAGAACTGGGGTTGGTAGAACCCATAGTTGCTCATTAGGAACCACAGTGGACCTACAGATGGTTTGGAAAAGGTTTTTGCCAATAGGTGGCTGCAGCTAGAGTGCAAATTTGGAAAGAGATGCCATATTTTGTGGGTGAGGTGTGTGGGGACAGTCATGGTAGAGCCTTGGTAAAAGTTGTGGGGCTGTGTCCACAACCCTCTCCAGACTCCCAGGACTGTTCCTTTTCTTCTAGAAGGTCCCAGGAGCAAGAGCTTACCTTTCAAATACATGGTATCAAGATGCAATCCTCGCCCTCACCACTCTGATTTTTGAAACAGGAAGTGGGCATCTGGCATTTCTGGATTGTGATAGTCTTGACAGTCTGCACAGCTCCCTCCAAAACATCTCAGGATTGGCAAATTGCCTCCAGGATTAATGCCAGTTGTCCATATGTGCAGCAGGGTCTGATAAAACAAATCAGGATGTGGAGAAAGTGGATGGCAGTTGCACACACAATCATGCTATCATTCCATCAAGTTGATGGGCAGTAGAAATGGAACAGAAAGAAGGAAAGCCCATTGCCAAGTGCATGATGGACTTAGAGAACTCAGCTGACACAGCATTCTGGTGATGAGAGATAGCTTTTAAAAGTAGTAAACAAAATCCACAGAGGAAAGGAGGTGTCTCACTAGCACTCATGTTCAGAAACGGTCTTGTCACTGGATAACTGTTGCTGAGGAGCAGCGGCAGGGGAAAGCAACGGCCTTTATGTCTCTGGTGGAGAGGTGGGTTGTCTCAGAAGCAGCTACTTGGCTGCTAAGGAAAATGGAGTGCTGAATTGGATGAATCCCAAGTTTGGCCCAGCAGGGCTCTTACATTTCATTGCTCTAGTGACAGCGGTGTTTGAGTTGCAGGACATCAGGTTTGGAGAAGTTGCTTTTGACGGTCACTAAGTTTTGTGTTTTTAAGACCTTTTTGTAATCATGCCATCTCATCTATAGGGGTCTCGTGGTTTTGGGGAGCACTGTACCAAAGCTACTGTTTTCCTCTTCTTTAACAGCTAAGCCATCTAACAATATCCTTGGGCTTCTTTTCACAGCTGGAAGGATGGCCTTGCTTTTAATGCCTTGATCCACAGACATAGACCAGAACTCATTGAATATGACAAGCTCAGAAAGGTAGGCCAGGAGCAGCAGCAGGTGCTGTTACAACTTCTTTCTTGTTTTGGACTCAGGATACTCTTTTGCATTGTTCCTTGTGATCTCCTGTGAATCCAACAGTGCCTGAAAATGGTATGACTCACTAGGATCAAATTCCACTTCAGCCAGGATTTCCTTAGATGTTTGGAGCAAATTATTATATTCTAGCCTTGACTCCCTTGGTCTGTACAATGGGAACAACAGTGGCCAGCTTCAGAATTGGAAAAAAAAATTCAAGACATTTTAGGCATTAAAACACACAGAAACTGAAGTTGATGTTAGCTGGGAGTTTATGAAACAGCTTAAAATTCAACTTGGGCTTTGGATTACTAGCGTAGAGTCCTGTGTGTATACAGAATCCAGAAAAGAGATGAAGAATCTTTAACTTTCAGCAATCCAAGCCTTACACAGATGTTCCATTTTCAGTATGGCATTTGTGTAGCTTGAGCTTGAAGTGGCTAAATACACTTTGCGTGCAGATCTGCTTGGTCATGTGGTATAGTAAATACCCTCAACTAATTCTGAAACTGCAAGCATCTTTAATCCTTGGGGGTAGCAGATGCACCCCATATATGTACAGGAAAAAACTTTAAACCAGTGTTCACAGTTGTGCAGAGGCACAGCACCAAGACTGCAGGTTCTAGTTGCAGCCTCACTGGGAGTAGGAAGTTCAAATTGGAGCTTAGTCTGAGAAGGTACTTGTGCAGAGAAACAAATACTTTGTTTTGTTCTGAGACACTTTATGTCAAATAATTTGTTTATTGGGTTGGATAGCATCTGATTTAACAGCCACACCTCTCTGGCAAATTCTCCTATCCTAGGATGATCCAGTCACGAATCTGAACAATGCCTTTGAGGTTGCCGAGAAATACCTTGACATTCCCAAGATGTTGGATGCAGAAGGTAAGCTAGGTCTTAGTATTATGGGACTCAGTTTGGTTCTATGCCTTACATTTCACAACAGCATCTGGGCTTATAACCATCTTCGTATACAGAGAGATTCCTGGCACTTAAATGTGTTCACTGGATTGGTTTGCAGAAGTCAAGCAGAGTAATTCAGCTCTGTTTAGATGCCATACTCCAAGAAATTATTCAGATATGTTGCTCAAGGCAATTGGCATTGCTGAAGTCATGTTCACATTTAGCCATTCATCCTTTGTACACTAAGCATCCTAGCATGTCCAGATTCCTCTCTCTTGTACTTTAAAGTGTGCTGGAGGCATGTGCAGCCATTCTCCCACCTCTCAGCAATAAGGATGCCAAGGGAAAATATCCACACTCTGAAGTCAACCAGTAACAATTTCCAATTCCAGCAAGTGTCCGAGAATGTTAATAGACAACCCCGAAATCCTTGGTACAGTTTGAGCTTTGGTTCTGATACAGTTTGAGGTTCCACTCTCGACATTTAGGAAAATGACTATGATTTGTCATGGCAAAGATATGAGAGCTCTGCAACCTTTTAGCATGAATTTTGTAAGCAGCGGCCTTGAGCTGTGAAAGGAGTTGCAGTATCAGAAGGATAACTGACTTAACGTCAATATTGGGTAAGTAGTGAAGATGGCTAACTGCATTTAATTTTTCCCAGACTGTTGTCTTTTGCCTACAGAAGGACACTGGGTCTGGTGGACTCATGGTTGCTTGATGATGCTAGAGCCAATAGAGCACCAAGAAGATAGGGAGTTATCTCCTGGTGTGTTTAATCCTTGTTGTTCACTTTTCAGATATTGTCAACACAGCTCGCCCTGACGAGAAGGCTATTATGACCTATGTCTCCAGCTTCTATCATGCCTTCTCTGGCGCACAGAAGGTACCAGAAGCGGCCAAGCCTTCACCATTAACAGCTCCTCTCTTCTTTCCTTCCAGCATCCTGCGCTCTTCTGACTTCTCATGCCGAGGGCAATGCCTTCTGTAAACCAGGAACTCAAACCTCAGCTAGCTCAGGACATGCTCAAAGGTCATTCCCCTCCATACCTAATTCAATGTGAGGTCATTTTGAGCTAAAAGCTCTGTCTTCATTGTCAAACAGAATTTGAAAAGTTGCATAATTTGGAGGGCTCTGAGTAATGGAATAGAAGCCACTTGCTAAGAGGGACATCCGAGGTGCTTCTGTGTTTTTCTGATAGACTGCCAACCAGTTTAATGTTTTCATAGGTTGTCTACCTTTTAATAAATGGCTGAAGCAAATTAAATTTAAATGTTGAGTTTTTAGAAATGTATACATACATCAGTGCATTTTTGAGAAGCTTCAGGAAATGGCAACTTGCTCTTTAATACATTGAGATAGTTGCATTTAATAAATGAATGCTTACAGATGAGAAGGGGCAGCTGGTAACTTGTCTCTCTTCAGTGTTGCAGTGACACACCAGAGTCAAAATAGCTTTTTCAGATAAATAATCAACTCTGAAGTCCAAGTCTTACCAATTTAAACTACGTGCCACCTACTGGTGACTCTGTTGAAACTTGCATTGGTGAAAGCTGCAGCCTTGAATGTACTTTTTTAGGAAGTAATCCCTGTTGAGTGTGAAGGGGACTTACTTTAGAAGAGACATTTACTAGATCATTTGAATGTGGCAGCCCTAAGTATTGAGAGCTCTTGCTGCTGAAGGGTGACAAGGTAAAGCAGAGCTAGGGAATCTGTGACCTCCAGATGCTGAACTCCAGTTCCCATCAGCTATGGCAAGTCTGGCCAAGGGTGAGATATGATACGACTGGTAGGTCATGAACATCTGGAGAGCCACAGGTTCCCATCCCTTCAGTGGAGGTTCCTAAACAAAGGAGATGGCCCAGAGAGGCAAAGTCCTGCCCCAGCTGAGATTTGGGTTCCTGTCGAGAGCAAAGGCTCTCCCCGCCCCCTTTGCCCCCGCTCCACTGCATGGCCGATTGGGGCCTGGAGGACCTTGCACTGCACCTTTGACTCTGCCTCCATTTTTCTCTTTTCCTCTTGCGCAGATATTGTAGGCACGCTCAGGCCCGATGAGAAGGCCATCATGACCTACGTCTCCTGCTTCTATCACGCTTTCTCGGGGGCTCAGAAGGTGAGCTTTGGCGGGGTAGGGCTGCTGGCTGCTGCTTCTCAAGGTATCTGACCACTGTAAGCTGTCTCTAACTTGTTTCCTAATCAACTTTCTGGAGCATGGCATTGATACTGGCATGAAAGGGCTATGAGAAGGCAGGCAGGGAATTGGCTGCTTAGTGGCCTAGGGCCAAATCTGGGCCAGGAAGGCAAGGAGAATGGAGTTATCTATTCTTGGCTGTCTCGTGTGTCGTTCACGTCTGTCGTTGGGTCACTTCTTGAAGGAGCGCAAAGAAAAGGTTTTGATGCTGACAGCATCTCTTCATTTGCATCCATTACTATTGTTTTGTGGCCTTCCCCTTAACAGCTTGCTGCAGGTGGGAAGAAACCAGGCCTAGCCTAGCTGGGAAGTGATAAAATCTCTCAGGAGGAATCTCACATACCTTTTCAAAGCTTCTGGCTTCTTTCCTTTTCTCTCAGACCCTGGCCCAACCTGGGACCTCTACATCTTCTTCTGAGTTTTATTATTGATCAGAATCTGGTTGATGATCTAGGGATGTCTGGAACCTACTAAGAGATTTTGCTAGTAGAAATCTTTTTGGCTTTCTCTCAAAATCTCCAAATGAGGATATTTTTTTTCTCTCCTTTGGGTCATGAGATAGCCTCTTGCTTCTCCCATTTGCACAGAATTGTATAGGGAAAGTTACTTTTGGAGGTGACAGTTCCCACAGTCCCCCTCACCAGCATAGTCAGTGGCCATACAGGTCAGAGAATTCTGGGAACTGGAGTCCAAAAGCAGTTCCCAGAAGATGGCAGACTTCTCTGCTGAGTCAGGAGCATCATATGTCTCTCTCTGCCTCAGGGTAACCCAGGTCTGCTGGCCTCTTGGGCCAGATGTAATCATATGGATTTCCCTGTCTGTCCCTCTGGTGCTCACACAGACGTGTCCTTTCCCATCTGGTAACTTCATTCCTCTTCTCTATCTAGGTTGCCTGGCTTTTCGTTCGGGCTTTAGAAACAAAAGGGTGAGGCCCACAACAGGCCTTACTTGAGGAGGTGAGCAGAAATCACTTTCTGTTCACTTCCCGTTTCAAGAAAGGTGTCTCCTAGAGGGGATTTTGGTGCATTTGCGGGCAGTTTTTTAAAAAATCCCATGTGGGCTTCAAACATGGTGGAAATGTCCTCTGCAATTCCCAGTGTGCATTTTGCAGCAAGGGAGAGGCAAAAATTTTTCATTTTTGTTTTTAATCCCAAAGGAGGGGCCTGGCAGCCACAAAAACAACCATGGAGGCTGCAGGCCACGCTTTGTCCACCCCTGTGCAAAATTAATGATTTGCTGTTGTGTGCCTTCAAGTCACTTGTGACTTACTTCAGGTTGTTTCCAACTTAACACGAACCTGTTACAGGGTTTCCTTGGCAAGTTTTCTTCAAAGGGGGTTTGCCATTGCCATCCTCTGGGACTGAAAGCATGGGACATGTCCGAGGTCACCCACTGGGTTTTTGCTTGAAGGCAACAAAAGAGAACAGTGGCTAGTAAACTGACCTTGAGCATGTGTGCTTAGTTTGCATCTTTCAGCATCAGATGGGAACCAAATTGGAGAAGGGCAGGCTTCCTCAATTTGTTAATTGATCCAATTCCCTTGAGTTAATGATAGCCAGGTAGGAAAATCTCAGTGTACACCAGCAGTGGGCCAGGACTGGGGACGATTTAGCCCCTTGAGACTTGCTATAGGCCACGCCTCCTACCAAAATGCAATTATTTTGCTTCTGGTTTTGGGGGAAGAACCCACTGGAGATTGCTTCCACACTTAATCAAGAGGTTAAACTGTGATTCTTCGAAGAGAATCAGCACTTGTGGAGGTTTCCAGAAGTTGGAATTCCCTTTTTCCAGCCAACCTTCTTCCCCTGAGAAGATCAAAGGAGTTCATGGGCCACAAAAAAGGAGCTTGGGGGCTGCATAAAGACTACAGGGCACGTGATTCCTACCGCTGATCTACAGGAAGAGGAGAGGAGCACTCGGAGGCTTCGGGGCCCACCTTGATGATGTCATTGGCACCTCCACTCAGCCATGTTATGGAAGGCCTGGATTTTTTCAGTCCTTCCTGAAATGTGACCTGGAAACTCATAAGAAGCACATTCCACATGACAACCATTTTTTGCTGATAATTCCACTACAACAGCCAGGCTGGATGGAAACTGCTTGCTAAAAGCTTTTGACCTTGCAACTAGAGCTCAGAAAAATGACTTTCTGGAGACTACAACTCCCAAAATCCCCCAGCGAGTACAATCATGCTGGCTAGCGGGTTCTGGAAGTTGTAGTTCCCCCAAAGTAACTTTTCCAAGCTATCATTTGATGTTCACCTGGCTTTCTCCAACTTTCTACAAGTCTGCCTCATGCTGCTCAGCACGGAAAGCCCACGTAACAGTGGACTGTGCATAATGTGGAGGAGAGAAATTACGTCACCAAAATCCTTTCGGTGGTTGGGTTGCTTTTAAAGAGGGAACCATGGGAAGGTTCCTGCTTTCTCCTCTCCTCACTTCTCCACCGTCCCCGGGCAGTGTCTTAACATGTTAGATCTGCCGCCAAGCTTTCGGCGGTGTGTTTTCCATTAAGGGAGAGCGTTAATTTATTGGCTCCGAATGTGTAAATCCTTTATAGGCAGGAAGTGGAGCTGTTGTTCCTCTGGCCAGCGGTCTCTCTACATCTTCCAGCTGGAGGAGACAGTTATCCCTCTCCCCCTGCAACACACACACAAGAAGCTGAATTCGATTGTACCCATGGCATTCATAAACCGACACTCCCTGGTGTGTGGATGTGAGCAGCTTGCAGGGGGCGGAGAGGGGCGGACTGTGTGAATTCCTAGCCGTGCCAATCTTTTTTTTTTTTTTAACCCTGTTAATATTGTGGTTATTGTTATCGTCCTTTGTGTCTGATCCAAGGCTTTTGAGGGGAGCTCAGCTGGCGTGTTCTTTCCGTCAGCTGGGGTTGATTAGCCGCCTTGTAGCCACACCAGCCCTCCTTCCAGCGTGCCTCTGTGTATTGCATTGTGGGTCTCAAAGCAGGAACTGGATTGTGACGACAATCTGTGTTCAGCCATGCTGAATCCACTGGCTGGATGAACAGTTGCAGCCTGTATTTTTAATGGCTCTTTTTTTTAAAAAAAAAAATCCCCAATATCCTTTCCTAATCAGGCACTGGCATCAAATAAGCCTCAATGAAGAAATCAGGTTGCATCATTATGGTCCAGAGCAGCCTTCCCCGACCTCGTGCCCTCACATTTGAAATTATGATTCCCATCTTCCCCTCCATAATACTCGGATGCCTCGTCTAAACCAGCCTAATATTTTCAAGTTTGGCCTTTCTTCTTCCCTCCTCGTTGCCTCCAAACTAGAGTTGCCGGGTGAAAGAAGAGACAGGTCCCCTATTCCTTTAGTGGATGGATAGAAAAGTAAATTTCAGCAGATGTTGCTTATCATACGTTAAAGGTCTCTTACTTCACTTGGCAACTCTGCTGCAAACTAGCTTCCTAAAATAAACGTAGAGAGAGAAAACTCTAGGCCATGATCCTATAGTGTGTGGCTTCTTTTTTTTTTCTTTTTCCTTAGTAAATCAAAAGTTTTCTTTCTTTCTTTCTTTCTTTCTTTCTTTCTTTGGCTATCCTATTCTGTTGGGAACTCATTTCTTCCATGGCTCTCTCCCTCTCCTCATCCTTTTGTAGACCCTCATCACCCTTTCTGTTGATGTCTGGCTTCCATCTCCTTCCCTTGGACTTTCTCTGCTCCTTGCAAGGTATTTGATGTCTTGATTCCTCCCCACTTCCACTGCATCCAATAGTTTCTGTGCTGTTCTTTTCCTTCCTGCTTTCACTTAAGCCAGTGCATTATGGAGGAGTGCCTCTGCTCTTAGCAGACTTGGAAACATCTATGTAAAAGCACACACAACCTCATTTTAAGACGCTTTTAAGCTATAAGTCTAAATTGATTTTTAAATTCATTACTGCTTTTATATAGGATTGGCCGGGGGCGGTTGGTGGATCCAGTGTTAATGGGGCAGTGGATCCATTTTAGCTTTTAGTCTGAACTGTAAAAGTGCTTCCCACAGTGCTGAACCTCATCCAACCCAAATTAGATTCAGCACCTTGGATAATTCCTTTAAAGTTTGGACTAAACCCAGAGCAGATTTACGGCTTCGTTTTTTCCACTAAAAGTGGAAAAACCAGATGCCCCCAGGATTAATATTTTTTCTCCAGTACATACTTTTTTGTTACCCACTTGGCTTGGATGTGTATTACATTTTTGAGTTTATGGAACCTGATCTTGAGTGCCAAGCAGAAAAGTAGGACATATAAACATCAAATGGCTTGGTTGTGTTTTTTGAGAAGTCACAAAATTATTGAATCACATTATTTGAAATACAGTTAGCCCTCTGTATCCATGGATTCTGTATCCATGGAATCAACCAACCATGGCTTGAAAATATTTTTAAAAATCCATTGTTTCCTGTTAATGTCCAAACCAGGACTCTGTGGTTACCAGTATTGGAATAAGCTAGGATCCAAAACCTAGTTGGTTTGAAGTTGGTTTCAAACCGTGGTATGTTCTAGTCCTGGTCACCGTAATTTCCCAGTCTGGGAAACTGTATCTACCCAAGGAAGGATTAATCACGATGAATGGCCTCTCCTTGGATCAAGGGCACCTAATTTTCCAGTTGCTCCAAGGGAAGTCATTCAGGTAATCCACTTCAAGGAGACCTTGCCCTGTCTGTAAATATAGAAGTCTGATGAATCTGCGAATCTCATTCTTAACTTGCAGTTGTCCCAGACTGCATTGGTAATATTAGCTGAGTACATCTAACAGGCTGAAGATGGCACTCACTTTAAATAGGAAGCCTTGTTTTGATGGTGGGAGCATGGAGGAAGGGAATTATGGAAGAGGACAAGGTCTGCCACAAAGGTTGCTGGAAACCTCTTGCTGGCTTTGCTTCGAAACTGTTCTCTCTTGGGCTGTCACTAGACTCGGGGTGGTTTCTGTAGGCTCACTGTACAGCAACCTCTTTTTCCTGCTGCAGCTTCATTTTAGGCAAGTTTTAACTGTCTGGGCCCACCTGTCTCTTCAACTCCCCTTCCCTCCCTCCTTGTCTTTTTCTCTAGGCTGAGACAGCAGCAAATAGGATTTGCAAAGTGTTGGCGGTCAACCAGGAGAACGAGCACCTGATGGAAGACTACGAGAAGCTGGCTTCTGATGTGAGTATTGCTGGTGTCTGGCCCTCCTTTCTTGCAAGTGGCAAAATGGAGGCAGGCCTCTCCTTGTGTTCCCTGCAGGAGCTACGCCTGCTGCACTTCCTTGGAGGTGGGGGTGTCCAGTAGGGAAACAACCCTGGAAGGCTCCGTCCTCAGGTAGTGCAAAGAGGGGCTCTGTGGTGGCTGAGAAATGAGGAGCAGACTGCAGGGACCTTTGACCTTTTCTGTCCTTGAAATGAATTCTGGTATCCACAGTTTTAATACGGACAGCAGAAGGACACACCAGGACTGTTTCCATTGGGTTTCTGCAAATTAGCCAGCCTTGCTGATCCAGAATCTTGGTTGGCCTTTAAAAGCTATAAACCATACAGACCTCCTAGCTGTGTCTAATGCTGAAGGCATGGTTCATTCCAGGGGAAAGGAATGCACTAGCTAGTGAGCGCAGAGTTTATAAAAGTTGCTTTTCGGACTACAGCTTCAAGAATCGTCAGCTGGCATGGTCATTGGAGAATTCTGGGAATTGTAGTCCTAAAAAAGCAGCTTTCTCAAAATCTGAGCAAGTGTAAGCATCCTTCCAACATCTGGCTGATTGACCATTCTGCAAAGTCGTCATTTTCTTCAGTTCTAGCAGCTCGTCTTCTTTTGGGTTTAAGCTCTCTCTGGACTTCCTGATCCTAAGTAGACCCCCAATTAGCCAGCTTATTAACTTCAGGGTTGGCACGTCACTGGCACACTTGTCCCTTGGAATGGACTATAGTTCAGGGGGATGATGCAAACATGACACCTAGGAGTTGCTGGGTGGCATCCTTCTCTTCTAAGCCAGCCAGAAGGAAAGATCTTCCACGAGAGATCCTGCAGCTTGATTTGGTACAACCTCTGCCTATTAATGCCAAGCTGGAGGGGCCAGCTGTAGAACTCTAGGTAGAAGGGACCTCAAAGTTCTACCAGATCCCTGAGTAGCTGTCCAACATCTCTGCAAAAGCCTTTTAACAACAGAAAGCTGGGAATAGTGCCATATTATTATTCCATGACTTATAAACCTGTTGTCTGGGAGCTTGTATTGTAGAGTAGTGTTAGAGGTCCACAGGTAGAGCTATGCTGTGTCTTTCTTCTCAACCCCTCAGCTCTCCATTTAGCTGCTGCAGGCCGCTTTCCCCCATGGCTGTTTGGAGGCTGGTGGAAAACCCAGGGAGCCAAAGGAGCATGTAGCTATATCCCCATATCCAAACACAGACCAGTGGCATCCCTTACTGAGATCTGCGACGACCCTTTAAAGTTGATGGAAGATGTAATCATTCTGACAGATGCTTCTCCAATCCCCCTCCTCCCCACAGCACTCCTCCAGCCACTAAATGGCCTTGGGGAGAACTATCACAGCAAAGCAGTGAGTCCTGAGAGAGCTGGGTGATTCTAGAGGGAGGAATGCTAACTTCCACAATGATCAAAAACAAAGACGTACGCAGATGTATTTTGAACTTAACACTTGCACTAACAGGGTGCTGGCTATTGTATTTGAACATCAGTGTTCTCCTTGGACAGATAGAAATGGGATGTTTTTCAGTAGATGCATGGAAGCTGGGGGTTGCTGTGGAGCCCAACAGGATGCATGTACCTACATCCCGTGGGATATCATTGGTCCTTTATTGGTCCTATATGTTTTGGTCATTGATCCTATATTCCCCACCACCACCTTCCTCAGCTCCTGGAGTGGATTCAGCGCACCATCCCCTGGCTGGAGAACCGCGTCCCTCAGAAGACCATGCAAGGGATGCAGCAGAAACTGGAGGATTTCCGCGACTACCGGAGGGTTCACAAGCCCCCCAAGGTGCAAGAGAAGTGCCAGCTAGAAATCAACTTCAACACTTTGCAGACCAAGCTGCGGCTGAGCAACCGGCCAGCCTTTATGCCCTCCGAGGGGAAAATGGTTTCGGTGAGTAGGCCCAGCTAGCAACTTAAGAGAGATTATTAGGGACCAGTAGACGTAGTAGGTCAGAGCTCAGTTGGTTCTGTAGAATTTTCATTTGTTTAAAAAAGCAATCAACCAGTGAAGCAACAGGAAAGAGAAGGGGTGAATCAGGAAGTCACAGCCATTTGCAGCCACTTTGGGAGCAGCATAGTTGAGAAGCAAGCTTAAAATGTTAGAATGCACCTTCTGCTCACACTGAAAGCTTTTCTCAACCCCCCTTCATATTCTGTCCAATCTCCATAGGACATCAACAATGGTTGGCAGCACTTGGAGCAGGCAGAGAAGGGTTTTGAAGAGTGGCTGCTGAATGAGATGCGGAGGCTGGAACGGCTGGACCACTTGGCTGAGAAGTTCAGGCAGAAGGCATCCATTCATGAGTCATGGACTGAAGGTGAGCACCGACATGCAGGACATGCATGGGGCTGTCCTTTCCACCAAGTCAGACCATCACTTAATTGCAGATTTTGGCCACCATGGTGCCTGGAGATTTCTTGAAGCTGCAGTCCAGAAAAGTAACTTTTCCAAGCTTTGCTCTTTCCAGCTAGTACCAGCATCTGCTCTGAATAATGGCATGTCTTCAAGGCCTCTTTTCCGATGTTTTTCTTTTTTCTTTTTTATAAAAACTGTATGTGCCAGCAATTAAACCTGTGATCTTCCAGATCTCAGGCATATAGCAAGCTGAATTTCAGCCTCTCTGTCGTCCCAGATTGACCCAGCCCTTGGGAAGGTGGAAGGGAGGGAGAATCTGTAAAATTTTGATAGCCAGTTGCTGTGTGACGGTTCACTGGCATATGCTGTTCAACGTTAATGGTTTTGTCCATTTGGCCTTCTGCTTCTCACATTGTTTGGGCAGCCAGTAAAACCACAGCTGCTGCCTCTGACTGTTCCTTTCCAAGACTGGTTGCTACTGGAGACAGAATGCTAGGCTTAGGGGGATTTGGGACAGAACTATGCATCTTTCTAAGGGATGCGTGTGTCCAGATTTTTCGTCCATAAGCCACATAAATTACACAGACTAAGAAGCCATGGGTTCCTCTTATAGTAAAACTGTTTGCGGAGGATATCATTTCAGACTTTGCAGTGATGTATGTGCACGTACGCATGCACATAGCAAAGGAGAGCATGTAATTTTAATGTTTTTCTTCACTAAAATTCAGTGCATTTATTTAAAAAAAAACAACAGCACTTTGGAAAGAAAAGAGTTGTAACCGAGCTTTCTTCCTGAAATGCTGACTTTCTTTGTCTGACAATATAATTCTTAAATGTTTCCTCACACAGTTCCCTGCTTGTTGTTTCAAGTGCTGTAATCCAAGAGCAGTTTTCATTGAACAGTGAGTTGGAAACCCATTTCTTCAGAGTAAGCCTTTCTGTCTGGCATAGGTTGAGCTAGCAAGAGTACCAGGTCCTGCTGACCCAATTTCAGCAGCTTTTTGATTCTAGGAGTTGCACAGATGTGCCTTCACTTTCACAGTGGAGGGGAGGAGCGGGGAGTGTTTTCCAAGGATTTCCAGTCTTGCTGCCTTCCTAGCTGGAAGGCAAAGGAGCACAAGGACCAAACCATCCACCGTGGTAGTGGCATATCTCATTCCATACAGAAAAAAACCCTAATTCCCCTCTTCTCTGTACTGGAAGGTATACTGTAGTCATAGGCAGTTTCTGCACTAGACTGTTACAGTACTGTTATTCCACATCCAACACTCTATGGAATCCTGGAGTTTGCAGTTTAGGAGGGGCCTTTGAAATAAAATTAAACTGTACATAGCTATGCTTAAATATTTGAAAGGATGTCATATGGAAGATGGAGCAAGCTTGTTCTCTGCTGCTCCACAGACTAGGACGTGAGCAACGGCTTCAAAGTACAGGAAAAGAGATTCTACCTAAACATTAGGAAGAACTTCCTGATGGTAAGAGTAGTTTGACAGTGGAGTATGCTGCCTGAGAGTGTGGTGGAGTCTCCTTCTTTGGAGGTTTTTAAACAGAGGCTGGGATGGCCATCTGTCGGGAATGCTTTGATAGTTTATTCCTGCATGGCAGGGGGTTGGACTGGATGGCCCCTGGGGTCTCTTCCAGCTCTATGATTCTATGCAAACAAATCCATTGCAGCAGGCAAAAGATAAATCAGCAGAACCATAAAAAGCCCATGCAGTCAATTACCTAAAAAGACTGTTGGGACAGAAAAAAAAAACTCACTTGCTAAAGAAAGGACAAGGGAAGAGCCACCTTGTTTTAAAAGATTTTAAAGTAGAAACTGCAAGCCCTTGCTCTTTTCAAAAACCCCAGAGACCTACAACCTGAGAAAATAACCCTGTCTAGCAGGCTGCCTACCCATCAGATGGAGCCTCCTCTCTTTGCCAGCGCCTGTTCTCAGGAGCGGCAGGCCCTGCTGCTGGTCCAAGACTTTGTTTAAAGTTGTTTACCCCCTTTAGGGCTGGAATCCTTTTGTCACCAGCCCTATTCTTAGCGCAGACCAGGGCGGAGAAAACATTATCAGCGTCCCTGCAGTTTCCTGTTGCACACAATCTGATACATGGCAAATTCCTTTTTTTCCCCTCTCTCTCTCTTTTCTGCAGCCAAGTTTGTGGTGATGAGGAGGACAGCCCCCCCCCGCTCCACCCTCCAGGCTGCTCCCCCCTTTCCGTGCCCTTCCCCACTGTCGGAGTTTCATCCATCAAAGCAAGCAGGCCGTTGCTAGGGGGAAGCGTAGAGGTTGTCTTTGGGCGGTCTGCCATGGGGAGAAATTGAGGGAATTGATGCTCAGAACACCATCTTTTTAAGATCCCGCCTGGAACGCAGACAAAGGAGGCAAGAGCAGAGAAAGTAGCCAAACTCAGCTGTTAATTGTCTCCTCTGTTGCTGAGCCAGTTGACATCTACAGTCCAAGCCAGTGGTAGCCCTTTCTGGTTCTCTTTCCACTGAAGCCTAGTTTGAGCCGTGGGGAGGTAGAGAGATTCTCTAAAGTTGCATGACCTAGAAGTTTGGGGTCTTTCAGAAACCAGATGTCGTTTCCTGTCTGAGTTCCAGAGGGACTACAGTACACGGTTCTCCCATTCTCTGAACTTCACTCTTTATGCGTGAGGGTCCACATGTATCCCACTGGCACAAGAGTTTTTCTACTTGGTGCAAAATATGCTGAACTTGCCTTGAGCCAGTGTAGTGTTGTTGTTTTGAAGACGAGGGTCTCTGCTCAGCCATGGAAGCCCACCGGGTGACTTTGGGCAAGTCACACTTCCTCAGCCTTAGGGGAAGGCACTGACAGATGTCCTCAGAATAACCCCCCCCCCCCCCAAAAAAAGAAAGAAACAAGAGAGGGTTGTCATAAGTCAGAGCCGACTTGAAGGCAAGAATAGGGATGTGCAAATCTCGTCTTGCATTCGCAGTCTCGTGAAGTCTCACAAGGCTTACAGAGAGACTGCAAACATGAGGCAGGGCTTGTAGGTTTCTGTTAAAAATGGTGTAGGGCAGAGGCAGTGACAAATAATCCACAGATAATCAAATTTATTAACGTTAAACCTGTGGATGTGGAGGGCTGACTGTATTTTTTTTCCATACTGAAACAATGGGCAACTGCAGCGTGATACAGGTGATATTATCCTCTTCTCCCCATCAGTTGGGGCTCAAGGGAAGGGCTGTGCTTTCTGAGCAACCCCAGTGGTTTTGGATTCCCCCACATCTGCCAGCAAGGTAGTAGCACAGGACGGCTCAAAGAATCCCAAAACCACCTTTGCCTGTGGCCACATTGCCCCTCATTTATTAGCTGTAATAGACAGAATGATACTACAGAAGATCTTGTCGCCCGAGGAAGTACAGAGTGATAGAAGTGCCCAACATGGTGCCTTCTTCATCAAGGCTCACTCCAACCTTAGTCTTGGCCCAAAAAATGGGACTTCTGGCTCAAAGCTAAGCAGTTCTGACCAGGCTGCTGGTGTCCAGTCAGCATTGAGAGTCAGCTCCTCCCCAATTCTTTCCTCTCTCCCCCTCTCTCTCTCCTGTACAGTTTGCAGTTCTCAGATTGTCTGGACCTCTGGCTGGCTGGCAGCCAAGGAAGAATTTTCCAAGCTAAGCGTGTCCCAGGGAACAGCTGATTGGAACAGAAGAGTGTTTTCAACACTCTGGCAGCCTTTTTCTGCTCCCAACCCAAATAACTTTAGAATTACCACAGAAACTCCAGCTATGTGCCAGGTTGCTAGCAAATGCAGCTCGTTTGAATCTCCCCCCCATCTCACCCCCAACTGGCTGAAGCTGGGAAAGAAGTGGAAGGATGGTGGAAGCGATGAAATCCCTTGCAGAGGGATAAGCCAGAAGGAATCTGCTGGAGCCTGAGGCAGAGCCCAGCAATCAGAAATCTCTGTTTCATGCACTTCTCTTGTTTCCTGTGTAGCTGGAGGAAACCCAGCATGTACTTCCTGTGTCTGGACCTTGTTTGAAGGAGTAGAGCTTGGGAAGACAAATACTTTTTGGACTACAGTTCCCAGACTCTCCCTGCATAGTGGGCAGGGACATCTGCGAATTGTAGTTCAGAAATTAACTTCTTCATGCTGTGGCCCCGCAGCACTCGCAAACTCTGGGGAAAAAAGAAAGTGGAACCAGAAAATTGAAGTCGGTGGAATCCCTGACCGTTTCATAGATGCTCTTGGCAAAGGTTTGAAGTGGCCTTGGAGTCTGCCTTAGGAGCAGAACTTGAGAAAGTTATTTTTGGGGAGACTGCAACTCCTAGAATTCACCAGCTATCATGAGCATGCTACCTGTAGTGTCCTAGGAGATGCAGTCTTGAAAATGTGATTTTTCCAAGCCTTGCTTATAAGTGACCAACTCACTTTGACCAGGGAAGAGCAAAGTTGTTGCAGTCAGTGTGGGTTGGGGTGAAGAATGGATGTGAGGCAAGACCCGGGAGGTATTGCTGAGAGACCAATGCTATAGATTGCTTGAAAGTGGACCTGAAAACTTGGGTCGGTTGGCACTGCAGAGCAAGGTGCTGTCCCTTCCACTGAGTATCCTAGACGCAGTATATGTACTGGGATGAAAGTGGAATCGTTGGCTGCGTCTTCGCATCTGGCTAAGTACCAGCCAGATGCCAGTGCTATAAAATATTCTGTAACGTTGTGTGGCATTGAATGTTCTGATATATTTAGCATTTCCTGTGTACATTTCAAGTGTTCAGGCTACTTCACGCTGTTTGAATAAAAGCCACCCTGTAAAGCAGCTTTCCCCCACAAGAGCCACTGTGATGTGTAGTGGTTTGAGTGTTGAACTAGGAGTCTAGGTTTGAATCTCTGATTAGCCGCGGGAACCCACTGGATGACCTTCAGCTATTCGCACTCTCTCAGCCTGAGAGGAAGGCAAGGGTAAACCCCCTCTGAATAAATCTTATTGAGAAAACCTGTGGTCAGTTCAGCTTAGACCATTTCCACACTAGACATTTCTGCACCCTCCCTAAACTGCAAACCCCAGGATTCCATAGGATGTTGAAAGTGGAATGATAGCACTAGAACAGTCTAGTGTGGAAATGGCTTTAGTGTTGCCATGAGTCAGAAACAATTTGAAAGCACAATAACATAGGTCCATGTGTATGATTCTTGCTTGGCAAGCCACGTAAAAGGTGGCTCACTGATAAACACACGGAGCTTTTTGGTGGGGCAAAGGCAGAGAGGAGATTTGAAACTTTCAAACTTCCTGGCCCACAAGCTTGTTTGAGGAGCAAAGTATTTAAAAAGTTCCTTTTCTTGAACTAAAACTCCCCGGGTCCCCAGTGGCCATATCAGATGAGATTCTGCAAGTTGGGATTCCAAAAAAAGCAGCTTTTCCCAGCTCCAATCATGCTCTCTGTGGGAGATTTCAACGTTCCTCCAAAGATCAGAGTAGGGGTTAGTGACTGTGAAATCTGTTGTCTTGATAGCTTCTGAGCAGCCGGCGTTTTTCTCTCCAACCCAGGCAAAGAGGCCATGCTGAAGCAGAAGGACTACGAGACGGCCACCCTGTCAGACATTAAAGCCCTGATCCGGAAGCATGAAGCTTTTGAGAGTGACCTAGCAGCTCACCAGGACCGAGTGGAGCAAATTGCTGCCATTGCTCAGGAGCTCAAGTATGCCCTCTTTTTTGTCTTCCTCCTCTTCCTCTAGGCTTGTTCCGGCCAGCAGCTCTTTCACCTGGGGCATTCTGACCTGTGATTTTTTTAGCTGATGATGAAGGCTGCGCTACTGGCTAAAAGGTGCAGGACACCAGAGTTTAGCTAGAAAGAAGGAGAAACGTCCCAACTGTGGGGACTGTGGGAACAGTGGGATATTGCGCCGTTAGCAGGGGCAAGAATTCTTGTTTGCTTGGAGGTAAAAGTTGTCTGATATAGATGTTCTCAGAATCTGGGGATATAAATAATATTCACAGATTTTATTGCCGTTGACATGTCAAGACACCTGATAAAAGGAAATGTCACCTCTTGTGAAATTTTTCACATTTTGGTAACGTTTTGCAAAAATTTCACAAAGGGGTTTTGGCATTAAAAATGGGGTTTTACCCCCCCCCCAAAGTTCAAAAAGTCTCAGAATGCAAATAGATAGATAAATAGATAGGTAGATACAAAAGAAAGAAAGAAAGAAAGAAATTGGAAGATGCCCAGAAATTCTCATAATTCACCCACCAGAGAAAACACAGCCCCAATCTAGCCCCAACTAGACTACAGCCATTGAATTAGTGGGTTTTACATAAGTCTTGACTTACCAGTCATCCACTGCTTCAGTGGGGGTCTACCAAAGTTGGATTTAGTGGTTGGATTTAGACCTGGATACCAACCCAGTGTTTTAGCTCCTGCTCCCCAAAGTGTTGGTCCAAGCAAGACTTTTGCAGAAGTTAGAACAATCTGCTTTTTCACCAGAGTGCTCAGAATCCCTTAGCCTGTGAGGATTCTGGGATTTGTAGTCCCACACCTCTCAGGTTTTCTCCTCGGGGTATTTTTCTCAATTCTTTGTTGACTGATTTGCTTCATTTCCAAACCTCTGGCTTCCCGCAAACAGCAGCTCAAGCTGTTGTGGTCATTTCATCCTGTGAAATTTTTCACAGTTTTGCAGGGTGGGGGAATACTTTGGGGTGGGTGAATGCCTCCAGATAATCCAGCTAAACATCATGGTATTTTGGGATTGGTAGTCACCCAAAAAACAAATTTTCAAAGCTCTGTTAAAATTTACCTGTCCCCAGTCAAGGAAAGATCAGTAGCTCTCCTAGTTAGCTTTCTTTCTTATCACTCAGCCCATGTGTTTTGTGTGTAGGTATGTGTAAGTTCCAGGAGGAGAAGATAGATTGGGAAATGGGCTGTCTTGCAGAAAGGGGAAAATACAAAGAGATGCTTGTGTGACATTTTTGGCCAATCCAAAATAGCGATCTCTTGTATTTTCCCTTCACCCTACCCCCCCCCCCAACACACCAATTGCCACTCAGGGTCTCTTCCAAAGCGTCCTTGGCTCATTTACAAAACCTGCTAGGATCACCTCTCTTTTGAAAGAGTTTCTAAAAGGGTGTCAGCACTCTCTCTCACTCACTTATTCAAACACACATACACAGATGCAGACACACACACACACCCCAAAGACACAGTACCCCTATTGTTCTCCTTCCCTCCTCCCTTTGTGCATTGTTAGAATGCAGTTATTGTAAGAGTTTGCGGCAAACTTCTCTCCCCCGCCCGCTGCCTCCCCCCCCCTTTTTTTTCCACTCAGATAAACTCACACACACAATTAGTACACACAGAGGCAACAGCAGAGTCATGTCGTGAATGGAGGCTCTTATTCCAGTGGCTGGGAATGGCTGAGAACTTGGAAACACGGAGATGTGTGTGGCCTGGAGCATGACTTCATGGAGACAAAACACACACACACACACACACCTCTTGCAAAGCCCTTGAAATAGGAGAGCACCATCTGAAGGGCAGTTGGGAAGTCCTTTTATTCCACATTGTCCGTGCCTCCTGCCCCCCGCCCCAGCCAGACGTAACTCTTAGATCTGAATAGCTGGCCACGGTTCCTAAATCAGGGGGTCCCGTTTGAAGCCGGACACCCTGCGTCTTCGTATGTCATGTTGCTTTTACTTTTCCAGCCTCCTCCCCAAAATGTTTTGCTTGGCAAGCATCTTGGCACTTTTCTGGCTGCCTCCCGAATGTGTGTAGCAACATGTAGCCTGCCGGGGCAGTCTGCTAAAGCGTCGCATTCAGGAGTTCCTGGGAAAATGCCACTCTTGCGACAACAGGGTGCTGTGTCACTGGCCGATCTTGCTCCCTGTTTAGGATTCGGGGAACACCGTTCAGTCTGGGGCAGAGCTTGGAAGTGTTAATCTTCAAGGCTCCTGTGACTCCCAGAACCCTGCCAGACAGCTTGATCATGCTGTCTAGGGGACTCTGAGATTTGTCCCCCCCCACCCCCCGCCACTGCCTGCTAAAGATAACTTATCCTTGCTTTGTTGGGAATGAACACTCTGCTTTGCATTTTTTAAAAGAGACACGTCAGCACTCTCTGGTGCATAGCAGCTGTTACTGCAATACCTGAGAAATAGCTTTACTCTCTAGTAAGGATGGGGGACCACTAAGTGCTGAAGGCTGCATTTCAGAGAAAGGAACTGGCAAAACCGCCTAAGAAAACCCTATGAAATTCATGGGGTCAACTTAAGTTGACAGGTGACTTAAAGGTGCATGACACATACACACACAAGAATATAATTCACTAAATTAGTTCTTGGAGGAAGCAACAAATAATGGTAGCAATTTTGCCTGCATTATTAGAAAGTCTTTAAAGACTACATTTTTTTCCAGGACTGTTCTCAGCTTGGGACTTATTCTGTGCAAAATCTGCATTTTTTGCTTGTAGAAAACAATATGCACTGAAATATTATTTTGGGTGTAGAATTTTTTTTTTTCTTCTCCAAAAAGACAAAACAAAAACCACAGGCTTTGGCCAGAGTAAGTCCTGAACTGCAGAGATTCTCATCAGTCCAGGATTCTTTTCACTGTGATTCCAGCCAGTGTCACCTCCACTTCCATTTCCTCAGTGGGGGGAAACCAGTAGGCCTGGGCAGGGGGGAACACATGCAGTAAGCACATTTCCCAGTATTGCTGTAGTGAGAACAGAACACAGTCTTTGCCCCCCTGCTGTTGCTCTAGTGTGGATCTGGCCCCAAATCATGCCTCCCCCAACCCTCTTCTCTGCCCCACAGCGAGCTGGACTATTATGACTCACCCAGTGTCAACGCCCGGTGCCAGAAGATCTGTGACCAGTGGGACACGCTAGGATCCTTGACCCACACACGGAGGGAAGCATTGGAGGTGAGTGGAAGGCTCCTGCAGCTTGCGTTTAACACAAGATTAGCGGGGTGGATGAGAGCAAGCGCTGCATCATGAGACCTGACTCTCTCGCTCTGTCTCCTTTGCAGAAAACAGAGAAGCAGCTGGAGACGATTGACCAGCTCCACTTGGAGTATGCCAAGAGGGCCGCACCCTTCAACAACTGGATGGAGAGCGCCATGGAGGACCTGCAGGACATGTTCATCGTCCACACCATTGAGGAGATTGAGGTTAGGAGAAGGCCAAGGGCCACAGCTCAGGGGCAGGAAGATGCAGAGCAGAGGTCTTGAGGATACCTCCTGTGGGCGGGAAATTCAGATTCAAACACCCCACATCTCCAATTTAAAAGGAGCATGGGTCACAGGACCAGGAACGATTGTTCAAAGATTTGCACACTCTCTCCTGGAGTCTGAAACATATGAAACAGCTTCCCATACTCATGCAGCTTCTTTAGAAGAGATGTGTCCATGCGAGTTTTAAACAGGGATGGGCAACTCTGGCATGCCCGGGGGCCAGTTCTCTACCCCCGGAACTCTTGAGGAGAAGGTGGCTGGAATTCCACTTTTGGCTGTGAAAAGGCTTTATTTTTGATGTTAAGCACTGCAGGGGAGCCTGTGAGCTGGCGAAATGCTTGCCCTGGAAATGCCTCTCCACTACGTTATGCCTGCATGTGTCTTTTCATGGTTGCTACAGAGGTTGGTATTCCAGCTATACGCTCCTATACACAGCGAGCCCAAATACCTCTGTTTTCATCTGTAGTCCTTCTCTGTTGCCTTTTGAGAGGGGCTGCAGAGGAAAATGGAGGTATTTGGCAGTAGTATGAGGTTCCAGGGTGTTGGTAGAAGTCAAGTGGGGGTGTTTCTGTTTGTTTTTGAAGCATTCAAGAGGCTTTGCTCATGGTTTGGAGTTAAAACTTCCCCCAAAAAGTCATATCAAAAAGGTTTTAAAAACAGTTTTTGGGGTATTGCAGCATTTGGGGAACTGGTGGCACCCTTCAGGGGCCATGAAATTGGGGTCCAGGGACCGCATGTAAACTGTGGGCCACACTTTACCTACCTCTGCTTTAAGCAGCACCTCTTGATTTGTAGTCTGAGATTACATGAATCACAAACGTTGGTAATCTTGTTAGTAGCTAGCTGGTTGCAATGCCTGTATAATACTAAGCCTGTCTTGCCAATGGTGACTGTCATGCTCCCCCTCTTGATTTTGTTTTTACTCGGGCATGTTTTTCTGTTCCAGGGCCTGATTGCAGCCCACGACCAGTTCAAGTCCACCCTGCCTGATGCAGACAAAGAACGAGAAGCTATCCTGGGCATCCAGAGCGAAGCACAGAGGATCGCAGATTACAATAACATAAAACTCTCTGGGAACAACCCGTACACTTCAGTCACTCCACAGATCATCAACTCCAAGTGGGAAAGGGTAGGTGGATGTGTGCATGCAGTGATCTGGATTTTCCAGAAAAAGCAGAACTAGAAAGAAGAAGCTCAGAGGTCATGTAATCCAACCCCTTGGCAGTCCAGGAGTCTACAGCCAAAGCATCCCTGACAGATAGCCACAGGTTTGGCTGGCAGGAGACTCTGAGGCAAATAAATGGACTGCAGGGATTCTTTCCTTGTGTTAATTTGAACAGGTCCAGCAGTTGGTGCCAAAGAGGGACCACGCCCTGCAAGACGAGCAGAGCAAGCAGCAGTCCAATGAACACTTGCGCCGACAGTTTGCCAGCCAGGCCAACATTGTGGGGCCCTGGATCCAAACCAAAATGGAGGTAAGAGGGTTTGTTTTCCATTCCTCCTATTAGGAGAATTAGAACAGGGAGCAAGAGCGGATATAGACTGTTAGAAACTTTGGAACATTATAGGGTGAGAGTGGGTGGGGAATAGCGGTGGAAGCAATAAGCCAGGAAGTCCCCAATCCCAGTCTCACAAAATTTACTAGCTGGCCTTTGGCAAGCTTTTTTTTAATCTGCAATTGCCTTCTGAAATGGCTACTCACTTGCAAGCAGTAACCCCTGTTTAGGAAAAGCAGAGGTAAAGATAATGGCTGCAACCCTGTATGGCTGAGCATAGTGGAGGAGTTCCATGTATAGACTTGTGCTCGGCTGAGCCATATACTACCAGCCTGTGGGGAGCAGGCTGGATCAAAGAAGTCTGTGGCTATGTTTCTGTAGCCAGACACAGAACGGTTACATCAGCACTGAGATCAACCAGAGTTCTCCGGAAGTCTCAGAGCTGCTGTACTCATTTCATGTCAGACTACAGGAACATAGCCATGAGCATGGAATGGCCAAGTAGAGGCTGGCTGTACAGTACAGGAGAGGGGCTTTGGGACCTGCAGGGGAAGGAAAGGAATGCCAGTCTCCACAGTACCCATTCAAGGGACATACGCAAGTACAGGGGAAACTTACTTATACTATGCTGCTAACAGGATAGTATTTCAAGGGTCCAGGAAAGGGAGTGGTGGATGGCAAGGGAATTTGGGGGGGAGAATGAACGGAATTCAGGTAGTTTTTTTTAAGGGTGTTGGAAGGGACCTGATTACCCTGACATGGCATCACCTTTTCTTCCCTCTCCTCCCCCCGGCACTAGGAGATTGGGCGTATTTCCATCGAGATGAACGGCACCTTGGAGGACCAGCTGAACCACCTCAAGCAGTACGAGCAGAGCATCGTCGATTACAAGCCCAACATCGACATCCTGGAACAGCAGCACCAACTCATCCAGGAGGCGCTCATCTTTGACAACAAGCACACCAACTACACCATGGAGGTGAGGGCAATGGCATCAGAGGAGGAGGAGGAGGAGGAAGAGCTGCCACCACTGTCTCTGGGAGGAAAGGAAGAGGAAGTGAAAGCTTATAATGGGTAGCAGGAGAACTCTTTGTGGGCAGAGTCCCTGTTTCTTCCTTTAAAAATGAATTCGGAAGCAGAGCCCCTTTTGCTGTCCATTCCTCACCCTCCAACACTTCACCTCTCAGTAGTTAGAACGGGAAAAGCAGTGGTAATGTTCATAAGGCAAACAACAAAATCCATTTTTGGACTGGTAGTCCAAAAAAAATGCATTCACAAAGGTACAGAAGATATTTGCCATGACATGTATTTAGAAAAGGTCTCTAGCTAAAGCTCTGGAGGAACAAAAAGGAGGTTTGGAAACCGTAGCAGTCTCAAGCCATCAAAGGGAGCAATTGTGGGGTTAGGGATGCCTTGCATAAGGGACCCAGATGGGGAATTCTTGTGTGAACGTTTTGTGTGTGTGAGAGAGAGAGTGGGGGGGAGAAAGAGACACACACACACAGTCTCTTTTCTGGAAATATTGTTTAATGATTGGTGGGAAAAGGGCAGCTGGTAAGTGTGTGTGCTGTTTAGCAGAATCCCCCCAAGGAGGTCCAACTTGGTACTTACCTTGCTGCTTCTTCTGACTTGTATCATCAGCACATTCGTGTCGGGTGGGAGCAGCTCCTCACCACCATTGCCCGGACTATCAATGAGGTAGAGAACCAGATCCTGACCCGGGACGCAAAGGGAATCAGCCAGGAGCAGATGCAGGAGTTCCGGGCTTCCTTCAACCACTTTGATAAGGTAACCTGAGTTTGACACAGGGACAACTGTAACATGGAGCGAACAAGAAACTGTGGCTTCAGGCAGCAGTTTTTACAGTGGGTGCATTTGTGTATATGCATGGCGTTTTCATGCCTCCAATCTCTGTTTCTGAAGGGAAGCCATGGAAAGCCATAAATCCATATACCACACACCTCCCCATCACTTTCCAAGGCCAATTCCCTGCTTCCTGTCCCCCACCACCCTTGACCAGGGGGGCCTGATCACGTATTTCCTGCTCTTACCTCACAGGCACCAGGTTCTCAAAACAGCGTGTTTTTCAAGTCTGCACTTTCATTTTCACTCTTATCAGCCTTCCCCTTCTCACCATCACGGACACATTGTTGCAGTAAGCAGTCCCTATGAATACGTTGTAAAAGCAATTAGCAAGTGATACTGTGTAACAGCAGTTAGCAATAGCTACTTGTGACAGTAATAAGCAATACCTCACAGAGATCTATGAGATGGTTAAATATGTTTCCCCTAATAAGCAAGCAACAGACCATACTCATTTCTGCTCATTTCTGTATGACAGGGAGCTTTGCAATCTGACACTCCCTGAGCCATTCTTCATTGGGCTTGGCTTCCAGATCTTTTACCATTTTGATTGCCCTCCTCTGGATACCTGCTAGCTGGTGAATATCCTTGAACTGTGGTGCCTGGGAGTGGACGTAGGTTTCCTGGTGTGGTCTGAACAAGACGGAAGACAATGAGGCTATTATTTTTGCTTTCAGGCCATTGTTATGATTCACGGTTTTCTCTTATCCTTCTTCCAGAATATGTAGGGTAGTCCCCCCAGAGGCCAAGTTTATCCTCTCCTCAAATCCTGCAAGATAGGTTAGGCTGAGATGGTGGTCGCTGGCCCAGAATTACTCAATAACCTTGTCACTAAATGGGGCTGTTCACCTGGATCTCCTTCATTCCTAGGCTAACACTTTGTCTGCTGCGCCACATTGGTGTGAAATGCAACAATGTACTTAGTTAAGCAGATGTAACTAACGAGTCAGTGTAGAGTATTGGCACACGTTTTACTCTTAAGAAGCTTTTCCCCTCCTGACACCCAAATCAGGTCAGCTGTGACCTAGTCATCCTCAGGAAATAGGCTGGTGGAACTGTTTTGGACTTCAGTTTGCATAATCTCTCACCATAACCACGTTAGCTGGGGCTGATGGGAGCTTTACTCTAAAACACTTAGCAGGAAGCACGTTGAGGAAATCTGGGCTGAAGATTGTTCTGTTGGCCTTCATAACTGAGGAAGCTGTCCTTATGGGCAAATTAGCAGCGCGATCTTTTACATGTAATCATTGCTCGCATTGCATGATCTGAATCCACCTGTACAGAAATGGATCGCAGCTTTCCCCAGTCAAGAGGCCTTTCAAATATCTTGGAGAACCACCTTTATAATCCCTATTCGCCGTGGTGGCCACCCTGCTATAGTGGGACACACGGTGTTTGACAGTCGAATTGCAACAGCTCCTTCAGCCGTGCCAGTAACTGCAGGTAGTTATTGATTGCTTGAAGGTGCAACTCGGAAAAAGTGTTTGCCATTTCTGGTCTGTCTGTAGTATGAAATTCTTGGCTTGAGCCGAGATCAGATGGAAAATCCCCAGTGCCAGGGCCTTTTCAGGTGCGTGTTGCTGAGAGTCCTCTCTGTCCTCCTGGAGAAGGCTCCTTCCTCCATCCACCTGGGCTTGCAAAACTGGTGTTGATCTCCCTTCCCCACAGCCAGCCTTGAACTAACGGTGTGTCTTTTCCCCCTCCACTCCACCTCCTTTGTTGTGCGCACACGGGACATCCCACCGCCCCCCCTTGCTTCCCTCAACGCACACGCCGTACCCTCCACCCCTTCCCGTGCGCGACCTGGCGGCAGGACCATGGCGGCTCCCTCGGACCGGAAGAGTTCAAAGCCTGCCTCATCAGCTTGGGATACGATGTGGAAAATGACAGACAGGTACCCAACGGCCATTAATGACGCAGTCTTCTGGCGATGTGTTGCAATTAACCTGGTCTCCTTTCTCTCTTCCTTCACCACGTTGTTTTCCAACCCTCCTTTTCCTCCAACCATCTCGTTGTTAATGTTTTTTCTCTCTGATTTCCTGTAACTGTTCTCCCTCCCTCCCACCCTCTCCCTGCCCATCTTCTGATTGCATGGCATCTCAATGACTTTTTCCTGACTGATCTTCTCTCTCTCTCTCCCTCTCTCTCTCTATCTCTGCATCTTTTTCTCTCTCCATGGGGCTCTTGCTCTTTCCTTCCTTCCATCTGTGCATGCCTTGTCCGTCTGCATCCTCCTCCTTCCTTCTTTCCTTCTCCTGCTGACTTCGCGGAATAGAAGCGCACAGGGAGCATGGACACAGATGACTACCGAGCCCTGCTTATCTCCACAGGATACAGCCTGGTATGCTCTCTGCTTTTCCCTTTTCTCCTCTTTGCCCTGTCGGTGGCTTTGGTGGTGGTGGTGGTGGTGCTAATGAATGTTACCGCTATCTGTCTTCTGTTGCAGCCGACCTAGGAGGGGCTCTGTGTGTCAGTCAGATATTTCACTTGGTTGTATTTGCAAACTGGAGGATGAGTTTGGACAGAATTACAAATGGGGGAGTGTTTGTGAAACTGCCAATGATGTGATCTCTTAAAATACAGATCTGAACCTTTTTCAGCTGAAATAAATTTCCCTGTTCTCAAATGTTAGTGTAGGAGCCTTTTGAGAGAACTGTCTTCACGTCTAGCCTGGGAGCAATATTACAGGAGATAATAACATCATCCGTGATGTCGCAGGGGCATTTACTTGCTCATCCTCCAACATAATGTACGCCATGCTACTTCAGCAGTGCCCCTCTATGGCGCATATTAGACAGCCTCCACAAAAGAGGATAAATGGTCACAGATCTGACAGTAAACGTGCCAACACCTCAAAACCAGTTGCAGAGCATTTCAACCTTCCTGGACATACAATATGGAATTTAAGTTGCAGTTCTTAGACAAGGAAATTACAAAGGAAGACTAGGAAGAGAAACAGATGGATTGAGTTATATTTACAAATCCCAATCCATTAGCAGACTTATGCACAACGATAATAGTTTTATGGTACATTACATATATTAATACAGGAGTCATCACAACTGTGCATGTAACAAAAGAAATCTCAGAGCTGGCTTTGACCTCAAGGGAACTAACTTTTGATAAGCAGATTTATAGCTTTCACACATCAATATTAACTGACCACTATAGAAATCTGAAAGACACACCGAATATTTAGGGTGAGGATCACAGTCTGTATCTTTGTAGATTCTGCTACATTCTTTGGGTTGGTGAGAGGAGAATCCACAAATTTGAGTGGCTGTCGTAAATTACACACAAAATCAGAAGCGTCTCAGTTACCAACACAATTGTAGACCTTTAGTGCTGCGTATTAAAATTGAACAGCTGATCATTCAGATAAAGCTTTGATTAGACTGCTGAAAGAAAGGTTACCACCAAGATATTTGCTGCTGTGTATAAAGCAGATGTTTGGGAAGCTATGTTGCAAGGGTGGTAGAACTCACATGTGATTGAGTAGGGATGGGTGGAGATTGCTGTGTGTAGATTTATCCAATCTGTAATGCAGGGGGGCACAGTAGCACACCAGGGGCTGCTTTGTGTTGGGCCAATATTTACTCTGGCTCACCTCGCCTTGTCGGCACCTCTCCCAAGATCTTGGGACAAAGAGAGGCCCCCTTGTCTGCTTACCTGACCCTTTTCACTCAGAATAGGCAAGGACTGAAACGGGTAAAGCCCAGCACAAGAAGGGAATAAGACCTCACTCAGTAAAACAAGAGAAACTAAACAGGATATAAATGTGAAAATATGTGCATATATAAATATATAGTGTGTATCAGAAGATATAGTAAACCTCTAAAGTAATCAGCTGGTCAGATGGAAACCATACAGTCCAAACTGCTAATTAGCAATACAGGACTGAAGTCAATTGTTGAAAGAAAGTAGATGGCCCAAGGTCTTGCCAGATCGTCATACAGAAGGAGGCAAGGTGCGTGTCGACTGTCAGTCTTCATCAGTGGCCAATGAAGTTACGAAGTCCTCTAGGCAACACTAGAGTGCAACTTTTTACAAAATAAAAATGTTTCTTCTCCCTCCTTTCCTGCAGCCTGGTAACAGGGAAAAGGAGGGTGAAAGCTAATGGATAAGAGATCTGGCAGGTGTACTACTTGATCTTGACAATGTTGCCTTTGTGTTCATTCTAGGATGTTATGTTATTTTAGCAGATGCGCTTCCTAAAATGGCACAACTCTTCTTTTGTCCAAACTTGTTACCAAAATTAACTTTGAGTGAATTGAGAACAGAGCTCATAAAAGTTGTGCTTTTTTTTATTTTAATTTTTTGGCTTACATCTTCTGGAATACCCCAGCTAGAATGACCATTAACCATAGTGCTTGGGGTAATTCTGAATTTTTTATCTGCCAAAAGTTACTTTCCCAGCTCTGGCTCAGACAACATACTTTGACAACGTGATGGGCAGAGGGAGATATCTTACAACAAGGCAGCTGGTTTTTGGAATGTTTTAGCCCACCAAAGGTAGTACCTCCCTATTCCAGAAGCATGGCGTAGTCTAGTCTGTACCATAAACATATGTATCAGAACTTTCGAAATTGTTTAAGCTGCCCTGTTTCATCAAGGGAGTTTAACGCTTTTCTTCCCACCTTGTCAGGGAGATGCAGAGTTCAACCGGATCATGAGTGTTGTGGATCCCAACAACAGCGGTGTCGTAACCTTCCAAGCCTTCATTGACTTCATGTCCCGGGAGACGACAGACACGGACACAGCTGACCAAGTCATTGCCTCCTTCAAAGTCTTGGCTGGTGACAAGGTGAGCTCTACCAAATGGCTGGAATGGTCTGTGTGTTTAGCAGGCTCCCTCAGGCCTGGAGTTGTGTGTTTGCGTGACTTAGAATACAAACTCAAGCCTCCCCGCATGGTGTGACCCCCTGGCTTTTAAGGTGGCTGGCCAGGCATTTGCAGTCATGGTGATAATGCCACGTTTGCAGATGTGAATACCGTAAATTGATGGGGCTTACCTCACTGAGCGGGATGACAGCTGACGTTGATTCTGCATTTCGATTAATGTAGATTCAGAGATGTATATTTGAATCTAGATTTCATTTGATTGAGGTTTTAGATGTGGTTTAGTGGTTTGAATGTTGAACTGGGACTTGCAGGAGATCTATTCCAGTGCCCCTTTCGGCAGTCTTGGACAAATCACACTCTCTCAGCCTCAGAGGAAGGCATCGAAAACCTCCTCGGAATACATCTCGCCAAGAAAGACTCATGATAAGTTTGCCTTAAGGTCACCTTAAGTCAGAAACAACTTGAAGGCTCACAAGAAGAAGAACAAAATTAATTTTAGATGGATGATTTGTGAGTTGAACTTTTTTTTTTTTTTTACAAAGCATTGCTGGCAACTCTCTCCTCTCCCTTCCAGAACTACATCACGGCCGAGGAACTGCGACGAGAGCTTCCCCCGGACCAGGCAGAGTACTGCATTGCCCGCATGGCACCTTACCAGGGACCTGACGCCATCCCCGGGGCCCTCGACTACAAGTCCTTCTCCACAGCTCTGTACGGCGAGAGCGACCTGTGAGACGAAGGCGGTAGAGGAGGAGGAGGAGAAAGCCGCGGCAACAGCAAGCGCTGGCGCTTTTGGGGGGGAGGGGAGGGGGGAGCGACCGTTTGATTTCCCTCCATGCTGTATAATCACAGGCACACAAACACACACAAACACACACAGAGCAAACGGGGACAACGTCCTTCCCTTTCTTTTCTCAGTCTCTCTTTCTCTCTCTTTGAGGACAGAAAGCTGCCTTCAGCACGCTGGGCGACCTTGGGAGCTGACCTACGTAAATGTTCTTTTTTTAAATTGAGTATTCTGCAAACACAGTTACCTATGCAACGGTTCCAGTTCTTCCCTTTACCCCCAAGACATTGAGCTCAGGGGAGAGGCTGGGGGGGTCTCCTTCATTTCCTGACCTTTCTGTTGCTTTGCAAGGGAACGGTGGGGAGGAAGAGTAGCCCCAAGAGCTTTCAGTGGTGACGAGAGTCTAGAAAAAAGTACAGGCAGTCGTGGTTCAATATGGGTTATTTTTGTTAACTACAGATCCCATTCTACGCCAGATCCACCATCAGTCTTAAAGTTGGGAGACTTTATTTGCTATTGCCTGATAATTTCTTCTCCCTCATGCTTGGTTGGTCCTTCTTTCTTTCTTTCCTTCTTCCTTTCTTTCTTTTCTTCCTCGCTCTCGCTCTCGCTCTCAACATTTTTTAAATGTGTGTGTGGGTAGCCAATACCATACCCTGGGTCAGTGGTGTGTCGGTACTCAAGGCAGTCCAGACCCGGAGGACTTCTAAGACCCGCTTTCTGGAAACTCCGTTCCTTTCCAAGCCTTTCGCTAGCTGTGCTAGGCAGTTTTGGGACAGCCTCTCCCTTTCTTTTCTACCACCTCCCCCCGCAGCCCTGTGAAGCTCCCTCAAATCCAGATCCCTGCTTTGCCCACCTGAGATCTCTCCCCCACCCTGAGGATGGTGAGCATGGTGCACGTGGGACGGGCACTTTCGGGCGCAAGATCTGCGTTGATCCAAGCTCTCAGTTCCACCATCACACAGTACTGTTCTTTGATCCAGAAAGGGATTCCATTTGCCCTGGCAGTCCTAGATGGCTCCTGTACCCAGCACCCTTCTTCTTTTTTTTTTTTTTTTATAAAATATCAGCACACATCCTTTACTGGGCACCTTCTTTTTTTAACCTTTCTCGTTTGACCTTCACCTGATTGACAAAAGTTGGCGGTTTTTCCATTTCAGTGCAGTGGGCCAATGGGGCACAGAGGAGAAGATTTGGAGAGGAAGCCATAACTTTGTTGCATCCCAACAGACATAGACCATGGGAGTGGAGGCTGTGCCTCTCTTTGGAAGTCTCCCCAGTGTCTTTTTATTCCCCGTTCCTTTATAGGGGAAATGAGCATAGCAGATGGAAAAATGCCCACTGAGATCCTCTTGTGCACTGAGCCTGCATTTGGCTTTGCAAATCATTTCCTCCCCACTCCCAAGGACGCTCGTTTTATACAAAATTTGGGAACACGCTTATTTCAGCAATACTGACACAAACCAAGGGTGAAGCAGCAGAACGGGTTGTGGATTTCTTACTTTCTTCCACAGAGAGGAAAAGGGCTGGGAAGTCAAGCATCTGTCTTAAAAGCTGGATCACCTCCAAAGGATGTTCCGTTTCCCCCTTTTTCCCCAAAACCAAGCTGTTTGGTGATGGATACAGTGGGAAGAGGGATATTGAAGGGCTGAAGAGAGACGGAATGGAGGTGTTGAGCCACAGGGGGTCCTAAGAAGCGTTCCAAGGGTAGCCTTGAGTGGTATCTGAGATGGGAGAGGACAAAGATCTCATTTGCCAGCATCTGTGGGCTGTGGGAGAATCCAGACAGGATGAAACCAGGCAGGTGACAGCGTCGGAAGCAAGCCTTTTTAGGGTGCCTCACAATTGCTCAGCTGCCCTCTTCGTTCCGTGCAGGGCAGGAGCAACCCACTCGTTCCAAGTCTTCCTCACTTTCTCTTCACTTTGAAACAACCCTTTAAATCCATTGCTTCTCACGCTTATATATATATATAAATATATTATATATATCTATTTTTTTGTAATTTCTTCATCATGGTGCAGGGTTTTCTGAGGACCAAATTTAAAACAAAAGAGAACCATGCAGAGATCTTTTTTTTTTTAAAAAAAAGAGAGAAATTAAAAACACAGCAAAACTGTTGCAATTTAATAACGTCCAGATTTATTATTATTATTAAATATATATATTCATCTAGCATCGTATATTGCCGATGGGTGGTGTGTTCTTTGGTTTTGGTTTTTGGGGGGGATTTTTTTTTCATCTTTGTCCTTCATCCATCATGTACTTTAAATGTTATGGCTGACTGTAGCACTAGAAACTGTAACATTCCCCACACCTTTTTTTTTTCTTTCTTTGATCATCCAGTTTTCGTTTTGGTTCTCTCTTTGTCGTCTCGGAAAGGTTTAGCTTATTTTATTGCGTTCGCTACTGAATACCCGTCTCAACGGGCAGATAGTTCAGCCGATAGGGAGTAGCCGGGTTCTGTCCACCTCTGTTCATCATCACGTCTACTCTAAAACTTCCAAGCTTTCTGGGGAAACTTGCCCTCCTCCCTTCTTGGGAACAAGACAATAAAGTGTAATATTTTTAAGGATGATTTATCTGCTGGTTTTTTGTTTGTTTGTTTGTTTTGCCCTCCACCTCCCTCTTCCCTGATTTTCTCTTTTTAAATTTAGAGCTGGTAACTTGTTCAGTACTTGTGAGATCATAAGACAGACTTACGAGCTGATTGTCGGGATTCACACTTACAGTTGTTAACTGAAAATGATGGCCCAGCTGCCTGTTCTCATTGTGCCCCCTTACACGGGCTACCAGGGCTACCATTTTCTTGAATGCTCATGCGTGCGTAAGTTTGCTTTAATGCTTTGGTAACTGCTTGGCACTGCTGACACAGTTTGTAAATTCCACCCTCCAGATCGCGCCTTCAACAGGCATCTCTTCTGCTGGTGATCGAGGCACAAAGAGGATGACATTTCCCATGAGCAAGGCTGCAATAACCAGAAGCAGGGCTCCCATCACAGATCTACCTCTCAGCCTTACTCACTGGAAGGAGAGGGTGGAAATGGCATCCTCCTGTCTGTCGGTTACCAGGAGGATAAATTTCCTTCCCTTGATGCGGCTGATGCCTGGAAAAGCAGATTTGGAAAAGCAGAGATTTGGGGTGCAGGTTGGGTAATGATGCTTAGGCCATTTCCATGCTAGACTGTTATAGTGCTATTATTCCATTTTCAACATCCTATGGAATCTGCAAACTGCAGGAAATCCCAGGATTCCATAGGATGTGGAAATTGGAATAGTAGCGCTAAAACAGCCTAGTGCGGAAATGGCTCTAGTTAAGAGTACTTGATGTAGTAGCTGGGTGTCATTTCTCAGTGCTGTGATCTGCAGAGTCTTGGAAACAATTCACTTGGGGTGCCATCTGGCTGAAGAGGTATGGGGGGGCATTGTCAGACTTACATATGATGGCGGAGCTCCATCATCCTAGTTATATCTAACAGTACAGGATCTCGACCTAGAACTATTCACATGGAATTCGTCTTATCCCAAGTTGGAACATTCCCGAACCCAACACCATGTATTGACCGACATCTCCCATCATCCCCAGCCCTCACAGCTGTTGAAAATGGCATTAAATCCATGGGCTTAATTGCAACATTAGTCTCAACCAAGCTAGACCTACTGAATTTGCTGATCTACCATATTCTCCACAGATTCGGTGGTTTTACCCTGTTTGGGAAGCAACATTGGGTTTAAGCGATGAATGATTTATGGAGAGGGTTGGAGATTCCAGAAAATCTTCCTGATCAAGCTGCAGTCTGTAATATTAATCACTTCCTGATCAAGCTACGTGGAGAACAATCCACTACATTAATCACCAGGCTTCATTAGAGCACCCATAAATCCCACCCCACCCATAAACCAGTTTGATCAGAAGGACTCAGGACACAAATACAGTTTCAACGTCGTTCAAGGCCTTTGAACATGAGCGGTTGAAATAGGAATATTCAACATTGTGGTGAATATTCCAGAGCATAATGCACAGAAATAGGAAATTTTCAGCAGCAAAGGTGGTGCAGACCAAACTGCAAGAGAAGCATCATTACTCCATATTACAAACTATTAGATCCATTTCTCCCCAAACCAGTTGCATGTCATCTGTGGCTATCAGCCTACGTGACACCGACAAACCCTTTTCATTCTCACGTGTGTTGCAACCATTCTCTGGTTCACCTTTTCAGAGCCTTTTCTTGCTGCCTCTTAGACAAGGAAAGAAGAGCATGTTAATGATGAACAGTGGCATGGAAATTGAGCCTAAACTCAACCTGGAAGCCAAAATGGCTAAGCTGATCATTCCTTGGATATATCATATGAGATGACGTAATTGGAAAAGATGCTAATGCCTGATAAAGGCAGTAAGAAAGGAAGTTCACATTACAGGGGGGTGGATTCAACCAAGGAAGGCACAGCAAGGAACACATTTTCATGCGTATCATAAAGATGGCATCTAAAATTATTTGCATCTCATTTCTGTGCTATCAAATGGTATACAAACTGGGGAGATACTTGGGTGTAGCAATGTAATCCTACGTAGCTATGCAAAGATTCATAAAGTGTGGACTCAGAATTTGTAATAACTGATGAGAAACCTGTGACTGGAAAGAGGCTCTGAGACAGAAAACCCAGGGTTCATCCATTCCTACAAAACAGTCACAAATAAATGTCCATCTTTTAACTACAGAGGCATAAAGCTTTGTTGAAACTATTACAAGAACTGTGCATAAGCATGCACGTAAGTCTGACCTAGTACGGAAATTTGTTCAGGCAAGCTTTTACAGCCTGAACCAAGACTCTCTTTGGCCATTTCTGCACCAGACTGTTATAGTGCTATTGTTCCACATCCTATGGGATCCTGGGGCTTGCAGTTTAGGGAGGGGCAATGAGGCCCCTCCCTAAACTGCAAACCTCAGGATTCTATAAGATGTTGAAAGTGGAATAGTAGCACTGTAACAGCCTATCTCCTTTCTACTTCATGGTAAAGGAAAGCACTGAGCCTTCTAGCAAGCCTTAGATGTCAGGAGGAAATCTTGCACGTTCTGCCCCCGAACCTGTTGGCCAAAACAATTACGCTAGTATTGCTCACTGCACCACGGCAGCCAGGATAAAACGGCTGTGGGCAACCAAGGGCATGGGGAAATGGCGTAAGAAGGAATCTCTTGCCAAGGGAGAAAGCTGCCCTGTCAGATTACAAGCTGCTCAGGAGGTGGCAGGACAAATTTTCCTGGCAATGAAGGCAGCTTTCCTTCCCATCAGTGACAAGTCACTGGCAGGATTCTAGCCTTAGATTCCTTCTTAGAACTGCCACTGATCCCACCCCCAGTTCCGTTCTTCATTTCTTCCCCCCAGGTAATGCCAGAGTCTTCAGAAAATGCATAAACTATGCACACTTTTCAGGATTGCAAACTTCTCAGTTTGCATAGTTTAATCTGTTCACCTGTAATTTATCTTTTCTCTTCCCCTGAGCACAAGATCTCAAGTGGTCTTTTGGTTCTCCCACCCTAGTTCAATTTCCCTAATTTGTGCTCGCTAGTCCACGGCGAACAGTGGTCAAAGAAACCTGCTGCTTCTGCTGCTGCTGCTCTCCCAGTTGAAGGCAATGTTCTCGAGGACGATGTCTCCGTCCATCTCCAGAAAGCGGATCCTCTTTGGGGAAAGGCGGTGGTCAAAGTCACAAAGAAACTTGTCATTCTCCATTATCTGGCAAAGGAAAAAAAGACAGAGATGGATGAGTGCCTCTAGTCTGGCCATGTCTGTGAAACTCCCATATTTGGGTGTATGTTGGGTGGTTCTGTTTGTATATCCATTAAAGACCCCAGCATCCAATGTCTAAAGGTAGAGTGCCTCCATCCATGGGAGGTTCTGAGTAGCTAAATACAGCTTCCTGCCATTGGGCAAGTTGCCTGTAAATGTCAAGGCCATTCAAGCTAGTGGCCATGAGTTCCAAACTTATCAACAGCTTGTCTAAGGCCATAGTTACTTCTCCTCATCCCAAGCGTAGAGCTGAAGGGGGCAGCCCCAAGAACTTAAAAGAATTATTTAGCTGGGACAGGACCCAGGAACAGAGTAATGAATCTCTGCCATGGGTCTAGAGAGCCTGTGACCCTGCAAATGAAAGACTCCCAGTTCCCGATCAGCCCCAGCCAACGTAGCCAGTGTTGGGATGATGGGAACTATGGTTCAAGATCTCGTTGAACACCAAACCCTGCCTTAGCTCCCTTTCAAACACCTTATAAGTACAGTTGGCCCTCCATGTGTGTGAGTTTAACCTTCACAGCTGTGGCTATTTGCAAGTTTCTCCAACCCGTTTCTCATCACCTCAAGCATCTTCTTGGCCACTCCAGTCAGGCTGCGCAGCCCTTTAAAAACCCACCGTGTACCTTCTCCTCCTCCATCAGTCACTGCTTGGTCAGCTGAGGATGGTTCACAGCCCAGTCTCCAGCACCAAAAACCCTCTCCCAATGCCCCGACACACCCCCAGAGGGGGAGATTTGAGAGAGAGGAAGTGTAGGGAAACCATGCCAACTCACCCCCATTCCCTCTCCTTTCCCTGAACTGGTTTGGGCCTTGGGTGCCCCCCCGCCATGTCATCTGTCTCCCATAGACAGACACACACACACACACTGACGCTTGTGATTTTTCCACTTCTGTGGATATCCAGCATCCCTGACAAATGTGGAGGGCTGGCTGTACTTAACTTTCCCCACTGAACAGGCACCTATACGTAGTGACTGAAAATATATCTTCCCGTCCCTCACCCAACCCCAACCGCCGGAGCTGAACGGTTCTTCACCCTTTCCCCCGAGGAGGACACCCTGTTCCAGTACAACCTTGTAGCCTTTGCTGGTGACGATGACTTGCACCTTGAACCTTTGGCCTTGGCGGATATGGGCTGGTACCCTCTTCTCTTTCCCCCACTGTCCCTCTGTGAACGTGTTGAGGGCTATAACGGCAGAGGAGGAAGAGGAAGGTCCTTCGAAGCTGAGCTTGAACCGGAGGGGGATGCTGGCTCCACGGAACTGTCCGTAAGTAAAGTCCACGTTGAACCTGAAGGAGGAGAGAGAGTCCATTCAGCCAAAAACTCAAGGGTCTTGCTGAATCAGGCCAAAGGCTTACCTTCATCTAGCAATTTTCTTCACCCCGAGACCCACCAGACCTCTCTGGGAAACACAGAAACAGGACGTGAATGTGATAGTTCCCCAATAGTCCTCTCTAACAAAGTGCCATACAGAGACACGCCTGCACTGGTAGCACAGGGAATATATTAATATGGAGGTGGGAACCTACAGCTAGCCTGGTTCTCTGCCCCTGAGGACCTCTGAGGACCTAACGGATTTCCCCCAGCCAAAAACAGAAAAACTAGGAAAAACAGGGGCTGACTTACCCTTTGCTTTGCTGTGGAACGAAACCTTGCAGCAGCATCCACGACTCTGGGTCCAAGCCCAGTGGGAGAGCCCTGTAATATGGCAGCTTCTGCAAGGGAGAGGAAAAAAATTAAGCATACTCATCAGTCTTGACTGAATATGACTCTAATCCTTTTGAGGACAGTAGGGAACACTGAGTCTCAAAAACTTCCAAACAGGTTCTTAAGGCTGCCAGAGTGAAAACTGGGTAAGGCTTTTGTGCCTGTAATGGTTGGATAAAAGACGGAATTTTGGCGGGTGCTGCATGTCGTGCAAACAGAAGCAACACCTGCCGAAATTCCTTCTTCGACACAGCTCTTAAAGCTCCAGCAGCCATCTCCAGTTTTCAATTGGCTTTTGCTGTGTGGCTCCAAGTCATTTCTGACTTAGGGTGACCCTAAGGTGAACCTATCATGGGGTTTTCAGGAGCTGAGAGTGTGTGATGTGCCCAAGGTGATGTGCCCAGTGGGTTTCCATGGCCAAGCGGGGAATCAAGCCCCGGTCTCGAGGGCCGTTGTCCAACGTTCAAGCCACTTACACATCAGTCTAGCACCCTGGTTAAGACCTTTGAGCTAGGCGTTTATAGAGATGGATTCAAATTGAGCAATAAGAGTGAGCTAGAAGCAGCAACTGGCCTTAAAAAATAAATAAATAAAAACCACCCTCACCCACTAAATTTTGTGACAGAACAGGAATTCGAACCCAGGCTCTCATCCAGTTGAATCACCTGCTAAATCCACAGCACGGCTTTGAAAGTTTCTCTTGTTGGATGTGCTTAAATCAATTGATTCCAGGTAACTGGCCTCCTTGTCTTGAAAAAAACACTTGATACAAATGGCAAAGTGCCTTTTTGCTCAAGCTTTTCCAACCTGTCAGATGGGTGTCATAGGCCATTTCCGCACTAGCCTGTTGTAGTGCTGCTATTCCACTTTCAACATCCCACGGAATCCTGCGCCCCTCCCTTAACGGCAAACCCCAGGATTCCACAGGATGTTGAAAGTGGAATAGCAGCACTACAGCAGGCTAGTGCGGAAACGTCCATAGACTCTAAGCTCTCCGGACCTATGAGTTCACCTGAGCCTAAGCCTGAATTTCCTTGGTTGCAAAATGTGGACTTTAAAACATCCGTCATTTGCTCTGGAAGGTTGTTTGAAGGAAGAATGAGTCAAAGGATATCCAGTCCTTTGCTCACAATCCAGAAGTGACACATCAGCCCCATTTAAAAAACAAAAACAAAAATACAACCCTCACAATGCTTTATGACAGTTCACAATTTGAGGAAGGTGTGGTGTTTCTAAGGAATAGCTGGGATATTACGGATTAGGTGACAGATTTCATGATAATCAGCGATGAGCCGGTTGGTTTTACTTTTCAGGGAAAAAAAAATCAGATGAGTAATTGAGCAGTCCTAAATGGTTGCATAGGATGTTGAAAGTGGAATAATGGCGCTATAACAGTCTAGTGCAGAAAGGGCCCTTGTACTGTAGAAAGGAACTTCTCCGACAGAGGCGTTGTTAATCGAGCTGTGTCTATAACAGAGAGTCTCACAAACATAAGAACAGCCCGTGGGGTGACCTTTGAGTGAATCACAACCTTGCTCACAATTGCCTGGAGCTTGCCTGGAAAGCTCAACATGTCCTGAGGAGCTGATACAGGAAATATTTCATTTCCCAGCGTTGCCAGAACGAAAGCCAAAGAGACCCCCTGGACTTTTTATGGTTGTACAGAAGATGGCATTTCAGGACGCGTTTGACAAGCAACGCCTGTTGAAGTTCCATCTTCGGCACGAGAATTAAAGGCACGCGAGCCCTCTCCCGTTTTCACTCTGGCAACCTTGTATGTGCACGAGGGAATTCTGAGGCCGAGTGGAAAACGAGAAAAAGGGGAAAGATAGGAGACCTTGCAGAGAGAATGGGATAAATAAAACGAACCAGAGAAACACTGTCAGTCACTATTCAGTTAAATTGGCCAATGGACTGAATAGCTTGTGAGAACAGGGGTGGGAAACTGGGTCCCCCGGACCCATTTTAAGTGGCCCTCCAAGCTCCTGAAGCCCCAGGACCTCTCTGGCACAAAAAGATGAGGTAACCTTGGCCATTTCCACACTACACTGTTGTAGCGCTATTATTCCACTTTCAAATATCCTGTGGAATCCTGGGGTTTGCAGTTTAGGGAGGGGCATTGAGAATTCCCAGCCAGAGAGCTCTTGGGCCGCAGTAAACTGCAAACCCCAGAATTCCACAGGATGTTGAAAGTGGAATAATAGCACTACAACAGTGTAGTGTGGAAATGGCCCAATTTGCTGCACAAGCAGCAGTTGGAAGTTGCTGTCACTTACGGAAACCATGGATCCTTAGCCAGGGCTTGGAGATGGCAATTTTAGATTAGCCACCCACTTTTCTCTGGGTGTAATTTATAATCTGTCAACTGGGACTTTCCTTGCCAGTGGTGTCACGAGGCCACCCAAATTCCCATTTTGCGGTTCACCGCATGCTACTGTCCTTCTTAGCACTTGTTCTTACAGCTGGTGTGCCTGTCTATTGCAACAACAAACCAGTTTTGAAACCAGTTTCTCATTGCTCCCTACATCAACTTTTGGAAGTAGTATTTCTGGTCATGTATGTGCCTGTTGACTTACGGTGACCCTAAGAATTGCATAGGGTTTTCTTAGGCAAAGAATCTTCAAAGGTGGTTTTGCCAGTTCCTTCCTCTGAAATATATATCCCACAGCACCTGGTATTCATTGATTGCCTCCCATCCAAGTACTAACCAGGCCTGACCCTGCTTAGCTTCCACGATCAGATGGGGTCTGGTGCCTTTTGGGCATTGAGGCTCCCGTTTAGCGAAGACAGAGAGGGAACACCCACCTATTTTCTCACATTTACTCGGATACTTTAAGCGCCAGCCCAAATGGTTTTAACGCTCTGTTGTGCAAATCCATTAGCACCATCATCATTGGTTAAAGTAGCCTATGTTTATATTGCACTTCATATAAAATGATCTCATAACAATGATATATACAGATACACCTTAGGAGATGCGTGCCTGGGCATTACTTCTTTAAGAGAAAATTTGGCACTGGAGGCAGAAATAACACGGAAAGAAGACGGACAGGTTCTTACACCACATAAAAGAAGAGCAGTTCAATGTGTTAACAGCAAAATTTTCACTCCAAATTAGCAAATATGCATGTGTGAAATGATTTAACCAGGTTGCGTAAACCTCACATATGAAAATAGAAGCATTTTGAGCGTTCTATAGACCACCTGAAGGCTTCTTCCAAAATGCATCCAGGGCTAACTTCCCATTCACCAGCTTCCACTCCTCTTAAGATTTCCATTTTGGTGGCCAGACGTCTAGATCTAAACCTTTCTGGATGTAGCAGGCGAGGCAGCTTCTCTGCTCTCCTCTTTTCCATTTTGTGCAGTCCTCCATACATTGTTGTGGGATTGCAGCTCCCAGCAGCCTGAACCAGCATAGTCAATGGTGAGGAATGCTGGGAGCTGCAGTTCAACAACATATGAAAGATCACACAATTCCCACCCGCTATATTGAAAGTACACAAATGTTCATTTGTATCTACCTCATTCTCCTATACTGCTGCAGGCATTTTATTGCAATTCATTGTGCATTGAGCAGGCTGTGGGTGTTCTGCTATGCTCATAATAAATACTTTTCTTCTCTGGCTTTGCTCTACCAATAATGATCAATTATCGATCTTAACGGTTTCATTGGCCAATTTGTTCCAGCAGTTGTTCAGCTTGTTTCGTAGTGCTGTCAGCCGCTTTCCACATTCTTTTCAGTGGAAAGGCAAGGCACAAATGTAATAATAAACACAACAGAACAATCATCTCAGACCACAACCTGCAGCTTTCCTTGCATGCTGTAGCTCCCGGGTTTGATCCTTGGCACCTCCAGACAGAGCTGGGAAGGATCCTGGCCTTAAACCTCGGAGTGAACCCAGGGTGGGAACTGTGCGGTCCTCCAAAGGCTGGTGAAGTGCAGCTCCCAGTATCCACAATCAGCATAAGCAATGGTGAGGAATGCTGAGCGGGCCTCACAATAGCCTGTGGACAGCTTCTTGTTTCCACCTCCACCATCCCAGACTAAGAAGGCAAAGAGAAACTGCCTTGTTTCACTGTTGTTGTTATTGGAATCCTAGCTTGGCTACTTAGTTATATCTGCATAACTAAATAACATCTCCTGGCTGCACCCAAAGTCCACAGCCATCTTAAGAGCCAGAGCAGGCAAAAGAGGTGCATTCAGCTTCCAATTGGGATGCAAGAGGGATGACATTTGCAGCCCTTTCCCCCAGCAAGTGAGCCTGCGGCACTCAGAAGCAGGACACCGGTGCAAGTCACAAGCTTGCTTGCTGGCAGAGGCGGGGTGAGAACGTTGTCCTCCTTGCATCCCAAAGGGAGGTTAAACTCCTCCATCCAACCCAGAGGGTGAGAGGTCCTCACATATGTTCCCAGTAAGACTTTGGGCCTTTCTGCCCTACACTGGTATAGTGCTATTATTCCACTTTCGGCATCCTGTGGAATCCTGGAGTCTGCAGTTTAGAGAGGGACATTCTCAGCCAGAGAGCTCTTTGGCCTCAGTAAACTACAAACCCCAGAATTCCACGGGACATTGAAAGCGGAATAATAGCACTATAACTGTGTACTGCGGAAAGACCCTTTGTAGCCATCCCGAACACAGACCAGTGGCAGATCTGTAAATCTAGGCTGTGACTCCGAAACTGCAGTGCTGAATACCGACCATCACCATCTTTCTACTCACCAAGGTCTCAAACTCTATCGCCATCTCTGTTGCACCTTGGCTGGAGGCACGCACAAAATAAGCATCTCCAAGGAGGAGGTGAGGCTTTTTATAGCCCTGATGCCACGGCAAGAGACCTGCGGGCCATCTTTGAAGAGTGTCAGCCACTCCTCCCACGGGCACTGAGTCAGGCTTCCCCGTAAGCGCGACGTCACTCCTTGACCCGGGAGCTGGTGCTCAGGAGGAGTTGTGCCATCACACCACGGCACAGCCCGGGCTCTTTCTCTGTATCGACTTCTGTGAGGACTCAGCGCTGCCCAGCCGGTTAGCCAACAGGAACAGGAACACATTTCTCCTCGGAGCTTGAGTAACAAGATACTGTGACACGTGCTTCCAGCAGTTGCAGAAGGTGGTCTGGCTGAAAGAAATAGCTTGTTCCTTCCATATACTCCAACTGTCCTGATTTGCAGCAATCATTCCAATTAATTCTTCGTCACCTCTCCTCTGCAGCCGTTCTCTTCTCCTCCCTTTGACCTCAGCTTAGACCATTTCCACACTACCCTGTCACAGTGCTACTATTCCACTTCCAACCTCCTATGGAATCTTCAGTTTAGGGAGGAGCCCTTAGACTTCTCAGCCGGAGAGCTCTTTGGCCTTCTCAGCATCCAAGGCACGGGCAGCAAGGGCCGGCCGGTACAGCCACCAGGGCTGGACCTGGGGACAGGCACTGGGTCAGGAAGCCAAGGGTCAGGGCACGACGAGAGTCCAAAGCAGCAGTCTTCCAGGTAGCAAAGGTCCATGGGGCCAGAGGCAAGAAACAGGCCCAGGAGACAGGCAGGAAGTCAGAGTACAACAAGGGGTCAAGGCAGTGGAAACCGACCAGGTAACAAGAGCGCACAGGGCCAGAGGTAAACAATCCAAGTCCAAGGGTCAGCAGCTTCAGGACCACTGGAGACCCAGAAGAGGCTACAAGCAGCACTGGAGACCAAGTTACTGTGGCAAAGGCTGCAGAGAAACCCCGGCCCTTATATAAGCTGGCTGCCGGCTGCTCCAGCTGTCCCGCATCAGAGCAGCCAGCTGGGTCTGAGGAACTGGCAGGATCTTGCAAATAACAGGGTCAAGGCCCAGCTCCTTGCAGGTAGAATCCTGCAAGGACTTAGCCACAGACCAGAATCCTGAAGTCCTCGATAAACTACAAGCCCCGGAATTCCACAAGATGTTGAAAGTGGAATAATAGCAGTGTCGTGCAGAAACGGTCTTACTTCGGTTGCTGTACACTGAGCTCAAAGTGCAGAAGCGTTTTGCACTCAAATAACTCAGCAGCGGGGAGGGAAGCTGGTGAAACCTGGCCTTTCCCTGTAGAATTAGGCAAAAGCAAACTGCTGCAGCATCTCCTAACTTGTGTGTCCTTCCGGATGAATAATTTTTGCTACTTTGGCCAACGGTGATGTTGCACCCATCTTAATCTATGAAATGTTGGAGGACGTGAGTCTTGCTCATTTCTTGCCCAATAGAGGAAAATTTACTCCCTTGTATGGAACTGCCTGTGGAAGCAAGGGCTTTTAATCACAAGACCAAAGTACTGGATGACTCTTGTGGTTAGTTCATTAACGCCTTAACAGGAGCCCACACACTAGCTAAGATGTCACCCGGTCAGATCTCGTCTTGGACACATCCTCAGCGGGTGGCCTTCAATAAGATATTACCTCAGCTTCTTTAGTATATAACCACAGGATAACCACATTCATCTACCAAATTATCTTACAGTTCTTAATTGCTGCTAAGTTGACTTTGGTGCATAGTAATCCTATGAACGAGAGATTTCCAAGACACCCTATCATCAACAGCCCTGGTCAGACCTTGCAAACTCAGGGCCGTGGCTTCCTTGACTGAACTTATCTTCTTCCTCCTCTTTGTCGTTGTGTACCTTCTGGACATTTCCAACTCATGGCAATCCTAAGGTGATCCTATCACAGGGTTTTCTGTGACTGGGAGTATGTGACATGCCCAAGATCACCCAGTGTGTTTCCGTAGCCGAGCAGGGAAATGAACCCAATGCATTCTTCCTCTTTCCGTACTGTCTCCTACTTTACTTTATTATCATCTTTTCTAATTATTAATTTTTTTTTCCCATATGTGAGGTGGGTCGGTGCCATCCTGTTCTTCAACTCAGGTTGACACAGTATAGCCAAGATTCCACATTGTTTCAGCACAGCATAAATATCCACCAGCAAAATTACATTATGTATGCCAAACACCAACAAACCACAATGTATGTGGATGATGGTCAAGCACATGGTTGTTAATCCATCGTGCTACTCATTGTCCTTTAACTCTCTGCTGCATGCACAAGGGTCCCAGATGCACAACTCTGGGCCTTTCCGCACTAGACTGTTATAGTGCTATTATTCCACTTTCAACATCCTATGGAATCTTGAGGTTTGCAGTTTAGGAATTCTCAGCCAGAGAGCTCTTGGGACTCAGGAAGCTACAAACCCCAGAATTCCACAGGAGATTGAAAGTGGAATAAAACTGCTATAACAGTGTAGTGCAGAAGGCCCTCTGTTTATGCCACTGTCAGTTGGATATTGTGTGAAAAAAATCTTCGACATGTTTGTTGTAGTCATCGCTATTTTTTCTTTATTAACTTTAAAACCAGATACTTGTCTATACTCTCTTGAAATTTCTAACACAGTTTCTATACCTTCTTTTGGACCCTTTAAAAAGATTACCAAATTGTCTGCAAAGGTATGCAATTTAAATTCACTCCCTTTTATGCTAAGTCTTTTTATTTGGTCATGGTTCCTAATCCTTCTATTTAAGATTTCAAGCGTTGTCACAAATAATAGTAGTGACAGTGTGCATCCTTGTCTTCTTCCTTTCATTATTTTCATTGGTTTTGTGAGCTGCCTGGGGAGAAAGCTGGTTATTCAGTAGTAAGTAAGTAATTAAATAAATAAATAAGGAAGGAAATCTAGTGGGTCAGACAGGAATTAGGGGTTTGGGCCCCCGGATTTGAAGTTTCCACATCAAACAGTATCTTGGCTGGCAATTCTTTTAGCAAAGCTCTGCAGGGAGACAGGGGCTCAGGACGTGCCGCTAGAGAATTAGAGACCGAGCGTCTTCTCCCAGAAGAAACAGAAATGCTAAAGAGCCAAATAATTAAAGATGTTTATTGCTCGCATGGAGACGAGGGAGGCAGATTTGGAATAATGTGGCGCCTCCAAGGCTGTTCCACTTCTTTGGAATGGAAGAGAAACTAGGTGTGCCCTGCAGGGAGGGGGTGTTTTATCCTATTTAAATCTGGCAAAATAAACTTCCTTCCAGAGCCTGGCTGCAATCTTCGAGGGGTACTCCAATTGCCCAAGCCCCCAGCTAGTGGCAGGGACGGCCCCATTTAATCCTCTGCTGTCCCACTTTCTCAGCTGCTTTCAAACTGTCCCAGTTTCTCCCTCCCACTCCTTTATCATCAGCTTATTTTCATTGCTGCAAACTGAGTCCAAAGGGCCTTCCCGCACTACACTGCTATAGTGCTATTATTCCACTTTCAACATCCTGTAGAATTCTGGGGTTTGCAGTTTACTGAGAATTCAAACGGCCCCTCCCTAAGCTGAAAATCCCAGGATTCCATAGGATGTTGAAAGTGGAATAACAGCGTTAGAGCAGTGTGGTGCGGAAATGGCCAAAGTGCAAAAGTAGTTTACAGGGGTAGTGGGAGAGGAGAGTCGGCCTTGCCCTTCCCGGTAAGCTTATTTGGCCGGGTTTTTAAAATATTTTTCAGTTTCCTAAATTTAGTACATATATATCAGGGTTTCAACGCTTAAAACAGCAGTTATTGTGTGTTCTTCCTAATGCAAGATATTTTTTTTCTCCTCCTGTTGGATGGGCATGCTTTTTTGACCACACTGATGTTTTCCAGCCACGTGTACCCTGGTTTTCATCCGTGAAATGATGGAGGGTACGTGTTGGCAGAGAGCCAGGGTAGTGTGGTATAGTGGTCTGAGCTTTGGATTACAACTCTGGAGACCAGGGTTCGATTCTCACTCGCCCATGGAAAACCGCGGGGTGACCTTGCGCTCATCACACGCTCTCAGCCCCAGAAGACCTCATGATAGGTTCTTTTTAGGGTCTCCATAAATCAACACACAACAGCAATAACTATGCAGTGGCCACCTTGGCTAGTAGATTCTGAGAAGAGTAGTAAAAAAAAAATTTTTTTTCAGTGTTGTACTCTACTACATCTGGGGGGAAAAAAATCCACAACCAAAGCCAAAAAAAAAAACATTTTAAGATTCTAAAGAGCTACTGAACGCTGTTTTTTTGTTTTGTTTTGCTGTGGATGATTGATTTTGCATATAACTCTTTTGGAAATACCTATTGCAAAATCTCTTTTCCAAGGAACTCAATGTGGTTCAGCTTTTCCGCCTTTCCACAGGTTAGACTGAAATCCAGTGGCTCAGCCAGAGTCACTGGGCAAACTCTGTGGCTAAGAAAGCATCTGAACCCAGATCACCCCATTTTTAGGGCGCCATGCTAAGCACAATAGTATGCTGCCTTTAACACATGTTGTTGTTATTGCGGCATTCCTTCAAGTTGTTTCTGACGTATGTTGAATCCCTGCTTAGTCATGAATATCCACTGGCAACCTTGGGGAAGTCACACTCTCTCAGCCTTAAAGGGGAGGCAATGGCAAACCTCCTCAGAATAAACGGTCCGAAGAAAATCACAGGGGAAGGTCACGAAAAGTCAAGAGACCATTTCCACACTGCACTGTTATAGTGCTATTATTCCACTTTCAAAATCCTGTGAAATCCTGGGGTTTGCCGTTTAGGGAGGGGCATTTAGAATTCTCAGCCAGAGAGCTCTTTGGCCTCAGGAAACTACAAACCCCAGAATCCCACAGGAAGTTGAAAGTGGAATAATAGCACTATAACAGTGTAGTGCGGAAATGGCCAGAGTCAACTGACAGGGACCTAACAGCAGCGGCAAAACCGCAGAAGACAGTCCGCCCCTAGAATTAGGCCTGTCACTTTGAGATTTTTATTCTCTGCGTTGGAAAACCTAGCAGACTGGTCCTCCTTAGATTTTTTTAGACTATACAATCCCCATTCATGCCCCAGCACAGCTGCTCAGTTGTAAAGATAGGGATAAATCATCCAAAGACACAAGATTTCTCCCAGCGGTACGCAAAAAGAAGTCTCCGTTACCATAAGATGCTTTATTGAAGCTGCCATTTAAAATTAGATTTTGATTTCAGGTCAAGGGCAGGTCCCAAGACCATGAAAGGAAGATATAGAGGGGTTTGGCCGGTGCTTTATTTCTTTCTCCTCTGTCTCCCTGCCTCCCCAGCTATCCTGTTTTCGAAGTTTAGAACTGGACATAAGAAAGGACGACATCCCCGTCAATCTCGAGGGTGTTAACGTGCTGGAAGTTGTGGAAACGGTGGTTGTAGTTGAAGAGCGGCTGGCCGTTGGCAAAAACCTTGAACCGCTGGTTTCCACATCGGATGGACAGCTGTTATAAGGAGAAAAGATAGCGTGGGCGTTAGATCTAAGGAAATGGCACACAGAGCATATTTTAACAAACCGGGTGTCCTATTTTCAAACTTCCATGGAAGTTTCTCTGCTACATACAGTCCTGGCATTCAGATCGTGTTGCAAGTATTTATTTTTTTAAAAAAGAAGGAAGTCAGTACAGAGCTATAAATACAATTTACACACATTGGTATCCTAGCATTTTAAAATTATCCTGTCCATCAACAGAAAGCTTGTCAAAGCTTATCAAAATTGGTTAAAAAACACAATTGATCTAGGATTGCAAAGATACCAACTGGCACTCAGTATTGCAGTCATGGATTTGTAACTTAGAAGTGTGGATTTATTAGTGCTCTATATTCACTAACACACTGTCACTGTAAAAGCACTTAAATGCCACCCCGGACCACCCTAAGAGCCAGCAATCGAATTGGGCAAAGGAGGCCTTTGCAGCTGCCAACTGGGGTACAAAGAGGATGATGTGTTCACCTGCCAGTGAGCAGGGCTGTGACAAGGGCTGTTTCCGCACCAGCCTGTTCTAGTGCTATTATTCCACTTTCAACATCCTATGGAATCCTGGGGCTTGCAGTTTAGGGAGGGGCCTTTGAGGTACAGAAACGGCCAAGGGCTTGGGATGGGGTCCTGCTTCTGATTGTGGCAGCCCCACTCGCCGGTGGAAAGAAGGTGGAGACGCCATCTTGGCAGCTGAAGAGACCTCCTTTGCCAGATCTGGCTGCCTGCTCTTTAGGTGGGCTGGTTTGTTTTTTTGGCTGGAATTGAACTCAGCGCCTAGGAGAACACTCACGTCAAAGTACTGCCCAGCCTGGAAGGGGTTGAAAGGGAGTTCCCGCTCTTCGGGGCCCCAGCGCCCACCTAGGAAGCTGTTTCGTACTACAGCTCGCTCATCCATGCGGGGGTTGATGTGCAAGACGATCTCTTGGCCGGCTTTGAAGTTGATCCGGAATCTGCGAGAGGCAAGAACAGACAGAAGGATGGCATCACCTGCACTGGATCAACTCACTGGCCAAATCGGATTGCCGTTGAAATCCAGTGGCTAATCCTAACCGAAAAACAGAACCACTGAAGCAAATGCTGAATGGTAAATGAGCACACCGTGTAAATACTACTGATTTGGTGGGTTTACTTTACACATCCGCACACCCCTTGATACATTATTTAAAAAAAAGAACTTACTGTGTTTACTGGTGTATAAGACTCATTTGTCCCCCCCAAAAAATACGGTTTGAAAATGGGGTGCCTCTTACACACAGTTGCGTCTTATATGCCAGTAAATATGGGTGTTAGTATTTTTTTAAAGTAATTCATTGCCATTACTCATTGCAATGCTGGAGAAGAAGTCCTTGCATTGCTTGTTACTTTTCATGACTGCTTCCGATTCTCATAACAGAGATTGTTGTTGGTGACGGGTCTGGAAACATCAGTCTGCAGCACCCCGATCGACAAGAGAACAGATCCCTGTCGCCTGCAGCAGCTGCTGCCTGGTAAGTCAGGACGGAAGACTTTTTACGGTCCCTATGTTTTCCCTACGCTATTGAACACACAGGGATGATGAATGCAAAGCAGTTATGTATGCACGACTCTAGGTTACGCATTTGTGATTGCAACCATGAATTCTAGTCTATCACTTTTCCTCAAACATTCAGACAAAAATACGGTGAAAAATACCTCTTAGCGTTTTGTGGGACGAATCCTCTCACCACGACGGTCCTCTTGGATCCCAGCCCTCCAGGGAAATTGCCAACGTAGGGCACTTGCTAAAAGAGACGTTTATAACTACACTTAGAAGCAAGAGGGATGGAAGGGTAAATTGACCCAAACAGAAATAAAAATAACTCTTTCAGATGTGCAAGCTGGGAAAGCACCCAAAATTCTGGTCATCAGTTGGGCTGGCTCCGGCCTCGCCCTCCTCGCCGCCATTCTCTGGCGGTATTATTTCAGGCCTACTCATCCTATTTTTAATTACGGTGTGCTTTAATAACGATGTATTGTAATTATGGCATATTCGTAATTTAAACGGTTTTATCTTTTAGTGTATTTTAACTTAATAATGCATTTTAATTGTACTTTAGTTTATGGTGTATCCTGCCTTTATGCCTTATTCCTCATCACTAATCACAAGACAGTTAGGAAGATCTGGGTAAAGCACTAAAGATGACATTTTTGGTTTCTTTCTCTCGCTCTCCACCATCAATGAGCTTTTACTTCTACTTTTTGATACCGATGCAGGCAACTTTCTGTCAAACGAAGGACAGAGATACCCACAGAACTCCTCTACTGGACACTTACAGTATATAAAAAAAATCTTTTTCTCTCACACCTCACCTTCTGTTTCTGTATTCTAGCCCTCATTGTTCACAGTGAAAATGGAGTAGCTGTGCAAGTACCAAGAAATGTGTGAACTGCGCACACATCCACGTGGGGTTGCTAAACTGAAAACCGGAGGGAGCTCCTGTGCCCTTTAACAATCGCGTAGAAAGAGGGATTTCAGCAAGTGTTGCTTTTTGGGCGACCAGGTAACCAGTGACATTTACTGAATTTCCTGCTTATACAGAACCACCAAAAGGACAGGAGCCCTCCTCGGTTTTCAATCTGGCAACCCTACGTACCTGCGCCTACCAGCCTCCTCTTCAGCCCTCTGTTTTCCAGTTTGTACCACTCGGAGGATTAGGCAACGTTCCTCAGTCAAAAGACAGAAAGCCTGGAAAGAATATACTGGCAAGGAGCCCCTCCGTACTTACTGGGTGGTAGGAAGCTGGGCCAGACATCATCTGGGTGGGAAAGAAAACGAAACAGGTTGTCAGCTTTTTCAGACATAGCAATACCTTCAGCATCTTTTGGAGCGCCATCGTCACCGCTGGAGAGAAACAGCTGACTGAAAACACAGCCAGAGCCTAATCTCGGTTCATCCTCATCCAGTTGGGGGTCACTGTTAGATTGGGAATCCTGGAACTTGCCCAAGGAGGGCCTTGAAACCAGGTGTCCTCCATCTAAAAACAGCCCATAACAGAAAAGGCAAACGAGCAACTTCACTTATTTCCACAGCTAAGTCGGTTCACTCATCAGTCATATAGAGCCTTTTCGCACTGCACAGTTATAGCCCCATGATTCCACTTTAACTGCCATGGTTTCTGGCGGCACGCACACCACACCCATTAACGGAGTACTACTGGTGGAAGAAAGGATGAGCCATCCACACCCAAACTGGTTACCGAATTGTTGCAGGAAAGGGAGAGGTCATGAACAGAGTATTTCCCCTCTGAAAAACAAACACACTTTCAACAACCTTGCAACTCAACAGTGCCTGGAGAGCAACAAGTTGTGTGATAAGGCTGAGACAAAAATGGGACTAAGGCATCACTGTGATGGTATAATATCACAATGTGATCAAACTCTTAGGTGTGCAGTGGATTAGATCCTTTACTGCCCCTGCTTTCCTTGTGTTGACTACTTACGGGAAGGTTTGATGGTGGGTATCCAGGACCTGGTCCCATACCCTAAATAAAAAGAGACAGGTATAATGAGGTGGGGGAAGGCTAGATTATATCTTGTGGTCCAAGCTGAGGTTAGGACAGGAAACCTGCTGGTCCTTAGAGATACGAGCTAAATGTATTGGTGGTAGGTAGAAAAATAGACACCCGTGGTTCTTAGCCATTTGAAAATCTAACAAAAGTGATGGATCTCCACTCCATCAGACAGCAAGCGTGATGGTTTGTATGTTACCTATGCCCTCCAGCTTTCCACAGATGAAAAATGGGATACAGGTGGCCAAGAGTGTGGTTGTGAGGACAAAAGTTATTAATGTGGAAGGAAACACAAGTTAGGAGAGGCTGCAGCAGTTTGCTTTTGCCTCAGCTTACTGGGAAGGACAGGCTTCAGCCTTCGCCTCTCCCTGCTGCTGAGTTGAGTGGAACCTACGTTTGCCTGTTGAACTCAGTTCGCAGCAACTGAAGTAGGTTGAGGACAAGCAGAGAAAATGGGAAGAGGAGAAAGAAACCAGGTCCTTTTAAATGCAGTTGATAAAGTGGGAAGACAGAGGACCAAGCAGGACTCTCCCTGCAAACTGGGACAATTGAGGCTTATGCACAGCGGCATCCGTGCCACCTGATTCTTGTTAGGAGCAAAGCAATAATACAATTTAACATAAAAAAGAGCTCTTTGTGGAAAGATCGTGTTCAAAGTAACAAGAAGAAAATAGAAGGAGGCGGAATCATTCTGTACTAGCTTGAGATGGATACTCTAGTTTTAAAAAGTAGCAGTTCTTTTATTCTAAATGGGCGTCTGTGCATATAAACAAGCACATACATCATTTATGTGCTCCTGTGGCCTCTTTCTTGGAGATTAACCAGCCTGCACATGAGCCAAACACAGAACCTGTCTTTGCGTCATGCTCCCACTGAGTGACTTCTCTTTGCAATACTCACCGGCATTCCCACTGGTGGATGGGGCTGTCCTGGCATCCCCTAAGCCAAAGAGAAAAACAGAGGGCGAAATCAATGGAGATGGGAGAAGTTTAGTCTTGGGATCTGGCCACTATTGCTGCTCCATATGGGAACAGAGGGAGCCGCCACACTAGAGTCTTGCTTTAATCCATTTCATCGTATTTCATTGATCAGTTTGTTCTTGGCTTCACGTCAGCCTGCACATGAGCCAAACACAGAACCTGTCTTTGCGTCATGCTCCCACTGAGTGACTTCTCTTTGCAATACTCACCGGCATTCCCGCTGGTGGATGGGGCTGTCCTGGCATCCCCTAAGCCAAAGAGAAAAACAGAGGGCGAAATCAATGGAGATGGGAGAAGTTTAGTCTTGGGACCTGGCCATGATTGCTGCTCCATATGGGAACAGAGGGAGCCGCTACACTAGAATCTTGCTTTAATCCATTTCATAGTATTTCATTGATTAGTTTGTTCTTGGCTTCGTGGCGGTGGCACTGTTAGCTGCTGGTATTCTTCTTGTTGTTAAATGCGTGCTGTGTTTTCTACTGTTCTGTAGAAACATACCTGAGACCCTGTGTGATGCAATGGTTTGAGCAACGGACCCTGGAAACCAGGGACTGAAAGCCCACCGCCTCCCCGCGCCCGCCCTTTTCCGATCCGGGTTACTCACTCCGGCTCCCATCACGGCGCCACCCATGATGGTCATGGACTGGAGCTCCAGGTCTCCATCAGCGCTCACCACTTGCACCCGTTCTGGGGGGATTCTGTGGACAAATTTGCAGAAGGGGTTCCTGTTCACCAGGATCTAGACAAGGAAGCAAAATAAGGAGTAACTGGCATCGCAGTAATCTGAATCTACAGCAGTACCCCTTTATCCATGATGGATATGTTTGAAGACCACTCACCCCCCATGGATACCTGAAACCACGGATCCAGCTTTGCAAGGACCGAAGGAAAACTTCATACTATGGGATAGAACGTAGTGTCTCTGTGGTCCCTGCAGAGCTAGAGGGCGCCATGGAGACTACTGGAGAATCTGAAGCCTCTCCCTGGCTATTTCCACACTACGCTGTTATAGTGCTATTATTCCACTTTCAACGCCCTATGGGATCCTGGCGTTTGCAGTTTAGGGAGGGACCTTTAGAATTCTTAGCCAGAGAGCCCCTTGGCCTCAGGAAACTACAAACCCCAGAAGTCTACAAGAGGTTGAAGGTGGAATAATAGCACTGTAACAGGGGAGGGTGGAAATGGGGTGAACCTAGTTCGCCGTGAAGGATGTAAGAGGAAAAGTGGGAGGAGGGGAGAAGAACCGGGTCATTTTAAAAGCGGTTGAAAAAGTGAGAGGACAGAGATGTATTCAGGACTGTCTTTACCAAATCAGGACAATTGAAAGGTTTATAGAATCAGGGAGTTGGGAGAGACCCCAGGGGCCATCCAGTCCAACCCCCTGCCATGCAGGAACACCCATCAAAGCACTCCCGACAGATGGCCATCCAGCCTCTGCTTAAAAACCTCCAAAAAAGGAGGAGACACCACACTCCGAGGCAGCCGATTCCACTACCAGACAGCTCTGACTGTTAGGAAGTTCTTCCTGAGGTTCAGGCGGAATCTCCCTTCCTGCAGCTTGAATCCATTGCTCCTTGTCCTGGTCTCTGGAGCAGCGGAAAACAAGCCCACTCCCTCGGCAACATGACATCCCTTCAAATATTTAAATATGTCTATCTTGTCCCCTCTTAACCTTCTGTTCTCCAGGCTAAACATCCCCAGCTCCATAAGCCGCTCCTCACAGGGCTTCATGGCTTCCAGACCCTTCACCATTTTGGTCGCCCTCCTCTGGACACGCTCCAGCTTGTCGATATCCTTCTTGAATTGAGGTGCCCAGAACTGGACACAGGATTCCAGATGAGGTCTAACCAATGCAGAATAGAGTGGTGCCATTACCTCCCTTTATCTAAACACCATACTCCTATTCAATAATATTTTTATACTATTTTTAATGTATTTATGATTGTTGCAATTTAGTGTGTTTAACCAAACTGTTTATTTAATTCTTTTTTTAAAAAAACTTTGTATCAAATAGGCTTTAGTGTACTTTTTAAACTTAATGTGAGCTGTCTTGGGTCGCTTGCTGAGAAGAAAATAAGAAAGAGAGAGAGAGAGAGAGAGAGAAATAAAGTCCAATCAAACTTCAGCTTAGAGACAAAGGGCCCTATCACACTATGCTATTATAGTGCTATTATTCCACTTTAACTGCCATGGATCCATCCTATGGAATCCTGGGATTTGCAGTTTAGGGAGGAACATTTAGAATTGTCAGCCAGAGCTTCTGGGCCTCATGAAACTACAAATCCCGAAATTCTACAGAATGTTGCCATGGCAGTTAAAGTGGAATAATAGTGCTATAAGAGTGTAGTGTGATAGGGCCCAGAGATTGGAAAACAATACTTTTTTTTTGGACTATAACTTCCAGCCTCCTATGGATTACAACTGCCAGTACCCAACATATCAGCTGGCAGATCCTGAGCGGTATAGCGCCCAAAGGGAACCTTTTCCAGGCTACATGACAAACCCATTAGGTTGAAGTCTTGGGCCATTTCCGCACTAGACTGTTATAGTGCACTATAGTCCACTTTCAACATCCTATGGAATCCCGGGCTTTGCAGTTTAGGGAGGGGCCTCAAAAGCCTAAACTGTAAACTGCAAATCCCAGGATTCCATAGGATGTTGAAAGTGGAATAATAGCACTATAACAGTCTAGTACAGAAGTGGCCTTAAATGTTTGTTAATCCAGACACACCTGGTATCCGTCATTGTTGACAATGAAGATGATTTCAAAGTGCTTGTCCTTTTGGAGGGGCATGCTCTGGTGCTCCTCTTTCGCCCACTTTCCCCCTTGGAAGGAGTTTAAGACAACCTTGTCTTTGCCATCAAAGCGGGGATTGAAATGGAGGGCAATGTCAGCTCCATCCTGGGGACCGCAGGCAAAATTCACCCGGAATCTGGAAGGAGAAAGAAGGAAAGAAGGTGATGGAAAGATAGGAAACAGTAAGTGATCCGCTTATTCCAGTCTCTCCAACTGTCTTGATTTAGCAGGGCCAGTTCCAATTCAACTTCCACCTCCCACTTTTTCAGCTGCTTTTAAATTGTCCCTGTTTCCCAAAGTGAACCCTAAAGTGGGGCTTTACCTCTTGGTGTGACGTGGCACCAACCCTTGCACGTAGACGGACATCCCAGGACGGAGGCCACCAGGGATCGGCTGGTTATAAGGGAGGGTCTGAAAAGCAAGGCAGAGAGATAGGCATCAAAACACTGAACCAATCCCCAAATTATTTGTCATACCCTCCAAAATCTGTCAGATGAAAACCAGAATATGTGTGGTAGCGCAACATCAGAGTGTGGTCAAGACGGCTAAAGTTATTAATCGAGAACACACAAGCTAGGAGAAGCTGCAGCAGTTTGCTTTTGCCTGAGCCTGCTGGGAAGGGTACATTTGTGCCTCTCTTTTTCCTCCTGTTGAGCTAACCGAGTACAAACCACTTTTGCATTTTGGACACAGTTTGCAGCAACTCAAGTAAACTGGGGATATATGGAGAAAGTGAAAGGAGGAGAGAGTAGCTGGCACGTTTTAGAAGAAGCTGAAAAAGTGGGAAGACAAAGGACTAATTGGGATCTTCCCTGGCAAACTGGGACAATTGGAAGGTATGATTTTTCAACCTGCAGCAACCCTTCCTATCTTGGCACCTTTTAGATGCATCAAGTATAGGATGCTTGAGTTTGTAGTCAAACATATCTGGAGGGTAAGGTAAAGGTAAACCTTTAAGGAAATCTGGCAGCTCTCCAGCTTCATAAGACACAGAGTTAGCAGCATTTCTGTGGATGAACTTTGGGACGGGCAGAAGAGAAATATCTCCCCACAAAGATGTAGCTACAGAGGAGGCAAAATTAGGGCATTGCCCCTGTGAATTCTCCCCCCCACGTTAAAACTTCTTTCAGGCCAAACTTGCTAGCAGTGCAACAGTTTAAAACTTCGTCTGAGCATTTAGAAATATAATTTAAGCATCCAAAGGAAAAGGGCAGGCCAATTTGCAAGGGAAGATGTACCTGTGTAAAACAAGACTTCTAGCTTTGCAGTGTTCACAATGCCTCAATTTCTGCAATGCTAGAAAGCTGGAGATGGAGGGTGGGGAGGCAGTAACCCTACTGGGGGACAATACCTTCATCCTCCCCATAGATAAGCCTCCCATCTCCTGAAAAATCTGTTGGTCTGTTGCATATCTTCAGAAGTGACAAGCACCCAAGCCTCTCCAGGGAAAGCATTGTTATCTCTGAGGGTTTCTCAGCAAACTTTGACTCCTGGGTCCTCCAGCAAAAGAGTTCTGTGTGGAATGCCTCTTGTTCCATCTTGCAACCAGCCCTGCCATCTTCCAGCTTGGCTAGAGCCAGCCCTGGACACTTTACTGGGTGACGTGAGCTGGAAACGGACCTGGGGTTTCAAGAACATCCGGTGGATGGGATACAGGTGTATCGGATGAGAGGAAATCCACCCGTATGTGTAAGGGGTTCTTGTGCAGAGTGGCTGAAAACAACAACTGCTTTCCTATCCCTGATTCATAGTAGGGGAATATTGCATCTGCCCCCTCAACTCCTTTTTTTTTTTTAGCTCTTCCTCTTGTGTCTGACTTTACAGGATCAAACAGGCATCTATAGAAACCAGTTTGTTAATTGTTAACCCATCCTGCGAAGAAAAAAAGAGAGGGCTGGGTGGGGTTGCCAGGTTCGAGTGGCTGACCGGTTCTGCTTTTATGCACGATATTGGCAGTACATTGGATGGTTGGTTGCCCTTATCAGATCTCTGCGGGCATCAAAGTTTAAAAAAAAAAATCAAGGAAGGAGAAAATTGCAGTGGAAGCTGCCAACGCTTGCTGGATCGAGCTGGCAAGATCAGTCAGAATCCTGTGAGAGCTTTGGCCAGCCGTTGCTGGAACTGGCACAAGTCTGAAGGAGAATAAAAGTTCATTCGAGTCGGCCAAGCTGTGACAACCCAAACTGGGCACCTGGCTGCACACAGGGAATATGTTGAGGAAATTGACTAGCGAGGCAGGGTTGTGCAAAGAAAGAAAGCGTTAATCTGTTAAATGAAGTGAATAATTGACAAATGCTTCTGTCTCCATGTTAGGGGGAACAAAGAGCAACGGAAAAGGTACACATCCCCATAGGTGCTGCCATCATGTCAGTACCACAGAGATTTTGTTGCGTTCAGTTTAGCACCTTGCTGCAGTGAGCAAGCCCATGTTTTTTCACATCTTCAACCTCAAAGGGAACCCCTTGACACCATTTTTATCTGCTGAGGAACGCCTTATTCATTGCAAAGGATTCTGGAATCCATCCTGGCAGACTCCCGTGACTAGGGCCATTTCTGCACTAGACTGTTATATTATTCTACTTTCAACATCCTGTGGAATCCTGGGGTGTGCAATTTAGGGAAGGGCCTCAAATTTCTGCAACCAATTGACGACTTTCTTGTTCTCGCAGGCCTTTGAGAATTGAACTTTTAGGTCGAAACAGGCCTTGAATAACATCCTAGGGTTTTTTTTAATTGCTTTTAATTTTGTTTCCCAATTGGTTTTAATCTTTTGCTAGTTCAATTACTTTCTAACTTTTGTGAACTTCTATCTATGTTTGTCTTTAATTGCTGTAAGCTGCCCCAGGTCCCAAACTGGAAGAAAGGCAGGATCTAAATAAATGTAACATAGTAATATTTATTATTGTGGACAATTTGTTAATTTTACAGTGAAACACATGGCTAGGTTAATTGAAATCGGTATTTCCGTTTGGTACTTCAGGAAAACACAAAGTTGTTAACAGCAACTTCCTGGTTGTCAATTCTGCCATGACTTTCTACTGTCCCCTTTTGCTATTTTGAAAACCCGGCAAGGGGAAGTCTTGGGAAATATTCTCCTGACTTATAGCAGGGGCAGCATCACTGGGCACTTGGTATAGTCCCTGCTAGAACTGGGGACCTGGTGCCAATCTCTAGGAGACTCTGTTCCACCCCAATTCCTCCTCCATGCAGTCACCTGCACAGTTGCTAGAAGAGTGAGCAAGAAGATCGAGAAGGAGAGATCAAGTTTGCAAATCTTGTTCGCCTCTAGCTAGCTAGCTATCGTTGTTAAATACTTTTTACTTGGAATTATAATACATTACAATATAATTGCAGTGACTGGTGACAGGGAGAGAGGGTGGCACGTTTGCTTTGGGCGATAGACTTCTTACAGATAAAAAAGCGGGATTAGAAATAAAAGATGGATTTGGTATGAAAAGTGCTGGAAGGGTGCCTTAACATCAGGATGGAAAACATTTAAACTCATAGAATTCATACGTCGGTTCCTTAAGAACCAGCATCCGACCCGCCTGCTTAACATTGAATGAATATTTGAGTTTTGCAGACGATAAGACCGGAAGCACAGTGAAGTCACAGATCTAAGGAGGACGAACACTCACCGGGTTGTATACTGGCATATAACCGGGCGCTGGGACGTAAGCCATGGTGCCGGCAGGAGTCTTGCCTCTTCACTGGAACGGATCAAGAGCAGATGCGGGTAAAAAAAAAAGGAAGCAACCCAACTGAATACTTTTATAGCACCAGGGCTATAGGTGGGTGGAGCGGCCGAAGGCTTGGCACCGGCCCACCTATCTTAGCCGGTAGAAAGTTCAACACACTTGCCTACCTTCTTCTCCACCCCAGCCTCTCCCCATGGAAGCAACAGGAAAATCCCCATTGTCCTTTCCCCTGATCTAAAGTCCAGGGATTTTGATCCAGTTTGCCCAGCGAAGCAGTTAGAGATGTGAAGGCCTGGAGAGGAGAAACAGGAAAAAGAAAAAAAAAAACGGGGGAAAAACCATTCCTTACCTTTTTTAAAAGCTTTTTTTTTTTCCTGGAAAAATTAGAGGGAAATGAGATATGGAATGTTTTGTTTTAGACTGATGAATAAAAGGTGGTGACATATTTACTGCTCCAAAATTATTCCTAAAAAATAAGTAAGAGAAGGACTTGTATGTAAGTCTATGCACAGTAGTTGTATTATTAGAATCCTGGGATGTGTAGTTTGGGGAGGCACTGGGAGATTTCTGACAGAGAATTATAACTATCTCACCAAACTACAAGTCCCATGATTTCATAGGATGTAGCAATGGCAGTTAAAGTGGCATCAAAGTGCTATATTTGTGTAGTGTGAAAGAGGAAAAGGAGAGAGATAAGAAGTTCAAAGGCCTTCTCAAACACGATTGCAGAGCACTCCATACATGCCCAAAGCCAATTCTGGACAAGTTCCTACATTATACAGATGATAAGCTGGAACATGTCCAGAGGGCAACCAAGATGGTAAAAGGCCTGGAAACCATGCCCTGGGAGGAGTAGCTTAGGGAGCTAGGTATATTTAGCCTGGAGAAGGGGAGGTTAAGAGGTGACATGATAGCTATATTTAAATATTTGAAGAGACGTCATATGGAAGATGGAGCAAGCCTGTTTTCTGCTGCTCCAGAGACTAGGACACGGAGCAATGGATTCGAACGTCAAGAAAAGAGATTCCACCTAAGCATTGGGAAGAACTTCCTGATGGTAAAACCAGTTCAACAGTGGAATATTCAGCCTTGGAGTTCAGTGGAATCTCCTTCTTTGGGAGTTTTTAAACAGAGGCAGGAGGGCCATCTGTCAGGAGCACTTTGATTGTGCATTCCTGCATAGCAGGGGATTGAACTGGATGGCCTTTGGGATCTCTATGATTCTTTAGATCCTCCCGCAGCCCTCTCTGGCTGTTAAGAAGGAGATTTCGGCTGCTGCTGTTTATTAGTCCAGTTGAGAAGCGGGTAGGCAACAAAGAGGTGGCCGATCCTGGCTGTAAGGGGCAGAGAAACGAGGGTGTTCCCATCCTGGGTCAGTAAACGGCAGAAGCGGCTTGCCACGGAGTTTGAGCTCCATGCGGGTGGGGTTAGCTTTTGGACAATAAGAGGCTACTGAATAGGCGCTTGAGCCACTCCTCAAAGAAAACATGTATTCCTATAACCCTGAGCATACGTCACCAACAGGATTCCAGTCTTTATTACACCATGCGTTCCAGGGCTGAGCCGTAGCATTTAGCAAATGCAGCAAACTCCAAACCCAAGCTCTCTCTGTATTTACTTTTGCCTAAGAAACTGTGACAACTCCTTCCCAGGTCAGCCACCTCTGGGGGGTGGAAAAAGCATCCTGTTGGGAACAGGTAACGTCCTAAAGCCAATTCCCTCAGGGCGGGGGGTGAGGGGCGGGTGGGTGACGGAGGTAATAGGCGGGCGTGTTATTTGCCAACGCCGGGTTGGGCAGCTGAACTGAATTGTCAGCAAATAAACCTCGGGGCCTCGGATTATGGGACGGGGGCACCTCACTGGGTGAGGCGATGGGTTTCCACAGAAACCACCTTTGGGTCAAGGAGGGATGGGCAGCTTCGCACGCTGGGCAGAGGGTACCGTGCGGGCCACTGGAGGAGGAAGAAAAGGTGCGTGGCACAGACAATGGACAGATTCAGCTCTCACAAACGGTGACAACGCCCTGCCGGTTGGACTCTGGCCTGTGGGGCTGAGCAGCGGGGAGATGGCACAGAGGGAGGCGGCACGCCAACGGGGGACGTGGCACCATCTTGGTCAGGAGACAGATGCGTAGGCGCGTAGGTGGGAGGGTGTGGAAATATACCTGCTTTCACCAACGGCCACAGACTTCTCCCACATTCAGCCCCCAAGTAGCCAGGTGTGCTGCTCTTTCTGTTCACATTACAGCCTTGTGTGGTGGTTAGGGTGCTGGACCAAGATTTGGAAAATCCAGGTTTAAGTCCCCAGTTAGCCATGGTGCTCCTCGGGTGACCGCGGGGCCAGCTTTTCTCCCTTTCTCTGTCTCTCTCGGCTTGACCTACCTCGCAGGATTATTGGCGAGAATAAGCTGGTTGGAAGTGTACCCTGTCCTTTAAGCTCTTTGGAAGAAAGATGGGATCAAAATGCGAGTAATAAAGATTAAAATAAGCTTACCGTTCTTGCAACGAGAGAAGTTTTCACCTAAATGTTAGGAAGAACTTCTTGAATGTAGGTTTGACAGTGGAACTGTCTGCCTCGGAGTTCTGGTGGAATTCCCTTCTTCGGAGGTCTTTCCACAGAGGTTGGCTGGCATTCCTGCCTCGCAGGAGATTGGACTGGATGCCCTTTGCAATCCCAGGCCTGTGATTCCATGAATTCAGGGCTGACTAAACACCCAATACTTAGAACAATAGGAAAAGATCCTATGATCTTGTGGAGAGTTTTGGATCAGAAAATGGCCCGACACGTGGCAGGCACGTCTCTTTTAGTGCCTGTTTGGGAGGTTGGGAACCACCCGAAAGCCAGCTGCTTCAACAAAGAATGAAGATGATGCATAGCTATTCTGACTGGTAGCTGTGGATGCCCCCGCATCCTTCATGAATTTAGCCAATCCCTTTTTAAAGCCACCACATCCTGTGGCATTGAGTTCCGCAGTTTAACTGTTGTTTCGTGTCAAATCAACCCTAATCTATGACAACCTTATTCAAGTTTTCTTGACAAGATTTATTCCAATGCTTACCATTGCCTTCCTCTCAGTCTGAGCAAGTATGATTCACACAAGATCCCCCAGTGGGTTTCCTGGCTGAGTAGGAATTTGAACTCTGGTCTACCAGTGTGGTATAGTGGTTTGAGTATTGCGCTACAGCCCTGGAGACCAGAGTTCAATTCCCTGCTCAGCCATGGAAACCCACTTGGACATGGCACACACTCTCAGCCCCAGAAAAAACTGTGATAGGTCTCCTTAGGGTTGCCATAAGTTGGAAACGACTTAAGGCCACAACAACGATCAAGATCCTAGTTCAACACTCAAACCACATCATGTGGTTTTAGTGTTCTGAGAGAAGCTTCTCTTTTTCCACTTTCTCCTTACCATGCATAATTTGCTTCCAATTATGCTGTTAAATGTGCTTTAATACAATGTTTTCCATCCACTTCCTTTATTCCTGCAAATAAGATAGTAAATGTAGAAGCAGAATCAAATGGATGTGGGTTAAAAGGTTTCAGAGAAATTGTTTAGATCTAACCAGTATATATTGTTGCCTTGGTGCATTGTTTTAGTCTTATTTGGGGGATTAAAATTATGTAATTTAAGAAAAAAAACCTCTTTTGAGTATTCCTTTAGGTCTTAGAGTTTAGAGGAAGGCTTCTCATCCGGCTAGAAACAGACACCTTCCTGTGCAGAAGCAGTCAACCAGAATAACGGCTTCTGCCAGGTTACTACTCGTTATCTATCTATCTATCTATCTATCTATCTATCTATCTATCTATCTAAAAATGTTATTTACTATAATATTTTTAGACTACCTTTTAGCTCCAACAAGGACCAGAAAACTGGTTTATAAAAAGCACACAGAAACAAGGAAGTTCACCATGACAAATTAAAATGGAGCAAATTTAAAAGGCAAAGTGGCTGAATTTAATGGAGACTAGGATAAAATTGTCTTTTATGCCTGTCTCTGCACATTCACGTACCTTCCAACCTTTCACAGATGAAAACTGTGGGGCCAAGAAGAAGAAAATGTCATCAAGATGGCAAATGTTATAAATGAGGGAAAATACACAGTCCTATCAAATCAGGACAGTTGGAGGACGTGTCTCTCCACACAGTTGGGGCTGGCAGTGGTTATGGCCTTGTCTCCTCATCTGTCTCCCTGTTGACTTTGTCGTTTTACTTTGATTCAAAAAGCAGTACAGTCAGCCCTCCACGTTCTCCAGGGTTAAGGGGGCAGGACCCCTGCAAAAGTGGAAAATTTGCAAATATCAAAATGCGTGCGTCTGTGGGAAAGGTGTTGAGTTATGGCAGGAAGAGCAGCCTCCCAGGGCCCAAACCGGGTCAGAGAAAGGAGAGGGAAGGTGGGGGGGGCAGGTCTGCGTGGTGACCCCTAAACTACTTCCCTCTTGCCCATCTCCTTTCTTGGGTGTGTGGGGGCATTGAGAGAGGGTTTGTGCTGCTGAGAAATTGAACTGTGAGGCATCCTTAGCTGTCCAGACAGCGGCTGGTGGAGGAGAAAGAGTGGCAGAGGTGGGTTTTTAAAGGGCGATGCATCCTGATCACAGCAACCAAGAGGTAAGGTCCCCTGAGAAAAGAAGTGCCTGAGCTGGTGGGGGCAGCAGTTAGAGAAACTCATAAGCAATCAAATCTGCGGAAGTCAAACCTGCAAATGTGGAAGGCTGGCTGGAATGGGAAGATACTGAGGTGATGCTGTCTCTTCTAGCCATTTTGCCATTCTTTGGTCCCTTCTGAAAGTAACCAGGCTGTTTCAGGATGTGAATTCTTCCTGTCGCAAACATTGACTGGAATCCTATTGGGGACTTGGGTCTTCGTAAGGGGACTTACGTATCCGGGAATCAGAATTGCGGAGATGCATATCCTTCGCGACCAATAGAGAACTGTTACGTTACTACGTAGCAGAGCTAGCAAAGCGACTGCCGCATGTCGCTGCCACCAACGCACATTGGGCAGTCTTGCTGGTGTCCCGTTACACATCTTCAACACTCTGCAAAGGGGTTTCTTAGTGCCTCTGCTATGTAAATAGATATCTGCAAAGTCACACAATGTAACAGGTCATCTGGGATTCCGGTGTTTGTTTTCTTTAGAAAGGAAATTGTACAGAAGACATCAGATACAACATTACATTCCACTTGGAGAACCAAAGGCCCATCCTACAACTGCAATACTTGTGGGGTTTTTTTGTTTTTGTTTTTTTTTTTGAGAGGACAAGGCTGTTACTAATCTTTTTTTTAAAAAAAAATCTTAAAATACAGCAAAAATATTTAGGAGCTCCACTTAGTTTTGTTCTGTTTCTGCCATGACAAACACTGCTTCATACTCCACAGGGACAAGGTCTAAAAATTTAAGAACTACAGATCTAGGGATTAAGAACACATGCATGTCCAGTTGTCCTGAAGAAAAATGCAAATAAATGCAGTGCAAATTCAGGTCAGAGTTGCTTTTTTGGACTATGGCTTCCTCACAATCTGTAGCCATGCTGGCTGGAGGATTCTGGAAATTCCAATCCAAAAAAGTAACTTGGCCATGACCTGGCTCACAGCCACAACCCTGGCCTCTCCTCCCAACTCCCACGCAGGAAGCCGTGAACAAAAAAAAAAGCCACCCTTTGCCCTTAACAGCTCGATCTTTATAGCTGTTTGCAAACCTTCATTTATCAGCAGCCCCATACCTGCCGATTTCAATCTGTCAGCAGCCAACTGTGGCTTGGCCTCCACCCAAGCGGCTCCAAGACTGAGACAGGACTTCAGAAAAAAAACCAAAAAAAAAAAACCTCATGCTTGGAGGTAATTTACCAAGGTTCAGAAATCAGCTTGGCCCTGATGGGCACGAAGATCAGGAGTCTCATCTAATGCTGCGTGATGGAGGAGGGTAAACCTGTGCCAACAGGAGCTGGGCTGAATTTTAAGCCAGGCAACGCAACCCTCTTTCAACAGGAAACGCCCAGACCACGTCCATGCAGAAGAACCAGCCGCATTTCTTGCAGGCTGTGGGCCCCTCACTAACCACCCAAAGCCTCTCAAGCTCCCAAATTTTTCCATACAATTTTCAGGCAATCTTTGCCCCCAAATCATACAGAAAGCACCCCCCAACAACTGCCGGAAAGCATGCAACCGTATCCTCAACTACATGGCTGCAAGCACCCCAGAACCTTGTGCTACCATGAATATCTCAATTTTCATCTGCAGCCCCTCTCAAAATAGTGACAGAATGTCACTTTCCTATCAGCATGTTGAGAATGACTGCAGAGGAAGATTGAGACATTCAAGGGTAGTACAGGATTCTGGGGTGTTTGCTGAGGCTTGCCATGGGTTGGATACAGCCCTGGGGGGGGGGCATGGATATAGCCCTTGAGCCTCATGAAACCGCCCACCCAGTTTAATCTGTTGCACTTGGACTGAAGCAACATGGCTTCAGCTTCCCTTGTCCTAAAACTTTTGTGGATCATCCTGAGGAAGAAATAGCCATACTTACTTAGAACAGCCTGTTTGGTTCAGTTCTTAATTCCTGTTACATTCCTCGTATGCGATTGTATTTATTTACTTTCTGTGTCAACTGCTTGAAGAATTTTGAAATAACACAAATTTAAATAAGCAAGACGACAACAAAGGACCAAGACAACTCACCCTTAGAACATAATTAAAATAGCCTTTAATCTGTCCAATGAATCTTCTCTCCTTTCCACAAACTGTTGAGTGCGCTTAACATTTTTATTTCTCTTTTGCAGCAAATCTCCCTGCTTCCCAAGAACAGAACCTTTGCCCTCCTGCTCCCTTAAAGATTACACTACCCCCAATCACTCCCACTCTGCAGTCAAAAGTGCAGTTGCTTAGAAGAAACACACAGCGGGGCTGCTGTTGGCAAGGCACTGGCTCCCATATCATCAGCCCAGACCTGGAGTCCAGCTTGGCCCACGTAGCAAGCAGCAGGCCAACTCGAGTGCTTGCGGCAGGGATCAGCTACCTCTCCAAAAACAAGAGAGTGCAGCTAAAGCTTGGAGTAGGCAATCTGCTTGGGTGTCTTCTTTTCCATGGCAGCTTGGGCAGACTTGATGACGTCCTCTGTCTGCAGCATGCTCATGTTCCAGGCAGCCTGACAGAGAGAACAAGATGGGACTCAGAACGGGGGCTGAAGGTGGGCGAGGCAACTGCCATTTCTCTCACTCCTCTAAGAACATCCTAGGCTGGGACGGGCCAAGGGCTCCTTCCAGCCCAACACTGCCTGTCAACAGCCACTTAATGGCAAAGCTTAGAACAACGGTGGCCTCATCTTAGTAACTCATGAAATCATAAATCTAACTTGTTGATGCTGTTTGCCTTCGAGTCATTTCTGACTTACGTCAGCCTACCACGGTGTAGTGATTTGGCTGTTGGTCTGGAGACCAGGGTTTTAATCCCTCCTCAGCCAATGGGTGTCCTTGGACTCACTCTCTCAGCCTCCCCTCTGAACAAATTTTGCCACGAAAACCCCATGATAAGCTTGCCTTTGTTTCCACAAATGGGAAATAACTCAAAGGCACACAGCAAAGGTGACCCCATCTCAAGGTTTTCTTGACAAGGTATGTTCAGTGAGGATTTACCTCTGCCTTCCCCTGAGGCTGAGAGCGTGTAACTTGTTCAAAGTCACCCAGTGGGTTTCCACAGCTGAGTGGGGATTTGCATCCTGATCCTGCGGAGACTAATTCAACATCAGCAACTACCCTGGCCGGCAAAGGGAATCCAGAGTCTCTCCCAGTCCTGCTCCATGAGATGGAGACGCCAGGCGCTGAGCACGCCAATCCACACTCACCATGTACTTCAGGCCTTCAGGCACAGGATGGTCTCTGGAGTAGACAAGATTGACTTTGGTGCCTTGGACGGCAACCGGGCTCTTGCTTGCAATCTCCACAGCCAAATCGAAGGCGCTCTGCATCATGGCCTCCTTGTCTTGGAACACACGGCTGCGGAAAAAGGTTTGCGTGGTAAAAGCCAAAGGTGCTCCTGACATTACAGATGGCACAATCTCACTTTTTTCATGGCAGAGGGGGTTTAAGAAAGTTGTGGGGAGAAACTACCTGAAGCTGTTTTGCTAGATCAACCAAGAGTGAAATTAATATTCTTTTTTTTTTCCTTGGGGTGGGGTGGGGAGACAGAAGAAGAGATTATAAAGGAATTATTTTATCTATGATAACTAAGATTCTTGTGGGACCTTAAAGACTTAACAAAGTATTAGCATAAGATTTTGTGGACTGCAGCCCATTTCATCAGATACAGTTTTTTAATGAAATAAACACACACAATCAACAGTCACCCAAAATCCCATTTAACTACCATGGATGAAAGATATAGGAAGGCCCCTCCTCTTGGATGGAATATCCTCAGTCCTATACAAAGCCATCTGAGCTGACGGCCTTCCCTGCCCATTGGCCCTTTAAGTTCGCAACAACAGATGTGTAAATTCAATCCAGTTCAGGGGAAGTAGCAGTTCCTTCAGTCAGTTTCCCCCTAGTTATCTTTTTATCCTTTAAACAACCAAGTGCTTTGAACTTCCCTCAGAAGAGAAGTAATCCAACACTGGGATAATTTTAATTTCTTCTTCCCTATATTATCCCTCTGAGGGCTACTGAAACTGGACTTAAGGTGTGACTGCAACACAGATTACACAATATTGGGTAAGATCCTGCACTGGGAGACATATGCATATCACACAGCTCCATCTCTGTAGCTCCATCTCCTGATGCTATACCCCAAAATACAACTTGTAAGCCGCACTCAAACATGGCCATTCCTGTGTTGCTGGGAGAATGGGGGAATCCGTGGAGATGTGTCCAGTTATTTTCCTGTAGCTGAAATCTGTGCAAAAGGCATTCACCAGGATATCTGGACGTCCTTGGCAGATTCCTGCAGATGACATCCTTGCAATGTGTCCAGCTACATGACAATAGCTGGAAGCATCCCTGCTGAACTCCCAGTCTCTCTAACAACATAGACATGGCTACACTGCTTACAGGGTGGGTTTGGGGAGGTGGGATTTTGGTTGCTGCACAGTCAGAACAGGATCCCAAACTCTGTGACGACCAAAGAAATGAGTTGAGGTGGCACAAGTCCAACTTCCGCCATCTTAACTCACCAGTAGGATGCCAACTGATTTGTTATTTGCCATTCTAAATTATACTCCCTCTCCTAGTAATATTAATCAGTGAATTTGCCTTTTTTCCATTGCTGGCAGTACCCACAAACAGGAACAAGTGCAACCTCCTGCAGACAGGGCTGCGGCCCAGGAGCAAGTGGTGTTATCAGCCCGTGCAATAAAGAACACACGTACCCAACCAGACCGCTGCTCTCAGCCTCCGGAGCCATCAGTTTCCGGGCAGTGAAAGCCAGCTCGTTCACCAGGCTGGGGAGGAGAGAGCCAAAAATCAATAAGGGAAAGGAGAAAGTTTGCTTTCTTTCATTAGGAAGATCTGGCTGTACAATGAAGCATTTCATCTGTCTGCCTATTTCATTAACTACTCTTCAGGTTTCAGACCCTTCCGATCATAAGTTCTGGAAGCCAAGCCTTAAGAATGACTTCGGAAGCTGGGTACGTTTAGTCTGGAGAAGAGAAAACTGAGAAGTGGCATGAAGCCACATCGTGTAGAAGACGGAACAAGTTTGTTTTCTGTTGTTCCAGAGAACGGAACACGACGCAATGGATTCAAATTACAAGAGAAAAGATTCCACCTAAACTTTAGGAAGAATCTCTTTGCTGTGAAAACTGTTTGACAGTGGAATGGACTGTCTTGAACAATGGTGGGCTCCATCTTTGGAGGTTTCTAAACAGGAGGTTGGATGGTCATCCCTCAGGTGTGCTATAACTGTGTGTTCCTGCATGGCAGGATATTGGACCAGATGGCCTTGTGCCCCTTCCAGCACTAAGATTCTAGGATTCTAGGCAGCACTTGAAAAAGGTACGTTTGAGGACTGCAACACCCAGAATCCCCGAGCCAGCATGGCCAGAAGCTGGAAATTCTAGGATTTATAGTCCATAAAAGTAAAATTTAAAGTTTTAATTCTGAGACATACAGAGGTAGCTTCTCATGCAGATTAAGGACACATATCCTGTGGGATGTCTGAAATTCCCACAATTCCATGCTTCTAATTAAGAGCATGGAATTCTGGGATCCAAGCTTCACTTGTGCCCACAGACTCTCTTGGACCCAAGGTCAGCCTTAGGATCCCTGCTCTCCACCCACCCCTAAGCAGAAAAAAACTGCTATTCCTCTCTCACAAGTTGTAAGACAAGGAAAGGGCTGAAGATGAAGTTAAACCAAGCACCGACCTCTGATTTCCAATGATACGAGGTAATCGTTGTAGCACGCCAACGTCAGCTGCCATCCCTATGTCCACTTCCTGGGGTAGGAGGTAGAAAGATGTACAAACATCACATGATAGAGAAAGACAAGGGCAGAGCTCTTCAACTGAAACAATAGGTGGAGTGTCTGTGTAGGAGTGAGCAGAGGCAGAGATGACCAGGGCTCCCAAGTTAGGCAAACCTTCCTCAGGGAAGAAGAGTACTTGAGCCCCTCTTCAAAATAACACACCTTAACCTGGAACCAGGCATCCTGGGTACAGTAACGGATATCGCAGGCTGATATGAGATTCATGCCTGGAAAGGGAAAAACAATCCAATAGTGCCACTCACACATTTAATCTATTTATACCCTAAACATCTTCCTTCCACTGTGGAACTCATGATGACATATTTATTTATTAAAATATTTCTATCCTGCACTGTTTCTGAAGATCTCAAGGTGGCATACAACAATACCAATTTAACAAATTTGGAATATAAAATCATCAAAGTAATTTTTAAAAGCTAAAGACAGATTAAACAATTAACAGATTAGAAGAAACCTGGTGTAATGTGGCATTTACCACCCCTGGACCCATATATGTGGGGACTCCCTGATGGTTCCCCATCCAGGCACTGGTTGGCTCCAGCCCTGCTTAGCTTCAACAAGTTGGAGCCTTCATTTGCTTTCAGGCTACAGCCCTGAGACGGCATACACACCATTCATGAAAGGGGAAGAGTGGTTGATGCACTGGGTATGTGCAGAGCCAAAGGCTTTTTTTGGATGACTTAAGCACAACAACACTGCCCTCTGTGGTTGGAGAGCCTGTTTTAAGAGGAGAGAGGTAAAAAGAGAGGCAGGCAGGCAGGCTCCAATGACTTGGCAGTCCACCAGGAAAGGACCTGTGCGTTCACCCTCCCTAAGTCCCTCTTTCCCATTGCTTAGATTGGTGGAAGGCCAGGGGTATCAGGCCAAAGGGACGATGAACTTGAAGAGGGGGCCTGGAGCATCTCCTGCCTTGTGTGTTTTTCCTCATTACAGACACACACATACACATGCTTACCTGACAAGTTAGGGGCCAGAACACTTTCAGGAAATGGAATTGGTTGAAAAACAGAACCCAGGCCATTTCTGCACTAGTCTGTTATAGTGCTATTATTCCACTTTCAACATCCTATGGAACCTTTGAGGCCCTTCCCTAAACTGCAAACCCCAGGACTCCATAAGATATTGAAAGTGGAATAATAGCACTATAACAGGCTATTACAGAAATGGTCCCAGTCTTTCATCAGTTCTTCTCCTCTTGCCTTTGGCCTGTAGGGAACATAAGAGAATTACGGAGGCTCAACAATTCTCTCATGTTCCCTACAGGCCAAAGGCAAGAGGAGAAGAACGGACGAAAGAGCAGACTGCGCACTGAAAGGATTATACATATCTATAAGTTAGAAGAGTTGAAAGAGCAGAACACAGAAAAGTGAGATGTCCAAAAGCAGGGGACACTTGTAACAACTTCTGTCAACATGACAACAGTCTGATGTTGGCTTGAAGCCACGTAACAGCAACAACCTCTCAGAATCTCCTAGACGTCATAGCTATTGGCTATGAAGTAGTCAGCCCCAAAAGGTAACTTTTCTAAGTTCTGCTCATGTGGCTCTTCTCTCCCTTTAGATCTCACTTCTGCACCAAGTCTGGGAATCATGCAGCTTTCCAGATATTGTTGAACTGCGTCAGGGGTGTAGTTATGTGGCGGTGAGGGGGTGACAAAATGAGGACATTGTCCTCCAAATAGGAATTCTAAACCCCCATGAAATTTTCCTTCAGTCCCCAGATTTCCAGCATTTGGGTACTTTAAAATTTCAGTTGAGCAATTAGAGACAGCACAGTCTTAAGTCAACGACAATGACAAAACAACATACATGCTGGCTGGGAGGGGAAGCCCCTATAAAGGACAATTAATAATTTCAATCAGCAGGACTCCTGAGGTTCTCCTCCACTGCACACATCTCTTGATATTTGAGGGTTGGGGGGAAAAAGTAACTGCTGCCCTTTCTACCAGTTTGAGCCATTCTTAAATAGTCCCTCGTCCTGTTTTCCGGGATTGAGCCAATGTGGTACACTGACTGTTGGGCTAGGACTCTGGAAGACCAGAGTTCAAATCCCTGCTTGGCCACGGAAATGCCCTCGGTGACTTTTGGCACGGCACGCTTTCTCAGCCTCAGAGGAACGCAAGGGCATGCTCCTCTGAACAAATCTTGCTATAACAGATTTGGCTTAGAGTCATCCTAAGTCAGAATTGACTTGAAGACAGGAAACAAGAGCATTTCTCCTCAATCTAGTTAATTATTATGTTGAAGGACACCACCAGCCATCCCCTAACCCATTCATTCACACCCCAAATTATCATAATTTGAGACAAGGGGTAGACTGGGGAGTGGGCATCAAATTAGGAATACTGAGTGATATTTTCAGGGCTCACCTCCTCCGATGCAGCCCCCATGAATGGCAGCGATGACAGGCTTTGGACACTAAAATGTAGAAAAACAGTTAAGTCCTGAACGGAAGCGCTCCCTTGGCAGGAGTTCCTCAGTTATGTTGTCCAGTCCCTTCCCCACCTTCTCCAGCACCGTGAAGGTCTCCTGATACTCCCGAATCTTCTTGCGGAGATTCCAAGCCTTCCGGGCAGTGTCATCTCCTTCCATCATCATGAAAACACTGCCCATCTCCATCAGGTCGATGCCTGCAGGACGGTAGGAATCATTAGAGTAGGAGTGGCCAAACGGTGATTTATGAGATACGTGTGACAGAGAATGCCCACAGGCACCCAGTGGGTTTCCGGGCCTAAGTGGGGATTTGAATCCTGGCCTCCCACAGTCCCAATCTGCTGCTTAATGTGAGGCGTACAAGACACGTGTGGCCTTTAAGATACCAAGTGCGGTCTCTGAAGCTTTCCCAAAGCCCCACACTTTTTTTCAAAAAAAAGTCATGCGGTTTTCTTGGCAATAATTATTTGGAGGGGGTGGCACTGCCCTCCTCTAAGGGTGAAAGAGTGTGACTCACCCAAGGTTACTTAGTAGGTTTCCACGACTGAGCAAAATCGGAACCCTGGACTGGTTTTGAAAGTCATTACTGAATCTAAATCATACCAGGTGGGCGGCAGGGGAGAGAGCGAATTTGGTCTAGGTAGCCCATAAAGGATATGAAGGCCCCTTTCCAGAAATAGTTTTTTAAAAAAATGGATAAAGAATGCATGGGAGGGAGTGAAATCTGTGAAACAGTGCTGTTCCGCATGGCACGAATTGCCATGTTTGAGATTGCTGTTTTAACTGTTTTAAAACTGGATTCTAGGATTGTTTTTAGGCTGCCTTCAGGAGTTTTTAAAAAGCATTTCAATGTGTTTTAAAAATGTTTCTATCTTTGTATTGTTTTAATTGGTTTTTAGTTCTTCATCGCCTTAGGATCCCTTGCAGGCTGCGAGGTGACACAGAAATACTTTAGATAAACAAATAGTACCTGACGTGAACATTTTCCCAGCGCCAGAGATCACCACTGCATGGCATTCAGAGTCCTGAGAGATCTTGTTGAAACACTCCACCATCTCCCTACAGCAAGGGAGAAAAGAAAGAAAGAGGGATTCAGCTGGGTTGAGAGAACCCACCAACCACATGGCAACCCTCTCCTGGAGTTTTCTTGTCAAGATTTGTTCAGAGGGGGTTTGCCATTGCCCTGAGGCTGAGAGAGTGTGACCAACCATCACCACCCAATGGGTTGCCATGGATGAGCAGGGATCTGAACTCTGGTCTCCCAGAATCCTTGTCCAATGCTCAAACAGTTCAGCATACTGACTTTCAGTACTACCTACAGCTTATTCTGTGCCTCATCCTTCTCCCTTGTTTGCTAACATATCCTTTTATCCTGTGAAAGGGCAGCATCTGAAGTTGGCAACCACTGTCTTGTTTGGGAGCATCCACTGATGCACAGCAGTGAAGAAATGCATCCGGGAGACAATTCTCAGACTCTTCCCCTGTCCCCACTCCCCCAGTAAAGAAAACTAGTCATTTCTATGCCCAAAGCAGATTCCCACACCTACACATCCAGTCTGTAAGAACCAGGACTGCAACCAGCTTGATTGTGAAATGCAAAATGTTTGCTGCTGACAAGTTTTCTTGCTCAGACTGTTCCATAGTTGTGATGTAAGAAAGCTGCTGACAGATGCTACCCAAGTGTAACTGCCTCCAGTTTTCTTATCTGATGACTGGATGTGCTCCACTGCGTTTGGCTGCACATATAGGGCCAATGGGGAGCAGCACCAACACCACTATGCTTGGCCTCTAACCCTTACTAAGCCTCTGAAGAAGCTGGTATCCGGTTTTTCATCTACAATCTTAAACGGACTCCTATTACTGCACAATGAAAATACCAACATCTACAGTAACAAAGTGATACAATTATTCAAGATTCTTCATGGACCAACATTTAAAAAAAAAAAATCCATTGCAACAAACAGACCTTGAATTCAAATAAGCACTTGGTTAATATCCTAGAGTAGTTTTTTTTTTTAAGAACAAGATTATTCTATCCCAGAATCCACAAAACTGAAAAAAAAATGGAAAAGCTTTGGAACAATAAAAATGCTCGCAAAAAACCCAGAAAACCACAGAGTTCCAAGGCAAAAATTTCACACTTGTAGATTAAAAAGCTGCAACACAAGGCATCTATGTATCGCATCCTCACTCCCAAAATGGGTCAGACGTTACGTTGAATGGTACCTGACATGATTTACATGCCTTCCACTTTCCGAGGTTAAAAAGGCATAAATATATTGCTCATGAAAACAAGGAATCTTCCATAATGAAAATACATGTCTCCACCGCCACAAGCCTTTTCCTTTGCCTGGCCAACTGGCACATCATCACATGCATTCCTCCATCCCTGTAACTTCTCACTCCAGCACATCCTTTCACAAGGAAAACATACCCATGCTTCATATTACACGACCACCATATATTCTTGTTACCTCCAGAAGGCAGCATTCATAGCATTCCTTTTCTCTGGCCGGTTGAGCTCTACGTGCAAGACTTTCTCCCGTACTCGCTCCAGCTTCAGGGTCTCATAACTGTCCACAGCACTGCGCTTCTCCTGCTGCTGTGACGGTGTCATCTTCAAACTGCGGCAGGGAACAGCACGGACCAACAGATCTGGGAAAAAAAAGAGTACAGTGTTAGCAGCAATGAGCAAGCTCCCCCACCCTCACTTGGGAAGTAAAATAACCTGAATAGTTCAGAGAAAGGTCCCTGGCTCAGTTGTGAATGTATGTGTGACATGCTAAAAGTTCAGTCCCCAATACCTCCAGGTAGAATTAGGAAAGAATTCAATCTGAAATCTTGGAACTCTTACAATTCCTAACTATCAGCCAAGCTGGCTCGGGTTTCTGGGAGGTGAAGTCCAAAAGACCTTGAGGACCAAAGATTGGGAATTGCTGCTCTATAAGTCACAGTGTTCCCTTTTTCCAATTGTATTGCAAAGCTCATACGTTTTCATACTCTTAACAATGTAATCAGCAGCACGAGGGGGTATAGATGTCTCCTCGCCCTTAATATTTGTCACTGGCAAGGCTAGGTTGAGGACTCTGGGAGTTATTTGTCGTTGCTGTGTCCCTTCAAATCATTTCTGACTCCACGGAGAACCTATCATGGGGTTTCCTTGGCAAAATTTATTCAGAGAAGTGTGTCTTTGCCATCCTTTGAGGCTGAGAGAACATGACTTGCCCAAGGTCACAAAGCGGGTTTCCACGGCTGAGCAGGGATTCAAACCACGGTCTCCAAAGTCATAGTCCAACACATAGATCACTACGTTGCACATTTGCTATTGTTGTTGTGTGCCTTCAAGTTGTTTCCAACTTATGGTGACCCTATCATGTGGCTTTGTGGGGCAGAAAGTGTGTGACACCACACATAGTTTCCTCAAAACAATACATTAATGCTCTTTTCTTCTTTTTCTCAACTGGCGCATCATCTGGAAGGGTTCACTGGAAGACCTGTAACGCCATACCTCCTTCAAAGATGTTTAGCAAATTTCATCCTTGCCCCCTCGGCACCTATTCTGAATTTTGGGCATGCAACACCACATCTTCCGCCCTACGACACGTCTCCTCTTTCTCGGCGGAGCGGATAACGCTGGCTCTAACTGTTTTTCTGCCCGAAGCGGAGCTGGCAAATGATCTTCTATGTGCTCAAGTCAAGGTACACAGGGCAAAAGGCCAGTCACGTTATCACACCACTGCAGACAGAAAACCCCACCGCTGCCTTGTCAGTAAAAATAACATAAGAATAGTAAAAATAAATCAAGAAGCTAATAACGATCATCCTTCCATAATATCCGCTTCACATCGCTAACCACGGGCTCGGCTTTGGGAACAAAATCGCACAGCAGGGACGGAGGGGGCCGTACGGGACAGAACAAGCAACGGCGCAGAGGAAGAAGTGCTACAGGCAAAGCCCGACAGCACGCGGCGGGCAGAGAAGCGGCGCCGGCACTTCGGCCTCTCGGGGAAGCGTCCCGCCGGCCTTGCGCTGCGCCCGGGCAGCCGGCGAGGGGAGGACGGGGCAGCCGCCCGGGCCCCCAAATAAACTGCGGAAGAGGAGGAGGAGGAGGAGGAGGGGGGAAGGCAGGCCGCCCGCGCGTGGCTTTGGGGAAGAACCGACCAAGGGCGAGGACAGAAAGGGGGGGCCAGCGGAGTCGCAGCTGAGAAAGGGGCGCTTTCGGGCCCTGGACAGGAGAGCGAGGGGAAAGGACGGACAGGCCGGCGAGGGCGAAAGTGAGGAGGGGGGGACAAGCGAGGAGAACGCGGGGGGCGGGGGGGGGGGGCCGGAACAGCGCGGCCACACGAGACAAGAAGGGCAGGCGCGGGGGGGGACGGCCTCAGCCCACGGAAGCCATTTCCGCACCAGGCTGTTACAGCGCTCCTATCTCACTTTCCACATCCTCTGTTTAGGCCCCTCCCTAAACTGCAAACCCCAGGATTCCATAGGATGTTGAAAGCGGGATAATAGCGCTGTAACAGTCGTGTGTGGAAATGGCCAGAGTACCAGAGGGGGAGGCACAGAAGGCAGCTCAGGGGTTGCGGTGAGGGGGCGGCCTAGACAGGACCGGGGGGGGGGCTAAAGACAAAAGAGAAGGGGGAAATGCCTCCCCAGGGAGAAGCAGGGCTTGGAAAAGGTACTACAGGTCCCCCAATCCCCCAGGCACTACGGTCACAGGATGCTGGGGTTTGCAGCCCAGGCAAGTAACTTTTCTGAATCTCTATGCACGAAACGGTCCGTGGAAAGGGGACGTTAGGCAAAGCCCGGAGAAGTTCCTCCTGCGGACTGGGCAGCCCGGCGGCTCCGCTGGTGGGGATTCTGGGAGTTGTAGTCCACAGGAGCTTTCCCGACCTATATGGTGGGGATTCTGGGAGTTGTAGTCCACAGGGAGCTTTCCCAACCTATATGGCGCAGGGAAGCGCTCAAGGGAAGGGGGGAGGATCTGCTGGGCGGGGCCGCCTCCGCGCCACACTCACTTTTCTGCAGCAGCCCCCTCACGGCGGCGCCCCCAACCCCGGCCATGGCGGGTCTCTTCCCGACCGAAGGCGGCGGCCGCAAACAGGCGAGAGACAGCCTGGAACGCCCGCCCCTCTCCGCGCACGCCCCTTCGGGTCACGTGACCACGCCCCCGCCCGTTCTGCCGAGTCACGTGAGGGCCCCTCGGCAAAGATGGCTTCCTCAGGCAAGCAGGAAGGGAAAGGGCGGGGCCCCCTTAACGCCAATTGGCGGCCACGGCCGACTTTAGCGACAGCGGAGAGCGCCCCCTGCTGGGAAGGAGCGAGCTGGATGGCGAAAGACGCCAGACCGACGATCTGGTACGTAGAGTAGACCTCGTTTCGCTGGCTGCCTGAGGAAGTTCTGTAGAATCCCGGGTTTTACAGTTTGGTGAGGCACCTTGAGAATTCTCAGCCAGAGGGCTTGGCCCTGGCTGGTTGCTATGGAGATGAGGCCAAGCAGCAAGGAGGAGAGCAGCGTATCCCCTCAGGAACCCAACTTCTGTGAATACAGACTGGATTGGGGAATATGGGTAAAAGTCACAGGCACTGGGCAAGACAGTTTGGAGAATTAGAGAGACCGGCTCTCAAATCTTTCTAACAAGTATTACCTATGAAAAAATAAAATCCCAGGCAATGCCCGGTATATATGCCAGTAGACATACAAGAGAGAGCGTACGGGTTTCTTGGGACTCCACCGAGCAAGAAAAACTCCAACAGGAAGTAACTTGGCATTTCTTGTTCTTGTAACTGCGCGATAATGTCTTGTTTGCCGCTCCTCCAGGTACCGAAGAAGCTCATGGAGCTCAAAAGGAGCCAGCTTCAGTTCCTGGCTGCTTGAGGTTGAGACGCTGCTGCCTAGGGTTGTCAGGTTTTACATTGGAGAAGGCTCTTGTGGTACTGGATCTGTCTTATCTTGAATGCTAAGCAGGGGCAGCCCAGGTTAGTACTTGGATGGGAGACTGCCGACAAATACCAGGTGCTGAAGGTTGTATTTTGGCCAATGAAACTGGCAAAACCACCTCTGAGGACTCCTTGCCTAAGAAAACTCTGTGAAATTAATGGGGCTGCCCTAAGTCAACAAGCAACTTGAAGGCACAAACAGAGAGAAGAGGCAAGTTCAGCAGGTGCTAGCAACCAGGTGAAAATCCACTTATTCAAATTCCCTCTTCTAGACAATGATTAAGGAGGTACAAGAACTCTCTCCAGTTTTCAGTTTAGCAACCCTACAAGTCCTGCCATGAGCTATGCAAAGATTTACAGAGAAGTCATCTCAGAAACACTGGAGGGGTTGAATATTTGGCATGGAAACTGATGCTAACGACTTGTCTACAATCTCTGCTGAGTATCAGTAGCTGGCTTTTAGAATATTCTGCTTCTTCAGCAAAACAAGACTCTCACGGAAACTAATTTCTACCCTTAGGAAAAAGGAGAGGAAAAAACTCATGTGTCAGTTCTTAACGGAAACTATAACAGACACACTTAAAGGGGTGAAGAATCAAATGCACCCCATCTAGGACCACAGAATGAGTGAGGGGCTCTTTTCTCTCTGACCACATAGTATGGCTGTGAATAAAGCCTAGTGGTTTGAGTGTTGGGAGATTAAAGCTCCAAGACCAAGGTTTGAATCCTTGCTCAATCATGGAACCCACTGGGTGACCTTGAGCAAGCCACACATTCTCAGCCTCAGATAAAGACAAGGGCAATCCTCCTCCGAGTTGCATCTTACCCAAAAACTCCACAGCAACTTCAAGAAACACAACAGATCAAAATTTCTGGCTGAGGACATGGCACCATATCGTATCCCAACTCTCCCCGCTTTTTAAAATTTGCCATTTTCACTTCCCTACCCTGGAAGTACCAATTAATCTCTGCAAAACAAGTTGAACCATTGTAGCTCACAAAACAAAAACAAAACTTCTATCCCACCAAGTTCTATGATGCCCAAACCTAGAGAAAGGTGCATACATGAGCAGGTGCAAAATGTGGTTCCCTTTTTCATCCTTTTAGAGCAAATGGACACTTTCTGGCTGCTCTTCATCCCCCTCCCCAAAGAATATTGTCTCTTTCACGCTTCACTATTACAACACTTTGACACTCCATCCTATGGAATCCTGGCATTTGTAATTTGGTGAGGTATTTAGAAATTTGCCTTGCAAAACTCTAAAATCCCAGGATGCCATACGATGGAGCCAGGCCAGTTAAGCAGGATCAAAGTACTGTTATTGTGTAGTGTGGAAAAGACTTTAGCTAGTATGCAATGCTTAATACATCTGGTACAATGTGAAGCCCACTGAACTGATGAGAAGAGCATGCCCAAGTAAACGATGGAATAATTGATATTCTGGGCGAAAAACACAGTATGAGTCAGGTCAGTCATTCATTCCTTTTGTCCATAGATAGCAATGTGGTGAGGCCAAAATTTCTTCGTTTGCTGCCCCTGGCTATAGCACTAGTAAAACCAGCCAGGTGTTTGCTGGGAGGGGGCACAAACTTGAGGGGGTGGCAGTCAGCGTAGGCTTATGGAGGCAAAAAATACCTTCTTCACCCTTGCCTAAGGCTTTGCAAACACACTATATTCTTATAACTCACTGCAAAGACATGAAGCAGTGCTATGCCCCTGGGTGTAAGGAAAACTACAAGGAAGCTTTAAGTTACCCAAATGGAATTTTGGATTTCAAAGAAGAGAGCTTAATTTTAAGTTTCCAACCTCTTTCAGGAACCATGGTAGGAGACTGCGACAACTAAGCACCCAAGACCTTGCTCACATCCCCTCCAACGTTTCACAGATGAAAACTGGGACACATGTGGGCAAACGAAACTACAATGTGGTCAGAGGACAAAAGCCATTAATGAGGAAGAATACACAAGGAAGGGCAAAATTCCACCCTCTCCTCTTGACTAAGTTAATGGAGTATAAATTACTTTTGCACTTTTTCAACAACTGAAGCAAGCTGAGGACAAAAAGGAAAAGTGAAAGGAAGAAAGAGAACCTGGGACATTTTAAAAGCAGCTGAAGAAGTGGAATGCCAGCAGACTGACTGGGATGGTTCCTGTCAATTCAGCTGGAGCATATGCTCTCAAGCCATATTGGTACACCCCCTTCCACCCCTTCCAGCAAACTTTGCAACAGCAGTATTTATGACCAGTTTATTTTCTGAACAGCTTTATTAAGGTGTGCCAAGTAGCACAGGCAGCACATAGTATGAATGGGGCAAAAAACAAAGTCACATGTACAATACTTTTAAAATCAGATGTCATCCAAATGCCCCAGGGTTTGTCTTCTTCCCAGTGGACATACAGCTGCAGACAGCTTCTACTTATGCTTTTATTTTTAAAAAAAGGGAACGAAGGAAGGGGTGCTTTGCAAAAAAAACCCAAAACACGCACGCACAAAAAAGAAGTTAACGGAGAAGTCTTCCTTGGCAAACACCCACAGAACTTACGAGGCATGCTGAGCAGTTGAAAAGCAGAGTTTCAGTGTGTACGGATACGGCCCATCTGAGAGAAAGAGAAATATATTTATTAGCATTCCTTAAACTATATTTTCTGTGCAATACAAGTATCATAAGCCCTATCAAGTCAGGGTACATATCCTGTCTAACAGATGGGAAAGCCAATGAAAAGAAAATTTAAAAAAACTTTCACATCTGAAGCCTTCGCAATCTTCACCCAGTTCCGACTAGTTTGAAGGGGCCTATTAGACATCAGTCCTCAACACAAATCTTAGTGATGGTGCCAACATGCTGAAGGGAGCATTTTTTTTAAAGTGAACTCTTAAGTTCCTTTTACTTCAAACCCAAAACCAACTTAGGCTAAACTGCAATATTTGGCCTTAGTTCATACTACACTCACGCAAATACTAGCCTGAACTGCTCTGCCTCTTCCATCCTGGACTACTGGGAGACGGTGGGCAACAGGGGCTCAGGAACAGGACTCCTCTGAAAACTGCCTCAACAATATCCAAGGTGACAGAAAGCTGTCAGCACCTCCCTAACCTGGTGACCTCTGGATGTGCTGCAGTAATGTTTGGAGAGGGAGGGTGGGAGGTTACAGCAGGCAAACCCCATCCCCAATGTCATTAAGAATATACAGCCTCAGAGCCCTGAATATATTCTGAAGCATCTTCCAGAGCTGATTACATTGCCTACAGTAAGCAAAAACTGACATGCAAGTGCAAGAAGGCTTACTTGGGTTTTTCATCTGATAATGGTTGAGGAATGCCAGGGTCTCCAGAGCATCGCCTTTGGTTTCCCACTCCAGCAAGCCAGAGGAGCTCCTTTCACCTGCAGACACATTAACAGTGCAGATGTATTTGGGGCATCCCAGACAGTAACGTGCAGGACTGGATAACCAGTCATTTGTGGGTGAGAATGCCACTGTCATCAGAACTTAAAACGTCGGCCTGACTCGGCTGCAGTCCAAGAGGAAGGATGTCTCAGCCAAGCCTTACTCAATTCAGGGGCCCCCAGACCGATGAGACTACAACTCCCACCTTCCCCAGCCCACAGTCCCCTGACCATGCAGCTGAGGGTGATGGGAGTCACACAAGTGAAGAGAACTGGACTGGGAAGGCTGCTTTGCCCATTGCTCTCACAGCAAAGAGGCATACAGTTTGAGGGCGAAGGGCATTGTTGATGAGTACCACTTTTTAATAAACAGAACGGCTGATTTGCAGGATGAATTCAAGTTCTGCCTCACTTTTTTTCTGACAAGCATAATTTGAAGACTCAGAAATTTACTTAATGTTATAACTTGCCCTTCTCCCCTTATAGGATCCCAAGGCAATTCACAGTACGAGTTAAAACGCAATACAGTTAAAACAACAGATAATGGATAATGCAAAGGTAAAACAGTTTTAAAAGGCTGCTAAATGATAAAAATACAGAACACCTCTATTAAAAGACTTGCTGCACCAGACACGTAATTGGAGCGTATACTTACTCTTCCCTGAAAACACCTTAACTGAAGCTGGTCTCTTCACCCCAAGTTCATCACAAATCTGACAGGGAAAAAATAAAAATATAATACTCAAGATAATCTAAGCAATAAGCTAGAAGACATGCTTCCTGACATTTGCAGGTTTATCTGTTCTCCTCTTGGCTCTGTTCTGCTGTTCACATGGATTCAGTAAGGAATTCTGGAAGAAGCTGGTCTTTACCTTGCCTGTTGCAAGCAGGCACACACAGACAGTTTAGGATCAGCTAGAAAAGAATTTCACTCTGTCCCAGCTCAAGCTTTATTGCACTGTTTACTGCAAACAAGCTGCTGCAACCCAACACTGAAAGTCTGTGTTTTTCCATCCCTATTTCACCATCTGTCTAATGACAGTATTGTTAACAACACTATACAGTACACTATCCCAACTATACAGAACATAAGGAGGAAAGGAGGCTGGGTGGACTTATAAAGCTTTTATTAAAAACCAGCTTCACTCACAGAGGCTTCATTAACTGAGGGATGCCTGTACTGGCAGTAGAAGAGACATACGTACAGTGTATCTAGTAGTAAAATAGTCCAACCTACTTGAACAGAATACATTCATACTGGAGCCCTCCAGAGGTTGCTGAACTGCAATTTCCAACAGTCCTAGCTAGCAGAGCCAATGGGGAGGAATACTGTGAGCTGCCCATGAACAACATAAGGAGAATCAGTTTCCACCCCTGCCATAGCCTCCCTCTTTTGTTAAACAAACTGCCCAACTCCACATGATTTCAAAACCACCTCTGCTACTTGAGCCCCCAAATACTGTATCACATGCAACTGAGTAGATTCTAGGATGGGGGGTGGGGAACAGACCTCTTACCTCATAGAAATTTTCTTCAGTCACCTCCAGAGGAGCATTGAAGAAATGGAGCACGTTACTGGGGTGCTGGATCCTGTTCTTGGCTGCCTGCTCTGGAGTTGAAAACCGGTTGTTCCGAGAACCACTGAAGTCCTTGTAGCTGCATGAACCGTCCTCAAGACCATAGGACTGGCCTGGCATGATGGCCTGTTGTTTGGACACACTGCAGTAAAAAGGAAGAAAGGCAACCCAAATGCAGGCGTGAACGTCTGACAAGTGAGCACAGAACAGCACAGACCCACAGGTAAAGACAACGGGCACTCACCATACGTTCAGCTTCTGATCAAACATGAAATTGTTGTTGAGATGGGTGATTGCTCGGTCCACAGCATAGCCATCTGCCATCTCCACCATGGCTGCTCCAGGCTTGCTCTTCATGAACTTGACCTAAAAGTATGAACTCCTTTGCTTAAACACAGACCGCAAATCCCATTTGCAAAGATGGCTTCTTTTCAGGGATAAGCCAGAAAATATGCACTACAACTCCAGCTTTGCACAACACTGCAGCCTATATCTCTGTAATACCTACAGGTTGCTTTAGCCAAACTGACACCCATCTTTCCTTGTGTCTTTGGTTCTCACAAGGCCACTTTTTTTTTACTGTGAAAAATGAGATTTCCCAATTTTATTCACCAGTTGCCTTCTTTAATTCTGACCTATTTTCAAAAGAAGCTAAGCTAAACACTCTTGGTAACAGAGATATATTGTGATTTTGTGTGAATTAAAAAATTACTCCTGACAACTTTAACTCTGTGAGAAGACCCAATTCCCAGGATTCTAGTTCTAGCCTGTATTTCAGACAGCCCCACAGTAAGAGACACAAACCCTCCAATTCCCTCAAATCCCTTATTTGCATCAAGTGAGATATGTTGTCCAGGACTCCAGGGCAAAGGAGCTGAAGCTGCAAGGCATCCTCCTTACTCTTCCTCCTTTCCATCACTGCCTGTTTGCTGGACCTCTCCCAACTGAGCAGGCAGCAACAGAAATGCAAGGAAAGCATCAATCTATGCTTGTCTCCATCTGGCTGGCTGTACCAATTGGAACCACAAGAACAGGACAACTGAACATGCAGAAGCAGCAATAAATGAAGGTTGGTGTCCCAAGAAGAGGGATGGTTTGATCTTGCCAAAAGGTCAGTTTCTCAAACCCTGAAGCTGATATAGCAGACTTCAAGAAACTTTATTTTTGTGGAACAGAAATTGTAACATTTCCAGATTCTGCACAATCCAATGCTGAGACCAAAAGATAAGATTTTTTTAAAAAAGGGGTTTGGTTGGTGCTCTGTATAGACCGTTTCTTTCCATTCGGAAAGCTTGACTGTTAACGAGACAAAGGTTCCAGTAATTTGAACAGACCTGCCCTAAAATAAAAAGAGCAACCTACTGGCTTATAGGTTCGACAACGAAAAATTAAATGAACTCCTTTGGTGTCTCTGGACTTGGCAAATTGCCAGCCACCCGAGTGCTCTATTAAGCTTTATTCAATTTGTCCTCTCCGGGCTACTAGGAAGACTGGGAGGGAGAAGACATTCAGGTCGCTTACCTTTTCCACATTCCCATAAAGACAGAAGACATTGAAGACCCGGTCACAGTTCATCTTGGACTGGTCCAAGCCGTACACCATCAGGACTGGGCTGTCAGCATGGGGGCCGTACTCCGGGGGCGGGGGTGGAGGCGGGGGATGTCCATACTGAGGCCCATAGCGGCTCGGTCCCCTGTGGCGGCCCCCCACCGGCGGGCCCATCCGTCTCCCTTCATAGTGAGGTGGCGGCGGGCCGTAACCTTCATCGTGATAGTGCCCGTGATAGCCACCATGAGGTCCTCCTAGGGAGGAAAGGCAACCAAGTAAAGAACCCAAGGGGATGCGGCCTATTGGATTTCAGAACGTGCTAAACCCTGGATGCCCTTCACGCCAGAGGCTTACCGTATTCAGCAGGATGGTCCCCAAGGAGAGGAGGCTGTCTCTGTCGCTTGTTAGGGTTACCGCCTGGCTCGCCTGCCAAAAAGGAAGAAGCCATCAGGAACTGCCAGCAGCGGTCTGGCAGCTGAATTTGTGGGCCAGGAGACTAGGAAGCCTTGCTTAGGTCACAAGTCTACCTTGTGACTCTACTGAACTGTTTCCAACACCCCTGGAATGAGAAGAGGCTAAGGCGGAAGGTCAATTCCTCCTTGTCAGGGGTACAAAGGGAGTGTGAAGGAGTCTGACTTGAGGGAGGGGAAGTTCTGGAATGGACCCTTTTAATCTGATCTTAAAATGAATTGCCAAATTACATGAATAAAGCTGCTTGCTTTCTGAAAGAAGTTGATATAGTAGAAGAGAAGAGAGGGTGTCAAGGGGAACTGACAACAAAGACTGGAACAAACTGGACTCTTTTTTCGTGGAGCTCTTTAAATAGAGATTGGATCCCACCTCTCAGAAGTGCTTTAGCTGCTTATTCCTGCTCTGTACAGGTTTGAACAAAACGGACCTTGTTGTCCCTTTCAAATCTGTAATTCTATGACTTTCTGATCAACTGAACACTTGACAGTTCCCCTTAGGACAACAGGAAAAGGAAAAAAAAAAAAAGAAGACGACCATGCCACCCTCCATAACCCTGGCAACGCTAAAAGGATTAAGCAAGACTGAGGAAAATATAGCAAAGCAAAAACTGCAGTAAAGTTAAAACACATAACTGTATACAAGGCAGAAGAATTTAAGCAATCCATACAATTTCACTTTGTTCTTACAAACAAAAAAAAAATTAAGAAGTGTTTTGCACGGTTTATTTCAACAGTCATTACAAAGATTGAAAAGGGCTACTTACAGCAGGAGTTAACAGTACAATGTCCATTGTCACATACATATTCTGCATTTCTCTTACCATTGGACGCTTCAACAGTGTAAGCACAGTTCTGAAAGATGGCGTCCCATCAAACATACACTGCGACCCTGCGTTACATGGTTTCAGAGTCAAATGCAAGTAAAGTCACAAAACGGATACAATTAAATAAAAAAAATATGTAATAGTTTAAATAAAAAGAGCTCACAGGTGTTTTTTTGTCTTCAGATGGTATCAAGAAAAATAGGACATAACAAAGGTGTAATAATGAGTGTCCCTTCCGTGTTGCGTCTCCTGATGTTTTTGTCATGTGCTGTTATCAGGTTTGGTGCTTCTGGCTCTATGTAGGTCTCCCGTGTGCGTGTCTCTCCTCTGTAAATGGAATGTGCCTTGGATCCCAAATGCCCCCTTGGGGCAGGAAAAGTGCCCCCAGTCTCTAGGGAGCTGGGGGCTCTGGGTACTTGGTGTTTTTTGTTTTGTCTGTCTCCGCTTGGCGCTGCTGATAAAATGTTGGCAGCCGAGGACTGCGAGAAAAAGGGAGTGATAAAACTGCCCTCCCAAACCAAACCGTGTTGATGTGGAGAGCGTCCTATGTCTTGGAGGGTCTCTGGGATCTACTCCGTTCTCCGGTAAGAGCGCTGGTGCATTTTGTCTGAGACCCCTCTGGTCTGTGTTTTCCTAGTTTTTCTGTGTTACATTCTTGGGTTCAAGGTTTTGGGTTGTTTTGTTTTGGATTTGTAAGAAATGTCGTGGCCTGGTGCGTCTTTCTCTCTCTCTCTCTCTTTCTCTTTCTGTCTCACTCTGTGCTTGTAGATGTCTCTTGGATCACGGTGTTGTGTTCTTGATGTTAAAAATGAGCTCAATCTGCTGCGTTTCGGGTACGCTTAAGATGCTGCATGTTTTCTCCAGGAAGAACTAGTGGAAGGTTGGCCTTTTTTTTTCCTACACTGTGTGGTGTTAAGAGTGTATAGCAGAAGGCAGACCACAGGCAATTCAGGACTTCCACTGCAGGAGCATACGGTTTTCCCCAGGGTCATGTGTGAAAGCACTGTTCAGAGCTGGGGAAAGGCCAGGTCAATGTACCTCCTCTTTGCCCAGCCTTAAGGCAGGAGAGGCAGGAGGCAGCTGAGCTGCACAGCCCTGCCAACTAGCCACTGCCAATCTGCACATCTTCTAGTTATGTACCTTGGAGGAGAAAGTGAGTCATGTCCATGTCAAGTCATGTAATGCCATTGCTTGCTTCGCTGCAGGGGTGGGGTCAAAAGTGACCTCTGCCAAACCCCTCCATCACCACCAGCCTCCCTCAACTGCTTGTCTGGAGCTCTAGGCGATCCCTCTACAGGCAGGGAACCAGGCAACCCAGCTGTCAAACTTTAAGGAGACATCTACTGACAAACACAGTCCCTTTTAAGCAGCTTTGAACATCTGTCACGTAAACATTGTCTCATAGCACACAGAAGGGCAGCATCACTCTTGTACATACGCTACAGAAACAGAAAATGGGCCGGGGCAAAGCCTTCTAGCCAAGCCTTGCGTCGACCCAGAGCAACTAAAGCAAGCTTTTCCCAACAAGGAAGCCATCAGATGTTTTGGGCTACAACTCCCAACAGCCCCAACCAGCATGACTAGTTGTTAGGTCTAGTCTAGAATATCATGTTGAAGGTGAAAGGCTGAACTAAAGTTTAGCCTGCTCACCATCTTGTCTTTCTCTTAAAGCCATTTGGGGGTCCCCTGGATAAAGGGTCAAATACGCTTCCCTCAAACATCCCTGTGGGTTGCATGCAAAGCGTCCCTTTGAGATGGAGACCCCCCCCCCAGCACTAGCCACTGAAGTCCCATCCCCACAGCCATGTGCAAACCAGGTCATTTGGAAGGAACCCATGCCCTCACCAGCGGAACAGCAGCAGTACCACACAGTTGATAACCGGATCAAGGCTGGGGCTATAGGCAATTTGACACTCCTGCTAGCAACAACACTTTTTCAAATGAATGGAAACAGCCAATCTCTGAATTGCACTTCCAGGATTAAAAGCTTCCTGAAGTCATTCAGTGTTGCCTTCGCGAGGGCAAGCTTACTGCAGCCTGTTTTTTACCCTAATAACTGCATCTTACAGACTTCAAGACTCCCTTCATAACTGGATACCATATTCCCAATGTGTGCATCAGTCTTCTAATACAGCCACAAGCAGATTAGACAGACCACAGCACAATGTCAGGCTCACAACATCAGACCACCCACTGACACAAGATACTGTGATGAAACTGTTTCCCATCTCATCCCTTTGTCAATACTATCTATACCCACCTGTCTTGTGTCTTATTAGCTGTGCTAATAACCAGTGCCTTGTGAAAAAAAAATTACAAGTCAAAGCACTGCAGCATTAGCCTCCAAGGCTTGTAAAATCTGGCACAATGTCGGAGAGCAGGCAAATGGCATTACATCACACAAATCAGAGCTATGAAGTGTGTGATTCAATAGGAAAGGCTAGGGTTTACATGTGGCCTCAAAGCAGCCTATAAAGGTTACCTTGTCCGCTAAGGTTGGGGTTGGTGTAGTCCCACGTGTCCTGGTCATTCTTGAACACATTCAGGCGGGTAGGCTAAAGAAACCAGAAGCAATCCAAGTGATAGGTAGTGAGTGTTTTTTGCTTTTGCAGTAGCCAATACACCTATCCTCATGCATTAGTCTTCTTTCGCAAGCAGCCATCTAAATGTTGTGGCAATGTTTTACACAGATTAATTCCCCCATAAGCAGTAACTCCTCTTTGCACCATGAACTGACAGGCAAAAATGGATAAGGAGGGGGTGACAGAGATAGCACCAAGCTCTAGAATAAGAATCCTACCCTTTCTGCTATTCTGTTATTCCCCATGATAACCAGACCTAAGTTAGTTATTGTTTGGCCAGTTAGGAAGGCACTGTACTATCAATATCATTAGTTCAATTGGTTATTTCTTCAGAGGAAAATCCCGTGATTTTGTGACTAATCTCAAAGCCCCTGGGACAGAGAATACAAGTCTGAACTGAGGGGTAAAAAAAACCCCTATGTCTGGTGGCAAAGTAGCCTTACTCGTGGTAGATTTAATTCCCTGAATCTTTCAGATTCATCAAGCCAATATGCAATTCCATCTTTACAGTGAAAACACACACATCCTTTCTATGGATGGACACACACACATCCATATGCTGTTGATCTCTAACCACCACTCACCTTCGCATATTCAATCTTCAGAGTGCAGCAGCCAGAGTAAATGTCTGCTCCATTCAGAGAAGCCTTTGCTCTCTGTGCACTCTGCACAGAGTCAAATGTTTTCAGTGTTAAGGAAGGTCTCCAAGGACTTGGTATGGTCTTTTGGCCACCCTAAAGATCTGATGCAACTGAAGACCTTATCAGAATCTTTCAGAAACAACCCTTTCTAAAATGACAATGACCTCTCTTTCCCTTCATTCCCATTTCCTACACCCAACTTCAGACAGCATGCTTTTAATAAAACCTGTCTCTTTGATGCTGTGATGCCTCTTGTCCCTGCCTACAGACACTGTCCTAGTAGGGCATGAGTGAGGATACCTGTCCACAATCAATACACATTAAAATAATCAGGTGAATGCTAAGTTGGCAATCTTGCCAGTTTTCTGGGCAACTCCTACTTGGCCTTGGATCTCAATTTGAGAGCTGCAGGGATTTTTAATGGCAGATTTTTAAAAACTCAGCAAAGAGAAATAGCTGCTTTTTGAAGATCCAAATCAAGAGAACAATCATACCAACTCAGAGCAAGATTACATAGTAAGTCCCTTCTTTCCTCCTCTGTCCTCTACTTAAATCGTAATCATTACTCCAAGGGGGAAAAGATTTTACAAAGCATGTGTAAATCACATTGCCTAAGATGCAAGGAACTGCACCTGCACTACTCCAGGATCAGCCTGGTTCCAATGGCTACCACCTTCTCAACTACCAGGAAAAGGAAGAGGGGAAAAAAGGATATTCCACCATGGCCTGGACCCCATTCTTTCGGAAGATAACAATCCGCTGTACTGGGCCACATGGGTTGCAGATGGTGTACAGCACGTCCTGTGAAGGGATGCAAGAGGGGATTGGATTGAAAAAAAAGTTTTATCTTCAGAGGAACAGTCACCACCCATATCAATCTTCTAGTAACTCTGGTTTCATGAGATTCTGCTTGTAGCTTTTGTTTCAGCAAAGCAAGACAGCACAGTGGCAAAGACAATGAATCACTGCTTCCCTCCACACTAGCATCTACACAAACAAACTATGTTGTCTTAACAGGTGGACTTGCACAGAGAACATTATTCTAGCAGTACCTATGCCAGTTTATCTGTAGTCAGAGGTCCTGTGCCTGAAGTAAACTCAGGTGCCTAACAAAGACTGACACATGGGGCAGCCCATTTCTGGGTCAGCACTGCCCACTTAGGCAGCACCACTACGCACCGTTGTAATAGAGTAGATAGGGTTCAAGATGGTGAAAAGCAGGACATTGTTGACACCCCTAGAATCATCGGAATCACCAGGCCGCGATATCTTCTGGCTTGTGGAATAGTTGACAAAGGCTGGATGGCCAGCAATGTAGATCTGGTTGTCAGCTGCATAATTGACAGCATTGCAGGCTCCCATGATATCCTCAAACTCCACCAAAGCCTGCCTCTTCTTGGGCATCACCACCACATAACTGGGAGTAGGGGGAGAGAAGAAACCACACCGCTGAAGTAGTCAACATGCAAAGCAGGAACAAACATTCAGCCTCCTCCACTCCACCACCTTGAATGAATGCCGAGTTAGCCTGCTCCTAACCTGATAGGGCCAAATTCCTGCAGGGCCTCCACGAGATCAGCTTCCACAACACCATCAATCAGACCCCTGATGTGGACAACAGGGGAAGCAGCTGGCTTGTGCGGGTCGTCGTAGTTCTCCTAACACGGGAAAAATTGGGAAGAGTCCATTAGAAAAGACTGCTTGGTTCTGCTGGCCTGCTCAGCTGGCTAAGTACACCACAGACTCTTTTGCAAAGGATAGGTCTCTGCTAGTGAAATCTGGAACAGTTCAATCTATGCCACTTACTCCAACAGTGGGGGAAAAAAGAGGAGAGAGAAAGTCCAAGCTTACACAGTGAAGCAGCTGAATCTTAGGGAGAACTCTCTGCACTAATTTGGACCTCCTTTTTATCTCTAGCCAGTCCATTTTAGAAACCTCTTATGCTCTATCTTCTTTGTTAATCAAATAAGAGTAAGTGGTATAGTTTTGCTTCTCAAAAGAAACAGAGATACCAAGACTGCTCTGAACACTACTGAAGAAACTACTGCCAAGATAAGTAAACAAAGCCAGAATTACCCAAAGCAGTCTTGAGTTATTATCTTAAAAGAAATTAAGGCCCATGCTTTCAGCAACATCAGGCCCTAGACGAATGTCTGTTTTCTGAACTAAATCTTCTTCAGCTATCATACCACTGTCAGGGGCAAAATGGTTCCTATTCTCAACCAGGGGATATACAGTTTTCTCCACACCTACAACATCATGATGTCCCCACCCCTGTGACTGATAAGGAACCCAACCTCCCATTGGTTTTCAGGCCACTGAATATGCTGTGACAACAAATTAATTTAGTCTGCTTTTGTAAAAAAAAAAAAAAAAAAAAAACCCTCTGTTTTGTCTGTCCTGGTAGTGTCTAGTAACCGGACCATCTCTGAACATATGCAGAATTCACGTCTCGTAAGTTGAACTCTCCTGCAATGTTTCTGTGCATCCCTTTAAAAGACCAACTGAACTACTGCCATCACCAGTACTGGTCAAGTTAATTCTATGGTTCATTATAAAGCATAATCTACCACAAAGGTCAATTGTTTCAACGTATGGAAAGCTCCACTTAGCTACCATGGGTATGTTCTTATTCTCTCCCCCTTTCCAACAAAAAATTGAAAAATCTCCAATCCCCCGACACTTAAAGTCATCCATCTCATTCAGTGGCATGCCTCAACACACCCCATCTCCTCCAATCAGAAACAAAACCCCATTTGATCACAAAGTCATAACATCCTAATACGAGAAGGCCCTAAGCTCAGAGAGCACCTTCTTTGCTACCTGCTCAAGTAGGTCACTTTTTCAGACCCCTGACTTAAAACCACAAGAGAATCACCCCCTTTCAAACAGCAACAGGATGCACTTGGGGCCCCTCTTCCTCGTTCTGTGGGGATGGGCCCCTGGAGCTGGATCCGGTTTTGAAGCACCACTACCCTCTCTCCACACCTTGAAAAAGTTGCTTTTTTAAAGGAGTACAACCTCCAAAATTCCCAGGATGATTTGGGGGGCTCTAGGCCCTCCCCAAACCGCTTTTTCAAGCTCTGTTTATACTGTATTTCCAGAGAATACTACAAGGGAGTGTGTATGTAACTCAAAACACTGGGTAGAAATTCTCGGACTTGTAGTTCAAAAGAAACACTAAGCTTTCCTCAAACTTTGGGATCTCCTTTCTTTAAGGGCACCAAATGAGACAGCAGGGAGCCGGCTTGATACAGAAAACTGTTCCTGCCAATGGAGGCTTCTCCAGCCACGCTACTACCAAATCCCATATCCCGCCTCTTGAGACTGGAGAAGGGAAGTAGGAAAAGGAATCCTTCAGCACTCCGAGCGACGTGGGACTGCAACTCCCATCAGCCCCTGACAGCAGAGAGCGGTTAAAAAAAAGGACGGTTGAAAGCGCAGACCAATCAAGCGGGAGTTGTAGTTCAGTGGCACTCTCATAAAGGATGGGATTTGTAGTTCTGCACCTGGAAGATGCGCCTGAGGCGGCTACTCTCGCCATCAGAGGCCTACCGTATTCTACACCTTCCCCGCCTTCGTCCTTCGCCCCCACCATCCAGCCTTCGGATTTGTTACGGGGTCGGCGCCGCGCACCCACCCCCGGGCCTCTTCTGGCAGCCGCTCCCCATTCTCACCCCGCCTCCGCCCGCCGCTCCGCCCGGGCCGTGGTCGGCGTTCTCCGTTTTCTGGCGCTTCGGGGCGCGGCCGCCCTCCGGACCTCCCCCGTAATAGCGGCCCGAGCCGCCTCCGCCGCCTCCCGGCATCTTCACCATGTCTCCTCCGCGTCCCGAGCCGCCGCCGCCGCCCTCGCCGCTCTGCGAACCGCGCCACCTCCGCCGCGACATGGCGCCCACACTGCCCCAGCCCACCCTCGCTCCCTCCTCAAGCACACCTCGATTGGCTTCGCCTGCCGTCACTCAGCGGCCACGCAGCGCTTATTGGGTCGAGGCGGTACCTTCCCTAACTCCGTCCCGCCCTCCGCCGCCATTGGGTCGGGTGTCTCCCGCCTTCCAGTTGATTCGCTTCTGGACCTGCCTATCAAGATATTTTCGCTTTCTGGTTGGAGAGAGCTCGCGTCCATCATCCCTCTGTTCAAACTCATTGGGTTAAACTAATGTCTCTCTAGTCCGCGTCCCGCCCTACCGCATTGCCTCTCGTGGAGCTCCCCCCTTCTTCTCCAGAAAACCGTTGGGTTACCGAAAACGCCGCAGTTTGTCTCTGCCTCCTTATTGGCTGTAGGGAATGAAAATCATTAGAAGGCTAACTCAGATTGGGTCAAATCTCAACAAAACGCCTTCGTATTTTATTTGTTCCTCTAACGGATATCTTTGTCTTCTTGGTGTTCATTTTATTGGCTATCTTTAGTGCCTGTCACTCTGCCCGCTGAAAACCATTGGACGCTACATTTTTTGGTCTTTATTTTCATTGGCAAACGCGACATCATTCCCCACTCTCTCTTTAGTCTACACCAATTGGATCCCAGAGGTATCAAAGGGGAGAAGATTTTTATTCTCCCGCCCCACCAAGCCCGGTCTGTTAATAGCGAAGAAACTCCCGCCCACGCTAGCCGACAAGCAATCCAATGGAAAGGCAAAGGCTCATGGGAAATGTCCGTTGGTCTTTGGGTAGTCAAAGGCGGGCTAATCGCTAGAACCTGGTTAAGGCGCAAAGGACTGTGGGAGTTGCCCTCAACTTTGGCCGAGGGAGCCAACGAGCTTTTGGCCAGCCTGATGTGTCGCAAAGCATTATGGGAGCTGCCCTGAACTTTGGTCAGCTAAGGGCCTTTCCACACTACACTATTATACTGGTATTAGTCTACTTTCAACCTCCTGTGGAATTCTGGGGTGGGTAGTTTACTGAAGCCAGAGTTCTCTGGCCGACAGTCCTAAAGGCCCCTCCCTAAACTGCAAATCCCAGGATTCCATAGGAGGTTGAAAGTGGAATAATAGCCCTGTAAGGGGCTAGTGCGGAAGTGCCCTTGGTTTTCAGATGTGAAATGCTGGAGGGATGGAGCTCACACAATCTCCCCAGCCACCATGGCAGCTGGCTGGAGGATTCTGGGAGATACCATCCAAAATAGTGACCTTTCCAGGCTCTGGATGTGTAGAAATACTAAAGTCAGCGAGAGCAGAAGGTGGTGGGAAGATCTTTTCGTTGCATAGCGGCTGAACAAAGGCAAAATCTGTCCTTCGCTTTGCACACGGCTTTTATCGGCCATTTCCGCACTAGACCGCTATAGCGCTATTATTCCACTTGCAACATCCTATGGAATCCTGGGGTTCGCCGTTTCGGGAGGGGCCACTCGGCCCCTCCCGAAACGGCGAACCCCAGGATTCCATAGGATGTTGCAAGTGGAATAATAGCGCTATAGCGGTCTAGTGCGGAAATGGCCATTGATGGAATCCAGACAGTGGCGAGGGCCTTACCTTTTGGGATGAGTCCAGATGACGATTTGCAGAGGCAACAGGGCAACAGTCAGTGTGTCACCAGGCCAGGGTTTATGGAGATCGCTCAGCAGTTGGAAGAGCGGGAGCTTAGTACTCTGCACTTAGGAGAGATTACTCAGCAAAGCACGGCAGCACAGCCTGTTCTTCTGCCATGGCTATTTCCAGCGTGACCCCTCCACCAGTCCTGCCCCCACTGTGGGAGGAAGAGTAGCTTTCTCCTTCATTTCAAGGCCGTTTCCGCACGACACTGTTATAGTGCTATTATTCCACTTCCAAAATCCTGTGGAATTCGGGGGTTTGCAGTTTCCTGAGGCAAAAAAGCTCTCTGGCTGAGAAGTCTAAAGGCCCCTCCCTAAACTGCAGATCCAAGGATTCCCGAGGAGGTTGAAAATGGAATAATAGCACTATAACAGTGTAGTGCGGAAATGGTGCAAGACTTTGCTAGGTTGGCATTAAGGGCTGGAATGGCAAGGGGACTACCGATATGCGTTCCTAGCATTTCTGGTGCTCCCTTCCTTCAGTTCTCTCAGCAAAATGCTGGCTCTTCCTGAGCTTTTGTAGGATTCTGGTAGCATGAACCCTACAGGCATCAAAAGTTAATACTGCTACAAATACTTTAGATTGGCCTTCATGGGCTTTATCTCACGTATCATTACTTGTCATTACCCTGACAAGTTGGCTGCTGTTAGACTCACTCCCCTCCATGTTCCTTTAATAATTGATTGACTGTAGTGTGTTTTAGAGGGTTGGTTTTAGGTGGATTGGTGGGTGGGGAGGATTGGGTATGTTTTTTTTAACGTTTTTAGTGTATTAATGTATTTAATGTTGTTCGCCGCCTCGATCCATCTGGAGAGGCGGGATAAAAATAAATATTATTATTATCATTATTATCATTATTATGTTATTCTGTGCAAAGACACACTGGACTTGTAAAAAAATGTCTTGCTGGACATTGTTATTTTACGTTTGTTCAGAAACTGCTGTCAAAAAATGTTGCAGGCGGGAAACTGAGGCAGAGAGCGTTTTGACTTGGGCTAGGACTCCTCATGTCTTTCCCAGGTTTCAAATGATGACGTTGGGCACCACAGTGCAAAATCTTCCAGCATCCTCAATTTCTGTATATTTGTTCAGGAGCAAGGCCCAGGGTCTCCCAGATAAGTTTGCACAGGGTTGTAGTTTTGGGCACTCCAATGTGCTCCTCTGCCTCGCTCAAGGCAAGTCCTGCTGACTTCACACAAGCTTGTTGTTATCTGTGTCGGGCATCCAGAGCGTTTGTCGTAATGAATCACAAATAGCAGAGGATGTGTGAGGGGGAAAAAAGAGATAGCAAGCCGTTCTTAACTTCAGCTTCTGTTTCAAGTCCTGCTTTCGGAAGGCACTCGATTGTGAAAATGTCTGCAAAGCTCAAACGCAGAGTAAACGGAGTGGGAGGATTGGGGAGGGGGCTGTTTTGGAGACAGCTGTGGCCTCAGCAGCTGTCTCTACTTCCCATCCCCGGAAAAAGTGCCTCTTGCAGCTGCGGCCTGGGGCTGGTCTTCACAGGGCGCCTCCGAAGAGCGCGAGCTCTCCAGCTTTGTGGTTAAAGCGGGAGGAAGCAGCACAAATTCTCCACTGACCCGGTTGGCGTCGAGAACGCTGGCGACTTGCGTCAGCCTTTCCGCTGCTCTTGGCATGCGCGCATCCTCCCCCAAAAACCCGGCGGTTGAGGAGTCTCCTCCACCTTTCTCTGTCACACCTCCTGAGTCTAGATCTCTACATTACAAAAATTTGGGTGAGACAATTATTTCCGAGCGTCCGTTCTGAAGACAAAGTAAACTGTACGGCGCAACCCACAGGAGCTGGTCTTGATTGTGATGCCTTCATTCAAAAGATACGGTTGTTTGGCTGGTTAGGATTGGAGGGCGACAAATTTTACTTCGAAATGTTACAGCTCCCTAGGTCCCCTACCAGGTCAGCTGGGGATTTGGGGAGTTGTCAAAAAGTACTTTTCTAAGATCCAATACAGGCACTCAATGCATTGATTTCAGAATGTTCAGCACCACTGAAGACAGAAGCTGTGGTTAGAAAATGAGGCACAGTCTGCTCTTATATCTCCTAAATGTTTACCATTACAGTATATAAAAATATATAGTTGAGTGTTTGTGTTTCTGCATGAATCCCTGATTTTACGGTGCTTCCTGCATCAGGAGTTATTAAAGGATCCAGTCAGACCTACTGCAGTGAAGTAATCTGCCTCCAGAAGTAACCGATTGAAAGGTGACGAGGCCAGAGCACCAACTCATACAGGGATACAGCAGGCATCTTCCTCCTAGGGCAGATTGTTTTCTACTCCTGTGGTGTAGTGGTTCGAGCCTTCGACTACAACCCTGGGGACCAACATTCGATTCCTTGTTCGGCCGTGGAAACCTACTGGGTGACCTTGGATGTGTCACACACTCTCAGCCCTCAGAAAACCCTGTGATAGATTCGTTTCAGGTTTGCCATAAGTGGGAAAGGACTTGAAGGCACATGACGACGAGGCATTGGAAAGAAAGCAACAGTGATGCAGATAGGATTATCTGCACCCAGAGGAGGTGATGGAAAGGGCACAGTCTCAGACCAGATCGTGGGGGCTGCATCTCGGAAGGAGGGAGGGCCGAAAGGATCAAACATACCTGATTCTGAGATGTGGCAGAATGACTCACCTGCTGAGAGGGTGGAGCAGAAAGAGGCAAGTCAGGGCAAGGAATATTACCTTGCAGGGGGAGAAAGCTGGGTCCCCCCCATTCTAAAAGGGTGAAGTGTCTCTTCTAAGGCTTAGTCACTGACAGTAAGAGTGACAAGCTAAAATATGCTGGTATTTTTGGTCTCATTCTTTCATCTTTTGGTTCTGTCTCCCAGCAGAATGCCATAATAACCTCCAGCTGTCCTGATTTGGCAGGAATGGTCCCAAATAATCCTCTGCTTTCCCACTTTTTCAGCTGCCTTTAAAATGTCCCAGTTTCTTCTTCCTCCTCCCCCCCCTTTCACCCTCTGTCCTCACCTTGCTTCAATTGCTGCAAAGTGAGTCCAAAGTGCATAAGTAGTTAATACTCAGTTAAGCCAGCAGGAGGAATTTTGCCCTTTCTCAGCTTTTGCTCAGCCCAAGACGAGCCGCTGCTACCTTTTCTAGCTCGTGTGTTCTTCTTCATTAATAACCTTGGCCACATTCTGATGTGGCTCGGCCGCAAGCGTTCTGGTTTTCATCTGTGAAATGCTGAAGGGTATGGAATGCAGCCCCCAAAAACATTTTGGAAACTGAATTTAACCCTGTGGCTGAAAGAAGTTTGGAGGCCTGAGCCTCTCTAATTCCCTCATGTTGCCGACAGGAAAAAGGCAAGAGGAGAAGAACCGATGAAAGACTGGGTTCCACTTTTCAACCAATTCCACTTCCTGAGCGTACTTTGGTCCCTAACCTGTCAGATAAGTGGTGTGTGTGTGTTTGTGTATGTGCCAGTAATGATAACAAATGCAAAATGTACAAGCTAGGACGGGCGGCAGCCCCCTCTTCGAGTTCATCCTCCTTTTTGGCTGAGTCCACTAAGGAAGGGCAAGGCTGTGCCCTCTCCTCTCTCCCCTTTGAATTAAGTGAGCGCGAACGACTTGTTCACTTCGAATTCAGTTTGCAGCAATTGAAGTAAGTGGAGAACAATGGCGGGGGAGAACGTGAGAACCTGGGACATTTTAAAACCAGGTGGAAAAGGGGGACAACAGACAGGACAGCTGGAGGGTAGGAGATAGCCCAAGGAAAAAAAAAAGTTAACTTCAGCCAGCCCTGCTCGTGAGCACGGTGAAAACTTTTCTGCTGTTGCAATGCAATTGCTGTTATGTCGAAACGTCAGGGCTGGTGCACAGGTGAGGATTTCACCAGGTCAAAGGTAGTCCTGCGCTTAAACAGGTGGAGAGAGGGGGGAAGAAGGGAAAGGCCCGCTGCCCTCTCCTGCCGTCCCTCCTTCCGCCGTGACCCGATCGCTGGCGCCGTGCTCTCCCCCTTCGGCGCTGCAGCCCCCTCTCCAAGTTCAAAGATTAGCTGACTGAGCAAACTCGATGTCAGGCGGGGCAGCAGTTAAAGCTTTGATGCCCAGTGGAACATTAACTGCAGTTAACCTGTTTGGCTGCTTTTTTACCCCCTCAAGGCAACCGCTCTTAACAAACAGTGCAAGAGTGCACACTTGCCTTCTTGCCCGATGCAAGTTTGCTTTGAGACGGACAGATGATAGAGCCGCCGAGCGCACCGATGCGTCCCCAAAGCCGCAGAGATTAAATGGAGAATGCTAGTCACGGTGCCTTGGTATGGCTCTTTGCGAGTGTCCAAAGCGGGCCTTGTTCAGTTAAATCTGTAACCGTTACAAAGAATCCTGCAGAGGTATGAATAGTTCCAAGGGGCAGCGGAGGGCAAGGCTCAGAGATCAGGCGCTTGCGTAAGGGCACATCACAGGGCTGGCTGGTAGCCTTTGGGGCTATAGAGGCAGGAGGTGGAGCTTCACTAGCACAAATGAAGCCACCCAGGGATGGTTTGCTGCCTAGCCTCTTCCCTTGCAAAATCAAAGGGAGAGGGATCCTGTATTTTTGGACTCTAACTCCCAGCATCACTCATCCTCAGCCATGTTGGCTCAGGCTATTGGAGGCTGCAGTCCAGCAATATGTGAAGGTCAGCATCAGTGCTACCCCTGCTCCAGGGAAAGCCTGTATTCCCCGACTCGTTGGGAGGGGTGTTGGGGCTAGGTGGGTGGCACTGTGTCTAAATAGTCAACCGCAAAGGGGCAAAACATAGCTGTAGATGGTGGTCCAGGATTTGGTGGCCTTTGACTACTCTGGCCTATCTGGTTTGCTCTCCTGGAAGCCTCCAAGAGTGGAATTCAACTTTTAAATACATTAAATACATCAACTTTTAAATACCTTTATGGTACACATAAAACCAGTTTTGGCTGCTATTGGTCTCATTCCCCCGCCTCCATTTTTTTTTTTAACATTGAACTCGGTTTGCAAAAATGAAAGCAAGCTAAGGACTTAAAGGGAAAGTGGGAGGAGGAGAGACAAACCGGGACATTTTAAAAGCAGCTGAAAAAGTGGGAAGATAGAGGATTAACCAGATGTGTTCCTGCCAAAAATCTGGACAACTGAGGTGGTTTTAAGAAACAACAGCCTTTAACTTCCTCTTTGAGTTCATGGCTGGAGTGAGAGTATAAATCAAGAGGGAAGGGGGCCTCAACTCAGGGAAGAAGCCACCGGCTGGATGTCTGCTGCAGGTCCCAAAGTCAAATCTTGGTGTTTTCCACAGTCAGGAGAGGCATCCATGATGCTCCAGAAGTTCCCTGCACTATAAAAATCCAAAATACTCCAGCCAGCATGACCAATGGTTACGCTAATTGCCATACAAAGACACCCAGAGCTTTGCATCCTGTGCTAAAAAGATTTGCTGGGATCTAGAAGAAATCAGCTTTCATGTAACTCGGAGACACATGCATCCACCCATAGCCAAACTACAAATCCATCAGCCAGGTTTGCATGTTTTGCTGGCTGTGGGTGATGGGATTTTTAGTCTGGAAGGGGAAAGGGTGGAGTAGGCAACACACACACACGCTTCCTTCTGCCAGCCTCATCCCTTTTGCAGCTGTGGTGAAAACGCTTCATGCACCATCCTTTTGTAACCCTGCTACTTCCTCCCCTCTACACTTTCTTCCTTTCTGCAAAAGTCCCCTTCAACAATCTTGCCTTGCCTTGGCAGCAGAGGAAAAAGGCTTTTCCAATCCTAACCGCTGGACAGAGGTCGTTCTCAGATCTCCATCTATCCCAATTTGGCAGCGACAGTCCCAGTTAATTCTCTGCCATCCCACTTTTTCAACCGCTTTTAAAATTTCCCAGTTATTCTCTTCTCTCCTCCGACCCTTCTCTTTATTCTCTGCTGACTTTGAGATCACAGTGAAAAAGTAATTTGCACTCCATTAGCTCAATGGTGGAGGGAGAGGAGGGGCAGAATCTTGCTCTTTCCAGCAGGCTCAGGCAAAAGCAAACTGCAGCAGCCTCTCCTAGCTTGCTCCGATTTTTGCCATCTTGACCGCACTCTTGACATTGCTTAGCCCCGCACGTGTCCTGGTTTTCATCTGTGAGATGTTGGAGGGTTTACATTCTGAGACTCCGCTTCTGTGGCCTCTTTCTTTCCACACATGCTGCTTTTAATATTTGGCTTGGATCAGGCCCAGACGGCCTTTGCTGCGCAGCCCCGAGGCCTTTTCCTCACGGCAAGCCTTGAGCCCATGCGGAACTGTGGACTGGCCATAGGAGAGACCTAGTCCCGCTTTGCAAAAATTTCCCCGCTCTCCTCCTCCTCCGTCAGGCCTGGTTCCAGGCTTTTTGAGGTCCGGAACTCCCTCTCAGCTGCTGTCCACCTCCCCGCCAACACCAAGGAACACAACGGCCTCAGAAAAGGGGGCTGAAGACCCGTCCTTCACACCTTGCTATGCTTTGTGGACTCCCTGCAGCCAAATTCCTCAAACCTTCCCACCCCACTAAAAGCCAGCGAGGAAGCAACTTCGAGGCCATTGCCGCTGGGGTGGGGTAGCTGTCAAAGACCCCCGTTTTTGTTCGGTGCACCGTTTGGTTTTGTTTTTTTAAAAAAAGGAGTGTAGCCTTTTCTCCCACGAGCATGATTCAGTTTCCACCGAGACCTTGAGCCTGCGCTGGCAAGACGCACACGCTGGGTTCAGCAAGGAGCCTCCCCCGCAGATGAGGAATGCATCTAAGACAAAAGCAAGGTTTGGGGGAGGGAGCCGGTGGGTTTGAATGCCTGACATTTAAAAGCTCACAAAGTACCAGAAAGGAAGGAAAACACACACACACACACACACACACACACACACACACACACACACACAGCACCATTCAGGGCAAAGTTGGAGAAGGAAGGGGTCCCTCAAGGTGCAGAGTTTGGCACAGACGGAGCCTTCCTTCTTGGAGAGAAAGGGGACAATGTTGAACCTACACGCTCGCTGCCAGAATCCTGAGGACTAGGAGACTGTTTCTTGATTTAAACACACACAAGAGTTGCCAGGTGAGCTTGGGGAGATGGTCCCTGTCCATATAACGGTTGTATGAAAGAGGAAATGTCAACAGGCATTCCTTGTCACACAAGGTGACTAGTGTTGCTTGGCTGACAAGCAACAACTTCAAATTGCATCTTCTTCATAACCATCAAAGGGACAGGAGTCCTGTTCTTCATTTTACCCAGGGCCTTTTTGCACTATACGCCTATAGTGCTATTATTCCACTTTCAACATCCTGTGGAATTCTGGGAACTGTAGTTTACAAAGAGCTCGCTGGCTGAGAATTTTAAATGCCTCTCCCCAAACTGCAAACCCCAGGATTCCATAGGATGTTGAAAGTAGAATAGGAGCACTGTAAGAGTATAGTGTGTAAAGACTCCTAGTAACCCTCAGAGACCCATAAGCAACCTTTTTTCTTTTTAAAAACTCCGCAAAGAAAGAGTCATATTCAGGGGTAGTCATCCTTGTAGCAAAATACAACAAAATCCATCTTTACCGGGCCAATTGAAAAGCACAAAAGTTTTCAAAGCTACACTGGCTTCTTCATCAAGCAAAGAGGTTTATAAATCCTGCCTGATTTTTAACATCTTTGCCTGACAAAGAAGCCAGTGAAGCTCTGAAAGCTTGCATGGTATATTTTGTAAAGATTCCTTAGACTTGTACAGTATGCAGATTCAGGAAGGGTTGTTTTTTTTTTAATGGGCCTGTGGAATTTCTTTCTCCTGCAGAGTTACCAGGCTCAAGAATCCAGACAGGAAAAGCAAAACACGGAAGCCCCAGGTGTTGCTGTCAGGGCCGCGTTGCCTCCCAGCCGCACCCTCGCGCACCTGCAGGTGAGGCAGCCCCACCTGGTTGCAAGGCCAGGAGTCATCGTGCAAGGGACAAACCTGCTCGGTGCTAAAGTAAGGCACCGCACCTTCAACCACAACTCTCCCCACCCAGATTGCACAACGGGTGTCGCTGCATTGTGTTAGGGGTGGGCCCAGGTTAGTCGACTGGCTCCGTAAGATGCTGTAATAATAGGCTGAAGAAAAATATAAGAATCCCTTTTTTTTTTCTCCTTGCTTTCACAGATCACAGAATCTTAAGACTTGGAAGGGAAAAAATTTCCATCTAGTCCAACGCTCTGCTGTGCAGGACTACACAACGACCGTGCTCCTGAGAGAGGTCCACCCAGCCTCTGTTTAAAGGCAGAGTCCACCAGCATCCTGCAAAGCAACGTATTCCACTGTCGAACAGTTCTCACAGTAAAGAAGGGCCATTTCCGCACTGGAGTGTTATAGTGCTATTATTCCACTTTCAACATCCTATGGAATTCTGGGGTTTTCAGTACGGGGAAGGGTCTTTGAGGCCCCTCCCTAAACTGCAAACCCCAGGATTCCACGGGATGTTGAAAGTGGAATAATAGCACTACAACAGTCTAGTGCGGAAATGGCCAAGCTCTTCCAAATGTTTAAGTGGAATCTCTTGTCATCATTTAAATCCACTGGTTCATGTTTTAGCCTCTGGAGCAACAGAAAACAAGCTGGCTCCATCTTCTACATGACACATTTTTGTTCATCTTATGGGCACACCAGTACAAACCAGCCCAAGAGAATATTTATACATTTAAATTATGTACCAACCCTCCCCCCCAGGGCCATTTTAGGCCCAGGAGAGGGTGTTTTAGCAACAGGAAGTGAGCAAAAGTCACTTTCTGTTTTAGAAAAAGGTATCTCCTGGGCCTAAACTGATCTAGGGAGAGAAAAGCATGGTGAAAATAATCCATTTTGGGGGCTAATATTTTTTTTAAGGGGAAGTCCCTGGGGCTACAAAAATAGCAGTATGGAGACCATGCTTTGCTCACCCTTGCCTTAAAAGAAAGGCAGGCTACACGTACAAATAATTTTTTAAAAATTAAGGAACAGGGAAACTCTGAGCACATGCCCAGCCCAGGAATGTTTTAGGACTGAGTGTGCAATCCTTGCACACGTAAATTCACCCTGGTTTTCCTGAGGCCACGTTCATTCAGCCCCTCCTTCTTTGAAGTTGCTATGGCTGAACATTAGAACAAGGCTGGCAACCCAACTGATGTGGCTGAACTCCAACTCCCAGCAGCCCCAGCCAGCACAGTCAAAGATAAGGATAGCTTGGAGATGCAGTTGCATTAGTGAAAGTTATTTTTGGAGTAAAGCTGCCAGGTACAGCATCCTAGTACTGACACGCACAGGCATAAACTGCACTGTACATGTAGGGTGATTTTTCTGGACATTTTGCAGTACCATCCATCTGATGGAGACAGGAGGCATTTGCATGTGGAAAACACACTGGTGCATGTGATGAGCCTCTGGTCCTTCCCTAATAGGTCGTAATGGAGTGCACAGAAGCCCAGCATGGAACATGTACCAAAGCACATCACTGCAATTACACAAGGAGGTCTCATCATGCATATTTAGCAGTGATCCACACGTTGTACTGCAGTGGTATGCAGAATACAGATTGTGTAACACAAGCAGAATGCAACTCCACTGGCACTTATTTATGCTACATTGCAGCAATGTACAATCTTGGCTCCATAATGCCCCAACCAACATGACCAGTGCCTATGCGGGTTGATTTTGAGTCGTATCCCACAAAAAAAAAAGTGACTTCTCCAAACTTTGTCCCCCTTGTCCTAGATCAGGAGTGGACAACTATATGTGAACCAGGGGCCATTTCCCCCTACTTAAAACCTCCTGCAAGCTGCATCTTCTCCCACAGCAAGCCCAAATTACCCCGTTTTCTTCTGCATCCCCTCTCAAAACGGCAAAAAGAAGTGATGCTGAATCATTTTCTGTCACCATTTTGGGAAAGACTGCAAAGAAAACTGGCAGTATTTGGAAGCAGTACAGGATTCTGGGTAGTGTTTTCATGTATTTTCACACCTTCCGGGAGCTTTCTGGGTCGTTTGGAGTCAAAAGGCCTGAAACTCTCACCAAATTTCTGAAAAAAAAAAAAATTGAGGGAAGGCCGGAACTTTTTTTGGTCTCTGGCAAGTGACTTCAGGGGTCACAAAAGAAAAGGTCTCGCGGCCACATGATGCCCTCTCATGACAGATCTCGATTCAGCTTCCAGCTAGTTTGTGCCTTGCTGCTCTCAACAGTAAAAAAGGAAATGAAACCGTTGACAGATGCACGCCCTCGTAGCAGTTTCTCGCCCATCGGAGCAAAGTCATAGCCGGGTTCCACCTCTTAATGAAAGAGGAACCCAAGAGGGATCGTGGCAAAACCACAGCTGTCACCCGTTGGTGAAGTCATAGGGCGAAAAAAAAAATCCCAGACCCCTCCTTTCCCACTCCTAATGAGGTAGGATCTGGATTTTACTCACAGAAATTACCCAATTCTTTTAAAAAGGAGGGTTGGACAGGAAAGCTCAGAACTGCAGACATCCCATAGTCACGCCCAGGGGTATAGCTATAGGGGACACTGCCTCTCCGAAATAGGAATTCTATTCTCTCCTCTCATGAAATTGGCTGGGATGGAGGCAGGTGGTAGGTTCCATTATAATAGCACATGGCCTTAAATCAGGGGTGGAGGACCCATGGCCTCCAGGTACAGTCGCACTCTAACTCCCATCAGTCCCAGATAGCAGGGTCAATAACAGGAGGTGATAGGAATGGTAAGTCTAATAGCTGGCAGGTCTCTCCACTCATGCTCTAAAAACCAACCACTATGCACTAAGCTGGGATGATCTCCTTGATTGGCAACTCCATGATGTTGCATGGCAAGCAGAATTTGTCCAGAACACTGAAAAGTTACTTTTTTTGGGAGAACAGCTCCCAGAAGCCCAAGCCAATAAGGTCAACTATTCCACTGCATCGCACTTGTCCCGGGCAGGGAGAAATGCTAGCTGCCAAATGTCTGGCTGGTATGAAAGGCTGAACGTGTGCCTGTTGTGTGGATGTTTTGGGGAGGGAAAAGAGGCAATCCAGTCCTGTCTCCTGAATGCCAAGTTGCATAAAGTTCTGCCCGTGCAGCAAATATTCACTTGGATAATACTCTTGCAAAAGACTCTCCAGATAACCAGCAAGGAAGATTTTGCTGAAATCTTTTTTGTCTGTAGTGAAAAAAAGGAAACCGACAAATCTTAGGGATTTATGACACATGCACCATCCCAACATTTTAGTTTTTTCCCCTTCTAAAAACACACACTTAATTTTCATGAAGACTAGAAAGAAAAATCATTTATTTGTTGTTGTTTTCTTTTAAAAAAAAAACAAAACCATTAACTGAAATGAGCCCTTTGTTTTTAAAGATAAGGGGTCCCCCCTTCCCACCCCAGGCACCCACAACCAGAGGAAATGTCTGAATTCACCCCCGACACCTGAAAATAAAAGCTTCTAAAGAAAATCCAGCGTTAAATGTACAGTACATTTGCATATGCAGATCAGTATCCAATAAACACACCCCTCATTCTATCCTTCTGGGGCGGAGGGAGAAAAATAACTTTAGGGGGGAAAAAAAACACACATCAGTGTATTCCAGTTAAGCCAGCTGTGATTTTGTATACAAAAGTACCTTGTTTGTCCCTTAAGTAACTGACAGCCCTTATTGAAGGCACAGAAAAAAACCCACATTATTTTCACACACATCATTCCCTGTTCCCAAAGTGGGGGAAGCACCCCCACGTATCATTTCTGAGTGTTCTGAGTACGATTTTAACATGACTGGAACAACTGTACAGAGGAAAGAGGGGGAAAAAATCACCAAACAGGATGGTTTGGCAAAATAAGTGCCTCCGTGTATATTACACCAACATATAATGTCTTAGTCAGGGGAACTGAAGTGCATAAAACACACATTCTAGAGATAAGTTCAGATCTTGGCCTAGAAATTAAGGCGTGACCCTTCCAAGGCAACCACTCCATTCAGACTTGTTAGCAGCTATTTTGGCTCTAGACTGGTGGGGCAAATGGACCAGACATACCCCACCCCATGTTAGATCCTCACGCATTTGCATGATTCAGATACCAGCTTTCATCACACACAAACACTTGAGGATTTGGGGTGTAAACAACAGCCTCTTCTTACTCACTTACACTGCAGACAAACCAACTAGTCCAGGGAGAAAATAGCCCAAAAGAATACTTCTGAACTAAACTGGCTGCAACAAGGAAGAGGTGTAACAGAAACTTATCCATCAGAGACAGAAAGAGAAGGACAGACAATGTTCCCCAAACCCTGCAGTCTGAATTCACATCACATGAATTCCCCAGCAAGGTCCATGTCACACATATTCCGTGCTGTGTAAATTGGATTATCTTGAACGCCTAAGCAGATGGCAGTCACCTGACTCTAATTCCCTCCTGCTTCGACGCGATTGCCCGAGATCACCAGATTCCCAAACGGCAAAAGCAGTTCTTTCGGGAATGTCAGCAAAGAGGGTGACAAGAGGGTGCAAGACTGAGTGGGCGACGACCAAAATCAATGTTAAAATATCAGAAGAACGCTTGAAGAATTCTCCCTTCCCCACTTCACTCTGCAGAAAACACAAAAGGACTCCAAACAGTTTTCTGTTATTTTTGTGCTTTTTAAAAACCTGCTTAAAGGCAGCTACGTCTGGAGAAAGAAGGGGAAGCACATTTAAAAACCTTTCCACCGTACCACCATATGCGGTGGTCTCTAGGGGTGCCACAGTATACTTTCCAGTCGATGCAACGCAGGCATTCTGCCTGGGAACGGTGAAGGGTTGCTCCCACCTTCCAAAGGTACAGGATCTGTCTCAAAATTCTAGATTTCGCAAGCCTACAAACCATTTAAAGGGGAAGCAATACACTTCGGAGAACGCAGCAACCTTCAGAGGGTTTTTGAAGTCCGTGCGTCAAGGCAGGGAGGCAAACCAAAGCTTCCTCATCCTCACAGCCTCGGGTGTTTAAAAAGGCACAAATTACTCCAGGGTAGGGTGGGGTGGGGGAAGGAGGAGATGATAAATACAGATGTCAGGATTGCAAGGAACGACAGTCATGTGGGGGAGGAGAAAGCTTGCTGCCGATGTGACTTCAACCGGCTGAGCAGAGTCACTCCCTGCAGCGAGGGATGGTGGAGGAGACACTTCTTGCGGGAGCTGTGAGTCACTGTTTCTTAAAAGGCGATCACGCCCAGGGAGTGGGCCTTGTGTGGCGGGACCTGGCAGGAAGGAGAGTGTGCCGTTTCTGGACAGGGACAGTAGGCGACCACTAGTTGTGCTAAAAGCCCCTGGAAGGAAAGCAATCATCCCACGCGTATTTTTCCACCCAACGCCGTGGACAGTGTTTTCAGAAGCCTCTCTCAGTTATTAGCTGAGGATCAGTCTCCAAACACTGCATTTGGGCCAAAGGGTTCCTTGCAGAAGGAGGAGCGCAGTTTGCAATTTGCAGAGAGGGAGAGAACTATGCCCCCATCTTGAGAAAGAAAAGGGGAGTACCGAGTGAGACAGATGGGAGCCCTCTTTGCACATCCTGGGTCATGCAAAAGTTCTACTCCTGCTGCAACGGGGAAGAGAAGATGCACACCCTGTCACCCCTAAGAATCCTGCCAGGTTGCGGTGCTCTTGCAACATGCCTAAAAGCTTCGCTATTTGGTTGAGGTGGCACATTTTCTCAAGAGGAAAAAAATTAACTGAGTTTGATATTAAAGAAAGGGAAGCGTTTTCATCACGCCTTTGGTACAAAAGACAGGAGGGAGACACCAAACCAGAAGTTTAACAAGTAAACTGAAGAAATAATTGAGTGTGGCAGGAAGGGAAAGGGGGAAGAACACCTGGGAAAAAGAAGCAGGAAAGACACAGGAGTTCCCTGAGCAGATCCATTCGTGTTGGAAGGAGAACAGCATTTCCACCTTAAAATGGGAAATATTGAAAGTGGGGTGTCTGGATATTTTCGCCTTCTGGGCAGTACAGCATGATGGAATGCCTCGGTGCAAACGGATTATGTGCTTCTTAAAAATTCACCCCAAACACAAAGAATAAAACAGGGAAACTGATTACTAGAAACATAGTTGCCACAGAACTTTTTTTAATTAAAAAAAAAACCTAAATCCTTGGTCCCTTGCCTGGGGTTTTTTGTTTGGTCTGATTATGGTCCTGGGAAGCAGGTGCACACCCTAACAGATCATGGACTATCAACTGCATTAATAAAGATTAGAATTTAAAAAAAACACACACACACTTCCACACCCACCCCTTGGAATACATCCAGTTCTGCGGCTGGGAACTGAATTGACAATTGTGTGTGTGTTACTCAACACACACAAACCCATACACACCCTCCATCTCATCAGGCAGAACATGGATGACAATAGTTCAGCCCTCCAGATTTTACTGGATTCCACACCTCCCAACATTCCTCACCATTAGCAATGCTGGCTGGGGCTGATGGGAACTGCAGTTCCATCACATTTGAAAGACTACCCAATTCCCACCTCTGAGTGAAAACTTACTTTCCAGGGTGGGAGAGATGAGTCTGAACGCAACGAACCCCTGAACTCACGTGCCAGTCATGGAAAAAAAAAAGATAGCATAGTGTCAAATTAATATTGACTGATGGCTCCTTCCACTAGGAAATAAATTTGGCAAGAGTATGGATCAGAGAGGGTCAGAATCAATGGTTAACAGGAAAGAAGGTGGGTGAGCAGAATGGGTACAGATTCACCTTGTTTAAGAAAGCACAATTTTACAACAGAAAAGAGACAAAGGAATCGAAACACGGCCGAAAGCAGAACAAACCCCTTAAAAAATTCACAGTCCTGCTAGAACCTAGGACAGGTGGAAATTACATATGCGAGGCAAGCGGCTCTGGGACAGCCCCCAAAAGCCAGACAAACTTGAGGAGGCAATCCAGAATGTCCCCTCTTAAAGAAGATCCCATCCACCCATCTGTAATTCAACCAGAGGAGGAAACCCTACTTCTGAGAAGCTAAGATCCCTGCTCAGGATGCAGGGAGAGGAGGCTGTTTGCTCCTTTTCTGATTGACGGTTTCCTCATATCCACCCATCCTGTGGTGGGGAAACTGGTTTGGCCAGGCATGGGGCATGCACATCCTTGCCTCCTCCACGCAGGCAGGTTGAGCAGGTCAAGAAACAGGGAGGGAAGCCAAGCAATGGGACGGGTGTTCCCAGCCAAGGCGTTCACAGGAGGCCGCCCGTTGAAGCCAGGCATTCCAGCCAATGAACTTCTGTCATCACAGAATGTGACAGGAGAAATTAATACTTCACCTATGGTCTCCTCCATCCACCAGGGATGCAAGAAAAGGGCGGAGAGAAGTACCCACACAGCCCCTGGGACCAAAGGCACACAGAAGCTAGGGCTGACTCTAAAATGGAGGCAACTTTTGACATCCTTCAAAGACCTAATTGGGGAGGAGGGACAGGAGGAAAGCGCCAAATCGAAACACTCCTGCAAATCCAACACCAGCAATTCAGCTTAATTTCTCTCCAAGTCAACCCAATTTTCAGGGTAAAACCACCAAAGACACCACAGGTTGTAGAACCACGGGTCTGGCGAGAGGATAGACAAGAAAAGAGATGGCAGGGAGTCAGCACGACCCTACCCAATACTGGTAGCCTCCTTCTATGGGGCTGGGGCCAAGATTCCCCCCCCCCACCATCTGTGCGGATCTCAAAGGCACCCCATAGGTCTCAGAAGGAAAGAAAGACCTCTGGTGAATACCTTGTCTCTCAACCAAGCTTTTGCCACTGGAACGCTCCACCCTTAATAAGAGATTTAAAAAAAAAATTCTGAAGAGGAAAAGGGAATTGACAGAAGAGAATATATGTTCTAGGGTTCATTGGTTAGAGATTTCTTTTGTGTGCGCGCAAATTATAGAAATATATATATATATATATCTATATTTGTATTGCCCTAGAATTATGATTTGTAGTTGGAAGTAAGCCACATTAAACCTTCGTAAAGTCCTTCGCCCGACGTCGCACAAGATGGCTGGACGTACCAATTCCTGTCCCTAATACGAGTGAGCCCCAGTTTCTCTTGGATCTCGTGGGGCTTCATGGCGTCAGGGAGGTCCTGCTTGTTGGCAAAGACGAGAATGATGGCGTCCCGCATCTCCCGGTCGTTGATGATCCGGTGAAGCTCTTGCCGCCCTTCATCGATCCGGTCACGGTCGGCGCAGTCCACCACGAAAATCAACCCTTGGGTGCCAGTATAGTAGTGTCTCCAGAGGGGCCGGATCTTGTCCTGACCCCCAACGTCCCAGACGTTGAACTTGACATTCTTGTAGGTCACCGTCTCCACGTTGAAGCCCACGGTGGGGATGGTGGTCACTGGCTGGCCCAACTTGAGCTTGTAGAGGATGGTGGTCTTCCCAGCTGCATCCAGGCCAAGCATCAGGATCCTCATCTCTTTGTTGCCAAAGATCTTGGATAGCATCTTCCCCATGGCTGCGGGCGAGAACCACAGTCCATACAAGGCTGGAGCCAAAGGAGAGAAAGGAAGAATCGAGTAGGATCAAGAACACAGACTTAACAGGTACACCTCAGTTAACAAAGCACGGGCTCAATCCAACATCCCCTTGGCATAGCAAAAGTTCCTGAATACAAACCCATAGCATCTGTGTTTTTATTTTATATTTATTTGTGTTTTTTCCCCATTTTTGGAGGGGTCTCATGCCCCTAACCACCACAAAAGTAGAGGCCTCACTGTATTAAAATGCCGGGGGAATCTGGCGAGTGAGGCAGGCTAATCTGCTTTCCCCCTTTTCCTCTGTTTCGCTGTTCACACATGTTCAGCAAGGGATTCTGGAGGGAGCTGTTCTTTACTCTGCCTGTTGTAGGCAGGCACACACGACTACACTAGGATCTGCTTAAGTAGAATCCCATTCTTTCCCAGCTCAAGCTTTATTGAATTGTTTACTGCAGACATGCTGCTGCAACTTGACAAGGAAAGTCGGTGTTTCTCCAGCCTCCTTCCTCATTCTCCCAGGGCTGGTACTGCTAAAAAAAACTTCCAGCTAGACAGAGGACAAGGGGTGCTGCGTACACAGAAAACGCCTTTGTAAAAAAGAAGTTTCACTATCAGCGGTGTTATTAATTGAGCCAGTTACACAACCTGATTCGCATTTATTTATGGCCTACTTTCCTCCTAGTATGCAACTCAATGTTGTAGTGGTATCAGGGTTTCCAGAGTCTAAACACCAGAGTTCCTGCACTAGGCAGGATGTACTAGGCAGCCACACCTGATCTCTCTGGACTCAGCTGCCATCCTCATAGCAGCTAATGAGAAAACGGTTTGTCCCAGCAACAATTAGTGTTAGGATTAATTTACTGTTACGTTATGAATTCTGGCTGGTGTAATGCAAAGTCTTTTGGGATGATTTGTTCTTCAATGGCCAATTGAGAACCATTAACAATACAAAAGACCCACTCGCCCCCAGCGGAGGTGCAATCTGCTAGAACTGGTTCACTGATACAAATCAAGGCAGCTACCTGGATTTTTTGGACTCACTTTTGGGTTCCTTGGCTGCAAGAGTTTATTTACTTATTTAACTTACACCCTTGCCTTTCTCCCGCTATGGGACCCCAAGCATCTCTTACTGAATTAAACACAAGTAACAGCTAAAACCTAGTTGATACAAAACTTTGAAATAACTTAAATAAACAATTCTGTTAAAAACACTACAATACAACAGCTTAAAAAAAATCAAAGCATAGTATAAAAGACAAGAGCATTGCACACCCCATTAAAAAAGATCCTTCTGCCATAGTAATTTAAAAGCAAAAGGCCTGCTTAAATAAGAAGATCTACTCGAAGAAAGACAACAAACAGGTGGAGGCCAAGTGAACCTCCCACAGGAGAGAATTTGCCTGACAGCAGCTACCAAAAAGGCCATTTCCGCACTAGTGTTATAGTGCTATTATTCCACTTTCAACATACTATGGAATCCTGGGATTTGCAGTTTAGCTTCCCACTCTATCCCCTCTTGCTTTCAACTTGCTCCTTTTTGCTTCTCTAGAGCTCCTCCAATTTTTTTTTTTTTGTTATCTGTCTTCATGTTGACTTATGGTGTCCCCTATTTTGGGTCTTCCTAACAAGTTTAATTCAGAGTAGGTTTGCCGTAGATTCAGAGAAAGCGACCTGCCCAAGGTCAGCCAAAGGGAATTCGAACCCAAGCCTCCTGGAGTTGTAGCCCAACATTCACACCATACTACCTTGGCTCTTGGTTCATCTAATATTACCCCATTTGGGTCCTTCAGCTAGTTCTCATCTTCATGTCCTCCTCATCCTACCCTAAAAGACACTTCTTGTTTCCACCTGAACTCAGCAGCTCCAGGTGAGAACCAACCAACAAATGGCAAGATTCATACCTGGCTGCCCACCTGGTCTCCTGTGGCGAGTACGTTTTTTTTTTCCAGGTGACCAGGAAGAACGCTAACCCTTCCCAAAATGGGAAGACTTGGTTCCTTTCTCACCTGCCTCCTTTCAGGGTATGAACCAGCAAGAAGAGTGCTATGGCTGAACCAATACAAGCGGGCCGATAAATGTTTCCAAAGGCTGGTTTCACAAGCAGACTCTCCGTTATCAGCCCCATGGCTCTGCCACTCAAAAAAGGCTGGTTTCAAATGAGAACAGGAAGCCAGAACTATGTGGTACTGAAAGACAGAAAAATGGCAGAATCACATCCAACCACACTTAGGAGTTTAACACTGATCTGAGTTTTCCGCTCACTTCCAGTGGGAGGATGTGCGGACAGGGTTTTTTTTGTTTTTTACACCACAGAGATGCCAAAAGGCGCGCAACGACTGGTAGCCTCCTCTCTTGCCCTATTTGTGCCTTTTATTTTATTAATTTATGACCCACCTTCCTTCTAAAACTGAGACTCAATGCAACTCACAAGAAGATCACGAACAGGCTACAAGTAAAAACAGGTCACAGGTTAGAGTTCCAAAGCCCAGCTCAACTAATCATAAGGGCAGAACTGGATTAAAAGCAACAAAGGAGTACAGGAGATACCTGGTGAAATCCACCTTCTTAGCAATAGTCAAAAGACTGCCTGCATGAAATATTCTTTGCTTCCAGCAGAAAGAAAACAGGAAGGAGGCCAACCTAGCTTCCTGTGGCAGGGAGTTCCACAGAAGAACTTAAAAAGAACGCTGCTGGATCGGACCAAAGTTCTGCCCAGTCTAGCATCCTATTCACACAGTTGCCTCCATTGGAAATTGGGAACATGGATGTGAAGACAACTGGACCCTCCTGCCATGTTCTCTGCAACTGGCCTATAGCCATGGCAACTAGCCTTCTCTATTGTCCATTTGTAGCCAGGTAGAGAATTTGAAGACTCAAGGAGCAAAGTCTCAGTCTGTTGCACTGTGTTATCTTGTGGTTGCTTTCTTCAATGTGTTTGATTTCGTTGCTAGGTTAATGACATTTTTTAAACTTTTGTACGAAGTGGCCTTTTAGCTGGATTTGTCTGAACTTTGGTAAGCCGCCTTGAGTCTCAGATGGGGGGAAAAGTGCAATATAATAATTAAATAAATAAAAATAGACAGATTCCATCACCCTCTTTTTAATGGTTGCCTATAATAAATAAGTAAAAATAGATTCCATCACCCTCTTTTCTGATGGTTGCTTATCTTGAAACTGCATTTTCTTCGCTACTCATCAAACCACTTCCTTTTTAAAAAAATACCTTCAACGTATTTCAGTAGTGTTTCTCTTAATGCCGCTTCACAAGAGCCTGCATACAACTGCTCTCTGCTTTGTTGTGATCCTGGCCACCAAAATATACACCTGAAAATCCCTGTGGATGGAATAGCAAGGTTCAACTGGTCCATCCAACACTTAGCTTCGCTGCCAGCATTTTATGAACTCAAAGCAAGCCAGAACTAGATTTATCTGCAAGCTACAATGATCAAAAATCCACACATCCACACAGACACCGCCCCTTCTGAGACTGACGTATTTGCATACAATTGCTAGTTCTGCATGTTTAGTTCCACTTCCCTATTATGGAAACGGGCAAGGAAAACTGGTGGCTGGACATACTGGTCAGAAATACTGTACATACATACCCCCCTTCACCCTGGAAACGCTTAAAATCCTACAAATCCTACATCTAGCTGACTAGGCACCATACACATACTTAAAAGTGTATGCGATCCAATTTTCAAACTCACAAATGTCTAGAAACGTGCACACTTGAAAAAACAACAACTCAGCATTGGGTTGTGTCCTGCTTCCAAGGGCCTGAAAAGGATACGGACAGAAGCAAAAACCAATGGAAAAAAAGAGAGGAGTAAGGAATGTTCTACAACAAGATGTCTCTGGAGGAAGAAAGGCACGTTCGTGGAGCATTACACTACCAGTGGCTACTAGTCCTGAGGGCCCTACAGTGGGCTGGGCAACTGCAGCAAGCCACAGCTGTGCATTTTTGGCCAACAGACCATGCGCTATCAGAAGTCCAATTTGTGTTTCCAAAGTTTGTTGGCCTGTTCTGAGTGGATTTTCATCATATTTTGGAGCTTGGGGAAGGGAGGTGTCCCCAGCTACAATACTGCTCTTGATAGTATTTGGGGCCATTTTGTGGGTGATTCTCACACAAACACACATCCAAATTGCACGGGGAAATGGGAGCCACACCCCGTCCCCACGGCTGTATTCTCCCCACCTCTACCTCACACTACCTCCAGGATCACTGATGCTATGCCTCCTCCGTAAACCAGGTGGAAGAGCTGCATGGAATAGTGGTTTGACTAGGATTTTTGGATACCGGCACTCAAATCCCTCCCCAGAAACCCACTCAGAAAGTCACACTCTCTCAGCCTCAGACGGCCACGGCAAACCTCCTCTATCTTGTCGAGAAAGCCCCGCCACAGGTTCACCTTGCTATTGTTACGTGCCTTCGAGTCATTTCCGACTTAGGGTGACCCTAAGCAAACCTACTAAGGGGTTTCCTGGGGCTCAGAATGTGTGACCCATTCAAGGTCACTCAGTGGGTTTCCAAGGTCAAGCAGGGAATCAGACTCTGGCCTCCAGGGTCATAGTCCAACGTTCAAATCACTACACCATGCTGGTTCTCAGGTTCACCATAGGGTTGCTATAAGTCAGAAATGACTTGAAGACACGGAACACTACGCCAGATGCTGGGACCACCAGGAGGACATGCTTACTGGGGTCTCTGAGCATACCGCATGGAGCTAGGACTCTAGAAGTTTTGCTGCAAGACGCTCGACTCCTGCTAGGACCGAAGGAAACGGGTCATGGGACAGAGCCACCTGCGAAGAGATGAGTGAAGCCCACCCGCTATTGCTGCCTAAGGGGAAAGGCTCGGCACGGTAAGGCAGGGCATTCCAAACCAAGCCTCCATGATCTGATGGTCTTTTGGTCCTGTCCAAAATTCTCCTTTCCCTGAAAACTGAGCAAAACAAAAAAGGCCTCAACTGGTCTGGGTATCTTTTGACCCACTTAGAAAACAGAAAACTCTGTTCTCTTCTTTTCTTACATCCTTGGTCTGTAACAATTATCTGCCACTTTGACTGACATATGCTTAAGACTAGTTTTGTACTTGCTTTCGCTGACAAGCAGTAGTTCGGGAAAACAAACAAACAAACAAACAAACTCCAGCCTTACAGATCTGTTGGACCCCAGCACCCATCAGCACCAGCCACCCTGGCCAAAGGGAGAAGAATGATGGGAGATGTAGTCCTTTAACAAAAAATATTCACAGGATCCCAGGCTGTCTCTACCAATGCACGGGAATTTTCCCATTTTACAGATTGGAGATACTGAGACTTGGAGTCCTGCAATCCCCAGGAAGTCAGGGCCTTCCGTCTCCCGTCGGCTGCCCCAGAACATAGAGACGCTTCCCGTTCCCTGGACCGTAGCCAGAGATTCGCCCAAGGCCGCGCAAGGAGCCCCCAGCCTCCCAAAGCAAGCATTCATACTTCACAATCTGCAAGAAAAAAGCAGCACGTCTAACCACCCCCCCTTTCTTTTCCAAGCTGGAAATAAGCAAGGATTATTGGGAAAACTCTATCAAAGACACCAGCATCTGGAAATATTACTTTAAAAAAACCTACGGCTGGGAGATTCTGGATGTTACAGGCCAAGAAGGAAGTTTTCCTAATCCTTGCAAGACCCCTGAAGGAAAGAGGAAGGTTTCCGGAGATGTAAAACCGGGGGGGGGGGGGACACAGAAAATTCAGAAAAAAGAGAATTAAAAAAAAATTTACAGGAATAAAAGGAAAATAAGGTTTTGCCTATTTTTCCACCCCTCTCCATTCAATTCACTCAGCGTTCTACAAACCTGATTGTACTCCACCTTCATAAGAGGGCAGAGTTGTGTATTTTCACAACCGCCGTGCAAGGTCAGACAGAAGAATGAATGAAAGAATTGGAAAGGCCCACATTTTCACCGCTGAGCAGGGATCTGAACTCCTGAGCCTGTCAGTCTGCCTCTGCATCACACCAGTCCTCAGTGAGGTGGGCTTCTCCTCCCATTGTTTACCCTGAATCTTCTAAAATGGATTTTAAAAAGACTAGGAACCCAGTAAGATCTTATCACCCCTCCCCATCCAACCCCATTTCTTTCTGCAGCTGGCTTGGAGGGCAAAGCTTCGAAAGTGACCTTCAATCTCTCTCTTTCTCTCTCACACACACACACAGAGTCGAACCAAAGCCAAATATCACAGAATCCAATGTTTTAAAAATCCGGTCAAGTCTGAAGGTCAGGCCCAAGTCTACCAAAACTCACAGCACTCCTAGACACGTTTCCTGGTCACAGGTATTATTCACTCCAAATCTGGAATTTAATTGCAAGCCAATGCACTCAAAATTAAAAGCTGAGCAGCCGGGGGGGGGGGGGAAGCTGGATGAGTCGTGAGTGAGTCTCACAACTGGAATTTCTCCTCTCTCCACCCACTGTACCTGTTTGCTGCTTTCACTGTGACCCATTTCTACGTCTTTTTGGGACAGAGGACATTTCCGCACTAGCCTGTTAATCGTGCTATCATCCCACTTTCAACATCCTACGGAATCAAAGGCCGTCCTGGAAGACCCCTCCTTAAACGGCAAGCCCCAGGATTCCATAGGATGTTGAAAGTGGAATAATAGCACTATAACAAGCCAGTGTAGAAATGGCCAGGGTCTTGGGAAAATTTATTTAAACTTGCTCAAGACTCTGTCCCAAAAAACACACATGTATTTTTAGAGAGAGAGAGAGAAAGAAACAGGGCCAGAGTTTTCCAGTGGCAAGATCTTGTTTTAGCCAAAAGTTTAACAGGAAAGGGAGAAAGAAGGCGAAAAGAGGAAAAGAGCAGAAGGGGGGAAAAAGTTTTTTTTTTTTTTAGCCTGACCGAAGAACAGGTGACAAAACCCCAAGTCACACACACAACTCGCACAAAATCCTTGACCTGGATGCTGCAGCAGAGTCAGCAAACCGCAAAAGCTAACCATTTCAGTCCCAGCGAGAAGGGGGGGAAAAGAAAAAAAAAGAACTACACAACTTCCCCCCCCCCACTCTTTCAAAATGGTCGCTGCACAAAAGTTTGCAGCCTTTGGCAGCCCGACGCGCGGAAAAAGAAAGGGGAAAAAAAAATCCCGAGAAGTCAAAATAGAGAGAGAGAGAGAGAGAGAGGCGCAGAAAAATCTGGGTGGTGGAAAGAATGAACGCATCGCTTGCAAACCAATTCATACAAAGGTCCTCCTCATTGAAAAACGCGGTCAAGAGGAAATGGGGTCAAAGAGAAGCGCTTTTTATACAATGGGGAGGGGAGTCCGCACTAGGCTTTTATAGCGCCATTGTTCCACTTTCAACCTCCTGTGGAATCCTGGGGTTTGCAGTTTAGGGAGGGGCCAACCGGCCCCTCCCTAAACTGCAAACCCCAGGATTCCACAGGAGGTTGACAGTGGAACAATGGCGCTATAAAAGCTTAGTGCGGAAACGGCCCCCGACAAGAATCGAAAATGTGCATTTTCCTGACTTTCGAAGTTGGCTTTTCAAAAATGAAAAGCCTAGCAATTTTAAACAAAAAAAGAAATCGGGGTAAAACGCCATATTTTGGGGGAAGTAGGGAGGGGCATTCGTACCTCCCCTGGAAGAAATTTTAACATAACTCCCCTTTCTGCCCCCACCCAGTTTTAGCAGGAACTTTGCAAGCGGAGCAAAGCGCCGGTTCGGTCAGACGGCTTCTTTGAAAGAAACTTTTAAACAGGCTTCAATATCAGGCTCTTTCCCAAGGGAAAGGCAGGAAAAGCCGCCCCTCCCCAGACCTGAAAGGCCGGACTGATAGAGAGCTTTCTTTGCTCCCCAGAGACCCTCTCCTCCCCCCCGTTCACACGACCTTCCCCACCCACCTCTGTTCCCGAAAAGCGAACACGCGTCCGCCGCGGCCCGAGGTGTTCCTGTCCAAACGGCAGTTTTTAATTCAAACCTCCGGAGATCCCACCCCTGCGAGAAGCGTGTCTCGTTCACGTTGGGCTGACACGCACACGCACGCAAGGGGGAGCCGGCCAGGCCAGGCCGACACGCGACTGCCTCCTCTGGAGGAGAGGACGGGGGAAAGAACCCGATTTCCCAAAGAGATCGGGAGAAGAAACCAAGGCCGAGTTTTTTCCAGGCCGAGTTTTCCTTCCGCATCTTTCAGACGGATTCCGACCAAGACACGTGAAGACCCAGGCTAACTTCTCCGGGGTCACTATTCTCCCCCTCCCGGGCAGCCACCACTTTGAAGGACTCGCAAACTTTACAAAACACCTAAGATTCCAACCCGATTTGAGTTTGGCTGCTTAAGAGGAGGGTTATGACACGCGCACTTTCGGCCAACGTCAGAATGGGGAGAGGTTTCAGCCAAACGGCAGCGGAACGGGCTTCTCCCTCCAGGGCCAAAAGCAAAGAACCCGTCCCTCTCGGCGACACGCGTCTCATGCGGCCGGCAGCGTCACCACGGACGCGTTCACACGACCCCGACGTCCCGCATCCCTTCCGTCAATCACAACGCGCGCCCCCCCCCTCGACTCGAAGCGTCCCGTAGGACACCGAGGGAAAGGGAGGGAAGAGGCGGACTCGCGCCGGATTCAAACGCCCGCACCGGATCCAACGGCTCCCGAAGAGACTTCGGGGGGCTCGGATTTCGGTCCCCCCCGACCCGCCCGGCCCAGGAAGCCACGCGAAACCGTATCCACCCGAAAAAGGGATAAAACTCACCTTGGAAGAAGGGGAGGGCGGGTTAATTATTTTTTTTTAAGCAAAGCCCAAACTGGCGGGGGGAGAGAGCGTCCCCCTCCTCCTTCGTGGGGGGTCTCCCCTCCTCCTCCCGGGCGGCGGAGATCAAAGGCGGGCGGGCGCCGCTTTCGAACGTTGGGAGAAACTTTCCACTTCCGAAGAACGCGACGTCACAAAGGCGGCGGCGGAGGGGGGGCTCGCGCGCGCTTTGATCTCTCCCTCGCTTTCCCTTTTCTTCCTCCACCGTCCGCGGGGCTCCGCCGCCGCCGGTCCCGCCGCTCTCCCGCCGCAGTCACCGCCTCCGCCTCTTCCTCCGGGGCCAGCCTATTGCCGCCGCCGCCGCCGCCGCCGCGGGTGCTCCTTCTCTTGCCGGCTGCAAAGTCATCCGCGGCGCCGTCCTCCCCGGGATCCCCTTCCAAGGGCTCTTAATGTTGGGGGGGGGCGAGAGAGGGGGCTCGGAGGGGAGCAGCCCTGCGGTGCCTCGGGACCGAGCCGCCCTGCCTGCCCGCCCGCCTGCCCGGGTTTGCAAAGACCCCGCCCGGGCTGGCCCCCGCTCCTCCTCCTCCTCCTCCTCCTCGGCCTGTCCCGGAATAGGAAAGGGCGCGGACCGTGGGGCGGGGGGAGGAGAGGAGAGGAGGAGAGAAAGCCTCCCCCCTCCCACTTCCCCTCCGCCCCCTGCTGGCGGCAGCGCGCATGCTCCCGCCGGCCTCTTAAAGGGCGAGTACCTTTTATCCCCCCCCCCATCCACACCCACTCGCTCCCTGCGCTGCGGCGAGTCGGGTGGGGTGAAGGGCGGGGGGCTTTGCCCACGCGGGACGTGGCTGGCTGGCTCGCTCGCTCAAGAAGTTGCCCTCTGCTGGACTGTGGCTCCAAGGGTCGCCCAAGCGCCTCCGGGCTGCTCAGGAGGTGGCTGGGGGATCCGGAGAGTCCCGGGGGCCTTTCCGCACTACCCTGTTACAGCGCTATTGTTCCGCTTTCAACATCCTGGGGTCCGCAGCTTAGGGAGGGGCCTTTGGAATTCTCAGCCGGAAAGCCCTTGGGCCTCAGGAAACTACAAAGCCCAGAATTCTACAGGAGGTGGAGAGTGGAATTGTAGCGCTGTAACAGTGTGTTGCGGAAAGGCCCTCGCAAATACCCTAGAGAGCCGGCCTGGTGTTGAGGGTTGGACGACGACTCTTGAGACCAGGGATCCTCGCCCAGCCGTGGAAACCCGCTGGGTGACCTTGGGCACGTCACACACTCTCAGCCCCGGAATTCCCCGGGATAGGGTCACCATAAGTCCGAAACAACCCGAAGGCCCACGGCGACAAAACCACAGCCTCAAAGGCGTTCGATCTTGTCTGATCTTGGCTGCTAAGCAGGGTCAGCCCTTCCCGGTAGGCTCGGGCAAAGGCAAAGGGCTGGTGCGTCCTTCCTCGCAAACAGCGGTTGCCGTCCGGGCCGCACTTTGGTGCCCTTTGCCTTCATGCGTCCTGGTTTGCAACTGCACACGTTGGCGGGTGTGCTAACCACAAGGACGGACCTTGGTAGGGTTACCTTTTTAGACTCTGCACGAGTCACCTGGTAATTTATGGTGGCCCCCTGAACTTCTAGGCAGGGAAGATTCAGAGGCGGTTTTGCTAGTTCTTTGCTCTGAAATCTAACCGACAGCACTAGGGGGTCTCCCATCCGAGAGCTGACCTTGCTTAAGCTTCCAACATCCGATGGGATCTGGTCCCTTAGGCTGTTCCACAGATCTGAGTTGCACCGTGCAGACGGAGAGGGGGTTTTTGGACGATGTGCAGTGGTCGCACCCAGCAGAGGGAGGCCTAAGCAGAAGGGCACGTGTGGGACCATAACGGAGACTAGCGTGGGAAGGCACGTTGCCTCTGCGCGTTGCGTCGGCAGGTGGTTCATCGTGGCTGCACAACGGGTGGTCCGTCCTGCGCACTGAGCATCGGTCCACTTGTGTTGTGCCGTGTTGGAGTGGTTTGAGCCAGTGGTTTGAGTGTTGGACCATGACCTTGGAGATCTGGGTTCGATTCCCAGCGCGGCCAGGGAAATCCGCTGGGTGACCTTGGGCACGTCACTCGCTCTCAGCCCCAGAAAAGGCCGTGATAGGGTTGCTTGAGGGTCGTCATAAATAGGAAACGACTTGAGATAAGAAACCGTCAGAAGATATTGCTATATTTAATAACTGCTGCAAGGCTGATCTATGTGCAATACTGGAAAGAAAAGAAATATATTGATCTAGAAGAATGGAAGTTAAAAGTTCTGGATATGGTAGAGATAGAAAAAATAGCATCTTCTTTGAAGAATAAACCTATCCAGAACTTTGAGAGGGAATGGAAAGGAGTTTGGGCCTGGATAAAGACTGTAAGAAATGAAATAAATAAATAATGTAACTGTTCTTTTCTCTGTAAAATGGAAATATACTCAGTCTTTTTTTATGTTAATGGAAACAAGTAGATTCAACTGGAAAACTAAGCTTGGAAGTGTGTGTGTGTGGGGGGGTATTTGTGTAACTAAACTTTTAATAAAAATATAAAATAAATAAATAAATAAGAAACAACTTGAAGTTACACAACATCAACACCATGACAAAATTCTTTTGAACGTGTCTTGCAAAAAAACCCGCCTTATAATAGCGTCATCTTAGGGTTGCCACAATTTGGAAATGACTTAAAAGCACACAGCAACAAAAAATGTGACTCAGCCTATCCAGGTTTGTGCTGTGCTTCAACAATATAGGTTCTTGTCTTTAGAGTGCAAACCGGAGGCCGTTATGCCTCTCCTCTCAAACCGCTCGGCAATCTGGCTCGTGTGCCTTTAAACATCAACCCACGAGTGCAGTTTTCTTGACACGGTTATAATTGAAGAAACCGGCTAAATATTTACAAGACGGACTGCCATTAACTGGGCCAGTTTTTAAACCGTGGTGACATTTGAATTTCTTGAGTAGATTTTAAGAAGTCAAAAATTAGAAATCAGTTAACAGTGGTCTGAGCTAGCAGAAAATGCAGTTCTAAATCAGAATTTAACCCTTTTACATCTTTCTGGTATCATTTATTTTGCTACCGGCAGAGGGAGCCCTATCCTAGGAGATTAGGGTAATAGTACTTAACTATTTTTTCTTATCTTTTAATATTCGCTGACAGCTGCCAAAAGTACAGGAACCAGGTCAGTTTTAAGAGCTAATAGCTTTCCTGGGAGACTTTAGATGAATCAGACTTTTCTGGTTCACGTACTTGTGAGAATAAAGAGACTGAGAACAGCAAACAGCTTCATAGACAATAAAAATGTATATATAACTTTTATGTCTAGAGTTTAGAATGTAATCTGACTCAGTCCATGCTTGCATCAAGTCTGTTCTAGCCGTTTTGAACTGCTTGGATGTCATGGCATATTCACTAATATTCTAACTAGGCAGGTACGTCTAGAGATAATAAAAATGTTTTCAACTACCAACAAGAGTTACATTTTCGTTCTTCCTTTCTAGCAGTTAAATATAGGCCATTTCTGCACTAGACTGTTATTAGTGCTATTATTCCGCTTTCAATATCCTATGGAATCCTGGGGTTTATAGTTTAGGGAGGGGCCTTTCAACATCCTATGGAAACCCCAGGATTCCATAGGATATTGAAAGCGGAATGATAGCACTGTAACAGTCTAATGCGGAAATAGCCATAGAGTGCTCCTGTTTTCACACCGGTTGATCAGTTGAAGCTTGTAGTCATAATATACTGTTAAAAAAGTGGCTCCTTTTTTGGAAATAACTTTTAAAAATATTTGAAAAATGGCTGACAAGCATGTTTCATGAGTGCTAGGAGGCCCCAATGAGAAGACTTCCTGGACTGACAAAAACCTTCGGAGTTCAAAACATTCTATGCAAAATTTGCATGTGGCTTTCGTATGTGTGGAGAAAACAGGTTTTTTTGTATGCAGAAAATAGTAAGTTGGGAACTCTGATGTGCCAGATTTGCACTTTTTTGCACTTTCTGCAGAGAAGCTAATGCTTTTGCCCGGAAAAATTATTTCCCTTGCAGAAAAATGCTGGTTTCTATAAAGAAGGTGCAAATTTCGTGCGGAGTAAATTCCAAACTGCAAATAGCCTTACGAAACTGTACAGATTTTGCGTATGTTCTCATAGTGGGAAGAAAATTGCTGAAATTAATCCTTGCTTCCTTTGAGAACTTTGTGAAATATCCCATCTGTACAAGCTATCCGGTGAACAATTATGGTTTGTATGTTCTGCCTTTCAGTATGTACCTGTCCTAGCATTTCCGTGTCTTTCAGGTTTGGGACAGCTGATTCTTCTCCCTTCTTATGTAAGGGCTGACCTATGGAGGAGGGATGGTTTGCTCTCCCCTTCCAATAATGCCAGCTAGCGGGCTTAAGCCTTGCCATTATCCCACATTGCAAACTTACCAGCTAGTTCTGCATTACAGACGTACAAGCTGGCTGGTTGAAATGTCACACTAGTGCCAGCCAGGCGCTTGTGGTGGTATGACTCATTTGGGCAATTAATTCCTTTCCTTACTGCCCGTCATGCCTTGGGTACAGTTACTGCAAGGAGTGCAAATCTCATTGGCAGAAACAATTTTGCTTTGTGCCACATGATATTTTCCCGCAAAAGCCCCCTGCCTTTGAAAGAAGTCCCCTCTTTTCGGATACATCTCAGATCTGACAACCACCCCCCTGAATTCTCCAGATCCAAGCAGACTAACTGGCATTACTTTTTCCTAGCATCGCTCCTGCTCTTTGCCTGCAACGGCTGCACACAGACTATTATAACTTTCTGAAATCTCTGCAAGGTGCAGTGTTGCCAAAGGCACAGTAGCGAGGACTGGTTAAAATATTGGCAACCGTAGCCCTACTTGGCAGGCAGATTCTCCAGGGCAATTTCTCAACAACATAGAGCAAAAATGTAGCTATGGGGGCAGGGATGGAGCAAAATGAGGACATTGTCCCTCCCCCCATTAGAATTATACACGCTGCAATGAATATTTTTCAGTTCCCAAATTTTGAGCGTTGTGCTCATTTGAACTTTAGTTGAGCTTTTGAAAATGCCATTTAGCAAGAATATTGTTCACTCAAACTTGGAAATGGACTAGAGCACCAATAACGGAAGAACAGATTTTTAAGGTGGCTGAGTTAGCCCGAATAGCCAAATTAATGTGTGTTTTAACGAACAAGTCGATTTAAGACTTCTTGAAAGATTGGAAACTGTTTATGGACTTTTTGAGCAATAAGAAATCTAACAATGCAATGATTTGTGGCTATGGGCACTGGGAATTCTAGCAGGATTACATAGTTTGCTCTGTAATGGTAGAATGTATTTTCCCCTCTCTTTCATTACAATTTGGCAGGGGGTCGGAGCCCTTTTATGTTTTAGTAAGTTAGCATTTATTGTTTTACATAGTCTGTATTCAATGTTTTAGTTTAGCGCATTAATATTGTGTTCTGGTTTTTTGCTCTCTATTTTTTGAACATGTATTTCTTTTGTTGTACAACTCGCCCTCCTCATTTGCTAGGGCTAGGGGCATGCAACCACTGCATCAGTGGGGAAAAATGCAAATATCAAAATGTGTATGCCTGTATGTCTGTGAGAAGGGGGCCAAGGCATGGTGGACAGAGTAGGCACCCAAGGGCCAAACCAGGTCAGGGAAAGGAGAGGGATGTGGGGTGAGTCAGCGTGGTGGCCCTAGAATCATAGAATCACAGAATCATAGGGTTGGAAGAGACCCCAGGGGCCATCGAGTCCAACCCCCTGCTGTGCAGGAACACCCATCAAACCATTCCCAACAGATGGCCATCCAGCCTCTGCTTAAAAACCTCCAAAGAAGGAGACTCCACCACACTCCAGGGCAGCAGATTCCACTGCCGGACAGCTCTGACCGCCAGGAAGTTCTTCCTGAGGTTCAAGTGGAATCTCCTTTCCTGCAGCTCGAATCCATTGCTCCTTGTCCTGGTCTCTGGAGCGGTAGAGAACAAGCCTGCTCCCTCCTCAACATGACATCCCTTCAAATATCTAAACATGGCTCTCATGTCCCCTCTCAACCTTCTCTTCTGCAGACTAAACATATCAGCTCCCTAAGGCATTCTTCATAGGGCACGGCCTCCAGACCCTTCACCATTTTGGTCGCCCTCCTCTGGACACGTTCCAGCTTGTCGACATCCTTCTTGAAGTGAGGTGCCCAGAAGTGGACACAGGATTCCAAATGAGGCCTAACCAATGCAGAAGAGAGTGGTGCCATTACCTCCTTCGATCTAGACTCCTATTGATGCAACCAAGAATCACGTTGGCTTTCTTGGCTGCCGCGTCACACTGCTGACTTCCTCTCTTGCCCATCTCCTTCCTTGGGTGCGTGTCGGGCATTGGGGGAGGGTTTGTGTTGATGAGAAACTGGGCCACAATCCATCCTTAGCTGGCCAGGCAGTGGCTGGTAGAAGAGGAGGAGGACCAGAGGTGGGTTTTTAAAGGGCTACGTGCAGTGGTGTATCTAGCATAAACAGCGCCTATGCCAAGCATGGAAGTTGCACCCCTACCTTTGCCACCGCTCCTACCTGCACAACTTTTTTGTGCCCTCTGGTTTTGGCACCCAGGGCACGTACCCTCCATGCCCCACCCCAGATACGCCTCTCGGAGCTCTCGCATGGCCTGCTTGGAGCTGCCCAGAAGGAAGATTCCTCCAGAAAGAAGCGTTTGAGGTGATGGCGGTGGGAAGAACAGGAGAAACTCCCAAATAATCCAATCTGTAAAAGTTAAACCCGCAGATACGGAGGGCCGACTGTAAATGTAATTCTAACTCTAAACTTGACTGTCTGTATGGTTGTATTTTTGTAACTGATTTATTTATAACTTTAAAAACAAACAACGCAGGCATCCAAGGAAAAAGAGAGGGTGCAGTGACTGGAAGAATGTGGTTGCTTCTCAGTATATTACTTCGTGCGACGCTCGAATACTGTTGCAGCTTCTGCTGCCACCACCTTCTGCCTAATGGAGAGGCACAGAGGATGAATTTTCCCTGGAAGTTCTACCCTTTTGCCAAGCTTCGGCTATGGCCGACCTCTTTGTCGTTATTCGGCAGCCATAGTGGCAGCACTCTCCATATGCTCAGAAGCACGTTGCACGTTCAAGGCCACTCAAAGCCATTAAACAAAACCCTGATTCTTTAAGCCAGTGCTGAAAGGCAAAATGCAATGGGGAAAAAATAAATAAGAGATAGCAAAGAAAGTACCCTTGTATATCTATAATTTATTGATTCAAATAAACAAGAGTACAACTTGCTTTAAAATTAATTTTTTTATGTAGAGCCAGCGACTGAAAAGATTAATGCTACTTTTAAAAAAACAAACAACCCTCTAACAGGATGTTCCTTACATTCATATTTTTTTTTCCCCTTTAAAAATTACACCTTAAAAATAAAGCAAAGATTACAGTATCGTGATTATTTCTTTTCTTTTTTTCAAAACCGCCTACGAAGATAGGAGGTTCCTGCAGGCCTCTGTTATCTAAATGTTTAAAGCCAACGGGGGAACTGAAGATAGACTGGTACGCCCACGTGTGCCCCAGCGCCTTCCACGATTATCGCCTCTTCCCAAATGGATGTCAATCTTCTCGGCAGAAGGTCCAGTCCGTCTCTTTAAAGTGCAAAGAGTCTGCAATCAGAGGTGGGAATGCAGTGCTTGGAGAAAGAGAGAGCACCCCCTGGGGCTCTGGAGGGGGACAACTCCTTCCCCCCCCATGGAAGGCCTATTTAGAGAGGAAAAAAACCATTAATCTGGTCGCCTATGGTGATCAAGAATCACATCTAGGTAACTAGGAAGCAAAGTTTGCAGATTTTTCTTTTGAGAACACGCAGGATTGATTTGCATGAGAGTTCTGCGGGCCTGTCATTCACGGTTCTTTTCTCTGCTTCCATTCCATAGGATGTTGAAAGCGGAATAATAGCACTGTAATAGTCTAGTGTAGAAATGGCCCTCGAGAGACTTCTCTGTTTTTTAAACAGGAAAACAATAGTTTGGAAATATACTCTGTAGCTGCTGTCTCCGATGGCGGATTCTAGGAATTGTGATCCAAAAAAAAGTAACTTCCCAAGCCCTAGTTCTCAAAGACAAGCGACCAAGGCTTCTCTTTCTACGGTTTCACACCCCTGCTTTCCAGAGCTAACTAACCTGCGTGTGAATGGGTGGTTTTTGGATTATATTTTTCAACAACAGTTTGTGCTCTTGGCAAATAATTAAGTTAACCGAAGAAAGAGGAAGAACCAGAACATCTCAGGCTAATAAAAACATAGAAAAGTTAAACCCCCAGAATTAAATTGTGTCAAGTCGTTTTTCTTTTACATAGCTTTTCATTAGCAAGGAGGATTTTGAGTTTCCCACGCAGAATTCTCACCATAGAAAATACATTTTCATTGGGGAGCGGAGGGGATTCAAGTTACCCTTGTCAATTTCCCCAGGAGAATGGGTGCCAACCCGGCCATTTTGTTGACAGCCCCGTTCCAGAAAGCTAATCCATGCTTAATCCATGCTACAAGGTAAATTATAGACTCCCTCTTTGTCTGTGGTGGAAACTGGCAGCAGAGGATGGAGCTGAGATGAATGCAGTGTCCGGCAAAAGGGTACAGAGTGCTTGGAAAGGGGAACGACTTGTTCCCAAGCCGGGGTTGCCAGTGTGAAAACTGGAAAGGGCTCCTATACCTTTAAGGGGTGTGTAGAAGAAGAGGGAACTTCAGGGGGTTAGCAACACCTGCTTAAATTCTCTCTTCTGTTCAAATATTAAAGTAAAGGTCACCAAAGGTAGGAGATGGAGGGGCATTAGCTTCCCCTTTGGAGGGCAGTACACCCCTGCTAAATCTCTGTTGCAAAAAATAAAATTGCCCCCAAATACCCTAAAAGCCCTCTAAGGGGGCATTTCTGCTATATTTGGGGAAGGCCAGGCCATTTTAAATCCAGGAGAGGCCTTTTTTAAAAAAATAAGAAAGTTTTGAAAAGCTCAGGGAACCCTCAAAAACATGGCAAAAACAGCAAAAAAATATAGATGGCATTTGGGGACATTTGGCATGATGGCAAATGGCATTTGGGGACAAAGAAGTTTTTTAAAAAGTTTTTTACCTCTCAGGGCCACAAAAACAGCCCTGGAGGGGCTGCAATTTGGCCACCCCTTTATTAATGGGATAGGAGACTCTGCCTATTGATTATGTTCTCAGAATGCTCTATTCAGCATTCATTACAATATTTTCTCCCTGGCAAAATTTTGGACCACAGACAGTCCCTGGCTATGGCATACCCTCCAACTGACCCAATTTGGCAGGGACAGTTCCAAATAATCCTCTGTCATCCCACTTTCCCAGCTGCTTTTAAAATGTACTGGCTTTCTTCTCCTCCTCCCTCTTTCCCCTCGGTTTACTTCAATAGCTGCAGATGGAGTTCAAATTCTCCAAAGTAGTTTGCACACAGTTAGCTCAGCAGATGGGAGAGGAGAGGTTGGAGTGTTGCCTTGGCCAGTAGGTTCAGGCAAAAGCAAACAGCTACAGCCTCTCCTAGCTTGTGTGTTCTTCCTCCCTGATAATCCTCACATCTGGACCACTCTGATGTTGCTTTGCCGTGCGTGTCCTGGGTTTCATCTACGAAATGTCGGAGGGCGCAATATGGCATAATGGGGTGAGTTTGGACGACAATAGACAGAGGTGCACACGGGAAGGTGCATCAGCAGCTGGGCAAGAGGGAGGCAACGGTGGGCACCCCGGGGAATACCCACCGTGGGGGTTAACTCAGCCCCAAGCAGCCTTTGAGCTCATGGAGGGAGATGAGCTTGTTCTCATTCAGGTCGCAGTAATCCAAGAACTTGCGGACGCAGCGTTTGGGCCGGGTGTGTTTCTTCATGTACAGCTTGAGAGGCCGCATCTCCCGCTCGCTAATGCTGTTGCTGAAGTCCTTGTCCAGGCGCACAAACTGCCAGCGCACGGCCCGCTCCTCCAGGCTGGGACCCACCAGGCTGTCCGAAAACCTGCGGGTGAGAAACGGCAGCGGCCGCTATTGTGCTGGGGCTCGTGGGCGGCGGAATCAGCTCCTGGGTTTAGTCCAAACTTTAAAAGAGTTATCCTAGGTGCTGAACCCTCTTCCCAAAATAGGTTTGGCACCTTGGATAACTCTTTTATTTAAAGTTCTGGCTAAAACTCAGCATGGCCTCATTGCCCCACCAGTGGGGAAATCCATATACTTGGAAATGATAATATGAGGATGATGATGATGATAAATTAATGTATGTAATTATTACAATATATATCAGCGCTTTCCAGACTTTTCATGTTGGTGACACACTTTTTAGACATGCATCATTTCGCAACATAGGAATTTCACTTTTACTAGCAACCTGGAGGTTAAGCTAACCCTTCATAAGAGATACAGACACATACATCAATTGTAACAACAAAATGTCTGGGGACACAACATATCTCATGAAAACCTTTCATACATTTTTAAAAATGTATGATTTATAAATAATAATATACATTTCCAAGATTGTAGGCGACACACCTATACACTTCAGACAACACACTAATGTGTCATGGCACAGTATTTGGAAAGCCCTGATATATATTGTAATATATTTAAATATTTACATATTAATGTGTGTTATTATTACAATATATATTATAAATATAAACATATATTACTACACTAATATTGATAATATTTATATATTAAGATAATAATATTTACAATATAATTTATAATATATAATTATACTGAGATATAAATATTTATAATATATATTGTAATATACATTAATACAGAAATATTAATATATAACAGAAGAACAAAAACAACAGTATCCTGCATTTTTCCTTCTGGGATTCAAGGTGGCTTAATGGAGTAAAGACAGACACAGTTAAAAAGTTTACCCAAGTTAAGGGTCTACTTAAACTACCCATAAAGTTAAAAGCCATTAAAACAATGACCATTAAAAAGAAAAAATGGAAATATAAACCAGACTGCCCATGGAAGGCCCTTCCCTCCTGAGCAAGGCTGGCTAAAATGGGAAAGTCTTTACCTGCCTATGGAAGGACAGCGAGGAGGTTGTCAGTGTAACCTCTTTGGGAAGGGAGCCCAGGGCTTTGGAGCAGCCCCCCAGGAAGGCCTTCTCCCATTTTCCCTCCAGATGTACCGGTGAGGGTCAGGGGACAGAGAAAAGGGCTGCCACAGAGACCCCAAAACACAGTCAGACTCGTATAGGAAGATGCAGTCCGTCCGACTACTCTCTCTGCAATGCTAGACATTTGGTGAAACTGAAGGAAAAGGTCATTGGTGGGGAAGAACGCTTAGTCTGGGGGGCATTGCTTTCATTTTGCCTTCGTCCCACGACTGCACCCTTGCTGTAGCTCAAATACAAAAGGTTTTACGCAGACGTCAAGAGCTCTCTTCCCGGGGGAAGCACTGACCTCCGATAGGGGACCGGCATCATCCGTGACTGCAGCATGTCAGTAGCCAAGGCTTTGAGCAGGCTGGAGAGGAATTCCGCCTTCTTAGGACCCGGACAGCCTGGAAGGAAAAGGCGAGGGAAAGAAAAAAGAAGGCAACCTTTCAGGACTGTGAACTTTTAAGAATCCTAAATAAGCCATGACTAGAGGCGTCTGCCATCTGATAGGCAGAACCATACTACAATTCCGAATATGCTCAGTCTCCTCTGATTTGGGCAGTTCTCTTTCACAGTCCAAAACTATAGCACTTTGATTCTACTTTAACATGGCGTCCTAGGATTTGTGGTTTGGTGGAGTATTAAAGCTCTCTGGCACAGAGTTTGAAACATCTCATGAAACTACAAATCCCAGGAGTCCCTAGGATGGGGGCATGGCAGTTCAGACAGCTGTAATTGTATTGTGGAAAAGCAATCTTGTTAAGCTGATTTGGGTCTGCTTAGCACTTGGGTAGGATATCACCCAGGAAGCATCATGGATTTTTCAATAAAGCGAAGCAAGAACTCTTCCAGAATCAAGAGTCTGACTGGCCATTTTTGCACTAGACTGTTCTAGTGCTATTATTCCACTTTCAACATCCCAAGGAATCCTGGGGTTTGCAATTTAGGGAAGGTTAGTCCTTCATGGGCAACCCTTAAAGATAGCACCAGGAGACATCCTTAGGTGACAGGTTTTGGCCACAAAACCTCAGGGCCTGGGAAGATCCTGAATTGCCAACCCTGTGCTTGAAACCCAGAAAGGTCACAGCTTCTAGTCAGAATTGACAACACTGGGCCAAACTGACTCAGAGTATGACTCCAGATTCCCAGAGATAAAATGACATTAAGCACATAAATCCCAGGACCCACCTGGCAATGTCCGGTCCCGGAAAAGGGAACCTATTTCTGTGCTTTTGGCTGCTGCATCAGCTTCACAGTCTGGAGGGAAATTTCTGAAAGATGGCAGAGACAGTGTGAAGGCACAGCCAAAGATTATATTGCAAACGGTGTCCAAAAGAAGGAGCAGAGCTTGAAGAAGTTCTCCTTTCTTGTGGTTAAAGGCGCCGTGAATGGCCCATCCCAGCACGGCCACTACATAACCTCCAACATTTCACAGGTGAAAAATGGGACATGTCTGGCCAAGCAATATCACAGTGTGGTCAGGATGGCAGAAATTATAAACAAGGAAGAACACAGAAGCTAGGAGAGATTGGGGCAGTTTGCTTTTGCTCAACCCTACTAGGAAGGGTAAGATTCTGCCCCTTCCTCTCCTCTCCCCCATTACTGAGTTAATGGAGAGAAAACTTCTTTTTCACTTTGCAGCTGTTGAAGTAAGCTGAGGATGAAGGCGGAAAGTGGGAACAGGGGAGAGAAACTGGGACATTTTAAATGCAGCTGAAAAAGTGGGATGACAAAGGATGAACCAGGGTTCTCCCCTGAATTGGGACAGTTGGGGAGTATGACTGAAGCCGTTGAGGGTGAGGGGAAGATACTGACCGTGTGGAGGTCCCTGGAATTGGTCGGCCAGTGTCCACCCGCACGCACCAGCAGTACCCAGTGGCCTGGTGGCACTGCACGGCCTTGTAGGTGCCGTCCCCCTCACATTCGGGGATGAAGGTGCCTTCCTGCTGGTGTTGCCGGGCCTCGTCAATGGCGTCGCGCCTCTCCTGCTCGCACGAGGGTGGATACTCTGCAAGGGTGGTGAATTGTAGCAGCACAAGGCAAAGCACAGGTCAGAGACAAAGGCCATTTCTGCACCAGACTGTCATAGTGCTGTATTTGACTTTCAACATCCGATGGAATCCTGGGGTTTGCAGTTTAGGGAGGGGCCTCAAAGTGGAATAAGAGCACTATAACAGTCTAATGCGGAAACGGCCAAAGAAGCCAAACTGATTCCAAGCCTGCCAATCCACTCCCCCTCAGCTACATACAGTCAGCCCTCCGCATTTGCAAGTTTCACTTTTGTGGATTTGATTATTCATGCTTTATTGGCTGTCACCTCTGCTGCCTCCCTTCATAGGGACTGCAAGCCTCGTGAGACTGAGAAACTCCAAATGAAGCTTGTTAAGTCCCTCTTAAAAATGGTGTGGGGCAGCAGCAGAGGTGGACACCCCACCAGCCCCCCCACTTCTGCCTTGTGAAGGAATCCTGAGGCCTGAAAGGAATCCACAGTGGGTTGAAGATGGTGATCATACTTTTTCGTGTGTTAAATATGGTTTGGGAGGACCTAGACTTATTCAGGTGTTTTTTTTAACTTTCATGGGGGTCCTGTGCCCCTAACTCTAGCAAATGTGGAGGGATAACTGTAGTTGTAGACTTTTCTTGGAATCTAAGGGCTCTATCACACGAAGCAGGTGAATTGCAGTTACAACAGGATAATAGCATCTTTGGCTAGGATTTATCATAGATAAATTCTAGTGGGGATTTATCCCACTGGGAGAACATTTGGAAAACGTTTCTTTTACAAAGCAGGTCATTAATGGATTTCTTTTTTGCGTTTGTAAAAGAGACACTCTCCAAAAGGTCTCCCACTGGGAGAACAACAGTAGAGGAAAAACATCATGTGGTAAGTCCCAGCTAAAGATGCTCTTGTCCTGCTGTAATTGCAATTTACCTGCCTCGTGTGACAAACCCCTAAATTTGAAGCATTAAAGGATGATCTTTGAAATCGAGTAAGAACAAGGATATTTCATACCCTCTAACATTTCTCGGATGAAAACTGGGACACATGTGGACCAGCAACATCAGAGCGTGGTCCTGATAGCAAAACGTATTAATATGGAAGAACACCCGATGAAGGAGAGTCTGCAGCAATTGGCTTTTGCCTGAGTCTATGCGGAAGGGCAAGTTCGTGCCCCCTCCTCTCTCTCCTGCTGAATTAATGGAGAGCAACCTACATTAGCACTTTGAACTCAATCTGCAGCAACCGAAGTCAGCTGAGCACAAAGTTGGTAAGTAGGAAGAGGAGAGAGGAATTGGGACACTTTAGAAGTCGCTGCAAAAATAGGATGACGGAGGATTAATCGGGAACGTCCCGACCAAAGCACAATAGCTGGAGGGTACATCTTCACTGCCCAACTTCTTCCCTTTTAAGAGCTAAGTGCAGGCTGTATCACCCTACTGTTTGGGAGGGAAGATTGGGGGCTAGGTCAGCGGTACCCTATTTGCCCACACAAGAGGACTGTTCCGGAGGAGAGCCGAAGACCTGGGTTGGGAGAAGCTATGTCACACTTGCAAGCCTCGCCGTACAAAGAAAAGGAGAAAAGAAGTCTCTGAAAGCTCACCTTGAACCTGTTTCACCGTGCGGTTGGGCTTGAAATCTGGGATGATGATGGGAATCAAGAAAGGCAAGGAGGTCCCTTCTGGGTGGAGCAGAGATAGAGACACACGCATAGACACAAACAGACACAGACAGTAGGAAACGGAGAGCAGATGTGGCGTTAGGGAAAGATTGGGAACGTCCCTTTTTTGGAACACAACTTCCAGCCTTCCCCAGCCACCATACACAGGGGATTCTGGGAGTTGCAGTCTCCCCAAGTCAGGCTGCCTCTTTTCTCTTTCTAAGCATCGTTCTTTTCCAGTACATCACACAGACGGATCTCTAGATCCATTGAGACTGAGAGACACCACCACACAGGCTCACCATGAGGTGTATCTACATCTCACAGGCCATTTCTGCACTAGATGGTTATAATGCTATTTTTCCACTTTCAACATCCTATGGAATCCTGGGCTTTACAGTTGAGGGAGGAACAATGAGAATTCTCAGCCAGAGAGCTCCTTGGCCTCAGTAAGCTACCAACCCCAGAACTCCACAGGATGTGGAAAGTGGAATAATAGCACTATAACAGTGCAGTGTGGAAAGGCCCTTAGTTTTGAATAAAAGGCTTCCTGAAACATGCTTTTCTGCTTTGTGAGGTAGGAACCTATCCCTCTTCTTTCCATGTGGTTTCCACATAGCGTTAAAGAAGAAAAGCCGAGGAACACATCTATCTTGTTAACTGAGATATACTTGTGCAATCCACATCGACTCTCTCTCCACAGGACACCGATTCTTTCAGAAGTTCCCGCTAGGGGGCAGGCCTTTTACAGATACGCACACCCTGCAGCAAAGGGGAGCCCCCCGCTCGGCCCGCCAAAATGTGAAAGATATTTGCATTTCTCCGTCACCAATCTCCACAAAAGTTTTCACTTCCAGAGTGAAACCACGATCAAGAGGTTTGTGGAAGTTTCCACAATTTGCATATAAACCTGCGCAGCAAAGCAAACACAGGGACGGAAAGAGAAAGAGAGCAAGACCGGCCAGTTGAAAACAAGCCATCCAACACTTCGGATTTATAAAAGCCCCCAACACAGTAGCTGCACCACCTGTACAGCTCTTCAGACGTTGCTGGACTACAGGCCTCATCAGCCCAAGCCAGCGTAATCAGTGGGGAAGAATGGTGGGAGTTGCAGTCCATGCCTCCTGTCCCTGGTTTGTGCAACTTGCGTGAGAAGAATACTAAATCATTCTTAAAACTACAGATCCCAGGATTCCATAGGATGGAACCATGGCAGTCAAAGGCCATTTCCGCACTAGAGTGTTATAGCGCTATGATTCCACTTTCAACCTCCTATGGAATCCTGGGGTTTGCAGTTTCGGGAGGGGCCGGCCGGCCCCTCCCGAAACTGCAAACCCCAGGATTCCATAGGATGTTGCAAGTGGAATAATAGCGCTATAACACTCTAGTGCGGAAATGGCCAAAGTGGAACTGTAATGGTAAAAGTGCAGTCTATCACACGAGGCAAGTAAATGGCAATTACAGAGGATAATTGTGCCTTTGGCTGGGACTTATCACATGACATCATTCCTTTTCTGTTGTTCTCCAGGTGGGAGATCATTTGGAAAGGGTTTCTTTCACAAAGGAGGTCATTAACAGATTTTTTTTTTTTTTTTTTGGTATTAATAAGAAACACTTTTCAAATGGTCTCCCGCCAGGGGAACACCAGAAGAGATAAGCCCCGACCAGAGACACTGTGATCCTGTAAGTGAAGATATGCTCTTCAGCTCCATTGCAAGAGAAGGTTTTTCTCTGGGATTTCTGAGGGGGGAGAGAGGGGGGAAATAAAACTTGGCAACCTCTCTTTTCTCAAGGAGAAAATACACTGCAGGAGTGGGAGATCCAGATAGGGAAACTACCTGCACAATTTGGTGTAGTGGTGCAGGTGTACAGTATAAACAGGCCTCAGAATAACAACCACCACGACCCAACCTTGAATAACTCAGGCCATTTCCACATTACATTCTTATAGTGCTATTATTCCACTTTCAACTTCCTGTGGAATTCTGGGGTTTGTAGTCTCCAGAGGCCCAAGAGCTCTCTGGCTGAGAATTCAAAATGCCCCTCCCTAAGCTGCAAATGCCGGGATTCCATAGGATGTTGAAAGTGGAATAATAGCACTAGAACAAGTGTAGTGTGGACGTGGCCTCGGGCTTATCCATCGCTTAGGGAACGGGATGAGGGTTTTGGGATGACCACTCCTAGAACCCCCTTTGCCCAACGTGGCCACCAGCATTGCTGGTTGGGGGATTCTGGGAGCGGTAGTCCCCAAATGGACATTTCCCCAAATAATTCTCTCCCTTTCTTTATAGTGCAATTTAAAAAAAAAAACTACAGCAATGTAAAAGAGGACACCATCATGCTGCGCACAGACCCAGTGGATCGAGACAAGAGACGGGGGAAGCAAGAGGGCAACTTACCTTCCTGCTTATGGGGCAGGGGGCTTGGCTGGGTGGGCCGGGGCCGGGTGCCTTCTTCTGCGTTCAGGGAGGAAAAGAGGTCGAAGGCAACTATTACAGAGGGTTCAGAGTCATCTACTCTGTTCCAAAGAGTGGAGGAGTTCAGAGCTCTATAGCAGGGGGAGGGCAGAGTGTGGGCCCCCAGGACTGCTTTTGTGATCCCCAATTATTTTGAATTTTTTTGGGGGGAGGTGTCCCCAAGTGGCCCGCAGCGCGGTCGAAGCCTACAGCTGCCAATGTTATCAGTTTTTCTTCCTGCCACAGGTTTCATGCCTAGAGGCAGGGAAATATCTGAGAGCTGCAGGCTTCCCAGTGTGGACAAAAGAACTAGGAAAAGTTACTTTTTTCAGGACAACTCCCAGAACCACCCCTCCCAACCCATGCTGACAAGGAGAATCTGGAAGTTGTAGCTCCAAAAATCATTTTTCCAAATTCCCAGGGAAAAGCAACACCTGTTGAATTTCTGCCTGTCTACGTCCCGTTGGGGAGAGATGACGGAGGCAGGGACCGCTAAGGGGAGGGATGCACAAAAGGACATAAAAAAAAGCAGGAGGATTTCCGCCTTACCTCTCCGAGAAGAGTTAGGATCTTGCCATGAAGTTCGCACTGTGAAGGACCCTGGGATTTGGGACAGAAAGGAGTTTGTTTGGTTGTTGTCTGCCTCCGAGGAATTTCCGACTTACGGCAATCCTAAGGCGAACCTATGGCGAGGTTTTCTGGCGCTGGGAGTGTGTGATGCGCCCAAGTTCACTCGGTGGGTTTTCGGGAAGTTACAAACCAGTTGGGTCTTCCCCTACCCATCTAATCTGAATCGCCAGATTTGTAAAAAAAGACTGTTTTAGGGCTTTAAACACAAGCCTAAGGGATAGAAACTAAGGAGGCAAATTCTGCCCCCTCCCCTGGCAAAACCCATCATTTCAAGTGTATCTACAATACCCTGATTGTAGCATTTTGATACCACTTTAACTGTCATAGGCCATTTCCGCACTAGACTGTTGTAGCGCTTTGGTTCCACATTCAACATCCTATGGAATCCTGGGGTTTGCAGTTCCGGGAGGGGCCAGTTGGCCCCTCCCGGAACTGCAAACCCCAGGATTCCATAGGATGTTGAATGTGGAACCAAAGCGCTACAACAGTCCAGTGCAGAAGCATCCATAGAACGATTTATTTATTTATTTAGAGCATTATACCCTACCCATCAGCCAAAAAGGCTCTTACAGTTCTTCCTAATGTTTAGGTAGAACCTCTTTTCTTGCCATGTGAATCCATTGGTTTGTGTTCTAGTTTCTGGAGCACCGGAAAACACGCTTGCTCCATCTTCCACATGGAACGGCTCCCCATTCTATGGGATCCTGAGATTGGATGCTTGCTCTAGTTTGATGGAGCGGACTCATGCTCTCCAGCAGACAATTCAGCAGAGAAACCGACAGAGAACTGTAAAAACAAATTTAGAATACCCTTCATCTAACCACACATCCCAGGATTCCAGAGGATGGAGCCATGAGGAACAGTTAAAATGCTATCGAGCTGCTATGGGCTCTGTCACACTTTGCAAGTAAATTGCATTGACACCAGGTAATAGCGTCTTTGGCTGGGACTTATCACATGGCATCATTGCTTTTCTGTTATTCTCCCGGTGGGAGATCATTTGCAAAGCACTTCTTTTACAAAGGAGGTCGTTAATGGATTTTTTTTTTTTGTATTAATAAGAAACACTTTCCAAATGATCTCCCACTGGGAGAACAACAGAAGAGAAAGGATACATGTCCTAAGTCCCAACCAAAGATGCTATTATCCTGCTGTAATTGGGATTTTCTTGCTTCGTGTGATAAAGGCCTCTAACAGAAGATATGCTCTTCGGCTCCTTTGCAGGAGAAGGCTCCTCTGTGGAATTTCTGTGAGTTTCGAGGCACAGGATCAGGGCCAGAGGGGCGGGGAGGAAAACTTGGCAACCGCTCTTTTCTCGAGGAGAAGAAACACTCAAGGAACAGGGGATCCGGATGTGGAAACTACCTGTACAATTTGGCGTGCCATTGAGGACAGATGTTCCACTGACGGGTTTCCCTTCAGGCGTAGAGCACCAGCAGTACCCAGTCTGTTTATGGCACTGGACCTAGGCGGGACCAGAAGAAAGGGAAAAGATAACCACACACTTTTCTCTTCAAAGGGGAAGAAACGGTATTATTTAGCAGACCAAGAGCTTGGAATGGTTACTTTTTGGATGACTGTTCCAGGAAGGGAGTGGTTACCTGCTGGAATGAGCCATCTTCGTCACATTCTGGGATGTACGTTGCATGAGCTTGGCCTTGGGACTGTGAGAGGGCACTCATCCGGTCATCCTGGCAGCGGGTGAGATTGGTACCTGCGGAGGCGTATTGGAGGGGGATGGCACGAGAAAAGGCGCAGCTTAAGAAATGGAACCATTCGGAAGCAACACAGGGGCAGCCAGTATCGGGAACCAGGAATCCATCCTGATTTTTATTCCAGACTGTTAACTGGGGTGGGTTACAGGGACCATGCTCGCTGGGGGATTCTGGGAAGGGTTGTCCAAAAAAGTAGGACAGGTTGAGCCTGCCTCATCCAAAATGCTTGGGACCAGAAGTGTTCTGTATTTTGTTTTTCTTGAATACAGTACCTTTTGGGAATAGCCTTGTTTCATGTTTGTTCACTACCTGTGTTGGGTATGAGACGCAAGGCTGGAGGGAGACTGAGGATCTGTGAAACGGAAGGAATCCAAGCGTAGTGCTTAGCGTGCATCCATGCCTCCTGCCATTTTGCAGATTCCCCGATCTCTCTTTTTGCTGCCAGCTGCCCACTTCTGCCTTTGAAGAGATGGCCTCAGTGCCCCTGCTCTTTCGTCTCTCTCAGTCTCTGCCACCTTGAAGACGGAAGCAGGCAGCTGGCAGCAAAAAGTTTTGTTTTTGAGAGGTTTTCAGATTTCCAGTTAGGGAGGCTTAACCTGTATCTCCATTTCCCAAGCTCTGATTTTGCCCCCTGGCTTTCCCCTCATCTCACACACACACACACACAAAAGTGCCTGCCAGCCTGCCAAAATCTCTACCTACTGTTGGGCTCTCGGTGGGCTGCTCCACCACAGCGGAAGCGGGGCAAAGCTTCAAGGGAAGGGTCCCGGCACCGAGCTTTCTGGAAGGTACACGGCGACTTATAGAGCTTCCTGTCAGACCCACAGATGGGGCGACCGCGCTCACGGGGACACTCCATTGGGCATGAAGGCTCTCCCCGGTCGCTCTCCGATATGAGGAACTGCAAGGAGAGAGAGAGAGAGGCATTAAAAGGAAGGGCTTGGAGCCACCCCCTGTGAACAAAATTGGAGACTGCTCATCATATTTTATTCACCAAATTTCAGTGAGAATTAATCAATGAATTTTATATACAGTTGGCCTTCCACATTGGCTAGGATCAGGGGTCCAGGACCCTTGCAAAAGTGGAAAAACGCAAATATCAAAATGAAAAAAAAAAAAAAGAAATATCAAAATGTGTGCGTGTGTGTTTCTGTCTGTGGGAAGGGAGCAGAGACACGTTGGGGAGACTGGGCACCCAGGGTTGAAACCAGGCTAGGGAAAGGAGAGGGAAATTGGATGGGTCAGTACGGTGGCCCCATACTTCCTCTCTTGCCCATCTCCTTCCCTGGGCGTGAGCATTGCACTTTGACCCCGGAGACCAGGGTTTGATTCCCAGCTCAGCCATGGAACCCCACTGAATGACCCTGGGCAAGTCACACACTCTCAGCCCCAGAAAACCCCATGATATGTTTGCTTTAGGGGCTCCATAAGTTGGAAACAACTTGAAGGCACACAACAACGACAACATTTTTTTAATCACCGGACATCAACAACTGAAATAATTGATTAATCCTACATAGATTTACATACAGATTTAAAACGACGGCAGCACTGGCTCAGTCTTTTCTTTGGCATGATTTTACAGTACTTCAAAAAAAGCCACCCAAAATATAGATAGATATCCATATTCATATCAATATTGATGGTGCTGATGATTGGTTACAGTCTAAACCAGCCTTTCTCAAACTTTTTATTCTGGAGAAACCCTTGAAACAATTTCTGGGTCTCAGGAAATACTCGCATAAAAATTATTATATCTACTGTTTAAAAAAAGTGTTTTTTTCCTCCCAATCACAATTTCTCAAAGACTCCTTAGCAACCTCTTGCAGAACCTTCGGGTTCCAAAGAACCCAGGTTGAGAAAACCCTGGTCTAAACTTTAAAGGGTCTATTTGGAGTGTGGAGTTCAGCACCCTTAATATAGGCTGAGCACCCCTTGTCCAGAAATCAAAACTCAGAAATACTGCAAAATACAAAATTGCCCACATGGGTAGCTGAAATAAGGACACCTTTGCTATGCAAACTTTGTTTCATGCACAAAATTATTAAAAATATTGTATAAATTTACCATCAGACTATGTATTTAGGGTGTATATGAAACATGCATGAATTTCCTGTTTAGACTTGAGTCCCATCTCCAAGATATTTCATTATGTACATATATGCAAATAAAGGTATCCAAAATCTGGAAAAAAAAAATCTGAAATACAGAACGCTTCTTGTCCCAAGCATTTTGGATAAGGGATGCTCAACCTGTATTTCCTTGGAAGTCTGGGGTAAGACCCACAACAGAGGCACTGTCTCACTTCCACTGAAACACCCGCCACAACTGGTTCCAAGATGGAACCTTGCAGAGACTGTGCAAAGGGAGAGGGGAAGGAGAGTAGGTGTCTTGTGTTTTGACTGTATCCCGGCTTTGAAGAAAGAGCCGTGTGTTTCACCGGCAGGATAGAGAGAGCTTGTTGGACAACACAGCGGGCTGCGGACTGAAAGGTCGGAGAGGGTGCGTGCACGGATTCTCACAAACAAACCCACGTGTACGCTCGCACACTGCACTGCATTGTCACGGCCCCGGCTTTTTTGGGGGGGCCGCCGTCGCTCGTCCGCCTCCTCCCGCCACCATTGCCTTCTCTTTCCACCCTCTCCTTACCCCATTCTGCTTTGCCCCAAGGGGGCGCCACAGCAAGTGTGTACTTTGGCAAGCTCCAAAGGCAGCCTCGTGAAAGGAGTTGGTTTAACTAATTGCAGTGTAAATAAGCACAGGCGAAAAGAGAGGCCAATTAAAACCCAACCGGCCTTGGAAACCTAATTTTGTTTGATGTACAGCAAGGTGTAATCATTCCCCACCCCAGCCCGGCAAGAATCCAGACCACAGGCTTGCGGTGGGCAGTGGGCAGAGAGCGCACAACAGCAAGTGGAACAGAGAGAGAAGGCGGGGAAGGGGCCTGCCCTGGGTGCATCCAAATATACCCACTTAAGCCATTTCCACACTAGACTGTTACAGTGCTATTATTCCACTTTCAACATCCAAGGGAACCCTGGGGTTTGCAGTTTAGGGAGAGGCCTCAAAGGAACTACGGAAGAGGGGGTCCAGTCCTGTTTGGTGGCACACGCCAGCGTAAGCTTCCTTATATTGGCACATGGGCCTTTTAGGATGCTGTGCACGGGTCGGATCTTGAGGATGGTGGTAGAAGTAGAGTTCCGACAATGTCAACATTGTGCAAGCAGCTGCAGTTTTCAAGGCGCTGTGTTAAAGCATATCTCCAGGGCGCTTTGGACAATATCGTGTTAGTGACATACGTAGGCACAAGTACAGCTTACACACATACGTGCCTCTTTTGGGGACAGGGATTATTCTCTAACCCTTTGAACGCTATCCAAAATTTAACCCCATAGCTGTCAAGCCCTAGAGGAGCTGCTGTTGGCTGCTGCTTCTTGGTACGTGTAGGAGGAGAAGCAACTAGATACAGGTAACAGCATTATTTGTTGACACGTTACGTATAAGCTCTGTCCCCGACACATACTCCACTCTTCCTAATGGTAGGGCTGGCCCTAAAATCAGGACTGTTCCTTTACTGCTTGTGCCACAATGGAACAGGCTCACTAGAAAGAAATTCTAGATCCTGGTTCAAACGTAGACAACTGCACCTTGGAATGGAGTAGTCTCTCTCTCTCTCTCTCTCTCTCTCTCATACACACACACACACACACACAGTCCCACAACTCCTTTCGACCACACCTGGGAGAGCATCTTATTTTCGCCTTCCTGCCCCCAAACAGCCGTCTATTTCAGCTGTGTGCTTCTCTAGCAAAGAGATGCTTGTTTTGGATTTCCCCTAGGGGGATACCTCTCCTCCCGCTGCCAAAACCGCCAGCCCGGCTCCCCTGCTGAGAGACCAGGGAGGCCTGCCAAGGCATGAGAGGTGTCGGCCAGTCCAGCCGTAAAGGGGAGGCGAAGACCCGCCTTCTCTTTCCAGCCCGCTCTCAGCTCACTTTGATTTACGGACCAAAGGAGTGTCTTGTTGTCCGTCTACTTAGAAAACCATGACACCCCACCATCACCACCATTCAGGACTGTAGCTACAGGGAGGGAGCCAAAATTGCCCAACTGAATAAGAATTCTGCTCCCACAAATGAAATTTGCCTTTTTCCAACTTCGAGCATTGCAGAGGCACGGAAAATCATTTGCACCCAGAGCTCTTCTCTCTGATCTTTTTGCCTTCCGTTGGTCACTTTGCATGCCCTCTGCTCTTTGCCTGCCTAAACTATATTTCTAAATGTTCAACTGAAGTCTTAAGGGACTGCAATGCTAGACGTTTGGAGGCCGAAGGAAAATGTCACGGGGGACAGAAAGTCTGATTGAGAGGTAATGTTCTCTTTTTGCCCACCTCCGTTAGTTACATAGCTGCTCACACCAACAAGCTTGGGAGATTTTGATTACCAGGTTTTGCTGAACTTTCACAGAACTTGGGAAGTTATTTAGAATCACAGACTGCCAAGGGCTCTCCAATACAACCTCATTCTGCCATGCAGGGACACACAGAATATTTCCGCAGGACACTCTTATAGTGTGATGATTCCACTTTCAACCTCCTATGGAATCCTGGGGTTTGCAGTTCTGGGAGGGGCCAGCCGGCCCCTCCCAAAACTGCAAACCCCAGGATTCCATAGGAGGTTGAAAGTGGAATCATAGCGCTGTAACAGTCTAGTGCGGAAATGGCCACAGTCAAAAGCATTCCTGACAGACGGCCATCCAGCCTCTGTTTAAAACTTCCAAAGAAAGAGCTTCCTCCACGCTTCCAGGCATCAGCGTATACCATCTGTTCTCCCCCCCGGGAAGTTCGTCCTAAGGTTTAGGCGGAATCTCTTTTCCCGTAGTTTTTTCCTTCACTTTTTCAAGTGTCCCCATTGCTTGTTTCAAAGCAATGAAGGGTTTCAAAAGCAAACAACCTTACCTATTGCACAAAAGCAGTTATCTCAGTAGGTTCTTGCTCAGATTCCCTCTTCTACATAACCTCTCTGGAGCCCTCTCTAGGTTTTAGTCTGGCAACCTTAGCTGATGTTGAAAACATAATTCCTTCCCATTACATACTGTGCTGCTTGTAACTTTCTGATTGCTTTTGATACTTTTTATGGAATAGAGAAAACCCTTTCAGCTGATAAACAAATAGCATAAACCTTTCAAGGGTTCCTGTTGAAAGGTCTCTAAAAACCAACCCTGCAACACAACAACGTCACTTTTCTTCCTGATGTTACCATTGCATTGTAACATCATTACATTCTTGTTACCACTAAAGTAACTATTTACAGTTATACATTGCTTGTTACTTCCAGACACTCACACCCGCTCTCTCTCCAATGCCACAGCACCTGTGAGTATAGCTAGGTTGCCAACTTTCCAAGTAAGTCTTGCAACTCTGCCTATCCCAGTGGCTGGATACCCGGGGTGTAGCTACAAGAGGAGGAAGAAACGAAGACATGCAGTGATACTTTTCTTCACTCTCCAAATTTCTAGCATTGCAGTAACTTAAAAAGCCAGCATGGGGTAGTAGTTTCAGCACTGGACTACAACTCTGGAGACCTACTGGATGATCTCGGGCAAATCCGAGCCCCAGAAGCAGATGAAAAGCTCTGCCTCCATCCAAATGCCACTGCCCTGGCCCCGGAGGGAAGGAAGAAGATCCAGTATCTGCTGGACTAAATCCCTTCCAACACTGCCCATCCCCTCCTCCTTTTGTGCCATGTCTTAATTAGATTGTAAGCCTGAGGGTAGGGAATTGTTTTGTTGTTCTTTTACTTGGAAAGCACCATGTATAGTGACGGTAGTATAAAAATAAGTGATAATAATAAGTCGTACTCTGTCAGCCTCATAGGAAAGAAGCAATGGCAAATCTCCTCTGAACAAATCTTACCAAGAAAACACTGTGATAGGGTGTCGTAAGTTGGAAACAACTTGAAGGTACACAATAATAAGTGGCTGAATAAACTGAGTCAACGCTTTAGAAATGCAGCTTAAGTATCCAGAGAAAAGGAAGAAATGAAGCGACCAAGAGAATGTAAACACAGCAAATAGAGTTCTAGGTGTGAATTATTCTCAGTGTCTCACTCTCTGCAATGCTAGACATTTGGGGATCGAAGGAAAATTTCACCTTCAGACTGTTATGGGCAGGGGGGATGAGTCCATATTCTCATCTCTCCCCTTAGCCCATCACATCAGCTTGGTACCCAGAGCAGTCCGATGCAAGTTGCCATGCGGAGATGCGTAAAAGAGAATCATACTCATGCGAGACTTAACTGACACGATTGTTTTACGTCACGTGTGTGTATTGTTAGTTTTGACCAAAAAAAAAAAAAAGTTTGCTGAAACATGTTGATCTGTTCTTATTTTTCGTGGAGTAGGAACTCATTGCTCTTCTTCCCTTGTTATTTCTGTCCCTGTTACCAAAATTTCTGTGTAAGAAGTCGTGCTCGGGAACACATCTCCTTCGTTTAATGAGGTATACCTGTAATATTTTCAAAATCTGCAAAGGGAATCTTTATGGGTCACACATTTTTTGGACCCAGCCGCATACTTCTCCACGGCCCAAATCCTCACTCCTAAATTCTGTCCCTGATTCATGCTTGTTCTCGGAGTTTACGCTGGGTGCCCGTCTCCTCCTCACACCGCAGCTCCCGATGCGTCTTCAACGGCACCTCTCCCCACCCATCGAGCTCTAAATCAAAGGAGCGCCTTTGAGCTCCACCGCTGCTTTGCAGACATGATGTCACCCTCCACACCCCCCGGGCAGGTAGCGATGGTGTCCAAAGAGGCGCCGCGTCCCCCCGTCGACGCCAAGCGCAGGGACAGAGCATCCCACAGACACACACACCGCCGACACACCTCTCATGTCTGAGCCACCCTGGACTCTCTCCCATTCCCATTCTCTCCGCCCAGGACACCTTCCCGACTTGGTGGCACGCGTCGGCTGCCAACGGTTAGGTCACAGCAGCCGAAGAGTGCGGCAACCGACTCCTTCCCGTTTTTGAGCCTGAAAACTCGGCTGTGTTCACATGGGCCAGGGAGACCGGGCAGGGACCCTCCTGGGTGGGCTGTTTTTAAGAAGGTGAGTTTATTTCTCACTTGTTCTAAACTCTTTCACGGTTCGCACACCCACGGCGCAAACTAAACCATACTCCTCAGGAGGTAGGTTAGGAATAAAATAATTTATTCGGTCAAGAAACATTTGAACTCTGTTATGGATACCCGAACGAGAAGATTTCTTGTATCAAGATGGCTGATGGTTTTGATCCGCTCAGCTCAGTTTGGAGTTGGCTGAGAAGTTCTTGGCTGCCGTGGGAAACGTTTCAAAAAATGGCTGCCTATGTTAAGAAAGTTCTTCCCCAACTTGTAACTCATCTGCCCCTGCACTGATGATGCAGTGACTATAGTAGTGTTGGCTGATGCCTCCCATGTCAGCAGGCTGGTGAATCCATTCCAGGTGTTTGTCCAGCTTTAAGGAAGCTCTCCAAGGTACTGAACTCTATTCCTAAATAAGTCCAGCACCTTGAAAAGTTCCTTTAAAGTCATCTGAAACCTGGGATGAATTCACCATCCCAATGATACAGGAGCCACCAACCCCTACCATCATCATCATCATCATCATCATCCTTACCCTGCTTTTCCTCAAAATTGGGACTCAAAATGGCTCACAATTTAAAAGAGCAATACAATTCAAAACATACAAAAAGCGAATATTAAAATAGAATTAACCTATTTGCAGTATTCAAGTATTGTGTTGTTGATGTTGCATGCCTTCAAGTCATTTCCAACTTATGGTGACCCTAAGGTGGAGCTATCATGGGGTTTTCTTGGGCTGAGAGTGTGTGATGTGCCAAAGATCACTGAGTGGGTTTCCATGGCCAGGCAGGGAATTGAACCCTGGTCTCCATGTTGTAGTCCAACGGTCAAATGACTACACCACCCTGGCTGTCTAGTTGGGACTAGAAACACATTTTTGAGATCTCAGTGGGGGAGTGGATCAGAAGTGTGCTGATGGGGGATACATGAAGGTATTGCCCACCCAAGCACAAATTCTGTCCTCCCTACCATTAAATTTTACTTCAGTTCCCACATTTCTAGCCTTGCAGCAAGTCAACACTGCAGTTGAGCGTTTAGAAATAGAGTTTAAGCATCCAAGGAAAAGAGGTCACGCAAAGATACCGAGGGAAGGAGAACATGGCAACCAGAAGAGATTGATGTGTGAATGATTTTCGGTGTTCTGATCTTTGTAACGCTGGGAGTTTGAGGACTGAAGGAAAACTTCATAAGGGAGCACAGTTCTTATTTGGGGAGCAATGCCCCCATTGTGCTCATTCTCCCCCCATATGTACACCCCAGTTCACTGGCCGACTGCATGTCAACTCTGCCTGAAAGGAGGGACAATGTGTCTCTTTAAGCAAAAACTTGAGAAGGCAGGAAAGGTGGAACACGGTTACACATACACAAAGAGACAGCACAGTTGTCAGAAGGTTAGCCTCCTTGGTCATTTTGCCAAGGAAAAGGTCATTTTGCCCCTGCATACCTTGGTCAAGGAGCTTCCTCGGTCATTTTGCTGATAAGCAGACAGGTGTGTGAAACCAGACATGAAATACCAAAGAGAGGTTGGAACGGCTGGTTTTCCTACGGTGGACAGTTTCTGGATGCAGGGCTTTTAAGAGTTACAACACCCAGCATCCCTCTGCTGGCATGGTCACTCAGGAGTAACCATGAACTTTTTAGCCCCAAAAGTAATTTTTCCCAGCTCTGCCTAAAAGGGAGATGAACCTGGAAGAATGACAATTCTGGTATACCGTACCAAGAAAACATTGCCAAATTATTCTCCCCAGCGGAAGGAGGATCGGCAAGTTATTGTTTTGTTCCTTCAAGTTCTTTCTGACTTCTGCCAACCCTAAGGTGAATGCACCATGGAATTTTCAGGAGGCTGAGAATGTGTGAGGCACCCAAGGTCACCCAATGGATATCCATGGTCAAGTGGGGAATCGAACCCAGGCCTCCAGAGTTGTAGCCCACCACTCAACTCATGCTGGCTCTCAGTCTACAAGGAACTAAAATCGAGATTATGGCCGCATGCAGACTGATTGAAAGCTCCCACATTTTGTTCCTCTTCTTTCCTATTTTATACTAGACTAAAATAAACCAACCTGGAGAGCTAGTTTAAAATGTCTCTGATCATACCAGGACAGAAAAAGTTTTGGGAAAAGCAAAACATGTATGAATCTCCAAAATCTCTGGCCAAGCTGGACAGCCCAAGAATGTGAAGTAAATCAAGGAAAGGGAGTCCACCTAAACATTAGGAACAACTAATTGTAAAAGCAGTTCAGCAGGGGACTATGCTGTCCGGAAGTGTGGAGAAGTCCCCTGCTTTGGAGGTTTTTAAACAGAGCCTGGACGCCCATCTCTCAGGAGCACTTTGATTGTATATTCCTGCATGGTAGAATGGAGTTGGACGGGATGGCCCTCGGGGTCTCTTCCAAGTGCTTTGATTCTATGAAATCCACCAACACGTCTAGGATGGGAATTACCAGCCTATCTGCCCAACTAAGAGAGATGCACATTTTTTTAAAGCCAACACTTGGCAACACTGCCTCTTCCAGGTTGTTTCTAATGGAAGTTTGCATTCACTAGGAAAGCTGCAAGATGCGTTCCCTGAGAGGGGCTGGATGGTGAAAGTCCATGTCCAGCTGACAAAAAAACCTTCAGTGGGCAAACAGAAATTTGAAACACACCGGTGGCATTCTTACGCATAATACCGGGAGGGACGGGGTGAGGAAAGCCTACTGTGCCGATCAAGCAGATAGAACTGGCAGAGTCGGAGGGTTTGGAATAACTGTTAAGAAAGAGGCAACCACCGTCACGCTACTGTGTACTGATTGACAAGTCAGCCTGCAGGACCTGGAGCTGAACAAATCCCATGTGTATGTGTGTTTGTGTGTGTGAGAGAGAGAGAGAGAGAAAGAGGGGCAGCACATTGGTGTGTGTGTGTGTGTGTGTGTGTGTACAACTAGCTAACCAAATGCCTAGAAGCTTACCTTGGCTCCGGCACACCATTTGTAACCGCAGGGGCCATAGCCAGGAAAATCTGAGTGCTGTGTCGACAGAGCAGGATGGCAAGCCAGAAAAGGCTCTCTCCAAAAAGTGTAGAAGGAACTGGGTGCCAGACTCCGGAGCCATCAGGGAAAAGACTTTGGAGCAGGGGTCCCCTTTCAGTAACATGAATTGGGGATGGCATACTCTCCAACATTGTACACATCAAAACTGGGACACATGTGGCCAAGCGACACCGGAATGTGGTCAAGGCGGCAAAAGTTATGAATGAGGAAGAGCACTCAGCCCTGGAGGGGCTGCAGCAGTTTGCTTTTTTCTGAGCCTATTGAGAAGGGCAAGACTCTGTCCTCTCCTCTCCTCTCCTCTCCTCTCCTCTCCTCTCCTCTCCTCTCCTCTCTGCTGAGTTCCTTGAATGAGAACTACTTTTGCACTTCAAAGTCAGTTTGCAACAATTGAAGAAGCTGAGAGGAAAGAAGGAAAGTGAGAAAAACTGGGACATCTGAAAAGCAGCAGAAAAATAGGGTAGCAGAAGATTAGTCAGGAGTGTCCTTGTCAAATCAAGACAGTTGGAGTGTATGGGATGGAGGAAATGACTGGCACCTATAGCTGTAATTGCACCATGATGTCACAGCGCTACGATGCGATGATGGAAGAAAGCACTATGAGAGATCTGCACCCGAACTGGTGACTAAATTGTTGCATGAAAGGAGATCATTAACGGATTATTTCCACTGTGAAAAATAAACATGTTTTCAACAACTCTGCAATACAATGCAATACAATAGCACCTGGAGAGCAATGACGTCATGCAATAAGGCTGAGGCAAAAGTGGAACCAATACATTGCTATGACATTATGACACCACAGTGTGATAAGGGTCCAGGAGTCCAACACTCAAAGCATTACACCACTCTGGATCCTGAATCTCCTCACTGCTATTTGTTCAAAAGGCTTCTTCCTAGATCCCAATCACATCACTGCCCAGAAGGAGAATGAATGGCAAAGAGAGGGTATCCTTCTTTCTCCTCACTCTTGTTATGTGCTCAAAGAAGGTAGGAACAGAGGCAGAGCGAGCTGCAAGGAAGGACAGCAACAAGGCCAGGAGGTTTCATGAGTTGGCAAGAGGACTCTCACAGGGATGCACGACTTAGCAGGAGCCCAGTAATGCTAACTCATGATGCCATCTCTTGCAATATTAATTCACCATGCATGGTACCCTCCAACAATTCATAGATGAAAACTAGAACACCTACTCTCAAAGCAACATCAGATTGTAGTCAAAATGGCAAAAGGAAATAATGAGGAAGATGACAAGCTGGCAGGGGCTGCAGCAGTTTGCATTTGCCTGAATCTATTGGGAGGGCAAGAATCTAGAAAAAAAAAAAACCTAAATGCTCCTGAGTGACACCTGTCTTGACCACAGTACAACTGAAAGGGATCTAGGACTCTTAGTAGACCACAATGTGAACATGAGTCAGTAGTGTGATGTGGAAGCTAAAAAGGCCAATGCGATTCTAGGCTGCATGAATAGGAGCATAGTGTCTAGGTGAAGGGAAAAAATAGTACCACTGTGAAGTGAAGTGCTGCTTTGGGCAGACCCTGCCTGGAATATTGTGTCCAGTTCTGGGCACCACAATTCGAGAAGAATACTGATCAGCTGGAATGCGTCCAGAGGAAGGTGACCAAAATGGTAAAAAGACTTGGAAACAATGAAGCCCTATGAGGAGCAGCTTAGCAAGCCTGGAGAGGAGAAGGCGAAGAGATGACATGATGGTCATGTTTAAATATTTGAAGGGATGTCATATTGAAGGTAAGGCAAGCTTATTTTCTACTGCTCCAGAGACTAGGACGTGGAGCAGTGGCTTCAGGCTACGGGAAAAGAGATTCCGCCTAAACATTAGGAAGAACTTCCTCACAGTAAGAGCAGTTTGACGGTAGAATATTCTGCCTGGGAGTATAGTGGAGTCTCCTTCTTTGGATGTTTTTAAACAGGGGTGGATGGCCATCTGTTGGGAATGCTTTGATGGGGTATCCCTGCACAGCAGGAGAGTTGGAGTCAATGGCCCTTGTGCTCTTTTCTACCGTTCTGCCTTCTTCTCTCCGCTCCCCTCTGCTGACTTCACTGAGAACAAACTATTTTTGCATTGTGAACATCACTGAAGTAAGCCGAGGACAAAGAAGGAAAGAAGGAAGGAGGAGAGAGAGATGGGGACAATTTAAAAGCAGCTGAAAAAGTGGGACCACAGAGAGTTACCGGGGACTGTCCCTACCAAATTGGAGCAGCTGGAGGGTAGGTATAGCCATACGTGTGTGAGGAAGGGGTTGCATGCTTGGATGCCCCTCTGCAAAACACAGCGTGGGTGTCTCTGAAGTGGTTACGGCTCCACACCGACACTCCACGCTGTCTCTGAAGTGGTACAGCTCGAAAGGGCGAGACACAACCACTAGGTTCACCTCCATGCACGGAGAAACTTCCTCCGCTGCTGCGTCAGCGTTCAGGGCCTGAACACTTCCATCTTTCATTTCTGCTCCTCAAACTGGGATTAACATTCTTAAATCCCTCTCCAAGACATTGCTAATCTGTGGTTTGTGAATCCTAGCCCTCGGGGTTATTTAGTTTTTGGTAAACGGCTCTTCCCAAGCACAGACCTCAGTCACGGATCAATTGTGTGCTGAATAAGCCTCAGTTTCTTTCCTCGCTTCTTTGCCACCTCCTTCCCCGGTTGGTACATCAACACGATGATGGCATCATTGCGCCATCCTGCGTTAAAAATAGATGCCGCCAAAAGCAGGAAAAGAAGAAGAAATTAGGTCTCAAAAACAATATTGTTCGCACTCCCAGAGGCAAACAGATCTAAATGAGTCCCCTCACGGAGGTGTTAATTCAACTCCCACATCGGATAGTATGACAAAATTTTGAAACTGCTCCCAAACATACAAACATGCAAGCACGCGCACACTGCCTGCTCCCAGTGTAAGACAGCCTCAGACGCACGCTCAAAGGCCACTGAGCGCAAGGGAAGAAAAACGCAGGTCCCTCCTCTATGTTCATCACAAATATGCTTTAGCCCAGAGCTGGGAATTGTACAGCCCTCCAGATACGGTTGGGTTGCAACTTCCACATCTTTGGCTGGGCGGATAGGGCGGATGGGCTTTGCAGTTCAATGACGCCTAGAGGCCCATGCAATCTCCGTTTCTGTTTTGAAAGGAGGGATTTTCAGAAATCTGATTCTCCCCATCCCCCAGCACGTCACATTTTGGAAGACAAGAGCTATGCATGCCCTCCAACATCTCACAGACATGCATAGCCCAGGAGCATCAGAGTGTGGGCAAGACAGCAGAAGTTATTAATGAAGAAGAAGACACAAGCTGAGAGAGGCTACAGCGGTTTGCTTTTACCTGAGCTGACAGGGAAGGGCAAAATTTTGCCCCCTCCTCTCCTTTTCCCTCACTGAGTTAATGAGTTATCTTTGTGCTCTGAACTCAGTTTGCAGCAATTGAAGTAAGCTGAGGATGAAGGGAGAGAAGGAGAGAGAAACCAGAGCATTTTAAAAGCACTCAGGATAGCCACACGCCACACTCCATCACACTCCTCTCTTCCACTTTGATGAACAGTATTATCTTTTCCAATGAGTCATGTTGTCTCGGGATGTGTCTGAAGTAGGACAGCCTCAGTTTAGTCATTTTGGTTTCTACTGAGGGTTCAGGCCTGATTTGCTTTTGGATGCTTTTGTACTTTTTGGCAGTCCAAGGCATCCCTAGAGCTCTCCTCCAGCACCACATTTCAAACAAGCAGAGCTGTTGTTCAGAACATTTAATCCAGCACTTCAGCAAAAGCCTGTTTGATGTGGGAGACTTTTTAAGTAGCAACGCTACCATCAAGTATAGCCTCTTACTTCACAGACGGACACAGTCCCAACACCACAGAAAGGCAGCTAGGTGACAGCTGAACGGGTATATCCTTGCAGATATGTTTTTATAAAAGAATGTAAATGAAATGCATTGCATTAAAACAATTGTGGAATGCCAGGGGGCCACATTAGCCCTCCAGGAGATCTTGAAGAGCAATATCCCTCACTGCTCTTGCTCCTGGGGGGGGAAAACTGCCATGTTTTTGCCATGTAACTCTGTGGATGAACCATGTTAGAGTGAATTGGCATTTTATGAGTGTGTCCATGCTGCAAAGGTATGACAGTTTCATACCACTTTAACTGCTATAGCTTCATCCCACGGAATTCCTATCGATCTATAATTTGGTAGTACTTAGAATTCTCTAACCTGTTCCCCTGAATTCCCCTCTCACTAGCAGAGAATTCTAAGTACGTCATAAAACTATGGGTCTTTCCACTCTCCACTGTGATAGTGCTATTATTCCACTTTCAGCCTCCTGTGGAATTCTGGGGTTTGTAGTTTACTGAGGCCCAAGAGCTCTCTGGCTGGGAAGTCTAAATGCTCCTCCCTAAATTGCAAACCCCAGGATTCCATAGGATGTTGAAAGTGGAATAATAGCACTATCACAGTGTAGTGCAGAAATGGCCCTATTTGTCCCGTAGGTAGGATGGGACCCAGGGTAGTTGAAGAGATACCCAAATGGCTCTTACTGTATGGTCTGGATTCATCCTATGAATCACATTCGCAGTTGCCTTTCATCCCCTAAAAATCAAGGAACAGTCATCTTTTAATCTGCTCATAAGACAGGCTAGATGACCTTCCGTGGCTCCATGGGTGTTTGTGGCTTGCTGTGGACTCGCTCTGTATGTGGTTACACTAATAACAAATAAACCCATCCCTACTCTTGTTGCTGTAAATTTGTTTTGAGCCGAAAATCGTACCTGGGACTGGGCGGGGGCATGGCATGGCAGAGAGGGCTGTTAACTTTTTAAAATATTTTTTCAAGACTGATGTGCTTTGGCTGCCTTCCCCTGTCTTTCCCCCTCTTTCCAATAAGGCCCCCTTCATAAGCCGCCCAGCAGCGCTCACTCGCTAACCAAAGGCTTTTGTCGTCTCAGGAGGAAGGGAAGGGGGGCGTCCCACAATGAGGCTTTGAATCTGGCAAGAAGGCTCGGTCCGAGAGAAGCCTCTTGGCCATGTTTGCCGGAGGCCCTAACAAATTATTCCGCCCGACAGCTGAAAGGCCTGTGTGTGCCTTGGCGTGACTGGGGCGGCACGGGCTGTTGTGTCCCGAAACCGGGAGCCGTAAGAAAAGCTCACCACTAAAAGGGAGCAAAAAGAGGAGAAGAGGGAAGAATGGCAGAGGCGCTCCGGAGACCAGGGTTCAAATCAGCCCCTTGGGTGACCTTGGGCAAGTCACACTCTCTCAACCTCAGAGGAAGGCAAAGGCAGACACCTTTGGAACAAATCTTGCCAAGAAAGCCCCATGCCAGGTTCGCCTTGCCGTAAGTCACAAACAACCTGAAGGTGCACAACAACAAAGGGTCGCTCTTGTTCTCGTATGTATACATTGTTAATTGCCATCAAGTTGGCATGTGGCGACCCTATCAGTGAGAGACCCCTGAGACGCCCTGTTATTATCAACCCTTCTCCAGTCTTGCAAAGTCAGGCTAAAGTACTGAAGCTTCCGTTTGGTCGTTCTGGTTTCCAGGGAAAGTTGTCAGCCTGCTAACACTTGGGACCTCCAATGTTTTGGATTACATCTCCCATCAGCCCTGTAGCGCGCTCCACTCATTCTGCGGTCTACGGCCTTAAATGAAAGTTGTTCCCCGAAGGCATCAGTATCAGAGCCGAGCACCATTTGGCAGAGGCGGTGATATGGGGCGGGGGGCGGGGGGGGCGGAGATCTTTAGAGGGAAAGTATCTTTCCTGCAGGAACGTGGCACTTCACCTAAAAGCTCCTGCAAACAGATGATAAAATAAAAATAACCAAGGGCGGTTAAAAGGAGCAAAGATGGAGTCATAAGGGCGCATCAAAAGGAAAGGTGGTTTATGTTCCAAATTCCCATCGTGAGCGGAAAGAGAGAGAAAGCCTAAGGGGCTGCACATCTGTGCGGAGCCAGAGCAGGAAACAGAAAAAAGGCAGAAATGAAGGAGAGGTGTTGGGGGGGTGACTCATCCATCCAAAATTTTCTGCTACTTGGCGTGGCTGCTATGGTGAACGCTGCTGTGAGGAACCGGGGCACTTGCTTAAAAGTGATGTCCATTGGGACAAACTTCTCAACCATATCCAGAGGCTCATATTTTCTAACTGTCCTGATAAGTTTTTGTTATCCCACGTTTGCCAGCTGTTTTGAAAATGTCCCAGTTTCTCTCTTCTCCTCCCACTTTCCCCCTTCATCCTCAATTTACTTCAACTGCTTCAAACTGAGTTCCAAGCCCAAAAGAGGCCCCTCCCTAAACTGCAAACCCCAGGATTCCATAGGATGTTGAAAGTGGAATAATAGCACTATAACAGGCTAGTGTGGAAATGGCCCTGGTGTTCATTTGTGAAATGAGGAAGGGCATGGAGGGGAGCAGCGCTGTTCCTCCAATTGATCTCGGATCACAGCTCCCCCAAAACCTTGCTGTGTTGGTGACTAGGACCGTAGGAGCTACAAGCAAAAAATATACAGATGGCTACAGTTGTCCAGCCTTGATATATACACTGGTGGGCTATGAGCTGGCCAAAAAGGGGATCCTTGAGTTGTGATGCACCTTGAGAAAGAGAAGGTGAACAGGGTACGGCTGCAGTGAACACGGGAATCATGCTCTCTGGAAATGTTTGAACTACGGCTCCCATCATTCCTCACCATTGGCCATCTTAACCAGGGCTGCTGGAAGGTGCAGTCCGACCACATTTCCCAATCCCGATGTTGGAGGTCTTTAGAAAGAAACGAATATATAAAAATGGTCCGTATGTTAATTGACATCTATGGTACGCATCTATGGCGAATATGCCAATTCACATCTATGCTACAACCCCACTTGAGGATTGTCTACAGTTCAAATTACTGCAGCTCAAGGAGAATACTATTGCTTCCTTGCAGGCTCAGGCAAAAGCAAACTGCTGCAAACTCTTCTAGCTTGTCTAAGGCCATTTCTGCACTACACTGTTATAGTGCTATTATTCCACTCTCAACATCCCGTGGAGTTCTGGGGTTTGTATTTTCCGGAGGCCAAAGGGCTCTCTGGATGAGAACTCTAAAGGCCCCTCCCCGAACTGCAAACCCCAGGATTCCACAGAATATTGAAAGTGGAATAACAGCACTATAACAGCGTAGTGCAGAAATGGCCTAAGTCTTCCCCACTAATAACTTTTGCCACCTTGATCACACTGATATTGCTTAGCTACCCATATCCTGGTTTTCATCTGTGAAATGTTGGAGCGTATGTGCCACTCGTGTGCTAAGTGCGTCTGATCCATGCACGACACGCACTTGCAGCGAAGGAACAACCCGATAGCTCACCACTCTTCCTTGGACTTCACATTTGGGTTGGGGGGATTCCCATTAATCCACCGCTTGGCAGGCGCGGATCTTCTGTCGCTTCTCTGCCCTCGCCACCTGTCACGTCTGGAAGAAGCCTTCTGAGTTATCGATTAGTAGTGCTCTTCTTGGTTGGGCTTCTAGTTGACTAACACCAATCTTTTTAAAAGTCCCCGGAGAAGGGATGACGTCAGGCAGAAGGCTCAGCCTCACCAGAACAGGTTAAAATTAGCTCCTGCAGGCGACACATTGGGAACTAAATATGGATATTGGTTGCTCCCAGTTTGACTGCGATGCTGCCTGCATTTTGGAGCACGCAAAAAGCGTGACCGACCGTTGGGAACGAGACAAGCATTTCAGGGTCGGGGGATCCCAAAGCAAAATGAACACAGTTGTCACATCACTCTGGCCTCCGCCTGAACCCGATCCTCACCGTTCACACTGTCGTAGCCTCCAACATTTCAACTTGCACACATGTGGCCAAACAACGCTGGAGTGTGTTCAAGATGACAACAGTTATCAATGAGGAAGGGCAGGCAAGCTATGAGAGGCTGCAGCAGTTTACTTTTGCCCGAGCCTCCTGGGAAGAGCAAGATCCCACCCCTCATCTCCTCATCCCGCTGTTGAGTTAATGGAGTGAAAACTACTTTTGCGCTTGGAGCTCCGTTTGCAGCAATTGAAGTAAGCTGAAGACAAAGGTAGAAAGTGAGAGGAGGAAAGAGAAACAGGACGTTTTAGAAGCAGCAGAGAAAGTGGGATGACAGAGGATTAATCGAGACTGTCCCTGCCCATCAAATTGGGACAGTTGGAAGGTACAGAATACACAACACACACAAGATTGTGTTCTCACTCAGAGATTGCTCCCCTCATCATGGAAACTGAAGAAGAGGGTCCAGGCTCTGAAATTCTGGGCCAGGCTCGGAGATCTGGCAATCCTAGGTACAAGTGAGGCAACCCTTTTTAGGGTCCCCAGTGTTGCCTTGCTCACAACTTGGGGTTAGATAGAGAAGAAGCAATTAAAAGGAAGACCATGAGAAAGAGACCTTCCCCTCCCGAGGCTGGCCCTCTTGTTAAGCCAAGTGAGGTGGCTACTTTTGGAAGCAGATTTTGGGTGTCACAAAAGCAACAGCAGAGTTGGACTGAAAACAGGAGAGGGCTGCCGTACCTTTAACGGTTGCGTAGAAAAGGAAATTTCTGCAGATATTGCTTGCTACCTGGTCGTGTGCCAAACAACATCTATTGAAATTCCGTCCTCTATGCAAGCACTAAAAGTACAGAAGCCCTCTCCTGTCTTCATTCTGGCAACCCTAAAAGTGTTATCTCTTTAATTCCTTTTAATTGTATTTTTTTACTGCTAGGGATAGGGTGAGGCTCTTGTGAGATTTTCTGCCAAAACCCATTTGGCTGGCTTCAGGCATTACACATCTTGGGTAGGTGGTGGGGCACCGTTTGCTGTGTTGCCTCGGGCTTCTAGGACGGCCTTGGCCGCCTTCTCCCTCAAAGTGTGTTGCCCGAGGGACTTTTCTTCTGGTTCAGAAGTAGCAAAACATGGGGGGTATTTAACTCCCATCATCACAGATCCACAGATCCACGGATCACTCCCCTCCAGTTTAGTTACGAGGCAAATATACTCTACCCTCACGCTGTCTGATTTGCACGTAATAATAGACGAGCAGAATGGACTAACCTATGTGATGCAGCAATCTAAGGGCTGGACAAGAGTGCCAAGAGACCAGGCTTCCAAAATCCTGCTTAGCCAAGGAAACCCACTGGGTGACCTTAGGCAAGTCACGCTCTCTCAGCCTCAGAGGAAGGCAATGCCAAACCTCCTCTGAAGAAATCTTGTCACGAAAACACTCGGATAGGGGTCCCTATAAACTAGAGTTGACCCGAAGGCACTTTAACAACAAAGAGTTGACAAGGCAGTAATTGCAGGTGCAACCAGGTGTTCCAGGTAAAAGGGCTCCGGTTTCCTCTTTGAAAGGCTAGGAGATTAAGGAATGGGATATTTCTCAAAGAACATGGTTGCTGAGCAGCAAAGGGGAACACAAAAACATTGTCTCTAAGTAAAAGCAATCACCTTAACACTCTTCCCAGCCTAGCAGAAGTTGGGGAGCAGCAAAACCAGCGTTCGGTTGCCAAGTTCTATCTTCGCTCTCAAGAAAGAACCTGCTACACAGGGCATTTCCTATATTTTCACCTTTTTCAAAGCACCTCTCAGCATTCCTCACCACCGCCTACGCTGGCTGGGGTTGCTGGAACTCAGAATCCAGCACCATCCAGCGAGCCAGATTCATCTCCTGGTGTGTATATGTGTGTATGCATCTTCAGGTCTACTTATGGCAAGCCCATTAATTTCGTAGGGTTTTCTTAGGCATGGAATATTCGGAGGTGGCTTTGCCAGTTCCCTTCTCTAAAATACAGCCAACAGCACCTGGTATTTGTGGGTGGTCTCCCATCCAAATACTAACCAGAACTGACCCTGCTTAGCTTCCGAGATCAGATGGGATCTGCTGCCTTTAGAGAAATTAGGCCCTGTTCCTATCCCTTAGTGTTAGAGTATTATTACTATATCCAGCAGGGACAGCATGAAAACTGAGCGATTCGGCTCCCTGAAATTTATAATACACCTCCACTGTGTTAGCAGACCCTTGAAGAAAGCAACGCCACGTCCAGGCCAAGCCTTTGGGGCTGAGGTCCAGGTCTCTCCTGGAATGGGAGGGACTCCACATTCTTCACGGCTGCCTTCCCACATGTTGAAGGGAGTGACATAATGCGCATTCCCAACTAAAGAGCACACACACCCCGGCTGGGCCAGTCTGCCCTTACTGACCTGTAAGATCATTAAACCCGGGGTCTAAAATTACTTAACGGTACCACTAGAAAGAGGAGAGCAGAGAAAAGAAAAGGGTAACGGTGGGATAATTCATGCAACCACAATTTTTACAAATTTAGTAAGTAAGTGAGGGATAATGGGTAAAGTACGTTTTGAGAAAAGCTTGGGGTGCTTCCAGACCAAATTTTTAAGGTGCCTTCTTCTACCTTATGCAAAGCCTGGAGATCAACATCATCTATTTTTAACCTTTCTCCCTTCTCCCATCACTTCTGGCTTTGTTCTTCACACACATGCACACACGCACACAAAACTATCAAGGGAGAAAGATGGAATATCCACCCTTCCGACTGCTAGTACTTGGAGCTGTCCATTCGAGAGCAGTTCGTACCGCAAAGGCATCTCTAGAGCGCATTTCAGAACAAATGAAAAACAGAGAACAGCTGAACCAGAACTCTTCACAAGAGCTCTTCTCTTCTTCACTCTGTCAAGAGGAATGGCAGTAGCTTTGCAAGAGGTCAGCTGCACACAAGGGAAGGTTAGAATTTAGTAAACGGAGCAGGAAAAAACTGGGTTAATTTTATCAGCCAGCCTTGGCGCACGGTGACATAATATGTCACAGCATTCCTAGTTTTCTGCATTTTTAAGTATGAAAGCCAGCATGGTGTAAGGATTTGAATGTTGGACTACACTAAGGCATGGAAGTCCATTGGGCGACCTTGGGCAAGTCACATTCTCCCAGCTTCAAAGGAAGGGATGTCATGTTGAAGAGGGAGCAGGCTTGTTCTCTACCGCTCTAGAGACCGGGACAAGGAGCAATGGATTCAAGCTGCAGGAAAGGAGATTCCACTTGAACCTTAGGAAGAACTTCCTGACGGTCAGAGTTGTTCGGCAGTGGAGTATACTGCCTCGGAGTGTGGTTGAGTCTCCTTCTTTGGAGGTTTTTAAGCAGAGGCTGGATGGCCATCTGTTGGGAGTGCTTTGATGGGTGTTCCTGCATAGCAGGGGGTTGGACTGGATGGCCCCTGGGGTCTCTTCCAACCCTATGATTCTGTGATTCTATGAAGGCAAAGGTGACCTGTTCTTGCCAAGAAAACATCATGATAGGTTTGCCTTAGGGTTGCCGTAAGTTGGAAACGATTTGAAGGTACACAGCAAATACGAACATTAAGTTCATAGGTGTTACATTCAGCAGAAGTCTATGTATCTGGAGACATAAAATGAAAAGGTACTTGCCCCAACTGGGAAATCTTAGTTCCAAAAATTAAACAACCTTGCCTTAGGTAGATTGGCTACAATCTGTGACAAAAAAAATTCCCTAAATTAATTATTTATTGGTAAAGAAGGATTCTCTCTCTTTCTCGCTCTCGCTCTCGCTCTCCCCTTTCTTTTTTTTTCTGCCATGAATTACTGCCAGGTCAATTTCTAGGGATAAATCCATGTGCAAGAACTGTGTGACATCCAAAATCCAGACTCCAGAGAACTCTGTTTAAATGAAGGACAGGTTCGGGGCTAACTGTGAAACCCCAGCACTGACCCAAACACCATCCGTTGCGGAAAAAGCAATGACCACAGGAAGCTCTATCTTGTGAATTTCTGCCTGCCACATAGCTGTTCAAATGTCAAGGGACCTGCTAGCAAAAGATAGTGCCAAAGCTACCAGGACTGTTGGGGAAAGGAATTCAGTTAAGTCTCTCATTTCGGTGTTGACATAACTGTAGTTTAAAGCACAAACCACTGCCTCTTTTTACGGGATTGTCATAACTTCTCCAGTGAGGCGCTCATTTGTTGGGTGTTTGTGGTGTTGGAAAGAGAGAAGGAATGGGCTTGCCAAAACCTCAGCTCTCCTGCTTAGAAGTGGCTAGGTTAGCATCTTGCTGTCAGAACCAAAACCAAACCAGAGAGTCTCAATCTTTGCAAAGCATTTTTGCCCACTTGAAAGAAACGCCAAAGCTGCAACCCCCTATAGATTTCACGATCTAAAACAGAATTTACAAACTACCGGACACCAAGCATCACATGAAACTTCCAGAAAAGAAGGTAGGTACTACTGACTGAGCAAAGACATAAACACAAGAATGCACTTACATAGGGGAATGTTGAAATAAGTACATGTGGAATTAAAATGAATAGAATCAAGACACATTTGCTTGGCTAGCTTTTTTCCCAGGCATCCTTGCTTTCCAATCAACAGCATGACAATCCCCCTCCATTAAAAATAAAATAAAACAAAATGAACCAGACGTGCCGCCTTCTATGACTCTGAAAGACCTTTGTGGAGAACAGAGTGCAGAAAGCAAAACTCTCTGCTCTGGGATTCCAAGCCTTGTGGGATTACCAGTTGCCAAAGAAAACTGACTTTCACAGCAAGCATTTATCCCTCTCCTTTAAAAAAAAAAAAAGTACTTTTTGAAATCCAAAATACTTAAACACACACACACACACGACATTTCAGGTGTGCTGGATTCCAACTCTTTTATGAATTCGCACAGTATCGGCGACAGAGCAAAGGTCAGAGAAGAATGAAGCAGGGCGTCTGTCCCATTTAAGGGCAGTATTCTCCTTCCCCATGATTTTTTTTTCCTAACCAAAAAAAATCAGTCCCACTTCTGCGCTTCAACCCTTGTCCCAGATCTAATTCATGCTCCTGTTTTCAGAGCAGGAGCGACGGGAGCTTCTGGAGACGGGTGGAATTATTTGGGAGCACGGATCTCCAGCAAGGGTATCTGTCAAGTCTTCCCACCTATCCCTAGAGACTCAACCCACATCTGCCAGTTTCAGGCTCCCCAAAACACCCTCTCTCTCTCTCTCTGTGTGTGTGTCTCTCTCTCTGTCTTTTGGCTCATTCCCAGAGTTACCTTACCGGAGACGTGTCCCACCGAAGAGGAGCCGCAAGCTCAGGAAGGACCAGGAGCAGCCACAGTACGTGGGCCATGGCGCGGACAGACCAAGGAACAGAGCCCCTGGCCGAGGAGGGTGAGGTCCCTGGCAGAGGGGGGCAGCGGACACAGCTGGGTTGCTGCATATATAGGTTCATAAAGCGACAGTGATTCCACCCCTCCCCTCCTCCCGTTGCCACATGTCATTGCACTTTTCCCTAAGGTGGTCCAAACCACGTGGACCAACAACAGCTGAGGAAAATCCACGCCCCCCCCTCGCCTCCTCCTCCTCCTCCCCCCACTTGCCTCCTCCCCCTTTCCTCCTTCCCAAATCGCAGGAGGAGTGTTTCTCAGAAAGGAGCCCAGAGAGGTTTGGCTGATCAAAAGATCTTTCTCAGCCACATCTCTTTTTTCAGAGCCAAGGCCAGGTGTGAAGGGAGAGGGCATCTAGCCACGTGCAGAGTGAATTCCCCACCTCCCTCTCTCCTCCACAACTTGCAGTTTGCAAAAGGGACTGCCGTACTTTATTTACTGCCTGCAGCTTTGCTAAAGGACTTCTGAGCTTGAGACGGGTTTCTCTTCTGAGCGTGGACCATGCCACCCGAGAACCTGCATTTAAAAACAGGCACTGCATACCTCCAGCTATCCCGATGTGGCAGGTACAGTCCCAGTTAAGCCCCAGTGGTCCCATTTTCCCAATTGCTTTTAAGTGGTCCCAGTTTCATCTCTCTCCTCCTCCCACTTTCCTTCTTTGTCCTCAATTGCTGCAAAGGAGCTCAGCCTGCAAAAAGGAGTCTGCACGCCATTAACTCAGTGACAAGAAGAGGAGAGGGCAGAGTCTTGGTCTTCCCAGACAGCCCAGGCAAAAGCACACTGCTGCAGCCTCTCCTAGTTTGTGCGTTCCTTCTCATTAATAACTTTTGCCATCCTGACAGCACTCTGATGTTGCTTGGTTAAGTGTATCCCGGTTTTCATCTGAGTAATGTTGGAGGGTATAGCCCTGGCAAACGCCCAGCCTACTTCCCACCCGGAAAAGCTTCCTCTAATGACTTCCCCTGGAATCAGAGCTTTTTTTTTTGAACTGCAGCATCCAGAATCCCTCTGTCAGTGACCATGCCGGCAGGGGGATTATGGGAGCTCCCAGAATCCTTTTCCTGGGGGAAACTGGGGGAGTTAAGGACCACAAAAGTTACCTTTTCCAAGCTCCACCCTCGCTTCCTGCAGTTGAGACAGGTTATGATTGCCAGGATCAGGGCCTTTTTGGCACGGCAGCCCATGTCCGGAACCAGTCCTTAGGGCTCTGTGTGCACCCAGCCGAAAACAAGTCTCGCAGATTAATATGCCTCCGTCACTTACAAAAGCGCCTATCGCACTGGGACCTGGCCAGGAAAAGTGGGCTTCTGCGCAGGTCCAGCACAATCATGACACAGATTTGACCACCAAGAACTGCTCAGAAAGGTAGTGGAGTGAACAGAGAAAGAAGGGTTTGCAGATCAGGTTGACCGCCTATTCGAAAAGCAGAGGGGACTTATTATGTTTGAACTACTTGCTCTGACTGAGGCTGAGAGACTGTAGCCTCCACACCGATAGAATTATTGCCCTAACGAAGACAGGGTGCCTCCAAAACACCAGCAGCGGGTGAACTGGGTTCCTTCTGTGCTGCTTCCCAAACCAGTTTGCCCTGCAGCTCCGCTGGCAGAACAGAGCGTGCGCGCACGCGTTTTCAGGTTGCCCGTCGACTCACGGTGACCCCATGAATTTCAAGGGATTTTCTTAGACATGGAATCCTTAGAGGTGGTTTTGCCAGTTCCTTCTTCTGAAATAGAGCCGACCGCACCTGGTGTTTGTTGATGGTCTCCCACGCAAGTACTAACCAGGTCTAAGCCTGCTTGGCTTCCAAAAGCAGCCAGGGTCTGGTGCCTTTGGGCCCTCAGTATTGATTATTGCTACACATACATACGTACATTTACACACACACACACACGCCACGACAACCCTGTGAGGTAGGTCATGCAGTGGAAGGGGGAGAGAAGGAGGGAGGGGAGGGGGGAGACAGAGGGAAAGAGAGAGAGAGCAGCCCAAGGTCACTCAGTGGATTTCATGGTCCAATGAGGACTAGACACTGAGACCATTTCCACATTAGGCTGTTATAGCGCTATGATTCCACTTTCAACCTCCTATGGAATCCTGGGGTTTGCAGTTTCGGGAGGGGCCGGCCGGCCCCTCCCGAAACTGCAAACCCCAGGATTCCATAGGAGGTTGAAAGTGGAATCATAGCGCTATAACAGCCTAGTCTGGAAATGGCTTGAGTCAAACACTCAACCGCTTAACCCTATGCCAGCTCTCACCCTTCTTCAGCTCAAATCCAAGTTCTCCTACTATACTGGAAGGAGCCAGGTCGGAGGCATCACAAAAGAGCAGGGAAGGAATGGGAACTAAATTGAGGCCATGGAAGGACTCAGTATACCCTTCTCCCATTGCCGGCATCCCAACTTGGACCCAAATTTGGAGAGCCCAGAGGAAACTGAGCTTCATGAGCTCCCTCTAGTGACCACTGAGTTTTTAGCAGGTGCTCTCTTTGGTCCCCTTGCTCTGCGTTTGCATCCGTCTGTTTCTTCGCACCTGGCTCAGCAACGGGGGCCCTCCGCGACGATTTCGGTTTCACTGCCATGGTTCCATCCTATGGAATCCTGGGGTTTGGTAGTTTTGCGAGGCCCTTCCCAAAACTGCAAAACCCCGGGATCCCATAGGACAGAACCATGACAGTCGAAGTGGGATCTTGGGCTATAACTGTGAAAGGGCCCTTGGTTTCTTTCACGCTGCACAGTTGTAGCTTTGTCATCCCACTTTAACTGCCATGGTTCTATCTTATGGAATCCTGGAACTTCCAGTCTGAAGAGGCACTAGAACTCTCTAACGAAAAGAGCTTCTCAAGTCTAAAAACTTAAAGAAACGACCAGTCCTAGGATTCTGCAATTAAAGTGGTATCCAAATGTTGTAATTGTTTCGTGTGGAAGACAGGAGAGACAGAGACCATTTTGGAAAGATAGCTGTGGCTGTCCTGATTTTTTGTGTGCGTGAAAACTCTCATCAGCCCTAGCCAGAGAAGCAAGTGGTACAGAATTATGAGAAGCGCAACCCAAGAACTTCCAGAGGGGCATAGTTGCCCGTCCTTGGCCGAGACAAACCTACAATAGTGCCTGTACAATAACGTAGCGCGGTTGGTGTTGTTTCTGTCCCTTGAAGCTAAGCAGGGCTAGAACTACCTGGGATCTGGCTGGGGAACTAACATCCCAGCCCCATCCTGCCCAAGTCTGCTCAGAGCTTTTGGAAGGGAAAGAGATGGTGGGGCACAAATCTAACAAAATGGAAACAGGAGCAAGAAACAGAGATAGGGAGATGTTTTGTTTCAGGCCTGTTGAAACAGAATAATTACGTCCAAGGAAAGGTTGAATTAGCATCCTAACTGAATCCACATGAGAGCAAGTGCAGTGTTTCCTTTTCAGAACCGCAAGGAAACCTGGCAAAACTGATTTTCCAAGCTGCGTCCAAGTTTGCATCCTCTGTCAACCGATGGAAGCGCATTTTAATCCATTCATCTGCCCAGTCACTAAATTAACATTTTAATAAACTTGTCTGTTGCCAAAACTTCAAAAGATGACCTTTTGTATACACAGGGCCTGGCACTGCCAAACTGAAAACCGGAGAGGGCTCCTGTTTTAATGGTTCTACATAACCTTTCATATCCTTGAATGGTGTAACAATTACCTTTTTTTTTTTTTTTAGGGCAGTTTTAGAGATGTTGGAACAGGGTGTTTTTTCTCCCTGAGATTTATGATATTCTCTTATCCATCCTATAGTTCCACGTTCAAAAAAGCAGCAAAGGGTTACAACAGCTTCAGCAACAACAAAATAAGATACACCTTCACCAGCAACTGAACAAGTTACTTCTTAGACACTGTAATGGTAGTGAATAGCTTTTTAAACAGTATAACGAACACGAGATTGCACCTCTCCTCCTAAGGTATCTTGAATTTGCACTTATAAGATGTAATCGATTTTTTCTGTCTGTTGCTTCTAATCTCCCACTTGGCAGCATGGGGAACATACCACGTGGCAGAGAGTTCCTGGAACTTTGGCGGAGGCAAGATAGGAAATGTCTGCTTACAAACCATGAGCCTCCCTTCCCTCAGGCACTCTTACACCTGTTTGTGACGAGTTGTGTGAAAGAGAGAAAGAAGGCCCCGGGCGGGATGAGTTGCAACACTAGGGCGTTGGCTCGAGGAGCGCGCCACTGCAGACCTGCCCGTACAGGAATCTGCTGGCTAGGAGGACCAAGCTTGAGAAACATTTTCTTGGAATAAGTTTGCAAAAGGGGAAGGGAGCACACCTGTGCGGGTTGGAAGAGTAGGAAACTTAAGTCCTGGCCTCCCCCTGTCATAAGGCAGGAGGAGGAATGGGGCTGGGAGACTCTCAGCAAATCCTTCCCCCTTTGGTTGACAGACGCAGGACGTGAAGACTTCTCTTACACCACAAGTGGGAAAATCGTGGCCTGGGCCGCATGTGAGCTCAAGGTATTTTTATAGCCCTCAGTCTCTGGTCTGGATCCCTCAAAAGAGAGTCATTTGCCTCTCCTAGAGGTCTCCAGGGCCAGCAATTCCCCTTTTAAATAAGTTACAGGGCTCTCTTGGCATTGGTGAAGGGGCTCATATTACAAGAAGACAGATTCCATCTGAACATTAGGAAGAACTTCTTGCCTGTAAGAACTATTCAACAGTGGAATGGAGTACCTTGGACTCTCATTTTTGGAGGTTGCTAAACAGAGGTTGGACAGGCATCTTTCAGGAGTGCTTTAGCTGGTTGGACTAGATGGCTCTTTTGGTTCTTTCCAGGTCTGTGATGGATGATTCTGTCCAGCATCCCTCCACGAAAACTAGTCGTTAACCAAAACTGTTAGCACAATTCCGTTAGAACAATTCTGTCTTTTCATGCTCCACACTGTAGCTTCTCCTCCTAGTACTTTTGCTTAGGAAGAGCAAGGAGTCTTTGAGCTCCTGGGTTGGTAGATACATGCTGCCTTCTGCTGGATGGATGTGGGATTTATCAACATTTTTCCTCCTTTCTTAAAAAAGAGGGAGAGTTCAGAATTTAGCAGAGACTGTGGCCATTTCTACACTAGACTGTTACAGCGCTATTATTCCACTTGCAACATCCGGCCGGCCCCTCCCGAAACTGCAAACACCAGGATTCCATATGATGTTGCAAGTGGAATAATAGCGCTATAACAGTCTAGTGCGGAAATGGCCTGCGGTGTAGTGATTTGAGTATTGGACTATGGCCTTGGAGACCGGGGTTTGATTCCTTGCTCAGCCACGGAAACCCACTGCATGACCTTGGGTACTTCACACACTCTCAGCCCCAGAAAACTCCATTATAGGTTTGGCATAATTTGGAAACAGTTTGAAGGCATACAACATTTTTTTTTTTTTTTGCATGGGCTTCTGAGGATTTCAGTTCACTTCTTTAGAAGTATGTTAAGACAGAGGTATTTAAGAACAATTATGAACTTGTGGCTGTGGGATCAGAATGTAATGGGATACAGAACCAAAGAGATTTTGATCCTGGTAATAAACCTTGAAAGAGCTGTGAAAGATGATAGAGGTCTCTCAAGCTGTCTAGACAGTGTGAAAATCTGAAGTCTCTTAGTGCTGAGTTGTGAAAGCAAAAAAAAAAAAAAAATATAAATCTTACCTATTTATCCGTTTCTCACTTTATTTGTTTTTACTATTAAAACTATTATTTAATTAAAATATATAATTATAAAATATATACTTAAAATAGAACAAAACTAGATAATATAAAATATTAACATCCAAAAGTGTAAATATTTATATTTATACGACCAGGGTTTGAATTCCCTCTCGGCCATGGAAACCCACTGGGTGACTTAGACAAGCCACACTGTCTCAGCCTCAGAGGAAGGCAAAAGCAAACCTCCTCTGAACAAATCTTGCTAAGAAAACCCCGTGATAGATTTGTCTTAGGGTGGTCATAAGTTGGAAACTTCCTGAAGGTACACAACAACAGCACTATATTTATCTGTATTCTGTTCTATTTCTATTCTTGAGCACCCTGAAGCTATGGGACAAAAAAAAAATCGTTCATGAGATCTGTTGGGAATTGGAAAAAAAATCAAAATTTACCACCCCTAGAACAGATTAAAAAGTAACTTCTTTGCTCCCATTACCTCCTAGCTTAAACACTCGGGCCATTTCCGCACTAGAGTGTCATAGCGCTATGATTCCACTTTCAACATCCTATGGAATCCTGGGGTTTGCAGTTTTGGGAGGGGCCGGCCGGCCCCTCCCGAAACTGCAAACCCCAGGATTCCATAGGATGTTGAAAGTGGAATCATAGCGCTATAACTGTCTAGTGCGGAAATGGCCTCTTGTTCAGCTAAGAAGACAGCGGCGTGACAGCATGTTAACCAAGAACTGGGTAGATTTGCATATTTGGGTTTACTAAGGAAACCCAAAGTACTCAAGCTGCGGTTCCTAGCCATGCTGGCATGTCTGGGGCAGGGAAAGGAAAGACCATGGTTTGCCCTTGAAAGAGATGTGTACAGTTCTGAACCAGGAAAAAGGAAACATAATGAAATGATGCAAAAGCTACATTTGACAGTGTCAATTTAATTTTTACATAATTTATCTGGCAGCCATAGGAAAGGCAGGCCAAATGCTCATCCAATAATGGGAAGTACAGCAGGACTTCACTTTACCTGACAAGAGGTAGTGAGCTTCAAACCTAAAAATGGTTGCTTCAAACTAAATATGGTTGCTCTGAAAGAGGAGAGCATATCTTCCAACATTTCTCAAACGAAATCCAGGACACGTGCGGCTGAACCACCTCCGAATTGTGGTCAAGATGGCAAAAGTCATTAACGAGGAAGGACAGACAATCTAGGAAAGGTTGCAGCAGTTTGCTTTTGTCTGAGCCTACAGAGAAAGGAAAGACTCCACACCACTCCAGAGTTAATTGAGTGCAAACTACTTTTATGCTTTGAACTCAGTTTGCAGCAACTGAAGTAAATGGAGGAGGAAGGGGGGGAAATGGGAGAAGGAGAGAGAAACTGAGACATTTTAAAAGAGCTGAAAAAGCAGGGAGCTAACGCTTCTTCCCCAGTTTTAGCTAAAGAAGCTGTCCTGTTTCCTTGTTGGTGCACCATGGGCCGGGGAGAGGGTCTGGGGAAATAAAAGAGAAGCACCCTAAGCCAAGCCTGAGGAGCTTAGTCCTGGTTTAAGTGATAGAGAGAACTCTAGGAAGGGAAACATTAGCAGACTAACAGAGCTCAAAAGAACATTGTGATCACTTCAGTATCCACACTTCAAACCTGAAAAATTCTGTTCAAGTTTCCTCTTGGTTGAGACTTTATTCCCAAAGATTTCTGCCAAGCCAGAGGCTCAGAATCTTGGGCAGCCCACGAGTAGTTACAAACGAATCATCCGCAGTCTTCTAAGTCCCAGCGTTCATATTGAATCTGCCCCTGATTGCTCCATGTCCCCACTTGCAAGGGGCTCAAGTCAGACTTTTGGAATCCTGAAGCAAAAGAGAACTGGAGACAGGCAGAACTCCATCTTTGGGTTTGTACACGAAACTCACAGGGGCTCCTTTGGATTGAAGGATATCCGAGCGGAGCCGCTGAGGGTAGCTGTCCTCTGCCAGGAGTTGAGAGGACTCATCCGACACCAAGAAAAGGCCATAGGCCTCAGGATCAGAAATGCCATACTTCTCTGCACACACTGCACACACTGATGCCGTGGTCATGTCAGTGGTGACCGAGATGGTCTTCTGGTTGCTGAAGGGTTCATGGAAGGAGACATAGAGAATGTTCTGAAAAGAAGGAAACCAACGCTTGATTATTTATTTGTTACATTGATATCCTGCTTTTATCTCCAGTGACATCAAGGTGTTGCGGCATATGGCTCTTCTCCTCTACGCTTTATGCTCACAATAGCCCTCTAAGGTAGATTGGTCTCATGGTGACTAGGTCTAGGTCCTCTGGTTGGTCTTGTGATGACTAGAACCTGGACTTCCAAAGTCTTATATACTAGCCACTACTCTGGCTCCCACAGGAGCCTAAATACCCTGAAGGCACCAGATAGCATCTGATCTCAGACCCATCTGAGCAGGGTCAGGCTTGGTTAGTACTTGGAAGGGGAACCACCAAAGAAAACCAGAGGCCCAATCACACTACCCAATTATAGTGCTATATTCTGTGGTGTAGTGGAGAGCCAGTGTGGTGTAGAATTTTGAGCACTGGGCTACGACTCTGGAGACCAGGTTTCAATATCCCACTCTGCCATGGAAACCCACTGGGCGATCTTGGGCTCATCACACACACACGCAGCCTCAGAAAACCCCGTGATAGGTTTGCCTCAGGGTCACTGTAAGTCACAGATGACTTGAAGGCACCCAGCAACACAACTCCACTTTAACGGTCATTACTCTAACTGCCTTGGCAATGCCCCCTGGAATCCCGGGGTGTGTAGTTTGATGAGGCACTAGAACTCTCCATCTGAGAATTCTAAACATCCCCTCTCTAAACTGCAAATCCAAGCATGCCACAGGATGTTAAAATGGAATCATAGTGCTATAACTATGTAGCTCAAAAGGCACCGTGATGCCGTAAGCTAGATTTCAGAGGAAGGCAATGGCAAACCACCTTGGAGTATTCCTTGCCTAAGAAAACCCTATGAAAAGCACGGGGTGGCCACACTTCAACAGGAGACTTGAAAGCATGTATACACACACACACACACACACACTGGCTCTCTCACAGGTCTCTTTTCACTGATTCCAAAATTTACCTGCGAGGGACGCCGGCTAGGAGAGTGGTGGTGAGGGTGGATGGTTCGGCGCCGATGCCACTGGTGGATGGAGCGCTGGGCCTCGATGCTGATATGCCGAGTTATCGTGGCAGCTGGCTGGAAATTTGCAATGTGGAAGAGGGCCCCAAACCAGGTTGTAAGATAATATCCACCTAAGCCATAGGAATAAGAAAAGCAGGAGTGGAATCTGAGCGGAGAGCACAAATTCAACGTCACAACGTAGTCTTTCAAAAGACTGAGACCAATGGCCAAGTTGGAGGTTGATCACAGAGCAAAACGTTATCCGCTACTATTAGTCCTCTTGCCTCATCAGTTTGACTACTCTTTTAACCAGAATGCTTCTTGGAGTAAATTCAGTGCCACGCTTGCTGGAAAAGAAGTAACCATAATGCACTTCAGGGCGCATCAGGGCTGTTCAACTAACTCTCGTGCTTGCAACAGCAAAGGCAAATCCAGCAGCAAAACAGAGAAGTTTTAGCCAAAGTTTACATTTTGCCTGGATTGTGTCCCTGTGCTCTCTGCACAGAAGGAAGTCACTTCTGTGGGGCTGCTAGTGATACTAACTGTAAGCCTCAGCGTGTGATCTGAGCAAGAGCAAAAACCCAGAACATTTTCAGCATACCCAGTACAGGGAAACAAGTCTAGACGTGAGACACCACACTACCTTCTCCCTGTAGCTGGCTGGGATCCATCAGTTCCATCATGTACTCCACGTCCAGCTGCACTGAAACGATGTCACAGTTCACCAACATATAGATCAGCACCGGCAGGAAATCATCTGCTCCAAATGGCTCTTCCAAAAACAGAAAATGAAGGAGTATTATAGAAGTTTGCAGCAGCTCAGGGACAAAGAAGTGGCGTGAGCTGCTCTGGGGTACGTTTTGGTGGGGAACATTCTCTTCTCCTCAAGCTTACCTGTGGGAGAAGGGCACAGAGGCCAAACTGACGTGTTCGCAAATCTCCTCGCTTCCTTTTGTGTAAAAAGGGCCTCTCCTGGAACTAAAATGGCCCGAGAAGTCCTCCAAACATGGTGAAAATGCCTCCTTGCCCCCTAGACTGCACTTGTGAGCAAAAAACTATATATATTTTATGGAAGTGGGTGCAGGGGGTGGGGTTGTCCCTGTCCAAGGTTTCCTGGTTGTGGGCTAATGCAGCCTTCTACCCTTCCACAGTCATCCACCTCTGCCCTATAGTAAGAGCTTGAAGATCTAAAATATGCTCTTATTTTTGGTGTCACAGAATCACAGAATTCTAGGGTTGGAAGAGACCACAAGGACTATCTAGTCCAAACCTCTGCTATGCAGGAATACACATCAACGTACTCCCAAGAGATGGCCATCCAGCCTTTGTTTAAAAACCTCCAAAGAAGGAGACTCCACCAGGTTATGACAGTAGCTGAGAAAAACAATACTTCACAAGCCTCAGGTTTCAGTGGATTTTCATCACTTATCCCAAGCCATAATTCCCAGAACACTTTGGTAGAACCTTAAGAATTAAACTGCTCTATCCAAAGAATCCTCTCTTTTTCCTTTTAACCAGCAACAGGCTACCGCTTTGAATTCTGTGGAGACAGTATATAAAGTAGCCATGTCTATGTAGAAAAGAGGTGGATAACTAGTCATGCCGTGGGAGTGCTGTCTTCCTGAGAACAGCTCAAAAATGAAATTCAGCCCTTTGGAGCTGAAAGAGGTTGCCAGCCCTGAATCTAGCAGGTTCTTCATCTTTTAGTATATGATCTTCTTTCTCTCCTCTGTAAAAAGGGGCCCTGGCCCTGCAGAGACATCTTAGTACCTGTCCTGCCAGCAGTCTGGTTCATGGTTTCGTAGAGTATCTTGCAGACCTTGAGCATCTGGGTCTCCTTCTTCCTGGGCGAGTAAGCCTGGTGTAAGAGGCTCAGCTTGGTCTGGAGACGCTCCAAGCCGGCTGCATCCGGCACGCCGGAAACCACTCCCAGCTCACCCAGGCTCTGCTTGCTCATGGTCTCCTGGTGCTCACGCAGCTTGTCCAGGGTCCCATCACGGGTGCGAAAGTCCATCAGTTGGGCGTAAATGGAGTCCCGGAGTGGCTTCAGTATAGATTTATACAGGGCACCTTCAACCACATAACCTAATAGAAGCAAAAGAGAGGACATTTGTCTGGGTGACTTTGAAAGCAAAACAGGGCACTTAGATGCAGCCAGGAAGGGCAAAATGAATCTTCCAGGTGGTGTTGGACTGTGGTTCCCATCAGCCCCAGAAAGCATGCCAATGATGAGGAATGTTGGGAGTCAGAATCATACAACTGGAAGATACACGAAGGACCATCTAGTCCAATCCCCTACTAGTGCAGAAATCTGCTGCTAAAATCCCCCATCTAAATTCTGTTTTGTTATGTGCCTTCAAGTCAACTGTGATGTATGGTGACCTGACCACAGGGTCTTCTCAGCAACATTTATTCGAAGGAGATTTGCCACCATCCTCCTCTTATGCTGAGAGAGTGTGAACGTAAACTAAAGGCCTCTGGGAGCAGCCGCAGTTCCAAATGTACCATACCTTCCAAATTGTCCTGATTTGACAGGGGCAGTTCTGGTCAATCCTCTGCCATCCAATTTTCTTGGCTGTTTTTAAAGTGTCCCAGCTTCTTCTCATCCTCTTCCCACTTTCCTCCTTTGTCCTCAGCTTATTTCAAGTGCTGTAAACTGAGTTCAAAGTGCCAAAGTAGTTCGTACTCAATTAATTCAGCAGAAGGAAGAGGAGAGGACAGAGTCTTGTCTTTTCTCATTTAGTCTTTTTTCCCCCTTTCTTAAACTCAGTACATAAACTCCAGGGCTTCCCTCACTGAAAGAGTAGTTTTGTATGTTCTTCCTCATTCATAATTTTTGCCCTCTTGTTGTTTGGCTGTGCCCTTTTGGCCAGATCTAAATGCTACTTCGCCACACATGTGCCAGTTTTCATCTGTGAAATGTTGAAAGATATAAATAACCAACATTTCATCAAAGAACCTGGGTCCCGCTATGATAGCAAGAGATAGTCCATTTGTTTTCAGGTATTCTGCTTATTCTATTTTATCATTTATGGTAACTTTTAAGGATTTTAATATTTTGCGGTAGCATTATTTGCAGTATACACAAACAAAAATAATGTATTCAGGCAAGAATTAAAATTCTGAGGAGTCTAAATGGAGCTCTCCCTACTGCATGGGTTTTGTCTCTATTTCAAAGATCTTTCAATCTCTTTTTGTGTTGAGTTCAATGGTCCAAAGTCAGAAGCCCAAAGCATTTTTGTACTGCAAACTGCATGAAAACTTCAGAGGCAAATGAGTGGAGAGGATCCAAAGACTGTCTGCAGGTATCTTTGGGGTTGGTTTTTTTCCTGTTTAAATGACGCTATCTTAGTTTCTCTTCAGCAACTGTGCTTTCCCCTTTCCGCCAACAGCCTTTGCCGGATATGGCGCTGCCTACTACATCAGAGTCTCGACCACAGAGAAGTCGGCGGTTTCACGAACACTGTGCTCCTGCTTATGTGAGACCCATGGATGTTGCAAGCCAGCCACGTCCCAATGTAAAAACCACAGAGGTAACTTTGGCTGTTTAGAGATATGGTGGGAGATATTTATGATTAAGTTGCTCAGAAACAAACCCAATGGTGAGCATTTCCTCTTTAGGGGTAGAGACTTAGGGCCCTATCACACTACCCTGCTATAGCACAATATTCCACTTTAATTGCCAGGTAACCTCATATGGAATCCTGGAATCTGCAGTTTAGGGAAGGGTACTTAGAATTCTCAAGCAGAGAGCTCTTGGGCCTCACTACACTACAAACTCTGGAATTGCACAGAATGCTACCACGACAGTTAAACACAGCTCTATAATAGTGTAGTGTGATAGGGCAATTAAGAGTTTTGCTTTGGCCACCTCCTGCTGATATTTCACTCAGCGAATGCAAATCAGTGGAAACATATAAAAAGAAAGAAGGTTACAGGATCATACCCTCCAACTGCCCTGCTCTGGCAGAGACCGTCTCTATGAATCCTCTGCCATCCCACTTTTTCAAGTGCTTTTAAAATGTGCCAGCTTCTCTCTCTTCTGCTCCCTTTTTCCTCGGCTAAATTCAGTTGCTACAAATTGAGTTCCAAGTGCAAAATTAGTTTGCACCCAGTAAGAGGGACAGGAGGCAAGGGGGCAAAATCTTGTCCTTCCCTGTAGGCTCAGGCAAAAGCAAACTCCTGCAACCTTTCCTGGCTGGTGTGTTCTTCCTCATTAATACCTTTTGCCATCTTGACCACATTCTGATTTTGCCACATGTCTTCTGGTTTTCATATGCAAAGGGGGAATAGGGTATTTTACCCTCTGTGTTGCCAAGCAATCAACAAAGGGAGGTGCTGTGAGCAAGCAGGAGCAGCCCAGGACATTTTTGGTGCCTGAGGTGAAAGAGAAGACGGTGCCACACCCTGATTCCACACAGAGAAGCTGATTGAATGGGCAACCGAAGCTTACTTTGATATTGGTGATGGAATAGCAGACTAGTTTAGGGAGTTCAGGACCAGCCACACCGCATACCTAAAAACAGGTCCTGTGGTCGTGTCTCTGAAAGGTGTACGGATAAGCCACTAGGGAAGAGGAAGAGCCTCACTGCGTTGCCTAGCAAATACCTGGGGAGGTGGTGTTGGCAGAGGCAACCCAGTCTCTCATAAGGCCTAAGAATCACTACCATTAGAAGGAGCTATAGCCTCTGGTGTTACTTAGCAAACACAACTTTCTCCACATGGAGGACCCCAGGAGACCAGCTCCAAATCCAAGCCCAGCTCTGAAAATCTTCCCCGTTCCATACCCAGGTCCATCTCCTCCGCTTCACTGTGTTCATAGATTGTGCGCAGCTCTGAGCTTTCACACAAGTAGCCCTTCAGGTTGCTGATCATCTGCCGGACCTCCTGCAGCATTTCGGTGCTGGTGGGGTGCCGCGTCCCGCCGCCCCTCAGGATGTGCCCGACAAAGCTCTGCACGAGGCCTCCAATGTACGACGTCGGCTCCTGGGCCAGCTCTTGCACCCGGTTGGAGACCCGGCGCTCGGCAGAGAGGAAGCCACCAAGGGCGGTGCTAACAGCGGAAAGGCGGCGAAACACCCTGTAGGACAACACAGCAGAAGAACGGCTCTGCCTCTTGTGTGAAGCAGCCGGTGCGAGAGGAAGGCTATCAGGTTCATCCTCTACGCTGCTGACGGAGAGTGAATCAAGTTCTGGGATGGGAGGCAGCGACAGGGTCTCGCCCAGCAGGGAGGATTCAGAGCTGGACTTCTTCAGCAGCCAGGCAGGAGGAGTTTCAGCCGGGATGCCTTCAATCCAGGAAACACGGTGCGGGGACCTGACCTCCTTCTGGATGGGATCAGGGGATGAAGGCGGATCATCAGGGGCAGTTTCGGAAATGTTCCAGGCTGGACTGCGAAGAAGGAGTTTCCGGCGTGTGGAGGCCGAGAAAGCCAAAGGGTCACCTGGAAGATGGCGACAAGGGGGGTGGGGAATGGACATTGAGTAAATTGTGGCAATCTGATCTTTGATTTCAAAATTTTTGTGATATCTTTAAAGTAGGGGTGAGTAACTCCATGGCCCCCCCCACTGTTACCCCACATAGGTCACACCCCTTCAGCAAGTCCAAATATCTCCATTTTCCTCTGCATTCCTTCTCAAAATGGCAACTTCTTATTGCCATTTTGAGAGAGACTATAGAAGAAAATGGAAATTTTTGTGTGTGGGGTGGAAACGAAGTGGTTTGGGGATACTTGTGAGGGTGGGGGTATTTTCATTTGCTTTCATCCACTTTGTGAGGCTTTTTGCATGGTTTGGGGTCAAAAATTGCCTGAAAATTGCACCAATTTTTAAATAGTCACACAAAAATCTGTGTAATTGTGCAATATTTGGGGGTAATTTTGGGGGTATTTTTTTGACCCTAAATCATGCAAAAAAAAGCAGTAGGGAACAATGGGAGGGCTGGATGATGCCAACTGGAGCTTATAAAAGTTACTTTCTTGGATTACTACTGCCAGAATTCTTCTACCAGAATGGCCAGCGGCCATGGTGGCTGGAGGATTCAAAAGAGTGGTATACAAAAAAGTAGTTCTTGCAAATCTGCACCCGCTTCTAGATACTTTATTTGACATAGGGCAGTTGTATGATAAAGACTTCATCTGGAATCACCCCTAAACTCTGCCCCAGGACGTGGAGATCAACACAGCAACTTGAACAAGTCAGGCAAAAGAATCTGGTTTCACACATATTTTACACATTTCCATCAACAACTTTGCTTTTCACTTTAAAAAAAAACACATAAGGCTGACGTGCACAGAAAAATGTATGTACTGGAGAAAATAACATACAAAAATGTGCATTAGGGTAAACAGCTTATTTCAGGCAAAACAGCACAGAAAAGGAATGGAAATATGTACAAATATTTGAACTTCTTTTTTTTAAAAAAATGTTCAAACTTAATGGGAAACATGACAAATCCAATATTAGGAAAATGAGAAACTGAAGAAACTCTGTGATATGGCTGCCATAAGTCAGAGTTGGCTTGAAGGCACTTATGACAATGTATGAACACTCCCCCATGCTTAGAATTAGCATCTGCAAAAGCTATGTGTGTCATGGCACACAAGTTGTGGAAGAACAGAATAAATTTGGGAGTAGGATCTTTAAGGTGCTAACATGGGATGGGGGAGATATAGCTCTGTTTCATAGCTCTTCCTTACCCTTCTCCATCTTCTCCTTCTCGTCCTCCTCCTCCTCCTCTGCCGTCGCCGCCTCGAGTGGTCTAGGAGGATTCTGACACTGCTGGATCCCTTGCTTGCTAGTTGCTGCTTCATTGGTGCCATTAAAGATCGGAAGAGCCTGTCTTCTGCTGCCCAAGCGACAGGGGCCTGACGCAAGGTCAAGCCAACTCACATCGCTGTGCACTGAGAGAAACAGCGGGTTGATGATGCAGAGTGCCTTGTCCTCAGATGTCACTCGGATGGAGCAGACAGGCTGGCTGGCCTCAAGAAGCTCCCCATAGGGACTCATGAGACCTCCTTCTTCTTTGGCTGATGCCGGCCAATTGCCAGTTTTAAGGGGCATTGTCCAGAATTCTGTCAGTAAAATAAAGAGAAGATGGAGAATGCTCAAGTGGTCTGATTTTTTTGCAGGGGGCGGGAGCTTTTGACAGCTGCCAGAGAAGCACAAATTCAAACAAGTACAACTTGGGAACAGAGAGATGGGCAGATCTTCTGCCACATACTGATCTGATCTCGGTCGTGAATTGGAGCTGCTAGAGCCAAAACAGCAAGATCCTTTTAAAAATGCAGCAGGACTAGCTCCTTAATGTTGACTGGATAAGCTCTGGGGACTGCTCTAGCTGAAAAACTTATAGTTAAAGCTCGAGCAGCAAGGCAAGAGATAGTTAAAAAAAACTTTGTAGACATATGGAATGTCAGTGGGTGACCTTGGGCAAGTCACACTCTCTCAGCCTCAGATGGAAGCAAAGGCAAACCTCCTCTGAACAAATCTTGCCAAGAAAACCCTGTGATCAGGTCACCTTACGGTCTCTGTAAGTTGGAAATGACTTGAAGGCACACGACAAACATTAGGAAGATTTTTTAAAAAAACTGTAATAGCTGTTCAACAGTCAAATAGACAGCCTTGGAGACTGGTTGATTCCATCTTTGGAGGTCTTTAAATAGAGGTTGGACTGGCATCTTTCTGGAGTGCTTTAATTATGCATTCCTGTACGGCAAAGGGTTCGACCAGATGGCCCTTGTGGTTTTCTCCAACTCTAAGATTCTGTGACTAACTCACAGGGCTTATTACAGGTGTGACATTTGAAAAATACCTAAAGAATATGTAATATAAAGACCGCCATGAAACAAGTTAGCCAAATGAAGCATGAGTTTTGTAAGTCACTTTTTAATTATTTTAGTTATTTTTTTTTAAAGAGATGGCTATAGCTGTATGGCCTGAATACCTGCAGGCAGAAGGCACAGCAGCTTCCAAAAAAAGGTGGCCAGGCAAAGAGGGTGTGTGTGTGTGGAATTCACAGAAACCTAGAGCAAGCCTTGAGAGGCAACTTGTTTCAGTATAAAAAACTTCAAAGGTGGCTTTATTGGACCATTAAAACTTCACTCACTCATGCCCTGTGAAGCAACTGCATGTAGCTGAGATTTGCATGGAAGTCGGCAGGCATCCGGGATTCTCAGACGGCAGGGCAAGATATCCCTAGAAAAGACAAATGTGCTGACACGTCCACCAAAAATGGCACCAAGGAGGCAAACAGGATCACAGGGAAAGGGGCAGAGACCTTGGCTTCCCTGGGTTGCCTCAGCCCAGGGCCTTCTAGGCAGACTGGATTAACTACTTGATTCCATTCATAGCCAGCACAGCTAATGGAGGAGGAATTCTGGGTCAACATCCCTTAGGTGCCTCCCGGCTCCCACCTGTGACTCACCTGCTCACAATATGAAAGCTGACCAGTTCCAATATATCTCTGAAATGCAGCTGGGAACCCTCAAGATAAAAAGCTGTGGGAAAGAGACAGGAATCAGGACACGGCAAAGCCTCACTGAGGATGGGCCAGGTTCCAGTTTCCCTCCCTTAATATGGACATATAAGTTATCTGGGGTTCTGTAGGACTGAAGATAGTGAACAGACGGTGTCCATTATACCAAAGCCACCTGAACTCACAGTGGTTGTCTCCATCCTGCTTTCCCTCCACTCTAGATGCTGAACAAAGGATTGGACTGAGGAAAAACTTACTCTGTGCATGCTCAGAGGCACTCTACCTGCCTTTGGGCCAGTCCTGCTAGCACCAAAATAAGGTATAGGGACTCAGTGATGACTCAAATTAAGCATTTGGAGTTAATTAATTAAGCAGCCAAAAAGCAAGAGAAATGAACATGTTTCACATCGAAGCCAAGGATGCAACCCATGAGTACAAGAACCTAGCTATTCTCATTCCAGAAGCTCCAGAATTCAGTGTGTCGCCAAACTGGAATGGAAGAACAGAAACTTGGATTCTCACAGCCCTCTGTTACACGAAACATTCAGTTTTGCTTTCTCCTTCCTCTGCAGAAGACAATGATATGCACTATTGATTTGTCAAGTGGTGAAATTCTACTAAGTGCACTGGAATAATTTCCTTCCTTTTTAAAAGCTCCTGCTTCAAAGTTTACAAGAATCAATAAATGAGAATAGGAGGAAACTGAAGAAGAAAAGCAGGTTAGTCTCCATGCAACGAATGCACATTCACAAAACATTGCGGTTGGGGTCAGAAACAAATAAGAGAAGAAAGCATTTGTACTCTGTGAAACTAGCAGTTTATCCACACTGCACAATTACAGCAATCTATGACTGTTCAGTTAGCTTGGTCCCATCCTATAGAATCCTGGGATTGTAGTTTGTAGGGACTTAGAATTCTCTACTGGGAGAGTTGTAGTATACTTTCATACACTACAGCTCTAGATGTCTCTAACAAAGAATTCCAAGTGACTTGCCAAACTACAAATCTCAGGATTCCCAGAGGTTGAAGCTACGGCAGTTGAAGTGCCATCAAAATGCTATAACGGTGCAGTGAGGATTAAGACACTGACATACACAGAAAAACAATATTAAAAGTAGAGTGGCTCTCTGTCTAACTAGATGAGTAAGCTTAGAGCTACTTCAAGCCACAAAGTTCAGACTCAGGCCATATTTTGCATTTGCTCAGACCAGAACCACCACTCATCCTTGCCACAGAGCAGTGAGATCTGAGTCCCTAGTAGTCCTCATTTGGGCTGATTCCCACACAGCGGGACCACCTCTCCCTAGATCCCCTTTTCGACAGATCAGAGAAGACACGTAAGCACAGATAAAGAGATATGCTTCTCTGAGAAGAGGCACAACATTTGGGCTACAGGGCATGGCCTGTGGCTTGCCTTTTTTCGGGGCACACATGAATTATTTGTTGGTGCAGATAGGAGGGGCAAAGAATCGATTCATCCCTCCTGTAAAAATCAGGAAGGGCACAAAGCACAGCAACAACCCAAACACAGAGAAGACCTCTCCCTTCTCCCAAGTCACCCCCTGGCAACAACTCTAGCTAGAGCATATCTTGGGTAAGAAGAGAGCTGGAGGGGGAAGGATCCTTGGGAAAGTCATGGCCAGTTCCAAGAGGACTGCAGGGAGCTGGATGTACCAATGGACACCTGATGCAGCACATAAGCAGAGTACCTGCGTATGTTCAGTCTGGTGAACTATACTATACAGCACTATACAGAAATCTATAGCTATACTTAAGCACACTCTATATACTTAAGCACACACACACACACACACACACACAAAATCTATTCTCCTCTTGCACGAAGAATCAGGAAAGCCTGGGGTGGCACATTCATTTACTCTCCAGTAGTTACAAGGCCCAATCCTTGCCTCTCTTACTCCTGATGAGAAAGGTCCTTCTCCTCCCACCATCTCACACCCTCATTTATTTCCTCACACTCACTGGATGATTCTCTCTTAGCACACCCTACCTTGCAGAATTGTTATGAGGAGACAGGGACAGAGAGAAAACACACACGTAGCCTTGAACTCCTTGGTGGGATAAAAACCATGACTTGCCCTAAATAAGAATTTCTTACCCGATGCAGACTTCAGAAAGAGGGAGTGTGAAGTCCAAGAAGATGGGTAATAAAGAGCAAGCTGGCTGGAAGAACTTAAAGTAGAAAAGAGAAAGGCAATTTCCAAATCCCCTGTGCAGCCCTTGAAAAAAATCTGCCTTCTCAGAGAAAAAGAGAAAAGAGGCCATTCAGCCTGCCACAAGCGAGACTGAGCTTTGATGCCTTCTCCAACCTTCTTCCTCTTTTAAGTGGAAGGAAGTTACATTGCAAAATAACCAAGAAAGTACAGGATGGCTGTTGAGGTAGGTGCTGAAAAGCAAAAAAACAGGGCTAGGGGGAAGGGCAAGAGTAAGAGGTTAGAGTCCAGGTGGTAACACCTGGATGCAGACCAGAGCTGGTGGGAGGAAATAGCTACCAGTGGTTCCTGCGAGCAAAAATCAGAAGATTCAGGACTTGTTGACTGATCGTGTGTGCAGCAGTTAAAGTAAAGGAGTAAAGGAGGACTGATCAAGGAGTAAAGACACCAATGGCCTGAAGAAACAAACTACAGGCTTTATTATGGGATCTCCAGTCTAAGACAGGAAAGTTAATCAGGGTGCTCACCTAATCCAAACTGGCTTCATTCTAGGGAAGGGAACAGATGGGAAAACATCCCTAAGAGTATCAGTTTATGTCACAGAGGGGTCAGGATAGGTAGAAAAGAAGGGAGAACACTTTGGGTCCTCAAACTACCTAGTCTTCACTACTGCCAGCTCTGGGGCATCCTTGACTCTTCAGTGATAAGCACTGTTGCACTTCTAACACGTAGGAGATCCATATAAACTCCAAAATGATTGGGAATAGTTATCAGAGCCAGATTGTCAGCTCTAGATTGGTCAGGAAAAGCAAAATACAGCAAATCTGAACTTTTATGTCATATCACCACCCCCTATACACACACCTATTCAGCACAGCTTCCAAAACTTTTCTAACCATAAAAAGATTCTAGCTTTAAATATTTAGGTGTATTTTTAAAAAGAGATGTAGGACTTCCAAATCCTAGCTCCAAACTGGAAAGAGAACAAGCAAGTGGGGATTGAATGAGCCAACAGGGAAGGGCTCCCTCCTCCCATCTCCACTGAGTGAATTGAGTGTAAACTACTTTGGCACTTGCAATTCAGCTTGCAGCCATTCAGGTAAGCTGAGGGCAAAAGGGGAAGATAGAAGAAGCAAAGAGAAACTGCAGCATTTTTAAACGCAGCTAAGAAGTGGGATGATAGGGGATTAATCAGGATTGTTCCTGTCAAATTGGGACAGTTGGAAGCTATGCTTTTCCAGGCTCTGGTATGTACTATGTGGGCCTTTTCCTCCCATGAGTCTCATGCTCAACATATACTTAAACCAGGCCTAAATATGCGGTGTCAGTTCTGCCTCTGAGTACCAAACACCATGAACAAAATTAAGCCATCAGTCTACTCCCCTTCATATAACACATATCCATCTGGGATACAGGCCTAACACACATAACTGTAAACAGCACCACCTAAGTACCTTCCCCAGCTCACCTGAACTGTCTTCCTTAATGGGAAAATGGCAGACGGCATCACTCTTGCCTCCTTGGGTCCGAAGGAAGAGTGTCTTGGCATCTCCAGTTTCATTTCTGGTCACAATGAATGTCTAGTTACAGAAAAAGAGTTGAGGAGCAGAGGGACGAGGAAAACAGAGAAAGAAAGAGGTTGGACAACCGCTTGTATGTTACAAAGCAATCCCCCCAGCCTATTTCTATTTTTCTTTACACGCTACCATTTTCTTTGAGGAGGACTGAAAGAAGAGGAAGTGTTTTTTCTCCAGGTTCTCCGGCCTCCCCCGCTGCCCCCAGCCTTTACATTTCTATTTAGGTGTGGCTGGAAGGCAAACTTGGAAGAGCAAGAGGTTTTTCTTCTACTTATAGGACCTAGACACTTTTGACAAAATGGTGGCCATGACAGTTGATATCAACATCCCATCAGCCATTATCTACTTGGTGGCCTCCAAACGGACTGGATTACAACTGCGATCATTTCCGGCCATCATGGACGTTGGGTGGGGGTTGTAGTCCAATTCCTCTGCAGGGCACCGGGCCAGCAAAGGACTAGAAGAAAGCACAGAATCATAGATACTGGAAGGTGCTGCAGAGGCCCTCTAGTCCAAATCCCTAGCCATGCAAGAACACACACCTAAAGCACTCCCAACAGATGGCCATCCACCCTCTGTTTAATGATCTCCAAAGAAGCAGAGTCCAAGGCATTTTAGCCTGCTGCCCAACAGTACAGTACAGTATAGTAAAGAAGTCATTCCTCACATTTACATGGAAACTCCTTTCTTGCAGAGACTTCCCCCACTTATCCTGACAGATTAGGGACCAGAGCACTGTCAGAAAAGAGACTTAATTGAAAAGCGGAACCCATGTACTGTACTGTAAGGAGTATGAAGGATTTACAGAGGCTTATGTGGGATCCACTGCACACATGCTGCTTGCAAAGCTTCTCAGCTGGTTTAACGCTTTTCCCCTGTGCTCTCAGCTCACTTTGCATGCAGCGTACACATGCAAGGGGTTCCAAGCAAGCCTCCACAGGAAAGAAGAACTGAAGAAAAAGTGGAACTCCTGTTGAATTAATGGAACTTGTGCTTAATTTGGAAGCATCAAGAGAGCAAGTTGTCAGATAGCAGGGCATCAAAAAGTGGGGGCTTCCTGTAATTTGAATCCATTGGTTCATGGCCTAGAGTCTGGAGCAGCAGGAAACCTTACTCAATCTCCTACATGGCATCCCTTCAGATATTGAAAGATGGCTATCATGCCATCTCTCAGTCTTCTCATCTCCATGTGTAGGTCTCTAGAGAAGCTGCTACCTCACTGAAGTGTAAGGAGGATGTTCGTCTCCCATGCCAATCTCTCCCATGTCAGGCTCATTATATTCTTAAAATTTGCTGGACATTTACCCCAGGTGGTTGTGCCAAGAGCAGCTCTGCAGCCTGTGCTGGACGGCCATCAAAGAGGTCCCAAATGTCTCTGGTTATGGAAAGTCTGTCCAGAAGTGGGATCGAGTTCTCACATCTTCCATTGACTAGTGTGTGCTGTGAACTATGCAAAAGAAAAGAAATAGAATGTTAACTCCATCTCCTGAAATCCCTTCAACTTGCATGGTGGCTAAGAGCTTCCCCCACCACCACCATTGCTTTATTACAATACTGAAACTCAAAACAGCTTACAAATTATTGAAACCAGTACGGATTAAAAACACACAAAAACATCAGAAGCATGTATCTTATTTGAAAAGCAATTCAATAATGTATAGAGTTAAAACTGATTAGAGTTCATTAAAAGCCAGAATATTTTTTTAAAAAAGGGCACACCACTAGAAGACTGTCATAGTCCTAAAAGTCAGACAGAACAAGAAGGTTTTCGCTTGCCAGCAGGAGGAGATCAACAGAGTGCCTACTAAGAGCCTGCGTGTTCCTTAAAAACAAACAAGGAAACCCTCAAAAGTAATGAAAGCCAAAAATCATCCATGGCCCAGTGAATTCCAGAGGTGAATTATATGCCGCATAAAGAAGAAATCTCATGGTTTGCCAAGATAGGTTCAGGATCTATAAAAGAATTCTACTGGGTCATCCAAGTGCTCCACTAGCAAGCTAGATACTCTTCCCTTCAAGGAAACTGGCAAGTGAGCTCCCTCTCTTCTCACAGAGAGAGAAGCAAGGAAGAACTGAGGTGGCTAGCAGCCTGGTGCAGTTCCAAAAACAAAGATGCCTCTCTGCACACATTTGGACTGTTTGGATTGAAATCAATCGATTAATCAATCAATCACTTAGCCGAATGGATAAATAGTAAATAAACTATCAAGTATAAGGGAGAGCAGGGCAAAAAACTTTATGTTTAACCTTATTTTCAACCCTGCAGTTTAAGGGAGACTTAACAGCCTGATCACCTGTAACTTTTATTCGATTACCCTAGTAACACTCAAAATATTGATGATACCAGAAACACTGGGAGGTTCTAGAAGTGACTTGGAATGAAGGGGAAGCGAATTACACCTTTTCCCCTTCCGCTAATCAGCCAAGTGCATGAACGAACTGCACCCTTTGAACCACTAACAATCTGATCCTACAGAAGAAGAGGAAGCTGCTTTACACTGAGTTTCTTGATCGGTCCAGCTAGCACTGTTCACATGAGACTCCCCCAACAGTCTCAGCTTCAGAGGAAGACAAAGGCAAAACCCTCCTGTACGAATCTTGCCAAAACCCCCTCTAAGGTTCACCTTAGGATCACTGTAGGTCAGAAACAACTTGAAGGCACAGACCAACTGGGCACCTTCCCCACTCCTGCTCTATAGGAAACTAAACCCAGGTAAGTGCTAAGCCATAGGAACTATTCGCCCTTTCTAAAACTGGAGGGCATAACAGCATTTCTAACACTCAAAAAAATATCTAAAGTTAAAGGGAAGAAGCCTACAGAAGACAGCCTGTTCTGCTCTCGAAAACATGTTCTATCACTGAGGTATCTTTCTTCCTCTATGGCTGCTTGCTTACCTAGGTCCCTTTCCTGGAAGGTCCTTAAAGACCTCTGGCAGGGTTTCAGACATCTTTCATCCCCAAGTGTCCAGGCAGGTGGTTAGTCTGCAAACATTCCACATCCACAGATCAAGAGTCTTCTTTTTTGCTTCTGAACGTTTTCCTGCAGGAGGAGAACCAGTTAGAAAGACAGATCAGGGTGACTCTAGGTTATCATAGCCCTGAGGCTAGCAGTGCGATGCTTCTTTCCTCCCCCCGCAACCCAAGCCTTAATCACAAAGGGGAAAGAAGCCACCCTCGCCAACAGTACAAGATGCAATGGACCAACATGCTTGACGGTTGCTCCCAAATGCACCTGGAGTGGGGAAGGGTTGGAAAGGGTTAGTGACACTGGAACAGAAATTAAATTACTTCAGAATGTACCCAAATGTCCTCTGGGGGTATAGGTGCATTTCTTTGCCATATTTTTGCCCCCCTGGGCCATTTTAGGCCCAGAAGAGGCTTTTTCCCCCTAAAACAGGAGATGAACAAGAAGTGACTTCCTATCACTTGCTACTGGTGTAGCCCCATGATGGGTTCATCCTGGGATTGCCATAATTCAGAAACAACTTGAAGGCACACAACAACATGGTGTAGCACACTTGTTTATTTGTAAATAAGTAAGTAATGCAACATGATTACTCATTTATTTTAAACAAGTATGTGGTGAATCCTGGTGTAGTGGTTTGAATGTTGGACCATGACTCTGGAGTTCGAGTCCCAGTTCATACTGGGTGACGTTGGGCAAGTCACACTGTCTCAGCCACAGAGGAAGGCAAAGGCAAAGCTCCTCTGAACAAATCTTGCCAAGAAAACCCCGTGATGGGTTCACCCTAGGATTGTCACAAGTTGGAAATGACTTGGAGGCACGCAGTAAAAAAACAATTACCACAAAAATGCCACCGACTTATAGCGACAGGGATAGTCAATTGTGAGGGGCTAGGCAGGCCTACCAGGGGTCTGGGGAGGACTATCCCCTCCCCTCTACAGCATCCTTGCAACAACAGCAAAGAAAAGAACTGCCCCAAATGCTCCCTCAATTTTGCCATGTTTTGGGCTCTCTCTGGGACACTTTAAGCCCGAGAGAGATTTTTTTTCCCCCCAACCAGGAAAAAATCATTTTTGCAGGCCCCAGGAGGCCTCAAGTAACTCATAAGGGCACTTTCTGGTCTAATAGAAACTGAAACCAGGTGAGCGCTAAATCATGGGAACTGCTCAACTTCCTAAGAAGTGAGAGGAACATAACAATATTTGTAAGACTCAAAAATATTCACAGTTAAAGGGAAGAAGCCTACTGAAGAAAGTCTATTTTTTTTCTACATGGCTCCTGTCAGTTCATCTGGTTATGAAATTAACATTCATGGACCACAGCAGATGATTTCACCTCCTAACATGCATGGGAAATTTCACTGCCCATGTGCGCAAAGTAGCTGGAAAGATGGCGACCAGAGACAAAATCAGGTTTTCCCAACAGGCAAATATCAACTCCTAACTGCTGCCAGCTACCAAGAAAAAATAGTATGTGCTTAGCAAAATGCACAATTCACTAGTTGTTTGCTTACATGATTATGACTTCCACAGGATGTTAAAATATCAGAGAGTTTCCCCCACTCTGTCAAGAATGCTGACCTGGCATTAAAATGCTAAGATTCTCTCTCAGAGCTTCTGCACTCAGCTGTGATATGAACTAACTGGTTAGGGCATTTGGGGAATTATAGTCCAGTTAACTTTTCCAAGTTCTGGATCAGATGAGAAGGGGTACTTAGTTCTGTAACCTGTTTCCAACAAATAGCTGGCTATATCACGGAATCTTAGAGCTGGAGGGGACCAAAATGGCCATCTAATCTAACCCCCTGCCATGCAAGAATAAACTACTAAACCATTCCTGAAAGATGCCCATCTGACCTTTGTTTACAGACATCCAAAGGGGAGTTCACACCCTCTGAGGCATGGCATTCCACTATTGAACAGCTCTTACAACAAAAAAGTCCTTCCTAATATTTGGGTGGAATCTCTCTTCTCCCTCCCATGGCGTAGCTCAAGAGCATAGTGTTAAGGTAATTGTCTTCTCATTTGTTCCCAGCATTTGGTCCAACTGTCCATAGATCTCTCCTCATTAAGTTTGTCTTAAACTTTTAGTTTAAGGTCACTGTTCTGCTCAAAGGTCACAAACACCTACAGGTGCTTGAAGCTCAAGAGCAGAAGATGTGCAAGGCCTTACCTTGTATATGTACAGGATGCTGGTGGTCCTAAGAAGCCCCAGCAGAAAGACGTCTTGTACACAGTACCATGGAAGCGACAGCAAAATGTGAGCAAGGAACACAAGCAATCAAGCAGCAATGGAGGACGGCAGCTCTAGGAGACAAAGGCAGGGATGTGGTTTTTACACCTCTGCCTATTGCCTTCCACGTGGTCTCGGGGCCCTGTCATTGAGACTGAAAAAAGGCAGCAATAGAGAAATACAATTTGAGGCAGAAAGATATGCATTTTGGTTTGCCGGTATAAGGCATTTTGCCTACCCTTTTGGAATTTTAGTCCTAGGCTAGGCAAATTGTTTTTATTCTATAAGCCAGGCATGTTTAACCAAGATATTTAAAATGTATTTTTTTTTCTCTTGGCTGTACATGTTAGATTTGATTGTGGAGTTGAAGAGCTGTTACCTGCTTAATGACCAAATCCTGTAAAGTAAGAAGAAGGAAATAAATGCAATAAAGCTTAAAGCCTCAAGGAAAAAAAATCTGGGGTGTTTTCAACTTCTCACCTGAATCAAGCTGAATTCATTTGGGACAGAGCTAATGTTGGTGTTGTGGTTCAAAAGCAAAGGGCAATTAACACAGAAGCGTTAGAGAGACACACAGGAGCAAAGGATATTCTCAGGAAGGAAATGATGCAGTAGACTGGAGCAGTTTCCCTGGCTCTAGCTTTGGAAAAGGTCCACCAAATGCCACAGGCGTGATTCTTTCAAGTTAAAAGTGGTATGCGCTCTGTTTAGCCTGGTCTGGCTTCTCTACAGCGGGCACGGGAGATTCCGAAGCACTCTTGGTAATGTTCGCCGTCATGCCTCACATCGTCTTTCTTTTCGTGCCTTCTGCCACTTAACCAACCTAAGACAGTTACAGAGTTCACCCTGAAGCAGAAGGCAGTGGTACTGCCGGAAGACCAGCGGACACAGCAGTAAGCTTTAAAAAGGCTGAGATATTGACATGAACTGTGAAGCATCCAGGCAGAGGGGAGCCAAACTCCCTAAGATTTAAAGAAATGTAACTGGCTTACATTATAGAAAAGATTTCCAGTTAATGGAGAGTCCAGATTCAAGGGGATTGTTTTGCTCTTTTAAAATTCTAAACCAGCCTTCCCCAACCTGGTGCCTTCAACGTGTATTGGACTGCAACATCCATTAACCCTCAGCCAGATGCAGGATGATGGAAAAGACTTCTGTAAGGCTTCAGATTGTGGAAGGCAGGGCCAGAGCCTCAATTTCTCTGAAAACACCTTGCTGTACAGAAACGCCCCATTGCCACCGATAAGAAGACCATCTTATTCAGAGTTCAAGCTGTAGACAGGAAGAAGCAGGACCTATCCCAGGGAAGCAAGAAGAATGAGCTTTACAAGGAGGCCGGCCAGAATACTTTGCTTATTTCTTCCAAGGTAAACAGAAAGAGCACTTGCCACTATTTCTTAAATTATTTTTTAAGGCACAAGTTGCTGTGTAGGGTGCTATTTTTCAGGGTTCCTGCTAGCCATGCCTGCTCTGAAGATGCTCCATTCTACACATATGAACAAATGGATACGCATCATCTTAGAATCCGGTACCCATTAAACATGCTTAGTCTTCACTGAGGTATTTGGAGACTGCTTCTTCCTTAGAGCTTCACCCCTTCTGGTTGTTTTTTTTGGGGCGGGGGGAGTATTCCACACATTCAGGCAATTCCCCCAAATATGTCCATATCTCCCTCTTACGCAAACAGCATGGCTGGAATGCTAGCATATTTTTAGCTTGTTGCTCTAAGTGCGTCTTTATGGTTCCAATGGCTGCTCATCAAGAGATTATTGGTTTCGAAATATCATTAAGTCAGCAGTTTCCTGCTAATTCTCTGCATTTCAAGGCTGTGATGCCGAATTGCTGAATTTCTGCCCACTAGGAAGTTAGCGAAAAACACCCAAAGGCTGTCAGCAGGAAAAGAGTAAGCCAACAATATTAAGCTTCATTGGCAGTTTTCCCAAATGTTTAAGCCTGCTAAGGGTTTAAAGAACAGAAGTTAAAAAATCCAGATTGTTATTCTTTTCTATGGAATAGTTTTACCTGAAGAAAGAAACCAATGGGTACTTTGGGAACACACTGGAATGCTTGTGGCCTACTTAAGACCCCATTAAGTTTTAGTTAAGCGTGGTATAGTAGTTTGAACATCGGATCGGAATCCTGGAGTCTGTCACACACTCTCAGCATCAGAAACCCTGTGATAGGTTTACCTGAGTTACCCTAAGTCGGAACTGACTTGAAGGTACACAAAAACAAGAATGTTAAGTTTGCATGTATTTTCTCTGTAATAATCAACAAGATGGCATCCATGCAGATTTCTAGACTTTTCCCATCACATACATTTGATTCCACCCCCTCCTCCCAAAAAAACCATATTTACAATCTCTAAAACTGGCCTTCTCCTGTAGTTCAGTGCTCTCATAGATCTGTTTCCTCCATGGGAGTCTGGCTTGGGTAAAGAGAAAATGGACACTGTGTATGTTGCCATCCAAGAAATTCCAGTTCCTGATCACGAAAACCACTTCCTGCTCTTCAAGCTGTTATTTGACCCTGGCAGTACAAACAAACCCATCTGCGTGTGTTGTTAAAGAGCTCCTAATTGTAAAGAAGAGGAAATGCTCAGTTATAAACCAAGGATGCCTAAAATTACCTATGAGACTAGGAAAGTCTTAAGATGTTGACACCCCAAATTCCACGTGTTTGGACTATCTTCCTTGATTAAACTTGGAATATTTGAAGTTCTAAAAACACAGTAAAAACAGCTTTATTTTGCCAGGCATCTCAGCTGCGCTAAATATCCCCAATATATTCTGAGGGGATTAGGGACAGTGAGCAATGTACAGATCACAGGCCACATGTCTGTGGATGTTATTTGCCAGTAAGTTGACATCAACTTATGGCAATCCTACAAATGAGAGACCTCCACAATCTCCCACTTATCAGCTGCCCCACTCAGGTCTTGCAAGCTCGAAGCCACGGCTTGCTTAACTGAATCAAGCCACCTGTAGTGTTGTCTGCCTCTTTTCCTACTGCCTTCTGCTTTACTGAGCATTATCACTGTTTCCAGTGAGTCATGTCATGATTATGTCCAAAGAGCACACTCAATTGTCATTTTTTACCGAAAAAGGTTTCTGCAACTCTCTAGATTCATGGGCTGCTTGTTGATTGTAGCACGTACTTTTGCCTCCAAACAGTGAGGTGTGGAGGCATTTTCTCATTTTGCTCCTCCTTGGAGCTAATGATCTTTTTTTAAAAAAAAAAACAGGGAGTGAACAGCAAATAGATCTCTGGACTTTCTTTGCAAAAAAGGGCCCAGGAGGAGGTCCAGGAATGTGGCAAAAATGCCCCCCCCACACACACTTCCAAAGAAGTGTCTGTTCTGTTTGTTTGTTTGCAGATCAGTGTGATCATCCAAGTTTTTCTTCTGGGCCTTCTTCTTTCTTGTGGCCTCTAATACTTTCTCAGCGCTGGCTCTAGAATCCGGGGAGGGCAATTGTGCCAGGTTTACATTTTCACACACCTGTCCATGATACTTTGGGCAAAGAAAGGAGATTTTACAAAACCAAAAATAAAGTCTGGACTTTTCATGGCTGGACAAAAAAAAAAAAGTCAATCCAGTGTTTAAATAGCCCAGGGGAGCCTCCAAACCTCATGATGTTGACCCACACAGCCCGCAGAAATGTGTGTGGAAGGGATCAGTTTTAAAAAACTGAAAAAAATGAGAGGTATAGTCCTTTTAGATATGACAGGTTATGCATGCACAGGCCCAGATCTCAAGCAGTTGCCACCCCATCCAAGATGTTGCTTTTTGTGTTTGATTTTCAGTGGAAATGGAAGGCACCTATAATCTGATTACATAAATACTTCATGAAATGGGGTGAAATAGGAATTTTACAGGAGGATCCTCACACATTGTAAGACCCCTGACACTTTTGTTTTGTTATGTTAACTGAGGAATATATATAACTAGCTAGAAAAGATTTGTATGGATACACAATGTTTCTAATGCAGTATTGCAACCCCCCTGCTCTCCAACCCTTGCCCACCCCTGCTCTGTCTCTAAAGGCTGCCTCTGGCTGTGTAATCCTCTCCAGTGCCTTCTACTGCTAAGAACAAAAGGCACCTGACTTTCAGACAGATCAGCAGTCTCCACCTGAAGCGTGCTAAATTAAGACAGCTCGAGCACAAAATGGCTCGAGGGCTATCCAACAAACATAGCGTGTCCTCTCTTCAAAGTCCAAGGGTCTTTTGGAAGTTATGGGCTGGTTTTTGACTGCCTGCAGAGGTTTAACATTGCCTAAAGGTGAGATGATTTTAAATGGAGCATTTTGTATTTGTATCACAGCCTGCTCCACTTTTTGGGAAAGAATGTAAGCAACTGAGAGCCAATGTGGTACAGGGCTTTGAGTGTTGGGCTAGAATCCTGGGTCTGAATCTCCACTCAGTGATGGAAACTTACTGGTTGGCCTTGGGAAAAGTCATCCTCCCTCAGCCTCAGAAGAAGGAAATAGCAAACCTCCTCTGAAGAAATCTTGCCAAGAAAACCCTAAGAGAGTCTTGCCATAAGACCCAGTTGACTTGAAGGCACATAACAAACATGAAAACAGACAGGATAGGTGAGTACCGACCTCACTGTCACTGACAAGCAAACAGTCCTCACCAAGGAAGCCAGGCCTGCTTACAGGAGCTGGGTCACACACAGGGACAAACACACAATACCTTTCTCCAGTGTCAAGGTGCTTGAATTTAATTGCTATTGATAGTTTAAAATAAATTTCAGAGGCAAAAGCTCAAAACAACACAGCTAAAATTGCTGTCCTCCAAGAATGAAAAGATAAATCAAATAACCTTGAAACATCACTTCCCACAGCTGCCTTCTTTGGCCAAGCCAGAACTACTTCCCAAGAATAAGTGCAGGAAGGTAGGGTTACGATCAAGGGTGCTTTGTCATCTACCAACAACCCCAATTACAACTATTTTCTTTCATAGGTTAGTTGCAAATTAACATACCCCGCCCAAAAATTAAAAAACAAACATACATTTGTATTGCTAATTTATCCACTCGCACCCATAATTTCACCAGTTTAGTAGGAATTCCCAACAAACACTCCCCAAGTCACATAGAGAAGACTTCTGTTGGCCTCATTCACTCCACAACTCATGACACTCTTCTGGATCCCCCACTGATCTGCCAAGAAAAGCTTCTGGCTGATCCCCGCTCTCGCCCAGTCCCTGAAGGAAGAAAAGGCAGAGAAATCTGCAAGCCACAAGGATCGCTCAGCTGATGGCTGTTCTGATTTTTAATTCATCCACAGAAAGGGTCCCTCAGTCGGGTCCACACTCTTCATTCATCTTTGTTCTGAGGAAGCTTTTCTTTCTTGGGGGATGGATTCTGCTGCTCGTCCTTTTGTGGGGGACGGGAAGCACTCGCCCCGTCACCAACGGCCTGCCCTGACTTGGCATCTATGGCAGCATGCTCCCTTCTCACCAGCTCTTCCAGTTCTTTCTGAAGAGAAAAAAAAAAGAAAACAAAGCTTGAAATGGAATCAAGAGATGGGTGGAGACGTAACTTGTGTATGGACAACAATCTGCTCCTCTGGATACAAAGGAGAACCAAAGAGGAAATCAGTTAATTTCTCACAGGGTGTTCTGGGCTGCACCCCAATGTTCCCGTAAGAAGACACATACCTTCCATCCCAACAACTCTGCCAAAGCAAGGCAGCCTTCATCACAGTCTCCAAGCCACGCAACATCCCTGAGAAAGAACAGAGAGTGGAAGGTCATCCCCCAAAAAGAACTGAGTTAGTGAACAACATTTAGCATTTATGTACTGATTTCCAAGTACCTCAAGCAATTAACATACATAATCTCAGTGAGCAATACAAAACCTTGTAAAGTAAGGCACTTTAATTATCCTCATACAGTGGGTGGGGTGAGAAAAGAGTGAGGGCAGCTCTGCATCTGTGTCACTGGCCTCCACTACTACTTATGCCAATGATGCTGCAGCACACAGCAAAAGGGTTACTGCATACCTAACAGTAGGATGAATTCCATGGCATTAAAACTCCAGATTCCCTTTGCCTGGGAGCCCTGACACTACCAATTTACCTTTTCTTGGAAGCACAAAATTCCGCACTCCCTAGGATCCACTTGATACGTTTTTGGGTTATACTCCCATCCCCTGCTATACCCTGTCCCGGATCCCCGTGATTACTTGCCGGTACGCCTTTTCTGAGTCAAAGTCCATCCCACAGCCGAAGCCCATCAGGGACATGAAAGCGTCACTCTGCAATGAGACAGAAAGCAGTACCATGATGGTGTTTGTTACTCTTGGAGGAGAAATGCTTTTTTATGTATAACTTTCATTATATTATACAGTTTATTGGATCAGTCTTTGACCAAATTCTTCATTAAAAGACTTTACTTCAATCCCCTCCCTATGTACGATTAGCTCAAGCAGCCTGGAGTTGTGAGCATGTTTCTCATACAGCCACAAACAGACCTCTTTCCACCAGTAATCAGCTGTGAAAATAATCCTTCCCAGAACTTTGGCTTGCTGAAGCCTCTGTGATTTCTCAGCTAAGTTATGGGAGCTGCAGAGCATGAAAATGTTACCTGCCAATCTTGCTTATATATCCCATCCTTCCTACCAAGGACATGGCAGAAATTAGGGAGGGGTGAGTGGAGCAATGTCTTTCCTATTCTGACTGGAGCACCCAAGGCAATATCCACCTATTACTGAGAAACTGTTTGCCCAAAAGGGAAGTGTGAACCAAACATGGCCTTACCTCTCCAGTCTTTTCCTTATTGATAAGGAGCCGGGGTGTATTTGTGGGTACTCTGGAAGAGAAAGAGGAATAGAGGTGAAGCCTATGCCCTAACTAGCAAAGATCATTCCTTGGTCATCATGTTCACATGGCAAAGGTTCACCCACCTGGTGACAAGCGAAGCAAAGGGCTGGACCTGAAGGGAGGTGCCCATAATAATAAGCAAGTCCACATTGCGGAAATCCTGTAAACAGAATTGGGGAGGGGAGATGACACGTTGTCAAAGACTGTGCACACAACAAAAATACTACCATGGGGTCTCCAAGCTAGTTTCTCATCTGCCAGTTCCCTATCTCTCTGAAATCATGCCATGTGGCGGTCTATACTCTTTTGACACATCAATTTTATGCAGTTATCAATCATGCTGAGCTAGACAAGCCACACTGTTCTAACGTGGCTATGTTCATGACCATTCATGGGAGAGTTTGTGGTTCAAAACCCAGGAAGCTGTGCGCAATTACAGCTACTAAGTAAAGAGGAAAACCACAGATGGCTGTAATGAAGGAACATAGCACATTAAATGGTGCCACCCTACATGTGAAGCCACAAAAATGCGATACAGTAAAATATGCTAACAAGGCCAGACTGAATAAAACAATGGTCAGTCATAATTTTTGTATACAGAATCAACCTGAATGCTTGCCCAGAAACATCTTCAACAAAGAAGCTGTGCTTTACCGGAAGACCAAACTGTACCTCTCCAAATGCCCATCCTTTCTTGTCCTCCTGTACCTATTTCCAATTTAACTTGCTGCTTCAGTGCCATTTTCAATCTTTTGTTAAGGTTTCAATAATCGCAGCCTGTCAGAGGTATATAACTACAGTTGGCCCTTCACGTTCACTAGGTTTAGGAGCTCTGAACCCTCACAAAAGTGGGAAAATCACAAATATCAAAATGTGTGTGTGTCTGTGGGAAGGGGGCTGAGGCGTGGTGGGGAGCCAGGGCATCCAAAGTCGAAACCAGGTCTGGGAAAGGAGAGGGAAAAGGCCGTGGATTGGCACGGTAGTCCTGTACTTCCTCTCTCTTGCCCATCTCCTTCCTAGGGTGTGTGTGTGTGTGGGGGGCATTGGAAGAGAGTTTGTGGTACTGAGAAATCAGGCTGTGAATTGTCCTTAGTTGGCCAGGCAGTGGCTGGTGCAGAAGGAGGAGGAGGAGGAGGACCAGAGATGGATTTTTAAAGGGTTGTGTGGCCTGACTGGAGCTGCCAAGAAGAGGTCCCCAGGAAAAGCAGCACCTGAGGGGGACAGGGGTTGAAGAAACTTGCAAATAATCAAATCCATGAAAATCAAACCTGCAAATGTGGAGGGCCAACTGTGCAGTGTCATATCTTTGTATACCTTATCATATATGATTGTGAGAACATCAGTGAGAACAAATAAAAGGACTGTAATCAAGACAATTCTTCCTGGTATGGTCACGAGAGACACCAAGCAACAGGAATACTGACTGCCCTCTAAAGTGCCTCTAAAGGCAAATATCTTTTGATGCACAACCCTTTGCCACAAGCCTCTGACATGAAACTGCTGAACATGGGGAGGGGAGCCTTTTCACAGCTTCCTTACCTTCTCTCAAAATGCATTCTGGAGGTCAATAAAAAATAATTAAAGTCGACTACCGGTCCAGTGTTCAGTGGATGTGTGAAATCTTTGGTTGTTGATCTACGGGCCATGGACCTTTGTGGACATGTGTATGTGTGACTATTAAAAACCTGGCCCTGAAGGCAAACAACTAAATCACTTACTGACTGCATCAGAGAGAAGAAACGAGAGGGCAAATTTTCCCCAAAGAACACGATATCTGAATAAAGAGGGAGAAAAAGAGACTTAACCAATGGTGAGGGCTGTATGTGTGCTAAGTTTCTGTGGGCTAAGCTGCAAAAATATCCTGCCTTCCATTAGAATAAATAAAGGAACACATTTCTAAGCCTTATGGCTATGAAGATATGCTTACACAATGAAAACCAGCTGAAGTCTCTGAAGCCAGAGTTGCTGCTGGAAATGATTTTCAAAAGTCAGGACTACAGACAGGGCTATCTCCAGGCCTCTCTCCGTGATTCACAAAAGCAGAATAAATTATGCAAAATAAGAGTAATCCTAAACCAGTCTGCATAATTTATGCAAGGCATAAGATTCCAGAGTCAGTAAGGTACATTGGCTTCAGCAGGGAAGATCCATTCTACAATTTAGTGACACAGCTCACTGATTAATCTTGGGCCATGCCTCTACCTTCCAGCCTAATCTACTTCACATGACCATTCTGAGTACAAAACTGAAACTCGGTAGAGGATGACCATGTAAAGTACACACACGAACTCAAGGCCACTCTCAGAAACTCACAGTGCTCACTTACCAGTAACCACATAGCTTACATCCATGGTAAGTTCCATGGCTCAAAAAGACTTATCAGACTCTAGCTTGCTGACATCTACTTCAGTGTTGCTGAATAGTGGTTGATTCCTACAATCTTGTTCTTCACTGTGATTGCATGGAGATGTCTGCAGCTCAAAATTCTCATGGAAGTAAATGCTAGATCGTTGTAACTAGCACAAGCTAGCAGCTGTCACACACTCAAACACAGAACTTCCACAAAACCTCCAACAGGAGTCAGCCTGGTTTTCTGATTTCATTTGCCACTGGCAATCTGGCCCATGAACTCAAGTGTCAGCCCAACAGATTATTCCAAATACTATCTGGCAAAATGGAAATTTAACAGCACTTTGCCAAAAGGTGCCATCTGCAGAGGGACTGCTGTTCTAAAAGGGACTTTTCAAAGGTGATGCTTACCTGGCTTCACTACACTCTGACATTTTTCACATTTGGGGATGAGAGAAGAGAAGATCTTTTCTGAAAGGAAACAGACAAGAGATCCAGAACTGTATGAAACGTAACTGAATGCAGAAAACTGGCAGCTCAGCCATTCTTTGTTCTAACTGCCTCCCCGCAACTCCTGTTATCCTCCCACGGATTGCTACTCTTTTACCTTTACGTCAGGTGTGGGGAACTTCCAGATTACAAGGAGCCAAATATGCTTCTTTATGGACTTCAGAGGGTTACATCCCTCCCAAGTAATTAAAAAGTTGCTTGTGCTCTCTAGTTGTGGGGCGGGGAGGTTGCCACAGACAGACTGAAAGCTGCTTTAGACTGGGGAAGGGAGTTCTCAAAATCAGAAGTGATTTCTGATCACCAGTTCAGCAAAAAAGTCAGCAAAAAGAGTGGGGGATGAGAACACCCCCATTTGCACTACAGAAGAGAGTACAAGGGGCTTTTAAACAAGTTCTTCTTCTTCTAAACTGAGATGTGAAGAAGGCACTCACACAATGCCTAAGTTGTTATTTCTTCATTAAGCAATCACAATGCTTCCTATTTACCTTGTAATATCTAGGAAATGCTCAAAAGAGATTACAGAATGTCTCTGAAGAAAGTTCTGTTTGTTCAATATACTGCTTTGATCTTCTATGGAACAACGCACGATAACTCCCTCCCATCTCCACCCATCCCACTCCAAAACATCACCTTTCATCCATTCCAAGTTGTACATCTTCCTACAGGTAGAGCTGATGCAGTGGGAGGTAAAGAAGGTGCCATGGGCCTCTACCAAATCCTCTTGATCCAAACCAGCCACCCGCTCCAAGGTATCGATGTTCTGGGAGACAGAGAAATGGTCCAAAATAAATGGGCAAAAAACCCAAAAAACTAAGCCTATAACACACTAAAATGAATAGGGGCAGCAAAACTGGGATTATTTCAAGAAACACTCTTCCTGCTCTATTAGCCTAAGGCTCCAGCTCTGTAACAGCACAACTGTTCACACAATAAAAATCATGCTCACACCAGTACAGCTGTTGACCTTTGAGGGAGTTGGTGTTCACATCTGGTCTATGAATTCCAGTGGGCTTTGCACTTCTCCATCTCTCTCTGACCAAGTGGTTGCTATGAGGTACAGTTGGTGGTAAATGAGAAGTGATGTTGCCAAGTGTTTAAATTGGAACTGAATTGGAAGAAATCTTCCAAGATTGATTTTCAGCCAATTTGTGGCTGCAATTAAAGATGCAGCCTACTACGTGAATGAAGATTATTTCTAACTTACAATGTGCTAGAAGTTATAAGTTTCAGCCACCCATAAACAGGTGTTTGATCAGGAATGCATCCAGCTCTTTTCCCTTCCTACTGGGTTCCCCTTGACTTGTTCTTACTACATCTAGTAACCTTTTGGAAGCCCAACCTCACTTCAGATTCTCTACTGATATATCCTCCAGAATCACCACCTCACTTATATCACCTTGAACCCCATGTCTGCACTACAAACTCCTTCTATTCTCCTTTTTTCCTTTTTTGTGTTATCACAGTTAGCCATCCATACACATTCTAGAAAATGCCATCAAGAGCATCAGAAGTTTCTTTCCAATTGCTGAAGTTTTTAAAAAAACAATCCCAGATGTTTTGGCAAGACAATCGTAAAAGAAGGGGAAATGCTCTTTTCCAAGGGAAGCACAATGTCACCCACCTGCGTGTAGCAACGTAGCAGCAGCCCTTTTTCCTTCAGGAGGCGCATGAAGTAGTGACAAATTGTGGGCTGAAAAGAAATAGAGCCTGAGTTTAATTTCTTCTTCTCAGAAGTAAAGGAAGGAGGCAGATGTTGGCCTGAGCACTTCCTAGATCCTTTTGGTTCTGCAGTCTCCTCTTGTTATTGCCCCTCATCCACTCTCTTCAACGACACAAGTAGCAACAAGCAAGGAGATGGAGCAGCATCCTTTTTGCTTTCCCTCTAGACAAGTAGTTCCCAAATCTGGGTCCCCAGCTGCTGTTGGATTTCAACTCCCAGAAGCCCCAGCCAGCACAGCCAATTCTCAGGGACTGAGAAAACAGTACTCCAACAAATCGGGACCAAAGACTGGGAACTTCTTTTCTAAATAGTTGCTCAAATGGGGTCCAGAGACAGAGAATGAGAGGACAACAACATCATCAAGCGTAAATCTGGGGAGAGATCCTTAGAATCCTGATGACTAAAGTCCTTCCAAGACTTCCAAGCAGTACTCTAAGTGAGAAACAATGGGCTTACCTTGAACTGTCCTGGGTATAGCTCCCGGGCCAAGGCAAAAAATGGCTCTGGATGTTTCTACACCAAGAAAGAAAAACAGAATTGGCATCATGAAGAAAATGAAAGTCAATGAAGCAGAATGAATCTAGCTGATGTCAGATGCAGGTAGGGGACACAAGATAGTACCTTGAAATAGCTGATCTCAAAGATGGCTTCAGGGTATGGCAGGTTGTACTGCTGCAGGTTGGCATAGAGCCCTGTACCCGGGGAGCGGAAATCTGGGATCCCAGCAGCTGGAAGGCACAAAGGGACTTCATCAATAAATTCAGACAGTGAAAAAGAGCCATCAGTTGGAACAGCTGACGATTCCTATCAGAAATGTGATGCTCTGGTTAGGATGCATCTGATATATCTAGGCACTGACACCAGCTCTTGATGTAATGGAGTGTGAATACTGAAGCAAGACTATTAGAAGGGCGAAGGGAATTTGTGCAAGAAGGTCACATAAAAGCAGACATGTTGGTCCAGTGCCTGGTATGGTCCAGAAAAATCTTTTTAAAAAATTATTGTAATGGAACACTTTCCACATTGATTGCTCAAGGAAACTCTCCATGTTGCCAGAAGCTTTAGGGAATGTATGTCTCATGCAGTGTACAGCCTAAGGCCTCTTAGGTACTACCACTGCATCAAGTACATCCAAACTTCCTGTGCAGCTGTGAAACACAAGGAAGAAAACCCACAATTTGGAAGTTACTGGACTAAAGAGCTACTAGAATAGTTGGATATAAGTTTTCAGATGAAAGATCTCTGTCAAGAACTGGTCCACTCCATACTGGATAATGACCCTTTATTATTGTGTTTCAGCACCAGATTTTTTTTCTACTACAGATACTTAAAACATGTGCAAACTAGGCACGTAATCTTCAGATGCTTTTACCACTGAAGAAGCTTCAGCTTAGTGGCACAGCATATGCCTTGGATGTAGAACATTCTAGGTTCAATCTCTGCCATCTTTTAATTGCACAACTCCCTTAGACAGGAAATACATTTGCTGCTGCTGTACAACTGGCAAGGAAGGCTGGAGCTTTTGTGAGCCAAAGTCCATGAATTTGGACAGGCCGTGATTTCCCTATCCTTGCTGCGGATGTACCAATATTTTGACTTAGCAGGGGCAGCTTCATCTATTCTCACTGTCAGTTCTGCAGGGGGAGGTGCATGCTTCTATTTAATAACGGTAAGCATCCCAAAGACGGGATTATTTATCATTATCATGATCACACAGAACTCACAAGTCCCTGATGCATTATGTGGAAAAGGTTTTCATGGCAGTTCTGCCACTCAGAATCACACTCTGCTGAGTGATTTCCTTTCTATGGAAATGAACCAAAGACAGTTAGAAAGTAAACCAGAGAACACTCAGTATGGTCCCCATTTTACTTACAAGTTGAGATTCCTGCTCCAACCATACATATGACCTTTTTGCCTGCAAAACAAAGAAAGGGAGACACATTTTAAATGCCATTTATTCTAGACAATACTTCATACCTATTTCTCACCATATTCTTTGTTAGCAGCACTATGTTTTAGGGCAGACACTTGGAGAAGAGAGCCTTTAGTTAAAACATGCAAAGGAATGGACTTAGAAAAGATAATAATGGATCCCCTGCTTCACCAAGAACATATTGGTAGCCTTGGGAAAGTTACTCTCCATCACACTGAACTCCACATCTTTAAATGATCCAATGCAGGGTAAACAAAGACAAGAGTGAATCCTGATAACAATTTTCGTTAAGATAAGGGAGCCTAAAGTTCTGTTGTATCCTCTTCATACTCATACCTCAATTCTCAACTGAAGGCCATTTCTTTCACTCCTCTTCACCAACAGAAACAAGTAATTCCATAGTCATTCATTCATAAAGAATCTAAATCTATTATTCTGGCCACAAGAAAATGAGCCTGATACATACATCTGACAGAAATGTTAGCTGAGTGACATAATAAGCCAGAGAACCAGAGAAAGTCCGGTTTTCCAGTCATAAGCAGCGTTCTGCTCAACTATTACTGCTTGCAGAGGGAGTTGCTAAATAAATGACAGAGCAAAGCTCATGGTATCTACTTGTTTCCCAGCAGACCAGAGAAAGAATTCATAGTTTATTTTAATGTTTTTGGAGGCAGAGAAACAAACCAGAGAGATGAAGGTATTCATGGCCAGAAGACAAAATAAGGCAAGGAAGAAAGAGCTGAAAAAAGAGATGTAGTCTGTTTAGATACTCCAGCAGCAAGCAGCAAGAATTAAGGAACTTGGACCAACAGATAGCTCAACACGAGAAGTGAAGGTTCCTGCAGTTCTCTGACTTGTCTTTGTTGTCTAAAATCCATCCACAAGTTACTCCTGGTTGACAGTGGCTCTATGAAGCAAACAGATTTAACTCTATGTCACATCCAATCCTGAGAGAATAAGGGCTACTGCGCAGAAGTAGCAGCAGAAGCTGAAATACTGGTCTTTAAAAGAAAATACAAATTTAATTCCACGGTTTTATGTTAAGGTTTCATAAATTCACAGATTACAGAAACTGCAAAATGTATCACTGGAAACAAACTGAGCTTTTGTTGAAATTAATTTCAGAGATCGTAAGCCTGTTTCAACTTCTTTTTGGAACTGCTTCATCTCAGTACTGTATGGCTCTTCCAGAAGCTGACAGCAACAAGGAACTAAAAGAACAGAGTAGGACAACAGTAGCTCCCACCCAAACCCCAACCCACCTTCAGAGGGAGAACTGGCTTACATTTGTCACTCAGCATGTATCTGCTCACACCCTCCAACGTCAGTTCATCCAGCACCTTTTCAGGCTTCTCACTGCCCAAATTTAATGTTCGGGACAAGAGGTTTCGCAAAAACTCCACTGTCAAAAAAGGAGAAAATATTAAAGCTAGCCACAATGGCTCTCAGAGACTAAGTTCATGCCTGAAGAAAGCTCCTGTGTTGTCCAAAAGCTTGATATTCAATCGGACTAGCAATTCTGTAATATGTGAACTCTAAAAACATAACAGATTGTGCAGCCAAACAAGACAGTCTCATGTAACAGTGGAAATGGATTACAGTGAAAGCCAGGAAAAGATTTATGGGTTGTATTCCCTATTCTGGAGAAGCACTAAATGTGAAAAGTAGGGCAGAAAACTGCGTTAGAATTCTGGCGCTTTGTACCTTGACAATACAAGGAGAAAAAATGTGGACTGCTAATCTGGGGACAAATATTCCAGAAACCTAGAAATATGATGTTCCTAGATCCCCAACCAACTCAGGATGCACTCCCAGGAAATGAGAAGCCAAATAGTCTCTGCCACTGTCTTTAGGAAAATCAGCTACTTGGCTGTTTTGCATGTAGCTTAGATATTGAAAGTCAAGGTCTTCCTGTGTCTACAGATAAATACCTTACTTACTCTAGCCACAGATTCTTTAGTCAACATGCACTTAGTAAAGCAGGGCTTTCCAAATGGTGTGCCGCGACACGTTAGTGTGTCGCCTGAAGTGTGTAGGTGTGTCGCCTACAGCCTTGGAAATGTATGTTATTATTTATAAATCACATATTTTTAAAAATGTATGAAAGGTTTTCATGAGATATGTTGTGACCCCGTACATTTTGCTATTACAATTTATATATGTGTCTGTATCTCTTATAAGGGGTTAGTTTAACCTCCGGTTTGCTAGTAAAATCGAAGTTACCGTTTGATGAAATGATGCATGTCTAAATAGTTCACCAACATGAACATTTTGGAAAGCTCTGTAGTAAAGTAATGGTAGTAGGCTGCTAGATTCACACAGGTTAAGGCCATGTATATTTGTACATGCATCATTAAATTAAGATGTGCATTCCCACAGTCCTCCACAAGCATAAGGGCATCCCAAATGGTTCACCTACTTTCAGTTAGACCAGAAGCCCCACCTTCGTCATCAGAATCTGAACCCTGAAACAAAAACAGGAGCAGGGTGGGGGAAAGAGAGCAGAAATTAAGGAACGAAGCCGAAAACAGTCCATTCTGGATTGCTGGATAATTTGCTCTAATGTTTGATGATAATCCAATTGCTTCTTGCTCCTCCCCGATGACTGACAGGTCTTCCTCCTTCTTTCTGAACTGTTAATCTTCAAGAGCTATCAAACTGCTCCATGTGAGAAAGACAAAAAAGTGTATATATTTGGAAAAGTGGAATTTAAACAGAGGGTGAAAAGCAAGCCTGCTTATATGCCTCACTTTGAAACTCTATTCTCTAATCCTGACTGTTCAGGAACCAGTTAAGGTCACCAGTTGTTCAGAAGGATGAGACACTTGTTAGAGTAGCAAAGCAGATCTGAACGAACTCTGCAAATCTCACCTCTGCTATGAATTCACTAGGCAGCTTTATACAAGTTGTTCTCTTTCAGATTAGCCTCACATCCTACTTGCAACACACAGATACAGATACAGCACACTTTCATAGCACTGGGGTAAATATCACCGAGATCAAACACGTGAAATATGCTTCTGAACCTTCTGACATACTTTTTCACAATTGTGCCACATGACCCAGAGTTGAACACTACAAAATAAACCACATGGCTCTGCAAGGGTACACTGCTGAATTGAGGGCAAACTACTTTGGGACTCTGAAGTCAGTTTGCAGCAACTGAGGTCAGCTGAGAACCAAGGGGGGGAGGAGGAGGAGAAGAGAAACTGGGACCGTTAAAAAGCAGCTGCAAAAGTGGGACGGTACAGGATGAATCGGGTCTGCTGGAGGCTACCTGTTGAATTTGGACAAGGACGAGGGGCTGGAGACAGCTCAGCCTTGCGAAATGAAGCGGCGTTACAGAAAAGAGAGATTTAAAAAAACCAAAATCCTACAGAATGGATCCCCACCGCCTGATTTTGAACTCAGAGCCTCCCTCCCTCTCCCCGGTTCTTCTCACCGACGAGCCTGACCCCGAGCCCCTCTCTGCGGCAGCATCTGCGGCGGCGGCGGCGGCTCCCGGGTCTGTGACAGAAGAAAACATAACAAAGAAACCCCCTATGAAGCCGCAGTTACCTCAGCAGGAAGGAAGAAAAGGCAAAGGCCGAGGCCTTTCGCCTTCCTTCCCCGACAAATCACACAGCACAACCCCCTCGCGGTCCTTCCTTTACCTTCCCGGTTTTCCATGGACTTTCCCCTGCCGCCGCGGGCCCCCTGTTCTGAAAGGAGCCGGGGAACAGGGGGAATGCCGAGGGCAGGGCGACAGTTGTCACCCTGACAGGAAAACTACGTCCCCCAGAAAGCACCGCGGCGCGGCAAAGCCAATGAGAGGGCAGCCTCCCAACATGCCTTGCGATAAACAAGCTACGGCGATGACGTTTACCGGGGAGGATCACCGACGCCGACAAAATGGTTCAGTCTCCCGGCATACCTTGGACAGCTGGAGGGAATTAAATTATTTAAAAATACGTGCTCTAATAATTTCGTGTCTAATTAGCCCAACAGAGAAAAAAAATCTGAGAAGGGAAAAAAATGAAAGATTCAGGAACAAATAAACTTGCGTTCGCTGACCGACCCGCTTGGCAGAACGCCGCTTTCGGACTCGCTCGCGGCGAAGAAAGAAAATGGCGTCCGAACCGAGGCGCTTAACTTAGCACGATGCCCGGATGTTGACGCGAGCGGGACCACATCTCCCAGCACCCCGAGGGAGGCGCAGGGACTACCAATCCCGGCATGCCTCTGCGAGTGCGACAGAGGCTTGTCTGGGGATTCCCCAGGTTGCTCAAATTCCCCCTCCATGGCAGCTGCGGCCGGAGGATCGCCCTGAGCAGCCAGCGGGCCCGGGCTCTGCGCTCTCCCTGGGCTCCCCTATGGCCCTGCGGCCCCTCAGGCCTGTGTGGTAGTGGGGCCCTGCCGCAACCATGACCTCCTTGCAGGGGCAGAACGCCCAGAGCGGGCCTCGGGAGCCCAAGCGAGTGGAGGCTGGGGCCGCTGGAGGCGACGACTGGTGTGACAGCGGGCTGGGCTCCCTCAGCGAGGGCCAGCTGGGCCAGCTGCAGGAAGAGGGCGGGTTGCCCCTGGCCCCTGGCGACGCGGAGATGGGGCCTGGGGGTTGTGGCGCCGTGACCTCTGACCCTGCCTGTGGCCCCTCGGCCCCCAGGGGTCCCCAGAAGGTGCAGCCGGAGGAGGATGAGTTGGAGCGTCTGGACTCAGCCCTTGGAGACTCCTTAGCGGGCGACGAAGACGTGAGCGACATCGTGGAAGGCGTTCGGGCTGTCCGCCTCGAGAGCGAAGCGGCGGCCTCGGCGGTGGTGGCCCCCGAGGCTTGGCTCCACCACGTGCTGGGTTTCGTGACCGAAGACGGTGACACGTACGTACACGAGGCCACCCGATCGTGGCGGCGGAGATTTCTTGGGCCCGGAGGCCGTCACTCGCTGAGGCTGCGTAGAAAGCCTCTGATGATTAAAAACTGGAAAGCAGCGTCAGACGGAAAACTGGGCACAATATTTGTGTGTGTGTGAGACGGTGGAAGAATGAATACAACCGTGTTCATTGTGAATTTCGCGCTCTCCTTAGTACAGACTGAGCCTCCCTTACCTGAAATTCTAGGGAGCAGAACTGTTCCATATTCTGAGCTTTTGTGGAGTTTGGAAGAGGGCGCCTTTTTGAAATTGCCTTGTGTCTCAGTCGTTTGCTACTTGTATAAGCAGTGAGGGTGGCGAGAGACTGAAGATCTGTGAAACGGCGGGAATCCAAGTATAGCGTTCAGTGCAAATCCACGCCTCTGGCCGTTTCACAGATCCTGGCATCTTTCCCTCCAGCCTTGTGTCTCTGAAGTCTCTCGCCAGCCTCTCTTCTTTCTCTGGGGAGGCCGCCAGCCTCCCGCTTCCTTCTTGAGCAGCAGTACCGCTGCCAGTGCCTCGAGAGTGAAAGTGGGTGGCTGGCAGCAAAACATTTCAGTTTGTGGAGGTTTTCAGATTTCAGGATAACGGAGGCTCAACTTGTACAAAGTATTTGACCAAATATCAGTGTGGTGCATGGAATTATCTCTGCCAGCTTGTGTGTTTTCCTCAGAAAGAAGCAACGTATATGTGGAAGGCTTCTTGTGCCTGTATTGGCTGTTGGAACCTACAACCACTACAGGTACCGGTAACTGAAGAACTGACTTCCTATATCTGCAATTGAAGAGGTGACTTCCAGTCCACTCTTCCCTGCCTGTAAAATTTTGCAGTGAAACAAAATAACTGTTCAGCATCATAGATTTCTGCACCAGATTATTTCCAGATAGGTTTGTATTTGCGCACTGATGTCAGGACATTTGAGGTGCTTGAGAAGCAGGCCACGGCAAGCATAATAATGTTCCATTGATAACAATGCATTTACATTGGTTTGAGGTTACAGTAGTTTCATTGTTAATACATTTTCATAGGAAGGTCCCTTGGGAAATGTGATTTTTGTGAATGCTAAAAAATGTTCTAGTGGAGATGCTCAAATCCCTCCTTGATGTGAAATTATATTAGTAGGGAGAGCTCATATCACAATCGTGGATACACTTTCCTGGGACAACCTCTTCTGAATATACTGGAACTTAATCCAGACTAAATTTGTTTAGACAGAACTGCAAAACTGCTTTAAAGTTGCAGAAATTTTTCAGGAAGGGCTCTGTTTAAAGGCTGAGACAAAAGGAACTGATTACTTTTTTTTTTTTTTTTTTTGGTACTGCTGCAAGACTGTTAATAGCTCAGAACTGGAAATATTTGAAACACCTTTTGGTTGACACCTTTTAGAGAAGAATTTGGGACATAGCACTCAAGGAAAAGCTTAACTTCCATGATACAATGACCAGCCAGAATTAAATTTCTCTTCAACCTGTTTTCCTTTTATTAACCTCATTACTGACAGTGTTCATTCATCAATGACAGTCAGATGTGGGACCTATGAAGAGATGCTTTAGACCTACTCTTTGATCAATTCACTGTTAACTTTCTCATGCTGTGAACATGTGGATCAAAGACTCCACATAAGTGAAAAATCTTAGTTTTTGAGAAATAATGCTCAAGGTCTGGTGCGTTTCTTGTTTTGTGAAAAAAATGGTTAGGTCACTATGTAATTTTGCTGATAATTTTGCAATAGCAGCAACATTATAAGAGCTTATAACCCCTCAAGTTCTGTTCTTTCAGTTCCGATCCTCATTATCAGACATGTTCCAGTGCAACGTCTTAACAGTATCTGTTCTTTACTGTTGCCTCCAGAGCTCTCCACTTGGCTGTCATCCACGAACATGAAGCTTTTCTGGATTCCATTCTCCAGTACACTCAAGGAACGGATTACCTGGATATTCAAAATGACCTTGGACAGGTTGGATTTAGAGACATTTTGCTTCACTTTACATGAGTTGTGCTTCTCCTTCTTTCAAAGCTACACAGCAGAAACTACAATGGCTTTGTTTTAGAACTCAGAGAAGAACCTAGCAATTTGCTTGTTTAATTAGAAAGAAGTATAACCGGTTTTTCAGTCTTCAATTAAAGTTTTGAGGTGGTAGTATACAGTAAAAAACAAGATTAAAACATAGTAAGAATAATGGCTAAGGAGATAAATCACGTTCTTTAAAAAACGATTGGTGCAAAGAACAGGTAAAAATAGTAAGATGCCTGCTAAAATACCAATTAGAACAGCAGATACAATTAAAGTAATTGTTTGTCTTGACATTTGGCTTAGGAAGGTACTGAGCTGACCTCCTCAGGAGGATGCCCTCTCTCTCTCTCTGGTTGCCACTTGCATCATCCTTGATAGGAGAAGTAATTTGAGGAGGATATCTAGAAAGGATCTAAGTATTTGATCTAGTTTATAGGGGAGCACATGATTCTTTCCATTCTCTGATCCCAAGCTGTATCAGACCAAATATGCTGTTTGCATGGCACGTCTACAGGATGCCAGTTCTCCATCTCAGCTGCCTTTAATGTGCTAGCTGAAGAGGAGATAAGGAGAGTTTCTGCTGCTGTTCTCACCACAAGATTCTTCTCCCCAGTTCTCCCTGGAACTGCCACATCGCGCACCCTCAGCCCCAACTCTTGTAATTTAACTGCAGCCAGACACACAGAGAAAAGACAAACTTATTGCCAAAGCTTGCTTGGGGAGGACCCCTGGTTTGGTAGTTGAGCATGTGCTTTGTATGCAGAAGTCTTAGAATCAGTCCTTGATATTTGCGGTTAAAAAGGATCAGGTAGCATTTAATGTGAAACATCTCTGCCTCAGTCCCTGGAGGGCTTTTCCCAGTCAAAATAGATAGTGTTGGGCTTGATGGACAAATAGTGTGGCCTGATATAAGAAAGCTTCTGATTTAAATCAGTCCTTTATTCAGAATCTTTTAGGTGCAGGCCTGTAGGCTAGTGGTAAACTTAAGGCTTTGCTTTCAGGGGGTCCCAAGTTCAAAATGTGACCTCTCCAGTTAAAAGGATGAGATAGCCAGTTATGGGGGAAGAAACTTTTCTCCTGAAGATACCCTGGAGCACTATTGCCAGTCATAGTACTGGGCCAAATAGAGAAATAGTTTGGCAGTTTAAGTTAGCTTTCTCTGTTCCTAAGTGTACAGTGCACCACCTTCTGGTGTGACCTCTGCACACGTGAATGCGAGGTTATATGAAGCGTCACTCCCATTATAGTTGATGGATAAGATGGGTACACCCCCACATGCATTGAATTCATTGAGTACAACGGAGTGCAACACTCACATTTTTTGTTTTACACAATGGTTCCTGGAATGGAACCCCTTTATACATGGGAGATGCACTATATTTCTGTTCCTGTTGCTCAGCTTCATGCTAAGAAAAGCATTCTCTGCTTTAGTTGTCTGTTGGACTCTTTTTAAAAGCACAGCCTTTGAAAAATCACTGCTATCAGACTAAAGATTTCACTCTTATCTTTGTCCCCAGACGGCACTCCACATCGCAGTCATCCTGGGAGCTTCCGATTTTGTCGGCAGGCTAGTCTCAGCGGGAGCCAGCCTAAGCTTGCAGGAGAAAGGTGGCCACACAGCACTACACTTGGCATGCCGGGAAGGACAGCGGGAATGCGCGCAGCAGCTATTGGCACCAACCATGGGGCAAAGGCCTTGTGAAGGGAACAGTTCCCAGGCCCAGCTGGACTGCACCAACTATGATGGTATCTTTTCTGGGGCCCTCCCTTTCTGGGATAATTTGCCTCGTCCTCTTGGACGTCCTCTGTAACATGGAGTTAGTTGGACTGCTCAGGAAGAATTTTAAAATAAGTTTGTAGTTTGTAGTGGGAAGAAATGCAGGGGAAGAAAATCAGTTTTCTAAGGCCAGTTGTATCTCCCAGTTAGAGTAGATGCGTTGCATCAATGGAAACTTGATAAGTCAACACTTATTTAAGTTTTAAGGATTCTCTGTGTCTGCTGTAGTTGTGACTAACCTTTGATTCAGACCTAAATGTTTAAGGTCTAGAAATCCAGTGTGGCATGGGGCAGGTAGATGGACTTTTACTGCCTCTGGTGAAGGTTTTCTGAGCTTCACAAATTTGATGTTATTCTACCTCCATTTTCTATATCTTTCTTTCAAAACTGCCTTTGTTTCTGTTCCTCTATCCTTTATCAGAAATCACTTTGGATCCAAGAAAGAAAACCCTAAATGTTTTAGTTGGAATGATCCTGGTTATTACCACAAACACATTTGATTTCTACAACTTATTTATTTGGAATTTGCACTTGCAAATTTACAAGTGGATTTACAGCAGCAAAAAAGTGGGTTGTTCACCATCAACCGAATTGTCTGTTCTTTCTTTCCATAGGGTTCACACCCCTGCATCTTGCAGTCTTGAGGAAAGACTTGGATATGGTCAGTCTCTTGATCTCAGGGGGATCAGATCTCAACAAACCGGTTAGTTTTGGCAATGTTACTGGTAAAATAGATATGTGTAACTTTCTGGCACAAAGCTGCACCCATAGCATGTGTGTGTCACACCTAGGAGGTTGATCTCAGGCAAAACACATACCTCAGGGTCACCATAGAGATATTTTTGCTCCATCTCCTGAAAATGATGTTGAATTCAGTAACCATTCTCATCACCTTTTCAGTAGCACTGGTGGTGTAAGTAGAAGGAAATAGCAGGGTTTTTTTTGTTTGTTTTGTTTTTGGGTCTTTTTGCTCTACCCTTTCCCCTTGGCACTATCTGGATACCATGGGGACAAAATGTGGGCATTGCTGCCCCTCCCCATAAGTATTCTGCTGCTCCAATGAAATTTTCCTTCTATCCCAAAATTTCTAGGATTGCAGTAACTTAAAACTGCAGCGGAGCATTTAAGAGATACAGTTTAGGCATCCAAAATAAAGGGGAAGGCAAAGTTCCGAAGGACAGCCAGTGTGGCATAGTGGTTTGAGCTTTGGGCTACAACTCTGAAGACCAGGGTTCGATTGCCTGCTTTGCCATGGAAACTCACTGGGTGCCCTTGTGCACCTCATACACTCTCTGCACCCTGAAAACTCCGTGATAGAGTTGCCATAAGTCAGAAGTGACTTGAAGGCACACAGCAACAACTGCGTTCCCAAGGGAATGCAAACACAGCAAATAGGAGAGTTCTAAGTCTGAAAGATTTCCAGTGTCTCACTCTCTGCAGTGCTAGAGACTGAATGTGGAGACTGAAGGAAAAATTCACCGGGAGCAGGGGAATTCTTACTGGGGGCAATGCCCACACCTCTGACACCATTCCTCACCATTTTTGACTGTGTCCTCTTTTTTACAGAAGGCAGCCAATGAAAACTAAACACTGTATTTCGTGTTACATTTTGTGTATGCGTTTATTTATCTATCTGTTGCTCTTTTTATCGTTCCTTTCAGGATGTGCCTTTCAGCATATTTTTTTCAAGGCAACATTCTAAATAAAATCAAAATGAAAAAAAAAGATCAAAATGTAACAAGTTCAGTTGGAGCCTCCTTGTCTTGTGCTACTGTAATTCAAAGTCTTTTTGGACCGGCTTAAATCTTGTATGGATAGTTAATAAGAATTGTTAGCTTTACAGAACACCTGTTGCTGATGTAGATGGAAGTGAGTAGGGCTGTTTTGCTGGTACGGATCAACACAGTTATCTGTGGTTCTGGACTCTCCTTGAAGGTGTGGCCATGGGGACTAATTTTGAGCATCTGTACTTCAAAATCTTCCACTAGGCCACTGGCCATACCTTATTCTGGTTTTGCTAGTCACAGAGAGGTGTGTGGAGTTCTATTTTGATCTCTTTGTCAGGTACCTTTCAGGACTTCTAGAAATCACTAACTTCAAAGAATGGCTCTGTGCCAGCCACTTAAAATCATACCTGGCCATCCTTCTGGTTTCTGGCCTCACTCTGATTGTTGGCCTGCTCTGTATGCCAGCAGCTAAAGACGTTTTTATTTAGGCAGGTCTTTGGTCTTAAGTTACTGTGTCAGAAGGAGCTTTTTAATGAGGTATGTGATGCTTTTTTCACTATATTTTAGCGTGTAGTATATTTTTAGTGGAACTGTTTGTTTAATGCTTTTTAAACCATTGTACCAACTAGGTTGTTAGTGTACTTGAGGCAAGCCATCTGGAGTCCCATCCTGGAAAGAAGGTGGGATATACATTTAATAAAAAAAATAGATAGTTGGCAGACCTGCTGTCCTCCATGCTTACTAGGACGTGTTACTCTGCATCTCCCTCACCTTCCTTTGTCTTACTGGCAGGAGTTGAGTTGTGGCCGGAGTCCCCTTCACCTGGCTGTGGAGTCACAGAGCCCTGAAGTGGTGGAGTACCTGTTACGTGCTGGAGCTGATCCAGAGGCCCGCATGTACGTTGGCTACACGCCTATGTACAGCGCCATCCACCGGCCCAATGAAAAAATCCCACAGCTGTTGCGGGCGTTTGGCTCAGAGGAGCCCGACTGGGACTCAGAGGAGAGCCTGGACAGCAACAGTGAGGTGAGCTTGATCCCCAGAGGAGACACCCCTGCTTGGGAAATGTGTTCTTTGGGGCTGTGTGTTTGCTCAGCTGCAAAAGCATGCAAGGTGATGGATAGCTGCATGATTTTTTAACATTTTTGGATGATTCTGGTTCTGCCACTCACGGAGGTGGGGGAGAACAGTGAAGTATCTGCCCCAGTGGCAGTTAGGGTAACTTTTCCAAGACTTGGACTTAACTTTTACTTACATCATGCCCCTGCCAGAAGAATCTTCTTCAGATTTCATCCACCCACTCACCCTTTTAAATGAAATTGTTAGCTACTACTGGTATTAGTTTATTTATATCTTGCATTTTCCCAATAATAGGGAAACTCATTAGAAACAGTACAAAAACATGTTCAAAATGTTAAAGATATTTAAAAAGCAATTAAACCATCTGTGGAGTTTAAACCATTTAAAATTTGTTAAAAGACCATATTTAAAAACTCAACAAAACAGCACAGCACATCCTTAAAAGCCCACCCCAGTCGGTTTTGGAAAGCCTAACAGAATAGGGCTGTGTTTACTTGCCTGCAAAAGGAGAGCAAGAAATCCTGGCATCCTGGCCTCCCTAGGGAGGGAGTTTCAAAACCTGGGAGCAGCCGTCTCCCTTATTCCCATCAAATGAGCTTGAGTTAGTGAGACAAAGGGAAGGGCTTTGATGTGGGTTCCTGCATGGCAGGGGGTTGGACTGGAGGGCCCCTGTGGTCTCTTCCAGTTCTATGATTCTCCCAAGACCTTAGAGGTCAAACAGGTTGATATGAGGTACCATCCTTAAGATAGCTTGAACCAAGTTACTGTTGCTTAAATGCACCCAAGCCACTTTGAGTGATTAAGTAAAAAGGATTGGCATGTTGTACAATTTCAACTCATAAGTCTCTTTCTCTCCCCATTAGTCTCTGGAAATAAAACCAACGGTGCTTTTTCCTTCCCCAGGAGGAATACGACGACATCGTCATCAACCGTGGGCCTTAGAAAGACCAGTTAAGGGGGAGCCCCCTTTGTCCCCTGGGACCCCGATCCGTCAAACATGCCTCCCCCTGTGGCAGCTGGCTGTGATTTCTGTAGCAACTGCATTTTCACTGTGAGCAAGATCTGTTTATTTATAAGGGCAGGGCTGCGAATGTCTAGCAGATCCCTGTGCCCCATTCCAACGTAACTTCCATTGTTGTTTTGTTTTTCTGTCTGGTTTCCCCAACTCCTCGTAACTTCTGTCAGTTTTGATGTTTGATACCCAACACTGAAGAGTGTGCTTTGGGTATTAGCTGCCTTTCCATCTCAGAAATGAACATCCCGTGGAATTCTGTTTTTCTCTGGACACCCACTTCCCACTCCCATTCCTGCCTGCTGCGTCTTGCGTCAGTCTTAAGTGTGGTCTCAGCGAACACTGGATCTGGTATAATCATCTGCATCTAGGCCCAGGGTGTGAATTGTTCTGGGTTTACAGGGTTCCTTTGTAACATGGGAACCTGTTACTGGGCTTTTGACTAGGTATTTTGGCCCAAACCAGGGCTCATTCACACCAGATTTTGCCCCCACGTTCTAGATTTCCCATTATGGATGATTTGGGGTTGGTATGATGTCCTTCTCTCATTCTCAGACATCTTGAAGTTTGCTTTACCACCCCTCTCCCCATTTCTAAGGTCACTTTCTTGCCTTTTTAAGCTAAGCAGGGTTTGGGTTGGGAAAAGATAGGCCCAAATGTGAGGGCTGGGAATGGCAAATGGAGGAGAAATCCACTGCATCATCAGTTCATGAAACAAGGACTAATTTGAGGAAGGACTTGGACTCTGAGATCTGTGATACTGTGTAACTGAGCAGATGAAGACTGCTTTTTCATTATGTCTGTAATCAACTGGTAGCACACCTCTGAGGCTAGGGGCCATAGCCTTCATTTGTCATCTTTTTTTCCCCCCTTCTGTTCCTAGAAGTAAAACCACTGTCGAGCAGTTCTTTACAAGAAGAGCTAGTGAGAGCCCAGGGCTGAATTTAGCTCTGTAGATGCTTTGCTGGCCTTCTACCTCCTTTTGAGTATACTGTTTTTCCCCATCCCCTGCCTTCCCTTTGTGTATTCTCCCTTTTAGATTCATGACACTGTATCTTCTCACTTTTGTATATATTGGCAGTGGGGATCTTATCGCCCTCCAGATGTTCAGGATACAGCTATAAGCATTCCTGAGCAATGTCTGTGATGACTACAGCTCATGGGAGCTGGAGTCCGGGAACACCTGAAGGACCATAGACTCCTCATCCTTACTATATGTGTTTCTTCCTGCCACAATCAATAACTACCAGAGCCAGATGAACTACGTTTAGTAGGGCTGGGAGGATGAACACGGCAGCCCTAGTAGAAAGACTTTCTTGTGGCAGCCAACAAAAAGTTTGCCTTTTTCAAACCACCACCTAGTCTAGGAGGATAAATGTTTGGGCAAGTTAACTTTTTGGACTGCAGTTTCCAGAATCCCCCAGGCAGCATGATTATTGCAGTCCAGAAAAGTAACTTTCCCAAACTCTACACTAGCTGCTCTTAGGCCAGGAATGAAATTCCTGGGAGAATCTGTTCAGTTCCAACTGCTTTCATTTGGGAAGAGAAAATACCTTCTGTACCAAACACCCAGCCTTTATTTAGTAGGCTTCTTAAATAACTGGAAGGCAGCAGCTCCACTTCCTCTTTTGGCGGGGGAGGTCTTTGTTTTGCCAGCGCGTGTGCATTCATCAGGAACGGCTGCCACTCCAAGCTCTCTCTACACAGTAGCTTTTTCACACTGCTGTGCCCATAGCCATCAGCAAATCTCTTTGGATAGGGCTCTGTAAATTCTGCAAGCCTAAAAGCAGTAAGAACAAAAACTCAGCTCAAAGATGGCAGAAGAGGAGACTGGGATGGGCACTGAAGTCTGAACACAGGCAGAGGTCATCATGTTGGCTAAAAGGTATCATCAGCAGCGAACCCAACATTTGGGTAGACCTTGGAGTGTTCCAAGAAATTGGATTTTAGATTAGGAACTGAGGCAGAAGGCAGCACAGAAGTTTCACAGAGCAGCCTTCCCATGCTGCTTGTGAATGAGAGTCTGAACAGATATGAAGAACATCATGTTGGAGAAGGCTGTCTTACAGCAGATGTTGATGGGCTGCAGCAACCAGTGGTGAGGAATACTGAGAGGTATAGTCCATCAGCATAAGCAAGGCTGCATTTGCCCTGTGCAAAGTAGTTTTGGAGGTGGTGACAAGGCCACATGAAAGAGGGTTTGGGTGGATTCTGCCAGCATTTGATAAGCTGACTTTTGAGGCTGAGGGATATTTGGATAGGTGAGGCACTGTCTCATTCAATATACACACAGCCTCTATCTATTCTACAAAGAAGCAACTGTCGCACAGTGTATACAAACTCTGAATTTCTTTCCCCTATCTATCTCAAGGAGTTTGTTCCCCCTTTCCCCATGCCTTGATGTTTTGAAGCTACAGTGTGGTTTTCCTGTGACTTCTTTTTATTACACATCTGTGACTCAGTTCTGTCTTTTTGCCTCTTTGTGTTTATTGTATTATGTAGGTTTCCCCCCCAACAGATCAGATTAAAAGCTGTGGATTTCTGTGTGCCTTTTTGTGTGTGTGGCTTCTTTAAATTGATGCAAGACTCTACACATGTGGGGAAAACTGACAATTTGCTACACATGGAGTTTCATAGGGTGATTCCAGGACTGCGAGCCTATGTGTGCTGGTAATGCATTTTACAGGAGCGGCTTCTCTGATATGAAGGTGTCAGGTGAAGGTCTGTTCCCCGCAGTCCTCAGATTAAACTCTTAGTATGTTTTTTTGTGAGCTGGGAAAGAGAAACAAAGAGGGTGTATGAGCACAATATAGCTTTTAGAAGCACACATGGACACAAGGCAATTCCAGTTTTCACACTAGTTGTGTTTTTTAACATCATTTTATTGAGTTGACTCCACACCAGTGATTAAAGCAAACCCTGCCCCAGTGGCAGGTATCCAAACAGAACACCCCCACACAGGAAAAGGAACCAAAAATCCCCATAACTGCAGAGGCGGCTTCCCAAAACGGTTCCACCTTTGCACACTGACCCCAGAAGAGGCCAACCAGGGAGGGGGAAGAGATGGAAGATTTCAGTCCGAACAGTCAAAGCAGTAGGTAGGAAGCAGGGGTCAGGAAGGGGAGGGGAAAGGACTGGAGGATTCCTGGCACAGCAGTAGCTTGTACCAGACCTTGGCAAAACTGAGTAAAAAATAGGGAGGTAAGACATTATTGGGAGGGAGTGTTTTTTATATACTTTAAAAAAGTCCCTGCTTTACTCATGGAGCTTAAATTGTTGCCTATAGATAGAGGAATATTTGTGTCTTAGGAAAATAGTTTTTTCCTAAGAGAATGCTATAGTTGGTAGCTATCTACACCACTTCCTAAACTTTTAACAGAGGTCTACCTTTATTTGTGAAGTAAACCTGTAGGCACGCATCTGTCTTGCACATGAAAAGCTTGGCATTTAAATCAAGTAAGAGAAAATGCCTTGTGTTTCTGCACAACTAACATAGGACACAACAGGTTGCCGCTGCCTCCTTCAAAAGTCGATAATTTTGCATTGGCAGGGACTAAACAATCTAGTACAGATACAGCACAGGCCAGTTTGGAAGAGGCAAAAGTCTTGCTGTGACTCACACTAAAGCATCTCCAAAGGTGGACAGCTCTGTTCTTATCTGCAATAGGAGGGATTCTGGGGTGCAGAGATGGTGACAGAATTACTGCAAAGGCTGACAGGAGGGAGGAAAGTCCAGAATAGTGAACCACAGAGAGAGGTACAACATTTAACCTCCTCCTTGGGTGGACACGGGGATCTTTTGGTTAGCCAAGGATGGGGAACCTTTTTCAGCTCAAGGCCCAGATTTAATCTGAGTCCTGGGCAGGAGGATATTTCACTGCTTGGTGGGGGCCAAAGGCCACGACAAAAATACCAGCAAGTTTAGCTTGAAGCTTCTCGTGACAATAGCTAAGCCCTAGGGGCAATGTTTCAACATTTTATGGGGTGGGGGGAATTGAATAGAAGGTGGGAAAGCATCAAAGCATGGTGTCCTGAGGAAGGGGGACGTGGTCTTTTCTTTTTTAATGAATGTATATTTTCCTAGTATGCGCATGAGGATTACTGACCTACCATATTTGACAAAGAGGACTTTCTTCCCTGTTTCTCCAGCAGCAAAGGTGGTGGGAGAACAGTGGTGAGGAACCTTGGGTTCTCTTAAGTATTTTGGATTTCAGTCTCAAGCCCCATGCTACTTATGACTAATGTTAAGGAATTATTGAAGTTGTTGTGTGCCTTCAAGTCATTTCTGATTTATGGCGATCCTAAGGTGACTATCACTTTTTTTTTTTGGCAGAATTTGTTCAGCAGGGCTTGCCCTTGCCTTCCCCTCTGGGGTTGAGAGAATGTGACTTCCAGTAGGTTTCCATGGCTGAGCAAGGATTCGAACCCTGGTCTCTCAGTGCCCTAGTCCAATGCTCAAACCACACTGGCTCTTATGGGAATGTTAGTCCAAAGCATTTGAAGGATTAAAGGTTCCCCATTTCCTGCAGTCAATGTTGTACAGGAGGGCTGTGCTATATAGGATTTACTCTATAGAGGTGGGGGGGGGGATCACTGCATAGAGCACTTAGATCTGTCCAATACCTGTAAACAGCCAAGCAGGTCCCAGAGAGCAGTTGCCCAGGGCAAAGTGCAAGTATGGGAACAGAGTGTTCCTGAGGGACAATCCCTCTCGCCAAGTGACAAAACTACGCAGAAGCATTAGAGAATCCCAGTACTTTTGCCCTTAAGAGAAGATGGTGGTAGGGGTGGAGGGGGTGTGGGTTTTTTTGGGTAGGGTTGCAGGGAGGGTCTTTTGAAGCAAGGAAAAGCTCCATTAACAGTCCAAAGCCAAGCTGAAGATAGAGAGAGAGAGGTTATATTTACAAAGATTTCATTTGTGTAAGGAAGAGAGGAAGAGCCGGGGGGAAGGTGGTCCCTTTCGCTGCCTTCCCCAGCTCCTGAAAACAGTCGGTGGAGGCTACCCTCTCTTGAGTTCCTCAAGCTTCTCGGCAGCCCTTTTCAGCTCTTGCTTAATCTCTTCCAGCTTCTTCAGTTCCTGGATATAAAAGGACAGGGGTTGTGAGAGAAGAGGGTCCCTCATTATTGGTTGCTTGTACAGTCAGCCCTCCCCATTTGTTAGAGCCAGGGGATCAAGACTCAGGCGAAAGTGGAAAAATCCCAAATATCAAAGTGTTGGGAAGGGGGCCAAGGCATGGTGGGGAGAACAGACCCCCGGGGTCCAAACCAGGTCAGGAAAAGGAGAGGGAAAGGGGTGGCTTGGCGTGGTGGTCCTAGACTTCCTTTCTCTTGCCCATCTCCTTCCTTGGGTGTGGGGTGGCATTGGGAGAGGGTTTATGGTGCCGAGAAATGGGACTATGATCTGTCTTTAGCTGGCCAGACAGCAGCTGTCAGAGGAGGAGAAGGATCAGAGGTGGGTTTTTAAAGGACTATGCAGCCGGATCATAGATGCCGAGAGAGAAGATTCCCCCAGAAAACAAGCACCTGATATTGGGGGAGGTCAGGGGTTAGAGAAACTGGCAAATAAATCTGTGAAAGTCAAACTTACAAATGTGGAAGGCTGACTGTATTTGTAAGAACGGGACCCAAGATAACTTCCAGAAAAGTTAAACACACACACCTCTACACCTCCCTTACAAATTCCTTATTTCCTATCATTAGGCAGCTGCCATTTTAAGGTCGTGAATCAGCTTCAGAGGACATTTACTTCTTACTTGCCAACATTCCACTGAGAAAAAGTGGGACATGTATGGCCAAGCAATATCAGAGGATGGTGGAGAAGTTACTACTGAGGAAGAACACACAAGCTAGGGGAGGCTGCGGCATTTTGCTTTTGCCTGAGCCTCCCGGGAAGGGCAAGATTCTGTTCCTTCCTTTCGTTCTGCATTTCCTCTACTTTTGCACTTTGAACTCAGTTTGCAGCAATCCAAGTAAGCTGAGGACAAAGAGAGAAAGTGGGAGGAGAGAGAAACTGGAACATTTTAGAAGCAACTGAAACAGAGATGACAGAAGGTTAATTGGGACTGTCTCTGCCAAATGGGGAAAGTCGAAGGTTGTGTTATTGTACAAATTCCTGTTGCAGCCAATTTGCAATGTAACAGGAATTGCAATTTTTCGCTTATCTATCAGGAAACCTTTGCTTATGTTTCAGGAAAAAAAGGACCCCATTTAGTAAGTTAGCATAAGGGTCTTTGAGCAGTCCCTCCTTCCCAAACATCAGTGCATCCTCTTCTCTTTCTGACTTTGGAAAACTGCAGAAATCTCACCAACAACAAAGTCAGATCTTAAAGCAGCTGGCCACAAAATCATGAAGTACAGATACTGACCTCTTCGGGGCTGGCCTCCTTGTCTTCTTCTTCCGCCTCATGGCCATGATATCTGCCCTTCAGATAAACGGCATCCTCCTCACGTCTCTTCTTGAGGTCCAAACCAGCTCGTTTATGGTGGTGTCTGTGCCTCAGCTCCCCTCCTTCCTCCTCTTGTCCTTCCTCCTGCCACGGTTTCCATCCTCCGTGAAGGTGAGTCTGGGAATTAGAGATCTTAACGCCTTTCTCTTCCTCTTCGAACTGAGCAGTCTCCTCATCGCTGGCCTTCTCTGCCACTCTCTTAGCCAGATAAGGCCTCTTCTTCACCTCCTCCTCCTCCTCCTCTTGCTCCTCATCCTCCCAGTCCTCATGGTGACGGCCTTCGTTGAACCCCTTGTGGTGGTATTTCTTTGGCTCCTCTTCAGAGCTGTCATCTTCCTCCTGCTCCTCCAGTCTAAAGCGCCTCTTGGCCAGGCTGTTCCTCTTCCCGTCATCTTGATTCCCTCGAAGCATCACGTCCCTGATCTTTGGCTGATCCGGACCTCTCCTCTTGATATGGCCAAAATATTCCTTCGAAGACCATGTCTCTGAAGAGCTCCTCCTCCTCTTCTTCCTCACTTCCTCCTCCTGCTCTTCCTCCTCCTCCTCCTCCTCCTCCTTCTCCATCAGCTCCTTGACCTGCTCTTCCAAAGCCTCATGATGGGTCTCTCCTTCAGAAATCTTCTCTTCTTTCACCTCCTCCTCAGTTTTCTCTGTCTTCTCATATTCCTTCAGCTCCTGCTCCTCTTCCCTCTCTCTCGTCTTCCCAGACGCAGCTTCTCTCTGCAGGGAAGCCTTCTTGTTCCTCTTCTTCACATCGTCCTGCTCAGTGTCTTCTCCTTCCCAAGTATCATGGCTCCCTCCGTGGTCCAGGCGATGCTTTACATTCTCTGAAGAATGAATGGGAGAAATCGATTGAGGGAAGAAAAAGGCGGTTTCGTAATGCTCGGCAGGGCCGGGGAGACAGTTCCACAGGGGAGAAAAATATTCTGAGACCATTCATTCTTTTTTTGTCCACTGGTAGACATTTTTGGCAGGGGCCGTGGCTGCACTTTAGAGCCTCTTTTACTACATAATCTCACCCAGACCTATGTTCGTGGCAGGCCAGACAAGTAAAAAGTCCCCTGCCCTTGGCAATGCCAGGGTGACGGTGCAGACTATGAGCATCTCAGTTCCACAGCTGTCCCCTCGGCAGCCACAGGCCAGTTTCCTTCTTTATTTTCATAATCGACTGTGTCCTTATTGTAAAATGGTCTTTCATAAGGCTACCCGGTCAGGAGTGTCTTAGGCCCTAAGATTTCATGGTCAAAGCATGACACTCAGGAAGAATTTTTTGTGATGTCACAAGATGTGGATTGTAGGGACATTAGCATACATTAAGCCTTGCAACAGCTGAATAGAACATGCCATGCAGATAAAAAAGACTAAGTGTAACAAATGAGGAAAACACGTATGTGGATTTTTCAAGACGGCAGTCATGGCCTGAGATTCCTCCCCTTCACCTGTTACCAGAGAAGAAGAGTCAAGGCCTGAGATACAGGAACTATATGTGTCATCCACTCTGTGCAATTTCATATCCTTCAACATGCCACAGGTGAAAACTGAAGCCAATGTGGCTGACCTACATCAGAATGTGGTCAAAAAGAACTAAAGCTATTAATTCAGTAAAACACATGAGACTCTGGAATTTAGGTACTGAGTTTAGGAAGGTTAAAACTCCAACTATTTCTGCTGAGTTAACAGCACAACTTACTTCAGCATTCTGAACTCAATTTACAGCAGTTGAAGTAAAGCAAGGACCAGGGGAAAGGGGGGGGGGAGAGAAACTGGGACATTTAAAAAGTGGCTGAGAAAGTGGGACGGCAGAGGATTAACCAGGGCAGTCCCTAGCAAACCAGGTCAGTTGGAGAGTAGGCCATTTTCAGCTCATTGCATTGCAGCAAAATCAGTGTTTACCTTGACGTGCAAGTTCTTCCAGCTCCGTCAGAAGATGCTGGTGATGGAGCATAGCGAGGACTCTTTCATCTGAAAGGGACACCACTGTAAACATCCCACGCACTATCACAGTGGGTGTATAATACACACAGGCATGGACAAGCACACATGCACATGTTCTTGGCTCTTTGACACCTTGTTTTTTCCAGCATTCTGCTCTTTAACATTTGATCTATTCTACTGGCTTCTAGCTGTAAGAAGTCAGAGCAGAGTGGAGGGTGAGCCCTGGCACCACAATGGCCGCAAAGGAAGGAGGAAGCTAACTAAGTAGATACATAGACACTCTATAGAGTATTTACCAGTTGCAGCAACAAATCAATTATGCTTTGGAAATTATAGTAAGTTGCTGGTCTAGGAGCTGAGCTGGAGAATTGAATATAACCTTTTCCTTTCGCCCAGAGCTGCGCCCCCCCAAAACCGGAGAATGTGTACTCTCCTCTCCCACATGAAATTCAAAAACCAATTCCCGATCCTTCTTTTAAAGAGATATGTACCATCTATAGACTAGGACCAGGGTATACTGAGCACTGCTTTTCCACCTTGCTACTCCAAATGGCTTATTACACAGAGACCTGCTTTGGAAAGCACAGAAACATCCACTTACCTTCCCTTAGTATCTTCATACATTCGCTGGTCACTGGAATTGGGCTCGGTCTAGTCAGGGTGTCTGCCAGGACTTCAGTGATGCATTTAGTAACCTGGCCAGAAAAATCAAAAGAGGGGCGGACATCCATCGGCCGACCCAGGGATGGTTTTAGAGATTGTTGGGTTCTCTCCCACACCCATATGGCAACAGAAAACAGGATCACCTCTCTTTCCTAAAGTGACCATCTTTATTTTGACCTATGCCCTGCTCCCCACTCCCAAAAAAGTCCCTTTGCTTTTCACGGATCTGCTGAAGACAGCAACTTAGCAGCTGAGGTCTAAGAAGACATCAGTGGAGAAAAATTATCCTGTTGAATTTCCATCTGTCCCAGTAGCTCTGTCAGAAGGATGTGGAAACTGTAGCACCTTTCTGACTCTAATTATAACCCACGTTCTCTTATACCATTGTCATTAAGTCTCAAATATAGATTATCTCAATTTATTCCACCCACACAGGTAGAGATGCCACTTTATTCATCACAGGCACGTGGGAGTTCTCTGTTCCATCTTCCCTCCCTTAATTTCAAGCTCTTTTCCAGTGTGCTCCAGATGTGTTGGACTACATCCCCATCATCCCCATCTAGCAATGGCCATGCTGACTAAAGGTGATGGGAGTCGTAGTCCAACTACCTGGAGTCCACCAGGTTGGAAAAGTCTGGGGCTCATAATAATGTGAGTTTCTTGCCTCAAATATTCCGATTTAGCTTTCTTGTCACTTTCAATCGAATTCAGACAGATGAGACACCCACTCCATGTTCCTCTCTCTCCCTTTTTCCCGTTCTTACCTTTTCGTCTTCTTCCGACAGCTGAGTGGCAAGGGGCAGAGCCCAAGCTGAAAGGGAAAGAAGGATATATTTTTAAAGATCTCTGTAGCACCACATCTCGCCGTGATGTCTCAGGAGTAGAAATTGTATAGCCCTCCACATGTTGTTGGGCTGGAAATCACCATGGGCTATGCTTTCGAGGGCTGATGGGAGATGCTGACCACCAAGATCTGAACCTGGGTCCCTTTGATTCAAGTGGGGAGGCCAGAGATCCAGGGTGACCTAGGGGTTTGAATGGTGGGCTATGACTGTGGGAGACTCAAGTTCAAATGTCTGCTGAGTCAGGGAAACCCACTGGGTGACCTTAGACAAGTCTCCACTCTCTCAGCCTCAGAGGAAGGAAACAACAAACCTCCTCTGAACAAATCTTTGATGAGAAAACCCTAGGACAGGATGGCCATAAGTCAGAGTCCGCTAGAAGGCATGCAACAACAGTACAAAAGAAAGTTTCTGTTGCAGCAGCTCCCACCCTTGCTTCTCCATGCCAAGCTGTATTGGCCAAAATCTCCTCAAGCGTGCAGTGATGAAAGACACAGGAGTCACCTTCCTCCTTGCATCTGGTCCTTGCATCCCTTTGGCTCTTCACAAAGCATTCACAAAGTCATTTCCAGCATATGGTGACTCTAAAGCAAACCTATCACGAGGTTTTCTGGGGCCGAGCGTGTGAGTTTCCATGGCTGTGCAAGGAATTGAATCCCGGTCTCTACGATCATAGTCCAATGCTCAAATCATCTAGCAGATTTTGATCTCTCCAATTAGCACCTTGGAAGACTTACCGGTGCTAAAGTGGAAGAGTTCTGTGGATAGCATGAAGTGATACAAAGACAAATGAATGGAACTTAGACCAAATCAAGCCTTACGTCTCTCTGGAAGCAAAGACTACAGGGTTACTGATGACTGCTCTCTTGGGAATCTCTCATTAGTCAAAGTCATCGTGACTGCAAATAACAAAAGATTTATTACACATATAGCACCATGAGGGTGGAGGCCATTTTACAGAACAATGGAACCGAGAAAAGATAGATCTCTGTCCCAAGGCACTTGCAATTTCAGAGAAAAACAAAAAGCAAAACCTCTCCAGAAGTCTAGGTTTTACGATACAATTGTGCTTGGCAGGATGAAAGGCCTTTGTATTGTCTCCCTCAGTGAGGGAGTGAGATAATAGCAGAGAATTTTACAATATCCCTACGTGTCCAGGTGTTGTGGCACATTCCCTCCGTCTTAATTCTCCCAGAACCTGGCTTATTAAAATTGTATGGGAGGCAGCTGTTCAATAGAAGCTTAAAAAGAACATGCAGGGTGCCTAGAAGGCACACTGCATTGTTAATCCTGATACAACATGTTCCTAATTGTTTTTCAAAGGAAGCTTGAACTGCTGTTTTGCAGCTTTGGGGACTGGGAGAAAACAAGGATTAGATCTGTTGAATTGGAACGCCTTCTTGTTTAGAAGTTCTACAAACAGGATATGCAATCCAAACTCTGTTTAGGGAGGAGAGTCCACAGCAATCTATTCCACTGCCAATCAACCCCTGCAGTTCTTCCTGATGTTTAGGCAGAATCTCTTTTCTTGTCATTTGATTCATTGGTTCATGTTCTAGTCTCTAGAGCGGCAGAAAGCAAGCTGGCTCCATCTTCTACCTTTCCTTCAGATATTTACCATGCTTCTCCTTTCACCTCTCAGGTCTCCTCTTCTCCAAGCTAAACACACCCAGCTCCCAGAGTCTTTCCCCATAAGGCTTGCTTTCTATACCTTCGATAATATCAGTCGCCTTCCTCTGGACATGTTCCAGCTTGCCAATATCCTGTGGTGCCCAGAAATGGACACAGGACTCCAGATGAGGCCTGACCAAAGCAGAACAGAGTAGTGCCACCGCTTCCCTTGATATGGACAGGATGTTCCTATTGATGCAGCCTAGAATTGCACTGGCCTTCTTAACCGCTGTGTCTTTTTCCTGTCGTTTCATCTTTGGACCAGGAAATGGTTTCGCTGGCTGTGTTTCAATCCAGCAGACAGCCGCTAAACACAAGGAAATGTTGACATTTTATCTGTGAGACAAATAATAAGTCCCACTACCTTCGGCCTGGAAGGATGGAGTGGGAGAAAGCCAGCTGCGGAACAACGGAAGGTTCCTGGAACATCTGGATTTGTCTTGATACTTGTTGGGTGGCCTGCAGTAGCTCCTAGCACAGATGTCGCAGGGTAGACTGCTGGGCAGTTGTTAACTCTGCCAGTTGCCAGGTAAAACCAAGATGCCTCCTCCTTGGCTCACTGTTCCTCTCCCCATTTTTCCCAGCTCAGCATCCTGACCAGCTCTTACAGTATGGGTGGGCAATGGTGGGCAATCTAAGATCATCAGAGGAGCCCCTGTCCCATGTTCCACCACTCCATGAACTAGGCTGGTGGGAACACATGGCAGCATATCCTCCAACTGTCCTGATTTGGTGGGGACAATCCTGGATAATCCTCTACCCCACTTTTTTCCATCTGCCTTTGAAATGTCCCAGTGTTGCTCTCTTCCTCCTACTTTCCCCCTTTCTCCTCGCCTTGCTTCCCCTGCTGCAAACTGAATGCAAAGAGCAAAAGCAGTCCCAGACTCCGAAGTCTGGTTGCAAGTTGGCCAGCTAAATCTCCTGCTACCCCTCCATGGCCCTGAAGGGTTTTTGAGAAACACCGTTAAGCTTTCAGAGTTAACCTCGTGCAAACATGAGTGGATCCATGCTGTAGGTTGAAGATTAAGGCAAGGGTCCAGACCTAGAAGATGGAAGATTATGGACTTAAGCAGTCCTGAGGGGATGATGTATTCCTCCTCTGTTCATCTGCAAGAAGAGAATCAGACTAATGGCTTAGGAGGATAAGCAGCGCTAAGTTGTTCAGGTGAGCTGATCATTTATCTTGCATAAGACTCTTACATAAGGCCAGGTTCAGAACAATAACAACAGTGGAAAGAGATGTTGGCTGTCGTGTTGCAGAGGGATGCTGAGCAGGGCAGAACCAGCTAACTTCTCCAATCTCCCTACATAAGAACACAGTTATGATCCATCATTCAGCTGCCTCTTTAAATTGGTTTGAGGGTGAGGTCTTATTTTTTTATTTGGTTCACAGCAGCAACAGCTACACCTTGAAAGATGGGGGGCGGGATTTCACCACCAGTTCTGCATCCAAAAAATACCCTTTGGAGAACTCCAAAACAATGAAGATAAAGAGATTATGGGTATATATGGACCGGCTAAGTCAAATAATCACTCCCCCTGCAGCTTTTCAGAAATTTCAGAAACTCCATCACTTCTAAGTGTTTTTTCGAAGACGGAGGGTAACCTTCTCAATCCAGCTCTCTCCAATGTCCTTGATAAATACTCTAGAGTGGCCAGAGTGAAAACTGGAGAGGGCTTCTCTACCTTTAATAGTTATATTGAGAAGAGAAGTTCAGTAGGTGTTGCTTGTTCCCTGTTCATTGCCGAACAATGCCAGGGAGAATCATGGCTCTAGGGGAGGAATGACTCTTTTCTGGTGTCCGCACACCTTCTTTGTTTTAGCAATAAATCATTCTTCTAAAGCTCAAGGTGGTCTTGTTCCAATGTTGTAAGGGACCTTCTGGTTATTATGAGGTGATATCTCAAAGCATAGAGGACCCTGTGGCTAGAAAAATATCCCCCAGGTCCCTGAAATGTGTCTCCCTTCATAGAAGGGATTCAACCTATACCAAAAATAATCTCCACTAAACGGATGTCTGCTGATGTCTGGTCCAGAAAGGTACCTCTTTGTGCAACATGTTCACAAGCCAGGTAACACCTGGAACAGAAAACGAAATCAGGAACTGAGGCTTTGCACCGCTGTGCAACACTCAACATGCAAAATAGTATTTGGGTCACCCAGGTCAACACATCCAAGTTACTGGGAGATTCCTCCTCTCTGCTTTGTTTGAGATGAAATGAGCCGCACGCAAGAGAGAACAACCTAGTCAAAAGGGGTCTTGCAGCATATTCACTTCTTTTATTCAGCTGGGACCAGGGAGAAAACTTTAGCCTTTTCTTGGGTGCTGAGCGTTCACCATTACTCTTTCCTACTGAGCTGTGGGGTCTAACTTTTTTTCCCCAGCCCAGCTGATGTTCTCAAATGGCATGCAAAAGCTGGGCCAATCTGGTTCTCTGCTACTCCTGAGTCCAGAACGCAAACCAATGGATTCAAATTACAAGGGAAGAGACTCCATCCGAACATTAGCAAGAACTTCCTGATGGCAAGAGCAGTGAAGCAATGGAATGGACTGCCACAGAGAACTCTCCTTCTTCAGAGGTTGTTAAATAGAGTTTGGGTGGCCATTTTGTGGGAGCTTGGCAATCTTGTATGGCTGAGGGTCAGATTAGATGCCCTTGTGGTCCTTTCTAACTCTATGATTCTATAAAACTGGTATAAGCCCTTGTGAGACATCTGACTCCTAAGCAGAAATGGAGAAGGGGGTACTAAACACAACGAAAATAGACAGCACTACCTTTAATCTTGTTCCATGTTGGAAAGTTTCAGAGAACCACAACTTGAGAATGTTAATGACAGGGACCAGAATTCCCTGGTATAGCTATATTGGTTAAGGAATTCTGTGAGCTGTGGTCCCATAAATAAATATAGGGGAAATTTAGCTTTTCCAAGCTCTTGCTAAAACACTAAAGGGAAATCTCAAGAACAGTGATTGTTACTAAGCAAAAATTTCAAGGCTGAAGAGTATCGACTTGTCCAAATCTAGCGTGCAGCCTTACTGTGCCGGGCAGAGCACACGAGCTCTGCAGAAAGATCTCTGCATAGGAGAGAAAAAAAATTAAGTCTCCAGAAGGCTCCAGCAAGCAAACCAAGCCGCCTGCCACAAAGGGAAAGGAAGGCACCCTCTCCAGGGCCCCTCACAAATTGAATTGGGGAGGGGGGCTCTGTCTTCCAGAGACGCTCATCTGTCATGAACAAAACTCCCCTCTGTCAAAGGAAACCTGACGGAGAAACGTGACACCAGCTGTCTCTAACGGCAGACCGTGCTCCAGAGAACAAGGAATATGATTGAAAAATGAAATTTACGATTAGAGAGAAATAGATCGAGAAGAGGGAAGATTGTCTCAATTCAGCAAACAGCAGCGCCAGAACAGCGGAAACCTGCAGAAAATATGCAGTTAAGAATAGCCATTGTGAAGCACCCACTGGTTTTTATATGGTGAGTGTGGATTTTAAAAGTCCACATTATTTTCTGTTGAGGAATGGCTGGGTTATACAACACAGCACATGGTGTGTGTCAATCTTTTGGGTCCGGTTTTTCTACACTAGTGGTTTGAGAGCTGGGCTGTGACTCTGGAGACCAGGCTTTGAATCCCTGCTTGGCCACGGAAGTGCAGGGGCCGTCCTTGGGCGAGTCACACTGTCTTAGCCTCAAAGGAGGATAATGGCAAACTTCTGAACAATTCTTGTCCCGTGATAGGTTAGCCTTAGGGTTGCCATAGGTCAGAAATGACTTGAAGACACACAAAAACAACAAAGACAACATGCAAAATGCACGCAGAGAGGAAGTGCTGTTTCCAAAATGCTTTTCTCGATGATCATGACATGAACAACGCCTCCCCCACTCCCAAACCTGAAAACTTTATGGCTCAGCTGAAACACATCTCTAGATATCCTGAGGACAGTCAGATTAGCACACAGTTCTGATGCTCAGGATCCTAAATGCAAGGCAGGCTTGCTCTGCACCCCCAAAGAGATCTTTGAACTTCTGTGCATCAAACAGAAACCCTCTCCCACTTCCAGGTCCACAAAGGAAGCTTTTAAATAAGTCGATGGCTAGGATAGTTAACATTGTTTGGGAGAGAGCATGGGAAGCTCTTATTCAAGGGGGGAAAGGTGGCTTTTTTTAAAAAAAAAAACACTGTATAACAATAATCCAGTACTATTTCCTCTTAAGAGGCTACTTTGGGTTAAAGAAAAGGTTGCCCCTTCCCATAACATTTCAAAGGAGAATGATGCCCCCATGGAATACTCCAAGGACAATTTTCCATTTTGCAGAAATCATGGGCTAAAGCCTTCCCCCAACCCACAGCCCCTCTGGATCACAAACACCATCATCCCTAGGCACCTCATCCACTTTGGCCAAGGATGATGGGAATACGAGTGGTCCCTCTCCGAGCAATGAAGGGAGGTCCCACAAGCAGCACAGGGGTCAAAGAACTCTTAATGGATGTTGGAGCGAAAAGGAGGCATTGCTGTCCAAGGTTCTGAAATGCTTAGAAGGTCGGAATTCAGTCCAAGTTGTCGGGAGCATCAGCTTAGGTTGCATTTTCGAGGCACGAGTTCGTCCTCGAGGGAGACAGAGTTAACAGTGGTGTGTGTGTGTGTGTGTGTGTGTGTGTCTAAAATCATCAGGAAAACTATTAAAACATGAACAGAAAGCAACGGAAATGATCCAAACGTGCAAATTGATCATAAAAGAGCAATACACCTTTCAGTTTCTATCAACAGTTGCAGAAATTACCCATAAAAGTCTCCTCCAGCCCAGAGCCCTCGAGATGTGCCATACTGCAAGCCCCATAATCCATAGTCACACATTGGCTGGGGATGATGGGAGTTGTAGGCTCCATGTATGGCATGGCTGCAGCATATACTAAATTATACCGCTCAAAAGGGACTGTTCGCATGTGCCGGAAGATGCAGAATTCCTTCTTCTGAGAAAAAAACAATACCAGAGACCTCAAGAAAAGATCTTTAGGTATTGCCAGAAAGAGGTTCTTGATTAATATATTAACATGGGGGAAAAGATAAAAATTTAACACCCCTAAATAAAGAGGATTAGCAAAGATGCAAGCTGGATTCTGGATATAAACCAAAGAAGAGAGATGTGTGCCTCTTTTGGGGCTGGTAGTCTTAATGATTAAGTTACTTAAGAATAAACTACTACTAAAAAAAGAGAGAGAAAAAGTTGAGGATTAGACTATAAGAGGAATTTTCTTTCCATAAGAAAATTTGAGGAAGGATGGGAAGGTAAGCTCTTAACTTTTCTCGTTCAGCTTACGAAAGAGACTTCAATTCCCCCTACCCAGGTAACTTTCAATCCCATAGAGACTCACCTCCGCAGAGGAACAGAAGAAGAAGGGGTAGACGGTCTGAAAGCATGATTCCCCGGTCCCCCAAAGCTGCAGATTTCCTTTCTTTTTAAAGGGAGCAGAAGGTTTGGGGCGAGAGGAGAGAGGTATGGGAGAGCTGGAAAGAGCAGGGGATGGTTCGGGGAGGGATCAGAGGCAAGCGTCCTTGGATGCTGAAGGACTTCTTTGTGTGAGAGTGAAACTGCACCGAGGTGCATCTGAGACGGTGGAGGGGGGGGGGATTTTAAATAGGAGGCAGGCTGAGAAGGAAGTGATGTCACCTGCTCCCTACAGAAGAGGTGGGGGGGTTAGTTTCCTTAGGTCCATGCAACTGGGAAATCTCCACACACACACACACACCCAAAAAAGGTCCCAATGCTGCTTCACGCAATATTTATTTAAAGGCACAATTCATCCTTTCCTCCAGGCTCCTTTGGTACACCCCTGCCTGCAGCATTTGCAATTGGAGAGGGGGAAAGAATACAGCTGGCATATTTTAGTGCCTTCCTACAGCTGAAAAGGAAGCAACCCAGGAGGAGAAGGTAGGTTTTAGCAACTGGGAAGGGGTTGCAGTTTGCTTTTTGAAAAAAAGGGCTTCATTTTCCTCCACAATTCTAAACGTAAGTATTAATATCACAAAGGAGCAACTTCAGTACTGGAACAAATCATGCACACCATACAGCATTTGTAAGGCACTGAGATCCTTCACAGATTAACTTGGAACTAAAATCAAGTTCAGTCAGGCTGATACCAGTTAAATCTTCACAAAACTGCTGCTGATCCTAACCAGAGGCATGAAGGTGCTTACTTCCAGGTAAACCTGTACAGCATCGGACTGCAGTGTTGAACGTGTGCACAATAAAACTCTGGTTTCCACGGTACTTTAATGCTTTTAACTAGGGTGGTTTAAAAAAGTAGTAATTGGAGCATCTTAATACCTGTGTGGGTTTCAGCTTTTGCTTTCTTTGCATGAAAGGAAAACGTAGTTTGCACATGAAGAGGAGGGATGCAGTAATGGCAGGGTGCTGGGTGTCAAAGATGAACCATAGCAACAATCTAGATAGTAGAACCAAAGAGTTGGAAGAGACCACAGGGGCCATCCAGTCTAACCCCATTCTGCCATGCAGAAATACACAAAGAACTTCCCCACAGATGCCCACCCAGCCTATGTTTAAAAAAACCTTTAAAGAACGAGACTCCATCACACTCCAGGGCAGTATATTCCACTGCTGAAGTGCTCTTACTGTCAGGAAATTCTTCCTAATGTTGAGGTGGAATCTCATTTCCTGTAGTTTGAAGCCATTGCTCTGTGTCCCAGTCTCTAGAGCAGCAGAAAACAAGACCCATCTTCCACATTGCATCTTTTTAAATATTTAAACATGGCTATCCTGTCACCTCTTCACCTTCTCTTCTCCAGGCTAAACGTACCCAGCTCCCTAAGCCGCTCCCTACAGGGCACGGTTTGCAGGCCTTTTGCCTTTTTGGTCTCCTTCCTCGGGACATGTTCCAGCTTGCTGATTCCTGGCATCAAAAGTGAGTTCCAGGGCTAACTCAAAGCAACCTAAGCTGCAAGACCCTGTGGGACTTAGAAATCATGACTCGGAGAAATGGCCCTCCAGAAACTGTGGGGTACTGCAACTCTCGTCAACCCTAGCCAGCTGGTCATTGGTGAGCCACAATGAGAGGTGGAATTTATCAACTGGGAGGGCCACAGAATTTTCCCATCCCTGCCATCTAGATGTTTTGGACAACAGTTTCAGTCATTCATTACAGTTTGGTCATCTTCATTAGGGATGGTGGGTCTTCATCAAATCATAAAGCCGGAAAGACTCCAAGAACCATCTAGCTCAACTCTCCTATTGCAAGAAACTTCAGCTAAAGCATCCCTGATAAACCATTTCTAAAAACTGCAATGAGGGAAAGTCCACCTACATTATTACTTCCTTAGATGAACTAGTTTTGTTGGTGCAGCCTAGAATTGCATTGACTTTTTACATCACACTCTTCAGCCATATTAGGAGACCTTGTTGTCTACCAAGACCCCCTAGATCTTTTTCACATGGTCTGCTGTCAGGTAAAGTGTCACTGATCTTGCATTTGTGTATCGGATTCTTCCTGCCTCAAAGTAGTTAGCTTACATTTATTCCTTTTGAAATTCATGTTATTTTTGGCCCTGTTCTCCAGTCCATTAAGGTCATCATGAATGCTGAGTTCCTCTTCTCAGGTATTAGCTACCTGTCCCATTTTGGTGTATTTGCAAACTGATAAGCACACCTTTCATTCCTTCTTCTAAGTCATTTATAAAGGCAATAGGGGAACAATTTCACAAAGATGGGCTGTGGCTATCTGAGGAAGCCAAAGGATAGATGCAGAGTCGGGGCCTGATCATTTCCACCTCTTCTTCCTTCACCATTGCTGTCTGGCCAACAAATGATGGCTCACTGCCCGATGCTCTCCCAATGCTCCTCCACACCCAAGGAAGAAGAGGAGCGAGACGAAGTACAGGGCCACCATGCCAACTCACTGGCTTTCCCCCCCTTTTCCCTGACCTGGTTTGGATCCTGGATGCCCGTTCTCCCCACTACGTCCCAGCCCCTTCCCACAGACACAAAAACTTTGATATTTGTGATTTTTCCACTTTTGTGGGAGTCCTGCACCCCTAGCCCTAGCAAATGCAGAGGGCCGACTATTCACTCCGGATATCGCAAAAGTTCTTTTCAGACTCATGTTCGGGAGTGTTTTGTAGCCCCTTATCACAAATCGGGACCAGCTGGTCCAAATTTTTATGTAATACATTGCCTGACAAATTGGAAAAAGAGAGGTGTTTACCCAGCCATCTGCCAAAACTTCACTTACAAGGACTGATTGCACCTGCTGCCTCGGTTGGCCTCTCTCTTTTCCCATCAGCTCTGCCCCCCCTTTTGTGTGTGGACTATTATTAAAAGTCATGTTCAGGGCTTCATTGGTTTGCAATGTGCTTGCTGCATAAAAAAAAAAGGCAGCTGCTCGGCAGGTGGCTGAACCAGTCGGGGTTTGCATCCAAGGATAGGAGAGTCTTGTCTGCAAGAGCCCCTGCTCCAAGGAGACCCAGTTGCTCAGAAACAGGAGTGGTAGCTGTTTATGGGCTTTTTGAGCAAGAAGCAATCTTACAATGCCGTAGATTTGTGGCTCTGGACACAAGTAATTCTAGTAGGATTACTTACGTGGATCTTAGTTGGCAGAATATTTTTTTTTCCATTACAGTTTGGCTTTGGGGACGGGGTGTCAAGAGCCCTTTCGTAGGTGTTTAGCACTTTATTAAAGTGTTCAATGTTTTCGTTTAGTACGTTAGTATCGTGTTCTAGCCCTCCTTTTTTTGAATATGTATTTGAACTATTTCTTTGATTGTAATTTTAACAGTGAATTTGACAGTTCAGTCTAAAACTACTACGCAAGTCAACAAGGGACTTGAAGAAACATGTACACATGCATGTACACACACACGCACACAGATCATCTTTTCCAGTGATATTCTTTTCTAGTGAGTCACAATGCCATATCTCTGAAGTACAAGTCTCAGTTCAATCATCTTCCCTTCAAGGCTACAGCTGGAATGTAGAGTCTCAGTTTGGGCACATTTTAAGAATATCTGACAAAGTGAGAGCTGTTCAGGGGATGAGAGCAAGATGGTGACAAACATGGAAATCACAGTTGAAAGAATGTCAAATGTTTCCCTTGGAGATGATTAAGGAGAGGGATGAGAGTTGGTTCTTTTATCTCTGAAGTTATTGCATACAGGTTGCAATTCTACTGGGCTGAAGAAAATCTGCAGAATTTGATCCTGAGTGCACACTTCAGCATCCCACCAATTAAAGATTAAAAGAGAAGAAGGGAGTAAGATCCAAAGTTATGTTCACAGGTGCTAAAGTCTCAGAAGCCAGAGGGTGCGTCAGTGCTCCTTGTACCTCCTTACCTTTCCCTAGAACACCAGAATGAAGCAACTGCACATTTATTCAGTCTTTTCTCAGTGCAGATTTTAGTAACCTGGCTGGGGGAAGAATATGCACAATGACTGATCAACCTTTCAGGGAACTCTCCCATATTAAATTAGGAGACACATTACTTTGACATTTGATTGTCTAACCTTAACTCTCCCTTCACCAAGAGAAGAGCATCCCACAGCCAACACTATTAGAAATCAATTTTATTTTTCACCATTGGCCTTTGTTTCACGAATGACTTCTCTTCTCCACTTCATTAATGGTCACTTTATGCCAGAAGTAAATCGGTAAATGGCCTGAACGTCAAGCTGTCCCCTCAACATGTGACCAGAAGTTAAAACAAAGAGGAAAGAAGTCAGACTGCCACTAATAAGGAGCCACGAGATCTCAGGAGAGGACACCAAAATCAGCCCCATCCTTCCCAGTGTGTTGTGCTACTGCACAAAACAGTAGGAGATGGCCGTTTGGAAACTCTTCTGCAATCCACTAAGGCTGTCTTGAGAAGGAAGTTGAATATTTCCTGCTACACAGAACACGACAAGTACTCTGTAACCACAAAGCTCCAAAGCAGCGACCACTTCATCCCAACTTTTAAGCTCCTCTTTCCAAAGTCACAACAGAGTACAACTGTTCCTGCACCCTTGCTCCTCGAAAAGTGAATGATTTCATGTTTGAGTTTCTCAAATGCTGGAGAAACTTCTCACTTTCGAGGGCAATCTACAGTTGCTGGTTCAGCACTTTTTGGGCTGGTTTGGGCCAATGTATTTTAATGGCGCATAACTCGGTTTGCCAATCATCTCCATGCCCATAAGTGGCTGTAGAGCCTTTGGTACTCGAACACTTCCATCCTGGGGGGTAGGAGAAGGGAAAGACAAAAATGGAGAGCAGGGTTAGAATATTATGAAGGCTGAAATCTAAATACACAATACAGAACATGATCAACACAGTCTCTCTGAGTTTAATTTTACAGTAACAGGGTAGCCACAGAACATCTTTTTCCCCAACCCCAGATCTGCCTGAAATCCCAGCCTCCCCAAATTAGAATTCAGTCCCTGGGTGGAAAAAAAAATTGCCACCCTTGCCATACAGACAACCATATTTTAAAAAGAAAGCAGTGAAACAAACCTTGCACTGGTTGGACTCTATAATAGCAATGAGCATCCGGGGGACGGCACAAGCTGTACCATTGACCTGCCAAGGAATAAAGCATGCTGGGACACGTCAGAAGTCACTGGCATGGCGGTCCTCTTTGACTCACGTAGCCAACGGGAGGCTTTTCCCTCATCGTAACCCCCACCCTCCCATCTTTATTTCTGCCCACAGACTTTGCCCTAGCTGAGCTTACCGTATGGGCATAATTCAACTTCCCTTCCTGATTGTAGTACATAATGTTCAACCGCCGGCTCTGGTAGTCTGTGCAGTTGGAAGCACTGGAGATCTGGCAGGATGTGGGGTGGGAAAAAAGGAACATGGCTGTTAAGGTAGAGAAATCAAGCTAGAGGATTCTGGGAAATCTCAAAAAGATTCTGATATAACCAAGAAATAGAACTCAGGGTGTGGCCATGCCAATAAGGGGTGTGGCTCAGCTCTTCACAGTTCCTATCAAGTTGGGTGGTACTGAGTCAACAGACTGTAAGCTGGGTGCAGATGGCAGACAGGAAGTAAATTCTGGCCTTCAGGGGATGTTTTAACACTACAAACAAACACACAAGGAAAGGTGCACATCTTTACCATCTTCCAAATAAATGAAAGGGAGGGGAAAGTGAAGCAATACAACTCAAGAACAAAACTGCAGTCAGGTCACGGAAGGACTTCGACTTTTGACCTGGCCCTCTTCACACAGAAAACAGGATTGTTTTCTTGTGCATGATACTGCACACAGGAAGGAAATGAGCTGAGAATTACTCTAGGCAGGTGGCAATTTCTTCCAAGCCCAGACACCAAATGGAGGTTAATAACCTTTATTAACAAACAAAATGTCCGCCATCCCAACTGCCTCTGCCATGGCCACAAAGGGAGAGAAGGAGAGGCAGGCATAGTTTCAGCTGCAACAGCAGATGAAAGAACAGACAGCACTTTCTAGGCTTAACTCCCTCCCCACTGCCACTCCCTTTTATGTTCTGAGTTTTATTTAGCTTATGAGCCTGAGGGCAGGGAACTGTCAAATGAGCTATAAGGTGTTCTTCTGGGAACCTTTCTGGGAACCTTTCAGATGAGATATAAACAGGAGGAAAGACAGAAAGAAAAGGCCTGCTGTCACAAGGAATTTATTCTCGTTTCAACCTGGCAGACTGACCCACTCACCTCTCCGTACTTTCCCCGGCCAGGCATCCAGGCCTCAACATCAAATTTTCTGTAGGCAGGAAGGCCCAGTTCCTGGGTGGGCATATCAAGAACCCTGCCAGTAAAGACAGCACGATTAGGCTCAGGTGGAGTAGCCAGGATGTTCTGGCCATGCTGGCTGGGAGTATAGGGTAGAATGGTTACACTGGGTGGGGGACTCTGAGAATCAGAGTCCAAAACTCAATTTTCCAAGCTCTGAGGCTGGCAGAACAGTATCAGTCCTTCTGGTCTGGAAAACCTGCCCAGAGAGGCACTTAACTTTTATCTTTTGGGCATCAGGTAAAGGCTTTTTTGAGAGCCAGTGTGGTCTAGTGGTTTGTGTTGTGGACTAGGACTCTGGGAGACCAGGGTTCAAAACTCCACTCAGCCACGGAAACCCACTCAGTGTCTTTGGGGCAGTCACACACTCTCAGCCTCAGAAGAAAGCAATGGCAAACCTCCTCTGAACAAATCTTGCCAAGAAAACTCCATTATAGGTTTGCCTTACGGCTGCCATAAGTCGGAAACAACTTGAAGGCACACAACAAGAATGCTTTCTCGTTCTCCCAAATCTTGTATGTTCAAAATAAAATCCACAGAGCCGGCTGTGATCACTGGCCAGCCTGTCTAGCAGCTCTCTCCTCCCTATCTGCCCACTGCAGCAAGTAGCCAGCATAGATCCCAGAGGTAACCCTGGAAATCTCCATCTCTCCTTACTTGAAATGTAGCCCCAGTTCAGAGAAAATCTCTTTCTGCAGCATCAGAAATTCCTCCAGCAAGGCTGCACTCTCCAATCCAGTCTCGTTGGCAGTAACCCCAAACATTTCCACCTGAGTGGCAAGAGAGAAAGTTCATTAGCCACAGTGGTAGGGGAACAGGCACCCATGGAGAGAAAGGAAGAGCAGACAGGGCTGAATCCAGCCAAAGCCTCAACCCATCTTTAACAGACAGGATCACAGGTCCACTTTCTTTCCTGTGTGGCAAAAGAAAGAAGAGTGTCCACTTCAAGGCAAGCAAAGTACTGCACCAGGAAAAGCTGATTTCTAAATCTCATACTGGTTGAGTACTTCCTTTCCGAAATACCCGGGACCAGGAAGTGTTCCATACTTTGGATTTTTTTTTCAGATTTTGTAATACACTACCCTTTATGGAACAACCTCAGATCTCGTTCGTTGGCTACTTGTGTTGTATATAAGAGGTGAGCCTGGAGAGAAACTTAGGATCTGTGAAATGGCACGAATCCATGCCTCCCGTCATTTCACAGATCCTCAATCTCTCTCTTTTTGCCACCAGCTGCCCGCTTCTGCCTTTGAGGCATTCCTCAGATCTGAGAGATGAATACGCAAAAGCTTCTCAGTTGCCACTGCAAAGGCAGAACTGAGTGCATGGTTGAAAAAAGTTTTGGTTTCTGGAGGATTTCAGATTTCTGGATAAGGGAGGCTCAGCCTGCATAGAGTCTATAATCTCATATTTCACCCATTGGTCTTGGGGTATAGGTAGCTATCTGTTTCATTATTGAAATCCCTACAGAACAATGGAAAAACCACAAAGGCAAAGGAGCAAGACTAATCAAGATTTCACCAACCTGGCTTACAGACTAGACACTCATGCTGAAGCACAGAGGGAGAGCCTCATAGCACACACAGAAACCCCGTATGTTTGCTATGCTCCTGCTATTGCCCACAGGATCTAAATTTCTTTTTTGTCCTCAGCCATCTTAAGATGCAGGCATGCTGCAGAGCTCCCACCTCTGACTGCTGCTCCTGTTTAACAGAGCCTCACCTTGGCAAATTGATGAACTCTATACAGACCCCATGGATCCTTGCCCGTGTCCGTTTCAGCTCTGTAACACGTGCTCGAACACACCGTTCTGGCCAAGGAAAAAAGAGATCATGATTCATCTGCCAAGAGTCAAGAGAACAGAAGTCATAAAAAAAGAACAGCAGCTCAAATTGTACACATGCATGCAAAAATTCCACAGGAGAATAGAATTTATTCGTCAAAATACCACTTCCTGAAGAAACTCAACTTTCATGTAAATCTAGCAACTTTCTAGCTCTCGTGGATACAAAGATATGCTTGATAAACCCCAAGTTGGCAGAAAGGTTGCCAAGCAGCATATTTGGGAAGAGGTTGAAGAGAATGGGTCTTTTTTCCCAAAAAACTGTCAAAATTAATGCCTTGACAGTTATCCTATCACCTTGGGCTTTTGGCTGAAGAGGCACATATTCTAAATAAATAATTAGGAACAAACACATATATCCAAATGTGTAGTGGTCAGGTGTTTCACAGCCATTACAACATAGTTTGCTTGCCATTTTTGAACATGTATGGACTAGCCCCCTCATGCTTCTATGATTACTCCACCAAAGAAAATTCTCACCTGACAGGCATGTCTTTGAGATCTATTGCATGATCCATGAAGTACCCTGGTAGGAACAAAAAGGAGGAGAAAAGAATTTAGCTAAAAAAAATAGGGACAAACTGCAATTCTTCACCGTCCCTACCCACCTGTACCCACTTTCCAACCAAACATGAAGATAGAAGTCTTCTTAACCACTCTTGCTTAATGTTTTAAGCCAGTGGTTCCCAAACCTTGGTCCTGCAAATGTTTTGGACTTCAGCTCCCAGAACTCCTGGTTGGTGCCAAGTTGGCTGAGGTTTCTGGAGTCTGAGTCTGAAACACCTGGAGGATTCAAAGATTCAAAATTTGGGAACTACTGTAAGCACCTTCCCCAACATCAGCCATTCTGAAATTATCCAAACTGCTAGTTTTTTATGCCATTCCTCGCATGCAATCCCACTCTTCAGGTCATAACTTCTTTCTTTTGATTACATGCCCACCAGTTTCTTCTATGCCATTCAAAACCTACCCACTTTCATCCATCTCCTAGTTACGCTATGATTTTTTTTTAACAAAATATGAATTATTCACTTGAAAAACTTCTCTTTGGACCTAAAATTCCTGCAAGCTCCCACCCAGCATGTCCACTGTTGGTTGAAGATTATGGGAGCTATATTTTAAAAGGGAAGTTTCCAAGCTTTGTGTTAATAATTAAAACAAACACACAAACTTGGCTGAAGCCTCTCTCGACACACAATTTTGGAAGACATTTCTGTGTAGACATCTAAACCATCCTTCCTCCGCTTGATACCCTTCCTATGTGCTGGACTGCAACTCCCATAATTTGCAGTCCTTTTCCCAAGAGGTTCTCTTCCTCACACACACTAGGACTTCTCCCTTCAGGCTGTACCTGCAATTCCAACCTCAGATGTGCCTGCCAGACTCAGATCTTCAAAGCGAGAAGGGTCTATGTTGTACACCTGGGAGGAGCTGGCATCAGGAAGCATGCCACAGCCTTCCTAGTATGCAAAAGGACAAAGACACCACATATGTTGGTATTTTTGTAATTTTTGGTCCCACCCTTTTGCCTGAGAATATGGCCCAAGAGAAGTTTTCTCAAACTGGCAATGGCTCAAACACTGAAAAAATTTCTCCACCCTTGTGCTAACAATAGGTTCCAGGAAATAAACTCACACAAAGACCACATTTTCTGCCCTAAGATACCTTTCCCAATAGCCCATAGTACACGAGATTTTAGCTCAAGCAGCGTCTCCTTCATGTACCTGTTCAGATCGTGCACAATGCTTTCCTCTATAAGCAGCTACATCCTCACTAAGTCTCAAGGACTTAATAAGAGGGCAAACAACCTACAGGCTTTGTAAATGCCAGGGAAGTGCTAAGACTTAGAATCACAGCTCATGTCTTTTCCCCATAATGGAAGCTATCCCTGCACAGCATTCAGGTGGCAGATTCTGCAGACAGCAGGGATGCTCAAAGTGCATGCATGCACACACATGCTTGATAGAAACTTCCCAAGAGGCATAGAGTTGCTGCCTGGGAAACCTTCGTAGCATGCAAGGAGAAGAGAAGGTCAAAGAGTACTCACAAACACAGCTCCTTTAAGCAGGTCTGGAACAGTCATTGGGATGAAGCCCTATAGAAAAATAAAAAAAGGGTAAGCAGCAGAATGCAGAATGAGGATGCCTGGGCTTCTTGCTCAGATGACATGAGAGTTATCATTAAATATATGAAGGGACGTCATGTAGAAGATGGAGCCAGCTTGTTTTCTACTGCTCCAGAGATTAGAATGTGAACCAATGGACTCAAATTACAAGAAAAGAGATTCCAACAAAATATTAGGGACAATTTCCTGACTGTAAGATTCTCAGAGCTGTAAGAGCTGTCCAACAGTAGCATGGGTTGCCTCACAAACTGGTGGACTTGCCATCTTTGGAGGATTTTAAACAGAAGTTTGATGGGCATCTTCCAGGAGTGCTTTAGGTGTGTATTCTTGCAAGGCAGGAGGTTGGACTAGATGGTCCCTGTGGTTTGCTCCAACTTTAAGATTCTATGGGCCTCTGGCCAAATCAGTGACTTGCCTTGCAGCTGCTGATTACTGGAAAATGTGGTCACAAATGCAAAACAAGGCACATCTTGGACAGGCTTAGCTTAGCACATTTTGTATGTCCTTGTGCAATATCTGCACACTCAGTATTGCTGAACCCCAAGGAGTTACACCTTAACACGTAAGAGATCTCTAGCAGTAAGTGCTGCTTTGCACATGTAACACAACTCATTCTCAGTACCTTTTTCACCAGCTTGTTGAAAGCAAACTGCACCAGGGCTTGCTGGAGCATGGCTCCTGCCCCACGGAGGTAGTATGACCGGTTACCAGAAACATGGGACAACCGCCTGGAGAAGCAAAAGAAGGGAGGGGGAATAAAGTAACAAGTTTCTTAGGATGCAGCCTGACTTGCTCTTGTGTGCTCTTCTGCTCTGGGGTGGAAGTGTAGATAGTCTATAAATCCTTCCAGGCTCTCAAAGAGTTAAAGAACAAACTCTCCAGTAATTCTTTGGTCTTTCACAAAACTGACCTGCCACTGCAGATAAGGACTGGCCCTCCTTTTTACATGCTGTAAGAAGTCTACAGACTGTACAGATTTCATTGTCACAAGATATACAGAACAGCTACAAGACTTGGATACCCTGGGACATTCAGGCAATGCTGGCAAAAGCTACATTTTAAGACCATAACTTCAAGAATCTCCAAGGCTAGCACAGCCACTGGCCACAAAAGTAGTCCAAAATGTAACTTCTCCCAGCTCTGCATTCAGTAGAATTGATAACGGAGAGAACAAATGGAAAGACAGGAGATCAAAAGGTCATGATGTTCTTTGACTGCAGTAACTCCCCAATATGTTCTGTATGTTCTAGTAGACCTGGTCAGGTTTGTGTGGAATTTTGGAGCTGGAGCACTAAAATGAAAAGGAAAAAGGATGACGGGGGACAGAAGAAAAGCAGCACCTTTGACATTAACTGATTTATTTCTGTTTCATAGATTTCAATCCACTTTATATTTAAACATCTGTGGCTTAATACTGTATTCCATTAGTGCTTCTGAAGAGGACTGAAATCCACAAAAGTTAAAATGCTAATATAAATCAGTTAGTCTCAACAATGCTGCTAGAGTCTTCTCCCTGCGTCCAGTGCCCTTCTTAGTCTTTTTAATGATGAAATAAACTAACACAGCTATCTCCTTGGAAATTGGTACCAAAAAAATAACTTTTCCAAACTCTGCCTTGGGCTATGTATTGCTGACCTGTTATGTGCTTGGGATTCAGACGAACACTTGCCAAGCTAAAAAGAGCTGGAATGTACTAGGAAACATCCACCTGCAGTCGGATGGAATGTCAGTTCCATGACACGCATATCTTATCAATGCTCAGGGCAAGATCTACCTTTTTCCATGAGAGGTGAGCCCGCCCTCCCACCCTGCTTCCTTTGTCCCAGGGGCTCCACTTGTAAAAGTGGAGAAGAAGAAAGAAGCCTTCTGCTGGAAAATGCCCAGGGGGCAAACGTACTATCTTAAAGGGGAAATATGAAATATTTATTCCTGCTCTGGAAGGGAGAGAGACTCACAATCAAGTAATGGATGTGTGTAGATTCTCTAAATGTCTGCTGATAGAGGAACCAGGCAGAAATAATGGAGTATTTTGCCCCACCCAGATCAAATTCAAAGCTTCATCTGGTAAATATTCTGAGACCTACAACTGATCAGCCCTGCTCATTGCTCATTCCGCCCACAAAATTATGGTGGAACAGCAACTTTCTCTAATGTGTTTTAGGATGCACTGATCTTAAACTGACTTAAAGTGGCTTTCATGGATTTCAAACCAGTTCTTCAAATGTACTAATGGAACACAACATTAAGCCACAGGTATCTAAGAGCAGTTGCAGGGATGGGATGGGAATTCCATGGGTTACAGAAAGATGCAAACTATAACACTGGTAATAAAACTTCACAGAGCTGTGTTAAAATGATACAAGTCTGTCAATCAGCTAGATGGTGTGAAAACTGGGAATCTCTTGAGTGGTGAAAGCAAGAAATTATGCTTACCTGCCAATCAGTTATCTTGTGGTGGCTTAATACTGTATTCCATCAGTGCATCTGATGAAATGACTTGAAATTCAAAAAAGCTCATGCTATGATGAATCAGTTTGTCTCAAAGGTGCTGCTGGATTCTTTATCCCCTAATTCCCTCTTCTTTCCTTTCTACAGAGAATGAAACAGAGAACTTCTGTATGAAAAGCAGGTATTCTTCCACTGACCTACATCCCACACACAAGAAAGTAGCAACTTCCTAGTGAATGTCAATGTAAATGGCAGAAAGGAGTAGCCTGACCTACTTTTCACAGTGCACTGGAGTTTTCACATGAATATTCTCCAACACATTATACCTTGTATCTTATGTTTTATTTTATACTTTTAAAAAACCATTTTCTACCTTACGTAGCAGTATATTTTACTTTACCTTCATCATGTCCTATTTGCAATTTGTTTTTCTTCTCCTTTCTCTTTTTTTCTTTTCTTTTTTTTTTCTTTTGCTGGCCCATGGCCAAAACAAAGTATCACAATCAGGGAATATTCAACAACATTTTTTCCACATTTTTCTGCCAGTAGATGGTGCTACTGCTTCATATTCCTCTCCTTTAAAAAGGTAATACAGCGCTGTGCAAACCACAGTTCCTTTTCACAATGCTCCATCTGGTACCAGAGTAAGGTTAGAAAGACAGAGAGGAGTTTTGCTTGTTGTTAACAGCCTCTTGTACTAACCTCTGCCTTATGATTCCCAGCTCTTCTCCAAGTTCCAGATGCCCTTTCACCTGGAAGTCAAATGCTGTTTAAAAAAACACACATACAGAATAGAGAGATCAAAATGAGGAAACCAAGAAAAAGGAGGGTGCCAAGATATCCAGCTGTTAAAGGTGAGGTAAGCAGCCCTGGAAGGCAATATTTCTCTTCCACCACCACTCAGCACTTCCCATGCCACTCCACCAGGCTAGGAAATGGGTGAACAGAACAATCAAAACTATTACGGGCTAGATGTCTACTTTTGGCTTTGATTAGAGGAAGGCTGACAGCCTGAGAACTCCTGTAATCTGTGCTATCCTTGGAGTCATTTTTGGACTATTTTTTCCTCTATGCAAGGAGGCTTTGTGGGAATCTGGGTGCTGCAAAAAGCAGCATTAAGCCTGGCTGCAACCCACAAGTCCTCACTGCGTTAAAGGCAAGCTCCATAGCAGCCAGGGAAAGGAGTCTGGCAACCTTGCCCTCACCCCGTGCAAGCTGAGGATCCCCTTTTGCACTTCTTACCTGGTTTCGACCCAACTGCCTCTACCACCTTCGCCTGGCTCTCGTCTCCAATTGGCTGGGGAGGAAAAGGTTAGAGGCTAAAGCACACCAAAATGGGGAAAGTTATTTTTCTGTGCCTGCAATGGGATTGACCTCCATTGCCTCCATGTGAAACAGTTCTGCTGGCAGAAGAGGAGCACGCAGGCTTAAGAGCTTTGACAGGCTGGGAAAACAGAAGATCAAGAGAGCAGAGGCTTGGAAGATACAGACCACAGCCAACCCACAATCTCATTTTGCATCTCTAGGACATAGACAAAGCCCCGAACCTTCCCTATTTTTAGGTTAGGTCAAGATAACCTCCACATCGGGAAGTCTGCTCAACCAGAGAGGCACTACTCGCTTCTTCCTGGCCATGGCTCTGAAATTTTAGGATGCCTTGACCATCCTGAGCCCCCAGACCTTCCAGGTTCTACACTGTGTCTCTTTCTGACTCTTTACCACATCAGGATGGGTCCTGTTGGGCAGTCGGAGGGCAAGCAGGTAGTATTTTTCATCCAATTTCACTTCTTCATGACGCAAGGCATTGAGACGAAGGCGGAGATCCCTCCCCTGCTTCCGCAAGGCATTGTAAAGAGGGAGCTGGACAGAAAGAGAACAGAAAGGCCATCAGAGTCACACTTGCTCGGATTATAGAAGAAAACCCTGGTCCAAACATTTAACAGCAACAAGGAAAGAAGAGGAACCCTTGGAAAAATCAGGTAGCAGGGAACTTTCTCAGAGGACCTCACTTCATGATTGTCAGGAGCCTTTGGCTTAATTAACCACAGTTTCAAGACAACTGGATACAAACAATCCCTTTCCTCCTCTCCTCATTGTGTCTCTTAATACCAGCTGCTGTGGCATGACAGCAGGAGAGATTTTTAGTCCCGCATCTGGGCTACCCAAAGACACCTGGTTGGATGCCATCGGAAGTAAGATGCTGGACTGAATGAGCTTTTGGCATAGCTTGAAAAAGGGCTTTGTGTGCTTGTTTGTTTGTTTGGGATCAGAACTATTAGAATCTCCAGCAAGCATAGCCATTGTAGTCCGAAAAGGTAACTTCTTCAAGCTCTGATCTTTGGTCTGATCTAGTAAGGCTCCTTCTTCGATTCCTACATAAGCTAAAGAATAGCAGAAGTCAAAGGAATTGCAGAAGTCATCCCCTTCTCACTCTGTCACAACAAAATGCACCCATAGTTTTAAGCCTGTAAGTCAGGGTGGGAATCATGCAGCCCTTCAGATGTTGTTGGACTGCAACTCTTAGCAGCCCTTGCCAGGACAGGCAATGGCACAGAATGCTGCAAGATGCGGTCCAACATATGGAGGACCACAAGATTCCCACCTCTGCTACAAATTTTATTTAGTTTATGTCATCAAAAAATGAAATAATATGTCCTTACTGATTGCAAAGTACTGCTGTCTTCACTTTTCTGGAAAAAAGAAGACAAAACAATAAGTTAAGAATTTTTATTTTTTAAAAAACCCAAACTAATATAACAATTACAAGCAGTTAAATAGCATGCAACTCAAAACATGTTTTGGCTCTAACAAAACTACAAAAACACAACCAACCAAGCAAGATTTAGGACAGACATTCCCACTGCCTATCTATTAAAATAAAGGCAAGTTTCCCAGTTCTCATGTTTGTAACAAAACCCAAACTATATATTACCAAGAAAGGGGAGCATACACCCAGTTATATCTGTTTTACATTCATTTACACACGCTTTAACCAGCACCAGTGATGTTGCATAGATTTTTCTGTGACAGTCACCCTTCTATGAACTTACCACAAGATTCCGCACATTTTCAGCAACTTTCTCTTTTTCAGCTTCAACTTTTGCAATCTCCTCTTGCACTTCAACCAGTTTTTGCCAAGTAGCAACCTGATAAGCAACAGAGTAAGAGGGGCAAAAAAATGACACAGCCCAATTCTACTTTCATAAGATTATTCAAAAGGAGAAAAAGCCAAACACGGGCATGTGCTCTCCTACTTGAAACCACTGTACCATAAAGAAAGAGAAAAGCAATGGAAGAAGAATAGGTGATGTGTGGTTTATATTATGCTTCTAAGACATAAATTTGGAAGTCCTTCTTAAAACACTTGGACACTTGGGAGCTACAGAAGGCTGACAAGATTTCTGTGTATCTAACTGCTCCATTATTTAAAAGGGGGAGGAATTAACACAAGGCCATCCTAGAGATCTTTGAACTGAGCCTTCCACGATCTCCCACTATCAGCTTTGCTAGTTAAGCGCTGACGGAAGCTATAGATCAAACGCATTTGGGCAGGTACAGTGGCCTACCACCAATGTAACAGACACAGCATTTCCCAGGAACAGCTTAACAAACGGGGAAAAAAAGGTTGACCCACTGAATTCCAGCATTCAAAGAAGGCAATGCAATTGTGCTTTAAAGAACAGGGAAATCAATATTAATGGGGCTAGACTGCCCTTTACACAGCACACACTCCACCTCATTATTAGTTTGTGGATTCCACTGCAGCACTGAATTAAAATTAACTCCAGGTTCCAATTAAACCACGAGAAGAAAGGCTACAGCAGCCTTGTCCTGAGAGGAGAGAGGCTTTAGCTCAGTGGCAGAGCGTTTGCTTGCTGCCCAAAAATTCCCAGGTACAATTCCCAACATCTCTAAGCACAGCTGGTAAATGCCAAGCCTTGGAAACATTACTTTTTTTGAAACACAGCTCCTCAAATCTCCCTGTCTCCATGCCAAGCGGCCACGACGGCCCAACGACTCTGAGAGCTGTTCCCCAACAAAATCACTTTTCTAAAATTAGAAAATGATCCCTGCATAAGAACCCTGAGTGACTGCAAAGACAATACTGCTTCAATTCCTAACACCACCTGGCAGCTGAAGAAGGAAGACCTGCAGAAAACCCAAAACAGAGCTGGAAATAGTTACTTTTTCCGAGCCTAACTCCCAGATCACTCACACACACACACACAACCAGAAAACTACTGACCAAAGGCCAGTCCAAGCTCTCTAGAGAAGAAATGAGTCTGCCCCGGCCCCAGAATTTTTTTTATGATCCAGCCCTTGCCAGTCCAGCCAAGGCCCACAGCGGGGTTCTTCCTACTTACGATCTGGCGGAGGTCCCGCGGCCCGAGGGGCCCTTTCCGGCTCTCCAACTCCCTCTCGGCCTCGCCCAGCTGCACCTTCAGGGCCTCCACGTCGAGCTGCGGCCGCGCCGTCCACCCGTCCCGCGCGTGGTCGTACAGGCGGCTTTTCACCCCGGCCGAGGCCGCGCGGCCGCACCTCGGGGCCCTCCATAGCGGCGGGTGAAGCCCCCGACGCACGGCTAGGCAGGGTCGCCCCAGACCCCGGTACAGAGCCCTGGGCGCCGCCATTTTGATTGTTCATGTGACACAGGGAACGCCGACCAATGGCAAAGTGCTCGTTGGCTGACATGCGCCGGCGAGCCAATCAGAACGCAGGCGGCCCCGCCTCAGCTCGATGTGGTTGCTATAGGGACAGAGATGGGCTCCTCTCAGGTGTGGCGGGGGACGCGTCATACCTTTATGGGATGCTCAAAGACAAATAAAGAGGCGAAGTTGCAGACTTCCTGAATGTCAGAATGCAACCTTTATTACTTACAATACCCGTAAAACTGAGCAATAGAGTATAGTTATATCATTCTGTCACAGAATCATCTCTTCAGTCCTTCTGATAAGCTGCGACACAACCAATTTGATAGAAACATTTCCTTTAACGCTTCCTAGAACACAATTTTAAACCAAATCCAACCATTGGCCTATCTAAACTAGCATTTCCTGACCTGGCGCTTTCCAGATTGTTTGGACAAAGCTTGGGAAAGTTACTTTTCTAAAGACTGTGAGTTCCAGAATCCACCAGCCAGGAGTGACTAGGTCAGTTAGTTAGGGGATTCTGGCAGCTGGAGTCCAAAATTATAATTTCCATGCTCAGTTTTGGATTGGAACTTCTGGAATTCCTGCCCATTGTCCAGCCTGGAGGTACTGAGAGTCATATAGTAGCCTAAAACGGCTGGAGAGTGCAGGGTGAAAGAAGGCATCTTTATTCCTGTCTTGTCTCCTAAGAATAGTAACAATTTGTCATAGGCCATTTCCGCACTAGCCTGTTGTAGTGCTATTATTCCAGTTTCAACATCCTATGGAATCCTGGGGTTTGCAGTTTAGGGAGAGACCTTTGAAACTGGAATAATAGCACTGTAACAGGCTAGTGCGGAAACGGCCACAGAAGGACCTTTCCCATCACTTTCCACCGGAGTGAAAAATCTGAATGTTGAACCTAATGGCAGCTTCTGCATGGAAATGAGCTATTCTGTGGGTGAGCTATAGCCCAACCACAGATTTTCATGTACACCTTCAAAATTACAGTCAAATCTGATGGAAGCAACTTGGAACCAAAGTCTAGAAACTTAATTTTTTTGGACTACCACTCCCAGGATTCTGTGTTGCAATTCAGAAAAAGTAACTAGTCCAAATTTTCTTTGGGACCTCTTTACCCGAAAGACCACCTTCTCCCATATAAGACTCATACAGCGCTTTGGAAGTTACATTAAGAAGAAAAAAAATATGACATGCTGAAGAGTCACCTGTAACTGAACGATAGTAGGATGATGCTCCGGGACTGACAAGATGGTTCTACCCCTGCTCAGCTGTGGCTATGGATGGGTTTAGCATGTTCTTAATTCTTCTGAAAAGCAACTCCGAAACTCAGCAGCATCCTGCCCTTGCAATCATCTGGCAAGAACCTCATAGTGTGACAACAGGCTTCCAAGGTCTGCTCGATAGTCACTGGAACAGTGCATTTAGTTTGGTGGTACCAGGGATGCAATTATTGTGGGTAGTGGGAGGGGGGGGATTAAGGGCATTGTGCCCAAAAATAAGAATTCTTCCACTCTGGGAGAAAGGTGCCATATAAATATAACAAAATAAATAATGTTTTTTTTTTCATTCAGTCCCCAAATTTCTAGCATTGCAAAGAGTAACACACCCAAGACTCTTCCATCTGCTGCATTGACATTTCCTGGGTCACTTTGCCTGTCTCTTTTCTTTGGATGCCTAAACTGCACTTCTAAATTCTCGAGTAAAATGTTAAATAACTGCAGTGCAGCAATTTGTGGAATGAAATAAATTTTTATTTTGGGAGGCAGAATTCTTATGGAGGGGAAATATCCTCATTTTCCCCCTCCATTGTTGCAGCTCTGGACAGCACTCACTACATGGAATACTCTACCCACGGTTATTAGACAGGTTTATAAATTCTTATTCTTTGCCATATATTGAAGACGCTCCTATTTCTGTGGCCTGTTTCCAGAACAGTTCAATCTACTGTATATTCTATGGATAATAGAAATACTGTTTGTTGGTCTTATACACTGTTTCATATCGTACCATTTGGAACTGATGTGCACTCCTTTGAAATGTTCAGATATAAGTGGTTCATAAATACTCATGCATGCATCTTGTTTCTTTCCTGAAACAGTGTATAGAAGGGATACTGCAAGCCAGATTTAGAGTCAGGAGCCATTCAAGTGCTTTATAAAGAGGCTTGCCCATTTGAAACTGGAGATGGCTCCTTTTGCTTTTAATAGTTAGGCAGAAGATTGGATTTCAACAGGTATTGCTTGTCAAGTGACCAGGTAACAAGACACACCTGTTGAAATTCCCTCTTCTACCTACCCATTAAAAATAGATGAACCCATCTCTGGTTTTCATTCTGGCAACCCTACTTCTACCTAACATTCCCAAGCTATGTACATTCTAGAGTTGCCAGCTGAAATAAAGGACAGGGCTTCTACACCCTTAATAGTTGTGTGGAAGAGAAAAATTCAGCAGGCATTAATGGTTGTGCAAGCAGCACCTGCCAAAATTCCATCTTCTACACAACCATTAAAGGTAGAGGAGCCCTGTCTCTTATTTTACCAGGCAACCTTACTGCATTTTCAATCTGGGTATACCTACCCAAACCTCAGGATCTGTTTACAAGCTCCTGCTCCAAGCATCTGTACTAAACTTGTAAGTGGCTGGGAGGCTGTCTTCATAACAACCTCCCCAGCGATGTTCACCTGGCACTCTCTTTATGACGATCTTCTTTTCTCACTCCGGGCTTTTAAAATCAGTGATCTAAAAAACGCCATTTTTATTTCAGTGGTTACATATCATGTATTTTTAGTTATATTAGGTATTTAGTTTTAAATCTGTCCCTGCAGGATTGTTCCTACACTGCAGCCATTTTAAACATGATATATTTTATTGTACATTTGTGAGCTACTCAGAGAATTGTGCTGCTGAAAGGCCGACTTCAAGGCTGGGTGTAGACTAACTAAAATTACTTCTGCCATATTTACCACTGTGTTGTTTTTTCAGCTTTGTTTGTTTTTATGTGAATGGGATGCTGTGTGAGAGAACATAACATTTTCTGTTGAAAACAAAACAAAATCTAATTTATGACAGCAGTTTCAAACTGTCCTTACGAGTCACATAGAAGCACCTCCAGTGGCATTTTGGAAGGGGACAAACTCATACTTCAGTAAAGAAATTTTTGCGAATGTCTGCTTACGAAGGTCTTGTTTTTACCCCTATCATTGGGCCTCTCTTACTTCTGGGAGTTTTTGCTTCTCTTCTTCCGATCAATGACAAGGACTAATGTGTTCATACAGGGAGACTCAAAGAATGTAAACTATACTAGAGTGAATCTTTAATTTTATTTATTCATATTAAGCGGAAGCAGCCAACAGAAAATTTTTTAAAGTCACAAGAAATGTGACCTTCATTAAACTACAAATTGCAATATGTTCTGGACACTTCGCCTCTGGAAAAATACAAATCTACAGTGTACAACTTGGGATGGGGCGGGTGAGGGTCTTGGAATGTGTGTGACTCTCTCTTTTCTAGTAAAATAAAACAGTTCATGAGAAGTCCTAGTAAAATGCTGTTATGCGCCCTGTGATGTTCCACGTTAGCAGTCAGTTGGAAGAAAGATAAAGACAATATTACTTATTGGAACATTTTTATTAGAACCTATTTTTTTTTTCAGTTGCAGTACAGAACATCTGAAGAAGTGAGTTTATATCCACAAAAACTCATGCTAAAATAAAAAACCACTTAGTCTGAAAGGGGCTACTACATTCCTTCTTTTTCCCCCGCTCCCTATCCCTTCCTTCTTTTTGTCCTAAACTTAAGGATTTCAAATCTGTAACCAAGTACCCTCAGATTTCTTTGCAACGAGACATTCCACTCAAGGATATTGTATATTCATTCTGAATCCATTTCCCCCGTCTCTTGGGATCCTCTTTGTAACTCCACAACAGGGCTGACATTTCCAAACTCGAGTCCATAAATAAATGCGAAAGCGTTGGCAATTTTGTCATTTTCTTTAAAAACCAGCCATTTTATTAATGTGTTTATGTGCCTTGTTCTCTTTCCTCATCCACTTTCCCAAGGGTGTTTCTTGCTCGGGCGTGACATCTGCTCCCAGCATCCAGGCCTCCTGGCAACGCCCCCCTGAGTTTATTTTCTGACTAGCAGATGAAAAACCTTCAACCCCGCAATAGATAGGGAGGCTATTATTATAACACTCAACTCAATGATCATGAAGAACTTACAGAAGATCTCCCATTCTAATAATTTTGTTCCACAAGACCCCCGCCCTCCAACATTCCACAGATGAAAATTGGGACACATGTGGCCAAGCAAAACATCAGAATGCGGTCAAAGTGGCAAAAGAAGAGCAGACAAGCTGGGAATGCCTTCAGCAGTCTGGTTTTGCCTGAGGCTACTGGGGAGGGGAGAGACAGTGTTGTGTAGCGGTTTGAGCACTGGAGACTAGGGTTCCTCATACTAGGGAACTCTCTCTCTCATCCAAACCAGCCAACATATTCATGGGTGATGGGTGGTGTAGTCCAACAATACCTAGAAAGCCACTATTTCCCAGTACTTCTATCATAAAGCACTGAAGGAAGCAAGGAATGGGGGAAAGACCAGCAAGTGGGCAGGACAACACAATTGGCACATTATTCAATGGCTGTCCATTGCCCACTCTAAAGCTGCAAGGTGAAAAATGGGAGCAGATTCCTGTACCTTTAACGGTTGTGTAGAATTTTAGCAGGTGTTGTTTCTCATACAAGCAGGTAACAAACAACACCTGCTGAAAATTTCTCTTCCAGACAACTGTTAAGAGAAGTGGAGCCCTCTCTACTTTTTACTCTGGCAACCCAAATTACGGGGAAATTGTATGTTTCCTCCAGAGTCGGCACGGTGTAGTGGTTTGAGCACTGAATCCTAGAGACCAGGGTTTAATTCTCTGCTCAGCCATGAAAATCCACCGGGTGATCCTGGGTGTGTTCACCCTCTCAGCCCCTGAAAACCCCATGATAGACTGCCAAAACTTGGAAATGACTGGGAGGCACACCACAACAACAACAAAGTCAAGAGACGCTGCAGATGGTTGCTGACCATCCGGATCATGGATCTGAACAATGACTTGTTAGCTTGCCTCACTCAGATGGTGTTTTGGCTCTAGACCTGCCTTCTGCAATCTGGTGCATAGAAGCTAATGGGTTCATTATGCTATTGCATCATGTCTAGATCAGTGGTCCCTGCCTTTTATCTTGCGGCTGTTATGGACTTCAGTTCCCCAAATCCCTGCCCATTAGCCATATTGGCTGAGGCTTCTGGAAGCTGAAGTCCAAAACCTCTGGAAGACCAAAGAAGACTGCTAGTCTGTAGAGCTCATATTGTCAGAAGCAGGTGGCGTTATTCTCTGTTGTAGGTGTAATAAACTATGGGGCCAAATTACTATGAAGTGCCAGAGGTATCACCTGGGGCAGTTCTATATTAGACTTAATTATACAATACAAGCAGAGTAACTATTTACAAGAGCAGTAGCGAATGATAACATAATCGTCCTGGCTTTACTGTGTTAAGTAATACTCGATGTGGGAAAGGAAACCATCCTCTGGGTTTAAGCCTAAGCAAACAGAATCAAACCTCTTGATAAGGGAGACATACAGTGCTCCCAACAGACTGAAATGCTGACTCCTCTTGAAGTTACAAACGGGGTGTCCATGCTGGTAACCAAGAACAATTAGAGCATATGGGAGCTGAGGAGTTCCTGGAAGACGGGATTTTCTCTTGTCACTCGTAGCGGGAATAGCCTGGTTTCTAGGGAGGATATAAGCTCTGATGAAAAAGATAAAATTAATGTCAGTAAGCAGTGCTTAATTTGAACAAAGGATCAGTTTTCTATCCTGTTTGGAAAGCAAAAGCTGCTAGTTTCTAGACCAGGTGGCTATCTAATTCCTAATCACCCCCTGCTTCTGTGACTTTCACAGCAGCTTTGAATTGGAGAAATTAGCCAAAGTATCCTGATTATCACCTGATTAAAAGCATCCCCTTCTGATTTCTGTAGATTATGCTGCTTTAAATTCACAGGAACAGGGGAGGCCACTTTTTTCTGGTAAGTTGGCAACCTAAGTATAGCACCCAGTCCTGGGGGAAAAAGTATATCTATGCATATCCAGGCAAGTTGCCTTTTATCCACTGCCACCTAACCAGGCCTGAATTATTTAGATTTTGCCAACAGGGTTCTGGGTTTGAGTTTCTGGATGGCTGAGGCCCCAGCACTTCTCCAAAATTGAGCACGCATGATGATTCTGCTCCATGCCTCCATTGTCCTCCTTTGAGAAAACCGCTTCTCAAATTAAGCCTGGTTTTTAATTTCCATTTTTAGTTGTTTTGAAGTATATTTTAAAATCTTAATGTGTTTTAATATTGGAATTTGTATGTGAGTAGTATTCTGTCATAAGTCGGTTTGAGTCCTATTTTTGAGGGGGAAAAAGGCACGATACAAATTCAACACACAGCTTAAAGAAATACAAATAAGTATTTTTTTTCTCCTTCATCTTATGTTCTTTATCCCCCCCCCACCCAATTTGTTCCTTTTTTTTCTTTCTTCCTCTCTTGTCTCTTTCCTCCCTTCCTTGCCTTTAAAGAGGAAACTACACAGCCACAGAGCAAAACTCCTGCAGTGCCAAAATTATCAGTCTGGGCTGTTGTTTTCTTTCATTTGTTCATTTTTACACCCTTTCCCCTGCCCTCTAAAAAGTAAACACCCACAGCCGGTATTTCCAGGAATGGCAAACACATCATGTCAGGAGTTTTCCCTCACCTCCACCCACCGGTTTGTAGCCGTTCCCTTGCGTGCGCCAGACTGCACGATGCCCAAAGAAGCCAAGGAGCATCTTCGAGGATGCAGAGCTCCAGAGCCCCAGCGGGACGTGCAGCACGTTCCACGATCCCGAGGGAGAAGTTAAGAGAACCTCCTCCTCTGCCCCCACCCCTCTTCCTCCCATCAGCAGCATCCCCCTCATTCGCCTCCCCTGGATTCACCCACTTCTCATGGCAAAGTGGGGGAGAGAGTGCCTTTAAACTCCAGGCAGCACCAGGCAAGATCTGGAGGACGCATGGCAGAGAGAGAGGGAGAGGGAGACAGGAGGAGAAGGAACAGGAGGGGAAGCTCAGTCACACTCACCTTCACAGGTAAGAGGGCCACTTGGCTTTTCGTTCTAGGAAGCAGAGCCGGACTTTGGGTCTGTTTTTCTTTTGTTCCCAGGGGCACACGTGAAGTATCTCTCTGCGCGTTCGCCTTTGGGGATTCCGTCCCTGTTAGCCCAAAGTTTCTGGTCCTAAATCCTCAGTCTTGCCATACCTTGGGAGAGGATGTTTGCAAAGGCCTGGGCGTCTTGCCAATTTAGCGTGGGTGAACTGGGTCCGCTTTTTCGTCTCTCTTTTCTTTCTCACTCGTAGCGCCTCTTCTTTAGCCATAGCCCTGTTCCAAAGACATTAGCCGTGGGATGATTGTGCCTCTATCCTTGGTGCCTTTCGAAAAGTTTCACTTGTTGGTTTCTGGAGATGTAGGTCTTGCCGGGGAGAGACAGTGTGGTATAGTGGTTTGAGCATTAGACTAGGACCTGGAGACCAAGGTTTGATTCTCTATTTGGCCGTGGAAACCCACTCGGTGTTCTCGGGCATATCACAAACTCTCAGCCCCCAGAAAACCCCGTGATCGTTTCACCTTAGGGTCCCATAAGTCTGAGACAACTTGAAGGCACGCAACAAAAAATGTCTTTTCCCACAGCCTAAATATCCTAAAGGTACCAGATCCTATCTAATCTTGGAAGCTGAGCTGGGTCAGGCCTGGTTAGAACTTGGATGGGCGTCCTGAAACAAGTATCGGGTGCGGAAGGCTATATTTCAGAGGGAGGAACTGGCAAAACCACCTCTGAGTATTCCTTTTGAAATTCATGGGGTCACCGTAAGTAGACAGGCAACTGGAAGGCACATATATACACACACAGGTCTGTCAGAGGAATAAGAACTGGCTGATTTAAAAAAAATATTGACAGTCCTCATTTGGTGCAAAGCAAGATTTTTTTAAAAAAACACCAAAAGATCACATTAAATTATCCTGATTTCGGTTTTTAAAGCATGCTTTCATCTGCAGCTTTCAGTTTGCAGAGAAACTGTTAAGGTTTCAGCGGTGTATAGCACTGGAAATTCTATGTGGTACTGTGTTGTTTAGTTGTGCGTGTGGTGAAAGGAAAAGACGGGGAGAATCAATTAGAATCTCTTTCAAATCGCTGAAAATCCTCAAGTGTCAATTATGGTGGTCAAGTGTAAAAGAGAATGAGGCTCTTGTGCTTTTAACAATTATGTAGAAGAAGGGATTTCAGTGTAACCTACATGAAAACCCCAATTCTTTTGTCTACAGTGCACCTGAAAAAAGTGCAGTAGAAGCTTTTACTTTAACAATCCTACAGTAACTGGGACATAGCAATAAGAGCTTTGCTCAGCTCCCTCCCATCTGCAGTCCAGAATTTAGAAACAAACTTCATAGATTTCAATAGGTCTTCCTTATACGTAACATAGGGCTGGGGTCGGGGAGCAATATTCTAAAACAAATTTTTAAGATGTGGGAAATATTGCTTGTGTGTGTGTGTGTGTGTGTTGCCAAATGATCAGAAAGAATACATCTGGCTCGCTCCTGTGCTCTTAACAGCCCAGTTTCTGCAGGTATTAGTAGGGCGGGAAAGTTCAGCAGTATCACCAGATAATGCTTGCAGATCCTGCTACAGACAAATGAGCCGGAACAGGTTTAAAACAAAAAAAGTTGTCAGCCATGATAAGGTATGTCCTTGAAACAGCATTCAGACCAGAGCTTGGAAAAGTTGTTTTTGGAAAGTAAGTGGTTATGCTGGATGGGGGATTTTGGGAGTTGCAGTCCCCAAAAGGAACATTTCAAAGCTTTGGAACTGATGAACATATAATTTAGAGTAGAGACCAGTGTGGTGCAACAATTACAGTGCTGGACTCAGCTTCTTAGAAACCTGGGTACAAATCCCCATTCTGCCGTGGAAGCCCATTGGGTGTCCTTGTGCCAATTACATTCTCTCAGCCTCAAAGAAAGACGATGGCAGATGTCCTCTGAAGAAATCTTGCTGAGAAGACCCTAGGACCTTTCCATAAGGTGGCAAGATATCCAGTCGGTTGTGATCTGAGTGTTGGACTAGGACTCTGGGAAACCAAAGATTCAAATCCCCACTTGGCCATGGGAACCCACTGGGTGACCTTGGGCAAGTCACATTCTCTCAGCCTCAGAAGAAGGCAAAGGCAACCCCTCTTCTGCACAAATGCTGCCAGGAAAGCAGGTTGAAGGCAAACAACAACAGTATGTTTGGAATAATGAGTACCATTAGAAATTATGAGACTTGGTTGTGAGTAAAATTGTTTCGGACTGGGACATCAATAAGCGGGCAGGATGCGTCCCTCTTATTAGCCTGGTTTTTGCAACTGATTAGCTTAATGTTAAAAAGAGACACAGCCCAGAACTGCTTCTGGTACTGATGTCTCGGCCTTTCCAATGATCCTGGTTTCTGCCTGGCTCTCTCCCCGCCACTTTTTAATCAAATAAAAAGGTTTTTATTTGGTTCATACATGAGAAGCAGACAGAACCTGTCTGTCTGCCTCACCAGCCACAGAGGGGAGGAGGCATATGGTTAACAAGGAGATCTGGAAACAATGAGGGAAGTGAGCCAGTTGTAAGCATATGCTAGGCCATTTCCACACTAACCTGTTATAGTGCTATTATTCTACTTTCAATCTCCTGTGGATCCTGGGGTTTGCAGTGTTGGGAGGGGCCTTTGACTAAACTACAAACCCCAGGATTCCATAGGAGGTTGAAAGTGGAATAATAGCACTATAACTGTCTAGTGCAGAAATGGCCACACTCTCGTCCAACCCACATGCACTCCAGTCATTTCAAGTTTTTACACTAAAGCACGATGTATTTCCTTCTCTCATGTGAGAAATTTGGGTAATACCAGGGAAGACCATCTCAAAGCAGAATATTTCTCCTTGCGTCTACCCTCTCTGGCTGTTTCCCTTGTTGTGTGGCTCAACAGACACAGCGCACTCCTGGTTGTTTGTATGCGGTGTTGCTGAGATGTTAACATCAATTTTCAATTTTTACTTTCTCCTGACAGCTTTTAGCAAGGTAAACATCATTTTGCAGAAGGAAGGTACTAATGGATTATGTATGGTGTAATGTTCTAGAGCCGGGCAGCAGCAACCTAAAACAGTGCATTGCCTATGGAAACAGGGTCTAGGCAGAGAGCAGGGAAACCTATTGAGGGTGGTCCAAAGCTAGAGTTGGGAAGCAGTCTAGCATTCACATACCCTCCAGCTGTTCCAATTTGACAGGGTGAGTCCCTATTAACCCTCCACTATGCCATCACCTGTTTTAAAATGTCCTGGTTTCTTTCTCCTCCTCCCACTTTCCACTTCAATTTAACTTCTATTGCTGCAAACCCCAACCAGCAGGAGCTATGATAAGGGACTGTGGAAATAGTGCCCAAAATAATTTGAAGAGCCAGAGTTTCCTCATCCTTGAGACAGACCAAATGCAGAGATAGGATACTACAGCCCATGGTGGTATTCTACTATCCAGTAGTAAGAAAATACTGTGGGAAATTAGAAGGAGGCTCAGCCTCCTGGTTCAGCAATGCAACAAACTGGTTCTTTTCTAAATGGTACTTGGAATTCCTCAGAGCTTTTTCGTTCTTTGATTCCTCACGGCACAGTTGTGGTAATTACAGTGGGCCTTTGGGATCTGCTAAGGTTTGGTTCCAGAACCCCCCATGGACACATGGATGATCAAGTCCCATTACTCACAAAAGGGCAACAAAAGGGCATCCCTTATATAAAATGGCAAAATCAAAGTCTGCTTTTTTGGAACATTTTCAAGCTTGCTAGGTTGAGTCCATGGATGCAGGATCAGTGGATCTGGAGGGCCAACTGTATCGGCATAAGAGAGTAGAGAGAAGGATAGATGGATGGATTAATGAATTTATTAACTGGTATTTACAGGAAAAGAGATTCCACCTAAATATTAGGAAGACCTTCCTGATAGTGAAAGCAGTTTAACAGTGGAATCCGCTGCTGCCTGGGAGTGTGGTGGATTCTCTTTATTTGGAGGTTTTTAAACAGAGGCTGGATGGCCATTTGTCAAAGGGGGAGTGTGTTGATTGTGTCTTCTTGCATGGCAGAATAGGGTTGGGCTGGACGGCCTTTGGGGTCTTTTCCAACTCTGTGATTCTGTGTGGCTATATCCGGTGCTGGAGGATCTTGGCGAAATAGAGGCACTGATGCTTGTCAGTCACAGCTAGAATCACAACCAAAGCTAGAGAGCCAGGAGTCAAAACATCTTGGAGCCGGGAGGTTAATTGCCACCCAATCAAAACCCAGTTTAAGTCCCAGTCTAAACAGGAATGATTTTGTGGACTTTTCCAACTGCTTCAGTACCTGGGAACAGGATGTTCCAAGCAGTGTATCTAGCGACTCATGTCAGTCTAGCCCTGATACAGCTTAGGTAATTTTAAAAAGTGCTTTGGAGCATGTGCAGAGCCCTTCCCTTCTTCCTTTCCTGGTGATGCTTTCCTTCCCGGAGAGGGCTGCCCATTCAGGAGGAGCTTTTTCCATGTAAATTTGAACCCCGGAAGGTGTCTGTAGGAACAGAAGTCAGGCACAGTGGTTGGAAAGGTACCCTTTATGTTCCAGCTCCCAGGATTCCCTCAGCCGCCATGGGGAATGCTGAGAGTTTTAGTCCAAAAGGTGGCTTTCTGGTGCTTTGGGGAGGAAGGGATTTAACTCAGAACTCATGCAAACTTAGCATGGAAGGAAAGGAAAAGGTGGGGGGGTTCAAGTGCCCCCCACTTCTACCTCTAACTTCTTCGTTCCATCCTCATAAACATATTCTGCTCCACCCTACCCTACCCGCTTTGTTGGGACCCGGTTCCCGTGAGAACCCTCAGGAGCAGCAGCTGATGAGATGGGACAGACCTATTTTTAGGACACTTAATTTTTAGCCTTGCTCTGTCTGTAGCCTGGAGTTAGAGGTCTGAGGGTTGTTGAGGCTGGAGGGAAATGATTTTGCTGGAGGAAGGAACCAAGGAGGGCTCTTGAAAATGTCAGTAAGGCTTATGAGCCACAAAAGACCAGATCCCCCAGACTGTGAGTCAGGGGGATTTGGTGCAACCAACTTAAGGTTTTGACCAGGCTAAAAGATGAATCAGTGGTGGACAGGGAAAAGTTAATGGAGTTGATGGCACTCCTGTAGGCATACCCTCCAACATTTCACAGGTGAAAACTAGGATGCGTATGGCCAAGCAACATCAGAGTGTGGTCAAAATGGCAAAAGGTATTAATGAGGAAGAACACACAAGCTAGGAGAAGCTGCGGCAGTTTGCTTTTGCCAAAGCCCACTGGGAAGGCCAAGTTTCTTCGTCCTCCTCTATTCTCCCCCCTCCTGAGTTGATGGATTGCAAACTACTTTTGCAGCAAATGAGGTAAGCTGAGGAGAGGGAAACTGGAACATTTTAAAAGCAAATGAAAAACTGGGATGACAGAGGATTAATTGGAACTTTCTTGGCATAATTAGGTCAACTGGAGGGTATTTACTGCCTTCTTCCTTCATAGCCCTGGCAAGTTGACCAAGAATCTACTTGGTTAGGGAAGAGATGAGCCAGTGGGCCACAAGGCATAGAACAAGAGTGGGAATAAGGTGCCCCTCTGGATGTTGTTGGATAGGGCTCAAAATCCAAAATTAGTTTGCAATCAATTATGTCAGTAGGGGGAAGAGGACAGAAGGGGATGGAATCTTACCCTTCCCAGTAGACTCAGGCAAAAACAAACTGCCGCACTCTCTCCTAGGTTGTCTGTTCTCCCTCATTAATAACTTTTGCTGTCTTGACCACCCTCTGCTGTTGCTTGGCCACATGGTTACCTGGTTTTCTTCTGTGAAATATTGGAGGGTATGGCTGATGACTCAGAGCCAACCGGGGAGGAGGAATCAGTTCTATGCGTGGGGGTGGTTGAGGTTCTACAGCAGCAGAGCAAGACTAAGGACTGCACGCCCAGTAGGTGTCTTTTGATGGTTTCTGCCCCTCAGAAAGCATCATTCCAATGTGAATCCATGGATGTGAACAGAATCTCCCAGTTCCAAAGCCTGCTAGTCAGGGAGCCATGAGATGGATGCCTCCCCCGGCCTCGTGCCTCTGTTGCAGCCAAAGCATGCGAGAATCCCTGGAACTCCTGCTGCTGTGTGCATTGCTCCAGAAGAAAGCAGAGGTAAGAAGACAAGGGGCAGGCAGGTTTCCTCCTATCCCATTCTTTTCCTGATGAGGAATTCAGTTCTCTCCTGCATTCTTCTCCTCCGTGATTCCAGCTTAAGTGGGAAATTTCTAAATGTAATTATTACAGGAGAGCCAGCATGGTGTGGTTTGAGCGCCAGACATGGAGACCTACTAGGTGACCTTGGGCAAGTCACACTCTCTCAGCCTCAAAGGAGGATAATGGCAAACCCGTGATATATTTCCATATTCTGTATTTCAGCAGAAGGAACTGACAAAGCCACCTCTGTGTACCCCTTGCCTATGAAAGTAATGAGGTTGCCATACATTGGCAGGTGACTAGAAAGCACTTGCACAAATTAAGGCAAACTTACCAAAAAAGCAGTGTGTTCATTGTGAACATAGTAGAGTAGCCCCTATTTTGAAAAGCAAAAAAAGACTGACTACTTCAAACTGCCAATTACTGTGACTCTCACTTTAAATACCCATATCAGTGTGGTATAGGTGTTTGAGTTTTGGGCTAGGACTTCTGGAGACCAGGGTTTGAATCCCTAGTTGGCCACGGAAGCCCACTGGATGACTTTGGCAACTCACACTGTCTCAGCCTCAGAAGAAGGCAAAAGCAAACCTCCTCTGAACAAGTCTTGCCCAGAAAACCCCACAGTAGGTTCATCTTAGCATTGCCCTAAATCAGAAATGACTTGAAGGCTCACAAATACTACAAAATTCAACTGGGCTGGCTCTACCATTAGGCAGAATGAGGCCACTGCCTCATGCAACAGATGAGGACAGATCCAGGTTATCAATGGTTCAGTGGATGCCATTGTGCCAGGCCTTTCACTAGCTAGAAGCCTAGGGCTGACGGGAAAAGATGTGGGTTGCTTTCTACTCTTTTTCCCCAGTTGCTTCCAGCATCGTCTCATCTTTTCAATTATCATCTGAGTTTTGTGTGTTGTTTGAATAACTGAGCAAAAATCCGCCGGGTCTGGCTGTTAGCCTAACTCAAGCAGCAAGGCTGAAATAGACTCATACGTCAGGTTGCCAGATCAGGATTATTACAGACTCTGAGATGTCTGGAACAAGCCCTGAGTCTTAGGGACAACCCCTGGCGATGTCATTACTTTTTAAACATTGTGGTGGTGGTTTTCTTGTTGTTGTGTGCCTTCAAGGCTTATGGCAAATCTATTACAAATACTAAGCCTTTTATACAATGGAAGAGAGATTTAACTAAATTTATACAGCAAGGGAAAAAAACAAGAATAAAATGGAATATCATGACAGACTCAATAAGAAGAGGAGGGTTGGGTCTACTGGATTTACAGATATATTTCAAGGCAGCGGCATTTACGTGGATAAAAGACTGGATGAATCTTCAAAATATGAGAGTGCTGACATTAGAGGGAGCTGATTTAAGGATGGGTTGGCATACCTATATGTTCTATGGGAAAGCTGCGGTTGACAAAGACTTTGTTCATCATTTTGTAAGCAAATCACTACTTAAAATATGGACTGACTACAAGAATAAGAACATTAGGCAACTACCTACACGGGTCTCGCCGCAAGAAGCTTTCTTTGGAAGATGGTCTGATTCAGATAAGTGGCTGTGTTATGATGACACATTAGAAATGACAAATCTGAATCTTTTTAAGATGAAATCAAGAGAAACATTGGAATCAGAAGGAATAAAGTTAAACTGGTTCCCTTACAGACAGTTAACCGAGAGATTCCAGATGGATGTGAAAACGTATGGAATAGAACAAAAAGAGCAAGAAAGAATGTTGAAGTTACTGTGGGAAAACCTGCCTCATTTACTATCACATGTATACCAGGAGATTTTAAATCAAGAAAGAGAAGATGAGACAGTCAAATCAGCAATGATATTGTGGGCTCAAAATCTCGGACATCCAATTCAATTAGAGCACCGGGAACAGAGCTGGCAACGGACACAAAAATTTACTGCAGCTCAGAACCTAAAAGAGAACTATTATAAGCTTTTTCATAGATGGTACATGACACCAGAAAAATTAAAGAAGACATATAATACGGGAACAGGTCAGTGTTGGAAGTGTCAGGAGAATGTTGGAACACTATTTCATACGTGGTGGTCATGTCCTAAGGCTAAAAAATATTGGAATGATATACATCATATGATATGTAAAATATTGAGGGTTCAAATTGATAAGAAACCTGAACTGTACTTATTAAATATGACACATGTGTTAGATGGAACTGTTGCAAAGAAATATTGGCGAATAATGCTGTATATGATTACGACAGCCCGTATTGAATATGCAAGGCTATGGAAAACTGAGCAGATACCTACAATAGAGCTATGATGGGCAACTTTTATTGAAAATTGGAATGCAGATATAGTCTCTCAGAGATTAAAAGGAAAATCAGATGATGACATTAACAAAGAATGGCAAATTGTTCTGGAAATGGGTAGGGTGTTGACAGGTAATAATTCTTAATTCATGGTAGCATGAGTAGTTAGAAGTAAAAATCAGTGAAATATCATGGAACATGTAAAGTAGGGTCGAAGAGCAGGATCTATCTTGTATGTTAACAAATGCAATGCAATGCACAATGTTGATATGTCCATGAAATAACACTATTGAAATCCAGAGAGGAGTGGAAGATAGCAGTAATAGTTTGGTAAAATGTACAATGACAAATGTTGTTTTATAGGATGTAATCACAATAAAATTAATTAAAAAGACTTATGGCAAATCTAAGGTGAACCTGTCACAGGATTTTTTGGGGCTGAGAGTATGTGATCCACCCAAAGTTCCTCAGTGGGTTTCCATGGCCAATTGGGTGAATCGAACCCTGGTCTCTAGGGGTATAGTAATGCGCAAACTACTGCACCACGCTTTCATTAAGCATTATTTGTTCCTTCCCTGTCACAGACTAGCTCCCTTGGAAGCTCAGCCAAAGATATGCTTGAAGCATGGCAGCGCTATCGGCAGGACTGCAGGCGCAAGATGTTCGAGGATCCACCAGCCACAGGTTAGAGAGAGAGAACCTCCTTACCATCCACACACTTCTAACTTCCACCAGTGTTTTGCCCAACGTTGCTCTGTCTTGTAATTTTCTGCCTTGCTTGCCAGAATAACTTGCTTCGCTTTGGACTCCTCCAAATGGGTCAAATCATTCAAAAGGTTGTGGTACTTCTCAGGTATATTACAAACATATCCAAATGAGATTTTGGTTGTCTCAGTCTATTTTGTAATAATTCCCAGTACCAGCTGCAACATTTTATACCCATTCTTTTGTAGATTTCTTTTTGATTCTGAGATGTAGCCAGGACTGCAGCTATAGCAGAGGGGACAAAATGGAGACATTAAAAACCTTGTTTTCAATAGCTTTTGGAGGTTTAGCTAAAAATTGTTTTATAATATTGTTTGATTACATGTACTTGTCAGTATGTTTTGTATTATAGTGTTTGTGCGGTTTTTGTATTTTATCTGCATGACTTGTTTTAAATTTATATGGTATAGTTTCCTTCCTTCCCTCTGTGTTTTTGTGGATGCACATAAATTTTTGATTGTACACCTTTGGCAGGACCCATTGTTTCTGGTTGTTTTTCAGTTGGGCCTCTGCATTCACTAGGGTTAGGGGCGCAGGACCCTCTGAATAGTGGAAAAATTGCAAATATCAAAACATTTCTGTGTGTCTATGGGAAAGGGGCCGAAGCATATAGTGGGGAGAATGTACACCCAAGGTCCAAACCAGGTCAGAGAAAGGAGAAGGAAAAGGGTATGGAGGGGTTTGGGAGAGAAGACGGGAAGGAGGGTGGATTTGCCACTCTGTCTCAGGCAGCAAAATGACTTGGGATGTCTTCTATAGCAATTGTAAACTGTCTCCATCTCCTGCTCGAGCTGTCAGCTGTGCCAGTGGTCCATCTGCAATAACCCCGTCCTTTCTTCCAACCTGTTTCCAGGCCTGGTGTGTAACCGTACATTCGACATGTATGCCTGCTGGGACGACGCCCTTCCCAACACCACGGCCAGGGTCCCCTGTCCCTGGTACCTCCCTTGGTACCAACAAGGTGAGTTTGGTTTGGTGACTCCTGAGTTAGTCCCATTCCGAGACCACCCGTCTTCTTGGCCGGGTGATCCATTTCAGATTGTAAGCCCCTCCAGGCAAGTCTTTACCTCTCGTCTGTGTGATTTGGTGAGGCATCCACGTTATGTGCTGCTAGGTAAATAATGAACAAGCAACTCAGTATTGTTATCGTCTGTTTGTCCCCTGTCTTGCTTTATCCACAGTACAAGATGGCTTCGTGTTCCAGAAATGTGGGGCAGATGGACAGTGGGTGGAAGATGAATCAGGACATCCTTGGCGTGATCATTCCCAGTGTGAGGCCTTCCATGAAGAGCTTCCCTTCCAGGTAAATGCTTTGGGTTAAAGCAGGGGTGACAACCATACAGCCGCTCAGCTGTTGTTGGACTCCAACTCCCAGCATTGACTATGCTAGGCTAGGGCCCGCTAGGAACTTGCAGTCCAATAACGTCCGGAGGGCCACATGATTCCCTCTCGTGGACTAAGGGATCCAGATCTGGAAAACACAAGCTTGTGAGTGAGGATGGAATAAAAGCAGAGCTTAGAAAAGTTTTTTTTAATTATTACAATTCCCAACACACACACCCCTCCAAAAACAGCCTGGCCAGCAGGCTTTATTGGCTGGAGGATTCTGGTAGTTGTAATTCCAAGAAAAGTAACTTTCCTAAGCTTTCAATAAAAGTACTCCATTTTTAAATCAAAAATTGATTTCTTAACATTTTTCATCTAATGGCAAAAAGTTGGCACTGAACTTAAGTCCTCATCACTTTCCTGGGAAGATGAAGCAACAGAAGGTTTCGTCTGATTAATCAGCATGAGCAAATTCGGAGAAGGACAAATTTCAACAACCAGGGTCTTGTAAGAGGATCTTGTAGGTTATTTGAGAACTGGGGCATGGGACAATGGTTAAAAAAGGAAATGGATGGAAATGTTGTGTCTTGCAACACTGGTTGACAATTTAGCCCATTAAATTGTATATTATTACATACTTCCTCACTATCTCAAATCATTGAAATTTTCATTATATTACAATATATTTACACTGAATTGCTTAATCCATTCAAGGGCTAATCGATTAAAGGATGTTAAATCCCTATTATTCAAAAGATTGGCAGTGCTATAGTCTTCAAAAAAAACAAAACAAAAAACTTTTCTTTAAACACTCTTTCCAGATCATGGCTGATTTGGAAAGGACGGTCCCAATTTAGCCTCTGTCGTCCCACTTTTCCAGCAGCTTTTAAAAAGTTCCAGTGTCTTTCCTCTTCCCACTTTCCCCCTTTGTCCTCTGCTTACTTCAGTTGCTGCAAACTGAGTTCAGGATGCAAGAATAGTTCACACTCTATTAAATCAGCAAGAAGGAGCCAGATTCTTGCCCTTCTCACTGGGCTCAGGCAAAAGCGAACTGCTACAGCCTCCTCCAACTTGTCCGTTCTTCTGCATTAATAACTTTTCCCATTATGACCACACACTCATGTTGCTTGGCCACATATGTCCTTGATTTCATATTTGAAATATAGGAGTTTATGCCATGCAGTGTTGCCCAAGGGAAAGCAGTAAACCTACAGTCTACTTGACATTTTCAGATGCTGGCATTCCAAGTAGCTTATGACCTCCGTTTCTGTTTTCTTCCAGAAACACTTATGGATTCTGGAGCAGTTCCGATTGATGTACACGGTGGGCTACTCCATTTCGCTGGTGGCCTTGCTGGTGGCACTGGCACTGCTGTCAGCCTTCAGGTACCTTGAGAAGAATGAATAAGTATTCCCACCAATGGAGACTCCCCACGAGTTTGTTCCTCTAACCAGAGCAACAGAGCTAAGTCAAATAACAAGTCCTAGAATCATAAAATCAGAGAGTTGGAAGAGACCCCAAGGGCCATAGAGTCCAACCTCCTGCCATGGAGGAATACACCGTCAAAGCATTCCTGACACAGATTAAGCTTTGAGCTTAGAGAGCCAGCTTTTGGCAGTGACTAGGTGTACATTTACACAGTTAAAGCTGGTGTGGGTGCAATTTGAAGTTCTGTTTATGACCTATAAAGCCCTATACAGCTCAGGTTCAGGATATCTGAAGGACCGTATCCTTCCATTTGAGCCTACCCATATTTTGAGATCTTCTGGAGAGGCCTTTCTCTCTGTCTCACTACTTTCACAGGTACAGCTGGTGGGTGAAACGGAGAGGGCATTCTTGGTGGCTGCTCCTGGACTTTGGGACTCACTCCCAGGATGGCTCCTTCCTTGCTCTTTGCTTTCTTTTGTTATGTTGTTGGTGTTTTTACTGTAGAACACCATGAACAGTGATGGTGTTATATTAGTAAAAACAGCAACAGGTTTTTAGAAATTGACTGCACCAGGCTTTTCAATGTGTGCTCTTTAGTTGTTTTTTATATCTCATCTTTTAATTAGTTCTAAATGGTTTTAATTCCACAGATTATAAAATGACATATACATTCTGCTGATGTATGCGTAGGTTTTTAATTTGTTCTGCCCTTAATATTCTGTGAGCTGCCTTGAGTCCCAGTGTAGGGGGGGGGGGAAGCGGGATATAAATGAATAAAACAACGATGGTGACAATGGTGATATAGCAACAGCTCTCCCTGCTGATAGCTAAAGAATCAGCCATATGACGCAGCTCAATGGAGCCTGCTGTTGCCAAGTAAGCAGTTGTACAGATATAAGTCTTCACTCAAATCTCAGAAGACCGTGGATCTTGGTTAGATACGTCAATTACATCACAGCTTGACTCCTCCCCAACTCTTCCTCTCATCCTCTTCAGGAAACTTCGGTGCATCCGCAATTACATCCACATGAACCTTTTCCTCTCCTACATGCTGCGGGCAATCTCCATCCTCACCCGGGACGCCCTCCTTCGACTACGCTTTCCCGAAGACCTCCAGAAGGAAGGAGATCTCTCCCGCCTTCCTATAGGACAGGTACCAGATCCCCTTTTGGTGGTGATAGTCCATACCTTTTCAGGGGTAGGTTGATAGCAAAGGTGAGAAGAATCAGCTATAGTGGATAAAGTACTAGATTTAAGTCCTGCTCCTTTATCTCTCTTTCTGTTCTCTACTGTCCAGGCTGTGTCCAGCTGTCGCCTGGCACAGGTGCTAACCCAATATTGTGTCTGCGCAAACTACTACTGGCTGCTAGTGGAAGGACTTTATCTCCACAACTTGCTGGGACCCATGGCCTTCTCCGAAGAGAGCTATTTCCCAGGCTATCTGTTTATTGGATGGGGTGAGTCAGACATCTGGTGTCATGTCACAGGGAGAAAAAGACCCTGTGAGAACATCTTTTTTATTTTCCTCTTTGAATTAACGGCCTGCTCTTAACTCTGCATTCTCTCCCTGTGTAGTTTCTTGTTGTTGGGTTCTTTTGAGTAGTTTCTGATTTACGGCAACCCGAAGGAAGACTATAAAGGAGTTTTCATGGCAAAATTTGTTCAGAGTTGCCTTTGCCTTCCTCCGAGGCTGAGAGAATATGACCTGCCCAAGGTCACCCAATGGGTTTCCATGGCTGAATGGGGATTTGAACCCCTGTTGTATCCAAACTTCAAACCACTACAGCACTTTGGCTCTCGGTATAGCTCACAGTGACCTATTAAAATCCCAAAACAGTCAAATAAAAAGTACATGCTCACCCTAGGAAATTTCCAAACGCTGTCCAGGTTGACGATGATTTCGTGTTTGTTTCTGAAAGAAACAAAAAGTCGGGCTGATCTGTAAAATTTGTTTCATATCAAGTTCTATGCAAAATCACCAAACGTAGGCATTTTATGGAAGATCCCAAAGTTTAGAGATTTAGTCCTGCATTTGCGCAGAATACCAACCTAAGGATTTAAACCCAAATCTAAATCAACAGTTTAATCACGTTAGGTTCATAAAGGTACATTAAGAATACAGAAAAGTTCTTCCCAAACAACAGTTGGCTTCAAAGATTAAAACCAGCAATTAAAATTGGACCCAGAAAGTAATTGGCAGCCAGTGTAGCTTGGGCAGAATAGATATCGTACGATCAGGGCCTTTTGCACGCTCTGCAATTATAACACCTTGATACCACTTTAAGTGCTATAGTTGCATCCTACAAGAATTCTGGGATGTGTAGTTTGGCGAGGCACTAAGAGTTCTCTAGCAAAGAATTATTAAATTCCTTATCAAACTACAAACCCCAGGACTCCATAGGATGAAGCCATGGCAGTTGAAGTGGTATCAAGGGGCTATACCCTTGGCCCTCCATGTTTGCTAGGGGTAGGGGTGCAACACTCTCACAAAACTAAATTAACTTTGAAGTGTCTCACTTTTGTTTTCCAAAAGCAGTGCAAAAGGGGCTAGGTATGCAATGGGGAAACGAAAGGGAAGGGTGAGAAACTCTGTTGTGTAGAACGCAATTGGACCCATTACACAGACACTTAAAGTGAGGTCAGTTGTTGACATCTCTCTGTCTTTCTGTGCAGGGTCGCCAGTCCTTTTTGTCATACCTTGGGTGATCATGAGATATCTCTACGAAAATAATGAGTAAGTCTATATAGTCACGAACCCGCTTGTGCTTTGGGATCTTCTGCGAAGGCCTTCTCTCTACCCCACCACTCTACAGTCACATTTTATGGGAACACAGGAGACATTATTGTTCATGCAAAGTATGTGTTCTAAGCAGTGTTTCTCAACCTTTTTCCAACCGTGGCCCCCTTCCGACCTTGTGGCCTTCCTTTGGCCCCCCTGTCCTACTGGTAGAAAGGTAGCTACTTAAAGATTTTGTTTGTAAATTGAACATGTTTTATTTATAATTTTTATAATTTATACAAAATGCAATTACACAAAAAATTTTGTTTTAAAGATGCATGTGTTTTAATGATTATACATCTAATGACCATGCTTTTAGTGTTTTAATGACTATGCTTTTATTCTTCTGTTTGTTATATTGGGTCTGTGACTGTACAATATGATGATGATGATGATGATGATGATAACAATTCATACTTTTTCTCGATCAAAATTCATACTTTAAGTATTTCTTGATCAATGTGAGCCTTGTGCTTGATGACCAGAAATAAGCTTTTTTATATCTGGTTCTATTGCTGTGAGTGCCCCCCTTCCTTTATGCAATTTTTACTTGTGGCCCTCTTGGAATATCCTGGGGGGCCCCAAGGGGCCATATAGTCCCCGGTTGCGAAACGCTGCTCTACAACACAGCTATTCTTGAATACCTGAAGGAACGTTACATAAAAGATGGAGTTTGTTCTCCGCTGCTCCAAAGACTTGAACGCAAACCAATGGATTCAAATTACAAGAAAAGAGATTCCACCTAAACACTGGGAAGAACTTGAGTGTAAGAGCTGCTGGCCAGTCGAATAGGCTGTTTGATGGACTCTCTTTCTTTGGGGGTCTTCAAGCAGTGGGAGGAGAAGAGAATTGTGTATTCCTGCATGGCAGTGGGTTGGACTAGGTGGGCTTTGTGGCCCCTTACTCTAAGAGTCGATGATTCTATCGGTAAGCTATGGCCCCTTCCCAAATATCAGCTTTGCCACTCTCTTTCTATCTCCCCATCTCCGTTCCACTGACATCTCTTCTTTGTCCTCTGTCTCCAGATGCTGGGAGAGAAACGACAACATGGGCTACTGGTGGATCATTCGTTGTCCAATCCTGCTCGCGATTTTTGTAAGTGGAGAAGCTGCCCTCAACCAAATGAGAGCATGGGTCCTTTTCGCCCAATACGGACTGGTCTAACTGGTAATAGCTCCCCAAGATCCCACCTTCTCCCAGTGGCAGCAGCTGGATTCCAAGCCTTCTGCCCTCAATTTTAGTCTAAATTTTAAAGGAGGAAGCCAAAGTGCTTAATTCTATCCCCAAAGTAGATTCAGCACCGTGGACAGCTACTTTAAAGTCCAGAATAAAACTTGGGTTGGATTTACTGCCCTATTGACGTGGAAGTCACTCAGCTACCACCAACAGCTAAGACGCTTTTAACAGTGCTCCAGGGGTTGAACCATAATTAATTCCAATGCAAGGTACATGAGAATCTAAGGACTGTTAATGACTATTAAGGACCCTGGTCAGGAGGGCAAAATATTACCCCCAGGATCACAGCTACCAATCGCCAGGGCACATGAGCAGAAGGGTGTTATCATGCTGATGTCCTGCTTGTGATCTTTCCATTGGGACAACTGGTGGTATAAGCACGGTTCTGGAAAAGATAGGCCTTTGGCCTGATCCAGATTCTTCTTACATTTTTATGACATCTGTTACTGCAAAGCTTACTGCAAGTCGGATTCCTTCCTTTTTTCCCCCCTGTTTCCCAGGTCAATTTTGTGATCTTCATCCGCATTATTAAGATCCTGGTTTCCAAGCTTCAGGCACAACAGATGGGTTATACGGATTACAAAATGAGGTAGGGAACAAAATCTGGGCAAGGTGAACGACACAGTGTTGTTAGTATTATAGCCTGGATTCCTTTCTGGAATTTATGGGAAGGAATGGGCAATAAAACTACAGAAATGAAATGAAATTGAAGCTTTAGAAGGAGAAACAGATCAGTTATAAGGTCTTTATAGAGCACAGGATATGTATTTGTATGCACGCATATATATAGGCACCCCTGTCCAATGAGAGCACTAGTAGTTTTATTAGCCAATTAGGTACAAATTGTTTTGTCAGTCTATCAGGTGCTTTAAACTTTGGAGAGTAAGGCTATGAGCATTCCCACTCTGTTTAGCTAATATAGTAAGGAAGGCACGTACTTTACATCTTCCAAACTCTGATATACTTTTTTTGGACAATAGCTCCCAGAACACTTTCCAACCACCATGATCATACTGGCTGGAGGATTCTGGGAGCTGTAGTCCAAAACAGTAACTTTTCCTAGGTCTTCCTTGTACATTGATGTGGCACTAGATAGGAATATTGATGCATTTTAACTCAATTATGGAATATTTTTATGGAGATTTTTTTGTATTACAATATTTTGTTCTTTGCTATGGATTTGTGCTAATGCAATAAAACTGAAATTGACTAGATACAGACATGTGATTACAGCTTTCAGTTTTCTACTTCCTCTTCCCCGATTTTAGGTTGGCCAAGTCAACGCTGACCCTCATCCCCTTGTTGGGCATTCACGAAGTGGTATTTGCTCTGGTCACTGAAGAGCAGGCTCAAGGCACCTTGCGCTTCGTGAAATTCTTCTTTGAGCTCTTCCTCAACTCTCTCCAGGTAAGGGGGACATGTTGGATATTATGCCAACCTGCATGCAATAAGACTTAGGGCCTTTCCACACGACACTGTCATAGTGCTATTATTCCACTTTCAACATCCTGTGGGATTTTGGGGTTTGTAGTTTACTGAGGCTCAAGAGCTCTCTGGCTGAGAATTCGAAATGCCCCTCCCTAAACTGCAAACCCCAGGATTCCATAGGATGTTGAAAGTGGAATAATAGCTCTATAACAGTGTAGTGCGGAAAGGCCCTTAGAGTGGCCATTGGTCCATCTTACTCAGGGATGTCTAAGCTGAATGGCAGCTGCCATCAGGATTTCACACAGGCGTCTAGCTCCTTTCCATCCCTCACTGGTGATGCCAGGAACTGAACTGCTTTGCTTGCTTCTACATGCATTCTACGTGTTGTATAAATGAGATTCAGTATTTAGGATGCTCCTTACTAAATGACATACAATATGTAGGATTTCTGTATCTTATTTAGTAAGGGGAGGGTGTGTATATCAGATATAGAGCAGATGCTTTGCACTGATATAAGCCTTAAGCTGGTACAATCATAAAATCATAGAGTTGGAAGAGACCCCAGGGGCCACCGAGTCCAAGCCCCTGCTATGCAGTACAAGCCAGTACAAGCTTGCAGTGCAGATCCATTAAATCTCATTATGCTTTTTTTTTGGTTTTTTTTTTAAATGCCTGCAGGGCCTTCTGGTGAGCATCCTCTATTGCTTCGTCAATAAAGAGGTAGGTAGTCTGAAAAACACCCTCAGTACGCTCCTGGTCTTGTGCAAATCACAAGCGTGGCTGGCTCAAAGTTGTTTTCTGTGCTTGGTGGGGTGGGTTTCCTAAACAAATCTGAGAGATTTGTAGTTTATTCGTTGAATGTTTACAGAAAAAAGATTACCAAAAAAAAAAAAGTTAACATGGCAATTGTTAAGTACATAGCCTCCAGCAATGGGTTAATGCCAGTAAAATCCATTTCATTACCACCACCATCTCTGTCCATCCTCAGCTGCAGTGAAGACTGCAGCTAAGCTTAGAGGGGACGAGCAAGCTTGGACAGGTTGTCCCTGCCGACCAAGATGTCCTGGTGCTTCAACCTTTTGAATCCTGACTCCGCCATGCTACTGTCGCCCACCTCTCTCTCTACTTTTCATCCTGTTCTTCCAGGTCCAGTCTGAGATCCAAAGGAAGTGGCAAAGGTGCCAGATGGGAGCAGGACTGCTTGAGAAGCAAGGCCAGAGTCTCAGCCGCTGGGCTTCCTGGCGCAGCCGAAGTAGCCACGGCAAAAAGGCCGGCTTTCTGAGGCCCAGCGGCCGCCCAGGACGGCCAGGTCTTCACACGGGCCTTGAGAATGCAGGAGGTGCTCGGTTCCAACAGACACACGTTGTCGGCAAATCTTACTGCTACATCCCCGTCAAGATGAAGTCTGACGAGAAAGCAAAAGACTCACCTGAGCCCAAGAAGGCTTTTGCTTGCAACCCCTGTCCTGAAAATGCCTGCTCATCCCCAGTTCCTTTCTAACATCGAAGCAAAGTTTCATACCTCCAACATTTCACAGATGAAAACCTGGATATGTGTGGCCGAGCGACATCAGAGTGTGGCCAAGAGGACAAAAGTTATTAATGCGGAAAGAAACACAAGCTAGAGGAGACTGCAGCGTGCTGCTTTTGCCCGAGCTTACAGGGAAGGACAAAACTATATCCCTTCTTCTCTTCTCCTCTCCGCTGAATTTCCGGTGTGCGAATTACTTGTACACTTTGAGCTCAGTTTGCAGCAACTGAAGCAAGCTGAGGACAAAGGGGGAAGTGAAGTGGAGGAGGAAGAAACTGGGACATTTTAAAAGCAGCTGAAAAAGTGGGAGAACAGAGGATTAATCAGGACAGAACAGCTGGAGGATATGTGTTCTGGCTTTCCAATACACAAGGAATTTTCTTTCCAGACCAGCTGAGCGAAAAGATCATGGATGTGAACTTTTGGGCGAAGGGACGAGCTACGTTTAGATGAAAACCCTCAGGAACTAGTCCCTGCCTTCAGTGACTGGAAGCTTAAGCTCAAGCGTGAGGAAGGTTCAGCATCTGAACCACACAGAACCTCTGAACATCACTTTTGTACCCCAGAAGCTAGTTGCGTGCCTCGCTAACTCAGAAGAAAATTTAAATTTTTTTCAGGGTGATTTTTTTTCCCACCGGAAAATGGATTAAAATGCGAAAGAACTGTTTGTAGATGTGGCACTTAGTTCACCCTCACCTCTGAAATTGGAACTTTTTAGTTCCCAAAACTGGCCCAAACTGGCAACTGGAAGGGACAAGTCGCTGAGACTTTTCATAGTACAGAATTATAGCACAATGATCCCAATTTAACGGCCATGGCTGTGTCAGATGGAATCGCGGGATCTGCAGTTTGGTGAGGCCGTAATGCTCTCTGGCTGTGAATTCTAAATGTCCCTCCCCAAACTCCAGATATGGGGCAGTGGTTTAAGCATGAAAGGACCATGGAAGACAGGAGTTCGAATCCCTGCTCAGCCAAGGAAACCCTCTGCGTGACTTTGGGGAAGTCTCTCTCAGCATCAGACAGTAGCGAGCCTCCTCTGAAGAAATCTTGCCAGAAAGCCCTGTGATGCATTGACCTTAGCATCACTGTAAGCCGGGCATGACTTGGGGGTGCTCAACAACAGTAAGAACTCAAATTCCCAGGATTCCACAGGGCAGAACTATGGCAGTTAAAGTGGAATCATAGTGCTATAGCTGGGCCGTGCGGATGGACCATTGGTGTGGAAGCTATCGACTGGAAGTATCTTGCTGGTTCTATTTACCTTTTTAAGAAGTCCAGCTTGGAAGTGATAGAAACAGTTTGGTTCAAACACCATTCAAAGGAGAACTTGGAAAAGTTTTTTTTTCCTAGTAATTTTTCTATTATATGTTTATAGTGTGTCAGAAACCATTCTTACTGCAGTATTTAAAGAGTACCTCATTGTATTTGTTGTCACTTTTTGGATCCTTTTTGCTACTTTGTGTGTATATGTGGGTGTAAGAGGGGTTCAGGGTCGATTTTAAAAAATAAAACTTGAAAGATTGCTGTCACAATACCTCCAAAAATGCTTTAAAATAGCCTCGAAAAGAAATGTAGACAATTAAGTAAAAGGTAACTGGTGCAGGTATTTATGTGATATGCGAATTATTTCCAAACTCTGGTTCAAATGGCTGGTTTGGGGCTAACACAAACCCCATAGCGGCTTAAGTCCTAGTGGTTTTCCATGTTCAAACACTCTACAGTTAAGCCGTTGAGAGGCCAAATTAAACCTGATTGTGTTATCACAGAACTGGGGAATTAGGAGGTCTAGTGCAACTGCCTGCCAATTAGCATTCTGACGACGAGTTTTAACTTTTAGAATATCTATTGCTTTATTGTTGTGTGTCTTCAAATCATTTCCAACTTATGGCAACCCTATTATAGGAATTTTTGACAAGACTTTGTTCAGAGGAGAAGCTTGCCTTTGCCTTCCTCTGAGACGGAGAGAATGTGGGGTTACCAACCAGCCAGAATTTAACCCATGGAACCGGAATTTTAATGTCATGACTGGTTGCAAGAACAAAATGCATTGCTTGAATTGTCATCAGGTAAGTGTTGACGCAGGGTCTTTCCACACTAGACTGTTATAGTGCTATTATTCCACTTTCAACCTCCTATGGAATCCTGGGGTTTGCAGTTTAGGGAGGGGCATTTAGAATTCTCAGTCAGAGAGCTCTTCGGCCTCAGGAAACTACAAACCCCGGAATCCCTCTAGCATTTTCTTTCTTTTCTGTGTATAAATTGCTTTTTAAAAACATGATACCCTGCAAAGGAACCTGGAAAAGTCCACTCTCTGCATGCCTCCAACCACTTTGCCCTGAAGACATCTTTTGTATTCTTTCAAGGCCCCCCGCTTTGTTTCATTGGTGGGCACTCTGTATAGGCTCAGAGAAACCTGGCAGTTTTCACTTCAAAAATGCAAGTCTAAAAAAGCGAATCCACACTGCAGCGTTAACACCGCATTGATTCCACTTTCTCTGCCATGGTTGTATCCTGGGATTTGGAGTTTGTTCTCTTGATCTTTGCTGAACTAGAACTCTCTGGCAGGCAAGTCCATGTTACTCCCAAAACTATAGACCCCAGAATTCCATAGAGTGGAAGCTAAAGCGGTATCAAGCTGCTGTAACTGTGCTGTCTGGCTGCTGGGAGAAGCAAATAATACTCTGGCCATTTCTACACATAGTGCTTATTATTCCGCTTTCAACCTCCTATGGAATCCCGGGGTTTGCAGTTTAGGGAGGGGCCTTTAAGGCCCCTCCCTAAACTGCAAACCCCGGGATTCCATAGGAGGTTGAAAGCGGAATAATAGCGCTATAACAGTCTAGTGCAGAAATGGCTCCTGTCGGAGCAAAGCTTAGAAAGCTACGTCACCACAGAAAGTTAGGACTACCACTCCCAGACTCCTTTGCGGCTTGAGATTGGAGTCGAGGGGGGCCGCTGGGTGGGAAGGTCCAGGTGGGTTGGCGCATGCGCACTGGCTATCCCGGAAGTCGAGAGGAGCCGCTTGAGCAAAGCCGGGAAGCAGGACCTTTGACTCTCAGTCCAGGTGTGCTTGTGCGCGGCAGGTAAGGGAAGAGAAGGGCAGGGCAGGGCACGGCACAGGGAGGGCAAGGAATGGGGTGGAGGAGGAGGAGGAAGAAGAAGGGAAGATCAGGGTGGAAGGATTTGAGGTGGTGATAGTAGGGCATTTGGGTTGCCACCTTCTCTTCCCCAGCTCGGCTCCTCTGCCTTTAGCAGCCAGCTTGGCACACGGGCTTGAACAGCGGGTAGCATTTCTTGGCTTTCAAATAACAGGATGCAGGAATCTTTCACGGAGATTTCCACAAAAGAACAAAACAAGGGAGGGGAAAAACACCCACCTTTCACAAGAGCCCAGAGATGGCAACAGCAAGACTGTCCTTTAATCTTAGTCACCGTCGGCTCCAGGACTGCAGTAATATTTGCAATGGCCCAATAAGTAAGAATTGTGGTTCTGTTGCAGACGGAGGAGGTGGGGCAGGGGAGCTGTGGCCCTGGAAAAGAAAAAGAGCCATCTGTTTACACAAAAGGGCTTGTGTATATGGTTGCTCTGTGGCGATAGAGGAGCGTGTGCTTGTTTCCTTAGAGATACCTTACTTTTTATGGCTTGGATTGAGGCTTTTGCAATGATATTTGTATGATCCAGGAAAGCTTTGCTGGCGGGGAGCAGGGGGGAGATCCAGTTTTGGGCTCCTGTGTGGAAATGGGCCACAGCTTTGGGAGGAGGGAGAACATAGACCATAGTGTGTGTGTGTGAAAGTGCGTATGTGCCATTTGTCCCTCAAGAACTTTCATGCCCGTGTATATGACGATACTGTTTTTCTCAGGTCTAGTGTTTTGGTCTAGCGGAAAAACTAGTGATGGAAGCAACTTACTCTTACGAGCAAGCTTTAGGAAAAGTGTTCTGATCTGATCCTGGTTGGGGAGAGCTGTTGGAGGGCCGCACTGAGTGCCCTCAAGAGTATTGTGAAGCCAGAAACGAACAGGTTAAAGAATGTTAGCTACTGCAATGATTTTTTTTCTAATCAAGAGTAAACAGAAGGCATCTCATGGGCTCTTCTGAACAAAGCTTGTAACTGTTACTTCTTGGATTACAGTTCCCTAAATCCCCCAGCTAAACAGAGGTTGAGAGATTCTGGGAACTGTAATGCAAAAAAAGGGACTTCTCCAAGCTCTGACCAGAAATGCACGTTGCTGACGAGCAGTGTCTATATTTGTTTATATGGCAATATCTCTTCTCTGGTTAGCTCACTGAAAGGGGGATGAAACAGAATATCCCATTATAAAAAACAATCATTGGAGTGCAACAACCAAGGCAATCCCATGCAGCAATTTCACTCCTCTTGTTTTTACTGAGCTGTAAATAGAACCCCAGCTTAGTCATCTGCCCTACTCAGATATCCTTTTCCCACAGCTTCAAACAGTGTGTGGGGAGTTTTGCCCCTGCCTCCTCCGTCTCCAGAATTTACTGCATTAACTTCTGTGTGCTGTTGTTCATTTGCCTGTTGTTTTCACCAGCTCGGTTGCTTAGAATGAGCAATAAAGTCATCTGACGAGATAACATTTCTCCTGCCCCCGTTGTGAAAGGCAAAAGGTGATTAACACCCTCAAAATATAGCCTCTTGAAAAGAGTCAAGGCTTGCTTTGTGACTCAGCTCGGCTGCCAGTGCCCCGGAGCCTTTAGTTCCAAAGCCTGTGTCATCTCTGTCCTTGCCTTGCGCAATCTAAAAAGCAGTTTTATGGCCTTCCAGCTTTCTCTGCTCATTCCAACCCCTCTCCAACCCATGTACTGCGTTGGTGAGTTACACAGGCTAATTACACCGTGGCGGGTGGAGGAACGCTTGCTGTCTAGATTTTAATTTCAAGCTTTGTGCTTGGCAGGTAGCCAGCAGAGGCACATCCAGCCGCCTGGCGGGTGACAGTTTTATTTTAATATTCACGTGAGGCCATCAGCCCTTTTCAGAGTCTCAGGTCTTCTCCCTTTGTTCACAAACCTCTGTGGTCACACAGAGTGCTGTGGGTGGAACCGTGGGCCTGGGAGAAAAATCCTACTGCATCCTGATGGCAATTCTTTCTAAGTAAACATACCTAAGAGTGTATCCACCAGGGCTATGGAGCTGGTGCACCAAACCTTCAACTCTGACTCCTCTCTTTTTCTACTGTCCAACTCCTTCATAAATGGCAAATGTATATTAATCGGTAACAAGAAATGTTCTATAGCAAAATGCTGACACAGAACAGTTCATCATCACCATGTGAGTCACCAGGCTTCTTAGATTGATAGAATATAAAAAATATTCATGTGACTAAAATTTCTGAAAGTTCTTAAATTCCTCTGACAGTAAATAGGCAACCAACTAGGCATTCCATCTTACAAATTTTTGTTTTGAAGTTGGAGCGCTACATTTCTATCAACTCCAACTCAAACTCCATGACAGCAACTCCACAGCCCTGGTATCTGCACAACACAATTATAACAGCTTGATCCTGCTTTAACTGGCACAGCTCCATTCTCTGGAATCCTGGGATTTGTAGTATGGAGGAGAGGTTAGAAGTGCCCGCTGGAGAGTTCCTCTAGCACACATACCCGTCAACTACCATGCTACAGCTCTCTAACAGAGAATTCTTCTCATTCAACTGCAGCTCCCAGGATTCCATAGGATAGAGCTTTGGCAGTTAAAAAGTGGGATCAAAATGTGGTAATTAGATAGTGTAGATACACCCTAACACTGTGTTGTGGAAGTGTGATTTGCCAAGCCTTCCCCACTCCAAATTTGCTGTGAACAAAATGGACTTTCTGAACTTTTTGAGGTTCATAAATGGAGTATGAGAGAAGACTGAACCCAGCAGTTGATTTAACAACATAGAACCATGTTGACTTTGACTTGGAAGCCCCAGATTCTAGCCCCCCCAAAAAACAAACTGAGCCAAGACTATACAGAATTCTTCCAAAAATGTACAGTGGTGGGAAGCAAGCAACAAAAGGCTCTGACATAAGTGCAAACTCACCAGTACCATTTCCAAACAATGTATGTCACATTTGTTCTTTGATTCTTATTTCTGTGTTCTAGGCATTCTCATATCAGCAGAACATGTCAAGATGTTTTGGAACATGCCTCAGAACAATGCATACATGTTTTAACTTAACTTGAAATCACTAGTAGCATACGGCATTTTATACGTCTTAAGTAAACTTCAGCATGGTTCTGTCTTACTTAGGTCTTAAGGTCACTTTCTGACTTTTCCTCTTTAGTGACCTTAAGTAATCCAGTATCTCTCCTTCCACCTTTGGAATACAGTGATAAGAGTTGCTATCTGTCAGGGCTGTTGCAAAGATAATGGCAAGGATTATATGTGAAGTGCTTCCAACCTCTTAAAAACATTTGGAAAAGCTCTAGTGATTTATTTATTTACACACACACCTCCTTTCTCCCATTCCAGCATTAAAGTGGCTCACAGTATAGACTGAAACAGAAAGCAGTAAGAATCACTGGTAATTTTAAATTTAAAAAGCAGTGAAATAAGTGTACTATTATTAAAAAATATAAAGGAATGATGTGGCACCTTTGAGGCTAACCAAGAGAAAGAACTTTCTATCATAAGCCTACAGGATTTCTTTGTATCTTCTTAAGCTGAAACAAGCTAACACAGCTATGGCCATTTCCACACTAGACTGTTATAGTGTTATTATTCCACTTCCTTTGAGGCCCCCCTGCTAAACTGCAAACCCCAGGATTTCATAGGATGTTGAAAGTGGAATAATAGCACTATAACAGTCCAGTGCAGAAATGGCCTATGTTGTCTAACAGTGGTAGAAATAGATCCTTTTCAAATATGACCTCTTTTCCTGTCTTCATCTGAAACGACTCATTTTTAAAAGGCGGAGAAAATTCCTGGCTGTACTATTGACCATTTGAGCAAAATTCCACAGAGATATGGCTGCAACTGAATGTCTAATGCAGCAAAGAAAATTCTAGAGCTGTTAGATCAGGGGTAGGAAGTGTGTAGCCCCCTAAACATTGTGGGACTATAGCTCCCATCATACCTCATTCTTGGCTACTCTGGCTAAGGCAGCTGGGATTTGTGGTCCAACAATATCCGGGGATAGGTAAAGGGCAGCCTTCCAGATGTTCTTAGATTGTACCTTCCATCAACCTTAGCAAGCATAACCAATGATGGGGAATGCTGGGACTTGCAGCCTGGCAACATTTGGGGTAACACTTTGTCCATGCTTGATGCAGGAAAGAAAGCACGTCAGTTCAGTTGAGCCTTGCAAAATAGAGAGAGAAAGCAAGCAAGATCTAAAACAAACCAGTGTTTACTAAACAAACATTTGGGTGGTTGCTGCTGCACAGCAAACCCGAACTGAGGCACCGTTTCACGCTGCAGGGAGCAAAATTTTGATAACAGGGACGATTTCAGGAGGCTACACAGACTTATTTTGCACAAAGACAAGAGTCAGCGCAGTGTAGTGGGTTGAGTCTTGGACTAGAAATCCAGGAGAGCAGGGTTCAAATCCTTACTGGGCTATGGAAACCCCTTGGGTAGGTCACACTTTCTCAGCCTCAGAACCAAAGTCAAACCTCCTCTGAAGAAATCCTACCAAGTAAACCCCATAATAGGTTCACCGTAAGGGCGTCATAGATCAGAAACAACTTGAAGGTACTAACAACAACAGTGAGATTAAGCTGCAAAAGCAAATACAGGCTCCCCCCGAGTTATCTGACAAGAAGGAGCTGGCCAGAAGTATGATTTCTCATAAGGACTAATCACATGTACTTTCAAACACTAAAATATATTGTTTTGCTTGTTCTCGGTTTCTTGTTGCTTCAAATCAAAAAGAGCAGCCACACCTCCAAAATACAGACACTGAATACTAACCACTCCCATTCCTGAAGGACCTCTGGCTTTTCCTTAATGGCCTCCTTTTATATGATCCTCTGGACTTTTGCCCTCGTGTTTTCAAAGGAAGATTAGAGCAAGAAATGGATTATTTTCCTTCCTCACCCTAATACAAAAAGATGTAGGGAAGTGATAGTACCACTGCACTCTGCTTTGGTCAGACTCCACCTCGAATCCTGTGTCCAATTCTTGGCACCAGAGTTCAGGAAGCATATTGAAAAGCTGGAATATGTCCAGAGGAAGGTAACCAAAATGATAGAAGTCCTAGAGACTGTGCCCTGTGAGGAGTGGCTTAGGGAGCTGGGTCTGTTTAATCTGGAGAAGAGAGGTGAAGAGGCAACATGATAACTATGTTTAAATACTTGAAGGGATGTCATATGGAGGATGGAGCAAGCTTGTTTTCTGCTACTCCAGAGACTAGGACATGGCGCAATGGCTTCAAACTTCAGGAACAGAGATTCCATCCAAACATTAGGCGGAACTTTCTGATGGTAAGAGCAGTTTGACAGTGGAATATGCTGCCTTGAAGTGTGGTGGAATCTCCTTCTTTGGAGGTTTTTAAACAGAGGCGGGATGGCCATCTGTCAGGAATGCTTTGATGGTGTTTTCCTGCATAGCAGAATGGAGTTGGACTGGATGGAAGATGGTCTCTTCCAGCTCTTTGATTCTGTGTGTATCTGTGGAGGGATCTCCACAAGGACCCCCACCCCTTGCGTCTGTTCTCCTTTGAGGGTCGGAGTGTGCCAGCCTTTTTTGTGCCTCACAGAAGCTCTGACCACCCACCGCGTAATGCAGGCTGGCCTTAAACAAACAGTTGACCCATTAAGAAGTGGCCCATTTAAAGATCTTCCTTGTTTTCGAGGCACTCCTGTGGAGAGCAGCGTGTACTCTGTAGGAGAGAGAAATAACAGGGAGGTGGGGAAAAAGAAAGATGGCATTTTGAAGGTAGTGATTAGCTTGAAAAATTCCCTTGGGAACCAGCCGAAGGTCAGGTAGAAGATTCGAGGGGGATCCAGAATTAATATTTCTAGAGGACTTTTTATGTGATTTTTGGCATGCCAATAGGATCTGGGGCAAGTGACTTTTTTGGACTGGGTCTTATCACACTGTATACTTATAGTATTATAATTCCACTTTAACTGCCATGGCTCCATCCTGTGGGATGGATGCTGGGCTTCGTAGTTTGAGGAGGCACTGAGCTCTCTGACTGAAAACTCTAAATACTTTTCCCTAAATTGCAAATCCCAGAATTCCATGGGATGGAACCATGGAACTTAAAAGTAGAATCCTAATGCTATATTTGCTTAGTGTGATAATATGCTGAAGCCTCCATAATCTCCCTGCTAGCACAGATGTGGGGAGTTATAGTCCAAAAAAGTCACTTTTACCCAGCTCTGGCCATGCTAGCAGAAAGATTTTGGGAGTTTCAGTCCCCAAAAAAGTCACTTTTACCTCACTCTGGTCATGCTAGCTGAAGGATTCTGAGAGTTATTGTCCAAAGAAGTCAGATTTACCCAGCTCTGGCCATACTTGCAAAGGGATTCTGGGCATTATAGTCCAAAAGGTCATTTTTATTGAGCTCTGGCCCTGTTCGCTGGGGGATTTGGGGAGATATGATTTTTAAAAAGTCACTTTCCACAGGTCTGGCTGCTGAACTTGTAAAAGTGATGATGAAGTGAATATAGCAATAGGTAGATGTAGAAATAAGTATGATATAATTAGTCCATTTAGCTCAAACATTACCACGTCAGGCCTCAGCTCTCTGTGGTTTCAGGTTTTCTCAGCCTTCCCCGGAGGTGTGTAGAATTGAATCTGCAGCCTTTTACATACAGAATCAGTGCTTTTCTGTGGAGCTATGGCTCCTTGCCTTATCTAGGGCTTCTCTCCCACAAAACTTCCTATAACAGTTCCATGCAATCCTTAATATGCGTGCATTGCTCCTGTCTGACATTTTTTAAAAACGGTTGGTAGCTGTCCCCTTTGATGACAGAGTGGGCGGGATCCAGATTGCAGGCTCAGATCTCTCCCGTGCTCTCTCTTTCTTTTGCATTTCCAAACATGAATTTTGCCACAGTCCCTAATGTAGGAATGGGGATTAAAAAAAAAAAAAAAAAAGGAGAGCGTGTGTGAGTGTGTGCTGGGTAGGCTGAGACTCTGCTGCCATCCATATATGGGCATGCCCCAAACTCCGCTTTCTGATTGGCTGCCAGGCTGCATGCATATGTCTGTCAACAAATGGCTGAGCCTTGCGGATGGTGTGTGTATGCGGAAGGGGGAGAGTTGCAGCCTGGTAGATTAAAGGGCCCTATTGATTGCAAGGGGGGGGACAGATTGGGGCCAGTGGAAGAGGCCTGCTGGCCCTTTAAGAGATCAGGTAGCTGGCGTATGCATGCACACACACGGGCGCACGCACACATACAGAGGAGGGGGGGCTTTGGTTACCAGGAAAATTCATTTTCTCCCCCCCACCATGAACTGATCCCTCCCCTTTTCCTCTGTGTTTTTCTAAAAGGCTCTTTTGCAACCTGTGGATTTCTTCCAACCCGCCCCCCCCCCATTTTAAATTTTTACAGGCCTCCAGGCCAAGGATGTTAGGTTTTAGCGGAGGCCTTCTCTAGATCAGGCCCTCCCCACCTTCAAACACACCCAGCCTCCCATGGCTTTTGGGTAGCAGGTAAGAACGGTGGGGATTTGGAGCTCTGGTGGCGGTGGTGGGGAGGTCTGGAGACTGATGGCTTAGTGGGGAACGATGGGAAGGGTGGTCTTTGGCCTGCAAAGATCTCTCTTAAAAAAAAAATAAAATCCAAATTATTCGTTGCGTTGGAGGATGCAGCGTTGTTGGCTTTGTGTAAAAGCGGGTACTTTTTGGGGGTGTTGCAGTTTTGCCAGGGTAGATCTGAGGCGTGGACGGGGTGCGCTGGACACGTTTCACCCATGTGTGTACCGTTGTTGTGGTAGCGGTGGTTGTGTGCTCACATGCCCAACCGAAGACTGAAAGCCCTTGTGCAAAAGGCCATCCGTTGTCCCTCTGGTAGAATCAACGCCCCCCTCGCTCCCATGCGTAACTTTTAAGTATTTTTTTTAAAGGACTGGGGTGAAAGCAGGAAAATTGGCCCAGCCGAGAGACACAAGCTTGGCTTCCCTCTTCTGGGCCCGTTGGAGCAGGTTTGGGGATGGGGTCCCCTCTAATGGATCCTGCAAGGATGGATGCCCAGAAAGGGGTGTGGATCTGGTGCATGCGTGGGTTTGCTGTTCCCCACGCGGGTTGACTTGGTTCACGTACCTCCCGAGGCATCGCTTTTCGGATGCGTACGTGCCTTTCATTTGTCTCCTTTTGATACGTGTTTTTTTAGAATTTTTTTGGAGGGTGGAGTGGCAGGTCTGAAATGTGATAGCATGGGATTGTGCTTGAGCGTACAATGGGAACATTTACACAAGGGTCACGTCCCCCCTTTTTGAGGGCTAAAGGGGGTTTCAAAATGCTGTTACATCTAAAGCAACATAGTGTTTCTGCGTTAAAAAGCCAGTTTTAGCCACCCCAGAGTATTCACAAGTGATACAGAAACTGGGAACCCTTTTACGCTACACAATTTATAGCCGTATGAATCCACTTCAACTGCTATTGTTAAATCCTGTGGAATCCTGGGATTTGTAGTTTAATGAAGCACTTGATCTCTCTGGCTGGGAATTCTAAATATCCCTCCCTAAACTTCAAAAGGCACCAGATCCTGTCTGATCTTGGACGTTAAGCAGGGTCAGCCCCGGTTGGTGCTTGGATGGGAGACTGCGAACGAATCCTGGGTGCTGTAGGCTGTATTTCAGAGGAGAGAACTGGCAAAACCATCTCTGAGGATTCCTCGCCTGAGAAACCTCTATGAAATTCATGGGGTCGCCATAAGTCAACAAACAGTTTGAAGCCGCATACAAACACTCAAAATCTTCTGATCGCAGAATTTCGTAAGATGTTGCCATGGTGGTTAAAGTGGAATCACACAGCTATAACTCATGTTGTGTGAAAGATGCCTTGGTCAGTCGGTGGAGGCCACACCAGAAGTATAAATAGCTCAAGCGCATGGCCCAGTTTGTTGCTGATAAATGTTAGATAAATTTGTTCCAAGTGCTCAACGTTCCTGCAGAATCACAAATCATTTGGTTCTTCTCTGTAAGGCCCTGGTCCACAGGTAGTTGATTTGTGCCTGGATCATACCACTTTAGGTGAGGTTTTATGTGATGAAAAATTCCCCTGTGGGGACGAGTGGAGGAGGAAAGAACATTTCTTTGCAATGTTGGGTGGGAAAAGCTAGGCTGTCAAATCTTCCTTTTTCACGCACACCGAATACCTACATATATGTAATTGTGTGTGTACGCACCTGAAAGCCCACTCATGTTTTGAAGTGGTGCCGCTCACAAGTGAAAAATAGTTCAAAGTTACATGTGCACAGCCAGTTTTCTGGTGCTTCTCCCAAACCTGGGCTGCTAAATATCACAAAAATCTGGTCCTTCTACACAGGAGTTTTCCAGAATTGCTCTTGTTGGTGCTTTATGCCTTCAAGTTGACTATGTCTTATGTCAACCCTATCATGGGGTTTCCTTGCAAAGAGCTACTCAGAGGGGGCTTGCCATGGCCTTCCTCTGAGGCTGAGAGAGTGTGCCTCTCCCAAGGTCACCCAGTGGATTTCCATGGCTAAGCAGGGATTTGACTTGTAGAGTCCTAGTCCAGCACTCAAAGCACTATGCCACACTGGCTCTCAGGATTTATTCTGAGGAGGTTTACCATTGCTCTCCTCTAAGGTTGAGAGAGTAGGACTTGTCCAGGGTCAACCAGTGCTGAGAAAGGATTTGAAGCCTGCTCTCATGGACCTAGTGAACACTACAAAGCACTGGCTTAAATTGGGGTGTCCTACTCATCTTTTGCTTCCCTGCAGTTAAGCAGATGACTTGGAGTGAAGGGCTTTTTTTTGTTTGGCTTGTTTAGATGGAAACAGCAGACTACGTGAAGCATATCTGATCAAACCTTTGCGCGTTTCTCTGTAATTACGAGTTCTCTCCTTCTGAATTGCACGGGCAAGGCAAGGAGATTGAGGTTTAATAGATTCACTCTGGGAGTACAGATACCTTTAATCCTGTTTCGTGGCTATGATTGTTGTAGCACCAGGAGACAGTTCTGGCCTCCCCGTGCCGGGTGGCCAGTCCGAGCCCACACTGTGATTTATCCGCTCAGAGACCTAGTGAGAATTCTGACAACAAACATGAAAGAACTCATTTGGTTTTGTGCTGGTAATTGCTCATCTCTGGGGCTACATGACTTTTTTTTTCCTTCTTTCCCATCTGTAGGAACACTGACAACCTTTTCAGAAACCATTTTTGCATAGAACGCAAGAAAAATTCATCGTTCATGGGGCTGCATAAAAACCAGTAATAATAATAATACTAATAGGTACTGCTTATATCATTTTGGGTGCCCCAGCATGTGTTATCTGAGTCTGCCTAACAACGACCCTTTAAGGTGGTCAGAATTGTTCCTTTTTCCAGCAGCAGAAATCCTTTCTGTTCAGAACGGCCTGCAGTAACTGAGTCCCAGTCAAATGGTTTTTTAATTGGGGCAGTGTTTAAAATTTGTTTCTAATTTCGTTTAGTGTTGCTGATGTCTTAGTTCATTATGTTTTCACCTGCATTTGTTTTATTTATTCTATTGTTGGCTGTCTTGGGTCCCATTTTCTGGATGAAAGACAGGGTAGAAATACATTAGATACATAAATTCTGCATGGGCAGGGAGGAAGTGCTGAGTCTGGGGCCATTTCTGCACTAGACTGTTATAGTGCTATTATTCGACTTCCAACATCGTATGGAGTCCTGGAGTTTGCAGTTTAGGGAGAGGCCTCAAACCCCAGGATTCCATAGGATGTTGAAAGTGGAATAATAGCACTATAACAGTCTAGTGCAGAAATGGCCTGGGTGTTATAAGGTTTGAGACTGATTTTGTTTGTGATCCAACATTCATTTTATTTGAGAGCTTGTACGGTATAGTAATAAATTCTCTGACCTCTTTGTTTAGCGTACAGGTCTTATCTGAGCCATTACAATAAATTTTCGTATTCATCTCATCCCTATTTGCATGGACAGCAGTGAATACCACGTGCCAAAGGCATAGACGTGATGGGTCAGTAATGAAAGCAGGCAAAGAGAGATGGCAAGTAGCAACCAACACAGGTAGTCTAGGTTGCTAGATGCCTTATCCAGAATTTTCAGGCTTGAGCCCGACCTCACAGGGATGTTGTTGTGATCTGCAAGGCGGCATTTGCTAGGCAGCGTTGTGGAGTTGGTACACCAGACCTGTGACTCCTCTGTTTTTCAGCTGTCAAGTTCTGATCCCTTCACACATGGCAAATGTATCTTAGCAGGTTCTGACAAATTTACTCTAGTAAAATGGTAAGACAAGGCATTTCATTACCACCATGTGAATCATCAGGCCACTTAGACAGAATGTATTTATTTGATTAAAATTATTGAACAAGGAAACTTTCCTAAATTCCTATGCAAGCAAATATGCAACAGACATTTAACCACTTTTTAAAAGTTTGTAAGCAAAAATATAGGATACACTTTAAAACTTAAGATACCTTAAGATATAAAACAGTAATAGCAATAATGTTACACTATTGTAAGTTTTTATTTTGAAGTTGGGCTCAGTACATTTTTATCAACTCTGATTCTACCCAAAATTGCTTCCAAATCCACAGCTGTTAGGCGAAACCTGGGAAAGCACTCTGTAAATCAAAATTTGGTGTTCTTGGTGTGATGGCTTGTGCCGCTGTATCCCTACAACCTGAAACTTACTCTGGAACCATCCTGTTTCTCATCTGTCACCTGGGCTACCGTTTTTCACTTCCCTGAAGCCTGTCCACCCTTCGTGAGACATTCTCAAATTCATGCAAGGTGACCTTCTGCATGAAATGAAGGTGCCCTCTTGGGCGGAAGCTTGGAAAAAAATTATCCCTTTGGTCCACAACTCCTACACTCCCCTGAGATGCTGGCTGGAGGATTCTGAAAGTTGCAGTCCAGAAAATTAACTTTTTCTGAGCTCTGGCTACCCACTTAGGCTGCATGTAGTCCAGAGACCATTTCCCTTTTCCATCTGCCCACAGGCCCCAGTTCCTGCAACGGCTGAGGGATTTTGCATTCCCTGGAGCATGAGCTGGAATCCTCAGCAACATGTGGTTGCAACAGTCTCCCAGGGAGCCCAAGCGTTTGTGCATTCCTGCCCTCGCCCTCTTTGCCACCATCATTACTGTCCAGACAGCTGCCCCTTCAAACACCACCACCCACTCGGTCCATCTGTTGCCCCCCCACAGCTGCCCATTACCCACCCTTTCCACCCTTGTAATTGGACCTGTAATCATGTCCTGCTTTTCCTCTGAATTATGCAGCAGGCCGCACAGAACTTGAGCTGGTAGCCGGAGAGAGTGAGTGTCAGGAGTGACAAAAGTGTCAGGAGGAGGCATGTTGGAGTTGGGGCTGTGTCTTCCCTACAGCTGCTTGGACTTTGGGGGCAGGAAAAGGTCAAGGAAGCCAGAGGAGAAAGCATGAGTTGGGAAGGAAAAGTAGGTAGCATCGTGTGCGTGACTGCTGTGGGCACAGGGCTAGGAGGCAGAAGAGAGTTGTGTGGAGTTTGGGCACAGTGCAAGCAGTGCACAGAAAACAATGCAGAAACCAGTGTTTCTGAAAATTCACAGTGAACAACTGTGATGGGGGGGGGAATGCAGTTCTTCAGGTGGTGTTGGACTACAGCTCCCATCACCTCTAGCCAGCATATTGGATAGTGAGGGATACTAGGAGTTGCAATACCATGCATAAGGACCAGTGATGCAGCTCTAAAAGAATAACGTCTGCTTAGAATATTGTAAGTCACTGGAGCGATGTATATTCCGTGATTGCATCCGATAGTTTTAGATAAGGAAGTAGCTTCTCGTGTGGCTCCTCAGATTTCACTAAACATTGCTGATGGGATCAAGTGCCATGAGGCCTAGAAACTTGATGGGTTTTTAAAGGTTTTTAAAAAAAACTAAGCATAAATATTCAAAAAGCTAAATTCTGTATGTGGTGTGACCTTCCCATAGTTTTGGGGAACATAAATAATACATCGAACAGTGCCTGTTGGTCATTGCCTGTTGTGATTGGCACAACTAGTGACGTATACCTCTCTCTTTTTTCCTTCCACCCTGCAGATTTCTCCAGGACCCTGGGAGGCTCCCTGATCACAGCCCATCATGAGCTAGGGGAGGAGGCCTGCCTTCCCCCCTGCTTTTCTGCCATGAGAGAGTGATGGATCAAAACACCTTCTCCTCCCACATCCAGCTATGGTGCCCACGTCCCTTTGGCACCTACTCCCAGAACAAGCAGTGCACTGGAGGCCAGGTGAAAAAAACCTTTGGGGACTTTGCCTGCAAAGCCAAGGAAGAGGAGGAGACGGGTGGTGAGGCCTGCTCAGAGAATACCCCACCCGCGCCACCGCCTCCACCACCTCCTGCTGTCTCCCCGAGTCCCAGCCAGGTGGAGGAAGGTCGGGTCCTTTTGGACACGTGGTACGTGATCAAGCCGGGCAACACCAAGGAGAAGATTGCCTTTTTTGTAGCCCATCAGTGCAGCAGTGGGAGCCGGGCAAGTGCCATGAAGGTCAAAGGGAACTGGGGGAGCGACAGCTCCAAAGCCAAGCGCCGGAGGAGGTCTCATGATCCCAGTAAAAGCAAACCTTGCCCGGTCAAGTCTAAAGACAGCGGCGGCAACAGGGAATCTGAAGATGTGTGCCTTTTTCCGGAGTCCCACGCTGACCCAGCCGGCGGAGATACCACTGACCTGCTTTCAGTGGCTGAAATGGTGGCCTTGGTGGAGCAGCGGACGGCGTTGGCCCTGCAGAACTACTCCAGACCCAACCAGCCTGCCGCCCCGCCTTCCCCCATGGTCTTTGTGTCCACGGAGCAAGAACAAGGGGAGGGTGGGGAGAAGAAAGCGCCCATTTTGGGAGGTGGCTCGGACTGCAGCCGAGTGGCTGAGGCTGTGGCTCACTTTGAGTCCCGGGAGCGGAATGTCTTGCGTCAAAACGGCCTCTGCCGGGAGTCGACTGAGTGTGTGGCCAACTCCCAGCACAGTCCTGGGGAGGTCCGCATCGCCTTCCGTATCTCCAGCAGTCGGGACCCTCGTTCGCCCACTGAGGGCGGCTCCAGCACCCGTCCCAATTGCATGTTCATGAGCTGCGGAGGGTCTCCAACGGGGAATGCTGCCCGTGCCAAAGATAAGATCACGTGTGACCTCTACCAGCTTATCAGCCCTTCCCGAGACACCCTGCCCAACAACGTGGACTTCCTGCTGGCAAGTGCCTCCCCAAAAGGGGCTGACGGATCTGGCAGTGAGCCCCCGGATGTGGAGATGACGTGTGGGGAGAGCCAGGGCAGCTCTGGAAAACTGGATGCCATTTCAGAAGGTGGCCGGGCTGGTGCTGAGAAGATGGTGGGCCCAGCTGCCACTGTGGCCAGGGATTGCGTCTCGGGCTTCCATGTGGACGTGGTGGTCACAGGGGTGGTGGACCAGTGTGTCTTTTTTGGCAAGGACAGCACCAAGAACATGAAGGAAGAGACTGTCTGCTTGACCGTCAGCTCGCCAACCCAAGAGGTATTGTGCTCGTCTTGTGATGACCCTCCGCCGGGGCAGCTCTTCTTCCTTCATACCCAGACGCCCCGGCCAGAGGATAGCCGGGACATGGACAGCTCCTATCTGGACCCTGTGAATGGTGGCGAGGGTGGGCTTGACAGGGCTGATGGGCCTGGGCTGGAGCCCACGGGGTCAGATACCTCTCTCTGCCGCCTGTACCGCCACGTCTCACACGACTTCCTGGAGATCCGCTTCAAGATCCAGCGGTTGCTGGAACCCCGTCAGTACATGCTGCTCCTCCCCGACCATATCATGGTGAAGATTTTCAGCTACCTGCCCACGCAGTCGCTGGCTGCCTTAAAGTGCTCCTGCCACTATTTCAAGTACATCATTGAGACGTTCGGCGTCCAAGCCACGGACTCCAAGTGGAACCGGGACCCCTTGTACCGGGACGACCCCTGCAAGCAGTGTAAGAAGCACTACGAGAAGGGGGACGTCTCCCTCTGCCGTTGGCACCCAAAACCCTATCATCACGATCTGCCTTATGGACGCTCCTATTGGATGTGCTGCCGGCGGACGGACAAGGACACGCCTGGCTGCCGGGTGGGACTGCACGACAACAATTGGGTGCAGCCCTGCGATATGTTGCGAGAGAGGGCAGCCCGGAGGGAGGATGGGAGGTGAGGAGTGGGACCTGGGGGCAGCCGAGAGGGGGATTTGGGGTGGAGAAGGTCCCTCTTTTCTCTACCCTCTTCCCATTTTTCACACTCTCTCAGCTCTTCCTTGTGTGTGAGGGGGTGTGGTGTGAGTGTGTTTTACAAGAATTCTGTTGTGTTGAATTTTTTTTTAAGAGAATTGCTTGGTTGTGTTTGCTGATTTGGGTTTGGTTTCTCTCCACCTTCCCTCTTCCTACCCCCACCAAGTTACAGAAAGAAAGTTTAAAGACAAAAAATTATGTATGGAGAAAAAGAAGAAGAAAATGTATGTAAAAAGAACCACAGGGTCCTTAAAAATTGGTGGAACGGAGCAAAGGAGGAAGCTGTCTCTGTCAACTCTTGCAGCTTAACATCAGGTGTATGAAAATTGTGCAAAAAAATTAGGGAGCTGACTCTTTCTCACTGGGGCAGGTTTTTTGCAACTGGGCCCAAATTAGGCACTTTCTGTCGCCAACTGCATTTGGCTCCACTTTCTGGTTTCCCTCCCTGAATAATTTGCTTTAGAAACTAAGAGTTAATCTTTCAAGGCAGCTGATTCTGCAGACATCTGTGGGGTAATGGTGGTGTTAAAAATTTCTGTGCTCTGTTTTTCCCCCCCAAACTGGTTTCAGTCCTGTATCATTTTTCATGGCACTGACCAAAAGAACCCTGGGAACTGGAATATGGCCGAAGGATCTATCTGCCTCTCTTTACACCATAGAAGACTCAGTGTTTGTCACTGAACTACACTCCCGTGGTTCTTTGGGATAGACATGATGGTAAAATCGGTTTCACACTGGCGTCGTTGTCTACATGATTGTGATCAGGAAAGGCTGCTTGTTTTTTTTAAGACAGGTGGGGGCCCTATAAGCCTTGGAACTGGCCATACTACAACTCCTATCATTCCTGGCCATGCTGGCTTGGGGTTGACAGGAGCCAAACAGTAACTTGAGTGTGTGTCTGTGTGTCACAGATTGCTCAAACCTGCTTTAAGACATGGGAGGACAGCCTTTTCCTCACTTTATACAAATGTTGACACCCTCCACTGCCACCTATTTACAATTTACAACCAGACAAAGCGAGGCGGCCGGCTAGCAAGTAACCTTTCTGTTCTGGCTCCCTCTCTCCATCCTGTCCCATTTCTTCCTGCCTATGTTTGTGTTCTAAGTAGAAGCCTGAATCCGCCCCTTGAGTGAAATACAGGCTTCTTTAATTTTCTTCCATTTGGGTGTGATTCTAACCCTCCTCCCCCAAAACCATACCAACCAGGTCTTGAAGGAGTGTCTTTCTTGGACAACAACTCTCAGAATCCCCAGCCATCAGAGTCACTGGCCATGCCGGCTGGGGAGCCGCAGTCCAAGAAGAGAACTCTCAAGCCCTCTTACTGACACTGCGTCATTGCCTGGGTCTGCCTGTCTTCTGCCACCCCATAATTTCAGTCTCCCATGTCCTTGCTTCATGTTTTGTTCTTCAATTAAGCCTTTCCTCCTCCTCTCCCAATTGCTGATTGCTACTCTTGCCAGTCTGTCTTTCCTTACTGTGGAATCACGTGAGCCCAAGTCTCTGGTTCCAGATCCACAAAAATCTATCTCTTTTCCTGCCACGCGCGTATCTTTTGTTCCCGGGCTCCTTCCTTTAGCCCTGTGCCTCTCCCCAATTGGACACCCACCCTGGTACCAGGGACAGCCCCTCCCCATGCTACAGATCTTGGGGGAGATGCATCTCTGTTAGAACACCCTCAGTGCCCTTAGCTGAGTGCCACAAACCCAAGGGGTCGGTTTTTTGCCATGTTGTATTGAGGTGGGGCGGCTTTAAATCTCTGGTTCCATTTTACACTACCCAAGTACAATACTATGATTCCTCATGAACTGTGACAGGGACAGCCTATGGAATCCCTGGGATTTGCAGTTTAGCGAGGGGCATTTAGAATTCTCAGCAAGTGCCTGCCCAAACTACAAATCCCAGGATTCCACAGGATGCCGCCCGTGGTGGTTAAAGTAGAACCAGAGTGCTACAACGGTGTAGTGTGAAAGGGCCCCTCGTCCACACCTGCACAGAATTGCCTTTCTGTCCCAAACACCCATTTGTGAGCTGCAAAAAAAAAAAGACAGTTGTGTGTGCGCGCACATGTGTGAATGTGTGTATAAGTAGGCTTGGCGATGCTCATATTTTAAAAACTGGAATCTCCAATGCATGAATGCCTGGCACTAGAACATATCAGGCCGGATGTGGCGGCTGAACCATATCTCATTGGCTGCTGGCTGACTTTTGCTGAAAACTGCCAGGAGCTGAGTTACATATTTGGCCCACCTCCTGGCATTCCCCCACTGCATGCTGGCTCTCCCCTAGAATCACGCAAGAACTTGGTTCACTGAGCAGTCTCACCCAGGGGTTTGTGGGAGAAGGAAGAGAGGGGCCATCCCAGCTCAGGTGTTGCGCATTTTGTCTAAAAACGGCTACGCATCCCAATTGTCCTACTGGTTGTTCCCCCCACAAAGACTGGGTTTACACGTTCCAGGGCATTGCCTCATCCCTCTTTCCTCCTTACCCCACTGTCTTGGATGCTCACAGCATCGTCTTAGGGCTATGGACTCTTCAGTTGTCTTAAGGGCTTTGCACATAAGGCGTGGGGATCTTCTTTATGATGGTGCTGGGTGGTTGGACTGCTTTTCTGCGAGCCAAAAAAGGGCTGTTCTCCAACTCATTCTTCTCTTCCCATCTTTTTTATCTTGGGCCCAGGCCATTCTGGGCTTGCCATCATAATAAGAGGCAGGAGGAAGAGGACAGGGCTTGGGCCCTTGGTCTGAAGTAGGGGCAGAAAAGATACTCTGGGATTCTTGGGATCTGTGGGATTCTTGGAGGGGGTCTGTGCCTTGCCTCCTTGTGCTCTTCCCTGCTGTGTTTGCAGTTTAATAATTCCCATTTTTCTCCCAAAAGAAATGCTGGCTATCCCTTCTGATATGGAAAGATCTTTGGGGCTTTTACACACTTGTCTGGATTGGCATCTTACCTCCCCACCTGCTACCTCAGCATCTCTATGTTCTAGCCCGTGGGTGGACAATGTTTGGCCCACCCATTGGCAAAAATACTCTCCTGGATGCCTTCTGGGGCCATTTTATACCCAGTAAGGGTGTTTTTTGACCTTTCCTAGGCCTAATATGGCCCAAGAGGTAGGCAAAAAACATGGTTAAAAATGCCCCACAGCCGCTAGAGGGCATTCTGAGGAAAGTGTGGCTGTCTAAGGTCTGTTGGTAGGGGGCTAATGCGGCCCCCTACGCTCCCAACAGTTGCCATCAGGTCTGTAGCCTCCCCTCTGTTAAGTGTAATCTCTCGTCCTCAACACACACACACTGTCACAACCAACTTGCATAAGAAAATTGTGTTTGGGCCAGCTTGGGCAGGTGCGATGGAAGCTTCCAGTTTCCCCCCGCCAACGTGGTCTTTGGCAAGGTGAAAAAGAAAGAAAGAAAGAAAAAAAGATCCATTTTACCCTACCTCGGGTCTCAGTCCTCCCTGAGAAGCCTCCAGTGGGCTTTTTGGCTACTCTCCATTCCCGAGGTTGCTCCTTTGCTTTTGCAGACCTCTAACTGATTTTCTCCATTGATTCTGTGAGGCAGTTCAAGTGCCTTTGGGTATTTTCACATGAGAGAGAATGGGCCGGAGGAGCTCACCCTCACTACAGAGCTTAGAAAAGTTACTTTTGAGGACTACAGCTCTCAGAACCCCTCCTTCCCTCCCCACCCAAGCATGGCCCAAAGAAGTAACATTTCCAAGCTTAGAGACTGCAGCTCCTAACATTCCCGCCACAGCCCATCCTTGGCCATTTCCACACTAGACTGTTCTACTGCTATTATTCCACTTTCAGCATCTTATGGACTCCTAAGGTTTGCAAACCCCAGGATTCCACTGGATGTTGAAAAGTGGAATAATAGCACTAGAACAGTCTAGTGCGGAAATGGCCCCTGCCTTCTTAATTTCAGGCCCTAGGGATTTGCTTTCTGTACATTGCCTTTGGAAGTGTCATGTTCCTGCCCCAATTTTACACTACAGTCCCCTGCCTCCCCACTGTGTGTTTGCCCCCAATTTTGGGTTCTTAACAGCCATCACCTCTCCTTTCTCTCCCACAAAATCACAGTGTTGGCATCGCTGTCCCAAAATTTGACCAGAACCTGTCCACTGTCTTCCTCCCCACCACCAGCTTCACATTTTATCGAAGTCGGCAACCCTGCGCTGCTGCTCGGGTGGCAAAGCGGAATGCCTCCCTTCCTCCAGTCCTGTCCACACTGATATTTATATGCCTGTTTGTGTCTGTACCTGCGTGACATTTTTTCAAATGACTGTTGAGTGGAGAAAAAAAAAATTAAAACAGCAGGAAAAAAAATGACTTGATTTCTGACAATAGTTTTAACCTTGTTTTTGCTTACTAACAAAGGCTTCATAAGGTAGTTATTTGATATTTCACCTTCTTGCGCTGGTTTGCCAAGACAGAGTTGATGAGAATAATTTAACTATCCACATCCCACCTTTTCCCCATTTTTGGGACTCAAGGCGGCTTACAGCGTTTTTTGGGTTTTTTTTAAGTTAAAATTTCACATTAGGAATGTGGTTTAGGCATCTGAAGAAAAGGAGCAGGCAAAGTAACCAAGGAAATGCAAACACAATAAAAAGAAGCTCTAGGTGTGAAGGATTTTCAGGGTTTGACTCTTTGCAATGCTAGAAATTTGGGGACTGAAGGAAAATTTCACAGGGGCAGGATTCTTATTTGGAGGGTCAGTGCCCTCATTTTGCCCCCATCCCCAATAGCTACAGTCCTAGCTGTGACTTATCTTTGGGACAGAATCCGGGTGGCAATATACACAGAGCTGCAGTCCTTCTGCTGCAGTGTCTTCCTACCAGCAAGTTTATTGCGACTGAGCCAGATTCCAATCCCATCACAATGCTGCACTTTTACATAACCACATTTATGCCCTGTGATTATCTCTTTAGCTGTGGAAGGAGCCCAGCTGATGCATCAACAGAGCCTGCTGCTTGGCTTTTGGAGCAGAACATACCTTGAGTAGCTAAAAATATTTCTCCCTGTGGACTCCTGCCCAACAGAAATTTGCACTAGGAAAAAATAGAGAAAGATATTACCACTCTTAATGCATTTGTTTATTAAGGAGACATTTGGGATGTTCTGAGCAGCAACCCTGTTTATTTCATCTATAGTCCTGCTTCTCCTTCAAAGAGCGCAAGGTGGACCATTTTTCTTGCTTTTTCCTCATAACAACCCTGCAAGGTGGGCTGTGCAGATAGGGAGTGGATGCTCCAGTGTGACCCAGAGGGCATCATCGCCAATTGCAGATTTCAATACGGGGTTCTCCCCAGTCCTAGTCCCATATTCTAAACAGTACACCATGATTTTAAAATGTATTCTCCCCATTTGAATTATGTACGAGCTAAGCGCTTGGTTGTCACTTTCAAAGGCAAACCCATCACTTGCTCCAGGCTTAGGCTCATGTATGAACACTTTGTTGTTGTGTGCCTTTGTTTCCAACTTATGAGACCCTAAGGCAGGGCTTTCCAAATGGTGTGCCGCAACACGTTAGTGTGTCGCCTGAGGTGTGTAGGTGTGTTGCCTACAATCCTGGAAATGTATGCTATTATTTATAAATCATATATTTTTAAAAAATGTATGCTATTATTTATAAATCATATATTTTTAAAAAATATATGAAAGTTTTTCATGAGATATGTTGTGTCCCCATACATTTTGTTATTACAATTTATGTATGTGTCTGTAGCTCTTATAAGGGGTTAGTTTAACCTCCGGTTTGCTAGTAAAACTGAATTACTGTGTCGCAAAATGACGCACGGCTAAAAAGTGTCACCAACATGAAAGTTTAGAAAGCTCTGCCCTAAGGTCAACCTATCATGAGGTTTCCTGGGGCCTCACTAGACTACAAACGCCAGAATTCCACAGGATATTTCCATGGCAGTTAAAGTGGAATAATAGCACTATAACACTGCCGTGTGACAGGGAGGAAAGTCTTTCTACCATCAGCTGGCTGGATAGGGATAGTGGGAGTTCTAGTTCCAGGAAAACCGCAAGACAGATGGTTGATAAACACAGGAGATCCCACCAACCAATCCTCCTCATCAGAGGAAACCAAAGGCAGAACCCTCCAGGCCACAATGGTAAGCCTCCTTTCGGCAACAAGCAAAAACCTGGCTGCAAGTTTGGGGCCCAACAACATCCTGGCGTAGACTCAGGTCTACTGGAGTGTCGGGCCATTTCTGCACCACACTGTTCTAGTGCTATTATTCCGCTTTCAACCTCCTCTGGAACCCTGGGCTTTGCAGTTCAGGGAGGGGCCTTTAGAATTCTCAGCCAGAGAGCTTTTGGGTCTCAGGAAACCGCAAACCCCAGAATTCCACAGGATGTTGAAAGCGGAGTAATAGCGCTTTAACAGTGTAGTGCAGACATTTCCGGTTGAAGTAGAAAGCTGCCCCAGTTTAGCGGCTTAAAAAAAAAAGCCCTAATTAATTAAACAATAAACAAAGGTACATTGTAGGTTTGATTGTTTTTTTAATCACTCGCGGTCCAGATTGGTTACCCGTTTTAAGTGCCATCAAGCGGTGCCACATCACGACTCCGTTCCGAAATTCACGTGTCCTTAAAACGTCCCCTACCTCCTCCCGCTACCTTAAGCCGCGTGTCCTTAACCAGAGGAATGGGCGTGTCTTCCGAGGACTCCGCCCCTTCGCTTGCTGTGCCTCGGATAGGCTCAGAGCGAGTAGGCGGAGCTATAGTAGAAGAACGCTGCGCGCCCGCTAAAAGGGAGTGGGCGGAGCTCTCGCCCACCCACCTATCCGGTGGAAGGAGGCGGGGCTTCTTTGTGGCCACGCCCCTCCGGCGGTGGACGGGGCGTCCGGGACCCTAGAGCTAGGGGCGGGGGGCCATGCGGAAGGGGCCCCGCCGGAGCCGACCGGGGATGGGAGGCGCCCGCCAGGGGCTGGACCCCGGCGGTCTCCCCGCCGCGGCTTCCAAGCGGGGCCCGATCCACCGGCTGCGGCGCTGTTGGCTCCCTCTGCTGCTGACCCTGGCGGCCGGCTTTCTCCTGGGGCTCTACCTGCTGTTGGAAGTGGAAGCGGAGCCAGGTCTGGGGGGCAAGGGGGCGCAGCCGCAGGCGGTGCTCCCGGAGGAGAGGATGGGGGGCGGCCAGGTAAGCCGGGGGAACCTGATGCCGCGGCAGGAGGGCCGGTCCCGGGTGGGATCGTCCCTTGGAGCTGAACGGTGGCGGGTAAAAGGAAGCATTTTCTGGACGGCGGAACTCACTGCCGCGAGATGTAGCGGTGGCTGCCCACCTGGCTGGCTTTAAAAGGGGGTTGGATCAGTGCGTGGCAGAAGCGGCTAGTCAGCTGCAGTGGCAGAAGCACTACGCCGCTACGGTCATTTCCGCACCACACTGCTATAGTGCGTTTATCCCACTTTCGACATCCTATAGAATCCTGGCTTTTGCAGCTTGGGGAGGGGCATTTAGAATTCTCTGCCAAACAGCTCTTTGGCCTCAGTGAACTACAAACGCCAGAACTCCACAGGATGTTGGAAGTGGAATGATAGCAGTATAACAGTGTCGGGCGGAAATGGCCTGCATGCCATTAGCTGGAGAGAGTGCGTGGATCTTGGAACGTGGGGGTGCAGGGAAGGTCAAGCCTCCCCCCAAGACTAGGCTGGGAGGGCCCTGAGCCCTCTGAAAATGATCTGGCAAAACTGCACAACCAAGATCCTTGTGTAGTTGAATCTCCCCGAGGGGTATCAATCAAGCATCTACTAAATGATCATGCATTGAAAAAATATTAAGCAAGCTGTGGACGTTGAGTCTTCCAGAAATAAGCTGCCTGCAATCTGTCCTTTTGCCCCCTTGTTTGGGAGTAAGCTGTGATGAACACGTAGAGGACTTTTCCAAGTACATGTTGTGCTTGCAAGTGACTTCATATTTAAGGCTTTTTTGGTGATATTTTGCAAAATCAGGAGCAACCTGCCTGTCAATACTGAGCCCCCCTCACCTTAAAAATAGGACTGGGGTCCCTGGGGCTTTAGCCTGAGCCCCCAAAGTGCTCTTCATAGTCTTATGCTGTGGTTTGCAAATGAAACAAGTGAGAGGAGGAAACAACTGTGGAGAGCATTATTTAAAGAACATACTTTTTTTCACTGTATACTTCCATCCGCCTATGGTTTCTCTTACTCCTTCCCTGTGTTATAATTGAGGCAATGATCCTTTGAGCGAGGCCAGGCTGAGAGTGGCTTGTCCCCCAAGCTTCATGGCCTTGGGAATTTGAATTTTGCTTTCCCTCTCTGCTTCAACTCACATCCTTCCCCAAGCTGGCAACTCCTGGGGGATTAGATGATAATTCCCACCATTGATAATGTGAGGCCTCTTGGAGAGTAGCAAATTATAACTGTGACAGCCAACTCCTGTTAACTGTCATCAAAAACTTGGGAATAGACTAGCCCTCACCGTGGAGGCTCTTTTTGCCTTGTCTCTCAGGTTCTCGTGTCATGTTTCTGGCGTGGGTTTATGCTTCTGGTGATTTGTTTTTTTAAATTGACTATTTTAATATTATTGTTTTAAAAAAGCGATGATATCATAATATAGCTACTGTCCAGCCTTATGAGAGTTGTATCCTAACAATCTGACTCAGAATAATCATATAAATAATAACTACACTTCTGTCCTTCTGAGAGGTGGAACACAAGCCCCGAAGTCTGTCCAGCACCCAGCTGAAACGCCTGGCCTCCCAGGTAGATCTCCAGCGCCTTTGGAAAAATTACCTGCAGCCCATGCTGGTTGAGAGGTACTCCGGCAGCCCCGGGAACAAGAGAGTCCGACAGGTGAGTCACTGTTCTAACTCCACAGTGAAACTGCCCCTCTTGCTGGCCAAATTCTCCCCTCCCTTAAGTAATTTCCATGCCCAAATATTTGGAGTTACAGTCATTTATTTTCTTCTGGTCTTGGGTTCCATATGTAATCTGATATTTCTGAATTAATAACCGCAATTACAACTTAGCATTTAGAAAATTCATTTCTTGAGTTCATAGAGCCCTGCCTACAAGTTATAAAATGGAGCAGCAGAAGATATGACCTCCCCAGATATTGTGGGACTACAGTTCCCCAGCATTGAGGGATGCTGGGATAGGTAGTACAGTGCCATCTACTACTAGTAGTAGATAGTAGCAATGCGATCTGAAGGGCTGTAGGTTCTCCTAAGCCCTGAAACAGAAAAAGCAGCTAAAAAAGGACAAACTGATCTGAAGAGCAAGTAACTAGAAACGGTTTGCCAAAATTCAGCACCAGAGGACTGCCATTTTAATCATTCTTCCCATGCACCCTGCAAAGTAGGACAGTATTAGGTAAGTTGCCCCAGAACAGTGGTGGTTATACTTTGTTCTCTCTTTCCTGGAAGAATAGTATGATGCCAAGAAGAAGAGCAACTGCAGAGACTTCACTCTCTAATCCCACTAGAAATTAGATTCTGCTCCAGGGGCCCAAGGAATTGACAGCTGACAAGAGGCAGTCTTTGTCCCCTTGGTAGAGGCCATGAGTGCAAGCCACGTTAGACAGGCTATAAATTGTTGTGCCACAACAGTAATAATGTTCCCTTTCTTCCACAGCTGGGAAACTTAAAGAATAGGACTAGTGTGAGAGTATCAAGTGGTGGGTGCCGTGGAATTTGAAGTAGGGGAGTCTTCATTTTAACTCTTAGGCACAGAGCAATACCAATTCTATTGTTGTTCTAAACACTTGTGTCTTCCATAGTAGAGGATTTCTGTGAGTGAACTCACTGGGGACTAGAACCCTGTATAGCATCATGACTCCTAGTTCTTCACATTGCAGCCACCTTCTTTCCTTCTAGTTCATTACAGAAATGCTGCAAAGGCTGGCGGCTTCTTGGCATGTCGAGCTGGACACTTTCAAGGAGCGGACGCCCCGGGGTGCTGTGAGCTTTGCCAATGTGGTGGCTACACTGGATCTGGCAGCCCCCTTGCGCCTGGTACTTGCCTGCCACTACGATTCGAAGTACTTCCAACAGGACAAGCAGGGCCGGGTTTTCTTAGGCGCAACCGACTCCGCAGTGCCCTGCTCGGTGTTGCTGGAGCTGGTGACGGCATTGGACAGGGAACTGCTCAGAGCCAAGGAGCAGGTGAGAAGGACCAGAGAGGGTGTCCACTCAGGCCATTTCCGCACTAGACTGTTATAGCGCTATTATTCCACTTGCAACATCCTATGGAATCCTGGGGTTTGCAGTTTTGGGAGGGGCCTCAAAAGCCTAAACTGTAAACTGCAAACCCCAGGATTCCATAGGATGTTGCAAGTGGAATAATAGCGCTATAACAGCCTAGTGCGGAAATGGCCTTAGTGAGAATGTGGATGCAGAGACTGACTGCTGAGTTCTTTTCTTGTCTTTGGATCAGGTGGGAGCAATGGCAGCAGATGTCCCCATAGGAACACCAATATTAAGACCTGAACAAAGCAAAAATTTGGGAGGGGAGGAGTGCTGTTTTTTTCCAAAACCTATTTTCCCCAGAAAAATTCAAGGGGAAATGGAATACAGGCATACTTCAGTTAACAAAGCAAAAATGGAAGGTGGATAGATCAGTATTATATCTCAGAATATGTAATGTTTGATTTTATGTTAGAAAGAAGAACAGGGTATATGAGTCAGTCAAAAAGAGATGATTGGGTGAAGATAAACTAATAGAATAAACTCACAGAAACAGTTAAAGAATGGGGGGTAGAAAATTATAAAAGATAAATTTATAAGATTCTCTACAGCAAAGGAAAAGAGTTTTAAATAAAAATTAACTTTGTTCTGTAGAGGGGTTTGGGAGGGAGGGGTTACAGCGGTAGGAACATTAATACATATGTTATACTTATATAAATATGTATATATTTATTGGGATAATTAATTTGTTAGTCTTACGTGAAGTACCGATGGTTTTGCTGAGAAAACCCTGCAATAGATTTAGGGTTGTCATAAGTTGGAAACAATTTGAAGCACACAACAACAACACATACTTGTATTTTTATTATGACAAGGAAATGGCTATTAAACATGCCTCACTGCTTCTTCCTTTTGTAACATTTTTTATTGCACCGCTGACCGAAATCTAACAAACTGGCTTCTCTCTGGGTTAGAGTCTAAAGGTGACGCTACAGCTGCTCTTTTTCGACGGGGAGGAAGCATTCAAGGAATGGAGTGCGACCGACTCTCTCTACGGGGCACGCCACTTGGCACAGCGCATGGCAGAAACCCCCCACCGCCCTGGCGTTACCCAGCTCCAGGCCATCGTAAGTGCTTCTCTGAACCAACAACTTTGAAGCAAAAAACAGTTTTGGATAATGAGCAAAATCTTGCTTGTAAAACTTTTTTCCCAGAGTTGTCTGGATTACTTAAAAAAAAAAGAAAACAACTCTAACTCCCAGAATACCCAAAACATTTTGGCTGAGGATTCTGGGAGTTTTAGTCGAAAGAGGTTACTTGCCCAAGCTCACTCATTTTCGCTGAAACTCTGCTTCCTGCCAGGAATATCAGCCGTTTTGAAAGACGTTCTGCTTTTCTAAATAAATGTTGCTATAATATCATCAAATTACAGAGCTCATTTGAGATCATCCCATTTATCCCCTGCTCTGTGCAAAGTATGCATATAAATGAGTTAATTAAGCAAATGAATTGTTAATTGCCATCAGATCAACTTTGGGTGATTGTAACCATGTGAACCGAGAGATGTCCAAGACACAAGTAGTTCCTCTCTGTCATTTTGCCCTAACAACAACCTTCTGAGGTAGGTTACAGAAAGAGAATAACTAGTTCACAGCAAGGGCAGTGTAACCGTGAAGCAGATTGAAGTAGTTGCCTCAGATGACAGATGCTTGGAAAGAATGAAGATCCTCTAAGGAGGATGAGGAAATGCATCTTGCAGATATCAGAAGTGTTACGATCCCATTTCTTCTTTGCAGTCTCTTTTTGTCCTCCTGGATCTGCTGGGTGCAAGACAGCCAACCATCCGAAACCACTTCCCTGCTACAGCCGGTTGGTTTGAAAGGCTTCTTGGCATTGGTAAGACCCAGAGACCTTAAGGAGAACTGGGGTGGGGTGGGGTGGGGTGGGGTAGCAGAATTTTTAGGCGTTCTTGTCCCAGCATATTCTGTCCTTGCCTTACACTTCTCTGGTAAAAGGCTTGCAATATTTAACTTGATTGTTCATTTGCTTGAAAATCTTTGTATGGGTTTTTTAAAAAAACTGGTCTGCGATTCATCGGGCAGTCAGCTTATTGAATTTAAGGATGTACATATTTTATGAAAACTAGGAAGTGTGGCATGGGGAAGGGCATAACAGAGTTGGGGAGCTCATGTTTTGTATGCGGAAGGTCTGACATTCAGTTCGGGCTTCTGAAAGACCCTCACTCCCTCTGTGAGTCTGCCCAAGTTTTAAAATCCTTGGGTGAGTGCTTTCTCTCAGTCCCATCACCATCACAGGGATGTTTAATGAAGATGCAAGAGAGGACTTTCTCAGTGGCTGCTCCCAGACTACGGAACTCCCTCCCACAGGAGAGTCACTTGGCCTCCTCTCTGCTCTTTTTCTGCCAGCAGCCAAAGATCTCTTTATTTAGACAGACTTTGGGCTCTTAAGTCGTATGGTGGGAGGGCATTTGCATAGGATGTACTGTGGTTTCATAACTTTTATTACAAAGTGTTTCAATTCTGTCCTTCTAGTAGAATTGTTTAATTATCAATCAATACATTATTTAACTGAAACCACAGTGGATTAATTTAAACTAATCCCAACCTCTTTGGATTGAATTATTTAATTCAAGCCACTTTGGGAGAAAGGTGGGGCGTAAGTGGAATGGATGAATGAATGAATAATTAATTAAAAACTTTTGCACAGTAAAGTTTTATCTGTACTTTGCTTTAATTTGTTATAAAATGCCTTGAGTGCTATGCTGGAAGAAAGGCTATATAAACTGAACAGCTACCAATCAGGGAAAATAGTACTGAACTGGGTGGACCAACAGCCTGGCTTAATATAAGGCAACTTCCTGGAAAAAGCATTTCTTCTTTTCTTTTGTGTGAGAAGAAATGCCTGTTTTGAGATGACTGTTGTTAGGCCCAGTGCTCAGGAAAGTACCTTTTTTGGACTACAACTACCAGAATTGGAAGGGTGGAGTCTGGCAGTTGTGGTCAAAAAAGTTACTTTCCCCAGCTCACCTCATACCTAAAAAATAAAACACCCCTAATTTAAAATCTGAGCAAAGAAACCTTGCTGTTGAAAACCCACTCCTTCTCCACTTATCCTGCAGAAGCTAGATGACCCCCTGCCCTCCAGAGGCTTTGAACTCCAACTCCCATCAGCCACAGCCAACCAGGGACTGTGGGCATTATAGTCTGTGACACTGCATGGGCACCACCAATCCTGTTAGCACTTTAACCTTGATTGTGCCAAGGACATCAGCTTGGCATTGCCCACCAAAGGGCTTGGTAGGCTTAAGCCCTTTTGTTGCGTTCTGCAGAAAAGCGGCTTCATCGGTTAGGCCTCCTGGAGTCCCACCCACAGGAGCAGCTGTATTTCCAGAAAGATCCCATCTACAACTTCATTGAAGATGACCACGTGCCCTTCCTCCGGAAAGGTATCTTCTCCTCCTCCTCTCTCTTTTTCTCTCCCTGCTCCCCAGAGCTTGGAAATGTACATTTGTGGACTGCAGCTCCCAGAATCTTCCAGCTAGGATGGCCATTGGGCATGCTGGAAGCTGTAGTCCAAGGCTTAAATCCTCTTGGTGATTTATGCCTGCCTCCCCATAATGTATGTAATGTACAGTACGTGTAGTGGTGTGAATGTTGGACTAGACTTCTGGAAGACCAGGGTCTTGCTTAGCTACTGGGTCACCTAAGGCAAGTCGCGTTCTCTCAGCGATAGAAGCAAGTAAAGGCAAGTACCCTCAGAATAAAGCAAGAAAACTAAAATAGGATCCCTGTAAGTTGTAGCTTACTTGAAGGCACATAACAACAAATGATGCTGTGTAGATATGTTGCTTTTTCTTATGAAGACATGTCCGTCCCCTCCTTCCATGTGCAGAGAAACCCTTTTAACTATGCAGTCCTCGTATATCATCCTGAACTTTCGTAAGGCTTTGCTAATCTAACTTCAGGGCTGTCTTTACAACCTTAAAAACCAGAAACTTGCCTCTTTTCTAAAAAGAAAAATAGAGTGTTTCGGGATGTTGCTCAGTAGAGTAATATTGAACTTCCATGGAATTGCAAATGGTCATGAACATGTGTGTGTGTGTTTGCCTTTGTGAAAGGTGTTCCCGTCCTTCACCTCATCGCCACTCCTTTCCCAGATGTCTGGCACACGATGGAAGACACAGAGGTGAATCTGCACCCACCCACTGTCCATAACCTGTGTAAGATCCTGGCTGCTTTCCTAGCAGAATACCTGCACTTGTAAAAGGATGGAATCCATTTAACTCTGACAACTTGAGAAATGATCACCTGGAACAGCCCTCAGGGAATACTGTTACAAGAGTGATAGAAGTGCTTACAAGGGACCTGATTACGACCTTGTAAAATTTTTGACTTGTAATCCAAGGGGAATGCATGATATGGGGAAGATCCATAGATGCTGTGGGGAAACCATGAACTCCTGCCTGGCATGTTGAGCCAGGGGTCCTACAGGGAGTGTGGCCAAGCAATCAAGAGGGCCACAGTCTGTGGGTGGAATCTCCAAGCTGCTACTGATTAGGGAATGCCAGAAGGAATAGTGCTAGGAGAAGGAGGAAAACCGAAGCACTTCCTTTTTCCCTTGAAAATTTTGTTTTTGGCAGAGCAAGCATTGCCAAACATATGAAGAAGGTCATGTCTTTCTCACTCCCTATAGGAGTGTCTTGGGCTGTCTAGATCCAGCCTGGTTTGTGTCTTGGTCTTGTAGCCCAGAGGTGGGCAAAGCTGTTTGATATTGATGAACTGCCACTTCCAACATTCCTCAGCATTGTCTGTGCATGCACAATGGAGGAGAAAAGTCAGGCAGTGAAGACGTGGTTGCTCTGGGCTCCAAGGGGAAGGGAAAAAGGAGTATGCACACCCTTAGTGAGTGCACCCTCAGTTCTTCTCTCTTCTGATCTGAGACCAACTGTTTCTTCATCGTCTGTATTGCCTCCCTCTCCACAAGTAAGCAGCAGCAGTAAGTCCCCTCCCCGGGCTTGACAGCTTCTAGAGTAGCAAGGAAAAATTTCAGGAACTATTTAGCAACATCTGAAGGTCTGCATTTTGCCCACTTCGGATCCAGACATTCTTTGGTCACAACTCCAACAAGGTACAGACTGCTAAAAATAATAATCTTGCGTCAAAGTTCCTTTCCTGAGCCATTTTGAAGAAGACGACCTCATTTTGTGGCTGCATCCTGAAACTGTCCAGTTGCTCCATCTCTTGGTTTTTCCTAGATATTTGGATTGTGATGGAAGCAGCGTGCCTTCCAGGATGGTCTCAGCTGCCTACCTTTGCCTCCGTCCCCTGCCTGTTCAGAAAAAATGTTTCTCTGTTCTTTTAAAGAACGTTGTCTGGCCTGAAGGCCTTTTTAGATGTGATGAAGTTCCCATACAGGAAAGTGTTGTAAGTGGGAGATAAATGGTCAGTCTTTCACAAGCTATGTCTGGAGTCTCATTGTGGCAGTATATGTCTGGGTTGTGCCAATGAGGGTACTTTTTACATGCTTACATTAAAGGATTTCCGGTACCTGCTTCACCTCACAGCAGGTTCTCTTCCTTGTACTCTTTTGTAATCTTCTTGTTCAAGGACTGCAACCTGTAAATCATTTACTATGTGTCCAGCAAGATTGGAATGTTCTGCAACTGGTTTTTGCTATTTCTAATGTTAGACTTGTGTCTGTTAATCCTTTTATATAAAGGATTAATGGATACAAATCTGACTTTAGAAATGGGAATACCCAAAAACCAGTTGCAGAACATTGAGCAAGGAAAATACAAAGGAAGACTAGATGAAGAAACTGCTAAATTGTGTTATATCCACAAATTCCAATCCATCAGCAGAGGTATGAACAAAGACAATGGCTTCATGGCACACTACATGTATTAATACAAGAATCTTTTCTGGTGCACATGTAACAAAAGGATTATTTTCAGAGAGAGTTTTTAGCTGGCTTTTGGTAAGCTTTTAGTTGCTTTCACACATCCACACTGACTGACTCTTACACTTAGCACAAGGCCAACTTAAAGAGGAGCAGGGGGGAAAATGCGTGCAAGCTTCCACAATCCACAGGTCACTTCACACAACATGTTGCAAAAATTAGTGGGAGGAAAAGAGGAAAGAGTTTCTTTTCTTTCTTTTTTTAATAGACCTGCTCTTAAAGTCTCTATGTGCTCAGCATGCCTTGATTTGGATCTTAGGTTGCATCTGGTTTTTTATCAGCTGGATCACAGGCACAATTTGTAACATATCCTTTCCACAAGGAGGCAGCAGAAGCGCATAGATGCATGAACATGAAGCGCATGGTGACCTTGCTGTAACAGTTGTTGGATCAGTTTGGAGAGAGTAGGAAGCTTGCAGCCAGGGGTGTAGCTACCAGGTTGTGGGGAGGTAAGGGCATTGCCCTCCAAAATAAGAATTCTGTGCTTTCAATGAAATTTTCCTTCAGTCTCCAAATTTCTAGTCTAGCAGAATCTTAAAATTTCAATCTAGTGTTTGAAACGACTGTTTTAGGCATCCAAAGAGAAAGGGTCAAGTAAAGTGACAAATGAAAGACAAACACAGTGAATAGAAGAGCTCTAAGCGTGAATGATTTTCAGCGTCTCATTCTCTGCAGGTTCAGAAATTTGGAGACTCTAAAGAAATTGTATTTGGAAAGGCAATGCCTTTGTACTCTCCACCAGTAGCTACTGGTGAACCTCCCCCATCTTCCTCTTCACAGCTGGCCAGATGCAATTTCTACACAGATCTGAGTCCCTTCCTTTGAAAACTAAACCTCCCAAATCACGGATGCAGTAGTGACCCATTTGGGGTGGTCCCAGGGAAGTTTTGGATGCGTTATTGATGACTATGGCCATTTCCACACTACCCTGTTATAGTGCTATTATTCCACTTTCATCATCCTATGGAATGCTGGGGTTTGGAGCTTAGGGAGGGGCCTTTAGAATTCTCAGGCAGAGAGCTCTCTGGCCTCAGTAAACTACAAACCCCAGAATTCCACAGGATGATGAAAGTGGAATAATAGCACTGTAAAAGTGTAGTGTGGAAATGGCTTAGGACTCAAGATAGCTGATAAAATTTAGCACAAATGCAAAAAGGAAGCACAAAGATCAAAAAGGAATTCAAAAATTACTGAGAAAATGCATTTAAACTGTCTGCGGAATTAAAACAAATCAATTGAAAGGGCAAAAGTTAAAAAAACACACACGCAGTTTGAAGTTAGCTCCCAAAAGCCTGCCAAAATGGAAAAGTGACAGAAGCGTAGCAGTTTTTGGACTCTCCTTCAAGGCTTGGTGACAGGCGGTGATGTAGACTCGAACCGATTGACCAGGACTCAAGTCCGACTTGAGTCGCTTTAGTGACTCGACGTGGACTTGATTTGGCAATAAATGACTGACTGACTCAACTCGAGATTTGTATATTATTAGCGAGCGACTTGCTGCGCTTGGTCCGGTCCCATGTAACACATTCGTCCAGAAGCCTTACGGCTTTGAACAACGCTTCTGTCTGTTCTTCCCTACTGGGTATGTGATGCTCTGCCTCGAGCCCAAAATGTGGGTGCATTTCTCAGAGGGGAACAGCGAACGTGTTATGCAATGAGCTGGAGGAGGAGGGATCCTTCCTTCTCGATCTTTTGGAGCTTCAGTCATGAGGAGTAAGAAGGATCCTATTCGCTGCTTCCAAAGCTGCAGGCTCTTTTATGTCCGTTAATACAAAAGCCTCCAGCTTTGCGAAGGATCCCATTCCCAACTTCCGAAGGTGCGGATAGCAAACTCGGAAATGTGGAGGGCCGATTCTGCTTCAGTGGTTAAAAATGACTTTATTTGACTCTTGTCTAGAAATTCTGGAGTATAGGTTGGGGTGTAAAGTTGGTTCCCAGACTTGACTTGGAAGTATCTTGCAAGGACTTGAGACCTGAAGGTAGAGACTGGAGACTTGGCTTTCGATTCAGAATAAAAGACTTAAATCCATCACTGGTGACAGGGAACGGGAGGATGAGGGCCTGCCTTTTCACAATGGCTACTACGACACTGTCAGAGATGGCTTGCTAGGCCTTGCTCTTTGTTGCCATGGCAGCCACCGCCATTTTCCCCTCTCCTGCTGCTACCTGCGGCAACACAGCTGAGCTACTCAGCAGGATTGCGGGCGGTGCAGGGACATTATTAACGCGAGGCACTCACAAAACTTATTGCCGACAACACAAACCTCCTGGCATTTGGTAAGGCATAGTCTGATAAGAACCCTTATCCTGATTTAGTCCTCTGGTTAAACGCTTGAACCTCATCAGGAATGGTTAATGGCTGCTTGAAGAAAGACTTCGTTTTATTGTGAGGTTGGGCAAATACGTCTTTGTTACTCGCAGCTGCATGATTTGAAACATTTCGGAAATTTTCAAGCCCAGATCAACTGCTTACAATAACCTTATTACCAGCGTTGGCCATAATTCCAGCCTTACCGCAGGTTTCTATACATGTTGTCACCATAATTCTTGGTTCTACCGCTTTCTGAACGGATAGAGACCAACCAAGGTTGCTGTGTTGACCTGAGGAAAATTACCCTTTTGGACGACGAGGCCCAGAATCCCCAGCCAGCACTTGGGAGTTCTGGGCCTTGTAGTCCAAAAAGTAATTTCCGCAGACTCCACTTTATTATGATTTTTAAAAAAATTGTCCATCCAGTTGACATCTGGTGGCTTCCATGTCAGTGAGGTGATAGACCAGTTCTGGGTTTTAGTATGAAGTTCAAAGGAGCCGTCCAAGCTGCTAAGCTTATTTGGCAGCTAGAGTTCAGCACCTTAGGTAGCTCCTTTAAAGTTCAGACTAAAATATGGAGCAAACAGGGAAGCTACCAGCCACTGCTTGTCCTTCCTTGAAGTGGCAAGAAATACCATCTGCATTGTTCTCCTTTGTATTGTTATAAATTCCACAGCAGATATTGCAGAATTTGTTTCCAAGAACAGAAACAATTGATGTATTTCTGTCAACCAGGAACATTCACTCACAAAAACCATTCCAGTTTATCAACCATTGTTGGTATTTGCATAATTGAACTGCTTTGTACTTGTCTCAAAGCCCTTTTCAGCTCCTCTCTCAAATGTTCCTTCTTTAATGCATTGCTGTTTTTCCTTCCTCTTTTAAGCCTTCAGCTGTCATGGGATGCTTTATCTCAGTTCTCCTTTCTCGAATAATGAGCAAGGTGGTTAAATGCCGCTTCTTTGCCATAATAGCTACTTTGCTGTTATCTGGAACAAGGCTCCTCCATCATGTTCGTAGGCTAGTTAGAGAGGCAATTTCAATCAATTACTTTGCTTCTGAAGACCCTTCATTAGAAAGGACCTATTTAGTGCAGGAATAGTTCTTTGTCCTTCCCTTTCTCAAGAGGGGGAAAGAGAGAGAGAGGAAGCATTAGCTTAAAAAGATATATATAAAATCGATTCACTGTAATGGGCAAGCAAAATCTATGGCTGAGATCGTCTCAGTCAGGGCAACAAGAAAACTCACTCCATGTCTACTGATGTCTGAGCAGCCATCTCCCTTCCAGGCCTCCATCTCTTCAGGTAGACCTTTTGTGCCGGTGTGCAGGCAGAGCTTTGCAGGGCCACGTTATCAACAGTTCAACTGGTGCAATTGCTCCGTGGCCTTAAACTCCTTAATCTGGTCTTGGTAACAAGCACAGAAGGAAGGGGCTGTTGATAAAAGGGTGACTTGGAGATCCCTCATTCCTAGGGTGGCTGTAAGTTGAAGTTAATAGCACAATGACAGCGGAAGGATGGAAAGCAAAGCTGTCTTTGTTGGCCAGGAAAATGGACTTGCTGTTCCTGAGCCACTCAAAATAACTCAGCTTTCTCTCTTGAGAGAGCTGGCTCTCCTACTATCATGATGACATCAGGGGCCATTTTACCCTCCTTCTCCATCACTGCCTGCATGACTATCAACACCTTTGCTGTAACGGCCTCTATCATCATCATCGTTGTATACCATTTGGTATCATATGCATGAAGGTCAGCATACAAACTCAACAGATGGGATAATAAAATGCAGCAGATGACACCATACTACTAGCAGAAAAGAGCAAAGCTTGTTATTGAAGAAAGTCAAGGCAGAAAGAGCAAAGACAAGTTTAGAGTTGAACATTAAGAAAACAAAGGTAATGACCACAGATGATTGACATAAGTTGAAGCAGATGAAGAAGACCTTGAAATAGTTCAGGATTTTCCACCTTGGCTCAGTCGTTAATCCAATTAAGACTGCAGTCAAGAAACCAGAAGAAGACTAAGGGCAGCTATGAAGGAACTAGGCAAGATCCTAAATTGTAGAAATATATCATTGAATACTAAAGTTAGGATGATCCATGATATTTCCATTTCTATGTATGGTTGTGAAAGCTGGACAGTGAAGAAAACTGGTAGGAAGAAAACTCATTTGTAATGTGGTGCTGGAGAAAAGTTCAACAGATACTCTGGACTGTTTAAAAGACCAATGAATGGGTCCAAGAGCAACTCAAGCCTGAACTCTTCCTAGAAACCAAGATGACTAAACTGAGGCTGTCGTACTTTGGACATATAATGTGAAGACATGACTCACTAAAAAAGACAGTAATGGATGGGAAGGTAGAAAGCAGCAGGAAAAGAGGAAGACTGCCTTACAGATGGATAGACTCAAACAAGGAAGGCAGATCTCTGAATCAGCAAGTGCTGAGCAGGGCAGCTGAGGACAGAGTGGCTTGGAGGTCTCACAGCCATATAGTTATAGGTTGAGTTTGACTTTACAGCAGTTTACAATGCATGAAGGTCAGTTTAAAAATGTTTTTCTCAATAAAGAATAGTTTTTGAGACTTTGGAATGGAGAAGAGGTGGCCTGCTAGGCATTGCATCCTGCAACTGCTATCACCTTTCATTGTTCTGCTGTCTGGGGCTGATGGGTGTTGCAGTTCAAAAAGCTCTGGAGAGCCTTAGTTTTCTCATAGACAATAGTGTGAAGAGAAGGTTCACAGCTACCTGAAGGGGCATGATGAAATGCAAGGAAGGGGAATCTATACAATCTCAAAGGAAACTGGAGGTTGAATTTATAAGCAATGGTTACTGCTCTTGGGAAATATCCTGGGCACCATCTTCGAATCCTTGTATTTCACCTTTTAATTAAAGAAGAACAAGTCTCACTCTTTTTTAATTAAGAAGATGCAAAGAGAAACTCAAGCCGGGAACTAGCAGTTATTCAATAAAATGGAAATGTGCTCTGACCAGGGATTATTCAGATCAGTAAGCCCAAAGGCGTTTTGAGGGATGATTAGCAAACATGTGGCAATTTAGGGAAAAAATGTTTTTGAATATTACGGTTTTATGAACACAATTAAAGAAAGAAACAATTAACAGGCTTTTTATAAAAAGCTCAGGTTCATGCTATTTAAGATGGGCTTAGGGTGGCACCTCTACCCTACCATTTTTCCTTTCAAAGCACTCTGCAAAACGTTTCACAATTGGCTTTCTGGATTTCATTTTTCTGTCTTTGATATGTACTGGAGAATTTGTGAATCCTTCCCCTTACTTGTTGATTTGGTGTTGTTTGTGAAGGGAGGGACACTGGAAATGATGAGAGGGTCCTGGGTTGTCCAGTTAAGATGAACAAATAGAATCCTGAAATTAGACAGATTGTCTTCTGCCCATGGAAAAACTGGAGAGAATTACCTTCAGACAACTGTTTTCAGCACCTTGGACAGATCTTTGTTCTTTTGTACCTTCAACTCATTTCTGACCTATGGCGACCCTAAAACCAACCTGTCGTGGGGTTTGCTTGGCAGGATTTATTCAGAGAGAGTTTGCCTTTGCTTGCCTCTGAGGATGAGAGAGTATGACTTACCCAAGGTCACCCCAGGAGTTTCCATGGCTCAATAGGGATTTGAACCCTGGTCTCCTAGAGTTGTAGTCCAGCAAAGTTTTTGGCCTTGTTAAAAGATATCTGCAGCAGCCATCAAACCCTGGGTAAATCTGGATCTAAGCAAAGGTTGATCCACCTTGGAACTTACATATTGCTTCACACTAAGCTGGGAAAAGTCTAATCTGTCTCTGAGCTTAGACACTGCTATGCACAAAGCTGGCCTTGCGTTTGAAAAATACAGTTTGCAAAGGAACTCCTGCAAAGCTAATTTATATTTTTAAAATGCTGCCAGAAGGCTTCTAAACTCCCAGGCAGCAACCTCGGCATTACAATTACTTGATACTTTACCAAAGCTAAGTCTGCAAGAGACACTGTGCATCGCATGTCCCTTATTTAAATAATAATTTTAAAAATCTTACAGTTAGCAGAAAGGTTTCAGATGGATATAAAAACATATGGAATTGAACTTAAAGAGAAAACTGGAGTAATTAAATGACTGTTCGAAAATCCGCTTCATTTACTTGCCCAAATATATCAAGAAATACTACGTCAGGAGAGGCAAGAAGAAACAGTAAAGGCAACAATGATTTTATGGGCACAAAATATCGGACATTCAATACAATTAGAGTCTTGGGAGCAGAGCTGGAAAAAAACACAGAAATTTACAGTAGCACAGAATTTGAAAGAGAACTATTACAAGCTATTTCATATATGGTACATGACACCAGATAAATTAAAAAAGGTTTATAATACAGGTACTGGACAATGTTGGAAATGTCAGAATGAGGCCGGTACGATATATCATATGTGGTGGACATGTCCTAAAGCTAAGAAATATTGGACTGAAATACATAACAAAATATATAAATTAATGAAAGTACAGTTTGCTAAGTTACCAGAATTGTATTTGTTAAATATGACTGATGTGTTAGAAGGTACTGGTATAAAGAAGTACTGGAAAATATTACTGTACATGATAACAACAGCTCGTATTGAATATGCAAAGATGTGGAAAACTCAGCAAATACCCACATTAGAACAATGGTGGGGTACACTGATTGAAAACAAAAATGCTGATATGGTCTCTCAGAGATTAAAAGGGAAATCAGACGAAGAGATACAAAAAGAATGGCAAATTGTAATGGGTAATGGCTGGGTACCATCAGATGGAAATCTGTGATTCATGATTTAAGATAAATTATGAGGGGGCTACAGGATATATATCACGAAGCGGGAATATGGAGATGGAAATGCTAGAATCAACAAGTAATAATAGCACTAAAATGTAGTACAATATTTTAAGCATGTTAAGAAATATTGATAATGAAATCTAGATCAGTGTGGAAGATCAGAAATATTTCAAATAAGTTGACAGTTATAATTGTTTGTTTTATATCTGAATTTGAATAAAATGATTATAAAAAAAATCTGTATGCAGATAGGCGAAGAGCAAATAGCTGGCTAATGGGCTGTTCGCCTTGCTTGCTTGTGCATGTATAAATTTAATGTGATCAGGTAGCACAGAGGTGCTTGAACATGGGTGTCATTTTTTCCCCAGAGCCTAAAGCACGCATTTCAAACAACAAAAGGTGGGCTGAACTAGTCACTGGAGGCTCCTTCCCACTTCTAAGCAGAGTTCTGGATTCAGTTCTGGAACTGGGTTTAGTGCTAGGCCTCATAAAGATTTTATTTGGCTTCCAACACTGACACATGTTACAGCAATAAGATAAGCTTTATTGGTGGTGAAAGATTCAGCTGAGAAAGACCCCGGCCCTTTTGCTGATGGGGTCTTCTCATGCCCGTGGTGGAACTGAGCCCCTAAATAACTCATTCTACTCAGATTGTCCCTGGCTAGAGACCAAATTCATATCCTCTAAAGAGAAACTAGAGCTTCTCTAAAGACCAGATTCCTTAGATTAACAAGCAACTTAAAGGCACACACGCATACACATACCCACACACCCACACTGCAAATCTGATGCAGATTGCACAGTATCAGTAATACAAACAGGCTAAAATTAATGCAAATAAAAATAAACCTTGTGCGGTTGTTGCTGCTGCCATCATTGTTAATGACTTTATTCATACCCTCCTTTCACCCAGAATTGGGACCCAAGGCAGCTTGCAATTTTAAATAGGTGTGATATAGCTGAAAACATACAAAGCTCAACATTAGAACATAATCAGACTATTTGGGATATTAAAACAATTTAAAATATACACTTAAAAAGCAGTTAACAACAGTTCAATAAAAAAAAATGCAACACCCTCTTAAAAAACATCTCATTAAAAATCTCCCATTCTAAAAGTCTTCTGGGGAAAAAGAAGTCTTTACCTGCCAATAGAAGGCAGCAAAGAAGGATTTCCAGGGCCTAGCGGCAGTCACTGAGAAGGCCCTGTCTCATATCCAGATCAGCCATGCCTGTGAAGATCGTGGGACCAAAAGAAGAGCCTTTCACAACGATCTCAAGAGAAAGGTCTGTACCTTTCTATACTTGTCCCTATGGCAGGAGCTTTTAGGGTCCAGCAACTGTCCTCTGAGAATTTTTACACAGCATTGAGAAGGCAAGATTTGTGAAGCATGAGCATTTTCCCCCCAAATGCTATTTACATTCCCAGCATGCATGCTGTTTGTTTTTGGAATAATGTTGCTACTTTAGAGACCAGTGGTGGGTGCCTTATAGCTCTTCCTTGTTCAATTTGCACATTTTAAAATAACATACGCTCCCAGCATCCTCCCCTGCCAAAGAATCTGACCCTGCGAAAGGCTGCCTCAAGATCCTCCAGTTCTTTGGAGAAGCAAAAGTAGAAGTAATTTCCATCAGGGCAGTATTTCTATCCCTTGTGATAATTGTACAGCTCAGCTCAGCTCCTTTCTAATTAACCTACAGCTTCAGCTACATACAGAGGAAAGGCCAGCCTCACTTCCAAAGTTGTTGCTGCTGTTGTTGTTATATTTATTTGTATCCTAATTTCCTCCCAGAATTGGGGTTCAAGACAGCTTAAAGGAGCAATCAATTAAAAAAATGCAAAGAGCGAATATTGAATGGAATTAAAACAGAATTAAATAGAGTTGACCATGACATGTTCCTGCATGTATGAGAAGGGGGAGGTAGCAAGTACAGGATCAGAATTGAAAATGACTTGGTTGGAGAGTTGGGACCAAACTAACAAAACTAATGAATTTCAACAGGATAAGTGCAAGGTACTACATCTAGGCAAGAAAAATGAAATACAAAAGCATAGGATGGCTTGAAAGCAGTACATGTGACAATGATTGAGGTGTCTTGATAGGCCACAAGTTAAACAGGAGTCTCAACAGTGTGATACAGCAGCCAAAAAGGTCAATTCAGTTTTGTGTTGCATCAGCTGGAAAGTAGTGTCCAGATCGAGGGAAGTGGTAGTGCCCCTGTCTTCTGCTTTGGTCAGACCTCACCTGGAATCCCGTGTCCAGTGCTAGGTGCCCACGTTCAAGAAAGATATTGACAAGTTGGAACATGTCCAAAGAAGGGCTACCAAGATGATGACAGGTCTGGAAACCAAGCTTTATGATGAATGACTGGTGGAACTGGGTGTGCTTAGTTTGGAAAAGAGAAGAATTATAGGTAACATGACAGCTATCTTTAAATATAGACCACAAAATCATAGAATTGTAGAGCTGGAAAGACCACAAGGGCCACTGAATCCAACCCCTCTCAGATAAATACGCTTACATTTGTAGGTAGAAGATGGAGCCAGCTTCTTTTCTGATGTGGGCCATCTTCTTTTCAAAGAAAAGTAATAGCAACATCTGGCATATTTAAAAGAGCAAACGGCAACCATCCAAAATTATTGCCAAGATGACCCCAGGATGTCAGCACGGTGGTGAAGTCTAGGTTTTATTCCAGGCTTTAAGAGCACTATCCAGAGTGCTGAATTTTAGCCCCCAAATAGGTTCAGGACCTTGGATAGTTCCTTAAAAGTTCAGAGTTACCTATAGTGGATTCATCTCAAAGCTGATTTGGAAACTACCAGTGGCCCCTACGCTGTTTGAATAAAAATGTACTTGCCTGCCACCACAAAGGACAGCAAAAGTGAGTGAGATGACTTTCCTTTTGGCAAGGAATTACGAAGCCCGGGGGCAGCTACCCAAGTTAAGTTTTTTTTCCCGATGTGTATGTGGATTCCATTTTAATCACAGACCCATCCAGCCTACACGAGGAAGTTACTTTTCTACTGCTTTCCCATGGTGGCAGCTAAGTCAGCTCCCTGCTCACCAATCTACTTTATGAGCCTGACAAGCTGAAAACAAAACCCAAAAAAAAGCATTCTTTCTGCTATTGATATGTGTGGCAATGTGTACGTGCTTGCACACACACACTGCTTGCAAAATGTCAAGATCTTCTCCAGATAGCAAGAGTCCAGCATGTAAGTCTTGCTTTTGATTTTTGTGATGAGAAGGTAATTACAAGGGTATGCAGCAAAGGCAAATCACTCATAAGCAGGCATCTTGTTAGTGGCATATGCAGGTGTATGCTCACTCTACACTGGTGCATGGCTATTTTTTTTTTTTTTTTTTGGATGCTATAAAGCTTTGCATCTCCCAGCTTGGCACTTCTGTTATTGAAAGGAGCTCACGTGTGGGGTTGATCCTGTGGACAGAATTTAGACTTCATTGCCATCGGAAAGTGAAACACATTAGCAACTAAGAGGTGAATCCCCATCCTGTTTTGTTGGGCATCAGTCTCTGCAGGCGATGGAGGTTTGTTCTCCTCTCATTGAGGATGCAGAAAACTAACATTTCCATTGCCCTCCTGTCAGCAATCTCCTGGTGAGCAGGGATCTTGCTTCTGATTGTTGTACCAGAGTCTGGATTCACACATGAGGTGGACTTGTTGCCCTATTCACAGGTAGCCACCATTAAATGCCCTCAATTTTGGGGTAGGGGCTGTCCAGGGATTTAAGTCAAAATGGTTCACCTGGTTGGGTTTTGATAGCATTGTAAGAGATTTGAAGGTGATATTTCACTGCAGTTTTTAAAACTTTTTTTTGGCAGGCTTCCAAGGTTTTGGAGATATCCCATAGGTCTTCTTTGGCAGCTGCAAAAAGTGGGGTCTAAGAGCCTCATGTGAGCCATGGGTCATACTTTACCTCTCCCTGGTGGACAGAGCATCTTTCCTTCCTTCCACCTGGATCTAGGAGGATGGGTGTCCTAGCCGAAAAGGAAATCCAGAAGCAAAGTGCAGCTTCTGTTTACATCACTTTGCAAGGAACTGGGTGGAATAACCTCCCCCAAGAGAAACTCTTTTGCATCTAAAGGCAAAGAAGCCCAGGGTTGGTCGGTGGGTGGGTGGGAGAGAGGTAAAGGGAAGAAAGAGGTTGATAGAGCTTGCAAGGCCTTTCTTTTTGGGTGAGGGAAGGCACTCTCCTGCTTGTCACTCCAGCTGCCATATCGAAGGCAATTCTCCAAACAACCTTAATTGCAGCATCTCAGGGTTTGTTTGTTTGTTTGTTTTCTCTCTCTCTCCCCTCAGCTGGGTTTCTGTGTTCTCCACAGACTCCTGACACTGCTGTTAGCCTCTTTCCAGCTAGCCCTCAGAAAGTCCAGCAAACAAAAAACAGGCAGGCTGGGTTTGTAAGAAATACCTTGCCTTGCATCATGGAAGCTACTCTCTTTATAGCCTCATTTTCCTGCCCTGGAAAAGTGTTCCCATTCAAGCCCACCCACAACCAAAGGTTATTCCAAGCTCTTTCACTTGGGCAACTTCAACACTCCACAGCCCCTGGGATACTGAAACTAGGGGTTTGATGGTGGTTACAGGGTCCTTGGCCATTTCCACACTGGACTGTTATAGCGCTATTATTCCACTTTCAACATCATATGGAATCGTGGGGTTTGCAGTTTAAGGAGGGGCCTTTGAAAGATGCTTGAACTGCTCCTCTTTTTTTTTTAGTATAGGAACCTATCTCTCTTTTTGCATGCTATTTCTGCCTGTGGTGCTAAATTTTCTACTAAACTAGTAATGCCCAGGAACACATCAACTTCATCAGTTAAGATACAACTAAGAAGAAGAAGAAAAAAAGAAATCCTCAACATTTAGAAGCAGTGTACCCTGAACAGAGCAAGGTGATGGAGAAGACAGTGTGGGAGGCTTATTGCCTTGCTGTGTCTATTCTGATCTTCTTGGAAGCATCTGGTTTTCAGAAGCGGGATTGTTGGTCAACATGTCCCCACTTTGGTCTGATGATCACAGCACATAACATTCTTATGTCTCAAAGGAAGCCAACAGCTTTTGTTATCTTCAGAACCCATTTAATGCTTCCATTATCATGTCAGCTGACAAAACATATTGGCTAGCAGGCAATACAGATTGGTGCTGCGTGAAGTGAAGGAACAGAACATGAAGTGGCTGAGCCAAAAAATTACTTCAAGATTAAAATGGCACAAGTCGGAATCTCAGTAATGCACTGACGGTAGAAAATAGGGTGCATCACTTGGCTGATTCTTTAGGCTCCCTCAAAAGTCGAATCAGAGGCCCTTCTGATACCTGTGGCTTGCGGCCACTGGATTGCAGATCAAATTACGTGGTGGGTCCTTGGCAGGGAATCTTCCAAACATGCTGGACTCAAATTCTTTTCATTCCAGCCAGCATGGCTGTGCTGGTTGTGGATGATGGGATTTAAGAATATAATAAGAAACATGCTGGATCAGACCAAAGCCTTATCTAGTCTAGCTCTGGGAAGCCAACAAAGAGGACGTCGAGGCCCCTCCCTAAACTGCAAACCCCAGGATTCCATAGGATGTTGAAAGTGGAATAATAGCACTATAACAATCTAATGCGGAAGTGGCCTCTTTGTCTAGCGAGGCTGGGATGGCTCCCTTTTTGCTTTCCTTCTGCCAGCAAGGGAAGACATTTCTGCTCCATCAGGCTTTTAGGCAATTGATGGGCTTGTAATGGTTGGCTGCTTTGCTGATTTTTATCCTCTGTTTTTAGTGGATTTTTAAACAGTTTTAACTCTAGAGACTTGTGATATTTTAAAATATTTTTTATATTTTTCTACTGACTTTTTTTTGTGTATTACAATATGTGTTAGTTGGAATATTTTGTAAGCTGCCATGAAATCCAATAAAGGGGGGGACAGAAGAAAGTGGGGATGATGATGATGATGATGATGATGCCACTGCCGCCTATACTAGAAGAAACATATAACCCTCCTGGCTAGTAGCTATTGTTTGTCTTATCCTTCATGGAAGTAGGCCAAGCAGAACTTCAGAAAGTGTGTTGGTTTCATTTTTGTTTCTGTTTTTTAACTACATCCCCTGACCATGCTGACTGATGTATTCTGGGAGTTGTAGTCCAAAAATGTAACTTTCCCAAGCTCTGAGTCCAGCACTGTGGGAGGACCCCAAATTTTGCAAGACTCCTTGAGCTTACATTCCTCCCTCCAGCTCCTCAGTAACCACAAATGAAACCTAAACTCAGAATCCGCCTGAAAAGTTCAGTTTTGTTTCCAAGGTTCACTGGGTGTCAATTGTGGTCTCCTTGGTGACTGACTCAGAAAATTGCAATCCATTTTCGATCCACTCCAGAGGTTGGTTCCCTTCCACTTCATTTTGCCAGCCTGTGGACTCTTCATTCAGTTTCTACCACTTTGACCTCAGTCTCGGTGGCTGGGCATCTTCGTTCTTCTCAGAAGCGTTTATTACATTTACAAAAGCCTTTCTAGATCTTTCTCTTTCATCTTTTTCTGGCTGCTTCTAAATGATACTTGCCCTGAAACAGCCTGAAATATGTAGCCGGAGATAAAAGGCCGTCCTGTTTTTATCACATAAATCACCACTTCAAAACTGAACTAATCCTCGTGTCTCTGACTGAAACTCTTTTTGCTTGTTCTCCATTACCTCAAAGACCACCTGCTCTCTTGTGGGTTCTTTTGCTTTCCTTATGAAAGAACCAAATATAACATCTGTGTGCTGTTTAGAGATAGTGGAGCAACAAAGGGACCACAGAATGAAAAGTCAGGAATTTAAATTTTGAACTTGTTTTGTGTTAGCTTCAGGTATTCCTTCTGCAACATCTCTTGTCTTATGGATTCCTTAGGACATGTGAAAAGCTGCATAGAGTGGGCCCTCCGTAGATACAGGGGGTCCATTCCAAGAACCCCTGCATAAAAGAAAATAATTAATTCAAGTAAATAAAATGCTCACATTGTGTCATACCGAATGGCAGCAATGTACATGTGGATGCTTCAGCGCATGCATTCAGCATCACGGCCATTTTAGGTATAGGACGCAGGACATGCGCATTCACTCAGATTCTCACATCCGGAGACCACAGGTACAGAGGTCCCATTGTAAATGCGTGCAGTTCTTCCAGACACTGTGTGCTGTGCCCACAAAAACACAACCCTGCAAGGACATTGTGCATGTGGAACTCCTTCTCACTGGAGGCCTTTTAAAGATTTGAGCTGGAAAATTCTGCAAAAGTGTCATAAGACCAAGGACAGATTAAGATGACTGAAGTTTGCAAGAAGTTCTAAAAACAGAGGGTTCTTTTTTTTTCTTCTAAAACAAGTATGGCCTCTTCCAAGTAGGGAATGAAAACTGGAGATGGTTTCTATACCTCTAATGGTTGTACAGAAGAGGGAATTTCAACAGATGTGGATTGTTACCTGGTTGTGCAACAAGCAACACCTGCTGAAATTCCCTCTTGTAACACAAACATTACCAGATCTTGTCTGGTCTTTGAAGTGAAGCAGGGTCAACCCTAGCTAGCAGATGGGTGACGGCCAACAAATACCAGGTACAGTAAGTTATATTTCCAAGAAAAGGGCTACTAAAACCACCCCTGGGTATTCCTTGCTTAAGAAAACCTTACGAATTTCATGGGTTCGCTGTAAGTTAACAGGTGACCTGAAGGCACACAACCATTGAAGGTATAGAAGGTATAGAAAGTAATTGAATAAATGAAATGCAGAGCATATTAGATAGCAGCACCAAAATCTGTATGTCTAAATGCATTTTCAGTTCTGTAACTGCAGTGAAAGGAAGAACCTGATCCTCCACATTTTTTCTCAGTTAGTCAAGTCATACCCAAAATACTGGTAATATTTGAAACACTGGGAGATTCAGGAAGGGACTGGGCTGAAGAAAAGGAAGCCAGGGACATTTTTGCCTTCAGGATTTGGGCCCCTAGCCTTTGAGCGATCTGGAGGAATTGCTCCAACTCTACCATTAGTAGTCTGGTGCTGTGTAAAATCTTTTTGCTCTTGCTTACTCTCGGTGACTGAGATGAAACAAACAGAGTTTTGCTTCTGGGCTGGGACTGTTTTAACTTCATTTCCCTGGGGCTGAAGCTAGCCTTTGTCAGGTTTAGGGTAGGCTCATCAAAATGGATGGAAGCTAAGTCAGTCGTGACTGGCTGGGGATGATGGGAGCTGCAGTCCATCACAGCTAAAAGGCACCAGGATTGCAAAGGCTGTTCAAAATCCTGTGGATCCTGAGAATTGTTGGATTGCAAAGTCTAGTATGTTACTCAGTTAGATTAATGGCGTGTTAAAAGTTTTGATTGAATCAAAAGCTTTGGTTAAAAAGGTCTTCCTGCAATTAATCAGATGGGCCCTTAAAAATGTTAATGAGTTTTAATTCTAAGTGCTGAAAAAAGCATTCCTCTTTCTGTCACATGTAAACTGGCCTCAAGGTGATTGCCATAAAATACAAAGAAACTGTACTTGCCACTCACGAACAATTTATTCACATAAAGATTGAATGAATCCAATGAACCTATTTAAATTCATGTAATGTTAACTTTTCTTTATTTGGATGATAGTTCCATACAAAACTACAGAAATGCAGCACACAGAAATGATGCAAGAATCACAGAGTGACCAGTCCTTCCTTTGGCCGTTTACTGATTGATCGTTCAAGATGGCCAGCAGGTGATTCAACAACAGGATCTAAAGGTTCAGAGGTGAGTGGCTGGTAAACTGGGGCCATTTCCGCTGTTTTAGTGCTATTATTCCACTTGCAACATCCTATGGAATTCTGGAGTTTGCAGTTTCAGGAGGGGCCGGCCGGCCAAACCCCAGGATTCCATAGGATGTTGCAAGTGGAATAATAGCGCTATAACAGCCTAGTGCGGAAATAGCCTGGGAAACCTTTCTTCATTTTTGAAAGAGATACAATCAGAGAAAGAGAAAAAGAGGCATAAGCGTCTTTCACACCATACAGTTATAGTGCTTTGATAACTACTTTAGTCACTATGGTTGAATCCTATAGAATCCTGGAGCTTTTAGTTTGGTGAGATGATAGAACTCTCTCCAGCAGTGTATTCTAAATACGTCGTGGAACTACAAATCCCAGTAACTCATAGAATGGAACATTGGCAGTTAAAGTAGTCTTGAAGAGCTGTAATTGTGTAGTGCGAAAGGGGACACACAAACACACACAAAGCAGGGGAAGGGGTCAAGTCTATGGACAACCCTGGGGAGGAAAACAGAGAAGGAGAGCCATGAATTTGCTCAAGAAACCTTGGGAGGCAGGACCTCTCTCTGGGAACTGAAGTGCAGTCATAGATTTACTTTGAGCTGATGGGAGCTGTAGTCCAACACCTTTGCAGAGTTGTCAAGCTGAGAAAGGCTGAGTTTTGTTCTTTCTTAGGTATATGTAAATAAAACAAATTTTATCAAACTCTCACTCTCCAGTGCTCTTTCCACCAAAATAACTTTGCATCTCTCCATAAGCTTAAAAAACATTTTCTTAGGGGATTTCTAGATATTTATTCCTTATTTCATTTATTAAATTTTTAATGCTCCACCCTATATGTCACAAGTTGTAACCGTATTCTCCGGCTCTTCTGATTTGGCAAGGACAATCCCAGGTAATCCTCTGCCATCCCATTTTTCAGCTCCCTTTAAAATGTCCCAGTTTCTCTTGGCTACTCCCACTTTCCCCCTTTGTCTTCAGTGGTCTCCAGATTACTTCAACTGAGTTCAAAGTGCAAAAGTAGTTTGCACTCCGTTAACTCAGCAGGGGCGAAATCTTGCTGTTCCCAGGGGGCTCAGGCAAAGGTGAACTGCTGCAGCCTCTCCTAGCTTGTCTGTTCTTCCTCATGAGTAATGTTTGCCATCTTGACCACACTCTGATGTTCCTGAGCCATATACGTCCCTGGTTTTCTTCTGTGAAGTGTTGGAAGGTATGCACGATTTGTCTGTGTGAATATTTACACACCAGCTGAGGCCCTTCCCTCTGTGGGTAAGGTGAACATTGACCTGAGCGGGCCACATCTTCTTGTCATTCACACTCTGGTTGTGTCAGGGACCAGGCTGAGGCAAGTGTTGGCCTGGACTGACTTGGAAGAGAGCGTACGTCCATCTTGGACGCTCTTCCTCTGGCCAAATACAAGGCGAAGACGGGCTCTGAACTTGTGGTGGAGCGAGGCGTAGATGAACGGGTTGTAGCAAGCGGAGCTCATGGCAGTGAAGTGGCAGGAGAGCTGGACCACGTTGATGTACCTCTTGCTCAGGATGGAGAAGTCGGGATCCAGGTCTCGGAGGAGGTTGAGGATCTGGAGAGGCATCCAGCACAAGGAGAAAGCCAAGATGGCCACCATCAAGAGGGTAAAGGCCTTGCATTTTTGCTTGTTCCACAGAGCCTGGCTTGGGTTTGCCAAGCCCGAAATGCTCCGGTGGTGAAGATGGGCCAAGATGGAGCAGTAGGAGATGATGACAGCCAAGAGAGGGACCATGTAGCTGATGAGAAGCATAGCACAAGAATATACCAGCCTCTGGGTCTCCATTTGGCTCCAGAACTCTTCACAGATGAACAAGTCGTGACCGGTGCTGCTGAGATTCAAGTACACTGAATTAATGGATGGTGGAGTAGCCAGGGCCAGAGACACTACCCAGATGCTGGTCACCACCAGACCACAGTACCACAGAGGGATGCGCCTCCGGACAGGGTAGGCCACGACCACGTAGCGGTCCACAGCGATAGCAGTGAGGGAGAGGACTGAAACATAAACTGTGGCCGCCTGGAGGAGAATGACGGCATGGCACATGGCCCGCCCAAAGAGCCACCCACGCGGTTCAAAGGCGTACAAGACAGTCGGCGGCACACAGGCCAGGCACATCAAGAGGTCACCCGCTGAGAGATTGCCCAAGAAGACGTTGGTGGCATTGTGCAGCTTCTTGTCAGCCACGATGGACAAGACCAAGAAGGAGTTGCCCAGGAGAGCCACGGCTACCAGGAGGCAGTAGAGAGGGATGAAGAGAGGCTTGAACCTCAGCAAAAGCTGGAGTCCAACAAAAGCCTCTTCTTTTTCAGAAAGACTCCAGTTCTGTGGAAAAGTGATGTTGGGCTCCATAATCCAATTCATCTGCAGAAGGAAAAAGAGCACAACATGGAGTAGTTATCTTAGAAGGCATGAAAAAGGAACTTGTGGGAGAGAACTAGGTAACTCGAGGGGAGGAGAGAATACTGTCAGTGGCAAAATGTCACAACAACTAAATCGTTGCATCAGAGAATGAGTTGCAAGAAGTCACAAGGGCCATTTAATGCAGCATATTTTTTGCCATCTTGACCACACTGTGATGTCACTGAAGACACGTGTCCCAGCTTTGACCTGTGAAATGTGGGAGTATGTGCCCATGCTGCTAGTAAGGAGCACTTCCAGCTTTTTAGGGTTTCAAGAAGCCAGTCCATAAAGCTGGATCCTGAATAATGGTGTCAGAGGGAAGAAGGTGTGGTTTGAGGAACTCCGGAGGGCTGGATTCAGTGCCTATGAGGACCAAATTGTGTCTCAGGATCTGACATTCCCCACACCTGTTTTACACCACCCTGCATATGGGACCAGTATTTCCAAACCTCAGAGGTACTTGTGTGATGGGAAATACATATGGCAAGAATGTTCAAAGGTCTAGCCTTCCCCATACTGCTACCTGCCCCACCCCTCGTTGGATGGTGTATGATGGGTTTTGTATTCCAGTGCATCTAGAATCATTCTAGAACCAGACACAGAAACACTTTTGCAAGGCAGATTTGAAGCCGCAGTCACATTTTCCCAGAGCATGAGTCCAAGTGATGATAATTTGAGCAAATTGGTCTCTAGCGATTAAAAGCCATCGGGCCTTCAGTGCCATTATTCTCCACCCCCCCGCCTTTTTTTTTTTTTTGCCTTAAAAGCAGCAACAGCAATCAATCTATCAATTTTTTCCCTGTGAATGGAAAGAGAAGTGCAGCAGAGAAAGCACTAGCAACAGAGTGAAGGTTTTATGAGTCTTGGGAGGCGGTCCCAAGGGGAGTAAATTAGACACCTCTTGAAGCAACATGAGAAAATTGCTGGATTGAACCCAAACAAAAGATGGATTGACCCAGGCTTTCTTTTCTCAACCAGCAGTCCACCTGATACCCCTCTGTCCAACGATAGCTTTGCCCCTGCATCCCTTCTTCCTCCAAGAAAACAGGCTGTGAATTTCCACGCTGTTATAAGCAGGAACGGAGAAAGTTACCTTCAACCAAAGCTGTTAGACCAATAGTTCTTAACCTTTTCTTTTCTTTACCCCTGTAAATACAATTTATTGCCAGGGACCCCCAAGACTTAACTCAAGACTTAAATATTTCAATTTAGATTTAAATATTCAAATATTTATTTATTAAAGGTTTTAAAGATGAGTATTCAGATCCCCACTCAGACCCTGGGTGACCTTGGACAAGTCCCTGTTGTGGTCTTCCTGACTATCAGGAAAGTTCTTCCTGAGGTTCAGGTGGAATCTCTTTTTCTTATAGTTCAAAGCCATTGCTCCATGTCCTAGTCTCTGGATCAGCAGAAAACAAGCTTGCCCCATCTTCCATAGGATATCCTTTCAAATATTTAAACAGAACTATCATATCAAGAGAGCCAGCATGGGGTAGTCAGTGGCTTGAGTGCTGGGCTATGATCCTGGAGACCAGGGGCTGATTCTCTACTTGGCTGTGGCAACCCACTGGGTGACTTTGGGGATGTGTCACACACTCTCAGCTCCAGGAAAACCTCATGATTGGTCCATCTTAGCGTCTCCATAAATTGGAAACAACTTAAAGGCACACAACAATAACAACAAGCATGTCATTTATTAACCTCTTCTCCAGGTTAAGCATACCCAGCTCCCTAAGTGGCTGCTGCCGGTGAAAATAGCAAATTGCACAGATTCAACACTGAACATGTATTCAATTCAAAATTCCACATGTAGCTGTTCAATGGACTTTATCTTTTCCCCACATAATAAGGAAAAACCCACACAAATAGGTGTTTTTCTGTCTGCAAAAATCCACATTTTGTTCCGAAACTGGAAGGGGCGAATTTTAAGATACTCACCCTTCTTCCCACTTCTGTATCCCTTCTTTTGCAAGTAAAACCAGGAGGTCCACAGGACATTGAAAATAATAACACCTCAATGCTCGGCTGTCAAAAAACCCTGCGACTTCACTGTCCTTTCGTAACTCAAAATACTATTTTCTGGTATCCATGTTTTCCCCTCCATAACAAACCCAATGGGAGATCTTTCGGATCTGACCCTCTCCTTACTCTCCCCTTCCCTTCCACCCTGCCTAAGTATGGCCCCAATAACCAACTCTGCTCCCCTCTGTGTACAATACGCACCCACGAAACCTAGGACTCACAATGCCCTCCACGCTCTCTTCCTTCGTATGCAGGTTTAGAGTGACACCCGTCGAGAAAAGGAAGAGGTCTAGAAGTGTGAAAACGCAACAGTGTTGTGCTTACCTGGATTGGAGAGGTTTTGGAAAGGAGAGGTCATAGAAACTCTATCCTAGATATATTCCCTATGAAGATGCTTTTACAGGCTGCTCCCTTTCCTTTTGACTCCTAGGCACAGTTTGGATGGAACTCGGGACTATTCCTTTTCTCTGTCGGTCTCCCTCCCATCTTCACTTCCTCCCCTCTCCTTGGGAAACTGGTGCTCGTTCGGTAATCCGCACTTTGCCAGAGATGCACACAGCAGCAGAAAGACCAGTGCGAGATGAAGCCCAGGCAGCTTAATCGGAGAGTCAAAGCACATCCCTGCTGGAACTGATTTGTAATACGTAGGAGCCTAGTGCTGGAATTCGGAAATCAAAGAGGAGGTACCTCGGAGCATGTGCCGAGGGCATTTCCCTCCCTTCTGAGTAGCCAAGGCTTGGCTTTAGCATCTTTGGGAGGCTTAACTCCCAAACCCAGTTGAACTTGGAAAGCTTGAACACTCTTGCCCCCTGATGTTCTTTTCAGTTGCCAGGCTAAAAGGAAATTAATGGCATCCTTGCATTTAACATGTGGTGCGTTTTTTAAAAATGCAAATTTTGTTCTGATGTGTTTTTAGCTTTTGTGCATCACCTCGGGAGCCCAGGCAAGATGAGAATTCTAAATACCTCTTGAAACTACAAATCCCTGGACGCCATAGGATGGCGCTGTTAACAGTTGAAGTGATATCAATGTGGTATAATGCGGGGAGTGTATATATTTAAGGCTGAAATGCAAACTCTGCCCAAATTGTTCTTATATTTAACTCTGACACTTCCCTCCTCCCATAGAAATTTTGTTCACCATTTTCCTCCCTTGTCTCTGCCTCTCTGGTAAGAATAAAACAGCATGAGTCTCTTGAAGCATACTCCACCCCCCAGAAAATGTGTTGATTTTCAGTGTCATGAAACAGGGCTTCTTTAACCCAGTGTCACCCCCCCACACACACATATGCACACATGTTTGACTGCAACACTCATCAACTCCAGCCAGCATGGACCATTGCACTGAGCTGTCAGAGCATTTTGGAATTTTAAACTTTGTATCCTTTTGACTCCATTTCCCCGTGGACTTTTTGCCCTTTTGGTACTACCAGATGTGTAACCTGGCCAGGAGTGGTTCTGTAGCAGAACAGACATCCTTAATATATTCTGAAAAGCAGTAGCAGCTGGTAATGCCCATGTCAGCGGGGAAGTGAATCCATTCCGGGTTTGGGCTAGCCTTAAAGGTGCTCTCCAAGGTCCTGGACTTATATAGGAATAGCACGCAGCACCTTAGAGAACTCTTTGAAAACCTGGGTTCCAACCTGGAATGGATTCACTGCTCCATTGACCCACTGACATGGGAGACATGCTGCTGTGACATCACCATCACCACTACTTTTGCAAGAGATAGAAATCTCTTAGTTCCTCACTAAGCATCCTTCTCTGACCTCTAAATCATGTCATGATTCAGATGTGATTGGACTACAACTCCTAGCATTCCTCTTTAGTGGCTATGCTGGCTCAGGCTGATAGGAATGCCAGTCCAATAGTAGCTGGAGAACTCCATGATTCACAGACCATCCTTACAGTAATCCTATAAGAGGGAAGAAACAGAGATGAAGAGTGCAGATTCTCCTAGCCTGGTACCCTCAAACATGCTGACCAACATCCCCATGCTGGCAGAGGATCATGGGAGATATAGTCCAGCAAATACAGAGGCCAACCAGGCTGACAATGGCTAAGATAGCAATTCAGCCTGAGACCAACAATTTCAGGCCACAGATGAAATCCCGATTGTGAATCTCTAGCTCAGCTGATATTCACTTTTCTTGTACAAGCCTCCCTGCACAATAAATATAAACCAGAGGCAGTTGGCAAGGGCTCAATGATTTTTGTTTCCTAATCCATCCTTATGGATTAACAAATTAACACAATTAACAGAATACTAGATTTTTAATGCCACTGTTTCTTGCCTTAAGAGCTTCTCTTTTTAGCTCTTGATGTAACATCCAAGTATGTCTAATTTTTTTTTTTAATTTCACTCATCAGAGAGCAAGATGATTATAGGTATCAGACCTCTTGGAACTGAACTGATCCAATCACCAGGCAGATGGAAGGAAATGTCAGAACACCCAGGAAGAACAAGGTAAAGGCATTTGATTTTGGCCCTTTTCATGCACTGCCTTGATGCTGCCACAAGACCTTTTCCTTGGTTTTGCTCCTCTATTCTCCTATATGGGTACTGCTTTCTGACAACCTGCCAGGCATAGATAAATGCCTGCTATCTCTCATAGGAACTCCATCTGGGACAAATAATTTTTCAGGGCAATAGAGCAATAGCTTCTTCACTTGATCATCGCTGCATAATTAATCTGCTGAAATACAGGTGCAAGGTTTGGGGCAGGGAAGGTTTGCTCAGACAGATTTGGAAAGGAGAGCAGAGCAATCAGGGTTGGTGTGTAGGTGGGATGGATGCATCTATCAATGACTGTTAGTTATCATGGCTACACCGAACCTCAAGGTCTCAGGGCAATCTACCTGAGAATTCCACTTGCACGAGAGCAGCAGAAGAGGAATATTGCTTCCATGCTTTGCTTGTGGATTTCGGAAAGGCATCGCCCCCTGCCCTCTACCCACAAAAAAGCACCATGCCAGACTGGGTCATAGCAAGGAAAAGTTACTTTTGGGTGGGAGGTGGCCTTTCCGAATCCCATAGCCACTATGACCACATTTCTATTGTCCAAAAAAAAAGTTACACGCAGCGGCCCCATTGGCTAGAGGATTCTGAGATCTGCTGTTCCAAAAAGCAACTTTTCCAAGCTCTGGGACCTGGTGGATGGCCCTTTGTTCTGACCCAAGAGGGCTCTTCTACAATACTTGGAAAGCTCAGCAGTGTCAAGACACTACCAGATAAGACACAGACCACTGAGTTACAAGAAAAATAAGGTTTATTTGCAGAAGAAAAGATCACGTCACACAGGATTATACGGCAAAAATCACGATTAGGTCACACAGGAAGACAACAAGAAAAAGCGACCACTTCAAAGATCAGAAGCTGAGAGTTGATTTTGCAGGAATGTTTCAAAGAGATTGCACCAGCCTGCTAGACAAGGGACAGACAAAACATCACCTCATCTGCAGAGCTTGGAAAACTAAAATTTGGGTGGCAATTCCCAAAATCCCCCAGCCAGTCTAGCCACTGGTTATGTTGCCCAGAGGATTCTGGGATTTGCAGGGCAAAAGGTTAACTTTTCCCAACTCTATGAGTCATCATATACATCGGAACTGGGATCCACGGTGCAGGGACACTGGCTGAAGAACATCTACTGGGAAACCAGTGCAAACTGTAAACAGCTGAGGAAGGTGAGAAGCCTTATGGACATACGTACACCCACCAACCCTGACCTCCAGAGATGCCACATCTAAAGAGCCCCAAGATGCCACAAAGGGCCCCTTTGGTTCTTTTGGCGATTAATACCAGCAGTATTGCAAGCTCCACCTCTCTTGAGCCTTTGCCCCAACAGAGAAACAAAAAGGGACAAATTGATTATTTTAAAATATTAGGAGCTCTTCTGCCTCTCACAAGGAGTGTGAGGATCTGAAGTTAAAAAAAAAAGTCATATTGCTGTGCTTTTGAGGAAAGAATTCTGAATGCTGCATCAGCCCTTCCCCAACTGGGTTCCCTACAAGGCGGCTGGAGTACAACCCCCCGTGTCGGGGACAATGGAGGGTATAGTCCAACGTGCATAGAAGTGATGTTTGGCTGGGAAAGATTGCCTTGCATCTGGGCGGAAGTGGGGAGAGGAACTGTGTTCCTAAATAAGATTCATAGCTCTCTCTCAAGAACCCCTTAATTTCTCTCTGCCAGAGTCTGAAGTTGAAGAGGCCAAGGAAGCAGGTCAGCCACTGCAAACAGGACTACATGGGAGTCAGTGAATCGTGCACTTTGCCTATTCAGTCTTGAACCAGAGCTGTTGCCTTTTGGTTTAAAGGTTCAGAACGGGTGGAGGTGGAAGCAAAATTAGCAGATTTGAAGGGGGGCAATCAAATTGCCAAGGGGCACTATATCTCCCATACCCCGCCCCTCCCCCTTTTAAGACCAGATTGTTTAATCCCAGACTAAAGACAAAAGACTTCCCCACTGCCCCATACATCCTGTGTGCTGCAGACCCTCTCCACCAAACCTGAGCAGTATCAGAAAAGCTTCCCACAGGTTTCTGCTCCCTCACAAAAACACCCTGACATAAATTGGCCAATGTCTCATTAATGATATATGCCTTTGCAAGTCTACCTTAGGCCTGCAAATGTATTTTGTTGTTGAGGTTGATATTTTCTTCTACCCTCCACAATAACCAAAGGGCCACCCACCTAGATTCACTGTTCAGCTGCCACAGGCCCTCCAAAGCCTCCAGGTGGTGATCAGGGAGACTGCACACGCATTTGGCTATGTCTGTGTAGCTAGCTCTAAAAACAACTATATCACCTGCTGAGACCTAAGGAGGGCAAAGTGATTGAAATAATCACTCCACATCTGGCTACTGGGACACAGCCAGGTGCTTCTCCAATTCCCCCCCGCCACCCTCCACAGCCAAGGAACAGTCTTGGGAGACCTGCAGTGGTTAACCAGTGAGACTAGAGGTTGTTGAGAGCACAGATCTAGCGCAGTTGTACATACGGATCTATTAGACTACACTGTGCCATGCAGGATCTCAGCCACTGTGTGTTTCTGAACATGAACAAATCCACGATTCCCACCCCCAAACCACCCTTTTGGGTTCATCTCCTTGCATAAACTATGGAAGAAGGAGGACTCCAAAATAAGGGGTGGTACAAAAATGATGCTCTCTGTATTTTGCCAGGTTCTGATCAGGTGAGCAGTCATGCTGACATCACTGGCTGGGAGAGCCAAGCAGCCTCCCTTATTTTGTCCACTGAGGGGACTACGTTCTCGTCTCAAGTTTATTCATATACTCCTGCAGCGCTTGCAGCCGGGCATCAATCTCAGAGAGGTCTGCGGATGGCTCGTCGTACAGATTCTCTGTCGGGCAAAGAAACAGGTGTTACCACAGCCAAGGCCCAGGGGAAAGGAACTGGGAAGGGCTCTCTCAATGCCTTGCATCAAGAACACTTAGAGGGAAGGACCTTTCCCATAATGCCCTGCACCAACATGGCAGACATGGAAGGATGCAACAGTGCACATGAATAGAGGAAGCTGCCTAATGCTGAGTCAGACCGTTGGTCCATCTAGGCCAGGACTGATGTACTGATGCTCAGATCCATCAATACCTCAACCTGTCCCAAAGATACTCCCAATTAATCCTCTGTCATCCCACCTTTTCAGCTGCTTTGAAAAATGTCCCAGCTTCTCTCTCCTCCTCCCATTTTGTGGGAGCAGTTTGGAGAGGAAGCCCCCTAGGCCCACTTCCCCCTGGGCTCACCACTTGTCTTTATGATTTTAGCTAGAGACTGCTTGAGTTTCCAAAGGCCTTACCTTTATCCGCTCGCTTGGCAGGGGTAGGAGTGCTTGCCAAGTGCTTCCGGTGACCGCCGTCTGCAGGGGGGACCTGTATAGAGAGGAGGAGGAGGAGCTGTGAGGGCTTCTACTGACCCCACTGCTATTGACCACCCCCTATGTATGCTGAACCCACACAAATGAAGGGCCAACTATAAATTAATTTCTGTATTACATTGTAAATTAATTTCTGTATGACACATTTGGGCCTCTGACAATGCTATAACAGTGTTATTGGTGTGGACGAATTCAGACACACAGTGTCTGTGGTGGCGGCACAGTTTCAAGGGTGGTGGCATCCAGTGGTGGGATTATAGGAACAAAGTCTCATGGAAGAACGCAGAGGGCATCTAAAAGGCTCCGACATTTGGTGCCATAGTAATGGGGCCCCTTCCAGTTCTACCATTCGATGATTCTATTTTATTTAGTGAGGGAGCTAGAGCAACCACATCCATTGAACCACTGTCAATCCAACCTGGGAATTCCACTAGACAATGGCTGTTCTGGAAAAGGAACCCTCCCTGTGGTTCACTTACCATGATGGGGCCATTCCAAGATGAGGAACTCAAGGGTTTCCTGCCCCTTGCCATTCGCTTCCGGCCCCTGAGGGACAAATACACAAACAATCAGAGTGGAACAGCTGGAGTGGCATGGGGAATGCTCCCATCTTAAGCACAGGCGTGGTAGTCCATGTAAATAAACCCAGCCTACTTGTGAGCTGTGCAAAGGCTCACACACCTTTTGTTAATAAATCCTCTCCTTGAACACTGGGGTGAAAAAACTTGGTGAGATGGGGATTCCCCTGCATCCAACTTTACTGAACTCACTCCATTATCCACGAGGATATACAACATCAGTGGGCTGCATGTGACTCTTCATATGCATTTGAGCACCCCTCTGTGTATTTCCTCCCCAGCACTGATGATCTCACCACCACGGATGACCTTCCTATCAAGAGTGGTGGTTAAAATAATAATAAAACCAGTTTACCTCAAAAATTGGAGAGGGCGCCTGCACCTTTAATGATGGCGCAGAAAAGAGAGTTTCAGCCACCATCCCTTCGCACATGGTCATGTGACAAGCAACACCCAATTCTCTCTTCTGCATCACCATTAAAGGTATAAGCACCCTTCTCCAATTTTCACTCTGGCAACCCTACTCCCCCAAGCGTTCCTTCTTTCGTCCCTGGCATCCACTTCCTTTCCCAGACTCGTCGTCAGACCTCGGTTTAAGCTGGAAATTCGTGAGAGACAGCTTGGCCCTGCTGCGCCAGGACTCTACAGTGCCTGAGGCCTGTCTGTCACCCTCTATCACCACACAGCCATGTACACGTGGATTCCAGCAGCGAGTGCAACCACGGGAGGAAAACTCAGCCCACAAAGGGATTCTGAGGAGGAGGCAATGTGCCCCCTCAAATCCCCAGGAAATTACCCAACCCAGGACTAGAAATTTAGCTCAAAAAAAAAAAAAAAATAAGGTTGGAAGTTTAGTAGAAGGGTAGTCAGGCAACCCATGTTTTTCACAGAATACAAAGGATACACCAGAATCTACCATCCTCCTTCTCCCTCAGTTCACTCACCTTGGCACAATGGGCTCTGAATATTCGTCCATCTCGCTCCCTGAGCTTGCAGAGGATCGCCTGCTGCGGAAGCTTTCCACTGCAGAAGAGAGAGTGATCCAAAGTGATATTGTGTGACAGGAAAACCTTGCTTACGGTTATGGATCTAGGAGAACTATTCTGCACTTACAAGTCACCAAGGGGTGAAGATGCTGGTGGAAACTTGGTCATAACACATCTAAACCAAGCACACTAAGCAAAATAAAAGCAGGCCGTAAACATCTTCCTTGTAAGAAGTTAAATCTCCCCTCGCCATTGGCTGAACTTGTGTGCTGTCATGGAATGCTCACTGACACTCTCATGCACAGAGTGAAACTGTAAACAATGGAGCACTGACAAACAGTGCAGCTTGTGCAAGGGAGAAAGAAGACAAAGGTAAGGAAATTCCATATGGGATTGGCTACGAATATGAGAGAAGGGTGGAATGTCAGCCAGAAAAGCAGCTTTGAATATCAAAGCCAAAGAAGAATGGTTGCGAAAATCTTTCAGATCATCCCATATATAAATTTGGAAGTAAATGCATACTGAGGTGAGCAGGCTGGAGTGGACTGGAATCCTTCAGATAGCAGTCAAAAGCTAACTTCCCAAAACAGGCAGAATAACTGCACAGGCCTTGGCAAAACTCATACAAATACTTTAGTCATCTCTCTTAGAATACTGCAATCTTCTCTCTAGCCTTCCTTTGCCTCACTGCAGTTCCCAGACATCTATCCAAAGCTTTGCTGCCAAAATCATGTACCTCCTTTGGTACTCCAAGCATGTGATTCTACTCCTTGAATCCAGTTACTGTTTTTTTTTCCTGTTCTGGCTGCAGCACAATCTCCCTTATCTTTCCCTTCAGAGACTTCCAGGGTCACTCTGCTCATTTCCTGCCTGTGCCACTGTTCCCAAGCCTCCTCCTCCTTAAAATATCATTACCTTTCCCCAAATTTTGGAGAGGTTTCTTTTTAGACTGCACTACGGTGTAAGGCTATACTACAAAAAAGTATGCCAAATCATCACCAATGTCTGATGGGCAGACAAACAGGCCCCAGTCTTCTGCAACAACATTTCAACAAGACTCACCTGAGGAACTCCTGCCCCGGGTTTTCCCAAGGCCACTGTTGTTGAAAGCCAAGGGGGCTCTGGACTGGGCATGGTGGTGCCACCCACTCGGTGGGGTGTCTCCCATGCCCCGTCTGAGGCACCGCTTGCTGAAAGTGGAGAGAAGAGAGTCAGCACCAAAATACTCTCAAACAGCCCATTAAAGGTATGTATTTAATTTTGATCAACTTTCAGCTGCACCAATTTCAGTATTCCCTTGACTGGATTCGCGTTTCTTACTTTCTGGCATTTCTATATACCTTGATTTTGATACTGAGTTTTTAACATGAAAGCTGCCTTGAGCAGGTTGTATCCTGAAAGATGTGGGTTCCAAATTATTTTCAGGTCAGTTAATAAATATTGCTGACTTGAACAGTGAACTCAACCAACAGCTTACAGATGATGCCATGGACAGGGTGGAGAGAAGCACCTTCAGACAAGAACTACTCACTTTTTCTGTTCTGCTTCCTTCTGTTTGCGTTCCTTGGCCTTCACAAAGGCTGTGGGGTCGAACCGGGGAGCCCGGGTGCCTACAAGAAGGAAAGAAGTGGGTTAAAATCATAGCAGGAGAGCCAACATGGGGCAATGGGTTGAGAAATGGACTACAACTCCAGAGATCAGGGTTCAATTCCCAGCTCGGCCATGGAAACCAACAGGGTGGCTCTGGTGCATCACAAGACCCCAGAAAACCCCATGGTAGGTTCACTTTAGGGTCAGAAATGACCTGAAGGCACACAACAACAACAAAATCATAGTGGACACCTTGAGAGAGTTCTACACTGGAGTACAAGTAATCAGCTCTCAAACAAAATAAAAAATTAAGGTTTTAGCCTCCGTCATTGGGGAGACAAAACAGGAAATTAACAGCGCACTGCCTCAGAAGCCTGGCAGCGAGAATTTTAACTTTTTGCAAAATTGGATTTGGGGGATTAATGATTCTAGCATTAGCAATTGCCTCAAAATTGAAATCAAGCAGAAAACACCGGTAAGAAGGAGGCAAACTTGCCATAAACCAAGGCAACCTTTCATTTGGAGGTCCCATGCAATGTCAGATTACTTAGTTAATGAAGGTATGATGATGAAGAAGCCAGAAACTCATGCCTTTTTTTCCCCCCTCTGCTTTGTGATTCCTGATATAGCACGGCAGAAGCTGACACTGATTTTTTAAAAAATTCAATTTCTTAAATAAAGAGCACGACCTGCCCTTCCCAAACTCAACCCTCAACTGTCTTTGGAGTCTCTAGGAGCCAGTCTTAGGGTGAGACAGCCCAACGTGTGGCTGAGAAACAGGAAGGCACTTGGCAAGAATGAGTCGCTTCCCTCACCCGTTGGAGATGGGGATTGTCGCGGGATGCGGCCTTGGCTCCCACTGCGCCCCTCCCTGGATGTGGGCCGCTGCCGGTTGGAGCCCCAGGCCCCGCTGCGTTCTCGGGAGTTCGACCTCTCCCTTGAGGTGGAGTGGTGGTCATCTCTCTTCTTGGCGCCACCTCGGGACAAGGCTGGCTGAACAAAATGGCGGGAGGACATGGACTGGTTCTGGGGAGAGGGTCCAGTGGGGGTGAACCGCCTGAGGAGGGAAGAAGAGGAAGCGTTCACAGCTCAGGAGGGAGGAAGGGAGAGCCCAGAGACTCCCAAAATGGCACTGAGGGCCGGCCCTTAACAACAAGCAATGGGACTGGCTCAGAGAGCTCACCCTTTCCTGTATAAAGCCAGCTCACTGGTCAGGTTCTTCACGCGAATCCGGAGGCTCCTCTCTGTGGCTTTCATCTCTGCCAGCTGGAATGGGCAGAAAGATCTCTTTTTATACAGGCCCAGAACTGATCAATGGAAAGCATATGAAATGGACTTTGGAACAGGTGGTGGGTCTGGTTCTGTTCTTCTGTTTTCCTTTTTGGACTATAGCGCTCAGAATCTCCAAGCTCTTCGAGCTGTAGTCCAGAAAAGGAACTGTTCCACGCTTTGCAATGAAAGTCCAGCCAATTTGTAAGGCTGTTGGATGGATGCTGAGAAGAGCCAATACTTTCACAAAGCCCTGGTTCTAGTGGAAGAAGACCACACAGCCCGGTCTCCCACAATGTGGCCCACCCGCAAGTCTAGAAGCCCGAGGGCCCTCCTGATCTTTATCAGTTTATTAAGTCTTTTTCAAGCATGTTTCTAGACCAGGGATAGGAAATACATGGTCCTTCCAGTATTACTGGACTGCAATTCCCATCAGTCCCCCCTAGCTGGTATGAGCAAAGGTGGGAGTTGCAGCTGAACAATACCCAAAGCACTGCCTGTTTGCCTTCTCTGGCTTAAAAGATATCAACCGTGAGGGCTGTTCACCAGCGGAACAGACTGCCCCAGAGACTAGTAGATTCTCCTTCCCTGGGGGTTTTTAAACAGAGGTTGGATGGACATCGTTCACGAGTGCTTTAGTTGTGTATTCTTGCACTCTTAACATCCTCTGACTCCTGATGATAAACAGAAATAGAATAAATTTTGCAAAATAGGAGGAACAGGAGATATTGGCAAAATGTACGCAAATTGCAGAATTTATGGAAGAAGCAAAATTCCCAGGTCACAGAATTATAATGTGCAAATTCAGCAGATCCCATCTGATCCTGGAAACTAAACAGGGTTGGCCCTGGTTAGGACTTGGACAAGAGACCATCAACACAGACCAGATGTAGCAGGCTATATTTCAGAGAAAGGAACTGGAAAAACCACCTCTGAGGATTCCTTGTCTAAGAAAACCCTACAAAATTCATGGGTTCCCCATAAGTAGACAACTGAGTTGAAGACACACCCATATTTCTACCTTTGAGGACACAGTTTCAGGTGCCCACAACCAAGTTCCAACTCCAGTCCTAACTCCACTCCAAAACAGGAGGAGAGGACTCCACAAGGCAAGAGGCTCAGCTCACCTCTTCCGCCAGCTGCTGGCTCTCCTGCAGACGCTTGCTGGCAGCCCGTTGGTGCTTGGTCCTCTCCTTGGTCAGCTCCTCCTCCAGACTCTGCACCACTTTCTTGAGGATCTTCACTTCCTTGAGGGCACTGTTTTTGTTGGCAAGCTTCAGTTCTTCCCGGAGACCCAAGAGTGCCGTCTCCACTGTCTGCTTCTCTTCCAAGGCATTCTGCAGCCTGTTAAAGTAAAGGGAGGAAAAATCAGAGGGGAGGCAGCAGAGAACAGCACGGCTGGAAAGAGCTGACATCTGGCTACTTAGGTCTAGCACAGTTAGTTTAACTATGAAAGCAAGGGGAGGTTTAGCAAGACTTTGCTTCTTAATCACTTTAAACGTGACAGTATTTAAGGACAGCTTTGAGCAAACTGTGCAGCTCTATAGCAGGCACCACCCATGGGGTGCACTGACTGTTTCAATTCAGTCCCTCTCAAAATGGTGACACAAATGATGTTGTGTCACATCTGACCACAATTTTGAGAGGGGCTGTGACAAAAGGAGGGGTATTTGGAGTTGTGTGGGGTGTTTTCTCACACTTGGGAGACCTTCTCCAGAGTTTTTGGAAGAAAACCATCATGCTGAATTTTTTAAAAACCTGTGACAAAGTTTTAGGGAGCTTCAGGGGCTGCAAAAGAGGGGTCTAGCAGCAGTAACAGGCCCATGGGTCCCATTTTCCCAACCCTTGGTACGCAGGGTCTCAAAGAAGGGCTTAGTACTATTTCTGTGCCACACCAGAGAATAACACCTCATCCGGAAAGCATTTTAATACCAATACAGCAAACGTTTAAACAAATTTGAAGCTGAATGATAATTGCTCTATTGTGGGTAGGGCACAACCTAGCCCTCCGCCACACCCCAGTCCGCAAGATTGTTTCTGTATCCTCCAAAGCCCCCAGATTCACTGGACTACCTCTTTTCTGACCAGAAAAAAAGGGTGAACTATCTTTCCTGAAAGCCGCAAAGAGCACCGATGCACATTTTAAGTAGATTTCAGACCCACCCACCCCCCTTGCACTATTTAACATCAAAACAATACCAATACCAGGTTTCCAAAACTACTTCTGATTTTGTGAGGTGGGTGGGGAGGCATTTCTGGAAGTTTTCACAGCTGCCCACCCTGCGGTATTGTTTCTTTCATTGATGGTCGTTTGTCCTTTGGGGGATTTTAGGACTGCCAAGAAACTGCCATGACAGGGGATGCATGTTGCTTTTTGGTATTAAACTAAGTCTTGGAATTACAGCCATTTCCAGGTCAGGAAAGGCTGTAACAGGACTCTGACCCTACTTGGGCTCTCCTGTCTGGGACAGTAAATGCCCGGTGTGCCAATGCAGAACTATTCATCTATTCTATTCAGCGGGGATCTATTGAACTGACCACTCCTTCTCCAATTCCTCCTCTAACTCACTCTTCCCGGAGCCGGCGGATCTCAGCATCCCGGAGGTCTTTGCCTGGCTTTCCCTTTAAGAGGGCCAACTCTTCCTTTAGCTCCCGAATCACCTTCTGCAGGACAACCGGATCTGGCTTCCCCACATAAGGCAGCGGGAGTGGGTAATGGATCCTGTTGGGTAGCAAAATCACAAGTCATGAACTCGATGTCCAATCGGTGCCAGCGTCAGAGCTCAGCAGGATGGGTCATACTTGCACTGAACAGAGCCACTGGCCACCATGTTTGGCCATGAAAACCACCCCCTAAATTAGAAGGGCCAGCAGTCGCAATGGTTACACCTCCAGTTTTACTGGAGAAAGCCAACTCCCCACCTTTATCGCAAGAAAAGTTGGTTGGGGGAGATGAAGAATGAAATACAAGGAGGCAGGATACCTGGATCTTATGGCAAGACCAAGCATATCTCCACTACACCTGCCCACAGGGGTCAAGCACCTTTGGTTGAAGATCCCTCCTTCATATGCATACACAGAGAAAAAAACAAGATAGCTAGCGTTGCCCTCTGCTCCGCCTTTTCCTTCCCAAGGCTCCTTCATCAAGAACTGGATGCAGAAACCAGAAAGCCCTTCACCTGTCAAATTCCACAGAGTAGATCAAGATGAGGTAGCGCTTGGAGCTGAGAGGAGAACTCTTGTTAGCAGACAAGTGCCGGGGACCCACCCCGATCTTCCGATTCCTCAGCAACTCCAAGTCCGAGTATGTAAGAAGATCCAGAGTGACAGACTCGCTGCTCTGTTTGGAAACAGAAAACAGGACAGGAGTCCAGGAGCATGGATTGTTCTTCCTCCCCTCCCCATGTCATCCACAGAACAATCCTGTGAGACAGGAAGGCCTGAGAGACAGCGTTTGGTCTTCTATCGGTGTTTCTCGGACTTTGGTCCTCCAGAAATTTTTTCACCCTCTACCTCCTCGCTGGTCACTGTCTAGGCCTGGCTGGGATTCCTGAGAGTCAAAGTCCCACAACATCTGCATGACCAAAAGTTAAGAGCCACTGCAAACTTTGCTGGCTGAGGCTGGATGGTGGTGGCAGTCTTCATCCTGGCTAATCAGACCCTTCTTTCTTTCTTTCTATCATTCCTTTCTCCAAACACAAGATTCAGGCCAGCTCACAAGTTAATACACAAAATAAAGCTTCAAAAGTATTAATCCAAGAGTTTAAAAAAAAAACCAAGTAAACAACTATTCTGTTTAAAAGCACAAGTTAAGCAAATTTAAAGCATAATAAGACAGAGACACAACACCTCTCATTACAAGCTCTATCAGCTGCAACAAGTTGAAAGACCAAAGGCCTGGCTAAATTTTAAAAAAGGTCTTTGGCAGCTGGCAGAAAGACAGCAGGGAGGAGGCCAAGCAGACCTTCCGAGGAAGGACCTTCCATAGTGTGGGAACAGCCACCAAGGAGTCTCTGGCCATTTCTGCACGGCACTCTTATAGCGCGATTATTCCACTTTCAACATCCTATGGAATCCTGGGTAGATCAAGATGAGCCAGCCCCTCCCTGAACTGCAAACCCCAGGATTCCACAGGATGTTGAAAGTGGAATAATCGCGCTATAAGAGTGTCGTGTGGAAATGCCCTCTCCTCCGTGTGTTCTCATCACCCATGCCTGTGATAGTGGTGGGACCAAGAGAAAGCCCCCTCCTGCAGATCTTAAAACCCAGGCAGGCTCATGGTGGGAAATAGGTCTGAGATACCACCTACACAACACTACCACATGCCTGGGCCTCGGCAGGAGAGCACCTTGAAAAGTTACCTTTTGCATTACAACCTCAGAATCTCCCAAACAGTGTGGCCAAGGTCCCAAGAAAAGTTACTTTCCAAGCCCTGAGCAACTGCTACACTTTTGTCTGAACAGCATCACAAGCTAGTGTTAGACCACTGCCCCATTCTACAGATTTCATATGGAAGAGGAGAACATATAGACCAAAAGTACCTACAGACATCTCAGCAAACCCACCTACAAAACAGGTGATGAGGGCAGGCAGAGGTGGCTTAGAAGGAAGGCAAAGCACTGTTGGTACAGAGAGAGAGAGAGAGAGAGGCAGACTGAAGCCAGCACAGGCCTCACCTGAGTCAGGGCTGACTCCAGCATGTTGCAGAAGATCCCAAACTGCTTAAAGTTTCCTGTCTTGTGTGTGAGGTCTTCAATGACTGTTGGGGGAAAACACAAGAGCAGGCAAATGGGAAAGATACTAGAACTCCACAGCTCAAGAAGAACACGAAGCTTGCAATCTAATGGACCGCCCCCATTCCCCCCATACTCACAAGCAGCATCAAATTCCCCCCGCCACTGGTCTGTGGTGAGCCGGTCCTCTACTTCTACCTCCAAGAGATTTCCTTCCACCGTCATCCGCACAATGTGCTCGACACCCCGGAACGCATAGTCGGCTTGGAGCCCGTGCAGCTTTGCCATAACGGACCCAAGGAGCTCCCGGCCCACCGCGCAGGAGGGGGAAGTACACCAGCTCGGATGCCCTCTTTCTCCTTGCAGCCGTCGCTTAGTTGGACTTGGGGCGAAAGCCGAGCAGGGAAGCTTACACGCAGAATAAGAAGACAACCAGGGTTTTTTTCCCCTGTTTAGGAAGCAAGGACAAGACTCAGTGGTACATGTAATAAAGTAAAATAAACCTGTGGACCATAGGTTCTGTCTTCGGCTCACTGCTTACTATATTGGGAAGTGAGATATTTATTTATTTACCTATTCAGTGTATAATGCACCTTTCTCCCACCAAGGACCAAAGGCACTTCACAAAATTTAAAATAGGAGTCAGCTAAATCGTACATTACAAAAGTGTTTCCAAAAAATCAAACTACAGTAATAATGAAAAAACAGATAATTAAAAACAATTTAAAATACATTTAAAACACAATTAAAAAAACACAGGATAAAAAAACCGCATCAGCACTACTTCATCATGCGATTTAAAAATCACATGAGACAAAATTTTCTGAGGACAGCATGGCAGTAACTTGAGCCAAAATGGCGCAGCGATTTGAGCACTGGACTACAACTCTGGAGACCAAGGTTTGAATCCCCGCTTGGCCAGGGAAACCCAACAGCTCACCTTTGGCAAGTCACACTCTCTCAGCTTCAGAGGAAGGCAAAGACAAATCTCCTCTGAGCAAATCTCGCCAAGAAAACGCCGTGACAGGTTCACCTTAGTCGGAAACCACTTGAAGGCACGCAACAAGGAGGAGGAACACCACTGGCTCATGGGGAACTGGTTGTGCAAGACTATAAAAGGCGAAGCAGCGAAATGTGCTGTTCTTCAGAACATGCAGAACGCAGAGAGGTGAGCAAAAACACATGAAGGTAGAAACTTTATTTTTTGTTGACTAGAACTCCCCAAACCCTGCAACCAGCAGAGCAAACCATGCAGGGAAGGGGTTCCACCGAAAATATGGGTGTGGAAGGGCGACTGATTTTGGGGTGCCTGTAAGCAACACGGACAGGGTAGAAAAGGGGGGGGGAGAAGAGATTAGTTACACTGGGGATTTATGTGCATGTCTGTGCCGGGAGGGATCAGGATTCCACAAGGGTGTGGGTCTGAAAAGAAATCAATGGGGAGGGAGGGTCGGAAGGAGGGAATTCTAGGGGATAGACGGACAAGAAATATATGGGGGGCAGTTCCAGTGGGGAGGGGGACAAGAAAGATAGCAATGGGGAGGGAAGGTCAGGAGTGGGTCAGGGAGAGGGGAGTATGGGGCCGGAGTCAGGAAAGATATCAACAGGAGGAGGGAGGGGAGGGGCAAATTCCAGCAGGGACAAGGTCAGAGCTCTAGAAAAGCATCCCTGAGGAGGGAAGGTTACCAGTGGGTTAAGGAAAGGGGAGAAGTAGCTGTAATCTTTTTATTCAGACAGGCTTTTAGAACAGAAAGCCTAAGGGGTGCTGTATGGTTTTAACTGTTGCTTTTAAGAGATTTTTGTCCTTTTCAATTGCATTTTTTTAATTCAGGGAGTTATCATTCTAACACCGTAAATAGTTTAATTCTAATTATTTACTTTTTGTATGTTTTCAGTTGCACTGTTTTACTGTGCGCCACTTTGAGTCACAATTTTGGGGGAAAAGCAGGATATAAAGAGCTAAATCGATCGCCACCATCATCCTCATGGGGAGGGAACAGGGAGAAAGATCAGTGGGGGGGGGTCAGAAGAGGCAGCTTCCAGTGGGGAGGAGGGCAAGAGGGATATCGGAGGAGGGAGAGCCACGGGGGGGGGGTGCAGGAAAGGTTAACAGTGGGGCAGGAGGGTTAAGACTCGGTCAAGGGCGGGAGAGTATTTCAGTGGGGAAAGAGTCAGGAAAGGGATCAGTGGGGAGGGGGCGTCAGGAAGCAACGCGGAGGCTGCAGAGAGGGCTGGGGTCGAGGCAAGGGAGCAGAATTACAACGGGGAGGGGGTCCCGGAAGAGATCAACGGGGAGGGGAGCGGAGGAAATTATCGGGGGGGTCAGGACGGGGAGGTTGTAGGGGCGGAGGGTCTGAAACAATAGGGTCAACAATGGGGCCGGTATTGGGTGCGAATCACTCCCCTGCAGGTGTGCCACAGCTCCCACGGCCATGCTGGCGGGGATAATGGGACCTGTAGTCCCATCCCTTGGGGGGACCCGCCTGGGGGGAGGGGGCGTCACCATAACAACGGGGGAAAAGACCAACACCGCCAACCCTCTTACCTGCCCGCCGTCCCACCTCAACTGCCGCCTCTGCCGAGAAGTTTCTCCCTTCGGGCTCTGCCATTGGCTCTCCGCTCAACCGCTTCCACGCCCCCGTTGGGCTGGAGCGACGTCAGTCATCCCGTCCCCCGTCCCGAGAGACGCGGATGGAGCTGTCACTCGACAACGCGTCACCGCCCCGCACTCTTCGCTCCCTCCCTCCGGGCTTGTCGCCGGTTGTCCTATCAGAGAACGGTAGAGCGGCCCGGCTGGCGCAGGTTGGCTAGATCCCCCGCATATCAAATATAGAAGGCCGCCTACCTCTTGATACCGCCTATTGGTGCCTACGCTTGCCAATCCGCCAAAGAGAACGCCTCCATCCCGCCGTGCGGGGCCGGAGGGAGGGGCTAGCGTTGCCCGCGCGGTGCTTTAGTGCCCTCTGGCGGCGGCCGGGCGCCTGGCGCCTGGTCCGCCGGAGCTCTCCAACCCGGCGATGCTGGAAGGTCGGGACCCGCTTCGGGCGGCAGGTACCGGGAGGGCCGCGAGAACGGGGTTTGGCAGGAGGAACGGGGGCGGAAAGCGAACTCACTCCATTTGCGCGTGCTGGGGCGTGCTCGCGCCCGCTGCGCCGAACTCTGAAATCATTAACTCACACTGAAAACACTCTTTTTCCGCACTGCATCGTGATAGCGCTGCGATTCCACGACCAACCTCCTGTGGAATTCTGGGCTTTGTAGTTTCCCGAGGACCCAGGCGCTCTCTGGCTGAGAATTCTAAAGCCCCCCCCCCCAAACCCCAGGATGCCAGAGGATGTGGAAAGCGGAATAACAGCGCTATAACATTCTAGTGCGGAAATGGCCTCAGTTTGGCCATTGAGGATTTCCAAGATTCAAGGCCCCTCCCAGCTCTGTTTCGGACCTCACCCGACACGAAATACGTACCCCTTCCAGCCGTCGGCGGCCCGCCTGTAACAGCCTAGCGCAGAAACGGGAGTCTCTATAAGCTCCTTGGAGCGCAGCTCAGAAAAGTTCCATTTTCGGGCTGCCACGGTCGGAACAGCCTCAGCACTGCAGTTGTGGCCCCCAAAAGTAACTTCTCCACGCTCTCCCTGAAATAACCCGCGTTGGGGACGTTCAGACGGCCCAGCCGCTGTGTCGAGCGCAGCCGCCTCTTCGCTCGTCCCTTCCCGGCGCCGCCGATTCCGAGGGGAGGCGCCGCCCTGCTGCCCGCCCGCCTCCCCGGAGGGAAGCCCGTCCACCCCGCGGGGCCCGAACAGCTGAAAAAACATACCAGGGGTCCCCGCACCGAGCGGCCCTCCGCTGCAGTCTGATGCGATATAAAGTTACATTTGCGGACTAGACCTCCCAGATTCCTTTGGTCATCAGCGCCACCGCCAGCCAATGCAAGTTAGTGAGCTCTGGGATTCGTAGTCCCCGAGGAAGGGGGGGGGACCCATCCACTCCTGGGTGAAAGAGTCAGAGGTCCCTGACTCTCCCCTAAGTCTCCAGTACTATCTGGGCATTTTGGACTAGAACTCCCGTCGCCCCCACCCTCAGACATTGGGGGAGCTGTAGCACTGGCAGCGTTGCGCATTTCTGGAGGCTGTAGTTCCCCCCACAAAGCATCTTTTCGAACATCTGCCTTTCGAGAAAGTATCCGTGGCTATTCGAGAATGGATCTGATCGTCCCCTGTAGACTGTGATTGCTTTGGGGATGATGGGGTTGTAGTCCCCACACATCAAAGGAGGTCATCCGGAGAAGGCTGCCCCAACACTTTGGAAACTATATTCTGGCTTGATTTTCCACGCTATCTCATGTATGTTCGTATCTATGCTGTGCACACTTTTCTCATTCATAATTCTTACCCAGCACTTTCATCCTGTATAAAAATCCTTTTCTCGTTCGAGAGCCACCCACCGTGATCAAAATCCATTCGTGGTGCCCTCTTCCCGAAGGAATATACGTACACTACGTAACGGTAGCAGTTTGGTACCCTTTTAACTGTAACGCCTAAATACCCCAAAGGCACCAGATCTTACCTGATCTTGGAAGCGAAGTGGGGTTAGCACTTGGATGGAAGACCGCCAACCAAGGAATATGAGTACGGTGGAAACTCACCTCTGATGGAGCCCTCATGCTTCTCTTGTGATGGAGGCTGAAGCGCACGGGCTTCTTGCCACTGGCTATGGGTTAAGCCCCCTTCCCACAACCACATCCCTGTGTCCTGAATGGATTAACAGTAGCATTGCTGCTACTCCTTCCAATTGCACAGTAAGCAGTGTGTGTGTGCGTACAGCCAGCCCTCCACCTTTGCAGGTCTCACTTTCACAGATTTGATTATTTGTGAGTTTCTCCAACCCCTTCCTCCCCCCCCCCGCACTTCTTTTCCAGGGGAACCTTTCCTCTCGGAGGCCCTGATCAGGCCCTGCAGCCCTTTAAAAACCTGCCTTTTGGTGCTCTTCCTTCACCTAAAAGCCAGGCCCACTCCAGCAATCTGTCATGTTCTGCTGCACTGTGCCTCCCAAGAAAATACACGGATATTTTCCATTGCATTTATTGGAAAACACAGGATGCTGTTTCACAAATGTTGCTGGAATTAATAGTTTATATCCCCCCACCCCACCCTTGCTATATAGCAATCCACAATAATTCATTACCTTTCACACAGGTGGCCATCGGTAGCTTCTCTAGGATCACGCCCCCTCTTAACTTTCAGGTTGTTTCTTTTTTCAAAAAATAACCCCTCTCTTTTAGTTGCTTTGATCCTCCAAATTTCCAGCCTTGTCTTTTGCTGTTCTAGCCCTGTGCCTATCCAGTAACCTGCAGTCTAACCTCTGTAAATCACCCGCCAACTGCCATCATTCCAACATAAACAATAGTTTCTCAATCAGGCTTGTTAAGTGGTATTTACAGCCCCTTCTGACAACCAGTACTGACCATTTGTTTCCCCCTTGTGTCTCTAAGAATTAAGGGCATTTTCACACTAGACTGTTTATCGTGCCATTATTCCACTTGCAACCTCCCGTGGAATCCTGGGCTTTGCAATTTAGAGAGGGGCATTTAGAATTAGCCAGAGTTCCTGGGCCTCAGGAAACTACAAACCCCAGAATTCCACAGGAGGTTGAAAGTGGAATAATAGCGCTATAACTGTGTAGTGCGGAAATGGCCTGAGATGCCCCCGTGCTCCACATTCTGAGGTCTGTGGCTTAAAACCAAGCCTTTTCCGTGCTCCACCTTATCTTGAAATGCCGCTGCTGGTTGTGAAGTGTCCCTGCCCGCTGCGATATGGCCATGCCAATTGTTGAATGCCCAGGCTTTTTTTTGGGGGGGGGACCTATTTGGGAGTCACCTGGGCACCAAGTAGAGGCCTTTTGCCTCCCTCTCACACACTTGTGAATGCTGTCCAGATCTGCAGTTTGACTGTTTTACGCTGGATTGCTAGTTTTCAGCTTCATTGATGCTGTAACCTGTAAGCAAGGCAATGTATATACACACGGTTAATAAATAAAAGCACGCATTGCAGATCATGGGCCTGAGATGCCATCCCTGCCGATGAACTGCCCACTGGAGCACCCGTCCAGAAATACCTGCTGCTCTTCCTTAATACACCGTTTACTGTTCCTGACTACTAGCCAGCCGGTCCCCTACCAGTACCAAGAGTCATAACGCTCTTACAGGATTCATCGGTATTGGGTCCATCCTTCATGTCTTTGGCCAGAGGTGGCAGCTGAGCATCCCAAAGTGCTGTTTTACCCAAGGCAGAAACGCGGCCGAACCTTGGGTGGACAAAGCAAACCCTAAGCACAACGCCCAGCGTGCCCTTGTGGGACCAGCTCTGGCTGTACCTCCAAAGTGAATTTTGCAGCCAGAAAAAGGGGAGTAAAAACAAACTCTTTCTTCTCTGCCTCCCACTTTCTTTGCAGAAAACCTCTGATGTCTAGACATGTGTGGGTTAAATTCAGGGCAAGGAGGGGAGATAACAGATGGGAGGGTCAAAAGGAAAAGGTTTTGGACCCCACCCCCTTTATATGACAAACTCCACCTCTCCAATTATTTCCATTCTGCAAACTGCATGTTTGTGTGTCAGTTATTATGTCTGATGGGCACACTTGGCACCATGTTCTCTGTGTCACCCATGTGCATACCATGCTATGCCCTTTCCACATCTGGGGGGCACCATTTTGACATGTGGAAGGATTATCTGAGCCTCTCAAAGGTGGTCATGGAAATCGTTGAGGCACGCAAGAGGGTCCCGGTTTTCTCCCCTACCTTGGACATGCTGGACTGCAACGTGCCACTAGTCGCTAACGAGAACAACTCAGACACCACAGTGCCGCGGGCCTACAGGATCGGATCCGGTAAAAGCAGGAATTCCAAATGCGGTGCCAACGGCCAGGCTACCCAGACCTCTCGGCAAAGCCCCCGGGAAATCTGCAACTTCTGCAAGCACAATGGAGAATCCAAGAATGTCTATTCTTCTCACCCGCTGAAGAGAGCGGATGGGATCGTGGTCTGCCCCATTTTGCGCAAGTACACCTGCCCGCTCTGTGGCGCGACAGCGGACAAGGCCCATACGCTGAAGTATTGTCCGATGAGCCAAGGGCAGCAATCACTCTATCGGAAATGTGGGCGCAACTCAGCTGGGCGCAAGGTCAGGAGATAAGAAGCAAAAGTAAGGAGTCTTCAGGATCAAGAAAAGGACTCCAAAAAAATTTTTTTTTCCTTTAAGGAGAAGGTAAGACAACACACCAAGCAAACCATGGAGAGAAAAAGTTCCAAAGAAGCCAACTTCATTTTTATCTTCATTTTTTTTTTGAAAAAAAAAAGTGATAAAAAAAAACATAATTTGGTTTTTAGGATGATGAATGACATTTAGGATGACATCTGCTTTTAAACACCCCAAAGCTTCTTGTGATTCCCTCCAACTCAACTTGTTTCAGTTTGAAGAATGGAAGCCCAATTCTCTTATTTGTTTGCAGAAACAATATTTGTGAGTCTACATGTTTTTCTTTTATGTATGCAATTGCCTTATATCATGATATAGTTAAGTGTGGCTCAGAAGGAAGCAGCCATATTGGGGGAGAAAACATTCTTCAAAAATTGCTACTATCTAGATCCTGTTTTGTACACAGAAGAAAAGTTTATGTGTTTTTGAAAAGAAAGATATCTATTTTTACGTTTATGTTTTGGAAGGGAAAGAATTGCAATTTTTTTGTTTTTGTCTGACCTCCGATTGTTTGCAGCATGGAAGTTTTTCTAAACTAAGGTTGGGACTGTTGAATTTAATAAACAGAGTTTATGGTTCTGGCATCAAACTGTTGGATTTTTTCCCCTGGATGTTAATAACTAAGTTGAATTTTCCTCAATTAGTTGCCTGTCACAAAGTGGTTATAACTAAACAGCCTTATTTGTAAGGAAGTCCCAGCTAGTTGAGTGATAACAGTGCCTCAAAAATATGTTTACCATTGCACAGGGGTGTAGCTAAAGAGAAAGGGTGGAAGATGAGGGTGTTGACTCCCCCAAAAATAATTCTGCCCCACAATTAAATTTTCCTCCAGTCACCAAACTTCTAGCATTTATGGAACATAAAGCTTCACTTGAGGGGGAAAAAAAAGTTCAGGCATCCAGGAAAAAACAGACATAAAGTGTCCTAGGCATGAACAGTTTTCAGTATTTCACTCTCTGCAGTGCTATAAATTTGGAGTCTGAAAAAAATTTACAGAGGGGGGCAGAGTTATTTTCGGGGAAGCAATGCTCTCAATACCTCCCCCCCAGCTATGTCTCTGCTGTACCTTTGCATAAATTCTGCAGGTATCTAGTTGATGCAGTAGAGCTCAGCACCAACATAAATGGCTAAACTGCAGAGCCGTTGTGGAACATTCCAAGTCAGAAATGAGGAAAATTGTGCTGCATTTTCACCCAAATGGAAAGGAGATTTTTGCACTTTCATGCATATGCCAGTTTTTTGCAACTCGAAAATCGATTTGCACTTCCTTAGTCTCTGTAATATTTTAAAGATTTTCACTCATTCTGGGAACTACATAATCTGGGCAGAGAACAGGTCTCTCACTCTTCCCCACTGACCAGTGAAAACTCAGTTTCAAACCTCCACCTCAGGATCTGAAATTAAAGTTCTGTGGCATTTTAGAAGACGTAAACAATTATTGTGACATACGTGGGTGAGAGTTGACTTCAACAAGAAGTTTCAATCACGTATAACCAGCATTCCTATCCCTTGGATATCATTTTCCTGAAAAATATTTCAGATAGATGATGGTTAAAAGTAATATATGTATAATATATGTATAAAGAAACATATTACCCCAAGAACAAATTGAAGGGATAGTCAACAACTGATCCAACAAGCGCTATGGAAAGATGATAACGTTGGGGCCAGGCAGAGCGCCTTGGGGAGAGCATCCCAGATGTTGGAGAATATAACTATACAGTCAGCCATCCCCATGCACTAGGGTTAAGGCAAAGGACTCCCCCAACAGTGGAAAAACCACAAATGTCAAAATATAACAGAAGAATGGTAAAAGCCCATTATCCTGATTTAGTTCCAAAGTAACAGAATTAGATTATTTGATAAATTTCTGTCCAACAGTTTCATGGCACAGTCGCTGTCTGAAGTCCCTTTGTTCAATAATGGATGTGTTAAGGGCATTAGCCTAACATCGGCAGAGTGGGTTCAGAACAATGTGCGCCACAATAATAATGTTTACGAGACAGAAGACTATATATATTTTTTGCCCAAACAGACGATGATGGCTTTTGTTTTTCTTGTGTGCCTTCAAGTTGTCTCTTGCTTGTGGCAAACCTAAGGTGACTCCGTCAGGGGGTTTTCTTGGCAAGATTTGCTCAGGGAGGGTTTGCCGTTGCCTTCCTCTGAGGCTGAGAGAATGTGACTTGACCGAGGTCACCCAGTGGGTCTCAGTGGCTGAGGAGGGATCAGTCCCTGGCCTCCGGAGTCATAGTCCAACACTACACCACACTGGGTATAACAGAGAAGCACGAGGTGGTGATTTCGGGCTGATTTCTTGGGAATCTTCCTTTCAAAAGCACTGGTGGCTGAAGCCACCGGCTGATCATCTAGGCATAAACGGAGCTGAGCAAAGTTCCTTTATTGGACTACAACCCTTGGCCATAGTGGCTGGAGGGGCTTTGGGCCACTGCAGTCCAAAGAAATAACTTTTCCCAAGCTTTGGTGCAGAGCGTACTTGGAACACTAGTATGGTGTAAAGTGTTCAGCAATTAAAAGTGCTTTTGTGCCACTTTTCATCAGACTGGTTTCCAGCAGACAAAAGTAGATAATTATTTAAAGTACAGTGCAGTACAGCTGACATCAGAGAACCTTAGGGAAAAGGCAGCAAAAAGCAAACTACAGGGGATCGTACTAATTAGAGGGGCAGGACGAATAAAACCCCGGTGCTAAAAATATTGTGAAAAAGAGGTCACTGTAAGTTGGAAACAACTTGAAGGCAGATGGCGAGAACAACAAAAACAAAGCTTTGGGGGAAAAGAAAAAGATGAGCAAGCAGAGATGTGAAAGAGATGTATAAAGTGATGCATAAAGTGATGCATTCTGTGGAGAAAGTGGGGAAGGAGACTTTGGCCATATCCGCACTAGAAAGTGGAATAATAGCACTATAACAGGCTAGTGCAGAAATGGCCTTTTTCTGCCTCTCTCAAAGAGACCGGAGTTCAAGGGTATCCCATGAAGTTGAACCTCTTGCCTTATGGAGACTCCATGGATTTAATTGGGTTTTCGCAGGCAAAGAATATACAGAGGTGTTTTTGCCAGTTCCTCCCTCTGAAATAAAGCCCACAGCACCTAGTATTTGTTGGCGGTCTCCCCTTCAAATACTCACTAGAGCTGACCCTGCTTAGCTTCTAAGATCAGATGGGATCCGGTGCCTTTAGTGGGAGAGGGGTACAAAATGAAAACATTTCGTCCCCCTAGGAATTCTACACCCCAGTGAAATTTTCCTTCATTCCCAAAATTTCCAGTCATTTAAAACAGCAAATGGAGTTTAGATGTCCAAAGCCAAGAAGCAGGCAGCGGCCAAGGAGATGCAAAAGGAAGAGTTCTAGGAGTGAACAGTTTTCAAGATCTCCCTCTCTGCTGTGTTAGAAATTTGGGCAGTGAAGGAAAGTTTCTTGGGGGTGGGAGAAATTCTTCCTGGGGGCAATGCCCTCATTTTGCCCCCCAAGCTACAAAGGTGGTGGTGATGGTACCCTGGACAAATGGCCTGATCCGGCAGTGCTGTTTGGGTTCTAAAGAGGGAGCCTCAGACAGCTGGCTCAACAAAGGGTAAAAATGCTACTTATTTCAAGGGGGAAAAAAAAGGCGGAAGGGTTGCTGTGTCTCTGACTATCTTGGACAATACTTTCAATCGGTCCTCGCTTAGGACTTCTAGGAGCAGGTTAGTGTTGGGAGCAGCCTGCTGGGAATTTTTAATCCGACCCCGTGGGCTTCCTCTTCTGCTCATCCAGAAAGAGGTTTCTTTGCCTCCAACACTTTGCTTTTCAAGTTTCTGGAGACAATCCCAGCTCTTCACTTTAGAAAGCAACTAGATTCTAGGCTGGGTGGAATCGTGCTCTGATCCCTCTTGGCCGCTCTTCTGCTTGTCTAAGCTAGTCGGAGACACAGCAACCCTTCCACATTTTTTCCCCCTTGATATAAGTAGAATTTTGTATCCTTTGTGGAGCCGGCTGTCTGAGGCCCCCTCTTTTGAAACAGAAAACAGAGATCCGTAATCAATAGAAAGGACAGGCCTTCTCCCTTCACCCTCCCCATTCCACTTTGGGTAAACAAAGCCAAGAATCACTGTAAATGAACTGGGGTGCTTTTCTTCTCGCCAGAGAACCACCACCTTAAATCATCAGGCTTTGCAAACCAGGCTCAAATGAAACAAACCTTCCTCCCCCAACTCGCCATGAACACAAGACTGATATCCTCATCCTGGCTTATCATTCATGAGGAATTTACCTCTGTTGACTGCTTTCTGGAAGCTCTCCTGAATTATCAAATAGGTTAAAAAGTGGGGGTGCCAAGGGGGTGCGTACCCTCTAAGATTTCACAGATGAAAAACCAGGACGTCTGCACCTCATTTAAAGGACTGTTGGTCTAGTGCATTTATCATGGCCCGTGTGGGCACAGTCTACTTCGTGGGAGACTTTGGCTTTATCACACACAGCAGGTAAATCACAATTACAGCCGGATAATAGAATCTTTGGCTGGGGCTTATCCCATGATGATATTGTCCCTCTTCTGTGGCTCTCCCAGTGGGAGACCAGGAGACTGTTGGGAACACATTTCATTTGCAAACACAAAAAATCCATTAACGACCTCTTCTGCAAAAGAAACAGCTCTCCAAACAGTCTCCCCTCAGTAAAACAAAAGAGGAGGAATGTCTTCTCTTGATAAGTCCCAGCCAAAGGCGTTATTCTCCTACTGTAGCTGCAATTTACTTGCCTTGTGTGATAATGTCTTTTTCTTAAACGCTTTGTCCAAATCAAAGATAAGTTATCTTCATCACATTCCAACAATCCATAAATCATAACTCAAACAAGCAAAGGAGAAGTTTAGCCTTATCTTTGCAATTATTCTTCACAAATCCACGCTGGGCCCCATTTGTAAGCAGATGTTTACAAACGGGCTCCTTCCTAATCCATTTTCCCTGGTATGGAAGTCAGACCAGCAGTGCCGTAATTTCTAGATCTTCCGTGTCCTTTTCAAAAAAGTACTGAGCTAATATTTGTTTGCCTCCAGACAAATGGCACTTTACCTCTTGTAGTAACTCACCTGCTCTCCAGTATTTCTCAAAGGTGACAGACAAAGGTTTTGAGAGGACATCAAAAATTTATTGTAATACCTGAGGATGCAATTCATCCAGCCCTGTGAAGACTTGCACTCACTGGTGTTTCTGCAAAAGTTGGATTCCTTTCTGAACATAGAAGTACCCTTCCCCTGACTTTTCACATTAGCCAAGACCGACTGTTGTCAGAAATCACTGTCAGATGAGAAAGAGGAGGAAATTATTACAAAAGCAATCCTCAAGCTCAGATGTTTTAAGCCTCCATTGAACTGAGCTGCTTCCCACTTTGTCTGACAGTTGTAGAAGGGCCTGGAACCCCAAACCCCAGGATTCCATAGGATGTTAAAAGTGGAATAATAGCACTATAACAGGCCAGTGCAGAAATGGCCTTTTTCTGCCTCTCAAAAAGTCCAGAGTCTTTTTCTGCCTCTCAGAAAGTCCAAAATCCAGAGGTCTGCATAGTTTTCAACACGAACATGGGCTGGAATATACTTGGCTTTTTAAAAAAAATCCTAAGTAGTGGGGTGGTCCCAACCATCCCAGCTTGGAATCGGCTCTCCTTAACAGAAAAAGGCTATGAAAGTGTTTCCGGTTCAGCCGGGCAAATTTGGTTGCCTGGTGCTGGCCTCTCCTGGAGTGACTTCCTGAGTGACTTTTTAGAGTCCCGTTTCCTACTCAAGGGCTGATGAGATTAGCCCTTTTTTGTCCACCCAGCTCAGGTTTCCCTTTCCTCTTTTCCTTGTTTCCCATCAAATCTAGTTTACAAATGTCTTACGTCCAGAGCAAAACTGAAAAAAGATTATTTTGAGGTTGATGAAGTTGAGATATCCCAGCCTGGATAGGAGATTCCACCCCCACCTCCCAACACATCGCAGATGAAAACCGAGACACACGTGGCCAAGCAACATCAGAGTGTGGTCGAGATGGTGGAAGTCACTGGTCAGGAAAAAGACGCAAGAGAGGCCGCAGCAGCGTACTTTTGCCTGAGCCTACTGGGAAAGGCAAGATTCTGCCTCCTCTCCTCTCCCGCTGCTGGCTGAATCAAACGAATGCAAACCACTTTTGCACTTCGAACTCAGGGCATTTCTGCATTAGGCTCGTATAGTACTATTATTCCACTTTCAACCTCCTATGGAATCGTGGGGTTTGCAGTTTAGGGAGGGGCCTTTGAGGTTGCAAGTGGAATAATAGCACTATAACAGTGTAGTGTGGAAATGGCCTCAGCTTGCCGCGACTGAAGCCAGCTGAAGAGAAAGGGGGAAAGTGGGAGGAGGAGAAAGAAACCAAGACATTTTTAAAGCAGCAGAAAATGTGGGATAACAGAGAATTAACTGGGAATGTCCCTGCCAAATCTAGACAGTCTCAAGTATGAGATTCTGGAAGTTGTCATCCCCAAAAGTTAATTTTCCAAGCTCTGTCCTAGTGGTGTCTGGGGAACTCTGAAGTGCACAAGACTGAAACAACTCGGATTTGTTTTGTTTTTAGATTCTATCTTTTTTTTTTTAATGAATAAAACTTGAATAAGATCTCTAGTGGACCAGACAGAGATTTAAAAAGTAACATCTGTCAACTACAGCCTCCGGAACCCTCCAGCTAGAATGGCCAGTGGCCATTGTGGCTGGGGGATTCTGGGAATGGTAATCCATAAAAGTACATTTTGCAAGTTCTGCATCTAGGGAAAGGGCATCATCAGTAACCACCAAAGGTCGTTGCTCTAATCCATGACTTGGAAAATTAGAATGAACTATAAGAGATATAAACACAGTTAGCTAATTTGCATCCCTTGTGCGGGCGGAAGAAATTAGCTTCTCGAGCAGCAAAATTTGCAGGTTTAGTGAAGACGAAGGCAAAGTACAATTCTGCTTTTTGTGGCCTTGACTGAGTTACTCACGGTTGACCAGCAAAACAGTTTAAAGCCGGTGCCAATAGGCAGTGCAAAGCAAAGGCTGTTGCTAGGGCTGCCACATTGAAAACTGTATTGGTTGCGCACAAGAGGGAATTTCAGCACATGTTGGGCGTTACACGGTTGCACGACAAGCAACACCTACTGAAATCCGCCTCTTCTACACAACCATTGATAAGCACAGGAATCCTCTCCGGTTTTCAGTTTGGAAACCCTAAAACTACAGATCTGGCCTCGGAGAGTTATAAGAATCTGTTATCCAGACAAAAAGAAATATCAAAAAAAGGTTACATTAGTACGATGGCTACATTTCTTGCATGACTGCCCCTGGGTGATATCAGGACCTTTCCTCTACGTGCAGGTGGGCAAGGATATCCAGGCATACCCCAGTTAACAGAGACACTGACAATGAAACTCCTTTTCATAAAGTCTGTTTACGCCCTTCCTAGTCCCCTAGTCCTCTGTCTAGCAGGAAGTTTTTGAAGCAGCACCACTACTATCCTTCCATCCTATGGAATCCTGGGATTTGCAGTTTGTTGTCGCTGTTGCTGCTGTCTTCCCTCAAGTCATTTCCAAATTATGGTGACCGTAAGGTGCACCTATCATGAGGTTTTCTTGGCAAGATTTGTTCACGGGGGGTTTGCCTTTGCTTTCCCGAGGCTTCAGTGGCCAAGTGGGAATTAAACAACTGGCAGAAGCAAACGGTGTTGCCCTAAACAACTGAGGAAAGTTCAGATTTATGACCATGGAAAGCAATTCTCACGTGATGTGTGGGCATAATGGGGGCCCCCAGCTGAACTTTTGTGGCCCTTGATGTCACTGGACTTCCCATTTTTCCAAACCAGAACTGGACCTCCAAGCACATATCATGGCAGGGGGGAATCTTGTCCAGCTGTCCATGTGGCCCCTGGCGGAGCAGAAAAACGGCCCCCAAACCCACTGCATTTGCTCCCCTGCTGCTGTAGATAGAAAATGGCCATGGACACTGTTTGCTTTAATTTCTATTTTAGTGGTGTTCAGGGCTGCTCTTTACAGTCTGCGGAAAAGGGACCGATCTCGTTTGCAGCTTTACTCAATTATTAATCTAAATCTGTTCTTAGAAGCCTTAAAACGGCAGTTATGGTGCTGGGGAAAGCTATCCAAATCCAAGAACAATGCGTGGATTATTTATATAGCTGCTACGTGGTGCTTTGCAGACTACTGAGCGGGGCTGGTAACCGGGAACACAGAACTCCTCTGTTGAAACGGTTTTAGTGGCATGAAGCTGGGTGGTTATGACCTATAAAGCACTTTCCAGCTTAGGTCCAGACTATATTTCCGCACTAGACTGTTATAGTGCTATTATCTGACTTTCAACATCCTATGGAATCCTGGGGTTTGCAGTTTAGGGAGGGGCCTTTGAGGAACCCCGGGATTCCATAGGATGTTGAAAGTCAGATAATAGCGCTATAACAGTCTAGTGCGGAAATGGCCTAAGGCGGAGAGTGAACTCTGGTTTCACAAAACCAAGAAATACAGAGCCTTTTGGAGGATATTTGCAAGTTGCAGCAACAAATACTTGCAAATTGCAGCAAGCTGCTGCTTTGCTAGATGCGCTGGAGATCTGTATATAGTCTTTCCTCTTGCTTGAAGCTGAGCCTTTTGAAAGTGGAGGCTTCTCCACCCTAGAGATGACCCATGAAAATTGGAGACTCAGGGCCAGGCCTGGCCACCCTACTGTCTTTGCTGACAGTTGGTGGTTGTGTGCCCCCAAATCATTTCTGACTTACGGCAACCCTAAAGCAAACCTACCACGGGGTTTTCTTGGAAAAGATTTGTTTGGAGGAAGTGTGCCTTTTCCTCCTCCGAGGTTGAGAGAATATGACTTGCCCAAAGTCACCCGGTGGGTTTCGATGGCCAAGTGGGGATTTGAACCTTCGTCTCCAAATTCGTACCCCAACGCTCACACCAATACAGCATGCTGAGTCTCCATTCACACATACCAAGGCTGTGTGGGATGAAGGGATAGGTTGGAATAGCGCAAAGAATGAATTATATGGCAAGTACTTACCTTTTGGTCTCTCCTTGGCAAGTACAGGCACCTGGAAAAGGACACCCAGAGAAAACAAAGATCAAGTTAAAAACTTGCGAAAGAGTCACCGTTTTACTCCCATTATGTCCAATTCATTCAGTTGTGTTTGTCATTCATTGGCTTAAATAACATCTCGCATTAAGTGACTCAACTCACTGCCACAGTGCATTTGTTCCTCGTTTTATCTTCTTTTATCCGCTTATCTTTTAATGCTTTTCTCTGTGTTTTAACCTGTTTTAACCAGGAAATTTTAAACAGAATTGCTTGTTTCATTGCTGTCGTCGTTTTCAAACTTCAGTAAAAAATATAAAATGTTTGTAAACCACTTTCGATACCATGTTGGGAGAAAAGTGGGTATAAATGAATTAATTAAATTAAAACTCTATATAGAAAATGCAAAAATAAGTTTTTTTTTAAATTGCAAGGAATAAAATGGATAACAATTAAAATAATCCTAGCAAGAAAAGAAGTCAGAACCATAAAACATAAGGCAGTTCATACAGAATACAGCAGATTAATGGACTCAAAATACACATTAACTTTAGATACTGGGAGCATAATCTTGCCCTTCCCAGTAGACTTAGGCAAAAGAAAACTGCTGCAACCTCTTTTAGCTTGTGCATTCTTCCTCATTCATAATATTTGTCGTCTTGACTGCACTCTGATGTTGGTTGTCTACACTTTGGTTTTCATCTCTGAAATGTCCGAAGGTGTGCAGCCAGCATGATGGACATGCTCTCTGGTGTATTCTGGGAGTTGTCATCCAAAACCGTAACAGAACACACACGTATGCAAACATGCACGTTCCATTCCCTCTAACATTTCAGGAAAAAAAACTGGTCTCATGCAACCACATAGCATGAGAGCATGGTCAAGACAACAAAACTTATTAATGAGAAAGAACACACAAAGTAGGAGAAGTTGGAGAAGTCTGGTTTTGTCCCAGTTTAGCGGGAAGGGCAAGATTTGTTTTGGATCCCATGTTAGGAGAAAGGCAGGGTATAAATTCAGTCAGTTAGATAATATTCCTCCCTCCTTCTCTCTTCTCCCTCTGAATTAATTGAGTGGATAATTTACTGCAATGGAAGCAAGCTGAAGACAAAAGAAACCTGGGACATTTGATAGGCAGCAGAAAAAAATGGGACTGCAGAGAATTAATTGGGACTACTTCTACCAAATGAGGACAGCTTGGGAGTGTGACACTCGAATGCAAAGCTTCAGACAGGATGTTATTTTTTTTGCTCATGTCAGAAGGCAGCGTCCTCTGACTCCAGGGGGATTTTACATACATATGCGTCCTCTCTGTCTCTCTCTTTCAATCTCTGCACTCAGCATATGTTAACCCATGCATAAATAAGGAAGATCACCAACCCATATGCAACTTCCTTTCCTCTCCTTAAGGTCTGGGGTATGTTTATGGAGTAGATGTCAGTTTGCATTATATTCCCAAAACCAGGTCTTTTGGGGAGAAACCATTTTGAAATGTTACCATTGGAATTATTTAAGAAATGAAACAGAGTGACTGCAAATGTCCTTCTGCCATTCTCCTCTTATAATCTCTCCCATGCAAAGAAATCCTATGAAACAAAAGGAACTCTGCCCACACACTTAAAAAAAAATCAAAATTCAGTTCTCACAGCAACAAATCTGGCTTGGAGCTGTTTAGAGGAATTCTTTCCCTTCTGCCCCAGCCACATTACTGGAGAGAGTTTTCAAATGTTTAAAATGAAATCTCCATTCTCTCTTAAACAGTTCTTCAGAAGAACAATGTCAAAGCAGATTGCTAAAAAATAACAAATGGAATGAAGAATTCTTCCCACGTTTTACAAACATGGCAATGCGGTCTTAAGGCAAAGGATCCGGGGTGACTTACACAGCTGTTCTTCCAGAACGTAAATATCATCTTGCTGGAAGGAAAAAGAGAGAAAGATGGTTCTGGGATAATTACAGAAACTGACATTTCCTGAACACCTTTGCACAAAGCGAGCTGATCTGGAAGAACAGGCTTATTTAGGTTGGCAGTTTGTGATGTTTAGTGCCAGTTAATTTCACTTGATGCTTCCTCCTCCAAATGCCTTCCTGGCTTTTGAAGAAAAAAAAATCCACTAAAAAGGCATCACATTTTGTTCACTTGTGGGTGTTTGGCTTGTGACGTGGGTCATGGTATTAAATATCATGTGGGGCTGCCACTGGAGACGGCTCCTGGACCTTTAATGGTTGGGTAGAAGATGGAATTTCAGCCATTGTTCCTTGTTACCTGGTTTTGCCCGTTACCTGGTTGTGTGACAAGGAAGACTTGCTGAAATTTCTTCACATAGCCATTAAAAGTACAGGAGCCCTCTCTAATTTTCAGTCCAGAAACCCTACATCCTTTTTACTTCGAACTTACAGTGTTGCCACAGTAAGACCTGGAGAGGGCTCCTGTTACTTTAATGATTGCAGAAAAGAGGGAATTTCAGCTGGCGTTGCCTATCGCCTGCTTATGTTACAAACGGCAGATGCTCGAATTCCTTCTTCCACCCAAATATTAAAGATTTACTGTGGCAACTCTAACCCACTCACACCCCTAGCCGAATGGCCTCCAAATACGTTGCGAGATTTATTACAGCGCTCACATGGCCTCCTCTCTCCCCAATGCTGTGTTACCATTTTTGTTTGTTTAATTACTTCTAGAACTTTAGCAATGTTGCTGCAAGCTTTTTCCCTTTCAAAATCTCTCTAGAACTTTAACACTGTTGCATTATTTTCTGTAAACTACACCTCCCACACTTTAGTTCCTGTTTCTCTGTTCTCAAGGGACAACGATACCATAGGTACCCTATGCAGAAAATAACATTTCTAAACGGAATATAAGTGCCCTGCACAGAAAGCAGCATTTTTGCACAGAAGTGCTACTTTCTCCGGAGCAAATGCTGTTTTCTAGGTAGGAAATGTGTTTACTGTACATATTTTTTGTGTGTGTGTGTGCAGAATAAATCCCAGACTGCAAACATTATCAGCCATTTAGGATTCCCCATGTCAGGGTTTTCCAACTTATGTGGGGCCACATAAAGCCTGTGGACCATACTTTGCCCATGTTTGCTTTCAAAGTTTGTGGCTGCCTCCAGGAAACAGACACTGGTTGTTCACCTACCCCTTTCCCCCTCTGTTCCTTATGGGATCCAACACAGATTTCAGCCCTTCTAAGCAGAAGGGGAAACTCACCAGAGATTCTTGAAGCTCCTTCAGCTGATGAACTTTCTTTTTGATTTTGTCGTTGTCCCTGGAACACAAAAGAAGGAGAGTGTGTTGCGCTGATGCAGTGCTTCTCAGGTGCTGAATTTCAAGGGACATTCAGCTGCCTCCAAAGAATTTGTATTAGGATACATAGCCAGTCTGGGAGATGCTTGCATCCTTTTTGCAATTTCTGTAAAATTAATTCACAGTTCTAGATATTTTCAGACAGAAAAGGAATGCACCACGAATGTTAGACGTGGAAAAAGCAGCATTAAAATAATGTTATTAGCTGCAGCGAGCTACTTTTTATTTCAGGTTATAAGCGAGACTACCCGAATAATAGGGAAGGATGTTCAGTTGAATAAAGAAAATTGCATAATGTTAAATTTGAAGAAAAGAAGGCTGAGAAATAATAAAGAAAAAGTAGTTAAATATAGATTAAAAGCAGTACATGCCATCATTGTTCTAGGGTGGAAGGATAAAGTAATTTGGAACATGGATAAGGTGGCTAAATATTTAGCAGCATTTTTATTGTTTCACTTTCTCAAGGAAAGAAGATTAAAATATACTGGAGAACTAAAGGAAAAGATGTGGAGCTTGAAAGGGGAAATTTTGTTGGAAAAAGTTAAAGAGGAAAAGGGGTGTGAAGAAGTGAATAATGTAATCAAAACCATGACCCACATTTTTTCAAGACAGTTTTTGATTGAATAATATATATTTTTGACCTCTGATAAGCCACTGGGGTACGGGGGGAGGGGGGGAGGGAGAAAGTATGCAGAGGAAAAAAATTGTGTAATATTATGCATCAAAGTGTTAAAGTAATCAAAAAACTAAAAAGCTTTTTATTTTAAAGAAACAGGGCTATAACAGAATTACATTTCGAAGGCAATGGGACTAGTGTCACCCTGTGTGCTGGGGGTCCCGGGAGGGACACCAAAACATGCTCAACTAAAGTTGGGGAAAATTAGCTCAGAGCACGGCTTAGCGATACGAGAGGCAGGGTGACGTAGCGAGATCTTGAACCCTATGTTTACGGGGTCGGGCCGAGTCAAGGAGCGCACAGAAGTTGAAGCAATAAATGATGTTTTATTACAAACACAAGCAAAACAGTGTATGCGACACACTCACACAAGATAACTAAAGAAATAAAGGTTGGAGTGGTATAGAGGGATTTTTAGAGGAGTTGCTGGTTTGGGTGATACTTCACCCGTCCCGGAGCCCGGAAAAATGGAGCGCGAGGCTGGGGTGCGACGTAGCTCAGCGCGTGGAGCCGAGGGGAGGCTCGCCGAGCAAAGCGGCAGCCGGGCGGGATGAAACTCGGGAGCGATCCGAGGAAGGTCTCGGAATCGAGGGTTTTTATAAGGAGAATGTGACTGCGGGCTGTGCCGTACTTGGGGGAAAACAATAGATTTGGAGTTGGAGACAAAGCCTCCAAAAGCTCAGAATCCGAATGATTGAGTTATCGCAGAGGTTCTCGATAGAGTAGCCGGTATGCAAACGCGGAATACTTGAGCGTTGTCTAGCTCGATCATCAAGCTGCCATCTTGGGGCAGAGGCTCTTTTGTAGGTTGCGTGCGTACCTGATGAGAGCACTTGCCTGGAGGTCTCCTAAAGCGTCGAGTCGGCTGTTTTCTGGCCTGCCTGTATTGTCTAGGAATATTACGGCGATAATCGGCCGAGCCTGTACGCGTGCTTGTCCGGGGGCCTCGCAAGCATGTGGAAGGGAATAGATAAGTGAAGCCGAATTACGATATCAAAAGGATATCTTTTAATATCCCCAAAGCTCGGACTAGCCAGGGCAGTAACACTAGTTAGAGGTGTAGCCGTGGAAGGAGGGAATGAGAGTGCATAGCTGGGTTGCAAAGATTTAGCCAAAGCGCAGCTTGTATAAATCCCCTTTTAAATTATCAGATAAACTAACACATCAATAAAACAATTACCTGAGTAAGATTTCTTCTGTTGACTTGAAGACTGTTGAGGAAGAAAAAAGACAAGAGAGAGAGATTATTTTGAGAACAGGCAGGTGGCTGTTAAATGAAGCGTTCATCCTGAGCTCCTTATGTGGCCGGAAAGATGACCGCCAGGCAACAAAATGGCAACCAGCTATGATCAGCATTAGCAATGGGACTGTCGACGTGCATGAAATTAAAGATCATTATGGCAGTTGGTCTCACCCAGGCCAGACTAGCTATCCTTCAGGTGAGCGCAGCGTCCTAAGTGTTGGTGCCAAAGAGGCTCAAATCAGTCTCTCACCTTCGTTTTCTTCCCTCAGCCTTGAATTCTGTGGGGATCAGCAGAAGATGAACTGGATTAGACGGTGAAAAAATACTTCCTTATGTCTGCGGCCCTTCTGGAGGGTGGGCTTTGGACCGAGAGCGGAGGATAGACGCTGTGAGGAATGGAGGGGCATCCAAACGACAAGCAATGATGTGGATTTTCCGGGAAAGAAAAATTTAATACTGGGAAATTTCAACATTTTAACTTTCTTTTACTAAAGCCATAACAATAGTAACTTCGGCTTCACTCACTCTCCTCAGTGGTTCCAGCATTCAGTTTCATTTTAAGTTAGGGGGGAAAAAAATCTGATTCAAGATAACTGAAGAGAATTCCGCACTACAGCGTTAAAGCGCTGCTATTCCGCTATCAACCTCCTATGGAATTCTGGGGTTTGTAGTTGAGGGAAGGGCACTTCGAATTCTCAGCCAAAGAGCTCTTTGGTCTCAGTAAACTACAAACCCCAGAATTCCACAGGGCATTGAAAGTGGAATAGCAGCACTTTAACACTGTAGTGCAGAAATGGCCTGAGTCTGCGGCTACAGGCAACTTAACACATTGCGTCTTGACTATACGTACATGAAAGTGATTGAGAAGGGATTTTGCAAGATAGAAACAAGTTTGGCCGCATGTTGCTTTGTTAATCTATTCCTTTGAGCATCAGAGCTTGTCAATGCTTACCTCCTCAGAGGAATAACTACAAGTTCACATCCTACATCGGGGCCCTCTAACATGACGGACTACATTACAGCTGCCTGGATAATTATCGATAAATATGTGTGGGTGTGTATCCATACATAAATCTGGTGCAGAAATTTTTCCACAGGAAAAATACAGCATTGTTGTTGTTTTTTCTGGTAAATTTTCTGATTCAGGATAAACTCATTAAACATGCAGTTTCACTCAAGGATGGTTGTTAAGTTTTGGGTAGAAACAACCCTATCACACTTTGTTCGACTACTTGTGATGGAGAAGCAAGAGATTTTGCACAATAGAAACAAGCTTAGCAGCGTGTTTCCTCTGTTAGCCTATTCTTTTAGTACTAGGGTTTTCCATTTTGGAAAACTTAGTGCATTTTCTGCAAAAAATTTTCCACCCCACATCTCTAGGGCAAGTAGTTCTTGAGTGGGATTGTCATCCTCCTTCCTCAGGGAGCTGAAGCGATTAGAGCTTGCCTGGCCCTTGCCGTCCCTCCTCTTAAAATCCAGGGGACGAGACGGATGTCACTGCGTCCAACACTCACCATTTGACGCAAGTTTGCATTTGCCTTCTGAAGAGATCTTATCTTCTCCATCTGTAGGAAATAAAAATTTCAGGTGCTTGCAGTTTTGTAGAAAACATCAGGATATTATGTGCTTGATATAGCTGGATCAGATCTGTTCCCAGCATTCTCCTCAAAAATTTTCTCCAAGCATGTTGTAGATTAGCCATTCCCCAGCTATTCCGTGAATGTGAGGGGCCAACTTTCCCTCCCTTCAAGTATTTAAACAGAGCCATCAAATCACCTCTTCATTTTCTCTTCTCCAGGCTAAGCGTCTCCAACTCCCTAAGCCGCTCCTTGCAGAGCTTCATGGTTTCCAAACCTTTTACCTTTTTGGTCACCCTCCCCTGGACATGTTCCAGCTTGTCAATATCCTTCCTAAATTGTGATTCCCAGAAATGGGCACAATAGTCCAGGTGAGGTCTGACCAAAGCAGAATAGAGTGGTGCTGTTACTTCCCTTGATCTAGACGCTATACTCCTGTTGATGCAACCTGGAATCCCACTGGCTTGTTCAGTTCTCTGTAGTGCCGAGTGCTGCTCCTACATAGATGCAGCACCTTGGGGAGATCCTTTAAAGTAAGCAGGTATCTGGAATGGATTCAGTGCCCCACTGACATGGGAGATCCAGCTGCTCCTGGGACCCTCTCTTCAATGCAGCTATGGACAAACAGGGCTTGACAGCTTCTGGGGGAAGAGCGCACAGGATTGGGTATGCGGAGCATATGCTTCACATGCGTCTTCTAGAAGCTTGACCTGTGTGTATCTGCATTGCACAGTAATAGGAGGCGGTGTATCTACACAGTCCTAGTATTTTAATGATAATGGCTCCCTCCTAGCAAGTCTTGGGATTTGCAGTTTAGTGAGGAGCTTTGCCAGAAAGCTCTAATGCAGGAGTTCAGATGAGTTCACTAGAGCTCTCTAGCAGAGAACTCTAAATCTCTTAGCAAATCACAAAACTCAGAGTGGCCTGGGCACGAAAGCAGTATCAAATTGGTATAGCACTGGAGTGTAAATACACTCTGTGCTTTTGTTTTAGCAAAAATTACAGCCAGGCAGAAGCTTAGACTCCCAAAGGCACTCACCAGAGTTTGGTTCCGTCGTTCCAGCAAGAGCAGCCTCCTCTCTCGTTCATCCATGTTGAGCAGCTACAGATAGAAAGGGGCGTGAGATCACTGGAGCCATCTCTCCACTGTCCTGCCACACAGTCATGCCATCTTGCTGTCCCAATTTGGCAAGGACAGTCCCTGCTAATCCTCTCTCATTCCACTTTTTTTCAGCCGTCTTTAAAATATTCCAGGCCATTTCCACACTAGCTGCATTTCTCTCCTCTCCTCCTACTTACCTCTTTTGTCTTCAAGTTGCTTCAACTGATGAAAACGGAGTTCAAAGTTCAGAAGTAGTTTTGCACTCAGTTAGCTCAACACGGTGGTTGCAAAACCTTGCCCCTCCCAGGAGACTCAGGCAAAAGCAAACTGCTGCAGCCTTTCCTAGCTTGTCTGCTTTTCGTTAACAACTTTTGACCACACTTTGAGGCTGTTTGGCCACAAGTATCCCAGTCTTCGTATGTGAGATACATACTTCTAACCAACCAGCTTACAACCATTGTTTTTGTGTGCCTTCAAGTCAACTCCGACTTACAGAAACTTCATCCTCAGGTTTTCTTTGCAAGATCTCTTCAGAGGAGGTTTGCCATTGCTTCCTCTGAGGCTGAGAGAGAGTGACTTGCCAAGGGTCACGCAGTGGGTTCCCTGGCTGAGCAGGGAGTTGAACTCTACTTTGAGGCCGTTTCCGCACTAGACTGTTATAGTGCTATTATTCCACTTTCAACATCCTATGGAATCCTGAGGTTTGCAGTTTAGGGAGGGGCCTCAACGGCCGTCCTCAAAGGCCCCTCCCTAAACTGCAAGCCCCAGGATTCCATAGGATGTTGAAAGTGGAATAATAGCGCTGTCACAGTCTAGTGCGGAAACGGCTCAACACTCACACCATTACGTCACAGTGGCTTTTCTAGCTTCCAACATCGGTAATCAACATACCTCACTAAGTTGCTGTACCTGCGGCTTGCCGTTGTCTCCAGTCCACTCAGGGGCCACTCATCTGGCATCTGGCGTCTCCCCATCTTTCCTTATGACCTCACCTGTGACCTCACAGCAAGCCTTGGTTTCCAAACCTCCCGGAGTTGGGGTTTTTTTCAGCACCTGCAGGAGTTTGCCTAGAGGAACTTGGAAATAGATTGAAGCATCAATCGCCGAAGGTTGCAGATTTTGCCCCTGTTGCCAAACTGATGTGGATTTTAAAAGAATAAACCACTTGGAGACTTTCTGAAAGACTGGAAACCTTTTGTGGATTTTCTTTTTATGTAATATTTTTGGATGCACTTTTGATATAATATTTTGGAGTAATACTTGGTCCGCCTCGAGATACCAAAATGTCTAGGGCCTGCTATGGGAAGACCATCTCCTGAAGGCCAGAGCTGATGTTAAGTGGATTTTTACTAACGGAGTAAGCAGTAAAAATGTTCTGCCACCCTGGACGGTCGCAGGGCTGCCCGGTCCACTCTTCGGGACTGATTAAATTTAAGCACCCCGGACAGTTCGGGGGGGGGGGCACTGCCTGCTGAAATGACCAGGTTCCCTGAGATCAGGCAGTACATTTCTCTCCCTGCTTTTTTCCTTAGCCAAAGCTCCGCCATTTTAATTCCTGCCAGCTTAAAAGGTCATCCTTGAGGCCCGACCCCTCGTCCTACTTAAATTGTGCCGATTGCGACTGTAAACGCCACTGCCCTGGTTCCCAATGCTTTGCGGCGCTCTGTTGCTCTCTGTAATAAGATTTTCTATACTTTACTGCTGAGCAAATGCACTATCTTTGAATCAGGGTTCGTTGTTGATTGTTAAATGAGAGCTACTTTATTAGCAACAATTTATTGAGACCCTGGTCCTGGTAAACGGATGATTCTTACGTGATTTTCTATATATGCGCTGTATACTTTATGAGATCGTTGCCTCCTCAACCCTGTAATAAAACCCTCCTTTTAACAATGAAGAGCTCCTCTTCACCCATGAAAGAAATGGTGGGACTGTGTTCTTCCTGAGGTGTGGAGGGATACTTTGATCAAAGTTTGGGGGACCTTTCCAGGCTGATTCAGAGCTCCCCTGACAACTGTGTGATATGCAGTAGATCTAATATTTTAGATCTAGTGCTTACGGTGGCACCCCGTCACTGATCGTAGGCTTTACCCGGCAGGACGCACGCTGAGGAGGTTTGCCATTGCTTTCCATTGAGGCTGAGAGAGTGTGACTCGCTGGAGGCCACCCAGTAGGTTTCCACGGCTGAGGGAGGACTGGAACCCTGGTCTCCTGGAGACCCGCTCCAACATTTAAAGCAGGACAGCACGCTGGCTCAAAATTTCGTCGGAGGAGGTTTGCCATCGCCTTCTTCTGAGGCCGAGAGAGTGGGACTTGCTCAAGATCACTCAGATGGCTGAATGGGGATCCGAATCCAGGTCTCCCAGAGTCCATGACTCAAACCAAGAGATTGTGCTGGCTCCTCAAAGGCTAGAGACAAGAGCTCAGAATGGGTTTGAAATGTTAAAAAAAAAACCTTGTTATTTAAGGTGCTTTATGTAGCTTGAGGAATCAAAGAGAGTGGAGGGGCTATATTCAAACCCCTTCTCATTAAAAGATACCCTCCCCGCCTTTCCCCTTCAATTATTACAACAGCGCCTCCTAATCTGGGCAAGTGTTTAGCAGCAGGAGACCAAACAGGCCCCGGTCCCACAGCGACTTTAAATACATTTTAATAAATGCAGACTTTGTGTAAATTTTGAGGTTCCACATCCTTCAGTACCTGTGTGCAGCCTCCTGCCCGTAGGAAAAAATGAACCCTCCAAACCCGAACTAAGAAGGAAATGGGGAATGGTTCGGAAAAGGCCAAGAAGGGGCAGAGGCCATGTTTGCTTGGCCCGAGAGGATGCCCCGTGGTCGCCATAGCAACCACTCGCTGGGCCTGCCGTGGCCACCTCTCGTTGCCATGAGAACAAGATGGGGCTTTTTAACATTTTTTTGCCTTGGAGTGTAAAATGCTACCCGGAGGAGGAGAGAAACGCAACGTGAGGAAAACCGTGAAGAAATGAGGGGAACTGGGTGGTCGATGGCTGAAAGGAATAAGTAATTTGTATTGGGAAAAGTCCAAAATAGAGCTGGGTTGGGGCCTCGAACCTTGAAATCCTCAGTTGCCAAACTGAGGCCATTTCCGCACTAGGCTGTTCTAGTGCTATTATTCCACTTTCAGCATCCTGTGGAATCCTGAACCCTTGAGGATGGCCTTCGAGGCCCCTCCCTAAACTGCAAACCCCAGGATTCCACAGGATGTTGAAAGTAGAATAATAGCACTAGAACAGCCTAGTGTGGAAATGGCCTTGGAGACCCTGACTGTGAGGAGAAGGACTCTGAATCTGAGGCAGAAGTTTCCCGAGAAGTTTGCTCAGTGGAAAATAGCAACCAACGGCAGGGCCCCGAGCAGGGGGAACAAATATCAGAAGATGAAACAGCACAGACTCCTACCCTGTAGGAAAGAGGATGCCAGAAAGAAAGTCTCCGGCGTTCAGCTCGCTGAAGGAGCAAAGGGGCTTTAATGAGGGAACACCTGTGGCGACATCATTAGCCTATAAAAAGCAAACAGCTGGCCCATCTCTTCTCAGGGTCAACAACTGATCTTCTTGGTGGTTGAAGCCCTGTGCTGTGGTTTCTTGACTCCTGATTGTCTTGGATTTCTGCTTGTTTGATAGTGATTTGGACTTGCCTTTGTGGATTTGTTTGCCTTGGAACCTGCATTCTTGACCTGAACCTAGTTTGGACTACTCCTGCTCTCGCCTCCGTGAGTGAGTTCTGCCCCGCTGGTTTGCTAATTGGTTGCCTGGTCTGCCTGGGACACGACATACACAGCCATTAAAAGGTCCAGGAGCTGTCTCCGTTACTCATTCTGGCAACCCTAGGGCCAGCTTACGTAGATGAGAAGGGGATGCAGTGAGGTGGTGTTGCTACAGTAAAAACCAGAGGTGGCTCCTCTAATGCTTGAATAGAAGAGGGAATTTCAGCAAGTGTTGCTTAATGCACAACCTGCTGAAATTTCTTCTTTTCCACAACCACTAAAAGCAGAGGAGCCCTCTCCAGTTTTCACCTTGGCCACCCTCATCCCTGTAAATATGTTGGCCTAAGTGCAACGGTTACTTCCAACTCCTAAGGTTGCTAAAGTGGAAACTGGGGAGGGCTCTTGTGCCGTTAATGGTTGTGGAGAAGAGAGAGTTTCAGCCACTGTTGGTGGTTGCCTGGTTGTGTGACAAGCAAAACCTGCTAAATTGCCTCTTCTACACAACCATCAGAGGTACAGCAATAGGCTAAAAACAGCTTTATTCTGTAGAGGTTTCAGGGTCCTCTGTAACAATCCACAGGTCTCTTGGTAAAGCCCTCGAACCTGCCCTGAGAACAAAACCTCACATTATCAAATCCTCAACACCAAATAACAAGATTTAGGATTGTCAGAGTGAAAACTGGAAAGGGCTTTTGTATGTTTAATGGTTGTAGAGAAGAGGGGATTTCAGCCGATGATGGTGGTTAGCTGGTTACGTGAATTAATGGGAACTCGGGAAAGGGAAGCTGCGAGATTTTGGGCAACCAGTCCTCTGTGTTCCTCCTCAAAGGCTACAGGTCCAAATCCTATATATACTTACCTGGGAGTAAGCTCTTTTGAAGGAAGAGCTGCATGAAGTAGTGGTTTGAGAGTGGGAACAGGATTCATTCATTAATGTTGATCTCTTGTGTGTGTTGTATTTTAATTTGCAAGCTGCCTTGAGTCCCAGTTTTAGGGAAAAGGCAGGGTATAAATAATGTTGAGCTAGTGTTGTACAGTGGTTGGAGTGCTGGACTGCGGGGTGCCACAGGGTTCTGTCCTGGGCCCAGGGCTGTTCAATATTTTCATCAATGACTTGGACGAAGGAATAGAGGGCATGCCCATCAAATTTGCAGATGACACCAAATTGGGAGGGGTTGCTAATACGCCAGAGGACAGGATCAAAATTCAAAATGACCCGGATAGATTGGAGAGCTGGGCCAAAGCTAACAAAATGAAATTCAACAGAGAGAAGTGTAAGGTCCTACGCTTAGGTAGAAAAAATGGAATGCAGAAATATAGGATGGGGGACACGTGGCTGGATGGCAGTACGTGTGAAAGGGATCTAGGAGTCTTAATAGACCACAAGCTGAACATGAGTCAGCAGTGTGATGCGGCAGCCAAGGAAGCCAATGCAATTCTCGGCTGCATCAGTAGGAGTATGGTGTCTAGATCGAGGGAGGTACTGGTACCACTCTACTCTGCTTTGGTTAGACCTCATCTTGAATACTGTGTCCAGTTCTGGGCACCCCAATTCAAGAAGGACATGGTCAGGCTGGAGCAGGTCCAGAGGAGGGCGACCAAAATGGTGAAGGGCCTGGAAGCCAAGCCCTGTGAGGATAGACTTAGAGAGCTGGGTATGTTTAGTCTGCAGAAGAGAAGGTTAAGAGGGGACATGATGGCCATGTTTAAATATTTGAAGGGATGCCATGTAGAGGAGGGAGTGGGCTTGTTTTATGCCGCTCCAGAGACCAGGACAAGGAGCAATGGATTCAAGCTGCAGGAAAGGCGATTCCACCTGAACCTCAGGAAGAACTTCCTGACAGTCAGGGCTGTCCGGCAGTGGAATCTACTGCCTCAAAGGAGTGTGGTGGAGTCTCCTTCCTTGGAGGTTTTTAAGCAGAGGCTGGATGGCCATCTGTCGGGAGTGCTTTGAGGGTGTTCCTGCATGGCAGGGGGTTGGACTGGATGGCCCGTGCGGTCTCTTCCAACTCCACATTTCTATGATTCTATGATTCTATGACTGGGAAGCTGGAGACGGGGGTGCAAATCCCCACTCAACCATGGAAACCCCCCAGGTCACCTTGGCCAAGTCCTACTATCCCAGCCTCAGAGGAAGGCAAAGGCAATCCCTCCCCCCCCCCCCGAAATATTGCTGCAAAAAACAACACTGTGATCAATTCACCTTAGGATTGCCATGAGTCGTAATAATTTGAAAGTACACGACAAAAATAAATGTTAATAATATCGATGATAAATGGAGGAATGGTTGGGATGGATCGAGGAAGGTTACCCTATTTCCTCCCTCTGACAATAGGCAACGTGAGCGGCCCCAAGGCAATCTGGCTTAGGTCCCAAGTCTCCACACCCACTGTTTTGTCTCAAATCAGTCTGAAATAAATTTCTTTGATCACGTAAGTGTTGAAAGCGTAAGAGCCATATCAGGAAAAAAATAAAAATTGGCAATCAAATGCCAGGCTTTAGCTTTCATATTGAAAATAGTTTCCAGAATGAAATTCCATCACCGTCACTTTCTCTAGCACAGAATTATTAGGAACCTGGATCCAGCCAGCTAAGATGGAGGTGCATTGAAGTTGCTAAGCGGCCAGCATACCCTCCAGGTTCTGCAACGGGGACTCCCAATTAGCTGAAGCTGCCAAAATACGGCCACGCCGGGCCCAGCTTTCTGCCGCTGTGTCGTTTTCTACAAGCACCACTAGGGAGCCCCAGACTCCTTAAACATGGCAGAGATGGTGGGAGGGAGAGAGACCTACTTAGGCAAAACGTTGTACCGACATGAATTCCATGCCTTCTGCTCCTTCATATGTTTCCTGAAAAAACATATGCCTAAATTTGATACCTAAATTTGGTATTTAAATCAATTCAGTGCTGTTTAGGCCTTCTTTTTAAAGCCTTCCTGCAAACTTGCTTTCAAGGGAAAAATCGAACGGTTCGGAAAAGTGGATGACGAAATAGATTTTTGGCATATTTCCTCTCTTTTAAAAACCTTTCAAAAATAATCTCCCACTAGGCTCATATTCCTAAGGTGTGGGGAAATCTCAGGCTCTAAAGGGACACGCATGCCTCCTTCCCGTTCTCTTGCCTTTTGGCCAGGCCCAGAGAAGAAGGCACACACGCCTGGGTAAAAGGCAAGGGAATGGGAGGGGGAGCACTGCATGGACCCCCCCCCCCATTGCCTTGCCTTTTGACCAGGTGTGGAGACGGAAAGCGTGTACACCGGGGCAAAAGGCAAAGGAAGGAGAGGGAAAGTGTGTGAGAGTGAGCTATTTGCAGTTTTCCCACTTTTGGGAGGGTTCTGCACCCCAAAACCTTGTGAGAGTGGAGGGGCCACTGTAATCTGAAGGCATCTGAGATAAGAATTTGCTGACCCCAAAAAAGTCTGAATTTGGTAAGTAACAGGACGGAGGATAGAATCTGGAAGTTCTGCATATGCTGCCTTGCATCCCACGGTGTAAGGAAAGCAAGATATAACTGGAATAGATAAAAACTGTGCACCTATTTGCTTTCTTTGCTTTCACACACATTTTATTTTATTCCAAAGAACACATTGACCATGTTAAGTATGGAAAGGAAGGAAAAGAAAAGAAAGGGAGGGAGGGAAAAGAATGGAGCATCACCTTTGGGACGCAAGGGCTCTGTCAGGCTGGTCTAAAGAAGCTTGAGTTCTCACATGATTATTCCTTGGATCAGGCCAGTTGTTGCATGTGCATCCACTTGTTTAACCTATTTATATTAGCATGGGCTTTCAGAGACTGAAATCCACAAAAGCTCATGCTGAAATAAATAAGTTGGTTTGGAAGGTGCTGCTAGATTCTTCCTTCCCCCTCTTTCATTCTGAAAACAGTTATCACTTTGAAAACTGCGTTTGTGGTAGGTAGGGTCTTTTTCATCGCTGGCTTCAGCTGGAAATCCCAAGGAACCCAGGTTAGACCGACCCATTTATTTACCTGGCTTCCCCTAATGTGTGGCACTCATTAGGATGTGAGAGTAAGAGAGAAGGGAGAATATTGTTATTGTGAGTGGAAACTTAGAAAGAGCAGCATAGACCGTGGTGGCCCAAAGTTGTGTGGAATCAAGCTCTCTCTCAGTGTTTTACCACATTTGCTTTCACCCAGATTCAATCTATTTCCAGTAGGGATCCTGTGGGGAAAGAGAGAAGGCAGGATGCAACCAAAACATGATTTTGACAAAATACGGAGTGCGTATTATTTCAATACACAGAAAACTTGCTCTTGAATAAGGGAGAAGGAGATGAATAGAGCAGAACGCTGCAGAATCCTTCTTAAAATGTTGCTTTATTTGGTCACTGTCAGAAAGAAAACTGCAGGGCCCAAAGGCAGCACCATGGGAAGGAGAAGGGGGGGTTCCTGCCTTTCCGTTAAATGTTTCTATATTGTCTCGTCCTAAATAGCCTCGAAATGAATCGGCACAGCTGCGGCACCCAGGCCTCCCTCTGCTTCCTTTCACATCCCCCGTCCAAACCTATCCACCTCCCCACCAGCCTGCATCCCATTGCCATAGCAACGTGGTCCAGCTGAAAACCCTCAAGTCTCCTTGGAATAAACTAACACTGCTGGAGTGTGAAGGAAGGTGAAGAAAGGAGAAAGAGAATCTGAAGGGGAGGAACAAGAGGAAGAAGGGACATCGCTGGCCACTTTTGCTCCTCCGTTAGGCAGGTCTATTGGGTTCGACATCTTCCTAAGTGATATCGTGTGCTTAGGTTGGCCCGGCCGTCTGAGGGATGGTGAGGCAATTGCTTCAGATGGCAGATTCCGGGTGCCCTTCAGGGAATACAGTTCAGGAATTCAGGATCCATAGGCCCCAGCCTTTGGGAAGGTCTTCTGTCATACTCTCCAACTGTTCTGATTTGGTAGGTGATGTCCCAATGAAATCCTACTTGTTCAGCTACTTTTAAAATGTCTCAGTTTCTCTCTCCTCCTCCCTTCGTCTTCAGTTTACTTTATTTGATACAAACTGAGTTCAAAGTGCAAAAGGTGTTTGCACTCAGTTAACTCACCAGGAGGAAGGGGAGAGAAGGGAGCAAAATCTCAACCTTCCCAGTAAACTCAAGCAAAAGCACACTGTTGCAGCCTCTCCTAGCTGGTCTCTTCTTCCTCATTCGTAACTTTTATCATCTTGACTGCACGTATTGCAGCTTCATCTGTGAAATGTTGGAAGGTATGTTATCTATGAGCCACATTGCAATGAATGGAAGACGCACAAGCCTTCTTGGGCGGTGTGGCAATGGTTGTCCTTTAGATTTCCTTCCTCTCATATCTGAATGCCTTGGTCTGGACCTGATCAGGTGTATATTGCTAACTGTTGGTTGAATTAATTTTGTTGCATTTTTGAGAAGTTGCTTAGCCCATTAATTATCTTTTCACTTGAACAAAACCTCTGCTTATCCTGAGACTCAATACATAGAAAATGGCACTGGGGCAGGGAGTTTGATCTCTCAATACGCAGAAAATGACACTGGGACAGAGGAAGATGTCTAGGTGTCCCCACTATGTCTAATAGGTCTCAGACTAACTTTGTCTGGAGAGACAATACATTAAAAAGTAATGATGATTGGTTGGGTTTCTTATATAGACACAATGGGGAAAGTAAACATTTCTGAAAGCTACATGCTCCGATAAGGAAGTTTTGCCCCCTGGATCCCAGATGGCTGTGAAGTCACATATCCTCAAACATTTCACAGATGAAAGCCAGGGCACATGTGACCAAGCGACATCAGAATGTGGTCAAGATGTTGAAAGTAATTAAGGAGGAAGAACATGCTAGCCAAGCAAGGCTGCTTTAGTTTGGTTTTGCCTGTGCCCGCTGTCTCCCCACTGAGTTGAGTGCAAATGACTTTTGCACTCTGAACTCAGTTTGCAGCAATTGGTGGTGGAAGGAGGAGGAGAGAGAAACTGGGACTGTCCCTGCCAGAGGGGGACAGTTGGAGAGTATGAGTTAGAGGGTTGCTACTCAGTTTTCAGGAGGGGAAAGCACTCTGCATATGCTCAGAATTGCTCTTTTAACTCTCCTTTATACATTCCAGAGCTAACTACCAGCATCAAAAAGAGAAAGAGCAGCTGAAGCCTAGCACAAATTAAGAAGTGAGTAAAAAGTCTGGTTATTGCCTCCGTACCCTAAAGGCACCAGGTCCCAGCTGATCTTGAAATCTAAGCAAGGTCATTCCTGGATTTGTACTTGGATGGGAGACTGTCACTGAATACCATGCACTGTAGGCTGTATTTCAGAGGAAGGAACTGGCAAAACCACCTCTGAGTATTTCTTGCCTAAGAAACCCCTGTGAAACTCAGAGGGTCACCATGAGTCGACAGGTAACTTGAAGGGACATACACACACACAAAATTTTGGCTAACGGGTCAATTGCAGGAGCAGATTAGCTGGGGTGCAGGAAGGAAGGCAGAGGACAAAGATAGGGGGCTGCTTACCTCCACTCCTAGCAAGAGATGCTGTGAGGCCTGAGGAAGTAGAATATTGCAGCAGGATGCTCTTCATGCTATTTTGCATTCATTCATTTGTTCTTTTTACCAGCTTGGCGTCATCAGTGTATGAGCCACTTTGTAGAGGTTACTTCTTGAGCACAATGATGCCAGCTGCAAGGAGGCTACTATATCTGGAGTAAACAGCAGCCAAGGGAAAGGAAATGAAAGAAGAGGACAGGAAACAAAGGGCAAATGCAAGAGCATCCAGTGATGTGCAGTTAGGGGGTCTTTTGTCTGTAGGCGACTACAGCTAAAGATCTAAGGCAGCCTCCTTCATCCTGATGTTCACCCAACATATTGGACAACTCCCACCATCCCCAGCTAGCATGATCCAGCAGGGCCATGCTGGTGCAGGATAATGGGAGTTATAGTCCAACATATCTGAAGGGAGGCGCTAGGTTCGGGAAGTCTGGCTTTACGTTTAATAACAGGATTGGAAAGTGGGGCCAGAGCTCAGTGGAAGAGAGAGCCAGAAGGTGGTTTAGGCAAACGCAGACAGATGGAGAAGGGATGGAGTAATATAAGGAAGCAGAAAATTGAAAGCCAGTGTGGGATAGGGTGGAACCGGGATGCTGTAGGGACTGGAGGGTGGGACTAAGGCCATTTCTGCACTAGATTTTTATAGTGCTATTATTCCACTTTCAACATCCTACGAAATCCTGGGGTTTGCAGTTTAAACTGCAAATAGCACTACAACAGTCTAGCACAGAAATGGCCTAAGATTCTGAGAGGCCAGGGCTTAAATCCCTGCTCAGCTGTGGAAACTCACTGGGTGACCTTGGGCAAGATACAATCTCTCAGCCTCAAAAAACAACAACAACAACAACAACAGAACCCCCCAAAAACCCTGCACAATAGTTTCACTGTGCGGTCTCCATTAAGTTGGAAATGTCTCAAAGGCACACAGCAACAACACAGTGGTATATACTGGCATTTTAAAAGCAGCTGAAAAAGTGGGACAACAGAGGATTAACCAGGACTGGCCAAAATGGAGACAGTTGGAGAGAGTGCAGTTCGAGACAGCATGAGACCATTGGGTACAGAAGCTAACTAACCGGGAGGCAGTCACGGGGAAGGTTTCCAGGAAGACAGGGCCTGTGCCTCTTTTACCTTTGCAGAGTGTGAAAGGCAAAGACAAAGCGTGTGTTCTGTTCAGAGGTGGGAGGGATTACTTATTGATATAACTGCTCACCGAAGCCATTTCCACACTACACTGTTCTAATGCTATTATTCCACTTTCAACCTCCTAAGGAATCCTGGGGTTTTCAGTTTAGGGAGGGACCTTTAGAATTCTTTTGCCTCAGGGAACTACAAACCTCAGAATTCCACAGGAGGTTGAAAGTGGAATAATAGCACTATAACTGTGTAGTGCAGACATGGCCTCTCCTCTAACATGGCCAACCGCCATGTTGGCTGGGGGATTCTGAGACTAATTCTACTCCACAAATGACTTTTTTTTTCCAATTCTGGGAAGATGCCGTATAGCCGGTACAGGCGATGGAAGAAAGGCCCTACGTGAACCGTGAGACTGGGGATTTGAATGCCTTTGTCAGAGAGTTCTGTGCAATAGTGGTGGTTGGGGGAAATTGGCTACAATTGAGGAGGGTCAGAAAGAGGAATGCTGCAATAGTATAGGCAGGAGATGACCAGAGCAGAAACTAGCGTTCGGGGCCAAAGGGCTGGATTTTGCAAGGGCTGCCAGAGTGAGAACTGGTGACAGCTCCCAGACCTTTAATGGTTGTGTACAAGAAATTTCATCAGGTGTTGCTTGGCATACAACCAGGTAATAAGCAACACCTGCTGAACTGGCTGCTTCTACACAACCACTAAAGATACAGAAGCCTTCTCCAGTTTTCAGTCTGTCATTCCTAATTTTTCCTGCTCTGACAAAGCAACGGTCTCCTCCTGTTCTAGCTAGATCAGGTTTTCTGAACCACCCCACTGCACGTACCATCCTCTCTGAGGACACTTTGGTGAATAATTCAGGGCTCGGGCTGGTTTGACAGCCCCGTGTCTTCTCCTGGGATGGGGGCTTGTCATATTCCATCCTGTCTCTGAGCCTCTGAGCTCCAGAAAGTGGCAGAGACCTGGCGCGACCTTCTCCCTTAAAGGAAAAGGAGGAGTGGGGAGAACTTCCTCTTCCTGGAGCCGAACCCCTCACAGCACAGCAAACAGAGATGCCGCGTGAAGGACGTCTCAGGCCACTCCACCAAGGGGCAACATTCAGACTTGGATACGTTCAAAGTTGCATTGCCAAAGAAAGAAAGAGCAAGAGAGAAATAAGCAAGGTGGTTTAAGCAGGTTGCAGCACTGAATCCACTGATCGATTAGGTTAGGATGTTAAAACAACTTTTAATCAGGAGAAATTACCCCTGATTAATAGGTTGAAATATGACTTAGAATGGAAGTACCTCCAAAAAAGTGAACAAGACCGTTCCCATCTTTAAAAGGGACTTTCTTCCTCCACACAGAGGAAGGAAGGCTTCTGAGATGATTCCGGCAACAAGCGATGTTATGTGTGAATCATCCAAAAACAACAAGAAGTATGTTTTATGCTTCAGAAATATTATTTTACCCCTAAATGTAATTGGTAGTTTGATCTCTGCAGTCCACTCTTCTTTCCTGGTGTACTTCCATTGCAGCAACCTGTGAGCAAAGTGTAAAAGTAGTTTGCATTCAATTAATGCAGGACAAGGGAGAGAAGAGGAGGGGACAAAGTATCGTCCTTGCTCATTTAGTTTTTTTTTCTTTTTTTTTCAGGCTTTCCAAAAATCAGTACAAAAATTCCAGGGTTCCACTCCTTAAAACAGTAGTTTTGTCTGTTGTTAACAATTTTTGCTGTGTTCTTGCCTGGCTACGTCCTTTTGCCCACACTCTGAATGTTGCTTGGCCACACCTACCCTGGTTTTCATCTGTGAAATGATGAAGAGTATGTCTTTGTAGGGGTGCAAACCACTGGGCATTGCGTGCTGACTCACATTTAGAAGACTGGGGCCATTTCCACACTAGACTGTTATAGTGCTATTATTCCAGTTGCAACCTCCTATGGAATCCTGGAGTTTGCAGTTTAGGGAGGGGCTTTTGAGGCCCCACCCTAAACTGCAAAGCCCAGGATTCCATAGGGGGTTGAAAGTGGAATAATAGCACTGTAACAGTCTAGTGTGGAAATGGCCTGAGCCCGGTGACCAACGTTTGGGTTGCCAAAGTGAATCTAGACTCTTCCACTGTCTAAATTTTAACACTTCCTCCCAACATCTCTCTATGACATCTCTCTATAACGTCTATTAGCCATGTCTGGAGATACAGTATTAAGCAATGGTTAGAGTGTTTGGCCTCAGACTGAGAAGAAGGAGCCTTGAAATCCCTTATTGGGCCACAGAGCTCATAGGGATTCCTTGGGCCAGTTCCTCTCATCCAGTTGAACCTGCTTGGTAAGATCGTTGTGAGTCTGAAGGAGAGAATGAGGTTTAGGTCGGAGAGAATAATGGACAGGACCCTGAGCTCCTTGGAAATAGGATTTATTATGTTTGCATCATAAATGCAATAAATTTTATTTATGTCATATTGCACCTTTCTCCCAGCACGGAATCAAAAGCGCTGAGCCTCTGGGTTTAGAGGCGACGTACCTGTGACCGCTGGGGGCAAACAGCAATGTGTTTGGGCCACTTCTGGCTGCTGTTTAACAGAAGACTAAGTAAGATAGAGTCATGATAAAAAGGCAAAACAGGTGACTAGGGTAGAAGGAAGAGAAATAACAAATCTCTGTCCTGGTCCAGTGGTACGTAACCTACACGATGGTGCCTCTGTCATAAGGCGATATCTTCTTTCCACAAAATGGCACTCTCTGGGCATCTTGGACTACCCCTTCCCAGATCCCATGCTACCGAGCGTCACGCCGGCTGGGCACGGTGGGAGAAGTGGTCCAACACACCCAGAGGGCTTGGGGATGAAAGGACTTTAAACCAAAACAAGTTGGCACAAAAGGTCCACAGCCAACAACCACAGTTGCTGGGTATGCACACAGAGCGGCTTCAGGTGAAGCGGGTGAGATGCAGTCAATGAGGGTGTGATGGTGGAGTGGAGGAGAAGACAGGAGGGGCTGTGGATGACACCTCTAAGGCCTTCCCAAGGGATGGAAGCCCCCTGCAAGGCTTGTAGGCTGGCATGGCCCACTAGGTCTCACTGCCACCATTTATAAAAGGAGTGCAGCAGCTAGTGTTGAGCTGGACTGCAAGGGGCGTGGGCCGTGCTCAGAAAGTGGATCTACAAATTCACACACCCCCACCCTTTTTACGAGTATGGGATACAGAGAATGTGGCCACATTTGTAGAAATGTACCTGTACAGATGGATGATCAGTACGTTAGGGAATGGAGCGCACCAAGGCCGGGCCTCTCTCTGCATTCAGAGAGGCAGGCTCCTTGGGATGTGTCAATAGCATTGCAACCCTATATCCAATTGCAAATCAGCCACCAGCTACCGTCTAACAGCAACAGCTGTTTGACAAAGGCAGTGTCAGGCTTGGGGTGCATCCACACAACACCGTGATATCAGTATCATACCGTTTTAATTGTCTTGGCTCCCTGGTTTAAACTCCTGGGATCTGTAGCATTTCGAGATACTTAGAATTTTCTACCGGAGAGCACTAATGCTATAGTTCAAGAGAGGGCACATAAAGGGATGGGGAAAGGCACTTGCAGGCAAAGACCACTAGTCTCCAAAGCAGCATCTACATTAACTTTTGGCAACCTGGTGCCCTCCAGATGTATTGGACTACAGTTCCCACCACCCCCAGTCAGCATGATGGGAATTTTAGTCTGACACCTCAGCAAAGCAGCAAACTGGGGGAGTGAAGGCTGGTCCAATCACAGTGTTCCAGCGGAGGTCTGTAGCAGTGAGGCAGATAATCTAGTTTTAATGGAAACTTGAAAGGCACTATTCAAGGTTCTGAATTACATCCTTGAAACAGGTGTAGCACCTTGGGTAGCTCATTTACAGTTTGGCCTAAACCCTGAGTAGATCCTCCAGCCCACTGGAGCCACTGGTATGTTTCGCCCTTCCATTTGTCCGTACAAACATTTAATCTAAGAAAGTTTTCATTCAGCATTGTTGGTGATGATAATAATGGAGGGTTGTTGTTGGTGAACACATTAGCAGTTCCAGATCAAACATTTATGCTTTCTTTTTGTGTGAGAAAAATGTGGCTATTAAGGGCAAAATCACATGGCAAAAGCTTTCTCTTCCTTAAATGTGTTCAGTCAGTCATTGATTGACTGTATTTAATTTTTGTTAAAATATTTGGAGGAAGGGAAATAGACCCAGCACAGTCCTTAGTAGCCCATATTCTCCAAAGAAAATTACTGTTCCAATTTCCCCTGTAGTTGTTTATTTGTGCCAAATATTTTTAGTCTCTTCTAAGATACCTAGAAAGGACTTTTTTGCTATACCACAGTGGCTGTTCATAGGTTTCCTTAATCTATTTAATTTTGAGTTCATGTTGTCATCCTCAGTCATAAGGGGCTAAGATAACGGTGCTAGAAGATAATGACGGTGATGGAAGCACCATACTGACCCCTATTGACAGAACAATGACTTTACAACATCAACAACAAGGGAGGGAAAACACATCTGTACTAAAATTGAGTGAGGACTTCAGTTTTAGCTAAAAAAAACCAAAAAACCCTATCTTTTAGTCCAGATAATCTAATTCATACGCTAGTAGTAACCCACCTCAGATATTTTGAATCACTTAGGCCTGGATACAAGATGCTCCATTTCTTCCTTTTTTCCAAACCTCAAAGCTAGACACAATGAAAGGATTTGGCTAAATCCCACTGTCTTCTTCTGGACTAAAATAACTGAACTGATGCTTTCCGAAGAGATTTTTGTTTTCAGTTAAAATTAGAAGCGTCCTTTGCTCCTTCAGACAAAAGAAGAATTTACTTTCAGTGCTTGCCGATATGGCGTTGTCGGCCTACAACTCTCATCGTTCCTGGCCATTTGCTGTACCACGTTGTACCTAGAAGGTCACATTTTCCCCCCACCTGGTGTAAAGGGTGTTAGCTCTCTAGCTTTGGAGGAGATCACTCGGTGCATCTCGATATCAGCCCCTAACGCATCATATCTTGGGCCACCTGGTATTTCTGCTACATCTGTGCCTTAACAGCAATCAGATGATCCTATGCAGAGACGCGGGGAAGCTGACTCGTACCCAGTGGAAGACAAGACACAATGGGCCTTCTTGAAAGAGGAGGGGACACTCTTGTTATGTGTCTTTCCCAGCAGGGTGGTTGCCTGACTCAAGCACGCCTGTGGTCGAGATGCTGGAGGGTTCACTTCATGCAGAGGCGGATATGGGAGGCCACGGAGCAGTGCCTCGTTCAGGGGAACCGCAGGGAGACAGACAAGGGGCTCTTGGGTTCAGCCGTCTACGATCGTGGACCACGCATTCTCACAAAACGTAAGCGGTTCCCTTAGAGCCACAGAGACGAATGGCCTGCCCTCTCCGTGGGAGGTAACCTCTGACCTTTGAGGGCCACTCTCTCAGCTTGCCCTGTGCCTGGTTCATGGGACAAGGAAGGGGGTGGTGGAGGGGAAATGATGAGGCTTAGATGTCACTTCCTTGCTGTGGCACCACCCCAGCTCCATTAGTAAAAATGGGTTAAGAGATTGTCGTGAAATGTAAAGAAAAAACGACAACGGAAGACGGAAGTGATGTCGTGAATGGACATTTATCATGACAGAAATGAGTTAATAGTATTAGCACTAAAAAAAATGCTGACTTCACTGAGCACAAAATCAATACACAACTTTACACTAAAACACACAAACCTACCAAGACATTCAGAATTTTTTTTGTTTTGTTTTGCTATGTAGCCATGATGATGGAGTTGGTTACTTGTTTGCTCTCTCTCTCTCTCTCTCTCTCTCTCTCTCTCTCTCAATCTCTTTTTTTTTAACAATAAAAACATTTTTCAATCATATCCCACTAGTTTTCCCCTCCCCACCTTTGGCACCATCCCATGAGAATAAATAAGATTGCTGTTAAAAGGAGAGGTTGGATGGAGAACAAAAATCCAGAATGATTGGAGACAGTTGCATAAAAGGTATCAGAGGTTTGTGCATTGATCAATAAACACTGGAAGAAGCCTTATGGGGATTCAGACCATTGGCACATCCTAGTCCTGGTGATTCTGACTGGCACTCACTTTCTGGAGCCTCAGATGTGAGGCTCTGCTGCAACTTGAGAGCCTTTGATGGTAGGATTTGAACCCAGAACCTCCTGGGTACAAAGCCTTTGCACTTCAGCCTGCTAAGGAAATGAGGGAAGGAAGAGATGGGCAGTCACAGGACAACCGACGAAAGGGTATCAGGCTCCGTAGAACACAGCCATCCCTGGAGTTAGAATTCAAAGCAGAGAAGCGCTCCCTTACAAGGGGGATTGGAGTACTGGGAAGAATCCCAGTCAGAATGTAAATGCAGTAAATTCAACATTTCCTTCTCTGATGTTCTCATATAAAGTAATATTTCCCTCACTCATGAGGCTGCTTCGTAGTGAAGCCAACACTTAAAAGAAGGTTGTTACTAGTGGGATCAGAACTAAACTGTGTCCTAACTCTTCAAATTCCAAATTGTTCCGAAGTAGCACGACCTGCCACCAGCATTTCCCAAAACTGCAAAGCTTCATCTGCACATTTTCCTAACAGGCTGTATTTCCTTTGGAGCGCAGAGACGAAATTAAAATAGCAGCCCTGCCCCAAGCGAACAGCCCGTTCTCTCCTTTATCAGAATCACGGGACGGCAAGGAAAGAACCAAGCTGTCTCCGCATCATTTGCTGGACTGAACCAAATCCTGCCAGTCTCAGATTCTGAAAAGAAACCTGAGACACTTCTCACGTCTGAATGCACTGGCACTTCAGGGAAGAAATCCTTACTTTTTCTTTTTTAAAGACGAGAGGACATGTCCTGGCACATCCTTCCGTCTGATATATTTATTTAGAGGGTGGTTGCCTGGTTGCTTTTTGTGTGGGAGCATTCAAGGTTCAACACCCAAGCCTCCGCAGCTTGAAGTGGTCTTGTGCAGACCGGGAAAAGAAAAACCTTAAATCATTTCTGATAGCATCATCTCTCTCTCACCTCCCCAAACCTTTCGGGACATTCAAACGGGGACTCTGTTCGCCCTCCCCAAACCTCCGGCACTTTTATGCACCAATATGTCTCTGATGTTTGAGAACACAAAATTAATGGTCTCCTTCTCTCTTTTCCTTCCCTCCCCGCCCCCCGCAAACATGTTCAAACAGAAACAGAGTATTTACAATGAAGCGATGGTGGAGAAACATTTGTAGTTGTTCACAGTTAAGAGAAAAATGTGACATCAAATTATCCCATTCAGTAGGCTAAATTGTAAGAATTTGACAGTCTGTTGCACTCCCCCCCCCAATATTTATATATTTATATATATAATTTTGATTTATTTTCTGTTTTTTTTGTTTTGTTTTTGTAATATGGAAGATGAGGAAAAAATCCAAAAAACACAGGTTTGATGAACACAGAAGGAGGGAGGTTAAAAGTTCAAAATGATGGAGGGGTGAAGCTCAAAAGTTCAGAAGACGGGTTGAAACAAGGTGACTGTCCCCGGCAGCGAGAGAATTCGAGATGGAATCCCCCAAATTCGGATGAAGCGAAAGTTGACGTTTTAAAAAACAAACAAACAAACTTTTGAAAGGTGAGAGCTGAATCCCCTGAAAAAACAACACGCTAGAAATGTTCTCGATGCTGAGAAGGATGAAGGTGGATTTGAAAAAGCAGTCCGGAGGTAGCCAACCACGGTATAAATAGTCCCACGCTGCTTTAGATAAGTGTTTTTTTTAAAATAATATATATATATGTACTTATATATATATTTATATATAGAACTTTGTGGTGTGCGAACTTGTCAAAATGCTGAATGGAAAGGATGCTCCAGATAATGAGTGTGTCCTGACACAAAATTAAAAAGGCTTTTGAGGAAGGGGAAGCGGCGGTAGGGGAGAATGAGGGCTTGGCACTCAAAACTGGGATGTACACACACGTGGAGGAGGAGAGGCCTTTCCCCTGGAATGTTCCCATTCAATCTTATCAAAAGCATTTCCTTCCTCTTTCCTTTTCTTGCTTGGTCTCCCCCCCCCCCACCCTGTCACCAGATCCCCTTATTTTAAACATGACTGCCTAGAAATTAAAAAGAAAAGAGAAGAAAAAACAAGAACAGTGATATGGTAAATGCAAGGGGAACAGCAAGTGGAGAGGAGATGGTAAGACAGCTCTTGCTCCCCGCACTGCTCCCATGATTCTGTTGCTGTGCAAATGTCTGTGTTCACTATGAGATATATATATATATAGATGCATATTGGCCCTTCAGGATGTTGAATATGTAACCTTTGATAAGGTACACCCCATTCCTGCCTTGTCTTCCAAAGCGGTTTCTTGCTCCTTTAATTGAGAAGCACTCCCTGTACACACCTTGGTTGGGCAGGAGTTGCTTGGAGGGCAAATGGAGACAGTGGAGTTTTCCCTTTAGGCTAGAAACTGAGGGTCAGCAGCAAAGTCCAGCTAGACCATCTCCATGGCTGACCTTTTTTCATTTATGTAATTCATAAAAATCTGGCTCATATTTGGCACATTGAAGGCTCATTAAAGTTCCAGCTGTTGCTACAGCAGGCTTCGCCGCTGCTTCGCTCAAGCAACACGATCTCTGTCTGAAGAGGGTGGGAAAATCAAAGCACCCAGGAATTGCTGCTCTTGAAACTTATTTAAAATGGACTGAAAGGAGAAATAGGAGGTACCAGTACAGCCTGGTAATGGAATCTGGTGGAGAGAGAGGAGGCAGTTGAAAAACTCACCAATTCAAAAATGTGCGCCATGTCTGTCAATCAGTACACTTCGCCTCTGGGCATCAAGGTCATAACTATGACCAAAGAGTAATCTGAGGTTATCTTTTCTCAAGGAAGTCAGAGTTAAGGAGCTGTGGGACAAGCAAGGGGAATATGCCTTGAGTTTCCCCCATCAGCACTCAACATTGTTCCAGCCCATCACAGAAAACAGCAAGAGATACCATGGGGACAACCCAACGAAAGTGAAATCTGGTGGCAACCCTACTTAACCCAGAAGTAAGTCCAAGTGAAATTAATGAATCCTTAATTCTAAGACACTGGTTCAGGATTAGGGTGTAACTCCACTAGAAAACAATGAAATGGGGCTTCATCAGGACTAACCTAAAATCCCATGAATTTTATCTCTGTTTTGCTGGATTGTGCCTGTGGAGTGTCCAAACAGAGGTGTATTTTCCTCCCCTGTTAAACAGTTCAGTTTGCTGGAGGAGGGATATCCAGCATTAGCTAATGCTCAGAAAATGCTGTTTTTTTTTTCTGAGCAACTTGAAAGGGTCTCCCCCACCATTTCCCCTCTCCTCTTTTGCACCAAAACCAGCATATGCACAAGGTGGTAGAAGTTTCTACCAAAGTAAGATCTGGCTCAGCAGAGACAAGGAACTCTTCCTTGCTCTTAAAAAGCATGGTGGTTATATTAGATTTTTGTCTCTGTGTTTTTTTTTTAAATTTAACAAGTAGAAATTCAACACCGTTTCACAAAGCAGATCTCCCACCAAATGGAGTCAGTACACAATCGCACACTCCCTCCTCAAGTTATGGTGCAAAGTATTTCAGAATCATGCCTCCATCACTGTAATTCAGCATCAAGACAGCTAGAGAGAAAGACAGCTGCAGAACAGACCTGAAGGTCTCCCTTTTTATAGAAAAAAGTAATATATTTATTTAAAAGCCACTAAGGATCCTGACTTCAGATCCACTAACAAGTCCTATGCTTCACTTTTTTTAAAACTTTTGTTTTTAAATATCAAAACACCCCTGCAGTCCCCATTCCCACCCACCTCCCAACAATTTTCCTTGTTAAAAATTTGTTTAAATAGCTGCATGTCGTCTATAAATAATAGTTTGGCACTTCAAAAATGAGGGAGGGAAAGTGCGTCTTTTTAAACAGGATATGTCAATCATTTTCCCCAAAGGTGACTGTTCCACAAAGGAGACATTCTGTCATGATACAGTAATTGTTCCAAAAGTGCAGTGGATACAAACAATTTCACAATGCTGCTCTTACCCCACCCCGCTCCACTTAGCAAGTCCGATTTCTTCAAAGAGAAGAGAGAAAATAATTTTGTGGATTTGAAGAAGGGAAGTAGGAGAGGAGCTAGGAAATAAGATACAAGGGGTACAGTTAACCGGGAGGGTCTCCTGCGCATGCTGCCCTGGAATGGGCAAGAGATAGGCACGAGTGCAGCCACTCCTGCTCAGCTCGCATTTCAGTGGCTCTGGCACCCTGGATGCCTTCTTTAGCCCTGGCATGACAGTCGGGTCTTTTGAATGATGGGCAGAGAGGAGAATCAGATCCAAGAACTCTTCACCAAAAGCGCCTTTTCACTGAGGGAAGGAACTTGGCATAAAATCTACTTAAAATATTCTCAGCAAGGAACTCCGTGTGGAAATCCCATCGTCCAAAGTGATTCTCCTGGTTTGTAACACAGGTGCAGGTGAGCTTGCTCAGCACGATGTACTTGTACGGGCTCAGCATGGTTTGGGGGCACAGGGGGGGGAAAAAAACTCTTGCTGCCCAAGATTCTTTTTGGTGGAGATGGCAGGAGTTTGAACCCAGGACTTTTCTAGGAAAAACAAGTGCTTGGCTATGAAGCTATGGGCCCACTGACAAGTTAGCTATTTTTCACCAACAGAGCAGAAGAAAAAGAAAGAAAAATGGTTTTGCCTTTTGGGGAGTGGGCATCCCAGCCAGTCACCAGAATGTTTGTGTGGTCCAAGGAAGTACTGTTCCCCAAGGGTGTATTTGTCAAGCTTAAAAGCCAAGGATATTAACCTCTGATAAGTTCCCCCCCCCCCAAAGTAAATAAAGCATTCTGCAGAATAGAACGTAATTCTGCAATCCAAAGTGCTATCAGCAGGGAGCTGGGTTGGTAAAAGAGGTATGGTCACAAACCTGGTGAATTACATTTTGTATCCTCAGAGGATGAAACTTCCAGAGCAAACAAAGGGCCTGAACTGGAATTCTAAAGGCCTTGGCATTTTTATTTTCCCATTCATCATATTTCTTGCCCAACCTGTCCTAAAGGCCCTGAAGGGAATAATGGAAATTCAACAAAAGATCGCATGGCCAAGACCCAAGCCACAGCTACCCTTACTTGAGAGATCCTCAAGCAATATTCTCTTGTGGGGGGATCCCATCCCTGTTGGAGTGGTTAAGGGCCTTATTCGACTCAGCGGGACTTCATTCTGAGTTGGCGTGCTCAGAATTGTACTGTGCAAGAATTAACAGGGTGGGGAATTCAATAACAGCCCTGGGTATCTTATTCCAATTCCATTTAAGCCATAGTCAGTCCTCTCCATTTGCTGTGTGATGTATCGTGGCAATGACTTCAGAACTCAGTTTCTTAATTCCATCTTGCCGTTGGGAGGGGATGGGGATAGCTGAAAAGACGGCAACTTTCTGATCCTCATAGTTTCAAAAATGTACTTGAAAGTGTAGGGGTGACAGCAAAGCTTGGGAAATGTTGCTTTTTTTTTACTAGAATTCTCCAGTCAGCATAGCTAGCAGCTAGGCTGGCTGGGAGGTTCTAGGAATTATAACCTCCTTCCCCATAATTTTTTCCCCAAACTCCGAGCAACAGAGTGGTGGAAGCAGTTTCCAGTGGATAGGTTTGGCGTTTCAGCCCATCTCCTTTCCCCTCCTCATATCTTGCAGAAGATGGGGAGATTATGCAAAATCAGTAAGAAGTTGCAGAAGTCTGCCAAAGATTTTTTTTTTTTTTAAAAAAAACAGTTTCCTAACTTAGTTGACCAGGTGGCAGAGTCCACATGCGCCTTGGCATAGACTTGTGATCCTGAAGCGCACACGGGCAGCCCTGTCCCCGGGCTCCCAAAGCAGGAAGGGGAGGGCCGAGGAGAAACAACAGAAGCGAGCAGGAAAAACAGACTTGGAACATGCTACCAAAATATCTGCAGCATTTTGGAGAAGGCAAGGGACTGGGTGGGGAAGGTCCCTCTTTGTCTTATGCATCCACAATATTTAAAAAGACGCAGGCTAAAGAATTTGGCACAACATTTTTTTTCCTTTTTATCCCTCTCCTCCCTCCTCCCCCCAACACAAAAGCCTGATATGCAACACACGTCTAAAACAGCAGCAATATTTTGTTCATCGTAAAAACCAGGAGGCCTGGAATCTCAGCCAGTGTAAACACAGGCCATTCGTCGCTGCCTGTTTCCCCTCCGCTAGCTAGCTAGCAAACCTTCCGTAGATAAAATGCTGGCTTCAGCAGCTCTCCTCACTCTGTAAGATCAGTGCAAGATGCTATATAGATATTGCTTCCTTTACATTTTTTTTAATAGTATATAAGTTTCACATTTGAGTTTTGCTCCCTAGTGGTTTTAGAGTCTTAAGACTCTCCCTTCAGTCTAAGAAGGAAAAACAGAACCAAAATACATGCTAACACGTAATAAGATATTAATTCTCTGCCCCCCCCCGACCCCATATGCACCCCAGATCCCCACTCACACCCAGACACAGAGTTGGCCTAAGAACTAGTCTAGCAGTTGATCAAGCTAACCTAAGAGAAGGATGGAGGGATGTGCAAAGTTCTCTCCCACCCCACCCGACCACCCCACCCCACCCCACATACACACCCCTCCACCTCCACGCTTCTGAAAGAGTCAGGAAGGAAGGACCCCCTACTGGTAATTAAAATATTGCACAAGTCCACACGCCTTGAAGCTGGGCCACGAATGTTAGGCAAGTTGGACGTCTACACAGCAAGGGAAAAGTCTGTGCTCATGGGAGCTGCCTGTGCACTGGGAAACAATCGCGAGGTAAAGCCACCCCATAACTTCCCTGGCCTGCTTCCTCGGCATCATTCCCCACCCCTACCCCCAAATCTTGGAGCATCCCCTGCTCAGCTTCTTCCCTATTTGAAACACTTCAGCTATTCCAAATGGCATTATCTCTCAAACTTAGGTCTTCCAAACAGAGCAATCTCCTGTCACCAAACCTATGCCAAACAAGCCAACCTATGCAGATATGTATAGCCTCACAGAAACTCCTCACTATCTTGGGTTGGCCTTTAACAGCTGCAATGGTCCCCCTGCATGGATGCATGCGCACAGCCTGAAAAGGAAGTACAGTCTCATGTCCCACAGGAAGCTGCAGCTACATCACAATGAGATTTGGGGTGACGAGGTAGACAGCCACTTCACAAGCCGTTATTGTGAGGCTCCTGCTCTGCCTGACTTCCGAGTGGCCTTTCAGTTTGAAAGAAAGAAAGAAAGAAAGAAAGAAAGAAAGAAAGAAAGAAAGAAAGAAAGAAAGAAAGAAAGAAAGAAAGAACGAACGAACGAAAGAACGAAAGAAAGAAAGAAAGAACGAACGAACGAAAGAACGAAAGAAAGAACGAACGAACGAACGAACGAACGAACGAAAGAAAGAACGAAAGAACGAAAGAACGAAAGAACGAACGAAAGAAAGACTGATGCAATCCAGTACTTCACGTTGCAATGCAATGCTATGTGTGTTCAGCTTCCTGGCCAATCCTGCACTCCAGTGTTCCCATGAAAGATGTAAAAAAAATACATGCGCAACAGCAAAGCTAGGCCCTTATTAAAATGCTGGCACCTTTAAGAGCAGAAAGGACTAAATCTTTCTCATTTAGGAGAAGCTGCAGGCCCTATATGTAAACATTGCAGGGAGGTACCCTGATTTATTTCATTTTCCCCCTTTTAAGGGTGTTGGCTGCCAGGGATAGGAGTTACACAGTGTTGATCACTGAAAGGCTAGCAAATAGAGAAAGCTCAGAAAAAGATGACAGCAACGCACAGCTCTGTGCTTAGACTACCAAACCAAAAGCAAGCCACCATTCAGATGCCTGACTGGACAAAGAAAGGGGGAGACACACTACCCACTATTCTGCATCTCTGTTATGCAAGTCCCACATGCCTGGCACTTGTCAGCATCCAAACAGCAGTCCACATTCCATTGGAAATTGGAAGCGCTGATCAAATTGCACCGAGGCTGAAACTGCTAGAGCAAATATTCACAAAGGAGGAGGCAAGCAAATATAGCAGGGAAGTTGTATCTCTGCTGGATAATCATTGGGGTGAGGGCTTTCTCCCCACTGCAGAATAATAATACTGCTTGTTTACATGGGGGGGGGGGTTAAAAGAGAGAAGCAAACCAAAAAGTGAGCCAAAGGAAAGATGCAATAGGACACGGATCTGAAGAGAAGCTCCACAGCCCCTTTGCTGATGTTCAGCACCACTCAAAGCATAATACTGATAAGAGCAACTCTCACAGAATGGCATAATGGTTTTTTTTATGTCAACAGAGTACCAGGCTGGGGGCAGGGATGGGTGCTGTGCAACTTTTGGTATCTTACTGAATGCACCAAGCTGGGCCCCCAAGAAGATAGGAGCATCAGTCGCAAGCATTTCGTCCCAGTGGTGCCACCTTTTTCAAAAGGTGGCACTTGTAGATGAAAGGAGGGTGGGTTTGGGGCTGTTATTATTTTGTTTTAAGAAAGCAGGCCTCCACATTAGATGACAAGCCTGAAAAACAAACGAAAAGCATTCCTCCTGCTCTCAAAACACAATGTAAGATTTTATGAAGTTTGGTGAAGGGGAGAGATACAACAGGAAGTAGCCAAAGACATCCCGGAAGGAGACCACGTCCTCATCGCACTGTGTGAAGAACTCACCTAGACCTCCTGTCACAGAAATAAGAATCTGACTCTCGCCTCACAGAAGTTAGCCCACTACCATGTCTCACATCTCAGAGGGCCTGTTACTTATTTCAGTCTTCTCGGAACTATGATGCTCCTACACTCACAGGGGAACCAACCTAAGGACTTCACAGTCCAGATTCCCACCAAGTCACAACTTGCCCTCGGCCAAACTTCTCCAGTGTGAACACTCAGCTCTTGTCCTCTCAACTTCTCAAAGTGACTTCTTCTGTAACATGCAGGAAAACTCTTCAACCACAAACCTCCTTTCAAGTACCTCACTTTTTCCTCTTATCATAAATACACCTGGGAACCGAGGAAAAGGATACCCACAGACACACTTTTCTCCCTCCCAGATAAAAATATGCACGGAAGAATTGTCTCTTTTGAAAAGCCCATAACCTCAAACAAACTCATTTCCCTGTTCCAAAGCCCACCCCCGTCCCACCCCTCCTTCCTCAAGGTATTCTTCCTCCCACAATACCTCACTTAAGAACAATCTAGCCTACCTAGAGGAAGAAAACCCACACTTTGCTTCACGATGAACAACAGGCCGCTAAGATAACGCGCGGAGTGGTGTCCCTTTCGGAGTTCAAGGTCTCTAGGCAGAGTGGCCACCTCCCCATGAACTCAGCCCAGATCTTCCCTCCCCACATATATTTTGAAACCCAGTCTGAGCATCTGCAAGTGACCATACCCTGCGTGGGTACGAAGAGGAACACTCATAGCCCATCAAAAAATCCTGAACTCGATCTAGATACTCCGGGGAGGGGGAAAGAAGCATTAAGAGACAGAGTTTCCTCTGTCAAGATTGTTGACAAAGAAAATTGGAAAGAAAAGAGGGAAAGAAAGAGGACTTCTTTTTCTTAAAAAAGGTTTTTCTATTAAAATCCATCAACTCAAAAAAGAAAAGAAAATGTTGCCACATATATATATATATATATGTATATATATGTATATACACACATAAACCGATCGCACCATTAGCGAAATAAAGTTCCAGTAGAACAAATGCTAGGCTGCTGCCCAGAGAGAGGGGGAGCGTGTGTGAGAGACGGACACTGGACAGGGGCTGGTGTTGGGTAGGTTACCATTTTTAATGATTAAAGAACTGATTTGAACTCTACTCCTTCACCCAGCCTTCTCTCCAGCCTTCTCTTAACCCACTTTCTGTGGGTTGGTGGCCCGAACTCCTTGCTCATACGTTACTCGCTGGCTGATAAGATACTGCGCTGCTTGTGTAGCAGCCGGAGTGCCTGTGATGGTGACTTTTCGGTTCCTAGTACCCGGAATAAACTCCCCCTTTTTGGAAATCTGGATGCGGGCACCTGTCAGCTCTTGGTACTCAACCAACGTCTTGCCGCCTTTCCCCAAAATGGCGCCCACTAGGTTCTCCGGCACAGCAATCTCCACCATATCTTTGGTGCTTTCCACGAGCTTCTCTGTGGCTAAGAAGGAACTAGCCACTAAAGGAGAGGCCGTCCCCAGGTAGCCATTGGCTGCTGCCCCAGTGGCTGCAGCTAAGGAACCCAAGGTGAACGCTCCGACTGCACCGGCTGGGGTGGTGGTACTAGTAGATGCTTCATTGGCATAGGAAGCTAAAAGGTTAGCAGCTGCAGCAGCAGCTGGATTCGCGCCGGCAGCTACAGCAGCCAGCACCCCGGAGGCAGCCGCGGAGTTGAGGCCGAGCCCCAAAGAACTGGTGTTGTATCCGTAGCTGGCTAAGGTGTTGAGGGCTGTGCTGATGGCCAAAAGGTCACTGCCAGAGAAACCCGGCAGGGCGGCTGGGAAGGCCCCTACTCCAGCAAGGCTGGTGTGGCCCAGGAGGCCTGACGCTGAGGCTGCAGCGGCGGCAGCTGGCAGCACGTCCGTGGAGTTGGCGTAGGGCGATCCGGTTGGGTTGGAGTTGGCCACTGGGCCGGTAATGTTGGCGTAGCTAATGTTGAGGCAGCTGCTGCTCTGGGGATCCTCCTGGATCTTCTGGACAATGATGTCAACGGCTTTGTGGATCTGCTCGGGCTCACCGCTGATGGTCACCACCCGTTCCTGAAGGTTGATGCCCTCGGGCTTCTGGCTCAGCTGCACCCAGGCCCCAGACTGCTCCATAATGGCCTTCACCGTGGCCCCTCCTTTGCCGATGATCAACCCAGCCGTGCTGTTGGGAACAATCACCTTAGCCTGCATCGAGAGAAATGAGAGAAGTAGCCGTTATTTGCTGTTCTACTTAACTTGGTAAATGGATGTCTGGTTTTACACCTACACAGCCTTCAAAATGACTAAGCTGACCTTGACTGTGAGTCTGCCTTTGCTTAACGTCACAGTGAGAAGATTATTAAATCACACGAATAAAAGAGGAAATGGATCTCAGGTGGAGGCTATGGAGTAGAACTCTTTCCCATAACTGTAATTTTCCATCCTCCGCAAAGTCCTACCACGCTGCCTGCCTACTTGTGTTGTGGAAGTGACTGTATGCTCTTGAGGGCTTTGCCAGTGGAGTGCAAACTTTGACAGGTTCTACCAAGCTGCTCCAGCTTTGAGTCTGAGGACCAGCCTAGCTAAGTACAAAGAAAGTCATCATCAGAAGGTCAGCCACCAATTAATGAATAGTTCACGACAACTAAAAACACAGCAAAGATGTCCAACTGCTCTGATCTACGTCCCTGAAGCAACTATTTCCACCAGTAAAATCCCAGACCTCCAGACTATTCAAATCAGGTTGGTATGCCCGTGTAATGGCTTTTTCTGTATCTGTATTTTCTGTGGAACTTCCTACCCAAGTAACTTAGGCTGCTGGCCCCGTCTCTTTTGAGCTTCTGGAAAGCAGCCCAAACCGTGCTGTCATGCATGGCCTTTAATGTTTGAAACTGCTCTGTTTTACCTGTTTTAAAATGTTGTTTTAGGGTTGTTTTTACATTGTTTTTAAAAGGTTTTAAACAGTATTTTAATGTGTTTTTTTAAACAAACAACAAATATTCCATGTCTAAAATACATGGTTTCATGAAACTGATGAAATTGCATGCATGTTTATAATACCAGTCAAAACAAACAGTTTCAGAAATGTGATTAGCTTTTATAAGTGGCTCTCCTGAAGTGGTGTGTATATATTACACACACACATCTCTTTAGACTTGCTAAAACCAATATATTAATTGTTTCCAGAGCCTTTCTCCACTTAATATAAGTAAAATAGAAATGCATTATGCTGACTCATCTTGCTTTATAACATTTACAAGTATAAATAACAAAATAATTTCTACATAAGGTTTTGCATTTATTTGCAATTAACACTTGCTCACAAACATTTGTTAATGTTTATGTTAAGCTCACTGAAATAAATAACACAATTAGGGACACACACACACACACACACACACATTAAAATATATAAACACACTAACTTCTTTTAGGATTTTACAGTACAGAAAACTTAAAGTGGTGTGCTTATTTATATAGTAAGTCAGATTTATTAAACAGTATGACTCAAATATTGTAAATTAGTTGATTTAGGAGAAGCAGAACACTTTCTAGAAATAAAAGTATTGTGGAAAATCCGCATACTGCCTGACCTTTGGAGTGCTGCATTGAAGAGTCCCAGCACTGTTGTTGTGTGATTAGCATGTCCCGCATAAAATAAAAATGGGTTACTTTGGGTGGTAACCAACTCCAGTCCCAAACAACTTATCCCACAGAGAAGTTGAAACATCCCTGCTCTTGCCCCAAGTGAGGCTCCTTAGTTTGGTTTCTTGAGGGGAGGGCTAGGAGCCACCGTAGTCATTTCTCAGCATTATAAACTGCAAAAACAGGAAGGTACTGGCAAAAGTCTGCTCCTTTGCTGAAAGACCTTTATGACACCCCCGGAAGTGTGAGTTGAAGAATTAAGAAGGGATGTCTATCAGAATTTTAACAGGTCCATCTTCCATCTTTTAAAAATGGCAACCTCGTTTAAAAATGCCAAGAGTTTTAGCTTTTTTTGGCTGAGGAGGCACGCAATTGAATACTAAAGATAGTGTCCTACCTTTGAATGATTTCTTTTGCTATCAGTTGAGATCCTTACAGTTTATGATTGCTACAGCCTTCTTAGAAACCCAGGTCCTTACTCCCTTGACAGGCATTCATCCCAGGAATGTCACCTAGTCATATCTTTTCCTTTTAATTACCCAGTACCATCTTATTCACCAACTAGACTTCATGTATCAGGCTAGAGTAAATAATGCAATGGAGGGAACCTCTTCAGCACCACGGAGAGCAGCACGCTCCTTGCATTCAGGGCACGAGCCTTCATCTCCACTCAGCTAAGTTTGACTAGACAGTTTGGTACAATGGTGCCAGAATGGCACAGTAGTTTGACGGTTGGACTAGCACTGCAGGAGACTAGGGCTCCAATTCATGCTCGGCCACGGAAACCCCCAGGGCAACTGTGAACAAGTCACACTCCCTCACTCTCAGGGGAAGGCAGCGGCAAACCCTCTGTGACGAAATCTTGCCAAGAGAACACAGTAGGTTCACCTTATTGTCACCACAAGCTGAAAATGACTCGCAGACACGCAATAACAAATGCAGTTTGTATCCGCTGTGTTCAACTCAAACCCAATTATGAATGAAGAAGGGGTGCAGCCAATGGGCAGACAGGATTCTGTCAAGAACGTCTACCTTAGGACTGTTCTGGGTTGATGATGCTTTCCCGGCACCCTTCTGAACTAGGGCTACTGTGTTGGGGTAGGAGAAGACCTTTGGGGTTCATGTCTTCTATCCTAGGAAATCACTCACAGCTTTGAAAAGCTAAAATTTTTGGGCTACAACTCCCAGAATCCACCAGCCAACTGTAGTAAAAACAAGCAACTTCTCCATGCTTTGTACTCACAAACATATGCACACTTTTCCAAGCTTTGGATACAAAAATATGCCACACAGTGGGGAAGAAAAAAAGCCACTTTCTTTTAGAGAGAGCCACATCTGCTCTGTGCTAAGAAGGGGTAGGAATGAATCAAAACTCTGCCCCGAAAGGTGAATCCTGCAGCTTGCATAATATATGCAAATCAAGCCTGTTTGCTCAATTTCTCCCATTTTGCATAGTTTATTCACTTAATAATACACAGGGAGAAACTGTGCCAGGCATGCAAGCCACACTTCCAGCCACTAGAAATCTGTAGCAATTCTTCTGGCATTTGAAATGTCAGCAGGCATTGCTCACCTACTTCCAATAAAGCAAGTACATTTTTCACAACCCTGAGGACCAGAAAGTTGAAGTTAGAAAAAAAAATGAAAGTGGGAATTCTGAGGCAGTATGAATTCCAGAGGCAATTCTACATTTTGTTCATCTTCTGCTCTGCAAAACTTTCGGCTGCAGAGCTCTGTTTACAGCACACTCAGCTTATAGCAGGAAAGAGTGTGTGACTGGGGAGGGAAATGTGATTAAATGCAATGAGGGGGCTGCTTCCACACAGGGGGGTTGGAGTAGATTTGCAGTGAGTATCTGAAGCAATTCCTCTGGCTTTTGAGATTTCAGCAGATGTTGGCCATTTTTAAGAGCTGCCCAAAGATAACCATAGAGAGAGAGAGGGAGGGAGGGGGAAGAAGGAGTGGGTATTCAGCAAGATGGCTTGGGGCTCTGTGATGAAGAGGGAGGGGGCTCCTCCACCCTGCCTACCCCACTGCCTTTATATAACCACCGAGAAAGAGAAAACCATACAGATTGAGCAAGAAAATGCTCTTATGTAATCAAGTCAGAGGCGCCTCCCAAAACCCATCACCTCGACCAACCCACAGCGATGGTGCTGGATTAGTGGCGAGGGAAAGCGTGAGAGCAGGAGGCAAGAGAAAGTCCTTCCATGCTGGCAGAATGGGTACTGCATCCCAGATTTAAGGGCCATGTAATCTGAGAATTAGCTGTCTCTCCTCCAAGCCCGCTGACTCTACTGACTCACAATTCAAACCAAGAAAGACACTCCTGAGAAGAGCAGGGGAGAGTCCACCGCTTCAGCCATCATGTTCACTCACAGAAAGAGCCCCTCACAATCCTGGGCAGATCGGAAGAATATAAGGAAAGGATAAACCCAAGTCTGGAGGTGGGGAACGGATTCTCCCAATGTTGAGCTGTGCTTCCAAAGCGCTCTGAAGCATCACCGCAGCAACAACTGGTACTATTTCTCTCCTCCTGTCCAGCTCCAGAGGAAATCTGGGACTTGTGTTTTTCCATTGTGTTTCCAAGCAGAGCCAGGAAAACATCCCTTTTGTTAGACTACGTCTCCTATAACGACCCAGGCTAGGAAAAACAGTGGTCATGGAGGAATCTGGGAGCTGTAGTCCAAAACAAAAAAGAAAGAAAAGAAAAAGAAAAAAACCACAACTTCCTGTGCTCTGTTTTTGACACACAGTGCAGAGGTGGACTGACACTTTGTCCATCTAGAAAAGGACAAGAGATGCAGCTTCTCCTTGTCAATAATAATAATAATAATAATAATAATAATAATAATAATAATAATAATATGATGATGATGATGATGATGATGACGACGACGACGACGATGACAACAATCCTACTTTTTCCCAAAAGTGTCTCACAACTTAAAAGAACATCCAAAACATACAAAATGTGAATCATAAAATAGAATTAAACTATTTACAATATTAAAATATAGCACCTCCCTGGGAAGAGAGTTCCAGATTTTAGAGGCGGCCACCAAGAAGGCCCTTTCTTACGTCCCCATCAACTGCCTTTGCAAAAGTGGTAGGGCTAATAGAAGGGCCTCTCATGATAATCCCAGAGCCCAAGACAGCTCATACAGGGAGATACAGTCTGCCAAATAGGCTGGGCCTGAGCCACATAGGGCTTTATAAGTCATAACCACACTTTTAATTGTGCCTGGAAACAAACTGGCGGAAAATCCCTGTAACCTGCCCTGTTTAACATCCTGGCTGCAGCTCTTTGGCCCAGCTGAAGTTTCTGAACGCTTTTCAAGGACAGTCCCAAGTACAGTGTTTTAACAGTAGTCCAAGTGGGGTATAACTAAGGCATCTACCACCGTGGCCAGATTTGTCAACTCTGTCTTGGGAATAATCTTCTATCCTCTCCCCAATAAACATGGAGGTGCTGCACAAAATCAGGGACTAGCTTCCCTTACCTGTTGTGGGAGGTACAGAGTTTTGGCAACCAGGTGCTAAATTGTGTTGGCTGCCAAGGCCGAGCAAAATATGTTGACACTCCCTTTATCCTAAGGAAGCCATATAATATCAGCTTGCTTACTTTATAAGTATCTTGAGTCACCTGTCCCAATTTGTGTCCCATTTTTAATTATTTTAGTACTAAAATTAGTCTCTCATGAAATACACACTCCCCTTGCTAGGGTGTCCTTTAGCCTACTCATTTGGACAAATACCTCACCATTTTGCTTCCCAGATATTACTTTTCCCCCTTGTATGAACCCTGCCTCACAGTATAGCCTACATGCCACGTTTCTCAGAGCTTAGAAAATTTATTCTTCTGGACTCACAACTCTCTGAATCCTCCAGCCAATGTGGCCACTAGAAATTTCTGTGAGGCACAGGCCAAAAAAGTAGTATTTCCAAATTCTGGAACTCTGATAGTCTCTCCAGGGTTTCCAACAAGGTCTCTTTTTCAGGTATTGAAATCAGTGTGTACAACAGATACACCTCGATGTCTGTCTAGGCTTTTTAGCTCTTATTTTTTGGGGGTAAAAAGTCCAGTTGCATTGTTTATCTGCTTGTTTTCCCATCCCAGGAGTCCTAGGGTACAACCTGAAATCAAGACAGCAAGAAGAGGGGGCTAATTTCGAATATCTGTGTCTTCCATTTTCCATCTTAAGACTTCATGGTATCAAGATTATATCAGGGCTCCCACATCCTTTTGATTCCTCCCTCTGCTTTTTTCTGTAATGTCTTGTCTGATGAAGAGATCTGGAGAACTCAAAAGCTTTCACATTGGAGGGTGAGGGGGGTGGACTTTGACTGGGACTAATGCCCCAATATAGATTTTAGCATTTATCTTGCAGCCAACTCAGTGATCTTGGCTTCCAAATAACACACACACAAAAAGGCTTGTCCCAATTACACTAGGGCTTTTCCTACCTGGATTCTTCTATTAGACCTGGACAATCCTGACCTTGGTATTCAATAACATATCTTTACATTATCTTATCCAGTTTTGATATGCCCACTCAAGTCCTAGCCTTCTTTTGATTTCTTGACTACACTCTCTCTCTCTCTCTCTCTCTCTCAATCTCCCTCTGTGTGTGTCTGTGCCTTCAGGTCACCTGTTGACTTATGGCAACACCATGAATTTCATAGGGTTTTCTTACACAAGGAATCCTGAGAGATGGCTTTGCCAGTTCCTTCCTCTGAAATAGAGCCTACAGTGCCTGGAATTCATTGGCGGTCTCCCATTCAAGTATTAACCAGAGCTGACCCTGCTTAGCTTCCAAGATTAAATGGGCTCTGGTGCCTTTAGGGTACTTGCTTATAATTGTGTTATGCGCTGCCCTGAGTGAAAAGTCTGGGGAGGGAGGAATCAGGAAACAAGTCAAACAGACAAACAAGCTTCCTATGCTCCTATGGATATTTTGGAAGAATTTCCTCAGCTTTGCAAGAAAAGGACAGAGACCTCTGTCACTGGCAGGGGGCAGGAATGCACCCTTCATTCACTTCCCCTCATCCTAGCAGCCATGCAAATTCCTCTTCCATACATACTTCCTGACCCACACTCAAAGGTGGCTCTGCCAAGATCCTTGTTTTTAGCTTCCAACCCATAGCTGGCTTTCTCTTGCGCTGCCATAGCGACGGCACAGCCAACAGACAATGAAAAAACCTGCAGGCTGGCCTCTTCCACACACAGCAACCTTGAGTGGGGGGGGGGCAACCCGTCTCCGTTTAGAAAGTGTGTGGGGGAAGGCACACCCCTCTTTCTCTTGTAATGCAATGCAAGGGAATAAAAACACCATGCATTACACAGGTCCACAATCTCTTTGCAGACTGCTGGAATTTTTATAGAACTGTCAAAGATTACAAAAATATGTTCACATCAACGTTTAGGTGAAATTCCTGACATTTAAGCAAAATCTCTTTTTTAATGTAATTTGAATCCACTGGTTCATGTTCTAGTGTCTGAAGCAGCAGAAACCAAGCCAGCTCCATCTCTTTGCAACGCTGATATTGGATTCTGGAAGTTGTAGTCCAAAAGCATGGCTTTTCACACTCTGGACTAGACCAGATTTCTGCACCCAGGTTCCCTCCAGATAGACTATATAACAACCCATAGGATTGTAGCCTAACAGTGAAGGGCACCGGGTTGTGGGAAGCTGGACTGGGACTGACCTTTGGTCCCATTCAGCAGAGGCTATCTTCTTTTCTTTCCAAACTATATCCTCTCCTTGGTAGCCCCGAACCCTACACAAGTATGAAGTGCCCCCTTCCCGAGGGTCATTCACCTGCTTGGCACGGTCAGGGTTCATGGTCGTCTGTGGCTGGAGGATGTTGACCGACTCTGGCTTCACCACTGACTGAGGGATCTCTCGGACCTTTTCAGCAATGAAGTTGTGAACTGCGTTGAGGGCTTCTGCTGTGCCTTGGACGAGGCAAACCCGCTCCGTGGTTCCTGTAGGGGCAAAGAAGTTGGGTGTGTTTAAAATGATGCTGCAGTCTACCCAGTCTGATGGTACCATTATTTGGAGGGTTTGGTCTCCCTGCAATTAAGTTGGCAGGAAGTGAAGGGACAAGAAATGAAAGGAGGAAAGATCAGAGGGAAGAAACAGGGACAAACACAGAAGCCGAAGGAGAATTAAGGGCAAAAAGCTGGGAGAGTGCAGCTGAATAGTGGCAAATTGAGGGCAGACCAAAAGGAAGTACTTCTTTGTACAGCACGTATTATATTTATGTATTATAATTATGATGATGGTTATGTAGAACCTCCAGCATCGGAAGCAGCACATCTTTTAACGTTAGCAGATTAGGAACACAAGTAGGAGGTGGCACTGCACCCAGGTCCTCCTTCCCAACAGGCATCCAGTTGGCCCATGTAACGAACAGGAAGCCTGATGCCATATTACGATACACCATAAATATAACATGCTTAGAACACTAAACATACTGGAAGGGGGAGTTACAGGTGGTACTGCTTTTATGCAGGGTTCCAGTCTGCTTGATGTGCAATAGGCCATTCCGTTACCCTCCCTAACCTCCAGATTTTTTTTGCCCCCTTTACATTCCCTCCAACATTTGTTGTTATTCCTGTAAACCCTGAGGTTCTAAACTTTGCTGATATATTCTTCTTATTTCTTAGAGGTAACATAGATATGTCATTTGCCAAAATCGATTTGACCTTTTATGACTGCTTTTTCTTTAACAAACAGCCACTGGAAGGGAGCAGAACAGCCACATTGAGACCACGGCATGGGACAAACAAAGCATCGCCGTTTTCCTCAAGGCGTGCCATGGTCCCAATCTGGTTCTTGCTACCGCCACTATCAGCTAGTCGCTAAAGACAAAAGCATGCAACGGGACCAACCTATGTGACAAATGTCACATCTACTCTGCCTTTCACAGTGTTCTTGCTTTCATGAGAGTCTTGTCAGCACGTACCTGCTGAGTTTACTATTAAAGGCAGGGATAATATCACAGGGGCCAAATTACTGTTTTAAAAACACTTTGTGGGTGGCATCCTTTTGTCGCACTTTGGTGCAATCAAGAATCAGAGCACATGACAAGTTTACGCAGATGGGGAGGGAGTTCTGATCTCAATGCTTCTCCTGTATTCTTTGGACAATATCGATAAGCTGGGTTGGAAGACTCCCTGAATAGAATCATAGAACCATTAAGCTGGAAGAGACTCCAAAGCCCATTCTGACATGCAGGAGCACACAATCAAAACAATCATGACAGACGGCCATCCAGCCTCTGTTTTAAAACTTCCAAAAACCACCCCAAGCAAGCATGCATACCACTGTCCCGCTGCTTTTACCATCATTTGAAGAATGGAAAACCTACTCACATCCCCTTATTTGGCTATTATGACTACCCCTTCCCCAGACTCCAGCTATTCCCCGGTGTGGAACATTACTTTCTCCTCTATCAGAAAATGTACTGATTATTATTAATTAGTTACATGAATGTCCTGCCTTTCCTTCAATGAGCTCAAGGTGGTATAAGTGGCTGTATCCCTCCCCAGTTTATCCTTACAACAACCCTGTGAGGTAGATTGGCTCTGAGTATGTGTGCAAGAGAGAGAGGAAGAGAGACAGAGAGAGGTTGCTTCAAATTTACTGAGTGAGTTTCATGGCTTCATGGAAACTAGAATTTGGATCTCTCAAGTCTCACTTCAGCTCTCTAACCACTATACCACATTGGCTTCAGTCCTATGGGTAGAAAATATCCCACTGGTCCCACCATTGAGGCCAGGGCAAAAGCTGGCACCTAACCCAATTGCCCAGCTTGCACTGACAAACACGCCATGACGATGCGGGAAGTGGAGCTTGCAGACTTTGTTCATCCAAGCAATATACGTGTACCAGACACTTAGGTAGAAAAAATAGATATAGGATGTGGGCTGCGTGGCTGGATAACAGTCCATGTGAAAAGGATCTAGGAGTCTTGGCGGACCACATGCTGAATATGAGCCAGTAGTGTGATGCAGCAGCCAAGAAAGCCAATGCAATTATTGGTTGCATCAATAGGAGTATGGTGTCTAGATCAAGGGAGGTGACAGTACCACTCTATTCTGCTTTGGTTAGACCTCATCTGGAATATTGTGTCCAGTTCTAGACACCTCATTTCAAGAAGGATACTGACAAGCTGGAACGTGTCCAGAGGAAGGCGACCAAAATGGTGAAGGGTCTGGAGGCCATGCCCTATGAGGAACGGTTTAGGGAGCTGGGCATGTTTAGTCTGCAGAAGAGAAGGTTAAGAGGGGACATGAGAGCCATATTTAAATATTTGGAGGGATATCATGTTGCGGAGGGAGCGGGCTTGTTTTCCACTGCTCCAGGGACTAGGACAAGGAGCAACGGATTCAAGCTGCAGGAAAGGAGATTCCACCTGAACCTCAGGGAGAACTTTCTGATGGTCAGAGCTGTCCAGCAGTGGAACAGGCTGCCTGAATGGAGTGTGGTGGTGTCTCCTCCTTCTTTGGAGGTTTTTAAGCAGAGGCTGGATGGCCGTCTGTCAGGAGTGCTTTGATGCGGGTTCCTGCATGGCAGGGGGTTGGACCGGATGGCCCCTGGGGTCTCTCCCAACTCTAGGATTCTATGAAAAACAACACAGGGAGGTTAAATGCATCTCACTGATACCAATGTGGAAATCAACCCACAGTAACAAGGAGGTCAATATTGTGAACAGGGAGACGTGGGGAACACAAAAGAAAGGGAGCAACGGTACAAGCAGACCAGTAACCGCAGAGGAATGGTGTGACCAACAAGCCCCAGGACTGTCAGCAGTTGTACGAAAAGAAGGTGAGGAGGAGGTAGGTCTAGACCTACCGGTAGGTCTCTGGGTAATCTACAGTAGATCAACACAGATCTCCAACTCCCAACCGGTTACCAAGAGCAGCAACAAAACAACTCCCAATATACATCCTGAATGATGTTCGTGCAATGAAGAATGCTGGGGTAACCAGAAATGGATTTTTGCACCCGAAGACTGGGTGCTTTTTGTGAAAAGTCCATTTGGTTCTAGCACGCAGAGCAGATTCCTGGGCTCAGCATTATCACGTCCTTCAACATTTCACTAATTAAAACCAAGATACGTGTGGCCAAACCACACCAGAGCACGGTCAAGATGGGAAAAGATAAGCTAGCAGCTTGCTTTGGCCTGAGTTTATAGGAAAGGGCCAGACTTTGTCTCCTCCTCTCCCTGCCGCTGAGTTAATTCAGTACAAACTCCTTTTGCACTTTGAACTCCGTTTTTCAGCAAATTAAGTAAGCTGGGGACGACGGGAAGAGGAAGAAGAAATGGCCATTTCACAAGCAGCAAAGAATGTGAGATGACACAAGATTAATCTGGACTGTCCCTGATAATTTGGGACAGTTTGGGTGGTACGCATTATTTCATACGTATTCCATATCTACTGGACATGGGAACAGAGGTTTTTTTTTTTTAAATTCTTCAAACGAGTCTCACAATCCAACTTGCTGATCTTGTCTGAATGAAAATAGGGATGCCCTTAAGACCTTTTGGTGGGTCTTGCTGTTCTAATAAAAGCAAAGGAAATTCTGCGCCAGTCTGTCCACCTCCAACACAGAAGACAGAATTTTGTCTTAACAGGTCGCACCTGTTTTCCATCGGGGGAGCAAGACGTCCAAATGTCCAGCAGCCGCCGGCCAAGCGGCTCGGGGCTTGACGCAGAGGCCGAGAGGCGAGCACCTTCCCGCTAGCTGACTCTGAAAAATCCCACCAGCTCCTACATTATGTTTTTAAAGTCTAAGGTCCGGATACTTTTTTTTGAAAAAAGAAAACAAATACAGAATCCCTGTTTTTTTTTATTGCATTTGTCGAGGGACGACAAGCGTGAGGAGAAAGGTGGCAACGGAGGCGCGTTTGCTTGTGCGAGTGCAATTACGCAAGACCGGAGGAAGAGAAACGAAAATGCTTTAAGTCGCCTGAGCGGACAAAGGAGAAGGAACGCCACGGCTACCCAAAGACGGAGCCCTCCCACCCTCCAGCGACACCCTCCTCCTCCTCCCTCGGCCAAGTTCGGCTTCAGCATCTTCTTCTTTTCCTTCCGCCTTCCCCTCAGCTGCCGCCTCGACAATACCTCTCTCTTGCCCAGGGTTGCCATGGCAACACACAGCGGCCTACCCTTCTCCTCCCCGCCGCCTCGCGATCCGCGGCGGCAGGCCTCAAGGGCCCGTCGCCACGGCAACCGGCACCCCCTCATCCGCAGAAGGAGGGATACGCTTGGCGGGAGGAGGGGGCAAGGGACCGTCACCTGGGCAACAGGACAAGGCGGGACGGGGGGGGGAGAGAGGCCCCCCGTTTACGGGGAGAAGGGAGGGAGGGGGTCTCCATTGTGCCGTCCCTCCTTATGATGGTGGAATTTGTGAGAAACTGGCTAGCGCCGGGCCACGGCGGGCGTGAGGACAGGTGGGGAGGCCGCCAGCTGAGGCTGTGAAAAAATGAAGTTAAAATAAAGGTCTCCGTTAAAAATTAAAATAAAGGTTGTCCCCAGGACTCAGTTCCCAGAGCCTTTTTCTCCCTTTTGGAATATTGGTGCTCACTTAGGGCTGCCCGATTGAAAACCAGAGAGGGCCCCTGAACCTTCAACAGTGGCGTATAAGAGGGAAAGCTAGCGGGAGCTGCCTGTCCTGAAACCAGGTAACAAGCCACACTTGCTGAAATTCCCTCTTCTACACCACCATTAAAGGTATAGGAACCCTCTCCGTTTTTTATTCTGGCCACCTTAACCCCACCGTTTGGGGTGATCAAGAAGAAAGGGTGTCTCTGAGCATACGCATAATGCCATTGCTGTATTGCTTTTGGAAACGCAGTCATTCTCATATACCTACAACTACTACTCGATGGACGCTTCTCAAAGAAAGCTTGCGGGCTCTGGGTAGCGCCACTCACACGAGACGTTATTGATAACAATGATTCTAGAGCATGCATGCTCCACGCATCTGGCATGCTGGACACGCATACGTTCTGCCAACAACCCTTAAAACAGCAGGGTAAGGGGGGCTAGTATGATTACCCAAATATTGCCAGGCGTGGAGCTGAGATCTATGGGTACGCCTGAGACGAGATATGCACAGGGCGAGTTTACAACTCACAGTTCACACAGCCACTGCTTTATACCAACAGAGAGGGGTCCCACCCCTTTTCCAATCTGCAATGGCGGCATAGCCCCATCAAGTGCAGAAATCAAAGTTCAGTCATAATTTGAAAGGGAGGAAGGACAAATCAGAAAGCGTTTCTCCTTTCATCTTACTAGGCAGAGACTGGAGGCATTATTTAATTGGACTGCAAGCCCCAAACACCCCATATGTAAGAGCTCACCAGGGCTTGATATACCAGGATGGGAGATTAGTGGTTCCCGTAAGACTCAGCTGGCATGGCTAATGGTCAGGAACTATGATGGTCAGAAATTATTAGTACAGCAACATTTAAATGGTTAGGTGTTCCTGAACACTATGCTCAAGACTGTAAAGACTGGCACGTGGGGCTTGTACCCTCCAACTGTCCCAGTTTGGCAGGGACACTCCCAATTCATCGTGTGCCATCCCACTTTTTCAGCCACTTTTTAAATGTCCCAGTTTATCTGGCCTCCTCCTCCTTTCTCCCTTTATCCTCAACTTGCTTCAAATTGAGTTTAAAGTTCAAAAGTAGTTTGCACCCAATGAAGCCAGCTAGCGGAGAAGAGAAGTGGGGGGCAGAGCTTTGGCCTTTCCAATAGGTTCAGGCAAAAGCAAACCGCTGCAGCCTCTCCGAGCTGATGTGTTCTTCCTCATTAATAACCTTTGCCATCCTGACCACGCTCTGATGTTGCTTGGCCATACATGCCCCAATTTTCATTTGTGAAATGTCAGAGAGCACGGGGGTGACATGCCCCTAGCAAGCCACAAAGCCCCGTGGCTTCTTGGATCACAAGCTCTGTAGGCCTGGGCTACTGTATGACACTCTTGCCATGCCCAATCACTGGCTGGTCATCCGGTGCCTTTACTGATCTGTGGTACCATGTCCTCTTGCAATCATCTTCACAGCTCTTGCTGCCAAGACACCAACACATCTCAGAGGTGATGATGTACTGATCATAAGGAGGACAGAGAAATTTTGTCTCTCGAGATACTGATGCATGGCTACTTTTGTTATCCTTTATCACTCACCAGGCTGCCTGAGAACGGTGGAAACATCAGTCCAAAAACTTACAACTGCACAGAGGTTTCTCAGTGTGGGACTGAAGAGTATTGGACTAGGACTGGACAGTTCCTGATTCAAATCCCTTACTCAGACATAAAGCTCAGGAGGTGACCTTGGCCCAGCCTCAATCTTGCAGTTACACCGAGTGCCCTGAGCAACTTAAAGGAAAGGTGGAATATAAATTAAACAAATACTGTATTTGCTGGCATATAAGACTCGCTTCCCCCCCCCAAAAAAATAATGTTTGAAAATGGGGTGTGTCTTATATGCCAGTGTGTCTTATATGCCAGCAAACAGTATTTTCCACTGTATAAACAGGGTGTGTCTTATCCACAGGTGTGTCTTACATGCCAGCAAATACAGGTAAGCCACAAAGGGCACAGTTCCAAAGCTCTTGCAACCTTTATGAACACTTAACATGTACAGTTGCAATCCTTGTTCTAAACAATGGTAAAAGTTGCACCCTAACACTTCCATGGAGTATTGTATTCCCTTACCATGAAATACGGTAGCCAGCTGCCCCAGAAACACTGCCACAGAACATCCCCCTTCCATTATGTGATGTTCTCAAAATATCTTGTCTACAGCTCCCATCATCCCTTTCTGTCTGGGGCTGATGGGGGCTGTAGTCCAAAACGTCTGGAGGAGTTTCATGCAGGAGCAAGCTGCACCAAAAGTTCTATAGCCCCCATGAAGAGCCACCAATGCCCTTGTACTACGAGGTACTACGAGGTACATTATGAAGAAGGCTGCTGTAGTAACGCCCTATGACGGACCAAAACAGTGAGCAGTCAGAACAACCATGTCTGCACTATCAGCAGCTACAATAGGATGACTAAACAGGAATTAAAATTACTTTTAGCATCCATACTTGAAGAAGAAGCCTGTGAGTTTCTGCATAATACATTTTGTGCCTTTGGGTTGGCCTACTAGAGGTATCACTGCAATGTGTTTTCTGGAAGTCAATGTAACACACACACACACAATGAAACAAACCTGAGTGCTGACAACATTCACAACCATAAACAGGCATCATCTGAGTATATACCATTAATATTACAGTCACCCATACAAGAGACCAAAAGTATCTCCTTAAAACACTGCTCACAGTACAAGCCGACACTGACACAAACCAGCAGATTTTGTAAAGCAACTCACTAGCCGCCCCCTGCTCAGCTTGCCCCCACTTGGAACACCACAGACTCACGAAATCTTGCAAGTGGAAGGAACAGCAGAGGCCGTCTATTCCAATCCCCTGAAATCATCCCTCTGTTTAAAGACCTTCAAAGAAGGAGAATCAATCACTTCCGAGGCACCCTATTCCACTGTCAGACAGCTCTTACAGTAAATAAGTTCTTCCTAATGTTTAGGTGGAATCTCTTTTCTTGTTGTTTGAATCCATTGCTCTGTGTCCTAGTCTCTGGAGCAGCAGAAAACAAGTTTGCCCCGTCTTCCACATGACATCCCTTCAAATATTTAAACATGGTTATCATGTCCCCTCTTAATCTTCTCTTATGCAGGCTAAACATACCCAGCTCCCTAAGCCATTCCTTCTAGGCCATGGTTTCCAGGCCTTTTACCATTTTGGTGACCCTCTTCTGGACATGTTCCAGCTTGCCAATATCCTTCTTGAATTGTGGTGCCAGAACTGGATGCAGTATTCCAGGTAAAGTCTTTCCAGTAGACTGGGGTAATAGTCAATATCACAGATAATCATTCCAGCCACGGAGGCTTGAAGTATGTTCAAACACCGTTTAACATTACTTGGTAACCTTCAGCTACCCGCAAGGAGTCATGAAAGGTGGATTTCATCCCCATGAAGCAAGGGTTATGTAATATGAGCTGTTGACTCCTGTTTCCACTGCTCACCTGGCTGTGAAACCCCTTACCTTATCCTGGCTGCTCACTGGCAGCTGGACTGTCATCCAGAGAGAGCCACCTTCCAGAACAGCCTCAGCAGTGATACGCCAAACCGAACCTCCAGATTCGGAGGCAGTGTACCTCAAAGCAAGGCTTGGAAAAGCCAGCTTTTTTTTTTAAGACAGTTACCTGGCTGTTCCTTGTTTATGAAGGCTAGAAGATTCTGGGACGTGCAGTCCGAAAAAGGAGAGAGAGAAAAAAAAGAGAAGCTTTTCCAGTCTCTCCTTGATGCCTGGAAACAAAGGAAAGGTTCTGCCTTTCTGCTTTGCTTGTGATCTTTGTGGAGGCATGGTTGGAAACAGGAGGCTAGACGAGATAGACTGATCCAGCAGGGGCTCTTCTCATATTCTTATGTAGCACCCCATGGGTGCTATGAAGCTTACAGAGCAGCCGAGTCTTTTTGGAGGGTGCCTGTGTTTATGTTTCATTGTTGCAGCAGCCAACATCCAGCACCTCCAGGGACCTGTCTCTCTGACTGCAGGAAAAAGAAAGCCAAGGGATCTATATACACACACGCGCGCGCACACCACATAAGCCTTCCCCTGGCCACAACTACTCACAATGCCTTCATCTTCCTGGGAACAAAAACACCCAGGCAAGATCTACTTAGCACTGGAAAAATAGGAAAGGGTGTGGAGGAACCAAGTGCATTCTCAGGGTTGGGGGGGCGGGGACTTCAAGCTGTCAAAGCAGACCAGGCTCCTTGGTGCCCCCTCCAGGTAACCCAGGTGCCTTCCGGCCCAGCTAAATTGGCAAGGCGGAGGGGCACATGCAGTTGGCGCAAGGCAGTTTCCCAGAGGCCCCGCGCTGGTTGCCATCATGTTCCTTGTACAGCTGATGGGACTTTAACAGCTCTGTGGCAACTAGAAAAATACAACATCTTTGCTTTTTCTCAGCACGCAAGTGCAGTCCTAGGGACAGAGTTAGCTCTCGGATAGTAGCCCTGGGACGTGGCTGGCAAACATGGGTGAAATTCCAACTGAGATCACTAAAGAGTTTGTGCAATTTTCCTGCAATTCACTGAAATGGAAGGGATGGGTAAGAAATCTCGGAATCTACACAGCCAGTGAGAATCACCAAGTTGGAAGGAACTGCAACACCCATTTAGTTCAACCCCCCTTACATAATTCATATATGTAGCCTGGGAAAGTTACATTTGGGTGCTACAACTTCCAGAATCTCCCCACCAGCAAGACCACTATTCCTAGGTCTGTTTATACACTATTCCAGAGGAATACTGGCTGGTGTGCAGAGCACAGAATTGACAACACCTCTGCCTACAGTGGTGCTTTTCATCATTTGGTCTTCCACATGTTTTTGGACTTCCAGTTCTAGAAGCCCCAGCCCCCGTGGCCAATGCTCAGGGATTTGGGGAGTTGAAGTCTAAAAGGCAAAAGACTGTTGTGAGCCACAGAGCTAGAGGGATACCTTTCTCAGCAAACAGCAATGGAGCCTGTATGCTGCAGGTCAGTATGCGGGGTTTGGGTGTGGAAGAGGCAAATTCAAATTCTTTGCCACACTCATAATTCTCAGTCTGCTCACTGCACAAAGACACTATTTTTATAGAAAAAAATGCCTGTTTTTATATCCATTACCATTTATTAATGTAAATCAATTCTGTAATTCGAGGGCAGCTTTGGATGCAGTTGCTCAACCATGGTGAGTTGCCCATAGGCAACCAGGTGTTGGTAAAATGGAAGACAATTCCATCTCCCCTAGACTCCTTTTCAAACTGTTAATGTACTCCAAGTGGCTCCGTCCCCAAACAGGATTAAAAACAGAAAAGCCTGCTTGAGCTGGACGCTTTTATTTGGAGAGGAAAGCACCTGATCCAGATTGAGGCCACACACCCTTTTCCTGTCCAAACAATTTCCACCCTTAGATGCTGGGAGTACAGTCTGGATCAAGCCTCTCCATGGCTGCTGTACTTTCAAAACAAAAGCGGCCACATTTATTTATTTTTTTAAACTTCTGGCATTCTCCAAGCATGAATCTATGTTTGAATTCAGTTTTCCATCTCTCCCCGCAACATTTCACGGATGAAAACCAGGACTTGTGTGGCCAAGCAAGATTACAGTGTGCTCAATATGGCCAGTTACTAATGAGGAAGAACATATAAGCTAGGAGGGGCAGCAGCCGTTTGCTTTTGCCCAAACGTGTTGGAAAGGACAAGATTACGCTCCTCCTCTCCTGTCCCCTCTGCTGAGTTAACGGAGTGCAAACTACGTTTACATTTTGAATCTAGTTTGCAGCAACTGAAGTAAGTTATGGGCAAGGAGGATCAGTGGGAAGAGAACACGAAAACTGGGACATTTTAAAAGCAGCTGAAAAAGTGGGTGGGCAGTGGATTAACTGGAACTGTCCCTGCAAAATCAGGACAGTTGGAGAATATGGTTTTCCACCAGGCAGCCCTGTCGGTTGTTCCTTCCATTTTTACAGGGTGCATCATCGATGACACACACAGGCCTCTTTCATTCCTACTTCCTCTCCACTTTTGGAGTGGAATCTTCTAATGTATCTCTCCAAGAACCTCAAGGCCAAATCAACATCCCCTTCCAACAAGAGATTCCTGTGCCTACACCCTCTAATTCACCAGGATCCTTCTCTTATTCTGTTGGGTACTTCGTTCTTTTCCTGCCCTCCTTTGAAGATGGTGAGGGGGCAGGGAGGATTCAAGACTGTGGCTCCCAAATCTGGAGAAGAGACAAATGCACACAAACAGGCTGGAGCGGTGAGTCCCCCTAGCCTGTGTCCTTCTGGCCACCTTATCAGAAAGAGTGTTTCCTGCCATTCAATTCATTTCCCTAGCTGGCCAGCCCAGGCTGCATTTCCTGTTTCCTTTCCTTGCAACCAACCCCCACTGAGTCCAGTAAAAGTTTGCAGCTGCAGAACTGAGCTACAGTTATGCCCTCATGCCTTCTGCATGCAAATCCTGGAGCGCTATGACATACCCAACCAACATGCCACAGATGAACACTGGAACATATGTGGCCAAGCAACATCGGGATGTGGTCTAGATGGCAAAAGTTATTAACGAGGAAGAACAGAAAAGCTAGGAGAGGCTGCAGTAGTTTGCTTTTACCCAAGTCTACAGAGAAGAGCAAGATTCCGCCCCTTCTCGTTTAGAGGGGATATAAAACTCCAAATTCCAAGATGTTACCGAAAAATGATGTATCAGACCTCCCTGAGTCTTGTTTTCGCTCCTGCTTGCAGCTGCATCGTGACCTGAGCTGGCCTTTTAACTCAGAAATCCTGTATCTTCAGCCTCAGCAAAGCAGCAAAGAGAATCGTGCTTATTCGAGATAAAGCCCCACAGAATACATCAGCCATACTTCTGTGTAAACATGCGCACAGCTGAACTACCGTCTCTGATAGCTACATAGTACTCAGACTCGCATTTTCGAAGCATGGGGAGAAGACAACGTATTTACCATCTTTTTGAGAGAGAGAGAGAGACGTGAATTTCAAAAAGAGGGCCAGAGTTCAGAAAATTTAATTTTTTGGACTGGAACTCCCAGAATCTCCCAGCCAACATGGAAGTCGTGGGAGATTCTGGGAGCGATAAGCTGAAAATGAACTTTTCCAAGCTCTGCCTCTGACTGGGCATCTTGCCTACTCTTCCCAAATAGATCATCTGTGATGACTTAGTGGCTTGGGAAGAGGCACTCTGTACATGCTCAGAGGCCCTAAAATGCTATCACAAATTCCAGGGTTGTGCCTTTGTATTCAGACCCATTTTCTGGATAAACTTTGGCTGAAAAGAGACCATTTTGCTGGCCCACCTGGCAACATAAGGACTGTGTTTGTCAACTAGGGTTGCCAAATGAACACTAGAGATGGCTGTGTAAAAGAGGGAATTTCAGTTGCTCATCGTGCCACCAAGGAATAAGCAGCACTTGCTAAAATTCCCTCTTCTCTCTTTGTATGTGCCTTCAAGTTGCCTGTCGACTTATGGTGACCCCATGAATTTCACAGGGTTTTCTCAGGAAAGGAATATTCAGAGGTGGTTTTGCCCGTTCCTTCCTCTGAAATAGAGCCTACAGCACCTGGGATGCATTGGCAGTCTCCCATCCAAGTAGCGAACCAGGGCTGACCCTGCTTAGCTTCAAGGATCAGACAGGATCTGGTGCCATTAAAGTTACCTAAAGTCCATAAAGATCTCTCTCATTCTCACACAGATACACACACACACACACACACACACTGTCTGTTGTCCAACTGGAAGGGAACGGCAGTGCGCTACCATTAATTCATGCAGAGCACAAGGATGCATTTTGTGTGGGTGCGCGTGCATGTAGCGTAACCCACAGCCAGTGACAAGGAACCCCTGCATTACAACGTCCATCAAAAGGAAAGTGTGAGGGCTCCATTAGAAATGCATCTCCATCCTACCCGCCAAACCCCATAATAAATACAAAGGGTTTCCTTTCCCTTGAAGGAGAAGGGGGAGGGAAGTGGAGGGAGGGGGGTCCCTTCCCGGAAGCCACAAACAAACAAGGCACCTGCTCCCCTGTTGCCACGGCAACACCATCCAGGCCTATTTCTCCCTCTTTTCTCTCCTGCCTCCCTCCCCCTACTCCACCATTTTGCGCTGGTGAGGATTTGCCGCCCCAGCCCATAATCCCGCAATCAAGACCGGAGGCTGCGGGGGGAAAGCGGCTTAGCCAGGGCTGTCCCATCGGGGCTTTGTCTGCCCTTCAATCACAGCCAGGATTACATGGAACGAGGGGCCAGGCGGGCTGGCGCGCCCCGTCCTCCCTTTGCTGGGCTGGGCTAGCCACCGTCCGCACGGTCCGCTCACGGCTTTGGCCCAAAGGTCTTTGTCGAGACCGCCGGCGCGATGTAACGATCGGAGCGTCGGACCGGGACGCTGGGACGGCAGAGTCTGAATCCCCGCGGGGATTCAGCCCAGCCCCCGTGGGGCGACCCGGGCAAGGCACGCCAAGCCTCGGGAGAAGGCAAAAGCAACGAAGTCGTGCCAGGACAGCCCCGTGGCAGGCTTGCCTTCTGCGTGTGTGTGTGCCTCCGAGTCCCCCGTCGACTTATAGAGACCTCCTGGATTTCGGAAGGGTTTCTTAGGCGAGGAATATTCAGAGGTGGTTTTGCCAGTTCGTTCCTCTGAAATGTAGTCTACAGCACCCAGTACAATCAGCACTCCACATCTGCAGGCTTCATTTTCACAGATTGGATTATTTGCCATTCTTCCCAACTCCTAGTCTCCCTCCAGAACTCAAGTACTCCTTTTCTGAGGAACCTTCCCTCCCAGCAGGTCCAGCCAGACTGCACAGCCCTTTAGAAACCCACCTCTGATCCACTTCCTCCTCCCCTTCCAGCCACCGCCTGGCCAGCCAAGGACAGCTCACACCCTGATTTCTCAGCACCACAAATCCTTGTTCGACGTCCCCCACACCCAAGGAAGGAGACGGGCAAGAAAGAGGACCACTATGCTGACCACCCCTCTCCCTGACCTGGTTTGGACTCTGAGTGCCCACTCCTCCACCATGCCTCACCCCCCCACTTCCTACAGATACACACACACACACACACACACACACACACACACATTTTGATATTTGCAATTTTTCCACTTTTGCTGAGGTCCTTTGCCCTTCATCTTAGCAAATGTGGAGGATCGAATGTACTTGCTGGCAGTCTCCCATCCAAGTACTAACCATAGAGAATTGGCTGTTTTTAAGACTTAATCAGGACTGTTGCTGACCTATTGGGACTGTTAGAGACTATGTACCTGGATGCCAGTAATCTCTTCACGTATTGCCACGTATGAACCAGCCTCTCAGTTTCCAGTTTTGGAGAGCTTCCAGGGAAAAGGAGAACTTGGGCCAATACAACAGGTTTCCGCAACTTTTCAATTTGTCACCCTTGATGCTGAAACACTAACCCTTCCCGCCGCTCACCCTCACCTGGATAGAAGTCCTTGGATTTGGAGAGCTTGATAGTTGCTCCAGTTTCCTTCTGCAATTGGACAATGGTTTGGCCTCCTTTGCCGATAATGGATCCAGCAGCATAGCTAGGAATCAGGACCTTAAGGAAGTACTCGCCATCCTCTGCGAGAAAGGGAACAGAAACAGAGCTCATGATGAGGTCTCATCTAAATCCTAGGCTAAGTGAAAGCTATGGCTCAGTCTCATACAACCATCACAGACTATGCTTCAACTGGAAGGAAAACCATCCTGTGCCAACTTCCAGATGCACCAAATCATACTAAGAATCTGACGGCCTCTGCAAAATTCAGCCCAAGTCAGCTCTTGGCACAGCAACAGAATGGTTCAAAAATAGCGGGAAGATTCAAACGGGTTCCAGCAAAGGTGCTCTTTCCCTCCATAGCTGTAATTGGCCAAGCACTCTACTCTTTTGGAGACAATGCACCCCCAACTAAAAAAAAATTATATCGGGCCACACTGAAATCCCTGCAGGAGCCTACAGGATGCTAGATCCACCAAATCCACCTAACCTTGGCTTCTTTCGTGTGTCCACAAATTCAGAATTCTAGAACTCATGACCAGTGGTAATTAATCTGTAATCACATCATTCATAACTTCAAAAACGGCCGGCAGTCAGGCACAATTGTGTCTGATTTATGTTCAGAGCCAAGTACATGGTGCAATTCCACTGAAGAAGCAGAGAAATTAAGCATCCTAAACATTTCAGCTTATAGCCTATGGCAAATTTCTGGCCCCCACAGCTGCAGATCTAGGTTATTGTTGAACAAAGCCTCAAAATCTTAGATGGGATGGAAATGTTAAGCGGAGGCTTTTAAACCTCCAGAACTTTCTGTCCTTGCCTAGGTTTAGTGGGATTAGAATCACTGCAATTTTTTAAAGTCTGGACAAAGCTTGTCTGAATTTTTGTGCACAATTTCTCTTACAATATTTGCTTTTCCAAGCAATTTCTCTTAATGTGATATACTTTTGTACATTATTTCCATCAATATGCATATTTTGTATGCATTTTTAAAATATACCTCCAACATCTAGAAATGCGTGAGTATCAAAGTAAAACAGTGTTTCTGTCCTTTTAGTTTTTGAAGTAGACATTTCTAGTGCTGGCATAAAATGCAAAACAAAGTTGTCCCCACCCTCCTCTCCTTACTACAACTCCTACTAAAACATCCATCCAGGGCTTCCTCTGTGTGACACAAATGGGTCAAAAGGTTGCAGGATCCCAACAGCTAAAAGGGAACTGAAAAAAGACATGTTTGCTACAGTTCACTTTCCTTCTCTTTTATCAATAACTGAGCAAAAATCATTGCGTGCTCCACTATCACATCAACAAACGTTTTGGGTCTCATTAAAAAAGATTATGCTTTTAATACCCTTCAACTATCCTAGTTTGGCAGACTGGCCCCAATTCTTCCTCTGCCATCTCATTTTTTCAGTTTCTATTAAAATGCCCTAGCCTCTTTCTCCTCTTCCAACTTTTCCCCATTATCCTGGATTGCCTTCAATTGCTACAAACTGAGTTCAAGTGCAAAAGCAGGGAGGAGAGAAGAGAGCTCAGGCCAAAGGAAACCGCTGTAGCCTCTCATAGCTTCTGTTTTCCTCCTTATTTACAAGTTTCACCATCTTCATGGCACTCTGAGGTTGCTTGGCCACTTATGGCCTAGTTTTCATCCGAGAAATGTTGGAGGCTCTTCTATTAATGGGATAGTCTAATCATCTTTGGAAACAGCTAAATTTAAAAAAACAACCTTTATGTTGCTCAATTGACTGTCGAGGTTTTGTGTGTGTGTGTGTTTGTCTATCCTTTTGTTTTATTCTTTTCTTCTTTTTTGGTTGTTTTGATTTGTTGCTATTGTTTATGGCCACAAATGTATTTATTACTCTTAACACAAAGTAACAAAAACACAAACTGAGGCCATTTCCGCACTAGACTGTTAGAGCGTTATCATTCCACTTGCAACATCCTATGGAATCCTAGGGTTCGCAGTTTCTGCAAACTGCAAACCCCAGGATTCCATAGGATGTTGCAAGTGGAATGATAGCGCTCTAACAGTCTAGTGCGGAAATGGCCTGACTTTGTTAGCATAAACCAAAATTAAGACTCAATACTAAAACACTAAACTATAAACACTAAGCACTAAACAAAACACTAAGTTACCAACTAGCTAAACACTAACCTACTAAAATGCAAAAGGGATCTGAACACCCCCAGGCCAAATTGTAATGAAAGAGAGGGGGGAAAAAAGAAGAAGAAGAAGAAGAAAAATATTAGTCTACCATTACAGCTCCAACTAAGCAACCCTAATAGTATTACCATTACAAATCACAAATGAAAAATTTTCAAAACACAATAGCGCCCCTCATTCTACCGTCTGCCCTCCCCCGAAAAGCAGCGTCATCAGTTGCATCCGGCCACAGACTCCCTGCAGCAACCTGCTTCCTTCTCTTGTCCTCGCCGCCCTGCTGCTGCTGTAGGATCCCTGAGGCCTGGCCTGGCCTGCTGTTCCCCATGGCACAATCTTGTGCATTTAGGCTGCTGTGCTTATTTGTGCATGCTTGGTGTGATAAGGGCAGAAAGGTGCTGGGAATTCAGGGTCCAGCAATTTATTTCAAGCAGGCTGACGAGTTGCTCCTGAGGTTGCTGCTCTGGAGCAGGCTGGATTCACCGCAATTTAATAAGTGCTGCCATAAGCGATTGCTGATACCCCCGACTACTCAGAATAAGAGCACTGCCTGATTTAAACAAACAAACAAACAAAAAAGGACACCCATACACACCACCGTAATTCTTTACATGAGATGCATGCCAGAGGAAATATTAAGAGCTCACTCACCTGGCTGCTTCAACTGCTCTCCTTAAACGTTTATTTTTAGACTGAGTCTTGAACCGATTCGGTTAGCCTGAGTAACTCCCTGGGGTCTCCAAAATGGCAGACATTTGGATATAGACAGCAGAGAGAGAGGGAATCTTTCCATCTCAATACATGCTCACGCACAAACATACATCCTCATATCACAGTGCTATAAATCTCTATGTACAAACGCAAGAATGCAGAGCTAGTCTGCTGTTTGGATACCCGAGGCATCACGCTGCCACCATGCCTCCACACCTCCTCATAATCAACGCGGGAGGGAAAAACAAGGTGTCCCTAGACCTTGTGAGGGAGGGCGCTGGGGGGCAAACTAGATTTAGTTGGTCCCACCCCTAGGGTTGATCCCTAGCCTGTGAGGACCCATGTCCTCTGCCCCACCTGTCCCAGTGAGCATCAGCTGCCACTGCAGGAGAGTTTGGAGAACCAGAGAGCCCTCGGAACAACAAACCACAAGGAAGGGTGACTGCTTCCACGTCTTAGACCATTTCCACACTACACTGTTATAGTGCTATTATTCCATTTTCAACCTCCTATGGAATCCTAGGGTTTGCAGTTTAGGGAGAGGCCTTTAGAATTCTCAGCCAGAGAGCTCTTGGGCCTCAGGAAACGACAAACCCCAGAATTCCACAGGATGTTGAAAGTGGAATAATAGCGCAGTGTAGGGTGGAAATGGCCCTACATAACAGTGTAGGGTGGAAATGGCCTTAGTTCCAGATACGTTTAGTTGTCTACTGATGGAAGCAGAATGCTAGGTTAAATGAACATCTGCTCACTGGTTATTTGAAAGGGATGGGTTCCAAAATCATCATCTCCCCCCAGAATTGCCAGGCCAGGACTGTCCCAGGCCTCGAGATTTCAGGGCCAAAACCAGATACCTAAGGATGTTCCTTTGTGGTGTCACAGGAGGTGGGCCCTCGTGGTGTCACAAGGATGATGTTATGAGGAGCAGCCCTCCTCCTTAAGCATCCAGCCACTGTATATCCTCCACCTGTCCTGATTTGGCCGGGACAGTCCCAATTAATCTGCCGCTGTCCCACTTTTTTGGCTGCTTTTAAACTGTCCCCGTTTTTCTCTCTGCCTCCCACTTTCCCCCTTTGCCTTCAGATTACTTTTGGTGTCTGCAAACTGAGTTCAAAAAGCAAAAGTAATTTGCATTCAGAGAATTCAGTAGGAGGAAGAGGAGAGAAAGAGGCAGAATCTTGCCCTTCCTGGGAGGCTCAGGCAAAAGCCAACTGCTGCAGCTTCTCCTTGCTTGTCTGTTTATCCTCATTACTAATTTTGCACCTTGGCCACACCCCTTTGACCGCACTCTCATATGGTCTCGCCACGCATGCCCTAGTTTTCATCCGTAAAATGCCATCATTGCAGAATACACCACTGAAATACAAAGCACCATGTCTAATATACAACTAAAACAAACATTTTTCCAAGGCAGAGCTCTTGCGCTGAGATTTCTTCCCCTTGCCCTGAGACCAGAGAAGAGGGACTAGGTCCTGAAAATCCAGGGCGGGGACCTCTCCCTCTCCCTCACAACCCTCCAAAATATACCTGGATCTATTTTAACCGGAAATCAATATCAAGTGCAATCTAAAGTTTCCCATGGGATGATGGTGGCGAGCAACACAAAAGCACAACTTTAATTCCTAATCAATTATAATGCGTGCACACCCCACCTTTCATCCGAGAGCACCTATTTTTATCTGGCCCCTGGCTGGGTTGCTGCTCTTGAACAGAGCTTACCCGAGATACAGACCTGACCTACTTATGCTTTCAGGCCCATGCTGAGGGAGATGTTAATGCCAGGGCTGGTGAGGCACCTTGTGATAAGCGATCTGGACCTGCTGTAGTGTTCAGATTGCAAAGGTCTCCCATGGTACTAAATCAAAGAGACCTTGGTTGGTGAAAACAGGTCTCTGCTCCCTCTCAAAAGATCCCTGCCCCTCCTGTTTTGCTACATCAAAAGAACCCTAAGAGATGGATTGGTAGCAAGGCACACAGCATGAGGTCTGGGTGAATGCGTGTGTGTTTGCATGACTCCGTGCATATGTGTATGAATTTCTAACTGACCTTACACATCTCATTTCTTCTTTTGGAGCCGCTATTGTTCCTCAACCATCACATTGATACCCAAAGGTAAAAATCCAAATGGCCCTTCTACATCCCCTCCAACTGTTCCAATTCGGCAAGGACAGTCCCCATAAATCTTCTATCAGTCCCACTTTTTCAGCAGCTTTTACAATGTTCTGCTTTCTCTCTTGTCCGCCCGCTTTTCCCCTTCAACCTCCACTTACTTCAGTTCTACAAACTGAGTTCAAAGTGCAAAAATAGTCTGTACTCAATTGACTCAGCAGAGGGGAAACCAGGCTAGTCAAGGCATTCCTTATATACTGAACAGTGCTTGGAAAAGTTACTCTTCTGAACTCACAAAATCCCCCATCCAGACAGGCCATTAGCTATATAGTCTGCAGGATTCTGGGAGCTACATATCGAAAAACTAACTTTGCTGACCTCTGATACTGAGAAACATTTTGAAGCTTATAAACAGTATGAGCTTCTATGTTTAGCATATTTAACGCTGTTGTTTAATAAATGATACATGATAACAGAAGCCATATTTATGTCTACACTAAGTGAATCACTCCCTGATATGCTCGGCACACTATACTCCTCAAAGAATTGTTTAATCCTGGTTCTCCTATTCCTTTTCCTCTTCAGTTGCACTGCATGTTGGGAAACTATCCCACAAATTTTCCTCACCAACTGGAGTGCATTTATCTCCCTCACATGGCATATTTTCTAAATGTCTTCCCACAATTTGGGAATGTTGGTTGCATAGGTGGGATAGGTCCACCTGTCCACACTGTACTTTTCAATTGATTTCAACCCTGGCTTAACTGCTGTGGGTCTTAGTTAAAGAACCTCAACAACCGGGGTTCTATGGAGCTGGGGAATTCTTTAGAAATATCCTACAGCCTCCAGGCAAGAATAATTCCCAGACCGTTTTGAGCATTTGCTTCATCACCACCACTGCCTTGCACATAATGCACTGAAGTTTACAAGTCAAACTCAGTTTCTTGCTGAGAGTTCAGTCATAAGACACAAATCTACTGTTATTTAGGGGGCTTTGCTCCTCTCAAGTCTGCATCATGGTGCACTTTTGATCACAATAAAAACCACGCTTCTACTTCACCTCCCAAAGACCCAATTAATTTTGTTCCGAATTGCGTTACCATACTATCCAACATGTCACAGATGAAAAAGGGGACCCGTGTGGCCCAAGCAACATCAGCCAACATGTGGCCAACAGGGCAAAAGTTATTAATGGAGAAGAACACACAAGAGAGGAGAGGTTGCAGCAGTTTACTTTTTCCTGAGCCTACTGGGAGGGTAAGACTCTGCCCTCTCCTCTCCTCCTTCTTGAACTGACCAAGTACAAAGAGTTTTACATTCTGAACTCAATCTGCAGCAATGGATGTAAGCTGTGGACAAAGGGGAAGATCGGAAGAGGAGAGAGAAACTGGGACGTTTTTAAAGCAACTAAAAAGCAAAGTGACAGAGGATTAATTGGGACTGTTCCTGCCAAATTGGGACAGTTGGAGGGTATGTATTATTACAGCCGAGAGACTGTGTTCTAGGTTGTCTCAGTCTCTGTTGCGTGTCTTAAAATGAGGGGAAACCAGTGATCTAACCAAAGGGAAAGTGGGGATGGGTGGGTATCAATGGCCTCCATTCTTGGTGCATCTCTGCCTTCGATGTGGTCCCAATGCCTTGGTGAGCTTCCTGCCATAATTTCTCTAAGCTGGAGGATCTTCTGCCCAAATCCACTTAAAAGAATTCCCTCTTGGGTGGATTAAACCAGTTAAGTCATTAAAAGGCAGTCCAAGCTGATCAGCAACTTGCGACCTGCTGTCCCTCGTTTCCATCTCTCTGCCCTGGGAAGAGTCTCTGCTCTGCTCACTTTCACTGCCTCTTTCCATTCAGAGAGAGTCATCTCCCCGCCTATAACAGTCCCTGTCCATGGTACAAACGAGTTCCAGACATGGTGGCCATTCTCTGCACCCACTGCTCAAAGAGGCATAATGCTCCTGAACATAGGGGGTTTACATAACCGCCATGATTAAAATCCAGGGATAGACACATGCCCTGCCATCTCTATAGATCTGTGGCCATTTCCACACTACACTCTTATAGCGCAATTATTCCACTTTCAACATCCTATGGAATCCTGGGGTTTGCAGTTTCGGGACGGGACGGCCCCTCCCTAAACTGCAAACTCCAGGATTCCATAGGATGTTGAAAGTGGAATAATCGCGCTCTAAGAGTGTAGTGCAGAAATGGCCTGTCTAATCCCTTTAAAAAGCCATCACAGCTGCTGGCAATCCTCACACCTTGGAATAGTGAATTCCATTTCAATAATAAATAGTGTAAAGAAGTATTAAATTTTTTTCCCCCTGATCAACTTGATTGGGTAACCTTGAGTTCTAAAAATAATTTCTCTCTTTTCACCTTCTTCAGTGTAATTGTTATTTTACAAAGGTTCCCTCGTCTCAATTTAGAAACCTCACACACCAAGCTTGCTCATTCTGGTTGCCCTCCAAAAGTCTTAGTCTATATGCTCTGTACTATTCCACATAGTATATCAGTTTAGGGAAGACTATAGTTTCCATTATCTCAAGACAACCCAACCAAGTACTCCCATCAGGTCCACTGACTGGGAATTTAGGGAGCTGCAATCATATCTGGAGAGCACCATATTGTGGAGAACTAGAGAGAGCCAGTATGGGGTAGTGGTTTTGGGCATGAGACTACAACTCTGGAGACCTGGGTTTGAATCCTTGCTTGGCTATGGAAATCCACTGGGAGATCTTGGGTAGGTCATACTCTCTCAGCCCCAGAAGAAGGTAAAAGCAAACCCTCTTTGAACAAAGCTTGCCAAGAAATCCCATCATAGGTTCCCCTTAGAGTGAAAGTACAGCCAGCCCTCCACATTCGTGGGTTTCACTTTTGCAGATTTGATTATTCACAGATCATTTGCTGTCACCCCTGCTGCCTCCCTATGGCATTTTTTAATAGGGACTGCAAGCCTCGTGAGACTGAGAAACTGCGAGCGAGGCTTGGAAGTCCCTATTAAAAATGGCAGTAAGCCCCACCGCCACCCACTTCTGCCTTGCAAAGGAACCCTGATGCCTCAAAGGAAGCCAGGGTGGGTTGAATACGGTGATCATCCTTTTTTGTGTGTTAAATATGGTTTGGGAGGGCCTAGAGTTATTCATGTTTTTTCCACCTTCACGGGGGTCCTGTGCCCCTAATGCTAGCAATTGTGGAGGGAAGACTGTACTGTAGTTTGCAGTCAGTTAATTGAGCAGGGGAGAGGAGGAGAGAAAATGTTACCCTTCCCACTGGGCAAAGCAAACTATAGTAGCCTCTCCTGGCTTCTGTGTTCTTCCTCATTAACAACTTTTGCCATCTTGACCGAACTCTCGATGTTGCTTGGACACACGTGTACCGGTTTTCGTCTGTGAAATGTTGGAGGCTATGGGGATGTCTGATGTGGTATGGCCTTCCTTCCTCTGCTTTTAACACTCCTTTAGAACCCAAGCCTGTATGAATCAGAAGCTCAGAATATCTGACCCAGTTTTATCAGCATGGGACAGGGAACAATCAGGCTGGTCACAGGGAGGGATTAAAAGCTAGTATTTTTAGCAAAATCTAATGCTTTTCACAAGTATGGGGCTGGAGCCTGATGTATGCTCAAATTAAAGAGCTGTGTTCAACACATCACACATACTCTGTAGCTTTGAGATAGTTTCTGCTCTGCTGTGGTTCTGAAGATAGCTCCCAACACTTTTTGAGGACTGCAAGATTCTCCATCAAGACTTTGGCAGGCTCTGTGAATTCTGCCATGGGCTCATGGTGCACTGTAGCTGTTGAGGCGACAAGAAGAAGGACTGTGGATCAGAAGGAAGCACGCTTTGCAGCACAGGGAAGCAGGTTGTAGTATATGGAGGTATAACTAAGGCCATTTCCACACTAGACTGTTATAGTGCTATTATTCCATTTGCAACATCCTATGGAATCCTGGGGTTTGCAGTTTCGGGATGTAACAATCTAGTGCGGAAATGGCCTAAAACGCAACTGGCTACCTTTGATTGAAAGGTCAGTAAAAGCTACTTGTTGCAAATTGTAGCTGTAACACTAACCCTATTGTTGGGGGACTTCCTTCCATAGCTCTAACTAACTATTGTTTTAAAATATAATTCTCCAAGTTCTGTGAGTTCTAGCTTGGGGTGGTTGAAAGGTGGAACCAGAGCAATTCCTTTTTCTGTGTGTGTGGGCCTTCCAGTAGCCTGCCAGCTCTGTATAGGTGCCTTTAAGTAGCCTGTCGACTTATGGTTGTCCCTGTATTCCTTAGGCAAGGAATACTGAGAGGTTTTGCCAGTTCTCTGAAATATAGCCTACAGCACCTGGTGTTCATTGTCAGTCTCCCATCCAAGTATTAACCAGGGCTCACCCTGCTTAGCTTCCAAGATCAGATGGAATCCAGTGCCTTTAGGTATTTAGCTAGGGAAAAACAACTGGAGCACAACTATCAGGAAGTACCAGTTCTATGGTCTAGGCAGGAAGCCAAAGTCCCGCTATTTATTACCAGGCCCGGCAAACCAAGAACCTTGATCCTTGCCGTCCAATTACACGGCTTGATACTGACAATTTCTATCCCCTTCTGATCCTAGAGGTTGCCCTCCAGCCTGAACGCACAGCGACCCAGGTAGATCGGTCAGTCTGGCTGCAGCCTTGGGCAGCGCACAGATTCTTCATTCCCAGCCAGACTGGCTCAGGTTCATCTAACGAGTTCATGACCAAACGTCTTGCTGTTACTTAACTGCACAGGCTATTAAAATTTAACTGGAAACACTTGACAAAACATGCTGTATAAAAATCTATAGTGACAGCAGACTAAATATGATGGGGCCACCATAAAAATTAAACAAATTGGGGGGTGCTGGTAGAGCTTTTAACCAATTTACGTGCTTTTAAAATGAAATGAAAATTATACAAAATCCATCCAAAATAACTATATCAAATCCAGTGTCATCCAGCCGACATCTGACTCTAAGCCCAGCAAAACAGAGGAGAGCTTGCAAAAGTTACCTTTGGGGAGTACCACTTCCGAAACCCCTTAACCAAAATGGCCGCCAGCCATTAAAAAGAAGAACTGTGTTCACAGTTTGATTTAATTGCTCCTGGAAAAATCCCGGTGGGTATTTTTCATCCCTATTTTGCTGCTGCCCAGAAGTTCATTTTTGCTGTTACTGGTTCATGGTGCTTCAAGTCATTTGCAGCATTCAAATGGAAGAAGTTAGGTGAGGGATGGTACTGAAGTCACTCAAGGGCAAAGGGGGAAGTGGAAGGAAGAGAGAGAAACTGGGACATTTTAAAAGCAGCTAGAAAAGTCAGATGACAGAGGATTAACTCTGACTGTCCCTTCCAAATCATGACAGTTGGAGTACAGTTATGGTACACGCCTGGAATGCTCACGACAAACCAGACTGGGAGAAGGTTCCTCCTCAGTGCCGTTCAGACAAAATAACAAGAGCATGTAACCTATTTAAGATAACTGTGAGATTTTTCTCAAGAAGCTACACAGGGCTCAACACTGACTAGACAGACAGACAGACAGAAAAGTATCTTTCGTACAGCATAAAATTGAGCTGTGCAGCTTGTTTCCACAAAATGTAGTGATAGATACTAGTTTGGATGCTGGAAATACGGGTTGCTTCTGCATGAATTTGCCTGTCAATTGGCCAGCTAAATGGAGCCTTCATATTCAGGGGAAGTATATCTTGAAATATCACTGACCAACACCAGGGAAATCTAGTGCTGCATCTGCTCCCACCACCATGCCACCCACCTGAGAGCTTTCCAAAATCTTGCTGCTGGTGGGGTCTACCAGGAACAGATTTTTGTTCCTTGGGAGTACCATAGTTCAGGAAAACAGTACCTGTTGGTAGATTCCCACTCACCCCATCATGAAAAAGAATGGGTTTATACTCCAGGAAGTCCTGCTGTAGCTATGTGTGGCTGCCTACAACAGGCAAGGTAAACGGCTGCTGAATATGTTCACCCTTCCTGAGCATGCATGAACATTGACATAGAGAGGAAATGGGAAAACTGGTAATGGTAGGTCCCCAGGTACACTTGCATGTCGAGGGAGAGGAAGAAGAAGAGGAAGAGTTGATTATTATTATTATTATTATTATTATTATTATTAATCACTGATCTGTAAGACTGGCCACCAAACCAGAAATCATAAGAAAAATGGAGGCTGGTGAAAGAAAAAGTTACACCTGGATCTATTTTAGAGGAAGCCTTCAGGCGGTCTCTAGACGGTTCAAGATGCTTTCATTCACTTATTCAAGGCTTAACTGACCTGGTTGCTTCATTTCACATGTGCATATGGTTAGTTCTGAGTAAAAGGTTTGCTGAAACATGTACTGCGTTTTCTTTTTTTGTGGTGTAGGAAATCATTCTTTCCATGTTATTTCTTTCTGTGGTGCCCAATTTTCTCCTAATGCCCAGGAACACATCTACTTTGTTAACCAAAGAGATTCTGCCTAAACAACAGGAAGAACTTCCTGATGGTAAGAGCTGTTCATCGGTGACACGGTCCGCTCCGGAAGGCGGGCAGAGGTCAGATTACTACCTCTCGAGAGTGCCTTAGATGTGTATTTCTGCATGGCCAGGGACTGGAGCAGATGGCTCATTAGATTCCTTCCAGCTCCATGGTTCTAGTCCAACGGATAGGTGTCCTTCATCATTTCAGGCTCTTTGCCAACCTTGCCTGCTCAGGTCCTTTTAAACTGATGATCTGGAGGAGGGGAAAGCTATAAGAGAGGTGACACATGGCCAAGAAAAGCAGAGCAAAGAAAAGTTGTTATTTCGGGCAGCGAACATGCTGGCAGGGGAGGAGGGCTCTGGGAGTTATGGTCAAAAACAGTAACTTTTCCAAGCTCTGGAGAAGGACACATGGTGTGGATACCACCCACGCCAAAGCACTGCAGTCAGTGGGTGGGTCGGTGGGTGGGGTGGGAAAGACAGGTGAGGCTAGCACACACAACACTTGTCTGGTTTTGTCAGGTTTCCTCCTAGCTCCTGGACCATTGCTGTCATTCTTCAGTGTGTAAAAGTAGGTCAGGTTCAAGCTCTCGTCTTCACCACCCCCTGGCCAGATCCGATGGCCGATTAGCCTCAGTCACACCAACTGCAGAAATAGGGTGATGCAGCTCACGTACTCTGGTGTGTGTGTGTGTAGAATTGTTTGGAACAAAACTGGTTATGTCTAAGCGAAAAGGATTACCAGCCTCCCCCCCCCCGCCCACCGCCGCCTTTCTCCCTTCCCGGAGACAGAACAGCTGCAAACAGCAGCAAAAGCTCTGATCAGAAATGACAAATCCCGAGATCAATGGTGAGCCAAGAATTATAACCTCTTTGCACCTCCCACCGTCTCATTTCCACCCATTGACATGATCAACATGATAAAGTGCCACCCTCCAACTATCCCAATTTAATAGGGACAGTCCCAATTAATCCTTTGCCATCAAACTTTTCCAGCTGCTTTTAAAATGTCCGAGTTTCTCTCCCCTCCTCCTACCTTCTCATTTCATCCTCAGCTTACTTCAGTAAACTGAGGTCAAGAGACAAAAGTAGTTTACACTCAATTAAGTCAACTGGGGGGAGCGGGTGGAATCTAGCCCTTCCCAGTAGGCTCAGGCAAAAGCAAACTGCTACAGCCTCTTCTTGCCGAGGGGGAATGTGGAAGGATGAGGATCGAAAAACTGGGACATTTTAAAAGCAGCTGAAAAAATGGGATGACAAAAGATCAATTGGGGTTATCCTTCGCCCAATCAGGACAGTAGGAAGATATGTTGCAGTTCAAATCCCTAATTCTTTTTCAGGTTCCGGAAAGTGACTAACAAATCCCTGGGCCCATTTACACTACACCATTATAGCACTATTATTCCACTCTGACTGCTATAGTTCCATCCTATAGAATCCTGGAAGTGGCAGTTTAGGGTGGGGTATTTAGATATTTCAGCCTGTGCACTCCAGGGCCTCACAAAGCTACAAAACCCAGGGGTTCATCAGATGCAACCATGGCAATAAAAGTGGAATAATAGCACTCTATCTATGCAATGTGAATGTACCCCAAGTCTTTCCCCCCCTGGAACAAACCTTCTACTCATTGTGGTGCCCCTGCCTATGAAATAAGGAACATCTCTAAAATTCTTCAAGGTTCTGGACTTGCCTCCCCAGTGGTGCTGGAATGGACTACTGGCTCTTACCCTCTGAGATTATTTAGACTATATGCAACACCTGGTACAGTCTTCACAACCGGCAAGTTACCAGGAGGTCAACTTGCCCATTCTGGGAGGCCACAGGAAAAGGTTTTCCTCTTTTTCCTCTTCCTCACCTGGAGATTCTCATGTTCAAAGACCCCATTTCTCCATAACAGCAGAAGCAGAGCCCAAGGGAAAAAATACTTTTTTGCATGACAGCTTCCAGAATGGTCACTCGCCCCCCTGTGAACATGTGTTTAGCAGCCTGAGGTGGAACCGCTCTGCCACCTTCCTAATACCTTGTCTGCATATCTTTGGCTTTCTCTCCACATCTCCTGGTCAGCTACCTCAATCTCAAAAAGATTTAAGAACTGGGAAGTCATTGTACAGAGCACACCCATGGGCCCACAAGCAAACAGCCTGTCACATAAATGGTATCACACTTCAGGGCAAAAGACTGGAGCCATTTCTGCACGAGACTGTTATAGCGCGATGATTCCCGGCCCCTCCCAAAACTGCAAACCCCAGGATTCCATAGGAGGTTGAAAGTGGAATCATCGCGCTATAACAGTCTCGTGCAGAAATGGCCTGGGTCACTCCCACAGACCTGCTAGGTTGCTCATTTCATTTGGGTTTTGGTCATTTGAAGTGTTTTTTCTTATCATCAGTGTTTTATCTAAGGGCCTCTACCTTTTATATACCGTCCAGCTGTCATGATTGGGCAGAGAGAGTCCTGATTAATCCTCTGTAAGATACCAGTGTTAAAAAGAATTAAAAGGGCAAAAGCAGTTTGCACTCAATTAACTTGTCAGTGGGGAAAGGAGAAGAGGGAGAGGAATATTGCCCTTCCCAGTAGGCTCAGGCAAAAGCAAATTGCTGCAGCGTCTCCTAGCATGGCCTTCCTAATAACCTTTGCCATCTTGACCACACTGATGTTGTTTGGTCACATATGTCCTCCTTAAAGCAGAGACGGTGGTGGAGAGAAAGAGGAGGAAGGAGCAACATTTCCACCGGTCTCCTCCTCCTGCTTCCCAACTCACACAGGTGCCGAACTCACCTGGCTCCTTCCTTCGATCTCTCTCTCTCTCTCTCTCTCTCTCTCTCTCTCTCCCTCCTTCCCTCCTGATGCTGTGTTGCAAGGTTTCCCCTGTGCTCATAAAGCTGCAGTAGCTCCTGCTTCTTTCCCATTTGCATCTCAAGTCACCTCATGTCTGTCCTCAGAAGGACAAAACCCTCTTGAGTCTTTTGCCTGGAAAGTGGTCTGCAATGGGCCTGGTTTCCCCTACCACCGTTAACAAGCCCAGGATGGGAAAAGAGTCCCTTCTGCAGCCATTTTGGGAAAACAGGCAGCGTGCCTGAGCTCCAGCAAGAGAGAGGCCATCATAAAGTAAACCCATTTCTCTCAGCACCCATGGAGGAGAGCTTTCCTTGTTTTTTAAAATGCCAGGCAAGCGGCACGAATGAAAAAGGCAATGACTCCCCCAAGGTCATGGAAGGATGCCAGGAACCGAACTCAAGACTCCCAACGCTAGCCTTGACTTCTGGACTGCCCATCCTAAGGCTGCAAGAAGGAGGGTGCTGGAAACCTCTGTCTCGCACTGTATGTGTGTTTATGTCCTTGTCATGCATTTCCTTCTGCATCTCACCACTAACCCTCACAATGCCCACCCTGCGGCTCTGACCCGGGCGTCCTCCTTAGCCACCGAGTACTCGGAGATGGAGATCTCTTCAGCTGGGCTACAAAGCCGGCGGTCACTGAGACAGCGAAGGTCTTTATCTTCCTCTGGTCACCACTACCACTCCCGCTCGTGACGTCGGCTCTTCCCACTGCTGGGAAGGCCTGGGTTTCACTCCTAGAGCTCAGAGGGGACGTCCTGGTCTCGACGGAAGTCCCCGAGGGACCCGGCAGGGCCGGCAAAACAATCTGCCCATTAGCCGTCAAGAGTCCGGATGAATCAGATCACATACGCAGCATCTAATTTTCGGTCTCCTCTCCCTCCCGCCCCTTGTCGAGGCCAGTGGCACACAGCCTCCCCCCACCAAAATCCCCTCCCTTTCTCGAGCAGAAAAGGTCCCACCCCATTTGACCTTCACCCACCCGCGAGGTCTGACACAAAGACAGACAGAAGGCAGACACACACACACAACACACACGGGGCTACCCAGCCGCCGCACGCACTAACCTCTCAGCTGGGCCGTGAGGCCTGCATGGCCCTCGCTTGTGTGCATTCTCCCTGCCATCAGTGTCCTTTGGCAATGCACACTAGGTACCAACGAACGCGTCCCCCTCCATCTCCGTCACACTCCTTCTCCCTCTTCCACCCCCCACCCCGCAGTACCATCAATGCTTCCCCTTTTCCCTCCCCCAAATCCATCACTGGAATCAGCCCAGCCGGCCAATCCTCCTCAACCCGAACCTGTCACCGCTTTGAAAGAAAACAACCCAGGAACAAACAAGGTAGAATTGTTGACCAGCCAAAGTAGGCAGGCACAAGAGATATATAAACAGATATATCTGTTTTTATCTTGCAGCAACACCCACCAAATCTCCCTGCCATCTCCTCCAGTGCAGCCAGCCTCCTAAGACAGGATTAGAATATCTCCAGATTTCTCCGCTCCTTCTCTTCTGCCTCTCCCACCTTGCCTTACTTTTTTCACCCTACATCACAGACACCTTTCAGATAACCCAGTTCTCCCTCCAAGTCCATTTTTTATTTCTTTCCCATCACTCCATTAGTCCCATCAGAAACACTGTCATAAAGGAGAGAGATTTAACCCAGGGTTGTTTCAGATGCAATATTTATGGCTTCTCGCCCCTAATGCTGACGCTCAAAAGCATCTCAAAATGTTAATTACATCTGGAGGGTGAGTGTGTTAACGTGTGTGTGTGAGAGAGAAAGGGGGGGAGAGCTTGCTCGTGTGTGTCCGTATACCCTAATCATTCCACGCAATGAAACAGAAACCCATTCAATTACTGCTACTAAATAATAAAGATTATTAGGACTGGCCAGGCACAAAAAATGAATAGCAATAGATAGCTATTACTGTGGGTTCAGAAGCACCAAAGGAAACAAAACCTGCCCCCTTTCACAAAAGGAGCCCAGCTGGGTATTAGCAAAAGAGAGACGCACGACAGACAGAATATGTGGCACTCTACAAATACCGATCTTTATGTCGCCTAATTGGCAACTGGAATTCAAAATGCAAGGAACAGCAATTCTGCATTTTTCATACTTTCTTGTTTCAATCCACAACCTCAGAAATGCTTACATGCCTTGACCATCTGCCTTCAGCCCAATTTACTCAGTTGATAATCTTCCTCCCTCCCTCCCCAGACATCTCCCATTAATCCCTGGATTCATAAAACTGCCCTTTTCAACATCCCAGCTATCCGGCATCCTCTTTTGGGTTCAAAATTCCACATCCTTCCCGTCTTCATTTCCTCCGGCAGATGGAAAGGAGGGTTGGGGAGGGGGTCCGACCAGTTTTCCACAGTCGATGTGGGGAGGGGAGGAATTCTCCACCCCCTTCCCCTTTTTCCCTTGCAAGCATACAGTTATTCTAACAGACTCCATTTTGACAGAACTGGCTGCCTATAGACCGTGAAAACCTTTGCAGGGAGGGATATATAAGGGCTCGAGGACAGAGTGATGGTGGGATGGGGGGCTTACATTGTGTGCACTCCTCCTTCCAAGTCAGGAGAAATAAAACGGGGTGTAGAATCCCCCAGGTATATGTGGAGGGAGAGGGACGGAAGCCCCGCCGGCCAAGACTCATGACAGCTGGTGGGAGCCAAGGGGTAGAAGGAAGTAGCCGAATTGCTTCCCCCTCAAACCTTCAGCGGCTGGACCAGAAAGAAGAGCACCCATCCCACAAATTGCACACTCCGGGGTTGGGCGACAACCCCTCTTTTGGGGGGAGGGGGGAGCACGGGTTAGGGAGAGGAGCAGATTTGTAGGCTCCGGTCCTGAGAAGAATCCCACATGAGAGTTGGCGAAGGAAGAAATTCAGGGGTGAGGATAAAAGCAAAACAGGAAGAGCGACCAAGAGAGAGAGAGAGGTGGGAGTGAGGGGGTGAAAGAAGGGACAGATGGAAGCAGGGAGACATGTAGGGGCTCCAGGGGGCTCGGTTTTGGTGCACAGGTGGAGAAAACAGGTTCAGGTCGGGACAAGTCGTGGCACAGGGATGGAGCCGGGCTTCAAGGGGAAAGTAAGAGGATAATGGGGGGGGGGCGGATAAAGGGGTACAAATGCCCACGGGATGGCATCGCTTTGTGGGGCAGGTTTTGGATAGTGGCGGCTGCAGCTGGGAAATACACAGGTCCAAGGAACAGGCCTCGAACGTGGGGAGGCATGTTTGAAGGGCCAGGGGCCTCTCTGTGGATTTCCCGAGAGCCCCCCCTCCCCGCAAAAAAAAAACCCCTCCACCTTGCGACGAAGGCATGTGGGGAAAGCCGGGAGCGAGAATGCCATTCAGACAGCTCCCTCCGCCACCACCGAACGTCCTTAACCCGCTTCTTCTTCCCGCCGCGCCCCCCCCCCCGCCGCCATCACTCACCTCCCGTGTTGCTTCGCTTGGTGCTGATGGCCTCGGTGGGGGTTTCCAGGGGTCTCTTCCTAGAATCGGGGGGATCCGAGTCCATGTGGGGCGGAGGAGGGCCTTGCGGCGGCTGCTGCTGCTGGGGGGGCGCCTGGGACCCCCCTTGCGGCGGCGGCGGCGGCGGCGGCTGCGGCTGAGGCGGGGGCGGCGGCTGCTGCTGCGGAGCCGAGGGGAAGATGCCGTTCTGGTGCACCGAGCCGCCTGCCATCATCTTCATGCCGAGGGCGCGGAGGACTTCCCCTCCGCGGTACCCGTGAGACTCCAGCAGGGGGAGGGGGGCGCAGCCGGGGGGGGGAACAGAGAGAGAGAGAGGGAGAGAGAGAGAGAGAGAGCGGAGGGCGAGAAAGGATGCTCGGATTTTAGGGATGGAGGCGGGGGCGGAGGGAGGGAGGGAGGGAGGGAGGGAGGTGTGTCCAGCTGAAAGGCAAGGCGGGGGGGCGAAGGAGCAGGGCTCCAGGTGAAGCTGACAAAGGGAATCCCAGCGGACCGGAGGGCGGGGGGGGGGGCGGAGGTCGGTGGGTCGCCGGGGAGCGATCAGGCCCGGGCTCTCCGCTTCCCCTTCCTTCCCATCGCGCTACCCACCCAGCCGCCCCTCCGAGGCGAGAACAGCCAGATCCGGAAAGCCGAGAGGGAACTGACGACCCCCCGCCCGACGAGGCTGGACGGCCGGCCAGAGGAGAAGGGGGACCGCGGGGAGGGGGGGAGGACTGGAGAAAGAGGAGGAGGAGGAGGAGGAGGAGAGAGTGTAGCGGCGGGGGGGGTACAGGAAAGATCCTGCGCCGCCGCCCCAACTTTCGAGGCTGGCCAACGTGTTAAGACGCGAGCCACCCCAAGGTGCTCGTCAGGGGTCGACGGGGAGGACAAGGGGTGGCGCGGAGCGGGCCCGGGGGCTGCCGGAGGGGGGCATCGGGGGGCTGGAGGAAGAGCGGGGAACAGCGCGGCGCCCCCGGGCGCCTCTCTTGCGCTCCGGGGAGGAGGGCGGCGGGCCGGAAAAGCAAGCGGCAGCCGGCCGGGGGAGCCTCCTGCGCGTCTTCACAGCATCCCGCTCGCCGCCGGTCCGGGATGGCCGTGGAGCCAGCCGCCCAGCCCAGCCCAGCCCAGCCCAGCCCCGAACGCTGGAAAAGGACAGAGACAGAGAGAGCGAGAGAGAGAGCGAGCGAGAGAGACCCACCTCCCTCCCTCCCTCCCCCCGAGCAGATTGGCTGCGAGGAGCAGGGCCAGGCTGACGAGGGAGGGGGGGGAGAAAGAGAGAGAGAGAGAGAGAGAGAGAGAGAGAGAGGAGCTCTTCTTTGCCTTGGGGGCTTGGCAGAGCGGAGAGGGGGAAGCAGGTGGGAGGGAGGAAAGAGGAGGCCGCGGGGAGCTTTGGGGCAGGGGAAGGAGGGAGGGGGCAGAGCGGGTGGGAAAGAGTCGCGGGGCGGACAGATTCTGTCTTCTGCCACCTCCTTCTGTCCCTCCCCTGCCTTCTCTGGCCACCGTGGTCTTTCTGCCTCCAGATTCCAGTGCGCCCCTTTGATCGCCCTGCCACTCCGAGCACACCTGATCTCGTTCAGTTTTGGAAGCTAAGCAGGGCCAGGCTTGGTTAGGACTTGGAAGGGAACCCCCCGGGGAATTCCAAAGCTCAGGAAGAGTGCCGGCTAAGACTCTGGAAAGCTGTGGCCGGCTGCCGGTCAGAGATGACGAGACCACAGGTCTGACTCGATAGGAGGAGGCAGCTTCTTGTGTTCCTGAGACCGTGGCTCCCTGACCTAAACCTTTGGTAACTCCCAAAGGTGCTCACGAAGTTGGCCTGGGTCCCAAGTCAGACCCCTTGGCTCACTCGGCCTAGGCTCGCCCCCTCAGTGTGACTGCGATCAGACTTGTAGGGGATGAAATCAAGATCCACATCCCCACAGTCAGGTATGAGGAAAAAACAATAATCCCTGTTTGTCAGCCTGACCTACCTCACAGGATTGTTGTGAGAATAAAAAGAGGGGGACTGGGAAAAGAGAACCATGTACACTGCCTTGAGCTCCTGGCAGTGGGGGAGTAGAATAAGAAGGGGAAGGAAGAAGTGTGTGTCGGGGGGGGGGGGAGAGAAGACCATCATACTATTCCAAACACATCCAATTCCATATGATTTTCAGAAACCAGCCTATCTTCATGTATGGCTAAGAACCAATCTTCTCTGTTGAAGGTGTGGATCGGATTTGGATCGTTGTGTCTGCAAAGCAGCGGCTTGAGTTACTGTCCTCTCGTATAGTTTCTGCAGTGTACAATCCACCAGAGAAGCTCTCTTGCACGCTGGGGCAGACCAACCCCTGCCATGCAAGAACACACAACTAAAGCATTCCTGAAAGATGGCCCTCCAACCTCTGTCATCGGCTCTTATATTAGATAAATTCTTCCCAATGTTCAGGGGGAATCTGCCTTCTTGTAACTTGAATCTATTGGTTTGCCTTCTAGTTTCTGGAGCAGCAACAAGGTGGCTCCATCTTCTACACAACATCCCTTCAGATATGTAAAAATAGATATCATGTCCCCTTACAGTTTTCTCTTCTCAAGCTAAACACACCCAACTTAGACCAACTTATATGTCAAGTTTCCTGACCTTGTACAGAAGACAGAACCTGAGCTGGAGTAGAGTGATAGAAGAGTATCCTGAAGCATCTACAGCTCACGTTTATAGAGTTGGGCCCCCTACTCTAAAGCATGAAAGCTGATCAGTGGTTGGGTCAAAAGGTCCCAGATTCCCCCATAGCCATCTCCTCTTAAACTATCTCAGTGCCTCCAAGAGACTGTGTGTGGTGCATTGCTTTGAGTGTCGGAGGCTCCTGGTCTCCAGGAGACCAGGGCTTGAGTCCTCTTTCAGGAATGGAAACCCATTGGATGACCTTGTGCAAGTCACACTCTCTCAGCTTCAGAGGAAGGCAATGGCAAGCCCTTTCTGAAGAAATCTCGCCAAGAAAACCTCATGATAGATTTGCCTTAGGATCACCATAAGTTGGATGTGATTTAAAGACACACAACAACACAACAGCAGCATCAGCAATAGCCATCTGCCCAAGACCTTGGAGAGCTCCTTCTAGTGAGAATCGAACAGCTTTGGGTAGCAGATGGGCCTATTATGGGGGAACTTTTTGTAAATCCCTACTAACTACTAATGTATCTGCTTCCCTAGTGAAACTTTATTTAAGTATTTATTTATCTTCTCTTTCTGCCGGAGTGGGAGATAATATTATAGTAGTCATCAGGGACTAATTCAGCAAAGAGTCTACCAGGCATGGAATTTACCTAGGCTTCCTCATGATTTCTCTACTGTTTTAAGGATCCATGTGTCCAGGAACCCAAGGGGCTTCAACCAGCATGCCCATTGCAACATAGCAAAGTTACACAATGGTGCCACCTGCTGACTTTCTGATAAACCCTGATACTTTGGTCCATCCTCAAAGAATGCCTTAGAAAAGAAGAGGAGGCTGAAGGGATTTGACACAAATATGATCCCAGTAGGATTTCATAAGGATATAAATAGGGCTGTAATGTGGGAATAAGACCTCCAGTCAAGATGTGTGTCAGTTCGACAGAGGTACAGAAAGGTTGCAGAATATGGTAGTGGGTGCAGAATTTTTCTTCCTAAGAATTGCAGGTTATTAAAAACTAAGGGTCTTTCCGCCCTACACTGTTAATAGTACTATTATTCCACTTTCAACATCCTATGGAATCCTGGGGTTTGCAGTTTAGGGAGGGGCATTTGGAATTCTCTGCTAGAAAGCTCTTTGGCCTCAGTAAACTACAAATCCCAGAATTCCATATATGTTCTTACCTGGGGTGATGCTTTTTGGGAGCACAAACTCTTATGTTCTTCTTGTTAAATGTTATTCAACTTAGATAGCCTCCTGTGATTTTTTTTTAATTTAATACACACACAAACACCCACATCATATAATTTTCTTCTTGAAGGAACCAAGAGTAATTTTAGCCATTTTTTTCTTGCTGAGAAAAGTCTTCAAAAACTATACAGTTTTCAATGAAGTAATTTTTCTGGACAGAAATATTGTTTTCTGCACAAAATAGCCATGTGCACATTTTCCATAGAATAAGTCCGAAACTGTGAAAATTCTTCTGTGAAGATTCTTCTCAGTCCAGAATTCTTCTCTGTAAGGCTTCTCAATATTCAAGAAACTCATTTTTTACAATTTTTTGTAATATTTTGAAATATGTGCACCGACGAACCCAAGGGTATGTATGCACACAAACTGAGTTCTTAGGCTATACTTCAGTCACATCCTATTGAATGTTACTTAAGGCCTATTATGATTACAAAACATTGGCCAGGCTGGAGTTTTGAAATGCCAAAACAGCGGAGGCTCCTGTGTGCTCATGGAGACACATTGCACCCACTCCCAGCAATATAAATGTATTACCTTTCCTTCTGCAGCCACATTTATACTTTGCTTGTCAAAGTAAAGGGCATTTTGCAAGCCTGCCATATTCATCAGTTGAATTCTCCCTCTGTCTCTGCCTCTCTCTCTCTCTCTCTCTCTCTTTTCCTCGCTCTGTAGATCCTGTCTCCCACATAAGCACAAAAATAAATGAACTGATTTCCTGAGGAGCTCAGCATCTTGTTAAACGGAGCCTGAAAAGGGATTGCTGAGCTGTTGTGAAAATCCTGGCTGGCAATAAAGTTGGCCCCGATCCTGCTAACGGTAACTGACTTTTCCGGTACAGTAAGCCTGCCAGCTGGTGGATCCAACTCCTAGCTACAACTGACCCACAAGATCTTTTTTACAATATTATAACCTTGGGGGATTACTTGAAGGATCCCCATTCTTTCTACCTTATGGTGAAGTTCCTGTTCTCCTTTACCTGTTCTCATGTGCTCTCTCTACTTTCTTCCTCCGTTCCTCTTCTCTTGTATGTTTTCTTTATTTTTAGTCTGTATGCCTGAGGGCAAGGCCTTTCCCTCTCATGGGGAGATATAATCCATTTTGGGAGAGAAGAATTGTCTGAAAAAAACAGGATAAATAACCAGTAAGCAAAACAGATCTTTTGTTAAGGAAAATATGCAAGGCCTTCAAGCCTATCTGAAAGCAGAGTTGTGAACGCTTTGGTACAGCCAGGCTCCCAAGCCTTTGACAAGTGCTCTTAGGCAGAGGTTCAACAGGGGAAGCTTCCCCACCATGGCAGTTCCATGACAGGAATGCGGCCATAGCTCAGTTTCTGCCTCTTGGGCAGCTGTTTAAAACACAGAAGCAGGACAATAATCTTTTATTTATTTAATTTACATCTCACCCTTTTCTCAGGATGGGACCCAAATGGCTCACATCAAGTTAAGAACAAAATGCACATAAAGTCTACTTAATACAAAAAAATACAATGATTAATAACACATTAAAGCACAGCAAAAAAATTTTTTTAAAAAAATATGTGATATATGCCATAGTATTCTGGGCAGAGCTTGAAACAATTACTTTTTTAGACTACAGCTCTCAAAATCCTCCAGAAAGTACAGCTAGGGTAGGGTGGAGCGGGTGAAATTTCCTGGGAATTTTTTTTACCAATAGATAGATAGATAGATAGATAGATAGATCGATCGATCGATCGATCGATCGATCCAAGCTCTGATTATGGGGAGGAAAAAAACCTGACACCTCTGTTTATACAGCAGAGTGGGGTCTGTGATGTCCAGCCATAACAGAGGCTTCTGTATCTTCAACGGTTCCACAGAGGGAGGCTTTCAGTCAGTTCATCACCCATAGAAGAAGCAACACATACCAAAAATTCCTTTTCTCCTGATGCTATAGAGACCCTGTTTTCTCTTCTAGCTGGACATTCTAGTAACCAAAGCCAGTTTTCATGGAGAGGTCAGAAGTTTCCAAATCAGGGAGTCCCCACATATTTTTTTTTTAAAGAAAAGAACAAATTACTCTTTCAAAAAAAGACTACCCCGCCCCCAAACTTCTTTGATCCTCCATAAACTCAATGCTTGGTCCCTTTTGGGTGGTTAGAGTCAGCTTCTCGGCCTCAGTTCTCCCAACCTGTACAATGGGTACAATTTGAAAGGAAGAACAAATGAAAGAACGGCAATTTTTAAAGAAAATGACCCGCAGCCTTCCACACACAGGCACGTTCTGGAGGGCGGTGGAAGAAGATGGAAAGAAACGTAGATTCTCTTTGGCCATCTCTGCTTCTCAGTTGAATGGAAAGTGGTGGTGGGGGTGCTTTGAGAGAGAGATTGGGAGAGAGACTGCTTTGAGCAGATGGGCTTTGGCGAGGCCTTTTCATTCTGGCAGCCTTTGGCCGGCTCAATAGCGGAGCAGGCGGAGGGGGAAGGGAAGCAGCGAGTCAGCCGAGCACGGCTCCTGAATGCTAAACGGCCGGGCCATTGTGTCAGCTGGCCCATCTGTCTGTCCTTTCCCCACTTGCCTATTGTCCAAGGCTGACACATCTGGACTCTGTGCAGCTTTTCCGCCCCTCCTCCCACCCAGTCTCCAGAGCCGCCAGTCCCTGAGCAGGACGCTGGGGTCCCTTCAGCCATTCCCCCTGCTGCCCACTGATTGTCCAGCACGGAGAGGTTTGCTTCCCCGTCACCCCCCGGTCATCTGTACTCAGCACCCTGGGGAATCGTTAGAGGGCGGCCTTCTTCGCCAGTGGTACCCCAAACAGTAGGCGCTCAGAAACTCTGTTACCTCCATTAGCACTCTTCCCGACCCACAGACAAAAGCAAACACCCCGCTGGAAAATTAATTGCTACTCTAGAGGAAAAGCTTCCCCCTCCTCTGCTACTGACCCATTTCAGAGACCACATCATCCATGCACTCCTTAAAAAGGGGGAAGGGGGTGGCTAACATGGAAGGTTTCTATTCCCTCTTGTGGCCAGTAAGGGAACACTCCAGTACAGTCAGCCCTCCATATTTGTTAGGGTTAGGGGCACAGGACCCCCACGAAAGTGGAAAAATTGTGAATAACTCTAGGCCCTCCCAAACCATATTTAACACACAAAAAAGTACGATCACCCTATTCAACCCACTGTGGATTCCTTTGAGGCATCAAGGTTCCTTCCCAAGGCAGAAGTGGGGGGCTGGGGGGGGCTTATGGCCCCCTCCACGGCTGCCGCACACCATTTTTAATAGAGACTTAACAAGCCTCGTTCTCAGTTTCTCAGTCTCACGAGGCTTGCAGTCCCTATTAAAAATGGCATAAGGCGGCAGCGGAGAAGACAGCACATAATCTGTGAATAATCAAATCCACAAAAGTGAAACCTGCAAATGTGGAGGGCTGACTGTATTTAGAACTCAAATCTCCAGCTCTGGCAGCATATAAGCATGATAATACCGAGCGCTTTGTGGCACCTTTGAGAGTTCACAGATTGATTTCAGACTAAATCTCCTAGTCTCAAAAAGTGCTACAAAGGTGTTTCTTGGGAAAGACAACTACGGTTATCCTTTGGGAGTGGGAGGACATATTTATACAATGCCTTTCAAGCATCATCTCATACATTATTTCAGCAGTCCTTCCAATATTACTGCAAATATCACCACTATCTTGCTGATGGAAAACAGGACTGGAGACAGTGCTGCTGGATTATTGACTTCACCTAGGCCATTTCTGCAATACACTCTTATAGTGCTATTATTCCACTTTCAACATCCTGTCGAATTCTGGGATTTGTAGTTTACTGAGGCCAAAGACCTCTCTGGCTGAGAATTTTTAAATGCCCCTCCTTAAACTACAAATCCCAGGATTCCATAGGATGTTGAAAGTGGAATAACAGCACTATGACAGTGTAGTGTGGAAATGGGCCTAGCGAGGTTGTTTGTATCTGAGGAAAGATTTGAATTGAAGACCTCATAATTTATTAGAGACGGTATGGTATCGTGCCGGACCAGGAGTCCAAGAAAACAGAGTTTGAATCCCCACTCAGTCACAGAAACCCACAGATGACCTTGGGCAAATCACACTCTCTCAGCCTGAGAGGAGGGCAATGACGAACCTTCTGTGAAGAAATCTTATCAAGAACACGGTTACCATAAATCAGAACTGACCTGAAAGTACCTACCAACAAGCGCAACCTCACCCTTCATAGCTGACAACCTGAGCCAGAAAAAGGGTCAGGCAGAGATTCTGCCACTGGACCCTTGGTGTTTCTATCAAAATGAACTCCAGGAAAAATCTTTTTAATATTTTTCATTTGATTAATTAATTAATGGATGGATGGAATGGAATGGAATGGAATGGAATGGAATGGAAGAAGAAGTGGGCGAGAACTTCCTCTTTATTCTTTGCATGCCTAGGCTAATGGGTTTCAAAGAGTTAGCTGTATTACTCTGTTTTGGTATAAAAAGTAAAAGATGAGTTGAAGAATTCTAGTGGCAACTTTAAGATTAACTTATTTATTTTAAGAATGTCAATAGATTCCTCCCGGTTTTCTTTTTTTAAATGTAATAGTCTTAATGAAGGATTTCTCATCTATTCTTTTTAAAGCATGAAAAGAGGTCTTCTTCACCTTTTTCTGCATTTCTTAAAACTAATAATGCCTGTATTTCTTCAGACACATACCCCCCTTCCACATTTTATTTGAAGCACTGCTGGTAATCCCAGTCAAAATATAAACCACCCCCACTGAATGCTTTTATTTCCAGACCCGCTTTTGTACTGCCACCTCCTGGCCATTCCTTCTCAGGACATTGCAAGGAAAACAGATTTTGCGTCAAAATTCCCTGGACCACCAAGAAATGGAACTTGGGGAGACAGGGAACTATATAAAGGAAAGGGAATGTGTAGGTATGGACTTGCTCTCTCCTCTGTTGCACCCAGTGAGTACTAGAGAGCAAAAGAAAATAGAATTGATTTTAAACAGGTTGCAGTCTGATACACTCAGGCACAAAAACTGGAGTGTTTCTGAAAAGCAAAGTGTGGGAAGGTCCACTTAGAATCATCAGGAACAGGACTAGTTCCATACTCTAATTCTATCCAAAACATTCCTGTTTCCTCTTAGGAAACTGGGAACAAACTTGTTCCATTGGTGGCTACTTATGAACATTTAGTGGTTATTCATGATTTACATTGTATCTCCCCTTTTTCCAAGGAGCTGGTGGCAGTTCATGTTGTTTCCCACCACGCTTCTGTTTTATCCTTCTAACAATCTCTGTAAGGTAAGTTGGACTGAGAGAACGTCCATGGCCCCAAATCATCCAATGAAGTTCAAGACTGGCTGGGATCTCAACCTGTAGCCATTTCCGCACTAGACTGTTATAGCGCTATGATTCCACTTTCGACATCCTATGGAATCCTGGGGTTTGCAGTTTCGGGAGGGGCCGCGTGGCCCCTCCCGAAACTGCAAACCCCAGGATTCCATAGGATGTTGAAAGTGGAATCATAGCGCTATAACAGTCTAGTGCGGAAATGGTCAGTGTCTTTGTTGTTGTGTGCCTTTAAATGGACACTGATTTGTAGCGACCCTTTCCTCGGTTTTCTTGGCAGGATTTTTTCAAAGGAAGTCTGTCACTGTCTTTCTCTAAGGCTGAGAGAGAACAATTTGGTCACTGTGAAAATTAGATGCTCTATCTAAAGAGCTGTATTCTACCCTATGAGCCTGCCAGTTTTTGAAATCCTCTTTTTCACTGGCTTTAGTTTTTGAGTTTAACGATATTTTCAACTTTTGTATGTATGTGTGTATTTGCATATGCATATATATGTGTGTGTGTGTGTATATATGTATATATGTGTGTATATATATGTATGTATGTATTAGCTATGTCTCTTTCTTATGTCTCTTCTAATGTTGGAAGCTGCCTTGAGTCCCAAACTGGGGGAAAAGGCAGAATATAAGTAAACAAACAACAACTCAATCAAAGTTACTAGTACTGAATGCAAAAAATGGCAATGGCATGATACGTTACGTGCACGCTCCTTCCCACGCCTACAATATCTTCCTTACAAAATGGCAGACTACTTCCGAATCCCGTTTTAACCTTTCTCATTTTTTTACCTTGCTATGGGCTTGTACATACACAAGGATTCCAGCCCCTCCAAACATAAATTGTAAGTCCCTTGAGTTCAGAGAGCCTCCTCTTTTTTTTTGGTTGCATTTCTCTCCAAAGCACCACATACACTAATTTCACTATACATATATATATGTGCGTGTGTGTGTGTATAGGTTAATAATGATGATGACTATAATAGCTATTATTTAAAAAATAATCTTATTTGGCGTACCTGATATTCCTCCTCTTATTTTGACTAGGTGATCACATATCTTATTTCCACCCTTCTTTCTGTGTTCAACAACAAAAAGTAGCAAAAAAGAGAGAGAGAAGATTAGGAATTACATTTGCATTGGGAATACTTGGGTTGCTGCAAGGACACTTATTTTTGGCAGAAAGGTGGCTTATAAATGAAGTTTTTAAAGGAGCAGAAAAGACCAAAAAAAAAAAAACCTAATTAGAGAGTGCTGCCATTCCTAGCGGAAGTTCATTTCCTCTCTCTCTCCCTACCACATAGGGCAGAGCTGCAAGAACTTCCCTCCAAAAAGAGCAACCCCATTTCTTTGTGTGTGCAAGAGAGCATAAATATGAGCTTTAGGCTCTCAAAGTTTGTGACTACACAGGGTTGTCAGATTGAAAACGAAGAGAGCTCCTGTACCACAAAAGGTTGCATAGAAGGAATTTCAGCAGGCGTTGCTTGTTCCACAGCCATGTAACAAGCAACGACGCTGAAATTTCCTCTCTATTAATGGGACAGGAGGCCTCTGCAGTTTTTGCTTTGGCAACCACACTCTCGCTCGACAGCCCTGCTCACCCACGCTAACCCGCTTCTCCTGTTTCTAAGGCCATTTCCACACTAGACCGTTATAGCACTATTATTCCACTTTCAACGTCCTACGGAATCCTAGGGTTTGCAGTTTAGGGAGGGGTCTTTGAGGATGGCCTTTGAGGCCCCTCCCTAAACTGCAAACCCCAGGATTCCACAGGAGGTTGAAAGTGGCATAATCGCGTTGTAACAGTCTGGTGTGGAAATGGCCTCTGACACCCCAAAGTGACTACGAGAGATGTGGTTTACCACGCGATAACCGAAGAGAGCCCCTGTGTGCCCTTAATGGTTGCGTCGAAGAGGGGATCCCAGCAGGCAGTTGCTTGTGACCTGGTTGTGTGAGAAGCAAGGCCTGCTGAAATTCCCTCCCCTTCAACGCAACCATTAAAAATACAGCAGCCCTGGCCAGTGTTTACGCCGGCAGCCCTAGAAAGAAAGGCTGCCTGTGTCAAAAAGAGGGGTGGCACAGGGTCGTGTGTGAGGCTGCACACGTGTACGAAACAATAAGCCTGTGTGCCCGCTCGCGTGTGTGAGGGAAAGCGAGGGAGAGATTTTCCCACCAGCCCCCGGGGCTCGGCTGCAGGAGGAGGCCTCGTGCGAGGAGGCAACGCAGGGCCCGGTTGCTACGGCAACCACCCAGGCCGCCCCTCGGCCTGCTGGGAGTGCGGCTAAGCAGCGAGCATGCCCGAAGAAGAGGAGGAGGAGGAGGAGGAGGAGGAGGAAGCAGCCGCCAAGCGGAGCCACCCGAGGGAGGAGCGGGGGCGGCTTTGCGGCGCACCAGGGCGGCGGGAGGAGGAGAGGCCCCGCGGATGCCCGGAGAGGAGCCCAATGGGGTGACCCGGCAGTGTTGGGGAGCTCCGCAGAGACCCCTCTGCGAGAGCAAGGGTCCCCCGCAAGCCAGCCTGGCGCCCTGCCGGCTCCCCTCCTCCGCCCGGTGCAACACGGTGCCAGCCGGCGCTCCAGAGGGCCAGCGGCAGCTGGAGGAAGCGGGCAGGCACCTGCCCGTCGGCGATGCCGGGGGAAGAGCACCCCTCCGGCTCTTCGGGGACCGAAACCCGGCGCCCTGCCTCTGCCCACGGGGCGGCGGGGTTGCCAGCCGCCCTGTGCCAGGCGTGAGGGAGTCCCGCGGCCGGCGCTGCTGCCCGGAAGCTGGCGCGGCGGGGAGGCGGCGGCGGCGGCGGCGGCGGGAGGCAAAGCCGTGATGTCTGGGGACGGCGAAGAGATCACCCGCCTCCGCAAGCCGCGCTTCTCCTACGAGGAGAACCAGATCCTGATCCAAGAAGTGCGGGCCAATTACGCCAAGCTCTACGGCACCCAGAGCCGCCGGGTGACGGTGGCCGAGCGCCGCCGGGTCTGGGAGGGCATCGCCGCCAAGATCAACAGCATCACCAGCTGGAAGCGGACCGGCCAGGAGGTCCAGAAGCGCTGGAATGACTTCAAGCGGCGCACCAAGGAGAAGCTGGCGCGAGTGCCCCATTCCACCCAGGGGGCCGGCACCGCCTGTGACGAGACCTTCTCGGCCGAGGAAGAGACCCTCTTTGCCATCCTGGGGCCCGGCGTGATGATGGGCGCAGCGGGTGCTGGGGCGGGACACGGCGCCTGCCGGAACACGGCGCCAGGGTTCGCTGCCCGCAGTTACCGCCTGTCGGCGGAGCAGGGCACAGGTGGGTGCTTGGCAGGGGAGGCGGGCGGGTTCGCTGATGGGCAAAGTTCTCCAGCCCGGGCTAATGGGCAAATCGTGTGCCACAGTGGCACCAGCAAAACTGACTCCGCTGATGCCGGCTTACTGAGGAGCAGTTGTCAAATTACAAGGGCGTAGTGGGTTGGCACGTGGACAGAATGGGAATGTGAGCTTTAAAAAAACAAACAAACCTATATCTATGCTAGTGCCGGCAGTTTGTTTCTAAAGCAGTGAATCCCAATGGACTGCAACTCACAGAATTCCTTGCCATTGGCTGCTGGGACTTGCATTTGGAAGGCTGCGTAATTCTCAGCCCTGTTCCAAAATGAAGGGGCTCTGGAAGGGAAAAAAAAAGAAGGCTTAATCTGAGGTCAGAGTCACTCCTGGAACAATTAAAAATTAATAAAACAGGCCTTATGGTCTATAAGAATGAACAAAAATTGGAAATGAGTTGATAACCATGGAACAGAGTGAAATAATAAATGTTCATCTGAGCACAAGCAGAGTGATTTTTCCCTCACTGTGGAGACACTATCACAACCATCCAGTGTATCTATGTTTGGAAAGTGTTGGAGTGGGAATTGTGAGTCCCAGATGTTGTTGGACTAGAACTCTCAACAGCCCTACCCAGCATAGCCAAGGGTGAGGAATGTTGGGAGATGCAATTCAACAACATCTGGGGGACCACACACTTCCTACTGCTGGGTTAGAGGGTGTAAGCATCACAGGCAAATCCGAGTCCCAGCGTATCCTTTTTGAAAAATCACCAGACATGGCATCCTCTTTTACGGCTGAGACCCAGAGCAGGGAGAGACTGTGGGGAAAAATTAAATGCTCAAATGCATTCAGTGTTTATGCCACTGTAGAAATAATGGTTTGCGTGGGACAGAACAGTGCTGCATTTGAGCCACCAGCCAAAACGCTGCCTCCACATGTAGGCATTTTTATAGATGCCGTAAAAATGTGGGAACATTGTGTCATTCTTTGAAAACGTTCCTTTATAAGGTGATGGATTAATAAACTCCCACGGTCCATCCGACTGGTATAGTGAACTGGTATAGTGAACACAGTTCCGAGTGAACTGTGCACCTATACAATGAGCACCTGGGCGCATTACGATCAGTGTTTTCTCAACCCTGGTTTTCTCTTCTGGTCAGTAGCTATTTTTTCCTTCCTTCCATCCTTTCTCGCCCCACTCCCCACACCACCACCACAAGGGGCACTTGGGTTACGCAGCATCCCAGAAGCCACTTTCTCTGCCTTGATATTCTTGCTGCAGTTGTTGTGTATCTTCAAGTTATGGCAACTCTAAGGTGACCCTATCATTGGGTTTTCTGGGACTGAGAATACATGACATGTTACCTCCCCCAATTCCAAATGCGTTCAGCGGCCAAGGAAAGGAACTCTTATGCATGCTGAGAAGTACATCTTGCTCTGAGAATGGCTTGTGGCAAGGGTGGAAAGCAAGTGGTGATCCAGATATTGCAGGGCATCTCCCAGCAGCCCTAGTTAAAGATGAGCAATGTTGTGAGTTGCAATCCAGCAACGTCTGGGAGACCAAACAATTTCTATCTCTGCCAAATGTCATCCAGTGACTTCAGGGTGGAGCTGCCTCCTCCCATTATTTTTTCCATTTAGAAATATACTTCCATCCAAAGAAAAGGGGCAGCCAAAATGACCAAGGGCGTGTGAACACAGCAAGTAGAAGAGGCCTAGGTGTGAATAGTTTTCAGTATCTCACACTCTGCAACGACAGAAATTTGGGAACTGAAGGAAAATATTATTTTGGGAGGCCACTGCCCTCATTTTGTGCCCTCTTTCCTGGAAGCTACGCCCTGGGGATGGAGCCCTGAAGGGATGCTATTTTTAACCCCGCATTCTCACCCACGCTCTGTGGCTTCCTCCACTTGGGCTCAAGTGAAGTGCAGGGAGTAATTTTGGCATTGCAAGTAAGCAGACGACGGGGAGGAAGAGGGCGCAGTGGCAAAGGCCTGTGCCGTCAGGTCTGGTAACATTTGGCTTCGTTTATTGCCATTGAGTCAACTTTGACTCAACCCTATGCATGAGAGCTCTCCAGGTCACCCTGTTACCAACAGCCCTGCTGAGGTCTTGCAGACTCAGTGCCGTGGCTTGCTTAATTTGAGTCTATCCACCTGTAATGTGGTCTTCCTCTTCTCCTACTGTCTTTGATCTTGCCAAACATTGTTGCCTATCTTCTCGCGATACGTCCAAAGTATGACAGTCTCAGTTTTGTCATCTTGGCTTTTAGGGAGAGTTCAGGTTCAATTTACTCTAGGGCCTATGCATTTGTATTTTGGGGAGTTTTTTTTCCTTTGGGTGGAGAGGGAATATTACTAGCCAGCCTAGTTTGAGCACTTGCTGATATGACTTTCAGGGGATCAAGACGATGGTGGAGGGGGGACTTGTGTGCCCCGAGAGGAGGCTTTCCTAATGCCAGTGTGATCATTCTCCTTCCCTTCCTTCCCCCTAACAGATATGCCAGCTGGAGGCGACACATCCTGCAGCCCGGAGACTTCCACCCACCGGACTTCCTGCTGCACTCTGGGTGGCGGCTTCCTGCGGCCCAAGGAGCGTGACTCGCCGGCGCCCCCTTCCGCCCAGCCTGCATCGCTGCAGATAGTCCAGCTGGCGCCTTCTCCAGCCAGCTTGGGTTGTAGGTCACATCTCGAACACTCCCCTGCTGAGCCGCTGAGCATCACCCCGTGCCCCTCAGCATCACCGCCCCTACGGCGCCGGCGTAGCCGCCATGACCCACCCGGCTGCGAGCCCCCTCTGGATTTCCTGCACGCTCAGCGGGAAACTGCCGAAGCCATTCGCGAGCTGACCTACACTTTGAGACAAGGTCTGGAGCGACTCACTGATGTGGTGGCCGCCCTGCTGCCCCTCCTTCCGACCCAGACAAATCACCCCCCGCTTCCCCAAGAGGGGATATGTATGCCGGCGACCCTTCCTCCTGGAGAGACTCTGCCTCCCAGAGATGCCTGCACCGCCAAGCTAGAGCCGTCCTCCGAGCAGGGGGAGGTTAGGCTTCCTCTGCAAGAGGAAAGGCAGCCTGTGCCCGAAACGGGGCCATCCCCGAGCAGGCCTTCTCCGCCCCAGAAACGGAGGAAAGGGATCCCCACTCGCAAACGAAGAGGACGTTGGAAGAACTTGTGAGCATGCTCTAAAGGACCTGCTACTGCCATCTGACCAGTTGGGCAGGGATGGGGAGAAAATAATGCAAGCCTTGTGGGGGTTGGCAAGGTCTTCGTGACTTCTCTTTAAACCTTACCCCCCAAAAGATCCCCTCCCCGCAGCCATTCCATGGATGATGCAAGATTGAGCCCTTTACAAAACCTGGCCCTACCGTCCACACCTGTGCATATTGCCAGAGCTTGGAAAGGTAACTTTTTTTGGACGACGACTCCTAGAATCCCCCAATTATTGTCCCCAAATTTACTTTGCCAGGCTGTGGTTATTGCTAAAAAGGTCACCGTACCTACTAGGCAGCTCCCTGCTCACCAAACGCATCTCCTTGCTGCTTGCTCCTTGCTTGTGGTTTTTTGCAATCTCAGGAAAGCAGCCACACCAAAAGGCTTCAATCACATTCCCCAATGGGCTGCCATCTCCAGGCTGCCAGGTCCTCACACATTTGTGCAGGTCTGGCTTTTTTAAAATCAAAGACTTGAAAGACAGCCAGGAAAGGGTGGAGAGAAGGAAAGTTCAGTGAGAAGTTGGACAGAGTAATGCCGCACAGAGAGGCTCATATGTCAGCCACACAGCTCTGGTAATATCACCCAGCTCTTGCTTCCAGTTGCCTTCCGTGCCGAAACATACTTGATCTTGGTGGTTGTGGGGTAATCTGGCCAGTTTCCTGTCCTACAAAGGTTTTGTCCTGTCTCCTTCAGTTTGTCTGAAACCCATTCTGCACAGTCCAAACCGTACTCGGCTGAAAACCAGCTCCTGGGAAGCCAGTTGAAGCGATGTGCTGATGCCCCTTACTTCACTAAATCCCATCCTGGTAGAAGCTCAATAAACTATTTTTCATACTAGATCTCCTTCGTATTTGTAGCATCTTTCTTGAAAAAAGGATGTAACGGTTTTGCATAAAGGGAGTGCCAGGTCATGAAGACCTCTTTTTACAAAGAAACACAGGCTTCCCCCATTTATGAAGATATATTCATATCTTCAAAGTATTTATTCCATTTAATTTTGCTCATGCTCCTATGGCAGCATTACTCCCATTATAGTTCTCATACATGGTTATTGTGTGCCTTCTAGTTGCTCACTACTTACGGCAGCCCTAAAGTGAACCTATCAGGGGCTTTTCTTGGCGAGATTTGTTCAGAAGGAGCGTGCTGTTGCCTTCCTCTGAGGCTGAGAGATTGTAACTTGTCCAGAGCCACCCAGTGGGTTTCCATGACCAAGCAGAAAACTGAACTCTGATCTCCAGAACCCTAATATACCCTCCAGCATTTCACTGATGAAAACGGGGACACAAGGCCCCTCGCTAAACTGCAAATCCCAGGATTCCACAGGATGTTGAAAGTGGAATAATAGCACTGTAACAGTCTAGTGCGGAAATGGCCTAGGAGAGGCTGCAGCTGTTCACTTTTGTCCCAGCCTGGAAGGAACGGAGACACGCTCCCCCTCCCCTCACCTCAGGTGAATTAAGTGAGCGCAAAACACTTCCTCACTTCAAACTGAAGCCATTTCCACACCACGCTGTTACAGTGCTATGATTCCACTTTCAACCTCCTATGGAATCCTGGGGTTTGCAGTTTCGGAGAGGGGCTTTCTCGGCCAGAGAGCTCTTTGGCCTCGGTAAACTACAAACCCCAGAATTCCACAGGAGGTTGAGAGTAGAATAATAGCAGTGTAACAGTGCAGTGTGGAAATGAGTTTGCAGCACTTGAAGTGAGCTGAGGACAAAGGAGAAAATGGGAGGAGAGAGAACCTGCAACATCTTAAAACCAGTTCTCAAAAGTGGGACGGCAGGAGAAATTATCTCTGCCAAATCGGGCAGTAGAACGGTAGGTGAGAATTTATGCACCTACTGATGGGGTCGCCATAAGTCCACAGGCGACTGGAAGCATGGACACCCACACATTGCCTATATAACCCTCTCAGCCATTTGCTGTTGCTATTTTGGCATGCACCCATCCTCTCTAGGCTGCTGGATTTTTAATTGTCAGAGGCTTTGGGGTTGACGATTAACGTCCAAAAAATATATGCACTTGGCAACAACAACAACAACAAAAGGGCCTCTCCATCTCCTTTCCGGGCCATGAACTTGGCCATAGCATTTCTTCCTCCGTCCGTCAATCACCTCCTTAGCACCGCCCCCAAGTCCGAACCCTGCACGGCTGGAGGGAAGGGGAGGGGCGATTTGCCGAAGAGAAAGAGGGGAGCGGAGAGAGCCAGGAAATGCGCAACGACATCCGGGATCTTGCGGCGCTCTGCGACCTGGGAAATGTAGTTTCCTCGCCTTTAAAGCCGAGAAGCTGGATTAACCCTTTAAGGTCTCAATAGTCTCTTTTTCAGGAGGAATTTAAGGAGGCACGAAGATAATACAAGGGGGGAAGGTGGAGGTGTAACAAGTTGGAGAGGAAAAGACAAGGAATGCAACCGGTTAGCCTTTCCAGGAGGACAAAAGAATGGAAAAAAGGATCATTTCCAAACTGGAGAGGAAATCAGGACGCCCCAGGTTGTGTGTGTGTGTGTGTGTTTTTTTAAAGCTCCAACATCTCAGGTTGGGATAAAATTCTGAGAGTGCAAAAAAATTGGAATGAAGCAAAACGGGGAGCCGTGGAGATTTGGTTCTGCTTCAGCTTCTGAAAAAGGTGGAGGAGACACATGCCTAGTGGTTACAGCCCCACTAGCGCACCCAGTGGTCCCAGTTGACCAATTCTCAGGGGAAGGGAAGAGATCTCCCCACTCATCTGCCCGCTGTCTTTCATTTAGTGAAAGAGCGTGCTTTGGTAATTGACTTTATACTACGCATGCTTAGGCCATTTCCGCACCAGCCTGTTCTAGTGCTATTATTCCACTTTCAACCTCCTGTGGAATCTTGGGGTTTGCAGTTTAGGGAGGGGCCTTTGAGGGTGGCCTTTGAGGCCCCTCCCTAAACTGCAAACCCCAGGATTCCATAGGAGGTTGAAAGTGGAATAACAACACTATGGCCATTTCCGCACTAGCCTGTCATAGCGCGATGATTCCACTTTCAACATCCTCTGGAATCCTGGGGTTTGCAGTTCAGGGAGGGGCCGGCCGGCCCCTCCCTGAACTGCAAACCCCAGGATTCCAGAGGATGTTGAAAGTGGAATCATCGCGCTATGACAGGCTAGTGCGGAAATCGCCTAGTACAAGCTAGTGCGGAAATGGCCTGAGAGTGTGTGATGTGCGCAGAGTCACCCTATGAGTTTCCATAGCCAAGGGGGGAATTGAACCCTGCCTTCTGGGGTCCTAGTCCAGCCTTCACACCACCACAGCATGCTACCTAACAATAGAGGAATCCAAAGAGGCCGCAAAAGCAAACTTACAGCTTGGGGTAGAGGATGCTAATTTTACAGTGCTGCTGGACTCGTTGTTGCCGTCTGCATTGTAGGAAGCGTGCTTTGCCAAAGCTGTCTTCTCGGATTTTTTAATTTGCAAAAAAAAAAAAAAAACCTGAATTAGGTACTGCAATTAGCCTGTCTTGGCTGGGCAATAAGCGCACTAATGCACACTTCCTAAAGGGGTAGCCCAGTTAGTCTTCTGTAGCGAAGACCAAAGACAAACACGCTAATTGTACCTCGAAGGAGTGGTAATTGATAAAAAGGACGGCAGAAGAATGCAACGCAATGCAACTGCAAAAGCGGGTTGTAGTTTAGGCTGAAATAAAAGTCTCAAAAGATGCCACCAGTCTCCTTTCTCCTTTTTCATAAATTGGTAACAAGATTGAGCTGCTTCTTCGAAAAGAGATCATTAAGGCTGCGTTCCTCTTTCAAGGGAGTCTCGAGCCATTTCCGCACTAGCCTGTTTTAGTGCTATTATTCCGCTTTCCAACCTCCTATGGAATCCTGGGGTTTCCTCAAAGGCCCCTCCCTAAACTGCAAGCCCCAGGATTCCATAGGAGGTTGGAAAGTGGAATAATAGCACTAAAACAGGCTAGTGCGGAAATGGCTTCGGCCCTTTCCTGCAGATCTTCCCTCCTCCTCTGTTTATTTATTTATCTTATTTATATGCTGCTTTGCTCCCAGGATGGGATTTTGCTGCAACTACCACGATGCAAAATTTAAAACAAAACGGGGAGAGGTGTATACCCACAGACCCCAAAATGTGGGCTTCAGGGTTGCCTTTTTTTCCCCTTATACCTTTTATTAAGAAGCAAAAACAGAAACAAGGGGAAAAAAAGAAGAAGTTTAGAGTATTTAAATATATATATATATACACACGCTTTTTGTTAAGAAAAGAAGCAGAAACAAGAAAAGAAAAGAAGTTCGGAATATTTAATAATATATACATATACATATACATATACATATACATATACTTTTTATAAAGAAAAGAAGCAAAAACAGAAACCAGGGGAAAAAAGAAGTTTGGAGTATTTACATATATATATATATGTATGTATGTATGTATGTATACTTTTTATTAAGAAAAGCAGCAGAAACAAGAAAAGAGAAGTTCAGAATATTTAATATATATGTACATATACATATACTTTTTATAAAGAAAAGAAGCAAAAACAGAAACCAGGGGAAAAAAAAGTTTGGAATATTTAAATATATATATATGTATGTATGTATGTATGTATACTTTTTATCAAGAAAAGCAGCAGAAACAAGAAAAAAAAGAAGTTCGGAATATTTAATACATACATACATACATATATATATATATATATATATACACTTTTTATAAAGAAAAGAAGCAAAAACAAACAAGGGGAAAAAAGAAGATCAGAGTATTTATACATACATATATATATATATATATATATATATATATATATTATGAAGAAAAGAAGCAAAAACAGAAACAAGGGGGAAAAAGATCAGAGTATTTAAAATGTATATATGTCTACTTTTTATTAAGAAAAGAAACAAAAAGAAGAAAAAAAGAAGAAGTCCGGAGTATTTAACAATGTATATACTTTTTATTAAGAAAAGAAGCAAAAACAGAAGCAAGAAAAAAAGGGTCCGGGGTGTTTAAAAGACCATCTCCCCGCGTCTTCCCCCCCCTCCAGCCGCCTCCACGGCGGTGCGAGGCGGGCTCCGCGCCGGGGCGCTTCCTCCGTCCCTCCGGGTTTCTCCCTTCCACCCTTTTTCGGGGGTTGCCTTTAGGCGCCTGCGCAGAGCCGCCGCCGCCGCCCCGCCAGCCCGGCCCGCGAGGACTCCATCTCCCAGCAGGCCGTGCGGCGGAGTTATGTAAGTTTCCCCCTGCAAGAGGGCAGGCGGGCGAGAAAAAAGAGAAAGGGGGGAGGAAGGTCCCCCCTCTTTTCTTCCCCCTGTGCGCCCTCCCTCCCCGCCTTCCTTCCCGGGCTCGGAGAGGGGCCTCCGCCGCCGCCGAGCGCTCCGGGGCGCCTTCCCCGTTCGCCCCGCCGCGCCCGAGAGCGCCTCCCCGGCTCGCCAGGCCTCCGTCGGCGCCCCCCCCCCCAAATTTCCCAGGCGGCCGCCCCGGGGTCGCGGCGCCGAGCAGGCCGGGAGAGAGCGGGCGGGCAGGCGGGCGGGCCGGCCGCGATGTCTTCGTCGGTGCCGACGTCGCGGAGACAATGGTGCTACTTGTGCGACCTGCCCAAGATGCCCTGGGCCATGATCTGGGACTTCAGCGAGGCCGTCTGCCGGGGCTGCGTCAACTTCGAGGGCGCCGACCGCATCGAGTTCCTCATCGAGACGGCCCGGCAGCTCAAGAGGAACCACGTCATGCAGGAGGGCCGCTCGCCGGGGCCCCAGGGCGCCAAGCACGCCAAGGACGGCGGCGGCGGCGGCGGCGGCGGGGGTAGCGGCGGCGGCGGCGGCGGCGGCGGGGCCCTGGAGCGCTACGAGCGCGGGAGCGGGCGCCTCTCCGGGGGCGAGTACGCCCTCAGCCCGCGCCTGCCCAACGGCCTGGCACGTGGCGGCGGCGGCGGCGGCGGCGGCTCGGACGAGGGCGAGGGCAGCAGGCAGAGCCCCACGGCCCGGCGGGCCCTGATCGGCCCGGTGCCCCCCAGCCTGGTGCCCCAGGGCCTGATGGGGGCCCCCCAGGGCCTGCTGGCGGCCGTCTCCGGCCTGGGCGCCCGCCCGGGGGCCTCGCTGGCCATGGCGTCCCCCATGCTGGGCGAGCTGGCCAAGCCGGCCCGGCTGACCTACGCCGACTACGAGAAGGAGAAGCAGCGCAACAACGACTGCCTGGCGGAGCTGAACGAGGCCATGCGCGGGCGGGCCGAGGAGTGGCACGGCAAGCCCAAGGCGGTGCGGGAGCGGCTGATGGCCCTCTACGGCTGCGCCCCCTTCAACGTGCGCTTCAAGAAGGACCACACCCTCGTCGGGAGGATCTTCGCCTTCGACGCCGCCCCCCGGCCCAGCTACGAGTACGAGCTCAAGCTCTTCACCGAGTACCCCTGCGGCTCCGGCAACGTCTACGCCGGCGTCCTGGGGGTGGCCAAGCAGATGTTCCAGGATTGCCTCAAGGAGCCCGGGAAGGTCATCTCGTCGGGCTACAAGTACCTGGAGTACGAGAAGTGTCACGGCTCCAACGAGTGGCGCCTCCTCGGGGAGCTCTTCACCGAAAACGTCCGCTTCTTCCGGGAGCCCCCCGCCCCGGACGCCCTGCCTCAGCAGTACCTCGACAGCAACTGCGCCATGCCCCCCAACCTCCTGCTGAGGGCCGTGCCCCCTTCCCGGGCCGTCATGCGGAGACGCAAGGCCTCCCCCGAGCCGGAAGGAGAGCTCTCCGGCAAGCTGACCGGCGAAGAACAGCAGCAGAGGCAGCACTGGCTGGCCCAGGGGTCGGGCGGCAGCATCTACTCGTCGAGCATGGCCCATTTGCCGACGTCAGCGAGCCAAGGCCCCTTGCCGGAGGGCTCCTTGCGAAACGACCCCTCGCCCATCACGGCTCTGAAGAACGTGGCCGATACCCTGGGGAACAAGGAGGTCAATCCGGTCCACTCCACCACTGCCCGGCAAAACAGCGCCAGCCCGGCGTCGCCAGCTGCCTCAGGCCAGCACCGCCTGGTGCCCCGCAACGGGGAGCCAGGCCAAGCGACCACCACCTCCTCTTCCTCCTCCTCCTCCTCTTCCTCCTCCTCTTCGTCATCTGGAGCCCACTCTTCTGGGGGAGTCGAGCCGAGCGGCGCGCAGAGTGCCCCCGATTCGTCGGGAGGTGCCAGCAGCGCCCCGCTGTGCTGCACCATTTGTCACGAGCGCCTGGAGGATACCCACTTTGTCCAGTGCCCTTCCGTGCCCGGGCACAAGTTCTGTTTCCCTTGCTCCCGGGATTTCATTAAAGCCCAAGGAGCCGCCGGAGAGGTTTATTGTCCCAGCGGAGAGAAATGCCCCTTGGTGGGTTCCAACGTCCCCTGGGCCTTTATGCAGGGCGAGATCGCCACCATCTTAGCCGGAGATGTGAAAGTAAAAAAGGAGCGTGACCCGTGAAAAGGGAGAGCGGCCGGCGTCTGAGACATTGTGCCAGGGGGTGCCCGCCTGCCCCGCCCCCCCCACCTACCCTCTCCCATCCACTGTGGCAGTGACTGGAATTAGTAACTTATTCCCCACATGCAGACACCCTTGCTTTAACCCACTGTGGACTGGGGTATTGTATATAAATCTATTTTTTAAATAATATTTCCATAGCAAGCTGATATATGAAGCCACATCTATGTTTAACCTACTATGGGAGGGACGGGGCAATCATTTGTGATGTTCTGTAAGGTTTTGGGAAGGGAGGGTCTGTAGAGGTGGAGAGAAAAAGATGAAGCAGGAGAGGGAGAAAATATGTTTTGAGGAGCAGGGGCAGCTGTTTATCGAAGTATCTCGGCCACCTCAAGTTCATGCTTTCCCAGCAGGGTTTCCCATTGTTTCTCCCATCCCCAAACCAAAACCCCCTTCCGACCCTAGTTGTATGTTTCCCTCAACCTTTGCAGGTGCCCTCTCACTCGAGATGCAGCTCTCCTTTTGTCTGTTCTTCCCCCATCCAATCTAATCCATTCCCCTCCACCCTAAGATCAACCATTCCTACCAATGTCTCCACCTTACCCCTTCCTTAACATTGTGTGTGTGTGTGTGTGTGTGTGTACATATATATATATATGGGACAGTCCTAAATCTGTGCAGCGTTTATATAAAAAGTCCAGAGTTCTGTACTAGCCAGTTTCGATTCTCTTTTATTCTGAGCAGGAGCAAGAAGGAAGACAAGTCAGGTGGGAATCGTTTTTGCAAGGGAGAAAGTCTGGAAAATTACGGACGTGCAGGAGAGAGAAGACGGAAAAAGTGCCTCTTGTGTAGAATATTATGTTGGAGGGAAAGGGTGGGTGGGTTTTTTTTTCCCCCATACCAAAAGACTTAAGCATGCACACCAAAAACAGAAGAAAAGGAAGAAAATAGAGGAAGGGATAAAAAGAAATAAAGAGGTGGTTGGACCTAAAGGTTCACAATCTAGTTAATATGGTCCCATCCACCTGGGATACACTGCTCTCCAACCACCACTGAAAGGAATGAGAGCACATCACCTTTTCATTTCAGTGGAATCTGAGCAGTGGAATTTTCAGTAGAAGAACCAGTTTTCAACTTGTGGCTTTCCGTGCGTTGGAGCTCAGCCCCCAGAATCCCCGGCTGTTGCCCGTGTTGACTGGGGCTTCTAGGAACTGAAGTCTGGCAGCATCTGGACAACCAAAGGTTGAGAACCACTACAAACAGCAGTTAGTTCTTCGTTACCTGGGGCAGTTCTAGGCAAAAAGATAAAAGATGGTTTATATCTTAATTCCAAGCAAAATTAAAACGTGTAGTGATTGTGTGGGCGAGGGGAGGTAGGGTGGGCAGGATCATCTCAATAAATCAACAGCGAGCTCTAAATGGGGGGATTTTTGATTGGGGGGTGTACTTAAATAAAGAGGGTACCCATTACAATGTGATTTGGAGAGGCAGAGGGATTCAGAGGCAGACACATAATAAGAGTCTGACTTGGTGTGGTTCTCAAACTACGTTATGTTTCAACAGATGGCTCTGTATATTTTTTAATGTTGCGATCGAGTTGGGGGTCAAGGCAAAGAAAGAAGGAGCAGGATTGGATTCCCACATTTAAGACTGCGGGGGGGGAGAAGTGAGGGGAGAGAGAGAGAGAATGTTAAATTTGTTTTTGTATTTCTTTTACTTGTCTCTGTCAATAAACTTGATTATCTTTTTTTTTCCATTTATTATTACCGTGTGTAGTATTTTGCTTGCAGCGATGATCCTTCAACATGCATTGGATTGGCTACTTATTGTTTATTTCCCTTTAGGAATTAAGGGCGGTGTATAACCACTCCTTCTGTTTTATTCTCATAACAGTCGTGTGAGGTACGTTGTAGGACAAGAGGAAATGGCTGGTCCAGCATCACCCAACAAGTTTCATGGCTGAGTGGAAATTTCTAAGTTCCCTCTCTCCCCTCTAGCCCTACTGACGTTCTCTGAGAGCATGGAACGTTCATAAATGTTCTAGCTTCTCTGACAACTAAAGTCTCAGAATGTTTGTGGTACAATTCATATTAGGAAGAGGAACGCTGTTGAGATGAAGTTGTACAGAACGGGAATTCTGTCTGTCTGCAGCTTCTGTTGCTGCAGTATTTGTGAGCTGATCATCAAAGAAGGCTGAATAACTCATTTTACCTTAAGACTGACCATGCAAACTTCTTGACTTCAGCATCAAGTAAGACTTGCCTTGTCCTGGTTGCTTGTTGTTACATCCTGACTAGTGAAGAGGTCTGAAAGCCTGCATATTTTTCCGGTGCTCTTTTGAGTCGGCCCATGTTGTGGTAGCTCTAGTTCTTGAAGAACCCATGGGCAAGAAGCTTCAACAGCCAATACCTTTTCACCTGCATTGTCACTTTCTCTGAGTTGCTGCCACTGCTACACAGAGGATTGTGAGCTAACAAACAACAGCGTCTAGGGTTCCTTTACATGTCCACCACTGTCTGGGTCAGTTCAAGAGGTGGGCAGACAAAGAAGCTGCAGTGATGAAGAGTAGTTCCAGAAGGCCACCTTGCTGGGATAAGGGCCACTCATAAGTGCCTTATCCTGCCACACCTTGATGTAGGTAGGGATATCAGTAGGGATTTCAATGCTGATGGCAATTAGAGGTGAAGATTGCAGGATTCCACCAGAGCTGCTGGTGGTGGGAGATCTCCCTGGAGCACGCCGAAAAGATCTTCCAAAAACTCAGTTATTTAATTATGTTTTCATAGTACTCACAGAGTAGCTGAGCTGGACCTTGCGGGATGCCTGATTCTGTGCTGTTTGTCCCTTTGAAATGATAAGTAACTTGTCTCTGAGCCCTGAATTAGTTGACAAGGGTTGAAATGCCAAAGAGCATCATGCACAGAAGTCCTGTACAAGCATAACACCAAAACTGGAAATACAGTGCCGCTACGCAGAGAAGAAAGAATGCACAACCAGAAAAATAAAGGGGAAAAGGATAGAAAAATAATATACCCGCAGCATACCTGGGAAATACCACTCAGGGACTGCGCTGGTAACAGTGCTCAGATACTGCTAACATAAAGAGCTAATGAACTTGTGCCAGGGACATGCTCCCAGGAAGCACCTCTGCAACTCAACATCCACAGAACACAAGGCAGTGAAAGTGTAGTGCCTTTGGCTCAGTCAGTTCCCGTGGCGTAACCTGTCCTTACGCACCTTAAGAGGCACCATCGGTTTTTCCTGAACCTTTAATTTCTGTGCGGCAGGCCGAAATTAAGCCCTCTGAGGAAACAAACCGACAGAGCCGGCACGTTTGACCCAGGCAAGAAAAGATGGGACTGGTAACGTGACGGCCATCTTTAAATATCCGGAGGGCTGTTGTGTAGAAAGTGGAGTGAGCTTGTTTGCTGCTGCTTCAGAGGACAGGACCCAAACCCAAACGGATTCAGATTGCAAGAAAGGAGATTACAACTAAACATTAGGAAGAACTTCCTGATGATATCAGCTATTAAACAGTCAAACATTATGTCAGAAGGTGGTTTTTTAACTGCTGATTCTAGCACCAGCAGGAGATTGGACTTGAATGCCCTTGGCATCACTTCCAAGTTTGCCCATCATTTATTCATTCAGTATTTATTAATCGGGGGCAATTCCTGCTTATACCTTAGAAGCTTGCTTGAAACAAAAGGCCTCTGCCTGCTGGCGAAAGGAAAACAAGGAGGGGGCCAGTCTAGCTTCCCATGGAAGAGAGTTGCAGAGAGTGGGAGCGGCCACTAAGAAGGCCCTCTCCTATGTCCTCATTCGATGAGCCTGTGACGATAGCGGGACCGAGAGAAAAAACCTTCCCCTGAGATCTTAAAACTCTAGCAGGTCACCTCATGGGCTTCCTTGGCCGAGCAAGGGATTCAAAGCCTGGTCCCCCAGTGTCCTAATCTAACAAATTGTTCTACTACCTTGGCTCGTATCTGCATTTCCAGGGCACGAAGAGCAAGGATCGCAGCTTCCCAAAATATGCAAAACCCCCCTGGCCAGAATCCTGTCCGTGACATAGGCCTGTGTAAGGATCTCTTATGCCGGTGTAAGGCACTGTTTAGAGCAGTGTGTTGTAGCTTTGAAAGCAATCTCCCTTGCTAGAGAAAGCTGTCCTGCTAACTCCTATGTAGCTTGAGAGCTGGCAGAACATCTTTCTCTTCCGACAGGCATGGCTTTTGCTGGCCCCCCCCCCCTTCCACGTCATTGGCGGCCATTTGATCTTTGCTGCCACACCACCACCTTCCCCAGTTTGGTAACGCCAGCATGCTGGAACTGGACCCTCATTTTACAAATGGAGGACAACTGCAATGTTAAAACATGTTAATGCAGCAGAAAAGAAAGGATTGGAGTTGCCACCTTTTCTTGGCAGGGCTCCTGGACCTTTGCCGGTGGAAAGCTCTGTGGTGATAAAAACGAAGGCAGAACTGTCCTGATTTGGTAGAGAGAGTCCCAATTAATTGTCTTCTGTTCCACTTTTTGGTGGCTTTTAAAATGTCCCAATTTCTCTCTCTTCCTCTCACCTTTCCTGTTTGTCTTATCTTGAGGCTGGCAGAAGCCAGATCACACTGAGACCATTTCCGCACTGGACTGTTATAGCGCTATTATTCCACTTTCAACATCCTGTGGAATCCTGCCCCTCCCGAAACTGCAAACCCCAGGATTCCATAGGATGTTGAAAGTGGAATAATTGCGCTATAACAGTCCATGCAGAAATGGCCTAAGTTGTGGGGAAAGGATCCCTCTGCACCACTGTCTAGCAACAAAGACACAACACTTGTGGCAACCTCGGTTTTTGCTGAGCAGCATTTGGGATGGACAAGATCCTGAAAAGATGTGCGGAGGTTGCCAAAAAGTCAACCCAGCAGGGCTGTGATTGCTATGGCCAGCAAGGTGTATTAGTTTGGTTTACACAATTTACACCCTGGAATTCCAGGTGGCTTGCAACAAGATAAAAAAACAGGTACAAATAAAAGCACAATATGGTTTTAAGGTGGGCTGCAAAAAATATTCATTTTTTAAAAAATAATTGTTTTCCTATCAAGGCAAAGTTTCTTCATTCTTGAGCAATGAAATTGGGTGGCATAGCCCCTCACAGTGTTCACCTGCACAGAAAAAAAATGTGTTGTTCACCTGCACAAAATGCTCCTGTAAGGGAATTCTCGAAGCACGCATATAATTCAATTTGATCATTAGGTAACCAAAAGAAAAATCAACAATAAGCAATCAAACAGTACAATAAAACTGCAAACCCTAGGATTCCATAGGATGTTGCAAGTGGAACCATAGCGCTGTAACAGCCTAGTGCGGAAATGGCCTTAGAGGTCTCAGAGTCCTTCTGTGCATCAATAAATCAGCATTTAATGTTTTAGCATAGTCTGAGCGTTGGACTACGATCCCAGAGACCAGAGTTTGACTCCCCGCTTGGTCATGGAAACCCACTGGATCACCTTGTTTGTGGCACACACTCTCAGCCCCAGAATGCCCTGTGATAGGTTCGCCATAACCTGGAAACAACTTCAAGGCACACAATAGCAGTCAGTATTTTTGTTCAGTCCCTTAGTATTGTGTTTTAGTTTCAGTGGGGTTGTTTTAATTCCCTTCTTTCTGCTTTTTCCTTTTCTCAATGTATGTTTCTTTGATTGCGAATGAGATGGCGTCGCGGGCAATGAATAATTTCTAAAAGCCCCAATGTCCTGCGCATCTGCTGCGGTTCACCATAGGGCTGGTCAGCTCCCTTGTCGGACGGTTCTCTTCCACCAGATGGCAGAGGCTCCCTGGCCTCCCTCCGCGTGTTATGAAGCTCACCTAGGCACAGAAGGTTTTTTTAGAATTACCAACCAGCGGGCGGAGTGTTGGGAGAAGTGTCTAGCTTTATAAAGACTTGCTCTTGTCTTCCAGAGGACCAGCCCTTCCTATAGAGTGGGAGACCAAGCTGAGGACGGTCGGCGGGTTTGCGTCTGCCCCGCGGAAGCGGTCCTAAGCTAGGAAGCACGTCGCAAACGCATTTTCGTCCCACGGCAGAATTGGTGTCCCAATATCAGACGGATTGTCCGGCTTCATTCTACGCCATGGAAGCCTGGTGACTCCCTTTGGCTTCTCGGGAAAATAGCTGCTCCCAACCGGTGACGGCCCAATTTCAGAAACGGGCGACGGGCGGTTAAATTCAACGCTGGACTCAGACCGTTGCCCGTTTTGGTGGGTGAAATTGGGCTGAAAATCACCCTTTTTAAAAAAGAAGAAGAACCGGAAAGAAAGTGATTCCAGGATTTTTTTTTTTTTGAAAAAAAAAATTAATAACACACACACAATATTCCTTTGTTTTATTTTTTTTTTCCCCTCTCTCGACGGGATTTTGGAATGCTGGGCTCCGTCAAAATGGAATCGCACGACATCTCTGAATGGACTTCATACTATAACGAACCCACAGAGGTAAGTCAAGTTGAAATGTTTTGGAACAGATCAAAAAATAATAACCGTGAGGTTGAAAGAAGCAGCACCGGTTTTACTGGGAGGGAAGCTGGCATTTCATTTCTTTTTGGGGTCTAGCACGTAAAATAATATGACAGAGGAAACTCAGGGAGTGGGAGCACATGCGCTGTGTGGCTCGCTCTGGCGTGTAACTTCTACTCAAATATACAGCTCAGTCCATTGGTATAAGGAATAGAATCTGGCTTAAAAACCCAGAGGAAACAAAACAAGGTATGACTGTGTGAAGCGGTTAGGGCTCATGGAAGTCAGCGGTACTTCAGAACCCGAGAGTTACCTCCCGAGATCCTCTCAGTCTCTACTTACTCCACTATCCTTTCCAATCATGGTAGGGGAGATGCTTCACCACCAAGCCAAGAAAGAACGAGGAATGTTCAAAGTTGTTTTTCCTTAGCATCTGGTATTTGGTGGCACACTTAACATCCACCGGCTCTGTCAGTTCTGCTCAGTTCTCATAGCCTGAGCTTGGAAAAGTTGCTTTTTCGGATGACAGCTCCCAGAATCCCCCCAGGTTGTGCAGCCAGTGGCTTCTAGAAGCTGCCACCCAAAAACCTAGGGACTGTCATCCAAAAAAGGTCATTTTCCCCAGCTCTGTTTGCAGTGAGAGGTGAAACGTTCTCTATTCTGTAAGATTCAGCCTAATCATTTTCCGTACTATATTGGTATAACGACCGTAAACAACCCTTCAAATAAAAAATGCAATGTAATACATCTAAACACCGCAAGGATCTGTGTCCTCCTGGTGCTTTGCATTCTAAAATGTTACAGCCCAGCTTTCCTCAACCTCATGCCTTCCATTGGGTTACAATTTCCATCACCTCCAGCCACACAGCCAGCAAAGGTGGTCGTATCAAGGAACGCAGATTATGTCTACATTTGCAAAACCCGGAGGCCTTCAACATTATGTTGAGGATACACCCTGCACCCATTTTGTGGGGGAGGCAGAATCCTAGATGCTAAACATTATGACACTCTTTTCTAATCCTGGGGCTGCTGTTGCATCTTTCCAGCTTCTCCATCACAGTCACCTCTCCCGCAGTTAGAAAAATTTATCACCCATTTCACGTCAATCTCTCCTGTTCTCCCACTGACTGTTGCCGCCATGCGACTTTTAAAATGGTGCTCCCCGAGACTTTCGGTAGTAAAAATGCTTTCTTCTGTTTGTGGGTAGGGTAGGTGTATCGAAATTGAAAGATTTATTCTGTCGGGAAACGTACCAAATTTAACAGCCATATTACTTTGCTGCCTGGCCAGTTGGCTCCCGTAAGTTTAGAGGTAATCGACCGTTGTGCGATTCGTAACGCCGGTTTCCAAAATGGCTGTGCAAGCCAAGAGTGGACAGTTAGGGACACGCAAGAAGCCTCAGGGCTGCCCTGGTACATGCGATTAGCTGGGCTTCTTCAAAACCACCAGACCATACAGACTCAATATACTGATCCAAGAATCTGGAAAAGTCCCACCAGAATGGCTTCTGACCATGCTGGGTGGGGAATTCAGAATGTGATAGTGGAAAAGTGATCCCTCTGCCCAAGCCATTGAGGGCCGCTCAGCTGCCTCTGGCTGGAAACGTGCGGTGGGTTGAAATACAGAATAGTAGCTTTTTAAAAGGACATTTTCCATGTTCCAATCTCACTATGGTGTACAGCCTTCTGCCAGCCAAATGTGCTTTGTGCACAAGGATCTAAGCTCTATTCCATCTCTCTCTTCCATTCAGTTCCTTGAAACTCTTGGGAAGGAACACATAGGAAGGACTGTCCTTTGGGTTGCTCCAAACATGTCCATTCTGGCGATAATCCTTCCCTACGCAAGTGACTCGCATGCACATCTCTAAGCAAGACTGGAGCCATTTCCGCACGAGACTGTTGTAGCGCTACGATTCCACTTTCAACCTCCTATGGAATCCTGGGGTTTGCAGTTTCGGGAGGGGCTGGCCGGCCCCTCCCGAAACTGCAAACCCCAGGATTCCATAGGAGGTTGAAAGTGGAATCGTAGCGCTACAACAGTCTCGTGCGGAAATGGCCTGAAACTGCCAATTTGATACTTGCTTCCTTGGGAATAAGTCCCACACAAGAGAACTTCCTTCTTAGCAGACGTAGGATCCCTCTGTTAGTCTGTGACCCTGGGCCACTCACTAGAAAAAGCTAACTCAAGACAGTGGAAATTAATCCTGCGTCAACATAAATCTCTCTTTCTCTCCGGGCATCTCCCAAATACGAAAAGTCAGGGCCACCCAAACAACGGTTAGAGACTCAGGACTGACGAAAGGAAATGCACCAGCTGGCATTTGGAACTCTTCCCTACAAGGTATAGTGAAGGGGTTTGTTCTTTTTGAAAAGATTAGGTAAAAATGCAGTAAGCTAGAGCCGAAAATAGCTTAGTTCCTATAGGAGTATAAGGTGGAAAAATGCCCTCCATGGTAGTGGACCTCTGAAAGCAAAATGACACCAGCATCTTTGCAATGTCCTTTTTGTGGGATGTTAAAAGGTATCGGGGGAAAAAAAAGAAACCGACCAGATGTGAGTCTAGATGGATAGGTTTTTAGTCTTGACGCAGTGAAAAGATCCCCCCATTCAGTGCAGGTTTGGAATTCCAGGTTGCCAATGTAAAATTAAAAACTGAAAAGATTCCCACATTCAGTACAGGTTTGGAACTCCAAGTTGCCAATGTAAAGTCGTCATGGGAACGTGGCTTTGAATTGGGCCGAAACACGGCCTCTTGTACGTTTAAGTTGTTAAGGAAAAGGCATCTCGTGTCACGGAAAGCATGACCTTTGCAGAGGGGACCACGGGCCACAGATTCCCACATCACTGAACCATCCCCAAAGAGCCCAGCCATTGCTAGCAGCAAGCGCTGCCTTCAGGCAAAACTTTCTGCCCAATATTCTGGAAATAAGGAGACAAGCTGAAGGAGATTCCCTCGGCAAACAGGAGGCAGGGAAGGGGTGGTCCACGCAGCCGCGTACGTCATTTAATCTCTGATTGCTTGATGACTCTTATTTATTTAGAGACTTCTCTCGTGCTTTCTCAAAACATGCTCAGTACAGTGAACAAGCACACAACTGGGAGAACGGTCGTCATCCCCAAAGTTACTCTCAGGACAAAGTGCCGCTGAAAAGCCTTAAAGAGGCAGAAGTAGCCAGAAGTGCCTTCTCTGGTTAACTGCTCTAGAACGTAGCCAGAAGCAGCCAGAAATAGTTTGTTGAATTTTGAAATAGTAAGTTGTTTTTTTTAAAAAAAAAATAGGAGTCAACCCAATAACAGTCTCTGACCCAATGGATTAATACTAAAAAAAAAATAACATAAATATTAGCATCATTGTGTGCCTTTAAGTTGTTCCCGACTTGTGGTGACCCTAAGATGAAGCTGTCACAGGGTTTTCTTGGCAAGATATGTTCAGAGGGCGTTTGCCTTGGGCTTCCTCTGAGGTTGAGAGAGTGTGACTTGCTCAAGGTCACCCAAGGAGTTTCTATAACCAGGCAGAGATTCAAACCCAGACCTTCAGCGTCACAGTCCAATGCTCAAACCACTACCCTGTGCTGGCTCGAAGAACTAGCAATGATCTCTAGATCAGAACAATTAGCATGAGAGAGAAAGATGTGGATCGATCTATCTATCTATCTATCTATCTATCTATCTATCTATCTATCTATCTATCTATCTATCTTTCTATCTTTCTATCTGTTTATCTATCTATCTATCTATCTATCTATCTATCTATCTATCTATCCATCCATCCATCCATCCATCCATCCATCCATCCATCCATCCATCCATCCATCCATCCATCCATCTATCTATGGCCTTTTTTTATTACCTCCCAACCCACTAGGACCCCCAAGGAATATAAAATGGTAAAAAAACATGTAAAACAGTAAATATAATACTGAAGCAAAATTCAAAACAAACTAAAAACTCTCCTTTTAAAAAAAAATAGATGTAAAATCACAGACAATTTTTTAGAAGTCGAAAACAGCCAGAGAAACCGTTTCTAAGTCTAACCCTCCTCATTTTAAAGCCCAAAGGCCAATTGAAACAACACAATTTTAGCTGTGTGCTGGAAACTCACAAGGACTGGAGCCAGCCTGACGTCCTTCGGGAGGGAATTCCAGAGTTGTGGTTCTGCTACGGACAAAGCCCTGTCGTTGCAGCTTTATATGAATTGAATACTATTTCAGGGATTTAACACTAGATTAAATTAAGTCAAATCAAATAGCATGGAGCATTGCTGTCAACACAGAAAACACAAAGAGAAGACTCCCACCCGATTGTGCTGGAACTGTTAGTCTCGTTTCCCAGGGCTGATTTACAGTGTGCTAACAGAGTGAATGTATCTTTGTTTCTAAACTTGAGGGGTGAAAAACTATAGATGTACACAGTATGGGCATAGTGAGGGAAGAATCAGGTCGGTATCTTACAGTCTTCTTCTTTTAAGGAGAAGAGCATCTAAGTGGCAGAACCACAAACAAAGGCACAGAGTATGGAAATATTACTTTTTTGGGCATGACTCCCAACAGTGGCCATACTGGCTGAGGACTGTGGCAACTGTAGTCCAAAAATATGATTTCCCCAAGGTTGCTTTACAGGCTTCTCCCATTTATCCGACAGGCTCCGGTACAGAGCGCTTTCAGAAAATGGAATTGGTTGAAAAGCAGAATCCATGTACTGTACTGTAGGGAGCACAAAAGACTTATGGAGGTTCCTCTGGGACTGACCGGGCCACACGTGGCTTGCAAAGTCTCTCGGCTGGTTTAGCAGCTTCTCCCCTGCAAATTACTTTGCAAGCAGGGCGTGCGTGGAAGCACTTCCAAGTGAGACTCTGTAGGCCAGAAGAACTGATGAAAGAGTGGAAGTCCCACCAAGTTTAATGGAACTTGTCCTTAATTTGGAAGTGTTACGAGAGCGAGTTGTCCGATAAGGAGGCACACTGAAAGGTGTTGGTTTTCCATAGTTACCGTTGCCTTTCTCACCACAGTATAGGTGCAGAATGATAGGGATGGTGTTAACAGGGAACTCAATTCTCGGAGTGCCTGTCCTTTCAGAGCTGAAATGGTACCATCTAAGTATAAAAAAGAGATGTCAGCAGGCTGGGCAAGGAGCCAAGGTTTGCAAAAGTATAAAAAACAACGAGTGGGCCAATGTGAGGAAGGGCAAAATAGCCCCACGAGAGGCTCACTGGTCACAGAATGCCGGTTGGCTGTTTTGCAGGGAGGACTACAAACCAGAGGTAGAAAGGGTTGGGATGGATAAAGGCCGGTGCTCCTGGTCGGAGAAAGAAGAACCAGCCCTGAAAAGCCAGTGGCCAACCAATGGGAGTAAAATTGGAATGGGTCCTATCATGGACTGGGGTAACTCAATGGGCCACTGCATGGCAGCAGGTTGGACTCAGTGGTCCTGGTGGTCTCTTCCGCCTCTACGATTCCAAATATATCCTCAACACCTCCGCCGTGTTAAGATGCATAATCCTTTTAGCTCTCATGATCTAGAAACCCATCTTCTTGCCCCCAAGCGTCGTCAGCCAGGAAATCTGCACTTGGTAAACGTGTATTGGTTCCTGTAGTCAATTTACACTTAATTGAGCCACCTCTGCAGGAAGCAATGAGGACGGAAAGTTACCTCTGGGGCAATTTGTTTCGCCCGATTTTCTTTTCATTCGGTGCCAGAGGTAAAATAATCCAGATTGCATCACACCCAGCAATGATAGATTGCCCAATAACCATCTCCTTCAGTCAGATTTCCAGAGGGGTGGCTTTAGCAGCAAAAATGAGAATATCTTGGCCATTTCCGCACGACACTCTTATAGCGCGATGATTCCACTTTCAACCTCCTATGGAATCCCGGGGTTTGCAGTTCCGGGAGGGGCCGGGCGGCCCCTCCCGGAACTGCAAACCCTGGGATTCCATAGGAGGTTGAAAGTGGAATCACCGCGCTATAAGAGTGTCGTGCAGTGCTTCAAGTGGACTTATGGGGACCCTCTCCTGGGGTTTTCATGCCAAGATCGATTATTTAGAGGGGTTTGCCACTGCTTTCCTCCGAGGCTGACAGAATGTGATTTACCCATAAACATCCAGTGAGTTTCTCCGGCTGAGTTGGGATTCAGACATTGCTCTCCCCGAGTCCCAACTAACGTTCAAGCCACAACACCACGGTGCCTCTAACAAGATCCTCTGGCAAATTAAAAGCTTAACAATAAAATATAATGATCTCTTTGGATTCCACCAGACACTTGGTTGCTTTTATTCTTCATCTGGTTAAAGTAACTCACGTTTATCAAATGGGAACAGCCTTTCTGGCAGAGGCTGTTCCCTTTTATAAAAGTAGAAATTCAGAGAGATAACTAGAAATGTATGCAGTTAAACACGATGCTTAGCTGACATTTCCACAAGCTACGCCTGTTTTCATGCCCCAGTTATGGAATGCCAGCTCTGTCGAGTCTCGACTGGCATCGACATTGATTTCGTTTTGGTGCTAGGTTAAAACGCTTGCATCCAGCTTGTATGCGTACTTGGTTTTAGTGTGTTTAAATCTGATAAGTCTAACATGTTCTTAAATGCTGCGTAATCTTTTACTGGTTCACATCTTAAAACTAATTAAATTGATTTTGTTGTACATCACCCTGAAAACTTTGAATATAGAACGGGATATAAATATTTCAATAAAATAAATAAACAATAAATTAATGGATTAACCTAACCACTGAAATTTAAGTAAAACTGCCTAATACCAAATTAGCTACCTTTTAAAGTTGTTGTTGTTATGTGCTTTCAAGTGGGCTCTGAGTTCCCTTATTATTGGGTTGTTGGCTTTTTTAAGGAGGCAGTATTTATTCAGAGGGTGTTTGCCATTGGTTTCTTCTGAGGCTGTGAGACTGGGCCTTGCCCAAAAGTCACCTAGTGGGTTCTGATGGCTGAACAGGTAGACGTTTGCGCGCTGGGCCATTTCCACACTAGACTGTTATGGTGCTATTGTTCCACTTTCAACATCCTGTGCAATCCTGGGGTTTGCATTTTAGGGAGGGGCCTTAGACGAACCCACCTCCAACCCAGCTCAAACCACAGATTACCAAAAACAGCAAAAATGGGGCCCATCTACTGCTTAAGCTGACAATGATTCATTTAATACACGGGTACGATATAAATAAGAAATCAAGTTCCAAAAATCCATCTCTCGTAAAAGTCTCCCATAAAGCATCCACACAGAAGGAATGTTGTAATGTCCAACTTTCGGTGATTACATCAAGCATCTCATAAAACTTCCATACAATGATAATATTATTATTGATTACAGGGTGATGAAGACCTATGTCGAAATGTCTGCAAAGTTTCCTGGGGTTGATTGGTTTTACTGTTTTATGAGACCCTTGATGTGTTCACGGATTTTTGGGACCTGATTTCTTATCTATATCGTATCTAGTATTAAATGTATTGCTGTCGGTTGAAGCAGTAGATTAGACCCATTTTTGCTGTTCACCTGAGGGTCTCCATGAGCGGAAGGCACACCACAGCAACAGCAAGGCATCTAAGAAAATTCACCAGCGGCCAGCCGAGGTAGCAGCTTCTTAGCCCACTTCCGCACTACATTCTTATAGCGCGATTATTCCACTTTCAACATCCTATGAAATCCTGGGGTTTGCAGCTTCGGGAGGGGGCCGACCCCTCCCAAACTGCAAACCCCAGGATTCCACAGGATGTTGAAAGTGGAATAATCGCGCTAGAAGAATGTAGTGCGGAAATGGCCACAGTCTTCTCTATAACAGTAGCATTACAGAATGAAAAATGCTACCAGGCAAATTGCACAAGTCTGCTCTTAATTTTCAGGACCGCTCGTTCAAATTGTTCCCCGCTCATCTCCATTCCCGTCCCATTAAAACCAACAAGAGGCTCGTCCGTCACATTTATATTGATCAGGATTTCAGCCGAAGTTGAATTTACTGGTTAAACTGATTTTATACTTGCAGACCCACAAAACAATGGGTAGAATTCAGGCTGTGGGTCATTGCAGCAGTTAGAATCGCCCTTCCTGTAGATTAATATACATTTATTGCTGAATATTTTACAACTGGGCCACTGTCTCTGAGTCACTTGAAAGCTCTGGATTAATATGTAACTTTGGTGCGGCTCCAGACAAACATCATTCTTGTTCCGGCTGGTGAGGAGTTCAGTATAAGACAAAAAGTTTACAAACTAGGTAATCAATCTGTTGGAGAAGAGGTCGGGTGAAGCGTCGGCCAATGAGCCTAATAAGTCTGCATTCTTGGCACCTTGGCTAAAATAACAAAAGTTACGGTATTCTTATGCACACAAATCGTCTGTCTTACATCCCAGTTCCTCATTCATGAACCTGAACTGGCTGCTGGTTATTTGTTTATTTATTAATTAAAATATTTATGCTGTTGGTGGCATGCCTTTGAGTCAGTTCTGACTCGTGGTGCCCCTGAGATGAATGTATCATGGGGTTTTCTTAGCAGGATTTGTTCCGGGAGCGGGGGGGCGTCATTGCTTTCCTCTGAGGCTGAGAGAGAGTGACTTGTGGAAGGTCAACCAGGGGTTTCCGTGGCTCCTGATGGAGCTGAACCGTGGTCTCTCCCAAAATATTTGTCCAGTGCTTAGACCGCTACACCTTGCTAGTTCTCTGAACCATTTATACCCCACCTTATAGCAGAAAGATCTCAAGAGTAGCTTGCAAATAGCAGTGAAAACAATAAAAAAATTAAATAAACTAAACTAAAAATTAATAAACTAAGCTAGATAAAATAAAACATAATGACGAGTTAAAAACAGATTTAAAGATTAAAACAACGTGCACCAGTATAGGGATGAGTCAATGAGGCCCAGTGATGAACTGCCACGTTTTCGCTCGGCTCCTAAATGAAACGGTGTCAGTCCGGCCTCCGAGGGCTCCGCTATTGGGGTGCCACGGCCGAGAAGGCCCTGCTCCTGTGGGACAAAACGGTGCATTGACCTCACCGGTGGGACTCAGAGGCGGGCCCCCTGCGGTTGCCACCAAGTCCCCTGCCATTTCCTCTTTTTACGCTGAGCCCCTCTGCCCCCATGCAGTGTGCACGCCCTCTGCAAACCCTCCTTCCTCTTCCAGGGTGAGGGCGCCCCGGACTGCACCTCGTCCAAGAGACCCCAAAATTGTGGATTGCTACCGGAGTTGGGGGAGGCCCTTGGAGAAATAGTAGCCCTGGCCACCTACGTAAGAGGCAAAAATAATCAAGAGCACCCAAGAGAGTCTCCGAGGAGAGCAGGAGGTACATCTCCAAATGCCCAGTGGACGGTATATTTATTTCTTTGTGTGTGTGCGTATTAGAACAAGCTCAACGCGTTTCAACCTGTATTTATATCTTTCAGTGGCCAATTATTGTTAGTCCGTCAGACGGAATGAGGTTTTGAGGTCCCAAAATTTCTGCTGCTAGGTAGCCTGTTGCCCCTGAAGAAGGCTGCTGAAATATATGCATAGGCCAAAACATGTTGGGCTTGTTCTAAAACAAAACAATAAAAACCAACTACTGAGCGCTTGGAGATGCATCTCCCCCTCTTCTTCCTTAGATTAAATAATGACATAGTCAACAGAGGTTGGAAGTTTTGTTTTTCTTTGTTCTTCTCGTCGTGTGCCTTCAAGTCATTTCCGACTTTTGGTGACCCTAAAGCAAACCTATCATGTGTTGTTGTTTTTTTCCTGGGGCTGTGTGTCTGTGAGACGCAGCCAAGTGGGTTTCCGTGGCCAAGCGGGGAATCGCATTCTTTGGAGTACAACTCTCCAAATTCCCAAGACAGCATATGGAGTTGCACTGCCAAAAAAAAGTGGGGGGATTATAAGATCTATGACTGTTGGCTCCCTAGGTTTCGGGTTTTCTCCAAAGTAGGGACGCTGAGCTGACCTGCAAGAATTCTTGCATCGTGAAAAGGTGCGCGGCCCACGCCCAGCATGACAAAGGCCTGAGTACGGGAAAGTGCACTGGGCCTTAGATATGAGATTGTCTGACGGGTGTGTCTAGAAATGGGAATAATCTTGATAAAGATGATTTCACCATTCACGCACTTTAAAAAAATATGAAAGCATGTAGTGTGGGGTATGCAATGAGACTAGAATATTCACAATAGCGTTGGCTCGGGAGGAACAGGGAGGGAGAACTGCCGTGAAACCAGGGAAGTGATAAATTTTTATGGGGGAAAGGCCTTTGAAAGAGGTGAGGTTGCGGATTTACACTCAGGTTCTAAAGCCACTTAAAAAAAAAAAAGAACGGTAAGGATATAAATGTATAAGAAATCAAAGAAGAAATCATGTAACTGTTCTTCTCTCTGTGAGATGGAAATTGTGTTGGTAATGGAATGTAAATAAGCAATTTCAACTGGAAGATTTAAGCATGGGAGTGTGAGACAAAATTTCAATAAAAATTATACAAAAAAAAAAAAAGAATGTACAGAGGGAATCAGAAGAAGGAAGAGTTTTGTGGATGAGAGTTTTCTGCTTGAAAAGCCATGCTGGCTCTTGGTGGCCAAAAAGGGAAATGAAGGGAAGGGGGGTGTTAAAAATTAGGATAAGGGTTTGGAAAAGTTAGTTGGACTAAATCTCCCACAATCCCTGAGTGCCCCTGCTGACTGGGGGATTCTGGAAAGCGTAGTCAAAACAGCTTTGCGGGATTAACTTTTCCAAAGTCGGATGGTGATTGAATGACGTAGGATCTCCTGCCAAAGCTTTTTTTTTAAAAAAAAAAAATTATCCCAGATAATTTCCTGCTCCCCCTGAAGTATATAGCGTAGGTGGGAGGTCTGATTGGGAGAGGAGGTCTCTCGGTGAACGAAAAGGTTTTGCATCCAATAAACCCAAACTTGCTCCAAGCCAGCCCTGTTTTTGGATCTGACTGACCGAAATCTGCCTGTGCCTAAGGAGTGTGGCTAGGCTGTTTGGCCAGTATGGGTGGGTCCTAATCTACTCCAAAGCCTCGAATTTTGGAGGAAAATATTTAGAGGACTGACTTATTGGCCATTTCCGCACTAGCCTGTTATAGCGCGATGATTCCACTTTCAACCTCCTCTGGAATCCTGGGGTTTGCAGTTCCGGGAGGGGCCGGCTGGCCCCTCCCGAAACTGCAAACCCCAGGATTCCAGAGGAGGTTGAAAGTGCAATCATCGCGCTATAACAGGCTAGTGCGGAAATGGCCATCGTCTATCCTGAAAAGGAGTGCAAATGTTTCTACAGTGGACAGAAATCTGAAATTTGCTACACGTGTGACTCATGAGATACTACCGTTCAGTAGAAATGACTTTTGGAGAACCTATCATAAATCTCATGCGCAGAGTCAGTTTTGATTATAGCCTCCTATAATTCCTGGAATCCACCAACAAAGGACAATATGGCACTCCTCTCTACTTCCACATGTTGTACAGAAACCAACCCCAGCGGCAACCAGGAGTTGCAGTCCGGGGAAAAAGAATAACTTGTCCAAACTTTGAACTTTGCAAGGAATAATAGCCAGGTGCAGTGTTGTGATTTAAGTGCTGGAACGGGACTCCCGGAGAGCGGGTTCAAATCTCTGCTCAGCCATGCAAACCCGCTGGGCGACCTTGGGCACGTCACACTCTCTCAGCCCCAGAGGAAGGCAAAGACAAACCCCCTCTGAAGAAATCTTGCTGAAAAAGCCGTATCACGGGTTCATCATAAGTCAGAAACAACTTGAAGGCACACAAAACAACAACAAACAGCATTGCTGCATGAGTCTTAAAATGTGCTGAGGACTGGATTTTAAGCCATCCAGTGTGCACACAAATGAACGAAGCTGGATCTACTTCTGAGTAATGTTCAGTGGAGTTGTGTATGTATTGAGAATTACAATCATTATATCCCAAAGGCATAGAGTTAGGACATTTCCGCACAGCACTCTTATAGCACGATGATTCCACTGTCAACTTCCTATGGAATCCTGGGGTTTGCAGTTCCGGGAGGGGCTGGCCAGCCCCTCCCGAAACTGCAAACCCCAGGATTCCATAGGAGGTTGAAAGTGGAATCATCGTGCTATAAGAGTGTCGTGCGGAAATGGCCTTAGTTTTGGGATGGCTGATGAGTCCTATGAAATACTGATTAAACTGGAATAAGGTGACAGGTATCCCTTTAATGCTTTTAAACCAAACCTTGTATATGATAAAACTGCCACTGGCTGCCACTGTTTATTAGAATTTATGATAGGTAGAAGTTTTTATCCTGTTCTTGCAGGGGCCTACACAAGAGTGGCTTAAACCAATTAGAAACCTCAACAACCTATAAAACAAAATATTCATTGAAAATAAAAGTAAAAGAGAAGGTGAAATTGCTGGTAAAACACAGTTTGTAAATAAAATCCGCTTTGTCTAAAGGCATTTTTATAATCTAAAGAGACAGCATGGTATACTGGCTTGTAGAGCAGGGTCACACTCTCTCAGCTGCAGAAGCAGGCAAAGGTAACCCCCGCCGAACAAATCTTGTCAGAAATACCCTATGATAAGTTCACCTTAGGGTCGACATAAGTCAGAAATGATTTGAAGGCACGTAACAAGAACAATTCTATAAAGGAATATGCTCAGTTTTCTGGATTTTATAAGTTGTGATCTAACTCGTGGAAATGTAAACCTGGGAAGCGATTGCCGACTTTAAGAAAAAAAAATAGCACTGCACCTGCACTTTTATGCCAACAACAAGCCAGACAGAAATTCAACAGGTGAAGCTTTTCCAGCACAGAACGAATAAGGGAAAAGGGCTGTCTGCTGTGCTTTGATTTTTGTCAGCTAGCAGGAGCAGGGAAACATCTGGCGACCCTACGTGATTCAGGTCCTCCTGCGGGCAGGTCAGAAAGAAAAGGCTTATTGCAAGCCCAGGTGGTGTTGACGCCTCTCGCCCCACTGGAGACAACGGCTCTTTTCTCTCCCCCTTCGCAGTGGACCAGTTTGCCATCCCTTCCAGCCCCCAGACTTTTCAGAATTGGCCCAAAGTTTCCCATGCAAGGAAAATCAACTTAATTTTAGCACCTTCTGTGGTCTTCGTGGAATGGAGCAAACAGAAAACCTGCTGAGCAGGATGTGCAATTTGTCCAGGAACCAATGGGTGTCCACCAGAGGAAGGTGAGGCCAGGATATGGCTGAAGGGTGGAACCGGGCGGCGGTGGAGGAGAAGGAGGAGGACTTTTTTTTTTTTTTTTTTTTTTGGCTCAACCAATTCTCACGAAGTTAAGGTAGGGTTCTGCACAACAAGCAGCAGGATTTAATTCAAGCCGGGCTTCGAACAAAAGGGAGCTCCAGATTCGGTTTAACGGCGCGAGACTTCAATTTGGGGATAATGACCAGGACGATGACACCGTGCAACTGATGACTTAGGGTTGCCAAATCAGGACTGTGCCAGGCCCCAAGAGTTCTAAGGACCGGAATGTGAAACCTAGAGGTGACCACTTGCAATGGCACAGAAAGGGGAGGCCTGGTGCTGTTATAAGGGATAGCTCCTTGTTGGTAACGGTAAGCATGACGCATTAGGCGTCGGCCACGGTTGGAGAGAGCAAGCTAAATTGTTTAAAAAAAAAGCCAAGTCTCATTAATGAGGGATAGACACATTTTCAAGGCCCTGAGATTCTTCCCCCTGAGAACTGGAGAAGAAGGATCATGCCCTGATATCTGGCAGCCCTGACTGATATACATCTGGGAAGGGGAAAGAGAGATTCATGGACCACACGGGGACTTAAATGGACACCATTTCTGCACTAAGCTGTTATAGCGCGATGATTCCACTTTCAACATCCTATGGAATCCTGGGGTTTGCAGTTTCGGGAGGGGCTTAGTGCGGAAATGGTCCAGTTTTGTGGTCCCTGTCACAAGCCCTTCCAAAGAAAAATAAAGTGTCTTCCCATGTGCTTTTGCTCCTTCAGGAGCAGTGGTTTTGCACTGAAACCAGATGCAGCCTCCCCCAAAGCCTCAAAACGAAAACCAAAAAATGAATTCCCAGTCACTGTTTGTTTGTTTGTTTGTTTGTTTGCATGCATTTTTTGGAAAATTGCTTCCCAGATCCTCCAAAGCTGGTGTGATGTACATAGACCTTGTAGCATTAAAACCAAAAAAAAGAAGTTCCCTGCTCCAAGGGATTTACAGTATAAATGAAAACAACTGAGTAGTAGAGAGTCAGTGAGAGATGAGGAAAGCACAGTGAATTTGGGAGCTGCGTACAGAGTTAGGCTTCAGTTTACTTGGGATTATGGAAAGCTGGTCATTTATTGACACCACCCTGAAAGGAAGACGTTCTCAGGTTATCACACTGTGTATGTGTGTTGGGGAGAGGTGTATTTCCCTTTCTCAGCCTGATGTGGAAATGGCCAGGATTGAACCCAGGGTCCACAGTATGCCAAGTTTGTCCTCTGTGCAATGTTATCTCTTTTAATAATGCCAAAGCTAGATGTGATGTAGCACAGCCTCCCTTAAGTTGGTGCCCCTCTATCTCTCCCGGACCACATCATCTCCAGTCAGTATGGCCATTCAGGCTGGCTGGAGATGGTGGAGCTTTAGCCCATCCAGCCAGGTTGGAGAAGGCTAGTTTGGAACAAGTATACTGAAGTCTTTCTTCCTTGTTTAATAATGTTTAATAATGTCTGAGGGTGTGCTTGTATGAGTCAAAGGGGCTCAACTCACCCACCCCAAGTGCACAGTTAGGAATCATGCAATTCTACAGATGTGATTGGACTGCAATGCCCATTGTTCCTCCTCCTTCACTGTGCTGGCTCGGGAGTGCTGGGAATTGCAGACTAACTGCATCCGGAGATCCCCATGCTTCCCACTGTTTGCATCTGGGAATGGTCTTTCAGTCCTTATAATTTCCTGGGTTTAAGTCACCAGCAGGCAAAATACTGCTTTAAATCACAGATTAGAGACGGGGGGAGAGGGAATAGCCCATAGCTAATGGGGCAGGGGGCAGTTTGCTAATTTAGATCTGGGAAATGCCGTGGTTGATGCAAAGTTTTTAAAATGCTGGGTCAAAGACTCTATGGGGAACGTACATGCATACGAGCATTCATGTCACCCATCACCGCATGGTGACCCCATGAATTCCATAGGGTTTTCTTAGGCAGGGAATCCCAGAGGTGGTCAGTTCCTTCCTCTTAAATATAGCCCACAGCACCTGGTATTTGTGGACAGTCTCCCATCCAAGTACTAACCAGAGCTCACCCTGCTAGCATCTTCTTCATCCTCATCCTCCTCCTCCTCCTCCTCCTCGTCTATTGATGCAGCACCTTCACTTTATGTGGTGCTTTACAAGTAAAAGGACAACAAGACAGTTCCCTGCCCTCAGGCTTACCATCTCATGAAGTCACGACCAAAAAAGGAAAAGGGGGTGGCAGTGCGGGAGGGGAGTAAATCCAGTAGTGGCAGAGCACGCGCTGGAACCATCCAGTTTGTGACAGCTGCAAAGACAAGAGCAGGAAGGGCTGAGTTTTTACCCTCACAAGTTATTACTTTATGAGTAACAATGCTTTATGGGTCGCAATAAGCGAGAGAGACTCCAGTGCACAATACATGGCCACAACCAGGTGACAGGTGTGACGCAGAATCTCCATTTCAGGCATCGGTGTAACATCTCGCAGCCCAGTGGAGAGATCCATTCTCTGACACCCCTCTAGAACCCAAGAGGTTCACTGAGCCGTGCCGAAGGGCAACTGGTCCGTACCGATTACTGTCAGTTTTCCTGCTCCGTCCTTATACTTTCATGCATTAAAATAGCAGGCAAATTTTTCCCACCATTGCATCTGCAGGCAGAGGATGAGTTTATAAAAACACAAAACCCAAGTGATATCTTTTCAAAGTCTCTGACCTGAACTCCAATTAAAATGTCTGTGGCCATTTCCACACTAGCCTGTTATAGTGCTATTATTCCCCTTTCAACATCCCACGGAATCCTGGGGTTTGCAGTTTAGGTAGGGGCCTTTCAGTACTGGGATGGGTCAAGTGTATTACACGGGAGGATTTGCAGAATCCAAGCTCTGTGAAGTCTCTCTGGGCTAGAGTTGCTAGTTTAAGATGGGGTTCACCAACTGCCCTTGTCATGAGTCCTTTGATGCGTGCCTTCAAATTGACTCTGACCCATGGTGACCCGATATCCTAGAGTTTCCTTGGCTTCACTTCTGCAAAGGCGGTTTGCCATTGCCTTCCCCTTGGGCTGGGAGAGTGTGCCTTGTCCAGAGTCGGTCACTCTTTGGATTCTCAAGGCCGAGCAGGGCTCCAAACCTTGGTCCCTGAGAGTCCTAAGGTCTTTCCGCACTACACTGTTATACTGCTATTATTCCACTTTCAACATCCTGTGGAATTCTGGGGTTTGTAGTTTACCGAGGCCAAAGAACTCTCTGGATAAAGTGCAAACCCCAGGATTCCATAGGATGTTGAAAGTGGAATAACAGCACTATAACAATCTAGTGCGGAAAGGCCCTTAGTCCAGCACTCAAACCACATTGGTTTTTGTGGTGTAAGAGGTTAAACAATCTACTGCCTGATTTATTTGTAAGGGGCTCTTAAGAGTCAGTCAAAATGATTAGCAGTCAGTTCTTCTAAGTGATTCATTAAGGAAGTGTTGCAACCCTAGATAAAAAAAAAAAATCTATCAAGCACCTGTCTTGGTCAGAACTTGCAAAATTATACCTTTTTGATCTATAATTTCTAAGATGCCACAGCTACCAGGCTATGCTATGTAGAAGATTCTAGAAGTTGTTGTCCAAAAAAGTATCCCCCCAACTCCACAAGCTTTGGTTTTAGACCTTAATGCATGGGTGGGAAACATGCAGGCATCCAGATGAACCTCGACTGTAATTCCCAGTGTCTGTCACCATTGGCTAAGGCTGATGTGAGCTGCAATCCAACGATAAGTGGAAGGCCACAAGTTGCACACCCTTCCCAAAAAGAAGACAAGGTGATGTTTCTGGAAGAAAAGGGTATAAATGAAAAATAGGATAGGAGATTAATCTTGTGTCATCCCACTTCTTTCAGCTGCTTTTAAAATGTCCCAATTTGCTTCAATAACGGCAAATGGAGTTCAAAGAGCAAAAGTACTGTATTTGCTGTTGTGTAAGACTCACTTTTCCCCCCAAAAAAGTACTATTTGAAAATGCGGTTCATCTTATATGCCAGTGTGTCTTATATGCCTGCAAATAGTATTTACCAGTGTATAAATGTGGTGTGTCTTATGGGCGGGTGTGTCTTATAAACCAGCGAATGTGGTAGTTTGCATTCAGTTAATGCATCAGGGAGAAGAGAGGATGGGGCAGAATCTTGCCCTTCCCAGGCGGCTCAGACAAAAGCAAAATGCTGCAGCCTCTCCTGGTTTGTGTGTTCTTCCTTTTTTATTAATTTTTGCCATCGTGATCATGCTCTGATGTTGACCACAAAGGCCCCAGTTTTCATCTGTATGGGTGATGCTCAGCAACAGTCCCTGACTAGGCATGGTGCTTACTAAGCATAAGTCAGGCTGCATTGCCACATGGCTGATAGGTCAAGGTGTGGTGGCAATGCTGGTTTAATTAATCTGGTGTGATTATATACAAATCCAAGAGTGATCCTCTTTTTAAAGGTTTTGCAACTCTTTCTCAAGATTTTGCAAAATGCCTGTCTTCATTTGCATGGACTGGATGGGAGAGGACTCGGGAGGTTTGAATCCCAGTTTCCCAACAAAGGGGTGGGCTTCAGAGTCACCGCTGCCATGTTTCAAAGGTCTTCTTGCACACAGGAGGAGGACAGTTCCCTCTGTCCTTTTGAGAGAAGACCAAGCGCAGGGCTGGCTGCCAGACCCCCTCGCAAACAACAGATTCTAATGTCCAAGGCTGACTGTGCAGGGGGCAGGGAGGAAGGGTGAGGGGTGACGGCCCCGGCCTGGCTTGCACAACTCGAGAGTCTGCTTTGCTGTTTGGAAAGGATTTGGGGCTATCTGGGAGATGAGAGAGGCCATGGAAAAACTAAATCCTACACCCTCTGGAGCTGCAGTTACAGCAGCTTCCTCTGCAGATTTGCAAAACTTGCAGTGGAAAATGCTCCGTCTTGCTGCCTGCAAGTTAAAGGATGGACAAGGAGTTGCAAAACCTACACACATGAGATCCACTGGCTTTCCCAGAAAGATAGTTTTAGTTTTATCCAGTCCTCATCGGGTTTGCATAAACACATAAACCCAAGGTCATCAGAAGAGTCCTGAATTTTAAAAGATTTGAATCTACTTCTTCTTGGTCAGAATTTAAACTGAGCATGGAAAGGGTATGGGGGGAATTCCCCACTATGGGAACTGTGGTCCAAAAAGTAATTTTTCCAAACTCTGAGTTTAACATACTGCCCGCTGCACCATACACATGCTCCATGACCAAATTGTATGTAGTCCCATGACTTTATATATGGCTAATAAGTCTGGACCTTTATACTTTAAATTTAAATCAGAAAGTAAGTGTCTAACCCACAGGATTGTCAAGAAATGTTTGGAAGAATCTCATATAAATGGACAGGTGGAAGCCCATAACACAGCTTGCCTGTGAGGAAGACACAGCCATGTGAACTGGTGTGCCTGACCTAAATCACAAGTTATGGGCCCCATTGTGTTTGCTGTATACACACTAGTATGTAGTAGTCAACATCATAAAAGTGTATGGCATTGCCGTCTCTTTGTGACTCCATAGAGGAGAGATGCCAAAAATCACACATGTTCCTGCACACTTACAAGTGTATTTCTGTACTCCTTACATATTATGTCTTCGTAATATGCAATGCAAAGTGTGAGTGTGCTGTGTTGCAATTTGAATTGACCCTCAAAGCAGCCGGTACTGTTTCTCCAAGGCATTACAATACATTCTTCGTAAGTAGTTTCTCCACGGATCATAGCCAAGGGCTGCTGTCTCATCTGAGGGAAAGTTTCTTACTGGACCTCAGCAATATCTCCCTAGTAAATTCCAAGCACGTCAAAAAGGAGTTTCAAAACTGCCCCTGAAATAGTTCCCTTTAATCCAAGATAATGGAAGAAGGTTCAAAAGCCATCTGTTTTCTTGAAGACAATAGGAAACCGGCCTTGGTTGGGAGTGGGCTAATCTTCCAACTCATCCTAAGAGGGTTTTATAATGTTTGACTCACAAAACCAAGCTGCAAGACAGACACACCCGAGGCAGGCCTAGGGCAGATAGACAAGGACAGATCAGGTGGAAGAACTAGTCTAAAGCAGACTTTGGAAAAATTATTTTCAGACTATAGTTCCCAGAATCCCCTAGACAGCGAGCACAGGAGATTATGGGAGTAGTTGTACAAAAAGGTAATTTTTCCAAACTCTCAATCTGAAGTTCAGTTGAACTGTTAGATATTGTTCCTGTAGAGCAAAGCTGCACTTTACTTTGCTGTGAAGATGGCTAAACTGAGGCTGTCTTACTTTGGGCCTGGCATGAGATGATGTGACCCACAGATGATAAAGCTTTGTAACAGGAAGGCACAACCAAAATGATGTAGTGGTTTGAGCACTGGACGATGACTCTGGAGAAGAGGATTCAAATCTCTGCTCTGCTGTGAAAACCTGCTGGGTGACCTTGGGCAAGTCACCCTCTCTCAGCCCCAGAGGAAGGCAAAGACAAAACCCCTCTGAACCAATCTTGCTAGGAAAACTTTGTGACAGGTTCACCATAGGGTTGCCATAAGTTGGAAATGACCTGGAGACTCACGACAACAAAGGGGAAGGCGGCAGGGAAGGAGGAAGACCACACAACGGGAAGACTGGTTCAAGCTAGCAAGCCAGGGCTGCCCTGCATTTGCAAGACTTGAGCAGGGCAGTTGATGACCAAAGCTCTCGGAGAGCTCTCTCCCATTCATAGAGTCACCACAAATGACTTAACAGCACATACCAACCAAATATTTTGCCAGCAGCAATTTTAGCAGGAGGTTACTGGTTTCCATTTTTGGCCATTGGGGCTTGGGTGTTGGCTATTGCGTTAGTCATTGAGTTAGAGGGCCAGACTGATGGATTAAACTGACGTTGGCAACGTGGGTGCTGAAAGAAAAGGAAAAGCCAAGAAGAGCCCGCCCATTCCACGGCTGAAACTCCCTCCAAAATGTTGTTCTCCGTCAGGAGATGAAGAGCCGTGTGAATCGGAGGGGTGGGGATTTCACTCCTGCCTCCTAAAATGCTCCTCCCTACGGTTGTTCTATGGGGAAAAAAACGTTGCAAATTCAATCATTAAATGTCAGTGTTTGGCCCATATACTGAATCATCAGACCTTTGGTCTTATCATCTAGTTCAAGGGTTCTTAACCTTTTTTATTTGGTGAAGCTTCTGGACTTCTCAGAACAGCGGCAGGTCAATAGGCTTCTCTCCCTTCTCTAGATGTCTAATAACTAGAGTAAAATTAAAGTAGAGATGACTGTAAGCAACACTTTGAGATGTCTGCAACGCTTGCAATGTGATGTGAAAGCATCTCGGATTTCTGTTGGTGACATTGTAACAGGAACTGCTACTATGACTGTAGTTCATTGCCTACGTTCATAATGGAAGGAAATGATAAACTGCAGTTAGAAAGGTCAGCAGAAAGAAAGATGTAATTTTCTTCCCTGTTTAAATTCATGGACCCCCTGACAGCTATCCACAGGCCTCCTGGAGGTCTGTCGGCCCTTGGTTAAAAACCCTGAGCTAGCTTCTATTGTACATTATTTGCATGAGTTCACGCTAAGCATGCATTTAAAATAAATACAGCAGGGGCAAATGCGCACCAGGGACTTGGGGGCCAACTTCAGTTCTGTGGGACCCTCGGTAGGTGCGCTATGCCAGTCACTTTTCAGACGTTTCGGGGGTCTGGGTTTTTTGGCTGTTTCAGGTAGGGCCCTGAAATAGCCTTTAGGGTTGAACTTGTGCTTCTGGTAGGTATTTTTGGTCAAAAATATTATTCAGCTGATTTTTTTTCTTTTTTGGGGGGGGGTGTCCAGGACATAAATACCCCAAAGGCACCAGCTCCCATCTGATCTTGAAAGCTGGCAGAGTCAGGCCTGGTTAGTACTTGGATGGGAGATCACCAGCGAACACCAGGTGCTGTAGGCTATATTTCAGAGGGAAGAACCTGCAAACTATATCTCAGGGCTCCTTGCTAAGAAAACCCTATGAACTTCATGGGGTCACTATAGGTTGACAGAAAACTTGGAAGGCAGAATTATATACACACCAACACAACACATGACTCCAAGGTTACATGCAGTTCACAGACAACACACTCACCCTCCCCAGTTTATAGCTACTTTACTGCACTCTCTCTACGAAGCCCTTTCTACCCATTGGTGTGGTTTTACTGCCAGTCTATTGAGAGAAGAATAGACAAGTTGCACAGCGAGAGAGAAACAGACACTCTAGGCTTGAAGATGCAAGAGCACTATGTTTATTATTATTCAAAAACATTTATATATCATCTCTCAGTGTACCAGCCTTCCCTTCCCTAGGTGATGTACCTAACATGCACAAAGAAATTTAAAAACAAACTCAGCTTCTTAACTACAGTGGGCCCTCAGTATCTGCTGGGGTTTGGTTCCAGAAACCCCCACAGCCACTGCCTCAAACGCAAAAGTGGGCAGCTGGCAGCAAAAAGAGAGAGATTGAGGATCTGAGAGATGAATGAGTAGAAGCACAGCAACTGCCACCTCAAAGCGGAAGCAGGCAGCTGGCTGCAAAAAGAGAGACGCTGAGGACCTGTGAAATGGCAGAAGGCATGGATTTGCGCTGAGCACTATGCTTGGACTGCCACCATTTCACAGATCCCCAGTTTCTCTCCAGCCTCGTGTCTCACACACAGGTAGCAAACAAAGGAGATGTGAAGCTATTCCAAAATGTGTTGTATGCCAAAATCCAACAAAATCTGAAATACATAACACTCCTTGTCCCAAGCATTTCGGGGAAGGGATACTCGACTTGCATCAAGATCCTCTCCAAGAAGAAGGAGGATCTGTCCCGAATTTCTGCAAACTACAGGCTTAACAGGAACAAGAGCCGTCAGTGAACCCATCAAACAGGCTTCCTACCTCGCCACCCTTAACTGCAAGGGTAGTGGGGTGGAGCATGGAAACTGTTGTATAAAGCTGCGTTAGACAAACATACGGGTGAGTGAGTTTAGGTGTATTCAGTCCATGTAGCGAGAGGGAGAAATGAGCCAGTGCTGCTGGAAAATCCCCAGTTCACATCTCAACCCTGAATAACAAGGTGGCCCATAAACAAATTCAGAATTTCAGATAGTTCCCCCTTTTCTTTTTTTTTTTGGAACTACATCTCTTGGAATCTTGGATTTGTAGTCTTAAAAGTAACAAGGGAAACAGTCTCTCTCAACCTGCCTCTCTCATGGTCCTCATCTCCATCATAAGAATCATAAATACTGATGTACCTTGTTGAGATGTTCTTACCATGATCACAATAACGTGGTGAGCTTAGAACACCCCAAAGGCACTTGGCCAGCTCTAAGCTCTCTGTTCCCAAGAGGTCTCTCCATCACTGGAGGTGAGACTGGAACTATTTTTGATGCAGCGTCTCTACTCAATCATGTCCCCAAAGCTTGACTGATCCACCAAGAAGTACTTTCAAATCATCTGTCAACAACATACTGAACTTACCTTCAACCCAGCCTTAAGTATGTTGACTTGGAAGTAAATCCCAATGAGTTCAGTGGGGGTTTTGTTCCCCAGTAAACGTACACAAGATGATAGCCCATTTTACGGGGCTATCCTGTGAGTGTTTATTAGGATATACTCCCTACTAGATTCAGGGGAACTTGGTCTCTCATAAGCATGTTTAGGAGTGGACTGCAGTTTTGACGTCATGGTTCTAGGAGGAACTTTGAAAATTACACTTCCAAGACCTTCCCCAGAACTTGGAAAGTAACTTTTAATAAGAATATGTACAGTCACATACTGAAGAGTCATCCATAACTCAGTAGCAGTAGGATGATTTTCTGGGACAAAGAGCATCATCAGTTTGCAGGATGTTGAGTCAGTTCGACTAGTTTATTCATGACTGCTGTCCCCAATGTTAGCACGCTTCCACATGTGCTGGACCACAGCACCCACCATCTCCAACCAGCATGGCTATTGGCATGGAACAGTGGGCACTGCAGTCTTAATACATCTGCAAAGTGCCAGCTGGGGAAAGCCTGGTGTAAATTATGATGTCTTGAATACAGTTCTAGTACCTTGATCCTCTTCTGTGGTACCCAAGGGAGTCTGTATGGGGTGTTCCGATCCCTCCCTCTCTAATCTCCTGGCACAATGAAGAACTGGCTGAGATGAGATTTTAATCTGGCTAACACTAGCCTGGCCTTTTCGGGCCTAACACTTCTCTTAAACAAAATCCCATCCACGTGCACACCCTTGCCTTCTTGACTGCCTTGCAAAGCCTTTCAGACAGATAGATTCTAGGGTTGGGTCAACACACCAGCAACAGAAGACCAGATGGCCACCGATGTCTGTGGCTCCAAACTGTATCGATTGGTATCACCCAACACCAGGAGCAGGTCTTCATTTATCAGTGATAATCAATAGCTTTGCCTATTAAGCCCCTATCTTATGTAAATAGGAGGCAGGCCCTGCTGCTGTTTCTCTTCTCTTCAGCATCGCATTCTCATTCAATAGTTTTGATGAGCAAATAGCTGTTTGGTAAACAACAATGGCACCCCAAAGGGGAAATTATTGGCTTCATAAACAGCACACCTACCCCCTTGTAAGACAAGGAGAGGCTTCAGCAGCCTAGTTCTCTAGAAAGGACCATCCAGTCCGAACCCATCAAACAAGATGTACATCACTATATGAATCATCAAGCTACTTAGATTGATAGAACATAAAATGTATTTGATTAACATTTCTGAATGGGAAAACTTTCTCGAATTTCTGTAGAACTAACTGTGCAACATACCAGGCATTTAATATTATATAAGTTTTTATTCTGAAGCTGGAGTCAGAGTGGTGTATTTTTACTGACTCTGATTCTGACTCCATCCAAAATTACTTTCAGCACCGAGAGCCTTGACATCAAATGGTGGGAAGTGGTTCTCCTATCCGTTTCTGCCTAGTGTGCAGCAATTAAGACACGGAGTTTTAATTTGTTCCTTCCCCTGCCCCCATTTGTCTTCCTACAGAATGCAGACCTCTCTTTTAACAGCCTCTCTTTGCTTCCCTTAGGTATTTCCTTCAGTGAGCACGATGACGTCCAGCTTGGGGCCTATGAACCCTATAAATTCCTACGTGACATTGAACCCGCTGAGTTCCCCCAGCTCTATGAACATGGCTTACCCCAACAGCGGCTTGAGTAGCCCTTCCCTCACTGGACTCACCAACGCCACCAGTCCCATGGGCCTTCCAACAGTGGCATCTCCTGTCAGCCCGGTATTGACTCCACTGGGCGCGCAAGCCCCTTCTCTCAATTCTCTCTCACCCTACCAAAATGTCAGCCAGTCCATGACCCCACTGGGCTACTCACCATCAAGCATGAACCGGCCCAAAGAGATCGGCAAGTCTTACCGGCGCACCCTGACCCACGCCAAGCCCCCCTATTCTTACATCTCCCTCATCACCATGGCGATCCAGCAGGCCCCGAGCAAGATGTTGACCCTCAACGAGATCTACCAGTGGATCATGGACCTCTTCCCGTACTATCGCGAAAACCAGCAGCGCTGGCAGAACTCCATTCGCCACTCCCTCTCCTTCAACGATTGCTTCGTCAAGGTGGCCCGTTCCCCCGACAAGCCCGGCAAAGGTTCCTACTGGGCCCTCCATCCAAACTCAGGCAACATGTTTGAGAACGGCTGTTACCTGAGGCGCCAGAAACGTTTCAAAATTGAGGACAAGGCCAAGAAGACTAACTCGAAGGCTTCCGGTGCCCAAGAGCAGGCCGCCAAGATTTCAGAAGGGCTCCAGGAAGGCCAGAGTCCCAACACCGGTTCGGAAGGGGCAGAGTCAGGCCACTCGGATACCTCTCATGGCTCCGAGGAACAAAGGGGTTTGGTTCAACTCGATTGCTCAGGAGCCCAGGGCTCATCCCCAGCTTCTGAGGCCTCTCCAGCCCCCATTTCCCAGTCTTTGAACAGCCACTACTTTGCCACCTCCATTACCAACCTGGATCTTCCCAGCGACCTCAAAATGGACCCTCAGTTCAACTTCAACCATCCCTTTTCCATCACCAACCTGATGTCAACAGAGCAGAGCCAAAAGGTTGACCTGAAGTCTTACGAGCAGGCCATGGCATATAGTGGTTACAGCTCCCCCCACTCAGTGGAAAGCAAGCATGCCTATGAGACATCCACCTCCCTCAGCGAGACTGGCTCCTACTACCAGAGTCTCTACAACCGCTCCCTGCTCAATGCCTCGTAAAGCCGTTTGTCTTGTCGCAATGCAGGAAATAAGGGGGGGAGAGGGGAGGGAGGCCAGAGAAATAAGAGAAACTCTGCCTGGTGCCAACACCAGCAAGACCATCAGTGGGACCTTCCCTCCCAGTGCCAATCTATCACAACAAGGCCAGTGGGAAGGAGTAAAAACCATCAAGAGGCCTGGTCTACCAGAATTTCAGTAACCATACGCTTTCCGGACCGACGTTGTCTCAGAGAGGTCAACAGCTTCTTTGAAGGCCTGTCATTTCAAGACTCATTTGCTCAGACTCATTGATCAGGAGAGCAGCAAGAAAGAAAAAGTCTGTGCCTTACCGCTATCCGCCAGCCGCCGGACGGGTAAGAAGAATGTTCATGGATCCATCTTCACTTTGGCATGGTTGTACGGTTGCCAGCACGGATTCTCTGCCATCTCAAAAGGATAGACCCCATTCTTTGATACCTTCACGAGTGGAGAGTTGATGAGAATCCATGTATACGTGAGAAGGAACATAGGGACGGTAATTCTGTAAGATGGACCAAGCTGAGGACCATTTCTTGGCCAAGAACTGTTGACTTTCCTGCCTCGATACAGTTGTTACAGTTAATGGTTGAACTCTCGTCTTAGGATCCTCAAACCCACTTTTAGGTCAGAATCATACTTGGCAAACTCTGTTGTTACATGCCTACACACAAAGGGGTTTGGTTACACCAAAGACAATTTAGGCCTCAGCCTGAAGAGGAGCAAGGAGAATATATAGTTCAGATATTTTTTTTTAAGTGGCTTTATATTTAAATATTTGTGCTTTCTGTTGGGAAAAAGGGTAAGAGTTGATTTAATATATTGTACTTTAGAGACAATTCGGGGGGAGTCTTTGTTTTTCTCTCTCTTTTTTTTGGTATTAACAATAATTAAAACAAAGAGTATCCAGCTCCCCCTCTCCCCTGTTTATCAATCTGAGCTTGTGGCAAGGAAGGCTCGTTCCCAATATCTGATACACAGAAAGACTTATTTTAGTTGAAATCCAGCCCTGCTCAAAGGCATTACATATAGGAAACAGACAGGGCAATTAAATCCAGCTCATTAGCAGGTTGGGCGTCTGTCCACCGTCGTATTTGCCTCCACCGGTACCATCGATAGCTGCTATAACCTCAGAAGTAGCTAGGCCTTTGTCATTGCCTAGCAATCCTTGCTTCCAGGGCCCAACTCAGCACCTAGTTGTACTGGAGAGCAATTTGGATCTGGGAATTGGACCCAGGAATATGTAGTGACACCCTAAAACAACAGCACGCATCTGGGTTTAGCAGCTAGGAAGGGAAAAAAGGAGACCAAACTCTAAGGGTGGGGACAAGAATAAAGATTTTTATTGGCTTAACACATTTCAAATTAACATTCTTCAAGAGCACCGGTGGTTCTCCAACTTTGGCCCACTAGGGCCATTTCCGCATTACACTGTAATAGTGCTATTATTCCACTTACAACATCCTGTGGAATTCTGGGGTTTGCAGTTTACTGCAGCCAAAGATACCCCTCCCTAAATTGCAATTCCCAGGATTCCATAGGATATTGAAAGTGAAATAATAGAACTATAACAGTGTAGTGCAGAAATGGCCTAGGTATTTCAGATATCAATGCCCAGATGTTAGCTAAGGCTTCTGGGACATGATGCCCAACACATCTGATGGACCAGAGATTGAGAAGCATTGCCCTAGATAACCTAGTGATATGCTTTTAAAGACCTATATCAATTATGGTTGCCCTATCTGGACTATTCCAAGCCCTGAAATTTCAGGGCCAAAACTTGAGACCTAGGGATGACGCCTTGTGATGTCATGAGTGATGCCTCAATGATGTCATTAAGCATGGTACATTTACGGCTTCACAAAGTATTACAGTTGCACAGAGTATGCCTTTCAACAACAGCAAAAGCATGTCAAGCAAGTGAGGGAAAATATTTATGCACACTTTTGAAAGTTGTGCTCTCACTCTAAGATTCCTCTGCCTTCCCTTAAGGACTGGAGGAGAGGCACTGGCCATTCCCACACTACATTCTTATAGTGCGCTTATTCCACTTTCAACATCCTATGGAATCCTGGGGTTTGCAGTTTAGAGAGGGGCCACCCTAAACTGCAAACCCCAGGATTCCATGGGATGTTGAAAGTGGAATAATCGCGCTATAAGAGTGTAGTGAGGAAATGGCCACTGAGACTCCTGGCAACCCTAACATCACCTTGTCCAGAGGCTGCAACATCTTATAGCTTTAAGATTGGTCTCTAGCCTATATTGATCTCCGAAAGTAGAAACACATGAGCAGAACTGCAAAGTCCCTTGCTTTCCTCCTTAACCGTATCTCTAAAACTAGCATGTCAAAGGTACAAACCCCTTTGCTTACGCAGCCCAGGTCAATAAAGGTGAGGATGTGATCTGGGTTGTTAATTTCACTGTGGGTCTTGTGATGGTTTTAAAAAAATAAGCATGCCATAAAATACAAGGCTGTTTTGCAACTTCACTTTGACAACTCAAGAAGAGCTGTGCTGGATCAGACCACAGGCCTGTCCTGGGGAGCCCACAAGCAGGACAGGAATGGAAATGCACTCTTATTCGGTCCTCCAGCAACTGGTACTGAATGGCAGGCCTATTATAATGAAAGTAGCACAGCGCCATCATGACTGTTAGTTACTGTTGATAGCTTTATCCTCCATTGATAGGCTTATCCTCTTGAATATATATATCTAAAAGTGTGCTTTTTAAACCTTGCTGCCAATTTCCCCATTCCTTCCACCGCCACCCTCCCCAACGAAAACGGCAGCCTTCTAACTTCCTTGTTTTTCTGTCAAGCTTAACCTTTGATGTGCCCCAAGCAACACTATTTAGCAAGAGAGGTAGTCTGTGCTTGCCAGGGGAAAAGCAGGGCTCTTTGCAAAGGAGAGGAGCTCTTCTGCGTGCAAATGCAAATAAATCCTTACCACAGAGCCTGGAAAAGTTACCTTTCTTGCACTATAGATCCCATAATCCTCCAGAACTGACTGAAGGACTCTTGAAATTATACTCCCCAAATCTAACATTCTCAAATTTTGTCAGATGGTTTAGATAGCTCAGATCTAAGGTCCTAGAAGCAGAGCCTAGTCTCATTCACTGGACAGTTTAGACTTTACCGAGAGACTGGAATGACATTTTGTTCAGTGGTTCATTCTTAAAAGCCTAGCAATGTGGCACAGATTTTGGAGTACCTGAGTGTCGCCACAGATTTTGACCAAGAAGAGCAATGGCATACTATCCAATATTTCATAGAGGGAAAACGGGGACACATATGGGCAAGCAATGTCAGTGCCTCCGTAATTCCTTCACAGCAAGAGGAGAACTGACAAAAGACTGGGTTCTGCTTTTTCAACAACGCTTTTTTCTGACTGGGTTCTGGTCCCTAACCCATCAGATAAGCAGAGGATGCCTGTATTAACCACACTAAAAAAAAGAAAAAAACAGTTTAAGACAGGCAGCTAAAAATATTTAAAAAGCAGGACCATTCTGTACCACGAGGACAATTTCTCATGGTTTCTTGAAGAAGGGTCTGAAGAAGGGAACAAACCCCAGAAGGCCAGATTTGCTCGAGTCCTGAAGTTCCCCGTTATATTCTCTAAATGGCCGTCTAGTCCTCCGGCCACCCCCTCAGGGCCCAACCTTTATCCTTTCCCCGCAAAACGCCCACCCACAGTGGTCCATGACCGTTGGGTTTGTTTACTCACCAAACACAGTGCCCACACGCTTCTGTGGAAGAGTGGGGGCAGAAGCGCCTGGACCCTCTGATTCCTCCCACGTACACGCTCGCTGCCCTTGCAGCCCGGATTAATCACTAACTTGCCATGGCACAGACTCGTGGGCACAAGGGTCATAGCAGCACCACACGGCCAAGCGTGATTTCCACCAGAACACGTCCTAGCTGCCTGTCTCTTCCACAACCGATGCTGGATTACAGCAACTGAGGGCCTCGAGCCATTCCAAACCGTGCATCTTACTTTGGATGCAGGTGGGAACTGGCTTTGCTCCCTGACTGGATCAGGCAGGATGCTGCCCAAGAGAGATGTGGGTCTGGGCATACCCTTTGCCAGGGTCCCAGCAAGCACGGCAAAGGTCAGAATCTGACTAAGCTTTCCTTCACACTACATCATTGTTGTTTTTTTTGTGTGTGCCTTCAAGTTGTTTCCAACTTAAGGTGAACCTGTTCAAGGCGATGACCCTGAAGACCAGAGTTTGTTTCCCTGGTTGGCCATGGAAACCCACTTGGTGACCTTGGGCATATTACACACTCTCGGCCCCAGAAAACCCCGGGATAGCTTCCCCTTGGGGTCACCGTAAGTCAGAAGCAACTTGAAGGCACACAACAACAAAGTGAGCCTATCACGGGGTTTTCATGGCAATATTTGTTCAGAGGGTGGTTGCTTTTGCCTTCCTCTGAGAGAGTGTGACTTGCCCAAGATTACCTGGTGGGTTTCCTTGGCCCAGTGGGGATTCAAATTTTGGTTTCCAGAGTCAAAGTTCAAGGCACATTAATACAAGGTTCCCAGCAGCGAATGGAAGACAAGCATGGATGTTATTCCACAAATGTTGGTTCAGTCCTCTAAAGTCTCTCAGACGGGCTGTGCCCATTTCACAGGTGGAATGGCTCTATATTTTCTTCTCTGAGAAGAAAAGGTAAGTATCACAGGTGGAAGAGCTCCCATCCTTAAACTACCTCCCCATCTGTGTAAATTAAGGCAAGAAAATTCACAGTCCCATTGGGACAGGTTAACACCATTTCTGCACTAGCCTGCTATAGTGCTATTACTCCACTTTCAACATTGTACGGAATCCTGGGGTTTGCAGTTTATTGAGGGGCCCCTCTCCAAACTGCAAACCCCAGGATTCCATACAATGTTGAAAGTGGAATAATAGCACTATAAGAAGCTAGTGCGGAAATGGCCTAAGTGCAATGAAGACCTCCACAGTCATAGGGCTCTTTCACACTCCGTATGTATAGCACTATGAATCTAGTTTCAATGCCACGACTCATCCTTTAGAATCCTGGGATTCATAGTTTGGGCAGGGACTAGAGCTTTCTGACAGAGAATTCAAAACACTTCACAAACCTACAAATCACAAGATCTCTTAAGAGGGAGGCATGGCATTAAAGCAGTATCGAAGTGCTATGATGGTGCAATGTGAAAGACAGCTCACAACGGCAGCAATGCCAACGCATTCCCTTCCTGCTTCATTCACCCTGCAGCTGGGAAATGATGCCACAGGAGGCAGTAAATGTTCCCAACTCTTGGGGCTGAGCAGGGAGAGACACATGTACAGCTTCCCTCTTCCCAGCAGCATTGATCACTTGAGAGCATCACAGGGCAAGAAGAAAGAGCATATGTGTGTGTGTGTGTGGCATCCACAGCTGCACAGGGCTGTGTGTTTGTGCCTTCAGATCACCTTATCATGAACCTGTGAATTTCATAGGGTTTTCTCAGGCAAGGAATCCTCAGAGATGGCTTTGCCAGTTCCTTCTTCTGAAATATAGCCTATTGCCATACCCGCTAACATTTCACAGATGAAAAACAGGATAGACATGGCCAGGCAACATCAGAGTCAAGATGGCAAAAAGTTGCCAAGGACGAAGAACACACAAGTTAGGAGAAGCTGCAGCGGTTTGCTTTTGCCCATATCTACAGGGATGGGCAAGATTCCACCCTGTGCTCTCTTCTCTCCACTGCTGAATTAGCTGAGGACAAAGGGGGGAAAGAAGAAAGAGGAAAGAGAAAATGGGACATTTTAAAGGCAGCTGAAAAAGTGGGACGACAGGGAGATTAACTGGACTACTGCTGCCAGTTCGGGACAGTCAGTGGGTATTCAGGGCACCTAGTCCTCCGACTGCACCACTAATAACCCGACCCTGTCTGTGTCCCTGCACTGTCCATTTCTCAACTGGACCTCCAGTTCTATCTTGCTAAATTCCACCCACGGGACACTCCGAAAAGGCACAAGAACAGGGTGGGCAAGTGGAACAGAACCTCCCCAGTCCTTGGTCTCAGTCAGTCTGCCTGGCTGGGAAAGACTCCATCACGAGAAGAAAACCCAGAAATTCTTTTGGGAAAGCAAATTAACTTGCCCTTGATCTCTACAACCTGGTTGCTGCTGTTTTTAAAGAGGTAGCTAGGTGAATCTGCACTAAAACAGCGGACTACAATAATCCGTCTCCAGGTAGATATGCACACTGTACATCAGAATTGGGGTGTAGCATTAGAATTCTGCCCTCCCAAAAGAAATGTTCCTTCAGTCCTAAAATTTCTAGCATTGTGGAGAGTAAGATATTAAAAATCATTAACACCTAGACCTCTTCTCTTTGCTGTGTCTGCTCTCCCCTAGTCACTTTATTTCCCCTTTACCATTGCATGCTTAAAGTGCATTTCTAAATACTCAACAGAAGCTTTAAGTCACTGCAACGCTAGAAATTTGGGGCCCAAAGGGCAATTTCATGGGGAGGGCAGAATTCTCACTTGGGGGGCAATGCCCTCAATTCTCCCTGCCTGGGAATCATGCAACCTTCCGGAAGTTGAAGGATTGCAGCTCTCAGCATTCTCCAGTTTTGGCTCTATGCTAGTTAGAATTGTCTGGAGTTGTAGTCCAACAACCCCTGGAGGGCTTAACGATTCCCAAGTTTGTTGTATATGGGAGATGTGGGTGGAATCAGACTGAAATGGGATACAGAGAATTGCAATTATGGTATTATCACTGGTCCTAAACATTCAAAGGAGTAGTTGGCGGAAACATCCTGGCAATGGGAAGGCTGTTAACGACTTACGTCACTGCTATTAAGTCCAAAAAAAACAAACAAACCATCATCGTATTACCTAGTCTTTCTCTCCTTCCCTCAAATTGTATTCTGGTCTGGAGGTGAGCTTGGGAAGGTTACTCTTTCTTTAAAAAAAAAAACTTCACGTCCCAGAATCCCCCCATTGCCATGCTAGCTGGAGATTTTGGGAGTCATAGTCCAAATTTCCAGCTCTAGAGAGTACTGGGGTTTCCCAAAAGCTCACTGGGGCCTTTCCTATTTCAAAACAGCTTGCCTTATTGGCCTACTCCTGTGATCTGAAGAGTGACGGGAGCGGAGAATGTGTCCTCGTACACGCTTACAGTTCACAGGGAACTGCTGTGGTGGGCTTCCGGATCTTGGCCAATGGCCGGCAATTCAGGTAGTCCAGAATCCTCTGCAATATACAGGCATTCTGTGGTTCACACTCAGAGTTCCTTGGCAGGTAAGTCAATGTGGAACAGATTCCCGTGACAGAACATACAGATTAGTTCCTAACTGAGGCCTCCTACCCCTCACAACTGACAGGCATGGGGCACCTAGTTTCTCTATTCCTCCTCTCTTTTTCTCTCAAATTATTTTTTTTCTGTTAAAAGTAAGAAATATGTTAGTTATCTGCAGAGCACAACTTTGGAAAAGTTAGTTCCTTGACCTACAGCTCCCAGAGTCTACCATGCTGGCTGGCCAGGCTCACGGGAGGGTTCTGGGACTTCTATGCCACAGAAGTAACTTTTCCAGGCTCTGGTATGAACCTTCCCTACAGTGCTCTATAACTACTAAATCCTACCTAATCCTCTCACCTTGAAATACTATTTACCTAGGGATCTACTGAGGAAAACTCAAACAAGAAGATGGAGCAAGCTTGTTTTCTCCTGCTCCAGAGACAAGGACATGGAGCAAGAGATTCAAACTACAGGGAAGGAGATTTCCCCCTAAACATTAGGAAGAACTTCCTGAAGGGAAGAGCAGTTTGACAGTGGAATCCGCTGCTGTCTCAGAGTGTAGTGGAATCTCCTTCTTTGGAGGTTTTTAAACAGAGGCTGGATGGCCATCTTTTGGGAACACTTTGATTGCGTGTTCCCACATGGCAAGATGGGGTTGGACTGGATGACCCTTGGGGTATCTTCTAACTTTATGATTCTAAGTTATATTTTGGATTACAGTTTCCAGACTTCCTCTACTAGCCTGACCACTGCCTATCCCCCAACATTTCATAGATGAAACCAAGACACTGGTGCCTCAGTAACATCAGAGTATGCTCAAAGTGGTAACAGTTATTAACAGTTTGTTTTTGCCTGGGCTTCCTGGGAAGGGTGAGATTCCACGTCTTCCATCCTCTCCCCTGGCTGAATTAACTAAATGCGCACTGCTTTTGGAGGTGTAACTTACACCTGCAGCAACTGAAGTATGCTGAGGACTAGGGAAGAAAGTGGGAGGAAGAGAGAGAAACTGGGACATTTTGAAAGCAGCTAAAAAAGCGGAACGAACCAGAGGATTAATCAGGACTTTCACTACCAAACTGGGATAGGGGGAAAGTATGCCCCTGGGCGTGCTGGCTGGCAGATTCGGGGTCCACAAGTCCCCAAAACGAAACTTTCAAAATTCTGGTGCGCGCAGGTAAACATTTTTGACAATCTTCCTTACAACAATGCCCGCAAAATTGGTCAGTGTGAGGATCTCCGATGTATGAAGAAATTCTCGGAAAGCAGAAAACTGGCATTAGAAAACGGAGCAGGGCAGAGCAGAGAGCCGTTTCCTCCCCGATGCGCTTGTTTTTTTCTTGCAGGGAGCGCACGGCAAGGAAGCGTATTTAAAAACGATCCTCTCAACCCGCAGTCCTGGCCACACCGCTTGGCCGCGCCGGCTGCGGGATGCTGGGAGCTGCAGTCCAACACAGGAACCTCCCTATGCGGGGGTACAGAATTGTTCCTTTCTCTCTCTCTCTCTCCCTCTCTCTTTGCGGCCGTGCCGGTTCCCTCTCTCCGCGTCTCCGTCTGTCTGTGTGTCTGTCTCCCCGGGACCCCATCCGCAGGGGCCGTGCCACCCTCCGGCCCGGGATCCGGTGCCCACCGGGGTGCCAGCCAGCCCGCCCGCCCGGCCGCCCGCCGGCCTGGCCGCGTCGGGGATGCTCTGCGCCCCGCCTCCGCCCGGCGGCCGGCGCCCTGAATGGAGCCAGTGTGCGCGGGCGCGTGTGTGTCCGCCGGGCTGGCCGGACGCAGCGCGATTCCGCACATTCCTGGAAAAAACAACACCCTCCCCGCCGACGGGGGCTCCTCGGAGGCGGCGGCGGCGGCGGCGGCGGCGGCAAAGGGGCCTTCTGTGCCGCGATGGGAAGCCCGGCCCTGGCCATCGCCAGCCGGGGACTCGAGGGCCACCACCTCCTTCCCGGCGCAGCTGGGCAGGGGAGGGGAAAAAAAGGATCCCGGAGGATCCACCCTGGGCGAGGCGGGGAAGCGGCCCCTTTTTCTGTTAGGGTTGGCAGCCCCGGCTCCCTTGGCAGGGAGAACTCCGCCGGCAAAGGCCTCCTCCGGGGAGAGCCAAGCTACCCCTGTGGCCTTTCCCGCTGCCCATCGCTTCTTAGGGAGGCCGAGTGCCTCCGGGGATCGCAAGGGCCGCCCGCTATCACCCGGCCTGGCATCCTGGGCCATTTCTGCGCTAGACCGGTCCAGCGCCCTGGTGCCACTTTCAACCACGACAGTGCCACTCTTCAACAAGGTCTGGCTGTCATTCCACTTTCAACATCCCCTGTTGTAAGGCTATAGCGCACCCTTCTAGTGCGATTATTCCACTCTCAAATCTGATGGGACCCTCGGGTTTGCAGTTTAGGCCCAGGGTTCCGTAGGATGTTGAAAGTGGAAAAATAGCACCGTAACGGTCTAGCGCAGAAATGGCCCTGGTTTGAGCATTGGACTATGCCAGGATAAGGGTCATTTCCACGCTGCGTTCTTACAGGGCTATTATTCCGCTTTCAACATCCTGTGGAACTCCGGGGTTTGTAGTTTACTGAGGCTCAAGAGCTCTCTGGCTGAGAATTCTAAGGGCCCCTCCCTCAACTGCAAACCGCAGGATTCCACGGGCTGTTGAAAGTGGAATAACAGCACTAGAACAGTGTAGTGCGGGAATGGCCAAAGAGATAGCCAAACACATGGCAGCAACTAAATATGCTGGCTGGGGAGTTCTTGTCCAAAAAGAAATGTTTCCAAGCTCTGGCTTCCGTACCCTCTGATATCTCAAGGATGAAAACTAGGACACAACTGACCGAGCAATATCAGAGTATGGTTGACATGGCAAAAGGTATTAGGGAGGAAGAAGACATGTGCCAGGACAAGCTGCGGCCGTTCGCTTTTGTCCAAGCTTACTGAAAAGTGGGAGATTCGAGCCCCTCTCTCTTCCCTTCTGAGTTAACTGAGCACCACTTTTACACTTTGAACTCAGTTTGAAGCAATTGGAAGCACACTGAGGACAAAGAGGGGAAATGGGGGGTGGAGAAAGAAACTGAGACCTTTTACAAGCAGCTGAAAAAGTGGACTGACGGAAGATTAATCAGCATTCTCCGTGCCAAATCAGGACAGTCGGTGGGTATGTAAAGAGAAGGCCCGCTCCCTCTGACGGAGACACTGATTTCTTCTTAACCTCCTTCCTTGTCCATCCATGACCAATCTCTCTCTCTCTCTCTCTCTCTCATTCCCTCTTCCTTCCTAGAGCTGTTTTTAACAGTTTCCAAGGCAGGCCAGTGCAAAAAACGTGTCCAGAAAGAGCTCTTTATTCAGTAGATCTGGGCAGTCAAAACGTCATTCCAGCAACACCTTCTTAATGAAAACACCGCAGGCTTCTGCAAGAAGGTCAGGGATCCGCAGACTTTGACTGCCACCTTTCCCGTGGAAAAAAGAAAAAGGAAGATTTTTTTTTTAAAATAGGGCATCAAGACTACCCATTCAGCTGGAAGAGGGGTGCAGCATCCATCTCCAGCATTGCTATGCCATTTCAGACAGAGGAATTCTCCTCCCCAGTAATCAAGAACAATGAAGAGCGGAGCCGTGTTCAGTTTCCTTTGCCTCGTGGGGTCCCCTGTTTCTCTTTGGCTTTCTTTCCCAGCAGACGTTTAACTGGAGAGGAACAGGTGTCAGCAGTCAGACTGCCAGTGAGTGAAGCAGGACACTACAAAAACTTCTGTTTCCTCACCCCCTCGCTCCATGTTCACCCACCCCCCTTTGTGGTTCGCTAGCTTTGCTCCGACAGTTCCACAGAGGCATATTTGTACTGCAGCTGCAGATCTCCTAAAACATGCCATTTCTAGGCTATAGTGTGGTCGGAAACTACAAGTCAGGCTCTCTAGCCAAAGAGAAAAAGTGCTTCTTGAGGCTGAACTACTGTAATACTTTCTGCAAGGGTCAGCCCTGGATGACTGTTCAGAAGCTTCAGATAAAGGTGTGTCAGGTTTGGAAGTGGCACTTTACACTGCTGCCCTGCCCTGCCATACGGGCATGTCATCATCATCATCATCATCATCGTCATCATCGTCGTCATCATCATTCCTACCCCACCTTTTACCAAAAACTGGGACTCGGGTAACTTACACATTAAAACAGCTTGCGATTCAGGGCACTGCTTTTGACCTAAAAAGTCCTTATTACCTTGTGTCCTGCAAGTGATCACTTCCTAGCTTGTGTCCTGTTGCAGTCTTCTGTAGTGGTTTGAGAGCCACCTAAACACCTAGAGGTTGGTTGGTTGATCAAAAAATTCATGTCTTGCCCTGTATCTCAAACATCTCAAGACAGTGCACAATAAAAATCAATTTGGGAATAAATAACAGTGACTACAACCAAACAGACTAATCATATATATTAAATCATTTATAGCTTAAAAACCAGCCAACTGAAAGCCAACCAAATTAATTTAAAAACAATACATTCTCCATCCAGGTCAATCCTTGATGGGTTTGTTTACTCTATAGGTAAGAAAGTCGCTTAATGGATATCAAGCGTACACACATTTCAGTCTGTTGGAACCACTGTCACAACCAAATTCATAGCTCCATGGGGCTACAGATGTGGAGCTGTTGTAACAGGGGAGTGATCCCTGTAACCAGCCCCAGTTAACACTCTATCTGTGGCAATTTTTGCCAACTGAAGTTTCCAAACATTTTTCGAAGGCGGCCCCTCAGTTTGTAGCAACTGAAGTAAGCTGAGAACAAAATGAGAAGGCGGGAGGAAGGGAGAGAAACTGGGACATTTTAAAAACAGCTGAAGAAGTGGGATGGCAGAGGATTAATCGGATTTGTCTTCGCCAAATTGAGACATTGCAGGGTACTATGAACACAGGTTGTTGGCCACGGTGTGCAGTGTGACCTTATGTCCCAAACAGACAAGCACTGAATATTGCTAATTGGCCATTGGAGCAGATAGAGCCAACCGTGCCCCAGTATTGACTTCAGGTGATAGATAGATTTCCTGGTTCCTTCTCTCCTTTCCCTGGTGATAAAGCAGGTGTGGCTGCAAAAGACCTTGCTGAACAGGATACGGTTTCCTGGTTCGGGATTTACAGTTCTCAGTATTTTTTTTTAAAGGTGATGCCTATCCTCCCCATTCACTTGGAAGGAAGCCAGCGGGCCAGCCCCACCTCAGCCGAAAGGAGGCCAGAGGGCTTCTTTTCTGAAATGGACCAGGCACACCTGGATTTCCCAAGCAGGTGACCTAAGAGAGGCCTCCCTGCTGTTAAGCCCCGTAAAACCAGCCCAACTGTGCAAGCAAAACAGTGGAAATGGTTGCTTGGGGCTATGGCTGAGCCTATCTGTGTGCTTCTTTTAAGAAATAATAACCTACTACTTCAGGTCGAAGCTAATATCATTCAGCACCGGAAGGAATATCACTCTTGGCTCTGAATCCCCTTGTCTTGAAAAAGAGCCCTGTGTCGCTCAGAAGCTTACATCCAGCAGTTCTGGAAACATCCACTGGTTTAATAAACAAGCTGTCCAAGTTTTCAAGCCCTTTGATCTAAATGAGAGAGACTTGGGCAGTGGTGCACATGGGGCCCAGGTGAGCTCTACTCAATGTCCTTTTTCAAGAGGGGTTTCAGGCTGGTCCGAAAAAGCAAAAGAAGTAGCCACGTGGATTCCAAGAGGTTCTAAATTTATCTGCCAGAGCCCACGACCTGGCTTCACCCGCTGTTCCCATCCAAAACCGAGAAACGCTCCAGCCCTCTCTCTCTCTCTCTCCCCCTCTCTTTTTTTTAACGGGCTTTTCTGAGCAAAGCGCGTTTATTCTGAGGCCCGGCGTACCCACCGGGGTTGACCACAGCGCCCGTGTGGAACCTGCAAATAAAATCTCAAAGTCAGCCCTGTGCCTGGCATCGATGTTCAAGGCTAAGTGGGCAATGCGGGGAGAGAGGAATGGGGGAGAGAGAGGAGTCTGGAAGGGAAAAAACAACGCAGGAGCACGGATGGAAAAGTACCGAGAAAGGAATCAGGTAGGCAGAACCCTGCAGGTGGGAGGAAAAAGCAACAGAGGCAGAGCTTTCTCGCAGGTGGCAGGAGAAGGAGACGCTGCACGCTCCCCTTTTAAAATAAGTTTGGAATAAAATTAATCTTAAAAAAAAACCCACAAACAGTTGGGCCGCATAGTATCATTATTATTTGAATTTATTCAGTTATTATTATTACTACAGCCGTCCTTCCACATTCGTTGGGGTTAGGGGCACAGCAACCTTGCAAAAGTGGAAAAACCACAAACACCTTTAGGCCCACCAAGCCATATTTAACACACACACACGAGTACAATCTGCACGTTCAACCCACCGTGGATTCAAATGTTCTGTACACAGTAGGTTTGAATCCGCAATGGAGGGCACACCAGCCGCCCGGCTCTGCCTTCAAGGCGCCGGGGTTCCTTTGCAAGGCAGAAGCGGGCAGCTGGCAGTGCTTGCTGCCGCTTTGTTGCTGCCTTATGTCATTTTTAATAGGGACTTGCAAGCCTTGCCTTGTGTTCATAGTCTCTCTCAGTCTCATGAGCCTTGTAGAGAGAACGCGAATGCGAGGCAAGACTGATAAGTTCCTACTAAGAATGGCCTAGGACAGCAGCAAACAATCCACAAATAAACAAATCCACAAATCATGCAAATGTGGAGGGCTGACTGTATTTATGGATATTAGCTGGAACTCAGTATGAGACTTGCTAGATAAGCGGACTTACATCCGCAGGAAATAGAATTGAGCAGTTTTGCAATGTTCAATTCCACAAGGGGATGGTGTGCTGTTACTATGTAGAAGAGTCAGCAAAGTGAAAATTGTGCATTCGTGCCAATGTGCACCAGGCTCTCTCTCTCTCTCTCTCTCTCTCTCTCTGTTCATCAGTATGATACTATGATTAATCCTCTGTCATCCCACTTCCCCAGCTGTTTTTAAAAATGACCCAGATTCTCTGTCCCCCTCCCACCTTTCCCTTTTGTCTTCAGCTTACTTCAGCTGCTGCCAAATGAGTTAAAAGCACAAAAGCAGTTTTGCAGGGTGGAGAGAAGAAGCTGAATCTTGTCCTTCCCTGTCAGTTCAGGCAAAAGCAAAGTGCTGCAGCCCTTCTAGCTTTTCCTCCACATTAATAGCTTTCGCAATCTTGACCAGTGTCTTGATATTGCTTGGGCACACATGTCCTGGTTTTCCTCTGTGAGATGGTGGAGAAGATGGATGGATGGATGGATGGATGGATGGATGGATGGATGGATGGATGGATGGATGGATGGACAGATGGATGGATGGATGGATGGATAGATGGATGGATGGATGGATGGATGGATGGATGGATGGACGGACAGACAAGCAGACACAGGTACCACTGTGCATTCTTGGGACAGGTTTGTTGTGAAGATAAAATGAGAGAATCATAGAATCTTAACATTGGAAGGGACCACAAGAGTCGTGCAGGAATACACAATTACAGCACTCCTAAAAGATGATCAGGGGTGGTGGCTGAGGAGGAGAATTATGTATTTCCTTGAACAGTCTCCGACTGAATTCAGCTAAAGCTATGTAACTATTGGTTCAAGCTTGCACTGATGAATGACATTAGACTTCCAAAGAACTCCCTACAAGAACAGGTGGTTAACATCCTGATTATATGAATTTACAAGGACGTTGCCTAGGCACGGCTTCACTCTGGAGGTCCTAAGAGAGTCCAACAACGGCATAAAAATTTTAGTGCGGTTGAGAATAAATGGCATCAGAACTCAATCTGATATTGCTCTTTTGACCTCCTCAGAGGCATTAAAATGGCTAGCGAGAGCCAAGTCACAGTTCAAAGGCGGGAAATATCTGATTCTTGAGTTGAGAAGGAATCAATGTATTGCTTTTACTCATCTCCAGTTTGAGATCATGGACACAATAGTCCTGCATGGAAGTTTCCAGGGCTTTCCATTCACAGATGGGTTGTGTATGTGTGGTGCCCAAGTAATAGAGGACCTGGAACATTATCCTGGCACATTATTAAGTGCCATTTATATTCAAGGTGTAGGGAGCATTATCTGGGCCCTTTTCTTGACTCACGTAAGAAACTGTTCTGTGACAAAGACACTCTTTCTTTTCGAGCGGTTCTAACCAATGTGTGCTCCAGAGGGTTGCCCCCTTTGCAACTAAGGCTGCCAACTAAAGAAGAAAATTGGTGGAAAGAGGGGGAAAGTCTTTAGTTTACTGGCTGGCGTATTTTTAGTTTAGCTCGACATAATCTTAACAAGTGACATGGTAATGGTTTTATTGTACTGTATTGTAGTATTTACAATTGATTTGTTTTATCATTTCCAATGCTTCGAAGCAGTCAGCAGACTAATTCAATAAATTGATGCATCTCTCAGTAGTAACCCTGGAAGGGTGATCACTGATGCTCTCACAGGGAAGTGTTTGTGCAGGAGGATTAAGAATGGGGCATTTTTTTTCTTTGTGTCAGAAACAGCTGGATGGAGGTCCCACGCACACCCACCAGGATCCCCTACATCCTGATCCACACCCCTCGGGGCTTTTGTTGGAGGTGGCAACTGATAGACGCTGCACCGAGGTTTGGCCTCCTCTCCTTGCTCTCTGCAATTTAATCTGTTTGCTTTGCCATGATGAGTCCTTCCCATTCGTGCGTTGCAAGGGCAAACACAGCGGGTGAAACGCCTTGCCTAGCCGGATGTGCCCCTCTTGCTCCAGGCGAGGTAGTAGTGTGCCTGCGCTTGTGGGAAAAAGGGGAGAACCACCCAGGTTAAGAATGGAGGGACAATAACTGAGCCCATCTTGCTGCAACAAAGTTTGTGTACAAGAAGGAAACATTTTTCTCACAGGCTCTGGGTACGGCTTCAAACCAGAAACCTGCTTTGTTGAGCGCAAACAAAGGAAAACAAAAGAAGGAGATGGAAAAGGCTTCCAGGAATTAGATTTCCCATCAGTTTGGGCAGATCTGCAAACTGGTTTATCTGAAATATAAAATCCTGCTGCTTTTTAAATTGGTGCTGGCATCCTGTTGACGAATAAGGGATGTCAGATCTCAGTACCTAGCCCTGAGCCTCAAGTTTTCATGGGTCATCTCAAGGCAAAAGAGACAAGGGGCAAATTCTCCGAGTTTGGTAAGCTCAGCCCCAGGTGAGAGGAAAGGGCTCGGTGGAAATTTCCAGCTCGCTAGGAGAACAGCAGCGTTCTACACATTTGCAAGGCTTAATTGATAAGTTGCTGCAACTTGCAAAGACTCTCCAGGGAATCTATGGATTTTCTTCACTTTTTGCTTTCTTCCCAGTTGTTAACGGTGCCAGGGCTTCTGTCAGAGACCCCCTGCCGGGGAGAAAGGAGCTGACGAGTTCCAAGTTCTCAATGTGAGTTCAGCCAGGAAGCTTACGAGGTGACTTTGGGGCTGGCACATTCTCAGCCTTAACCTATCTTAAGGAGCTGTTGGCGAAGAAAAATCAGGAGAAAGCAATCAGGAGCCCAATCTGCCCACCTGAAGCCCCGATTTGGCCCTCAGAATTTCCCCGGATGGCTACTTCCATTTGACATGATACCGTGGGTGGGTTCCAAAAACTGTACAGGTTTCATCCCATTCTAAAAGGTTGAAATGGCTCCCCTAAGGTTTACTTGCAAATCAATGGGGTATAATGCTTGTGTATCAGAGATCAGAGTTCAAATTCCTGCTTGGCCATGGAAACCCACTGGGTGACGCTGGCTAAGCCCCACTTTCTCAGCCTCAGAGGAAGGCAACGGCAAACCTTCTCTAAAGAAATCTGGCCTAGAAAACCCTATGACAGGCCTGCCATAAGTGAGAGTCAACCTGAAGGCACAAAACAACGAGCCTTACTTAAGATCTTTCGGCTAAAAATATGCTGGGATTTTGTCCACCGCTGGAATGCTACCACCCATAACTTCTCTAAAACTGTCTCCAGCCCTCAGTAACTTCCCTGAAACTCGGTTGAAAGAACTTCCCCATTCTCAGCGCATGTCACCTTCGGCTCCTTGAAGAAAGGGCCAAATAAAACCAAAACAAAGAAAATACATACATACATACATATATATATACAGAGAGAGAGAGAGATCATGCTTACATGCAGTGTGTGTGTGTGTGTGTGTGTGTGTGTGTGTGTAAAAGATGACGATAAAGCAGCTCTTTGTGACTTAAGACTCTTCAAGTAGATGCAACTAGAACAATCTGATTCCAACTTAACCGCCACGGCTGCATCCTAAGAAATTATGGGGGTTTGGGTTATGTGAGGCACTACAGAAGCCAGGAGAGAATCTTAAATACTTCATGAAATCTATAGGCTGGAGTTGTGGAGTTAAAATTGTATCAATGCTATAATTGTACTGTATAGTGTGAGGGAGACCCCTCCCCATTTCTGCCAACATGTGGCACATGGTCCTGAAGATCATGCAATCTGTGGTCGCACTCAGAGGGATACTTATTTTATACTGTTGGACCATTTCCGCACTAGACTGTTATAGTGCTATTATTCCACTTTCAACATCCTATGGAATCCTGGGGTTTGCCTCTAAGGCCCCTCCCTAAACTGCAAACCCCGGGATTCCATAGGATGTTGAAAGTGGAATAATAGCACTATAACAGTCTGGTGCAGAAATGGCCTTGGCCTCACCTTGAGCGTGGAAGGATGCAGCACGTGAGGCCGGTCTATGTTTGAGAGCAAGGCTATGCCATCATCTCTAACATATCACAGAGGAAAACCAGGTCACATGAGGCCAGGCAAAATGAGGATGTGGTAAAGATGGCAAAAGTGATAAATGAGGAAGCACAGACCAGCTAAGAGAGGCAGCCGCAGTTTGCTTTGGCCTGAGCCTACGGGGGGGGGAATGAGCTTCCACCCCTTCCTCTCCACTCCACTGATGGAGCACAAGCTACTTTTGCACTTTGAGCTCAATTTGTAGCAACTGAAGTAAACGGAGGATAAAGGAGGGAAGTACGGGGAGGAGGGAGAAACTGGGACATTTTGAAAGCAGCCGAGAAGGTGGGACGGCAGAGGATTAATCGCGACTGTCCGTGCCAGTTCAGGGCACTCGGTGGGCATGCTGTCCAAAGCCTGGTCCCAGGGCCCCACGGAGGCTGTAGCCTTGCTGGATCAGGTGAGTTTGCCTTGGGTCTGGCAGTGGGCTGGGTGGGGACATGGAATACCTGCTGGCAGTTATAAATAACTGGCGGGAGGGCACAGCACCCTGCCCTTGCTCCTGGCTCCTGGCGCAGCCAGCCAGAGACTACAAAGGCTCCTTTCATGCTCGCACACATGGGCTGCTGCTGATGCTTTTGCTGCACCAGCCAGGGACCAGCCCCACGGCTGCCTCCGTCACTTCCATGACAGATGGGCTCGTCGCTCGGGCAGCTAGCTTCCTTTTCGGGCAAGCGAAGGCCTTGCCCTGCCGCGCGGAGGGGTAAGGGGAAGAAGCAGCAAGAGGGACAATCCCGCCTTTTCCCTGAGTCGGGATACGTACAATACGTGCCTTTGCTGAGAATGTCATTAAAAGGGAAACGTAAAAATCAAACCGCCCCGGCTGCAATCTGAAGCCAAGGCAATCAAGAACGGGCTTTTCCGTCTGTCTTTCTTTCCTTCTTTCTTGTCAAATTAATAGGCTGAAAATGAATAGCAGCATGTATTTTTTTATAGATTCAAGACAGGAAATAGCTGGAAAGAAATACACCCCCAGGATACTCCTCAAAGACATACAAAGAGAGAGGGAGCAGGTAAAAGCCTGAGAACAAGAATAAGGAAACAAAGAGGAGTCAAACCCAGTAAGAGGTAAACACTTGTGGATTTGACTCTCTTACTTGGGAGGAGGGAGAGAGACAGCTATAAGGCTAGCCATTTCCACACTGCACTCTTATAGCGCGATTATTCCACTTTCAACATCCTATGGAATCCTGGGGTTTGCAGTTTAGGGAGGGGCCGGCTGGCCCCTCCCTAAACTGCAAACCCCAGGATTCCATAGGATGTTGAAAGTGGAATAATCGCGCTATAAGAGTGCAGTGCGGGAATGGCCCACTTTCTGGGGGGAGCCACACAGACCTTCCCTCCCATGCTCTTGTTGCATGCCTTCAAGTCATTTCCAAATCATGCCAACCCTAAGGTGACCCCATCTCAGGGTTTTCTCAACATTTCACAGCTGCAAACTGGCACACATGTGGCCAAGCAACATCTGAGTGAGGTCAAGATGGCAAAAGTCATGACTGAGGAAGAAGAGACAGGCTAGGAGGGACCACAGCCGTTTCCTTTTGCCTGAGCCTCCTGGGAAGGGTAGGTTCGGCTCCGGCTCCTCCCGTCCACCCTGCAAACTACTTTTGCTCTTCAAGCTCAGTTTGCAACAAGCTGAAGAGAAAGGGGGAAAGCGGGAGGAGGAGAGAGAAACTGGGAAACTAAAGGCACCTGAAAATGTGGGAAGACTCCCCAGTCGGGACGGTTGGAAGGTATGCCCTCCTTCCCGTTGGAAGTGGCTATAATAAAATCAAAACAGTTAAGCAACACACATTTGAAAGCACCGAAAACGTAACCTATACAAACTTAATCAAACAGGGGTACTTTTCTTATCCGTAGCAGATTCAATTTTTGACTGCATCAAAACTGGACTTACTACAGACCGCTGTATAACACTCCTCGATCTTTTATGAGCTGGGGTGGAGATGAGGTTTAACATGGACTTTCCAGAGACTTCTGATAAAGTCCCTTAAGACTCCTGAGTAAATTCTGCAGTTGTGTGATAAGAGCAGGGGCTTGTAGCTGGTGAAAGAGCAGTAAGTCAACAGAGAATGGGAATAAATGGACAGATCGCAGGATGGAGGAAAGTAAGGCCATTTCCGCACTAGACTGTTGCAGCGCTATTATTCTACTTTCTACATCTTATGGAATCCTGGGGTTTGCAGTTTAGAGGCCCCTTCCTAAACCGCAACCCCAGGATTCCATAGGATGTTGAAAGTGGAATAATAGCACTGTAACAGTCTAGTGCGGAAATGGCCTAAGAAACTATGGGCCAGTGTAAAGTGTTGCTTTTGGGGACAAAGAACTTGATTTTATCATTATAGCCTGATGAGGTCTGTGCCGGCCAGGTGAAAACCTGTTGTCAAAGAAGCAAATTTCATGTTAGAGATCATTACGAAAGAGTAAAAAAAAAATACTTGCATGTCTCTGCATGCGCTTCCAAGCAGCCTGTCATGGTGAGTCCATGAATTTCACAGGGTTTTCTTGGTCAAGGACTGCTCAGAGGTGGTTTTGCCAGTTTGTACTCTGAAATATAGCCTACAGCACCCAGTACTGGTTGGTGGTCTCCCATCCAAGTACTAACCAGGCCTGAACCTGCTTGGCTTCCAAGATCAGATAGGATCTCGTGCCTCTAGGTTATTTAAGCCTGTCTGAGTGAAAACTAGAGAGGACTCTTGTATCTTTAATGGCTGTGTAGAACAGGGAGTCTCAGCAGGTGTTGTTACACAACCAGGTAAAAAGCAAAAATTTTCTCTTCTATGCAGCCATTAAAGGCCCAGCAACCTGCCTAATCTGACATCCCTGAGATGCGTTTTTGTGCAAATGCCATCATCCCCAACCATTGGGGCCATTCATCATGCAGACCGGGAATTATAGGATTTGTAGTCCAGAACCCCTGAAGCATGCCAGGTTAGTGAGTGCTGGTCTACGTTCATAAACAAACTTGTCACTGAGGTGAAATTCAAACCCCAGACTCACAGTGTACGTCCACTCTCAGTAACAAGTTATGTAACCTGCATGTTTGCTTATGTAGGTTTTTTTTAAGGTAATAGCGACTTCTATTTCAGAACAGTGTTCACATTTGATGTCTAACGCCGAGACAGAAGCGGCGGCATGGGCAGCCGGTGGAAAGTCAGAACCACAGACAGGTGGCGGGCAAAGAGATGTAGAAATGATTTCAAAAGGCCAAGGTGGCAATTCGAGGGAATTGCGTTGGAACAATAGGTATTCCCCCCCGCTGCCCCGTTCCTCCCCTCTTGGAATAACGTAAAGTTCTTGCTATGATTCCCTCCACCTATCCGTGAGGAATGAAACCAGCCCCGAGAACACCGCAATCTCTGAGGCAGACCGTCTAGGATGACCGCGGGGAAAAATAATTCCAAAGGGGAGAAGCCATTGCAAAAATATTTCATTTTTGTTTTTATTTTTTTGCAAAGTAGCCGATGTACCCCATCGGGGCTCGTCTCGCTGGGCCACTGCCTGTCCAACCTTCCTCACATCCTCGCTCGGTTTCCCTGAAAACATCCGTCTCCTGGCCCAGTTGCTTGGAGTCGTTTTATATATATCCATACATTATTAAAGCAACACCGGGGCCTGTGTCTTTTCCAGGCAGTTGGGCCTTGCCGAACAGGACAGGGGGGGAGACACCAAACACTCGGCCCTTTGTATCCGGCTAGGTGGGCTGGGTGTGAAGACCTGGGCTTCCAGGCTGCGAGTATAAAGATGTTCCTGTCAGGGTTGCCAGTTTCCTTCCAAGGTGCAAGACAGGAGGACAACTCAGACGGACAGCGTCGGGCAGGGCGTGCATGTGTGTGTGTGCGTGTGTGTGTGTGCATGTGTGGAAATGCAAGCCGGTGGCTGCTGCAAAGGAAAGGAAGGAGGAGGGTGGTGTTTTTTTTTTTTTGAGACAAGAAGGTCGCAGTTGATGTGGAACAAGGTGGATTTCCAAAACTCGCGGGGAGGAAAGTTAAACTCACGACAGTTTCCCCCTCTGTTTGTGAAGGAACCAGTGTCTCTCTCTCGACCGCGAGAGTTGGTCTCCTTGAGTGGAAAGCCTGCTCTCTCGGGCCAAAGTGGGAGACCTCATCCTTTTCCGCATCCTTCTTGAACTTCGTTGGACTACGGTTTCCATCGCTTTCATCCACTAACAAAGAATCATAGAGCTGGAAGAGGCCACAGCGGCCGTCCTGTCCAACCCCATTCTGCCGTGCGGGAATAGACAATCCAATCCTTCCTAAGAGTATATTTGCAAAGTTAAAGAAGTCTTCCTTTTGGGGATGAAATCTGGGTTTCAGCGAAAGCCAAAATGTGGCATCATAGAACTGAGAAGGAACCCCCAAATTGTCTCATAATCCATTTCTGCACGAGACTGTTATAGCGCTATGATTCCACTTTCAACCTCCTATGGAATCCTGGGGTTTGCAGTTTCGGGAGGGGCCGGCCGGCCCCTCCCGAAACTGCAAACCCCAGGATTCCATAGGAGGTTGAAAGTGGAATCATAGCGCTATAACAGCCTAGTGCGGAAATGGCCATAGGTTGCTGTAAATACAAAGCTGGTAAAAATAAAAGCTGTAAGACTACTTTCAAAATAAAATAAAAGATGTAAATATGAAGCTAGTAAATACGAGGCGGGCAAAAATAAACGCTGGAATGCCCATTTCAAAAAGAAAGAAACTTGTTTTCAAACAGATTTTGACGTATATAGTGATTTTTACCTACGTAAATGGACGTTGTAGGGACAAGAAGTAAAAGAGAGGATTTTTAACAAGACATTGGCAGGAAAAAAATTACTTATTTGCTTGTTTAGAATTAATTAAGTCTATATCCTTCCTTCCTCCTGGTATGGGATTCAAGGTAGTTCACAACCATGTAAAACAAGGTACAACTGAAAAAAAGCTATTAACGCAAAAGTTAAAAGAGAATTAAAAGAGAATCCAGGAGTCTTTTCACACTACACAATGATAGCACAACGATTTCACTCTAACCGCCTCGGTTTTATCCTATGGAATCCTAGGGCTTGTAGTTTGCAAGGGTACTAGAGCTCTTGGGTAGGGATTTCCAAGAGCCTTGCAGAACTACAAATTCCAGGATTCCAAGGGACAGAACCTCCTAGCAGCTAAAGTGGAATCAAAGCGCTATAACTGTGCAGTGTGAATGAGGCCCAGGCCAGCTTGAAATAAGACTCACTTGGAGGGGCTGTGTACGCTCATACCACTCTTGCTTCTATTAAACTGTTTTCTCTGTTTTTACCCCCTTCTGGTTTCTTCTTTAAAACAGCTACTGAGCATTTTTTACCTGGAGTTACGAGCAAAGGGATAGGATATAATAAATGCAGTCAGCCTTCCATATCCTCAGATTCTACATCCACAGCTTCAACCAACCACGGCTTGAAAGTATTCCAAAAAAATTCCAAAAAGCAAACCTTTGGGGTTTTTATACAAGGGACACTGTTTTACTAGACCAATTTATACAATGGGACTTGACGATCCATGGATTTTGCTATCCATAGCAGATCCTGGAACGAAACCCCAGCGGATGCGGAGGCCCCACTGTATACACAAGCGGCAGATCTCAAAGAAAGGTATATTTTTGGACTGCAACAGGGGGATTCTGGGAGCCGTAGTCCAAAAAGAAAACTTTCTGCCAGCCCTGAAACCGCACACGAAACTATACTCCTAAGCAGCTTTCTCCTCTCAGGAAAAGCCCCGTCTTTCTCTTTTAGTACCAGTCGAAAATCCGCGCGTGTGTCTCTCAATCTCTCCCAGGTTCCCCGACACCAAATTATTATGTGTTTAAGGTGGCAATAGAAGCTGTCGGTGGCGGCAAAAAAAGATGGACCCCACCCAGCCCGGGAGCACCGGCAACACCCTCCCCGTGCCGTCCGAAAGGGAGCAAGCTGCCCCGGGGGTTAATGTTTAATAGGCTGCCAGCGAGCTTGTCCGGGGTGATGAATTAAGCGCTGCCCTTGGGTGGCGGTGGCGGTGGCGACGGTGGGAGAGGCCCCGGCTGCCGTTTCCAGCCGAAGGGTTAAGAGTCTATCACGAGGCCCGTATCTTGAGCACACACTGCTGTGTTTGCCCTGAGGGATTACCTCAAGGGCTAGGCCCCCCTCCAGGTCAGACCTCTATAAAGGGAGGTTTTCCAGACCAACCCTTAAAGGAACAGGTGTCAAACAGAACCTTCCAGAGAAGATCGAAGGAGCTTATCGCACGAGGCAGGGAAATCTGCGAGCGCGGGAGGACAATAGCGCCGTTGGCTGGGACTTAGCACACAGTGCTGTCTTCTGTCGTTCTCCTGGTGGGAGACCGTTTGGAAAGCCGGCCGGTTACAAAGCGACACACACAAAAAATCCATTAATCCCTTTGTAAAACAAATACTTTCCAAATGGGCTCCCGCCGGGAGAACAACAGAAGAGGAACGGTTTAATGCGATCAGTCCCTTTATGCTCTTTTGGCATATTTGAAAGGAGACGCAAACTTGTGGCAATCGTGCCTTTGGCCGGGACTTATTACACGATGCCGTTCCTCTTCTATTGTTCTCCGTTAACAATCCCCTTTGTAAAACAAGTGCTTTCCAAATGGTATCCCACTAGGAGAACAACAGAAGAGGAATGACTTCATGCGACAAGTCCCAGCCAAAGACACTCTTATCCTGCTGCAATTGCAATTTACCTGTTTGGTGTAATAAGCTCCTTAGACTGATACAGTACAAGTAACAACAACAACAGTGTGTCTGTGAGTCTGATGAGCCTTCTGCTCAGGGCCAGGGCTCTCATTCGTCTGAAAAAAAGTCAATCACTTCTGGCCACAAGTTTGTGTCCCCTTTCAAATATGCCAAAAGAACATTGACTGACTGCATGATTAGTGTTTCACTGTGGACGGGAGGAAATCATAGCATTTTAAGAGGTGGAAGGTGCCCAAAAGGTCATCTGGTCCAACCCCCTGCCATGCAGCAGCTTACAGCTAAAGCACTCCTGGTAGATGCCCGTCCAGCCTCCATTTAAAGACCTTCAACGATGGGAAATCCATCACTCTCCAAACCAGCCCATTCCACCGTTGAACAGCTCTTGCAGTGAAAATAAGAGAACGGTTGGCTTAGGATGTTGCGTGCGCCTTGAAGCTGCCTGTTGGCTTATGGTGACCCCGTGAATTTCATAGGCTTTTCTTAGGCAATTAATGCTCAGGAGGTGTTTCTGCCTGTTCCTTCCTCTGAAATATAGCCTACAGCACCTGTTATTTGTTGGTGGTCTCTCATCCAAAGTGCTAACCAGGGCTGACCCTGCTTAACTCCCAAGATCAGATAGGATCTGGTGCCTTTACGGTATTTAGTCCTTGCCAGATTGAAAACTGGAGAGGGTGCCTGTGTCTTCAACAGCTGCAGAAAAGGCAAAATTTCAGCAGGTGTTGCCTGTCTTGCAACTAACAACCAACATCTGCTGGACTCCCCTCTTCTGCACAACCGTTAAAGGGACAGGAACCCTCTCCTTTTTCCAGCCGGGCAACCCCACTGCCTCAAGTGACAAACGTTTCAAGCCGGCACCATCGTCTCCGTGGGATTTGGGATGGCGGTTTGGGCAGGGCATTTGTCCACGCGTATTCATATTTGTCTTTCGGCTCCGTACCGTTGTGCTTTTTCGGCATCAAAAGCCTTTTTTAAAAAAAGGTACCTCGCTCATGAGAGGGAACCATTTTGTTTCATGACACCGGTTCACCAGTCTCATTCGCCTCTTCGTTTCTAAGCCTTTAAAATTTCTAAACGTGTTTAGAAATATGAGAAAGCCCCTCCTCCGGCTGCTGTTCCTTTCCTTCCTTATGTGTCATCTTATTTAGATTATAAGTCTGAAGGCGAGAAATTGTAAAGTTAGTTGTAAGCCATTCTGGGAATCTTATTGACTGAATGCTCCAAATAAATAAATACTCGAAATAGATAGATAGATAGATAGATAGATAGATAGATAGATAGATAGATTTCCAGTTGCTGCTCAACATGATTTCTGCACCAGCCTGTTATAGCACGATGATTCCACTTTCAACATCCTCTGGAATCCTGGGGTTTGCAGTTTCGGGAGGGGCCGGCCGGCCCCTCCCGAAACTGCAAACCCCAGGGTTCCAGAGGATGTTGAAAGTGGAATCATCGCGCTATAACAGTCCGGTGTGGAAACGGCCATGAACTTGTCTTTAAGAGGCTCCAGTGCCATCCTCTTGCTTAAAAACCTCCAAAGAAGGAGACTCCACCACACCCCACTGAGGCAGCAGCATATTCCACCGTTGACCTGCTCTCACCATTAGGAAGTTCTTCCTAATGTTTAGATGGAATCTTGTTTCCGGAAGTTTGAAGCCTAGTCTCTAGAGCGGTAGACAGCAGGTTGGTGGGTTGATGAAACAGTCCTGGTTTTAGTCTAAATTTGGAAATGAATGTCCAACACGGTGAACCCTATCCCCATACCAAGGTCTGACCCTTCAGGGAACTCCTTTAAAGTTCAGACTAAAACACCGTGCCGTTCACCGGCCCACAGGCACGGAAGCCATCGAGCCACCTCCGTCTGGCAATCTCTAAAATGACTGAAGCGTACAACTGTCAGTTTGTTTCTTGGTCTCTGCACCTCTCCTCTTTACAGTTTAGAAAATGCTTTCGCGATAAGTCCATGGTGGTGACTTTAATGCACTCTGGAAGAGGGACAAAAACATCTGACGTGCCGGGAGCATACACCGTGTAAGGGAAACGAAGAAAGAACGGACGGACTCTCGTGGGACAGCGGCAGAAAGGCGGTGGTGAACCAGATTTGTGACAAAGGAAAAAAAAAAACCGAATATTTTGTGGGTGGCAATAATAATAGCGGCAATAATAAACAAACAAACAACAACCGATCTCCTGAGTTGGACGCTCTGTGAGTTTCACTCCGCAATATCTATCCCTCCTCGTTTCACCAGTTTGGAAAAATAAGGGTATAATAGGATAGTTTTGTCTGAAGGCAATTGAAAAAAGAAACACTCCTCGCATTTTGCAAGAGTAACGAAGAGTCCAAGGCGACTCTCTGACAGAAGAGAGGAGGGGGTTTGTGTTGTTCCTGATAACCCGTGTAGTGGTGTTGAGAGAGCGATAAATTTAGGAGACCACCACGTTATTCTTTTAAAGCGAAAGCAAACCAGGAGTTTCGTGGCACCTTACAGATTAGCAAGTCTTATTTGGTACAGACTTCCAGGGACTCTAACCTGCTTCATCAGATGCACTTGAGCATTTTTTGCACGAAATCTTACACCAGATAAAACTCGTTATAAGATTCTTTGTTGTTGGACCACGACTATTAGGAAGCAACGGCCATTACATTCACCAGAACTCACTTCCAAGCAAATAGCATACAAGAATCGCATGTGTGTATGCGTGCGTGCGTGTCTTTTGAAATCGCTCTGTTTTAAAACAGCATTTTGGAATTGTTCTAAAGAGCATTTTAACATGTTTTGTTTTCATCTTTATACTGTTTTATTTCTCCGTCGCCTTGGGTTGGGAAGTGATACAGAGATATAGGAAATAAATCGATATCAGAAATAATAAGCTTGCGTTTTTCTTAGAAAAACAATGCTGGTTCTCCCGTCTCCTTTTAAAAATTAGATCGAGGATGCCGTGGAGCAGAAAAGGTTAAGCGTGGTGGCTACGTGTTATCTGCGGGGTGGGTCCCCCCAGCAACTCCACCGCTGCCACCACCGTCTGTTCCCTTATCTCTGGGCGTCCTTGGCCCACACCTGTCATCGCAGGACTGCCCAGTTGATGATTAACCAGGACTTCCTGTTGGCTGCTGAAACATGGCAGAAAAGGCCCAGCTTGTTGGAGCAATGGGGAGAAATAAAAGAGACAAGAGACAGGAGGACAAAGGAGAGAGGACTGGTCTAATCCAGGCCTGCTAGCATTTTTTGCTTAGCATCCTTAGCCCTGGAGAGCTTGATCTGTGTTGTTTTGCTCTTCTTGCCGAAAAGGCCATAGTTCAGCGGCAGGGCTTTGCACGCCAAAGGTCCAAAGTTCAGTCCCCCAAATCTAAAGTTAAGGCCCTGGAGAGATGCCGCTGATCAGTGGAGATAATACTGGATGCGTGGGCCAGCAATCTGGCTCCATTTAGAGCCGCAGCATGTGTCCCTAGGTGATCCCCTATCTCATATAGAGGCCGCCTTGTGTCCCCCAGATGGATTGGATTCTGGATTTCCATAACCCCCAGCTAGCACTGCAAAGGGCCAGGGATTACGGCAATGTGATCCAAAAAATCTGGAGGGCACCGGGTCGCCTGCCCCCTCCAGCCCTCTATCAGCATTGTCTTGTATGCAGGAGGTGGAGATACGGTAGATAGTTAAAAGGGGTTAATGTGTTTAACTAGACATCCATAAGCTTAAAATGATAAATTCCAACCACATATATGTGAGAAAGAGGGAAATCATGTTTATGTTTAACATCATGCAGTTCATAATCTGCACTAAAAGCCTTACCAGAATGAAATTGAAATCCCTGTTCCCTGTACAAACGGATGGTGCAAAAACTGAAAGCAGAAAAATTGTGGGTGGGCCAGTGTTATTTCACTCAGATCCCCGTTCCTTTTTCCTTTGTGTGATCTGAGAAAGAAAGAGCTGAACAAATTTTTGAAAACTCCGTTTTCTCATCCACCCCACCTAGACACTTCTCTTGTCTTTTCATTTCTCAATCCCATGCAATCTCTCATCTCCTTAACCTCCTGCTTTGTTTTACCTTACCGATTCCCAAGTGGATCCCAGCAGAAGTCCTGGGAATAACAGCTTCACATTTTGCCCATTTCCACACTACACTGTTATAGTGCTATTATTCTACTTTCAACCTCTTGTGGAATTCTGGGGTTTGTCGTTTACTGAGGCCAAAGAGCTCTCTGGCTGAGAATTCTGCCCCTCCCTAAATTGCAAACACCAAGATTCCATAGGAGGTTGAAACTGGAATAATAGAACTATAACAGTATACTGTGGAAATGAGCTTTGTTTCTTGGAACAGATGAGGAAACTCTATTCCCTGTTACATGCAGAATACAGGAAGGCTACTGCATGCAAAGAAGAACGCATCCTTCCAAACTCCTCTCACCACTTTTTACTTTAAAATCTTTAACTTTGAATTAACTTAACCATCCTAGTCAGGAACAAAAATAAAGATATCTACGGCTATTCATGTTTAATTTTAAAAAAAACTGCTGGGAAATGTTTTTACAATGGCGCTTTATCATAGGTTCGCATTTAAATCACAGATTACTTAACTAGTAAGTCCAACGCAAGTAAATCAGGTTAAAAACTGAGTTTAATTAAGGTACCCCTTTTCGTTAGAAAACGTTTAGCTTAATTGACAACTTTATTGATTTTAATTAGTCTGTTTCTATCTTTGGTACTACAGCAGTAAGACTGTGTTTCTCTTGCAAGGATTATGGCTGTCACAGTTAAAACAATCCCTGTTCCCTGTACCAACTGATGGTGCAAAAATTGAAACCAGAAAAATTGTGGGTGGGTGGATGAATGGAGAGACGCGCATTCGTGCCTATTGCAAACCTTGGTGAGAACAGAATTTGGGGCACACAACCATCCAGGTGTAGTAAGCACATTTCAGAATGGACTCCTCCTTGTCCATTGTTCAGTTATTTATTCCACCTTTTCCTCCTTAATGGGAAGAGGGGGGAAATTATGGAAGAAGCGGTGCAAAAACGGAGGGCTACAAATGGACAGAGATGGGGAAAGTTACTTTTTTTAAGACCACAAATCCCAAAAAACCCTAGCTGTTATAGGAAGAACTTCCTGAGAGTAAGAGCAGTTTGACAGTGGAAGGCGCTGCCTCCGAGCATGGTGGAGTCTTTTTCTTCGGAAATGTTTAAACGGAGGCTGGATGGCCATCTGTCAGGAAGGCTTCGATCGTCTCTTCCCGCATGGCAGAATGGGGCTGGACTGGATGGTCCTTGTGGTCTCTCCCAACTCTACGATTCTATGATTTCAGGGCATCCTGGAAGTTGCAATGTTGTGGTCAATGGTGCAGCAAACCATTGAGAAGTCAGGAAAAATAACCGGATCGCACACACAAGCCCCACCGATTTTGTGATATCAGACATCTACTCGGGCAACAGGATTATCAAGTAAAATAAAGAATAGTGCTCCTGTTCCTTTAACGGCTGTACATAAGAGGAAATTTTAAGCAACACTCTCTGAAATTTCCTGTTCTGCCCAATCATTAAAGGCACAGAAGCTTTGTTCCTTATTTCACCCGGGACATTACCAGGGAAAGTAAAGCAGTTTCTGTTCAGATCCAAGCTGGATTCCAAGTAATCACTGCCACCCGAAAATGCTCGGAGCTGACACCAGCCCTTTGAAGACCGCGGTCAAAAATGGTAGGTCTGATGATGGTAGATAAGTGTCCAAAGCCAAGAGATTTAGGCTTGGTTTCTTCAACTGAAGTTTCAGTACCACCTCTTTCAGGACATTCAGGACCTCAAAACTGTGTCCACTAACTGGTCCCTGAATGCTTCCGAATTCCACCTCTCAGGAGATTTCACTTGCTAGGAAGGATCTCCGGAACAGGCAGGAGGCTTCAGTATTGACGACAGCTTGTCAACATCCTTCGATTGCTTGCGTTGGAAAGAACCCATAAACAGGGCTACACCCATCTTCAATTCTGTCAAAACAACACTTACCCAAGTCGGAGCGGATACAAATCGTTGCTGTCGTATGGCCAGATTGGTTCAGAGGGATGTTGTCCATGCCTTCCTCTGAGGCTGAGAATGACTTGCCCAAGATCACCAGTGGGTTTCCATGGGATGTGAACCCAGAGTTCGAGGCCATTTCCACACTATACTCTTATAGCGCGATTATTCCCCTTTCAACATCCTATGGAATCCTGGGGTTTGCAGTTTGGGGAGGGGCCAGTCGGCCCCTCCCCAAACTGCAAACCCCAGGATTCCATAGGATGTTGAAAGGGGAATAATCGCGCTATAAGTGTGTAGTGCAGAAATGGCCCTAGTCCAGAGCCCAAACTATACAAATGCAACTGCAGATTTAACAAGCTGGGTTCATTAGACAAAGTGAGGCAACTGGACAGGAGGCAAGTGGCAAAAGTGAGGCAAGTAGCAAATTCGGGAGGATAATGCTGCCCCATCGAAGTCAGAGTCCTCTGAAATGAAACCATCTTGACCTTTGTCTCACAGAATGAGATGTCTTCAGGCTTGCACCAGAGTTGCCTGAGGACTCGAAACAGCTGATACGCACGTCGGAGCAGTAAGGGTAGCCTAGTTTGGTTTTAAGCGCTCCGCGTAGTTTGCCCACGGAGTCTGCCCTAAAGTGGGCTCTAAAATAGCCGTTTTCATTCCAAGATTTCCACCACCTATCTTCCAGTTTCCAATCTTGCTATTAATGTCTCTCAGCGTCTGAGAATAGCAAGGTGCCTACAACTTGGCCAAAGACATTTAGAAGCGTATCTACGAACCTAATTGTTTCCTGCTTCCCGGAGTAGACTAATGCATCCAGCCGTTGGCAGAAATACCTTGGTGGTTCTTTTATAAAATGTAGTTGTAGACTGCGTTTCCAGCTCAAGGCCTCCAAAGACGCTTATAAAATAATTCAACAAAAGCTAAACAGCCTATACCTGTCTGTCTGTCTTTCTATCTATATGAGAACAAATAGAAATGTGGATGGAATCCCCCTGGAAGATATCCTGTTGCATCTTGTCTTTTCTGAAAACCTACCAACCATCCCAGAGCAATACCTGTGGGGACAGCTAAATCACAGTACCCTTATTTTCCAGTTGCAGAGCCATGTAATGGTTCTCCAGCCCAGTAGAAAACTAGTGCCCTCTAATGGCCTAAAAAGGCAATTTCTTCCATGGTTTTATTAGACAAACACACACAAAAATCAAAAGGAAGCCACCCTCTCCCTGAATCACCTTCTCTGATTTATTTAAATGAATGGTAAATAGTAAAGTATGGCATCCACATGTTTATGTACAGAGAAGAAGTGCAGCTTTGAGGATGAGTGACGAAACAGGAAACACTATTCCTCTTTCCTCTAGCAATTGTGGTTCCAATCCAAATACAGATTTGCTGTTGTTGTTGTTATTAATGCTGTGTGCTTTCACGTCCTTTCCAACTTAGGGCAACCTTTTGCACCTAAATGGTCATTGAAGGGTAAACAGAATGCTAGAGAGAGGCAATGTTTTCTATAAGAACCTTTGCTGCGTTTTTGGAACAAGATAATAACCGTTTTAAAATTCTCCCACAGATTTTGAAAGCAGAAATGATGTGATGTCACTGCTGGTCACACCGAGCACACTGGCACAGCTTGCCTGGGGAGATGCGGGCACGAAAACTAGCCCCTGCGCCACCCACAGCTGACCGCACCATTTTTCATCCACATTCTGGGGCATGCACAGACGGTAACATATTACGTCCCTCACTTCAGAATGTCGTAAGCCATCCAGGCTGAAAGATGGGACTTCGCAGACTCAGAGTTGGAAGAGACCAAAACGGACACCAAGTCCAACCGCCCACCGGGCAGGAACACAAACTCAAAGCACCCCCAGCAAACGGCCATCCAGTCTCTGTTTAAAAACCTCCAAAGACGGTGGACTCCACCACACTCCACCGAGGCAGCATATTCCACTATCTCTGCTGGCTGTTTGCCACAATAAATGAAATGAAATGAAATGAAATATTCCACTATCAAATGTCCCTCATTGTCAGGAAGTTCTCCCTGATTTCTTTCTACTCGTTCATCTACGTGATAGACCGGGACATTGCCGGAAAGCCTTGCCCGGATGGTACAACTGGCTCCAAAGTGCTCTACGATCTTGCAACATGAGTTACTGTAGAAATCTATCCGTTGAGAAATATTCACAGATCTCCTCCATCATGAAGAGTGGGCTGAGGGTCACTCCAAGTGTGTGTACAGGAAGTCCAGGGCTTTGGCCATGAAAAAGAGAAGTGCTGGGATTCAGGTAACCCTGGGAGTCATATCCTTTCTGGACATTTTGTCCACAGTCACACGTGTGGCTGCGATTGCTCAAGAGCTCCAACTGTCTCTGTTAATCAGACAACCCCAGTGTTCTGTTCTTTGCTTCTGGTACATCACGCTCTCTCACACACTCTCATCCCCCTATGTATCTCCATCTCTGATACCTTCTGATACCTCAGTTATTAACCAAAATAGACTATAGTCAAGAAATCAGAAGAGGGGGCCCGTGAAGGGCAGCCATGAAGGAATCATTCCTAGTGCCATAATTTTGTAGCGTAGAAAGGCATTAAGTCTGCATGTAACGGAGAAGAATGTACACAGGACACGGCTAGTTTCAATCAGCGCAGGTGAAATATTCTCCCCGAACTTCATATTTGTGTCTCTCATCCTAGCCTCATGCATTTCCACCACATTTTTTGACCCTGCTCCTGTGCTTTTGACAGCAGCTCAGCATCCCCAAGTGCCAGTTGGAGATGCTTGTATGAAATAAGACTGCCTTCCTGCTTCATATCTCTGTGCTACCTCGCTGTGACCATTCTGTGACCTTGGCCACCCCAGTCCTGAGAAGAAAAGGGAGTGGGAAATGCAGATTTCCCCCCTCCGCCAAACTCATATGGATTACATGGGTTTGGAGCAAACTTTGGACCCAAATCTGTAGGGCCTTCCTCTCTATGTTTGCCTTAGCTCTAGAGGCCAGGGTGCGGGGCAGGAGATTAAGGGGAGAGGGGCAGCCCCCTCCATGGAAGGGGCTTCCCAATGTAGCCCTAGCACTATTTGCATTGCAAAACACATTTCCAGATAACTTTAATGCAAGCGAGTTAACCCTTAACACAGTTGGCAAGAAGACAGAGTTAGAGTTAGCCATAGACCTTGGCCAATGGATTCTGGCTCCCAGCCTTATAACAAGAACAAGTACCTTAAAAAAAAAGTCCCTCCCTTCTGTGCTCTTAGCCTCAATGTGCCAAACCTGTAAAATGGGAGCATTCACTGGTTGCCTATGAGCAGGTCCCTGCACAGCCCCACTGACTAATTTGAGAATATTGTGCTAGAAACACTGACTTAAGGGAGAGATCACAGCTCAGTTTGAATTCTCAGCCAGAGAGTTCTAGTGTCTCCCACAAACTATGAACCTCAGGATTCCACAGAAAAGGTCCCAAATTCAGCCTCTAGTACATGTAAATAAAGGGTCTGGCAGCACATAACAAAGCAAAATCCTTTCTCCCACTGAGGCCCTGGAAAGCCACTGCTGGTTAGTGAAGACAGGACTGGACGAGATGAACAAATAATCCAGTTGAGATCCTCTCTGTAGCTGAGATTTATACTTCTGAATTACTCTATTGCTTTTTGTGTTATTGTATTTTGACTGGTTTTTACTGTGTGTGTGTGTGTGTGTGTGTCTGTATAAAAGTCACTTTCAGAGGTCCTTTTCAGATCTGCAAAGCTGTGTACAAAAACTCTTTATAAATACAAGACATACAAGACTATTTGACCACTGGCCACAAGGGGGCACTACAGTAACAGAAGGGGGAACACACACACCTTCAGGCAAGCTATAAATCTGAATTAAAACTAGTGTTGCCAGGTTATCAAAAGGACAGTCCAAATTTTTCAATAAAAGACAGTCCAAATTTTTGACATGAAGAATGGAAATCGGGAAGCGGCTATTAACAAAGTTTGTGCTTTCCCTAAATACCAAGACAAAGTATTTATTTCAGTCAACTTTGCCATGTTTTTCTCTATGAAATTAACACATTGTCCACATTCACAAATTACATGATTTATGAAGGGCGTGCACCCCAAAATACAGGGTTTGAGGAAATCTCATTCAGGCTGTGTAAAAGGAAAACCTTTCCAACCACCAAATAGGGGGCATCGCTTATAATGAGAGATACCTGCCAGTCAGCTGAGGGATAAGCTTATGCTAATGAGGGGCACTTGGCAACCTTAGTGAAAATCAGCCTTCTGATGAAGGAAAAGTCTATGCTATTAAGGGGGTATACATTTTTGGACATCCTGTGTGTGTGTGCTGGACTTCTGTCTCCCCACTATCCTGGAAAAGAAGATATTGCCAATTTTTCAACCAGTCTCCGCAGCTGTGCTCTTAAAAGTAGCTCAATGCACATGCATTAACAGGTGATTCTATTTATTTCCGCAGGCAACCTTTACCACCCTGTTGATGTGATGCACCAAGCTGCTTCTAGACATACAGGGAGCTAGCACAGCGTAGCTGGACTAGGCCCCCTGCAACCAGAGTTAAAATATCCACTCAGCCATGCAAACCCACCGGGTGGCTTTGGCCAAGTCACACTCTCTCAGCCTCAGAAGGCAAGGGCAAACCCCACTCTCAATAAATCTCACCAAGAAAAACCCAGGATTGGTTCACCTTAGGATTGCCGTAAGTCACAAATAACAACTAAAACCAGACTGGACTTTTCCCCCTCCTTCGTCTAATCAGTGGCAACCCTCCTTGGATGTCTCTTCTAGGAAAAGCCACTCTTCAGGAACAACAGAATCAAGACCAAACACCCTCATAAAGGGTAGCCAACTTTTTATTGCAAATACACTGGTGCTCACATTGGACAATGGTTGTGGTGACAGACAGGCTCTGAACAAAGGCTTGTTGGTGTGAGAGGCAAGACAAAATTTGATAGGTCAAACAAAGAGGGACGGGTGAAAAATCTGGTAGGTTACGGATGCAGGTGAGGCGGGGAATAAACGGGAATTCATTCTCTGGGTTCCCAGACTTCAGTACTGACTCTCCGAGAATGGGCAAGAAAAGTGAAATAACATTTTGAGGGGAAAACATCTACCGAACACCTGTTGCCTCAGCATGGTATTAATACCACCCAAAATGGGACTGGCCCTTTGGCCGACTGCCCTTCGTGCCAACACTACCACTCGGATGCCGCTTCAGGAAGTCCCGCCGTTCACGAGCACGCCGATTTTGGAACCAAATTTTTACCTAGGACCGAAAAGAAAGAGAGAGAGGAAGAGAAGTCAGGAGGTTGCCTGAACGTCACCCACTTGGGAAGAACCCTTTCTATAAGAAAATCAGAGCTTAGGAAAGTTATTTTTTTCAGATGACAGCTCCCAAGGAACTGAGAGGATTGTAGGAAATGTTGCCCCCAAAAAGATAACTTTCCCAAGCTCTGGATTTTTAAAAAAAAGTGAGAAAGGGGGACATCTATTTGTGTATCATCAGGGATACAGCTACTGGCAGGGGGGCAAATGGAGAGGATTGCCCCTGCCAAATAAAAATTCTCGTTTGAATTAAATTATGCCAATGAAATTTGTTCTCACTCCAAAAATTTAAAGCTTTGCAGTCACTTAAAGCTTCAGCTGAGCATTCAGGGGAAACAGTTTAGTCATCCCAAGGAAAGAGGCTGTCAAAGCAACCAAGGGATGGCAAACACAGCGGACCAAACAGTTCGAGGTGCCAATGATCTTTCAATATCTCGCCGTGGAGCTAGAAATAAGGGGAATGAAGGAGAATTTCGGGGGTGGTGGTGGTGCAAGATTTTTATTCAGGAGGCAATGCGCTCATTTTGTCCCCACTTCAGTAGCCGTACACACACACAGCACACACCTGCCAGGTCTCTTCGCACAGCCACACAGGAATACTTGCTTATTTATGTATACTTATTTACTTGTTAGATTACTTAAGGTTTTTAGCCTTTTGAAACCATTTTTATTGTTTATGCTATTTTAAATTAGTCAGTCTGTTTCTGTTGTAAGCCATCTTGAGATCTTTAGACAGCAATGATGGTGACCCTAAGGCACCTGTCACAGGACAAGATTTGTCCGGAGGTTTCCTATGATCCTCTTTTGAGGCTGAGGCAGTGTGATTTGTTCAGGGACATTCAATGGGTCTCCACGGCCGAGCAGCGATCTGAACCCCAGTCTCCAGAATCATAGTCTAACGCTCAAACCACTACACTACGCTGGCTCTCGCGTCCTCTTGTATAATATATAAATAAAAATACACCACCTTGGACGTAGCTCAGCTTCAGCTTTAGCAACCGAAGGAGGAAGAAACCGAAGTATTTTGCTCATGTTATATTCTTAAGTTCTGTTTACGGTTTGCTTCAATAGATATGCTGCTCAATAAATATTGTGTTTGTGTGTAGGGGGATAAATGACTGCCTCTCAGACCACCAGCATCCCCAAAACTCCACCTGGTGAAAGGGGAGAGCCCATCACTCTCTTACCCGGTTCTCTCCGAGTCCCAGCAGCAGCGCCAAGTCCCTCACCTGCCCGGTACTAAGATAACGGGTTTGCTGGAAGCTGTTCTCCAGGATTCTCAGCTGAGTGGCCGAGAAGGGAACCCGAGGGCTGCGGGAGGTCAGGCAAGGGCTGTCTGCCTGCTTCATCTCTGTGGAAAAGAAGGTGAAAATGTTAATAAGAACAACATTTCTTGTCTTGGCGGCCAGCCTGGTGTTGTGGTTTGAGTGTTGATCTAGGCAGGAGACTAAGGTTCGAATTCCCACTCAGCCATGGAAACTCACTGGGTGACCTTGGGCAAGTCCCACTCTCTCAGCCTCAGAGGAAGTCGACAGAAGGAATCTTGCCAAGAAAACCCTGTGGCAGGTTCACCCGGGGGCCGCCATAGACTGGAAATGACACGACAACAAGACGCCACAACGCCAGCAAAGGAAGGGTGTGTTGCTGGTGCCTCACTCGAGATAAAGACTGGGCTGGGGCAGAGAGAGAGGTTATACTTGATGAAGTCTTACTTGGAACGTAAGAGGGCTCGAAGTGAGCGCAGTTGATCCAAACACAGCCCTGAGGAGCCTGGCTCCGCTCTACGGGACCTCCTGCCGGCTCCTTGCAGTTCCCTCTTTCCCCTTCAGAACCATCCACAGCCAGGATAGAACAGATGGAGAAATCAGCCATGCGCCGAGGAGAAGGTCTGGTCCTCTCCGGAGCGGGCAGGCCCTTCTCCTTCAGGGGATCTGAGGGCTGCTTCGGGGTGGCCAGGGCGGCGGTGACACTCTCCCTGCTGAAAAGGGGCCTCGCGGGAAGAACCCCAGTTGGGCCGTCAAAGTTGGTCATCCTTCTCGAAGGCGGAAGGTAGCCTTCCCAACCGGCAGGCTGAGGCACTGGTTTCGGGCGGTGAGGCGAGGTGTGAAAACAGCCCCCGGCGTCCCCAGCACCATCTATTTAACAGCCGGGGCTCAGCCGGCAGAGACACAAGGAGATTTTGAGGGATTTACCCAAACCAATCCATGGGCCTCCTGGGAAGAAAGGAGGTCACCTGACGAGAAATTAGGGACTGAAGAGCAACGACTGGGTAGAAAGGTTTCCTCTTACCAGTGTGTGTGTGTGCTCCAGGTGTGATACTTGATCCTCCAGTTCAAAAACCGACTAACAACAAGGTTGGGCTCCCTCTCTCCTCCCTGCTCCTCCACTTCTAAAACAAGTGGATATTGCTCTCTCTTACGCCGAATAAGGCAGGCTCTACTAGTAAAATCTCAAGACCGAAATCTCAACCTGGCAGGGTCCAAGCAGAGGGCTGGCCAAGGCAGTGAAACACAGACTATGCTAACAGGTACCGTAAATCAGGGGAGGCAGAACCAGAGTCAAGAAGCGGTCCAGGACTCAAAGCAGTAAAGTCCAGTAAGAAATCAAGTGAACCAAGCAGAAAGGTAATCCAGGAGCAGGGTCAAAAACCAATTTAAGTTCAGGTACCAAGACCTGAGGAACTACTGATAAGGTCCAGCTACAGATATTACTTCTAATGGGTAGTGAGTTTTTTGTAACTTAGCTACTTGTGCTCCATGCAGGGCTCAGGCATTTCAGCAGCAGGTTTCACTAGGAGGATGGCCCACTTCTTAAGGAGACCCCCTACTCCTGAGGAGGCCCCTTCTCTTGAGGAGTCCTCACTTGCGGGCAGATGTTATACTGAGTACCTCCAGCTCACTTGTACCTTATTTTTGTGCCACTCTCTCAGACTGGGAAGAGTCTCAGGACCTGGGGACCCTGCATCTTGAGGAAAAGATCTTCCACCCTCACCCCACAGAGTTGTGGGTACCTCTTCAGAGACAGCCTGCCCTTTAGTGCCATCTGGCCCCTGAGGCTAAGAAACCTCCTCTGAAAAGCATCTCTCCAGAGAAGCCATTATACATGTAGCGACTCAAAGAGTTTGCTCGGGCGATAATATCTTCTGGTCTGGAAGCCCATCTCAACCCACGGTTGGTGGTGGTCTCTTAGTAATGAAGGAAAGAGAGTCAATGAAGCCCACAAATCACCCATTGTAATTCCTTTTGGGCTCCCATAGCCAGATTTTAGTACTTGGAACAGGTTCTGGGGAGTAGGACCCTGCTTGGGCTGCAACAAGACCAACCTCTTGTGAAGACAACAGCAATATTTATATCAAAGTTGATACCACCAAGATAGCGGCAGAAAAAGGCACTGCACACAAGACCCCAAGACTGCCTTTTCTAAAACAGTGCCACTTTGGTCATCCAAGAACAACCAAGGCAAAGACAGAGGTGGGGAGGGAAAAGTACCTTTTTTTTGGCCAATAACTCTACAACTGGCCACACCAGCTGACAAACCCTGGGAGAACTGTAGTCCAAAAATGTAGATTTTCAGATGCTCTGTCTAGGAAATACCCACTCCCCATGCACCATACCCTCCAACATTTCATAGATGAAAACTGGGACACATGCAGCCAAGAAACATCAGAGTGGAGCGGCATCCATCTTATGCATTCCCCTGACTTCGCCTTGAATTGGACATTAGAATATGGAAGGAAGCCGTGGGGGAGGCCAAACTACATTTGAGAGCAAGGCTATCCCATGCCTGCCAAAATTTCACAGATAAAAACCAAGACATGTGTGGCCAAGGAACACCAGAGTGCAGTCAAGATGGCAAAGCCTATGAGTGAGGAAGAACACACAAGCAAGGAGAGGCTGCAGCAGTTTGCTTTTGCCTGAGCCTTCTGGGAAGGGTGATACACCACCTCCTTCCTCTCTTCTCCCACCCCACTGAATGAAGTGAGGGAAAACTACTTTTTCATTTTGAACACTGTTAAAATAAGGTGAGAAAAAGAGGGAGGAGGAGGAAGAGAAAGAAAGGAGGACATTTTAAAAGCAGTCAAGAAAATAGGACAATGGGTTGTGGGGTATTCATTCAAGCAGTCATCTGTACGCACCTCCCTTCACTTTCCCTCCCCATGGCTGTGGGGAAATTATAGTTATTGGAAGAGTCCTTTTGGGGGGAATATTACCCCTCATCCCACAAGCCTTGTTTTATGGTCCTCCCTCTACCCAAGAAAGCAAAGAAAAGCATGCCTCTTAAAAATCTTTCTTTGATCCGCACCTAGAGATTACGAAACTATTGCTTAGCTCCGCTCGTCTGGATCTGCACCTAGAGATTACCAAGCCATTGCTTAGCTCGGCTCCTCTGTATCCTCATCTGCCTTCCAGTGCCCCCCTTCCCATTTCTCCTCCCTTTCCATCTCGTCCTTGTCACCCCGAATCATATTTCCTAAGAGACTCGGTTGCCTCTGTCATTTCCTTGGTTTGTGCAGCGTTGTCAGGAAAACGTTTGATCCAGCCATCGGGTTTCAGGATTAAAGATCTAGAAGACACACAAAAGAAACCAGGGAAAAAGAGAACACAATTAACTAATTACCTCCTCCCCTTCTAATCCTTAGCGGAGGAGTAGTTGTAACCCAATCTTTGCTGCACCCCATTACACAATATGCCTGCTGGGGAAGGAGCTCAAAGCAGGACAACTGTTCATGTTAAGTAAGTCCACCTGAGTAAAAGCAGAGATGTTTTCAAAAACACAGGATTTTACTTTTCAGTTCAGGACATCTTAGCAAGGGAAAAAGAATCCAAACTGTGTATTGGACAAAACTTACAGCATTAGAAACCTCAGGAAAACATACCCTTCAGCTGATCCTGTTCTGCCCTCTGTCTACAAAGATCTCAGGGTGACATACAATAAAATCAACAATTTTCCTCTTAAAAGGCTAGGAACGCACAAAACCATCTAAAAGAAGACAGAAGAAGAAGACAGATTAAAACCAGTTAAAATCAGAGGAGTTGCAGAGGGAGAGGACGACAAAATGAGAAGACTGCTCCCCCAGTAAAAATTCTGACCCACTAACATTGTCTTTCAGTCCCCAGTTTTATAACATTGGAAGAACTTAAAATTCAGACATAAGGTTTAAGTTATCTATAGCCTCCAACTACCTAGATTACTTCTGTCATCCCACTTCCCAGATGCTTTCAAAATGTCTTCTTTAGGACAATCCTAAACAAGAGGGAGCTAGGGGATTGGGACTTAACTCTGAAGTTTCTACCTCCAACAAATGTAAAACTTTTTCATTCGGACTATAATTGGCAAGTTTGCCTACAGAGCATCTAAAAGCTTTTCCAGATGTAGCAGTGCAGAGACTTCTTGAGAAATTCAATGTTCTCACTTCACAAAGGATGAAGATAACCTGGAACGCAAGAGAGGTTACTTTACTGCTGGCGATGGAGCTTAAATTTTACTGCCCTTTGTCCCCAAGAAGGGGTGGCTTCTACCTGCACTGAAATCCCTCCAAACCAATCCAATTACGACAGAAACAACATCTAACGCAAAATGTAGGCCCGTGACTCTATCATCACCACTTGTCTCCTCCCTGTAATCCTTTAACATCTTTTGTCTGAAGAAGCCAGTGCAGCTTCAACAGCTTTCATTATGTATTTTGTGCACCTTGGTCAATGAAGGTATCACTCTTTTGTGGATTTTGTGGTATTAAAATGTCCCAGTTTCTCTCTCCTCCTCTCACTTTTTACCTTTGCCCTTGGCTTACTTCAGTTTCTGCAAACTGAGTTCAAACTGGAAAAGAAGTTTGCTCCCAGTTAACTCGGTGGGAGAGTGCTGCCCTCCCCAGAAAGCACCAGCAACAGGAAACAACTGCAGCCTCTCCTTACATTCTGATGTTGTTCGACCGCTCATGTCCCAGTATTCATCCATTATATGTTGGAGGGTACAGGATAAGAAAGAGAACTAGTGCAGCACAGCGGTTTGAGAGCTGCACTACAACCATGGAGAACAAGGTTCAAGTTCCTGCCTGGCCACGGAAATCCACTGGATGACCTTGGGTGCATCACACACTCTCAGCCACAGAAAACCCCATGATACGGCCTTAGGGTCACCGTAAGTCAGAACCAACTTGAAATAACGTAATAACAACACAGGAATAAGACGAACGAAGGGCAAAGAACTGTAGATTACAATTTGAGTTGCTGGAGTAATGTGCATGGCTGGTTCTGCTGTAGACTGCTTTGAGGCAGCTGCTGAGGACTCTAGCATGGCTGCCTGGCCCGTTTGCCCCCTTTCTAATATCCTTAGGGACCATCCCTAGGTCTCAGAATTTGAACCCTGGCATCTCCTGACCCGGCAACCCTTGCTGCCAAAATTTTTCTTCTTAATTTTGCTTTTTATTCCCCATCGCACTTACTCATCAGGGCTGAGTTAACATCAAAAAAAACAAATCCAATAAAAAAGCACCACCCATTCCAGTGATGGATCTACCACCTGAACTAATCAAAGGCTGGTGCCCCAAAATACAACGGAATAAAAATTGTTCATTGCATATCTACAGCAAACATTACTTGTATTCAGTTTCAGAGGAAGGCAAAAGCAAACCCCCTGCGAACAAATCGTGCCAAGAAAACCGTGATAGGTTCACCTTGGATTCAGAAACAACTTCAAAACACACAACTAGTTAGTTTTGTCATTTGTTGTCGGTTTGCTTAGCCCAGACTTCAGGTTTAACTTGAGGGAATGATATAACTCAGCAGATGTGAAATATATGGCCTTCCAGATGTTGGACTGCAGTTTCCATCACCCCCACCAGTTTAGCTATTAGTGAGGGATGATCAGAGCTGCAGTCCAAAAATATATAGTAGGCTATTGATTACCATCCTTGGCAAAATAATAATAATAATAAAAACACCTGTGAAGTCACTGTTACATGGAGAAATGTCAGGCACAGAGACACACAGTACAATTTCCTGCAAGCTTACTCAGAAGTAGGTCCCACTGTATTCAATTCGGCACTTGGGAATGTTAGATTTTTAGACGGCAACTCTCAGAATTTCCTTCCCAGCATGGCTCTGATTTAGTTATCTAATATATAAAAGCCAAAATTTGTCTGTTTGTCTGTATCAGGCAAGGACCTCATATAATTGGCTGCCCGAGAAGATTCTCTGGGATCCTGGGGCTTGCAGTTTAGGTGGGGGCCTTTAGAATTCTCAGCCAGAGAGCTCTTGGGCCTGTCCGGCTGCTATGGAGACGAGGCCTAGCAGCAAGGAGGAGGGCAGCATATTCCCTCAGGAACCCAGCCTCTGCATGTTAATAACTCTGAACACAGACTGGATTCGGGAATATGGCAAAAAGTGACAGGTACCAGGCAAGACGGGTTGGGGAATTAGAGACACAGGAGCCCAAATCTTTCTAACAAGTATCACAGATGAGAAAATGAAATCCCAGGCAACGCTGGCTATATACTCTAGCTATAACTAAAACTATTTGTTAGCTACCTTTTCAAATACATAATTTTGAAAAACCAAAGCGCCTACAAAGAGCAAACGTGGTTTATTACCACATAATCTCAACTTCGCCTCATCGACGTTTGTTAAATAGAGGTCGATGACGAAAACGAGACGAAGGGAGCAGGGAATTTCCCAGAATTCCACTCGGTGGGGGGGGGAGAGAGGGAGAGCAACTTTCCGGAACAACTACATTAACCAGAAGTCTTTGCGAGCAGTAGCTCCTGATACTTCCTTACCCAGAATGCAACGCGCTGCCCACCTCCCTTCTGTTATCATGGCTAAGGGGAACAGGAAGGGGACGGTGACGTTTATTGGGAGAGGAATACTACATTACCCAAGAGCCTTTCCTCTCCGCGCATGCGCAATGATGAGTAACTAAAAAAATTTTTTGGAGGAATTCGCGGTTGCTAACATGGTGGCTTGATGGACGCTTGGCTGAAAAAGAAGGGGAAAAAAAGCATTTGGTTTCGTTCGCTGAGGAAGTGAGCAGGACCCGGCCGGAGTCTGTCGGCAAGAGGAAGGGAAAGGGTGGGGGGCAAGGCCGAGGCCTAATTGCTGTCAAGGGGCCTGGTGGGGGGGACGGGGTTGTCACGACAACAGGAGGGCAGGAGGTCATGGGGGGACTGTCTTGGAAGAGTGGGGGGATACTGGGAAGGAAGGGGTTGGGACCAGCGGGGGTCTGTGCTTGGCACACCTGTCAAGATGGAGGCAGTTAGGATCTGAGGGAGGGGGTGATGGGCAGGCCTTGAGCTGCCAGGTGGCGGGGTGGCCTAACAGTTGGAGAGAGTGTTGCACTGGGATTTGGGGGGGGGGGGGCACGTTCAAATCCTTACCCTCCAACTGTCCCGATTTGGTAGGACAGACTCATGCCGTTTCCACCCTACATTGTTATCGTGCTATTATTCCACTTTCCACATCCTGTGGAATTCTGGGGTTTGTAGTTTCCTGAGGCCAAAGAGGTCTCTGGCTGGGAATTCTAAAGGCCCCTCCCTAAACTGCAAACCACAGGTTTCCGTAGGATGTTGAAAGAGGAATAATAGCACTATAGTCTAATGTGGAAATGACCTCAGTTAATCTGTGCTGTCCTACTTTCTCCGTTGCTTTTAAAATATTCCAGTTTCTCTGTCTTGCTTCCCGTTTCCCCGCTGTCCTGTACTTACCTCAGTTCCTGCAGACTGAGTTCTAAGTACAAAAGCAGTTTGCATTCTATTTAACTCAGCAGGGGAAGAAGAGAGAAAAAAAAGAGGGGTCAGAATCTTGCCTATCCCAGTCAGCTCAGGCAAAAGCAAACTGCTGCAGCCTCTCTCAGCTCCTGTGTTCTTCCTCATTTGTCACTTTTGTCCCCTTGATCACACTCTGATGTTGCTTGGCCACATGTGTCTCGGTTTTTTTCATTTTTAGGCCTTGCTGTGATTGACTGGAGTTCTAGAGATCAAAGGTGGTAGCCATGGCGAACGTCAGCGGCATGGGAGATCCCGGCCTCTCGCGGATGAGCATTGCATCCCAGTTCTTTGCCGGAGAGGAGACTACTGGCATAGACACCATGACTACCTCAGAAAGGGTAAGATGACGCTTCTCTGAAACTGAACAGAGGCTCTGGGTCTAAAGTTGGAGTGTACTGTAATGCTCATCAGCCCTGGAAAACATAGTAAATGATGAGGAATGCTGAGAATTGCAGTCCCACAACTTTTAAAGGGGTGTCTCTTGCCCATCTCTGTTCTAAATGCAGACCATACCTTCAGTTGTAATCTTAAGGTCTGTCAGCAAGAGAGGGAGGCTTGTGTGTAGCTTCCATGAGGTAGAATAGCATGAAGTATGGCCTATTGTTCTCCAGTTCCTCTCCTTTTCCTGCTCCTCTGCCCACGTGATCTTCTGATAACCATTGTGCTTTATGACTTACACTCTTCCATCGCCTATTTCTGGAAACATGTGGGAAGGCAAACAGCCTTGTTTTGCAGCACTCAGCTCTTTGCAACAAAGCTAATCCTGATTTTTAAACAGGTATCCAGACTTTACTTAGTTTCATCTCAGAGTGTTTAATAGTCTCTCCCACCACCTCTTATAATAGTCAGTAGTAGAAATGTTCACATATGTATGTTTGTGCATACGTGGGTTAGGTGGATCTAAAAATGCCTCTTATGTCTCTAACATTGATTCTTTTGCTAAAACAGGTTGTGGATTTGCTAAATCAAGCAGCCTTGATCAGCAATGAATCCAAAATCACAATCCTCAAGCAGGTAAGTGAAGTCATTGCATGTGCATTTCTCAGGTTTTGAACCCAAACTTTCTCTGTTTAAATCAGTTGTTGTCCAGATAATTTAGACTTCAACTTCCAGAGTCCTTAACTGTTGGCAATGCTGGCTAAGATACCTTGGAACTGATGTTCAAAACGTCTGGAGGACCGCAGATTTAAATTATCATGTTTAAGAGAACTGAACATGACCTGGTATCTCCAATTAGCTAAGATTTAAAAAGAAACTGTTGGTACACCAGAAATGTTCTTTTGGGTTTTTCATCCTTGTTTCGTGACGTTATCCTTTCTTCCTCCTGTTTTCTTTCTCAGGTCCAAGAACTGATTATAAACAAGGACCCCAGCTTGCTGGATAATTTCCTGGATGTGAGTATTGGTTGGAGGAGATATGTTGGGTCAGTGCTAGAAATAACCTCTTGGCCATAGGCTCTGCTTTCCAGTTCCTTGTGCTTCAGCCTGTAAGAGTAGCTGCTTACTTGATTCCATTTCTCCTGTACTGTTCTGGTCCCTTTGTATGGGAAATTTGTTTCTCCCCCCGCTTTTTTTTTTTAAACAAGGACGGCATCATTAGTGAATTGAAGCAGTAGTTTATTTAACGAACTGGTGGTTCAGATGTCAGCATTCAGACAGAGCAATCTGACAACAAGGGAAACATACACTTTTCCATTTATAGCAGTTTTCGAAAATCAGCCCAGCAACATATAGCAAATAACAGGAGGATGCTGAACATATTTTAGCCAATTATTAAACAGCAGTCACTTAGCCAGAATGGAAAATTATTAAGCAAGCACCAAGCTGAATTTTTCCTTTACGTTCCAGGTTGATATTATCAGAAAGTGCCAGTTAGTCAATGAGTGCTCTGGAAATGCTTCGTCTGCTTTTCCTTGAGATTCCTCAGGGCTTAATTTTTTCCTTGGTTAAGGACAGTTTCTCTTCAATGTGACAGTACTTTACTTTGGCCTGATGGTTAACTTCTGACCTTTTCCTTTACCTGCTCAGAATGGAATGGGGATTCTCTGCGTTTATGTGTGTGTATCTAAGGGCCAAGAGGAGGTGACTGGCTGTGACTTTCTCTTTGTTCTGACATTGCAGGAGATCATTGCCTTCCAGGCAGACAAGTCCGTTGAGGTCCGAAAGTTTGTCATCGGGTTCATAGAGGAAGCCTGGTGAGACAGTTTTGGTTACCATTCAAGCGGGCATCCTCTGTCCATCTGCTTTTTTTGGGAAGATACTCTATTCATTTATATCCCACCTCCCGCCCCAGATAAAGGAACTCAAGGCAACCTTTAAATTAATAAAAACTACACAGATTCAAAACTTTACAAAAACATCAAGAAAAGTACAGTACTGGCCCTTTATTCACAGTTTTGTGTTTGTGGTTTCGGTTACCCGCTGTCAGCCATGGTCTGAAAGTATTAAATGAATGACACTCATGTGTCCTGCTTCAGGTCCCGCCATCTGCTCAACCCATACTTTAACTTCCCCTCCACCAACATTGCCACAGGAAATGGCTCTGATGTCATTGGAAACAGCCCTCTAGCTTCACAGGGATGAGGAAGGCCCTCTCCTTTGTTCCCACCAAATGAGCCTGAGAAGGCAGTGGGACAGAGAGAAGTGTCTTTCCAAAAATCTAAAAGCTCTAATAGGCTGATAAAGGGAGATACATTCCTCCAGATGGCATGAACTTTGTCATCAGCCTGACTTTGTTGCTAGTTGCAATTCAAGTTAGCTTTGATTTAATGACAACCTTATGAATGAGAGATCTCTAATACACCCTGTTATTAACCACCCTGTTGAGGTCTTTCAAAGTCAGAACCGATTATGACTTCCTTGGCCTGGCTGCTTAGGTGTTGGGGCTAAATCGCCTTGTACCAATTTCTTTGGCTTGTACTCTCTTTTCATTATTCCCTTTCTCAATTTGCTTGTAGCAAACGGGACACAGAGTTGTTGCTCAAGCTCATTGCCAACTTGAACATGTTGCTGCGGGATGAGAATGTCAATGTGGTGAAGAAGGCAATCCTTGCCATGACTCAGCTGTATAAAGTGGCGCTGCAGGTGAGGTCCTTCTTTTTTAGCTAAAGAGTAGAAAAGCAGGACAGCACAGTTCTTACAAACAGTATGTTCACAAAGTCAAGAAGAGCATTATCCCAATGCAACTCAAGCTGTATGAGGTATTCCTTATGAAGGCTTGAACTAAACCGGGCAAAGTTCTCTTCATTTGTTTGTCACTAGAACTGACCATGTGTTATACTGAAGAGAAAGAGCATGGTCGTGCTCTCTGCTGGATTCTTGGGGCTTAGGTCCAAAAAGTTACTTTTTTTCAAGCTCTTGTAAAGAATCATTTGCCTCTGCCCTTCCATGGGAGCTGGGCAAGCCTGGAGTGGGGCCTGCAGGGATGAAATCTTATGGAACTGAGGCTTGTTTATGTCAGAAGGCAGATAGGGAACAAATGCTCTAACTACATAAAACCTACCAAAACAACACAGCCACTGGTCCACAGGAAAGAGTCACCTTGGGAAAGGGATAAATTGGGTGTCAAGAACACAAGGGTGAAACTGCCGGGCTAGTCTGGCAAAGGGACCCATCACACTCCTCTTTAGCAGCGTACTTCCTGTTCCATCTCTGTCTTGTGGTCTGTTCTGTGATGGAATGAAAGAACAACTGCTTTAGTCAAAACGTTGTTATGTTTCTTTGTCTCACTATGAGATTCTTCTTCATACTCCAAACTGTTGCCAGGATTTTGTTTACAGCTCAGATGAATCCTGCCAATGGCTGTATGAATCACTGAACTTTTCTTCCCCCAGCTTTCAGAATTGCACTAAGAAAAACCCAGACACATCCAAGCTTTTTCTGTAACTAGAAGCATGTGTAGCTTAAAATAAAAATTGCATCCCGAGATAATCAAGAAGGATGATCTTGCTTCCATAGCTAGTGCTATGTGGCCAGAGTGACTTTCTTGGACTGTACCTCCCAGAATCCTGTTGGCCCAACTGGCAACAAGATTCTGGGAGTTGTCCCAACAAGTAATTTTTTTCAGAGCTCCGATTGTGGCTGTGGGTGAAAGGAAAGCAGAAGTCAAGAAGAGATATTTCTGTCTAGCAGCAAAGCTTCAGCTTCCTATTCTGGAGTCTTGCAATGTTTCCGTTCAACCTGTGCCCTGAAAAAGCTCCCTGAAAATTTCTGGCTGCTCATGCAGAGCCCTCCCTTGTCTCTTCACACAGTGGATGGTGAAATCCAGAGTGATCAATGACATGCAAGAGGCTTGCTGGGAAATGGTGTCAGCCATGGCCAGTGAAATTATCCAGCTGCTCGAGTCGGACAATGATGGGATCCGCACCCACGCCATCAAGTTTGTGGAGGGACTGATCATCACCCTTTCGCCCCGTGCAGCAGACTCAGAAGTGCCCAAGCGTCACGAAAATGACATCAGCCTTGACCGGGTGCCCATTGACCACTCCTACATCAAATACAGTAAGGAGATGGGAGAAAAAATGGGAGCATGAAGGTATCAAGGCTCCTGAGAAAATAGGACTCCCACTCCACTAACTCAAAGACAGGCTGGGATTAACCATTACGATAAGTGCACCCTAGAGCAGGAGAGACCATCTTGGCTAGTGGTTTGAGTTTTGGATTTGGAGAAATCCATCAGATCATCTTAGACAGGTCCCACTCTCAGCCTCAGAGGAAGGCAATGGCAAACCACCTCTGAAGAAATCTTAACCATGATAGGACCACCTTTGGGTCTCCATAAGTCAGAAACAACATGAAGGCATATGGTAACATCATCCCTATATAGCATAGGCTATATAGGCTAGGGAAACAATGCTTCCGCAGATGTTGTTGGACTTCCATTAGTCCCAGCCGGCATGACCAGTAGTCAGTGCTGTTAGGAACTGTTGCCAGCAGCCTCTGGAAAGCTACAGCTCTTGCATCTATGCTGTAATGTTAGAGGGGCTGCTAGATACTATGGGCGTCCCATGGAAGGGTCTGTCTGTCCTAAAATTCAGTCCCCTCCATTCAGTCATCTGCCACCAGGGCAGTATGGCAAAGTGTTACCACACTGGAAGTTAACTTGATTCCGGTCAAACTCACCTCTCTGTTTTCTCATTCTGTGCTCTCAAGATGTTTTGTGGGAAGAAGGAAAGGCAGCCCTAGAGCAGCTGCTGAAGTTCATGGTGCACCCAGCCATCTCCAGCATCAACCTTACTGCGGCATTGGGCTCTCTGGCCTCCATTGCCCGCCAACGCCCTATGTTCATGTCAGAGGTGATCCAGGCCTATGAGACACTGCACGGTAAGCCTGTTGGATTTGTGGCTCGATGGGCTTGGACATGGACTTAGAATGGACAGGTTGTGATCCATTTTCTTGACTGTGGCTCCCAAAACCATTGTGCTTCCCATCTTCAGAAATGAGAAATCTGCCTGTGGCCTCACTGTAATTTGTCTAGTTTTGTCTATGAGTCTGCTTAAAACAGCTGTTCATATAGTGCTTCTAGAAGCCATCTTTAATAGTTCATGTCATCTTTAATTTGAGCCTTACAGTCGAATTGATTTAGATAGACTTTCTGAGCTTGTTTATGAGCAGATGGGTCAAAGATTGTGCTCTTAGCTGGTTGGACTAACTAGGTCCAAACTATTAGGACTACAGGGGTGTTGTGGAAGACCAGAAGTTCCTTGCTTCCCTTCTTCCAGTGTGGAAAAAAAATATTCTTGGACCACCTGTAATACTGTGCCTTCTTGACTGACTTCCTGTATTACTTTCCTGACAGCCAATCTTCCCCCAACACTGGCCAAGTCGCAGGTGAGCAGCGTGCGTAAGAACCTCAAACTCCACCTGCTGAGTGTCTTGAAGCACCCAGCGTCCGTGGAGTTCCAGGCCCAGATCACCACCCTCCTGATGGACCTCGGCACACAGCAGGCCGAAATCACCCGCAACATGCCCAACCTGAAGGAACTACGCAAGCGCCCGCGGGACGAGAGTGACCCTACCATGAAGAAAATGAAGATTGGTAAGTAGGCAAAAGAGGGAAAGGAAGGGCCTGTTGGAGAACAATTCAAGATTTTCTGCACTTCAGCTCAGTCAAAATGGAAAGCTAAGAAGGCTAAGACTTGGAAAGGCAGCTTTGAACGAATTAGATAAGTTCTTCAAGTGTAAAGGTATATCATTAAATATCCTAAATACTTAATATGCAATAACATGACTCACTGGAAAAGATTATAACGATTGGTAAAGTGAAAGGAAGAGTGGGAGACCATACTCTAGATGAATTGATTCATTTGTGGAAGCTGAGGCTGAATAAAACAAAAACAAGAGCAGCAGCAATGGTAATTATGATTACGTAATACCCATCCCCTGACCTGTCTCCTGTCCATCACGCCGCTTCTCCTTTCCTGGCTGCAGAACCATCCCTTGGGGAGGATGATGAGGATAAAGACTTGGAGCAGGTGGCTGTCCCAGCGCCCAAGCCCTCCATCCAAGTCAGTATGCAGTCAGACATTGACATCACGGCTGAGTTTCTCCAGCCTCTTCTGACTCCAGATAACGTGGCCAACCTGGTATGTATTTCTTGCTTGAGCTGGTAAAACAGCTCTTTCAGTGTCTTTGCTCGGTTTATTTGCTGCTGTTGAAAGGGAGCATCTTCAGGGATGAGGAGGCCTAGAACTCTGTCTTTTTGTGGTGGGCGAAAGGGGGAACTTCACTGTTTATTCAGAGATATAGTCAGATAACAGAAGAAGCATGTGGCACTTTGCCAGTCTTCTTGGCATACTTTGGCCATAAAATCTTGATGGGGAAAGGTTCGACAAATTTAATTTTTAAAAAGGATATATCTGTTTTACTTGACTATGACATTTCGAGCTGTCCCAACTTCTCCTCTGTATCTTTCTGCCCCAGGTGCTCATCAGCATGGTCTACCTGCCTGAGAACATGCCTGCTTCCTTTCAAGCTACCTACACACCGGTGGAATCGGCTGGCACAGAAGTCCAGATAAAACACCTTGCAAGGCTAATGGCTACCCAGATGACAGCAGCTGGGCTGGGACCTGGTAGGTCTGCACGTGGTGCTTGGTGGGAACCACCCCGTACTTAACACCACAGATGCAATGGCCTTCATCTCTGACTTTTTTTGTCTTTGCAATATGTAGTGTCTGTGTGTGCAAGCTGTTTTGATTTTGGTTTGTGTGTGGGTGTATGTGTTTTGAAGGATTATAAAAACCCTTCAGTAAAAAACACAGCTGACTAGAATAATCCCTCACCTACTTCGTGCTATTATCAGGTTAATTCATATGCATGATTTTCAAGCCTGGAGAATTAGGTAAGTTACCGTTTTGGACTACAGGCCCCAGAATTCCTCCTCTGCAGACTGAGGGATTAGAGAAATTCTACTCCAAAAAAACCCATATTTTTTGCTAACTTTCCAAGCAATGAATCTGAGCTGCATACTAATAATGAAGGAAATAGTTGTAATCTTTCAGTTTGCAGTTATTTATTGTAGAGTGAAATTTACATAAATTCAAAACAGGGCTGAAATTGGGACAGAAGGTAGAATATGTTTTGCTAGGATATAACCCTCTTCTCAATCTCCATCCCCATTCCTGATAGGTGTGGAACAAATCAAACAGGCCAAGGAGGCGATGAAAGAAGAGAAAATCTCCAGACCTGAAAGTGTCCTGATCAAGCGACGCATCTCAACGATCAACGCTGGCCAGGCTATCTCAGTGGTGGGAGCTCAGACTTCCACCTCCCCCACTGTCGCCGAGCCAGGGGCACCACAGGCCAAACGACGTCCGGAGCCCATCATCCCTTCCACCCAGCCCAGGTTAGCATCACCCCAGTCTCTTCATTCATGGCAGGTTTTGCATTCCTGGTCCTGTGTGTGTGTGTGTGTGTGTGTGTGTGTGTGTGTGTGTGTGTGTTGGCCATAGACTCAGTTAGAGAGTTTTATGAGTAGTAATGGAGGTTGAAGAGATATACATATTGTATAATTGTATGTAATTTTCAATCTAGCAGCTGCGTGGGCTTCTGTTATCCTGAGCCAGATGAGGGCAGACTTGGGGTTTGCGAAGCAGCCAGAGAACAGAATGGGAGTCTCTTTGCATTTCACAAATCCACCCTAGATTCTCTTCACAGCTTCTTCTGCAGTAGCAGGAAATTCTGCTCTAGGTTTACTATGTTGAGTCCTCATAACGTTTCCAATTACGTGGCACAGTTGGCCTCCCTCCCTAGTTCCTGTAAAGGTAGCACAGATATCAAGCCCAGCCAGAATCTGGTATCCATCGGCATTTTGCCTGGCTGCCACTGAAGCAAAGCCCAGTCCTCAGAGGCAGATGTTCAGCTCCTTTCTTCTGGCTTCTCTTCAGGTTGGCCGGTGCCAGTGGACGGAAGAAGATCTTCCGCCTGAGCGACGTCATCAAGCCTCTGACAGACAACCAGAAGGACAAGTTGAAGCTGGCTGCTGTGAAGCGGATCCTGCGCTCAGAGAAGGCTGTGGCCTGCAGTGGGGCTGCTCAGGCAAGTCCTGTAAAACTTGGGAGTGCTCAGTGCGCTGAGTGGGTTTGGGACATTCTCCTCACTTTCTGCTTTCTTCTGGCAGGCCCGTGTGAAAATCCTTGCATCCCTGGTGTCCCAGTTTGAGGTCCCTCTAAAAAGCGAAGTCCTGACCTTCATTCTGGATGATATCCGCAACCGGCTGGACCTGGCCTTTGCCTGGCTGTACCAGGAGTACAATGCCTACCTAAGCCAGTACCCCTCCGGCTCACTCAACAACTATGATGAGTGTCTCATCGGCCTGCTCTCTGGACTTCAGGAGAAGCCGGACCAAAAGGACGGGTGGGTAACCAGTTCCTGCAGAGGAGCGAGCAAGAGCAGGAGATAAGAAAATAGCCCTTAGATTGGCGGGGGGGGGGTCTGTGCAGGGGGCCAATTTTCACACATACGCACATCGGGACCTAAAGTTTATAGGGCTTTATAGGTCATAACCAGCACTTTGAATTGGACCTAGAAACGGACAGGTAGACAGTGGAGCTGTTTTAACAAGGGAGTTATGTGCTCCCTATAACTGGCCCCTGTCAGCATTCTGGCTGCCGCGTTTTGGACCTGCTGAAGTTTCTGAACAGTTTCCAAAGGCAGCCCCACATAGAGATTGTGAGGGCTCTTTTTCAAAATGGATTTTTAAAAAAAAATGAAGAAGCCAAACTGCTTGAGGGCATTTACCTAACAGAGAACATTCTATTCAACAGACAGCTGCAAAATGTTGCAGCCCTTATTCTAAAATGGTAGCCTTATTTACTTTTTATATCCTTTTGATTTGTTTTTCTGAATTCTTTCTGAGAGCTTGTTTCTTCTTTGGCTCCATGCAGGATCTTCACCAAGGTGGTTCTGGAGGCCCCGCTGATCACTGAGAGTGCCTTGGAGGTGATCCGAAAGTACTGTGAAGATGAGGTGCGTGTAATGGATTTCCAGTATAGTCCAGTTTTCCCTAGGTTGAAAGCCTGTAGGTGTGTTGGACTAGAATGCTCATCAGCCTTTTGAACCTGATACATACCAGTTTGGGGAAGGCTGTGGATAGTCTTGGGAAATTTGCAGAGAGGCCCACTGGAATGTTGGTGTCAGTCACCATGGTGAACTGATTGTAAAAGCCATTCTGACCAGAAATTCCTAAACTGTGAGAAATTTAAGGATATCCCTTACCTTGCACCTGGTGTCTGCTCTGTTTCCAGTCAAAGTTTGGAACCAAATAGTTACAAATAACAAGTTCCCTGTAATTAATTGCTTTTTTACCCTGACTAATGCACATTATGACAAGCTGAAAGCGAACTTCATTTGTCTTAAAAAGCATTTCACTCAGACCAAATAAAGTCATATTTTATAGGAGTTTTCTTCAGTGTTCTTCCAAATTTTAAGTTGTTTTTTTTTTAATTTTTTGATGGAGGAGAATTCATCACTCCAGGAAAACCAGTTTTCCTCTCTGATTTTTCTTCTGTTTTTTACTCATTGGCTTTTCTGTCATACAGTTGTTTGAAAGTAGACAAGGGGATATTTTAGCAGTACTGTCGGTTGAATACAGACTCTGACTTCTGCTGAAGAAATATGCAGCCCTTTGATTTGAGGGGTGGGTGATTTCCCAGTACAAGTGGTGCACAAAGTGTGATCCATGAGCCAGTTCCAGCCTGTGAGCCATTGGCTCCTGCTCAGTAGAGAGTTTCCAGGAAGGAAAGAAACAGTTCTAGCCAGTGGGCTCAATTAAGATGTTGGTCCCTGGTGCAGTACAGAAAAAATCCCTACTGGAGTCCCATCTCAGCATGAGAAGCATTGTAGTATATTCCTTGCAGGAGAATCCATCGCTCCTTCAGTGTGTTTCGAGGGTGGGTGGTGGAGCTGCCAAAGGGAGGAGGAAGCAGCTGAGCCCCATTCCGCCATCTCAGCTGCATGTGTATAATGCCACTGAGTCTGGCTGTCATCCAGTAAGAAATTTTCTCCAAGAAGACACACTTTCCTTTGGGAGCTGTAGTTTGCAGAACCCCCTGCGGTTTGCTGAAAGTTTTTCTCTGACACTCTTGCAGAGCCGGACATACCTGGGCATGTCAACGCTTCGAGATCTGATCTTCAAACGCCCAGCTAGGCAGTTTGAGTACCTCCACGTTCTCTTGGACCTCAGCTCCCATGAGAAGGACAAGGTGAGTCTTGCTTTATTGACTATTGCTACAATGTATCTGGTAAGATGAGGGGCAGATCAGAGCTGGGCAAAAATGAAAGTTGAGAGGCTTGTGTGTTGAGAACCTAAGGTCTCTAAGATAAGAGGCAGAAAATTTGTGCTTGTGTCAAGGATGAGAAGTGGAAACCACAACAAAGGTCTGGGAGCTATCCGAGAAGTGGTGTGATGCTAGATTTATGATCTTTTCCAATCACAGCTTTATGTGCCTAAATTTTGGAATTGTATCAATAAAAGGTTTAAGTTCCATATCTGCTTTAGTCTCAGCAGCTTTGGAAGAAGTGTGCTGTGTTACCTGCATTTTCTACAGATAAAAACTGTTGTCTGCCTTAGAGTGAAGTTTGTGGAGTGCGGGTTATCCAATGTATGACAATAAGTCAGAATCAACTTGAAGGCGAACAACAACAGCAAACCTTTAAAAACAAGTTCACATAAACTTATTTATTTAATCAAGATCCTGTATGCGACCCAAGATAGCTTAAAGCACAGGTTAAACACAATACAGCTTAAAAAAATTATAACTAAAATATTTTGAAATGATTAAATATGCTTTCCCATTTATTTATAAAAAAAACTCTATAACTGTTGCAAGCTGGTGTTCGAATGATCAATATAGTATCACATCTGCCTCTATCTCAGGTTCGCCAGCAAGCACTCCTGTTCATCAAGCGGATGTATGAGAAAGACCAACTTCGGGAATATGTAGAGAAGTTTGCCCTGAATTATTTGCAGCTCCTAGTTCATCCCAATCCTCCCTCTGTCCTCTTTGGGGCTGACAAAGATACAGGTAATTAGGCTGATCCAGATCAAGGTTTGTGTAAACATGTGTAGTAGGGTGAGGCTTGGATAAGCATAATGATAGGAACACACTGACGTATAATGTATACACTGGCCCTCCATATGCACAAGGGTTCAGTGCGCAGAACCCTCATGAAAGTGGAAAAACCGGAAATAAGTCCCCCTGCCATTCCCCTCTGGAGTTCCCCCCTCCCATTCCTTTGCCTACGGCCCCCATCTTGCAGAGTGGGGAGAAAAAAGACAGGTACAGGGCTTACTGGTACTTTCCTCTCAGACAGAGAAGGATGGAGTTCAGGCTTCTGGCTACATCTGGTTGCCATCTTGAAAAAAGAGCACACCTGACCAATCAGCAGCCATTACACAGCCGAACACGCAGCCACATGGCAGAGAGGTCATGCCTCCAGCCGTGCGGGGGGGGAGTGGGTTTTGCTCACTGCAAAGGGAAAAAAACTCCATTTTAAACACAAGCCAAGCCAGCCTGGGGTGAGGGATGCAAGGGAATGAGAGGAGGAAAACTTAGGGCGGGGCAAGCACATGCCCTGCGAGTAACCAAATTCGCCAGTGTGGAGGGAGAACTTCTCCAAAGTGAATCTAGTTCCTTGAAAGCCAGATGCCTGGCCCCCTCCCTTTCCAAACTTCTCTGTTGCCTTGCAGAGGTGGCTGCTCCCTGGACAGAAGAGACCATCAAGCACTGCCTCTACCTCTACCTGGCTCTCCTGCCCCAAAACCACAAATTGATCCATGAGCTGGCATCTGTGTACACAGAGGCCATCGCTGACATCAAGCGTACCATCCTCAGAGTTATTGAGCAACCAGTGAGTAGCCTAGGAATCCTCAGCCCACATGGTACTTGATAGGTGAGAGGATGGGGAAAAGTCCAGGATGGAGCTCGGTCCACTTTTTGAGTTCCTAGGGCTTCCTTCTGGGGTTCCTCAGATCTCCTTTCCCAAAAATTCCATTGTTTGGTGGGCTCCCAGCTTTTGTACATCTCCCTCCCTCACAACTTCTTGATACTTAATTCCTCTTCTTAGATTATCGCCGTAAGAGATTTAAGTTACTGGTCTTTTTGGTCCCACCTATCTGAACTCACCGCAACCAGGAACTGCTCTGAAATTGAATTTGGCCCTTGAGCTGAAAGATGCTCCCCATTCTTCCTGCAAGAGATCCCCCATTCCTGACCTTCCACTTTGCTCCCACCATCTTCCCTCTGTCTCCATTCTCACTCTCTTCCAGATCCGTGGGATGGGCATGAATTCCCAGGAGTTGCTCAAACTGGTGAAAAATTGCCCCAAAGGAGCAGAGACCTTGGTGACACGCTGCCTGCACAGCCTCACAGATAAAGGTACGCGAGCATGTTTTGTGGTCTGAGCAGGGATGGGAAAATCCAGCCAGTCCAGGGGCCAGTTTCTGGGTTGAGCAAGTCCTTGCAGGTGGTCCTCCTCCTTTATTTTCTGTTTTTCTTTCGTTTTTTTTTTCAAGTTTCAAAGTCTGCCAGCTTCAGAAATCTACATGTTAATAGGGCTGAATAGAAATGGTTACTGACAGGCCATTCTAAGAATGGATTGTTAAGGTTGTTCAGTTACCCCAAATTGCCAAACTAAACATGGGTTGTAAAGGATAAGTCAGTTGAAGATTATTTATTTATTTACTTATTTATTTATTTGAAAATCTGAAAACCGTTTATGGACTTTTGAGCAACAGAAAATCATAGCAATGTAATAGTTTGTGGCTATGGACATTAGTAATTCTAGTAGGATTACTTTGTTGGCTCTGTAATAGTAGAAAAATATTTTTTCTCTTTTTATTTTTCTTTCTTTTATTGAAGTTTGGCTTATGGGGGAGATCAGAGCCATTTTGTATTTTGGTTAGTGTTCAGTGTTTTAGCTTTGTGTGCTAATACTGTGTTTTAGGTTTAGGTTTTTGCTCTTTGCTTTTTTTGAATGCATATTTCTTTGTAACTGTGATTTTAACTGAATTTGACTGCTTATTTGTTTAAAAGCTTATGTATGAATAATCTTTAAAAAAAAAGAGGTATGGTTATGGACATGCTGCCCTCTCCTAGGATTCAAAGTGGTTTACAGCAATTTATTCCGAGTAATCACTTTTGAGAACAACAGTGGGACTAGGCTGTGAGCTGCCCAACGAGCATTGTACCATTAGAGATTGTCCAGTTTTGGTTCTGTTCTGTTTCATAACCCAACACTATCTTTTCCACTCAGTTCCTCCCTCTCCGGAGTTGGTGAAGGGGGTTCGAGATCTGTACAACAAAAGGCTCCCAGATGTCCGATTTCTTATCCCCGTCCTCAATGGCTTGGAAAAGGTACTCTCTGAGGCCCAGCACAAAGCTGGTTTATGATCCATAACTTTGCTCATCATTGCCCACTGGTTGTCACTTTGGACCAGAGCATCTTCAATTTATATTTTCCAGTAGGGTGTAGAAGGTTGTTTGGAGTTAAGGAGTGTGTTAGTTGTCTGAGCTAGGTCAGTGACTGATGTGAGGAAGTCGTGGTGGAAAGTTATGTCAAAACTTTGATTCATTGTAAAGAGGCAAATTCCATTCAGGATATCATTAAGAAAGAGACTGAAGATAGAGCTGCCAGTACTGCGGTGCCACTGTGTAAAGCTGTGTTGCAGCCAGACTATGTTTTCCCTCCCTCCCAGGACAAAAGAAAAGAAGAGAGAATGAGAGAGAGAGAGAACATATAAGGCCTCAGTTGGAAAAGATGTAGAAAAGGGCAACTAAAATCAACAGGAGGCTCAAAGCAGCAGTGGGTGACTGCAGAGAACATGGGAGCCAATTTTTACCCCATAATCCCCTGACTTACTGCACCAGTACACCAAAGCTCCCAGGTCCCCACATACTTTGAAATGCCCCACCCCTACCCCGGCTAAAAAACAGCCAAAATAGGAAGTGAGCAACTTCACTTCTGGCTTTGATTTTTGCCAATTCTTGGCTGATTCGGGAGGAATGGTTATAGGAGGTGGGTTTCTTTAGGAAAAAATAGTGTGCGAATGTCTGGTGGCAGAACGCAGGCCTTTTCCTCAGGAGCGTTGACAGATACAATGTGAATTTTTGCCATTCTTTTTTCACATTTCGTTTCTCTTTCTTCCCTCAGAAAGAGGTGATCCAGGCCCTCCCAAAGCTCATCAAGCTGAATCCCATTGTTGTGAAGGAAGTTTTTAATCGCCTGCTGGGAACACAACATGGTAGGCATCCAAGCTGTAGGCAGAACCTTGAGTTTCTCTAGTGGGAGTTGTTCAGCTGCTGGTGTGACCGGTTGTCCCAAGGATGGGAAAAGAGAAGATAGAATGTAACTCATTGTTTGTGAATACAATAGTCAGCAAAGCTATAACGTAACTTCTTGTCTCTAAATAGTCAGCAGACCTATAACGTGGGTTGGGATACATCAATCAGATGGCACTTATTGTCCATTTTATCTGAATCTGTCCTCCTAAGTCACTGATAGAACCTCAAGAAATTGGGTTTGGGGACTACAGCTCCCAGCATCCCCCAGCCAACATGCCCACTGACCATGCTGGCTGAGGGATTCTAGTAGCTCCCCAGCCTAACTCTTCTGTGCTCTGAACATAGTAAACCATTTATATGGCAAATGCTGATTCTCTCTTGCCACAATTCCAACAGGTGAAGGCAACTCTGCAGTCTCCCCTTTGAATCCTGGTGAATTGTTGATTGCCCTCCACAACATTGATTCTACTAAGTGTGACATGAAGTCTATCATCAAAGGTAGGGCTGCCTCATGTGTATGTAAGACTGAGTCTGTTTGTGAGGGGGGAAAAAAAAGGAGGATTCCCATGATCTTGAAAGCCTGTACACTCCAAAGAATTGGTTTGACTTTTTAAAGTCCTCTCTGGTAATGCAGCCGTTCTCTGTGTCCACTGTTTCTGACTTCTATGGCCATAATGGAAGAGCATAGACGTGTAGGTTAAATATCCCTGTGCGTTCTTCTACAGATGTCATTCCATCTGTTTTAGCCATTAGTCAAAGTCTGAAGAGGGCGCCTGGGCACATGGTGAAGTTTACATTCTGGCCTTTTGTACCTTTATTTGGAAGTAAAAATCTTAACACCTTTTCTTGATGAACCAGCATGCTGTTGTGGTTTGGATGCTGGACTAAGTCTCTGAAGACCAGCGTTCAATTCCCAGCTTGGCCAGAGAAAGCCAGCGAGTGCCCATGGGCAAGTCACAGTGCCCCTCAGCCTCAGCGGAGGGCAAACCTCCTTGGCAAACCTCTTGCCTAGAAAACCCTATGAGAGGGAGATCATAAGTTGGAGTCAGCTTGAAGACATATTATAACAACAACAACCCTTTCCTCTACCTAATACAGAGAGGTGAGCCTCAGCAGCTGAGGTCTTCTGGTCCTCTGGGGTTTATCCAGGTAGCCTTGTCCCTTTCCTTGGGATATCTTTATTGCATTGGCTAATTCCCTTTCTAAATGGATGTGTTTAACCATTTAGAATAGGAAATAACCCATACAGTGAAGATATCCCAAGGAAAGGGACAAGATTATCTGGATAATCCCAGAGGACTAGAGAAGATTAGATGAAATACATCTCCTACAACATAGCGACTAACAGAAAGAACTTTAAATTGAAATATTTTGGTATTTTTGATCCCACCCAGCGCAGGAATGTCCCCCCTCCCCCAAAAAAAGCCCTCTCTGAGGTGGAATTGGGGCCTTGAGTTGAGATTCCCACCCTTGACCTCAAACAACCGGTCATGTTTGTGTTCAGTGGCCCTCTCTCTTCTTTGGTACTCCCCTGCCTCCTGCTTTATCTTGTCTTACCTGTTCTTAGCCCTGATCTTAGCAACTGGTTTTCTCTGTTTACCTGCATACAGCCACCAACCTGTGCTTTGCTGAGCGCAACGTGTACACATCGGAGGTTCTGGCTGTGGTGATGCAGCAGCTCATGGAACAAAACCCGCTGCCCATGCTCCTCATGCGGACGGTGATCCAGTCCCTGACCATGTATCCCCGCCTGGGTGGCTTTGTCATGAACATCCTCTCCCGTCTCATCTTGAAGCAGGTGAACAGCCAGGTTTCCATCACCCCTTGCTGGCCACATCCAGTGCCTGCTGTCAGGCATAGCACAGATTAGTTAGGCCAGGTTCTTACACAGGCATAACTGGAGGTTATAGTTGCATATGTACTTCTTCAGATCTTACTGAGGGAGGTAGGCCAATACCACCTCCCACAATCCCACAGTGCCTGCAACAGTCAGCAGGGCTTGCTACATACAGCTACGTCTCCCTGACCACTGATGGGCCACGGGGTGCACATAGGTTTATTTCCAGTTGCTCTTGAGCACCAAGGGAAGAAGAAGACCTTATGTTCGGGTCCAGATGGCCTCTTTTTCGCTCCAGGCTCAAGAGCAGTCAGAAGAAGGCTAGGCCATTGTTTCTTCGACTGGTGGAAAACCAAGAGAAAAGTTAGTTTTTAGATTAGAGATCATGTTTTTCTATTAAAAACAGGTTTTCTGCTAGAGATCATTGTCAGCTTGGTGTATCTTAACATGATCCCCAAAGGCCATTCCTGTGTTTTTTTACCAGGGGGGCAAAATACAGAGAAAATTCTAGCAGCTGATGCTAACTCTCTGTTTCCTCCCCAGGTGTGGAAATATCCCAAGGTCTGGGAGGGCTTCATCAAGTGCTGCCAGCGTACTAAGCCCCAGTCCTTCCAGGTCATCCTCCAGTTGCCTCCACAGCAGCTCAGTGCCGTCTTTGAAAAATGCCCAGAGTTGCGGGAGCCTCTGCTGGCCCATGTCCGCTCCTTCACTCCGCATCAGGTATGTTAGTTAAAATCAAGCTGGAAAAAGAGCAAGGCCCATTGCCCTGCAGGGAGGAAGGTGGCAGGCAAATCAATATTCAGAGTCTCAAGCTCATGATTTGCCTGTAGTGGCATTTAGGTTTTGATATACACTCTGCCTTAGAGTAGTTCACAGTTGGACGGGCAGGGTTTAAAGCAGGTATGGGGAACCATCTTTTCTGGGGTGTAAATTATTGGGGTTCCAGTCTACCTTTCTGTGGTTCACAGACAGCCATGCCTCTTTCCCCATGATACTGTCATTGGATGATTTCATAGCTTTTGTCCTGTTTTTCTCATTCAGAAAGATTGAAGTGCCTCTGCTTTAGTAACTGGCAGTAAGAGCTTTAAGCTAAATATTCAGTTATATTTGGTCCCATCCTTTTCCTGTGGGTGATGCCCACCACTTCAGTATGGCCCCAGATAGTTTATCTGAAACTGAATCTGGCCCTCAGGCTGAAGAAAGATCTTAGACCCTGTTTTAAAGAATAATCAGTACATTCATTTGTTCATTTATTATCATCCATCATCATCATTCTGTATAGCATCTTCTACGTACATGGTGCTTTACAGAAACAAGCCCCTTTTCCAAGGGCTTATAATCTGAAACAGAAACAGGGAAACAACAGTGCCTAAACCACGCCACCACCGTAGCTGTCTTTGGTTGCACCTAGGTAGAGGTTGATGGGCCGTGTCTTTCACTAAGAACAAATAGGTTGAGGACCCAAGGGGGAAGAAAGATAATGGACTGTGACTGACATCCTGATACGAGGGAACGTTAATTCTGAAAGGAAGAGGGGAAGAGAAGCAGGACTATAGGAGGCCAATGTAAAGAAATGGGGAAGGTGGGGGCTTACTGGATATAATATTGCTTGAAACAGACCACAGGAGTTCACAATCCTGAATGGGGCGTTTCCTTTAAGGAGGGAAAAAACACCTGTTACAAGTCCCACTTATTTTTCTCTATTCTGTTAAGCTCTGGAGTGTTTAGGCACTAACCCCATTACATCTGTGAGCGAAATTCTCCCTTCTTTTTTCCCTGTAAATGTATACTTGCCATTTACATGTATGGGGAAAAGTTCAGCCCTGCCCTTGGGAGTACTATTGCAGTCTAGAAGATTGTGAGAACTCTTGAGATCAAAGCCATGAAAGAGTCTCTCCTTTCCTTCCAGTGGCTGTGAAAAGTCTTTGCATAACTTGCTTTATCTCAAGGGTATATACTGAAATCAAGTACTGGAACAAATATGGTGAAATGGGGTGTGTGAGCAAGGGAGCGTTGGATTTAACTGTGGTTAATTTAGTTCAAAACAAGATTGCACTCGTTCCCCAAGTCTTTCTTTCCCTGGCTTGAAAAATAGGTAATGTCCACATTAGTCCTGTCCGATTACTACTAATTATTAACCTGATGGTATCCTTTTAATGCCTCTACTTACCCGCCCCCCCCCCCTTCAGCAAGCCCATGTTCCCATTTCCACCATGGCTATTCTGGAAGCAAGCAATAAACAAGACATTGAAGGGAAGGACTTGCAGACAACGGAGGAGGTGCGGGCCGCTGCCCCACCGAGGAACAAGGGGATGAGAAGAGAGAGAGAGGTGAGGTCATGGAATGGGAACTGGTTCATTACAGTGAATAAACAAGGGTTTTGCTGGGTATTTGCAACCTGCACAACTTTGGTTTTGTTGAGTGTTGGAAAAGTGAAACGAGGGACAGCTACAAGGCATTAAATCATAAAGATATGATTACATGTTTTGGTTTGTCACAAGATTGATAATAGCCCAGAACTGGGGAAAAAACTGGACAACTTCGCAGTTGAAGTCTGGGATTAAAAAACAAAACAAAAACGGAAATAGCACTTATGTAAATACTGGCATCGACTGTACAAGATGATAGAAATAACCAGTCAGAAATAAGCTTTTTTTTCCCCTACATCACTTCCTCTTATTAATTTTATCAGTAACGGGGGGGGGGCTCACCTCCTCCACAGTCACATTTGGACCTGTGGGGAGATGCTGTAGTTGAATGGTAGATTTATTGTTCTTTTCTCATGTTGTGAACCTGTGAATCAAAGATTTCATTATAAACCCTAAAAGTCTTACTTTGGGGGTAAGTAATATGCAATGCCTGGTGAGTCTCTTGTTTATTCTGTTAAAAAAAATAGTTATATCACTCTGTTCTATTGTTAATAAAAGAAAGGGGAAGGGGAGCAAAACAAAAAGGGAGAATATCTGGATGTGGACAAGCACAGTTCTCCCGTACTGAATCTTCAAACAAAAGAATGTCAAATATCTGTTGAGGATGTCCTTTCTCCACAAAACCTGTTTTTCAGGTGGGTCTTTTTCACCCCCATTTACTGGCATTATTGGTAGTCTCAGTGGTCCCAGAGGATCTAAGGGGCCAAAGATTGGACCTCAGACCCACTGAATTTGCCCATGTGTTGAAGTTTTCTGATTCAAGCAAGGAGTTAATGCTCTTTCTGTTCTGTTCATTTCCTTGTCCCCAGGGTACCTTCTTGTTTAAACCCTATGACCTTTGTTATTCTTACCTACCAAAATTTTCTTCCCCATAGTACACACTTTTTTTCAACACAAAATTTGCAGCCGGTATAAAAAGTGTAATTGAATTTTATTTTGTAAGCCATCTGCATATACCTGAGCAGTATTAGGGGACTCACTGAATTACTACAGACTTATAGATCTGCTGTTCATACTGACAACCTTTCTGCAGTGTTTATTCATATCCATACTCTTGAACAAACAAACCAGGGATAATATTTTTCCTGTAATAGTGAAGGAAATGGAAGCCCAGCAGTGGAGTTCAGCTCCCCCAGGTAACCTGAACATACTGCACTTGCACCCTGAGCTAGCCGAGGCTTTGAAAGAATGAAGAAGCATTGTGTTTTGTTTTGGTTTTTTGTGCCTGACAAACTTCCATTTCCATTACAGGAAGAAGTAGAGCCCCAGCCACTCCTTCCTCGGGTGTCCCAGGACATGATCGCTCTCCGCCTGGCACAGGAAAAAGCCCTGAAGCGTCAATTGGAAGAAGAACAGAAGTTGAAACTGAAGCAGCAACAGCAGCAGCCCCGCCCTGCAGTCCCACCTCCTGCCGAAGAGTCCGTGGACTTGCGTGAGGAGGTCCCAGAGGCAGAGACTCCCACCATCTTCATCAGCATGCAGGAGGAAGATGAGAGCTTTGGTGGAGAGAACTCCCTGCTGGATTCCAGTCTGGAAGGGCCCTGGCCCAATAAGGTACCTCAGCCGTTTTGCTCTCCTTACCCCAATTTGTTGGCATTTTTGGTAGCCTGGGTACTCCCAGAGGATCTCTGTCCTGCAGTCAGAGGGACCCCTGACATCCTCTCAGTACTCAAGGGGTATCAAATTCAATTTTTTTAAAAAAAATCTAAGTTATAAATACAAAATAAAAGCAATTTAACAGTACAAATTGGAGTAGTACACCATTACAAAGTCATGAGATGCTTAGTCTTTTTGTAAGAGTGGGTTCGAGTTCCTTATTGTCCAAATACATTTCTCTGATATATCCACGCAATGTGGGAGGGCAATGAAGATCGTTAAATCCACAGTTTGAAGCAACTTGGTTTATTTTCACTTGTTGTTCAAATGAGTCTTTGTATGTCTGAACAGGTCTGATGATGTTTATGTCTTTCCACAGGAGCTGCCGAACAAAGAAGGAGTAGCAGCCAGCAGCAGTTCAGATGAAGGATCATCAGGGAAACCATCTGCAGGCAGCCAACCGTCTCCCTCACCAGAGGAGCCTGAAAAAGACAGCCAGGCAACTGAGGCAAAGTCACCCAGCCCAGTGGAGGAACAGCCCAAACCCAGCTCAGAGCAAGAGAAGAAAACTGAGAGCTGATGATTCAGAAAAACAAGACAGCCCAAAATAACATGGGGAGCAGAAAAGAGAGACTCACGAAGATGAGTTGAGAAAGGGTCCAGAAACAAAAAATTGAAAAGATTTAGATTTCTAAATAAAGAATATGCTACCTATATGCTCGTCATTCTCTTGTTCATTGTTTTTTCTGCTTGCAGAGTAGCTTGGAACAGGGAAACCCCTGTTCAGGTGCAGAGAAGAAACCGTGACTGTGATACGTGAATACAAAAAGCCTATTTTTTTTTTATCATGGGTGAATATGTTTCTGTGGAGACATGAAAAGAGATAGCTTAGGCCAGGTTTAGACCCTTCCCTCTCTCTCCAGTTTTCAGATAGATTATTTTCCCACTGCAAAGAACAGCCTACCCCATTCTGTGCTGCTGGGAGGGCCCTAACTGCTAGTTCACTACAGGTCCCTGGCAAAGGCCGGAGCCCTCTCCTTAACCTGCCTCTGCCTTGCCCCACCTGGGGTTGCCAGGGTGAAAATGGAGGCAGTTCCTGTACCTGTACGCAGGTGTGGCTTGTTACCCGGTTGCGTGACAAGCAACACTCGCTGAAATTCCCCTTTCTAGGCAGTTTAAATATTCAGGTGCCCTCACCAGTTTTCAGTCTGGCAACGTGGGCTCCACCCCAGCAGCCAGCCCAGGAGAGAAGCCTAGAGCCGCATCATCCCACCTTCCCTCGGTCGCCAAGGCCCCACTGCCAGCATCCCAGAACCCAGGCTCCGTTGCTAACGCCCGCATCTTTCCGCGGTTGCTAGGGCCGCGCCCTGTCGCCACGGCTGCTAGCGCGAGCACCAATCCCCGCAGGGCGCAGTTGCTAGGGCCCGCCTCTCTTCTCCTCCCCCCCCCGTGGTCGCCGCGCAACCAGTCTCCCGCCCCCCGCGCCGCCAGGGCTTCCTGGCGCAGCTTCCGCGCACGGCGAGGTGAGCGAGGGGTCGCCACTTCCGGCGGCGGCGGCGGCGGGTGGAGGAGGAGGAGGCGGCGGCGGCCCCGGCCCGGCGGGAAGATGGCGGCGGCGCTGGCCCCTCCAGCCCCGGCGCCGGCCCCCGACGGAGGCCCGTCCCCGCCGCCACAGCCGCCGCACGAGATCAAGAGCCAGTTCCGCACCCGCGAGGGCTCCTACCGGCTGCTGGGGGCGCCCGAGCCCCGCGCCCGCCCCGCCCCGCCCGGGCCCGCCGCCGCCGCCGGTGGAGCGCCCGCCGCCCCCGGCGCCGCCGCCGCCGCCACCACCCCCGGGGCCGCCGCGGCCGGCAACGCCCCGCCGACCGCCGCTTCCGCCGCCGCCGCCGCCCCTGGAGGAGCCCCGGCGCCGCCCGCCCCCTCGCTGCCGCCCGTCCGCCTCTCCCTGGTGCGGCTCAACGCCTCCTCCTCCTCCGGCGGCGGCGGCGGCGGCGGCGGGGAGCCGTGCGGGGAAGGCGACCCGGGAGCGCTGGCGGCCGAGCGGAGCCGCGTCTGCTTCAACCTCGGCCGGGAGCTCTACTTCTACTCGGGCTCCGGGGGCGCGCCCGGGAGGGGGCGCCGGGTGAGCGGAGGGGGGCCGGGGGGAGGGGGGTCCCCACCCGGAAAGAGGGAAGTGGGGGGCCGGGGGGCCGGGGAGGGTGGGCGGGGCAACTGGGTGCCCGGGGGGAGGGTGTGAGCGGAGAAGCGGGGGAGAAGGGCTGCCACCCGAAAACTGGAGGGGGCTCCTGGGCCTTCGCCGATGGGGCGGAGGAGGGAGTTTCAGCAGGTGTGGCTTAGAATCGTAGAAGCGGAGAGTTGGGGGAGACCCCAGGGCCATCCAGTCCAACCCCCTTCTGCCACGCAGAAGTGCACCCGCAAACATTCCCAACAGACCCTTATCCAGCCTCCCTTTAAAAACCTCCAACCAAGGAGACTCCACCACACTCCATGGAGGCAGCAGCATCTTCCACTGCCGGACAGCTCTGACCATCAGGAAGTTCTTCCTGAGGTTCGGGTGGAATCTCCTTTCCTGCAGCTTGAATGCATTGCTCCTTGTCCTGGTCTCTGGAGCGGCAGAAAACGAGCCCGCTCCCTCCTCGACGTGACATCCTTTCCAATATTTAAACGTGGCTCTCACGTCCCCTCTTCACTTTCTCTTCTGCAGACTAAACATCCTCAGCTCCCTAAGCCGCTCCTCATAGGGCTTCATGGCTTCCAGACCCTTCACCATTTTTGGTGTGCTACCTGGTTGCATGACAGGCAACACCTGCTGAAATTTCCCTCTTCTGCACAATCATTTAAGGTATAGGAGCTCTTTCCAGTTTTTGTCCTGGCAACAGGATCAGGAGAGGGAAGACTCAGGGGTAGGTTGGAGTACTGGGATGCGATTCAGTGGGTCTGATCTCCTCAGAATTTGCAAAAGAATTTAGGCCGCTGTGTTTCAAGTGGGAATCATGGACAAATGGCTAAGTAGTGGCTAATTACGAGATGAATTACTTGAATTTTAGTTGCTTGCGTAGGTATTTTGTCTTTCCTCATGACTAGAGAAAACAAGAAATGATGCCAAATGGGGAAAAAGGGTACTTCTGCTGCAGCATGTCATTGTGTTCTCCTGTGGCACATAAAAATGGCTTCTGGACTGCTTAACCAAGCTGAGACATATCACAGATAATTATTTTACACATGTGGACTAGTAAACTTTTGTGGCCTTGTTTGCAAGGTTAATAGAGGTAATTGACATTAGATTTTTGATGCAGAACTTAGATGTAGACTATTTTTAGCTCAGGGTATCCAAAGCCAGTGCAAAATGAGTTAAGAACAGCAGTTTGCTGAAAGCCAAAGAAGTTGGGATCTGTGCCCAGCTTAGAGGGGACAGAGAGCCTTGTGAAGCCTTCAGGATTAGCTAGACAGCTGTATACTGAAGGCTCACTTTGTATGCACAGTGAAGGAGCACCTGTGAACACCTCTTGAATCCAGTCAGCATCAGGTTTCATTTCCAGTTCTTGCTTCCTGTGCTGTAATGCTTTTGCCTGTTTTATTTTTATTGAATTTTTCCAGTCAATTGACCTGAAGAAGCCCATTGACAAGCGGATCTATAAGGGAACGCAGCCTACTTGTCACGACTTCAACCAGTTCACAGCTGCATCAGAAACTATCTCACTGCTGGTTGGCTTCTCAGCTGGGCAGGTGCAGTACCTGGATCTGATCAAGAAAGACACTACTAAACTTTTCAATGAAGAGGTGAGTCCAAACTCAGGATCCTCCTGGTGATATATGCTTGCATAATCTAGGGTTGTGCTTTTAAATCTGTTGCACAAGGAGGCATTGGGTATGGAATACCTCCCTGTATGGTGCCTCTTCTCTCCCTGCACAAGGCAACTTCATGAGACAGAGTTCACTTGGGCAGCATCTGATCACATTTCTGCTCCTGTCACAAAAGAGCAACCATCACCCTCACAGACCTTCAGAAAGTTTTAGGGCTGTGAGCTTTAGATAATTCGATCAGTAAATTAATCACACTAGTTTTTTTTTAATGTGATCATTTTTAGATCTTATTGCATGTTGCTTTGAAAACTTTGAAAAATTGACCAAGAAAATTGCAATAGGACTATGCCCCAGGGAGGAATTTAGTAGTATCATTGTTGGATGAAGAATCTATTGAGAAAGGACTCTTTAGGACTGAAAAATGAAACGACAATTTTAAGTAGAGATTGGTGACCATTTCGCTCAGTTTTGCTCACTTTCTCGAGAAGTATTAGGAATAATAACAATAATAATAATAATAATCCATTTCCTGCTCTTTTTTTGTCTCCCACCCCTCAGCGGCTGATTGACAAGACAAAGGTCACCTTTGTGAAGTGGATCCCTGAGACAGAGAGCCTTTTCCTGGCCTCCCACGCAAGCGGCCACCTGTACCTGTACAATGTGGAGCACCCCTGTGGCTCAACCTCGCCGCAGTACACCCTCCTCAAGCAAGGCGAGGGCTTCACCGTCTACGCCTGCAAGAGCAAGAGTGCCCGCAACCCACTGCTGAAGTGGGCAGTCGGCGAAGGAGCCCTGAATGAATTTGCCTTCTCCCCTGATGGCCGCTACTTGGCTTGCGTCAGCCAAGATGGCTGCCTCCGTGTCTTCCATTTTGACTCCATGCTCCTGCAGGGGATGATGAAGAGCTACTTCGGGGGCCTGCTGTGCGTCTGTTGGAGCCCCGATGGGCGCTACATCGTGACAGGCGGTGAGGATGACCTGGTGACGGTCTGGTCCTTTGCCGAGGGCCGGGTCATTGCCAGGGGCCACGGCCACAAGTCATGGGTCAACGCTGTGGCTTTTGATCCCTATACCACCAGCACGGAGGACGACGAGAGTGGGGAGTTCAGTGGAAGCGATGAGGACATCCAGGATTCATCCAGTTTTAGCCGAGTGAGGACAAGCAGCACTCTTTCCCACCTCTCCAAGCACAGCACCAAAAGTACGCCCTCAGTGACTTACCGCTTTGGCTCTGCCGGCCAGGACACCCAGTTCTGCCTTTGGGATCTGACGGAAGATGTCTTGTATCCTCATCACCCGCTCTCCCGGGCTCGAACGCTCACCAACACCTTCAGCGCAGGCATCCCCCCTTCCGGGAGTGGCGGGAGCAACCTGGCCGCCGAATCCGCCGGCGGAGGGGCCCTCCCTCGCTCGCTATCCCGCTCCAACAGCCTGCCCCACCCGGCTGTCACCAGCGCCGCGAAAAGCCACGTGGCAGACGGGGTGGTGCCCTTCAGCATCGGCAAGTTTGCCACCCTGACCTTGCAGGAGCGGAAGGAAAAGAATGCCGAGAAAGAGCACAAGCGCTATCACAGCTTGGGCAACATCAGCAAGAGCAATGACAAGCTCAACGTGGTGCCCAAAAGCAAGCTGGACACGGCTAAGGTCTTGGGCACCGCCCTGTGCCCCCGCATCAACGAAGTGCCCCTCCTCGAGCCCCTCGTTTGCAAGAAGATTGCCCACGAGCGGCTGACGGTCTTGCTTTTCCTGGAGGACTGTATCATTACCGCTTGCCAGGAGGGCCTCATCTGCACCTGGGCCAGGCCAGGGAAAGCAGTAAGTAGAACCGTACACATGCGGACAGGCAGGCGGAAACACTTTCGGCCATTTCATTTATTATTGATTGAAATATTTACATTTTGCGGTAACAGGACCCCTCTGTAGGTTGGCCCCACAGTTCCAGCCCTTGGGAACCAGGTTGTGCAAGCATATGTCACCAAGAGATCCCTGTGCCCTTTTACGCTTAAGATCTCTCTCTGGATCAGGTGCTCAATCCTCAAGGTGATCCTTATTATGGACCACTGGTTGTGTTGTTGAGTGGGGAAGACACCCTGTATGGATGGTAAGGGATAAACTGGAGAGAAACCCTGGTGTAAAATGGGCACGAATGGGTGTAAAACTGATGTTCTTGCTAGAGATTTTTTCCCCTTTCTCTGATTTGATTGGTGTGAAAGTCCAGTGTGTGGTAATAGACCTGCCACGAGTGGGAGTTCACTTGGTGTGTCCCCCCCCCTCCACCGATCCCTCTTGCACTGTTTCCCGTCCCCTGGAAACATTGCTGGTTCTCACTGCTGTAGTTCCTTTGGTGGCAGCATCTGATGCCTTGTTTTTTTCCTGGCTTTCATCCTAGGGCAGGTCTGGGCAGCCACCCAAGCTGGGCACTAGTTTTCCACAGCAGAGAGAACAAAGAGCCTGTTGAAGGAACCAGCAGAATCCCCACCCACCCCTTGCCCGGAATAACATTTTCTAGACTCTTGGAACATTTCCTCATGGTACAGACCTCCCTGCCTTTAGAAAAATAGCAGGTCAGGGAGAAGGGTTCTGAGGGTGGATCTGAGCTTATGGCATGGTTAGAGCAGACCCTCTGAAATCAGTGAGACAAGTGATTCATGCCTGCCTTATATTCTGTTGAGTTCACTGAGTTTACTCAAAGCATGACTAAATCCAGACCCAGTTGTAACCATTCCTCCTGATGTGCTATTTGCTTTCCAGCCAAGACTCTGGATCAAGTGGGCAGAACATAATGCTCACCACACACAGTTTTGTGCCTTATCCTGGCAGCTGTCAAGACCGGGGGGAGGGATGCTGTTCTGTAGCCATTTACTGGTTCAGCTGGGGATGGAAGGGAGAAGTGACCTGGGGGAGAAAGAAGCAGCTGGTCTCTGCTGCTAGGGGATGAAAAATGATGGGAAGGGGCTTCCCAAGTCCAGCACCTCCCTTCGTTTCCTTTTCCTTTGCAGCCAAGACCAGCTACCTCTTCCTCCTCTGTGTTACCTCCTAGTAAAAAGGAGTAGCAGCTGCCTGGGGTTTGACAGCTGCTGGGAGGGGAGTTTTAGTTAAGGAACAGAGGACTAGAGAATAACCCCTTGTGCCCACTCCAAAAAGAGACGTGCATAACAGGATTCTGGCCTCCTTATGCATGGATTTGTTTCCCCAACCCACCCAAAAATTTTAGGTAACCTTTCACATCTGGAGACTCAATCCATGGCACAGAGGGACCACTGTGACATTGACACTCCCCCTCCTGTTGTCTCTTTTCAGACCCTGAACTCCCAGAACGGCGGCTCTCCGAGTGGCACAGTAGTATAACCCGGCACTAGCTGTCAGTCAGCCAGTCTCCAGGCCGGCATCTCTGGCTCTTTGCCCTGCTGAGGCCATTTGGCCAGGATGGTGAAACGCTCAGACTCTTCGGTATCTGCTGTATGTACAGGTTGTTCCCTCCCTCCCTCTCCTGGAATGAGAGACACTAATGGAGTTACTTAATATATGGAGACCTATGTAGCACAGGACCCTTTGCACTTCTCAGCTATTTAAAAGTATTAATTAATGAACTGCATTTAAAGCTAAGGATTTTAGCACAGGCCGCTGGAGGGCAGATTTTGCACAAGGGTGAACTGAGCTGCCCCTTCTTCTCCTAACGCCGCCCCCCCCGCCCGCCCGCCCCCCCGCCCCCCCCCTGCGTCTCCCAGATAGGGATTCTGAACTGCCTTTCAGCTGCGCTGCCCTGGACTTGACTGACTCTCTCCCCATCTTCAGCGGCCCCAGCCCAGCTCCTAGATGAGAGCTGAAGGAATCCCTTTTGCACAGGGAAAATGACCTGCCCCACTCCAGAAAAACCCCTGTATTTTTTTGTTTGTTTGTTTGTTTGTTTTTGCCTTCTTTTTTTAAAGTTCTATTTTTATTTTTTATGTATTTTGCACAAGATATTCCAGTTTTTCTGCTGATGAGGACACCATTGGCACCTCCATCGAGCAGACCCTCTCTCCAGTCCTGAGAGCACCTCTCTTTCCCCCTGCCAGACTCCTTAGTGCAACCAAATGATCCCCAAAGAGGCATTCCTTAACTTCTGAGATCCAGCTAGATCCTGCCCAAGAGCTCCTGCCACCCTTTTGCCAACCTCGTATCTCAGTTTTGGGGTCCAGCTTGTAGCCGTCTGTTCTGTCATCCCTCATTCTCTGACTCCCCCAAAATACTTCTCTGCAGTTTTTTTGAGATGCTCAGAAGACTTCATTTTGAACTGGCTGGTCCTTCTACTTGAAGACACTTTTACCCTCCAAACTGATTGATACATGTGTGCTTTGGGTTTGGAGATTCCCTGCATATGTTTATGCTGTCACATCCATGCAAATGTCACAGTCATCTAATGCTTAGGCCAGGCCGGACCGGGATAGCGAAATTAGCGTGCCATCAGAGCCACTCGGAGACCAAGGTTTCTAACCCTGGACTGTAGTTCCACCAGTTAAAACTACAGAAGCAACAGCTGACCTCTTCTCTTTCTCTCTCTCTCTCTCTCTCTCTCACACACACACACAAACATACAAAAGTATTCAGGTGCTACTGAAAGGGAGTTACCAGCGTGGTGGGGCAGCTCATCTGCCCAGATAGTTCTGCCTTTGCCAACTAGAATGCCTTCCAGATATGTGGGACTGTGAGTCCTATCATTCCCCAGCCCCATAGAATGCTGACTGAGTACAGTGATGTTATAATCCTACATATCTAGAGAGCAGCCCTGTTAGGGAAGGTTGAGGAGAGAACACCTTACGTGGCCCCACTGAGGGACAGTGGTTTTCCTATCATGAATGCTTTTGGTTGACAGCTGGAAGTAAACACTTAGGGTCTAACACTGTCTCTCTTGGTGTTTTCCAACCAGCTGTGCTGCAGACGTGTTGGACAACAAGTCATGGCCACCTCAGCTATGTAGTGGGGATGACAGTAGTTACAATGGCGCAGTGTTGGCAGGTGTCACATATTGGCAGACTGGTCTAGAATGGCCGATAGAGCTGATCTCTGCCGTGCCATTCGGGCTCTGTGACGTACCAGGTGTATTTCACTGTCTTCATAGTTGACTTGTGGTAGATGGCATGCTTGGATTTTCTTTGTTCTGTGACTGTGTGCCTTTAGGAATGTGGGACCCCCAGGCTAGGTGAGATTTTGGTCAGTTTAAGGACTCTGCTTTGAAGCCTTCAGGAATGGACTTCCTAAGAAACTGGGTTGAGTGTTAACTCACATAATGTGTTGTAGAATAACAGCTGCTCTGAAAATTGGTTCAAAGCAAACACAATTATCTTGAAAAGGTATATAATCTAGATTTAAAATGTCCCAGAAACGTTTTGTGCTCACTGATTATTTAAGACACTTTTAAAAGCTGTAAAATACATGTTAGAATTGTATCCAGAAGGATAATTTGGTAATACACAAACTTGGCCATTTTTAGAGCCATCAAAACGATAACTTAGTCATGGCTAACTTAAGTCCTATAGATTTTTCAGTGGGCCCATTCTGAGCACAGCTGCCTCTGAATCCAACCCATTGTTTTCTGTGGGCATGTTAAATTTATTTATCGATAGGTAAAGATTAAACATTGTTTTAAGTTTAGGATGGCTTTGAAGCTGTTTTCACCTCAGCCTGGTTTGTGTGCAACATCGCATGACTTCAGAAAACTGGCGTTGACCTCCCATGAGCCGGAACTGATGATCGGCATATATTCAAAAGAGTCTAGGCTGCATCTACAGATGCTGAGGCCAAGAGATGCTTTTCACTACTTGCTGTGGGCCATCCATTTTGGGATTGTGTTTCTGTTATTATGAAGTGACAGAGTATGAGCCTGAGGGACTGAGATGTCTCAAAGATTTGGCCTGAGAACAGCCTGCTGGTTGCTGACAGGGACGCTTGGGTTTGTTTTCCTTTGACTTGAGAATCTCCGCTGCTGGAGAAAATGTCTATGCTGGATACAAGAGATTGGGAGCAGCACTGAGAAATGTGGTGGGCATCTCTGGAAGGCTAGGGGGGCACATCAGATTCCCAGGAGAACTTGGAGGGCCACACCTCCAACCCTGCAACCCCGACATTTAAAAAAAAAAAATTGCACCACACAACCTCTTGGTGGCATTGGGAGCAATTTTTCCATGCTTTCTGAGCAGAAGTCACTTCCTATTTGAAAAAGGGCTCTTCTGGGCCCAAAATGGCCCAGAAGAGCACAATGTGGCAAAAAGCCCCACCACCACCACACCCTTTGAGGGCATTCTGGGGCAAAAAAATATTTTTTTTTTACTTATGGCTGCCACAAAACCAGCCTTGAGGGGCTTCATGTAGCCCATGAGGTGCAATTTGCCTGCCCCGCGCTAGGAGGATTTCTGTCTTAGGCCAGGATTTAGCTGCATGGTTAGTGCTAGTCAGGTGGCAACCAATAGGATGGTCAAGGTAAAGCTTCGAAAGGGTAATTATTTGGACTACAATTCCCAGGGTCCCCAACCATCACGGTCACTGGCTACACTGCTGGGGGAGGCGGATGTTGCATGAGTTGTAGTACCGGAGAGTATCTTTTTTAGACTCAGCTTGAGGCTTGGCGGAAACCCACAGATTCAACAGCAGTTGTTTTACTGCATCGGTGGCTGAGAGGAACATTTAAGTGAACCAGGATGGTTGAACTAGTCCAAAGGGAATTATCTGTGATGGCCAAAAAGCATTTGCCTGGAATGCTGAATGTATCTGAGAGCTTTCGGTAGTTTCACAGCAGATGGGTGAGCCTACTCTCTGTATATGCTCAGAAGCACACTGTCATTGGTTGTAGCTTTGCATGTTCTGATGTTTTGCTCCTTGGCTTTGTCTAGCAGAGTCAGCCTCAAGCATTCACCACAGGGGTCTTTATATCAAACCTCCCCCAGCCAACAACACTATCAGAACAGACTCTTGACTAGCAGAGGGGTGGGTCCCTCTCCCTCCCCTCCCCCGTCTCACTGTGAATCCCCCTTGGGCTCTCCACATGCAGAATTTCACCTTCCCTCTATCCCTACCCCCCCCCCTCAAGAGAGAGGTCCTCTCCCATCAGAGCAGCTGAAAAAAATCTCCCAGAGGAGGACTCTGATTCCCACGGGACTGGCTCCCCTCCCCCAGGAAAAAAAAGCCATACTGGGTCCAGAACCCTTGCGCACCATCCACGTCTGCTTCGTCCCAGCCTGGCACGAGCACCAAGGGAGGAGGAGGAGCCGGCGTGGCTTTAGGTCTGCTCGGATCCATCACGATGGGACACGCAAGGACCTTGGAGGACGCTTCTGGTTTTGCTCTTTTCGTTCCCCCGCCTCCGGATGCATGTCACCCTCCCACTCTCTCTGCCCCCCCACCCAAACCCCCGCGGCCTTCGCCTGCCAGCTGGTGTCTGGCGGCCTAGCCCTGTCCCCCCCGTCGTCCGAGTACGCAGAAGAAGGTGCCCGGAAGCTGGCGACGCTCCCCGTGTGCCTTCGTCACTTTACTACCTGCTCTAAACGTTTGTTACTGTTGTGTGTCTGGGAACAAAAAAAGAAAAGTGTTTAAATTATGGAATCGTGACCTCCTGTTTATACTAAAGAGATGGTTTTCACATCACAGCCTCCCCTGCTAAATGTGGGTTGTGGGGGTGCAGGGCAGGTGGCCGCCTGGGTCTGGATGGCTGGTGGGCATTCCCGGCAGCCCTGGCCAGCGGTGAGGAATGCTGAGAGCTGTAGCCTAACATCCTCAGTGCCCCACGATTCCCACCCCACGGTTGAGCCTATTCCTCTTAAGACCCCTGGCCGCAGATGCCTTGAGAAGGCGGTGGAGGCCTGTTCTGTTGATTGGGGTGTAGCAGCCCCCCCCCGCCAGTGATCGCTGATCATCAGAATCAGAATCCTTGCTGCAATTCCTCCTCACCTCAGAGATCACTGGCAGGAGGGGGTGGAAAAGCCAGCCTGCTGTGTCCTGATCCGTCGCTTGCAGCTGCAGCTGCCGCCCAGCAAAACAGGACTGCAGGACTTTTACAACCTCTGTGTTTTCCATACACCACTGCCAGAATTTTGAATACGTAGAGATCATGAATACCAATCAGTTATGGATGTGTAGATTTAGGTTATACATTTTTAACCATGATTATGAATTCCAGGCACAGCTTGGTGCCTGTTCGTTGTCCCAGTGAGCACAGAACCAATTCAGTTTTAGAACAGAGAGTCAACACTTAGATAGATCACTTTGATTTAATGATTGAATGACTGCTCTCACTGGGAGTACAAGTAAGATTTGGGCTGGCATCTCCGACAACACCATTTCCTTCATATTTTGAGTTTACCTTCAGCCACAAAGTTCTTAAGATTCCCCACCCCAAGATAGCAGCCCAAGAACGGGGAATAATTCAGCTTTAATTACATCTCTAACAAGGGAGCCGCCTCATAACTCACGTCGTCACAAACGTACAGTATTCTCATGCGTCTAACGAAAGGTACCTCATTACATCAGGTGCGGGGGAGCACAATAAATATGGGGAAAGGTGATGAGAGAACAAGGGGAGCTTAGTGCAAAACCTTAAACTAGCAGTTTAAATTCCCCCCACCCGCAGCTAAATCTTGTTCTGTGCACTTTCTGTTTTTCGGAACGCCCACACCACCTCTGTTGGCTTTTTGGAAAGGTAGGGAGCAAAAAGTACTTCTCTTGCTGGGGAGCGTGGAAATAAGATTTACTACTAAACACCACAACTCCAAATAAATTATGGGGAGACAGGGAGAGAAAGCGCCTTGCACGTGCCCAAAATGTGGAGCAAGAAGGAGCCGGTGCTGCCACCCAGTGTCAGAAGTGTAGAAGTGCAAGTTTTAAGTCAAAGATGGTGGAAAGTCCGACACCACCAAAGAGCGAGCCAAGGCAGAGAACTTTTAACCTTTCCCAAGGTCACACCTGGGCCTCACGGTAGAGAAAGGGGCCGTGCCTGCTTCCTCTTGACGGCTAGCCCCACTCCACCCTGGCAATTTCCTGGCCAACGCGTGACTCGGAGGCATTGGTCACAGCCTCTGCCTGCGCAAAGCAAAACATTCCACTGATCCTGGGATGCTCGACCCCCTCCTGGAAACAGCTTCAGTGCCAAATATCCTCTTTTTGTGGAAGCTCTAGTCTCCAGGGATCCTCATGGCAGGGCCCGTATCCAGTTCTGGTGGAGATCATCTGCGAGCTGCCCCCGCCCCCCATTGTGGGTTCCTGTACCCAAGAGGTACTTGGTGCAAAGCAGCTTCGGGTCATCAGGCAGCCATTGGAAGAGTCTCTTTGTTGACTTGTAAAGAAGTAAGCTGAAGCAGGTCCGGAAAGCAAGGAAACTGCCCCCCAACAAAAACTGGAGGAGCGGTGGAGTCTGAGGAAGGATCTTTCCACAAAACAGGGTTGGCACCTCGGAAACCACCTGGGGCAGCTCTATAGAGTTGCGTGCAAATGGAGGATAGCCGGTTAATGCTGGTTGCATTTCCTTTCCAGCTTGAAAGGAAGTGGGATCAAGTAGAAGTTGGTGAGGGGGCTGGAAGGCACCTGAGGAAGGTGGGATTTAAGAGGTTAAACACCGAAAGGTCTGAGGGAAAGACTCGTGGAAGGCACGATCCCTTAAGAGGCTGGCCCAGGGAGGAAGGTGAGTATAAAGAGGCCCTCGCACCACTTTCCAAAGTTTCTGGCCAGTTCCAACGACTCACCTCCTCTAAAAAATACCTCCTCTGAGCCCACCATGGTGGGGCAGCAGCTGCTGAGAACCAGTAATGTTGTCCTTGCAAAGCAAGGGAGAAAAGGAGCAGCTGTGGGGGCAACTCGAAGGGAGACCCTTGGTGCAAGGCTCTGAGCCTGGCTGTCTGTAGCTGGAGCAGAAAGAGCGCCTCGGGCTGATGGGATGCAGGGAGCAGGGTCGTTCTTGTCCCTCTATGCCCAAGAGCTCCCCAAGGCCGCCAGCATCGAATCTGCAGAGTCCTCATGAGGCGGCTACGGGGCTCACCCAGCAGCAGCACTAACAGCCCCGGGCTCCAGCAGCAGCAGCAGCGTTCAAACCACATCCGCAAGGCTCCGAAGGGCAGAGGCCTCCAGTCCGAAACCGCCAGTGCACAGGAGCAGGTATCCCACCTTGACAATGCAGGGCCTATGTACCTGTGGAGGCAACGCAGGCCGATCAAGAGGGAAGGGAAGAAGAAGGCTCCCCAACAAGACTGGCTACCAGAAAGGTGGGTCAGGGACACTGAGCACTCCAGGGTAACACCTGTCTTGTGGGCAGAGAACTGGCCCCAAGCTGTGGCAAATAACAGTCCAAAATCAAACTGTTCCCCAAAACTGCTGTTCGATGTTGCATGATTTGACCTGCATTGAATACCAGGAAGTATAAATCCCAGCTAGAAAAATGCATGGGCATACAGCCCTGTCACTGTGTCTCCCGTTGCTGTAGAGGTGAGCAAAGTATGGCCCTGCAATTCCCATTGGCCCTAGGTAGCATAGTCCAGTGGTGAGGGATGCTGGGAACTATAGTTCTTCAAGATAGGGAAAAGCTGCACCCTGCCAGGCCCTGCATTATTGGAAAGGGACGGTACAAAAATGAAGAGACCACAAACTCCTGAGAGGACTGCTAATCCTGCTCTTGGCCCTTGTCATGGCTGCTTAAAAGGGCAATTGAAATATCTCGGCCTTCAGAGTTCAGTTAACTGTCTGACCTACGATTCAGAGGCTGGCAGCCTGTAATAGCCATGCACGTGTCCCTTTTTGGATACGGCACAGAGGGCTGTTCTGTTGCTTGTGCGCTCCATCCTATAAACCTCCCCACCAGCGACTGTCAAACCATAAAAGAAGCTGCTGTTGTGGGTGCTTCTTTTTCTCAGTGGGAGGTGGAGGAAATTCAGACTACAAAGAAATGGCTGCTCTGGGCTCTGAGGGGAAGGAAAAGGAGGGTGCACTCCATTCAAAAACACCCCCTCATCCCGCCCCCTTGCAAGCTGAGTCCAGCTGCTACTTCATGGTCTGAACCAACAGCAGCCACCCCTCCCGGGGTTTGACAGCTGCCATGGTGTGGGGAAGCGTACAGAATTGGCTGGGCATTGCTGTGCTCCAATATGGGGTCTCAACCAAAGAATCCCTCAACCAATATATGAGAAGTGTTGTCCAAATGGTAAGTTCCAAACTCGGTCCAAGCCGCACAACTGCAGGTGAGCGCTTACACCACCGACAAGACAAATACCCCTCAGAGACAGAAGTTAGACTCTCTTCTTCCCACCTGAACAACCTTTGCTTTTCTTCAGATAAAATGGGAGGCAGTGTTTCTTGCAAGATAAGGCACCAAGACCAGAGCAGTTAACTACAGAGAGAGGGAGTGACTTGTTTGCTCCATGGATTGATACAGCTGGGTTCAGAGGAGCTTTGGAGCAACTGCTTATATCTTGTGCCATGAGCATTAGCAGACCAGAGAGCTCGTGGCCCCAATGGACCTGGAACATAACATTTTAGGGACAAAAATCTATGAAGCATCCTGAGTCCTGGAGGCTATGTTTCATTCTCAAATTACATGCATAAGAGTTTGGGGAAGTTGTTGTCCAAAAAAATGGAACTTCTCCAAGCTCTGCAACAAGAAGTAAGTGTATTAAAGCACTTGCTCACAAAGGATGCGTTCTGCCACGTCTCTAGAATTCACCACTCTGTCCATTCCTCCTCCTCCTCCGCCCCAATTTTGCATAGAGCAGACTTTTGCCTTCCAAAGCTGTCAGATCTGGACTGGGTGTAGGGGAGAGCGGAAGTGAGGAAAAGGACTGAAAAGAAGAGGTGAAGAGCAGGGCATCTACCAGCTAAAGCAGGGGCCACTTTTCAGAGGAGAGGCAGAGAAGCGAGAGGGTTGCGTGTGTATGTGTGCACAGCCAACATACCCTGGAAAAGAGCAGCAAGTGCCGGTACAGAGGTACCACAAGCGGGTATTCACAGAGCCGAGATGCCATGGTGCCGCCTTGCTGGAAAGAGAAAGCAGAGGTCACCGGTCAGCGGAGCACACAGCGCCAGACAAGGGGAATGGGGAAGGGACCAAGGCACACTGGTACTGCACATGTGTAGCAGATCTTTGTGTAGGAAATGTTATAGCCACAGTACCTTCTAAAGAAACAAGTTCCTAGTCCTTCTGGGCAGGAAAACCTCACCTCCCCAAGTGACTTCCCACCCACCTTTTATCAACTTGTCTTTTATTTTAATTTTTGGGGAGAGGGGGTCTGATTGTACACAAAATGGTGGAAGGAAAGTTTCATGGAAGAATGCAAAGAAGTTTCAGGGTGCATTCTGGCTACAGAATTGGTCAGGATGGGAGATGGAGAAGGTCAGCACAGAATTAACAAGAGTTCCGGACATATAATGCCACAGTCACACAAGAGACAGACTAAAAAGGGTCCACAGAGAGAGAGAGAAAGAGCTCTACTTTCTCCATGACTTGATCATCTTTCTTGCTCAGAAAGATCCTGCCACAGTAAACCCCTCCCCACCTTTTAAAAATTGCCTCATAAGGTCTGGCAACCTGCAAAGTCAGGCTTACATCAGCTGGGCGCTCCACGCAGCACAAGAAAGGGTGCAAGTGGCTAGGGGGCCAACGAGGGCTCCACACCAGAGGAGCTGGAAGGAAAAGAGAAATGTGGGACCAGGTTTTCTTGGGGGAAAAGGGAAGAAAGGAAAGAGGAGAACATGCGTAGGGAACACACGAGCCTACAGGCACGCCAAGGACCAATCATGCCAGCTTGCAGGTTTGCTGGGCAAAGAAGCACCATGCCACCCTGCTCTGTGCATCACTGCCACATGATGCTTCTCTTCACCTACTGACTGCTAAACATTCCATGCAGTTACAGCTCACACACAGAAGCCTCTAAAGCACTGGTTTTCCAATGCTGCTCCTCCACATGTTTGGGAATTCAGCTCCCAGAATTCCTGAACATTGGCCACACTGGCTGAGATTTCTAGGAGCTGACGTCCAAAACCTCTGGAGAAGAGGAGCTTGAGAACCAATGCTCTAAAGGAAAATCTCAAATTAAACAGGCATGTGCACACCACTCTCTCAGACACAACAGAGGGTAGTTTCGTGGCATGTCGGTGAGCGACGAGGGAGCGTATCAAAGGCCTCATTGGTTATTGGATCATTGTCAGGCACGATTCGAGGGGCTAGTTATGACCTATATAAAGCCCTGTACCACTCAGGTCCAAGCCACACAGCTCCTGGCTGGCTTGTTCCTACAGGCAGCCCTTGACACAGGGAAAAGGGGTAAAAATGCAAGAAACAAAACCAAGTGGGGGGCAGAAGGGTGGGGCCAGACTCTGCAGGCAAGACTGTTTTCCCCAACAGGGTCAGCGGCAGGGGAGTCACGGCTGAGGTTTGGGCTGGAGAAGAGAAACTTGCCTTCCTCGCCCATTGTTTTCATCCCTTCGATCTGCTCCTCCAAGCGTTTGATTTGAGCTTCCAGTTCCAGGTTCCGGCTTTCAGCTTCCTTCAGCTGGCTGGGTGGGGAAAAACAAAGACAATCGTTATTTGTTTGGAAAGTCCAACTCGGTGGTTAGAGGACTGAGAGTGGGGAAAGAAGCTGATGGTTGAAATAAATGATCTCTGGTCCCTTTTAAACCCACCAACAGGTCAAAGGAATCCTTTGTCATCTCTCTGCTGCCCCCTCTTACCTGGCAAAGGTCTGGTTGGCCAACTTGACCATGCTGAGCTCTTGACACAGCATCTCCCGGCTCCTCAACTCCTCCTCCAGCGCCGACTGCAACTCGAGAAACGTGCTGAGGTCCAGCTTCTGCCCATCCGGTAGTTTGTACACCTGCCAATGAACAGAAGCGGCGTTGGAGTGGCAAGGGGGTGTGAGAGAGGAGTAAGAACCACTGCCCCTCACCCTGGGGCTGCCAAAGATCACCACCACCTCCTGGTCCCCAGCCTACCAGCTCCTCAGGGGGCTGTCTGGGCCTTTCCTCTTCCGCCGACGGCTTCCTGGTGCAGTCCACCTCCATGTTGATGTCCCTGCGGCCCATTTCTTCTGGCTCATTCTGTCTGAGAGAAAGGGAGACTCTCACGGATCCTGTCTCCGGTCAAAAGGTACCTGCAACCCGAGGCACGGCTTCTCGGCCAAGTCTTAGCCGGAGCGCGCCAGCTAGCATTCAGTTTTTGCTACGATACCTGCCAGTCACACTGGGGAACTAGTGAGCCTCTGCCTGCCCTGCAAGACATTTCTTACACGCTGGAGCAACAGCACAGACTGGTTTTTTTAAATGTCGTATGCAATTTTTCAGATGTTCAGTGCATTTAAAGAAGGGGATTGATACCCGCAAGAACTCACACTAAAATCAGGTCATCCTGAAGGTGCTGCTAGTGTCTCCCCGACTTGTTTCTCCCACACCCTTTCAATGCTGAAACTAACCTACACGGCTATGTCTTCCGAAATCTCCCAACCCTTTCGCACTTCCCTGTTCCTTCTGAGTTCAGCTGGAATTCTTGTCGTAGCTGGAAGGGTTGGCAGGAATTCACTGATCAAGGAAATGTGCTCTCCACTGGCTGAGAGCTGTTTTTTCCCTGAGAACCAGCAAGCGTGGAAGAGAACCCCAATAAATATGAGGCAGAAGAAATACCCAAATCCCAGAATCTGCTCTTTGTTTTGACAGTCAAGTTGGGGTTCTCTAACAAAGCACACACATACACACACACCCAGCGGCCTGCTTACTTCACGGCTGTGTAGGTATAAGAATATCCCACGAAAGGCAGGTGCACGCCAAGGGGAGAGCTCTCAATCACATCCGACAGGGTCTCCTACAAAAGGGAGATACAAGGACAAGGAAGGAGGGGTCTGGGTCCATTCCAATCCAAGCAAGTCAGAGTTAGTCATAGCGCTGCCTACAAATTAAGGCTGACACCCTTTTTTTCTTCCTGGAAAGGCTCCTGACCCAATAACAAGTGTTGTTAGAAATGCAGAAATCCCCAACCTTCGCTTCTCTCTGCTGCTGATGGTTGGAGAGACTACAGTTTACTTAACACTCCACGCTTTGCTAGCATTTTAATTGAGACGGATGCATCCTAGAGGATCCAAGGATTTGGGTTTAATGAGGGACTAATGCTCTCTGGCAGAGAAGGCTAAACCTCTCATGAAGTACAAATCCCAGCACTCCATAGGAGATTGTCATGGAAGTCAAAGTGGTTGCAAAGTGTTGCAATTGCATAGTGAGTCAGATGCAACCGATCTCTCAAGCTTTTGCTTCTCGCTGAGCTTTTAAAGACGGACGGACAACCCCGTGTACGTACTACCCTACAAAATGACATAACACTCCAATATCTATTTAGGGCTGAAGGCATTTGCACCATCTATTAATTAGTCACCACTGCGGTGGCTCTCCAGTCGTGTGGCCGAGTGTCCCATCCTCAAATAAAGAACATAAGGGATGTTCTTTATTTTGAGGACTGGAAAACTTGTCCCTTGGCCTTCGGGCCTCACTGATTTTGTCCAGGCAGTACACGTGCAAAGGTTGGCGCTATTTTAAAAGAGTTCTTACTTGTTTTAAATTGTCTGCCTTTTTAATTGAGAAACCATTTAATATATATTTTGGCCTCTTTAAATTACTGCTATTTATTTATGGTTTTAATTTGATTTTTTTCTTCTCAGCTACGCAGAGATCTCTGGCTATAGGTTTGGCTATAAGCATTTCGATCATCTGTTAAACGGTCCTAAAATTATATTTAGGAATAACATCTGCACCATTTCTCTCACACGGCAACAAAAGTCAAATGTTCAGCCCGTGATTACAGATGGGTCAGGACTAATTGGGCGGAGGGAGAACGGGGAGAAAGAACGAAAAGGTCACGTACCCCTCCCCCGCTCACCATGTCAGTGAGACAGTCGTCCACCACGTCAAAGTTGCACGTGTCCGTGGCGTTGGCAAACTCGGGGACGAAGGGCGGCACGCAGTCCCGCAAGGTCTCCCAATCCACGCCCGCAAAGAAAGGGTGCTCCTGGAAATCCCGCACGCCGTTCTGCCCCAGCCGCGTCTCTCGGGGGCAGATCAAGCCTTCGATCAAGGCCAGGGCTTCTGGCGGGACCTCTGGGGCCAACAGCGGGAACTGGAAATGCTCCTTTGGGAAGAAGAGAAATGCACAAATTACCGGGAGCAAAACGGCAAGAGGCATCGAGGGGCAGCTGTGCGCACCGGTAAGAAACCTTCCAGAATTCCTTACTGGGGCACTTGTTTTAGTAATGCAATCAAAAGGACACAGAAGTATGGGCCAGCGCTTGAGATTTCAAAAAATATATATAGTTGTGCGAGACGACTGCAGCATAAAAAGGGGGAAGGGGGGTGGTAGAAACTTAGGAGCATTGCTAAGATTTGTATTTCAGCATGAGCTTTCACTGGTATTGATCCACTCCTTCAGATACACCGACAGAGTGATGTTAAAGCCGCAGGTTTTAAAGCACTGTTATACGAGTTATGGGAGTGGGATTTTATGTAGCAGGATATAGAAAGATGCAAATTATGAGCCTGACCGTACATCTCCCTATATGACCTGTGTGAGACCTGTGCGAGAGGACACAGATTTGGTAGCAGTCTTTAAAGTAAGTCTGTTAGTACTTACACGTGAAAGCAATCAATCTGCTTACCAAAAGTCAGTTCCCTTGGGGTCAAAACCTTCTCTGCAGAGATTCCTTTTGTTATATGTGCAGTTGTGGGGACTCATATATTAACAATGTAATGTGCCATGAAAGCATCATGCCTCTTCTATTGGAATGGGATTTGTGACTGTATCTCACTTCAGCCGTTTCTCTTCCCAGTTTTATTTTTGGAATTTGTTATTTGAGAACCACCACTTGCAAATCTCATATTGTATGTCTTTGAGATCTTCGGGTCTTTTCATCTAAGAAAGAGATCTAAAGATCCTGAAAGCTGGGGCGTATTTTTCACGCCAGTAAAGGTATTACTCCTATTGTGAAATTTGGGCAGAGCACAAAGAGAAATCTCAGGGTCCCATCAGAAAAGGAGACATGTGCACAAACACACAGAGAGACTGCGGTTCCTGCCGTCACCCACCTTGAAATGGATGATCTTGCCATAGGTCTCCACAACAGAATCCGCAAAGAAGGGAGTGTGACCGAAGAGCATCTCGTAGGCAAAAACCCCCAGGGACCACCAGTCACATTCCGTGCCATAGGAATGAGATCCATCTTCCACAGCTTGCAAGATTTCAGGGGAGAGGTAATCCGGAGTGCCCACCGCCACTGTTGAGCAGACCTGCCACGGTGGGATCCAGGAAAGGAACTTAAGGACAGCAATCGTGCTGGATTTTACACCACTGACCCATCTAATCCATCATCTCTGTTTCCGACAGCAGCCCCAGCCAAGGCATCTTGGAAGTCCACAAGCAGAACTGAAGGGGAAGATGCAATTGTACACCCCCTTCTCTGCTGTTCCACCTCAGCACCTAGCATTCATTTATGGTTTTAAACACTTATGCTCTGTGGGCCATTATGACTAGCCTGTACCTTAGAAGGATTCGGTGTCAAGACCGATGACCCTTGTTTCCCCTCTGGATACGTTGGAAGATGGGACAAGCTTGTTTTCTGCTGCTCCAGAGACTAGGACACGGAGCAATGGATTCAAACAACAGGAAAAGAGATTCCATCGAACCATTAGGCAGAACTTCCTGACAGTAAGAGTTGTTCAGCAACGGAATCTGCTGCCTCAGTGTGTGGTGGAGTCCCCTTCTTTGGAGATTTTTAAACAAAGGTTGGATGGGCATCTCTTAGGGGTGCTTTGATTGTGTATTCCTGCATGGCAGGATGGCCCTTGTGGTCTCTTCCAGCTCTGTGAGTCCTAGAGCTGGTCTTGGTGATTAGGAAATCATCCGCTAACATGGGATGGGAACAGCATGGCCTGATGTCTGCGTGGCCTCCCCCTAAGGAGGTTTTGGTGGCCCTTGACTCCTTCAGAATCCCCAGACTAACTTTTTCTAGCCCCAAAAAGAAGGTGGACTTCCTGCCACTGTGTGCGTGTGTGGCTGGGTGGGTGGGTGTTTTGGTAGTTCAAGTGGTACAAAAGTGGCCTCCAGTCCTTCTACAGTGGCCCACCCCAATCTAAAACATCTGGAGGGTACAAGGCTAGGCAAGACTGCCCTTAAAAATGGGTAAAGAAAAGGAGAATCAAACAAGATTGTTTGGCAGAAGATGCCAGAGTTGAGCAGAAGAAACTCCTGCTTAACCATGAACCCCAGGGCTAAGCTATACCCTTCTCTGTGTTCTGTGCACTCCGTCTGTGTGTGTGAGATCGCACGAGAACACAAGTGCAAGCAAAATAATTTCGTTACGGCACGTACGTATCGCATCCCAGCCCGCTTCAGCTCCCTGCTGCTTAACATCAGAGGCGATCTCCATTATCGTAACGTTACAACAGGGCTGGGGAACATGTGGTCTTCCAGATACTGCTAAACTGTCCCACCACTCCTCCCCATTGGCCATGCTGGTAAAGGCTGATGGGCACTGCAATCCACCCACAACTAGTGGGGACGTGCATTCCCCAGCTCTGCTTTACAAATCGCATGGCTGCGCCTTCACCCAGCAAACCATTTCTGTAGCTGAGCTCCGCCATCTCAACTCTGCCAACTCCAACCCACCCCTGACTAAGACCTCACCGTCCCATCTTCGCTCAGCTTGAGACAGGAGCCAAAATCCCCGAGTCGGATGTGTCCGCATCGGTCGAGCAGAATGTTGTCTGGTTTGATGTCTCTGTCCGGGAGGGAAGAAAGTGATCAGAGAGAGACAGACTGGACAATGAGAAGCTGAATTTCTGAAATTCAGAGTTGAGGCTTTAAAATCCGGAGACCGTGGCCTCAAAATCCAGAAGTTAACTCTGACTACTTTCCGGCCCCCATTACCCAAGACTCTCTTACCTGGATGTATCAGAAAACCTCTGTAAGAACAGCACAGTGCGTGCTCTACCCACTAAGCCGTGGTCCCTTCCCCGGCTCCATAGCGATCCTCATCAAACACACAACCATTTGCCCAGCAATAATGCTGCAAAGGTAGGGCAGAAACAGAGAGGGAAAGAAAGAGAACCGGGCAGCCCACCAAGGGCCTTTGGAGACACTGCAAGGGAGGGATGTAAAACTCCCGTCAATTTTGTCCTCGCAGGCAAGAATGCGGTAGGAGATTCTATGGCACCACACAGACTCTCTTAGAGGCTTTAGACCAGGGCTGAGAAGCTGCACACAGCCAATTCCCTCCTTTTGCCAGCCCTGCTGTAGGCTGTACTGCCTCGACAGCGCCAAAAAATGCTTCCATTCTCGGCCATGCATCAGCCAAACTGGCAGCCAGAACTGATGCAATGTCACTTGCAGTCACCATCTTGGCTGGTATATGGCCCCAAACAGAGGTAGGGGAGGGAGGCAGAAGATGTTTTTGTGGAGTTTTTTGCTCACTTGGCATGGTTTGTGGAGGGGGACAAGTTTAGAACAAGGTCCTATCAGACAGCATGCAAGGTTTTGCCAGAATACTTGCACTGGTGCTGGAGGGGAACAGATCTGCTCGTTCTTTCCCAGCTGTGCAAGGGCGGAAGGAGAGGACCCCCTGACACACCCCTGCAGCCGATCAGTGGCCTTGGAGGTGGTCTGGAAGCTCTTTGGCTGCAGCTGCACGGCTGGGAAAGAAGGAGGGACTGGGTACCTCCTTGCACAATGCCAAAGGAAGTACCTACGCTGGCATAACTGCGCACCCTCAAACCGTCCCAATGTGGCAAGAACCATCCCAATTAATTCTCTGCCATCCCACTTTCTCAGCTGCTTTTAAAATGCCCCTGTTTCTCTCTTCCACTCTCTCCCTTTGCTCTCAGCTTAATTCAGATGCTGAAAAATGAGTTCAAAGTGCAAAAGTCATTCGCACTCAGTCGATTCAGAAGTTGGGAGGGGAGAGGAGAGGAGAGAGGAGAGGGGTGAATCTTGCCCGTCCCAGTAAGCTCAGGCAAAAACAGCCTGTTGCAGCCTCTCCTTGCTTCATTCATTAAGTTTTGCCATGCTGGCTACTTCCTGACATTGCTTAGCCATATGTGTCCCAGCTTTCACCTGTGACATGTTGGCGAGTAATTAACTGGGAATAAAACCAGCATTTAGTCACCCAAAAGTATTCTGGCCAGAGTATGCCCTGGTGTGGTTGGAGGGCTCCTCCTGATCCTTCCGCCCTGGACCGCAGCCCCAAATCCTGCTCTGATCACATGACTAGTGTCCCCCCATTTCCCTCTCACAGCCATTTCCCTCCCACATTCAGTCCCACCGGCAGTCTCTCCCCCAACCCCACGGCCGCCCTCCCCCTTTGCATTCCCAAGCTTCGTCCGCTCATGTGGTTTGGAGGGGAGCCCAGGATGTCTTGCTCAGCCTGAGATGAATTAGGCGATTATGAATCTAGGACAACGTCTAGGGCTGTTCTGGCTCCACAAGAGGCGAGAGCTGTTCGCGCACAGAGGCCGAGCCAACCTCACAGACCCAGCCATGGGGAGTGGGGGATAAGAAGAGAAGGAGGAAGGGGGCAGGAGAAAGCAAGGCCAAAAGATCTTCTCCCCTCTCCTCCGTTGTGGTTTTCCCCACCAACCCAGTTTTGTTTCACGATCCACTATAGAACACTGCTGTCATACTGATCTTCGTGCTTCTTTGGAGCATGGTGGAATTAGAAAGTATTGTGAGTTCCTTATGAAACACAGAGGAAAAAAATATCGGAGTACAACTCCCAGAATCCCCTAGCCAGGCTCGGGGATTCTGGGAGCTGCAGTCCAAAATATAAACATTCCCAGAGTCTGGTCTCAGCTCCTTGTGGCATCCAGCTTGCAAAGCAGAGAGCTGAAAAGGGTTAAATGTGCAAGCAGATTAGCCTAGAAATTCCAGAGGTCAGTGTGGGAGGCGTAAACTCCCACCCTGTCCCCCACAAAAAGTCTGTTTTGCTTAAATACGCAGGAGTTGGGGTGGATGGGATACAGATCCAGGACTTGAGGAGTTTGGGATATTTCAGCAGAAAACGGAATTCTGTTGGCATCAGACTTGAGGTGTTGCTCGTGTGTCTGTCCTCCTTAGTAACTTCTGCTATCTTGATCACACTCTGATGCTGCTTGGCCACATGTGTCCCAGTTTTCATCTGCGAAGTGTTGGAAGGGTATCCGTACTTCACACTCCTCCCCCAAAGATGTATCCAGCACTATTTTTCCGGGCTCTACACCCACGAAAGCAGCCTCTGCCTCAGCTCCACCCCACCTGTTTCCCATCTCACCTCCCTGCTTACCTGTGCACGTAACCCATGCGGTGGATTGAGTCTATGGCCATCACCATCTCAGCCAAGTAGAATCGGGCCATCTCCATAGGGATGCGGTCCCCGAATTTGCTCAGCAGCGTCAAGAGGTCACCGCCAACGTAGTAGTCCATCACCAGATACTACAGGGAAGGAGCGGACGAAGCACATTAACACAGACGCTGGAAGCAGGGTATGGAGGCTCAGGCGCCTGTATAAGAGTAGGCTAGCAGGGTCTCAAATTCTCTCCAAAAAGGATTTGGCAAAACTGGACCACCGAGATTCCTATGTAGCTGAGATTCCTCAGGAACCATCAGTCAGAAGTATACTAGGGGACTGATCAGTAATGTCATCTCATGCAAGCCCCTTCTTCGCCTTTGGATGCTTGAACAGACTCACCCTGCTCTCCCTCTGAAAACTGCTTGATGGCCAATAAATCGTCTAGGTCCCTTTCACACGCTATCAGTTACAGCCCTGTGATTCCACTTCAAACAGCCATAGCTGCGTCCTAAGGCATCCTGGGATTTGCAGTGCTGCGGTGCCTTCTGTCCTGGTGAAATTTTCATACCCTCACAACGACACTTACCAGGTAATTCTCATCCTGGAAAGCAAAATGCAGCTGCGTGATCCAGCGCTTGTCCCCGTTCACTAAAACATCTCGCTCCTCACGGAAACAGGAAACCTGGAGTGGCACGGAGCAAGATTTCAGACAAAAAGCCCAGTTTGGCTTCTGCGTCGTAAGATTAAAGTCCCAGCCGTACATCTCTCGTTTTCCTCAGGTAAAGCACAGGAAGTTTAACAAACTGGAAAACATAACAATCTCTCTTGCAGGATTGGTGTGAGGACAAAGAAGGTAGGAATTATAAGAAGTTTCCCATGCTGCTAAAAGCACAGTAGAAATTACTGTGAATAAAAAAGAGGCCAGAAAACCTCTATAATGATTCTTTTTTATTAAGTGAGGGAAAGGAAGCCAATTATGTATCCCTGCTGTTTGCTTATATCACCCAAGTCATATAATGAATAACAAAGTTCTTTTCTCGATGCAATGAGTAATGCAAGTATCACTGCCCGGTTACTTTTTCATTATTTTGGATATTTGCAGGGCAAATTTTTCAAATTTTGTACCATTCCTTTGTGAACCTAAAGGGGCCCCCCCCCTCAAAAAAAACAAGAAAGTAATGTAACAGATAACAGGATGAGTTGCTTCTAACAAGCAACAGGAACCGATTTAAGTTAAAGGAACCCATTCCTGACTAATTTCATGCCGTCAGGGAAGGACATGATGCTAAGCGTTCGAGCTAAATGCTGAACGCTAAAAGTGAAGCATCGTGACTGCCAAGCTGGAAATTTGGAAAGTGAAGGAACAAGTGATTTGGGGGCACTTAGGGTGGACAGGGGCCTCGTTTGCCCTCCCTTGTCACTCCACTCCGTATCCCACGACGCTTCCGTGCCCCCATGCCGCCGGCAGAGACGGGAGAGTCGCCCTGGACCACGGAGGTGCCATCTTTGAACCTACCTCGCCTCGCTTCAGCATGTCCCACTTGTTCATTATCTTCATGGCATACACCTGGGAGGTCCTCGTCTGCTTTACCACGGCGACCTACAGAGGGATAAAGTGGGAGAGAGGAAGAGGAGGAAGGAAGACAACACAGCCAAGCTTCCCCTCTGTGAGGTCAACGGCGGCCGTATTTGCTGTGTTCGTCCCACAGAATGCAAAGCAGAGAAAAACTATATTTTTAAAAAAAAAACAACCTAGCCTGCTGTTCAATTAGCATAGTGCAGATTGGAAGTTGTGGGTGGTCAAAGGCCTTCAAAAAAACATTTGGCATCATCTCCATCAGCTTCCCTCAACCTGAAGGTCCTCCAGAGGTGTTGGACTTCAATTCCCAGAAGCCTCCAGCCAGCTTCTGGGAGCTGAAGTCCAACACCTCTGGAGGGCAAGAAGTTGAGAAGGCCCATCAAGATCTTACCCATGTGGAGAACAAAGATAGTTTCTAAACTAAACTTCAAAGGATCTTTGGTTTGCAGCACCAGTATTCTAGTCATTGCAAGGAACGGAAGGCAGGAGTTAAAATTAACCACCCAGAATGAGGAAATAAAACACGCAAAGGCTGGGAAGCCACCAAACCATCGTACAGTGGGAAAAAGGGATGCAGCCATCTGGGGAAACCAGGAGGCTGGATGGGGACCCCATTGGTTGCCTTGCACTGCTCGCGCATCACCCGCCGACGATGTACAGTGGTGCGACTGGCGCTCTCCTCACCTCGCTAAAGGCTCCTCGACCAATCACTTTGAGGATCTCAAAATCGTCTCGCTGCAGCCGAAGCTCCTTTAGCCTGGATGTCACTGGCTCAGCTGTAGGGAAAAAGAATTTACTTATTTATTTTTACCTATTTACCAGCATTTACTTATTTATTTATTTTGATATTTCTATTCTGCCCTCTATCTAAACATGTCAGGCGTGTGTATGTTAGGGTGACTCCCGAACCCTGAGAAACACGTGGGGCCAGACTTAAATACTAGGTCTGCACAGACTGCTCCTGGTAGTCTATTGTGAAGTCACCGTCCTCAGTTTAAAACAATGTAAATTGTTGTAAAAAATTATTTTAAAAGGCAAAGAACACATTAAACAATTTAAGAGATTGAAAGAAGACAGATTAAAACTCTTTAAGGTCAGGAGTGTTGCTACACTGCTCCTCCAACAACAGTCCTGCCCCGCCAACAAAATTTTCCTTCAGTTCCCAATTGTCTACCAGTATAGCATCTTAAAATATCCATTCGGCATTTAGAGATACAGTTGAGGCACCCAAAGCTAAGGGGGCAGACAAAGTGACCCAGGAAAGGCCAACAGAGAAAACAGAAAAGTCCTAGATGTAAACTGTTTTCAGTGTCTGGATCTCTGCAATGAACTGGAGGAAAATTTCAGGGGCAAGGGTAGAACTGGATAAAAAATGACCTCATTGCACACATACACACGCGCACACACACAACTACACTACCGGTCAAGGTACTTTAAAACAATTCAGAACAATGCACATGGGAGGACCTATATAAAACCAGCTTTTGGAGACAACCAGGTGTTTCATTTGGTGCCAGAATGACAGACATGGAAACACCCGTGGGGCCTCGAAGGGAAGGGCATTCATTCCATAACCGGGGTGCCAAAGCAGAGAAAGTGCCACACCGCAGAGAGGATTCCAGAAAACGCTTCAGTCCACGAGGAATTTTTTTCTCACGTTTTGCTACGTCTGTTGCCTGGAAGGACTAGAAGAAAAGAAAGGAAAGAAGAGAAGGCGACATTTTCTTCCTCATCTCTCGTTACACTAGAATTCGGGGACCCGGTGCTTGGTGAGCTGGGCAAAGAAGGGTTGGCGCGGTCATTTCCGTGCTGCCCTTGTACATTGGCCCAGAAGGATATTGTGAACCACGGCTAGAAACACAATGCTATGCTACACTGTTTTCGACTGCTCCGGCACAATAATTCTTTCCTTCTTTGTAACCTTGGCATTCCTTCCGCACTTAAAAATAAATCTCTATTAGCTACCTCTTCTTCTCCTTTGCTAGTTTAAACATAAACCTTTGCCAGTGGGCGTCTTCCCACACCGTCCATTGCTTTTTGGGTCAGCATCGTAGCCTACCATCAAAGGAAACAGAAGGCCCTTTCACACTACACAATTATAGCACTATGGCCATTTCTGCACTAGCCTGTTATAGCGCTATGATTCCACTTTCAACATCCTCTGGAATCCTGGGGTTTGCAGTTTCGGGAGGGGCCGGCCGGCCCCTCCCGAAACTGCAAACCCCAGGATTCCAGAGGATGTTGAAAGTGGAATCATAGCGCTATAACAAGCTAGTGCAGAAATGGCCCATATCAGGAAAACTGATATGCTTTTTAAAAAGTGAATTATCACCCAAAGCACCATCATTTGAAGGACACAGACTGATTAGGTGTGACACGGTCGCATTCTTTAAATACCCCCAAGGGCTGTCATAGAGAAGACGGCGGCACAGTTTTCTACTGCCTTAGAGGGTAGGACCCAGTCTAATAGTTTGAAGTTAAAGGAGAACAGATTTTGATTGAATATTAGAAAGTACTTAACAGTAAGAGCGGCTGGAAAAATGGAATTGCCTAGAGAGGTTGAGGGGTCCCCTTCTCTGGATGTCTCCAAAAAAGAGGCTGGACAGCTACCGGCTAGGGATGCTGGTTTAGCAGGAGAGCCTACATCGATCAGGGGTCGGACTTGACGGCCCACGAAGCCCCTTCCAACTCTATGCTTCCGTGACTCTAGAATGACTTCGGTGCTATAAACTGCAGCAGGACATGCTCGCCAATGCATTTCATACCCTAGCTGCCCCACGAGAGGTGGTGATTCGAGATGAGCAGGAACTGAAAAATGTTGTGTGGGGCTTTGTCGTCTGCATGTGTGTTTTTGAGGCCACCTGCTGCAAACTGAGCCTGCCAGGCATTGGCCCGTCTCCCTTGACCAAATATTATTAGCAGGCGAGAGCTTCCCTTATACAGCAATGCCAACTCTGGATTGAGCTAGCATGACTCAGATGTTTCCTAAGGGGAGGGTCTCTGCACCCAAGGCCTGAGCACATGCCTTAAAATAAACGTGAAGCTAATGGGGGGGGGGGGGCACTGTCACATGATCCACAGCCAGTCGGCGGTCAGGTGACCTCAGATGTTGGTGTCAACTGGGTGACTCAGCCGCCAGCCCTGCAAGGCGGCAATCTGTTCGAGATCTGGTGTTGCAGCCGAGCAGGCGGGCAAATATCCTCAGGATCTAAGACGATTTCCTCACATGGTGACAGAACGATAAAGCAAGAAGAGGCAAGGAGGAACAAGGCCAACTGGCAGCGAAAGAGCTGAGAAAAGGCTTTGGAAGATGGGGAGGGGAAAGAGTTTATAAATAGCTTAAGGATGTGACCAAGGCAGTCGGAATGGCGATTGTTTGCAGAGGCATTTTGGGATTGCAAAAGACTGGATAAATAAGCCGGAGAGCCGGAGGGGGAGAAAAGTGTGGTACGTAAGCACACGTCATTTCCACGCATCCCAACAATAGCTTCGCTGGATCAGATCAACCAGCATCCATCCATACGAATTAAACAGAGATCTCAGAAAATGCCACCAATGGAGTGCTGCCTACCCTCCAACCTTTCACAGATGACAACCAGGACACGTGTGGCCACGTACACCAGAGTGTGGTCAAGATGGGAAAAGTTATTAATGAGGAAGAACCCACAAGCCTGGGCTTCCCTCCTCTCCTCTCTCCACTGCTGAGTTAATTTTCTTTTTTTGACAGTTTGAACTCGTTTTGCAACAACTGAAGTAAGCCGAGGACAAAGAAGGAAAGCAGGAGGTGGAGGAGAGAGGAACTGGGACATTTGAGAAGCAGCTGGAAAAGCGGGACAGCAGGGGATTAAACAGACCCGCCTTGCCAAATCAGGAGAGCTGGCGGGTATATCAGTACCAAAAACATGGGGGTTTCTAGTTTTGCAGTAGCTTAAAATGTCAGTGTTTAGAAACACAGTTTTGGCATCCAAAGCAAGAGGGCATCGGACTAGCTGGATTTTTGGCCACCTGGGGGCCACCACAACAGCCCTAAGGAGGCGTGCACTTTGTCCACCCCTGAGCAAGATGGGTGCTGATAGATCTTGAAATCCAATCCAGCAAGCCTGTTATGTCCTTAGACCCAGCCTTTAAGTCTCTGGGTTGCCTGCTTCAGTTTGACTGGAAGGTTTGCCCCTTGCCAATGTCTCCTTTTTCCTTTTGGGAAGGGACCAGCCTTCCTTTCTTGCCCCCGACAGCAGCCAGACAAGGCTCAGCCACAGGAGACTAAAAGAAAAGAAGAAATCCAGAGCCAGGAAATGTTGCTCTTTTTTGGATTACAACTCCCAAAATCCTCCCCGTGGTCCGAAAATAAGTAACATTCCTCGTTCTGATTCATTGCAGCCCTAAAAACGGGGTGAACTCCTGCAAAAGGAGTTCTTTGCAGTTGCCTAGCAATGCTAGTGAACCTTCCCTAGCCCCCCACCTTCCCAAATATGTATGCCAGAGGTTGCTAGGCAACTGCTACATACTTCATCCTCTGGCCACTGAAGAGGCCAAAAAAAGGGACTGATCCTTGGCACCCGGCAAAGCCGGACCCAAACAGAAACATATTTTCCAAGGGTGCAAAGAAAACAAAGAGGGTTGCTGCTGTCTTCTGTTTTGCTGTTTCTAGACAATCCAACCTACCTAGAGATTGGGCAACGGGGTGTATTTTTGGAGGTACCGCTTATGCAACAAAGTTTTTCTCTTTTTTAATGCAAAGCCACAGCTAATATTCATAGCAGAAACTGTTGCAACAAACCCTTTATATAAGGATTATAATGAAACAGTAACTCTGCCAGTTCTACAGACCTCTTGAGGCTGAGCCGTGTCAGGACTCAGTGGGACTTACTTCCAAGTAAACATAGACAGCAACGAGCTGGAAGCATTTTACGTCCATTCCTTTCAATCATTTGGCTAATACCGTAAAATACCAAATTGCTGCAAGCTGCCTTGCTGCTCTTTTCCACGGAACACTCGATGCAAGTAACTGATGCATTACTTCTGCTCATATCTGATATAGTTAATTATTTTTTTTAGAAGCCATAGCATACCTTAGGGCACAGTAATATATACATAGTCTGGGACTCTGTTCCATTTCGAAGCTGAATTGTGGATGTTCTAACGGAGCTACTGCCTACTTGCAGTCTTTTGGGCAAAAGACCTCGTAAGATGTTAGGCATGAGGTATATCTCCGTTCTGGTTCAGCACATCTAAAAGATCTTGCAAAAGAACCAAGGCCCCGCACAGCCCGACAATCAAGGCTTATTTGTCGCTGGCTTGTAGAGGAGCTCTCTTGCAAAATGCTTCATCACGGATAAGGCAACTGCCAATAAAAAAAGTGGTTTCAAGGACAGCAGTGACATCTGAAAGGAGATAAAAACTCACAGCTGGAGGGGTGGCATCCTGAATTGGCCTGGAAGGGGGAAAAGATGATTCAGGGGAAACAGGAGACAGAAGAGAGAGCAAGACACATTTCTCCGCTTCATCATTCTGGGACGTTCTGGGACTTCTCCCCCCAAGTCTGCTTCCAGACTCTGCCGGAGAGAGAAGAACGGGCAGGTTCCTCCCCAAGGGAAAACGTCAGACGCGCTGGCAGACAGGGCTACGGCTTAATAACAGTACTCTGACAACCCCCCAAGACACAAAAAGGGAAACGGTTTTGGGTGGTTTTTTTTTTAATCCTCATGGAAAAATACACCGAGCTCAGCTGTGTCTCTTGAGGACAACCCGTCAGCCGAGGAGAAGGGGAGCTTTTTGCCAACTCTAGTGGAGTCTGAGCTCTCTGGAAGCCTAAAAACTGCAACACGTGGACGAGAATGGGCACTTTCATTAGGGCCATGAATTATACTTTATAACGTGCACGCGGTTGAACATGAATCAGCCTACACTAACAAACAGTCGCTACCTGCTTGTCCTTTTGCTTTTTCTGGGGCATCAGAATCCCTGTTTGTCTCCCTCCCCGACTCGCAAACTGGCACTGTGCCAGAGGGTGGCAATATCTGAGACCCCCTCAGTGATGCAAGGGTCCACCAACCAAGCAAAGGGCCTGTCACTGTCCGTCAATGCCTTCTCGATCGTCACTTAGCTCCGCTGCCATCCTGATGCATCCTGCAGTCAGATAAGTGGCACATTTTGTACCCTTTTTCTGTTGGCTGTGACAACTGACAATGGCAGCCACAATAACAGAGAATGAGAATGATGACAGATAGGCACAATCGAAGTACTACCATGATGTAGACTTTGGAATCTGGCTCACTGTCAACGTTGCTACCTCTGCATTTGTAAATGCCTTTGTGATGAGTCTCATTTTCCTCTCCGTTTCTGCGTATGCTTTAGCTTCCTCTCATGCCAGGGAGTACAGTGGAGTTCTACGGATACCATGGACTGCCTAAGAGACCCAGGAACGGGTCTTAGAGCAAATCAAGTCTAAATTATCCCTAGGAGAGATGACTAAATGGAGGCTATCATACTTTGCACCTATCACGAGATGACAACACTCACTGGGAAAGTCTTGGAGATCTTCTATTCATAGGGCCACCATAACCCAAAGCCAATCTGATGATGGCAAGGAACGGAAGCGAAGAACATAAAGACGAGCCTTGCCGATGAGAGCAAAGGCCAATCTAGTCCAACATGCTGTTTAGCCAGTGGGCAACCAGTTTGGCAAAGCCACGCAGGTGCAAGCTCACAAGGGTGCAACCTGACTCCCAGCTCCTTCCCTCTGGTGATCCCCATTCGCTCTCTTCCCTACCCTCCAGTACGGCCTCTAAATGTTGTTCGAATGTTGCCTCCGCCCCCGGTCCCTGAGTTATCTGGATTAAGCAACTTCTCTCTCCCTCTTCCTCTCACTCACACACACTTCTCTGCGATTCGTCCCAGCCCTGCTGGGTCAGGAGAAGCATTGTCAAACCCCAGGGACAGTTAACTGCCACGTGGCAAAGGGCCAGAGGGCCAACTGGCGTGTCCTTCGGCCAAGGCAAGCTTGCAAAGTGAAGCCTGGGACAGCCTCTTTTGGAAAACAGGCCACCTAAAGCCATTTCCGCACTAGCCTGTTATAGTGCGATGATTCCACTTTCAACATCCTCTGGAATCCTGGGGTTTGCAGTTTCGGGAGGGGCCGGCCGGCCCCTCCCGAAACTGCAAACCCCAGGATTCCAGAGGATGTTGAAAGTGGAATCATCGCGCTATAACAGGCTAGTGCGGAAATGGCCTAAGACACTGGGGATGAGTTCCTTGTGAGAAATGTTAAAGCCGTCTGTTGTAAAACTGGCACAGCTATGCCGACCAGGTCCCTGCAGAGTCTGCCCTTAAATGAGCACACACACGTGTGTGTGTGTACGCACACATCTTCTTACTTCCAAATTGCCCCTGTTTTGACATTCAGGAAAGCAGGTTCCTGAACCTTAAGCCAAACAGACTTAATCCACCCCACCACCTAATTATTCTCCTTCTCGTTAGAGCTAAAGGCCAGGAAATACATAGGATACTTAAGCCCAACGCTAAAAACAGAGTTTGGGGGAAATGATTCTGAGAAACAACAAAAGTGTTCCCCCCTGCAAGAAAAGTAGCTTTGCTTGAGATTAATAATTCCACTTAGCACCAGCTTCACGTCTTCAGCCCTAACCTTCTTGCCTTGAGGGCTAGAAACTTGATTGAAAGAAACTGAGCAGAGATTCTCACCCTGTTGTTCCTTTTGCCCCATTTCAAATCCAGTACCTGAGGACCCCCATAATTCCCTGGATAAGACCGTGTTCGTACAGGAAAATGTTTAGAGCCAGAAGGTGTATCAGAGTACTCATAAAAATAAAGTTACAAACAAGATCTCTCCATTAATGTCTTAATGTTGTGATCCAGTAAATAGAATATTATCCCGATCACAACTGTTCCGCTTGTTGAGGTGGAACCCCTGCGCCTCCACCTCAGTGAAGCCTTTCATGATACATAGGACAAGTTCTAGTTGTCACAGTCCACAAAAGGGCACTGGCAAGCCAGGCGAGAAAAGAATACGTTTTGGACTACAAGTCCCAGAATCCTCCAGTTGGCAGCTGGGACATTCTGGGAGTTGACCAAAAGTGCAACACTTTTGGTCCTAATCCAAGCATGTACCATGGAATGAAACCAAGGTGCTCACTGGTGGGCAGTCTTCAAGGGGAGCTATTCCACATTACTGATCTTCTCATGAACTTCCAATCTCCCTGGCCCCCAAGTTCTCTAGTATGTGGTCAGGAAACCCCTGGCTTTGACTGGTCAATTGACTAATCCAACTGGAGGATTCTGGGACTTGTAGTCTGGTTTGATCAACCGCTGAGGTTCTCTTTGGCTCAAGTTAAGTGCACAGTGAAACCTTGTTGGCAGAGTGGCCTTTTCAATAAGGTCTCTCCGAAATTTTTGTTTGTTAGCAGCTCCTGCCTGATTCCAAGCTATAACAGCCAACTGAAGTGTTCTGATTGATCAAACTCCAGCCTTCATCCCTGCCTCTTAAAATGAACCTATGGAGCCAAATTTGGATGTTTCTGCATTATCCAGCTACATCAGTTTCATACCGCTATAACTGCCATGTCTCCGTTCTAAAAACAAGGTTGGGATTTGTAGCCTGGTTAAGGTATTTATCCTCTAGGGACCTTTAATCCACTCCCCTGAACTACAATTCCCAAGGTACCCTAATGTGCCCATCTACATTACAAAATTAAACTGATTGTATCATCAATGTCTCTCTCTCTCTCTCCTCAGAGTACTTTGGTACTTTCTAAGTGCCTCACCAAACTCACTTGTACAAGTCAGTGGTCTACAGAAAGGCCTGATTCCATTAACAGAAAACTGCATGCCCAGGATAAGAGCTGGGAGGAAAGTGCCTTTTTTTGAGGGCAGGAGGATTCTGGGAGTTATAGTCCAAAAAGAGATGCCTTCTCCCAACTCTGCACACCATATCCAGTTGCTCAAGATACAAGGATATTTTTGGCCATTTAAGCACACACGCTATCCTTCAGTCAAGAATGAAGATTGGTTGTCTTTAAATTCTCTTCCAAGCTGACTTGGGATGTTTACAAGACTTTTTCCCGAAACCAAGTTGCTTTGCTCCTCTTTTTTGTCAGGTTCCTATTTCAGGCATGAAGGAGGGTTGGGAATCTGGGCTCATGGCAATTCTCAGATTCCATCAGGGCCCTCGGAGACTGCAAGCTGGGCTGGCTGGAGAAGGAGGAGAGGGTGGAAGAATGCCTCAGCATGGAAAAAACACATTTTTTTTCCAGTACACAAGCAGGCTGAAGACAAAAAGGTGGTACCGGCAGAGATTTATCATCTCTAATGCTGCTTCAGTCTCTGAAAAAATCCCTTTTCCGTCTCAGGCCTTCTGAGCATCAGCAGCAAAAAGGGTGTTCCTGAGCATGAACTGAAAGCTTCTTACCCAGAAATAGCTATAGCTTTCTCCCTCCTACAGATAATTAGGAATGGGGGGAAAGCGCTGTTAGTAAAAGGCTGAAGCTTTTAGGCCAATGATTCTTAATATTTTTGAGTCCGAGAACTCCTTGGACCGTCTGATGGAAGCTACAGACGCTTTGTCCAGAAAGATAAATACATATAAACATAATACACCTAAAATGTTGCATACAATTTATATGATTGTACTTGACATCCACTTCCTTGGCATATAAACTAATCAGGAGTTTTTAAAAAATACAATGGACACGCAGAAAGAGTACGTTTGTAACCTTAACATTTGCAGTGATCAGAAAAAAAAACAGTAAGGAAATCAAGGATGTTTAAAGAATGATTTTTTTACACCACGGGTCCCTTGAAACCTGTTCACGGCCACCTAGCAGGGACCTGGTCCTCTTTTAAGACGTGGAGGGGGCCTCAAGATCGGCAGGCAGGTCATTAAAAATTTAACGGGTACCCTGGAAAAGTACCGCCACGGGCCGAAAGGCAAGCCTGGCCCCGATCCGCCTGGGCCCCATTCTCAGCATCATTTTGAGAAGCAATAGCCCCGGCAGGAGGGAACGTGGTGGACCCCGGGGCCGGCCTAGAGCCGAACCCCCAAAATAAACAGCGTCGTAGGGGAATCGGGCAGGGAACGAAGAGGAGGCAGTGAAGGAAGCTCCAAAGGCAGAAGGGAGGGAAACGGGGCTCGGCGTTGCATCCGAAGCTGGTGGCCTTTTATGGCATTTTGCAAAGTCCCGGCAACATATCACACAAGCCCGAGAGCAGCTGGATCTCCCCGGGAAGGGGGCTGGGGACCGAGGGGCTGGGTTGTGCCATCTTGTCCACAAAAGGCAGTGTGCACCGCCAAGGGGTGGAGTTTGGGGGATGTTTGTGGTGGTGGTGGGTGGCGGCTGCGCTGAAGGGGAAACAACCAGAAACAATCTGCATGTAACCCTCATTTCCCTCTCCGTCTCCCTTTCTGCTGAAGTTGACACAAATCTTGCTGGAGAGAGAGTGCGGGAGAGTTTTGTTTTGCTCCCTTTCTCATTTGCAAATTGCTCGCAGAATAGGCCAGCTTTGCCATTCCACAGATATAAATTTTTAGAGAAGAGATACAGAGAGAGAGAGAGAGAGAGACAGAAACCCAAGACTGTTAGCTTCTTTGTGTGCATGCATCATTCAAAGGGCTTATTTATATACCCATAAAGTTCCAGCTGGAACTCAGCTGTGGAACTGGCAAAACAACAAGAGTACCTGTAATGATGTACAAAGTGCTTCCCACCTTGTTCATTAACTAGACGCATAAAGAAGTTAGATGAGAGGGCATCCGCGTCAAAAGAGTGGAATTCCAGGCATGCCTAACACCTCCAAGCTTAAGCACTGGATATCCTGACTCTTCTAGTTTTACAGTGGATAAACACACATACTGATGTGACACCGGGAGTCAAGGAGTAGTTATTTTTTTGCTGAGGTATAGTTGTGGAGCCTGGGGATTCATATCCCTGCTCATCCACGGAAACCCAACGGGCGTCCTTGAGCAAGTCCCACTCTCTCAGCCCCAGAAAAAGGCACTGGCCAACCACCTCTGAATCAAACTTGCCAAGGAAGACCTATGAAAGAGCTGCCATAATTTGAAGTCGACCGGAAGGCAGAGAAAAACAGCAAGTACGGCTTGTGCTTTCACCTTCTTTTACATCCATACCCTTCCCCTGTCCTGATTTTTGCAGGGTCGGTCCAGACTAAGCATACAGAATCCCACTTTTTCAGCTGCTTTTAAAGCGTCCCAGTTTCTGTCTCCTCTTTCCACTTTGGCCCTTCCTCTTGAGCTTACTTTAATTTGCGCAAACCGAGGTCAAACGCAAAAGTAATTTGTGCTCAGTTAAGTCACCAACGGTGGGGGGAGAGGAGGCGGCTGAATCTCGTCCTCCCAGTCGTCTCAGCCAAAAGCAGACTGCCACAGCCCCTCTTAGCTTGTATCTTCTTCCTCAGTAATACCTTCCGTGATCTTGACAGTTTTCGTCTACGAACCATTAGAGAGTACGTACCTCTCACCATCCTAATGCAACAACATTCATCAGGATCCAACCTCATTCCTAAAAACTCACGCCATATACAACTTGCTTAAGCAATATCAATATGCTTCCCTTTGGGCCCCTCCTGTAACTGTTGTTTGCTTGTTAAACAAGGAGACTGCCATTTCCGCACTACACTGTTGTAGCGCTATTATTCCACTTTCAACATCCTATGGAATTCTGGGGTTTGCAGTTTACTGATGCCAAAGAGCCTGCGGCTGAGAATTCCAAATGCCCCTCCATAAACTGCAAACCCCAGAATTCCATTGGATGTTGAAAGTGGAATAATAGCACTATAACAGTGCGGTGCGGAAATGGCCTCAATGCCTATCCACACACACACACACACCATTTTAAAGCAAGTTTCGCCCCACCAGCCAAAGATTTTATTTGGCTTCACTCGCAGCTGTTCTAAGACTGTCCTGCCTGACTCCGGCAACAGCTGCCTCTTAACAAGCTGTCCTGTGTCTGGAAGTAGAAAGAGGCGAATAGTGGACTCTCTCAGCCTGTATGGAAGCGTGTCATCATCCAGATACCAGCAGGCTAATCGGTTCAACAAGCATACCACAAAGAGGATTCACACAGGGACCCGAATCCTGTTGACCACCCCAACCAGGGCAGACACGCTGAACGAACGGCACGCTCTCCAACATTTCGCAGATAAAAAACCAAGACCAAGCAAGATCAGAGTTCAGAAGAGGTAACCAAAGTAATGAATGAGGAAGGACACCCAAGCTAGACGGAACCGCAGCAGTTTGTTTTTGCCTGAGCTCACAGGGAAGGGAAAGATTTCACCCCTCCTTGCTTTTCTCCTGGCTGCTGAGTCGCGTGCAAACTACTTTTTACCCTTCGGGCTCGGTTTGCAGCAAGTGAAGTAAGCTGAGGACTTCCGGGGGAAAGTGGGAGAAGGGAGATTGAAACGGGGACGTTTTAAAAGCAACTGGGAAAGTGGGACGGGAGATTTGTCGAGACTGTCCCTGGCGAATCAGGACAGCTGGAAGATATGCAACAGGGTCTGCCTATTTCCGCACTAGCCCGTTATAGCGTGATGATTCCACTTTCGACATCCTCTGGAATCCTGGGGTTTGCAGTTTCGGGAGGGGCCGGCCGGCCCCTCCCGAAACTGCAAACCCCAGGATTCCAGAGGATGTCGAAAGTGGAATCATCACGCTGTAACGGGCTAGTGCGGAAATGGCCTAAGGGTCTCCTCAGTTAACAATTCATTCAGTGGTTGTACTCTCGTTGAGATTTTCTTAATTGCCGCCAACTCAGTTTTGATTTACGGTGATCTTGTGAATGAGAGGCCATTAAAGAGCCCTGCCGAGGTCTCGCAAAACTCAAGAGCAGCCCTGGCTGCTTGCCCACGGAGACTACCAACAAAATAAGGGCCAGAGAGTCCAGAGCAAAGGTTTAACTTCTCACTCCTCTGGCAAGACCGTGCCCCTTGTACTTTCTCAGCAAATCAGCTTCAACAGGGAGGTTAGAGCGACACAAAGGAGGGGTGGTGTGAACGCAGCGACAGCACGCACAGGTCCGGAAAAGAGGCTGAACCAAAGTCAAACCGAGCCCAGCTACAGTTCGTTTGATCTAAAGGGTAACAATCCTAGCGTAGGGGTGGAAACAGAACACGCCATTTCCTTGTGAAATCAAAAGATTCTTACAAACATTCTTATCGCTAGCCTATCCGTTGTACTTTATCTGCAAGGAGGTTTTGCTTGCTTAACGCCTCCTTTGAAGATTAAACAAAGGGAGAAAGATTCCGTTTTGCAGCTCTCTATAGCCAGCCGAACTGCTGGGACTACAACTCCCACTGTCCCCACCTAACAGGGCCAATAGCTGTGCAGGCTGGAGACGGTAGGAGTGGGGAAATGTCTACAAAGCAGCAGAAAAAGTTACTGCCGCATACAGAATCCACAACAGGGTGACGAGTTGCAACCAAAAGGTCATAAAGCTTTCAACATTCTGTCTTTACTCATGGGCCAGCAGCACCGGCTTTGTTTGTTTTTTGTCAGGTTACAGTTATTTAACATTTGTAGGTGCAGAAATCTTTGTTTTGTCATCCTGAGGTTACAATTACCACCCATCCTTAAGGCAGGCTTGTAAACAGAGAGTCAGCCAGGGTCAATTGATCTCAAAGGAAGCAGCTAAACCAACATGGGTAAATTTGAGCAGACCAAGTTGTAAAACATTTTGGAGGGACAACTGAAGGCCATATCCACACGAGACCGTTACAGTGCTATTGTTCCACTTTCAACATCCTGCGGAATTCTGGGGTTTGTAGTTAACTTTGGCCAAAGAGCTCCCTGGTTGAGAATTGTAAAGCCTCCTCCCTAAACTGCAAACCCCAGGATTCCATAGGATGTTGAAAGTGGAACAATAGCACTGTAACAGTCTAGTGCGGAAATGCATGGGCTCGATTTAGAGACACAAGATGGTGGTGCAGTCAAGAATCTGGTACGTTTTACTGCAGTGTTATTCTTGAACTGAAACTCCCAGGATTCCTTTACTGTACTTGGTAGGGCTGCTGAGAGTTCTAGCCCAACAATCTGGAAAGCCACACAATTCCCAACTCTTTCTCACTGGCAATAGGCCAACACAGTGGTTTAGTTTTTAAGATTTAGTTTTCTAAACAAGTCACAAATCTATTCCAGAATGTATTGTGGCCTTTTTGGACTATATCTCCCGGAGGCCTCCAGCCAGCAAGGCCAGCGGTCATACTGGTAGAGGGATTCTGGAAGCTGCAGTCCAAAAAAAAGAAAAAGAACCACATGTATCCCACCAGAATAAAACTGCTGAATCAAAGGGAGCTGGGTAAGCCAGTGTTTTACTATATGCTATAAATTCCATCGATTCGATCAGTTCAAAACAATTTGTTTTAGGCCAACTTTCGGCAAGCGCTGCTCTATTTGGATGGCAAATCTTCACCTCAGGGGGAAAAAAATCAAGGAGACTGGAGATAAGGTGGTAGTGCAAAAAGAGAGAGAAAAGTATCGTGTATGAAGCTAACAATTAGGAAGAAAAGATACAGAAGGAGAGGGAGTTAGACAAGGAGATAAAACAGCAGAAACACTGTCTCTGTACTAAACAACTTTAACCGCCATGGTTGCATTCAGAAAACCATGGGATGATCTGCAGTTTGAGGAGGCACTAAAACTCTTTGGTAGAGAATTCAGAGTACTTCCTTGTGCTTTGTGTTTGCCTTCAAGTAGTTTTCCACTTACAGCAAGCCTAAGGTGATTATATCACAGGATTTTCTAGGCAAGATTCATTCGGAGGGGGTTTGCCTTTGCCTCCCTCTGAAGCTGAGAAAGTGTGACTTGCTTAAGGTCACCCAGTGGGTTTTCATGGTCAAGCGGGGATTCAAGCCCTGGGTCTCCACAGTCTTAGTCCAATGCTCCTATCACCCAACCACACTGGCTCACCCAACTACAAATCCCAGGACTCCAAAAGACGGAGCCATGGTAAATAATATGGTATCAGAGAGCTACAATTGTGTAACGTGGATACAGCTTTCTAAGGGCCTGTCACACTACAAAATTACAGCACGATGATTCCACTTTAATCGCCATAGCCACATCCTATGGGATCCCAGAATCTGCAGTTTCATGAAGTACTCTAGCTACTCTAGCTAAGAATTATAAACTGCAAATCCCGGGACTCCATAGGACGGAGCCATAGAAGCTAAAGTAGTATCAAAGTGCTACAATTGTGTAGTTTGCACGCAGGCTTCTAAACTGGGGAGGAATGGGAAAGACCTAACCAGCTAAAGGAGAAAATGAAGTGGTACGCCATTTCCTAGAATTTAGGAAACACTGATTTGCAACCTAATCTGAGACAGATCGACTCAGTAATAATCCACGCTTCCCCAAGGCAAAATGCTTCTTCCTTAGCCAAGTGTTCATAGGACCGAAGCCTTAGGTCACCCTAAAACAAACTTCCGATTGAGCTTTTCAATCAAGTATTTGTCTTCTCCTGTGGTTGGTTAAAGCAACTGGCTAAATATTTAATACTCTATCAAGTCACCGGAACTAACATTTGGGGGGGGGGGTTTGGGGGGGGTATGAAATGAATATAAAAACATTTCACATCTATGCCTGTTACTTGATAAGAGACTTTCTCCCCCATTCTCTCCCTCCCAATCCTTCCAGTGTTTCAGGGATGAAACCTCGGACGTGTGCAGCTACGCAGCCATTTCCGCACGAGTCTGTTCTAGCGCGATGATCCCACTTTCCACCTCCTATGGAATCCTGGGGTTTGCAGTTTCGGGAGGGGCCGACTGGCCCCTCCCGAAACTGCAAACCCCAGGATTCCATAGGAGGTTGAAAGTGGAATCATCGCGCTAGAACAGGCTAGTGCGGAAATGGCCACAAAAGTTATTAACGAGGAAGAACACACAGGCTAAAGGAGGCTGTGGCGGTTTGCTTTTCCCTAAGCCCTTCCCTGCTGCCGAGATAATGGAGCAGACGGTGCTTTTGCACTCTGAGCCCCATCTGCAGCAGACGAACTAAGCTGAGGACGAAAGGGGAAAGTACGTGGAGGAGAGAGAAACCAGGACATTTTAAAAGCATCTGGGAAAGTGGGATGATAGGGGATTCATCAGGACTGTCCCTGCCAAATGCTCTCTCGACAACTAGAATCGTGGCTACTTCATCCATTCCTACAGATTAACAAAAGTGCTAGAAATAGGGTTAGATGCACAGAGAAGAGATTCCAGCCAAGGGGTCGCTAGAAAAAGTTAAGGCATTCCTTGACCCATTTGTGAAACGAGAACTTTAAGGATTACATCACCGTGCGGGTGGTAAAGGTATTCACGAGCAATCTAATCTATCAACTGCTATTCGTCACAGCCTACCTTACAAAACTGATGTAAGAATGACCAAGATAACATCTGTGAATTAAAGAGGGGTGTAGCTACAGGGATGGGCAAAATCAGAGCATTTCCTAATGCAAATACGAACCCCCCTGCCAAAAAAAAAAAATGGCCTTCTAGCAATGCAGTAGTTTACTTCTAAATGTTTAGCTGAAGCTTTACAGTTTAGGGATTCAAAACAAAGAGCCAAAGTGACCACAGGAATGTGAACCCAGCTAATAAAAGAGCTCTATGCATGAACAATTTCCAGCGTTTCATTCTCTGCAATGCTAGAAATTTGAGGACTGAAGGAAAAATGTCATGGGGGGAAAAATTCTTATCTGGTGGAGAGAGAGCTCTCATTTTGTCCCTACCTGCAACACACTCCCCTATATAAACTACAAGCTTCACAGGAGAAAGAATGAGAGAAATTCCAAAACTTGGGAACACCAGACTGTACGGCAAACTTGACTCAAGGTTGCAAATGTACGGGCAAAGGCTATTTGTCCCTCATAATTTAACAGCCAGTTACCCCTACATAGCTACGGAAAGTGTCTGCAGCATGCACACACACACACACACACACACACACACAAAAAGCCAGCCCAAAACCTAGGAGGAAAGAAGGGGCTTTCTCTTAGCTGACAAACACTTCCCTGTTTTTTTGCAAGTTCCCACTGGCCACAGTCAAGTGACTTGCTTATAAGCCTAGCTTAGTCGCCTGCCAAGGAAGAGTGACCCCGGAGTCTGGCGGACTCACCCCATTCCAAGAACTCCCTGATGTACTTCTCCTGGGCCAGAGGCGAGGTGCTCAACTCGTGATGCACGCAGAGCAGAAGATCCACCAAGGTCTCTAAGCCCACCGTTCCCCGGTCCAAGACCAGCTCCTCCAACTTCTTCAGTCGCACCTCAGCAGCCATGGTGGGCGCCACGCAGGCAATGGGGGTCACCCCACAGGTTGCGGTTGCACCTCCAGACGCATCCAGCAAGGGCTGGCTGCAGCTGTCAGCGCCCGAGTCCCCTATGCCAGGGGAGAACCCCCCCGTCCCATGGGGGGCACAGCCACCATCTCCTTCCTGGGCGATCAACCTGGCTTCTTGATATCCGCAGGCTGCTCCAGAGTGGTGCGAAGGATGGAAATGCCTTCTCTTCGGGTCGCTTGGGAACACACAACCACCAGACCTCAAAAGGTGATTTCAAGATGGTCCCAGTCCGGAGATATTTTGGATCGCTTGCAATCACAGAAGTCTCTCGACGAACACTACAGTCCTAGCAAACTTTCTGCCCGTTTCTCTCTCCCCCACCCCACAATTCTCATAAACACATACAATCCCCCAGACACAAACTTCACACTCCCTCTTTGCACAACTCTTCCGCTGGCAAAAGCCGCTCCCCTCTCCGGCGCCCCTCACATGGGGAGTGTTCTGCCTGCCCTCTTTGCCACACACCGTCTAATTTATCCACTCCTCTCTTGCACATACACAGCTTCTCCCCCTTCCCTGTCACACTGTCTCTCTCCCTTTAGTGCAGCAACAAGAGGCTCCTTTGCACCGACACGCACACGCTCTCTTATTTTCCCTTCCTCGCTGGGTTCTGAAAACACCTCTCCCTCTTCCTTTAGCACACAGGCAGGCAGGAAGGCAGGCCGGCAACCACCAGACGCAGGAACACGCCTTCCTCCTCAGAAGTTGCCTATGAGATTTTCTACTTCGCTCGACACACACCCCTCTTGTCCACACTCTGCCCCGGCACTCCTAAGCTAAAGAGCTGATCGCCTCTCTTCGCGCACATGCGCGTGCTCTCCGGCTCCGTGTGCCACACACTGTCCCGAAGGCCCCCTTCCTCCCCTCTCCGGAGCACCACGCCCTGGCCTCTCTGTTTGCCCGTCTGCCCGGCCCGGCCCGGTGCCTCCCTGCCAAGGCCTGGAGACAGCCTCAGGCGCAAGCTCCCTCCATGCCCATTTAAAGGTCCCAGGAATGGAGCTGGAGGAGGCCAAGGGGCTGGCCTCTTGTTTAACCCCATGACTGCCTTCCCTCCCCGGGCCAGAAATCTGAGGCACTCTCCCGGGAGAGGCTGGGGCTAGCAGGCACCCATCAGGAAGCTACCACCAGGGAATCAAAACCCACTAAATCTCACACTGAGTCGGAAGTCGTATGGAATGACTGAAGCCTCCTGGTTCTTTCCGCACAACCAATGCAGGTCCTATGAGACAAAAAGAACTACCACTCTTGTACCAACCCAAGTTGGTGACTGGCACCCCCAAGCCCAGACCTGTATTCTCAGGGTTTGTTCCCTACAGATCCTACAGGGACTTATTCCCAAAATAATGAGGTGGTTTAGCACTGCAGACTGAAAATAAAGCAGAAGGGACAGAAGACACACTCTATTACACTACAAACAACACACACACACACACACACACATTATCAGGGCTTGTTATTAAAGGGCCTCATTTAAGTGACCCTGATTATTCATCTTCCCTCTTCCCAAATAAATACATTTACTTAGATACATCCTAGCAATGGGTGTGTGTTGTGTCTTCAAGCCATCAGGTGACCCCACGAATTTCATAGGGTTTTCACAGGCAAGGAATACTCAAAGGCAACTTTGCCATTGCCTTCCTCTGAAATACAGTGTATAGGAGCTGGTCTTCATTGGTGGTCTCCCATCCAAGTCTAACCAGGGCTGGCCCTGCTTAGCTTCCAAGACCAGACGGGATCTAGCGCCTTTGGGTATAGATCCTGGCCATCAGAATGCTACAGAGCATTAAGGAAGGCTTAACTAAGGACAAACATGTTTCCTAAAGGTCTGTCCCAAAGGGCAAATGCCATAAGACATGGTGATGCTTCAACAGTTATGTCAATGTGTTATTTTTTAAAAAATTATCCTCACAGGGGTGGGGGAACTGTGGAAGGCTGGGGGGTGCATTAGCCCTCCCCAGGAGAACTTGGAGATCTACACACCCCCATTGTACCCACTCCTGCCGAAAAGGACAATTTTTTTGCACTCAAGTGCAATTGGCTCAAAGACCCCAACATGTGATGGAAATGCTCCCTAGAGAGCATTTGGGGGTTTAAAAAGGGGGTTTTTTTAAAGATTTTTTTAAATATAAAGTTTTTTGGGGGAAATCCCCCCAGCAGTCCAAACTCAGGGCTAGGGCTTGATGGAGTCCATTCACTTATAACACGGTCTCCCTTTTTTCCTACACTTTTCCAGTGAGCCATGTCATCTCATGATATGTCCAAAGTATAACAATCTCAGTTTACTCGTCCTGGCTTCCAGCAGGAGTTCAGGTTTGATTTGCTCCGGGACTTATTTACTGGTCTTTTTGGCAGGCCCTGGACATCTGCAGACCTCTCCTCCAGTATCCCATTTGAAATTAGTTGATTTTCTTCCCGTCAGCTTCCTCCCTGTCCGGCTTTCACAACCAGAAACCCGAAATACCACAGCATTCACGAACCTGACTTTGAAACTAACAACACAAATTAAACAACAACTTCCTGCCTTTTTATGACACCCAAATTCCACTGCTTGAGCTGGCCACCTCTCACTAACAGCAGTGTTGGCCTTGCTCCAAAAGCAGTATAAATATAACCAACTCTTGGAAAAGTCACTCATGGGAGATGACTTCCTGAGTCCCCTAATCAGAACAGTCAGCGCCCAGGCTGGCACAGAAGATTTTGCAAGTACGCATCCAAAAAAGTAACTTGTCTAAGCCCCGGTTGTGACTACTAGGTCCACACAGTCTGGAGAGTGTTCCCACCATCCTTCTGGCTACTTTCCACCAAGCTAAGTTTAGAACAACAGAAACATTCCATAGGCCTAAATAGAGGGATGGAGCGGTCAGGATTTTTGGCTGCTTCGGGACAGCTTGTGCTGGCTTCCATCTCTCCCCTGCCATAAACCCAGTTGTTCTGTTTGCTTAAATTTATACCTTTTGCCTCCTTGTGGCTATTGGGCCACCTTGACTAGACTCCCTTGGTTCTAACCCAGTGCCTTGCAAAGCGCCTTCCTTCAGAAGAGAAGAATCAGTCTCACAGGTCTGCAAGGAATCCGAGGAGGCTTGTTCCAGTTGACTGGGAGAAGGCAAAGGCTGGCTTATGTGGGGGATTTGTAGCTTATTTTCCAGAGGAAGCAAAGGTGCCCTTGACAGGAGCAAAGCTAACAAACAGCTATTCCACTCCTTCCCTCCCACCCATTGCAAGCACACAGTAGTTAGCCCGGGGACAGGGCCAGCCCGACTGTAACACACTGTGAGGCAGCTGCCTCAAGCAGCAAATTTGGGGAGCAACGAAAAGGCAATGAGTCAATTGGGATGTACTTTGTCCCCCCAAAAAGAGGCAGGGGTATAGGCCTGCAGGGGGTGAAGCAATAAATAAGAATTCTGCCCCCTAAAATGAAACTGTCGTTCAGTTCCCAGATTTTAAATGCTCAACTGAAGTTTTAGGTTACTAGAATGCTAAAAAATTCAGTGGAAAGAATGGGCGAAACTATCTCTGAGGATTCCTTGCTTAAGAAAACCCTATGAAATTCACAGGTTGGCCATAAGTCAACAGGCAACTTGAAGGCTCACTGTTTGAGCAGACTGGACCTACTTTTTAAAATAATGAACTAGGCCAACCCTGCATGCCTACCCTGCTTCCCCAAATTCTATTTCTCATCCCAAGAATAGAGGATAAGCGGATGTGATAAAAATGTATCCGCAGTTCTTGATCTATGCAAACAGATTTGTTACCCCAGATATAAACTGCTCCCAAATTAAACCCCAAAGGGTTTGATCCCGCTATTAATCAGTCTAGTTTCCATGAGCAACAGCGACATCTTCTGTTCACTCTGGGAGTTGAAGGAAATGTGTTCAAGACAGCAACAAAGAGCTGGAACTGATAAGCCATTTCCACACGAGACTGTTACAGCGCGATGATTCCACTTTCAACATCCTATGGAATCCTGGGGTTTGCAGTTTCGGGAGGCGCCAGGAGTGGTAGATGTCCCGCCACTTGTTCTTCATTTCTTTGATTGTAACGTTTTGAAATCATACTCCAATTTCCTTCTATTCCTGTCTCTGTGCCTGGAAACAAGAAGTTTTTTAAAACCGGGGTGACACACACTCAAGACTTCTCTGTGTTCCGTTTAATATGCATCTTGTTGGGTGGAGAGATTCATTTGTTGGTGTATTCCATTAGGAACGATATTAGAAACCAGACCAGAGACAAGGCAGAAGCGCTTAGTAGAATTAAACAAAGAAATACAGTGCAGAAATCACTGGAAAGGAGCAGTTTTATGACTACTGTATACTAAGAAGCCCCGTAAGCATGCTTAGAGGAACGTCACAAACTCCAGGTTTAAACATTCTTTTGGGAGAAAGCCAACCCTTCTCTCCCACCCCTAAATTTCGGCAGTCTCAGATTAAGGAAGCACATTAAAGGAACATACCTTACCTCCACAGGCCACATAATCATAACTATGGCCATTTCTGCACTAGCCTGTTATAGCACTATGATTCCACTTTCAACATCCTATGGAATCCTGGGGTAGGACGGCCCCTCCCGAAACTGCAAACCCCAGGATTCCATAGGATGTTGAAAGTGGAATCATAGCGCTGTAACAGGCTAGTGCGGAAATGGCCTATAATAAGTATTTCAAAGTGGGTGGGGGCTGAGACTAAAACCAACAAACGAATTGATGTTCCTTGGCTGATCCTGAAAGCTACAAGGATGGCTCTATGGGCTGCACTTTACTCACCTCCAGCCTTGAATATTTTGGGGACAAAAAACTGACCTTCGGATCTACCAAAGTCACCCTCATGTTGATGGAGATACGGCCCATCCCACCCCTTCTCCTGGTGCCAGGATCCTTGTGGACTCTCAGAAGGCACTGCTGTTTTTAATCCCATGATTGTACAGCCTGTTACCTTAGGCCATTTCCGCACTCCACTATTATAGTGCTATTATTCCACTTTCAACTTGCTATGGAATTCTGGGGTTTGCCTTTTCCTGAGGCCCAAGAGCAATCTGGTTGAGAATTCCAAATGCCCCTCCCTAAACTGCAAACCCCAGGATTCCATAGGATGTTGAAAGTGGAATAATAGCACTATAACACTGTAGGGTGGAAATGGCCTTATTTTAGTAAATGCCATTGTTAGCCTTGCCCCATCTCCCTTGCCCCTTGTCACAGGCAAAAAAAAAAAAAAAATTAAATTAAAAACCAACGGGTAAAGCTTTTGACAGTTTGAAGATGCAGATGCATACGGGTGTTAGGGTTACCCTGAACCCCAAAAACATGGGGCCTGACTTCACAGTACCCCTGTTAAATGCCTGCCTGTGATACCTTTGCAAAAGGAGCGCCGCTGGGTATCAAAATAAATGCGCTGAAGGAGAAAACAAGGCCTAGAGCTGACTTTAAAACATCTGCAACAGAAGACCAGGAAATCCTTAGCAGCAACACACCCCATGGCACTACGATTCAGACAACTGGGTTCCGGGAAAAATTGTATGCGGGACAACTGAGCAAAGGGCTGAAGGGGGGAAACTTGGGGGTACATTACCTGCAATCACTGCAACAACAATACATTTAAATAAATAAACATTTTTCTCACCTTCTGACCAAAACACCCCAAGGCAAGCAGTTACAACAGAGGTTGCCAAGGGAGTGAAGAATAACTAGTTTATTCAAACAATGTACCTTTTTATTTTATTTAATAATTAAATGAAACACCCAATTACATACCCATGTATGAGAGTGTCTTTTTCCGGCGTGTGTTGCCCTGCAGTGCAAACTGGATATAAGCTGGTATATAAATAGGTGAATTAAAATGGCTATCATCATCATTATCTTCATCCTGCTATTTGTCAGACTGCTGCATATATTCATTTTATTCTCCAAACAACCCTGCAGGTCTTATTCAGCTGGGAGTACTGGAAGTACTGGCCTATCTTCACCCAGCTCTTACCCTCCAACTGTCCCAATTTGGCAGGAGCAGTCCTGATTAATCCTCTGTCATCCAATTTTTCTCAGCTGCTTTTACAATGTCCCAGTTTCTTTCTCCTCCTCCCGCTGTCTCTCTTTTTCTCAGCTTTTTTTCAACTGCTGCAAACTGAATTCAAACCGCGAAAGTAGTTTGCATTTAACCAACTCAGTAAGGGGTAGGACAAAAGGGGGCAGAATCTTGCCCTTCCCAGGAGGCTCAGGCCAAAGCTAACTGCTGAAGCCTCTCTGAACTTGTGGTTCTTCCTCATTCATAATTTTCACCACCTTCATCACACTCCAGTGGTGCTTGGCCACATGTGTTCCATCTACGCATTCTGTCCTGCTTTTCAAATGACCTAAAATGGCCATCCTGGGTCATGAAAGTGTCCAGTGATTCATCCAGCTCAGTTGCTTGGGGTTGCTTTTCAGTTGATTCAGCCTTAAGATGTGGATGAAGATTTCTGCTAGATCAGTCAACGTCAACTGATCTAGCAGAAATGGATAAATCATCCGGTTTGATTAGAGAAAAAAAATCATTGGAAACATTTCTAAAAGATTAGAAACCCCCTATAGATTTTGTTTTTTTTGTATGTGGAAAAAATAGCTGGTATTTTTGGTTTTCACAATGAGTAAGATTTGGTTATTGGAAGAAGCGAATGTTTTTAGAGAGAGGAATGTTTCAGAGCAGGGCTTGCCAAACAGTGTGCCACATGTTAGTGTGTTGCCTGAAGTGTGCAGGTGTGTCGCCTACAATCTTGGAAGTGTATGTTATTATTTATACATCATATAATTATGAAAGGTTTTCATGAGATATGTTGTATCCCCATACATTTTGTTATTACAGTTTATGTATTTGTCTGTATCTCTTCTAAGGGGTTAGTTTAACCTCCAGTTTGCTAGTAAAACTGAATTACTGTGTTGCGAAACGATCATGTCTAAAAAGTCTGTCACCCACATGAAAAGTCTGGAAAGCTCTGTTGTAGAGAGAGGTATGATTAGGCTATCTGTATAACGGCCAAAAACAAAATCAGAATCCACTTTTCTTTTTGTCTATATTTCTTCCTATGCTTTTTATTTTTTCAAATTTTTATTATTCTTTGCAAAACTCTTTTAAAAAATTATACCCAAAAAGAACGACCTGATAGAGCTCTAGTCTACCTCTTAACGCCAGTCGTACCCCTCAGCGAATTAGAAATCCCAGGGAGACATCAAATGGAGTGTGGACGGCCGGGGCAGCACCAAACTGCTGTAACTATGGGTGGATCTCCCTTGCAGCCGGGCCTGCTTTTACCGCACAGCCTCCATTCCAGAGATCTACAGTCGGTGTATTTCAAAATCTCTGCTAGAGATCTCTGGTGCGGTAGTTGAAGGGACATCAATAGACAACTCCAAACCCCTAACAAAATTAGAAATGTCACAACTCTGCAGGATGGAACCCCAGCAGTTAAAGTGGCCTCAAAGCCCTACAACTGTGTAGCAGGGATATAGCTACAGAGGGCAAGATGAAGGCACTGCCATGATTTTTCCCTATAAATTTGGAGCATTGCAGGGACACAATGTGTGCCTGCTTTTTGGTTGCCTCGTACCCTCTCTCTTCATCTGTTGTGTCTTGTTTCTCGTTCACATCTACAGCTCTTTTATTTTCTGTGTTGGCATTTCCTTGGTCACTTTGCCTGCCCCTTTGCTTGGGACGCCTGAACTCTGCTTCTAACTGCTCCACCAAAGTTTTAAGGGACTGCAAGGCCAGACATTTGGAGCGGCAGGGAATTTTAATTCGGAAGGGGCAGAATTCTTACGGGAACCCAATGCTCTCATTTTGCCCCCCCCAACAGTTACACCACCCCTCTATCTGTTGTTGTGTGCCTTCCGGTCTCCCCACCGACGGCAACACTAAGGCGGCCCTACCACAAATCCTTTCGGGCAAGATTTGTCCGGAGCGGGTTTGTCCCCGCCTTCCTCTGAGGCTGAGAGAGTGCGACTCGCTCGCGGTCGCCTCCACGCCGGGAGGAGGATCTGAACTCCAGAGTCGCAGCCCAGCTCAAAACCACTCCTCCTCGCTGGCTCTCCCTCTATCCGTTCAGCGTCCCCATGTCTGCGCAAATCCGCACCCCCGCTTTTTTTAACCCCGTTCTGCCTTGTTCGGCTGCTGCTCGGAAGGGCGTTCGAGGCTCGCAGCCTCAGGAGTTTTGCAAAAGGCCCTTTTCTGCGCGGAAGAAAAGAAAACAAAGGCTGCGCGGGGCGGGGGGGCTTGGAATGTGCAAAAGAGCCTTCCCCGGGCGGGCGGGCTTGCGCGTGTGCGCCCTGGGCGCAAAACAAGGCACGCGCGGCTGGCTGGCTGGCTGGCTGGCGGGGGGAGGAGCCGAGGGGGGGGCGGGAAGGACGGAGCGAGGAGAAAGGAAAGTTGAGAGGGGGGAAGGGAGGCGAAAGCAAAGTTCGGGAAGGGGGCCGGGGGGGCCGGCGAGGGAAGGCGGGGAGGGCGAGGCCCGGGAGAGGCCGGGGCTGGCCCGGGGGTCGGCGCGGAGTGTGCGGAAAGCGGGCGGGCGGGCGGGCGGGGGCCGGGAGGGGTTCCAGGTGCGGCTTGGGGTGGCGGACAGAAAGAAGGGGGGCCGCCTGAGATGCGCGGAGGGCGAGGGGATCGCGCCCGCCCGTAGGATGTGGCAAGGGGCCGGGGGCCAGAAGGGAGGAGGAGGAGGCGGAGGAGGCGCGCGGGGCTAGGGGAGGGACCCGGGCCGAGGGAGGGAGGGACGGAGGGAGGGAGGGGGGAGCGCCGCCGGACTCCCGGGCCCGAAGATGGCCTCCTTCCCCGCGGATCCGGCCGAGCCTCCCGGCCGAGGCCCGCCGGCGGCCGGGGAGGCGGAGGCGGAGGCGGCGCGGGGCAAACTTCTGCGGCCAACTTTGCCGGAGCCGCCGCCGCCGCCGCCGCCGTCCCCCCCTCCCGCTCCCGCTCCCGCTCCGGCTCCCCCGGGCGGGGCGCCAGACGCCGGATCGGAGGCACCGGGGGCGGCGGCGGCGGCGGGCGGGCAGCCGCCTCCTCCTCCTTCCCGCTCGCCGCCGCCGCCCTCCTCCTCGCCGTCGCCGTGGCCGCGCTTCTCGGCCGAGCAGGTCTCGTGCGTGTGCGAGGCGCTGCTGCAGGCGGGCGACCCGGGCCGGCTGGGCCGCTTCCTGGGCTCGCTGCCGCCGGCGGCCGACGAGGCGGAGGCGCGCTCGCTGGAGGCGCAGGCGGGCGAGAGCCTGGCCAAGGCGCGGGCGCTGCTGGCCTTCCAGCGGGGGGACTTCGCCGAGCTGTACCGCCTGGTGCAGAGCCGCCCCTTCGGGCCGCCCCACCACCCGTTCCTGCAGGACCTCTACCTGCGCGCCCGCTACCGGGAGGCCGAGGCGGCGCGCGGCCGGGCGCTGGGCGCCGTCGACAAGTACCGGCTGCGCAAGAAGTTCCCGCTGCCCAGCACCATCTGGGACGGCGAGGAGACCGTCTACTGCTTCAAGCGCCGCTCCCGCGCCGCCCTCCGCGACTCCTACGGCCGCAGCCGCTACCCGAGCCCCGAGCAGAAGCGCCGCCTGGCCCGCGACACCGGCCTCTCCCTCACCCAGGTCAGCAACTGGTTCAAGAACCGGCGCCAGCGCGATCGCGGCGGCGGCGGCGGCGGCGGCGGCGGAAGAGGCGCAGGAGGCGGCGGCGGCGGCGCTGGCACGCCCAGCAAGAGGTGAGAGAGAGCGGGGGCGCGCCTCTGGGCATGGGCAGAGCGCCTCGTCTCTCGCCTCCCCCCCCGCCCAAAAAAAACACCGGCGGAGGACAGTCAGCGTGCGTGAGACACGTGGAGGTGGCAGGTTTTGGCCTTTGCCGAAATCCCCGCTTGCCGTGCCTCGCGTGGCGTGGATCCGCAGCCCTGACTCTGGTTTCGTCGTGGGGTAGCCTGGGCCCCGGGCTTCAGACGTGGCCGGTGGCTGCCGCGGAGACAAACCCAGAAACGAACCGCTTCTTGCAGGAGCTTCCGTGAACTCCGGTCGGCCAGAGGCACGCTGGAGAGCCGCCTCTGAGCGGGATGGCCGGAGGGCCCCCCTGATGGGGGTGTCCGATGAACTGGACTAGAGCTCACCAAAGCTTCTGCTAGACATTTCTGGTTTTGTTTGTTTTCCAGTGAAACCCAAAGGGGCTACAGGGTTTCTTTAAAACCCTTTGCGTAGCATAGATGCGTTCCTGTGGAAACCCTCACAGGTGGCCTGATGGCAATAGCCAGCTTCCCAGCCATCCCCACCAGCTGCTCTTGCAGGTGGAGTCTCCATTCGGGCATTCCTGAAGAAGCGCCCACCCGGTAGGGCGTTAGGACAACAACAGAGTAAGGCTGCCGGCTAGCCCTTCTCGAACCTCCCTTGCTATAGAGGGTGGCCCCGATTTGAGGAACAAGAGTGCGGGGTAGTGCTGTGTAGCCAACAGCGTTCAGATTCCCACTTGGCCGTGAAAAACCACCGGGTGACCTTGGGCAAGCCACACTGTCTCAGCTGCAGAGATTCCTCACCCCAGCAAATCTTGCCGAGAACGCCCCGTGATAGGTTCGCTTTAGGTGGGGAACGACCCGAAGACACACAAGCACAGCCTTGTATTTCGTGGCTTAATCTCTCAACTAAAATGGAAATTAAGATTTGGAGGGGCGGAGACTCACGCTCTCCTCCTGTGTCGGGCTTGCCGTCCTGGGCGACTCCGACGGGTGGAGCCAACTGGAATTAAAAGCCATGTTGGGGGGGGGGTCCCTAAGTTGCCGGTGCCTTTCTCGCGGCTGCCCCCTCCCCATTTAGAGGAGACTAAAGCCACTAAAATTTGTCTCCCCTTCCCTCTGCAAACACAAAGCCAGAAACCACTGAAGTCTGAGAAAGTTCCAGCTCATTCTTCTCTTACCAACCCTTCCAGGGGGGTAGGGTTGAGAAAAGCAGAGCTGGCTGCTCCAGATGTTCCTGCAGCTGCACACACGAAGCCTTTCTCTCCCCCTCTTCCCTGAATTAAAAAATTAAAAAAAACTTACCTGCAAGTTTGCCGCACTGAGTCAGAACATGAAAGGGAAGGCTCTAAGCTCTTCCCCATTGTTGTAAAATGTGGCTTCAATGGCCTGAATTTCCTTTGGCTTTTTTGTGGGGGGACATTGTCTTATAGTCTTAATACTCTTATAATCCGACACAGCCGTTTTGTTTTTCAGTTTTAGGGAATTCATTACCTGATGTTTTTCCTTCCTGCAGCGAATCAGACGGGAATCCCAGCACGGAGGATGAGTCCAGCCACGGGCCCGAGGAAACCGAAGCGGCCACGGGGACGCCAGCTACACCGGAAGGGTTCCCGGCCTCCAACAGCCTTTTCCTGCCAGCCGCCAGCTCTGGCGCCTCGTCCATCCTTCTGAATGGGAACTTCATCACTGCCACTTCGCCCACCATGTTCCTCAACGGCAGCTCGGTTATCCAGACCCCCAGCGGAGGCGTCATCCTGAACGGCTTGGCGCTGGGAGATAACCAGACCATCACCCTGAGTCCCGTGGCGGCGGCGGCCCCTAGCCCCCCCATCCTCCTCAACGGCTCCACCGCTCTGTTGGGCAACAAACCCCTTGCCCCCGCCACCCAAGAGGTCTCCAAAGCGACCCCGGAGCCCCTTCCCCCAGCCGCCATCCTCCTCGGCCCATCCGCCCTTCAGGGGGAGGTAAAATCAGAAACAGAAGATGCCTTAGCGTCACTGGGGGTGGAAGTGAAGGCAGAGGACGAGGAGGGGGGACCCGTCCCGCCCCTCTTATCTCTTCCCGATGCCTCCGCTCTGCTCCCCGAGCACAAGGGGACCCTCTTGGGAACGGTTTCCGTGCCTCAAGAGGTCCCATTTAAAGAAGAGGCTCCCACAACCCCTCAGCTGCCCAGTACCCCTCAACCTACAGCCAACTCCAGCCCTTCGATTGTCCCCCTGGCCAAGTTAGTCCCTGCGACCCCAGCCTTGCCAACTCCCCCAGACCCTGTGGCCGCAGCGAGCGGTCAGGTGAGCCTGGCAACCCCATCACCTGCTACTGTGGCCACACCTTTGCTTTCTATCCCCGGGTCGTCTCCTGGCCAGGCCGCCGTTCTCCACGTTCCTGCTCCATCCCTGGTCCCCATAGCCCAAGTTTCGCCTCCTTCCCAGGTGGTCCCCCTCTCCCAGCCTGTTTCGGGGACCCCGGTGCTTTCCCCACCTCAAATGGTTCCCGTCTCTCCCACTCAGATCTACACGGTACCCCAGGGGGCGCCTGCCCCTCAGCTGGTTTCCCTCCCGCAAGTGCCCCAAGGATCACAGATTATCTCTCTGCCCCAAGTGGTGCCCACCTCCCAGGTGGTGACACTGCAGCAAAGCGTGGGCAGTCCCATCCAGATCTTGACAAGCGCTGCCCCCATCAAAATGGGCGCCGTGGCAGGGACGCAGCCGGCAACGGTGGCAGGCGGGCATCTCGGGCAGAGCGGCAGCGTGCATCTTATCAACGCCAACGTCGGCGTGACGGCACTGCAGCTTCCAGGCACGACACCAGGTATCACTGGGAACTGAGTGGTTGAGATGGTTTGAGAAAGAGGCAGGCGCCTAAGGGATTTGACTAGAGTGATCACAGCAGTGATGATTTTGGTGTGTGGCATTCAGAAGCAGGGACAGTTTATCCTCTGAACAGTAATTACTTTCTCTGGGGTTGTATAGACTGCGTGAATGAGAACGTTGTAGCCATAGACCATGGGGCAGATGGGCCAGACAGGTTGTCATTCTGACCAACTAGTAATGAGAAGCTGGGTTGCTGATGGTAAAGGAGGCTGTGACTGGCATTCTGTTGGTGACATCTACCTTATGCCTGCACATGTTTTTCTGGTCATTGCAGAGGTACAGGTACAGGTTGAGTATCCCTTATCCAGAATTGCTTGGGACCAAAAATGTTTAGTATTTTGGATTGCCTTCAAAGCCAGCACTAACCACCCGCCATCCATAAGCTTGGGCAAAGCTAATTTGAGGAGTAAAACCTGTTGTTATTATTACGATAATCATGTATATTGTATGTTTTTCCCAACATTGGGATCCAAAGCAGGTTAGGACATATCAAAAACCATACAGATTCAAAACTACACAAAACCTTCAGTAAACTTGCAAATACAACATTTGAAATAAGCAATTTATTTTAAAAGACAAGCAAGTTGCAAAGTTAACATTAAAATTCATTTTAAGAAACCTACATAGAAACCATACAATAACACAGCCCACTATTAAAAGCCTATCTCAGGCAGTTTCTAAAAGCCTGATGGCAGAAAGTTGTTTTGATACGTTGAAAGAGGGACAGCAAGGACATGGCCACCCTGCCCTCCTTAGGAGTTCCAAAGTTTGGGAGCAGCCGTTGGGAAGACTCTCTTGTTCCCACCAAATGAGCCTGAGACGGTGGTGGAACAGAGATAAGGTCCCCTCCGGAAGGTCTTAGAGCTCTGACAGGCTCATCAAGGGAGATACGGGTCTTCAAATAGCCTGGAGTTCCTTAGGCTCAGCCTCTCTTTTTTAACACGAAAGCCCAAAACTTACCAAACCAACCCAATAGATGTGAGGGCAGGAAAGCCAAAACTCAATGACAGAAACACAGGCTTTGCCTGAATAAGATTCTACTGTCAGATCTCTAATGATGGCTGCCTAAAGGCTCTCTGGTGACATGACCATGATGGACACTTACCAGAAGCTCCTTAGTAGTTAAGCGGGACAGATGGGTGAAATTCTACTAGTCAGATTGGCATCAGTTAGAGGAAGTGATATATGTACCAGCTGGTTGGGCAGAGGAGAGAGAAGGAAAGAGCTGGTTGGGGAAGAGGAGAGACATTCATCAGCTGAGTGGAGGAAGCAAGATCTTTCCATGCCTAAGACATGGGGCGCTCTCCCATTTTCTCTCTGCCTCAGGAAATATTCTCCTGACCAACCCAGCGACGGGCAGTGGCACCATCGTCACTGGCATGGCACTACAGCAAGGCAAGCTGATCCTGACAGCTACTTTCCCAGCTGGCATGTTGATGGCGCCCATCCTCTCAGCTCCTGCAGCAAACAACCTGGCTCTGCCCATCAAAGAGGAAGAGGCGGTGGCCCCAGCTCTCGCAGGTGACAAAGGTGGCGGCGGCGGTGCGGGCAGCCTGTTGCTCTCAAGCGTTGTGTCGGGCGTCTCTTCTCTCTCCGCCTCTGGCAGTGCCGGGCAAGCCAGCTTGTCATCCTTTGGCCCAGACTCTGGCCAGGCCGGCCTGCTTTCGGACTTCTCCCAGCCCGAGAGCCTGAGCGTCTCTCAACAGCAGATGGTGTGGTCCAGCCCCATCGGCATAGATCTTCAAGGGACCAGCTCCGAGGGGTTGTTTGAGATGGACAAGAACCCCATGGAGGAACAAGCGGGATTGCTCCGGCTCCCCGAGGATGAAGGCCTCTTGCTGGACGACTCGGGGGGTGATCCCATGGATCCGGAAGCTCTTGACTCGGGGGAGAAAGTGCTGACCCAACTGCAGTCAGTGCCGGTGGAAGAGTCTCTGGATTTATAAAAGAACGGGACAGGCAGAATCCAGTGAGATGGTTTGGAAGGTAATCAGTTGCCTGCTGCAGGCAGGGAATGGGATTTTGCCTTTTCAGCTATCTGTCTTGGTCCCTTTTTCTGCCATCTCCCTGACAAGAGATGCTGGTTTAGGAACACTAGAAGTGCCTTGATAAGGGAAACCCCTCTCCCCACATGTGTGAACCTTCCCTCCTCCTGCAACCAGGACCATGGTTGCACGTGTGTGTGCGTGTGTGTGTGGCAAACACTACAGTCCTGAAACACAAGGGCCATTTCCGCACTAGGCTGTTATAGCGCTATTATTCCACTTTTGACATCCTACGGAGTCCTGGGGTTTGCAGTTTAGGGAGGGGCCGGCAGGCCTAATGCGGAAATGGCCAAGGGCAATGAATGCCTCCATCCCCTTACGTCCACGCGTGTTGAACTGTGTGTCCAGCACCCCGAGTGCCACCTCGTGGCTGCCACTAGAGTAGCAAGCATGATCTTCCTGTATTTGCTGCCTCTTCTTGCATTCAGAGGTTAGGCATCTTCTCCCTTCATTTCTTCCTTGATTCGCCAGCCTACAAGAAACCCGCTGAGTATCTTCCGATTCACAGTGCAGCTTGGAAAGTTAGGAACTTTGATTCACTGGGGACAGGGAGCACTTACACACAGAAAAGTTGGTTGTTTCCTTTCCCCTCCTTCATGGTGCTAAGGGATGAGGTTTGGCTAACTAGCGCGATCCCAAATCCCGCTTTGGAGGGGAGGGAGTATAAATCCAGTTTTCCATTGCCTGGCCTTGTGTTCTTTGCTGGGAGCGGGGGGCATCAAAGCTTTGGTTTCTTATTGGCTTTTAGTATTGTATTTAGAGGTATTGGTGCAATCCTAGAGAGCTGAAATAATTCCATTCAAAACTGACACTAGAAAACAAGGCAGACGTTGCACCGGTCCTCCACAGCAGTAAAGCTTGGCTAGAATTTCCCCTGTTCTTTCGTCTTTGTTTTTGTTTCTCCCCACCTCCCCATTTTTCTTTTGTATTTTATCAGCCCGTGCCTTATCTGTGGAATAGTTTTTTCAACATTTAGAATAGGTGTGAGAGGAAGAGAGAGCCTGGACTAATCACAACACTACACTACGTGTGAACATAGGCACATTTTTTAACTACGGGACTGAACGGTGCACAGATCAGTCCTGCACTTAAAGGTAAATGCAGATAGGTTCTAGATATGGATTTACAGATTCTTAAGCCACAGTGAAGTGAGTTTTAGCCACAACCAAACACTGTCTTATATTTGGGTTTGGGAACAGAAGTGTTCATTAGAGACATTGAAGGAGAGCATCTGAAAGAGAGACACCTCATGCAATATTCCTAAGTATTACTCCCTTTAAAATGCAATTGCAAACTTGAGTTCTTTCCAGACTTTCTCTGAAATGAAAGTTTCAAGAACCTACAGATCTTTAAAATTAGCAAGCAACCTGACTTTCTTTCTTTTTTTAACAGATAGAGGAAATTATACATAAAGATCTTTGGTTAGATCATTTAAAATGTATTATTTTCCAGTAATTTCTGTAACCTGGTGGCAGTTTGCTGTACACTTTGTGTTCTGTTTATCGTGATAACCACAAGAACAACGGTTAAATTGTGTTATGTATTGTCTTGCTACAGGCAGGAGATCAATGGGGAATCTTAGGGTTTCAACTACAAGCCCCGCTGGGGGTTTGAAGGAATTTAAAAATAACTGGTCCTGTCCCACTCACAGAATGAATTTGGAATGTTCTGTAAATAAATGAGTCTTCACAGAGCCAATTTTTCGAAAGGGAGGGGGGACTTCAAGCCGTCGTGAAGTGACTGAACAAGTTCAATGCAAAAAAAAAACAGGGTGCTTTGACTCTTTCTCTCTTGTCTTCCAGAGAGTTCCCTTCTGCATTATTTTTAAAAGTACACGTGTTTCTTTACAGGTGAAATTATCTTGTTCTCTATTGCGGGAAGGGCTACAGGGCGGTTGTAGCCCGCACGCTTTGTCCTCCAGGTTTCAGTTCCCCGGGTAGGACTGAGGAAAACCTCTTTCTGAAACCCTAGCGGAGGGGTGGGCAACTGTGAAGGACCACTGCCCAAAAAACCTTGGAGGATCACAACCCAGCCACCCTCCGTGGACCTCCTCTGTGGGCATTTGGAGTATTTATAGGCCCAGCAAAGGCCTCTTCAGCAACATAAAGTGAGTCGAAGTCACTTTCTGCTCACTCTTTGGTTTTTTTAAAAAGGCTTGTGTCTAAAATGAACCCGAAGGAGCAAAAAATGGGAGGCAAGGCACCCCACGCCTCCCTAGAAGGTCCTTTGAAAAAAAAATGCAAAAAAATCTTTTGAAACCGCCTCTCCCAGGGGCCACAAAAACCCTTGGCAGGGTTGCATGCATGGGCCACACATTTCCATCCCTGCCCTAGTATTCCCCATGATCCTGCCTTTGGCATTATTGGAGTTGTTCGGTACCTCTGAAGGGCCCTAGCTTGGGGAAGGCTGGTATAGATGGTACTGAGCTTAAAGCATCCAAATTCTAAACAGGTATAAGGCAGGTTCCTAGTCCTTTCGTACCGGAAAATTGCACATAGAGCTCTACAGAAGGGAACAGTTCGCCCTCACAGACAGAAATTCGTGGCCATTTCTGCACTAGACTGTTACAGTGCTATTATTCCGCTTTCAACATCCTATGGAATCCTGGGGTTTGCCTTTTAAGGCCCATCCCTAAACCGCAAACCCCAGGATTCCATAGGATGTTGAAAGCGGACTAATAGCACTTATTACAGTCTAGTGTGGAAACGGCTCTTTTTTCTTTTCCCCCCATCCCCACTAGCATCATTCTTCTGCTGAACCACTCAGTTAATAGCCATATTTTTTTTTCACTGAAATTGAATGGTACACTGCTCAAAGAAAGAAAAGATAAAAAAAAATACTGTTGAATGGAGCTGTTTGTTGGGGTTGCTTATATTCGGTCAATTGATATATTTTGTCATAAAGAAATCCGGGTGCAGAAATTGTTGACGTATCTATGGAGAAAAAACACCACCATTCCTGAGTGAAAAGGATGGGATCTGAACAGAGGGTTTTGGTTGTCTGGATGGGTCTCCTTCTCTTCTCTTCCCAACCAGGTACTGCAGCATTTCACCTTTTCCCTTTCCCTTTGTTTGTGAGAAGCAATCATTTCTATGAGATATTTTTATATCTTTTCTTGTTTTTAAATGTATTTGTGTCTTTTATATATATATATATATATATATATATTTTATATATATAAATATATTTTATCCTAAAGCTCTGTATGTGTGTGTATTATTACTATTATTGTTATTATTACTATTACTACTGCTACTACTACACGGTGAGCCTCCCTTATCCAAAATGCTTAGGGCCAGAAATGTTCTGTATTTTGGATTTTATTTTATTTTATTTTTTGGACTTTGGGATATTTGCATATATACATGTGATATCTTGGGACCCAAGTCTAAACACGAAATGTATTTGTGTTTCTATATTCATTTTAAATTGTAAATTTAAATTGTTGCAAATTATATACTGTTGTATATTGTTGTTGTGTATATAGCGTTGTAGTAGAATTGTTGTAAATTATATGCAGTTCTTTCCACATGGAGTCTGCTTTTTCCTCCATTCTTGCCTTCTTCCTGTAGGGAACATGAGGAAATGACAGAGGCTTGGTTCAGACCACATGTCTGCACATCTGCACATGGTCCCAAGCAAGCTTCCATAATTCCCTTATGTCTCCTACAGGAAGAAGGCTGGGCTCTGCTTTTCAAAAAAAAATTTTTTTTTTTGAGGGTTTTGGATTTCCAGATAAGGGAGGCTCAACCTGTGCTAATGTTGAGGTGGATTATTTATTCATTTTAAAATATTTATATCCTGCCCTATCAAGTTTCCTACTTTTAAAGAAAATCTTCATGATTGTATATATTCTATAGTCACAAGTGCAGAAATTAGTATGGGGAAGGAAATTTAACATTCTGTGCATCTCAGAATTAGGTTTCCAATTTTTTTTCCATTCCATTAGGGATTTAATACATTTAAGCACGGCACGGGTATTAGTGAAACACGGCGCCGTTGTGCCTGCTGGTTTGACATGGCCATCGTACTTGGAATCCTAAAAGCCAGTGTGTCCAGTTTGATGGCTACTCAGTGGTCCATTCGGTTGTGCTTGCTGGGAATCAACACATGAAATTTAAAGGACACTGCCGGGCAATACAGGGTGCCAGGTTATAGAATTCAGGTTCAAAACAAGTTGTTTTAGAGATCGTGACTTGTAACATTGCTACCCAAGGGCATCATCTTCTGCTCATTGTTACGTGCTTACAAGCTGACTCCAACCTATGTTGAATGTGAAGAAGGGGCGTTCTTGGCATATGGAAGACGGAGTGAGCTTGTTTTCTGCTGCTCCGAAGACCAGGACACGGCACAATGGATTCAAACTATCAGAAAAGCAATTCCACCTAAAGACGGAGAAGAACTTCCTGACATTAAGAGCAGTTCTGTAGTGAACTATGCTATGTATGGTGGAGTCTCCTTTGGAGGGGTTTAAACGGAGGCTGGATGGCCATTTGTCGGGAGTGCGTTGATGGTGGCCATTTCCACACCAGGCTGTTATAGCGCGATGATTCCACTTTCAACCTCCTATGGAATCCTGGGGTTTGCAGTTTAGGGAGGGGCCTTCCGGCCCCTCCCTAAACTGCAAACCCCAGGATTCCATAGGAGGTTGAAAGTGGAATCATCGCGCTATAACAGCCTAGTGCGGAAATGGTGGGTGTCTTCCTGCATCGCAGAATGGGGTTGGACCGGGTGGCGCTGGTAGTCTGTTCTATGATTTTCTTGGTTAATTTTCTGTACAGAAAAGCTTTGCTGCTGTCGCTACTGCAGCCCTCATCCCGGCTCTCAAACAAAGCTCCCCCGGCCTCCGCCTTCCCTCTTTCTTTTCCTTTCCCTGGGAGGCTGCGAAGTTGCTGGGAAGAAGAAAGGTGATCCAGGTTGGATAGTATTACTCAGATGGCTGTGTAAGCAATACCGTTTGGGATGGAAGTATTTAGGGGGATTTGCTTTTCCCCTGAATGAGTGGGAAAGCAGGGGGTGTGGGTGGAAAAAAGACCACTCCTCTCAGGCAAAGTTAACCCTTTCTAATATCCTAGAGAGAGAACGTGGTATAGTAGTTTGAGGCTGAACTACAGCTCCGGAGACCAGAGTTCGATTCCCCACTCAGCCACGAAACCAGGTAATTCAGTGCAGCCAAAAATCTGCCTAGAAGATGGCGACTGACATGCCCATTGCAGTTTTGTGGGACACAGAAGCCAAGACTGCTGTCTGCTCGCCCTCTCCTCAGCACTGCTGCCTCTTTTTCATCCACTTAATAAAGAAGACTCATGTAAGTTCTCACAACACAGATCCTTGGCTTTTGTCGGTTGTTATCTCCCAGTTCAGTTGTTCAGTTCTTTTGGGTGGCTGCTGGAACACTTTCTTGACTCGGTAATTGATTGCAAAGATGGTTCTGTGGTTTGAAAAGCAAATTTTCTCCCCTTTTTTTGGGGGGGGGTACTTTATTTTTAGAATTATAATGCCAAAGTGCCAATTCACTAATGCACTACAGCATTCTCTCTTGTAAAAATAAAAATTTCAATTTAAAAAAGGATATATATACACAGAAAGGAAGAGGACACATTGTTCCAATATGTCTCGAGAATTTTAAAGGAACCAACGTGAATAAAGGGGGATAAAGTCTTGCAGCTGGTGGCAGAAAATAGTTTGGGACAAAATGCCAAGAATGACAGCAACAAATACCCCAGTCTTCCAACACGTTTGTTCCCTTTGGCGGAGCCCTTAGAGGAACAGTCCTTGAAATGGAAAACATTTTTAAAATACAGGTTGAGTATCCCTCGTCCAGAAATCCAAAATCTGAAAACCTCAGTTGTAACGCTCCTGCTTGTTCATCTCCCAGATCCTTGGTCTCTCTCCGGCCTCGCATCTCATACACAACACAAGCAGCAAATGAACAAGGCACGAGGCTGGAGAGAGGTGCAAGGATCTGTGAAATGGGAGGAATCCAATTGAAGCGCTTGACGCAAAGCAGCTGTTGCAGTGCTCCTGTTCGTTTGCTCGCGGGTTCCCCGGAGATCTCCTGTATGGTACTGTCTTTTCTGTAAATAGAAATACAGATATTCCAAAATCAAAAAAATGCAAAACACTTCTGGTCCCAAGCATTTCAGATAAGGAACATTCAACCCGTGAAGTAGTGTGCCCTGACAGCCCTTCAGCAGAGAACTGTCCTTGGAGGAAAAAAATAAAGGACATGTGGGTATACTAGGAACCACCTTTCACACGCCTGCGTTCTCTCCCTTTGAGAGATGAAAGAAGGAGAAACCACCACCTGAGTTGCCGGTGCCATCGTTTGGGGAAGACACCCAGGCATTGACCTGAGGTGCCCCCATACCTGAAGCAAGGCTTGTTAGGTAATAAAATTGTAGAGTTGGAAGGTACCCCAAGGGCCATCGGGTCCAGTCCCTGCCATGCAGGGATTTATTGCAAAAACACTGTTGAAAAGTGGCTATCTAACCTCCGTTTGAACACCTCCAGTGAATTAGAGTCAGCCCGCTTCCGAGCCAGGCTATTCCACTGCTGAGCAGCTCCTACTGTGGTGGAAGGGCTGCGGTTCCTCTACTTTTGCACCATGAAGCTGGAGTCCTGCTTTTGGGGTTCCCCCCCCCCTTGGGAGCTTGCTAAAATTAAACCTTTTTCTCTCCGGCCTCCCCTTGTTAAAACGTAAGGTGTTCCTTTTGCCCGGGCAACACACAAGGCCTCTTGTTATTTGTCTTGCAACAGGTTATTTGTCTCGGGAATGGCTGCCAGCTTGGTGGGGGAAACATGATATCCACATGGGAAGAGCAAAGGGGGCAAGAGAAGGAAACAGAAGGGGCTCGGGTTGGGGAGGGGAGCTCTTCTGTCACCTGGCAGGACCAAGGAGAACAAAAGAGAGGCAACGTGTGTTTTTTTTTTCCCCCATGGGGATTCACCAGCCATGGGGAAAAAGGACCCGTGCATATTACGGCACACCCAGACTAACTGAAAAGTCCCAGATTTTGTTTCTGTTTTTGTCGATGCTATACTGGGGTAAAATAAACCGACCTGGGGAGCGGGTAAAAGAAGTCTCTGTACTGGGAGCTAACCGAAAATATTCTGGAATGAACAAATTATGTATGGACCTCCAAAACAAAGTGAGAAAGAACAGCAATAAAATCTGGCATTTTCTTCATCGATCTGGATGTGCCGTAGGCATGCAAATCTTTGTAAATGTTGTTCTCAAAAGCAAGAACGTGTAACTTCACTCTTTTTTTTCTCCTCAGTGAAAGAAAGTCATTGAAACTGTTTTGAAAGACTATTTACTATGCAGGACTTATACTGTATCCTCCCAAAAATGTATATAGTTTAAAAAAAACAAAACAGCACTTTCAGCACAGAAAAGTTTTGCACACATAAAGCAGCATTTTCGGTGCAGAAAATCCCACTTTCCTTGCCAAAATGTTCACATTTTCCTCGCAGGATAAACAGCAAACTGAAAATTCTTGCCCGCCTAGGATTCTCCTCACCGTGGTTTCCCAACACTCAAGAAACCTGTGTCGTGACCATTTTCCAAATATTGTCAAATATTCTTCCCATTCAGTAACCCTAAACAATTTGTTCCCAAGACGGGATAATGAAAAACAACCAACACCCTGGCTTAACATCTGGGAAGAAGTCAGAAGACATCAACCCTGTTTGGGAACCTGCTGCACTGTGACTAAGTAAGCGCTGGTTTAGTGCAAGCAGTTTGCGTTATGTGTCCAGCCCTTATGGGTTTTGAAATAAAGCTTGAAAAGTGTGCCAACGATGTCTCCGTAGGGAAGTAAGGCCCATTCCGCACTAGGCTGTTATAGCGCGATGATTCCACTTTCAACATCCTCTGGAATCCTGGGGTTTGCAGTTTTGGGAGGGGCCGGCTGGCCCCTCCCAAAACTGCAAACCCCAGGATTCCAGAGGATGTTGAAAGTGGAATCATCGCACTATAACAGCCTAGTGCGGAAATGGCCTAAGTCTAAGAAGGCCAGGGAAAGGGTGGTGACACTCAAAGCAGGATTTCCAGTGAGTGCAAAGTGAGTTTCGGCACCTTTGGCACTTTGGCCTTTGCTCGTCACGCTCAATAGGATGAGAATTGCAATCCGTGTGCCAAAGCGGCAGGGCAGACGGTGTGATCCTAAACAGGCAGACTCGAGCAGATGCAATGAGATAAAAGGAGAGGCAGAAACGGGAAGGAAGCAGGGCTGTTCCCGTAGAAGGTTTCCTCCTTCTCCCCCGGTGCCACCGTAGAGGGGCAATAGTACATTTCTGTAATTTGACCAAAAGGTTTACCATTCAAGGGTGACGTGGTTGAAAAGATTTTCTCTCTCCTTCTCTCTTTCTCTTCTTGTGCAGTTGGCCAATGGCTCTCCGCAGCTGCAGTCTGCGTGGGCTGGGCCTGTAACCGATACCCCCCAGACATCTACCCCAGGCGGGCGGACGACTGTGTCTCTAGAGGCAGGAGACAGAGAGAGAGAAAGGGAGTCCTGACAGCAAAGAGAAGTGAAGGCGTGGGGGGGGGGATAAACTATGTTTTTGTGGGGAGACATGGCTATCCCCGACAAAGATTTGGCGAGTGTCAGACTCGCTTGCTCTTCTTTTATACTCCTGTCTTAGTGGATCAGACTGGGTTTGCTCTTTCAAAGAGGCAGGATCCCCTTTTGCTCTCTGCTCCGAGGAGAGCTTTGTCTTTCGCACCCGGGCCCCTTCGTAGGCGGTGTATCGGGTTTGCAGGCTCTGCCTAGGCCGGGCTTTGAAAGCCAGAAGAGTTAGGAGTCTGTGTTGGAGAGGGTCACCTGCGTCCCTTTTCTCCCAGCCATGAATTTTGGTTTCACCCAGGAGCAAGTGGCGTGCGTGTGTGAGGTCCTGCAGCAAGGGGGCAACATTGAGCGTTTGGGCCGGTTCCTCTGGTCGCTGCCGGCCTGTGATCACCTGCACAAGAACGAGAGTGTCCTGAAGGCCAAAGCCGTGGTGGCCTTCCATCGAGGAAACTTTCGGGAGCTCTACAAGATCTTGGAGAGCTACCAGTTCTCACCTCACAATCACCCCAAGCTACAGCAGCTGTGGCTGAAAGCTCACTACGCCGAAGCCGAGAAGTTGCGCGGGAGGCCGCTGGGAGCGGTGGGGAAATACAGGGTAAGGCGCAAATTCCCCCTGCCGCGGACCATCTGGGATGGAGAGGAGACCAGCTACTGTTTCAAGGTAAGGCTTCCCTACCCTCAAACTGTCCTGGCAGGAACAGTCCTGATTAATTCTCTGTCTTCCCATTTTTTCAGCTGTTTTTAACATGTCCTGCTTTCTCTCTCTGTCTTCCACTTTTGTCCTTTGTCTTCTGCTTACTTCAACTGTTGCAAACTGACTTCAAAGTGCCACAGTAATCCTGCACTAGTCCAACACGCAAATGAATGGCATCCTTCCTTCTCGTTCAGCGGGATCTCTGGTGGGATCCCATCCACTCCTTCACCCTTGCCCTCTATTATTTAGATTACTTTGGGTGGGAAACTGGCCTGAGACAGAGCAATACTTCGCCAGGAAGAGGAAACATTTGGGGATGTCATTATCCCTTGCTCTGCTCCTAGGCAGTCCTCCAGTGACTTTAAGAGGCCATAGCTTAGTGAGATCCAGTGTGACGTAGTGGTCTGAGTGCTCCTCGGGACCAGGGTTCGAATGCCTGCTCAGCTGTGGAAACCCACTGGGAGATCTTGGGCATGTCACTCCCTCTCAGCCTCAGAGGAGGGCAAAGGAAAACCTCCCCTGAATCAATCTTGCCAACAAAACTCCAGGATAGGGTGAACAACCACTCAGTGGGAGAACACATGCTTTGCATGCCGAAGGTCAATGCTTGGCATCTCTCGGCAGGACTTAGCGAGAACTTTGACTGAAATTCTGGAGAGTTGCTTGCCAGTCAAAGATTCTTCACAGTGCCAGTTTAGATCAACCCGTGCCCTGATTTCAGTATCAAGGTCTCATGCAAGAGGCAGAAATTCAACCTATATACCTTTTCTTGTTTAAATGGGCAAGTAGTGAGTGGGTAGGGGGAACTGCCCATCCTAAAGCTGTTAAAAGAACCCTAGCCTTTCAGCAGAGACAAGCAAGGAGACAGCAGAAGGCTGCAAGCCCGGGAAATATATTTCACAGATCAGGCTGCTGCTTGTCCCCACAAAAATACAGTAGCCCCATAACTGTTATTGAACATAAGCTCAACCTCTGCCCAGAGTTTCATCTGCTACATTCAGGGTTATCTCCCTCCATCCTGTTACATTACAAAAATCCATCCAAGCCTTAATACTCCATAAAATGAATTAAATAGAAAAGAACATATTCATTACTAATTTTTGTGTGTGTGTGTGTGTGGCACATTTAAGAAAAGAAAATGATATCATTGCCCCCTGTTGGTTGTGTTACAGCATTTTACCTGAACTGTGTGTCTGTGCCTTCAAGTTGCCTGTTGACTTAGGGTGACCCCATTCATTTCACGGGATTTTCTTAGGCAAGGAATCCTCAGAGGTGGTTGTGCCAGTTCTCTCCTCTGAAATATAGCCTGCAGCACCTGGTGTTTGTTGCCGGTCTCCCATCCAAGTGCTAACCAGGGCTGACCCTGCTGCTTAGCTGCCAAGATCAGACAAGATCTGGTGCCTTTAGGGTATTTAGGTACATCTTTAGTATGGTACTCCTTCAAAGAAGTGATCTGAAATCCACAAAAGGTTACTGTGAAATAAACCAGTCGGTTTTAAAAGTGTTGCTAGATTTTTTTTCTTCCTGCATCTTTCCTCACTCTCCTGAAACAGACTAACACGGCTCTCTCTTTGAAAAGGGGAACATCTACGGCAGCCTACAACGGAGTTTTGGAGAGCAACTTCCCTCAGGCCCGGATAGCAGGATCACTCGTGAGGGATGATGGGAGCTGGTCTCCAAAACATCTGAGATTAAACATCTGAGATTGAGATGAATGTACCGTCTGCAAATTGAGATTAAAACTAAAACCACAGCAGATGCCAAAGGATGAAATTGGCTGTGACAATCCAGCAGAAAGATCCTGGGCGAGCGGTGATAGAAAAAGCATGCTGCGTGTTAGCTTCAACTGCTGTAGCAAGTAAAAAAAAAAATAATGCCTATGTTTTAGGCCAAGATACTAGTCGTCAACCTGCGCCGGGAATCATGTGGCCCCTGGAGCATCTTGGGGGTCTCTTGGTCTCCTCCCGGGCCTTATAGACCCCTTCAACCGCCCACCCCCTAAATTCTTTTTGGGGAGTTCCCTTCCTTCAACAGCCAAAAATCCATTCAAAACGACCAGAAGTGACTAGGATATCATTTCCAATCCCTCCAACTCATTGCAGTGTGACTTGTTGGCGGGAGCCCAAAATGACACGTTGACCCTCCACGCAGGCCGACTCCTATAATAGACCAATTAAAATTCATGGAAATATTCAGAGTTGGTATTTGTAAACTTGTGATGTGGCTGCATTTAGAATAATGTATGCAGGTTTGGTTTGCCCAATTTCAAAACAGTCATCGTAGAACAAGGCCATTTCCGCACTAGACTTTTATAGCGCTATGATTCCACTTTCAACCTCCTATGGAATCCTGGGGTTTGCAGTTTCGGGAGGGGCCAGATGGCCCCTCCCGAAACTGCAAACCCCAGGATTCCATACGATGTTTCAAGTGGAATCATAGCGCTATAAAAGTCTAGTGCGGAAATGGCTCAAGAAATGTTCAGGGAAGGATAAGTGAAATGTTCAAAAGTCAGGAGTGCGGAAAAGGCTAAAGGCTTCAAGACTTTTCTTCCTGAACGCAGAGAAAGAAATATGGTTTAAGAAGGGGTGCAGATGCTTATAAAGCTGTGACTCAAAGAGACAGAGAAAGAGAATGGGATTTTGTGAGATTTTTTTCCCTCCCTGTTTGTATTTTTCCAAAAAAAGCTTACGTGTCTGCTTTGACTTCAGTTACTTCGTTGACTCCTGCTTCTCGGTTACAGGAAAAATCCCGGAGTGTGTTACGGGAGTGGTACATCCACAATCCGTACCCCTCTCCTCGGGAGAAGAGGGAATTGGCAGAAATGACTGGGCTGACCACCACTCAGGTCAGCAACTGGTTCAAGAACCGACGCCAAAGGGACCGGGCAGCAGAGACCAAGGAAAGGTGAGGACTGCCAGTGTGGGACTGGAGTGAAACCCCTCTGCGGCTTTCGTGAAGCAACAAACACAAGGGGCTTGGGGGCGTAGATGTCTGTCTATTTTCCACCAACCCAGCAAGAAGGGTAGAGCGAAGACAGACTAAAAGCCATCCCAAAAGCATTTGCCTCTTGGACAGCCTATAAATTCAACTTTTCATCGTTCTCAGTAGTTTTCAGGAAAAGCAAGCATCTTTTTGGGTACAGCACACAGGCCATTTCCGCACGAGACTGTCATAGCGCTTTGATTCCACTTTCAACCTCCTATGGAATCCTGGGGTTTGCAGTTTCGGGAGGGGCCAGCCGGCCCCTCCCGAAACCGCAAACCCCTGGATTCCATAGGAGGTTGAAAGTGGAATCAAAGCGTTATGACAGCCTCGTGCAAAAATGGCCACAGTGGTGGTAGGGAGCCCTAACCTGAGTTGTGGTTATACCTTAGTGCCTGGAAAAGTTACTTGGAAACAAATTCTGGGAACTGTAGGCTAAAAGGTGGTTTTTCAAAGCTCTGCCCCATCTCAGCTTAAGGCGGGCTTCATCAGCATTCATTCTACTTTCTTCTGACTTCTAAAAAAGAATTTTTAAACAAAAAGAAAGTCAAGGAGGCACGGAGGGTGCCGGGGAAGCGAGACAATGAGAAAAAGGAATAGCGGGAGAGACGGTAAAGGAGCAACAGGCCAAACCAGACAAGAGGCAAAAGAATCATACGCAGATGTGCCATTCTTTTCATTTCTACCAAAAGGCAGCTGTGTGAGCGGGGCCCCCGAATTATACTGGAGTAGCGAGTTTAGCCTTTTCTGTACTGCTCCCTGATCTAATACCACAGAGGCATATGCAGATGTCCTGTGTCTTATCTGCGTTGGCATAGAGAAGGGAATAGGAAATTACAATATCAGGCAGAAATATTTGGAAACAGACTTTCGGGTTGGCCTAGTAAAATTGCTCCAACAACAGGGATTTTAAAATTTCGTTTAAAAGGGGGGAAAAGGATGTACGTATTGTCTTAAAGTTTGGGTCAAAGAGAAACCTGGTCTTCAAAGGCTGAAAGTAGATGAAAAGTCTCAGATTTTGTTCCTGTTCTTTTCAAGGTTATACTGGGTTAACACAAACCAACACGAGGGGCTGGTATAAAATGTCTCTGAGCATACCAGGTGCTGATAGAAAATATTCCGGGTTAAACAAAAGCTGTATGGATCTCCAGGATAAAATTGGAAAGGGCAAGAACAAAACCTGGACCTTGCTGGTCTTTTTAATCAGCCTGGATGCGCTCTAAAGCATGTATTAATGTTTTAATAAATGTTTTAATTCACTAACCGATCACACGAGTCCTGTTACCTTGGGATCTCCTGTTCTACAGTCCTGCCGGCGGGACTGATTTCCTTAACACTTTTTGTTGCTTATGTTGTCTTCTCCTTCTTCCTTCCTGAAGGGAGAACAGCGAGGGGGTCTCTCTGAAGGAAGGAAGGGGCATACCCCGAGAGAGACACGTTATCCCCAGCTCTGACGATGAGAGCTCTCCCGTTGACAGTCCAGTGGCTCAAAGATCCAGTCCCTCCCTGCTCTACCCTGGCTTGCCACTCTCAGCTCCGATGGGGAACTCCACTCACAATGCCCAGAGGGTGGATTTTCTGCAGCACCGGCCTCTCCAGAACAGCCTCACGTCCACTCTTGTCGATCTGGGATCCTGAAACAGCACCACGCGGCCCCTGCTCCCCTGCACGCATTGCCGATGGACTCTTCCTGCCCTTCTTCTCGTGGGCACAGCTCTTCAAATCCTACAGTCTCCACACTTCTTTATTTTACAATATACAAAGCCCTTCATCGCGGTTGTAGAAAACAGTAACTTTTTTTCCCCCCTGCTAAAGTCATGAAACATCCTTATGGGAAGGGAGTAGGAGGGGAAGACTGTCAGCCTGCAGATTTTTAAAAGTCTTTTAGCACATTTCCTAAGTCCACACCCTACTAGAGATCTCTCTAGTGTCCCTGCTCCTAATCATAGGATCATAGAATCATAGAAATGTAGAGTTGGAAGAGACCACACGGGCCATCCAGTCCAACGCCCTGCCATGCAGGAACTCCCTCAAAGCACTCCCGACAGAAATCTAGTGGTTGACCCTGCAAACAGACCCATTCACACAACAGAATCAAAGTGCTGCTGTGCCTCCCCAGACGTCAGACCCCTAGGATCCCACATTGTGGAACCATGGCTGCTAAAATGGAGTAATAGCACTATAATTGTGTAGTAGGAAGGGACCCTGGTCTCCCTAGCTCACAAAAGAATAGCACAGCATGCCCTCAGTAGCAAAATAAACGGTAACGAGAAGTGAAGGTGTTACTGAAGACACAGATTCAGGAGTCTGAAGCAAGGGACAGGCATATACCACAGCAGTCTCTGTTTAAATTGAAAAGTCCCCAATTAAAAAGGTTGATTAAGACTTTAGCCTGGACAGCTGAGCACACAGTAAACAGCTCTCTCTCTGGAGACAGCAAGAGCAAACTGAGTGGTTTGCCAAGGTGAAAAGAACGTTAATGACATTGATGGAAGACTTTAATGAAGCGCTGGCTGGTATCATGGGGATCTCAAGACAAAACCGGGGAACTGGTGGGCCGCTGCCACCTTTCACAGGAAGTTTCAGCAAGCAGAAATAACTGGATGGTGGGTGACAAAAAGGGAAGGTACTTTTTGGAGAACGTGGGATGGGCACGGAGCTCTCCCCCTTGCTTCTGCTATGAAATCTTTTTATTTTTCAGCCCACCGAGCCAAATTACTCTGTGCTGCCAATTTTCTAATAAATGAACATTTGAAAAGAGTGGTGTCTTCTTTAAACAATGATACAAATGAATATATGCCTTTCAACAAGCAGATTATTAATTCAAAGGGCCCCTTGTGTTCAATGTGACCATCAATAGCCCTAATCTGGCAGGCAACAGTCTCAATCAATTCTTTGTCATTCCACTGTTTCAGCTGCTTTTAGAATGTCCCAGTTTCTCTCTCCAACTTCATATGAATATTTTCCTAGAACTACAGCAACAAATACAGTACCTCCTACTACATTTACTCCATGTATAGAAGCCCACTGATTCCCGGGCTCCATCAAGACATGTTCTGTAATGAGCTCTCACCTTCCCTAACAATGGTTCTCACTCCTCACCAATCCATGAGAGGACTGTATCACAGGCTCAAGACCTTAAAAAAAAAACCATAGGGATGAAAGGTACAGAGGCACAAAACCATAGTTATTTCAAATTTTATTTTAAAATGTATTTTGATTTTTATTTTAAAATTTATTTTAAATATAAATAGAGGTGCAGAAAAGCCCCGCATAAATAGATAAATAGATAAATACAACATTGTAAAAACTCCACTCAAGCCTGTAACAGAATTTCAAACACAAACAGACTGCAAACGTGAAGATGGGAGACAATTTAAGAGATGGGTAAAGGAAGAATAGATGAAGATTTTTTCTCCTCCCAAGAGATATACAAACCAGAAACATGTTCCAGAGAGGCACCTGGTCTATGCCTTCACAACTAGAGTTGTGACCTTCTGCCTTCTTAGCACTGAACACTCTCGTAAGCTGACAATCTCTCTGAAGTTTCCCGACTCCACCAAAACACAGATCAAATCTACCTCACTCTTCCTTCTTCAGAATGTTTGATGTTCAAGCATATATAATGTTATGTGGGGATGCAATGCTATCCAGATCAAATTCTGAACAGTTAAATTTTGCCTGGATAAAGGCAAACGTATGCACGAAGTAACTTAATTATAACAAAGCATCAAATGTTCCACATCTATGTGGACCTCAAAAACAGCAATTTGGGCTAAGGTACCTGTAACTAGACCAGCAGGGTTGCTTATGATAAAACCTACTCCTTCAGCTTAAGGCCATTTCTGCACTAGACTGTTACAGCCCTATGATTCCACTTTCAACCTCCTATGGAATCCTGGGGTTTGCAGTTTCGGGAGGGGCCGTGTGGCCCCTCCCGAAACTGCAAACCCCAGGATTCCATAGGAGGTTGAAAGTGGAATCATAGCGCTATAACAGTCTAGTGCGGAAATGGCCTAAGTTCTGGTGAAGGGGAAGACAAGATAAAAGCTTTGAGAATACATTTTGGAAAGGGTCACTCACTTTTCCATCCTACTAGACTGCTTTTAAGAAAAGTCATGGTTAGAAAGACAGGGAATTGCATATATTTTAAAAAAAGCCACACAGACTTTTCTCCTTCTCAGAAGTACGCTTGCTTGTTTCAGCTGATACAGTGCTCCCAACCAAGAGTAAACACTCACGTAAATAAGCCAGAACGATCTTATGTGAAAGAGCATTTTCCTAACAGCCAATCTCATGGACTTGCCTTTCCTTCACGGTCACGGTGGCTAGTGCCATGACCCAAAGCACCACAGACCAGTTTTGGGCCATTGTAGGTGCAGAACTTAAAATACAGGGTAGGAAGCAGGCACACTGGAAATAACGAAGGTGGCACATTTACTTTTGTGGCTGTGGGTGTGCTTTTTTCTTCTCCTTAGCATTCAGCTTCTGGAAGCTGGAGGCACAACAAGTGGTAATACACCAGTGGCAGGGTAAGGAATGTTGGTAAGCAGTAGAAAGGAGCAGCAGATGTGTGGAGTGGGAACTTATGCGTTATGTGGTGGCAGCAAAGGGGGTCTGGTCCTCTCCCTCACCCCTACGCTACTGCTCTACAATGCCCCAGACATTAAGGTTTTATCTGTCACAGAAGGCAAAGACAAGCTCTATCTTGCAAAACCATTAACAGAGAAATTCAAACCCCTTTCACACTACACAATTATAACACCATGATTCCACTTTAACTGCCAATGTGGCACCCTATGGAATTCTGGGAGTAGTAGTTTGGTGAGGCACTAGGACTCTCTGGTTGAGAATTGCAAATACTCTTCCTCAAACTGCAGATCCCAAGGTTCCATTGGATGGAACCATGGGGGTTAAAGTGGAATCACGGTGCTTTGATTGCGTAACTCGAAAGGACTGTCAGTGGTTACTACTGAACAAAGAGGGGTGCCATTATTTTCCTTGGATGGATCTGCCATTACTGCTGCCAAGGAAAGAGTCGGGAATCAGCTCCAATAAAGACAAATCGTTGTAGTTCTGAGTGCCAGGGAGGTATTTCTCAGCAAGCAGCAGATGGAAAGGTTTGGGAGGTTCTGGCTCCTCCTCCCCGCTGGAGAAGTCATCCCTCACAATGCGATTGTTGAGGCGGCTGAATCTGTGGGCTCTCAGGCTGGGAGAAGAAACAGGCGATAAGCTTATCACTTAATGAGTCTTTTCCTGTGGACAGCTATCTGCAAAGGCCAGACTGCCATAAGACACTCCACACAGCCAAGCTGCTGCGTGAGAGCTGCCATTATTATCTGACATAACAAGATAGTGAAAATCAGCATGCCAGGTAAGTTCGCCTCAGAGCCTCCCAGGTAATGATAAGGGACTAGAGACAACCACTTCTCAGGCCATTTCCACACTAGTCTGTTATAGCACTATGATTCCACTTGCAACATCCTATGGAATCCTGCGGTTTGCAGTTTCGGGAGGGGCCTCCCGGCCCCTCCCGAAACTGCAAACCCCAGGATTCCATAGGATGTTGTAAGTGGAATCATAGCACTATAACAGGCTAGGGTGGAAATGGCCTCACCTGACTCTCCATGATAGCGAATTAATACCTAGTTTTAGAAGCACACAATATGAATAGAGTAACTCACTAATAACAGTAATTGCCTTGTGGCTATGAGAAAGAGCGAATGCTGGACGAAAGCTCATTGCATTATGCCCTTCCAAATTTTGCACATTGCTGTCGTTGTGTTGCCTTCAAGTCCCTTCTGACCTACGGCAAGCCTAAGGCGAACCTACTGTGCGGTTTTCTAGGGCTGAGAGTGTTTGACGCACCCAAGGTCACCCAATGGGTTTCCATTGCTGAGCAGGGAATCGAACTCTAGTCTCTAGGGTCATCATAGTACAATCCTCGAACCACTCCATGTGGTTTAATGGTTTGAGCGCTGGACTACAACTCTGGAGACCAGGTTTTGAATTTCGGCTTGGCCATGGAAACCCCACTGGACAAGTCACATTCTCTCAGACCCAGAGGAAGACAGAGCCAAATCTCCTCTGAACAAATTCTGCCAAGAAAACCCTGTGATGGGGTCAGCATAGGGTCGACATAAATCAGAAATGACTTGAAGGCATTTCAGCTCAGAACATCACAACCTCTCTGATTTGTCCCTAGTTGGCACTGAGGTGCCATCTCCTTCAGACATTTGTAACAAAAGAGAGAATTTTTGGATTTATAGACTAAAAACTCTAATACCACATGGCCTTAACTTAGAGAATAATATCATAATCAACTAAGAACGCTGATAACATAGTGTTCTAAGCTGCCACATTGTACGCAGCTCAGTTTCATCTTTGGCAAAGGAAGAAAGTGGAAACCAAAATGTTTTATTCTTGATATGTATTGTTAAAGTTCTGTTTGTTAATCTCTTCAATACATATATTAAACTTCTTTATCTATCAAGTCCCTATATATTAAATATATTAAAACCAACAGCACACCTCTCAAGTCTGTCCTGGATCCCAAAAGGATGCTTATAACACTTTAGAGAGATTGTTGCTAACAGCTGTCCCGAAAATATCAGTCAGCAATCCAGGATTGCACTATCCAGGATGTTCCATTTTTGTTATGCTCTAGTTATATATATTTTTTTAAAAATATTAATTTGATATAGACCACTACATTGCTTTTAGAAGTACTTCCAAGCCCAGAGTCCCTTTTGACCAGTACTAGACATACCAATATGGCTTCCGCTCCTGTTTCGTCATCATGCGCCACAGCTGGGCCAGCTCTCTAGTAGCGGTTGTGGAGGCCATGCCTGGATAAGCCCTGCCAACGCAAAACAAACACACAGTTTAACTTGGTTGTGCACACAGCCAAGGAGCGTGCACACAAGGCGGAGCTGATGTCCCATGTCCCCTCGACGGCACCAAGAGAACAAGGTTGCTGTGGCAATTCTCTGCCAGACCAGCCTTCTGCTCTTTGTGAACAGCAAATGTTTTAAAATGCCCTGCAAACAAAAATATGAATGAAACCTAACCTCGACACATGCCCCGTCCACCTTCTCAACCCACAGATGCAAAGATTTTTTTTTTCCAGAGGATATCCAGTTTATAAAGAATCCTAGCGATTCATAATGAAAAACAACTGCAGTGGATTGGGTTGCACTTCTCCCAGGCCTGTGTTTGCTTAAGGAATAGTCTTGCTTCAGAGCTCCAGGCATGGCTTTTCATGCTGCCTTTCTCTGCGCCCCAGCTACAGGTCTTTTGATAAAATCATCTCTATCTCACATTTCATGGAAGAGAGAATTAAATTATAGGAGGCTTCAGGATTGCTAAGAAGCACACATGAGCCACCTCTTATCTACAAGCACAGGTTTCCTAGAATCTGAGGCTTTCAAACAGATTTCAAATTTCAAATCTGTAATTGTAATAAAGAGATGTGCAAGTGGTAGAAGCACATTTCAATGGGCGTCTACATGACAGGGAGTTCAGCCAAGTCTTGGACTCCTCTCCAGAATATAAGGAGATCAGAACAACAGACTTTAACTTTTAAAGGCTGTCAACATTCACCAAAACTACATTTGATTTAATAGCTCTTGATAGATGATTAATAGGTTTTTACTCTTTTCAAATAATTGTTATTGTTTTAAGTTGTGCTAGAATGATTTTACTGTACAACACCCTGAGATCTTCAAACACAGAGAAGAATATAGCTATTTAAATAAATAAAGACGTTTGTGTATGTGTGTGAGAGAACGAGAGAACAGCTAACACCCAGAACACCATATACGCATGCTAATTACTTTTGTTTTACACCTTGAAAACAAACAGTTCATCATTTTTTTCTTCTGTATACAGTCAGCCCTCCACATCCGCAGGGATAACTTTCATGGATTTGATTATTTGGGAGTTTCCCAACCCCTGTTACCCCCCACCTCAAGCACTTCTTTTCGGGGGGACCATTCCTTTCAGCAGCTCTGATAAGGCTACACAGCCCTTCAAAAATCTACCTCTGTCATCAGCCATGGCCTGCCCAGCTAAGAACAGCTCACAGCACGTTCAAGATCACAAACCCTCTCCCGACGCTCCCCGCACCCAAGGAAGGAGATGGGCAAGTGAGTGGAAGTACAGGGCCACCATGCCAAACTACCCTCCTTCTCTTTCCCTTTCCTAACCTGAGTCGGACCCCGGGTGCCCACTCTCCCCACCATGCCTGGGCCCCCTTCTCACAGACACACACATACATTTTGATATTTGTGATTTTTGCACTTTTGCAAGAGTGCTGCACCCCTAACCCTAGCAAATATGGAGGGCCAACTGTAGTGTGAAGAAATGAAAGGGCTCTATCACACTATACTGTTATAGTGCTATTATTCTACTCTAACTGCCATGGCAACATAGTACAGGATCCTGGGATTTGCAGTTTAGGGAACAGCATTTAGAATGCTCAGCCTGAGAGCTCTTGGTCCTCACTAAACTGCAAACCCCAGAATCCACAGAACACTTCCAGAACAGTTAATGTAGAATAGTGCTACAACCGTGTAGTGTGATAGTATAGGGGTTAGAGAGATTTTAGCCTCTCTATAAATGTCTTGTTCATTTCTCACCGGATGAAGTGCTTGCGGTTCAGGCGGCAGAACATAATAAACCCGTTCACACATTTCTTCTTCAGCTGCAGAGGAGAGGAGCTGCTGCGCTTCTCACAGGCTATGGCCCGGCACCTCTGCCTCCTGCCCACTTTCTTCTTTTTCTTCTTCTGAAAGGCTACCTGTGATGGCTTCCTGGCCCTCTTGCATGGCACCCAGCTGCTGTCACTGCTCTCATCGCTGGAGGACAGAGGGCATTCGTACCTCAGGGTGGCAGCCTCCTACAAAGACAAGAGGGAGGTGAGGTGAGGTAGCTCAGCACAGAAAGAAGCACAAGAAACCAAAATGCCTCACGATTCTAGAGTCTCCTTCTTTAGAAGAAAGCTCTTCAAACTGAACCCCACTCGTACAGTGAACCCCACAAAAATTAACATGTTTGTTAATTCAGCAGTGCAGCCCACGGCTCCCCTAATTAAACCACAGTTTTAAACATGTACAATGAGATCAACATGAAATAACTCCAATGTAGTGTAAAAATGCAAAATTGTATACCGCCACTCCTACACATTCATGGGGGTTGGGGCAAAGGACCCTCCGGCAGTGGGAAAAATGCAAATTTCTACAGCCCATCCCCATATTTAGCCAAACACACATACACACAAGTACAGTCTGTGGATGCAACCTATTACAGATTCAAATGTATAGTACGTAATATATTTGAATCCACAGTGGGGAAGATGCCAGCTGCTCAGTTAAAGTGGGATCAAACTACTCTAACTGTAGTGTAGAAGAAACCATAGTAACTGATCATCCCACCCCTACCTGCTGCTTTGAAAGCCACCCAAAAATAACACCTTCTGCTCCATCACCACGCTTTCTTCCCACCTCTTGGAAGAACTGCTTGTGCCATGGAGATGGTATCTCATTCACTCTTGACCCAGGGCTGGAGTTGCTTTTACCCGTTTCATTGTAGGAAAGGTAGCAGTGATCCAGTGTGAATGCTGACTGCGAGAGGTGAAGAAAGAAATCAGAGAGCGGGGTGATGGCAAGGAAAATTTACAAGGTTGTGGCAGCACATAGAATCATAGAATCATAGAAATGTGTAGTTGGAAGAGACCACACGGGCCATCCAGTCCAACCCCCTGCCATGCAGGAACACCCTCAAAGCACTCCCAACAGACGGTCATCCAGCCTCTGTTTAAAAACCTTCAAAGAAGGAGACTCCACCACATTCTGGGGCAGCATATTCCACTGCCAGACAGCCCTGACTGTCAGGAAGTTCTTCCTGAGGTTCAGGTGGAATCTCCTTTCCTGCAGCTTGAATCCATTGCTCCTTGTCCTGGTCTCCGGAGCGGCAGAAAACAAGACCTCTCCTTCCTCTACATGGCATCCCTTCAAATATTTAAACATGGCTATCATGTCCCCTCTTAACCTTCTCTTCTGCAGACTAAACATACCTAGCTCTCTAAGTCTATCCTCATAGGGCATGTCTTCCAGGCCTCTCACCATTTTGGAGAGTGACAGAAAGGAACATTATGTTCCAAATGGGTTTTTATTTCAACACCAAGATGTATTTGTCCACAATCACTGTTACATGATCTTGGCTGCCCTTAATTCTTTGTAATTTACTGAGTCCCAGACCTGTATCATTGTTTATGTGATACAAAATTATTGGAACATTAAGAGACTCTAGCTATTTGGAAGAGAAGCAAAAGAACCTCTCTATGCAAATAACAGCTGATAAATTATCAACTGTAGACATTTTGGCCCAGAGACGATATGGCATATATACTGTAAACATGCCCTGCTTGGCATGTGTCGAACAATACAAAACGGAGTGACTACTAAACAGGGCCAACACCTTCAGCATGTGAGTTAATACCTACTAATTACTATTCTCTGTGGTGGTTCATTGTTGATGCTGGCATCAATTTGCAGGGGACATACATGTGAGAACTGGTGCTCATGGGCGGAAGTGACAGGGGGCACAAAAGGGAATGCAGATGCTACAGCTGTGATAAGGGATGAGCAGCCCTCCAGTTGTTGCTGGACCTGTAACTCCCATTGGCCCCAAAGGAAGGGAGAAATAGAGACTGTAATCTGATAACGCAGGGAGAGCCATGCTTTCCCTATCCTTGCTCTACAGGGACATTGGAATAGTTTTGATCTGTGAAACAGCATTAGAGAAATATAGTGGACAAATGTATGAAGCCAAGGGACAAAGGATTTACCTTTCTCAAGAGGGTTCCTGAGAGGGTCTGAGAAAAATTACTGGACTGAGGGGACAGATAAACATCTTCAAACAACACTGCAGGGAAACAGAAAGTTTCTGGTAAATCTCATGAAAATACTTTTAAAGAAGGCTACATATATTCCCCTCCCCTCATCTCAGGCCAAGAAGACTGCAGAAAGTAAATCCTACCCTCAAGGACAAATTATCTAAGTAGTTTTATAATTTATTCTACATTTCCTATTCCTCAGCACTTTCACACACACTCCGTATCTCAATACATTTGTGTTTGAAAAACTATTTAAAAATCCAATCTTACACTTGGAATACGACGCACCTATTCTCCCATCCCTGCAGGGGATGAGAAATATGTTAGGTATGAGAACATCAGACACAACAGATCCCTGTTCCTTTCCGCTCTTTTACCTGGGGAAAGCTCCTCCTGTCCACCTTGGAGGATGTGCCTGGGGAGCAGCCGAGCTGGAGAGGAGAAAAGTGAAGGGCTCAGCCCCAAATCTGAACAACTGTTGCCTTGGGCTCCAGTCCCAGGGGAACACAGCTGCAAGCTCCCTGCCAAGAAAAGAGTGCAATTGGTTGTTTTGTATACAGATGAGGACGTTGAATAGCATGAGGGAGCAATCCCGGTTAATAGCCTATGTTGTCTGCCTTCCACCAGTATTTAGCCTGCATTCCTATAACACACTTGTGTGTCTGTATATATGCCTTCAAGTCACCTGTCAACTTATGGCAACTCCATTAATTTCCTATGATTTTCTCAGGCCAGGAATGTCAGAAGTAGTTTTGCCAGTTCCTTCCTCTGAAACACAGCCTCCAGCAGCTGGTAGTCATTGGCAGTCTCCCATTCAAGTACTAACAAGTGCTAACCCTGCTTAGCTTCCAAGATCAGACAGAATCTGGTGCCTTTGTTGTTATTGGTGCCTCCGTTTCTAACTCATAGTGACCCTAAGGCGAACATATCATGGGGTTTTCTGTAGCTGAAAGTGTGTGATGCCCCCATGGTCACCGAGTGGGTTTCCATGGCTGAGCAGGGAATCGCATCCTGGTCGCCAGGGTTGTAAATCTACGCTCAGACCACTACACCTTGCTTGCGACTTACCATGGGCAATCCCCACTGGAGACTGGGCTGAGAGCCAAGGGCTGGCTCTGGTTCCTTCTTCATCCTCCTCCTCGTAAGAGGAATTATAATGCACCAACTCCTGCCTGAAAGTATAATTGAGGAGGTCAGCAAGCCAGTCGAGTACCAGTGTCAGTCATAAAATGAATGTGTGCCTTTAAGTCATTTCTAACTTATGGCAACACTAAGGGGAACATATCATGGGGCTTTCTTGGCAAGACTTCTTCAGAAGGGGTTTGCCATTCTTTTCCTCTCAGGCTGAGAGAATGTGACTTGTCCAAGCTTACCCAACAGATTTCCATACCTGAGCAGGGATTGTACTTTGCCCTGCCAGAATCCTAGTCTGGACTCCAAGCACTACACAACACAACACAAAGGGATCAGGGACCAAAGATTCCGATTTGGGCTGACAGGATAATTTAGTGCCCAAATAGACTACAAATAGACTACTATTAGTTTACTTGAGGATTAGATCATTAGTGAGACACCTGCATTAGCGAGAACCCACCACACCCACTTTTAAAATGGTCCCTTTTCCCTCTCTCTCAAATCCTATGGACGCTCTCTTCAGATTATCCAGTGCTGGCAATTTGTCTTTCATGGGGGACGCAACCCTCTTTAACCCTTGACCACCGTTATACACCTCAGCTGCTGACTCTAGCAAAGGACCCAAAACAAATCCAAAAGGAATTGAGCAGCCAAGATCAATTGTTTGCCTTCAAATCATTTGTGACTTATGGTGATCCTAAGGCACCTCCAGGTTTCCTTAGCAAGATTTGGGCAGGGGAGCTTGAAATTGCCTTCCACTGAAGTTGAGAGAGAGAGTGACTTGCTCAAGATCACTCAGTGGTTTTCCATGGCCAAGCAGGGATTCGAACCCTCATCTCCCACAGTCCTAGTCTAACACTCAAGACACTACACCACACTGGCTCTCAGAGATCTTGATAGGAGGTCTAAAAGCTGGTGGCTCAGCTTCTCCAGCAACCAGATGAGGGACAATGCCAACACTTCTAGTCTTTAAGCCCTTTCCCCATTAAAATCTCACAGACAGTGTTGAAAAGAAATTCCAGGTAAGATATCTAGTCCAAAGCCACAGCCTTGTGGGAACCTGACTTCAGAATATGCCAATTTTGATTGCTCCTACCCCATCAGTGAATGTCCAGACTCTCCAGTGTACTGGTGTTGTTCATCAAAAGCCACTTGTGCTGCCCATAGAGAAAATGGATTTTCCTCCTCTTTGCTTTCCTCCCGTTGGTCGCCATCCAAGTTCCAGTCTGCCAATGAGAGTTACAAAGGAAGGGAAAAAGTTGTTAAAACATTTCAGAACCCATTCAGTTCATGTCTTGTGAGCCACAGAAAGCAAGTTTTATTACAGCCAAGTACAAGAAGGAACAGCGAGCCAAGAACTCTTCCTAGGGACCCTTCCACTGAAGGATGTCTCTTTGATAAAATTCAAGCTGGAATTTCCTTTTGAAACAAGCACTGAACACAGATATGAAGTGGATTTTTAAAAATACGTTAGCATTTAATAGATTTGAACTGCTATGCTGTAAAATTCAGGTAAGCCCTGCTGTAATTAAGCCCTTTTAAATTCCATTAATTTGAGGAGGATGGAGAATTAAGCACATGCTGTATCTGTTCCCACAGTCATTCCAAAGAATACAAAACACACAAAATTCAGGGTAGGGTTTTTTTCCCCCCATCAGACCATTTAAAGACACCAGTCAACGTGTTCTCATAGTGCCTCAAGGTCAATAGCGAAATATATTTCAAACAACCATTAGATGAGCTCTCCAGGTTGCTGACAGAGCAGTTAAGTAAATCACAGGAGTTTCATCTGTTGCTTATTTAGCCTGGTCCAAATTCAGCAGGAACTGGCATGCAGACAAAAATAACCCAAATAACAAACTGCTTATTTCTCTTTCTTCCTCATTCCTCCTGCAATCCAGAGCAATTGGCCCAATCTGCACCAGCATGGAACTGTGGCTTGTCTGAACTGGGTTCTAGAGATGGCCACTGACTTTGGTCTCTTTCACACTACATAATTATAGCATTTTGATACTACTTAAACTGCCATGGCTTCACCCTGTGGAATCCTGGGATGTGTAGTTTTGTGAAATATTAAAAATTCTCTGCCAATGAGTCTTAAGGCTTCATGAAACTACAAACCCCAGGATTCTACTGGATACAGCCAATTAAACTGGTATCAAATTACTAAAACTGTGTCACGTGAAAGAAAGTTCGGACGAATTAACATGAGGGGATATACCTACTGAAATAGAATTTCTATGTACAGAGGCAGTATATCTCAGAATATTAGATAATGGAGGTAAGTATTAGATGCTACTGTCTGCATGACCTGTGGCCAGTACCCACAAACATCTGGCTGGGCATAGTAGGAAACTGGATGCTGGACGAGAGCCTTAGATCAGATCAAGTAGGACTCCTCTTATGTCCTTATTGCACTCTTGAAGCAACACAGTCTAGTAGATGGCATCACATTTCTTTGTTCTGATGGAAACAGGTTTTGTACTCCTTCCCATTCTCCCATATTTCAAATTACAAATTCAAACTAGCATGAAACAAGTAAACTCTCTTTAGGTACTGCATTTCCCTGTTTTGTTTTTTTCCCAGAAAGCATCCATGAAGTAATGAAGATGCCACATCTGGACTATGAAATGGGACTCTAGTTTTGATGATGTTCAGAAAGGCATTACCTGCAAGCTGGTGAGATTCCGACACTAGAGCTTGGACCCTGGGAAAGAAAGACTTCTGAGAGGATGAAAGAACCAAGGGCACTTTTTCTGCAGCCAGCAGGCTCTGTTCCCTGTGTGCATCAGCTTGGGAAGGGATGTTCTCTGCCTCCAAAGTAAGGCGCTTACATGCTTTCCGGCTCACCCCTCGCCGCTCTGCAAAACCAAACAATATAAAATCACTCCTGAGGAGATTAATCTGAGCTACCACAGTCCTCTCTGGTCTGAGTAGGAACCTTAAAGGCAAAACTCTTCCTCCCTAATCATACAAAAACATTGTTTATCCATTTGCTGCTCCAATCTTCCTTAGTTCAAATGCCCCCAAGTTTAATCTCCCCAAGGGTATATAGACCTAGGTACCTGTTTCTTCTTTTAGCTGAGCATTGCTTGTACCAACTCCTCCAGATTACCTCTCCCAAAAGTAATAAATACACTCTGGCCAGCCAACAGCCTGCCATGGCACACTTTGCTCCCTTACACACAATGCCATGGAGATAAGAAAGGATTCTGTGTAGACTGAGGCCACCCACGGATGTGGAGGTAAACAGTACAGACACACTATCACGCCAAGGCAGGAAGGATGAAAGGCCTACAGATGCAGAGCCCAACCTGTTCTGCGGGTGCGTCTCCTCTTCCTGGGTTTCTTGCAGACATTTGACGACTTGGTTTTCTTTGCCCGTGGGGTGGCTTCTCTTCGTCCTCTCTTTATGGTAGATATCTCCACCTGCTCAGCCTCTTCTGCTTTAACAAAGAAAAGTGGACCTGGTCATATCACAAAGGATGTTTTGTGAATTCTGCCATGTGCACTGACTGAATTCAAAAACTCTCCATTTCCATTGATTTTTCCACTATGCTTAACACTTTCACTAATTTTATGTTGTTGTTGTGTATCTTCAAGTCATTTCTGACTTATGAAGGCCCTAAGGCAACCCTATCACATAATTTTCCTCTCATCTTCCCCCTGGGACTCTCTACTCCTGGTATCACTGTAGTTTCACCAACTAAAGCTGCATCACTTCATTCTACAACATCCTAAACTGATTTCATACTTCAGTCTCCCTTCTCCTTACAACTCTCACTCATTGTTCAGATTTTAATTTTGAGGGAGAAGGTTTGAGTCTTTCGTTGTTATTTTATATAAAGGACAGTGACTATTTATGAAGATGCTCTAGACATTGGTAACAACACTAGGTCATGTGTAATTATATACTAAAAATATAACTCTACAACCAGAAAGCTCACATTCAGCTGTTGGAATAAACTACGATGTTGTTCTTATTTGTCACCTTGTAGACTTTGACTTACAGTGACCCTATGAATGAGAAATATCCAAAAAGTCTCTTTGCTCTCATTCCATGACACACAACTTTGCTAATTCAGGTTGTCTTCTGTACCTCCTTTTGGTTCCTCAGAGTTGACTTGAAGCAGTGATTTGGCAGTATCAATGCTCGTCTGTAAGTGCTCAATGTAGCGGAGGACCCGGAGAAGAATTTCCTTCTGTTTGAAGTCAAATAATTCAAAAATAAATGAGAGAGAAAAGAAAGAGGAACCATTTCAACCTTTATTTGTGTAAAATTTGGAACATACCACATAAACACATCACGCCTTTCAAAATTTCACAAATGAAAATTGGGACTTGTGTGGCCAAGCAACATCAGAATACGATCAAGGTGGAAAAAGTTCTTAACGGGGAAGAATACCCAAGCTAGGAGAGGTTTTGCTTTTGCCGGAGCCTCCTGGGAGAGGGAAGATTGTGCCCTTGTGTCTCCTCTGCCCCTTCCCGAGTTAATGGAATGCAAAGTACTTTTGGACTCTGAACTCAGTGTGCAACAACTGAAGGAGGCTGAGGACAAAGGGAGAAAGTGGGAGGAGGAGAGAGAAACTGAGAGATTTTAAAAGCAAATGAGAAACTGAGATGATAGAGGATTAATCAGGACTGTCCCTGCCATATTAGGACAGTTGCAGGGAATGCCACATGTTAAATATATATTAAATCTGGTGCACAGAGAGGGCCAGTTTCAGCTGTGCGAATCACATGTGATTACCACAGTGCTCCTTGAATGCACATATAAGTTCAATGATACGATACCTTGGTCAGTCTCTTGCAGCCAGTCCGCAGTGGGATGGGCAACATCTGAGCCAATTCTTTAAGTGTACTGGTATAGTTATTGCGTTTGTTTCTGAAAATTAAAAATAACAGTAACAATGGTGGAGAGATACAGTTAGAGTCTTCCTTCCAAAATCAGTTGCAAAAAATGTTCTTAAAAATGCAGACGCTTACTGTTGTTGATTTGCTAACAGTAGGATGATCATAGTGATGAGGGCAATGATAAAGAAGTTGAACTGTGAATTCTGCTTTCACACTTGCCTAGCAAAATTGAGTATTCTGTGCCTCCTGAGGTTTCTTAAGAATTTTAAAACAAATTTCTATCCCTTAATGCTGCAGTTTCGGTGCCTCACATTGCCTTCTGTCCTTCCTCAAGACTATCAGAAATCAAAATCAAAATCTAATTAATTCTGCTCACAGTGCTCTGAATCAAAGCTAGAGTCAGCTATGCATTTATAGTCTGATTCTAGGTATGCCAAGTTAAATGAAGATTATGGTCCCATAAAGTTTGCAGAGAATTTAAGCCGCAGTGTGTTAAATTGATTACTGGCTTGACACTGCAGTATTGTAGTTCTGCCATGCCACGTTTTCATGTAGTAAAAAGCCAGAATTCTACAGAAATTTGGTATATATGAATGGGCCAGTGTGTTTTATGCCTGCTGTTCACACATTCCTTCTTGGAACTTCCTACAAGTGGGAGTGCCTAAACAAAACACATGTTTTCATCTGTGGTTTGTTTGTTATGTGCAAACTGAGAACTCTAGTTTGTCTTTCCCCTGACAAACCAAGGATCAGGGTCAAACTAGTCAATATACTTAGTACATATATGCAATAGGTGCTCCTTCAAGTGGCGAAAGATGTCTGTTTGTCATAGCGGGTGCTTTTCTTCATCTATGCATCTAGCACCTAGCACAACCTTTTTTCTTAGTCATTTGATGGTCAACACAGGCTTAATTTAAAAGTCTGATTGCTGAGGCCCATATTGCTTGGTGAAATTCCACTGTTACAAAGATCACTCTCCAGAAATATACATTCCCTTTAACATCTAGTTTGACCTTTAAAGGGCATTATTTGTTCTGGCTCATGATTCTGGTTTGTTGAGGGAGAAACAAACCAGTTTCAAGTTCTCACTTGCAGACACACAAAACGCCTGTGTCTTGTTTAGCTGCTCTCATTTATAGCACAAGCACAAAACCTTCACTTTTTGTTACATCTGAAACAGTCCAGAATGATGTTGTTGTTTAAACCAGGTGGAAATTATGCAGCCCTCCGGATGTTGTTGAATTGCAAGTCCCAGCAGCCCTAGCCCATATGGCCAATGGTGAGGAATGCTGCCCTGGTTTAAAGGGTGTTGGATTTCAAGTAGTTTGCCCCCCTGCCCACCTCACCTGTCATCAGAATTCTGTTTAAAATTCCTGCTGTTTGCTTGCAATTCCTTTGAACAAACACGCCCAGTTTGGTCCCACATCTGTCATAGAGAAAAGTGGAAGCAAAAGAGAAGTCTGTTCATTCTTGGCTCACAAATTATGTATGTATATAAAAACTGAAGAGAATATGGGGGAAGTTGACTCACATGAGAAAGGGCAAGGTGGTACAGGGACAATGGAGAAAGGGTACCGGGAGGCAGGATTTCCTCGGTGGAGGAACCTGAGACAAATAAATTTTGCTGTGTAACCGAGAAGAATAACGAATAGAGAGCTCTAGTTTAACATAAAACAGATCTAAATAACTTCTGAGCAACAAAGTCGATAGAATCTACCACCCATGTAAAGTTAGGGCCTAGTTCTGGTATCTTGTTCACAACTGCAATATCACAATAGTTACCAAAATGCCGGCAGGCCACTCTACGCATCTGATGGACTAAATTTGGCCTGGCAGGTCACCAATTGTGCCTGCCTGCCCTAAAATACGTTCTCATTGACCTAGTGGTCCTAGTGCACGTACAGCTAATACCATGGCAAAAGCAAGAATTTTGAAGCCCGCAGCACAGGTGAAAGCAACTGTTGCCTTGCTTCCATTTTGGAATCTGGGTAGGAAAAAATGGGGACTGTAAAGTATGGTATTGGCATTGAAATGTAACAGGGAAAGGAAATAAATGGGAAGCCTCGCATGTCAACGGTTTAAAGGAAGCAATGGCACTGAGCGTCTTTGAATGAGGGTTTGGAGTGTTTGCATAGAGAACGGCCATAAGAGGATTCAAGATGGTGGGGGACATGAAGGACGTTAACAAGGATGAGATTCCGGAAGACTGGACAAAAGGGCAGGAGCCTTTCATATGAACTAATAGTGGAGGACACTGGGAGACATTGGCGACTAGATCTTTGGAGTACCCCGTGGCCATCATCTGATGGGATGGAAAGCTGGACCTCAGATCTCTCTCCATGGGGCAGTGATTTTTTTCCCCCCTTGGTGTTGAAAGTCAGAGAGAGAACTGGATTGTTTGGCCTAAGCTGGAGGTTATTTGAAACTGAAGACAGATAGTTCCCAGAGATATTTATGGATGCATTTCATTTCTGGGGGCTGATACCGGGGTAAAACAGTTCTGACCAAGGATGGGGTAATAAGAATGATTTCGACGCAGGAACAGTGAAAAGGAGAGCTTTCCCTTGCTATTTAAATGGTATTTCCTCATCAGGAGGCAAATTGGTGTCCTAAGGAAGTACTGGCGTAAGATGCGAAGGAGCAGAGGAGAAATTGCTGAGTTACTCCCTAGCAGCAGATATAAACAGAGGGATCTTAACTGAAAGGTATTACGGGGTAGGCCATTCCTTTGGGCATACACCGGCCGTTTCCGCACTAGCCTGTTATAGCGCGATGATTCCACTTTCAACATCCTCTGGAATCCTGGGGTTTGCAGTTTCGGGAGGGGCCAGCCGGCCCCTCCCGAAACTGCAAACCCCAGGATTCCAGAGGATGTTGAAAGTGGAATCATCGCGTTATAACAGGCTAGTGCGGAAACAGCCACTGTGTGGCGATAGGGTTTTTCCTCAGCACGGTTGAGGGAAAGCAGAAGGAAAAGATCGAAACGAAGCACGGGACATGGTGGGATCCGCTACTGAGTTGTAGCCTCGACTAACGGGGCACAAGAGCGGCACTACCAATACACGGTTAAAAAAAAAATTAAGTTCCCCAAAGCCGAGGTGTGTGGAAAATCAATCCAAGGCCTGACTGCTCGAAGGTTTTTAAAGGGTCTTTGTAGGCGAACTACTGGTTTAAAGGGTCTTATAGAGCAAGGGGGAATTGACGCTACGGTTAGGAAGCATGTTCCCATTATTTACGTAAGGAGGAGATTCTCTTTGAAAAGATGTTTGTCTTTGTCTGTGTGGGAAATTAAGAGACGTCTGTTTTAGGGGGATGGAGAGGAAACGGATGTAATTCACACTGTATAGGGCTGCCCACGGATGCAGTAAGTACTAAATGATTTTAAGATTTAAGCTGGAAAGTGGTGAAGAGTTAGGTGGGATGAGCCGTCAAGAGAAGGGGTTAAAGGCATTAACCCGGATTTGTGGGTATGGACTCCTCAGACTGGGAAAATTATGGATTGAGGGGATGGGAGGGGGGATTAGGAGGCATTATTTCCACCGACTCAATGGGGAAATCGACGTAGATTATACTGAATACGGAGGAAGGCACTTGAGCAAGAAGATTTGCACTGGAGTACTTGGTGGGCGCCATGTACCATTTTATTTAAAGGGTGAGGAAGCAGATAGACTAACAATGCTGAGGAGAATCTCAGTGTCTGGCAACACGAAGGTAACAGGAATAAAAGAGCTTAAACAGGGGGCGGTGAGTTTAGGTATACTGATCCCCTCAGAGGAATACCTTCGCTTTTACATTAAAGCAAGGTAAAGCCTTAGCGGGCAATGGGAAAGCGCTAGCTCCTCCTATCTCGGCGCCCGCGAGATTCTGGTACCCGCGAGCCGACTCACACCACAGGCAGGTATTAATAGGCAGGGGGCGGGGACTGCGGAACGACGGGGCGAATCTATTGGTTGTTCGCTCGACAGGAGACGAACACTTTGGGGGAAAAAAACTCGCGCCTTTGATGAACGCACTGAGCTTGCGTTGTCTTCTGACGCATGCTCAGGGGGAACAGATGAAGCTGCACTCCAGCCCTTCTCCTGGAAACAGGGAGGGCGGGAAAAAGTTTATGTGAACAACTTCTTTTTCGAGTTGTAGTGGTTTAACTGCCTGACTTCTGGGAATTAAGCAAATTAAGCTGGTCTCACCCTTTTTCCTCCAGGTCTGGAAAGGTTTCACCTGGTAAGGAAGATTTTGCTTGTCAAACAGCTTGCTAAAGGCACAGGAGCAAGAAAGTTAAAAAGTTGGCAACTTTCCCAGGGTTGCAATGGAGGAAAGACAGTGTAGAGATGCAGGGAGTGTGGAAGATCCCTTAGAGTCTGTTACACCTAAAGTCACTAATAATATATGAAAACAAGTTGTTCTTGCAAAAAAAAAAAAAATCTGTAACAGTATATTGTATCCTTTCATGGTATGCTGAAAGTATGACAGTCTCCATTTAATCATCTTGCCTTCTAGGGAGAGTTCAGACTTTGCTCTTGACCTATTGATTTCTCTTTTTGGCAGTCTGTGGGATCTGCAGAACTCTCCTCCAGCACCTAAACATCCATCCATCCATCCATCCATCCATCCATCCATCCATCCATCCATTTATTATTAAAACAAACAAATGAACAGCCCTTTTGACAAGCTTGTTCTCTATCCCAGAAGGTTAGTCACTAAAAATATGTATTTATTAGGATGTTTAACAAACAGAATGTTAATTTTAAAAATTGGCATATTTCACCTTCTGCTGTCTTCTTTTTCTTCTTGAAGAAGCAGCTGAAATGTCTTGCTAATTTATTAAGTTCTGCTTGTTAATCATGCTAATCAATACACATACATACGTACAGTAAGCCCACCATATCCATGGGCTTATGATCTGCAGATTCAACCCACCACAGATTCCAATGTACACAATACTGTACATTTGAATCCGTGATGTGAAGTATGACAGCCACCCACTTTCTGCCATCAAGGCAGCGGGATTCCTTTGCAAGGGAGAAGCAGGCAGCCGGTGGGGTTTACTGCTGCTACCACATGCCATTTTTAACAGGGACTTGAGCATGCATGTTTTTTGGTATCCACGGGGGGGGGGGCCTGGAACCAATTCCCTGTACATATTGAGAAGCCCACTCTCTCTATATATATCCCCTGGGATTGATGCTGTATATGCATTTGCTGAAGAAGATTCCGCTTTGTGAAAAACCTTTGTATCTCATGCATTCCAATCCCTCTTGTCCCTCTCATTGTTTACACTGTTTGTTTGTTTGTTTTAGCATTTGTGTTGTGTGACTTCAAGTCCTTTCTGACCTATGGCAAGATTTGTTCAGAGCCAGTTTGCCTTTACCTTCCTCCGAGGCTGAGAGTGTGTGACTTGCACAAGGTCAGCCCGTGGGCTTCCATGGTTGAGTGGGAATTTGAACCCTGGTATCTCAGAGTCCTAGCCCAGCGCTCAAGCCACTACAGTGCTCTGCCTCTCTTTATTTTAGTTACAGATCTGTAATTCACCAATATGTTAAAGAAATCTAACAAGATCACTCTCTGATCATTGTCAATTAAAAAAAAAATAGTAAGAAGCAATGCATCAAAAAGCCAGCACAGTTTAACTCTGAACAAGTCAGCATACACAGAACTTAAAATCATAAAACTATGATTTAATGGATGAATTATCAATCATATATTTCAGCTTTTAATTAAAACAAACCTCAAAAGACTTCTAGAATTAAAAATCAATCCATCCCTGCAGTCTTTAACACTATTTCAATTGGAAAACAGAGTAGAAGGATGTTCTAAAATAACCTGCTCAGGGGACCTAAGCAAAGAACCGTTTTCCCTGCTCTTTGATTTCTTTTGAAATTGCTCCCTCCTTCCTGCCCCTTGTAATATACGATTATTTGTTTAATCAATATTTATTTTTCTCTCTAGTTTTCGTAGGGCTTTACTGAACGCATAACAAGCAGGAATCCAATCCTGAGTACCCTCTGTGTGTGTGTGTGCAGGTAAGGGAGTGCTCTTTCCTGGACGTGAAATCATATGTCTTTTCAGCCCCATCCATGCTTGCTCCGCTCTGCTCCCATTCTCTTGCTGGGAATGTATATTTATCCAGCCTGTATCCACAGCTGTGCTCTGTTCCCTTCACCATTTTTAGCAGCTTAACAGGTTTAATGAGCCATCAGTTCCATAAAAGCTTTTCACAAAGGCTTTGATTTTTTTTTTCTCCTCCCCTCTGTCAGGCACATGTCCAGATAAGAGATTTATAGCCTTGTTTGACGTAAAAGTCAATATTGTCTTTGCATAAAACAAAAACAAAGTTTAGAGAGACCTGCTTCCTGACCTTTCCAGTGTGGAGAAATCAACATGTTCTTCAGATTTTGGCGTGGGTGAAACGGGCAGGGGTAACATGAGCAACATTTTTTTTCCCCCTGGTGGTGCTTCTGTGCTTTTAAAGCAGGGGTGGGAATAGGCGTGCACCCTCAAAGCCCCTGGATCACAAACGCTGGCGAAATCAGTTAAGCAAGTGAGGAAAATAAAACAGAAAATCAAGCTGAATCAAAACTGGTGCTGCCCACTTGTTGATGGAGCCTTCATGTCTTTTCTGACTTACGGCAACCTTAAGTGATGGCATCGTTTGGTTTTCTTGGCCTATAAAATCCCGGGATTTGTAGTTTAGTAGCAGTTATTCTGTGAACCAATCAAGCCTGAACTCTCCCAGGAAGGAAGATGACTAAACTGAGGCTGTCATACTTTGGACATATCATGAGATGATGCAACTAATTGGGGAAAAAAAAGATTATTCTTGGCAAAGTGGAAGGCAGTAGGGAAAGAGAGAGACTGCATAATGAGGGGATGGACTCAGTCAAGGAAGCCCAGAGTTTGCAAGACCTGAGCAGGACTCTTGAGAGTTCTCTCATTCGTAGGGTTGCCACCACCATCACAAACATGGTTGGTGGGGACACAAGACTGGACCTTCTCAGTGGTGGCCCCTGCACTCTCCTTTCCAAGGGAAGCCAGCATGGTCTCCTCTTTGTTGTCCTTCCAGCAGCAGTCTAAAACCCTTTTTTATTCAGAAAGGCTTGAGAGTTTTTAAAGAACAGGCTAGGGGATGCTGTATTGTTTTAACCGTTGTTTTAAAGAGCTCTTTATATTTTTTAATTGCATTTTTATTCTTTATTGAAGTTTCATTGTTTTAATACTGTAAATGGTTTAATTCTATTTTAATACTTTTTGTGTATTTTTAATTGTATGGGTTTTTTTTAATTGTGAGCTGCTTTGAGTCTCAATTCTGGGGGAAAAGTGGGATATAAATAAATATAAGAAGAAGTCAAAGTTGACTTGGTGGCAAATGAGAACGCAGAGTTCTCTGCCAGGAAGCTCTAGTGTTGTAGTTCAGAGGACGGCACCTTGCCAAACTGGAAATCCCAGGATTCTACATGGTAGAGCCATGTCAGTTAAGGTGACATCAAACTGCTATAATTTTGCAATGTGGAAACACCCTAGGGAAGTCTCTTAATATGCAGGACATCTCTCCTAGAATCTCAGAACCATGTTCCGGCTGCTCCTGGATGACTCAACTTTGGCTGATATGGAGAAATATCATTGGACTCTACCAGATCTTTTGCCACAGGCAACCTCAAATACATCTGTCAGATGCCCTCATCCCCCACCCCGTCTTCTCTCGGAGCCAGGCAAACACTTTCTCTTTCTCTCTCAGCCACCCAGTCTTTTGTTCATACCTTTCCACAGAATATGCAGGTGCTTTTGTATGCCAACTGCCACTTATCAGATCTAATTTTTATAAACATAAGAAGACAGAAGCGGCACAAAGCAAGGCGCAGATGGAACGGTTGGCTCCAGTTGCAGCACGTGTGGATTTGGGGGACCTGTGTATTTGCATCTGTCCCCATGCATTGGAGGACAAGGAGAGAGAGAGAGAGAGAGAGAGGAAGCAAGTGGTTCTGAAAGTCAAACCTACAGGTAAGTCAGAGATCCTTTATGCTTTCTCATCAGTGGTACATCTTCTTGGACATGAATTTGCAATGGGTATTGATTTTTTCAGACTCAAAAGAAGGCTCCCGTTAAAAACTTGGAAAAGTTGCATTGTGGAGCAGAGAGAATGCAGCACCCTGTGCCTACACTGGCTGTGGATTCTGGGCACTGTAATCCAAAAATTAACTTTTCTAAGTTTTGCTTGTATTTTATTAATGCTTCTGCATGAAGGGTGAAATTTTAAAAGTAGCCGAAATAGTGGGACATCAGAGGATTAACTGGGACTTTTGCCTGCCAAATCAGGATAGTGGGAGGCTCTTCAGTGCCGTTATTCTCACCACCACCACCACCACCACCACCCCACAGCCACCCCCAAGTATGACCCAAGGTCAATTCCATGCATCTGCAAAGCAAAGTATGGGAAAGGGATATTGCTTTTAGATGGCAAGTCTTAGAATGCTGTCTGAGGTATTGTGGGAGCTGTCATCCCAAAAAGTGATTTTCCCCAAACTTAAGTTTTAGGAGGAAGGTGGTGAAAGCTCCTTCCGGTCAGATGACACTGGTGAAGCAGTGAGAAAAATAGTCTATTATGGCAGAAAAAATTCCCAGAACTGCATTTTTCCAGAGCCCTGTATCATCAAGAAAGTTTTGCCTGAGGGGGAAGTTATAGTGTGCTATGCAGGGCCCACCATGAACCTGGCAAGGATCTTAGAATATTCCCCAAGAATCATTGGCTGGGCACAAGTGTTTTGAGTTCCCTTTGCTAAACACACCTGGTTACATCCAGTTTGGGATGCTAAACAAGCTTGGTCTGGTTAGTATTTGGATGGAAAATCGCCTCAAAGGAATACAAGGATTATTTTGGTAATTTGGGGAAAAATCCTCCGTGAAATCCCGGAAACCCACCACTGCCATTTAGAGTTGATGTTGCTGGGCCGAATGAACTAATGGGCTCTCAGTATAAGGCACTTTCCTATGATGTTATAAATCTAGGAGTAGCATTGCCTGATTGAAAACTGGAGAAGTCTCCTGTTACCCTTAACAGTTGTGTAGAAGTAGGAATTTCAGTAGGAATTGCTTATCATGCAACTAGGTAACCAGCAACATGTGCTGAAATCTCCTCTTCTTCATAACTATTAAGGGTACAGGAGCCCTCTCCAGTTTTCAACCTGGCAAGCCTGTCTAGAAGGTTTGGAAAATACAAATGAGGTACAGAAGACCTCACTGGTAGAAGAGGAAGCAGCAGAACACTGTCAGAAATTTGTAACACAGCAAGACTTTGTTAGAAATATGATTGGACTCTGAGAGCTTTTTTTTTAATTCCCACCTCACTTATCAGTCAAGTATTTGGTAATCAAGGAAATTCTATTCAAAAATGGTTACTGTTCATTGAATTTATCAATACTTGAGCATAATGTCTGAGACCGCCTCCATATCACACTGGATTTTGGAAAGACACTCTTCAGACTAATGAGAACTAGCAAAAACTCTAATCCTAATTCACTGACTTGCTGCCTTGAAAAGGAAAAATGAGTTATTCTAAGAAATGAATTAATGTATGTTGCCTGTTGATTGAATCCCAACTATTCTTCTGTTCATGAATTATTTTGACAAAATTGTCCTATTGGTCATGAAAAATAAAATTGTTTTTCTCCCAACTCACTCCACAGTTTCTGGAATTTCTCCAAGATCTGGGGGTAACGAGCTGACAACCTCCAGAGGACTGAAGACCTCAAGAGAAGAAAGTTCTTCCTAACAAGATGGCCGACATCCTATAATGGAAGCCTTTGATAATTCATCATCCAAACAGCTGTGCCTCCAAGCAGCCAATGTGACATCTACTCCAGTTCTAGACATCCCCTACTTTCTCTGCGAGACCCTGACGGCTTTGCTGTCCATTGTGGGAAATCTTTTCATCTGCGCTGTCATCTTGCAGAACAGGAAGTTACGTGCTGTTGTCACCAACTACTTCCTGGTCTCACTGGCCATGGCAGATTTCTTGGTGGGGGCCGTGGCCATTCCTTGTGCTGAGTTTACGGAGTTGGGTTTGCCGCAGTACAGGCCGCAGCTGTGCCTCATGATGCTTTGCACATTGTTGGTGTTCACGCAAGCCTCCGTCTTTGGCCTGCTAGCCATCGCTGTGGAGAGGTACATCTCCATCATGAGGCCCTTCCAGTACAAGTCCTTGATGAGTCCTCGCAACTCCCTCTTGGTGATCTTGGCCTGCTGGGTGCTGGCTATTCTGACTGGCCTTTTGCCCCTGATGGGGTGGCACAAGCCATTGCCAGCTGATGGGGAATGCTTCTTCAACAGCATCATCAAGAACACGTACATGGTCTACTTCAACTTCATGGCGTGCATGTTGGCGCCTTTGTCAGTCATGATGGTGCTGTACGGACGGATCTTCTTGGAGGTCAAGCGCCAGATCCGTAAGGTGGCCGAAGGAGAGGTAGACATCAGCGCTCAAGAGAGGCGCCGGATCATTATTCGCAAGGAGCTCCAGACGGCCACCTCACTCTTCATCATCGTCTTCTTCTTCACTGCCTGTTGGCTTCCACTCCACATCCTCAACCTTGTTATGCTCTTCTGTCCCACCTGCTGCATCCCTAACCAGCTCTTGCTGACCACCATCATTCTCTCCCATTTCAACTCTGCCATCAACCCCATAGTCTATGTCTTCCGCATGAGATCATTCCGGAAGGCCTTTGAAAGCACCTTGTCTTGCATTTGCCGGTCCACCACTGTGGGTGTGCTTTCAGGATCCGAGGCCATCCAGTCCAACACGTCAGAGGTGCTGGTCTTTCGAAATACCTCTCTGCCTGGGAATTGACTTGCAAACTCTGATGTCTTTCCAAATGAGGAAACCCATAACATTTACCAGAGCTCTAACAGTGGAAATCACTTCATTGGAGTCCTGATGGAGGGTGCAAGGTATTATAAAAATGCTGCAGACAGACAGGCAGTTTAGAATATGCAACAAGTAAGGCTGGATGCCCTGAGCAAATCTGCATGCTTCCCTCCTTGTATTCTTGCAAAATTTCTTTTGGTTCTATTACTCATGAAAAGGTCAATTTCCTAGGAAAGGGCTCCCCGCCCCGCCCGCCCCCCCACTGCCATGTCTGTGTTGCCAGGCATTCTTTATTATGAAGGGATGCCCCCTATTAAAGGGTTGGAAAGCTTTTTCTTTTTATATAGACTGAATAAGATCCCCCCCCCAAAAAAATCCCATATTTTTTCATGTGAGCTGTTCGTAAAGACAGAAATGTGTGCATGATGTAATTTATAAATGTGCACAATTTGTTAATTTTACAGGGAAAAATGTGGCTAAGTGGACTGATATCAGTCCTTTCATTTGCTGTTTAAGTGGATTCCAGACTTGTTAACAGATACTTTCGGACTGTCAACCCTGTGTGTCATGAATTTCAACTGTCCTTTGCTGCTGCCCCCCCGCCACCGCCATCAAAGGGCACACCTTGCAACTGAGAACCTTGCTGAGCTACTTTTAAGTCTTCTAGGATTTTGATGTACTTTAATCCCACCTCCCTCCAACTTGTCAAGCATACTTTTCTACCATGAGGGATAGAAACTTAATATTTTTTTTAAAGTGGAAGCCAAGATTTTCTGGAAATGGAACTTTCCCACCAGTGTCATGTCTTTTCTTTCTTCTTCCTCCTTCACCTCCTGGCCTGTGGAATTGCAGCACATGAGCTGCTGAGCATCAAACTGACCTTAAGTACCAAATGGGGACCAGAGCTTAGCCGTCTGTCAAGAGGGAAAGCTCTGAGCTAATTCCATGTTCTGTGGCAAGGGATGGCTCTTAGGGAAGCCTATCTGTCTCCCCTTTAGCTCTGTTTCATCTTCAGTGTGGGAATAATTTTAAAACTAGCTGACCTTATAAGGCTACTGTAAAGATTTCTGAGCCAGCGTACGCAAGGCATTTGGAACTTTTCAGAGAAACGCAATAAGCTCTTGTTGTCTTTCTCCTGGCAGACAAACCTTTGGCAACAGACTTTGCTTGGAATGGAAAGGACTTTTAATGAGATGCAGGCTGTGTTTTTAAGTTTCAGATGGTTGATACTTTTATTCTTTTCTGCTGACAAGCTGGAATGTGTCCAGAGGAGGGCAACCAAAATGGAAAAAGGCCTGGAGTCATGAAGCCCTACAGGCTTAGGGAGCTGAGTATGTTTAGCCTGCAAAAGAGGAGGTCAGGAGCTGACATGATAGCCCTGTATAAATATTTGAAGAGATGGAGGATGGAGCAAGCCTTTTCTGTTGCTCCAGGGACTAGGACATGGAGCAGTGACTTTAAACTTGAGGAAAAGAAATCCCACCTAAACATTAGGAACAACTCTTGTCAGTAAGAGCAGTTTGACAGTGTAATATGCTACCTTGGATTGTGGTAGAGTCTTTTTGGGAGGTTTTTAAACACGCTATTGAATGAGCTATTGAAAATGTCCCAGAATGCTGCAAACCAACATTGGGGATGACAAGATGTGATGGACTTGTAAGAAGGTGAAAAGTTACCATCTAAGATTTATATGTTAATCCAAAAAATAGTAAAGGTGGATTTTGTAATGTTGCCAAAAATATTTCTGGGCATTATGGATAAAGAATTGGACAGTAAATATGGATTACTTCTTTGATACATGAAAACAGCAGCAAGAATATTGCTTGCTTGAACTTGTAAATTGACAGAGGCACCAGTGCTGGAAGAATGGATTGCTATGGTCCCTGAGTTAGTCCAAATTGTCAGATAGCATGAGTTTTAAAGGATAAGCTAATTGAAGACTTTCTGAAAGACTGGAAACCATTTACGGATTTCTTGAGCAACAAGAAATTTTAATGACATAATAATCTGTTTATGGTTTATTAATATTTTGAAGTATTATTTAGCCTGATTTATAATGATAAAATTTTTCTTCTTTTTTATTTTTCTTTTCATTATACCTAGGATTGTGGCGGGGAGCATAGCCCTGAAGTGTTTTAATTATATGATTTTTTTCTTTTCTTTTCTCTCCCTCTCTTTTCTTCTTTCTGGATTTATATTACTTTGTGAATTAGACTGTTAGTATTAAGAAATCAATTAATCAATAAAGGAATTGAGCTGTGTTGGGTGCACAAAAACACTCACAGAGAAACTGTATTCCTACAGATACCTCCATCTTTTGTGGTGCCATTTTGGGTAATGGCTAGATATGGACCCTTGGTCTGAGAACTGGTTTTGCTGTTAGTATGTAGGTCATGAATGGAAACCAAAAGGGCCCTGCATTTCTTACTGGTGGCTGGAGTTAGGGTTGCCAGGTACAATAAAGGACAGGTCTTCTGTACCTTTAATAATTATCAGGAAGGAGGAACTTGCTGTAATTCCCTCTTCTACTCAACTGTTAAAGGTACAGGAGCCCTGCCCCTGATTTCGCACGGCGTTGAGAGTTAGGGCTGCTGGGAACTGTAGTCCAATAACATCTGGTTGGCTGCATGATTCCCATCCCTGACCTATGTTGTCCATCTGACATTGTTTTAACCAGTTAACACTTCTCAGTTTCACTATTGTGAGCAAGGAAAGAGTAAAACAGATTCTCGTCCACTCTTCCCTTGCCTGTCACTCATTTTGTAAACTGGCTGGCAGCTACATGAACAGTTGCGTGCAGACTCTCCACAAGAGGGCACAGCAAGACTTTCCGAACATTCGAGGTTTCGCAGAGAGAAAATTGAGTATTAGCTAGACTGCCTTGGGGGTAGATCCTTGGAGAGAGGAACGAAATTGCTTCTAGTCATGCCACAAAGATACAGATGTAAAATTATTTTCTAGACAACCTTTTCTTACAGCTAAGCATGCTTCTCCTGTCCAGGCCAGACCGCAAATACTTTATTGCTGGGATTGCCTGTCAAGAAGGCAGTGCTCAGCCTGACATACAGTGTGAACGATTAAGCGGTTGGGAATGATATTTGAGGGGACTACAGCCTCTAGAATCCCTTATCTTGCATGGCCAGTGCCGGCGCAGAATACATTCACTACTGGCACCTGTTTGACCTGCCAGGGTTCAACTCTGGAATGTACAAAGTAAGAACAGATTAAAGGCACCTGAGCATGTGCAAAGTATCTTGACAACTGCAAGTTGTATACAAGGGAGTTAGCAGAGATGGCTTATAGCCCAAAGGGTGCCAATTTTAGTGAGATCTGAAACCTAGAACCTTTTTCCCTGGAAAGGAGACACTGCTGTTGAATTATCTCAGACAACTCCACATATCTAGACTGAAGGAGACAGAGTGCTTGGTTCAAAGTGGGCTCTGGAGACGTGGGTATTTTCTTTCCTGTGCAAATGAGCTACTCTGAAAAAGAAGATCGTAATTTAGAATCTGCAGCATCCAGTCTCAGATCAAGGCATCACTTTACTGCTGTGTTTCTTTCCCATCTTGGTTATTAATGAAGCTTGCACACTTGCCAAGAATCGTCAGACTGTCTTCCGGCAATAATGCATTAGGACTGTGAGCTGGTCTTGATTTCCAGTCCCTGTTATAAAAAAACAAAACAAAACCCAGGCAGTCCACCCCAGAGATGGATGCCTCTGACCAGGCACTGTGGAAAAAAAAACTGACCCGGTCCTCAGGGCAGACTGAAGGAAACAGATGGAGGTCTGTTAGTTGCATCCAGAAAGTTTGGCCATCCTGTTGGCTGGATGGGAAAAGAAGGGAGAGGGTCCATCCCTGTGTAAAACTTGCTGTTTCTCAACTTGCTCATATGAGGCTATGTTTGCACCCATAACTACCCCAAGCAACTCCAGTGGAACGCAAAGAAGTCAGAGAAGAAGAAAACAACATTCTTTGCTGCCCTCATTGTTACAGTTTAGGGCTGAAAAGCATCCTAAACTGAGATTGACCAGATTCGTCTGAGTCTTCCTGCATCATCATTCTGTCAGCTACCCAAGTAGTTTATGGCCCTGAGCACCTCAGAAAACCAAGAAGCCTTGACTCTGCATCCAAGCAAAGACTACTTATGTGGAACTGGATCACCCTCCTGGACCATCTCCTGAATTTCACATGTCAACCAGCGAATCAGCGGGATCACCAGCTCTAGCAGCCAGAAAAATCCCCCTTTGTTAATTCATGCTACTGACTATTCTTGGCAGAACTGGGGCAACAGTGAGGTGTAAGCAATTACAAGTTACCTTTTTAAAAAATGAACCCATAACTAAGCACATTTTAAAAGGAGGCCCTAGGAAAGAAGTCACTTCACTAGTGCAACAACTTACGTTTTCTAGTTTTAAATATTCAGAAACATTTTTACAGACATTTCCTCCATCCTAAGGCTGACTGGTCAAAAATAACACAAAAGCAACAAGTAATGTTACTTTTAAAATACTATCCCAATTTAGGACAATGAGTTATTTTCCAAAGATTGCAGTGATTAATAGCAACTTTTAAAAAAATATGCGACTTTCGGTAGTTTTGGACTTCCCATTCCACCCTCGTCTTCGTATACCTCTCAGAGGACCTGCCCCTCACTTCACGATCTGGTGTTATCTCTTGTCTCCTGATCAGCCAGAGCCAACACCCCCTTCTCTTTTTCTTCCTGAATTAATCATCAGGGCTCCACTGTCTCCCCATTTCCTGAACAGAAGTTGTCGCCTCTGCAAAAACCTCTGATGCTTTGAAATCCGAGCCCCGGCATGTGCTAAACTCGAGCTGCAGTATTGAGCTTGGCCTTCTTGGATGGATGGATACTCGAGGGTGGGCCATGATTGGGGGGGGTCAGGAGAGATGAGCAGCTGGGTCTCTGATACATTCATTCTCTCATTGTCCCCTGGGTTGTATTTAAATCTGAGTTTGGAAAGCCTCACTTACTATGTGCTACTCTCCAGCTTACAAAAGGGAGGTGGAATTAAAGTTATGCTAAAGGTATCATTAGATGGTGGGGAAATCTCCCCTCCCCAGGCCAACCGCAGTAAAGATACTATGAGGCTGAGCCACCATTCATTGTAGGTTATGTTTACAAGGAGTCTGGCACTTCTAATCATAATATTTATCTCTTATCCACTTCTCCGTGTGAATCAAGATGGGGAAACAACAACAGATGAAAATGCAACAAGAGATTGAATGTATAACTCCAAGTGTAAAAAATATGGAACATTTAAAAGAGCATATAAATATACATGTTAAAAACTATCGATTCATACTTTAAAACTCAGAATTTTAAAAATCATTTGGATAGGTCTGCTGGAAGAAGCTGTTGTTTTGAACTCAAGGAGTGTATCCAAAACTCCTCTGGTAGGTCATTCTACAATCTGGGGGCAGTTGAAGAAAGTGTCTTCTGGGCAAGAGTTTTCAGCCTGATTTTGGCTAACTTGAAGTAGATGTCTTACAGGGGACCTTAGAGTATGAGCTGGATTATGTGGAGAGGGTGATGCTGTAGGAAGACTTGTTTTAAACTCATTCATGGATGATCTGGCATGAAGAATGAGATCCTGTGTTTGCTGAGCACCAAAAATTATTTGAGGTGGAAATGAATAAGATAACTCTTAACTGAGCTACACTTTAGTAGAAGTGAGTATACAGTGAGGTGATTTGGGATTAATACTATCCCAACTTTGCTTATATGCTGATGGGATCTCAGCTGACATACCAAGGGATCACACATGTGACCCTGCCATGCTATGCTATGCCCATCTATGATACAACCACACTAGGAGTTCTGGTCACTGCACTCAAAAAAAGAAGACTGCGGGGTTGGAAAAGGTGTAGAAAAGGACAACCAACACGATCAAGGGTCTGGAGCAACTTCCTTACAAGGAAAGGCTGCAACATCAAAGATTATTGACCATCAGGAAAAAAGCAAGTGAGATGAAACAGAAACAGGAGCAGAGATGGAAAAGGAAGACCTCCTGCTTTGGAGGTCTTTAAACAGAATTTGGATGGCCATCCCATGGGTACCTGCATGAACTTTTTAAGATCTGCAGGTGAGGCACTTCTCTTTCTCCCACCATCTTCATTAGGATGGTTGCTGGGAACACAGAAGAAGGCCTTCTAAGTGGCTGCTCCCACACTTTGGAACTCCTTTCTTAGGGAGCTGTGTATTCTTGCATGGCAGGGAGTTGGACAAGATGGTCCCTCCCAACTTCAAAGGCACAGGATGCATACCACTGGACACATAATGAGAGATGGTTGAAAGGCAGAAAACCCGGCAGCCCTGTCTATGTCACCCTGAGTGTCTGGGACAGTAGGGCAGAAATATTTGCCTCTATTTCTACCATGACTAAAACATCTTGGGTCGCCCCATGAAGCCTGGCCTTCTCTCCTGCGAAGAATCTTTTGACAAATCCATCTGTCTCTATATAAAATTTCTCCCTCAACTGGCAGTATGCTTTTGCTGCAAGCAATAAACTGATTGTCCCCTTGGGAGTAATTGATACTTTAAGTAAATTGTTTTTGAGCAAAGCTGCAGCTCCGTAAAACATAACTGTTCAGACTTACGGGGTGGTAAAAGGTTTGTCTTGTATCAAAGCAACACAAAGTCACTTTCAGAGGCTGGGGAGGATTCAGGTTTCATTGGGAAGAGCAGGGAAGAGAATGACAGCTGGGCTTGAAGAATGAGCTCATGGTGATGGGTGAAACTGACAGGGAGGAATAGATACTAGGCATAACAGTCAGCACAGAATGAAAAACAGGAAGAAATAAAATTATAAAGTATGCCCCAGGATTACAGGGAAAATAACATGGGAAAAATTCTGATTCAAAGACTTACAACATTGTTAATTAGGAAACCTACTTGATTAAAAATATAGTGTGAAATACTAACATCAGGACAATTTGTTTACATATCACTGAGATGGTTACCTTAATACTGAACTGAATGAAGAAAATCCTCAAGATCCCAATCTGATGAGAGTTTCGTGTTAGGTACAAGCAAAATTTCTTTTGTTTCACCCCCAAGTTTAATTCTGAACAGGACAGTGGAAGTTTTTAAGTGACTGGGGATTCTTTTGAGGAACCAGGGAGAGCAAACTACAAAACAAAATACCCACCACAGCCTTCACCTGCCATTGAGTTAAATTTTACAAGGAAAACATCTACCACCAACTTATTTATTCAGAGTGTGTCAGCAATAGCCATATGGACCCAAAATAACATCGCCTCTGTATCCTTTGTTTGCTGGATCCAAACACAGAAGGTGGTTCTGCTGCAGTTATAGTCAGTGATAGGTCAGTGGACAAAGTAATATGGCAAACAGCAGGCTATAAAACTATGGGGAGAAGGTGATCATCCAAGCTGGAAGAGTAAAGAAAAAGACAAGCTACAGACTTTTGGGTGTTTTTCTTTCCTTGCCTTGCTGTCTTTAGCCACAACGCAATTTCAAGGTTCCAAGGCCAAGATTCAATAGTGTATTCTGACATCTAATGCCAGTGGAATTGGGGTCTTTTCCCCCCATCACTGCAGCTCTTTGTGACACTAAGCCTGCTCCAAAAATATTCCCAGCCCTCCAGCTTCAGTTTTTAAGAGTACATAGGGTTACGGACAGGACAAGTAAATCATAACTTTGAGTACAGGGGAAGTATATCCTTAGAACCTGACCCACAGTTGGGGACAGCCCAGCTGCCTCCTAATCACACATCTCCTATCCCCTCCAGTGCCACCAAAATTTTGCCAGATAAAAAAGTCTGTGTCAGAAAAGAAGCAGACCCAGAAATTTAACAAAAGTTTATTTAAAAAAAAAGAGCAAAATAAAAGCGTATAGACCATATTCCAGAATATCATGGAAGTTTGAGGGTGATGGAAAATTTGTAAGTCAGCTTCTCAAGAATACTAAACAACTTTCCTTCATCAGGATATTGTACTGATGCACATGAAAAGCCAATGGAGAACAGACAGCTCACAGCGAGATGCTGATGAGTCTATTGGTGCTGACCTTGAAGATAACATCTTGCTAAGCCAGGCACTGATGTTTTCTTAACTCTCATTACTTCCCAGCAATAAGGGGGTTCCTCAGCACCACAATGACCGAATCACCTCGCAGGAACATCTTAGAGATGTAGCGATCCTTGTTGACAGGTTTTGATTTCTTCTTGCCCTTACCGCTCTTGGGTACCTCCGTCCACATCTCCTTGACATTCTCCAACACCATGTTGCAATGCCTAATGGGAAAAGGATTCTGTTACCCATGTAGGAGGCTCCCCTTCCCACTTTTAACAAACAGGGAGGGAGCAGAATTCTTCCAATGCTACTGCCAAATGGCACCCTGACCCCATGTATAGGCATTCCTCAGTTAACAAAGCCTCTGACAAAGAAGCTCCTTTTTAAGTCTTTTTAAATTTGTCCACTTTTTCTTCTTGTCCTGACTAGGCTGGAAGGCTTTTTTTTAGCAGCGTCAGCTCTGGAAAGATGGCAAAGGAGGGACAGAGAAACACAGACTTCCGTGCTGTGTTGCAGTGGTATGTCCACAGTGGACAATGTGATAAACAAAACTTGAGGCAGAAAAGAGTAGGATTCTATTCTAATTGATCCCTTGTAGTTATGCCTGGCTATAAAAGCATGGTAGATAGCAGCTACCTCCTGAATCTCTTACTCAGAGATCAGATAAGCCTGCCTAACTAACTACCATCAGCATGTTTAAAAGGCACAGATCTCTAAGTCTGGCCAGCAAAACAGAAATGTAAATCAAACAGAAAAGCGGAGGTTGGTGAACGTTTTAAAAAATCATCTCTGGAGCTTCAAGTTGTCTCTAGAAGGTTCAAAGTGTTTTTGTTCACTTATGCAAGGCTTACAAGACATGGTTCTTCCATTTCAGAGGTGCACATGGTTCATTTTGAATTTTAAAAATGCTGAAACATGTTGAACTGCTCTTCTTTTTGAGATGGAGGAACCTATCCTTATTCTTTCCATATTATTTCTGCTAAATTTTCTGTTGCAGAAGCAATGCCCAGCAACACATCTATTTCTTTAACTGAGCTATACCTGTATTACTGTTTGAAGTGCTCCAGAAAAATGCTCAGGAACCTACCAGTGGAATCTCCAAGGGAAACCAGTCAACACTGGGATCTATGTAAGAAACGTTAAACAGCTGGAAGTTAGCAACTTAATTATAAATCTAAAATTTAATCTAGCAACATCTGTTTCCATTCAGGCAATGCAATATACTGACTAAAATAATTAATAAATATCCAGGAAGAGGCCTGAGGAAGCCATAGGAGAGCTCCTACCTGTCAAAGGCCTTGACACGCCCGAGGAGTTTCTTGTTGTTGCGACAATTGATTAGCACCTGAGTGTTGTTTTTGACTGACTGTGTGAGGACAGAGAGCGGTCCTGTGTTGAACTCCTCTTCTTCTCGCTTCTGTAGCTCCTCTGGGGTCATTTCACTCTTGGGCTTGTTTAAGAGGCTCCTGAGGAAAAAAGAAAGGTACTTGAAAAACTCCAGAATTACTCCAGAGGGTAATTAGACCCAGCTACTTGCAACTTAACAAAAGCAATCTCTAGTAGTGATACAACCCTTCCTCCTGACCTGAGCACTGGGGTGGGAGTGAGATCCTAGTTACCAAGCATCATTATTCTTCATCCCAAACAATTTAAAAGGGTGGTGGCACCTTTTAAACAGGCATCTAATTTGCTGCCCATGAGGACTGCCAGAGTGAAAACTGGAGAGAACTCCTATTCCTTTGTGGTGTTATAGAACAGGGGATCTGAACACGTATGTCTTGTCACACAGCCAGGTAATAAGCAAAACATGCGGAAAATTCCCTCTTCTACACTACCATATAGGAGTCCTCCCCATTTATCGCCATGGCAGCCACAGAGAAGAGCAAGGGTAGGAAATACGGAAGCAAGGCACTGCTCGCAACAAAAACAAAAAAAAAAAGAGAGAAATTCAAGGGCTCTAATTGGCCACGCTAACTAGCCACACCAACTTAGGACTGCCGAAAAAAGACCTGTAGGCGTAACCCCGCTGTTCTCTACCCGCCCACCTATTCAGAAAGGAAACAGAAGCCAAAAGTTTTCAATAGGGGCGCCTGTTGCGATATTTAGGGGACGGAGGGGGTGATACCTCCCCCCACTCTACAAAAAGACTTCCCCCCTTACTCCCCAACGAGTCTCCCTGACTCGCAAATCTGCCTTCTTACATGATGGCTCAACAACTCTTTCAATAACAGCTGACTGGCGCGGAGGAACTCCGGCACATCCGCTAACGGATCTTCTTCAACTCCGGCACATCCACTAACGGATCTTTTTCAACTCCGGCACATCCACTAATGGACGCGTTTCGCTTCAGTAACTGCTGACTGGCGTGGGGCAACTCCGGCACATCCGGTAATGGATGCTTTTCACTTCCGGGTTACCCGGGTCGCGCATGCGTCTTGCCTATACTTCGAAGTAGGGCCAGACCTCAGGCTCCCGCCGGATTGTCTGGACGGCTACAGCTACGGCGAGCGAGAGGAGTGAAAAGACTTCGCGGCGAGTTTTTTTTTCCCCCTTTTGACTTCCATTTATTTAGCTGTAGTGGCGGGTCGGCTGAGGTTGTAGCGGGGAGAACCTTAATTCGGCCATTCTGCATCATAAGAAGGTTTTGTTGCCTTTTTGCAAAGAGAAAGTCAGTATAGAATGGGTGGTCAGGGCGTGAGAGGAGGACAGAGACTTTGTAGCCGGTAATGAATAAGTAAATCCCCCAAAATAGCAAAGGGAGCAAGCCCAGATCCATATTCCTGTAGAATGCGTTTGTTAATCCAAAGCATAAACCAAAAACTTAAACCTAAGAGGAAAAAATATAGTGAACGGGATGACTTCTGTCATGATCTATTACAATCACAGGCCATGTCCGCACTAGCCTGTTATAGCGCTATGATTCCACTTTCAACATCCTATGGAATGCTGGGGTTTGCAGTTTCGGGAGGGGCCGGCCGGCCCCTCCCGAAACTGCAAACCCCAGCATTCCATAGGATGTTGAAAGTGGAATCATCGCGCTATAACAGGCTAGTGCGGACATGGCCACAGTCCACCTTTTCCCCAAGGAAATCCAACTGGTGCACCTGTGCTTCTCCTTTTTCATGCCCCCTTTTTAACGACAACCCTGGGAGGTAGCGCCTTTCCGCACTACCCTCTTACAGCGCTATTATTCCCCTGTTAACGTCCTGTGGAATCCTCTTGCAGCCTCTCAAGGCCTCAGAAATCTATGCCAGAGTGGTTTCCCAGCCTCCCGCATCAAGCGGGTTTTTAGGGTCTGCAAAAAAGGAGGCTAGTGTTTGGAGGGGCAGCAGAATTCCGCAGCTCCTGCCCTGAGCTTCCCAGACCCCGAAGCACAGTATTGCCAGAAACAGCACAAGGTGCTGGTGCTGATCTGTAAAGTAACGACAGTAGCCTAGAGCTGGGCAAAGGCTGTTTCCGTGCTCTTCCTGCCTTGCAGGCTCCCCAAATCACCCTTTTTCTGCCCACTCCCTGTGAACCTACTTAGGTTCCTTAGTAGGTCTTCACCTTATAAAGCAGACCTGCACTCTTTAAGGTCAAAAAAGACCTGTTTTTCAACTTCCGACCGCTTCTCCCTTTTGCCTGTGTGTTTGTTTTTGTCATTTGGAGTTTGAGCACCCTGTGGAGATCCTAAAGGATCCTGGGGCAGAAAAAGTAGCTTTGCTGCAAACACATATCCCGCAGCGGTGACGCTTTTTGGCTCTAAGACATAATGATAAAAAAAATATTTACAATTTAAAATGGTGAAGTATATCTAGCGAACGTGGTAATATTTTTCACATTTTTGGATTATTGAGCTTTTTATCTGCTGCTGCTTTATAGTTTATCTTGCTTCAAAGTTTCGGACAGGTAGGATATTTACTCATATACATGAATACATATGGTTACTCGCCCGCGTAAATACTGTCACCCAGTTACTGTTATAATTATTATCAGTTTGTGATCCTTGTTATGACATAATCTTTATATTCAAAATAAAATGCAACACCAATTTTCTGAAACACATCAATCAGTATCTTTATTTAACTGGGAACGATCCACATAGCAAAATTTAATACAAGGTTTGTGTTAGCAAGAACTTAGAGTTCATTCCATGGGACTTCTGCCTTCCATGCAAACATAATTCATATCAGTGTGTTCCTACGTAACAAATGTTTGTGCTTATGCGGTTTTGTGCGGGAGGTACACTTGGTGGATTGCTTCCTTATTTTCAATTCTCAACTGGAATTTGGAAATAATGTAGTTAAACAAAGCATCTCTACAATTAGCCCAGATATTTGAGATTTCCTATTAAAAATAATCCAGGTTTGTATGGAAAGTATCAGAAACATAAACAGTTTCCTTTCTTGAGTATGTTATACACCATTCCCTATCATCAGCTCCTTGCCAATTCTTGAACAAAAATGCACATTAAATAAGAATTATCGAGTAATATAAATTGCACTTTGTTTCCTCAAGCCTTGCTTCCCAAAGATCAGCTTGCATCAAGAATACTTTAAGTCTCAATGTTTACACTATTTAATATTTGGACTGCAAGTGATGTGGTTGTTTTATTTATTTTTTCTGCAAATGAAATAAAGTCACACAGTCAATACACACACTGTAGCAATTCATTAAGGGCAACACTATAATTCTCACAGCAAAAAGCTAGCAAAAAAGTATACTACATGTTGATTGCTTCTCAATCCCTTTCAAACACACTTTACTCAGTTGAACTTGCATTCGGCACAGGGGTATAAAGCAATGAGGCAAAGCACGCTTACTCAAAAAGAAATCGGAAATCAGAAATCAGTGGATGCTGGAGCTGGATTCACACACTGGTTAAGCCAGTTCATACTTAATTCACTCTTTTCTGACAAACTTTTTAAAAATTAATCCCATCGAATCAGTTTGTTGAAACTTGCCTTCAGATGCTTAGGGTCCTCACAATCCTTAATGTTTTGGATCTTACACCTGGGATTTGATTTGTATTTTTTGGGTTGGTGAATAGAGAACAAGAATCCTCTTTGTCAACTCAAGATTTGAGGCTCTTCCAGTGAAAACTGATTGGCAGATTCCAGGCAAACAAAACGCTGCAACAATTAATTGCCGTAAGTTGCAGTGACGGCCACTCCTGTACTTTTGAAAAAACAATTACGAGGTAAATTCAGGGAGGGCTAGTCTGTTAAGTGGCCACATTGGCCATAACAATTAGATATACCGTGCTTCTGATCAGAAACAGTATACCTCTGATTACAGGATGTTGTGAGAAAAAAACAAAAGATGGCTACTGTTCTCATACCCAGAAGCTGTGAGCTTTCTTGGGGTGTCTGAGGTTCGCAGTTGCTGGAGACAAAATGCTTGACCAAATGGACTTTGAGTCTGACCATGCAAGGCCTGGCTGATACTTATTGCCAATCTCTCCAAGACAAGAAATGTGGGTTGCTTCCTTCTGGGGCAAGCTGTTGAGGTATGTAGACCAACACAAGGTGGGCAATCCATGCTCTTGAGCTCTGGTCCCTACTCTGTATGCAGGGATGCTTGCGCAGGGATTGTTGTGGTATGCCTTCAAGTCATTTAAGCCCTAAGGTGAACCTATGATGGAGTTTTCTGGGGCTGAGAGTTGTTACCCAGTGGGTTTCCATGGCTGAACAGGGAATCAGACCTGCTCAAACCACTATACCATGCTGGCTCTCCATAGGGTAGGGGTGAGGAATGAGAATGTCTATGTTGCCCTTTCCTGGGGTACTATTGCTGAAAGTTTGAAGGGCTTTACCTTTACCTTCCAAGTGGTGATCCTGTAATGCTAAAATCAGATTTGAGATTACCTTAATAGCCTTAGCTTGGCACATCGTTTGTTAGGCAAACTTGAAGCAATATCTTGCCACGGGAACTAACAGAGATTTGTAGAAGGCCTGGGACCTCGTAAGAGTTGTAATCCAATGCATCTGGAGGACATCAGGTTAGGGGAAGGCTTTTCTGATGGGGCTTAGGATCACAACCCAAGCAGTGTAAATCCTGTTGCTGAGAGTAATCTCACGACTGAATCACAGCCCAGCAGAATTAAAGATTTACAGGATGGTGATTCAGCCATTTCAAACTCCAGTCCTACCAACATATATCCAAAGTGAGAAAACAGTCAATATTCGGCAGAAAGAAGTGAATACTTATATAATAAATTTGGTTCCACTGGTGTTAATCAGCACCTATGAAGGGGATGGTTTTCAGATTAGGTTGTTAATTAAAAGTGCTAGAAAGGCAAAGTTGGAAAAAGTACTGTTGAAAATACACAGAGATGTATGGAAATAATTCTACTGCATACCTCCTGAGGCAGTTCTGTCGCCCCTTAACCACATAATCTCAGTTTTTACTCCAAAAGCAATGGGAAAACAGTGGTTCAACCTATGTCAGAATGTTGCTGGCTTCTGTGTGCCCCGAAGCTACGTTAAAAGAAGTGAGTTTATATTGGTACACACACCAATGGATGCACTTGTCTCCACCAGAAAGGACAGAAAATGAAAAGGAGCAACTGGATTAGATAGGAGTCCAAATTTGTCCAGAGGCTTCTCACGATGGATGGACATCAATACAGTCTGGTTGTTCTAACTCTGACGCATAGAAGATCTTTGGATTCGAAGATTGCCAGGCAAAATGTTTTGTTTCGTGAGAAGGCTGTAGGGGAGAATAGGATAGTCAAGGCTGACTTGGATGAAATGGAGCTCCGTAGTTCTGAAAAGTGAAATAGCTTGGGAATTCTGGGAAAAGTTGTCCAGGGAAACCTCCATGGAGGAGATTTCCAGCGCATTTTGATGGGAGGCCAGCTTGCAGGTTAAGCGGCAAAGCATGGTGGTGCCTCTGAGACAAGACGTAACTTGTCTGGCCTGCCACAAAGTTGACAGAACCAGAGTCCAGATGGTCAGGTACAGAGAGGCCGCAGGGCATGGCGGAAGCCAACATGGTTGCGGAAACGTGTTGTTGATTCCCATAAGGGCCTTCTCCTCCATCTGTCTGTCTCTCCATCGCTGTAGGAGCTGTGGTCTGATGGGGCAACACAGAAGAGAAGGAGCTGGTAGGATGATGACTTAAGAAAGTTGAGGAGGCACCATAGAGAGGAGGAAGGGGCCAGTAGAAGGATCCGGTAAGCGTCACCCCAGCCGACGCTAGCTTAGCTCCTTTCCTGAAGGCCAGCTTGGCCCGGGAGGCAGGCGACCTCCTCCTCAGCTTGCCGGTGGCACCTCCAATGAAGACGTCCTCCTCGCTGGAAGGGTCCAACATCCAGTAGTTGCCTTTGCCAGGGTCATCATAGTGCCGGGGCACCTTGACGAAGCATTTGTTGAGGCTGAGATTGTGGCGGATGGAGTTCTGCCACCCTTGCTTGTTTTCTTTGTAGTAAGGGAAGTTCCTCATGATGAACTCATAGATGCCGTTGAGCGTGAGGCGCTTCTCTGGGCTCTGACGGATGGCCATCATGATCAAGGCGTTGTAACTGAAAGGCGGTTTCTCGTCTTTCCCCTGCCTTTCCCCTGAAAGATCCTCTTCTCTCAGTCTCGGGTGTTCTTCCGCGCCTGCCGCTCTCACCACTGCCACGGTCTCCTCTTCCCCCAGCGGTGATGACAGAGCTCCCCGGGGAGCGTTGCTTGAAGCCACATCTTGGAGGAGGTTGGTGATGCTGAAGGGTGATTTCAGGACCCAGCTGTTTGCATTTAACCCTTCCATTGCTGACAAGAAAAGGTGGATGTAGCTGAGTCTTCTTCGGTGCAGGCAAGAGTCAACAGTCCCGGCTAACCTGTCCGGCAATCCACTAGAGACTTTTCCCCTTAAAGATGGACCACCATAACCCCTCCCAGGTCAGCCACTGCCATTGCCACCACCAAGTGCCCTCTCTTTTTAACCAATCAAGTTGGCGGCTGTCTTGCTGTCTAGCCAATTGCTTCTGGGCAACTTTGCTGTCCACGCCCTCTCTTTCCGTGTTTGCTCAGGAGTCATGGGATGGAATGCATTACTCTCTGACCAAGGGAGATCTCACACCCTGGTGAGATTAGCGTGGATCTAATTCAGGAAGAAGTGTGCAAGAAGGGTCCTTAGGCCAGACGTTGGTAATAATGGGAATTAGCATTTGTCCTTCATAGGAGCCCCAAAATAATATTATAATTTATTGCTGTCTCTGGAATATGATTGCTTTCCTGTAACTATGACAAGTTTCTTCTCCTAATCCCGCTCTTAAAATGTGAATGTATGATCTTGAGTAGCTTTTAAAAAAGATAAATATTGCATTTTGAATTGGAAATTCTAGACTGAATGCAGATTTAAATCAAGGTCTCCCCAATCTAAGCATTTTCTATTTGAATCTAGTTTTCCTTGCCCGACTACATTCTCTCATCTTGCTTAGAGTTTATGCTTTTGATTTTAAAAGATCAGATAATAAAGGGAAAAACTTATTATTCGTTGGTATGATTTCTTTTCACCCCTAATTGCTTCTTTGCTTAACAATAAGACATTTATAGACATCAAGGTAACTTAACGGTTCCTGCATACTTTTTTTTTCTAGTAGAGCTGAGTAAGCGCTTGGTACCTATACATACCCTACAGCATTTCACAGATGAAAACCTTCTGCCTCACCTCCTGCTGCTGAATTAAACTGAATGGAAACTATTTTTGCACTTTGAACTCAGTTTGCAGCAACTGAAGTAAACTGAGGACAAAGTGAGAAAGGGGGAGGAGGAGAGGGAAAGTGGACCATTTTAAACACGGCAGAAAAGAAGTGGGTTTAATCAGGACTATACCTGCCAAATCGGAACAGTTGGAAGGTGTACTAATACAGATACAATTGCTTTCGTTTGATGCTTAATTGCATAATTGGACACATATACACATGCGTGCATGCACCCTGCAACACCGATATTTTGTAAAACACATCATGAGGAGAGAATCACATTTTTAAAAAGAGTTTTAAAAATCAACACAAGCAAGACTGTGTCTTATCGTTTCTGCTGTCCAAACCTCAAGGGACAGATTGAATCAATTTTGCAAAATGACATCCTCACCCCTGCCTTAAAACAGAGTAAATAATTGATTACATGATATCTATCCGCATACACTTTGCCATGAATTATCAAAATGTATATTTTAAAATTTAGCTTTTAAAATATGATAATGTTTCTTTTATAAAAATCTTTATTTTTATTTTTTTTAAATCTTGTCTCACTCTTATTCCCTAAAGTGATTGACAAGAAAAAAACTAAAAAATCAATCTAAACAAAATACATATCTGGAAAAGCACATTCAAATAATATATTAAAATATTGTATACATGCAGCTCAAAGTAGAATATGATTAAAATCCTGAATGGCATAACATCATTTGAGGAAAAAATATTTTTAAGAAGGTACAATAAGAAAAAAAAATTACTGAATTACAAAAGCATAGTCAAGTTACATATAAACAGTACTGCTACTGTGTTACTTTTTAATGTTATTTTGAAAGGCATTAAATAGTACTGAAAAATTATTTTATGTAGACTTTTTTTGGAGTTATGTGCAATTTGTTCGTCAGTCCTAATGTCTTTATGATTGTAAGACAATGAAAATCGAATGCCATGTAATTCCAAAAACATTTGCATCATAAATTGCTTTTTAAAATGTTCTTTACGCCCTTTAAAATAACTTTAAAAAGTAAAATTGCTGCTTGACTTTTTAAAAGACATTAAAGACTGTATTTTTTTAAAGGCAATCTTTAATATCTGTTTTTTTAAAAAAGTAACAAGATAGATTGGGAAATAGATCTTGTTCACTGTGATTAATTGTTGGTGTCAAATGACACAGCAAAATACTTTTTAAAAGTACCATTTTCAGCTTTGGTGAAAAGTTAACAGTTCTGTAAAATTGGCTGACCTGAGCATTCCCACATTTTGAAGACAGTCCTTTGCCACCAGCCTTAGCAGACGGACCGGGAGACCATGGAAGGGCTGGGACGAAAGAGCCGGGGTTCTTTATGTGTGGAGAGGGTGAGAATTCCTTAAGGAATCCCGGAGTGCTCCTTGCACGTAACGCATTTAAGGTGCGAGGAGAACTGCCTGTGTATTTAAAGCTACCCCAGTCGCATTATGTCTGCCTGCAAAGACCAAGGATGATGTTTGCATCCCATTTGTAGAATGATGGCTTGCTAAGTGCGATAAGTCTTGACCGACTGACTCAAAGTTATTCATGTGAGATTTTTCCATTTTCCACGTGCAATCAGAATTTTCAAAGCAAAGGCACACATGGCTCCATCAAGGAGTGTACAACAGATAAAAACAATTAAAATATTAAATATACATTTCATCTGTAGCAAAGGTAGAAGTGGCAACGTTTTGCTTCTTTTATACTTTTTTTAGTTGTGTTTGTTCATTGTGTGCGTGTGAGTGTATAGTGATTAACTCTGTCCTTCTAGGATACAGGACAAACTTGGGAGAAATACCGTTGATTTGCTTTTTAACCACACAAACACAGAAATAAGATGTTTCTGTACGTTTTTAATCGTTACAGGTTTTAGTATTTAGTAAACTGCCTTGAGTCCCCAGTATTGGGAAGAAGATGGGTTATGAATGAATGATGATGATGATGGAGGTGCTGGTAGTTATGGTTATTTATAATGCCCTTTTCATCAAAGGGTGGAACATCGACGTATACGATCAAGGACAAAGACAATGAGACATAACATCACAACAATACGTGGAATTAAATCCCCAACGTCCCACCAGTCGCTACGCATCTCGGCACCTTCAACACAACTCAGCGGCTTAAGATGGTGAATCGAAAGAGGAAGGTCTTCAACCATTTACGAAAACGGACAAGATCCTCCCCCAGTTGGAGGTCCAAAGGAAGACCACTCCACAAGTGTGGAGTGAGATCTTGAATTTTTTATTTAGTTGGGCTTTTGGCAGCTGTTTGAGGGGGAAGCGGCTTTTAGGGAGTGGGTGCCGCGCCTTTTAAAAACTGCTCTGTATGCGATTGCTTGTAGTATATACACTTTATTGAGCTTTTAGGTATCATTTCTAGTTAACACGAGTCGTGTGATCCCCACTGTTGAAGGAGCAAGCAAGATATAAATCAAAAGAATGAATGTCTATCCCCGTTTTGGACTGCCTGCCTTTAGGGCCGAGAGGATGGATTTTTAGTGTCCAAATCTTCTCCAGCCATTTTCACAAAGCAACTTAATTTTGTCATCATTACTCTTCTGCAGTTGTGACTGTCCTCACTGTAATGAATAAGAGTGTGCTCAATTTCTTAAGGGAGTTGCTTCAGATAATTCAGTGAAACTGCTCAGAGTCTCCATGTAATCTTGACTCAATTGAAACAGATGTCCGAAATTTCTTAATATGGGAGAAAACAAGGGGGTGAGTGATGCTACACAATCAACGGCAGTTTGATACCACTGGAACAGTCATGGGTGCATTCTGCAGAATCCTGGGATCTGTAGTTTGGTAAGGACCTTCACATCCAAAAACTAGCAGTGCTGTAGTTTTATTTTGCAGGGGAGCTACTCTTTCGCTTCAGGCTCAGGCAAAAGCAAACTGCTGCAGTACCTTCTAGCTCATGCATTCTTCCTCTTTAAGAACTCTTGGCATCTTGACCGTGTTCCGATATTGCCTGTCCAAAAATGTTCTGGTGTTCGTCTGTGAAATGTTGGAGAGTATGCACTGAAGGATGTTTCCTAGTCTCTTTTAAAATTTACTTTTAACAGCATTCGTTCATACAAATATAATTACAATTTTCACAGGAAAAACTCAAGTCTTATACCATTGTATGCCATTTTCTTATAAATTCTTAAGGGCTGGTTTTTAAAGGAGTAACAAACTGTAACAAGTTCAAGAACAAATACAATTATTTAATGATTTTAAAACTGCCCTGGGTAATAGGAACAAATTACTTTCTGGAATACTATGACAAGGAACACAGAAAAGGTACTTTTAACAAATAGTTTACAAGCTCTAAAAATTCCAGATTAATTTGGGTGAACTGGATGCCAATCCTAGAGCAACCTCCAATGCGAGATCTGCTGCTGTAAAGGGATGATGTATAGAATTAAAAAAAAAGTTTCTTTAGATTTTTTGTTTTAAACAATGGATTGGATGTGGAAAAGTTTTGTCTTCTCCCAAGTCCTTTCTAAATGTTTTCTTATTTATTTAATACCCGCTTTTCTGTTGGTGTGGGAGTCAAAGCAGTTTAGAGTGAATTAAGAACAAGATAAAGCTGAAAACTTCTAATAAAAAAATGTTAAAATTGAAGATATTTGAAATATCTTCAAAAATTTTAAAAGTGTAAAATCGTTTAAAAAAGAAAAATTGAAAGTAAGAATACCGTAAACATATACACACCATAAAAAGACTCCTTGCAAATACCTGTTTAAATAAAACAAAATAAATGTTTATTTATTTTTGGTGTAGTTTAACACTGGAATTGTTTACTAGCTTTGCTTTGGAAGTTCCTTATTTTTATAATTTTGTGACCTAAAAAGCTGGTTGTAATATGTATATATATGTGTGTGTCTTTTAAGATTGTTGTGGAGGAAAAACAATTGTAGTGTTAATACTACAACCTGCAAGTAAGAATTAGATATCTCAAATAGTTATTTTAAAAAATATTGTTAAGGGGCCTAATGGGGCAGAGAAGAGGAAACAATCTGATTCCAGTTAAATCCAGTTCCAATTAAATTGTTTCCAGGTTTGCTTTTTAACTAAAATTGTCACTTGAAAGCACAAAAAAAGCATAATTGAAATTAAATTATTATTTGTATTTGAATTTTCGTTCTGCAGAAATGTCTATTTGAAAAGAGAAAGAAAAGGGGATTTTAGGTACCTGAAAACAAACATTTTTATAAAACTGTTAAAACAAGATCTAATTTGCTATGTAGGGGGAAAAGAAAGGATTAATTTTGTACAGTTGGCCAAATAAATTATGAAGCTGGATTTAATAGGATTGGATAACAAACATTTAATTTTTACTTATATTATAGAACATAGTTTCAGTGCTCTTGAGAACTATTAATGACCTATTCATGAACATTAACCTTTTTGTTTCTTCTTCTGTTTCCTATATCAGGGCCTTATTAAAAAAAAACAAAAAACCCTCTGATCTTGAAAAATACACTATTTTTCAATAGAATAGTTCAATAGAATAAACAGAAAATACAAAAATGAGAGCTGCAAAATAAACAAAAAAAGGTATATAGATTTATTTTTCTTGTAGGAAAAGGAATTGACCTTTTCCACATCCTGCACACAGACACTTTGGAATGTTGTTCACATTCTTGCTGCTTTTGAACTGGAATGAGATTTTAAAAATTTGCATTTAATTTCGTTTCTTGTTTCTTCAAACTATTTGTCTAATATCTCTCCTCAGCCCAGCAGGGTTCTTGAGGTAACGTATAACAGATAAAAACAATTAAAATATTAAATATTTACAGATGAAAGCTTTTTTTAAAAACACACTAAAACTCCTCTTTAAAATAGTTTGAAAACAAGGCGGTTAAAACAGACTGGTTTTAAGGACTGAAGGCTTTGCTGAGTTCTAAGCAGAATTTTAAAAATATCCCTTGTTTGATGGCACGTGGTCCCTTTGCACCACCCGTTTGCAGCAGGATGATTCCACTTTCATTGCTAGAGCAATGTCCTATGGAATTCCGGGATTTGTGGCGTAGGGAGGGGTATTTAGGACCAGGGACTTCTAGTTCCGTCCTAAACTGGAAATCCCAGAATCCCACGGGATGTAGCAGCCGTGGCAGTGAAAGAGGCATCGTTGGATATTCATATGCAGCCTGGGGGTTACGTAGGCTTCCGCAGAAGCAGACAATCACACGCAACAGATTTTGAAACTAATTTTTCCACAACCTCCTAGTTTAAGGGCCTTTCTGCACTACACTGTTATCGGGCTATGATTCCACTTCGACGTCCTGTGGAATCCTGGGGTTTGCAGTCTTAGGGCGGGACATTCAGAACTCTCAGCCAGAGAGCTCTTGGGCCTCGGTAAACTACAAATCCCAGAATTCCACAGGAGGTCGAAAGCGGAATAATAGCACTATAAGAGCGCACTGCGGAAAGGCCCCAAGTCTCTCTGCAGGGAGGTGCCCTTTCGACTTGTCCTCTCAGCCGGGGCCATTTCGGCCTCGGAGGGCTCCAAGTACCTATCAGTGAAGCTGTTGCGGCAGGCAGGGTGATGCCAATCTTGAAATCGTTCCCTGTCCGCCTCTTTTCCAGCGTGTTTTGTCAGCTCCTTTCACTTCCATTAAGGACTCCACTTCGTCAGGGCCTAATTGCTTCCCCCCCCGGCCACCCTTCACGCCCCCCCCTCTCCGTCGGCTCCACGCTACGCGGCTCGCCTGCCGCCAGACTCTTGCCATCTCTCCGCACCCGGCAGTCCCCTCTCTGCCCTCTCGTTCCCGTCTCTCAGCGTCGGGGCAGCTGGAGCGGTTTGGAACCAGCTCTCTTTGTGACTTGGATTAAGTTCCCGACAAAATGTGCAACGATGCAGATCGTCGTGTTGCGGTCGTTCACCTAACGCCTCGGGCAGGGGCGGAGGTGCCCTTAAAGTTCTTCGCTTTTCTTTTACCTGTGCCGGTCTGTGACCGTAATAAAGATTCTATTCTGTTCTAAAGTTCTTTACTTGATTCCCTTAAAGTCCGCAATACAGGGCTTTCTCTGTACCAGCACCTCAGTTGGGCTTCCGTGGCAGTGCGGGAATTCGAACCCAGGTTTCCCGAGTCCTAGTTCAGTGCTCAAACCACTACACGACGCCGGCTCTCCCTTGCGGCCTCCCTGAACTTGTCCACCGTGCGCTTTTGTGTTCCGCCTTTATGGCATTTCTTTTCCTTTGGGATTAACTTTGGAGGCTTCGTCAGTCCGCTCGCCCGCCTTTATGAAATGCCTGCCTTCTTCCCGCAGGCAAAACCAGCTCTGACTCTCTGTACTAAAAGAGCTGAAATATGGTCAGATCTCCCTAAATAAATTGAAATGTCTGACTGTAAATGTAAAGGATTTGGGATTGGATAGAGATGGGAGTTATTTGCTGAAACGAACGTGGAGGGTAGCTTAGGTGGTTATTGCGTTCTGATGGAAAGATGAACAAAACGGAAGGTGGATAGATGGCAATATTATGTTTTGGAATATATAATATTATAAAATGGGGTATGTGGTCAGTTGAAAGGAGGTAAGAAGGTGGAATAAGCTAATAGAATTAGTTAAGGAAGAGAAGGGGTACAAAATTGTAAAAGATACAATTAATACGAATCTTCACCTCAAAGGAAAGGAGTTTTAAATAAAAATTAACTTTGTGCCCTAGTAAGGTAGGGGAGGGTGGGAGAGAAGGGTAGCTGGAACATAAATAGATGTGTTATATTTATTGGGATAATTTATTTGGTAGTTATATGTGAAGTACTAACGGTTTTGTCCTATTTCTGGAATATCTTGTCTGAATGTGTGTGTGTGTGTGTGTGTGAATCACCCCAATAAATACATATTAAAAAAAATACAGTCAGACCTCCCAAAACATCAACCATCCATGTACGTTATAAACAGCGAGAACAGCTCGAGCTGGTTTCCTGATTTGGGTCCGTTGAAGCTGGGATTCAGACACAAGGTTTGGGAATGTCCCTCTGGGGGACTCCAGGTCCCACCATCCCCCAGCCAGCACTCTTGCTGGGGGATATTGGGACTTGTAGCCCCAAGAAGCAATGTTTCCAAACTGTGGAGGAAAAATGGGATGCGTCCATCCTAAAACACAAAAGATCAACGGAAAAAAAAAACCCCAAAAAATAATACCAGAGGAGGCAGCAAGACTGGCATGTGGGATAGGACGGGACACGTGGTTTCTGAGCATCTGTCTCTGTTTGCCCAGACAAAGGGGGACGTGGCTGCCAAGAAGCCGACGTGAGATGACTAGGAGGTCGGGATATTCAACCTATTTCTGTTTTTGAGGTAATGTGATCGTCGTTCCTGCTTGTGGAAAGATTCTCATACTTCCTGAGTGAGAAATCAGGGGACTCGCCGGATGAGATCCGAGCTGTACTTGCCCGGACGTAAATACACCATGACCCCAAGATTCCTTTCCTGTTCAGTACATGCGGATCAGGGACCGCCTGGCATCTCTTAGTGTAGATACGAATTTAATAGAAGTTGCTTCTGAGGTTGACATAGATGGCAGAGCCCGAAAAAGTTTCTCTTTTAGACGATAGCTCCCAGAAATTCATGCCGATTGGGGTGTTCTGGGTACTCTCTTCAGTAAAAAAAGGAACTTCCCCAAGCCTGGTAAATGGCGTGTCTTCTTGTTTAAGGGAAACTTTCTGAAATAAGAAGCTGCATCGTTTCACTGCTACTGAAGACTTTATTGTTGCCTTTAAAAAAAAAAAACTTGGTTTATTGGAATATTAACATCTCTCTTTATATGCCTGCCTGAGAACTGAGATTGATTGGAGGAATTCTTCTCCAAGTTCTGTCACTGGGGGAAATACATTGTGGGATCACATGGGAGAGAGCCTTTATCTTTTCAAACTTTTGTAATTGTTTACTGGTTTGAGTTGATATTAAATCCTTGAGATCCTCAGATAAAGGACAGAATATAAATATTTTGGTAAATATCTTTTTTTCTTAGGTGTTACAGAAGGTAACATTCTTCTCTTTTGCGTCTTCATTGTAACACTAAAGAAAGGCAATACTGTATTCTTATTTACCAGGACAGTTCTGTCTTTTGTATCAAGGAGAAGAAAAAGCTGTGTTATTTAAGAAAAGGAGAAGTTTCCTTTATTGTTCTTGACTCTCTGCCCAATATAAAGCCTCATTCTGTGCAGCTACATGCATTTTGCCTGTTGTCTGAAGTATTTACCTGGGTCTTCTCTCCAACATGGCTGCAGAACTGGACGTTTTCATTTTATTTGCTGCATCTTTTGCTCAAGGTGATCTGGGAGATCTTCTGTCTTGTACAAGAGCGCCTTTGTGCTTTTCATTTGTCTGCAACAATCATCTGCTTCTATATTTGCAAAGAAAGCAGGTATTACAGACCAGGTGCCTCCACGAAACAAAAATTAAGCGGTGTAATTCCGCCCGTGGAACTGCCCACCACTTGGGGACACAGCGGGGAGCATTTAAGCAACCCCAGCTCCCACGTGCAATCTGTTCTTCTTACAGATCATGATAATATATATGGTTTTTTTCCGTCACTGCAACAGCTTCCTCTCTTTCCCTTACACCCCCAAGGAGCAACGCTCGTGCAGGGTCTGGTCACTCAATTTCTGCAAGAGGGGTTGCTTTCAACAACTGCTTTCAGCAGCAGCTGAGCCCAGAGAGGATCCAGCTGCCTCGTGGCTGCCCGGTGAGAACAGATGGAGTTTTTTCCATCCACAAGATAAATCCTATAAACCCAGCACCTGGATTATTATGGCCTCCGTGAGTCAGGGCAGGAAAAGACAAAAATGCAGCGGGTCTGCACGCTGGATTGAAATGACCATTCTGGTGCCAGATTCATTGCAGAAAACAAGCGCTTGCAGACTCTCCGACATTTGATAGAAACCGGGACGTGCACATCCAAGCAACATCAAAATGTGGTCAAGAGGGCGCGAAGTTATCAATGAGGAAGAACAAACAAGTTAGGAGAGGCTGCCGCAGTTTGCTTTTGTCCGAGCTGCCTCGGAAGGGCAAGATTCTGCCCCCTCTCCTCCTACCTTGAATTCATGGAGTGCAAAATGGTTTTACATGTTGAACTGAGATGGCAGCAATTGCAGTAAGCTGAGGTCAAAGGAGGAATTTGGGAGGAAGATAGAGAAACTAGGGCCATTTCCACATTACACTGTTATTGTGCTATCAGTCCACTTTCAGCACCTTCTGTAGTGCTGGGGTTTGCAGTTTAGGGAGGGGCCTTTAGAAATCTCCGCCGGAGAGCTCTTTGGCCTCAGGAAACTACAAACTCTAGAATTCCACAGGAGGTTGAAACTGGCACTATAACAGTGTAGTTCAGAAATGGCCTGGGGCATTTCCCAGATCAGGGAAGCAAAATGGAGATTTCTCTTGTGTCGCTTTTTGACAGACCGGTGACCACTCGGTATGATCCATCACAAGATGCCACACGGATTGTCTTTTCTTATCTCCTAGGCAGTATTAAAAATAGGCAAGGTGCCAATAGTTAGAGCCTTGTTGGTGTTACAGACAGGTGAAAGTTTCCTTACAGAGGTGGTTGTATGCTTTTGGCCACTACACAGCAGCTCAGTTCATGGTTGCTTAAGCAGAGAGTCACACAAGTATACTCACGGCACATACAATTAGATGTTCTTGGAGGGTGCATGCATGTTCTTAGCTTCCGTGTACCCCTGGATTCGGAAGAGACGACCACCGCCCTGTCTCCGTTGCGGCAATTAGCAGACATGGCAGATACCCAATCCATTGTGAGTTGTCAGTATTTGCAAAAGACTGGAGTGACACTCTTTGGCAAATATGCAAAGTTATACTATCCGAGAGTGGTGTAGGATCTTGCCTGGTGCGTCACAGTAGCAAACACCCTGCTTGAAAATTTATTTATTTTTTAATCTTTTCCCCCCCTTTTTTTTAAGGAAGAATGCACACAACAGAAGGCTGAAGACCATCATTACATCAGGTTTAAAGGTTTGAATCCCTGTTCAGCTATGGAAACTCGCTGGGTGGCCTTGGGCAAGTCACGCTCTCTCAGCCTCTGAAGAAGCCAGTGTCAACCCCTCTCTGAAGGAACTGTGGTAAGAAAACCCCAGGATAGGTTTTGCTTCAGCGTTTCTGTAAATCTGAAATAACTTAAAAGGCTCACAAGAAAGTGTTGTGTTGTTTACAAGGTTGCTTAAGAAAATTTGTTTCCCACAGCGAGTCTGCTGTGAAAATGCACTCCTTGCAGCTGTGACAGATGGACACGCAGTCTCTGTTGGGTGGGAGTGATGGGAGTTGTAGTCTAACCTATCTGGAGATCGGGGAAGACTGATGAAGCAGGAGTGCCCTCTGGCGGACAAGGGTAGGATCTCCCTTCTTTAGAAGGCTCACGCATTTATTTCTCCCGGTGATATCTGCTGTGTGTTTTCAAGTTGTTTCTGACTTATGACAGCCCTATGCGGGGTGGGATTCTTTTGCAAGATTTGTTCAGGTAGAGGGTTGCTTTTGCCTTCCTCTGAGGCTGAGAGAGTGTGACTCGCCCATGGTCACCCAGGTGGGTTTCCATGACTGAGCAGGGATTGGAATCTTGATCTCCAGTCATAATCCAGTGCTCAAACTATTATACTGCCTCTCTGTGCTGTTATTACCATTATTATATTCCTTCCAAATTCCTACTTAGCCATGGAAACCCATTGGATGACCTTAGGGGGGTCCCACTGAGCCTCAGAGGAAAGCAAATGGTGGCAACCCCACTTTGAACAAATATTGACAAGAAAACCCCAAGATCTTAGATCTTAGGTGTAGCCATAAGTCAGAAATGATTTGAAGACACACAATACAAGGTAGAAGAATTAATGCTTTTCTAGGATTGTACAGTTTGGCGCTTCATGTTTCACTGGAAGAACTGCGTAAGGCAAAAAGGTTATCCCCGTGGGCAAAAATTAATAGAGTTGCTGAGACATTTTTTTGGCCAGGTTGATTTTTGTTTGTATAAATATTTTTTTCTGGACAAGTGGCCAAAGTTTGGGGAGCTTGTTTACAGTTGCTTGCGTGACAGTGTCACAGAACATCTTTGTAGGTTTACATTTGTGCCGATCCTGAAAAAAAAGGGGCTCTGTGGAACTAAAGTATCCCATTTTACTGCAAGAGATTTAAATCTGAGCTGACTCTAAACCTGCAATATCATTATTTTTTAAAAAAGAAATCTATCCAGGAGAATAGAAGTCTCTGCACTTCTTCCAAGTTTGGCGATTGCCTGAAATATTGTTAGTGGGTATATCCACACTGCACAACTGTAGCAGTCTGATGCCATTTTAACTGTCATGGCTGCATCCTCTGGAATTCTAGGATCTGTAGTTCAATGAGGTATCTAAGAATTCCCTGCTATAGAGCTCTAGGCCACACCTCTGACCTACAGCTCCCTGGATACCTTGTTAACGGTACTTTAATCCTTCCTTTCTCAAGTTGCAGTACTTTGGATGAGACTTGACTAGTGCAGAATATAGTAGGACTCTTACTTCTCTGGACTTGGAAACCATGCTTCTATTAATGCAGGCTAAATCAGCATTTGCCTTATTTGTTGCAGCATCACACAGCTGGCTTATGATCAGTTTACGATCAACAATATTCCCAGGACCATTGTATCTGAGCCTTTTGGCTAAGATCAAGCGTAGTATCTATTGTTATCAGTTTAATATCTTATATGACCTCTATTTGGGGACTATATATGAAATGGATTTTTAATACTAATACTAATACTACTACTAATATAATCCCAAGGTCCCTTTGGCATGTAGTACCGCTGAGCCACGTATCCTCCATCCTATACCAGTGCATTTGGTTTTTGTGGCCTGCATGTGGACACTTGCCTGGCAAGACACGGATGGCCTCGCCCCAATTTCTCAGCACCATGAACCGCAACCCGATGTCACCTCACACCCAAGGAAGGAGATGAGCCTCAGAGAGGAAATATAGAGCTACCATGCTAACCCATCCCCTTTTCCTTTCCTTTCCCCGATCTGGTTTGGACCCTGGCTGCGTGCCTCGTCCCCCTTCCCACGGACACACACACACACACACACACACATTTTGATATTTGTGTTTTCCCGCTTTTGCAGGGGTCCTGTGCCCCTAACCCTAGCGTAGGTGGAGGGACAACTGTGTATTTTTAGTGACTCCCATCTTTCCAGGATTCGGAACCAACTTGTCCTCATTGCTTTTTTTTTTTTGGTTTTGAAACCACTTAGATAAAAATGATGATACAAAATTGTCATTAATTATGACACCATAATATAAACTGTTATCAGGCCGATTGTGACGACAGCGATGACGGCCGCGGGACCCCTTCTCGCCACTGGGGGGCGCACTGACACAATCATTCCAGCCTCTCCGGGGGATGCTCTGAAGCCGCTTCCCTGCCTTACCTGGGAGCGGGGTCGCGCCCCGCGTAGGTGGGTTTGCGGAGCAGCTGCCCGAGGTGGGGGCCGCGCCCTGGCCGCCCCGCGCACGGCGGGGGGCTCTGGAGAACGGCGCGGCGGGGCCAGCGGCACGCCCGGGGGCCGGGAGCCAGGGTCGCCCCGGCAGGGACTGGTGTCGGGGCCAAGGGTTCAGGCGCGGTCTTCCCGCATCCTGACGTCCTGGGGGAAGCGCTAGCCCGATCCTAAAGTTCGGGCGCACATCCAGCCAGCTCTAGACATCGAGGGGGAAATCTCGTGACTTCCAAACGTTACGCCCCACCGCTTTCCCAAGGAGCCCCGTGCGGCGGGCACTCGCCCGGATTTGCGCACCCTAAATCCGGAGCCGCTTCGCTCCACGCCCCGGAGAACCTACTGCAGTCAGCCTGCGCGCCCTTTGGATCCCTACGGGAATCTCCTCCCGGGTCCACACCGGCCACGTCCCTCTCTCGGAGACCACCCGGCCGGCGGCCGGCGGACAGGTGTGACGCCGGCCTCCCCCCGCACCGGGACATCCGCGCCGCGCCGCCCCCCTCCGTCCCCTTCGCGATCCGCGGCGGGGCGGCCGCCCGAGGGGTGGGCAGGGCGGGGGGCGGGGGGGGCGGGCGCGAGAGCCCCCCGCCGGGTCCCGGAGTGACACCCCAGCGCCCAATCGCCGGGCGCGCAGAGGGAGCGGGAGGCGTGCCAAGGCGAGCGTCTCGGAGAGGCGGCGGCGGCGCAAAGCGGGGCGTGGGGGGGGGGCGACGCACGGCCTTGGGGCGGGCGGGGGAGCCAATGGCGCGCGCGGGGGAGGGGCGGTGGGAGTAGCCTCCGGGGGAGTGGGCTTTGCGGGGGGGCGGTGGAAGGAGCGCAGGCGGGGAGACCGAGCGAGAGCGAGAGCGGGAGAGAGGCGGCCGGGCGGGCAGGAGAGGCGGCGGCGGCGGCGGCGGCGAGGGAAGGCGAGCGCGCGCGCACAGCCCGGCCCAGGCAGCCGGACCGGGGCGGAGGAGGCCGGCCAGCCAGCCAGCCATGGAGAACGGGTTGCAGTGCCCGAGGTAACGCGGGCAAGACGGGCTGCGCTGCGCGGGCGCGGTGGTGGCGCGGAGGGGGGGGGGAGAAAGGCGAGGGCGCGCACGCGCGAGCAAGCCTGCGCGCCTTTGCCTTTGCGCGCGATCCCCTCCTTCCCGAGCCGGATGCGCCTGGAGCGCTTTTTGGGAGGGAGGAGAAAAAGCGGGGGGGGCGCGCGCGGAGGGGAAATGCGCCTCTCGCCGTCGTCCCGGAGCGATCTTTTCAACACCCGCCCTCCGCCGACCCCACATCTCGGGGCGACTGCGTCGATTTTCGGAGGAGGGGAGAGTTTGCCGACGGAGCCGCTTCCCGGCTGTCCCCCCCCCCCCTCCGTTCCCCTTCAGGGACTGTGAGCTCCCGGGGTCCCACGGACCTCTTTTTTTTTTTTTTTAAACGGCTTCGCTAAACGACCGACCCCCGGAAAAAGCTTGTTTGCGCCGAGAGAGTACAGTTTGCGCCCGGATTGCCGGGGATCTTCCTCTGACTGCTGTGCACCGTTTTGGGGATCCCTTCTGGAGGCGTCCGTATGTGGTGGGTTTTTGGGTCGGGGGTGGGGGTGGGTGGGTTTGCTCGGGGTCTGTTGTGGGAAAGAGAGAGAGTGACCTTAAGGTTATCGTGCCTCCTTTTAACCTAGTGGCCAGGTGGTGCCTCTGGCTGGGCAGTGTCGGGGAGTGGGTGGGCGCATGTGTGCATTGCCCTGGGCGCAGGGAATAGGTTCTCCTGCAGCGCCCAGGTGAGGAAAGGCATGTCCTCTTGGGCCATTTCCGCACTAGACTGTTACAGCGCTATGATTCCACTTGCGACATCCTATGGAATCCTGGGGTTTGCAGTTTCGGGAGGGGCCCATCGGGCCCCTCCCGAAACTGCAAACCCCAGGATTCCATAGGATGTCGCAAGTGGAATCATAGCGCTGTGACAGCCTAGTGCGGAAATGGCCTCGGTTGCAGACGGATCCAGTAGATTACAGTGGGGATCTGTGCAAAATACAATTCGGCAATTAGAAAGTGGTTGGATGGAGAGGTGATGGGACAGGCAGGAGGGGGAGAATTTAATTCAGATTCGGCCACTAGCCACACAGGCAGCTTGCCAGCCAGAACAGTTAAGGCAAAAAGAACCTGGAATAGACCCCCGAGGGACCGCCAGAGGTGACTTTTCCCCCCACCACCAGTTGTATAGATGCCGCTTAATCTCTCTGCATAACCTTGTTTACGGTGCTGCATATCTCCTGTCATGGCTTCTCTCTCTCTCTCTCTGTGCTGACTGCCTTTAAACCCTGGCTGGGTAATCTAATCCTATGGATTAGAACTGGAGTGGGGTGGGGAGAGCAGTGGGGGAAAAACAGCACAAAGGAGGCGAAATGGGGGAAGTTAAACAAATATTCTATATTTCTGAACCGCCTTTGCTTTTTCTTGTAGTTTGCAGCATTCTTTGGTTTTCTTTCTATATATATAGGTATATATTTAAAAGCCACTTGCAAAGCAGGAAAAAAAAAAAGACAAGTGCCTAGGGATTGGTGTTTGCTGATCTGTACGCTTTTGGCAAAAGCAAGTTGGCAGGAATTTTTGTACAGTAGCGGTGGGGAGGAAGCTTGGAAAGGAAACGCTGGACCGTGAAATAGGCAGCCAAGGGCGGGAGGAGGACGGTGGGGCTGAGAATTTTGGTGGCTGGCCGGGCTGGAGGACCCAGATTTGTTTAAAAACGAAAAATGGAAAGTTAAGACTTAAAGGATCATGGGGCTGCAGGAAGAATTTGGACGGGAGCCGTGCGGGACCGCTCGCCTGTACGGGAGTTTAAATTGCCAGCGAAGTTGGGGATGAGAGGAGAAAAGGGACGGATGGGTCTGCTGGTTTTTGATCAGAACGGGCGAGCTTTTCTGCCTGATGGGGCTTTTAAAATTAGAGATCGGAGGTCCTTCCACAGAACCGGTGTACAAGCTCTGGTGACAGACGGGCAAGAACCCGATCGAGATGTAGGTCAAATCTGCTGAGATTGTCCCAGAATTGGGTCATGATGACTAGAAACAGGGCGATGGAGCTCTTTGGAGAGATGGGGAGGGCAGGGATGAGGACACCTGTGCACGGAGGTCTCTGGCGTGTGATTTCTCAGTTGCGTGCAGAGTTGAGCCCTGGGACACGGGTCGGTCATTTGGGCGTGATTTTACCAGAGAGGACAAGGTGTGTGTTGCTGCTACAGGACTTCCGTGCCCAGGTGGGTGTGTTGTTCTCTTGGTCTCCTTGGTTTCTGGGCTGCAGAATTTGCCATGCGGGATGTCCTTACGGAGAATATCGGTCTGTGTTACTGGGCAGCACAAAACTAGCATTGTTCCGCCAGTAAGGGCATGAGTCCAACGTAGAACTTAAACTGGGTAGGTGTTTTTTGTTTTTTTGAACTTTTATTTTTGCCTTGCAGGCTGCAGTTCTGTTAACAGTTATTAAGCTGGAATGGAGATATTAGCAGTGTGCAGATGTATTCTGTTCTCCATTCCCCCGCCATTAGAAATGTCCACCCTAAATATCCAAAGTAAGGGAAAACTTTGGTTTTCTGAAGGAAGGGTTCTCTCAAGCTGTTCTGAAACAACAACGTTCTAGAAAAAATAACTAGGGACATAATTTTTCACTAGGTTTCCCCTTCAAGGATCAACAAATAATTTTAGCGGTTTTCTTTCTCGTGTAAGAAAGTGTTTGAGAACTACACAGTTTTTGTAAACTATTTGCAATTCGGGACTTATTCTGTGCAAAATTCATGGGTGGTAATTTTATGCAGAAAACAGCATTTTCTGCACAGAAAATAATTTTTCTGCATAGGAAATAGTGCAGAAAATGTTGTTTTCTGCCCAAAATAACCGTATGTGAATTTTGTGCAAAGTAAGTCCTAAACTGTGAAAATTCTCATCGGTCTAGGACTCTTCCTATCAGAATTCCTCAGCACTTAGGAAACACATTTTCTCACCGTTTCCCAAATATTTTCAAATATTTCTTCCAGCTCTGGGAACCTGACTCTTCAGTTCCCTCAGCTTGCCCTGCTGTAATCACTAGTTACCGCTCTTTTCTAGAAACCTGGGGTCTTAAGCCTCATTCCCAGTTTCTAGCTCCTTGCTTCCGTATCTGTACCAGAAAAGGCAGTTTCTGTGATCGCTTAAATCTTCACATTAAATCCAGAACTTTAATATCTCAGATCCCAATGGCTATTTCATGCGTAACGTTTCTTGCCCACCCCGGCACTGCCCCCTACTGGCTAGGGTTGAGGTCGCCCAGTTTGCTCCTTTTTAAAGACAACCCATTTAGGGCAGAAGTCCTGCAAGCTGTCTGCATCTGACAAAGTGGGCTATCATCCACAAAAGCTCACGCCGTGACACACGTTAGTCTTTTTTAGGTAGCCCCACGATTCGCTGTTCAAGCTCACTCTGTAGCAATTGGCCAGGTCTTTGCGGTGACTGCTGGAGGTGCACAACCTTTGGCCGTGACATTGAGAAAGCTGTTCAGGTTCGGGCAAGTTTTTAACGTCGTCCACCGATTTCTGGCTAGCAAGAGGTCTGAGCCTGGCGTGGATCCCGGATGCCCTGTGAATCCTTCCGGAGCCGGGTCTTCCCTCCCGCCTCTGCCTCAGCGTAATTTCCCTGGCGTCCCTCCCTTCCACCAGCACCCCCCAGTGGCGTTACCAGATCCTGCTCACTGTTCCCTTTTTGCTCCAGCGTGTCTCCCTTTGCAGGCGGATTGACTGGCATCTCTCCCAACCCAGGCTCCTCCTCGCACATGTCCTTCCTCCTCAGCCTTCGCTGTCGACTGTTTTCCTTCGGGCAGGGAAGCCGGTGGCCCTCGTGTGCCGGAGGACGAACACATGACTGGTCTTGTGTACATCACGTGTTCCCAGCCCCGTGCCAGGCCGTGACGCGGTGGGCGGAGGTAGGGGGCAGTTCCTATATGGAGAGGAGCCCTCTCGGCTTGGGGTTGGCAACGAGTCGGCGGTCGATGGAAGACGGGGGCTGGCAGGGTGACTGGGCAGGAAGCAGGCCCTGTGGGCTCGCCGCCCGTGGGGAGCCCCCTTTGACGGTAAGCGTGGGCACCACCCGGGGCAAGAGGCAGCTGGAGCAGCTGCATTCTTGCCTTGGCTTCCCTCCCGGTTATCTTTTTCTGTCTTTCCTTGGTGCTTTCCCTCTTTCAGACCATCTCCTTTTCCTCCCTGTTCGTGTTCCTTTTTCGCCTCGGCACTTGCCTCCGCTCTCTCCTTGGCAGGATTTTTTTCTTCCATCATTCGCTCTTGACTTTATCTTGCCTATGTCTCCTGGCCTTTCTCTTCTGTGTTCTGTTACTTTTCTATCTGTGTGGCTTTCTCTTCCTCCTCCTTGATTTCGTCCTCTCTTTAGCACACACTTGCGTTTCCCTCTACGTGTTTACTCGCCTGTGGTCTATTCTTGTTTGTCCTTTCTTCATCTCACTTCCTTTCTTCCTGTCTCTTTTTTTACACTTTTAAAAATTTCAGCCTCCATGTTCTCTCTCTCACGATTTTGATAATTTTGCTCTTGTGCTTTCTCTGTTCCTTCTTTCTCGTCATCTTCTCCCGGCTCTCCTTACGTGACTGTTCCTTTACAATCGTAGATCTGTTTTGAGCTCTGTGGCATCCAAGCCCGGCTGATCCAAACTTTCCTGGAGTTCCCAAGCTAGTCTTGGTTAGTACAGAGATCGAAAAACATCTAGAAAAACCCAGCAGTGCAGAATCAGTGTAAAAACAACAACAAAAAAGGGTTTCACTCAACGCACAAAACCGCTTAGGTGCAGAATCGTGTGTTTGGATTCAGAATTTTGGGGTGAGTGGTTTCGTTACCTTCTCTCTGGCCTGCATTGTGCTAATCCCAATCTGGACAGTGTTGTGTTTGAAGTGGTGGCGCTGTTAACAGAATTTATTTATTTGCTTCGGTAGATGGGAACCGAGGAAATGGCGCCCTTTCTTTGGCAGGCAGGTGATAATTTAGGAAAGTGGATGAGGAGTTAAATATTCTTTTGCCATTTGGGGAGTTATACTGGCCTGTGGAAATCTTGAGACTGAAGTAAGGGTTCAGACTTCCTGGAATTATTAGGCCTGAGAAAAAAGTTGTGTCAGGTGTTTGAGACATAGGTATTCTCCCAATTCCTGACTTCTCTCCTGGACTCTCACCACCAGCTTAATCTGTACACAGTGTTGAAGCTGTGCCTCGGTTTTCCCTCCCTGTAAATTGGACCACAGGCACCAGCTGGATGCAGTTTTGCACTGCTTATTTTGTGTGTGTTTCTGGATTAGCGATGGAATGTCGGGGATTGGTGTTTCAGTCTTGTGCTGGGAATGACCGGCGGGAGGTACTGGGAAGGATGGAGCTGCTACCGTGCTTCTGAATATAAGAATTGTGGCTTTCCTTGGCGATTGGAGTTATCAGAAAATTCTGATTAAGCAAACTGGGCAAGTCGAATAGGGGAAGAAACTCTTATTTGTGTAAACCTAACGGGACCTTCTGTGCATGAATTCTTGCCTGCTCTCAAGGTCTTTCAGAGGTTGTGATTGTTGGACAGCCAGTGCTTATTTTTCAGAAATAATATCTGGAATCATTCTAACCTTAAAAAGGCTCATTGCCCCACTAATCTCATATTCCAGGTGTTTGTGTGTATGATGACTGACTGTGATTACTCACTGAGAGTGATAAATGTTGTCTGCACATGCTCAGAAGTATGCTTTTAATGACTTTGCACGTCCAAGGACGGAGACTCAGGGTCAAGGCAGGAGGAACAATAGTGGTACTTTAGACCTTGTGTGGAGGCATAGGAGCAACATATTCGGTACACTTACCTTCTCTGAGTCATCCCTTCCTTAAACTGGGAAAGAATATTGACCGGGAGCACATAAAAGGATTCTTAGAAGCACTTCGGAGTTTAGTGTTCTACTTCCATTTCTGTCAGGGTTGCCTTTAAATCTTTGTCTCCGTCTCCATTCGTTGAGAACGCCCCCACTTTCCTCCCAGCGGATGAGCTCATCTTGTTTTATTCTCACAACAAGCTTGTAAGGTAGGTTAGGCCGAAAGAAAGTGACTTCCACAAAGCTGCCTGCTGTGGCCACTGTCAGCACTGGGGAGGGTGGTGGGGCCTTCGACATAGCCCGGAGACTGCGGAGGGGAACGAATCTTCGATCTTCCCTGCAGCGGGATCTGTGATATCCTCTACTTCCCATCAGGGGAATTTTTGGTGCAATTTGCAGAGCATAGTTTCATTAAAAATATGAAATACTAGAGATGGTGCAGCACCCTTTCCTTAGATGCCTCTGACTCTAACTGTATATGAATTAAGATTGACTGTAGCCACTTCCGCACTAGACTGTTATAGCACGATGATTCCACTTTCGACATCCTATGGAATCCTGGGGTTTGCAGTTTAGGGAGGGGCCGGCTGGCCCCTCCCTAAACTGCAAACCCCAGGATTCCATAGGATGTCGAAAGTGGAATCATCGTGCTATAACAGCCTAGTGCGGAAATGGCCTGTAATTAAGCAGGGATTAAAAAAAAAACACTCTGCATTCTCAAGCGCAGCATCATCATTATCAAGTGTTCAAGTATCTGGAGCCAATTCTGTTTGCGTCCCTGGGGCCTTGTGATTTACACGCAGGTGGTATACACTTTGTTCAGCACTCCTTATACCACAGCACAGTTCCTCAGCGCAGCAACCTTGGACGTTCTTGGAATGCCTCTCTTTTATCTCAGTCACTGTGGAGCTATTTAGGCAAGCCATTTTTCTGTCTGTGAAATGGGAACTATGACGTGGCTTCATAGGGCAGGACAATTGTGGGACCCAAGGAGATAATATGGTCTGAACAACTTACCTGCCGAAGGTTATTATAAATAATTTAATTTACCTGGCGAAGGTTATTATAAATAAATAAAATATTTATTATAAATAACAAAAAAGAGTAATAGTAATGCAAGTCTTCTCCCACTCGCTCTCGAGAGTTAAAAACAGAACTTTGGAACTTTGAGCTGTGTTGTATAACTAGAGTCTGGAAAAATGCTGGCTGGGGTGGGGGATTTGAAGTCCAATAAAGTAACTTTCCAAAGCCCTGCATGTTAAAATACATACGTTATCATCTACTGCTATTCTTTCAGTATATGCATTTAAGTAGAGCCGAGATTCTAGACCTCATGATTAGTGTTGTTTTTTTTTTAAAGTTCTGTGAAAACTTTATATCCTGTCATTGTGCAGCTCTAGACTATTAGCAGAGGACATCGGTTTGTGGAGCTGGAACCTGTGCATGCTGGTTAATGCTCTCAGTTAATTAATTTGGAGTAGAAATTGTGTCTTTAGTGCTGGTTGCCTCCCTGGGTTCTAACTAGTCTGCTTGGCTTCCAGAATTGGAAGTCCTGCCTTCCACCCTCCACGTGACTCTACTTTTCTCCCAGAGGTATAAAATTAGGCATGTCTTCTTGCAGGTCCGCCAGTAACTGATATACCGTACTTCATTCAGGAAGGTTAACTGCCTATCTTTCAACACCCTCATCCCATTATAGATCACTAAACTCCCTTCCCTGCCTTTAAAGGGGAATGGCTTTTTTGTGTCCACACCACATAACTAGTTTGTGATGGATGCCAGGTGTATTTCAATTGTGTTTTGATCACAAGTGTCAGTTTAATGGATGCAATAGAGTTGCCCCAGATTCTCCTCTTAGTAATGGATCGAGTGTGGGGATGGGACATGTATGGAGAGGAGAGAACTTTGAACTTTCCGGTAGCTTTGTAAAATGTGTTGGCATCTTTTCTGCTGCTGTTGTGTTCCTTCGAGTCCTTTCTGACTTACGACACCCTTAAGGTGAAGCTGTCACTGGTTTTCTGGGGCTGAGAGCGTGTGAGGCTCCCAGGTTCATATCCAGTGGGTTTCCACGGCCGAGTGGGGACTTGAACCCGGCTTTCCAAGGTCGTAGTTCGATGCTCAAACCACTACATCACACTGACTCTCTGGCATCTTTCCAGAGAATTTCAACTATTAGAATTTGGTCATCTCTATTTTACTCTGAGTGGCTTCTTTTGATTGCTGTTTGAACCTTTTGTTTGCGTGACTGTGAGGTGGTTCTTCAGACAAATCCCAAAGAAACCTTGATTTACCTCCGTGTCTCGTGCCGGTTACGATCTGACAAGCAATGCTTTGTGGTTTCCCTGCGAACCAGGTTCGCTCAATGCCGGGATTTGATTGTGTTCGTGATCCACTGGTGAAAAGGACATGAAGGTTTAGAAAGAGAATTGTGTGTGTGTGTCTGGAGAAACTACAAACCTGAAGTTCTTCACTCGCGATTCACAGAATGCCACCATGAAAATTTGGGCTAAAACTGAATCATGCTTAAATGTTTTTAGTACACTGTGGTCCAAGGGTGATGTTGTTCCCCCGAATAATACGATGATCTGTCCCCACTTTTCCACATCTGTCTTTACTCGTTCAATGGAAAGTAAACCAACGTGTAAAATGGACAATTTCCTTGACGAGACTTCAGGGTGGTTCAGCTGATGCTTTGCTTCCCATGATAGACACAGACGTCAATCTCTCATCCTTTTCTTGCCTCTGATCCAAAAGCTTGGAACTCGTGCTTATCTGGACTTCACTTCCCAGAAACCCCAGTCAACATGACTCTGCTTGGCTAGAGGTTTTGGGAACTGAAGTCCAAAAACATAACCCTTCCCTGCTTTTCTTGGGCCAAGCAGGTGTCTGAACCTATTGAAAACCTAGTGAGCCTGTCAGAAGCTTGGTGTAAGACGGCACGTGTGTGCAAACACACCACAGCTGAGGCCTCTCAACCGTCGTAAACATTTCGTGTGCGGAGGGGTTGGCTCCAGCCCCCGACTGCTCACCTCCCATCCTGCCAAACTAAAACGTTCCAGATCCTTTATATAGGATGCCCTCGTGGAAGCCGAATAAGCTGGCCTCACTGTGCTTGCCCAAACAGAAACCCTGCCTACCTTTGTAATAATGTGTTGGAGCAGGTTTAGTGTGTTGCTTCTTTGTTGAGGGAACAGGCACTGTGAGAAGTGTATTTTCAAATGAGTTCAGCCGGGCCGATATAAAGTCCTGATCTCCAAAATGACTGACTAAATGTGGCAACTTCTGTAGAATGGACTCTGCAAACAGATATTACATATGATTATGATTGGGAAGGAAATAATGGAAGAGCCGTCATGCCAACATCTCCGAGGCATGTTTCTGGAGGCTAAAAGTATATTTGGTTCTTCGGCAGTGCCCTTGTGGTTGGCGGCATGCCCATCAAGGGGAAATATCAGAGTTTTCTCGTATTGAAAAAGGAGAGGAGAGTTATTCTTATCCCTGACCCCGCACAGAAACCCACGAAGGTGCTAGTATATAGTTTTAAAAACACCTGATGAGTGAGAACACCCAAAGACGGTTAGATTCAGTGTGGGGAGCCTTCTGTTTTTTAAAAATACATTTTATTGAGTACGTAAGACAAAGAAAGGCAAAAAAGAAACACAATATACAGTAACCAATGTAAACTTCAAACAATGTAAAGAATAGAATAAACAAAAGAAACATGCTAAACTATCTAAACTATCTAAAGTAAGTAAACAATAAATAACAAATCTAGCTATCTAAACTAAATAGACAAATTACTAAAAGAGAGCAATTACTAACACATAATTAAGAGGTGGTTTCTGCCCCAGTTAGCAACTACCTAAAGTAATCTATATAAATGCTAGCATCGTAGGGAGCCTTCCATTTTTGATAGGTCAAAGATGGAGCCAAACAGGTTTAAAATCAATGCAGTTGTTTGAAACCTTTGGGCTGCCAGTTGTTTTGGACTTCAATTCCCAGAGTCCCTGACCTTGGCCATCCTGGTTGGGGATTCTGGGAGGTGAGATCCAACAATATCTAGTGGACCAAAGGCTGAGAGCCAGTGATGTAGTGGACCAAGATGCAAAAAAATGGCTTATTGGGATATCTGATTCCTAACTCAAGAGAAAAATACTAAAAAGCCGGGAGAACTGTCTTAACAACTGGCAATCCTATGCACACAATCAAGGTTACTTAGCAGTCAGCACGGGAAAGTTACTCCGTAGCTCTCCTCCAAGGGTGACTATTTAAGAGTACAAAACTGATTTTCTTAGAAATAGAGAAAAACTCTCAATTTGTGGTTATGAGTACAAAATTGTGATAGTTACTCCATATTACTTACTTAAGAGTACGTGGATACAACCTTGTAGATGTGGCAGAAGTGAGAATAAAAGTCCTGCGATTGTGAATTAATGTCTGTGTACAGTAATGTTATCAAAATAATTTTGGAGGTACGTAGAGGCGCTGAAATGTGTATATGAATTGGGAAATTATTTTTTTCTCTCACCCTGTTTCCTCACATCTGCTTGATGTGAAAGCATTTTTGTGTCTGCTCAGATTTGCTTTGTGTGCATGTGTCACGTAGTGTAATGGCCTTCAGCAACTTGCTCTGAATCATACATTTTCAAATTATCTTCGAAAGTGTACGTTTGTGGGATTTTTACCCATAACGTGATGGAATAAATCCACACCTCTGTTGTGTTGACAGGACAACAACAGAGGCCTCGGTGATAGTGCTTTTTATTAAATTCTGAAATTAAAAAAAAACATCTGCGTGTAATGTACTTATGGTGTTCCACCCGAAAGGGGTCTGCGGTTCAGATAATATGATGAGAGTTGCGAGGAGAATCTGAATGATCTCTGCAAGAGGAGCTGACGGTATTTATCTTGGGAGATTTTGCAGGCGGCTTTGGCTTTTAAAACCCAGCTCACTTTTCCTCTCTCTGCATTAATCCCTTCTAGCTGTTCTTCCTGTTTGGGGCTCGCTTTGCCTTCATTTCCACCGCGGCCGGTCTCTCTTCGCTGCCCCCCCCCATCGTCCCCAAGGCAGCCCGGCGATCCCGCCAGCGCCAGCCCATCTGGCGACGGGCCCGAGCATTGCGCATTGTAGCCGGGCGCCCAATGGCAGCGCAGTGTTCCCAGCTGAAATTAGCAGGCAAACAGGAAAAAGGCCGGCCGCTGGTTGGCTGCTCCCGGCCCAGCCGAGGCCCCCTCCCGTCGCTCGGCTCACGTAGGCCCGGCCTGAGAGAGGGGCCTCTGGGCAGCCTTCCAAGCGAGGGTGGGGGCGGGCGAGCGGTCGGGAAGGGCGGCTGCTCTGCCGGCGGCGGCTGCTTTGCAAGCCGGAGCAGAGAGCCGGGCCTCGCCAGGGCCCCGGAGGCATCTTTTTGGTGGCGTTGGCTTCAAGCCGAGGCCTGCCTGGTGCCCAAAGGTGCTGGCCCGCTGATGTGCAAGGTCGTGGCATCCCGGCCCCCTTGTGCGACCGGGCCGTGTGATAACAGGGTTGCTTCTCTACAGATCGGCGACGTTAACGGTTGTGTAGTGGTTTGAGCGTTGGGCTGCAACCGTGGAGTCCAGGGCTCAATTCCCTGCTCAGCCATGGAAACCCGTGGGGTGACCTTGGCTACGTCACTCGCTCCCAGCCCCAGAAGACCCCATTATTGGTTTGCCTTAGGACTGCAATAAGTTGGAAGTGACTTGAAGGCCTGCAACGGCAACAAGCCACGTGGCCTCGGGTTTTGTAACCGAACGCGAACACAAACGGTCGATGGCTGTCTAGAGCTTCAGCCAACATGACGGTGCTCTTGCAAGTTTTTCTGATTTCTCGTCGTTCGTTTGGACACCGCTGTTCTGTGCCGGCGACCCCAAAAATCACATCTGCAGCCCACCTGTCCCTGTTAGGTCCTGAAGTGCCCTTTGCAGATTTGTGGCTGTAAAGTCTGTTCCACGTGGCGTTACCAGCGGGAAAATTGGAGGAGGGCCCAGAACTTTAATGGTTGGTAGAAGAAGGAATTTTAGCAGATGTTGCTTATCACGCAACGGGAGCACAACCAACACCTGCTGAAATTCCTTCTTCTACACAACCATTTAAAGTACAGGTGCCTTCTCCAGTTTTCATTCTGGCAGCTCTACCCATATGAATGACTAGGCACTGGAGTTTTCCTCATAAAATGCTGTATGCCATATACGTGCCTAGTAGCTGGGGAAGAAGGAAAATTAGTTGTTTATTATATTTAGATTCTACCTTTCCTTCATGGAGCTTAGAATCATCTACAAGGTCTCTCTCCCATCCTGCTTCCATTAACCTCATAATTGCCCTGTTATAAGGTCACCTACGGAGCTTTGTGCTGAGTGCGGACAAGAAACTGCCTGTTCGCTATCCCACCGTTTAACCTCTATTCCAGAGTAATTCAAATTAGACTTTTTCTGTGGAGGAAGGAGAGGGAATTGTTCTTGCCTGGAAATGAATTGAATGAGTGTGAGAGAAAGTGTGTGTTTGGGCGTGCAAGACATTCTTGATTTCCTGCCAAAGGGAGAGTGGAAAGAGGGACATCGGTGTTGTTTTCTGAGTTTTGGAATGGCTTTGGAGCCTAGTGGTAAAACACTGTGGGAGGATAAGGTTGTAGGATTCGAACTGAGGACTGTGACCATTTCCACACGGGACTGTTACAGTGCTATGATTCCACTTTCAACATCCTATGGAATCCTGGGGTTTGCAGTTTAGGGAGGGGCCGGCCGGCCCCTCCCTAAACTGCAAACCCCAGGATTCCATAGGATGTTGAAAGTGGAATCATAGCACTGTAACAGTCTCGTGTGGAAATGGCCTATGTCTGTGTGGAATGTTTTGTGGATTTTTACAGGGGTTGAGGAGAGGAGCAAGGAATGTAGGCTATTAGAGTTCAATGCTCCTCACATGAGGAGGTGCTGCAAAGCAGTTACAGCAAAATGCCAGGATTCCAGGGTCCTCTCTTTAGTCAGTTGCATTTTATAGGGCAGTGGGTGAGTCTCCAGGCATGGGCGTCATAACCTTGGCGCTGCTTGCGAGGAACGTCTCCGGCTCCAGTTCTGGCTTGGCTGTGAGGAGGTTCTGTTCCGGCTCTTTCTGTTTATTCACACGCTATGTATGTTCTTGGCTTCCTCTGCTGGCTCAGCCAGAGAACAGGCCATGGAAATGTGCCAAGGAAAAGCTGCATTTAGCATCCTTGCTCCCTCCCTAGGAATGCCAGAGGTACTCTGGCCTTTCCTAGCCTGTCTTGGGAATTTGGGGCTCTCTGCCACAGTAGGGTGAGATTTGGACAGTGGCTAATGGATTGCGGATCCCTTGCACTGTGTGAATTAATGTGGGTGATTAGGAGGCATGCTTTCTTTGCACCACACTCTCACTCATACCCTCCAGCACCTCACAGATGCAAACCAGGGCTATTTCCACACTAGCCTGCTATAGTGCTATTATTCCACTTTCAACATCCTATGGAATCCTGGGATTTTCAGTTTGGGGAGGGGCCAAAGGCTGTCGAAAGTGGAATAATAGCACTGTAACAGGCTAGTGCGGAAATAGCCCAGGACATGTGTGGCTAAGCAATGTCAGAATGTGGTCAAGATGGCAAAAGTCATCAATGGGGAAGGAAGACACAGGCGGGGAGAAGCTGCAACAGTTTGCTTTTGCCTGAGCCCATTGGGAAGGGTCAGATTCTACCGGCCTCTTCTCTTCTTCCCCTCTGCTGAGTTAATGGAGCACAAATTGCTTTTGCACTTTGAACTCATTTGTAGCAACTGAAGGTAAGCCAAGGACAGTGGGTGAAAGTGGGACATTTTGAAAGCAACTTAAAAAATGGGGCGACGGAAGATTAATTGGAAGCACTCCTGCTAAATCAGGACAGCTGGAGGACATGCTCACCCAACTGTATCACTTCCCCACACTGTGAAAGATGCATTTTATTGCAAAGTTAGTGGCAGAGAATCTATACTCCTGCTCAGCACCAGAAGTAGCCGCATTTAGTTCCCAACAAGGCATCCCGGTATATAAATAACCTTTTTTTAAAATCCGTCTGTCTGTCTATCAATCAGATTTCATTTTGCTCATTGGCCAGAACAAGTGAAATACAAAATGCTGCCTGTCTGCCTCTTTGTCTACACAGTTACTGTCTTGGCAGTGAGAGGCAACTGTGCTCCTAGCACCACGCTGATTTTCCTGAATGTTCAGCATATTGGTGTTGGTGTATCTGTAAGTGTAACACGAACGTTGAACATGAAAGATGAGGATTTTTTGAGAAGGCTATCCTTCCTTTGGGGCAATTGAATGGTAAGGGGATGAAATGCCCCCTGTGTGTCAGTTTATGGTGTTGGAATAGAGGGTCATTAATCCATAGACACAAAGCCACACTTTCTTGTGTTCTGCCTGAGTTATTCCAGAGGAACAGTTGCCCACTGGTTTCCTGGATTCATCACTACCAATATAATTGCATGCACAGAATGGGAGGGTCTAGCAGCTCACTTTTAATCCCCCTGGGTATCAACAGTGGTCCCAGGCCGGGGGGGGGGGGTCTCATGGTTAACCTCAACCAGGAAAAAGTGTGCTGACCTTTTTCCTGCTGCCTATTCATGGATGCACCATGCAAATCAAGAACAGCAGGGCAGCATGACAGTCTTAGCGCCTGAGACTTACTGCTTTGTGCAGCCAGCCCTGCTAACTGCAGATAAACATCAACTGCTAAGGTGTTACTTGTCCACATGAAAGAATTTTGACTATGCTTCTTTGATGGGGAGGAGGTTTGCCGTTTGTAGATAGTTGGTGGTGGGTCTGTGAGTTTTAGCACTTTTTTTACCTTGTTGAATGACCTCGGGCAGTGCCTTGGGCTCTCCTCTCAGTCTGTGAAATGGACCCAGTAGTTGGTCTGATAGTGACACTGAGAGTGGAAAGCATTTTGCAAATGTCAACTGTGCTTGAAATACATAGGTTAAAATCCTAGCCGATGGATCTGAAAAGCACCAAGGGGTGTTGTGTCCCCCTGTACGCCCTGCCCAGCACCGCCTTTCTGAGTTGGTTCAGGTAAAAGGTGGCTCGGCTCTCCCTTTATGTACACAATAAATATATTCTATAGATGTAAAGCTATGGGGTGGGGAGCCTGGCGCTTTGCCAGGAACATCGTGTTCCCACCCAACCCAGAGGGAAGAGGCCCTTGTGTGGGTGTGAAGAGTGGGAAACAGAATCGGGTTGGCTTTGCAGACACTCCTGGTTCAGCTTGAGTGTTTGGGGGCGGAAGACGGCGGGGGGGGGGAGTGGAATGGGGGAAGCAAAATTGCCCTCCATATGCTCTTCTGTCCCCCTTCCTGTTGAAAACTAAAGTCTGTTGCTGGCTCAGGTCTGGTGTTGAGACTATAGAATTTGATGGATGAAGGAGTAAGTCTAGAATTTGATAGGATAAACTAACCCCTTCAAAATACACTTTTTCCCCCAAAGCACTTGGGATTCCCAGATTTGGGCGGGACGGTGGAGGAATAAACTGGAGAGGCAGCGAAGGAATAAAGTGGCAGAGCTGCCCCGTTCTTGGCTGTACAGTAAGATTATTTGTTGGGATACGGGAGAGGAGAGTGGAATGTAAGTGCGTCTCCAAAAGTCATAAAGGGTTGCACCCCCTTCTTTTTTAGAGGCGACGCCAAAAGTTTGTGGGAGGCTGGGTCTAGTAGCTGGAGGTCTTCTCCCCTTCTTACAGCAGCGGTACCTTTCCTTCCAGCCACCCGCCCACCCACTCTCCTCCCTCCTCCAGCGATGAGTACTTGGCATCGGTCCCTGTCTACAGTACACAGTGTCCTGGACGGACATGGACAGAACAGCCAAAGGCACTGCCAAGAGCACGTGCAGCAGGATTCCAGCTTGGGAGGGGGAACGAAGCAGGAGGCGCAGACACACACAAACGCACAGCAGCGAGGAAAGGGTTTCAGTCTGTGTGACGGGGTGGGCGGGGAGAGCCCGGGGGGCTGGGTGCCGGAGGAGAATGAAGCTGCCTCTGTGCTGCTAAGATGCTGTGTAGTGTAGTTTTGCATTGCAGGCTGAAATTTGAAAAGTGGTGGCAATGGGAACTTGGGTAGGTGGAGGAAACCCGTTTTTAAAAAGAGGTAGCAAAAAGATTAGCTTTTTTTGTTTGATTGCCGTAGTGGTGTAATTGGAGCTGCTTGGCATTCTGGGCACCCCAGTTTTTCCCCTTCATCTGTAGAATGCATAAAGTCAGAAAAGGGATGGTGCCATTGGGCATGTGTTAAGGGCCTTTCTTTCACCACACTGAGTTCTTTCTGCTAATAGGGATTAGCCAGGGATGATTTGGGAGTGGAGGTAATGAGGCGTTCAGGAGAGAGGGTGTGACCCATCACCGAGCAAGACTGAGCCGACCCTGACAGATCTGCTGTTAGAAGCTGAAGAGTAGCACGAACAAGGCCGATTGAGTGGAATGCAGCTCTAGCCAAGGTGGCAAGGATGTGGGACTGATTGTGTACAGTAGGGGTGAGCCTTGGCATTGTTAAGGGGCCCAAAGGACAACCAGTCCATCCCATTGCTGGTAGAGCAGACATAAGTCCCCTGTTCCTGGTCTAAATCAAGCTCTGCAGAGCCAGCCACAGTGTGCACCAAGCTCTGAGGGAATATATATTTTGACAACAGCTCCTAGAATCCCCCAACAAATGGCCCTGCTGCCCAGGGAATTCTGGGAGTTGTAGTCCAAAAAATATAACTTTTCCATGCCGTATATAGCACGGCACAGCACTGACCCTTTGCATGAGCTAATAAAAGGGTACTGTAGTTGGGATGAGGAAAATGAGATTCCTTCCCAGTTCCCCCAAATTTGATGATCATTCGGACCCCGATTGGACATGCAAACCACGGAATGCATCATCTGAAGGGGATTTTTTTAAAAAATCAGGATGCTGATCCAGCTGAGCCTTCCTCCTGTTCTCTTTTAAATGACAGACCTTCCAGCCCCAAAGGAAGGTGCATATGGATGGGAGGGTGAGTGAGGGGTCAATGCCAGTGTCCTGAACTTTGTGTCAATCCTCAGATTGTCTTTTGAAAAAAAAGAAAAGAAAAGAATAGATGGATTTAGCTACTTAATGGCTTAAGCAGTTGGCTGTGTTTACCCTGGAGGAGAGAAGACTGAGAGATGACATGAGAGCCATCTTTAATATCTGTAGGGATGTCACGCAGAACAGTTCTGCTCAAAATGGTGGTCCCTAGACCAGTGCTGGCTCCTGGCAAGTTTCTGGGAAAGTAAGGAACATTGTACCCAATGGGCAGAAAGGTAGTGCCAGTCCCTGGCACACTGGGGAAAAAATCAGTCCCCATATCGCAAAGCTGGAGAAACACTGATGTAGAAGATGGAGTGACCTTGTTCTCTGCCGCTCCAGAAACTAGAACCGAAGGATTCAGATTCCAAGAGAGGAGATTCTGCCTCGACATTGGGAGGAATGTCTTTACTGTGCAAACTGTCTGGCAGTGGGATAGACTGCCTGAGAGGGTTCTGTCTTTGCAGGTCTTTAAACAGAGGGTTGGATGGCCATCTCTCAGGAGTGCTGTGGTTGTGAATTCCTGCACGGCAGGGTTGGGCTAGATGGCTTTTGCAGCCCCTTCCAGCTCTCAAAATTCTGTGATTCTGACTAAATTTTTTCATGACTGACTGGCTGTCCTTGTTGAAGCGGTCCCTTGGACTGCACGGTTGAGGGAAGGGACAACAAGCAGCTCATCACAGTGCTATGAAGCTCGCTGGCAGCAGGCAGGTGAGGGGGAGTAGTGCAGGAGAAATTGCCTTGCCTGTTTACTCTGTCTCTCCTCCACCCCTACCACATCTTCCCAGTTTTGTGCTAATAAAGGGGGTGGGTGGGTGCTTTGGGTTTTTGTGTGTGTGTGTGTCTGTGCAAAGTAGCCGGCTGGTAACACGCTGCATGTGTGGAGCCGAGATATTCTCAGTGGAGGAAGGAAACTGACGTCAGAGATGCTTGATCTGGGCAGAAGTCTTCAGTGGTGCACGTGTGCTTTTGCGTAGTCGGCTGTTATCGAGCTGTGTTGTCGAGCAGTGCGGCAGAATGCACAGAAACAACAAGCCTGCTTGGATTTGAGAGGCCCACATCTTGCTGCAAACTTTTTCAGAAGCAGCGTCGTGAAAATAGGGGTGCTAGTCGTGTGGGAGGGCTGCACATTGCTGCGCACGACACCTCCTGCTTTGTCCGCCCTCTAACCTACCCAGTCCCTCTGTGATTTGGGAAACCTTTTTTCTTCATGCACAAGAGTAGGGTGGGGGTTAAATCCCATAATTATAATAGAAACCAAAGGAATATGCACAAATAATTTCTGAGACTTTGCGTTTGTTTGGGTACCAAAGGGTACCCGAAACCTTTCAAACCTGTCTTGGAGTCTTAAGGACTAAAAGCTTTCATTCTTTAAAAATGGTGGGGAGGGAAACTGAGGAGTTTGGAATGCAGTATTCTGTCCCCACCCTAGTTGCAAACTGCATTCCACCATGGTATGTTGTTATGTGCCTTCAAGTTGACGCTCACTTACGGTGACCCTATCCTAGGCTTTTCTTAGCAAGATTTCTTCGGAGGAGGTTTGCCGTGGCCTTACACTGAGGATGAGAGATGCGACTTGTCCAGAGTCACCCAAGGGGCCTTCTACTGCTGAATGGGAATTTGAACCCTGTTCTCCCAGACTCCTAGTTTAACACTCAAAAGACTACACCTTGCTGACTCATTCTATTGGTATATATGATTTTTATGGTGCTGGCTCGCCCTTTAGCATAGGGCCAGCCAGGCCAAAATGGTGAATCAGATTGGACAGCAGAGAACCGAGCTTGATGGTATGACTAAAGAACGAGTTTGCCCAATAAACGGCTATTAGCCACTGCTGCTAAATCAGACTTGCGTGTTTAGAGAGGCAGCGTACCTCTGAATGCCAGGGTGCTGGAGCCAGATACCAGAGTGTGTGACCCGGATGCCTTCATGTCCTGGCTGTAATGCTTCTTGGTTAGGACATTTAGCTGTGTGCTGTGGGAAATGGGACTAAGTGGGCCTCTGGTCCAGATCTGGGGCTTTCCATATGTCTGGAACAGCAAATCTGTCAGGCGGAAATGTAAAATTCACAACATAGATTTGTGAGCGGAATCAGGCAGAAATTGATTCTTCCGCTTAAGGTCTCCAAATACCATCTTGAAAAGCATTTGGGACAGCAGGGCCCAGTTTTGGAATCTGGGAGGGAATAGTAACAGAGTACCTCTAGAAGACGACAGCGAAAAAGGAAAAGCAAGAGACTCTTTCTGCAAGTTCTGAGAAATTGCCATATTTGGCCGTATTATTAGAAGATATGGCTCACTAGAAAAGACAATAGTGCTTGGTAAGGCAGACGGCAGTAGCAAGGAAGGAAGACCCCATTACAGATGGATACTCAATCAAGGAAGACACATCCCTGAATCTGCAAGACCTGAGCAGGGTGGATGATGACAGGGTGACTTGAAGGTCTCTTATTTATAGGGTTGCAATAAGTTGAAGTCAGCTTAAAGGCAACCGTATGCAGTGTGTCTTATCATTTACCTTACCACTAGGTTAGTGGGGGTTAGTTGTAAGATCAGGCTGTGGAAAGGTACTGGGAGAAAGAATTTGGATCAGGGAAAAGGGTTAAGTGCATCATCTCCTTCTTCTTTCTCAGTTACCCTCTTCAAAGATGCTTTTCTCTCATTTAGTAAAGGATGTAGCCCAGCTTCAAGTTCCTGGGAAAGTCCTCTGTCTGAAATACCGGGAAAGTGCTATGCGTCAGCGTAGACGATACTGAGTTTGATCAAATGGTGCATAAAACAACTAGCTGCCTGTGTTCCTAAGAAAGATGCAATCGATTAAATAGTTGGAGTGGAGCATTTTGTACTCACCCGTGCAGGTAGCATTTAATGAGCCTCGGAGTAACACATACCTTGGAATACTGATGTGTATGAGCTCCAGAGCCTGCTTTTCTGTCTGACTTCCATTCTTCCACACAGATTCTGTGGAGGGAAATGTGTATTTGTCACCTTTTCCCACGTGTGTTTCTGTCATGAGAGGTTGCATCAGAATTGTTCCTAGTTCAGCTAAGCCAGTGTTGTGTGTGTGTGTGTGTGTGTGTGAGAGAGAGAGAGAGAGAGAGAGAGAGAGAGAGAAGCTGATTGTTTACAGTCGTGCTCAAGCCGCTGCATGTATGCGCTTGTTTCACGCACGTGGTTATGTGCGAGGATCCTCCCCTTCGCTGCCAGCCATGTCTGGTAACCCCATGGTCCACCTGGACAGTGGCCATGCCTTCTTGGTGAACCCTTGGCCTGGGAGTAAATCGAGAGCAGATAAGACACTGTTATACGAACGCGGTCTGTTCTCTGCTACCCGGAGCCTTAGAGTGATGGGCGGGGAGCCAAGGGACAGAAATGGAACAGCCTGTACCCTTAATGGGACCGGGGAGGGAGGGATGGTGGGAAGAAGCTGTGGGAGGACTGGTGGAGCTCAGAGTCCGGCTTATTTGGGCTCCGGGAGAGAACCAGGCACCAGCTATGCGGCGGCGACGGAGGCGACTGAGGGGCAGGAGGTGGTACAGGTAAGGTCTCGGCATGCTTTTTGGGTTGTGGAGGAATTTGAGCATCTGCCTAGATCTGAGTAGATGTTAGAGTTCTTGGCTGAAACTTCTGGGAAGGGATCTTCTGGAATTTGTGGTTTGCCTCTGTGGTGCTCTTCCGTGCTTCAAGGCTTGCAGATTTCTTCTGTCTCTTTCTTATGGGACTTCATATATAGGGTTGGATGGATTCTGTGCTACAAACTCCAGAATTCCAAATTTTGTTCGGCGGCTCCTTCCTAGGTTGCTGTGGGAAGGGTGTTCTGGTGGTCTTCAAATTCTACATGGCATTTCCCGGGGTTAGGGGCTACATCCTTTTCCCATCTGCACATACGTGTGTATATGCGCGATAGGGGAGTACAAAATATAATGCTTAATAAATAAGGTTAGTTTCAGGAACAGGAGAAAGTGATAACTTCATAGGATTATTTCTGCCTTTTGTGTTGCAAGAGGCGGAGAAGTTTGTTGCTTTCGTAGGATTTCTGCTGGAATCTGCAGCTTTGCTAGACGTTTTGTACAATTTCCAAGATTTTTCTTTCTTTTCTCTGAGGGTGGGGGCAACAGTGTGTTTGTAGGAAACCAGTGGAGTTGTGGAAGGGATTTATCTCTGCAAAGCACAGAGCATGTGTTTGTTTTTCTTTTGCCATGTTGCCTGCAAGCTATGGGAACATGGTGCTGTAGGTTATTCTGGGGTCTCGTTGGCTTTTGGCAGTCTTTCCAGATTTGTGGAATGTACATGTAGTTAAGATATATGGAAGAGAGAGAGAAAGAGAGATACGTGAAAGGACCAAGGTCTGAAAGGTCACCAAATGGAGCGGTTGTGGAACAGAATGGCACGGGGTGGATGAAGGAGAAGCTGATTCTGTGGTCCCCCCACTCCAACCTGTAGTTTGTCCTCTCCTGATATAGAGCTATATAGGATAGGCCTTGCTTTAGGGAGTAGCATAATGGTGCAAGGGGTTGTTTGTTGTGTATTCTTGAGGTTCTGAGTCATAATATGCAAGTGCCACCAATTTTCAGCTGTAGAGCACAAGCGGGTGTGTGTGTGTATGGGAAGCGCCTGTTTTCCAGTGCCTTTGCCAGCCTCCTCTCTAATCTGTGTGCCCATTCTCCCACACTCCCACTTTTGTGGGGAAATCTCAGAAAGAGAACACAATAATTTTTTTTTAAAGGAGGACAAACAGACTTCTATTTTACAAAATGAAAGGTAGTCTTTCTCCAGTCTCTTGAGGATGCTTTCCTTATGGTAGGCTTGAGAGTAGGCTGTTTGTGGGTTGTGCGTGTGAAAGGAGGCGGGCCGGGGTATAGGTATGGGGAGTGGGGAATGAGGGCATTGTCGCCGAGATAAAAATTTTGTGCATCCGCACACACATGCACATGTGAATCATAGAATCATAGAATCATAGAGTTGGAAGAGACCCCAGGGGCCATCGAGTCCAACCCCCAGCTATGCAGGAACACCCATCAAAGCATTCCCAACAGATGGCCATTCACCCTCTCTTTAAAAACCTCCAAAGAAGGAGACTCTACCACTCTCCGAGGCAGCAGATTCCACTGCCGGACAGCTCTGACCATCAGGAAGTTCTTCCTGAGGTTCAAGTGGAATCTCCTTTCTTGCAGCTTGAATCCGTTGCTCCTTGTCCTAGTCTCTGGAGCGGTAGAGAACAAGCCCGGTCCCTCCTCAACATGACATCCCTTCAGATATGTAAACATGGCTATCGTGTCCCCTCTTAACCTTCTCTTCTGCAGACTGAACATACCCAGCTCCCTAAGGTGTTCTTCATAGGGCTTCATGGCTTCCAGGCCCTTCACCATTTTGGTTGCCCTCCTCTGGACACGGTCCAGCTTGTCGACATCCTTCTTGAATTGAGGTGCCCATAACTGGACACGGTATTCCAAATGAGGCCTAACCAATGCAGAAGAGAGTGGTACCATTGCCGCCCTCGATCTAGACACCATACTCCTATTGATGCAACCAAGAATCGCGTTGGCTTCCTTGGCTGCCGCTGCTTTCTTGGCTGCTGAAATTTTCTCCCAGTCTCCAAATTTCTAGCATTGCAGTAGCTTCCAACTTCAGCTGAGTATTTAGAAACAGAGATTCTGGGCCTCTAAAGAAAAACAGCAGGTGAAATGACTAAGGGAATGGTGAAGGCAGCAAATAAAAGAGTTGTGGGTGTGAGTGATTTTCACTATCAGGTTCTCTGCAGTGCTAGAAATTTGGGGAGCGGAGGAAAGTTTAATCGATCAGGGCACAATTCTTATTGAGGAGGCAATACCCTTATTTTGTCCCCCCAACCGTTAGTTATACCCCTGAGCCGCCTACGGTTCTGTGTCATCTTATTAATGTTGCTTAGAAAATAAGTCTGTGACGGGTGTCTGTGCAAAGGCAAGCTCTGTAGAGGGAGGAATTTATAATAGGCATATCGTTAACAACAGTTTCTAGGGACATTCCTTACTGCTTGTGTGTGGAGCAGTGCTAGGAAAAGCGTGTTCTTGGACTACAACTCCCAGAATCCCCTGACCAGCATTTTCCCCCAGCTGTAATCCATACCTTGGTCTGGCCTTGTGGCACGTTAACCCACATTCAGGCAGATAACAATAAAACTTTGGTTTAGGGTATTTTCTGACCCAAGTCAGAATTCCAGGGTATTGCAAGGGATAGAAAGTGCCCCCTTTTCTCAGGAGTGTTTGTGGGTGCGGAATGAAGGGTGTACCTTGATGCCCAAACGCTCAGAGCTAGGAAGCCCATGTCTTCGAGGAGGGTAAAAACATTACAGGTTTTTGGAAAGAACTGATAATGTTTAAGAAGGAGAAGGTAGTTTTCAGAAGGAGAAGATCGTTTTCAGCATCTGCAGAATCCTGGAGCCCGCACCGAATGTGACGTAATGCCTAGAAACCCAGTGTCAGAAGGCTGCTTAGCTCAAGCCATTTCCGCACTAGACTGTTATAGCGCTATTATTCCACTTTCAACATCCTATGGAATCCTGGGGTTTGCGGTTCCGGGAGGGGCCATCCAGCCCCTCCCGGAACCGCAAACCCCAGGATTCCATAGGATGTTGAAAGTGGAATAATAGCGCTATAACAGTCTAGTGCGGAAATGGCCTCAGTGGTCAGCCCAAGGCAGTCTCTTTCTTTCTCCCATCCCCTCTGCCCAACCTTCCTCGTGGGGTTGTTCTGGGTATATACATGAGCTCATTCCTCAGGATGATTTTTCTGGGGACATCCCACTTTAACAGTCATGTTTCCGTCCCACGGAATGCTGGGGTTTGTAGTTGGGTAAGGCAGTTTTCTGCTTAAATGCTCTACTGCTGTAGTTCAGGGACCCATTCACACCACAAAATTATAGTGCTATGGAACCAAGGCAGTTACAGTGGAATCATAGCGCTATATTTCTGTAGTGCGAATGGGCCCTTAGGTGAGTTTACAGAAACTCTCAGAATTTTAAGCACCTCCCCAAGCTGTAGATCCCAGGATTCCATAGATCCCCGTCTGCTTTACCACTATGTGGTACCGAGAGGCCTTCGTCATAATGATGTCACAGCTTTTTAATGTATTTTAATAGATTTAACATGCAAGTTGTAACTTTATCAGTTGTTTGGTTTTTTTAATCTTGTTTTTATACATCTACGAATGTTGCTGTGTTTTTAATTTGTATTGCTTTAATGTTGCTAGCCGCCTTGAGTCCCATTATTGGGAGGAAGGAGGGATATAAATGAATATGACAACAACAGCCGTGACTTAATGTCACCGCTTAATGTCCTCCCCAGAAGCTGACATTTCACATTTCTCTGCTCCCTCCTGGTTTTTTCACCCTGCAGGTCTACCACAGAGATCCGGAAGGAGAAATCACGAGACGCGGCACGATGCCGGCGCAGCAAAGAGACAGAGGTGTTCTACCAGCTGGCGCACACCCTGCCCTTTGCCCGGGGGGTCAGCGCCCACTTAGACAAGGCGTCCATCATGCGCCTGACCATCAGCTACCTGAGGATGCACAAAATGTTGAACTCTGGTGAGTGTTGCCAGTTTCCCTGAGTCTCCTTCCCTTCCTGGGTGGAGATGGGACAATGGGAGACTATGAATGTATCCCTGGTGATCTTGAGTTCCTTAAGGGGATTCCAGATTGTTGTTAATGGACACCTCAGTTGGGCTACACAATTTCTTCACAAATGCATTGATTGTAGCTACCCCTACGTTAGCCCTTTATGAGATCTTGGGGGAGCTGCACCTTTTTTTGCCCCCAATACCCTCTAGAGGGTGTGGAGGGTGTTTTTGCCATGCTTTTGTAGCCCCTTGGCTATAAATTAAATAAATAAAATTAATATATTCATCTTCATTTAAACCATGTTTCTAGTCCTCATGGTGGTTGTGAAAACCTTGAAAATGTGGGTCCCGTATTCTTCCAGCAAAAACTGGATTCTTTCAGTGTGGGGAATGGATTCTTTCCCCAGTCATTGGGAAGGAGAGAGGTGTGTGATCCAGTGCAAAGCAGTCTTGGGGTTCTGGCTTGCCTTAGAATTTATTTATTAAATTAATACTTGCCTTTTGCTCAGGATGGGATACAGAGTGGCTTACAGGCGTACTTAGAACCGGGTGTTGTGTCTCTGTGTGGTGGCATGCCCGAACTATCGAATAATTCAGTCTTTCTGTGGAGCAATTGTGTTCTGCTGTCCCTGTAAAACAGGAGAATGGAGGGACAAGGTGGAAGCAGAGGAGCAGGTGGATGCTTATTACTTGAAGGCCTTGGATGGCTTCCTCATGGTCCTGACCGAGGAAGGGGACATGATCTACCTGTCTGAGAACGTCAATAAACACCTGGGCCTCAGTCAGGTGAGGCAAATGCGGTCTGGGATGGGACAAGGAGGCAACCGTGTGGGTTCAGAGTGGGAGAATCCTGGGGGGAAATGCACCAAGGACAGAGAACAAACTTTATTATGTTTCCGAGGGTGGGGGAATCTATGGATTGCTTAGACAGCAAGAAATAAATGAAAATCTCGGGTAACCAAAACAGGTGTGCAGAGGTATAGACTAGTCTGGACAAAGGGTGGCCCAGGGGCTGCATGCAATCCCCAGCAGCCATTTTTGTGCCCCTTCAGGTCAAAATTAGTGGTGTTGTTGTTTTTTTAATTCTAAAAAAATTCTGATAGGGCCACCTTAGGGTTGCCATAAGCCAGAAATGACTTGACAGCACAGTACAACAACACAACAAGCTTTCTTAAGTGCACGGAGGTGGGCAGACCAGGAGGAAGAAAGAAAGCAGGCTGCCGTGTTGGTCTGGTTCAGACAGAGTTCTAAACCATGGTTTAGTGTTCTGTGAACGTGCTTGCTTTACCCCTCTCCCTTTCTCTTCTAGCAAAGGTGTGAGCAAAAGACAGGAAATTTTTGCTTCCATTTTAAGTTAACCGCAGTTTCCTGTGACATTCAAAGCCCAACAAACTGTAAGAGCCCTGTCACACTATACTGTTGTGGTGCCATCATTCCACTTTAACTGCTATGGCAACATTACGTGGAGTCCTGGGATTTGCAGTTTAGCGAAAGGCATTCAGATTTCTCAGCCAGACAACTCTTTGGTCCTCATTAAACTACAAACCCCAGAATTCCACAAGACATTGCCATGGCAATTAAAGTGGAAACAGAGTGCTATGACAGTTCAGTGTGATAGGACCCTAAGTCATGTGCGAACTCTGGTTTGTTTAAAACAAATTGACTTCAAACCACCAATTATGTAACTGGTTTGTTTTGTCAAACCAAGGTGAAACTGAATTATTGTTAGGATTCAGGTGACACTAAACTGTGGTTAATCCAAAATGGAAGCTAACAGAAACTTCTGATCACCTCATAACCGTGCTAAATGAGGAGATTAGAAGAAAAAGCACACAATCATGCTTGATGAAGCTCAGACTCATGATGCAAAGATGAATGTGGCACTATCTCTCCTTCCAAACATCCATATATAATATCACTGTCTAGAATGAGAAACAGTGGCCCTTTATGATGGAGTGTTCACTGCAGAATTAGTTCGTATATCCTTTAAAATGGTTTGTGCAACTTTTCAGTCTGGAAACAAGGACCCAGCATTGTCCATATTTTTTGTGCTGTGGAATTTTTTCAAAATAAAAGAACAACATGTCTCTTTCAGCCATGCTGAATAGGATCCCTTGCTGGCATTTTTCTCTGGGAGTTTCAAAGAGTTTTGAAAATACAAATTTTCCACCAATGGCAGCTTAATATCTGAATGGATTATTGTGTTCTACCAACATATTTAAAAATGCGGTGGTGTCTTTGACTTCATTCATCTTTGCGATCAGTTTTCTAGAAACAGAGAACTCTGGAAAAAAATATTAAGATGCCAGTACGACAAGTTCTGGTGTAGGCTTTAAGGTTTTCATTAAATGTGCTTTCCTGCTAAATCGGATTCAATTATGTTATAGTATGTCATTTCTAAAAAATTTTGCAAAACATTCTTTCTTTGACTTTCCTCTTTTTCTAACCAAAACATGATCCGGTGGATGATAAAAGCTGATCTTGAATAAATGTGTTTATTTATTGCCAAACACAAGTAGAAATCTTGGCAGTTTAAAATGATAATTTTAGGGTTTTTTCCACCGTGGTACTGTTGGCTGGAACCGTTTGCTGCTAGCTGTACCAGCTGTAAGCGTCTACTTAAGCCACCTCTTCCTAAACCCTTGAAAAACCAGGGCTAAAGAGAGAAGTCTTTCATTATGCGCAGGTCAAAAGCCTCCAGAAAATGTGTTCTTCCCACTATGAGATCTGGCTCCAAAGTTCTTAATGGCATACGTGGGAGATTGAAAGGGAACACAGGGAGGGGTGGGTGGCATTTCTGATTGGCTAGCTCCAGGCCACCCTAGCCAATCAGCTTGCTCCTGGCAGATTCTCGTTCCTGGGCACGTGTTCGAGCATATGCTGTCGTGCTCGTCCCTCGCTTAGCGGAGACACAGCGCGCTGCCTCCGGCCTTTGCCCGCCTCTGCTTTCTGGTGCTCCTAATTCTCTTTCTTCCCACTAGCTGGAGCTCATTGGTCACAGCGTCTTTGACTTCATTCATCCCTGCGATCAGGAGGAGCTGCAAGATGTGCTAAGCCCCAGGCAAGGTGGGACTTTGTTCAATCCCCTTTTCCCTTGGAGACGCAAGCAAGGCGGATGGGGTGGATTGGGCACCAGGAGAGCTGGGTAGACAACTTTTGGGGTCAAATTTTTGCCTCAGTTCCCTGTTGCAGGCTACACTAGATCTGGAAGTGGTGAAAAATGAATCCTCCCCCAAATAAAATACAAAAACAGTCACTGCTAGAAGTTTCCAGGGGCAGGGAAAAACATTTTTGTAGGAAATGCTTTGAAGGGCATTAGTGTGTGTGTGTGTGTGTGTGTGTGTGTGTGTGTGTGTGTGTGGGAGGTCCTCTGCGTGGGCCAGGAGCTGCAAAAACCACATGGGGCCCACGGGCCACATTTTGTCCACCTTGCTTTACAGCCGCCCTTCTGACACAAATCCACAATTCCTGAATCCTGCCATTGAAATGATCTCATGATTGCATACTAATAGAAAATTTGTTTTTTGCATACTGATGTTTTTGTAGTCCAAATGGCCCAGTGCATCGGTGACAGATGAGTCTTAGCCCACTTGGGGAAGCCCCCCAGGTTTGCAGTTGTAGATAAAGTTATGGCGAGGGAAATGCAAGTGAAGCGTGTGTTGAGGGAGAGCCCAGCCTTGTGAGGATGGAGCGTGCACAGTGGCCCAGTGAAGACTATTGGGTGTTTGATGCCCCAGGTTTCTCAAAGAAGAAGGAAGTGAAGACAGAACGCAGCTTCTCCGTGCGCATGAAGAGCACTCTGACCACCCGGGGGCGGACTGTCAACCTCAAATCTGCCACCTGGAAAGTGAGTGACTAGAGGGAGGGCGTGGAGTTCTTTGGGTGCAGCGGTTCATAGAGCCAAGAAGGAACAGATTAGGATATGGGTGTTACGTTAAAAATCTCTGTCTGGGCTTTAATGGAAACAAGTCTGTGAAGTAGGAGTTGCTCTAGATACCTGGCAGTGGCATATGAACATTTAACATGAGGCTAAGGATTTGTGTTTTAACTTGGATGGGGCACAAAGGTTTATTCTTCAAGCTCTGGCACCCTGTCCCAACAACCCCTGCCCGGCAATTATTAAAGCCAAAGGGAAAGCTGCTGCTGCTGCTGCTGCTGCTGGACTCAGATTAAGAAGTGGTTGGTTTGGGCTGCTAGGGGAAGGGAAAGGTGGGTGCCTGGGAGAGCACACACATTTCTTTTCCCTTTGCAGTTGAGACCAGTGGCTTTTGTTATCAGAGTTGCCTCAATGACCCTCCCCTCTCCCGTCCCACTCCTGGCGGACCAGGATATGACCACAACAGCACTTCCCTGGCAGCTTGAGAGATATCAAGGTGGAGGAAGGACACAAATCTGATTGGAGAGAGCATTACACTTTGCCCTCTTGATCAATAATCTTGGTCAAGAAGCAGGTGTTTCATTGCAGCAGGAACGGGCACCATGTGCACCGTTAGGCAAAATGATGGGGCTGAAATAGTGGCTTGGAAGTCCATCAGTGTGAGGGTTAGGAAGAAGTTTCTAGCATTGTGCCAACAAAAAAGGAACTAGCTCTAGATGTCCATGGCCTAGTTTGACTACTCAAAGGTGGTGGCCAAAGTCTTGAAATATTAGCAAAGGCATTGCTATGAAGACTCAGGCCATTTCCGCACGACACTCTTATAGCGCGATGATTCCACTTTCAACCCTCTATGGAATCCTGGGGTTTGCAGTTCTGGGAGGGGCCGGCTGGCCCCTCCCGGAACTGCAAACCCCAGGATTCCATAGAGGGTTGAAAGTGGAATCATCACGCTATAAGAGCATCGTGCGGAAATGTTCCCAGTTTTTGAACATGGGTGTTTCGGTTGCGGGAGGAAAGTAGTATTTCTGAGCTTAGCTTAAAAAGGGCAGGGCAAAAAACCTCCATGTAGAGCAATGGCCTGTATTCATTGGTTGCTCTCCTTTCCTTTCTTCTGTTGCACCAGGTGCTGCATTGCTCCGGGCACATGCGGTCGTATGCACCCGCCAAGCCTGCCACAGGGAAGGAGGTGGAAGGTGGCTTTGTAGAGCCCCCTTTGCGATGCCTGGTGCTGATCTGCGAGGCCATCCCACACCCTGCCAACATTGAAACACCCCTGGACAGTGGCACCTTCCTCAGTCGCCATACCATGGACATGAAGTTCACCTACTGTGATGACAGGTGAGCAGAAGGCAAAAGGGGCTGAAAGATTTATATATTTATTTATTTATTTTAAATTGAATTTAACTTAATTTCTTATTTGCTGCATAGAAGATGCCGTTTCCTGTCCAGAAAATGTTGTTTCCCGTGCAAAAATGTCTGTGAGTTTTTGCACACGATAGGTCGTGAATTGCAAATTTCTGACTTTCTTGCAGCCAGAGGAAAATGGCTAAAATGATGCGTTGCTTCCTTTGAGAAGAAAACTAGCGAAGAGTTACATCGTTACCTACTAGTCAACTTACTACCTACAACCTACTTAAAAGGGGAATTGCCTTTCCTGAAGGCCAGAAAAACATACCCTCCAACATTTCACAGATGAAAACTGGGACCCATGCGGCCAAGTGATATCAAAGTGTGGTTGAGACGGCAGAATTTTTGAATGAGAGGATAAGCCAGGAGAGGCTGCAGCGGTCCTTTTTTACCCAAGCCTGCTGCTAAGTGCAAGATTTCTCCCTTTTCTTTCCTCCCCCGCCACTGAGCTAATTGAGTGCAAACTACTTTTGCACTTTTAACTCAGTTTGCAGCAATTGAAGTAAGCTGAGGGGCAAAGAGGGAGAGTGGGAGAATGAAATTGGGACATAAAGCAGGTAGAAAGTGGGATGACAGAAGATTAAATGGCACTATTCCTGCCAAACTGGGATGTTGGAGGGTATGGAAAATGAGATGTTTGGAGAGTCTAGAGAATTCAAGTGCCACAAAGGCAGCCCCAGGGGCCACAGGTGGGAGATCTGCATCGCTGCCTCATTTCTGGGTGTCTTTTGTCTCCTTGGGTAGGATCGCTGAAGTGGCTGGATACACCCCTGAAGACTTGCTTGGCTGCTCCATGTACGAGTACATCCACGCCCTGGATTCAGATTCTGTCAGCAAGAGCATAAACACCCGTAAGTCATACCTACCCAGAGCCAGGCCTTCTGTCCTACCCCAGGTTTTTGAGGGGTGAGATCCTGATCTTGAAATCACTATTCCCTGAAGCAGAAAAAGAAAAAAAGAAGTATGCTGCGGGGGGTGTGCGGCAGAAAACTTTTACTGTTTCCTCTGGAGCAGAGTACCGAATGTAGTTATCAGGGATGGAAATCGATGCCGTGACTGCTTGGTTTCAATTCTGTTAGCCCTCGCGGTGGTACAGATAAGCTTGAAGATACGTGGGAGGTGTAGATGAGCTTGAAGATACATTGGAGGGGTTCGAGGAAATTTCAAGAACCAGACATAGCTGGGGATTTCATCGCTCTGCTTTCATCCTCCTCCTTTTGCCTTGACCAGCAAAAGGAGAAAAAATACAATCCTCTCTCCACGTTGGTGGGTTTAACCGTCACGAATTTGATTGTTTGCGAGTGCATGTGCCTTCCCCCCACATTTTCCTCCTCCCATTCCTGGCAAAACAGAAGGGAAGCAGAGTGGAGGAAGCCTCACGCAAGCCTTCCTTTCCTCCTTCAGAGCTCCCCTCTTCCCATTCCCATGCAAAACATAAGACAATGGAACAGAAAGGAATGGTGGGAGAAGCCTTGTGCAAATTCTCCGTGCTGGGGCAAAATGGATAGGAATGGGAGGAGGAATTCTGGAGGGCGAAAGGAAGGCTTGCACAAGTCTTCCTCCACTCACCTCCATTCCCTTCTGTTTTGCATGGGAACTGGAAGAGGAGAGCCCCAGAAGGGATAGAGAGGAGGAGAGAGGAGGGGAGAGTTATTTGTGGGTTTTCCACTTTTGCAAGAGTTCTGCACTCCAAGCCCTTGTGAAAGTGGAGAGGCCACTGTAATACAGAATCAGTAGGTATTATGTTAATAGGTATGCGTGATGGCACACAGGTGAAAGGATTCAGGGAGGTTTTTTTGGTGCTGAATGTGCCAACTCTCTAATGTTGCTTGGCAAGACATGTCCCAGCTTTTGATCTGGGAAATGTTGGAGGGTATGACGTAGTTTCTTAACACAGAGAGAAAGAGAGCGAATCCTGTTCCGCCATCAGGTCTCCTCCCCATCTCCCAGCTTATCCGTTTGTCTGTCTGTTCTAGACTGTCTGTGTTTCACTTCCTATTGGTAGTGCTGAGCAAAGGGCAGGCCGTGACGGGGCAGTACCGTTTCCTGGCCAGGAACGGCGGCTACCTGTGGACCCAGACCCAAGCCACGGTCATCTCCAGCAGCAAAAACTCCCAGCCTGAGAGCATCGTCTGTGTGCACTTCATTTTGAGGTAAGCTGCTGGGAGGGGATAGTATGTCTGTCCACATGAGGGAAAGAATAACGCAGGGCTAGGGATTTGTACGAACAGTCAGAGCTTGGAAATGTGATTTCTGGGGACTATAATTCCCGTTTTGGCTGGAGGATTCTGGAAGGTGTGGTCCAGAAAGAGGTAGCATTTCCTTGTGCTGGGAATGGGTAACTGTTAATTAATTGAACCTTGGGTGGGTGTGGGTAGAAAGAGCAAACCTTTTTCAGTTACCATGTCCAAATATATATTTGTGGGTGGCTGGAAGGAAGGAAGGAAGGAAGGAAGGAAGGAAGGAAGGAAGGAAGGAAGGAAGGAAGGAAGGAAGGAAGGAAGGACGGATAGCTATTTCAAACTAGTTCTCCAAATTGAGATAGATGTGGATGTTCTACGGTTGGAGAAGGAATGTGTGGCCCTCCATGTATTGTTGGGGTACACCTTTCATCCTCTCTAGGCAGGATGCAAAAGGGTAATGGAAGCTACAGTTCAATAAGAGTTTCTGGAGGGTCACATCTTATCCATCCCTGCTTTAAAATATAGAGGAGCCTTTCACAACCTAAGGCCATGCAGATGTGTTGGTATACACACCCCTCATCCCCAAGCTGGTGTGTCCATGGGACTTGTAGTCTGACACAGTTGGAGGGGATGCCAACTTGAGGATGACCAGTATAATACAGCCATCAGTAAAATTGATGAGGAGTTAATCAATACAGCTCAGTTGTCATTCTGCCAGAGCTTCTAGTTACCGAGAAGGAACAACAGTAGGGTGTTCTGTAATGCAGTTGTGTTCATGTCCTTATTGCAGGCTTCTGTTTAGGGTCTCTGGCTGGCCACTGTTGTTCTTTTTGACATAACAACTTTCCTGAAGGAAGGAGGAGTGGAACACAGCTGTTCTTCTTGTTTAGTGCTTCCAAGACAGCTTGGGTGTTGGGGGCGCCAGTGCAGGGAGACATGTAATACCTGTGCAGAGAGGAGATTCAAAAATGTCTCTGCTGAGAATCAGGGGGATAGTGTTGATGACCTAGTGCTCACATTATTTTTAACTCTCTCAACTGCAGCAGGTCCAGGGCCTAATTTTCTGCCCCTGGGACTCCACAGGGGCCACATGGACTGCCAAAAAAGCAAAACTCTAAAAACAGAAGTGGTGGGAAGATCTACTTCTTGTTGGAAAAGCAGGGTATTTTTGAACACTAAGTATCACAAGGAGGCGCTGCAACCCATTTAAAAGACGAGTTGATATTCTGGGAGGCTTCCAAAAGAAGCAGTTGACCTGTCAGTGAATCTAAAGGGATCAAGGGCTTCAAAAAACAGCCTTGAGGGAACAACCTTGCTTTAATACCTAATCTAACACCAGTCTCCCAGAGCTGGCTGGGGTAAGCTGATCGTCACGGCCGGAACAAGCGGGGCTGGCCTCTGTCAGGCTGGGTAGCAAGTGCAGAGTGATGCCAGCCCAGCTGTAGTTAGGTAACACCTGCCTTGCTGGAACTCTTTCTTACAGCCAGGTGGAAGAGACAGGGTTGGTACTTTCCTTGGAGCAGACAGACCGGCAAGGAGAACATCGCCGGCTGCCCCCGCCCTGTCTCGAAGGGCTGGACTCCGACGGGGTGCTTGATGAACTGGACCCCAACGGCGGGGACACGATTATCAACCTCAGCTTCGGTACGGAGCAGTGACAGTGAGATTGTACGGGCGCTAGGGGTGTGGATACCATGGTAAAATAAAGCAAGGGCTCCACCACCATGGGGGACATGGGCAGACACAGGGCCTCAAAAGAAGACACGCGGGCCATGGGCTCCATAATTCCCACCTCCATCTTAAGTCTTTCTGCCCTCCTCCTCCTCTCCCAGAGCTGCGCGGGCCAAAGATCCTGGCCTTCCTTCGCCCCGCCAATATCAGCGAAGAGGAACTACAGATGGATCCCAAGCGCTTCTGCAGTCCCGACCTCCAGAAGCTGCTAGGACCCATTTTCGACTCCCCTGGAGCCCAGAACCAAGGAGGAGGCACGGTGCGAGCAAAGCCTCCAGCTCCACCACCCAAGCCGTTGCCTGTGGTCAAGAAGGTTTCTGGAAACAGCAACCCGGTAAGGAGCTGGGAGGATTGCTCCCCGGACAGTGGTGGTGATGGGGTAGTATTGATGCCGGCATGAAGTGGAGGGTTGGCCCCGGGAGAACCTCGCTGGGAGTGGGGGGCTGCCGGTGTGTCTCATTGTAGGTGGCTGTGATGATCTGAGAGAGGGGAGTCAGAGTGGCAGTGGTGGCAAGAAAACGGGGCTTTTTGCTGATCCATTAAGAAACCGTTTTGACTGAAAACCAGAGTCAAATGGCTTTAAATACATAAATAAATCTGTCTTGCTGTGGCAAAATGGATGAACAGCTGCACAAACGGGCTGTTTCTGTTTGGTCTCCTTCCATTCCCCTGCCCCCATCAGGCCGATCTGCCAGAAGAACTGCTTTTCGACATGGAGAACGTCCAGAAGCTCTTTGCTTCCCACAAGGAGACTCAGCCAATGGAGACGTCACTGCAGGTAACACCAGTTGTGGGCTGGGAAAGGCCTTTCGTGTGCTCACCTTGGTGCTGAGTTCAGCAGCCTTAAAATATTAGGGATCCCCCCCCTTGTTTTCTGTTTTAAAAAGCAAGTTTCTAGTCCTTTAAGATTGTTGAAATTATACAAGACTGAATGGGAGCCTAGGTAAGTTTTCCATTGGTTCCTAGGAACAGGCTTTCATCATCCTACAGAATAAAATACACAAAGCAAGGAAAAGCATCTGCAAGTGTGCATACTATATGGGCAACACTGTGTCAGTCTGTGTGCCTTGAACACCATAATGGCACCGCTTTTGCCTTAGGTGGCTTAAATTCTATAGTGTAGACCATAGGTGGGCAACTTCTTTCCACCTGGAGACCAAGTTTTGGCCCAAGTAATTCATTGCAGGCTGTTTTGAAGGAAAAAGATCTAAAAGTGAAGGGGTGAGAATTCAGCTTCTTGTTAAAAACAAACAGTGTGTTATTTCTGGGGTTGGACAGCCCTTTGAACCTAAAACTGTGGCTTCTTGAAATCTGCTTTTTTCTGGATTTTTTTTTTGGTGCATGTGTGTGTACGTTTGTGTGTTGGGGAGCATGAACAGTCTCCAGTGGTAGGATCCTCATACTGATGTCAGCGGGACTAAGCATGGCTTGACTTGGCCTGGATCCTGCGACAGAGAGAGGCGGCTGGGAAACGCTGTGTGCGGACAGCATCCCAGATCAGCTAAATGCCACCTTGAGTAGGGATGGGGACCATGTGGTCTTTCAGATTTGCTGACTGTGCTGGCAGGGGATTCTGGGAACTGCAATAAAAAAAAAATTAACCTCCCCAAGCTCTATCTGCTGTCCAGCCCATCTAGCATAGCCAGTGATGGGGTATGATAGGAGTGTCAGTCCAAGAACAAATTGAGGGGTGGTCATTCTCTAACTCTGGCTTAGAGAATGATGGTAAATAAACCACCATGAACGCTAGATCTGTGCTTTCCCCCTTTCTTCTCCTTTGCACAAGAGGAAAGAGGAGTAAACACTTCCATTTTGGGTTTTGACTGAACCACAAACTTCCTGTTTTGGGTAGGCTGGGTAAACTGATTTGTTCTAACTTTAGTTGGTGGAAACAAATAAGGCTCTCTCTTTGGTCATCTTAAGTTTGTTTTCACTAACTAGAATGAGAATAAAACGGCAGTTTTCCAGGTTCGTATGTATTCTTGAGCACTCAAACTACAACACCATAAATGGCATTTTGCTCCTCTTCCCCCTCAAACCTGGTGTTGCCACATTTTGAAAACAGAAATAAGGAACAGTTGAAATTCATAACATGTAGTGTGGACAGTCAGGAAGCAGATGTTAATGAGTTTGTGTTCCACCTAAATACCAAATGAAATTATCAGTTTCAGTTAATCTCGTCGTGCAGTTCTCTGTGAAATTAACGTATTGTCCACATCCATAAATTATGTGATACACACATTTTTCTCTTTCGGAAGGGCCCACGGCCCAAAAAGATAGGAGCGTTTTGGCATCTTGCTCACTCGGTGTGAAAGGAAAAGCTTTGCAACCTTTGAATAAGGGACATCACAAGCACCTGCCAGCTCTGTAAAGGACAAACTTTCCAGCCCTCAAATAAGGGTCCTGCCTTATAATTCGGGCCACTTGGCAACCCTGCTCAAAGCTGAAGCTGGCTCTGAGAGTATAAACTTTTACAGGAATATTTTCACCCAAGGGGAATTCCCGTGCCTTTTGCTGCTGCGGCTAACTCTCTGCTGCCCCCTACAGGATTACGAGGGCCTGGACCTCGAGATGTTGGCTCCTTACATCTCCATGGACGATGACTTCCAGCTCAGCAGCACCGACCACCCGCCGTGGCTGGCTGAGAAACGGGGAGACCCGGGGGCCGGGGCCCGGCCAGGCTCGCCGCCCCCACGGCCGAGGTCCCGAAGCTTTCACGGCGTGTCCCCCCGCCCGTCTGAGCCTGCCGCCCTCCCCCGCTGGGGCAGTGACACCAGCCTGAGCCAAGTCCGTTCCGTCCAGGCTCCGGGAAGCGGCCAGTGTGGGGCGGGACAGGTGGTGGAGATGGTGGCCTCGGTCAAGATCCAGGCTGTGCAGGAAGGGACCAATCCAAATGGCCAGGTGGCCTTTGCTGGTGGCAGGAAGAGGTGAGAGGACTGATGTGTCTGTGTGTTGTGATTTAATATTTGCTAGTTTTAGTAGAAGATACAGACAAATTAATCCACAGCTACAGAATGCAAATTGCTCTTCTGGGGTAACGTTTGGGGAGGAGGTATTGGTTCCTGGGTTCTCGCCTGGGGGGCATTTGTGGCTCATAGCTGCATTCCTCTCCCCCACCCCTGCTCAAATACTGAACAGCATGGGGGACAGAATATCGCATGAGCATCTGAACCCTGCTTTTGCTTGCTTGCCCTGCCTACTTATCTCTTCACACTCCTTTTCCTGTTGCTCCCATGTCCCGTTCTCCCTTAACAGAGCTCGGGAGCTGCGCTTGGAAGAGGAGAGGGATGTCTTTCTGGAAGCCGGGCCTGCTAAGCGTGCCCATGGCCATGAGCCTGATGGCTTTCTGATGCCCTCCCTCAGCCTGGTAGGTGCTGAATTGACCCATCCGTAGGCGAGAGGGAAACATCCCTGATCAGGGTTGACCAACCTCCCTGCGGCCTAGGATGTGTCTGCCAGGCATGCTTGGACTTCAGGGGGATAATAGGGTGGGCACCCTTTTGTTAGGCACCTCTTTCCCACCCCACCAGGGCTTCCTGCTGAGCGTGGAAGAGTGTTTGGATGCCAGGTCCGAGCGAGGCTGCGGAGGAACTGTGGCTCTGGGCAAGAAGCTTCTGTCTTTGGAAGAACCGATGGGTGAGTGGCACCAGCTTTGTCGGTGGCGTAAATGTATGGCAAGCTGATAATTGGTCCAGATCATATTATGTGATGGTTGCATAGAACAGAGGCTACTCTTTCAGAAGAAAGATCCCAGGTCGCTTTAGTGCAGCTGGGCAGCCCCTGGGACCAGGTCTGGGTTCAGCAGCTGGCATGCTGGGATGTATCTTGTACTCCATTTTTCCTGAAAGGATGCTGTGGATTTGATATCTTGCTTCTCTCCTGGCACCTGGCATTCAGCCTGTTGCCCGTCACTCAGTGCTCCCCTTCATCATGGATGCCATGATGGATTTTCTTGGCAAGATTTGTTCCACAAACACTGCCCAGTTTACATAGGGAAGGTTCCCGAGCCAGTTCACCAGCTCTTGCAGCATTTGCGGCAGCCTGCCGCGTACTCTTTGTTTCAGACATTCCCATGCCATTTTTTTTTCCTAAAAAAAGACCTAACAGCTTTTCTCTCTTTCTCTCATTGTCTGGTTGCCATCCTCTCCCCTTTTCCCCACATCCAGGCCTCTTAGGGGATATGCTGCCGTTTGTGGTGGACGGACCAGCCCTTTCTCAGCTGGCCCTGTACGATGGTGAGGACGAGGGCTCGGTGCGTAGCGGAGGGCACTTCCAGCTAGGGGAGGAGCTCCTTGTGGAACTGGACCAGGCCACCTGAGCTGGCGGCTATGGCCGCCCGCCACCGCTGCACCTTCACCCCACACTCCTGCTCCGCAGACGGGACAAACGGAACCAAATCCAATCCCCGAATCATCCATGAGCGGCAGGGTGGGAGGGGGCTCCTTTTCCTCTTCCCTTTCCTGCCCCCTCCCCCCTTGCCTCCCCAGCTCCCAACCTCCGCTGGCGTCCTCAGAACTCTTCCTACCTCAGTCCTCTCCCCGTCACCGGGCAGCCTCTCCCCTCCGGAGATGGCGAGGGAGGCAGGCCCAGCCAAACTTAGGAGCCTGTATTAAGTAGGGACTTGTTCTCCCATCACACCACTCCCCTAATTCGGTGCTTACGTACCCTTCGCAAGGTTCCTGAGATGAGTGGCAGAAGGGGTGGTGATGGGTTGTCTTACGCACTCAGTCCGGCATCAGTGGCAAGAGTCATTCTCTGACAAACTCCCCAAGTTACAGGGAGCACCGCAAGGGGTCTGTTCCAAGATGTCCCTCCCAGGGTTGGCCATAGACAACAGAGGTACGGCGCGCTCCTTCCGAACTAGCGATGCAGAGTCCACTGCGCTGTACTCTTCCTCATACCTTTGGCTTTTGCCACCAACCCAGAAGGTTCCCTTCCCCAAGTTCCCAGCTTCTAGCCTAGATTCATCCATTCCTGAAGTAATTGGGACCACCCAATCTTGGGAGATTCAAAAAAATGGGGAGGGGTTGGGACTCACTTCGTAAGCCTGGGTTAATGCCTGCTTCATCTTCTTGGGAAACACCTAGCCTTGCTTTCCCAGAATTATTCAGGTGCCTCTTTGGCAATGTTACCCTCTTAGTGAACCTCAGCAATGCCTTTACCCTTATGAAAGACGTGCAGTGGGTATCGTCAGCAGTTCAGGTAAGCTGAGAGATGCAGTTTTGGCCAGAGTAGACTGCTGTTGCAGCCCCTGCTCTGTAGTCCAAACTGATTTTTTTTTCTAAAGTGGCCAAAAATTATTTCCCCCAGAGAGGAAGGCAATCATGATGCTCTCGTATTTTGACTCAGTTTAAGGTCATTCACGATGACGTCTACAAAAGAGGTCTAAATGTTTCTTGAGAGCCATGGCCACACAGTTTTAAACGTTGAAAAACTGAATGTATTCTAAAGGGAGCTAAATCACATTTTAAAAACATATTTTAAAAATAACATTCCTCCCTCACCGAACATATTTCTACTTCTTCAGTAGTTCCCTCTGGTCCTCCGCTCTTGTTTGCTCTTACACCATTCTGAGATTTCAGTTTTTAAATTCGTTTCCTCTTGGTTCCTTCAGTGTCGCCAAATTGCAAGACTTGGGATCCTGAAGCAAAACACAAGTTAACTTGTTTGAACCAATCAGTGAGGTTTTAAAAAAAACAAACCTTGTGGGCAATGGACAGTGATTTTGAAATCCCAATCCCGAGGACAATTGTAAGGACCCTGGTTGTTATTTACAATCTGAAACTTTTAAGGACAATCTTTAAAAGCAAGTTTACAGAATTTTCAGGGAAAAGCTGACTTATTCTTGAAAACTTCAAGATGGGCAGTCTGGTACTAAAGCCACTGGCTGCTGAATAATGTTTTTCTAGCGTTAATGGAGAATTTAAATTGCGATCAGTCTGAGAACAGGTTTATAGGAAGTCAATATTTCAGTCCAATTTTTCTGCCTACACAGTGGAAGAATGAAATTTTGAAGAGGAAAACTCCCTCTTTTTCATTTTTTTTTTTTTCATTTTGGTACTCTGATCATAAATTTCCCTATTTGGAAGTAAGTTCCATCAAAACCAATGGGACTAACTTCAAAGTAACTTTATATTATAGGATTGAGGTTTTTGCCTATTTCCCTTGCTTTTTTTTTTTTCATTGCTTGATCTTATGCATGTTTACTTGGAAGTACATCTCATGGTGTTCAGTGAGATTACTTTACTTTCAGGTCAGCATGCCTAGGAATGCAACCTCAGTTGTATCACACGACGATACCAGTATGGGAAAGTAGCTTATTCTTAACCACTGTGAAGAAATGTTTTGTGACTGAGTCTGAGAACCCCATCACCGGAAGTAACACAAACACTTGTTACCAAATTTTGCATTTAAGAAGAAGGTACCTTTCCATTCTGTTCAAAGAGGAAGAGTTCTGTGTAACTCAAAACCTTGCATACACCTGCACTAGCAAAAGTTGTTGGAAGATTAAATTGCCTTACCTCTTTTATGTCTTTTGATATAAAAGGACCACCGTAGTATTAGTCAGTGCTCATGGTAGGGTTGCCCCTAATTCTATGAGGGAAAGGCTCCTCTACCCAGAAAATAGAATATTGGGAAATGTGGCTTCTCCCACCGCAATGCGACAGCGGTGGGTGAAGCATCATCGCCCTTGTACGCAGCTGTTAAAATCACAGGCAACTTTCCCTGCATGGATGCAGGAAACCCTAATTATATGCCCATTCGTTGGGAAAAAAATTTCTCCAGTAGTCTCAGTTTAAAAACAAATTAAAAACCTCTGTTTTTGTTTTGTTTTTAAATAATCCGTAGTCCAACTCTTGGCATTTTTAAGCCTTTAGCCACAAACCCTTAAGGGAACATGTGTGCTAAAGACTGGATTTTCCACCCATTCCTACACCAGGCTTAAGTCATTACAACTCATGGCTTCCCTCACCTCCCATCCCTTACTGTCCAAAGCTCTTGGATGACAAAACAGAGTGTAGGAGACCGTGTAAGCTAAGCCAGTGTTTCTCACCCTTCCCTTGGGTGTGTGTGTGTGTACACAAGAAAAGGATTACCAGCCCATCATCCACTGGTGGCTGAGCAGTGCCTGTTTTCCTCAGCCAGACTTGCTACCCAGGGAGGCATTTCCGTTTCCCAGTTGAGCAGGGAGCAACAGGGAGATGAAGAAAAAAAAAAAGCTCACCCTAAGCTTTCCCTTTTCTGGCGCCTTTCTTCTTCCCCCAGGTAACAGGGGACAACTCAGGGGGGAACCCATCCGGAGGGTAGTAGTGACCTTGCAGAAGAAAGGGCACGAGGGTACCCTGGGGGCAGCTTTAGGCCCAAGTCTTTCAATCTGGGGGCCCATTCACACTACACGATTATAGCACTATGATTCCATTTTAACTGCCACGTTTAGATTCTGTGGAATCCTGGGGTTTGTCGTTTGGGGAGGAACTAGAGCTCTCTGGCTGAGAGTTCTAAAGGCGCCTTTCCCTAAACTGCAGATCCCGGCACTCCACAAGACGCGGCCGCAACGGACAAAGTGGAATCATCGTGCTGTAACTGAGTAGTATGACAGGTCCCCTGCCCTTCTGTTCCTCTAGCTATCCCAAAAGTGTTTGGAAGGGCAAGAGCATTCGAAAGGTTTGATTCGACACCAAACGTGAAAGGGCTTTGGCCCCTGCTTCCAACCCACCTGGGGCCGCGCGTCTTCTTTAAGAACAAAAAGACGCCAACACAACTTGGCCAGGATCGAGTTGCCTAGCAAGGCAGGGGGTGGGGGGAGAGAGCTCGTCCCCTTTTCCTCTTTTTTCCTTACTAGCCAAGCTGAAAATTGCAGTCTAAGAGGGACAGACGCTGCCCTTAACACCACTTTTGCCTCTGTCGCCATTCACCTGTGCCTTCACGTTGACAACGTCACCAGCACCAAAAAAAAGGAAAAAAAATAGAGCTTTTTTAAAAAAAGAAAAGACCAAACCCAACCCCTTCCGATCTCTTCCGGGTTGGAGGACAGCGCAATTGTCAGTGGCACCGGAGAATGGGGAGAAACAGGCTGCAGTTTTCTTCCTAGATCCCCAAGATGGTGGTGATTTCCCTGCGTTTTCCACGAGCGAGGAAGACGAGGGGGAGGAAATGATGCACCCTTCACAGCTACCTCCCTGCTCCTAACATGCCTCCTCTCCCTCTTTTTGCCCTGCCTTGTCTTAACTTCCAAGCCGCCGGGTTTGAAAAGCAAGGAGCTTGGGGGAAAGGGGGGTACGGTGAGGAGTCAGGGGAGAGGGAAGGAGGAGCCCCTTGTCGGGCAGCGGGATCTCCAATACAAGACTGTTCGGTTTTCACGGCGAGCGAAACACAACACAAGAAACACACACACACACACACACTAATGCACCAATGCACACACAAAAAGCACGCGCAATCGCACGAGGTTGGGCCACCCTTGGCCCGAGGCAGCTCTCTTTTTTCAAAAGCCGCACTTGACAACACGCACAGAACAATAGAATCTCCAAGCCAGGTGAAGAACACAGGATGTTGCGTCTCTCTCTCTCTCTCTCTCTCTCTCTCTCTCTTTTTTGGTTGAATTATTTCTTCTGGTTGTTTGTTCTGATTCCCAGCCTTGGAGAGGAGGGGGAGGCCGGGATGGTCGTCTTGCCCCCTCTCCGCTCTTCCCTGCCAACCCGCTGTTTGATTTCTATCTTTTTTTTTTTCTACCTGGTTTCGTTTTGTTTCTTTTTTTCAGAGACTGTGGTGAAATTATCATGGCACCCTTTTCTTACTGTCAGTGTTGCCGTTTGTTGTTATTGTAGGATTATAGCTTCTTCATTTCTCGTCTGCCCCCCGAAGCCTGACGCTGCGGCCGCTGCCACCTCCCCCCTTTGGATTTTAACCAGTCCTGCTTTTTTTTTTTAAAAAAAGGGGGGAGTTGTGTCTCTTTTTCTCTGTCCTACTCCACACTCCAGTGCTTGTTGTTCCCTGGGTTAACATTTTAAGGGGCAGATACTTTTGGCGTCCGTTGCAGCAGCTGCTAATTCTGCCATTCCTGCTTTTGGGGTGATGTGTCATGCAAATTGAGCATGAGGTGCTAAACTATACTCAAGTTTGTGGTGCTCTGTCCCTAGTGGTGGTTTTTTTAGGCCACGCGGTGGCCACGGTGCTCTCACCCACCTGCCTCCCCTGCCCCAATATACCTGCGATGGTTGCTAGTTTACCTAAGAGACTGTGACGGTCAACCCTCCCACCTTTTTAAATTCAGCCCTCTTGTGGGTGGTTGGTGGCCCTGATCCAGGTGCCATGGTGCTCAGTTCCTGTTTTATTCTCTCACATACACCCAGGGCCGCTGTCCGGCCACCCGGAGGCTATGGTGCTAGTCCTCATGGAGGGTTGTACCCACTTTCTCCCTGCCAGCGCTGCTTTCAAGTCTGGATGGAAGGCAGAAATTTGGACAGGTTGCCAAGGACAGACCTGGAGAGAGCGACAGTCTTGCTTCGTGGTCAGAGGAACAGGCAGAATCGTAGAGTGAAAACTGGAGATGCCTTCTGTCCCTTTAATGATTTTGTAGAAGAGGGAATTTCAACAGGTGCTGCTTGTTACCTGGCTGTGGGGTAGGCAACATCTCTGGGAATTCCCTCTTGCACACGGCCGTTAAAAGGGACGGGAGCCCTCTCCGGTTTTCGCTCTGGCGATCCTAGTCACAACTGCCCTTTTGGGGTCTAGAGCTGGCAGACCGATCCAGAACTTGTTGCTGAATTTGCCCTACAGAACTTGGTAGAAATCACTTTTTTGGACTGCAGCTCCCAGAATCCCTCAGCCCAGCCATCCCCAAAAGTAATTTTTCCAAACTCTGCCCTCAACAAGCAGCCGTTCAAGAGACAGCGGGCTCTTGCGACGAGAAAATGGCAACCTCGTTTTCCAACGAACACATCGCCCTGTCTCTAGCGGCCGTTGCTAGGCCGCTAGCGAGGCCCTGGTGCTCCGCCCCTCCGTTTCACGGTGGCGGCGGCTAGGCCGGACAGAGGATGTGGACTCCTTCCTTCCCTCCGGTGCTGGTTGCTAGGCTACCGCCAGCGGTGCTTAGTAGCTAGGCGTCCTGCGTGCTGGGGGACGATGCCATCTTGTTCAGACATCTTGAAGGAGAGTGGGTTGCGCACGTCACGTTGCAAAACGTGCGATGTTTTAAAGAGACACAATCCTCCCCTTTTCCGGCCATGCTTGCACACGCACATTGCCCCCTTGCTCCAAAAGTTTGTCATGCCAGCCAGCGCTAAACGGTGAGATCAGTGGCTTTCAAACTGCCTTCTGACAAACCCCCTTAATCGGGGTTCCGTAATGGGATCAGTAATGGTGTGCAAGCGCTACTTAAAATGTAAGATGTTTGCCATTACTGACTTTCCCCTGGGCAAAATGTAGGAAAAATTGTGAGTGTTTTTGCAGTATTGCTTGTTTGCCTTTGGCTCTCTGTGTTGAGAACTACTTTTTTAGGGCAAATGTGGTTCACTTTTGCTGTCAGACCAAACAGGCTTGGCCAGGGTCAAGCAAAACCTGGGGCCCTTTCACACTTCACAATTATAGTACTACACCCTTTTGACTGCTATGGCAACATCTTGTGATTTGCAGTTTAGGGAAGGGTACTTAGAATTCCCAGCCAGAGCTTTCTAAAGCCTCACCAAACTACAGCCGCTAGGATTCTGTTGCCATGGCTGTTAAAGCAAAATCTTAAGTGTTACAATTGTGTAGTGTGAAAGGGCCCCTGGCTGCGCACCTAGGAGTGTGCATACAGCGTGCTTTGTAATGTAGGATTCACCGAAGGCAGAAGGGGCTTTTTGGAAACCATTGACCTTGGGTACGACAAAACCTTGGCCTTACAGGTGTGAAGATGGAGGCCTACTGCACCCTAAAGTGCCTCAAGCTGATTTCCAGGATAAGAATGCCAGAAACTTACCCTTTGCTCCTTAACTAAGCATACAACTTGTGGGTCTTTAGGAAACCTGTCTGCCAAATCCAGTTTTCTGCAGTTTGTCAAAGGACCTACACCAGTGCGTTTGGTAAAATGGCATATGGGGGAACTTGAGTTTCATTTTACATTGGAGTTTCTGGAACAGGGGAAGGCAGCCCCTTAGAGGATGGGAAATCACAGCTTCCAAGATTCCTCAGAGTTAGCTAGGGCTGATAGGAATTACAGCCCAACAGTTTCGGAAGGGGCTGCACTTTACCTACCTTGCTCTAGAATAGCAGTACCCAGTCTTTGATCCTCTTGCCGTTTTGTACTTCAGCTCCCAGAAGCCCTCTTCCAACATGGCCATTGATGATGGATTCTGTGAGCTGAAGTCCATAATGTCTGGAGGACTAAAGGGTGAGAACCACTTCTCTAGCAACAGATCACAAAGAGCTTGTGACCTTGCTGGGGACCCTTTCACACAACACAATTATAATGCTATATTCCACTTCAACTGCTATGGCAGTTGCATTTTAGCTTGAGGTAGTTGGAATTCTCAGCCAAAAAGCTCTAGTGCCTCAGCAAACTAGAACTCCCAGAATTTCATGGGATGTTTCCCTGGCAGTTAAAGGGGGAGTTGTAGCATTATAGAGTGGGAAAGTGCCCAAGGTGAAAGTGGTGTAGAATGGGGACAATAGTTGAAGCTATGAGAGATAAGTAGGTACAAGCCAATATCACTCTGGTGGTCAAGACGGGACAGGCAGAGGTGGGCTTAAATGTGTCCAAATTGGAAGGGTGCAATTTAGCAGCACTGTCACTGAAGTCAACCCACACGCTGACATCTAGTGAGGTCTGATGAGGACTGCCCTGCATTTTGGATCCCAGGAAACAGGCTTGCTTTAGGAGTAACTTCATGAAGGTGCAGTTTGTTGTAGGGGCCCCAGTTAATCTGGAAGATGGGACCCAAGTGTTCAAAAGTTATTCAGACAGAATGATTCCAACCTGCCCAGTGGCCTATTTCTGGCAGTAAGTAGGACTTCACATGAAAAAGTTACATTTGGACGATGGGCATCCTGGGATGGGAGGCGCACCTTCCACAGAGAGCCTTAAGCAGCTTGGAATAGGAGGCACAGCTTTCACAGGGAGTCCGCCCTCTTGCTCTTGCGCAAGTTACATTTCTTGAGGTCCAGAAGTGGTGTGTCTGGCTTTCTTCATCTGTGGTCCAGAACCTTTTCATCTAGTGGCTTCCATGTCCGAGGAGCAGTGAATTCTAACGTCTAGATTTTAGTCCAAAGGTTAAAGGAGCAATCCAGGGAGCTGAACCCTATCATCCTGGACACCCCTTTAAAGTCTGGGCTAAAACCCAGAACGGATCTCTTCCCTGACATGGCAGTTACCCTTGTTTCAGCAGTTCTGTGGGCCACAAAATCAGCATTTGGTCTGTCGGCCGAAGGGCTCGCTGGCTATGACAAAGGAGTGTGGGATGGGCTTCTTCAGAGGGGAGCAGGTTGTAGGAGGCTGCAGTGTCTCTTTCAAGGCTTGGGGCACCTGTTTATATATAATTTTTATGTATCTTGTTTCCTGTACCCTTGTGTATGGTTAAATTTTTTTTCCTTCTCTGTGGCGGGATCAGAGTTGGCCCCCACTGCATATGTATCTATCGCTGTTGTGAAACATTAAATACGTCTGGTAACATAACATCACTTCTCTCTGTGTGTGGGTTTTTCTTTCCCTCCTTACTGAAAGTTCATTGAATGGGAAGTGGGGAATGCCAGTTAAGCCATTTTTGTGGCTTATTCAGAGTGTGAAGGTTATCTCCGAACCCTGCAAAATATATGTGGAGTCATACCTAAAATATTAGGTCTGTCACAGACTACTCCAGGTAATTATGCAATTGCAGGTGAGCCCTGAATCAACCTGGAAAGGTCCCACCTTTGGCCAAAAGGACTCCCCCTCCCCCCAAAAAAAACCACAGTCAAAACCACTTCTTACATGAGCAAAGAGAAGAACTCTTTAATTGTTAAAAGAGTTTTTGTAGGTTAAAGTGACAATGAAACAGCGCACGTGCAAGAATCATTACTTTCTCAGGACCAAAGTTCTGACGCATGGTTGCGAATAAAGTAACTTCTGATTAACAGTCAACAGCGAACCCTGAATCACACATGTATTTGCTCAGCAGTGAAATAGAGGAAATATTGTTGCAGAGAATAACAAAGTGTTGGGAACTGATGCTGTGAACCCAGGCCAATTAATGTTGGTATAATTTTAAGCAGGACAGCAGTTGGACAACAGGATCATCTTTCCAAACTGTCTAGAATTCAAAATTGAGGAGCTTTAGTCAAGCAAATGCAGAGAGAGAGTGCGTTCTTTTAGCCTGGACATTTAAGCAGCTCATACCCTCTGTGAATTGAACTGTCCAGGGTGCTGAATCTCTAGCTAGCAGCCCTGCAGTGTAGACGGGAAAAACTAGGGAAGCACCATATTTTGTCTAAACCCCTTCTTAATCTGGAAACACCTGCCTTGATATCAAATTTATTAAACTCTTAGCACCGCCTAGTGGTAGAGAAACAAATACACAAGCCAAGGAAAGAGAGAGGAAGAAATGTCAATTTCAGAAGGCGACTGCTTTGAAAATAACACATCAATATTTCCGAGATGTTTTCTGCATGGAAGTTGCAGATAAGACAAACGTGAATTTCCTCCCTCTCTGTATGTATTGGCCTGTATGCGTCTCCCCCTGAAAATGGAGAGGGATAGAGAAAGAAAAAGCCGCCTGGTCACCTGGAAGATATGCTGGCCCGCCACGGACAACTGGGCCACCACACATCTGCAAACTTAGGGCAAGCGGTGATGCGCCTCTTTGCCCCAATAGAGTGCTTCAGATAATTCGGAGTGTTTCATGCATTTTAGGCCATTTCCGCACTAGACTGTTATAGTGTTGTTATTCCATTTCAACATCCTATGGAATCCTGGGGTTTGCCTTTGGCCCCTCCCTAAACTGCAAACCCCAGGATTCCATAGGATGTTGAAAGTGGAATAATAGCACTATAACAGTCTAGTGCGGAAATGGCCTTAGTAACCCTTAGCAACGGCCCCATAAATTAAGGCATGTTGCAGAGGGAGGGCTGAAGATGTGAAACTAGTGTCTTGGGAACAGGAATCGGGACTAGGACCTTCCAGCTGTTTGCCCCTGCTATGCACTGGGATGATTTATAAAATGTGAAGCCGCACTGGGATGATTTATAAAATGGGTTGTATCCAGTTTAGCCCTTACAGTCCCCCTTTGGAGGCTGTTTAACTTCATTCTGATAAGAAGGCTAATCTCTCTTGCTCCAGTTTTCTAACAACAAAGGTGAGGCTTCCCGAACACTGTATGCTGTAGCAAATAAGTTGATGTTTTTGCTGTGTGCCATCAAATCTACAGCCCATTTTTTTCCCTTGGGTGTAGTTCTGCATCTAGAAGAATGAGGCACCACCACCACCACCCCAGCACTCAGCAGTGCTCAAGAACTCCCGCTGTATTCAACGGGGCTTCCTGGGAGGGGATAAATAAATAAAAATAATAGAATACTCGGAGAGAAGCTTTGGATAAGGCGGAATCTGACTGAGCTCCACAGCGTTTTCCTCTGAGCAGGCGTGCCCGCGAGAGCTACTGTGCTCCTGGGTTGGGGTCTCGCTCGGCTATGGAAACCCCCTGGGTGGCCCTGGACAAGTTACACTCTCTCAGCCTCAGAGGCCGGCAAAGGCAAGCGCCACCTAAAACCTTGCCAAGAAAACAACAAATAGGCACACCACTGAACCGCAGGTAGCAGAGCTCGGAACAGTTCCTTTCCTGGACTGCACCTCCCAGTAGCCCTGCTGGCTGAGGGTTCTGGGAGTCGCAGTCCAAACGCGAAACCTTCCTAAGCCCTCGCTATACACAGGAATATGCATAGAGAGGGGGGGGGAACAGCTTTATTCTATCCGGCCCGCCTGCCCGTGTTTTAATTTCTGCAAGCAGCAGAAAAGGTGGGATAAAAACAAAACAAAAATTGTAGAACACGAGGGAGCCCCCCCCTTCAAGCCACGCCTCCTTTGCAACGGCACTCTCCCCCCTCGCAACGCAAGCCCCTCGACGCGAATAACTGACGTCACCTACAGGCAGCCAATAGACATGCACGAAACGCATTCCCGCTTGCCGCCGCCCAATCATAAGCCATCGCGCCGGCCAGTCACCACAAGCCAATCACAGCTTCCCGGCACTCCCCTCTGACCAATCGTACAACGTTCCTTCCTTAACAGCCGTCTACTCACGACGCAGGCACCACCTCCGCCCAGACGCGGACGCTCTAGCCCGCCCTCTCCCCCTCTGAAGAAGGAATCCCCTCTCTATAGTAATGACGTGCGGCTTTCGGGCCCCGCCTCCTCCTTTGCAGGCTTCGCGTCAGGGAAGAAAACCACCACCAGGATTCCTCCCGGCGTCCCTTCTGCGCATGGGCAGCACGCGGCCGAGTTCCCCCCTCCCGCATCCGTTTGACGTTTCTCCGTGGCTCCGCCCCCGACCTTTCCCCCCGCTCAGCGGTGGTTTGCGACGGCCGCGCTTGACGGCGACGCGTTTGCCCCCTCCCTCTGACTCCCCCCTCTCCTCCTCTCCCTCAGGGGTTGTCAGGACGGTTCGCTTTACGGCCCGGCGGTGATGGCGGAGGGAGAGCGGGCGGAGAGCGGCGCCGGCGCCGGCGGAGGGAGCTCCGGGCGGCCGCCGCAGGAGGGCGAGCCGGGGGCGATGGAGCGGGCCGAGTCCCTCAAGACCCAGGCGAACGATTACTTCAAAGGTACCGCCGGGCAGGGAGCGAGGGAGGGGGCGGGGCTCGGCGCCCTGAAGAGGGGCGGCCGGGCGGGGCGGGGCATCGCGAGGGGCGGGGCTAACGGGAGGAGGGGAGGGGCTTCTCGGGGCGGGGCCAGCGAGGGGAGAACGGTCTCCTAGGGAGGGGAGGGGGTGGACGCACCCAAGGCGGGGGGACTGGAGAAGCCAAGGGGGGGAGGGGGTCTCCTTGAGGCAAGGTGTCCTCTTGGCGGGGAAGGAAGCAATTCCTGAAAGGGGGGGGGGGAATACGTATGTATGTATGTATATGTGTGTATGTATGTATGTATGTATCTATCTATCTATATATATACATATATTGAAGCAAGGTGTTCGCTTGGCGGGGAAGGAAGCAATTCCTGAAAGGGAGAGAGGGGGGGAAATATATATATATATATATATATATATATATATATATATATTGAAGCAAGGTGTCCTTTTGGCGGGGAAGGAAGCAATTCCTGAAAGGGGGAGAGGAGGGAATTATACACACACACACACACACCCATATATATATATACACACACACACATACATACACACACACACGCACGCACACACACACACATATATATGAGAGAGAGAGATGTCTTTCATGGATGGGGCGGGTGGGGGGTGGCCTACAAAGGTTTCTGCAGGGTGGCCTTGAGAGTGGGGCTGCCTTTGTGAGGAGGTGGCCAGGCAAGAGGGCGAGAGGTGGGGGAACCAGTGAGGAGAGGAGCCAGTGGGGTGAGTCCTTGAAAAAGGGGGAGGGGGAGCTGATATGTGGGGAGGGGGCTGCCCGGAGGTGGGGTGGGATTTGAAGGTGATACTGAGGAGTGGCCTCCTGCCTGAGAAGTGAGCTAGGAGGAGGGGGCAGTGAGGAAACGGAGGGAGACAGCAGTGGTCAGAGGAGGTCCTGCGCTGAGGAGCTTTCTCGGGGAGCTGGCGGGTGAAGGTGTGTCTCTGGAGCTGAGTTTGGGGGAAGTCGAGAGGAAACGTCTTGGGGAGTGGATTTGTCAGTAGACGGTGGGAAAGGCTCGCTTGGTAAATCAGTGACAGGAGGCCAGGGGCTTTGCTTTTGACAGAAAAAAATCCAGTGAATAAGGGTCTTCTGTGGGGAAAGCGTAGCATGGCAACACAGGCCTGCCCAAGGGTGTGTCTTTGAATTATGCTGAGGTGGGATGAGACAGTAATTGGGAACAAGGTGGTCCTTGGAGGGAGGGATGAAAGGAGAGTTTCACAGGGTGAAGAGAGAGGATAAGGAGAACTGAGCAGTCAGAGCATTGTTGCCTCTCTTTCATCTGCAGCAGTGATTCTCAGGTATGGGGGGGACCCCCACAAATTGTTGGACTTCAGCTCCCAGAATTCCACGCCGTTGACTTGCTGGCTGCACCTCCTGAGAGTTGAGGCTTGGCAACATCTGGTTGAGGACTACTGGCCTATGGAATCACGGGCCTTTTTATGATCTGAGTATTGACTTAATCGGGTCCTTTGTATTCGCTGGCTGGATAAAATGTCTGGCACGTAGTGGGTTCACGGTCTGGGTCACTTCCTTAATCCTATGACATGTCAGCCCGAGTGGGGTGCTCCCTTTTATCTCATGAGACATGTGCAGGCTGTGCTAACACAATGAATGGCCCAGACATCCACTAGAATGATCTCTTTAAGAAGAAAGCATTGTGTTGCATTTGTAGGATTAGCATTGAAAGGCATCGTAATCTCTGGAGATGACAGCAAAACCACTGCTATGGACAGCGGATTTGCAGCACTGGGTAGCAGGCCAGATCCACTGCAGTTCCTTGGAGTCTGGTGATTTCATAGAGAGCTGTGCTGTTTCATTCTCAATAACTTGTTTTGCGTGAAGGGTTGAATTCATTGAGAAGCAGCCTTCTGTGAACCGTTGCTTTGCCTTTTCTTTTTCCTTCAAAAAAAAAAAAAACCATGGGCAGTACTGGCATCTTTCCATCTTGAGAATAAAGCAAAAAGGGATTTCCTCGAGGTGGGCCATCGTGAGTCCATATTCTTATGTCTCCCAAAATCCTCCTTGCAACCTAGCTCTTGCAGGTGGATTTCTGTGGCTTCTTTGTTTCCGTGCAGCTCTTGATCCTTAACTTTTTCTTGTGCCCTTGGGGCACATTATGATAAAATCTGTAATTAAATCATTGGTGCATTTTAGACTCTTCAGCTGCATTTGGTAACACCTTTTCCAGCTTCCACAGTGTGATTGTCTTTAATCTTTGGCCAGGCTGGCTCGTGCCCTGAAACGTTACATTTTTATAGCATCTTAGACTATGTTTCATTCTTGGTTTTAAAGATGCCTGGAGGTGAGAGAAGGGACTTCCATGTAGGCACAAAATGTGTACATCTGTTTAATTTCTGCATTAATTGTGTTGATTGTACCATAGAATCTGCAATAACTCAACCTATGTTTGCAAAGACAGTTATTGCAATTTAATGTGCTTTTTATGTTTGCGCTTATGAACATGTAGAAGCTTACATTTTGTAGTTCAGAGGAGATTGCACAATCAACTTCATGCTAGAGCCACCCGTACTTCCATTTTAACATCCTTAAGGCATGTTAGCTTCCTGCCTCCTGTTTAGAGGCCCATGAAAGGTGTAAGGAAAGTCTCCCTTTTTGCCATGCTTATCACTCCGGGGGTGGAAGTGTGGGGAGTCCAGCACTTCTGGAAGGCAGCAGGAAAGCGGACAGTCTGCTCTCCATGTCCTCAGAGTCTGTATTCACAGATTCAAGCAACCAGAGCTTGAAAACGTTTTTTAAAAATCCCCAAAAGCAAACTTTGATTTTGCCATTTTATATAAGGGAAGCCATTTTACTACACCGTTGTACATAATGGGACTTGAGCACCCACAAATGTTGGTATCAAGGGGGGTCCTGGAACCAAACTCTAGCAGATACCAAGGGCCCATTGTAAAAGCAGTCACTTTGGTTGTATCACCTTGGGAACTGTCTTCTGTTGACCAAGAAGTGAGAGCCTCTTGAATCAAACTGAGACGGTTGTAGGTTAGTGGGATTGGAGCAGGGTCCATTCTCAGACTGCCACTGGTCATTATGTTAGGAGGGCTTCATCCTTATGAGAAAGCAGGAGACAACCAAGGTGTCCTGAGCTGATCCCTCTGCTCTCCTTATTCTTCTGATTATGTGGAGTGTTCTCCTGTGTGTAAGCAGCACGGAATGGCTTCTGCAGAAGAGCATCACACAAGCCTTAGTCCTTCCTTGTATCAACACTGCTTCCTGTCAGTAGCAGTTTCAGACTGTGCAGTATAAGGCTGCTTACAGCTGTTATGTTAGTTCCCCAATAAATGGTCTTCTTTTTATGGTTTTCTCCTTCTTTTCTCCTTCTCTCCCTTGTTAGCAAAGGACTACGAGAATGCCGTGAAGTATTACACCCAGGCCATTGAACTGAACCCCACTAATGCAATCTATTATGGCAACCGGAGCTTGGCTTATCTGCGGACGGAATGCTACGGCTACGCTCTTGCCGACGCCACCAAGGCCATTGAGTTGGACAAGAAATACATCAAAGGCTATTATAGGAGGGCCACTAGCAACATGGCGCTGGGCAAGTTCAAGGCGGCGTTGCGGGACTACGAGACGGTGAGTGGGAAGGAAGCTGGGAAGGTCAGGAAGTGTTCCTCCCCCCACCACCAAACTGTCTGACGTTGCCTCAACTTGAGAGAAGCTTGTTAGTTTGCTTGGGGTTACATTGAAAACATGTAGCAGTTTCAGGGGCCAGAGAGGTTTGCTTTATTTACTAGCTAGCCATTTAATTGTGATTGTCACCAACCCCTTGTCCTCACTCAAGCCCTTTGTCGTGCACAGAAGACTTGGGAGCAGGAGGAGGGAAGTCATCTTTCATTTGTGTTTAGCGTGGGGTGAAGGCAATTAATAACATGAGTTCTGTTTGGGTGGCCTAAGAAACTCCTTATTTTTCTGCTTCCCAAACTCTAAGGTAAAAGTGAGAGAGGACACTGCCACAACACCCAGATTCCATCCCCAAGTCTTATTAATCTTATTATACTAAAGTGTTTTTTTTTAAAAAGCCAATTGAACAAACAGTTCTACTTAAAAAAACATATTGCTAAAGCAACTTAAAGCACCTTTAAAACATAACTAAAAAAGTTTAAAGTTCAGCACACCACATTGGAATCACCCTTCTGCCACATGGTTTAAGAACCAAAGACCTTCCTAAATAGAAAGGTCTTTGGCTGCTGGCGGACATGGAGCAGAGAAAAGGCTAGCTGAGCCTACTGTGGGAGGGAGTTCCACAGACTGGGAGCAGCCACTGAGAAAGGCCTCCCCAGATGTGCCTGTTATGGCGGTGGGAATGAGAGAGAGAGTTCTGTGTTAGAGACAAACATGTAGTTTGTAAGACAAAATGCTTTGGCAACTACTATCCCCTTCCCTTCCACTAAATAGGAAGCAAGTGGTAGAGCAACCCAGAGAAAAGTAGAAGGTATGGTGCTTGAAGTCTCCCTAGATATAATCTGTGAGAGCTGGCACTTCAGTCAACTGACATGAGCTTCTCCTATCCAATGACTTAGTTCCTAGTGTGTTATGGAACATTAATGAACATTTAAATCTCTTGGAAATGTAAAAGCATAGCACCACATGAAGTTGAGAAACGCACTGAGAGATTAGCTAAGAAAAAGGAATCGGCACCACAACTAGAGTGCTGGGGAACTCTGTCTGAATGGTGTGTGAGACTGGTGAATGTGCCTGTGTGTGGGAAAGAGGACAGAATGGGGTAATGGACAGGGATGGGGTTACACACAAATGCACAATTACAGTTTTTGTAAACATAGCGGATCTTCTTCTTCCTTTGCCCAGGTTGTGAAAGTGAAGCCAAATGACAAGGATGCCAAGATGAAGTACCAGGAGTGCAACAAGATTGTGAAACAGAAGGCTTTTGAGCGAGCCATTGCCAGTGATGAGCACAAGCGGTCTGTGGTTGACTCCCTGGACATTGAGAACATGAGTGAGTTTTAGCAGGGAATCTGTTCAAGTGAATTTGAAGGGTTTGGCTGTGGACTGAATGCAGGCAGGATGCCCAAGGGCCACTGAGGCTTTCGTGGGAACAGCAGGTTTTCTTTTGGTCTCTGTAAGATGGCTTCAATGAAACTTAATTGGCACCCCACTGCTAAAGCTGGTGGCATTAACAAATCTGACAGGCATTTTGGACGTGCTCAGTGGGAGGACCGAATCCACACGGCAACTTTCAAGGGCAAAGAGGTTGTGCTGCTGGAGGCAGGGACAAGCCCCTTTGTGCTCTCGCCCTTGACTGTGAGGCACAGGGCCCAGATACCCACCATCCCTTACACCTTCCAGAATCAAGGCGAAAGCTGTTTCCTTCACATCCTAGACTAACTGCTGTGGTAGAATTTGTGCTGTCTGTCAGTCTGCTAGGTGCTGGGCTTGAGAACAGCAGTGCTCAGATTTTTCTGTGCTTAAGAGTTACATTTTCAGAATTATTTTTGGGGAGTCTTTGGTCATCTGCTATGAAATCCATGCTTATTGCAAAGAATTCTGGGGCATAGTCTGAACCAGGGTTTCTTGGAACACTGAGATTCTGTGAGACGTTGTTAGGGGTTCTGTGAGAGATTGTGGTTGAAAATAAACTTCTTTTGATCTGCAAATATAATAATTTTTATGCAGTGATTTCCTGAAAGTTACTTCATCAAGGGTTTCTCCAGGGCAAAAAGGTTGAGATAGACTGCTTTGTGAAGCATTCACTCTGTGTTGCTCCTCTGTACAAACTGAGGATGTGCTCTAGAAGAATATTCCGATACTTCTCAACCAGCCCAGAAAATGGATTGTGGAGGGCAGGCTTATGTACTGATGAGAAGTGCATTGAGAAGTGCAGACTTACTGAGAGGACCTGCATCCTTTATTCAGTAAGGACAATTTCTTAAAGTAGGCAGGAAATAAAAACCACAGAAGGAAAATGGCAGATTTGTTATAAAATGAGACACAAAGTCAGAGAGGAAATCCTCTCCTTTTGTAGGAATTTTTTTTTTAAATGCTTGTGGGTTAAAGTCTTTCTGTTTGAAGGATCTTATCATTGGAGTTTCTGTGTTCCTTACCTTACTTTCTGGGAAGCCTGTTCACGGTCTGGCTTGGAAATGGCTGCTTAAGAGAAGGCCTTCTGCCTCGTGACTCTCATGCTGTCCCTCCTTTCCAAAAGAACCCTGGCCTCTTCCTGCCAGTGAGTAATGCCATTTCACACGGGTGGCTGCGCCAAGGTTTTCCTGCCAATGCCAAAAATAGATCAAAATCTCAATCATAAATAGATCTTAGTATAGAGAGGCCTTAATCTGTAAAAATAAACAGACAACTCGTTGCAACAGGCCAGCTGCTGGCACGAGCAGGATCCTTTAATCCCTGTGTCTGGCCTAAGCTATGACACAGTTGTGTCCTGTATGCCCCTGAAGTGTGTATTTTAAATTTCTGCATGAATTACTCATTCCTCCACTCCCAAATATGTTTGAAGAAGCTGGAGAGAGAAGATAGGAAAGCAAATGGGTATGCCTCAGGGTTGCCGCTTCAAACCTAAATTGTCAGAAAGATGGGCTGTCTGATTTTTAATTGCAGGAAGAACATTTGGGCAAGGCATCAACATTTTGTGACAGTAGCACTGTCCTGAAGGTGAAACACCCTCTTGCCCACTGTATTCTGCTCCTGCCCTCAGAAAACATTTGCAGTTATGATTCTGGGACTCTGTAGCCTTGCTCACACTCCCTGGAAAATGAGTAACCAGTACTTTCAAGGGAACCGCTATCCCAGGGAGTACTGTGATTCTTGGAAAGCTTCTCAGGAACACCTCAGTGAGAAGATGAGTAACACATTGGATGTGCTGCTTTGAAAGAAGACGGGTCTCCCTCTGTTGATTTTCCTCTGTGGTGTACAGTTGCAAGGGGACTGTTTGCTGTTCAGGAGTACATTCTTGTTTCATGCAGCCAAGAGGCTCAGCAGGATTTATCAGGTCCTGAGTGTGGAACCACAGCTTAGAAAAGTTACTTGTTTGGCCCATAGCCCAGAATCCCCCAGCCAGTACTGCCGTTAACTATGTGGTTGGTGAATTGTAGCCCCCAAAAATTAACACTTCCAAAATCTGAGTAGAGTCTAAAGCTTTCAGGAGTTCTCCCCATAAGTAACTTGACATGGGATGGGAGCTTTCAAAGGTTTTAAATTATCAGTCCACTGAGCAGAGACCCTCCTTTTCCTTCCTTGTGTTGAGGTGAAAAAGAGAAGGCAGTCTCTAAAATGCTGAGCCCTGTTTTATTTGGTCCTGGAATCACTGAAAGCATTAAAGTATCCAGCTCCCTTTAGTATGGGTCTGTTTGTGAAATGTGAAGGCAGGGATTGATGATGGAGAGAATCTCACGTGGCTTCTTCTTAGATATGGTGGCTGTCAAGGTAGCCACTGTGTGACCAGAATGTTGGACTAAAGCGGGCTTGGCTGGATTGCATGTGGATTTTCTTCTCTTCCCCTTGATGGCCATTGTATATCACTTGGGGAGAACCCTAGCAAAAGCCAGGCTGGTCCTAGCCTGCTGCCCTTCTAACCAACCTTTTTGTTGTTCCTCCTGCTTTCTGCAGCCATCGAAGATGAGTACAGTGGGCCAAAGCTGGACAATGGGAAAGTGACCCTTGAATTCATGAAGGAGTTAATGCAGTGGTACAAAGATCAAAAGAAGCTTCACAGGAAGTGTGCCTATCAGGTAGTTCCCTCTTCTCTGTTCCTTAAGACCTGTCACAAGGGCAGCCTGCTACAGTAATGCTGGATTCAGAGAGAGGGGACACAAAATCGCTGGTGGACCTAGTTGTAGGTAGGCCTAATGGCATGAGTAAAGAAGGCATGCAGAACCTGCCCTGGGTAGTGAGGTTGGCAGAAGCTCACCGAGGGCTGTTTGCTGAAGCAATTCAAGTAAAAGGGAGCCACTACATAATTGGAAGTACATGTCAGGGAGATTACCTGCCCAATTTGGAGCTTTGTAGAGCTCTTTGTCTGCTCACACAGACCTTGGGGGAGAGTTTCTCTTTGGTTATTTCTCATATTGCTCCCCAAACCTCATCTTTGCAACTTCAGATAGCCAGCAAGAGCAGGTAATTATACATGATCCATTCCCAGGGCCTGAACAGCAGATTCTGCTAGTCTTCCAAATCGGACACTCTGAAGAATGTATGCAAGGCATGTGATTTCTTAGACCACAGTGAAGAGGGGTGGGAGGGCACAAGCAAGATGATCAGATTGATGAAGCTGGGAGATCCTGGTCTCTAGATTCTTTGTCCAGCTGTCCCTCACTTCTTAATCTTTTATCATTGTGATCCATATATCTGTTCTCCCTGTTTTTTAACTTCCGAAGTAGTAACTTCGTAAAAAAATGACAAGACCTTGTAGCACTTTAAAGGCTAACAAATCTACTGTTACTGAAAATTTTGTGGACACTATTGATTTGTAAAATGCTACAAGACTGTTCTTTCCTTTTGCAAAAATTGATTGTCATGAAGACTGGACACTTTGGATTTTAAAATTACTAAGAAAAGTGTGTAATGTTGCCCAGAATCTAAACCAACCTAAGCAATATCTAGAAGTCCATATTGATTCTTCCTTTCCTCTTGTCTGCGTTAACCTGTTCTTTCATTCTCACCTTGCCTGCTCTCTTGATGACTTCTCTTTGCCTTCTTGCAGATCTTGGTGCAAGTGAAAGAGGTGCTATCAAAACTCCCCACCCTTGTAGAAACTACGTTGAAAGAGGTGAGTGTGTCTCTTTGCATCCAGAATTTAAAAATCAGAATATCTAGGTATTCTAAATATTACCTTGTTTTTGAAGCTCTTCAGATTTTTAGATTTGAAACACATCTCTATTTCTCTGTACAGAATCTTTCTTTCTGAATAAAAGTAACTTTCTATTTAATGAATAGCCTTTTTAGTCTCTCACAACAAAAGAGCTTGATGGTGCTTTCACACCTAGCAAATTTATTATGGCGTAGGCTTTTGAGGACTGTACTTTCATCTGCTGAAATGGACTGAAGTACACCAATAAAGTTGTCATCTTTAAGATGCTGCAAGACTATCTTGTTTTTACACTCTTTTTGTCATTTCCCACTAGTTTGCATTAGATTTTCTTTGCTCTCGTAGTATATACCTATAGTTTGACCCTACCTCATTCATTCATTCATTCATTCATTCATTCATTCTTTCCTTTGGAGTAGTTATACTCTACTCTTCAGCCACAAAGCTTCCCAGGGCAGCTTACAAGTAGTTTGTAAGCCTGTGGGCAGAAAACTGTCAATTTAAAGAAGACATGACATGCAAGGAAAAGAGAGTGTTGGGTTAGGATTTAAGTTCAGCAGTTCCTTTCTGCTATTCACTCAATCTATCCTTAGCTAGCCAGGCTGTGGCTGATGGTGGTAATGGAGGAGAAGGAGGACCAGAGGAGGCCTGGTTGGAGGTGCTGAGGGGAAGGATTCCTCTGGAAAATAGTACTTGAGGTGGGAGGCAGGGGTTGAAGAAACGTAGAAATAGTCACATCTGTGAAAGCTAAACCCACAAATATGGAAGAGTGATTGTAAATACTTTTGATTTAGCCTGATGTCTCTTTCATCTGCTGTCTCTTTCTGCCTTTTCTTCTCTCCTGTTTCTTTGTTTCAGACAGAGAAAATCACAGTCTGTGGTGATACTCATGGGCAGTATTATGACCTCCTGAATATATTTGAGTTGAATGGGCTGCCGTCAGAAACAAATCCATACGTATCCTTTCTTGGATGGAAGCAGGAGTCCCTCTGCTGACAGCATTTTTCACAAAATATTCTTGGGTTTCCAATCAACTATTTGGCTTAAGCTTTGGTTGTGGTGCCAGTGGTCAAGTTCTAGGGCCAAATGGTCATTTGGCAAATGAAAAATCACAAATGGATTGGCTAATGGAATCAAAAACCTGCAATAGCCACTGAACAGAAGAGTGACTACATGAATGTCCAGTAGAAGAGAGGAACCGGGGAAGAGGGTCAGAACAGGGAATATGTGGGAGGAGCATTTTAGGTGTTTTTTTCCCCATTTGCATTAATGATTGTGTGTGAGAGAGCTGGAATGTTCTGGAAGTTTGATATATGGTTCCCTTTCCAACCCCTTTTGCTCTGAGAGTAGGATCCAGTTGTTTCCCTGCCTAGCACTATTCAGTTACTTTTGTAACTGCTGCTTGAATTCCTCTGAAGCAGCTAACGCTAACCTGTGATGTCTGGGTAAACATCCTTTTGCTTCACTCTGTCCTTTGTTTGTCTTGGTTTCCTTTGGGTGGGTTGCAGTGCATCGTCGGAAAGAAAAGCCATTTAGAGTGCCGGGTAGGAGAAAGCGAGCTGTGGAAAGGAAGGGAGGTGTATGTCCAGATTGACAACGAAAGGGCTGTTTCTGCCAATGAGACGCTTTTTATTTTTCTTGAGCAAGGCCTCTTCTGCACTGCAGATATTCAACGGGGATTTTGTTGATCGTGGCTCCTTCTCTGTGGAGGTGATATTAACACTGTTTGGTTTTAAGCTGCTATATCCAGATCATTTCCACCTACTTCGAGGTAAGGACGTTCTCCTCCGGGATAGTTTAGTGGACCAAAGAAGCACAGAAAGCCCTGTCTGTCTCAAGGATGGACAGCCGTAGAGGGTCAGGGGTCCACTTTGACATCACTTTTGGGCCCTGCTGGGTAGACATGTCTCATCATTACTGCAAAACCCTAAAGTGTTGTTCTGATCACTTCCATTTGCAATTTTGGGTGTCGAGGGGAAGGCATTGCGTGCCTTCAGGTTTTTGGAAGTTCTGTTGACTCTTAGGTGAACCTACCATGGATTTTCTTGGCAAGATTTCTTCATAGGGGCTTTGCCATTGCCTTCCTCTGAGGCTGAGAGGGTGTGACTTTGCCCAGGGTCACCCAGCAGGTTTCCATGGCTGCGTGGGGATTCAAACCGTGATGAGTCCTAGCCGAGCACTCAAACCACTACAACACATTGGCTTTTTGTGGGGTGTGGAAGAGCCAAAACAATGGTATAACAGAGTAACCTGAAAACCCGTGAGGGTACAGTTCTGTCTTTCTTTGACCATTTTTTTAATTGGGAGCATTATGGGAAGTGGGGAGTATAGGAGGGCCGCAGAGAAGCCTCCCAAGTGAGCCGCAGAGTTCCTGCCCCTGATCTGTGTGCTAACCCACCATGTGTTTGCTGCCTCTTTTGCCTGGTTTTTGTCCCGTCATCAAACAGACTGCACCAGAGGGTGGGGGACTCTCTTTTTTCGAAGGGTCTTCACCCTCAGAGGTTGGATGGCCATCTCTAAGAAATGCTTTAGTTGTGCATTCCTGCACAGCAGGGGGTTGAGCTAGATGGCCCTTGTGGTCCCTTCTGACTTTATGATTCTGTGAAGTGTCTATAAGAGACACCCCCACACGTGCCACTCCTCCACCCCTGGCTGGTTTCTCTGCTTCCATTCCTCTCCCTTCCCCCAATAGGACTTGAAAAGCTTAGACTTTCTTCCAGATGCTTCTTGTGATGAGTTTTCAAGTGCAATAAGTATACATTTGTAAGTCCCTTGTTCAGTATTGCCCAGCACTTTCCCTCTTTTAAATTTTGCTTCTTACCAAGGGTGTGTGTGCATATGTGCCTTCCAGTTGCCTGTCGACTTATGGTGACCCTGTGAATTTCACAGGGTTTTTCTTAGGCAAGGAATCCTCAGAAATAGTTTTGCCTGTTTCTTCCTCTGAAGTACAGCCTGCAGCATCTGGTATTCATTGGCTGTCTCCCATCCAAGTATTAAGCAGAGTTGACTCTGCTTAGCTTCCAAGATCAAATGGGATCTTGTACTTTTAGGGTATTAAATGCTGTTATATTCTCCAAGCCCTATTTAATGCAGAGAATGGAATGTGAAATTTCTTTGAGATGAGACACCAGCTGTTGCTGCGGTGGTTGTTTTGTGGGAAGAGAAAATAACAAAAAGTAACAAAGCAGAGTGGTTTCAAGTAATGTCTTGGGACTTATGAGGGTTTATTTTTTGTGTGTAACAAGGTACTAAAATAGTAACAAGGTAGTTAAGTTTCAGAAATAGTGTATCACTTGGGAATAAAGTCACTTGATTTCTGTAACCAATAATGTTTCTAGTTCCTTTCAAAGTTAATGTTTCCAAGGCATTTTAATTCCCTCCACCACCACCCCAAAATTTTATGCCATTTTCTTGTGAGTCCTAAAGTTTTTTTTAAAAAAAATATGATCATAATGAGCATTGTTAAAGAATGACACGGTGAATTAACTTCTAAAACACTTTAATGAGTAGATGGAACAACAGACTTTTAAAAAATTCCAGGCTATAGGAACCACTCTGATTGTGCCTCTCAGGCTGCACTCCAGTTGCTTGTGCCACTCGGATCAACCCTGTTTGTGCCAGTATTTGGCAAAGGAAGTTTCTTGGCAAGTAGGAACCTCTGCCTGGGGCGGTAAAACAGTTCAGGCAAAAAAAGCCTTCTTTGTTTTGGTTTCTCTTTTCCCCTGATTTCCTCTGCCTTCTTTTCTAGGGAACCACGAAACCGATAATATGAATCAAATTTACGGGTTTGAAGGTGAAGTCAAAGCCAAATACACAGCCCAGATGTTTGAGCTCTTCAGCGAAGTCTTCGAGTGGCTACCTCTGGCGCAGTGTATCAATGGCAAAGTCTTGGTAAGAAGGCCAGGGGCTCTGCGCTTATTGGGTGGGAAGGCCCAGGGTAGCTGAGGGCCCCCTGTCCCAGGTACTCTTACCTTTACTGATCCTGCCCTGTTCTTTCTCCTCCTCCTCTCGTCTTTTCCCCCACCCCCCATAGATAATGCACGGTGGGCTTTTCAGCGAAGACGGAGTAACATTAGATGATATCAGGAAGATTGAGAGGAATCGGCAACCACCAGATTCGGGTGGGTATGGAAGGCTGGGCTGGGGAACTCCATGGCATTGGTTATGGGGTTGGAACAGAACTTCTAAGTGGGACAGGCTGCTCCCCCCTGGGGGCTCTTGCCCAGCCGATGAAATCTGAATTCATTTTTTGCATATTTGTTTAATGCATACATAAACTTGAGCTTGAGAATAAGAAAAAAGCATTGGTTCTAAACAATCACCACAGCATAACTTCATGGGTTTTACGACGTGAAAGCTGAGTCACAGCTATAAAGACATACTTGAGAAGTGTAGCTAAGATGGTGATCTTAGTTACACTTTTCAAGTGTGTCTTTACAGATAGAGCTCACCATTTTAGAGGTATTTGTAATACAAATTCTTTAGCTGCCTAATTTATCAAGAATGCCTTTTTAATCTAAAGTTTAATTTAAAAAAAAATAACGTATATGAGGTTATATGTACAAATAACATCGTATAGTATGTACAATTTAGGTTTTTTAATACTTTCAATTTCTTCTGGTTTTAATATTCTGTAAAATAAAAGGCACCAGATCTCATCTGATCTTGGAACTAAGCAGGGTCAGCTCTGGTTAATACTTGGATGGGAGACCACTACAGAGGGTATAGCTTATATTTTTAGAGGATGGAACTGGCAAAACCACTTCTGAGTATTCCTTGCCAAGAAACCCCTGTGAAATTCAAGGGTCACCAGACGTTGACAGGCAACTTGAAGGCAGATACATATACATACAAGCTAACACTGAGTCTCAATATTGGAGAAAGAGTGGGATAAAAATGAATAAAATACTAATAATATCTACCAAATCTGTCATTTGAACATTTTAGGCTTACCTGTATATTTTTTATCTTTGCCTCTTCTTTCCTCATCCCCTTATTCCTGTCCCTTGAAGCTGGAGGCAGAAATTTGGCAAGTGAAGCTAATCTGTAAGATTTCCACAAGTCAAGTGCTGCTGCTGAAGATGGAACAGCACCACTTGAAAAAGAATTGTTGTCAACCCTAGATCTTAGGAGATCAGGGCAGGCAGAAGACCTGGGTTTTTAGGCTTGTAAGGCATACCTCAGTTAACCAAGTAGAAGCATTCTTGGGCAATACTATTTTTAAGCATGCTGGAATTAGCTAGCGAAACAGGCTTATCAGCCTTCCTCTTTTCTCCCTGTTTTGCTGTACGTGCTCAGCGAGGGATTCTGGAGCTATCTGCTGTTTACCTTGCCTGTTGTAGGCAGGCACACACAGTGACAGTTATACCAGCTGGAATGGGATCCCATTATTTCCCAGCTCATTGTTTACTGCGGATACACTGCTCTAACCCAACACTCTAACCCCACTCCTTCAGCATCCTCCCAGTGCCAATACTGCTAAAATTACAGAAAAAAAAAAGCTTCCACCTAGACAGAGGATGGAGAAAGAGCTTGCCAAAGATTTTGTGAAAAGGAACTTTTGTAAGAGGTTTTGTTAACTGAGGTATCACTGTGGAATGTTTTGGTCTCTTTAAGAGCAAATGCCTGTGTTTAGGGGCCTGCCAGTTGCACCTTTCTGTTTCCCCTCCTTTCCAGTATCTTTAGTTTTGACCCCTCGTGTTCTCATTGCAGGTCCCATGTGTGACTTACTCTGGTCGGACCCTCAACCTCAGGTAAGTCCTGTTTTGGCAGCCCTCCTGACCTACCTGCATTTTAGCCTAGTTCAGCTGCTCGACATCGTCTGTATCCTGAGTACCAGTTGTCTCCATGTCAGCCTTTGGCACGCTTGACCCGCTGGGGACCACTTGCTTTCTCTCAGCTCCCTCTCCAGGGTACTTTTGGTAGAGCCTGCTGGAGTCTTTCTGCTGCCATTCTGTTTGGCAGGCATCGTAGCGACTGCTTTCCCTCTCCTGCCCAGCTCAGACCAAGGCTGGTTGCAGGTAGGAACACATGCTTCATGGAAAGGTGGGTGCGAAGATGGATCAGCCAAGCCACATGTTGCTGTTAGATGGAGAAAGAGCAGTTGGGGATACTTGGCCTTCTGCAATAACAGTAGCAGTAACAGTAACAATATCATTTTATTGATTTATCCCTATGGATTGAGGCAGGTAAGAGCAACAACACATTAGAACAGGACAATGGATTAGACACACAAACTCACTGCCTTTCAGGCTTCCTTGTGTTCTGCCAAGAGAGTGAAGCTGATGGCTGGAATGTCACCTGTGAAGCAGCTGGTGGTGTCATTTCCTGGAGGGAAAAAAGGCACAGAATCTCTCCTCATTTTAGACACATTTGGCCCAGTTGTGACTTCCTCCTTGCTTATCTCCTCCAGAATGGCCGATCAATCAGCAAACGCGGCGTGAGCTGCCAGTTTGGGCCAGATGTCACCAAAAGCTTCCTAGAGCGTAACCACTTAGACTACATCATTCGCAGCCACGAAGTCAAGCCTGAGGGATACGAGGTGGCACACGATGGCAAGTGTGTCACTGTTTTCTCAGCCCCCAACTACTGGTGAGTGAGTGAGCGAGCGAGCAGCATTAGCGGTCCCTCGGGTGGTTGGGGAACTCTTGAATTAAGTGCAGCCTTTAAGATGAAAGCCGTTGCCTATTTTTGAGGAACTGTGGGTGTGTCATACACCGAAAGCCAGCAAGGTATACTGGACTAGGATTCTGGGAGAGCAGAGTTAACTGCTTCTCAGCCATGGAAATCCAGTGGGTGGTTTTGGGCAAGTCACCCTCTCTCAGCCTTAGAGAAGGGCAGGTGGCAAACCTCCTCTGAGTAAATCTTAGGAATAAAATCCCATTTTTTAGAACCAGTATGATGTAATGGTTCAAGTGTAGGATTAAACTCTCGGAAGCCGGCTGTGGAGTAAGTTCAAATCCCCACTCATCTGTGGAAGCCCATTGGGTGACCTTGGGCAAGTCACACTCCCTCAGAGTGAGAGGAAAACAATGTCAAGCTCCTGAAGAAGTCTTACTGCGAGAACCATAGGATAAGGAATCAGAGTCGACTCGAAAGTGCTTAACAATACAGCACAGCCCCGTCTTACTCCTTTTCCTCTTTCTCCAGCCTTCTGCCCTGTGGCGGGAGAGTGCATGCCCCTACCCTGTCCCACACCTGTTTCGGATGGCAGCTGCCCCTCATCCTCCCCTGCGTTTGAGAAGTTCTGTGCTAATCTCTCCCTTCCTTTCTTGCCCATTTCTTCCCAGTGACCAGATGGGCAATAAAGGTTCCTACATCCACTTGAAAGGCTCAGACCTGCGGCCAGAATTCCACCAGTTCACAGCAGTGGTGAGTCCTTTGTCCCGTGGGTGCCCCTGCACAGTTAGCATTGGGATGCTCAAAATGCACCTGTGTGTGGTCCATGAGTGCTTTTGTAGCCTTTTCTCATTTTTGAGAAGTTTGCCTTCTGTGGGTGGGAGAGAGACAAGTCTGCTCACTGGAGTTCTTCTCTTTTTTTTTTTTCCTCAGCCTCATCCGAACGTCAAGCCAATGATGTATGCCAATTCGCTGCTCCAGCTGGGGATGATGTAAGCTGCCTGTCACCTCTGCTGGCTCTCCCCCCACTCCCTCCTGTTCAGAGACCCATGCGCTAGGCAAACAACGATTTTCTTCTTTTTTTTCTTCTTCTTTTTTTTTTTACAATTTCTTCCAACATCAGCCTTCACTACAAAGCAGGGGTTATTGAGGGGGACAGGAGAATGGAGGGAAAGCGGGTGATAAGCCCTGAAGGTATATCCCTGGGGTGGGATCGCATATGTAACACACGCCCACCCCATCCCCCAAAGGCAGGTACTGATCCAGGGCACAGCCCCTTTTTTCTCTTTATGCACTAGCGGCGTGCGTGTGCACACAGGAGAAAATGGCAGCCAGAGTGTAACAAACAATTGATTTTTTAAAAAAATATATATTGGAAGATTGTATTTATTTCCTATGATCTGCTTTTCTTTTCCCCCAGTCTTTTCCCCATCCATCTCAGTAGACTCTTCCTTCCTTCCCATACCCTAATCCAGAAGAGAGTGGGTGGATCGAGGAAGGGGGCTGGAGAGGGAGAGTCTTTCTCTTTGGCCAAGGGAGGGGGGTCTTCTCCCCTTCACACAGCTGTTTCCGGGCTGCAAGCGTCCTACCCACATCTCTTCCAACATGCTACGTTTGATTCCACAGCAGCAAAGCAGAGGTTCAGTGGATGGCACATTCTAAGGCCTACATGTGCACGTAGCTTCGTATCTGCAGATCTGTGTCCTCCCATGGTCCGGCAGCTGTCAAGCCTCAGGAGCAGACCCTGCTGCTTACTAGTGTGAAAAGGAGGGAACAGTGAATCAATTCAGACCATAGAAAAGCAGCTGGTCTCAGTTTGGTGGTGGTAAGGAGAAATGAGGTGTACTCTCAGGGGGAGTCCACTGCCTTTTACTTCACCCAGGAGCTCAGAGCAGCTGGATATTCATGGTCACAAATAGGAACTGCAGTCCGTCGCAGCACTTGACAGCTGCGAAGCATGGGAGCATTTTGGGTGGGTTACAAGGGCAAGAGAATAGCCCTCTGTGCCCCATCCGAAAAGAGATTTACAGACATGTAATCTGCACTTATGCATGTGCAAATCGGCCACAGGATGCGAGTCCCAAGAGGGGAAACAAATACTAGATCAAGGCCGTGGTGTATTTCTGTTAACCGTTACCTTCTCATGGCAAAATGTCTGGTCAGCTCCTTCTCCCTCCCTCACTCCCTAGTTGGTTTATGCTGCTGCCTAGTATGCTTACACCTGGCCTAGGATATACATCTTCCTACAGGTTTTCACATCTTATCTGAGATTGATAGGTGAAAACTGTGCTGGCGGCTGGCAGTTCCCATTTCACTGGGGCAAGGAATCCAATCCAGGAATCAATCCTGGCTTCCAGAGCACTCTCCGAGGTGCTGAACCCATGATCCAAACTAGGTCTGGCACTTTGGACAGATCCTTTAAAGCTGGACAAAACCTGGAATAGATTCAGCACCCCACTGGCATGAGAGCCACCCCTGGAGACCTGTAGTATTTTGAATGGGTTTCTTCATCCACCTTGAAGCCAGCTGTGGAGGACGATTTGGGCGCAGCCTAGTATCTTGTGCAGGGGTACCCCTTGGCCTGCAGGTGGCCCATTGTGTGCTGCTGTTCTTGACTTTGTCCCCAGTTCCATGGTTTTCATTTCACCAGAAGGAGGTAAACATGAGCAAGCGTTGTATAGAGGAATTTTTCTGGTGGCCTTTTTACAAGGATGCAAGGAGGTCTTCAGAAAATGGAAGAAGAGGGGTCTAGCACTGGCATTGGTGGTTTTCTGGACCCTACCATTCCAACCTCACCCATCTCTCTTGTTGGCCTTTAGTTTAGGGTGGTGTCAGTGTTGTGAGGAGTTGGGAATTCATCTGGGCATCTCGACCTCTCTTCAGTCCTGAGGTCTCTAGTCTTTTGAGGCTGGAGGGTGAACCTATTTTCATTTTTGTTTTGGGCAATCTGCAAGGCTGGGAATCTGTTGACATCCTTCCTCAGTTTTCTCTCTGTCTGTCTTGCAACGAGCTCTCTTAGGCCAGGCTGTGTTCCGGTTAGGCATCTTGGGATGGTTTAGATGTGCCATCTACGGGAACCTTTCAGCTTAGACATCTGATTGGCCTCAGGGGACTGAGAGAGAGGGGGAAGTTGTGACAAAGACCAGGACTGCTGTATCTCAGCCTAACAGTGGGGATGAGCTTAGAGTTCTCTTGTCTGACTCTAGACTTCTTGGTGGCTGACCGTCCAGCCTTCCTCTCCTCCCAGCCTCTTCAGTTTTTCCTTTTCATCCAAAACAAGGCACAGAAGCATAGGGTGGGAGTGGTTGGGAGAAGGGTTAGCCTGGGTTCCTCCTCACTATGGAACTGGGAAAAGGAAACAGAGTGTTGGTTTCTGTAGGTTTTTCTGCTCCTCCCCCCCCATCCCCAAGCCTTGTCACCCCATGCCTTGGTGGGCCTCCTGTTCCGGGATGGAGATGTCATTTCAGCATTCCCGAACGAAGCTGCTTTTTTTTCTTTTGTGGCCAAAAAGAGAAAGAGAAACCAGCGAATATTCCAGAAGCACTTTGGATGTTATTTTTCCCATGATGACCATGGAGGGTTTTTATACATCGAGGATTCCTTTTCCACTCGCCCTCCTACCTACTGAGCTATTTTACTGTCTGTAATTAAACAAAAGATGTTAAAAATAAAGTAACTATTGAAAGGTCTGTGGGATTTTCCTTTTGCCTTTCAGAAATGGTCGTTTTTTCCCACTTTACGCCTAATCCCGCAGATTGCAGGACGATAGCTTTCTGTCAGTAACACTGCCACCTTGTGGTAAAATGATTAACTGTTTTTGTGCCCAGAAATCCAAACTTCTGGATTACGGAAATCTCTGGAGCGCCCCAGATGTATGCTGGGGAAAAGACTCGGGAAATGCCAAGTCCTGTTCCTGTACAAAGTGATTCTGTTTTGGAAATCCGTATGACTTTTTCTTCTTCATCTTAAAGTATTTTCTTAGAGTTTCCAGTATTACCAGAAACTTCGTATTCCCACTCCCCAAATTGATTTAATTTAACCCAGTACATTCCAAAATGAAATGTACCACAGTTACTTATGTGTTTTTACTGCCTTGAGCCCAGTAGAGATGGACGCCAAGTAAACAAAGCTTTTGACTTCGGGACACAGATTCAACAGAGATCAAACAAGGGAAAGAGAGATGTTTGGACCAAAGCAAAATGATCTTAAATGTTTAACTTGTGTAATATTGCTAAAGGGCTTTAGCACTTTGGTTGTAACTCCTGGAAGGAAAAAAAAAATAAGGCTCAGTGGAAATTGGTGAAAATCAGTTTCTGAAATGTTACATTGAAGAGGGCAAAGGGGAACAATGCCAGGGAAGGAGGGAAAACTGGCATATTACTAGAAAGAGATTGAATGCAAAATGCAGAGAACTGGAAACTTGATACCTTTCAGGCAATCTGGTTGAGCTCCAAGTAAGCCTCATTACTGCAAGAAGAAATACGGAGGGAGTAGTTTTGTGTAAAGAGGGAGAAATCCAAAGGAGAGACAGCTTAGGTAGCCGTCTTGCTCATTTGCTCTTAGCAGGGTTCATCTTTACCTTTCAGCTTGTCTGCAAATGTCAGCGAGTGCGGCCATCCATAATATAGCTTCCTCCTTGATGCATGCTTACTGTTGAAGCAGCTCGTAAAATCACAAGATAAGACCTGGCTGGTTTCTGTGCCATCTACACATACCCAGCGAGTGCTACAAATGGTCATGTGAACATCAGGTGTGCTGTAGGAAACCCCTCACCACCTGCATTCCAAGCAGAGCGCAAGTCAAACCAAGAGGCCGTTCCCCACACCTTAAGTTCAAGGATGGCAGAGGGATGACTAATACCATTAACCACACAGCCCAAGATGGCTCTGACTGAAGGTGATGTGAGTTCTGCTTGCGCCTGTGGCAGTTTTGCTCTACGAGTTCCTCAGGACAAAGGTCGTCAATAGCCCAGCAGGTTTCTCTGAACGGCTGCTTCTGTGCTACTTCTGATCTTCCGCTGTGATGGGGCTGGGGAAGTTTGATCAGATGCACGCCTGTGTTCGTCTGGATCTGTCTTCCCCATCCAGGTGTGTATTTACTTACCTTTCTCTTGGGACAGAATTCAAGGCAGCTTACACCACTGAAAAACAGTGCGGCTGAAAAACTGTTAACACAAAAGTTTTAAAGCACAATTAAATCACAATTCTGTTTCTAAAAAAGTGCAAAACAGTTTGAAAAGCGCATTAAAAACAATAGGAACACGACACCCCCGCAATGAGAGATCCATCTGCTGCAACGAGTTAAAAACCCAAATGCCTGCCTAAATAACGAGGTTTTTGCCTTTCAACAGAAAGGCAGCTGGGAGGAGGTGCACCAGACCTCTTCTTCCTCCTGTCAGAAGCAGTTCCATAACTTATGTTTGACTACAAACACGAGTGAAGCTGCGCTGATGTGGGTGCTTGGCACTGTAGCCCAGCCCATTTGAAAGATGCTTCGTTTGGGTAAGCTGAGAGCATGCTTTCAAGTTGGTTGAGACAATGGAAAAAGCCCATCACTTTCAAGTAACCCAGTAAATGAGTTTCTGCCCTATTGCTCTACCCAGAAACCTCAGCGCCCTTTCACATTGGTTTCTGGAAAATAACCGCTGGTTTTTGTGTGTGTGTGTGGTTGGGTTCTGGTAGACCAGTCAATATGGAAAGTGTTGCCTCTGTGGGAGATGGTTGAAAAGGAAGATCTAAGGAGAAAAGGAGAGACTTGTCCCGTCTTTGCCTGCTTGAAAAGAATGCTATAAAGAAGGAGGAAGGAAGCCTTTTACAGTATTATGTGTCAGAAGGATAAGAAACAAGAAGAAACAGGTTCCCAAGGGCAGTAAATGCCAAGTGAAATTGTTGGGGAAATGGGTTGACTTGCCCAGGCAGAAACTGAAATGTCCCTCTGGGGAGGAAAATGGGAGCACAATGCTTGGAAAAACAGCTCCTGGCACAGCTGAGGCCAACAGGCCCTCCCTGCTGAACAAAGTTGGACTAGATGGCAGCTAAAGTGCCTTCTGCCTAAATACCCTAAAGGCACCAAATCCTGTCTGATCTTGGAAGCCAAGCAGGGTCAGCACTGGTTAGTACTTGGATGAGAAGCTACCAACAAATCTCAGGTGCTGGAGGCTATATTTCAGAGAGAGGAACCGGCAACCCACTTCTATGTGCTCCTGGCATAAAAAACCCTGTGAAATCCATGGGGTCACCATAAGTCGACAGGTGACTTGAAGGTACATACACTCCATTCATTAACAGGAAAACCTGACAGCTCATGCACCAGGACAAATCCAAGCTCAGTGGCCCTTCTCCCCAGCCCAAGAGCCATTCCTACTGCCTCATCTAATTTGCCAAAATGACTACCTCTCCAGTATTGGGCTTCTGGTTTAACCAAGATTGCCTAAGAAACACGTTGGTTAAGAAACACAGGCTGACTAAACACACTGTGTCTAGTTTCCTTAACTGCATGCGATCTGCTTTCCAGCTGCACAATTTTTCTTCCCAGCTGCCCATTTATTCCATACCATACACTTAAAAAAAAAACAACTACACTTGGATTCTGTTTCTAATTCTGTCTGGAAAATGCCCCAAGTTACTCCCTGAAACAGGTCCTTCCTCCAACCAACTTGGCCTGCATCGAGCAAAACCAACACACCTCTGAGTTGGGAGCAATTGTTTTGACAGATGGGAAACCCCTGGGCTCTTCCAGGATAGCTTTAAACCACCGATCAACCTTTTTTTGTTTTTAAAGGAAATGTAAGCGCTGCTCCTGGGTGAGGGGAGAATTAATTCCTCCTTGGGGAAGCCTGAGAACGATCTGACCCCTTGGCTGTGGCCAGGGGGTGCTTTTCTCTTCCCAGCATTGAAGCTTCTCAGCATTGAAGCTTCTCCGCTTCTGCCGCCCTCGTTCTCCAGGAGGACAAAGGAGTCTTTGTCAGCCCCTGCAGAAGCTGGACCGGCGATGTCAAGAGGGCAGCTTTTGTTTTGGCCTTAAAACAAACCCAAAAAGGGAGGGATGTGGGGACACGGAGGAGCTCAGTAGGGCTGGAACAAGGAGCAGCTCTCCCTCCCCTTGGGTTGACTGCTGCACAAGAATTCTATTTTCTTGACCCAGCCAAAGGGATAGAAGAATGCAAGGTCTGAATGAATGAAAGGGGAACCGTCGGCCCTCTGGCATAGGGTTGCTGCAGAGGAAGCTGCAGAAGGTCCCTGTCCCTTTAGTGGTTGGGTAGAAAAGAGAGTTCTGGTAGGCACTGTGACGTACAAAACTGGCTAAAATTCCCTCTTAGAGTCCTAGAGTTGGAAGAGACCCCAAGGGCCATCCAGTCCAACCCCATTCTGCCATGCAGGAAGATGCAATCGAATTCCTGACAGGTGGCCATCCAGCCTTTGTTTAAAAACCTCCAAAGAAGGAGACGCCACTGCAATCCGAGGCAGCAGAGTCCACTGTTGAACTGCTCTTACTGCCAGGAAGTTCTTCCTAATGTTTTGGTGGGATCTCTTCTCCTGTAGTTTGAAGCCATTGCTCTGTGCCCAAGGACCCCACTGCCATTAAAGGAACAGGAACCCCCTCCAGTTTTCACTCTGACAACTCTACTGCAGTTGCGCTGTGACTCCCATTCCCCCACGGCCATACTCACACGGGGGCTGAGGAGTGTTGACACTCAGCATCTAGAAGACTGCCAGCACCATATTGCTGGGGGAGAGAGAGAGAGAGTGACAGACAGACAGACAGTGGGGCAGTAGCACTGGGGGGTACTGCCTGCCGTATAAGAATTCTGCCCCCTCAGTTGACATTTTCTTTCACTCCCCAAATTTCTCGCATTGCAGTAGCTTCAAGCTTCATTTAAGCATTTAGGAAAAGGAGCAGGAAAAGTGACCCAGGGAATGAGAACGCGGCAGACAGAAGATGTCTAACTTGAATGATTTTCAGCATCTCAGTCTCTGCAGTGCTAGAAATTTGGGGAATGAAGGATTGCTTCATTCTGGGGACAGAACTCTTATTATTGTTTATTTACAGAGTGCCATCAAGGTACATTTGTGAGGGGCAATGCCCTCATTCCCCACCACACCCCAGCCTTGTAGAAGTTTTAAAGGGAAAGAGGGCCAGCCTGATGGAGTGGTTTGAGCATTGGGAATATGACCCCGGAGAGAAGGGATCTATTTCCTGCTCAGCCATGGAAACCCACTGTGTGACCCTGGGCACATCACACACTCTCAGCCTCAGAAAATCCCATGATAGGTTTGCCTTAGGGTCACCACAAGTTGAAAATAAACAAACAACACTGTAAGGTGTTTTCCTCCCAGAGTAATGAACTCTATGTCTAGGATGAGAATCCTGAAGCACTCCCAATGTTGCTGGAGTGCAAGTCCAAGCAACCTTTGCAATATAGGCAGCAGTGAAAGATTCTAGGAGCTGCAGTCCAAGAACATCAGGAGGGCTGTGTGACTCCCAGCCTGTCTGTCTGTGTTCAGGGGTGCCTGAAGTGAAGTGAAGTGAAGTGAAGTGGGAGAATGATCGGAGGAGGAGAGAGAAACTGGCAACCCGGCTGGGCTGTTCCATTCAGCAGACTGCATCACAACTTCCGTCCTGAAAGGCTCCTCAGTGCTAACAGGGCATCAAAGACCATGGCTTGTTTGTTTGGCTTGCCACTGCAGAAGGCAAAGACGTGTTGATTTAAAGAGAGTGCGCACCGCTTGGATGATCTGAGCATACAATGGTTGATTTGTCAGCTTCTTTTGTTTTGCATCCGATGGAGCCAGCCGCAGTCCATGAAACTGTAAGCCTAGTTAAACTTCCTTGCTGCAACAGACTCACGCAAATGCATAAAATACAGGAAGCACCTTTGACGCCTCTTGAAAACAGGACTTGTGAAAAGGATCTAGGGGTCTCAGCAGACTGCAGGCTAAACACAACAGTGTGATGCAGCAGCCCAAAAAGCCAGTGCAGTTCTAGGCTGCATCAAGCAGAATATAGTGTCCAGATCAAGGGAAGTGGCAATGCCCCTCTAGCCCGCTTTAGTCAGACCTCTCCTGGAATACTGTGTCTGGTTCTGGACACCACAGTTCAAGAAGGAGATCTTTAAACAGAGGTTGGGTGGGCGTCTTTCGGGAGTACTTTAGTTGTGTATTCCTGCGTGGCAGGGGTTGGACCAGATGGCCCTTGTGGGAGGCAACTAAGATGGTAAAATGTCCTCAAACCAAGCCCTACGAGGAACAGCTTCAAGCCTGGAGAAGAGAAGATGGAAAGATGACGCAAAAGCCATCTTTAAACATCAGAAGGGATGTTTATGTAGAAGATAGAAAGATGATCTAGGTCATGAGTAAATGCAGAAAATAAACCCAATTTGCCATTAAGACTGGAGGTGGGAATTATGAAGCCCTCCAGATATGGTTGGACTGAAGTTCCAGCAGCCATTAGCCAACCTAGCCTGGTGGGGAATGCTGGGAATCCCAATGAAACAACATCTAGAGGGCCATATTATCTTTATACCTGTTTCAGATGAGATTAATTCTTAAGAAGAAGAAAAAATCACTAAAAGGTCATTTTAGGTTGAAATTTGAGAAGGCAGCCGTGTTACTCTCTTGCAGAAAAAGAGATTTGTGATGTCTGTAAGGCTAACAAGTTTTGTTTGTTCAAAGCTTATGTTTTTGTGGGCTAGCGCTCGCTTCCTGGGGAGCACAAAGCTCCTGCCACAAATAAATCTTTCAACTCAAGGAAGAGTATTTAGCCTGGAGACTGCATGCAGGCTGCAGGGGCAATTGCAGAAGCCAACTTGAGTGAAAAAGAAGGGTTAAAACAAAGTTTTGTGCAATGGGGTGGATGCTTTTACTAGTGGCAATCAGCAGGGGGAGACTGAATCCTACGCTGAAGTTACATTGATCCGTGTGGGAAGCTTGCTTGTCATTAAAGAACAAGGTAGGGAGATGCCAAGAGGCAACATTGCCAATACTAGTAAGTCTAGACGGACAGACAGAGTTGGAAAGGGCCCCAGAGACCTGTGCAAAGAGTTTAAAAAGGACATTTTAGCAGGAGCACCTCATGCAGCCAGCGAAAAGCGTGCAAAATTCTAAGTAGGTACGGAAAAAATATTTCTAAACTGTCCAGAAAACAGGTTCTTAGAAGTCAGGAAGTTCAGATGAGAAGAACCCAAACGGGCAAGCGTTTTGACAATTTGTGACGGATTCCTTGAAAAGAATCCATGTGGATTTATGTGCAGAAAGTGGCATTTTTGCATAGAAAACAAGTTTCCTACACAGAAAACACTTGTTTAATCTGCAGAAATGTTGGTTTCTATGCCAAAAAGTGCTAATTTTTTTTTTGCGCATAGAATTAGTCCCCCCAAAACAGCAGTGTTTTGACAGCTTTCTTATAGCAAGGAAAAAAACTGGTGGGAATGAAGTGTACAACTAGTTGTTAGTAGCAAAGAACGAAGAGTAGCAAAGAGTTCTTCATCAGAAGATCACGCTTGGCGTTTCAGAGCCTGGGGGGCAGGGGGCACAGGGTGAATCAAAGTTTCTTTTTGGAGGAAATAAGGTACGAAGGAGATACTCGTAGCCTTTGGCATCCCACAGAACTCTTCCGACCCTGAATTAACATCGACTCTCTCTCCCTTTCGTTCCGCCCACACTTTCAGGAATTAGATTAGGAGCTCCTTTTCGTTACGTCGTTTTTATAAAGGACCACGTGAATCGATGGCCAGATACACAACAAGGATTTTCTTTCTTTATAGAGAGATACACGGGTAAGTATGACAAGAAGGAAGGAATCTTGTGGCACTCTTAAGACTAACCTGTTTCTGTATAAGCTTTCTTTATTTCGGTGGAAACAAACAGTTTTTCTTAAAGCCATCATAACTTCTTTTCACCCTTAGACTAACACGGCTGTGCCTCTGAAAACTGCCGGCAGGGCAGCGGGAGATCTCTCTGAGCTCCGTGAGTCGAAGTTGACTTGACAGCCAACTTGTGGTGCCTGTAGGACAGACAAGAATTAATTTCAGAAGTCAAAAAGAATCTTGTAGCACTTCGAAGGCTGCCACATTTTTATTTCAGCACGACCGTGAAAAAGCAAGGGAAAGCGAGGAACAGCCTCCCGGCAGCTTTAAGGCTGGCGGAGTTTAATGTCCTACCCTAAAGGGACCCGATCCCGTCAGATCTTGAACGCTAAGCAGGGTCAGCCTTGGTTAGTACTTGGATGGGAAACCGCCCACGGAAACCGCGTGCTGCAGGCTGTGTTTCGGAGGAAGGAACTGGCAAAACCATTTCTGGGGATTCCTTGCCTAAGAAAACCCTAGGGGGAAAATATCACGGAGTTGCCATTAAGTGCACAGGTGACTTGAAGGCACCTACACACACGGGCAGGATCCAGCGATGGCTGAAAGGGGGGGGGGCACGCCTCCTCGCTCTCTTGCCCTCCGGCCGGGTTGGGACTGCAGCTCTCATCATCCCCAGCCAGCACGGCTATGGGAATGAAAAAGAAAGCCTATTGTGGCATCCTAAGGACGGGCGGGAATTACTTCCCGCCCCAAAGCAGAGGCCTCTCCGCGAAGGCCGGCCCGCGGATCCTCGTCCGCTCCCCACCGCGCCCCCTCTGCGCCCGGAAAGGGGGCAGCAACCCGCCCCGCCCGCGCCCCCGGATCAGTGGGGTCGCCCCCCAGAACCAGAGCTTCTTCCCCGCGCGCCCCCCCCGGCGAAGGGCGGCGCCCCCCGGGGCCCGCGGAGGAGGGGAGCCGGCGCCCGCCCTTCCTCCCCGCCCGCCCGCCCGCCTGCGGGGGCGCGGTGGGGCAGCCGGGGCGCCTCCCCGCGGCCAGCCCGCTCCAGCCGGGCGCGGCGCGGCGCTCCTCCGCCTCCCGCCTGGAAGGGGCGGCCCCTCCTCCGCCGCCGCCGCCGCCTCCTGCACCCCGGCGCAGCCAGGCAGCCAGGCAGGCAGGGAGCCGCTCGCCGCTCGCCGCTCGCCGCTCTTGGACCGAGCCGGGCGGCCGGAGGAGGAGACGCGGCGGAGGGAAGCCCGCCCTGCCCGGGATCGGCGCGCGCCCTTTATGCCCCGCGCCCCGGCCGCCCGGGGCTCCCCTCGGCTCGCCAGGGCCGGGCAGCGGACGCGGGGCAGCCGCAGCCGCAGCGCCCAGCCCGGCGCCCGGCGGACGGAGGCGCCGCGCCCCCGCCGCCATGGGGCTGCCCGGCCCGCCCGGCCTCGTCTGCTGCGCCCTCTTCCTCCTCCACCTGAGGCCCCAGGTGAGCCCCCCGCCCGGAGGCGCGGGCTCGGCGGGCTGGGGGGCGTCGTTTCCGCCCCCTCAGGGCCGCATCGGGACTCGCGGGGCCGGGCTGGGAGATCGGCCGCGGGGGGAAGATCGGGGGGTACTCTTTTGCGGGGGGGAGGGAGTTCTCCTTGGGGTCCCAGCCCAGCCTTTCCTTCCTGGGGGGGGGGAGTGTGAAGAGGATCGGGGCGCTGGGGTTGCTTTTTTCCGGGGAGGGCAAGGAGAAGAAGGTGTGGGGTGCCTTTTCCCTCCTCCTTTACCTGTGCCTTGCCGGCCGCTCTGAGAACCAGCAGGAGAAGCCTGGTCTTGGAAGCGAAGCAGGGTCAGCCTCGGTGGGTTCCTTGGATGGGAGACCGCCAGGAAGTGCTGGGTGCTATCGAGTCAATTTCAGAGGAAAGAACCGGCGCGACCACCTCCGAGCATTCCTTGCCTGAGGAAGCTCCGGGAGATTCACTGGATGGCCACAGATCGACGAGCGCGTTGACGGCAGATACGTGTACATCCGTCTACCCACCTTGACGCGGGCTGAGGGGCATCGGTGGAGCAGACAATCTCTGCCCACACAGACGCCCCTCCGGTGCCCGTTCCTTGGACATAGTCAGAGATCCGTGCCCATTCCCTCTTCTCTGGCCAGGGGTGTGTGTGTGTGTGTGTTTGCTTGGGATGGTGGTGGAATGGAACAGGGAGAGTTTTTGATCTTAAGAAAGTCTTCCTTTTCTCTGGCCTTCGAAAAGTTCCATGTTTTGAACGTTTGCAAGCCTTTACTCTTTGTGGGAGGCTCTGGCGTGGTGCCAGTGGTCCTGAGGACACTTGCCGGCGAGTAATTTCTGCAGAATGGGATTTGTGACTGGGAGAGCCTACAGAGAGCCAAGGTGTGTCTCCGCTAAAAGGCTGCCTTGGTTTTGTATGCCGCTTTGGCCACTTTCTTATTGCTCCTTTGCACACAGAGCGGCCAGGGGGTTGTAGTTTGACGTGAAGGTGAGACTTCTCCCTTAACATCCCATCCCTTTCTCTTTCTCTCTCTGGACTACAGCTCCCAAACTTCCTGAGAGACTGGCTTAAAATAGCTTTCACAGTACACAATGATAGCACTTTGAATTCTTCTTGAATTGCCGTGGTTCCATCCTTTGGATTCCTGGGACTTGTAGTTTGGGGAGGCACTAGAAACTCTCCGGCAGGGCATCCTAAATGCTTCAGGGAACTAGAAATCCCAGGGTTCATTAGGAGGAAGTCAAGGCAGTTCAAGTGGCATGGAAGTATTTTAATTGTGTTGTGTGTAAGAGAATTTTGAAGTGTGTTGTGTGACTTTTGCCTTGGTTTAGCCACGGGGTTTGAGCTGGTTTTTCCTTCCTGGTTTTCCTAGGCAGCGGAGGAGATTCTGCTCTTTGGAGGAACAAGATTTTAAAGCCCGAATTTGCAGTCAATCCAGATGCAGGGGTCTAGGGGAGCTCCACCCTGCAACTCCCGTGACCTCCCTGCCTTCACCCCGCAGGGTGACACGAGGGTGTGGGTTCTTGTTTGATTTCTCGGTGAGAGCTGGTGTGGCGTGGCGGTTTGGCACTCGCTGGGCTCCACCCCAGAGGCAGCTGTAGCATCTCTAGACGGCCTGGCTGAACGCCGTCGGAAAGCCTGTGTCTCCCTGTACGAGCCTGCCGGATTTGGAAAGCTCTTCAGGAGGAAGTTTCCTCCTCGTCCCACTGCCATCACAGGCGCGAAGACGCAGGAGACAGGGCCTTCTTGGTGACTGCTCCCCGGTAGTGAAATGCCCTCCCCGAGGGGGTTTGGCTGGCCTCCTTTCTCCTCTCCTTTCACCACCAGCCAAAGCCCTTTTTAATTCAGGCAGGCCTTTGGCTTAAAATTTTTGTGGCAAAAAGAACTTTTAACGGAGCAGTGTTTTTCTTTCTTTCTGTGGCCATTTCCGCACTACACTGTTATAGTGCTATTATTCCACTTTCAACCTCCTATGGAATCCTGGGGTTTGCAGTTTAGGGAGGGGCCCTTAGAATTCTCAGCCAGGGAGCTCTTTGGCCTCAGGAAACTATAAACCCCAGAATTCCACAGGATGTTGAAAGTGGAATAATGGCTCTATAACAATGTAGTGTGGAAATGGCCTATGATGTAATTGTGTACTATATTGCATCCTGTCTGATCTTGGAAGTTAAGCAGGGTTGGCCCTGCTTAGTACTTGGATGGGAGACCGCAAACGAATCCCAGGTGCTTTCGGCTACATTTCAGAGGAAGGAACTGGGCAAACCACCTCTGAGGATTCCTTGCCTAAGAAACCCCTGTGAAATTCATGGGGTTGCCACATGTTGTTTTAACTTTGTGTTTTCTTGGGTGAGCTGTTATTTAAATATTTTTCAAAAATTTCTGTATGAATAATTTTTAAAAACCGTATCCTTCCTACCCAAGAGCGCAGAAGCAGCTGGGAGTGCAGGATTGTAGCTATGGAGGAGCATTTTCCTCCCAAAGATAGATTCTCTCCCCGACCACGTAAAATTTGCCCTCAGTCTGCAAATTTCTAGCATTGGCTGGCAAGGCTGAGCTGTTGAAAACTGATCATGCCTAGAAGTCTTCTGTGTTCACCTTCCCTTGGTCACTCTGCCTACCCCTTTTCTTCAGATGCCTAAGGCCATTTCTGCACTAGACTGATACAGTGCTTTTATTCCACTTTCAACATCCTATGGAATCCTGGGGTGTGAGGCCCCTTCCTAAACTGCAAACCCCAGAATTCCATAGGATGTTGAAAGTGGAATAATAGCACTATAACAGGCTAATGCAGAAATGGCCCAAGTTCCTCTTTTTTGACTGCATCTCCCAGAATCCCCTGGCCAGCAAGGCCAGTGAGCTCTGAGTCTGACCCTGTCCAATCAAGGAGGTTAGACCGGTGGGCATTTAAAAGAGGTCCTTTTTGGTGATAGCCCCCCAACTTTGGTCTGTGGTAAAGAAAAAGGTAAGATCCACTGAGTTAGAACATGTCATGTCTTCAGGGCCTTTCCACACTACACAGTTATAGTGCTATGATTCCACTTTTGACATCCTGTGGAATCCTGGGGTTTGCAGTTTAAGGAGGGAGCTCCCTTACCTGCAAACCCCAGGATTCCATAGGATGTTCAGAGTAGAATAATAGAGCTATAACAGTCTAGTGCGGAAATGGCTTATGTTTGAAATGTGTTTTCAACCATGTTTTTTTTAAATAACGATAAAAGCAATACTGTTGTTTCTTTTTGTAAACTTTTGCAAAAAGGGATTTTAACTTAAATCTTGTTTTAAATTACTCCAAGCCACCTGGGATTCCATGCCATCCCAGGAGAAAGGTGGCAGTCTAGATTCACTACCCAGATAAATAAATAAGTGTCCTTATTATATTTGTATGCCGCCTTTCTCCCAAAACGGGACTCAAGGCAGCTTCCGGCAATAAATTAGACATTAAAAACATTGAAAGCGATTTATAGTTCTTTAAAGGTTTGTGTGATGTGAATTTTAAAGCTGTGTCTCTTTTAGCTTTGGTACACCTCCTTCGGTCATGACAACCGCAACAAAAACGACAACAGAAATAATATCAATAAATAGGAGAAAAGGATTTGGATTTTCTGCTGGGTATTGCACTCTGCTTTTCTTTTTCATTTCATTTCTTTTGTTTCCTTTCCTTGTCCTTTTCCTTTTGCCTTGCTTTGGACGTGAAACGAAGAAATCGGAGTCTTGCTGTGTATGTGTGTGTGAGAGAGAGAGTGTGGAGAAGTGTCTCATCTTTGGATCACCCCAGAGTGTTGAAATTGCGGAGTTTGTGACGGCGCGGTCCGGTTTGGGTGGGCCGCAGAACTCCTCGCGGGCCAGAAGTTGGCCGCCGTGCCATAGTAGCCGCTCCACATCTGGCGAGAGCCCAGGAGCCTCCTTCCCACTGCCGTGCCCCCTGAGCAAAAGGGCAGAGCAGAGGTGAAACCCTGCCTGCGATTAATTTCCAGCAACGCCCAGCATCCCTGGGGGGTGATAGCTTTCCTCATCTGGATCACAGGACGGGGCGGGGTGCATCTGCCCCCCTTTCCCCAGCTGTGGGCAGGGAGGGAGGTGGGGAGGGAATCGTTGCCCCCTCCCTTGCCCGGACTGGGTATTGCTTGCTCTTTTTTTACTTGCCGGTTGCTAACGAGGGCTATCCGGGCGTTAAATTCAGGGGGTCAAGAGGAGGAAACAAGCTGCTAGACCTCGGGGTCGTGACTCACGTTTGAACAAAGCCCTAGCCCTTCGCCCCGTTCAGAATTCGGGGGCTGGATTTTTAGGTGAAGCACTTAATTAAAGAAAAGGTTGTTTCTGAGTGCGTGCAGAGTGCATTTGCCTAGCCACAAGCGATTTTTTGATATCAGAGGGCAAGTTGTTGAGATCTCTGAGCATGTGCAGAGAGTTCCTCGGCTGAAGAGTACCCGTTACGTTGACCTAGTCGCAGTCACACAAACCTGTGTTTTCTCGTCTTTGTTCTTTCTAAAACCTCCCAATCCTTCCTTTGAGTTACTCTCTGGCAAAGAAACATATCTCTGCACATGTTCAGAGGTACTAAAATATAACAGAGAAGGGGAAGAAAAGGGAGAAGGATAGAAATGGAAACCTATTGACCTTAAAGTCTTACCCACTAATACCAGATGCAGGCCTGTTGTTAGGAAAATGCACTCTGCTTATGCTCAGAGGCACCCTTTCCTTTAATATGTATTTCATGCCAACTATCAAGCCCTGCCGGTACTTCAAACAGGTTCTGCAGCTGGGGCTTGGTTGAAAGTTAACCCTGATCCTGGGCCAAAGTATTAAGGACTAGGGGCATGATTTCCTCTTTGGGTGTGAGCCAAGCAGCATTAAAATCCCAGACAAGTCTAAACAACTGGGGAATGAGAACAGCTAAAAAAAAAAATCAAAATATATTTTTATTTTCCTGGGGCATTCTGGGAGTTCCATCCTCCAAAGGATCATGTCGAAACTCTGAGTCTGATGTACAAGTATACCTCTGTTAGGAACGTCGGTGCGTTCCTGGTGTTACCTGTTCAGCAGAAAATTGGGTACCAGCAGCAGAATAGAGAATAGGGATAGGTTCCTACCCCAGAAAAGGAAAAGTTCAACATGTGCCAGCAAACTTTTTTATTTAAAGCTAACAATGTGCAGATGTGAAATGAAACAGAGACAGGCCAGGTAAGCCTTGTTTTAACAGCCAAACCCATTTTTTAGAGCCCACTTGAAAGCTTATCTCAAAAGGCATCCAGGAATGACTTTTTCTGTCCCCATAATTTCCTTACAGTTTCTGTTTTGGTGGGCAAATTTACAAGTCTGTGTTTTTTGAAAAAAACATGCCGAGGATGGCTGGTGAGAGAGGCTTACTAGCTCTCCCCTTTTCTCTCTGTTGTGCCGTCCACACTGGCTCAGTAAGGGATTCTGGTGACAGCTGCTGTTTACCTTGCCTGTTGTAAGCGGGCATACACAGTTCAGGGGGATCAGCTGGAATCCTGCTCAAACTTGACCACATTGTTTCCTGCACTCTGACACCAAATATTTGTTTTTCCAGCCTTCCTTCACCATCCTGCCAGTGCTGATGCCGCTAAAAAAAAGGCCAACTGGACAGAGGATGAATAGGAAAACCGGGGCTGGAGACCGTGTAAAAAGATTTTCTAAAAACGAGATCCACTGTCAGAGGCTTTGTTAACTGAGGTCTTCCTTTATCCTCTTTAGGCCTTGCGTTTCATCCTGCCTCTCCCTGGACTTCTCTTTCTAGGTCACTGAAGCCGTGGGGACTTTTGAGCTACAGATCCGTTTCGCGCGCAATGAGAAGGGGGTGCTGGCCGACGGGCGGTGCTGCCGTGGAGGCCCGGAGCCACCGTGCCCTGTGGCGGAGCAGTGCCGTACTTTCTTCCGGGTCTGCCTCAAGGAGTACCAGTTGCGGGTGCTGCCCGGAGGGCCGTGCGTGCTGGGCGCTGCCACCACCCCCATCCTCGGGGGCAACGTCTTTGCCACCGGCCACCAGAAGCGTCCAGATCACGCTCACAGGATGGTGGTGCCCTTCGACTTTGCCTGGCCGGTAAGTTAGCAGAGGTTGCTTGGGGATGGTGCGGAAGGGAACTCTGCACACGCCTAGACGCTTGCTTGTGCCATAGCAGAAGTTGCACAACAGTGATGTAAAAAAAGAAACATTGCACATGCCTAGAGGCTAGCTTTCGCTGTGCCAAGAGAGGTGGTGCTTTGGGAGGGAACTCTGCATCTGCCCAGAGGATAGCTTCACCTGTATCATGGCAGAGGTTGCTCAGGGATGCTGTAGAGAGGGACCCTGCACATGTTTCCAGGCTAGCTTTCCCTGTGTCCTGGTAGAGGCGTTGAAGTGGAAGGGAACTCTGCATATGCCTAGTGGCTAGCTTTCCCTGTGCCACTGCTGAGGTTGTTCAGTGGTGGTGCGGAACTGTCCGTGTGCTCAGAAGTCGCTCAGTGACAGCGTGGAGGGCAACTCTATATGTGCCTGCTTTCACCAGTGCCTTGGCATGAGTGGTGATGTGGAAGTGAACTCTGCATATGCCCAGAGTCCAACCACTCCATGCCAAAGCTGAGCCCTAGATTTCTGTCCTCCTCATCACTGGGCAGCATTCTCCTTTCAGAGCTGTCAAGAGAACCTGCCAGTCCTAATCACTCCTGAGCGACATGAAGAGCTGTGATGAAGACGAAACCAGTATGTAAGCTTTAGCATTTGACAGGACGCCTGGCTCGGTGAGGAGTTCCAGTGAAACCTGGAAATAGGCATTCTCTTCCGCGCCTCTCCCTGCCTTCCCCCTTTTTCTCCCTCCAGGCCTGTCATCCTCCTTCTTGGAAGATAATAAGATGAGACTTATTGGGTGCCAGGTTTAAATTATGAAGTTGGAGGGACTGAGCTCTTTTTCTGGAGCGAGAACCAGGGGCTCTGGGGGAGAGGCGAGGACAAGGAGCTGGAGAGAGCGAGAGAAAGGGAGAGCAGCACGGAAGCTGGAGCCAGACGGACTTTGCTTATCCTCTTTTCCCCTGAGGGAAAGGAACTGAGGCAGACACCGAATCTGGCCGGACCCGTACATTGGCCAGGACAGCTTTGGTGTCAGCCAGCTGTGCAGTGAGTCATTGATTTCTGGAGCTGGTCCGCTCAGTTGCCAGAGACTTACAGATAGAGGGGTGTGATTGTGTGTTTCTAATTCCCTTACAGTAATTAATTGGTTCCGGGATGATACTGAGCCAGCCCGGTGCAGGAGACGACCTGGTGTGGTTTGAGTGCCAGGCTAAGATTCTGGGAGACCAGGGTTTGAATCCCCACTAGCCACAGAAATTTGCTGGATGACCTTCAGCAAGTCACACTTGCTCAGCCTCAGAAGGAGGCAGCCCCTCCCTGGAGAATCTCGTTGCGTGGCAGGTTCATGTGATAGTTGCCGTAAGTCAGAAACAACTTGAAGGCACACGACACCGATGGCAACAAAAACAACCTAAGCCGGATGGATTCACCCCACTGAAACGGTCAGGGAAAACTGGACCACCAAGACTCCTGTGTAGCTGAGCACCCCCCCGCCACAGGAACTATTAATCAGAAATGCCCGAAATGATCATCCAAGAACACCTCTGGAGGGTAGCGTGATTTGCACCTGGGATCTGGAAGCGTTCTTTGAAGGCAAATTCCGAGGGCTTTCCCAGGCATAGGGACTAAAATCCTGGGGTTGTCCCAGGTGAATAGGTTCAGTTTCAGCCCAGCAACCAATGGCACACACATCTCCTGTGTGGAGTCAAACGGGTTTAATTGAGTTTAATTGTTAAATTTCACCCCCAGGGAGAACGGGGAAAGGTTGTATCACGAGGAGGAGAAAGAATCTGTCTTTGAGACACCCCATAATCCTCCTCTACTTTCCCAGGGTTACATGTGGAGAGAGCAGTCTGAAAAATTTCCTTGTTTTGTTTTGTTTCTTTACAACGTTCAGACTTCCCCAACAGTGTGACCGCTGCAATTAGATTTAGGCTGATCATAAGAATCAAATATTTTCCAAATGTTAGGCTGCAACTCCTAGCATTCCTCACCATTGTTATGCTGGCTAGGGATCTTGGGAATTGTGGTCAGTCTATGTTTAGAAGGCCACATAATTCCTGTGACTGAACCCATAATCACCGGCACTCCAGCCTACATCCTCGAAAGCCGTGGTTCTTAATCTGTGGTCTCCCACGTTTGGGACTTCAGCTCCCAGAATGCTTCACTGCCGGCCCAGCTGGCTGGGGCTTCTGGGAGCTAAAGTCCAAAGATCCCACCCCCCCCAAGAGCAAGGACTACTGCTCTAAGGTACCCTTTCCCATGGCTGGAGAAATGATGGGAGTTACAGTCAGGAGTGTAAAGCAAGGTAGCAGAGTTTGTGCAGGGCAGAGCAATTCTGGAAAGTGCGGTCTTTGCAGATCTAGAGGGGAACTTGCTAAAAGCCAAGGGGGTAGCCATGAGGGGAAGCTTGAGACCCTTGCCGCCCCAAAATTCTGCCCTCTCCAAATGAAATTTTCCATCAGTCTTGAAATTTGTAGCACAGCAGTCACTTCAGACTTCAGCTGAGCATGTAGAAAGAGCATTTAGGCGTCTAGAAGATGTACCCATAATAGATTCAAATTGGAAGAAACGAGATTCCACCTAAAAATGAGTTAAGACTTGACAGTGAGGGCTGTTCAACGGTGGGATACCCTTTTAAACAGAGGTTGGATGGCTCAAGAGTGCTGTCGCGGGGGTTGGACCGGATGATCTTTGTGACCCCTTCCAGCTCTAGGATTCAATGATCCAAAGCAAAGAGGCAGGCAAAGCGACTAAGGGAGATGCAAACATAGCAGATAGAAGAGATTTAGTGATGGACAATTTTCGGGGGCTTCCTCTCTCCAGCTCTAGAATTTGGAGACTGAGGTGGGTGGCAGTGCCCTCATTCTTAGCTACATCCACTTGAAACCCATCTTGCTAGCAAATAAACGGTGGAGAAGTCAGAGCCTCTTCTCTCTACCTGAACTGGGCAAGCATGTTTTGTTGATGATCCTTTCCTTCCCAAGATGGTGGAGGGGAGAAGGGAGGGAAGAGAAATGAGATCGGGAGATAAATAACTTAATTAAAGTCTCTCTCTCTCTCTCTCTCTCTCTCTCTCTCTCTCCTTAATTGTTGCAAAGTCACTTCTCCTCCCCTTGGATTGAGGCTCTCTCTTGCTCCTTTCCCCTCCGCTGCCCGAGGGGATGGTGACTTCATTCTTCTTAGCTTCCTAGTTTCTCGCTCTGGATGTGCTCAGGAACTAGGACACCGTGGATGTAGGGGCACCTCAGACAGAATCCGTTGCCATGGTGTTCTCCTTGGGGGAGAGCTATGGGAAGGGGAGGTTGCCACATCCAAATCCTGGCTCTTGAAAACGGCTGAGGGATTCTGGAGTTCTTTGTAGGGGGAAAAAAGGTTTTGTCAAATCCTCACATTTTGTCAAATCCTCTTGTTTGTCCTTGCTGAGGAAGAAATGTCAGGTTTTATCTTCTCCTTAGCAGTTGCTTCCTCTAATATGCCTGGGGGCTCCAGTGGCAATTCCATAGAGGGGGAGAAAAAAAACCACTCTGCACATGTTCATGCAGCCTAAGTCTGGGCCTGCACAGTAGATTCAGAGAGAGATTTAAAAAATGTATCCGTTAAACCTTGGGGACAGCCACAAGCGTCAATATAAAAGTTTTTTCTGTTCTTTCTGTGCCCACAAAATACTCTCTCTGTCTGTGCTCAGAGTGCTTTGTAACACATGGAAGCTGTGCCACTTTTGGGAATTCTTGCCCGTTGACAAAGGAAAATCTTCCTAAGGGCTTGCTGCCTGCTTGCCCAACGACAGGGCCGGCCCAGCTACAGGTCTTTCCCCATCCCCAACTTTGGAAGAGTTCATTTTGGGTGCCTTTTCATACTGCATCCTTATAGCATTTTGATTCCACGTTAATGGCCGTGGTTCCTTCCTCTAAAATACTGGGATTTGTAGTTTGAGGAAGAACCAGGGATTCTCAGTGGCAAAATTAGAAATACTGTATAGAACTACAAATCCCAAGGTTCCATGGGATACAACAATGAGAATTAAGTGGGTCTCAAGGTGCTGTACGCAGGAGGAAAAGGCCCTTGGACTGTTGACTCCCAGAATCCAGGCCGACAAGCTTGGACAAAGTTGTGTTCCCAAAAAACCTGGGAGTTGTAGTTCAAAAAGAGTAAATCTGTTTTGCTTTCATGCCGCCTCGCTCTACTGTCGCTGAGGGAGGAGCATTTTTCCTGATACTGCCCTGCCCTGCCTTGTGTATGTGAGAAAGACGCTGAAACTGAACTGGCTTAGCAACCGGATCAGTCCTCCACCAGGTTCATTCTGTTTGCATATGACAAAAAAAATTTTTAACTGCATTCATTTAATTAAATAAATAAATAGACATCCTTCTGCTTATTGAAAGACATTGTATGAAGGCTGCAATTTTAAATATTTAATAAAATGTAATAGTACCTAGCGTACAATGACATTTGGAATTTTACAGAGAGTTGATGGAACAAGCCCTATAGTATAAGTAGTATAGTATAAGAATGTATAGGCTGAGCATCTCTTATCCGGAATTCTTGGGACTAAAAGTGTATCAGATTTTGATGCTTTTTTCCAGACTTTGGAATATTTATATATACTTAATGAGATATCTTGGAGATGGGATCTAAGTCACGAAATTTCGTTTATGTTTCATATATACCTTCTACACATAGCCTGAAGGTAATTTTATACAATGTTTTTAATAACTTTGTGCATGAAACAAAGGCCATTTCCACGCTACACTGTTCTAGTGCTATTATTCCACTTTCAACATCTTATGGAATCCTGGGGTTTGCAGTTTAGGGAGAGGCCTCAAATGACAATAACAGGACCCTACATGCCTCCTATTATTAAGTAAAAGAAAAATACAAAACAAGATCAACGTTTAAAACAGGCATGATTGAAAAGTACAGCCGAAAATGGTTTACAAAAATTAAAATATGTCCCAAAGAAATGGTTCAAAGACCTGTTTTTAGGAACTACTCACTTGCCGAGTCTTCTTAAAAATAATTGGGAAAAAAATAAATATATATTTTTGGGTTACAGTTTGGATTGGAGTCCTATACAGGTCTGCTCTGAGTGTCATTTCAGTGGCCCCGATCCAATGTCAAGTCCGGACCTCCGTGTGAGGGGAAACTTGCCCGGCGCTGGGCTCCGATTCGCCTGCTGACCTACCAGAGAGTAGGATGCATTTCCCACAAGTTTAGCTAGGATGTTGTGTCTGTGGATACAGTGATATTTTCTTTGGCTCTCCTGCGCCTTTCCTCTCTTTAGCCAAGACTTGGATCTCTGTGTGGGCTGAAGGAGTGAATCGGAAACGACGGCCAATACTTCGGAGTGCTCTTCCCGGCTTCAGGGCGTGGGGATGTCTTCGGGAATCGTGCCTGGGGTAGTCTGGAAGCTGGAAAAGCATGGTTTTTCCAGACTCTTGTGTTGTAAGGATTGGGAGTCAGGCAGTGGTGTATCGAGCGTAAACTGCACCTAGGGCAAGTGTGGAAGTTGCGCCCCCTACCTTCTAACCCCTACCCCTACAGGGATTTTTGTGTGCCCCCTACCATTGATGCCTGGGGCACATGCCCTACTTGCCGGGCGGTCCCTCCCGAAACTGCAAACCCCAGGATTCCATAGGACGTTGAAAGTGGAATCATAGTGCTATAACAGTCTAGTGCAGAAATGGCTCTAGATACACCTCCGGGGACGCTCGGAGACACTCCTACTTTTTTTTTAATTTGGACTCTTAAGGAGAGATTGGAGAGAAATAGGGAGAAAAATCTAAACATGCCAATGTGAGAACCAGGGTACAGCGTGCCTCTGACTCCTTTATTTTTCTACTGTCCAACTCTGGATCCTTTGTAAATGGCAAATGTATACTAATTAGTAATCAGCCTGTGAATGTTCAAGCTCCTTAGACTGAAGGCCTGTAAAATACATTTCTGAATAAGGAAACTTTGGCTGTTTCCGCACTAGACTTTCATAGGCCTATGAATCCTCAAAGGCCCCTCCTTCAACTGCAAACCTCAGGATTCCATAGGACGTTAAAAGTGGAATAATAGCACTGCAACAGTCTAGTGCGAAAATGGCCTTTCCAAAATTCCTATGAAAAGAAATAGGCAACAAATTGGGTGTTAAATATTACAGGTTTTTATTTTGAAGCCGGAGTCGGTACATTTCTGCTCACTCCATGTCCCGACTCCACGACTCTGACGGAACGCTCTTCGGTAACCTTGCACTTTGTCCCTTCTAGCGTTCGTACTCGCTGGTTCTGGAGGCTTGGGATGCCGCCAATGACACTGATGTCACCACTCCAGGTAAAGATCTACTCTGTCCCCTTCTTGCAGTCATGGGAGCGGGCAGAGGTGTGTCTAAGGTGGGGCAAGTAGGAAAGGCTCTGTCGTCTAAAATAGGTGAGGACAGATTTCTGTTTTTGCGTGCCTGATATGCTGCGAGTGCAATGCACTAGGATGCACAGACAGGCAGCTACATAAACCTCCTTCTGGGCTAGTAACTTGTGCAGCCATCATTTGCAACGCTGACTAGGACTATGGTATCTGAACGGCATGGGGTCCCATTTCTCCAGGGCACCTCTCTCTGGAAACAAGGCGAGGGATGGGATGAACCGCTCAACCCCACTTTTGTGCCTTCTGTTTTCAGGAGCTGGGCAGCTGATGGAGCGGGTGACCCGATCAGGCATGCTGAACCCGGGCGAGGGCTGGCAGGACTTGTGGCACCACGGCCGCGGCACCTCGCTGGACTACCGGGTCCGCGTGCGCTGCCAGGAGCACTACTATGGCCCAGCGTGCAACCTCTTGTGTCGCCCTCGGGACGATTTCTTTGGGCATCACAGCTGCGACGCTGCGGGGAACAAGGTCTGTCTGGACGGCTGGACGGGAGACGAGTGTAAGCGGGGTATGTCCCAGGACGTCCAGGGAAGGAACAGGCAAAGGGCGCGGGGGAAGAGAGGATGGAGAAAGGAACTGATCCTGGGAGCCGAAGTTTGGTCGAAAGCTCGGACAAAGTAAAATATGGGGTAGGCTGCAACTCCCTTGGCCATGCTGGCTGCAGGATTCTGGGAGCTGTAGTTCAGCTCAGTTTGATTGCCCTCTATTGTAGGACAAAGAAGACCGAACAAAGAATAATAGAGTATAAAAACAGAAAAGAAAGAATAGGTAAATCTGAGCAGTAAAGGTAATTCGACGTGGCTTCTGCTCACTTTCTGTTCTTTTAAAAAGGCCTCTCCTAGGCCTAAAACAACCCAGGAAAGCCCTAAAACGTGGTGAAAATGTTCCCTAGGTGGGCATTTAAGGGTAAGAAAACCTTTTTAATGTTTTTGGGTGGTAGGTATGTGGCCCTTCATGGTCTCCTGGGGACTGATGCACCCCCTTAGCCTTCCACAGTTGCCCGCCCCTGCCTTAGAAAAATCTGATTTTCTGTAAGTGAGTTACAGAATCATAGAGCTGGAAGAGACCCCAGGGGCCATCCAGTCCAACCCCATTCTGCATGCAAGAATACACAGTCAAAGCACTCCTGTCAGATGGCCATCCAGCCTCTGTTGAAAAACCTCCAAAGAAGGAGACTCCGGCCATTTCCGCAGTAGACTGTTATAGCGCTATTATTCCACTTGCAACATCCTTTGGAATCCTGGGGTTTGCAGTTTTGGGGGGGGCCAGCAGCGCATTCCACTATCATAGAGCTCTTACAGTCAGGAAATACTTCCTAACGTTTAGGCGGAATCTCTTCCCTGTAGTTTGAATCTATTTCTGTGTCAGAACTTGCAATATTCCCCTTTCTTGGTTTCTTGCAGCGGTGTGTCGCCAGGGGTGTCATGAAACACATGGGTTTTGCGAGGAACCTGGCGAATGCAGGTAAGTGGCAGCAGCGCTCCATGGAATGGGGGTGGACGAGCATCTCTCTTCATTAACCCTGAGCTTGAAGTAGCAAAGATTTGCTTGTTTGTTGTTCTGAATGTCTCACTCTTCTTCCAAGAAATGCAATTCTCTTCCTAACAGCCCTGCAAAGGAGGGTCACCTGAGTGAAAGAGAAGGGTCCAAGGTCCCCCAGTGAGTGGTTATTTAAAAAAAAAAATGCAAAATGCAAGCCCCAACCAAGGAGTCCTATCCAATACCTAGGAGCTACCAGCCAACAATGCCACCTGAAGAGATAAAAGAATATTCTAGTTCACTGGAGAAACATCTTTAGCTGACCATGTAATTCCAGAGAGTTGGGACGTGGATTGAGAGCGATGCTATATCTCCTCCCCAAAACTTTTAAGCATTAGATTTATTTCTATAGATTTTGGCACTTGTGTCTTTATGAGTTCCAAAGTGCTGAAGTTTCCATTCTGAGCAGAGGGGAAGGGAAATCTATGCGGAGCTGTGTTCGTAGCTGTCAGGATTTGGGTCATTTCTCTGCTATTTCCCAGTTTTCCACATCCATACACGTGCAGAGACGCCAATTTGGGGGCAGATGCCATCAACAAGAAGACCCCAGTGCTCCCCTCATCTCTGCTGTTGGATCAGGACCCTCGGACAGCAAATTCAGCCAGCCAGTCCAGCTGGGAATCTAGGGAAGGGCTGATTTCCAGCCAGGGAAATGAAGTCACCCTTTGGATTCCAGGCCCAACACGGATGGGGTGCGGTGGTGAGTGAGGAAATGGGGTTGTGGGACCACCCAGGCTTTGGCTGAGGAAGGCCTGGCATGGGTCAGAGACCTGACTGGCACACCCACCCACCCACACCTGGGTGGGGATGGGGCCCCAGGGTGATCTCTCCAAATGAATGAGATTTGGACACGCCGTGAAGTCAAGCTGCAGCTGTGATCCAGGATAGCGTAAGGAGACCTGCCTGTACGGCAGTATGTTCTGAGACCCAGTTAAATTACAGCAGAGCTTTAAAAAGTTCCTTTCTTGGACTACAGCTCCTAGGCTGGAATCTTCTGAAGTCTGAAAAAAGTAACATCCAATCTTAGCTTTAGACTTGTTTTAAATGGTTCTAAAACAGTGGATCTCAACCTTTGGGGCTTCAAAGACTCCCAGAATCCCTGACTTGAGTTTCTGGGAGTTGAAGTCTGAGAACATCTGGAGAACCCCTGATCTGAAAGGCAGCCTCCCTCCAAGATGGTGCCTTCCAGCTGGGTTGCACTGTAATTCACGTCGTACTTGGAGAGCATGGTGACTCAGTGAATTGTCATCCGGAACCAGCAGGTTGTCTCATTGTTTAATGTTCCCATAGTGCTGTCAGGTAAGGACAGGTCTCTGCCCGAAGGCGCTTACAATCTAAAATTCAGCATTGGGGAAGTAGGCCATTTCCGCACGAGGCTGTTATAGCGCTATGATTCCACTTGCAACTTCCTCTGGAATCCTGGGGTTTGCAGTTTTGGGAGGGGCCGACCGGAAGACCGAGGGGTGCCATGATTGCATTTTTAAAATATCTAAAGGGCTACTGCAGAGAGGAGGGGGCAGGTTGGTTCTTTGCTGCCCAAGAGGTTGGGACAAGGTCTAATGGTTTCAAGTTGCAAGAGGATAGGTTCCATTTCTTTCTATTTGCCCTTGTAATTTGTTCTTTCTTTCTGTTTGTGTGTGTTTTGTAAAGTTTTGTTTTGTTTTGGTCAACGTTTTGTTTTGTAAAGTTTTGTAACGTTTAGTTAAAAAAAGGAAAAAACTGTTTTCACAGACTTACAATGTCTTTTGCTAAGTTGTTTCCTATGATGTTTTTAGACATAAGGATACAAATGTATTGAGCTAACGGACTGCATCAAGTCTGTTTTCGGTCTGTTTAAATTATTTTTGACTGTTTTAAGTCGGTCAAGTTGATTTTATTGTACACCACAATAAAATCTTTCGATATAGGGTGGACTATTTATGAATTAACTGTTTATTAATTAACGGACCAGCCACCACGTTGCACCAGTTCTGAGCTCCCTCCTTCCTCCCAGGTGCCATTATGGCTGGACGGGCCCCCTCTGTGATGAATGCATTCTCTTCCCCGGTTGCGTTCACGGGAGCTGCACCGAACCATGGAAGTGTGACTGCGAGACCAACTGGGGTGGTCTGCTGTGTGACAAGGGTGAGTCCTCCCCTCCCCTCCAAGCACGGGCGAACTGAGCATGCTCCGTAGAAGGCAGCTTAGGAAACTGTCCCGTCTGGAACTTTTTCCAGGCTGCTTCTCTGTGGTCAATCTTTCCATGCAGGAACAATAGTCCCCCCCTTATCCACCATTTCAGGTACCCATGGTCATTCATAGACTTAGCTTCCTTCCTCCCCCCCCCCTTTGCCCCAATTCGTCCCCCAGCATCTGGGCAACGGCACCCATGCAGCATGTTCCAGGTTGGACCACCACGCCTCATCTGCCAGCCTGCCCCCTGCTTTAGCCACCCTTGCTCCAGCACTGCCCAAGAAACGGCTCTGGTGTCACTGGAAATAGCCCTCTAGCTTCACAGGGACCATAGAGAGACTTCATAGTGGCCATTTCCGCACTAGCCTGTTATAGCGCGATGATTGCACTTTCAACATCCTCTGGAATCCTGGGGTTTGCAGTTTCGGGAGGGGCCGGCCGGCCCCTCCCGAAACTGCAAACCCCAGGATTCCAGAGGATGTTGAAAGTGCAATCATCGCGCTATAACAGGCTAGTGCGGAAACTGTCTGATAGTATGAAGCCTCTCTATGGTCCCTGTGAAACTAGAGGGCTAATTCCGGTGACAGTATAGGGTTTGGTGATATCTCCACTTTCAGGTGTCCGTGGAGCATCTTGGAACATATCCCCCATGGATTAGGGGGGCTACTGTATAGTGAAATCTCCCTTGCTTGGGATTTAATGGAGCTTTACAATACAGTCAGCCCTTCACATTTGCGGGTTTCACTTTTGCAGATGTGATGATCCAGGGATTATTTGCCGTCCCCTCTGCTGCCTCCCTAGGCCGTTTTCAATAGGGGCTGCAGGCCTCGTGAGGCTTGGGAAACTCCAACTGAGGCTTGTGGGTCCCTATTAAAAAGAGTGTGGGGCAGCCGCGGAGGTGTCCGTCAGCCCCCCGCTTCTGCTTTGTGAAGGAACCCCGATGCCTCAGAGGAGTCCACAGTGGGTCGAATAGGGTGGTCGTACTTTTTTGTGTGTTAAATATGGTTTGGGAGGGCCTGGAGTTATTCATGGTTTTTCCACTTTCACGGGGGTCGTGTGTCCCTAACCCTGGTGAACGTGGAGGGATGACTGTACCTCATTATACTCCGAGGTCTGTTCAGGAGGAAAGTTACAGGAGCCTCAAGTGGGATCCTACACAACAGTTCAGAGGAATCAGTATTCCCCATTGTTGTTCTCCGCCCGCTCGTGCTTCCCCAGTCAACACGTGCAATCTCTGGATCCGAAGCAGGAAAGCGTACGGGAAGTCTCTACATTTTGGGCGCTCGGTGCTTGGAAGGGACAGCTCGGTTGTCGTCTTGGGACCTCCCGAAGCCAAGCCTGCATCGTTGTTTTTTTCCCTTTGTCCAGATCTCAACTATTGTGGGTCACACCATCCGTGCAAAAACGGGGGCACTTGTGCCAACAAAGAACCGAACGAGTACGAATGCCTCTGCCCAGAGGGTTTCAGCGGCCGGAACTGTGAGAACGGTGAGCGCCGAGGAGAATCTTACTTTTAACCGCTGGAATTCCTCCTGGAGCCTTTTGAAATAGCAGCAAGGAATCTGGGGACAGGGGGAGTTTTCATGGCATAGTAGATAGAGCAGGAGTGGGCAGCTGCGGACGGGCAGGGGTCAGTTTTCCCCCCGCCTTTATATCGAAGGTGTCAGCATATTTTGGTCACACAGGAAGTGATGTCGTGTTGCTTCAAGCAACCACGTTTGGCTTAAATAAATGATTTTGGGGAAGCTCTTAAGGATAGGTGAAGGCAAACTGCCAGATTTGTGGATGGCTTCCGCTGCTTTGGTATGTTTCAAGGGGCAGAAAATCATCAGCAAATCTTGCCAAAAAAATTTTTTTTTTTTAAATTTTTGGGGAAATTCAAGTGACATCCGGAGGGTTTCACGGGATGCAAAAATGGTGTTCAAAGCCCATGGCCCACTTGTCCCATGTCCTATAGCAGGAAGTCAGGATGAACAAAAGTTCAAGCTTTTCATCACTTTCCAGCTTATCCCACCTCACAGGGCTGTTGTGCAGCTGAAGGGAGAGGCTTGGAATAAGGCCGAGGTCAAAATGTGGTAAATAAAATATAAAATTGCACAGGATTGCGGGCTGTGACTTGCAGATCATGGGCTGTTTTTAGGGGACCCAAAATACAGTTAGTGTATTAATGGGCACATGTATTGTTGAGGCCATCCCTAATTCCCCAAAAAAGGAAAGTAACTTTTCACATTTAGTATAAAAGTAATGTGGAATAGTGGCTTGAAGGTTGGGCTAGAAATCTGGGAGATCAGGGTTTGAATCTGTGGTCAGCCATGGAAACCCACTGTATACACTTGAGCAGGTCGCACACTCTCAGCCTCAAAGGAAGGCAAAGGCAAACCCCCTCTGAACGAATCTCCCCATGAAAACCTTACGATTCAGGTGCCGTAAGTCAGAGTCAGCTTGAAGGCACGCGTCGACAACAACAAAAGCCGCAGTAAATATAGGCAGATCTTGGAAATGTTACTTTGCGAGGGACTACAACTCGTAGTGTAGTGGTTTGAGCATTAGGCTGTGAGCCTGGAGGCTAGGATTCAATTCCTTGGGTGCATCACACACTCTCAGCCCCAGAAAAACCTGGGACAGGTTTGCCTTAGGGTCTCCCTAAGTCAGAAACAACTTGGAGGCAAACTCCAGCAACAACAACTCATAGCTGGGCAGCGGTTTTGAGGAGCTGTAGTCGAAAAAAGCACCTTTTCTAAACTCTGTAACAGAAGTCAGGAATTGGCTAGACTCCCTTCCTTTGTGTCTGTAGCATCTCTACCAAACATTAGTTTTCAGGCTAGGCCCAAACCTCTCTTTTCCCCCCCACTTTTCTTTTATTCTAAACTGTTTTTTCAGCTGTGTGATCTGGGTGACTGGAAATTGAGGTCTGTTCCAGTCATCTGGGATGGAAGTGGATGATTCCAGCCTTCCTTCTGGGGGAGGAAAGAGAGGTCATAGGTAGGGTGGGGTGGGGAAGAAGGCAGAACAATGACGGAAGGCGCTGGTTCCAAGCACAAGGAGGAGAGTGGAGTGGAGTGGTTAGAGGAGAAGTGGGCTATAGAGTTCAGATATGAGATCTGGAAAAAGGAATGGGTTTTGGTAGTGAAAATTGGAGTTTGAAGATGTTAGGATTCAAAGAGTGTCTTTAAACGAGGATCTCTCCTTAAGAGTTCCAAGTCTGGGGAAAGTTGCTTTTTTGTGGCTTACAACATCCAGAATACCTGGATGATTCTCGAAGCCATTGTACAGAAAAAGTAACTTTCTCAGGCTCTCAAAGTGGTACCCTCTGCCAGTCACCCTCTGAATGAGCACCCTCCGAGTGTGACCTGGTTGTTGTGCCAACCAGTGGCTAACAAAAGATGTAAGGCTAGCAGACCTTATTATGGACCAGTGACTTGCAAGCCTTGCTTGCAGAGCTTTTTTGAAAACCCTGTTTGTGTTCTCCTTTCAATTCCTCCCCATTCCAGCTCTCCTGCTGCCGCCTGCTGCTGAATCGACTTGCACTCCTGAGTTTTGTGCCAACGGTGGAACATGTCTCCAAACCGAATCTGGATCACGGTGCACCTGTCTCCCAGGATGGAGCGGAGAGTCATGCCAGGATGGTAAGAGATTTCCAGTTCAGGGAATTGGGGGCCAGGAGAGAGAGCTGGATGGAAACATATTCAGTCACACTGTCTTAATGGAAAAGTTAACATACTGGACTGAAATTAATAAAATAAAATTCAATAGAGACAAATGCAAAATTCAACATTTAGGCTACAAAAACCAAATGCACAAATATAGGATGAGGGATACTTGGCTCAGCAGTACTACGTATGAAAAGAACCTTAGTATTATTGTTGAGCATAAGTTGAACATGAGCCAGCAGTGTGATGTTGCAGCAAAGAAGGCAAATGCTACTTTAGCCTGCGTTTATAGAAACATAGCTTCCATGTCAAGGGAGGTAATAGTCCCCCTATATTCTGCACTGGTCAGGCCTCTTCTGGACCCCTGTGTTCAGTTCTGCCTTGTTTTAAGAAAGATATAGACAAGTGGAAGCAAGTTCAGAGAAGGACAATGAGAGTGATAAGAGGTATGGAGGACAAAATATATAAGGAGAAGTTGAAGGAGCAGGGCATTTTCGGCTTGGTGAGGAGAAGCTGTGGGGTAACATGATCACGCTCTTTAAGTACCTCCAGTGACAGTGACTATCCTTAGGCAGCTTTAGAGTTGCTGTTTGTGGTGTGTGATGCCATTTCCTCAGCAGACTGTTATAGTGCTATGATTCCAATTTCAACATCCTACGGAATCCTGGGGTTTGCAGTTTAGGAAGGGGCCTCAAAGTGCAAACCCCAGGATTCCATAGGATGTCGAAAGTGGAATCATAGCACTTTAACAGTCTAGTGCAGAAATGGCTGAAGTACCATGCCGTCGGGGTGCGAAGGGGTTCCGTCGCACCTGATCCTTTTTGACTGCCTCTCATGTTCTGCTGTCCCCCCAGAGGTGACTGCGTGCCTCTCGCAGCCCTGCAGCCACGGCGGGAGTTGCCAAGACCTCCCGGACGGCTTCAAGTGCCTTTGCCCACCGCAGTGGATGGGGAAGACCTGTCAGATTGGTGAGGTTTTGCTCCTTGGATGCATGACAATGTGTGACCTGGTATTATTGCTCTTTCCTGAAATGCAGTTTTACTCTAAGGAGCTCAGGGTTGTGTACCTGGCTCTCCTTCTCTCCCCTTTGTTCTCACAACAGTGTTGCAGGGTCGGTCAGGCTAACAAGAGCATTTTAAGGTTGCCCTGTGAGTTTCGTGGCTTAGTGAGGACCAGAATCTGGATTTTCCACATCCCAAACTTGAGAAGCAGTATCATTTGCCCTTTCTGTGTTACCAAGTGCTAGCCATTCTGGCTGAGGGATTTTGGGGGCTGGAGTCCAAAAAGGTAGGTTTTACCAGGCTTTTTGCTGAATGCAGAGGAATAGCAGAAGAAGAAATGGGTTTCTTATCAGTATCTTATATGTAGTCGTACTGCAAGACTATGAACGATCTGGCACCCCTTTTATTGCTATCCTGGGCCATTTCCACACTAGACCGTTATAGTGCTATTATCCCGCTTTCAACACCTGCATTCCACTTTCAAACTGCAAAGCCCAGGATTCCACAGGATATTGAAAGTGGAATAATAGCACTATAACAGTCTAGTGTGGAACTAGCCCCGGGATTGTAGTTTGGTGAGGTACAGCAGAGAGCATTCAAAGGACTTCCCTGGACTTCAGATCCCAGAATTCCATAGGATGAAGTTCAGGCAGTTAACAGGGAATGACGCTGGTGCAGAGTAAATACACCAAGCCACAGTTAAGAAAAAGGTCCTGGGGCAGTAGGATCCCATAGATTGATGGCTGACCATTAACCAGGGTGTTTTTGAACATCATGGAAAGCGAAGCAAAATGGTTTAGCTATTTATTTAGTGCTTTTACAGCCAAGGGTGGGGCAGGAGAGGTGCTTGTGGGATTTTCTGGTTCCCTGCCAGAATAACTTGGCTAGCTTCTTGGATGCTGAACCAGAGTGGGTGGAGGAGGAAGAGTAACATGTGTGTAGTGGGTGCCACTTCCTGTTCAAAATCTCTTGGCTCCAGGCTCGAGCAGGGGCTCCTGCCATGGTCTTTATGGGTTTTTTTTTTAAAAAAAATTAAAACAACAGAAAAATGTAAATAAAAATGTATCATAACAAGCTGCTACAGGAGTAGGTTAAGCAACACCAAATTTTCCTTCTGTGCATAAATTATTGAGATCATCCATTTAATCAGCTTAAAACATGATTTTCCCCATAGTTCAGAAGCTCAGATGGAGGGCCGTGTAGAGATAATTCTGTTCCAGCAAACACAATAAATGTTTATTGTGTACCTTCAAATGGTTTCTGACTTATGGTAACCCTACGGTGAACCTATAACGGAGGGTGTTCTTGGCGAAATTTGTTCCGAAGGGGTTTGCCTTTGCCTTCTGAGGCTGAGAGAGTGTGACTTGCTCAAGGTCGCCCCATGGTTTCCGTGGATGAGCAGGGATTTGATCTCTGGCCTCCCAGAATCCGATTATCACCGCTTGTGTAGAAGGGGCATTTAAAGTAAAAGTCATCATAGAGATTGGTGGTTTGAAGTAGTCAATAGGTAAATGTGTCCTCTTTTTGGAGTTTCAGAATATGGTAACCCTATTGTATAGTGCAAAAGCAAACAAAGAAAATGAAAATGTATAAGCCTGATCCATCTTTTCAGCCCACCATTAGCTATGGGACCTGTACCGGGAGTTAGCAACGGAGAAAGAATCACTCCCCCAGTCTGTCCTCCGCCTTCATATCTTTTTGCAGCCTCAGACTGCCAAGCTATGGCAAAAAGTATCTGACAAGGTCGCTAATACCAATTAATCCTTTCAGTACCACTGGAGAGCTGTTAATGTTTTGACCTTGATGCTAAGCAGGACCCCTGTATCCCTCTGCCTCGTGGCAGAGGCTCAACTCACTACTGGCTTGCGTTCTTCATTCCAGATGTCAACGAATGCCAGAAGAACCCGTGCCTCCATGCCCGGGGCTGTAAAAACCTCATCGGGAGCTACTTCTGTGATTGTCTGGATGGCTGGAAGGGACCAAACTGCAATATCCGTAAGAGACCCCGATCGTGGGAGCCGGAGCGGGCTGAAGCGTTCGAGGGTTGGGGGAGCAATTCAATTTTTAATTTGGAATTCAGGCAGCAGATTGGAATAGAAAGGGGAAGCACTCTGGCTGTGGGCCCGGGAGCACAGTTTGCATGCAGGGGCATCTCCTCTGAGGCTGGTCTACCTCACTGGATTGTTGTGAGGATCAAAAAAAACCCCACCAAAGACTCATCAATCCTTGGCATCTCTGATTTAAAGGGGTTGGTTTTTTTCACAAGGCTGGAGGAAAGCCCAAACCAAGGGCTGGGAGGTGTGTAAGGACTATTGCCGGGGATGTTTTCCCTCTGCAGAACAAAATTCCCATTGCTTTAAGTCCTGGATATGTCATTGACCCCCAGCTGTGCTGCCCCATTGTTCACCAGAGTCTTTGTCAGAAGCAGGAAGTTGACCACTGAAATTCGTTGGGATTTTATAGACAATATACTATTCTTTAAACCCCACCTTTTTTACCTCTTCCCTTCTTGAACAGGAGGAAACATATGCCAGATACAGTGTCGTAATGGAGGAACTTGCCAGGTACACGAGTGTGTGTGTGTGTGTGTGTGTGTGTGTGTGTGTGTGTGGTTGTTACAAAATCTAGGAATGGTTATTCAAGCATTGTCTTCCTCACTCTGCCCCAGATTTCTTTGATGATTTCATTCCTGTGTCTGTAGCAACTTCCATGGGATGCTCACTCTTACATTTGCCAAACTGTGGAGTCTGGGAATCCAGCCCGGAAAAGGCCAGGAGGGGGAACCTCGGCACTTGGAGTCAAATCTCTTCTCCCAAAGCATCCCCAGTCCAACCCTCTTGGCTTTCCAGTGTATCTACACCCCCTTCCCCGTTATAACGTTGTTTGGTCGTTTCCCAGGTTTCATATAATTCCTCCCACTCCATTCTAAAGGTGGCAGCTTTAAGAAGCAAAACATGCTGATGCTGATACGTTAGCCATTTCCGCACGAGACTGTTATAGCACGATGATTCCACTTTCAACATCCTATGGAATCCAGCCGGCCCCTCCCGAAACTGCAAACCCCAGGATTCCATAGGATGTTGAAAGTGGAATCATAACGCTATAACAGTCTCGTGCGGAAATGACCGTTGACTCCAATCCCGTTTGACTTTGGCCTTGCCTGTCGTTGGAACGTGGCCCCTTGCAACCTCTCTGAAATCAAATGCAGACTTTGAAGCTGAAAGAGGTTCCTCCAGTTCCTGCTATAAAATATCCTAGTGTTTTGAGCTTCTCTGGCCACTTTCTCCACACAAGCTGTGTCGTTTGTGCCTTTGAGTCATCTGTCAACTCATGGTGACCCTATTAATTTTTTCATAGGGTTTTCTTAAGCGAGGATCTCACTCAGAGGCAATTTTGCGAGTTCTGTCCTCTGAAATGTAGCCCAAAGGGACTGGTATTTGTTGACAGTCTCCAATCCAAGCCCAGTCAGCCGTCCCTACTTGTGGGCTTCCCTTTTGCAGATTTGATAATTCACAGATTATTTGCTGTCACCTCCGCTGCCTCCCCGTGCCATTTTTAACAGGGACTGCAAGCCTTGCGAGACTGAGAAACCGCGAACGAGGCTTGTAAGTCCCTATTAAAAATGGCGTGGGGCAGCAGCAGAGGTGGCCGTAAGCCCCACCGGCCGGCCGCTTCTGCCTTGGGAAGGAACCCTGAAGCCTCAAAGGAATCCACAACGGGTTGAATAGGGTGATCGTCCTTTTTTGTGTGTTAAATATGGTTTGGGAGGGCCTAGACTTAATTCATGTTTTTTCCACTTTCACGGAGGTCTTGTCAGTGGCAGAGCTTGGAGTGTGGGGGGTGGGTGCGAGGGGGGCTTTGGTGCATGGGGGTGTGGCCAGGGCATGTGGGGGCGTGGCTACGAGCCAGGATGCCCCCAAAACATTGCCGCCCGGGATTAAGTGCCCTCCCACCTCCCTGTTCTTACACCACTGGCTCCTGTGCCCCTAGCAAATGTGGAGGGAGGACTACATTAATCACGGTTGATCCTGCTTAGCTTCCAAGATCAGGTGGGATCTGGTGCCGCACCTTTCCAAAATCCCTGCTACCCCACTCCCGATCCTTTCAACACAGCTCGCCAGTTCCCATCTCTGTCTCTGCGACTGTTCCTAACAGGTGAAAGGAGGCAGGTCCAGCTGCTCCTGCCAGGTGGGATATACCGGCGCCGAGTGTGAGACGCAATTGCGCATCTGCGAAGGCATCCCCTGCCTGCATGGGGGACGATGCCAAGAGACGGAAAACAGGACTTTCCTCTGCAGCTGTCCTGCGGGTTTTAGTGGTACCCGCTGCGAGATAAAGGTGAGCCCGGGCCTGCGTCTTTTGTGGGGAGAGGAGTAAGGCATTGGCACGCTCAAGGAATCATAAACAGGATCTTTGATTCCCAAGAAAGACCTTTTTGTAATTTATTTGTGTGTGTGTGTGTGTGTGTGTGTGTGTGAGTGTGTGAGAAAGGCAGAAATATATATAACAAACTACGTACAAAAGAAAAGAAGAAAGAGAAAAGAAAGCAAGGGAAGGAAAACTCCCGTGACTAACTCATAACAGACATTACTTAGAAATAGAACAATAAAGCAACGGTTTAACTGCATAATTGACACTAGTATCTCGACAGATGAAGCGAGAAAAGATCAAAGAGAATAAGAAAAGATAGACCTCCACATAGGATGAGGTTACAGGTTTCAATAAGTTAAAAAAAAAAAACACTTTCTATATGAGTCTCCAAGAAGGATCTTGACAAGCTGAATGTGTCCAGAGAAGGATGACCAAGATTATCAAAGGTCTAGAAACCAAGACTCGTGAGGAATGGCTTAGGAGCTGGGCATGTTCAGCCTGAAGGAAAGAAGACGCAGGCCATTTCCGCACTGGACTGTTATAGCGCGATGATTCCACTCGCAACATCCTACGGAACCCTGGGGTTTGCAGTTTCGGGAGGGGCCGGCCGGCCCCTCCCGAAACTGCAAACCCCAGGGTTCCGTAGGATGTTGCGAGTGGAATCATCGCGCTATAACAGTCCAGTGCGGAAATGGCCTGAGAGGTGGCATGATAGCCATCGCTAAATATCTGAAGGGATGTCAGGGGGAAGATGGAACCAGCTTGTTTTCTGTCCTCTTTGGGGGCCGTTAAGTAGTGGCTGGATGGGTATCTTTCAGAGGGGCTTTAGTTGTGTGTCCCTGCATGGCAGGGGGTTGAACTAGGGCCATTTCCGCACTAGACTGTTGGACTGCTATCATTCCACTTTCAACATCTAAACCGCAAGCCCCAGGATTCCACAGGATGTTGAAAGTGGACTGATAGCACTGTACAGTCTAGTACGGAAATGGCCTAAACGGTCTTTGTGGTCCCTTTCTTAAGATTCTATGGAAGGAAAAAAAAACCTTTTGAGCCTGATGCCCTGTGATGGGAACTGTAGTCCAACCCATCTGGAAGGCGTTGAGTGGGGAAAGGCTGCTCTAGAACACGTAGGTGTATATTTAAAGCAGTGTGGTGTAAAACTAACCTTCCTTCTTTCCTTCCAAAGACAAACTGAGAATTGGCAAATTCTCAAAGTCTTCAGATATGGTGTGTGCGCATGGGGGGGGGGTATCTTCCATTCCACGTGGTGTCCTTTGCCCCTTTGTTCCACAGCTAGGGGAAGCCGAATACATTATGCCAAAGGCCCACAAATGCACTCACCTGGCATATAGAATCATAGAATCATAGAAATGTAGAGTTGGAAGAGACCACACGGGTCATCCAGTCCAACCCCCTGCCATGCAGGAACACCCTCAAAGCACTCCCGACAGATGGCCGTCCAGCCTCTGCTTAAAAACCTCCAAGGAAGGAGACTCCACCACACTCCATGGAGGGAGCAGATTCCACTGCCGGACAGCCCTGACCGTCAGGAAGTTCTTCCTGAGGTTCAGGTGGAGTCTCCTTTCCTGCAGCTTGAATCCATTGCTCCTTGTCCTGGTCTCTGGAGCAGCAGAAAACAAGCCCTCTCCCTCCTCTACATGGCATCCCTTCAGATATTTAAACATGGCTATCATGTCCCCTCTTAACCTTCTCTTCTGCAGACTGAACATACCCAGCTCTCTAAGTCTATCCTCATAGGGCTTGGCTTCCAGGCCCCTCACCATTTTGGTCGCCCTCCTCTGGACCTGCTCCAGCTTGACCATGTCCTTCTTGAATTGGGGTGCCCAGAACTGGACACAGGATTCAAGAGGAGGTCTAACCAAAGCAGAGTAGAGTGGTACCAGTACCTCCCTCGATCTAGTGTGTTTTCCAACAATGCAAAGTATAATTACTTTCCAGGGAAATTTCCATCCTACAAAGGGTAAATTCTCACCGTGCTTTCTACGGTTTGCCCCTTCTGGGTCTGATGAAATCCTCAGAATTGTTTCTGGTGATTTGGTGATTCTTCTCCCCACCCCACTGCTTCCCATCTCAGGCTGCGGCCTTGGTTTTGTGTGTCCTTCTCTTGGTCTGGCAGGTCTTGGTGGATCCCTGCTCCTCAAACCCGTGTCCCAAGGGGGCCAGCTGCCTGGGTGGGGAAGGCAGCTACGTCTGCTCGTGCCCTGAAGGCGCCGTTTGCCAGAAATTCCAAGAGGCCTGCCGGGATGGCGTGTGCCAAGGTGAGTGCCAGGAGGGAGCTGGACCAGAGTCAAGATTCTCATCTGGTGGTATCTCAGAACGCTGTCAGAGAGGTTAACACATGCTAAAGATGGAAGGAACATTTTAAAAAAAATTAATGCAATAGACAAAAGTCCTGTTTCTTGAGGGTTCAAAAAGCCTTAGGAGAAGAATGCTGGATGAATTTTAATTACCACAATTCAGGACTCCTTCCCATGTGGTTATTTTGTGCGGGAAATAGCATCTTGCACACCAATTGCTATAATTTGGGACTAATTCTGTGCAAAATTCACACGAGGGTGATTTGCATTTCCACAGTTGCCCACCTTTGTCTTTAATGGTTGCATAGAAAAGGGAATTCGAGGAGGTATTGCTGCTTCTCTGGTTGTATGACAAACAATACTTGCTGAAATTCCCTCTTCTGCACTGCCACTAGAGATAAAGGAGCTCTCTCCAGTTTTCAGTTGGTCAAGCCTATGAGGTTTGGAATGGGGCCTCTCTCATGCCTCCCCCTCTCTCTCTCTCCTAGGGGGCAATGGCCCAACCCTCCTCTATGTGATGCTGCCGTTGGCTCTGCTGGTGGTCCTCATAGCCCCCATTTTGGCCGTGATGGCACTACGGGCACGCCGGAAATCCCAGGAGACCCCAGCAGGGCCCGAGGAACCTTCTGCCAACAACAGCCTTCAGCCGGATGCCGTCCACCTCATCCGCAACATTACCCACGGGGACGCTGAACCAGGGCCAAAGGACGACGGGGTCGCGGTCAAGGCAGGGCTGCCCGCGGGCGGGCACCTGCCTTGCGGGCTGCCAAAGACGGACATCTCCAACGAGGAGAGAGCCAAACTGAATCAGCTCAACAGGGCTCCGGCCTTGCCGAGGCCGTTGCTTTGACCTACGGAGAAAGAACAGCAGCGCCACGGCGTCTCGTGCGGAAGGGAAACTGAGAGGGACGTAACTGTGTTGAGGAGTCCCCTCAGCACTGGGATAAGGGGCTGAAGAGCCCGGCGCCCCCAAAAAGTACTGGGATAGAGCCCCAAAGCACCTTATTTGACGTATTTTTTAAAAAAATGTACAAGGTATCTCTTCACATTTACAGCGTTGGCTGCTGATCTGGAAGGGAACGACTAGATTTTGGGTTTCTGGTCAGTTTCTCCTTCCCCTTTCCAGAAGTGAGTATTAACCTGGGAAGGGTTTTGTGGAGGATCTGCGAAAACACCCCGTGTTGCCAGGCAGAAGCTCAGCAGGTTGGGGTGTAGAGAGGATGTCTGAGGGAGATCAGTTGGAGGAAATTTGTCAAAGTGCTTGTCCTTGTTCTCTTACCCTGCTTTGGCCAAGGCAGAGCATGGAAGCTAGGAAAAGAAGTTGCCTTTCCAAAAGGCTGAATGGAAGGTCAAAAAACATGTTTTGTTCGGGGCACAAAAATCTTGTCTCATGCCCCAGGACCTAGTCATTCGTGGTACTGTGCCTCTGAACCTTTTAAAACTACTGTGCCACTAGGCTTTCTAAAAAGCATCCATAAAAAGCTTGTAAAAGTTAATTTTTGGGGATGACAACTCCCAGAATCTGGGAGTCCAAAAAAAAGTAACTTTTCCTAGTTCAGCTCTTGGATGACATCTATCCTCTTGAGCAGTATTTGTTGACCCTGACATTGGCAGGGGAGGAGGATTTTGGGGACTTTAACTGTCCATCTTAAATCAAAACGGCAACTTTAAAACCATAAGTAGTAACCTAAAACCTCCAGATCCTAGTTTTGAGACCGGTTGCCTTAATCATGTGAATACACCCAAGATCCTGTTTTCTCTGTTGATTTCTGGTTAGTCTTCTAAGAGAAGGTTGAAAGATTGTCCTGGGAACTCTGGTCAGACACAGAGCTTGGAAAAGATCCTCTCTCTTGGGCTTTTTTTGGTGGGGAAGGGCAGACCGCAACTCAAGTGGCAAGGTTTTTTGGAGGGCAGACTATGGCCATTTCCACACTAGACTTTTATAGTGCTATTATTTCACTTTCAACATCCTATGGAATCCTAGGGTTTGCAGATGTTGAAAGTGGAATAATAGCACTGTAACAGTCTAGTGCGGAAGTGTCTTATAACTCAACGGAACCCCCTTTTGTGGTGGTAGTGGATATGGGAAGCAGGAAAATTTAAAACCTGGGTTGGTAGATGCTGACCCTGACTGAAGGACCACCTCCCTTTCATATTCTGCTGGTCACAGTTTAGATTATTATTAACAAGATCCACAGCAACATATTTGTTGTTTTTATTTGCCTCCAGGATGGCTTCAACTTTCTGTGCTCCTCCAAGAGCCATGGGCATCAGCAGCCCTCCTTGGTTCTTGCAAATGCAGGATGTCATGGCTTCCTCGGTTGAAACAATCCACTTATAACGGCATCTTCTTCTTTTGCTTCTGGCTTCCACTTTACTAAGCAGTATTGTCTTTTCCCATGAGTCTCACGATGAGTCCAGAGTATGATCGCCTTCCTTTAGTCATTTTGGCTTCTAGTGAAAGTCCAGGCTTAACTTGCTCTTGGACCCATTTATTTGTCTTTTTTAGCAGTCCATAGTATCTGTGGAACTCTCCTCCAGCACCACATTTCAAGTCAGTTGATGTTCTTCTTGCCAGCTTTCTTCAATACACAGTCCCACCACCCCGAGAAGAGAGTCCCAAGGTGGGAACAACACGTGACCCTAAATACAAACCCATACATCCTAAATGGATATGTGTACAGATTTGGAAGAGGGAGCAGGGTAAAGACAATGGGTGGGGTCTTCTCCCCATTCCCAGCTGGGGCCTGACTGAATGTATTTAAATTGTAAAATACTGTAAAGATTTCTTTCTAGCTTCCTTTGTTGTTGTTGATCTTATCGATAGCCTATGATGATCTTTTTGTACTGGGGCGAGGTTGATGAACCACGAGTAAATTCTTGGTTTGCCTCCACTGTGGGTTTGAGAGTGATGTCGTTTTGAGGCCCAATGGGGACTTAAGCAATCGGTTACTCCTCCTTAAGGAGTCTGCACAGCTCCGCCAGAATCAACAGCCTGATATAGGTCTTGGTGAAATCTTATTGGCCCCTGTGTGTCCCCTGAACCCCTTGAGCATGTGAAGATAGCACCTTCCAGCCAACTCTAGTGCTGGCGGTGAAGCCCAGACATCTCTTGACAGCCAGAAGGGCAAAAGGAGGGCACTGCTTCCCCTAAAATTATTCTGCCCCACCTGAAAATGAATTTTAATTTCTGTCTCCAAATTCCTATCATTGCAGAGAGTGAGATGCTGTAAATCATGCTTAGACCTCTTCTATTGGCTGTGTTTGTGTTCTCCAGGTCACTTTCCTGCCCTCTCTTTTCTTTTTTTGGATTCCTAAACTGCCTTTCCAAACACTCAATGGAAATCTCATTTGACATTATTGCCTGGAAATTTGGGGTCTGAAGGAAAATTGCAAAGGGAGCAGAATTCTTCTTTGGAGGGTGCAATGCTGTTATTTATGGCAGGGCTGTTGATAACAGAGCAACCTGGGAATCTCATTCACAGGGTTGGCATAAGTTAAAATCAACTTGATGGCAGTTAACAACAAACAATACCCTTATTTTGCCCTGCCTCCAATAGTTAGATCTTTGCTGATGCCCTGTTTTGGTCAAAGAACAATCTCATATCTAGAAGCGGGTACAAGTATACCTCTGTTAGTGCTTGGCATGACTTCTTTTACTGAAAAATTTGGTACCAGAGGCAGAAGTTCCTTAGCCACAAAAAGGAAGAGCAGTTTAACATCTTTCTGCAAACTTTTCATTCAAATACGCACATCCAAAATGAAACAACCAGATTAGGTAGGTCTTTGATAAGGAAACAAGAACATGTTGAGCCTTCTGGAAACCACACAAAAGCTTCTGTCAAAATGCATCCAAGGATGATTTTTACTGATATTAGCCTCCAATTTTGTTATGATTTCTGTTTTGGTGGCAACGGCCATGCTTTTTTAACATGCTGGCAGGGAGCTAGTGAGCTATGTCTTTCTACTTTCCCCTTTTCTCTTGGTTTTTCTATTTGCACATGTTAAGCAACGGGGTTCCGGAGGCAGCTGCTATTTACCTTGCCTGGTGTAGGCCGGCATACATAGCTATGGCAGAGCAGCATCCCCCTCTTTCTCCAGCTTTGTTTACTGGATTGTTTACTGCATTCTCCTGCAACCTGATGCTAAAAGTCTCTTTCTCCAGCTCACCGTCACCATCCTCCGAGTGCTGATGCTGATAAAAAGAAATCCAGCTAGGCAGAGAACAAGGAGAGGGGGTAGACAGGTGTAAAAAGACTTTGTCGAAAGCAGCTTTTTTGTCAGAGGCTTCGTTAAGTGAGGTAAACAGAGTTTTGGAAACGGCAGGGAAGGCTGGCAGGATCGGTCAGGATACGCCCTTTTCCTTCCCCTTCTTTTGATGATAGCTTTACTGACAGCCCCTCTTCACCCAAAGCTACTGATGGGTGGGAATTTCCTTTTCTTTTTCTTTTTCCCAGGGAGTGAAACCCCTCCAGGGCTGAGCTCCTTCTCTTTGCATGCTGGGATTAACTCTCTTGGCACTTAAGTCTTCATCCCTGGCCTGTTCTGCTTCCCTCTACTCCCATTTTTTCCCAGTAGCTGGAGGAAGAACTGGTGACCAGCCAACGGAGAGAGCACAGATGGGTGCAGGCTGCAGCCTGCCTTGCCCCTGGCTCTCGGGCTTCTGAGAAACAGGGTAAGGGTGTTTTGGGTGGAGGCGGCATCTCTATTTGCAACCTGTACGGGCAGGGCGGACTGTTTGCAAACAATCGCTCTCTCAGCCCACCGTGCTCCAGCTGTTGGCCTCCGTGGCTACAGGCAGGGCGTGGGAGGCCAGGGATGAAGAAATAGATGTGTCTTGAGCGTTGTTTTCAAAATATCTGGCCACCTGGAGCACTGAAACAGGTGCCTTTCTCACAGGATACTGGCAATCCCTAGCATCCACTTGGTTGTACTCAAAAAAAGCAAGTTTCTAGACCTCAGGTTCATCACGGAAGGGCGCTGGAAGCTCACTGCTGTGTCAGATCAGAGATCTCTCTACTCTAGCATTCTGAGGCCCTTTCACACAACACAATGTTATGATCCCACTTTTAACTGCCACGGTTGCATTCTATGGAATTTTGGGATTTGCAGTTTAAGGAAGGGTGTTTAGAATTCTCAGCCAGAGAGATGTAGTGCTCCAAATTATGAACCCTGTGATTCCATGGGAAAGAACCATGGCAATGGAAGTAGAATCGTAGTGCTACAACTGTGGCCATTTCTGCACTAGACTGTTGTAGTGCTATTATTCCACTTTCAACATCCTATGGAATCCTGGGGTTTGCAGTTTAGGGAGGGGCCGGCTGGCCCTTCCCTAAACTGCAAACCACAAGATTCCATAGGATGTTGAAAGTGGAATAATAGCACTACAACAGTCCAGTATGGAAACGGCCTGTGTAGTGTGAAAGGGCCCCTGCTGTGTTATTCCCATGTTCCCAAACCAGAGGAATGTTGTTGGTTGAACAGAAACTGAGGGCCTTTTCATACAACAGAATCGTGGCACTATCGTTCCACTTTAACTACCAGGACAATGTTCTGTGGCATCTTGGGATCTGAAATTTGGGAGGGATAGATAGAATTCTCGGCCAGAGAGCTCTAGTGCTCCCCAAAATACCAGCCCCAGGATTCCATAGGAGGCAGCCAAGTCACTTAAAGTGGATTGTAGCACTGTGGCCATGAATTTAAAATAAAATACAGATAGTAAGTAACACAAGAAATATAAAAATGCAACAGTATAACATCGCGTTAACGTGCATTCCGAAACTCCTGGGCAGGGAACGCTTATTGCCCTGCTATAGATTGTTATGAATTATTTTGATGTCTAAATCTTAACTTGCTTGCAGCCAAAGCAAATCGTGCAACCGCAGCAGTGATATATACGTTATTACCAGCCAAAAGGATACAAATCTGCTCAAGGGGAAGTTGATTGGAAAAGGAGTGGAGAATATTATTAAGAAAATTTTGTCTAGGGGATGCATATGCAATAGATAGTGTTGAATGTCCTGCACTTCCCCTGACTCACAAATGCCAAGTCTTGGTGAAGACTTTATTTGTGGATTGTTCCATTCAGTACATGCGGCACAACCAACCTACAACTCCACACGCAGACGTTTGCGTTACGTGGCCTCGATGTGGGATCTTGACTTCGGTTTCCTTTCTTTCTCTCCGTAACCTGTCTCTCCAAACAATGCGGTATGTTGTGGCAAGTGTGGCAGAGCCGGATTAGCCAACTCCTGCCAAGCCCAGTGAAATCTGTTTTCCGATCAGCACTTTCTTGGGCTTTTAAAAGACCAACGGGGTAAAAATGGTAAGAATAATAAACCGACGTGAGCAATAAAAATCTCAGTGAAATTCCAGCCAGCCTACTTAATCCACCTTGCTTCACCACAGGACAGGTCACGGCAGAATCGGCAGCGCTTAAGCGGCAAAATGTCCCGCAGGGTTTGAACATCAACCTTCGTGTGATAATAAAGAAATTATGAAAGTCTCCCTAAGCCCAGCCGTGGATCAGTGGGAACGACAACGGTGTTTCTGGGTTGGCAAAAGGTAGGTTCTGTCGACACGCCCCAAAAGGCTGAGTTTGGCCTTGGGGGCTTCTGGTTGCCAATTCTGGAATAACAGAGTTCCTTTCCTGGTGCCGCTGGGTATCTGGAGCCCACGCAGGGCGCCCTCTGCTGATGTGACTTCCGCACACGTGAATGCCAGGTTGCACAAGGCCTCCTGTCCTAATGTCGTCGCTGGACATGCCAGGAGCGCACACGTTGCGTCCACTGACGATAATGAGATGGAGCGTTTGCATTTTTTGTTGTATGTGAGGCTTCCTGGAACAGAAATCCCACATATACAGAGGGTGAACTGTATAGCATCATTTAGGATTCATGCACATACCCTCCAACTGTCACAATTTTGTCAGACCAGTCCCAATTAACCCTCTGCTTTCCCACTTTTTCAGCTGCTTTTAAAATGTCCCAGTTTCTCTTTCCTCCTCCCACTTTTCCCCTCAGCTTACTTCAATTACCGAAAAGCCAAGTTCGAAATGCAAAACAGTTCTTCTTCTTCTTTACTCCACCTGTCATTTCCGCAGCTGCTAATTTCAACGGACATTTTGTGTCCGCAAAATGTTGTACAGCGTGCCATGCTGGAGTGCAGCTGCCATTACAAACAGGGGTGCTCTGGTGAATGACTTTGCTCCCTAGAATGCCCCAGAATGATGAAACACCCGGGGCATTATGGGAAAAAATAAAGTGACGGCCAATGGGAGTTGCTGCTGAAAGGAGTTACACTCCTGCTAAAGAGGATAGGAATATAAATTTAAAAAACAACATACGCAGAAAGCTCGAAGCTTTCAAAGTGGGGCTACATATTTAGGAAAGATATATAAAATGAGAGTCAGCTGGCGGTATAGTGGTTTGGACGTTAGACTATGACGCTAGGAGACCAAGATTCCAATCACTACTCAGCCACAGTGGCAGACCTTGGGGAAGTCACGCTCTCTCAACTTCAGAGGAAGGCAAAGGCAAGCTCCCTCACAATAAATCTGGTCAAGAAAATCCTGTGACAGGTTGACCTTAGGGCTGCCATAAGTTGGAAATGACTTGAAGGTACACAGCAACACTGAAAAATACAATATCAAGGTACGAAACTGAAACAGGCTTGCGCAATGGATAAAGAAACCAATTCTGTCTTTTAAAGTAGCGTGTCATGAGATGCAATAATGAAAGCCAGTAGAATAACAAGACATTTTTTCACACGCCCCTCCAAAACCTCACGGTAGTCGCAGTCTGCAGCCGCCCTCACCACCTTGCACTTTTAACTGTTAGAGATAAAGCTTCGAACGACCTAAGGCAAAGTCATCTCTAGATGGTATATGAACCCCGGGGGTCGTTTTTTTTTTCTTTTTGGCTGCAAAAGCAGCATCGATGCAAAGCAAATTTATGCGATTAGCCTCGCAGGCTGCGTCTCTGCGCCACTGGAAGGCTCCTGGGGTAACCCTATCCCCCTCTTAAAGCCCACTGAAAGTCTATTTACAGGCCAGGAAAGGCAGACGAATCAGCGGGAGGGAGGAGGTCTCCATTACAAGGTCTGTGGCACAGAGCCATCGGCAAAATTGTTAATAACCTCAGAGCCGGGAGATCAGGATACCGGCGGGCGCCAGGCCAGGTGTGTGGGGGATGGCAAGGGACGGTAGCCGTGGCCAGGAGTGATGCCCAGGGGGGCAAGTGGATACGCCCTGCATTTTGTACCTGATGAAGGGAGGAGGGCAAGAAGAGAAGAAAGGGGGACCCGGGCTCGGGTGCAGAATGTTTCTTTGGACTGCCACTCCCATAATCCCCCAGGCAGCATAGGAAAAACAAAACCCTTTTCCAAGATCTGGGATGCTCACATCTTCTTGCAAAATCCATCCCTGACCTTGACTTTTAAAATTAGCCAATTAATTGATCCACAGCAATGCTCTTCAGGTTTCTGATGGGGGAGATGGCAGTTATTTTTTTTTTCCCAGCATGCCAGGGACGTTGATTGCCATGGTAGTTAAAGTGGAATCATACTGCTAAAACTGTGCAGCGTCAAAGGGCCCCAAATGTATGCATTTGTGGGCTGAGAAAAGGTTAAGCGGGCAATGTTCCGTCTGTCCAAATGCCTGGAGAATGAATTGCTATCAAGACTTGGAAAGGAGGAGACCAGCACCCCCATCCCCTCCAGGGGCCAAATGAAGACATACCCTTCAACTGTCCCGGTTTGGCAGAACTGGGAATTCGCACCCAGATCTTACCTCTTGCCCGGAACCGAGCCCAACCCCCCAAACTGGAGGATTTGCCCCTTCGTCTCCTGCTAGGAGTTGATCCACAAAAACTGGAGACCCAGGCCCTGAGATCTGGCAACCCCTAATTTTTGAACCTTGAAATATAACGCAGGGGAATCATAAGGCACGTGTGAATACAGTAGGTATCTTCGGAGCGCTACAAATGGAGTGCAGGGTTGGCAAGTCTGCTGCCACAGGAACATGAAAATGAATTTGATTGTACTTTGTTTCCTCCCACAAGCCATTTTTTTTTTAAATGCAGGAGGCAGGGTTGTTAAAGCTCGGTTGCACGCGGAAGTCCTAGGTTTAATTTCTGCTGCCTCCAGGTAGACCTGACAGACCCATCTCTGAAAGCCAGGGAAGCTCTTACCACTTAGTGTACGGTGGATTCTGGGAATTGCAATCCAACACATGGCAGGGAAGGATGGGGAATACCGTTGGAAGAAATACTGCGTTGGATGAATCCATGATCTCTGACTCAAAACAAGGAAATTGCAGAAGTTCCCAACCTGAGCACATGAGTATATAGGCAAGGGCAGCATTTGAGCCTTTCACTGCACTTCCGCATGACAGGTAGCAGTTCAACAGGGAAGGCTCTTAATGGTGACTGCATCCCCTCATGGGAGAAAACTGGCCTGGTGAGTTCCTCACCTCCTCCCCGTGGACAAAAATAAACCAACCCACCGCCTAGAAAAATAGGCAAATAAATAGAAATCCCTGAGAGGGCGTGGCCCCGGCTGAAGGGGCGTGGCCAGGGCAGGGGCGTGACCAACTCCATTGTGGTGCGCGCGTGGCTGTAGGAAAGAGGCGGGGCTTGGCAGTCATTGTAACTCCTCCCCCCTATTTCCAGATTGATCTATTTGTGTTTGAGGGAGAGGGGGAGGGTAGGTTGGGTTCTACCATTTAAAAACGTGTAACGGAACTTTCCCTCCTTTCTGCAATCCATCAAATAATAAACCCACTGCTTTCCTGGCTATTTTGCTTCTCCTCCCCCGTCACCATATTTGGTTCCTCCCTTCCTCCCCCTTCTCCTCCCCACAACGTGGCCCGCTCCAATTTTGACGCATTGCAGGTGAGAGGCGACCAATGGCCGCAGGAGTCTCATCCTGCGCTTCCCTCGTGAGCCAATGGAGGCGCGCGACACAAGACCAGCCGTCACGGTAATGTCTCCTTCCGCAGGAAAAACGGTTCGGGGGGAGGGGACGCCTCATAAAGGGGCGAAGAAGCGCGAGGCGGCCGGACGAGAAAAAGTAGTCCCTAGACTGAGGTGGAGGAAGGTGGGCGGAGCCGTCGGGAGAAAGCCAGGAGCGTTACTGGCGAACGCCGCCGGAAGAAAAGGGGGCGGGCTTCTTCGCTGCGCTCTCGGGAGAAAGAGAGGGGGGGGCCGAACGCGGGGCGAGGCCGTTGGCGGAGGGATCCCGCGCGCGCCCCGTGTGTATGTGAGGCGGCCCCTAGCGCGTTCCGGCCATTGCTGCTCCCACCTCCTTTCGCGACGTCGCCGCAACCGCCGTTGGTGCCGCTCCTTGAGACCTCTCGACGCTCCGGCTCCTCTCGCCGAACCGGACCCGGCCATGGTGAGGGGGAGTGGGCCGGAGTGGCCGGAGGCCCGGCCCGACCCGACCCGCCCCGCCCCGCCCTGCGGAGGAGTAGGGGTGGGGAAGGGGGGCGGCTGAGGAGCAGTGGGTCGGGGCGAAGGAGGGACAGCCGTGTGGGGGAGGCGGAAAGGGAGGGATGGGGAGCCAGGTAGGCAGTGGGGCGAGGGAGGCAGGGAGTGGGTTCCCCCCCTTTGGGGGTCCGGGCGGGCAATGCGTTGGGGGCAGGTCCCTTCAGTGGGAGGGAAAAGGGGGTCTCACCTTTCCCCCTCACGACGAGGGGATCTCGGGAGGTATAAGGAAGAAGGAGATAAAGACTTGTGCCTGTGTCTCTGAGGTTGCGGGGGGAGGCAGGGCGGGGATGGGGGGTGGGGGAAGTGGGAGGTCTTGTGGGGGTGGGGAGGGGAGAGGGGGGAGGGATGCTTGGGGGCGTCGGAGACGTCGGAGGGGGTCGGAGTGCAGGGTCTGTAGGCAAGGTGTGTTGCAGGATCCGTGGGGGGAAGGAGCGCCCTTGGAATCTGGGGTAAACGGGGACAGTGGAAGGCGGGGATGGAATATGGGGGTGGGCGAAGCCGCGGGGCGCTGGGATAAATGGGCGGGGGAGATGGAGAGAGGGGTGTAGCTTGCCTCGGGGCTTCGGCTGCCCCCTTGTCTTCGTGGGTGGGGGTTATGAAGTTATTTGAGGCATCTGCCGGGGTACGGAGGGACAGAGCGAATGTTTGGTAAGGGGGCAGCTGGAGGGAAGGGGTGGGCTTCGGTGCAGAAGGAGATAGATGAACCCCAGGGCAAAATATGATCATGCCCGGAAGCTGTTAAGGGTGCAAATGTCAGATGGGGGCACGAAGGGCGGGTGGGGGGTCCTGTGAGTAAGGGACGGATTGGAAGCGGGGCGGACAGCCCGGTGTGAATCTGTGGGAAAGAGTTGCGGCTGCGGGCTGGCAGTGTGGGGATTGCTGGGGGTCTGGCGAGTGGGGCCAGGGGGCCGGGCGAGAGGGCTTGGCTTGTGGGAGAGCTCGTGGGGGGAGGGGGGCGGCTGTGTCTCGGGAGCGCTTGGCTGCCGGGGTGGGAGGTGCTGTTGGGGGAGTGACGGGGGGGTGGCATGTGCCAGAGCTGCTGAGCAGAGGAGGGGCTGGGTGGCACCCTGGACGGGAGGCCCGGCTCGCCGGGTGGCGGAGTGGCAGGAGCGCTGGGTATGAGGAGGACGGGATCAGGGGAAACCTTTGTGGTTTAATCATCACGGAGCCTTGGAGATGGGGTCTGGTCGTTGGAGACTTCATGTTGTGGGGGTGTTAGTTTTAGAGATCCCTTGCCTCATAGTTACCCAAAGCAGGCTGCTAAATGGTGTAAGGAAGAGTCATGTTATATGGAAGGAGGTCTTGATTATGGGGTGGTGGGTGGGTTGGATATGAGTGCCTGATGCTGAGGTGGGAGACAGCAGCTTGTAGCTCGGTGTATGAAACTTAAGTGGCAAGAGGGCTTTGGAGGAGGTGGTTCTGGTGAAGTGGGCTTCCTTGGGTGCCTAGTCAGTGGGGATTTTTTTAGGTCAATATTAGAAGTGGGTTACTTACTGGGTCCTGAAAGGCCCAGATAGTATCTATAGGACTAGGAAGCCTAGCAAATAAGTGTGTATGGAGCAGAGTGTACCGAGAGGGATTGGGACCATAATTTGATGAACAGGTGCATGGGGTTGGTGACCTCTGTCTCCCCATGAGGTAAAACTCCGGTGTAGGCACTGGAAATTGTGTGGCTCATTTACTGGTGCAAACTGACTTTCCACATTCTGGCTGGTGAATGATACTTGATGAATCAGGTATATTGGGTGTGAATACATGGCTGTGGGGTCTGGGTGATACATAATGAGCCCAGAGTTTGGGAGCTGGAACTGCAAGTCAGTATTCATGTCCTGCTTTTATGTAAGTGTTTCTGATGGTTTTTCCAGCTTCAGACTCGGTTTAGGTTTAGCAGTGTTGCACCATCTGGTTTTCCCAGAGCATTAGAAGCCACATTGGTTTTCATGGGCAAGGAAATACAGAGGTTGTGGGGGACCTTTGACCAATGTGGGAACAAGAGCCCCTTTCAGAATGCAGTTCGTCTAACTCATTGCCTTGCTTCTGGAAGTGCCCTGTACTGTCTGGTTTGGGAGAAATTTAATAGTGGGAAACAATTCAGCAACTAACACTTGAAATGAAATACACATGCTGACTCAGTAGGATAGTTACAGGGTAGTCACAGCAAGGCACAGCAGGAGATGATTGCTTTGTAGAGATGTGATGAGAAGAGGGAATTCTCGTGATCTTGAGTTGAAAGGGGGACAGCCAGCAAGTTGGTGTGGTGGTGGGAATGCACTGACTTGTGAAGAGGTTATTTAGTTAGAACAGTATATGGGGGGCCCTCATTATATAGGATTTCTATACCTCCTTGAAGTCTCAGAATTCTTCCATATTGATGATGCGTATAACTGAGATTTGGATACATAGGCTTACTGGTCCATGTGGGAAGAGAGTCCAAAATGGTGGTTGAAGTGGACAGTGTCATTAAAGATGTCATTTGCTACTTAAGAAATCCCAGGCTCTTCTACTTTTCCTTTCTGTCCACTGCTGGAGCCACCTCCTCCCATTACACAATAGAAGAATGATCCCATGTTTGGATTTCCCTTTTTCTCTGACAGCTCTTGCTAGATAATCCAAGCCATTAAATTAATATTTTCTTTCTGGCTGCTCTTGCTGCACTAACCTACTTTTGAGAGCATCTTTCCCTCAAGCTATTTAAAAAGCCTATCCCGAAGGGCTGCTAGTTCTCTCTTGCATTTACTGTATCATATCCGCAAGGCCAGCCATACTGAGTGGATAGTAGTGTGATTTCAGTTGGCAAGGTGGAGGCAATACCAGGATTGCCTTTTTGTGATCTTGGGCAGATCTCTTATTTGAAGGGGTCTCTGTGTCTGTGTGCCTTCAGGTTGCCTGTCCAAGAAACACTCAGAGGTAGTTTTGCCAGTTCCTTCCTCTGAAGCTACAGCACCTGGTATTCGTTGGTGGTCTCCCATCTAAGTACTAACCAGGGCTGACACTGCATAGCTTTCAAGATCAGATAGGATCTCATGCCTTATGGGTATAAATGCAAAGTCACATACAAAGACAATGCCAAGAACAGTATGGTTTTCCTTCTCTCATCATCTCTAGTGACCTCACATAGCTCGTGGGAGCTGATAAAGTTAATCAGGAGTGTCAGAAAGAGATCCAAATAGAGCTTTGCCCAGAATGAAAGATTGCACAGGTCCGTTAGCCTTTTGTCTCTGATGGCTTTGAAGTGCACCCCAAAGAAAGGATTGGCCCAGTTTGTTGAAATGCAACATGGTGCCATATTGGCCTTCCTTTTGCACTGATGCAAGCTTTGTGGCACATAAGAATAAAATCTTCCCCTGGTTCTTGACCCTTGTTGCTAGACTGGAATTGCTTTATCATCCTTCTTCCTGTTGCTGTCAGTAGAGGGCTGCTGAGTCCACTGCAGTCTGTTGAGCTGAGCACTCTGTGCCCCAGTATAGCAATAGTTCATCTGCAGGAAGACCTCTTGCCTTAGGGCAAAATGGATTTTTCCAGAAGGAGGGGGGGGTGGGGAGAGAAGTTCATCCAGCTGCCATGGAGCTTTTATCTGGGGCTCCCCCCACCCCCAGGCTGCACCATTCTAATTGTGGCACCCTTGGCAGTCCTTGGTGCTGTCTGTGTTTTGCAGTGAGCGTCTTCAGCCCTATCAGGTTTGCCTTGGGTCTTCGGCTGTGGTGGTGCTGCAGTACTGAAGTGGCTGAGACCGCAGTGGAGGCTGGAGTCCAAGCAGCCTTATCTTGCAACAGCTCTTCTTTTTGAAGGCGTTGAAGCTGAATGCAAAACTCTGTTTTTTAACAAGTGCGCTGTAGTGGGTGTGAGCTGCAGGCTGCTGCGTGGCCAGCGCGGAAGCACAGTTGGCTGCCCCAGCCAACTCCAGCAATGCCAGGCCAGGGAGAATGCGGCAGAGACACTGCTTGGGTGGGATGCCTAGAAATCCCGTGATGTCGTGGTGCTAATGCAAAGATGTGAATATTTTGCCTTTTCCTCAGCACTTTGTTACAGCTGATAAAACACCTGTACTTCTCCATAAGCTAGGACATGTCCATGCTTATCTCACGTTTCTTCCCAGGAGCTCAGTCCCGTGTATATGGTATGAGGCCTCCTCTTATCTTCACCACAGCGTTGTGAGGTAGGCTAGGCTCAGAGTTGGTGAATGGCCAATGAATGCCCAGTGAAGCTTCAGGGCTGAGCAAGGATTGGAACCCACATGTCCCGAGTTATAGTCTAATGGGCACATCACGATGCCATGCTGGCTGTCATCCCAGAGCCTCAGAAAAAGCATAAAAATAAAAGAGATTAGCGTAGTAGCTAGAAAACTGAAGTTGTAATTTTGCTGTTCTGAAGCTCACTTTTGTTTGGAGGCTGAAGAAGAGGTGCCGGGTTCCATTTTCTGCTTGGGGCTGGGAAGAGTCATAGAGCTCAGTTACAGTGAGTCAGCAGTTAGGTTTTGAATTTCATTGCCAAAAGCCTGGTAAGTTGGGAGTGGAATAGAATCCATCTCTGGTTCTGGGAACTCTATTTACAAATCTGTCTGGGAGAATTCAGAGCTAATTTGAAGGGAGCTTGAGCTTAGATTTTCCTTTCATACCCTGTCTGATCTTGAAAGCTAACCAGAATTGGCCCTGTTTAGTACTTGGATGGGAGAATGCCATGGATAGCAGGTGCTCTAAGCTCTCTTTCAGAGGAAGGAACTGAGAAAAACACCCCTGAGTGTTCCTTACCCAAGAAAACCCCATAAAATTCATGGGATCACTATTAGTCAACAGGCAACAGTCACACGCTCACTCACACAAGGAGCCAGTAATGTGCTGAATTTGATACAGGCTGTTGGGTATCTGTTATGTTAACCCAATAAGTCAAGTAGGGGTGACTTTTACCCAGGGCCTGCTTTGCTGTGCTTTAGGTTGGGAATGAATTTACCCTGTGGTGTTAAAGTCCCTCTAGCTCTGACCAAGGGCCATCTTGCAAGCATATGCTCCCCCCTACAGGCTTCCCAGCTGCCTCAGGAAGGTTAGGGCCTGAAGCTAACAGCTCTGGTCCCCTTACTACAGGGCAGCTGGCATATGCACCTCTAAATCGGAAGGTGCCATTTACCCACCATGACTGCTTGGGTAATAGCCCTCCATGGATTTGTTCAGGCACTAGGATTTGTGGCATTCATTGCCACAAGATGTGGTTACTGTCATGCACCAAATGCCTTCATTAGCCATCACTACATCTTCTGGTAATGAATTCCACAAACTGTCAAGTTGTCTTGCACTGTGAGTCTCTGTAAGCACCTCTTGCAGTGCGTCTTCTCTCTGCTTATGATGTTTTGAGTTACAGAGCTTCAGTTGTGGGGGGCTGACAGGCAGTTGCTGCTTTGAACATCTGCAGAACAGAGGTTTGGTGGCTGTAGCCTATTGCGGAGGCAGATCAAGGTAAAGGGGGCTGGGCTGGTTGGTCATGCCTTGCTCAGCAGCAGGCATGGAAACATTAGGTTTAACTTTTGTTTTGTACAGTCCTGCCTATATTTTGATGCTTCTACTAGACAACATGTGAAGGCTGGTATAAAGAGGGAAAAAAATAATTGTTCAATGACGTGCTTGCAAGAAGCAATGGGTCAGTTTTCAACAAAGCCACCATAAGTCAGAGGTCAAGAATATAGTGGATGGACTTCAACTGGGGGAGTTATGGGACTGAAAGGTCCCCTTTGACATATTCAGGTAATTTGCCTGTGAGATGCCAATGGTACCCTCCAGTTGCTGTTTCTGTGCTGCTGTTAATTTTAGTGGAGAACCAGGGTAGCTTGGGAGTTTGAAGGCTTTCTCCAGTGCAGCTGGATTGAGGGACGGACGTACTGCAGCAGAGGGAGAAAACGTTGAATAAGGGGCGAGATGGGGCTGTGGCCAGGGTAGAGGGTGCAGTGCATAGGAACCTCCTTCTGAGTGGATCTTGGAAAGACGGGGTGAGTCTGTGACTACACCCTCTTTGCCCCACTTGCATGTGGCTTGTTAGGGCAAAGAGTGCGGTCGTAGCTGCATCCTTTCAGGATCCACTCCCACAAGATCCTCATTGTTGCTGACCTCAGAATGTAGCAGCTTGCCATGTTTCTTAAGTCCCAGGCTGACAGCAGAAAACAGTGGCTTCTCCACCTCTGACACAGGCCCTACTGATGTGGTTGGCAACTTGCTTTTGGCTGGTTGGGTGACAAGTGGCATTGGGGAGCTGGTGAGAGATGCCGTGAGGTTTGACTGAGAAGAGGACTGTGACTCAGCAGTTAATATTTTCTTCCTCTCTGCTTCCAGGCTGACCAACTCACTGAAGAGCAGATTGCAGGTGAGTCCTCCCTGTCCATTGTGGCAATATATACCGACTTAACCAGTGCTCTCCCCATGCAGACTTAACTTCCATTTGTTGTGGGTGGGGAGGCAAAGAATAGCCTTTCCCCTACTACTACAGGTGACTGTAGGTGTTTCAGTTGGGCTAGTTACTGCTTGTACATGGCCAAAAAGCACACAGTGGGGGAAACAGTGAACTTCCCCACAGATTCTCTCTGGTTTCTCTTAAGATATATTTTGTGTTGGGGGGTGGGTTAGGGCTTGTTGTTTTTTTGTATGTTTATCTGTCTGCTCTTTTTCCAGTAATGCATTTCAAAGCGGCCTACCATATACTTAAAAACGATACAGATTAAACACGATACAAAAATGAAAAGCTACTTAAAAACAGTCAAACAATTTATGACATTAAAGACATTAACATTCATTAAGAGGCTATATACATATAATAAAACAGCATAGCATACCATTAATCTTGGTCAGTTTCTAAGAGTTTGATGGCATAAGAATGTTTTGCCAGCAGAAGAAGAGCAGTGAAGAAACCCTTCTGGCTTCCCTTGCGGAGGAGGTCTTAAAGCAGTCCCCAGAAGGCCTTGGCCCCACCAAACAAGCCTGAGGAGAGAGTGGGACAGGGAGAAGGGCCTTATTTTCCCAGCTGTTGTAGAAGTGTGAGCGTAAGGCTGCAAAAAAAATGAGCCAAACAACTGGGCTGGAAAGCTGCCAGCGGCAGTGCAGACCTTTCAGCAGCTTGGAGGTGCTTTGCCTTGGTTTTCCTTGCTTCCGTGTGTTTGGGACAGGGTTGTCAAGATGTTACTTGCAGAGTGCTCTGGGACAACTGCTGGTGGCTTGTTTGTGAGTTCAGTGTAACTCTTGACAATACTGTTTCCCTTCCAGAATTCAAGGAGGCCTTCTCCCTCTTTGACAAGGATGGGGATGGCACCATCACCACTAAGGAACTTGGCACCGTGATGAGGTCCCTGGGGCAGAACCCCACCGAGGCTGAGCTGCAAGATATGATCAACGAGGTGGATGCTGACGGTAGGTGGCAGCACAGCTTCTGTCCTGGAGATGGCCGTACTCCAGAAGTACAAGAAGTGAGCCAGAATGCAGGGATTCTACAAGTACTTGCTGCAGAGTCTTCGCCAGCTTTCATTTTGTTTGAGAGCTCTGTTCTTTGTAGGTGAGAAGACCACTTGCTATTAACCCTCCAGTCTTCTCTGACTCCTGGTGCTTGCAGTGTTACAGACCTGTGGGCCAAGTTGATATAGAAGATGATTTGACACAACCAGCCTAGCCCAAGTCTAGGCCTAGTGAAGGTTGGCAGTGATGCAGTGCTGCTTGATGAAAACTGGGAACAATGGAGGAAGGGAGGGATTTGAGATCAGCAGAGGTCAGGGAAGGCCCTTCCTATGGAAAGGGAATCAAGGTTGCGCATGCAAGGGGGTTCCCCATCTTCTCAAGACTTTCCAGAATATTATTGGATAAGATTGAGACAGTACATACTCAAGAAAACCTTAAAAGTTTAACAGGGTATTAGATTGGGGGGCGTTAAGTAGGGCAACCGTGAGGGAGGAACAACTTTCCTTTCAGCGCATATGCTCTGCTTTCCAGTTGTGATATTCAATATGCTTAGTGGAAATACAAAAACAAGTCACAACAGCTTGGAAGTGTTCTTGATGATGGCTTCTCAGGCAGCCCTGGCTGTGATACTGTTCTAGATTCAGGGAAGTAGGAAGTGACTTTGTGAAACAAGGAGTCAAACCCCAGCCTTCCATGTGAGTGGAAGTGGGCTGCCTCCTGTTAAAATGCCTGCAGTCGTCACGCTGGCTTTGTCAGCCGGCTGGGCCTAAGTCCAGGCGGGACTTGGTTCTTCAGGGTTTGCTTCATCCTGTGGGTAGTTTTTTCAGTTGCCAAGTTGGGTGTGCCTGTAGACAAGTGCTTTGGTTTCCCCTGGCCACCTCTTACGATTGCTCATTGCCATTTTCAGGGAATGGCACTATTGACTTCCCAGAGTTCTTGACCATGATGGCAAGGAAAATGAAGGACACAGACAGCGAGGAGGAGATCCGAGAGGCGTTCAGAGTGTTCGATAAGGTAAGTCAGTGGGGAAGGACGACCAGCCATTTTGAGGGGGAAGGAGAGGAGCAGTGCTGAAATGTAACCCATGCCCTTCCAGTCTGAAATGGAGACGGGAGCTATTCTGATCCCTTCCCTGAAGCTGGAGCATGCGGAGTGGGGAAGGGAATACCTTCTGCCAGGACCCAGACAGAAGGCGCTGACTGCTGCGTCACCCTCGCTGAACAAACACCTTTGCTTTCAGGATGGGAATGGCTACATTAGTGCAGCCGAGTTGCGCCATGTGATGACAAACTTAGGGGAGAAACTCACCGATGAGGAGGTGGATGAAATGATAAGGGAGGCAGATATCGACGGGGACGGGCAGGTCAACTATGAAGGTGAGTGAGTGAGGGCTGTGCTGCGTAGGACATGGGGCGCCAGAAGGAGCTGGCTACTGAGGCAGCCTGTGTACCAGGTGTTTGCTTTCTGAGCAGTTTGTGAGAACCCTAACCACCCAAGAGACACTGCCAGGTCCTTTTTTTTTTTTTTTTTTTTGGTGGGAGGGGTAGGTGGGTGGGGGAATGTGCCTTGAGTTACCTCAAGCTTCAGCTTTGGACTACATGGAAATAACCTAACATTCAGTACCCTCCTGAGTCGGAGGGTGAGGCTCATGTGTCTTCTTTTAGTTACCATCTGTGTGTTTGCTGTTTTTACAGCCTCCCTTTGGTACGTTTGATCTACAGAGCCACCCCACCTGGCATATCTTGATAGTGCCATTCTGGGCAACCATCTTTGATGCCGGGAAGAACTCAAGTGGTGTTTTGAAACTTGGCCTGTCAGGCACGTGGCCTTCTTAGGGAAAACTTACTTCTTTGCAGTACTGGCCACAAATTCTTTGTGAGGGGAGCGTGCATGAGTATCCTGTTCAGTAAAAACAGTGAGGCGGGGGAAAAATACTGAATTCTCTCTGGCTGGAGTCGTGCTGCGAAAGGATAGAACAGACATCAGTGGAGTTGAAGCACGTCATCTGGGAAAAGGGGCTATCTCCTTGAAAGAGGTCGACTAGATACAGGGTTAGATATCAGCCCTCGTCCTCACTGCCTTTTCTTGGCTTCTGTCTCTTTCAGAGTTTGTGCAGATGATGACTGCGAAGTGAAGCCTGCAGAGTGGGTGGCTGGCAATGCCCATTCTCCTTCAATACTTTTGTCCAACACACTCTCTCTACTTAAGTAACCTGGTTCTCTAAGCAAACGATCAGCTGTGGAATAAATCTGACCAAGCAATTTAAAAAAAAAAACTTCCCAAGCTGCATGATTGCACTCATCTCTCCCTCCTCTTCTTGCTCTTTCCTCTTTCCTTCCTTTCTTCTTACCCTCCTCCTTCCCGGTGCATCCCCTGAAATCTGCCCCAGCCCCATGCCTTGTGGATGTCTTTGTTTCCATCGGGTCTCCTTCTGTTCTGCAGTCAGAGCTGGCCCGTCTCCCAGGGCGCAGATTTTCTTTCTTTCAAGAATCCACATGATGGGGTGGAGAGAGCGCAAAAACCTTCTTAATCGTGTTGCATGTGTCTGGCACTGTGGTCGTGTGCGCGTTGACATGGTGGTCGCCACCAAAGGTCTCGCCCCAGTGAACACCAGGGGGTACAAGGAAGAAATTGGAATGTTTTCTTTTTCTTTTTTCTTTTTTTCCTCTCAGTCTGCTTCAGAGGGTGGGAGGGGGAGCCGTTCCCACCGTTTAGGGTGTTCGTGTGGCTGAAGGTGGATTCCAGTGAGCTCTGTCGGCAAGATGGGGGGGGTGCTGATAGGGAGGGAGGGTGAGGGGAAGCTTCCTACACCGTTGCATTGGCTCTCCTACAAACAAACACAGACCCAACTGCCCACGGCTTTTGACTTCATCTCTGTTCTTAACCCTGTATAAATTGTAAATGTCATTAATGGTTTTCCTAAGCATTGTGTCCAGACATCAGAGCTGCTATGTAAATATCTGATGCCGCGGGCCTTGCCTGCGCGTGGCGGATGCTTTTGACTGGCAGCTTGAGGGGCGGGATTGGGGGGAGGTGTCAGAATGGAACCGCAATAAAACAGTGAAGCCACTGCTGAGTCAATGCCAACCGGGCCGGAATGCCCTTTCCTCCCCACCCCTCTTCCTTGTGCGATGCTTTTTTTTTTCTAGTGGCTCTCGATTTAATGCTTGTGCCGCACCTTGGCTTCCGTGTCTGTGCTCTTTAACGTCGCTTCCTTACTTCGCCCGTTCCCTCCCCTCCCCGCGACCCCTCCACCCCAACCTTTCCTGGTGGCAAACAGCATGAGCCGCAAACTTGCTTCTCTTTTTCACTTTTGTTTTTTAATCGAATAACATAAAAAAAGGATTCTTTTTTTCTTTTTGGATGGGAAATCAAAACGAGCAGCAGGATTTCCCTGAAAACCGGGTGAAAGAAGAGTGCTTTGTGCAGTCCGTGTCGGATTTGACCGCGCTCCCATTAGTTTCCTGTCTCCTGCCACCCTCGCGCAAGCGGAGGTGGGGGGTCTCACCTGAGAGCTTGGGAAGGGGGCGTGGGGAAGATTGGAGCAAGAATGTCTTTGAAAGCAGGTGGTGTCGTGTTCAGTTGAAGCTGTGAAAATAAAATTATATCAATGTTTTCCAATAAAATGCAGTGACTACCTGAAACAGCTGTTGTTGCATTGTTACGTATTTGTATCCTGTCCCTCTCTTGATTTCAACAAGAACAGTACACAAACAGTGAACGTTAAAATAGAATTAAGCTGTTCACAGTACTTAAACAATGCAAACATACACAAACAGATAAATTGCAATTAAAAAGATTAGAAACTTGCACAGTTGAGAACATTGTAACACCCTTAGCCTGTTCTTTAAAACCCTTTTGTTTTAAAAACATGTTGGAATGCAAAAAAATCATATGAGTTGGATCTAATCAAAGCACAGGAGCTAAAAACACCATGTAACCCCAAACAGGCACGAAAGCTGGATAAATACTAAATCAACTTCACGTGGATTGTGAACAGCATATAAGGATATATGAAAGAACAGTTTCTATATGAACACAGACGCGTTAGGAGTGACTGAGACTGGTGAGAGTTGTTTCGTGCGTCTGCGGCAGATTCCACAGCAGTGGAGCAAACGTACGATCTCAGGGTTTGTAATGAACGTTCATCCCAGAGAACTAAAGTAGAAGGGGCAGGTAGCCAACGTTGAAGTCTTCTGAAAGTATTAATTTTGCTATTCACCACGGGCACTCCCTGTAGAGTGGGGTCGATAGCCCTGTTTGCGTCACGTGCTCTGTTAGCCCTTGTGATTTGTTGATACAGGTAGCCTTGTCCTTGCTGACCTTGGTTCTAATCTTAGGCCATACCTAGCGATGATTTGCACCAAAGCACGGCACAAAGCCTGTATTTTCGTCCTTAAATATTCAATCTGAAGATAGGCCTCTAGAGTTTCTAATGGTTTTGTAAGTGGGAAGGAGAGTGAAATGACACCCTGTGGGCTGTGGAGTGCAGCCAACATCCCTTGGAAATAGAGAGAGGCCTCAAGTGTGGCTATTTGGTTTTAGATGCTGTGTCTCTTGCTGTCCACAGCAGGGGTGGGAATCAGGAGGCCTTTGCCAGCATGGCCAGTGGTGAGGAGTGCTGGGAGCTACGGTCACACAGTAGATAGAGCCCAGAGGACTATCCCCTGAAATAAAGCAACCTTCCTGTTGCCTCCCTTTGGATGTGTTGGAACTACATCAGTACTGTAATTCCACAGTCAGTGTGCTGTATGGGGAGGTTGTAAAGGGTTAAGATGTTACAGGCTTGCCTTTTGGCCTTCTCTGCTTTTAGTTACCTGGAAGCACGGACTTGGATGAGCCCTCACACTGCCTGACGTTTGGGCAAGGACTCCAGAAGACCAGGGTTCGAATCTGCACTTAGCCATGAAAACCAGCGCCCTAAGTGGCAACGGCAAACCACATCTGAACAAATCTTGCCAAGACAACTTGAGTGACCGCGTCACCTTAAGTTGAAAATGACTTGAAGACGAGAAGGGGGGGATGTGAGAAGGGGAAATTTCAGTTTATGTTCGGCAGCCCTCTTGGCGGAGGAGAGAACTGATTGGTGGACTCTGTCATTTTGTGCAGGCGAGCAGCGTGCTACACCTCTTAAATGGTTAAGTTTGCAGTTTAGGGTTGGCAGCTAGTTCCCTCAGTGGTTGAGGCCCCCCCCACTGTTGTGGTGGGTAGGTCAACAGGTAAAAGAACCACCTGTTTGAAGGGTAGGAAAAAGTGATGGTAGACTGGTCTCCGATACAGGAGATATACTCTTTCTCACCTGTGCAAAGATTTTGGCTTTAGTCGTGTCTCCTGTGCAGAGAAGCCCATCCTTGTGTGAGTCCAGTGTAGAGCGTGTCTGAGTTTCTCCTCAACTGGCAGAAAAGAAAAAACTACAGTGGCAACTCACGTAGAAGCGATGAGCCACCCGCTCTGCTAGTTTTCGCCTGATGCCTCTGCAGTGACTGCATTCCCACCAGGTTAAGATGGAGCAGAGTAGGAGCTGACTGGAAGGAGGCAGGGGCCACAACAGGTATTCATGCAGAGACATCCTGGGCGACCTCCAGTGCTGGTGACCTCACAGGAGCCTTTCTGCTTTGCAAATCAGGAATCAACGTTTTTAAAACAGCACAGCACAACTGCAAGTATTCCTCCCTGCTTGCAGTCTAGTTTTTGTGCTTTAGCTTTCTCCCATCACGAAACCAAGGCAGAATCACTGTTGATTTTTCTCCCAGAGGACTGAACATTTGCTGGTTCGTATTGTACCCTGTCTCCCTGAAGCCTGAAATAGTGTAGACAGCTGGATAGAGGAAGCTGATATGTGGGGGTTTCTCTGCAAAATAGCTTTGAGCCTGTTTGAAAATCACTGGACTCTTGCAATTTGAAATAACCTCAGCGTCAGGCATAATTTGGCAACCAGCTCCCAAAATCTGTGAGTCGATTGCCGGTCGTCAAAACTGGTAAACAACAAAAGGCAAAGGTAAGTGAGAAGAATGGTTTTGGAAAGGTGGTTGGTTCTGTTTCACACGAAAACCAGAGACCTGTGGCACCTTAAAAGACTTAACACATTTATAATAGCATGACTTTCTGGGGACTCGGGTCTACTTTATTAGACGCACAGTGCACGATCCAGAATGTCGGCTATATATACAAGCTGCATGGTTGGGGAAGACAAATTGCGGAGAGGAAGGTCAGAGGGAAATTAAATGCAGTATTGAGTGTCAATTTCATTAGCGCTGCAGTGCCCAACAGAGGACAGCAGAGGGAAGCAACCTCCATGGCAAAGAGGTATTTTAAGGGCTAGCTCCTTAGATTTTTCTCTGGTCCGACTGGACAAGTCTTGACAAACGTCCCCAGTTCAGATTTCGTAGCTGGCACACTCTGCACTCTGTGTATGAATATAAATTATAAAGAAATAAATAAAAATATAAATTTTCATACATTTATTTCTTGCAGGCAAGGACCCAATTTTTTATCAATTTCACCCTTTCTGAAGACTGTTCAGTTTGAGACTTATTTTATGCCCCCACTGCCAAAAAGGAAAAAAAAAGAAAAAAGAAAAAGAAATGAAAAAGAAAAAAGTGCTTGTGGTTTATTGGTGGAGAAAGCAGCATTTTTTTTTTTCAGAGAACAAGTTTCTTGCACAGAAAACTGCATTTTGTGCTTTTTAGGCAGAACTCGTATTTTCCTTGCAAAAAGTGCTGTTTTCTATCCAGAAAATGAGTTTTCTGTACAAAAGAAAACTTATGTATTTTTCATGGAGAATAAGTCCTGAACTGAAAATATTCTTACCCTTCTAGAATTCCCCTCAGGGTTTCCAAAGACTTGAGAACCCTGCTTTTTAACCATTTTTCAACTTTTATTTTAAAGTATTGAAAGCGGCTTTGGGTTCCATGCCGGGAGAAAACCAGGATATACATTGAATGAATAAATAAATGTAATAAATTTTGCATGGAAGCGGGAAATCTCAAAGCTGTGCCCAGAACTGAAATATAATATAATGAATGATTTTCTTACCTATTTCTCCATATGTTTACAGCTATTTCTTTTGACATGACTGGCATTTCTCCTAACAGTAGTTGATTGAGAAAGGAGACTACGTTGACCACTCCAGAGCTTCTCTCGGCTAGTTTGGGTGACATTTTCCTTGACTCCTTTCCCTCAATACATTGCAATATGTGTCAATTTCCATCTGTGTGGCCTTTTGCTGCCTTTTCTCCAAAAAAGCAGAAATGGTCTAACTAAACAGCTCCCGCAGCTGCATAAGAGCGGCAGCTAATAAAAGGTCCACAGCTGGCCTGAAGAGAGGAAAGGAACATTGTCCCCATCTGCCCCCTTCCTTGAGTCTGTGTCTCTTAAGCTGACCGTTTCGCTAGACGCAGATGCTCGGCAAATGGAAGGCCACATCCTATAATGGGGCCAGTGGCAGCCAGTGGTGGTGGGTCTCAAGTTAACTCGAGGATTTGAAGTTTTTACGCGGCTTGTTTGAGTTGAGATGAAAAAACACCGGTGGGCTTTGCTTAACCGCTTTGGGAGAGGCTCTAGGCAGGAGTGTTGGTACTGGATAGGGGTGGAAAATGAGGGCCCTGGCCCCCCAAATTAGAGTTCTACTCTCCCAGTGAAAAACAACCTTGCAAAATCCCTACTTTGAGCCAGATGCCTAACACGGAATGAGTGTTTGGATTAGCCTGGCATCCTAGGGCTGGTGTAGGGAAGTGTGAGTCAGTGCTTAGCTTCTAAATACAGAAGACTTTCTGTGTGGTGGATGTGGGGGGAACCAGTGTGGCGTAGTGATTTGAGCACTGAACCAGGGCACTAGGCAATGAGAGTTCAAATCCCCACTCGGCCGTGGAAACCCACTGGGTGACTTTGGGCCAACCACACTCTCTCGGCCTTAGAGAAAGGCAAAAGCAAAGTGGCTTTCCATGTTCCCTGAGAAGAAAAAGGGTTATAACCCAACATTCTAAGAAGGACGCCTGCACGTGCTTAAATCTTCCCGCAGTTTAATTCATGCTGGGATTAAATTTAAAAAAATAAACAAACATGTCTGCAAAGCTGCAGAGTTTGGGGGAAGAAAATCATTTTGGACTTTCTCCAGACAGCTGCTGGGGGCAGATTCTGGGAACTGCTGTCCTAAAGTAACATTCCCCAAGTTTTGCCAAAGTGGTGACTTCCTGTAGTGCTTATGTAGAGCAATAATTCCCAACAGTGATTGGAAGCATTGGTGTTGGATGCTACAAGTAAATTACTGCTGAGTGATAGAACAGTGGGCATATCTTCCAACATTTCAGTGATGAAACCCAGGACATGTGGCCAAGCAATATCAGAGGGTCGTTAAGATGGCAAAAATAATGAATGAGAAAGCACACATGAGCTAGAAGAGGCTGCAGTAGTTTGCTTTCGCCCAAGCCTCCTGAGAAGTGCAAGACTCCACATCATTCTCTCCCCTCCTTAATGGGGTGCCAACTACTTTGGCATTCTGGATGCGGTTTGCAGCAGCTAAGGTAAGTTGAGGACAAAGAGAGAACTTGGGAGAGGGAGAGAGAAACCAGGACATTTTAAAAGCAGCTGAAAAAAATGGGAAGACAGAGGGTTAACTGGTACTGTCCCAGTCAAATGGGCAATAGTCGTTTGCACAGAAATTAAGAGCCCTTTCACACTACACACATGCAAGCAATATGATTCTGCTTTGACTATCATGGCAACATCCTATGGAATCCAGAGGTTTGCAGTTTAAGGGGGAAGCATTTAAAATTCTCATCCAGAGAGCTCCCTTGGGCCTCCCCAAATTACAAAGCCTAGGATTCCGTTGGATGCAGCCATGGCAGTTAAAGCAGATTATAGTTCTGAAGTGTGGAGTCAGTGTTCAGGCAAAGAAAAGAAGTAGTGCAAGTCTCAGGCCATTTCTACACTAGACTGTTACAGTGCTATTATTCCACTTTCAACATCCTATGGACATCCTTGCCCCTCCTTAAACTGCAGGATTCCATAGGACGTTGAAAGTGGAATAATAGCACTGTAACAGTCTAGTGCGGAAGTAGCCTGAGACGTGCCAGAATAAACCCGTGATTGGATGTCCCACTGAGCTGGTTGCCTGGCACCCTCCCTCTCTGCTGGAAAGAACCAGAGACGGAACAAACCCCTGGCCCCTGTGTAAGCGGTTTGTGATCCATATCTAGCATCTCGCTCTGCTTTCTATTGACCAAATCCTTTGTAATTTCCCCCCTCCTTTATGAATTCTATATGATGGAGGCCAGGGGAGGGGAGGTACATATGCTCCACCTCCATATCTGCAGCCAAAGGGAGCTCAAAACTTTGGAAATTGGGAGATGTGCCCTTGACTCATTGACATTCCACCATGGAATTGATGAGATCCAGGCGCTGCTATTTATACCCGGGTGCCAGGTTAATGCCTTGTTTGGGTTTTTTTCCATTGCACCAGGTACCTTGGCTCAAGCTGCCCTCCTTTGACTTAAGGAGATGACATCTGAAGAAAGGAACCCAGCTGTTTAGGTCCACTTTGCTTTCCCCCTGAGCCATGCAATAGCCATTAAAGAGCACCACTGAAACCTCCACCCCCCTGGCATAAGAACATGGAGAACCTACCAATTTGCAACTTTGAAATATACTGTTTTCCATGGCTTCCTGGGAATGAGCCAAAAGACTGTGTAGTTCAGTCATGATTATTTGCAAAAACACTCTTTCTAGAAGTTCGAGGCACTTCATATAATATTAACTTGGGGGGTGAGTGGGAAAACCAAACTTGCAAAGTAGGCCAGCAAGAGGAGAATGGCTTGGTGTGGAAATAATAGCGTGCCTAAAGGTGTTAACATGTGTTCATGAGTGGAGTGAGAACTTCAAGATGTAAGAACTGTGCCCTCCAACATTTCACTGTTGAAAACTCAGATATGTGCGGCCAAGTAACATCAGAGTGTGGCCAAGGTGGCAAAAGTCATGAATGAAGAACCTAGGAGAGGCTGCAGTGGTTTGCTTTTGCCTGAGCCTTCTGGGAAGAGCAAGATTCTGCTACTTCCTCTCCCCCTCCTCTGCTGAGTTAGGGCCTTTCTGCACTACATCGTTATAGTGCTATTATTCCACTTTCAACATCCCATGGAATTCTGGGGTTTGTAGTTTGCTGAGGCCAGAGAACTCTCTAGTTGAGAATGACCCTCCCTAAACTGCAAATCCCAGGATTCCACAGGATGTTGAAAGTGGAATAATAGCACTATAACAGTGCAGTGCAGAAAGGCCATCAGTTGAGTGCAAACTACTTGGGCACTTTGAACTCAGTTTGAAGCAGTTGAAGTAGGCTGAGGTTGAAGGGTTAAAGTGGGAAGAAGTGAGAGAAGACAGGACATTTTTAAGGCAGCTGAAAAAGTGTAACAGTAGAATATTAATGGGGACTGTTCCTTCCAAATGGGGACATTTGGAGGGTGTGAGTACGGAAGAAGTAAAGAGAAAGGGAGTCAGGTCTTTTTTCTGTTATCTATTTTCCCCCTACCTTCTCAGACTCTTTCAGTATCCAGTCAATTCTGTGAGGCTCTAATATTGTTGGCTTGCATGCAGCCTCTGCAATCTGTTTTTGTTTGTCATCTGACATTGTCTTCTTGTTTTTGCTGTTGTTGAAAATGTCAGAGAGGATAATAACTAAGTGCCTGAGCAGCCATTAAGACAGTATTTAAAAAAAAAAATCAAGAAAAGTATTTGCTGCAAAACAGTCATATCATTTCCTCCTTTCCAAGAATAGCCACCCTGTGGGCTGCTCCAGAAAAATACGATAACACTTTGGAGAAACCACAGCAAAAGCCTTAATGGCAGTAAAAAACAGTCTGTCTCACTCTGATAGCCAGATGTAATGACCAGCAGGGAACGGAGAGGCTGTGCCTCCAGGGATTGGATGCTTAACGCTCCTCTCCGTTTTTACTGGAATTAAGCGTGCAAAATTGTGCAGAGTCATGCCAGAGATGCCTGGCGCATCTTTTGCTGCTGTGCATTGCTCAGACTCTTGGGTCATTTCCACACTAGACTGTTACGGTGCTATTATTCCACTTTCAACATCCTATGGAATCCTGATGGTTCTGGTGTGTGGCCAAGGTTCTCTTAAAAACATAACCTTGCACCATCAAGTTTGACCCTGTATCTTGCAGACATATAAAACTAAAGCTGAAAGAATGCTTGTCCAATCTCTGTTCAAAGACGGCCAAAGAGTCCACCCCACCACGAGACTCTCTATTCCAGCCTTGAACTGCCGTTGCGACCGAGAAGTCCTGCCTTCCTGCCTTCCTGCATTTTGAGAGATAAAGGATGAAGCAAACGTGTAGGAAACTAGTGCAGTCATGTAAGGAATAAAGATTTCTCTTTTTGGGGTGCGTGGGGGCTCAAAGAAGGACCAGAGCAGCAGGGCCCCCTTCAATCTTCATCCCAGTCCCGGCTTCTTAATGGTCTTCTTGGAAAATGTTTGGACTACTTGCAGCAGAGCAAAAGAGCCACCGTGGCTCACATACCCTCCAATATTTCACAGAGGAAAACCAGAACACGTGCAGCCAAATAACATCAGAGTGCGATGAAGATGGCAAACGTTTTTTAATGAGCACGGACAAGGCACGAGCGGCTGCAGCAGATTGCTTTTGCCTGAGCCTACCGTTCCTGTTCCTTACTAACTTTCCCCATCTTGGCTGCTTTCTGATGTTGCTCAGCCAAATGTGTCCGGTTTTTGTCTGTGAGAGAAGGGCTGTTTAAAAACCCTTCAGCAGTCTGTCTCACCTTGCCCTTTCATTGCACGCTGCAATTTCCTTTGCCGGTATCAGCCACACCTGCCGAATCCTCCCTTGCGGAGAAAGACAATCTGGTGCCTCTTTCTTTCCCCGGCGGAGCTCTTAAAATGTTAGCACTTGCAGGGAACTGAAAGCTTTTTAATCCTGGGATATAATGGTGTGATGCCACCTCCAACCAATTAAAAAAACTAGAAATCTGAGCTGGCTCTCGGCTGTAAAAAGTCAAGGACAATAAAGTATGAGGTTGGGGACCAGAACTTGCCTCTTTTCTTGGAAAATCGAGGGAGGTGTTGTCCCCTTCCCATGCCTGACTGTCAATGGGATGCTCACTGCCAACTGACCTTGAAAGAGGGATGGAGGTAGTGCAGACCTTGGGGAAGTTACTTTTTGGACCACAGCTCTCCGAATCTTCCAGCCATTATTTCCAGCAGTCATGCTGGCTGGGGGAGGCTTGGAATTGTAGTCTAAAAAAAGCAACTTTGGCTCGGCCAGTTGGGAGATTCTTGGGACCTATAGTCCCCCCTCCTCCCCCCAAAAAAGAGACTAAAATCTCCATGCTTTGGGGTGGAGTGCAAAATCTTTTTGCCAAGGGGTCAAACAAGGCCCGCAAAAGAACACAACCAAGCAACAAAAAGATCAAGATAAATAAACAATAGAAAAAGAAAAAGCAGAGAACCCTCTCCTTTTTGAAAAAAACGAACAAACAAGAGTATCTCCTGAGTCTAAAATGGCTGGGAGGGGGGGCAAACTCTTGGCAAAATTCCGCCCACAGTGTCAAGAGGCAAAATATTTTAAAAAATGACCCGGGGCCTACAAAACAGCCACGCTTTGCCCACCCTAGCACTAAGGCCCAATTGTCGAAACTGGGGCCATTTCCGCACTAGCCTGTTATAGCGCGATGATTCCGCTTTCAACGTCCTCTGGAATCCTGGGGTTTGCAGTTTCGGGAGGGGCCGGATGGCCCCTCCCGAAACTGCAAACCCCAGGATTCCAGAGGATGTTGAAAGTGGAATCATCGCGCTATAACAGGCTAGTGCGGAAATGGCCTGGGTGTTATCATAGGGCCTTTCTGCACTGCACTGTTATAATGCTATTATTCCATGTTCAACATCCTGTGGAATTCTGGGGTTTGTAGTTTCCTGAGGCCAAAGAGCTCTCTGGCTGAGGATTCTCAAGGCCCCTCCCTGAACTGCAAACCCCAGGATTCCCCAGGATGTTGAATATGGAATAATAGCACTATAACAGTGTAGTGTGGAAAGACCTGTAGTCCTGAGAGCAACACAGCTCTATGTTCCCCGGCAACCCATGCAAGGAAGAGTGTTTGGGAACCCAGCAGCCACTTCTTGAGGGTTGTGTGACCTCGCAGCAGTATTGAGAAACCGAGTCTGCGCATTTTGCTGAGTTTGACGTGAAAAGGCCATCTGATTTACTAGTCCTCAAGGCACACGTGAAAGTGACTCACGCTAAGCACAGCTGAGAAGGTGGCTTTGTATTCTGAGTGCTAAAAGTGCATTTCTTCTGGAGCAGAAAAAGCAGAACCCAGCTTTTGTCTGCAAAGCATGGCAGAGGTGGGTCTTTTACCCCATCAGACTGGGCTGATGCAAGGCACAATCCATCCCAGTCTTAGCCTGCCTCGACAGGCTCAGGATGGACTCAGGAAGGACATCTTGGCTTCTTGGAGGCTTTCCGGCCGAGACACTTTGCCTGGATTATCTAGGCAACAACAACGGCTATGTCCTGACTCTTCCTGGCAATCAAAAAGTCCAGTGTCACACAGTCTACAGTAGGGTTTCCCAGACTTCTGGTTGCAGAATCCTGTTCTTAATCTAAACAAATCTTAAACTAAAATTGTAGATATGCTGCGTTCTTAAATCTTGGGTATAAAGGGTATGCGAAAACCCATACTCTCCAATTATCCCAGTTTGGAAGGGACAGTCCCAGATAATCCCCTGTCATCCTATTTTTTTCTGCTGCTTTTAACGTTTTACTTTAATTGATTCGGCTTACTTCGGATGCTGCAAACCGAGTCCAAAGATAGTTTGCGCTTCCATTAACTGAGTAGGTGGAAGTGGTGGAATTTTGCCCTTCCCAGCGGGTTCAGGCAAAAGCAAACTGCTGCAGTCTCTCCTAGCTTGTTTGTTCTTTCTGATTAATAACGTTTTGCCACCTTGACTACGCTTCTGTGTGTCCTGCTTTTCACCTGTGAAATACGGGAGGATGTGAAATCCTGTTGATCTTTAGTGTTCTTGTGTGGCTAGCATTTGGGAGGACCGACGCCTTCTGGAAAAACAGGTGTGAAAGGAGAGTGCTCCTTCAGGTGGGCAGTCCCACCCGATCCTTGCACAAGGAGGGTCTGGATGAACTAAGCACACCCAGTCCTACAACATGGCATTCAATGGAGGCTGACAGATGGGAAGCCAGTCCCATTCAGAGACTCATACAGGGGCACAGCGGGAATCCTTTGTGGAGCCATTGCTCCCCTGTACATCCTTCAGGACTTACTGATCCAGTATCCACGGTGGCAAATGGGACCCGCAACAGAGAGTAAAACATTTCCCTTATTAGGTCTGTAGGAGAGAGAGCTGTTAAGGGGTCAGATGTGGCCATGTCAGATGAAAACAGCAAAAGGAGTTTTGAACGTTTCATGCCTCAAGTGGTCTTGGCTGCACACTTTGCTGAAACGCTCACACTGTCTGCCCGGCCTCTGGTTCCTTTAGACATTCAGTCTCTCTATGTGCTGATCGTGGAAGCTCGTAATCCTGCCAGGCCATCCTCACAGCTGATCAAACAGTGAGGGGAGAAGGAGCTATAAGAAGGAGAAAATTTGGCAAGGACAGTCCCGATTAATCTATTCTCACCCCACTTTCCCAGCTGCTTTTAAAACGTCCCAGTTTCTCTGTCCTCCTCCCACTTCCCCCCTTTTCTTCACCTAACTTTAGTTGCTGCAAACTGTATTCAAAGTGCAAAAGCAGTTCATCCTCCTTTAATTCAGAAGAAGGCACCAGAGGAGAGAGGAGGAGGGAAGCCTTGCCCTTTCTCGTAGTCTCAAGCAAAAGCAAACGGCTGCAGCTTCTCTTGTCTGCCTGTTGTCCTTCTTCATTAATAATACTTGCCGTCTTGACCGCACTCTGATATTGCTTGCCCTAGGCCATTTCCGCACTAGCCTGTTAGAGTGCTATTTTTCCGCTTTCAACATCTTGTGGAATCCTGGGGTTTGCAGTTTAGGGAGGGGCCTTTGAGGGTTTAAGCCTTTGAGGATGGCCTTGGAGTTCCCTCCCTAAACTGCAAACCCCAAGATTCCATAGGATGTTGAAAGCGGAATAATAGCACTATAACAGGCTAGTGCGGAAATGGCCCTAGTTTTCATCTGTGAAAAGCCGGAGGGGTATGGTAACTTGGTGGCTTCTTCTGCCTACAGGGATGCTGAAAAGGCCGAGAACGGACACATTTCTAGCCAGCAGATGCTTGAGCTGATATGTGTGGAGAAGGTGACATGAGTGTAATTGGGAATGATAGGAGTTTCAGCCCCACGGAAACGCAGCGGAAAAGCCAGAGTCCAGCGAGCCAACAGCAGCAGCCTTGTTCCCCAGTAAGGATACTCACACACGGAGGAGTTTCTTCCAAAACAGGAGGCACTTTATCTTGCAGCAAAGTTCCGTTATATACAAAACATGGGACAGACGGACAAAAGCTTCCGCCAGGCACCAGGTTTGGTCAACAGACAAATACATACTGAGGATTGCTTTCTCATATACATATTTACAACCAATCAGGTAGAGGTTTCCACACCTCTTTCTACCATCTGCACACGACCCCGGTTTCTTATGCAACCTTGCAATTACCCACAGCTGGGGCATCGTGCACCATCTTTGCAGTGGGCTGATCATTTTCCCAGGGTTCCCTGCCTGGAATCCCTGACATTCTGATCCTCTAGTCCATCCTGGGACTTTTGTTTCCAAATATTTAGATAGGGGTGGATTATTACTTGGCTGGGTAAGAGGGGTTAGGACAGAGAAAAACATGTGGGGCATTAGTCAGCGGAGAAAATATTTATTCTGTCTCGCAAATCTCCGGAGTTTCTGGTGAGTGGACTGCGGAAGGGAAGGAGGGAGAAAGAGGAGAGGAGCTGCAGGTGCTTAGATGCGAGGGGTGAAGGGGTGCATTAAGTCCGCCACTTATTAACGGGAAGCGAAAGAGGAGATTATGGCCAGAAGAACTTTGCTGATATGCCATGCTAACGGTGGTACATGTTCCAGGGGCATGCCGTGGCAGTGAGGAGGGAAGCCGGACAAAACCTGCCAGCTGTCAGAAGCCTGTTTCTCCAAACCCTTACGTCTTTCACAACTGCTGTACCTGTGTCTCTTTTGCCTTATGCCACCATGGCCCACACCAGGAGTGGGCAAAGTGCGGCCTGGGGGCCACGTGTGAACTGCACACACCCCGGCACTGTCCAGCAGCCAATTCACAGCCGGGGAAAAAAAGGAGCAGCCGTTGCTTTGTACATCTCTAGTGTAAGTGATTTCAAACCAATAGCTTCAAACTTCTGGAAAAGAGATTCCATCTAAACGTCAGGAAAATGTTCCTGACGGCAAGAGCAGTTCAACAGTGGCATATGGTGCCTGGGCACGTGGTGGAGTCTCCTTCTTTGGAGGTTTTTAAATAGAGCCTGGACGACCATCTGTAGGGAGTGCTTTGGTGGTGTATTCCTGCGTGGAAGAATGGGGTTGGACTGGATTTGGCCCTTCGGGGCTCTTCCAAATCCAGGCTTCTATGATTCTAAGTATGCTGGTAGACTGCTATGCTTTAACAGCATTGAACAGGACCTTGGTGCATGAATGAAGCAGGGACACTGGACAAGAAAAGCCTCACCTGGAAGCACCTCCAGCCTCTGGTAAACAGGTGTAGCAGGTTTCTGTTGTTTCAAGACCTGCTACACTTGTTTGATCCTAACAGGAGAGGAAGTGGAACAACTGCGTGCACAGCCACAATGAGAAACAATGCCTCCCTCAGATTATTTGAAATTCCTTTTATAACTAGCATCTGCTTCGGACAACAGTTGACACAAGGCTTCATATGTGCACAGGCTGAAAAGGCACAGAAGATCCGCTTTCCCTCTGTGTGTGCTACACACCAGGGTTGGATTATCAATGATTCCATTGGTGCAATTGCTCCAGGTAAACCTCTAATTAGGAGCTCCATGCAGAAAGAAAAGGTCTAATCTGATTCCAATCCTTTCTCAGGCCATTTCCGCACTAGACTGTTATAGCGCTATGATTCCACTTTCAACATCCTATGGAATCCTGGGGTTTGCAGTTTCGGGAGGGGCCGGCTGGCCCCTCCCGAAACTGCAAACCCCAGGATTCCATAGGGTGTTGAAAGTGGAATCATAGCGCTATAACAGTCTAGTGCGGAAATGGCCTCAGTTGCTTCCTCAGTCTCTCAATGTTTTTTGTGTCATCCACTTTTTTGTGTGTTACTTGGGTACTGGAGTAACAATGCACAGTGTCAGGCCGTTAGTAGCAAAGGCTCACATACATAAATATTTGCGTTGTTGCCTACTGTACTATTTGATCTCCAGGCTACCACTCCTGGAATAATTCATACACATGCACAAATGGAATGGCACCAGGACCCCAACCACTGTAATCCGGCACAAACAGAGAGGTATATGTGATATACATTCATCCTTTATTTCTACAGCTTCAAAGATTCACAGTGTCTCTTTGCAACCAGTCGAAACTACGTGTGAACAGTAGTTCGCCACCAATTAATAATGGTATCCGTTTTCATACGCTAGTAATGAAACGACACAGGGATTCTGGGATGCTCTACATGCAGGTGAACTCATGATACCATGTTCATGTCAGTCATCTCTCTCTCTCTCTCCCTCTCTCAATCCCTCCCTGTCCTTTTCCATTCTCTTTGTCCGGTCCTCCTTAGCGGTTAAATTCAGTGTCATTTAAATTTTGCCTCCCATCTCCTTTCTGCAGTTGCCAGTATCAGAGAGGGCTTCTTGCAGCCTAGGAACATGTGTCAACTTCCCAGCCGCTACAACAAGAATCCAACCCTTGTCCTCCAGCCTCGGGATCCTTACTGAGATCCTCCCACTCTCCATCTTCACCCGAATCTCTCCCTTCCATGGAGGGAGCCCCAGGCAACTGTACCCGCCCTTGGCAGGTGGAGGTTGCCACGGTCTCGTACCTCGGGCAGCACCGGCTTTCAGCAGACGGAATGCTCTTGGAAAGGAATGCCATCCTGCGTGCCAAACGTGGCAGACACTTTTTGTGTCCTGGGCCAATACGGCCACCACGGGTGGGAGCAGAAGAAGTTCTTCAGGCTGCGGAAGACGGTGTTGCGGAAGATGATGAACAGCCAGGGGTCAACGATGGGGTTGAGGGCACTGAGACGGAAAGCAACCATGTCCTCAGCTTCCTTATGGTCCGGCTTGATGGCGCCGATATAGGCGCGGATCTGTAGGGAAAGTGAAAGGGGAGGCAGGGTTAGCAACTCCCAGCCCACGGCCACCTCGGTGCCCTCTGTGTGTTTGTATATTCACCTGTCGGTTTTCGCACAAAATTAACCTAAGGTCCAGCAAACACTTCTAACATAGGCCATTTCTGCACTACACTGTTATAGTGCTATTATTCCACTTCCAACCTCCCGTGGAATTCTGGGGTTTGCCGTTTACGGAGGCCAAAGAGCTCTCTGGCTGGGAATTCTCCCTAAACGGCAAACCCCAGGATTCTACAGGATGTTGAAAATGGAACAATAGCGCCATAACGGTGCAGTGCAGAAACGGCCAAAGACATCGACTAATGTTAGTACACTAAAATAAAGTAAAATAGTAAACAACAAACTAAAAAAACTCACTAAAACATTGACTTACTAACTAATCCAAACAACTGAACACTAAAATACTAATATGCACACAAAAAAAAGACCCTGCCATCGCACACAAAGGAAAATGAAAAGAAAGCGAGATAATATTACAGTATTTTACCGTTACAGTTCCAGCGAAGCAAAACCACCAATAGCCCTGTCGTTGCTGCTGTTGTGTGCCTTCAAAATGCAGGAAAAGAGTTTCCACCCGAACATTAGGAAGAACTTCTTGGCGGTTAGAGCAGGTCGACAGTGGAAGACGCTGCTACCTCAATGCAGTATGGTAAAGTCTCCTTCTCTGGAAGTTTTTAAACAGAACTGGATAGCTATTTGCTGGGATCGCTTGACTGTGAGCATTTCCGCACGGGACTATTATAGCGCTATGATTCCACTTTCAACACCCTATGGAATCCTGGGGTTTGCAGTTTCTGGAGGGGCCTTTAGAGTTCTCAGTCAGAAAGCTCTTTGGCCTCAGGAAACGACAAACCCCAGAATTCCACAGGAGGTTGAAAGCAGAATAACACCACTATAACAGCGTAGTGCAGAAATGGTCTTGGTTGGGGTATTCTGGAGGTCTTGGCCTCAATCCTATTTTAGTCCTGACTAGAGTAGATCTGTTGAATCAGTTAGATTCGCTGATCGAATGGGTTCGACTCCAGTTCAGATTAACCAAAAGGATTCTGTCCACAGTCCCCCAAAGTAACTTCTCCAAGCACTGCCTGTATCATGCTGGTTTGCAATTTCTTGGGCCCGTCAGTGTCCTCTGTGACCCCTGCCCCGGTTGCTACCCTGGCCGGAAGGGCTAAGTGTTTTTATTTTTCTGATGAAAAGGGGAGCCTTTCTCAGCATGACTAAGCCACATCTTGAGACTGTGTGAAATGATTCTGACAGGGAAGTGCCGCTGAAACAGAGAAAGTTCCTTCCTTCTCAGTGAGGTCAGTTACATGACCAGAGGCTTCCTCATGTGCTAAGAGCCTGTGAATAATCCCAGTTGTGTTCTGTGGTCACTGGCACGGAGGCACGACATGCAGGGTTGCCACCTCTCGGGAGCTGGACCCGAGTCTCCAGTTCACCTTCACGTAGGAGATGAGGGTACGAATATTCCAGTTTTGGGGGTGGGCGCTCAGCTCTAGGCAAGAGGCAGGGGCTCTCTGCAAACCCCCAGTTCAGCTACCAGAGCATCAGCTTGCTGCTGCAAATTGCAGACTCACCAGCAGCTCTGTGCACATACTTAGCTTCCTCCTTCCTTCGTACCCCTCGCGGCGCCCAGGGCTCACCCTCTGTTCTGCTCGGCATCCACCTTCTAGCTAGAAGCAGGCAGGCCAGATTAAATGCTCTTTAACCCATCTCTCCATGTAGGTGAGAAGGAACAATCCCTCATTTCAGGCTAGTCTGAGAGCAGCCTCTTTAGCCAAGATTTTTGTCTTTATTTCCAAGTAGGAAATGTATACGTTCTCCTCCTCCCTTTCTCAATCTCTCTCTTTCTCTGTGAGTAACTCCGTTTGGTATTGAAAGTGGAATGCTAATGACATCATTCCTAGGCCTCAGGTTTTGGCCAGGAAACCTCAGGGATTGAGGCAATCCTGAATCGACAACCCTAAATGGTGGCCCAGATGGCTATCTCCCCCGCCTCAGGGGTCTCCGTCCCCTTTCTCCATTAGCAGGTTCACTGGTTGGAGCCGAAGGCTTGGTGATACACAAATCTAGGGCCAAAAGCTCAAATTGGTTGTTATCGATAGATAGATCAGCTTAAGCTCCGCTTGATTAACTCAGAAGGGCAGGCTTCAATGAGTGGACGTTGGAGTGGAGGGCAAATGCTTCTGCTGTCCTGGGAGCCTCTCTTCCTACCTTTCACAGGGGGGAATCAGGACGTGCGAAGCCAAGCAACGTGAGAATGTGGTCGAGATGGCTAAAGTTATAAACGAGGAAGAACACACCAGCTAGGAGAGGCTCTGCAGCAGTTTGCTTTGGCTTGAGCTCACTGGGAAGATCAAGACGTTGTCGTCTTTTCCTGCTCAGTTAACGGAATCAAATTCCTTTTGCACTTGGAACTCTGTTTGCGGCAGTAGAGGTAAGCTGAGGACAAAGGGGGAAATTGGGAGGAAGGAAGAGAATCGGGGCCATTTTTAAAGCAGTTAAAAAGGTGAGGCGACATAAGATTAATTGGGACCGTCCCTATTAAACTGAAAGAGTTGGAAGGTGAGTTGGAGTTGCAGTCCCAGACGGTAAGTCCATTTCTGCACTGGACTGTTACAGTGCTATTGTTTGACTTTCCATATCCTATGGAATCCTGGGGTTTGCACTTTAGGGAGGGGCCTTTGGGGGCCGGTCATGGAGGCCTTCGTGCCCAGTCCCTCCGCTTCCAAAATCACCCCATGCTGCCGGTGGTTCAACTTGCAACCGTAATTTAGCCTTTTGTTAACAGCTGCTCAGTGTGCAAACACTAATAAGTGATCTGAGCTTTATCGTTCTCCTCTTAATCTCCTTGTTTCTGTATGCCAAGCTACTGCTAGGCACAAAGAACAATAGCGTTATTCTCTGGTCCTTTTGCAACCAGGGACCCAAGAGGGATGTGGGAGCAGTGTGACCAAAACAGGAAAGCCAGATCCAGGTTGCGAGGAAAGGATAGCAACAGGAGAGGCATGGTTGTTTCCCCCTTTGTATTTCTAAGAAATGGATGAATATTCCAAGATGTTTGGAAAATGGTCAAAACTGTGTTTCTCAAATGTTAAGCACCTTGATGAGAAGAATCTTGGACCAACCAGTATCTTCACAATTCAAGTCTTACTCTGCAAATTTCACATGTGGGTGCTTTGTGCAGAAAACAATTTTTTTTTCTGTGCGGGAAACAGCATTATTTTATTTTCTATACAGAAAATGCTTATTCTAGGCAAGATTTGTACACAGTTGTTCTGTGCAGAAAACAGAATTAGCTGCACAGAAAAGAGATTTATGCACAGAAATGTGTTTTTCTGCACAGAATCTACTGTAACCTGGCCAAAAAACTGCTGTTTTCTGCAATAATCAAATCAAATCACATGCAAATTTTGTGCAGGAAAAATTCCAAACCACAAATAATCTTCAAAGTTTTCAGCTTTCAAAGGGTCTCTCGTCAGGGGCAGAAAATTGCTAAAATTGTTTGTTGTTTGCTTTGAGAAAAAAATTGGCAAAAAAATTATGGCCAAGATCCTGTGCCAGAGTCTATGAATCTGTTGTTATCTTGCGGAAAAGCAACAAAAACCTTGTGAAGATGGCATATGTGGGCACTGGTCCATGTACGCTGGGCACTTCACTTTTCAAAAATTGGTATTTTATTAATTTTAACACAGACAAATTGTTTCACAACAGGATGATCAGCATACAAAAACAAAAACAAAAAGAAAGAAAGAAAAGGAAAAGGAAAAGAACTATACGTAAACGACATATGTGTATATCTAAAGCTAAAAGTAAGCTAAGCTAAACTAATGCCATTTCCGCATTAGTCTGTTATAGTGCTATTATTCCACTTTCAACATCCTATGGAATCCTGGGGTTTGCAGTTTCGGGAGGGGCCTTTGAGGCTTTGAGGCTAACTAATCACTAAGACACAAAAGAACTCTGACCACACTACTCAAACTGTAATGCAATGAAAAACCAATTAATAGGAAGTGTATTATTCCACTCTTACAGATCTAATTAAATTCAACTTACTAGAATTGCTAGTAACCATAACCACAGATTATTACATTGTTAGATTTCTTATTGCTAAAAAAAAGCCCCTAGCCCATAAACGGTTTCCCTTTTTGTTTTTGTTTTTTGAAAGTCTTCAATTGTTTTATCTTCCAAAATCTGCTCTGGCAACTTGGCACACTGGGCACTTCTGTTGCACGTTGGGAGCTCTAGTTGCCCTCTGGCACTTCCTGGCCAGCGTCCGGATGCCCATTAGAGCGTGCTTGGGTGTCCGTGGGTGGGTGTTGCGCATCAGGCCATAGTGCACCAGATACTTACCTGGCAACATTGCAAAATAGATGCCCATGCCTTGTCACGTTGCAGCAAACCAAGGACGTTGCTACACTATGGACATTGCAAAACTACTCAGTTCAATTTTGTGCCCACGTAGGGCCTTTCCCAAAAAAACACAAGTCCCGAGCAGCACCCTAGCAGCTTATATCCCTATTTTTCCCTCCCATTGTGATGGAGGAGGGGGATGAAGAGACAAGATGAAAGCAGGTCTCTTTGGCCTCCGGTTTTCCTGCCCATAATACAATCAAACAACATCCAGATCGCGGCGGTAGTTTAATGAGCTTTGCACCCTGGTTGTTATCACAGAGGCAACACCAGGTTCTTCCGCTGTTGTGATCATAATCATAACCAGATATGATCCCGCCATGGTTTTATGACGATAGAGTTAATGAGATTGCTAAGTAATTGCAGACAACATAACAATCTGACGGCACGAATTAAGGTCGATGGCTCCTGGCTGTAGAGACCCAAAGGCTTTAAATCATGTTTCCGGTACAGGATATGAAGGAATAGACCTCAGAGATCAAAGCACCTGAAGCGGACAGAGGAGTCAAGGAAAGGGAACAGCTGGTATTCAGCACTGCACTTACGGGCTTGTAACCTAGGCCCCTCCCTAAACTGCAAACCCCCTGGATTCCATAGGATGTTGAAAGTGGAATAATAGCCCTATAACAGGCTAGTGCGGAAATGGCCTTATATAGATTTGGAACGAACCTCGCCCCCATATGCCAGCTCTCTTGGCAAAATATGGCGATCTCCACATCTTTTGGACTTCAACTCTCTGAAGCCCTCGGTCATCATGACGGATGGTCAGGGATTCTGGGAGTTGAAATCCAAAACCTCTGGAGGGCCAAAGATGGAGAATCCCTGAACAAAAATTTTATAACAGGATTGAAAACATACATTTTCTAAAAAATAGAATTTGGCCTGCTTATTTATAATAAATGCTGGCTGGAAACCTGTTGGTCAATTGGAGGAGACCTATTACAATGAATTTGAATCCCCATTTGGGCATGGAAACGCTGGGCAGAACATACTCTCAGCCTCAGTCGGCTTTAAGAACCGAACAACAAACAACATATTTTAGAAGTTGACAGCTCAGCTTCTTGGCCTGAGGAATACAGTTTTATCTGAACACGGTACAAACTTTTCAGAGGACTTTGAGTTCCTGGGATGAGGGGAAAAAACCCAAAAACCCTAGATGGGATTGTTTTGCAGGTGTGGCCTGTGTATTTACCCGTTGTATCTTCATAGTCAATATTTGGACTAGCTGCTTGCCTGTCTTTAAAAGTTGAGTGCTTCGTGCATCCCAGTTCTCTGAGATGCCCTCTGAGAGCCTGGCTGTGGGTGTGAGAAAGAAATCGCCAAAGTCAAACGGTTCTGCTTACAGCCATTGTCTGACAGCGGAGCACGGAATCCCCAGGCTGCCTACACTGCAAACCAAGTGTAACCACATACTTGGGACATGCGCTGCTCTGGTTTATATAAGCCGCTCAAATGCCTCGTTAAATTTAATCCAACACCCGCCATTCTCCTTTGTCGTGTTGTTGCAACTAAGCCAGACGAGACCTTTTAGCTAGCAAAAGCAACTTTTGAAAATAGGAGTCCGCTGGGAGGGGGGGGGAGCCATCTGAGGTTTGCAACTTTAATCTGCTGAACGCGTATTTAAACCCACTAGCCAAAACTTTCTAAGCTAGATCCGGATGGGAAGGGACCGTGGAACAACAGCACACCTGCCAACATTGCACAGATGAAAACTGGGACGTGTGTGACCAAGCAACGTCAGAGCTGGGGTCGAGATGGCAAATGTTAGGAAAGAGGAAGAACACACAAGCCAGGAGAGGCTGCGGCAGATCGTTTTTGTCCTCTTCTCTCCGCTCTCTAAGGGAATGCATTTTGAGCTCCCTTTGCAGCAGTGGAAGTAAACCGAGGACGAAGGACAAAAGTGGAAACTGCCCCTCCCAAAACTGCAAACCCCAGGATTCCATAGGATGTTGCAAGTGCAATAATAAAGCTATAACAGTCTAGTGCGGAAATGGCCTCAGTTTAGTCATCTTGGCTTCTAGAGAGAGTTCAGGCTTAATTTGCTCCTGGACCCATTCCTTGGTCTTTTTAGCAGTCCAGGGTACCAATAGACCTGTTTTCCAGCACCACATTTCAGAGGAGTCGATTCTCTTCCTATCAGCTGTCCAGCTGTCACAACCATCCATAGAAACTGGAAACACAACGGCCCGGATGATCGTGACTTTGGTATTCAACCATATATCATCAGGATCTTATCTAGTTCCTTCATAGCCGCCTTTCTAAAATTAACCTTCTGATTTCTTGATTACCGCCTCCATTTTTATTCGCAACTGAGCCCAGGGATAGGAAACCTTTAATTCAATGCCTTCATCATCCACTTCAAAGTCATATAAATCATCTGGAGTCATTGTTTTTGTTTGCTTCCACAATCAACTGTAACCCAGCTTTTGCACGATCTTCCTTGACTTTCCTCACAAATTGTTCCATGTCTTTGCTGTATTCTGCTAGTAGGCAAAAGGATACCTCCAGTCAAAGAAAAAGGGTTTGCCAAGAATACTTCAGGCCTCGACGTTGGAAGGTGGGGTTGCTGGAGGTTTTTTTTTTTTTTTTTGCAGGGTGGGATAAATAAGCTTGTAGAAATTTAGCCTCAGTTTACTGAAAAAGCTCTTTATTGCTGACTTCACGCCTTGTGATCTTTTGCCCCGTTTGGGGGCTATTTTAAGGAAGGCAATGAATCACAGAAGAGGAAGAGCAGCCTCTGCCACGCAGTGGATGGGGAAAGAGGAAAAGCATTGTGAAAACTCAGACGGGCATTTGAATGCCTCTCCTGTCAGGGTGGGGGAGCGAAGAGGAGGGCCACGGTGAAGTTTGTTTTCCTCTGCTCCAGAGACCAGGACAAGGAGCAATGGATTCAAGCTGCAGGAAAGGAGATTTCACCTGAACTTCAGGAAGAACTTCTTGATGGTCAGAGCTGTCCAGCAGTGGAATCTGCTGCCTTGGAGTGTGGTGGAGTCTCCTTCTTTGGAGGTTTTTAAGCAGAGGCTGGATGGCCATCTGTCGGGAGAGCTTTGATGTATGTTCCTGCATGGCAGAAGAGGGTTGGGCTGGGCGGCCCCTGGGGTCTCTTCCAACTCTAGGATTCTATGATCCTAAGTTTCTGTATCCAGGATCACTTGACACTGGCCAGGTGCTTCCTTTCTTTCTTTAAAAAAAGGAATTTACCAGGGCCCAAGGGTAGGGCTCAGCACACTGGGGATGGAATTCTGTATCATGATCTAGGTTCCGTAACTTTACGTATACTAACCTGCATAGCAGAGACGCTAAGAACCTCTTGTTGGAGAATTGTGAAGGTATAAAGATTCCACAGAATTATAGAGTTGGAGGGAGCCTATGGGTTATCAGGTCCAACTGCCTGCTGAATGAAAGATCTCCAGCAAAATCAAAAAAGGACATATGCACACACACTTTCAGGACCATCCTCTCACCCTGAGATTCCTTCCTCTTGCCAGCAGACTGGAGAAGATGGGGCAGGCCCTGAGATCTTAGGGCACACCTAAGATTTGGCCACCTGATTGCACTATATATACCAGCATCTTTCGGTTAGCACGGCCCTGGGATTTACATCAACCATTTCTGGGTGCTTTGAAAAAAGAAGTAGCTTTTCCAAGCTCTGCACAGGAAGATGCAAGTCTTTGGACAGTGCAGATAACATGGCTCGGATGCACATCAACGCACCTCCGAGTCACATCTGATCTGCAAACAGTACGAGCCATATGGAATAGCGCTAAGACAATCTAAAAAGTTGTTTGCTCTTGTGTAAACAACCCAGCCTAAAGCAATTTGCAGGAGGTGGTAGGCCAAATGGTAGAATCATCCCTGGACATCATCACCCTCCTACACATAAATGTGTTTCAAACATCAAGTTTAAACATTACTTTTAGCCTCACCTAACCTTGAAATGGGAAATTTAAGTCATGGCATTCATTGTTGATTGATTCTTGAACTAAATAATTTGTTGTTGTTGTTCTTCGTTAGGAAGTTTACAGGGACTGATGTCCTTGGTTATCACTGTGGCCTCCCTTTTGCCACAGCTCCTAAAGCACTCACTCAACCAGGTCCTTTCCGGAGATGTCGGACTACATAGTCCGCAATCAGATTGAAGGCTGGGAAGAATGGGATTTGTAGAGCAATCTCTCTGGAACCTGCCAAGGTGAGGAAAGCTTTCAGGTCTCTTAGCTTAACCTTGAATTAGTGCCTAACTAGTTAAAATTAATCAGTTATTTTTAAAGTCTAATACCGTGGCCATTTCCACACTAGACTGTGATAGTGCTATGATTCCACTTTCAGCATCCAAGGGAGTCCTGGGGTTTGCAGTTTAGGGAAGGGGCTTTGAGGATGGCTTTTGAGGCCCCTCCCTAAACTGCAAACCCCAGGATGCCATAGGATGTTGAAAGTGGAATCATAGCGCTATCACAGTCTAGTGCAGAATGGCCTGGAACACAAACCAATGAATTCAAATTTATTGCACAAGAAATGAGACTGCATCTAAATATTAGCAACCATTTTCTGATGGTAAGAGCTATTTCATAGTGGCCCCCTTTGGCCCCCTTTGGAGGCCTTTAAAGAGAGGTGGGACGGTCATTTTTGTGAGTCCTTCAGTCATCTCTTCCTGCATGGCGAGGGGTTGGACTAGGGGAGCTTTATGGTACCTTCCAAATCTGTGGGTTTGATTTTATGATCTGCTCTAGATGCAGGGGTTTCTAGAGCCATTTCCGCACTAGCCTCAGGCCTCTCCCTAAACTGCAAACCCTGGGGTTCCATAGGAGGTTGAAAGTGGAATAATAGCACCATAACAGGCTAATGCGGAAATGGCCCCAGGTCTCCCGAGTAGATCTGAAGAGCTGCACATCAGCTTGGGGGACTGAGAGAGGGAATGCCCCCTTGCTAGATCCGCTGGCCGAAGGGGTCCATTCCTTCTGGAGAAAGACATCACGGGCTTCCTTCCCTAATATGAGCAAATGTAACTGTATGATGCAAACACAGATGCCTAATTTCAGAACAGAAAGTTCCCCTCTCCGTTTGTTTGAGGTACATTGTTCTCATCATGAATAATGATGCACCATTATGCATCAGCATGCACGATGATGTATCGTTACTCATTGCCATCATTGACAATAAACAAATGTATAATATTGTCATAACATTCAAATATTGTTGTATCATTCATTTCATTCTTTCACATGACATAGCAGTACTTTGATACCATTTTTATTGCCAAGGCTACATCCTGTGGAATCCTGGGATTCGTGGTTTGATGAGGGACTGGAGCTTTTTAGCAGAGACCTCTCAATGTCTCCTGGAACCACAAATCTCAGGACTGCAAGTGATGGAACCACGGCAGATAACGTGCTATAATGGCATAGGGGGAAAAGAGACTAGAGACAAATAAGAACCTTTAGCATTTACACTGGACAAGCAAGTATCTTTTCACGAGTCAAGTTGACTTAGAATCATAGAATCACAGAGTTGGAGGAGACCCCAGGGGCCATCCAGTCCAACCCCCTGCCATGTAGGAACACCCATCAAAGCATTCCTGACAGATGGCTCTCCGGCATCTGCTTAAAAACCTCCAAAGAAGGAAACGCCACCATGCTCCAAGGCGGCCTATTCCACTGCTGGACAGCGCTGACCATCAGGAAGTTCTTCCTGAGGTTTAAGTGGGATCTCTTTTCCTGCAGCTTGAATCCGTTGCTCCTTGTCCTAGTCTCTGGAGCAGTGGAAAACAAGCCCACTCGCTCCTCAATATGACATCCCTTCAAATATTTAAAATGGCTATCTCGTCTTCTCTTAACCTGCAAACTAAACATCCCTAGCTCCCTAAGCCATTCCTCATACGACTTGGACGGATTGTAACTCTGTCCTAGAGTTGAAATGCTATTTGCAGCAGCTGAAGTAACAAAAGGGGGAAGCAGCAGGAGGCGGAGAGAAAAACTGAGACATTTTGAAAGCAGTTGGGAAAGTGGGAGGATGGAGAGTTAATTGGGACTGTCCTTGCACATCAGGAGCACCGGTGGAGATGAAGTTGATGGAGTCTCTTTCTTTGGAGTGTTTGTCTGTCAGGAGTGCTTTGATTGTGTCTTTCTGCAGGGCAGAGTGGGGTTGGACTGGATGACCCTTGGGGTTCCTTCCAGCTCTAGGATTCTGTGATTCTATGACTTATTGTATACCTTTCTACTCCAATCAGATTAAAACCTGAAAGCCTATCTAAGGCTATTTCTGCACTGGACTGTTACAGCGCTATGACTCCACTTTCAACATCCTCTGGAATCCTGGGGTTTGCAGTTTTGGGAGGGGCCGGAGGCCCCTCCCAAAACTGCAAACCCCAGGATTCCAGAGGATGCTGAAAGTGGAGTCATAGCGCTGTAACAGTCCAATGCAAAAATTACCTAAATAGGAATGTCTTTTCCTGCCAGTGAAAGGAGAGCAGAGTAGGGGCCAAGCGAGCTTCCCGGAGAAGAGACTTCCACCTTCTTCCCCGAGAAGAAATTTCTCCCCCACCTCTTTGATGCTTGCTTGTGGCTCGTCCTCCCCTTTCCCCTCCTTATCACACGCTCATTCCTTCCTCCGCAGTCCTCCACTACGCCCAGCTAAACTCGGGATCACCTGTTTCAATAATGCCCTTCCCAGGTCACTTATCACTCCCGCCGCGTTTCTGTTGCCACAGCAAGGCGAAAGAACCCCGCCACAGCCCTGCTTCGGGCCAGATACCCCCTTGCGTGGCCGTCTGGCGCACGCTGGCGTTCCGGGGGTGGTAGGGACGTGGGAGAGCTCGTGCTCCGTTTCAGAAGACAGGGGTCTGTGTGTGTGTGTACGTGTGGACAAGGGGTTAACCGTGCTGGATTGCCTTGTTTTTTGCAGTGACCGTGCTGGCTTGGGGATTCTGGGCGTTGTAGTCAGAGGTTTAGCTATGATGGGGGAGTATACTGTGTGTGTGTATGTATGTGTGTGTGTGTGTGTTTGTATACACACACACACACACACAGAGTATTTTGCCCTCCCCCACAAAATTTTCCATCACTCTCCCGATCTCTAGCGCTGCACAGTGAGCTTTCGTAAGAGAATTGCTGCTGCCACGTCCTCAGCCACCATCACCACCTAAACATATAGAGTTTTATTATCACAATAAAAACACTTTATGCTGCCTTTTCTTGGGGAAAAGAAAAAACCAGTTTCAACTGAACAGCTGGAAATATTGTTTAGGCATCCAAAAATAGGGGGAGCAGGAAAAGTGGCCAAGGGAATGTGAACACAGCAAAGAGAAGATTTCTTGGTGTGGACAGATTTCAACATCTCATAGAGGCCATTTCTGCACGACACTGTTCGAGCGCCATTATTCCACTTTCAACATCCTGTGGGATCCCGGGGTTTGCAGTTTAGGGACAGGCGCTGAGAGTTCTCAGCCAGAGAGCTCTTTGGCCTCAGTAATTCCACAGGATGTGGAAAGTGGAAAGACGTTCGGCGTAGGGTGGAAACGGCCAGAATCACAGAACTGGAAGAGACTCCAAGGGCTATCCAGTCCAACCCCATTCCACCAGGCAGAAAGACGCCATCAAAAGCGTTCCTGACAGATGACCCTCCAGCCTTTGTTTGAAAACGTCGGGGAAGAAGGAGACTCACCGCGTGCCGTTGAGACAGCAGTGGGTTCTGCTGCCAAAGTGATGACAGAGGATTATTCAGGGCTATCCCTGCCAAATAGGGGCAGTTGGAAAGGACGGCAAGAACCCGTCTTGTCCAGCATGAAGGAAAACTCAACACAAGCGCTCCTGAGAGGTAGCCATCCAGCCCCTGTTTCAGAGAGTTCACTATCCCCTGAGGCAACGCATTCCGCTGCTGAAGTTCTTCTTAACGTTTAGGTGGAATCACCTTTCCTGGAATTGGAATCCATTGGGTCATGTTCTAGTTCTAGTCTCTAGAGCACCTTAAAAAAACAGTTTGCTCCATCTTCTACATGGCACGCTTTTCGATATTTAAAGACGGCTATCACGTCACCTCCCCGTCTTTTCTTCCCTGTGCTAAACACACACAGCTCCCAAAGCCGTTCCTCATAAGATTTGGTTTCCAGACCTTCAGTCATCTTGGTTGTCCTCCTTTAGATGCATTCCAGCGTCTCAGTCCTTCTTGAACCGCGATGCCTGGTTCAGGATATACACCTCTGTCTTGTCTCTCTCTTTTTCTTTTTTAGAGCTAAAAATACCCCAGACTTAGGAGAGGTTTTTTTTTTCCAGAGAGTTTTTCCAGCTATTTGATCATTTTGGGTAATCTTTCCCAGCGCCACAGTATCATTTTTGATTTGCCTCCATCAGGACTAGAATCTTGGGTTTTTTTAAAAAAATTATTTATGGGACTCAGTTTCACAGCACAGATTCAGAAGTCCAGGCACGCAGAAGCGGTTCGCGGTCTGAGCGGGGGGAAGACCACGCTCCTGCCGCAGTTGTTAGTTGGCTGCAGTTGCTAAGTGCTTTACTTCTGTTCCTTTGCTCCTCTCTCTCAAGGCCTTGGTGCAGTTGGCAAATTATTTAATAAGGTTCTTAAATACAAACGGAAAATGGAAGAGCCTTCCTGACCTGTGTTTAAAAGGTCACACTGGTTTCTGTTCCCTATCTGCAACTGATAGTGATCAACCAGCCTACATAAATGTTGATTCTCAAATGGTTTCCTCCCACTGAATTGGGCTTGTGGCTCTTTTGCGTTGGTGTTTCATAACATCTTTGCGTGCCACATTCTAAGGTGTGCAGCATTTCCTGCAGTGGGCCATCTGTGAGCATGGCTTCAGAAGCTGATTCATGGCTTCCGCTCCCAACATGTTGCCAGTTGTTTGTAAATTAAAATCAGACTTTTGACTCAATCTCTGTCTCTTGTGAATTTCCAGAGAAATGGGGGTGGGGAGATGCTGAGATTAAGCACTATGATGCACATTCTGTTTCTTTAACAATGAGGAAGAGGCACTCTGCACGTGGGCAGAGACATACTTGCCTGGAGCCAAGAAACACTCGCAGATAAGGCAGCTGCAGTTAATGATCCTACACAATGGAGGTTCACGGGCCGGGCCATCCCAAAACAGTGAATGGGGGCACTCCTTGCTGGGTCTACAAATTGCCATTGTCCTAGAAAATGAATTATTTTCTCCTCGATAAGCCTGTCCAGTTATACAGCTCATTTGTGAAAGTTCTCCTCTGCGTTTCATCGTAGTTATGTTTGCATTTAATCTGCTCAGTTGTTATGTTTAATTCCTCCAATAAAAGTTTAGCTAGTGCGTTTTCTCCTCTGCTATTTCTTTTCTTTCCATACTAATAAAATAGCATACTGAATACATTCTAAGCTGGCTCAGGCATCCATTTTAATGGGAACAAGGGATTAAAAAAAGAGTTTTAACAAGAGATCAAGACATAGCAAGAGTTTTAACAAGGTTTGCAGTTTAGGGAAGGGTCTTTAGGATTCTCAGCCAGAGAGCTCTACAAACCCCAGAATTCCACAAGATAATTAAAGTGGAATCGTAGCACTATAACAGTGTAGTGTGGAAATGGCCCAGGTCTTCGGATGGACTGCAAATACTGAACTGTTTGCCTTGAGCCATAATTAAGTTATCGGTTGCTTTTTGGGGGGAAGGAATGCTATCTGGTTTTCTTAATTTTTATCTTATAATTTTTTTATTGCAACTGCTGTCATCATTTTATTATCACTTACGTTAATATACGATATGTCAATCTCTCCATCTTATCTATTTATCTATTCACAATAACAGCGTGCAGTCAACCTTCCACATTTGCGGGTTTCCCTGTCGCAGGTTTGATTATTCACCGATTATTCGCCCTCCCCTCTGCTGCCCCCCTAGGCCATTTTTAATAGGGATTGCAAGCTTCGCGAGACTGAGAAACCGAGAACGAGGCTTGTTACGTCTCTATTAAAAATGGTGTGGGGCAGCCGTGGAGGGGACCGTAAGCCCCCTCCAGCCCCCCACTTCTGCCTTGGGAAGGAACCCGGATGCCTCAAAGGAATCCACAGTGGGTTGAATAGGGCGATCGTCCGTTTTTGTGTGTTAACTATGGTTTGGGAGGGCCGAGAGTTATTCACGGTTTTTCCACGTTCACGGGGGATCCTGTGCCCCTAACCCGAGCGAATGTAGAGGGATGACTGCATCCATTTTTTGAATTATCGGGACTCATTTTTTTTTCTTTTTTTCACTCTGTTGGCCTGGAACTTTCAGAACCTTTGGGCGGGTTGCCCAAAAGTGAAGGAGCTGGGTGGCCAAAGCAGGCACGTCTTTGCCCTAGTCTGGAAATGCCCACAGAAGGATACCTTGTGCCTCTCCGGACAGAAAGCATGTGGCTCAAATGCCAGGGGAAAGTACCTGCTGCCTCCCGCAGCCCAGCTGTTCCCAGGGCCAGCTGACAGGCTTCTTTATTTACGTAACCCCTGCCGCAAGACCTGCAGACACACCCAGAGGGAAAACGATAAGCAGATCCGCCTCGGAAAGAGCACCTAGTTTGCTCCACAGACTTTCCCCAGCGTATGCAACCTGGCAGAGGTGCCCCATGGGGAAGGCGACCGTGTGGGGTCTTTCCTTCTCACCCCTCTAGCCCCGTTGCCTCTGTTACAAGATCGTAGGGAGCTCCTTCCAGCCAAAGCTGATGCAGCGACGGCTTCTCCAAAAAGGTGTGTGGCAACACCCAGCTTCTGTCACCACTGGCCCGGGATGTGATCCAAGGAACAGCCACCAAGTCTCCCTAGACCAGGGCTTGAGGAGGAGTAATCTGCCCGGCAAGATCTAGTTTTCTTTTTAAAAAAATAGAATAGAACCCACAGATCCAGAAACTGGAGGCTGCTGCAACAGACGCACTGTTAGAGTGAAAAGATTCGGAGCCCAGGAAATGGTCTGGAGGACGAGAATCGAACAGAGGTCTGAGTTGCTGTCGTTATGTGACTTCAAGTTGATTTCAACTTGTGGCGATCCTGTCCTCAGGTTTTCTTGGCAAGATTTATTCGGGGGATGTTTGCCATTGCCTTCTTCTGAGGCTGAGAGAGCATGGCCATTTCTGCACTAGCCTGTTATAGCACTATTATTCCACTTGCAACGTCCTATGGAATCCTGGGGTTTGCAGTTTCGGGAGGGGCCGCCCGGCCCCTCCCGAAACTGCAAACCCCAGGATTCCATAGGACGTTGCAAGTGGAATAATAGCGCTAAAACAGGCTAGTGCAGAAATGGCGCATGACTTGTCCAAAGGACACCAAATAGATCTCCATGGCGGAGTGAGGATTCAAGCCCTGATTTCCACAGTCCCTGTCCAACACTTAAATCTCTATACCATGCTGATTGTTCCTCATAACAATAAAGATTCCTTCCTGTTCCGTTCAGGGCCGGAGAGTTACGGTTAGGATATGGTCATTTTGTTGCTCCTATTGCTAAAATATTGCAGACTGTTGAAGCTTCTCTTGGCCTGGAACTCAACCGATTGCAAAGCTTTACTTGTTTAATTTCTCTGTGTTAGGAAGCTGGTCAAGGTGTGGGAATCCCAACACCTTGAAAAGTCAGCAAACCAAGCAGAGAGAAGACTGCCAGAGAAAAAACCGGAGGGAGTTCCTGTACTTTTAATGGCTGTGCAGAAGAGGGAATGTTAGCAGGTGTTGGTTGTCTAACTGGTTGCATAATTAAACCAGCAGTAGAATTAGAAGCAGTGAAAAGTGAGACCATTGAACAACAAACAAACAGTATGGCACATTCTGAAAGCTCCCCCACCCCCAGGAATCAGCTTTCCAAGGCCCACTGAAACAAAAAGCTCTGCCTATGGAAAGATAGCAAGAAGGAAACCAGTCTAACCTTTCTAGGAAGGGAGTTCCAGAGCTTAGGAGCAGCCACCTAGAAGGCCATCTCCCACGGTCCCACCAAATGTACCTGTTTTGTTAGGATGGCGGAACCTTGTGAACGGCCCAAAACATGGGCAGGCTCACATATCTAAAGTTATTTTGCAGGGGGGAGGAGGCATGGGACTGGTTGTTGTTCAGCTCCTGCTTTGTCTATTTCATTACTTGGCTTATGAAATCCAGTACTGTCTCTCACCTTTCCCAACTGATTTAATTTCCAAAGGTAGCTTTTCCAGGCTTGATTGGCTGCATCTCTCCAGTGTTTCAGACAAAGACCTCTTTCATTCTGTTCTGCTTGCTCCAGTAAGGTCTTGTCAATCACTGTGAAATGGTGCAGTACTGATACAAGACTTCCCAGAAAAAGTTGGCACAGCCGTACAGTTCCTGTGGCAAGGATAGACGTGCCACCCTGCTGTCAGCTGCCTTCAGGGGAGCAAAACACTCAATAAGATTTATGACACTTCTGGGACGCTCTGGCTATCTTCCATGCCAACTCCAGTGATTAAAATTTAATCAGGCTCAGAGTGGGGGCGGCAAGGAGTTTCAAGGCTGTCTGTTCTGATAATGGAGCAGGTTTGGGCCCGTACGCTGCTGACAAACCTCCACTGCATACTCATCCCACCTGGTCTTGGGGACTCCTTGGAGAATCCAGGAAGCCTCAGCTAGTTGGGTTGCAAATTGCAGATCCAGCCGATGAAAAATAGAGAGAAATGAAAAATGCGAAGAAAATAGAAAACGTCTGAGAGCCTCTGCAGTTAACCACCACAAGATGAGAGATCGAGCGTGGGGAACCATCTCCAACCTCGTTCTGAGTGATGCCCAAAATGGTGGCATTATTCTTGGTCAGCGGGCCTCTGGGAGCGATACTAGCCTCAGCCCAGCTACCTGTGCTGCTATAATGAGATTTGGAGCTGATCTAGATCATTTTTTTAGGAATTTCTGAAACAGGCCACGCTTAATGGCATCATCAGCGCCCACCTCTAGCTTTCTGGTTTTGGTTCAGAAACCTCAGAACGTGGTACAACCCTGAACTGGCAGTCCTTGAGCTGGCAACCTCTCCGCTCAAGGCAGCCATGAAGTTAACTGGCAGAAGTCGGACAATCATTCTTTCTCCCACTGTGGACTACCTTTTAGGGTTGTTGGGAGCAGATCTTAGAACAATTCTTTTCTTTTTTGGATCACAGTTTCCAGAATCCCTCATCTAGAATCCTCCTGGGTGATTCTAGGAGCTGAGTAACTTTTTAAAGGTCCAAGTTGCAAAGATAGAGGATAAAGATGGCAAGGATTGCCCCCGTTTGCACCTACTGTTCTGAACTTCTCAAGGAGCACAGGATCAGAGGAGTACATAAAGGATTGAGAAGCAACTAAAAAATTATACACCAGAGTAAATCTTCTTGTGCCTTGGTTGCCAACCCATCTCCTGTTAATAACCCTTGGGTTATATAAAGTGTCAATTGCACATCTTGGAGCTTGGAAACTTGACTTTTTTTTCTCTCCTTTTTTTTGGACTGAAACTCCCAGAAACCCCTGTCTAGCATGGCTGCAGTATTTTAGGAGCTGAGGTTTTAAAAAAAATAGCTTTTCCAAGCTCATTACTGCAGTTTAAGCTGCTCTTAAAGGCACAAGAAGAAGCCTTTCTCTGTACAGATGGCAACGCTACCCAGCGGTTGCCCCATCTTGTCAGGAACGGAAGTGATGAAACTGTCTTGCCGTCTTCTGGTCTAGAAACTAGACTCTGGTTGCCTGTCCAGACTCCAGAAAGTGTGAAGAGTCACACCGTCCTTTTATCTTTCTCGCCCACACAAGAACCGGCTCCTGGTAGGGTAAAGGGCAGGGCCCTTCCACCGTCTGAGTCACGCCTCTCCGGCACTGCATTCTCCCATGCCAACACACCCCACAGAACCAGAGCAATTGCCTCTATTCCAGTGCCAGAAACTGCGAAGAGGAGGGTCATTGCAGATTGGGAGAGAGACGAGGCAGGAAAGAAAAGACGGGGAGGGAATTAGGAAAGGGAAATGATAAGGGGGAAAGTCCCTATAGGGAAAAAGAGCGTTCGGAATCTTCCACGCTACACGACAGCACTAGGGCCATTTCTGCCCTACAGTGTTAATAGCGCTGCTATTCCATCCTGTTGAATTCTGGGGTGTGTAGTTTCCTGAGGCCAAACAGCTTTCTGGCTGAGAATTCTAAAGGCCCCTCCCTAAACACTGCAAACCCCAGGACGCCATAGGGTGATGAAAGGGGAATAATAGCATTATAACAGTGTAGGGCAGAAATGGCTTATGATTCCACTCGAACTGCTGTCACTACATCCTGTGAATTTCTGGGATTTGAAGTTTAGGATGGCACGAGAGGTCTCTGGCTGAGAATTCTAAGCACCTCTCCCTAAACCGCATGTCCTGTGATTCCACAGGATAGAACCATGGCAGTTAAAGTGGAATCATAGTGGCCTAACTCTGCAGTGTGAAAGGGACTTTTGTTTTCAGCTCAGTGAGTGATGGACTGAGGCAAGCTAGCTTGAGCTCCCAGAAGAAAATCAACTCATTTGAAAAGCGGTGCTGAAGGAGAGTTCTGTGGGTGTCATGGAGTGCTCAAAGGACAAAAGGAGTGGGTCCAAGAGCAAGTCAAACCTCGGTGGTTCCTAGAAGCCAAGTTGACTAAACTGAGGCTGTCATACTGTTGGCATATCATGACTTTTTGGAAAAGGGGAGGATGCTTCATACAGGAGGAAGCGAGGACAGGCGACCTACAGGCTAGCGATGGATTGATTCTGTCGAGGAATCCGTGGCTGCCCTGAGTTTGCAGGATGGGACCAGGGCTGTGGATCACGAGGATGCTTGGAGATTTCTCATTCATAGGGCTACCACGAGTCAAAGTTGGCTTGATGGCAAACAACAACAGCGACTGCCTACCTCCTGTGTCAGTGTGGTCCCCTCCACTTTTAACCATGGCTTGAGTAGCAAATGCTAGCAAGGGGAAAAGGCTTCTTCCGGTGCTATGAAAATCATGCCACTTTCTGATGGTGGCATAGCAGGGAGAGGGCAGCAAGCCAGTTTTGCTCTAGTCATTCAGCAACCCTGCCTGCAATCCACAATGGGGATTACTTCCGGAACCAGTGACGGACCTCACGTCCTGAGTGATTTAAAAAAAATTCCTCTGTGATATATATGTGTGTGTGTGTGCGGAGGGGAGAATGCATTCCATCTGCAAATTGAGTGGCATTAACCGCAACAGCATCTCTTGGTTCCCTGTCACTTTGGGGCTGCTATGAAGCTGCGGCATGCAAAACGCACCCACTCCTGAGATCAACCCATCTTTATGGTGGCACCACATCTTAATGCAAATATGATGCTCTGGTGGGCGCAAGGTTTATCAGGTGAGGCCAGAGTTCAGCCCGGCAGATGTGACACAAATAGTTGTGCGTGACCAATCGTACAACGGTTGTGCCTCAACACCTAGAGCAGCCCGTTGGATCTTTGTGGTGGCACACAAGCTGCCTGCATTCAACCAGCCCTAAGGAAAGTCCCTTTTTTTTGGACTACAACTCCCAGAATCCCTCAACAAACATGCTGGCTGGGGGATTTTGGGAGCTGCAGTCAAAAACAAAGGAACTTACCCAGGTTTGGCATTCAGCTGTCTCACTTCAACTGCACGTCAAGTGATTCTAGTTTTCATCCACTATTTTGTCATTGCATTCTTTCAGCTCAGATATCTCATCCTCCATCCGCTCCTCTGTCATTCGCCGTTCCCTGCATCTCTCCAGTCCAGACACCTGGGTGACACCTTGTGGCCTTCCAGACAATCTCAAAGAGCAACTCCCAGCATTGTCTCAGCATCAGCTGTGCCAGCTAAGGGCTTCTGGGAGCTGCAGTGCCATTACCTCTGGAGAGCCACTTGTTCCTCCTAGGTCCAAAGAGAGGAAATGTGTATAGCCAAGAAACATCCAAGAGGGGTCTTGATGGCGAAAGTTATTAATGAGGAAGAACACACAAGCTACAAGAGGCTGCAATAGTTTGTTTTGGCAGGAGTCTATTGGGAAATGCAACAGTCCAACCCCTCCTTTCTTCTCCCTACTGCTTAGTTAATGGAGCACCGACTGCTTTTGCGGTTGAACTAAGTATGCAGCAAAGGAAGTAAACTGAGGAGCAGAGAGGAACTGGGACATTTTAAGTGCAACTGAAAGTGTGAGACAGCAGAGAATTAGTTACAACATAGTTCTGTTAGCATTTACACTGCACTGAAAGGATGAAAGATTTCATCCAGAGATCCAACACGGCACCCAAATGAGGTAAAAGAGAGTGTTGTTTTGGATGAATCCCACTTCTGTGACTCTTTTCTAAAAGTGCATTAAAGGGTTTGCCCAAGAAAACTGAGAGGGAAGGAATCTTTCTAAAATATTTCGACAGGTCAAAGCTCTGAAACCTCTGGCAATATTCCGCCCCGTCTTCCCCAGTTCCCCCTGCTAAATGAATTGATTGCAAACTACGTTGACACTTTGAATTCAGCTTGCACCCACTGAAGTAAGCTGAGGATGAAGGAGGAAAGTGGAGGGGGCCGAGAGAAGCTGGGACATTTTAAAAGCAGTTGAAAAAGTGGGATGCCCAAGGATTAATCAGGCTGTCCCTGCCAAATTGGAAGAGGGCAAGACTCACCGTGAGGGGCAAAGAGCAAATCACGAAGATGACGGTCATGAGAGCCAGCAAGACGAGGTGGTCCACTTCTTCCTCGCCGCGACTGAACCAACTCTTGCGGCGGCGCTGGGCCACGTTGATGGAGCCGCGCCGCCGGGCCTTCTGCTTGCGGTACATCTGGCAGAGGCTGATGATGACCAAGCCGTTGCAGACAAAGATGGCCAGGATAAGGATGGCCATGAGCGTGGCGTACGAGAGCGAGAAAGCAGCGTCGTGGGGCTTCCCTGTCCCCTTGTCGATGTCCATCTGGACGAAACACCAGGTCCCCGGACAGTACTGCTTGTATTTCCCAATGCCGACAAAGGGCAGACTGCAGAAGAAAGCGCTGAAGGCGTAGATGGTGGGCAGGGAGAGCTTCACCCACCTCCGGATGTTGTGCTGGGAATACAAGTAGGGGTAGCTGATGGCGAGGCACCGCTCCACGGCCATGGCGCAGAGGATCAGCATGGCTGCCTGGCTGAAGAACATCATGGAGAAGGCAAAGAGGTCGCAGAGCCAGCTCTGCCTGTTCACCATGCCCACCAGGGTGGCGTTCCGGGAGTAGGCCACAAAAACAATGGGGCTGACCACGCTGGTGCCCAGCAGGTCAGTGACAGCCAGCCCCGTCACCAGGATGCAGAAGGAGGAGGTCTTGGTGCGCAGCTCTTTCCGGTGGACCCCCAGGATGGTCAAGGCAGCCACGTTGCCCACCACTCCGGCCGCAAACATGAAGGAGCTCAACACCGGGTTGCCATCCTGGTGCAGCTGGGTCATGTTGCTGCAGTCTTTGGGCAGGGAGAGAGGGAAGGGCGGCATGCTGGGGCTCAGAGTTGCTTGCAGGGAGTGCATCGGCACGAAGAGCGCCCCCCAGCAGTGGGGCTTTGGGGAGGGGGAGGGGCGGAGGCGAGGAGTGGGGAGGAGCAGGACTTGGGAGTTTGAGGCTTCTGTCCTCAGGCAGCTGGGAATTTGGAGATGGCAAGGAAAGAGAGCGGGGAACCAGTTTTCCCTCTGTTCCCGGATGACATCCTATGGAAAGAGGCCTGGAAGAAGGTGTGGTCTTCTACCTGGTGAGGAAGAGCCCTCACACCTTAACAACAACAACAACAGCTCTGAGGACTAGCAGCTTAAAAAGTCAGGTGTCTTCCCCGAGGCTGGAAAGGAGTCAATTCAGCTGGATGACCTCTGGGCTTCTTTTCCCAACTCCCTGGAAGCAGCCGAGCCAAAGAGCAAAGAAAGGCTTGGGTTGGTCTTCCGTCCTCCCGTGGCCAGGAATTCCCAGATGCTGCCACCCAAAGGGAGACCTGCTCCGTCCTTCCTCCTCAGGGGGACTGCCAGCCAGCCAAGCAGCAGCGAGTGAGGGCTTCTCCTCCCTGCCGGCTGCTTTTCTCCTCGGTGTGGGTGAGCATCTGGGCTGTCAGGAATCCCCAGTCAGCTGCTTTCAACTTGAGGAGGTAGGCGTGGGGGTGGGAGCTAGTGAAAGTGGGAGGACCCGGGGGGGTGGGACCTGGAACGCCCACCCACCCGCAGGCCCAGCCCAGTGGGTGTCAACACCAGCTGGTTCCTTTTCTCCTTCTTCCACCCAGACACCCACATTCCCTTCCTCTCTCTCCAAAAATAATTGCATGCCAGCTCTCTGACTTGCCCAGCAAGCTGGGGAAAATTCCCGTTTGTTTTTTGGACTCCAGGACCTAGAATCCAAGGGATTTTGGAATCCAAAAAAGGGAACTTTCCCACGTCCTGACTCACGCCTTGCGCAAGCACACAGCCACTCACCAGCCACAATGCATGTGGCATGCATCGGCGGTGCTTCTGCTGGAGAGCCAGTTGTGCAACCCGCCACACTGATGCGACCTCAGCTTGGCCCTTCAAGTAGCTGCCCAAGCAGCTGGAACTAGGGGGAGGAGGACATCCCCAAGCCCACCACCTCCTTGGTTCAGGCTCCGTATTAAGAAGTGCATCCCTGGATGACTAAGATTGCCACTTTGCGGGGAGTACTAGCTAGGGATCCTGTTTGTAAGGTGGGTGGGTGGAAGGCTCAACATCGCCAAGAAGGTTATTAAGTTTGCCCACTGGGAGAACAAATGACTTTCCCCATCTGTAAAGACTCAGCAGTCCCTTGCTGAATACAGATGTTGCAATAAAAGTACTCAGTTCTGTTTCTTGCAAAGATAAATCCCCAAGTGACTTCTGTCTAACGGCTCTTACAAGCACAATGTGTACTTAGAAATGTCCTCTGTATGTTCAGTGTAGCTTACAAGTAAACACACATATAGGATAGATTGAAAGGAGGTTGCACCTGTTGAGTTTCTGTCTAGCCCAACGCTTTCGAAGGTGCCGAATATGGCTTTTGCTGAGAAAGAGCAAGAAGAATAGGGAGTGCCTCTAGCCACTTGTCGCTGGGAACAATAATAGAATGCTGCCACTTCTTCAGCAACTCAGAGAGTGGCCCACTTGCGCTATATGTGCGCTCAGCGCTGATGTGATCAGTGCGGACAGGTGGCTTGCAGGTTTCATGGTATTCATTTGCTAGGAAGGGAGATTCTTGCACCCCCTGCTGGACAACGTGGATAGTGGCACCCAGTTCTACAATTTGGAATACGAAGCAGAGGGGCATTTTGGCAAGACGCGTGTGCTTCCAGGAGCCTAAATACCCCAAATGTGACAGATCTTGGCAGCTAAGCAGGGGCAGCCCTGGTTAGTACTTGGATGGGAAACCCCCGTGGAATACCGGGTGGTGTGGGCTGCATTTCAGACAAAGGAACTGGCAAGACCACTTCTGAGAATTCCTTGCCTGAGAACACCCTGTAAAATTTATGGATTGTTATAAGTTAACAAGCAATTTGAATGTGCACACACAGCCACGCACATGTGTTTCCAGATAGACAACTCCTAGATTTTTTTTTCTATCCAAGGGCAGGATTCCATAGGATGTTGAATGTGGAATCATAGCGCTATAACATTCTGGTGTGGAAACGGCCCTGGTCTCCAAGGGCATAGTCCAGTGCTCAAAGCACTACATCACACTGGCTCTCCTCAGTAGACTATAAACCCCCATGCTGAGCTAGGGGATTCTGGGAGTGGTGATGCAAAAAACATTAACTTCCCCAAATTCCAGGGTGAGATGGATCTTATCTTCCTCACCCTTCAAACGTTGCTCAAGCCTTGGCGGGCCAGCCTCCCCACCCCATCCACACAACAACAGGTAGGGAGATGTGTGCTCTTTGTGCCGGAGACAAACCAGGGTTTAATTGCGCTGCCCTTTCAAGCCATTTAGCTTCCAGCTGAGCATTTTGTCTTAGGAGGGCTGAGAAGGAAGCATACATTATTCAACAACCTCTTTCTCTCTCCCTTTCTCTGCAGTCGTTTTCCAGAAACTGCTCATTTGTCGCTCTCATGGAGGATGTTGTCTTGTCACTAGTGGATCCAAAGCAGCCTGCAGTAAAATGGAGTCAGGAACTTACAAATGCAATGAAACTTTCAAGGCAATGCTCTCACCCTGAGATTTCTTCTCCTTATCTGAAAACCAGAGAAGAGGGGCCAGGCCCTGAGATACGGGAAATCTAGTTATGATGGTAATAAGTGGATAAGCTTTACATGCTCTTTCTGTCTGTTAGGCTGCTATTGAAGATGCAGACTCCAACATGTCATGGATGAAAACTGTGGGCCTTTCCACACTACCCTGTTACAGTGCTATGATTCCACTTTCAACATCCTGTGGAATTCTGGGGTTTGTAGTTTCCTGAGGCCAAAGAGCTCTCTGGGTGAGAATTCAAAAGGCCCCTCCCTAAACTGCAAACCCCAGGATTGCATGAGATGTTGAAAGTGGAATAATAGCACTATAACAGTGGAGTGCGGAAAGGCCCTGGGACTGGGAAGGGCAAGATTCAACCCACTCCTGTCCTTTCCTCTGTGCTGAGCTAGTTCAGTGCAGGCTGCTTTTGAACTCAGTTTGCAACAGCTGAAGCAACCTGAGGGCAAAGGGGGAGAGAGGGAGGAGGAGACAGAAACCGGGACATTTTATAAGAAGCTGAGAAAGTGGGAGGGCGGAGGATTAATTTGGCCTGTGTTTGCCCGGTTGGGACAATTGGAGGGTATGGGAGAAGAGTGTAAGTTTTGTAAAGCTGTAGTTCTTTTAGCACGGCCACGATGCCATGTGGTTTCCCAAAGCTTGGGACGGTTCTGTTTTTGGACTACCACTCCCAGAACCCCCAGCTTGCATGGCCAGCTGTCCGTGTCCTTGCAGCACCAAGCAAAACTATTTCAGCAAATAGATCAACAAGTCTTTATTTTGCAAAAAGGGCTTAGGCTTCGGGATCTTCTGATGCACAAGTCATGTTGGGGCCACTGAGTTTGTTTAATCCTTAAAAGACTTGGGGTGAGAGTCAGTGTGTGTCGGAAGAATGTGAAAATCTCCCCTGTTGGAAGCCTACCTTCTCAGAGCCATATAGGGCTGTGCTCTTTCTCCATGCAGAGGGTGGAGAGTGACCAGCCACAGCTGTGTTGTGACGGATTGCCCCTCTCTTGCCAATGGGATGTTTGGCACAGCCTGCCTGTTACCTAGGCTGTGAAGTTTGTCTAATTTGCCTTCCCATCTGGACTGGCACAACACTCTCTCTTAACATATTAGGAAAGGATCGGTTTATGGGAAGGGAGGCCAACACTTATGGAACGGCTATCGGGCCTGCAGTCCTTCTCCCTTGCAATGCTTAGACAGTTCTCCATGGCTCCAGATCCAAACACAAGGCACGAGCCTCAAGAATGGTGGTGATATACAGTCCAACAACATGTTTTTCCTCCCAGCAAAACGGAGCTCCTGCACTCTCTGGTAACTCCTTCCTTTCTGACTGAAGGATTTATATATGCAAAATTGGCAACTGCCTTTCTTTGGAAGGGCAGTTCGAGCTCTGCTCATTGTCTTTTTGATTTTACGCTCTAGTGACCTCTTCTGGCTGAATTCAGGATTACACAACTGTATCACTTTTTTTTTTCCTCAGAGAATTCTGTTTAACCCTTGCTGGTCACTCCTCTTTACTGCATCCCTGTGGATTCCTGCACTGGTAGGAGTTAGACTAGATGGACCCTAGATGATCCCCTGCAGCTCTGTATTTCCATGTGAATGATCTGGATGCTCCCCCCCTGCCAAATACCCTTCAGCTGTCCTGATTTGGCAAGGACAGTTGAGATCAATCTTCTTCTGTCATTTCACTTTTTCAGTGGCTTTTAAAATGTCCTGGTTTTCCTCTCTTTTCCTCCTGCTTGCTTTCTTTGTCCCTGGCTTGCTTCAGTTGCTGCAAACTGAGTTCAAAGTGCAAAAGCAGTTTGGACTCCATTAACTCAGCAGGGGGAGAAAAGAAGAGGGCAGCAAAGTCTTGTCCTTCCCTGTAGGCTCAGGCAAAAGCAAACTGCTGCGGCCTCGCCGAGCTTTCTCATTCGTAACTTTTGCCATCTTGCCCACGCTCTGATGTTGCTTGGCCACACACGGCTCAGCTTTCACCTGCGAAATATGTCGGAGGGTATTAAATTGAATGGCAGAAATGGATGCAGATGATCAAAACCCAAACATACACCTCACAAGTGTCAAAGACGCAGGAAGGGGCCAACCGAGGAGTCTGCTTGCAGCCAGGAAATCCCGGTTGCCGGCAGGAGCAGAGAGTACAGCAGCCGTTCGGAGGGAGAGATCAAAGTGGCTGCGCTTGCAAGAAACGTCAGAATCCCTCTTCATCGTGGGAAACGGAGCCAAGCAGGGATTTGAAAGGGCATGGACCCCAAACCCTTTTTTGGAACTTTGTGCGATGGCTCAGGGCCACAAGTGTAACCAGTGGCTGTGTTTTTCAAGTCAAGAAGCCCCGAGGGAGCTATTTGCAGAGGCCAAGCAAAGAGAAAGAAAAGGAAAAACCCAGCTTGTTCCCTCTTTCTCTCTATTTTGAAACAGGGGAAAACGCCAGAGCTTGGGAAAATGATTTTGGGGGATGACGAATTCTAGAAACATTAAATGTGACATAAAGATTTCCTATCCCTTGGCCCAATCGTTAATCAAAATAGAGTCGGTAGTTCAGAGATAATAATAAGATTTGGAATGACAGCCATAAAGAAACTAGACAAGATCTCAGGTTTTAAGACATAGCAATAAGGCCATGTCTGCACTACACCGTCGTAGTGCTATTATTCTGCTTTCAGCCTCCTGTGGAATCCTGGGGTTTGCAGTTTAGGAAGGGGGCCTTGAGGATGGTCTTTGAGGCCCCTCCCTAAACTGCAGACCCCAGGATCCCGTAGGAGGTTGGAAGTGGAATAATAGCACTGTAACAGTCTAGTGCGGAAATGGCCTGAGTGTTAGATCTGCCAGAGGAAGTTCTCCCTGTTCAGTCTAAATACAACTGTCCATCAGAACGGTTAATGGTGGGCTATTTCACTTTCCCCAGCCGAGACCGTATTTAAACTAATCATTTTAAGTTTGAATTGAAAACCTCTTTCTGTTAATTGTCTTCCGGCAGTACGCTCTGACTAACTCACTGCTCATGCCGGCTTTGCCATCTTTGACCTTCTCTTTATCTCCGCTATTAGGCTTGTAATCTTGAATTATCGTAACAATCCACTTATTTGCTTAATGTTCATTAAAGCTGTAATGTTTGGTCACATTTATTTTTCGGTTGCAAGAAAGCATTCAACCAGCGATTTAGCAAATTATGCCTCCGCCCCCAGCAAGCATTAGAAATACAACATCAGAAGAAAGAGGTACGAAAAAACCTGACCGGCAGTGATGTGTAAAAGCGATAAACCATGAGAAAGGACTCATTTATTATCAAGGCCTAAAGTTTTCTGTGAAAACCAGTATGGCAGCGAGATGACATCCCTGTGCAGAAAAGGGCATTCTTGCATAGAAGATGGATATTTTTGTGCAGGATTGAACTGTTAATAGTCCTTGAAAACAATGTAGTTTTTGGGAACTTTGTGACAGCAGGAACAAGAAGAGTCAGATTTTTCACTGTTGCGTAATGGAGCAAAATTTACAAAGATGGGCACATTACAATATCCGCAAGTTTTATCCCTCAAGACCGTCTCTGTGCTTCTGGTATTATTTCGTCCACATTTTTTGACATCCCCAACAGTCCCTGCGGCTTCTCAGCGCTTACAAAATTGCTTCTCGGATCCAGCAAATTTGCCGTCCGTGCAGCAGACTCTTAATGGGACCCAATGGCCTTTACAAATACAGCAAAATGAGGAAGGAACCGGCCTCGACTTCCTCCAGATATTGTTCCATAATCTGGATGCTGTGATTTGCTTTCCTCCATTGCTTGCATATCTTGATTTCTTTTATGGGAAATTAGTAAATCTTATTTAAAATCCATCTGTTCCATCCAACTCTCTGCTCAGCGGTATCATTACAGGAACTGCTTAATTCTCACAATTTTTCAAATCTATCTAAGTCTCACGGGGTGTAATTATGGGCCACAGGAATAAGAGCATTGTCACCCCAATTTTCTCCCCAATGGAATTTTCCTTTGAGGCCCCTCCCTAAACTGCAAACCCCAAGATTCCATAGGGTGTTGAAAGTGGAATAATAGCACTATAACAGGCTAGTGCGGAAATGGCCTGGGAGCCATTGCCCAAAGCAAATAAATAAATAAATCTAATTTTTCTGAGCTCTGCTAGCTTGTGAGTAAAAGTGGTGGAAGAGGACATTTCTCTCTTTTCTTAATAGCTTCCATCTGCCTGGGTGATTCATGCAAATACTTTCCCAGCTACCTCACAAGCTTTCTACAAAGAAAAAAAATTTTTTTTGCCCCTTGTTACCGGCTGGCCTCCTGCCCCTTGTGATGTGTTGAGAAGGAAAATGTGTTTCTGAGGGATTTACTGACAGTTAAATCTAGACCAAAGGTCAGAAATCAACTGCATTTCAAAATGTGTGTGTTTGCCAAGTTGTCCTCCAACTCATCACAAAACCGTTTCTCCTCCGTCGGAAGAATTGAATGCTGCTTGACATTGGGAGGAAGCAGGACCAAAGAGAGACCTTTCCCTTAGAATTCGTACTCCGTGTGGGATTTTGGGAGATCCTCTGGGATCCTTTCTCCGGAGAAATGAGACTTGCTTGCGGGTGAGGTGAATCAGGCCGTTTCCGCACTACACTCTTATAGCGCAATTATTCCACTTTCAACATCCTATGGAATCCTGGGGTTTGTGGTTTAGGGAGAGGCGTTGAGAATTCTTAGCCAGAGAGCTCTTTTGAATTCCACAGGACATTGAAAGTGGAATAATAGCACTATAACTGTGCAGTGCGGAAATGGCTTCCATCCTACCACTTTCACGGGCTCTGTCGGTAAGGAAGCCTTCTGGGTGGCAGCTCCCAGATGGCGGAATTCCTTCCTACCGGAGATGCGGTTAGCCTCCGCCCTGCTCTCTCCCTGTGTTTTGTAAGCCGCTTTGAGCGACTTCTGTTTTGGGAGAGGAAAAGCAGAGGCGTGTGCTGGTGGAAGAGGAGGTGGCATCACATTTTGCTGGCGCTCCCGCCCAGCCGGGCAAGATGGGCGTCGAGGTCCGGGACAGATCCGCTGTATCTCTCGAGCAGGTCTTTGGACGGAGATCTCAGCAGAAAGTTCAAGAGCCGGACGGAGCCAGCAATGAAGTTACTGGCCTGATGATCAAGGAAAAATGGCAAATTAACAGACGCTGATTGAATCCTGCGGGGTGGATCAGAGGCTATTATTTGCTCATTGTTGGGAAAAGAAAGGATGCTCTTTAATTATACTCATCCTGGAGTCAGGAAGAGGTGAATGTAAAATAGGAGTGGGGATAATGGGGCCACATGTGCCCCCCGAGGCTGCTTTTCCAGCCCCCCCAGCTATTACCTGTCAAAGAAGGAATGAATAGTGTCCCCTCAAAGCCTTCCAGAGAAGCAAGTTTCCTTTTAAATAAGGTTCATTCCCTCCACCTCCAGTTTAGCAGAAGCGGATATTCTGCAGGATTGGAATCTCGGCTCGGTCATGGAAACCCCGCTGGGCGCCGAGGGGCAAGTCACACTCTCTCGGTCTCCGAGGAAGGACATGGCAAAACCCCTCTGAGCAAATCTTGCAAAGAAACCCTTGTGATAGGGCGACCTTAGGGTCACCATAAGTCAGCAACGACCTGACGGCACACAACAGCGATGGCAACAACGCTTTTGTTGCTTTACAGCACTGTTTTTTAAAAACTTCTCTGTTATTCTTAATTGCACGTTTCTGCATTTTTTATTTATTTATTTATTATATTTATATGCCGCCTTTCTCCCGGTCAATAATAAATAAATAGTTTTGATTGCATTATAACGTCAATTTTGGAATGGTACAAGTATACCTTATTTAACAAACCCCTGACAAAGAAGTTCCTTTCTATGCCCTGTTTTCCTCCTTGTCGTCTGTCGTCCTGTCTGGGAATTCTGGGAGATATCGTCAAAAGGATTTAAATTTCCAAGCTCTGTTGTGTGAGTCCAAAAGGCAAAGAAGGAGGAAGTAAATTGCTTTCTTGATTTAGGTCACTGCTGGAACAACACCCCTGGGACCCCCTTGATCCAAAAAACAGAGCGGCCGGTCAGACTCGTAACCTCAGCTCGGTTGGCATCCTCTCGCAGCTGGAGAACGGGTGGACTTGCGCTTCAGTGCTTGGATTAATTCCTAGCTGTGGACTACAGCTCCCAGAATCCTCCAGCAAGCATGGCAAAGACATGGGGGGCGGGGTTGTAGTCTGAACCAGTAACTTTTTCTGAGCTGTGCAAGGTAGTTTTAAAGTACAAGTATACCTCAGTTAACAAAGAGGATGGGTTGCTGGGCACTGCTTCTTTGAGAGAAAATTTGGAGTGACGTAAGACTGTAGGATATATGTGTATAACCACAGAAAAGATAGTTGGAAGTCACTTTTAGACAGATTTGTAGTTTGTATAGTAGTATAATTGGCTCCTAGGGAGAGATCAGGCTGGATTTGCTCTAGGGCCATTTCCGCACTTGACTGTTATAGCGCTATCATTCCACTTTCAACATCCCATGGAATCCTGGGGTTTGCAGTTTAGGGAGGGGCCGGCCGGCCCCTCCCTAAACTGCAAACCCCAGGATTCCATGGGATGTTGAAAGTGGAATGATAGCGCTATAACAGTCAAGTGCGGAAATGGTTTAGGACCACTTTGTTTGCCTTTTTAGCAGTCCAAGTATCCATGGAACTCTCCTCCAGCACCGCATTTCAAATAAGCTGATTTTGTGTGTAAAACCATTTGCGTCTCCGTATTTACCCCCGTGTTTGTTTATTTGTTTAAAAGTCGTTTTCTCTCATTAATGACATTTCTTAAAAACTCGAAACCCCTGCTAGACTTTTTTGCGGAAAGAAGAATAAAATAAGTTGGTAACTTTCGGTTTTTATGATTAGAAAGAGCAGGTTTGGTGAAAAGAAAAGTTATTTGCTGGAATAACTGTTTCCTCTTTTTTTTCCTTTTTCTTCTATTTCTCTTCTGTGTGTCTTAATTTTTATAATATTATATTTCAGGGTTTTTTTCGTTGTTTCTTTTTCTCTCTAATCCCTGTAACTCTATAACTCTTTGCAACTTTTAATGTGTTTTTTTTTTTTAAAAAAAATCTTCTTAATTATTATTTTTTTAAACCTTTTCTCCTCAGCCTGAATGCCAGACCTGTACGTGGCAGGGAAGCTTCCGCTCATGAGCCTTTCGGATGAGAAGAAGAGCAGCCAGTAAGAATTTCTTTAAAAAGGCTTTGGAGCTCCCGGATGAACAGGAGACCCAGGGCTTTTTGCAGGGCATGTCTTCTGCTTCTAAGCTCTGCTTCCTTCCCTAGGGACCCTCGGAAAAGGAGAATTTCAACGTCATTAACAGGAGAGAATGTCTTCCATCCCGGAATACGCTAAAGGGAATGACAGTAAATTTAAGTCCAGAGGGACTGCTCGCCAAGACAGCGGATCTGAGGCACGGTCCAGAAATGGAGAGGGCGGGGTGCGGTGGGGAACAAAGAAAAAGATTTCCAAGCGGGATGCTCTCAGAGAAATGTTTGAAGAGAGGCCAGATGCAGGATGGAGCAAGCCTCTTTTCTGCTGCTCCAGAGACTAGGACACGGAGCCACGGCGTCGAGCCCCAGGAAAAGCGATTCCGTCTAAGCTTTGGGAAGAACTTCCTGACGGTAAGAGCAGTCGACAGTGGAACCCCCTGCCGCCTCAGTGGAGTGTGGTGGAGTTTCCTTCTTGGGAGGTTTTTCGCGAGAGGCTGGATGGCCATCTGTCAACGGGAGGGCTTTAATTGTGTCTCCTGGCATGGCAGGACAGGGGTGGACTGGATGGCCCTGGGGTCTCTTCTAAATCTTCAGTTCTATGATTCTATGAATTTTGAAATACATTAAAAGTTACCAAGAGTTGCAGACTTGGAAGGAAGGAAGGAAGGAAGGAAGGAAGGAAGGAAGGAAGGAAGGAAGGAAGGAAGGAAGGAAGGAAGGAAGGAAAAGTTACTTCCAGTCTAGGGCCATTTCCGCACAACACTCTTATAGCGCGATGATTCCACTTTCAACCTCCTATGGAATCCTGGGGTTTGCAGTTCCGGGAGGGGCCGGCCGGCCCCTCCCGGAACTGCAAACCCCAAGATTCCATAGGAGGTTGAAAGTGGAATCATCGCGCTATAAGAGTGTCGTAGGCCATGCACAAGCGTTATATCCAGCCGATGGCAGCAGAAACAAGAGTTGCACATGTAGAACTACTGAATGCGTGGTAGCCCATTACACTGCGCACAGCAGCATGTGAATGTTCATTGCACGGCATACTGAATCTTCACAGCAGACTATCGACAATGCGCTTTCCTCCTTGTCCCTATACATTGTGCCAAGCTGGTCTTCCCTTTCTAGGTTGCATAATGCCAGCGTTAACACAGTTCTACGGGATCCCGGGATCTGTAGTCACACAAAGTATGTAGAATTCTCCACATACCCCAAAAACTACATGCCTACTACAAATCCCAGCATTCCTTAGGAGGCAGTCCTTTAAAGTGGTATCGTACTGGTATCACTGTGCGCGGAGTCCTGGAGATGGAATTCCTGGGGCGGGGGAAGGTTTTGTGGGAGTTTGAGGATGGTGGAAAGAAAAAAAGAGACACCCAAAAGAGATCTCAACACATTTATTGGAACAACCGGCTCAAAGACAGTCCAAGGAGATTTCTTTTTCTCTAACCCGAGCTTGGAATTCCTGGAGGAAAGGATGAATGCAGCCTCGTTCCCACCTCTCTTCAGTCAGTGGGGTAACTATAGTGGGGCAGTACTGCAGCCAGGACAAGTTTATTTTGGCAGCAGTGAGGGCTAGTAACTTGGTTGTTTGCTAGTGAAAGCTGAGATAGTTCAGATGGTGGATGGGATTGTGGATTCTGCACAACATAGTCAGCAGTGCTGCGTATTCTGACCAGATGGAGAGTTGAGGAGAGAGGCGGGTTAGAGAAAAACAAAGATGCCCTGCAGGGATTAGTGTGCTAAAATGGTAACAGAGCTATCACCTAAAATCTGATGGGCGGCTACCATCTAAAGGACACAGACAGACACACACACACGCACACACATTTTTCTCCCTTCACATCCCTGTTTAACTCCAGGGTTTCTTTGCTGCTTCCTGCTTGGCATAAACATGTCAAATGAAGATCCAAAAACAAAAAAGGTGCACCCAAGCCTGGAAGTAGGAGAAGCATCTGGGATCTTCCTCCCCCAATCCTGGGCTCACAGCACGATGCAAAAGAGCCGTTTCTCGCGGAAGGGGTTCTCCGAAGAAGGCACCGGGGTCACCAGGGGGTCCTCTTTGGCATGGGCTTCACAGTAAGCCAGAAGGTCAGCCGCTGCCTTAGAAACCTGCCGTGGAGAACACGGAGGGAGAAAAACGAAGGTTCCAGAGTCAGGGTTAGCGCGCATGCGTTTGTAGATGGACTGCTACATTGCATTGCTCATGGGGTGGCCCTTGGCGACTGCTCACTTTACCTCTTAATGGGGTAGAAGGCAGAGATGCACCTTTGTACATGTACGCGCATCTCTGAGCGACAAGAGAACAGGTCAGAAAGCCTACCTTCATGCGATCAATGTTAACTTCTAATTTCAGCTGCTCCACTGTCTTACGAGCTTCAGCAATCTTGGCCATGTTGTTGGACATTATTACCCTTCGCCGGCGTGGCTTGGCCTTGCTGTCAATGGATTGGCAGGGAGACAAACAGGCAGTAAATACATTCATCCATCTGTACAATAACACACATAAAGCCAACACAAACCAGCTAGTCTTTGACACAGCGTGCTCTCCCAGATGAGATGTTCACATTAGCTATTATTTAAAAATACCAAGCCCCAGTGGTTATCCACCCTTTAAAATACACACACATACCAAAAGTATAGGGGAGCCAGCATGGCCTACTGGTTTGAGTGTTGCACTAGAAATCCCAGAGACCAAGGTTCGAATCCCCACTCAGCCCTGGTGACTTTGGGCAAGTCGCACTTTCTCAATCTTAGAAGAAGGCAAGGACAAATTACCCAGAATAAATGTTGCTAAGAAAACCTTCTGATAGGGTCTCAGTCACACAGAACAGAACCACTGCTCCATAATTTGTCTGCCTTGTATCTTTTTATCAGTTTCATAGTAGGCCCTAAATTCAGTTGTTAGCATACCCTCCAGTATTTCACAAATGAAAAATGGGACACGTGTGGGCAAGCAACATCCGAGTTTGTTCAGGGTAAGAGAGGCTGCAGCCGTTTGCTTTTGCCTGAGTCTACGGGGAAGGGCAAGACTCTGCCCCCTCTTCTCTGTTCCACTTTCCTGAGTTAATTGAATACAAACCGTTTCTGCACTTTGAACGCCGGCCATTTACGCGCTGCACTGTCATAATGCTATCATTCCCCTTTCAACCTCCTGTGGAATTCTGGGGTTTGTAGTTTCCTGAGGCCAAAGAGCTCTCTGGCTGAGAACCCTAAACTGCAAACCCCAGGATTCCATTGGAGGTTGAAAGGGGAATAATAGCACTGGAACAGTGTATTTTCTGCAGCTGACGTCAACTGAGTATGACGTGGGAAAGCGGGAGGAGGAATTTTAAAAGCAGCTGGAAGAGTGGGAAGGTAGAGGATTTATTGGGATCCTCCCTACCAAATCAGGATAGTTGGAAGATATGGCGAAGGAGTGCCTCTCTCTATGCACACTTGCTCCAGGACTGTGATCTGTGGAGAGACCCTTCCTCCCCGTCCCACCAGCAAGGGCAATATGATGGGTAAAGACACAGGGGTGGGCTTCCTTGGCTGGGCCACCCCACTCGTGGAACACTCTCCCCTTGGAGGCCCAACTGGGGCCAGCATTGTTTTCTTTCCATGCCTTTCCACGCCTGATCAAAACATAACTTTTTATTAAAGCTTTTGGGGCTTAATTTACTTTTCAGCATGTTGCAGTGTTTAAAAACCCTCTCATCTTCTCTGATTTCTTTAATGTGTTTATCTTAATCTTGTTTATCGATTGCTTTTCTTTAATTTGGAATTGTCGAAGTTGTAGATATTGTTTCAACGGCGTGCTGCCCTGAGATCTCAGGAGAAAAGGCTGGGAAGCAGAAATGGTGGATTAAATAAGAGATCAATCATAAAGCTTCGAGGAGGAGCTCTTCGCCCAGCGGGGCTTTCCGGCCCCTCATGAAAAAGAAACAGAAAAGGGGGAAAAATCCACCACATGTCCCAGAGCTCTAAAAGTTAAAGAACAGAAGATCCCAAAGGCAAGCCGGGTTACGATGAAGGGAAAGCGAATGGCATGGCGTGATAGACATCCAGCGGGAAGCCAAGGACCTGCGCCACGATCCAAGAGGAAAGACAGTGAGCTACCCTGCAGGGAGAGCGGCGGGAGGGCAGGGGGCAAACACAACTAATTAGCCCCCTTCTTTCCACTTCCCTCCGGCTCCTGACCCTCATCAGTCATGTTCAAAGCCGTCGGCTAATTGCAGAGCCCTCCTGCAAGGCGGAAAGAAAGGTTACTGCCGGCAGAGAAGATGAAAAGCATACAGAGAAGCGAGAGGGTTCCGGTGGGTGGGTTTGGGAAGAAGGGCAGGAGAAAGGAAGAACGCTCACTAGACCCTATGTTGAAGGTCACAAACCGGTCCGTTGCCTAACAGGCTCTCAGTGCCCCTGAGCATGTGCTGAGTTATTTTGCTACCCCAATGAGCCCCATGCCCCAAGAAGCTCTACATCACGGAAACTTGAGGAGTCAAAAAATTTCTGTCTTCCAGGCCATTTCTGCACTAGAGCGTTATAGCCCTATGATTCCACTTTCAACATCCTACGGAATCCTGGGGTTTGCAATTTAGGGAGGGGCCTTTGTGCTGACACTGTTGTGAGCAGACACGCAAAGGTCAGGCTGCACAAGGAGGCCAGGGGTTGTATCTCTGCTTACCGCTCCGCATCCCCGAGGAGCAACCAACTTGCCAAGGTGCCCGCCCATGCCAGCTGTGCCCCAGCCTTTCCAAGCTTGGTGGCTGCTCCTGAGGGTAATCTCATCTCCAAGCAGGTAAATATCAAATGGGATGGGCTGTTACGGTCAGGAAGGACCGGGAACAGTGAGACTGCCCCACCAAAAACAGCCTCCAATGTTGCAAGGTGCTGCACTCCCTAAAATAACACAGCCTTGGGTCAACTTTCAGAAACCAGCACAAATCCAGTAGATTGAATTAGAATATCTGATCCAGAGCACCCATGAGCCTTAATTAAGCCTTGGTTGAAGTCATACTCCCAAGCCACTGTTGCCTGTCTATTAAAATTAGTTTCTTAGTGAATATAGCACTTAAAATAGGTACAGTTTGGGTTCACGTGATTTTTTTGTCCTCTGATTTCCAACCACACCTCTGGAAAAAATATCTCGACGAAGCCCAGGATAGTATTTCAAAAAGGGAGAGGGGAGATTGATTAAAATGTGGAGATGGTAGCCTTTCGAATTAGACTCTCCAAAAGGTTTCATTGTTGTTCTGTACCTTCAAGCTGTTTCAGACTTATGGTGATCCTAAGGCAACCCTATCAGGGGGTTTTCTTGGAAAGATGTGTTCAGACAGCCTTTGCCTTTGCCTTCCTCTGAGGCTGAGAGAGTGGGACTTGCCCACTGTCAGCCAGTTGGTGTCCATGGCCGAGCTAGGATTCAAACTCCAGAGTTGTAGTTCAACGCTCAAACCACTCCATCACACCGCCTCGCTCCAAAAGGTTTAGCCAGATAAGGTTCACTAATTGTACTATCATTTCCCTTGACCTAGACAAAATATTCTTATTGGTGCACTTTTTAATTTTATTTTTTATTATATTGCATTTCAGCTTTCTATCTTTTCTTTTTTTTCCTCTTGCCTTTTAACTCTTAAAGTATTTCTTTTTTAAAAAAAATGATTATTATCGGTATTCGTTTGTGTATAGGACACACCTGTGCATAAGACGCACAACGTTTATACACTGGCAAATACTATTTGCTGGCATATAAGACATAGCGGTGTGTAAGATGCACTCTGTTTTCAAACAGTACTTTTTTGGAGGAAAAGTGAGTCTTATACGCCAGCAAATACAGTATTTAAAAAATACGATGCTGATCTCACCAAGGTCAGCTCCAGCAGGTCAGTTCCTAAATTCTCAGAATAATTTTAGCTAAGAAGCAACATTCAACCCACACTCAAGCCCAGCAAAAAAAGGGCACAGGGGGACCGCTCCGTCTCCTACCTGTTGACCGACGGACGAGTCCTCCGGTAAACTCTTCCCTCCCGGTTGCGGTCTGGAATGAGCAGCTGCCGGCTGCTGCCACCTGGGCATCCAGCACCGAAAGGAGGGAGGGGAGAAAAGGAGCCAGCTCCCTCCCCACCCCAGGAGACCTGGCTTCATTGGAGAGCTGCTTCGGGCGCAAAGGGAGGGCTGGAGGGAAGGAAAGCAGGCCAAAGCCTTCCAAAGCAAAGGGGGCTGAGTTTCTCATTTTGGGGGGGTCTCTGTCCAGCCCCTGTGGCTTCCCAGCTGTCTCGTTCGAGAATGAGGTACGGCTCCCAGCCTCCCCAAGAGTTCTTTCAGTGCCAACTGCTGGCGTACATCACTGCTATTGCATACCCTCCAACTGTCCTCATCTGGCAGGACGGTTCCCATTAATCATTCCCACTTTTTCCAGCTGCTTTTAGAATGCCCCAGTTTCTCTCTCTCTTGCATTTCCCCCCTGTATCCTCAGCTTCCTTCAACTGCCGCAAACGGGGGCCGTTTCCGCACTAAAGCGTTACAGCGCTGTTAGTCCGCTTTCGACATCCTATGGAAATTCCGGGGTTTGCCTCTAAGGCCCCTCCCTAAACTGCAAACCCCAGGATTCCGTAGGATGTTGAGAATGGGAAAATAGCACTATAACACTCCAATGTGGAAATGGCCTGGGTTCAAAGTGCAAAAGCAAAATGCAAAGTGCAAAAGTCATTTGCACTCAATTGACCCAGGCCGTTTCTGCACTACACTGTTACAGAACTGTTATTCCACTTTCAACATCCTGTGGAATTTTGGGGTTTGTAGTTTCCTGAGGCCAAAGAGCTCTCTGGCTGAGACTTCTAAATGTCTCTCCCTAAACTGCGCTTATTTTTTGGCACTTAAGCCATGTTTTGTCATTGTTTTCTTCTTCTTCTTTTCCCCCCCCTTACTACTGAAAATCCATTAGTGATGGAAAGGCAAAATAAGAGGGCCTTTTGAAGCGGTAGGAGCTCTCCAGCTGACAGCAAAGTCTGGACGGGATGGTTTAGACATCTTGTTTTGTTTCATTCCTGTGTGCAGTGCTGTCTCTGTCCACAGTGAGGGGTCAGACGCAAAGGAATAGAGCAGCCGCAGAGGAGCTCTGGGGAAGACAGAAAAGGCATAAAAAATGCAAATAAAAATATATTGGCATAATCATATACGGAAATTAAACATGCAAACAGCCCAGACATGCGTGAAGTTTCCTTCTGGCTGCCTAAATTTGCCCTCCCCTACACCGTAAGTTGGAAAATACTTGAAGCCACACCATCGCAGCAACTGCTTTCTGGGTTCTATAGGGTCAGATATACTTGAATATTGCAGACGCAAATCACAGTTTAAACCCAGTGTGTATGTGTAGACATTCAGCCCTCCACATTCTCTAGCGTTAGGGGCACAGGACTGCTGCAAAAGTGGGAAAATTGCAAATATCAAAATGTCTGTGAGGAGGAAGCCAAGGCATAGTGGGGAAAGCAGGCGCCTAGGGCCCATTTCCGCACTAGACTGTTATAGCGCTATCATTCCACTTTCAACATCCTATGGAATCCTGGGGTTTACAGTTCAGGGAGGGGCCGGCCGGCCCCTCCCTGAACTGCAAACCCCAGGATTCCATAGGATGTTGAAAGTGGAATGATAGCTCTATAACAGTCTAGTGCGGAAATGGCCCAGGTCAGGGAAAGGGGGCGGGTTGGCATGATGCCCCTACACTTCCTCTTCTCACCCATCTCTTTCCTTGGGTATGGAAGGAGCATCAGGAAAAGGTTTGTGGTGCTGAGACATTGAAATGCAAGTCATCCCAAGCTGGCCAAGCAGCCGCTGGGGGAGGAGAAGGACCAGAGGTGAGTTTTTAAAGGGCTGTTTGACCCAACTGAAGCTGCCAGGAGGGAAGGTTGCCCCAGAAAAGAAGCACTGGGGTGGGGTGGGGGGCAGGGGTTGGAGAAATTCGCAAATAAATCTGTGAAAGTCAGACCTGCAAATGTGGAGATCCAACTGTATATAGCACTGAAAGAAGAAACGATATGTTAAATTTGACACTTAGTTGTTGTCCCCAAAGTTCCCTCCATCCAACGAGATGCCAGTGTAGGATGTGACTGCAGGATTCTTCTGCCTGTGCTGCAACATTCTGTTGCAACCTTAAAGCGTTAAATTAAAAAAAAAAAATACAGAATAGATGCAAATGCGACAAAGAAGTTCCACTATGAGCAATTTACCCTTTGTTCCCTCCTAAATAAATAACTGAAAGCCCCACTCTGCTGCTTAGCAGTGGCAACTCCGGCTTCTTTCTGCCTCTGGCTCTCCCTCTCTTTCCAAACTCAGCTAGTAAGTACAGCCCTCTTTCTTTGGGTTTCTGCACACACTGGAGCAAACCAAGAGCCTTTCCGCACTACACTGTTATAGGGCTAGTACTCCGCTTCCAACATCCTGTGGAATTCTGGGCTTTGCCGTTTACTGAGACCAAAGAGCTCTCTAGCTGAGAATTCTAAATGCCTCTCCCTAAACTGCAAACTCCAGGATTCGATAGGATGTGGAAAGCGGAATAATAGCACTATAAGAGTGTAGGGCGGAAAGGCCCTGAGCGTATGGAAAGGCATCAGGCAGCCAAGGAAGATGGAAGAAATGGTCAATCTCCTAGGAAGGTTCAGTCGCTAACCGGACAGTTCTTACAGACCAAGTCTGCAGCAGAATTTCGCCCTCCATTTTGGAGAATGTAGGCCCTCATCTGAGAGAACCCGGTAGGTCGCGGCGAAGCTGTGCTGCTTTGTTAGGGGAAACTCTGCCGCTCAGTGTGGCATCTGATTGAGTCCAGATGGAATCCTAGTTCCTTTGACCTGATGTCATGCCTGTGCGGGAACACGCATGCACACACACACACACACACACACATTTGTGAGGTAGTCGCCTCCTGACTCTAATTTCACCGGCTCCTATGTGGCAGCTGTGATAAGGAAGCCAAAGGGCTAAAATTAACCCCAGGCAAAACTTAAAAATAAATCCTCAGGCCAGGGTCTGGAAGAGATCAGGGGGAACCCAGACACCGGGAAGGGATCTGTGCGCACGCAAGCTCAGTGCAGTTTGGAGAAAAGTAAAAGACAGATTGCAGGCAGAATTAAAACAGGGCGTATAAAGCCAGCATGGTAGTGGCTTGAGCATTGGACTACGACCCTGGAGACCGAGTTTTGATTCCCCGCGTAGACACGGAAACCCACTGGGCGACCTTGGAGGTGTAACATACTCTCAGCCCCACTGAAAACCCCATGATAGGTTCACCGTCTGGTCACCGTAAGTCAGAAATGACTTGAAGGCACACAGCAGCAACAACGCAGGGGAGGAAACACACTTGCCCTTTAACCTAGCAGCTGATTAAGAATAAGTCAAAAGCTTGGTCGCTAGCCCCCTACTCATCAGCTATCCGAAACTGGCAGCGGGAGTGTCGGTTAACTCATGTCCTTCTACTTTTTCAGCCGCTCGTAAAATGTCCCAGTTTCTCTCTCCTCCGTCCACATTCCCCTCTAGACTTCGGGTTCCTTCAATAGCTGCAGAGTTCAAAGAGCAAAAGTAGTTTGTGGTTAACTCAGCAAGAGGGAGGGGAGAGGTGGGGACGAAATCCCCGCCCTTCCCAGGAGGCTCAGGCAAAAGCAAACTGCTGCAATCTCTCCTAGCTCATGGGTTCTTCCTCATAAATAACCTTTGTCATCCAGACTATGCTCTGACTTTGCTTGGCCACATGTGTCCCGGTGTTCATTTCTGAAACACTGGAAGATAGGCAGGCTCCTGGGCGGATTAAAGCCCTCGCTGGCCAAGGAGCCTCACGTCAAGGAGAGAGGAAAAAGGAAAACGGGGAGGGGTGGCCCATCCTGAACCGCACACCTCGACTCTGACTTTGCATTTCTGGTTTGCAACTAGCCAGAATATGAGCTCTTTGCCAGAAGAAGAGGACATCACCAAACCCCATCTGATCTTGGAAGCTGGCATATAGCCTCCCACATCTCGCAGAAGAAAACCGGGGACAGGTGTGGCGTAGCAACATCAGAATATGGTCAAGAGGGCAAATGAGGAAGAACACGTAAGCTAGGAGAGGCTGCGGTGGTTTGCTTTTGCATCAGCCTACTGGGAAGGGGAAAATTTTTACTCTTCCTCTTCTCTTCCCCCAACCGAGTCAAATAAGTGTAAAGTATGTTTGCACTCTGAACTCACGCTACTGCCACACTAGACTGTTATAGCGCTATTATTCCACTTTCAACATCCTATGGAATCCTGGGGTTTGCAGTTTCGGGAGGGGCCGGCCGGCCCCTCCCGAAACTGCAAACCCCAGGATTCCATAGGATGTTGAAAGTGGAATAATAGCGCTATAACAGTCTAGTGTGGAAATGGCCTCAATTTGCAGCCACTGAAGTAGGCTGAAGACAAAGGGAGAAGGAAGAGAAAGAAACCGGGGCATTTTAAAGGGAGTTGAAAAACGGGGATGACAGCTTGAATTGTCCCTGCCAAACTGGAACGGTGGGCGGGTATGATATCTCTCCAAATGTCAGTTTCTGCTTTTCTCTCCAGAAACTATTTGCTCACCAGCAGCACCTGAAAAAGTTCTTTGGGGGATTACAGCTGAGACGGGAGATACATTCAAAATAGTCAAGATTTTCTCCCATTTCCCCACGTCGATCCCCCCGCTCGCCGGTGGAGTTCTCTCTCTCTCGCACAGCCTCCTCCCTTGCTCGGCTCATCATCAGCCAACTCTTTGGCGATTCGAGACGCCGGGTCTCTCCTGTCATCCTTCCGGTACCAGAACTGGCTGGTGCGGTTGCCATGGTGACAGGACAGCGAGCGCCAGCATCCTTGAAGTTGTGGGTGAAAAATACATACGTGCGAGTACTTTAGCCCGCACTGGGTGTCATCCGTCTCCTGTGAGAGACAGTGCGCGTGCATGCTCATGGGAGCGTGTGTACAAACACACACGGGGATGGAGAAAAACTCCTTTCCTCAGGGGTGCAGCTGGGGGGGAGCTTAATAAGGGCATTGCAACCCCCAAACATGAATTCTGCCCCCGTCGAGTGAAATTTTTCTTCGGTCTCCACATTTCTAGCATTGCAGCGAGTTGGAGCATCACTTGAGCCCTTGGATATACGGTTGAGGCATCCAAAGCAAAAGGGCAGGCAGAGTGATCCAGGAAAGGCAGACACAACAAATAAAGGAGTTGCGGACGTGAATGATTTTAGCTGTCTCAGCTTCTGAAATGCCAGACATTTGGGGACTGAAGGAAATTGGGCGAGAGAACTTGCTATTTGGAGGGGGCGGTGCCCTTATTTTGCTCCCACCGAGTACATCCCTGCCGTTCTCGTGTGTTCTGGAACTTTCAACAGCAGCACTTTCATCATCAGGAATGATGAAAGTGAACATAGAAACACAGAGCTGGAAGACACCCAAAGGCCATCCATTCCAACCCCATTCTGCCATGCATTCCTGACAGATGGCCATCCAGCCTCTGTTTAAAAACCTCCAAAGAAGGAGACTCCACTGGACTTCCAGGTAGAGGGGATTCCGCTGTTGAACCGCTCTGACCATCGGGAAGTTCTTCCTCATGTTTAGATGGAATCTCTTTCCCTGAAGTTCGAAGCCATTGCTCCATGTCCTAGTCTCCGGAGCAGCAAAAAACAGGCTTGCTCCATCTTCCATATGACATCCCTTTAGATATTTAAACATGGCTATCATGTCGCCTCTTAACCTTCTCTTCTCCAGGCTAAACATACCCAGCTCCCTAAGCTAGTCCTCATAGGGCTCCATGGTTTCCAGGATTCTGCCAAAATGCTGCGTCATCAAAACAGGCCAGTCTTTCCCACAATACATTGTTTGTTACTTGTTACAACAAACACACACCATCCCCTCCAAGTGTTCCAATTTCGTCCTGCTTAATCTACCTGTGTCCCAAAATGTCTCGGTTTCCCTCTTCTCCCCTACTTTCTACCTTTGTTCTCAGCTCACTTCAACTGTTGCAAACGAGCTCAAAGTGCCAAAGTAGCTTGTTCTTGTTGTTGTTTGCCTTCAGACCCTATCACCGAATTTTCTGAGGCTGAGAGTGTGTGATGAACCTAGTGGATTTCCATGGCCAAACGGGGAATCAAATCCCAGTTTCCAGGGTCATAGTCCAATGCTCAGACCACTAGGCCACGCTGGCTCATACCAAAGTAGCTTGCACTTCATTAACTTAGCAGAGGAGAGAGGAAAGGGCAGAATCTTGCCCTTTCCAGGTGGCTCAGGCCAGAGCAAAGTGCTGCAACCTCTCCTGGCTTGTGCGTTCTTTCTCGTTAATATCTTTTGTCATCTTGGCCACTTTCCGAACTTGCTTGGGAAGAGGTTCAGTGCTGATGCCACCACCATCATCACAGAATATAAAGAACACAGAACAGAACATAAAGAATATAAAGAGAATATAAAGACAAACCCACAAAGCCCTGACTGAGCTCCTGGAGCTAAAGTGAAACAACCTCATCATTCCTGGTGGAGAGTTTGCTGCCCACTTGCTTCTAGCGAGAGACGGAAAGTCCTTGAAACAACCTTTGCAAATCCAAAGCAGGCACACGTTGGGGCAGCCTTTATTCTTCATAGGATGGTTCAGGGTGAGTGGGAGAAATCCAAGAGGCAGAGGAAAAACTAAAGGATGGTTTTAACGGATACATATTCAGAAGTGAACTCTCCCTGCGTTGCAGGGCTCTGACTCCTGAATAAGCATCCCCAAGCCTGCTTTGGGGGTTGCAAGCACACCTTGTGAGAGGACGGATAGGAAGAGAGGCTGAGGACGTTCCTTGTTTTGGACAAATTTTTTGGACTGGAGCTCCCAGCATCCCTTGGCTACACCCTCCAACTGTCCCGATTAATCCTCTGCCATCCCACTTTTTAATCTGCTTTTTAAAAAGTCCCGGTGTCTTTTTCCTCCCCCCAGTTCCCCCTTTGTCCTCAGCTTCCTTCATTGCCTGCAAACTAAAAGGCAAAAGTAGTTTGCATTCAGTTAACTCTGGAGTGGGGAGAGAGGAGAGGAGGGGGCAGAATCTTGCCCTTCCCAGGAGGCTGAGGCCAAAGCAAACTGCTGCAAGAATCCCCCACCCAGGGGAGTCATCTAGCCTCACGCCTAGAACCTCCAAGGCAATCTATCCTCGCCCCCAGTTTGCTGCGGTGTACTGCAAAAATTTCCTTGACCATTGGCCATCCAGCTTTCACTGAACAGGACAAGAAAGAACAGAGCCTGGGGATGCTCTCTTTGTTTTTGGACTACCACTCCCAGAATCCCCCACTGGAATCCCCAGTCCAAAAAAGAGAACTTACCCCAACCTCTGTTCTGGGGCGTATTTGTTGTAACAGACGCTTGCCATTGTGAGTAATCTTACAGACCAACAGATTTTTGTGCACAGAGAGCATTTTTAACATACTTAGGTTTCAGTGTGGCGGGAGCAGGGGAGAGAGGTTTGTCTCTGCTCTCCTTTCCCCCTTCCTAGATCCTCATAATGCTTAGCAGTTGGCGAATCAGGAGGGGTATTAAGTCATAAAGTTTAAAAAACAGGGAGGTGGGCGGTTCGACTAGGTCCCATCTGGAAAATATTAGCAGAGGCCCCTGTTCGCCTGCCGTGGCTTTTTTTTTTTAAATTCAGCCACCACTTAGACCAAAGGGACTCCAGAAAGACCCTCTCTTTCACCCTGCCTCACCTCGCCGGGCCCCACGTCCCGGTTTCCATTACAAGGGCCTGGTGAGATATTCAGATGGTCCACATTAGAGGCATGTTTCATAAAAGGAGCCCCCTACCCCACCTATTCCAGGCCGGTGGAATTCCCAACCTGCCTGTCAGGCAAAAAAAGGACACCAGAACATTCATAATGGAACAGTCCTGATGTTCCTTAAAGAAGAACAATTTTTGGTTGACATAGACTTTCAGGGATGCTGGCAGCTGCAGTCCAGAAAAAAGTAGTGTTTCTGAGCGCTGGTATACACCCCAACTGCCCCAATTAATCCTCTGTCATCCCACTCTTTCAGCTGCTTTGACAATGTCCCAGTTTCTTTCTTCTGCTCCCACTTTCCCTCTTTGTCCTCAAGTTTACTTCAGTTCTCACAGTGCAAAAGGAGCTTGCGTAGGCTCCCCCCACTTATCTGACAGGTTAGGGACCACAGCACTGTTGGAAAACGGAATTGGTTGAAAAGCGGAACCCACAGACTGTACTGTAGGGAGCGCGAAGGACTTTCGGAAGCTCACGTGGGATCAACCGACTGCACGCTGCTTGCAAAATCTCACCACCAACTTGGCCCCCCTCCCTCCTCTCAGCTCAATTTGCAAGCAGCACACAGAGCCTCCATAGGCAAGAGACACAGATGAAAGAGGGGGACCCCTGTCAAATTTATAGAACTTGTTTTTAATTTGGAAGCATTGAAAGAGCGAGTTGTCACATAAGGGGACATCAGAAGGTGGGGGCTTCCTGTACTTAATTAATTCAAAGGAGAGGAGAATAGAGGCCAGACTCCTGCCCTTCCTGGTGGGCTCTGGCAAAAGCAAATTGCTGCAGCATCCTAGCTTATCTGTTCTTCCTCATGGATAACTTTTGTCCTTTTGTCCACACTCTGATGTTGCTTGGTCATACACATCCCGGTTTTTCATCTGTCAAACATTGGTGAGGGTATGCACCGCCCGTGGTCAACCTGGGGAAAGTTGCTATACACAGAGGTGTATCTAGTGTAAACAGGGTAAGCATGGAAGTTGCACCCGTACTTCTGGGACAGCTTCCTCCTCCTGCTCCTTTGCCACTTCTAAATCTTCCAACGCTTCTTTTTTGCACCCGCCTGGCATTGCTGCCCAGGGCACGTACCCTGCTCGCCCCACCCTAGATACACCTCTGGCTATACATCAGCAGAGGGGAAAAAAATGACCCCTTGCTGGACTGGAAGTCCCAGCATTTCTCACCCTTGGCTGTGCTGCCTAGGGATGTTGGGAGTTGCAGTCCAACCACGCCCGGAAGGCAGCTATAAAACAAGGCAAGGGAGTAAGGTTGCCTTTGGAATCCATTTCTGGGGTTTGTCTGGCTCCCTTAATCCATCAGCAGGGGAGGAATTGGGGGGAGCCAGAGCTAAGTGCCAACGCACTCCCTTCCTTTGCCTCCTGTTTGTTCAGGAGGAAGACCGTTGGCTTTGCAACAGCCATGGCAATATTTTAGCTGAGCTAGGATTGCTTGGAAGGGAAGCGTCGGGGGGGGGGGAGGAGGCCTTGGGTCCATGCTCTCTTTATATTGGGTGGGTGAGAGAGGGGGATGGGAGAAGGGCTGTGAGTTCCTGGGGAAGGAATTTGGAAAGCGCAACCACTTTCCTGGCTGCACAGAGAACATCTGGTTTTCATAAGGAGATCTGGGCTGAACAGGAGGTTGCAGTTCAGAGCAAAAGAGAAAGGCAGACAGAAGAAAGAGGGGATGGGGCAGGGGAGATGCACCCAGATAGCCAGGCACAAAGATGAATGGAGTTCCTTTGCTCTGCAGAGGTGAAGGAGTTCTACACACACACACACACACACACACACACACCCCAAACTCGCTGGATGAACTATTTTGCAGTTATCCTTGCTTTAAATAGCGGGCCACATGGACTAAATTTACACATTTAGCAGGCAAAAAAAAAATAAGATATACAGTACTATATTTTAGTGGAGTTTTTAAAAAAGGCCTAGGAACCGACTAGTTTGAAGTCATCTCCGAGCAAGTGCAGAATGATCCCTCCTTGATCGCTGAGAGCCATCGAAGGATGACGTGGAAAGGTTTCTGAGAGATTACTGTTACTCGGGTATGATCTCATAAGCAAGATTTCATCCCACACGCCAACGCTGGCCTTTGTTGCAACTTACCGGAGTGGACTTGGGGCATGGAGCTTCATCTGCTTTCTCGCTTCCACAGCTGCAACTCCCAGAATCCCGGAGCCACCATGACAAATGGCTCCACTTCTGTGGGATTCTGGGAGCTGGAGTCTAATGGGAAGGGCAAGATTCTGCTCCCCCCTCTTCTCCGCTGGGTAAATTGAGTGCAAGCTGCTTAGCATTTTGAAACCAGTCTGTAGCAGCCGGAGTAAACTGAGCACGAAAGAGAGAGGAGGAGAGAAAACTGGGACGTTTCAAAGACTGCTGAAAAAGTGGGATGGCAGAGAATGAATTAGGACTGTCCCGGCAAACACAGTTGGTCACAGCTTGCCATTCCCAAAACGAGGGGCTTGCTTTTAAACCCACATATTAAACAGACAAACACCAAAAGGAAAAAAAAACACATTCAGGTTTATTTACACACACAGAGAAGGAACATCTGTATTGAAATACAAGACTGGTGATGTGGATTCTGGTTCCAGAGTGTTTAGCCCAAAATGTGGACTCCTGAGTTCTCTGTACAAAAACCATAATAAATAACCTCTCCTTTAAAAACAGACTGGGTTTGAAAGAAGGTTGGGGGTGGACAAGAGCTTGAAAAGTTACTGCTTTTTGGACTTTAACGCCATTTCCGCACTAGCCTGTTCTAGTGCTATTATTCCACTTTCCAACGTCCTATGGAATCCTGGGGGTTGCCTTTGAGGCCCCTCCCTAAACTGCAAACCCCAGGATTCCATAGGATGTTGAAAGTGAAATAATAGCACTAGAACAATCTAGTGCAGAAATGTCCCAGGATCCCCCCAGCCAGCAAAGCTGGAAGTTAAGAATCCAAAAACTGGATCTTTTCCGGACTCTAAGTGGGGTGGAGAGCAAGAGAGACACATTTTTCGTGCAGCTGGGGAGACACAGATTAGGCTGCCCGACATCCCCAGCTCTGTCAAGGGCAGGGTTTTTCCTCCAGAGTGGCAATGAAGTTGATCCGCCCCACGGGGCAAATGTCGGGGACAGGAAAAGAACGAGGGGTGCATTTGAGGGCAAAACTTTCAGCCACAAAAAGTGGGGGTGCGGAGACGATCACAGGAGCTGGCAGGAGGGCTCAACAGGCTCCTCCTCACACGGTGGTCATGACTTTGAGGGACCCCGACCGGAAGCGCATTATCTTCTTCTTCAGCGCATGCGAAGCCTTGATCTTGACAAAGACCTTGGGCTGACCACCAGCCGCCTTCCCAGGCCCGGAAGCCGACACCAGTTGTGGGGAGAGCTGCTGGGGCCACACGAGGCCACCGCTCTCATCCGTGTCACTGGAGGCCCCGCTGCTGTAGGCGGGGGGTGAGTCCCCGTCGCTCAGGCTCGACTCGCTGTCTCCGTAGACCAGGCCTTCCTCCAGACGGCACACGGGGGCTTGGCGGGCCTGCTCGGCCGAGCATTCAGAGTCGCTGCCGGCATAACTGTACCCCATCGGGCCGACTCCCTGTTGGCTCCGGGGCACCTCCGCCGCGCTTCCCGGAGAGGGCTCCTCTCGGCAGATCTCCGCCTGCGAGCGCCATTTGCGGTAGCCGCCGGCCGCGGTCCCGTGAGATCGCCGTTGGCGGGACGGTTTTGTGGCCGCTTCCTCCCGTTCGGCCGTCCCGTATTTGACCCCCGGTTTGTTCAGGAGGCTGTTCTCGGACTGCGACCGGGCGGCCTTGCGAGACCGGGGAGAGCTTCTTCTTCCAGCCCCCTTCCTCCCCGCAGCCTCTCCCCCGTCTTCGGTGAAGCGGCATTTCTTGGGGGGTGCCGAAGCCCGTTGGCGTTCCCTCGGCAGCAGGGGGACCCGCTCAGGCGACAGTTCCACCGAGCGCCCCTTTGTGAGCGGCGGGGGCTTTTTTTTGCCAGGCCGGTGGTGAGCCTGCTGGGCCCTCGGGGGCTGTTGGGCTGGGATATACTGGGCCTTCACCATCAGGCAGGCCCCCTCCTCCGTCTCATAGGAGACGGGGTCCTGGCCGTTCCCCCGGAGGGCTCCACCATCTCTGTCCGGCAACGGGGACGAGGGGTAGGCCGCTTCGTACGGATCCACCGAGGGAGGCCTCGCGTGGGCCAGAGCTTGCAGCTTGGGGGGCTTTTTGAGGCTGGAGGGGGGCGGCGGGGGGCTGTAGTCCTCGACCGCAGCCTTGGCAGCCAGCGTCCTCTCCGCGGCCGCATCCCACGAAGCCCAAACGCGCGTGGCCGCGGCCATCCCGCCCTCGTGGCCGCAGGGCGACGGGGTGCTGCTCCCTCTTTCCACGGACGGCGGGCGCTTGCGCTCGGCCTGGGGAGGCAGCAGCTCCAGGGGTCGCTTGCAGAGGCTGTTCTGCCTGGCCACGTTGCCCTTGGAGGGCGGCTCGGAGCCCAGGCTAGTCCGGGGCTTGCTGCCTCTCACCAGCTGGCTGCGACGGCGGATGAGGCGGGAGATGTAGCTCTCCACCTTGTGGCCGTGCGAGGCCGCGGCCTCCGAGTAGAACGGGAAGTCGCTGCTGTAGGCCTCCGGGCCGCCGTCTTGGTCGGCGGGATAGGCCAAGGCCTGAGAGGCCGCCGAGGTGAAGGCGGAGTCTTCGTACAGGTGGCTCCGGAGCAAGGGGTTCTGGAGGGCCACCGCGTGGAGGGGGCTGGGGTACAGGAAAGGGTCTGTCGGGTAGCAGGACGGCAGCGGCTGTTCTGGGTAGTCCTGGGAACTTGAGTAGGGGGCGGAGAAGGAGCGGGGCACCGTGCCCCGGTTGGTCCCGTCTTTGCCGCCGTTCGCCACGTCACCTGCAAAGGAGGACAGCGGGGAATAATGGAGGAAGGGTGGGAGAAATTGCGTGAGATGCTACCTGGCTGGATACAAATGTTGCCAGGAACTGACCACCCCCGTGGTGTCCATTTAAGGTTGCCGGGTCGGGACAAGCCCAGGCCCAGGCCGTCCCGAGCCCAAATCAGCGCTGTCACACTCCTTTGTTCTAGAGCTATCTTTCCCTTTAACCGCCATGGCAACATCCTGTGGAATTCTAGGGTTTGTAGTTTGGTGAGGGAAAAGAGCTCTCTGGCTGAGAATTCAAAACTACGAACCCCAGAATTCCACAGGATGTTGAAAGTGGGATGACAGCACTACAACAGCGTAGTGTGGAAATTGCCCCCGTAAATACAGAGACCTCCTGGAGAATCTACTGCAGCCGTGAATCAATTAATCTTTTCAAATACTTGCAAGCCGTTGTCTCTTGAGCCGGAGATTTGCACTCAGCCTTTTCCTCTTGCTCGAAGCCGAGCTGTCCAAAGCTGCCGAATCTGTACCCTCGTCTCCCCAAGTTGATCCATAAAAACTGGAGACTCAGGGCCAGGTCCTGAGACCTGGCAGCCATAATCCCAACATCAAAGACGTTACTCATTTCTGGGGACGGCGCACCCATCACGACAAGTCCAGCAGGGCTTCCGCACAAGTTATGCCCAATCTATTACCCAAAGGCCATTTACTTACCTACAGACTTGGGGCGCTCACTGGCATAGCCGAGGCGGGACTCCGGGCGGCCAATACGGGAGTAAGACCCTGAAGTAGATGGGAAACTGGATGACGAGTCCCCAAATCCAGATGCCGGGGAGTCAGAAGCCACAGCAGATTGGGGCCCCTCATAGAAACCTAAAGGGGAGAATGGGCACTTATCATTATTCCCTTCATTTGCTCTTTGCCAGCCTAGGAAACAGGGGTTGGTGGCCTTGCTCTTGTTTGTGTGGCTCAGCAACAGAGCTTGGAAAAGTTTCTTTGTTCTGGAGAACAACTCCCAGAATCCCTTACTCTGCAAGATTTCGCAGGTGGAAATGGGTGCTCATGTGGCCAGGTTAAGATGGTGAAAGTTGTGAATGAGGAAGAACGGAGAAGCTAGGACAGGCTGCAGCAGTTTGTTTTTGACACAGCCTACAGGAAAGGGTGAGATTCCTCCCTCTCCTCTCCTTTTCTCTCCTCGTCTCCCTGCCGAGTCAACTGATGACAAATTCCTTCTGCACTCTGAACTCAGGGTATTTCTGCACCACACTGTTCTAGTGCTATTGTTCCAGTTCCAACATCCCGTGGACTTCTGGGGTTTGTAGTTTCCTGAGGCCAAAGAGCTCTCTGGCTCAGAATTCTAAATGCCCCTCCCTAAAGTGCAAATCCCAGCATTTCATAGGATGTTGAAAGTGGAATCATAGCACTATAACAGTATAGCGTGGAAATGCCCTTTATACGTGTTTTATTGTATTCTGTCTTTTCATAAGCTGCCTTGAGTCCCAGCCTGGGAGAAAGGTGGGAAACAAATAGATGGATGAGATGGATGGATGGATGGATGGATGGATGGATGGATGGATGGATGGATGGAGCCAACATCTGAGGCTCCTCTACCTACCTGAACTGGGCCAGCTTTCTGTCTCTGCTGTGTCTCCAGAAGTCTTCTCAGGGTATAGTCGCAGTAACCCCAGCTGTTGCTCTAGCTCCCACATCAAGCCAGGGAGGACATCCTGTAAACCAGAAGAAGAAGAATTGGTTATCTCTTGAAGAATCAAGGATTTCCTTCACCTGAGATCAGGTGATGTCCAACCCATGGCAGCAGAGTACCTGCCTCTTCCCACAGTCTGCTGTCATAACCTGCAGCCGATTGCAACACCAGAGCCAATGGGCCACCCATGCCAAGAAACCTGCAACAACCAGCTTTCCTTGGAAAAAGAATCAATCAAAAATGAAAAAATGTGTGGTTGCACTCAGAGCAATAAGAGCTTCCCCAGGTTTCTAGCATTGTAGTAACTGAAAATAGTTGAGCATTATGGAAAAACAACTCAGATACCCAAACAGAAGAGGTGGGCAAAGTGAACAAGGGAATGCAAACACAGCAAATGGAAGAGCTCTAGGGGTGAATGATTTTCAATGTTTTACTCTCTGTGTGCTTGCAACAAACCTTCTCCCCCAAGAATTGGGTGTGTAATTTGTGGGCCAAATTTTCAGACGATGTTAGAAAATAATAGGATTTTGGTTGTCCTGTTTCATTATCACATGGGACAAGCTTCTTGGCTCTTAAAGAGGTGGCATCTCTTACAATACGGAACTCCATAACTCTGCTCTGAGCTCAAGGGAAGATCTTCGGTCCTGCGGGAGTGCCTGTCTTTTGGAGATCATGAACCCTTCCTTTTCCCCTCACCAAAATAGATCTTTGCCCCATGTGTTCAGCAAGGGGTGGACATGGGGGGAGGAACTCCCCAGTCAACAGATGGGGTCAGAAGTCCAAACAGACAGATACCATTAGTAGCTAGTGAGAACTTGAACCCGTGGCACCATGAGGGGTGTCTGCATGGGATCACGGATGGAGAGGTGAGGGAAATTGAGTATGCTTGGGGACGACATTTGACCTGCAGACAGATGGGCGTGCAGAGCACAAAAGGGACTCATTTGGGAGCATCACTCAAACTCTGTCCGGAAACAAAGGGGCAAAATTTTCACCCTGCCAAAGGAGAAGAAATAAAATGGAGAGGAGGAGAAAGAAAGTCAGAGGAGTTTCCAGAGCAGACAACATTAGAGGCCATGCTCTTTCCTGCTTACTGGCCATGGGGCCGCCTTTGGAAACAATGTGGTCCGAAACACTGTAGCTTGGCTAGAGGGAACATATTGTTGTGTCTATATGCCTTCAAGCTCCTTTCAACTTATGACCACCCTAAGACAAGCCTATCATGGGGTCTTCTTGGCAAGATTTTTACAGAGAGGGTTTGCCTTTGTTTTCCTCTGAGGCTGAGAGAGGGTGACTTACCTAAGGTCACCCAGTGGGTTTCTGTGGCTAAGCTGGAATTTGAACCTTGGTCTCTAGAGATGTAGTCCAACACTCAAACCACAATGCTATGCTGGTTCTTGAGGGAGCATGTAACTCCTCTGCAATTAGGGTGGCCAGAGTGAAAACGGGTGAGGGCTCCTGTCCATTTCATGGTTTTATGGAGGAGGGAATGTCAACTGGAGTCGCTTATTACCTGACTGTGTGACAAGCAACACCTGCTGAAATTCTCTCTTCTACACAACCATTAATGGTATAGGAACCGTCTCCAGTTTTTGATCCGGCAACCACACACTGAAACAACTTCACTGGCCATCAGTTTGTTTCGGGGCACAATTCAAAGTGCTGGTTTGTTGATGTCGTGTGCCTTCAAGTTGTTTCTGACTTATGGCAACCCCAAGGCATAATGTGTCCAATCACAGTCCCAGCACAGCTGATAAAACAAACAAAACAAACTGAATAACTCCCAGTTCCTTACTTACTTCCAGGCAGTAAGCACAGAGTCATAAATAAAGTCCGACAGGTTCCAAGGCAAGGGAGTGTCCAAGACCAGTCAGAGTATTCATCAAGGTATCCAGCAGGGTAGGTCAGATAAGCTCTGAAAACTCTTGGAGGAGACGGGTGGCAGTTATATACGTCTAAAGCCTAGCGCAGCTGTGGCTTGTTTAATTGTTGCCGGTTATAAATTCTGAGAGAGATGCTGGGTCTCTCTTTGCTGTCTGTGCTCTGCAAAACTAGGAACAGGTAAGTGCTCTTCTATGTCTAAAGAGGCAGGACTCTCTGCTGGAGCTGGCACTGCCCTTTGTTCTGTTTGTGGCACTGTAACCTCTTCCTGTACAGCAGGTCCTGGCGTGCCCCCATCTCAGCTTCTGGCATGCGCCCTGTCTCACCCTCTGAGTCAGAGTCCATGTTCTGGAAGCAGGGCATGACATAATGGGATAAAAAGGAAGGAAGGAAGGAAAATTGACCACCTCCCTAAGACAATGTATAATGGAAACTGCAAGAGATTGTGGGGAAATGGCCCACAGCCTCCTATTTCGAGGTGTGGCAGTGAGAATGTTTCACTGGAGCCTGCCTGTGAGGATAAAAGAAGTGATTTGTGCATATACCACCTTGTCACTTTGCAATAAGTATACAGACATCAGTTCCAGAGCTCAAAAACTTTATTTTTTTGACCCTACAGTGGCCATATTGGCTAGGGTGATTCTGGGAGCAGTGGCCCAAAAATGTGACTTTCCCAGTTCTAACCAGCTCAACCAAGCCCAGGCAAGGAGGAAAGGGGACAAAGAAAAGAAGAGATTGAAGTGAAATGTCCTTCACACTATGCGGCGTGACATGCAGGTTGGGGTGTGCGTGTTAAACATGGCCCATCAAATCTGCATGATTAGCGCAAGCCATTTGAATCCATTGCAAATTAGCTCAGATGTCGACTTGAGGAGGTCACAGATAAGGCAAGCCCAAAGGTTAATTTTAAATCTGCATGCATTTAAATGAATTAGCACAAATGGGGAGAAAGAGACAGAGCGAGAGAGAGAGCAAGAAAGAAAGCCTTCACTCTACCACTAAGTGAGTACGGATAAAGTAGGAGATTGCACACTCTCCAGCACTGAGAGTTTCAGTCAAAGAAATAACTTTTCCAAGCTCTGCTCAAACTAAGAATGATTCCAGAATTTGAAGTTAAAAAAACAGAACAAAAAAACCAAGAAAGTAGATCTTGCAGGCCTGCAGTCTGATTTTAATTTGATTTGACCTGATTTGAAAGCAGACATCAGAATTAATCAATGCTGCCATCTTCAGAACAGAAAAGGAGAATTTGTACCTGTGTAGCTCAGAAAGCTAAGTCCTATGAACGAGTTAAGGAAACCTGCCTATCTGTATTGTATTGTACTTGGGGTCCAACCAACACCCACTGACCAAAGTGATGTAATGTCTCAGAATGTGCTCATCACAAATATTCCAAGAAAGTTCCTGGCATGTCTGCAGTCCAATATCTGCCAGGGAAGGGGAAATTGTTGGTTTGGCCGGGATTAACGCCTCACTTAGAAAGGCCTGAGGGCAGGAGTTAAACTGCTCATCCGGCTGAGGAGAGGAAAAGAGAAAGGAAGGTAGGAAAGATATGGGACAAGCTGGTGGGTGAGAAGAACAAAGAAGCAGACAAGAGAGAGGAAGAGAGAAAAGGGCGTGGAAGACGACGCAGGGTCAATTTGGAACTATATGTGTGTTTGTATGGGAGGTTTAGTAAGAACTAAGTGCAAGGAATAAGGGTATGTTAATCATTTTGCACAGTGGATTCTCTTCTGGCCACCTTCCTCTGCAGATTAATCCTCGGTTAGTCCGTTCCTTGTGCTCAACCCCCAATTCCAAAACGATAGATCACTGCACGTTGACGGCTAGTAACTGCTGCGCATTGGTACTGTGAAGCCACTGCAGAATTTTAAAGAAACGATCCAAAGGGCTGACCCCGAAGATCCCACAAATTTTGGTATCCGTATGGGGGGGGTCCTTGAACCAAACCCTCACATATACGGAGGGCCCACTGTACATTTAAAAAACCCTAAAACTACAGCAGTGTTCAAATGGAGTAAATCAGTGAGAGGAAGGAAGGGAGAGACAGAAGAGCATGAAGGGAACAATGTTGGATCAGGCTGAAAGGCCATCTGCTCCATTTCATTGACACAGTTGCCAATTGGAAGTCCACTAGTGGGACATCCTTGTTCTCACATTCCTCAGTCTCTAAGAAATAAAAGCAAACTGCATACCCTCCAGCTTTCCCAATTTGGCATGGATAATTGTGCTTAATTCCCTGTCTTTCTGCTTTTTCAGCTGCTTTTAAATGACCTCGGTTTCTCTCTCCTCCTCCTCCCATTTTCCCCCTTCGCCCTCATTTACTACACAGGTGCCAACTTGGTTCAAAATGCAAAGGTAGTCGGTATTCAACTAACTCATAGGGAGAAGAGACCAGAGAAGTGAGGGCGGAGTCTTGCCCTTCCCGGTAGGGCCAGGCAAAAGCAAACTGCTGGAGACTCTCCCAGATTGTCTGTTCTTTTTTATTAATAACTGTTACCAGCTTGGCCACACTCTGAACATTTCCACAGGACACTCTTATAGCGCGATGATCCCACTTTCAACCTCCTATGGAATCCTGGGGTTTGCAGTTCCGGGAGGGGCCGGCCGGCCTCTGACAGTGCTTGACCACGTGTGTCCCGCTGAAATATTGGAAGGTATGTCCTGTCTCTGGGTGTAATGCTGTGATGTTCTCACTGTCGGATCTTGGCCCACGTGTCAGGTTGGTTCACTTGAAAGTGCAGATTTAGCAAAATCCTTGAGCTACCCTCTGTCTGGCCACACAATGGATCTCCCAATCTCCTCTTGTAAATCCACCCACAATACCAAGGCCGGTCCCCTATCAGGCATGCCAGACGACAACTCCTTCGGTTCCAAACTCCCCAAGGGAGACAGCGGAACAGACCCTTCTAAAGGTTGTATCAGTTCCCGCCTGCCTTACCCCCCATAGCAAATGGATTTTTATCCATGTAAATTTTATTTCCTTCTGATCCTCTCTGCGCCTAGCCGCAGTCGCTGTTCTTACGCCTATAAATTTCTAATCCCTCTCGGAATCCCGTTAAGCTCAAAGCTTTCGGGTTAGTAAGAAGCGCCAATACCCACAAACATTTCAAATCCATGCAAATGAGATTTAGAGAAGCCAATTCCTGGCTGGGTTTTGTAAGAAAGAGATGGGTGCATGTGTGTGTGTGTGTGTGTGTACAGCTAAGCTAATTGCATCCCACATGGTCCAAACCAACTTTGCTAACCAAATTTGTGGACTGTCCTCATTCCCTACTCTGTAGGAATAAGTAAAGATACAGAATTAGAGGTGATTTAATGTCACACCGTCGGAGCCTGCCTGAGTTTTAAGATCCTCTAGGATCTTCTCCTGATCCTGCTACCATCCCAGGCACAGTTGGTGAGGGTATGGGAGAGGCCTTCTTGGTAGCTGCTCCCAGACTGAAGAATTCCCTCCCTTGGGAGACTACGGGCCTTTCCGCCCGACACTGTTATAGTGCTATTATTCCACTTTCAACATCCCAAGGAATTCCTTGGTTTGTAGTTTACTGAGGCCAGAGAGCTGAGAATTCTAAGTGCCCCTCTCTGAACTGCAAAGCCCAGGATTCCATAGGAGATTGAAAGTGGAATAATAGCACTATAACAGTCTAGTGTGGAAAGGCCTTACATTGGTCCCTTCCCTGCTCTCTTTCCACTAGGAGGCATGGATCTTTCTCTGTACCCGGATGTTTGAAGGTTAACTTCTGTTGCAGAAGCTCTTTTAATGGAGAGGGGTGACATATATTTTTTATCACTATTACTATATTTTAACAGGCTTTTAAATTAGTGGCTGAGGCCCTCATCAGTGGTGTGAGTATGATATCATAGATACCCTCTATCTCTTCATCCTATACCTGAAACCCACCTTAAAAGCCAGTCAGCCATCCCAAACAATGGACTTCTGTGATGCCAGCAAGCAGGATGCTGCAGGATGATGTGAACGGGGCCACTTCCGTCAGCAAGTGATGGTGTGAGCAGGAGTTGCAATGCAACCGTACAAAAGACCCTGCTTCTGCTCCTTGTGCTTTCGCTCAGTGGGTGGAGGAACTGGTCACACTATCTCGCAGCACCCTGCTCACCGGTGCTGCGGAACTCTGTCTGTTCAAGCAGCCTTTGCAGTCATGATGATGGTGCCACAATGGCAAATATAAATACAAAACATGCACAGGGTTCTAAGTCCCGGTGATGACGTCGTAACTTCCTAACAAGATGCCAGCTGATATTTTTAATATGATTGTTCATTTAATTGTGTTTTAGCATTTGTATTATCCACTGCGTTTACTGAATTTTGTTTCAAATTATATTGTGAGCTGCCTTGGGTCCCAACATTGGGAGAAAAGTGTCATAGAAATTAAATAAATAAATAAAATTTTCAGGTGGAGGGCGCAGTGGTTTCAGAATTCAGTATCTTGTTCTAGCATGCAGACACACACATGAGCACGCACACAGTGTGTCAAAGTATGTGCATGAATTGTTAAACAAAGCCACTGAACAGCACTGCTTTCAGGCAGAACTTCAATCCCTAAGGAAAGATGCTGTAAAACTGAAGCAGATTTGATAAAACGATTGAAAAGAGCTGTTTGCACTAATAAAGTGACAAACATTTCAGTTCCTGCCTTTCTCAATGATACCAGTTGAAAGATGAGTTATCAATAAAAAGGGCAGATGAGTTTCTTTAACAGAAAATTCGATACCAGAGAGAGAGAAATAACATGGAAGGAATAAAGACAGGTTTGTGTGCCACAAAAAAAAAAAAAAAAAAAAGTTTCAACTTGTTTCAGCAAACTTTTCATCCAAAACAAACAATATGCATATGGGAAAAGAAACAACCAGGCCAAGAGGTCTTGCATAAGAAAACAAAAAACATTTCAAGTTTTTAAGAAGCCAGTTGCAGGCTTCTTCCAAAATACAGCCAGTGGTGATTTTTTTTTTCCACCAGCTTTCACATTTCCTATGATTTCTATTCTTGTGGCCAAACTTACAGCTCTTTGCTTTTTGGACATGCGACGGCAGCGGGTGAAGCAGACGTATCTGCTCTCCTCTTTTCTCTGGCCATTTCCGCACGAGACTGTTATAGTGCTATCATCCCACTTTCAACATCCCATGGAATCCTGGGGTTTGCAGTTTAGGGAGGGGCCTTTGAGGTCTCTCCCTAAACTGCAAACTCAGGATTCCATGGGATGTTGAAGTGGAATGATAGCGCTGTAACAGTCTCGTGCGGAAATGGCCATACAAGTACACACAGGCACCGAATGAATGACAATTCCAGCAGGGAGGAGAGGAAAAGAGAGGCAGATTTTGAAATCAGGATGAACTGGGGAATATATGGCAGCTAATTAAAAGTAATCACAGGTTCTGCGTCCCCTGATTGCAAAAGAGGGGGCACAGAGCATCTCAGCACCCTCCCTCTCCCTTTTGCCCACCTCTCAAATTTAAATTTAACCTACTTTTTACCTGGTGCAGTAGTGGAAGTTATTCCAACAGCAGCTATTATAATCAGGCAAGTCTCCCTCCAGGGATCAGGATGGATAACTTCAAAGCCAGAGAGTTTAGGAGGGAGAAATCCTATTTGTGCTTCTGTGGCTTTATTTCTTTTGGCAAGCTGAGGCGGGTATTGAGACTGGTCTCTCTTGCTCTCTCAAGTCTTAAAAAATAGCCCCAATTCTGCGTGTGGACTGGGCCAGAGGTATTGGGCAGCTTCTCCATACAAGAGATGGTGAATTCAGTCTGGGGTTTAGTCCCAATTTTAATGGAGCTATCCAGTGTGCTGTCCCCCAATAGGAGACAGCAATTTGGCTAGTTCTTTCAAAGTTCGGATTAAAACCTGGAGCAGATTCAGCACCCCACCAGCTGCCATAAGTGGACACATGCTGACCACAGAGAGGACAGCCAAATTTTGTTGATTTTTGAGGTTGAGGTTGATTTTTGTGGAAAACAGGAGGTAGTTTTCTCTGACAAGCAGCTGTAATAATTTTTTTGGCAAAAGTTAACAATGAGGAAGAACACATAAGCTAAAAAAGGCTGCTGCAGAATGCTTTTGCCCGAGTCAAGAGGGAAGGTCACGATTTCACCGTTCTCCTCTCCTCCCTTCTGAGTTAATGGAGTGCAAACTGCTTTTGCATTTTGGAATCAGCGGGCAGCAACTGAAATAACCTGGGGACAAAGGAGGAAAGCGGGAGGAACAGAGGAAAACTGGGACATTTCAACAGCATCTGAAAAAGTTGGGAGGCCCTTCTCTCAATCTTACCACCACTGCAAGCGCGGTTAACTGGGACATGAGAGAGGACCTTCTCGGCGGCTGCCCCAAGACTCTGCAGCTCCCTTCCCGGGCCTCCCTTCCCCTCCTTGTCGTCCTTCCATCAGCAGGCAAAGGCCTTTTTATTCAGGCAGGCCTTCAACCCAAAAAAATTTTAAGGAATGGGCTAGGGGATGCTGCACTGTTTTAATTTTAATTGTTATCTTTTTATTGCTTTTTCTGTCTCTTGTGCAATTCTTTAAAAGTCTGATTCGATTTTAATATGCATTGTTTATATGTTTTTAAATTGTTTTGTTTTTAAACATACGCTGCTTTGAGGCCCGATGTTGGGTAAGAAATGGGATGATGATGATGATGGGGGGAGGACAGAGGATTAGTCGGAACCGTCCCTGTCAAATCAGGATTGTTGGAGGGTATGTCAGTTTGGTATTCGATTTGGTATTTTTTCCCCCTCGTACGATGCTTAATTGCCGTTAGCACTGATCAGGAAGGCAAAATACAGTCTCCCAGTGGATTAGGTGGCTCTTTCTCTCTCTGTCTCTCCCATACACACACACACACACAGAGTGACACTGGTTTCGCCTCTCTGAGTTTCCTAATGAAAGAACCCATTGGTCTCCAAACTGACGGAGACGCCGTGCGCCTCAGCCCGCTGCCAAGAGGCGGTGGGGGAGTTGCAGGAAGTGGAGGGGGGGAGAGTCTATAAAATCTTGTCCTTTAGAAGCTCAGCTCCTGCTTTTCAGGAGGAAAGCACCGCCTGAACAGTTCCCTTTGGCGTCTTGAGCCGAAAAGATGAGGAGGATGTGAAAAAAAGGGGCAGCCAAAATTTGAGTGTGTGTTTAAAAAAAGAGACCTCATCCATGGATTTTCCTTTTCTTCTTCTACTGCACGCTACAACATCCATCCATTCCTGCACGGCTCCTAACCACAGACCCTTCGAAGGGAAAAGAGGTGGTCTCATTTTTGTAGTGGCCCCATTTTCCTAAGAAGAATGCAGTATTCAACCAATGCGCCATAGTTCTGCCTTCTAGCAATTTAAAAGCCATGCTGTTTTGCAAGGAAGGACGGAACAACTGGCAGATGAAATAGACCTAACTCCACGTAAAGTTCACTGTCAACACACAGATGACCTGTGAACCATCACGCTCCTTCTATGACATTTACCAGCACGCATACTAGAGGAAAGAAATGCATACAGTATATCCTGCACAGAAAGCTAAATCCCAGAGGGAATTTAAGATACCCCCATGTACAAAGAAAACGAGCTGAACCACACAGAATGACTACTGTCTCCGGTTTCTCTCTTTGGAAATTGAGGAAGAAGTGAAATGAAGGGAATTACATCCAGCCCTCCACATTTGCTAGGGTCAGGGGCAAAGGACCCTCACAAAAGTGGGAAATCTGCAAATATAAAAATGTGTGTGTCTATTGGAAGAGTACTGGGGAGAATGGGCACCCAGGGTCCAAACTAGGTGAGTAAAAGGAGAGGGAAAAGGGATGCATTGGCATCGTGGCCCTAGACTTCCTCTCTCTCACCCAATTTCTTCCTTAGGTGTGGGGAGCATCGGGAGAGGGTTTGTAGTGCTGAGAAATCAGGCTGTGATCCGTCCTCGGCAGGCCAGGTAGCAGCTGATGAGGGAGGAGGACCAGAAGCAGTTTTTAAAGGATCGCACGGCCTGACTGGAGCAACCGAGGGAAGGTTTCTCCGGAATGGAAGCACTTGAAGTGGAGGGATGGGGTTGGAGAAACTCACAAATAATCAGACCCGTGAAAGTCAAACTCACAAATGTTGAGAACTGACTGCATTCCTTCTCATCTACTTAGGGGTTAAGGTACATTTTGCCTAGCCTACTTATTTCTAGCCAGAAGGTGGATGCAGAGCGGAGTGGAAGGTGAGCCCTGGTGCCACAAGGATTGCAGGAGGAAGCTAACTAAATGAAGACGCAGACTCCTACCTCCGGATAGTCTTTGCCAGTTGCAGCAACCAAGCAGTGAACCTTGGAAATGTGTAGCAAGCTCCTGATCTGCCAGGTGAGCTGCAGATTTCCACACAGCCCTTTCCTGTAGCTCAGAGCTGAGCCCCCTAAACCTAGAGAACATGGACCCTCACCTTCTGGGCCACAAAAACTGGAATTTCAGAGCCAAGCCCTGAGATCTGCCAACCCTGGGTCCAAACTGTGGAGGGATTTCAGTCGGCATGCTGGAGCATTGCACTGTTCGGCTCACGAAACAAAAAGCAGTGATCCTTCCAAGATATATATATTTTTTAAATTGCACAATTACCCAAAGTGCCGGAGCGAAGGAAGTTCTGCCACTCCCCACAGACGACTTTGTTACTCTGGACCATCTCCCAGAATCTGATCTCAGAGCTTCCAGTAGGAAAACAGCTGGAAAGGAACAAAAGGAGCTCTCTCTCTCTCTCTCTTTTTTTTTTCTTTAAAAGAGGTGGGGAAGGATGAAAATACCCTACGCAATTAAGAAGAATAAAGGCAAGGAAAAGAGACAGAGAGAGACATAAAACAGAAGGTGGGAAGCTTTGCAGAAAATGCTCCAGTCTGTTTGCAGAACGCTGGTTCTAAGCAGAACCAGAAGAAAATAAAAATAAAAATGAAGATGGTTGCGTTGTGAGCCCACAGCGAACAATGGAGGTGTTATCTGTCCCTCCACGGTTGTTACTCCAAGGGATGTTTATGGCTCTGTGCCAGGATGGAGGCTTAAAGATGCTGGAGTACTTGCATGACAAGCTACACTATTTATTTAGAATTCTTCTGACAGAAGGAAGGAGAGATGTTTAGATTCCAAATTATTTTACAAGGAGATGGTGGGAAAATAGTGGAACTTCTAGGTTCTGTCCTTTCCCTCCATCTTCCGCCCTGAAACCAGCCAACTTGTAGGGTTGCCATGAATTTTTATTTTCTATAGAGTTTTTTGTTCTCATTGGGCCCTGTATCAGAATTATTCCCCAAGGTTAGCAGCCATATGAACCACCGCTGTCGTACTCTTTAGCATTTCACAGGCCATTTCCGCACTAGACTGTTATAGCGCTCTCATTCCGCTTTCAACCTCCTATGGAATCCTGGGGTTTGCAGTTTAGGGAGGGGCCGGGTGGCCCCTCCCTAAACTGCAAACCCCAGGATTCCATAGGAGGTTGAAAGTGGAATGAGAGCGCTATAACAGTCTAGTGCGGAAACGGCCACAGATGAGAACTGGCACATGCGTGGCCAAACAGCATCAGAATGTGGTCAAAATGCCAAAGGTGATCAATGGGAAAGAAAAGACAAGCGAGGAGAGGCTGCAGGAGTTTGCTTTTGCCTGAGCTGTGTGGGAAGGACAAGATTCTGTTCCCTCCTCTCTTCTCTCTCCTTAATGAGTTAATTGTGCGCAAACTACTTTTGCACTTTGAATGCAGTTTGCAGCAACTGAAGTAAGCCGAGGACAAAGAGAGAACGCTGGAGGAGCAGAGAGAAGCCGGGACATTTTAAGAGCAGCTGCAAAAGTGGGACAACAGAAGATTAACTGGGACCATCCCTGCCGAACTGGGATAGCTGAAGGGTATGTGATCTGCTGCTAATCCAGGAATCCCTGGGCATTACTTTTTCAAGTTCCTCTTGTTGCTTTTTTCATCCTAGCAATTGAATAACAACACTGACATAATACAGCAGCTCCGTTAAACCAAGAAACATACCAAGGGTGTAGACGCACCACTCAATTACAGCAATTTGGTAACCGCTTTCACTGCCATGGCTCCATCCGATGGCATCCTGGGGTTTGAGGTCTGGAGAGGCCATTAGAAATCTTTGCCAGCAAACTGTAAGGATTCTAGCCTTGCAGTTCAGGGAACGAGCAGAGGATGAAGCCTCTCGCATGGCACCAGATCACAAGGAATCCTAATGGCTTAAAAAGACTGGGAGGTTTTGTCCTGTGGTTTAACACAGTGTTGAAGTGTATGTTTTTAAAACAGTTTATAATTTTTCAGTAATTTTCACATCTGTGCCAATGTCAGTGGATTTAATATTTCACTGCATCTTGTTCTCCTTTTTTCCTTGCAATGGCCCATCATGGTTGCCGGCAACAAATATTTTCAGAATGGCTCTCCAGAAGAGAATTCGGAGTCCACCCCAAACTGTAGATCCCAGCTGGAATTCCATATCATGGTCTATATTGCGTAACTTTACACAGACTTAGCTACATAGCAGAAGCACTATGGAACTCTCCTAGTGAATTGTGAAGATGTGTATCAAGGCATTGGCAAGTGTCCATGTTCACATTGCTGGCATTTTAGGTATACGGTGTGACGTTTCGTGTTAAAACTGGAAGTCGCAGATGCAGCGGTTGCCAATACGGAGGGTCTACAGTAAGCCCCATATTGAATTCCAGCCCCCATTTGTACTTTCTGCTCTCGGTCCCACTGACACGAAGCTCGTCCACACTTCCTATACCCTTATGGTTATAATAAAGCTCACTGCAAGCGGCTCGCCTCTGCTGCCTTCCTCTTTATTACTGGCTGGCTTTTATTTCCTTGTAGAGCTGGCAGCCCTGAGCACCGTACGTGCCTGTTTATTAAACCCTTGCTGCATTTTGAATCTATGATTATTATATAGCGGTATTTTCATTTCTGGGTGTTTTCTCTCATGAGAGCTTGTGGGAAGGTAAGATACAGAGAAAAGGGGGGAAAGACCAAAAACAGACAGATGACAATGTGTCAAACACGTACCTGTGGGGTAATGCACTCTGTTTTGGACTCGGCAGTGCTTTTGACAACTGGTTGTGAGTTTGTGTGTGTATGCGCCTTAGAGTAGCCTGTTAAGTTATGGTGACCCCATGCATTTCATAGGCAAGGAATCCTCAGAGGTGGTTTTGTCAGGTCCTTCCTCTGAAATAGAGTCTACAGTCCCTGGTAGTCATTGGTGGTCTCCCATCCAAGTACTAACCACAGCTGACCTTGCTTAGTTCCCAAGATCAGGTGGAATCCAGTGCCTCTGGGGTATTTTACAGACCAATAAGGGCTTCAGGTCCTCTTATGTTCTGAGATAAATATTCACATCCTACATGGTTTTCAGGTTTTGTCATAACTCTGCTGGATGAGGCAGGATGAAAGTTTAAATGTAATTGCAAACGCCAGTCTCTCTCCCTCAAGAAGGTCCAGAACAAAATCTTCTCCTGCTGTGAGCAATATAATTGGATCGCTTTGCAAACTGGAGCTAAATGAAGCTCCACACGCCACTGAAAATCCACCCAGACAACAGCCCTATGCCCATTTATCCTAAGCTTTTGTGAAGTCTCTGGGATGCATTTCTGAATAAACATACCTAGGATTGGATTGCGGTTGTTGCAAACTTCCAAATTTAGACATCGAAAAGCTCTGTCTTCCTCAGAGCGATCACATGAGAACTTGAAGGAATCTTTCCCCCATACCTAAGCCTTCAAGTCCATTCATAATAACTGCCTAGCAAAATTGGCTGGAAATCAAAAGCATTTATCTAGAATTTTTTTTAGGAACCGAGGGTTAATATTTGAGTTGCAAGTTAAGTTTTGGCTGGAATTACAATTCACATCATCAAAATTCAACCAGGAGTCCTATAAGACTAACAAATTTATTATAGCGCAAGCTTCTGCAGACTGTAGTCCAGAAGGCTCATGCTATAAAAATTTTATTAGCCTCTAAATCTTAAATTCATAAAGATTTCTATGTTTAAGAAGAGAGAAAAGAGTTAAGTCTGAACTTTCATACTTCCACCCAAGCAGATTGGAACTACAGTTTGATTCTATCCTCATGCACACTCTGGAAGCCAGCAACAGTATGGTGTATTTTAAGTAATAATCATCTTTTGCAAACATGTTGCTCTGAGCATCTCCTGAATACATTACCTGGAGCACTCATAGGTTGATTTAGACGAGCATGGTGGCCATTTGCTATAGCATCATAGAGAGTGGGACGCTGAAAATGGTCCCCACCTAGGACTTCTGTTTGCTTTGCTCATGTTCCCTTGCTCACCTTGCCAGCTTCTTTACTTGGGATGCCTAAACTCTGTGGTGTTTCTGAATGCTCAGCTGAAGCTCTGGTTCTAAATCCTCAGTGAAATTTTAAGTGGCTGTGATGCTAGAAATTTGGGGGGTAGGAAGGGAAATTTCACTGATGAGGAATGAAATGAAAGTGACCATTCTTTTGGTCATTTTGGCCGCCCCTTCTAATATCACCAGGGCAGGGCAGCCTCTTGTGACACCACAAGAGGTCATCTTTCAGTCTCAGGTTTTGGCCCTGACATCTCTGACCTGGACATCTTAATCAACACACCCTCTAAAACGTTCTGGAACAAACTGCTTCTTCTGCAACCTTTTCTAAAGTTGGAAAATAAATGTGCGTCTGTGTGGAATGCTGGGGATATAAGTGTCTACGTGCCTTCTCCTGTCGATTTATGGCGACCCCGTAAATTTCAGAGTTTTCGTGGGCTGTAAATATTCAGCGGTGGCTTGCCATTGTCTTTCTCTGAAATACAGCCTACAGCACCTGGGATATGTTGGCGGTCTCCTATACAAGTACTAGCCAGGCCTGACTCTGCTTAGCTGCCAAGATCAGACGGGAACTGGTGCCTTCTGGGCGCTGGGGTTTAAAACTCTGGCTTCCAAAGAGGTCTGGGTCCCTTAGATCACTCACATTTGTGGATCTACGAGTTCCTTTCTTTAGCTCTTCCCAGCAGGAGTTTTACTGGAACAGATATACACAACCCTCCTCCCCATGCCATAAATCCAAAGATAAGCATCTGGTCGGAGGGAGAGAGAAACCAGGACTGCCTATTAGCAAACAAATCAAACCTTTCCTTCCAGAAGAAAAGCAGGCTGCAATGGGGGTTTGCTCCAGGCAGGGAAGAACACACCATTCCCAGAGAGAAAAAGAGATGTCACCTCTTTTCCTACTCTCCAAGGAGTCCTATGGAACTGCAGGGGTAAGAATACTTTGATTCCGAGATTTTGATTTTTCTCAAAAGGCAACCAAAAAACACCCCTCCTCTTTATCTCCTCCTTTTGCAGATTTGAGAACAAATTAGCAAGCCATATCCCTACAAACACACTCAACCACTCAGCCAGCACTTTTTCACTCCTGAAAAGTTCTGAAGTAACTACAACCAAGTTTTTCTTTCTTTCTGTTCCTTTCATCATTATATTCTGCTCTGGTCATTACCCCTATCATTAACAGTGCCTAACAAGATCCCAGGTTTTGGCAGCAATGAAGTGAGATTAGATAAATTTATGAAGCCCATATCTATCAATGGATATTAGTGGTCAATATCACGGTGGAGCCTCCAGCTTTAGTGGCAGTCTACCTACAACATGAGCCATGGGGAATTCGGGGAGCCATCATCCATAAAAGTTTTCCAAACCTAGAGGCCTCAAGACAACCAAGATATGAAGGGAACAGCTCTTTTGCTCTCCTTCTTATGGCAATCAGCATTCAGAAGCAGACTGGTTCCACTGGACTATTGATAACTCAAAGCCCCAGCTGAAAGGGTAACTTTTTCACATACTCAAGACTGGAGCTTGGAAAAGTTGTTTTTGGGGACTACAGTTCCTGGAAAACCCCTCCCTGCCAGCATAGCCATTGAGAAAGCAATTTTTCTGGGATCACACCTTTGTCTTCTACCTGGATAAACCTACAAGAAACTATTAACGTTGGGTTCCATGCCTGCAGTCAGAAATATGGATCAGAATCTCCCTCTATGCAGGCTGTATTGGAGCATTTAATAAATCTACAGTCTTTGGAATATCCTGAATTAATTTGATTCTTTTTCTAAAAACTACAGTGTGCATTTCCCCATCATCTCGACGTTACTGTTAGAATTCGTGGTGTGTACCACACAATCATATTTTTAACCAGCAACATTCCATTCATGGACCTGTCAACTCACAAAGAATGAGAGGACAGGTCCCTGCCCCAAAGGGCTTGCAATCTAGGAACAGACAGACCTGGGAGGCAGAAGAGGAGTGAAAAGGAAGTAGGCAACACTGTGAAACCTATGCAAGTGAATTAATTCAGTTACATGTATTTAAGCCACAACAGCCTCTCCAGCGTGGAGTCCTTCAGGCAGATTGGGGCTGGTCGTAGCTCAGTGAATACGTTCGGGGGCACCGGTTCGGAGAAGGCTGAAGCCCTGTGTAATTCAGCGGTGGCTCTGAGGTCAGTGGGGCAGTAAACCCATTCCAAGTTTTAGTCTGAACTCTAAAGGAGCTCTTCAAAGTGCTGAACATTTGAGGGGAGTGGAATCAGACCCTGGACAGCTCAGTTACAGTTCGGACTATACCCCCAATACAGTTTGCTGACTTATTGCCCTTCGGGTAGTGGTTAGCACATGCCATCCACTGTCAGACCCCTGCCCCTGGGCACTTAGATTTGAGCATAGGAAGGAACAGAGAAAAGGGGTGGATAGAACAGTTAAACTAGCTGATGACAGGCAAGTTTAATCCTCGTAGCTCTCCGGACACAACGAAACCCAAGGTATCGCCTCTTGCTGTTCCTCTTACCTTTACCCCAAATTTGACCCTCCACCCTATAAATCCCCCCCAGCCTAAATTGCTCAACAAACCTTCCCAGTGTTGACTGAGATATATTTGTCCACCCCATAGAGACCTCCCACCCCCCACCCACCCCCATTTAGCTGCCTCCGGCCCCATCTTCCAGATTGTGGCCGCCTTTTCCGTATGTACCTTGCCAGCCCAATCGACACCCCCGGAAACTTTCCACCCTGATCCCACTTCCTCCTCCATTGTCGCGAAGAAACCTCTCCCGCTTTATCGTGTTTACCTGGCCTTCCTCCCTAAGGTGGTATTCCCACCTCCGCCCCCTCGCCTGGCCTGTCCCTTTTACTCTTAATCCGAGCTCATCGAAAGGCCCAGAAAGGTTAAGTGACACGCCCAAGGGCAACCGAGATGATCAAAGGTCGGGGAGACCCAGCCGTGCGAAGAATGGCTTAGGGAGCTGGGTAGGTTTAGGATGGAGAAGAGGAGACTGAGGCCATTTCCGCACTAGACTGTTATAGCGCTATCGTTCCACTTTCAACATCCTATGGAATCCTGGGGTTTGCAGTTCAGGGAGGGGCCGGCCGGCCCCTCCCTGAACTGCAAACCCCAGGATTCCATAGGATGTTGAAAGTGGAACAATAGCGCTATAACAGTCTAGTGCGGAAATGGCCTGAGAGGTTATAGCTATCTTGAAATATCTGAAAGGAGGTCAGGTAGAAGATGGAGTGAGTGGTTTTGGCTGCTCCAGACATGGGCCAGTGGATTCAAATTACAAGAGGTTCCGCCTAAACATTGGGAAGAATGTACAGTTATCCCTCCACGTTTGCTAGGGTTAGGGATACAGGACCCCCACGAAAGTGGAAAAACCATGAATAACTCTAGGCTCTCCCAAACCATACTTAACACACACAAAAAGTATGATCACCGTCTTCAACCCACCGTGGACTCCTTTGAGGCCTCAGGGTTCCTTCGCAAGGCAGAAGTGGGGGGCTGGCGGGGCTTACGGCCACCTCCGCTGCTGCCCCACACCATTTTTAAGAAGGACTTGGAAGCCTCATTGGCAGTTTCTCGGCGTCATGACTTAGGGAGCCAGCAGAGGTGACAGCAAATAATCCGTGAATAATCAAATCCACCAAAGTGAAGCCTACAAACGTGGAGGGCTGACTCTATTAGCTGTAAAAGCTGCCTGACACTGGAATAGACTACCTTGGAGAAGGGTAGTTCTCTTTCTTTGGAGGTCTTCAAACAGAGGTTGGATCATCATCCTTCAGGAATGCTTTAGTTGGGTGACTCTGCATGGCAAGGGGTTGGTCTAGATGGTCTTTGTGGTCCCTTCCAACACTGAGTCTAAGCTCAGGGATGCTGGCAGAGGAAGACTAGTTGGCAGGAGAAGAAGATTGCTCCGGCAAGTTTCAGCTCCTGCTGGTGCGTACCCTCAAGTCACTTCTGACTTAGGGCAAACTGAAGGCAAACTTATCATGAGGTTTTCTTGTTAAGATTGATTCAGAGGGGGGTTTGCCATTGCCTTCCTCTGAGGCTGAGAGAGTGGGACTTGTCCAAGGTCACCCGGTAGCCTTCATGGCTGAGGGTGAGCTTTGGTCTCCCAGAGTCCTAGGCCAACACTTAAACCACACTGACTCTTCAGCTTCTTGCCTTCACTCAGCAGAGAGCTTTCCCCACCCATGTGCCCCTGGCAGATAAGTTAAGACTGTAACTCCCATCACCCACAACTAGCATAGCTAGTTGGCTATCCAATCTCTGGATGGGCAGATAAATAGATGTCCAAGCTTTGTGAGACCTTTACAAGGAGCCCGTAGAGAGAGAGAGAGACATATTTGTGATCTTACCATAATCTCTGCCCCAAGGCCCACTCAGTTAACCACTGGTTCTAGTTTGGTTGCTTCCCTACATTTCTTGAATTTTTAGGTCTCTTTCATCTCTTCAGGCTCTAAAGATCAGAGCCTGGAAAGAACCTGATTGGGGATGCTGGGAGCTGTAGTCCAAAAAGGACGTTTTCTGCTCTAGATTCCAACAAAGATAATCTCCTGCTGCAAGACAAGGGGTGGGAAAAAAAAACAAAATCACATACCAAAGCAAGCAAAGATGAGAAGTCTTGTGACTTCTTTTTATTAAAAAAAAAGCAAAATGGCTGGCTAGTTTAAGTAAGAAATTCTCCACCAGAAATGGCAGCGAACATTGCTGGTGTTTAACACTATTCAGTGGTCTGAGAAAACAGACTCTTATTGTGCACAGACAATGAATCTCTAGCTAAATACTGTGGGATCCGTACAGAAACAACCATCTGCACAAAATAGGCTTCGTCACCTGTTAGTCCGCCATTAGCCAAGCTTTGGCACTCCATGTTCAGGAACATCCCAACTGTTCTGGGTAAGTGTGCTACACACAGGACGTCGATAAACACTCTCACGTTTGGAAGGGAGCTGAAAACAAGACCTGAACGGTAGGAGGACACTTCATGTGGGTCTTTAAGCGGCTGTGGTTTTGCAGGAAGGGTGCAAGAAGCAACCTCAAGAGAGTGTAGCAAAGATTGCTGGAATAACAGGGACAAAATAATGAGTGGACTGAAGGAAGGAGGACGGACTCTAGACCATGCTCTATGGCTAATATCCTCCATCATCTTGGTATATAGCATAAACATCCACCAGCTAGTTATGCCCAGGGTCTAGGACCCAGATGTGGTTCCCATCATCTCTGGATGGGACAGATGTCTATCTGTAATCTGATAATACACTTGGCCCTTCACATTCATTAGGATTAGGGGCACAGCACCCTCACAAAGGTGGAAAAATCGCAAATACCAAAATGTGTGTCCGTGGGAAGGGGGCCAAGGCACTGTGGCGAGAGTGGGCATCCAGGGTCCAAACTAGGTCAGGGAAAGGAGAGGAGAAGGGAGTGAATTGGCACGGTGGCCCTACACTTCCTTTCTTTTGCCCATCTTCTTCCTTGGGTGTGGGGAGGACATCGGGAGAGCCATTGGCTGTTAAGGTGATTTTAGGGGTTTGGGTCAGGAGACTTTACTGAATTGCAACTGCTTAATTAAGCAGGTGATGTAGAATAATGATGATACTATATATATGTGAAAGGGAAGGTAATGGCATTAGTTTGTGCACTTCCTTGGGAACGAACCACAATGAACTCTATGGCTGCGCTATTCAAACTTACGGTCCCTCCATCAGCGTCAGTTTGCAAACCAGCAGCCGTTGGCCCATGGAAAATTTCCAGGAGAGAAAGACACATTTATAGCCAGCGGGCACAAATATGGTGTTAGTCCCTGGCACACTGGAAAATCACAATTACCGGTCTCCCACATCGCATAGTCTGACAAGCACTGGGGCGTCCTTCTGCGTAAGCCTGCACAGGTGGACACTGTAAATAAATGCATTATTGTGCAAATGTGTATGTATACAAACACACCGCCTCGTACGCAAAAGCAGGAATATCCCCCTGGCTGGCGACTGCTGGCTCCGTTAATTTCCACACCAGAACATGTGCGCTGGGTACTTGACAGCCGTTTCATAAACGTGCCCGCAATTTTAATTAAATCAAGAAGTGTGGAGTCGTTTTCCCCCATTGAAAGACGGAGCGTGAGGAGGGAGCAGAATCTGTTATTAAAATCAGTAAATACCTGGCTAAGCTTGAGTGAATGACAGGCACCAGAGGGATGACCGGCTGCCTCCACGCAGTGCTAGAATCTCCAAAAACAGCAACCATGCCTGGATGCTTCACTTTCACAAATATTAAGAGCACAGAGCTTCAACAGGCAGATCAAGATCCATGCCTGCGATTCTGACTGAGTATGGCCATTTCCGCCCTACACTGTTATAGTGCTATTATTCCACTTGCAACCTCCTATGGAATCCTGGGATTTGCAGTTTAGGGAGGGGCCTTTAGAATTCTCAGCCAGAGAGCTCTTTGGCCTCAGGAAACTACAAGCCCCAGAATTCCACAGGATGTTGAAAGGGGAATAATAGCGCTCTAACAGTGTAGGGCGGAAATGGCCTTTCTGTGTGGGTTGTGACTGCAGTACTACCAATACCCAAATTATGGTAAAAAGGAATGGGCCTTTAAATGCCCATCTGGCCTAGGGAATAGAATTTTTGGCTAATATCATTCTCAAGAGAAGCAATCAGTAATTTCAGCTGTGTTTGAAGTTTTCTAAGCCTGTTCTTCCGAATAGTCCCAGTAGTTTGGGATTTAGTCTGTGTAAAATTTGCATACTTTTTTTTTTTGCACAGAAAGCGGCTTTTTTGTGTGCAGAAATATCATTTTGCATTATTTTTGTATTCAACATTGGTGCAGTTACACTACAGGAAGGGTAGGTAACTTGCAGCCCTGCAAATGCTATTGGACTGTAAATCCCATCATCCCTCACAGATACACTTGCTGGGATCTGGAGCTCAGAAGAGCTGGAGGAGCTCTCCTTGCCCATCCCTGCAGTACAACATCCAGCTGTTTTAACAGCGATTTCTTCAGTCTGAACAAATTTTGGTGGGCTGGCATGACACAGAGAGAATTGCCACTACCCTGGGGGAAACTACAGCTCCTAGGATGCTTCTGTTGTGGGGTGAGGAGAAAGCTGACCATTAAACTGGTGTCACGTCAATATAAATTTTTCATGCGGACATGTTCTCTGATAGCCCAAAGTTAGCATTCTCTGCTAGATCAGAACCATTGGATTAAAATTATAAGAACAGAGAATCCAACTAAACAATAGGAGGAAGAACTTCCTGATGGTAAGAAGATGGTCAGCAGTGAAATAGAAAGCTCACAGACTTTTCGAGCAATAAAGAAAACCAAACCAAACAATACAAAAATTTGTGGATATGGTTATCAGTTGCTTTCCAAAGACGGCTTTGTACTGCTCTCTCATTACAGTTTGGGGTGTGTGGTTGTGCGTCTGAGTCCTTCTGCAAAGCTACTGTTCAGGCAGTTAGTATGTTAGTGTGCTAGTGAGTTAGTGCTTAGCGTCCTTTTCTAGTTTATTGTTTTAGTATGGTGTTTTAGTTTATGTTAAAAACATTAGTGGCAGCTTGTTATTTTGTGTAAAAATGGATAATATATATAGGCATCTCCTGCTTAGCTGATGGACTAGGGAACAGAGCACTGTCAGAAAGTGGAATTGGTCAAAAAAGCAGAACCCAATGGGAGTTACAGGGGCTCGCTCGGGACCGACTTGTGCGTGTGTTGCTCGCAAAGTCTCCCAGTTGGATTGGTGCCCTGTTTTCCCCATCAGCTCGCTTAGCAGGCAGCTCACGCATGCAAGCGGTCCCAAGCAAGTCTCCATAGGCAAGCGGACAAGAAAAACTGATAAAAGATATACTCTGTCAGCATAGCAGCACAGGGCTGTAATTTACATCCTCCCAAAGAGTGGAATGCCTCAAAATGAGTCCGTGGAAAGTGGGGAATGGGAATGCCTGTATTTGAAAAAGGAATCGTGGGATCTCAGGCCCTATGCCAGTGGGGCAGAGAGGGACATCTGGGAGCCCACATGTTATTGCTATGTGCCTTCGAGTTGTTTTGGACTTATAGCGACTTTAAGGCAAACCTATCACGGGGTTTTCTGGGGCTGAGAGTGTGTGACGTGCCCAAGGTCACCCAGAACTTTTCGTGGCAGACTCTGGACTTGAGTCTGGCTCTCCTAAGTCCAGCCCAGCCCTCCAACCACTGCCCCACAACGACTGGTCTCTGTTATTTCTCCACCGCAACAACGAGCAGATTTCAAAAGCCTCCGGGGCTCAAGCATGGACTGACTGACTGAGACCTGTGGGGCTCACTTAATCCAGCAGCAGCCAGCTGGAAGCAAGGCAGGAGAATAAAGGCGGTCGCTCCCTTATTTCTAAGCACAGGGTACACCGAGATATACCGCTTCTGGATAAGGAGGGCACATTTCCCCTATCAGGGATGTCAAAAAAGCATAGGCCCCAGCAGGTCAACTGAATCTTTGTAAATTCTTACTCCTTGGTGAAAAAAAGACTTAAGTAGCAATTAAGAGAGAAATAGAACGCAGTGCTTGAAAAGGTTCCTCTCTTTTGGATTTCCCCAGGGAGGCTGCCCCTGTTGTCACCCAGGGAAGGACGTCCCCTACCCAAGCGCTCCCAAAACGTTGGAACAAGGAATAATCAAGTGGCAGGGAGTTCCACGGTCAATCTCCCTCATTACCAACCACACCGCAAGCAAAATCCTTCCTCCCAGTTCCTTGGGTTTCAAAAATCCAGATCTCATAGCCCTCCCCTCTCTCCTCCCCAAAAGAGGGGCCGGAAGCCTGACCCATAGGTCCAAGGAAGTGGGTTCCCCGTCTTCTTCCTCCACCCAGCCCTCGCCCTCGCAGCCCCCCAGGACCCCGACAGGAGCACCCAGGCGTCCGAGGCGCGGGTCTGGCCCTCCCGGTTTTGGCCCCCCGCAAGACCGGGGAGGGGGGGCAAGGGAAGGGAGAAAAGGACAGGCAGCGGGGGCCCCTTTCACAAAAATCTCTCGCTGAATGGGCGGCGGGGAGGGCGGCATAGCCACGCAGGCCCCTCCCACGTTTTTCCACGCCCCCCATTAAGAAAATTGCAGAGAAACTCACCGTCTCCCCCCCCCCGCCACATTCCAGCTCAGCCTCCTTACGCCCCCTCCCTTTTAGGAAAATCCTGATAGGAGGAAACGCATCGGGAAAGAAACACACACACGATCCAGAAACACCCCCTCCGGAAAAACCCCTAATGTTGCAGAAGGAGGAAAGATAACCCACAGCTATTCCGCAGTTTCTCGGTTTCCCGGAGGGAGGGGGCTTATTCTCTCAGGGATCGCAGCCTTGGAGGACCCCTCCCCTTTTTTCCTGGTTTCCCTCCATCCCTCCCTCCAGATAAGCCAATACCTCCCCCCCCCCGACTTTAAGCCTTTCGGTCTGCTCACGGACAGACCCCGTTTGCAAGGGGCCCAATGCTCCAGCCCCCCTCCCCGCCAAATCTCGCATCCCCGCCCCCTACTCCGGATCGACTCCGGATTGAGGCTCTCGAGGCAAAGGGACGGGTTTGCACGTCTCCGGCGGTCCGGACAATAGGGCTCGCTCACCAGCTGATCCTCCGGGCTCGGATCCCCTCCAGCCTCGCCGTCGCCCGCCTTGGTCGGGGACTCGGCGGCCATCCGCAGCGCCTGCCGGACGCGCCGCTCCTGCCGCTCGCGGAGCAGATGCAGCTCGCACAAGCCGGCCAGGGTGCCTTCCAGCCAGCCGCGGAGCCGGCTTCGCTCCGGGCTGACGGGGAACGAGAACGCCCGGATCATCCTGCCTGCCTGCCTGCCTGCCTGCCTGCGAGCGAGCGATCCCCTCCGCCGGCTCCGGCTCCGGCTCCTCCTCCGCCTCCCGCACCGCGCAGCGAAGCGCCCGCCGAGGCGCTCTGCCGGCTCCTGCTGCAGCCCCGGCGCTGTCACCGCCTCATCTGCATACTGACGGCCATTGGTTGGCCCGCCGGGGCTGATTGGTACCTCCGACTCCGGATTGCCCGGGCTATCTGCATGGCCACGCCTCCCATTCACCCAATTGGTCCCTCGCTCCCGCACTCCTGTTTTGCATAGTCCCTTTCGGAACGAGGCCATTGGCTCGAACGCGCCCCCGCTCCGTCGACAACGCCGCGCCCCCTGCCGGCTCGTTGGCGCGGGAGTTTCAGCCTCGCCCGGGGCGAGAAACGTCGGCCCGAGATTCGATCTTTGCATAGCCCCGCCCGGCGAAACAACCCATTGGCTCTCCTGCCCTGGTTTCTCCCTTTGGCCACGCCCTCGCCCCAAGCCATTGGCCCGCCCGGAGAAACACGTAGCTGCCTAGCCACACCCTGGAACCGTCCACGCCATTGACACACCTGCCGTGCTTCATTTGCATAAGCCCCGCCCCGCAATTTAAGCCCTTAGCCTGTCCCTGTTTTACGTTTGATTCAAGCCGTCGGTTTTTCCCGCCCCCTTATCTACATAGCCACGCCCCGAAAGTGTCCCATTGGCTCTCGTGGTCCCGAATTTACCTGAATGACCACACCCCTTGATTCACGTCCTGCGGCACCCTGGACTTACTCCGTGCGGCGAGACTCAGTTAAGCGAAATTCTGTCTTTTAAGGACTGGCCTCCTTTCTCCCTGAGCTCCTCCGCGGGCTGGAAACCCTTTCCTTGTCCCCACCTCTGTCGCTGGTGTGTCAACAGACTTCATATTTCTGGCCCCGTCCGCTCAGGGATATTATTTACAAGCATGTCTCTGCCTTCCCTTCTAAATCCTCAGTCCATCTATGACGCACGCCCCTCACTGAGAAAACAGGGACCCTTCTTTACCAAATTTTGAGTTTTCTTAGGCTGCCCACTGGGGAGCAATTCCACCAGGGAAAGCTTGGTTGTTGGTATTTGCCATCAGGTCAGCTGCAGCTTTGCTGGCTAACCAGACAACTGAGGGAGGGACCTACAAGTATCTTGGGCCATTTCCGCACCAGCCCGTTACAGCGCTATTATTCCACTTTCAACCTCCTATGGAGTCCTGGGGTTTGCAGTTTAGGGAGGGGCCTTTGAGGCCTTCTCCCATCCCGGCCTCTGAGACCCCTCCCGAAACTGCAAACCCCGGGATGCCATAGGAGGTCGAAAGTGGCATCGTAGCGCTGAAACGGGCTGGTGCGGAGATGGCCAGAGAAAGGACACCTTTTTGCTGTTCAGGAAGTAAAGAAGAAATCTTAGCTAAAGATGCGGTTTCCAGATCAAGGTGAATGAGGGGATGAGTCCTTCTCACTTGTTTTGGGAAAAGGGATAAAGGAGCTTTTAATCCAGACTCCTTGCTTCTATCCAGAAGAGGGACAGCAGAGCAGAGCGGACGGGGAGCCCTGGTGCTACAACAGTCGGGAGGGAAGGAGGAGGCATTCATCTCCCATAGGGAAAAGGAGAGGGAGGGAGATGACCGATAGATACAATATAGAGAGACGGAGTGGCGAGATAATTGAAGATTAATAAATAGCAGATAACTGGATGGAGGGATAGTTAGTTTAGATAGATAGATAGATAGATAGATAGATAGATAGAGAAATAGAGTGATGAAATAAGTGAAGATTAATAAATAGCAGATAACTGGATGGATGGATGGATGGATGGATGGATGGACGGACGGATGAATGGACAGACAGACAAGCAAGCAGACAGATATAGAGCCAGAGGGGTGTGTAGTCTGAACACCGAACGACGGCTCTGGAGATCACGGTTTGAATCCCCACTTGACCATGGGAACCCACTGGGTGACCTTGGGCAAGTCACACCCTCTCAGCCTCAGAGGAAGGCAAAGGCAAACCCCCTCTGAATAAATCTTGCCAAGAAAACCTAGTGATAGGGTTGCCATAGGGAAACATCTTGAAGGTACATGAGAACCAGACGAACAACAGACATACTGATAGATGGAAGGTATCTAGATGACTGATAGACGGACGGACAGATAGGACATGTAGAAAGAAGATGACGATCGATCGATCGATAGATAGATAGATAGATAGGAAGGAATGAGAGATAAAATAATGAAAGATAGACAGCGTAATGACTAGATAGATAATCAGACAGAAGACAGACAGAAAGCTGGCTAGCTATAGATAGAGAGAATAATGAGAGACTGAGAAATAAAATAACGAGAGATGGAGCAGTAAGACAGATAGACGGATAGACAGACAGACAGACAGACATTATATTGGGAGCCCTAACAGGCAGAAGAGTGGCTAACACATATTTTTAATAAGTAAATAACCCCCGTCAGGTTGTTCCCGTGATTCCCCTCCAAATTTTCACGGCTTTGTGATCACGGCCAGGTCGAGAAAGGAAGAGCCGAGCGCCAGGCGCCGGAGGAGGGCCCCGGTAGCCGAGCCGGGCATCCTAAAAACGCCGGCGCAGGGGGCGCACGGAGAAGGTTCAAAGGGCCCCGAGAAAGGGGGCTGGGGGGTGTGTGACAGTGCGGAGGCGGGACGGCAACAATGGGTTTATAAATGGTGGCGATAATAATAGTGCGAGGATGGTAGCCATGGTGACGGAGAGGATGGTAGCCATGACAATGGAAGGGGGGGCGGCGGGCGGCGGGCGGGCGAGGACAGTGAGAAATAGCAGCATTGGCCTTGGAGGGGAGGGCGGGCGGGAGGGAGGGACGGGGAGAAGGGAAAGGCGGCCGTCACGGCAAAGCCATCTGGAGGTTCCTGGCGAGCCGCGGGGAGCGGCGCCACGACGGTGGGCGAAGGACCGGACCGTCCCGGCGCGCGCCTCTGTTTGCGTGCCAGTTCTAGAGCGCAAGCAGGGACCGATGGAAGCTTTAGCAATAAATAAAACTGTGGGCCCCAGTTTATCCTGCACCTGCTACGAAGCAGATTTGAAAACACCTGGGGCTTAGCTATGGGGGATGTAACGATGACGACGCTGACGGTGAGGCCAGCTTTCTCTCAAATTTGGGACTCAAGGCAGCTTATCATTTTTTAAAAAAACAGGAACAATCCAGCTAAAAACATACCAAAGGTCGACAGTTAAATGGACTTAAACAATTCACAATATTGAAGTTCTTATTGCTCCCCCTGCAGTAAGAATTCTGCCCACTCACGTGGCTGGTTGAGAATGAGAACGAAAACCCACCACCACCGAGGGTGGCAGGTTGGCGAAGGACCATTTAAGCCCCCTTCCTCGAAAAAAAGCCAGAGTGGCCAAATGGCATCTCTCCGGATGCTGTTGGACTGCAACTCCCAGCATTCCTCACCCATGGCTACGGCAGAACGGAGCTGCCATCTAACCACTCCTGGAAGAGACAGACTTTGCTTTCCCTTGGATTAAACTTAGGTCAGGATAGGAATCAGCAACTCTCCGGCTGCTGCCGGAGTGTGACTTCCATCAATCTAAGCCGGCAAGGCTAAAGATGAAGGATCGTGGGACTTGCAGTCCAACAACATCCAGTGGGCTGCACTGTTCTCACCCTTGCCTTACGACCGCAATGCCATTCCCACATCTCGTTAAGTCTCATTGAGACGACTGCTTCTTCAAAGGAGTCGGACACCATCGCTTCCAATATTATTATTATTATTATTATTTTAAAAAAAACACACAGAGAAAGAAAGAAAATCAAACGCCTTTCCCCCCATTAGCTTTCCTTCCTCAACACCGGCGAGCCAACAACACTGGCCGTTAAAAAGGGTTTTCGGTGCCAAAACGCTCGCCCAAGGACTTGCCGTCAACCCCGGAGCAGAAGAAAAGGTGGCTTTGTTCATTGCACAAGGAACTAGTCTTCAGACAGCCACTTTTTCAACAGAGACGGAGCCGTTGTGCCGTTGGAGGGTCGGAGGGCAGAAAGCGGGTTGGAGGCGGGAAGGCAGCCAGGTTCGCAGCACAAACGAAAGCTGAAAGGAAGCCATTCGAATTCTAGACCGAGCATCCTCCGAGTCAACTTCTTCCAGTCGCTGGCGATGCAGTTCTCCATTCCAACGAAAACAACGGATCCACCTCACTCCCTGTTTTGAGATGAAAAGGCACGGTCCCACGCTACAGTCTGGCCATCTCCATTAAAGGCATTGGGGGAGGTCAAAGCACAAGCCTGGGCCATGCAAGACCCCAAGATCCTCACCCTCTACCCAGAATCCCCCAAACCAGACTCTTTTTCGACCAAAATGGCTGACTTCGCCTTTTAAATAGCTTGCAGGGCTCCTCTGTTCCGTGACACATGGAAAAGACTGGGCTTTTCAAACCAGGAATGGAACTTCCTGACACTTCGACTTTTGTCTTTTTCGTGGGTGTGTGATTTTTTTTTAAGCAATCCATGTGGCACCCAGATGGTCCACGGGGCAAAAACTGGGCCCCTAAATCCACCAGAGTTGACTTGAAGGAATCCCAAGTTCCTTTTGTTGCAAAGACTGTAGCAGGCAGCTTCATGCATTCAAACAGTTTGTCTCCTCATCTTCCTCTACCAATTTCCCCTCCAAATGCCTCCTCTGCTTCTTCAGCTTCTCATCATCCACACCGCCTCCCTCCCAAACAGGGCAAAGATTAGAGGATGGCTCGTCACGTCAGTCCTTCACTCACAGGGAAAAGAAATGGAGAATTTGCAAAACGAAGGGGTGAAAATTCAGAGGTCTTTTTCTTTCCTTCCATGGATTGCCAGCAGGTGACGCTGTTGTCTTGGTCAAAGATGGAGGAGGAGGAAAAGGGTGACCTCAACCATCCATTGGTCATCCGAGGGCAGGGGCAGTTCAGAGCACGCTGACCCGGTCGGCCAAGCCCTTCACCTCCATCTGCTGCTGTTGCTGCTCCTCTTCCTCTTCCTCCGCCAGACGTCGGACCCGCAAGTGTTCCGGATACGGGACGCTGTGCTCGGCAGCAAACTGCTCCCACCGGGCGTCGTCGCTCTCGTGGGTGATGTAGCGCTCCCCCATCCGGCTCTCAAGCTCTCGAAGGTCCAGCCAAGTCTGGTAATCCTGTCGCGGAGGCACGGAGAAGTTGGAGACAATCAAGGACAGCTGGCTTGTGCAGAGACCTGGATGCTATTCCCAAACCTCCCAATCCTTGCAGCCTCCGGAGTCGTTGGACTACAATGCCTGGCTACGGGAAGTTCTGGGAGCTATAGTCCAACACCTCTGTAGGCTGCTACATTGAATGCACTCTCATCTAGTTAAGTGGCAGCTTTGGTGGGGGATTCTGAGAGTTCTAGTCCAACAGAAAGTCCAACAGGTGGCTTTCATGTTGGGGGTTAGAGTCATAAACTTAAGCTTCAGGTTTGGCCCTGGCTGGGGATTTTGGGAGGACGCCAGGGGCTCTTTGAGTGAGGAAGGTTCACCTTACCACTCCTTTAAGGTACCTGGAGCCAAGAGTGGCTGAGCGATTTATCGACACTGAAGCGTTTCCTCATCTTCACCTGGAGCAGGTTGTTGATCAGATCGATGGCTACAGGGCAGGAAGAAAAGAAACCACAATCAGTGCTGTGCCGTTTCAGAGGCTACCATCGCCCGCTCTTTTTTCCCAGTAGGAAACAGAACCCAAAAAGAAACATAGTCAGGAAAAATAATAGCCTCACTATATTCTGTGCTAAGCAAGAGACCACCAACAAATACCAGGTGCTGTGGGCTCTATTTCAGAGGAAAGAACTGACAGTATCATCTCTGGGGATTTGTTGCCTAACAAAACACCATGAGATTCATGGGGTTACCATAAGTCCACACTGCCAACTGCCCCCAAACCCCATTTCCTACTGCACCTTTTATTTTCCTACTGCATAAAGTTTGTCTACAGTAGAAAGCCAAAGATGATGTGAGAGTAGGCCCCATCCTCCCATCCCACAGCAAAGCACCATGGACATTTACCCCCAACAGAAATCTGGCGCCAGGGGTTAGGCGGGTACATAAAGGCAGCGTTCTGGATCTGGTCGTTGATGTCCTCGTCTTCGTTAAATGGGAAGGTGCCGCTCAGGCTGACATACATGATCACCCCCACGGACCACATGTCCAGGGAGCGGTTGTAGCCCTGGTTGAGCAGCACCTCAGGGGCCAGGTAGGCTGGGGTGCCCACGACCGAGCGGCGGAACGACTTCTCGCCAATGATGCGGGCGAAGCCAAAGTCACACAGCTTCACCTGCAAGAGAGGAGAGAGGGGGAAAGGAAGCTCGTGTCATGCCCTGCTTCCAGAACATGGACTCTGACTCAAAGTCTGAAACGGGGGCATGCCAGGACCTGCTGTACAGGAAGAGGTTACAGTGCCACAAACAGAACAGGGGGCAGTGCCAGCTCCAGTAGAGAGTCTTGCCTCTTTAGACACAGAAGAGCACTAATCTGTACCCAGCTTTGCAGAGTGTAGACAGCAAAGAGAGACCTAGCTTCACTCTCTCAGAATTTATAACCAGCAACAATTAAACAAGCCACAGCTGCGCTAGGCTTTAGACCTATACAGCTGACATCCTTCCCCTCCAGGAGTTGTCGGAGCTTATCTGACCTTCTATCCTACTGGATACCTTGATGAATACTCTGACTGACCTTGGACACTCCCTTGCCTTGGAACCCTGTTGGACTTTATTTATGACTCTGTGCTTACTGCCTGAAAGTAAGTAAGGAGCTGGGAGTTATTCAGTTTGTTTTGTTTGTTTTATCAGCTGTGCCGGGACTGAGATAGGAGCTGGTGAAGGTCTGCCCTGGTCTGCTGAAACATCACACAAATCTCAAAAATGTCATTTGAGATCTTAAAAAGAGCTCTATATTATGGATTATTATTATTATTAGTAGTATTAGTATTAGCACCATCATCATCATCACTCTTCAGAACTACTTATTACTAAACATTATAATAAGTATGTATTATTACATATTAATAATGCATTCTAAAATACATATTACTTTGGTATACTAATAATAATATGATTAAATACTATAAATTATACATTTTTATATATGTAATTACACATTAATAGCACATCTGCTGTAGGTCAGAGAAGTGCACAAGAGAAGTCTAAGTCTCTCCCCAGACTACTAGGATCCTAGGATTCTTTAGGATGGAGCTATAGCAATTAAAGTGGTATCAAACTGCTACAACTGTGCAGGGTGGATGTACCAGCAATTTTTCAGTTCAAGAGGAGCTCCGGAATATGAATTCTTACCTGGGGAAATGGCTCAGCCGAAGCCAGGAGAACGTTTTCCGGCTTCAGGTCACAATGCACAATATTCTTGAAATGCAGATGGCGCAGGGCCACCAGGATCTGAGTAAGGAGACAAAAATATGGAAGAAGAGAAAGGGAAAGAAAGGGAAAGAAAGTTGTTCAGTCCTGTCCCGCCAGGATTCTAGCAATGCATAAACCACAAAAAACGATAACAAAAACACAGACAAAAGGATGTTAAAAAATAAGATACAGGACCCCAAGGTTACCTACAGAATAACGCAACTTATTCTGTATACAGAATATCCTGTACAGATAGAGAATATCCTCACACCAGTCTTTGTTGCCACCTAGTGGACGCTGGCTGATCTGCGTCCCCTCTCTCGCCATTATTTTTAGGATCTGGACAGGAATAAGGTCGAAGGAGAGATGTGAAAAGGCATGGTAAGGTGTTTGTTTTTACCTGTGTGATAAGGAACTTGGTGATTCTCTCAGGAAGCCTCCCTTTCTCCGAAGACAGAATCATTTCCAGCATGTCACCGTGAAGCTTCTCCATCACAACAAAGACCTTCTCTGGGGTCTCAAACATGCACTCCAAGTTCACAATCCCAGCATGTCTCAAACTCTACAGCAAGGCAGAAGGGGAAGGAGAGGTCAGCTCAGAGTCTAGGGCAGCAATGGGTGAACAAGGATGGGCCCTCTAGATGCCTCTGGACTGCAACTCTCATCAGCCCCAGCCAGAAGCAACAATAATGATAGCTGATGGAACTTGCTGCAGTCCAACAAGATCTAGCACAGGGGTGGGCATAGTGCACCCTGGGTCACAAGAACCCCCTAGAGCACACTTTGTGGCCCCCTGAAGGCCCCCAGCATCCCCTTAACTTTTTAAAAAAGAATTTGGAATTAATTGGGGCAATTTTTATCTCCAATTTTGTGCCATTTTTGCCCCCAAAATTACACAGAAAGCCCGCCTAAGGTATGAAAATATAAGAAATTCCCCCATCCCACCTCTACAAGCACCCCAGACCCTGTAATACCATCCAAATACTTCCATATTCTTCCGCAGTCCCTCTCAAAATGGTGACCATTTACTTCCTGTTGCCGTTTTGAGAAGGATCTGGGGGTGAGTAAAATTGGCTCCTGGCCCCCTATGAGGTATTGTGGTCTGAAAGTCGGACTAGGGCTCTGCGAGAGCAGGATTTCAATTACTACTCAGCCATGGAAACCCAGTGAGTGGCCCTGGGCGAGTCACACTCTCTCGGCCTCAAAGGAGGGCAATGGCAAACCCGCTCTGAGTAAATCTTGCACAGAAAACCCCACGACAGGTTCACCTTGGGGTTGCCATAATTCAGGAAAATAACAACACTCCATACAATTGTCCATCAGTGATCTATCATGTTTCTTCTTTCTTGCTCTAAGAGCAGTTAAAACAGTCCTCGCAGCTTTCTTCTTCCACAAGATGGTTGGCATCCGGTTTACCTGCAAGATGGCGACTTCGTTGCGCAGCTGGCTCTCTTGCTTGGTGGGGAAACGGAGCTTGTCGATGACTTTCACCGCCACGTCCCGCCCGGTCTTCCGGTGTTTCCCTGTCGGGCCAAAGAGAAGCCAGGCTCTTATTAAAATGTTCGAATCTCCCGGTTTAGTGATTTGCCTTTTGCTACCAATCTGCCTCTATGCCAACTGAAACGTCTTCAAATGTCTCTTCTATGTGGAGATTGTGCAAATATGATGCTGAGCTGGGAAAAGTTACTTTGGGGGGGAACTGCAACTCCCAGAATCCCCCAGCCAGCCTGGGAGTTGTAGCCCTCCCAAATTAATTTTTTCCAAATTTGAATATGGAGAGTCACATAGCTTCACCAGTCTATGGCGAATCAACCCAAAATCTGCTAAGTAGACTCAGCTCAGTAACTCGGAAAAGTTACTTTTTTTTAAGCACTCCACGCTTGGAAATCTATCAAAAATAACCCCAAAATCTGCTAAGATGAGCCAGAGTTTGGGAAAGTGGTTTTTTTGGGACCTCCCAAAGGAGGAGTTTAGGGAGTGGTCATTTAAAAAAAAAACTAACTTTTCCATGCTCTCCGTGGATCCCAACTTTCATTCTGCACAGCCCCAGCATAATCCCTTTGGTGCTGCCCTGCTCATCCTAGTGACCTTGTGATGGAAGTTGTAGTCCAGAACGTCTGGAAGCACAAGACTATACACAGCTGTTACGGCATCAGGGCTGTATTACCAACCAGTGCCCCCAAGAGGTGAAGGCTGTTACTGCAGAACTGGTCCAGGAATTCAAGACAACAACGGTTGTGTCACATTTGGGTTAAGGTGATCCAAGGCCTGATCTTATCTTACCTCCATAGACAACCCCAAATTGCCCAGAGCCCAAGACTTCATCTGGGAAGATCTGATAGACGGTGGCAATATCCTGGAATCAGACAAAGGAGTCACAATTGCGAGCAGCATTCCTAGGTGGAGTAGAAGAACCAGACCCAAGGGACGGGTTCAAGAAGGCGGGCAAATGCCAATGCCAGGGAAGAACAGGGCTCACAGCACTCACCACGTTCTCTTGGATCTGGCTGTTGGATACAGAGATGCGCAATGATGCTTGCCCTGGAAAAAAGACAGACTAAATTAGACTCTAACCCTGCTCCAGCAACCTCCCAACATGACCCCACAAGGAAGACACAGAGTTCCCAGAAGGGATACTGTCAAGGAAGAAGGATCAAAACCAAACCACCAAGAAGAGGGGAGGCAACACCCCATCAAGCCACTAGAGGTCAGTGCCGGGCAAAGAGCATGCTCAGAAGGCAGGTTTCAGTTCCACGGGGCTACGGCTAAAGCGAGAGCTTCACGTGTATGTGTATCGGTTAGACACTCACTGTGGGGTGCCTCGCCCTGGGCAGAAGCAGCACCCTGAAGGACAACCGGCATAAGGGCCTGGCGGATGGCCGTCTCCCAAGCCTTTGCTTGCTCCGCGCTGTCCCCGCCATGCTGGTTGTTACTGGGAGCGCCGTTTTCCCCAACGTAGTAGGTGGCTTTGGCCGTGATAATTTCAAAGCAGTGAGGATTGGCCCCTGCGGGCACCAGGGAGAAGTCCTGGGCAGGCTCTACGGCCAAGATCTCCGACAGCGGGATCTCCTACAGTTAGGAAACAGTCAGGGGTTAGGAAGTAAGTCAGGATTTAGGAAACAAAGGGCAAAGAAAATTGAAGTCGGCTCCCTGTGACAACGTTCACATCCAGCCAGGGTGACAGGAATTCCGCGTATTCCTCCAGCAAGCCACTATTAGGTCTCTTACATAGCACTCAGAATCTTGGGGGGAAAAGAAGAGCAGCTTACCTTGTAATAGCGACTGCTGGTATTGTTTTGGAAAAGGGTGAGGCATTTGCTGTCCAGCCGCCAGTAATGACGTTTCCGCTGCCGAGGAGGAAGAGAGGAAGGGCTGTTACCGTCACGTTTTGACAAGCAGGGGGTCGAGGGATCTCTTAGTAAGCTTGTATGCCTTGACACAAGGCGAGAAGTTCTTTGGATGCTCTAAATCCCAGAATCCCCACCCCACTTGCAAAGTCACTAGGGCCACTTCCGCACTGGGCTGTTATAGTGCTATCATTCCACTTTCAACATCCTATGGAATCCTGGGGTTTGCAGTTCAGGGAGGGGCCGGCCGGCCCCTCCCTGAACTGCAAACCCCAGGATTCCATAGGATGTTGAAAGTGGAATGATAGCGCTATAACAGCCCAGTGCGGAAATGGCCTAGGTCACACAGGCTTAGCAGGGAGGGACTTGGAGATTAATAGTCCCAGGCCTAAATCTAATTCTTAGTCCAAAGCAGTCCCAATGACTCAACTGCTAAATGGTCCAGTAAAGACTTGAATAAATCCCATTTGTTTTTGTTCTCACTATCATTTATTTATATAGCGTTATCTATGTACAGGGGGCTTTACAAGTAAAACAACAAAAAACAGTGGCCAAAGATAACAGAATCTAAAATATAATACATATATATACAAACACAGAGGGAAGGAAGGAATAATAAAAATATACCATACAATCGTAAAGCAAATTATCCAGATAAAATACAAAAAAATTTACAGTATTATATAAAGCAAACCGACAAGTACATATAATCAAACTATACAAGATAATAAAACAATATTACAAGATTAAACTCAAAGGCCCCTCCCTAAACTGCAAACCCCAGGATTCCATAGGAAGTTGAAAGTGGAATAATAGCGTGAAAATGGCCTTAAAAATAATGAGGGAAGGAGCAGTCTGCATTCAGGGAGGCAATTCCAACAAATTGCAGCTTGTTCAAGAGGGTCTACTAGAGCCAGGACTAGCAGCCGGATGCAGGCTTCCAGATATTGCTAGACAGCAAGGGCCGGCTGTTCTGGGCAGCACAGCCAAGGGTGAGGAATGTCGAGGGCTGCAATCCAGCAGCATCTGGAAGACCGCATGACTTGTGCTAATGACTTAGGTCCCCCAAAGTAAACACACACACACACACACACACACATTTCCCCCATATGTTGTGCCATCAAGCCTGTAGCTTAATGCTGAGGGCAAAGGAGGAAAGTGGGAGGAAGAGAGGGAAACTGGGACACTTTAACAGGAACTGAACAAGTGGGATGGCAGAAGATTAGTCCAAACTGTCCCTGCCAAACCGGAAATATCGGAGGGTAGCGTACATGTCTGTGTGCAGGAATATGGCGCCAGCGGCTATCAAGAAATCCATGGCTGTTGTTTCAGTGTTATGCGGAGCACATAGCATCCTTAAACCGCTCCTGAAAGTTGTCCACACGTCTCCCCTGCCTCGTGCCCACCCTGTCCAGCCCCCAACCCCGGCTCACCAGAGTGTCCTTGTTGCTGAAATGGACCACCCAGCCTTCCTTCAGAGCCGTGCTGGACTTCCGGGTGGTCTGTCGTACCGACTGGACCACTCGCATGAGTGGGATGTAGCCCATGGCGCTGGGGAAACAAAGATTGAACGTGCAGAGCCTGAGAGAGCGTCCTTTTTTTTTTGCACTACAGCTCCTAGAATCCCCATGCCAGGACTCTGGGAGTTGTAGTTTTTTAAAAAAGTAACTTCTCTGAGCTTCAGAAGAGAGGCAAAAACTAGAAGGAGACGAGAAGCCAGGGGCGGCAGAGGCGAGCGGAAAACTAGAAAAGTGACTATTTATTGTCTCCGCTCGTTGGGAAAAAGAGAAAGACCATTAATTTAATTTACTAATTTTTCCTCCCAAAGGTATACCTAGTTTTTGTTTTTAAGGGCTTTGGGGCATCATACCCCTCACCTAATTTATCTTCTCACTGACCTGAAACTGGGGTGGCAGGAATACTAGAAACTTAATAAGGATTTTCGGGGCCAAGTGTGGAAGGAAGGAACTACACATACCAAAAGTATACAAGGAAAAAAATAAAAATCAGAGACAGATCCATTCAATTATATCCACTCCAATGCCTTTAGTGTTCCTCGCTACTAATCAGCAGAGATTCTGCAGCGGTGGAGTGTTAAGAAACATTACCGCTTCTGTGAGTGAAGCAAAAGGGCCAAGCTAGCAATGAAAGAAAATGTCACTCAGGGTCTAGGAAAAGCAAAAAAAGGCCAGTTTCTGGGTCAAGGCCTCTCCTCACCCTTGGGACTTGTTGATGTCATCTGCATCCTCATCCATCTGTAGGTCGTTCTCTGAGTGGGACCCAGGGACAATCCCGCTGTCATCCGATTCATCCATGAGCGAGTTCTTCTCGGCCTCAGTGAGGTCACTGGGCTCTTCCATTGTAACATCTTGCGGGGAGAGAAAGAAGACTGATAATGCATGGGTTACCTAATAACCTCTGCTGGTTGCAGTCAGATCCCAAGGCCTCCCAAATCCCTTCCTGGAGAGAGATATTGCCATTTCTCCCATTTTGAAATAATCATTATGCGGACTGTAGGGAGGTAGCGTCCATGCCTGTCCCATCAGCTTCTTCATAATAAACACTGTGGCTCTTTCTTTTTTTGAAAACGTGAGTGATTCTTAGCATCGTCTTCAAGTATCTCCCACTAGAGGTCTGCTGAGCGGCTGGGGATGGGTGTTGCACAGGGTAGTAGTTGGAATATCGGGCTGTAGTAATTAGAGAGTATGGCACCATTTCCAGCCAGACTCTCGCCCCCTTGCAAGTAGCACGTAGTCACCACTCACCTGCCCCATTAAACAGCGTCTCTCCAAGACAGTCGTTGGGCACCCGAGTGGCACAGCGCTTGTGGCAGTTGAATTTGCAGTCTGAACGAAATCAGGAAAAGGAAGATGCATGGGAGGGGAAGCAGCCGCAGGGTTAGAGCTTCTCATCATAACCAAAAAGACCCCTACCCACTATTTACTGCTCCTTCAGCATCACCTGGCTTCCCACCTGTGGATGTGACCAAGGTAGCACACCTGGCCAACAAGAACGTGCAATGCAGCAGACCGGGCGCCAGGTGGAGCTCTGTGACAGGAAGTCCTTCTCTTCCTTCCTGTCACCCAGCACCAATAAGCCATGCAGGTGTGTCCCATCAGCAGAAAACACTCTCCATCCCATTCTACTCCACCCCACCCCGCTTCAGTTCCAGAACATCGCTTAAGTACAACAGCAATACATTCCCCTGAGAAGCAGAGCTTCCAGAAATCATAGCATAAGTCAGCCATCAACAACCTGGTGCCTTCTAGATGTGTTGGGCAACATATCACCCAACCATCAGTGGTGGGCGCTCGTGTCACGTATATTTTGATGTCAAGTTAAAAGCTGCCTCTTCCAGACTACATCTGGGTTGTAGTGACACTGTGCCCAAGTTTTCATCAGATGATGGGTTCTGTCTTCTACTGGGTCATTGAATTGTTTTAGTATTTCAAAAAGAGTTTTAATGTTGTTTGAATTGTCTGAGACTGCTTTACAGTCTTTGAGATCTCTTAATATAGAGCTGTAAAATACACACGGACATATTTGTGTGTGTGCTTATCATATAAAAATGACAGTGCTGGGAAACTCGTGTCCTCCAGATGTTCTTTGATTCTAGATCCCATCAGGCAGCACAGCCAATACTCAGAATATAGAAGTGGGAAGTGTTCTTCTTGGTGACTAAAACTCCCAGAATCCCTTGCTAGAGCAGCTACCAGGGGATTCTGGGAATAGTAGTCCAAAGAGTTGTATTTCCCCCAGGCATCCTTGGGGATTGTGAGAGTTGTAGTCCAATGAAACCTCGATGGTTTCACCAAGGGCACCCAAGTCTTTCAACCATTCTACCCTCGTGCCACCTTCTTCCCAATCGCTCACCTTTGCATTGGAGTCCCTGGCGGAAGAGGCCCTTGAGTAGCTTCTTGCAGTACTGGCAGACAGTGGGGCGGGTGTAGGAGTGGATGAGGAAGGTGTGGGGCACTTTGACCTTGGAGAGGAAGAGCTTGTCCAGTTCGATGGGACGGCCGATGTACGTGGAGGAGGAAGTCCAGCGGCGCGGGAAGGTCTCCACCGAACTTCGGCTCTGCAGGGAGAAGGAAGGAGAATGGGGTGCAATAGAGTTAGTTGGCTGTGAAGAAATGCTCAAAGAGTGGCAAAGCCCTGCTTGGATTTCGGCCATTTCATAGATCCTCAGTCTCTCTCCAGCCTCATGTCTCATACGCAACACAAGTAGTAAATGAATGAGACACGAGGCTGTTCCGAACAGGTACTCACTCCAAAGTCTAACAATAAATCCAAAACACAGAATACTTCTGGTCCCAAGCATTTCAGATACGTGAGGATTAACCTGTACCACCAAAATCTGGTGCCACAATCTTCTTGCAATGTGGTAGCCCTTCAAATTTGTTTTGCCATTGCTGCAACTGTATTTTGATTTATTGTCAAATGAATGAATGCAGCATAGCACAAATGGGTTTTAGTCCATATTAATGAATTTAACCCATGCTGGCAAGCATGCATTTAAGTAAATAACATATATAAGGCCATTTCCACGCTAAAGTGTTATAGGCCCCTCCCTAAACCGCAAACCCCAGGTTTCCATAGGATGTTGAAAGTGGAATAATAGCACTATAACACTCTAGTGCAGAAATAGCCTAAGTTTATTTCACCATGGCAGATTTATAAACGGGAAAAACAAAACAAAAGGAAGGTTTTTGGGACCTTGGGCATTCCAGAAAGCATTCCCAGCCCACAGTTGCCTCCCCCACCCCGTATACAGGATGTTTTAAGTTTCTAGTCCCTGTGAATAGAACTAGCTAGATCCCATCAGCAAAGTCACGAGAAAGACAGACTGACAGGCAGGCAGGCAGACAGACAGAGAGAAATGATGCTCGCTCACCAAATCGTCCGAGGTAGAGGGCAAGGAGTCCGTGGTGGAGAGGCGCAGGGATTGGGAGTTGGCCAGCGAAGTGGAGGAGAGGCGCCGTTTCCGCGCCCCGCTGCAGTTGTTGGGGATGCTGAAGGCACAGCGTTTGTGGTAGTTCAGCCCGCAGCCTGGGAGAGGAAAAGCGACACGAGAGGTAGTGAGGTTGAAAGCAGAGAAATAAGAATAAGTCGAGGGCAGCCTTGCCTCAGTTATGGTGGGACTGCAAGTGCTCGCTGGGAGATTTTGGGAATTGTAGTCCAAAACATCGGAGGGAGGAGCTTGCTGCAAAGTGATAATTCCAAGGTGAGAAAACCATTTCCGCACTAGCCTGTTCTAGCGCTATGATTCCACTTGCAACATCCTATGGAATCCTGGGGTTTGCAGTTTCGGGAGGGGCCAGCCGGCCCCTCCCGAAACTGCAAACCCCAGGATTCCATAGGATGTTGCAAGTGGAATCATAGCGCTAGAACAGGCTAATGCGGAAACGGCCTAATTTCCAATTTTCATCATCTTACCTCCGCCTGCCCTGTCTATGAAAAAGGCACATTGCTAGACGTTGTTAGCCTCCAACTTCAACCAACCCCAACCAATTTTAAGGGATGATGGGGGTTGTAGCTCAACATCTGGAAAACTACAGGTTCCTCACTTGTGAGGTAGAAGTTACCTAAGGCTTAGTAAGACTTTCTAAGAAGATGTGCATCGGCCTACACTGTATTTAAAAAAAAAAATCGGCATGAAGTCAGACACACACATGATTTTTTTTCACTTTTGCGAGAGTCCTGCACTCCTGACTCTAGTGAACGTGGAGGGCCAACTGTACCGTATTTGTCTGAAGACCTGTGGGCCATCTGGAGCCCTGATTTGGAAGGAAAGGTTGGAGATATTTAAGTTACTAACAATGATAACAAGTGATTTTTTTCAGTTACTTTTATAGTTATGAGGAGAGTAACGATAAATGGTGGAGAGGGAATACTACATGGTCCAAGTGCTGGTTTATACTAGCTAGTGGGAAACATTCTGATTCCTCTATTTTAGTTACTTTAGTTCTATTTTAGTTACTTTAGTTACTTTTAGTTACTTTTAAGAAACAGGAAAGTAAACAGGTTTTTAAATACGCAAACGATTCACCATTATGACGGAGACTAACTTTCTTTGAGGGCTTTGGGAATATAACTGCAATCAATTTACTTTTTTTTAAAAGAAGTAACTTTCCAGGCTTGGTAACGGGAAAGTGGCAATCACGTGACCCAGGAACCACAAATCACTCCCATTTCCGGACTCTTCTGGTTCCCCGTAACAGGAAAGGAAGCCAAAAGAATGGATATTTCCTTTAAATGCCAGTTTGAAAGGACAGGGAGTTATGGCGAGCATATTAGCTTCCGATTAAGCATTAAACATGCCAGGGACCTAAAAGCCAACCGGCTAATCGCACGCCAGGCCCTGGGGCTAACGCAAAACGGGGGCACGCGGCCGCTCAAAGGTCGCATGACTTTGAAGGTCGAAAACAAGAGCCTGGTTTCACAAGGGATGTGGAACAGTCGGTCCGCGCAGAGACTTCTGGGGTTTTGCAAGGTTACGGCTCGCAAACAGACGAGTGGGTCCTAAAATGACCCCTAAACGTGGGAAAGGTGCCCCGCCACTGCTAGAGGGTATGAGAAGGTGGTTTCTTTACCCCCGGGGGATAGTTGGGGGCCACAAAAAGTTGTCCCATGTGGCCCACACACTACCCTTTGCCCACCTTGGCTTTAGGGCCTCAGAACATCTTATCCAAGCTGTGCATCTACCTCTCGTCATACCCCTTCAACACACACACACACACACACACACACACACACAGGGTCCACCCCCTTACCATCGCATTTAAGGCCCTGGCGCACCAGCCCAAAAAGCATTTCTCCGCAATGGTCGCAGAACGCCGGTGCCCGGTACGAATGCACATTGAGGGCGTGTGGACGGATCCGGAAGTCTTCGAATGTGGCAGAGGCTGAGGAAGGGAGGAAGAGAGCGCTCAGACATGAATTTGACTCAGAGCGGAGCATCGGTTCTGTGTCGTCGATCAAAAGGTCAGGACAGAGTTCTTCGGCCCAGAGCTCTCCAGGTACGTTGAGACTACGGCCGTTTCCGCACTAGCCTGTTACAGCGCTATGATTCCACTTTCAACATCCCACGGAATCCTGGGGTTTTCAGTTTAGGGAGGGGCCTCTGAGCACCAAAACTGAACCAATGCACCATATTAAGAATCAAACACTTCTTCTGACAGTTCTATGTACCTCCGGAGAAGGGGGAAAAAAAACATATGAAAAAAAAGATGACACAACGGTAATCCTCACAACAAATTACATATGGGGGAAAAGAAGGCAGATAAATCACAACATGTTATTTGAAGGGAGGCCTGACACATGCCTGCCGGAGGGACCCTCTTTACATGTCCCATCAATCTGCTATATGCTGTGAGAGCGCGCCGGACAGGGACTTCTCCACTGTGGCACCCCGATAATGGAACGCCCTCCCCTTGGAGGCCCAACAGGAGCCCACACTGCGCAAGTGAAAATATGTGGTTTAACAAAGCCGGCCGGCCCCTCCCAAAACTGCAAACCCCAGGATTCCATAGGATGTTGAAAGTGGAATCATCACGCTGTAACAGGCTAGTGCGGAAATGGCCTCAGTGGAAAAGACAATGCCCGGTAAGCTAGAAGGCAATGAGAAAAGAGAAAGACCGCACTGCAAGCGGTTAGATTAAATCAAAGAAGCCACAGCTTCTCTGAGTTTGCAAGACCTGAGCAGGGCTCTTGGTGACCCAAAGGCAGAGTAAACACAAAGTCGATAACAATAACAATAACAAATAATACCCAGATGCTTACAAACTTGGTTTTAAAGAAACAATTTGAAAGCATAACCGCAAAGAAAGCACAGCTAACTAGGAACAGGGCAGCTTCCAGCATCAATACAGGTTGCCAGGTACACGTCACACCAATTTACCTGACAGCACCACCTCCACCAGGTCGCCTTCCTGGATATCGCTGACAGCTCGGACCAGCTGCAGGATGTTAGCTGATGACGGGTCATGTTTGAAGAGCAGAATCTTGTCGTAGAGACCGTAGAAGCCACACTCTGGGAACTGCAAAAGACAGAAGGAAGACTCGGATGAGACGAGGCGACGCAACACGGGGCACACCTAGCCAACGTCCGTGGACTGAAGCCACAGCAAAGAGGGAAGGCAAACATGCTTTGTGTGGAGAGGTTTCGAGATCTCCTGTTCATGGACAGTAAGGACAAAGGGGGGAAAAAACTCCGGTTGAAATGCTGGAGACCAGTCAAGGTAAATAATACTTCCCTGGATAGAACAATAGTAGCCACCTGTATTCAAACAAACTCAGCTCACCCCTTTGCTACTTTAGAAATTCTCCTTAGTAGGCATTAGAAACAGCAATATCCAAAACACAGCTGCAGAACATTTCAATCTCCCTGGACATACAATATAGGGTTTACAGGTTGCAGTCCTTGAACAAGGAAATTACAGAGGAAGACTAGTCAGAGAAACGGCTCAATTAAGTTCACAAATTCCAATCCATTAGCAGAAGTGTTTCATGTCGCACCTCTTATATTGATATAAGAATCCTCACTCCTGCACACGTAACAAAAGAGATCTTCTCAGAGAAGGTTTTGAACCCAGGGACACTGACTTTTGGTAAACAGATTTATTGTTTTCACACACCAGCACCAACTGACCACTGTAAGGATCTGGAAAACCTGTATCACCTCAGGCAGCACTTTGAAAATTTAAGGTGAGGGTCATGATTTGCATCTTTCTGCATCCCATTGTGTTCTATCCCACTCCCACAACTATATAAATATGCTTTGCAAGGTAAGGCTTTAATATCGCTCTGTACTACATCGGAACAAGTGGAACGATATCCACAAAGGCTCCTGCTGAAATAGAAATCACCTCTGGTCCTCCTCCGGCAGCCAGCTAAGGATGGCTCGTAGTCTGATTTCTCAGCACCGCGAACCCTCTCCCAATGTCCCCACGATCATACCCAAGGAAGAAAATGGGCCAGGGGCAGGAAATGTAGAGCCACCATGCTGGCTGATCCCTTTTCCCTCTCCCTTCCTTGACCTGTGTCACTTCCGCACTAGCCTGCTGTAGCGCTATGGTTCCACTTGCAACCTCCTATGGAATCCTGGGGTTTACAGTTTCCGGGCCCTCCCGAAACTGCAAACCCCAGGATTCCATAGGAGGTTGCAAGTGGAACCATAGCGCTACAGCAGGCTAGTCGCAGAAGTGGCCCTCGTTTGGACCTTGGGCGCTTGTTCTCCTCACCGTGCCTCAGCCCCCTTCCCACAGACATACGCACCCACCTTGATATTTGCAATTTTTTCCACTTTTGCAAAGGCCCTGCATCCCTCACCCCAGCAAATGTGGAGGGTCAACTGTAGAGCAGAGTTGAGGGTGAGCCCTGGCACTGAGACAACTAGAAGGAAGTCACCTACGTAAATATATAGAGCCCTTGGGGAGTCTTTGCCTGTTGCAGCAACAAATCAATTCAGCCTTGTGAACGGTGGCAAGCCGTGGCTCCAACAGCTCAGATGGAGAGTTTTGCATACGGGCCTTTCCTCTTTCCTGGAGGTGAGCCCACCAAAATTGGAGAATCAGCACCTTCATTTCCTGCCTGAAGGTGACTCATGAAGACTCAGAACCAGGCAACCCTATCCTGTAGGGTTCCTCTGGTTAATCTCCATGCGGCAAGAAGTACTTCGATACCTAATTAATGTTCCAGCAGGAAAAGAAAATAATCCTTCTTTTCTGTGTATTTCAATGCACTTCAGTGTTGTTCAATTAAGCCTGAATGATGACAGCAGTTGACACCGGGTGGGCACAACTTTAGAGGCTCCAATGTTCCCCCGATTCAAAATTTCAGGACGTACCTGACAGTGGCTGGAAGCCCACATGCAGCTTTAGAAATGTTTTGTCTTTATCTTAAAAAACAAGAACATGCAACAGGATCCTGGTTTAAAGTGAAATTGTGCTTCCCATTTGCAGAAGTCTCTCCTTTTTAAAAAAAAACAAAAGCGAGTGCAGTGATGTCACGGTCTTTTGGGAAATAATGTCGCAGTGTTTATTAGAGAAGCTACGATAAAGCACAATCATGTACGTGATGTATCACACATGCAATAAGGTAAGTGGCCTGTTGGGAGGACATGAGAGCATGAAATGTTGGGAGGTAATTGTTGTTGATGGTTGGAAGTAGGGACGGAATGAATCCAGAATTTTCCAGATCTGGATCCAAATCCCTGGAAGGTTTTAGGAATCCACAAATCTCAAATCTTTTGAATCCTTTCTTTAAAAAGGGTTTTAAAAGCAACTTTTTTTAAAAAAAATAAACTTTTAAAAACTTTTTTTAAACAGAACTTTTAAAAAGAAACCTATTTTTTTGGTTGGTGGATTTGAAAGATTCAACTCGCTTATTCTTGCACAGGGATTCAGATTCGTGAATCTCGAATCCTTGCTGAGGATTCGAGGATTCGGTTGGCCCATCCCTAGTTGGAAGCAATGTTAAAAATGTTGTTGTACACAAGAAAAAGAGAACAATGTATGAATTACATTGTTTTTCTGGTTTTGTTTATTAGTATACGACAACATTAGCAAAGGAAGTTACAGTATTTGTTAGAGGATATTCGTGTAACAGAAGCTGATGGATAAATAATGACTTATAGTCATTGAGGGAGCAGGAAACCAATTGTTCTAAATAAGTGTTAAGCACTGTAATTGTGTTTGCATTGGGGGTTGTTGGGCGGGGTATAGCTGGGTAGTTGTAATTATGTAGTTGTGCAGTTATACAGCGTTATATAGTGTTTGTAGCTTTGTAAATAAAACACGAAAATTTTTTAAAAATGAAAAATGCTGCTGTATAGAACTGTTGCTTGGCAAGAAACAGGGATTAATTAGGCGCGGAGCAGTTAACTAGGTTCAGCAAGGATTAGGAAGGCGTCCCTTCCCACTGTCATGAATTTGACAGGGATGGTTATTTGTCAATCCTCGGATGTCCCACTTTGGCCATTTCTGCACTAGACTGTTATAGTGCTATTATTCCACTTTCAACATCCTATCGAATCCTGGAGTCTGCAGTTTAGGGAGGGGCCTTTGAGCATCAAAACTGAACAAATCCACTATATTAAGAATCAAAAACTTCTTCTCACCGTTCTATCTACCTCTGCAAACCCCAGGATTCCATAGGATGTTGAAAGGGGAATGACAGCACTATAACAGTCTAGTGCGGAAATGGCCTTTTTCAGCTGCCTTTAAAATGTCCCAGTTTCTCTCTCTTCCTCCTCCCAGGTTCTTCTTCGTCCTCAGTTGCTGCAAACTGAGTCCAAAGTGCAGAATTAGTTAGCCTTCCACTGACTCTGCAGAAACGAGGGGAGGGCAGGGAATCCTGCCGTTCCCAGTGGGTTCAGGCAAAAGCAAACTGTTGCGGCCTCTCCTGGCCTGCGTGTCCTTCCTCACAGATAATCTGTGCCATCTTAACCACAGTTTGATGTTGCTTGAATACACATTTCAGCTATGAAATGTTGGAAGGTATGTGGAGACTGAAGGAAAGAGTTGGTAGAGTCGATTAGGATTTAGATACGTTAAATAAATAAACTTTAACGGCATGTTGCACTTTTGTTTAATACATTATTTTTGTACTATACACCTGTGCCTCTGAGAATGCTGCAATAATGCTACCGGTTGAGTTGAGACACACTTTGGCCATTTCCGCACGACACTGTTATAGTGGTATTATTCCACTTTCAACATCCTGTGGAATTCTGGGGTTTGTAGTTTCCTGAGGCCAAAGAGCTCTCTGACTGAGAACTCTAAATGCCCCTCCCTAAACTGCAAGCCCCAGGATTCCACAGGATGTCGCAAGTGGAATAATAGCACTATAACAGTGTCGTGTGGAAATGGTCTAAGAAGCGAATACATAAATGAGGAGGTAACGGCAAGTTTCTACAAATTTGTGGTGATGTGAAGCTCAAACTTTCCACGCTCCCTGAGAGATCACTTCCGGCAGGGTTGAACTTTGGAGAAAGGAGACGGCTCAGCCGATGCCAGTTTTTCAACCACCGAAAGGCTCGCTCACACCTGGTTGCCTATGGCAAGGAACAGTTAGTTCGGGGCACTCAAGCAGGAAAGCTCTTTGGAAACTGAAAGAAAGTTGGTCCTTTTCTGTTGCAAGCTGCCCACGTGGGACACAACCACAGGCGGACGAGCTTGCGCGCTGTGCAGCTTCAAAGCAGAATCGCTCGTTTGAAGCCGAGCACAAAACTCCCGGCAGGAGACGAAAGACCAGCTAGCGTAATGTGTGAACGCTATTGCTAACAGTAACACCAGGGGTTCTTTTACACTGCACAAATTATAACGCCACGATTCCACTTTAACCGCTGTGGTCTCATCCGATGGAATCCTGGGATTTACAATTCAGGAAAGAGTACTTGGAATTCTTTTTCAGAGAGCTTTAGTGTGTCGCCAAAGTACAAACCCCAGGATTTCATGGGACGCAGCCATGGCAGTCAAAGGGGATTCATAGCACCATAAACAGTCTATTTTTAAAAGTAATAGTTGTGTGCCCAACTGGACTCTCCATGAAGGCAAACAGACGCAAGCTGCCCACGTGTGAATTGCGCCATTTTCATGCCTTCTCTAAGTCACTGCAAAGTAAAAATAAAAATAATCTTTCACAGTCTCAGATCAGTCTTTTAACCACTTCTTTTAAGCTTTGGTAAGAGTTGTAGGAACATTTCGTCTTTTTAATTCAGGTAGTTGTGTGGTGGTGGGCAGGGGGATAAATTTTCTAGGATATTGATGTGTAGCAGCTCTCGACTGCTTTCTTCCTTTATAAATAAATAAACACACATAGTGAACCCTCTACTTTCATGGGGATTAGGAAATCAAGACCCTCACAAACGTGGGAAAAAACCACAGAGGCTGGAATCCAACTGGTTAGTCCCAAGTAGAATAGAGTAGACCCAATTGATCAGTTGCCGAATGGTGAGTGAACCTGCAGATAAATCTATTGGTTTCAATTGGCCACTATCACATACGCGACAGACCTCACGCGGTACAAACAACTTGCAGCCGACATACGGTGGACCCTCCGTATCCACCAGGTTTAGTCCCGGGGCCCCCATCGATACCAAAATTTGTGAGGCTCAGGTCTCACGACGTAGAACGGTGTAGCAAAATGGTGTCCCTTATACAAAGCGGCGAAATCAAAATTTGCTTTCTGGGTCTTTTTTTTTTTTTAAATATTTTCAAGCTGTGGTTGTTGAATCTATGGCTGCAGATTCCAGCGATGCAGAAGGCCAAACACATTAAGCCTCTGCGTTTTAATTCATTCTTGTGAGCCGCCTTGAGTGCCAGGCTTTTCGTGAGGCAGAATGCGGGATATGAGATGATGACGAAACGCTAGCAGAGAAAAAAAATATTTCTTATAAACATGCACATGCGTGTTTGGCAATTGATGTAAGGGATGTTCTGCGTAGGTTCGGGGAAGGAACGAGATCCATTCTTTCAAAATTTCTGGTCGCAAGCTCGTATGCAAATCCAGACACTTATTTTTAACTCAAAAAGATCTGAAACGCATATATTTGTTCCAGTTGATCTCCAACCTCTCCCTGCCTTCCTCGCCCCTGCTCTTCTTTCCTTCCTTCTTCCTGCAGTCAAAGAAAGGCATTTAATCGCACACCCTCCAGCATTTCACAGAGGAAAACTGGGACTCGTGTGGCCAAGCAACATCGGAACGAGGTCTAGACGGCAAAAATTATTAACGAGGAAGAACACACAAGCTAGGAGAGGCTGCAGCAGTTTGCTGTTGCCCGAGCCGACGGGAAAGGGCAAAATTCGTCCCCTCTCCCCATCTGCTGAATTAACTGAGTACAAACTACGTTGAACGCAGTTTCCGGCAGCTAAAAGAGGGAAGGCAGAGGAAAAGGAAGAAACCGGGGCTTGTTAAAGCAATTGAAAAAGTAGAACAGCAGAGAATTAGGCCATTTCCGCACGACACTCTTATAGCGCGATGATTCCACTTTCAACCTCCTATGGAATCCTGGGGTTTGCAGTTTCGGGAGGGGCCGGCCGGCCCCTCCCGAAACTGCAAACCCCAGGATTCCATAGGAGGTTGAAAGTGGAATCATCGCGCTAGAACAGACTCGTGCGGAAATGGCCTTAATTAGGACAGTCGAGGGTATGTAATTAAAGGCCAGCAAGAAAAATTGACTCCTTCTCCTTTCTCTTCACTCGCTTCCGCATAAAAAAAGAGAAAAGGAAGTTATATGTATAAGAACAACTTCAATGGCACTGTCTAGAAAGCCCTGTACAATCTGGGTCCGGGCTTGGATCTGAAAGGCTGGGTTTTGCCACGCAAACCTGCCAGTGGGGAAGAGATATTTTGGGAATGCCCTTCTTCCTTCCACGCTGCCACCCTCACAGGCACCTCTGGTAAGATTTTGGGAGAGGACCTTCTCAGTGGCAGCTCCCGGGCTCTGACGATCCCTGCCGAAAGCGGTTACGCATTGGATAAGGACTCTGAGAAACCAGAATGAAAATCCCGGTTGGCCCTGGAAACCCACCGGACAGCCTTAAGGCAAGTCAGACTTTCTTAGGCTCAGAGGAAGGCAAAGGCAAACCTTGCCAAGAAACAAAAAACACAGGTTCAGGTTAGGGTGGTTGTAAGTTGAAAATGACTTCAAAGGACACAACCACAACAGGTATGGACAGGGCTGTAGCTGGTTGGGGGGGTCAAGATAAGGACACTGGCCCCTAAATTAAGAATTCTCCCCCATCTGCCCAAAATGAAATTTCCCTTCACTCCCCAAATGTCTAGCCTTGAAGCTAATTACAAGTTCCGCCGAGCATTCCGAAATCTAGAGTTTCGGCACGTAAAGGACAGAGCAAGGGACCAAAGGAATGGGAACACAGCAAAAAGAAGAGTTTTGTCGTCTCTCCCTGTCCCTGGAATGCAAGAAATCTGGAGACTTTGGGGAAATTTGGTGGGAAAAGCCCACACTTTGCCCCACCCACCTCTCCGTAGCTACACCTCTGGCCGCAAACCAGCAACCGCCGAGCTGTCAGGAGTGAATTCCTGAGCCTCGCCAGCCTCTTTCCTCCACCTATCAGCCGGCCAAAGGTGCTCCCAAAGGGCAGGGAGCCACCCCGTAACAGCTGGCAATAAACACAGAGGCGAGCTGGCCGCTGCCTAAGCCAGGCTTAGCGACCGGGCCCGGGAGAGGGAGTCGCCCCGTGACTCAGCCCGCAGCAGGGAAGGGCCCTTTTCCAAGCCCGGTCCAGAGAGGAGGAACTTGTCAATCGGTGCACCAACACACACCCCTGGAAACACTTCTTTATTACATCAAAATAGTCAAGAGACATGTCCTGCCCCTAAGGAGTCTCCGCTCCGCAGGGCGCTCTGTTCTTCCCAAGCAAAGGGGAAGGCAGCCGCCTCCGGACGTGCCGGACTGCAACTCCCAGCGTTTCCCACTGGCCAGCGCTGGTGCGGGGATATTGGGGGTGGCAGTCCAACACATTTGGAAACCCCCTGAACCTTGAGGGAGAGCGCCAGCTAGGTTAAACTGGGGCTGCAATTTTAGCGTCGGGTAGGGCATTTTGAGAGTTACAGTGCAACACAGCAAGAGGGCTCGAGTTTGGAGAATACGGAAATGAAGGTAAAATTGGTTTTGCCCCTCCGTCACCCTCCTCCAGTGGTCTCATTTCCAACCCGGGCTGACAAGACAAACTTGTCAAGAAAGGGACAAGCAGAAAGTCAAGGCCGTGCTTTCCCATCCCATTCAGCCACCCCCTTTTTCTCCCTGGTATCTGGTTCTTCTGCAATGAAAATGAATATTGTTGAGCAACATCAACAAAGGCAGGCCTTGTTAGCAGTGGTTCCACCTCTCTGGAACACCAGCCACCTAAGGCTGAGCAGAAATTGAATCTAGCTTTGAACACGTGTTGAAAATATCTTTGTTTAGGCAAGTGTAACTCAGCAAACAATGCCTCGCATGGCGAAATTCCTGTTTGCACCTGCTCAGCCCCACTCCCTTTTCTCCTCATCCTCTGTCTAAGTGGAAAGTTTTTTAGCAGCATCAGTACCGGGAGCACTGCGAAGGAGGGCTGGGGAAACAGACTTACAGTGCTGGGTTGCAAGAGCATGACTGTGGTAAAGAACGTTGTAAACAAAGCTTGAGCTGGGGGAAAAAGCAAGACTCTGCTATAGCTTTTTCTAGCATTAACTATGTGTACTGCCTACAACAGCCGCCGCCTCTAGAATCCCTTATTGAGCATGTGTGAGCAGCAAAACAGAGAGAAAAGGGGAGAGCAGATAACTCTAGTAATTCCCCAATCCTGTAAGGACAAATCTGCCCTCCAAAAGCAGAAAACGGGTGGAAAGTTCATCACAAACAACCCCACGGCCGCCTCAAATAACCCTACTATATCTGTTGACTGCAGCAATTACCATGCTCTGCCTTATAGCAGAGCCGGCCCTGCTCTCAATTGACAGATCTATGAGAGTCAAAAGAAGATGCATGTCTGGTCCACTGCCTTAACAATAACCTCTTACAAGGTGGCTTCCCCTTCTCCCTAAATCTGACTTTTCTGCTGGCCACATGGGGGATTTTGGGAATTGTAGTTCCAAAAAATGAAAGCAAAAATGTCTTCTAAGTTCCGGACAGAGAGGATAAATCTAGAATGGCAAAGGGAAATGAGAGGCAAGTGGTGTGCGGTGTTCGTTAACACACACACAAATACCTAAACCCTCCCTCTTGTTATTCCCCACACAGACAGGCTTCCAAATTTCCTTCTGCTCATGGTAAAGGATGTGGACGAGGGTGGTTTCCATCCTGGAGAAGTCCCAGCATTTATCTCTCGGCCTCCCTCGGAACCAGGAGCGCTTCCCTTTCCTGAGCAGGGCAGCCAGCGTCTCCGCCGCCGTTTCCGCTCCTTCCCCGAAACATAAAAACTCGGGTCTGTATCAAGGCGGTCCAGGGACCCCGGACTGGACGCGAGGGGAGGGGAAGGAGGGGAGACCAGCCAGCAGAGAAGCAAGCTGTGCGAGCCACGAAATCTTCCCCTGCCTTCCCTCTCAGTTACAAAGTCCCTGCGCTCCCCTTTGGCTCGCCTCTGCTCTCAGCCTCAGTCTTTCCTCCTCCCACCTGCAGTATGGGGACAATTATTCTAACCTACCAGAACGGAGTAGCGGTTTGGGTCGGACTAAGACCCTGGAGATTAGAGTGCAAATCCCCTTTGAAACGCCCCGGGCGACCTCGGGCAAGTTGTGCTTTCTCAGCCTCGGAGGAAGGCAAGGTCAAAACCCCTCCGAACAAATCTTTGCCGAGAAACCCCTGTGACAGGATCACCGCAGGGCAGAGCTTTCCAAACTTTTCATGTTGGTGACACAGACGTGCATCATTTCGTGACACGGTAATTCAGTTTTACTGGCAAACCGGAGGTTAAACTAACCCCTGATAAGAGATACAGACACATACATACATTGTAATAACAAAAAGTATGAGGACACAACACATCTCATGACAACCTTTCATACATATGTTTAAAATATAGGATTTACAAATAATAATATATATTTCCAAGATTGTGGGCGACACACCTACGCATTTCAGGCGACACGCTAAGGTGTCGCGGCACCCCGTTTGGAAAGCCCTGCTGTGGGGTCTCCATAAGTCAGAAATACGGCCAAGAAAAACCGTATTTCAGAAAGAGCTGTGTCAAGTTATAATTTCTAATTATTACCACTTGCTACAGTTTGAAGGGAGTGTTATTCAAAAACAGCAATCTCAATAGTATTATTTCTAATGATTACATTTTGTTGCGGTGTAGAGGACTCTCAGAGAAAGTATTGCTCAAAAAGAGCTATATAAACAATAATATTCTTTCTAATCGATACCTTTTCTTGCAGTTTGGAGAGAATACAGTTCAAGAAGAACTATTGCAAATACTATTTTTATTGTTTATCCTAAGTTTAAAAATATGATAAAACTAACATAAACTAAGAAAGAAAAGAGAGTAAGAAAATACAAGAAAGAGTGAAAAAAATAAGAAAAAGATGATATCCGTTATGGCAGTTACAAGTACCCACACACATCGCTCTTCTCGTAATTCAAATAACTGTCCGTTTCTTCCAATAAGTTAATCACGTTCATTATCAGGCCCCCAAAAGCAAAAGCAAAAGTGGCGGCAAATAATCTGCAAACAACCAAATCTGTGAAAGTTAAACCTACGGTTGTGGGGAGCGGGGCTGACTGCTACATTTTGTTGCAGCGTGAATAGTTCCCAGCTATCTGAAAGCCCATTATCTCCCCACGTGAGCCTGTCTGGGGCCATTTCCGCACTACAATGTTATAGTGCTATTATCCCATTTCCAACCTCCTGTGGAATTCTGGGGTTTGTAGTTTACCGAGGTCCAAGAGCCCTCTGGCTGGGAAGTCTAGGTGCCCCTCCCTAAAGTGCAAACCCTTGGATTCCATAGGATGATGAACGTGGAATCATAGCGCTATAGCAATGCAGTGCGGAAATGGCCTGGGTCTTGTAATCTTCAGGGGAAGTCTTTCTCTCCGTCCCACCACCCCGCCAGTCTCATCTAGCGAGGACATACTGGTCCCTGCCCCGAGGCTACGGAACTCCCTGCCACAGGAAGTTCAATTTGTGTCCTCTCTGCTGATTTTTTGCCAGCAGGCAAAGACCTCCTTGTTTCAACAGGCCTCCAGCCTTAACTCCTCAGAGCAGAAGAACATGCTAACAGGTATGCCTTTTTAAAAAAAATACGTACTTCTTGTCTTTTTAATTCCTTTTACATTCATGTCTTAAAAAGTAAGCTTTAATTCAATCAAAAGCTGAAAGCTTTTTGACTTTTGTACTTCATCCTGTTTTAGTTCCTCTGTTTCAAACTTAACATTGCAAGCTGCTCCTGGGAGAAAGGCAAGATAAAAATCAAATCAAATCAAGTATTTGCCTTTAGAATAATTTTGCAATGGATGGTATTTCCTTAAATGTCCTCAAACCCTCCTTTAATCTCTTCTATGTGGATGGTTTTGTTTGGCTACCTATAGGACAGGACTTCGGATACACAGCAATCAGTCTAAAATATTATTTTATACTAAAGAATGGTTATATCAGCCACTAGCCAGCTTGGCTTAGGGATGCTGGGAACTGTAGTCTGCAAATCACTTTGCCAACCTCTCCGATTTGTTTCAGGCAGTTTCCAACATTTGCATTCCTAACATCTTGATCAGCTTTTACCACATAGCTCTGAAGCCCTTGCAAATCCGACTGACCAGCCCAAGAGTACACAAAGTGCTCCTGAGCATGCACCGGGTACTTTTCCTTCACAGTGGAGAGTACTTCTGAGCATGTGCAGGGTACTTTTCTTTCACAAAGAAGCGATCCTTCCCCAGTCCTTGAAATGCAGACAACGGCCTACAAAGCAGGGTTAAGCTCCGGCACCTACCAACTTAGAAACTTGGCAAAAGTATCAAGAAAAAAGTGGGCCCAGCAGGAAGAATTGCTACCCAAAGGGTTAAAGAGGGAGAGAAACTCCAGACAGAGGGGAACTTCCTGCCTGCATAAGAAGCAGAGCTTGGAAAAGTTACTTTTGGAGAGACTCTGACTTCCAGATTTCTCCCCCGCAAGCTGTCTCCAAAAAAGTTTTTGTAAGCTCTGGAAGAAGAGCCCTGCTGGATCAGACAAAAGACCATCCAGAGTTTTGTCCTCAATCCAGATTCCGTTGGCACCCATAGAAGCAGGGGGTTCACACTGATACGAGGTACTGAAGTGCGACTGAGCGGCCCCATTCACAGAATTTGGGGTGGGGGAATTAGGACAGGAGTGCCCAGATATTGCTGAAAAAGCGGACCCCTGCCACTTTTTCCTGTTGCTTCTTCTGAACTTTTCCTTCCTTCCATCAAGAAGGGGCAGGTGGGACGGCTGCAAAAGATGACTGCGGCCTGGGAGACCGGGACCCCTCAGTCTAGAGACGCCGGCCGACCCCTCCCTACACGACAAACCCCAGGATTCCATAGGATGTTGAAAGTGGAATAATAGCACTATAGCACTCTAGCGCAGAAATGGCCTGGGTTTTCTTGGCAAGATTTGTTCAGAGAGGGTTTGCCCTTGCCTTCCTCTGGGGCTGAGAGAGTGCGACTCAAGGCCACACAGTGGGTTTCCACGGCAGATCAGGGATTTGAATCACGGCCTCCAGAGTCGCAGTCCAGTGCTCAAACCACTGTATTATGCCGGCTCCTTTGTCGTCTCTTACGCTTCCAGAGCTAGCGATCGAAATCTAAAACAAAACAAACTTCAGCCCTTCATCTTTTTAAAATATCTGCCCTTCCCTGCTATGGTATTTACCTATGTTTTTTTTTAACTTTCCTTTAATCGAACCGAGGGCATCGGATATGCCCTTTCTTCCCACGTTGTCTCCTCAACAACCCTGCGAGGTAGGACAGACCGGCTTAGAACGGCCGACCCAAAGATGCACCGGGTCCTGCTGAAAAGTACATTTTATCCCGTGCAACTTTGGCTCAGTCCTTCTCAGGTCTTGTCTTTAAGGGCTGCCAAATCTTTTCACGGGTTTCTGCTCTTCTGCTCTCAACAAAGAGCTAAACCCACAGGTATGGGGAGATGTGACAATAATGTTACTTTTTGGAGGAACGAGAAAAGCTTTGCCGAGGTGGTGAACTGGGCCACTGTGCGCGCGAAGGTTTTGAAGTCGCAGGCGTACGAGCACCATGTTTACAGACAGGCAAACGCACAGCTGGAAACTTTCATGCACACACAGTCGGTGATATACACCAAGGGCCGGGCAAACCCAGGATGCTGTGTGCGCAGTGACACAATCGGGGCTGATCCTCTTGCAGATCCACAATCCACACACAAAATGTGCAATGCTGGGCTTTTTTTCTCCCCTTAAATAAGGCCATTAAAATGCCAACCTGAGATGAGGCGCGTCCAAACTATTTTAAAAACAGGATGCTCAGCCCTAAATTTACTGTGGTGTTAAAGTGGTTGTAGAAGAAAACACACACACACACACACACACACACACACACACAGGGTCCTTGCCCCAAAGAGCCTACAAAACCCACCCTTTGCAAGGAGAAGAGCGGAAAGGAAAGGAAAGGCGAGCTCTGCAGCAAAGGCGGCGTCCTAATAAGGTTGCCACTTCGGTCCTAGAGGATTCACTCCGAATTAAGGTACTAGGTTTTGCCATGCTGGGGAAAAAATATTTGGCGGGGGTTGGCGGGAGGGAGATTTGGGGCCCCACAGGGCCCACTGCCCATGCTTTCCCGGTCCCAGGTGTAAACGGGGTCGACACGGAATAAACATCCCCCTTTCTTCGCTCCCTCCGGGTATAGAGTGAGTTAAAGCCCGAGGGAGGGCTCGGTCTAGGAACGAGATGGCGCCGGGCCAAGCAACTTCGCAGTAGTTATTCCGGAGTGATTACTCCGAGTGTCAAGAGGCGCCTGCGCGCGAGCATCCCGCCGAGACTCCCCCCGCCCCGGGCCAGGTGTGAGGCCACTGGAGGGCGAGGGGAGGCTCCGCCTTGCGCTCCATCCTACCTTCTGATCCACGATGGAGCAGGCGAGCTGCTTGACGTGGGCGAGCTCGGAGGATGCGGGCAGCAGGACGAACTCGCGGGTCAGCCCGATCTGGATGTGGAAGGAGACGCCGGCGTGGCAGAGGGAGGCGGACGCCGGGCCGGAGGGGAAGCCGGGCAGGGCGCACAGGGGCACAGGATCGGGCGCCGCTGCCGGTCCCGCGGGAGGCGCCGCGGTCGAAGTCGCGGGGGCGCCGGCGGTCGAGGCCATCGCGGCGGGGCCCGGGGCAGCGGGACCGCGCTCTGCCCCCCGCTCCGCCTCTCACGGATAGAGCGGCGCCGCTGCGCCGCGCCCGCCCGCGATCCTCAGCGACCACCCGATCCGGCGCAGCGGCGCCGCCGCCGCCTCCGCTTCGCTTCTCCGGAGAAAACTTTTCTCTCCCTCGCTCCGCTTTCTTTCCCCCCGAGAAGGAAGTGCGTTGAGCGACAGGGGCCGGGGCCAATGGCGAGCGGCGGGGATGAAGTCACGACACCCCGCCCCGCCGCTCCGGAGTGGATCCGGAACGACCTGCGCGCCACTGAGGCGGCGGGGGGGGGGGCTGGATGCCGGGGGAGGGAGCGGGAGGCGGATCGTTGCGGCTTCGTCCCGCTCTATTTCTTTCCCCTCCTGGGGTGCAACTGGGATCCTAAACAAGGATTCAGAGTTTTGGGATTGCCGCTCGGGGGCATCTCAAGTGTGGGGGTGTTTAAGAGTGCGTCTGAGCATGCACAGAGTGCGTTTCCGCCTCCGCTTCGAAGCAGGCGGACTCGGGCCATTTCCGCACTAGGCAGCTATAGCGCTATGATTCCACTCGCAACATCCTATGGAATCCTGGGGTTTGCCGTTTCGGGAGGGGCCAACCGGAAGGGAGGGTTAGTCTGGAATTCCAGCTGTTTTTCCTCTTACTGTCAAAAAGTATCCTTTAATGTTTGAAGAAATGGAGAGGGGGAAAAAAAACTTTGCCGGTGCAACCTGTTGCGGCTGCAAACTTTTCCCAAGTGTTTACGACAGGTACACGGCTAGGAGGATCGGGCTGTTTCCCTGCAAAGGCGAACCTTTTCTGGCGCCCCTCTTTCCAGAAGGGAAAGCTCTTCCCGAAAGTTAGATGCTGACCCAAGATATTTTGCCGCCTGACGCCAGAACGGCAGCGCTCTCCCCCTTCTGCAAACGGCTGCCGGCCGGAGCAACTGGTGGACTTCCACACGGGACTGTTATAGCGCTATGATTCCACTTTCAACCTCCTATGGAATCCTGGGGTTTGCAGTTTCGGGAGGGGCCCGTGGGCCCCTCCCGAAACTGCAAACCCCAGGATTCCATAGGAGGTTGAAAGTGGAATCATAGCGCTATAACAGTCCCGTGCGGCAATGGCCTTAGTTCGATACTGCCAAAGAGTTCGAAGCGGTCCCCCCCCTTTGTGGAACCGTTTGGGGATTACAACTCCCAGAATCCCCAAACCAGGGGATTTGGGGCGTTGGACTTCTCCAAGTGTTGTTGTTTTTCCCCCTCCTAAATCGCCTTAAACGAATTTTCTTCCACCACAGTTGAGGAGCAAGAGAGATTTTACGAGGTGCCGTGCAGCTGTGGTCACATCCCAAGGTGTTTTTAAGGAAGAGCTGTGTGTCCAAATGGACCGCAAGTCCCGGCTTCTGGACACCCACTGGAACCAAATGGAAATGTACAAGTTAATCAGCAAACCACTTGTTCCCATCCTGCTTTCAGTGCTTTCTGCAAGTTATGGCCAAGCAAGAATAAAAAATTATAATAATAATAATCCCCAAATACCTTTTACAATCCTGGCTGTGGTTTCAAAGCAATATTTCCAAGCTTTGGAAAGAGTTCTAGGGGTTTCCTTCTTTTTAATTCAGGCATTTTCTGGCTTATATCCTCCAACCGTTTGATTTGACGTGGGCCATTTCTGCACTACACTCTCATAGTGCTATTATTCCACTTTCAACATCCTAGGGAATCCTCATTCGTAACTTTTGCCATCTTGACCACACACTGAGGTTGCTTGGACACCCATGTCCTCCTTTTCATCACTGAAATGTTGGAGGACAGGCTGGTGGTGAGCAGGAGAAAAAAAAATTGCTAGGATATTGATGTGTGTAAATATATTTGCAACTCTGTATTGACTTCCTTGTTTAAAAAACAAACACTGTCAACACAATCTGAATGTCGGGATGATGTGTCGAGGAGAATCTTCTGCTCGTAAATCTTTGGAATGGAGAATAGACACCGGGTAACCATCCTTTTAAAATAATGCCCTGACAGTTAAGCCTCTGCCTTCCCAGTTTCCAGCTGCTTTTGACGTGTCCCAGCTTCTCTCTCCTCCTCCCACTTTTTTCCTTCTCAGTTGCTGCACTGAAAGTTTGTAGTTTTGTACAAATAGCTTTTGCACTTTGAACTCAGATTGCAACAATTAAAGTGAGTTGAAGACAAAGGGGGAAAAGTGGAAGGAGGGGGAAAAAAAACCAGGATATTTTGAAAACAAAAAGTAAAGAGATACCAGATGCATTCTGATTGTTTTGACGTTTCCCCATATATGAACCAGTGAGTGGCTACCTAGCACAGTGCCGTTCACTCTGACATTTCACAAATGAAGACTGGGACACATGTGGCCAAGCAAAAATAAAGTGTGATCAAGATGGGCGAAGTTATTAATGACGAAAAACACACAAGTTCAGAGAGGCTGCCACAGTTTGCTTCTGCCTGAGCCGCCCCACCCTCTTCTTCCTGCCAAGTTAACTGAGAGCAAACAACTTTTGCATTTTGAACTCAGGCCATTTCCGCACTACACGGTTATAGTGCTATTATTCCACTTTCAACATCCTGTGGAATTCTGGGGTTTGTAGTTTATTGAGGCCAAAGATGCCCCGCCCTAAACTGCAAAGCCCAGGATTCCATAGGACGTTGAAAGTGGAATAAGAGCGCTATAACCGTATAGTGCGGAAATGGCCTCAGTTTGCAGCAATCAAAGTGAGCTGAGGACCAAAATGAACGTGGGGGAAACTGGGACGTTGTAAAAGCGGCCGGAAAGGTGGGAAGGGAGAGGATTAACTGGAACCCTCCCTGCCAAATCAGAACAGTTTCGGGGCATATTGACAGCAACGCTCTGCAGGAATTGTTCTAGCTGTACCTGGAAATGGGAAAGATTGAATCAGGGACTTGATTTTTCCATATGCAAAGTTCTGGTTACAGCCCTCCACTTCAGGTGCAGTGACTTCCTGTTTTGCTCTTTCCCACCCCTGCTGAGAAATCTAGAAAGTAAAGGGAAGGCGGAATATCAGACTCGGCTCCCGTGGGCCGTTTCGGAGGAGCTGTCTCATTCCAGGCTTCCTGTCTCCGGCCGGACAGAAACATCCTGTGAGCACCGACAACCTTCCCCAGGGTCAGCTCGGCCACAACTTCCCCCAAAGCATGTACACAGCCCAGGAGTTGCGATTCCCAGGGCTCTTGAAACGCCGGCCTGGAAGAAGTCCCATCCCCGCCCTTTTCCGTGGAATGCAGAGTAACTTGGCAATGTGAACCCAGAGAGCTTTGATTTTTTTTTTTTTTAAAGTAATCCAGAAGATGACAACCACTCTGGGCAGACCGGAAGCCATTTCTTGGCCAGAATCCCGGCTGTGTGGGTGCAGCCAGTCATTCCTCAGTGATGACCTGCCCGCCGCACATGCACAGAAATGCCCTTGTTGATTTTCTATATCAGGATGGAAATCATGCAGCCTCACACACACACACACCCCCGCCAGGCCTCATAAACCTTTTGAAACGTTTTAAAAATACTTTCTTAAGCTAAAAATAGCTTCCAAGGGCGCGCTTTTGACTGTATACACTGTCCTGAGGCCCCTTGGCCTGAAACATCAGAACGAGCTATCTAGAAGTGATTTGTGCTTTGCTGAAACTTGATTTCTAGTTACCGCTCACATTGGTGTGGCCTTCGGAGGATCAGGACGACACAAGTCTGCTTCTCAGCTATCGCTGCCGTTGCGTGCCTTGAAATCAGCTTGTTTATGGTGATCCTATGGTAGGGTTTTCTTGGATGGCACTTCGAACTCAGTTTGCAGCAATGGAAGTAAGCCGAGGGCTAAGAAGGAAAGCGGGAGGAAAAGAGAGAAACTGGGACGTTGTAAAAACAGATTCGGAAGGGAGATGCAGAAAAGAAGGATGCGATACAAAAAAAAAGGGGGCAACCCAAACAATCAAGGAGCTTTGAGTTTATAGCAAGAGCAGCAAGAGCTGTTTAAAACGGTGCATAGGGAAAGAAAACAGATAGATCTTCTTGCAATTCTAGACTTCAAGTTTTCCCAATGAAATTCATCAGGGAGCGTCAGGAAAGGTGAGCAATTCTTTGCTCGACAAAGAATTCGTTTACAGAATTTGCTGCCGTGCAGAGCAGCAACGACCATCGCTTTTAACCAGTTGAGAGGAGAAGTTAACAAATGTATGGTGAGAGAGACGTCTGGCAACGGCCGCTAGTCTGGGCGGCTCAAAGCTCGCAAACGTTCGACTGCTGCACTACCAGACTGCCTCGGCCAGAACGACCAGTGGGACTTAGCGTATTGGGGGGACGGGGAGGACTAGCTCTGAGATGGTTGAACGGGGCCTCCATCTTCCAAGGCAGTCTACCTGTGGATATAGGCGACGGGGAGAAAGCAACCGTCACCTTCTTGCTCAGCCTGTGGGCTTCCTGACAGCGTTTGGTCGGCACGCAGCAGCGGGCCGGAGCAAGACACAAGACTTATTTTGGGGAGCGGGGGCTCAAGGGAGAAAACTCCAGCTCAGTTGAAGTCTGCTGTTGTGGCTTGGTTTACGAAACAGATGTCACGGAAAAGCCTGTCCTCCTGGACATTTCTGCTCCTGATTTACTGAAGATCACTGAGGAAAGTATGGTCCGTACATATGGAGGGGTAGTTTAACCCTCTGTTGAGCGTGGGGCTGGAAAAAGCTACTTCCTCCCTACCCATCTTGGATTAAGCTTAGTCTTTCTTGATGTCTCTACCCCCTTGTCATTGCTGCTAATTTGTTCAACCAACTTTCCCCCCACCACAAATAATAAGCATTGCTAGTGGGTTGATAAATGTGTTACCAGGCCAAAAGCAATTTGCAGCATAGCTACAGATGTAATAAATAATCTCTCCAGATCCATATTAATCTGGGCTGTCTGAAAGCCTTTAATTACCTGTCTGGCTTGGAGCTAATTAATGAGCTTAAATGAAAAGTACATTTACCTTTGCAAATTATTATCGGGGGTGACTTCCTTGAGGACTGGAGCAGTGTAGGTTGAGGTTCTCTTTAAAGAGCGAGGGAACTGACCTGGAATAAACTGTCACCCACTGTTCAAACATAAAGGCATTTAATTCCCTTTGGGAATATGTATATATGCTCCACCACTCAGTGTACACTAACCTACTGGAACCAAAACATTATCCAGATGACCTTTTCTCAAAAATTGTTCAAGGCCCATTCATATTTCCAAAGAGCCAGAATTTAAACAGACACTAGGTACAGGCAGATCTCAGTTAACAAAGTCTCTAACGAAGAGGCTCCTTTTTACAAAGTTGTTTGGCAGCTGCCCAGCCCTCTGCTTCCTCCTCATTCTCTGTCCAGCTGGAACATTTTTCAGCATCATCAACATTGGAAGGATGGTAGAGGAGGACTGGAGAAACGGAGAGCTTCAGTGCCTGATCATAGTAGAGAGTCTGCAGTAAACCGTGTGATAAAAGCAGATTCTGAGAAAGAATCAGCCGCTACTGCAGCTGTGTGTGCCTGTCTGCAGCAGGCAAGGTAAACTGCCTCTGGAACCCCTTACTGAGCATTTGTGAACAGCAAGGCACACAGAAAAGGTGAAAATAGATAAGCCTGCCACATCAGCTACTCCCTGCATCTTTAAAAAAGCATAGATCTGTAAGTTTGGCCCTTAAAATGGAAGGGCATAAGAACAGTGAAGGCTAGTGAAAGGAAAAAAAAATATAATCCATGGATGCAGTTGGGAATAAACTTTCAATCGTCTAGAGAGGGCTCAAAATGTTTTTCTCTACTTATACAAGGCCTATCTGACCTGGTTGTTTTATTTCACAGGTGCGTATTGTGAGTTGTGAATTAAAATATAGCTGAACCATGCTGAACTCCTCTTCTGTTTTTTGTGCTGCGGGAATTTATCCTTAGTCTTTCCATGTTATTTCTGCCTCTTTTTGGTTCGAGAAGTAATACCCAGGAACACCTCTATGTTGTTAACTGAAGTTATACCTGTATATTTGAGCTGAGCTTTGCCAGATCTGGTTGGCTGGGGCTAACACTTAATAGCACAGTCCCACATATTTTTAGTTAAACGCCAGTGCAAGTTACATGAGAACAAGGGTGTACAAGATTGCAAGCAAGGTATGAGGAAGGGCAAGGGCAAGAGATTGTCTCCTGTGAGCAGAGCTTGGAAATGTTCCTTGTGGGGACTACAAAATCCCAGAACCCCAATCGTAGAGCAGCCTTCTGCAGCCATCTCCATTTGAATGGGCCAAACTACGGCCATTCCCGCACTAGACTGTTATAGCGCTATGATACCACTTTCAACATCCTATGGAATCCTGGGGTTTGCCGCTTCGGGAGGGGCCAGCCCAGGATTCCATAGGATGTTGAAAGTGGTATCATAGCGCTATAACAGTCTAGTGCGGGAATGGCTTACCACTGAGAGCCAGGGTGGTTTGAGCACTGAACTATGTCCCTGGAGCCCAGGGTTCAATTCCTGGGTAGGCCCTGGAAACCCCACTGGGTGACCTTCGGTGCATCACACTCTCTCAGCCCCCAGAAAACCCCATGATAGGGTCACTGTTAAGTCAGAAGTAACTCGAAGGCACACAACAACAACAACAACTGCAACTGCCACGATGGTCCAACTGACTGGGGGTGAAAGGTTTTGCCGTCCAACACACCTGGAAAGAGATATGCTAGAGAAGACTGCTGCAGGAAACTGAAAGGGGACATGGTACATTTCTGCCTGCCACTCACTTCCCCTTTGTTTAAAGAAGAACTTTATGATCTACATTTCAAACAAGATTGCCCTCTAAACTGCACCTTGCTAGTAAAAGCCCTCCTCGGGTGCTTTCTACTCAGCGCTCTGCTGGGCTCAGATTTGCACAGAACGGTGGGCTCCGAAGGAGGTTGATAAAAGCGCAGGTTCTAGGCTGGTCCTGCTTTTTAGGTATGTTCAGATAGTCTGGACAAAGGTAGCCCAGACTACCTGAAACACCGCAGGCCCATTCACATTGCACAGTTACAGCGCTATTATTCCATTTTAAGTGCCGTGATTTCCTCCTGGGGAATCCTGGGAGCTGCAGTTGAGGCTTTGGGTCCCATACTGGGAGGAAGTCGGGGGTATTAATTAATTAAAATGTGTTGGATTAGAGACACTACCACACCCGGTCTACATGGGACACACTGGTTGGGGATGTTGGGAATTGTAGTCAGACACATCTGCATGCACACCAGGGTCAGGGAGAAGCAGAAGAGAGGAGTAGGAGAGACAGATCTGCTCCAGCTGGCTGCTGGTCCCAATGCATTTCCCCAAATATTTCAAAGGTAAAAGCTGGGATATATGTCACCAAGCAACATGAGAGTGTGATGGAGATGGCAAAAGGTATTGAACGAGGGAGAACAGGCAACCCAGGAGACTACAGGGAAGGACAAGATGGTGCCTTTTCTTCTCCCCGCCACGCCGCCACTAAACCAGTGGAGCACAAAACTGCTGGTACTTTTGCAGGTTGAACTCAGTTTGCAGCAACTGAAGTAAGGTGAAGACAAACGGGGAAAGTGGGAGGAGAAGAGAGGAACAGGGGTATTTAAGAGCAGCTGAAAAAGTGGGATGGCAATTGAGGCTTAATTGGTCCTGTCTGCAAAATCGGGATAGTTCGAGGATACATAGATCCCAGGCAGCTCTTTTGGAAGTCTGCATGCATCTTCTTAGCTGCAGCTTGTTGGCACTGTACAGAAAGATGCAAGCGCTTCTTGCCAATAGAAATTTCTTGCAGTACCTTGTAGCATACATGGTGGTTTTGGCTTTCTGGTGCAATATTCTTCCTTGGGACTCCAGGCTCCCTTCTCAACTCAAACAGTGTGAGGGGTCAGAAAAGCTACAGGTACTCCTACTGTTCAGAAGGTAAGCAGGAAACAACCTGCTTCGGAGGAGAGAAAGCCAAAGCAAAGCCGCTCTGCAGAGGCACGACCTGAGCGCCCTCCCCATGGCTGGGACTCTGTCTGCCCAAAGCGGTCGGAATCGTGCTCTTCTCGCTCACTGCCCCGGCCACACCCTCCTTTGCCATCCGGAGGAGACCCAGCAGGTCGAACGGCATTTCACCGGGAGCTGCCCTGACGTCAGGGCCACGGGGACACCTTCCCTCCAGCATGGTGGGGGGGGGCAGGGAAGAGCAACCTAGCTCAGCTTGTGACTATAGGACTGAGCAAACAAGACTGCTCGGGCATGTGGGAGCCAGTGAAGCGCAGTGGTCTAGGACTCTGGGAGACCAGGGGTCATCCTTGGTCATGGGAACCTTCTGGATGACCTTCGGCAAGCCCTGCTCTCGGCCGCAGAGAGGAAGACCACGCAAGCTCCCTCGGAATAAATCCTGCCGAGACAACTCCACGAAGGGTCACCTTAAGTCAGAAACTATTTGGAAAGGACACAGAATAACCACTACCACCGCTGCGACTGACAGTGCCCAGCACATTGGTTCATTAATTCCGGAGGGCAATGGGAGTGTGAAGTATACTGGTACCTTCTCTCTTTAAAAAGCTGCTAGAGTTCCTGCTGATGTATCTGCTTTTCTAAACAGAGAGTAATTGGGAAAAGTTTTTGGTTTTTTTGGACCAAACTCCTTCCCCCTCAAGCTCTGAAGACGTGGCTAGGCAAGCGAGACAGAGAAGCGGCACAGACACAATCTGGCTCATGCCCTGTTCAGCTACCATCACGAGGCCTCATTCATTCTTCACCTCGGTACCGATTCTGCACCCATTCTGAACCTCAGACGTTTTCCTCTCTGATTCGACCAGGAATACTCTCCCACTCACAGGGTTTCCCCCAATGTGGAAAGCAGCATGTACAGGATTGCAGTACATTCTTTGATTCCTTAGCTAGGGAGTGCAAAAGACACTTTCACGGGCAAATGGCTCTAATTTTCTTTAGAGCTGAATGCTGCCGATATTCCTATTTGTACGGCACGCTTGCGGTTGCACTGAATCCGCAACGCATTGAACACAATGAATACTGTAGATGATGGTTGCAAAAAGTTGCTTAGGTCACATATCTGTTAAAGTTGCAGTTGGCTTGCCTGAATTTGTTGGTGGGTTTTAAAAAGAACGCACATGGTGTTGTCGAAAATGATGTTTTCTATGCATGCTTTCTCCTGCCTCCTAGAGCTGTTCTGGGGGTTAGCCCCTGCCCTGCATCCTTGGAGGACAGGGCGACTGAGAGAAAGACCTGTTCTGTTTCCGTTCACAAGGGGAGCTTTGTTCAAGACGAAGCTTGCAGGTGTGAGTCTTGGCAGCCTTCTTCCCCACAACTCTTATGCCTCCCCCTCACCATTATTCAAGAATTGCTGCAGCCATCAGCATCCCATTCCCCCTGGGGCTTGGCATTCAAAACAAAAGGCAAGCAAATAGCTGGGTAAACAGAAGAAGCAACAGAAGAGAGGCCTTGGCCAGAATCAAGTGATGATGCAGGTGCCAAGTGGGGAGGGGAGAGTCGGGGGCAAGTGAGGTCAGGGACAGTTCCCATTAATCTTCTCTTCCCATTTCCCAGCTGTTTTACCATCTTCCTGTTTCTTTCTTCTACTTTCCCCCTTTGTTCTTAGCTTGCTTCCATGACTGCAAACAGAATACAAAGCACAAAGTAGTTTGCACTGAGTTAACTCATCGAGCGGAGAGGATGGGTTGCAATCTTGCCCTCCCCGGTAAGTTGAGGCCAAAGCAAACTGCCGCCGTCTCCTCTGGCTTGCCTGTCCACCAACAGATGTTGCCACCTTGACCACGCTCTGATGCTGCTTGCCCACACGGGTCCTGGTTCTCGTCTGTGAAATTTTGGGAGGGCGTGCATTCTGCTCACATTTCTCTTTTGCATGCGTTCACAAACTCAGCCGCAGTTCACACAACCGAAGCCAGCCTCTGGTTCCGTCCCTTGGGCCTGTGCACCTGCCACTCCGATGTCCCTCCCGCCTGAGCACAGCCCGTAACACGTCCTATGATACAGAAGAGGAAATATTGCTGCCTCCACTCTTACCGCTGCCCCACCCAGACTCTCATGCTTAGCATGAGGGTGCAATGGAGCTTGAGCTGAGCAATTTGGATGCCATACAGCGGCCTCCACGGGGACACCGGAGCATCTGTCCCTGCAGCCTTCGACTGTATCAGTTCAGCACCATCCAGGTTGCCTCTCCTTCTGTCTTAAAGACAGAGGAACATTTTTAAAGAGAATTTCTCCTGACACTGGGTACAGTGCTGTCTCATCCCTGCTGCCCCCCCCCCCACAAACTGCAGCCACGTCCCCAGTGCACTCAGAATTAAGCAACCAGTGACAGACAGAAGACTTTGGTGCCTCTTTGCAAAATGTTAAAACTACTGTCTCTGAAAGCAATATGTGATAAATTTTAAATCCTTCCTCTTCCTTCTTGCCTTCCTTTTTAAGGTCATGGGGTTGGCACCTCACACTAGTCTGTGGGAAGCGCAGCCTTTCCCAGCCACCGGGCAACCTCCACGTTTGTTGAGTCGTAACTTCAAGAATCGCTATAGTCATCTGTGGGAATACGGGAGTTTATAGACTGAACCCAGTTCACACTTTTTTGGCACGGGGAGGGGGCTACTGTTGCATTTATTACACAAACTGAATGAGAACCAGTGTGGTGTAGTGGTTTGAACACTGGACTATGACTTTGGAGACCAGGGCTTGAATCCATGCTCAGCCAAAAAAAAAAAAAACCCAAATCTACTGGATGACTTTGGACACATCACACTCTAGCCATTTCCGCACTGGACTGTTATAGCACGATTATTCCACTTTCAACATTCTATGGAATCCTGGGGTTCGCAGTTTAGGAAGGGGCCAGCTGCCCCCCCCGCCAAACTTCAAACTCCAGGATTCCATAGGATGTTGAAAGTGGAATAATCGCACTATAACAGTCCTGTGCAGAAATGGCCTTTCTCAGCCTCAGAGGAAGGCAAAGAAGCCTGGAGAAGCGGTTATTCCATTTCAATGTTGCCAAAAAACCCACTCTTTATTCCAAATGATTCTTTTTTATTATTATTATTAATATTAATATTATTACTGAGGCAGGTTTTGTCCCACATACAACTTCAGTCTTGTGATTAAAGAGGACAAAAAAAATAAAATAAAATAAAAAAAATAAAAAGAAGACAGAGTTCAAATAAATAGACAATAAAAAGCTAACCGGCGTTTTTAAAAAGGCAGGAGTGCTCTCAGTCTGGATAAATACAGCACACAGATACATATCGGGATCACAGGAAAAGGATGGGGAATTAGACCAAACATTTTGGAAGCGGCTAGTGGTTGGTGGCAGGGGGGTGGCCTCCAGTTTGGAAGGAGGAAGATGAGCATCTTATCTGAGGTGCTCGTGGGATTCAGAGAGAGCAGTGTCTTCAAAAACAGTGTCTTCAACTCCCTCCCCACCCACACCCAGCACCGCCAGTCCCTATTTTAGCTCAACTCAGCGCTGTTTTATTTATTTTTTTCTATAAAAGACCATGGCTCGTAGAAACTATCACACAGTGATAACGTGATTGTGGTTGCTTCAGCGTCAGCCCTTTGGGTGTCTCTTGGGTTTTGTTTCTTTTTTTTTCCAAATCTGATTTTTTTTTTAAACTATACACAAGAATATACAACGGCAAACAAAAGAGAAGCATCTTTTTTTTTTTAACCCCAGGAACAACAATCAAGAGGGGAGGGATGCTGGGGAGACCCAAGCCAACCTCAGGTATAAAAGTTATCCCATTTGGAGAAGGAACTTCCCAACCTTTAAAAAGACAAAACAAAAACACCAGTGGGCTTGCTCGGTTTCACTCTTCAACGTGATTAGGGAAATGCAGGCATAAGAGGAAGCCCTTCTCTCTGAACTTAGCCTTTAAATGGCAAAGCAGACACTGGAGTCACCCAGAAAACTGTCATAGCCAGCAAGGATGTTCTAAAGGCAGAGGAGGGGACCTTTTCCTGAAGAAGAAAGGAAAGCACAGGTATCTTCCAATCCCAATTTCAGACTGGTGGGTTCACCACAGCAGAAAAGTCCAGAGATCGTGGAGAAAGAGGCTCTGATGCGGCCCGCAAGCCCGAAGATGGAAGGCAAAACAAGACTCTCCCCTGAGTTGTTTTGACCTGGAATCTTTGCCCTCTCCTCCAGTGGCATCCAAGGGCCGCAGCAGTGGACCAGCTAGTGCCAGAAGACGGCCAGTGCTGCCATCACTGCCAAGAAAGGGTCTGGAAGGAAAAGACCCACTGGAATACAAATTTCGCCTTCCCATCCTATTCGTGGTACTCGGAGCGGGCAGGAGCGACCATTCCCTGTAACCACCCTGCCCCAACAGGAAGACAAGTTCCAAGTTCAGCCCTGCCCTCCACCCTGATGAGGACATGCTCACTAAAATCCATGCGCAATCCATGCGCTAATCGAGCAAGCATTTTTTCTTCTTTTTTTAGTGTTTTCAGTAAGGATTGCCAACTGCAGGGTAAGTTACACCACAGATAGAAAGAAAAAATATTTAAAAAGATATAATCACCACCCCCCAAAAAATACCCATATATTTTAGGGGGATATGAGTGCTAACCTCAAAGCCCCTGGCTCTCATGGGGCTATCCCCTTTCCATGCTTGTTTGAACCATGAAGCCACTGCTTCTTTACCAGACCCCACATGTGAAACCAGCTCCCAAAGCCTTTAGGTAAACCCAGGCTACTGTGACGGCACCTAACCCTTAATCAGTACGTTAAGCCTGAGATGTGTCCGCCCCAAAATTCTTACCCTCTCCCCATGATGCCATCTGTACTGCCAGCTCCAGCTGCATTTTAGCCAGGGTCAGGCCTGCCCCTTTCCTTGGCTCCACGAGGGAGCCGTCTGCAAGTCCCAAGGGAATTAATGGTTCCCGGTCATTCTCAACTAGGGCTTGGGGAAGCAAGAGATTTATTTATTGCTCAGATGGGGTTGCTCCTACAGAGGGATGGACTTTGAGGGGCAATTCCCTCCCCAGAATAATTTTTTTTAAATGTCCATCTTCCCAAGAGTTTTTACTGCTTCCACAAGGGGAGAATGGAGCTGGTGCACTCCTGCCTCAAGTGTAAACAGAAGTGAGACTTAAAAATCCTGCCAGAAGAGGCAGGACCATCAACCCAAGGTGGGTAAATTCAGACCCTTACACCACTGACTGCCACCCTCGGCTGCCCAGCCTTTCCACGTTCACTAGGAACCAGCCTCATCTAGCTTAATAGTGTGTGTGTGTGTGTGTGTGTGTGTGTGTGTTAAATCCTCAGGCTTTGGGGTTCCCAGATCTCGTCATCACTCCAACCCTTACTTGAAACAATTACAACTAACTAGAGGGTTAGGGTCTCACGTGCAGCCCACCAGTGACTCTTCACTGACTTGTCAATCAAGAGTCTCTCAATTGTTTACTTACCTATGGATGCTGCCCCTTCCCTTTTCATCTCCCCCACCTGCTCCTGCTCCTCTTACCTGTGGCCTCTTCCAAAATAAAGACAGAAGTGGAACAGAGGTAAGACTTCCTGCCCTATCCAGGGATCCTGGAAATAAAGGAATGGGGGAGGGAGGGAATGACATCCCACCTGCCTTTTCAGCTCCTTCCTCCTTTGTTATTCAAATACATTGGTAGGTATTGTGGAGGGGGAATGTCCACTGGGAGGGGTGCCTTGGGAGTCAGGGGGCAGGCAAGAAGGAACGAGCACAAGGAGAGGAGGGACAACCTGGGGGCCCAGATATCTAGCGCAAGATGCAGTCTCTCCTCCATCGCAAGAAGTCAAACTGCTGGCAAGCTACTTGGGTCCTCTGGAAACCATGACGGGCTGGTACTACAGATCAAAGGGGGGTGGGGTTTCCCTCCAATTGCATCTTCTGTCCCTCTTTTGGCTTAGCTGGGACTGAGAGAGAACAAGAGAGAGTCCCTGTGGCTCAGTCTGGGCCTGCTCTGGTCAATGTTCGGCTGCTGTGCTAGAGCTGGCCAGGAGCGTTTCTAAAAAAAGAAGGTCACGGGCTCAGGAGGGCTAAAAGTTCTGGAGGTTTCAAAACCCAGTGCTCGAGACGGCAAGGTGGCAATGGGTTTGGGGAGCGGCGAGAAGCCCTTTGCCAACGTCACAGGAGTCTCAACTACTGCTACCGCTCCAAAAAAGCCAGGAAAAAAAATTCTTCTGTTCCCTGAGCTGGGAAATCATAAAAACCAGGCGACCTTGAAATGAGTGGAAAATATTTCAGTGCTGGTGAAGGTGAGCCCCAAGGTCAGGAAAGCAGCTGCTTTTCTCCCCCCCTGCTCCCAGGTCGCGTGCCTCAGCTGCCGCTGTCCAGCAGGGGTCAGTCCTGAGCTTGGGCTGAGATGGTGAGAGGCGCCCGCGGCAAAGAGGAGAGTCGTTAGCACCACTGGCTGGGCCAGAGAAAGAATCAAAGAAAACAACGGAACAGAGGAGGAGGAGGAGGAGGAAGAGGTCCTGGGGACACACCTAGGAAGAAATGGAGAGAAAGAGAGAAAAAGACCTCCTGGAGAGGCACGCCCCGTGGAGCTACTTCCTGCCCTGCCCCTCTGGGTGGGGCTCACGTGCAGGCCTGGCCCCTCCTCATACAAAGACCTTTGCGAGGGCATCAGCCCCAGCGCTGGCGATCAGGGCCTTGCTGGGGTGGAAGGCCACGTCGTGGATGGCCTCCTCGTGTTTCTTGCGGTGGGCGGTGATCTCCTGCGTGCACGTCTTGTTGTCGAGGTTCCACAGCCGGAGGGAGCAGTCGTGGCCTGAAAGAGACAGAGGGACCGGGAGGCTAGCTGCCGGGGTCACGGGCCCACGTGTGGGTGAGACCTCAAAGAGGGGCTTACAAGCATGTCTCCTAAAGCCCTCAGCCTTCTTTTTCTGGGGAATAAGATAAGGGAGCCATATAAGGATGCTTTGACAAGGAAAGGGTGGGAGACTCAGGGACTCTATCACACTCTTTCAAGCGCCCAGCTGAAAAGCACATGACCACAGATACCTCTCATCTCCTCCACTTTTGCCCTCTAGGCTGTGGCATAAGAGCAGAACAGAACACTCTAGGGGATGGATTCACTCCAGGTGGTTCCAGGTCTTGACTGCAAAGCTGAGTTTCAAAATAAAGTTCTCATCTTCATAATGATTCTCCTTGAAAACACAAGACCTCTGCTGTACCCTCTTTCCCAGCTCTGAGAAGCCCCACTCTCCCTGTTTCTGTGTTAAGGAGAACTGGAGCAACTCCCCTCCCCGTATTACTGAGGCAAGGGCTCAAATCTGGCACTGAATGCTTGAGAATGTAACAGAGGTAACAACAGGCCGAAGAGCCTTGATGCGGGGGAAAACTTTCCAAATATATCATCTCTTTCCCTTACTCCCTACCAAAAAAGGCAAGGAAAGTGTGGCCCACAATCCACACACGGCTCCAGGACTATGTCTAAAGATCAAAGTGTCCATCGACAATGCCCTCTAGGGAGCATGGAAGGAATTTTGCCAGGCTGTTTTAAGCCTAGGGGGATACCTTTCTCCTAACAAGAAGTTGACACACACACCACTGCCACATCACTCTTTGTCCTGAAGGTCCCACCGTCTACCTAATGCATCACTCCAGGAAGGGAAAGCGCAATGCCAGGGAAAGGAAGAGGCAGAACTTACTTCCTGACATAAGGAAGACCCCATTGGGATCTGCTGCAAGACAGGTGACAGCATCCAGGTGAGCCACCATGGAATGTACAGCTTTCCCTGTAGAAAGAGAAGAGGATTCCTTCCTAAGCATTTCAGAGCAATTGTAGAACATCAGCATTTTATGTAACTCCCACTGCTGGGCTATTGAATACTGAGAACAGGGTGGCCAGTTAAGTGTTTTAAGAGCTGGCTTCTTAAAAGTAGGAAGAAGGCAGAAGCTACAAGCTTGCACAACTGTATCAATTCCAGCTCTCAAACTCTCTCCCACCTGTCCGATTGTCTAGGAAGCGGATCCCTCGGTCGTCATGAGCTGTGATTGTGATTGGCTGTGTTGGGTGGCTCACCACTTGGTTGATCTGACTGGCTCCTGTTGACAGAAAAGAGAAGAATATAAGCCCAATTTCATGCCATGCTCACCTTAGCTAAAAAACTCTCCTTGGGAAAAGTGCGTGTGTGTGTGTCTACGCGTTGGGAACCTCTTCTAGGAAACTATACCACAGACCTCTTTGGACTTGGAAAAGAAAAGCAATTCTACAGGCAGATTTTGGAAAACACATCTGTTTGGACAACAGCTCCCAGAGTCCTCCAGGCAATGTGACCAATAACTATACTGGCTTGGGGATTTTGGCAATCATATTCAAAATATAACTCTTCCACACTCAGGCTATAACCATGTATGCTGTTTTTTCCATTTAGGCTTGCAAAACGCTTTCTGTAGATTAATATAGGCTGAACACCCCTTAGCTGAAAATCTGAAATCCTCCTAAATCCAAAACCTTTGAAAAGCAGAAGTCGGTCTTCTTCCTTTAGGGAATATGAGGGAATTATGGAGGCTTGTTTGGGATCATGCACGCTCTCAAGCAAGCCTCCATAATTCCCTCATGTTCCCTAAATAGAGAAAGCAAGAGGACAAGACTTGCCCCTGTGTTGAAAGCACAGTATACAACAGAGCTTTCCAAACTTTTCATGTTGGCGACACACTTTTTCAACACGCATCATTTCGTGACACAGTAATTCAGTTCTACTAGCAAACCGGAGGTACTCGGAGTTGTATCTAGGGTGGGGAAAAGCAGCCCCCCGCCCGATCCCGGCCTGCTGCCGTCACCCTCACGAGTCAGTGCCCCAGTGAGCGCGACTGCAGGGGGAAAGGCAGCCCCCTTCCACCCAGTCCTTGCCTGCTGCCCTCACTCTTGCCAGGGAAAGGCCCCACTGACAGTGAGGGCAGCCGGCCAGGCTTGGGTGGGGGGGATCTTTCTCGGCCAGGGAGGCAACACACCAACACACTACAGGCAACACACTAATGTGTCACGACACACCATTTGGAAAACCCCGGTATACCGGTATTTCAAAATCCAAAAATATCTGAAATTCAAACCACCTCAGGAACCTCTTGTCTACCCTGCCTGCGCTCTTTCAGTAGCTGCACCCATAAAGAAGCCAAACCACCCACAGGAGTCACCCAACATGAGATGTACTAATCTGCCCCCAGAACTAGGGAGTGCTTGCTCTCGGCCTGTATGTCCACTACAAGCAAAAAGTCAGCTGCATGGCTACCTCCCCATCTGCCCATACTCACCATTGGCTGGTCTAGATTCCAGTGTCAGGACAGGGCAGGAAGTCTCCACGTCATAAAGAACTGCGTAGCCCGTCTGGAAAGCTGCCACTGCAAGTGCAGGTTCAGTACTGGAAAATGTGATGGATGTTGGGATTCCATTCTCTACAGGAGGAGCAAGAAAGAGGAGGAGGTAAGAATCTGGACACCGGATCCTGCTGTATTCTAGCATTCAAAGGATGAGCAGTAGCTGGAGCAGAGAGAGCAACTGGGGGAGATTTCCCACGACATGAAATTTCTTCTTATCTTTCACAGTGTTAATAAGCCTTGCCTAATCTTGAGCTTGGATGGAACTCTAATCTTCACTTGGCAGCTCCACATTACAGGACCTCTCGCTGCACTCATCGTCCCAGCTCCGAGAACTCCATTTTTGTGTTAAGGAAAGACCCAGGGCATGACATGGAACCACCCCCCTTTCAGTTCTAGCAAGGCATTATCTCCAGTCTGGCACTGATTGCTCGAGAACATTATAGATGTGACGTTGGGCTGAACAGCCTTGCTGCCAGGGGAACAGGACAGTTTGGCAAGGCGTCAGCTATTTCCTCTGACAGCCAACAAGTTAATAGTGCAGTATAACTGATTAGATGACAACGCAAGAAAGCTTCTGGTGTAATCCATTTTTTGCTTCTGAGAATAAAAGTGTTCTTGAATAGCAGAGTACCGCAAGGCAGGAAAACACCAAAACACTGTGTTGCTGCCTTTTTTGAACCAGTGTACTTAAAAATTAATTTTAAAAAATTAAATGCAGTTCCCAAGTGGCTCCAGATGCGAGGCACAGAGCACATTTCTTATCACAAGTGCCATGCAACGGCAGCCAGCAGCAGTGTGTGTGTGTGTGTGTGTGTGCGTGCGCATGCACACACTGCTAAGAATGGACGGGGTTCCCCTGGGGTATTGCCTCAGATGATACACCAGGTTGGATTAGAAATAACAAGTGCCCTGCAAGGAGCAACAGTTCTAGACAAGCACCACTACATCTTTGAAGAAGCTTAAGATTTCTCGTTATGAAACAGCCACCAATTAAGAAAAGGAGAGGCTCCCTCTACTGTTCATATTTGGCACAGTTCAAAGTTTGTTCTCTATGCCAACTTCCTTTTGGCAACTGTTACAGAACAGCAGTCACACAGCCTTTATTGATTTGCCATTGTCATTGTGATTCCTGTTTTTTGTATGGAGAAGCTGAGTTTGAGAGGAAGAGGAACTTCATGCAATTAATAAATGACATGCAAAGAGGTTGGAGAAGATTATTGAAAGGTTCACAGCTTAGGGGCATTCTTGGATGGTGTTCCCAGAAGGCCACTGCAGCATTTGTGCAGATTCAGCTGGTCTGCCAGCTGAGCCCATTTCCTAGGGAATGCAAAACTGGCCACAGTGATCACGCCTTAACTGCCTCCTGATTAGACTACTGTAACGCACTCTATATGGAGCTGCCCTTGAATGGTGTCTGGAAGCTGTAGCTAGCGCAAGACGCAGCAGCCAGACTGCTTTGGGTGTCTTACAGACCGTGTAAACTGATCTCACACAAAGTTCACTGGCTTCCAGTTTGCTTCAGTGCAAGGTGCTGGCTTTGACTGAAAAGGCCTAAACATCTTGGGGACAGAATACCTGAAACACTTGCCTCTCGTCATATGAAGCTACCTGGAATATGAGATATCTGGAAGGCCTGTTCCACATCTAGCTCTTAGAGGTTGGATTGTTTTGTATACCAGATGGGGCTTTTTCAGTAAGGACATCTCAACTATGGAACTTCCTCCCAAGAGAGGTCAGGTTGGTTCCTCCCTCATTCACCTTGAAACAGATGGTCAGAACTGTATTGTTCTGCATGGCCTCCAGTTCTTAAAATGAGCTCCGAATCAACTATTTTAATCTGTTCTTTAAAAATGCTGGCTTTTAAAAAGATCAGCTTTTAAGAGAGCCTTGATTTTTTGCTTTTTGTTTGTTGTGCATTGCTTCTAATTTGCCCAGACACAGGGCTAAACTCCCAGCTGCCTCTTTCTGAGGCCCAGCTCACCACTCTCCGCATTGTAAGTGCTGAGGCAGGAGGAGTCACTGCTGCTTGGGTCCCATATCCTCACTGTGCCATCCGCTGAGCAGGAGGCCAGGCGGTTCTTCGAGGGGCTGAAGGCCAGGCCCCAGACAGCATCTGTGTGGCCATCCAGAACGCTGCAGAGCGTGCTGGGATCTGCATAAGGAAAGGAAGCTTAGCATCACTGGAATGAAGGAGGCAAGAGATTTCTGCAAGCAGCTTACATGAGAGCTTCTCAAGTTATTCAGTGTGGTGGACCGGTAGGCTTCCTTCCCTCCCTCCGCCCCCTCACCATGTGCCAGGGACAGGCACCTTATTCTTGCTTGGTGGTTACAACTGTTTCTTTCTTTCCTGGAAACTTGATGGAGAGCAGCAGCCAACAGCTTGTGGACCAGTACCAGTTGGTGAAGCAACCAGTCTGAGTAGCCCTGTCTTACAGCGTCCCATTGTTTACATTCTTCACACTGTTTGAGTAGCCCTGCGTTGCAACATCACCTCAAGCCCAAGACACCATTACCTATTCTTAATTTTAGTTATGTTACACATTCATATCCAGCCCCTCAAATACAGGTATTCCCAAACACCTGTTTGCTGTAACAAAATTCCAACTAAAATCCAGTATTTAAGTCAGAGATAGAAATTGTGGCCCTCCAGCTGTTATTGATTTACTTATCTAGGAAGTGAGTTACATTTACATCCAGACAATATATGCTCAAGGCAGCATAAACAGCTCTCTTCCTATGCAATTTATCCTCACAACAACACTGTGAAGTGCACGAGGATGAGAAGGGATGACACCTCAGGAGTTTCAGCTTACTGGAGACTGGAACCTGGACCCCTAACAATGTAATCATTATGCCTCATTGGCTCTTTCTGAACTGTGGTTCTCATGAGCCCACACTACTGATCACACAAGTTACGCAGGCAAAATTATTTGGTGTTTTAATGTTGCTTCGAGGTACAAGAAAGGCAACTGTGCCCCTTCGGGATTAATTAATTAATTTATTCTGCAGGGCCATAGCTGCTCTTACTTTGAAACAGAAAGCACCAAGTATCATAGCAGCGCAGGTCACGTTACAGCCGCTTTAAAAGCATAGAGAAATTCAATGGTCTTTGCTAGATGAGCTTTCCTGCAGTAAGCCTTCCAAAACTTGGGGTGGGGGATACAAAGGAGAAAAGGCCCTCTCTCTATGCCCTGTGCACTGATGATGTATACCAGGGTGGGCAACACTTGGGAGGCTTTGTTGAACGTTGAGTGCCTTCAAGTAAATTCTGACTTATGGCAATCCTAAGGGGACACTATCACCAAGTTCTCTTGGCAAGATTTCAGAAGGGGTTAGCCTTTGCCCTCCTCTGACGCCGAGAGAGTGGGGCTTGCCCAAGGTCACCCAATAGGCTTCCATGGCTGGGAAGGGATTCAAACACTGGTCTCCAGAGTTGTTGTGCAACACTCAACCACTACACTACGCTACCTCCCAATGACATTAGCCCCCTAGGAGAACCTGAAGGGCTGAGCCCCCTGCAAAATACATACACACAGAGCACCTCCACATGCCTCCTCTAGAGGATGTGGGTGGCATTTTTGCCTTGTTGTTTAGACTTTCCCATGACTACTTTGGGCCCAGGGGAGACCTTTTTTTAACAAGAGGAAGTGAACACCTCTGGTTTTTTTTTTTTTAAAAAGACCTCTCTTGAGCTTAAAAATGTCTGGGGATGGGGACAAATATATGGTAAACATACCACCACGTCACCTAAAGTGTATTTGGGGGCAAATAAAATGTTGCAAAAAAAAATTTGGACCCCAATGGGGGTATGGGAGGGGCCACACGCAGCCCACAGGCTGTCCACAAGGCGCATATGCTTTTAGCCCTCCGGCCACCTATTTAGCCATCTGTTGGGAGGGCAGCAGGGGGATGAGAACTTAGTTTCACTTCCTGGTTCACAGAGGAAGGCCAGACCATCATTGTGCAAACGAAAAAGCTCAAACAGGCAGAAGCACATGAGCAAATACCATCATGTACTTTCTTGCTACTAGCAGTAAATCAACTTTCTATTAAACTAAGTTTGCAGAGATTGTGGCCCTGGTACAAGCTGGATCTTGATCGATTCCTTCTGCACCACCGCGATCACCATCCGGTCTCAGTTCCGAACATGTAACTTGTGGCACTTGCAAGGATCCCTGGTTCGTTCTCCTGTGAAACCACAGCTACTGGTACCCAACTCTGGGTCAAAGAACGCAAGCCAGAAGGTGAGATGTTCCTGAATTAGGATGTACAGATAACCATTCCTACCATAACCATCATAAGGGTCCATGCTGAGATCTGGGATCCTCCAGCAGCGGATCCGTGTGTCCAATCCGGCACTGTAGCAGTACTCGCTGTTGCAACCCATGGCGACAGAAAGCACCGGGCCCCTATTGGGAAACAACAAGGGTGTGAGACAGGGAGAACGATGCAAAGGTGGGCTGTTCTTTAAAACAGATATTCCCTCTTATCACAGTGGCTCCCCAAGAGTATTCTGGGCAATCCTGGGGTTCCTTAGGGAAATCAGACATTTCTTGAGCTCTCTATGGAGGAGAAGCCAGCCCACATTCCTACTTCCTAGCTGGCCTTCTGAGGCTCTTAGGGCCAGCTCTATCATCAGGCAGGGTGAAGCTCCTGTCTCAAGAAGCTGATTTGAGATGGTATACCAGAACAGAAAATGGTTATTCATGGAATTACTATTGTTCATTTGCTGCCAAGCAGGGTAAGGATATGTGCCTCTGGGATATTGCCTTGAATGCCAAATAATACCTGGCTGATTTGGGGCAGCGGTGGAAATCCTACTGCTGTATCTCAAACAGTAAAATGCGACTTTTTCAGGTAATGGGTCAGTTTTCAATAAAAGCCCCCTGTACACACATATATTGTACTCTGATATACACACACCTGTGTGCTCTGAACGCATAGACTGGTTCTACATCCAAAGCTGCATTCCTGTAATGACAGAGAAGAGAAGACAAAAAGGTCAGAAGAAAAAACTTCTGCTTCTGCACATTTAAAAAGAAAAGTCTGTACACTATTTACACGGAGCTGTTTCCTCCTTCCCCACCCCCCAGATCCGGCCCACAGCAGCTTAAGTTCAACAGACAGCCCAGAGTTAATTAATCTGTTGCTTGCTAAGTCACCATGCTGTTCCAGCAACGAATGGCTCTTCGGCTTCGCTGCCTCCCAGGGCTGACCCATTTTTATGCTATCCACTATGGCCTACAGGTTAGCTGAGTAGCGCTCACTTTTTGGCTGCCACTGTCTTCTGGAGGTTCCACAGCTTGAGTGTGCCATCCTCTGAAGCGGTGACCAGAGCAGACTCCACATGGTGGAATACCAAGGCCCGGATGCCATCATAGTGACTCCGCAGGGTAAACTTGGGGTTCCACGTCTTCTTAAAGGCATCTTTACTGTCTGACAGCTGGGGAAGAGAAAGAATAATTACTTGTCTATGAGACCCTACTATAGCTTCCTTCCATTCTAGAACAGGGGCTCTTAAACTTTTTTTTGTGCCATAGACCCCTCTAGCAGACCAGTGATGCCCAAGAATTCCCTCTCAATATAATGTTTAACACTGCAAGATACAGTTGGCCCTCCCTGTCTGTGGATTCTTTATCCACGGATTCAACCAACCACAGTTTGAAAATATTTTAAAAAACCCAAAAGCAAACTTTGATTTTGCCATTTTGATAAAATATGCCATTTTACTACACCATTATATATAATGTGACTTGAGCATCCACAAATCTTAGTATCCACAGAGGGTCTTGGAACCAAACCCTAGCAGATACCAAGGGCCCACTGTATCTGCAACAACTGTCAACATGATATAAAAATGCCTGCAATTTCTATTGCTGACAAAGTCCAGGTATTATTAATGCTACTGTGGTTTGTTGCCTACATGTATAATCTAAGGAAATGCTAAATTTCAGTTAGAGAGGTAAGTGAAAAAAAGATGTTACTTTCTTGCCCATCCAAGTTCATGGACTCCCTGAAATCTATCTATAGGCTCCTTGGGATGGGCCCATGGACCCCAGGTTAAGAACCCCTGCTCCTGAGGTACTTCCTGACCTGCCTCTTCTTGCTATGACTGTCATCCTGCAGCTGAATGAGCAGAAGGGGAACTAAAGAGCCAGGAGACAAGGGAAACTGAGACGATAGCGTAAGCATCAACTCCACGGCTACTCACATCACAGCTTAGCTCGTTGTCATTGGTGACCGTCAGATCAGCGAGGTCACCGAGACTGACTTCTCCCCCGCCGATTGTGTCCATTATAAAGACATCTGATGAGAACCCCAGTGACCCTGTTTCGGGGAACGGGGAGAGAAAATACTTTACAAGTGTGGCAGCGTGCCAGCTGTATGGAAGAAAAAGGAAGGAGGCCAGGAGGAGCAGGTTACACACAAAAGGGAACAGGTAGGCCCAAATGCAGGGGGCTAACCCCTCCGTCACCTTCATGAGATCTGGGCTGACCGGAAATGGTCGAGGGCATGGATGGCTTAGGAGGAAGCCCGTCAACATCTCGGAGATCAGCGAGCATTCCTTGCAGCTTCACCCTGCGGGTTTCTGCAAGAGGAAGGTAGAAAACTGGGGAGAAGTTCAAAAATCTTTTAGATTTTTCCTTTCAATATCTGAAAGGTTGTTATGTAGATGATGGAGTGAGCTTGTTTTCTGCTGCTCCAGGACTGGAAGCAGTGGATTCAAATTACATGAAAAGAGGCTGCAACTAACCCATAGGAACTTCATGAGAAAGGGAGCTGTCTTGACAGTAGAATAGACTGCCACTGATGTTGGTGAAGTCTCCTTCATTAGAGATTTTTCAGTGGAGACTAGATGGCCACATCTTGTGGGGCTCTAGCAATGGATTCCTCCATCGCAGGGGGTTAAACCATTTTTTATTTTTTCTTGTTAACTTAATTTGCATCCCATCTTTTTCCCCAAAACTGTGACTTGAGGTAGCTTACCCTGATTAGAAGGCCCTTGTGGTTCCTTGGAATCCTAGAGTTGGAAGGAGTCCCATAGGCCAACAAGTTCAATCCTACATTCAATCCATGAACTCAAGCTAGAACGTCCCCAGCAGGTAGCCGTCTGACCTCTTTTTGAAGATGTCCAGAGGAGACTTTGCCACCTCTCTAGGTAACTGGTTCCATTGTAAAACTTCTCTTACTATTAACAAGTTCATTCTAATGTTCAATTGAAATCTACCCTCCTGTGACTTATAACCATTAGGCCTGATCCTACTCCCTGTAATCCTTTAGAAGACAACTCAAGAGGAATTACTCAATAAGCTCCCCACAGAGCTTAGACAACCTATCAGATACAGACGAAATGAGACTCTGCTCTGTCCTTACCAAGCTCATTGCCATCTCCAGCCCGCCGCGTGTCTCCAGACCCATCACCGTTCTCCCCAGAGCCCAGAAAGTCAAACTCGCTCAGCGCGTCCTCAGAGTCCTCGTCATCATCTTCGTCCTCCACTTCTGGCATCAGGGGCTTACTGGTGAGCTGCCAAGAGAACAGTGCGGTCAGAGCTTACCGAGCATCAGTGCCCACACACAGAGGAGAACAACACTGGCTTTTCCAAGGGAAAGACCTTTCTCCAAGTTGCATCTGAGGAGTATGCTTGGGCCCATTTGGGGGCAGCAGAGATGAAAGGAGTGCACGTAACCCTTTCTGTCCCAAAACAGAGGAAACAAAGTTTGGAAAAGTTTCTTTTTTTGGACTATAGCTCCTGGAATCCTTCAGGGAGTTGTCTGGCAGTTAAAATCTAAAAAAAGGAATTGTTCCAAGATCTGAGAGATAGATACAGAACAGGGAGACTGAAATCTCAGGTCTATTATGAAGCAATTCGTATGCCTAACATGAAGGACAAGTCCTTTGTCATCAGGCTGAAATTGGCATGAGCCAATTGCCATTTTGTTTTCTTGGTAGGAAAAAAATGAACATTTTCAAAGGGGAGAGTTGGCAAAATACTTCAGTGACATTATCAACTGAAAACTGAGCATACAGATTTAAACGGAAACGTGTGACTAATGTATGAGCTTCCACTGCCTTGGAGGAGATGCCAACAGAGGCTACTGTCCAACTTTCTGCAAATGAAAATCACTAGATGCTGATTCCCTTCAGAAAACTGAACTCTTTTCATTAGACCAACCCCAACCATTAAAAATATGAGCTGGCACTGAAGATCTAATTTTCCCCCCAAACCACCATCAGTTTTCTGTTGTGCCAACTGAACATCTGATGGGCAAGTACATAGGCAATTCTCTTTTCAACATATATGGCTGCTTCCTCTCTGGGGACACTGAGGTGTTTACAGAATAAGTGGGGTCTTTTGCGTCTCTTTTCCTGTTCTCTTAATTTATGCATAGCCAGCATTCTTCTCAAGAGTGATTGCAGCTTTTTGACTGATAAGTATAAAAATGTAGTGGGGGAGCAATTTTATGCGCAAATGAAATTTTTACTTGTGAGTGTGTTGGCAAATGAAATCAAAGAGTTAGACAGTTCCAAATTATTCTTTTAAATGGAGTAGGAGAGAGGGTACCTTTACTCGCTGCTTCTTGTGCTGCCGCTGCGTCTCTAAAGGCAGGCTCTCCAAGTCTTCCTCTTCATCGCTGTCTTCCTCTTCACAGCCCTGCAAGAAGGGGATCTTCTCCATCACGGTGCTGCTAATTCGGTCTTTTGCTTCCTTCCCAGCATTCCTGCCAGCCAGAAAGATAAGAACAGTTTCACACTAGGAAGATCCAGTTTGAAGCCTATGGCATGATCATGTGGAAAAGGGGAAGAAAAGTTCACTCGTTATAGTGGATTTTCTCTTCTAACAGTGGAAAACTTCTTGTTTGGAGATAGGACACCAACTCCCAAAATAGCTGGGTACAAATTTTCTCAACAGCTTGATCCAGCTCAGCCATTCCAGGTTTACAAATGCTCATCAACTGCATTACACATCATGGACAGCCTTCCTTAATCACAGTCCCTTGCCCTACATAGAACATGTGCATTTTTGTCTCCTGCGCGGGTGATAAGAAAAGTCCAAGATAACTCAGTCTAAATGAATAGTTAAAAAGAACTATGAAAACCAGCATTAGCAAAGACTTCCCTTGGAGACAAATACCTCCTACCCCCACAACTCTGTGGTGAAATCCTCTGCCACTTTTACTGCCAGCGGGAGGTAGAGATGTGAAGGCTGGGGAAGAGGAAACAGGGGAAAAAAATTGAGTAGGGGGATGGAGTTTTGTTGATTTCTTTTTCTGAAGCCTTCCCCCCCCCCGGATTAAATAAAAACAACGACAACATTTATTTTGTACCTTGCTTCCCCCCGCCCGCCCCCGTCCACCAAAGAAAAATGCTTCAAAATTTCCAGAAATTTCACATCTCTGCTGGCAAGCACAGTCTGTTGAATACAATGCAGGAAATACCAATAAAGATTCCAGCAGGACTCAAGAGGGTAGAGGCCAGCCCAAGCCTCCTTCCTGCCGGAAGTCTGCCAATGAGAGTAGCGAGTGGGCACGTCAGCAAGAAGAGTCACACTCTCAACAGAGTGGGAGGTGAAGCATATGGAAGGAGTGGGTGCTCACTTTCTCTCTCACACACAGAGCGTTCCAGCCAGCATGACTGCCACTCACCTTTTGATCTGCTCCTCTATCTGCTTGACAAGGAGGGACTCTCCCCCATTCAGCCCAGTAGGCCCTGAGACAGGCCCCGTCCCCAAGCCACTGGGCTCAGCAGCACCATTCAGCTCCATGGAACAGCGTCCCAACAGAGATCGAACTCGCTTTGAACGCATGTCTAGGATAGTGTCCGTGTAGCCCACTTCTTCCAGGTACCTAGGGAATTCAGTCACAAGGGGGGCAAAAAACATCTTTCCTTAGTTTCGTACAGGTAATAAGCTCTACGTCAGACCTCTCTATAGCAGGTACGCGAATTATAAAGCCTTCAGATATTGTGGGACTGCAACAACCTGGACCACTGTCAGTGTAGAATGCTGTGAGCTACAGGCCAAACAACAACAAAACCAATTCCCAACCCTAGTCTAGAGAGTGGCTGCCCCATGGGCAACCAACTCATGATGAATTGCTGTTGAAATTTCCTTCCCCCTCACACCACACCGATCCTGAGGCCCAGGAGTCTTGCTACTCACTGACGAAGGAGCTGGCGACCTTCTTTCCACATGAACTGGTTGCTTTCCAAGGAAAGTGGCTCCGCTGGACCATTAGAGACTAGGCATAAAACAACGGAATTGCTTCCATCAGCAATTAACACTGCCATAAGCACCTTTCCAACCCCTGTGCTACACCAGGGCTTGTCAGGATGTAGACGGGGGCAAGGTTTTATTTTCTGCCAGTAGCCCACAGGAAACAAGGGCCAACGTGCCTAGCAGTTTGACTGTTGGACTAGGACTCCAGGAGACTGGCTTCGAATCCCTGCTCAGCCACACAGACCCAACAGGTTACCTTGGGCAAGTCACAGTCTCTCAACCTCAGAGGAAGGCCATGGCAAATCTCTGCTGAAGAAATCTTGCCAAGGATGGGGCTGCAATCAGTCAGAGTTGTCTTAAAGGCACATAATAGTAGCAACAATACCTACAGCCGACTAAAGCCATACCATCTTCCCTTTTAGCCCTTCTCCTCAATTCAGTGGAAGGAATAGGTTGTCACTTGCTGGATGGAAAGTGGTAGGCATTCTGTGTACACTCACAGGTACTTTCATTATGCTCTCCCTGGCTAGTAATGTCTAGTTATTTCTATAACCCCCACCAAAATGCCATTTTATTTTTTATTTTATTTACTTTTGTCCAAAATATGACAAATTCCACTTCCAAAAGCTTTTGGGACATGGTTTGCTAAATGAAATATTCAAGGTTCTGGCAGGTTGTCCAGCTTCTGCGAATGTCCTGGACAGTGGCACAATTATCTTCCAGATCATCAAAAGTTGCCCATCCACAATTTAGGCTAGTTCTGTCTCTTATGACTAGCAAAAGGTCTCCAAAGTTTGAGGAGACACTACTTAAGATCCTGGGATACTCAAAGTCCTTCTTAAAACTTAGATTGTTACCTATTTAGTACCATCTGGGCTGCAAATTACAAGACAATAGGTCTTTGCTAGACACTAGAAATCCTCAGGTATCTCACAGGAATGACCAAATACCTGGTTCTGACGTATCAGGTTTTTTTTCTCCTGGGTTCAGCTCAGTGCCAAACTTCAGCTTGTGGTACTTTGACCTGGAACAGGCAAAACAACCTTAGGAGGTGATGTAAGAAACCAATGCAGCAGTAAATATTTGCTGTTGTCTTTACAGAAGGAGATGCTGTCCAACACAATGGTGAAGTGACAGCCAACCAAAGATACCTGGAGGGCATTTAGCAATGAGAGAACTCAGCTTGTACCTTCCCACTGCAACAAAGGGAAATTCCATCTCCTCTCAAAATGAGTGCCCTGGTTTCCAGGCTGAGCAACTGAGAGGTTTCTTTCAATTGGGGCTGCAAATATCTATTCTGTCTCCAGAAACGGGACATCTTGGTGCACACACAGCTCACCTTTCCTGCTTCAAAGCATATTCCAGCATCTTTATCCTCCGCACAAGATCTGTCTTCAGATTCTCTTGGCCCTTCCTCTCCCCCTGAAGAAATGCCACTTGTGCCTGCAGAGAGTAAAAACAAAAAGTTAAGAACACACAGGATTCTGACAAACTTCTATCTAGAAAACAATATGACAGACTGATACACACCTTGGTACAGTTTCACATAAATTCTCCCAGCGATACACATTGGAATAAAACAAAACCTGTCTCTCCTGTGCCTGTGAGTCCCTTCATTTCACTGGCTTAACTGCAGTGATGCCACAAGATTACATAACGTCAGTGCAACCTCTGGAGGGAAAATGGAAAAAGGAGTCCAGGGAGGAGAAAGCAAACTTGCACAGGGCTTACTTATTTTATTAAACTATTTCTAATCCATCCTACATCCATTTTTTTCTTTGGACGTCTTTAAACCGAGGCTGGATGGGCAGCCTTCAGGAGTGATCTCACTATGTATTTCTGCATGGCAGGGAGTTAGACTAGATGGCCCTTGGGGTCTCTTTTAACTCTACAATTCTAACAGATCTTAGGACAGGAAACAATTGTTAAAAGCATTCCAGTATAAAACAAAAACCCATCCTCTGGTATGAATTCTGCACAATGAAATTATAAACCAGCTGGATGGCATACAGACCAGCAGGGACTACACACGGTTGTGTGAAGCTGTGGAGATCTGCAAAAGGGACTGGATTTTGCACAGCAATCCCAAGGGGTAACCTGGCTCATGAACTATATAGAACGTTATCTTTGTAGGATAAGCAGATTCTATATCCCAATACATCCCAGAACAAGAATGGGGTTGTCTGAGGGAAGAGAAAGAAAGCTCAGAAACTGTGGTATTTCACAGATGTGAGGCCACGTCACAGGCTCATCTACTTGCCTTCAACAGCAGCTCATTCCAAATTCATATTTAAACCACAGAAAAATCCTGCTGAAACCTCATGTGCATAAGTAAAAGGGGCCAAACTGCGCTGTCATTAAATGCATGATTAAACCTTCCAGGATAAGGGGATTAATCTCAGTTACAGCACTAAGAGCATCACCAACATGAGAGGTGTTACGCTCTTTCCTGGAATTTAACACAGTTTGAAAGGGAAATTTGCTTTACCATTTCCATTTTTCTGCCGCTTGGCTACTGTGTAGTCCTCAAAGTACGTTTGCTCCCAGAATGCAGTAAATATGCTCACTGTCACATTCACTTTTTAGGTCCCATTCTGCAGACTTTTGTGTCATTTTAAAGCTCCACAGAGTGGCGTAGTGGAGCCACGGCTTCCAGCATCCAGACCACAGGGACTTCCTGATTTGTGGAGACAATCACATTAATCTGCTAACCCTTTCAGGCTTTCCCATTCTCTCTCTGTTTAGCTTCAATTCTCACAGTAGCTGGTTCAGAAATGGATTTTCCCAGCAACCATATACTGTTATGAACTATATCTGTGATGAGATCCAGCACGGTGTAGTGGTTTCACTGTTCAACTAACACTCTAGGGGACCAGAGTTCAAATCCTCACTCAGCCATGGAAACCCACTGAGGGACCATGGTGGACAAGTCACTCTCTCTCAGCCTCAGAGGAAGCCCATGGCAACCTCCACTGAACAAATCTTGCAAATAAAATCCCACAATAGGTTCACAGTAAGCCAGAAACCATTTGAAGGCACACAACAAACAAACAACAAAAAATCTCTGTTGTAATGCTAAGTGTTTTAGGAAGGGTTGGTCCTGGATGTGCATTAGCCTTACAAAAGACCTCTTCTTGGTGAAGATGAAACCTGTTAGAACTAGTTTGTTGATATCAATCAAAACTGCTGCCTGCATTTCTGGACTCTCATTCAGGGTGTGGATGTGGGGACTGTTATGAGAAGCATCTGCCCTTCACAATTTATTCACTACAACCCTGGACCTGAGAAACCTGTTTGTTGAGACGAGGCAGAAGGACAAAAAGAAAACTGTATACACCATGACAAGTTAAACCACTTTTAGTTCACTTATCAACTACTGACTGCATCCTTCATTCTTCGGGTGGGATATTATGATTCTCAAATGTTGCCACTGGTAAAATTCCTTAGAGTTATTTCAGGTTTAGGGGGAGTATGTTTTCAGAAAATCTACCTGTCTAGAGCCTTCTAGGAACAGGGGCTGAGCTTTTGGGGCATCTTGGGATGCTTCTTCCCTGTTCATTTTTTGGGAGCGTAGAAGGCTTGGAGGATTTTGGGGGGAGGGCTTAGAGGCCCCAGTAAAGAGGCTGGACTCATCTGCAGCCCACATTTTTCCCACCAGTGTAATGGATGTTCCCAAGTGTCAGTTCTGAGAGAGCTCCCCCCCCCCGACTGAGCCTCCCACACCATTTTGCTTGCAGACAACCTGTCAATTTTTAAGAGAGCTGAGATTTGACAGAGGCAATGCTTCCTCTCTTCCATCCCAAGCTTCCTCCAGTAAAACAGGTTTTTTAGCACAAAACAAAAGCTGGTTTATTGACAGCATAAGAGGATGAACATATATAATACCTGTAAAGAGAAATCTTGCTTTCACACTGCCTTCTGTTCTTCAGGGGAAAAAAATCTTATTGGTTGTTCTCAGTCTTGAATTGACCTCTTTCCACTCAACACCCCTTCCCAAAAATCTCAGTTCCCAACAGATCTTATAGAAACGGGGGCAGCTGCTTCCTAGTCACCTGGAAATGACAGGTGCTGGTCCCCTCCTTCTTCTCACATATGCACCCCTTCTTCCAATGTTAGCCCCATTTGCTACAGAACAGGTGGCTGTGATATTCACCCACTCCATCGCCATGCAATCATTCCACGCACCACCAATCAGTCTTCCTTTTTTTCCGAAATAACATTTTGAGACAACTTCTCCAAGCCTACGCACGTGGGGGCCACTAATTTCTTTCTCCATTCCTTACAAAGGAAAGAGACACATTATCTTCCCAATTCAATATATCTAGTCTCAAATTCATTCACCCTCTAAGAACGTTTCTGCATATCTCCCACTCAGTGAGGCAGATAATGTTTGATGATGCCAGGCACCAAACACATCCACTCAATATTGTTACTTGGATTAAAGTATCCCATCCATCTCCCCTGTCCCTACTTCCTGAGTTACATTTTGGGCAGGCACATAACTATTCCCTAAAGTGATCAAAATATCTAACCCTAAGCACATCTACTTTGAAGTAAGTTTCACTGCAATCAAAGGTGTGGATTACCGGTCTCTTGCTACGGGTGATCAGAGTTCTGGGTTATACATTCAAACAGTTTGCAAATTAGTACCCCCCCTCAAATTTACACTCCCTATGCTTTATCCTTCCCACTGATCATGTGTAACTAATGGTAGTTGCGACAGCACCAAATAGATTACCACCAACTAGGACAATCTACGTACACGTTCAGAAAAGCAGCTAGTATCTTTTAGTCACTGCTCTGCACAGCTCAGAAAGGCAATCACTTCCCCACTCCCCTGCCACATTTACTTGACCCTATCAACGAGGGTGAAGAACTAATACGCAGCATTTCTAGAAGGATCTTAAGATCTGGGGAGAAATGCTCCCTCAAGCCTCTTTAACAGAGGAAGGAAAAAACCTGCCAAGCTTGGCGGTGGATAGTATAGGTGTCCCCAGCAAATTAAAGCACCATAACCCAGGACTAGATTCAGCATACTTGTCCCTACTAGGAAGAGCAGGAGAAACAAGGAATATGTTTCAGGACGGCTGATTTTCAACATGATAAACCTTGTAAACCTGGAGCAGCCATAGAAATAAAGGAGCCTACCATAACTGAGTGAATTGACTGCTCCAAGTAACTCAGTGCTCTCTAGCCAATACTGACAGGCAACACTGAAGGCAATGGGACTGCAAGTGCTGTTGGCCTGCCAACTGTCAGCAGTTCTGGATAACACAGGCCAATGATCTGGAATGATGAGACTCACAGTCAAACAAAGTCTGGAGAGTCAGACGTCCCCCGTAATTTGTATAACGACTGGCAGCATTTCTTTAGGGTTTCAAATAAGAGTGTTTCCCATCTCTGCCTTGAGATGCTGGGGACCTTTTCTGCATGCCAAGCAGGTGCTCTACTGCTGAGCTACGCTCATCTTTCCCCCTTGACACATGTGGTAGAACAGCAGCAGCCATTTCCACCTCGCTTGTGCCCCAGAAAGGCTAGGTGAAAATGCTATGTAATCCTTTCAAAAGGAGCTCAGTCCAACACTCTACCTGTATTGCCCCTCTTAGGAGCCGCATAGTTCAATCATATCTTTTGAGTTACTATTCACAGCACAGTTTGGAGGAAAGCTGCACCTGACGTTTTCTATCCTCTGAAGCAAATTCAGCAGGCGAGGGAAGATGTCTCACAGTGATGGGGGGTACATGGATCGTGCATCCCCTCCCTTTCAGGGGATGAGGTTCAAAGTTCAAGATCTGAACTACACTACATTACTCTGCCAGATCTATCCTAACTGCAGGAAAAAGCAACAACACTGGCACGATAAGCATTTCATGTCACAAGACTTCCGCCACACACACACTTCCCACGCCAAAATGACTTTGGGAGATGAAACCTAACTATACTGCCCCTACCACCAAGAAAACCATGTGACAGAATTGCCTTAAGGTCACCATAAGTCATAAATGACAGAAACAACATGCAACCACCTTAACTTTGTTACGGAGAGAGAAAAAAAGGAACCTGCTGATCCCCCTTTCACCGGTGGCCACAGAATTTAACAGCCGCCCCCACGGGGATGGGAATGGCAGCCACGTCTGCCTACCCAATTTCACGGGAACATATCCCCAGCAGGAATCACTTTCCTTTGGGAACCCGAACTGTAAAGAGAGGTACGGTCAGCATCAACAGGGAAAGGAAAAAGCTAGCAGCTGCGCGACAGCCCCCAGTGCCTTTTTCTGAACCAATATTCCCCACAAGTTATTTACAGCAGGGCTGTGGAACTTGGACCGCCCCAGATGTGGGCAGCTGCCACCCTCCTGCCCCACTGGCTGTGTCAGCAAGGGCTGAGGGGGGCCGCGCCCCGCCACATCTGGAAGGCCGCCAGGAGCCACCTCTGCTTCTTGCGGAGGGGTGATGGACCAGAAACTCTTACAGAAGCCCTCCCCGAATCACTGGAAGAGGGCAACCGAGGTGCGCGGAGAGAATAAAGGAAGCGCCACCGGCCGTGTCTCCCCCCGCTGCGACGCCCCATTTGGAGCTCCCTGGGGGAGCCCCTCGCCGCCTGCCAGTCAACCGCCCCCCCCCGTCTTGCCAGGCCACCACTTCCCACCAAGATGGCGACGGCGGCAGTAGGAGCAGCAAGAAGACCCCCGGAGTCCGCCCCCTCCCCAAATCTCGGTAATAGGCGCAGGCCATTCTCTCCTTCCGCCTCCCCCCCCCCGTGCCGGTGGTTCCGACCTGGAGCTCGGCCCTCTCGGCCTCCCAGCGGCTCTTCTCGGCCTCGAAGCGCGCCCACTCGTGCTGGATGAAGTGCAGGATGCCCGGCAGGCTCAGCTCGCCGCGGCCCGAGGCGCCCTGCGCCGCCGCCGCCGCCGCCGCCGCTTGTTGCTGCTGCTGCTGCTGCTGCTGAGGCGACGGCGGAGGGGGCGGCGGCGGCTGCTCTCCCCCCGCCGCCAGGGCTTGCTGGCCCGGGGCCTGGGCCGAGGCCTGCTGGTGCAGCTGCTGCTGGGCTCGGGCGCCCGCCACCCGCTCGGCCTCCATCGGGGATCCGGGCGACAGAAGCGGCGGCGGAGGTGGCGGCGGCGGCGGCGGCTGTTGCTGCTGCCACATAGTGAGCCTCCGGCTGTGAGGGAAGGTAAGCGGGAGAGAGGCGCCCGGGCAGCGGAGCGAGAGAGACCGCGGAGGGGGGCCGCTTCCTGCCAAATAGTGAGCCGCACCGGAAGTGAGGCCTAAGACGGGAAGGCTCGGCCAGCCCCGCTGCTGGCTGCCGCTACCGCTGCTCGGACGCCGCCACGAGAGAGAGCGAGAGGAGGAGGAGGGGTTTCCATGGCAACGGGGGATGAGGGCCGCGTCTCCCCCCTCTCGCTTTCTCTGTGGAACTTTCCCACCTCCTTCTCTTCTGGGAGCCGGGAGGTACCATAACAGCGGCGGGGGGGGGGAGTGGCTTCGCTGGTCTCCTTCCACTACTCGCCTCCGGTCCCGCCGCCGCCGCCGCCACTCCCGAACGCTTCGGAGGAGGGTGAGGTCTCCATAGAAACGGGGCCTGTGATTGCACTCTTCCGGAAAGGCAGGCCGGGCAGGGTGGAGGGGAGTGCAGGACTCGTCGCTTAGCAACCGCCCTTTTCCTCCTCCAGGACTACAGCCTGGGGATGCGACTTTGGGGACTACGAGTTCCAGAATCCCCCAGCCCTACGTGGGCAGTCACCAGGCAAGCTGGGGCCTTCTGGGAGGAACAGGGCAAATATTAAGGTTTCTTGTCACTGCTGAAGATAGATGGGCAGATTGACTTTCCATGACCCCACCCCCGATAAGCTGGGGGTAGCAGACATATTATCTCTGTTTATATAGTTATAGAATGGAAGCATCAGTCTAACTAGAGGGTGGGTGGAAGTAGAAGTTGCTATGACAACAAGGGATTGGGAGGTGGGTGAGGGAGGGAGGAGGAGTTGCTATAGCAACAGGCCCCATCTCAGTGCAGAAACACCCCCTCTCTAGAAACACATAAGGACGTTCAGATTTGGCTTAGGCAGCCAAAAAGGCAAAATATGGGCTTCCCAGAATAGCAACTGTGGAAAGAGGAGTTGCTGGAGCTTAGGCCATGTCTGCGCTAGACTGTTATAGTGCTATTATTCCACTTTCAGCATCCTATGGAATCCTGGGGTTTGCGGTTTAAGGATGGGCATTGAGAATTCTCAGCCAGAGAGCTGTTTGGCCTCAGGAAACTACAAACCCCAGGATTCCACAGGAGGTTGGAAGTGGAATAATAGCCCTATAAGAGCGTAGTGTCAAAATGGCCTTGGTTTTGGTCAGGCCTGAGCCTAGTGCTTCCATGGCATCGCACGGCTCAGCCTTAAGAAGTGCAAAGAAAGCATACAGGAAAGACTGTCTTGGAGAATGTACGGAAGGTCTCTTTGTTCTGCTGCTCCAGACACCTGGTAGAGGAAGGAACTGAGCTTCCACAGTGAAGGGTGTGCATTCCAGATACGTATTGAATCCGAACACCTCTCATTTGGAAAATGAATAACACAGAGTGATATGGAGCTGAATCAATATTTAGTGGTAGCCTTTTTGACAAATACAGACAATGTATTCTTTAGGAGTAGCCCTGACAAAAGAATGACACTAGCCTATCTTTTTTTTTTTCCTGGTGAACTAGTAGGCTTCAGGAGTAATCAGATGTCATAGAACAGCAACAATATATACAGTGCTATATACAGCATAAAAAAAGGGCAGGTCGGTGTCCCAGGGGGATTACAGACTAATATTTAAGTCGTAAAAGACAACAGAGGAAGGTAAATAGTTAGGTGTTGTGATGCTGTTCTTTGTACCTTGGGCCACAAATGAAGTCTTGTAGATGCTGTTAAAAGCAGGGGAAGCAGGCTGTCTAAGGTTAGCTAAGGGAAACCTTGCCTCTAGTTCTTTGCTGGTTTAAGGTGATGGCATGATACAATTAGAAGGTTTTAAAAATGTGTCTTCTCTTAAAGAACCTAGGCAAGCCGTAAAGGCTCAACCCTCCATAAGTCAAATTAGCTCATTTGAGATTATGCAACCAGCCCTCCACATTTCTGTTTTTTTTTCTCTGCTCCTTTTTTTGTTGCTGCTCTCCGGTTTCTGCTGCCCTTTTGCCTCAGTCAGGTAAATCAGATGGCCTCCTGGTGGCAGGTTGAGTATTGGTTGAATGTATGTTCCTTCAAGTCACCTGTTGACTTATGGCAACCCTGTGAATTTCATAGAATTTTCTTAGACCAGGAATACTCAAGAGGTGGTTTTGTCAGTTCTTTCCTTTGAAATATAGCCTACAGCACCTGTTTTTTGTTAGTGGTCTTCCATCCAAATGCTAACCAGAGCTGACCTTGCTTAGCTTCCAAGATTAGATGGGGTTTGGTGCCTTTAGGGTACAGTTGGCCCTCAATATCCACAGATTCTAGATCAATGGATTCAACCAACTATGGCTGGAAAATATTTTTAAAAATCCAAAAATCAAACTTTGATTTTGGCATATTATATAAGGGATGCCATTTTACTACACCATTTTATATCGTGGGACTTGAGCATCCATGAATTTTGGTACCTACAGGGATCCTGGAATCAAACCCTACTGGATACGGAGGGCCACTGTATTCAGGCTGCTTGACCCACCCCTTAATCGAATAACGTAAAATTCTTTATCAGAGTACACATTATGTATAAAGAAAAGATATCAGGGTAGTGTTTGTATGGGATGGTGCTCAAATTGGCCTTAAAACTGCTTTGATGGTTAATTATTGTGATTATTTTAGTGATTTTAATCCTTGTGATGTTATTAGTGACTTCCTGATTCAATTTCAACTTGGTTTTCATTTGATTTTAACTTGCTTTTAGTCGTGTTTGTTAGCTTCCTTGGGTGCTTTTCTTTTCTTTCCTCCTCCTTCTCCTCCATTTTTTGTGAAAAGGTGGGATAAAAGTGCAAAGAAAGAAAGAATAGCAAAAGAAACCATCTTGGCATAGAGCCAAAAAAGATGGGATTGGGGCGGATCAGAGAGAATTGTGGGGGATTAGCATGGGACTTTTGCATCATTGCTTGTTAAATTTGCCTTTCAGCTGCCTGAATGTTGTTTTAGGAGTGAAGAAAGCACCTTGCTGATAGTCCCAGAACCCACAGTCCCGCTGTCTCTCTACAACAGGTGCTCCTGTCTTACTACTACTGCTCTGTGCCACCGGGGAGCTCAGGATAACACAGGTAGTTCTCCCTGTGTGCATCCTTGTAACAACTCTGAAAGATGGCTTAAACTGAGATAGGCAGACTGGGCCAAGGTAACCACCCAGTGGCCTTCTTGACTGAGTCCAACATTGTTTGTAGTTTTTATCTCCCTGGCTTTCATGGCAGCCAAACTGCTGAAGGGAAATGTCACCAAGATGTATGTTGTGGCCGGACTGGTCCATTAACACTGTTAACCTCGCACGCTGAAGTGTACTCCAGCTGCAATTTTGTAATTTTTAAAATACTTTTAAAAATCATCTTCATTTTAAGTTAACTGAAATTCATTGCAGCTGTAAATGCTTGTTTTCACAGAGCTCTCATTAGTCCCTTAAGAACTGGCAAATAAATACTAAACATTTGTAGTTGTAATATTACTGGGGAAAGCCTGTTGTGACGCATGGAGTTTTTGTAGAGGTGGGTTTGTGCTTTACGCATAGAATCACACTTTTCTCCCCATGTGCACTTTTGTGATATTTGATGGTGAATTGCATGCTTTGCCTCATCTCGGATTTTGTCCACAGTTGTGGCACTAAGCTTTTCATGATGTGGTACAGGGTGAGTACCGAAATCCGAAAATCCCCCAAAACCTAAGCTTTTTGCTGCTAGCTGCCTCTTTGAGGCAGTGGTGGCAGTGCTCCTGCTCTCGGATCCTCAGTCTCTCTCCAGCCTTGTGTCTCATAACTCTGTTATTACAATTGTAATAATTTATTATAGCTGTAATATCATTATTACAGAAAAATAGACAGTTTTCTCTCAAAACTGTTGGCTGTTGTCCTGCCCACCCTTTTCTGTTGCCTGCTCATTGCTGGCAGGGGGCAGAAGTGGGTGGGGGAAGGAAGGTCGCTGAAAGCTTATTGTGCCCTGCGATCCCTCCAGGGAAATGAGCAAGCTTGATCTAAACAAGATTAAATCGGGCTGCCCCTCCCCAGCCCATCTGCTACACCAGGAAGGTTAGCAGCTTTTTTTTTTTTAAAGCATATGTTGAATGGTTGTAGTCATTAGGGTGACTCTTTTGTTTGTCTTTATGGCTGCTGGTTGATGCCCAGCAGGGGCCCATAAGCACAGGAACGCTGGCAGTTTCTTTCATCAGTATGCTGGTATTTTCTCATCGGTGTCTCATTGGGATCTAGGAAGTGGGGTTCCAACACAGCTTACCACAGAGCCTGTAGCTCCTTAATCTCTTGCCCCTTGTCACCCAGATTCTGCTGCAGGCAAATATGTGTGTATTTCCCTTCAAGTCACCTGTTGACTTCCGCAGCATTTTGGAAATTGAAATACATTTTGAGAGTCTGGCTATAGAATTCTGCTTTTTCCCAACGAGAAATCAGGATGCATTCATTTCATGTCAAGTCAAAGAGCAGCCAAAGCTGGCTCGCATGGGGTCAGAAGATGAGTCGATCAGAGAGAGTTTTACTTAGTATTGTTATTTTTATTATTATTCTCTATTTATATCCCAGCTTTTTCCCAGAACAAGAAGGTCAACACTATAATGACATTTTTCTATCAATAACAGATGAGATCTTGCATCCCCAACTTAGTCAAATATGTGTAACTAAGTAGTATTAATCTTTCTTGTAACAGTAATGCTAATTGCTGTGCAGGAAAGCTATCTTCTGTGCAGAAATTGCTACAGTTATGGACTTATTCTGCACAAAATTCACTGTCTTTTGTTGTGTTTTTCTGCACGCTCTGTGCAAAAAAAACAAAAGGGGGACGGAAAACAGCATTTGGGTGCACACAGGTACAAAAAACCTATATTGGAATTTCGCACCGAGTGAGTCTCAAATAGCAAATAGTCCTTAAAAAATGAAAAGTTTTTGAAGACTTTCTCTGAATAAGTCCTGAACAGCACAAAGTAAGTCCTAAACTGGGGGAGCGGGGCCATTTTCTCTCTCGACTACCTCTGCACAGAAAGCCCAAATGTCTCCATAATCCTCTGCAGTCCTTCGCAAAATGGTGACCGTAAAGTCCACCTCTGCTTTACAGTAACCTTTAAGAGAGTCACTAAGAGAATGGTCTTTCTTGGAAGGAAAAATGTGGATTAGAATAGTATTGGTATCTTCCACTTCTGTGATCTTGTGACATCATTTTAAATTTTTCTAGTACAGGTTGAGTATCCCTTATCCAAAAATCCAAAATCTGAAACTTTTGATAAAGTGGAACCCAGTTTTCTTCCTATAGGGAATTAGGGAGACTTGCTTGGGTCATGCATGGTTCCAAGAAAGCCTCGGTGATGCCCTCATGTTTCTTACATGAACAAGAAAAGAAATAAAAGAGTGGACCCCATGTCAAAATAATGGTACATAATCTTACTACGTATATGGAAATATTAAAAAAAAATCCAAAATACCTCTGATCTCAAGCATTTTGCATAAGGGATATACAACCTGTATGCTAAAAATCCTAATGCCACAGTCACCATCCTTCTCACCCTTCTTCTCCACGGTGCCCAGGTGAACTGAGTGTGGATGGATGAGTCTGGAACTGCAGGACCCTCCCGGGCCTGGAGACCAGAATTGTTTGGGCGCCATCCGGCACTCACAAGATGCGCGTCACCTTCTGCCAGGGCGTGCTTGTGGTCGCCATTGCCGTCAACCTGCTGATCCTCTACTACATCTCAAAGCTGCAGCAGCGCCTCTTGCACCACCACAGGGACCGCCTGCAGCCCGGCTCCCGCCCGCCCCTCTGCCCTCCCTTGAGACCGGGCCTGACTGTCCTCATCCGGGAGTTTGAGGACTTTGAAAACTACGTCCCTGAAGTGGCGCGGTCTTTCCTGAAACAGAATCCGGAGCTCCCTGTGGTTGTGGCAGCCGATCGCTTGCCCTACCCTCCCATGCTTCTCCCAAACGCCCCCAACATCCAGGTGGTCCTTCTCAAGCCTTCCCCTGACCAGCCTGCCCACATATTCAAACCTGAGACCTATGTGAGGACAGAATACGTGGCCCTGGTGCCCGATGGGGTGAAGGCGGATGTCGCAACGCCTCAGCTGGAGCAAATGTTGGAGGAATTTAAGGGCAGCCAGGATAAGGCCGGAATGGTAGCTGCTCCTGTGCACTCGCTGGCTCCCCTCCAGTGCCTGAACCTCAAGGTGAACCTTAAGGAATGGACCACCAAGTACACGGCGGCCCCTCCTGCCTCCAGACTTTGTGCGGCCTTGAAGGGTGAGGCCGTTGTTCTCCTCCGCACCAAGGACTTCTTCAACCTCTCGGCCCCCTTGGCCAGGCCCTTGCTGACCTCCCTCTTCATCCAGACCTCGTTGCGAGGATGGTTAGTCCGTCTCCTTGATATCTCCTTCTCACTCCTTCACCAGCCTTTGCTCACCTCCTCCCACAACCAATGGAAAGCCAACAACCTTGCCAAGGCAAACCAGCTGCAGCTCTTCCGAGACTTCGGCATCAAGCGGGTAATCCTGGAGGATGGGAAGGAGCAGTGGTTCGGGTGCGGCAAGGAGACGCCGCGATGTTTTGGCACCATCCATGACGACACTCCAGAATACCTCTACCAGAACCGCTGGACTCCACCTTGTTGCCTCAAAGCATTGAGGGAAACTGCCAAATATGTTATCAACATCTTGGAGACCTCTGGGGTGCGGTACTGGCTGGAAGGGGGGACGCTCCTTGGGGCAGCCCGTTACCAAGACATCATTCCGTGGGATTATGATGTTGACCTTGGCATCTACTTGGAGGACATCCCCAACTGCGAGTTGCTGAGGAACGCTGAATCTGGCTCCATCGTGGATGAGAAGGGCTTTGTCTGGGAGAAGGCCATCGAGGGGGACTTCTACCGAGTCCAGTACAGTGAGCACAATCACTTGCATGTCGACTTGTGGCCCTTCTATCCCAAGAACGGCTTGATGACCAAGGACACGTGGATGGACCACCGACAGGACATTGAGTTCCCTGAACACTTCCTGAAGCCCCTGGTCCCTATCCCCTTTGCCGGCTTCCTTGCCTTGGCACCCAACGACTACCGGAGCTTTCTGGAGCTGAAATTTGGTGAAGGAGTGATTGAAAACCCAGAATACCCCAACCCAGCTGTGAAGAGCATGGAGAAGGGAAGCTAAAGGGGGGCTTGCCTAGGCCTAGGCCTAGACCTCTTAACAGGGAGAGGTTCTTCAACATTTCAGAGCGAAGGCTTTCCCATTTCTTGGCTGCTCAATGCAGAGAAGCGGTGGGTTATTGAGATGTTGACTTGCCCCTGGACAGTTCTTTCATCATGTGTACAATCCGGGGAAGGTGTTTACACAGTGGGGTCTCTTTTACACAGCACACTGGTAGCACTTTGATGCCTCTTTAATTGCTGTACGTGCATCCTGTGGAATACTGGGATTTGTAGTTTGGTGATGTGCTAGAGCTGTCTGGCACAGAATTCTAAGCACTTTGTGAAACTACAAATGCCAGGATACCATGGATATAACCATGGCAGTTAAATTGGCATCCAAGTGCTATAACTGTGTAGGATGAGAGAGAGAGACCTGCTTTCAAGGTAGTCACACTGAATGTACATTAGAACTGGCTTGCCAGATCCACCAAAGGTTCAGATCTTAGAAAATTTGCTTTGCTTGGCTACAACCCCCATTTGGGAAATGTAATTCCTAAAGGGTAATTTTTCCCAGCTCTGTTCTGTTTCCAACAACAACCAACTAGATGCCTTATAATCAGAGAAGAAAGGAAAGGGATGTCCCCTGTTGTTTGTGCCCAGCAGCTGTTATGAAAAGGGAGACTGCCGCTGGGCTTGGAGGTTCCTTTTTGCTGTTATGAAGCAGATATGAAGCAGATATCTTAGGAAGAGCAAGGATGGGTGATTATGCCAGCGAACTGTGGTGTTATCATTTTAAAATTGGGGCATCTGCTGTTTTTGCCCTGAAGGAAAAAACTACCAACATTAATAGCCAGTTGTTCCAGCAAGAGTCTTATATAGCAGAGCAAAGAGAAGTCATGGTTTTTACAGAATAGTTGAGGAAGGATCACAAGGGAAACTGTCTGCCCTGCTTAGTTTTGTGACTGAAAGATAAAGCTTGCTCAAGATTCAGAATTGACCAGAAAGAATCCTGAGAAAGTGATAAGACAGCCTGTACATTAATTGAGGACCTGGAATAGGATTTACGGAAGAAAATGAGAAGCAGGCATCTCGAAAAGTACCGAAAGGTCCCTGCATTTTGCAGGCAGAAGTTGCTGCCAGGATTGAGAAAGGGTAGAGAAGACTTTTGAGATTAGCATGCCTTGTACAATCCTTTAAGATTTCTCCTGTGGACAGCAGCAATGTTTAAGAGGATCCTTAGCTGCAGATTTAAAAATTATTGCCCTGCTGCAAGCTTAATAAGACCACAGACTGAGGTCACTGAAGGACCCTATCCTTCTGCGACTGGTCCCTCTCTTTGAAACTGGATTGATTTTCTAAGGTGGTCTAGAAAACTATTACATGATTTCAGGCTGCGTCTGTTCATTCACATAAAGAAGTTCCTTGCAAGAAAACAACAACAACAACTTGTAACCAGGGGTAAATGTCCTAGCTCAAGCCTTTTCCTGCTGTGCTAGTTTTCCACTTGTAGGGAGTGTTTTCTTGGTTTTAGGACGGGAGCATTGCAAACTGTGATGTCTCACTTTCACAGTCTGAAGTAGGACTGCTAGTTCATCTTACTCTCTGCCTTGGCAAAGAGGATCAGGTTGAGAGAGCTTAGTGATCCTCTTGGTGGCTTTTCCCTCTAACTCAGGTAGCTGACTTTATGAGACTTCAAAGGAATACCAAGTGCTGTGGGCTGCTACTGCTACCCGTTCCTCAATTTCCTTCTGCAGTCCCTCTCAAAATGGCAACAAGAAGTGGGATGACATCTCTTCCGGTCACCGTTTTGAGAGGAGCTGCAGAGGACAAGGGGAATATTTGGGATTGCTGAGGGTAATGTGGCCCATTGAGCTGTGGAAGGAGGGAACTGATTTGTAGCCCTTCTACGGTTGCCCACTCTGTGCTACAGCGATGCCTGAAAACACCAGCAGTATGTGCATGTATATACAGATGTACTGGTTCACAGAGCTTGGAAAAGTTCCTTTTTTTGAAATAAAACTGGCCATCCTGGCTGGAGAGGAATCCTGGGAGCCGTGGCGAAGAAAAGTAACTGTCTCCAAGTTCTGGCTACTGGTTTGAGGGGCAGAGCGTAAGCGCAGGCAATGCATACAGGGCATGCACAAAGCATTCCGGGCCCAATTGGTGCCTGAACCTCCACCTCATGACCTGGGCAAATACGGGCCCAGCTCGGGACCTGTAGCAGGGATTCCCACTTGTTCTGGGGCAAAGGCGCCCCGTGGCTGCACGCAACTGCTCTGTCCCTTTCTGCCTGTGTGCTAATGTCCAGGAAGTTGCTCTGCAGATGGGATCACGTTGCTTCGCCTCCCCGCAAGCTGTTTCCTTATAGCCACACATAACGTCACACAGGTGTGGCCGTAGCATTGAAGCTAGTTTGGTATTTTATATTCCCAGTCACAGAAACAGAGGGGTTTTAAAACAATTAAAGGGAAAAGCTTGTGACAGTCACACGCCATAGTCTGATGGCCTGCACTTCCCAGTTCATCTGAGGGAAAGGTTGTTAGTTAATTCAACCCAAAAGGAGAACCTATTCCTTCAGCACTCCCTCATTAAAACTTCTTAGACCCCAAATTTTTAATCTTCCCAACATTTCCTGAACCTGACCTGCAATACCTACTTTTATTTACTTTAACATAGCTCTCTATCTTTCTCTCCTTCTCTCTAAGGAACACTGAAAATTGTTATTGCGGGAAGAGAAGAGGAATAAAGAACTCTTGCGTTAATATTTACCATTAACCAACTTCGTTGTAAACTGCTATAAAGTCACATTTGACTTTTGAGTGAATGAGGGATCTCAAAGTCACCCTGTCATCAGCAGTCCTGCTCAGGTCTTGCACATTCAGTGTCATAGTTTCCATGATTGAGTCTATCCTTTTTTCTTACTGCCTTCTACCTTGCCAAGCATCATTATCTTTTCTATTGAACCATGTCATTGCATGATGTATCCAAAGTGTAAACGGCCCCAGTTCAGTCACTTTGGTGAGTTCAGGCATGATTTGCTCTAGGACTCATTTATTTCAACCAGCTTACAACAGTCTTATGTATGAGAGACCGTCTGAAGATTCTCGGGTCTTGCAAACTGAGGGCAACGTGGCTTCCTTTATTAAGTCAATTCACCCGTAATGCCATTTTCCTCTTTTCCTACTACCTTCAACTATTCCTAGCATTATCATCATTAGGTCCTGTCATCTCATGATATGCCCAAAGCGTGATAGTTTGTTCAGTCATGTTGGTTTCTCCTGAGGGTTCATGCTCTAAATTTGCTCTAGAACCCGTTTATCTTATGCAAAGTTCTTACTGTCTGCACCCAAGTGAAATTCCCAAGATGCCTTGAGTGTTGAGCCATGACCATTACAACAATATAGAAGATATCATTATTTTCTCTGGTGCCATTAATACAACTCATCAACTCTGGAGTCCCATGCTGCTGGGTGTAATGGGTATTGTAATCCCAACGGTAGTTGGAGACCAGGGGGTTGGGGAAGGTTAACCTGGGGAATTATCACATGAAGTGTTAGAGCTACTTTTGAATCACTTGTGGACTCTTTTGTGCAAACAACTGTTGGCTGGAATTTGTGGATTTACATCTGCAGGAAGTAGAGTGGAGCAGTTTCACAGTTTCTGTGTTCAGCAAGGGACTGCTGTGACATTACCACATAAGGAACTAGCCAAGTAAGTTTTGCACAGTGGGACCAATGTGCATCAGAGGACGCAGAGCCCGCAATGCACATTGGGATGCTCTTCTGAGTGCGCTGATGTACTGTCTTTACATATCAGGAGGAGGATTCTGTAATGCCTCAGCTACGTAGCTGAGTATGTGTACAATTATACAATGTGGACTGGGTGATACAGAATTGCAGCCAATGTGTTTTAGAGTGCAGGAAAGAGATTTATTTTAAACAAAGCATCTGCTTTAAATAACATAGAGCTCCCCATCCCTGCACATCACAGGCATGGAAAGTGCAACAGTGAATATATGGCTCATGCAAAATGGATGATGATGCATACACACTATCAGGAGCTCGGTGCCAACATGAGCAAATGTTCCTCTGGACTATCTTTGATTGTCTGAACTTTTTCGAATGTAATGTTTAAAGACATATTCTCTCTACCTGCCTTCCCTAGAGGGAAACTGTTCTTTCTGGGTAGCTGTTAACACACAAGCAGCTGATGAAAGAAAGCTCCTCTCCTTGAAAGGTATCGTCCCTCCCCCGTAGAATATAGACAACATGGAAGAAAGGTGATCTTCCAGTTGTAGGAAAAAATGAAAGTTACTAGAAAAAGGAAACTCTCTCATGCAGGAAACAGACAGGCCTAGAAGGGAAATGGCTTTTTTCTGTAGCAAGAATGAAGCCAAGTGAAGAGGAATGTGGTTCTTTTTCTGTTGGGGACATCTGTAGATAAGAGCAAAAATCTAATCCCTGGATAAATGACCCCATTCGTAGAACAAGAAGAGCTGGATGTACAGTCAGCCCTCCACATTTGCGGGCTTCACTTTTGTGGATTTGGTTATTCATGGATTATTTGCTATCACTTCTGCTGCTTCTCTCTGCCATTTTTAATAGGGACTGCAAGCCCCGTGAGACTGAGAAACTGTGAACGAGGCTTCTAAGTCCCTATTAAAAATGGTGTGGGGCAGCAGTGGAGATGGCAGGAAGCCCCACCAGTCACCCACTTCTGCCTTGGGAAGGAACCCTGATGACTCAAAGGAATCCACGGTGGGTGGAATATGGTGGTCATACTTGTTTTGTCTGTTAAATATGGTTTGGAAGGGCCTAGAGTTATTCACGGTTTTTCCGCTTTCACGGGGGATCCTGTGCCCCTAACCCTAGTGAATGCGGAGGGATGACTGTGTTACAGATGCCCAGTTCTTCGATTGTATAGTATCCTCTCTGTGCCGGCAGAGGGCAGCAACAGCTGTCTCCAGACCTTCCAAGGAGAGCCATCCCTCTGCTCTGAACTGTTGTTAACTGCTGTGCAGTTGACTTCAACTTATGGCAGGTGACCGGATGAATGAGATCTGCAAGTCTCAGGGCTGTGGCTTTCTTGATTGAGTCTATCCATCTGTAATGCATTCTTCCTCTTTTCCTGCTGCCTTCTACCTTCCCAAGCATTATTGTCTTTTTCTAGCGAGTCCTGTCTTCTCATGATATGGCCAAAGTATTTCAGGCTCGGCTTAGTCATCTTGGCTTCTAGGGAGAGTTCAGGTTTGATTTGCTGTAGGACCCATTCACTTGGCTTTTTAGCGATCCAAGGTATCTGTAGACCTTTTCTCCAGCACCACAGCTCAAATGAGTTGATTCTTTTCCTGTCAGCTTTCTTCACTATTCACTTTTCACAACCGTACACAGACACTGGAAATACAATAGCATGGGCAATCTTAATTTTAGTATTCAATGATATATCTTTACACTTGAGGATATTGTCTAGTTCTTTCATAGTTGCCCTTCCAAGTCACAAGTTTCTTCTAATTTCTTGACTGCAGTCTCTGTTCTGATTAATGACTGAGGCAAGGTGGAAAATCTTTAACTTTTTACATATCTTTATCTATGTAAAATGGGGACATTAATTTCAGTGTCTTCAGTGCTCTCGATTATGGACACTACATATTTCACTGCCTTCCACCTTAACAGCAGAATCTGACTCCAAGCTTGGTAGAAAACCTCATTTGTAACATGAGAGCAAACCAGCTTTCAACTTAACCAGGAAATCTCATTCTTTGAACTGACGGGCTAGCTTGGAGGCAGAAAATGCCACAAAGACAGCTTTTATTTGACATTTCCAATTGACTGCTGGAAAAAGTTGCATGGATACTAACAGATGGGGCCTGTCTTTGGAAATATGTACAGCACTGTTGTTTCTATAATTGGAAGGATTGGTTTAACTTCTGTATTAACTCCGTCGGCCTCAGTAAGATTTCCTTCTAATTAAAATTGCATAGTATTTTGTCAGACTGAAATGAAATGAAATACAATAAACTGTTTAAATGTTTCTGTCTGACTGTCATACAATTTTCAGCAGTGCAGGGGATATATTCTATCAGAATCAATTTGTTATAATGAAGTCATAAAGTCCTTTTGGACTACAGCTCAGAGTTCTTATTGGAGAGAGAAATTCCCTATTTTTGCCACTCCCTCCACCCTTGAAATAGCTGACCCCCCGAGATGGCACCTTGCTCCTACCTCTCCCACTTGTATGCCAGGATTCTGGCTTCCTTCGTCTCTCGGCCATCTTAGGTTACCAACTCAGCCGCTGCGTAGGCGTGTAATGTACCAGGCACTTTAAGGCGCCAAAGGGGCAGAAAATGGAAAGCAAGCTAGGGCAAGTTGTCGTTGAGACCGGGAAACTGTATACCTCCCTGTTTTGTTTTTCTCATGCCTCCAAGTCCTCTTTTCTTTGTTCAGAAAACCGGTTGGTGAACACCCAGGTGCTCTTTTTGACCTATGCCGGCATCTTGCAAAAGACGTGTTGGTGCAAACCAGGAAAGGCAGGCTAGCCGGGGCTCACCTGTGGCCTGAAATGGTGCGAGGGAGAATCAAGGACCGATACTCCGTCTCCTGATGCTTCTGGCAAACCAGAGAAGCTGTCAGCTGCTGGGCTCACCGGTGGAGAGGAGAAGCATAGAATCTTAAGAGTCAGAAGGCCTGGAAACCATGAAGCCCTATAAGGAGTGGCTTAGGGAGCTGGGTATGTTTAGCCCAGAGGGAAGGTGATAGCCATGTTTAAATGTCTGAAGACTGAGCAAGCTTATTTTCGGCCACGGAGACCCACTGAGCGAGCTTGGGCGCGTCACGCATGCTCGGCCCCTGAATACCCCGTGATAGGTTCACGTTAGGGTTGCTGTAGGTCGGAACCAACTTGAAGACATGCGACAACAACAACAACACAGGGGCTGCTTGCCTTGTAGAATCTCTCAGCCAGCGTGGGCTGTGGCAGCTATGCTGGTTGAGATTCTGGAAATGGTAGTCCAAAAACATTTTCCAGAGTCTGGCACTTGGGAAACCTAGGTGGTAATGGAGAGACGGAAGGATTCTGTGGGATTCCTGTCTCTCTCATATCTACTTTCTGTTTTATAGTTCAGAGACACAATTCACAACCTTTCAGCTGCCCTAGTCTGTGAACAGGAGCCTTAAAAATTGAAGAGAGGGCATACCAAAGGTTCAGTTTCTGTAAGGAAGGCGCTCTGTCAGGATTGTTCAAAGTCCAGCCCTCTGGATGTTCTTGGATTACAACTCCCATCAGTCCTGTTCAGCATAGCTTGTGGTGGAGAAGGCTGGGAGTTACAGTTAATCACCTTCTAGAGGGCCACACTCTACCCCCATGTCAGATTGAAGTGATTGTCATCATTAGTAGTAGGAAAAACACAAATCACTCATAGTCTTTCAGTCATTGGCTTTATTCTCTATGTGATGTGGCAATTGGACACATTCCCCCCCCCCCAGAAGCAAAGGCAGAAAGAAAAGGGACAATGTGCAAATGCATCCCACCCCAATGCCCCCCCACTCCAATTACAATTCAGCCCCACCACCCCATGTGGAGGTTGCCAGCTGACCAAAACCGAGGGAGACCTGGCCTGCTCCTGTGGCTTTTAGTAGGAGCTGTTAAGCCAGCTACCAACCTGCTCTTAGATGCCCAAGAGAAGGCAAGGAGAGCAACGGGAGCAGCAGAGCCTCTTGCAAGACTTTGCCATTTAGAGCAACGCTTGCACACCAAAAAAGACGCAGCCTGCACGCCTACATCCACCTTTCCCCCACAAACAGGGCCAAAGGCACCCAGACAGCATCTCTTCATTGCCTCACAGTATTTGCAGCAGGGGTGGGGCAACAGGTGGCCTGTGACCCACACGTGGCTCCCAGGGCTATTTTTCTGTGGGGTAAAGGTTGTTAAAATGATTTTTTTTAAAAATTGCTCCCAAATGGCAATTGCCCCCTAAGAGGTATAGGGGAGAATTTCTGCCCTGTTTCAGGTCTTCTTGGGCTGTTGCAGGCCCAAGAGATGTCTTTCTCAAAAACACAGAAGGGAGCATCAGGGTCATCTCCAGTTGCAAAAACAAAACAAAACAAAAATGCTTTGTGGGGAGTGGGGAGGCCTCCTGTGGGTCTGATCCATCCCCCTACTGTCTGGGTTTAGAGCATGGGCAACATTCAGGCTGGCTGCAGAAGATGAAACCTAAGTCCCAATGCATGAGGTAGGCAGCCAGTTGGGAAAGGCTGGTACCCATTCTCTAGGTCAGGGTGTGTCAGCTGTGATGGATCTTGTCCTCTTCAGCAAAGAAGAGGAGTCAAGAATTGGGTGGTGTGTGTGTGTTGCAGGATTAGCATTAAGAAATGAGAAAGGGAAGCTGCTCCCGCTTCTTTCTCCACTGACCAGCTAAGGCGGCGCTGGCAGTAGGCTGCCTAGCTTCCCCCGTCTGTTTTTGTGCACTGTGGTCTTAATGAAGATTTGGCTGCTACTCACAAACGCTATACACCCACCTCTCTGCCCACGGGGCACCTGTGGAACGGCAGGGTTGCTTCACCTTTCTATGTTTATGGATGGAATATAGTTCTAAATGGTATTCTGACTACAAGTGCTTTAGTCCAGTGGTGATGACTTTAGATTAATTAAACCATAAAGTTTTTTAAAATGCCATTTTGCACCTGTAGCTTCCAGTTTGGAGAACTACCAGAAACTCGTGGCCAGGTTCCTTCAGGACTTACCGTCTCTTACGACACAGAGCACAGTAGGTAATTTGCACTAAAAAATAACCATATCTGTGCACATAGACTGCAATGGTATTCCAGGTGCCAAATTTTGAAGCGTTTCTGGAAATAGAATTTTGAGCCAAGATGGAGGCTCTGGGACGGATCAGGAGGAAGATGAGCAAAGGGTCACAGGAAGCTCTGTGGGGTGCAGCCATCACCCGTTAATGATCACCCCAAAAGAGAGCTATGCACTCCAGCTGGAAATAACATCAAAATTCTGCAGTCTAAAAACACACAAACTGAGGGAAATGGTCCCATCTCTCATGTTTTACACAATGTCTTTGCACCGTTTCTGTTTTGGTTCTGCTAGTTATGGGAGAGAGGAGGAAAAAAATCTTGAAACTCTGCACCTAGCGGCTGAAAATTATAGCTTCCCTCGCCTCCTGGTTGAGCAGCCATTCCTCTGTATCACTGCAGTCGTGAGGACTAGGAACTTGGTCGGGATGCTTCGGAGACTCAATTCATGGTGTCATGTTCTGCACAGCACACACACGGCCTTCCCCCAGCCTGCGCTCCTCTCTTCATGAGCTTGCTTGCTCCAAAGCTCCAAGCTCTGAAACTGGTCTATTCCAGGTATGAAGTGGGGCAGGATAACAACGCTAGACCTCTGGAGATGCCCCAACCACGGCCGCTGCTATTTCCTTCTCTCACCTGAAGCTCAGATCCAGACAGACGTTAATTGTTGGGTTGCTCTGGTGATGGTTGTCAGGGAAACCCCTGACACAAGCCTATTTTACAGCACTAAAATGTCTATTTAGAGAAGAGGTTACGTTTAACGCCTGTCACTTCTGCATTCTCAGTAAACAACCCTTTTACCTCTTCTGTGTCAATGGGGAAAGGAGCCCCAGTGGGGCAAGAGGGTGTGGGATACCTGCCCTCTCCCCGGCAGAATCCGGAGTACATTCAGATAGGTGAGGGCATCAATGGGATGGAAAGGATATTTGAAAATATTTGAAAAATGTGTTTCTTGAGCACCGGGAAGCCCTGACACAAGGAATCCTGGATTGACCCCCCAAAAATAAAATAAAATTGCAATTTGGAATTCATGCTGCAGAAAATTCCATGCATGGGCTTTACTGTGGTGCAGAAAAAAAAGTTTTGCACCGGCATCATCATATTCTGGGCAGAAAATAATGCTTCGGTGCTGTTTTCTGTGCAAAGATCCACAGGTGAATTTTGCACGGAATAAGTCTAGAACCAAGGTAAGCCCTGCATACTTTTCAAAGACTTTCTTGCAGTAGGAAGAAAATGGCTAAAATTACTTGTGCCTTCAAGAATGAAACTAGTGAAGAATTAGGCCATTTCCTAAACTGCAAGCCCCAGGATTCCCCAGGATGTTGAAAGTGGACTAATAGCACTGTAACAGGCTAGTGCGGAAATGGCCTTACATTACAGCGTATCAAGTGCCACATGAAGATAGAATTTCACCTCTCGTACAAAATTCGGTATTTGGAGACTGGCAAGCTGTTATTTTCCAAATGTCAAGTTACTAGCCCTTATTGCCACACAGGTAATCACAGAATGCATAAGGGGAGGAGGCAGGTGTATAAGACTTCCAGCTGTCAGGGACACGTCTCCCTTTCTGCGTACATCCCCATCCTTCCGCCATAACTAGCAGCCACTTCATTATGCTCAAGAAGGAAATGCATTTACACATTTTTAGACAAACCCAGCTTTTGCCTATGGCACAATTAGGATGGGCCAAGCACACCCTCATTCTCCCACAACCTTCACAAAGAGAAAGATGCTGAGAAAAAGTGCCAGCTGCTGATCTGCAAACTGGACAGAGTTTGATCCCTTTTGCTGACTTTTGATTCCATTAACCTTGAAATTTTAGAAGAGAAACACCAATGAAAGGATGACCCCATTCTTCTCAAGTCAAGGAAGTGTGTAGACCTCTTTTAAGATTTCTAAGAAGAGTTTGAGTGTTTTTACAAAGACACCATTAAAAAATTAATACAGGCATACCTCAGTTAATAATCCCTTGGACAGCGAAGCTCCTTTTTTCCAAAGTCTTTTGATGCCTACTCAGCTCCCTGCTTCTCCTTCTGTTTAGCTGTACTTTTTAAAGCCGCATTTCAGTTGAGAAGATGGGACAGAAAGGCTAAAAAAAGCATAGACTTTTGGTGTTGGATTGCAGTGGTGCATCTGCAATGCAATAAAGCCCGAGCTGGGGAAAAAAACAGGATTCTGTTCTAGCTGACCTTACTGTATGTAGCTGTGTGTGCCTGCTTCCAACAGGCAAGGCAAACAGCCACTGCCTACAAAGTCCATCACTGAGCCTGCACGGACAGCAAAACAGTGAAGAGATGAAAGCAGATAAGCCTGCCTCACCAGTTCCCCCAGCATGTTAAAAATGCATAGTCTGACCACCAAAATGGAAATAATAAAAGTGGAGGCTGGTGAGGAAAAAAAAGTTACCACTGGAAGTATTTTAGAAGAAACTTTCAAGTTATCTCAGAAAGTTCCATATGTTTTTATTTACTTATGCAGGGCCTAATTGAAGTGCCTTTCATTTCAGACATTATTAGTATTAGATAAGAAGTCTGCTGAAACATGCTGACCTGCTTTTTTTTTTTTTTGTAGTGTAGAAACCTATCCCTGTTATTTCTGGCACTGGTACCACATTTTCTGTTCAAGAAGGAATGTCCATGAACGTGCCAACTTCGTTAACTGAGGCATACCTGTAAAGATGCCGAGCGTACATAATTAAAAATTACATACCCTGACTCACAGTTCCCACTGAAATCTAGTTGTCCTTCTAGTATCTGTTACTTGCCCCAGTCTCCACCGAGTCCATCTTTGCATTTTTGGCACAAAGCTCCCGGGCAGCTGTCCCCAAAAGACATACTGGAGGCCTGGTCCTGACCTGACCCATGGGATTGACATTTCAAGTGGAAATTGAATCTCAAGCACTTCTCATATTTTGTTGGCTTTTTTTTTAATATGCTAAAAACAAGATTGCAATGCATTCCCCCCCTAAGCTTCAGGCAGCTACAAAGAAATCAGACTTCACATCTGTAAGAAATATCCCAGAATGAAATGTTAAAGAAAAAGGAAGCAGGATTCTCTTCCTAAATCCACCTGGATGCAACCCACAGAGTTCTGCCCCGTAGATTCCAAGGCCTTCGGGTGTCCACCGAAACAGAAATAATAAAAGTGGAGGCTGGGGAAAGAAGTTATTACTGGAAACATTTTGAAAGGCTCAACAGGCTCACAAGTTCCTAGTACCCATGGCTGCAGATACCCTTAAAAACATACAAAAGATTTCAACATCCAGGGGCCCAAGTGGGAGGGGGAAAAAAAGATATATGCTGAGGTTATTTCCGCCTTCCTTTCTACCTTCCCTGTCTAGAAGCTGAAGCATCTGCGGCCACATGGGCTAGTTCGGGGCAGGCTGGACAATGGTCTACATTTGGTCCTGAAAGTCTCAAGTCACCAGCCTCCTATTACAAGGCCACTGTTTGCCTAGCACTAACAAAAAAAGTAACTCTTAGGAAGAGAGCCCAAGGCTATCTCAGATTCTTAGAAGAAAAGCTATCCTCACACACACAACTGCCTCCCATAAACTGGGAGAAGGGAGGGAAACCATTCAACCTTTAAAAAAAGATTCCAGAAATAAATTAAATTAGATTAGACCTCGGAAGAGCTGTCGCATCATAACGACACTGAAGTACCATCACGTACGGGCACACAAATACCCAACCGGTGGGGAAATACATATATTTCAAAAAATTCATACAATCTGACTACGCCATCAGTCAAGGGAGTTCTAGGGACGCATCAGCGACGCCCCTGTTCACCAGGAGATCTCAGCCTCAACACATGGATTCCAGGAGATGGTGATGCAAAAGAGAGCATGAGAATGTGACAGTTCCCATCCCTTCTCAGTTCCTCCTGTGATACCTTCCTGAACCGAATGGCCTCTTTCCACTGTGATAACAAACTGAAACACTGTGAACAAGAGGCACAAGTAGGAGGCTAGACATTGGGGCTGGGTGGAATAGAGCTTTTTTTCCAGCTCTCTGTTTGGTCCATTCTTTACAATAAATTTAAAAAGCAGCAGAGACGACTGAACGATCCGCAGAAGCAAAGGAGTGATTAAAGAGACCTCTAAGGGTTCTGCCACTGATTTCCATGATGTCAATGAAAAAACAAAAGATCAGCCAGGAACCTGAAAGGAGATGGTTTGGAGGATTTACAGAGTCTCTTTTTTCCTGCTACATCCAACGCTGCAACCCATACATCTTCAGGATCACGTTTCCAGGTCAAAACGGAGTGATTTCCAGGCGAGATCAAGGCCCCGCAATTTAAAAACAATCAGTTTTTTAAAGTGTACTGCGCTTTAAAAGCGAGAAATCTGAAAAGCGAGTAATTTGACATCAATAAGGTGTGTGCTTCATTAGCAGAGTCTTAACTGAAAAGTTCCCCATCACCGAACACACTGCCCCTTAGGGGAGATTCAAGTCTTACAGGGCAGAGCAGATGTGAATGCTGTCCTTAAAAAAAGGAACCTGGAACCCTAACATTAAAACAAAGAAGAAAAAAGACTGAGAGAGAGAGAGAGAGTGTGTGTGTGTGTAAAGGAAAACATAAGAAAAAGTCTCCCACAAAGTCCATTTTCTTCATGGGTCAATTACATCACGGATTCCTTTTCGCAAGAGCGGGCACCCTCTAAGAGGGCGGGACCGTCTCTCTTGATTAACGGGGACCCCTCCTCTGCCCCCTCTCCCTTGCTCCCATCCAGGGGCTCCGTCTTGATTTCCATCAGCTCCTCCGCTTCCGCCTTGCCCATCGACTTGTCAGTGTACACCTGCAGGAGTCCTGCACCAAAAGCGTCGCCCTCCACGTTTAAGACGGTGCAGGTACGATCCCTGAAATGGGAGAGGAAGAAAAGAGGAGGGCAATCACTGAGGCTGCCAGAGAAAGCACTCAGAGTAATCCACAGCAGTGGGTGATAGTATCTAAATCAGGGGGTGGGCAAAGCGCAGCTTGCCGGTCGCACAAGGCCCTCGGGACCCCATTGTGGGGGCCCTTAAGTCCTCAATCTCTGATTTAAAAAAAAAAAAATAGTGCCTGGCAATTTTCTGGCAATTCCTGGTCCCCGAACTGGTCACAAATATTCTGGTTTACCTCTCCCACCCCGAAAGCCTCCTACCCCTTTGAAGGAACAATCAAACAAAACATTGAAAATCATCCAATAGGGTGGCTGGAAGTGACACAGTGTCACTTCGTTCATGCTGAAACGCAGCGTACCCCATGTGAATAGCTGGTTTGCAGCGGAAGGGACTTTAATTGGAAGGGTGCTGTATTTTGTTTCTTCTTCAAATAGGTTTGTAAACTGCATTTTAATTTTTTTAACTAAATTTTATTCATTTTGTGATTCAGTTGCACTTATATTATTTTACTGTAAGCCACCTCTACTGAGGGACTCTACACATCTACACTGATGTGTGCTTTCAAGTCATTTAAAATTTATGGCAACCCTAAGGCAAACCTATCACGAGGTTTTTTTCCGGCCAGATTTGTTCAGAGAGGCTCTGCCTTTGCCTTCCTCTGAGGCTGACAGTGTGTCACTTACCCAAGATCACCCAGCGGGTTTTTATGGCTGAGCAAGGATATGAACCCTGGTCTCCTAAAGTCCAAAATCAACATTCAAACCACTGTACCAGAGTGGCTCTCACATGTGTGGAACACTCTGATCTATACAGTGGAGCCTCCTTAGCTGTGACCTCCGGATCTGTGAATCCAAGTGATTGTGGAGTGTCATGTCCTATACCTAAAATGGTGACAGTGTGAAAGCAGGCGCACCGAAGCATCCACCTGCCTGTTGCTGCCATTATAATATGGGAAGCGAGCATTCACGATTTTCAGCATTCATGAGGAATCCTGGAATGGAACTCCCACAGATACGGAGGGTCCACTGTATAGGCAGATCTTGAGGGGGGGCCCCATAGGAAAATGTTCCTATCTGTTAGGAGAAGTTTAGAGCAGTTGTCCAGCCTCCCCATTCTCTATCATCCCATCAACACCACCTGTTGTCCCTGATGACAGAATGCTTTCCCTCAAATTGTGTCCCTGCTGTCACTCTGTACTTACACAAGCCAGTCCACCGCCAGAATGAGCGAGATGTCATTGGTTGGCAGCCCAACAGCTTCCAAGATGATGGCAAGGGTGAGGACACCGCCAGCGGGGATCCCAGCTGCTCCAACGCTGGACGCGGTTGCGGTGACCCTGCAGGTCAGAAGCAGGCAGGTCAGATATAGAAGCACAAGTTCTGGACTCTTGGGCCCGTTCAACCTATCTGCACAACAATGAGGACTAGATCTGCCTGAAAACACCAGAAGGAAAGAGGCACGTACAGCTTCACTAACCAGCAACCACCCAGCTCTCAAAATTCTACCACCAAGCCCAAACAAGGCCTGAGTTTTCTCCTGGCTGAGAGAAAGTCCTGAAGAACTGCATAATCTTCAGGAACTATTCACAGACTGGGACTTATTCTTTGTGGAAAACACCTGGATTTTTGTGACGAAAAGCAGCATTTTCTGAACAGAAGTGTCCTCTTCTGTCCAAATATTATGCTTTCTGCACAGAAATCCATGTCTTCTGTGTAGAAAATAACATTTTATGTCCAGAAAATACAATTTCCTGCATTAAAAAAAAAAATCACCAGCATATTTTGGCAAAGCTCCAAATTGCAAAGATCCTTACCCCTCCAATATTCTACGCGTCAGGATTTCCTGGTTCTTCGGAACCTAATTTTCATCTCTCATTCTCAGATGTTCTTTCCATCCCTAGAACCCACAGCCCTGCACCATCCCCACTGCTGCTCAAAACAGAAAAACAAATTTTGAGTCCTGACAAGAGAACTTTGGCCAAAGCAGTTTTGCTCCTTCAGCTGGTTGAACCCGGCTCAAGTCACATGAACTCCAATTGTGGGCATTCTTCAGCGTTCCACCCGGTCAGCCAGTTCTGCAGCTCGCACTCAACTCTTGTTCATGGATCGCTGGAGATCTCATCCTCTCCCCCCTTTCACCGCCCCTTTGGGTGGCCTGAAATGACCTCCCAGTTTAAATCCTCCCTTTGTTTCTGTACCAGACCCCTGATCCCATTTCCCCTCTGAGAATTATGTCCTACTAAAGCCGTAACGCACAGCCATGAGAGCACATGTCCTACTCATTGTTGGTGGACTTGTTTTTCACTTTCTCACTCAACCAGCAAGAGAAAGGTAACAAGGGCTGAGATTATAGGCCAGCCAGGGCATGCAGAGGACAAAGGCCGGGAAGCTAAGAGAGATCTTCCAGGACAGCTCAGTTAACAATGTAGATTTGTTCCTGGGCATGGCTTCTTTAACAGAAAATTTGGTGCCAAATAACACAGAAATAATAGGACAGGTGCCGACACCACAAAAAGGAAGAGCAGTTCAACACGTTTTCAGCAACCTTCCCCCCCCCCCCCCAAAATACTCACAGGATGGTGATGACTTGGATGAAATTGAGAGGAATGTTGTTGAGTTGAGCGATGAAGACGGCGGCCACGCACTGGAAGAGGGCCGCCCCGTCCATGTTGACAGTGGCCCCGATGGGAAGGATGAAGCGGCTGATGTGCTTCGAGACGCCATTCTTCTCCTCGACGCACTTCATCATCAGAGGTAACGTGGCAGAGCTGCGGGAAGGAGGTGGAAGCCCGTCAGGACCCAGGCCGTGACTGCCTCAGAACCAGCCAACGCATACAGAACTCAAGCTCCGTTTGTTTAGCAACGTTGAGTATCCACCAGAGCTTTGAAAGTTACTCTTTGGGGCTAAAATTCCAAAACTCCAGCCAGCAGGTAGGTGTCACCTGGAAAAGTTATTTTTCCCAAGCTCTGATGTGCCTTTGCTCATGGAGGTACAGCTAGGGAACGTGGAAAGCAAGCGTCTTTTAAGTGGCGGCTCCCAGACTGTGGAACTCCCTGCCTCAAAAGCTGTGGCAGGCTGCCTCTCTGTCTGTTTAGGCATCATCTAAAACCAGTTCCATCCCAGTGATCTTTTTGGCGGGACATTCATCTGTTCTTAATTTATTATTGCTGTTTACAGAATTTCACTGGGATGTTTTCTCAATAATGGTTTTATCAGAGTCCTTTTTAGGGACAAAGTCGGGGGAAGGAAAAGCAGAGCGTAAAACAAATAAGTAAACATATTGGGAGCAAAAGGGATGTATATGGAAATCTTCAGCTAGGCCATTTTGAATTCCAATTTTTAAAATAAAGGCCAAGTTTGCTTGATTTTGTATAATTTGTCTTTCACATAGGAATGCCCACATCCCTCCAGCAGTGGCTTTCACACTACACAATTGTAGCACTATAACTCCAACTTCCTTGCTTTCATTGGATGGAATGTTAGCACTGCAGTACCCCGAAGACCATTTTGAATTCTCAGCCAGAGAGCTATAATACCTCGTGCCTTTGTGTGCACATGCCCTCAAGCTGCTTGCCAACTTATGGCGACTCCATGAATTTAACAGGATTTTCTTAGGAAAGGAATCCTCAGAGGTGGTTTTGCCAATTCCTTCCTCTGAAATATAGCCTACAGCTCCTGGTATATGTTGGTGGTCTTCCATCCAAGTACTGATCAGGGCTGGCTCTGCTTAGCTTCCACAAGGAGATGGGATCGGGTGCCTTCAGAGCATTTAATTCTCACCAGACTGCAAATCCCAGGACGGGATGCAACCGTGGTAGTTAAATTGGAATCACAGTACTGTAACTGTGTAGTGTGAAATGGCCTCCATCATGTGCTGTTGCTAAGCCCACGCCTTTTCATCCCTTTTCAGCTACCCGATGGAAGTATCTCAGAGCTTCCTGGTTTACTGCAACCACATTATGTAGTTGCTGCTTCACAGGTACCTGGAGGAGGTGCCAAAGGCAGTGGCCAAGGCGGTGAAAATGCCCCAGAGAAACCGGTAAGGGTTCCTGCGGGTGAAGATGAAGTAGATGACAGGTAGGATGAGGAGCCCGTGGATGGCATGGCCCACCAGGCAGCAGCAGATGTACTTGCCCAGGCTGGCAAAAAGGATGCCCACGTCTTCCATCTCCACAATCTTGCCAGCCACCAGGAACATGATACCCAAGGGGGCATACCTGGGAGAAGAGAGAAAGAAAGAGTGAGGGCAGGAAGTACAAAGGGTGCCAGCCCAAGAGAGTAAGCAGGAGCCAAGTTATTATCGCTGCAGCTGAACCAGTCTTGCAATTCTGTTTTCTTTCTAAATATATCTTTATTAAAAGCTTCAGACTACATTAAAAAGTATTCATAGAAGAGAAAGAAAAGAGACAAAGAAGCAAGAAAAAAGAGCACAATTAAAGACAAAAAAGAAAAATTATAGTGACTTCCAGCTTTCTTTATAGTGGTTGTAAGTCTTATTATATATCATCTTATTTCTCTAGCTAACTAAAGAACACTTTGTTCTCTTCTTCTACTAACTCAAACTTACTAATTACCAAAACCTACAGTTATCATATTATTCCCTTTTTTCTTCAAAAAGGCAATCAAGGGTTCCCAGATTTTCAAACCGGTCACCAATGATCTTTCTCTGATCAAAACAGATAATTTGTCCATTTTCAGTTGAGTTGTTCAGTTTTAAGAGCCAGTCCCCTTTTGCTGGTATTAATCCACTCTTCCATTTTTGCACTACCAGTCTTGCAATTCTGCAAGAGCAGAATTGGGGAAAGAGTTGTAGTGTAGCAGTTAGAGTATTGGATAAGATCTGGGAAGACCTAAGCACAGAGCTCTAACCAACTAGGACAGAGTAGTCCCCAACTCTCTGTGTAAGCTACCTTGCAAGGTTTTGGTGAGAACAAAACAAAAACCTAAGCGATCGCACCTCCATCCCATCATCCCACTTCTGGTTTCTTAACATTATGGCTATGGGAAATACGTGGTTCAACAGTGGAAGCTGAGGCTTTCTCTTGTCAGGGCTTTGATATTCCTCACTGTGATTAGCGGAAACAGAACAAATGGCAAACAGCAAGCAAAGTCATGCTACTTTTAGTCCTAATTAGCGTAACATATCTGGCTCTCAGAACTCGGTTTTTGCCAGAGGACAGAGGCTGCCTCTTTGGCACGGCAACTCTAAAGGAAGGGGTGGGGGGATTACAGATTGAGCCTCCCTCATCCAGAAATCTGAAATCCAGCTGGCGGCAAAAAAAGAGAGAAACTGAGGATCTGAGAGATGTGTGGAAGGCAGCTGGTGGCAGAAAGAGGGACACAAGATTTGTGAAATGGCAGGAGACTTGAGTCTGTGCTGAGCATTTCACATCCTGTCCCCCCCCAGCCTACCATCTCATACACGACACAAGTAGCAAACAAACAAGATGTAGGGCTATTCCAAAAAGGAACTGTATTCCACAATTCCCCCCAAAATCCAAACATGGAACATTTCTGGCCCCAGGCATTTTGGGTAAGGGAGGCTCAACCTGTACTAGATTAGCACAGCTTCCTGGCCACTGGCTCAGTACAGCTTACAGCGGGGGTGGGCAAGTGGCCCATTTCCTTCTCCCAGACCCCCTGAATGGGGTGCACCTCCATACAGCAAGCCCAAATCCCTCTGTTTTCCTCTCCAGTCCCTCTCAAAATAGTGACAGGAAGTGATGGGATGTCACTTCCTATCACCATTTTGAGAGGGACAGTTGAAGTATTTGGGTATGGGATTCAGGAGGCTTGAAGCATGGTAGGGGTATTTTTGCATATTTTTCACACACTTCTGGGGCAAAAACTGCCTGAAAAATCACACAGTTTTTAAAACGGGGGAGAATGGGAAGCTTCGGGGGCTTCAATGGCCATATAAGTGGGGTCCAGGGGCCGCATGTGGCCTGCAGGTGCAGGTTGCCTACCTCAGTTTGCAGCAACCTCTCTCTATGTGTCTCACTAGCAGCCTTCTCTTTGGCTATTGTTATGACTCTGCAAGTGGGGCAGAGGAACTCCTTACCACATGATCCAGGAGACTAAGACCATGGTGGCTTCATTGAAGGAGTTGAAGAACTTGATCAGGTTTTCCCCCTCGGGACCAAGTTTCCGCAGGGCGATTCCAAAGACAATGGCAAAGACCACCAGGCCCAAGATGTTCATCCCTTCAACCTCTTTGCCTACTGGGATCTGAAGAAACAGGAAGCAAAAGATCAGCTGCCTTTAGACACAGACATAAGCTTCAGTTAAAAAATAATAATGATAATCCAGGAGCTTTAAAAGGGCTGAAGATTTCCCTGCAGTTGCAACTCTCCAGATCAAGGAGCAAAACAATGTTTTTGTCTTGGGCATACAGGCAACGGGTTGGGGTGAGTATTGTATGACCCTCCAGAGGTGTTGAACTGCAGCTCCCAGCATTCAACCCTGATCATGCTGGGTAGAGATGGTGGGAGATGCAGTCCAGCAACATCTGCAGGGCTGGATGAAATCCAACCTTACATGAGTCAAAGGCTTGCACCGTCTTAGGATACCACATGGGCACCCTGGCAGCAAGATGACCAGGACAGTGGTCAGCACCTGTTACCTTCCCTTCTTTATCCTCTTATCTTCCCCATAATCACAGGGTCTTTCTACAAAGATGCCCAAATCTGTGAGGGAGCAACACTTGAGACTAGGGTTGCCCAGAATGAAAACTGGACAGGGCTGCTGTACCTTTAGTGGTTCAGCAGAAGAGGGAATCTCAGCAGATGTTGCACGTGTCTCAGTTGGGTGACCAGCAGCACTTGCCAAAATTCCCTCTTCTGTTGTTGTTGGGTACCTTCCACTCATTTCCAACTTATGGTAAGCCTAAGGCAATCCTATCAGGGGGTTTTCTCAGCAAAATTTGTCCAGAGGGGTCTGCCTGGGCGAGGATGATTTACCCAAAGTCACCCGGTGGGTTTCCATAGCTGAGTGGGATTCAAACTCTGGTCTCCGGAGTCATAGTCCAATTCAATGCACCATGCTGGCTCTCTTCCCTCTTCTACATGACCTTCAAAGGCAAAAGAGCCTTCTCCACTTTTCAGTACAGCTATCCCCTCTGAGATCCTGAACTGCTTATTTTCACCTTTTCATTCTTCTTTCTTGCTGGTTACCCTGCCCTTTTTTTTTTTATCTGAATCATCAACTCATTTGCCAAATGACAATTTCAAGTCATCAAATCTTTCTTTTCCAACATATTTTGTTTCCACTTGCTAGTCAAAGACCTTTGGACACCCTGAGGTTGTCTGGCTCTATGCATAAATCCGGAGAGGGCCGCAGTCAGAAGCTACAAGGCCAACTTTCCTCTCTCTGGCTCTCTTGCCGCTATTCCATCACTTCTTATCTCTCTGAAATCTGTTCCCCGTCTCTGTGTCAGCTTTTCCCCATCTGCCCTCTGACAGAGACAAACCTCAGTTTTGTAACATTTCCTCCCTGCAGGCCCCCCACGCACAGCATTCCCTGAGCTTTGATTGGCTGCCTTCACTTAGGCTTGCCCAGCTTCTCCCTTTGCACAGCAAGTGCTTTTTCGAAGGAAAGGCTGTTTGCAGCTCTTAGCTGTTGGGAGAGACTTGTGGCATGCCACAAAGAGATAGAGCATCAGCAGAACATGGGAGAAAGGAAGGCAGAGGAGGGTACAGGTAAGGGGCAAGGCTTTCCCCACTGTTGCCAAAGGCACAAGCAGAAAGCCACAAATTGTCCCATGTGAAAAGTGCCTGTGCTGTTTCAGCAAGCAGGTTGAGCTGCATACCACTGGAAAATGTGGAAGCCCAGGTTCACTAGCTAAGATGACCAGAGTAGGCAAGAAGCACTGAGGCTAGTCAGGGGGCGTCAGGCTACCAAGCTGGAGACAGACCTACTTCTTTTTACCACCACGTTTCCCACAGATCTTTCACGAAGCTTTCAAGCACAAGCTGCACTCCAGTGTTCAACCTTCCCCACAACCGTGAACTTAGAAACTGCAAACTTAGGAAAGGATGAATGCCCAACATTCTCACCTTTCCAGTCCAAAACACCCAAAGGCACACACTGCTCTATAAGAGCACATCTCCCTCTTCTTACCTTTAGCTCTTTGACTGTTTCATTGAAGACCGCCAGTTCGTCTGTTGTGTTCTCCTTAACTATCTGCAGCTTGTAAGTTGTTGTGTACTGGAGAACAAGGGACAGAAAGAAGAAAACACGGGGTCAGCCGCATTCTAGACAGTGTCTAAATCCCAGTGTCTAAAAAGCACAAGACATGGCATGAGATCCTGGCAATCTATTTTTAGGATAGATCACCATGCCTGGTGCTTTCCAGAGTGATTTCCTCTTTTCTCTTTCCTTTTTTTTGGGGAAAAAAAAATACAGCCCAGAGAAGTCTGCCTTGGGCAGCTGCTTTTGCACCACAGCTGCACTTAGCTATGGTGGCGTAAACACAGACTCAAACCATCCCAATCTGACAAGGACAGTCCCAATTAATCCTCTGTCATCCCACTTCTCTAGCTGGTTATAAAATGTCCCAGTTTCCCTCTCCTCCTGCCCCTTTCCACCTTTGTCCTCAGCTTATTTCATTGGCTCCAAATTGAATAGTTAATAGTTAATTAACTCAGCAGTGGGGGGAGGGATGGGAACAGTGGGCACAATCTTCCCCTTCCTTCGCAAAAGCAAACTGCTGCAACTTCCGCTAGCTTGTGTGTTCTTCCTTATGAATGCTTTTTGCCATATTGTCTACTTCTGATGTTAATTGGCCACACGTGTTCCAGTCTGCAACTGTGAAATGTTGGAGGGTCTGCAGTACAGAGCGAAAGAAGCAAAGTATGACTTCAAAATAGGTCAATTAAATATGGGCCGAAGGAGACCTTCTGAGCAGGCAGCCTGGTTCCCTCCCTTCGCTCTCTCTCCCTCCTTCCAAGGGTCTGTCTTTGTTCATTTAACAAGGCTATTAAAAATTAAGCCACACTGGCTTTGTCCTCCTCAACTTGTCCAAGCCCTCACGAGGATTAACACATCACAAAAGAGCCAATTAATCACAAAAATAAAGGCAAGGAAACATTAACCATGTTCAGCTATCACTCTGTAACCAGAGATTAAAGATCTTTCTTTTTGGAGAAAGAGAGAAAAGGCAGGAAAGAGGGTTTTTAATGAGCATCTGCTAAAGGCAGTGGTTAGGAATAAACAGATGCTAGTGGTAAACAGGGACACCCTTCTGTGTTTTCTTCTGGTTTGTGATTTCTCTGTCTTCCTTTTCTCAGTATTACAGGGAGGGAAGGAGGAGGAAGAGCTTGGTGGAAGAGCACCTGCCTCTCCTTACACGCCCAAGGCGCCCTGGTTCAATCCAACCCCCCACCCCACCCCAGCATCTCCAGTTACAGGTTTCTCAGGGTCACAGAGCTGGAAAAAACATCCAGGAGATTGGCTGAAGGCCTCAGTGGCAGCCAATATCTCCAGTTTTGATATATTATGAGAAAAGATGAAAATGCTAGGAAAAGTGGCAGGCAGTAGGGAAAAAGAGAAACAGATGGATTATTCCAACAGGGAGAGCATGACTGCCCTGAAGCTCTTTCCAATGGCAGCTCTGGAAGGCGCTTTCGGCAGTTTAATGCAAGTCACTGAGCTTGCAAGATTAGGATACACGAGATGGGAAATCTCTCTTTCAGAACCCAAATACCCATAATAAGTGGTCTTCCATATGCAATAGACTAGATGCTGCAGATGTCCACAATATAAAACCAGGAAAAGTTGCTCTCTAGCATGCTGGCTAGAAAGGAATTCTGGGAGTTCTAGTTCAAAAAAAGAACTTTTCCAAGCTTTGGCTCCCATACTGAGAGGGCAGGAGACAGTTCCCAGAGGCAGAGAAAGAGTTAGGTGACTCACCGATCGGAATGCAGCTGAGACCAGGTTGGAGGGGAAAATGTTCCTGTAAGGAGAGAGAAAGGAGAAAACCAGAAGTTCAAAAGAAAGTTCCACCTCTTCACCAAAGCGCCCTTAAAACGACATTTTCTTCCAGGCACCCTCCATTCTTGCAACCCAAACTCAAGAGGTGTCACCACAGTGGCCTCTGTGGGATGTATGGGCACATTATTGCTATTTTTAAACAAAGCTTTACTAACAGGGGGAAGATGCCCTTGCAGTATGTGATCTATTATTTATTATTGCTTTCCTTTTAATGGTCTTGATTTTCACTACTTCTAACGCTTTAACTATTTTTAATCTTTTATTGTGTATTTAATTATAGTTCTAACTGTTTGTGATGTTAATTTTAAAGCACTTAACCTTTGCAAGCCACTCTGAGTTGCGGAAAGACAAAAAGGCAGGATGAGTATGATAATAATAATAAAAAAGTATATGCCATTAACAGAAAGTTAGCTATCAGTTCTCAGTGTTCTAAACATCCACCTTGGGTACAACTTTTGTTGTGAGAAACTGAAGGAGGCAGAAGCCAAAACATTTTGCTGACATATATATATATATAAACTTCTGGTTGTTAATCACTCCAATTAATATATCTTTTGCAGTAATTAACTTCACCATTCTGGGATCCAGAAGTGCTGCGGTGTGCGTGTGCGTGTGCGTGTGTGTGAGAGAGAGATTTAAAAGCAAGCAAACGCAATCTTTCTCTCTGATACCAGCATCACAGACACTCTCCGGAACTGTTGCCACCAGTTGTGACAACGCAAAAGAACCCTTCCTGAGTTAAGAGCAGCAAGGTGGGCCCAGAACTCCCTCATGCTAACAGCTGACAAATGAAGAACAAATTTGCAAGCAAGGCCAAGTGTATTAGGCACAAGATGTTTTTACACCGCTGTTTTCATTCATGGCGCCTAAAGAGCTCCTTTTTTCCAGTTTACAAGAACTTTGCCCAGAAGGAAATTCTTACTCATCCTCATCACACACTGAATGACTATCTCAGGACTCGTGTAAACATCCGAGGGCCCTGTCACAGCGCACAGCCATTGCACTTTGATTCCACTTCAACTGCCCCAGCTGCACATCCTGTGGGACTCTGGGATTTGCAATTTGGTGAGGTACCAGAGATCTCTAGCAAAGAATCTGCACGTGTGTCTCTCCCAACAGTTACCCAAACCTCAGCCAAGAATAACCCTGCTCCGGGTCGCCCTAACTCCTGGCAAGATCAGGTACCACGGGCTTAATCTTTGGTCGCTGGGCTCTCCCTCTGCCCTAATCCCAGCCAGTTAAGCCCCCCGGCCTCCTCCCCCGCTCCCCCCGCTGTGCCCCCTTCATCCCACCCAGGGCCTGCCACTGCTGGCAGGCTGACTGGGCAGCACAAACAAGATTAAACCCTAATCTTTGCAAGCCGCAAGCGAGCAGCTGGCTCCCACCCAACGCACAGCTTTATTAGCCCTATTGGGGAGGGGATGTCGCCAATCCCATTCCCTCCTCTTATAACCAGAGCGGGCAACCGCACGGAGGGACATTTTTCACCATGACCCCCTTCCCCCCTCGGGTACCAGTTCCAGTGCTTTCCAGGCATTTCTTTCCAGGCGCAGACACGCACAGAGGAATGTTAAGTGCTCCGTTTTAAGACCCCTGAAGAGTTAGGGCTGAGTGAAAACCGGAATGAGCTTCCATCCTTCTCATGGTGGTGTAGAAAAGGGAATTTCAGCAGGTGTTCCCTGGAAGCTGGCTGCAACATCTGCTGCAATTCCCTCTTCACCACCACCATTAAAAGGACAGGAACGGTCTCCAGTTTTCCAGCCAGCAAGCCTTCACCCAGGCCTAATCGGCCACCTGTGTTATCTTTGGCTCAGGCTCTCAAGGCTGAGAAATTTAGCTAACCTGAGACCGTTTTCTGCTGTGTTCCCTTCAAACACAATATGGTTTTCTGCCACAGCTCAGAGCATGAGGCCACAGGGCCCAACGGGCTAACTGAATCTGCCTGAGATGTCGAGACCTGGAGGGCTCAGAGTATAAAAGGCTAGGCTACTGGACCTTTCTTTTCCACCTGTCTTTGGTGCTGGATTATTCTGGTCCTGGTTCCTCTTCTGGTCTAGGATCCATCCCTTATTATACGTAGAATAGGGCATGAGGTGACAGTTTGAATGGGGAACCAGGGTTTGAATCCCTGTTTAGCCACGGAATTAGGTGACCGTGGGCACATCACACTCTCTTAGCCTCAGAGGAAGGCAATGGCAGACCTCCTCTGAGAAATCTTACCAGGAAAACCCTGCATTTTGGAGTCAGCATGGTGTAGTTGGACTAGGGCCATTTCCGCACGAGACTGTTACAGCGCTATGATTCCACTTGCAACGTCCTATGGAATCCTGGGGTTTGTAGTTTCGGGAGGGGCCAGCCGGCCCCTCCCGAAACTGCAAACCCCAGGATTCCATAGGACGTTGCAAGTGGAATCATAACGCTGTAACAGTCTCGTGCGGAAATGGCTTAGGACTCCAGGAGATCAGGGTTCGAATCCCTGCTAAGCCAAGGAAACTCTCTGGGGTGATCTTGGGCAAGTCACATTCTCTCAGCCTAACAATGGCATTGGCAAGCTTCCTCTGAATAAATTTTGCCAAGAAATCCCTCAATACACTTCCGAGTTGATTTAAGGGCACAGGACAGCAATTAGAGGCAAAACAACGAAGAACAGGGACCTCAAGTCTCTTTCACTAGTAACTCCAGCTCCCCAGAAACCCTGCGTGTTTTGCATACTTCTAGCCTATGACACTTAATAATGTTCTGCTGTATGATTTTTAACACCTTTGCCTAATGAAGAGGCCAGAAGAGCTTTGAAAACCTGTGTGATATCGTGTGCATATTTTTGATTGTCCCAATAAAGGTACCACTGTTTTGTGACTTTGGCTGTTACATCTACTCTGCTGTATGGCCAACAGAGCTACAAGTCACAACACTATATATCTGTGTTGCTGTGGAGATCAAATCTTGGAAATCCACTTCTGGCTTTGTAAAAACCCCTGGGTCAAAACAAGGTGCTCCTTGTTTAACTGCAAAATCGCAGCTACTGGAGGCTTCCAAAGACAGGAGTAGACTCCTCCTGCCACAAAGCAGGCATCGAGGGAGTCTGGTACCCACAAAAAAAACCATCTTAGGAACGGCACCCAGCCTGCAAGCCGCATAATTCCCACCCGTGTCCTAAAGTGACAGTGTAGGAAGAGGCAACAGAGGCAAACTGTCCCACATTGCCTGGAGGATTCTGGAAGTGGTAGTCCTGATAAATAACTTTTTCAGGTTTTGCAGTTGCTTTAGTTTCTTGTGTGACTTCAGCTGCGTCGACCTGATAACATCTTAGAACAATTCTATGTGCCAGACGTTGTGTTTTTGAGGTTATGTTTGTTAGCCACAAAGGACTGCTATCCAATTCAGCTTTGGCTGACATGTTACTTGCTCTGCCACCTAAAATTAATCTCCAGTTCTGTTAATGTAAAACTATCAGATTTCTCTTGACTTTTGTCCTCTACTGCACAAAGAATTTGTGTTGTTCACTCAGGGCTGGAGACAGACCCTGGTAACTTAAACTTTAATAACAGTTAGGATTTAAGTTGAAGACTCACTATTCTCTTCAGCAGATGCAACAGGAAAATCCAGAACCTAGTTCCTGGTATTTTTTCTCAAAAGCAGGTATAAAACTCTCCTTATCATTACCACAAGAGACAAACGTAGTAGCCAGATTTTAATTGTAAGAACTGTCAAGCTCCCTCCCATAAAAGGGTTCATAGTTTAGAAAATTCTACAGTCTAAAAAATGAAAAGCAACCCAGAATATTAGTCCTCATACACATGTATTTATTTAGAAGTGAGAACTTCAGCAGGTATCACCTGTCTAAGAAGCAGTGCCTATGACACTCCTTTTTCTATGCAACCCTACCCTTAGTGCAAAATTGTTTTTAAGACCCGCTGACCTACATGGCCGATGTTTGTCTGCAGGGAAAAACTTTGTTTTTAAGTGGAATTTCTACAGTGGGGAAAAAAAGCAATGTTTTTAATGAGCTTCTGGGGGAAAAAACAGATTTTTTGGTGTTCTTTAAGCCAGCGTCTAGGCATTTGAAATATTTTCCTTCTCAACCCTAAAATAAGCTTTGTCCAAAAAGTCTGGATGAATTCTTATTTAGCCTCCACACGGAGGCTTACAGAAGGAAAAGGAGGAGGGACTGGGAAGTAAACTCAATACCAAGAATGTGTTGCATCAGACGCCGGAGGGGAACCACCCTCCATGAACCGCCTCCTCAAATCAAGGAAACAGGCAGCGTGAAAATAACTCCTGCGGCATCTGAAACCTTGAAGCCGGATGTCCCTTTATTATTGCATCAGTGTTGGGGTTCAACTGCAAGATGTCAATTAAATAAAAATACCCCCTCAAAGGGAGCTCTGTTGCTTGGGCTTTTAAAGCTTCTTTCTCCCCATAAAACAACACATGCTTAAATGTCAGCTCTTGGGATGATTCATGTTCTGTGCAACTCAAAACCGGGAAATTTTGATGGTCTGATCCAAACTCTGTGTGTGTGTGTGTATGTGTGTGTCTGTGTGTGTAAAAGACAGAGAGAGAGAGAGAGAAAGATGGATCTTTCAGTAATGATCTGTCTGGTCAGAAAGAAAACAGATTTTACAAGACAGACTTGTCAAAGCGTCGGTGAACCTGCTGGAGCAGAACTTGGAAAAATTAGCTTTGAAGGATTTGTGATTCTCTGGACCTATGCTGGCTGGAGGATTATGGGAGCTACAGTCCCAGACAATAATAGCTACAGCAGACAAGAACAGTTGTTGTCTCAAAGCTAGAGTCCCAGGCAACAATTCTGAGCTCTAAGAACATCCTTTGGAATAAGTGGTTCCTAGTTTTTAGTCCTCCAGAATGCCTAACTATTGCCAAAACTGTCTGGGGATTCTGGGAGCTGGAGTCAAAAACACTGCTAAGAGCCACTGCTTAAAAACACACAGAGCTGTGTAGTAACAAGGATTGTGGAGCAGGTGGGTGGAAAGAGTATATTTTCAAAAACAAGAAGTACAACTAATACGTTACCTCATACTTATTTTCCTGCTTCTCTTCTAATTTCTCAAGAATGGCCCAAGGGGACCGAACTGGCGGTCCCTGAAAATCCCCAAAGTCCTCAGATCAAAAAAACAAAACACCCCCCAAAATGATTTAAACTACTGCAAAACCTAGCAGTTCTACCCCGCAAGACATCTCCATACCTTAGAAGCCCAGAAGAACAAAATACCTGAATGAAAGAGAATCAATGTGGCCCAGCAGGGTACCCAGCCCTACTCTAGATGTATTACTTGTTTCAGAAAAACACTGGATTACTGATCAATTCTCCCAAGAAAAGGGAGAAAACCTCACACTGTGAATGTCCTCTGGCTATCTCCTGTCTGCTTGTCAGAACAGACTGTTATAATTACAGGTAAGATAAGGTTCTTAAAATTAAAACAGTAAGAAGAAGAGATAAGCACCAACACGGGAAGGACTTCGGCATGCAACACAGTCCACCAGAATCCGGGGCTTTTAGCCCAGTGGAACTAGAGCTGGGACAAGTTACCTTGTGGACTACGAAACTAACAGTATGCACATGTGAAATGAAACAAACAGGTCAGGAAAGCCTTGAACAAGCAAACATTTTGAACTCTCTGCAGACCAACTGAGAGTTTCTTCCAAAATGCATCCTGGGATGACTTTTTCACTACCCTCCTCTTTCAATTTTGGTGGCCGGACATACAGACCCATGTTTTCGTAACACTGAAGGGGAAGCTGGTGAACACTTACCTGCTTTCCCCTTTTCTCTCATTTGGCCGTTCATATATTCTCAGTAAAGGATTCTAGAGGCAGCTGCTGTTAACCTTGCCTGTTGGAAGTAGGTACACCCAGCTACAGCTAGAGCAAAATCCCACTCCTTTCCAGCTCAACCCTTATTGCGTTTCTTACTGAAAACAAGTTGCTGCAGGCACCGAATCTGTTTTTCCTGGTGCCTTCACCATCCTTCCAGTGCTAAAAAACGTCCAGCTATGTAGAAGACAAGGAGGAAAAAGGGGGCTAAAGGACCGAAGAAGTTGTTAAGAGGAGCTTCTGTATCAGCTTTGTCAACTGAAGAATTCCTGCAGGAAGGAGACAGCAGTTCCCTGTACAAAAAAATTAGCAGAAAGTTGGAAACATCAGTTCCACTTTTTTTCTGGGCTCAAGACTTGGGTAAGGACTAAGAGCTGCCTTGCAGGATTGGTGCGTAAGCCCAACTGTTACCAATATACCAGCTGAAATCATGCAACCTCTCTCTGCTGAAGGCATTCAAATAGCACGCTGCAAGCAGGCCGCCAGACTGGACAGCGTCTTCCTCTCTGAGAGCTCATCTATCGCTCACTTGAAGCTGATCCAACTAGGATGAGGCCAGAATGGGACACCGGCGGCCAGTTGACTCAGCAAAAGCAAGCAACACCGAGCGGCGCTAGCCAGGTCCCACAAAACTGCAAACTCAACTTGCTTCCAAAGTCAGCAAGAAAGGAGGTGAGGGGCTGCCACGGTTGGGCGGCAGATCAGGAGAGACAACAGATGGATGGATGACATCTGGGCAATGTAGAGCCAGTTAATCGATGTGGAATGTAACTCACGGAGGCATGGGGCAAGCGGAGAGTAAAAGAGACCCAGGAGGAGCAAATGGCAGAGAGAGGAAGGAAATCAGACAGAAGGCCAGCAAAGGGTTATGGTTCTTTGTTCAAGAAGAACACACGTTATGCAGGAGAGATAAAGGGGACCACACACGGACATGCACGCCAGTCGCTGGAGATGTCCCAGGATAATGTAGACCAGGAAATGATGTCAGAAACTTTTCCTGGGATTCACAGAGCCTCACGGCTTCTGCTTGCTTCAGAGATCTGTATCAGAGGCCATTTCCACACTAGACTGTTATAGCGCTATGATTCCACTTGCAGCCTCCTATGGGATCCTGGGGTTTGCAGTTCAGGGAGGGGCCGGCCAGCTCTGAGAAGGGGATGCGTATCTCTCTTGCTGATAAGGTTAAAAAAAAATTACCTTGATTTTTTTTAAACAAAATTTGAATCTGTAGGCTTTGTGGGGCTTCAGGGAATGCACTCACTGGTCCCAAGGCCCACACTTTGTCCACCTCTGATTGGAGGTGGATATCACTTTGGAGTGGCATCCACGCCAGCCGCACCCACAGCTCCGAGCTACGTTTCTTAACGGAGAGCTTGCCACGGATCCAAGATTGGGCACATGTACCAGGCCAAGGGTGTGTGAGCAAAGGGCGTTCTTGCTGCCTCCTACTCCCCACCCTTTTTGGAATCCTGTGGCTCAGGGCACTGTCTGGGCAAGCTTCACAACACTCTTTGCCTGGCTAAACAGTCAGGTTCCAAAGCTGTGGTGGGAGACAGATAAAAACAGACCTCATATGGCAGGGGTAGGAACCATGTGGCCCCTCAAGGTATGGTGGGCTGCATCTCCCATCAGCCCCAGCCTGCACAGCCAATAGTGAAGAATGCTGGGCGATGTAATTTAACATCTGGTAGTTTGCACGCCATATGGTGTCTAGCACAAAAAAACCAGTCCCTTTGTTTTGCTGAAAGGTACATAGGTAAGCATTGGAAATGTGAGGCCATTCATTTGCAGCCTGAAATGATGGACATTTCCTATCTTGTTTTCTTCCATGTTTGCTTCTCGCAAGGGGAAACCTCTCTGCAGAACACACGGATTGGACTGCGCCTCCCATTCTCTTTGCACAGTGATGGTCAACTGACAAAACTGCTGCATCATGGCCGCGACAGCTTGCAGCATAATGGGCTCTAAAAACAGTGCTCGTTAATTCCACAGGGGTGGCCACAACAGCGTGAGAACGTTCTGCAGAGGAGACGCACTCAGACGATCCTACTTCTGAGATTTGCTACAGGAGTGGCACAAGAGGAGAATATTTCTCAAGCTACCTATACTCTGTCCTGCTCAGAGCTTGGGGGGGAAAAAAATCCCCCTTTGGGAACAAACCCCATAATCCCCCAGCGGTTATGCCAGATGGGGGATTCTGGAGCTTATAGTCTAAAATATGTTTTCCTCCTCCTGATCTTGCACAATCTGGGGGAAACTAACCATCCACGGTTAGAGGAAGAGAGCTTGGGAACAACCGAGCTAGGTAATTCCTACGAAGCTGCTGTTTGCTACATCGGAATCTCAGAATACCTGGCCTGATATCTTCGGCTTTTTTCATCCTAGAGAGATGGACTATTCCAGCCCTTGTGCAGAAGAACTCAAAGGTGGACAAGATAATAGTAAGATCCTCCTTGCATCAGACCGAAGCCCTCTGTGGCTCAGCGTCCCGGTATCTCCAACAGTTAACCTGATGTCAGCTGGAAATCCCATAAGCAGGGCATGAGTGCTAATGACAGCCTCCTATTGATGTTCCCAGGCATGCTGTTTAAGTTGCCAGCTGAAATAACAAACAGGGCTCCTGTTCCTGTAACAGTGGTACAGAAGAAGGAAATTCACAGATGTTGCCCTCACGACAACCACTAAAGCAGGGATGTGGAAGGCTGGAGGGGCAGATTAGCCTCTCCGAGCATTTTGGAACCAAAAAAAGTTGTTGCTGTTGTTGTTTTTATGTCCAAGGGCTACAGAAAGAACCCTGGGGTCTGTACTTTGTTGACCCCTGCCTGCATTAAAAGAGACAGGACCCCTGTCCCTTATTTCACCTGGAAATCTTACTTGCTGTCTCTAATCCTTGGAGAGCAGATAACCATCCGGACTACTGGTAAAATTCCCTATTATCTTTCGCCATTTCCGCACTAGCCTGTTACAGTGCTATTATTCCACTTTCAACATCCTATGTTGATACCTGGGGTTTGCAGTTTCAGGAGGGGCCGGAAATCCACTTCTATCACGACCACTCCCAATTCAACAGAAATATTCCCGACACCACTCTAATCTCATTTTGTTGTTATGTGCCTTCGAGTTCATTCCAGCTTACGGTGACTGTATCCTAGGGTCTTCTTGGGGAGTTTTCTTCAGAGGAAACTTGCCATTGCCTTCCTCTGGGGCTGAGAGAATGTGACTTGGCCAAGGTCACGTAATGGATTTCCAGAGTTGCGTGAGGATTTGAACCCTGGGGCTTCAGAGTCCTAGTCCAACACTCAAACCATTAAAAAAAATTTCCTTGGCCAGATGTTTTAAGAGATTTGCTACCGCCTTCCTCTTAAGGTTGTGAGAGTGTGACCTGCCCAAGAATTCTCACCGGGTTTCCAGGGCTGACTGGGGATTTGAACGTTGGTCTCCCCTTGGTCAAATGCCCAACCCACAACACCCTACCGGCTCTTTTTAATCTCAATACATTCTGGCACTTCTCCTTTTGGACACTCACATCTCAGATTTTCCTCTTCTCCTGCCACTTCTTTTGGGAAGAATGTTGGAAAATGCCAGGAAAGGGGTGGGACAAAGCGGTGGGTCACAGAACATTCCGTGCCGCCATCAGCGGACGGGGAAAAAAACAACTACACACTGTAAATATCAGGCTTTTTAAAGGGAGAGCGTGACCCAAAGTCTTCACACCCCTTCTCAAAATAAAGCGCCTCTGTTGATTCTCCATCTTCAGAGTTACAATCCTCTTACGCTGGATTATACTCTAGCACATAACGGCATGTGTGAAAACCGCGATTTAAGGAATGGATAGTAGAGGAAAACATTCAAAAAGAGAAGTGATGTTTGTTCTCAAACAGCCCACCATGGTGACTGGGGATAATTGGGGACTGATCAATCCAGAACTGTGTCCTTCCTATAAGGGAAAAAGATGACCCATGTTCCTACGTGCATCAGCGGAAGGGATGCAGTTTCAGATTAAGGAAACTTGCTTTTTTTTTCTTCCTCAACTGACCTCAGAGTCAGGAAGGCTAACCAGCCCTTTTTTACAGCCAATGCCTTGTAACAATCTTGTCACATTTGACCTCCTGGAGATAAGAGCATAAAATCAGCCCCAGGCACAAAATAGTTGACATATTGGTCACACAAATAACTCAGGAAAATGACTTTTTTTTTTTGTATGGCAACTCCCAAAATCCCCCAGCCAGCGTGCATGTTAGCCATTTTGCTGTGGCACCAGATGACCGCCAGCCAAATATGGCAAAAATATCCCATTGAAAACTGCTGACTGTTTTGGAAAGGGCTCCAGCCAATACTGTGCACGTTTTATCTCTGACGACAAATCTGCAAAGGCTGATTCTCACACACCTTTGATAGCACAGCCAACAAGTTACAAGTGGACACACGTGAACTTGTTCACACCCACAACACAAGCCTGCTTCCAAATACACACAGCACAGGCAGCCAGGCCAAAAGAATGTGTACTTGGCGTAAGGAGAGACATGCAGTGGAGCTCTGCTCTTTGGAAAGGCAAATGACTACAGCAAGAAGTTTACACTGGAGTTCAGCCTTGATGGCATTCCCTGTCCACAAACATCACACATTCAGGGGGAAAAGCAAGAGTGCTTCTGGGAACCTGAAGTTTGCAGGGATGTATATACCCATAGCAGAGCTAGGGATTAATTAGTTTTGGTGGACTACAACTCCTGGAACCATGATTCTCTGGTCATCTTCCCAAACCTGTTATAGGACCCATATGTCAACTCTTTTGTGCCTAGGGCAAATTTTTTGCTCTTACCTCTAGAGGTGCAGGAAGGTCAAATGTCATAAGATTGTTACCTTTGCAAGGGTAAAAGGCAGGTCAGCATTCCTGACTGTGACATCAGGGAAGGAAAAGCAATTGTGGGAGTTATAGTTCCTCTCACCAAGAAACAATAGGCCTTTCCGCACTACACTGTAATAGTGCTATTATTCCACTTTCAACATCCTCTGGAATCCGGGGGGTTTGAGGCCCAAGAGCTCTCTGGCTGAGAAGTCTAAATGCTCCCCCTAAACTGCAAACCCCACAATTCCATAGGGTGTGGAAAGCGGAATAATAGCGCTATAACAGTGTAGTGTGGAAAGGCCCAACCTTTCCTCTAAAGACTTCTCTCTTCTGGCAGGCTTACCCAGTTGATTTTTAATTGTACTTGTAATTGCATTTTCAACTGTACTTTTAATGGTGATATATTGAATCATGATATATATTTAATTGTGATCTATAATCGTGATGTATATTAGTATGTTTGTATTAACCATTCTAGGTTTTAGTGTATTTTAATTATGGTTTTTAGTTCTGCATTCTGTACTCTGCCTGGAGGAGAGGAGGGTAATAAATAAAAATTAATTATTATTATTATTATTATTACTATTATTAGAGTCCGCCCTCCACATTTGTGGCTTTGACACTCACGAATTTGATTATTTGCGAGTTCCCCCAACCCCTGCCCCCCCACCTCGGGTGCTTCTTTTTTGGGGGGGGCACCTTCCCTCCCGGCGGCTCCGATCAGGCCACGCAGCCCTTGGGAAAACCCACCTCCGGCCCTCCTCTCCCTCCGACGGTCAGCTGGCCAGCGAAGGCCGGCGCTCCGCCCGAACGCTCCGCGCCCCCAACGGCGCGCCCCCGGCCCCACACGCGCCCGGGGAAGGGGGCGGGCAAGCGCGGCACCCCCGGCCAGCCGCCTCCTCTCCCAGATCCGCTTTAGACCCTGGGCGCCCCCTTCGCAGAGACACACCGCGATTTTGTCGCCTGGGAATTTTTCACTTTTGCGGGGCTCCTGTGTCCCTAACCCACGTGGAGGGCCAAGTGTATTATTATTACTACCACTACTACTACTACTATTATTGCTATTATGATTGTTGCTATTGCTATTATTGTTGTTGCTGCTATTACTTCCTATTATTACTACTTAATTCTCCTCCTCCCTCCCCGCCCCCGCCTTTCCCCCGGCGCCCCCTCACCTGACGAGGTCGAGGAAGGAGTCGACCACCTCCTTGGCCTCGGGGACGTCCTCGGCGGGGTCCCCGAAGAGCTTCGGGGCGGCGGCGCCCTCGCCGGGCCGGACGAGGAAGGCCAGGGCGACGCCGACGGCGGAGGCCAGCAGGGTGGTCAGCAGGAAGAAGAGCATGGCCCAGCCGCCCAGCCGGCCCAGCGCCGCGGGGTCCAGGCTGGCCGCGCCGGCCACCAGGCTGCAGACCACCAGCGGCAGGATGATCATCTTCAGTAGGCGGAGGAGCAGCTCCCCGGGGAAGGAGAAGAGCAGCACCTCGGCCGGGCCCAGGGCGCCGCCGGGCAGCCGCCGCACCGCCAAGCCCGCCGCCACCCCGGCCGCCACGCCGCCCACCGTCAGCAGCACCAGCAGGTTGGCCCGCAGGCAGCCCCGCAGCCGCGCCGCCCCGGCGGAGGGGCCGCCCGCCGGCAGCTCGGCCGCCGCCGGCGCCTCGCCCACGTCCCCGTTGGAAGCGCCCTTGGCGCCCGCGGCCATCGCGGGAGAGGGGGCCCCGCTCCGCGGCCGCGCGGGGGATGCGGCGGGCGGGCTCCGGGGGCGCGTCCGAGCCTCGGCGCCGGGCCGAAGCTCCTTCTTCTCCCCGCCGCCCCCCGCTACTTAAGGAGGAGGCGGTCTCCCCCAAAAATCGAGTCCGGTTTTGCAAAGCCGAGGCCACCGAGGGATCGCGGAGCTGATGCAACGGCTGGATCTCGGGCGGCGGGGCAGGTCGAAGACTTCGCGCCGAATCGGGGCTGCTTCCCGCTTAAGGAGAAGACGACCCGCCCGAAAAGCGAGCCCGAAGGGAATCCAAAGTTTCTTAAAGTCGAGGCAACGGGTTGGGAAGAAGATGCAGCGGCCGGACGTCGAAGCCTTTGCGCCGGACCGAGGTTTTTGCCTGTCTAAGGCGACGACGATCTTCCCCAGAAATTGAGTCCAAAGAGAATTCTAAGTTTTTTTTCAAAAAAGTCGAGGTGAGTTAGCGATGGATGGGGAAGATGATGCAATCGCTGGATTTCGGGAGGGCAGTTCGAAGCCCTTGCACCGAAGCGAGGTTTGCTTGTTTTTTTTTAAATCTATAATATAGGAGAGAGGGAAAAAAAGAATCTCCCCCCAAAAAATCGAACCCAAAGAGAATTCTGATTTTTTTACAAGCCAAGGTCATGTAATTATTTCAGGCTTTCAAAGTGGAAGACTCTTCGGAATGAAGGAAAAAAGAAAGGGAGGGGGGGAATCGGTCCCGGTTTTTTTCCCCCCCAGAGGATCCCTTTTGCAGCTCGGTGGATCTCCAAGCAGATCTCCCCTCGCTTCCTCTCTCTCTGTCGCCCTGGGATCCGCTGGAGAGTCCGAGGCGGCGCTTCAAGGAACTGATCCCGGGAGGCGAGTTTCGTCCGCCCGCGGCTCCGACTTCCACGTGGCTCCGACTTCCACGTGGCCGCCCCGGCTCCGGCCGCGCCTCCTCTCCGCCCCGCCCGAGCGCTCCCCTCCGCGGCCAGGCGCGCTCTGCGAGGGCAGCGCCTCCGGCCGCCGCTTTTCTTCCCCTCCCCTCCCCAAAGGACCGCCCCCTGCCCCCCCCGAAAAAGTAGTAAAGGTAAGAAATAGCGGCATTCGATTGGCCGGAGGCTGATGTCGTCATCCTGGTAAATTAAGAGCGGGGAGGGTAGGTAAGCGGTCGGAAGGACGGGCTCGGAACGAAAGACGTGGAGCGCTCCGTGACGTCGCACTTGCGGAGGGGCGGGGCCAACCCCAGGGCGGCTTTGCGGGGTTTCCCGCCCAAATGCTCTTCCTCGGGGGGGGGGGGCGTTGCCTCGGTTCGGGCGGTGGAAAGGCGGGGGCGCGGAAGGCGGGTTATTTCATCTCGTCGACCACCGTTAGATGTATGCCATATCCTATTTTTATATTGTTTCATCCTGAGAAAGGAGAGTCAGGGTGGAGTAACACCACACATACGGGCCTAGCTGCATTTACAGGGCCTCTGGCGAATAAGTTCCCTTTTTGACAGCGATTTTGTGCCCGCCTGGCCCCCACTTTTTTTCTTCTCCTCTGTCTAGCCAGAAGTCTTCTTAGCAGCATCCGCACGGGGACGGTGGTAAAGGAGAAACGGAGAAACAGACTTCGGGTACTGGGTTGCAGCGTCAGTAAAGCGGCGGCGGCGGAGGCCGTTTCCACGCTAGACTGTCACGGCGCTCTTATTGCGCTCGCAACGTCTTACGGGATCCTGGGGTTTGCGGTTTAGGGCGGGGCCTTTGAGGCTGCAGAGCCCAGGATTCCGTGGGATGTTGAAAGCGGAAAAATAGCGCTGTGAGAGGCTAGTGCAGAAATGGCCTGAGACGTACATGTACACCTGTATGTGATCAACCCTTTAAATATTTTGGACTACAGTTCCCATCAACACACCCCAGCAACCATCGCTGCTGTCTGGAAAGAGGAATTGTAATCCCGTACTGCGACAGATTTCGAAGACACCGAGTTGGAGAGGACCAGAATTGCCAGTCTGTACTCTGACCTCATTAAATTCGGAGGAGCATCCTTCTTGCTCAATTATATCTTGCCTTTGCACTCACGTTCTCCAGATTCTTGCATATTAGGTTACTGATTTTTTACACAGATCCAGTAGGTCAGCGTCGTCTCAATACAGCAGATTTGGGAACCGCGGGAGAGTCGCTTTCTGTATGCCGGTGCAAGGAAGCCGGGCAAAATAGCTGCCTGCCAATTTTTGCCTATGAAAATGTGCATTGAAAAAAATGCCTTCCAAGCAAGCCGCGCTCCGGGCGGAAATATTTCCTCCGCGCACAAATTAGGTAGGCAGAACACTGGGTTTTTGTATTTGGTTATAGATCTGCCAGGTCATCGTGTGCTTTTGGACGGCACTTCGGCACTTCATTAGCAAACCATTATTCTGCATTTTTTTTTCTCCGTGTTTGTTCCCTTGATAAATAATTTGCTTTCACCGTTGCTACAGTCCTGTTAAATGGAAACAAAAGGAAACAAAGCATTTGCCGTGACACTATCATTTAAGTGAAAAAATACAGGGTTAGATCAAATTTTAATGCCAACTGGAGTAGGAACTTTAAAACGCATGCATCGTGCCGGCAGGGGTAAACCTATTGAAGAGGGGGAGACTTGCGAGTCACCTTTTAAGTAAATCCTGTTAATGTTGATGGATTAATTCTGACAGGAACTAAAATTGCATGTAGCTCGCAGCTTTATAACGTGGTGCTTTGAAATATGAACCTGCACAAATTTTGGGATCCTCAGGAGAGGGCTTTCTTTCTCCCCTGCCCACCTTCGCGGGTACGGTTGGTGAGGCCGTGGAAGAGCATCTGCCCCCAGGATGTGGAACTCTCTGCCACCGGAGGCTGGGATGGCGCCGTCGTTTGTGTTGCCCTAGAACTTCAGAAGACCCGGGTTTGATTCTCAGTTCAACGGTGAAAGCCCGCCGGGTGCCTGCGCTGAGTCATACTCTCTCAGCCTCAGAGGAAGGCCGTGGGAAACCACCTCTGAAGCAAGTTTGCAGGAAACCCCTGTGACCGTTTTGTCTTAAGGTTGCCATGGGTTGGAAGCGAGCTGAAGGCACACGACAGCAACAAAGCCCTTTTTATTTCAACAAAATTAATGGAGTGTGTACTTTAATGGGGTGTGCCACACTTCTGTTGCTTTTCACGTTTTAAAATGATTTTATATTTATAGATTCAAAGTTGATCATTTGAAAAACCTTTTTTATTGCTAATTTTAATTCATGCAGCTGTGCTTGAGTTTGTGGGGTGAGCTGCCTTGGAGAAAAGTTGGAATAGCGATAAAATAAAGCAATGAGTGTCACCATGAATTAGCACATTGTGTCGATGAAAAATTTGCTTATCATTTACTGCAGAATGATTCAGCATGTTTTGCATTGCCACCCATAAACCGGCACCTCTGGCCCAGTGGCCTCCTCGGAATCATTTGCTTCAAGTCGGATACAGCTCAGTAAGCGTTCCCAGTTCGTTCCCAAGACGTTCCGCAGGGGAGGGATCCTCCTTGGCGCCGCCGCCATCCCGCGCTAGTTTGGGGCCTTCTCGGTGGCTGCTCCCACCCTTTGGAATCCCTTTCCGTGGGAGGCTAGGCTGGCCCCTCGCCCGCCCTCCTTCTGCCGGCAGGCAAATGCCTCTTCGTTTGTGCAGGCTCTCCGTGTGCAGGCACTTGTCGGACGGCTTCTTCTGGGCAGGGTGTGTCCCGTGTTCTTAACCTTTGTGTGCTTTTCAATTATTTTACACAGTTGTTTAGGGCAACAAAGGGAAATAAGAAGTCATCAGAAGATGCTATTATATTTAATAACTGCAGCAAGGTTGCCATATGCGCAGCACTGGGAAGAAAAGAAATATGTTGGTATCGAAGAATGGAAGTTAAAAGTTCTGGATATGATGGAGATGGAAAAAGTAGCGTCTTCCTTGAAGAATAAATCTATCCAGAACTTTGAGAAAGAATGGAAAGGAGTATTGGATTGGGTAAGGATATAAATGTATAAGAAATCAAAGAAGAAATAACGGAATTGTTCTTCTGCATCAATAATGCAATTATGTAATTGTTCTTCTCTCTGTAAAATGGGAATCATGTTTGTATGGAATGGAAATAAACAATCTCAACTGGAAGATTTAAGCATGGAAGTCGGGGGGGGGTATTTTCGAGAGTAAACTTTTAATAAAAATTGCTACAAAAAAAATTGATTTTGTACAGTTTTTAATCTCCCATTTTAACATGCTGGTTTTAATTATGTTTAAAATGGTTATTGTTTGTAGTGTTTTTTTGTGGACGGTCTTGAGGCCCCCTTCGGGAGAAAGTGGGCATATACATTAAATTAAATTAAATTTTATATTTCCGAGAACCTGGTACCTTTCTGGGACATTCCACAACTTTAAAAAAATAAAAAACTTCTTCAGGTTTGGTGATGTGCTAGTCTAAAAAACTTGCAAAGAGAGTGCTGGGTGCTTCTGTTCTGAAAACATTGTAGGGTAGGGATGTGTCATGGGACACCACATGGATTCATGCTTCTTCTTTTCAAAATCAGTCCGAGATGCAGGGGGAAGCAATAGACAAAGCCAGCTCCAGAGGGCAAGAACATCTTTGTTCCCCTTTTTTGGAAAGTCCAGCGATTTCTTAGCTTCCCTAAAGTTAGACGTTGGTCAGAGTCTGGCATTCGGAGAGCTAATGCGGGGGAATGGTTTCGATGTTGGACTGGCACTCGTGAGATGGAAGTTTCTACTACCCGTTGAGCCATGAAATTCACTGCGTGGCCTTCGGCCAGTCGCTCTCACTGTGGCCTCCCTCACAGGGCTGTTGTGAACATGCAATGGGGAAAAAGAAGACTCCGTATGCCACTTTACTATACCTTCCAACATTTCACCGATGCAAACCGGGAAACATGTGGCAAATGACATCCAAATATGCTCAAGATGGCAAAAGGTATTAATGAGCAAAAAATACACAAACTGGAAGAGGCGGCAGCCGTTTGCTTTAGCCTGAGCCTGATTCTGCCCCTTTTCCTCTTCTCTCCCTACCACCGCATGAACCGAGTGCAGACTACGTCTGCACTGGGAACTCAGTTTGCAGCAACCGAAGTAAGCGAAAGGAAGAAAGTGAAGGAGGACATAAAAACAGGGACGTGTTAAAGGGAACTGAAAAAGTGTGACAGCAGAGAATTAATCAGGACGGTCCGTGTCAAATCGTGACAGCTGGAGGACATGCCTGATTATCAATGGCCAATATCCAATTATCACTGTGGTCGTTTCCACACTAGACTGTTATAGCGCTATTATTCCGCTTGCAACATCCTATGGAATCCTGGGGTTTGCAGTTTTGGGAGGGGCCGTCCGGCCCCTCCCAAAACTGCAAACCCCAGGATTCCATAGGATGTTGCAAGCGGAATAATAGCGCTATAACAGTCTAGTGTAGAAATGGCCTGTCAGAGTTAACCCACTGAATCAATTCAAACTTGGTAGATCGATTTGTTGTCATTGCTGTTGTTGCTGGGTGCCTTCAAGTTATTTCCAAACTTATGGCAACCCTATTACAGGGTTTTCTTGGCACGATTTGTTCAGAGAGGGTTTGCCTTTGCCTTCCTCGGAGGCTGAGAGAGTGTGACTCGCAAAAGCTCACCCGCAAGGTTTCCCTGGCTAAGCGAGGATTTGAAAGCTGGTCTCCAGAGCTCAGACCACTACCCCACGCTGCCTCTTTGGTAAATCAATACTTGCCTCCATTTCATCGATTCAGTCTGAATCTGTTTTAGTTGGAACTGGCCCTAGAATGAGATCAGGGAGAACTAAAGTATCTGAAACCAGAAATTGTTTTGCTAGGAGTATTAGGACAATCTGTATATATTAAAACAGGACATCAATATTTAGTAAACAATTTATTAATTATACACCATAATTTAATCACAAAGTGAGTGTTGCTAAGGCTATTTGGACAATCTGTAAATACAAAATAATTGGGACAGCAATGTTTAGTAAACAGTTTGTTAAGCACAGGATGTAACCTAACCTCAAAAGAATGTGTTGCTAAGGAGTTTTGGACTCTCTCTCTCTCTTTCTCATTCTATATATCTATATATGAGACTTTCATGTTTAGTAAGCAATTTGTTAATTACAGGCCAAATCCTAATTACATATCTGTCATACTGGATGAAATGCAAAATTCATCCACTGTGGAAGATTAACATTAATTAGTAGTGGTTAACATTACTCATTGTAAAAGATTTTGGGGAAAACAGTCAACTTTTACAGACCATTGTCTGCCTTACTTGTTCTACTAGAACCAAATGAAATCATGTATATGTGCTCAAGGTATAAAATATATAATATATTTTCTAGGTGTAGCAGGCTAAAATATATCCAAACCCTCTGCTCAGGACCCACTGTGCTTCTGCATTATAAAACCATCTCCTTTATATAGCTGGTAATTTTAGACCCTGGCTTCTTGGTCATCCATACCCTGAAGAAAAGGAGATCTCTTGCAAACTCAGCAAGAGACACTCTTCTGCCTCCTGCCAACTCATGCTGATCTCCAAATATATATTCCTAGAATCTTGGGAACAACCATTGAAGAAAGTCATGGAAGAAGATGCAACAGCGGGGTTACAGCGAAACATGAAGAAAACAAAAATAATGACCACAGACGATTTACAGAACTTTAAAGCAGACAGCGAAGAGGTGGAAATGGATAAACATTTCCTATATCTTGGCTCAGTTGTTAATCAAAATGGAGACTGCAGTAAAAAAACAAAAACAAAATCGGAAGTCACATGAGGCAAGTAAATTGCAATTGCAGGAGAGTAATAGCATCTTTGGCTGGGACTTATCACGGGATCTCCTTTCTCTTCTGCTGTTCTCCCGGTGGTGGACCATTTGAAAACTGTTTCTTTTATTCACACAAAAAAAAATCTGTCAGTGACATGAAAAAGAAATGCTTTCCAAACGGTCTCTCACAGTTTGGAACAACAGAAGAGGAACAAGATAGCACAAGAAATACCAGCCAAAGACACAATTATCCTTTTGTAACTGCAATTTAGGCTGTTTCTGCACTAGACTGTTATAGCGCTATTATTCCACTTGCAACATCCTATGGAATCCTGGGGTTTGTAGTTTCGGGAGGGGCCGGCCGGCCCCTCCCGAAACTGCAAACCCCAGGATTCCATAGGATGTTGCAAGTGGAATAATAGTGCTATAACAGTCTAGTGTGGAAATGGCCTTACTTGACTCAGTGTGATGTCATAGGACTGGGAAAGGTAGCTATGAAGGAGCTAGACAAGATTCTTAATTGTAAAGATATATCACTTAATAACTATTTGGAAGAAAAGTGGGATACAAATTTAATGAATACCTAAGTCAGGATTGCCAATGGCATTGTATTTGTGATTTCTTTCTATGGTTCTGAAAGCTGGAAAGGGAAGAATCCTGACGGGAACAGGATTAAATCATCTGCAATGTGGTGCTGCTGGAGAGTTCCATTGATGCCATGGACTTCCCAAAAGACCAATAAATGGTCCCCAGACCAAATCAAGCCAGAATTCTCCCTAGAAGCCAAGATGAGTAAGCGGAGACTGTCATACTTTGGACGTATCATGAGAGGATAAGACTCAGTCTCAGATTCTCAGAATTTCCAGGATTCTTGCAGTTCCAAAGGCTTTGATGCTGAGACACAGATACACATCAGTAGGGTCTAGTGGTAAAAAAGCAAGGACAAAGGGCTGGCTGAAGAAGAGGGAACATCACCAAATTATCCAAGTTCAAAAGTGTGTTGCATCTCTTTTCTGGAAACCATCGCTTGGCACGTCGGCAGGTCAGCTTGCCGATTTGCTATTAATGAGAAAAATTCATTGCTCATTAATTTAAAAAAATGCAGAGCCTTGCCAGGCAGACATTTTCATGCACGTAGCTTTTTCAAGGCCGCCGCTTCTGTTCTCAAGGCTTGGCTGAATCCAGCAACATGCAAACGCTTGGACCGTATGAATCTTGATCTGGAAATTTAGAAACTGGAAGGACAGATTGGCAGCCATCTGCCTCATTAGGAGATGCTTCCAACTTAGGAGTGCCTTTGTTGTTCAAATTGCTAGTGATGACCTATAAAGCCCTGGGTGGCTTGGGCCCGGGATATTTGAAAGACTGTCTATTTTGTATTTTGTACGATGTGGATTTTTTAGCTGTAACTCTTTCAACTTTTGCAAGGCGCCTTGGGTCCCAGACTGAGAAAAAGGCAGGAAACAACAATAACAGAAAATTCATCATCATCATCATCATCATCCCATCTAAGAACAGGATGCACAACCTACAGAATGAGGGCATTTAGAGATCAGTACCCTGGATAGTTCATAAGAACATCTCCCAGTGGTCTACAGGGTCTACCTGAAACCTCACAGCAGGATTGCTGAGTGGAAAGTCGAAAGCCAGGACTCATCAAATAGAAGTCTCCAAAATGCTCCCCGTTTTCTGTGCGGGGAAGATTGAGGCAGAGATCTCAATGCATGCTTGAGATGGCTCTGACCACAACCTGGTTAGCTCTCGAGCCTGTTCTAAAACCATTGAATGCTTGAATGCTTAAACCTGCTGTTAAGCTCACTTAAGTCTGCTCTAAATCTGCTCTAAGTTCTGGTGAGTGCTTAAGCACGCTCTAAAGCTGGTGAGTTTAAACACCTGTTCTAAAACTGTCGAACGCTTAAGCCTGGTTTAAACCTGGTAAGTGCACAAGCCTGTTCTAAACTGGCGCGCACTTAAGCCTGCTGTTAACCTGATGCGTGTTTAAGAGGGAGAATGCCTGGGTACTAGCAAGAGTTCCATCACAGAAGGAAAGGAACAAGAGACCAGAGATGTCGTATCTCATATATAGACCATAGAAGCCTTTTGCTTCTACCTCTAGATATAATTTCCCAGAAGCCTCAGAAAATCTAAAGGACATTTTCTGGGGAAGAGCGGATATCTGCCAGCCAGCACGGAAGCAGAGAGAGACAGAGATGGGTGTCTTTGGGACGTTTCCTTCCTGGCCTGAGCTTCGCTTTGCCACATCACTCCCGGGAGGCAGGAATATCAGGAAGCGGAGGCAGGAGAGAGCCTGCACTTGCCTAATTGCCCCCGTTCTCACGATAATTACAAAATCTACCTCTTAATTACCAGCTTTGCCTTAGCTTGGGGGACAACAAAAATTTCCTCCACAAGACATAGCAAGAGGTAGTTGCCTTAATTATTCCTCATTGTAGGAGCGGCAGAGGGGGTGGAAGAACGCGCACAAACAAGCCACGGGGCAGCGGCGGGGCCGGCAGCCTCCTCTCCCGCCTGGGCGCACCCCCTTGATTGGATCCTTGCGGTCTCTGGCCTCCGATGTGAGGACGACGCTCCAGGCCAGAAAGGCTCCCTTGTCTTTGATGGAAGGGACTACAGAAAGGGAAAATTAAACCCCAGCCGTGCCCTGTAATCACCAGCCTAACCACACACGCGCTTCCCCATCCTATAAAGTCATCAAGCCAGGGCAGAGTTCGAAAGCCAGAGCCTGCAAGAGGCTTCTCGGAAAAGAAAATGTGGGCGTCGAGATTGGTTTTATTGCCCAGGAATGCTGGTCCCATCAGGAACAGTTGGGTCTTGTTGCAACTGGCTTCTGAAGGGAGGATGTAATGATTCCCTAGGAGTATATTAATGCCTAGAGGGCCTTGGATCGAGTGTGGGTGCACCTAAGAACATGAGGCGGATTGTTGCAGAGTTTGGAAAAGTCACATGCTAACAAAGTCACTTTGGCTCCACTCACACTACACGGTTATAACACCTTGGTGCCATTTTAATGTCCGTTACCACCTGCTCTGTAGTCCTGGGATTTGTAGTTTGATGAAGGGCTAGTATTCCAAATTCGAGAGAATTCCAAATCCCTCATGAAGCTACAAATCCCAGAATTCCGCAGGAGGGAGCCATGGCAGTTAAAGGGATATGCTGCACGCTTACAGCACTTTGATTCCATTTTGACTGCCATGGATGCATCCTGTGGAATCCTCAGTGAGAGATTCAGTTCTTAAGCATCTCACAGAGCTACAAATCCCAGCGTACCCTAGGATGGAGCCTAAGCTGAAGTGGTGTCAAGTTGCCGGAACTGTGCATTGTGAAATAAATCTTTGTTCCAATCGCTACAACGCTTTTGAAATAAAGCCTAGTTATACCCTTCTTATAAAAAAAAAAAAGAGAGGTAATTTGTTATTAATTATTTCAAGGCTCTGGAATTCTCTTGGTATTCCTTGGCCACGTCAGCTCTGTTTTCAAAATATAAGCACTCCTTCCGTATCCCTATTTCCTTTACAACCCCGGGGCCATTCAGACTGTTAAAAATGTCTCCTTTCAATATAATTTTGAGGAAGTTATTCCAACGGTAAACCAAGCTCGTCTGGCTCCATTCCCCCTGAAAACACCTGTGTGTGAATTTTCTCACTGGGGAAAACAGGTTTTGCTGACCTTCGGCCTTGGCGTATCACTTGCTCCAGAGCGGAAGGGTCGCCTCCTGGCATTGTGACCACCGTTTGCTCGGTCGGCTTCGTTCGGTGGTGACGCAGGCTCTTTTGTTCTCGTGCCCTTCTCGCTTGTTGATCTTTCCAACAAAGGGCCGACTCTGAGTGTGGTTTGCAAGGTGTGCAGCTGGCGTGGCGGCTCCGGTACCTGCCTCTGCCAGCTACGGGGAACTTACTTCCACATCGGACCAGTGTGTTCTGTCGGTCCGTGCCAGCGACTCGGTAGCTCTACGAGGGATTGCGGCTGATCGGTCCAGCTTTATATCTGTGTCAGCTTTCAGACGTACGAATATGCCGCGGCCCCCGAGATTTCGCAGATGAAAAACGGCCACGTGGCCAAGCAAAGTCAAAGCGTGGGCAAGATGGTAGAAGCTATTGATGAGGAAGGACAGATGAGCCGGGAGAGGCTGCAAGGATCTGTTTTTGCCTGTTGCGTCTCTTCCACCTCATTTTCTTCCTATTCTTCCTCCTTCTCCCTCTCTTCCTCCTCCACTCTTCGGGCTACACGACATGTCTCAACATCCTTGCCAGAGTCCTTTTACTGCCAGATTACCTGCATTTCACAATGCTTAACCCTTCCCATTGTTTTGGGAACAAGTTTTGGCTAATACAGCCCAAAGCTGTTTTTCTTTTTTATGTGTCTTTTAAATTTCTACAATAGCACGCACCCGTCAACACTCCGCTTATGAATTTTGGGGCACGCCTGTGCCAGGCTCTCATTTTGGCAACCGAGAATCGCGTCCTGGGGCTTGCCAACCCCACGACTGGCCTCACATTACCGAAAGGACTGTTTCCCCTGCCAAATGGCCCTGCCCTAGGTTTCCCAGTATTAAATGGGAAGTGAAAGAATGTAATAGCTCTTGGTGCTAAAAAGATGTACTGGAAGATATATAGTTGTTGTAGGGTGTAATTATCGACAGATAAAAAAAAATCTGCAGCTTGTAAAATCACAGGTGGTGTGTACTCTTCGGTACTTTAGAGTCAGCATAATTGCATTTCTAAAGACCCATAAGCAAAGTTTGGAAGTAAAATATTGAAAATAACATCGTTACCTGCAACCCACGCTCTCTTTTAGTAACAAGGCCGTAGGTCACTTTTATTTTTGTTTTGTAAAATATTTCAAAGATATTAAAAACAAAAATAAAAAAACACTTTAACGTATTTTTATACATTTTTATTAGCAGTTTACATAGTATAATAGCAAATTATCCCCTACCCACCTTCCTCAACCATAGAAAACATTGCATGATTCAAAGCATAATTAGACAATTACTATCAAAGACAAACAACAGCAACAGACTATAATCAATACGCAAGGAGGTTTAATCACGATAGCTTGCAAAATATCGTATAGTTCAATGGTGGGCCATTGGAAAAAAAAATAGACCATTTGCTGTATCAGATAACTAAAGAAGCCCTGGTCCAGTTGATGCTCTGTCATACAGGATTCAGAGTCCCCGTGGCTCACTAGGAAGTTTGGGAAGTTTTTTTTCTCTTTAAATCATAACTCCCAAAATTGCCTTTGTGCCACGGCCGTGGTCGTGCCGATTGGGACTTCCTGGGAGCGGTAGTCCAAAAAAATCAACATTTATAAGCTCTAGTCCACCGCTACTAACACTGGTCTGTCCTGTGTCTTTTCAGTCAGGCGTGGTCGGTGTCTGCGCCGCTGTTACCTCTCGGACTCATTGCATCAGCCAGTCAAGGAAGCGAGAGACCCAGGACCAGGGCTGGCTGAGGGCTGAAGGAACAAAAAGGCCCCTAGAGCGGCAGAGGGACGAAATAGCCGTCTCGGTTGCATCAGTCGCACTCTTGAGATCTGCGGCACGACATCCACGGGGAGGCAGCTGAGCTAGTCTGTCCGGTTTCGCTCTCCGAATCCGCTTCTGCTCCTCTGCACAGCTGTGGTTCGCTGTGGTCAAAAGTAGAACGAGAACAGAGGATGTTGTGACGTAAGGTCGGTGGCTCCGCTATCCAGAGAGCGCCCACGAGTAGAAAGGGAGGGGGATATACAGCGAATAATCAAGCAAACAGTAACGTTTCTGCCTTTTGTCCATTTAAGAAGAAATTAGAGAGGTTTCTGTTCATGACGGAGAGAAAAGTCTTCAAGCTGTTGCCCTAGGAGAAGGGCTATTTTTAAAATATAGCTATGTCTTTCGAGAGTACCAGCCCATCTTTGGCACTATCTCCACTTTTCCCAACGTGTTGGGCTACAGCTCTCCTAAATCTGCAGCCAGTTGTAATGCTTCCAGTTACGCTGCAGCCAGTTATAATGAATCGTCTATTGCATGGGTGTCACAGACTCCCATTTTATCTTCACAACCATGCCCTCCAACTGGTTGGGATTGATGAGAGTCGAAATTCGACACACCAAGACCGTGCAAAGTTGCGAGGAAGCGGTACTAGTATTGGATCAAGAATCTGCAAAGTTCTCTGAGCTTCTTCAGTGTGAGGGTTGCCAGTTTTTTTCCGGACGTCCTCCTCTGACTTTTGACAGTAGTAGCCTGTAGATAGGAAGCTGATCAAATTGCACTTGTGGTAAAGACAAAGTTAAAACCTCACCTAATTTCTGCACAGCGGGCTGCTGTTATCCTTCTCTCACCAAGCGAATTCTGAACAGGTCAGCCTGGCCTGGGACAGGGGAGATCTCTGGAATATCTGACTAGCGTCCGGAGGACCGAGAGGATCTTGCTTTCCTCTGTAATTAGAAGAAATGAGCTGTGAGTTTGGCCGTTTCCGCACTAGCCTGTTGTAGCGCTACGATTCCACTTTCAACATCCTATGGAATCCTGGGGTTTGCAGTTTCGGGAGGGGCCGGCCGGCCCCTCCCGAAACTGCAAACCCCAGGATTCCATAGGATGTTGAAAGTGGAATCGTAGTGCTACAACAGGCTAGTGCGGAAATAGCCTTTGTCAGGCATGGCTCCCTGAGTTAGGTGCGATTGCTACAAGGCCCGAGGGCAATCCCGAGGCATTTTGCAACCGGCAATGGTACCCGGAGCCAGCGTGGTGTAATCGAGCATCGGAATACAACCCTGGAGACTAGAGTCTGATTCCCCAATTGGCCACGGAAACCCACCTTGGGCAAATCGCACACTCTCAGAAAACCCAGTTATATAGGTTCACCTTAGGACATCCAAAAGTCAGAAATGACTCAAAGGCACACAACAACGACACAATGGCGCCCAAGTTCCAATGGCAGAACTGGCAGCAGCATCCTGAGCTGATATGTCATGGCAAAAGGTTCCGGAGGTCTAGCATCTACCCGCTTTGCCTGTAACGTGGTGTGATAGACCAGTAAAAAAATAAAAATAAAAGAGCCCTGAAACCAGCCCTCATTTCGACACCTGTCTGAACGGTGTATTGATGCCTCCCCGCACGTAAACTGCACCCCTTCATAAAGAATCAAAGGGGTGTGAAAGGACAAGCCAAGGATGAGTAGCGCTTGTTTCTTCCCACCAGTGACTGCAGGACTATTCCTTGCTAATATTTCTTTTTTTAATCATTTTATTCAAATTCAAATATAAAACATGCAATTGTAACTGTAAACGTAAATATAATATTTTTGATCTTCCACACTGACCTAGGTTTCGTTTTCAATATCTCTTAACATGCTTATGTTATTGTACTACATTTTACTGCTAATATCACTTGCTGGTTCTTGCAGTTCCATCTCCCTATTCAAGTTCCATGATATATCTCCAGTAGCCCCCTCATAGATTATCTTAAATCGTGAATCACAGATTTCCATCTGATGGTACCCAGCAATTACCCGTTACAGTTTGCCATTCTTTTTGTATCTCATCGTCTGATTTCCCTTTTAATCTCTGAGAGACCAAGTCAGCATTTTTATTTTCAACAAGTGTTCCCCACCGTTGTTCTGTTGTGGGTATTTGCTGAGTTTTCCAAAACTTTGCAGATTCAATATGGGCTGTTGTTATATTTCTTGCTAAGATTTCAAAGGGTGGCGATCCTTCAGCGGCAGAGAAACAAGGAAACGGATCTTTGAACTCCATGCCCCGGCCACATTTATCCTCCTTGAAGGTCACGCTTGTAGTGCTGCACTGACGTTGGAGCCTTCTGTAAACAAAATAAGCGTCACAATCTCTTAACCAGAACTGGCTGTTCAAGCAACTTTGCTACAGAGCTGCAACTCTTTGGAACGGATGTCCCGGGAAAAAGGAGAAGGGTGCTGGTTGGTGCAATTTGAAACCCCCTGGGCTCATCCAAGACTCCCCTTTCAAAAGAAATAATCCTATCCCTCGTACTGAATCAGCCCTTAGGTAACTAAAACGAGAGCTTCTTGGTACAGCTTGGGAGCCCACTTTTCCTGGATTACAAATCCCCAAATCCTCCAGCTAGCAGGGCTGATGGAGAAGGATAAGCCGTTCCTAACTGGAATAACTAGTATGCTGGGAAGAGTCCTATAGGCCCAGACAAAAGATCCCCAAATTCAGAGCAAACTATTTTGGATGACTGGGGAATTATGGGAAATGTAGTTCCGAAGAAGATGACATTTCATAGCTCTGGGTTTCTCGTTTGCCAGCTTTTGGAACAGAGCCGTTAACTCTAGAGAAAAAGGGCTTATTCCCAATCAAGTATATGGGGGAGGAAGGAGGGCCGAAGGGTAGCGCTGGAGGAGAGTCCTATGGATGCTCCGGACTGCCAAAGTGATCAATAAATGGGTCTGAGAGCAAATCAATCCTGGACCCTCCTGAGAAGCCAAAATGACTAAATGGAAGCTATCATAGTTTGGGCATATCATGAGACAATGTGAGTTATGGGGAAAGATTATAATGCTTGGTTAAAGTGGGAGGCGGTAGGAAAAGAGGTGGACAGACTCAGTCAAGGAAGTCCCAACCGTGAGCTTGCAAGACCGAAGCAGGGCTGTTGATGATGGCAGATTGTCTCTTGCTCTTTGGGTGACCACAAATTAAAGCTTATTTGATGGCAATTACAGCTGGGAGGAGGAAGCTCTGTTGTTTGATGTGAGCAAAGGGCACCTGATGTATGCTCAGAGGCCATTCCTGTTTTCTGTCCTGCCTCTTCCTCCATAAAATGCCCGTGGCACTTTACAGACTAACAAAATTTATGACAGCGTGAGCTTTCGAGAGCTGGCTTCGTGTCCAGTTTTTATAACTGTCGCGCTCCCCTTCTGCATCCTTTTCTGTCACACTGGCCCCTTGCTCCGAAATCCAGGCAAAGTTCACCTTGCCAGCTCTGTTTCTTTGAGCTGCAAGGTGTTATGGTGGCCTTCTACCGCATCGCCACCTTTCCATGGCACGCTGCTGGGAGGCAAGAGGCTATACCGCTGTTAGGGTCTCCCACGTCAGACAGCCTTTTGCTGGCACTTTTGCAGGCTAAAAGTGCCAAACAGCGGCAGCAGTAGTGTGGGATGGCCTAGGCAGAGAGCACCTCTGAGACAATGGCAGTGGCACCATAGCTATTTCTAACGGAGCTGGAATTGTGCAGAAAGAGACGAGCCGCTTTTGAATGTCTTTTACCGTGAAAAAACACACAAGACCATCCAAAATGAAGCAAGAAATGGTGCCGGAAGATGAGACTCCTCGGGTCACGAGGCACTCAACTGGCTACCGGGGAAGAGCGCTATGAGTAGCACCGTGGCTAAGGATGTAAAGGGACTCAAGCCAAAAAGATGCCCAGTTGATATGCTCAGATCTGAAAGTCCAAAGCTACACGATGCATATAGCGGCGATGTAGACTCGAGCCGATAGACTTGGACTCGAGTCGGACTTAAGTTGCTTCAGTGACTCGACTCAGACTCGACTCAGACTCGACTCGGCAATAAATGATGCACTGACTCGACTCGAGATTTGTATATTTTTAATGACTGACTCGATGCCCTTCGTTCAGTAATATAACACGTTCATCCAGAAATCTTACAACTTTGAACAAGGTTGCCATCTCTTTTTGCCTACTAGTCACGTGACAATCTCTCTCAAGCCCAAAGTGTGGGCACATTTCTCAGAAGGGAAGAGCAAACAGGTTAGGCAAGGGCCTTGAGGTCTGCTCAGCAGCCTGTCCCCGCTGCATATCGGAGGAGCCTCCTAAAACGTTTCCTAAGAGCAAAAGACAAGACTTGCCCCCAGAGCTCAGGGTGCATTTCTCAGAGAGGAACGGCAAGTGTGTTAGGCAACGGGCTTGAGGAGGAAGGATCCTTCCTTCTAAATCTTTTGACTCGTCAGTAGTGGGGAGTAAGATAAGATCGTATTCTCCACTTCCAAAGCTGCAGATAACAAAATTGCAAACGTGGAGAGTCAACTCAGCTTAAATTGTTAAAACTGAATTTCTTTCACTCTGTCCAATAATTCTGGAATTTTGGTTGGACTACAAGACTTAAATACATCACTGGCATATAGTTAGCCACAGCTACCCTGAGTTTGCAAGACCTTAGCAGGGTTGCTCATGACAGGGCATTGTAGTGGTCTCTTGTTCATAGATTGAAACCAGCGACGAATAACAAAGCAACGCAGTAGACCTGAAGTCTTATTAAGGTTATGCATGGGGCAGCCAGTGCCTTCGCAACGGACAGGCCATTTGATCTTTAATTTTTTTTTAATGTTTTAATTGTTTTTATACTTCTAATGTCTTTTAAGTTTTTGGAAGCTGCCTTGGGTCTCATCTTGGGAGAAAAGGCGGCATAGAAATTCAGTAAGTAAATAAATAGGCCTACAACTCCCCTGTGTGCTGGTTGGAGATGATGGGGGTGGTAGGTCAATACATCCAGAGTTTGCCAGGGTCCAAGGAGGCTGCTGTAGAAATTTAGGTCCTAAACACAGCATTTCTTTGCTGAAAGGCGTAGGATGGAGCAGTCTGGGCATGAAAGCCTGCCCCCTTGCGGTCACTGACAAAAGGTGACTCCTTAGCTCAGTTGAACTTTAGGGCTGGTCACCAGGCTGGGACAGCTGGCTCATGCCCAGTTAAGGCTCAGGGCAGCTCTATTTTACTGTGTCATTGACCTAATTCATCATCATGAGATAGCCATCGCAGTGCAAAAGCAAACAAGGATGCAATTTGCAAGCCCTTCGCCCTTATGACCAGTCTAAAAGCCTTGGGACCCACCTGTTTATACACTGCTTTAGAATAAGAATTTATATATATACCTATATATATGTGTAGAGAGAGAGAGAGAGAGAGAGAGGGAGGGACAGAGTGTGAGAGTGAGTAGGTATCACTTTGACCTTGGAAGGTTCTAGGATTGCAGGCAAACAGATCAGAGGTGTAACCAAACCCTCATGGCATTAGGCTCGTGATGCAGATTTCTCTCTTGCACACAGGAGTCATTTAAGTATTGGGGTGAGAGGTATGTCCTAGCAATAAAATTTTGTTGGTATGCGTGTATACTTGTCAGGTTCTGCAGTAACTTTCCCACCCACATGCTCCAGGAGCAAGTATGACCAAAACCTCTGTTGCTACCAAGGAAGTTTGGGCTAAGTCGCTGGTTACCAAGAACAGGGAAGAATTCACTTCTCCAGTCAAGAAGGAAGAATGGTTGATACTGTTGGGCGTCTTCCAATCATTTCTGACTTATGGTGACCCTTAATGCTCCTTCCAATTCTATCCCGCCCCTCTCCCCATCACCACAGGACTAAGGCTCCAGGAAAAAACTCTTTTCTAGATACACAGGAGAAAGCCTATTCTGGTTTTAAATGTCCCATAGATGCTTTATTTCAATACATCACTTGACTGGCAGTACAACCACTTGCCACAAACACACACACACATACGCACACAGTTATGGTCCCTCTTCTACTGCAGACCTGGCGCAAGACATTTACATGAATGGTGAGGAAGGGGGACACGGAGAGCAGAGACAGGTGTGTAGTGGACGGTAGCAGGAGGGTGTGTGTGGATGGGAGCTCTCTCCACTTCTAATTTCCCCACCCTTAGAGAGATGCAACTCAGTCCTGGCCTGGAAATTTGCCATCTTTCCGCTTATTCTTCAAGGTGGGGAAAAAAAACAGGGCTATAAATCCAAACACACCCCCAATTCACGCTGCCTCCCTCCCTCCAACTAGGGTTTAAGTGTCCAAATTTGCTCTGAGCAAGTCACTCGTTCAAGGAACTGGTTGAAGAGAGATGAGCCCAGAAGGGTAGGGGCTGCAAGGAGAGCTCTGACATGACTGACTCCGGCTTTTCTGCGCCTCATTCCAAGGACTGCAACATGAGGAGCTGCTTCAAGACTTTGGTCTGACTTGTCTCTCGGATCTCGCCGGCTAAGAACATCTCGTCCACGACGGTGTAAACCTGGCAAGGAAAAACAGAAAAACTGAGCCAGGGGTGCTACAAGAAACACCTAAGATAAGAACCAGAATGGCATGCACCAAAACCATCCAGTCCTGCTTCAGGATGGACGAAAGGCATCGTATGAGATGGCAAGGCACAGACTGCCCCTGGCAACAGGAGGCCGGGGTGGGGGAATCATGGATCTGCACTCCTCAAGCCTGGAAAGCCGTTAATTTTTGGGGGGTGAGGAGAGAGTAAAGATCGTGATTCCTAGCAGCCCCCAGAGGGAAAAAGTTGCAATCCAGAAAAAGGTAACTTCTAAGCTCTGATTCAGTGGTTGAGCCCTGTTCATATCTAAGGCAAATGTGCCCCCTACGCTCTGTCTAAGGGGCAGAGTCGCCAAAGCCACCCAAGTTACCCTGGCACATGGGCTCAAACATCCTAGAAGTGCCTTTCCCTGTGCCTTGGCAGTCAATGAATTAGCAAGTAAACAGTAAGAAAAGGAGATACAGAGGAATCCAGTAAGAAAAGGAGATACAGAGGAGATACAGAGGAAACGCATTTATGACTCATTTCTAGCATAAGGGTTTGTGAACTTTCAAGCAAGAAATTTCTTGTTCTCAGTTTCAAAGAGCGGCAGGGTTGCTTTACATCTTTTTATGCTGCAAAAGGCTAACATGGCTATGCCATGGAATAATAACAAAGTAAATTAACAACTTGTCCCATAATGAGAGCCAGAGTGGCCAACATCTGGCAGCCGTTTCAGGTGTGGAAGCCACAGATGGTGGGAGAAGAATAGTAATGTGATTCTTTGCTAATTTCCTCCTTGAAGGGAGCAACACGTAATCTTAGGAATCGTATTCGTGCTGGGAAAAAGTTTTTGAAAACCTTGGAGTTCTCAAACACTATCTGCAATTTGTGACTTATTCTGTACAAGATTCACAGGTGATGCTTCTGTGCAGAAAAAGAATTCTGGACAGGAAATAGCATTTTCTGCTGTTTTCTGTGCAAAACAATTACATACGAATTTTACACAGAATAAGTCTCTCCAAGTATAGCACTTCCTGCACAGGAAACAACACGGTCAGTGCAGAAATAAAATATGTTTGCCAAAAAGTGCTGCGTTCTGTACAAAACAACCAGTTGCAAATTTTGCATAGAACAAGTCTTGAACTACAAAGATTTTTATCCACGCAAGATTCTTCTTGTGGGGGTTTCCTGACAGTCGAGAAACATATTTTTCAACCACTTTCGAAATATCCTCAAAATATTATTTCCAGAGGAAAGTCTCCTCTCCATTCTCCTCCTCAGAAAGCATTGCCTTGGGTGGCTGCCTGGGGCCTCCCCGTGACAGGGCTGGTCCTGACAGGTTTTCTGCCCCCATGCCTCAAGATTCAGGGCAAAAACCCACCTTGTAGAAGTTGAACACCAGGTCGAGTTCACAGACATTGTGGAAGTATTCATTCAAAACCTGGCAAAGAGAAAGAAGTCAGTCTCTTTGTATGGAGCCACTGTAAAAATGGTGCCGGTGTGCGGGGAAGCTATTGTGACTGCCAACAATGCCTCTGCATACATCCTCTGTTTATGGAGGGAATGGGACACTGGTAAGAAACTGTATGTACCTGCGTTTCACACAGAAGGCGTCAGGCTCCGCTGCCGGTCTCTCCACTTAAAAGGACTGCATCAGGGGTGAGAGCTAAGGATTAATGAGAAAAACCTCTCTCTGTCTAAGGCCATTTCCGCACTAGAGTGTTATAGCGCTATGATTCCACTTGCAACATCCTATGGAATCCTGGGGTTTGCAGTTTCGGGAGGGGCCGGCCGGCCGGCCCCTCCCGAAACTGCAAACCCCAGGATTCCATAGGATGTTGCAAGTGGAATCATAGCGCTATAACACTCTAGTGCGGAAATGGCCTAAGGAGATACTACTGGCCTAGTGGGTGGGCCTGAAGCCCACACCTTCCGTCATGGGAATCCTCCCCACCATGCAATTGTCAATTTACTTTGCAGTAGGCCACCTCCCCGTCCTTGGGGCCTTCCATGGGCCAGCAGTGACAGCCAAAATACAAAAACAGTCCCACGCCTCTTGCTCCAGTCGAGGTGCAGCCAGCCACCGGCAGCAGGAGCAGATGGGGCCGGGAACCATGAAACTGCACTCCCAACCCTCCAGCCGCTACAGCGTGCTGGCTCTGGTAACATTTCCTATTCCAATCAGAATAAAGTATGGGAAAATGTATAGAAACGTTTGCTCGAGCACTTCCTACCCAAAAGTGTGAAGCTCATCAACTGACAGGCAGGATTATGATTTCTCTCCCCCCTTGTGTTTGTGTTCCATCCCACACTGGAGATACTCACCTCCACAAAGTTGTGAATAGCTTCTAGGTAAGCCAGGTTGTTATCGTTCACATCAACACAGATACAGAAATAGAGCCCCGCATAGCGCCTGTAGATGATTTTGAAATTGCGGAACTGGAAGAAAAAGAGAGGATTGTCGTGAGATAGGATGCGTGCGATGGATGCCCACCGTAAGTTAGGTTAGCCTTGGAGACAAGAGTAGAGCTGTGTAGGATTAAGGGGGATACTCCTTTGATAGAGGAAAGAACCCGTTTTCCACCAGGCCCCCTTTCCACTTAGAATATCTTTCTTTAAAATTCTGTATTTCAAAATCTTTAAGCATATTAACAGTTGCAATCAATTCAATACTGGAAACCCATCCCTGAAACTCCCACAACCCGCAAAGTGGCGTTTAAAGCCCTGTATAAGTAACACAGTTCATATTAAAAGTCATAAAAGAATCCTGTAGCACCTTGGAGACCAACCGAATAAAAGATGTTTGTAGCGTAAGTTTTCATGGGATCCAGTACAGTTCATCAGGCCATGAAAGCTTCTGCTAGAAACGTCTTTCTCTCAGCTAGGTCTCCAAGGTGCTGTGGGATTCCTCCACGGTCTCTTTATGCTGAAACAGACTAACATGGCTATGTCTTTGACAACCAAGGCCATCCAGTCAGCCACACTATAGGAAATGGTGCTAATAATCCTCCCTACCCACTAGTTTGATCTGCAAGAGGCAGATCTGAATGGAGAGGGGAACAATGCACAGTCCATTACCTCAACAAAGTTGGTGTGCTTTGCATCTCGGACAGTGACCACAGCGTGGACTTCTTCAATTAACTTCTGCTTCTCATCATCATCAAACTGCATGTACCACTTGGCCAGGCGTGTTTTGCCGGCCCGGTTCTGGATCAGAATGAAACGGATCTGTAAAAAGAAGAACATCAGAGAGGCCTGGGACTCAAGGAGTGTTTCCCCAACTACCAATACTTCAGGCATGTTTTTTTTAATCCAAAGTATGACTAGTATAACCACACATTGCTTCTGGAGAATTCAAAAGAAGAGAACCTTCTGTCATTACGGAGAGGCAACAGGGAACTTTCCTATGCGTGCCTTCTGGGTTGTGACACAAGAGACAAACACAGAACAGACAGTCATTCAGAGATATGAAAGCCAGCCTCAGTAATTCTACTGAGCAACTGCACTGGATCATTCCGATCCGCAGGCACGTGCACTGGCAGCGTTATTATCCAACCTCAGTGCAAGCTGCCCGGAAGAAAACAACGTCAGGTCAGGGGCTCAGGAAGAGATACTGCAGGCGCCCTCCTCCAAGTATGCTGTTATCTTCTGGTTGCTTTTCCCACAAAACATCCAAGTGACCCACAAGCATGAGGGAAACAACTAGTATTTCAAACCCGATCTGGTGCATGCTTATTCTGGGATAGGTTGACTTGTGTCCAGGAGCGTTTAATCCCATGTGAGCCATGTAACTGCATGAATCTGAAGCTCTGGGTTATAATATTCACAGGATTTCTGAGTCCTTGTCCCCATAGTGGAAAAATTTACTGCTACAACTCAAATGTCTCCTGCCTGTTCTAGCAGCTCCTTCCTTCCTTCCTTCCTTCCGTTCCTCTTGCTGCTGTATGTACGGATTCAGGATACCCTTCAAGCTTCTGCCAGAGAAAAGAGGAGCCCGTTTTGGTGGGACTATCTGCTTGCTTAGCTCCTCTTCCTGCTCAGTGTGCTTGTGAGATAGGACAGGGACCCATCCTAATGAAAAGCGCCAGCCCAGCAGAATCAGCAAAGAAAAACCACAGATGACTCGCTATCTGTTCCAGCACCACACCGAGGAAAGTCTTTTAAAACAGACAGAACAGAACAAATGGTGTGTTGGGCAGTCACCACCAATTTTCACACGGACAAGACTCCCGATTAATCAGGGAACGCATCCAAGTGAGCTCCCCATCCCAGAAACCGTACAAAAGCAGTGCCTCTTGCCAAGAGGACAGTCGCTACGCACGAGAGGGCACCATCCCGGGGCAGGCGGTCTGGCCACGAGACTGGGGCTCCTTTGACGCAAAAACGAGCGAGACAAGAAGAGGCAGGCGGTGCAAGTCGCATCCCCCCAGCCTGTGTAAGCCAGTCCAGAGCACAGAGGCACAATGGGCAGCAGCTGCGGCAGAGATTCAACCCCTCGTGTGTCTTGGCCCCTGGTGACCCCAAGTAGCTGCCTGCGTGCTCCACGATCACCGATGAGCGGACTCACAGACAGCGGCCCTAATTATCTGACGCACCGGTATAACGGATAAGGATTTCCACAGAAAAGCCGCAAGGGAAACGAGAATTACACAACTTCCCCCAAACTGCATAACAGTTGTTAAAGAACTTCTTCCCTTTCAGATTTTTCCTCCCCTGCGGAATTGCTGGGTAAGAAATGCCACTGATCCATAGGCTATGAACCTGTTGCTTCGTCCTCTTTTCAGAATTTCTGAGAACAGATGCTTCCAAAGTCCCCAGTCTTAACTCACATGATTTCTAGGATTCACATCGTTGTGTGCAGATGATACTATTACCGCAGGGAGAGGGCCCAAATCATGCCTATTGTAGCAGCAAGGGACCCATAAGAAACCTAGTCCAAAACCTCACCACAGAGCAGCCAGCAATTCATTCCCTGAGATCTCACACGAAACCATCTGAAAACATGGCAACGCAACTAAGTGCGGAAAGTTATGTGGCTAGAATTTTTTCTCATCTAATAAACAGGACTGTGCCTAACCTCCAAACACAGACACTGCAAAATCCATCTCACAGATTTAACAATTACTTTCTATTGCAACACAGAGATGTAAAATTTCTGTAAAATTTGAAGCAATGGGGAAAAACTAGGTTTCCCCTTTTTCTTTTCTTGGAAAAAATCCTTTTTCTTTTTTTTTTAAGAAAAATTGAAAGTAACTTTGCCACTTTAGGAACATAAAATGCATTGATATATCTATACATATACATATGGCACAGAAATACAATTTCTGATATATTAAGAGTACAATTTATTCAGAAAATCATTACGATTTTTTTTTAATTGTTTCCTACAAACAGAGCTACATGTTCCTGAACTGGTTTCGCCAGTTTATGAGAAGCAGCCAAAACCCCAAACAAAAACAGAAGAAACTACCAACATTAGTAACACAAATAAAATTACTTTGTCTCCATTAGTTTTCCACAGTGATAGGCAACTACTCATTCCTATAAAAAGAACTGATAAAAAGAAACCAAGAGCGGGAATTGTAATGCTCTGGTACTCTGGAGAATCTTATACAAAAGCGTTCTTTGTGCATAGTTTTTAGAAACAATGTAGAGACAGTAAATACGTGAACAACTTGTCTTAAACACTGTATTCATCATTCCAAAAGAAAACAGTCTGTAATCCTTTCCACCCAATTTTTCCACTGCCCACTCCTGAATTAACTGAGTGCAAGCCGCCTTTTGGACCCTGAACTCAGTTTGCCAACTGAAGCAAGCTGAAGACAAAAGGGGAAAGTGGAAGGAGGAGACACAAACTGGGCCGTTTTAAAGGCAGCTGAAAAAGTGGGAATGCCCCTGCCAAGGATGAACCAGGAATGCCCCTGCCCACGCCAACACCCCTGGAGTGCTGCAAACCTGGAGTGTTGTACACCAGTTGCAAACCGCAAAAGCGCAGCGCCAAAAATGCCAGTGTATTTTTAGCTTAAAATCACTTGTCGTCAGTAAAAACCCAAGGCCATTTCCGCACTAGGCTGTTATAGCGCTATTATTCCACTTTCAATACCCTGTGGAATCCTGGGGTTTGCAGGCTAGGGAGGGGCCTCGGGATTCCTCGGGCTGTTGAAAGTGGAACGATAGCGCTATAACACTCTAGTGCGGAAATGGCCCGCGACTCTTCTTCCCAATTTGGGAGCCTTACAACCGCCACCCCCCCCGCCAAGGCTGCCCCCCAACGCTCAGGCTTGTACCACCCCCTATAAAGGGGGGACCACTCTCCTCCTTCCCAGAACCCCCCACTTCTTACCATAATGGTCGCTGCCCTTAAACCCTCCTTCCGAGCAGGACTCTGAGCAGCTGGTTCAACTCCCCCTGCCTTTCTTCCTCACCGGATATCCGGCCCGCCAGCCGCCCTCGAGCCCTTCAGCACGTCGGGAGTTGCAGTTTTAAGACCGGCAAGAAAAGGAACAACGCGCGGTTAAAATTCTCCCGGCGGACCTGGCGGCAAGAAAATCTCTCCGACCTGCTCGACCGGCCCTGGCTGCATGGCATGCTGGGAGATGTAGTTTCTTCGGGCCCATAGGCGCGGCCGCTGCGCGAAAAGAGCATCGAAATTCATCAGCTGCCCTCCAACAGGGGGCGCTAGAGCTACGCGGCGCTAGAGCGAAGATGAATTGTCTGAAGGAACGAAGCCGAGCGCCTCACACTTCCGCCGGTATAGAGTTTTACTTGAGGCCGAGGCTTGCCGAGGCCTACTAGGCCTCGAGAAGTGGTGCCAAATCAACCATAGCCGAAGGGGGCGCTTTCTCTTCCGAAGGGAAAATATGCTTGGGAGCGAGAGAGAAAAGGAACGGGAAGAATGCTGTGGCGGATACCTTCTGAGGAGGTTGGAAAAGTAAATTTTAAAAAATGTTCTTTTGCATACAATCATCGACAGCTGCTATTGTTATGTAGACGCTATTGACTTAACAAATTATTGGTACAGTAAAGTAAAACATTTTCATCTGCCAAAGTATTTGCTATCATGATGAAGCTCGTAATGAAGCAAACGTCTAACAAATGAAAATTTTGTGGATTTCAGTCTTACATATTTTTAAGCCTTATAAACAGATCATTCTTTAAGGGTAGTCTATTATTGTTAGTTATTATTATTATTATTTTTATCATTTTTTTACAGTTTATTATCATTCACTGATTGCGATTTTCTTTTCAAGCTGTGATGCTTAGAGGACCACACACTTCTGAGCCACGTCCACAAACTGCGCATAAAAATTTCCTTGTTAAATTTGCATCTTTTATTTTAACATATAAACTCCATAAGTTAACTTTTTTCTTCAAATCTGAAGAACATTTAATATAACAGAAAATGTGGCTAATTTTACTATAGAGTGATTACATCTCTACCGTATTTTGGTAGGCAGTTACAGGCCCTCCAAGATTTCGCACATGAAAACCTGAACACTTGTGGCCGAGCAACACCCGGGGCCATTTCCGCACTAGCTTGTTATAGTGCTATTATTCCACTTTCAACCTCCTATGGAATCCTGGGGTTTGCAAGCCCCAGGATTCCATAGGAGGTTGAAAGTGGAATAATAGCACTATAATAGGCTAGTGCGGAAATGGCCAGGGTGTGGGTTGAGATGGCAAAGGTTATTGGTAAGGAAGAACAGGCAGCTAGGAGGGGCTGCAGCGGTTTCCTTTTGCCTGAGTCTGCTGGGAAGGGCAAGATCTCACCCTTCCTCCTGCTTCAGTTGAGTCAATTCAATGCAAACTACTCTTGTGTTTTAAGCTGAGTTTGCAGCAATGAAATAAGCAGAAGACAAAAGGGGAAAGCGGGAAGAGGAGATAAAACCTGGGACATTTTACCAGCAGCCTTAAAAAAGCAGGTTGACAGAGGATTAACTGGGATCATCCCTGCTAAACCGTGACAGTTGACAGCTACGGCCATTTCTTCCCTACCCTGTTAAAGTGCTATTATTCCACTTTCAACCGCCTGTGGAATGCTGGGGTTTGTAGTTTACGGAGGCCCAAGAGCTCTCTGGCTGAGAATTCTCAAGGCACCTCCCTAAACTGCAAATCCCAGAGTTCCATAGGATGTTGGAGCTGCAATAAGAGCACTATAACAGTGCGGAAATGGCCTAAGAGTAGAGCCATCCCACTGACACTGCTTTTGTACTTGGCTCCCTTTGATGAATCCCAGGGTGCCAATCCAAACAAGGTAGATCCCATCTGCCTGAGGACCACCAGCCGCCCCACACTCACCCTGGAATTCTTTCTAAGGCAGTGGTAGGGACTCCAACACTGGCAGGCAGTTTGTTATTTTGACACCTTGCATGGGGAAGGTAGATTACTTTTCCCATCTTTATCACAGAAACCGTAGACATGACTACTCCTACCACCACTTAAAAATGCTCTTCCTGTGTTCAGTGCAGCTTACTCCCAAGTAAATGTAGAGCGGATAGACTGCAGGCAGCCTTTATTAATTCCTGGAAAGGTTCAATGACACCAGTTCTCTTGCTGTGGGCTCTAATGTTTAGGGTAATTCTGATCAAAAATTCCTGACTGCACTGGAGTTTTGGTAGTCCAGATTTGCCAGATCATCAGAGGCAGGTTAGTTCCCCTGTTCCAGGGTCTGTGCTTCCCACAGCATTACAGCTGTATCTGAAATGAGCAAGAGAGAGGAGGAATAACCCCAAGAACTGAGTAACTTAAAAAAGTCTGTAACGTTTCACCCTCCCCATTCTGTCACCCTAAAACTGGGACGTTTGCCTGTGGAGCTCCTCTTAGTGAGTCAAAAGCTGGTAATTGTTAGCTTTATGGGTGTGCAGATTTTTTCGAGGGGGAGTGTGTTTGGCAGAGAGGTGTCTAGGATAAACGTGTCAGCCTCCCCAGCATCAGTTGGCAGCTGCCTCCCACTCTTGCTCAGAAGGAAGGAGCAAGCCCTGCCTTGCTGAAGTGACATGAAAGATGACTATTATTCATCACAGTGGGAACTGTAGGACTTTTTGGAACCATAAGGTAAGGTCCTAGGTTTTATTGGTGGCAGCTGGGGCAGGGCGAGAGTATCAACAGAGAAAGGTAACACATTCAGACTCCTATGCCATTTCCACACTAGACTGTTATAGCGTTACTATTCCGCTTTCGACATCCTATGGAATCCCGGGGTTTGCAGTTAAGGGAGGGGCCTCCCTAAACTGCAAACCCCGGGATTCCATAGGATGTCAAAAGTGGAATAATAATGCTATAACAATCTAGTGCGGAAATGGCCCTAGACACTTGTATCCCATTTCTAGGATTGTGGCAGGTATCAACTGGTCCTGGGTGTTCTTTTACTCTGTTATTCCCAGGTATGTGGTTTTAGGAGAGGACCCTTGTGCTCTGGAAAATAATCCTAGATGTAATTCTCCAGGTGGAAGGATCAGGGACCTATGGGATGGACAAGACCCTTTTCTCCCTGCAAGCCTCTACTACTCCAAGGGCTAGACTGACAATATGACCCTGAGCTTGGAAAGGTTAAGTTTGGACTACAGTTCTCAGAAGACTCCCCGCCCCCCAGCCACTGTTGGCTAGGGGATTCTGGGACTTGCTGTCAAAATGAAACTCTTTCTTCCTAGCTCTGGCTTTGACCTTGTCTAAAACTTACACTATAACATGAATATAACAAGTGTGCAATATCAGGAAGGGCAAAATACTAAGGAAGAGTAAGAAGGAGGAGGCACAAGCTAGATATAATGCAGTAATGTTGTAGGCAACCATTGGAGAAATTAAAGCAAAATTTGGGTCTGTAAAAGGCAATATGGGCATGCCTTGGTTAACAAAGCCTGTTACAAAGGATCTCCTTTTAAAGTATTTTCATAAGCTTATCTTCTTTTCTTCCTTGGCCTTTGCCTAGCTGGAATAATTTTAGCAGCATTGGCATGGCAAATAAGTGAAGAAGGCTTGGAGAGGCACAAACTTTCAGGCTGGGTTCTTCCAGATGGGCTGGGTTGCGGCTTCTGTGGTCCTCAGCTATGGGATGAATTCAGGCGGGAGTCCAACTCATCTGGAGGGAGCCCAGTTTGTGTCCATCTGTCCGGGCAGCGATAGCCACTTGAGCCCTTCCCGGCAAGTAGACGCCGATGCCCCCGGGGCCCCTCCGTTTAAAAACCACTGGCTACCAACTGCACTGGTTGTCTTTTCTTTGTTTGTTTTCAAGATTTCTAGGCAAAGTTTGGGTGCGGGGTCGAGCAGAGTCCAGATTGCACTGTTGGATGTGTCTAAATGAGGAATATTGACATAGGCCAGGCAAGGAAAAAAAAAAACAAAAATTGTCATCACAAAGGTCACTGAAAAACAGATGACTTGGGTTGAAAAGTAACAAATAACCCCTGTCCCTGGCCACTGGTTGTGACTCCTAGTTCACAAGATCTGTTTTTGGGTGCTCAGATAGCTCTGTGGGTGTTCCCACCCTGGCCCTCTTTGCCTTTCTTCTGAATGGCTCTGGTTCTGAGGAAACAAAACCCCCGCAGCACAAACTGCTTAACCGGCATCTCTGCCTTTCTCCTCGCTCTCCCCATGTGGGCATAAAGTAGGAGATGAGGGAGGGGAGAGACTTACTCTATTTCAATGCGCCCCAAATCAGATCACGCCGCTCCTCTTCCTCTACCAGAAATACCTGGGCAGCAGCTTCCCGAATTACACAGCCAACATTGGGAGAAAAACAGGGAACTCATTTCCAAAATAATACGTATACAGTCAGGTCTCCACACCTGCAGATGTGACTTTAAGACTTATTTGTGAGTTCTCTGATCCCTGCCCCCCCAGGGGCTTCTTTTCTGGGAGACCTTCCTTCTCGGGGGCTCCGACTGGGCCGCACTGCCCTTTAAAAACCTCCTGGGGTTTTCTCAGGCACAGAATCCTCAGAGGTGGTTTTGTCAGTTCCTTCCCCTGAAATATAGTCTGCAGCACCAGGTATTCATTGGCGGGCTCCCATCCAAGTACGAGCCAGGGCTGACCCTCCTTAGCCTCCAAGATCAGCCGATGTCTTTTGGGTATTTACACCCCCTACCACCTATACACTCACGGGGCGAACAGACAAAGGCAGGCATCGGCCCACCGATAAGCAATTTGGCCTCCAAGCGAAATTTTCCTTCAATCCCCAAATTTCTAACATGGCAATCCCTTCAAACCTGAGCATTTAGAAAAGGAAATTAGGAATCCAAAGAAGGGGAAGGCCAAGTGGCCCAGGGACCCTCTCTCTGCAAAGGTAGAAATTTGGGGACGTATGTGAGTGGCTCCCGGGACCCCCCTCCGGCTTCTGATCCTCGCAGCGACCGATCGGGACCGAGGCGAAGCCTGCGCCCGGGGGCGTCCGCGAGGCGGCGGCGGGGGCGTGCGTGGCGGAGGGCTGGCTCCCTCGTCCGCCCGCCTGCCCGCGCCCGGCACCGCCGAGCACGCGGGTGGGAGCAGCCGCGGCGGGGGCGCGCCTGCGGGCGGGCGGGGGCGCGCGCGGGGCGGCCGGGCGGAGGGAAAGCAACCGCGGAGCCCCGCAGCCGCCATCCTAGCGGCAGGCACGGCCTCGCTGCGAGCAAACGGCGAAAGGGGAACTCATGGCAAGCAACCCGCACCCGCGGGGGGATGGGCAGCGGTGGCTCCGAGCCGAATGTGGGAATGCGTCCCCGTGCAAACTGGCGGGCGGGAGCGAGCGCGCCCTCCCCCGCCCGCCCCGCCCTGCCCTGCCCGGCGCTGCAGATCCGGGCTCGGCCGTGGCCTCTACGGGCTTGCCAACTTGCAAGCCGGGCAAACGGGCAACCTGCGGGCTATCAACTCAGCCAATCTGCTTGCATGCGTGCACGCAAATCAACCCGCCAGCCGCCTCCCGTTAGCCGTGGTCCCGCCCTCAACGAGCGTGCGCAGGCAGGCGCGCGGGCAGGCAGGCGGCCACCCGCTCGAGTCCAGCCTCGCGCTCGTCTCCGCCGGAGCGCGCATGCGCGGACGCGGCGAAGGCGCTCTTTTCCACCCTGCCCGTCCCTCGGCTTTATTACAAGAGTCGGCCGCGCTCGGCCCCGCGCGAGCTCCGTTCTCGTTGGCTGCCTGGGCTGGCGCGAGCTCGACCCGCCTCTTTTCCCCTCAGCCATCCAGTTAGCGGTTCGGGAGGGAGCCCCGCCCCGTTTTTCCCCTCTCTCCCACCCTCCTTTCCGCTGGCGGCGGCGGCGGCTGCTTCTTCTGCGGCCGTCGCGGCCCTGCAGCCTGCCCCGCCCCCTTTTCTCCTCAGGGCCGGCGCGAGCCAGCAGAAGCGTCTTCCTCCCTCTCTCTCGTTCCCCGTTCCCCCCCTCTCTCAACCTTCCCTCCTCCCCCTCCCTTTGGAGCTGCGCGCGCACCTCCCGGCGGTCTCGCGCCCCGTCTCTCTCTGGCTCGCTCTCCCTTGTGCTCGCTCGCGGCCGATGGTGGTGCCGCCGCTGGTGCCGCCGCCGCCGCCTCAGCGACTCCTCCTCGGGAGGCGAAAAGAAGCCGCCTCAGCCGCCGCCATTACAGGCCGCTCTTTCTCCCCTCCCGCCTCGCCCTCCCCTCCTTTTCTCCTCAGCCGCCGCCATAGCCGCCTTTCCTTCCCTCCTCCCGCCCTCCCTTCACCGCGCCGGGAGCGGGGGAAGGAAGGAAGGAAAAGAGAGGGGGAGAGAGAGAGAGAGAGGAAGGAAGGAAGGAAGGAGGGAGGGGAACATGGCGCCGCCTCCTTCTCCTCCCGCTGCCGCTTCGGCCCCTTCTCCGCCCCGCCCCGCGAGCCTGGCCCGGACCCGCCGCCGATCCGGTACGTACCCGCGGATCCAGACCTCCGCCCCGCCCCGGTTCCCATTGAAAAGGGCTGGGGCCTGAGGGCTGGTGGGGGGGAGGAACAATGAGGAGGGGGAGCCGCCACCGCCACTCCCCCCGCTTCCGAGCCTGCCTGGTCCCGAGGGGCAGAGGAGGGCTCTCGGAGGTCCCCGCCGCTCCGTCCCCAGCCGTGGGCTTCAGGCATCAAATCCTGGGGAGGGGCCGTGAAGGGGCGGGGGGGTCACTGGTGAGAGGGGGTGCCAGTGTGAGAGCAGGGAGGGTCTCGGGGGAGGTCTTTTGTGGGGGGGGAGTGAGGAGTGAGATAGAGGAATCCCCCCGTCCACACACATTCTGAGGGGAGGGGTGCGATGTAAAGAAAAGAACGGGGGGAAAGGTAGGCAGGATCGCTTGGAATCTCCGCACTCCCCCCCCCCCATAGTCCATCTATTCCGCTTCCAAATCTTTTCCACGGCGGGGTCTGGATAGGAGGCGGGGGCGGGGAGGAGAGCCTGCATTACAGGGCAGAATCTGAGGGGCGTCGGCAGCCGCGAGGAGAACCTTCCCCGCTTCTTCCTCTCGCCCGGTCCCCGCGCGGACTGGCGGACTCGGGCCGTTCCCATCCTGGTGCGTTCCGGGTGTGGGGGAAGATTGGACCCGGGTCGCTGGGAGGGGGTGGGGGGCTTCGTGGGGCGGGATTCAGTTCAGGGTACCCCCTTTCAGGGTGGAGTGGAACTTGGGTGGACAGAGCATCCCCTAGGCTTGACGAGGCGGGGAGGGGTCTGGGGAGGAGCGTGGGGGGGTCTCTAGAAAGATAGTTTGGGGGAGGGAGCGCTAGTCCTCACTCTCTTTCCTCTCCCTCAACAGCAGATAGTAACTTAGTAATGTTGCCTGCAAACAGACCGGCCTGCTACTCGTTGCTTCCTGTAGGGGAATGGATGAGGAGTAGGCGTGGGGAGGAGTAACCCCTGGAAGAGAGGTGACTAGAAAGATCCTTGCTAGCCATCCCATTCCTGGGCTGCTGTTGGACAGGGGCTGGGAATAATCTTTTTCGTTATTTTTCCTCTCTGGTGGTCCTACCTCCCAGAAGCATGGTGGATGTGACTGGGGTGGCAAATGGCCATCTGTTGTCACTTGCTTTCGTCAGCTTCCTTCTCTTAAGAAGTGGTGAACCTTTCTTCCCACTTTGCAAGGAACTTGCATGATGCTGAGGTCATGCCATCAGTGGGGGAAGCTGAATCTTCCCTTTATGCTCTGCTTTATGCTTTTTGTCTCCCTGCGCGTCTTGGGAATGATGCTTCTTGCCCTTGTTTTCAGAGCGTGGGTGCATTCCGTCATACTCTGTATGGTGTAAAGGAGAATGGAAGACACTTTTGTCTTTTCCTTGTGAATGCATTGCTGCTGCTTGAATTCTAAACTCTTCTAGTTTAGATAAAATTATGTGTATTTAGGGTGGTCACTTTTTGTGTGTGGATTTTGTTTATAGGAAGCACAGCATTTAAAGCTTCTCCTGCTCTCCCTACCAATTTGTGAGTGGCAGGGTTGTGGGAAACATGAGACATCTCCTTCAGTGTTTCTCTTTCTTACTGCTAAGATGGAACATCTTTGAGCTCTCTGAGTAAAAGGCACTTTTTTCTTTTTGGCTGTGTGTCGTTGTCATGTGTGCTAGGTAATACTGTGAAAGATAATAAGAGGTGGTTCTTAGCTTGTGGATATGTGTTCAGGCTCATGGGGGGTTGGTATAGTTGATGGTAATTCAAACTATCATCCTGAAGGTGGTAAGAGTGCAACAGAAGGTGGGATGGTGAGTGCCCAGTTTATCTGGAAGGATAGGTAGTTCTTCCTGTTTACTGTGCTACTGTTGCACTGGGACCCAAGCTTATGTTAGAATAGTCTTACATCTATATAGAAGTCATCTAGGTAGAGAGAAATGGGGGAATGAGGGGATGTAGTGTTAGAGAACACTGCTTTCAGTTTTGAGACTTTCTCACAACATTTTTATTTCTTACTAGATTCTTTCCGTACTAGATTCTTTTCTCCTCTATTATTACTGTGTGATCTTCTTGCCATGGTGCTTTCCTGAAGGAGAGTGAGGGTGTGTAACCAAGGAGCCAGTGACCTTTTGCTTTAAACTCTGATATGTTTAAATGCCTTTCCAGGGAGGAGTTTATTCTTTTGCTTTATGATGGGTTATGACATGCAACAATGCCATCTTTCTCTGTTCCAGGATTAAGGAAGGGTCATGGTGGAACTTCTTGATTTTGCAGTGCTGGGTTTTGAACTTCCTTGATGATCTGACAGAATAATTCACCAGGCATGAATATCTCAAATTATTTCAATAATTAAACCAGATTTCCTGTTTCTTTCTTTATTCCTTAGTCTTTATCTGTATTAGGTACTGTCGGCCACCACTCTTACACAGCCAGTTCGGAAATAAGTTGTAAGATGCACAGCTGAATGACAAGTGTAGTCTTTAATACATTTCAAGGATCCTACCTGTATATTCACAAGTTAGCACCTTGTTTTAAGGATGCGCTTGTTTTTGAGATCTCTAGTAAACACTACCTGGTATATCAAATATCTTAAACCCGTCTCATAATAGGATGGGACATTGGGACTTGAACGTGTTGGTATTATAAAACTAGTTGAATAAACACACTTTTGAGCACTTCTGAAACTTCTCATCTACCTTCTTGGATCAAATTTGTTCATACTCTCCTTTTTAAGAGTTTGATGTCTTAGGTAACTTTTTTTAGTTCTAGTTACTGACACAGCTCCCTAAGCCTAATTAGATCTATCTGCTTAATCCTGTTCAGATAAAAAAAAAAAACTTGATGTATACTTTAGATGTTGGCACCAACAGAACCTGACCATCACAGTTCATTTGCAGAGGGAGTTATATGGAGAATCCTTTTATTCAAAATGCCTGCTTAGTGCACTGCTTTAAATTTAGAAGGGGATATACATACGTGTAATCCTGTGTATCACCACACATGTTTTGGGTTGGTCACCAAACATAAATGCTCCTTTGTGGTGCAACTCCAAATAATTTTGATCTATAGGGTGGTCATGAGGTTCTAATTGTAGATAGTGTTGGAGGAATCTTAACAAGAATCCAGAGAGCATGTACAACATTAGTTGCCTTTTTCCATAAATTTGGTTAATTACAGTCAGTAGGAAATTAATTTGATCCTGAAAGTTTTTTTTTTAAATTCATCTGCATCTTAGTGTTCAGTTGAAAGGCATTCTGGTTTGGAGAAGTCAAGTTGTTCACTCTTTGGCAACCTCAGAAAATATTGCCAAGAACAAATTTCAGGATGTGACAGTAAATAGCTTTTCTTACCCCTTGTGGACCTGGCTTCCTACCACTATTCACAGCAAATAGACAGCTTTGTGGAGAGCTGGTTTTCCCCTGTAAGCTCAAGCTGGGTGGCTAGTTTGGTAAAGCTCTTGGAGGTGCCTCTTTGCCATGCTGAGGACAGATGGCAGAGGAGGAAGTCCAAAGCAAATGATTTTTTTACATCTGCTTTTATTACTGTACTGACAGTTTTAAGAATTCTCAAAAGTAATATTTTGTTAGGAAGTTATATGTGCCTGTTGCTTAGATTCTTTGCACCACACATGCTCAGACAAAGAGATAGCCTTTTTTTTAAGGGGTCCTCTGGTAGATAAAACCGGGGTGCTGAGAGTGTGCTTGAGCTTAGGCAGTAAGTAATGAGGTTTTGTTTTTGTTTTTTGAAAAAATAATTTAGAATTAAATGTTGGAAAGTGTGGCAGTTTTGGTAAGGTCTATATTTGTCTTGTAAAAGGCATTCTGAGGAAATGGGACTATATTTTTTAGTCATGTTTGGCTAGTCCAAAGAATTCATGTTTATGTGTACATTTCTTATAAAAGCATGTGTGATTTTTTTCTGTAAATCAGTCCAGACATGATTTTGCTTTTGTACTAGTACCTCTGTTCTTAATACAGTGGGCGCTGCTGTGTCTGTGGACTCATGATCCACAAATTGAACCTACTGCAGATTGAAATGTACACAGCACTGGGTATTGGAATCTGCGGTCGGATGCACACTAGCTGCCCACTTCTGCCTTTGAGGTGGTGGGGTTTCTTTGCAAAGGAGAAGGGGCACTTGGCATCATTTTTAATAAGGGCTTACGGCTTTGTGAGGTTTGTGAGGCTTGCAGTGAAACTGTGAACACAAGGCAACACTTATACAGTAAGCCTGTATTGAAAATGGCATAGAGCATTAGTGGAGGTGGCAGCAAGTCCCAGTTGCCAGGAGCGCCGTATTCTTCGGTCTCCTCTGCCTCTGCGGAGCCAGGCTGGCAGGTTACCCAGATGTGCAGGAGCCCAAAAGAATGTGGCATGCCTTGCAGCTGAGGCTTGCCACTGCCTCTGCTCTGCGCCATTTTTAATAAGGGCTTCTAAGCATCGCCTTGGGTTTGCAGTCTCTTTGCAAGCCTGATGAGGCTGACTGGAGCATGCAGATTTTTTTTGTTATTGGTGAGGGTCCTGGAACCAATCTCCCGCAGATACTGAGGGCCCATTGTATGTCTGCTTGGAAGAAAGTGAAGTTTCCTGATATTAGTAAAAAGCATTTTAAGGTTGCAGCTTAAGCGTGTTTAAAAATTCACATAGTGCCAAATGTTTCTCAAGTAGCCATTTTGATCTTGTCCTCAAATAGCAATTGAACAAATAGTTCGAATTGCCGTGTTTCAGGAGCAAACTGACACTTTGCTGTAAGTGTTTAGTCCTGTTGATTTATTATTTTAAACTATGTAACTGGCTACTTGCAGATTTATTACAGCAGAGAGATTTTCACATGCTATGAAATCCTAATGTTAGGTTCTTCTTTTTGAAGGAGGCAGGGGTATTTTCAGTGTTAAGTATCCTCTTGAGCCATTTTAATGTCACTGCTCAAGATATTCTGCTTTTTAGAGTCTCCCCACCTTTTCTTTTGTTGAAATTGAATTCCTTTCGTATATGCTTATCAAGAAACCTCTTGGTTGCAGCTTGCCTACTTATGTTTTGCTCTCATGTACTTTTAGAAAAAGAAGTTGCATCCTTTACCTTAGCATAGCAGTTTGGTGTTGGATACATTTTGCTGAACTTAAAATCTAGCTTTTATTTTGTAAGGTGGGAGTAGATCAAAGATAATACAACTCGTTCAGTATTGAGGACAGATATGGGCAATATTTGGAATTGGAAAGATGCCATCAAATATTTTAAAGGCTTGTAACGTAAATGGCACAAGTGCAGTGGTCGCTATAATGGGCAAATGTCTTCAAACATGTCAGTTTCTAGGGTGAGCAAGAGCTTTGGCAGTGCTGTTTCTAAATGTTTTGAATCATGGTGTAAAGGATTTTCCCAAGCCTGGTTAGGTTTTTATTGTTGACTAAGCATTTCAAAAATAATAGGTTGGTTCAGACACAAGACCAAACTTGGGTTGGCACTATGTAAAAAAAACCTCCTAGTCATAGTCTCTCCTTCTCTCGTGTATCCTGATTTCTCTTCTTTTCTGACACTGATTAGTGGGAGCCATCACTGTTCCTTCTGAGCCAGGCAAATCATGCCTTGCATTAAAATGCTAGTGTGGGGAGATTAGTATGCACGATGGAGGAGAGAGTTCATGAGCACATGCCTCATTCATGTTTCACTCAAATATTAGAAAAAGTCACCTTTCTGGACCCCCCCCCCCCACAGTATCATGGTGAAAGGCCATCCTGGCTGGATGATTCTGGGAATTGCGGTAAAAAACTTTTCCAAGCACTGGTACTACCCAACAGAGATTCTTAGAAAGCTGGTGTCTGAGTCGTATGTGCATATACCCGCAGTAGGCTGCCTGGAATCTGCCAGACATTTTGGATTACAAACATTTTGAGGGAACTGGGTTACCTCTTCTGATGTATGCACTGGCCACATTTACCTGCCAGAATGAACTGTGAGTTGATTCAACATGTCCAGGTGACAGTGAGATCAGGGCTTGTGTGTTCTTCTTTTGCTTCTTCTCTTGCACTGTCAAGAAGAGAGTTCAAAAGCGTTTGCATTTGCTGTTAGTTCAGCACAGTTTGTTTTTCCCACGCTCAGAACTATGGTTAATTAACTTTTCTTTGGTTAGTTTTCATAAGCCAGCTTCATAACTACTTGTCAACCAGAGTTTGTCATTCCAGATGACATAATAAACCATGGTTAATTTAAAAAACCGAATGCTAAATGTTCCGAATTTCTCATCCCAGCTGCATGGCAAGAGGAAGTAGGAGTGTACGAGCCCAGCATTTTACAGGGCTAGGTTTCAACCCATGCATGTTGTGCTAAATCATAGTTTAGTACAGGGTTTAGGAATCAGGCTGTTCTCTAGATGATCACTGAACTATAGTCAAAGGTAAAAATGCTGAGAGTTCAGTGTAATGATACTTGTTGGGCCACTTCCTGGTTTAGCATGGCATGTTACTATGTGACTTGTATGAGCAGTATATTTCCCACCCTGTGGTTATTCACTGGTATCTGACAGCAAAATATTTAGCACTACATTTTTAGAAAAGTCACCAAGGCACGGATGCAAGAGTCCCTCACTAGGCCTTTCCATGTAACATTAACAGACTGCAGGGCTTAGAGAGAAATTCTGTCTGATGGAGTGGGGAATGTTTGGCTCTCCTGATGTAGTTGAAGGCCAACTACTGTCACCCCTCATTCCACATGGCCTGGAGTAATGGGAGTTGTAGTTCACACATGAAGGGCCAGAGATTCCCTACTGTGAGATATGCTACACTGAAGGTACTCAAACAAGCTTACAAATCTGCTTTTAAACAAGTATAAGTAGATGATAGACTTGAATTGAGATTATTCCTGCTTCTTTTTATTAAGAGAAAAAACACAAATTAAGATTTGTTCAGTTGTGTTTTTTGAATTATGAAGAATTTTTAGGGAATGCAGTAACGTTACAACAAGCGAATTGTCCTTTACCTCTCAAGACTGTCGTACACTTCTAAAAATAAAATAAAAAGGACTCCAATTTTAAACTGGTCTTGTTGAAATTTATGAGGCTTATAATCAAGTCTGAACTATTGTTTCACTCATTTAAGTTATTGTACAGTGAACAGAACAAAAAGGGTAAGCAGCTGTTTTGATCCATTAGAAAGAAATCCTGATTCCAGAATTATTTTTTTTAGGTCCAGCTAAGGTGTAACAAAATCAGGCAGGCTTTTGGATTTTCCAGTAAATGTATTGTAAGTATAATTAGAGTATTATATCTCTGAAAGAAAGTGGTATTTCTCTCTCCATGGGAAGGCCAAAGGTGTATGTCTTTTAGACTTGTACTTGAGAGAAAGAGAGAGTAGTTACTGAGATCATAGCAACACTGAACACATAGAATCAGTCATTGCAGAATAAGATGGAGTGAAATGTGTTCTGTAGAAACTTTGGGATTCTAAGAACCCAGCCTTTCACTTTTAAAAATACATTTCTGTTAGTATCATTTGATCTCTGAATCACAGTGATTTAAATATTTCATTTAAATTAAACTTCCAGTTTTCCATATTATTTATTTCCTGTGCAAGTATACAGACTGGTTAGTCTAATAATTAAAACATGTTGATTTGCAAGTAAAAGGAGCCTTTATGCTACACGCTCATGAAATGTGCATACCTTTTGCACTGTGTAAATATCAGTTCAGTACTGTTGTAGCATCCTAGGAAAGGATGGCAAAATTTTTTATTTCAAGGCTTAAGTGCCCAAAACTTTCTAAAAGCAAAGGCTGGTAATTCTATGACTTGACGATTTTGTCATACAAAATAAACAGCAATCCCGTTTTGTCCACACAGTTGAAGAAGGAACTATAATAATGTGATGTTTTACCTTTAAAGTTCACTTTTTGTTTTTGGTTTGTTATAGGTAGAAAAGTAAGTTTCAAATAAATAAATTTTATCTCAGCAAACTTATGAAGGAAAGTAAAAACAAATACACTTTTAAGAGAGTTTGTTCACAGTCCAGCTGAAGTTTGCTATTATTTCTGCTTAGAAGCTTGACACTTGAGTTAACCATCAATGTATTGAGGTCATGAATATGTTGTTACTCTTAAAGTAATTCTATTCCACTGTATATTCAAGTTTAAAATGATAAAATAATTTAAACAGATTAAAGTTATATAAAGCATTTTTACAAGATAAAGGAATACAATTGGTAAGAACAGAGTAATTTTTTAAGATTTATGTTCAGATATAAATTTAAACTATTTAAAGGGACACTTCAATATAGTTGAAAATTTAAAAAGGACATTTGATTTAGACAAATCTACAGTTTCTGTATTTTTATCTCCCTGGGTTCAAACCCTTACAGCAGGCATGGGCTACTTTTTAAAAAAACTCAATCCTGAAGTCCCTCAACTGAAGCCAGTTGCAGAATAGTGACTTGGAAGGAAAGCTGTCTCTGAGCAAACATATAGCCAAGGAAATTTGCTCTGGTATGAGAATGGAATTTACAGTCTTACCGTGCAAAAATCCACTCCTGGTTTCCTGATTAAGCTCTTCCTATCCTAATTTAGAAGGGGAGGTGGAACAGCCTTTCTCTCATCTCTGTTAAACCACTGGGGGTCGAAACCCATGGAGCTTTGCAGTGGATCCACTTTCTGCTCACTTCTACTATAGAGGAAATTTTTTCAGTGCTATGGTAAAACAACTGATGGATAAGAAATGAGGCAAATAAAAAAGAATCTTCAAATGGATGTGTATCAAGATTCCTTCAGGGATTGAGCCTGAGCATTAATTTTGAGGACAGAAATTGCAGTTGTTTTATTTTGAATATTTTTTTCCCTCAGTTTCATGTTACTAGAGTACGCAGGGCCTTTGGATCTGAATGTGCTATCCAACACTAGGTGATTTTATTTCCAGACCATGATTTTTACAGAAATGTGGAGGGCCATAAATGGGTTGGTGATAACTGTTAGCATAAACTGATGGGGTAAAGCTGTGATATAATCATAAAAATTATCCTGAAAGGTTATTTCTGGGTAACATTATGCTGTTGTTGTTGCCTTATTGTTACTTAATAGCCTAAAAGTTATTGATTTCATTTTTCCATCTTCTGCCTGACAGGAAGGACTGAATGTATTAGCAAAAGAGTACTAATGGAAATATGAATAAATTTAATAAAATAAAGCATCTACATATCACCAACCAGATAGAAAACTGTGTGTTCTGGTAGTTTAGTTGATGTAGCTGTTCAGTAAGAAACTGATCATGATCAACCAAGCTAGTACAGTTGACAACTTCGTATAGTCCAGTCTTCTGTTTGCAGGAGAGGCTGGCCAGGGGCCTGTGGGCAGATCAGAAGCAGGGCATGAGGGTATCATCATCATGCCCAGCAGCAGGGCATAACAGCAATAACCCTCTTGTGGTGATTGTTCCCAGCATGTGCTATACTGCTTCTGGACATGAAGGAGCATTCAGGTGTCATAGATACAGCCTAGAATATTATATAGCAATGCTTCCACCACACACAAAATAAACCAGTGCTTTTCTGGTAGCCAGCATGCGTGAGTGTATAAGTCGTGAACCCAGAAGTACTAGTTTGTATGCAAGGTCTTCCATAGTTAAAAATCTTATATAGCCAGCTCTGCTAGGGAAACATTTGTGGTTAGTATTCTTACAGAGCAGCTTAATTCTTTGTTCATCCTTTTTTTTTGCTCTTCCTTACCAAATAATTACACATTTTCTTCTATTGGTTGTTAATATTTGTAATAGGGAGGGGGTAGAAATTTGAGTGAAGTCGTGTATTATTATTTTGAATATAAGTAGTCAAACCTACATTTCCTGCCTGGTGCCTACAATATCTTGACAGCAGTAAGTGTTCTTCATTATTCTGTTTGTCACAGCAGTTGGTTTTTAAATGTTTTCTCCGCAGTGCAGAATGTGGCAGGCATACCAGTATAAATGAGATTTAATTTTTGCTATTTGATTAAATGAAACCAAAGGGAGGTTTTTGTCTTTGGTTAGGGCGTGTATAGAAATCAGGTTACTGCCCTATGATACAAGATTCTTGTGAGTTACTCGCAAATCCTAACTTGCAGAAAATTAGGATTTCTGGCATGTGATACTGTGCCTCTAAGGGAGGTGGCAAACAGTATAAGATGAGGCCTTTTCATTGGGGCCAAGAAAATACCATTTTGCATCTCAGAGCTGGGCTAAACAGTTTAATAAACTCATTTTTAGGTATAAGTCTGGATTTTTTTTTAAAATCACCAGTTTATTAGGTCCTTGTGTTACTTTGAAGAATGTTGGGCAATTTTCCCCACTCTTTCCCAATTTGTCTTGTGTTTAATAATATCTAATCCATGGGGCATTTGTTTCCTCTTTCTGGTGAGAGTAGGCACAGTTTCTCTGGACTATCAGTGTTGCTCTTTTGGATAGACAGCTTGCTCTTCATGATATTCCTGTCTGCCTCTTTCCTCTCAGGCCTATGTTTTCCCATCTGAAAGATGCTCAGTAAAATAATGTGTGTGGGCTCGGAGCTTGTCAGTGGGAGACAGGAACTGCCCGTCACACATGTCTCCTGTGCAGCAATAAGACTCTTTCTTCCTGACCCAGAGCCAGCCTATTAATTTTTGCCTGACCCAAGGCTGGGCTGTGTTGTGCTTCAAGATGAAGAGAAGTCGGCCCAGGTGATCTACGTATAGAGATGGTTGTATTCTTATCTTATTAAAGCCAATGTTTGATATAAGCTAGAGGTATCAAATGCAAACCTATCCATAGAAACATATTTGTACATTCACTACTTTTGGTAATTGTGACATCTGTTGATTTTGCTGTGTCAGGCATAATTTGTATGTTAGGGAGAAGAATAAAGGCATTGTGGGATTGCTCATGACAAAAGTTGGTCAAATCACTAACCTGTGTGGCAGAGGCAACCAGGAATTACTTTTTTGGCAAATTCATAGAATTTCACACAGGTGAGCAAGTGGCCAGGCAGAAAAGGGAAAAACCTAGTCCATAAACCCTCAGTCCTCAGCCCAGAAACCAAGTGGACTGCAAAAGGAGGAAAGCTCCTTTTTCCAATTCCCTTACAGAAGTGTAGCTCTCCATTCCTCCTCTCTCCGTCCCTAGCAGGCTCGTAAAATGTTCTTCGAGGCTGAAATAAGGCACCTGTGGATATTGCCAGATTTGTCTTTTCCAGGCTTGTGTGTGTGTCTGTGTGTATTTGATGCATATATTTGATGCAGCACAAATAATACTTCATCTTTGCTGGTGACTTGATCTACCTACTGTAATCTCATTTAGTTTTTAGATTTCTTTTAGTTTTAGATACAAAGCGTTCACAGTGGTTTCCCTATTATGTTTCTGTGAAATTTCTGAAACGGTTGCACTTGCTGTCCAGGAGTTTTGGTTTACAATAACATTACCCATTTTTTAAAGCTAATGAATTGCCGATATGCACTAACTATAAGCAGACGCCTGGAGTAAATGTATATTGAAAGATCCACACTAGGTTGCCTCACTTCTAGGCCCTTCTGATGGTCCAAAAATTGACTGTCAGACTTGTATAGAAAACCGTGTGTGTAGACAAAGAAGCTTGTAAATCCATGCCAGTGGAACTTAATACCTTTTTTAAAAAATGGCATATATATGCCATGGCTTCCTGGTCACAGTCATCTATAATCACTGGGTAAACACAGTGCAAAACCAATTTCCTGTCATTCTTTTGCATGAATGCGTGCATGGCGTTTATTTGATACTCAGAAAGGTGCACCTGAGGTACTCCAGAATACCATTACATTTCATTCACAGTGTTAAGCTTTACAAAGCTTTAGTTTCAAGGTAGCTTGAAGGAGTAAAATTTCTAATACTGTTACATGCATTGATAATAGAGCTCTGTAACTTTTCAAAATGTATTTCAACAACATTTTGCATGTTCTTTTGATAGCTTATTTAAATTCCATATAGTAGTGATGGTAGAAAGTGCAGTGGTGTGTCTGTAAGAGAGATTAACCAGTAGGCCTCTGGAATAGACAGTTTTGTGCTTAGTGGTAAGATTTTAAGTAACCAGTACATGAAAATTTGACCAGCCTGATTTTGACCCCCAAATGTTTTCAACTTGGTGGAAAAGCTCAGTGACGGGTAATTTTAGAAAAACCTAAATTCTGTGGTAGAGAGTCAGAAACCCAATAAGTTAGTGGGCTTTGGATTGAGAAGTACTAGCTAGAAGTATTGTGATGGAATATTTTTGGTGACAAATTTGCACGTATGTTTTCTTTTGGATGGGTGCAAAGGGATATTCAGTAGCCCTTTGTGAATTATCCAAAACCTTCTCCTGGGTACTGTTAACTCTGGTGGGCCACTCCTGCTAGTGGCATTTACTGGCCAGTGGGAAGAAGGAGAATATATTGAAGATATGAAGAAGTGGGTGAATTCAGCTGCCAGGGAAGTGAAGTGAGAGAGCACTCTATACGGGCACTTTCCATCCAGGAGGTAGAGCTCTCTTTCCTTTTCTCCTTGCAGCTGAGACATTCTGCTTGTTTGTTGCCTGAGTTGCAGTCTCCTCCCACCAAGCTAGTCTAGTAAACTGCAGTGCCCCTGGGGCTTGACAGTTCCCAGCAGGGTGAGAGAGGTTTGGAGTTGCACACACAAAGCATTAAGTTCTGTGTAGTGCAGAATCGTAGCTTCTTTCTCTCTCTCTCTCTCTCTCTCATTCATTCTCTCTCTCTCTCTCTCTCTCTCTCTCTCTTTCCTTCTTTTCTTTTTTACAACTTAAGATGCTTCCAGCCAGGTGATGATTGGCGACAGATAATTAAGTGCTGTTTCTTAGTTACTTAAGATGGAACTGCAGCTTGGCTTAGTCTTGCTGCAAACCATATATTCATTTTGTGAATCCAAAGACAAATATTTCAGTTGACTTTATAAATCTAGGAAGCTATCTCTTGGTCTTTTGCTAATGTGTGAAAAGCTTGTGTGAAGCAAGCATTGTCAATGATTCTGGATTTAGAAGCGGTGCTATTTTTATAGGATAACTTCTTTAATAGATTTTGGAGATTTTGTTTGTCCTAAATTTCATATGACCATGCTGATAGAGAATGTAAGAAGAATTCTTGACTGCAGGAAAATGTCAACTTCTTGTTAGCTGAGCTGTTAGCAGATTGAGTGCACAGTCCACTGGGAATGTCATGATTGCAGGTCCCTGAGAAACTGAAGGAAAGTGAGAGCTGTGCCCTTGTACAGCATCTATTAATTTCACAGGGGTATGTGCAGGTAGCTTTCCCCAGTAGATTGTCTCCCGTCTCTTTAACTCATCAGCTGAATTTACAGCTGCCATTTTAGAGCCTAAGTTCTAGTTTTAGTGCTGGTTATAACAGCAGCATTCTTTTCAACAGTAATTATTTGTCTTTTTTTAAAAAAATCTACAAAAACATTTGGCCATTGAATATACTCCTAAAGGTGAGGAAGCCAGACTGTGATGCCCTGAGATACTCTTTAGCTAACACTTGGTCATCCCCAGCCCCTGGCAGTTTAATGACCTAGCTAGGGAGAGAATCCAGGCTGCTTGGCTACTTTCCAAATCTTCCACCATCTGAACTGTTAGATGCTTCGGAGTGCTCAGATGCTACAGTAACGGCAGTGCTTAAGGAAGCTATAGAATGCCCCACGTTATTTGCCTGATTCTTACAGATTTAGTGCTGAATTCTGTTCCCCCAAGAATGTGGGTTATAATAACGGATGGGAATAATAGGGCCAAATCCAGGCTACCGTGTACTGCTTGAATTTTGGTGTGGAAGCTATAATTTCTTTTAGCAGTGGCAGATGTATTTGCCTTGTGCTTTTTCCAAGACAGAAAACAGAAGAAAGGCCTTATTGTTGTTCATAGTTGATTGAACTGTAACAATACAAAGGTATGGATGACCAAAAAAATGCACGTTACTTAGAAATCATGGACAGAAAAAGCTCGGCCCCGCAGAATGCTAAGTGCTATATAGGGCATTATTTGAAATACGCCTGGCTAAAATGAATAGATGTTTCCCCAGTAGCAGTTGAGTAATTAAGTAGCATGAAAAGAGTTGAGGAGTGAAGGACGATAACAAACCTCAGAACTTGGTGCGTATGCTTCTGCATCTTAATTGGCATTCTGATATACCCATGCTGTACAACAGGAATTCTTAACATTCTTATTTGGTGATACAAAACAACTTGAACAGCCTTATTAGTAAAAATAGCACTTTAAAGATTAGAAACAGATTTATCTCACTGTTACTGCGGAGGTGTGATGCTGCTGTATTCTCAGATGGTTCTTCAGCTTCTTTTTGTTGGAATAGGAAAAAAGTAGATACAAATAGGTAATAAGAACTTTAAAATCTGCACAAAAGCTGTCTTTTTCATTCTCTTTTATATATATTTATCTTTCCTAACTTCTGTATTTGAAATGCAGATTAGACACTGTACGCCAGTGTATCGGAACCTGTGTTGAAATGACAGAAAAACACATGTATGAACAGTGTTCAGTATGATTAAAAGGGTGGAAAGAGATAAGTAGTATTAATTCAAGCAGGGACTGTAGCATAACAGCTGCTAATAGAAGAATTATATGAAATTCAAAAACTATTAGCTAAAAAAGAAAGGGTATGGAAGGTTAGGCAACCTTAATGTCCTTATGACTTACCAGAGATGTACTTGGTAACTAGGTTTCAGTATAAAACAAAGGGTACAAAGAGGCAAACCAATTTGTTTTAGCATGCGTGTCTGAGGATTACAGTCCACTTCCTCACAGGCTTTGACGGAATACAGTATTCAAGCATCAAGTTATGTGAACTGTCACATAATTGAGTGATAGCTGTATCAATCTATTTTAGTATTAGAAAAGCAGGGGAAGATTTTTTTTAAGGGAATCTGGTGGCACGCTTAAGACCTTTAAGGTTTCAGTTAAAGGTCTTGAGAAGACCTAAAAATTGTGGAGACTACATGATCGTTCTCATCATCCCAGCCCTGATGATAACTGTATACAGCATACTTCAAAAATTCCTTTTGCCTTGTTGAAAGATCTAGTTACTGTGCACATACAGACTCATGCTTTCTGGAATTTGATAAGGCTAATTAATAATAGAAATATTAAATGGGCAATATTGTGTTTTTTTTTCTTTTGAACTTCAATTTTTATCATGTGGGTGTAAATTGGCACCCAGCCCCACAGCAGTCTAGATTGGAAGTTCCAGCGGATGGACTTATTGGAACAATCCCATTTTAAAATTAAATTTGTGGTGTGATAGGAGTCTTATATATAATAGTATGGAAGTTCTAGTAAATCATCAACTTCCTTTTAAGTTTCGCAGTGCATTTCATGTCTGCTAAGTTAGGTTTAACAGAAAACTTCCTTACTTATATCTAAATAGAGAAACCTGCTGACTTTTTACTTAAGGTTAGAAGAATATTTGGTCCTAACACATAGTTTGTACAGAGAACTTTTCTGTGTTTCATTAAAATTATATGAAGCTTGGGGATTACAGGTTTCATTACGGACTGAGGCTCAACATTGCTTGCCATATGTAAAACCCAAGTAAGAACAGAAACATTTCTTTTCTGTAAGGAGTACATGCGCTGGTCCACATCCTGATTTTTTTAAGATATTAGTGTTTCCTGACTACCTCAATATTTCATGCCCCTCATTATTCATATCAGCAAAGAAATACTCTGAGTGGTACTTGAAAAATTTCCCTTGCTGAAAGAGCAAGATTACCATTTTCTTTCTTCTAGAAAACGTGATGCTTTCTTGAGTGTAAGGATAGAGTATTTCTGTCTGTCATAGGAACTAGTAGTGATATTAGCTCTTGTCTGATAAGCATAGAGCTAAAACCTGAAAGCAAGGAGTGTTTGTGCAGCAGTGTGTGCGTGACACATTCATAATTGACATGTGTACATTAATCCTTTGCCTTGCATAGTTTTGTAATGTCTTAGAGACATTGTTTGGTTGCTGAATCCTGTGAATACACTCAGTGTTAAACAGAAATGTTTGGATACATGCGCCTGTTGAAAGAAATGGGATTTGGGTAAGAGTGAAACCACATTTGGATGTGAGTGAGACATTTTGAAGCTTAAAAATGATAGTGAACATTGAAGTCTTTCCTTTAGTATCGTTCACCAACTTCCCAGGTGAGGTCTAAATTACACTAATAGGTCTTGATGTATTCACTCGGGTTTGTGAGAACCATCCTTTTCCTACTGCTGTTCCCTGTGTTAATTTAAAAAGGCAATTCCAAAATCATGCGAGCCTCTGGAGCACTATTTGATCTAGCGGTAGGACTCCATTGCTTGATGGAGACATCTGTAGAAGTGCTTGGGCACAGGCACAAAAACCTTTCTCCCCCAGCTTCATTTTTATCCAGAGAACTGTAAGGGAATTGCACAATCTTTCAGTGAACTGGAAGAAGGGTTGTCTGTGTCCCCCCCCCCTCCTTTTTAGGGATGGGAAAGGGCAGGCAACTAATGCCGTGGATTCGTTAACTTACGTTTTGCAATATGTTTACTTAACTAGAGCATTCATTTAGTTTCAGACGTTCTGGCCAATGTTAGATACATTGCAGAGTAAGCAGAGTACAGTCATACTAAGTCCAAGGAATAGTGTTTTTTTTTTTTTTTTGTTAAATCTGTTTCTTATAGTGGGCCTTTACATATGAAGTGTTATGGTATTTATCCACTGAGGAGAATGTTTGCTGCTATGTCACCTTCATTTGCTTTCGAAGTAGTTGGGAGTATTTCTCCCAATTCAGGAACATGAAGCGAGGATATTGAGCCTGTGTGAATTGTGTCCAAACTTAGTTTTTCTCCTGCTACTAGTGAGTTTCCACAGAGATCCAGAGCAGCTCTGTCATTGGTGTGCACGATCTGAAAGCTCATGTACACCTTCCATCTAAGAATAGCCCATCTGTTGCCTGAGATTAAACGTCTCGGATCCAGATGGTTAAAAGCTTAAATCAGCCTTTCCAAAGATACAAATGACCCATTTCAGAGATTTTCTACACTTGAGCCACCGTGGCACAGTGAGAAAATTTACAACTCTGTGAAGAAATCCTTTCCCCATTGTTACACTTACAGTGTATTCAGTGGGCTGAAGCGGCACCTCTTGTGCTGCTGTGCTTCGGGGTCATTTGATGTTTGCTTTATATTAAAAGTGATATTCAGCAGCATCTAATTCTGAATATTAAAACTACATCAGGCTGAAGGTTAGCATTAAATACAAATAGTGCAAATATTGTTTGTAGCAACCAGTAGGCCTTAACTTAGATTAATTTGTGGTGTGTTTTAAACTGCTCAGCCAGGATGTATTTAATTTCGCACGAGTAGTATCCAGCAAATGGTGAAGACAATTTAACCATGAGTTACTTGCAGCAGGAAAGCATTGCTCCTTTCCACCAATAATGTACGATAAGGTAGTATTTCTTGTAATTAATGGAGGATTAACTGGGGTTGACTCTAGTTCTGTGCTGTTGTTCAGCTAACTAGTCTTTAGTGCTGAGGAATACTACTTTTCCTTCCTGCTTTTCTCTCTCAGGAGCACACAGTGTTGGGAGGGTCTCCTGTCTTTTTGTTTGTTACCTTGTGCACATTACTCGTTGGGGCAGAGTCCTGTGGGTACACTACCTTGGCAGTTGTACTTTCTCTAGTATTGCACAGTGATGGTGAAGGAAGGCAGGCAAAATCTGCTAGCACAGAGTGGCCTGTTTTTCCATGGCTTTGCTTCCTTTGTTAACAGATGTGTCTGCCGCCCTTTTCCTTCTGCTGTTGCCATGTAACGCCGGTGTAGTTGCATTGGCATAATATACCACCAGGATTCTGGCCTAGGTTTTGTAAGCTGCCCAGAGGATATGTATCAGTAGCTGACGGTGTAAATATGTTAAGGTAAAATATTCAAATGTGATGGAGGGAGAAAACCTCTGCTCTAAATTTCAGTAGATGAGGGCCAGTTTCATCAAGGGCAAGCATTTAGAAAAGTTTGACAGTTAAATTGTACACCTGTAGTTTAAATTGTAATCTGTAACTGATTAAAACAGTTTAACTTCTGTCCCTTCCTGAGTAACACAGACACACCCACATATATGTATTTAATAGAAGCACTTACATAAATTAAAGGTGCTGGGTGTTGTTTTTTCTTAGAAAAGGCGTTCACCTTTTCTCCTTGCTTTTATCTTCTGAAAGGATGCGGGCTGCAACGTACATAGCCTGTTTGAAAAAAATGACAGATTTTCTTTCAATATAGTTTTTATTGATGTGCAAAGTTTAATCGATGAGGAACTAGTTAAAATAAGTGGTGGTGGAGAACTCTATTGAGCTTCAGCTGCCAGCAGCCCTAACTGGCATAAGCAATGCTAAGAGATGCCGGGGTTTGTGGTTTAGTGACAGTATCTGCAGGACCACACAGTTCCCACCTGAGATCAAAGCAACATGATCAACTTTTTTATCATCAGCGAGATACAGTCTTAAGATACACTGTTAATGCAATCTGTTACTCAGTTAAACTAACCTTAGTTTAAGGCTGATTAAGATATAAGGCTGCTCACACCGGGTTTTTAGGATGTACATGAGTTTCACGTGCTTCTGGGCATGATATTCTGAGTTAATATTTTTCTCGTAATTTTTCCTGGGTCTGCTTGTTTGGTAGCTTGAGTACTCAGAGCGTGACGTCGTTCATTAATTCATTGCTTACGTCTGATCTTTCACAGACACCCCTTGCACAATGACTTACTGAAATAAGGGGACTGGACACAAGTACATAAATATATACCAATCCACACCTGTTGTTATTTGCTAGCTCCTGACAGAAAGATATAAGATGTGTTTGTTTTGGGGATAAATTTCTGCAGGGTTAGAATGAAGGGAAGAGCAAGAGTGGCAACAGTTACGTGGAGCGGAATGTGGTGGTAGTTGATAAGGAGGATAAGATAGAATCCCGTTTGTTGTGTGTTGGCTTACTTACCATTCTTGCATGTGATTTTCTTTCGTTTCTGATTTTAAAAGTTTTTGTGGTAGGAAACATGCTGACTCCGTCTTCAGTGTTTATAGTTTTACTCTTGGAAATGCGGCAGCCAAGTCTAGGCAGAAGAATAACATGTGTTGGGATGTCCCAAAGCCACAGGGTTTCATTAAGCATGCTTAAATGTGTTAGCAGATGCCCGCCAAGCGTATTTGTGATTAAAGTTTCAGCAGTGGAGAAGTTTAGTGCCCTGCTGCATTTGAACAGGGGTGGTAGGAATCATGTAGCCTTCCTGATATGTATGTACTGAAACTCCAGCCTTCCCCACTGTTGACTTTATTGGTTAGAACTGGCGGGATTTGCGGTCTAACATCTGGAGGGCTGCATGATTCCAGCCTCTTTTTAAAAACAGTCTACATAGTAAGGATTGTTTACCTGGAAGTTTTCCAGTTCAGAAATCTTACCTGACCTTGTTTAGCTGTATCATCAATTTGTTGCATGTGTCATCCTGCTGTTTTGTTAAATTAAAAACCTCCCACGTCTTATTCTTGTGCTGGGGCAATCCCCTGCTGTCTCACTCCTCAAGCAGTTGTGTGTCACATTCCTTGTTTGTTTTGCTAGCCTTCAGCTCTTTCTAATATCAGCTGCTTCAATCTTTTCCATGCAGGCTTTTAGTGCTGTATGTTCTAGCTGATGTGCTTTGGGCACTTCCTAGCTGTTGAACCAGCTAGTATTTGAGGCTCAGCTTGGAGAAGATTGTTCTTAGTTTATCTTTTGACTTTGGCTCGAGATACTGGCTGGACATATTGTGGAAGTCCTTCTCCTGGCTTTGCTAAGAGGCAAATTGGTTTTGGCCTGCGTACCAGATCTGTCCTTTGTCTGTAGTATCATGGAGTGCACACAGTTCCTGCTGTAGCCCGTAACATGCAGGATGGATATCAGACTGCTGCTTTTCAATTGGGATTTGCAGAATTATTCCACAAACCATAACTAGGAAAGATTATGTTTTTGAGTCTGTCATCAATGTGCACATTTCCTGATCAGTCACAGAGACTGATGGAACATCTCTATCTAAGTGTTATGTGTACAGAGCCCTTTTACTGAATACCTGGAGAAGAAAGAAAGAGTTATAAGAACATTACCTTTTTTCTTCTCCAACAGCAAAGAGGTGCTTTGAGGGGAGGGCAGAAAAGAAGTGCTGTGCCATTTACATATAAATATATATATATTTTTATATAGGGAGAGTTTCAGGATATGTGGTATTAACTCCACTGCTGCAGGAAGTTCCACTTACACAAGCCCCACTGAATGGGTCTTGGATTGACAGAAAACCTTTGAATTACGACTGTACTTAACTAAGATAAATGTCTAGCTGGCCTTAGGTTCAGGGCTGTCTTAAATTGGTAGTGCGTGTCAGCTTCCTCTTTCCCACTTTTTTTTTTTTTTTGGCTAATGTTCCAAATACTTAATCTGGTGACTCAGCTGTTTTTTTTTTTAAACCAGCTCTTAGAAAAGTTGAATGCACTTAAGATCAAATGTTCCAGGTTTCTTTTTCTAAATCAAGCTTACAATAGCATTTTCAAACTTACAGCAACCTTTTGTCTTCTGTAATTCATTCCAACTGAAGAACTAGTTACACCGCATTATTCAGCCATCAAAGCAAAGGATAATTTATATTGGCTGCAGATTCAAAGTCCACATTCTCTGACAACAGGCATGTTGTAACTGTGAAGGCCAGCAATTTCATTTGTGTGCCAGTCCTCCTCCTCCCATTTTAAAACAAAAGTACTAGTTTAATCTGAATTAAAAGAAAACCAGAATGCTGAACTTACTGCAAAATCAGTATACTTGAGAAATTTTCCAGTTGCTTTTTAATTTAAGATAACTTCTGCATTAGCACCTAAATCTTGAGTAAGGCATCGCAATAATATCCCTCGAGAATTGACTTAGGTCTTTTTCACACTTTTAACAATTGTGATCCTATTAAACTGAGCCTTTCAATTTGTGAAGACATAATCTTCCTTATGAAAGGAACAATCAGATGTCACTGTTGACCTTAGACCAGAAAGCAAATATGACTTTTGTTTGGTGCATTCTATATTGGCAATGCTGGTTTCTGAAAATATTAAATATTTTTACAAGGCTGGAAGAAGAAAGGGTTATAGGCTTATAGGAATAGTTTGGCTAACCCAGCTACTCCATGCTGTACGTTGAGCAATTTGCCTTTCTTGCTGCTCTCTCATTTTGCTAGCATAGTTATTTCTCTTTCCCACTATCCTTGTTGATGATGTAGTAGCTTAACTGTGCTGTGTAGCCAGATGACAAAGATATAAACTTGACATATGACTAATGTTCGCACCTTATGATGTAGCGGTTAATTTGTAGTTAATTTGTTAATACCAGTTGTTAGTAATCTCTGCCAGATAAACTGTATAAAGTACACATAGTCGTGTGTTTATTGGCATAACCTTTTGCCTAGTGAGCAAGAATCACTCTCCTTCTGTAAACTGGATTATCTGGTCACCTTGTCCTACAGATTTGTTTCAGGAAAACTGGAAATGGTCTTGCCTCATCTTGCATGCATCCTCTGTCTCTTGAAATTATCCAAAGCAAGATAAAGGATACCTAGATGTACTGATATTGTAGGTCTGGGTCATGTGAAAATTCTCCCTCAAGGAAGCTTGTTTAGCACTTCAAGAATATTGCCAGCCAAATGTTTGAGTGGCAGTAATCTCAGGTTTTAAGCATTGCTAACCGTAAATTGTCACAATGGAAATGTTGTTATACTAGTAAAGGAGAGAGTGTGTATATATGTTTATCTCTGCCATAGATGCCAAACCAAAGCATAGGCAGTTGGAGTTGGGCATACGTGCTAAGGGGACCTCAGGCGTGAGCGGCTCAGAATTATTTGATTTTTTAAGAAAGTGGATCGATTGTTTTTAGTTCATTCAAACCTCTTAGTAGCCTGGAGTACCATCTTGAGTCTCTATGACCTGGGTGGCAGACATGGTCAACCAGCGCAGAGGAGGCTTGCCTCAGGCCTGACATATTAATTTCTCTAGGCAGTTCCATGTAGGCTATAAATATCTGAGTGCAAATATTTTCGTTTTTCATCCCCCCAACTCTTCAAAAAGTTGAAAGAGAAAGGTCCTGCCGTCTGGTGGGCGGAGGGAGCAGAAGGAAAGGCTGAGAAAGCATCAGATGCTAAAGGGAGAAATAGTCCAGCCAAAAAAAGAGTGGAGTGGGCAAGAGAGAAGAGAGATAACGGAGGGAAGGAGAGCACAGAATGAAGGGAGAGAAAGATCACATAGGGAGGTGTGTAAGTGGAAAGAGAACACCTTTTTGGGATAAGGAGACAGAAATCGCCAGAATAGGTAGGTGAGGGAAAGTGAAAGCAGCTGGGTGGGCATGAGAACTAGAGGGTTTTAAGCCCTGCAAAATGGGGTACATCTGAACTGAAACTGGAGCTGATCACATTTTAATTGAGGAGGATCTCAAAAACCTTTTGAAATAACAATATTCTAACAATGTAAGCAAGCCACAGCATTCTATTACAAAGAATTAGATTTGGCTTGGGCTTAAATTTCTGTTGTGGTTTGGGTAGACTTTGGCAAAAATCAGCAGCATATGGGCAGATACACCTACAGAAGTTATTTTGGAGACAAGCAAAATAAAATGTTAAATCAATATGCATGTTTAAATTACTGTTTATCTTTTATTCTGTGGGACTGAAGGCAGCATACAAAAGTTGGTTTGGTACAATCCATAAAAATGGTGACAAAACACAATGTTTACTTTGTTCGTATATACAGTGATTTATTTTCTGGATGTTCTTGTGCTGCTTTGGTGGTTGGTTAGGGTAAGAGCCATGCAGTAGTGCAATCATTGAACTCTGTGTACAGTTTTTAAAAACCACCATTCTTAATAATGTGAATCTTGGAACCTAAACGTAAATGGCCGTCTGGATACTTACGGATGGGTTCTTTCTCTGTTTCAGCTTCTGGGCTTCCAACAGTTTCCCAACATGTAAATGTCCATTAGAAGCAGGATTTTTCATCTTTGTGCCAGGGAAAGCTGTGCTTGTTGATTTCTGCCTATCAGGAGGCCGCTGTAGACATGGGATTTTTGCCAAGCAAAGGGGACATTGTAGTTCTGCCTAGGAAATAAAGTTTTAGGATAATTGCCTATTCTGCTCTTCTCACTCCAGATCCTCATTCTGTTCCCCACAGTACTGGTACTCCTTTTTATAGCCCCATGGATAGCATTCCCCTCCCCCACAGAACAGGGGAAAAGCTGCAACATTGGGGCTCATTTGCACAGTACAGTTCTAATAGAGCTCTTCTTTATGCCAAAGGCAGCCTCTCTGATGCTGCCCCTGTATTGAAACAGGGCTGCATTGTAAATGTTGTGGGCAGGGCTTTCTCTTCCCTTCCTCCCTATTATGAGACAAACTTTTCTTGGAAGACCCAATGCAAAGTAACTTCCTAAAGGCTTCATGCAAGGCTTGCTGGAATGGGAGCCCCAGAACAACCTTTGGGAATACTGCTTTATTGGGCTGATCAGTAAAAGGGTGCTTCCTTTTTCTCCCCAGTGCAAGAAGATGAGCTGTTCTGCTTGCTTGGATGGTATCTGGCAGTCTCTCTGTGAGATAAAGGGAAGCCTTATTCGTGCTGGGCTGGCAAAGGAGCACAGTCTGCTTGTTTGCTACCCGTTACGGTGGTCTCTTTCATTTTCTGGAGTGGGGAAAGAGATAGAGAGCCCACTCTGGAACTGACTTCCTCATGTTCTGTTTTTTTTGAGCACATCTATCCTTGTCTCATTTTAAAAATAAGAGGTAGGTTCTAAAAGCAACACTCAGAGACCTTTCTTGCTTGCTTCCTGTAAGAAGAAAACTGGCAGGCAGTTTTCAGGACACAGCCTTGAAATCACCTCAGAGGGGGTTGTTACTTTTTTGCTTTTGAATCTGATACAGAAATGGGTGTAAAGCCCAAAGTGTCTCTTTGTCATGTGATTATCTGTCTGTATGAAAGATCTCTTGTACTTGTGCTGTAACTTAAAACATCCTAAAACTGTTCGTTTTCCCTTCTTTGCTCTAGGGAGAAATGCTGTCCGTCCAGTTGTGAAAATCAGTGCCAACTGAGCTGCTGGTGGTGCACGCAGCATGGGAACAGCCGTTTCCACTGTCCTGGCCATCACTCACATGGATTGCTAGAAGTAACCTATTCATTATTGCAATTGCATGGAAATACAGCGGACATTAATACTCTAGGACTCAGCCAAGGGTAACAGGATGTTTGGACGATGATGATGGCAAGGAAGCAAGATGTTCGCATTCCCACCTACAACATCAGTGTGGTCGGATTGTCTGGGACAGAGAAAGAGAAAGGGCAGTGTGGCATTGGGAAATCTTGCCTGTGCAATCGGTTTGTGCGGCCCAGGGCAGATGACTTCCATTTGGATCACACTTCAGTTCTCAGTACCAGTGACTTTGGGGGAAGAGTCGTCAACAATGATCATTTCTTGTACTGGGGGGAAGTGGTGCGTTCTCTGGAGGACTGCGTGGAATGTAAAATGCATGTTGTGGAACAGACTGAATTTATTGATGACCAGACTTTTCAGCCTCACCGCAGCACAGCCCTGCAGCCCTATATCAAAAGGGCGGCTGCGACCAAACTTGCATCAGCAGAAAAACTCATGTACTTTTGCACTGATCAGCTTGGGCTGGAGCAGGACTTCGAACAGAAGCAGATGCCGGACGGAAAGCTGCTGATAGATGGTTTTCTTCTCTGCATTGATGTCAGCAGGGGCATGAACAGGAACTTTGACGACCAGCTCAAGTTTGTTTCAAACCTGTACAATCAACTCACAAAAACAAAAAAGCCCACTGTGGTTGTTCTGACAAAGTGTGATGAAGGGGTGGAACGGTACATTAGAGATGCACACACTTTTGCCTTAAGCAAAAAGAACCTCCAGGTGGTGGAGACGTCTGCCAGATCCAATGTGAACGTTGACTTGGCTTTCAGCACTTTAGTGCAGCTGATAGACAAAAGCAGGGGCAAGACTAAAATTATCCCTTACTTTGAGGCTTTGAAGCAGCAAAGCCAACAGATTGCTGCTGCAAAAGATAAGTATGAGTGGCTGGTGAGCCGCATTGTTAAAAACCACAATGAGACTTGGTCAAACGTCTCGCGGAAGATGCAGTCCTCTCCAGAGTACCAGGATTATGTATATCTGGAAGGGACGCCAAAAGCCAAGAAGCTCTTCCTGCAACATATTCATCGCCTCAAACAAGAACATATAGAGCGCCGGAGGAAAATGTATCTTGCTGCTTTGCCTCTTGCTTTTGAAGCCCTTATTCCAGACTTGGACGATATAAACCATTTGAGCTGCATAAAAGTGGAAAAGCTGTTGGAGTCTAAGCCAGACTTCTTAAAGTGGTTTGTTGTTCTTGAGGAGACTCCCTGGGATACCACCAGCCACATAGACAACATGGAGAACGAACGCATTCCCTTTGACCTGATGGAGACCTTGCCTGCACAGCAGCTCTTTGAGGCCCATCTAGAAAAGCTGAGGAATGAGAGGAAAAGGGCAGAAATGAGAAGAGCTTTCAAAGAGAATTTGGAGACTTCCCCTTTCATAACTCCAGGAAAACCTTGGGAGGAGGCTCGTAGTTTCATCATGAATGAGGATTTTTATATGTGGCTTGAAGAGTCTGTCTACATGGATATTTACAGTAGGCATCAAAAGCAGATTATAGAGAAGGCCAAGGAGGAGTTTCAGGAGCTCCTCCTAGAATATTCAGAACTGTTCTATGAGTTGGAGCTTGATGCCAAACCCAGCAAAGAGAAAATGGGTGTCATCCAGGATGTGTTGGGTGAAGAACAGAGATTTAAAGCATTGCAAAAGCTGCAAGCTGAGCGAGACGCCCTAATCTTGAAACATATTCATTTTGTGTATCACCCAACAAAGGAGACCTGCCCCAGCTGTCCAGCTTGCATAGATGCTAAAATTGATCACTTGGTAAGTTCTAGGTTTATAAGGCCTTCTGATCGCAATCAGAAAAACTTGCTTTCAGATTCCAATATAGACAGAATCAACCTAGTAATTCTTGGTAAAGATGGACTTGCGCGTGAACTAGCGAATGAGATTCGAGCTCTTTGCACAAATGATGACAAGTATGTGATAGATGGGAAAATGTATGAGTTGTCTTTGAGACCAATAGAAGGTAATGTCAGGCTTCCAGTGAATTCTTTTCAGACACCAACATTTCAGCCCCATGGTTGCCTCTGTCTCTATAACTCTAAGGAATCTCTGTCTTATGTAGTTGAAAGTATTGAAAAGAGCCGAGAGTCAACTCTTGGCCGAAGGGACAACCACTTAGTTCATCTTCCTCTGACTCTAATTCTGGTGAACAAGAGAGGAGATACCAGTGGAGAAACACTGCACAGCTTAATACAACAAGGACAGCAGATTGCCAGTAAGCTACAGTGTGTCTTCCTCGACCCTGCGTCTGCTGGCATTGGCTATGGGCGTAATATTAACGAAAAGCAAATCAGTCAAGTTCTGAAAGGCTTACTAGACTCAAAGCGCAACTTAAACCTTATGAGCTCAACAGCAAGCATTAAAGATCTGGCTGATATCGATCTTCGAATAGTCATGTGTTTGTTGTGTGGAGATCCTTTCAATGCGGACGACATCCTCCTCCCTATTCTTCAGTCCCAAACCTGTAGGCCTTCCCACTGTGGAAGCAGTAATTCTGTGTTACTTGAATATCCCATAGGACCACACAAGAGACGTATAGAACTCTCTTTGCTTTCATACCATTCCTCATTTAGCATTAGGAAAAGTTGGTTAGTCCACGGCTACATGTTATTTTATTCGGCTAAACGTAAAGCATCTCTGGCTATGTTACGTGCCTTTCTTTCTGAAGTGCAGGATATTATCCCTGTTCAAATAGTGGCACTCACAGATGGCTCAATAGATGTTCTAGACAACGATTTAAGTAGAGAACAGTTAACTGAGGGAGAAGAAATCGCCCAGGATATAGAAGGAAAGTTTACAACTATCCCTTGTAGTCAACCTCAACATAAACTAGAAATTTTCCATCCATTTTTCAAAGATGTGGTGGAGAGAAAAAACATAATTGAAGCCACCCACATGTATGATAATGTTGCTGAAGCCTGCAGCACTACAGAAGAAGTGTTCAATTCCCCCCGGGCAGGCTCCCCTCTCTGCAATTCAAACCTTCAGGATTCAGAGGAAGATATTGAGCCTCCAACCTATAGTCCTTTCAGAGAGGATACATCAATGCCCAGTTTGTCCAAAGACATTTCTAAACTTTCCATGGAATTGGAGGGGAATGATAGTCTTTCTGTCTTTTCTGTTATGAGCACTTTTGAAAGCAAACTAAACAACAAAGTACCTCCACCAGTGAAACCAAAGCCCCCTGTCCATATTGATATTACCAAGGGGGATCTTTCTTACCTGGAACAAGGGCATAGGGATGGGCAGAGGAAGTCTGGGTCTTCTATTAGTTGGCCTCCTACAGATGGCTTTGACCCTTCAGACTACGCAGAACCCATGGATGCAGTAGTAAAACCAAGGAACGAGGAGGAAAATATCTACTCAGTGCCTCATGACAGCACCCAAGGCAAAATCATCACTATTCGAAACATCAACAAAACCCAGTCCAATGGAAGCGGTAATGGTTCAGACAGTGAAATGGACACAAGCTCCTTAGAACGTAGTCGCAAGGTGTCTATCATTAGTAAACCTGTGTTGTATCGGACAAGATGCACGAGGCTTGGGAGATTTGCCAGTTTCAGGACCAGTTTCAGTGTAGGGAGTGATGATGAATTGGGCCCCATTAGGAAGAAAGAGGAAGACCAGACATCCCAAGGTTATAAGGGAGATAATGCTGTCATTCCATATGAGACTACTGATGAAGACCCCAGGAAAAGGAACATCCTGCGTAGCTTGAGGAGAACGACTAAGGTACTCTGATTTTTTGATGTGGGGGTTAATGTGTATAATTTGGCAGCCTTTTGTCTCAAATTCCAGTTGATGCTGCTTTGGAAACTGTTAGTTACAGTTAGCGGGACAAAGGGATTGGTTTCAAGGAAGGAAACTCCACATATCCCAAGAGCAGATGCAGTTTTTGAATCCCCAATAAATCCATTTGTTTGCCCAGTACATTCCACGAAAAGTATGAAATAGACATGATTTTGTACAGTGGAGAGCTGCTGTTTTAGGTGAGTTTTAGAGATACTGCTTTACATCAGTGTAAGATATAGACAGCTCTTGTTCTTTAATCATTGTGTAGCAGGTAATTACAAAACAAAACTGCCAGCAGATTGTCCCCAGATGACATATTAACCTTATTCTTGCTTCCATGTTTTGAGATGGCTGCTGCTAATTAACCTCCTTTGATTAAGATTTGAGATGTCTGCTTAATAATTATGGGAAATATATTTAAATGAAAGACTGTTAAGTATCCTGTTAAGTATCCTTGTGTCAAGTCTAGCTTTTGAAAACAAATTATGAACATGAAGTAGCTGGCTCCTTCAGGAATGGTGAAGTTTGCAGGACAGTTGTCCGGCACGCAATGAGAATCTTGCCTTGAAACTCACTACTTAGAAACTTATTTGTTTTGAGAGGTAATGGCTTTCAGTGTCCCATCTAAAATGTGCAGAGAAGCCAATCAAACATCACTTACATGTAGAGAGAGATTTATTTTTCCCATGAGTTTTAATAGTCATATCTTAAACTTAGCTCTCAGCTAAGTTATTTTCTTAATCTGGGCTTTTGTAGAGGGCTTTTTCCATCCCAGCACAAAAGGCTACTAAACAGAAGTAGGTTCATTTCTTTCCGCAAAGACTTTTGTCTCTTTAAACAATGTCGTGACTGCTTTGCAAAACAGTCGTGATTTCATACTTGCAGCAGCTGTCCTCTTGCCAGCAGGGTATACTTCTCTTCATTGGCATTAGAGCCCTGTTCCTGGAAGAGAGGAAAAAAACAGACAAAGGCAGAATGGACTGGTAAAAACTCTGTTTGAGGAAGCTTTGAATGATGGCTTAAATTTTTAGAAGTCAAAAAAAAGAAAGATCTGTTATTTTGCTTTAAAATTCCGTTATGACTTTACAGTGGAAGTTCAGAGTAGGAAAGTTGCAAACCTATTTTTAGAGAACCATGCTCAGTCCTGAATCTCACAATGATTTCTTGGATCACCCAGCAGGAGAACATCTCTTGATGAGAAAGGGTGTGAATATAATTAACTCTTCCTTTCCACTGTAGGACAGTGAAACCTGTATGTGCCACTTCTATACCATGGCACCTACTTGAAGGGAAGATGGTAGACTTAAACTTCTGAGGAGGGAAGAGTTAACCATTGAAGCTTTTTCATATTTTCCAGAAGTGTAGAAGGTTTTTGTAGGAATGCCAGCCTACTATCAGAAAAAGAACAAAAACTGACTGGAATGCATTCAAGGCAGGGGAAATCCTTAAGGAGCTGGGAGGTGAGGACGGTGCTAACCTGCTGCATAATCAGCAGAGGGAGCACAAGTTAACTGCTGGTAAAATTATTGAAGCTTTAAGTTGATGCAAAAACAGTTAAGTGAGTTGTAAGCTTTTGTTAATGTCAAACTCTCTTGAAAGTACTTAGAGTACATCTGAAATACTTCCTTGATAGTGGATGGAAAAAGACAAATGAGGTGAAGAGTTATACTGTTACAGAATCAAAAATGGAGTGGAGTGGAAATACTTGGTGGCATCCCACTCCTCAAAATAACACACCCATTAGACAAAGACACTTAATAGCATTAATGGTCTGTAGAGCTTGCAACATTGCAACAGGTAAACTTTCTTTTCCAGATCCTCAGAGTAAAAGCCATTAACTGCTGTCAGCGTACCCAGTGCTGTGCTTAGCATTTTCTGTCTCCATGCTCAGAAGCAGCCTTGTTGTTTCAGCAGTAGTATCTGTCCAGTGGCAGCACAAATGCTCTCCTGCCTATCCAAGTGTCTTGTAGCATCACCAGCAGGTCTACCAGCCAGCAAGTTTAATATTAGAGAATCAAATTGGGACAGGTATACATTTTAAAAGAACAGTCTGCCTTGCTGTAAGTAAAACATGGGCTGTGTTGAAATGTGTCAGGATTGTTCTAGCATTTTTCTCCCTGCGACTTCTGTACCTCACTTGGTACTTTTACATGCATGCATCTCTCTCTCTCTCTCTCTCTCTCTCTCTCTCACTGTATTAGTGGTAGTGAATATATGACAGGATCCGTTCAAAATGGATGCGTAAACCCTCAATTACCTGAAACTTCATAAAACTTAATCTTAGATGTCTTTCTGTTTGCTTTTGCCACATTGATTTTTCCCCCCCATGATAAATCTCTTCTTTTTTAATCTGCATTCCTAGACTGGAAGTTTAATGGCTGATTTGACATGTAATCGTGGGAACAGTGACTTAGTTTGCTCTGGCTTTCTCATTTAAATGGGAAAATCCCAGTTATCCTTTTCAGTGATGGACATTAACATATACAGCCTTGAAGGTCACTTTGACACCACCTATGGATGATTGTTAAGAACGTTACCAAACTTTGCTGTTCCAAAATTAAGTAATTACTTTCGTTCTAAATCATTGTGGCAGGTCTGTGGTGCACACATTGCCATTGGCACGTATTGATTCTAACATTGATCTCCTCATTAAAAGCCAAGGAATGAACTAGCTGTGAAGATACTATTTGTATGCTAAGCAATGAATAGAAGAACCTTGTTGGTTCAGTCCAAGTTTACCTTTTTGTATCCGTGCCCACCAAACACATACCTGTGGAAAATTCACTGAAGTGCTTACTTATTTTTTAAAAAAATATTTTTATTAAAAGTTTCATTGCATAAAAAACAGAGTGGATATACCTCATTATTGGATATATCACACCACCACCACCACCCCCGGGCTTCCATATTATTTTACTCCAGTTGAGTCTTCTTTGTTTTGAAGTGCTTACTTAAAGGAACTTACGGTATCTGTGTGGAGGTAGTGAAAACCCAGAATCTTTCCAACAACCAATTTCAGTTACTTGCAAAAGAAATTTAACAACATATGTAAAGTAAATACCTGTTTGCTGCTTTCTTGTGTATCTAGCCCCTGCCAACACCCCTGGAGTATACAGAGCTAAGAATTCAGCTTTCTTTGAATTGAAATATAATTTGGATTGATTAGATATAGGTTATTCTAGTGAAGTTGCCAGTTTGTATGTTTGTCTGGTCACCAAAGTGGAGAAGAACTTCTTTCCAGGGAGGTGAGCAAACTGGAAAAAGAGGCATTCATTGCTCCACTCCAGAGATGATTTGGTTTAAGACCAAATCAAGCTTAATAAGTTGAATCACACTTTAAATTGCTAGGGTGAAGATTTCATTTACTCTTTTTTTTTCTTAGAGGTACATTATTGTTGATGTAGCATTAATACTTAATGCAGAAGTGTAGGTTCATTGGAAGGTAGGTAATCAGTAATCAGTTATTTGAGTTGTTTTCACATTAACTTTTGGTTCATCAGAATGTGGAAGCTTTTGCATTTATGTCCAGATTCTTTGTTCAAATCTCCTCTGTCTCCTCCAAGTTCTTGATTCATTGACTGTCTCTATCTTTGCACTTAGAGAGAAGCAAAGCCGTAAGAGAGTGAGGGAGAGAGTGTGTATATGCTCTTCATGTAGACTTCTTGCACAATAGGCCTAATAAGCTTATCTTCCATCTCTTTAAACTGCAATTAACGTATTCCTAGAATATAATTAGAACTTGTATAACTAGTATTCATGATGGTATCTTTTAACTAGGCTCTTTTTTTAAATTATTGTTTTCAAGAAATTTTAAAATCTGATATAAATATTCAAAAATCAAAATTTAAAAGCCCATTTAATTTTTATCAAACCTGCTTCACCCCTTGTTCGCCAGCCAGCTTGATTTCAGTGCGGGTTACATAAGGAGGAAACCCTTCCTTAGCAGCCAGGGAGGATAACAAATGGGCTGGCAGAGCCAGGAGAGAGCAATCCATCCCTTCTTCATCAGAATGCTTGGTTTCCAGATCAGAAATCATATGAGTTGGCAGACAAAGGGCATAGTGATTCATCTCTTATGCGCTACTCCAGTGGGTAGCAAGGTTTTTTCCCCTTAACCTACTGGTAGCATCTTAGCTGGCGTATAAATTTTTCTTCAGGCTGTTAAGTTTCATGGCCTCACATGCCCACCTGTCCTTACATGGTGATCACATAATTTACAGTGATACAGTTAAACTGGAATGTTGTTCCCAGTTGCCCTTAGAACACATGACACCTTGTAAACTTCATTGTGTGAATTGCTCTGCAGAGTATTTATGGAAATACCTCTGTCTTCTCTTCTCATGGATCTCTTTTCTCCTCCCTCCTCCCACTTTATCTTGTATTCTGTAATATGTGGGCATCCTGAGCTTCTACCGTCTTTCTAAGTGAGTTATTTAAGGTTTTGTATTCCTATGGGAAAAAAAATTAAGTCTAACAGATCCCTACATCTCCAGAATTCATTTCCCCAAATTATTTTTTATGCTGCCTTGAATGCCCCATACTTCAGATTTTGTGCTGGGGTGGCTCAGTATCAGAGCTTTTTCCTGTGTTGATGACAACACATTTTACAACTCATTATATAGTTCCTCATGGTTTGGAGTGCAGTTTGATTCATCCCATCTCAGATTTGTTGGTTGGTTGGTTGGTGCTAAAGTTGTGGTTTCTGAACAACCAGAGTACTCGAGCATTACTAGCTGTTATGAGTTCTCAGATCTGAAGGGATACTTTTAGACATTTTTGTTATTAGAGAAACTATATTCAGACATGTTTTCTTATTTTTTGGTGGTGTAAGAGGGTTAACTATGCCTTGCAAATGATTTGTTGAATCTTGATATAATTGCATCATTAATAAGGAATGCAGTATGCACACTATGAAGGCATCTGGAGTATTTATTTATTTATTGAGAGTATTTATTTCTTGTACAGCCACAGAGGCTCTCAGAGTGGCTTACAAATAGTTAATTCAACACTAAAGCAGAATTCTTTGGAGAGCAGCAATTTCTTATTTCTCCATATAGAACTGGCAGAGGAACTTCAGATGCCTGCAAAAGTTTTAATTTGTATCCAATTTTGGGCGATATCGACATACCTTTTAGACTTTTGTTGTTCCTTACCATTTTGCCTGCCAGTGCCACCAGCCTTTCCTTTGCAGAATCTTCTGGGTACCTTGGATAAAAATTTTGTAGGTCCTTCATAGCATGATGAATATGCTCTGTATTCTTTATACCCATTATCCCCAGTCTTTTCTTTGTGGCCTTGGGCCAGGAAATAGGAGTCCTGAGGCAGATTCCAATGAATCTGTAACGCAGTTATGAATTATAAATAACATTCTTTGCAGTTCTTTTGTTGCAGGCATTTTAAGGCTGGGATGAGGTTCAAACACCTGCTGCTTTTATAGGAGCCAAGCCTGCAAGAGGAAGTTGGAGGCCTGCCTGCCCTTTATAGTCAAAGCAGTCATATTCTTCCTGATCAACTGCATGAGCGTTTGAGGAGAATTCCATTGTGTCAGATCCGATGGCCATGGATGGTTCTTAAAATAGTGACGCTTAATAGTACTAGCGATGGTTGAAATCTCTCCTGGCTTATGCGATTGCCTCCCTAGATCTAAAGTCTGTGCCTTTCTGTATGGTGCAGAAACTATTTCTCAAGCTGAGAGTTAGCTAGGCTAAATGAAGGTAGACACTGGAATAGGTAGTGTTCTCTTCACTGAGTGCCTGCTGCTGCTGTGTAACATTTTAATGACTCCCTAATGACAGACACATGCCTGGCTGAAGGCAGCAGGCCTGAACCACTAGACATCTGGCAAACACTAGAGCAATGGCATTTCCAGCAGGAACCTGTGTTGTTAACCCTTTTGAGGGTCCTTGTTGTGACTACAGCAACATAAGAAACTGGTTTTGCCAGACTGTTTGCTTAGTATTGTCTGTTAGCTGGAGGCCTCTTTTCAAATCAACATCTTTTCTCTAAGCTGTTAAATCTAATGGGAGTTGCTGGCTTTTGCTCGGACCTTATGTGTCTTAAACTGCGTCCTTTACTGTTTTCCGTGTAACGTTCTCTTAACCACATCGTGGTGGTGTGTGCTGGGTGGTGCCTCAGAATAGAAAGGTACGAGTGAGGACAGTCAAGTGGGAAGGACCACTTGGAGTGGGTGGGCATACTTTCTGGCAAGTTACCATTTTTCCTCAAATTGCCATGATTTTGGAACAAGAGTGAGGCTAGGGGAGGTCATAGCTACATGAGGCACTTTACACTGCCTGAGTGAGGCATTCTGGCTTTTCACTCTTAGTTGGATGTGTTCTGCCATACTCAGGAGCATTCTGGTGAGGGAACTAACCACTGTAACTGTCTCATGGGTCACAATTCTATTTCACTTTGTTGCCAGCCGTGTTCTAATAGCTGGAGAAAGGATGTCACAAGCTGGGGAAAATTGATAGCTTCAGATTTTTGTCGGTCTTCCTCCTGCTGTGCTATACATCATTAAAATGATGTTCAATGTGAGAACTTTTCACTGATTGAAGGCCCTGCAATTATACTTTCCTCTCTCATCTCAGTGCTAGATCCCTTTTTTTTTTTATCTGCTGAGATGCTGATTGCAAATTGCTGGTGCTTTTAAAAGGCTGGATTCCTTTTCTTGTTTGTTCCAGCCATGATCAAATATATAGTACTGTTTGTAATGCCTTTTGGATTTGTTTGTTAGTAGCAGAATTTTACTCTGTGTGTGTGTGTGCTTGCATATGTACATGCATGTACATGTGTTATATATCACCACATTGGTGCAGGCATCTTCTTGAGGAGTGAGTTTATTTAATCTTGTAACTTAATCTGCTATGGGTTTAACTTTTGGTGCATCAAAGTTTACTGTAGTTGTCTAGCAAGCAAAGAATAAAATAAAAACAGAGAACTATTTCACTTTATCTCTGCTTGTCAAGGACCCAAATGCAGGGGGTTTTTTTCTGTGAAGCCAATAACACTTTTAAATATTTTGTAATAGCTGCTGCTGATTTTTGTGTGTGTGTGTGTGTGAGAGAGAGTGAGAGAGAGAGAGAGAGAGAGAGTCTGCTTTTTCTGCAGATGCAATATGGAAAGAAATACAAGTGACTTTCTATTGACCTGGGTTGACAGAGTGCACTTAGGCTGATGAATGGTTTACCCATTAGGACACGATAGGATTTAGACGCTTAATTACGTTTCAGTTACTTGGTCTTTAATATACTGTCTAATACCTTTGGAAGAAAAACTCTTTTTCTTTAGCTGTTTTCCAAAAATAAATTGCCATACCCCTTCTCCTGTAGTTGCCAACCAGTATTGTTCTAAGGCGCCTTCTGTCAGCAGGACTGTAGTGGAGGAAGTTGTATGGAAACAGACTAAACAGGAAGTGATCATTTTCGTTTAGGATTGGAACAGAGACAATGGGTGAGGTGGGTGGGTGGAAGTTTCCTAGGGCTAAATGGTTGAACAGATGTCTTTCAAGGGAAGCTGGCTTGCTCCAGCCCCATTAATCTCTTCTTTGGGGCTCAAAATAACAAGACACCTGTCCTTGTATAATGCTACTATTAAGATAGAAGCCTTCTTTCAGTTGAGTCATAGGCTACATTCACAACTTCACTTAACTCTGAAGCACCTATTTTCCTCACGTTTCCTGCCAACTTTCTCATCTATTGAGAATGTTGTGAAGAACTATTTTAAGGGTGAAGCATGATCATTGTTCTGAGCAGGATCATATATCTGACAAAGGTAGATATGTGAAGTTTAAGAAATACTGGTAAACACTGATACCAGGAACTTCCAAAACCACACATGATCAAAAACTGCTCTCACGATTCCATTTATTCCTGTTGAGAGAATGAAAACTTCCCAAATATCCCTGAGATCCATGTTCCAATATCATCGGGCAAATTCCAGAGCTAAGGAACTATTTATGCTTTCTCTGCTTCTTAACTCTTTCTCTCTGTTTTTAAATCCAAGTCTGAAGAGCCAATTTATGCATGGCATTGAAGATCTGTGATTCTTTTGCTAAAAGAAACTGCACAGTAAGGGTGAGATTTGGATTGGCAGAGGAAAGGGTTAACTTTCCTCCCTATACTACATGTCCACATTTAGCAAGGGAAAAAGAATATAAGAGATCAATCACATGTGTCCAGTGTTATTTGTAAATCTATCCTTTCTTGTGTCTACCTCCAACAGCTGAGCACCACAGGAAAAGTAGTAATAGTATATAATTTATTGTGCGACCATAGGTCATAACAACCACAAGGGGAAGAAAGAGCTCTTTCGGTTTCTGATGTTCTGAGCTTACGGGAAAATTAGTCCTGTGCTTACTGTACCTGAGAAAAGGAGAAGCATGTAGTTCAACCCTAATGCCAAAAAAAACGAGTAGAGAAAATATATGGCCAGCTTGTATTTCTTTTTGTCCTGTTCGAATTTTGATGTCTTTGCACGCTTTAACCAGAAGAGTAGACAAGTTAGCCAAGGATTTAACAGTATGATAGCATTTTTCGTATCCTATTGTTGTTGTATCCCTTCAAGTTGTTTCCAACTGAAGGCTGCTCTATCACTGAATTTTCTTGAAAAGATTTGTTCAGAGAGGATTTGCCTTTGCTTTAATGCTGCTGTCTGGAAATTAGGTGTGTTCTCTCCTAGGAGGCAGTGAATGGGTCCACAGAATCACAGAGGTTGTACAGAGACATTCAACCTGCACACGTGAGTTGTAAAGACACGTGCCTGTGCCTCAGTCCAACCTTTTGTGGTTTGTCTTGTGTCATCATACCCTGTTTTATCAGGGTTCCTGTTTAAGCAAAGGCTTCTACTTCAGTTCTGTTGATCGTTGAATAGAAGTCAAATTCAGATGTTTAGCAGCTGATAGGGCAAATGTAGGGCCATTGGGAGGGGCACTTACGTTTGCACGGTCGGGTGTGAAAGAATGTCTGCATGAGGCTATAATATATCTTGTTACAGTGCTGGAAATTCTTGGTGTGAGTGTCCCTGGAATAAGTTCACTCATGAGCTGAGATAGGTTTATTATTCATTATGCCTTCTTGTTTTCCTCCTTGCGCACAGGTTTTCCCTTGGTGTTCCAAATAAAATGGCACGAAGCTATATTTCCTCCACAACAAGCTGTTACAGCAGAGTTTAAACTTGTAAATTGACCTGCTGTTTTATGCCCTTGCAACTGTTACTCTGCAGTGTTTTTATACACTATTCCCTGAATATAGGACTGGATAGGACTGAAACAATCCATATTTGTTTGCTGTGTTCACTGAGAGAAGAAAATACCTGTTCAGTTCATCACAGTGTTTCCTCAATGAAGATAATGTAGATTGCATGTAGGATCTTAATTTAGAGGAATTGCAAAATGCTTCATTGTTAGTGCTTTGTTGGATTTTATATTTCCTGCTCTCCTAGTCTCTTTACCAGTCTGATACAAAGGTATCTTTTGTTTGTGTTATTTTTTGTTACACAGAACTTATTAAGTCTATGCTGTGACAGGTAGTATTATTCCTAATACTTCAGAATATTTGCTTTTAATGGAATTTTTGTGTCATTTTATAAATAGTCATGTGCATTTATATTCCCCTTGAGCAACAACAAAAAGTGTAGCTGTATAGCAGATGGAGGCTATATTTTGTGTTCAGAACTATGCTTTTATGATTGCTTTGCTGAAACCTCATTAAATCTATTGCTTCCTTATTTATAACTCTGAGCATGTCTGACTATTCGGTAAATTGTTTTCTACAGAAACCAAAGCCTAAGCCTCGGCCATCTATCACGAAGACTACATGGGAAAGCAGTTATTTTGGGGTGCCTTTGACTACTGTAGTCACACCAGAGAAACCAATTCCCATTTTTATTGAGAGATGTATTGAGTACATTGAAGCAACAGGTAAGATTTTTATTATACCAAGAATTTGCGTTAAACACTATGATCTTGGGATAAAATCAGTTTGGTTAGCTATTTAAGTCATCAGTTCTCAAAGCAGAGGCATTTATAAAAGTGTTTTTAGCTCCCTTTGTGCATGAGGACTAATGGTAGAAAATATGTTATTCAATAGCTAAATATTGTTCCACTTGTCCTTGTTTTGACAGAGTAGCATGTATGCTATAGTCAAACATTGTTGAAAGCATTAACAAAATAGTATCTTAGTTGTATATTTTATTTTGCTAAGATGATCACTCCATCAGTGTTCCTGTCAAAACATAACTCTTGGGTAGATAAAGAAAAATGTAGTCACTTTGTACTCCCTGTGGTGGTATTTATCAGATGTATGGAACATCCCCAGTCAATCCTATTTGTGTGGTTTGTCAAGATGAATTCTTCTGAAAGTGAAGGGCTGCTATCTGATTAACTCTGATCTTTTACTACTATGTCATGACACCTCTGCGTGCTACAAAACCGTTACTGCTGGAGCAAGAAACTGCTGATTTTTGCTTAATGCGCTTCAATATGAGGAAAAGGTCTGAAAGGCCTTACATTTGTTTCTGCTGCTGTAAAATTTCTGCATTTAAGAAGTTGGTGCTGTTTCAGGTAGTTTCATTTTGCTTCCCAATGCAGGCATACCTCAATTGGCAGAGTAGACGTCTTCCTAGGCGTGACTTCTTTAACAAGAAAATTTGGTACCAGAGACAGAGGTAACATGAAAAGAGTAGGCTAGGTCTCTGTATTACAAAAAAAGAAGGGGAATTCAACATGCCTCAGCATACTTTTTATCCAAAACTGGCAACAGCCAAATTGAGGGAGACTTGTATAAGTAAATGAAAACGTCTTGAACCTTCTTGAAAGCTGCTTAACAAAAGATTCTCAACATGATTTTTTTTCTTTCACTGGCCTCCGCTTTTTTTCTGATTTCCACATGGGGTCCAAAATTACAGATCTGTGCTTTTCTAACATGCTGGTGGGGAGCTGGTGAGGCAGTTTTGTTTGCTTTCTCTTACCACTCATACCTGCTCAGTAAAGGATTTTGGCAGCAGCTGCTGTTTAGCTTTCCTGTTGTAGACAGCCACACACAGCTACTGTAGGATTGACTGAGCTAGAATTTAGCTCTGTCGTAGCTCAAGTTTTATTGCATTATTTGCTGCAAAATGCTGCTGCCCTGCATCATCAAAAGTCTGTGTTTCTCCAGTCTTCCTTTCCATCCCTTCAGTGCTAGTGCTGCTAAAAAAGTTCAACTAGACAGCAGATGAGGAAGAAAGGGGTGGGGTGGGATGTGTGAAAGCCTTTGTAAAAAGGAATTTCTGTACCAGAGTCTTTGTTAACTGCAGTATGCCTGTACTGTATAGCTGTGGATACTCTGCTTATTTTTATCAGTTCCGCTTGATTTTTATTTCCTCTCAGTAATTCTATGTATGAGTGGATTTTTCTTTGAAATGACACGAAAAGAAAATCCTTTTTTGTCTGAAAGTATGTGCAATAACCAGGATGTAAGAGTTTTGGTTCACATAGAAAATTCATTATTATTTAGTATCCTAAAAATTCAGTATTATTTAGTGTATGAAATTCATGGGGTTGACAAGTGACATGAAAGCACATGCTTACAATGAGAGGTTGACATTCAAACACCTAGGAGCAGCCACCAAGAAGGCTCTTTTCCGTGTCCTTACTAGCCAAGTCTGGGAGGGTGCTGGGATGGAGAGAAAGCCTTCTCCTGAAGTTTGTAACATGTGAGAAGGCTCATATGGGAGATAATAAGGAGCCTGTTTGCATGATCAGAGTTACATGGCTTTTCTTCAGAAGTAGTTGATCTCATATTGTTGTCCTGAATTAGCTCCCCATGTTAACTCTGGGTGAATATCCATAGTTTTTCATTTCTCAGGCTCTCAGAGCCACATGGGTAATAGTTTGTTTGTTTGGAATTGCCAGCTGTGCTCCCCTCTGCTCAATTGTGAGAATCATCACATTTGCACACCAAGAACTAAGACAGGAGCTTTAATTGGCTAAGGGCTTTTCTGCTTTGCTTTTGCCTCATGCCAGTTGCTGGCTGAGAGCCACTAGTGAGAGAGCAAAATAAAATGGTTTATTGTATTTTGTCCTGGATTCTCAGAACAGGTAACTGCAGTTGGTTAAAAAGAAAAAGTAGGCTTTGGTGCAACCTCAGCACCCAAATGCCTGTATAGGTGAAAATGACCTGTCGTTTCAAATATGACTCAAAAGGGGCTATTGGAAACAAATCTCTAAATGAAGGAAACTTTTCTATAAATATGGACCAACTATCATAAATCTGTGTTTGTTCTTGTTTCATAGATGTTCTTAAAGACCAAGCGATCTTATGGGTTGGGGGGTTAGGGAAGAAAGTATGAAATTGCAGGTTACTATACTACATCCAGAAACAAAAAGGATTTTTCTACATTGCTCCTAATTTCAGTTATGACTATAAATCCTTGGGTGATAGTATATTTGTGATTTTACAGTACCGGAAGGGTTTGAACAGAGCTTTGGGAAATTATTTTTAAAAGTAATTTGCTCTATATCACATTAAAAAGCTGCCTCCTCCCTCATTCAGAAAAGTGGGTAGCTTGTTGCTCTTGACACTGCTGAAGTTGTTACATTGCTCATTAAAAGTTTCAGACTGTTCCTAAAGTCCAAGTTTTAGCCCTCCAGAAAGCAGTGAGAAAAAGTAACATGTTAGTGAAAAGCAGTGGTCTTACCTGCAGTTACTCTTTCTTTTTTTAAAATGATGGTTATGTTTCTTTTAGACCCACAAACCAACTGGTAACATAGTTACTTGTTCTGGATTTCAGTTTGGTAATTTAAAGTATTCCGTGGATCCTGTACAATGGTACTGCCTCCCTCTGTTAAGTTACATGTAGAAATCCTGAGTGTTGATAATATCACAATAAATTTTAGTATCTGTCTTGTGCATCACAAATGTGTTTGCTTTTTGTTGACTCCTCCCACTGATGTCTTGTGAGATCAGAAAGATGACTCCACATTACTCCTTCCGCTGCTTTTAACACATTTGGTGCTAATGTATTCAGACAGTAATGTATAAATAGCTGCGGCAAGGTTTTTTTTTTTTAAGTGCTACTGCATTCTGTTTTCCCAGCCAGTAGAATAAAACACCCCATAGATAGCATCATATTTTACCTTCTCTTTATGCAGAATTTCTAATGCTGTAATAGTCTCCTTGTTTTCTGGACCTTTTTTTCCCTGGCTCTATAGAAATAGATCCATCTTTTGACATGTTGTACTGTCAGGATTTCAGCCAAAGGCAGAAGACAATTAAAGAAAAGCGAAAACTGACAAAACTATTTTGAGTTCTTAGGCATTGCGTATTATATTTGTGGAAGTCTGCTTCAGGTTTCTAGGGCAGAGTCTTGCATTTGGCTGAAAAAATATTCCAGATTCCTGAGTGTCAGCATAACATTTGGAGTCGTGCAAACTGAACACCTTTTAGTCTAACCGTTTTGCTTGGGCACATTACTGAATGCTTTCAGGAGGATATCTTCAGACGCTTCTAGTTGCTAGGACAGTATTTTTTTAAAAAAAATGTTAAAAAGCACTTACATCTTTCTGATTAACTTGTACTATATAAATGAATCCTAAGACCTGATCAGGGTGAGGTTTCATTCCTGAGGGAGGCATCACTGTTACTGCCTAGGAACTGAGAATGTATGCAGAATGTGCCCAACAATCTTCTGTAACTTCATGTGCAAACTTCGTGCCTTTCAAAGAAGCTTGTCTACCATTCAAGATATTTGTATTAGAGAGAACACTAATAAACTAATAGTGGAGCCTTGCAGTTACCTAAAACAGTGCTTATCAGGCTATCTGATGTATAGAAACAATAGTTTTTTGCCAGGGACCTCTGCCATTATTTTAACCCATTGACTACACACTCTTTCTCTGTTTCCTGCAAACTTTCTGGGGACTGATCTGTGGAGATCCCCTTTGAGTAGCAGCAATTTAGAACACTGAATGAAAACCACTCCTCTGGCTTAAAATGTAGGATTTGAGACAGGAGGTGTGTTACACGATTGGGTTTGAATCAGAGAGCTGAGTTCAGCCAGGAAGCTCACTATGTGACTTGGACCAGCCCCGAGCTCTCACCACATTCTACCTCACAGGTTAATGTGAAGACACTGGTGTTCAGGAGGAGCCCTAAACTTCTTGGAAGAGGGATACCATGGTGTTTTAAATAAGGCTTTTTCAACTTGAATCATGCTTCCAGTACATAAAAATGGAGTGGTACTTTTCAGCAATGGCATCAGTCTAATTCACTAGTTTGAAATCTTGCCTCACCTAAATGGTGGTCTTTCAGAATTCACTCCTCATCAACTCACCTCTTTGCTGCATCTGTAATTGACGTAATGTGCCTAACTGTGGAAGTTCAAACAGAATATGGATTCTTTTTATCCCTTGCAGCAACAGTAGGTGAAATTGGATAACATCTGTGGACTGTTTTAATATTTAATTATTAGCCAGGTTGATCTTGAAGTCTTAAAAGAAATTCTTGCATATGTCTGTCCCCATAGCATAAATGCTCAGTGAATCTTGGGGCGAAAACTGCAAAGCAGACTTCGTCAGTGACAGATCTGATCTCGTATTTACGTCGAAAATAAGAATGTCAGGTTAGCAGCTCTGTGGATGAAAAGAAGGCACTTAACCTTCTAGCCTAGTCCCCACTTCCTCCTTATAAGGAGGGATGTTGGCTGTGGTTTTGCATTGTGGTATGAGTGGTATTTGCTTGTGGCTTTGTGTGATTACTTGTTGAAACAGTTCGTTCCCCAGTGGTTGGTGAACTGCTTTGTTAACTCACCAGCTTACAAGCAAGGTTGCTGATAGTCCTGATCATTATGAGTAACTCGGAACTTCTTGTGGAGATGAAATATCATATCAGTTGGCATTCTGATTAGTGCAGGACTTAAATATGACATATGTATAAATTCACAAGCTTGAATTTGTAGTAATGCCAAGAGAGAAAGAGCAAGAAATAGGCATGTCCCAGTGAAGCTGAATTGTAGGTAAATGGCTGGGTTAAATCAGGTTGTGTGCATCATACGTAATTTTTGCTTTGCAGAGTGCTTTTGTGTGAGTCTGCAGATTTTTAAATTTTATTTTTTCTTTATTGTGGAATTGTCTCTACTTAAAAGCAAAGAGACCTGCGAAACAAGAGACCTTAATAAAACAAATTGACATTAAAGCCTCTGAACTGGACCAATGAGCCCAGTTATTCTCAGACATTCTTAACGGCCTTAAGAGAATTTTGTAAAGAGTTTTGAATCAGGAGACTGTTTGGAAATATTCATTTATAAATTGCTGCTTGGTCTTTAACAGTCAGTTATTGTTGAAGATATATTTTAAGATCCCAGGAAGCCTTAGTTTTGAAATCAGTTCACAATCTTAGCTTCTTGCTTTTCCACTGGCAATATTTTCTTGGAATTTTATTTGGTCAGATTGGCAGAAATGGTCGGGCTTGTATCCATGTCCGGAATGCTTTTAAGCAGTAGTTAGGTGGTTAACGGTAGAGCTTGGATTGAAAGACTAGCTCACTTGTTAGGTGCCCCTCGACATATCCTATATTGATTTTGTCTGATGATGAGAGACACCAGATAATACCAGGGATCTCTGGGCAGAGCTAGGTAGAGAATTCTGCTTGAAACCCTAGAAAGATCCTGCCACCAGTAGTAAGAGTAGATAATACAGGGTCAGTAGTTAGACTCAGTATAAGCCAGCTTCCTGTGTTCCTCTGTATATTGGTTTACCTGGATATCTCTTTGGAATGAATCTCAGATACCATATCCTGCAGGATGGAACAGGGTTCATGAAAAGGATTATTGCAGTTGCACAAACCATTGTCATGTTTCTTATCCGTGTTTGCTATTAGTCTTCTACTTGTATTCTTGCTTCTGTTCCTGAGATGCATGGGAATTACCCTGCAGTAAAGATGCCTTTTTTCCTACTGTGCTTGGAAATACATCCCAACCATTAGCCTGAGCAGTAAATGGTGAATGATTGCCAACTTTGATTGAAAAGACAGAAAATCATTTAGAAATCTGCCTTTAAGATCTTTGCATGCATGGATCTTCCATCAAGAGATATGGACTGAAGTAGCATGGATTCTGTCTCATAATTGCAACCTTTCTGTTCTACTTGAACTGTTCGAAATGTAAAGCATAACTGCAGTGATGATGCCAAATAATGTTGTTGTAATTCTTGGGTAATATCCCTTTTTAAAAAACAATATTCAGATATCTGGATCTCTAACAATAATACTTTGGAGTTGTAATAACCTTTTCAGACCATATTCTGAAAAGATGGTAATCACTTAGGAATATTAATCCAAAGCACAGACTTCAGAGGGTTTTTTTGTTTTTTGGTTTTTTTAAGGAGAGGAGTATGCGCTCCAGCAGCAAATACTGGTGAAGATGGAAATAACTGTGCACCTAATTCCATTTGCTCAGGGAACCTTTGACTTCTCTGTCTCAAATAGCAGTCCTCTATGCCTCATGGTAAACCACTTTCTCGAATTTAAAGCGCTTTGGTATGTCACTGCAGATACTTGCTTCTCAAAGGAGAAGAAAAATCAGAAACCTCACTAGGGACATGTAGGCTCTTGGGTTGCCCTAGCAGGTCTTAGCATCCCAGTTGCATGCTGTTGCTTTTTTCTTTTGCTTAAGTTGATTGGATTTTAGTGAACAGAGGCTGGGGAACAGGAGGTTTCTTGGAATTCAGTACATCATGAAACAGCATAATATAAAGTGCTGTCTCCTAAGAAGCTCAGGTTAGATATCGAAGAACTACAGTTGCTACATACTTGTTTGGACTTGCTGACAAACTGCTATGGTTCTGAGATTCAAACTTCTGGATGCATGGAAAGCAGCACACAGTTCTGCTGATGGGCCAGGAATGGCCAAACTGTTCATAAATCTGCCATAGCTGACAGTCATGCCTGGTAAATGGTTGGGTAAAGACGGCAGATTCTGAATTAGGAATTCATGATGACTTTGCAAGCCTCATATGTAGATTGGCCAAGGCTCTTCTGCATGAAGGTTAATACCAGCAAGTCAGTAAGCAGAAGCTTCCTCCCTACTATAAATACTGGTAAAATTTACCAGGCTCTGTCCCAGATGTGAGTTTTTGGGTATTTCTTAATGCTCGTCTCATAAAAGGGAATGAGCATTGAAATTGGAGCGACCCACCCAGTTAGCCCCAGAACACTGGTATATTGGGGGAAGGAGAAAAGTGAAGAGCAGCTTATGGGCAAAGAGCTTGGGGCAGAAGATTTTTTAGCAACTGGGTTGCTCTTTGGCGTCCATCTGCCCTTTTGGCATCAGGAGCCCCTTTAAATCACCCCTGCAGAAATTAATGGGAAAGAACGTCTCCATTGATTTCTGTGGGAAGAATTAAAAACGCTTCATCCTCATAGTAGAAGATGGAGAGCTAAAGCCCAGCCCTGACATGGCTTCTTTGAGAAATGACAGGCCACAGCATGGTCTGCTGCAATAGCAGCATGCCCAGATGCAGCCTTCTCAGGCAGAGCCTCCACAAATCAGCTTGTTTAGTGGCTGGGAAAACTGAAAGTGCATTTGGATTTGAGGTATGGTGATATGAACCAGGGTGTGGTTTTGTGCACCCACATTTACTTATCACAAATCATGTGATAAATTTCTGTTATCAAGATTAAGTAATACATTCCACAAGGACCCAAACTTAGCCAGGAGGAACCCCACAGGAACATTGTGGCTGATTTATATACAGCACTCCCTCAGTATATGTGGGAGTTCTGTTCCAGGAATCATCAATGGATGCAATGTGCATGCACTTAACACTGGCGGAGGTGCATGCCTGGTGCATCCATTGACAATAATGGGACATGAGGCTTTGCACAACATTGCATTTGTGTGTGTGGAGGTTGTGCCAGCAGAGGGTGGACTGTAATGTGTGGGCATTCTGTATTCTGCTTCCTTCCACTACATTGATTAGGTATGATAGCTTGCTTTAGGCAAACTTAAAAACAGATAATACATCTTGAGTAATTTGTGGAGTTCATTGTTCTGTCACGTGTCTGTGTTACAGTGAATTTGACTATTGGTTCCTCTGTCTGGGCCTTTTCTGTGCTGTCTGACAGAGATCGTCTAAAGTCTGAGCTGCAGAGAAGTATTTTCTTGTCTAAGACAGTTTTAACCTTAGATGTGGGAATTTAACATTGGTTTTTCTACAAGCAAAGTTTGTGCTCTACCAGTGTGCTTTGGCCCCTTTCCCAAATGTACATCCATCCTATTATCCTCGGAGCTGTCTGCAACCCATTTTTCTTTACTCAATAAATCTTAGAACCTCTGGTTCCATTCCAAGAATATGACACTTGCTAAATGTAGCCAGAGCCTGTTTCTGTTATTTTCAATCAGGATTTAAAACTAATCTCCATCCACCCGCATCTTGTAAATGTATAAAATGGTTGAAAGTAATATTGCAGATTATTTCCTCAGTGAATGCTGGAAATAAAGAGTGAAGTAAGCAGACTGTTGGCTCCATTAAGCACTACTTAATGTGATAGCCATTATCCAACATGGTCAGTTTGACTAGTTTAAACAAAGGAAACTTTAAGGTGTATTTCAGGGCAGTTTCCCTTTAGAGTTTTCGTGGCTGTCATCCGCTGTTATCTTGAAAAACTTCGCTAAGCAGCTGAAAATAGATCTTATTTTTAATGCAGTAGAGAGCTAGGGCTAAGACAGTGAATGGCCTGGAGAAGACTTTCAAACTGTAACTCTTCCAATCCAACTCCAGCCTTCATGCACAAATTCTCTTTTTATTTAGTAATGGTATTTTAGACCTTTAAAAAATGTATGTAAATGAAAGTATCCCCCTACATCTATCCTGTCAAATTTGAATGGAGAAACACCATTTTTATAGAAAACAGTTTCTTTGTAGATATAGGTCTCCACTGTTTGTCCATTTTTTAAAAAGTTTGGGGGATTCAAGAGGGGCCCAGGAACCAGACAGGACATATTTAGGGGTTCACAGTTCCCGTCCGTGATATACGGGAAGTCAGCTTGCTTGGCCCAGTAGTATCTTCACTGACTGGTAGTGTCTCTCCACAGAAAAAGAGACCTCTCCCATCTCCTCTTCCTTAATTGTTTGAATTGGAGATGATGGAACTGAGGTTGGAAACATCTACATATATGTGATGTGGAGTGTCACTGGGCTTACATATATTCTCTTAATCTTTCTCTCTTCTCTTGGTGTAGTTTTTTTACTTGTCCTTGTAGTTTTTTTACCTTTGCTTTCAAAATTGGTGTTTCTCTGCTAACAATGCCTGGTAGATGATTTTGTAATTTTGAGGGATTTGAGCAGACTCTGATTTTGTATTGTTGGGGTTTTCATTTATGTTACTTCCACCGTCACTCCCTAGAGTTGAAAATCCTGGTATTCTCTGTCTAAATTATTTAGAAGTGGCTTTTAAGCAAGAATATATGGAGTGTTTTTAGGTCAAACTGGCCTGGTGAGAGTGGGAAACGTTATCTCTAGTAATTAAGTGAACTTTTGGTTGGCCTCTGTGGGAAATGGAACACTACACTAGATAGGTCTTTGGCCTGATTCATTCCGGCAGCTGTTGTAGTCCCAGGGATCTTATTTCAAGGTGTATACCTAAATAGTGGTGATTGTGGCCTAACACTGTTGGATGAAAATATGGTTATGTTGAGCATCAGTATACTATCATTTTTTCCATTAAAAATTGTTTGCAGTGTCAAATGAGCATAAGGTTCCAACACTATGAAACACATAAAAGCCACACTGATCATTCAGTTACCTCATCATCACACCTGTTTTATGGCCATGTCTTAGGGCAATCATATTCCGCTAAAAGCAGCAAACAATTAAATGTTCCTGTCCTAGGTTTTGTAAAGTATGAGCGGTATGTTGTGGGAAGTGGCATCCAAATGGTTTTCCTTCATGTCATTGAAGTTGCCTCACTTCTAGTTAAACCTAATTAAAACAATGTTGAAATTGGGAAAATTATGTGCAGCTTCTAGCTTTCTGCTCTGTCTACATTCAGTCCCCTCTGAATAGCTGGTATGTCTGGAACTTGGTGCAGTGTCCTCAGCCATGCAGTCAGTCACACACACATGAGTTATGCATTTTTCATATATCCAGCCTCAGACTTTCACACTTCTGGTATTCATAGCTTATCAGGTTTTCTGTGGACAAGCAATACTTGTTTGGACCAGAATGCAATTTAAATTTATGTTTATAAGCTAGAGCGGCTCATCTGAAGCATAATTTGCTCTAGCTGACCTGAACCTAGATGAGCTGAATGTATAAACAGTGCACAACCTTTCTTTGCATATTTCTTTTGCATCTCTTTATGCTGGGCTTTAACATTAGACTGAAAGGAAAAAAGTAAAGCACAAACAGTCTACAGAACTGTTTGCAGCCTATTCCGTCAGGAACAAATAAACAGGAATATTTCCAAGTGAGGTATTGCTTAGAAGTTTATCCATAAGAATTTGAGAATTGTAGTAGTAGGTGATGTGTGTGTATGTTTTGCGCATTTGCTATTTGATCATGTGTGTGTGTGTGTGCACGTGCACACACACACCTTCAAGTTGCCTATTAACTTACGGAGATCCCATTAATCTCATAGTGTTTTCTTAGGCAAGGAAGACTCAGTAGTGGTTTTGAAAGTTCCTTCATATGAAATACAGCCTATAGCACCTGGTATTTCTTTGATGGTCTCCCGTCCAAGTACTAGTGAGGGCTGACCCTGCTTACCTTCCAAGGCCAGACAGGATCTGGTACCTTTAGGATATTCAGGCACTATTCGGTTTAATGCTAACATGGAGTTAAACATTAGAACTACCTGTTTTGCCACCCAAATTGTAAATTAGCCCTTGGGTTGTTTTCATGAATTCTAAAAGTTTCCACTGTCCAGCCTGAATCCACTTGGTGCTCCTTCTTAACCTCTTCTTCTGGAATACAATGGTAGAACCTGCCCTTAATTGCCAAAGGCAAGTTCAGGACTTATCACTGCTGTGTGTTCTCAGGGGATGAGGTTGGGTTAGGTGGGGTAAGGTAGATTTTAGTAATAAAAGACAGAATGCCAGTGAGATGTAATGGACCTGCTGTCAGACTAGAATGGTTGAGTCTTGCGTTCAGTTTGCTTTTCCAATATTGAAACTCATTGATCAGTCGCTCTCTCTCAGCTGTCTCTTGCATCACTCCCTGTCTTTCAGCCAAACTCCACCTCACCCAGTAGTTGTTAGAAGAAAGTTCTATGGAAGAGGAAGACCGTGTACACTGGTTGTGCTCTTCTGTGGAAAAGCAGGGGGCAAATGTACCAACCTCAAATTTGGGTATCCAGATTTTGCTGAGAAGCAAGAGTATAATGACTATATATAATGAGTATATATAGTATATTATATAAGAGTATATCATGACTAACTAGAATGGTTTCTAATAGATTAGATGCCTGAGGTGTTAGTGTAAAGGGCTTGCCCTGCTTATAGTTTATATGCACCTAGATGCTGTATGTTGCTAAAGGAATTTCATAATATCAATCTGAGTATCGTTGAGATGTTGTGAACTCAAAACGGGAAGGCTTTATTGCTTTTAGTGGGCTCAGAATAGGAAATAATTGAATTGACAAAGTCCCCGATGCCTCTTTGTAGTTCATGAAGTTACTTGTATATGTGTTTAGATTTCTGGTCTTTGTTTGTTTGTTTTTGCCAATCGCTGCCAGGGACCTTGTTTGTCCTTAAGTATTTAGGATATGCTAAAGAAAAAAATAATCCTAGTGGCTGAAGTTTTATACATATCAGCAGAGCTATCAGCAAGAGCCTTTAACACAAGAAAAGGGAAAGGGAACTGACAGCTTCAGGAAGTCGTGTCCAAAATTTTGGCATAGCTATGCAATTCAGTTGGAATGTAGTTCTGCAGAAATGGATGCCCAGATCTTTCTATTGAGAGATTAGCACAGTTTTTTGAGAACCAGTTCTTGAAAAGCCAGAATCCTGGGTCGCTCAAATAGAACAATACATAATATGGAAGTCCTGGAATCTGTGACTGAAATTGTAAAAGAAGGCAATTTTACTTCGAAAGCAGTGTTTTTCTATTGGCTGTTTTAAATACAGAATGGAATAACTGGAATTCTGGAGCAGGGAAGGATAAGAGGTGTGGCATGTTTCAGGTGAGGAATTAGGGTCCCCTCATATGACACACTTATAGTACTATGAATCTGGTTTAACTTCTATGTCTGCAGCCTGTGGAATCCTGTGGATTTGTAGTTTGGTGAGGCACTGGGGCTCTCTGGCTGGGATTTCTATATATATTTCCCTAGACTGCAAATCCCAGGATTCCATAGGTTGGAGTCTTGGCAGTTAAACAGGAGTTATAATGCTATCACTGGGTGTGTGGTATGAAAGAGCCCCAGTGCGTTGGGAGAAGGACTGGGACTATGGTGAAGGGCTTGGTGAAGTGTCAACAGGAAACCAGAGAGCCTACATCTTGTCTTGGTAACCCACAAAAACTGACACCAAGAAATGCATCTGTGGGACTGTGTTATCCTCTGTATCACTAGAGATCACTTCACGTAAAGTTGCTTTCAGAGGAAAGGATCATGAATCTTCTCAGGCATATTTGTGCATTTACAGCCCAGTGTGAATTTCTTGTGCCTTACAGGTTGCGCTTTATAAGAATAGGTCTCTTGATTGCAAACAATACCTTAAAGTATTGACCAACCCAAATGTTTGCAGATATGGCCCAGTGAGTCATGGTGAGTCCCCTAATAACTTGTAACACTGCAGAAAGGAAGCTAAATATAAATAAGAATTAGCAAAGTGTTGAAGGGCTGATTAACAACTCTCAAAAATGTAACATTTATGTGAAAGCACAGATTCTGGATGCAGTCTCCTGGTAATGCAGACCGAGGATTCTTGATGCTAATGATGCAGAATAGAGTAGACTGTAAATTGAGATAAGACACATTTGTTCTCTTGAGCGTCTTTATACCTTTATAATACTTAGCATGCGTAGAGCACAAATATTCAAGGTACTTCTCATATGCCTTCTTGTAATCCTCAAAACAACCATGCTAGCTAGGCCGGTATTATCTTCATATTGCCAATGTAGGATGGGATCAGCCTCAGGCAACTTTGGCAAGATTTGAATTGAGAAATCCTGAGCAGTTAATTTTCTCTCCATTGCTAATTGAACTTCTGATTGAAAAATAATGAGCTTTTTTACAGAATGCAACACGCTTTACTTTCTAATATTTCCCATTGTATTCCTTCTTAGTGTTCAAGTGCTAAACACCACTTGCAAATTAAGCTTGGTTCCCTCATTTACTGCTTGTATCAACTGGAAGTGTAACCCAGGACTGATGCATAAAAGCTGTTAGCCTTTATTGGACAAGAGGTGGACAGGAGGACTAGCTTCATATTTATCAGTTCTTGTAATGTGCTTGAAACATTTGCTGGAGCATAACTTGTGTAAGACTGGAAAATGTGGGGCTACGGGTGCCACTGTTTGCATGGAGAAGTAGGAAGCCACAGTACTGTGAAGCATTATATTTGTCTCTTCTATAAAAAGAGCTATTGGCTGCTCCATGATAAATTTACCTTGGAAAAAACTGGGAGTGACATACACTGGTTGCATATGAAGCCACTGAGGAATTTGCAAACATGTTCACTACAGTACATTTATTTTGACAGGATTCTCATACTTAGGGATGGTTGGTTTCTACCATCCCATAGATGTATCTGTTGTTACAGTTGTAGTCTAGGAGGTTCCAAGAAGTCAAGATGCTCTGCTTGAAGAGAGAGATCTGCGACGACAGAGCGCGTTTAGGTTTTCTGAAGCTGGTAGAGGAAGCACAAAAGTATCTTCAGACATTTTGTTGCTTTTGAGAGGCACTGTGCAAGCAGTGCCTTGCTCCTTTTTGGTTAATCTGTAGTATCTTCAGTAACTAAATATTATAGTCAGAAATAGAACCATGACAAATAGCTATGTGTTCCTGGGGTTTTCTTGGGCCTGAGCTTATAACTTCTGTTGCCAGCTGGGCTTTCAAAGTCTAAAGGTACAATAGACTAAAGGTATAAAAAGATAAGCTTGTGTCCTTGACAAATGCAGTTCTTTATTAAATGTTCAAGCTGTGGTGATAATATCAAGAGAGACAAAGGCTAAAAGGAAATTTTCTGAAAGAATCACCAAATCTCTTTGCTCATTTTCTGTCTGGTGTATTATCTTATGGACTTCACATGCTGGAATTCATTTGTGCTTGAACAAAACTTGTAGAGCTTTTGGTATAGCCTTGTTTGTTTATTCTCTCTCTGTGTATGTCCATTTGTAGTTGAATTACTGGAAACCAGGCTTGTAACTGCAACTGGAACCTCAAGTGTGTATTATGTTTGCTTGATTGGGTCAGGAATTGGTTGGTTCAGGTGATTGCACTAGTTGGTCAAGTGATGCAGTTCTTTACAACCAGTTAACAAAGAAATATGTCCTTTGAAGCAGTAAGTGAAGCCAGGTAAGATGGACCTATCTGGATGAAATTTCACTTAGTTATCTTTGATAAACATTTTGTGATGTTGGTCATGAAAAATCAAATTCTAATCTATTTTCTCATATATTTAGTGGTCAGTTGACATTCCCAAGTTCTCTTGACAGCTGGAATTTCTTAACCCTTTAATTTTATACTTATTTTTGCTTTGTTGATAAGAAGTGCATCAATACTAACAGAATGATGTGTTGGATCCAGATGACATGGATTTCAGAAACAATTGGTGGTGGTGGTGGGATCTCCCCATGAGATCTGAGCGATGATACTGAAGAGGGGAGGGATTAACTCTGTCTACCCATGTCATTTTCCTCATCAAGACTTAGAATTAGAGTAATAGATTTAAATTCCATCTCCACAAAAGATGTGTCCTACCTATACTGGAAGGGAAAAGGCACAGCTCAGTCAGAAGTCCTCATGGCTGTTTTAAAAGAAAAACAAAAAAGGGCGAGGCAACTGGATCACATTTTTTAAATACATACTTCTGGTCTTGAGTGACAGCAGCAGCTACCACTTTAGTTGCCTGTGTTTGACGCACTTCTGAGTTAGGTTTGTATGATTTGACACACTGTCTGAGATACACCTGGCCGCCAAGGCAGCTTATCAGTTTGTGGAGCTGTTGCTCATTGTTCTTCCCTTCTTGCTTTGTTTTGGCACATGCACAAGTCTTATTATAATAGCTCACATACTGTTTTTAGTATATGAAGCCTGCCTAGCTTTGCATGTAACCAGAACTGGTGTAAAACAGGATTTTGTAACATAAACATGGAAGTGGATTGCAGGAAATATTCAGCTTGTTATTAAACATTGCTGTTTCTATGCAGTGCAGTTAAGTGGCTTTTACAACTGACTTGCATTTGTCTCAGTTCAGTGTATGGTTTGTGAGCGGCCATATGTTGTTCCTCTCAGCTCATAAGCAGTTGGTGTTTTGTTGTTGCTGTGTTTGTGTAACTGGCTGTGGAATGGGATAGCTGCATATCTATGGGGAAAACTTAACCTTGTTGGAAACTGTGTGGCTACGATGTAGCTGTCTTAGAGGTGTTCTTGTCCCACGGTGTGTTTTGCATGATCTATGCAATTCAGCGTAGTCTGGCTTTTAAGGGAAAAATGCTCCCGTTTTGTTCTTTTTTTTACACTGTGCAGCAGTCAAGGATATCATTCCATAGCACCTGTGTTCCTCCTCTAGGAATGAGGCTAGCTTTGTTCAGTGTGGTACAGCAGGGAGCATTTGGGGTCAGGCTTGCTGTCCAGAGCATGGAGTTTGTAGCAGCTTAATGACTCTGTTCGTGCGTTCAAACAGCCCTTCATGTCTTTGGCTGGTTCCTTTCTTCCCCTTCTAGTTTATCTGCTTGCCTTTTGATTTTCTTTCTGGGCCCTGTCGGGTATGAAAATGGAGCCACCGTAGGCGGTTGTTTAACTAGCCACCTTTTCCCACAGAGGTGGAGTAATGGCATGTTGCAAGATGTCCTAATGACAAGGAACTGCAGGATGACTGTAAGAAAGGTACCAGTGTGTGTGGTGTGTCTTGAGAGAGTCCAGCTAAGTGTGATAAACAAAGCTTAGAAACTCCTGCAGGTGATGCTTTGGCTGCAGTATCAAATGTCAGACTGGGGTGTAGATGGGGAAGCACAATTGGAGAACTTTTGTCGTGCTCCTGTGCAGTGGAGCTGGCCAGAGAGTTTACATTGTCCCAGGCACAAAATGTTCAAGTGACATAACCCATTCAAAGAGAGCTGATTGGGAACCCAGTGTGGGACTGGTGCAGGAGAATGTCCAAGTGGATTAACTCCTACGGTGAAACAGCTGTATGAGGTTCACCCACTCTGCTGCCCTTTAGTGGTGCTTGGACTCCACTGCCTGCGGCACTCACCACACCTTACCTCATGGCCAGGGCTGGCTTGCCTCTGAGTGGACAGTGCAGGTACTTTGTGTGCCTGTCTGATCTTTTCTGTATTGTCCATTGACAAGTTTGTTTGGACTTCAGGCAGTGGGAAGATAAATGACGGTGGCAGCTGCTACTTTCCCTCTCCCGGGTGAACGGGCACAGTGACTCTTTTGTTCCAGGCTTGGAATTATACGGCCCTCTGGGCTGGTCCATTAACCCAGTTTCCCTCCCTGATGAGGTGGATTGCTTTCTGTGAAATGAGTTCCCTGTACAGGCAGGCTGTGTGGCAATTACAGCTTTTAAGCCGCGCAATTGATGACCTGTACTCTGAATAAATCCTCTTCAGCCCAGATTCACCTATCATCAATCTACCCCTACACTGGGAGGCACCAGGCCTTCTGCTTTTATCTCACCAAATACTGGCTTCTCAGAAAGTGGCAATTAAAACAATTGCTTAATTGAGACCTTGTGCTCCCCCTCCCCGGATTCTGTGTGTAGATTTACTGAAGCAGGCCTTCCTTCTAGGAAGGGCAACCACCTTTGCCCTCTTGTGTCTCCCCTCTTTTTATATTGTAAATTTCATCCTCAGCTTTCTTACATTCCTATCCAGAGCAACTACAAACAGCATTTAAAATGGTCAACAGCTTTCTCAGATGAGTAGTTGCTGAAACAGAATGATGAAACTTCTTGAACCTTAAATGCAGCCAGGCATGCATATCATAGTATTTGATGCTTGCATTGTCCTTGCGAATATTAAATGTTAGAATATGTTTTGTCATCTTAATAAGAATAAGGTAGGTGAATCTGGGCATAAAGGCCCAAAACCAACAAGCACATCTCTGGTACAGGCAAGGTGTAAGCCAGAGAGAATCTGATTTGTAGGTTGGTTTTTAACTACCACTGTAATACACCATAAGTTATTTAAATAGTTGTCGTTTGGAAGGGGTCTGAACTCTGTGGTAGAAGGCATTCTTTCCATTTAGAAGGTTATAGCAGGTTTAACCCTCCACATACCCATCTAAGAAAGATTTTGAGTGGGAGGGCTGGAAAAGACTTTTCTTTGTCTGAAGACTTCCTTTGGAGCATAGACAGTCCTGGTGTGAAAAGGATGTTTCATGTATTCTTCTTGCACCTGCTGTACATTTTTGCTTTTACAGACTGGATCTGAACAGCCAGTTATCTTAGGGAGTGCCGAAGGGTGGAAAGTGACAGTGGGAGAGAACATGTTAAGTTTTAAAATAAAACCTAACATTGCATAATTAAAATAGTTTGCACTATAGGTTAGAAAGAAGAAGCATTTACTAAGCATTTCACATTGTGATGGGAATACACAACTCACTTTCACTACCTGTAACTCTTAGTCCTTGCCCTTGGGTTGTGGTAGAGTGGCTCATTTATTTATAGGGAGCTTTATAAAAAACTTTACTTATTCTTTCAAGAGTTCTGTTGTAGGTCATTAATGGCCCTTTTGCTATTTTATTTTTTACCAATATAAGAAAATGCATTTTCACAAAAATAACAGTATAAGATGTTAAGTCTACATGGTTGCATAGGGAGGGGGGCAAGTTTTCTTGCCACTATTCTTATATTTTCTTTTTCAAAAATCTGTTACTGTGATCTTCTTGGTTAGTCTACAGGATCTAGAATTCTGCCTTTATTTTCCTTTTAGCTAATTAAAATGTAGAAGTGCATTTTAGCAGATAGAGAGAAAGTGAAGGTCAGCTGTGTCTTTCCTTGTATCTCTTGGTGCATTTGAACATTTAAGAGCAATGTAAATGTAGTATGAAACATTAAACTAAAATTCCCTAATCTGTGCACTTATTTTTTTCTCCTTCAGAAACTTTTCTGTTCTCTGTTTCTCAAGACATTTCTTCTCTGGTAGTGGTAAATCCTTCAGATTTGTCATTTTGCTCTGTAGTAATTTCTTTTTTCTTCTGCCAGGGTTGAGTACAGAAGGTATCTACCGGGTGAGTGGAAACAAGTCCGAGATGGAAAGTTTACAACGGCAGTTTGATCAAGGTAAGACCTATCTCTGTGCTGTTGCCTGGGATGTGATGAAACACCATAGTAATAAGCATGTGAGTATTTTGATCTCTCCATTGCCAAGGCAGAAATGCGGGTTTCCTTATTTGCTGTATTCTTGTAAGTGTGACTACAAGGAATTGATCTCACAGGTTATAAACTGACTTTGCAAAGTATTCAGTAACTCATCTTCAGCCACTGCAGCAGCATCTGAAATACAGAGCAGTCCTAACTACCCCCAGATCTGCTGCCTGTGAGATAGAGGGGGCGACACTGGAAGGGGTTGAGGGAACCTGAACCCTTTTTTTGTCAGAGAGGGGTTCTGGCCACACCAATGGTCCAGTTCAACCAGCAGCAAGCAGTCATTGGTCATACTCCTGCCTGCCGTGAGCTGGCCCAAAATAGAAGAGAGCACAGGCACATGTGGATCACCAGGATCATTCTGTTCCCTGAAGGGGTCACAGCTTCAGGCCTGCAGCTGTGCCACCCTGCTGTTTTTAATGGAGGCAGATTTGGGAGGGAGAAATTTGGGAGGGATTAGAAAGAATGAAATTCTACCTGACTGATATGTCTGACAAAGCCTGATATACACTTGCTGCCCTTTCCAGCCCAAATGAGCAGAGCTTTGGGATATCCTAGGGTGTACCTAACATCATTTAGGATTATTCATTTAGTGTACCATTGAACATTTAATTGCAGTTGGCCAACTTGTAGTTGTCAAATTGTTTTTGGACTGCAGGTTCCATCAGCCCTGTCCAGCAGAACTAGTGGTAAAAAATGATAGGAGCTACAGTCTTAACATCATCTGGAGAATAACAGGCTTCTGCCTCTTGCCCTAAATACTGAATGAGTACCCTACAAATTCATGCACCTCTGAGCTGTATACTCCATTCTTCAGTGTAATTCTCTCAAAAACAGATCTTAGTAACAGCTGATCATCTTGCTTGTCACCCTCACTGTGATGAGTGAAGAATAGGATTCTGGTGATTGAAATGAATTCGAGGCTTCCTCAGGGGAAAAAAGAGTGGGGAGGAAAGGGGCTAAAGTTCTGCTGGGATTTGTGGTTTGTTTTGGTTCTTTGTTAGTTGGGAGAAAGCACTGAACTATAACCAGCTTGTGTTGAGGCACATCGGCACCCAGTGGACCCTGTGGATGTGGAATGCCCACTAGACACAGAGGTAGAACATTCTCGCTCTCTCACTCTCCGTGTGTATCTCTGTCTTTCTCTTTCACTTCTCTGCTGCAGAGAGAGAGAACTGAGGTAAATGAATCCTCATTGTGAAGCAGAGACATAATCAAAAGTCAGGGCAACGCTGTCCCTTACAGGGAATGAGGCTCATGGTATTAGCAAAGTCTGGACTTTGCCAGTAAGGCCAGACAGAATTCCTTGGCAACTGAGCAAGAGCCATCTGCCAGTAGTCAGTGAGTGATGCAGTGCTTGTGACTATAAATGCAGCAGTGGTCATGTGTGTTGTTTGCCTTGGTAGCTGTGTTTGCAAGCTGTAATCATCACATACTTTTCTTGTAGATCACAATCTGGATCTTGTAGAGAAGGACTTCACTGTGAACGCTGTAGCTGGAGCCATGAAGAGCTTCTTCTCAGAATTGCCTGAACCCCTGGTACCTTACAACATGCAGATTGAACTGGTGGAGGCCCACAGTGAGTATGCCTTGAGAACACCTTGGTAGGGTCAGATTTGCATCTTGTTGAAAACACTTTGATTTGGGGGGAGAAAAGGAAAACACAAAACTCCTATATTTGCAACCAGACTGTGCTTTCTGCAAGCATTTGTTCGTGTATTATTGGAGATCCCATGTTTGCTTCCCATCTGTAATGGAAAATGGCAGCTAAAGAATTAATACCATAGAATGGGCATGTCAACTCTAGCTCAAGTGTGCCTGCCTTGGCCTGAAATATACACACAACCTTCCAAGATTTCCAGCACATGTGCTTTTCCCCGAGGGTTTTATGAGAGCCAGGACTAATCCTTCCCTCCTCAGAGCTGCATAGTTTATCTGAGAAAAATAGCCCTGATTTTTTGAAGCAGCAGATCCTAATTTCCATGCCTGCTGTTCAGCTTCATGCAATTGCCTGAATTGACAAAAGCAAGATTTGACAAAGTGGATGAACCTGAGGGGTGCTTCCCTATACTCAGCTGGATGTCTGACGTGTAGAGCTGTTTATCTCAGGTAGATTGCAGTCCACCAGCTACAGATGCTGCTCAACCTGCACCAATTTAAATAGGTCCTTTTATTCTTGACCATTTTACTTGCACAGGCAGTTCCAAAATCAGCTTATAAGCCAGGACTGCTTCAAAGTTCATTGGCTTTTCCTTCCACTTCTGCAGCTAACCATATCTTATTAGTTATTTCAGGTTGAGGGGGGAATGTGTCCTTCCGGCCCTTAAACACTGAACGGTTGTCCTCTGGACCCACTCCTTTCTTACACTGAGAGGCGTGTAGAAAAACTAAGTATCTAAGAAAAGAAGCCGTTAGGATTTTGCTTGAAACAAATTAGTTTTCTGAAGTTGTGTTTCTTTACTTTTGGGCAAAACCAATCTAGATGACCTGGAGAAGACCTGACTGATAAATTAAGAGATATGCTGAAAGGTTCAAACTGAGAGGATAAGAGTGGGGATGGTGGAGGTAGAGAAATGGACCACATTTTTTCCATGAAAATTTTGTTTATAAAGATATTTTTATAATTCTCATTTTACCAATTGTACTAGTAATTTTTTTTAAAGATTTTTTTTCCAGAGCTTAATAGACTGTCAGTCGGGGGCGGGGGAAGAGTCACTGATGTTAGAACAAAAGGGCTGAGGCTCTGCATATTAAGGAAATAGGTTTTAGGCTGGAGAATTTACAGAATCATTGTAAGTGTGAGTGAGGGCTGAGGTTCACAAGACTGCCTTTGAATTTTGTCAGTGAAGTGGATTTGGCAGGATTCTTGAAAACCATGCTTGCCTGTTACACTCTTGCTCATAGGCTTACTGTTAAAGAAGCAAACAAACATAGAAAAGCTGATCCTTCAACCTCTATGACAGCTATTGGGGGGAAAAGCCTCCCCTCCCAAGAGATTCAGTAAACAGATGTGCGTCTTGCTATGGTGCCATCTAGAGCTGGAGAACATAATAGCATGGGAAAGAATTACATTGTGTGTGTGAGAATTACTGAAGCAGTCTCTTCTGGGTTTTAATCTTTTTTTTCAACAAATATGGATAATTGCAAAAGATCAGATGACTCTGATTTCATGTATGAAATTTGTTGGCTGAGTATGAAAGCATATACGCTCTGAGCAAAGTCTTCTCTAGCAAAGACAGGCATATCACGAGGCAAGGTGAGGTAAGAACTTCTAGTTGTACTGTTTGGATTCCATTAAAGGTGGTGGAGTGGGGAAGCAACAGATCAATGGGTCCAGTTTTCAGGGAAATTCTGTTGCATGAGCTTGTAGGGATTGAACAAGATACAAATTTGACCCTACCAAATAAAAAAAACAGAACTATCTGTATATTGCTGCCTGATTATTTCATGGTAGTTGACAATAAGCTGGTATACTTTCATTATTATATGGTAATTCTGCTGGCATAACTAAGCTATTTGGAATGATACTTAAACATCAGAATACAAGTAGTCATGTTTGTGTTTGTATGCACTTGATGCGAAAGCTCCAGAGTAATATATATATGCAAGAAGGTTGTTTTTTTTTTCTGGAGGTATTGTTTCATACTGTAAAATCAGTGAGGGAGACAGCTATTGAATAGCCCTGACCCCTGTTACACAGTTCATGGTATTTCTGAGAAGTGGTGCTTGTACATTGCACGTTGTTGCATATGGGATATGAAACAATTCTTGAAACAAATAGCATATTGTTCATGTGATGAATTTACACCATGATGCTGGCACACCTTAAAAATGTTTCAGTGTAGGAAGTCTTGTCAGCTGTGTAGAGAATTGCCATTCTCCTAATTACATACTGAGGATCCTGAAAAACTAACAGCAAACAGAATTTTCTGGTGTGTGTGTGTACACACACACACACACACACACACACACACACCTTAAAGCCAGGTTTTCTTAGGCAAGGAATACTCAGAAGTGGTTTTGCCAGTTCCTTTCTCTGAAATATAGCCTACAGCATCTTACCTGTTTTTAAATCTTGAAATCACATGCATAAAAATGGTTGAGCAGTCAAACAGTTAATTCATAACAGGCTTTCTCTGCAGAAGGAGTGAGTAATATTTCACCCACACAGCAAAGTTCAGCTAGGGCATAAGCTCCTATTGAAAGTCTGATTGGCTTCCATTTTATTCTGTCTGTCTATTTATCTGTACACACACAGTGGTAGTTAAGTACAGCTGGCTGTAGAAAAGGAGGGCAAGTTACAGTCAGCTCAGTTTCTTTATATTTCAACAAGTTGGCAGTGTCTAATGTCAAGATTTTTTTTCCCTATGTTTATGGTAAATTTATAATATTTGAGGATTGCAAAGTGACTGCTGCAGTATGCATGTTTGTATACTGAATGCTGGCAGTCTGTCACCTGCCACGGCAGTGACAGAGAAGAAAATAAAATAATTTTAAATCCCTGCAAATTAGCTGTGATTGTTCCTCATTAAACCTTCAGTGTTCAACAAATGTTCTACATTCTTCATTGTGTTGTGAGAGGATTGTCTTGTCCGAAGGGAATTCTCAGGTATGTTGCAAAGGGCCTTGTAGGATTTTCATCCTTATATTTTCTCTCTGAACATGAGTGGCTACAGGCTTCTTAGTCAAAGATTATAAAAACCTAAATTGCTTCTTGAAAATTGCTAAATTCTGTTCTTTTCCCCTTTAAACAGAGATCAATGATAGAGAGCAGAAGTTGCATGCACTTAAAGAGGTGCTGAAAAAATTTCCCAAGGAGAACTACGAGGTCTTCAAATACGTTATCTCTCATTTGAACAAGTATGTGCCCTGCGCGTTTCTCTCTGAGATGCAAATGGGGGAGGTGGGAATGTCACCTTAGTTTTAGCCGTTGCCTTTTTAACGAGCACTGGAGCTGTGCATAGCAAACGCTGGGTCATTTCACAGCCACAATGGGGCAGTGGAGCCTGCCTGAAGTGAATCTGTTCCCTGACATTTCTTCCAATTAAGCAAGCCTGCATTTATCAGGGGTCTCATTAAGTTTGGTAAATCCTGCTACTCCAGAAATTGGCAGCAGTACTCTAGCGGAGGTTGTCTTAGGCCTGCTGTCTCCCTACTTTCATTAGCCACATCCAGAGGGCATTTGCTGCTTGGCAGAGGTCATATTCACAAGGCTGTGCTCTTAATGAGTCCAGAATAACCACCAGCCCTTTGGGTTCTGTTCTCACAGCCTCTAATGGAGATTGCAACTGCCCCACAACACTTGAAGGTGTGTTCTTGGCATTACTCAAAACAAGCTTCTAGCTCAGGGAAACAAGACAACTGAAGGATGTGGAGTTTTTCCCACTCTTGTCTTTATGCCTACATGTATTTTTTGCAGACCATGTTAGTCTGTCTCCATTAACCTGGAGGGACAACCGTGTTCCATTCTTTAAATGCTCTTAGAAAGAGAGGAGGCCAGATAATCTCTTTCCTGTTCTTTTGACTGTTTTGTTCTGACTTTCATGAATAGAAATAGTTCGAAACTCTTATTAGTCCAAACACAACCAGCAAGCCCCCCCCCAAAGACTCTACCTTTTCTCTTCCTCCTGCATTGCAGGTGTGTCTTACCCTTCCTTTTCAGATAGCTACCAGCATCACAATTCCTAGTGCTGTTTCCTTCCCTTACGGAATGTGTACAGCATCCTAAAAAGGACATGATTAGAATCCCAGCAGCCACGTATATAAGGAAAGGCAGTGGCTCTTTGGCTCCAGGGTGGGCTGAAGGAGTGGCTAACCCACAGTTTACCTTGAATATTTGATATCTGTGGACTGTCCTCTCTGGTTGCACCATGGTATCTTTGGGAGGGTGGTGCGAGATGTTCTTGGAGGCGTGCCTCTCTCCCTTTTGTGATTGTGAGTTGGCTTTGCTAATTGTGTGTGTTGGTGTCTGTGTGTCTTGCAGAGTCAGCCACAACAGCAGAACCAATCTGATGACGAGTGAGAACCTCTCCATATGCTTCTGGCCCACCTTGATGAGGCCTGACTTCAGTACCATGGATGCTCTAACTGCCACACGCATTTATCAGACAATCATAGAACTCTTCATCCAGCAATGTCCTTTCTTTTTCTACAATCGGCCCATCATTGAGCCCCCCGGTGCCACTCCCAGCTCTCCCTCTGCCATTCCTGCCAGCACGCCTTTCCTGTCCTCCACACCTGGGATGGCCCAGCCGTCTCCTCCACAGACTCCTCCTCCCTCACCACAGTCTCCTCTCCAGCCCCTTCTTCCACCCCAGCTTCAAGCTGAGCAGCACACACTGTGAACTTGGGCGCAGGAGAAAAGAGAGGTCTGCTGCTGTTCTCGCATGCAGAACAGAGACTGGCAACTCAGCCCTGGCATTGCTTGGCACTCTCTCTCCCCATTCCGCTCTGTGGCAGACTTGTGCTGCCGTGGCCTGATAGAGCAGTGCAAGTTCAAGCATTGGACATGTGGGAAGCCTTGGTTCTGCCTCAGTGCCTGGCGCAGAAAGGCCTGCTGGATCGAGGGCAGCGTGGGACCTTCCTCTGAGCAGGGAAGATACAGACCTCTCTCCTTCAGTGCTGGCTCTTTTCAGTCAAGATCAGTTCCAACCCAAGGAGACCCGTAGAACTCATGGGAACATTGCCAAGTTCAGAGGATGGGGACTTCAGATGAGTATTAGGGGAGCCCTCCTGTCCCCTCTTCAATTTGGCCGTGGCCTGGGCATGAAGAGAGTGGCACTACTGGAACCTGACAGGATGCAGAGCTCCTCCCTGGCAACACATTCCACAAGCTGTAATCGAGGCCTAGCCTGCAGTGCTGGACATCTCGCCCACCTTGAGGGACCATAATTTCAGCTCAGACCCAGGTTGCACCATCCTGGCCTAGTAGCTCAGAAGGTCTGGACCAACATTTCTGAAAGGAAAGCTTTTTGTGTTTCAGCAAGGCTGGAATGTAACTTTCTCTTGACTCTTAAATAATGGCCAATTGAAGGGGAACAAACCCTCCCCCCTGAAATGAACGAGGAACCCTAGAGAAACGGGACATTCCCATCTTGTCCCAGTTGGGTTGTTTTTAAATCTGGCAGAGTTGTGTGGGACTTTGGCTCCTTTTTACTTGTGCAGAGAATTTGTGCATGGCAGAGTTTCCCTGGCGGGGGGTGGGCTGGGGTGGGGGGTTGCGGGCAGTCCAGGTTTGGTCTGGCAGGTTCTGCTGTCTTCATTTGACAAATCACAACATATCTCTTGTTACCTTTCCTCCTCCTCCCTCCGAGCGGAATATTGGTGTTAGCACTTAACAGAGGAGAAAGAGAGGCAAGTGTGTGAGCACGCGTGTATTTTGCAAACAAAGTCAAGGTTTTGTTGTCTGACTTGAGGTTTCATTCCTTTGGCACACCGTGTTAGCAAAAACGCTATTGTTGTTCTGTGTGTGAGAGAGAAAGAGAAGGCACAGGCATGGGGTTATAAGCAAGTGGAGTGGCTATAACTGCAGTTTAAAAAAGTGTTTCCAGTGTTTTAAAGTGTACAACATGATGCTGGAGTTAAAATGGGGGAAGTGTGAACCCATATCTCCTCCTCACCACGCGCAGCCTCAGTTGGAGGAGATGGGAGCAGAAGAACTGTTTTGAAAGCCTCTTGTAACCCAGTCATTGTGGTCCTCTGGAGCAGACGGGTAAATTGGTGTCTTGGAGACCCAGAACCCAACTGGATATACTTGGTAAAAAGGCACATAGCCTGCATGACTTGTTAGCGACAGCCCCTTCCCCATGTCTCATCTGAAGTTTCTGACCGTTTCAGTCCAAACACTGAAGATGGCCTGTGGGCACCGAGGAAGAAGAGCCACAATCCACTCTCACATTGGGCTGTTTAGGGCATGAATTCTCACATGGCAGCTGTGACAGAGGAGGTTTGGGAAGTAACTGGATCTCGTGGGAGGGTCTCACATGGGCTAAAGTTGGTGGCAGCTTGGTAGAAGCTTTGGGGCCAAATTTTAGCTACTAGGATTACCTGCCTTGCCAGTACCCCTGGGGATTGCCAGTGCATCAACAAATGCAGCGCGTGGGCCTTCTTTATATCCTGTTCCTGATCGGCTCCTGAGCGCCCTCCTCCTGGACTGTTTGCATTCAGCCTACGTGCTTGCATGCATGTGCAAGGAAGTCCGTGCCCTGTTTGGTGCTCCCATACGCAGTGCACTTGTCTCCTCACCTTTACCTGCGCCTGAAGCCAGTGTATGTTCATATCAGCCTCTTAAATTTGCAGTCTTCCCCCTCTTTTCCTGGCCTGGGTTCATGGTGGCCATGAAGCATGCTTGGCTGTGCTGCTTGCATTACCTGTGCTGGTTTCCTTGCATCTTGCATAGGATTCCTGTACAGGGAGGAGCAAACCACTAGGTGAACCACTAGGATATTTCCCATGCAGACACCATTTAATTAAATGGTGGCTCTATAGCAGCAGTGCCTGGTAAACTGCCGTATATGTGTGTGAATGTGTGTGCGCGCAAGAGAGAGAGAAAGAGAGCGCACGTAGGAGGTAAGGTCTGCCCCTTCTGGATAGCAGGGCAGTTATAACTGGAGTTTCCACGGTACCACTAGGAGGACACAAGGGAGTAATCCCTATGCCATCCTTTCTGTTTCTTCGCACTTTAAAGGAGAACCTGTGGTCTGTTCCTGGTTTCGGCATTTCAAGGACGTTTGTGTTAAAACTGTGTTGAGGAGTGGGGCATGGAGGGGAGAGAGAAGAAACCCCCGTCCTTTCCAAAATCAAACTCTACCTTCATTCTGCTCCTTTCTGGCATTTTAAGAGCCCAGGCTTCAGCAAGCTGACTCTCCTATAAATAAGCTGGATTATGTACTACTATTTTTTTTTCTTGAGAATCACATTTAAAAATTGTATTGTGCCAGGATCATGTGCCTGAAAGCATCCCTTGCAAGCATCCTCCCCCCTCCAAGATTTATATTCTCATGTGTTAAAAACGGAGCTTTTGTGTAAATAATGGAAACTTTTCTGATTTGTTTGAGACTGTTTAAAAGGAAAGCAGAATATCCCATCTCCCTTCAGAGGATTCAGACAATTTCCCACAGGAGTAGGGAAGGAGAGGGATAGTTAGAGGGCTGGAAAAATTCCCCTCGGGTCTCCCACCTGGCCTGGGTGAGGTTCACTTCAGCTGTGCCGAGTCGCGATCTTGGGCTGGCACCCTTTTGGTTCTTGTGAGAAAGTGACGTTGTTGTTGTCTGCTTGGGATGGGGTGCTCTTGTTTCTGCAAGGAATGCTTCTGTGCCTTCTGGAAGCGTCTGATGCTAAACATGTTCCTCTGAAAGATCTCTTAGTAACAACTGTTGGGATTTGGGGCTGTCTTTGCTATTATAGCCTCCATCTGGGGGAGATTTTTTTCAACGCAGGACATCTTTTCTGTTTGCTGCTTGTCTGAATCCTCTGCAACTGGGTGATTGCCTGCTTGTAGCCATTCACACAAAACGACTGCTGCAGATTAGCTTCCAGCTGCTGCTGTGCTCTGGGGTCAGCGGGTCTCTCCTCCCCGTCACATAGACCTGCTCTGATAGTCAGTTTGGGTGTGTGGACGTGAAGCGTTGGTGCATGGTGGGCCGGTTCTTTTTAGTTGCCAAACTCTGTGGCCTTGTGATTCTGACCTGAGTTTCTGCACTTGAAAGAGGAAGTGAACAAAGGGAAGATGTGCTTCTGCCTGATCCTGCCTCATTTCCTAGATGCAGCGAGCTGAGGAAATTCAATTCCTGGCATACAGTGGAGAAATGGATTCCACCGTCCAAATTGCGTATGGGACTCGGGTAATCTTACAAGATAGCTGGAGAAGTGAGGTTGATCTGTGATGTGTGTGTAGCAGAGCTGAGATGCCAGTGTTTGTGACCATTCCTTATTTTGAATTAAGTGACTTCTGGCTCCCACTTGAATGCGTAAATCTCATCCGTCATCTCATGCCTAAATCTCTTTAGCTGCAAGGGGGGCCAGTTATTACATGCTAAAGGAGCTGTGCCTCTGCTGAAAGAGCAGCATCCGTTTTGTGCACGCTGGTGTTCTGTTTGCCACGTCTGTTCCGAGGTGACACCACTTGTGCGACACCCAGATGTTCTTCTTCCACAGCTGAGATGAGAAATCAAGACAACTGGGTGGGATTGTCATACGGGCGTGGTGGAGTGCGGGTGGGATGGGGGGTAGGGTATCAGTGTCACCGAAGAATGAGGAACATGCAGAAGCATCTTTGGTCACAGTCCAGCTGGCTTTCTTTGCAGAAAGCTACCTCCTTCTGCAGCCCCCGCTCACTAGCATTTTGACACCCGTGGAAGGGTTGGAAGGTTTGCTCCGTTGCTCAGATTGGATCATTTTCTCCGGTGCGTTCTCATGAAATTCCATAAGACCTGTTGCGTCTTTCCTTTGAGGGAATCGCCGAGCTTTGCTATTCTGTGGTGGCTTTACGTTGTAAGGTACACAGCAAATTTTGTGTCACTCCCCTTCCCTTTGAAAATACACTAAATCAATCTGTTCTGTGTTTGAACCTGAGAAAAGATTTCAGGGCCGTCAGGCCGGCAGCTTGTTTCTTCACAGTGCTGCGGTTTGCCAGCTGACGTACGCGTGCGGTTTTTGCAGTTCCCTACACAAAGAGAGTTCTTGATTGATCACCTGGATCTTCCATCCTTAACTTTGGTGACTCAGCGGCAGCCATTCGAAGCCTGACCTGGCTCTCCCTTCCCCGCTCCCTTGCTACATCCGGTTTTGGTTTCTCATCTGTCTTTCATCTGGCCTTTGGGATGTGCTTCGGTCCGCAGGCCAAGCAGTGACCGTCAGCGGCCTGTAAGGTCTGTCTGTCTGCCTGAACTGCAGCTCAGGTTAGTCTGCTGTAGAATTTCAGTGGAGGTTGGGGATTGGGCGGGGGTACATGTCCCCCCACTGCCTGTGTAATAGGTCATAGTTTAACTGTTAGGGTTAACCCCCCCTTCCCAGTTTTTTTTTTTTTTTGTAAAACTGAAATACAATAGAAATATTGTATTTTAAATGTAGTTTAAGGCAGGGCATAAGTTATTGTTTAAATAAAAGAAACCTAATTTTTTTTCCTGTGTACATTAAAAGAAAAGAGCCCTGTCTCTTTCTCAAATTGTATGGGAATAAAACTTGTCCTGAAAAGTTGGATTTAGTTCTGTACTCAGCTTATCTCCCCACGCCCCCGGTACTTGTATTTTCACATGTAAAATTATCTCTATATATGTTGAATTAACTTTTTTTTAATTGAAGAGAAAGAAAAAAATATTAATGGTCATAAAATGTGTTAGTAGTTCCAGCTAAGTATGTGCCCAAAACATTCTTCACGAAAACGTACAGTTTTTTTTTTCCTGAAAGATCTGTATGTAAAGTATAATGTTTATTTCTCTGTATTTTTAGGAGCCTAACAACATCCTTTCTTTATTGGTGATAGAATATGTTTCCTTTTTTTATGCTTCTTTTTAAGGACATTTTTAACAATTTTGTGGTTCTCTCTTCTCCTTCCCTTCCCCCAACCCCAGGCCAGTCCAATTAGTGCATGATGATGTTGAAAGCTCTGGGCAAACAGAAAAAAAAAGTCCCTTTTTCTGCTGAGTAAAAGAAAAAAAAATCATGTATTTGCTACAGAGTATTGTATGTGTCTCATTGGAAATGGTGTAAAAACTCAAAAGGCCTTACATTATATGTATCATAGTTAATAAATCAATCTTGTACAAAAAAAGAAAAAAAGGAGAGAGCGAGGAAGGAAGGATTGTCTCCAGGCCCACCCATGGGGCTCTTTTCTGTTCATGCGCTCTCCGTGCGCGCTCGCGCTCTCTGCTCCCACCACCACTCTTTGTTTTGCTTCTGCTCCTTTGTCTCCTCTAGAGAAAAAGCCGGCTGGCTGCAGGCTGTCTTACAGCCCAGTAGGGGAACCCTAGCACTGCGGAGAGAGCTAAAGGGAGCACAAAGAACCAGGCCAGCTGACGGCGCAGGTTGCAACCCTCTCTTCCTTTGTTTTAATCTCCCCGGCCTCTTTTATGCGAGGAATGCGACAGGAAGAGGGTCTCCTCGGCTCGCCGTCACTTCTCTGCTGACGGCAGGGCACCTGCATCTAACGCGTTTTTGTTTTGCAGGAGTTCAGTGGGAGGGAGTACAGGGCAGCCCAGAGAAAGACGCCTCGCCAAAGCTGGCTGTTTACCCCAAGGCAGAATTAATTACGAAGCAGCTGCCTAATGATTGGTCTTTTTCTAAACAGAGACCAAGAGCTAAGGTTCCCACCATAAACTCCATGGTTTGTAAATTCGTACTTGACTTGCTCCTCTGTCCCTGGAAAAGTGCTACATACGCTCAGCCCAAATCCAAACCTGTTTATTTTCTACGCCTGGCCGAGGGGAGAGCGGGGAGAATCCTGACTTTTCTGACAAATGTGGTGTGGTTGTAAGGAGCTATTTCCAGAGTGGTATCTGGGCACACACGGGTTTCCACTTTCCAAGATAGGTGGCATAAGCGGTGCTGTACACAGCTTTATTACTTCTGCTGAAGCGTAGAATGGGGCAGGCAACGCGAGTGGGCTTTCTACCCCCAGGATCTACACATGCCGCACTGGAACTCCATCCACAAAAACGAAACTGGAAATCCACTTCCACTTAAAAGTTTTTGAGGTTGCACGTACCATTCTCTCCTGGAGGTTTTGAGGCCCAACAAATCCCTGTATCTCAAGCCAGCTGTTATTTTTTGCACCATATTCACGCCTGTTGATTACAGCTGTTCTTTTTCAGGACACTCAACAGGCTAGCGGCACAGGGCTTGGGGACTGGCACTCTTCCGCAGACTAGCAGTGTGGTGTTAATGGTTTGAGTGCTGGACTAGATCTCTGGAAGACCAGGTTTCGAATCTCCGCTCAGCCATGGAAACCTGCTGGTGGGTGCTTTAGGCAAGTTGCACTCTCTCAGCCTCAGAGGAAGGCCGTGGCATACCTCCTCTGAACAAATCTTATCGAGAAGGCTCCGTGATAAGATCACATCAGGTTGCCCTAGGTTGGAGGCACTTAAAGGTGCACATCCACCTACAAATATGAAAATGTACCAAGCGGCTTTGGGCCCGTCACTGTCTTCTTGACCTAGCGTACTTTTCAGGCTTGTTGTGTGGTTAAGATAACAGGGGAAATGAAAAGTGTCAGTGACATTCTGACCACTTTGGGTGAAGGGTAAGGTTGGAAATCTAATGAAATCCTCAGGATGGGGTTGTTGGCCTCCTGTCACTCAAGAACTGTTCCTCCCTGTGACAGCTTTGGTCCAGAAGAAAATACCCCACCCTAGCAGTAGTGACTGCCGTGTAGCATTGTGCGTCTTTGCTTCTGTCCCTTCGCTCCAGTGCAACTTGAAACCTAAATGTGCTTTACTGTGTTAGGCCGCAGGCTCAGTGCCAAGTAGAATCCACCCCGGTGCCATTGTGCTCCTTTAAAGCATTCAGTCTGTCGCTTTGAATCTATGCCTAATTATTACAGATTTGGGAAGAGGGGGCGACTTATTTTTACGAGCCTCTGCACATATTTGCAACAGTTCCCCCCTCCCCATTTGCCAGTCCCTGAAGAAACCTGTTCCACTCAGCATCGCGATGTATTGTATGTGCTCAGTAAATGCGCTTCCTTCCCGCTCACCCCCACCCCAGCAATTCCAGTTTAGGCTTGATATAATTCTACCAAGTAATTAAGGAAGCTTGAAGCCATCATTCCCACCCCCCACCCCAAAAAATATTCCCTGGTGTCTTTGGGGCTAGCTATGATACCTTTCCCCCGCGGCCAAGCACAAGAGGCACCTCTCTTTCCAAGCAGCTGGAACCTATCATTACTGTGACTCTCTGCTGATGAAATAATTGTTAGCCGACTGGTTTGTTTAAAGGCAGGTGGCTAATGGTTTAATTGATTACACATTATGCACATTTATCGAGAACTCAAGAGAGGTGGCGTATCTGAGAAAGGAAAGAGGAGCGGGACAAACCTTGCCCTTTTAGTAAGAGGTGGGCTTTCTGGCGTGCCTTGGTATCCCTTCTTTTCTCCAAAAAGCTCATTTGATTTTATTCTCACAAGTTGGTGAGGTAGGTTGAGGGGGAGACATACAGTTGGCCTTGCATATCTGCGGATTCTGTATCCCCGGATTCAACCAACCATGACTTGAAACTGGTTTTTAAAAAAATCCAAAAAGCAAACTTTGTTTTGTTTTTTTTTCATTTTGTATAAAGGAGGCTATTTTACTACACCGTTGTACATAGCAGGATTTGAGCATCCACAAATTTCAGTGTCCCCTAGGGATCCCGGAACCAAACCCTACCAGATACCAAGGGCCCACTGTGTACTAAGCTTCACAATTGAGTGGGAATTTGAATCTGGGTCTTCCTGGCCTTGCTCAACTACTCAGAACACTACACTACCTGGGCTTTCAAGCTCGGAATGCAAGGTCCGTTAAGTTTGGGTTGGGGCTGGAATTTTTTTGTAATTGTCTGGACACTAGAGCCAAAATAGCCTCAGTTTTTGCAAGCGTTGCTGTCATATAAAGCTCCGCTGATTAGTCAGTGAACACTGTAATTCTTTTTGGTTTCTGAGCATCACATTAAAAAAAAAGTCTTGCACAGCTTGTACAAGACCTTGAACCCTGTTGCACTGCACATAGCACTTGGGATTCCACTTTCAACTGCCAGAGCTACAGAGCTTTCTGGCGGCAAGCTCTGCGTGTTCCTCCTGAAACTGCAAATCCCAGGAAGTTACCATGGCAATTAAAGTGGAATAGCGCAACTTCTGTAGGTTGAAAGGACCCTTTGTGCAGAATGAATCCAGTGCATTTGAATTCAGTGCATTTGTCTCTAAATGAACCCGTTAGTTAAGTTGAATTCAGTTGAGACAAATGCAAATCTACATTTAGGCCACAAAAACCAAATGCACAGGCCTAGCGTGGGGATACCTGGCTTAGCAATACTGTATGAGAAAAAGACCTTGAGGTTATTGTTGGCTCGTAAGTTGAGCATGACCCTCCAGAGTGATGCTGAAGCAAAGAAGGCACACTATTTTAGCCTCAATGGAACCATAGTTTCCAAATCTGAAGTAATGCCTTCAGTTCTGGGCACCGTATTTTAGGAAGGATATAGGCAAGCCAAAGCAGGTTGTGAGATGGGTAACAAAGATGATACAAGGTGTGGAGAACGTAACATAAGGGGAAGTTGAAGGAGCTGGGCATGTTCAGCTTGAAGAGAAGACTGAAGGATGACACGATTACTGAAAGGGCTGTCGTGGAAAGGAGGAGGTAGATCTCTGCTGTTCCAGAAGGTACAGCCAGGTCTCGTGGTTGGAGGATAGATTTCAATTGAACATTAGAAGGGACAGTGGTTCAGCAATGAGTTGCTGAGTTTTTCGTCCCTGGTCATCTTCAAAAAGAGGCTGGACGGATACCTGCTGGAGATGCTCCAGCTGGATTCCTGCACTGAGCAGCAGGTTAGACTCAATGGCCTATGGAAACCCTTCCGACTCTATAAAGAGCCATATGGTTGAGGCCTGTTCATCCCACGGATGACTGTAGAAAGATTTTTTATTCTGTGAAGATGGAAGAATTAGCTTTCCGCTGTTCTGGGGAAAACAGACATGGTACGTCCTATTCTGGTAAGTGATGTCCATACTGACAATAATTCATGCAGATCTATTACTAGTTCCCCTCTTAAAAGATCGACCACGTCTCCTTTGCAATATCCAGCAGTGAATCACAATTAAGCTATTCTTGAATATACTATGAGTTCTGGAAAAGCTTAAAATGTATCAGCTCTCATCTCTTGTGGCAAGCTTCTCATGTTTACAGATCACACCCAGCATCAAGATATCCTACAGGCTTTCTGAATCGCGTTGTTTGCTGCCGTGGCGGTCTGTGACCGGAATAGTTCGAAGTTGTTCCACAGTTGCTTTGTACTCCTTGGCAAAATCAAGAACAAGTTCTCCATGGAACTGAAGCTTTTTTAAAAAAAATGCTGTATTCAATGGATCTAAATAACAAAAGACAGGCAGCGATATCCCGCGATGGCTAGTGGCCCCATCTCAGTGGGACAGTGACGCCAGTCGAGGTGGTCATCCAAGCTTTACAGGAGCTCTCCAAGGTGCTGAACTTTATTGCTAAATAGGCTTGACTCCTTTAAAGGTAACTAGAACCTGGAAGGGATTCACCAATCTGCTGACGTGAATGTCGTGAGCCACCACTGGCAATAACAAGTGTAAATGAAGAAGCAAACTTTTTTTTATACGTATCCATCCATTGTTGCCCCAGGATCATCTCTCTCTCAGAAAACACATTCTTAAAGAACGCTATCTGTTCCCAATAATTAAAAGCAACTGACTGTAGGGAAGGGCTAAGCTCTTTGACAAAATCCTGGGCATCTACCTTGCAGCAGCCTGCGTCCCCGGCTCCGCTCCCTCACTATAGGAGTAAATCCGAAAAGTTTCTTTAAAATCCGGTGCAGAAATGTGGAATGCCAGCAGGTGGCAGCCGACTCCCACGTATGCTCTCCTCCCTCTATAGCTGGTTCTGGGAAAGAGAGGCCTCTTTCTCTGGTATTCATTATTCTGTTTTAGGGGAGCACTGTTCACAGGTATAACCCGTTTCAGTGGATTCTAGAAAACGCAAGGCCAAGCATTGTGTCAGGAGTGTTCTTGTGTTCCTTGAAGTCATTTCCGACTTCTGATGACCCTAAGGCAAACCTCTCATGGAGTTTACTGGGGCTGAGAACGTGTGATGCACCCAAGATCACCCAGTGGGTTTCCATGGCTGAGCAGGGAATCAAGCCCTGGCCTCGGGGGGTTGTAGTCTGACGGTCAAACCACTACACCGTGCTGGCAATCTGTAGAGTGACGCACCCTTTCACAGATGAAAACTGGACGTGCGGCCAAGCGACATTGGAACGTGCTCAAGATGGCCAAAGTTATTTAATAAGCAGTCACACACAGGCTAAGAGAGGCTGCAGCAGTTTGGTTTTTGCATGAGCTGACTGAGGAAAGTACAGGTCTGCCCCGCCTCTCCTTTCCTTCCCATTGAGTTAATGGAATGCAAACTACTGCTGCAGTTGGAATTCAGTTTGCAGCAAGTGAAGTAAGCTGAGGGCAAAGCAGTGTCCCATTCTTTCTCAGCTCAGGCTTTGTTGGGACAGACTCAGTGCTACAGTCTGCCACTGAAATCTTGTGTTTTGCCAGCCCTGGAATGGCAATGCTACTTAAAAACTTCCAGCTAGATAGAGGACAAGGAGGAAAACCGTCTGGGAGGGCATAAAAAGACTTCATAGAAAGAGCATCTTTGTCAGAAGTGCAGTTAACTGAGGAATGCCTGCACCGCTTTCTTCAGTGAAACAGGCATTCAGGAACTTCTTGATAGCTTAAGTTGCTCACTCAGAAGAAAACTACTGTAGTCAATCAGACTCCTGGCTCTACAGGTAACCAAAACCTCAGTCTGAAATGTCTTGCTGGGTGGGAAATGACTTTGCACAATGTGCAAGGGCCTTTGCAGACTTCCTGGAAGCTATGTTAACTCTATTCTGTACAACAGCTTGGCTGTCAAGAGTATGAGACACAGATGCATTTCTATCCATAAAGTTAAAACATAGTTATGCTCGTGATCCCACTTTATCAACAGAAATGCGTTTCTGTCTCATGCTCTGCACAGCAAGGGGCAGCATGGTGTAGTGGATGGAGTGCTGAATTATGACTTTGAGGCCGTTTCCGCACTACACTCTTATAGCACGATTATTCCACTTTCAACATCCGATGGAATCCTGGGGTTTATGGTTTAGGGAGGGGCTGGCCGACCCCTCCCTAAACTGTAAACCCCAGGATTCCATAGGGTGTTGAAAGTGGAATAACTGCACTATAAGAGTGTAGTGCGGAAATGGCCTAGCGACCAGGGTTCAAATCCCCACTACTCAGCCGGGGAAACCCACTGGTCAACCTTAGGCAAGTCACACACTCTCTGCCTCAGAGGGAGGCAAAGGCAGCCCTTCCCTGAACAAATTCTTGCCGAGAAAATCTTGTGATAGGTCTTCTTAGTCTAAAAACAACTCGAAGGCACACAACTAGAACAAATGGGTGTAACCTTCCAGATTTTCCTGGCGTTACGGGGAAGGGAAGAAATTCCTCTGTCCAGTGGATGGCACCATTGCTTTATTTTGCAACAGAGAATAAGTGGGTGAATGAATGAGCATGTACTTCTGGATTGCATATGAAAAGGAAACTAGGTGCAGCTACATTTGATCTATTAATTTCATGTAGTTTTCTAGCCTGCCGTATCACTAAGACTGGAGGTGAGACAGGGTGCAGCTAAGAGGGAAGGGACCAAAATGAGAGCATGGGCCCCAGTAAGAATGCCATATTCTTCCAATGAAATTTTCTTTCAGTATGGCAGTCACTTACCGTTGCAGCTGAGCATTTAGGAATGCAGGTAAGATACCCAAAGAAAATGGGCAGGCAGAGTTACCGAGGGAATGCGAACACAGCATACAGAAGAGCTCTAGGTTCGAATGATTCTCAGTGTCTTCCTCTCTGCAATGCTGAAATACAGGGACTGAAGAAAGAGTTTATGGGAGAGAGAAGAGTTCTCATGGGATGTGTGTGTGCAACGCTCTCTGTTCGTACTCTCTGGAATTACACCCCTGAGGTGAGCTGATCCATTTCCCCTCATCCACACGCCACAACACTAATTTGCATTGAAAGCAGACGTAAATCCAGTAGGTCCTTTAAGGCTGACCAGGAAGAAGGAACTTCCAGCACATGGATTTCATGGATTCCTTCCCACTTCTTGGGATGCCACAGTGAAGTGACTCCACAAAAGCTTATCCTAGAACTTTCTTCTTCCTAGTCAGTGTCAACGGTGTCGCTAAATTTATCTTTTTGTGTTAAAACAGGCTAACAGAACTAACTCCTTCAAAACATTAAATTTGGAGCGCCCTCTTTTGTGTAACTCAGCTTGCTGAACTTAAACCCTCACTGCTAGGCTTTAGCGCCTGTACCAAAGCTAGAGCTTAGAGTCAGGAAAGCAAGGGAAAAGAGTGTTCCTGAGCATGGGCAATGTGCCTTGGTGCAATGTGCCTTGGAAAAACTGCCTGTATGAGGAGGGTTTGATTCGCCACTCAGCCATGGAAACCCACTGAGCGACCTTGGGTGTTTCACACACTCTCAGCCCCAGAAAATCCTGTGATAGAGTTGCCTTGAGGGGTCGCCGTAAATCAGAAATGACTTGAGGGTACACAAGGACAACAGCAATGCTTGAAACCTGACGATCACTGCCACTCAAAAGTTAGCCGGCAATATTCTTGAAGTGCTAAATAAGTTTCCTTGAAAGAGAATTTTCACATGACCGAAAAAAGGAGCGATGAAATGTGGGGTGGACTGAGGGTAAATTTGTGGGTAGGTTTAAGCCCCTGTTTTTCCTTTTGCAAAATCCTCCACGCCTTAAACTGTGCTCGGGAGGAAGAATATTGTCACAACTCTTAATGGGGGATTGGAGAACGCGCTTTCCCGCTGCCCGGCTCGGCTCTGGTGCTAAACGAGTTAATGCCAGAGCTGTTCAGTCGGGTGCCGCTCTGCTCTCCCCTCCCTTACCGGAGCCATGGAAGAGTTAACGGGGGTCAGGCGCATGTCAGCAGCTGGAGGTGTCTGGAAGCTGGCACATCGGTTCTGCGGCAGCGCCGGAGCCTCCGGGGATCATCTGACACGGATTGGAAGCCGCCTGATTGACAGCCGTGCCTCAGCTGGAGTCAAAGGCCTTCCCAGCCGAGCCACAGGTCAAATTTGGGCCTAGTCCCTCCAGGCACTGTGGGGAGGGGACCTCCTGACACGGAATCCACGGTGCCTCTGCCCCTCCCGGCAAGTCTGCGGGCATCACCACGTGCCTCTCTCCATGTGCGTTTGGTTCTCTCCGTGTGTATATGCACACATGCCTGTGTTGACTTTTGGCAACCTATGAATTTCGTTGGGTGTTTTAAGCCAACGAATACTTAGAGGCGGTTTTGTCAGGTCCTCCTTCTGAAATACAGCCCACAGCACCTGGGATTCCAAAGCAACCACCCCTCCAAGTACTATCCAAGGCTGGCCCTGCTTAGCTTCCAAGATCAGGAGGGAACAGCGCCGTGGCCTTGGGGTCAGTCTGTTGTAACGAAGACATTTTCACTTGCCTTCAGAAGAAAAGCTAGGAGGGAACCCTCACAGCCTCTCAAGCGAGAGAGTTTCAGAGCCTGGGAGCAGCCACCAAGAAGGCCTTCGCTTGCATTTCCCACCAAGTGTTCCTCTGCCGGTTTTGTTAGACTTGAGCTTGGAGGAAGCTGTTTCTTGTCACCTTGCACGACTGCGTAAGTAGACTTCTTAGATGCAGCTTGTGTTAATTTTGAGGTACTTCCGGTGCGTCTGGCTAATCTGGTCCTTTGACTGCCTTCCTTGATGATTTCATTCACAGAATCATGTTAAGCGGCCTCTTCCGTCAGAGCTTAGCATTCTGTTTGGTGAGGAACACTGAACTCCAGTTGGTTGCCTCAGGTGCTAGTTGCCGGGGTGAAGCAGCATGGAATTGTAGACCATATGGTCTTAGACCATTTCCGCACTAGACTGTTATAGTGCTATTATTCCACTTTCAACCTCCTATGGAATCCTGGCTTTTGCAGTTTAGGGAGGGGCCTTTGAGGATTCCATAGGATGTTAAAAGTGGAATAATAGCACTATAACAGTCTAGCGCGGAAATGGCCTTAGAGTTGGAAGGGACCACAAGAGCCATGCAGGAATACACGACTAAAACGCAATTCAGAAATGGCAGAACCTAGGCAAAGGTGGTATTGCTTTCTTACCTCTTCAACTAGAAGATGGCAGCATGAAATCCGACATGTTGATTGGACCATTATGGAATGAGGGAAGATAAGAAGGGAGTAGAAGGCATTCCCCGATCGGATTTCGAAGAGGGCTTTGGCGCTGAACATGAAAGGCCCGGATAGCGTTCTGAGCTGACTCCCCACCCAAAACTCTGCCGGTAAGCATGTGCCCCCCACCCAGAGCTCACGTGGCTCTCTGCCCTCCCTCCTCCCCCACGCATCAACCTGTCAATCAAGCCCAGGGTGACACGACAGGCCGTCCTTGGTCATTATGGCTGACAGATGTCCATTATCTGCTAATCTCTCTGCATTAATAAGGTGTTCGCTGCCAATCACGCTTGCAGGAGAAGATGTGTATTTATTTGCATCTGTCAGGCCCAATTACTGCTGTGCAGACAAAAGCTTTTCTACTCTCTCTCTCTCTCTCTCTCTCTCTCTCTCTCTCTTTAATCTTTCTTTCCCTTTCATGCTTTCACTTTTAGGAAGAGAACAACAGTGCAGTCTGATGGCATCTGTGGTGGCTGCTGGCTTTGACCACGCCTGATCAACCGCTGCCAGGTCAGGACTCTCCCAGGCCCCAAGATCTAAAATCATAAGAATCGGAAGGGCCTTTAAGGGTACCTAGTCCAACCGCCTACCATGCAGGAACACACGACTAAAGTACCCAAAAGATGCTCATCCAACCTCTGTTTAAAGCAGTGAAATAGAGTCAAACACCCTCAAGAAGTTCTTCCTCATGTTTAGGTGGGATCTCTTTTCTTCGAATTAGAATCCACTGGTTTGTGTTTGAGCCTCTGAAGCAGGAAAAAACAAGCTGGCTCCGTCTTCTCTGTGACTTCCCTTCGGATATTTAAAGAGAGCTCCCATGTCACTTCTCTGTCTTCTCTTCTCCAAGATAAATCCCCAGTATCTCCAGTTGTTTTTCACAAGGCTTGGCTTCCAGACCTTTTACTATCTTGGTGACCCTTCTCCGAACACAGCCCAGTTTCTCAATATCTTTCCTGAAAGGTGGTGCCCAGAACTGGACCTAGATGAGACTTAATGAAAACAGAGCACAGTGGTCCCTCCACTCTTGCAACAGTCCGTGCAAGATCCTTGCAAAACTTGAAAGACTATGAGTATCTTTCGCTGTCCCATTCAAGTGAGCAAGCAAGAGAATGCACACATGTACTTTCCCTCCCTGTGCTCCTGTCCCCATAACCTGCTCCCATAACTTGCCTGAGCGTGGAGAGGGAATGCATGCATGTGCCTCTTGAATAATTAGATCTGCAAAGAACAAGGCCTCAGATGTGAAGGGAGGACTTTGAACTGGACATGAGACTCCTGTTGATGCAGCCCAGAATTGCACTGGCTTGCTTTCTTTTTTTTTTGGCCACCACATTACAATATTGACTCATGTTTTGCTCTTGTGGTCTACTAAGACCACCACATCTTTTTCACATATGCTACTTTCAGGCCTAAAGATGACCTCTTGTCATGTCACATCAGGATGACTGTGGTGATATTGTAAGACTGATCTTATAAGGGGCAGCCATATTGATGCAGCCTAGAATTGCATTGGCTTTTGGGGGCCCTACATCACACTGTTGGCTCATGTTTTTAGCTTGTGGTCTTCTAAAACTCCTAGAACCTTTTCCTTACTGACTGGTTAAGGATTAACAAACTAGTTGGTCCAAATGGGATTCACCAGCAATTCTTGAAGAACTGAGAGGTGATGTTGGCTGATCTTCTGACAAAAAGATGTAACCTTTATCGTCTGTAGAAGGAAATTTGGATGCAGCCAACAGAAGGTCCTGTTCTGGGTAAATTGCTGGAAAGTGTAATTAAGAGTTAAAGTTGCCAAATATACTGAAAGACAAGGCTTGCAGAAGAAGAATCAACATGGCTTCTGCAAAGGTAAGCCCTGTCTCCTTAACCCCTTTGGAATATTTTCAAGAGAATCAACAAGAAATATGCATACAGTGATCCAATAGACCTACATGTACAGATGGCCCCTTCCTAACCTGCAAGCCCCAGGATTCCATAGCATGTTGAAAGTGGAATAATAGTACTGTAACAGTCTAGTGTGGAAATGGCCCTAAGCCAATATCCCATTCAACTCCTGGCACAGCATAAAGCTTCACTAGACTATTTATGGTGGTGGGTCTGGAGTGGAGAGCTCCTCTTTCTTCCCCAATTCCTCAGCACAGTTCTGTCCCCCTGGCCAGGTTTAGTGACGGTGGACCCAGGCACTGTCCGGCCACCATTATGCAGCTGGGGATGAAAGCTTTGTCCCTTGTCCCGAGGGGTGATGCTTGCTCGTTTTTCTTCCACGGTTGTGCAGTGGGGACTCCATAGCAGGGTACTAGCAAGCTGCAGGGCTTTCCTTTTGCATAGTCGGGGCGAAGTGGTTGCAGAAAGAGAGATGGGGCATCTTGTAAAATAGACGATTCCTTTCCACAAATGGAAATGGGGTGGTGTCGTGCACTGGATGACCCACACTCCACGAACACACTCTGAAGTTTGCAGGAGTTTTTATTCCACAGATTAGTATGAGCAACAACAGCACACTTCCGCAGAAGTTGCTGAAACTGATTAACACAGGCAGCATGCAACTTGTATAGGTTGTCAATACAAATTTAATTGGATTTGGTTAGCATCGTGTGATTGATTCCCCCTAATGCTTTCTCATGCTGGTGCCTCTCTCTGTCTTGTTCTCAAACAGCGTTGCTCTATCTCCATGCCTTCCCCAGTTATCTCCATGCCTCCCCATTCTCATAACATCCTAGAACCAGGCAGTACTCGCTTTCGCTTTCCACCCTTCCTTCTCTCCCCCATCCATCAGATGGGGCAAAGTAACAGCAAGTAATCTATTAGATCACAGTGTAGCAGCAATTAGCAATAGTAGCTGCCAATGTAGTAGCAATTATCTCAGTACATAGTCTCCTTTAGTGATGGTTACGTACATTCCAAGCAGCTTGCTAAGAACACACATTCCAATAGACATTCTGCTATTTGGGTACCTTGCTTTGTGTTGTTCCCCTCCAGCTCAGTGCTTATTAACATGGCAGGGATGCATTGTGGCCTGATGGAGGGCGGCTGGTGCAGAGACCGCCTTTTCGGTGGTGGCACCTTGAACGATGAACAATCTCCCCTGGAAGCTTGCCTTGCATCCATTCCGTTGCTTCCATTCTGCTGCTTTCCTTTTCCCCGATTAAGTTTTAAACACACACACACACACACTCACACAAAACTTTCCCCAGTACTGGCACACCGTGCCTTTCACTTTCACTTTTCTGGATTATGCTTTGAAAAAGTAGCTCTTTCTCTTCTATTATACACTAGCTTAGACAGCAGCTTATATGAGTGCGTAAGCCTCTAAAAATACCCGAACACAATGGGACGAGCCTCCTGAGTCAACGTTTGTTAATTTTATTTAATACATTGGTATTCTGTCCCTTTGTCCCTTTCTCTTCCTTCCCACTTGATCCTCACAACGATCCTGTGAGGTAGGTCAAGACAGGTAGGCTCAGGGCTTGCTCATGACTGGAACTCGGCTCCTACAAGTCCCAGCCCAGTCCTCTAGTATGTCTAGCAGAGGTATCAACAGACGTGATGGTTTCTTGACATGCTACCTAAGTTATGCATGCAACAAAAGAATTTTCCTTAGAAGGTGTTCCTACCCCAAGGGAATGGACTTCCAAGTTGGTAATTTTTGTTGCTTTAACAGCTCAGGACCAGGAAGCCAGCCACTAAACAGGCCAATATCCTCTTACACAAGCCTTTGAAGGATTTCTGGGCACCTCAGTTCAAGGATATTGGCAAACTGGAACATGTCCAGAGGAGGGTGGCCAAAAGGGTGGAGGGTGTGGAAGCTATGAAGCCCTATGAGGAGCGGCTTAGGGAGCTGGGGATGTTTAGTTTGCAGAAGAGAAGGTTAAGAGGGGACACGACAGCTGTGTTTAAACGTTGGAAGGGATGTCCTGTCGAGGAGGGAGCAGGCTTGTGTTCCGCTGCTCCAGAGGCCAGGACAAGGAGCAATGGATTCAAGCTGCAGGAAGGAGATTCCACCTGAACCTCAGGAAGAACTTCTTAATGATCAGAGCTGCCCGGCAGTGGAAGATGCTGCCTCAGAGGAGTGTGGCGGAGTCTCCTTCTTTGGAGGTTTTTAAGCAGAGGCTGGATGGCCGTCTGTCGGGAGAGCTTTGATGTGGGTTCCTGCATGGCAGGGGGTTGGACTGGTGGCCCCTGGGGTCTTTCCCAACTCTAGGATTCTATGATTTTTAGGGTCACAATTTTGTATCCCATCACTCTCTATCCCATCGAACCTTGATCTCACCCTCACACAACTGTGTCATTGTGCTTAAAATACCTCTGGCTTTAATGTGGGCCTCTCAGCTTACAAAGTCCACGCTACACTGTGTTGGCTCAAAATTTAATCGGAGGAGAATCTGCCATTGATTTGCCTCTCGGGCTGAGAGAGTGTGACTCGCCCAAGGTCCCCCAGTGGGTTTCACGGCTGCGGAGGGATTCTAACCGGGGTCCTCTGAACCCCTAGACCGACATCCAAAGCATGACACCGTGCTGGTGATACAGTCAGTGGAGGCACCGCATCTGCTTCACCCTGTTAGCTCAAGATTATCCGTCAGTCTGCGGCGGAGCGGTTGGGAGACCAAGGGAGACCATGTGGGCAAGTCACCGTGACCTTGGACAAGTCACACTCTCTCAGAGCATGGCAATGGAAAACCTCCTCTAGAAAAAAAAATGAGCGAGGAAAAAAACCAAGAGCCAGCACGGTCTAGCGGCTTGGGCGTTCGACCGGGACTCCAGGAGAACGGGGTCCGAATCCCCACACGGCCCTGGAAACCCGTGGGGTGACTCGGGGTAAGTCCCACTCTCTCAGCCTCAGGGAAGGACCAGGGCAAGCCTCCTTCCTGAAGAAACAGGAACAGAGGTTCCAGCTCAACACTAGCGAGACCTTCCCGGGAGGAAGAGCAGTGGGACCGTGGGATCTGCGGCTGGCTCCGTGGAGTGTGGTGGGGTCTCCTCCTCCTTCGGGGGTTCTGAAAGAGAGGCTCGGTCCAAGGGAGGGCTCCGAGCAGAGCCTTCCAAACCTTTCGTGCTGGTGACACACTTTTTCGACAGGCATCATTTCACCACACAGTAATCCAGTTTTACTAGCAAACCGGAGGTGCTCGGAGTTGTATCGAGGGTGGGGAAAAGGAGCCCCCCGCCCGATCCCGGCCTGCTGCCGCCACCCTCACCGGTCAGTGCCCCCGTGAGAGCGACTGCAGGGGGAGAGGCAGCCCCCTCCCACCGGTCCTTGCCCGCTGCCCTCACTCTTGCCAGGGAAAGGCCCCACTGACGGTGAGGGCAGGGGGGAGGGTCTTTCTCGGCCGGGGAGGCGACACGCTAATGGAAAACCCTGGCTTGGAGGGGGCCCTCCTGCCTGGCAGAAGGGGGGGTGCCCGGGTGGCCCCGGGTGGTCCCCTCCAGCCCTAGGCTTCTGTGATCCCTAAACCTTGTGGAGAAAAGGCCGGGGCAGGAGAAGTTGGATCCGACTTATCGCCACCAAGTCCAGAGCCCTCGCGGGGGGAGAGGAGCCAGTCGCGTCCCCCCCGCGCCGCCGCTGCCGGCGAGCATGTGCAGAGGGCCTCCCTCCCGCCCAACTTGGCCGGGGAGGGAGGAGGGGAGGGGGAGGGGTGGGCGCCTCTCTCCCCCCCCCCCGCCCGCGCAGTCCAGCCAGTGGCGGAGGCGGCATCACTCTGCGCAGCGCCGCGCCCGCTCATCACCGTCTGAAAGGCGGCGGCGGCGGCGGCCGGGGCCGGGGTTCGGATCCGGCTTCGGGTCCCACCAGCCGAGGCGGCGGCGGCGGCGGCGGCGCGGGCCGGGTGGGCGTGGAAGTTCTCTCGCCGGCCGGGCCGCCGCTGCTGCCTCCCGCCCGGGCGCCCCCGACGGGCTGCCAGCTTGCCGGCCCCCGGCCGGACGGCGGCCTCTCCGGCTGGCTCTCAGGCGGGCGGCGCCCCCGCTCCTCCTCCGGCGGCCCCCCGCCGCGCCGCTCTATGGCGGAGGAGCTCCGGCGGGCCGCCCCGAGGCCGCGCTGGAGGGTCGGCGCCAGCCGGGGGGCGCGGCGGCGGCGTGGTCGCCCCGGGAGCCCGGCCCCAGCGGCCCCAGGGTGAGTCCGGGGGGGGGGGGAGACACTTGGGGGGCGGGGGAGGGGGCGGCCGGTGTGGGGGGCGCTGGGCTCTGAGCCCCCTCCTCCCGCCCGGGATGCAGCCACGTGCGCCCGTGGTTGGTTTGGGGAGGGGGGAGAATGGGAAGGACTTCGGTGCTCTTGTTGGAATGGGGGCGTTGGGGAAAGTTGGGGGGCCGGATCGAGGGGTGCTGAGAACTCCAGCGAGGGAGGAGACCAGAAACCTTGAGAGTTGGGTTTCTTTGGGGGAGGGTGTCCCGCAGTTGTTAGAGACCCTCGGAGGGAGTTTGGCTGCAAAGAAAGCGAGGCAAGTCTTTTGGGAGGGGGGCACGCTTTTATTTTTAGGCGCGGAGCGGCTTTTGCCGAGGAGGCGGCTTCGGGTGAGTCGAGCCGGGCGAGAAAGGGTTAACGGGGGGGGATGATGGGGCGGCGGAGGGGTTACGGTGCGGGGGGTCCCTTTTCGAGGGGGCGTCTGGATACGCGGGGGGGGGATGCGAACCGTCCGGGTTGCGGGGGGGGGAGAGCCGGGAGGGTCCCCCTGCCGAGGAGGGGGTTCGGAGCGGCGGCCCACCTTGCAGGGGTGGGAGGGCGCCGGGGTCGGCGGCGCGGGGGTGTTCCTCCGGGGGGAGCGGGGACCCGGAGGCGGGAGCGGGGAAGCGGCGCTCCGAGGAGGACGTTGCCGCGTCGCCCCGTGGTCCTTGCAGTCGGGCTCGCGGTGGGGCGGCGGTGGCGTCGGAAGTTCCCCCGGAGGTGTGGGCAGGGCCGTCCCCGGAGAGGTATGGGGGGGGGCGTAGGCGATGCCCGCGGGTGCGGAGGGGAGCGAACGGGGGGCGCCTGCACGTGGACCCAGAGGAGAAGGGGCTGGGGAGCTGGGCGCGCCGGCGGTGCCATCTTGCCGGGCGCTGGAGGGAGGCTGGCGGCCGCTGCTCGGGGATCGTCACCGGACGGACCCTGGTGCTGCCCCGCAGAAGTCCGGGAGTCATCCGGGAGGGGAAACTGGGCTGGTGCCCTGATGCCCTGGTGCCCCCCTGGCGCGTCCCGGGCTGTGCCCTCTCGGAGGAGGACGGCGGGGGAGGCTGCGTGGAAGAGAACCCAGCGTCCCCCGTGGGACAAACCGGTTTATTTTAGCGCGGGCGTTCGTGAATTCCAGCCCGCTTCTTCAGAGAGGCGCTGATGCCTTCCCCTAGTTCTCGTCCCCCTTTTGCACCCCGAGCCGCGTTCCGGCACAGAGCGAGGGTGGGGCGCAGGCGCGGTCCGTGCGCGTCCCCACAGGGCGCTGGAAAGGGACCCCTGGATTTTCCCTTAACGCCGGAAAGAGACCCCTTCATCTGGGCTTTCCTTTTCAACCCGGTCTCTTGGCTTCCCTTCGGTACTCGATCTTCCCTGGGAATGCCAGCAGAGTTTGGGAAAGTTGGCTTTGGGGGGACTGCAGTTCCCAGCATCCCTTGCTCAACAGGGCTCTGGTTGTAGGGCGGGAGGAGAGGGTGCCTGACTTCCCTATTTTATAGAAAAAAAAATAATATAACCGGGCTCACGCCACATAGTTTAGGAGTGTGTGGCTGAATACGTACTCTTTTCCCCAGTATCTCTGTCTAAGGGGAGAAAAAGCAGTTTAAACTTGGCTCAGGCTGTAGCTACAGGCAGGGGGAATGGTAAATGAGGACTTTGCTGTCCCAAATAAGAATTCAGCCCATTTGGTCCCCCGGTTTCTAGCATTACGGAGAATCGGATGCCGAAAATAGTTCAGACTTAGACTTTTTCCCTGTGTTCTTATTCCCTGATTTTCCAGGTACGTGATAACAGCGGGAAGGATATCGTCTGGTCCCCTCCAAAACGCTCCCCTTGCACACCTTTAACCAGGCATTTAGTTTGCTTAAATTATTCTTCACTGTTTAACATCTCAAATTACGTTTCCATTGATTTTAATGGTACCTTGCCTGAGATGCTGTGGTACAGGAAAAGATAGAAATATATTAAAATAAATAATAAGGAAAACAGCCATTGGGGTGAGGGATGAGGGATGCTTTTTGGCAACTTTAAGCCACTTCCTGTTAGGAAATCACTACCACATCAGAAAAAGCTCAGCTCTCTGCCCCCCCTGCGTTTCTTTTCTGGCCTCCAGCTACACCACAAGCAACTCACATAATGTATGTGAAGATAGACACCCCATTTTTTGGTGCGGGTGATTTGCAAGATAGTATGTCCAACTAGGCAGCTGGTGGGAGCCTCTCTCCGAAAAGTCCATTTGAATGAAGGATTTGTTGTTGTTGCTAACTGCCATCAAGTTGACTTCAAGATGTGCTGACTTTTTTGAATGCGGTGCCTCAGAGTCCTCCTCTTAGGAGCAGCTCAGCTGAGGCTTGCGAACTTGCAAACCCAGCTTGCAAACTCGAGGCAACCATGCTGTCTCGGGCCGGCCCCTCCCGAAACTGCAAACCCCAGGATTCCATAGGAGGTTGAAAGTGGAATCATCGCGCTAGAACAGTCTCGTGCGGAAATGGCCTTGAATCTGTCCACCTATCATGGGGGTCTTTCTTTTTTCCTACCACCTTCCACCTCGCTTTTCTGGTGGGTCCTCTTAAGATGTGTCCGAAATCTGACAGTCTCAAACTGTGACAGTCTCCCAACACGTCCAAAGCATGGCAGTCAACTTGGTTTCAAGGGATTCTTCAGGCCTGATTTATTCTCAGAACCCAGGTATTCATCTTTTTTGGTGGTCTGTAGCGTCTGAGGAGCTTCTCTCCAATAAAACATTTCCAGTGTGTCGATTCTCTTCTTGTCGGCTTTCTCCACTGTCCGGCTTTTACAATCGTACGCAGAAACTGGAAATCCCGGTGTGTAGACAATTCTGACTTTGGTATTCGGTGATATATCTTTCCGTTTGCGGATTTTGCCTGGTTTTCCTTCGTAGCTGCCCTTCTGAGTCCTAGCCTTCTTCTGATTTCTTGACTGCAGTCTCCATTTTGATTAATGACTGAGCCAAGGGATAGGAAATCTTTAACTATTTCCATGTCTTCATTGTCTGCTCTAAGGTTATGTGGTCATTGTTTTTGTTTTTTCTGTGTTCAGCTGTAACCCTGTCCCCTGCTCGCTCTTTCTTGATTTTCCCCAATAGCTGTTTTAAGGATGGAGTGGCCAAAATGGGGTCTTCCAGGTGTGATTGGATTGCACTTCGCATCATCCGTCACCGTTGCCTGTATTGGCTAGGGCTGATGGGAGTTGCAGTCCGTCAACATCGGGAAGGCTGCAACTGCGTAGCCCTCTTTTGTGATCGTGTGTCAATAAAGGAAAACCCATTATTTTCCCCACCTTCCCTTGCAACATTGATTGGAAGAAGGTGTGCCAAGTCTCTTTCTCAGGCCGGGCTTGGAAAAGCCCCATTTTTGGACTAAGCTTCCCCAAATCCTCTAGCCAGCTATCCCAAAAAGGTAATTTTTTTCCAGAACAGCACAGATTACCTTAGGTCAGTTTAGAGCCCTTAAATAATTAAGGCTGAGGGATGGCTATAGATTTTTGAGAGTCTGTCCTCTGTTGCCTAGAGTTAAACAGGTGTTGCAGGCTTTTGAAACCATGTCAGACTCTGCTGTGCCTGTTTGATCCAAGTAGATAAACTTTCCCACATTACAAACAATGCCCTCCCTACCAAACTATCATGGGGTGCTTGTTCTTAGAGTGAGGAGACACATAGCAAGCAGATATATCTTTCCAGGTGTTTACCACCTGAGATCAAACCAGTCGCTATATTGCAGGATAACTTTTTGAATTGGCCACACAAAGCCTCATGCATCAGAATGATTTCAAAGCCCTTCCTGCAGAGGGCAATTTCTATCCAATTGCTCAGATGGCAAGGATTTAATTTTAAGCATAAGAGGGGTTATTATTATTCAACTTGACCGTTCCGGATCTCTCTTGATGGGGAGAAATTGGGTTCCTCAGGGAATCATAAAGTTGGAAGGGGCTCCAGAGACCATCAGGTCCAACCCCTGGACCTCCAGCTGAACTACCCTCTCCAACAGGTAACTTTTCAGCCTCTTTTTGAAAACATCCAGAGAAGGAAACCTCACCTTCTCTCTAGGCAATTGGTTCCATTGCCCAACTACTCTTACTGTCAAGCAGTTCTTTCTAATATTCAATCAAAATCTACTCTCCTGTAACTTCAAACTATTAGTCGATGTATTTTGGGGCGTTTCTTCTTTAACACAAAATTTGGTACCAGAGACCAAAGTAACACGGAAAGAATAAGGATGGTTTTCTACACCACAAATAGAACAGCAGTTCAACATGTCTCAGCAGACCTTTTATTCAAAATGAACAGTATAGACATGTGAAATGAAATGACCAGGTCAGCTAAGCTTTGAATAAGTGAAGAAAAACATTAGAGAGTACTTGAAGGGTTCTTCAAAAATGCATTCCACCGGCTGTCCCAGTTTGGCAGGGAAGAACCTGATTAATCCTCTACTGTCCCACCTTTTTAAATTGTTTTCAAAATGTTCTGGTTTCTCTTACTTCCTCTCGCTGGCTGTTTCCACAGTAGACTGTTATAATGCTATTATTCCACTTTCAACATCCTATGGAATCCTGGGGTTTGCAGTTTAGGGAGGGGCCTAAAAGTGGAATAATAGCACTATAACCATCCAGTGTGGAAATGGCCCCTTTCTTCCTTTGTCCTCAACTTACTTCAATTACTGCAAAGTGAATTCAAAGTGCAAAAGTTGCTTAGTGCTCAGTTAATTCAGCAGGTGGAAGAGGAAAGCCGGGAGTGGACCCTTCCATTTCCTAAACACAGTAAATAAAGTCCAGGGTTTTTCTGTTTAAAGGAATAATTGTGCGTTTTTCCTCGTTGACAATGTTTCCTTCTCCTTGCCTGGCCGCACTCTTTTGATCGTGCTCTGATCCGGCTCAGCCACATGTATCCCAGTCTTCATCTGTGAAATGTTGGGGGGCACATGCTAGCCGTCTTCCTGGACAAAGAACCTCGGGGACTTAATATCTTTGTAAGTGGACTTAACATATGTGGGGGTTAATTGAGTGCAAACTACTTTTGCGTTTGAACTCGGTTTGCAAGAACAGAAGTAAACAGAGGACAAAGATGGGAAGTGGGAGGAAGAGAGAGAGAAACCAGGACATTTTAAAAGCAGCTGGAAAATGGGATGAATGATTAATCAAGACAGTCCTTGCCAAACAGGGACAGTTGGAGGGTACAGGTTTTTGCGGGGGGAAAGTCAGGGCACACCCCATGAATCGTGTGTTTCTTCTTTGCCCTTCGGCTAAGCTCAGGATTCCTTGGGTGGGTCCCAGAACTGCTTATTGATATGGGGAAATTTTGAGACTGCTTAGAATGGAAATGCTTTGCTCCTAGGGATTTGACGTGGGTGTTTTTAAAAACCTCTGAAGGGTTTTCTCCAGCCCTGCCTCCCTTTTGGCCACTTTGCAGTTCTCTCCAACTGTTTGGTGCAATGAAGCACCCTTGTGCCAGCAGCTCTCGACTGAGCTCGGCTTTTGAAACTCACGTACCTACGCTTCCTTGCTTGCCCTCTTTGGGCTAATCTCCTCTCCGAAGTGGGCCGTGACTTTCCCAGCCTCCCGCAGCTCTTCTTCTTCGTCATCTTCTGAGATTGCAGAGTATTTAGTTGTGTTTTCCATCCCTCTCTCTTTTATAGCTGTGGCTCCTCCGCCCAGGAAATGTGCCTTTCCAAGCCAGTGGCGCCCAGAGTCTCAGGGGGCGCCCCGGCCTCAACGGAGTGCCATTTTGGCTTCCTTTTCTCCTGGCTCGGAAGTGTCCTTGCGCCCCACCCTTTTGACACCCTCCACAGCCGGCCAAGGTGTTAACCAAGGGCTGAGCTGCTCTCCTCCTCCTCGGTGGCCATTGGTATGCGCAAGGCATCCTGTCTATTGATGATCTCAATTTTATATGCGCGAGAGATGTGGGTTTTGTATTGGTATGTGCGAGAGGGTGCGAGTGCAGTTGTGCGTGCCTCCGGATCGGTATGCGTGGGCGCTCGCGCGTTTGATGCGGGGAAGGGATGGGAGGGGGTGGATTTGGACGTGCCACTCCGGGAACGTGCATCCACTGGCAGTACTAGGTTTGTAGAATTATGTTTTTGCCTTGTGTTTAAGAATCGGGGTGATTTATTGTCCTTTTTTTTTTAAAAAAAAAAGTTCTCCTCCGCTGCAGACAATATTTTCATCTCCTCTGCTTTGTGGAACCATGTTGGACAGTTCTGTGCAGGCCTGCCAAACTTGGCTGCCTTTGGCTTTGACACATTTCAGCCCCGGGGAACTGGAATAGGGTTGCCAAGTGAGATGCAGGTCTAGGCTCCTGTACCTTTAAAAGGTATGTAAAAGAGGGGATTTCCATAAGTTGCCACATGAAAGGCAGGGCAGAGCTCCAATACCTTTAACAGTGGTATAAAAGAGAAAATTTCTGGAGAAGTCCAGGACAGGGCTTCTGTACTTTTAATAGCGGTATAGAGGCTGCCCAGTGAAATGGAGGACAGGGCTCCTGTACCTTTAATAGTTGCAAAGGAGATGGAATTTGCCAGGTAAAATCCAGAACAGGACACCAGTACCTTTAACGCTGGCACAGAGGAGGGTATTTCAGCAAGAGCTCAATTTCCCTCCTCTCCACAATCAATTAAAGGTAGAGGAGTCCTGCCCTGGACTTCCTCTGGCTACTCTAGGCTGAAAAGAAGTGTGTCGGCCACAGGACAAGGAGGTTTAAACGACCATCTGAGTGAGCCTTTGGAAGTTTCTTTCTACTGTTGTTTAGAGGGGAGCTTTGCCAAGACGAAGTCAAGAAGGTTACACATCTTGCTATTTTTAAAAAGGTGGCCTTGCAGTATCAAACCAAGGTCCCAACAGCTGGGCGTCCTGTGCTCAACAATCCCAAATTCCTCCAAGAAGCCTATTATTGAAGTCGTGATGTTTATGGCCAACCCAGAGCTGTTTTGCCTCTGTACGTAGCCTCTCTGCTGCTACAAAGCTTCGGGATTCCATAGGATCTAGGGGTGTAGCTATGGGGAGAAGAGGGAAAGGAGGGTGTTGTGCCTCGAAATGAGAATTCTGCCCCCCCCAGTGCAATTAGACATTGGCCCCCAAATTTCTAACGTGCGGGGAGAGAGACATTGAAAGTCACTCGCACCTTTTATTTGCAGTTTGCATATCCTTGGTAACTCTGCCAACCCCTTTTCTTGCTTAGCTATGGAAACCCTGGGTGACCTGGAGTGAGTCACACTCTCTCAGCCTCAGAGGAAGGCAATTGCAACACTCCTTACCCCCCATAGATGAATCTTGCTGAGAAAACTGGTCTACCACGTATAGTGGCTTGAGTGCTGAGTGACCATGACTTTGGGAGACCAGGGCCATTTCCGCACTAGCCTGTTATAGCGCGATGATTCCACTTTCAACATCCTATGGAATCCTGGGGTTTGCAGTTTAGGGAGGGGCCGGGCAGCCCCAGGATTCCGTAGGATGTTGAAAGTGGAATCATCGCGCTATAACAATCTAGTGCAGAAATGGCCCAGGGTTCAAATCCTTGCTGAGACATGGAAACTCATTTGGCAATCTTGGGCAAGTCACACCTTCTCAGCCCCAGAGCCAGGCAATGGCAGACCCCTCTGAACAAATCTTGCCAGGAAAACCCTGTGAAAGGCTTACCTTAGGGTTGACACGTGTCAGAAGTGACTTGAGGGCAAAATACAACAATGAAAACAAGAGTCCAAAAAAGCTCAGCCCTTATTTCTTTAGTGAGAAACTAAGGTTTTTCAAGCCAAAGGTTGATCACTTGTGTAGTGACTCCTTCGCAAAGATTGAACTCGGGTCTTTCCGAGGCCAGCTTAAGTGACCCACCTCCAAGAGTGACTGTGTCCACGATGCAAATGTATGCATTCAGATTTTGTAAGAAAAAAAATTCAGAAGGTTTCTTCTCTCCCTCCCTGGAGTTGTACTGAGAGCTCAGTGGATTTTAATTATAACTCTAGCAAAGGAGCCAGCGGTAATTGAGCTAAATTTGTGTCATGGTTTATGTTAATATTTTTTGCAATTAGTGGCTTTTTAGAAAGATTCCCTTGCTCGAGCTCAGCTTCTTTCTGCTGCTCTGGAGGGATTGTCAGTGTGATTTTTCCTTCTTTTTCTTTTCTCCACTCCCCCCTGCCCCGTGCCTGCCATCACCTTGGGTGCCAAACATGGCCTCCAAAATTTCACAGATGAAAACAGGGACAAGGGTGGCCCCAACGAACATCAGCGTGTGGTCAAGATGGCAAAAGTTATGAATGAGGAAGAATGCACAAGCTCGGAGGGGCTGCAGCAATTTGCTTTTGCCTGAGCCTGCAGGAAGTGGCAAGATTCCCTCCCTTCTTCTCCTCTCCTCCTGTTGTGTTAATTGAACACAAACTACTTTTGCACTTTGAACTCAGTTTGCAGGAACGGAAGTAAACTAAGGCTGTTTCCGCACTACACTGTTATAGTGCTATTATTCCACTTTCAACCTCCTATGGAATTCTGGGGTTTGCAGTTTAGGGAGGGGCATTTAGCATTCTGAGCCAGAGAGCTCTTTGGCCTCAGGAAACTACAAACCCCAGAATTCCATAGGAGGTCGAAAGGGGAATAATAGCATTATGACAGTGTAGGGCGGAAAGGCCTTAAGGAGAAAGGGAGAAAGTGGGAGGAGGAGAGAGAATCTGGGACATTTTAAAGGCAGTTGGAAAAGTGAGATGACAGAGGAGCAAACAGGTCTCTCCCTGCCAAATGGGAACAGTTGGAAGGGGCGCGAACTCATTTTCGTGGACAGAGTTTCCAGTGCAAATGGAGGACTACTTGGGCAGCTGTTTCCATGCCTTTCCAAAAGACGAAACATTCCTTTCTCCACCTGTATCTTCAGTCAGGTGGAGATGGTTTTGGATAATCGGGATTGGCCAAGAGACTCTGGCTCTGCACGGCCACCCCGCCCCCGGCTCTATTATCTTGCCCAGAACGAGACCCGCCTGTAGCTCCAAGGATGTAAAGCGGCCTTCCCCACCCTGTCACCTGCTACAGTTCCTTGAAGCCTCCATCTTGCCATGCAAGGATATACCATCAAAGCACTCCCAAAAGATGGCCATCCAGATTCTGTTTAAAAACCTCCAAAGAAGGGGATTCTACTATAGTCGGAGGCGTCATATTCCCTTGTCGAACAGCTCATACCATCAGGAAGTTCTTCCTCGGGTTTAGGTAGAATCGCTTTTCCTGTTGTTTGAATCCATTGCTCTGTGTCCTAGTCTCTAGAGCAGCGGAAGACAAACTTGGTCCATCTTCAGTAAGACATCCCTCCGAATATTTAAATGTGGCTGTCCTGCCACCTCTCAACCTTCTCTTCTCCAGGCTAAACATACCCGGCTCCTTAAGCTGCCCCTCATAGGACGTGGTTTCCAAGCCTTGTCTTTTCTAGGATGATCCTAACCTCTCATTGTGAGTGTCGGTTTCCATAAGGTAAGGAAATGACCTTATCTGTACACACACACACACACACACACACACCCTTACCTGTAGCTTGGAGCTAGAAAAAATCCTTTGGGGATTACAGCTCTCAGATTTCCACTGGGGACTGTGGGAGTGGTAGTCCCAAAAAGGGGGGAAAAGGCAATTTTTGCTCAAGCCACATCCAGGCAACACGGAGGAGAAAAGGCTGGGGCAGAGAGAAATGCGTTGCTGTCGCAAAGAGAGTGTCCCAGGTAGATCTCAAGCCACCACGTTCAATGATTTCTACATCAGCAGGGCAGTGAGTTCACTGTAGGCCTCCGTTTGAACTGTAAAGGAGCTATCCAAGGTACTGATTCTGTTTTAGGGATTAGCAGTCAACTGCTGAAAGAGCTCCCTTAAAGCTCAGACTAGAATCCAGAGCAGATTTCCAGCCTTGCTGACTTGGGAAGCACTAGCTGCCTGCTGTCAGAAGCAAGGCATTTTATCTGCAAAGCGTTTAACAAACAAGTCACAGCAAAGTTCCTGAGCGATCCTTGCTATTCACCCAAAGCACTGGGATTTATTAAGCCACGTACGCTTTGGAACAATTTTGCCATTTCGCTTTGAGCAAACACAGCGGCGGCAGAGGAGTAAGTACATTTCATTGCCAAAGATAGGCTCTTAAAATGCATGGAGTTCAGAGGTATGGTTTTTGTTTTTTTAAGTTTGAAGAAACCTGATAAACCATCCCTTTTTTAAAACTGATTAATGAGTTACATAAATTAGTATACTACCAGTATCTTGATGCTGGGCATCTTTTTTTAGATAACTGGTGGAACGGCCAGACCATTTGTGATTTATTTAATCTTTTTTTAAAAAATTGCTGGTCACTGTTAGCAGAAAGTATTTTCCTCAGTTCTGACTGCCAGGTAACTGCCTCTGTTTCCTTTGTTGCACTGCAACATCCAGAATCCCCTCACCCACCTAATCTGTAGTGTCAGAGCTTGGAGAAGTTCCTTTTTGGGCTACAGCATAACTGGCTGGGGTAATGCTTGGAGCTGGTCCCCAAAAATGAGTTGTACAAGCTTTGATTCTCTCTGCTTAGGAGCATATGGCTTTTTTCTTTTCTCTGGTACTCTGAAGAGAAAGGTGTTCAGACCCAGACTGCGTTCTTCTTCATTCATAACTTCCGCCGTCTTGTCCACGCGCTGATGCTGCTTGGCTGTGCGTATCCCAGTTTTTATCTGTGAGACGTTGGCCAGGAAGTGTCATGGTGTGATCAGGACGGCCAAGCTTATTAATAGGAAGAACACACAAACTGGGGGAGGCTGCAGCAGTTTGCTTTTGCCTGTGCCTACTGGAAAAGGTGAGCTTCCAACCTCTCCTCTCCCAGCTCCTGAGATAATTGACCACAAACCAGGGGGAGAGGAAAAAGTAGGAGGAAGAGGGAGAAACTGGGACATTTTAAAAGCACCTGAGAAATGGGATGGCAGAGGATTAATTGGGCCAGTCCTTAGGATGGTTGGATGGTAATCCAAAAGTCCCAGAGCTTCAGCCCTGTGAGCCATAGCCCCAACTATACTACTGATGTTAGAGATCTACAGCAATCACCCCGAGTATTTCTGAGCAGGAACCAGACACAGCCGATAAGCTCAAAGAATCTGGGATCCTCACTTCTCCACGAAAGAACCTCGGGGGCCGCAGCAGAGTCCGGATGGAGGTGTGACAGTTTGGAAAGAGGAGGGGGTGGATCATCAGTTGTATTCGCCCCATCTCTCTCCGCACGGTTGGATCCTGGGATTTCTTGTTCAGCACGCAGCTCTCCTTTTCTGCTTGGCTGCTCTTGATTGTAGCTCAGCAAGAGGTGAAATTGACTGGGGAAAATTGTGCGCGAAAGAAGAGGTGGATGCACAGCGCATCAAGGTGTTTGAGAAGGAAATGGTGGTGGGGAGTAAGACACTCCCTCTTTCCGGGGGTTTGACCCAAGAATCAAAAGGGGAAAGGGACCCAAACGTCTCCTCGCTAGCCAAGGCGATCCATACGCCCAGAATGCAGCTCAGAGTTGTTTGAAGAGTGTAAAGAGTTCTCTCTTGCAAATAAGTCCTCGAGTTACTCGTCCATTTTATCTTTCTTTTTAAAAAATTGTGAGCCTGGAGGCAAATTTGCAGCAGGCCCTTTTCACAGTGCACAGGTCATAGCACCATGATTTCACTTTAATGTCTGGGCGTCCATCCTGTGGAATCCTGGGGTTTGTAGTTTATGGAGAGGGATTTGGAATTCTTGCTCTAGTGCCTCACAAAGCTACAAATCCTAAGATACAGCCTAAAATACAGCCATTAAAGTAGAATATCATACCTTCCAACATTTCACAGACCAAAACAGTCACATGGGTGGCCAATAACATCAGAGTGTGGTCGAGATGGCTAAAGTTACGAATAGGGAAGAATGCACAAGCTAGGAGAGGCTGCAACAGTTTGCTTTTGCTTAAGTCTACAGAGAAGGGCAAGATTTTAGCCCTCTCCCCACTTCTCTCTCTCTGAGTTAATGGAGTGCAAACTGCTTTTGCACTTTGAACTCAATTTGCAGCAATGGTAGTAGGCTGAGAACAAAAGAGGAAGGTGGGAATAAGAGAGAGAAACTGGCCTTTGATCATTTTGGTTGCCCTCCTCTGGACATGTTCCAGCTTGTCAATATTCTTCTGGAACTGTGGTGTCCAAAACTGCTGAGGTCTGACCAAAGCAGAAAAGAGTGGTATTGTTGATACAGCCTAGAATTACATTGGCTTTTTTAGCTGCCGCACCATGCTGCTGACTCATGCCCAGCTTGTCGTCGTCGTTGTCATCATCATCACCACCATCATCATCCCATCTACTTTCCGGTTCACTACAACTTCCCTTGATTTGGACAGTGTACCCTTTTGATCTAGCCTACAATTGCATTGGCACTCCCAGCAAACCTCATCTGCACACTTGGTTTGCATTCTCTCTTCTGTTTTAAATGCCTTGGTCCCTTGGTGGGAGAAATTGAATATAAATTTAATAAATGAAGGAAAGGGGGGATAAAATGTTTCCCTTAGAAACCGATCCAAGAACTTAAGTTCATTTTATAAATTGTGGCTAGGTGTCTACCTATGAGGAAGAAATCAGGAGTCTGGGCGCGTGAAGGGCGTAAAGAAGACAGACGGTGACAGAAAGGAGAGGCAATGCTTCTTTTTATTCTTTCCGTCTCACAAGGTTGCGGCGTTCCCTCGAAGCAACGGACGGCTGCAGGATGCTCTGAGTCGGAGCGCCCAAACTGGATGGTTCCTGAATCAGGATGGCGGCTCTGTACGGCAGCGAGGTGAAGTGCGTCAGCGTCGAATGGGACTTCCTGCAGGGCCTCTTGGTGAAGAACCAGCCGGTGCCCTGGTAAGACGTTGCCGCTCATGGCTTCTGCTGGGCTGCTCGTCCTAGTAATTTATCAGAACCTGGAAAAATGACATCATCATCATCATCATCATCATCATTATCATCATCATCGTCATCATCATCATCATCATTATTACCAGCTACTGTGGTCTATAAGTAACAACACCTGGTAGACTGTGAAACTGTGATGACTATGGCGATTTTAGGCCTTTTCCGCACTAGCCTGTTATAGCACGATGATTCCACTTTCAACCTCCTATGGAATCCTGGGGTTTGCAGTTTCGGGAGGGGCCGGCCGGCCCCTCCCGAAACTGCAAACCCCAGGATTCCATAGGAGGTTGAAAGTGGAATCATCGTACTATAACAGGCTAGTGCGGAAAAGGCCTTAGAAAGGACTGTTGGACATGACTTGAATTCTGAAGGAAGGACAGTGGATGCCATAGTTCAGTGGAAGCACTGAAGAAAATACGTCGTTCGTAGTAGTAATTAAAAATATGAATTCATATAGCAATGCTGATGCATCACGTTGACAGTACTGTTTATGCATGGTGGATGTCTGTACTTCTGTTCTGTTATAAATAATTATTTTAAAAAAAAATTATGATAAGTAGAAATAGTAACCACTGCTCGCACCCCTGCCACGGTATTTGCTTTCCAATGGACTACCAGTGGATGGTACACAAGATGGCTCCACGGTGGCTTCCAGGTTAGAGGAGAACGCCCCCCGGCGTTGCTCGTAGGGGGCCCGAGTGTCACGCCCGCTTATCGGCATCCTGCTCTCCTTTCCCCCTCCAGCCTCCAGGCCCTGCGGAAGGAGAAATCCCGCAACGCGGCACGCTCCCGCCGGGGCAAAGAGAACTTTGAGTTCTACGAGCTGGCCAAGATGTTGCCGCTGCCGGGAGCCATTACCAGCCAGCTGGACAAGGCCTCCATCGTCCGCCTCACCATCAGTTACCTCAAGATGCGGGATTTTGCCAATCACGGGGACCCGCCCTGGAGCCTGCGAGCGGAAGGACCGTCGCCGGCCGGCAAAGGTGGGTGGTTGTTGGAAGGAAATGCCCCTCGGAAGGAAGGGCGGATGGCGACCGTCTTGCGGAGATGCGACGCGGGAGAGGATCTCTCGGTTTTGAGGTGCTGCGGGTGAAAGGCCGAACAAGCCGGGAGCCCTTTCGCGCTGCACGGTTATAGCACGGCGATTCCACTTTAGCTGCCGCGGCAACACCCCACGGAATCCTGAGCTCTGCAGCTTGAGAAGGGGATTCCGAGGAGTTACTCTTATTTTATTTATGTGTATCCTGCCTTTCTCCCAATAATGGGACTCAAGGCAGCGATCAGCGTGTTTAAACACAACGCAGAGGGAACGCCTTACAGAGACTTTATCAAAAGCGAAAGCATAAAAGTTATTTTGAAAACAATTAAAGATAAAGTTAAAGACGTTAAAAACCATTGAGCCATATGCAGACCGTAAAGATTATGCCCCGCAGGATTAAAAACTCGTCCCAGTCAGTTTCTAAAAGCCTGACGGCATGAAAATGTCTTGATGTGCCGGTGGGAGGGGAGCAAGGAGGGGGCCGTCCTGCCTTCCCTAGGGAGGGCGTTCCAAAATTTGGGAGGAGCCACTGAGAAGTCCGTGTCTCGTTTGTTCCCATCAAAAGAGCCTGAGAAGATGGTAAGACGGAGAGAAGGGCTTCTCCAGGAGAACTTGCAGCTCTAATGAGCTCATAATGGGAGATACGGTCCTTCAGGCGGCTTGGACCCAATCCATCCCAAATTCTCAGCCAGAGACCTCTAGTATCCCCCCCCCAACCTACAAAACCCAAGATGAGATACTTCCATGCTATTTAATGTGGAATATAGTGCCACAATTGTCTAGCATGAAGGGGCCCCAGGATTTGGGGATACTGAGGACTTGTGTCAGATTGTTTGAGGGCCAACTGGGGGAAGATGCCCAGTTTTTCTTGGGAGTTAACAAAAATAGGGTAGGAATCCTGTGACCCTTGGGGCCAAAGGTGGGCCCAGGCCATGTCTATGGCCTCCAGATCCCTCCTGAACACCCCTCTGCCAGAAGCTTCCAGGAACGGTGGTTCACCTTGTAAACAAATTGCCACACCTGGTCTCCAAATGATCCTGCTTTTTGAGGTGCCCAAGGCAGCTTAAGGAAATGAAAGCAAAGATGGCGACACATGCAAACACATAAGCAAAGGCGTATTGTTAAAAAGGCGGGATGTAAGATGATGATGATGGTGATGATATTCAAAGAATCATAGAAGCTTACAGTAAGAAGGGACCCCCCCCCAGGGCAATTTGAATCCAATTGGTTTATGCCCTAGGCTATTTCCACACTAGATTGTTCTAGTGCTATTGTTCCACTTTCAACGTCCTATGGAATCCTGGGGTTTGCAGTTTAGGGAGGGGCCTCAAAGGCCCCTCCCTAAACTGCAAACCCCAGGATTCCATAGGACGTTGAAAGTGGAACAATAGCACTAGAACAATCTAGTGCGGAAATGGCAATAGTCTCTGGAGCAGCAGAAAGCAGGCTGGCTCCCTCTTCATGCCATCCCTTCAGATATTTCAAGACCGCTCTCCTGTCACCTCTCAGTCTTCTCATCTCCGATCTAAACATGCCCAGCTGTCAAAGTTGTTCTTCCTGTATTATATGGCATTAGCTTAGCTTGGCTCAGTTCAGCTTGCTTTAGCTTAGCCTAGTTTAGTTTACCAAAGGTATAACTGGTTCCCCAAAGTGCAGCTGCCACCATTTTGTCTCTCAGGTTGGGGACCGACAGTGGCCACCGCCAGTCGCTTGGTGGCCCGGGCCAACGAGCCTCCCGGTCCAGTGGTCTGCGCGCTCTGGCATTTGCCAAGGATTCCCTAGCTCTTCAGAAACTCTTTCCCGAGCCCTGCGTCCGTTCTCTCCTCTCCTTCCCTCCTTCGTCCCCTCTCCCCGCATATCTCCAAACCCTCTCCAAAAGGAGGAGGGGGGCAGCGCCATTCCGACACACACCCACACACACCCTCGCACAGGCACTTGCCCAGATAAAATAGCATTGATTAGCCATGCAATAAATCACCATTTAAATAATGCAGCTTCAAAGTGTGTAATTAAATAAATTAACTGCCTTGGAAGAATACAGGCTTGCAGCAATTTCTGATTACTATCATTACCCGCAGGGTAATTATCAGCCAAATAACGAGTGTTCCATGAAATAGGGATAAACATCTGCCTATTGTTTGGGGGAGCTTGGGCGAGGGACTGTCCTCTTTTCTCCCCCTCTCGTCTGCTCCCCTCCCAGCAGATTCCGGCACTGAGAAGGGACCATCTTGCGATTGTCCTTTGGTCCCCCTCCCCGGCCCACCCCACTTTGAGAGAAAAGCCAGATCTGTAGGGAATGAATTCTATTAATGACCGCCTTTGAAAAATTAGCACCCGGAACTTTTGCTCAAAACCATGGAAGGGTTTTTCCCTCCTATTGTTTGCCTGCAGCTGTATCTTTTAAGAGGGAGTTTAAAAATAGAAGGTTGCATGAAGGCCGTGCTGGCTAGGAGACTGTGGGAGTCGTAGTCCAAGAAAAGTAACTTTCCTGAGCTCGGAAGCGAGTCCGGATGCTCCAAGTGTTTGGTTTACGCAGCGGACGGGCCTGACGGTGGGCCTGTCGCTGCTCGGACCAGCTCCTGGCAATGAGGACTAGAAACCTGCAGGGAAGGTGTTATGCGTAGACAGAACAGTGCTTTGTGTCTTAACTGGTGAGAAGGATCGCTAGAAAACCAGAGCTGACAATAGGAGTTGACATTTGCTGGCGGTGGGTACAGGAGGAACAAAAAGAGGTGTGTTTTTTCACAGAAAAATCCACCTGTGTGGAATGCAATACCACAAAATGTAGTGATGGTTAATACCCTGAATGGCTTTAAAAGATAAATATGAAAGTAGCAGATAAATTTCTGAAAAAGAGCAGGGCTAGCAATAACTATTAGCCACGAGAGTGTGGTCAACTCTCCATCCTCAGGAGCAGTCTATGGCCATTTCTGCACTACACTCTTATAGCGCGATGGTTCCACTTTCAACATCCTATGGAATCCTGGGGTTTGCAGTTTCGGGAGGGGCCGACTGGCCCCTCCCGAAACTGCAAACCCCAGGATTCCATAGGATGTTGAAAGTGGAACCATCGCGCTATAAGAGTGTAGTGCGGAAATGGCCTACCTTAAAACATTAGCCATCGGGGAGGAAGCACGGGATAGAGTCGTTGCCTTGGCACCCTGCTTGTAGGCTGGTCAAGATGGTCTTGTTGGACCACCAATGGAAACAGGATTCTACCGGGCTGGTTGGACCATTTCTTAAAGCTGGCATGTTAAAAAAGGACAGCAGCATTTGGCTGAAGTTCCATTTGACCTTTTGATTAGGGCCTGGACATGTTCCTTTTGTGGACAATGGTCTGCTGATGAGGGATTCTGGGAGTCCAGGGGCTCTTCCAGGTTGATCTAAAGAAGTCCATTGATTTTTGCCAAGTTTTACTGTTTGTTGCCGTTTACATGTCACTCATTCCATTCTTTTGGCCGAACTGTCTGTTGTGATTTCTTGGATGTGCACAAAGGATCTCCCAGAAGTTGTTTTGCCAACATGGTCCTACAGTTTGAAGGGGAAATTTTCTCCTCTCTGATTTTTATTTTTTCTCCCCTTAATAGTCATATTGTTATATTGCAAAAGTGTCATTTCGCTGATACAGTATAGCACTGAAACCCTAAAAAATTTCAGGAGAGAAAAGATGAGAAGGATACCTCTTTGTTTTGATATGGTGTATGTCACAGATTAAACAGAAACCTACTCAAGGGTTGGAATAAAATGTTACAGCCGGTGTCAGGAATTGCCAGAAAATAGTCTGGGACAACCTAAAAGTTGCCTGAATATTTAAAAAAGAAAAAAACTACAGTAACAAAAATGGCAACATCCCAATGCATTTTCTCTGTCTGGAAGAGCCTTATGTTAGAGCTTGCAAAAGTTGTATTTTCAGTTGCAACTTCTTGCTGGCTTTTCCAAGCTCTGTTTTAGATCAGTAAAAACCAGACTTTCCCAAGCTCTGCTTCTGGTCAGCTCCAAAGGTCCTCTTCCGTCTCTTCAGGAGCATTTTTAAAGCAATACTTAGGCCATTTCCACACTAGCCTGTTATAGCGCGATGATTCCACTTGCAACATCCTATGGAATCCTGGGGTTTGCAGTTTCGGGAGGGGCTGCCCAGCCCCTCCCGAAACTGCAAACCCCAGGATTCCATAGGATGTTGCAAGTGGAATCATCGCGCTATAACAGGCTAGTGCGGAAATGGCCTTTAAAAAAAGTTGTTGTTGTCGTGTGCCTTCAAGTCCTTTCTGACATTTGCTGGCCTTGTTGAAGGATTTTCTGGGCAAGGTTTGTTCAGAGAGGATGAAGAAGTGATTCCTTTTTGGGGATGCATTTGTGAGTCATACCCTCCAACATTTCAGAGATGAAAAGCCTATGTATTGGGTGCATTGAAGAAATAGGTGGATATCTATGAAAGCTCATGCTGAAGTAAACAAGTCTCAAAGATGCTGCTGGATCTCTTCATTTCCCTTGCTCCCTTTCCAGTTTTTTTGCTGAAACAGACTTAATGTGACTATCTCACTGAAAAGAACCCAACAACACGTCTCTAATGGTTGCGTTGGCTGGAATTCTCTATCATGGACTGTGTTGCATAACTTCGCAAATACCCTATTTGCTGGTGTATAAGACTCACTTTTTTTCCTGAAAAATACTGTTTGAAAATGGGATGAGTCTTATACACCAGTGTGTTTTATACTTTGGCAAATAGAATTTGCCCATGTATAAATGGTGTACATCTTATATGCTAGTGCATCTTATACGCCAGCAAATACAGTACTTAGCTGTGTAACAGAGGCACTAAGAAACCCTGTTAGTGGATTGAAAAATGCATAATGGGATACTGGCAAAAAGGTCCTGATATCCATTGGGCTGCACCAGTACACGCTGTCACTCCTTAGTCAGGGTCCCAATCCACATTGGTCACTTTGACACCTGCCCTATGTAGTAATATCATAGCAGCCTCTTGCTGAATACAGAAGTTATGGAGATACTTGGTTCTCATTCCCACAGAAGTTAAATGCGTTTGTAAAAATGTGACAGGATTCTGGCTACCATCTGCGACAGGGGTGGGAATTCTGTGGCCCTGCAGAAGTTCCAGAACTGCAGATCCCTGGTAGGGTTACAGGGTCTGTAGGCGTGGGGTCTCTGGTCCTTGGAGCAAAGGAGAGGAATCTCAGGGCAAGTGCATCACCCTGAAAATGATCTAGCTGTCTCTGTGCGTTCTGGGCCCCCTGTGGCTGCAGGTTGCTGTGGAGCGGCTGCTACGGACTGTTTTCGGCTCTAAGCGGAGCTTAGAAAACTGTCTCCAGCTGCACTTCTTTCAGCCCTAACCGCTGGAGATGGTTCTTCGCTCCAGACGAGAGAGTGGGACCCAGCAATCCCGATTCACAACACCTTCCCTGACTGGCAAATTATCCCCCCCCCCGCTCCGCTTCTCCCAAAGAGGCTGTTGTCCAGAAATTTCCCTGTACTGATTACCATCTTTAACCTGGGGCCAATTTCCTAATCAATCGCATTAGCGCAATTAGCAGCGTTTTTTGATGCCCGACAGCAAATCTGAGTCCCGGCTCCCTCCCCTATCTCACACAGGGGGAAAAAAAATATATATATTAAGGTTGTGTTGATTAATCAGTCAGCGGTTTATTAAACATCTAGGGGGGGGACCAATTGTTTAGACTGACAAGGAAAAAAGGGGTCTGATGTTTAATCCCCCCCCCCCCAATTGCTCAGCCAAAGTGAGAAAGAATGGCAAAATTTTACAGGGCTGGGGATGGGGTGGAGGAGAGGAACTGGGGTGGGGGTAGGAAATAGAGGGTTTAAAATGGGTGGGCGACAGGAGAGGAGGCGGATGTCATTCTTCCCGCACTCCCTAAGCTGCATCATTTTGTCGCGGTGTGCCCAGCAGTGAGGAAATGTCACTTCCAGCAGCTATTTTGGATAGCTTGGGGATGCTTTCCCCCCATTTGGGGGGGCATTCTGGGCAGACGTAGGAAGATAACTGCTGTATCTGTGGCCAGTTTGGGGTGTTTGGGTCTGGTTAGGGGCCCAAAAAGGATAATTACCTGAAATCAACACAATTTTTTCTTTAATACAGGGCTGGGGGCTTTGGTGGGCTAGTGGAGAACCTCAAGGGCCACACTTTGGGTTCCTGCAGTCTGTGCCCAACCCTGTTGTAAAACTAAAGCTTTTCATGATGAAGGTTACTTTGTGGTGCCATCGGTGTTGCTGGTACTTTACAAAGCACGGGATGACAGGTCAGTATCCCAAGGTGTTTTCAGTCCAACATTCAACACGAGGCAAAAGCAAGCAGGGAAGAAAAAGGCATGGAAGTTAGGTAGACAGGTGGTGGATTACCGCTGTTGTCGTCATGAGCGGCCAAGTCACTTTGGACTTGCGGCAACTCTCTGCACGCCCTCGAGCATTTTGCGGAGGAAAAGCAGGGCAGGTGCGGCCCAGCAACGTCAGAGTGTGGACGAGATGGCGATATTCATTAAGGAGGAAGAGCAGCGAACCCAAAGAAGGCGGCAGAAGTTTGCTTTCGCCTGAGCTGACTGCGACAGGCAAGGTCCTGCCTCCTCCTCTCTTCTCCTCCTTGCTCAGAGTGGGGTAGAGGTTGGATTGATGGACTAGGAGAACCAAGGTTGAGCTCAGCTGCGGAAACCTTAGGGTTGCCTTCAGTCGGACATGACTCGAAGGGACACAATGGCCATGTCCGCACTGGGCAGTTATAGCGCTACGATTCCACTTTCGACATCCTATGGAATCCTGGGGTTTGCAGTTTCGGGAGGGGCCGGCCGGCCCCTCCCGAAACTGCAAACCCCAGGATTCCATAGGATGTCGAAAGTGGAATCGTAGCGCTATAACTGCCTAGTGCGGAAATTCTGAATGACAGCATCGCTGTTGTGTTGTCGGAAGGCAGCCCGGAGGTACCGGCAGCGTGGCGGAATCCAGGGCCACAAAACAAGCCGTTGGGAGCCTCCTGGGGCCCAAGAGCCACACCTCACCCGCCCTTGGTTTGGGCAGCCAGCTTTTGTCATCCATCCTCTGCCTGCTTGCTCCTCAACCTTCACTGAATTCTTCTTCTCTGTCTGGCAAAGAGCTACAGATGCTCAAAATGAGAAAGTGAGGGCGGTGACAGTTATTGCCTGGTTTATTCCCCCCTCGTAAAGGTGAGTCACCCAAGCTTTGGCCTCAGTCTAAGAGCGATTGAACGCCGGCCGCTCAGGCTAATGCATCCGGACCACCTTGCCTTGGAAGACCCCTTGTTCTTGTACTTCCTTCCCCGCCTCCGCCCCCACCCTGGCCTTGTGCTGACATTGAGGCCTGAGGAGGATGGATGCGTCTGGCTTGCAAAGCGGGGAGCGGCAGGGAGTGGGGAGAATTGGCAAAGGAGGTTCGACGACTGACCAGAAACGGCAGAGAGCACAAATGAAAATGTAGTTCAGCTTGTCCCCGTCCGTCTCGTTCCGGCGTGCCCTTGCCCGGCATGTTTCTCTGCTTACGTTGAGGGACGCAAGGATGATGCTGTCATCGTCCTCTTCTTGTCCTGCTCATCCTCTAAGGAGCCGAGCGACGCACGGAGTCTCCACCCTTCTGTTCATTTTATTCTCACAACAACCTTGTGAGTCAGGTTGCCGGTTTGGTATCATACCAAGCCTTGAAGTTCCCAGACCGAAACCTGAGACCTTGAGACGGCTCTGGGTGATGCCGTTAAGCTTTATCCATTAAGAGCAAACCACAGTTGCGTCCGGCTTGTCATTCAAAGAGAGAGGGAGAGCAAATGTATTTCGCTGTCTGGAAATCAAGGCAGAAATGTTAAGTTAGGGGCTCTTCCTAGATCAAGGTGAAATGAGGGGGTTGTAACTTCTTGTTTACTTAGGGAGAGGGGACAAAGAACGTGTCATCGCCATTTCGGTGACCCTTCTCTGGACGTGTTCCAGTTTGTCAGTGTCCTTCCTGAACTGTGGTGCTCAGAAGTGGGCACAGGATGCCGGGTGGGGTCACAGTATTCCAGGTAGGGATTGAGTCTATCCACTTGCAGTGTGGTCTTCCTCTTTTCCTACTGCCTTCCAGTTTACTGAAGATGATAATCTTTTCCAATGAGCCATGTTTATCTTTTGATGTGGTCAAAATCCAATAGTTCGGTGTGGTTATTTTGCTTCTTCTGAGAATTCAGGCTTGATTGCTCTCAAACCCATCTATTTGTCTTTCCGGGAGTCCATATTATTCACAGCAGTTTTCTTTATCACCACGTTTCAGCTAAGTTGATTTTCCTCCCACCGGCTTTCTTCACTGTCCAGCTTTCAAACCCATCCGTGGAAATCCAGACTACTGTGGCGTGGATGATTCTGACCTTGGCATTGAATGACACATCTTTACATTTGAGGATTTTAACTGGTTCCTTTGTGCCTGCTTTCAAAATTCTAATCTTCTGATTTCTTGACTACGGTCGCCACTTCTTTGCTATGGTCTCCATATAGACTACAAAAGACTGGCCTACCTTGCCAGATTGTTGTAAGGAAGCTAGAGAATGCACGTGAAGCACCTTGGACATTCCAAAGCTGTCCCGAAAGGCAAAAGCTAATTATTTTGCCTTGGGTCTCCTCTGGAGATGGTTTTAACTGGAGATGGTATCCGGCATCCACAATTGGAACAACAAGTCTGGATCATAGGTTTGTTGCAAAATTGTATTACATAGAATTTTACCACCTCCACCCCCACTACCCCCTCTGTCTCCATCTCTGAATTACAAGTCTTTTATCCTGCGATGCTCAGTCCTCTAACTTTGCCAGCAAGGAGCTGAGAGACTGGCTGCTCTTTTGGCATTCAGCTGCAGCTAATTCTGCCGTCGCTCTGCTCTGCGAAAGGCACGTCGCAGCTGTGCTGCCGTAATCCGCAGCAATTCCACCGGCTTTATTCTCCCACATAATTACACACTTGGGGGAAGAATTCAGTGATTGCTCCAGCTCTGGACAATTTGCTCTTTTGCGATTCCAATAATCCCGCCAGATTTTGACATTAACCCCCTGAAAGCTTTTGGAGTGGGTTGTCCCCATAGAAGAACGAGACTTAGTGGCTTAGGAAAGGACGGACTCAAGACCAAAGCTGGTTCGCATCTGCAGAGTTTAATTTTGGGCACAGAGTTCAGCCCAATCCCAACTTTTCTACTTTTGTGTACCAAAGACCCTCATAGACTGTGAGGCTCCAAAGAGATGTTTGCTAATATACACGCAGAGTTCGCTGTTGGAATCTTTGGGGAGGGTGACTGACTACACACCCTCCAACATTTCACGGATGAGAGCCAGGATTCATCTGGCCAAAGAATATCACAATGTGTTCAGGAGGGCAAAATTATGAAGGAGGAAGGACACAGAAGCTAGGAGAGGCTGCAGTGGTTTGCTTTTGTCTGAGGCTACTGGGAAGGGCAAAATCCTTCCTCTCCTTTCCTCTCCCTGCCCCACAATGAGTTGACTGAATTGAAGCTGCTTTTGCACTTTGAACTCAGTTTGCAGCAATTAAAGTAAGCTGTGGACAAAGCAAGGAAGTGGGAGATCAAAACTGGGACATTTTAAAAGCAGCTGAAAAAGTGGGATGACAGAGAATTAATTAGGACTGTCTCTGCTCACTCAAGATCGTTGGAGGATATGGAGCTAAACCAGTTTGGGTTTTATAGGTTGTCACCAGCACTTTGAATTATGCCCAGAAACAGACTTTATGCCATGTGAGTAACAGTGAACCAAAGAGAACATTCAGGGACTTTGATGCATGAATGTCCCCATAAGGCCATTTCAGCAATAGACTGTTATAATGCTATTATTTCACTTTCAACATCCTATGGAATCCTTTGAGGCCCCTCCCTAAACTGCAAACCCCAGGATTCCATAGGACGTTGAAAGTGGAATAATAGCACTATAACAGTCTAGTGTGGAAGTGGCCTTAGATCCCTCTGAATTCTGTTCTAAGTTGTCTAGTGGGGTTTTTGTCCACCGTTCACCCTTTTTCCAATTTTCTTCGTGAACCAAAAAAAATTAAATAAATTGGAAAGTGGGCAGGTATGAGGTTTTGCTTTTGTTCTGGGGAAATATGTGGAAGAGTGGCTGCTGAGGTAGCCATGCTTTAATATTGTTTTTAATTGGTTAAAGCTTTCTCATGAAATCCAAAACAAAGCAAAAAAAAAAACCCAAAAATTTTTGTGATGTCTTATTTTTTTAAAAAAAGCATTTTCTAGGAGAGCTGAAAGGCAACGAGGATTTGGAGCTGCGTGCTTATAGGTGTACAGGAGTAAATACACTTAAATGTGTCTAATTTTTGTGGATTGCAGTTTTTTTTCCTTGGTGCAGAACTCTGAAAAAACAACACGCGTAGGTAGAGAGCGAGCGAGCCCTAAATGACAGCAAGAAATGGGTGGAAATCGACAGTGTGTTACACGCAATGCCAATCTGCATTTAAAGTAAGCGGGTGTTTGTATAGCACAGCAACAACCCCTTAACAATATTCTAGCAGCGTTCGAGATGAGAGTTTGGAAGGCAGGGCTAATTTATCTTGGATGATTCTGCAGGATTCCACTTTGAATCTGTAAAATGAGGCTTCTTCAAAACGGGTGCTGTCCTTCAGAAAAGAAAAAAAAAATCAAAGCTGCAAACCCTTCTAGAGCAAGATTCTAGCCTTTGTGGAAGTATTAGGAAAAAAATATAAAAAGACAGGGGATGGAGAATGTGCTTTCTTCTTGGTATCTGTTGATACTTTGGCTGCCACCCCTCAGTTAACACGCGTGGAAGCCAGAGGAATGATCTTGCAAAGAGGAATGATCTTGCAAAGGGTTGGCGTGGACGCGGGAGTGCGGCTCTTGAGCAGATCTCGAGCTGTCGACGTAAGTTGCCCAAGGAAGCTTCAGGGAAGAGAAAACTGGCCAAGAGAAAGGCTGGGATTTTGCGGTGAGAGAGGGTGTTCATTCTTAAAATGGTGTGTTTCTCCCATCTGGGCTGGTAGCTGGTAGTATATTTGCATTGCTCTCTGAACTTACATATTTAAAATACTTACATCCTCTGTTTGCAAAGGTATAGTCTACCGTATTCCACCTCGCCAAAATATAGTCAGCCCTCCACATTTGTGGTTTTCACTTTTGCAGAATTGATTATTTACGGATTATTTGCCGTCACCTCTGCTGCCTCCCTGTACCGTTTCCAATAGGGACTGCAAGCCTCGGGAGAAACTGTGAACGAGGCTTGTAAGTCCCCGTAAAAAATGGTGTGGGGAAGCAGCAGAGGTGGCCGTAGACCCCACCAGCCCCCCACTTCTCTCTTGCGAAGGAACCCCCTAATGCCTGAAAGGAATCCACGATAGGTCGAATAGGGTGATCGTACTTTTTTGTGTATTAAATATGGTTTGGGAGGGCCTAGAGTTAATTCGCATTTTTTCCCCACTTTCACGGGGGTCCTGTGCCCCTAACCCTAGCAAACGTGGAGGGAGGACTGTATATGAAACATATTTGCTTTATATGAGGAGATGGACAGACAGATGTGTGTGTTTGTGTGTGTATATTTTACAGATACAGACAGGCGCCCTTTCTGTCCCACTACTTTTCCGGGCGTGTTTGCTGGGAACAAGGGAGGGGCCTGATCCGAGGGTCTGGAATTCCCTCCCTGGGATGACCTCCCTCTTCCGTCAGGCTTTCGGGAACTGATTGCAATTTGATGACGTGCTGTTTCGGTGATTTTTTAAAAATCCTGCCTTTAAAGAATTTTTAAATGATTTCAATTCTAGAGAGTGTTTAATTGTTTCTTAAAAGCACACACACACATGCATAGACGACATGGCCTCAACCTATACCATCATCCACTGAAGAATGTTGAAAATCTGGGATGGAGCTCAGTGTCTCCTACAGCAACTGAGGAAGGCAGAAGCCAAAACATTCTGCTCATTTTATGTTTTTTAGTTCTGCTGGTTAATCATTTCAGTATCTTTATATATCAGTCAATATCTATATCTTTGTATCTGTCTGTCTGGCTATCTATATACATAATATTTTTTTTCCTATGTTTTAATCTACATTGGTTTTAATAATGTTTAAACTGGCTTGAGTCTTATTGTTGGGTAAAAGGCATAACAAAAACAGCAACAACAACAATGCAATTCATATTGGTTTTTCCAACACAAGCTAAAAGTGCATTAAAATTACAAAGTCCTTGTGACAAGCTACCAGAGCTAACGAAACTTGATCCACAAATGACCTTTTGTTTTGAGAACTTTCAATTAAAGCCCGTTTTAGTTCTCAAGGAGTAAACACTAACCCCCTCTTCTTCCTCCATTATTATTTCTATTATTCTCACTCCTATTATTATTATTATGACTACTACTACTTTTCTTTAGTCACACCAAAAGCTGAGACTCAAAGTGGCTTTCGGAGATTGTAACAGATACCATAGAGCTAAAACATAAAAAAGGTTATCATTAATGTGTAATTAAATCATCTATAACATTCCAAACACTTTTAAGGGGTTCATTTAAAAAGAGTGTTGAAAGAGTTAAAAACAGAGTCAGCCCTCCACGTTTGTGGGTTTGGCTTTCAGGATTTGATTATTCGTGTTTCTTCAAACCCTGACCGTTTCCGCACTAGAAACTGCAAACCCCAGGATTCCATAGGACGTTGAAAGTGGAATAATTGCGCCAAAAGAGTGTAGTGCAGAAATAGCCCCTGTCTTCCCGGCACACCTTGTTTTCTGCTGCTCCAGAGATTAGGGCCATTTCCACACTAGACAGTCATAGCGCTATGATTCCACTTTCAACATCCTATGGAATCCTGGGGTTTGCAGTTTCGGGAGGGGCCGCCTGGCAAACCCCAGGATTCCATAGGATGTTGAAAGTGGAATCATAGCGCTATAACCGTTTAGTGCGGAAATGTCTTAGGATGCGAAGTGGTGGATTCAAATTACGAGAAAAGAGGTTCCCCCTGAACATTAGGAAGGACTTTGTTGGCAAGGAGGAACGTGTCTAGAGGAGGACGACCAAGATGATCCAAGGTTTGAGAACCAAGCCTTGTGAGGAGTGACTTGGGGTGCTGGGTATATTTAGCGTGAAGACCGAGAGGTGACGTGATAGCCGTCTTTAAGTACCTGAAGGGATTGGAAGGTTTGCCACATAGAAGACAGAGCCAGTTTGATTTTTGCTGCTCCGGAAGACATGAACGGATGGATTCAAAGATTCTATGATTCTAAGATTCCTAGAAATCACGGTCGTACAGGGCATGTATTTGCACATTCATGACATCTCCGCAACCCGCCCTTTCACAAAACTCCGAGCTGCACCCAGGCAGAGAAGTGAAATCTTAATTGGCAGTGTCAGTATCATGGCAACGGAACTGATTCAATGTCATGAAATAATTTTTGATAAATTTGATAGCTTGAGTTAGTTACAGTTTGGGGAGACTTTAATAACAGAGGGTTTCAAAACTACTTCCTACAACAAGCTCAAGAAAACAGGACCAATGTTTGCCATTTGGCCACCTGAGGGAAGGCCTTTTGTTTTGCTGCCTACTCGAAGTGAGGATCAATTAGAAAGTGGAGAGAAAGTGGCTAATTGGACCTTGGCCGGATCTATGCAGTGGCCTGCAAGTTCCGGTTGAACCTGTGGCACTGTTTAGGGGCATAGCTCCACATGCAAAGTACGTAGTCGACCGTTCACACCCAGCCATGTGGACATGAGTTGTGAGCCAACGGTGTGATGTTGCAGCCAAAAAAGCCAATGCAATTCTAAGCTGCATCAACAGGAGTCTATTGCCTAGACTGAGGGAAATAGTAGTGTCACCCTGTTCTGTTTTGTTAAGACCTCATCTGAAATATTGTTTCCAGCTTTGGGCAATACAGTTTAAGAAAGAACTTAACAAGGTGGAACATGTCCAGAGGAGGGCGACCAAGATCGTCAGAGGTCTGGAAACCACCAAGTCCCCGGTGAGGAACTGCTGAGAAAGCCAGATATGTTTAGCTTGGAAAAGAGAAGACAGAGAGGTGACATGATAGCCATCTTTAAATACCTGAAGGGATGCCAGGTAGAAGATGGACTGAGCTTGTTTTTGGCTGCTCCAGAATCTAGGACATGAATCAGCGGATCCAAATTGTAAGAAAAGGAATTCTGACTAAACCTTAGGAGGAACTTCTTCACTGTAGAAAGTCTTCAACAGTGGAATAGACTACTTAAGAGGGCCACGGAATCTCCCTTTTTAGAGATTTTTAAACCATGGCTGTGGAGACAATGCACCAAGTCTTTGACTCCAGTGCCTCCATTTTTTTACTGTCCAGCCCTGGCTTCGGCTCCTTCATAAGTAGCAAATGCTTAGTAATTCATGCTAACAAATGTACTGTAGTAAAATGGCAGCACAAGGCATTTCATCACCACCATGTGAATAATCAAGCTGTTTCCATTGCCGGAACATGAAACATATTTGTTTCACCGACATTTCTGAACAAGAAAACTTTCCTAAATTCCCAATTGAGCAACCAACTAAGGATTTCATATTATAAATTGTTATTTTTGAGGCTGGAGACGGGGTTGGTACATTCATACCGACTCCTAACTCCGCACAAAATTACTTCTGACTTCTTCTCCACCACGTTTGGAAAAACTTCCTGACTGTAACGGCAGTTCTGCGGTGGAATATGCTGCTTCCCGGGAGTGCGGTGGGGTCTCTTCCTTTGGAGATTCGAAGCAGAAGCTGGATGGGGATGGATTGGATGGCTGTTGGGGGTCTTTTCCAGCTCCATGATTGTGTGATGATATTGATCTATCGTGCTTTCCCTATCTCTAGTCAGTGACGTATTTAAGTCACGTACTCCAAGTCTCAAGTCAAGCCTCAAGTCTTTGAAGATACTTTTGAGTCGAGTCTCAAGTCAGCCAACTTTATTCCCTAACCTACATTCCAGAATCTCGGAACAGAGTCCAATAAAGTCAGCTTTAACGCTTTCAGCAGAGTCGGCCCTCCATGTTTGCGATTTTGCCATCGACAACTTCAGAAAGTGGGGGATAGGATCCCTCTTATTTCCCATTTCTGAAGCTAGAGGGTTTTTCAGAAGTGGGGAATAGGATCCTCTCTTACTCCCCATTACCGGAGCTTCAAAAGCTGTAGGAGGAAGGGTCCTTCTTCCTCAAGCCCGTTGCCTCACGCGTTTGCTGTTCCCCTCTGAGAAATGCACCCTGAGCGCTGGGGGCGAGTCTCGGCTTTCGCTCTTAGGAAATGTTTCGGAGGGCTCCTCCGACACGCAGCGGGGACAGGCTGCTGAGAAAGCCTGAAAACCACCTCACGCCCCTTGCCTAACCTGTTTGCTGTTCCCCTCTGAGAAAGGCACCCGCACTTTGGGCTTCTAAGAGAGAGACTGTCCTGTGACCGGTAGGCAAAAAGAGACGGAGGCAGTTGTTCAAAGTCGTAAGGTTTCTGGCTGAATGCATGATGTGACTGAACCAAGGGCAGCAAGCCAGTCACTAAAAATATACAAGTCATAAGTCAAGTCAGTGCATCATTTTGCTCTGGTGTCTCTAAGCACTGAACAGTGTTACACCTGCATGCCTGTCGTAATCCCATTCGGAGTCCAAATCTTTCCGGGCTTCCGTGACGCTCTCATCCTCCCTCTCTCAGAAGTTTTAGGGTGTTTTTCTTTAAACGTTTTTCTTTAAAAAGTGCTCATGTTTTCTGAGTTCTCTTTTTTGTCTTTTTTTTTTTTTTAAATTGCTTTATGGCTTTCAAAGCTCGCAAGTTGCAAACTGCCCTCCTTTTCCACCCACCCGCCCCGCCCCGACTACCCTTCCCTTCCCCGTAATCCTAGCAGCTTTCTAATTCTTACGTTAAATGCTTTTAATTATAGGAGCATTCTGTCTGACCTGTGAGGTTATTTCAAGAGAGGAGAAATGAAGGAATTAAAGAAAATGACAGAGCAAATTGCCGCAATTAGCTGTGCTGGTATTGTTCCGTGTGTCTGTCAAGGGAGTTCTCTGTTTGTTAGTTACAAGTAAATTTGTAGAGATAACGGAGACAGCCATTATAAATGCCATCTCTGAGGCTGCCGGGTGCCACGACGATTTTCTTTTATTTGGGGAAAAAAAAAATAGAGAGAAAAAGAAAAGGAAAATGAAACACTCTTTGTAAAAGTGATATTTCTCCTTGAAATGGAGCTTGCGGTGTGGGGTGTTCTTCCCCACACCCCTCTGTAAATCCGTGGTGCGGATTGTGGCTCCGAGTCCCGTCTGGGACCCCAGGGTGCTTCACCGTGTCAGGTCCAAGGGCCAGTCTGTCGCCCTAGGGTCTCGGAGGGCTCCCACGCAGGTGCCAGAAAATATGAAGAGAAAACCCAAATTGAACGTAAAGGGAACTCAGCTTCTCATTTGGGAAAATTGGTATTTTTTTTTTATGTTCGAAGCCACATAGTGTGGAGCCTGCAAGCTGTTTGAAAAGGTGAATTGCTGCTCCCGGGGAGCTTTCACACTGCACAATAAGAGCACTATAGCCATTTCCGCACTAGAGTGTTATAGCGCTACGATTCCACTTGCAACCTCCTATGGAATCCTGGGGTTTGCAGTTTCGGGAGGGGCCGGCCGGCCCCTCCCGAAACTGCAAACCCCAGGATTCCATAGGAGGTTGCAAGTGGAATCATAGCGCTATAACACTCTAGTGCGGAAATGGCTTATGATTCCACTTCTAACGGCCGTGACAGCATCCTGAGGAGCCCTGGGATGTGCCCGTTTGGTGAGACACTGGAGTTCTCCAGCTGAGAATTCTAAGCACCTCAACTCAACTGCAGATCCCAGGATTCCATAGGATGTAGCCAGGGTAGTAAACAAGTGGAATTGTTGGGCTGCAGTTGTATAGTGTGATCTGAATCATCTACCTTTGGTCTTGGCCCCACTCTTGCACTGACCCCAAGGAAGACAGTGTGGTATAGTGGTTAGAGTGTTGGTCTGGGACTGAAACCGTTTCCGCACTAGACTGTGACAGTGCTATGATTCCACTTTCAACATCCTATGGAATCCAGCCAGCCCCTCCCGAAACTGCAAACCGCAGGATTCCATAGGATGTTGAAAGTGGAATCATAGCACTGTAACTGTCTAGTGCAGAAATGGCCACAGGTTCAGGTCCACAGACCGAGCCATGAAACTCCTTGGGTGTTTTTGAGCCAAGCCCTTGTTTACTCCCTCTGTCCTTCCTTCCCCCTCCTCTGAGCCACTTCACAGGGTTGTTGTGAGAATGAAATAGGGAAGAAAAAGAGGGTCATCTCCACTACTATGAACTCATTCAGAGTGGAAATGTAACAGATAAGGAGTTAACACTGGAGAAAGTTTTAAAATCCCATTACTGGGAGAAAGGTGGGGTGTAAAGTAACATTAATTCATTAATTAAATGTCTACTCTGGGAGGAGGCAGAGTTTGCATTCTTTCCAAGATTTGACTGGGACAGTGTCAATTGAGTGTCCTACTTTTCCAGCTGGTTTTAAAATGTCCCGGTTTTGCCTCCTCCTGTGACCTTAGTTGACTTCAATTTCTGCAAATGAGTTTTAAATGCACAAGGCGTTTGCGCTCCATTAGCGGGAGGGAGGCAAGAGGAAGGGGCACAACTTTGCTCTTGCCAGCAGCCTAAGGCAAAAGCAAAGCTCTGCGGCTTCTCCTTGCTTGTGTCTCCTTCCTCACGGATAACTTTTGCCGTCTTAACCACACTCTGATGTTGCTCGGCCACGCACATCCCAGTCGGCAGCTGTGAAATGTTGGAGGGTATGGCGTTGGAGTGGGCCAAAGCCAAGCATCCTGCTACAGACCGAAGCAACGAGCACCACGTCCATGCTAAGCCCCGGACGTGCGTTACTCCCTCTCCTCTCCAAAAAGCAGAGCTTTCCAAGAGCTCTTGGCACAATTTCCTCCATGGCTTCCCTCTCTCGGCTGCCTCCTTTCCTCGTTCCTCGTGATGGCGTCTCCCTCCTTCCTTCCTCATCCTCTCATCCCCGGAGCCCAGGAACTTGGCCGTCCTGAGCCACAATGGGCAAAGCGGGCTGAAAGGAAGGTTAAGCCAGGGTCTTGTGAGCTTTTCAGCTTTGCTCAGGGAGATGTGAATACGGAGGCTGATAAGTATTCTAATCCCGTCTCCCAGGAATGTGCAGAACACAAAGGCATGTCCTGTCCTCCCCGCCACTTACCCACCGTGCCTCCCCCTTTCAGCCACCCCCCCCCAGCTCTGTCCCCAGTTGTCTCCCCCAAAGTGAGTGCCGAGTGCACGACACGGTGTGTGCCATCCTAGGTTGCAACAAGTGTGTGTGTGATTAAAAAGCAAACCAACAGTACTTCTCCCAGGTTTATCCTGGATCCCAGAAGGGTGGAGCTGATCACTTAAAAAAAAAAAAAGTATATATATATTTATTGAAACAATTAGCAAACTGACCCAAAAATATATAAAATGAGTAAATCGTTTCAGCTTCTGCCATCTTCAGCTGCTAAGGATGAAACTGAGGAGCATCCATGAACACTGTTTCCAGCATTCTTCAGAGGATGATTGGTATTATTCTCTGGGCTGAGGCCATGCGGGGTTTGGGTCATAAAATCGTAGATCTAGATTTGCCTCTTTTTTTCCAAATTGCCTGAGGGAGATGACACCTCATTCCCGAACTGGGACAAAGCAGAAAGGCCGTGATGCTCGGAGGTGAAATGCCCGGTCACTGCTTGCTCCGGATGGCAGACTTGTGGTTCCTGAAACATGCACAGAGTGCTTTTGGCCATGTGCTGCAAACGAGAACCCATTATGCCTGCATTTGATCACATAAATATGATTGCAGACTGTTAGGTGATGTATATAGTTGGCCCTCCATATCCACCAGGGTAAGGGGCACAGGACCCCCACAAAAGTAGGAAAACTGCAAACATCAAAATATGTGTGTGTGTCTGTGGGAAGGGAGCTAAGAAATGGTGGGGACAGGTTCTGAGTGTGGCTGAGATAGAGTCTCCTGTGGGCAGCAATTGCTGTCCTGCCCGGGGCATCACAAATTCCCATTTTTCCAACATTATGCCCCACCCACCCTTACCTGCACACATAAACGTCAGCTCCATGTTCCTGGTGGTTGTGGGGTCACAGGAAGAACATCTCCTCAACCGTCATTGCAATGTCCCCCCCCCCCCCATTCCCGGGAACTGTAGACATCAGGGAATCCATCCGGGATGGGGAAGGGGTGCTGAGCTTGCAATGGGGGTGTTGTTTGAAATGGGAGTTTTCTGATGGTCGGGCTCTCGTTTCCTCCCTACAGCTTCTGGCCGGAGAAGTGTGAACCCGCTGCTGACGGAGCTCATTGAACAGCACCTGGGTGGTCACATCCTGCAGGTGAGTCCGGCCAAGTTCAGCTGCCCATCCTTCTACCCGCCTTCCATCTGTAACAGGGGCCACTTCACACCCTGCAGTTCTAGTATTAGGATTCCTCAGCCGTGGTTCCTTCCTGTGGAATGCTGGGATTTGCAGGTCAGGGTGGTGTATTTGGACAGCCAGCATGGTGTAGTGGTTTGAGCATTAAACTATAACCCTGGAGACCAGGGCCATTTCCGCAGGAGACTGTTGTAGCGCTATGATTCCACTTTCGACATCCTATGGAATCCTGGGGTTTGCAGTTTCGGGAGGGGCCGGCCGGCCCCTCCCGAAACTGCAAACCCCAGGATTCCATAGGATGTCGAAAGTGGAATCATAGCGCTACAACAGTCTCCTGCGGAAATGGCCCAGGATTCAATTCCCTACTCCGCTGTGGAAACCCACTGGGTGACCTTGGGTGTCTCACACACTCTCAGCCTCAGAGATAGGTTCGCGTTAGGGTTGCCATAAGTCAGAATCAACTTGAAGGCACACAACAACAATTTTGGAATTCTCCGCCAGGGAGATCTAGTGCCCCCGTCCACTGCAAATCCCAATATTCCATATAGGGCTGGCAGATCTCTCAGGGCTTGGGCCTGCGTCTGAGGGTCTGATATCCAGAAATGTTTTCTATAGCGTATTCATGCTACCAACATTTAAATGGTGTTTTGCATTAATTCTGAACTATTGGAGAGAGGATAGCTGTATTCCCTGTCCCTTCGCAGCCTTAAATTTGGATCCCAAATACAGATTTCTCACCATGCAATTTCTTTCCTGTATTTTGAATGCTGCGAGTTATGAGAAGATGAGAGGGGGCAGCAGAATATGGGAAAGTTAGCTCTTAGGGGAGAGGGCAAGTCATTTTGGCTGAGAGGAGGAAAAAACCTCACTCGAAAGTCTGCCGTGCTAAGGAGACAGAACACAGAACTGGCAAAGAGAAACACTTCTGTTCACCTTTAGCAAAAAGAGCTGGATCATGCTTATGCCATAAGTCAACATTACATTCTGCTCTGGTCAGCCACCACCTGAAATTCTATGTCCAGTTCTGGGCACCACAATTCAGGAAGTATGTTGACCAGCTGGAAGGTGTGCAGAGGACAGTGACCAAAAACAGCAGAAGGCCTGGAAACCACGAAGCCCGATAAGGAGTGGTTCAGGGAACTGGGTACATTCAGCCTGAAGAAGAGAAGGTTAAGAGGTGACGTGATAGCTATGTTTAAATACTTGAAGGGATGTCAGATGGAGGATGGAGAAAGTCTGTTTTCTGCTGCTCCGGAGAATAGGACAAGGAACAATGACTTCAAACGTCAGAAAAAGAGATTCCACCTTAACATTAGGAAGAACTTCCTGAGAGTAAGAGCAGTTTGACGGTGGAATATGTTGCGTCAGAGTGTAGCGGTCTCCCTCTTTGGAGGTTTTTAAACAGAGGCTGGATGGAAATGCTTTGATGATGTATTCCTACATGGCAGAATGGGGTTGGACCTGATGGTCCTTGTGGTCTCTTCCAGCTCTATGATTCTATGGTTACTGGCCCAGCGGCACTCAGTCGTCCAACCTGGCTAGAGCCACCTCTGTGATCCTACAGGTGCTGCCTTATGGAAAGCTGGGAGGATCCAGCCGTGGGGTCTCAGCCCCCTTCCCCAAGCGCCCAGGTGCCACCGCAGCAGTGGTAGCAGCAAGTGTAACTCAGGAGCCATGACACTGCAGGGCAAGCACCGGTGAAGCGGACGGATTGGGCTAATCATTTCTCGAGAGCTCTCATTACTGCTGTCTCCCGGGGCTGTTAGCTAATTATCAGAAGTGGCATATGGTAATGTTCTAAACGGCAATTTATCAATCCCCGGCCAACACCCACCCTGGTTGTTCAGACAAACTGAGTGTGGGGAGGTGGGGGAACAGTGGCTCTGGCTCACCTCACTTCCCCCATAACCACCAGTGGCACATCCTCGAGGAGAATATCCGAGAATATCAGAGAGTTCCCTTTCTTTCCATTGCAACCCTTGAGTCGACATGCTGTTTTGCCAAAGATTTAAAATCAGAGGCATAGATTCCTTGCTTCGGACAAGCAGTTAGCCTCTGTTTTTTCACAACATCCCTATGAGGTAGGCTATGCAGAGTGACAGTTGGGTGGAATGAAAGGCAGCGGGTGAGTTTTGCTGCAGAGCAAAGATATGCGTCATCCGCATTTGAGCCCAGTGGAGTCCAGGGCCAGTGAAAAATTAGTGCCTAATCACAAAGCTGTACTGGAAGAAAAAGCACCTTGTATGTTATTTTCATAGTTTCACTAGCAGGTAGTTTTCATTGGTAAGAGGCAGAGATGTAAATCTTCAAGAATGAATAATTTTACCATTTTTATCCTTGCAATGAGTAAGTAATTGACAACAGACACACACTCCTTCCTTTCTCTCCTCCACCCCACCATGGTTCAACTGACCATCCAGCTTTTAAAATTCCATGGTTTTGTCTCGGGCAGAAGAACCAGAGCAGCCACTGACCCGGGGTCTGCCATTTCTGCTCTGCGTTTGACAGGATGCTTGGCATCGACGGAGGACTCCTGGGGCTGGGAAGGCAGGGGAGGGTGAGTTGGCGAGGAGAACGCTTCCCTGGTTTTGCAGAAGCTGCTGGGGTCCTGACATAAGGGTTCCTTTGAGCTCTGAGTCCTCCCTTTCCTGCAAATTCTAGTTCCCTGTTTTTGTCTCCCAAAAATCTGGATGTCTCAAGTTGAGCGTCTGAGGAGAAAAAAACACGGTAAATGGAACACGGGTCAATGGCCTCTAAGGATGTACAGAAGGCATTTTCTAGGAAGGGAGAGGTTCAAGCCTAGAGCTCAGAAATGTTCCTTCTTTTGCACTACAATTCCCAGCATCCTCCTCTGAGATTGGTAGTCCAAAAGAACGGGTTACCTGTGGTGTCGTGTCCCGGGCAACCAATTAACACGCCAGCAGGGCAGAGCTTACTCACAGAGGCAAGGGCAAGAGTAGTCCTAACAAAGTTCAGGTCAAGAATGCAAGGCCCAAGGCAAATCCACAAAGGCAAATCCAAATCAGCATCAAACAAGGAGAGGTCCAAGAGAGCCAGGATTCAGGAAACCACAGGGCTCCAACCACCAGAAAGATCAGTCATCAACCCTGGGAGGAGACGGGCCAGCTGTTTGCCTTCTGTAGGCTAATGGTGTTGCCACAGGTGTTCCCTCATTAAAGCCCGTTTGCTACTTAAACAAGCTGGACGCCTGAGACCTCCTTTCTGGTGTCCTCTCTCCCACAAGGTAGGAGGCTGTGCTGTTTCATCTTCTGATATTTATTGCCCCTGGTGTTGGTTGTTATTTTCCACTGAGCAAATTTCTGGAGAAACTTCTGCCTCAGATTCAGAATCACCTTTCTCACTGTCGGGGTCTCCAAGGAAGGGCATGACACCCGAGTCCCCAGTTTTGTCCCTGAAGTCTCAAGGTGGGAGAGTCCTCACTCAGCAGCCTTATTCCTTCCGGTCTGTAACATAGACAGAAGTAAATACCCCCATCTATACCCTTGAACTGGCCCAGTTTGGGGAGTCCCAATTAATCCTCTGTCATCTCACTTCTTCAACTGCTTTTAGGGTGTCCTGGTTTTTCTCACCACTTACCGCTTCCCTGTTTTGCCCTCAGTTTACTTCCCTTGCTGCAGACTGATTCCAAAGTGCAAGAGTAGTTTTCACTTAGTTGGGAGAGAGGAGAGGAGGGGGCAGAGTCTTGCCCTTCCCTGCGGCCTCAGGCAAAAGCAAACTGCTGTAGACCCTCCTGGTTTGTTTGTTCTTCCTCATGAGTAACTTTGGCCATCTTGACTATGCTCTGATGTTGTTTCCATCTGCAAAATACTGGAAAGTACGTCTACCTGATTGCTCTGACCACGAGACATTTCTTCCTCCCCTTCGTAGGTGATAGCAAGAAGACTTATTCTTCTTTGCTGTATTCAGGAAATAACTTTGCAGACTCCAAGTGGTGGCCTCCTTCGCTGGGCCCCGCAGCTCAAAGTGAACCTAATTTTACCCACAATTGGAGGAGCAGCTGCACTGTGGATGAATTGAGTTAGAGGCTCGGGCACAGCAGTCCTGTGCAGCGCTGAGGCGAGGCAGTAATGTCATTTGGCACCAAGGCCAGGTGTGAGCATTTCTTTTCCAAAATACATTTCTCCACTTGCCCACTGCTGTATCTCCTGAGATGCTCACCACTCTCGAGACCTGCTGCTATGGGACTAACTTGGCTTTATTTGGAAACAATTGCATTTGGCAACTTGCTCGGAGTGGGGGCAATGTTATGGGAGGGTGAGGAATTTGGGCTCAACAGATGGTTGGCAGAAGAGCGTTCCGTGGCCTCCCTCTCCCTGTAAGAAGAAAACTCTGCGGACCCTTTTTATTAAAGTGCAGCAGAAGAAGTTTGCAGGACTCTGCTTGGATACATACAAGGCCAAAGATTTTCTGTCTTATCTTTTTCTGGATGGGGTTACTAGACGGTTACTGGAGTAGATCTGGGGAGAAGAGGGCATTTCAGCAGGTGGGGCTTGTCGTGGGACCAGGCTGTGCCTGCTGAAGTTCTCTCTTCTGCACAACTCCTAAAAAAATCAGAGGAGAAGGGGAGATGAGTCTCCGAGTCCTTAATGCAGAGCTTTCCAAACTTTTCATGTTGGTGACACACTTTTTAGACGTGCATCATTTCGCAACACAGTAATTCAGTTTTACTAGCAAACCGGAGGTTAAACTAACCCCTTGTAAGAGATACAGACACAAATTATAGTAACAAAATGTATGGGGACACATGTATTTCACAAAAACCTTTCGTATATTTTTAAAAATGTATGAAACATACATGTCCAAGATTGTAGGTGACACACCTACACGCTTCAAACGGCACACCGTTTGGAAAGCCCTGCCTTAGTGGATGGGTTTTATTTTTTAATTTTAGAACAAGCCCAGTGCATTTCAGCTTACGTCTATAGAGCCAGCCCTCCACGTTCGCGAGGATTAGGTACACAGGACCCTTGCAAAAGTGGATGAATAGCAAATATCAAAACGTCTATGGGAAAGGGGCAAGGCACGGTGGGGAGAGCAGGCACCCAGAGTCTAAACCAAGTCCGCCAAAGGAGAGGGAAAGGGGGTGGGATGGCATGGTGGTCCTATATTTCCTTTTTCTTGCCCACTTCCTTCTCTGGGTGTGCGTGGGGCATTGGGAGAGGTTTTGCGGTGATGAGAAATGGGGCAGAATAGACTGGGGTTCTTGAGTCTCCATAAGTTGAAGCCATGTTGTTGGCAAATAACTGCCACAACAACCCAGAGCTCTATAGTTTATGCATGCCGTAATATTTGCAGTTCTATGCATGGCTGTAAAAATTGGGCATTGAAGAAAGAGAGGAAGAAATGAACAGATTTGAAATGTGCTGGAGGAGAGGTTCTAAAGGACTGCTGGGAAGACACAAGCCATTTCTGCACTGGACCGTTATAGCGCGATGATTCCACTTGCAACCTCCTATGGAATCCTGGGGTTTGCAATTTCGGGAGGGGCCGGCCGGCCCCTCCCGAAACTGCAAACCCCAGGATTCCATAGGAGGTTGCAAGTGGGATCATCGTGCTATAACGGTCCAGTGCAGAAATGGCCGTATAAATGCATCTAAGAAAGAAAAAAAAATCAAGCCTGGAGCCATAATGACTCAGCTGAGACTGTCATGCTTTGGACGTATCCTGAGATTGCCTTGGCACACTGGAAAGCACGATATTGGTGGGAGTAGCAGAAGGCAGTAGGAAAAGAGGAAGACCACATTACAAGTGGCTTGATTCCATCCAAGAAGCCACAATCCTGGCTTTGCAAGACCTGAGCAGCGACATTGTTGACCAATGCTCAGGAAGGTCTCTCCAAACTTGAAGTTGACTTGAGAGTGCATAGCAATGGCAAATCTGGAAGGGCCGAGGGAAAACAGTTATCTCTTTTTGCGGACAGTATGTGTGTATTCCATTAAAAGAAAAGAAAAAAGGGGGGGATCCAGACCTGGTCTTGTTAAAATTCCTCCACTTTTACTACCTATCCAAAGCATTCTTATGGGCCAGTTGCTCCTCCCAATGAAATAAATCAGGACAGATCTTTCTTCTTCCTCCTCTCTCCCTTTATCCCTACAGAGACGTCCCCATCACATGGTGTCAACCGTTTAATTGCTGCGGCACTGACCTCCGAGCATCTCATCGAAACAGCTTGATTTTTTTTTTAAAAAAGGCAATTTTATCTGTCAGCAGTAATTAACGCGCCTGAACGTTAAAGTGACTGTCGGTTGCATTCGTCTGCCGCTGTTTCTCTCTCCCCTCCCTTTCATGGGGGAATGTCGTAATTGTGCAAATATATTCCGGCAGTATAAAAGGGCATTGTTATGGTGGGTTGGCAGTGGGGAAGAGGGAGAGAGAAGCAGAAGCTTGTGGGGATTCCCTTCTCTATGGGGGAGGATGCAGCTAGGGACATGTCCAAAATTTTTGTGGGGAAGTACAAGATTTTTGGGTTTTTTTGTCTTCATCTGGGAGGGGGTGCCAGCTAGGGTACCCACCTCTCAGTGTACATGGCCCCATTTCCCTGGTCCTCGTGGCAAGGAGGAGGAATCTTAGGGTGAGAGCAATGCATTAAAGTTTTTTGAACTTAAAAAAAAAACATGTTTTTCTATGCACAACTATTTCTCTGCAATACTTTGGAACATTTGGAAGGGAAAAGATTGCAGAAAATTCTGGATCATCTAGTTTTCTTCCCAAAGGGGTTCCCGACTGTCAGGAACTCTGTTTTTCAACTCTGGAACAAATAATTTTTTTAAAAAAACTTCTTTCTATCTGTGTTGGTCAGTTTTGCACTTTTTGGATCCACCCAAGTGCAACAGTAAAGCAACAAAGGCTGCTATCCGCAAGAGATCAAAGGGTCTACATCTGTGTCCCTCTTGCACTCCGTTCAGCGTTTTCATTTTATCCGACTCTGCAGCAGCCGTAACGAAGGCTTCCATCTTACTGCCAGTTTCATCTCCTGTAAAGGCTCATAATTCTATCCATAACCTCACTCAGAGCTTGACCAAGTCTTCTTGACTTTGGTAGTGCAGTGAGATTAAGAGAACAACATTAAAGAGCGCTGAGATGCGTTGGATGAGAGTTTCTCTAGCTATCATCAGATGGCGCTGTGACTTTTAGCTACCTCCGTTGTGGCTGAGTTAGCTGAACAAAGATCGGTAGCAGAGATGGGCAGGTTTAAAATAAGGATATGTAACTGTGGCAGCTCTAAGGGTCACACGGGCTGCTAAAAAGGCCAAAAAATGAAGAAGCAAAACCAGAACCAGCTAGAAAGCTACTTGGATTTTGGAAAAAAAAATGTTGAACATGGTTGGGGAGGTGTTACAACTTATTTAAAAGATGAATTGGTCCTTCTGGAGTCTTCTAAGAGAGGATATTCCCCCTCTTTTTCTCCCTTGAGAAATCCGGGGCGGTCAAAGGCCACAAAATAAGTTGGGGTCCATTTTCTTTCAGCCTAAACTACTTCTGACTGCTATCGGTTTTCTGTGCATTTTTCCTTTCTTTGAAAAGGAATAAATAGAAGTTCTGCTCACCTGTGGGGGATCCCAGGGGCAGCAAATCTGCCCCACAGCTGTGACCCAGCCCTGTGCTGCGTGATACCATAAAATGATCCATCTACCTATTTCTTGGGGTTGATTTTATAACTTCTCGAGAGTCACCTTAGAGGGGGAAAAGCCAGGGTATCATTGGCCAGCTGAAGAGTGCTGGCTAGGAACCCAAAAGCAGGCATTTCTTGGCGCTGGTTAACGTTTGCCATGGTAAGACTGAAAGGGCTGGCTGGCTGGGTCCTCCGTCCTGGGTCTCTCCGGGGAACAGTTTCCTGTTTCCTAGAACAGTTTCTGGAGGGGAGGGCGGCTGGCTGTGGCCATTCTCTCCCCCTACCCTCCAGCCTTTATCTGTCCGTCCGCTGCCTCCTCAAGAAATTACTGTCTGGATCACCATCCTTGCTGGCCTACTGCAAATAGCCAATTCAGGATCCGTCCTTTTTTCCTTTGTTCTTGCTCTTCTTTGCAAGTGGATTTCCAGATGTTCCCATATTTCTAAGCAGCTGCTTCAAGGGGCTTGTCTGGGACCTGGAAGGCTTTAAACCAGCATGTAGGGTTGCCAATTCTCCACCAAAATCTGAGAGCTAAGGAGGGCCCGTGGTGATGCCATTTATTGTAATGCATAAAGTACCAATCGCAGTTGCTGACAGTTGTCTCTCTCTCTCTCACACACACAGAGGCCATTTCCGCGCTAGACTGTTATAGCGCTATGATTCCACTTGCAACATCCTATGGAATACTGGGGTTTGCAGTTTCGGGAGGGGCCAGCGGAATAATAGCGCTATAACAGTCTAGTGCGGAAATGGCCAGAGGGAGAGGGAGAGGGAGAAAGAAAAAACACATTTTTCTGTTTGGGAATTAATATAGGAATCTTAGCCAGCTATAAACAAACACCCACTAAGGAAAATTTGGTACAAAATGGGTACCGTGCAATAAAAAATACATTCTGATTCTGGTTTGCATTTTTTTCCCAAAAATATTTGCAAATTTGATGCAGAAAGGAATGGAATAACTCATGCTTAAACACACACACACACACACACACACACACACGTTGAACAAAGTGAAAGAGATTGATAATCTCCCTAGCTTTTACCACACATGTTAACCAGAATTGTGAATTAATTTTATTTGTTGAAAAACCAAAATCTAAAAACTTTAACCAAATTGATTTGAAGAATAAATCTGCACATTGCCCAGTCTCACCAGAAGAGGAGGATTTGGAAGACAGCAGGACCTTTTAAATATGAAATAGCTAATGATTTAATAAACAAATACTTTTTCTTCCTGGGTGGAAGAAAAGAATTTACTGAGAATGTCCTATTTGCTATCCAGCTTGAAAGCCAGAGAGAATCAGCTTATTTCTGCCATCTATGAAATGGTAGGGGTGTTCTTCAAGGAATCTAGAGTATCTAATTGCTGTTTATCCTCACTAGTTAATTAACCAGAGCACTATATTTAATCTGCGGTTAAGATATGTACCAATTAATCTTTTTAGAGCTTGCTGCACTCCACTGTTTTTAAAATGTTGATACTTATCTTGGTTCTTTGGAATTGGTGCTGGGAAAATCAACCAAAACATGAAAAACTGCATCTCCAAGAATTTGAGTTGGGATGGGGTTTCTAGTCCTTATGACAGAATAATCCACCGTTTTGAAATAAGATTTTTTTGGCAATCTCCCTGCCCTAGCTTGTGCAACACCCAGCTTTCATTTCCACTCTTCTTGGCAACAGAAGTGACCTGCATTATTTGAAATAAATAAATATATATATTTCTTGTTTCTTTTCTTTCTCTCCACAGTCCCTGGACGGGTTTGTGTTTGTGCTGAACCAAGAGGGAAAATTCCTTTACATCTCCGAGACGGTGTCTATTTACCTCGGGCTCTCGCAGGTAGGAGCTGTGTGAGCTGTGTACTAAAATGTGAATAATGCATGCGCAGGCTGGAAAAAAAAGCAAAAAAAACACCACTCTATAGGGCCAGATGTACAGCGCATGAGTAATGCAGCCAGCCAGAGTTGTGCTGAGAATAGCCAAGATGATTGTCTGCAGTGTTTCTGAGGCAGAAGACCTGCAAACTAGAAGAAAATACTTTAGGACCTGCAGCCGGATGCCATAAGACGACTGATGCGGACAGGCAGAAGCCGCTGTGGTTGGGCCGTCATTGGGCCACATGTGGCTGGAGACTTCAGCCCCTCTGCCGGCATGCTCAGGGAGCTTTGGTGGTGGCGTGCATTGGGAACCTGTACCTTGGACTTGTTTACATGGTGAACTGAAATTCAACAGAGAGAAATGGAAGGTCCTACACTTAGGCAGAGAAAATGGAACGCACAAGTATAGGATAGGGCACATGTGGCTGGATAATAGTACGTGTGAAAGGGATCTAAGAGTCTTCGTGGACCGCAGGCTGCACATGAGTCAGCAGTGCGATGCAGCAGCCAAGAAAGCCAACGTGATTCTTGGTTGCATCAATAGGAGTATGGTGTCTAGATCAAGGGAGGTAATGGTGCTATCTATTCTGCATTGCTTAGACCTCACTTGGAATCCTGCGTCCAGTTCTGGGCACTTCAGTTCAAGAAGGATATGTACAAGCTGGAGTATGTCCAGAGGAGGGCGCCCAAAATGGTGAACGGTCTGGAGGCCATGAAGCCCTATGAGGAGTGGCTGAGGGAGCTGGGGATGTTTAGTCTGCAGAAGGGAAGGCTAAGAGGGGACATGAGACCCATGTTTGAATATTTGAAGGGATGTCATGTCGAGGAGGGAGCGGGCTTGTTTTCCGCTGCTCTAGAGATTAGGACAAGGAGCAATGGATTCAAGCTGCAGGAAAGGAGATTCCACCTGAACCTCAGGGAGAACTTCTTGACGGTCAGGGCTGTCCGGCAGTGGAATCGGCTGCCTCAGAGTATGGTGGAGTCTCCTTCTTTGGAGGTGTCTCCAGCAGAGCCTGGATGACCATCTGTTGGGAATGCTTTGATGGGTATTCCTGCATAGCAGGGGGTTGGACTGGATGGCCCCTGGGGTCTCTTCCAACCCTATGATTCTATAATTCAGGTTTATTTGAGCCAAGATGATTTAAAAAAAAAAAAAAGGGAAGGGGGTGTTGAATACATCCCGTCTAACATTTTACAGATGAAAGCTGGTGGTCAAGCAACATTAGAGTGTGGTCAAGAAAGGCGAAGTTATTAATGAGGAAGAGCACATAAGCCAGGAGAGGCGACAGCAGTTTGCTTTTGCCTGGGTCTCCTGGGAAGATTGAGACCCTGCTTCTCCTTTCCTCTCCCTCCTCTGGAGTTAATTGAGTGAAAACTACTTCTGCAGCAGTTTGCAGCCATTGAAGTAAGCTGAGGACCAAAGAGGAGAGTGGGAGGAGGAGAGAAAACGGGACTTTTTCAGAACATCCAAGAAAGTGGGATGATAGAGGATTAATTCGGGCTGTCCCTGACAAACTGGGAAAGATGGGTGTGCGTAGCGCCCTGCTTAACACGAAAGGGGCTCAAGTCTTGGCGGCATAGGGGAAAAAAGAGCCAAATCTTGGCTCCGCATCTCAGAGCAATGTTTATGCTCAGATGCCCAAACACAGTAACACGTCCCTCACAGTGATGGTTTGCGCACATCTGTGTTGCTTCTTTTTCTTGGCAAAAATACACAGCAATGGGAATTGGCAGAAGTTGGGGTTCTTCTGGAAAGTAGTCTGTGGAGGAGTAGCAAAGGGTTGGATCCCCTTTCACATGAAAGGTGTACTCCAGCTGGTCTCTCTCTCTCAGGGCGTTTCCGCACGGGACTGTTATAGCGCTATGATTCCGCTTTCAACCTCCTATGGAACCCTGGGGTTTGCAGTTTCGGGAGGGGCCGGCCGGCCCCTCCCGAAACTGCAAACCCCAGGGTTCCATAGGAGGTTGAAAGCGGAATCATAGCGCTATAACAGTCCCGTGCGGAAATGGCCTCGTTCTCTCTCTGTCTTTTTCTCTCTTTGGAAAGAGAGGCCAGAGTTACAATTCAGAGGGCAACCTTAAGAGTTCCATAGCCTTCTTCCTTTGACTTAGTATTTTTTTAAGAAGACCTTTCCAGCGAAAGCAGAAGCTGTGCTTGGCTGTATCTTTGCCTCCTTGCACAGAACATTTGGTGTATTTGAGCCCTCTGCTGCTCACCTGCCAACGGAGAGAAATGTTGCTCTTGGGGTTTTTTTTTTGGGGGGGGGTCCTTCTGGTTCTCATCTCGCCGGCCCTTGTCACATGAATAATTAATCGTAGTAATTATCTCCACTACAGATGAAGCGCTTTAACATGCTTTGTCTGATAATTGATGATCGGCCTCTCTTCCAAGCCGAGATTGATTGCTTGTAGCGAGGCGGGAGGGAGGTGGGATGGGAGGCATCCTTTGGGGTCGGTTTCCGCCTCCCCGCTCCTGCATCTACTTGCAGGAAAAGGTGATGATCGGGAGCAAATTGCAACCGGGAGGTAATACTTTGGCCCTATGCCTCCTCCTGCCACGGAGAGCTGCCTGGAAAAGGATTGAAGAGGGAGAACCCTTTCTGTGCCAGGCATTAGGGAAAGGAAAGGAATGCTTAACCTTTTCCTTGCCAGGGATTAGAGAAAAGAAGGGGATAATTAACCCGCTCGTGCCAAGCATTAGAGAAGGAAACGGTAACCCTTTCCATGTGTATTGCTTTCCTCGAGCACACCTTCTCTTGCCATTTCCTCCCTCCCACCCATCCAACACCCATCCGTCCAGTTTAGCAGATTTTCCTGCCCATAGTATGCTTTGTTCTAGACCAAGTCTGGGATCTTTGGGGAGATGGCCAGGTTACTTCCAACAGGTGTTTTGGACAAGCCATAGTGGTTGCGAGTTTCCCTCGGTCCTGGAGTTCCCGCCTCTTCGTTCACCCATCTCCCGAGGGAATGCTTCTTTGAATAATGGAAGGGCCGGCCAACAAACAAGCCCAAAGAAATCGTAAAACCGTCATTGCATTGCCTCCTGGGGGGACGTCGCTCGTCCCTCCGCAAGGAAGTCACTTGTGGCCATGCTCTCCTCTTTTCCTCCATCCTGCTTCCCTTTCAAGTTCTCTTATTTTTTATTTTCACCTTGACAACAAGGCAAGAATATGAAAGTGGGGTTGGCGGATAAAGGGGGTGGGTGGGAATTCCACGGCTGGATTTGAATAGCAGCCGAGGGGAACATGCCTGGGCCCCAACCAAGCAATAATGGCGGCTTTATTTCCCAAAGCGTTGAAGGGAGAACGCTTTGGCGTTCAGTTTTCCGATTTCCCCTTAAGCCGTTATTGCTGGATGTGAAGGAGTTGGACTCTGGCGAGGCAAGAGACACCCTCATAAGGAGAGCATTACTTGGGACCCTTTCACGCTACACAATTATTGTGCTCTGGTATGGGTTGCGTGACAACATTCACTGGAATCCTGGGATTTGTAGCTTAGGGAGGAGGGGAGACTTAGAACTATCAGCCAGACGGGTCTGGTGCCACCCTGGGATGCAGCCGTGGTCATTAAAGTATATACAGAGGTCTCTCCAGATTTGCCAGGGTTAGGAGTGCAAAAGTGGAAAATTTGCAAATATCAAAATGCATGTGTGTGGCTATGAGAAGGAGGTCCAAACCGGCGGAGGGAAAGAGGGGTGGGTCAGCCGGGTGGCCCTCTGCGTCCTCTCTCTTTCCCCTCTCCTTAGCTGGCCAAGCAACAGCCGGTGGAAGAGGAGGAGGAGGACTGCGGCGGGTTTTTAAAGGGCTGCACAACACACTGTTAGAAGTTGTTTGTTAAATATCTTTATTTGTATCCTTCTTTTTGGCCAGCACTGGGGCCATTTCCGCACTGGACTGTTATAGCGGTATTGTTCCACTTGCAACCTCCTATGGAATCCTGGGGTTTGCAGTTTCGGGAGGGGCCGACTGGCCCCTCCCAAAACTGCAAACCCCAGGATTCCATAGGAGGTTGCAAGTGGAACAATACCGCTATAACAGTCTAGTGCGGAAATGGCCTGGGCCTCAAAGTGGCTTACGTAGTAAAACAATACACTTTAAAAACATATAAATAATACATATTGAAACCATAAAAGAGTTAAGACCACTAAAAAGAGATTAAAAGAAGCAATTAAAATTTAAAAAGTACAGCACGCCTAATACGTAGCCGAGTCCTAAAATGGTGTCAGAAGAGAAAAGTTTCCACTTGCTGGCGGAAAGAGAACAAGGACGGAGCCGCCGAGCTTCCCAAGGGAGGGCAGGGGCAGCCACTGAGAAGGCCCTCTCCTTGCGTAAACAAGGAGTCCTGGCTTATTATGTTGCTGGGATTCATCCTGATCAGTAAAGGGTGCGTGTTGCTTTCCTCAGATGCATAACAGGGCAAACCGGGCAAGGAGGAGAGCTCCGCTTCCGTGCGTTTGGCCAAGACCCGTGGCAGTGCAAACGCGTCGATACAGCGCATAAGGTCTAAGGTGACAAAGCCGCTGCATTTTGGGGTTGAGGACCTCGGATAGAATATCTCAAGGGAGCAGGTCTTGCAAGCCAGAGGGGAGCAACTGTGCGTGGGGTAGCTGCCAACTTTTCCCGCTGTGATGTCACATCCCTTTCCGTTCCCCATCGTTGGCCACTGATGGAAGGTTGTGGAGCTGAAGACAAGCGAATTGCTGCTTTGCTGGGAGGTTTTTCGGAGTTTGAAATTGACTCTAGGGGGGGGGGAATAAACTTTTTGGGAGGTATTCCTGGGGTTTGAAAAAATGGGACGGGGAAGCACACAGCCTAGGCTTTGCACTTTCCCCACACTTGTTTTAAGCCCAAATTCGTACCCAAATGATTTGGAATTTTAGGTTGCTGTTTTTTTAAAAAAATAAAAATTTAATCGCATACTTCTTTAGCATGATTTTTAAATTCCAGACACAAATGAATGAATTTTGAGGCTGCGTCATTGCCATCACCAGAATCATTGCGCTGCTTTGTAAGGTTGCTTTTCTCTCTCTCTCTCTCTCTCTTTGCCCTCCTTTGTCACCAGTCTGGCTCAGGTGTGGTTGAGAGGAGGATGGGAAGGAGGGTGGGAAGGAAGGCACATACATGTCAGGGGGCGCCTCTTCTCCTTTTCAAGTGGTTTTCTGCTCCCCGAGGCCCCCCATTTACAAACCGGGGCACTTTCAACCTTTTCTCTGGCAAAGAAGATTCCAGACCTGGAGCAAACCTCGGGCAAGGAGAAGGCAGCCTTTGATACGGCATTAAATCGTGATGGGGAAGACCTTGCCGCGGGCCATTGGAGTAGGAGGCAGAGGGGACTGGCGGTGTGCGTGGGGGGGGGAGTGTGCGGGTTGTGCGCGTGTGTCTCAGGGAGGAAGGTGACTCTTGCATCCCACCGTCAGTTTCCAGCAGGGCTGGTTAGCAAACTCCTCCTTCTCAGGTCTGGGGAACCGCTGGGTTGTGCGTCCCTTAATGCTTCTGGCTGACTGAGTCTCCTCTTTCGACTGCTGCTCAGACGCTCCGGAGACTCTGTGCCTTGATCTCTCCTTTGCCTCCCTCTTTTACCATCCTTGATTCCCTTTTTTCTTCTTACTATTTTTCTTTCCATCGCTCCTTTTCCTCTCTCTACGCTTTCCTTTCTCAGGCAAGAGCAACCTTTCTTTTAAAGACAAAACAAAATGCTGGCTTGAATCTTATTGGTTTTTTTCTCCGTTAAAGTAGATGCACTGAATCAATTGCTGCAAAGTTAAGTGAACACAGGAGCCAGCGTGGTGCAGGTTTTGAGTGTTGCACTAGACGCTGGGGTTTACATCCCCACTTGGCTATCGAAACCTGCTGGATGACCTTGGGCAAGTCACTCTCTCTCAGCTTCAGGGACAGACAAGGGCAAATCACTGGCACTGCCGGGGGGGCATGACCCAAGGCAGGCTACCTAACCCTCATGTTTGTTTTTGGATGCCAGGTGGCCACTGGTAACCCAGTCCAGAAGAGTTTTTGCAGGTGACTAGGGGATGCTTGCTTCCCTCTCTTGATCTTTGTTGCCACATCTGGTGATGCTGTTACTGCTGAAGAAGCGAACTTGGAAGGCTGATGCAGTGCTATCCAGCCAGCCAGACAACATTTCAAAGAAAAGATAGAGGAGAGCTTGGGAAATTTACTTTTGAGGCCACAGCTCCCAGAATCGGTGGAGGCCGGTGGCTTCAATGTCTGTGGGGTGGCGAATCGATTACAGGTTTTTAAAAACATTGTTGGGATTGAGTTCAGCACCTTGGAGAACTCCTCTAGAGGCTGAGTTAAAGCCTGGAATGGATTCATAGCCCCACTGAACTGGGAGCTACTGGCCGTTGCTACTCAGAATCCCCTAGAAGGCATGGTTCCCAAGCTGTGGGTCAGAGATGGGATTTCTGATGGGCCTTATCTGATCTTCAGAAACATTTGACCCTGTGGGAGGGAAAAACAAACCTTCCGCCTCGCACTCTCAGTGTCCGGAATCCTGTTGGGACACCACAGTTGTGTAACCACACCATGGTGGCAGGAACGAAAAGGCCACGGATGTAGCAATCCTGAAGCAAAAAAGCGATGAGAGAAGCAGGCTACTGGGAGCTGGCAAATTTTGTCAACCCTCCTCTGCCTCTGTCTCACACTCTGGAAATGCAGCCGCAGGCATAGCACGCCAATGGATCCTGGCCTCTCTTAGCTGCACCTCCTTCCTTTCTCCCTTTCCAACCTTGCTTTTCCTTCCGCCGAACTGACCAGGCACTCTTTCACGCAGACTGGCTCCTTTAAATGCACCTGACGGTTCGCCTCCTCCTCCTGTGCCGGGGGAAGCCAATACCTCCATGTTATTATTTATTGATCTCCCCACTTCCTCCCCTTCGTTACGATGTGAGAAACGTTAACCTGAAGCGTTGACCTTTAGTATTCAAATCCGCAGTTGCAGCTCCCCCCGGCCCCTGCGTGCCGATGAGGTGCCTCCGGGTCCGGGGGGCGGGGCAGGGTGGTGCGGAGGTCACTGTGATGTGAGGCTGGTTCTCACCCTTTTGGGGAGGGAACCGGGGGGGACACGGCAAGAAAGGCTGGGGGGGGTCTGTTAGCGGCAATAGTGGCAGAAGAAGGCAGCAAAATGCCTCTTCCGTCGCGTATCTCAGCGCTCAGGTGCCCAAACTATCCAAGTGGCAGGTGCACAGAATACGGGATGATTCAAGCGCTGTGCTTGCCCTGTTGGTGGCTTCCACGCGGGGGTGCGGTGACTCCGTGCCAGGTTTTTGGCAGGCTGGGGAGGCCCTGCTGCCTGTCCCACCACTCCTTCACAGGTACATCTGGTGAGAACGTGGAAGAGAGGGCTTCTCTTTGGTGGCTCCCCCAGGCTCCCGAAAGCCTTTCCCAGAGAGGTTGTTTTGGGCACCGTTCCTACGGTCTTTCTGCAAACAGGTGAAGCCCTTTTCTGTTTTGGCAGGACTTTGGGAACTGACTTTTTTTTTTTTTTGGTGCATTGTGCAGGATTTTCTATATGTTACTTCACTGTGCTCTTGTATGATTTATAATTTTAACTGTTTTTTAAATAGTTTAATCACTTCTTAGGGTTTGCATTTTGCTGAATTTTAGCTATTCTTTTAATCTGCTGTGAGCTGCCTCGAGAGAGCCAGGGTGGTAGAGTGGTTTTGAGCATCGGTCTGTGGTCCTGGAGACCAGGGTTTGGTTCGCCGCTTAGCCGTGGAAACCTACTGGGTGACCTTGGGTGTGTCACATACTCTCAGCCCCCAGAAAACCCCGTGATAAGTTCCCTTGAAGTTTGCCATAAGTCAGAAATGACTTGAAGGCACTCAACAACAACAAGCTGCCTTGAGCCCCAAACTGAGAAGAAGACAGGATATGCATAGATATTGATGTTATTTTGTCAGACTTTACGGGATCTGTTCAAGGGGACGAAAAAGAGAGAGTTTGGCTGGAGTGTCGGCCGGCAGCTCCCGTGTCAGGAGGGCAACGAACCCACTCCAGTGAGACCCTAGGAACTGTTCTTGCCTACAGCTTTCATATCTGCTGTGTTTGCATTTCCTTGGTAGCTTTGCCTGCCCCTTTGCTTTGGATGCTCAATATACTTTCCTAAATACTCAGGTGAAGTTCTAATTTATTGCAGTGCTGGAAATTTGGAGGCAGAAGGGAAGTTTCATGGGGGACGAATTCTTGTTTGAAGAGACAATGCTTTCGTGTTGTCCCCCCTCCGAGGCTACCCCCCCATCTAAACAATGGGACACCGTCCTGTCTTTGACGAACCTTTGTGTTCTTGCTCTCCCAGGTAGAACTGACAGGAAGCAGCATCTTCGATTATGTCCACCCGGGAGACCACTTGGAAGTCGCGGAACAGCTGGGCCTGAAGACGCCCTCTGACCTTTCCTGCCCAAACCGTCACAAAACATCCGGTGTGGTGACCGCTGCCTCTTCTTCTAGGCTGTCTGAGGCCTCCGAATCTGGTATGACTCTTGAGCAAACTCAACTGGGCAACCCTTAAATGTCGGGTTCAAACAGCCATGGAAAAGGACCCTGTCGGAAGGTTCAATTTTGTAAGCCCAAAAGGTGCATTTGATCCCTTAAATGGTGAGGAATGGGGCTCAGCATATGCTCAGAGGTGCCCTGCTGTCTTTACTTACCCACTATGGAATATAGGAAGACCCTGCTTTTTGATGCCCCATTGTTTGGTGACTTGAAGGCCATTTCTGCACTACGCTGCTATAGTGCTATTATTCCACTTTCAACCCCCTATGGAATCCTGGGATTTGCAGTTTAGGGAGGGGCCTTTAGAAATCTCAGCCAGAGAGCAATTTTGGCCTCAGTAAACTACAAACCCCAGAATTCCACAGGAGGTTGAAAGTGAAATAATAACACTAGAACAGGGCAGTGTGGAAATGGCCTTGCTCTTTCAACACTTCCAAATTAAGGACAAGTTAATTCAAATTAATTTAGTGTGGGCTCCACTCTTTCATCAATTCTCCTTGCCTATGGAGGCTCGCTTGGATTGCACGCACAGTTCCAAATCTTGCCTATGGAAGGAGCAGGTCCCCTGGTCAAATTAATGGAACCTGGGGGCAATGCATTTTGCATGGATGTAATTGAGCAGGAACATCCCAAATACAGGCTGATCCTCCCTTATCTGGAAATCTGAAATCCGAAAATCTCCAAAACTGAAAACTTTTTGCCTCCAGCCCCAACCTCCACCTTTGAGGCGGTGGCTGTGGCGCTCCTGTTTGTTCATCTCTCAGATCTGAGGAGCTGCCGCCTCGAAGGCGGAAACAGCTGGCTGGTGGCAAAAGGAGACTGAAGATCTGCGAAATGGTGGGAGGTATGGATTTGCACTGAGCGCGATGCTTGGATTCCCACTGTTTTTACAGATCGTCCAGTCTCTCTCCAGCCTGTCGTGTTTCAGACACAAAACAAGTAGCCAGCGAACAAGTTGCAAGGCTGTTTCAAAAAGGAACTGCATTCCAAAATCCGAAACAATCCAAAATACGTGACACTTCTGGTCCCAAGCATTCCGGATAAGAGAGGCTCAACCTGTATTAAGCCGCTCCAGCTCTTGCATGGCTTCGATCCGTACTTACTCGAGGAGTAAGCCCCCCTTAGTATTCTTGGGGTGTACTGTCCTGTCCCAAGCGCGGCATAGAATCAAACTTCTGAGTCTCTGTCTGCTGCTGTTTCTGAAGCTGACCCAACACTGGTGTCAGCTGCTGCCTTTGGGTGTTCATTTCCTCCTCGTCCTCCCTTCTCCCTCCTGGATGAGCAAAAAGGCGAGGAATGAAAGGGAATCTCAGCTCACCCCCTCTGCTTATTTGATATCGGCCTGCCTGGCTTTTATCTGGAGGACTTGTGAAAGATTTATACCAAACCTTGGGTAGTAAAAGAGAATACAAGATAAGCATTGTGCCCTGTGTGTCTTCTTGTAAGAATACAGGGAAGTGGGGGAGGGATCCAGCTGGACCTCAACAAGGGTCAGGCTGTTCATTTCCAGCATCTTCTTCTCAGCACGGGCTGGCCCTGTCCCTCTGGGAAACCGACAGCCAGAACAGAAGGGACGTGGTCCCTCGGTTTTGGATGTCTGGAGCATCCAAGCGATTAGAGGTCCACTACTTCTGGCCGCAGAAGTTCTCCTCAAGTGTAACAGCTAATCTTCTTCATAAAGAAGGGAAGGGCCAAAGCGGGAGGTCCACAGGAGAAGAAAAGAAAGCTGCCAGTTGCTCATTCAGAGTCGGGACCACTGAGTTTCAACACAATGTTGTAGCATGGAGAGCTTCTGTCCGGTGTTCCCAGTACCTCCCCTTCTGTTCTTCATTTTTCCTTTTCTTATTGAGGTGGGCTGCAGGACAAGGAAGAATTCTGCTGGAAGAATTCTAGAATTCTCTCCCCCCCCACTCCCAATCTTGTTTTTAGAGCAAATGAGCATAGCTAGCATAGAGCTTCCTTTCTCCTTTGCATGCCAAGGCTTCACCACTTGCCTTTGTGTCGTTTAATTGCATGATCATAAATACCTTTGATGTTCAGGTGATCAGATCATGTGACCCAGGATCGTTGCTTGGATCATCAGTCTTAAAAAAAAAAAGAAAAGAAAAAATTGCTCCCTTCTCAGATCTCTCTCTTCTCCTTCGTTTTTGCTTCCTCTTTCTCCTCTCTAACCATGCTTCCTGTCTCCATCAAGAAGATGGTGAGTTAACAACAAAGCTGCTATCTTACCTGACCTATTCGTTGGTTAGTTAGGATGGAGGTTCCTCGATGCCGTATGTAAATGTAATAGCCGTTAGTAAACTTTTCTGAGTTTGCAATCTGAAACTGCCTGCTTTGTTTTTTGTTTTTCTTAGTCAGTTTCAGATCAGAAAAGCCGCACAGAACTTTGGGAATGCCTTTTCTGCTACTCTGCCAAAGAAGGCTGATTCCTTGCAGTTTTAGCTTTCATAGAATTTCACGATAGGGCTAACACCCTGGGAAACTCAAACTCCCAACACATACCATTCAGTTTGGGAGTGTATATGTCTGTGTGTGCAGTGATCGTATTTGTGTCCCATCTCAGCCAAATTTATTCTATTGCTTCCTTTCCTTTCCCTTCTCTTCTGTTCGATTTTTATTGTCGCCGTGTGTCTTTAAATCATTTCCTAAGTACGACAAGCCTAAGGCAAAATTATCACAGCGTTTCTTGGCAAGATTTGTTCCCAGGAGTGTTGCCATTGCCTTCCTCTGAGGCTGAGAGAGTGTGTGACTTGCCCAAGGGCACTCAGTGGTTTTCCATGGCTGAGTGAGGATTTGAACCCTGGTCTCTCAGAGACCTAGTCCAATGCTCAAACAAACAATATACCACATCAGCTCCCATTTCCATATTTAAATCCCACCTCCGATATGAGAGCCAAGACAGCTTACTGTAGAAGCTAAAGCAGAGTTAAAGCAAAGTGTAATGAAAAGTCGAAAAATAATTAAATAATTATATTAAAAACATGAATTTACAACCGTTTAAAAAGTAGCTAAAACGTAATAGTGGTGATGAATAATTACAACTATTGTCAAGTTTTCCATTTCTCCCTTGCTGTGGATGGATTGGCTCTCTGTTCTGTCTCTGGGGGCACTGGAGGATAGTTTCTCGGCACGTACCCGGAACTGGGTGACCGAGACAAGGAGACGGTCCATTGAGATGGAGATGTGGGTCTCCTCTTCCCTTCCGAGATGCTCATCCCACCCACTTGGGTCAGCATCTCCCTCCTCCCCACTCAGCCAAACCACATTCCACACCACTGAGTTATTATGGGACTCTGTGTGTGTGTGTGTGTGTGTGTGTGTGTGTGTGTGTGTGTGTCATTCCCTTCCACTTTATTATTTTGTACTACAGCTGTTTTTGAACCATCTGCAAAGCTCACCTCGCTCGGCTGATGCCTCATTTGATAAAAACATTTGATTTGCTTGCCTAAATATTCTAAAGGCACTGGAGTCCGTCTGATCTTGGAAGCTAAGCAGGTTCAGCTCTGGTTAGTACTTGGATGGGAGACCACCAACAAATACCGGGTGCTGTGGTCCATATTTCGGAGGAAGGAACTAGAAAAACCACCTCTGAGAATTCCTCTCCTAAAAAAAACCATAGGAAATTCATGACTGCAAAAATAATTTGCATTCAGTTAACTCAGCAAGCGGGGGAGAGGAGAGAAGGGGAACAAATCTCTCCCTTCCCAGTCGGCTCAGGCAAAAGCAAACTGGTGCAGCCACTCCCCGCTTGGCTGCTCTTCCTCATTAATAACTTCTGCCACGTTGACCACATTTTGGTGTTGCTTGTCCTGGGTTTCATCTGTAAAAACGTTGGAGAGTTTGTTATCCTTTGATTACTACATTTACCTCCAAAGCCTTTGATGAGATTTTTAGTCAACAATTTTTGGAAAGATCAGAAAGATACAATCCTATAGGTCCATCTTGTCTCTTTGGTTTGTTTGGGTTTTTTTTTAACACTCTCAAAGAATTCTGCCAGCCTGGTGAGACAAGAAGGTTTCACTTTGCAGATGTCATGCTGATATTTCCTCAGCTCGGCTTGTTCATCTATGTGTTCACTAGTGTGGTCTCAGTTCTGTTTCCTGCACGCTTATCTAGGCTGGAAGTCAGGCCAGAAAGTCCAATATCCAAGAGTTTTCCATCCGTGGCATCCCTTTTACAGTGTGATATGACACAGGCCACTTCTGCACTAGACTATTCTGGTGCTATTATTCCACTTTCTACATCCTATGGAATTCTGCAGTTTGCAGTTTAGGGAGAGGCCTTTGAGGATGGCCTTTGAGGCCCCTCCCGAAACTGCAGACCCCAGGATTCCATAGGGTGTTGAAAGTGGAATGATAGCACCAGAATAGTCTGGTGCGGAAACAGGCACAGGCTTAGCTGCCAGTCCCCTGGGAAGGCAGCTGATTTTAATTCTGCATAGTTATGTTAGAAGATCAGCACTTTTCTGTTTGAGTTATTTAAGGACTCTTGTGTAAATGCCATCTGGCTGTGGTATCTTGTTAGCTTGTAACTTGTCAATTAGTCCTATATCTTCATCTTTTGTCACCTCCAGTTGACACAGCTCTTCAAATGCCCTTCTTGAAAACAATGGCTTAGATATTCTTATCTCTTCCAGATCTTTCAACAGAGGCTGATGCAAAAATTTTAGCCTCTCTGAACCACCGTCGTCTTAAATGCTCCCCCATTTTTCCCTTTTTGCTAAAGGCTTTTTTTTTTTTTTGCTTGCCTCACCGTCAGCTTGTGCAAAGGGTTGTGCTCCTTTTCTCTCTTCTCATTTTTGCAAAACCACTTATACTTGAAAGAGTTCCTCTTGACTTTGCAGATTCCTTGACACTACTACTTAACCATGTTGGCATCTTCTTGGAGTGTACCCACACTATGCAATCGGTTTCACATTATTTTAATTGTCTTGGCTTCATCCTATAGAATCCTGGGATCTGTAGTTTTGCAAGCGACTTAGAATTCTTTACCAGTGAGCTTTAATGCTGTAGTTCAAGGAAGTGCATTAGAGAACTGTAAGTCCCTCACCAGACTACAAGTCCCAGGGTTTAATAACATGGAGCCCTGGCAGTTAAAGTGGAGTCAAAGCGCCATAACTGTCCAGTCTGGATGCGCTTGGTTATATGATTACTCAACTGTGATGTTCGTTTCATCTCACATTCTGTCCTAGAGATTTTAAAGTATCCTAAAGCTTTATAGCCATTTTAAGCTTCTATTTTTGAGCCTCCAGAAAGTATTCACCTTCCCTGACTGTATCCTCCTTTAACTTACTTTTAACAGATTTCTTCGTTTAAAGAGGATCCACCTCTAAAATTTGGTGTGATTGCACTGCCATTTTTAGGTTATTCTATGCTCATGTATAAGTTAAATCTGGTAGCGTTGCGGTCTCTCCGCAAGCTGTCCGGCAACAGTGACGACAACCACCACCACCACAAAATTATAGTCATCGCCAGCACCACCATACTCATCATCATCTTCATTTATATTCTGCTTTTTTCCTCCCAAAACCCAGATTCAAGGCAACGTATCTCCCTACTGAAAACCATCCAACGTCAGATCAAGGCTTGCCTCCTCCCTTGTCTGCTTCGTGGGTACACTGTGAGAAGCAAGCATTTCTTTGAAAATTCCTTACAAAAGTATTTCATTCCCATTACTCCTCAGCAGCACTTCAAAGGAATTTGTTGCCACCACTCATTACAATGCTCTTAAAATAACTTGTGTTCTCCACTGTGTTGCCTGATAGCCTTTTTGTAACTTTTATTGGGGGGAAAAACTTAGGAATGATGAAATAATGCCTTGGAAAGGATGTTCAGCTCTGTTACACCTTTGTGGCCAAGAAAAGTAACTTGGCACAGGAAACTACATTAGGGTCAACTCCATTTAAACCGTTCCCCTTGTCACGATGGCTCAGATGATTCAGCCAGAATTTCACCTTGCTCCTCTGTCGTCCCGCCTCGTAGGGGCGGGAGCAAGTCCTCCCTGGCTCAGGGTGACATTTTCTTCCGCAAAGGGTGACACGTAACCTGCCTTTGTGTCTTAGATCTCACTGGTTCCCGTGCGGCGGAAGGCGATGCCTTGGAACGCTCCTTCTTCATCCGCCTGAAATCCACCCTGACCAAGAGAGGGCTTCATGTGAAAACATCAGGCTATAAGGTAAAATCCTGCCTTCCCCACCCGATCCTGTTGGAGGATCTTACAATTGGAGACGGAGTCGAGGGCACTGCCCGCTCGCTCCTTCACCCTGTGGAAGGTCTTCGGCATTTTTGGCACAGCTGTTTCTGGACTGCCCACGAGGAGATGTGCAGATGACACCAAATTGGGAGGGATTGCTGACACGCCGGAGGACAGGATCAAAATTCAAAATCACCTCGACAGATGGGAAAGCTGGGATAAAGCTAACAAAATGAATTTCAACAGAGAGAAATGTAAGGTCCTGCCCTTAGGAAGAAAAAAAACGGAATGCACAAATATTAGGATGGGGGACACATGGCTGGACAACAGTATATGTGAAGGAGATCTAGGAGTTTTTGTGGACCACAAGCTGAACATGAGTCAGCAGTGTGATGTGGCAGCCAAGAAAGCCAACGCGATTCTTGGTTGCATCAATAGGAATATGGTGTCTAGATCAGGGGAGGTAATGGTACCACTCTCTTCTGCTTTGGTTAGACCTCATCTGGAATAACGCTGTATTCAGTTCTGGGCACCTCGATTCAAGAAGGATGTCGACAAGCTGGAGCATGTCCAGAGGAGGGCAACCAAAATGGTGAAGGGCCTGGAAGCCGTGAAGCCCTCTGAGGAGTGGCTTAGGGAGCTGGGGAGGTTTAGTCTGCAGAAGAGAAAGTTAAGAGGAGACGTGATAGCCACGTTTAAGTGTTCGAAGCGATGTCGTGTCGAGGAGGGAGCGGGCTTGTTTTCCGCTGCTCCAGAGGCCAGGACAAGGAGCAATGGAGTCAAGCTGCAGGAAAGGCGATTCCACCTGAACTTCAGGGAGAACTTCCTGACGGTCAGGGCTGTCCGGCAGTGGAATCTGCCGCCTCCATGGAGTGAGGTGGAGTCTCCTCCTTTCTTAAGCAGAAGTCTTTAAGCAGAGGCTTACAGGGCGGAACAATAACATCGAGGAGAAAGACGTTGCCCACGAACACCATGCAAAATTGACCTGCCCACGAGCACTATGCAAAATTGCATCAACATCATGTTCTTCCTTGTTATCATGAAAGTCCCAGACGCTTGAGATTGCCACGCTGAAGGCTGTTGCCCATAGACATAGCGCTACCAGTGTGCCCAAACCTCTCCTGTCATCGTTGCTTGAAATGAATGGGAAGAGCGCCACTCCCACCGGTGCTTCCCTTACCCTGTTCGCACCTCTCACGCCTTCTCGCGCTCCGCAGGTGATCCACGTGACAGGCCGCCTCCGCCCCCGCCTGCCGTCCTTCTCCCACACCCACTCGGCGCTGGGCCGCGTGATGGGGCTGGTGGCGCTGGCCCACACCCTGCCGCCGTCCACCCTCAGCGAGGTGCGCATCGAGTGCCACATGTTTGTCTTCCGGGTCAACATGGACCTGCAGATCGTATACTGTGAGAGCAGGTGGGTTGCAGGCTGGCTCATCTGATCCCTCGTCTGAACTGTGGGCCGGGAGGTGCGGATGCCACCGGGCCAGCCTAAAACGCTTTATTGCTTGGGGGGAAATCACATAGAAAGGAAGAGGGAGAATGGGAGAGAGAAAACATTTATATCTTCTGATGAGGCCTCATGCTGAATAATATCCCATAAGAAAACGGGGGCCATTTCCGCACTAGACTGTTATAGCGCTATTATTCCACTTTCAACATCCTATGGAATCCTGGGGTTTGCAGTTTAGGGAAGGGCCTTCATTTCATAAATAAATAACTCAACCTTTGAGGCCCCTCCCTAAACTGCAAACCCTTGGATTCCATAGGATGTTGAAAGTGGAATAATAGCACTATAACAGTCTAGTGCGGAAATGAACCGGGACCAACATCAGTAAAAGCAGGGCCCCAGTGCTGTGGAACTCTCAACCAAGAAAGCACTGTATTTTTGACTTTCAAGAAAGGAGCAAACCCTTTGGAAATTGACATGCCGCTCTCCCTTGAGTCCTTACACGGAGACACATTGCTGTTTTTTCTTATTTGTCATGTTTAATTGTTGAGTTATTCATTTAGATATGTATAAAGTGTATAAAGTGGCAAGGCGCTTTAGCAGACTCGGGGAGGAGGGAAGCTGCCATAGCAATCTGTGAAGAGAAAAAGCAAGCCTTGTCGGAATGGGATTATATTATGGATACTTTATTCTTTTCGCACATTACGAAGCACTTTAGAAGTTCGTACGGTAAAGCAGTAGATGAATGAATTACTCATACATGCACACACGGGGCATAATCCACCAAGTATTTCTCTTGCACGAGGCCTTGCCCTGAGTTGTGCAAAATTCCCTTTCTTTACTGCTGCATATTTACAATGGGTTAGTATTTGGTTTCAGATATTGATAGACTTTCTCTCAGTTATAGTTTTTTGAGGCACTTCGCCATATCCTCAAAATCGGTAACAGTACAAAGTAGGACAACCTGAAAATGAAGCACAATAAAAAAACAGCTATGGTACAAAACTCTTACCAGGAACTTTTAAAAACTCACTGAAAACCAGGGACAGAAAATGCAGTCAGTAGCTGCCTGCCCGCATCAAAGGTTCTTCTTTATAGTTTTTTTTTTAAATCATTTTCCAAAATTGCCAGGTTGGGCAGAGATGAACTTCTGGCCATCTCCCATCGCCTCTTCCTTGCAGCCAGACACCTCCTGCATTTTTGTTCCCTTTCCTCTTTTTATTTCAGGATCAGTGACTATATGGACTTGTGTCCCTCAGAGGTCGTGGGCAAAAGCTGCTATCGGTTCATTCACGGTGAAGATGTGGAAGGAATCCGTCAAAGCCACTTGGACTGTAGGTTGACCCCGTAATAACGATTATAGCATTTTCTGGTCGGTTCAAAGGATCTTGCTGGATCACACCATCTACTCCAGGAATGGGATGTCAGTGTTCCATTAATGTTGTGTTTGCTCCCTGTGCTATGCATGCATGGAAATGTGGAAGAGACCACAAGGGCCATCTAGTCCAACCTCCTGCCATTTCACAGATAAAAAGTGGGACATGGGGCCAAGCAACCTCAGGGTTTGTTTAAACCTGACAGACAAGGAGAGGCTGCAACAGCTTGCTTTTGCCTGAGCCTAAAGGGATGGGCAGGAATCTGCCCCTTTATCTCCTCTAGTGCTGTAATTCTAGAACCATCGTGGTATAGTGGTTTGAGTGTTGAGTTATGACTCTAGAGACCAAGGTTCAAATCCCTGCTTAGCCATGGAAACCCACTGGGTGACACTGGGCAAGCACCACTCTCTCAGCCTCCAAAGAAGGCAAAGGCAACCCCCTCTGAACAAATCTTGCCAAGAAAAACCTCGTCCTAGGCTCGGCTCAGGGTTGCCATAAGTCAGAAACTACTTGTAGGCCCCCGACAACAATTCTGTAGTGTTAATGGGCCTGACGAAAACTCCCTGCATTCCACAAACACCCCCTGTTAAGGGTAAAGTATTTACACCAACCCTCCTGGGCCTAATGAGAGGCTTATTTTTTAATTTGCAAGGCATTTCTATATGGAGGAGTATTCAAACTGTCTGCCCAGCTGTCTGTAATGGTGCAGCCAAGGCAATGCTTTTCCACTTGGTTCTGCAGATGGCATCAGTCGTAGCCCAGAAGCAATTTGGAGAGAGATGGTTGATGAGAAAGAACTGCAACCAGTTTTTAATACCTCTTGTCCTTTCCTCCCCCTTCCACCCTCTTTAGTGTTGACCAAGGGGCAGGTGGTGACCCAGTACTACCGCTGGCTGCAGAAGAACGGTGGCTTCGTGTGGGTCCAGTCCTGCGCCACCATCTCGGTCAACGTCAAGAACCCAAGTGAGAAGAACATGGTTTGGGTGAACTACATCCTCAGGTGAGACAGTTTGTTCTTTTTTCATATCATAACAGTATCACAGAGTTGGAAGATCCATTGGGTCCAACCCGTCCCGTGCAAGAATACACAACTACAGCACTCCTGAAAGATGTCCATCCAGCCTTTGTTTAAATACTTCCAAAGAAGGAATGTCCGCTGTAGAATCGTAGAGTTGGAAAGGGGCCCTGTGGGCAGCAGGTCCAACCCCCTGCTCAATGCAGGGTCTCCAGCTAAAGCACCAACACAGGGAGCTGTCCAGCCTCTTTTTGAACACATTCAGAGAAGAAGACCCCATCTCGCCCTTCCAAGGCGGTCCGTTCCACTGTTGACCGGCTCCTGCAGTTGAGAAGTTCTTCCCAATGTTTAGGTGGAATCTCTTTTCTTGTCATTTGAATCCATGAGTTCTCATTCTGATTCCTGAAACAGCGGAAAGCAAACTCTTTCTTCTTCTTCTTCTTCTCCTTCCTTCCTTCCTTCCTTCCTTCCTTCCTTCCTTCCTTCCTTCCTTCCTTCCTTCCTTCCTTCCTTCCTTCCCTTCTTTCGAGATTTATGATCAAATTGAGAAATTTCTCTCCATACTTCCTTGTTCATAGAAGGGCACCCTCATGTGGCAAAATCGAGGTACAGAAATTTGCAAAAAAGTAGTCCCGGTGTTGGTCTCTTGCAGCTTAAAAAAGGAGGAAGGGAAGGGAGGAAATGTGGGCGCACCTGTAAGACTTAAGTGGATTTGTTTTCAGAATGAGCTTTCTGGATGTCAACCCACTTCTTCAGCTGCAGTGCAAAGTGATATTAAAGCCTCAGGATATAGAACACATTTGTGCAGTTGTCAGAGTGGGATGGAATCTAATAAGACCCAGAACGATGCAAATCATGCCCCTTGCCCCAGACTTTCAAAGGGCCAGGAGAAAAGATGCAGGTCTTTCTGTGCATGTATCTGAGACACCTGTTATCACCTTGCCCAGCCCTTTGGAAATTTAGGGAAAGGGACATGATTTGCATCTTTCTGGGTCCTCTTACATTCTATCCCACTCTGACAACTGTACAAATGTGCTTTATATCCTGAGGCCTGGCTATCACTCTGTCCTGCAGCTGAAGAGGGGGGTTTATATCCACTAAAGCTTATGCTAAAATAAATTAGTCTTAAAAGTGCTGCCACGTGCCTTTTTTTTCTCCTGCTCCCTTCCTCCTTTTTATGAGCCCCTGCTTCAGGGGTGTAGCCACAGAGGAGCAAAATGAGGGGTTTGCCCCCTATGAAGAATTTGTTCTCCTACCATGAAATTTTCCTTCGGTCCTGAAATTTCTAGCATTTGCAGAGAGTGAAGCGTTGAAATTCATTCACGCCCCGAACACTTCTGCAGGCTGTGTTTGCATTCTAAAATTTACTTTGGGGCTATAAAATCTTCTCCGCCAAAGTCTCCCCCTCCCCAGGTCCACCCACTCTCCTTCCAAAGAGATAAAAGAAATACATGAATGGCCGCTGCAGATGGTTATTAATGACTGCTTTCCCCTTTCGCTCCCGTAAAGTAAAGGGAGGCATTATTATGCTAATCCTGTAAGCAATTGCCGATACTAATGTATGATTTGTCAGGGTGATTAGTATTTTAGTTAATTAGTGCTGTAATTAGAGGCTAATTAACTTTCTTACAGCTCCTCTGCTATGGAAACTTGCTCGCTTCCCTCTCCTCCACCCGGCCTCTTCGTGTGGCAAAGTGGGACAGGGGCCGGAGGATATTGCTTCTCCCCCAGGGATGTCCAAAGAGACTGGCGGTGGGAGGGTGGAGAGGAGCAAAGACTGGGTCCCAGGGCGAGATGCAGATGGATGCAAAGCTAAAATACTCAACCCACATGTCCCCAGCTACTCCATTCACAAGTGGCAAAGAGTGGAGAGGTCACTCCGGGAATTTTGCTGTATGGGCAAGGAAGCTGTTGAATTTACCGGTGGCTCTGCTCCTCCTGGGCAAGGCCTGGAGACCAAACATTTACTTTCAGCATCTGCTGTAGGACACACTGGGCCCTTCTGAATGGCATCCCTGCAGATCTATGAAGACAGATGTCACATCACTTCTCTGTTTCCTCTTCTTCAAGCTAAACATACCCAGTTCCCTCTTTCATTCTTAATGAGGCTTGGTTTCCAGGCTTTTGATCATCTCGGTTGATCTTCTGTGGACACATTCTAGGTTGCCCATCTCCTTCTTGAACTGGAGTGTCCAGAACTGGACACAGGCTGCCAGGTGAGGTCTGGCCAAAGCAGAGGAGATGGGCAATAGGACTTCCCTTGGTCTGGGCCCGAGGCGTTTGTTGATGCAGCCCAGAATTGCATTGACTTTTCTGGCTGCTGCATTTTTTAAAAATTGGAGACCACAGTTTGAATCCCTGCTCAGCCAAGGAAGCCCATTGGGTGTCCTTAGGCAAGTCATACTCTCTCAGCCTCAGAGGGAGGCAGAGGCAAAGGCAAGCCCCCTTTGAAGAAATCTTGCCAAGAAAACTCCATCAGAAATGACTTGAAGGTACTCAACAACAAAACAGGGAGTTGCAGCCCCGTGCAATTCTCCGTGGAAAATTTTCCACTTCTAACTTTTCCCCAGAAAACTGACATCCCTGTTGGCCACATGCTGCCTCTTGCGTCCCAAAGAGGTTGAAAACCCCAGGCCTTGGACCAGAATTCTCTGGTGGGTTTTTTCTTTCCTTCCATTGCCTTTGCAATTCTGCCAGAGGGGCTGGCAATTGGGGGACGGGGATGGGGGAGAGAGAGAGAGAGAGGCTCTTCTTTGGGCTGATTCCAACTTTGCTGGCTTGACAATAAAACCCCCAACCCGGCTGTGCTGGATTTTACTGCCCCCCTCCACCATTTTTTTTTCTTTTAAACAAGGGAGAGTTTGCGATTTCAATCTGTCCTTGCTTGTTCTTGGACAATGAAGTGCCGATGGCCCTTTGCGTCTCTTCTGCTGATTCCAGCCTGCAGGTGGCTGGCTGTGTCAGCTCGCATTCAAGTTTGCTTTCGGCAATTCTTTTCTGATTCGCAAGGGGGGAAAGGAGGGGGCCAGCAGGCGGTGGCATTCGGCAGTGCCTGGGTTTATTTTCATCTGCTGTCTGTCTCGGCGTCACCACACTCCTGATCGATGTGCCAGCATTGCTTTCCCGGGGACAATCTGGTGCCCTCGTGTGGCGGCACAGTAAGATCGGATCTCCAGCAAGCCTCACAGCCCTTTGCAAACCTGGGAGGGATGTTTGGCCACAGATTTCTGGGTCCCACATGGCTACAGCTCCCCACAGTGCTTCGAGGCATCCAGATCAGGCATCCCCAAGATTCAAGTGCTGTTTACCAGCAGCTAAAAGTAGGCCATGCGTGTCTGTATGTGCCATCAGGTTGCCTGTCAATTTATGGCAACCTCATGAATTTCATAGGGTTTTCTTTGGCAAGGAATCCTCAGAGGTAGTTTTGCCAGTTCCTTCCTCTGAAATACAGCCTATAGCACCTGGTATTCCTTGGTGGTCTCCCATCCAAGTACTAACCAAGGCTGGCCCTGCTTAGTTTCCACAATCAGACAGGATCTAGTTCCTTTAGAGTATTTAGACCATACCCTCCAACATTTGCCTGGTGAAAAACAAGATGCTGGTGACATGCGACATGAGAGTGTCATCAAAATGGCAAAAATTATTAATGAGGAAGAATATACAAGCTAGGAATGATGCAGCGATTTGCTTTTGCCTGAGTCTACTGGAGAAGGAGAAATTCTGCTCTCTCCTCACTACTGAGTTAATTGAGCACAAACAACTTTTGCACTTTGGACTCAGTTTTGCATTAACTGAAGTAAGTCATGTCAGAAAAGGTTGGACTAAACCCCAAGAAAAATACTTGGTGATGTAAGTGTAAATGTCATGTTGCTTTAATTGCTTTAACTGTTAAGTGCACCTGTGGAAAGGAATGTGACTGGAGCTAGTTTGTGCTGAGTCAGGCTGATGAGCACCAGGTGCAGACAATGCAAGGGTTGGCCAGGATTGGCTAGGTGTCTGTATAAAGGTAGCACAATCCCAGCCAACAATGGCACATGTTGCCTGATGTGTGTTGCTGGAGGCTCTGCTGGAAAGAGCAAGCTAGATATGCTGGATTGCCATCTGGACTTTGTAAATATTGTATATATTTTTGTAACAAAGGATAAAGAGCCTCCACATTGGAAGATTACAAGCTGAGTGGGTGAGTGTTACTGGCTTAGTGCATTTGCTGCTAAAGGTGTTCTCTGCAGCTTGGCACACTTTGACAGCTCCATGGAGCTATCTCTGCTTATCTATATAGAGTTTTTCTTGGCTGGCTTTTCTTTGTTTTTCCCCTTGTTCTTGGGACAATCCAAAGATGAAAGTGGGAAGAAAAGAGAGAAACCGGGACATTGGGACTAGTAATTAAAAAAAAAAATTCCCAATCTATGATCTAAAGCTTCTGAGCTTTATAATCTGAGTACCATCTTCTGGCAAAGAAGAGACTTCTCCTAATTACATTTTAGACTAGTCTAATCTCTCTCTCACACATTTGTTTTCTAATCTTTTCCTTTCTTTTTCTCCTTTTGTTTTTATTTTTTGTCTTTCTAGCAAGCCTGAATATAAGAACACTGTGCTAGATGTCTTCCAACTGTCTGGAATCCCTGCAAAACAGACGGATAATGCTGAAGTTGGGACAGAGTTCAAAGGTGAGTATTTTATATGGCTCCAGGCTATTTGAAAGACTATATCTTCCTGTAGGGGTCTCTGGGAGCACTGAGATCTTTGGAGAGGCTTTTCTCTCTGTTCCATCACTCTCAGGCCATTTCCACATTAGACTGTTATAGTGCTATTATTCCACTTTCAACATCCGATGGAATCCTGGGGTTTGCAGTTTAGGGAGGGGCCTTTGAGGAGGGCCTTTGAGGCCCCTCCCTAAACTGCAAACCCCAGGATTCCATAGGATGTTGAAAGTGGAATAATAGCACTGTAACAGTCTAGTGCGGAAATGGCCTCAAATTCATTTGGTGGGTGCAACGGAGATTTTCTTGGTGTTTGCTCTCAGGCTTTGGCACTCCCTTTCTAGGGAGGCTGGGATGGCTCCTTCCTTGCTCTCCTTCCACCAGCAAGTAAAACATTTTCTATTCTGTCAGGCTTTTTGCAACTGGCTCTGATGGGCTTTTAATGTTGCGCTGTTTTGCTGTTTCTTTAAATATTGTCTTCTAACATGTTTTAGATGGTTTTAACTCTACAGATTGTTTAATTGCTTTTTTAAATAAATTTCCTATATATACAGGTTCACATTCAGTTACGATGTCATCAGTTAGAGTTACACCCTTGATAACTGCTTTGAATTTACATTTGCAACAGTGGCCCTATTGCCAAGAGCACAAAAGTCCAGTGATGTAGACTCGAGTCACTGCAGTGACTCAACTCGGACTTGAGTCGGCAAAAATTACACACCGACTTGACTCGACTTGAGGCTTGCATATTTTTAGTGACTGACTTGCTGCCCTCAGTTCAGTAACATTACACATTCATCTAGAAACCTCACAACTTACCGGTCACATGACGATCTGTCTCAAGCCCAAAGTGCGGACACGTTTGTGAGTGAACAGTAAATGGGTGAGGCAGTGGACTTGAGCTGGGATTGAGGTCTGCTCAGCAGCCCGTCCCCACCACGTATAGGAGGAGCTTTCTAAAACTTCTCCTAAGAGCAGAAGGCAAGACTCGTGCCCCGAGTGCAAAATGCGTATCTCAGAGGGGAACGGAAAATATGTTAGGCGGTGGTCTTGAGAAGGAAGGACCCTTCCTTTTATAGCTCTTGAAGCTTCAGTAATGGGGAGTAAGAAGGATTCTATTCCCCTCTTCTGAAAAAGCCTCCAGCTTTGCAAATGGGAAGTAAGGAGGATCCTATTCCTCAATTCCAAAGCTGCAAATGGCAAAATCACAAAAGCAGAGGACCAACTCTACTCAAATTGTTAAAACTGACTTTATTCGACTCTGTCCAGAAATCGGGGAATGCAGGTTTCGGGTAGAAAGTTGGCTCCCAGACTTAGGACTTGACTCAAAACTTGAAAGTATCTTGCAAGGACTTGAGACTCGACTTGAAGCTCGAAGTAAAAGACTTACGTACATCACTGCGAAGGTCCCTGAAACCCACCTTGAAAGCCAGTCGGCCATCCCAAACGATGGAGTTCTGTGCTGCTGGTGGGAGGGGGGCTACAGGGTGATGCAACCAGTCTCTCCCAAAAGTGAGCAACTTTGTGAGGAAGAGTAGCTCTGCTCCTCCCGGTGTCATTTGCTGCTGGGAAGGGAGTGACCATGTCATCCAAACCTGTGCCCCTCCTAAGCCAAGTGCAAACATTTTAACTCCTGCTCCCTCATCTGCTGAATTTTCCCACTCTTTTTAATCTTCTCTTCCCAGACAGCGGCCTTGCAAAGGAGAGCGGCCAAAGGAAACTTTACTCCCCCAGCAACCCTGGGTCCCTGGCTGAGGTCTACCCTAGGGGTGTGATAGAGGCCGGGACCCACTGCCACGCGGCGGAGACGGATTCCAGTGGTCCTGAAATGAACTATCGCGATGAAGAGGCCTCAGAGGAAGGGGGCAGCAGTGATGCGGAAGGGCCTCCGGGAAAACGCATCAAACTGGAATTCCCACCAGAGAGCCCGCCAGGCGAGGCAAAAGAGGCCACGCTGCCCAGTTCTGAGGATTCGGACAGCAGCAGTGAAACGGAGCTGGACCTCCTCCCGCAGCCGCAGGGGTCCCTGGCGAAGAAAGTCAACGGCTGCAAGGCTGGCAGGCGGAGGAGCCTGGTCTCCGGCCGCCCCAGCATGTCAGAGTTCACCTCGGTCATCCAGACCCAGAAGAGTTCGGCTCCAAAAGCCAACCCAGCGCTTAATATCAAGTCAGAGCAGGTCCCTGGAGCCAAAGGGGGCCTGTGGACCTGTCCCACAGCCCAGAAGGGCAGTCCTTACACTGTGAACAAAGCACTTAGCCTGGGGAAGCCGGCCCCGAGGCACTCCTCTTCCCATTTGTATGTCTCCATCCCAGACTCGGTGCTCACCCCACCCGAGATGGAGAGCGGCAGTGTGGCGAAAGGGCCCTTTGGTGCCTCTCCCCGGGCTGTCCCGGCAGCCCCTTCCTCGGCAGACACCCTCTCGCCCCCGCTCTCAGGCTCCCCCTGTGAGGAAAGAATCACCTCCACGCCGTTCACTCCTCTTGTCTACCCAGCAGAGATGGAGGTGCTCCAGCGCTTCCACACAAACAATGTGGTGGTGCCGCTGGTCCACCAGCTCGGCAACCCGCACGCCAGCACGACGGGGTCCCAGGGACTCTATACCACCAGCACCATCCGGTACGCTCCCGCTGACATGACGCTGGCCGTGCCGAGCAACGTGCTGCCCCCTGCCCACCCGCTTAGCCTCATGGACATCGGCAGTGCCGAGGCCAAGACTTCCCGGGAACTCATCTACCACCACTTGCAGCGGCTGAACATGGTGGCTCCCTTTGGGAACTCTGCAGGCTTGGCCCAGATTTCAGGGGGAGCTTTCGCTGCGACGGACTCTTTGTTTTCTACGCTGCCCTTCTCGGTGGCTGGCGGGGGGCTCCACGGCACATCGGCTCTGGAACGCAAGGAGGACTGAGCAGAGGGAGTGGAATGCAATCGATTTGGTGTCTTTGCTGTGCCAAACTCTGCACCGGGCAGAGCTATCCATAAAAGATTTTGCACAAGCTGTTGTAAGATAGGTCAGTGCTGTGCTAATGTGTTCCACCAAGTGTTCTGAAAACCAGGAGAGGAAATCTTTCATCCTCAAAGAAATCCCTGAGTATCTACCTTCTCACTTTAGCTCTTTCCAGGCCTCTACAGAAAAGGGTAGAGAAACCATCTCCCTGCTCCTGCTCCTTGCTTTGCAGGTCCCCAACCATCCAGTTGCTGCTGTTTAAAGTGATGTGATATGTGGAGTGAGTTCATGACTTGGGCCAGTGTAAACAGAAAATGGGAATCAGTGCAACCTTTCTGGGAAAGGTGCAAAGCAGAGGAGAGTGTTCGCCCACGCCCTTTGTTGCCTGTCTTTCTGCTGCTACACGTGAACTTATTCTTCCACTGCTGTCACAGGGAACTGGCAACAGAGGGGTGGCTTTCAGTTCAAGCCTTTGGGATTCTTGTGTTATCTGGGCCCCTGTCCTGCTAGCCCAAATACAATGTGTAGATTTGCAAATGAAAAGCACGGCACTGGTACCCTTGACTCTTCTCATCCTGTGTGCTTACATCAGTGTATCACACCAGCACTTTTTTTTTTTTCTTCTGTTCAGTTCATATTGCCCTGTCCCTTGCAAAACGCCCTGAGATTAGATCCTGCGTCCAGCTCTCTGGTGTCGAGTAATGAGAAACGGGGAGGAGGTAGTAAGTGTGTGTGAATCAGACCTTATTCTACTTCCTTTCCAGTGTCATCTCTTTGCTGGATTGGCACTTTCCTCTTCCGAAAGCCAAGGATCAGTAGCTTGTCCTTTTAATCTTTTGTGCTCTGATCAGAAAGATAAAGTGCAAGAAAGCGGTTACTTAGCTGTCTCTACCTGCACTGCAACACACCTTGCTGCTATCAGGGTTGGGGTAAAGGCTTAACATTGTTTTTGGTGAAATGTATGTGCCAGGATATGAGTGTTACTTTCCAAGCAACCAAAGTGCTTCTGAAAGTGAGGAGAGGAGGCAGTGCAGATGGAGTGGTATTATAAGAACCTGAAACGGCCTGACTAGATCAAAGCTAAGGCTTCTCTAGTCCACCACAGCAGCCAAGCAGATGCCTCCAGAAAGCCCACAAACAGCACTTTCCTGCCAAGCAAGTGTTCATAGAATCAGAGAGTCGGAAGGGGCTTCTTGGGCTGTCGCATCCAACCCATGCTCAAGACAAGACTTCTGGCTAAAGCATCCCCAGCAGGTAGCTGTTGTGCCTCTTTCTGAAGATGTCCAGACGAGGAAACCCAACACCTCTCTAGGCAATTGGTCCCCTTGCCCAGCTGCTCTTATTGTCAAGGATTTTCTCCTAATCTTCAGCCAAAATCTATCCTTCTGTAACTTCAGGCCATTAAACCTAGTCCTACCCTCTGGGGCAGCAGAGAACAGGCCTGCCCCCTTCTCTCTATTTAAAGAGTGTCGTCATGTCTTCCCTTCACCGGGCTGAGCGTGCCCAGCTCCTTCAACCTTTCCTCACATGCTTTGTTCTCCATGCCTCTTGTCATCCTTGCTGCTGTTCTCTGAACCTGCTCCAACTTGTCTGTATCCTCCTTAAAATGAGGTGCCCGGAACTCATTATTCAAAGGCAAGCCACCCAATAACGGAGGGCATCTATAGCCATGAGGAGTAGGAGCCATTGATAGCCTTTTCTCCTCCATGACTGTGTCTCATCCCCCTTGTGAGACTTTTGTGTTGTTGGCCATCTTGTGGTAGTGAGTTCCAGAGTTGATCTGTGTGCTTTGTGAAGTTCTTCGTTTCATCTGTCCTGAAAAATCTCCATTCAGTTTTGTTGGATGACTTAGTAAGAAAAAAAGCTCTCCACATGGCACATAATTTCATGTACCTCCACCATGTGGCCTCTTACTGTTTTTCTAAAGCACCCTAAACATTATAACCTTTCTTCATAGGTGTTATGATCAAGTCTGTTGTATCTTGAAAAGGATACAAGAGCCGTTCTGTAGTGCAATAACCAGAGCTACATATAATATTTGCAAAGGGAATTATGATATTGGCAGCTTTACTCTCAGCTCTTATCCTGATGAACCCCAACATGGAATCTGACTTTTTTTTTTAAAACAGCAACTATATGTTGGATCAGTGTTTTCATCAGGTTACCTACCAAAACTCCCAAAATCTTCTTGCTTATTCACCACCAGGTAAGACCCAAATTAGGATTTTACTTTGCTTCAGTGTGCACCAATTTATGCTTGCTTATCTGGAGCCATATTTCCCATTTTTAATGCCTCTTTCCACCCCAGGTTTAGAGAGATTTCATTCAGGCTGTTTGCACATCCATGGGGTTTAAACTGCATGTTTATATGTCCATTCAAGTTGTCTGTCAACTTATGGTGAGCCCATGGATTTCATAGGGTTTTCTTAGGCAAGGAATACTCAGGGGTAGTTTTGTCAGCCACTTCCTCTGAAATGTAGCGGACAGCCCCAGATATTCACTGGCAGTCCTCCATCCAACTGTTACCCCGGGCTGATTGTGTTTAGCTTCCAAAATCAGACAGGATTACCCTGAATAATTTTATGTCATGAGCAAACTTGGCCACATTGCTACTCAACCCTAGTTCCAGATCATGAATTTGTTAAAGCGCATTGCTCTCACCCTGCTGGCAATGGGCCATTTCTGAACAATTGGGAGACCATATTAGGGAGAGAGATTCTGTGCATCACTCACTATTCTAATTAACCAGGTATTAGACCTTTCATCCCTCTGTTTAATCCATCAGTGGTGGCCTAGCCATGCTCAAAAATGGAAGTTTGACCAGATGCTGGAGAGAAAATGTCTGCTTCTATTATCATGCCCTGTTTGTGAGCTTTTGGGAGCTTCTGCTCAGCATTTTGGTGTCAGCCAACAAAGCTGCTCCTGTTTCTCCCATTTTTGTGCAAATTTAGGTCTTGCTTCATTTTGCTACCAGATTAAAAAAAGTGCCCAGGTTCCAGACCCAGTGGCCAGTGGCAAAGTCTCTTCCCAACCTCACCCGCATCCTATTTGGCACAAAAAGGCAGGCTAGGAAGGGAGGGTGAAAGACACCATCATGTGAGATGACAGCACTTAAAAAGGTTAAGAAGATGTATGCTGTAACGTTTAGCACTTATTCAAAATGAAGAATTGTACAATTCAGTGGGAAATGGAGGGGAGACTCACAGCAAGGCAGTAGCACGTGGGAGGCTGTGGTGTTTTTCTGTATAATCAATCACTGAAGATCTGTGCGTGTGTACGTTTTTCTTTTATCAACCTACTGTTCCCCTTGGATAGATGAATGTAGTTTCCACTGTTCGACTTGTTGACATTTTGCTGCTTCTTTGGGCAATCTGGGATTTCAGAGAAAATAAATATAAATGGACTCACCTCCTGCCTTCTGAAGAGATTTCAGAAGGCCTGATCAATCTTTCTCGTGCTTTTAAGGACACTGGGTGGAATTCAGTATGGTCTTACATCTACATAAGTGGATTTATGTCAGCAGGAAGTGGAACTGAGCAGTTTTGCAGCAGGTCATTTTCAAGGTGATTCTTCTCCTTTGCCCTAAGGACCAGAGAGGCCAGGCATAGAGACTTTGTCGCCCTAGCTGGGAGATGTAGATGTAGTTTGGAATCTCTGCAGAGCCACAGAATTCCCACCCCTGGTGCAGATGGTAGCCAGAATCCTGTTGGGCATTACATCTTCATCAATGCGTTTATCATCTGCAGGAATCGGAATCAGGTAGTTCCATGACATTGGTATTCAGCAAGTGGCTTCCATGAGGTTACTACAAAGGGAAGCTGGCAAATCAGATTTGCAAATCAGGATGGAGGTGCATTGGACACCCCACTGCCCATCCATAGAAAGGCTAGGGACTGTTGATGAGCACTGTGGGATCCCCACATGCACCAGGACACTGGCCAGGGCGTGCAAGAGGTGTGATGGTAGAGCCCATGATGCACACTGGGACACTGACACTTGTCTTCACAATTCACTAGGAAGCTTCTGTACCTTCTCTGTTATGTAGCTAAGTATGCATAAAGCCACCCAACTTAGACCACAATATAGAATCGTGGCCACCATGCTAAAGCAGTAAGAAATGGGTGTCCAGTCTTATTCAACAGGTTAGGGATGACAGCACTGTAGAAAACAGGATAGTATTGGAAATGTGGAATCTGGTCTTTTTAGAGCCTTTTTTTTTTATTAAGTACAAACTGAATGAAAAAGCAATCACAGAAGTGAATGGAAGGCTGCGAAAACATGACAAAAACAGGCCGAAAGAACAGACCATGCATCAAATGTATGGAGTGTTGTAATTGAAAAGGGTCAAAAGAGTGGGATTGTTGAAAAGTGGACCATTGAAAAGTGGGGGGGACACTTGTATTGCCATGCATAAGGGCTTAGATAGATCAATTCTCAATTAACAGGAGGCAAAACCAACAAAAAACCAAACACCCCACCGTCCTGAACACATTTGAAAATTCTTGAAACAAGATTTTTTAAAAAATATACCAGTCTGTACACTTGAAGCATTGCTCTACACAGGGATCTGGCCTTCCCTTAAATGCTTGTGGATCATTTGTACCCAAACAAAGAAAATCTATACAAAGTGGGACTCCTCAAATTCTCCAGTGACACAAAAGTGGCCGAGCATGCCAGCTTAAAGGCCAGGTAGGAAATTCAGTGCGTCCTTACTGACTGGCGAACATTACATGGAAATAAGGGACAGTTCAGGCCCGCTGCTGAGTAGGCCTACAAGGCAGGGTCTCCTTTAGACTTTACTCAGAATGAATCACTACCTTCCCTACACTTTGGTTTGAGAACAGGGCTGAATTGGGAATAGTAGGGAAGAGTGTACTGTTGACTGGCAGAATGCATGAACTGGTTTTTTTTTGTTATGTGAAGAGATGCTCCCTCTCCAAAGCTGCTCCTACTGTCATGAGAAAACAGCATCACCAATCTCCTCCTCCCCCTGCCCTGCGAAAACAGAGACGTACAGACTGTCCAAGTTTCGTTTCTTTAATACAAATGTCAACTGACCATGAGAGGTAAAGAGATGAGGTGCTGCAGTGGCAGATGAGATACACTTCTGGCGTGCAACAAGGATGAATTTGGGGCATAAGTAACACTGGGAAAGCAGAGGCAAGCTGCACAGGGGGCGCAAACTGAGCTGGCTGTTACTTTCCGTTTTTCTTTTAGTTGAACATGGCTTCAGAACTTGTAGGGAAAGTGGGGACAGATCAGGAGCAAGGGCCTGGGCCTCAGTGGAAGGCTCCCTTGTCAGAAAAGCATTAAACGTCCCAGCTGAGCCAAAATGCATGCTTCCAGCTGGCTGGCTGGCTCATTAGCTCGGCAGAACGTCCTTTGAAAAATGCTTTGTCTTCCCCAGTCATCTGATTCTTGCCATTGTCCCTTTCCAGAGCCCATCTGGGAAACCAGAAATAAATACAGACAGCCAACACATCTCGCTCAACTCTAGTTTGCAATTTCTCCTCCTCGCCCTCTGACCTGAGGAGCAGAAGGACCCACATGCGTCATGTCGGTGGCCGTCAGAGTGAGTCCGCAGAGTCCCGTCATGTTCCCAAGGGCCTGTCCGCAAATGCCGACCCAGCCATCACTTCTCTGGCTTGTCATCCTCCTTCTTCTTATCCTGGCATTTGTCGCTGGGGTCGTCCTGGATGATTTCCACCTCTAGCCGGCCAATGTAGAGGGAAATGGCGCAGAGCCAGAAAAGGGCCACGGTGGTGACCGCGGCACAGTTGAGAAGCGCCGTGGAGAAGGACAGCATCATGGTGCGGCGGAGGAGGAAGAGGCTGACAAGGTAGGAGGCGCTGCCATAAGAGACGCAGATTCCCCCCAGGATGAAGAAGCCTGGGAAGAGAAGTAGAGATCACCCTTCTGGAACAGTGGGAGAATTTCCCCATGACTATGCTCACCACTTCAGTACTCAGTAACTGCAGCCTCCCGCCTGTCTGCATGTTTATAGGACAAGAGAGAAATCTACAGAATTCACTTGTGTTCTTTATAAATGTAGCCTTGATTAGACCTACTTAGGTTGTCTAATAGCATGCAAACATTTAAGTGTTACAGAGATCTTTGTGGGGCAGAAGAACTTTCTGATGAAGAGTTCTGTAAGCCACTAAAGCTTGCATAGCCCTAAATTCATCTGAGATGACACCATTGCCAATCTCGGAGTTCTCATGTATGCTGAAACTAAGACAGCCTCAGAGAGAAAATACTAGATCCTCTAGGAATTGAAGCAATGAGAAATAAATGTTTGTAAAATCCCAAAGGTGTCTGCTCACAAAGCAAAGTCCACTGGGAATGCAAACCCCTACAGGTGGGAATGAAAATCTAGTGTCAGGTCCCTGGAGACATGGGAGCTGTTGAGTGGTTTTGTTACAGCTACTCCACCTAGATTTCTAGGAACACACACACAATCAATCACTCAATCAATCAATCTGTCTGTCTGTCTTAAAACTAGTAAGAGTAACCTAGCTAGCTACCGAACTAGGACAGGTTACTAGTTTCTAGCAGCAACAAACTCACAAAGGGATCTATGCAGACAGACAGGATAGATAGATAGGGGTGTGTGTGTGTGTGTGTGTGTGTCCAGAAATCTATATAGCTGTGATAAAACCACTCACAGCTCCCATATGTCCAGGAATATATATTGGACAGGTTACTTTATTAGTTTCCAACACTGGCAAATCCATCAAAGATCAGTCTTGCCCACTCTGTTTGGTTCTTTTTGAAACTAAAGACTGAGCAGAACTGAGCAGCCCCACTCTCTCTCTCTCTCTCTCTCTCTCTCTCTCTCTCTCTCTCTCTCTCTCACACACACACACACACACACACACACACCTGGAACTTGTCGTTTTTCCAAAACAAAAAATGCTGGCTATGAAATCAGTTTAGCAGAGTTACAGATTAGGTTCCAGCATAAAGAACCACTGCCCCTTGGTGGCAAAATGCATAACTACCGTCTAGGAGCTAGTGACTAGACTTAACAGTCAGCAGACACAGACTGAGCAGGGCCAGTCTGCACCCCAGCAGGCACCAAAACCCAGCAATTTCTTGATGTGCTCTGCCGCTCCCACCACACTTCCTCTCTTGCCCACAACTGCACATACTCTCTTCAGTGCACAGTGGCAGGGACTCCTGGGCACATCTGGGGGCACACTGTCTTCAGCAGTCTGTGGTCCTCCCGATCTTTGATTAGATTTGGAGCTAGCCAAAATGAACAACAAAACGCAGAACGCTTCTTGAAGCAAAAAGCCTTCCTTATACCCTTCCATAAGCCTTTCTTTATGTGCAAAACCTCAGCTGCTTGGTTGTATTATATAAGCTTGTATGCTGTAACTGAAGGTATTACACAAATCTGTGCGTTGTGGTTTCCTTAAAGAAAAGTGAAAGAGGGAGAAAGGGTTTATGGTGCTGACTGTGTGTTTTGGGGTGCTAACTTCTGCCACCCGCCCACCCCCAAGCAGGGCTACTGTGGACTGGCATCAGTCTACAAACTATGGGCTGCCTGTACTTGACAAGTTTCCAGGAGAGGAAGAAACAACTGTACCTAGTGGGTACAATATACCGTGCCAGTCCCTGGCACACTGGGGAAAAAAAATCAGTTACTGATCCCTCATGTCAGCTGTCCTGAGCAGCACTGGGCAAGAGCATTCAGGCATGTCATTTCTCTTCTGGAGAAACTGCCACTGCAATACTGAGAAGTGACCCCCTACAAAGTGCTGCCCAGGTACACTTGCTGATACTCCTTCTACAGAGAAGGCAGGCTTCAAACTCACTCACTGGGGTGGAGAGAGTATCTGAGGAAAGGAACAATTGCATTTACTCAGGAAAGACCTTCTGAAGACTCAAGATGGCACTACAAATAAAATAAACATGGAACGAGGACTGAAGCAGTTTTGTACTTCACATTATCAAGTTCGAGGGAAAGAAACAGAGCCTCTCACACTGGATTTCAGCCGCCCCCTGAATGTGACTTTCCTTCAAACAAAGGATGTATGGTTAGCCTGCCTCTCTGCCCTTCCCTTTAGAGACATCCAAGTCAAAATCTACCTCATGTTTTAGCCATGCTCAATGAGCAGAGCTGGTGTAACTCAAAGAACAAATTTCTTTGCTTGTGTTGTGAGCCTCCTCCTTCGCACTTACTCCTTCCTGTGCCTGCAGTGTGGGCAGAGAGATTACACAACTGCCCTTCGAGAGCCTGTGCAGGCAGGCTGAACTTTTCAAGACTGCAAAGTAGGTTGTGCCTCTTCTGTTTCCCAGGAGCAAGCAAAGGCGCCAAGGGCACCACCTATGGCCACGAACCGAAAGTGTCCCTGCCTGACTTTCAAAGCTGTTGAGTTCCTGGCTCTTCTGGGGGCCATTTAGAGAAGATGACATCACCAAAGCTGTTAAGAGGCTGAAATGCCAGCGGAGGTGACCGCTTCAAGACCCCGTGTCTCCTGACTGACTCCATCCAGAGAAGTTCTAAGCGCCACTAGGTCTTATGAATTTTTACGGAATGCTTCTCCCGGCCTTGGACAGCACAAAGTCTACAGACAAAATCTTGCACGAGGGGCATTTCAGGTAGGGCTCTCACATTATCATAGGTCATGTGCTGCAGAGCAACACCAGCCTGAAAGAACCTGCCACACTCCTGCAGCTTGCAAAGGCATCGCAGCCTGCAGAAGCCATTTACTGTATGCTCCCACCAGTGACCACAGAAGTAAGCTTTGCACACCTGATGCCAGTGTTTCATAGAATCTCAGAGCTGGAAGAGACCACAGGGGCCATCCAGTCCAACCCCCTGCCATGCAGGAACAGGCTCATTTGTCACATGAATGCCTATACCTGGGAGCTTCCCTGCCTCCAGAGGGACAGCTTCAGTCTGAAGAGGAAGCAAGAGAAGAGAGCCTTAATAAAAGTGACAGCACAATCTCTTTGGCCAGAAATGCAGGCTAGGCAGCCTGTGGAGCAGAATCCCACCTCTGAGATGCAGATGGAAAAGAGACAATTGTGGGTCAAAGGTAGGTCTCTTCTGGACTGCGAGACACACAGGAAGAGCCTGACCGGTTCTGAAACAGTGACTCTGCAGATCCGTTCTTTAAGTCCTAAGAACGGTGACAGCTGCCCTAAAAGGTAGACCAGTGATCTCATCCAGTGGGAGCTGGTGCCCACCAGGGCTGGACTGACAGGGCAGGCTGACAGCACACCATTCACTTTCATGGTCTCCACTGGGTGGATCCCCATACTGGTGGATCCCTATACTAGAGATCAGCATGCCTCAACTCGACCCATCCAACAAATTCCTGATTTAACTGATTGGGAAATAAAATGGGGAATTCTTTTTGGCTTCACCACTCTCTGCATAGGAGAAAATGTTCCCCTGATGGCCCAGGCAAACCATTCTATGAGAAGAATCCGGTTCCACTCCTGGATGAATTTAGTAGCCGCAGTGAACTCTTAAGGTTGTCAGCTGACTTCTTCCCTCCATGCTCCCACCCGCTGGCACACCACCCCTTCCTTGTTACCTACCATAAGCAGCTTCACGGCCCATGTCACTTTGCACGTAAGAGATCACCCCCACGCCAGTAGCCAGCAAGCCGTTCCGAAACCAGGAAAGAAACCCTGATGGAAAAGGGAGAAAAAAGACAACAACTTGTCTGCTTTTAACGACACACAGTTTTAGCAAATTAAAGCATACTTTTAAGAGCTGAGCACTCCCAAACATGTCTACTCAAAAGTAATCATGGCACTAAGTTCCAGGTAAGTCTGCTTGGGGCACACTTGGCGGCAGACATACATAAGGACTACATTGCTTAAGTTGCCAACCTCACAGCACTATCTGCTATTTACACAATACTCACAAAGCATGCCGAACACCCAGGTGTCATAGAAAAGCGCTACTGTTGTTACTTGAAGAGCAGCGTACTTTTCCAAGCTCTGAAGAACACAAACATCGTCCAACCTTACAGGTGCGCTTGAAAGGCATTGCTGGGACAACACCCAAAATGCTGAAATACTGATGTTCCTACAGGCTGAGCCTCCCTCATCTGAAATGCTTGGGACCAGAAGTGTTCCGTATTTCAGATTTTGGAGTACAGCACCTTTTTGGCAGTTGACGGAGGAGCATTTAGAACTGTCAGCCAGGGAGCGCCTGGGCCTCACTGAACTACAAACCCCAGAATTCCACAGGATGTTGTCAGGGCACTTAAAGTGGGAGACAGTACTGTAACGGCACAGTATGATAAAACTGCAAACCCCAGATGTTGGAAGTGGAATAACAACACCGTAACAGTCTAGTGCGGAAATGGCCCAGGACTCAAATCCTTGCACAGCCCTGGAGGCTCGCTGGCTAATCCTGGGCAAGTCACAGGCTCTCAGCCTAAGAGGAAGGCAAAGTCAACCCTCCCCGGTTGAAGAGAGCTTGCCATGAAAATTCCAAGAGCCAGCACGGGGCAGCGGTTTCTTAGTGCCGGCCCAGGATTTCTGGAATGAATTCCTAGCACAGTCAAGGAAACCCAAGTGGGGGGACCTTGGCCAAGTCCTGCTCGCTCAGAGGAAGGCGAAGAAGACCCCAAGAGAGAGTCGGAGTGGAAGCGAATGCACCCCAAAAAAGCAACAATAGGCCCAAATACATACCAAAAAAAAATCACTGAAACATGATAATAGTTGTCGTTATATATATTAAAGGCAGTTAATAAAACTGCACTGAACCCTCTGCGGAAATAAATGCATTTGAAGATCCAACAAAGGATGGACATTAAGGCCACTTCCGTACTAGAGCGTTATAGCGCTATGATTCCACTTTCAACATCTTATGAGGCCCCTCCCTAAACTGCAAACCCCAGGATTCCACAGGATGTTGGAAGTGGAATCACAGCGCTATAACAGTCTAGCGTGGAAACGGCCCAAGCCCCCACCGACCAGCGTGCGCCCCCGGGGCACTCCGCAAGCCCCGCCTCCCGGCCCCCTGGCCACGCCCCCTGGCTGCTCGGCTCCCTCCGGCCGCTCCCGCCAAGTTGAGGAGCCCCGCCCCCCGCCCGTCGGCCCCGCCCCCTTCCCCCTCCCTTTTTTCTCCTCCCCCCTCGCTCACCGGTCTCGTGAGCCTTCCTGAGGAGCCAGGCGTCCGCCTTGTCCAGCTCCGAAACCACGGGAGGAGGCCCCGGGCCGCGCCCCGAGCTGTACTTCGGCGGCCCCCTCCCTCGCCACGCCCAGGCGTCGCCCCTCAGGAGCCCGCTGACTCCCCTCAGCCGGGCCACGGCCCGGCTCCACCAACCGCCGCTCAGCGCCATGGCGGCGCAGGACGGAAGAACCGGTATGTTGCGGGAGAGCGAAACCTCCCTCGACCGCGGGCCCGTGAGGCACGGAAGGCGGGGCGAGCAGGCGATAGGCTGGGGGTGCTGCCACTTTTCAGTAGTGGCCGCCCTTTACGGGGGTGGGTGGGAAAAAGGACCCTGACTCGCACTGGGATTGGTCAAAGCACATGTCATTCTAGAGTAAGGCGGATCTAACCTGCCAACTGCTTATGATTATTGGTTCTTCCGGCCTGTTGCGTCTGGGAGGAGGCAGGCATTCTGGGAGCAGTAGTTTTACTCGGCTTTCAAAGCAAGGCATTGCTTATTGGAGATTGTAGTTGCGCCGCCATTTCAAACGTCGCAGAGATTGTAACCATAGAAATAGAAACGGCTAGAGTGATCTCCGTCTGCCCCCTTGTTTTAAACCTCTTTAGCGGAGACTGGGAGGACGTTGTGGGCCTCCAGAGGTAGCTGGACTGCAGTACCCATAGGCCCCAGCCACAGTGTAGGCAATGTCAAGGTATCATGGGAGTTGCAGTCCAACAACACCTCATCTGTCCTGATCTAATAGAAGCTGCAAAGAAGATAGGTGAGGTGCATGTGTAGGCACGCGTCTATTGGCAAGGATAATCCCAATTCCAGATAAGCAAATGTTTCCAAAAGCTGACATCTGTTCTACTTTTAGAAAGTTCCTTTTTAGACTACAGCTCCCATATTCCCCTTAGGTGAACTAGGTGGCTATGTGATTATGGGAGCTGTAGTTCCAAGGAAAGGTGTTTTGTTTTGTTTTTGCACGTTCCCAACCTTTAAATTTCTGGATACACCCACTGAGTGAGCTGGGCCCTTGCTCTGGCTTGAGCTAAACATTCCTTCTTGGCTGGGGACTCAGAGCACTGTAGAATAAAAAGGTAACTTTTCAAAGATCTGGGTAAGGCAACTTCCTAACGCAAGTGGTAGTTCTCCTGTTCTTATACATCTGTCAATAGAGACACAACAGTTCAGATGACTGACAGTCATCAGCCCTTGTCTGTTGGCTGATTAATAGAAAGTTTCTGCTTTCTTTCGAGATCCTAAATGGAGACTGTGACGATAATCATGTAATAAAAAGATGCTTCCCCTTCTTTTCTATTTGCTTTCATCCCTCCTTGAACAACACACCAAAAATCAATATATCTTCCAAAATCTAACAGGAATGCCCCTTATTTTTACTGCCACTGACTAAAACCAGCCCTTTCCCAGCTAATCAAATGAAATACTGATTGATTAACCCCCCCCCCCCGTTAAAACAGTATTCTACGTAAATGATATGCAGATGAAACACACAAACGATCTGGGGCCTTCAGGCACAAGAGACTTTTTTTAAAACAATGGTAGATGAATAACCTAGCTGTTCATCTGTGATATCTGGGAACAGAGAACTCATTGCTGTCTTCAGATATCAAACCCATCAGTGGAAATAAATTAATATTAAAGTTGTTATAGAAAGGCTGAGCTGTTCCTTCAGGTCCCTTTAACCATTCCAGCATGTCTCAGGTGCTAATAAACCAGCCTTCCCCAATCTGGCACAGTGTAATTCACTTTACTGGATGATGAGAGTTGTAGTCCAACTTAACCAAAGGGGAACCAGTTTGGGAAATTCTTATCTATGAATATTTTCCTTGGATAACGACAATATGCTTCCTGTCGACGTGCTGTCTTGCAAGCCTAGCCAGTTTTTTTCAACGAAGGTGGACACTGGGGTGGCTGAAGGAAAGACTCCCTGAGCAGGGACAGGACCAAGAAAATACATGCTGAAGGCCATCCATTCCCCAAGACTCATGCCAAGTGCATCCTTGACCTCATTTCGTTCGCTGTAGACCAGCGCCCGCCCGTCCAGGTGGTGCTCCCTCAACCTCTCTTTATACCGCTGGGCATTTTCCTCTTTCAGAGAAAGATTGTCCATCTGTTTGGGGAAAAAAAAAAGGCAAAGCAAGGAAGGGAACTCTGGTGGTCACAAATGCTGCATTCATGTCAACAGTTTAAAGCCATCCCACACCCTGTGGTTCATACAGTAACTTGTAACTGGTGTACCCTCTGACATTTCACAGGTGGAAAGTTCCCAGATTTGATCCAAGATCGGGCTCCTGTAAGTTTAATCCTGAACAGATATTGGAGTAGGAGAAGGCACTGTGAAGCTCTTGACAAACAGGATGGAGGTGCCTGTCCTCTCACCTTCCAAACTCCACCTCTTGGTTGCAGCTATCCCCTCCCAGCATGGCTGTTGCCCCATCGCTAGAGCTGGGGGAACAGGCATGGAAGAGCACCCAGCAATATTCCTGCATTGAACACAAAATTTTTGTTATGCGTCCAACATAATTTGGAGAACTGGATATGTTTAGTTTGAAGAAGAGAAGACTAAGAGGTGATATGATAACCATCTTTAAATATCTGAAAGGATTTCATGGAGAGGTGGAGCAAACTTTTTTTCTACTGCTTCAGAGACTAGGTCATGAACCAGTGGGTCTAGATCACAAGAAAAAAGATTCCACCTAAATGTTAGGAAGACTCTCTTGACTGTTAAGAGCTGTGTGAGAGTGGAATAGGGTGCCCCAGAGGGTGATGGACCTCCGTCTTTGGAGGGCTTTAGGAGAAATTGGATGGCCACCTCTCAGGAGTTATTTTAGCTGTCTATTGCTCCATGGCAAAATGTTACACTAAATAGCCCTCCCTTCCAACTCTACAATTCTGTACATATTAACCTACCTCCCTGCAGATGTCGTCTACAGACATTCCCAACAAGATGCATTTGGAAAGCCCATGAGACACCTTGGTTCGCTTAAGGCTATGGCTGCCTCTCAGGAGCTCCATGTGCCTCTTCAAGGAAGAGTCCAGGTTGACCGTGTAGGGCAGGAAGAAGTTGGCATCTGCCACCCGGAACCGTCCGCAAAGGAAGCTGTGGAAAAGCTCCGGATCCCCGTCTAGCTCCAGCAGCTTCTGCAGCTGGGCTTTGATCATGTCAAGTTCTTCCATGTATTTCTCATACACCTCCCACAGGAAGAGGTTTGGGGTAAGTTGGCACCCTTGGCCCACACAGAGGCGGCCCATCTGCTCTTCATCCTCAATGCACTGCAAGATCCAGCTGAGTCGGCAGGGCCACTGGTTGGCGAGGAGCACCCAGGACGCCACTTTCTGTGGACAAAGCTTCTCTCGAGGAACCTCCGTCGCCATTAGCCTGATGGTGACGGCGATGCTGTTGATGATCCGTTTCATTTGCAACATGTTGTCCGTCACATAGTCCTTCATGCTGTCATCCAGCAGGTACTCAAAGGCCTCCTGGACTAAATCTTTGGCTTTGAATCCTTTCCCGCATCGTCTCTTCGATGGCTCTTCCTGCCTGGGAGAACTGACCACCACTAGAGGAACCTGGCTGTTGTCTCTGCTTTTGTTGGGTGTGATCTGATCAGCAGATTTATGGCAACAGCACAGCCTTGACCCATTAAGAACCTGGGTCTTCTGCTGGAAGACCTCTCCCCATTCATTATCATCTTCAAAACTTTTTTCTTCCTCTTCTTTCCAGTCCACTATTTTCTGGATCAGCTGCATCTTGGTTTTCTTGTCTGTCTTGGGGACCGAAAAGGGCAAGCTGATGGTGCGGTTCAGAAACTCGTAGCCATTGTTGGCCATCCCTTTCATGTACAGGGAGTTTTCCACACAGTCCACAATCACTCTCGGGTCCACCACCAAGATGGAGATGAATGGAGCCTCGTAGTCCGAGAGGAGGATGTTCATCGCATCAAGGACGCCCACCACTTTGTCGGGGCTGCAGTGGTCCAGGCTGGTGATCTCCAGCACCACTCGGAGCTTCCTCCGCTGGAAGATCTCCATGAACTGGAGAAACCTGGCAATGATCTTGACTTCCCTCTTGACGTTGCTCATGAAGCCCAGTTGGGCACTGAGGTCCGTCCGGTTCATCTGCCTCTCCAGCTGGGCCTTCTGAGTGACGACAACATTCCGCATCACCATGACACCCATCCTGATGGCTGCCGCAGCTGTGATTCCGACTGCCGTGGCCCCGACGCCTTCAGCCACAGCAATGGCATCCCCGGAAGCATTGCCAACTGGGATCCCATAGAGAAAAATGAGGACGGCAACTCCAACAGCCACCCCAGACACCAGAAGGATTGCGGCCCATAAGGGTAGGCAGAGATACTTCTTGCTGACCCATTCCTTAGGGAGAGGAGCCTCGACAATGCCACACTTCCGGCCCACGGCCCGGTAGACACTCATGGGGACCAGGCCAAAATGGCTCTCGATGCCATCACACAGGGCAGTAATGAGGCCTGCCCAGAGCTGGTCACTTCCGGCATATTCCCAGGCGCTAAAATGAATAAAAATGTGTCGTATGTTCTTTCTCTGCCGATGTTGTGCCGTCAAGACAGGACGGTAGAAGATCATAAGGAGGACGGCCAAAACCAGGTCCCAACCGGAAGTCGCTCGCTGTTTCAACCCTGTCCGGTGAAATTCCTGTTGGTCTTTTTTCCATGATTGAAAATGCATGTATTCTGCAATGGAAAGGAAATGCTTTAGGCCACCAATTATGTAGACGTTTGTAATGGCCCTTCAGAAAAAAAAATGTGAAGCTGTCTCTCTCCAAACTGGCCTTTTAAACTGTTTTGATGTTTATTGTGGTGATTTTAAGAGCTTTATTGCTTAATATGTATTTAATGATATTTGTTAGACACCTTGAGTGCTTTTATAGCAGAAAGGCAGGATGAAAATATAATCAATCAAGCCAACCGAGAGGATCTGCCGTGATGCCTGTCTGTTTGCATCACGGTTTGGTTTTGTAAGCATTAGACTAGATTATTCGAGAGGGGAAAGGCCAGATATAAACTGAATAATAGCAACAAGAAGAAGAGGTTGCCAGTGATTCTGGAACAAACCAGGAGAGAATGTTTGTCTCTCTCTAAAGCAGGGGTGGACAACATGTAAAGCACATACTCAAGGAATTGTGAAAATACCCCCACAAACTTTACCTATATTGAATGTAACATATGAATATGGTGTGTGGAAGTGTGTATATAAGAGCATCTCCTTCTATTTGTCTTCATTGCAAAGGACAAACGCTCACCTCGAATCCTGTCCAAGAGGAAGCCTTTGCAGTGTCCCCATGGTGCGTAAAACCCAACGGTCACTGGACTGTGAACGCAATAGAGCGTCTTGGCCAAGGAAAAACAGTAGGCATCGTCCTTGTTCTGGAACTCTATGGCAGGAGCAGCATTGGCCAAAACAAAAGAGAAAGCCCACATCAGACCAGTCGGGGGTCTTTTGTAGGTAGAATGCCACAAGACTTTCCCTCTTAATGCAGCAGTAACTGGCTAAAACGGCAGTATATGCGCTAATGCCCACACTGGTTTACCTTTGGTTTGTTCTATGAGCCTCCTGCAATGTTTTATGGAAGTGGAGAGTCCAGATTCCAATTTTTCATCTTAGCATGGCTGGTCCAAGACATTTGGCTGCCTCAGGCAAATGGCATGAGGCTGACGGGACCACCCTACCTTCCAACATTTCACAGATGAAAACCAGGACAGTTGTGACAGTTTGTGTCATCACTCGTGTAATGGAAGGGCTGTTGCTTTCACGTGCCTGGCCTTTCTCTTTGTCCAAAGAGGATTCAGGAGAACTGTGAGAGCCGGTGTGTCGTAGCACTTTGAGCACTGGACTACGACCCTGGAGACCAGAGTTCGATTCCCTACTCAGCCATGGAAATCCTCTGGGTAACCTCGAGCAAAACACACTCTCTCAGTCCCAGAAAAAAGACCTGATACGTTTGCGTTAGGGTTGCTGTAAGCTGGAAAGACTTGAAGGCACACAACAACAACTGGGCATTGTATCTGTTAACATTGTTGAACAGAATTTCTTAATTTTGACTCTGCTGGATACAGTTGCAAGGAATTACTGGCCAACAGCACCTGGAGGGCTGCGTGGTTCCAGCCCTGCTCTGGGAAAATGAGTGAAAGTCGAGTCCCAGAGGGGCCCGTTTCTCATGAATGTATGTTTTGGAGAACCACGTTGGGCAAAAGCTTGGAAAGCATCTGACTGGGGGAGGTTGATACAAGTATGCTAAACCCCTGAAGCACAGCTACCCCGGTTACCTCTCGTCGGTGCAGCCATTGCAGTGATCAGCCACGGACTTTTCAAAGGTTGAACATCCGCAGATGCCGTTCCTAGGGAGAGATGGAGAACAGGGAAGAGCTCTCAAACCATCATGCAACCCTGAATTGTACGTGTGAATGCAACCTGGGAAGCATTCCGCACCTCCGGTTAAGACCAATGGCAGCAGAAGCCCTGACGACAAGACAAAACATTAGCAAATGGTTTGAAAATGCTCAGAAATAACAATCATTCAGCCTGGATTTCTTGTAGTTATTTATCTATCTTGTGGTTATTTATTAAATATCTTGTGGTTATTTATTTATTTATTTATCTTCGTTTACTGATTAGTCAGCATGGCTTAGTGATTCCAGCACTGAACTATGACTCTGGAGGCCAGGATTTGAATCCCAGTTCAGCCATGGAAACCCCTTGAGTGACCATGGGCAAGTCTCACTCTCTCAGCCTCAGAGGAAGGCAAAAGCAAACCCTCGTTGGGGCAACAAATCTTGCCAACGAAACCCCGTGATGGATTCACCGTAGGGTTGCCGTAAGCCAGAAACAGCTTGGAGGCATACAACAACAACAACAACAGCAACTTATTATCTTCACAGGCCAAAGGTATCAGCCTTGTTTGAAACAGTATACTCTGTTTCTGTCATTTGGTTTGGTGTGTATTTATTTGTTTGTTATGATCTGGTTTGGTACGAGTGGAAGTGTCAAGCTGCAGAGCTTGGGAATGTTACTTTTTGGACTACAAGTCCCAGAATCCCCACCTGTTCTTGTGGGTGATTCTGGGGTTTGTAGTTTTTTAAAAAACAAACAAGCTTGAGCTTCCACTGAGGAGTTGTCTGAGCTGCCATCCAGCAATAAAATCCAAAATAATTGCAAGTTGAGTTTATTGCTTTCTTCCTGGCGAGGTGGTTCAGCTTTTTCCCCCAAACATGCATGACCCTCCAATTACAGTCTGAAATGGGACAGTCTGAGAAAGTTTTGCGACTTCATTCCAGTGCACAGAAGCAGGGAGACTCAGAGCGTGGCTTCTGGGTAGCTGCATTTGAGAGAGCGTGTGCCCGGTCTGTCCAGGCTGTTGCATCTGCCTGTAGAAGGAAGAGAAGGGTGGTGAGTCCCTCCTCTGTTGGCCCAGCTGGCACTGAGTGCCATGGGAATGTTCTCTTTCCCAGAACCAGTGCTGGAATTGATGAGCATCCGCCTGGAAGACTCAGCACTTGAATTTGTAAGACCGGATGTCTGAATCAGCACCTGAATTTTACTTCAGGCTCAGTGCTCAAATTCCCAAGGTTTTACATTTAGCCTTGGCACCCGGACTTCACATTGGAAACAGTGCATGGATTTATCAGAACCAGCTCATGGAAATCGTAAGGTATTACATTGGAATTAGTGACAGAATTTAGGTAAGTACCTGGATTCATGTAGGGGTGAGTACCTGGCTTTGTATTCTCTTGCTTCCTTCCTCCCACCCTTATCTCCTTTGCGTTCTGTGTTATTTTATTAGATTGTATGCTGTCCTGCTAACATTTCCCATCGCCATCACCCGTTTCTTTCTCCACGGTCCATACCAGCAGCCATTCTAGCAGGCTGCAGCAGAAAGAGAGGTGATGAAGAATTGAAAGCGATCCAAGAGAATACTTGGTTTACTCTTCTTCCCTCCCCATCCATAAGCCTACAGGCAAGATTTTTTTTTTCAATTATACAATAAGCTGCTCTGGGATTTTTTTTTTCTTTTTGGCCAAAGAGCAGAATAAACATGACTTTAAAACAGATTTTTTTTTAAAAAAACAACAACCCAAAAAAACTAAGGTAAGAAAAGGAAAACAGTGAAGAGATCTCAAACCATCACACAAACCAGAATTATAGATGTGAATGCAACCTTGGAAAAATTTTGAGCATTCAGTTAGGTCCAAATGCAGCAAGGCTTTGTTATAGCAACAGAAAAAAAATTAATATATGCCCAGGTTAAAAAGGTTTGGAGATTTCAAACTATATTGCTTGGGGCACTTACTTTCTGAGACTGCTGCCTTGCTCTTGCCATTGCTAAGGTGAAATAGGGACGTAGTTTGTTGAACAAGAAAGAAAATTGGTTTTGGGGCAGGTAGGAAGCAGGCATGCCTAAAGCAATTTTAAATGCAAGCATAAAAGCTGTGTCGGCCAGCAGGTATAGTACCAATACTGTTCCTTTTCACTGATAGCAGCCATATGCCATGCACATAAATGAGCTGAAAGGGGAGCAGGTCGTTGCTTGTGAAAACGTAATTAAAGTGAGAGCAGGAAAGAGGACCGAGTACCTACCTCCAAAAGGAACACTCCTTTCTCAACCGTGCCAGCTGGGCCTAAGGAATGCTGTGCACATTTGTTGTTGTTGTTGTGTGCCTTCAAGTTGTTTCTGACTTGTGGTGGCCTTCAGGCAAACGTAACATAGGGTTTTCTGGGGCTGAGAGAGTGCGACACGGCCAAGGTCACCCAGTGGGTTTCCTTGGCTGGATGGGGACTCAAACCCTGGTCTCAGGGTCATAGTCCAGTGCTCAAACCACTGGCACAAACCACCATTTGCTTGCCCAGGAAATAAGTCTCCCCTCCACCCACAAAATCCAATGGAACTTCCCTGCTAGTACTGTAAATACAGGCAGATGTGAAAGGTTATAGTTTTATTTATTTATTTTTTCCCCAGAACTGGGACTCAAGGCAGTTAAATTTACAATTTTAAAAAGTTTCAATATAGCTAAAAACAGGCCAAAATCAACATTATAATAGAATTGAAGGATAAGCTATTTCTGTATACCTGTGTTTTAAACCATATGCCAGTTTGGGAAGCTTACGAGCGGAGCAAAAGCAGAGCGGTCACACGCAGGCACACACATATAAACACATCCACACATGCTTCAAGGAAGCCCTGGTTAATTTGGCATGCCTTCTTCCTCCAGAACCCAGCAACAGCCAACCCATGCAAGAACCAGAGGTCTACTTACATGCGGGGAGAACTTGGAATCAGGAGTCCCTGGCGCAGGGCAGGGCAGGGCAGCTTGCGCCACCACCTGCGCATAAGGAACTTTGCCCTCTTCCTTCCTAGATAAGGGTATCACTTTCCATGAAACCTTTCTAGATTTAAGGTGGTGAGTTTGTCGAGCGACAAAGAATCAGTAGGTGCTGGCCGCAACTTCTAAGGAACTTGGCCCACTTGTGCGTGTGTGTTTATAAGCACGCAGTAAACTCTCTCCACCAGAGATTATAAAGACTTGGTGAATTTAGGAGGGCAGATCAGTTAGGATGCAGAAATAAGAGGCTCAGGACTAGGGCGTACGGACAGTCAAACCTCTTTCTCAGCCTGCCCAGAGCCTGAGATCCACAAGAGAGGGCTTTTCCCTCAGTTTCACCACCTTCGCATGTACAACTGTAGGAAATGCAAGAGAGGACCTTCTCAGTGGCTGCCCCCAGGCTCTGGAACTGCCCTCCACCCCGGGAAGGCGAGAACGACCCCTCCTTGCTGTGTGCTCCTGTGAGCAGGAAAAGACTTTTTTTGTTCAGGCAGCCTTTAAGAATTGAAGGCTTTTAATGAAAGCGCTGTGAGTCCTGTAGGGTTAACTTTTTAAAATCTTTTTTTTAGAGTATACGTTTTCAATATGTTTAATTTTTAATTCACTCTTAATGTTGACTCTTTGTATGTTTTTAAGTATAATCTTTTACTTATGACTTTATATCTTATTAATAATATTAATATTTAATAAATAATTAATTAATTAATAATATTTTTTAAGATGAGGAGAAGGAGGATGCTGCCTTGAGTCCCAGTCTTGGGAGGGAAAGGTGGGATATAAATAAGTTTAATAATTACTATATTTGTAGCCTCAGCTCTAAGTAGACATATTGAATTAGTTGGTTAATGGTGAATCAGCATCCCCATAACCTCCCTCTGATTTAATGGGTACTGTATATTCCAGCAATAACTAGAATATTGGTTAGTCGTGTGATGGTATTTCTGTTTATTTTTAGTACTACGGCTGGAATGACATAGACTATCTGTAACTTCTACTACTAAGTGGACTGGGTACAGTGATAATTTTGTTATCTGTATTCCCTTTTCTTAGAATAAACATTTTCCCGTTTCAAGAGCTCTCAACTCTCCTATTTCCATGTGCCTCAGTTATACAGGATTTCTCTTTCCCAGAGGGGTGAGGGAAGGAAAGAATCTCTAAGCTTAGAGACTGGTGGCCCCCTTGCAGCATCCCACCGTGCTGCTAATTGGGATTTAATACAGTGGGTGGTGGCAGTGAAGAATTAATGAAAACTGGGGAATTTCCTGCTCCTATTCAAGGCCAGAAGTCAGTCTTGGGGGGCTGGAAGTTGGCTCAGTATGACAACAGGTATCAGGTGCCTTATATCCTCACTCTCTCAGATCCTCAGTGTCTCCCCAGCCTTGTGTCGCATACACAAGTAGTGAACAAATGAGACATGAGGCTGGAGAGAGATGTGAGGATCTGTGAAATGGTGGGAATCCATGCCTCCACTGTTTCGCAGATTCTCGCTCATTCACTACTTGTGTATGAGACACAAGGCTAAAGAGAGACTGAAGATCTGAGAAACAAACAAGCAGGAGTACCTCAGCTGCCACCAAGAAGTAGGCAGCTGATGGCAAAAAGTTTCAAGTGTTTGGATTTCTAGATTAAAGATGCTCAACCTGTAACATATTTATCTTAGGCTCCAAGTCCAACAATGGCCAGTTTCTGACTGCCAGCAGCTTCCACACTGTTTTGGTCAGGTGCATCCCTTGACCATCCTGAGCCGCTGGGAAAGGGAGGCTTAAGGAGGGATGGATGGAATGGGAAACTTTTCTTCTCCTGCTAAGTTGTTTTAGGTTCTCAGCACTGCAAGGCAACCCCTATGCATAGTTACTTAAACTGAACAACATCTGATTGGGATTGCTTCTAAGTAACACATAGATTGCAGCCTGTGGGTTTAAGCTGTCACAGAACTCCATTGTCCTGACTGCCCAAGAAAGTAAACAGAAATACACCCAACAGTTTTAAGGCATGTTTTATACATAGGGCAATTTTATTAGCAGCTGTAACCAACTGTAGTGTTTGAGTGACACTTAGAAAAGAAAACATTGCTGCACGATACCGTTTTCCCTCTAAGGGAATTCTCTCACTTTCTGCAGAAGGAGGGAGGATTTGATCACCACTTGCCTTCACGTTCCAGAGAGAAACACAGCACTCAGAGCAGAGGAGATCAGATGTGGCTTTAAAACAGTAGTTCTCAGCCTTTGGCCTTCCAGGCATTTTGGACTTCAGCCCCTTAAAATCCTAGCCAGTATGGCCAGTGCTCAGGAATTCTGGGAGCTGAAGTACTGAACATCTGGAAGACCAAAGATTGAGAACCACTGCATTAAAGAATACAGCCACACAACATAGTAAAGGCCCATTATTCCCATGTGTCCAAGCTTCCCCAGAGCTGGGAGGTTGGGGGCTGGGGAAAGTGCAGCCAGGGCTGCTCTTGTGCTCTCCCAAAGGTCAATTTTTAAAAATTCTTCAAGCTCTTTTCCTACTATACAAAAAGGGCTCTCCTGGCCTCAGTGGCCCAGGGGAGACCAAAAACCTGAAGAAAATGCTCGCATACCTCCTAGAGGGTGTTGGGCAGCATTCAGAGGCAACTATTTCTTGCAGGCAATGTGGCCCTTCCGGATCTCCCAAGGAGCCAACATGGCCCCCCGCTCCCTGACAGATGCCCACCCCCAGTGCAAATGCTCAATAAGCAAGACCCTCTTTATGGCCCTTAAAAAAACACACAAGGCCAAAATCAAGCCTTTGGCCAGGAATCTGGCTCCTGCTAGCAATTCCTTTACACACGCTCAGGTTCTCAAGTGCACCTTGGGATCCTCGTGGAAACCACTGGGGAGGGGCAGCAAGGCTGGTAACCCATCCTTTTTATGAACCCTCTGAAAGCAGCTGCAAATGAATATATGTACTACACATACACACACAAAGAAACCCACCCTTTCTTGGGCCATTTAATTATTTTCCCTTGCAGTCAAGGGGAAGCAGGGCAGAAAGAGGCACTGCTTGGCCAGCAGACTGAGAACATGAATCTCCACTCAGCACCCCTAAGTGGCCTGAATTGACAGGTAACCCCAAACTGTCAGCCCTCAGAATGAAGGGCACCTGACAGAGCTCCTCAACAGTAAGCTGCCTCAGCGCAACCAGTTTGAAACAGCTTTGTGTATCTATAAAGAAGGTCTGTTCTTGGTTCACTTATGAACTTAGGAGGAGAAAAGAACCAGAGCGACAAGGGGAAGAGAACGGTGGTTTCTCAACAGTGCCCTCCAGCAGCGACCGTGTGTTTGGCAGGCAGTGGGGAGTCAGCTTCAAGGGGTGCCTCCATCTGAAAGAGGCATCCACGTTTAGTCCAATGCGTTCTACTGATGCCCAACACATCCTAAAAATCAGCAGCCAGAAGGCATTGCTGCATCTGCAAAAGTGGGGTTTTTTTTTAAGTTTCCAGTGTCGTCATCGTTCCTCTTGTTTCGTTTTGACAAAGGCACCCATTTGTTTGGTGTGGGCGTTTCGGAGTTGGTCCAGCTGCCTGTGCCCCCGACGGACGAGGTATTCAATGAGCATGACATCTGTCCGGGGGATCTGGGCGTTCTTCCGGAACTCAGCCCGTATCTGAGGCAGGAAACCGGGCTTCTCTCTGCCGGCCCGAAGGAAGTTTCGGTACAGGGCGAGCACCTGTTTCTGGAGTCTGCTGTGGCGGGCCATGGAACGACGACTTGCTCTTCCAGGTTGGCGGAGAGAGACCGGCACAGCTGAGTAAGAGCTGAGAGAGAAAGAGGAGATGTCAGAACAAATGTACGTCTAGAGAAATTACGCCGTTTGGACGACAAGTCCCAGCAGCCAAGGTAGCAGAGCCCATGGTGAGGAGTGCTGGGAGTTGCGGTACAATATCCAGAGTCACAGGATTCCCCTCCCTGGGGCGCAGGATTTAAGCTTTATTTGATGAATGATTCTGAGCGATCAGCTGAACATAGCAGCCCCAGTAATTTAAAAATACTACCCCGGGGTCGTGAGCCCACTGAAGATACCAGCTACACCCACCTTTGCCAACCTGGTGCCCTCGCACCGTTTTTGACTTCAGTTCCCACAATCTTCTTCCCACAGCAGCTGGGGGGGGGCCGATGGGAGCCCGAGTCCAAACCGCTTTGGGAAAGTATCTTCTTCTCACAACTCCAGAAGTAGCGAGGAGAGTCTCGGGAGAGGTCTCGAGTACACTGACCTCGAAACGAAAAGAGGAAAGACAGCGCAGGGCCGCCGCGGCGTCTCCGAGTCTCCCGGCGACTCACAGCAAACGCATGGATGGCCCGGGGCGTTCTCAGCGGAGGGATCCTCAGAGGTGGTTTTGCCAGTTCCTTCCCCTGCGACAGAGCCCACGGTACCTGGCATTCGCGGGCGGCCTCCCACACCAAGCCCCAACTGGGGCTGACCCTGCTTAGCGTCCACGATCAGAGAGGCCCCGTTGCCCGCAGGGTGTCCGGGCCGCAAGAGCCCCCTGCTCCCGCTCGCTTGCTCTCGGCCCTGGGAGGAAGGCGGAGGCGGGCCCGGCGGGGCGCGGCCGGCCGCTCTGCCCCCGGAAGACGGCGCTCCCCCGCTCGGCTCCCGCTCCCCCCGACGGGCGACCCCGGCCGGCGCCCGCAGCGTCGAAAGGCCGTCGCCGCGCTCCACGCGCTTCCGACTGGCCCGCCGGCCGGGAAGGGGGCGTTTCCGCCAGGAGCTCCTCCCGCCTGGTCCAGGCGGGCGCGCGGGGCGGGGCGGCGGCGCTTGAGCGGGCGCGGGAAGGGGCGGGAGGGGCCTTTCCGCCCCTCGCCGGGGGACTTTCGCCGCGACCGCGGGGGGAGCGCCTCGGGAGGGCGAAGGGGTTCCGGCTGGCGGACTGGGCCTCAGTGCGTATCCTCGGGCAGCCCACCGTGGAAGCACCACAGCCCGCGGCCAGGTCGACGGCGCTCTTTGGAAGGGCGGGTGCCAGCAGGGAGAGCCGGATGAGCGCCCGGGAGCGGAAAGCCCCCGGCGCCGCATCCCGCTGCTGCGCGTGGAAGCCCTGCCGTAGCCGGGGCGCAAGGCCCCGCTGACGAGCCCCTCGTGCCCGGCCCAAGCCCTCCCCTCGGCAGCTGGCGGACCCCGCGCTACGGCTCCGCAGTGGCAAAGCGGGGAGGCGGCTGAGCGGCAGGGACTGCCTCCCATCCCGACCGCAGTCCGCTGCTCCTCGTCCTAGCCTCTGGAGCAGCAGGAAACAAGCCTGCGCCCTCCTCCACATGACATCCCTTCGAAGGGATGCCGGGGCGAGGAGGGAGCGGGCTTGCTTTCTGCTGTTCCAGAGACTAGGATGAGGAGCAATGGATTCAAACTGCGGGAAAACCTCAGGGAGAACTTCCGGAGGGCCTGAGCCGTCCAGCAGTGGCATAGGCTGCCTGAATGGAGTGTGGTGGTGTCCCCTCCTCCTTTGGAGGCCTTTAAGCAGAGGCTGGATGGCCACCTGTCGGGCGTGCTTTGATGTGGGTTCCTGCACGGCGGGGGGTTGGACCGGATGGCCCCTGGGGTCTCTCCCAGTTCTGATTCTCTAGACAAAAGGAAGAGAATGAACTACATCTCTCTCTCCCGCTCCCCTCCAAAGAGCAAGGGCCGGTCCCTACCAGCGACAGTCATAGAATCCCCACCTGTGGGAGGGGGACACAGGAGGTACTCGGGCACACACGTGTTACGTTCCGAGCCTTTGGTGTGATCCAGCAGGGCACCTGTGTTCTTTATTTACAAGAAACGAGGCTAAGAGGTGCTCCTGCCAAAGAAGCCATACTCAGCTCAGTGGATGGCACGCCCAATGGTCGGCATAAAACGGGGGTGGGCAAAGAGCAACCCTCTATGAAGCTTCTCTGGCCCTCAGCACCTCCAGAATTCCCAACAAACCACTTTTTGTATCACCCCTAAAAAGGGTGAACTGCTATTCCTGGAATCTTCCAGGAACTGTAAGGCCTCTCTGCATTGTTAACATCAAAAATACCCATTTTCCAGAACAGAAATAGATTTCTGGCCATTCTACGTGTTTTATTTTTGAATAATCCATATGACTCCCAGAGGGTCCCAGGGTATAAATGTGACACACACACACCCCGCAACCTGCCACAGTTGCCCGCCCCTGTTTGAAAACTATTCTCAGCTGGTTCACAGAATCACTTGGCATGCAGCAGCAGGCAAGATAAAAAAAAATCTCTCACACACAGGCACTCTTTTCGGGAACTTTTCTTCCCTCCCTCAAAAAATTTAATTTGTAATTATCACATAGCATCTGCCAGCCACACACACACACACACACAAAATTTCACAGTGGGGGCAAAAAAACATGGTCTTGGAAATGTCTGCTTGGATTTGCTTGTTTTGTTACATTATTAAGAGCAGGAAAGACTTCATACAAATCTGCTTCGAGAGCCACCTTCTGACACATTCTGCTTCCAAAACCCATAGGCTGGGCCAAAACCGCCCCAGCTGGTAGTCCCACCACCCCCATCTCAAGCATTTCGACTGCAAGGCAAAGTCAACTCCCACATTCTCTACGTTACTGAACTGGCACAGAGGGGGGCGTATGTCAGAACACTCAAAGGGACGTGGCATTTTCACTGAACAAACGGAGACGATCAGGGAAAAAGAAACACAACCAACACAAGTCAAGGAACACACAAGTGGCTTTCACATCTTCTCCCTCTGGCTTGCCCCAGTGGCCTCCCACGTGAAGGAGTCAGAACACAGCCGGGCACTCCGAAGCAACAGCAGCATCCATGACGCAGCTCCGCAACAGAGGCGGCCGTGATCCTCTCCGTCTCCTTCAGCCATCCCTGCCTCTTCCTACCCCGGTCACATTTCATCATCCAGTCCGTAATCCTCTTCTGGGAAATCCCCCACTGTGACGTACTGTGGCTTGACAAAGGCTCCGTGTTTTGGCTGGCACTCAAAATACCGCTTTCCCCCGACACTGCCAAGGAAAAGAAACCAGAACAAAATGCAGTGAAATTGTGTGGAAGCTCAGAGAGAACAATTTCAAGAAATGCCCAACTGGTCCAAAGTCCCTCGCTTTGTATTTTTTTTAAAATATGGATTTTTAAAATATGCTAAAATTAAACAAGACAAATGTAGTGTTGTGTATGTTCTCCAAAAAAAGATAGCGGAAGGGATGAGAGATGTAAAAGCCATGGTGGGGGGGCTCTTCTCCCCTCACCAGGAAAAAATGAGCTTTTGCAAAATTGGATCAAAAAGACACTTTTTGTTACTTTAAGAACATCAAATGTATTACATGCAATGTGGCATAAGAAGTATCATGGTTTCTATATTAAATGTATAATTTATTCATAAAAAGACCAATTCAACTGACTTACTAAAAAATTTAATTGTTAGAAATGGAGTTACAAGGTCTGGAACTGCAAGGAACACCTAAGCTATAAGGAAACTCTTTGGTTTCTCCAGGAGCAGACCAAAAGAAGAGCCAGCTTGGTGTTTTTACTTATTTAAAGTAAATAAGTGTAAGTAAATAAGTATACCCTACTCTTCAGCCACAAAGGCTCTCAGACTGGCTTACAAATTGTTAATTTGACAGTTCTTAGAGGGCATTATAACGTAACTATTTATGTTTTTAATCTTTGAGCTGGTATGGAATGCATCAATCAGCATGATCAATAAAGGAGAATTTTTCATTTAGTGACTCTGCACGATTCCCTTTCATCAGCTGTGCGCTCATTTTGTCCGTGCACCTAAGCACTGCAGGTGGCGTGCCAGAAGTTAAAACAGCCATGCTTTGATTCCTCATGCTGTAGCTGGGCTGACTCCAACTGAGCAGCCTGAGGGAGACAGAAGGCAGCGCCATTTGAAGGGAAGGATTTACCTGCCGTCGTGCTTGCCCAAAGGTTCATCATATTTGACACCAATCCAATAACCAGGTTTGAACTCAGTTAAACCTATGGGAAATGAAAAGAAGGTTCTGGTAAAGATAGTGCTAGAGATACCCTGGACTCCCAAAAAAGACAGATGAATAGGTCTTAGAGCAAACTAAGCCTGAACTCTTCCCAGAAGCCAAGGTGACTAAACTGAGCCTATCATACTTTGGACATATCACAAGAAGACGTGACTCACTAGATGCTTGGCAAAGGAGAAGGCAGTAGGAAAAAGAAGAAGGCCACATTATAGACACAATCAAGGAAGCCACAGGCCTGATGCCTAAACTGTATTTCTAAGTGCTCACATGCAGTATTAGAAATTTGCAGACAGAAGGAAAATTTAATGGGGTGGGATTCTTATTTAAAGAGCAGCTTGCCATGTGAACAGACCCAGTCAGTGAAGCTACAGCTGCCCTGTGTTTGTAAGACCTGAGTGGGGCTGCTGATGACAGAGTGACCCTCTCATTCATAGGCTGTAAGTCGAAGTGAATCTGACAACAGTTAATAACAAAAAATTGTGAAGTTGGGGAAGTTCACCACCCACTGCTAAGCATCCTTACTCAGGCACAAGTCTAGGAGGCTTTACTTAATGGTCCATGGACTGGTGTGAGTCCCTGAAGTTTCCAGGAAAGACAGGAACAATTGTAGCCAGGGGCACAAAGATGGTACTGGTCCCTGGCATATTGTGCAGAGGGACTGCCAGTCCCCCCCATCAGGCAGCTTGAAATGCATTGCTTTAGACCAGTGGTTTCCAACTTTTGATCCTCCAGAAGCTGTAGAACTTCAGCTCCCACAAACGTAGCTAGGACAGCCAAAGGTCAGGGATATGGGGAGCTGAGGTTCAAGACGTCTAAGAACCCAATTCTAAGAACCAAGAAACAGGAACCCCCTTATACTCACCAACATACATGACAGTCCCTCGTTTGTTGGGCTGCCCCGTCGCCCGCACCTCACACCTGGCCCCCACAGAAATGGCCTCTGCCAGGGCCTTCTCCTCCGCCAGCTTCTGCTCTTGCTCTGCTTCCTTCCTCAGCATTTCTTCCTTATTATACTGTCCCAACTTACTGCGCTTCATGAAGGAGCGGGCCGTGTCTGTGGACCAGAAATAAGGGTGGTACTAGCCTCTGTATGAGATATGTATTTGCAGACACCTTCTTAGAAACCCATTCTTTCCCAAATATTTCAAAATCATTCCACAAAGATAACCAAAGTACTTAACACACCACACTACAATATTAACAATTTCTATGAATACATTCTTTATGACAGGGGTGGGCAAAGTGTGGAGGGCATTTCTACCACCTTTTGGGGGACCCTGGGCCAGTTTAGTTCCAGGAGAGACCTTTTTGAAACAGGAAGTGAACACGAAGTGACTTCTGCTCACTTTCTGTTGTTAAAATAGGCCTCTCCTGAGCCTAAAATGAGCCAGAAAGGACAGAAAGCATGGCGGAAATGACTCCTTTGTCCCCTACAGGGCATTTTTGGGACAAACCATTTATTAAATAAATAAATATTTATTTTTTTGAAAAGCCAATGTCATGGGGGGAGCACAGCCCCTAAACGAAGCCCCCAACTCTCCATAGCTGCAAAACTCTCATTCTTAAAAAAACTAACAACTTAAGTCTGAACCTTTACTTCAAACATCGCCCACTTTTATGTTTTTGAAATCTACTCATAGGGACCAGAGACTTAACAAGAACTGAAAAGTGTGTCAGTTTATAAGGCTTTAGTGGTTAAAGTGAAGAATCCATTAAAAGGGATTAATTAGCTTCCTTTGAAATGATAAATGAGTTTCCTTCGAGAGAAATTTTAGTCTGAATCAAAGCCATCTGTAGCACAATGCTGACCTCTCCTATAAACTAGTTGTTCACCTAAGGAAACCAGCAATAAGAATTAAGAACATGACCCTTGATACCAGAGATCAGATATACATGCAACTTACTGCACAAACAAAATAAACTGTAAGAACATTTACAGGGCACAGACCCAGCAAGGCAAGAGGCAGACTGTAGCTTTTTCTTTGGCCCTGCCAAAATGTCATTTTCTCCCACTTAAGAGGGAAATGAACTACACCAGTGTGACAGTTCCCGAAGATTTTCACTGTTCCAGGAATGTGTTGGGGAAAGAGGAGGGCTTTGGATGCTGAGATGCCACAGACTTCCCTTCAGCCACAGGTAGGAAGCATGTGAGGCCAGCTCTCTAATCCCAGGAAAAAGGGCAATAAAAGAATATATCAGACTGCTTAGGATACCCTCCTGGGAACCAAAGGATTGCAACCTCAAAACACCATTTCTGGGATAAGATCACATTTCTCTCGCAATCACACTTTCATGTTGATGATCCCACCTGTTCTCTTGTCATATTCAGCATCCGCCAGCTCAAATTTCTCCACCCTTGACAAATCTTCATACTCCCCAATGGTCGCACCACTTCTGTCAATAACCTATATATAGATCCAAAGAGAACAGTTGTCTTGTGTTACTGGTATTTTATTAAAAAAAATACAGGAGAAGAGCAGTAGTTGGAACACCCCCATGTCACTGGTGAAACCTCCCTCAGTTTCACAGCTGCCTCAATTGCGATAAACCTAAGTTAGATCTTTTGTTTTGCCTCTTTAAGGGATTAATTTATATACATTATACACTGATGTATATACTGCCAGGAGCAAATGTATCCATTAAATGTTCCATCAAAATTAAGAGGACACAGTGGCTAGCATCCTATTCAAATTTATGGGATCCTAAGCTGAGCTTATGATCTTGTAATTTTGGGGATTCACATGTCATTTACAGTCATTAATGACTGAATGTGAACCCAAAAGCTGACCTCTTAAGCTAGGCAGCACCCTAACTGAAGGGCTTCCAAGGTGCTGCAGATCAGGGAGCTGTGGAGTGGTGATTGCAACACACTTTTACAAAACAGAAATAAGCTTGACAGTGCATTAATTTGTTAGTCTGTTCCTCTGAAGACCAGAATTTGCCAATGCTTGTCTCCCTGGAAAATTAAGTAGATCATCATATTTTTTATTTAGCCCATCTAACATGATTGATTGCGATATAACAGCCTAGACAACTGTGGGTGAATATAGAAAAATGGAAAAATACAGTACTGGGAAATTTTCCACCCCACATCTTTACTGGTTTCCAGTACTGGCTACCAATATTTCATTGGATAACTCAAGAAGCTCCTCAGCCATATGAGTGAACTTTTGGCTTCTCTCTTGACACACACAGCTCAGCACTCACGTGAATCCTGCACCCGTCATCAATGGGGTAAGACCCCAGCAAGGCCTCATCGCTGTCCAGCTTCATCACAAACTTGTCGTCTGCAGTGTAGAGCTCCAGGTCCATGCATGATGCCGGGCTCCCCACAACCAGTTCCAGCTTACACTGTTTGAGACAGACAGAGCCCATCAGAAGGGGGTAAAGAATAATCCCTGTAGACAAAGGGTAATGTCACCACTTCCCTTTTCACTGCCTTCACCAAGATCAATAATGGAGTTACTGAACACCCTTGGTAACAGTGGGGATGTCAGCAGCTGACATTCAAGGCAAAGGGAAGCCAGGGTCAGCAACAAAATGCCTTGGGCCTAAGATGGCTGTGTTCAGATGTGCTTCTTAGCCTTCTACAGCTGCCATCCTATGTGATAACAGAACCTACAGGGGGTGCATCCGAGTCCTGGAGAGAAAAAAAAGGTGGAACAATGGTGATGTTCCTGTTCTGTGCTTTCCAGTCATTTTCAACGTATGGTGACCCTATCATGGGGTATTCTTGGCAAGGTTTGTTCAGAGTGGGTCTGTCATTGCCCTTCTCTGAGGCTGAGAGAATATAACTAGCCTAAAGTCAATCTGTGGGTTTCCAGGGGTCAGTGGGGATCCGGTATTCAGCAACTATATCATGCTACCTTGTTGTTGTTATTGCTGCTGCAGTATTGGCCCACCCATCCTTAATTTGCTTGACAAAATGGCTCTCTAAGGCTCTAAATCCCTGGTTGCTGAACAAAGCTCTGAAAGCAACCAGCTTTCAGAGCTCCAGAACCAACTGGAGCAACCAGCTGATCACTCGTGTGATGCAGTCTGCAGAACTCATAGCACATTGTGTTAAAAAAGAGGTTATGTGGTACCAATAACACAGGTGGAAAGGTTCATGAGCCAGGTGAATGTTGTCAGCAAACCCCTAACCTCAAAATGTCACGCTAGTTTCTCACTGCCAGAAAAGTGGGGGGGGGGATGCTGTTAGGAAACAAAAGCCAGCCTTTGGCATATGGCCACATGCTGCATTCATGACAGGGAGGAGAGGGGGCGCCAAGCATAAGAGCTGGTTGGCTGGCGCACTCAGCTGGGCACAGGCTGCCAGCTGACAAGCCGCAGTTAATCCCAGTTTGGATGTGTGGCACACAAAAGGATTTGCTGTTGACAGAGTGTTTGCTGGTGGATGGGCAGCTCAAAATGGTGACCTCCCCCCTCCCCATGATGCTCTGCCATGCACCAGAGGACACGGGGATGTATTAAAAACGGCCAGAAAGTCAAGAGACACCATTCTGATCCCACCTGTCCTGGGATGAAGATGGAAGACAGAGAAGCAAACTTGGAACTTGAAGCAAGCAGGGGACAGATACTGGGATGGCACCAAACAGCAACTTTTGCAAATGAAGGGGGGTGGCAAGTTAAAGGGTGCCATTTGGAGGGGCACTGCATGGGTACCGCATCCATGTGAAAATCTGTATGATTAAGAGCATGCCACGCAGTCCAAAATCAAGCAGGGAAGGACAAACTCCGCCGTCTTCCAGGACCCAAATAGGATGCATTTTCCTGCAAGGAATTCCATTTTTCCCCACCACACTGGTAGTAGGGAAATCTGCCTGTATGGCCATGCCCCTCAGAAAGTAGAAGAAGCCAATGCTCTCCATCCTTAGAGATACTGCAGCTTGTGGGTACGCTAAGCACGCAGCCTGCAGTTGGCTGTCCCTGCAAAGCAGCAAAGGAGCAGGCCACTATCGGCAGGGCAGAAATTTGTTTTTCTGTTGCAGGACTCTCCCTGCAAGGGCTGCATGACAGAGCAGAACCCCATACTAACACAACTCGTACATCCCTGGTACCACAGCAGAAACTGTGTCAAGCTGAAATGTTCTTTTGGTGGCACCAACAATGTGGGCATTTAAAAAATTTTGAAAATGCTTTTAGAAAATTTAATTTATGACAATAAACAATAAATCGACATAACTAAAGAAGACCAAAACCCAAAAGAACAACGCAGCCAACCAAGCATCAAAAGTTTTGATTTTAAATTCAATTCTGTCCCAAAAATGATTACTCAATAGTCCCTTAACAGCATAATTAGATTAAATAAATGAGACCCCAAATGTTCATTGATGGGATGGTGGACTGCAACTGATTCTTCTCAGACACTGATGAAATAATGCAGCAAAATGTTTTTGTTTTTTTAAAATCCCTTCTAGCCATTTGGATTCTACAAGTCAGTTTTTGTGCAAGAACTCCTCACACTTAGCCCAACCAGTAACAATGTGCAGGATCTTTCATTGTTTTCCATCTTTGTGTGATTTCTAGCCATGCAGACCCCAGCAGTATAGCGACAAGCTCTTAATGCATAACATTTACATTTCATTCTTCAAAAACACTTAATAATAACACAGATCTCAGCCCCCTCAAAAGCAGTAAAGCATTTGGGCTCAATGCAACTTTACAGTCTATTTGGTGCCAACCTTTCCCTGAAGTGAATACTGATTTGCCATACATGCAAAAGGAAGAATTAGGTAGCAGAGGCCCAAATCAACAGCTTGCAAATTCTTACACTGGTTGTTAAAAACACTAACCAAGCCTCTAGACCTCATGGTTGCAAAGATACAGATTAACCTTGAATGCATGCAGACAACAAATTGAGGAATCTTAACAATGTCCAGGACTGAAACTTAACAGGAATGCTACGGGTAAGCTTCCTACCTGACAGGGGATGTTTTATGGGGTCCAGCTGGACCAGCAATGCTGGAATTCTGGCTAGTGCATCAATGTGGGGAAAAAGGATAATTTGAGTGAGACTGGTCACAGCGATTAGAAGGGAGAAGACCATCAGGTCAGTGTTTTGTCCAGACCTGGTTGGTGCAAGACTTTACAGGGGATACTATGTGTGTCAAGGAAACAAACGTTTGTGAGACAAGAAGTGGATCAAGACTGAGGGAGAGCTTTGGTTCTGTCTCCCTTACTTGCATTGAGGTGTCACGGGATGTATTTGGGGCAGGAAGAGACCATTAGAAGATTGGAGGAAAGTCAGAAACCCTTAGGCATGGATGGGAGGGCATTCTAGTACTTCTGCCTGGGAGGCTCTTCTTTCTTGGGAGGGGGGCAAAGACCACCTGAATGGGGCAGGGAGGAGAAATGACAGGACTATATACATGTTAAAAGGAAGTACAAGCGCATCTAGTTTTTACAGGAGGAATGGAAGGAATCCAAATTCTGTCTCTTTGGGGGCATTATTTATGGGAATAAAGCCATCTTTGTTTTATCCTATAATAAAGGGCATCAACACATCTTGTAAGGAGGCTGATCAAAATTTAATTTTCTTAAGAAGATCCAAATCCTTCCTCTTAGGACTGGGAGTTTGTATTTGCTTCTTTAAAAATTGTATTCTCCCATTACGAAGAAGGAACAATGTTTTTTCTTTTTCGTCTTCTGTTCTTGTGACAGGGGAAGCCAATTTCCACCCCTTTAAGGCAAAAAGGCTTTATTTAATACAAAATGTATCGTCCTTTCAAGGAAGGGAAAAAGGACTCCAAATTGCATCTCTTTGGAAAGAGGAGCTACTCCTTTACAGATTAAGGGGGTACATTTCTAAAAACTAGAGGAAAGCAATGCCTCTTCCTGTGCAGAAGAGGAAGCATTCTAACTCCATCTTGGGCAGCGGAAGGAATTTTTATTTATTTTTGTCAAAACTTACTGTCCCATGATTGGAAAGGGGCAGAAGCCATGTTTCTTCCTAGCGTGCAAAGGAAAGGACGATTCAAATTCCATTATCTTTGCAATTCATTTGTTACAAAAAAATTATTTACTTCTTTGTTTGGGGTGGGGAAGGAAGACCTTTTATCTATTTACTTACCTACCTACCTACCTACCTAAATAAATAAATAAATCTATAAAATTTTATCTCTCTATATAAATAAATAAATACATAAATATAAATATATAAAAATTTTATTGTCCCATAAACGGGAAAGAAGCAAAATGTGGGGCAATTCAGAGCCTCTCTCTTTGGAATTCACTTCCTTGTCGCTAAAAAATTATTACGGAAATCACCATTATTTACGTTTTCATAATTGGGGGGGGGGGATCTGTCCCCTAGAAAAAAAGGGGCTGGGTGGGAAATTAAGGCTGTGGGGAGGTGAGGGAGGAATACAATTTTAAAAAGGGGGGTCTATAATTTTATATGACCATAATTATGGGGGGAGGGGGGGTTTCCAGATGAGGAAGGGTCTCTCTTCACCCCTCTGGAGGCACTGCAAGGGACGGGAAGGATACAAGGGGGGGTCCGAAGGGGTTCTCGTTTAGGTCGGGGGGTCTCTTTTCCGTTTGAGGGGGCGACAAATTTGGGGGGCTGGACGCCCCGCCTCCCGCCTTTACCTTGAACTCGGCGATGGTGAGCCCGCGGGCGTATCGCTTCAGGGCCCGGAAGGAGTTGAGGCTGCTGCTAATCGACACCGACACCACGGCGGGCGTCCCCGTCACGCTCATCCCGGCCCCCCAAAATCGCCTCAGCCGCCCCACGCCTCGCGCCCGGCCGCGGCCGCCTCGCCTCAGAGTCCCCTCACGGGCCGCTCCCGCCGCCCAGCCAATCCGCCGCCAGTCGCTGCGCCACTCAGCCAATCACCGCCTCTTGCCCCGCCTCCGTTAACCCTCCCGACCAATCAGCATCAAAAGCCTCGCCAAAAACCCCACACACACACACACACCCCGCAGCCGCTTATGCTGTATTAATTTTCCTTACTCTCTCGTCATTTCTTTTTTCCTTCTTCCCGCCTCTCCTGCCAATCTTTTTGAAGGCATGTAGGCTATCGGCCAATAGAACGCTGGGTTGTGTCAGGAAGGAGCACTCTCGACCAATGGGAGGACGGGATGTAGGAGGAGGCAAAAATGTGAAGCCAGGGAAAGTGTGGGGAAGTTTTGCTGTCTGCATTGGGCGGTGTGAGGAACAATTGGGTTTCTTTTAATAGGAAAATGCTGTGATTGATGATGATGAAATAATAATAGCGATAATATTAGTGATGATTAATAATAGTTCTGGTAACAATCAAAATGCTGATGATATTTTTGTGTTTATTTCATGAAATAAATGCAATGGTTCATAAACACAATATCAAACTAGGAAGCAGGTCTCTGCCCCAATCAGCCTGCAATCTAAAGTTTGATAGGAGGAGAAGGAAAAAGAAAGAAAGAAAGAACGAAAGAACAAAAGAAAAGAAAGGAAGGAAGCAAGCAAGGAAGGAAGGCAGGAAGGGGGTAAATGGGGACAGAAGTGACCCATCGTTAGTTATACTGTGGAACCTGGGCTTAAAGGGTTGAAGTCCAAAGACTTTTTGATTAGGAAAGATTATGGCCATTTCTGCACTGCACTGTTATAGTGCTATTATTCCACTTTCAACCTCCTATGGAATCCTGGAGTTTGCAGTTTAGCCTCAAAGGCTGAAAATGGAAAGATTGAAAGTGGAATAATAGCACTATAACAGTGCAGTGCAGAAAGGCCCTATGAAATAATCTACTCCTGTCCACTTATAAACTCTCCTGTCCTTTCCCAGTGTAGCTGCAGTCCTCGCAGTTACTGAAAAGAAGAATGATATTTTTTTTCCCAGCAACTGTGTTTTCTTATGATGCCCTGTTGTAATCCAAGCTATTTCAAGGAGGCCTGGTCTTAAGTTAGCAAGATCCATTAGCTTTACAGAAGACCTGCTCCTGGTGGAATTGACGCCGTGTAGAAATCTGTGTGAGATACATAACACTGCCCTCTCTCTCTCTATTTTTTGGAGGGGGTCCTCTTGAATGTGTTGCTGTAAGATGGGGAGGAAATCATGCCGCCTTCCAGATGTTGTTGGAACACAGATCCCAGTGGCTATACTATTACCATTAATGATACAAAATGTTGGAAACTGCACTCCAACAACAGCCATTTCCGCACTAGATTGTTATAGTGCTATTATTCCACTTTCAACATCCTATGGAATCCTTTGCAAAGGCCCTTCCCTAAACTGCAAACCCCAAGATTCCATAGGATGTTGAAAGTGGAATAATAGCACTGTAACAATCTAGTGCGGAAATGGCCAACATCTGGAGAGATGCACAATTCCCACCCCTGCCATACAGACTGCTGTGAAGAGGGACGGCCACTAGAGGAAGTAAGACTGCCATAAATGCACCAGTCATGTTCTTTTGTATCTGGGGCCCGTGATTCATCCGGTGCAGTTGCTTCAAACAGGACTGAAACATTTTCATCCGCCCCTCTGTTGGGGATTGCAGATTTACTCCTTAAAAATATTTTGACACCCTCTCCCCTAATTAACCGGTCATCAGAGTTCTCGATGGCCAGCACTTTTTTTTTTTTTTTTTATTACTAGCGCATATAAAAAGTCTCCAAGTCCTGCCACCATCATAGAAGAGGACCCCTGGCATTAAGGAAAAGGGGAATGCTTCCTCCTCCAAAAAAAGATGCCAGTTAGTGCAACACCTGTCAGAGTCTGCACATATATTTTTAAATGCTCTTTTCCCCTGTTTTTCTTCCCCCGTACACAAACCCTAACAAAATAATTGAACCCACCTATTCATTGATTCTGAACGCTTTTGTTCCACCATCATCCTGCATTTTGACAGAATTTTACAAGGAAATCACAGGGCATGACCTGTTTCCAAACGTTCTGAGTCCCCCACCCCAATTTCCTAGTAGCAGCACTTGGGACATCTACTTTGTGGGGACTTCGGTTCCCAATTCCCCACCCAACCTCTCAGATTGGGGTGAGATACGATGGTTCTTGTGGTTTCTTCCAGCTCTAGGATTCTGTGATTCTGTTCTGTGATAATAACCGGAGGTGGAGGTAGGTTGACAAGATGTCTCATGGCTTTCTTTTCTTTTTTTTCCTTGCCCACCGCCTGCATTCTCTTGCCCAGGAGCCTTTTGCACCATCCAGCTATAGCCCTATGACTCCAATTTAACTGTCATGGCTCCATGCTATGGAATCCTGGGATTTGCAGTTTAGCAAGGGACATCTGGAATTCTCAGCCAGAGAGCTCTAGCGTCCCACCCATCTATGCTCCGGATGCCACAGCATTTGCAGCTGTGGCATTAAAATGGAATCGCAATGCTCTAATTGTGTAATGATCCCAAAGAGAAAATGCCTGATTCTGGCTGATAGTGATGCCAGGGGAATTGTTAGCCCTTCTTAGTTTCTACACACAAACACACAACATATCTTATGCACCTAGACAGTAAACACAGTCCCTTTCTTTCAAAATATCTTGGTAGTATTTTGCTACTCTCAGTGGGAATTCTTAGGCCCACACCACCGTTTTGTCAGCCGCATCTGTTTGTCCCTTGGGTTGATGGCTAAAACGAGGGCCATAGGAGTCACCATTCTGTAAGGCAAGGCTTGATTTCATGACTGAGCAGAACGTCTAAGAAAAACTAAGAATATACATCTCCACCAGGTTAATGTTGACTCAACAATTTGTTGAGGCACCTTTCTGCATCTGCAAGTCCCTCCAACTTCTTCTTTCTTTTAGATAATTTTTTTTTAAAAAGTCATTAGATTTGGTTTTGAGAACCATGTGGGTAGCCCTCTTCCCCGCCTCCTTCCCCCATCACCGGGGGGACCCCCAACGGCAACGTTTCCAGGGCAGAGGGACCCCCCTTGCCCTCCTGCTTCATAAGACACTGTCCACCTTGTATGTTCTCTTCACGCGGGCAAAGGGACCCAGCGCCTCTTTAAAAATAAAGTCCCAAAGAACGCGGACCCAAGAGCTGTGGTAGGGAAGGCTGTCATAATATTCAGCGGCAATTTTCTTCACCTACAAGGACACAAAAAACACAGGGGAAAAAATTCAGGGCCAAACAGCAACAAGGAGAAGAAAGGCTTCCATCGGTTATAACCACTCTCTCCAGACCAGAGCAGGTGGAATGAACTGAACTGAAATTTCTGGGATTAGAGGGTGGGCTGAGGGGTACCCTAACTCACAAACCTAGTTGTTCCCTCCATGTACATTATCAGAAGCCGTCCAACGTTTCACAGACGAAACCCCGGAGATACGCGGCCAGGTAGCACCAAAGTCAAGACGGCAAAAGGTATTAACGAGAGAGGCTACAGCAGCAGTTTGCTTTTGCTTGAGCCGGCAGGGAAGGACGAGATTCAGCCTCCTCTGTTCTTCCCCCTTTTGCCGAGCTAATTCACTGTGAGCGACTTTTGCATTTTGAACTCAGTTTACGGCAGTTGAAATAAGCTGAGGACAAAGGAGGAAAGTGGGAGAGGGAGAGAAAAACTGGGACGTTTTAAAAGCAACTGAGAACAGGGTTTTAATCCAGATTGTTCCTGGCAATGGTCGCCCAAAGGACTTTTTCTTCAGCTGACCCTCGACTGTGGAATGACCTGCCGAAAGAGATCCGACAGCTGAATGCACTGTCCAAATTTAAAACAGCATTGCAGACCAGTCTCTTCCAACAAGCCTATTCAGATTACTGGGAATTGGGAATTTTAACTACTAATTTTAAATATGCAATGACTGCTTTAATAACTATTTATATTATGTATTCTTTTAAGTGGATATCATGCATTTTAACTATTGCTTTAAACTGATGTTCGGTTTCTAACTGATGTTATATGCTGTGTGTTAATCTGCTGTTATTCCCAGCTTTGATCCATGGGGAGGGATGGGTAAGAAATATCATTAATCTTATTATTAAATTTCATTTGGGATCAGAGTTTTTATTTTTTTGGGGGGGGGGCAATGGCCTTATTAACCCCCCCTTTCCCATAGCTGCACACTTGAACAGAGCTTAATTATCACCACATTAACAGAAAAGGTGTGACCACACCACATCCATCCAGCAACCCACTGTTTTAACTCTGTTTCTCTTGCGGAAACAACAACCACAATGCCGCGTTGTTCTTACGGGCTCCGGCACAGAAGCAACGGAAGGAGTGCTTTCTAAGAAGCCAGCCAAAACAAAAACCCAAATTGGTTCTTGTGGGTTTTTCGGGCTTTGAGACCGTGTTCCGGTTGTATTTTCTCCTGACGTTTCGCCTGCATCCGTGGCTGGCATCTTCAGAGGAAAAAACCCAAATTATTGGGCAGTCATGATTCAAAGTGAAGGGCATGGCAGCCTGCCAGCACGGAAGTCTTCACCCCTCAGAGGCAGGTTCCCATAGCGGAAGACACCGCATCTCCCTTTAGGATGCGCTCACCCAGGGATGAAGGAAGAGCTCCAGTCTCACCATGACGGGGGCCATTTCCGCACTAGCCTGTTATAGTGCTATTATTCCACTTTCAACACCCTGTGGAATCCTGGGGTTTGCAGTTTAGGGAGGGGCCTCAAGGCACTTTATAATAAGTCTACTTATTATAAGTCTACTTATTATAAGGCTCAAGGTCCCTCCCTAAACTGCAAACCCCAGGATTCCACAGGGTGTTGAAAGTGGAATAATAGCACTATAACAGGCTAGTGCGGAAGTCCCCTGGGAAGACAGCAAGAGTCAAAGAATAGCCCAAACCCAATCGCCACATCTAAAGTAGGCCCATTAAAGAAATGGGGTGTTTGTAAGTGCTGACTTATTATAAAATGCCATTAAATATACACGTAGATTCAGTAGCTATTGGATTTAGGCCAGCGTGGATATTCGGCACAGTTCCCAGTGTCGCTTGTTGGGTTTTTGTTATTTCTTACCACCACCACCCCATACCTTAGAGTGGATAATTCAAAGCCTGATAAATATAACTTGGGAACTGCTGGCAAAATACTTAAAAAATCTTAAAATACTTAAAAATGCTTTTAACAAACAACAGCTCTGAAATGTAACAAGGAATATATTTCTTGTTGTACTACTAAGGGAAAAAAAGCAACAAGGACAGGTGACACCCAATAGAAGGGATTTAATGAAGAGAGAAGGTTTCAGGGTGTTGAAAAAAAACATTTTATTCTTCCCATAAGCCCAGCGCATTTCAGCCTAGTCATATTTAATGTCCTTCTTCAGAGGAATGCAACCTTAAAACTGCTGGCAGGGATTTGAAAAAGAGTGTTTCCCGAGCTTATGCTAGGCATAAAATAAAAGGAATAAAATCATCTTTTTTCAATCCCCTGGAGAAAGGTTGCACAGATAGAAAACATTTTGCCACAAAACAATATAATTTTGTGCAAAATAAAAAAAAAGTACATTTTGCACAAAAATGCAACGTTTTGTCTCAAAAGGTTGTTTTTATGCTAGAATATTATTCTGATGGAAACAATGCCAACACAAAAACCAAGGATTTCTGCCTAAACTTTTTTTTTAAAAAAAGAAAAAACTGAAATATAAAAATAAACACTGAAAAATATTGGGGGGAAAGCCCTCTCGTAGTGTGGCTGACCTGGGAGAACACTTCTGAAATTAAAAATTTTGCTTGCATGTGAGAACCAAAGATTTACGCCCATGCTTCTGTGTGAGGGAACGGGAGGTTTGGAATGGCATCTTACCTGTGGCAACCTGCTTCCGGGAATACTGGGGAAGTCATGGTGTTCCATGTGGTAGCCCACGTTGAAGGTGATCCAGTTCAAAGGACCGTAGTAGGAGACAGTGTCATGGCCCTGGACGTACATGTAGTGTTCGGCGATAAAGTGCCCCGAGATCGGATGAAGGCCCATGGCTAAGATGGAGCCAGCGACCATGTAGACCACCGACTTGGCTCCCCAAAGGTTGTAGATGAGAAGATCGTAGGCCAACTGAACTGCGATGTTGAGGATCTCCATTTGGGAGAAGGGCTTGGGGTTGACACAGAGCGGCCGCAAGACGTAGAAGGCGGGTTGCAGAATAAGCCAAACCACCTTTCGCAGCGGGGAGTTGAAGAAACGGCCCTCGAACGCGGTGGGGACGTCGACGTCCAACCCGTCCCCCGCCAGGTAGCGGTGATGGTCGATGTGGTATTTTTTGAAAGAGGTAGCGTAAGGGATTCCGATGGGAAGATTGGCAAACATGCCAAAGAAGCGGTTCCATCTGGTAATTCGGTTGCCGAAAGCCACATTGTGGGAGATGTCGTGGATGGCCAGGGTCATGGAGTGGTTGATGCAGCCGCCAAAGGCATAGGCCCAGAAGAAGATCCATTTCCAAGGCAAGTCCTTCACCAGGTAGGAGGCCACCACCTGAGTCAGCACCATGAAGGTCACCACCCACTTCAGGTGAGGATCGGGGCCCATCAGCTTCTTTATCTCGGGATATTTGGCTGGGTTGGAGCAGGAGACCAGAAAAAGAGGTTAGCTGGTGGAGCCAAGAGTGGATCACACGAGATTGATGGGAAGGCTGCAGTGTTGGAGGAACCCCGCTGAAGAGAGTGAGACTTATTTTTCAAGTGCAGGCATACCTCAGTTAACAGAACCTCTTCCCCCAAGCCCCGCTTTTCTTGCTTGTCTTATGTCTAGCTGGAAAGTTTACAGCAGCCTTGGCATTTTGATGATGGTGATGGAGGGCTGGAGGAACACAGACCATGTTGGGTGGCAGCAGTGTATCCGCAGCAAGCCATGCAATAAAGGCCTGAACTGGGAAAGAGCAGGATCCTTTTCTATTGCAACTGTGTGCCTGCCTACAACAGGCTAGCTAAACGGCAGCTGCCTCTGGAACCCTGTGCTGAGAATGCATGAAGAGCAAAAGAGGGAGAAAAGGGAAGGAAAACCCATAAGCCTCACTAGCTCCTTCCAGCCTTTGAAGCAGCACAGATGTATTAGTTTGGCCACCAAAATGGAAATCAGGAGAACAGTGGAGGCTGCTAAAGGAAATCATCCACTGCTGGAGTACAAAGTGCTTTTGTATTTGGACTCCAATTTGCAACCACTGAAGGAAGCTGAGGACCAAGGGGAAAAGTGGGAGGAGGAGAAGAGAGAAACTGGGATGTTTTCAAAGCAGCTGAGGAAACAGATTAATCGGGATGTCCCTGCCAATTTGGGACAGTAGGAGAGTGGGCATGAAAATGTCATAAAACAAAGATGGAAGGAAGCAAGGAGTAGACAAAATTGGAACCATCAGAAAATTTCCCACCAGCCACCAAAGGCTGGGGGCCTCTGCTCTGGTGAATAAAGGTGAGGCAGTCAGGAAGCAGGGGAACATTCTGCAAATTTTTCCTCCACCCACATCCCCGCTTGGCCCTGGGCAGAAATGTAAAGCTGTCCGCCAGCGTCCCTGCCTTGAAGCTATTCTGAGAAGTTGCAAATGTTCCCCACCCATCCACACAACCATGCAGCTGCCTCTTTTGTGCACGACCTGGGGACATCCCATAATTATGCCACAAAAGCTAGAGAGCAAATTTTTGGAATTCACAAAATTCTGCAAGTGATCTGAGCAGGACTGTCCACTCTTATGGATTAAAGTACTTTGTTATATGGTGGCCTCAAAGTGTACGGCACATTACAGAGATTGGGAAATGATTTTTTAAAGTAATTAGCTACATATTTCATTCCTTTGTGCAAAGGTAATTATTTGCTGATTGTAGTTATAATTTTAAAAAGTAACAATTTCCTTCATTTTATCCAAAAGCACCTAAAATAGTTAATTTTTCAGAGAAAAAAAAACACAGCAGAATGCTAACAGCTACTGGGCATGTGTCACATGCCTGAGCTCTATCTATGAATATAGTTTTTATGGGTAAACAACTCCTTGATTTCTGGTGAGTTTAGATTCATGCTGGGGTTGCATTCTTGGATTTGCAATGTAAAGTCAGACTGACGTAAATGGAGCCCATTCCATAGGATATTACTGGAGACCAGTGGATGCGTTCTGAGAAAGCTGAAGTAGCCACAGTGGATGATTTTACTCAACCTGTCAGCGATTTTGAAAAGGATTACATCAGAAAACATCAGAGTTTATCCTTCCCAGGCTAGAAACAGCCGTTCCTTCCTGACAGCAAGATCCCAATTGCTCAGCATCGGCCCAAACAAGCAGGGGAAGCCCCTTCTAGCCACACCAAAGTCCCAAGATTCCAGTTTTCCTTCCTCCTTCCAAGCAGACAAAGGAAACCCTCTTCCTCCAAAGGATAGTGAGAATCACGTGTCTTCTTCCCCCTCACGCTATCCCCTTCTAAGCAGAGAAAGGAAATCTCTTCCTTCCAGCAATGCCAAAACTTTCCTCCCTTCTGCACTGTGGCTGAGTCTTCCATTTATTGACTCCTTTCCTTCTGGAGAAACAATGTAAATTTGAAATGTTGTAAATTGGGACAATGAAGATGGTCTTGCATGTATAAAAGTAACTAAAACTGATACAGTTGCATCACAAAAAGGATATTACCCCTTGATCTGTTATAACTGTCACGTGACTTGGTCATATTCTTGTTACTTTAAAAAAATCCATTATTTGTAATTTTGTGTGCATTTGCATGTGTGCGTGTACGTACCTTCAAGTCGCCTGTTGACTTATGGGGACCCCGTGAATTTCATAGGGTTTTATCAAGCACGCTATGCTACGAATGCCAACAAGTTTTTCTGAATTCTGGACCTAAGGACTTTAGAGGCTGAATTTCAGCAATGGCCAACTCTGATTCACAGTGAAATGTATTTATTGAATGTAATAGAATCAAATAATAAATTGTAATATACAAGATTACCACAGCAAGGATACTCAATGCCCTAGAATGGGAAGACACCCCAGCTGGATGATTGGCTATTTAAGATGTTAGATATGATGGAAATGGAAAAGATTATGGTATTAATCAAAGAGAAAACATTGCCGGAATTTGAAAAAGAGTGGGAACCAATTATAGAACACGCTAACAAACGTCCTTATATATTTTTGTACATATTACCTTAAGAGGACAATTATGGGATTTGAGGATTAATGGTGGAAGGTTTAGTAGAATTGCTATTAATGAGAATAAGTTATTGGAATGAAATGTAAATGTAAATCGAAGGTTAAAATTTATAAATGGTAGACATAGGGGGCTAAGAAGAGGAGGGAATGTGGTTTAAATTCATTGTATGTTAAAATGTATACGTATATGCATAAGATTTTAAAATATAAATAACAACAACAAAATACATTTCTTTCCACCCACATCCACCTTCAAAGGAATGCTCAGTCTGTCTGGTGAAGCAAGTTTGTGCTCCGTGGATGCTTGGGCTAAAAATAATTCGCTCATCTTGATGATGGCACTGAGCTTTCTGCGGTTGTTTAAGCGTGGTGAATTTTGTTGTCGTTGTCGTGTGCCTTCAAAGCATTTCTGACTTACGACGGCCCTAACGCAAACCTATCACAGGGCTTTCTGGGGCTGAGAACGTGCGACTTGCCAAAGGTCACCCAGTGAGGTTCATGAATATAGCCTCTAATTATCACACGGTGTAATGAGTTGGAGTGGCTTAGCGCGGACAAGACAAGCCTGAAGACTGGGGTGTAGCTACAATCAGGGGCAATATGAGGACATTTTTCCCTGATAAGAACTCTCATGAAATTGTTCTTGGCCATTTCTGCACTAGCCTGTTATAGTGCTATTATTCCACTTTCAACATCCTATGGAATCCTGGGGTTTGCAGTTTATGTTGAAAGTAGAATAATAGCACTATAACAGTCTGGTGTGGAAATGGTCCTTGAAACCATACATTTCTAGTGTTGCAGAGAGTGAGAGGTTGAAAATCGCTCACACCTGAACTCTGCTGTTTGCTGTTTTCCCATTCCCTCGGTCCCTTTGCCTCAGCCCTTTTCTTTGGGTGCCTAAACTCTATCTCCATTTGACTGACGGGATTTTAAAATTGCAATCGTCTCTCCGCATTTGTGGGTTTGATTTTCGTGGACTTGATTATTTGAGAGTTTCTTCAGCCTCTGCTCCTCCCCGCCCCATCTCAGGCTCTTCTTTGCTAAGCGAAATTTGTCTCTCCGTGGCTCTTACCAGGCTTCACGACCTTTTAAAAACCCACCCCGGTCCTCCTCTTCTTCCACCAGCCTTTGCCTGGCCAGCCCCATTTCTCAGCACAACGAACCCTCGTCTTCTGCCCCCCACCATACACCCAAGGAAGGCGATGGGCAAGAGAGAGGAAGTGTAGGGCCACCATGCCAACCTACCCCCTTTCCCTCTCCTTTCCGTGACCTGGTTTGGACCCTGGGTGCCTGGTCTCCCCCCCCCACACACACACCTCTGCCCCGTGCCCACAGACACACACAAACACATTTTGATGTTTGCAATTTTTCCACTTTTGCAAGGGTCCTACGCCCCTAACCCTAGCCAATGTGGAGGGCCAACTGTGTTGCAATGCTAGACATTTGGGAACTAAAGAGATGTGTTGTTGGGTCAGTATTCCTACTTGGGACACAATGCCGTTATTCTGTACCCTCCCCGGCCATAACTTCCTTCTGCAAAATGTTCTTCCCTTCCCTGCAGACTCTCACATTCCATACCATACGAAGAGCGACGGCTGGGGAATCACATCTTGCTTTTATAGGATGTGTACCTAACACAATGTTCACGTGCTGCTGGAAAGTCCTCACTTATACCTCCAACTGTTCCAGTTTGGAAGGAACTGTTCTCATTAAATCTCTGTCGTCTCACTTTTTCAGCGGCTTTTAAAATCCCCCACGTTCTCTCTCCGACTGCCACTTTCCCCTTTTGTCTTCGGTTTACTTCAGTCGCTGCAAACTGAGTTCAAAGTGCAAAAGTAGCTCACTCTCAGGTGGCTCAGCCAAGGGGAGAGCAGAGGAAAGGGGAAGCTTCCTTTCCCCAGGAGGCTTAGGCAATGCCAAATTGCTGCAGTCTCTCCAAGCTTGCCTCTTCTCCCTCGTTTACGACTTCCGCCGTCTCCAAGACTGATTCGGCTACACGCGTCCAAATCTTCATCTGAAAATTTTTGGGAGACCCAGGGGGCTCCTGGTTGCCTCCAGGTTTTGATTCCAAGACCCCACCCCGAAAATCATGGATGCTCAAGTTCGATTAAGTACAATTGCATCCCTTATATAAAATGGCAAAATCAAAGTTTGCTTTTCGGACTTTTTGGGGGGCATATTTTCAAGCTGTGGTTGGTTGAACCCACAGATACAGAATCGACTGTAGGCAGTGTTAACATACACGCAACCACAGCAAACCACCTCGGAGTATATCTTGTCTTAGAAACCCAGTGAAATTAATAGGGTCACTGTAAGTCAACAGGCAAGGTGAAAACACACCCTTTCTTTTCAACATTTTAAGCACGGATGCATCCCTCTAGCTTGCCCCATGGAATCAGATGGTGAAGGGCCCCACCCGGTGAAACTTGAAGCTCCTGTTAGATGTTTAAAGACACATGAACTCCCCGCTCCCAAATAACTTCATCAATTTGCAGGTTGCCGTTTGTTTGCTCATATTCACAAAGGACAGACATCGCTGGGTGTGGTGGGAGGTCATGTGTATTGTGAGCTTGGTTGCTACGGTCAGAAAAAGAAATACAGTACAGCCTTTGAATTGTATCTTGCTTGCACTGGCCTCGTGTCTGCCACATCGGCACTCAAAACTTGCCAAGGCATGCCCAGTCCTTCAACTCCTCACTCCGGATCAAGACTCAGGGCCTTTCTGCACCACACTGTTCTAGTGCTATTATTCCACTTCCGACATCCTCTGCCATCCTGGGGTTTGTAGCTTAGAGAGGGGCCTTTAGAATTCCCAGCTAAAGAGTTCTTTGGCCTTGGGAAACTATAAACCCCAGAATTCCACAGGAGGTTGAAAGTGGAATGATAGCACTGTAAGTGCAGTGCAGAAAGGCCCTCAGTCACAAATGAATTTTGCCAAGTGGAGACAAAGGCCATTTCTGCACTAGCCTGTTACAGTGCCATTATTCCACTTCCAACATGCTATGGCATCCTGGGGTTTGCAGTTTAGGGAGGGGCCTTTGACCCTTAGGGGTCTGATCCAGCACGGCTCTCATTCATGTGGCATTTAAGGAAGGAGCCGTGAAAGAAACAAGGTGGGGAAGGTATCGGTCCCGTCTGTGTTGCTGTCCCTGCCGCTGGCTTTAGCCATTTTCGCACTACACTGTTATAGCACTATTATTCCACTTTCTACATCCTGTGGAATTCTGGGGTTTGTAGTTTACTGAGGCCCAAGAGCTCTCTGGCTGGGAATTCTCAATGTCCCTCCCTAAACTGCAAACCCCAGGATTCCATAGGATGTCGCAAGTGGAATAATAGCACTATAACAGTGTCGTGTGGAAAGGCCCTTAGTTGGAGGGTATTATATGGACATATATACAGGCCCTCTAATCTGATGGTCTGTTAGCATTTTTGCAGCAGAGGGAGAAGCTGTGGGGGAAAAAATGGAGAAAGGAAGAGGTCATTTTTCTGTAAGATGGCTGTAAATGTAATCTTGTTTCGTGAGGAAATGGGGGAACCAAAGCTGCCAATGCTATCACCACTATTGCTGTCATAGCTTGGATAAATACGGCCCCTCTCTTCCTCAATTCATCCTCACAACAACCCTGGGAGGTTGATCAAGTAGGGAATGGCCCCAAAGTCACTCAGTGAGTTTTTAATTGATGGAGGTTTGAACCCAGGTATTTATTGCCAGTCCTGGTTTGATAACCTAACCACTACACCACTGCTGATAGTTCCTTCCGGGATGTGGAATGAAGATATCTAATTCACTGGAGAAAAATGTTGAACATAGGGGTGCTTGAGAAATACCTGTTTCTGCAAAAAAAAAATCAAATAAAGAAAAAATCATCATCCTTACATTTTGCTTCCAGTTATGAAATTTCCTCTTATCAGTCTGTTCTGGTGTCCTCCCAGAAGGAAAAAGGCACAATTCTGTGAATTAATCCCCCTACATCACCCTTTTTGGCCCTTGGCTGAGATAAAACAGCACAGAAATCTATTCACCTTGAGAGATTTCTGTTCCCAGCAAAAAAGAAATCACCTTAATGAGGCAGCCTGGTTAAATCTGAACAGCAGCTCACGCTGCCAAACGATGACGTTCTTAATCGCAAAACAATTATGTTATTAAGCAGGGAATCAAACGGCGTCCCGGGCAAAAGGATGACAAATGGCGCACGTTGCCTTTGTCACCTCCTCAGGCAGAGGAGTCGCTGGAAATGGCTTGAAATACCCGGAGGCACTTTCTGGAATGCGGAGGAGAGACGGGACAATTCTGGGACAAGTGATGGACACGCGCTACGTTGACAAACAGGTTTGAATCGCACCTCGTGTTCCAGCTCTCCGAAAAAACCCTGAAATGTATGGTGGGGCTTGTTACTGCTGTGTGAATTCAAGCGGTTTCTGATTTATGATGACTCCTCAGGTAAGCCTAGCATGGGGTTTTTTCGTTTGTTGGGGGGAGGAGGTTTGCCCTGACCTTCCACTGAGGCTGAGAGAATGTCACTAGCTTGCGATCACTCAGTAGGTTTTTCATGACAATTCAGACCCTGGTTATGGCATTCTAACATCAGAACACCCAAATTAGCATAAGGTTATAGTGCTCACCCTGTCAGCCCCCGTGTGTTCTAGCATTAACAAAACGGAGCAAACATTCTCGGTTCACATGGTTTTAATCTGGTCTCAGGTGTTCATGTCACTTTTTGGACTACAGTTCCCATAATCCCCTTGCCAGTTTTGCTATGCTCTTTAGTGCAACTATTTTAGCAGTCTCAGTTCTGCCCCTCTGCAAAATGGGAATGGGCACATTTAGAACCTACTCCAGCAGGCTGCATGAATCCTTAAGGCGACCTGCACAGTTGCTAGAAGACTAGGTAGGTAGCACAATTTCCAGATTGTGGCCATTTCCGCACTACACTCTTATAGCGCGATGATTCCGCTTTCAACATCCTATGGAATCCTGGGGTTTGCAGTTTCAGGAGGGGCCATCTCCTGTATTCCTGCTCTTCACATTCTCCTTCCTTCCTCTCCACCAGCTTCTCGCCACCATATACACCTTGATTCATCTGCCCCCCCCCCCGGCCCTAGACCACCAGCTTCCTTCTCAGCTATTCTCATCCAGTTCTGGACTGGGTTAATGATTTTTAACGCACGCCTCCGTTCATGGTGGATCTGCCTTCAATCTTGAGTCTGCAAATTCCGGACACCAGGATTCCTTTTCCTACTTATACGCCTCCGCTCAGCTCTGGTGTGGGCCCACTTCTGCCCGTGATTTCAGTCTAATACCACTTTCCTCCTCATCTAAACCTGATTAATCCTCTTTCACTCTCCCCCAACCCTCTGCTCCCACAAGCCCAGTTTCTACACCCAAAAACCAGTTGCAGAACTCAACCGGTTACAGACTCACCGAGAATCTCCCTCCTTCTGTCCGTGTGCGGTTGATCTGTGTAGACCCACTCAAAATCATCTCGGCTCCCCGTGTTCCCCATGGGAGCCGTATCCGAGCCAGCCCCGAGGTCTTTTCTTTTTCTCTCTCTCTTCCGGAGCGTCCCTCTGCAGACGATTGCCTCTGTCGTCCTCGGTCATTTGGCTATTTCTCCAAGTGACACCCTGATGGGGAGACCACATGTCCTCCGCCCCCTGCGCAAAGGCACCTGCTCAACCAGTTTGTCTTCCTTGCACCGGGGCCAACTCTTTAGTGGTGCATGAAAAGAACGGCTGCCAGCCAGTATCGGTGGGAACTCCGCACTCCCACCTTGAGTCACAGGCAGCTCGTGGGCATTCTTGATGCTGAGAATTATGATTATTGTGACAGAGCAATTGGCATTCACCTCTTGACATTTTTTAAAAAGAGAATGTTCTGATATCAGCATGTAGCAATTAGAGGAAGAAAATAATAGTTATAACAATTATAATTTATATTCAGTATAATACGGTCATCCCTCCACATTCACTGGGGTTAGGGGCACAGGACCCCCATGAAAGCGGAAAAACCATATTTAACACACAAAAAAGTACGATCACCATATTTGACCCACCGTGGATTCCTTTGAGGCCTCAGGGTTCCTTCCCAAGGCAGAAGTGGGGGGCTGGCGGGGCTTACGACCACCTCCGCGGCTGCCCCACACCATTTTTAAGAGGGACTTACAAGCCTTGTTCGCAGTTTCTCAGTCTCACGGGGCTTGCAGCCCCTGTTAAAAATGGCAGAGGGAGGCAGCAGAGGGGACAGCAAATAATCCACGAATAATCAAATCCACAAAAGTGAAACCCGCAAATGTGGAGGGCTGACTGTACATATTACTCTATCAAATCATCGTGGTCATGACCGTCATCATCACCACCATTTTTATTTCTTACCTGCCTCAGTCCAAGGCTCAAGGTGGGGTATAAACATATGGCAGTTAAAATACACTAAAAACACATAAAACCATTTAAAATATAAATATATCATAGTTAAAGTACACGATAATAGAAAATACATCATAATTAAAAATAGACTGGGTAGGCCTGCTGGAGGAGACAGGTCTTTCGTACTTGTTTGAATCCGGACAGCTTATTTTGCTGTCGGACCTCTTTTGGCAGGCCGTTCCACAGTCTGGGGGCAGCTGGCAAGAAGCTCCTCTTCCTCCTGACTGTTGCCAGTCTAGTTTTAGGCCGTTTAAGTAAATGGCCCCCAGAGGACCTGAGCGTGTGAGGAGGACTGTATGGAAAGAGGTGATCCTGCAGGTAACTTGGACCAAACCTTGGAGGGAAGTCTTCCCGTGCACGGATGCTGTGTGTGTTGCAGGACTTTGGTGCATGCCCTAGCTGGGTGTAAAAATTCATCCTCTGCTTTGACAGAGGTGCTGACACCCTACAGGGGTCCAGCATTTCATCCGAGAAAAACAGACATAGTCCTCTTGGCTTTCAAAAGGCATACATTTCAAGGAAGTTCAAGCCGACATTTTCTCTGCAGGTTCCCCAGGAAATCAAGGCACGCGCCACTTTATTGGCAGGTCAGAGCAAGAGAGCAAGACCACCCGTACATCGGGCATTTAATTGTTAGTCACTCTGCTTTAGTAATTAGCCCCGTTTCTGTCACAAGCTCCCGCTGTATTTGCCCTGAGGCACTCTGCCTGAAAAATTGAAATATTGCTTGATATATTGCTACCTATGTAAGTTAGCTCTCTGTGACTTTCTGTGACCTTACCCTAGGGTTGTCTTGGCAAGGTTTCTTCAGAGGAGGTTTGTCTTCCTCTGAGGCTGAGAGAGTGTGACTTATGGGTTTCCATGGTTGAGTGGGGATTCAAACCTTGGCCTGCCCGAGCTCTAGTGCAATACTCAGACCATTATACCACATTGCCTCTCAAGCCTGGCAACCCTACCGCTGGGCTCTCTTAGCCAGATTTATTCAGAGGAGGTTTGCTGTTGCCTTCCTCAGAGGGTGAGAGAGTGTGACTTGGCCCAAGTTCACCCGGTGGGCTTCCAGGACTGAGCTGGGATTGAACCCAGGCCTCCCAGTGTCCTAATTCAAACATTTAAGCCACAACGCTATACTGGCTCTCAAGATTTCTTCAGAGGCGGCTTGCCCCTGCCTTCCTCTTAGGTTGAGAGAGTGTGGCTTTGCCCAAGGTCACCCAACGAGTTTCCATGGCTGAGGGGGAATGTGAACTCTAGTCTCTGAACGTCCAGTCCACCACTCAACCCTCTATACTATGCTGTCTCTCCTGCTTAATGCAGCTACCAAATATTACAACAGCCTCTCGATCTGGGGGATCCAACCTCAGCCTCACCAGCCTGAATTGGCTGGTTTAATTAGAGAAAATTCATTAGTGAAATTTCTTAAAGACTGGAAACTCTTTCTAGACTTTTTGCTTTCAAAAAAGGTAAATTTTTGGTTTTGATGATTAGAAAGAGTAGGCTATTGAAGGATTTTGGAGAGAGGGGTAGCAATAACTACATGAATATACATATACATACATACATACATACATACATATATATAAATAAAAACTGCCGAAAGGAAGAACGGATGTCTCGCTTTTTCCTCCTCTTTTCTTTTTCTATTTTTGTTCCATCCTTTTAAATTTTTATTATATTGTATTTCAGTTTTCATTCTTTCCTCCCCCCTATTGCTCTAACTCTTAAGGTATTTTTAAAAATTCTTCTTAACAAAAATTATTTAATATAATACAATAAAAAGTCAGGTACAAAGACTACCGTAAAGTACCATTTAGCAAAGCGGAACCAGTAAACGATGCACAGGAGTGCTTAAAGCTCCTGGTCTTTTGGCAAGAAAGAGGGGGAAGTGGTGAATGGTGATCAAGCTAGAAAGTCTGAGGATTTTTAAATTCAGTTTTTATTACAGGAAAATGCTGCTGTGTGCAGACTTTCCATTTCTTTGTTCCAGCAGGCAGCCTGACTGTGCCTCATAGGCCAAGAGAAAAGGGGCATTATTTCCTTGGGTAGGGACAACGCCCGGGACTCCGGCCAGCATATGATCAGACAAGTTCTTTCCGTGTAAGGAACAAACAGAAGTAATATTAGCAGGAAGCTAACCGCACTAGGTTACGGGACAAGCTCAATTCCTTGGTAAACAACACAGGGTCATCAGAAGTGACAAGACTCTCAGCAGATTTTCTCTGATCCCCGTACTTCCACATCTTGGCTGGAATCCCATTGGTTAGTCTGGACTAGAATAGACCCATTCAGTCACTAGCTGGATGGTGAGCCAACGCACAAGTATATCCCATAGATTCAATGGTTCTACTCTAGTTGGGGACTAAATAGGATTTAGGATCGTATCTGCCCAAAGGAGACGTTTTGGCTGCAAGTTGATGTACGATGAAAATGCTCTTTAGCTCATTTCCAGAAGGAAATGATTAATTTTTACAAAAACAGCAAAGAGACTTATAGGGCTTTTCCTATAACCTAAGCTTACTGCTAGTGGAATATCTTCTTGTTTATTACCTAAATCCACTTTTCCCATTGCAGTGTCTTCCTTCAGATCTGTTGGACTACATCTAGAGATCTTACGAGACCACATGAGCCAACAGCGTGATGCAGTGACCAAAAAAGCCAATGCAATTCTAGGCTGCATCAGCAGGAGCAATAGTGTCCAGAGGGAAGTAAGAGTGCCACTCTATTCTGCTTTGGTCAGACCCTACCTGGAATCCTGCATCCAGTTACGGGCATTACAGTTCAAGAAGGATATTAACAAGCTCGTCCAGAGAAGGGCAACCAACGCGGTCAAAGGTCTTGGTTTCCAGACCTTATGAGTTTCGAGAAGACCAAGAGGTGACATGGGAGCCATCTTTAAATATTTGCAGGGATGTTGTGTAGAAGATGGAGCCAGCTTGTTTTCTGCGGCTCCAGAGACTAGGACACGAAATAATGGCAAAGGGTTTGGGGTGCCGAGAAATCGGGCTACAAGTTATCCTTAGCTGGCCGGGCAGCATCTGGTGGAGAAGGAGGAGAACCAGATGCGAGCCTGATCAGAGAAGAAAGGTTCCCCGGGAAAAGGAGCACGTGAAGCAGGGGCGGGGGAATCAGGTTGGAGAAACGTGCAAATAATCAAATCCGTGAAAGTCAAACCAACAAATGTGGCGGGCTGACTGTACGCACATATGTACCTCTATTTTTAAGATACACATATTAAAAATCTATCCTCTGTACTGTATTTTTAATATTGACTTCAGCTACTTAAGTGCATTTTGTATCACAAACCAGTTCCTGTAGCATTGAGATGCTTCCTTCCTTTCCTTCTTAAGTCACTAAAAATAAGTATTGGACACAGTTTTGCAAAATGGATAAACAGTGTGTTTCTTTTGTTTCTTTAAAAAAGCAATGGTAACCATAACCAACTGCTACTACTACTAGTAGTAACTAACTACTTGGGGTACTTGGAACGACAAGGGTAACAATGGACTTTGGCCATTTCTGCACCAGACTGTTATAGCGCTACGATTCCACTTGCAACATCCTATGGAATCCTGGGGTTTGCAGTTTCGGGAGGGGCCAACCTCTAACAGTCTAGTGTGGAAATGGCCAGTTCTTCAAATAAACTTCCTAAACTTTGGTGCAAGCAACCCAGATAACCATCTTTTATCAGCAACAGAAATGCACAGCCTGGAACGGAGACCAAAGACAAAGGGTGTGGTTTTCCTAGGGATGTGCAGAGGCCAGCCACCTGCCAGCCTTCTTTTCCAACTGGCCTGTCCGGCTAAAGCCGCTGAGCAGGTCGGGTGGGTTCTCGAGACAGCTCCGGGAATGGCTGGGGATCTCTTGCAAAAGCGCTCCTGGCCCGAGCCCTTGCACACCAACCGTGCAAACAGAGAAGACCAACCCTTTGTCCTCAAACATTGTGTCAAAACCATATTTCATTGTAACACCCTTGCAGGTGTTCCAAAAAACATATTTGCCTTCTCCACCTTCTGTATCTACCACGGGAAACACCCTTCTCTCACATTTCTACCTTTTTTCTTAAATTCAAGAAGTTAAGAGGGGGCATGAGAGCCATGTTTAAATATTTGAAGGGATGTCATGTCGAGGAGGGAGCAAGCTTGTGTTCCTCTGCTCCAGAGACCAGGACAAGGAGCAATGGAGTCAAGCTGCAGGAAAGGAGGTTCCACTTGAACCTCAGGAAGAACTTCCTGACGGTCGGGGTTGTCCGGCAGTGGAATCTGCAGCCTCCATGGAGTGTGGTGGAGTCTTTTTCTTTGGAGGTTTTTAAGCAGAGGCTGGATGGCCGTCTGTCGGGAGTGCTTTGATGCGGGTTCTGCATAGCAGGGGTTGGACTCGATGGCCCCTGGGGTCTCTTCCAACCCTAGGATTCTATGTTTCTATGATTCTTCTATGTAATTAAAAAAGTATAACTATTTTAAAGGAATAACTGATACAGTAAGAAAGAAAATGAAGACAGATAAAGCACACGAAATACAAAGAAAAATATACGAAAATAGAAAAGTGACTTCCTGAAGCCAAAGGATCTTTTGTCTGCCTGAGCATTTTCAATGCCCTTCCCTAAACTGGAAACCCCAGGACGCCACAGGAGGTTGGAAGTGGAATAATAGCGCTACAACAGCGTAGTGCAGAAAGGCCCTCGGTCAATTTACGTCTTCGAGAGGTTACGCCGCTAACTTCTGTCTCTCGGTTAGTCTCAAAGGTCACAGAAGGCCCCTCTGCGTTCATGTTACGGAGGTGTAGGATACGGCTAAGGCCCCTCCATCCCACCCCACGCTGCCCGCTCGGCACAAACGCACCGCTGGCCCCAAAGATCCCCCAAATTAAGTGCCATCACCACGACGATTAGTGGTGGTCTACCTCTGTGAAATGTACAGGATGAGAAAAATTAGGAATTCTGATTTAGGAATCAGAATCTCTAATTTTTTAAAAAACTTATCTCTGTTTTTGGTTTTACCTATTTTCTGGTTTTACTTATGGATCATAAGGGTGAATTAAACAAACAAGGAAGCTACCGAGAGAAAGAAGGAACTAAATGCAAGGCATGATGTTTCTGGTTATGATGTCACTTGCTAATCCCTGGTGACCGTGATGTCATCACAATGACAACACACTTCCTGGCTGGACTAAATGTAAATACAAAATTGCACAATGATAATAATAAAAAACAACTTCCTGGCTGGACCAGCGATGTCGCCAGCCCGTTTCTCCTGAAGCAAAAGAACTAACGAAGAGAGCTCGCTTCCACGCATTATTCCAACCCCGGCCCCATCTCATTTCTCAGGGTCGTCGCCCAGCTCCGGCACAAAGCGAGAGAAATGAGCTACGCAACCTTGAGCCACACTTTCATGGCCCTCAACGGCTTCCGTAGCCGGAGCCCTGCTTTCTACGACAGACGCCAGCATTCGCGCCTGCGCAGTTTAAGAACCTGAAGCCAAGCTCAAGACTGGAAGACGCCCGTTTGTTTCGCGCCTGCGCATTGCCGCCGAAAGCCTAGCCGGAGGTGGGCATGGAGTCGGAAGGGGCGTACGAGCCGGGCTTCGTGGGCATTCGGTTCTGCCAGGAATGGTGAGGAAGCGGGCCACGCCGGCTCGTCGCCGGGAGCTTGGAGGAAAGCAGGGCGGGATTCCGGGGCCTGTGCCGCGGCCGGCCTCTGGACATGTGGGAGCACAGCCCCCATCATCCCCAACCAGGTTGTTTGTGTTTACCGGGGATGATGGGGGTTGTAGTCCAACTAGGCCGGACTGCTGGGGAAGCCTGCACGGGATAGTTGTCATCGCAGCTTGGAAAAGTTACTATTTGGAATGCAGTTCTGGTGGCAGCGGGGTTGCTACAGGTTTTCCATCCCTGGTTTAGGAAGTTTCCCTTTTTTTCACTCGGTCTGAAATTTTCCTCATCCTTGCTTCCCTGCCCCATCTACACTTACTGAAAGGGTATGTCTCATTTTGCCTTTTTAACAGCAACAACATGTTATACCCCAAGGAAGACAAAGAGAACAGAATCCTCCTCTACGCCGTAAGTACAGAGTGCTTGAGATAACAGTCCACGCAAAAGCACTATTTTTTATTAAAACATTGCTGTCTGTAATAATGCAGCATGTCAAAATGTATTTCCATAGAAATAGATTTATCTAAAAATACAATATTTCACTAAACTGTTCATGCAATCAATCAATATAATAGAATTATCGTACAATAACAGATATCGTTAAGATGATAATCTAGATAACCTCCTGTCTTCCCTTTGTTGGAAACTAATGTCACTTTCTTGTTATTAACAATGCACTTCTATGCTATTTCATTTCTCTTTCTGACCCTTTCTGATAGTGGTCAGGATATTTTATTCCCCACTCTCGGTTTTCACTGATTAGCCCACTCGATTTATCAAAGAAGAATTAACCATTCCTTAAAAGGACTATTTACAAACGGAACGTCCACATTCTCCAGCCAGCATGGCCACCCACTGTATTGGCTGAAGGATTCTGAAAGTTATGCTCCGGAAAAGCCACTTTTCCAAGTTTTGGGTCAGAGCTTTTTCTGCCAAGAGAAATGCTGTTAGGAATACAAAAGACTAGAAGATTATAAAATCTCTGTGGTGTGATCTGTGGAGAACAGAATCTTTGCCAGGATGGCTGATAGGATTCTTTGCATCAATCCTGCAAAAGAAGAGAGCAGAGAAGGAATAAAATCTAGGAAGGTAATGGCATTGGTAGAGGAAGCCGTTGAAGTAACAAAGTAGACATCCACCTCAGGAGCAAGATCCATACTGTACTTGACTGGTTCTGATGAAGTTCTGCAGAAGAATGGAGGCTGCAGGCTGCTTTCGCTGCTTCCAAAAGCATTGCTTTGGAGGGAAAATATGGCCCAATTCACAACTTGGAAAAATGACTTCTTTGGACTGCAGCTCTTAGAATTTCAAACATGATGGTGAAGGATTCTGGGAGCTGTAATCCAGTCACTTCTCTAAGCTCTGGCTAAATTAAACCAGGAGGACAGGAGCTTGGGCCTGCCTCCCCTTCCCCAAAAGCCCAGAATGTATTGTGGCACATTTTATACTAATGGCAAGTCTATGTGGCTGTGCTTCAGTTTCACAAGCAAAACTTTTTCTGGGCTTGCTTGAGACCCATTACCTGGAAGCTGAACAAGGGACACATTGGTAGCAGAAAGTGAGCTTCTCCATTTTGCAGGGAAGTTTGCTTGCATGCAGTTTGGAAGGTGGAAAGCTTGACCCATCCTTCTTTTTCTCCTCTTCTCTGCGCATGCCCAAGTGCCGGAACTGTGACTACCAGCAGGAAGCTGACAATAGCTGCATCTATGTCAATAAGATCACCCACGAAGTTGAGTAAGTATTGGTGTCTGTCTCCAGTATGGGAGAATGGTGGGGAAGCTGGTTTTCTTAATGCTAAAAGATGCGAACTCCAGAGTGGAGGGAGGATGATTATAGCTGGAACTCTGTAGTTGAGATTTTATAGAGTATGCATCTACACTTACTTAGTTAAGTGGCAGTAGCTCTACACAACCCTTCTTCTGAATCCTGATGTTTTGCAACCAGTTGCGTAGCTGTGGTTGTGCCTGCTGCTTCCGCAGCATGTAAAGCTGCCTCAGGCTTCATGGAGTGGGCAGGCCAAATGCTGAGAATAAATTTTATAAACATAAAATGTTGATTTCAGTGAATTAACCCAGATCATTGCTGACGTTTCACAAGATCCAACCCTGCCTCGAACAGAGGACCACCCCTGTCAGAAGTGAGTACACTAATCCTTTGCCACTTTGGTTTTAAAACATTTGACAAATGCACTTATTATTACTATTACTGTTAATTTTATTTACTGACTAAATTTATTTATGCATTGCCTTTTTGCCAAAATTAAGTTAGCTTACAAATAAAAATAATTAAAAAAAGTTAAAAACCTACAAAAAGTGAATATTAAAATAGAATTAAGCTATTAATTATGAATGATATTAAAACAATTTAAAACCTGCTGGTAGAAGGACAGCCAGGAGAGAGCCATTCTGGCTTCTCCTGGGAGGGAACCCAGAGTGTAGGAGCGGCCATGGAGAAGGCCCTGTCTTGTGTCCCCACCAGATACACCTGTGGAGGTGGTGGGCCTGAAAGTCTCTTCCAGCTCTTATGATTCTATGCATGTGGAGATACTGTCTGCCAGATAGCCTGGACCTCCGCTGTATAGAGCTTAGTATAGAATAGTCACAGGTAAAATTCCAGAGCTTAAAAACTGTCCACGCAGACCATTTTCTGGTTCCTTCTAAGATCTGCCCAGCTTAAGTGGAGCTCCTTTTCCTCTTCCTTCCAGGTGTGGCCACAAGGAAGCGGTGTTTTTCCAGTCCCACAGTGCAAGGGCAGAGGTGAGATTTATTTCTAGCCTGGGGAGGCAAAACGGACGGTTTATAATTACTGGCGATGTCCACTGAAAGGTTATGAGCAGCCATACCCCATCCAGCAGCATTTAGCCCAGTATGCTCTATTCCTTCCCACTGTATTTGTATGCCGTTTGTCCACTGGCTTCAAAGCAATTTGACAATGGCTTAACGGTTGAGCTGGTGACATTCAGGACGGGCTGTTTGTGGCTCCCCCAAGGGGTGTGTTTCTGCTTTGATTCGTACAGACTCAACAGACACCTTCCAGCTTGCCAAAGCCAACTGGTTCTGTTACGTCACTGTATCATGACACAGCCTGCCAGAACCAAAAGCTCTTCAGGCTTCCTCTCTCCAAGGGGAAGTTTTCATTCATGTTCTCACCAGCAGAACAGGAGCCAGATCTGTTACCAAAGACAGCTGAGAGAAGCCACCTGTGTTGTCCTGCCAATATAACGGCAGATACCTAACTTGGTACTTTCCAGATACCTTGGGTCTGGAACTTCCACTGTCTTCATCAAGCCCGGCCAACAGGGTTAGATTTCTTCTCTTGACCTGTTCTGATGAGGGTAGGTAATGAGAGGAGGGATTTTGACCCTGTGCCCCACCTCCCCTTCCAGACCATTGAGTGCAGGTGTGCTAGAAGTAATGTCATGTTTCTTCTGAGTGCCATTTTGGCCTTTTTTCTTTTTCTGTCTTGTTTTTTTTGAAGGGACTGTGAGTAGAGTGACCTAAGCTTTGTTTGCCGCTTTGCCCTGTTTTCAGATGAAATAGCTTTGTATCCGTGTTACCTTGACGGCTGTAGCCAGTGTCTCACGCTCTCCCAGCTCCAGCCTTAGAGTATGCTGGCTGGGGATGATGAGAGCTGTAGTCCAAACCTGCAGGACCCCAGATTGAAAGAGATTTGGATCAGGATCCAGGGGGAAGGCCTCTGGTTCTATCAGATTCCTGGTCTTCACATTCCCTGTACGTCTTCTGGGGCCTGCAAGGCAAGGAGGGGCTTTCTCTGGAAACCCACATCTCTGTCTGATCACCTTCCCTCTGCCTGTCCTTTGGCTTTCAGGATGCCATGCGGCTGTATTACGTCTGCACGGCCCCACACTGTGGTCACCGTTGGACAGAGTGAACCATTTGGAAGTGTTGTTCCCACTCCACCGCACCGACTGCCTTCCACTTTGTCTTGGAAACTGCCAGATGATTTGTCTGGTCCGTGTCTCTGCTTCATCACTTTGTTTGAATTTAGAGTCGTCATTGTCATTTTGCTTTGTGAATAAAAAATGCTTTATTTTTGAGAGAAAAAGTGTGTCCTTCCAGAAGACCTCCTTCAATAGGCCAGGCCTTGGCACATTTTTACAGGATTAATGCAGCTGGATTTTGTAGTTTGTAAAGAAGAAGAAAGTGTCTCTGAGCAAATTCAGTGCGCTTGCTATTTCCTTATAAAGAGCCTGCTGCTCTGACTAGGTCAGACAGGGACTTAGTTCTGTTTTTCGTGGCCCCCCAAATCCAACTCAGTATATATAAAAAAATCCAACTCCCTCCTCTTTTTTTGATTCAAAAGGTCCACAAATGTTTGCTGGGCCTATGGGAAGCTTTTGGTCTCGTTGGCCTGGAAGTTGACATCTGGGTCACTTCCTTCAGAAGAAAAGGGTTCTCTTGGGCCCAAATTGTCCAGAAGGGTGAAAATTGTGCCTCGGAGTTTGGAGACAACACTGTTTCAGTGTTTTACAGTGGGTGTAGCCCTCCAAGGTCCCCAGGGGGCCAGTACCTCAACAGTTGCCTACCCTCAACTTACAAGATAGACGTGGCTTCCAACCTACATAGAAAGTGGTGGCCCCGTGTGTCGCATTCCTTGCCACTTCCAGGGCCGCACAATAGCCATGCCATCTCCTGTTGGGATAGATATCAAAGAGAATTCTCTTGAAGTTCTTCTTTGCAACTTCAAATGGCGAAGGCAAAGTTTATTCCCTTTGTTTGATTGCCTTGGTTCCCACCCAGTTTGTGACCATTGGCAAACCTCACTTTGCATGGGCATACACTTCTTGTAAGACCTACAGCAAAATGAAGATGTCGTGCCTGCAAACACCTCACTTTCTTTCCTCTGTAGTCTTCTTTAATGCTGGCAAACGGCCAGGTGAGCACACCTACAGTCCGCAGGCACAGACAGGTGAAACCAGGCTGGTCCTTGGTGATATGCTGGGTGTCAATGGAAGCAGAAGTCTGGTCCAGACGCAGCCCAAGGGCCAAAGGGGAAGGTCCTGGGCAGGGTCCCAAGCTGGTAAGGGAACTGCCAGAAAGAATAATCCAAGGTGCACACTAAAGGTTAGAGATCCACAAAGCCGAACACATCAGACATGGTCATAAGGAAGTGTTGGACCTGTTTGTCTGCAGCAACAAAATGGCCTCAGCTGAGCTAATTTATAGCCATCAGAAATCAGCCCAGATGGCTTAACGAGCTAAGTGCCTATCAAAGCCCGGGGTTGTTCCTTTTTTGGACTGCACCTCCCAGAATAACCTGGCTCCTTTTTTTGGGCTACAATGCCCAGAATCCCCCAAATCCTGCCCCTTGGCCTCGGCCTCAGTACGAAGGAGGGTAGAGAAGACGGATCTTTGCGTGGCGGCGAGGAACCAAGGCTCTCTGGAAGTCCTCGGGGAGGCCGCTGGCGGGATGGCGCTGGTTGAGGTGGCTGTAGTACGCGTCGCTCTCGCTGCAGGTGAAGCCGCACTCCTCGCACACAAAGAGCTTAGAGCGGCGCTCCCGGTAGGCGTAGTGCTGCTGGATGTTGTGGATTTTCTTGAGGTGGGACTCCAGGGAGCAGCGCTGGGTGAAGGCTTTGTCGCAGACGCAGCAGCGGTACGGCCGGACTCCTGCGGAAAGAAACGAGGCAAGGCTTGCTACGTTCCTAGCAGGCAGAACGTTAACTTATCTGGCGTGCGGGAATCCCCTGCTTTTTGGAAGAGAAGAGAGCCAGGGAGTGAATCCTCGGTGGCTGAGAAGGGGGGAAAAAAATGTTTTTGACCTGAAAAATGGAATCACAGAGTTGGAAGGGGTCACGAGGGCCACCCCATTCTGTGCAGAAATACACAACCCCTGAAAGATGTGCATCCAACCTTTTGTTTAAAAGTTTCCAAGGGAAAAGTCGCGGTCTGATGTCTCAGCGTCACAAACCCTCCCTTGATGCCCCCACAAGCACCCAAGGAAGGAGACGGGCGAGAGAGAGGATTTATAGGGCTACCGTGCCAACCCGCCCCCTTTCCCTGAACGGGTTTGGACCCTGCTCTCCCTACCATGCCTTGGCCCCCTTCCGACAGACACGCACACAATTTTGATATTTATGATCTTCCCACCTTTGCGAGGGTCCTGTGCCCCCAACCCTAGGAGGCCCAACTGTCCTGCACATTATCGGTGTGTGTCTTTCCCTGAATTTAGAGGCAAGGGAAGGGCCGGTAGGGGCCCGGAGACCTACCTGTGTGCGTCCTCAGGTGCCTTTTGAGGTCAAAGGTGTCGTTGAAGCCCTTTCCACAATACCTGCAGATGTGCTTCTTGACGGAGCTGTGGCACTTGAGGTGCCGGTTCAGCATGCGCTGCAGTGGGAAACGCTTGCTGCACACGGCGCATGGGAAGTCTGCTTGCGCCGGAGCAACCCGGCCCTGGAGGAAGCAGAAAGAAGTGGGAGAGAGAGGACTATTTATCGACAGGAGTGTGAAAGGGCTTTCCAGAGTGACACCTCAACATTTGGAAACATTAGGATTTTTTGAAAACCAGAACTCCCGGGCTCTCCCAGATTCTGGGAGTTATAGTCCTCGGCTTTGAGGGGACTATCTCCCAGCTTTGAAAAAAAGAGCACTAACACAGGCCCCTGCCTCGAGCAGCTTACGGTCTAAATAAATCTTTATTTTAATGGATTGATTTGTTTGTTGGTTGATAGATAAATATCTGTCTCACCTGGGACAAGCAGTTTGTACATTTATAAACTGAAATATTTCTACCCCACCCACTATTCACAGATTCCAGTGAGGCAGCATACAATAAAGCCGTTACGAGAAATTTAAAGCAGGGTAAATGACAGAAATAATTTTAAAAGGCCTAAAAAAAAATATTCAGCAAATTTGTGAGTTAAAAAGACAGACTGAAACTGGTCAAAATAGTTTAAAACTATTTGGGGCGGTCTAGTGGGGTAGTTGAAATTCTCTATTGAGAAGCACTAGGGTTTTCAAACAGAGAATTCTGAATACCCAACCACACGTAATTAATTAATTTCACGTGAATATCGGCCCCAGAGTGGCTTAGATTAGATCAGATTAGAACACGATACTGTACATGTAAAATGTAATACGAACGTTTAAAAATCTGCTACATAAGCGAGCCCATTAAAATTATTTAAAAAAAAAATCTCAAAAGCTGTTTAAAACATAGTGAAGATTAAAAGCCCAGTAGACCTCATTAAAAAGTCCTTCTGCACAACCAGCTAAAAAGTCAAAAAGCCCAATTAAATAAAAAGGTATTTGTCTTTATATGTGAAGCATTACCGAATGCCCAAAGCCCACTTCACGTATATTGTATCTCGGTCATCATATTCCCAGCAGAAGAAGTCATAAGCTATCCAGAGGCAAAAGACAGCGGCTGTCCTGACTGGAGGATTCTGGGAATTGCAGTCCAAAAAAGGACACCCCCCCCCCCCGAAGCTGTGTAGAACCACAGATCCTGTTCTAACTACACAGCCAAGCTGTGCATCTTTGCTTACCCTGCGGATCTGAAGGCATCTTCCCGTGACGCCTGGCTGAGAATGGAACCGGCTTTGGACGAGGCTGTGAAAGTCTCTTCCATGGATTGTTTCCCATGCGCTCGTGTTGTCTTCGCCCCTGAGAATCTTGGTTTCCGCAAAGGTTTGGGCTGTGCTGCCTGCAGAAAGGTCGGAAGAACAGCTTGCTCAGAGAGATGCTAGCGTAAGCCATCCTTGCTTGTTGGATACAGAACCAAGGGTGCTATTAACAGCAAAGGAAAAGGTTGTGGGGGTGCATTTTGCAGCTGGAAAGGTCATCCTGCTATTCCTGGATCACCAGCGGAAGAGATCAGCATCGCTCAGAGCGGAGGTTGGCTGTTAAGGAAGCTTTGCAGGGGCTGAGCCGGGAGGCGATAATTTTGCTATGCGTTCGTAACTAAATCGGCAACGTAGGCTCTTCCCTATGGTTCTTGTTATTGTCATCACCAACAGTATCATTACTATTGCTATTATTTAGATGCCTGCTTGGTTAACTCGTAAATAGTCAGTTACTATGCTATGCATTCCTTACGCACAGAAAACACATGCAAGGCGCATGTGAGAGCTCAGCAATCGTTCATTCTCCGCCAGCATTCTCAGAAATCCCAGTCCCCTCCTCCCGTATCCAACGTGGCCACTGGTTCACATCCCACAGATAAATCTAAGCCTGGATAACCCTCATAAAGAAATAAAAGTCCACAAGTAGGCCTACCTGGGATGTACGTGTCTCCCCGGAGCTGGTCTGGGAGTTCTCCCCAATTCCGGAATCCTAGCTGTGTCACCGAGTTGTGTCGTTTCACGAGGAAAGATCTGGGCATGGCTGAAGTTAATGCTTAGGTCTGGACGCTGTAGGCGTAGGTCGGCTTTGACGCAACCTTCTTAAGCGGTAAGGGAGTCGCAACCAGCCATGGGATGGAAAATTACTCAAAATATTAAGATTTGGAGGAATTTTTTTTGGAAAAAGTACATTTGGAATCTAGGAATCCTGGTGCATAATCTTTTCTGTTGTAATGTTCAGACCTTGCTTTTCAGGGTACAAAGTTCCAGAAGCCCTTAGCAATAAAATAAGAATGGCTAAATTCTCTTTGGGGAAATCTACCACCAAATACAAAAGAGTAGTTCAGGCAAAAGGAATTAGCCTAAAAACTAACGAACGGAGTGTCCCTGAGCATGTACTGTATTGAATTTGTGATCAGTAATAGAACCAAAATTTTGAAGACTTTTCACACAAAAATCTAGTTTTGTGTGTGTGTGTGTCTGCTCCCCACCTCACCCCAGTTCCACCCCACATCCAGCGCTGTTCTTCAACAACCTGAAAGAGAGGAAAAGTTTTAAAATAGTTACTCTTGGAAAACTGGGTGCCTCAAATCCATACTGCTGATGATCAAACGATGGACTACCTTCTTTTCATCTGTGCCCCAGACCACCACCTTTAAAGGTTCCACCTCATAGTTTCCTACACATTCATGGGGTAGATTCACTTGCTATGGGTGCCAAAACATGATGCCCAATCAAGATTTTCACTGCCTTGAAATTATTGGTTTAAAAAACCCCCACCCCTTCCTAGTTGCAGACCAGAAGCTAACAGCCCCCGTACCTTTTCCAGCAAAGGTAGGAAGAAAAGACCAACCCAACTTTCTGGTCTGGTCCCAAGCAAAATCCAAAATCTCAGCCGAACTCTGGGAATGAAAAGAATTGATTTCTAGGGGATTGCCTGGATGCAGAGTGCTCCGTTTAAAATAGTAACATTGGACGTCCTGTCGATTTGAATCCACACAGCGGAGGGGGAGAGGGCTTGGATGTTCTGAATAGAGTCCTCCACCTTTTTTTGCATATTCTGTGCTCCTAACTGCAAAGGCAACCCAAGCTCTCCATCCGCAATATGCAAATCTTGCACTTGACCTCGAAGAAGAGATCCGAGGACGGTTAGACAGGCGGTCTCTATGGCAAGGCAGCTGCAGGAAACTGGAAAGTCATCACTTTGTTAACAATTGGGACGCGACAACCACATACCGTCCCAACATCCCGATTTAGCAAGGGCAGTCCAGATTATTTTTCTGTCTACCCCTTTTTAAGCCGCTTTTAAAACATTGCAGTTTCTCTCTGCTTATCCCACTTTGTCCCCAGCTCACAGAAGTTGCTGCAACCTGGGTCCAAGGTGCAAATGTAGTTTTCATGCCATTAACTCTTCTGGGAGGAGAGAAGCAGAGGGGGAAGAATCTTGTCCTTCCCGGCAGGGTCAGGCAAAAACAAGCTCCTGAAGCCTCTCCGAGCTTGTCTTTTTGTTCCTCATCTGTAATTTTTGCCATCTTCACCACACTCTGATATTAGCTGGCCATTCGTGTTCTGGTTTTCATCAGTGAATTGCCTCCTGGCCCAAGTGACGCTTGGAAATGCTACTTGTAAAGTATCCATGCCCACTGGTGGAGGATTATGGGGGTTGTAGTCCAACACACAAACTCTTCCCAGCTGCTAATTAGTGCTTAAACCAGATTGTGTAGCACACCTCCTTGCATCCCCACCGGGAAGGCCGACATGACTACAGAAGGTTTTCCTCTGCTCTATACTTCTTAAAAGAACAGAAATTCAATCCAGCTTACTCCTTCTCCCCCTTGTCCATGGAGCTGTAGTTACTAAAGCCTAGGAAAGTTACTTTGTCAAACTACAACTTCCAGAATTTCCAAAATCACCACAGCCTCTCACAATGCTGGCTGGGAATTCCGGGATTTGTGGTTCAAGAAATTTACTCTCCAAAGGTCTGCAACCACAGGTTCTACATAACAAGAGATCTCCAACCCTTTTCTCGCTCTAGCCATCACATCAATAAAACCATAACCCTTGTTAGTTCGGCTGGAGAATCCAGCAAAGGCCAGGATTGTCTTGGCCTTGTGAGTCTCCTCCCTCCACCAGTTGGCCCAGATGCTCTTGGCTGTGGCCGTGGCAGTTAAAAGCAAACAAATCTCTCCTTTCAAACACAGCCCCATTTCCATCTTTTGCTCAGTGCTCCTCTATTTGAATAAACCTGTTTCCATGAACAGCTTTCTGAGCAGTTTGATTTTATGCAAGCACTCACTCTCTCTCATTTGGTTAACAAACCACGCTCAAAAGTTCACCTGAGGTCTGGCTCGCTGTGTATTACAAGTGGGACCTGCAATAAAATGTTGCAGCACGAAGGGCTTCAGTTCAGGGTCTCAGCTGGCAAGGCTCTCTTCTGCCTCAAACAGTCATCAGAACTCCTTGGCCACTGAGCATGCTCAACCATAAGAAAAGAAGGGTAGCCTTTGTTGGATGAGACCAAATCCAGCACCTGGAAGCTGACCATGGACTCAAGGGAAATCTTTGTTGAGCAGACTTGTACCATCCATCCAGAGGTGCTCCCGGTCATTTTTGCTTCTCATTTTCTGCTCCGTTTTCGTCAAGTACAGGAATGACTTTGGAACAGGGTTGCCAATTCAGGATTGTTCTATGCCAAGATTTCCAACCCAAGACCTGAGATCTAGAAACTCTAGCCCCTAGTGAGGTCATTAAACCGTTTGCTGCATTAAGTACCAGCTAGCCAGCATGGCAATACCCAGGTACTGTGGGAGTTCAAGTCCCAAACATCTGGACGATGAAAGTTTGAGAGCTACAGCACTGGAGAGTATGTCACAACAACTCTGTTGATTTGCAAGGAACTACAAGACTACATTTCTGCAGACTAAGACAGCTGCCCATTTGGAAGTTCTTCAAAATTACTCCCATTTCTCTTGATGTTTCTATACAGTACAATACACACATGGCACACGCCCCTTTTAACAAACAGCTTTTTTATTATTTTCTGAACCAACTAGAACCACGAACATTTTAAAAACAACTGTCAGAAAAGTTTCCCAACGCAAACATGAAAAAAGACAAAGGGATCATTTCAGAACGTGCAGGAAGACTTCATTGATTCCTCTTCCGTCATGCATTCTTATGAAGAATGCTGCTTGCGAGAGGCTGCCAGAAAGTGCTAAAAGAAGTCTGAACTTGTCAGTATGTACATAAACTGCCTAAAAGAACAAATAAAGGCTGCAAGTAAAATTCAAACTAGCTATCTTGAAGAACAACCAACTCCTCAGGAGTTACACAGAAATAAAGGTCCCATGTTTTCTTGTGCTCAGCAGTGCAGTGAGGAGAGAAACAGTCGCTTCTCGGGGCTATTCAAGCCACGTCCGTTTTGTGCACTTCGTCCAGCTTTCTCTGGACTATACTAAGCAAGGAGTCGGAGTAATGTTTCAGAAGAGAGCGGGTTTCACTGTCGTGGAAGTGCCTCGGCCAAGGGGACAAGCTGTCCGTGGCTGTAGCCGCATCCACGTTGTTCCTGATCGCTCGCGAGTCCAGCTCATTTTTCATCCAACAGAAAGTACTAAAGAGTTTGTTCTTGACCTGGAGGAGCTCCTCCTCGGTTGAGCCACGACAGGCAGCCACCTATAGAGCAAAAGAGGAATGCGCTTGTGCTCAAAGTTTAGTGGAAATTCTATCTAGTTTAGTTTAGTTTACATCCTGCCTTTCTCCCAACAAGGGACCCAAGTGGGCTCACAGCATAGATTAAAATAAAGCACAGCTCCCCCATGATTGTGACTTAAAAAAAAAAGACAATGAAATAAACGGTCCTATTAAAAACAACCCTAATTTAAAAGAAGTTGTTGTTGTTGTTGTTATTGGCCGAGATCCTACTTCACAGCCTACATTTTGAAACTCTACAAATCCGTAGCTACCTTGCAGAAGTACAGTGAAACCCTGTTAGTAAATTGCAAAGATGGCACCTGGGCACCAGCAAGAAGGCTCCGATGTGACAATGGTGGGACTGACAGAAAATCCGTCTCCAAGGATCTCAAAAGCAGACTCATATAAGGAGATACATTCTTTTTTTGATGGTCTGGACCCAATTCTAGCATTTCTACCTATGACAATAACTCCACAAATACCTGTTGCCTTCCCTCTCCTCACTATCAGAAAAGAAAAAGCAACTGAAAGGATGTGAACACAGCGGCAACTAACAATCTAGTGTAGAGTCGAAGGCTTTCACGGCCAGAATCCATTGGTTCTTGCGGGTTTTTCGGGCTTTGAGACCATGTTCTGGTTGTATTTTCTCCTGACGTTTCGCCTGCAACTGTGGCTGGCATAAAGTCATGTGTGATATTGAGCATGGTTACTTGTCATGCACTCACTGCCATCCTGTTAGTTGCAGAACATGTATATGTCCTTTTTGGGTGCCTGTGGAGGTTGGTATTTCTGATTTCTATTCTATTTTGGCCACATCATGCCTTTCTATGGATTCCAGATATTGCATTAGTGTTATCCACGGAAGTCCAAGAGACGTGTCTCAGTCTAATCTGCACCTTTCACCTACTAGTATTTAGCATCTCAATTAAACCAAATAGATAGATCAGAGGAAAAAAAATGTGGAACAGGAAAGTATTTGGACTGAAAAATCCAAACAAATCCCTCTTTATTAAAACCCACAGTTGGATAGTATCAGTATTAAGACCAGCCAAAATGGCACTAACCAACTTCAGGCTTCGTTTTTGACTCTTCGACCATCATGGCTACCTTTGATTTATTTTATTTTTTAATCCTTGAGCAGTTGCACGTTCCTGCCCACCTTACATCTTACCTCATCGTAAAGCTGCAAAGTCTCTTGAAATCTGCTGCACAAAGGTTGCAGGTTCCTTTCAAAGTTCTTGATGAGAAGCTGTGGTTCTGAAGACAGGAAGAAATTAAAGATCTACATATTTAGAGTTTATTGGTAGGGGAGAAAGGAAAAACAAGGAACTCTGAAATGCACCCTAGTACATTTTTTTCTGTCTCAAAGGAACACTAGAAGTTCTACAACCTTTGATATCAACTGGGTAATATTGTCCTTGGGTAACACTGACTTTGTTGTTGTGTGCCTTCCATTTGACTCTGACTTTTGGCGACCTTATTCTAGGTTTTCTTGGTAAGATTTCTTCACAGGAGGTTTGCCAGTGCTTTCCTGAGGCTGAGAGAGTATGACTGACTTCAGGGCATCCCGTGGGTTTTCCAGGGCCGAGTGTGGATTCAAATCCTGGTCTTCCAAAGTCTTAGTCTGAACACTCAAACCACCACATCATGCTGTATCTCAAGACCAACTAGCAAAGTCAACTTCATTTCCTTCTGCCACACAAATCCAAAGCAAAGAGTTTGGCATTAGCCCCAAATCAAACAGTTTAGTCCAGGGCCTTACCTGAAGCGCTGTATACTTTGGCATCAAACGTTTCCTTCAAATCTGAGCAAGTCTCCATTGAAGGCTTCTAAAACCAGTCATTTTAGACAAAATTAGAAATCAGATTACAAGGCTTCCACATTTTCATTTTACTAAAGATGCCTGAGAACAATCTCCTAGCTGCTCAGTTCTTCATAAAATATACACCCACTGATTTTTCCCCCCAAACGCTTTCTAAATAATAAGGGGGTTGTACCTATCTTTTGTGTTCACAGACTTATTTTCTCTATAAGGATTGCATTATTTTTAAGTATTAATAAACTGATTAACTGCGGTTAAAAGTTTAAGCCTGTTGTGTTTAACACTGGCCATACTCTGCCGTACCTCTGTGTTTGCAAAGGATTACCTCTGAATGAAAACAGAGCATCAGGCTAACACTGCATGCAAAGCAGGTGCTCTCCAGAGTTTGGAAACATTACTTTTTGGACTGCAGCTTCCAGAATAATGAAGTCAGCAAGGTCTTTGGCCATGGTGGGTGGAGGATTCTGGGTAACATAGTTCAAAAATAAGCTTTCTAAGCTCTGGTTCTACCCTGCCTTAAACTTGACAGGGCCAGCTCAAGGTTCAAACATCCACCATGCTTCCAGCTACACTGCAAAACTGTTGGCTGCCAACAGCTCCTGTCCACGGAGATGCCCAACTTGCCTCCAGCTTCTTGGGCTCACTGGATGCTGGGCTCTCCTCCTTAATCAGCTCTGCAGCTGCCATTTCAGCATGCTGTCGGGTCCGCGGGAGGACAGCTGTGGAAAACCTGTGCACAAGGAGCAAAGCTTCAGCAGTGCGTATTTTCAGATTAAGCGGATTCATTAATGGACAAAGAAAAAAAAATAATTATCTCCCAACCGGCTATTTTTTTGGCAGCGTGAGAGGAACCTGGCAGAAATGCTCAGGCGAGGGTTCAGGAACAAGGGGCCCTCCTCATCATCCTTGTCTTCAGGCGGCTTCAGTTCCTTGAGACAACCGTCAAATTTTTCTGGATACAAAAGGGGGCAAGAAAGAGAAAGCATCTAAGTTTTCCTAGAACATTTGACACTGAAAGAGTGCACAAGAAGATGGAAGACACTGGGGCAGCCATCTTTCTGTAGGTGGTGCGACGCACGTTGAGCAGGGCCTGCCCTGAAATTTGCTGCACTGTCCCACATCCAAGTTCTTTTTTTTTTTAAAGTTGGAAGTAAAATTTAAACTACACAACTACACGGCTAAACAAAAATCACCTATTATAACAACCAATCTTATATAAAACTAATTAAAAACCCAAATTAACAGATTATACCAAAACAACCACCTACAAAATACTACACAGTAAATTAAAAAACAACACAAAGACCATAAATATTTAAAAAGGAAGTTTCCAGGTTTCCCAGAGTAGACTCCTGATCACATATAGGATGCAAACTTCTCTTAATACAAATAGCATTCAAATACTTCCACTGCTACTTTTCCCAAAAAAGTATTACTGAATCTTATGATCGGCATATTATTCTGTCTCCTGCAAAAAGCATACTAACATCCAAACCTTCCATCCAAGTCTGACGTCTGAAAAAAGGAGCCAGTGAACAAGACCTTGGCAAATCGCCACTAGTTGTCTAGGGGTCAGCTGGACTAGTTGGGGAGGCAGGGGATGGTGACATTGGGACAGCTGGGCAATTGTGTTCTACTTCTTCTCCCCCCAATTCATGCCTTACCTTCTGCGTGGGCATCAGCCAATGTCTCAAAGTGATGCTTGAGGTATTTCTCCTGTTCCGGGGTTTGGGGCAAAGAGCTGCTTTGGTGGAAGGGTTCAGACAGGCCGGTTGTCTCTGCCTCTGGGGTCACAGATTCTTGGTCTACCAGCACAAAGACAAGTAGAGGGATGGGGGTGGGTGAGAAAAGGTTCAGAGATGAGTTCAGGCTTGAGGCTACGGAGAAAATTTTGGATGCTGGGCTTCGTTCTGGGTTCCGCTCCCAACCTCCTGAACGACCTGGTACAAGTTTCTTCCCTTTAACCCTACTTTACTTCCTAACAACACACCACACCCATCAAAGGCGGCTGAGAAAACTCTCTCATCCCATGCCTGTAAAAACACACCTCACCAGCTTCAGTGTCTCTTTTTCCCATTACTGCGTTGTGGGTGACCCCCAGGAATAAGAGATCTTCAACAGCCCCACTCCTCAACAGCCCTGCTCAGGTCTTGCAAGAGCAGCCGTGGCTTCCTTGATTGAATCAATCCATCTGTGACGCGGCCTTCCTCTTCCCCTGCTGCTTTCCACTTTACCAAACATTATTGCCTCTTCCAGTCAGTCATGTCATCTCACAGTGTGTCCGAAGTATGGTGGCCTCCGTTGAGTCAAGATCAGTTTTAGGAGACTTATGATAACAGATTCCCTTTTTGTTGTCCGCACCCGTCTGTCTCCTCCCCCCTCCCGAATTTTCTGGGGTGTGTGAGAAGAACTGGCCGAGAGAGACTATCTAAACATGTTTGTTTCTTGGACGCAAAACACTGACTTCTCTTGCACGTGCTCTTCAGGGAACCAAGGGCCAGGAGCCAATGGTTCACTAGCTGCTGGGGAAATCTGTAGAAATTCTAGGGCAAAAGCCAAGGGAAGGATAAAAGCCTTCTGCAGTTCCAACAGCTTTGGGCTTGAGCAGAAGGGATTATGAGACTGAGGGATTAAGGCAGCGTTTTTCAGAAACTCACCTTCCTGTTGGTGGCCTGAAGCTGATGCCTCGGAACCCAAGGGAGTCACGGAGCAGGTTTTATCTAGGGGTTTCTCTTTGGTACTAGCAGCATCCTTTTGGTAAACGGGATGAAGAGGCAACTCCTTCAGGTATTCCCTTTAAAAAACCAGAGAGGACGACATGAATGCTGCTTGGAAACATATTCATCAACTCATGCTTATTGCAGATTTTGAAAGAATTCAATATATGCCATGAAAGGAGGAAGGTTTCCCTTTGAGACTGTGATGGGAAAATCTAAGCCAGAGAAAACAACAAGAAGCAGTATGGTTTTTGCAGAGGGTTCCTAAGGACTGGGCTCATCATCAATCTCACAGTTGCAGCCCTAGGCATTCTGCACAGACCAACCTCCCTCTGTCGGATGGGTGGGGGCCAATCTGTGGGTCATATAGGCCATGCCTGCTGGATTCCAGCTCTTCAGTTGCTTCATCTTCAGAGGACTGATCCGCCTGCTTGAAGTCTCCAATTACATTGCCTGGGGAGTTCTCGCTCTGCAAGAGAAGCAACAAAGACAATCGCTCCATTTTACCAAAACGAGCTTGGTTTATTTTCATTTATTATTTGTGAAGTCTGCCCTCAGAGCTTAAAAGAAAACTGCTGAAAACAGAAAAACTATAAATGATCCTGCAAGCCCAACGGCTTCCACAATAGATTTGTGGACAGTGATCTGAGAGTCATGTGTGGCCCTTGGTCTAATTTCAGAAGCACTCTCTAAGTGATCCGAAAACCCCATTCTAGGTTTGCCGTAAGTTGGAAATGACTGGAAGGCACACAGCAACAAACAACAACTCCAGGGTCCTGGTCAATCATTCAAACCACTGCCCTGTGCTGACTATCAAAGCAGAGGTAAACCTCTCTTCATCCTCTTCAAAGCAGCGAATATTCTCACCTCCAAGAGCAGCCTATCTAGATTCTGCGGCTCCAGTTCGATGTCGTCCATGCTGTCATTTTTAATTGGAGTGAAGTAATTAAGGTCCGCGGCCCGTATGGTTTTAATTGGCTCCTTGTTGGCACGCTCTGCCCATCGCCCTTGTGGCTGGTAACTCACCCTGGCATTAAAGGAACTGCTCTCTGAATTATCTGCCTCTCCAAGCTAGAGAGAGAGAGAGAAGAGGGAGAGTTTCATGGGTACGTTTCTTCAAAAGACTCATTTGTGTGGATTTTGATAAAGTGCCGATTGTAGGCCTGTAGCCAAGATTTCAGCCTCCTGCATGGATCTGTCTTCAAATACACTACATACCTTTGAGGGCCCAAAGTGGAAAGCATTAATGTATCGTCATCCTTGTTATTCTTGGTGGTTTCACTGTTATTGCTATACTGAAAGGGCTGCCTGCCTTTCTTCAGCACCCAGTAGATCAGCACTCAGCCTCATCTTTGCAAATAGTTCCTGATATCAAAGTCAAGCCTCTATTCTAAGAACTCTCATATCCCAAATGCACCCAGCTGCTTCCCTGCTACCTGCCTGACCTGGGCTTAAGCAGAAAAGTTAGCTGTAATTAACTCTCCCTGGGATTGAGAAGGATCTCTTCATCCTAACCATGCTTCAGTCAAGGATTACACTGGTACCAATTTTCAGTGTTAGTCAGCTTTATGATAATAAGGAAACACAAAGGAAAGAAAAAAAAGAGAGGATGAATCTACAGGAATAATTTCATGGATTTCAATCCACTTTTTTGCATGTAGTGATGGAGTACGGTATTGAGCTACGAGTATTCAGTTTAGAATTTTTATTAGGTATTGAGGCAGTGTGGTATAGTGATTTCATTGTTGGACAAGAACTCCAGGAGACCAGGGTTTAAATCCCTGTTCAGTCGTGGAAACCCACTGGGTGATCTTGGTCACATTCCATTCTCTCAGCATTAGAGGAAGCCAATCTTGTCCAGAAAATCTAGGGTATGGTTACCATAACTCAGAATCAACTTGGAAGCACCTAATTTAGGTCTCGAGTTCTTAAATACCTGTGGCTTAATACTATGCTCCATCAATGTGTTTGAAGAAGCGAGTTGAAATCCATGAGAGCTCAGACCAAAATAAACCAGTTAGTCTCAAAGGTACTGTTAGATTCTCTGTTCCCTGTCCACTGGTGCCGATCACAGAATCCTAGAGTTGGAAGAGACCCCAAGGGCCATCCCGTCCAACTCCCTGCCATGCAGGAACCCACATCAAAGTACTCCTGACAGATGGCCATCCAGCCTCTGCTTAGAAACCTCCAAAGAAGGAGACTTCACCACACTCCATTGAGGCAGCCTATTCCACTGCTGGACAGCTCTGACCATCAGGAAGTTCTTCCTGAAGTTTAAGTGGAGTCTCTTTTCCTGCAGTGTGAATCCACTGCTCCTTGTCCTAGTCTCTGGAGCAGTGATGTAATACTTGATTTGGGGAGAGAGGGAAATTTGTGGAAGAGAAGGAAGGCAAAGTCCCACAGCCCACCCAAATGGCCTGACTCTGGTTAACCAAACAAGAAAGAGAGAGAATCTCAACCCACGAACATAAAAATAATCCAAACCCACCTCTATTCAATTATGCCTTTTCAGCCATATATTAAGACAGCAATCTTGCCAAGTGTGACTTACCAGTCTCTTTGCCCACATGGGCAGTTTGCCGTTGGTGAGGACACACGCAGGAGCTGTTGAGCAACAGGAAAAAACGAAAAACAAGACTCACACACATATTAGGATGAGCAACAGACAGGAAGGTTACATATTTCATCCAGGAAGGTGAGAGACTTCACCAAGAAGACAAACCTTCCCGGTTGTTGTATTTAATACCAAAGCAGCAAAGAAACACTCATAAGCAGAACTCAATCATACAGAAGCTTCACCTATGGAATCTCAGAAGCCACAATGATGATACTTAGAAATATTTAGGAAAAAAACTGTAATGCACAGCAAAGATTTTCAGAAGTCCTTATCTGTGTGAATAATTTTACAAGGGTAGGATGGGTGGCAAAAGGGAACAAAAAATGCATTTACAAAAACACAAAAAAGGCCAAACAGATGCTATGGCAGGGAAGAGCAACTGTAAGGATACCAGGGACCCATTTCTCCCCACTCCAGCCACCTCTGCAGGCTGCACCCCCTCCCCACCAAGCTTAAATACCTCCATGTTCCCCTGCTGTCTCTCTCAAAATGCAAACAGGAAGTGACATCATATCACCTCCTGTCTCCATCTGGGGAAGGAATGAAGGAGAAAAGGGAGGTATTTGGGCAGGTTACAGGGTTTTGGGGTGCTTGGGCAATTGGGTCAGGGATACTTTCATGTATTTGCACATTGCACGAAGCTTTCTGTGTGGTTTTGGGAGAAGACTGCCCAAAACTGTGTTAAATTTTTGAAAAAAAAGTGGGGGAGAGAGTTGGGGGGCTTTGCGGGTCACAGAAGTGGAGTCCAGGGTTTACCTGCTGACCATTCTGTGCCCATCTTATGCTTCAGAGCCCACACCTAGGACTGCTCAGCAGGGCCCAGGTGTTAGTGGCTCCAGGTCTGCTGTGGCTTCTACCCAAGCCCATCCCAGGCAGCAATCCCTCCACCTTGACAGGGCGCTGAGTGGCTTCGCACACCTGTATCAACATCATCTTTACTGGGAGTCCGAAGAGACATTTCGTCCTCTTCCTCTTCCTCCTCTTCTGTGTCATAGTCAGCCAGGTCTTGGGTACCACGACACTCCTTTCTACTGGACACAGCAATGCAGGTCTCCTGCCTGAAGGAGGGTACAGTTATAGGGGTCTCCTTCTTTGCACCGAGTTTCCCCAGTATTCCTAGCAGGAGAAGAAAGCCTCAACTTGAGCGCTCAAAAGTTCCAATACCTGAGCTGATGAGACCAAGGGTGCTCCTTGGCTCTTCCCCGTTCATGGGCTTGGTCTAGTTCCATCAAATGCTGTCTCATGCAAGTGGTGATTTCAGGGCTAAGATGCCATATAAAGATGCAACTGAAAAGAGGGAAGAGAACAAAGAAATACGAAAATCTGTCTCTTTAGGAATGGGACTGGGGGGGCAGGGAGAATTTGACACAATCATGGACACAGGCCTCACTACCCTCCTCTTTCAGGCCATTTCTGCACTGTACTGTTATAGTGCTATTATTCCACTTTCAACATCCCATGGAATCCTGGTGTTTGCCGTTTCGGGAGGGGCATCAAAGGTATTCCACAGGATGTTGAAAGTGGAATCATGGCACTAAAACAGGCCAGTGCCGAAATGGCCTCAGTCTCAAGATGCTTCCCCGTCTGTACATACAGGTGGAAATCCACTGAGAAGTTGCCAAAGGGATCCTTCCCTTGCAGCTGGCTGAGCACCAAATGGATGCCTCATTCTCCCATTTTCATCCTTTCCTGTAAGGAGTTGGAACTTCACGCCTTTCGATGCCACACAGCTCACGTTCTCTCACCTGTCCCCCGAAACGGTGATCAGGTGTTTGCAGTCAAAGGTAAATTTCATCCCAGTCACAACTTCTGCAATGTAAAGAAGATTCTGCTTAGTTTTCACTGACTGGCTTTCTGGCATTTTGCTACTATTGCTGATGTATCTGACAAAGAGAGAGACAGAGATATAGTCATTGCAAATGACTGAACTAAAGCAGAAAGAAAGAAAGACTAAAAGAAACAGGCAGCAAGACTGAACAAACCTGAATGTCCAAACATTTTCGCAACACATTCTCCAGAGCCGAAATCAATGATGGAAATGCTCTTGTCAGAGCAACTGGTAGCCAAGAACGTTCCAGAAGGATCTAACTGGACCTGTACAGGGATTGAAAACAAAAGATTTCACCCCCTCGCGTTTAATTTTTATATCAAAAACACCACTTTATTGGTTGAAAAACACTTAGCTATTTTCCATTTGGCAAAGTAAATGCTTGGGATTCACCAGACCATTTTGTGGAAGCCAAGAACATTAAGCCATGTTCCAGAAGATGGGCGTCCCCTTGCGGGCAGATAATCAACCTCTGGTTTTGCACGGTGAAAAACACATTCCTGTTTTCACATGAAGCTTTTCAGTGTAACTCATTTACCTTCAGTAAGGATCCGTCATCGCCCTGAGAGCCTTTGTAGCACCATTTCTGCTTCCCGCTGGCCGTATTGTAAACCCTAGAGGGAGGACAGTAGAGTTATGTTTGGTGTGTTCAACAGCCTGTTGGTTTAGCAGACAGAAAAACTGCTCTTTACTAATGCGTACAAAGCCCTGGAAAGAGCAGTGGGGAAACAGTTGCAGTGTGCAAACAGTTGGTCTATTTTTTGGAAAATCTGCGCACTGTCAATGCACACTGTTCATGTCATGTGCTTGATATGCCTAAATGTGTGGTAACTTTGGGCACAATCTCTGGGGAATATCTACTGCACAAGCATCACTGGACTGAATGGGAAATATACAGAAGAACTACTCCCATTCATTCAAGTGGAGGTTTATGCAGTTAGAGTAATTCTACCCTGCCCTTCAGCCAAAAAGATTCTCAGGCAGAATGGCGGGAGGGCCTCTCACCAGCCGCTGGACCAAAGCATTCTGACTTCGGCCACTTCTGCACTAGACTGCTATAGTGTGATTATTCCTAGGCCACCCGTGGAGAACCACGGCAGAGAAAGGTTTGGTCTTCTTTGTGGAGACTATAAAAATTCCATCATTCCAAAGGGTAACTGAGTTTCTGCAAACACTGAGCACGGTGGTCACAGAAGCGTTTACCTGACATTTCTGTCCTGACAGGCCACAGCAACGTACTTCTGGGTTATATCAACATCCATGTCATACAAAGTTGTTTTCTCAGCAACGTGGTGGGTTCGGATGAAATTAATTCCATCTGCAACCTGGGGAGGGAACCAACCCAACAGTGCTCTCAGGTGTGCACAAAATTGGTGTGCCAGCAGTCTAAGTCACTTGCAGCAAGCCGGATGTAGGTTATAAGCAAAGTCTGTCTGTAAAATGTTATCAGAGCTAGGGAAAGTTACTTTTAGTGCTGCAGCTCCCAGAATTCCTCCATCTAGCATGGCTGCTAGCTTTGCTGGCTGTGGAATTTCAGAAATTATAGTCAAAACCCCCCAACTTTTTCAAGCTCAGAGTGTTGTTATCTGAATGCACAAATGGGGTTGTTCCATTTTTGCTGAACATCAATAGGCTTTTGGATGAAGTAGACAAACTGTTCAGAATTACACAACAGCAGCCCGGTTGGTCTAGCCCTGCTTCTGGCTTCTTCAATCGCCATCTAAATGCCTCTAGAACTCCCCCATCACTACCAGAAACAGAATCATGAGCCTTTCCCACTGTTCCTCCTCAGCCACTTGCATTTAGTGGCACTTTGCCATTGAACATGGAGGCTCCATATAGCCATCTAATATTATTGTCCATTAAGGTGTCCAATTCCTTTTAAAATAACCCTACAGCTAGTGGTCATTGTTACATCTTGTGAAAAATTATGCAAATGAACTATAAAAACCTTTTGTGCACTGCGAAAATAGATGCTTTTGTCGGCTCCGCAGCTAATCATCTGAATGTCTCCACTTCCTGCAGGGAGGGAAAAGATGGTGGGAAAAATGAAGTCTGACAGAAGAACGCAATACTATTTCCCATTATAATTTAGATTTATAACCAGTGTTCCAAGTTTCAGCCATCCTCCAACTTCCTACCTTCATGCATTAAGACTAGAACTCCCATCACTGACAGCAAACAAGAAGAGTCAGTTCAAGAGTCCCTGGTCTTCCAAGGACTTAAAGCAAGTTGCGGACAAAGTAAATTCCTCTAGGCTATTTTACATTCCCTCCAGATTATGCTAATCTCCTTTTATCTGGGTGAAGTGGCTCTCCTAGAAGCTTCCAAGAACATTAATTTGATTGTTCATGCTACAGAGCATCTCTGCTCTGTCTAGCATTAAAAAAAACTGTTCTACAAAACCAGAAGTATTTTTCCAGTTACTTCCAGGTTTTTTTCTTTGCAGGGGGTAGCAGCATTGCCAATAGTGCAGGCCTCACAGTCAGGACGCTGACCCCGAGACTAATGCTGAACATCCTTAATTCGCTTCTTCCACAGTCTCAGGCTGGGAAATGGAATCTACTGAGCTTTTAAGAAAAGTTTTAGAAATACATCTATTTAAGAGGCAGATGTTTTGGTGACTTACCGGTGAACTTCACGGCAGTTATGGCTGAGGAATGATCATCCAAAGTCTGCTCTAGTTTGTAATTTTTCTCCACATTTAACACGTGGATCAGTCTGTCTCGGCTTGCTGAGGCCAGCAGAGCCACCCCTACATACAACAGAAAGGACACCAAACTGTGGACTGGTCTCAAAGTGCTTGTAAAAATTTAGCTTCAAAACAGTTATCATAATACCAGCTAATCAACTGATGAGAGAGAGAGAAAAATTATGAATGAAAATGAAGACTTAAGCAGGAGTCAAATGTTCAAATTATCTAATATATTACCAGTTTCTGGTTTAGAATATTCTAAGCAAAGAACTTCTGAATCATGGGCTTCAACCTTCATCACTTCATCCATGAATTTTAGCTCATGTATCCTGTAGAACAAACACACATTTAGCATTTACTGACAAGACTTGGGGTCTGAGGCAAAACACAAACAAATACACAAGTATCTGATCAGTCCTCATATTTATAATGCTTTCTATATAGTGTGGACTACCTCACAGTATATTTTACCTTGAAAGGTAATGGACTCTCCTTCACTGGTTGGACGATCATCTGTCAGAGATGATTCAGCTATTGATAGCTTACCTTGACAGGGCTTTAGAGTAGATGACTTTTGCATCTCATCTAACTACAACTCTGTGCTTCTATGATCTTCTCTGACTCCAACCCCTTACCTGTAGGATTCTTCCTGGAGTGTCCCACACAGCCTATCAGTGACTAGTGAGAGCAGTGGGAGATTGGAGAAGCATTTGGCTACATCCCCGTAGCCAGACATTGAATGGTAACGTAGCCAGTAAGCCCTCTAGAGGACTCCAGTGGGCCTCAACAGAGGATGTAATAATCATTTTGCATCTGGCAATGGGGACAGAGTCAAATGCTTCTTGACCCCCCCCCCATCACGAGGCATGGAACAGCTGTGGTAGGGTTGTAGGAACTCTACAGTAGGTCCCAGAAGGGGGGCAGTGAATGGCCAGTTGTAGCGCAGTTCCAGACATGGAACTATTACACTATGCTGGGCCATACAGGATTGCAGTCCATAGGTGCTGGCAGGTCATAAGCTATTTTGGGTTGGGTTTTTTTTTTGCTCATTTAGTTTACAGACTTACATATTCCCAAATACCTAATGAATTTCCAATTATATAGAAACAGCAAGATTACTTTTGATTCATTTCCTTTCCAAATGGATAGGCACATGTCCATGAGTATAATTACTACATTCTTTTATCCTGCCCTTCATTGGAATGACTTATGGGCTCTCTCTCTCTCTGTCTCTGTCTCTGTCTCTGTCTCTGTCTCTGACATACACACACACACACACACACAGCCTTGAACACCAGAGGAACTTGAAACAAGGCTCTCTTCTCAGTCCAAGGGCTGATACAGACATTCAAATTACAAATGAAGACAAAGTCCCATCTGAAGACCTCCTACCTAAAAGGTTGGTAAGCTCCTTCCTGAAGCTGAAATTATATCCGTTCCCAGTGCAAACCGGACAGATGCAGAAGGACAGGCTCAAGACTCACCTCAAATTACCAGCTCGGTCACCAGAGGCCAAATGCTGGCCATCTGGGCTAACCTGCATCACACGGACACCAGATTTCACATCATAGTTGATATTTTCACCTCGATCAGGAACATTTGTTGAATCTTGCAAATGCTGGGTGTTCTTCTCCACATACACAACCTTCAGCAAGTTCTTTAAAAAAAAAAGGAGGAAGAACATGTGTGTGCAAATACAGACATACATAAGCACACATTACACTTTTTCCCTATGTGCTTTTTCAAGCTACTGTACTTTTCCTATTTCCCTTTTTACTGGTTGTTTCAATATGATGATCCATTTCATTGTGGTTTCAATATTATAACTTACTGTGCTTTGAGACGTATCTGATTTTTTAAATCAGTCATAGCCCATCTTGAATCCAGGTTCTGGGAGAAGAGCAGGATAAGCATAAAATAAAAGACTCCTTTCCACCAAGATAATAGTTCGGACAGTTTGCAGCAGACCAAAGCCACTTCCGCACTAGACCGTTCTAGTGCTATTATTCCACTTTCAACATCCTATGGAATCCTGAGGTTTGCCATTTTGGGAGGGGCCAGCCTCTTATCGTATCTAGACTGATACACTTCTTACTTAAGGAAAAAAAAAGGAAACTTACATTACTGTAGACATTCCTCGAAAAATGAGTTTGTGGGTCGCTTTCCAAGTTCCAGAAACGTATCGTGTTGTCCGATGAACAAGTTAGAAAGGATCCTGGAGGTAAACAGCTTTGGTGGTCTTCAAACTCAGGATAAACCTAAAAAATACATCCCAGGGAGCAGACAGAACCATCAAGACAAAACAGCTTAAAAGGTAGGATCTTCCAACCTCTGTGGAAGAACCAACCTCTTGGCATCTCTCTCTCTTTCATGCTCTCCCTCCCTCCCAAGGGTCCTCTCACTCAGTGAAGGAAAGGCATCAGCAAGACCCTTCCAAAGAGCTCACCTCAACACTCCAAACAAAGGAGCTATGAAAGAGGTCGGACCACACTTTCCCAACTTGACTGGTGTCTGTCACATCCCAGATATACACACTGTGGTCCTTGTACACGCAGGAGAGCCAGTGATGGCAGGGGTCATAAGCCAAGGCGATAGTGTCCGGGTAGGTGGCATCTGGTCTTCTTGAAAACACCAAAGAGGGGAGGGAAATATTCCTCTTGCTTACGGTTGCAGGGGGAGGCAAAACACTGAGCTTCTTTTCAAGTTCCTAAAGATGCTGCAGGGGACTCAAGCCAGTGGCAGCACAGTGCCACCACAAAAGTCCCACTGAACGTGGTACAGTCTGGAATCTTAAGGGTCTACACATCCAAAAGCATGATGGGTGACGCTCACTGGCTCTTCCCTCTGGCCACCTGGCCACAGCTTCACGGACTAGCCATGACTACACTCTATCCATGCAGTCTTTAAGATGTCTGAGAGATGTGGGCAACAGACTGCTTACATAAGCAAGGCCTTGGAAGTACATTTGTTTACTGATTGAAATATTTCTGTCTTGCCCTCTAGATGAGATTCCAGGGCAGCATACAAGTTAAAAGAATTTAAAACAATTCCAGAGAAAAGTATTAATATTCGGATTAAAAAAATATAAAAGAGGTCAGTGAGTTAAAACATCTGAAAAGGCCAAAACTGTTAAAACCATGTACACTTACAAAGAGAGAGAGAGAGAGAGACTGATTAGGACGCAAAGGCTTTAACAAAATGCCAAGCTTGGTGCTTAAAAGAAACCAACAAGGGTGGCAATCTTTCAGGACTTAGTACCTCAATATTTCTTCTCTAGCTATGTCGACACCCAGATGGTGAGGCTTAGGCAAGTCGGAGAGATAATGCAGGTTGTGGGTATGGAAGATGCGCACAGTTCCATTGGCGCAACCACAGAAAATAAATTCTTCACTAACACAGATGCAGTTAGCTAGAGACACCTGAACAGAAGAGAAGAGAAGTACGTGCAGAGAGTTAGACTAGAACAAAGAATCTTTTTAAAGTGCAGAAGCCAGATGCTCCGTAACAGAAACAAAAGCAGCTCACAAAGATGCATTCTTACCTTCAGATCAATCCATTTTTCAAGCACACGCTTCTCATTAAACTGGCAGAGGAGCCCAGAATAAGAAATGCAGAAAGTGCTGCCAGACATCCGCCCTCGGCCACACGCCACACCACAGAAGATGTTGTTGTGAAGTTCCCCAAGAAGGCCAGAGCGACCAACCAGTGGGACGGTCTCTTTAACCTGCAATGAACATATTCTTTCAAATGGCCTGCATTTCACTTAAAAAAGCAAAACCACAATGTAACAACAATTTCTCCCCAGAACCAGAAAATGCAAAGACATTGTTTTGTAGCATCACTGAATACATTCCTATTTATTTATTTTTTTTACAGCTAAAAACAAACCTGATAATATGGTGGTGAATTTACTTCTTAAGTGTTGCAAAAATCTTCAAAACATCTGTGACCACAATCACATGGTACATGAAGGAAAAATTAACAGGTAATGGAAAAGATCCACCAGGTAGCCAGTTAACCGAATATTATTAGGAAACTATTTTGAGAAGTTATTTTTTGTTGTTCTCAGACAAAGGAGTTTACCTTAATTTCCCTGGATACATCCAAGAACCAGAATTTCACATGGCGGTGGCCAACAGTAACAAAATAGCTATCCTCTGAAAAGGAGATGGCCATAACCTTGCAAGATACTTTGTTGGAAGCAATCAGTGCATTCTTCTGTGAGGCAAGAAAAGAAATACCAATTAATAATGTTTGAAAGATGTATCAACGAGAGGAGTAAGAACCCATCAAGCTGTATCCTCTTCAACTGCAACAATGGAATACGAGCATATATCAACTAACAAAGGCTCTGATAGTTAAGCAATTTTTCACAAGGGTTTTCACCTCCATCGTGCCCTCCCTCTTTTCATTGTCCCGTGACTAGCTGGAAGTTTTTTAGCAGCATTGGTGTGGGGAGGGTTGTGGAGGAGAGCTGGAGGAGTACAGGCTTTGGGAGTCAGATTGCAGCAGTGTGTCTGCAGTGAACAAAGCAAAAAAGCTTGAGCTGGAAAAGAGCAGGACTCTAATTTAGTCAGCCCTACTGTAGCCTTCTGTGTCTGCCCGCAACAGGCATGATAAACAGCCCTGGCATCCAGAATTCTGGTTTTGGTATCTGGTTTGTTTGTTCCAGAAGTTGCAATGTTTCAAATCCTTGCACAGCTTCTCCCAACAAGACAGTCTGTATTTCAAACAACATTCCTACCCTTGGAAGAGGCTTCTGTTCCCTCCCCATGGATCCTGCAAAGCCGCTTCTTACCTTCCAGTCCCACACATTAACGATCATGTCATGAGGATATCCTACGGACACAAGGTACTTCATATTGGGAGAAAATGCCACACAAGCCACCCCGTGTTTATGGCCGTGGAGCTCCAACACTTGCGTCTTCTCTTCAACATCCCAGACTCGGACTGCTGGGCGATGCCCATTCTGCAGGAGGAAAACCCAGAACAGCATTTGGCACAAGGCCTCATCTGAGCTAAGGCTAACCAGTGATTAGAAAAGTACACCTGTGAGGCTTCTTAAAGGATGTGTAATAATTTTCAGTTATTACAACTGGCTGATGGGTATTTCATGATACAATAGAATTTCCAGGTCAGAGTCCATGACTTCTAGGCCAACAAAATTTTGGCAACCTCTCTATGTTTTTGTAATACATTCTTACACAAAGATAATCCGTGGTTTTATACTGTGGGCTTTCAGAAGAGGCGAAAAACCCCTTAGAATGGGCTGACTGGGAATACTCAGCCCAAGGAAAATACTAGAAAGTTCGGTTCCAAATATAACAGACTACCACTAAGAATCTACATCTTTAACTAGCAGCCCAATCCTAGTCTATCTTATTTCAGTCTACAGCTTCCAGATTTAAAACAACCAGTTCAAGTTCATATAATTGTGACGTAGATCCTCTTGCTAAAGGAAGCTTGCCACAAGCTGTAAGCAGTAAAGATGACTGGGAAAAATGTTGTGCTGGAATTTGTTTCTTTAGGCAGGGAAGAGATTTTTATACTTTCTTTATTGCAAGATTTATAATAACAATCCTTAAGAACTCACCTCACCAGTTACAATATATTTCCCATCAGGAGAGAAAGACAGAGCGCTCAGAGTTTTCCTGGAAGAAAAATAAAAAAAAAACCTTCCCATTATTTTGCTAACAAAAGAATGAATGGCACAGAACTAGCTGTGCTTATCTATTACAGCTAAACAACACCTATGGCACCTGAATGACTAACATATTTACTGTTGGCAAACTTGGTGCGTGTTAGACAGCACATCTTCTTACGCCTGATATGTTCCCTCCACTCACGAAGTAGACTCTGAGTCCAAAGCATTCATTGCAATTAGGTTGTTAATCTGGTTTCTCTTTCCATTTATACATCTGAATATACCAACGACAAACCAATAAGTTGCATTTTCAATAAGCCACTCTATTTGTTTAAACCTGGTATGAGAATTCTGCACTTCATGACCTGCATGTAGCTCATAAGGATTCTTGCAGTGGCTCCATCACCATAAGAATGTGTACATGCATACATGTATACTCAAAACAATAGAAAACTGTCATTTTCAGCTCTCTGGAAGCCCCCAACTGCCACATCCTCCTTTAAACCCCAAATCCACAAAATGAAACTAAAGGTACAGGCCATAGTGGTCTGGAACGGGTGAGAAGGAGGGTGGGTGCAACTTCTGGATGAGCTGTAGCCTCTATTTTAAGCAACTTAATTGATTGATTAAAGCCTGTTGATAATGTTCTAATATCCGGGAAAATCGGTGTCCATAAGCTGCTCACGTACTTTGACAGAAATTCATATCAACCTAACAACTTTACAAATGTTAATATTCAAACTGGCAGTAGTTATGAGAAATGTTTATTACCTAGAAGTATTAAAGATATGCCTTTGTTTATTCTTCCTGGGATTGAAAATCACAACCACACATCTAGAAGGAAAGATCAAAACATTTACATAAGGAAGATTGCCTTCGGTGAAAGTGAACAAAACAACTTCCAGCTACAGCCTGCTATCCTGGCCTCTTCTATGAAGACCATATTGAAAAATAACCCTGTTTCCTGGTTTTGACATAACTAGTATGATTAATTGAGAAAGGAAGCAAATGCTTGCAGCCAAATGAGACAGGACAAGGAAACAAGGTGTGGAAGTCTTGAGGTTTGTCGAGGCTTATTCTCTATAGCACGACACAGAATGTGGAGAAGTCATGGACTACAACACCATGGCTAATAGTCATGTTGGCTAGGAAACTCTGGGAGTTACAGTCCTAAAAAACAACTTTTTTTTCAATCTCTGGTAGTAAGACAAAATGCCAAAACAACTGGTCCCTTCCCTTTAAGACAGCCGGAGAATTGGCTCTGGAACACACCCTCTGCTGAGATGTGTGTACTTTTAACAACTGCAAAGCTCTCCTCGCTCCTCAAGATTGTCAGACAAGCCTATACTAGTTCTTCCCGACCCACTGCAATTCTTTTGTAACCTACAACTGTGCTTATCTTTTTTGCTGCCTTTTTATAGGCCTTACGTATTGGACTTAGAAATCTAGCAAAGCACTTACCCCGTTGGATATGCAATCTGCCCTGTGTTTGGGTCGCAAGCTAAACCACTGCTGGTCTGAGTGGTTATTCCAAACACTTTTTCAAGCAGCACCTGCCCCAAAGAAGAAATGGAGGAGAATAAAGTCTACCAGCAAACGCAAAACTGTGACTCGGCTAATGTGACATGAACATTCAGAGTGATTTGAACTAACTAGCATAGGCCATTTCTGCACTAGACTGCATCTTTAACAACTGAATAACAAGCAAGACATTCTGATTGGGGTTCCCCATCACAGTCACGCATGAAAATATTAACAAGAGTCTGCAGTTTTGTGTGTGGGGGTACAATTCCCAAGATTCAGGAATTTGTATTTCAAAAAGTAAACTGAATGGAAGAATACAGTACTGAAATTCTAAAAACATAACACAACAATGAGATAAACTTTGCCTCCTGACTTTCCGCTTGTCACATTGCTGTTATTTAAAAAAAGGAAACCTAAAACTTAACAGCCACCCTCTTAATATTTCTGGGTGGGGGAGGAAAAAAAACCTCCCCCACCCAGATCTTCTTTAGCTTTGATTTTTGAACTTGACCATTTCTTTCCTTGACTCTTATTGCACTGTCTAACCAAAGAGTTCTAGAGACCACAAAATCTCACACACTTTGGGGACATTTTTGCTAGAGATGAGAAAATCAGGAGAAAAGGGTTGTCTACCAATTCACTGTCCAGCGAGTGGTGAAATGGGGCAGATTTTGCACCCACTCACCATTTATTCAACTATTGCATTTATTTAACTTACATTTCTGGAGAGCAAGTATGGTGTAGTGGATTGATCTTTGGATCAGTACTTTGGGAAGCCAGGGTTCAAATTCCCACTCAGCCATGGGCAAGTCACACTCTCTCGGCCTCAGGAGGAGGCAATGGCAACCTCCTCTGAAAACAGTCTTGCCCAGAAAACCCCAGGGTAGGGCTGTCACTAGGTCGGAATCAATTTGGAAGAACCTAACACTGAAATCCCATCTGTATTTTTCTGTTGGCCTTAATAAAACTTTCATAGGTTTCATGCTGTCCTTTAGCCCCGCCCACCACGGCGCTAAACCCCGCCCCTTGTCCTTCTGGTTTCTCTTCAGCCCGAACACGCCCCTCCCCAGCGTTCTGTAGCCACGCCCACCGCCTTGCCACGCCCCCTGACGCTCGTTAGCCACGCCTCTCACCGCATCCTCTGGCCCCTGGTGTTTGGACCGTCGCCTCAGGCTGAAGAGCGGCGGCAAGTCAGCTCCGGAGCCCGCTGCCCCTGCGTAGAAGCATCCGCCTCCACCGGCCATCTCCCTTGGGCCTCTCAAGCGGCCGGCCGAGACCCGCCGCGCCTTTCCTTCCGACGTTCCCGGGCCGACTAACCGTAACCGTCCTAAACTGCGCGCGGCAAGGCGCCGCTGTCCGGCTATTGGGGCGCTGGGCTGTCAATCATCGCGGACTCTAGCAAATGAAAACAAGGCGCGGCCGTCAGTTTTCCTCAGAAGCGTGCGCTGTTGTGTCTCCCTTGGCCAATAAGAAGGGGCATGGCGCTGCCTATTCCCGCCTCTCAACTGAGTGGAAGGTTTTGTGGGTTCGAGTTGCGCTGCGTCACATTTACCACATTTTTTTTTTTGATCCGACGCTTTCAAGTAAAAGATGTGCTTTTGGAAGATATTCGTTATTAAGCCTTTTTCATGCCCGAGTTGGCAAATGAACCATATAGCACCAGTAAAGATACCTCAAACTACAAAGGAGTAGATAAATAACCTCTATGATTAGTCCTCAAAGGCACCCACAAATGACAAAGGCCATTTCCGCACTAGCCTGTTACAGCGCTATTATTCCACTTTCAACATCCTATGGAATTCTGAGGTTTGCAGCTCAGTGAGGCCCAAGAGCTCTCTGGCTGAGTATTCTAAAGGCACCTCCGTCACCTGCAAACCCCAGGATTCCAGAGGATGTTGAAAGTGGAATAATAGCGCTATAACAGTCTAGTGAGGAAATGGCCACAGTTTGGAAAGCTCTGGCTTACGGCATGAATTTGCAATATTTTTTTCCAAATCATGGTGCGGGAAGAAAGGCCCCTCTATCCGCTTATCTCTATGGCCACACTCTCCGCGCTCGGCTGCCCGCCCTCAGCCAATGAGGGCTCCCTTCCCTTCGTCTCCGGCCCGTGGAGGCCTCCTCGTGCCTCACCGCGCGTGCGCGAGGGCGGAGGTTCGCCCCTCCCTCCCCAAAGAGACACCCAAGGGGGTGAAAGAGGGCGTGGCGACGTCGGACGTCACCGCCGACGCCTGCTGGAAGTCGGGGGGTCACCGCGGGCTCCACAGGTTGCGGCGTCAGGTCGGCTGAGGAGGAGGGAGACCCCGGCGGCGGCGGCGGCGGCGGCGGGGGACGATGACCAAGTACTGCCGGGCGCCCAACTGCTCCAACTCCGCGGGGCAGCCCCGGCCGGACAACCAGCGCCTCAGTTTCTACAAGTCAGTAAACTTTCGGGAGAGCGGGGGGCCGGGTCGTGACGTCAAGGAGGAGCCGGGTTGTGACGTCACGGGGAGCCGGGGTCGCTTTGCTCTTTTCTCCTCCAGCCCCCCCTCCCCTCCCCCCCCCCGAGCGTTACCTCGTCCTTTTTTTAAGGCGCGGCTGCGGAACCCGGGCGGCCGCTTTGCCCGTCTTGCTGGTGCGTCGCCTCCCGGCGGGGAGAGCCGCCCCCCCGTCCCGGTGGCAGCCAGGGGAGGGGGGCCCCGGGCGAGGAGGGGGCCGGGACCGAGGGCTCCCTAGCCCCCCACCCGGGGGGGGGAATATGGCTGCCCGGGCGGGTGGAGGAAGGGGGCGATGGCGCGGAGACTCGGGTTCGAAGTTCTGGCCCGCGGCTCCCTCCCTCCCTCGGCCGGCCGCTCGCGTGCCTGGGCTGCGCGCGGGGAGTTCCGGCGGGCACGTGCCCGCGCGTGGGGCTGGCCGCGCGCCGCGCAGGCCGCGCGCGCTTGCCCGGAAGCCTCCCTCCCTCGCCCCCTCCCTCCCTCCCTCCCTCGCCCCCAGCCGGGCCCCCCCGCCCCGCGCGGGGCGGCTTCTTGGCCGGTGGCTGCCTCCGGGGCGTCTCCAGCTGACGGCGACTCTGGGGCTGCCTCGGGGGGCTTTTCTGGGCGAGACGCGTCCAGAGGGGGGTGGGTGGGGGGGTTGCGGGGCCATCCCCTGAGGCTGGGAATTGCCCCGGGCGGACCCCGGTCTCACCGCTGCGCCGCACCGGCTCTTCTGTGCCTTCGGGTCGCCTGCTGACTTACGGCGACCCCGTGGATTGCGTGGGGTTTTCGTGGGCGTGGAGTGCCCAGGGGCGGTTTTGCCGGCTCCCGCCTCTGAAATCTTTATTACAGCACCTGACGTTTCTCGGCGGTCTCTCGCCCAGGTACCAACCGGGGCTGATCCTCGTTGGCTTCCGAGGTCGAATGGGCTCTGCTGCTTTTAGGATATTTGGACTCCCGTTGTTGTTGTGTGCCTTCAAGTTATTTCCCTATCGTGGGGGTTTCTTGCAGTATTTATTCAGAGGGGGTGTGTGGTTTGCCCTTGAGGCTGAGAGAGTGTGACTTGCCCGAGGTCACCCAGAGGGTTTCCGTGGCTGGCAGAGATTCAAGCCCTTGGTCTCCCGGTGCCCCTTGACATCCGCTTAATTTGGGAAGAGGCTGCGGGGTCAGGGAGAGGGCCCTTGAGTTTTGTAATACTAGCGCTCATGGAGTCTTCACTGCAAACTGTTTGGGGTTTTGCTTATTGTGGAAAAGTGACATGTCTATCAACTTTCTGTTGTTAGTGATCAGTTACCCTTTCTAGGCATTCCAGGGTGGGCAGAGCTTCTCCACCTGTGGGATCTTCTTGTGAAGTTGGCCCTTGTGTTGGATGATGGGCTTAAGAGCCTCCTTATCATCCTTTGGGGGCAAGCAGCCTTTTGCTTGCCCTGCAGTTGTTGTTATCTCCCTTTAACACCTGGATGCTTACAAATGGGAGGGCACTCAGAATTCGTTAAGCGCACTGAATTCAGTCTCACCTTGATGAGATTAGCTGTTTGCTGGAGAGTAGTTCTTTTGTCTCTTTATGTTTCTTTTAGTGGAGTGATGGTGTTTAGACTGGAGAATAGCGTGACAGGAAAGGATTAAGCCTCTTTCGCCAAGGCTTGATTCTAATCTCGTTCATAGACTCATAGAGCTGGAAGAGACCCTGAGGCGCATCCACTTCAACCCTGGTCTGCTGTGCAAAAATGCACAATCAAAGCACTCCTGGCAGGTGGCCCTCCAGCCTCTGTTTAAAAACATCCAAAGAAGGAGACTCCACCACACTCATATTTATTTATATTTATATTTATTTATTTATTTATTTGGACAGTCATCTTTCAAGAGCGCTTTACCTGTGTGCTCCTGCATGGCAGAAGGTTGGACTAGATGGCCCTTGGGGTACATTTCAACTCAATGTTTCTATGGTTTTTTTTCCTTTTCTCCACACAGGTTTCCCCTGCACAATCCTGAACGTCTCCGGCAATGGCTGTCCCAGATGAACCAAGAGAAATGGATCCCAACAAAACACCAGCACTTGTGCAGTGAACACTTTGCCCCATCCTGTTTCGAATACCGGTGGGGAGTGCGTTACTTGAAGCCCGACGCTGTTCCCACCATTTTCCAGACGTCCAATGGCCCGCTGGTGAGTCTTGGCCCAGTTGCCAAAGGGTTGATGGGGAGGCAGTTCAGGAGAAAAATACCTTTATGAGTATTAAGTCGCTTTTTGTTTAGGTGGAGAGTAAATTTAAACTTAACCAGGTCCAGCCAAGGAAGGTTCCCAGAGCAGCTTGCCTTGGGTTGGTTGCAAACAAGACAGTTTTCCTTCAGGTTGGCACCATGAGGGACTATAGAAGGAAACAGTTATTTATTTAATAGTCTACCTTTTCCCCATTTTGGGGACCCAAGATTGGTTTCAACATAATTAACAAAACAGATCTAATTGAAAACAAAGCTGCCCTAAGGAAGCAATCATTGACAAACCTTACTGCTTAGAGGAAGAGACTAGCAGATGAACACACTGCTACATTTGTTTATTTGTTTCTTCCTTTACCATTAATAAGAATGAATTTTTTTGAGGAGGTCAGGACTTCTTTCCATCTTGTACATATCCTCTACAGGTAACCTTAAATTATTTTTTTCTGAGCCCACTCAGGATAAAATGATTGTAGTCTGCTGTACCTAGAAGATTGGGAAAGGCTGTGTGGCATTTCTGGAGGATATCTAAGACCAGTGAGAAGTCTTACGGCAATTCCAGTTGTCACTGGTGCGGCCTTTGAGGGAGAAGGGCAGAGCTCCGTGGGGCCTTGGTCCCAGCGGTTGGTCAGAGGCCCTCTGTCCGTGTTCCAACTGCTGCTGCTCTGGGCTCTGAGGGAGAGAAGAACAGCCAGCATCTGCTGGACTTCATCCCCTTCCCCACTCCTATCCCTGTTCCCTTGTGTGTTGTGTCTTTTTCAGACTGTAAGCCTGAGGGTTGGGAAAATTCACAATTTGTTAACTGCTCTGGGAGGCTTTTTTGGGCTGAAGAGTGAGGTATAAATGTTCTAAAGAATGAAAGAAAAGAAAAGAAAAGAAAAGAATGAAATTTATTTGTTTGTTTGTTTGTTTGCTGCAGAAGAGGGAGAACTCTGCTAAGCCGCCCTCTGAGGTGCCAGCCAAGAAACTCATCCTCAAGTGCCAGGGAGAGACGAGCATGCCAGGGTCCCAAGCCAGGGGCTGCCAGGAGCCCAATGCACTGGAAACGCTTGCCATTGCCATAGATCCCGGGGTGGGGACCACCCCGATCTATGTGGAAACCCAGTCTTCTGCCTCGGACTTAGACTTCCACGCCCTCTCCGGCCCTCTGGTTGGGGGCGTGAACCTCGTCCCTTTGGTTCAAATCATGGAGCCCCTCAAAGCCGTCACGCTAACTGTGGCTTCCCCGGTGGAGGCCGTGCCAGGCCAGCCTGTGCCTGACCCGGTGGAGCAGCAGCTGGTCGATTTGGTGGCCTCTCTACCACCACCTGCCCTGGAGGCCATGCCAAGCTCTTCGTTGGGGCTCTCTGGGCAGTTCTGTGCAGAAATGGCAACACCGTGCCAGGTGGTCGCTGCCGCAGCCACCAACCAACCACAGCTGCAGGCCTTGGTGGCCGACGAGTCCATGGCATCTGAGCAGGGCGCCCTCATCATTGAGAACGTTGCCATTGAGCCGTTTCTGGAGGCTGATCCCTCTGCTGCTGCTGCCGCCGCTGCCGTCCTCAGCTCCCTCCAGGATTCCTCCACGGAGATGGTTGCCTACTTTGAGACCATCCCCACCGCTCCCATCACGGCAGCTGCCTCTTCTGGTGTGACTCCCCCTGAGACTGTCCTTTCATCTGCCCTGAACGTCCCCATTGTCTCCACCGTTCCCATCGTCTCCAACCAAGCCTCTCCGGAGGCTGCCCCAACCGAGGAGGAGGAGGAGGAAGAGGAGGAAGAAGAAGAGGAAGAGGAGGAGAAACTGGGAGAGTTGAGTTCTGTGGAGTCCTTGGAGGAACAGCTGGAGGAACATCGCTATCACAAGAACGAGGAGGGGACGACGGCGGAGCTGGCGGAGGTGGTGCTGGGCCTGCAGAAGAAAGTGAAAGTCTTACAGCAGCGGCATCGCCGGCACTGTGCCAAACTGGAAGCCATGGAGGGGGTGGTGGAGCAGCTGAGGAAGGAGAACCTGGTGTCGGAGGAGAAGCTGAAGCTCCTGGAGATGGTGAGCCAGTTGCAGGGCCTGGGGGGGTGGGCAGAATGCCAGTTGCCATCACACAAGTATGAATGGAGAAGTGGCAGCTGTGGGGGCTTCCCCTTATTCCCCCACTGCCATGGCACCAAGGTGGCCACCACCACTGAACAGCTGTTATGGGGGTTAAGTGACTGGAAGGTAGATTTCGAGTGACTTCCACATTTCCTTGCTGTTGGCTTCTGCTGGCTAGGTTGATAGCAGATGTAGGCCAAAAGCACTTGGACGTTCACAGTGGCCCACCCCAGGCTAGAGAAAAGTACTCCCACTGTTTGTTAGAGGCGTCCAAGATCTCTAACATCCTTTTTTTTTTCTCTCCTTTCCAGGCCTGCCTGCAGTCTAGCACTATAATGCCGGAAACCGGCAGCACAGTAGCCATTATCTGCCAGGACAATGACCAGGCGCTGGTCTACACCGTACCTCAACTTCCGGAAGAAGGGAACGAGACTATCATCCACGTTGAAGAGCAGTAGCCTTGTGGGAGAAGGCAGAGGACAGTCGGGAGCCAACCCCTCTCTGTTCGACTTAGAACAGAAAGGCACCTTTCTAGGAAATCTCCAGAGAGATTGTACCCTTCGGCTGCCAGAATCACAAAGCCAGCCCCGCCAAACCTTTCTCAGATTCCGGCTGCATTTTTGATGGCCTTATTGCTATGGCACCTTATTTTGTGGGGAAGGGTTGTAGGTTCTTTCTTTGTTTTCCCTCCTTATCTGAGATTAATGTATATAAAATTGTCTTGGTGGGGGAAAGAACCACTGACTGTGTGTGTGTGTGTGTTTGGCTCTCTCTTGGTGCCTGAGGCAAGGTGGTGCTGCTGGTTTTAACCTACTTTGGTATTTCCATCGTGGTTTGGTGATAAGCCAGACTTGCTGTGTTTTCTTACTAGCCTATACTTTTACGCAGGGCTTGGAAGAGTTCGCTTTTGGGGCTGTGTGACAGCATTTTCGGCCTTGCTGAGTTGAGGTTGCCCTGGGAGTTGTAGTTTAGAAAAATAACTCTTCTCGGCTCTACTTTTGCAGCAGAGTAACCAGCTAAGCTCCCTTGTTGGAGGTGAAACACTGCTATGTTGTGCTTCATACATCTAGAGTTCCCACACTTTGCTGTCATGTCCGCCCCCAGGGCCTTTCAAAAGCGTTTGGCTTCAGGGTCTCTGTGTGTATGTATGACTGGTGTGTGTGTGTGTGTGAGAGAGAGAGAGAGAGAGAGAAAGAGAGAGGGAGAGCGAGAGAGGGAGAGAGAGGGAGAGAAGGAGTGACTGAAGAGGTACCACCCTCTTCCCACCTCCAGCAGAATCACTGCAGTGCTCAGTGGTATCTCAGCATCTTTTGCAAGAGGAGCATCTGGTCATGAGCCCTGATTGTTTGTCACTTGTCCCCTCAGTTGCTTTTGCACATGTGGGAAATGGGGTGGCTGGGAAAAGGTTCATCACCGTGAGATGCTGCACATAAAAGGCATGATACAAGGAGAGCAGGAGACCACAAAACTTTCAGTAGGTTCAGAACAGAAAAAGGAAAACTCCTGTGAACGATTTGTAGCGGTAACTGGGGAACTACAGTTGCCATATATGTATGAATGCAAAAAAGCCAGGGCGAAAACAGCATACACAAAATTGGATGCAAGAACCTGGTGTGTAGAGCAGGGATGGGCAGGTTGAAGAAGATTCACTTCATTTTTCTTTTTTCGCTAGAACCCTTGATAGCCACTAAACTAGAGCCAGGTACAAAAGACATACACCTAGAATTAAAGTCTACTGAGTCCAAGGATTTGTCTTGAATAGGAAGGATTATATAGGAAAGATTTACAGCCTACTTCTTGTCTTTGTGTTTTCTGTTGAGCTTCTTTCAGACTTGCTGAGTATCTAGACTCCTTTCAGCTTTTTCTTTTCAGGTGTATGTGACTGGATCACCTGTGTGGTTCTATGACTCACCCTCAAGGTTCCATCTCATACACTAATTTATTTTTCTGATAGATTGCACATCTTTTCAGCTATGTGCAAAATGAAATGATTGTTTCCTGAGTGAGCGACTGACTGAATGTGATTATAAATCCTCTTTTTAAAAAATTCTTATTTAATTCTTCAGTTTTTTTTTAACACAGGTACCTGTGATTATAAACTAATCTGGGTATTGGAGAAGAGGCTAAAAATACAAATAAATGATAATGTGATTGCTGCTGGTTGATAGGTGGGAAGACGGAGTGGGGAGAGCCTCTTTAGCCATGATGTGTGTGTGTAACAGTGCTGTAATTTTAAAACATAAATAAATGGAATATATTGAAAGAAAATGGCGAGTCCTTCTGTAAAAAGGGGGTGGGTTTGGCTTCATTCAAACTGGGAAGATACAGTACTTGTCCTTAGTATTCTTCCTCCCCACCCAAAGTAGGAAGGCCTAACTTGAGCAGTATGTTATGATTGTACAGAAGTACAAAAGGCTGTTCTGGGTGCAGAATTCCCTTTCTAGAGGACCCCTGCTTTTGTTTTTACAAACAAGGGGCACACCTGCATCCTTTTGGGATCTGAAGGTAGATTTTGAGTGCAACCCAGGCCTGTTGCAGGTTCAGAAGCCAGACAAGTTAGCTTAGTACATATTCCAGCAGACAAAGACAAATGTCCTTCACAGCCAAATTCCCTCTTAGGATGGACAAACCCAAACTGTTGATCCAACGAACCTCAAAAGTCAACTGCAAGTTTATGGTGATCAGGTTTTTTTTGGCAAGATTGTTTCCGAGGGGTGGTTGTCCTTACCTTCCCCTTAGCTTATGAGAGTGGGAATTGCCCGAAGTCACCCAGCAGGTTTCCTTGCTGAGCAGAGATTGAAACCCTGCTCTCTTGGAGAACTAGTCGAACACTCAAACCGCTACATCACGCAGGCTCAATTGTTATATGCCTTCAGATCGTCTCCATCTTATGGCAACCCTGCCCTAGGGTTTCTGTGAGAACATTTGCTCAGAGGAGATTTGCCTTTGTTGGATTGCCATCTCTCCAGAGTTCTTTAGGTGTGTATTCCTACAAGGCATGGAATAAGGATATTGACAAGTGGGAATCTGTCTAGAGGAAGGTGACCAAAATGGCAAAGGGCATGGAAACCCTGCCCTATGGGAAGCAGTTTAGGGAACTGGGATGTTTAGCTTGGAGAAAAGAAGGTTAAGAGGCAAATGATAGCCGGGTTTAACTATTTAAAGGGATGTCATATGGAGAACGGCACAAGCTTGTTTTCTGCTGCTCCAGAGACTAGGAGGTGGAGCAATGGATTCAAATTCCAGGAAAAGAGATTCCACCTAAACATTAGGAAAAGCTTCCTGAATATATGTATTTTTTATTTATATATATATATATATATATATATATATATATATATATATATTGCTCCCAAGCTCACTTTAGGGGACTTAGGGGGCATTTTTACCAATTGGGGGGGCTTCTTGGGCCATTGTAGGTCCAGTAGAAGCCTTTTTTTAAGCAATAAGTGAATGGAAGTCACTTTCTCCTCATTTCCTGTTTCAAAAAATCCTGGGGGGTGTGGTTTGGCAAAATATGATGGGAATGCTTCCTTTGAGGCCGTTTGGGAGCAAAAATATTTTTTTGAAATAAATTGCCATTTTTGGATTACTCACGAGAGCCCAGGAAACTTCTAAACATGGCAGAAATGCCCTCCACATTCGCTAGATGGTGTTTTAGAGCAGGTTTCTGGCTTCTGGGGGCCATAAAATGGGCTTAGGGCCACATGTGGCCCTTGGGCTGTATTTTGCCTACCCTACTTTAAACTGATCTGTTTCTTCAGTTTCTCTAAACCACTCTTGTGTAGCAATGATTTTCCTTTCCTGTGTTCTGTGTTCAGGTTTCTATTGCACGCAAAGAAAATCCTCGTAGGAAAGTTTGACATTACCATTGTAGTTTTCTATTGATCCCCTTTCCACGTTGCAGCCTTTTTAAAGAGCCGGCCCTGTTCCCAAATGGCTCTTCAAAAGCTCTTCCAGCCCTTCTTTGTGGGATTCCTAGGTTAATTACCAGAACACCATATTATATATCACAACCCTTGACATTAGAGAGGCTGGGGGTGGGGGAATGGGATTGAATTTGATTTGTAGTAATGGATTCTCTCCTGCACGCTGCTTTGCTGCCAGCCGAATTACCGGCAAAACCCCTCTCCCGTATTGAAAGAATCATAAACCCAGCTCGCATTTCCAATCAGTAATCTTCATTTTCTCTTCAGACACTAAGCAGCTCCAATCTGGCTCTTGTATCTCTTCTCCCAAACATTGGCTCTGCGGGTTACTAACCCATTGTCTTCAATTCTTAATTAAAATTGAGATTCTCCAAAGGCTTGATAGGAAAGCTGAGGATGTCGGAAGCTGGGAGGATGAAACTGAAAGAAGATGAGTTCTACCCTGCTTGTATTTTCCTGTTTCCAAACCAGTCCTGATTTTATTAACTTCTCCTGTGGTTTCAACAACTTCTTTTCCGATGTTATAAAATCTATTGCAATGATATAAAGTAAATCTGTTGTGATTTTATAAAGTAAAATCCGTTGTGATTTTATAAAGGTCTGTTCGGTATTACAGGTTGAGCCTCTGCTATCTAGCAATAACAGCTATGGCACTCCTGCTTATCTGTCTCTCAGGTCTGCCTTGAAGGTGGAAGTGGCTGGTGACAAGAAGAGAGAAAGACCGAGGATCTGAGAAATGAACAAGTGGGATTGTCGCAGCTGTCACCTCGAAGGTGGAGGCGGTTGGCTGGCGGCAAAAAAGGGAGAAAATGAGGATCTGTGAAATGGCAAGAAATGTGGGTTCACATCGAATGTGAATTTCACAGATCCTCCGTGTCTTTCCAGTCTCATGTCTCATACACAACAAGTAGTGAGCAAAGGAGACGTGAGGTGATTCCCAAAAGGTACTGTATTCCAAAATCTTAAGGGGTAAAGAGTCAGAAACATGTTCCATTTTTAAGCTGGTTTTAAAAGCGCAGAGATGGATGTGTGGAACAACCAGACCTAAGAAAAGCATTAAAGGAAGCCAATGGCAAAGCTCCGGACAAATCTAGCCAAGAAAAATCCTACGATGGGCCACCAGAAGTCAGAGGTGACATCACAACAATAATTGCACCACTAAAAAGCAATGGGAGAGCCTTTGGCTATTTCTGCACTAGACTGTTATAGTGGTATTATTCCACTTTCAACACCCTATCCTTTGAGGCCCCTCCCTAAACTGCAAACTCCAGGATTCCATAGGATGTTGAAAGTAGAAAGGGGAAAGTGGAATAATATCACTATAACCGTCTAGTGTGGAAATGACCTTTGTCTGGCACAGATGTTGGGAAAGTTGCTTTCTTTTGGGCCATGACTCTTGGAATTTTCCAGCCAGCAGTCACGCTGCCTGAAGGATTCTGGAAATTGTAGTCTGCAAAAGTAATGTTTCCAAGCTGTGGTTTCTCAGCAGCTGTCCAAACTCCCCACCGGTGTTGTTGTTGTATTATCATTCCAACAATCTTTTAAGATAGGCTATGCTAGGGAACAGTGGTTGACTGAGTAAGGAATTGAGAGGGAAAGCAAGGAGACAAAAGTCAAAGTGGGTACAAAAATCAGTATTTTGTTTAATTGGCCCAACACATTTGGACTATATTTCTTTTTTTAAAGGAGCTACAGGTAAGAAAAATACAGATTTCAAGTAATACAATGCCACTCAAAGCATTATTGCTCTTAAAGTGCATTCGTGCATTCCCGGTTTCGTGTGGCTGTAGGATGATCAAGATTTTGGGTAAAAATTTCGGGGGTGGGAAAATTTAGTGGAGAAGAATGTCACATTGCACCTGAGCCCACCCAAGTATGGTAACACCATGGGATACTAGCAGACTGAAGAGGGGAAAAAAAAAGGGGGAACTTGACTATGGAGTAGCTGGACGTGCAGGAAGAGAAGCAGAGATGAAAAGGTACACATATGCTGGTCTAGACGTCTTGACCGTAAAACAAATTTCAAAGTCTGTCCTGCAGCAGCGCCTTTATCAGGCCAGCCAAAAACTTGCAAAATTCTTCGTGGACTAGCTTTCGACAGGAGAGCCAGTGTAGTGCAGCCGTCTGAGTATCGATCAATCAGCCTTTCCGCACTACGCTGTTATAGCGCTATTATTATTCCAATCCCAACATCCTACGGAATCCTGGCGTCTGCAGTTTAGGGAGGGGCATTTAGGATTCTCGGCCAGAGAGCCCTCTGGCCTCGGGAAACTACAAACCGCTTAATTATTAAAGCGAGCAGTTGCTTCCCCTCCCCTTGCGAGGAGCTGCAAGGAGGCAGAACCGAGGAGCGCCCGTGCCAAGGCGGAGGCCCCCGGCCCCCAAACGGGGGAGCGCCGGGCCTGCCCAGCGGCCGCGGGGACGGTGCGGCGGGGGCACCGGCGGCCGAAGGGGCGCCCCGCCTCACCGGCCCCGCGGCGGCTGCGCTGGCCCGGCGCTCCCCCCTCCCCTCCTCTCCTCCGCCCTCCGCCAAGGAGGCGGGGACGGGGGCCGCGGGGCCGATGCTGCGCATGAGCGCGGACGCCGACGAGACGCCCCCGCCGCGCGCGCCGTCCCTCCCTCGCTGCCCAGCCTCGCGTCCCTCCGTCGCGCCCCCGGGAGCTCGGAGCGCGGGACCTCGCCTCGCCGCTCCCCGGCTGTCCACGGTAAGCGGGAAGGCTTCGGGCCCCGGGGCGGGGAGACAGCCGGTTGGCCCCTCTGGGCCCGCCGTGGGGGGCGAGGTGGCCGGATGGGCTCCCCCCGTCCCTCTCCCAGGCCTTTCTCCGTCCCTCCAAGGATGCTGCTCGTCGCCACCCGTCCCCTTGCGCATCCTCTCTACCTGCACCGCCTTGGAGACGGGGAATCTCTCCCCCCCCCTCTCTTTCTCCGTTCCTCCGGCCCGCCCCCCAGCCCCCCACCCAGGCTCCTAAACCCCCGGAGCGGGACCCGAAGCTGCCACACCCCACCTGCCTCCTCTCTCCTCCATTTCCGATCAGGATTCCTTGCTGTTTCATTCTCCTTGCCAGGATGTCCTAGCCCCACCCCTCCCCGTCCCCCATGTTTCCAGCATAAACCCACCCCCTAATCCGGGACCGAAGCGACACCTGCTCCTCCCCAGGTTTGCCTCCCGCGGCAGAGATCGCACCCGTATTGCTGCTGTTTTTCACCCAGCCCCGTATCCTCTTTCCCCGTGGTTGCTCCGGGTGCGCGGGAGGGAGATCGTGTGTGCGTTCAAGCCTCCGGTTGAATTATGGCGACTCTGCGAATTTCGTAAGGTTTCCTTAGGGGAGGAAATATTCAGAGGTCGTTTTCCCAGTGCCTCCCTCTGAAATATAGCGGACAGCACCAGGTATTTGTTGGCGGTCTCCCATCCAAGTACTGATCCTGCTTAATTTCCAGGACCAGATGGAATCTGGTGCCTTTAGCTCTCCCTCCCCAAAAAATACTTCTAGGCCACCCCATTCTTCCATCCATCCATCCATCCATCCATCCATCCATCCATCCCCTAATCTTATAAACAGCACCCCAGATATCTTCTTTCTTCTCTCATCTTCTATTTGCCATCCTCAAATCCTTCTCTCTCTCTCTCTCTCTCTCTCCCTCTCCCATTAGTTTCCTCCAATGAACGCAAGGGGGGCATCACAGCCTTCTTCCTCCCTGCTATATTGATTTTTAAAATGTATTTATTCCATTCTTTATAGATCCACCCCCCCCCACATCTCCCAATGTGAGATCCAATGAATTTTGCAACATGTTGTTCAAACATTATGCAGTTCAAACAATAGATGATACAAAACTTGAAAAAATAAAAATAAAAACAAAGAATCGTATTAGAAACATTCGTTTAAAGCAGCATAAAAGGTAGCTGAAATGCAATATTTATTTGTTTGCTTGCTTAAACGTATCTGTCCTGCTTTGTATCAAAAGATTTTGGTGGGGGCACGTACAAGTAAAATCAATACAAACGGGGGAGAATTTGAAAACAACAGAAATAATTTAAATAGATAAGACAAAAAAATTAAACATATTGATTGGTTACTTATGGGGACAAATAAACCCAGCACATACAGGGAGATCTCAGGTACTGAGGTCTCAAACTGCTTAGGTCTGCCATGTCGTTGTAATTGAGCTATGCCTAATAATAAATATCATCATCATCATCATCATCATCATCAGAGCTTAATCTACTTGTTAATCCCAGAACAGAAGCACTGAAATGAATGAGATTTCTTAGCCACCAATGCTTGCTTCTCTCCTGTTGCTATCAGAGGTCCTGTTGTAGCTGGGGCTAAAAGGGGATCTTGGCAACAGCCCTGCAAGGTAGATCAGGCTGAGCAGAAACAGAGAGGAAGAGAGCGACCGGCCCAAGACCCCCAACTGAGTTTGGTGGCTCAGTGGGGACTTAGAGTCAAGGTGCAACACTCTAAGCACCGTGCTGCTTTGTGAGTTCTCTGCGTATGTACGTCCGTTCAAGTCTCCTCTTGATTTATGACCACCTCATGAATTTCATAGGGTGTTCTTAGGCAAGGAATACTCAGAGGTGGTTCTGCCAGTTCCTTCCTCTGAAATATAACCTACAGCACCTTGCATTGGTTGGCTGTCTCCCATCCAAGGACTAACCAGGGCTGACTCTCCTTAGCTTCCCGGATCGGACGGTATCTGGTGCTCTGTGAATCCCTTTTAATTCTGGCTTCAGTGTGCTGCAAATTGTTTTTCTTTTCTTCTAACTCCTAGGCATGTAGCTGCAGGGGAGAGGGGGAAGCAAATGAAGGCGCTGTCTTCTCAGACAAGAATTCCCCAATGTCCATGAAGTTTTCCTTCATTCCTCAAATTTCTAACATTGCAGAAACACTGAGAATCATTCACCTCTGCAGAACTTTTCTCTTGGCTGTGTTCATGTTTCCCCACGGATTGCTTTGCTTGCCCCTGTTCTTTGGGTGCCTGAATTCTATTTCTAAATGCTCGAGTGAATTTTTACATTACTGCAATGCTAGAAATTTGGGGGCCTTAGGGAAAATTTCAGTCTGGGTATGCAGAATTATTATTTGGGGAGCAATATCATCTTTTTGTCCCTCTGTAGTCACACCCCATCCATCCTCTAATATTTGGATGCCTAAATGGATAGCACAAAGGAGTGGCTTTCCTTTTCTGCCTTCCTTTGGACCCCTGTTAAGATACAAAAAGTCCTGAATCTATCTGACAGTGGACTCCTGTGCCTGGAAACTGGTCCCACTGTATTCAAGGGGATTTACTGCCTAATAAATAAGCTTTCAGCTTGGGGTAGTGGTTTGAGAGCTAGACTACAGCTCTGGAGACCAGAGTTCAAATCCTTCACCAATGGGTGACCTTGCACGAGTCACACTCTCTCAGCCTCAGGAAGACTAAGGCAACCCCTACCCTCAAACAAATCTTGGACAAGACCTTGGACAAGTCCCACTCTCTCAGCCTCAGATGGAGGCAAAGGCAAAGCCCCTTCTGAACCAATCTTTCCAAGAAAATCCCCGGTAGGTTTGCATATGGGTTGCCATTACTCGGAAATGACATGGAGGTACACAACACATGCAAATGGGTTGCAGCTGTCCTTTGTGCAATTGAACGTTGCACTGCAGGCCAGGGTTCGAATCTCTGCTCAGCCGTGGAAATCCACTGGGTGACCTTGGGTGAGTCACACTCTTTCAGCCTCAGATGAAGACAAAGGCAACCCCCAAACAAATTTTGCCAAGATAGCTTTGCCTTAGGGTGTCATAACTTGGAAGCAACGTGAAGGCACACTACATCAACAACAGAAATACAAAGGATTTTTCTTTTTTTAAGGGAAACCATTACGGTGAGCTTAGTTGCACGTTCTGCTTCAGTGGAAGCCAGAGCAAAGGGAGAAAAGGAGGGCAAAGAAAGAACAGGTGGTGAAAAACATGCATGCAGGATGGAATAGTGGGCAGCAAGGAAAATGTTGTGCAAGGGTACATGAAAAAGGGTCTATTTTAACCTGTGAAATGTTGAAAGGTGTGCATGGTATACCATCTCCTGCCCGGTTAACATCTTCAACTTGCTGGTTGTATCCTCATTGGACAAAACAAGCCACATTATTTCTCACATCATCCATTTGTTCCCACAGCTTGAGGGAAGAAGGGAGGCATACTTGTTCTCATTTCTACCTCTGGGCATATGTCTATACTATAAATAACGCATGCCCACATGGCTACGGGACTCCCTTCTGTGAAAGATCTGCTCATTTCCCCCTGTTTATGTATTTCAGGCATCAGTTAGAAACATATTTATTTGTATATGCCTTTGGAGAATAAGCAAGCATTCCCTTTGCCTCTGGCTCCTGCTTGTTTGCATTGGTTTTAATTGTACTGGACTAGGCGTTTCTAATTTATTATCTTAGATATTTGGACTTGGTGATTTTAGTTCCCTGTGTTTATGTAGATTGCCAGCTGCTCTGAGCTTGTAATGAGGAAGGGCAGAGGATAAATCTATTAATACTATTACAATTACAAAATTGGAACCTGTCACATTACGCATTATGACTCTTAGCGTCTTTGGCAGAATTTGCATCACTGATGGTCCAAAATTTGGGTTGGTAATGCCTGGTAGTGATGCTGCTGCTAGTAGGAATGAATGAAAAAAATATTGCTAGTTGTAAGAGTGACCAAATTTAGTGATCCTTTCGAAGAGAATATGTTGCCAGCCAGGTGAGTGCCTAATTATAAACCTGAAATGAGGGATAGTCTTTTTTAAAAATCTACGTTTAGCAATTAATCAGTGTTAAGTGATGAATTGTTATTGTCGCCGTTATGCCTTGTCTCATCATGATGTTGCAAAACCAATGCATCCTTGATGCATTTCTTACTTCTTAGAAAGAGAGCAGTCCTTGGAGTCTGAAATTGGCAATAATTTCAGGCCCCTCAGCTTTGCTCCAAATTGCTGCAGGATATTTTTTTTTCTTTAAAACGGATATCAACAGTGAGACTGTGTTAGAGTGTCATACAAAACAATAACAACAACAGAGTGCTGTAGGACCTTGAAATCAATCTCTACCTCACTGAGACACTGGTTCTCATACGTTAAAGCCCAGTCTGATAATGTAGGCTTCTCCACTACAAGCATTTGTGCATCTACTTAGAAGTAAGGCCATTTCTGCACTCGCCTGTTATAGTGCTATTATTCCACTTTGAACATCCTATGGAATCCTGGGAAACCCCAGGATTCCATGAGATGTTCAAAGTGGAATAATAGCACTATAACAGGCGAGTGCAGAAATGGCCAAAGCTCAGAGGGCTAAATCTCTGCCATCCTATTTTTTCACCCATTTTTGAGATGTCCCAGTTTCTCTCTCCTCCCACTTCCCCTTTTGTCCTCAGCTTGACTCTATGGCTGTAAACTGGGTTCAAAAGTAGATTGCACTCCGTTGACTAAGCAGAAGGGAGAGGAGAAACGGTAACTGGATCTTGTCTTTCACAGTATGGGAGTGTGCATGTGTGCCCGTTTATGCAGACCTCATGAATTTCGTAGGGTTTCCTTAGGCAAGGAATATTCAGAGGTGGTTTTACCAGTTCCTTCCTCTGAAATATAGCCTACAGCACTTGGTATTTATTGGTGGTCTCCCACACAAGTACTAAGCAGCACTGACCCTGCTTAGCTTCCAAGATCAGATGTGATCTGTCCCGTTTAAGATATTTAGGTCCTTCCCAGTAGGTTCAGGCAAAAGCAAAATGCTGCAGACATTCCTAAACAGTCTTTTTTATTATTATTATTGCCTTTATGTATCCTGACCACATTTTTCTGATGAACAAAAAGAGGATGAAATTGGTGGATTCTTTTTCTCTAGATCTGGGATAGGCTCACATCCTTTGAGATTTAAAATTCTCCTCCTGCATGACTCAAATTCCTATTTTTTTTTCCTTCTCTCTTTTCATGCTTATGCAGAAAAATAACTTCCAGCAATCATGACTAAAGACGATTCGGCAGAGCTTCCTTCCGAGGAGGACCACCAGCCCTTGGAATTCCAGAGCCCTGTCCTGGAGAGGAGGAAGAAACCCATCGTCCACCCCTCTGCCCCCGCTCCGCTCCCCAAAGATTATGGTGAGCCTGTCTTTCTTTCACCCCACGGTTTCCAAGGAATCAGGCCTAGTAGTTGCAGAGCTGGGTGGTGTGAGATTTCCAGTTTGGTCCAGTTTTGGTGTGACAAGGCAGGAGAAGAATGGCTAAAATGTGCCTGAAATTGTGTTATTGGTGCACACCCAGTCGGTGTGATGTTGCAAACCGTTATGGGGTGTCTTGAGATGGAAGACAGCTGCGTGTGCTTTGTACTGAAACCATCAATGGGATTTTTGAATTTAAAAATTTGCTAAAACATGTTGAACTGCTCTTCTTCTTTTGTGACGTAGGAAATTCAAGCTATTATTTCCAAGGCCTTTTCCGCACTACAGTCTTTTAGCGCGATGATTCCACTTTCAACATCCTATGGAATCCTGGGGTTTGCAGTTTCGGGAGGGGCCGGCTGCAAAGCCCAGGATTCCATGGGATGTTGAAAGTGGAATCATCGCGCTATAAGAGTGTAGTGCGGAAAAGGCCCAAGTCTGGTGCCTTGGGAACCAAATTTCCTGTTGAAATAATCCCCAGGAGCAAGGGTTGCCAGAGTAAAAACTCGAGAAGGCCCCTGCACCTTTAAAGACTGCGTCGAAGAGGAAATTTCAATACGTGTTGCTTGTCATTCAACCAGGTAACAAGCAACGCTTGCTGAAATTCCCTCTTCGACAGAACCGCTAAAGGCACAGGAGCCTTCTCCGGTTTTCAAAATGGCAACCATACCAGAAACGCATCTGTTTTGTTAACTGAAGTATACCTGTATTGACGTGAGGTCTGGCGTCAGAAAGAAAGAAAAAACACCCATAAGTTTCAGGCTGGCTCAGTGGCAAGCCCCTTCCACATGATACAGCAAATAATTTCAGCATTCAGGGACGAATACAGACGCTCTCTGTGGCTCGCCCTGCTCCATCCGGTGCCGGCCAGGCCTCGACTACGGGCTTTTGTGTTCAGTTTTGGCGCTGCTCGCAGGGAAAGCCGTAAACAAGGAAAGCGAGGAGGGCTGGGGAGAGAAAAAGAAGGAGAGAGAGCAAGCAGCAAGCGGGCTGCAAGAAAGCCAAGATCTGAAGGAGAATTAAAAGCGTGGGGCACAATGCAGACTCTCAGCCTGGGAGGGACACGAAAGGACAAGGGACCGGTCGTGGTGGATTCTGGAAGTTGCTATAGAGACGAGAAGAACCGAGCGTCGGCCTCTCTTGCTGACTGCAGAAGGGATGGTTGCAGCCAATTCTAATGTGGCAGCTGCGGGAGGGGGCACGATAAAGGGATTTTCCCTTCCCTTAAGAATCCTGTCCCTCCAAATGAAATTCTCCTTCACTCTCCAAATTTCTAGCATTGCAGAGGGAGACAGTGAAAATTATTCCCCCAGCCCTTAGGAGCCATACCTTCCAATATTTCATGGTTGAAAACTAGAACAAATAATACCAAGCAACATCAGAATGTGGTCAAAATGGCAACAGTTATTATCAAGAAAGTAAATACAAGCTAGGAGAGGATGCAGCAGTTTGCTTTTGCCTGAACCTACTGGGAAGGGCAAGATTCTGCCTTCTTTCTCTCTTAGAATCATAGAATCATAGAATCATAGAAATGTAGAGTTGGAAGAGACCCCAGGGGCCATCCAGTCCAACCCCCTGCCATGCAGGAACGCCCTGAAAGCACTCCCAACAGATGGCCATCCAACCTCTGCTTAAAAACCTCCAAAGAAGGAGGAGACTCCACCACACTCCGAGGCAGCCGATTCCACTGCCGGACAGCCCTGACCGTCAGGAAGTTCTTCCTGAGGTTCAGGTGGAATCTCCTTTCCTGCAGCTTGAATCCATTGCTCCTTGTCCTGGTCTCTGGAGCGGCAGAAAACAAGCCCTCTCCCTCCTCTACATGGCATCCCTTCAAATATTTAAACATAGCTATCATGTCCCCTCTTAACCTTCTCTTCTGCAGACTGAACATACCCAGCTCTCTTAGTCTATCCTCATAGGGCTTGGCTTCCAGGCCCCTCACCATTTTGGTCGCCCTCCTCTGGACCTGCTCCAGCCTGACCATGTCCTTCTTGAATTGGGGTGCCCAGAACTGGATACAGGATTCAAGATGAGGTCTAACCAAAGCAGAGTAGAGTGGTACCAGTACCTCCCTCGATCTAGACACCATACTCCTATTGATGCAGCTGAGAATTGCGTTGGCTTTCTTGGCTGCCACATCACACTGCTGACTCATGTTCAGCTTGTGGCCTATTAAAACTCCTAGATCCCTTTCACATGTACTGCCATCCATCCACGTGTCCCCCATCCTATATTTCTGCATTCCATTTTTTCTACCTAATTGTAGGACCTTACACTTCTCTCTGTTGAATTTCATTTTGTTAGCTTTGGCCCAGCTCTCCAATCGTCCAGGTCACTTTGAATTTTGATCCTGTCCTCTGGCGTATTAGCCACCCCTCCCAATTTGGCGTCATCTGCAAATTTGATGAGCATGCCCTCTATTCCTTCATCCAAGTCATTGATGAAGATATTGAACAGCCCTGGGCCCAGGACAGAACCCTGTGGCGCCCCGCTAGTCCCTTCTCTCCAGGAGGAAAAGCAGCCATTGGTGATCACCCTTTGGGAACAGTCGGTCAACCGGTTACAGATCCACCTGACAGTAGCCCTGTCCAGCCCGCATTTTACCAGCTTCTTTGCAAGAATGTCATGGGGAACTTTGTCAAAGGCCTTGCTGAAATCGAGATATGCTACATCCACAGCATTCCCTTCATCTATCAAGCTAGTAACTCTGTCATAGAAAGAGATAAGATTAGTCTGGCATGACTTATTTTTGAGAAATCTTCTCTTCCTCTGCCAAGTTAATGGACCACAGGTTACTTTTGTGTTTTGAACTCAGTTTGCAGCCGTTGAAATAAGGCTGAGGAGGAAGAGGGAGAGTGGGAGAACAAGAAAAAAAACTGAGATGTTTTAAAAGCAGCCGAATAAGTGGGATGATGGAGGATTAATTAAGAATGCCAAATCAGGACAGTCGGAGGGCATGTCGACTCACTCTGAGGCTGCTTGAGGAAACATCTCCCTGTTTTCATTTGCCAAAGGTTAGACAATATGGCATTTTCATTTCTTCATTCCTTTAATCTATTTATTCACAATCGGTGTCAAGTGCTGCTGGTGCCGGTGGGATTCCTTATAAAGCATAGCAACCTGTTGTAGTGTTTTTTCTCGCTTTTAGATGTAGCAACCTCTGACTAAGTTAATTCTTGCTCGCTTACCTAAATAGGTAACGCTAATGCATAACCTCTACTGCATAATTACCCCATAAGGACACTAAATGCTGCTGAATATCTTCAGACTGTGGCTGTTTTGTAGTCTACCAACCTCTTCACTGAAACAGTAGATTTTTTATTAATTTTTTTTTAATCAATATGTTCTTAATACATCCTTTTTCCAAAGGAAGGTTACCAGGTAAAGTAAGCAGCAGAGCCCTGTCTCTCTAATGGCTGTGTGGAAGAAGGAATTGCAACTTGTGTGACAAGCCGTACCTGCCGAAATTCTGTCTTCTACACAACTGTTAAACATACAGGGCCCCTGTCCTTTATTCCATCTGGCCACCCTATTCCAAAGCGATGCTGGAAGACAATTTATTGTGTTTATATGTACCTTCAAATTGCCTGTCAACTTATGGTGACCCCATGAATTTCGTAGGATTTTCTCAAGCAGGGAGCACAAGGGGGTGGTTTTGCCGGTCCCTTCCTCTGAAACAGAGCCTACGGTACTTAGAATTCATTGGCGATCTCCCATCCAAGTACTGATCAGGGCTGACCCTGCTTAGCTTCCAAGATCAGATGGGATTTGGTGCCTTTAGGGTATTTAGGCCTTTCACAGTGTATTGTCCTCAGCATAAAACGGTCACAGGAAGGCTTTTAGAAAAGGCAGACTGATGGTTTTCAGCATTTTCAGATGTAAGGCGCTCATGAAAGGACTCTGAGGCCAGCTTTGCAGTCTCAGATGCAAAATATACTTCTGTTGTGCCAGCTGTGCTATTGTATTTCACTTCTGTCTTCCAAGAAAAAAGGGCCCAGTCCTTTCACTGTTGCTGCTTACCTCTGGCTATTGAAATGGGAAAAATAAATATAATGTACATTCATGCACACCTTTTGGTCTTGGATTATATGATGCCTGTTTAAATGACAGTAGATTAAAATTAGACCTGGTTCCTTCAAATACTAGATGAGATGATAAACATCTGACTGTGGGTGCAGAAGTGTGAGACTGAAAGTCTTTTCCTATGGGGAGGAAAATCCTGCATGTAGAAATCTAGCACCTCAGGGAGAATGGCTTCATATTCTTTCCCCTAATGCCCTACTTTCCTGCATATGGGAATTTTTTGAATGAACTGCCATCCTATTATATGAGCCCTCAATTGCAGTCTGAAGTGCACCAGGTAGAAGTGTGCCCGTCTCATTTAGATTTGTTAGATTCCCTTGTTAGATCCCTTGGCTTAATTCACAGAGGAATCATATCTGGTCCACTTTGAATCAGCAGTAAGTAAGCCAATAATAATTGGTGAGGCCCCATATTAGCATCAAAGCTATTGTTATTATTTGAGTGGTTCCAAGTTACTGTACAAGGAAATTACAATTAAGAAAAAGAGAAAACTTTGCTTTCTAGCAGAGTATGGTAGCTTTTCTTAATTAAACTGGAAGTTATATTGGTTTATTACCAAAGGAAGTATTCTCTAAAAGAAACCTATATTGGGTTTGGGGTAATGTGCTATGCAGTAATTAAAACTGAATTTTGTTAATTAGAGGAAGGGTGTGTGATTAATTGACTACAAATTACTCATTATGTTGAGCCAGGCCTTATTGAAATTGAACAGTATGCATTTCTCTAGGGTGCAGCTAAGAGAATTTCCAGGTAGGTACTACTCAGAGTTGATTAAATATGTAGACTTAAGGCCATTTCTGCACTAGACTGTTATAGTGCTATTATTCCACTTTCAACCTCCTATGGAATCCTGGGGTTTGCAGTTTAGGGAGGGGCCTTTGAGGGTTTGAGCTTTTGAGCCTTTGAAGCCCCTCCCTAATCTGCAAACCCCAGGATTTCATAGGAGGTTGAAAGTGGAATAATAGCACTATAACAGTCTAGTGCAGAAATGGCCTTGTAGAATAGAGTATGCAAACTTAATGCAACCCCAGCTTTGCTGGCAGCTTCAGTTTTTAGAGTTTCAAGAATCATGCTTGTTATAAAGAACCGGACTCGGCTGACGTCCGTAGGGAGAGCCAAAGGGGTAGATGACATGTTTCCGAACTAAATACAGCTCTGGTGACTCAGGGATGTAAGCTGAAGTGATGAGTCACTGGATGTAGTGATAGTCAAAACTTTCTTGCTCTGCCGAGCTCCTATTCTCATAAATTGACAATGCATAAAAACACAGTGTCTATTTATTGTTGGAAGACAGCAAGAGCAAGGGACGAGGAGACAGCAGATACAATTTAAAACAACAGCAACCTAGACCAGCTTTTTCTTGGAGGAGGTTAGGAAGACTGGATTACAATGCAAAGAAGATTATCTATGAAATCTACCTCTGAGATTAGAGTATATAGGAAAGGTCAAAATAATAGACTGTGGATCCTCGAATTTCCGTAGGTTTAGCAATGGTTGGAATGCAATTATTTAAACAATTGCTGTGTGAGCATGTGCCCCTAAGTCGTCTGTTGATGTGGGGCAAGCCCATGAATTTCAGAGGGTTTTCTTAGGCAAGGAATACTCGCAGATGATTTGCCATTTGTCTGTTTCTGAAATATGGCCTACAGCACCTGGTATTCCTTGGTGGTTCGACACCCAAATACCGATCGGGCCTGAACCTGCTTAGCTTCCAAGATCAGAGAAGGATCTGGTGCCTTAATGGTACTCAGACTGAGGATGGCGATCAAGCCCTCTCTGCCCCCCTCTTCTGGAGTCCATGCCCCCTAAAGCTTTCAGCATCCCTCATTTTAAGCTCATAATATATCTGTGTGGTGTAGGTTTGAGTCCAGTTCACAAAGTATTAGACAAATTGTGTGCATGTGTGTGCGCGCGCGCACGTGTGCCTTCAAGTCACCTATTGGCTTATGGTGACCCCATGAATCTCAGAGGATTTTCTTGGGCAAGGAATACTCAGAGGTGGTTTGCCATTTGCCTTCCTCTGGAATACAACCTACAGGACTTGATGTTTATGGGCAGTCTCCCATCCCAGTATTAGCCAGGGCTGACTCTGCTTGGTTCCAAGATCAGACAGGATTTGGCACCTTAGGGGTACAATGACACCCAAAATTTACAAAAAAAAAAAATAAGTAGAGAGATTTGGGCTATCCAGTATGTAAGATGTATGATGAAGACTTTGAGTAAACCACTTAACATTTCTATAAGGGCAGCCGTGGGCGTGAGCGGTGGAAAAGGCAGGGGAACGGCAGTCACGGGAAGCCAGTGGCAAGTGGTGGCTTCCGTGTCAGCAACTCAGTGAATCCATATTTTAATCCAGGCTTTAGGGGGCTCTCCAAGGTGTTGAGCAGCAGTCTTAAACAGTTTCAGCACCTTGGATAGTTCCTCAAATTTAGCCTTGGATAGTTCCTCAAATTTAAAAGTCTGTTTAGAGCGGAGATAGTTTCCCCTCCCAAAATGTGCAGCTTACTTTGAACAAGGGTCACCAGTCCTTAGCCCTAGAAATTGTCGTTTGAGCGCCTGAACCTGTTTTCAAGTTCATCTTCCTTAAAGATGTGAAGCGGTCAAGACGCGGAGGTCTCTGAGCACGGTGCCAGTTCCTCAGCATTTTGACAGGCCTTGTCTTTCTTTTCTCTTTCGCCCTTCCTCTGATCTTCGCCCCCTTCTTTTCCTCATAACCTTCCCACCCTCTGCAGCTTTCACATTTTTTGACCCGAATGACCCAGCGTGTCAAGAGATTCTCTATGACCCCATCACCACCGTCCCGGAACTGTTTGCCATCATCCGACAGTGGGTTCCCCAGGTCCAACACAAGATCGACATCATCGGCAATGAAGTGAGCAGTGGGAACGGCGCTGGGATGGTACCGTATTGGGCTCTGCGTGCTGGTTCGGAGTGCCCAAGGAATGGAGAAAGTGTGGCCCTAGATAATAGGTGTAACACGGCATTTGTGCTGGGATGAGCAACCATTTTCTGTAAATGGCAGCACCTTTCTTTTCTACATTCCTGTCATAATCCATGGGACATGGGGTGAGGTGAGGCCAGGCGCTCTCAGCCACCATTTGGCAATAGAGGAGGAACAACGTGGAGCCTTGGTGTCAACCTCCCACAAAAGATCTCAATTTATTCTGAGATAAATCTCCCCTTATCTTCAGGGGATACGTTCAAAGACTCTCCATGGGTCCCTGGAACCATGGATAGTACCAAGCCCTCTAGCTTTGCAGGGACCATAGAGAGGTTTCTACCACCGGATAGTATGAAGCTTCTCTATGGTTCTTGCGTAGCTAGAAATGGCTTTGGTCTCACCAGAAACAGCCCTCTAATTTCATAGAGACCATAGAGAGGCCTCATGCTATTGGTAGTATGAAGCCTCTCTATGGTTCCTGCGAAGCTAGAAATGGCTCTGGTGTTATTGGAAGTAGCCTTCTGGCTTTATAGGGACCGTAGAGAGGGTTCATACTATCTGGTGGTATGAAGCCTCTATATGATCCCTGTGAAGTTAGAGGACTATTTCTGTTACTCTCTCTCAGGTGGCATGAGCGGGCTATAAGGGTGCCGTTGCCCGGATGCGATTTAATATTTTTGGACCGTGGGTAACTGAAGCCGTGGAAAGTGATACTGCAGATAAGGAAGGATTGCTGTATTTAAAACAAATGACTTTCCTATGTACCAAAGCCCCTAAAGTGATGTACAGCAAAATGTATTAAGAACATTATTTAAAAACGGGTTTAAAACCACTTTAAAACCCACTGTTATGAACCAAAAGCAATATGACTCTTTCCCACATTTCAACCATGGTGACCCCATGGCGGGGGGTCCCACAATCAAGGTGCCGCTACTGAGAGAGCCCCATCTTGTGTACTCCCCGAACTAGCTTCTCGGTGTGGCGGGGCATACAACGGGGCCTTTGGGGAAGACGTCGACTTCTGGTCTAGGCTCACATGGGGGTCTTCGTCTCTGCACTAAAACTGTATTAGAGGTGTTACGGAAGGATAAGGGAGAGGAGGTCTTTTTCAGAGCTACTGAAGACCATCCCAGATTCAGGTGGATGTGATCCTTAATCCTGCATGCTTGTCAGATCCGCAGGAGAGCGGCAGGAGATGGAGACAGCAGAGAAATGATCGTTCTGTGTCCTTGACTTGGTCTTTTCTCTTCTCCAGATCTTGAAGCGTGGCTGCCACGTCAATGACCGGGATGGGTTGACGGACATGACGCTGCTTCATTACGCTTGCAAGGCTGGGGCTCACGGAGTTGGTAAGGAGACGTACAGAACCGTCAAGCCCTGGTTTTTGATCCTGACGTACTTCCCTTTGTACTTCCCTCGTGAGCCTCCCAGGAAGAACCCGCTTTTCAGCTTCATCTTTACGACCCGTTTTAAAATTTGATTTCCTGAAAAATTGCTTTTGTGCTTTGTTGGTTTCTCCTTAACCGCAAGGGCTATATCGGAGCGCCAACAATTACTTTTTAAATGTAATTTGTTCATGTTATGCCTCATGAACCTTGTGCTACACAGCTTGCTGCCTTTCTGTTGCAGGCATCCCCTGCTTTTTGACAACTCATTTTTCGACGTTCTGCTCTTTCAACCACTGTAAATTATAAATCTGTACTCTTCTTTGAGTGCAAGGTCTATAGTTTTTCTCTTATTGCCTCCTTCTTGGTGAGCTTCCATAATTCCATAAGGAAGAAGGCTAGAGGAGAAGAAATGAGAAGGAATTTCAAGCAATTCCACTTTCTGGCAGCGCTCCGGTCCCTCTGATAGACTGATTTAAATATTTGTATGTCTCCTTATACCACAAGATGCCCGGGCAATCTTCTGGTCTTTTCTTCCACCCACCCTCCCAGGTGACCCTGCCGCCGCCGTCCGTCTCTCAAACCAGCTTCTGGCTTTGGGTGCGGACGTGACTCTGCGCAGCCGCTGGACCAACATGAATGCCCTCCATTACGCTGCCTATTTTGATGTCCCAGAACTAATCCGCATTCTTCTGAAGGCTTCCAAGCCCAAAGGTACGTCATTTAATGCCAGATTAAGGCTGTACTTATTGCAAAGAGGAGCAGACTTCCTCCTAACATTTTTGGGTAGGGCTGCAATGTTTAATTAGTGGAGTAGATTATTATTATAGTTTTTTTTTTTTAAAAAAAGCATTGCTGGGTAAAAGTGTGTCCTATTTTTAAAAACCTACAGAACTTTTTAAACCTAATATAGTTTATTGCTATAGTTGTAATTTTTAGTGCAAGTACTTCCAAAAACTGCAGATGGCCAGCACCTCCTACACACGGAAGACCTCTGATGAAGTTCACTTTAGTCCACAAAGGCGTATGGTTAGAAATTTCTTCTTCCTATTAAGTCTCCAAGCTTCTACTCCTTTATTTCTTTTTACAAAGATAAAACGTCTTCTAAGATCATTCCTGCTACAGTGCCTGTGGATGCCATTTGAAAAACCAAAGCCCATATGCTGAGAGAGATTGTCCTTCGCATATGAAAATCCTGTCCAAAGATCAATCAAGATTTCTTTACTCAGTTTACAAACCAAATTTTGGGTGGCAAAATAAGCAGATTCCTGTACCTTTTTGGTGCAGGTTTATCTGCTGAGCAGAGATTTTGATCCATACTGGTTAGCAGTAAATGCAGAACAAGGGAGAGTGGTGGTTATTCCAGATAAGTAGATTTGGCATAGACATAAAAGCATGATCTTCTATGCCTAAGGCAGGTCTGGTATGTCTGGGCACCAGTTTTATGATCCTGGGGTCCAAAATGCCAAAAAGAAAACAACAAACTGAAATAACTAAAACAGTTCAAGGGTCTTTTCACAGGAGCTATACATGTTTCAGTCCCTACAATGTGAGCATTATAACTTTGGGAGGGAATTTGCAAATCCTTTGGAGGGTTGTTGGTTTTTTTTGCCATAAAAGAAAAGAAAAACCAAGTTACTAGTCCTCACTAATGCAAGGGTTGTAAATATTCAGCTGGCATTGGGTCAGAGGAATTGTTGCCTTGGCTGCTCTTAGTAAGATGCTCTGATTAATAGTATTGAGCATGATTGCTGCAGTTTCTGGAAGTAATCAGCTGCTTTCTCCTCAATGTCTCCTGGGGAGGGACATTCCCTGGCAACCTCAGTTGTCGAGAGACACAACCTTGTGTAAGGGAGTCCTTGCTGCCGCTCAGACTCTGCTTGTTTCTTTCTTCATGAAAAAGAATTTCAACAACCAGTGTTTCAGAGCTTGATTCAGCAATATGAAAGAGAAACAAGAGTCTGGGGGTTTTGGCCACCTGGATGCAGTTTGAATGTGTTAGTACTTGTTAGTAGGGATCCAAAAATATTTGTTTGCCAAATGCAGATTTTAGCCAGATTTTCTAGATGGCACCTTGGAGACAGGGAGGGGAGGCATGTAGGGAACGCACGGGTGAAGGGAGCGCCCACGTTTTGCTAGAGATGTAAAATTTCTGGAGATTTTGAAGCCCTGAAAAAAAAATCTATCCACATTCCATTTTTGGGATGGCGGTGATACACGTGGAAAACAGAAGATATTTTGGCTCTAGTTTTCCATGGTGGAAGCATCCATTCCCATGACAAGAACTGAGAAAAGGAAACCAGGACCAGGATGATCAAATGCTAGGATGATATGATCAAATGCTATATACTGTCTCACATGAAAGTCTTCCTGTTACACAGCTTTTAGAAGTAATTTGGGAAGAGTAAATATATAAACACCTTGTCTTAAAATATCTTATGCATCATACTAAAAGAAAATATTCCAACATCTTGATTTTTCTTTAATTTCCCATATTTCTAGGGGGAAAAAAAGGCTTCATAAAAAGAGGGGAAGGGACAGCTTTTTCCCCACGTTTTTTTCAGGTTTTTCCTGGTCCTTCGCGTCTCTAGCTTTTCCTGGTACATTTTTTGTGCTTCCAGTATCTTTCCTGACTTTTACCAGGCCTTCATGTCTCTGGCTTTTCCTGATATGTTTTCTGCACTTGCACATGACACCTTTTCTTCTTTCTGGTATATGAGTGAGGCCTATGGTAAGGGAAAGAGGGCATCCAGTGAAGATAAAAACAGTGCCTGATTTCAGCTGGAACCTTGGCCCAGAGATAGGGCAAAACTAGCACCTTGAATTCAACCTGGGGACAAACCTAGAAATTAGAAAGGATCTTTTCAGCACTGAAAAGTGAGCTCCCTTCCCCTTGGTCCTCTTCTGGTTAGTAATCTGCTCACAGTGTTCTGAACAGTCTTCAAGGGCAGCCCCATACAGGTGAGGGATCAGTCAGAATGCAAAGACAAGAGGTCTTGTACAGATCAGTATCGCATGGCTTTCACTTCCTTCCAGATCCTTGTTTTAGACAGAACCTAACATACTGTAAGTACCTTCATTATTTCTTTACCTACCTATCCGATTAACACCCCACCTTTCTCCCAAAGAACGGCACTCGAGGCCATTCTTTGTGAACCCTGAGGATTTTGAACGCTGGCAGGTGGATGCTAATAGCTACTTGACCTGTATATTTTCTCCTCTTAAGTTCTCAACTCAACGTGTAGTGATTTCAACCACGGGACGGCCCTGCACATTGCCGCTTCGAACCTGTGTCTGGGGGCCGTGAAGTGTCTTCTCGAACACGGAGCCAATCCTGCTGTCAGGGTGAGAAAAAGATGGGGGGGCATTAATGAGTGGGACGGGGAGAAGTGTACATGCTATGGGTGGGCTGAAGGAATATAAGAACCTGTATACTTATCTTGTTAGCACTGTCTCTCTGTCTGTTTCTATCTATCTGTCTGTCGGTCGGTCGGTCGGTCGGTTGGTCCGTCCGTCCGTCCGTCCGTCCATCCATCTATTTTATATTTGTTGATTTTATACAAACATACAAACTAATTTGCAAGAACAAGGAAAAAAAGAACAAAAGAAAAAGGAACAAACTATACATAAACAATATACATGTGTAACTAAAACTAAACTAAACTAGATTAAACTGAGCTAAGACTAAAACGTAATAGCAAAATCCATTCCCAAAAAACTAATCTATTGCCCTAAATGCATCCAAACTAAAGCACAAAAGAACTCTGCCCTCCTGATACAAACTGCAATTAAACCGGGGGGGAAATCAATTAATATCCCATGTCTTATTCTACCGTTACAGATCCATATGTACTCAGCTTACTAGAATTACTGATAATCATAACCACAGGTTGTTATATCAAAAGGCTTCTTATTGCTCCAAAAATCCACAAACAGTTTTCAGCCAAAAAAAAAAAAAAAAAAAACCTTCAATGGATCCTTTAAAATCCATGTCAGTTTTGGAGCTTGGACAAGAGATGCAACTTCAGCAGCCCCCTCTTCCCTTGTCGCTGTAAAGAGGACAACTTTTTTCCTTCCCACAGAACAGCAAAGGCCAGGTCCCAGCCGACGTGGTGCCAGACCCCATGGACATGACCTTGGATAAGGCGGAGGCGGCCATGATAGCCAAGGAGCTGAAGCAGCTGCTGCTGGATGCCGTACCTTTGAGCTGCAACCTCCCCAAGGTCACCCTGCCCAACTATGACAATATCCCTGGAAACCTCATGCTCATCTCCCTCGGCCTCAAGCTTGGAGACCGGGTCCTCGTGGATGGGCAGAAGGTAAGGACGGGACAGGCTTAAGAGGGTTTCTCTCTGCGGTTTGCGTATGCTGACAGTTTCCCGTCACACATGTATCCGTGGGCTGCCAGGACAAGGACAAATTTGAGAAGCCTACCGTGGTGCCATCTGCAGAATCTAGTAGTTCAGCTCTTTCCCCTTTCAGCATGGAAGCCGTGGTCCACCCTTACCACTGCCTGCTAGTCACATTCAGTGACTGGCGGTTGTATTTTCCGTGGTTGTATTTTCCTCTCCTGATCCCGTCATGCATTGCTGCAGGTGGGCACTTTGCGTTTTTGCGGCACCACCGAGTTTGCGAGCGGCCAGTGGGTCGGTGTGGAGCTGGACGAACCCGACGGCAAGAACGATGGCAGCGTGGGAGGAATCCGTTACTTTATTTGCCCCCCAAAGCATGGTAAGTTTGAAGCAGAGCTCTGTGGGCATCCAGAACCAATGGGCTCTTTTATCCAGATCCGGCACCTACCAAATACCAAAGTAATAGAGAAATGTACTATATAGGTTACCTTGGCTGAGATGCCAATTGCATCAGCTTTAGCTCACCTCCTGGGCTGACACGGTAAGGCATGGCAAGGCTAGGAGCCATCCAGCGTGCTGAATCCTACTTGTAAAATACATTCAGCACCATGGAGAGATCCTTTGAAGTCTACCCCTATCCAAGGTGCTGTTTTGTGGATAGGATTCAGAACCCTGCATGGTTCTTTTAAAGTTCAGGCTAAAATCCAGGGCAGATTCCTCTCCCTATTGATGTGGAATCCACCAGCACAGCAGCTATGCTTTGAAAACATAGATAAAACCAGTTAATTGTTCACTATAACTCATTACTTTCAGGCACTAGTGCATCTTGCCTTACAATAATTTGCCCAACTCTCCCTGTACAGCCATAGAAGTCATAGAATCAAAGAGTTGGAAGGGATTCCGTGGACCATAGAGTCCAACCCCCACCTCAGTGCGGGAATGCCAGCTATAACATGCCCAGGAGGTAGCGTTCCAGCCTCTTCTTGAATATGTCCAGAGGGAGAGACCCCTGCCATCTCCCCAGGTGATTGCTTCCATGGCTGAACCACTCCCGCCATCACGGAGTTCCTGTGTTCTCATCTTCAGTTTGATAATTCACAAACCGTTCTCGCCCATGTCAACTTCAGGACTCTTACTTTTCTTTTTCTCCCTCGCCATCTCAGGAGTGTTTGCCTCCGTGTCCAAGATCGCCAAAGCTGCCGACCAGACGCCCTCTTCGGTCACCTCCACTCCGCGGACCCCCCGCATGGACTTCTCCCGCATGACCGCCAAGGGCCGCAAGGAGAAGGACAAAGACAAGAAAGGTAAGGTGGTGGGACGGTTGCGCCCGGAAGTCAGTGCCTCAGAACAGGATCCGGTGGGATTCCTGCAGTTTGTGTCTCTTCTCACGCCCTCACGGGTGGCTCACGTGCTCAGGTCTGTGATTGCAACGCAGGCAGGCCTGGTTTTAGGAACTCACTGCAGTCTTCAGATTTTTGTGTTCATGTTCCTTTATTTATTTGACTCCTCTCCTGCCTTTCTCCCAAAAGTGCCAGGGTATATGTAGTGATTTTAGTATTGGACTAGCAACTCTGGGAGGTCAGGGTTTGGATTCCCACTTGGCTATGGAAACCCACTGGATGACCCCTGGGCAGGTCTCACTCTCTCAGCCCCAGAGGAAGACCTCCTCTGAAGAAATTTTGCCAAGAAAACTCTGAGATAGGGTTGGCATAAGTTGATTAGGGCTATTCCCGCACTAGCCTGTTGTAGTGCTATTATTCCACTTTCAACAGCCTCTGGAATTCTGGGGTTTGCAGTTTAGGGAGGGGCCTTTGGGCCCCTCCCTAAACTGCAAACCCCAGAATTCCAGAGGCTGTTGAAAGTGGAATAATAGCACGAGAACAGGCTAGTGTGGAAACAGCCTTGGAGGCATGTCGGGCCCAAAATCAGGACTCTTGCAAGCCTCATCTTCCCAAAATGAGACTCAAGGGGTCTTATCATATAAGTTAAATCAAAACAGATAAAGCAGCACGGGGTGAGAAAGTTTAAAAACCATTAAACCATAAATCCCATTGAAGCACTGCTGTTAGTACTCTCTACACTATTCCCATCCACAACACTATAGACTTTTTGCAGAAAAAAAGAAAACTATTTGGCAACTTTTAATTCTGGCAGTGAGATTTGGTGATTGGAAGAAAAGTATGTTGTAGTTTTAGAGAGAGAAGTATGGGTACTGTGTATTATATGTATGCGTAACCACCAAAAAGAAAGTTGGAAGCCACTTTTATTTTTGCCTGTATTTCTTTTTTATATCCTACTTTTCTTTTGCTTTTTATTTTCTTTTTTCCTTTTTCAAAATATCTGTAATTTTTATTGCATTTTGAAAAACTCTTAATTAAAAAACTATTTTAAAAAATTACTTTCAGGACATTAATTTTTTAAAAAAAACATTAAAAGACATGAAACAAGTATTACCCATTAGTGGGCCTCTTGTGTGCCCCCCAGCCCAGTCCCCTGGGGCTGGAAGCCTGTTTGAATAGGTAAGTCTTTGCAAGCCAGGGAACAGAGAATGGAGAGGGAGTCAACCGAGCTCCCTTGGATGGGGAGCTTACAACAACCGTAGTCTTTGTCTGCAGTGAACAAATCCTATCGACCCAAGTTATAATGCTGATAAACAAGTATAGGGCAAAAGGTTCTATCAGAGAGAGGGAGAGAGAAGTTCTTTGTCCATCAAAGGATCTTAGGAATTTCCCCAAAGTATATGTCGAATGAAAACATCTATTTCCGACGTGTCCAGCTCTCCGGAAGAAGTCCCTGTCTGTTGGCAGCCTGGACCGTGAAGGACTGAAGATTGAGATTGGAGACCAAGTCCTGGTGGCAGGACAGAAGCAAGGGGTCATTCGTTTCTATGGGAAGACAGATTTTGCGCCAGGTAAGAAAGGCAGGTGGGCTGTGGGTGGAGATCCCTGGCAGCGGTGGGGAGAAGAATTGGGGCTGTCTTAAAGGCCCTTAAAAAGGACATGGTGGGAAACATAAGATGGATTTGAGTTTCAGGCTTAGTATTCCGTCCCTCACAGAAATGGTACTACAAATGTTCCAGCAACATTATTCTGTCTGCTATGGGTTCGTTGTATCATTGTAGTCAAATTGCCTTTCTGAAATAGGAGTAACAATAGCCTACCTCACATGGTTGTTGTTGCTTTTTGGTTTTTTATTTTACAATGGTAAAAGTTGCAAAACGTTTTGGAAGATTAAAGCTGTTGGTCTCAGTATACTGTTTTCGAAGCAAGTCCCCTTCGAAATGTAGAGTACTTAATTCTGTCAGAGTAAACTCTAGGGCCATTTCCGCACTACATTCCTATAGCGCGATTATTCCACTTTCAACATCCTATGGAATCCTGGGGTTTGCAGTTTCTGGAGGGGCCAGATGGCCCCTCCCGAAACTGCAAACCCCAGGATTCCATAGGATGTTGAAAGTGGAATAATGGTGCGTTAAGAGTGTAGTGCGGCAATGGCCTAGGAGTTGTATGCTCAAAGCAAATTGCTTATCTAAAAGCCTCCCTCCTGCTTTGCTTGCCCCAGTGTGCCACTTGGATTCCTTGTGAAGAGCAAGACAGGACAGACCCCGTGGTACGTTCTGGGCTGCAAGTTTATCCGCTAAGAGTCTGCGGCCCAAATACTCATTGCATGCTCCAAGGAAATATGTGGATTTCCGCCTCCCTTTCTACCATCCTTGCTAGGCTTTATCGCTATTCTTAACTCAAGGATCCTTACCACCTCTTGTCAATCTTTCGCTTTATGCCTTCGAGATATTATTGGCATTATTGCCCAGGTGAAATTTTATCCCAAGACAAGACTGACAACGTTCCCTTCCCTCAAAGAAAGTGTACTACAAGCATCCCCTGAGCCAGTTGGGGACATGTTTATCGGTTCAGCTATTTGCATGAGAGGCTCCGCTGCGACAAGAGCACAACACAGAGAATTAGCAAAAGTGAATGCAGGCCATCTGTATCTCTCCTTCCTCCGTTTCTTTCCAGGCTACTGGTTTGGTATTGAACTTGACAAACCCACGGGCAAACACAATGGCTCTGTCTTTGGAGTTCGCTATTTCACGTGCGCCCCTAAGCATGGGGTCTTTGCTCCACCTTCCAGAGTCCAGAGGTAGGTTGGTTTGTTCTGAATGCCAGAAACTCAGGAAGTACTGAAAGGGCAGACAGAGTTTCTTTGCAAACACATAGGGAATTCTGTTCCCTTTTTTACTGAGTAACTGTAACAGATGAAAGAGTTCAAGGTGCCAAAGATTCTCCAAAATTTCTCTTTTTGAGGTATCATAAGTATGAGCTGTGAATTCAACTGTACTTTCTTTGTCTGCCAGTCTTATCAATACATTCTATTAGATTTCCTTAATCACCTACAAATCTCATGGTTGGAGGGAGTGCACGCTATTGATAACTTTAGATGCTGGAACTGCATACCTTTCAACATTTCCCAAATGAAATTGGGATATGTGTGGCCAGGCAACGTCAGTTTGTGGTTAAGAAGGCAAAAGTTATTAATGAGGAAGAACAGACAAGCTAGATGAGGCCGCAGGAGGGCAAAATTCTACCACCTCCTCTCCTTTCCCCTTGTTGAGTTAACGGAGTGCAAGCTACTTTTGCACTTTGAACTCATGTTGCAGCAGTCGAAGCAAGCTGGAGACAAAGAGTTAAAGAAATTGAGAACATTTAAGAAGAAACTGAGAAAGTGGGACAACAGGGGATGTATTAGGACTGTTACTACCAGATCAGGACAGTTGGAGGGTATGGAATTAGCAGTCTCAGACGGAACAAGATGCCATCCAGGCAGCATCATTTGATGCAAAGTTATGGCAAGCCCAGTCAGCTACATTTGAAGGCCGACCTGGTCATTCTGCTGACTGAGACCCTGGACTTCAAGGTCCTGTCTTGATGAAGCCACTGGTTTCAGAGGCTGGTTGGATGGGAGGGCTTTCCAAGTATCAGTTCCATTTGATGCTTTCATTTTACTTAAACTGGGAGTTAATGGTGCTCGTCTCTGCTGCAGAATCGGAGGCCCAAAGGACGCCCAGGGAGACGGCACTTCGTCAAAGAAGGTCCACCAAGTTACTAGTAGGTACACCCTGGATTGGCTCCTCATCACCATGTGCTTTTGCTGAGGGCCCTTTTGTTAACGGGGATGCATGCTGAGAGATTATTATTGGCACAAAAGGCCTGGTGGAGCCTCCAGTCACAGCGGAGGTGCCCATCTTAAGATGGTGAGCTTGAAAGAACAAAATTGCAGCAAGAAAAATAAGCTTAGACTCCTCAACAGAAGGAACGTTTGTTAAAGAAATTCTTGGATAGAAACAGCCTAATCTTTTCCAAACCAATTTAAAAGAGAAAAGGATGGGAGGGAGAACTGTTGCGGCATGTCCTCACTTATCTAAAAAAAGGATGGGAAGAGAGCGGAGGGTTCAATCTGGACCGGTTCTTTTTCTTGTGCAATAGAGGAGAGAGGGACTCACGAAGGAAAGGAAGTATCATTGACTGAGTTTTCATCCTCCTTGGTTTTTAAAAGCTTTACCTCCACCTTTCCTCTCTCTTACAGTTTCACAGCCAAAGCGCAGCTTCACAGCAGTCAGAACCCCGAAAGACATCACGTCGGAAAGCTCTATTTCTAGGTAAGAGCCTCAAAGGCCCCTCCCTAAACTGCAAACCCCAGGATTCCATAGGATGTTGAAACTGGAATAATAGCACTATAACAGTCTAGTGTGGAAATGGCCCAAGACTGGCTCTTTAGCTTTGATCAATATATTTACATTCTCCTCCCGCTTGGCCAAAAGGCCCAGGATATGGCAGGAGTTGTATAGCCAGGGGCCTGGATTCGAATCTGAGAAAGCTAGATTCAGCTCCAGAGCTGGACGTTCCTGGTCCGTTTCATGTTCTGTCCATACTTACAAATTATAGCAGGTTAGTTCCACTTGTAAGTGCTACATCCCATAGAATCCTGGCATTTGTAGTTCGAAATGTTTAGAATTCTTCATCAGAGAGCTTGTGGTTGTTTTTGCATGCCTTAAAGTCATTTCTGACTTAAGGCAAACCTGTCAGAGGGGTTTGCTCAGCAAGAGTTGTTCGGAGGGGGTTTGCCTTTTGCCTTCCTCTGAGGGCGAGAGAGTGTGACTTGCCTAAGGCCACCCAGCGTGTATTCAAACTCTAATCTCCAGAGTTGTAGTCCAATGCCCTGAGAGCTCACCAGACTCCAACTCTGCATTCTGTAGGATGCAACCATGGCAGTTCAGGTGGAATCAAACTGCTATAATTCCGCTGGGTGGAAACACTCTCTCTAATTCCTGAAAAGGCAGCTTTTCTCTTCCTTGTTCCAGCTCTGTTGGTTCCTGCCTGTCTCTGCGGCTCTATCAATAGTCGCGAGAGGGATGTCTACCTTTTTTCTCTTTGTCTCCTGCAGGTTACTTTTCTGCTGTTGGTTCCCGTGGATGCTCCGTGCTGAGATGCAGTCGTAAAGATCCCCGTGTCCTCTCCCTTCCCTCCCCGCGGTTCCTCTTCCCCTTGCTGTTTCTTCGCTCTCCAAGTAATCCAAGACTGCTCTTTGGTTCTTTTTTTCTCATCTCTCCTCCCCGATGGCTGTTCTAGTGAACCCCAGTGCCTTGTTAAAACATATTAACACCATCCCACCCACTTCCCCAGGTAGTTTGTGAGAAATGCTATTCTTGGTTAATAGCTCTTCTGTTTCCTGGCACGCACGCCCATGATGGTATTTTGGCTAAATAGGTCTCTGTTAACATCTACTTTTTCACGATTGGCCATGAAAAGCTCATGTAATTAAAAGTAAGCGATTTATTGGGGGACAGGCCCAGTAGGTATGGTCTCAAGAGAAGTCTATGCTCTTTTCCCCTGACGTGGACAGAAAAGAATCAAGAGTCTTTAATTATATCTGGAATAAAACACACACACACACACACACACACACACATGTGCATATCACAGCCTCTTGGTAGAAGCTGAACTCTGTTGCTCAAGGCGAGATCCACACTGGCCACGTTCACATGGAACAATAAGCCAAGATTCTCGACAACAAGCTCCATTGGTTGCCACCTGACAAAGCTCCTCAGCCAAAAACAGACCTTGGTTCACATCTTGGCTTGTCACGGCAGTGACGAGCCAGGATCCCTGTTTCAGGCAACACACTCGGTTTGTTTAGCATTGCACAAACTGGAAGAGTGGGTGCAGAACTTGCTTTGTTCACAATAAGCCAGGATTCCCTTTTTGCCTGATGTGGACGCAGCCTTTCTCTGTCCTGAGCCCTATGCTGTCCTCTCTTTCTTTACGCTGTCCTCTGCAAAGCACCATCTCCAGTAGCTTCCTGGTGTCTCTTAGGCCGTTTCCACACTAGTCTGTTACAGTGCTATTATTCCACTTCCAACTTCCTATGGAATCCTGGGCTTTGCAGTTTAGGGAGGGGCCTTTAGAATTCTCAGCCAGAGAGCTCTTTGGCCCTTTTGAGGCCCCTCCCTAAACTGCAAACCCCAGGATTCCATAGGATGTTGAAAGTGGAATGATAGCACTATAACAGGCTAGTGCAGAAATGGCCTTAATGTGCAGTTCTGAACATGGCCACTCAAGAGTTCCTCTTCATTTCAGTGGGACTCCTAGTTCAGTGCATACAGGATTGCAGCATTAAACGCTAAGGCACGCTCTATCACGGGGCCACATGAGCTCTCTGGGAGACCTTGAAGGGCTGTGCTGCACCCACTAAACCCTCCTGCAAAAACTGCACCCAAAAGCCCTCTAAGCTGTGGGAGGGGGGCAGTTTTGCCATGGGAGAGGTTTTTCTTTTTAAGCAACAAAACGTCACCAGAAGTCACTTCCTGGTGTAGAAACAGAAATGTCCCCTAGAAGGCAATTTGAGGCAAAAATATCTTTCTGAATTTTTTTTTTAAATGAGCCTTGGGGGAGCCTGGAGGGCTGCATGTGGTTGAAGGTGCACTCTTCGCCCACCCCTGTTCTACCGCCTGATTATTTTATTCCCAACAGGAGCAGGAGTTTTAGAGCTTGGAAACTTTTTTATTTTAAATCACTACTCCAATTACAGTGGCCATGCAGGCTGGGGACTTTGGGAGTTGTAGTCCAAGCAGTAACTTTTCCCACTTAGGCCAGGAGGCTGGCCCTCTATATAGATGCATCCTGAGCGGTGCATTTCTTTCTGGTGAAAAGATACCTGTCCGGAGCGCAGATGCAGGAAGGCACCTCGAGTGCCGTGCCGTGTGTGTTAGCAGCTGTACTTCGCTTACCGTGTGTTTGTTAAGATAATATACAGGGAAGAGTAAATCACCCAGTTAACAACCTTTGATGGTGTGCAGTGTGTGTGTCTCTCTGTGTAGATATCAAACCTATATTCCCAGAAGTCACTTTCCTTTATTTAAAAAAAAAAAGTGTGTGTTGGGGGGAATATTGTAACTTGAATTTTAATCTCATTCATTTATCTGCTAAAGCTCATTCCATCTAGCTCATGTTGCAAACATACATCGCTTGTTCAGTTGTTCCTGATGTCCTGGGATAGCAAAAAAGGAGTTCAACGTTGGAAGCCTTATGGAGCAAAATGTGCCAGCCCTAAACACTCCTGGGGCTGGGTGAAGCAGAGTTCCTGGGGCCGAGATTCAGAAAGTTTGGCAGAACCAGAAGGGGATGTGAAACCGAATTTGCTGTCCAAAAGGTACACATTTGGAATGTGCCAACCTTTAGCAGTTTTAGAAGAAGACTCTTTTCCTCAGCCCCTCGATTTTGAAAATGAAATCTCATTTTCTGGCAAATGAAGAAAGCTGGATTTTAACAAAGGAGAAGGAAAAATTCTGGAACTTTTAATGATCACGCCACTTGCTGTATACCAGGTCAGTGGGGTGGTAAGCCAGTGTGCGGTTTAGTCTGAATTTGAAACGTGCTGTCTGTTTTGGGGATAGGGTACAGCACCTCGGATATCTCCTTCAGAGTTCAGACTAAGACACAGCACAGATTCAACTCCCCCAGAGTTTCCAGCCCTGTGCGGTGCAACTTTTCACTCTCTGCACACTTCAGATCCTGTGAGGTTTTAGACTGAAATTAGTTTTAGGTCCAGGCTGTATCTTAATCCAGCAAAAGTATGCAATTTAAAAAAAAAAATAAACAAGAGGAAGCATGCAGAATTTAATTTCAGGATGAGCTGAGATTCCGTGACTATCTCCTGGACAGGGGAGAAGACTGCAGACAATAAGGCCACTTCCCCACCAGCATGTTATAGTGCTATTATTCCACTTTCAACATCCTATGGAATCCCGGGGCTCCTCTCAAAGGCCCCTCCCTCAACTGCACACCCCAGGATTCCAGAGGATGTTGCAAGTGGAATAATAGCACTATAACAGGCCAGCGTGTGGCTACCTAGTGCCTCTGCTAGGTAGCTAAGTATACGTGAGGTTGCGCAGTATAGACCGTGACAGAAGATTCTGGCCAATATATTCGATATATTAGGAATTCTAGCCTATTGATCTTGAATCCCTCACTCCACTATCCTAACACCCCTTATATCCTCTGTGTGGTTGTTGTGCTTTAGGGTGATTCCCACCTTGCACCCACATTTTTCACCATGATTTCATCTTACCACTTCACCGTACACACGCGTGTTCCTACTCCTCATGCTCTCGGCCTTGTAGATCCACTGTTAGCCTCTTAGGAAACCCCTTGCTAATCCTCCATCGACCAGCAATAATTAATCCCTTCCATTGCTTTCAGCTTGACGTCCAGCGAAACCCTGTGTTCCCCTCTCTCTCCTAAGGGTGTGTCCACACTGCGCAATGACAGCAGTTTGATACCCTTTTAAGCGTCACGGGTCCATCCTCTGGAATCTCGGGATTTGCGGTTTGGCGAAGGATTTGAAATTCTTTGCCCGCTGCCCCAAACTACAATTCCCAAAACACTCTGAGTGCCCGTCTCTAGTACAGAATTAAATTGATTTAATTCTCAGTCCCTCTCTTTTCAAGGTCCCTTTGGCGTCTTCGGAATAGCTCACCAAACTGCAAACTCCAGAATTCCATAGGATGGACCCATGACAATTAAACTGGCATCAAACTGCTATAACTCTGCAGTGTGGATGCACCCTAAATCTTGGGTAGCCCCTGCCACTGCAGTCTCGGCTACGGTTGCCTTGTCTTTCCAGAAGACGGCAATGTGCCAACCTCAGCAGCGGCCCTTTGCGGTGGCTTTTCCCATAATAGTTGCTTCCTCTCTTTTCTGTAGAAATCACACCGAGTTTGTGTTCTTTCTGCCTACATGTATATTTTTTATTTTTTAAAGAAAACAAAAAAAATAACTTTGTAAACTGTTGCGCGAGCTGGCTTTTTGTCACGCCCTCTGCTGAGCTCTCTGTTGAATCTTGCATGGTTTTGTCTTCCCTGGTCCCCCTCCATCCAGGCTTGCTGGAAGAAAAGGAAAAAAATGTTTTAGCATGATTTAAATATATATAATATATATATACATATATACATATATCACTATGCTGTTGCTTCTTCTCTGTTATTAAGAAATTAATAAAAAGTGTTTCTATGTGCATGGCGTCCAGAACCCTTCTTTTCTGCTTTCTTTGTCAGAGGCCATTTCCGCACTAGACTGTTATTATTCCACTTTCAGCGTCCTATAGAATCCTGGGCTTTGCAGTTTAGACTTTGCCGTTTAGACTTTGCAGTTTTGAAAGTGGAATAATACCACTATTACAATCTAGTGCGGAAACGGGCAGAGATGGAATAGAGAATATCCAGCCCTATAGCCACAAAGAAAAGCCCACCCTACAAACAATAGCCAGAAAGCCAAAGTTAACATATTGTTGTGTGCCTTCGAGTCATTTTTTAATTTTTTTATATTTATCAATTTTAACATAAAACAAAAACACCAACTATCGTTTCATATAAACATAAGCTAAAACACAGCACTAAAACAAATTTTAAAAAAACACTAAACGCTAGACCTAAATCCTAACTTGTTATTGTGTCCTTTCAAGTCGTATCTGACTTACAGTGATCTTGAGGTGAACCTAGCTTGGGGGTTTCTGGGGCTGAGAAAGTGTGACTTCCCCAAGGTGACTTACTGTAGCACAAAAAGCTTCTGATTCCTCCAACCAAACTGTAATGAGAAAGAGAAAATTAGAAAATAAGAAAAGACAGAAAAATATTATTCTACTATTACAGATCCACCAAAACAATCTACTAGTAACCATATGTACAAATTATTGCATCGTTTGGTTTTTTGTGACTCAAAAATTCCATAAATGGTTTCCAGTTTATAGATTGATCCTTTATTCCATAGATTCCATAGATTGATCCTTTAAAAACCACATTAGTTTGTACGTTTTTGGGACTGACCAGCAACCTCAACAATGCAGTCTTCTGTTCCCGGTGCTTCCAGGTCTGAACAAACAATATTCTTCCTTCACGTCATTTCTGACTTAACGGCGACCCTAAGGCAAATCTGTCTCAGGGTTTTCTTGGCCGGATCTGTTCGGATGAGGTTTGCCTTTGCTTTCCTCTGAGGCCGAGAGAGCGCGACCGGCCCGAGGTTGCCCAGTGGGTCTCCACAACCGAGCGGGGATTTGAACTCTGGTCTCCTGGACTCTAAACCCAGCACCGTAATCGCTGTGTCAAGCCGGGTCTCTCGCCAAAGTTCACGAACCCTCCCGCGTTTGCCTAAGGAGACGCTATCACGGGGGTTTCTGAGGCTGAGAGTATGTGACGCCTCCAAGGTCACCCAGTGGGGGGCCACGGCCGAGCCGGGAATCGAACCCTGGTCTCCAGGGTCGTAGCCCAAGGCTCAAACCGCTGCACCGAGCCGGCTCTCCCAAAGCCTGTCGGAACAAAAAGGGGAGGGAGCTGAGCCCGGGGGCCGCCACCGAGAAGGCTCTGTCCCGTGTCCCCTCTATGGATGCGCTGGAACTGCACGAAGGGGCTCTTCCTCCATTAGGACAAAGACAGCAGCCAGTCGCCAGGAGGTACTGCCATATATAATGCCGCACAGACTGTCACAGTAATGGAATACATTTCCACACTTGCCTCTTACAGCGCTATTATTCCACTTTCAACATCCTATGGCATCCTGGGGTTTGCAGCCTGAAGGCCCCTCCCTAGACCACAAACTCCAGGATGCCATGGGATGTCGAAAGTGGAATAATAGCGCTATAACAGGCTAGTGCGCAAGAGTCTGGCTATAGTACAGCCAGAGCATCTTCTTCCACCTTCCAAGAGCCCTGAGCTCAAAAGCCCCGCCCCGCCCCCGTTGTGCGCAGCGCTGATTGGTGCATTGAGGTGGAAAAGAGGCGAGCCCTTACCCACCTTGCTTGTCATTGGAGGGGAGTGCTGCCACTCATCGAAGCACCCGGAAGCGTACGCTGCTTTGGAAAGAGTGGGTGAGCGTGGGGCGCGGAGTGATCACATGGGGGGCCTTTGCAGTCGGAAATGGAGGGGACTCAGGACCCTTGGGGTTCTCTTTTTGGGAGGTAGGAGGGATGAATGGGGAGGGAGAAAAAGGCCATTGACTTCTAGGGTTGCTATTTGTCTTTCTGCCCTAGCAGCTGATAGAACAGGCAGAAATTCAACAGGGAGAGCTCTTAGGCAAAGCGGAATGCTTTATCTTTGGAAGAAACGCCATCATGCAAGATGATGGCTTTATTTATTTTCTGGGCCACCCTTCAACATGAGTTTTCTGGGGAGGACACACCTTCCGACTGTCCCAGTTTGCAAGGGAAATTCCCCATTCATCCTTCGCCGTCCCACATTTTCAGCTTATTTTGTTTTTAATGATTCTTGTTTGTAAAATTTTATTGCTTGCCTTATTGACTCGTGTGCGTGCGCGCGTGTGTCTGTGTATGCTTTATTGCTTTACTGATTCATACACACGCATATATTTATATTTTATTGAAATTTCCACAGTGCAATCAAGAACAAAAGCAAAATATATATGTGGATTTACATACAAATGTCTAGATACAAAAACAATTGCCAGATAGTTCTTTTCTTCCTACATTAAAGACATTAAGATTAAATGTCTTGTAGCTTCTCAACTTTCATAAGGCGAATAATTAAATAAGCAAATACCAGTATTTCACCTTCTTTTAAAATGGCCCAGTTTTCCTCTGTTTCTCCCACTTTTTCCCTTTGCCCTCAACCTAACTTCGGTTGCAGTGAACTGAGTTCAACATGAAAAAGTAACTTGTGCTTAGGCAAAAGCAGCCTGCTTCGGCTTGTGTGTTCTTCCTCATTTAATAACTTTTGCCCTCTTACCTGTGCTCTGATATTACTTGGCCACCTGCGTCCCGCTTTTTGTGGGAATAATAGTGGAAAGTGGAATAATAGTGCTATAACAGGCTAGTGCAGAAGGGAATGGGGTTATAAATACATCAGCGGTAGCACAGAATTAAAAACAGACTCACTTAGCATTTAAATGAATAACAGCAAAGCATTAAGGTAAATAACAAAGCATCAGATTAAAATAAGATCTAAAGAGCTGTTTGGAAGCCTGGGAAAATCAAAAAGGCGTGTGTGAAGATGGTGGCGAGGATGATTATTAAAAAGCTATAAATGCCATGGTTCTGTCCCAGAGACTGAAAGCTCTTTGAGGCAGTCACTTCACTCCAAGCTTTCTAGAAACCCTCCTGGTAGCTTTTAATTAATATTTTATTATTTTTAAGAGTAGGTGACGAATTAGCAAACCACCCCTGAGTGTTGCTTGCCTAGGAAAGCTCTCTGAAATTCACAGTGTCGCCACAAGTTCACAGGCACCTTGAAGGCACAGAGACACACAGTGAAGGAAATTTAAGGAGGGAGAGGGAAACCGAATTAAGGATAGCGAGGGCTTGGTCTTGCTGCTGTGTGCCTTCAAGCCATTTGCAACTTGCGGTGACTCTAAGGTGAACCTCTCGGGGATTTCTCGGCAAGATTTGTTCACAGTAGGTTTTGCTCTTGCCTTCCTCTGAGGCCGAGAGAGTGTGATTCGTTCAAGGGGTTTCATGGCTGAGCCGGACTTTGGATCCTGATCTCCAGAGTTCTCGTCCAACATTCAAACCACTCCGTTGCACTGGCTCTAGCGAGGGCTAAATGCGAGCAAATACTTCCACGAAGACCTTTTTCTCACCTGGACAGAAACTGATTTCCTTTGGCCCGGTATTTCCAAGGCCGTTTTCAAACCCATCCTGCTGTGTCTTTCCCAGGAGATACACGAACTCCCTTCCCCGGCCTGTCCCGTCTCAGAGCCACGGACTTATGATGGTTTGAGAAGAAACAACCGATAAAAATTGGCGTCTCCTTAGCCTGCTTGTGAGATGTCAGAGACGGGCGAGAGCCTTGTGGACCTGGAGGCATTTCGTCTGGCAGAGGTAACCGTCTTGAGAGAGGAGCAATTCATTTCTGTTGGATTGCTCCAACTTCTTTGCTATTCGGTTTGAAAGATTTGTTTTTATTGTATTAAAATATTCGTTAAAATATTATTTTACATATTTCATCTTTGGTTATTTCTGCGTTAGACTGTTATTGTGCCATTATTCCACTTTCAACATCCTATGGGATCCTGGGGTTTGCAGTTTAGGGAGGGGCCTTTGAAAGGCCCCTCCCTAAACTGCAAAGCCCAGGATCCCATAGGATGTTGAAAGCGGAATAATGGCACTATAGAAGTCTAGTGCGGAAATGGCCTTTGCCTTAAGATGGCACAATCAAATTCTCTGTTACTCCAAAATTCTCCTTTTCATTCACAGTGTCCCTCAGCTGCCTATTATATTCCCGATTTCATCTCTGAGGCAGAGGAGACCTATCTTCTCCAACAGGTAGGCACGTTTATTGGGACTTTCATGTGGAGTTTTAATAAGCATCTTGTTAGATTCGCCTGGCACGGCAGGTAACAGCCTGCCGTGCCCGGTGAACCAGCATGGTATAGCGGTTTGTAGCGTCACGGGCCTCTGCAGTAGGCAGATGGGTTCCGGAGTCCTTGTTAGCATCATGGCCAAATATTAACGGCTGTCCAGTGCTGTGAAAGGTCTAGCGTGTTTGTTGAGGTCTGTAGGATTCCATAGGATGTTGCCATGGCAGTTGAAGTTGAATCATCGCACTGTCGTTACGTAGTGTGAAAAGGCCCTAAGTCTCCATCCGTGGATAAACTTGTTGTTGCCAGACATCAAGTTGACTTTGACTTATAGCAACTCTGTGAATGAGAGAGACTTCAATGAGTCCCAGTTTTCAACAGCCCTGCTCAAGTCTTGCAAATTCAAGGCTATGAATCCCTGGATTGAATCAATCCCTCAGTCCGTCCATCCATCCATCCATCCATCCATGCAGTCTTCCTGTTTTCCTACTGCCTTCAACTTTACTGAGCATTATAATTGTTTATCTCATGATATGTCCAGAGTACAATAGCCTAAATTTAGTCATCTTGGCTTCGAAGTGAGAGTTCAGGCTTGATTTGCTCTAAGAATCATTCATTTGTCTTTTTTGGCCATCCAGGGAATTCCATGAGCATCACATTCCCAATGCATTGATCTTCCTGGCAGCTTTCTTCACTGTCCAACTTTCATGTCACTGCAGCAGAGCTTTCCAAACTTTTCATGTTGGTGACACACTTATTTAGACATGCATCTTTTCGAGACACAGTAATTCAGTTTTGCTAGCAAACCAGAGGTTAAACTAACCCCTTATAAGAGATGCAGACACATGCATCAATTGTAACAACAATATATATGGGACACGACATGTCTCATGAAAACCTTTCGTATATTTTTAAAAATATATGATTTATAAATAATAACGTACATTTACAAGATCGTAGGCGACACACCTACACACTTCAGGCGACACACTAACGTGTGGCGGCACACCGTTTGGGAAGCCCTGCCGTACAGAGAAATCAGAAATACTTTGGCATCAGAGACTGTAGTGACAATTTATAGTAGACAAAATTATTTAGCCTCCGTGCCTCCATTCCCATCTTGACCGTCCACGATGGAGGACACTTTGAAAAGTTGTAAACTCAGCTGTGTGGTGTTTTGGATGAAGATCAGGCAGGGATCAAAGTTCTGGCAACTCATCCATGAACTTGCTGTGTTTGCCGTCTGCAGGTTTATGGGGCCCCGAAGCCAAAGTGGACTCAGTTGTCTGGAAGGAGGCTGCAGAACTGGGGTAAAGTTTGTGTGTGTCTAGGTTTGTGCGTAAGACAGAGAGCATACACTAAATTCATTATCCTTTAGGGCAGGGTCAGAATCACGTGGCCTTCCAGATCTTTCTTTATTGCGCGTCCCAGAATTCCTCACCACTGGTTCTGCGGGCTAGGGATGCTTTGAGTTACAATCCAGTAAGATACGGAGGGCTGCATGACTGCCACTTCTGATTTAGGGTAATGACTCCTCTGGCCCCAGTGGCCGTTCTGGCAGCGGATTTCCAAACTTTCAGACAGACAGCGAGGCTGTCCTGGGATGGGAAACTTAATTTAGCGATGGGTTCTTTGTCAAGCCCTTCCCCTGCCACAAAAGAAATTTGTTTTTGTTTTTGTTTTGTCTTAGCAGCATCCAGCAAGTCAGTAAGAAATAACGTATAATGGTTGTGCAGAAGAGGGGATTTCAACATGTGTTGCATCTGGAGCCTATTTGGTCTAAGATGCACACAAGAATTGTTGCTCTCGCTGTCATCTTTCTGCACTGAGTGTTGTATCTGTGGGTCATCGTCTTTCAGGGGGGCTGCCCCACCCGAAGGGTATGGTTCCGGAGAAGCTGCCCGCCTGGCTCCAGGCGTACACGGACAAAGTCTCCTCCCTTGGCGTTTTCGGAGGGAAGCAGGCCAATCACGTCCTGGTGAATGAGTACCACCCTGGGGAAGGCATCATGGTAACTGAACTGCTCTCGTACCTGGAAATAGGCCATGGGTGTGTGTTTTGAGGGGAGTTGCCTGCTCTTATCTCCGATCTGCTCTTATCTCATGGGCAGAAGCAGTCTGCTTTCCCTCCTCTGTCTGATAGATCGGGGCTGCAGAGTCAGCGAGCCAAACATTTGACTCCAAATCCTCTATTTCAGAACTGTCGCCATTTCCACACTATAGTGCTAGTATTCCGCTTTCAACATCTTATGGAATCCTGGGGTTTGCGGTTTCGGGAGGCACCCAGGATTCCATAGGATGTTGAAAGCGAAATAATAGCACTATAACAGTCTAATGCGGAAATGGCCTGTCTGGTTCCAATGCCTTCATAAATGGCAGATGCATATTACTTAGTAATATACCATATTTAAATGGTAGCACGTGGCATTTCTTTACCACCGCGTGAATTGTTGGGCAATTTTGATAGAATGTAAAAAAAATACATTTGATTAAAATTTCTGAGCAAGAAAACTTTCTGAAATTCCCGTGTGAGAACGTATGTAACAAATTAGGCATTTAATATTTTTTTTAAATGGGAAAATATCAGTATACAGTGATATACTTGTTGTATTCTGCTGTAATATTATAACTTTTTACTTTGAAGCTGGAGTGAACGCTGATACATTTCTGCCGACCCGACTCCACTCAAAATTGCTTCCAAATCCTTGACTCCAACTCCACAGCTTTGCTGGTAACCAGTTTCCATTTTCCTTACAGCCGCATGAGGACGGGCCGCTATATTTTCCCACAGTTACAACCATCAACTTAGGCTCTCATACTCTACTTGACTTCTACCATCTTGTCGGCAGAGGGCAGCAAACGGAAGGCGAAGAGGTAACCGCTGTCCAAAGTCAAAAATCGTATTATCTACCCTCTTTAGTTGCTTCCTTGCAGTTCGCTGGTTCTGGCTGGTTGGAACTGTAGATCTTGCTGCTTTGATTTGTTTACTGCAATGGGTCTCAACCGTTAGGTCTTCAGATGCCGTGGACCTTAACTCCCAGAAGCCCCAGCTGGCATGGCCCAATGGTCAGGAATTCTGGGAAATGAAGTCCAAATGAAGTCCAAAATATCTGGCAAGCCAAATGTTGGGAAGCACTGGTTTACTGTATGTATTTATTGAGAGCCAGTGTGGTGTGGTGGTTTGAATGTTCAGCTGTGATCCTGGAGACCAGGGCTATTTCCGCACTAGGCTGTTATAGCGCTATGATTCCACTTGCAACATCCTATGGAATCCTGGGGTTTGCAGTTTCGGGAGGGGCCGGCTGGCCCCTCCCGAAACTGCAAACCCCGGGATTCCATAGGATGTTGCAAGTGGAATCATAGCGCTATAACAGCCTAGTGCGGAAGTGGGACAGGATTCAGTTCCCTGCTTGACCATGGGTGACCTTGGGCACGTCACACACTCTCCACCCCAGAAAACCCGATGATAGATTCACCTTAGGGTTGGCATGTCAGAAATTACTTGAAGACACATAGCGACAACAACAAATGTATTTGCTTTATATCCAGTCTTCCTCCCAAGGATAGGACCTGAGCAGAGCCTATAGTTGTATAGAGGCCCAGCTCTACCATTGGCTTTGTGGGGTGCTCAGCAAAAGGCCTGGATGGTGTTTTACTTTATAGATTATTTTATAGATTATCTTTATCGGGCACCCAGTGATGTCCTGATGAGACCTGGGACTGCAGCCAGTTTCAAAATCAGAATCAGATGCTGTAATGTTTTACTTCCACACCGTGCATCCCTGCTTTTAGAAACATCAACCCTAAAGGTTTGGTTCTGTCTTTTTTTCCCAGGAACCCGCCCCGCAGACAGAAGATCAACGCCACTTCCTGTCTTTGCTCCTCAAGCCCCGGAGCCTCTTGGTCTTGAGGGAAGACATGTACACCCGTTACCTTCACGGTATCCGCTTCGTTACAGACGACGCTGTTACGGAGAAAGTGGCTAACGCGGTCGTGTGCGGCTCCAAACTTGGGGACACGTTGCAGCGGGGGACGCGGGTGTCGCTCACCATCCGTCACGTCCCCAAAGTGCTGAAAACTTCCATTATTCTGGGCAAAAGGAAGTGACTGTTTTGCTTGGCAGTGAGGTGTTCTTCCATACAAATACAAAAATATCCCTTGTGTAGAAAGCTAGCAAGTCAGGGAAGTGGCGTTCTTTTTCTGACATTCAGGGAATATGCAAATCACAGTTCTCTATAAGATTTTTGGTTCAGTATGCAAAAATACAGTTAGCCGTCAGTATCCACAGATTCTGTATCGATGGATTCAACCAATTATGGATCAAAAATATTCATTCATTCATTCATTCATTCATATATATATATATATGTGTGTGTGTGTGTGTGTGTGTCTCCAAAATGTTCACCATTTTGTATAAGGGATGCCATTTTAGTACACCATGGGACTTGAGCATCCGTGGATTTTGGTATCCATGGTAGATCCTGGAACAAATTCAGTGGATGCTGTGGGTCCACTGCATACCACTTGCCAGTCTTCCCCCACAGTTTGCAATGGCTTCACCATCTCGTCCACTCCTGAAGAGGGAGCTTGTAAAAAGCACGTGCTTTTTTGCAAGAGCAGCCACTAGCAACCATAAATCTGCATGAGCTATTGGGAAGGGGACGAGCAATGTGTGCGTGTGTGTGTGTGTGTGAGTGTGAGAGAGAGATTGAGAGAGAGAGAGGGAGGGAGAGACAAGAATAGTAAGCCCTGGAGACAAAGCTGAGAAGGCAGCGGAGGCGGTGGCTCTGATGCATAACATCTTCTAGAACACACAGCATGGAGTGTGGTCGGGCGGATGAGCCGGAGGGTGGAGTTCTTGGATCATATTCCCAGTGAGCCTGGAAAGCCGAAACACCCAGGCCGTTTCTGCACTAGACAGTTACAGTGCTATGATTCCACTTTCAACATCCTATGGAAACCTGGCCTTTGAGGCCCCTCCCTAAACTGCAAACCCCAGGATTCCATAGGATGTTGAAAGTGGAATCATAGATCTGTAACAGTCTAGTGCGGAAATGGCCCCAGGGTTCCCTTCCTAGCAAAGTACCAATTTCTGTGGGAAATCAGCTACGGGAATCTGCCATTATACTGGGAAGAGATTGGAAAGCTACAAGGTGCCTTGTGTGAATTTGTAGCAGGGCTGTGGAGTGAATACTCCAAACCATTGACTTGGATTCCATCATCCCCCACCGCCATTTTCCTACTGTTCAGTTCTTCCACAAATGGCAGGTGTCTATTGATTAGTATTCGCTGTAGTGAAATGGTAGCTCAAGGCATTTCATCACCTCCCCAGAATTCATCAGGCTCTTTAGATTGACAGAACCTTGGATCCCATTTGGAGAGAAGGGCAGGGTATAAATCCAATAAATGCATAAAAATAAAATAAGACCAGAATCAAATAAATGCATAAAAATAAAAATAAGAGCAGAATTTTTTGTTTATTTTATTTTATCTCTTGGGCAGAAGTGGTGCACTTTCTTGCCTCTGTCTGATAATAAGTGCTGTGGAGTCAGTACACCAAACCTGTGACTCTGAATCCTCTGTTTTTCTACCGTCCAACTCCAGTTCCCTCGTAAATGGCAATTAGTAGTTAGTAATGACAAATTAACTGTAGTGAAAGGGTAGCTCAAGGCATTTCATCACCACCACAGGAATTGTCAGGCTACTTAGATTGACAGAACATAAACAATATTTGATTGAAATTTCTGAACAAGGAAACTTTCCTAAATTCCTACAAAAGGAAATATGCAACAAAATAGGTAGTTAATAGATTTAAAAAGAGGTAAAATATAGGTATAAAATGACATATTTACCATATATTGTTATACGTTTTTATTTTGAAGCTACATTTCTACCGATTCCTGGTAGGTTCACTTTAGAGTCACCAGAAGTTGGAAATGACTTAAAGGCACACAACAATATCAACAACATAGGGAAGGTGGGGCAAGGTTGTTTTCCATTGCTCCAGAGACTAGGACACGGAGCAATGGATTCAAACGACAGGAAAAGAGATTCCACCTAAACCTTCTGATGTTTGGCTGGGAGTGTGGTGGAGTCTCCTTCTTTGGAGGTTTTTAAACAGAGGCTGGATGGCCGTTTACGGACGGTGCTTTGAGTGTGTCTTCCTACGTGGCAGAACGGGGTTGGACTGGATGGCCCTTCTGGTCTCTTCCAACTCTCCTATAATTCTTTGATTACATGAAATTATTATTACCTTAGTACATTTTCCGGGGCTTGCACATGCCTCTTTAGATGTCGTTTGTTATGAAACTGATCACCATTGTGGTAGTAGGGGGAAATAAAATACCCACCTCTGATTCTGTCCTGATAAACTTTCCCCCGTTTCTTATTCTGTTTTGTTTACTTCCGGGGACATTTCCTTTTGCTCTTATCCTTGCAATCAGCTCTCTCTGCTGGAACAGTTAAAACTATGCACGCACACAGTTTCCCTGGCCTGGACAGCCGGCTCGGCAGGAGGGCTGTAGCCCTGGGTGGCCCCGAATATCTGAGTCAGTGAAAAAATGTGTTCAGTTACCAGGAGATTTGCTCAGGTGTGGTTTGTGTTGCGATGGTGGTGGTGGTGATGGGAGTACAGGTGGTAGATCTTCCTCATTTTCAGACCGTATAACTTGCTTTAGGTGGAAAGGGACATCAGTCCCTAGAAGCCAAGATGATTAAACTGAGGTTATCATAATTTAGGCATGACTTATTAGAAAAAAAAAGTAAGGCTTGGCAAGGTAGAAGGAGAAGAGGTAGACCGTATTACAGACGGATAGACTCAGGCCATTTCCGCACTGGACTGTTTTAGTGCTGTTATTCCACTTTCAACATCCTATGGAATCCCGGGGTTTGCAAAGGCCCCTCCCTCAACTGGATTCCATAGGATGTTGAAAGTGGAATAATAGCACTAAAACAGCCTAGTGCGGAAACAGCCAAAGTCAACTTAACAGCACTCAATAACAACATACGAACAAATATCACAGATCATGGTCGTGCAAGGGTTACTACTGAGGGCCCCAATCCTGTAACCCTCGTTTGCATGAGCCAGGTTTGAGCATGCTAATTCTCCTATTTTGCATGAAGTGGCAAAGGGAGGCACACCTGCCTCGCCTGTGAGTGAACCGCCTCCACGGGTTTGGCTTTTTTCTTCTTCTTTCCCCTTGTGTTACCGTTGGAGAATCAAGTTACCTGACAACCTGACCCCTCCCAGTTCCCAGCTCCTCTTTGTGCAGGTATCTGTAGAGACTAGAGAGCGCCTCGTCGGCTTGGGAGGGAGAAGCCAAACGCCTGGGCGGAGATTTATTTATTTATTTTGGGAGGGTTGCCATCCTTCGCAACCAGTCCCTCTTCCGTGCCAAGATCAGGACGAAAACGAACGGAGGGCTCTGCCCCTTTTGCAAGCTCCTCTCTGCAGCTGATGCAACAGATTGCTGGCGCGCGAGGACACCTGTTTAATGACTGACAAGCAGGGAAAGCAAAAGGTCAGGCTCCAGAGCAAAAGGTTTCAGATTCCAAGCGGGATGCAGGTGCTGGATTTCTTCTTGCGGGGACTGTACAACCAAATCAAGTTGTGTCTCTCTGGGGATCTTTTCAGGTGAGTCTGATGTGAAATGAAACTTGGTCCTTAGTTTATCTGCGTCTCACAAGGCAGCCGGGCTGTGAGTGATATGCCATCAAATTTGACATTTTAGCCTCGATTTCCATGATGTGTGTTGCAGACTTAATTGGGAGATTAGCTAACGTAAAGCTTTACTTTATTAATTGCAGGAGGCTTATTAAGGAGAGGAAGGCCATCAAATTAACCAGCAGACCTCTGGCTTTTAAATATGTCAGAGCTATTTTTATTTCCCTTGTGGCCCAGTAATAGGGATGGGCGTAAAAAATTAAAATATTGGCTTTTAACAAACAGTGGCAAATCGTGGTCATTAACAGTCTACATCCCCTTGCATTTCCTTCCTTCCTTGCAAAGGTGGCACCGTTTAGCTTTTCATTCCAAAACAGATCAATAAATGGAGATGGGCATGGTTACATTACGGTAAAATAAATGCACTCTGTGCATGTTCAGAGGCTAATTCATTATTTTTCCTTGACCTATTAGTGGTGCTGAAGGCTGAGCTGTATTAAGCTTCCAGGCATGAACTTTCATTTCTGTTGTTTTAAAAGCGTGTGAAAACTGGATATGCTTCTGACCCTGTGACCCAGGAGACTTTTATTCTGAAAATGAGTGACACGATGGTGTAATTGAGCTTGGTAAAGGTTTTTCTTTTTGTATGGTAACTCCCAGAATCCCCCAACCAACATGGACACAGGGAGATTTTGGATGTTGCAGTCCAGTGTGTGCACATGGGGCTTCAAGCCAGCTGACAATTTAAGGCAACCCGAGGCGGTTTTGCCATTTCCTTCCTCTGAAATATAGCGTACAGCACCTGGAATTACTTGGTGATCTCCCATCCAAATACAAAATGGGCCAACCCTGCTTCGTTTCTGAGATCAGATGAGATGTGGAGCGTCTCCACCTCCAAAAAAACCCAGGTTGAGTATCCCTTATCCAGAAATCCAAAAACCTCCAAAACTTGAAACTTTTTGCTGCCAGCTGCCTGCTTCCACCTTCGAGGCAGCATCTAGAATAGGAAACGCTTCCAGTTCCAAGGATTTTGGATAAGGGATGCTCAACCCTCTGGCCGAGAGCCCCAGGCCATTTCCACACTAGACTGTTGTAGTGTTATTGTTCCACTTTCAACATCCTATGGAATCCTGGGGTTTGTCTCAAAGGCCCCTCCCTAAACTGCAAACCTCAGGATTCCATAGGATGTTGAAAGTGGAATAATAACACTACAACAGTCTAGTGTGGAAATGGCCCCCGTTTCTTCAGGTGTGAGAAGTTGTCTCAGTTTCCCTAGCCAAAAGGCAGCCTCTTTCTTGGTGGCTGACCGATCTGGAACCCAACACGGTGTCCCTGGAGGCGTGGTACAATCGGCTAAGGAGGAGACGGGGTCGTGGGAGGAATGGAGCACATTTTGCCCGGAGGGCCAGTGGCAAGTTCCCAGAATTAGGGAACCGCCTGTCCAACCCTGTAACAAAGTCTGTCTGGAATGTGATGGAGGCATGCTCTCCAACTGTAGCAATTTGGCAGGGATGGTCCCCGTCGTATTCCTCTGTCACCCCACTTGAAGCTCTTCAAGTGATGCATAATAAAAAGACCTAGGGCACTCATTGCCACAGGGTATTAATGTATGGACTAAATCTTCACCACATCATCTGTCCTTTTAGCTCATTAGTCTCTGTCCTGGCAAACAGCTCTCCCGGGTTTCAGAGAAGGGAGCCTTTTATTATATTTTTACTTCTATGTGGCAAGGTCGGACCTGTGGGTTTCTTTCTTCCTTGTGTGCAAAGCAGGTGTTCTCCAATGAGCCGAGGCTCTTCCTCGTGTTCATTCTCCGAAATGTCTTGTAAACGAAAGACTCAAAGGATTCATGAAGCGAGAGAGATCTCATGATAGCGCTGATCTCTTATGCCTAAATGGAATCTCCATGTCCCGAAGCAGTCTAGCTTTGAATAACCAGCTGCAACTGACAAACGACAGGAAGCAAAAGGCTGCTCTTTTAATATCCAGCTTACGGGCTTTCCAAGAGTAGCTGAGTGGCCTTGGTTTAAAAAAGGAGGACAGACTAGTCAAACAAACTCTCCTACTGTCCTGATTTGGCAGGGGCAGTCCTGATTAATCCTCTATCATCCCATTTTTTTTCCAGATGCTTTTAAAATGTCCCAGTTTCTGCTCCTACTCCCCCCTTTGTCTTCAGCTTTCTTCAGTTGCTGCAAACTAAGCTCCGAGTGCAAGGGGAAGAATCTTGCCCTTCCCAGGAGGTTCAGGCAAAAACAAACTGCCGCAGCCTCTCCTGGCGTGTGTGTTCTTCCCCATTAATATCTTTTGCCACCCTGACCGCACTCTGTGGTTGCTTGGCCACATGCCTTCCCACTTTCTTAACTCCTTTTAAAATGCCCCGGTTTTTTTCTTCTCCTCCCACCTTCTTTGTCCTCCCCTTACTTCAATTGCTGCAAACAAAATTCAAAAGGAGACTGTATTCCATTCCGTGGTGGGAGAGGAGAGGATGGGCAAAGTCTTGCCTTCCCTGTAGGCTCAGGCAGGAGCAGTCTGCTTCAGCCTCTTGCAGCTTACATTTTCTTCACTCATACCTTTTGCTCTTGAGAGCTGATGTCGCTGGGCCACACACATCCCAGTTTTCATCTGTAAGATGTTTGACGGTGTGGACAAGCTGGCTGGGAAATAGGGCTGTTGAGTTTTGGGAAACGCAGTCTAAGTAGGAGCATTTTTCAGGAGATATCCGAATGCGCAATTCCAACAGCTGTTTGGACAGCGGCGGGGTTCACCGAAGCCATGAGAGCTGTACTTTGCTGTTTACAATTCCACGTCTCACCAGCCTGGGAGCCAAGAAGACACGAGAGGCTGTCTGTGTGTACCTTGGCAGGCGGCAAACGCAGTGCGGGATAGCACCATGCGTCGCGTTTCGAAAGTCCCAGGGATCTGTCCCCGGCCCTTCATTTAGAACGAGTGTTGCAACCATGGCCTTGTCCAGTCTCCCCAGAGATGACTGGAATGAAGGTCACTTCCACGTTTTCAAAATTTCATTGGAGCGTTAAAGCAGCATATTCTCGCCCCTGCACACTTGGTTTTAGCTGAGCATTGCACAGCTAAGGGTGTAGCGGGGAGGAGGAATGAGGCCTTTCCTCCTCTCAATAAGAATTCTCCCCCCAACCAGGAAATTTTCTTTCAGTCCCAGATTTCTGGTCTTGCAGAGCGAGAGGGTGAAAATCATGCACCCCAAGAACTCTTCTCTTCGGCTGCATTTACCTTCCCCTGGTCTTTCTGTCTCCCTTTTCTTTGGATTCCCAAACTCTATTGCAAAATGCTTGACTTGGCTTTGAAGTTCCTCCATGCTGGAAATTCAGAGACGGGAGGAAATTTTTCTTTTGGGAGGCAGAATTGCTATGGAGTCTTTCGAGCCATCCCTGGGACCCTCCTCCACCCTGTAACTGCACCCTTAGCTATGGGGCAAGAACAACATTTCGTGCCCCCCAAAGCTACACCCCTGATTGTAGCTCCTGAGAGCTTCAGAAGATGAAATTTTTCATTTTTTTTTAAGGGAAAAATTTGGGAACGAGAGGTTTTGGAGGTGAGTTTGGTGGAGAACTCAAAAGACCCTGATGGACGACCCAGAGCCCACGGCTGTTCGGTCCCCGCTCCTCAGCAGGGCTTTGAGTGAGGGAAATTTCTCCTCTCCACTTGAAGTTCTGGAGCAGAGTTTCTTTGGGAAAGTTCCTTTGTTTTGGTGGTGTTTGTTTGTTTTTTGAAACCAGACCTAGATTCCCAACAACATTTCACAGATCAAAACCAGGACACATGTAATCAAACAACATCAGAGTTGGGTCAAGATGGCAAAAGTTTTGTACACCACGTCCAAAAAACGAGGAGAATGCACCCAGACTTTCAAGACAGTTCTCTTGCCCTGAGATTCTTCCTCCTTGCCTTTAGAACAAAGAAGCAGATCAGGTCTTGAGACCTGGGAGCCCTATACAGGGGTCTCCCCCAGGCCCAGCTAGAGGCACTAGGCATTGGACCAGGGGCACTACCACGAAGTCACAGCCCCTGCGAGTCTGAGGGGTGAGGAAGCTTTTGAGGGGATCAATTTACTCTGTGCACGCTCAGAGCCGCTCTCCTTGTTTCAACGGTTTCATTCCCTTCTGTTCCTGATCAGTTCTGAGGCTCCGATTAAGCCCATCCTGTTTGCAGTCAGTGTCCCGCAAAGCTGTCTGCTGTGAGCAAACTCAGCTTCGGGAGACGGGAACGTTTTTTGCCAAGTGTGTCGGCGGCATGGAATGCCGGAGGCGGCTCGAGAGCAGGCGGCTGGAGTGTTTGCTTTTGCGCAGGGAGAATTCTGCAACTGCCAGAATTTGTTTGTTTTAGCTGCTCTGAAAATATTTGCAATATTTGGGAAAAGACCCACGTAGAACAATAAGGCAAGGCTTGACTCCAACAGCTTTTGACCTGAGCTTGAAAGGAAAGCAGGCTGGAGCTGCATTTAAATCTAACACCGTCACCATCTCCTCCTCCTCTATTTCAGAAAAGAGAGAGAGACAAATAGAGCTTCACTGCGAACCAGGGAATGAGCTTTGCAACTGAATTTCAGAGCTACTAATAAGAGTGCTTTTGAGCATGTGCAAAGTGCCAATTTGTTTCTTTATCACTGAAGGCCCAACCATTGCCCACACAATCAGGATTAGCCAAAGGCCTTCCTAGTTTAGAAAGGTTTCAGGATCTTTCAGGCAAACTGGCCCCTGATCGTCTCTTATTTTTCATAGCATTATTGTTATATTACATTTATCGGTATGTGGTTTCCAAACAGAGCTTCTTCCATGGGAAGGATCTAAATGCCCTTCTGCACATGCTCAGAGGCCCTGCTTGGACCTATCTGCAGGCTTCAGCTTGAAGGTTCTGCCTCTTATATCCAGACTTGCAGAGAGGACAAACTGGAGTGACACAAAAATTCCTCCGCACATGTTCAGAGACCATTTTTTAATTTGTTTCCACTGCATGTTTTTTTTCCTGCAGTGAAGCCCTGAAAATAAAAATCTGGAGGGGGAGCTCTGTGGAGCCCCATTTCAATCTAATCCCTGGTTTTGAAAGCTTTGATTATTTAATTATATTGTGACAGATTTCTTGTCTAATTTATATAGTCGCAGAGGAAGGAGGGGAATAAAATAAGGACCTTGACCTCCTAAATGAGATTTGTGCCTCCTCGAGTTTCTCCTTCTCTCTCTCCAAATTTCCGGCATTGCAGTGATTTAAAATGTCAGCTGAGCCTTGAGAAATGCAGTTTAGGCTTCTAAAGAAAAGGGACCAGGGGAATGCCAACGCAGCAAATAGAAGAATTCTAGGCGTGAATGATTTTCAGGGTCTCTCTCTCTCTGCAGTGCTCGAAATTGAAAGAAAATTTCATGGAGTGGGGAAGAATTCTTATTTGAGGAGGCAATGCCTCCCATTTGCCCCTCTGCCTGTAGCTTCCACTCTTGCCATCCGGGTTGGTTTGGAGTTCACAATGAGATTGAGGCCATTTCCGCACTGCACTCTTATAGCGCGATGATTCCACTTTCAACATCCTATGGACTCCTGGGGTTTGCAGTTTCGGGAGGGGCCGGCCGGCCCCTCCCGAAACTGCAAACCCCAGGAGTCCATAGGATGTTGAAAGTGGAATCATCGCGCTATAAGAGTGCAGTGCGGAAATGGCCTGTGATTGACAAAGATGCAGAGGGAAAGATTGAGGACTTTTTGAGCCTTTTTAAATGCTATTCTCTCTCCTGAAAAACTGATGCAGCAGCTGCGAGCTTTGGCAGCTGTTGGAAACATTTCAAGGATGTTTGCTTCCGCTTAGGTCCATCCTGTTTTCTTTATAAATAAGTACAAATATTACAGAACGGGCCATAAGCGGACGGTGACCTCTTTCCAAACCCGAGTAAGCGTTGCATCCGTGGACACCGGAAAAGCTCTAAGAAATAGGAGGCATTGTTGTTGCTGTGTGCCTTCGGGTCACTTCTCACTTACGGCGGCCCTAAGGCAAACCTAACATGGGGTGTTCTGAGGCTGAGAGTCTGTGACGGGCCCAAGGTCACCCAAAGAGCTTCCGTGACCGAGCGGGAAATCGAACCCTGGTCTCCAAGGGTCGTAGGCTAACGCTCAAATCGCTACAAAAACGCTGACTCTTGTGGGAGGCGTACACACCACAACGCAGGCATAGCCCAGTTAACAACATCCTGGCCAGGAAGACATTGCTTTTAACAGAAAATGTAGTAGCAGAGACAGGAATACTATGGAAAGAACAGGGAGAGGCTCCAGTATCACAAAAAGAGAGCGGTTTGCCATGTTTCGGCAACGTTTTTTTATCTAAAGCTAAACAATAGCCACATGTGAAACAAAACAACTAGCTCTGGTAAGCCTTGCATAAGGAAAAGAAAATCAACCTTCTAGAGCTCACTTGAAAACTTCTTCCAAAATGCATCCGGGGATAATTTTTTTTTTCTTTCCCCAACCTTCACTTTTCTCATCATTTCCATTTTCTAATAACTAAAATTTATAGAGGGGTGTTTTTTAAAACATACTGGAGCTTGCTGGGGAGGCAGAAAGTGTGCTGCCAGAGGTGGTAAAGTGATGCTCTTCCTTCCTCCCATTTTCTTGTTCACACACGCGCAGTCAGGGATTTGGGCAGCAGCTGCTGTTTACCTGGCCTGTTATAGGGTGGCACACACGGCTGCAATAAATTCCTCTAGAGGAGAATCCGGTCCCCCCCCAGCTCAAGCTGTGCATGTTGCATTCTCCACTGCAGACATGCTACTCTAACTTGATACCCAACGTCTGTGTTTCTCTAGCCACTTTCACCGTTTTTCCCTTACCGATGCTGCTAAAAGAACTCCAACTACACAGAGGACCGGGAAGAAATGGAGAAGGGGCTGAACGGGTCTAAAAAGACATTGCGAAAAGGGGCCTTTGCTGTCAGAGGCTTTGTTAGCTGAAGTATGCCTATATTTTTCCTTCCAAAATTGTCGGAGCTGCTAGAGATGAGCAGGAGGGGAAAAGGTTAGCATGGAGCTCATTTTTTGCTGTCCCAAAGGATTTGCTTTTGCCTCCTCCTAAACAAGAGCGACGCTTTCTGTTCGAAGCGTCGCAGGCATTTTCTTCCCTGTCTTCTTGATAATCTCACTAAATCCCTTCTCTCACAACAATATCCTTTGGGTCTTTCCTACTAATCAAAGCCTAGCCTTTCAAACTTTTGTGTGTCAACGAAAAAGAGAGAGAGAGAGAGAGAGGAGGGCCCCTCCCAAAACTGCAAACCCCAGGATTCCATAGGATGTTGCAAGTGGAATAATAGCGCTGTAACAGTCCAGTGCGGAATGGGTCGCAGTCTTGCTTTTCCTCCTCCTTACGGGATGGCCACGGAGCAGAAGTGCGGGAGGTCTTTATGGGAAATCAGTTGTCGTCTGCTGGGCCTTGGCCACCAGGCAGATGGGTTTCGGAGTCCTCATTTGCATCCTGGGCAACCATTAACCATCGGCACGAAAGGGATCATTTGTGGGAGCGGCTTTTTGCTAGCCGCCCGTTCCATTCACTTCGCAGTTAGAGTCTGGGAAAAGAGATGAAGGCTGGGAACGGACGGGGGAGATGATTTTTGTCTCTTCCGCTAAACTTCCTGGACAATTCTTTTTTCATTTTTTAACGCTTTGACGATTCCTTTTAACACAAAATGGACATAAACCACCAACTGATATTTTTAACCTGAACACGCAACAACATTAAACTACAACACTAAAACAACGAGCAAGTTAAACGAATAGGTTGCAGCCTTGCCTGACCCCCTGGCTAGTTGGAAACCGTTCCGTTCCTCCATGTTGGGTCCAGGTGGTAGCCTCTTGTCCTGAAGTTACACAGCAGGACGATCAAATATTGTGGCACACCCATTTCTTCAAGAGCAACCTGTTTTCTTTTTATGATGCATACAATCAAAGGCTTCGCCAGGTGAAATACAGGGCGGGGCTCTTGTAAGTTGGGTAAAAGAGGGAATTTTACCAGGCGTTTTATTAAAGGTTCAGGAGCCCTGGCCTGTTTTTCACCTGGCAGTCTTGGGATCTTTGCAGATCTCTGATGTGGCTCTCCTTCCATATTCCTGAAGGTATATACTCTTTCCAGCCAAGCAGGTGATGTGGAAAATTCTCTTCTGGTTTCTTTTTATAGATTCCCTGGGCAATAAACCTTCAAGTATTTGTTTGCGGAGAAGCAGATAGGCGGTGGTGAACTTGGCTCCCTGAGCATGAAACTAGGGAGCTAGTTTGTGTTTGTCTAGAGAGGGTCAGAGTTCTTCCTCACGTCTAGATTTTCACTTTCCAGAACCAGCAGCCCTTTGCCCTCCTTGCTTGGTGTTCTCCTTCATTCCTCAGCGGAGAGTGACTTGATTCTCAATCCAGCCTTCCGTGTGTAGATCTCTCCCTGCGCCTCTAAGGGGCCGTGGACTGAGAACGGCACTCTGCACGCGCCCAGAGAGTGCTTGCTTTCTGCTTCGTCCAGGGGTGAGCAAACTGCCCAAACTTGGGGTCTTTTTCAGACTACGGAGTTACAGCAATATGCCTTTGTTTTAACTGCCATGGCTCCATCCTGTGGAATCTTGGGGTTTGTAGGGGAGAACAATAATACAGGAAGAGAATTGGAAGCAGGCGTGTCAAGGGATGTCCCTTATTTGAGGGCTGGGAAGCTTTTACTTTTGTATAAACCAAACAAGATGCTAAAAAACATTCTATATTTTCGGTGTGCTGGTCCATCGTAAAGGCAGGAATGTGTACATTGTGTAATATATGAATGAGACAATATCTTAATTTTACAGAGAAAAAACGCATAGCTGAGTGAACTGAAAGCAATGCTTTCCTTTGCTGTTTAGGCAGAACATCGACCTTCTAATAACTTCTGCCTGATTGTCAACCCTGCACGTCATTAATTTTGACTGTCTCTTTCTGCTGTTTTGAAAACCCGGCAATACTAACTGGAAGTAACTTTCAGGTCACTCCCTGTGGTTAAAAAAAAAAAGGAAGGTTTCTCCTGGGTTCAAAATGAACCAGGAGATACTCAAAATTTGGCAAAAATGCCCCACCATGACCCTGTTGGGTACTGGAGGGCAATTGGGAGCAAAGTATTTTATTTTGTTTTGTTTTGCAGGGCAGACCAAGGTCCCCCAGGGAGCTCCAGCCAGTCCCTCCGTCCCCAAGAGTCGCCCACCCCTGTTCTAAGCAAAGAAACTCTTTCTTCTCAGGCAGGACTGACAAACAGATCCAGAACGCACTCCTCCAAAGACCATCATGTTCTTCCGCTACTCCCTAAACACCTGGAGAGGCCTGGTGCATCCAACACCAAGGAAATAGCCAGTTCAGTTCTTTCTCTCCAAGAATGCAGAGAGCCAGCTTACGGTGGGATCCTCTCCCCCTGGATGCTCCAGAGCTGACGCCAGAGACAGACACCCAGGACTTGTGCACGGCGGCTGTGGAGAAACGGATCAGGTGAGAAAAGCTCTCCTTCTTTCTCCACATTCAGGGGGGACGGAGTTCAGTACCTAGGAAGTTGCTGTCGTTGCAGCAGACCTCGTTGTCGCAAGACCCGCAGCCTGAACGATCCACGCTTCCATCATTGGTGCTTTGGTCTGTTTCCATACAGATTTTCGTGTAGAGAGTCACTCCTATCCTCATTTATTAGCATGCACAGAACTTCAGACAAATGATTCCTAACTGAAGCATCCGTACCTGAGCAGTGGTGTGATGATGCTCTGGATCCCAGAATATCATCCTTACCACACGTCAGGCATGGATGGCTTCCACGTGTCATAAGATTAATTCGTCTTAACCTTCCAGTCAAACACACCATCTCTTCTGTTCAAAATGGGCCACCTGGGGAGAGGCTGCCGGTAGTTGCGAGAGCTTCCCAGATCATCTCGGTTTTAGTCGTCTTCTGATCCATTTCTTCTTCCCGAACCAGGGATGAACAAACATGGCAGCTCCAAAAGACCCTCCAGGATTTGATTTTCCGCTTCCAGGACTGGTTGTGGAATGCCGAGGCGATGGCTGCCTCTCCCGATTCATCACAGGTCTCCTACGCCAATTCTAAGAAAGAGCTCCAAAGGTTCGAGGTGAGTAAGGGAAGTAACCTTGCAGAAGTAGGCCAGCTATCTCATTGTTTTTGGCCCCTTTAATGTCCTTTTGCTAAGCTTTCCTAGTGGAGAGGGAAGGAAAGCATGTGATAGCCTGGGACTGGCAGAGAGGGTTGTAGTCTTTTTATCTCAAAAGAGCAGCCGAGGGCTAAAAACAACAGAGAGCAAACAAATGAGGCATTTAGGATTCGTTGCCCACCACCGTTGGAAGGGAACCCAGGTGGGGCGAGGAGGGGGAGAGAGAGAGAGAATACTGCTTTGTTCTCCCTCCATTGACACTTCTGTGTGAGTTTCCACCTTGCAAATCCACAGGAATCCTGCTTGCCTCAGGTGTGTGTGAGGCAGGAAGGAAAGAAAGGGAAAATTAGGCAGGTTTGCTTTAGAGACATTCAAAGTTCTCAAGTGAGGCCGCTCTTGACTGCCAGCCAGGGGGTCAAATTGCTAGAAGAAAAATTTCTCAGGGCTCACGGCTATCTCAGAATCCCGTCACAGTGCTTAATAAAGGAGGGGTGTGGTGTTTCTCTAAAGGCGGCAGAAAAATCAGGAAAATTGACTTTCTTTCTTTTTCTTTTTGGACTACAAGGTCCAGGATCCCCAGCCAGCCATGCTGGGGATGGGGTGGGGGGCTGAGGGTTGTAATCCAAAAAGAGCCCTTCTGAACTCTCCCAGGAAATGGATAAAAAGTTTATCAGGAAATATATTTCCTGGATTTTGGGTGGCACGCAAGAGACCAGCAATGATTTCAGGCTTCCATAAATTTCTAAATAGCAAACAAAATCATACCCTCCACCTGTCCTGATTTGGCAAGTACAGCCTGAATCAATCCTCTGTTGGCCCACTTTTTCAGCTGCTTTAAAATGTCCCAGATTCTCTCTCCTCCCCCCATTTTCCTCCTTTGTCCTCAGCCTGCTTCAATTTCTTCAAACTGAGTTCAAAGGGCAAAATTAGGTTGCATTCCATTAACTCAGCAAAGGGGAAAGGAGAAGAGCAGCAGAATCTTACCCTTCCCAGAAAGCTCGGGCAAATGCAAACCGCTGCAGCCCCTCCTAGCTTATGTGTTCACCCTCATTAATAGCTTTTGCCATTTTGACCACACTCTGAGCCACGGGGTCCCAATTTTGATCTGTGGAAAGTTAGAAAGGTACATAATCAAAAGGATTTTCTGGATAGAAATACACCTCTGTTATAATGAGCGTTGTGTTAGCCTTGCACTAGAGGAACCCTTGAAATAACGTTCAGGTCTCGGGGAAGTCCCCTATGAAAATTGATATCTACAGCAAAGAGCAAAAAGGTGGAGGTGGGTTTCAGTCACAGTCTTTCGGGTCTTCTCACAGAAGCTTAGGGATGCAGGGAGACACCCGGCCTTAGGCGCTTCTCTCTTAGCCTCAGCCTTCCTCATTCGTACACTTCCGGGAGAGCAGAAAGAGTCTGCCCTTGATCTCTCACCCGACCAGAGCTTGCATTTTCCTCTCCAGGCGCTGCAAAGGCAGGTCTCAGACAAGCTGCTTCCCTTGGAAGCCCTGAACAGGCTGTACCACCAGCTGGTGAGGAGAGGCGGCGTTTGTCCGCAGCTCAGGTCTCGCGTCCAGGATGTCAACCAGCGCTGGGATGCTCTCAAGACCTGGGCCGCTGCCGTGTACAAGAGGCTGAAGGTGAGGAGGGTTGCCCGCTCGGGACAGTCTCAGGACCGAGACGGCCTCAGGGCCAAAAGCAGAGACCTGGGGAAGTCGCAGGAGGTATAGGCCCCATTGAGGACGAGAGGTTAAAGCATCAGTTTCACAAAGTAGGTCATTCAAATAAAAATATTAAGTTTAACAAACAAGGAAAATACAAAGAGAGAGGGAGGCAGGGAGAGACAGAGACTTTTCAATGCAGTGCTCTCGCCCTGAGATTTCTCCTCCTTTTTCACGGCTTTTTCTCCATATTTGTTAAACCTAATAAAAGTGTTGCTTGACTGTGGATTTTGCTTGCCTTGGTATTTTGAGACTGGATCCTGTCTGTGGATTCTGTTATTTCTTTTTTTCACTTCAATCAGCAAAAGCTAACGTTGTCTTAAGATTTTTTTATACAGTTCTCCCTCCGCATTCGCAGGTTTGATCGTCACAAGTTCGATTATTATTTTTTCCCCATTTTTTAAAAAAATTATTTGAAGGGTACATGTATATTCCAAAACACAGTTTCCACCATCTCTACAATTCTATATAGAAATCTATTAGGCAAGGGAATAGAGAGAGCAGCCTTGTGCGCGGAGAAGGAAGGTGGCTTGGAGAAAACAGGGCAGCACATGTGATCCTCCTGCTTTTTTTCTTCTCCTCTCCCAGCACTTTGTGAACCAATGGGAAGAGTTTGAATCGGAGCGCGAGACCCTCCGACTGTGGCTGATGGAGTTGGACCTCCGGCTCACCAACGTAGAGCACTTCTCAGGTGGCACGTCGCTGGAAAAAATGATCCAGCTACAGGTAAAAACGTAAAACGTAAAAACTCCCTATATGAGCCGAGGGAAGGAATCGTGCCACCCTATTCTGCTTCGGTCAGACTCCACCTAAGGCAAACCTATCATGGGATTTTCTGAGGCTGAGACTGTGTGAAGCGCCCAAGGTCACTCAGTGGGTTTCCGTGGCCGGACAAAGGAGAATCAAACCCCAGGGACATCTTCCCACTGGCTCTCACAAAAGATGAGTTACTTTCCTGCATTTTCTGTATTCACCCTGCCACCTGTTTCCTTGGCGTAGAGAGACACAGTCTTCCCAACTATAAAATGGGAAAGAATTGAGGCATACCCTTTCCTTTGATTTGGAAAACAGCTTATCTGTCTCAATCCTGCCTGGAAGGTAACAGCCTGTGACCCACAAAGCCTTTGCAGGTTTCCATGGGAGAAGGTGGTGGGTTGACTCAGATGTTTGGGGCTTGCCCTCTTTTCATTGTGCAAATGTCACCCGGGCATGGTCTGGGCATTTTGAGAGATACAGCCAGAACCAGATTTTGGTTGGCAGGATCCAGACCGGGAGCTTAGGAACAAGGTTAACTCCACACATTGGCAAAGGACATTCTTCTCCCACCAGCTGAATAACCACAACATGTCATCTGGAACATTTCGTAATAGCAAAGTGAGAGGTAAGAAATAATACTGCACCTCAGCCACCCCATGTGGTACAAGAAGATATATTGCTTCCAAGGAAGCTTATGTCATCCTTGCCCTCCTTTTAGCCTTTGGGTCTTTCAAAGAGGTGATGGTATCTGCAGGAGAAGAGAGTTTCGGGAGGACCACACACGTATCCTGGTGATTGTAATGGAACTGAGCCGTTCTTTCCTTGCACCTGCTGCTCTGTTTACACCTGGAAGCTTCTAGCAGGAGGCATTTTATTTTTTTATTTCTTTTTGCAGGTGATGGTGTGCAAGTCCAAAGCCATCTGTTTATTTGACTTCTATGCTGCCTACAGAATGGGATCATTAACCCTTTCCATTCTCCTTTTCAGTTCGGGTCCAGGCAGAACTGTTAAGCACCCGCCCTCCTTACACCCTCCCGTTCCCCAAATGTCAAGATTTCAAGCGCGAAGGTGACTGGAACTTGCCACCAGCAACCCCTGAATTCCATAGCTGGGACTATTTTGTGGCATGGAACTTTTTTTGGCAGGATTTCTTATTTAACTCTCAGTGTATTGTTTTGCTTGGAATCTCCACAATCTGGACAACTCGTGCTTGCGACGGGGGTAGGACGGAGGAGAAACCCTCTCCCAAAGATCCTACAACTCCGGCAAGATCATATTGGTCGATAAGACTGCAATCCCTCAGAGTGTGTTGGAGGCTCCCCCTTTGGAGGTTTTTAGACAGAGGCTGGATGGCCATCCGTCAGGAGCGCTTTGGCGGTGTCTTCCTGCGTGGCGGAATGGGGTGGGACTGGGGATCTCTTCCAACTCTAGGATTCTGTGATCATCCACTGCCCTCGCAGGCTTCCCTATGGAAGTGGTGACTGCATGCTGCCCCCTTTCCTGACCGCGCCCCATCTCTTTCCCCGGGGTCCAGGCCTTCCAGGAAGACGTGCAAGCCAACGCAGAGCGTGTTGACCGTCTGCTGGTGCACGGGGAGAGTTTGATCCAGAAGAGCCACCCAGAGGATGCTGAAACCTTGGAGGAGGAACTGCAAGACCTCAGCTGCTTCTGCCAGGAGGTTTTCCGCAGGGTGTTCCGTTTTCGTCGGCGACTCGTCAGCATGAGCCTGGTATGTGAAGGGCGGGGTGGCTGAGGGCCGCTGGGGCAGGTGGAATGGAAGGCGGGGCTGGCAAAGGCAAGGCGTCAAACCTCAGGGGATCACCAGTCACCAGCTTCTCTCTCAAAAGTACCACGAAGTAATTTTAGCAATTTTCTTCTGGATGCCAGAAAGTCTTCCAAAACTGCACACACTATTCGCAGTTCAGGACTCATTCTGTGAAAAATTTGCGTGAGGGATTTTGTGCATTTTGTGCCCAGGAAACAGTGGCCGTTTCCACACTACACTGTTATAGCGCTATTATTCCACTTTCAACATCCTATGGAATCCTGGGGTTTGCAGTTTTGGGACGGGCCTCTGGCAAACCCCAGGATTCCACAGGATGCTGAATAATAGCGCTATAACAGTGTAGTGCGGAAAGGCCCAGCATGTCAACCTCAGCGCACTGTAGAAGGGGATTGTCACAAGCAGGGGAAGATCACACATAGATATTTAGGGCTCAAAGGCTGCCAGGAAGTTCTTCCTAACATTTCCATCGTCGTCGTCTTCTATCTTGTAATTTGCATCCATGGGTTTGGGTCCAGATCCTGCCCTGTGGAGTAGCAGAAAACGAGCTTGTTGCACCTTCATAGCCAGAGTACAAGTTCTTACATTTGTACCTAGTTCTGCAAGCAGTGTTCCAACGGTCTCCCGCTACCCATCAACTGTCATGTTCCAGGAGGGGCCATACTGTGTTACTTACTGGTGGGGAGGGGAGGGATGGGAGAGGCAGTTCAAACCAGGAAGAAGCAGCCGGTCTCAGCTTGGTAGGGGGGGACATGAGGGCGTGCCCTCAAAGGGCGTTCACCTGCCTTTTCCTTCCCCCAGGAGCCTAGAGCAGCCAGATTTTCATGATGTGAATTGCCTTCCCCCTTCCTCTGCTCCACGCTGGTCAGAAATAGCAACAGGGGTCTCTTCTAGTGCTTGATAGTTGCAGGGCAGTGGAAGGGTTTTGGATGGAGCACAGTGGCGAATAGTCTTTTGCATCCTATCCAAATGGGATTTGAGGCACGTGTAAGCTGCAGTTGCAGTCTTACACATCAGTGACAGTACACTAGCCAATATCTTCCTGTTCCCAGGTCTTTGAGGACGAGTGGTTGTCCGACCGTGACAGCGACTTGGCGTCTGATTGCTTCTCAGAAGACTCCTTGCAGCTGGGCAACGGGGATTCTGGACAGCCCCTGCCTCCCGTTGGTCCCCTGTGCCAATCCACCCCACAGAAGGCCCCCCAGCATCACAAGAGGAGTGGTCTCACTGTAGGGGGGACTATGGATTTGGAATGGGATCCTTCCGTAGACGTGGGGGGATCCACCTCACATGACGAAGAGGACTCGTCATACTACAGTGCCATCACAGGTAGGTGCAAGGCCTGAGAGAGCAAAAAAGCTCTCGTTTGGGACATGGAGCTGGGAAGAGTTTCAGCTCCAGTACTGACTGGGTGGCTTCCAGGTCAACGGTCAATGAAACCACTCTGGGTTTTAGTTTGAACTTTAAATGAGCTATATAGGATGCTGAACCATACCTCGCCCCCAAACAGGTTAGTATCTAAGATGGTTCCTTTTAAAAGTTCACACTAAATCCTGGAACAAATTCCCCATCCCACCAACACTAGGACCACCACCTGTCCCTGTTTGATCACAGAATCATAGAATTGGAAGAGATTCCAAGGGCCATGAAGTCCAACCCCCTGTCATGCAGAAATATACAATCAAAGCACTTCCAAGAGAATGCCATCCATCCTCTGTTTAAACACCTCCAAGGAAGGAGATTCTACTACACTTTGAGGCAGCATATTCCACTATTGAACTGCTTTTACCATCAGCTAGTTCTTCCTAAGGTTTAGGCAGAATCTCTTCTCCTGAAGTTTGAATCTGTTACGCCATACCCTTGTCTACGGAGCAGCAGAAAACAGGTTTGCTCCATTCTCCCTTCAAATATTTAAACATGGCTATCACGTCACCTCTTAAGCCTTTTTTGTGCACGGATACCTTCCCAATTAGACTACCGGAATGCACTCTACAGGGGACTGCCACTGAAGCAGACTTGGAAAGTGTACCTGGTGCAAAATGCAGCTGCTCAACTGGCCACCGAAATATTGTACAGACAGCAAAGTAGTAAAATCTTAGAAGAATTGTGCTGGCTGCCAATACAGTTCTGGTCTGAATTCAAGGTGCGTGTGATGACACGGATGGCACCTTTTTGGCAGTTTGGGACTCGAGGCAGTTAAAACAAGTTTTAAAAATCAACAGCACACGAAAGTTGAAAGGCAATTAATTGTTGTTGTTTCTGTGTGCCTTCAAGTCACTTCTAGCATCTGGTGACTCTAAAGTGAACCCTTCCTGGAATTCTCTGGGGCTGAGAGCGTGTGATGTGTCCAAGGTCACCCAGTGGATTTCCACAGCCCAACGAGAATGGAATCTTCGTCACTAGGATTGTAATCCAATGCACAAACCACTATACTGAACCAGTTAAAACAAATAAAATCCCAGCATGTTATACATGGCTCTTGAAAGTTGGGGTTCTTCAAACATTTCTTATAGCTCAAGAAAGACCCAGATCACTTTCACCTGCTCCTTACACCTTACAGGTGTGGGACATTCGGAAGAACCTCGCCGAAGGCACAGGTCGTCTCTTCGGGTGTCCAGTTCTTTGCCTCTGAGATGTGGCAGTGAAGAAGACTTCACGGTAGGTACCAGGGAATGGCCAGGAGGTTGGTTGACAGGAGCTGGGGTTTATGCGTATGAGTCTCAGGTGGATTTTCCGAACGAATTCCTGGAATCAAAAGATTTTATACATCAATCTTGTATTAGTAGTATTTCTTTGTTTTTGTTTTTTCCATTTTTGAGGCACAAAGTGGATTTGGAGAGGAGTGGGAACAGCTGGATTGCGCTGTAGCAAAGCAGAAACAAAAAATGTGCCGTTTCGGTAAGTCCGCAACTTCATCTTTAAGTGACGCTTTTTTCAAAGTCAAACAAAAAAGTCAAAGAGTCAGTCACTTTGACCATACTGGCTGGGGATTCTGGGAATTGTCATCCAAAAAAAGAAGGAAAAAGAAAGACACTCTTCGAAGTTCTACATGACAATCTAGTGGAAAAGTTCTGTGCAAGCTCCATTAAAACTCTTGGTGTTCCCTCTTCTTTCTGAAGTTAAATACACTAAAATGGCATGGTAGCAGGCATAGAGACATAAATTTTCTTACCTTCGACAGGAAAGACAGCTCAAGAGACTGAGATGCTCCAATGAGAAAGGATGTAGATTTTTCACATTTGGAACTTATATGTAAAAAGATCATTTGCTTAAAAAGAAAAGCTTTGGGTTTTTCTGCAAAACCCCCCCCCCAAAAAACTCAACATTTCTAGGCAGAACACAGTGTAAGCTTTGCAGAAATTTCTATTTATTGATCACACATAGAGAAAACTCTCATAACCTCACACAGCCAGGAGGAACTTTGGAAAGAATTAATTCTTGCATGTAAAAATGACATTAGTGAAGATTTACATCTCTATAGCTGGTTGTATCTTTGAAAGCCACTATTGATCCTCGTCTGTCTGCTGTTATTCTTGACAGAGCTTGGAAGAATGACCTTTTTTCGGTCTACAGCTTCCACAGTCTTCTGGAGAGCCTGGCCCATGGCCGTGGGGGAATTCTGGAAACCATAATCCAAAGGAGTAACTTTTCCGAGCTCTGATTCTGAGGCTGACTACTCCGGAGGTTAAAGTTGTGTTTTGGGGGCAGAATTTCAACCCTGATTTCCCTCTCTCCGATAGGAAAATCATTTTCTCAGGAAGAACCCGAGGGGTGCCAGCAGCCCCAAAGCCAGACGCTACAGAAGGGAAGCGGCCGTCCTCTAACTGAGCCAACAGGATTTGACCCCAAACGTATTGAGTCTTGGCTGGGCCAGAGCTGCCAGGAGGAGAGGAGAATGCGAGCGGAGACTCCAGAACAAGTAAGCTCTTTACAGGCTCGTCCAGCTAGAAATTTGCACGCAGGCCTTTCTTCTTGGAGAATTTCCACCCTTATCTCCCACTTAGAGAAGACCGATGAAAACTGGAGATTCAGGGCCAGGTCCTGAATCTGGCAACTCTAGTGGACACATCCCTGGGGCCAGGGAAAGGGATGAGTTGTGCTACGGAACTTCTGTCTCGGGCACCTGGAGGCAAAGGCATTGTGCAAGGAGGTATTGAGTACCTCCCTCTACAGTGTACGTAGAAGTATAAAAACTTAACCCACCAATAGGATTCTGGCCATGGGATGAAGCTGCTGCTGTTTTAGTCATATCGCCTCTGCAGCACTGCCTCTTTTGTTTGCTTTGTAGGGTGCTGGAATATGCACGCGCACTCCCCTACCTGCCATGGGGAAATATGCAGTACAATCCGCAACTGGGCGCCAAGCAAAGCGACAGAAACCACAGCAGCGGGCAAAGAAGAAAGCCAGACCTACCCTCATCTCCTCACCTGGTTTGGTGAGCAACGGTCAGCTAGGAGAGCAACCCCAGGAGGTAACCTGAAGGCTTTTAGTTGAACCACCCCGGACAGCAACTTAAAAAAAATGAAACAAAGGCAAAGGAGGAAAGAGGAAGGTAGCCATTAGGTCCATGAGTAAAACCAAAAATGGAATCACTAAATCAGAGCTGGGTTGTGTTCTATCATCTCAAATGACAAAGAATCCTGAATAACTTCAAGACTCACCTTTTCAGTAATATTTCAGAGAGGATTTCAGTACTGTAATAGAACAGGTCTCTCAAGGTCAATGCCTGGGGACTTTTTGTTTAGTAGCAATTGTGAGACTGTCTGCCAGCCCCACTGGATTCTCTTTTTTAAAAGCTTTGATTTAGCTGCCATTCCCAGCATAGCTGCAGGAAAAATCGTTGTTGTTTTTTTTTCAGCAACCCTGTCTTGCTGTGAGCTACCCCTGTTGTAATCCAAAGCGTTTGGGATGTCCTGGTGTGGGCAAGAATAATTGGTTTTGCAAAAGACCTATGAGAACTGTTTCCTCATTTGGCTTTCTAAAATTACTGTTGTTGTTGTATCCACATGTATTTCACTTTTCCTCCAAAATGGGGATCCAAAGTGCCTTAAAATTTAAAAGAACAAGACCATTAGAAACAATCAATGTGAAGATTTTCCCAGCAGGCTCAAGCTGTGCTCCCACCCCGTGTGTCTCAGTGCCTGGATGCACTCCCTGTGCTTTAAAACAGTTTTCTCAGATGGAAATGTGAAGAGACAGACCTTGCCTGTGTTCCCTCTCTCTAATTTGCCCTCCCTCTATGGTGCATCTGTTCGTAGGTCTCCAAGGAGAAACGGCTCGAGTCCCAGCCTGCAGAAATTGCAATAACCGTGGAGAAAGGGTAAGAGGCTCTCTGGAGGCGTCTTTTCCTTTCTGAGGATGCTCCTCTTTAATTCCCCTTTTGTGGCAGGGACGCGCCCTCCAACATTTCACAGACGAGAACCGGGAAACGTGTGGCTCGGCAACATCGAAACGTGGTCTAGAAGGCAAAAGTTATTAACCAGGAAAAATAGAAGACCGAAGTGGTTTGATTTTGCCTGAGCCAGCGGGGAAGGGAAAGATTCTGTCCCCTCCTTGCTGAGTTAACCAAACACAAACTACTTCTGCACTTTGAACTCACGTTGCAACAACTGGAGTAAGCTAAAGCAGGCAGGAGAAAGTGGAAAGAGGAGGAGAGAGAAACCAGGATGTTTTAAAAACGGCTGAAAAAGTGGGATGAGAGAGAGTAACTTTTTGCCAGTCTTGCCCACACTCTGATGTTGCTTGGCCGCATGGGTCCTGGTTGGCATCTGCGAAAGGCTGGAGGGCACGGTTTAGTAAGCAGGGCTTCTGGAGACAATCACCAGCACTTTGAATTATGCCTGAAAAAGGGACCACAGTCAGTGTTAAGATCTGGTGAAATATGCTCCGTACACCAAGGCCATTTCCGCACTACACTCTTATAGCGCGATGATTCCACTTTCAACATCCTATGGAATTCCGGGGTTTGCAGTTTCACACTACACTACACTACACTTTTTTGCACTACACTATAAGAGTGTAGTGCGGAAACGGCCCAAGTTTAGAGCAGAGCCTGGACCAAGTTCCTTTTTCAGGCTCGAGCTTCCAGAATCTCCCAGAATGTCCATTCTGGCTAGAGGATTAGGGGAACTGTAGTACAAAAAAAGGGGGGACTTCTTCCAAGCTCTGAGAGAAAACTGATAAAGAGATGCGTTTTCTCTCTCTTTTGCAATGCTAGATCATCCGATAAAGCTGAACGGTGGTGAGAGATTCAGGACTGGTAGAAGAGCATGGTTAAAATTATTAATATGTAATGTTTGCATGTACAGGATGTAGACAATTATTGCATCCAGCAGGGCCCTCCTTGTGTTCCTCTCCAGCCTCAAACCTTCAAGTTCTGGATCTGAGATGAATTATTTGAATAAAGCAAACAGTCATAGGGTGGAGGAGTGATTCAGTCCAAGCACTGCTCCTCACAAAGGAACTGAAGCATAAAAGACAAAGGGATGATGGATGAGAAGGAAGGAGAGGACACGAGAGGGTCAGAAGGTGCCCAAAGCTGGAAGGGGACACATGGCTTTCTAAGACGACAAGTTGCTTAGACAGTTGGCCGAACTTTGGCTTCTGTCCATTGTTGTCTGTGGTGCATTTTTTAAATATCAAAGGCTCGTTCTCCCCAGTTTAATGTAATCATTCAGCACCACGCAAAAAGCTGGAAGCACAGGGAGGAGGTACTGGGAGACTACTGAGGCTGGAGAGCCCGGGAGGAATGGCTTCCAGAACCTCTGAGCATCTACAGAGTGCCTTCCCTTCATTCCTAAATACCCACAGCTTCTTATCCCACCATCCCTCCCAAGCCATTTTTGCCGGCCAAGGCAAAATAAGCCGTAGCCTTCCCTCCCTCTCTCTCTGGCCTCCCGTGTGTATTATCTGACCAGTCTGAAGGAAAATATTACTTAGATGTCTATTTAAATGCAAATTTTCTTATGGGTTTTTGAAGAAATCCGAGTTTAAATTGGAAATGAGAATGAACAGATTGACAGAACGCACGTGTACAAAAGAGGACTTTGCTAAAAATAGACTAGCTGGGTTGTCTTTTGTTACAACTAGTCAGAGCTTGGAGAAGTTATTTTTTTGAAGTGCTGCTCACAGAATCTCTCTTATCACGCTGGCTGGAAGATTCTGGGAGCGGCAGTCCAAAAAAACCCCGCAATGTTACCATGCGCTGGCTCACAGCTGTTGTGACTGTACGCACTCAGGTCATTTCCAACTTTACAGCTACCGTAAGGTCCATTTTTCATGGGGTTTTTGTGGCAAGATTTGTCCAGAGGGGGGTTGCCTTTGCCTTCTTCTGAGGCTGAGAGAGTGTGGTTTGCCCAAAGTCTCCCAGCGGGTTTCCATGGCCGAGCGGGAATTCGAACCCTGGTCTCCAGAATCCTAACCCTGCATTCAAACCAACGCACAACGCCGGCTCTCTGCTGTTTACAGGATTGATTTAACTGAGCGATCCCAACCAGGATTCTGTATCAGCTACTTCGTTAGAAGAACTGTCAGAATTGCGACTGATTAGCGATCATGAATATGGAAGAGTTACACAGACTCATTCATTTGTACCTCTTTTGCACTCATCATCACTACTTAGTCATGATTGTGGCACTGTTGCCATAGCTGCGACTCCCTCTCAAACCTGTGTGGCCAGGCACCAGCTTCACGGGGAGAAGGTCCACTCTGCCGGCGTCTCCATCAGGTTTGGGGAGGTTTGGCCACGAGCGGGTACTGGCTTGCTGCATAGCTGGCGTAGAATTCCAGCCCCTTTATCCATTCTAGCGATCCTTTATCTCAAGGCAACAGAAGCCCAGACGGTCACCTTTTTTCTGTACACACGAATGCCTGTACCTATAGGTACCTCTTTTTGCAAAGGGAAGTCCCAGCCGCTGACCTTCCAGTGCCTTCCATCTTTACAGTTCTGCTTTTTTCTCCTCCCAGATACGACCCACCACCACGGCCTCGGCTCGACACCCCCATCCGATCTCTGCCACTCCCGAAAATTCTCCCCCTCTGGAACCGACCGACGGTGCTCTTCCTCCTGGCCCTCTTGCTCCTTCTCCTCCTCTTGGCCGGCCCTTCCTCCCTCTCCGAGCCTCCCTGTCTTCAGGCGAACGGCTACGCCAGGTCTTTCCACCTCATGCTGAAGCACAGCGGGCGGCCGCCCACCTAGCGAGCGGGGCGGAAGAGGGACGCTTCCTTGTGGACAGAGCCAAGAGTAATGGAGAAGACAGCTGTGTCTGGGAGTTCCACAGGCTCCCCGAGGGCTTGCTCCTCTGAAAGACTGGTTGGTTCATCCGCTCAAAGCCAGACTGTGCCATCCTGACAGAACCGTTTCCGTACACAAATTTTTGATTCCTAGCAAGGCCATCTAACAATAGTCCTAGACTGTCTCCTCCATTCATTTATATAGGTTTTTTTTTAAAGGCCACCTATGCAAGTAGATGGTACATCTTCCTGTGGCCAGGAGTTTCGTAGGCTACAGCTGCTTATGGCATTGAGGGGAGGACTTTGGACTGTAACTCTGACGATCTCTGCCCTGCATTTTGGTTTGTTCTTCAGCGGACGCTGCTCAAACACATCAGGATCTTCACCGGTTGCAGCCTTAGAGGGGTGTCGTCCTCCTCCTTCCATTGCTATTAGGCGTATATTTGGCATCAAAGGTTTTCTAATAAAGAGAGGCGGGGAATGGAAGTTGGAGGTTTTGCGCTTGTGGAGGACTCCAGATATTGCAACGTGGATGGGAGATGGTCACCCTCTTGGGACTCTCCACAACGGTGTCCATTTTACAGCTGGGAAAAACTGAGGCTGGGTGTATGTTTTGGAGGTTGGGGGTGCTGTTGGGCCCTTGAAAGCGGCTTTCTTAAGACTTCCCACCCCACCCCTAATCCCCCTGTACCCATTGAGCCATCCTGTGGGAAACAGAGATGCTCCACAGTCTCCAGTTATGGGCACCCCAATTCAAGAAGGACATGGTCAAGCTGGAGCAGGTCCAGAGGAGGGCGACCAAAATGGTGAGGGGCCTGGAAGCCAAGCCCTATGAGGATAGACTTGGAGAGCTGGGTATGTTCAGTCTGCAGAAAGAGAAGGTTAAGAGGGGACATGATAGCCATGTTTAAATATCTGAAGGGATGCCATGTAGAGGAGGGAGAGGGCTTGTTTTCTGCCGCTCCAGAGACCAGGACAAGGAGCAATGGATTCAAGCTGCAGGAAAGGAGATTCCACCTGAGCCTCAGGAAGAACTTCCTGACGGTCAGGGTTGTCCGGCAGTGGAATCTGCTGTCTTGGAGTGTGGTGGAGTCTCCTTCCTTGGAGGTTTTTAAGCAGAGGCTGGATGGCCATCTGTCGGGAGTGCTTTGAGGGTGTTCCTGCATGGCAGGGGGTTGGACTGGATGGCCCCTGGGGTCTCTTCCAACTCTACATTTCTATGATTCTATGATTCTATGATTCCCAAGACCAGGATGTGTCCGAGGCTCGGGCAATCCCTCGGTCAGCAGGAGAACGTCCTTCTTCCAGAAAGAAAGAAACCGCTGCAGAAATCCGGAGACAGCTGTGTGTGCAGTTTGCAAAATGCAGTAAGGATGAGCTTGTGTGTTCTCTCTTTTCCCCTCCCTCACCCCCGCTCCAGCATCCCCCCAACGTCCGCACTCCTTCGTTTCTGCACAACTGCATTAATGCCCCTCTAGCAGCTGGGTTGCCATGGCAACCCGTGGGCAGGAGCGGGAGGGGGAGCCGGACGGGGCGGGGTCTGCCCGCGGTTCCTCCTTTGCAGAAAAAGGGTTGCTCGGACGGTCAGTCGGGGAAGAGCTGACGGGAGAGCGGCGGCAGAGACGGAGGGAGCTCCGGCAGCGTCAGGTAAGAGGAAGACTGCCGTGAAACGCCAAGGCACTGAGGAGAGGATGCAGATGATGGGGAGAATGTTTGACCGGAGGGAGGCAACGGCAGCAGGAGGAGGTAGCATTGCCATGGGGGACGCTGACAGCACACCATGCCTCCTCTTGCAAGGTTTCAGCGTGTTGCACGTCAAGGGATCCACCGCACTTAACCACTAAGGTTGGGCAGGTGGGAAAGTGGGCGTTTACAGGGAGGGCAGAGAGCATGGCTCCAGGCTTAGCCCACAATCATCCGAACGTGTCCAGAGGCTGGTGACCAAAATGGTAAAAGGTCTGGAAATCATGAAGTTCTAGGAGGAACAGCTTAGGGAGCTGGGTATGTTTAGCCTGGGGAAGAGAAAGTTCAGAGGTGACATGATAGCTAGGTTTAAATTGTCTTCTTTCCCGCTGAGTTATCTTGCAATGTGTCCAGAGTACGACGGTCTCAATTTAGGAATCTCTGCTTCTGGGGAGAGCTGGTCAGGCTTGATTTGGTCTCAGACCCTTTCATTGGTCTTTTTAGCACTTTGCGATGGCTGTAGAACTCCCTCCCGGTATTTAAAAATGGCTATCGTATCTGAGGCTTTTGTCCCGGAAAGCTTCTCAGGCTTTTAGCAACTGTCCCAGAATCAGGAGAGGCAGCGTGACGCAGTGCTTTGAGTGTCGGACTACTCCTCCAGGAGACCCGGATTCAAATCCCTACTTGGCCACAAGGACCCACTGGGTGACCTTGGGCAAGTCACACTCTCTCAGCCTAAGAGAGTTGAAGTCGTTGAGTTGAATCATAGAGTTGAAAGGGCCATTGACTCCAAGCCCTTGTCATGCAGGAACACACAATATAGAATCATAGAAGGCCATGGTAAATCTCTTCTGAATAAACCTTGCTGAGAAAACTCTAGGAAAATACCACTATAAGTCAGAGTCAACCTGAAGACACGTTAACTACCAAGAATCAGAAATTCAGCCAATTGATCAGGAAGAAGCTTAGGAAGCAAAATGTTCTTACACTACATGACTGGGGCGGGGGGACTCTTGCTAATATAAAATGAAACTTTTCTATAAATATGCCTTATAGTTTCAGTGGGGCTTCCGAGTCCACATCTTTGACTGTGAGGGGTTTTTTGAGAGCCAATTATTTTCCATGAGTTAATCCAGATTATAGTAATCTTTAAAATGCCTAGTGGCATTAGGGCTGCAACCTTTTAATCGGTTTAACTTAAATCGAAGAAATCTTTAAATCAACTCCAGCAGTATGCTTAATTTCTGTTACAATAAGAACAATTAAAGACCCGGCAAAACTGCAGATGGTTGGAAGTGTCATATCTAACTTGGTCCCCTAGAAAGAAAGGTCTTCCATTGGGGTGGAGGGGTCACTTTAAAAACCCAGATTACTAAATATAGTGTCTGTGTCACCCAAGAAAGATGCAGATTTGAAATACACAAATTTAATCATGAGCTTTATTTTTAATTGACCCAATAAAATTTTTTTGACGAAGTCGGTAAGAACAGCTTTCAAATGTGGTGAGAAACAGGAACTGCCTCTTACCCCTTTCGGCTCCTTTTGATTCTAAAAATAAAAGGTGCTGGGCTTGTTGCTGTTGGAAGGCTTCCTTTTTATCTGGAAATCCTCCACCTTCCCACTCTGTAGCCCTTCAGATGTTGCGAGACTGCAACTCCCCATTTTCCTCATCTTTGGCTATGCTGTCTGGGGCTGATGGGAGCTGCAGTCCACCAGCTTCCAGAGGGCCACACTATTCCTGCCCCAAAAATATGTAAAGCAAGCAACTTCCAATGATGCAGCAGCAAAGAGCTGCAAACTCTCTCTGCCCACGTTTAGGGGTACTCTTTCTAGCACGTACATTCCAGGCTCAAAACTTCTCTAATTCCAAATCTGCAACGAAAACCAACGTTTAGTCTCTTCCTCCTGATCTCAGCCTGTCCAGTTCTGAGCAGAGGAGTAAGGAATGGCTGGACTGTACTCTCTCCTTTTCATCCTGACAACATCTGGAATGCTGGACGGCCTTTTAGAGAGCATTTGAATGCCACAAGGACGCTGTCAATATAACGCACGCATCCAGTGGAAGGAAGGAGCGGGAGGAAGGCTAGAAATAGACGGGAAGCTTAAAGGCCAGTGCGTTATCGCAAAGAAAAGATCTGAGGTGACTATGGGATGCCTGCCGTGGATCCAACTTGTTCAGCACCAGCTGACCTCTGAGAGGAAAGGGAGCAATAATATGCCTTGTTGTTCTGTGTTTTTGAGTCATATCCAACTTAAGCCAACCCTAAGGCAAACCTATTATGTGGTTTTCGTGCCACGATTTTTCGGAAGAGGTTTGCCTCTGCCGTCCTCTGAGGCTGAGAGAGTAAGACTTGCCCAAGGTCACCTGCTGGCTTTCCGTGGCTTTTTAGGTTCCTTGATCTGCAGTAACTCAGGTACAGATCCTCCTGGCATAGGGGAGCAAAGCACAGTGTGGGAATCGTGCAGCCTTCCAGATGTTGCTGGACTACAACTCCCAGCATTCTTCAGCCTTAGTTATCCTGGCTAGAGTTGATGGGAGTTGTAGTCTTCCAGCAGGCTGCGTAGTTTCCACTGCTGAATTTTAAGTAAAATACACTGGTTTGCTAAATATTGGGCTTCTAATTAAAATAAAAAAGTAAAAAAAAAAAGGTAGATCACTCCAGCCTTAAGTCTGTCAAAATACCCATTCACCCTTTGTGTCCCATAGGGATTGAAAGAACAACAGGGAAATGGCACCATGGTGTGATTTTTTTTTCTTTGTACAGTAAAAAAGAGCCACTCGAAACCAAAAGATAAAGTTTTCATATATACAGAAATACCACCACAAATCTTATCATGTGTCCATTTTAAGCCAGTATGAAAAAAGACTAGAAAAGTGTGCTATTGATGGCCTAAATCCAGCATTAGTCCCATGTTCCCTTTGGGTCAATGGATCTGACTTGTTTGCCAGTAACAATTGGATTTAGGCCAACATTTTAATTACAGGCTTTATTGTGGCCAATAAACCAAAGCATCTGCATGTGCTTTAGTTTATTGCATAATGGAAGAAGCCAGTTTTAAAATTTAAGAGTCCAAATTTTTATTGGGGAGACTTAGAATAGCTCTTTTGGTGGAAGCAATATGTCTCCTTCTCCCAATAGGTCTCTCTATTCAGTGACTAATAGATCTTCTGTTATTAAATAATCAGCTCAGCCAGATATGTGAGATTGCACTGAGAAATTCAATTCCGTGGAGCTCTGGCAATACAACAGAGCTTTCCTTAATAAAATCAAATACAAAATTTAATTTGTCACTTTGTCAAGGCAGGTGGTTAGTCAACAAAAATGTCTTTAAAGCAGCCGAGAGCCACCTCTATCTATGAGGGGTATATTTCTAAGGCCATTTCATGCTTCCCAATTAGGGGGCCACGATTCCTCTTCAACTTTCACTGTTCCGTCCTACAGAATCCGGAGATTTGCAATTCAGGGAGGAGGTACGTTGAACAGACATACCTTCTAAGGCAATGTTCTCAAGCCAAGATTCCTTCCCCTTGCCCTGAGGGACGGAGAAGAGGGTCCTGAGATCTGGCAACCCTACCTATGGGGTGGGCTTCACTAAAACCTGAAAGCTCTTCAGATACAGCTCTACCTCTGGTGGGATTTTTGACCCTCTCCGCTTCTCCCCACCTGTGTTGATTCATTCTAGTGTTTGTTCATCTCCTTCTCGAATGTCAAACGCCGTCAGCAGAAAAGAGACTTTTGCATTCTTGGTTTTCCGCAAGGGGAAAGTCTGTCAAAACTGCGTTGGAAAATGTAACACTACTTATCACGATGTAATAGGATGTCATGGTTTAGACGTTTAATAAGACTATAGCAATATATTGACTGATATTTTAATGCTAGGTAAGTCAACCTTGGGAAGAAGGAAAATATTTTTGGCTGTGGAGAAACAACGTAACAGGGGATAAAAAGAGGATCTGTTGGGTTTTTAATGTAGAGAGGCTTATAATATTTTTGAATGTTATACATCACTCAAAGGAACAATGGAAATCATATTTTTCTTTATTCTCTAATCTTTTCCTTTCTGTTGCATATTTGTAGAATTTTAGCGTATCTGAAAACTTTGTTTTTTTTTTTTTTTAAAGCTGGGCAAATACTTGTAAATATGGTTTTACCTTTTTGGTTTGTTAGCTGAGCTTTGCAGTCACAATGGCTGACTGATCTAATTGGTGTGTTTTTTGTATATAGCTGCATACGTGTGTGCATATTCACAGGGCAAATTACAAAGAAGCATTGCAAATCCACTTCCAACCTTTTTTCTAGGTTTCCTTCATCCGAGAAGAAAAAAAGACGGCTCTCTTATTTGTGCAAATGGTAACGGATGGTTGGGAAACTGTCGAGGGACGGTTCTCCCGTTCACCCAAATGTGGGGAACTTTCTAAAGATGGAAAGCAGAATTGAGAAGTCGGACGTCTTCTTCTGGATGGCCTAAGAAGCAACGAGAGAGATGGAGCCCCGGACGGGGATGAGTGATATTACACCAACATTTGAGGACTAGAAGCTCAAGCATTTTTAAAATAAAAACCACAACCTTCTCCAGGCGGGGAAATCATGCAGATAAGGAAGAAAAACTGACCACAGCTTCACGGAGGGAAACAAACAGAACATGAGGGAGCAGCTAAGAAAGGCCCGTGACCGCGCCGTTCACTGTGATACGGGTCATGACCTCACTTCGAAGGCTTCTTCAGGGATTGAAGCTTCGACATGCAAGCTGGAACCCAGAGAGAGCTCCTCAGAAAGCGGTTTCTTCAAGAGGAAGTGCCCGTTCTGGAGGAGAAAGAAAATGGCTGCCGGGTCGCCCCAGGAAGAGGCAGCTTCCAAGAGCCGCCTGTGTGTGGAAGCTGCCCATGAAAGCCCCATCCCGGCTGTCCGAAAGCCACTCCCAAAGGAAGAAGGTTTGGGATGGGACCCGGGCAAGGCGTCTGCGGGGGCAAAACCAGGATGTTCCTTACTCAGGAAACTGTTGTGCCTGAAGGCTGCATCCTCCCGGCCAACGAAACCACCTCACGGCCCAGAGGCGTCCCCGCTCTGCAGAGCAAGTATGAGATGTGGGCCTGTCGCTGCCCTCAGCAGAACCGCAGACCCTCAAGGAGAATCTCCACTGAGGTGGAAACCCAGAGCTGAAAACCAGGCTCCAGCAGAGGCTACCTCCGGCGGTGCTGAAGTGGAGGTGACAGACGTCGCCGCTAAGCCAGAGGAATCATGGGTCACAAAGCCATGGAGAACATTCAGGGATGCAGTTACCTCCCGGGTCAAGAAAAGATCCGTTCTTCCAGGCCCTGAGAGTGACCACGGGACAACAGAAGATGGGGATCTTTGCGATCCCACAGAACCAGAAATATCCTCTTTCATCAAGACAGACGCAGCCTTTGGAGAACCACTGAGCCACATGGCAGCTATTCAGGACCCAAAGCCATCTGGAGCATTTCCAGCGAGCGCGGATAACGCTCGGAGCATCCAGGAGAACAAGGGAAGCCACAGAGTCTCATGGCACGGCTTGGAGATCCACAGAACGGCCGAAGATGACACTGCGGAATCTGACACAGAAGCCCAGGAGGGGAAGAGCGTCTTTTTAACTCTAGAAGGCAGCCACTGGGAACAGAACCCAACCCAGAAGAACATTTCTGAATGGGAGAGCCTCCAGAAACAGGTTTATCATCTTTCCAGGGAAAACAGACCAGAGGAGCAAGGAACAGCAATGGAAGATGAAGACCTGGAACAAGGAGGATGTGGTTATTGGGTGGAAGGGTTGTCAGAAGAGGAGCAAGATCTGGCCGATCTTGCTGAGAATCCAGGAGGGCAGGGCATGCTGATGGGGATGCGGGATTTGGGCTGGTTGAAGAGCGAGTTACTGGGAGGCTCAAAGTCCCAAAAGACTGAACAGAAGGTGGAGAGAGAAATACATGAAACTCAGGAGAGCGGAGAAGAAAAGGCAATCAGAGTGGATGCCCAAGAAGGTGAACGTAACAAGCCCGCGCTAGGCCTAGCCACTGACGTGGCCCATATAGAGAGTTTCCTTCTTCCGCCACGTGCCTCAGGAAGCAACAAAAGCCATTCTGTGATGCTCTCCCACTACAATACATCTGGGGTCTCCATTCTGGAGGAAGAAGGAACCCTGTTTGCACAGGAAGGGGAACCTCTGGAGGTGTCCCCCTCACCCTTTTCAACCAAGGGCTCAAAGCAGGGCCTTCCAAGCCCCCTGCCATCCAAGCCTTGGGGTGCAGTTGCTGCAGACAACGAAAGAGAAGGCCCACGAGGGCAGACGAGTCCCACAAGAAAGTTGCTGCTGTCTGACAGGGAGGCCCACGGAGCCACGGCGTGGTGGGACACCACGGGGCCCGGAACCAAGCAGGACAAGCAGCTGATCTACATGGCAGCCGTGGAAATTGTGGGTGCCGCTATCGATGCAGCCACGACGCAGCTGGCAAGGAAGAAGGAGGAGGAAGAGCAAGCAGAGTCGGGGTTCAGTAAAGAAGTCTCTTGAGGCCGTTATTTCAGGAAAAGTGACATACGGGAGCGAGATCTTTTTCACAGCTATGTGAGGGGACAGGCTGTGACCTAGATTTTCCTGCATCTCTCTACTTCACTGCCCCACTGTTGTGTACCAGAGTCCCTTTTAAAAAGCATATTTTATTCAAGAGCCTGCCCTGGGTAGAGTGGGTAATGAACCAAGGATTGTTTGCCTTCCTTGTAGTAAATTTAATTAAAGTAGTTCCTCATTCAGGAGAAACACAAAGGTTTTGTTTTGTCATGTTCATGCACCATCCCTGCCCTCGCGGATTCTGAATGAAAAAGAGAGATTATGGAAGTCTGTAACACATACGGGTGTATGCTGCATGCAGCCTGGAGCCCACCTCCTCAAATATAAATACTCCCTGCAGGGAGAAGACCAGATTGTCAGGGAGAAGACCTCCTGTCACAATCCAGGAACCACAAATGCTCTTGACTGCAACTGTTGTATTTAGAGTGTGAGGCTGGCACTGAATAAGGGACTTGCTAACACCTAGCTAAATCTCGCACACAGTTCTTAAAGATGCTTCTTAGGGCATGCAAGGTTTTACCCTATGAGGACGGTGACTCTGAACCATCGACCGGTCTGCTGCTATGAAAGGCAGCCTTTGGTTCTGAAGACAGGTTAGCCCTCGGGCTGAAGAAGCCACATTCAGTCTCATTAGTTTGAGAGTAGCTGGGAATCTTCCAGACAACAACAAAACAACGAACGTACATCCATGAATTTTATCAGGTATGATAAAAACAAACCCATATGTGAATATATGATTTTTTTTTTATGCAGCAGCATCTGTCAAAGGGGCAAGCTTAATTACCTCAACCGAACCAAATCTTCATAGAAGAAAAATGAAGGAGATAAGCAGTGAGTGAGTGAAACCACTCTGTTTAAGACAAGCAGTGTTATTCATTGACAGAGCTTAAGGATAGTGTTTTAAGTAAATTTCTTCCTGCTGTATGGCTGGTGATTTCTCCCACCCTTGTGGCAGAAATTGGCATTCTACACTGCAAACTTTTCATGTGTGGATTTACTTTTATCTAACCTGATAAAATCCTTTTATGCATATTTACACACTCGCTCACTTTTGGGTAACTGGAGATATGCATACTGCATTGCGAACACAAATCAAAATATTAGTAGTTGAAACTCTTACTTCTTTTGCTTTGGCTGAATTTTAGCACTGGCGACAGGTTCTGGGGCTGAAGCCTCACCAAAATTAAGCCCAGTAGGACAATGGGAACTACTTCACTCTGGGTCAAATGGCTTTTGCCTGTCTAAATCAGAATACTCTGGCAAGGGCTAGTCAGGGGCCTTGGGCGTCGCCTGCTACTTGATGCTTTTAAACTTGAGACTCTGCGAATAGAACCCTGGACCTTTTTGCAAGTAAAACAGGTACAAGCATATCTCAGTCAATCTGGCCTCTGACAAAGAAGCTCTATTTCACAAAGTCTTTTCATACCCACCTAGCCCTTTACTTCTTTCCACATCCTCTATCAAGCTGGAAGTGATTTTAGGAGTATTAACATTGGGAGGATAGTGATAGAAGGTGGGAGAAATCCAGACTTTCAAGTATTGGATTGCATGTCCACAGCAAAAAAAATATGTGCAATAAAGTTTGAGCTGGCACAGAACTCTACTACATCTGTCTGTGCCTGACGACAACAGGCAAGGTAAACAGCAGCTGCCTCTAGAGACTCTCACAGAGCATGTCTGAAGAGCAAAACAGAAAGAAAAGGAGGAAGCAGAAAAGCTGGCCTCACAGGCTACCTCCAGCACATACATTAGGAAAAAAAAAAGCACAAATAAATAACAGTGGTTCTCAAACTTTTTACCCATGACCCTCTTTACACCTACATGAGGAATCTGTGCCTCCCACTCCATGTTGCACTTCCTCATGTTCTGTCCCATCCCTCTCCCTTCTTCCCTCTCTCACAGGGCCTTCGTTCTGCATGCACCCTCTGTCTTAGTGCAGTTCTCACATTCTCTGCCTCCTCTCTTCACTTCCCTCCCTCTCCACTTGAGAAACTGCCTCGTGGTCACCAAGGGACACATGCCTGCTGCACCAACGACAAAACAGTCAGAGAAGCTGAGCAGGAAAAACATTACAAAAGAGAAGCCGATTTTTGCTACGTTGCTCTTTTGCAAAGACCAGTCAATCCATAACAGGATCTATATGGGGGGAGGGCTGCCTTTCCTTTTCACATTTGCTCCCCTTGCAGGCTGAATTTTCCTGTGCTCCACCCCCTTGAGCAACTATCACGCCTCTCCAACTTGGGGTCCTGTACCACCATTTGAGAACCACTTGGCCCCAAATGGAAACAATAAGAAAAGTGCAGGCTGGTGAAAGAATAAATTATCCCTGGATGCATTTTGGAAGAAGCCTTCAAGTATCTCTGGAAGGTTCAAAATGTGTTTCTTGACTTAGGCCTGGTTGTTTCATTTCACATGTGTGCATTATTTGTTTTGAATAAAAAGTCCGCTGAAACATGATCTACTCCTCCATACAATAAGGGAACTATCCCTGTTCCTTCCGTGTTACTTCTGCCTCTAGTTCCAAAATTTCTGTCAAAGCAATTTGCAGAAACACATCACCTTCATTATCTCAGGTATAACTGTACTCTCACCGTTCCTTCCCCAAACACAGTCCCTTCTTGACACACACAAGACACAATTCTGGGAGTATGATTTTTTTTCTTTTAAATATTACCGCATAACACACACGCAGCTTCCCTTCCCAGAAGATATATGTACAATTTCAAAATAAATAAGGATCCTTTGTGAGGAAATTTTATTCTTCCTTCCCTCCCACTCTGAATTGTCCAGGAAAAGTCAAAGCACATCAGATCAGAGGAAAAGGGAGAATGGGAAGGAGAAAAAACAGCCAGTGGCAAAGCAACTTCTGAAGTGCAAAACTCTATCCATGGCTCCAGGTGGATTTCATTTTTCTTTAGAAACCCATTTTTTAAAACACAGAACAAAGGTTGGATGTATTCTATGTCAAGTGGTCCAGGTTTGGAAGAAAGCATCACTTTGGACCCAAAGGCATGAGGGGGTAGGGCAAAAGTGACCATGCTTTGAATGACTTGGTTTCCTTCCAAATCAGACCAGGGTGGGCAACTAGGTCTCCTACTGGGCTGCATTGCCCCCCCCCCGCCCCAAGAGAGCTTGGAGAGCTGTACCTCCTGACCATTTTTATTTTTTTGCCCCGAACACTCTTTAGGAAGTGTGGGGTCTTTTGCCATGGTCTTTACCCCCTTCCAGCCATTTCGGATCCAGAAGTTTGTTTTAAACAACAGGAAGTGACCAGAATTCACTTTCTATTTCAGAAAAGGCCCACCCTGGGCCCAAAATGGCCTGAGGGAAGGTCAAAAACATGGCAAAAATGCCTCCTATTCCTTAGAGGAAATTTAGAGGCAAAAATGTCTTTGAAAAAGGATTCAAAAATGTTTTGGCCCTTCCCGCCCTTTTGTGGTCCACAGGCTACACTATGTTGACTCCCAAATTAGACTCAAATGGGAAAGAATGGGATGTCCTCACTCTTCCTCTCAGTTAAGAAATTCTGCTCTTGAAGTCCCTGTGATGCCCCCGGCCTGGTGCATACACATGGGAGAGTTGCCACCACAAGATTTGATACAAGAGGCCTCAACTGATTGAGTGAAAACCATACACAACCAGCTCCATGCTCAGCGGTGGAGGTCCCTTCTTAAGTTTCCCTTCATCGACACTTTCCATTATGTTTTAGTTTTAGGTAACATCAATACAGACAGCTGCTGCAGAAACCCCATTCCAGAGGCAAAGATTTCACTCCTCCACCGTCAAATGAACCCCTGGACTCACTGGGGTTCACACAAAATTGCAACATAAGATGCTGGAGTGTCAAACTGCTCATGGAACACATTGTTTTGTCACTCATGCAGGGAGATCACCAAGCCATTCCCTGCACACAAGCAGGAGAGAGGCAGGAAACTTGCACCCCCCGGCCAGTGGAAGAAGTAGACACTTGGCTTTTGCAGAGAAGCTGGCTTTTCCTAAATTAGCTTGTGTTCCCAACAAGCCAAGGCACTTATGAGAGGAATGGCTTGGGAAATTGCCGGACAGGCAATTTCCCAAGCCAGTCTTCTCGTAAGTGCCTTGGCTCATAGGATCCCCAAAAGACAGGCATTAACAAACCAAGCCTGCCAAGCAATCTGATACAGAAATGCAGGCAGGATTTTCCATTTTGCTGGAACTTCCTAGGTTTTCAGCCACAGCCTCCTGCTTGGCATAGCGGCAGGCAACTCTGTCCTTCCAACTCACCTCGCTCTTTCTACAACTCCTTCTAAAATTATAGCCTCCCTTCTCTGTTGGCCCTTCCTCTGCAAATACAGCCATGCCACCATCAAAAAAGGAGAGCTACTCTTATCTCACAACTCCTCAAGAAATCTCTTTGACGGAGAGTCACCAAGCATCCAACACCAACACCTTTCCTTCTGTTCCTCCTACTGAAAATACAACTCGGTAACCATCTGTGGAGAGAAAGTCACACACCCTCTTGTGGTTCACAGCCACCTTTCCAACATCAAGGTTGAGCAAGGCTGCGCTGACCGTGCAACCTGGGGAAAGGCGAGCAGAAAAGGTAAGCCACGCATCTAACACTCCTTTCAGTTCCAGATTTTTATGTACACACATCCTTCAGACCTTATACTTCCTGAAATCCACACAGGGCCAATCACCGTAGAGATCCATGCCAGGCAATACCTAAGGCCTGACGTACAAACGGTCCCTGTGTTTCCACACTGGAAAACCCGTGTTCCAAATATTAGTTTGGAAGAGAAGCAAACAGAGCAAAAAAAAAAAGAAAAAAAAGAAAGGTGAAGTCATATTGTCCCACAATCCTCCTCTCCAACTGGAGGCAACGGTGATCTCACATTCCTGTCCCTCCAATTTTGGTGGGGCAGGCAAAAGTCCTGGCCTGGGAAAAGCTCCAGAGTTAGAAAGGCAAAAGGTAATAAAATAATCTTTTAACCATATACAAATATATATATATGTATACATATATATACGCATGTGAAAATGAAAAAGGAGCAGATGGCCATCTTCATCCATACAAAACTCCATCAGGAAGAGACAATGGCAGAGCAACTGGTCTGGATCTTGATTTTATTCCATCTTCGACATTTCAAATTTGGTGGTCACTATTTCCTGTAAGAGTCACAAGGAAGAGAGGGGAAACAAAGAAGAAGAAAAGAAATCATAAGATCCTTTCTCTTTATATCATGCATTTAAAAAATATGCAGAACCCTTTACTGTGGACACAAATCCTACAAAAAGCCCAGCACGCTAATTCCCCCACTCCCATTTTTTATCCCCCTTGCACTGAATTACAGATGGATAACCTTTTTGGCACAGCAGAAGCTCTTCCACTAACTTTCTTTAGCTAGTTATTTTGGATGGATTCCACCCCCCTCTTCCTAAGGAAGATTTGTTGGTCAAAAAATGACCTTGGAAGGCCATATGATTTTTACTCTAATGCGAAGGAAAACGCCTGCAATGGCGAATGAAAAGTAATTCATAGAGTGCAGGGAAGGAAGACGAATTGGATTATCCTACACAAGAGTCCAAGGAGTGTAGGCTTTTGAGTGCAAGGTCAACGGTTTCCTTCCCCTGCCCTGGGACTGCTTGTAATGCACTGTTGGTCTCCCACTCCAACCCTCTCAGCTTCACTGAGCCTGTATCACTGGGCCACAACAGAACTTATAGCCAGTCACATCACATCCAGATTTAATCGGTGGTGGTGGTGGTGGGGACAGAGAAGAAATATGCAACTGAAGCAGGCTTACCTCATCAGAATCTAGCAAAGGGGGAAGCACGCTGGAAGAGACGAGAGAAGGGATGTGAGTTATGTTCAAAACAAAATTATGGTTATCTCTAACCTACTAGCTGGTGGCTCCATGTTCCAGGAGCTTCATCTAAGAACTTCAGCTCCTTCACTTTGTAACAGAGCTTCCTTCTGCAGCTACTCAAAACAAGCAAAGGAGACTAGGTTCCATGTGCTTATGGACAGTCCAAGTTTATTCTTTAAGAAGCCCAACGCATTTCGGCCTGTTTATAAATTAACCGGCCTTCTTCAGGGGCAGAAGTTTCTGGAGTTGCTGCTGCACTCTCTTTATGAACTGGACTGACAGGCAGTAAATAAGTACTTTCGTGTGGAGCCTAGTCTCCTTTTGACTGTGGATTTATTACCTGTGTCTTCCAGTACTTATTGTTGCTTCTATTCAATGCAAGACCAAGTTTGTCATATTTGATGGACTTAGACAGTTTATTGGCTTCCTCTTTCCTCAAAAAAACCCATCCCTGCTCTAATGGCTCAAGAGTCATAGAATCACAGAGTTGGAAGAGACCCCAGGAGCCATCTAGTCCAACCCTCTGCCATGCAGGAACCCACATCAAAACACTCCTAACAGACGGCCATCCAGCCTCTGTTTAAAATCCTCCAAGGAAGGAGACTCCACCACACTCCATTGAGGCAGCATATTCCACTGCCAGAGAGCTCTGACCGTCAGGAAGTTCTTCCTGAGGTTTAAGTAGAATCTTTTCCTGCAGTTTGAATCCGTTGCTCCTTGTCCCAGTCTCTGGAGCAGCTGAAAACAAGCCTGCTCCCTTCTCAATATGACATCTCTTCAAATATTTAAACATGGTTATCATGTCCCCTCTTAAGCAGAATGATTCTCCCTTCCTTGACTAAGGTGCCAGCCAGGGGCTTTTGCATACTACACAGTTACAGCACAAGGAATCCACTTTAACCACCACATCAACATGCTATGGAATCCTGGGATCTGTAGTTTCATGAGTGCCATGATTGCTTTGAGTATTCTTCCCTAAACTGCAGATACCAGAATTCCACAGGACTGACTCACGTCAATTCAAGTGGGGATCCTAGAACTATAATCGCGTTCTGGGAAAAGATGTTTTGTGGACTTGAAGCAGCTTGTTACTCACTGAAATCACCAAATGCTGCATAGTTTATTTGCCTTAAAAGAACCAAAAACTGGCTGACTACCCTAATAAACACAGAGAACTTTTTTTTTAACAGTTAAAACAGAAACCTACACATCAGCCATGGAAGAGGGAATGTTTTCTTCCACCCATTTCAAGTCTTCATCCTGGGAAAGGAGAAAAAAAGCAAGCTGGTTGAAGAGGCCAAGACTTTAAGCAGCTACAGAGGAAGGAACATAAGTTGCCCAAATACCCTTTATACAGGTTGAGCATCCCTTATCCTGAAATCCAAAATACCCCAAAATCTGAAATTGTCCACACGCGTAGCTGAGATCGTGACACTTTTGCTTTCTGATGGTTCAGTGTATACAAGATTTGTTTCACATGCAAAATTACTAAAAATGCTGTATAAAATTACCTTCAGGCTATATGTATAAGGTATATACGAAAGGTAAATGAATTTGAAGTCTAGACTTGCATCCCATCTCCAAGATATCTAATTATGTACATGTATGCAAATACAGGTATTCCAAAATCTGAAAAAATCCAAAATCCAAAATGCTTTTGGTCCCAAGCATTTCGAATAATGAATACTCAACCTATAACGCAAATGCTGGGAAATCCACCTCTATTACAATTCCATTTATTTGTATATTAGCAGGGATACACAACACAACCAGCAGAACAGTGTGAACCTAAGGAGTTTACAATCTTACAAAAGTCATGAGGGAAGACTTACACAGTTCAATTTATTTTGCTGTATTTTGTTACATTAATATGCCACCTCTCCTGGGGCATTTAAATAGTTTACTGTGGCTGACCCTGCCAAACTGGAAGAGCTGGAGGGCATGTAACATTAAAATGAAAAAGAAGGGAGTGGAATGGAGGGGTGAGGTTTGGAATCCATCTTATGATGACAGAGTAAAAGGTTCTTACCACTCTGCTGCTCTTGAGGATCCCGTTGGCTTCAGGTTTTCCACCCCTCATCTTCATCCCTTTTGCAAAATGAGCAAAGAAACAAAAACACTCCCCCAATCAGGTATAAAACAAGGATTTCCAAAAGCATCTCTTTAAACCTGAAATGGCAGACGGCATCTGCCTTATGTCTGTCTGGCTGCTCACACTCTTAGCACTGCGAGTGGGGAGGGAGGTGTGCGGCACAATTTTCATGTAACTCCACATATGGAGGTCACACAGTTGTGATATGGCCTCTCTGCCTTAATTCTCTCTCTGACACACACATTCTACACACAGCCTGGGAATGACAAGCCATTGCTTCTCTCCTAAGTAAGGACAGGCATTCTCACACTAGGACTGCTCCTCAGAACAGAGATGATGTCCCAAGAATTAGAGAGGCCACCCAAGTTCTGGGGAGTGGAAAGGGCATCCCTCCCAAAGTGTTCCAGCCTCACTTACCGTAAGCCTCGTTGACCGTGTGCTCTTCATCTTCCTCCTCCTGTTCGCTGCCTTCGTCCACCAAGGGCATAAAGGCGTATCTGTAGAGAGAAGCCAAGGGTCTGGGATTACCAGGAGGGGACAAGAAAGAGGATGCCAGCACTCACAGCTCTCTTGGCCCAGACTGAAAGTGGAGCTTCCCAAAATGCGAGCATCTCCTGTGCGCTTCAGTACCGACAGCCCTGCAGCATCGTTCCCAGTCCTGCGACCCAAGAACCCCTTCCTTGTCCAGATTTGGCAAAAATGAGCCTGGAACTTTCTGCATGCCACCATAACAGCTCTCTCTCATAAGCTATGGGGAAAAGGAACCATGATGAGCCAGAACATTCATGAGTCCACCAGGCTTGGGTCCCCGCAGGTGGGCCTTGTTTCATTTCGAAAAGTAAACCTCTCCAAGTTAAAACACTTTAAAGTATAGCTAAATAAACTTAGTACGAAAATTTTAAATACATTCAGCAACAATTCTATAAAAATAACAATTCTATTAAAATAGTTTAAAATGTGTTTAAAAATATAGTAATCCCTCTTTATCCATATGTTCCAAGACTCCCCCATGGTCGTCTGAAACAGTGGACAGTACCAAGCCCTATACCATCCCCAGAAGAAACCCTCTAGCTCCGCAGGGACCATAGAGAGGCTTCGTACTACCAGATAGTCAGAAGCCTCTCTACGGTCCCTATTCAACCTCTCTATGGTCTCTGCAAAGGGTAGGAGGGAGGTGAGTTTGTGAGCGAAGACGCTGACCACAGGTAACTGAAACCGTGGAAAGAGAAACCACGGATAAAGAGGGACTACTGCACTTCAAAAGATGAAAGCACAGCACACAGCCTATTAAATGCTCTTTCTATTGCAATTTAGGAAGCAAAGTCCTGCCTGAATAAAGAGGTCTTTTACCTGCTAGCAGAAAAAGAACAGAGAGGAGACCAATGGAACCTCCCTTGGAAGAGAATTTGACAACTTGGGAGCAGTCAGTAGAAGTAACAAGTTACAAGTAACATAGTGTAACTGTGGCTGCTTGCTTTTCTTGGTAGCAACAGCATTTAAAATAAATAACATGGCTACCCATGAATTTTTACTTTTTTTGGTAACAATGGCATGAGTAACATTTCAAGAGCAACCTAACAAAAAACGAAAGAAGGCATTTTATGGGACCAGTGGCTAATTTTTTTCTAGTTAGTCTCAAAGTCGCTTCCAAAAGGCATTTTTGGAGGCACTATGACAGCGATTTTTCAGGTCGCATGCCATTCTCTTATCGATTCAAGAGTTCTGTTTGTTTGTTTTTTCAAAACAATGAAATGTAAAAAGTAATGCAACATAATGGCTTACTTTCTTGAACACAGACAAACTGTAACACTATTTTCAAACAATGTAAAGATTAACAGGAATAAACTGCTTTTAAAAAGTTAATTTTCTAAGACCTGTTTTAGCCCGCCCTCACTTCCATGTTGGCATGCAGCCCCCGAGAGAATATCCCAATGGAATATGATGCCTGTCAAAAAGATATGCGGTTGCCCACTCCTATAGGTCATATGGAAGATGGGGCAAGCTTGTTTTCTGCTGCTCCAGACACTAGGACACAGAGCAATGGCTTCAAACAACAAGAAAAGAGATTCAACCTGAAGATTAGAAAGAATATCCTGACAGTAAGAGCAAGCTCAACAGTGGAATCCACTGCTACCTGGAAGTGTGATAAAGTCTCCTTTTTGGGAAGTTTTTAAACAGAGGCTGGGTGGCCATCTGTTTGGAGTACTTTGTGTCTTTCTGCATGGCAGAATGGGGTTGGACTGGATGCCCTTTGGGGTCTCTTCCATCTCTAGGATTCTATGATTCTATTTAACCCCAGCTCTATTCCCTGCATCCAGCAATGGCTGGAGACTTCCATGTTGTGTGGACATGGGGAATCCACTCTGGCTTTTAGTTCAAACTTTGATGGAAGTTGCAAAATAAATTCAGCTAGTTTCAAGTTCAGAGGGAAATAAGCCAATTTGCTGCCCCACCAATGGAGAAGAGATGGGTCTTCTCCAACCTTGCAGTCCAAGATCCCTCCATCTAGCGACAGCAGAGTCTGAAAGTCTGAACCTCTGCAAGCAGACAAGGGGTTCCGCGCTGGATTACAAAGCAAGCGGTCCTGGCTGGGGGTGGGTTTTTTTGTTTTACCTTTGGTTATTGGCAGAAGGTCTCCATAAGAACATGATCACCAGAAGGATGATGGAGAAGAGGAACCTCCAAAAGGCATCATCAATCCAGAGTTCCCTCCAATCCTAGGGAATCAAGGCAAGGAAAAGTGTGACTGCCAAAAGAGTTATGTGCAATTTTTGCCCTAAAATCTTGTAGACACACTAAAAACACTCTCAGCCCCACATGGAAAACCATTTACAACCCCTACATATCTCTACTGTCATCAAAGACCTTCTCAAAATGGCAACAGGAAGCGATGCAACATCACCTCCAGCCACCGTTTTGGGAAGGCTTCTGACTAAGATGGAAGTATTTGGGACAACTATTAGGGTATACAGCCCACAGGAGGTGTGGAGGGGAGAAAAATTGGAGCCCACCCGGTTGCCTGCTTCTGCCCTAAATAGGGGCTTCTCGAAAAAGCTATCTGCTGTTTTTCTGGAATTTTCTGGGAGGAGTCTGATGAGGTCTGGGAGAGGGTGAAAACAGGCTTGAATTCTCAGTGGCTACCCACCACTGCTGCAAACATTCTTCTCACCCTCAATCCCAGTTTAAAGTGTCTTTTCAGACAGAAAAAAACTGCCTGAGGTCTGTTTTAGCTCACCCTACTGGGGAGACATACGGGCAAGTCTTCATTTAGGGCATATTCGTGCACACTTTTTTCTTTTCACCCAACATGGCTGAGACCTGCAAGATCACTGAGAAAATGGGGGAAGGGTAAAACTACACTTTAAAAATCAAGGAGTTGCATAATTTTCAAAAAATAAAAAAGGCAGGGAAGGTAAAGGTCCAACCTCCGCTACTCAACTCCCCCACTCCCCATGCAACAACAGATACGCCTACTCACAGCTTGACACGTAGCAAATCGGAATGTCTTTGTGGTCCAGATAATGAAGATAACTGATGCTGTGGAGAAAACCGTTACACAGAAGGTCACTTTATTGGGAGGATGGGGTGTACGTCAGTGTCTTCTGCTAGCGCTGCAAAAATCTTAAATTTTGTAGAAGACAAGTGGGAACTGCAACAAAATGTTGCAACAGAGAACATTCCTGTTCACCATGCTGGTTCTCAGCTGCATCACTTTTCAAGGTACCCTATTCCATTCCCAACTTCCAAAACAGTCAATCAGGATTTTGTGTCTACTGAACAGACTCAGTCCTCACCACGGCTGTTTTTGGTGTCCTACCCATAGGGGTGTTTCTCCCCAGTACAGTTTTCTTTGGGAAGGGGTTCCACCTGCAAACTTCTGAGTTACTCCTAAATTTCTTGATGTCTCACTTTTGCGTGGATTGTGTGGTACCAATACAAGAACCCACATGCAAAGAAGTGAACCAATTATTAGCAAAATATTTTTTATCAATAACCTTTACATTCATTTTACTGGCTTCCCTTTGACGAGTTCAAAACGGTATACACAGCTTGCCTCTTGAGTTCCCACTAAAACACTGTAATAACAACAAGCCTGCAAGGTAGGCCAGGCTGAGGGGGCAGCACAAGGCCAAGGTCACCCACTGAGCTCCACAGCTCTGTGGAGTCTAGAACCTTGCTCTTCCAAGTACTAGACATATGCTTTAACCATTTCACAGTACTGCCTCTAAAAAAAATCTGAATGCGTAGCACATACTGCCGCAACCTGGTGGCCTCCAGTGGTCAGACTACAAGTCCCACAGTATCAGAGGGGCTGGGTATCCCTCCCACTCACCCTCGCCCCGTTCCCAAGAGACATCTCACCAATGACGGCGAAGATGAGAGTGTTGGTAAAATGGCGGTAGAGGGAGAGCTTGACCAGGTTCCGACGCAGTTTCAGTAGCTTCATGGTTTGCACCAGGCTAATGAGGATGTATTGTTCGTTAAGGAAGACGGCGTCATATGCACGGGGGGGGGGGACAAAGAAACCACCCACAAGGCTTAACAGAAAAACAGGGGAACTAGGCCTCCCTCCAAGAAGTGTATAGGCTCTGAGATCATCAGGAGAGGCTCTTCTCTTAGTCCCACCACCATCGCAAGCAGAATTAGTGGGGATGCAAGACAGGGGCTTCTCAGTGGCTGCCCCAAGACTCTGGAAGTGCGTTCCCAGGGAAGCCACAATGGCCTCTTTCTAGTTTTTCTGGCAGCAGCCTAAAATCTTTTTGTTCAGACAAGCCTTTAAAATAGAACATTTTTAAACAACAGGCTATGGGGTGTTGTACTGTTTTAATTGTTTTTAAGAGCTTTTTATCCTTTTAATTGCATTCTTATCCTTTACAGAGGAATTACTGTTGTAATACCATAAACAGGTTACAATGGCCCCTCCACTTTCATGAGGGTTTGGCATGCAAACCCCAAAAAAGTGGAAAAACTGCAAATAAGTCCCCCCTGCACTGCCCCTCCCCTTCCCTTCTGTGGTTACCCCCAACTCCCTTGCCTTTTGCCCTGGCACGCTTGCCTTCCTTCTCCACGCCTGGGAAAAAGGCAAGGAAATGGGGGAGAGGCCTGCGTGCATCCTCCTCCTCCGCCTGGGGTCGTCCCCTCCCCCATTCCCTTGCCTTCTGCCCAGGTGCAGAGAAGTCAGGCACGGCACACCTGGGCAAAATGCAAGGCCATGGGAGGCGGAGAATGGCCGGGAGGCACACATGTGCCTTGCAAACAATCACATCCATGAAGGCAAAACCCACGAATGTGGAAGGAAGACTGTAATTCCATTTCAGCATTCACTTTTTGTTTTTAATGGTATTTTTTTAAGAGTGAGCCACTTATAAATAGCCGTCTCTGTCCCATTCTAAAAGTGACTTACACGTGTATACGCTGCGCGTGTGCATGTTTACGTCAATAACAAGACGACAGCCAGCGGCTCCACAACTGAAAAACAGGGCTTTTAAGACTCCCCTCTGTCCAATTTTGGGACAAAATCTTGCAGACCTTTGCTCTCAAACCACCCATTACTAATCTCAGTAGCATCTAGCGTAAACAGTGCCTAGGGCAAGCATGGCAGTCATGCCCCTGCTTTCTTACCCCTAAGCCCACCCCTGGCCCCCATATGCATGGCTTTTTTGCACCCACCCAGCATTAGTGTCCGGGGCATGTGTCCGACTTCTCTCACCCTAGATAGCCCTCTGCTCACCATCCCCATAAAAATCGTCTAGTAAAAATTCTCATCTAGAACGTTTGACCACACCATCCTGCCTTCTGATTACCGGGACAGAGGCCTGCATGAGCAAGAGTTATAAATGAATCAAAGTCCCAGAAAATTCCTTTCTCCCTGTCTTCCCTACTGCAAGAGTCATCAACTTCCCCTTCCCAGTTTCAAGGAACAGTGGGGGAAGATCCATGTCATGAGGGCCAAAGGGGTCACCAGCCCAAGAAAGAGCAAATGTTTGTAGTGTTAGACGGTCCCAAAACTGTTCGAGGGAAGAGGAGTGAGGAGGAGGAGATAAGGAACAATCAGGCTAAACCAAAACAGGTCTGCCTCAGCCAGCCAGGTGTAGAGGATATCCACCAGCAGAGGGCAGAGTCAAGCATAGCCAAGGGGATAGCAGCTAGCAGCACCAAGTCATCTTGCGCCTGGGTAAAAATGAGAAAAAAAAAAAAGAGAGAGACAGACAGACAGACAGAGAGAAGGACAAAAAGAGATCTTTGATGAGGAGAGATAAAAAGAGGAGGAAGAGGAGGGGAAACGCGCAGCAAAAAGCTGGATTCGTTTGCTGTTAAATATGGGATGTATCAACCGTTAATCACCTAGGGCGAGTGTGAATTGCTGGCCTCGTGACTACACAGGGGTGTTGTAAAACGGAGAGGAAAGAAAGCTGTCAACATGCTGCAAACATAAGACCCACACAGTTACACACACACACACACACTCCTAGCTCCTGGTAAAGGATATCCACCAGACGATACAGGAATCCACAAAAGCCAGAAAAATTTCACAGGCGAGGGTGGCTACGTTTGTTTGCTCCTGGGGTAGGGGATAATCAAATGCTGAGATTGCAAACCCCAGATTCTCCTGTACAACACACACACGCACGTACTCCTGGTCCTACCTTACCCCGCCCCACATCTTGGCTGTCTTCCCCCTTACCGATTTCACCCGCAGAACTCCTTCAATGATGGAGAAGATCAGGTACATGAGTCCGACGCCCACGACACGGTTCAAGAGGGCTCCCAGGCGTGGTCTGAAAGCAAGAGAAGCAGAATTCGGTCAAGAGCGGTGCTACTGGTCACATTCTGAAGCTGGGTGGTTTAATTTTCTGATTAAATGCTGCTCCCTTGCCCACTCAGAATAAGGCTCTTAACATCAAAATTTACACACAGGAAGCAACAAATACATGCCCAGATGCTACAGAAAAATGCCAGGGCATGTGACCTACAGGAGTTGGGAGAGGGCCAAAAACTGAGAGACCGTGGCTCCCCGATTGTTATCAAAGCTGACCATATCTGTTCTAAGTGCAGACACCAGGGATGATGGGTCCAGGTGGCTTCTTCGGGTTAAACGTACGCTCTGCTCCTCAGCTACGATGCTCTCCCCTCCTCCGGTGCAAGCGGACCTCCCCCTCCCCAATTCCCCGGTTGGGACACTCACTTGACAATGCCATATCCCAGGCTGGCAATGATGACAAGCACTCGGGCCAACATCCGCTTCACGGCACACAAAACCTCCGCGAAGATCACGGCCCCTTGAACTGGAAAACGGGAAGAAGAAAAAGAATCCCCCTGAGACAAAATATGCTGCAGTGGAAGAGAGAGAGCTGGACGGGATGGGTGGCTGGCTTTAAAGGTATGATCCAGAACGCTCCACCGAGATGCTGCTGCTCTGTGCTTAACAGATCCTAGTAAATGGAATTATCCAAGAAACTGGGCATTTTGTGGCCTACAGGCTGCACACGGTCCTATGAAATTTCTTTGGGACGCCTCAGGTGCCCTCTTTAACCCTTATGAAAAATAAATTGGCTATTTAGTGGTTATTTTCTGCTGGGATTAGATAAGGCCCTTCCAAGCTGCTACAGACCACTCCCCTTGAAATGCCTTATTTTCCCTCTAAAAGATAGCTGAAAGTGATGAAACATTGCTTCCAGTATGCCAGAATGGCATCCAAGATGGACATGAGGGACTACAGAGGGAAAAAACATTACTTTGGGGGGTAGTATAGGGTTCTGCGAGATAGTGGGCAAAAAAATGTCCGAAAAAAATTACACTGAATTTTTAAAAATGGGGACCTGGGAACCTGAGGAGATGGGGAGAAGTTCAGGGTCCACAAACAAGGGCTCCAGGAGCTGCATGCATCTCATGGGCCACACAAGGCATGCTCCTGATTTTTAAACTTTGCTCTTGGATATTAAAATCGGGGGCAGGGATGAGTTTTCCAGCACACACCATATTGCACTGCACTGCAGCAAACCAAATGGGTGACCCAACAAGTCTCCACTCTGAAAAGGAAAAACGTCAGTTCTAGTTGGGCTGGGGAGGGGAAAATGAGCTCCGCTCACCTGATACTCCTTGGCTCTGGATGCTCTGGAACTCGGCATAGAAGACGGCCTTCTCCAACATGCCCAGCAGGATGACGCCGCCAATCCAGAACTGGATGCGCAGGATGTCACGCCAGTAGCAGGCCAGCAGGACGAGCCAGAGGACCCCATAGAGCACATAGACGATGCACATCACCATGTAGAACTGCGAAGTCCATGCAGGAAAAAGGGAGGAAAGGAAGGAGAGGGCTGAGGCTGGAGGATCAGGAGAATTACTTTATCTACTTGACAATAAGTCGATCTCATGAATAAGTCGAGGGCAGGTTTGGGGTCCAAAAATGAGGCAAGAACTTGAGAGAGGGGTCCTGCTTTTGATCATCAAAGCTTTGCTTGCTGGTGGGAGAGGAAGCGGAAACATCCTCCTCCTTAATCAGCAGCTGAACAGACCCGCTGCCTGGTAAAAGTAGGTTTGGGAGGGTATTTACAATCGTGACAACAGTGCCACGTTCACGACAATTTAGTGCCAGTGAATACAGAGCTATTATGCACCTGTAACTGCAATACAAAATCCCAGCCAATTTTTAAAAAATTACACAGCATGCTCTTTGAGTTGAAGGACACCCACCCAAAATGGCAAAGCAGAAACAGCCAGGAGCATTCAGTGGCCTCAAAGTCAAACTCAACTGACAGGCACCAAGACTAATGTACCCATATCTACATGAAATTGGCCAAGTAGACTTCTTTTTTAAAGGAGAATGTGGAACGCAAGGGCAAAACTGTTGATTTAACATCATCACAGACAATGCCAAGGGTTGATGGCAATAAATAAATAAAATTTCAAAAGGATCTATAGCTCACTATTTAAAGCAATGGCAGAGTAGGGGGGAAAAGTCTGCTTCCTTTGGGCTGGAGAGTCCAGCTCTTGGCAGAGCGCAAAGAACAAAGCGGTTGGCAGGAGCTCACTCATCACCCAGTGTGCCAAGCAGCTGCAGGGCTTAGAACATACAGATGGGGAGGCAGTGAACACAAACGGGAGGGAGGGCAAAGAAGGCCATTTTGGGTCAACGCCACCACTACTGGTAGACATATTGGGAGACTAAAAACCAAGAGTGTCTTTTCGGGCATCAGAGAGAAACTACATCATTGAGGAGTGCAGATTGCTAGGACCATTTTCGCACTAGACTGTTATAGTGCTATTATTCCACTTTCAACCACCTATGGAATCCTGAGGTTTGTAGTTTAGGGAGTGGCCTGGCCAGGTCCCTCCCAACACTGCAAACCCCAGGATTCCATAGGAGGTTGAAAGTGAAATAATAGCACTATTACAGTCTAGTGTGGAAATGGCCTAGGTCCACAATTAGCACGTATGCAGCATGCGTATCATTATAGGATTGTTTCCAGGCACAATCCAAAGTGCTGCTTATGATCTTTGCAGTCCTCTACAGCTCAGGTCCAGATTATTGGAAAGTCCGTATCTCCTCATACGATGTTGCACAATTTATAAGATCTTCATGGAAGGGTTTTCTGTCTGTCTCCACACCTTTACAGGTATGGTTGATGAGGACACGGAAAACAACTTTCTTGGTGGCTCCTCCCAGGCTATGGAACTCTCTGACACAAGAAACTAGGCTGCCCCCCTCGCAGTTCTCCTTCTGCCTCTACGTAAAGACTCTTTTTATCTGATCATGAGTGCTTTGACTGTATATTCCTACATGGCAGGGGGCTGGACTGGCTGGCCCTTGTGGTCCTTCCCAGCTCCATGGTTCTATGATTCTAGAACTGATCAAAGGGCTCAAAGTCGAACTAAACTGACCCTGCACCAGGACTGATACACCCACATCCACCTCTGCAGTGGGGGAAAAGAGGGGTATTGTCCCACCCCACAACTCACCACCATCAGGGGCCACTCAGAGGCCGAGATGTATTGGTAGGTAGGGTGCTTCATCTGGACATCAACTGGAGGTTGAAATAGAAAAAGAGACAAGAAGATAAAAAGGGCATTGAGTGGATGTTGCCCCTGAGGAAGCTATAATCAGGTGTAAAAATGCCCACCTCTGGATACCACGCCCTCAAAATCTCCTCCCTTCTTCTCCACAGCTATTATGCTTCAGACCCAATGAGTTCTCACAAGTATGTGCACACAGGACTGCAACCCCAAAATTAGCCCAAAAGGCAGCCAGAAGTGATGAAACAGTGCAGCCTGCAAGAGGGTCACAGGAGGGAATAGCCCCAACCCAATATGCACTTGCCACCCTGATATACAAGGTATTGAAAGGGTGTCCTCGAAAGCAAATCTATCCCTCTCCTCCTCCCCAAAGGTCCCTTTGTATTGAAGGCTAAGCCGAGGTGATCGTAAACCTTCTGACGCCCACCAGAGCTGGTGATATCACTCACTAGGGACCTCCCAGTTAAGAGGCTGGCTCTTGATGCTAAGGATGAAGACGTATGGTCCATCGTCCCAGGTTTCTGCAATCGCTGAATGCTGAAAAGCAAACACATCCTGGGTCAGCCAAAGAGCCACATTACGACGAGCGACTGATGACAACGTGGCCTCTGAAAGTGAACGCAAGCCCTGGAGCCAAAACCGATTCTCCATCCAGAACCCAGGTTTAGTTCCAAGGAGATGAGATTCACTCACAACGTGACACCTTTGGTCTGAATGGGAGTCTTAAGTCTGCTTTCTTTTGCTTCTTATCAACATACACACCTCTGGCTGGGTCTTTTTCACATCAGGTTTCTTATTTGAGTCTTCGCCACTGGCTGGAGCAGAGGGCTTCCCCGCCTGGGCCCCTGCGGTTGCTTTTTGTCCTTCTTTGGGAGCTTGGCTGCTTCCGGTCTCCTCTTGCTTCTCATGTTTCTTGTCACCTGGAGGTTTGGGAGCATCCCGTTTTCCCACCCCAGGCTGTGGCTGTGGCTGAAAAATGGACATTGGCAGTGGGGGAGAGGGACTGGAAAAGGACAGAGCCTACTCTACCCCTGGTTCTTGTGACAGCCACACAATATGAGAACTGGGGGAATCTTTCAGTCACCACGGCACCAGAAAATGATGACACACATGGCAAACTGTTATTGCTGACAACGTTGCTGTTTGTTTAACCCTCCTGTAGCCAAAAATGGCATTTTATTTTTCCAGGAATTTTGTTTTGTTGCAGAATTCAGAAAGAACTAGACCCACGAGGCAGTCGTTTTAAAAAATCCATCCCAAAGCAGCTTTCTTTCTGCAAATACCCTTTGCCAGGAGCTCTCAAACTTTTTAGCCCTGTGCCCCATGTTACATCTACATGAAGACATTGTGTCTCCTTATGTCCCATCCTACGGGTCTCTCTCCCCTTCTCTCTCTCCCAGGCTCCTCATACCACATATGCCCTCCATTTTAACACTGAATTCTTGTGCTCTCTGCCTCCTCTCTTCAATTCCTTCTCCCCCTCTTGAGAAACTGCCTCGTGACTGCCTTGTGGCAATCGAACACTACCCACTGCCTCTGGTACTGGCGGGGATGCATAGCCATTTTGATTAGTAACCCCTGACAGACTCGTCTTCCCTATCAATTTATCCAGTCACCTTCTGAAGCTGTCCTTGGGCCAACCCAACCCAACCCTACCCACAAGCCTTCTCTTTTCCTCCTCCATTTCCCAATATCTCAACTCACCAAACTGGCCACAGGTTGTTGCCCTTGTAAAGGTCTCAGCTTCCGGGGCTTTGGGGGTTCCGGGAAGTGCAACTAAAAAAAGAGAAACAGGAGACAAAATCAACTGCAACTACCAGCATTGCTCAATATCAGGTCTGTCAAGTAGGACTGATGGGAGATACATTCCAACAGCATCTGGAGAACTGCAAAAATTCCCACTTCCTCTGCACTTTGAAACAAAACTGCTCTAAATATGGCTTTAATGTTTGCCTCCATGTTGGTTTCAAGGATACAGCTCTTCCCCGCACTTTGATGACTTGTTTTTCAACGTTCCACAATTTCGATCATTGTAAATTATAGACATGTACCGTTCTTTTGATGCAGAGTCCACCCTTCCGTCAGATCTTCTCCTCCTGTCTTGTTCTTGTAGGGGGCACGAGGAAATCAGGGAGGCTCATTTGGGACTGCATGTGTCCTTCATCCACATGCGCCCTCCATCACATGCACGGTCCCAAGCAAGCCCCCATCATTCCCTCATGTTCCTTATACGAACAAGGCAAGTTAAGAAGTGTAATGCCCTGCTTCCAGGGCATGGACTCTGACTCAGAGTCTGAAGCAGAGGGCATGCCAGAGGCTGAAACAGAAGTCATGCCAGGGCCTGCTGTACGGAGAGAGGCTACAGTGCCGGAAACAGAACAGGGGGCAGTGCCAGCTCCAACAGAGAGTCCTGCCTCTTCAGATACAGAAGAACACTTACCTGTACCCAGCTTCGCACAGCACAGGCAGCAAAGAGAGACCCAGCATTGCTCTCTCAGAATTTATAACCAGCAACAATCAATCAAGGCGAGCTGCGCTAGGTTTTGGGTCTATTTAGCTGGTGTCCTTCCCCTCCAGGAGTCGTCAGAGCTTATCTGACCTGCTACCTTGCTGGATGCCTTGACAAATGCTTGGACTGAACTCGGACGCCCCCCTGCCCTGCCAGACTTTGCTTATGTTGGACTTTATTTATGACTCCTTGCTTACTGCCTAGAAGTAAGTAACAAGCTGGGAGATATTCAGTTTGTTTTGTTTGATTTATCAGCTGTGCCAGGACTGAGATAGGACAAGAAGAACTGACAAGACTGGATTCTACTTTTCAACCAATTCCACTTGCCGACCATGCTCTGGTCCCTAACCTGTGAGATAAGTGGGGATGTCTGTATTACCAAGCCAAACTCATTGTTTCCTCTTGGTCAAAAGAGAAACCAGCCTTTTCTTTCATGCTCCAGAAAAGATCAAGGAAAAGTTATATTTTTGGGGAAACAACTCCCAGCATTCCTCAGCCAGAAGGACCAACGCAGCTGAAGGGTGAGTTCTGGGAACCTGCAGTCCCCAAAGGTAACTCTGCAAGCTCTGAGGTAGTATGCCATCTAAGCTTCCACCAAGCCAACATTTCTTGTCTCCACTGGGCCAAATAAAAATATGGTTCTGTTCCTCCACCCATGTTTTGCCCCCTACATCTTCTTCGAACATACAGCGAGGCCCACAGCCTCTTCTTCCCCTGCATTTGGTTTCTTTTCTTCCCTCCCAGAAACTGCCCAAACTCTTTTCTCTTCCACAGATCACCCTTTTCTCATTAACACTGCATTGACAGGCGTTCTGCCTCAGAGTTTGCTGGCCCAAACCCTGCTCCCCCAAAACCATCCCAGCTTCTCCCTTTCGCTAAGGCGCATCTTCCTTCTACCTCTGTGCCAAACCTCTCTCGCCAAAAACATCTGAACCCTCCTTAAAATGACCTTCCATTTCTCCCACTCTGAATGTTCTGGCATGTGTCTGCCATTTTGGATTTCCTACCTCATGGAGGCGGCCACACCGAATCTGTGTGCTCTGCCAAATGTACTGGCCATCCCCTGCTGCACTGGCCGCCTCATTGTAATTCCTCAGGTAGGAAATGGCTTCATTTTCCTGCATGGAGAGAGGGAGAATGTCATAAAGTAGTCAAACTATTAAGAAGCTGGAAATTAATTTAGACTCCTGTGGCTATGCTCCTAAGTTCTGTAGCACCGTTAGCTGTGGGGCTCCTTCATTTTCCACCCACCCTAGAAATCCCATAGGTCAGACGGCAGAATAAGCGTGGTCCACAGCCCACGGATCCGATTTTTGGGGCCCCAAAGCAAGCAACAATCTGACATAGATCCCCAACCTCTCATTTTCTTTTAGCTTTATCTTACGTATATATTTAATCCGTTTTGAATATTTTAACTATATATAATATATTAAAAACTATCTTTCATATATATTTGACAGTTTAAAACATTTGAAATATTTTATTTCAATATGACAGCCCGTTTAATTTTTAAGAAAATTTGTACCACATATTTTTGTAACAATATTTTAATTCTACACCGTAAACTACCTTGATTCTTATCCTGGGAGAAAAGCAGCAAATAAAAAAAATGGATTTTGAGATGAAACTTTTGCCCTCATTGCATAACAACCCCCATCTCAGCTCCCTATCATGCCACCCCCAGATACCTCCAGGCATTTTCTAGACAAAATTGTGACCAGAGGTGATGTGATGCCACTTCCAGTTGCCATTTTGGCTGGGAGATGCCCCCTCCAATGAAAAAAACCACAAGGTAGGCACAAGAAATGTTGTGGATATGTAGTCCGTGGGGTTGGGGTGGGCATGGGAGGAAATCTGATCCCTGACCCCTTACGCAGTTGACCTCTCCTGCCACAGGCCCCTGCCTCTTTCTCTGTCCCCTTCCTATCAGAAAGAGCAAGCTAGATCCTCACATTTATGTAGACCTCATTGTGGCAACGGGAACTGCGAAGATACCATGTGATGTTCAAGACCACTTCGGAGCTGTTGCAGCGCTCATGGAGAACTGCAAAGGAAAACACGGTGAGGCAAGTTCTTTGGAAAGCTGGCTGGGACACATTAAGATCTGTGCACACACTTTATAGAAGCCCTAGGACTTACATTTGAGGATAATCCAAGTACCGCTAAACATAGTTTTGGAGAAGACGAACACATTTTCTGTCCGGTTCTGTGGAAAAAAAATAAAAAAACACCTTGAAGAACAAGGAAAGCATTTGTAGAGAGGTACCCACAGCTCTGGTTTTGGGCCATTACTTTCCCAGACAAACCAGTTTACGCAGTAGTGGAAGAATCCTGCTTTCACTCTGACTCATAATCCAAGCAAACATTTAAACCTGGGCTTCCAGTGGAAAATTTCATCCTCAGGACTACTCCAGGAAGGAGGAGATGGTGAAGTGAAGAGAAAGCATTGATGGTATGCATTATGGGCACTGTTCTCCAATGGGTAAAGTTTCCAAACAGACAAGAATAAACACTAGGAAGTTTCAAGTTGAGATCATGTGCTAGATAGGAACTCGCTGGGCAGCTTTGGGCAAACAGTTATTTTCAGTTTGCCCATCTCTGTTTACTAAGATAATCCGAACAGCCGCCAGCACACGGTTGTTGTACTAAGTAATGCAGGGTGGGGAACATTTGTTCCTCCAGATATTGGGGCCTACACTTCCTATCAACCCATCCATCAGAGGCAAAGATCAGGGAGTAGAGAGAATTGTAGTCCAAAGCAAACAGGTCAAAGAGTGCTCACCCCTGGTGTGATGCTTCATAGCACATGAATTGCAGAATGCTATCAAGCAGGCAAAATACCATGAGATGTGGCATCTACCTTCTTCGCAACTATAGATCTTAAAGCATATCTGACCCACAGAATCAGAACTGCCAAAGAATCTGACGCTCACTCCAGACATGATGGGGCATCCCACATCACTCCCAAGTGTTTTTGCTCAATCTTCTTTTGGAATTTTCCAAGGAAAAAGACACCACAATATCCCTAGAATCTCCCTCCATTGCTGAACCACTCTCTAGCACCAGACCGGAAAGAACCACTCACCTATGTAGAGCTACACATCCCTCCCAGGAAAACAGGCAAAAAGAAAAAAAAAACTTTCTGACTTCTCACTGCAACTGCCCAGAATTTAGATAAGAGACAGGCAGTCTCAGAGGACTGCGCTGGTCCCATTTTGGGGTCTTCCAGATTTTCAGGGGTTGTGCACTCTTACTGGTACAAAATCAGAAGTAACATTCCGGTCTTTTCTAGTTGTCGTTTGGAGCTGTTATGAGTTCTCTTTTTTTCATGTGTGTGCATGTGTTTCAGACTGTGAAACAGAGACATAATAGAGGATTTTGTCTCTTGGAAATCCTGGAGGCACAATTCTGTTTCTCTTTCCAAGAAATATCTGGACGGGGGGCTTTCTGTGGTAGGGGCTGTGAGCCAAACAGTTGCCCCCTTGGACGGTTACACAGGCCACAGCCACACAACTCTCACCCCTGAGATTTTTTCTCCCTTACACTCTTCTATCCCCACAACACACTGATTCTTCCCCAAATCCGGAATCAATGCCCCAGGGATGTGAATCCCACTTGCTGTTGGATTATAACGCCCAGATTTCTTCATCAATGGCTATGCTGAATAGGGCTGCTGGGACTTGGAATCCAACATCGTCTGGAGGTCTGAGCCCTTGTTAAACGCTTTCCATATCTGTCCTACAGGATTCTTTCTAGTAAAGAAAAAGAAGCAGGGGGTACAAAAGGACCAGAAACTTACATTTTATCTACAGATGCTCTTATCTAGATGTACTCAAGAGAGTGGAAAAGTTACTTTTTTTCAGATTACAAGCCCCAGAAGCCCTCAGTGAGCATGGCCCTCCCAAAAAGGGAGGGTAACTTCTCCAAGTGCTGATGCGGATACAGTGAATGACCTGTGCATTGTAAAATCCCTTTACTAGGATTTGAACTCCATTGGGTAAAACTGAACTTTAGACTTCCTCTGTAACACAGACTGAAACATTTCACCATTCTTCCCTTGCAAGAAGGCAGTGAGAAAACAGAGTGTGATGCATAAAGAAGCCTCCCGGCACCCTCATATTAAATTATGTTCTAACAAAACAGGCCTGCATTCTTTAAGCCATTCTTTTGCTACCCAAATTAGCATTGCAGCTTGCTGTTTTCTGAGGGCAGATGTAGCTTTATTGTGCAGAAAAATCAATAAAGGAAGCTCAGACCACAAAGCAGGCCTTATCTCGCACGGATGGAAAATCTGGTTGCAAGAGTTACGAGCACCTGGCCAGGACTGGCAAGCCCAGGCAGAGAGATTCAGGAAATGATAGAAAAAAGCACCTTGTCAAAAGAGCCTGTTAGCCAGAAAGCATTAAGAAACAGGTGGCTACAGCTCATTTATGGAGAAGCTCCTATAGCTCAAACGTTCACTCCATGGAAAACCTCCACTTGACCAAAATAGTTGGTCCACGCAAAGATGTTTTTATTCCAACAGACTTTTGAGAACTGAATGTTTCTTAAAGAAAGGAATTTTAAGTGGGCGTTGGACCACTTCTGACTGTTCCTTTTTCAACTAATTTTAATTATTGTAACTGTATTCCTTATACTGTTCTAATTTTGTTTGTTCCTATGTGCCTTCAAGTTGTTTCTGTCTTATGGCAACTAAGGCAAAACTAGTTTCTCAGCAGGATTTCTTCAGAAGAGGTTTTCTACTGCCTTCACCTGAGGCTGAAAGAGTGTGACTTGGCCAAGGTCAACGCGTGGGCTTCCATGGCTGAGTGAAAGGAAGAGGAAGAGACAGCCTAACTTGCCCAGCGTCATGGCTGCAGGGGGATATATAGCTCCTCTTTCAACTTCACCTCTTCCCAATCTTCCATATACCAGAGAAGATCAATGGAAAGTAGAGCAAGCTGCATTTCTCACCCTGAGGGAGGAAACAAGTCACAAACACCTCACTTCTCTGCAGAGTCCATCAGTCCCATCTCAGAAGTGAAGAAATACATTTTCCGCACACCCTCGCGTTCAAAGGACTTGCAGAGAAAGCATTTTAATTCTATTGAGTTTACATTTTAGTTTCATCTGCCAATCTATTCGCCGAACAGGAATTTTATTCTGCTATCAGGGTTTATTTATCTTTGCAAGGGATGTTGGATTTTAAGCACGCACAAATCAAAGGAACAGGAAAAATGGGGACACTCTTTCTGCAAACACAGTTGGGAGGAAAAAAGGTTTCTCTTGGCTGAGAAAGGGTCAGAAATATGACAAAAATGTCCTCATATAGGGGGTGAATTGGGAGCATTTGGGGCAAAAAAATATAGAGTTTTTTTTTTTTTGCAGGGGGTGCAGTGGGAGCTCTGTGTGTGTGTGTGTTTGTGTACCTTCAAGTTGCCTGACAACTTATGGTGACTCCCATGAATTTCATAGGGTATTCTTAGGCAAGGAATACTTAAGCAGCCCTGGAAAACTGAAGAAGCAAATTAGGTCCCTGAAACATAGTCTAGGGGTTTGAGAGTTACAATCCTGGAAACCAGGACTTGCTTCCTCGCTTGGCCATGGAAACACACCTTGGGTGTGTTGCACTCCCAAGCCCCAAAAAGCCCTGCGATAAGGTTCGTGTTAGGATAGCCCCACATCAAGATGTCAAGTTTATTATTACTGCAAAAAGCCAGCAATAGCCCCACATCAGAAATGACTTGTAAGCACACAACAAACTCCAGTAGTTGCCCACCGTGGGGCAGCAACTTCGATCAGTCTTTGTTTCATTGGATCTCTTGAACAAATCCTGAAACAGGAAGGGGAAAGAAAAGAAGGAATGTAGCCACATCTTTAATCCTAACTGATTTGCATCAGCCTCTACAGCATCTGAAATAAATCAGTGCATCTGGAAAAGTGGACAGTCCCTATTTCCTCCTCTCTCCCTTCCATTCTATGCTGGTACAGTTTATCATGGCTATCTCTTTGAAAACTGAAAATTAGAGGATAACCTCCCAAAGAAAAGAGTCACCAGGTTGAACAGAAAATTCATCAAACATTAGGGAAAAAAACAATGCTATCTGCAGTGTCATTCTCTGTCTTGGTTACTGCCTCCTTTTCATCTCCGCAGAGTAGATTTTCTACTCACTCTCCTCAATAAATTGCACTCGAGAGATGCTCCTAAAAGGAGAAAAGCCTCCCTCTTCCAGTGTCATGAGCTGCAGAAACACCTGCTCTCCTGTTCTGAAAACAATTCAAAACAGAAAAGACCCTTTGGTTTTTTCTCCGAGGGTGCTTTTCCCTCTGTCTGACCCTCATTTTAAAGCTGACCCCTCTGCCCTCTACACATGGTGGACTTTACATCCCCAAACAGGCTGCAATTTTCCCCTGCATATCTGAAGGCCTCCCTCACTCATGCTTCACCAACAAGGTGATCCCCAACAACCTTCCACAAAAGGACTCAGAATAAATGTGCATGCACAGAATTCTGCTGTTTTTGACACCAGCCGAAGCTAACACAGTTAGTTGGAATACCCAAGCCTGTCCCCTCAGAAAGTACTCCAGTAACTTTTTCTATGGCAGGACTGGGCAGCATGCAGCCCCAAAACCAGATGTGGCCCTCCAAACTTCTTTCTGTGGCCCTCAACCATTCCAGATTGCCCACGTCACCTTTTTCTCTTGCCCCAAAAAGGTTAATTCCCTCATGTCCCCAGGGTCTTTCCACATGTTCTACTGGTATGCCAAGTATCCTCTCTGCTATTCCCATGCATTTGGTTTCTGGGATCTAAAGGCAGGACAGCTTCAATGATAAGAACATTAGGTGAGCTCGGAAGCTGCATCAGGCGACAGGCTTCTCTGATCTGGCCTCCTGTCCCCAAAGAAGCCAAACAACTGCTCCAAAGGGAAGCCCACAAGCAGGACAATGGGTACCCAGCAACAACTTCCCACCCATATTATCCCCAGGAACTGATACGTAGAGCTACACACCATCTCTAGTACTTGAGGTAATACATAACTATTGTAACTACAGTCAGCCCTCCACATTTGCAGGTTTCCCTTTTGTGGATCTGATTATTCACGGATTATTTGCTGTCACCTCTGCCGCCTCCCCATGGCATTTTTAATAGGGACCGCAAGCCCCGTGAGGCTGAGAAATTGCAAATGAAGCTCGTAAGCCCCTCTTAAAAACGGTGTGGGGCAGCAGCGGAGGTGGTCGTAAGCCTCACCAGCCCCCCACCTCTCCCTTGGGAAGGAACCCTGAGGCCTCAAAGGAATCCACAGTGCGTTGAATACGGTGATCATACTTTTCTTGTGTGTTAAATATGGTTTGGGAGGGCTGAGAGTTATTCACTTTTTTTTTCACTTTCACAGGGGTCCTCTGCCCCTAACCCCAGTGAATGTGAAGGGATGACTGTATTCACCCCTGGTAGTTCTACCTTCCACGTATTTGTCCAACCTACTTTTTAACAGTTTCCAACTCGCAGACCATAATTAAAATTGCTTTCAACTTTATTGACAGTTTAATTATGTGTGTGTGTGTGTGTGTGTGTGTGTGAACACACATATACACACACCTAAATATACATATACGTATATATATGTGTATATGTATACATGCATATACACATATATATGCAAACACACACACATATATATACACACATACATATATATGTGTGTGTGATTGTGTGAACACACATATACACACATGTATATATGCATATATGTATATATGTGTATATATATGTACATATACACAGATATATATATATGCAAATACACACACGCATATATATATGTGTGTGTATATATATATTTATAATACTTTTCTAACACACAAAAAAACAAAGGGAGACATAAGATAGAAATAAAATGATATTTGCAATCTTGAATATTTATAGTAACTTATTTGATATTATGATCTTATTGGTGCATGTCACCTTACCACTTCCTTCTACCTATTACACGGATATCTGTAATCACAAGATTAAACGAACTCCTACTGTTGAAAAATCCCCCACTCCCACTCCTTCTATGATAAGACCTGCTCCTTTTCTGCCCCCACACGAGTAATTTGCCTTAGCAAATTGAATACTGTATTTCGCTTCCGTCGTTATTACATAAATAATATCAACCGAGGAATAAAGTGAAATTTTTGAATCTTAAATCTCACCTGTTACGCCGGTTTTCCCCCTCTCCTTTACATAACCCATGATTGGTACCCATTCATCTTTTATCCCATTAGAAACACCCTTAATCTGACAGGTCAAAATATCATAATTCTCCATCTGCATTACCTGGCATGGGAGACAATTTAATTATAGTTTTAACTTGTGCATGATGGGAACTTCTACCTGGCTCTGTTTGAAATTTTGTTTCTTGGAAGCTGCCCGGAGCCCCAGGATTGCAAAAAACACAGGACACAAATAAATATAAATGGAAGGAAAGGTGGGTCTGCTATATGAGCCCTTCTGAGTCTTACTATTTTGGGAGAGGGCTTTCTCTCCATGCACGCCTCCCGAATCCGAGGATAAAGGGAAAAGGGAAAAGGGATAAGCCAGGAAAACAAAATTAACCCTATGTCCTTCCCTTAAAATTGAAATAACTTCATATATTAATATTTTCCTTCCCCCTCTTTGCCCCTTATCCAGGAGCCCCAAAGAAGGGGAAAGGGGGTCCCGCAATCTCTCCCCCCGTTGCCCCCTCCCCTTCCAGGGAAGCCCCGCCCTCCCACGTGACACCCTCTGTCGCGACAGGCCCCGCCCCTCTCTCGTCGCGGCGACACTCACGCCTCCGGCCGTGATGCTCCAGCGGCCGGGCTCCGAGGCGGTGCTTCCGGCCGGCTCCGGAGCGAGCAGGGCTCCCAGGAGGAGCGGCAGGAGCCGAAACGGGAGCCGTGCCCCCTCGCCGCGCGCCAGGCGCCGACCCGCCGCCATCCTCTTCCGGAACCGGGAGTCACGTGGGCCGGGGGAGGGCGGGCCCTCGGCGAGGGGGCGGGGCCGCGGGGGAAAGTGACGCGGCGCGCCACCTTCCCCGCGGCCCCGCCCCCTCGCCGGCGCCCCTTCGAGGGACCGTCTGCAAAGAGGCAACTCCGGCGAAGAACGAAAAGAGGAAGAAAGGCGGGAGGCTCTTGGTAGGCGTAGTACTTCGCATCTGTCTTTAATATATATATATATTCTAATATTTTAATATTGTTTTAATCGCCATCATTGCTGAGTGCGTGTTTTGACTTACGATGGGTTTGATTATGTTTTCTTTTAAGATTTGTAAGCCGCTTTGAGTTTTCTCGAGAAGAAAAGCGGGGTAGAAATAAATCATCGTCGTCGTCATCATCATCATCTCATCCAGAAGGAGACGATGGTTTAAGGCCATGTCCGCCCTACACTGTTATAGCGCTATTATTCCACTTTCAACATCCTGTGGAATCCTGGGGTTTGCAGTTTTGGGGGGCCCTTCCCTAAACTGCGAACCTCAGGATTCCATTGGAGGTTGAAAGTGGAATAATAGCACTATAACAGTCTAGTGCGGACACGGCCACTGCTTTGGTGCTATTATTCCACTTTCAAGCGCCTATGGAATGCTGGGGTTTGGAGTTTAGGGAGGGGCATTTCGGATTCAGAGCCAGAGAGCTCTTTGGCCTCAGGAAACTACAAACCCCAGAATCCACAGGAGGTTGGAAGTGGAATCATCGCGCTATAACAGGCTAGTGCGGAAATGGCCACGGTAGAATTCAGCAGATGGACCCCGGCCAAAACAGGTCCCGGATTCGAGTTCCTGCGACAGGGTGTGTCTTCCCCCCTCCCCGCCCGGCCACCCTTCCCTGCCGTTATACGGACGCAGGCATTCCACACGGCTGATTCAGAGCCGAAGGCCGGGCTTGGACTTCTTTTTTCGGCCTCTGTAGCGGAAAACTAGCAAAGCCGGTTCGGGACCCAGAAGAGACACGAGGAAGTTTTAAGACAATCGGTGAAGCAAGAAGTTTCGCCGCCTTGAACAAACTGCGGGGATTGTCCTCTTCGCTTCGAGGGGAAAGAGGTTCTGGTGTGAATAATGCGGAGCGGCTTTGGATTCCTAGGCCCGGAGTCCTGTTTAAACAAGTAAAGGGCAGAACCGGTTCCGAGTATCCCTGGCCTAAGCAAGATTTATGGGGTTGCCGTACGTTGACGGGCAACCCGAAGGCGCACGTACACATTTGTGGTTGTCGTGTGCCTTCAAGTCATTTCCAACTTACGGGTGACCCACAGGCAAAACTATCAGGGGGGTTTCTGGGGCTGAGAGTGTGTGACACACCCGAGGTCACCCAATAAGTTTCCATGGCTGAGCAGGGAACTGAAAGCTGGTCTCCAGGATTGTAGTTCAACTCTCAAGCCACCACATAAATACCCTAAAGGCGCCAAATCCTGTCTGATCTTGGATGCTAAGCAGGGTCAGGCCCGGTTGATACTCGGATGGGAGACCACCGAGGAATCGCAGGTGCTGGAGGCTACATTTCAGAGGGGGGGACTTGCAAAACCACTTCCGGGGATTCCTGGCCCAAGACAACCTTAGAAAATTAACGGGGTCTCTCTAAGTCCATGGGCAACCACAGCGCAGTTAGCGAAGCACGTGCGTCCCCCGGCATTACTTTTTCAGCTGAAAATCTGCCACCAGAGGCGAGGCTTCCGTGTCTTTTTAGCAACTGGAAACAACAGCCAGGAAATCAGATTGGTGAAACTTGGCCTGGTTTGGAAACAGTGTAACGAGGCGGGGAAGACTGTCGTTCCATTGTGGTTAAAAGGCACACGAGTCACTCCCCGAATCCGCAAGCAACGAGCCACGACTAACGGTAGTTACCGCGACTCGTTAGCGGAGGGCGCAGTGCCGTGCCCCTGCCGAAGCGACCTTTCCAAGATCCACCAACCAAAAGGAAGTTACCTTTCTCTAACGAGTTATTATTCAAAGTAACTCGAAAGGCATTTTAAGACCCTTCTCGGCAGGAAGTTCTGAGGCGTTACCCCTCACCCACCTCCGAGGGGGAAAAAAAATCGAACTTCCCCCGTGGCGTCATCACAGCAACCCCTCGGCCACCGCCGCGAGTAACGAATTACTTTCGAGAAGTAACGTTTCGGACGTTGCTCCTTCCAGAGACAGTCCCGCCCGGGGCAAAAGGGGGCCCTTACTGAGACCGGGCGGGCGGCGTTACTCGTCTCCTTTTTCTCTTTTAAGTGAAAAGGGGGGGGGGGGGCCGCCGGGAGGCGGCCGGACGCTAGGACCCCGCGGGAGCCTCGGGGGCCGCTCCGCCGCAGTGACTCGCCCGGGCGTGGCGGATCCCGCAGAGGAGCCGCCGGAGACCCGCCCGCCGCGGCTGCAGCAGGGAGGGCACCGTCCGCGCCGCGCCGCCGCTCCGGGCAGGTAAGCCGGGAGGGCCCCCCGAGGGAGGCCCCTTCGGCCCACCCGGGGCCTTTCCCCCTCCCGGGGGGGGGGTCCCTGGCGGTCCCGGGGGTCCCACTGTGACCCCAGGGTGCTCCCCTCCCCCTTGGCGGGGATCTGCTTCCTCCTCGCCGGCCTCCACCCCGGGGCTTCCTCCGCTCCCTTCCCTCCGCGGTCTCTGACCTCCCTTCCCCTATTTTTTTTTAAAAAGGGACCCCCCGGGATCCTTTGGCTCACGCTTCTGGCCTCTTGGGTCGCTTCCCGCTCCCTGGGTCTCCCCGAAGTCGGTGGTCGGCGTTACTTGCTGTAAAACTCTGCGGCCAAGTCCGTAAGAGATCTTTCCCCACCTCCCTTTTCTAATTCCTCGACTGCTGTGGATCCGCCGGGCCCCTTGGGATCTACTCCCTCCCCCATTCTTCTGAGGAATTGCCCCCTTTTTCCTGGTTCCCTTCCTCCCCCCCCGCCCCATTTCCTCTTCCTCCATCTTCTGATCAGCCTTCTGATCTTTGGGATCTTCTCCCCCCGGCTTCACCTGCTATGGATCTTTTTTCCTTTTCCTACTGCAATCTCAAGAGATGTTAGGATCAAGCGTGTCTACACTACACATTTGTAGTACTTTGATACCACCTTAACTGCCCCAGTTCCGTGCTATATAATCCTGAGATTTGTAGTTTGGTAAGAGGTTTAGATCTTCTCCCCCCTGGCTTCACCTGCTATGGATCTTTTTTCCGTTTCCTGCTACAATCTCAAGAGATGTTAGGATCAAGTGTGTCTACACTACACATTTATAGTACTTTGATACCACCTTAACTGCCCCAGTTCCGTGCTATATAATCCTGAGATTTGTAGTTTTTTGTAGTTTGGTAAGAGGTTTAGAATGTCCTCTGGCAGAGAGTTCCAGTTTCCTCTCTAGGGGCCTAGAGCTCTCCAGCAAAGGATGGCAAGTACCTCCCCCAAACTAGAGATCCCAGCATACCATGCCACAGAGCCAGGATGGTTGAAGTGGTATCAGACTGCTATAACTTCGGTGCAGACACACTGTCTTTTTTCCCCAGCCTTGCTGTGTCCAGGTGATGATCCTGGATCTCTATGGAGGGGAATCTGTTGCCTGATCCCCTGCGATTCTTAAGGCAGATCTTGGAGAAATGTTAATATTTTGTGACAGTTTTACCTCATGTACGTGGTATTTCTGCCTATTATTTGCACCTTTCAAACATTCACATCACCCCTAACATGGTGTTCTCCAGATAAGCCGGGCTACCTGGCTCCTGGCCGTGCTTGCTGAGGAGCATGGAAGTCGTAGTCTGACACGTCTGGGTGATGCCACACGGGAGAAGGCTGACCTCAAGAGCCTTGCATCCTAAATAAAGGAGGGAAGGCTTAGGACTTTGGAGTGGTTGTTAGACACCAGTTTCCATCAGCCCCAACCATCATGGCCTGGGGATGATGGGATAGTTGCCCCTAAAGCAACCTCCAGCAGGGTCTGGTGCATGCGTATTAAGAAATAATTTGATCTGAGTTTGGCAGAGCTTCCTCTGAGATAAATGGGCAGATAGTTTCCGGTCACAGTGAAAACAGAAAGCAGTTTTGACAAGCCTAACATCACACAGGGAACCCTGGGATTTGTAGTTTCCTAAAGAGGATGAGGCTCTGCTGTCTTTTCACCAGTAGGCAAAGGCTTCCTTATTCAAACGGATTTTCAGCCTTTAATGGTTGATCTGGAAGGAAATGCAATGGCTGCGCTTTTTAAAAAGACGTGTGATATTCCAGATGTACAAAATGTGCCTTTTTTTCCCTCCTGGATTTAATATTTGTTGATTTTAGTGCAGAGATACAAACAGGGTTAAGACCAACTACAGCAAAAGAAAGAAAAGAAAAAAGGGACAAACCATACATAAACAATATATGTGTATAACTAAAACTAAACCAAACTAAATTGAACTAAACTTTGACTAAGGCCGTTTCCGCACTAGCCTGTTACAGTGCTGTTATTCCACTTTCAACCTCCTTATGGAACCTTTGAGGCCCCTCCCTAAACTGCAAACCACAGGATTCCATAGGAGGTTGAAAGTGGAATAATAGCACTATAACAGGCTAGTGCGGAAATGGCCTAAGACATAAGAACAAAACCCATTACTAAAAGCCTAATACACAAAAAACATCCTGCCTTGCTGTTGTGTGCCTTCGAGTTGTTTCCGACTTATGGTGACCCTATCACAGGGGTTTTGAGGCGGAGAGTGTGTGACTTACCCAAGGTCATCCGATGGGAACGGTCTCCAGAGTCACAGCGCAATGCTGAAACCACTAGACCGTGGTACGCTGGCCGAAACACAAAATTCTGATGCCCTCATCTGCAAACTTGTAAAAAGGAAAAATCCATTAATATTCCATATCTCATTCTTACCAGGACAGATTTAGGTACATTAATCTTGCTAGAATTACTAATAATCTTAACCACAGAGATTATTATATCATTGGATTTCTTATTGCTCAACAAGTAATTTGCTAAACCATTTTCCGTCGTTCCAAAAAATATTCAATTGAATGTTTCAGTTGGATTGATTTTTTTTTTCCTTTTGAAACTTTGGCACCACGTATTGGTTTTGATGTTTAGCTTAGATTGGAAGCTGCTTTGGGTTCCATGTTAGGAGAAAGATAGGGTATGAATCGAATTGAAGCAGGCCAATAAGCATAACCTTCTGGTGGCTTTATCCTTAAACTCCATCTCTGAACTACATCTCCCAGAATTTCTTTGGAGGCACCTGGGTGGGCGAATTCGGTTCCACTCTGCCATCTGGTTAGGCCAATTTGGTTTCCTCTGTTAAGCCTCCAAAATGGCTTTTTTGGCACGTCGCCTAGCTGTCTCTTCTCCAATATGAATTTTGTACATGCTTCAAAAACCTCGGCTTTCTGTTCTCCACCAACCTGGCATGTTTCCAAATCAGGAGCTGGCAAAGTGAGGCTAGATTCAGCTCAGGTCTAAATGATCAATGGAAGAAAAGTTTAGCGATAGGACCTAAGGAAGGAAACCTTAGTTCCCTGATGCCCTTTTGTGCTCCAAAATTATAGCACTATGATTCCACTTTAACTATCATAGGTGCACCCTATGGAATCCTGGAATTTGTAGTTTGAGGAGGCATTAGGAGAGCTCTCTGGCAGAATATTCTGCATAAACTGCAAATCTCAGGGTTTCATGGGGAGTTGCCATGGGCAGTTAAAGTGGAATCATACTGCTACAATTTGGTAATGTGAATGGGCCCCTGACAAGATGGTGGAGTGGGTAATAGGAGAGAGAGATGTGAAATTAGGAAATTGGGATCCTTTCTGTTCTTTCTCCAGCTGGACTGCAACTCCCAGAATCCCCCTACCATGGTTGGGTGGAAGATGGCAGTTTAAAAAAAAAATCACTTTCCTCCCTCTTGCTGTGCAGTCAGGGCCACTTTCCCCAAGGCGGGGTCTGGCAACTGGAGCAGGCAGGGTGGAATCCAGGGCCCTGTGATTTCTTTAAGAGCAGTTTGGGGGGATAAAGGCTAGTGGTTAGAGCAGGAAAGGCCGGCTCTGTCGTCTCCGTGGCCCTGTCTTCTAATTCACTCCCGTGGGACTGTGATGTTTTTTTCTGTGCATCATCGTGTCTCTGTGTTTTCTTTTCCTACTCTTTTCACATCAAAACCGAGGTAACGCAAGGCTAAGATTTCTAATTAAGCCTGTCTTTCCCACCACAAAATAGTGGTTTAATTCTTTTTTTCCAGACAACTAAACCACCGCTTGCTTTTCCTTCCTGGTTTTAACAGCGAGCGGGTGTGCACTCAACTAAAGCTCCATGCAAACTTTGTTGGGACGCGGTGTTTTGCAGGGGAGAGAGAGTCAGTGTTACACAATGGACAATTTCCTGGTACCTTTGGCATGCAAATCTTCTGCTTTCCACTTGAGCTTCTCTGAAACTCCAGCTGCATCACACCTTAACTTTGAGACAGATCCTCTGTGCGTGTGTTGTTTTCACTAGTCAGATTGTGTAAACATGTTTTTGGCTAACTGACATGACCCTTACTTTTTTTAAAGTCTTAAAATTGATTTTTTGTTGTACGTCACCCTGAGATCCTTGGATAGAGGATAGAAATACACCTTTGTGTACGTCTTTAAGAGCTTATCATTCTGTAATTAATGTTTTTCTAAAAATGTATATGCACTTGACAGCTTACAATTCTGGATTTTATTTTTTTTTCTATTTGCATTTTTTTCCAGAAAACGTGTACACCCTTAACAGGATTAAAGATCCTGGTTATTAGAGAATTGTAGCAAAATTACAAGAGAAACTGTAAGTGAGGTTTCCAGCTCTGTCCTTCAAAAATTCCAGCAGTGCATTGTTGGGCAGGGGGGACAGTTTGAACACCTGGCATAAAATTGTAATTTAAGATGGAATTTGTAACTCTGATTAAATAGTTACTGTTACATTTGTTCTTCAGTGTAAACGTATTAACTCAGCTTTCAAATAATCATCGTAGCTAATTTCTGAGAAGGATATATTTATTATTTTTTTTGGGTTTTTTTTTAAGTCATTGTGAGTGATCTTCTCAGAGAAAGAGCAAGAGTGTTATTCGCAAAATATATGGTTTAAAGGCAGCATATCCTCTGTATACATCATGGGCATGGGTGTTACCTATTTTTTTTAAGATGTACGTTTTATTGATCAGAAAAAGAGGGAAAAGAAAGGAAAAAAAGAAAATATATATGTATATGTATACAGAAAGAGTAATAAATCTGCCTATTTACAGTCATATTGCATACTGCAGTCATACTGCAATTTGTACAATATCGGTGTATTATCAGAGATTGTCAACTATAGCAACAGAAGCTAAATGAATAAATAAAATAGATAGGTAAATAAATAAAACAATTGGTCTGTATACATCTGGTCAATTGGCAGAAAGTTCTTCGATCCTTCCTGGTACTTTTTTGGATTCCTAAATAATGTGCCCTAGCATCCTTTGTTCATACCCTTCTAAATAACTGTGCAGCATTACATTATTTCTGTTGCTTCTGAAGCATTGGTTAGATGTCACTTAACCGAAACAAATATTGCATGTTTTATTCCACACAAGTTTTAAGGAAATGTATGTATATATGTGCATTCTCACATCTTTCCATATGAATATATATAATGCAGTGAGTGTCTCTGAATTAGCTTAGATACATATAGATGTATTTCGATTGGTAAACACTTTAGAGATCTCTTAATCTGTTATGACATTTATTATACTACGTCGGTTATTATGCTAAGTCGGTTGGCATGGGTGTTACTTATTTAAAATATCCTGTATTCTATAGTATATGGAATATGTTGGTTAAATTTTTCTGCATTGGCAGTGCTCAGTACTACGGCATCTTGGGGTTGTGTTAAGTCCATGTAATGGTTTGGTAATCCTTTTTTTTCTGTTATTCCCTAGGCCAACTGTGCTAACTTAGTTCTTTAAAACTTCTGAAAATGTTCCTGGTCAAAAACTTCCTTGGAGGAGGCGGTGGCGGTGGAGGTGGCGGCAATATCAACATTGGCAATGTCATTGGAGGATTTTTAAGTGGTGGCGGCGGCGGCGGAGGTGGCGGAGGAGGAGGCGGAGCCATGGGTATCCTGGGCGGAGTCATCAGTGCCATCAGGTGAGTACATTGTGTGACTGTTGTAGCAAGCTTGTGTATAGATATGTCCGCTTTTCTGGGTGCCTCTGGCAAAAAAGAGTTCTCCTCCAGGTAACCGGATTTTGTAAACTGGTAGGAAGTTGTTAATGGTTTCCGTCAGGCGATGGATATGTCCCAAGTGGCTGGTGTCGATGCATAAAAGCAGGCAGGTAAAACTCGTGGTCTAGCACCTTTTTTGCCCAGCTGTGCATTGACACTCCTGTGTGTCAGCATGAAAACACTGCAGTGCTCGGACAGCCCAGCTCTCTGAAATATTTGCGTTTCTAAAGACTGGGGATTGTACAGATCGGAATATAGGAGATCTTTGTTCACTGTGTGACGAGATACTTGTCGTGGTAGATTGTTGAGACAGGTGACTGGGGAATATTAGGAATAATTCCCTAATTTTACCTCCATCTAGGAATAGCCCCTTTTCTTGATTTCCAGACAAGAAAATATTCTGTGTTTGAATGAGAATTTGTGAGCAAGCTGTGATGTTTCTATGTGAAAGAGTATGCGCTTTCAAGTCACCCCTTGACTTAGGGAGACCCCCATGAATTTCATGGGATTTCTTAGGCAAGGAATCTGTAGGCCCTCCCAAAACACCATATTTAACACAAAAAAAATACACAGTACACAATACATTGAATCTGTGGAAGGGCACATCAGCTACCCAGTTCTGCCTTGGCGGCGGTGGGGTTCCTTTGCAAGGCAGAAGCGGGCAGCTGGTGGGGCCTTCTGCCTCCACCGCTACTGCCCTATGCCGTTTTTATTAGGGACTTAAAAGCCTAGCCTCACGTTCGAAGTCCCGTGCAATCTCTCTCAGTCTTGTGAGGCTTGCAGAGAGACTGAAAATATGAGGCAAAACTTACAAGTCCCTATTACATAGCATAGAGCGACGGTGAAGGTGGCAGCAAATAATCGATAATCAAATCTGCAAATATTAAACCCATGGATGTGGAAGGTTGAATGTATTTCCATTAGAAGCGCCAGGGCGGTCCTGCCCTGCTCTGCTTCCAGGGCTGGGCTGGTAGCGCTGCATTGTTGAGCCCTCTGCTTGGCTTTCGTTTATTGTCGGACTGGTTTCCCAGCACGGGGAGGCCCGGATCAGCTGCGGAGGCAAACAAAAGTCCGTCATCCACTAGGCTGGCATTCTCTTTTCTCTGCCCAGAGAAGAATTAGACAGAAATGTTCTGACTACGCATAATGAGGGATTGAGGCCGACTCAGTAGCATGGACTTATTTCTGAATAAGCCCGTGTTCTTATTATTAAATTTATGCTCTGCCTTCTTGCCAAAACTGAGGTTCGAGAAGATAGACGAATCAAAATAAAACAAAATGAAAACATTAAAACGATCGGCATTAAAATGCAGGGAAATTACCTACAGCTTTTAAAAACAAATTTCAGACATATTGTTAAAAATGATTTTAAAAAGCAGTTCAAACAACGCTACAGTTAGAACAATGTGCACCTTCTTAAAATCTTGTACAGCAGCGATCTCTAGGCTAGCAACTCCAGATAAGAGCTTGGAAAAAGTTACTTTTGGGGGAAGAGAGTTCCAGAGCCTTCTGGCCCCTATATGATCGCTTACGGGGGGATTTGTAGAGTTAAGTGTCTTGAGTTTTGACATGGGCAAATTATTACAAATAATACCTCCAACTGCTCCTAATTTGGCAGGGATAGTCCTGATGAATCTTCTGTCATCCCACTTTTTCCACTGCTTTTTAAATGTCCCAGTTTCCATCTACTCCTCTCATTTTCCCCCTTTGTCCTCATCTTACTTTAGTGGCTGCAAATCAAAGTGCAAAAGGAGTTTACATTTAATTAAATCTTGCCCTTCCCAGTAGACTCTGATGTTGTGTGCCCCACACGTCTTGTTTTTCACCTGTATGAAACAGGTTGGTGTGAGTGAGGAGGGTATAATCAGTGAAGTGAAAGTGGAATGAAATGCAAAAAAGAAAAAAAAACCCAGTCTTAATTTCCTTAATTATCTCTTAATCAAAAGTAATTGGATGATAGTGCAGAAATCTTTGCACTAGTTATCTGATTAATGCATATGGTGAGATAAAAAGCCTTTTCCTCTATTCAAGAACCAAGGATCTGTTGAAATATCTTTCTGTGCATTATGTTACATCTTGCTTTCTCTGGCCAGCTGAATCACCCCTGGCATTTTCCTGGCATCCCTTATGCAAATAATCCACAGCACGAAGCAAGTTGCTGCAAGTTACCAGGACGAAGCTATGCCTCTAAAGCCCTGGTTTTGATCTTTCTCTCCCATCTTTCCAAGTTTTTCCTCAGTTGCAATGAGGGCTAGAAGCTTGCTTTTTAGAATTTAAAACTATATTTTAAAAATATTTTCTGTGTGTCGCTTCCCTAGTTTCTTCTCTACGTTTTTATATTAAGTTTCAGTCCTTTAGCAATCATGAGTGTTCATTTAAAAAAAAAGTCCATTAATGAACAGTTTGTAAAAATCAAAACGGTGGACATTCAGAGTACAGGTGTTGGATTATGGCTGGGGCAACCCAGGTCTTGATCCTTACTCATCCGTGAAGCTAACTGGATTACCTTAAGATAGTAATTCCCTCTTAAGCTGACCTACCTCACAGGGGTGTTGTGGGATAAAAATGCAGGATTGCAATTCTGCAATTCTACGGCTCTGGAAGATGGATTGGCCGCTTTAAAATGAACATTTCTTTAATGATGTTTTCTTTTTTCTCTCCTTTTGCTCCTATAACAGTGAAGCAGCAGCTCAATATAACCCCGAGCCTCCGGTAAGTCACCTATCTCGATTGTTTTATTTGGTGCTCTCTAAACTTTTGAGCTGTGTTAGAGAAAGGATGCTGGATTACTGGTCCAGAAAATCCACATTACACAGCAAGGGATTATTTTTCAAAATATCTGTGAACTCCTGGCTTGATGAAGGAGTTGAGTCCATCCTGGCTAGAGTCTTTGCTTTCTTTTCTGTGTTTCCTTCCTGTTTGCAAAAGTTCCAGGCAAATGCCACGCTACAGTTGTACTGCTATTATTCCACTTTCAATGCCGTGATAACTTTGTATTGAATCCTGGGATTTGCGGTCTAGGGAAGGGCATTTAGAATTCTCAGCGAGAGGGTTCTTGAGCCTCACTGAACTACAAACCCCAGAATCGCACAGAAATAACCTTGGGGAAGTCACACTCTCTCAGCCTCTGAGGAAGGCAATGGCAAACCCTCTCTGAACAAATCTTGCCAAGGAAACCCTGTAATGGGTTCACTTTAGGGTTGCCACAAGTCCAAAATGACCCGAAAGCACACGACAACAGCGAAATCCATTGCGATGTTTGACAGAAAGCAAATCTTTGCTGTTGCTATTTTCAAATGTGTTTTTAAAGTAAATTTGAAGAAGTAATTCTGAATGTTTGCGGCGTTGCTGAATACATTCGTGTTGTTGTTGTGTGCCTTCAAGTCATTTCTGACTTATGGCAACCCTAAGGTGAACCTATCATAAGGGTTTCTGAGGCTGAGAGAGTGTTATGCATCCGAGTGGTTTCCATGGTCAAGCAGGGAATCGAACTCTGGTCTCCAGGGTCATAGGCCAGTGCTCAAATGCTCTCTACTTTCCTCTTTATATTCATCATTATTTTTAAAAATAGCGTCAGATTGATAAAAGAGTGGCACAAAACTTGAAAAATTCCTGTAATTCCTCTTTAAAAATAGCACTACAAGGTAACTAGCAAAAGTTATGTATTATACCAATAAGGTAACTTGGTATCCATGTGTTATGTTACTGCTGAAATAAAGCTTTGTTGCACTTTCGTAAGAAAAAAGGGGAAGTATTTTGTTATGGGCAAATGTGTTACATATGACCCGATCCTTCCAGACCCTGTTTATGGTTAAGCCTCAAAACAGTCTAGTGGTGTAGCTTCTGGTTTCCTTCCGTCATCCTCCGTGTTCCTTTGCTCTTGGCCTCGTCCAAAGAGGTGGTTTGGCTCTGGCGGTGCCCACCCTTCGGGAACTGGCAGCAGGACCCTCCAGAGGTAGCACCCAAATTCCAGAAGTGATTTGCGTGGCATCTCTTCCTTGTCAGGGGACCTCAGCATTATCCAGAGAAAGTTTCAGGGAGCAACAAGGGCATTTTGGATTGCTATTTTGATTGCTATTAATGGTGTGCTATTTGGATTTTTTTTTTTTTGCAATACTATAATTATTGCAATGAAAGCACCTTAAGCCACACTACTCTACACGTGGGAGTAAGTCCTCTTGCGTTCCATGGGACTTACTCCTCTGAGTTGTTGCATATATGTAGTGTTAGGAAGTAAATCCCGTACCTTTTACCTCGAAATGAGTCCACTTCAACTCAGTGAGACTTACTTCTGAACAGACACGCTTCATATTCCACATTTAAGAGTCTTGTGGCACCTTAAATAAATTGAGGGAACACCTTTCTATGGGGGAGGAACCCTATAGATAGAGGGCCATATTTTCCCCCATGGTTAATATCCGCTCCCCCAAAACAAGATGAAAATTATGGCCACTGATTATGTGATCGGGGGATTTGGGGAGTTGTCCTGCCCTCTCTCTAAAAGGAAACTTTTCTATGGGAGAGAGGAAAGAGAAATCTGATGTTTCCTGTGGGAGGCATTTCTGGGACTTTGTAGCAGTGAAGCCAATAAAATATATAAATGTAATTTTTGTAAGATATGTGAAAAATAAATCAACATGGGAAGGTCGTTTACTCTTTTGCAAAAGAATCACTTGGCGTCTGTTGTGGTCCAGTTTTCCAGAACTAAGGAAGAATCGCTCCGCTTACTCTCTGTTCTTTTTCTTTTTAAATTGTGTGTGTATCTTTCTCTTTCCTCATTTCAGCCGCCTCGCAGTCACTTCTCCAACATCGAAACCAACGAAAGCGAAGAAGTCCGGCAGTTCCGGAGGCTCTTCACGCAGCTGGCCGGCGATGTGAGTGGGTTGCAGGTTCTTGTGTAAACTCCCCCAGGGGAACACATTCCTGAAATATTTTTTAGAAATGATGTCTTTATTAACAGTTAATAAACACTAATCACTAATAAACAGTGAAAACACTAAAATTCTATGAACACGTAAGGCAAAAGGGAAAAAAACTCAAGACGTGAGACTTAGAAATTAAAAAGTAAAGCAAAAGAGAAAAGGATCGATGCCCATTCTTCCTTAAAACAGAGCGTGACAAATTGATTCAGACCTCCAACAGATAATACCCAACAGTTCTCTTTTTCCCTCCTGTTTTTGCAGGACATGGAAGTAAGCGCTACGGAGCTGATGAACATCCTTAACAAAGTGGTTACCAGACGTAAGTGGAGGACGTATTTTATTTGATAACTGGGCCTAGGGTAGGAGCTATGCCTTTCCTCCCCGTTCCCTTCACGGAATCATGGAATCTTATGGGCAGTTCGTGATTCCTGTATAATTTTATTTACTTACTTGATTTATATCCCATCTGTCTCCCAACATTGGATCCCCTGATTCTGTGGTTCTGTACTAGCAACTCTTTGGTTCTGTGTTTCTACTCTGTGGTTCCATACTACTAACTCAGTGATTCTGTGGTTCAGCTTGATAATTCTATACTATCAGTTCGGTGATTCTGTGGTCTGTGGGGTGTATCTGCACTGCACCGTTAGCGCACCGCAGTGCCATTTTCACTGCCATGGCTCCAACCTACAGAATTCTGGAATGGGTAGTTTAATGAGCTAGAATTCTCCAAGAAAACTCTAATGTTGTAGTTCAAGGGAATGCAACAGAGAAAGCTAAATGTCCCACCAGACTACAAATCCCAGTATTCTGTGGGATAGAATCGTGGTAACTAGAGGGGTGTCAAACAACCATAATTTTGTTCATTTAATCTGATTTTGGAAGCTAAGCTGGGTTGGGTCTGGTTGGTTCTTGGATGGGAAACTACCAAAGAAGGGAATATTGGTGTTCTCTGGAGTGGTCTAGAGGAGAATCCTGCCTGAAACCTTAGCTGCTGGTACTGGGTTCGATGGTCCAAATATCTGACACAGGATGAAGCGGCTTCCACTATTCCGGTGTCTTTTGACCCTGCCTGACAATGCCTCAGCTAGTTCTGTTTGCTTTCTAGATCCAGACCTGAAGACTGATGGGTTTGGGATTGACACCTGTCGCAGCATGGTGGCTGTCATGGACGTATCCTTTTGCTCTGACAGACAGATTTTGTCCAATGCTTTTTGTGTTTGGGCCCTGAAATCTCATGGTCCGGGATGCTTCCGATTTGGCAGCCCTAGACATTGGCCATTTCTGCACTTGACTGTTATAGTGCTATTATTCCACTTTCAACATCCTATGGAATACTTTTGAGGACAGCCTTTGAGGCTCCTCCCTAAACTGCAAACCCCAGGATTCCATAGGATGTTGAAAGTGGAATAGTAGCACTGTAACAATCTAGTGTGGAAATGGCCACTGATGTGTGGGTTTGGAGGGGTCTATCTCCATTTCTTTTTCCCTTGACTTTCCTCCCTGCAGAGCGACACAACTGGGAAACTAGGGTTTGATGAATTCAAGTACCTTTGGAATAATATCAAGAAGTGGCAGGTAAGCAGAACAGTGCTCCACTCTTCTCTTTTGCTCCGTGCTGCTTTATGGGTGAATTTGGGGGTGGCTGGAGTGGTAACAAGGAGAATGTCTTGGTTGGGACTGCAGGAGAACTGGGCTGTAAGAATGTGCTTTTGTGTCTGCCTGCCCTCTCCAAAGCTGACACGCATTCATTTTCTCCTTTGGTTTCTTTCGTCCTCAGGGTATCTACAAACGGTTTGATACAGACCGGTCTGGGACCATTGGCAGCAGTGAACTCCCAGGAGCTTTTGAGGCTGCAGGTAAGGTGGAAAGAAGGAAGGAAGACAGGAGAGGCTCACTGTGAAAAGAAATAGCTTGTTATAGCAACTTGAGTCGGGCTAGTTTGGAAGGACAAAAGGTTTCTTTCCTTTCCAAGAAATATCTTCTGTCCGTAGCTAGACTAGCAGGGCTTCCTCCCCCACACTAGCTGGGGATGCTGGAAGTTGTAGTCTGGCACATGTTGCTCTCTGATGCAAAAGTCATTGTCATGAAACGTGGAAAGGACCTTAAGTGTGCATGGCCAGCTAGAGATCTTCTCCTGCATGGGAGCTGATGTTTAACCCAGGGTGGTGCAGTTGGAAAGGGGTCCTTCTTTATGTCCCACCACCCTCAGGGTACCTCCGATTGGAACACCAGAGACAAGGCCTTCTTAGTAGCTGCTCCCAGCTCCTGGCCTCTCACCAGCTGTTGGAACCAAGGTGTGATGGAGCTGAGCCTGGCTGCTCCTCTCGCCCTCAGAGGCTGCGACAGTATTTTCACGCTGCTAGAATGAAGCCAGTGTTGGTGCCGGGAGGGAGAGGGCGTTCCAGAACCAGGGTGCCGTGGCACCAGGGTCCTCCCACATCCTTAACACAGTGTCTTGTCCCCACTGGTGGGACATAGAGGAGCGTCCTTCCAGTAGATCTCCTTCCTTGGTTCATTACACAGATGGAGAGATCCCCAGTGTTTGCAAGGCTGTTGCGATAAAGCTTTGTCTGCTCTGTGAAGAATTTTTACTTTCCTTCCTCCTCACCCCCGCACGTGTTGATTGTTTCCTTGTCAGGCTTTCGGCTCAACGAGCAATTGTACGGCATGATTGTGCGCAGGTACTCGGATGAAAACGGAAATATGGATTTCGACAACTTCATCAGCTGCCTAGTTCGCCTGGACGCCATGTTTCGTAAGTAGCTTGAGGTCGCCCCTTGCTGGTTATTTGTTTTCCCGAAGAGCTTCAGGCTTGCCCCAGCCGATGAAAAGGAGATGTGGTCATAACAAGATGCTCCTGAATCTGTGCCGTCTTGAACACACCCATCTGTTATAGAGTTTTTGAGCAATAAGGAATCTAAGCATGCAATGATTTGTGATTATGGGTAGTAGTAATTCTGGCAGGATTACTTAATTGGAGTTGTAATGGTAGAATAATGTATTTTTTCTTTTCTTTTTCGTTCGTCACAATTTGGCTTGCAACGGGTTGGAGCCCTTTTGTGTTTTCGTAGGTTAGCTACTAATCATAATCATAACAAAATTTTTATTTCTTACCCACTTCTCCCCATAGCTTGAGGTGGGGTGCATCATAAATTAAAACACAGCTAAAACACATAAGACCATTTAAAATATACTAAATGAAAATTCATAGTTAAAAATTGACTGGGTGTAGTCTTTTAGTTAGCATTCAGTGTTTTAGCTTAGTGTGTTAGTATGATATCTAGTTTTAGTTACAGTTTTTCCTCCGTTTTCTGGTTCTTTGATTGTAATTATAATTTCAGTTTTAATTGTGAACTTGACTGCTTGTTTCATTTACGACTAATAAATTAATAATCCAAACACACCAACCTCATCTGAGTTTGGAAGCTAAGCAATACTCAGGCCTGGTTAGTACAGGTACACCTTAGTTTACAAACTTCATGTGTTCCTGGGCATGACTTCTGTAACAGAAAATTTGGTACCAGTGGAAGAAATGATACTGAAAGAATAGGGAAAGTTTCCTACATCTCAAAAAATAAGAGCAGTTCACCAATTTTCAGCAAAGATTTTCTTAAAAATTCAAAACTATATGCCTGTGTGAACTGAAACAACCAGGCCGGGGAAACCTTGCGTGAGTAAACAAAAAACATTTTGAACGTTTGAGAAACAGCTTGAATGCTTCTTCCAGAATGCATCCAGGGTTGAATTTTTCCAACACAAACGTCCATTTTTCTCTTCCATCTTCATGGTCTCCATCCCAGTTTTAAGTATGCCAGACTTTGCTTAGCTTCTGAAATCAGGTGAGATCAGGTCTGTAGATAAGGACAGTAGAGTGGTATTATTTTTAACTGCAGTTGAAGGCTGCACTTAGTGGGTTTTATATCTGCTGCTTTGCAGCCTGGTGAAATTCTTATGCCTCCATCCATGTTGCATTTATGGATCACCGAAATGTTTCTATGCTGTTATTTTGGTACACCACTTTGGAACATTTGTTTAAAAGCTCTTGCTGTGTCTGGACTTCAGGGCTCTCTGAGCTGGATGTCTAATTAAAACCTGAAAAAAATAACCCCTTCTGCTTTCAGGTGCCTTCAAATCCCTGGACAGAGACGGCAGCGGACAGATCCGTGTGACCTTGAGGGAGGTAAGAAGGATGTCCAGCTCTTGTTTGCTTCGAGAGGCAAAGCAAGGCATGAAAGGAGGAAAGCAAGACCCAGTAGAGCGTGTGCAAGAGTCCAAGGGCTTGGGTAGGGGGCTTTATTAAGGATTTCCAAGGGGATGGCCTTTAAGAAACAGGAAAGATTTGTGCAGCGGCAACTGAAGAGTACCTGTGCAAATTTTGAACCATGCAGCTTAACTTGTACTGGTGATTTTTCGGGTTTTTTTTTAAACCTTTGTCGTATGTTTTGCACCATGGCATGTCTCCTGAGTTGCTGCAGCCCATTTGTGTGCAATCCAAGAGGGTTCATAGAATTATAAAATCCTAGGTCATTTCCGCACTACACTGTTATAGTGCTATTATTCCTCTTTCAACCTCCTGTGGAATTCTGGGGTCTGTAGTTTCCTGAGGCCCAAGAGCTCTCTGGCTGAGAATGCCAAATGTCCCTCCCTAAACTGCAAACCCTAGGATTCCACAGATGTTGAAAGTGGAATAATAGCACTGTAGCAGTGTAGTGTGGAAATGGCCGTAGAGTTGGAAGAGACTCCAGGGGCCGTCCCGTCCAACCCCATTCTGCTAATCAGGAAGGCACAGTCAAAGCACTGCCAACAGTTAGCCTTCCAGCCTCTCTTTAAAAACCTCCAAGGAAGGGTTGTTGAAGATTGGTGGGTCAAGTAAGGAAGTGATTCATCATTGACTTGCTGAAGAGGGGGGGCCTGAAGAATTGAGATCGGGTAGAGGCACATTTTGGGGAATAAAAAATGAGAAAGTGTGGTTGTTAGGGAAGTGGCAGGCAAGGTTGTGTGGAAACAGAGGAGCACAGGTAGAAAAGGAAGATGAGTTGCAGAGGAATAAGGAGTGAGGACCAGTCGCTTGAAAAAGATGCAGAGATGACTGTTGTCTCTTTTCATTGCAGTGGTTGCAGCTCACCATGTATTCTTAAGGGCCAGCCTGGAAGTCAGTTCATGCCTTCTTTGATATCACCGAGCCATTTTGGGAATGTTTTAGAGTTCTGTGCTATTTTACAGCCCGCTCTCTGATGCGGAGAATTCAGAAGAATCCTGCTATACTTCCCCTTCCCTCCTTCTTTTTTTTTACTTCTTTCCTCTTTTCTCAAACAGAAAAGACCCTTTTTATTATTGTTTTGTGTTGCATTTTTTAAAAAAATTTGCATTAGGAATTGTACTGCTGATATTTGTAGTAACCTTTTCGATTCCTGTACTAACACCACCTATATCTGCGTGTCAGTGGGTGTCTTGCTAGAGAGGCGCTTGAGTTTGAAGTGGTGTTTGCTTCCTCTTTTTGAAGCTGGCTCGGTTTCTTTTGACAACATGAGAAATTCAGTAATTTTTTTTTAAATATATTTTGCAAGTTTTACTAGATTAAAAATTTGTCTGTGTTTAGGATGAGAAGCTGCTTATGATGCCCCTAGACACTCCACACACCATCAAGCAAAATCACCTCACCACGTTCACTTTTGGACTTGCACAACTATGAGAATGCAGCTGGTGCCAGAGGTCTTCTGTGCATGAAAAAGGTGCATAGCATCTGCGTTTTCTTAATTGCTAATGAAACACGTTTCAGGGCAAAATGGACATTGGCCATGCTGTCAACCTTATCAGTCAACAGGCAGAGCTCTTGCGATGGAAATCAGATTAGACTGATGTGATGTAATATGAAGGAAGCATTGTTTTTTAAGAAAACGGGGAACAGTGTCCCCTTAGCACTTTGTGTGAAAAAGCAATAGCTGTAAGGACTGCTGAAGTCCATCAGAAATTATTGAAATAATGCTTGCTATAGAGGCTTCTACCTTCTTACCTTTTTTTTTTAAGATCCAGAGGCAGCTGGTATGCTCCTGCCCCAGAATGACTGTTCGGGTTTTATTATCTGTAACCTCCGCTAGAGCCGAAATCCTTTACATTTTATTTTGAAAGCACCCATACTGCAAACTTTGTGGAGGGTCTTGTGTTGTGCAGACCTTCCAGAGCGGTCTTATCTGCATTGCATGCTGTTTCTGTGCATGCCCTTTGGAAAGAATAGTGTCAGGAGAGAGAGCCTGGTCTATATTATTGGACCTTGAACAGGAAGCATGTTGGCAAGTGTTTCTGTTATACCTCCTTGGCCCTGTGGTTCTCTTGCCATCAGTGGGACCCTGGCAGGCCTTGTTGCCAAAATTTCCCCTTTAAATTCTGAAGCTTGTTATCAAAGACTGGACTCTGAAATTCAGAAGCTGAAGGCTCCAGTCTCAGGGTTGAAAAAGGGAGGAAACAGGAGACTTATTGGAGAAAGAGAGGAAATAATGTTTCAGTAACCTAACTCCAACTTGTCTGTCCAAACTAGAATAGAGCCACTGCATCAGTAACTTGGTAAATTAGTAATTTAGCATCAGAAACTTTGTAAATCAACCCTTTGTGGAAGTTTTAGTGATTCAGCAGCTCTACTTTAGCCGGAATTGGTGGTTGAATCCAGGTTATTTCCTGCCTTTAAATAGCTGTGATGATTTTTCAAACACCACCCATGAGACTCATCCATGTACTAAAAATATTTCTATATCTACCTGCCAGAAACCTGTTACCAGATTTGGGGAAGCGATTACCAAATGGGCCCAAAGTGTGGGATATTTACCTAGGAATTACTCTCTTTTGTAATTAAGTTGCCTATGAAACTTGCGCTAATTGGAGTGAAATATCCCATGGGCCCAATGAGACCTAGTTGTTAAAGCTTTGTGCGAAGCCCATTTAGCCTGATAAAGAGAATGTGATCCTTTGGGGAATTGTTTTTTTTAAATGTCCGGGATAGAAGGAGAACCACAGAGAATCCTTTGAGTTCCTCTGCCAGCATCTCCAGTGCAAGGGGTTTGCATCCAAATGTACCAGCTGTCTTTGTCTCTCTCTTTCCCTCTCTCTGCCACCTCCTCTGTTTTCTAAAAAATGCAGTAGCAACAAAAATAAAAGTTACATAACAAGAATTGTCCTTCCTGTGCTTGTGTGTCCTGTCTTTGTTTGTTGCCCATGGCTCCGTGCCTTCTCTACAGGGGCCCCCGAAGTGTTTTTAAGGTATATGGGGGCTTCAACATTGGCATATCATTGTTAATTTTGGCTACTTGAAGGTGAAATTTTTACAAGACAAGGAAAACACCATACGTTGCTTTAGAACAGTTATGCTTGCCCAGATTGAGCTGGTAACCGTCTGAGTTTGTTAAGGACCGGAGCATTGTTAAAAAGCAGAAATCATTGCAATGCGGCCTTCTTTAAGCTTGCAAATGCATTTTGGGCTATGTAGAGAGCGCGCATGGTATAGTGGTTTGAGAACAGGGTTCGAATCCCTGCTTGGCCATAGAAATCCACTGGGTGACCCGGGGCAAGTCCCAGCCTCAGAGGAAAAGGCAAATCCCCTCTGAACAAATCTACAGAAAAAGAACTAGAAGAGTGGCCATAACTCTGAGCTGACGTGAAGGCACATGATGATGACAGGTCCCAGAATGCACCGTGCTACCTGAAGGATTGTGAGAGTTTCAGCCCAACAAAAGTAACTTTTCCAAGTTTCAGTGAGGGGTTGCAGCTTTGCTGGGAGTGACTGACCATACAAGGTAGGTCTCAGGAGCTGCTTGAAGATCTCTGAAGGACAAATTGATGACGAAAGTTGGCCTTATTTATTTTTGGCGTAGGAACACTCATCGTCCTAAGGGCAATCCGTTTTATAGCTACATCAGAGAGCTAAAAATTCCTTATAATTAGATTGCAGTCTTGCATTATTAATTCTGTGCTTGCGAGGGTTCGTTCATATTCAACCCCCCCCCCCCAGCTTGGGAATAACAGGTTACTAGTGATTAGTGACATACAACTAGTTGCTTTTTGGTAATGAGCCAGTAACAAAAGCGGTCTGATAAACAAGAGCAAACTCGCATTAATTAAGAAGTGGTGTGGGTAATTTGGAGGAAACGACCCAAATTGGGTGGCAGGGCGCCGAAGCAGATTGTGAGCTCATCCTCCCCATGGTGAAATGCATTTTTTTGTTACTTTCAAGAATTACCTTTCAAAGAGTGTTTTTGGAGTCTTTTCTAGCAGGAATTGGTCATGTTTCATGCCATTCTTTTTGTTCATCCCAAAGGCTGTTCTCTCTCAAAAAAGTAACTTTTTGAAAGGAAGTTACTGGCAGCAACAGGAGTGGAAGGTGAGCTAGGCAGAGCATCTCTTAGAGCCAATGCCAATGGCACTTTTGTTAGCACCGCACAGAAGAGCCCTTCTGTGTTTCAGTTAAGTCAGCGTTCAGCATTTTAGTTTAGCATCTTAGACTTGAGTTTTAATTAAATTTTAGTTTTTCATTTCTTTTCATCTTTCTGCTTTCTCTTTTTCTGAATGCATACCATTTTGATTGTGAGATTGTTTGTGTTAATTTTTTTTAAAAGAAAGTTAATGAGTTGGTTCCAAATTTAGCCATACTTAAATTAGACTCATCCAAATTCCATGGGGCTTGAGTTAGCTGACTTTCAGTATGACTAAATCTGGAATTAGCCCCACTAGCTGCAGAATCGTGAGGCAGAGAGATCCAAAGCTGTCCCCGTTGTCCTAATGGAAAAGAAAATAAACTGAATGAATGTGTGATCATGTTGGTCTGAGAAACTTCTGAAGTCACAGGAACATCTAGAAATGGATGATGTTTATTGACTTTGGGAAAAACAAATCACATTTAATGCGTCTCATCCTTTGTGCTTAGTTAGCTTCCTAACTATACATGTTAATTGAAACAAATCTTACTAATAAAACAAAAAGAATCACACATGCCAAAGGGATGATACAGCCCAGTTCCTTTGCATGAGCAAAATAAGGCTCTCCAGTTGTTGTTGAACTGCGCCTCCCCTCATCCCCAACCTTTGGCCACCCTGTCATGGGCTCATGGAAGCTGAAGCCCAGTGATGCTGGGGAGTCATGGTTGGCCCACTTCTGTCCCACATCGACTTTTCCTCTAGGACTACAATGACCATTATCCCCGTCCATCAGTCACGGTCATGCCGACGGGGGAGAGCAGGTCCTGGATTTTGGCACATTTGAACAGTGTCTGGTTGAGAGAGGTTTTCATTTTAGAGTCCTCCTGGCTCAATATCCTCTTCCCAGTTGCCGTGCTGGATGACTTTCCTGGTAAAAGAGACGTCTGGATGTGTTATGTGTTCTTTTTGATTGCTGCTATAACACTATTCGTATTAGCGTGCATTCCATATATATCTCTCTCTCCCAGGAAGGTGCGTATAATGGCTTTATGACTAGACATTACAGGCAGATAGGACCCCCTCTCTTTTGATTTCGGAGAGTGCTGGAGACCTCATTCTGGTGAGAGCGGATGTCGGCAGAGGAACGTGAGTTCATTATCTCCGAGGCTTTGTGCATTTTCCCTTGACGGATGGGCTCCCGTGCAATTCCTCTGATGTCAGAGGGCTGAATCACACCGGCCACGTTTGAGGCCTTGCGAGACAAAATGGCTGCGTGCTTCCGAGAGGTTAGGACCTTGACGAAGGAGAATCAAGACGGGGAATGTGGCACGCTGCTTGGATTCCATAACGCTTGATCGTGGCTATGAGCGGGGTTTTGCAGTGGAGGGATTGATCTTCTGCTCCCCCGGGACCCTCTGGGGATTTCACAGTGCAAAATGGCCCCTGACAAACAAAAGAAAACTGGGAGCAGTCAAGAGTCTACTTCTAGTGGTTGTTGTTTTTAATTATTGTTAAAACTGCCAACAGTTGTTACATGATATTGATTCACAACTCATTACATTCCACTTGAATTGACTTCCTCCTAACTGATCTTGGTGTAAAAACAGTCTATAAATTTCATATCTATTTTTCCATGTTTATCCCATACACATTGAAGAATTTCTTATATGCAATTTCATTTTGATGTTATATATACTTATAGTCTAGTTTTATAACATTATAGCCCTTTCTCTTCCATAATATTTGTATCTCAAAATGATCTTCTTTCCTTTAAATCGGCTATCACCAATTTACCCCATTCATTCCTCAAAATAGATCTACTTCTAGTTTGTAGAACTTTTTTTTTTAAGGGATAAATCTTTTCATGTTTGACTTAGTTGCTCTGTAATAGAGCGTTGCTGGTTTTATTTTGCTGCAGCTGTGCCCGATTGCTTTTGTTTAAGAATTCACCATGAAAACTATTGACTCTCAGCCATACTGAATGTACTTAGCAATAGCAAGTGTATTTTTTTTTTTACTGCTTATCAGCTAAGTGCTCTCTAAGTGGTTTATAACATGTTTAGCTAATCGCCCCCAACAAGCTGGGTACTCATTTTACCAACCAGCGGAAGGATGGAAGGCTGAGCCAACCTGGAGCCCGGCAGGATCGAACTCACAACCTTGTGGCTGAAGTACCGGCATTTAATCACTGCACCGCCAGGGCTCCAGGATAGGAGCCAAGTTGAGAGCCAAATACTGGATTTGATTAATGTAGCCAGGAGTTCTTAAAGATTACCAATTTTCTTTTTCATTCCTTCCATTGTGTGTCTTAAAATCTGTAGATATCAGCCAATAGCACTAATTTTCCTTGCCCAATTCCGATCTTGCAAACCCAGCATTGTTTCCTCGACTGAGTCTCTCCGCCTGTAGTGTGGTCTTCCTCTTTTCCTGCTGCCTTCTGCCTTATCAAGCATCGTTGCCTTCTTAGCGAGTCTTTTCTGCTCATGATGTGTCCAAAGTACGACAGCCGCTGTTTAATCATCTTGGCTTCTAGGGAGAGTTCAAGCCCGATTTGCTTGAACCCCGTCGTTTGTCTTTGTGGCTATTCAGGGTGTCCACAGTACTCTCCTCCAGTCCCACGTCTCAGACAAGTTGATTCTCTTCCTATCAGCCCTCTTCACTTAAATATAACAATTGAATATAGCCATATAAACAAATCCAAATGTAGCTGGACCGTTCAGCCTTCCTCAGTCTGGGCTATGCTGCCTGGGGAGGATGGGAGTTGCAGTCTAGCACATACCCTGAAATGCACCAAGTTGGGGAAATACTTTTTTCTAATCCTTCCTGAACTCCTTCTTTCTGTATGCATACCACCTGTTTTCCCCGCTCTGGCTGACTTTTGGCTGCTGCTTTGTCTTCGCTTGCCGCTACACCTCCTCCTCCTCCACTTTTTTTTTTAATTATAAACACACACAAGCACCTATTTTAATGTGTATTAATTGCTGCCGACAAAGTTGAGCAACAGAGGGTGGGCGCAAGGGAAGGTCCTAGGAGGAGGGGGTGGCATTTCTTGGCTCTTGCGGAGCAAACAGCTGCACTCGTCAAGTGCGATAATTATACGCTTTCAAACTGCCGAAGAATCATATCACAAAATGGAGGAGGGCTGGGGTGGGGGCTGCAGCATTCACATTAGGACTTGTATACCCGTTTTTTATTCCTCCTTGGTAGGGATATTAATCAGAACAGCAAACAAAACAGCTACAACCAAGACATGGTAGATCAAATGGGAATACACTTCCGGCGTCTCCAGACCAAGAGACCTGTGGTACTCAGCGGCTGGCCAGTTTGCTGTGACCTTGCCTTCTTTGTGCAAGAATTTGTTTGATCAAGGGCCCGAAGGAGACAGAAACGTTGGCGGACACTCTGTGATTCTGCTGGAACTCAGCCAGTCGTCTTTGGCATCAGCGTGTTGTTTTTGTTTGTTGGTTTCTTTTACAAAAACAAGTTTCCAGTCCTTAGAGGTGTGAAAAAAATGTGAATTAACTTTCTGGTGACAGGGTGTATCAGTATTGCTCATAGCTCCTTCCTCTCTGTGTCTCCTAAAAGCAGAATCAGACGAAAGGAGAATAAAAGATTATGCAGATTTTTGACGATTCATACAGCACTTGGGTTTCATGCCTGCATTATTTATAGCATTACTGCTACTAGTTGGGCTTTTTATTTAGTCAGGCAGGCAGATGGCCTGCTAATAACTTTGACTTTATGGCCCAGTGGGTGTCTCTCTTGATGGGAGATGATTTCTAGAAGGAGATGGGAACTTCATGCAGAATTTTTTTGGGGGGGGGTGGTGGAATGGGAAAGCTATTGGAACTTGCATGGGGGCTTCCTGTCCCCGCGCCTAAGGTGAAGGCCATGGTGTGATCCATGTATTTATCTTGCTTGTTAGACCTCACTTGGAATCTTGTGTCCACTTATGGACACCACAGTTCCAGAAGGAGATGGACAAGCTGGAACATACCCAAGAAGGGGAACCAAGACATTTGAAAGTCTGGAAAAGAAACCTTCTGAGGAACAGCTTGGGGAGGGGGATATGTTTAGCTCAGAAAGAGAAGATGGAGAGGTAATATATAGTGTGGTTTGCACGCCGTTAACTCGGCAGAAGAAGAGGAAAAGAGCAAGTAGAATCTTGTCTTTCCAAGGAGGGAAGTATTCAAACCCTGATCTTCCAGAGTTCTAATCCAACACTCAAACCATTACACAGTGCCCAGATCTCAGGGAGGGCGAAATGCTTGTGCAAGCCAGCACGGTTCAGTGGTTTGAGTATCGGACTATGATTTTGGAGACCAGGGGTCAATTCCTCTCTTGGCCATGGAAACCCACTGGGTGACCCTGGGTGTGTCACAACTCTCAGCCCCCAAAAAACCTGTGATAGATTTGCCTTAGCACACCCATAAGCTGGAAATGACTTCAAGCCACGCAACTACAAGCAGTGCTTGTATCAAGGGAAGGCAGCAGGATCGACCCTACCATTGGGCAAAGGGAGATGGTTGCCATAGGTGCTGGAGAGTGATGTGGCAAGGTGGTAGGCGGTAGAATTGTCCTGTCTCTTTGTTGTCATGTACTTTCAAACAGACTCCAACTCAGAGGAACCCTCTCATAGGACTCTTTTTTTTTTTTTTGCAAGATTTATTCCAGGTAGGGTTGCCTTTGCCTCTGGCTGAGGCTGAGAGAGTACGGCTTGCCCGAGGTCAGCCAGGGATTTGAACTCTGGCCTCCTGGAGTCCTAGTCCAGCACTCAGACTGCTATACTACATTGGCTCACAGCCAGTAAAACTGTTTAATCGTGGGCAGAGATTACTATTCTGTTACTCTGTCATTTTTGCAAACGGCATGTCTAGCCTGAAACCAGAAACGGTAGCTTGAGACGCTTCATGGATAAAGGGAAAGCGTGCCTCCCCCTCCCCTTTCCAAAGGCAGGAAAGGGGAGGGCTGTCTCTCTTTCAGATCACAGAGGATCTGTTCAATTTCCCTGCCAACGCCTCCAGTGTTGGGGTTTGTCTTCAAATGTGCCAGCTCTCTCTCTCTCTTTCTGTCTCTGCCACCCACTCTGTTTTCTTAAACTTCAGCAGCAACATGAATAAAAGTTGCATAACATGAGCTGTCCTTTCCACGCTTGGGTCTTCTGCCTTTTCTCCCACCCACCTCGCTTTCCGACACTGGGTAGAAAGCGTGGGTCCAGACTGGGATGAATGTTGGATCCCCGCATACCTCCAACTGCCCCGATTTGCCCTCAGCGATCCCACTTTCCCAGCTGCTTTTCAAATGTCCCCGTTTCTCTCTTCTCCCACTTTCCCCCTTTGCCTTCATTTTACTTCAATTGCTGCAAACTGAGTTCCTAGTGCAACAGTAGTTTGCACTGCATTAATTCTGCAGGCAGAAGAGGAGAGGTGGGTTAGAATCTTGCCCTTCCCAGGAAGCCCAGACAAAAGCCAACTGCTGCAGTCTTTTCTAGCTTTCCTATTCCTTCTCATGAATAACTTTTGCCCTCTTGACTACACATATCTCAGGTTTCATTTGTGAAATTTTGGAGGGCATGTCACTGCCAGTAGGCCAGTATTTGCATCTTCCCTGTGCAGGTGGGAGCTGATGGAGACTAAACTGAAGAAAACAGCATTTCCCCTTGCTTTCCAGCCAACACTTTATTGTAGAAGATCCTTGCAGTAAAATGCATGGAGAAGTACCATTCTATGAAAGGAAAATATGAGGTTAATGCAGCTGATTGTCTTGTCTCCAAGCACAGGGTGCAGAGGGAGATTTGGCTGGACTCAGAAGGTGGTTCTGATCCAATTTCAGGGGCCCAGCAGGTGCTTTGAACAGAAATATATAAAGGCGGCAGATACAATCATTAATCTCCATCTTGCTTGGTAGGGCCCAAGCGGCACAATGCAATAAAACCGTCCAAGCTTCTTCCTTAAGATATCTACTGTGATTTGGTATTGCTTCTAATAAAATGAAAAACATGGAGAACATGAGAAAGCCTTTAACTGGGCCAACACGTACATTTCAGCTTTTTGCTGAAACACATTTTGCTGCTAACTGGGAGTTTTCCTTTTGGGTCAAGCGGGTACAGCCTGGGAATATTACTTTTGGAGAATACAGCTCCCAGAATCCTTCAGCCAGCTGGGCCGCTCATCATGCTGGCTTGGGGATGCTGGGGCTTGTTGTCCAAGCAAATAGCTTTCCCAGACTCTGGCTGCAGCAGGCCCATGAAGGCCGATGCTACTGCAGAGATATTTTGTTGTCTTGGACCGAATCTGGCCTCACTTACTTCTTTAAGAGGGCCCATTTGTTTGTTTGTTTTATATTTCCCCTTTCTCCCAAAAGACCCAAAGCAACCGCTGACGGTGGATTAAAACACGATACAACAGCAAAGCTGAGATTAATGTACTCAAATTTTGTCTGAAGGCATCTTCCTGCACGCTTATTCTGTGTATCGCAAGCCAGGTAGTAAACTCTTTTAAGAAGGAAATAGATGGATTGTTTTAGAGCCAAGAAGGTCAGACTATATGACCTTTTGAGCTCTCTCTCAGTTTCCATTCTTCTCTGGCAGTCTAAGCCTTCTTTGAAGAGCAGCTCTCTCCCTCTCCCTCTATGAAGGGGAATTTGGTAAACAAGACCTTTTTTTTTTTTTTCCTTTTTCTTCTCCTCAGGACCCTTAGAACATTTGACATTAACTAGACCCGAGGTGATTAAGTGTTATTGGTCAATTAATTAATTTTATTTTTTTTTTTTTATATATATATATATATATATATATATATATATAAAATAAAAAAGCCCCTGGTTTCCCAGGTGACAAAGAAATCCAAGTTGCTTGGTTACCACGATGCCCCAGTTGCCCGGGTTACAAAGATGTCCAAGTTGCCTGGGTTACCATGCCAGGTTAATGAGATGCCCAGGATGTACCAAGCACTGTGGGAAGGCCTAGTTGCCAAGAGGTTCCAGTGCGCCAAGGCAGGCTGGCAGCCTGTGCCACACAGAAGGCCACGCTCCCCTTCTTTCTGCCTCACCCTCCCAGGGAGGCCAGATTCCCCCGGGGGGCCTTGAAGTTCATGCCGCCAGATGCAGAGGGAGTTGCCCAGGTGCCTGTGCCAAATCGCCTTCCCCCTTCTCCTCCTCGGCGCACGTCAGGTTGCCCCTGGCAACAGCATCCCCTGGAGGGAAGGTGGGACCTGGGTACCAGCCTCAGGCTCCCCCAGCCCCACCCTGTCCCGCCCTCCAGCCTGGCAGCCAACCAGAGGGACGTCCTCCGCCGCCCTTCAGGCTTCGCGTCCAATGACATGCCTCCGGAGGCGGGGTCGGAGGGTGGGCCGCCCCGCCCCCCGGGCTGAGGGGGCGTGGCTCCATCCCCAACCAGCTCTGGCTTCTCGCTGGTGGAGGGAGGTGGAAGCAACGCCTGGCGTCCGGGATTCTAAGTGCAGGAGGAGGAGGAGGAGGAACAACAGGTAAAAAAAGGGAAGGGAGAGACTTTTGGTGCGTTTTGGAGCCGGAAAGCAGCCCTTCAAACGGTCTGATGGGGGGCTTTCTATGGGGTCTCCCCGCCCAGAACATGAACAGCCAAGGGAGCAGCTCTCCCCGTCAATAACATTTTGATTTTTGGGGGAAAGAGCTGACATGAGGAGGCGCCGAATCCCGCGGGCGTGAACGGCACCGGCGCGTATTTTGTTAGCTAAGCGGGGGAAAGAAGGCGTTTGCGAACACTTTCTGCCTTGGAACCTGTTCGCTCCGCTCTCTGGGCAAACTTCGGCTGCGTTGGGGAGCCTGGATTTGCCAGCAAGCGCCTTTCTGTGGTGCGTCAGAGCCGGCGAGGGTTTTCCCTGATCTTTTTTCCCAGCAACCTGTTGTTTATTCCTTTTGTCCTTTTTCGGACGGGGGAACCTGTTGTCCGATGTGCAAAGTTCTTCAGGGTTCTTTTCTGTCCAAGGAAAGGTAGATTTCGGGGGGCGAGGTGAAGGTAGAGTAGGTGTGGCTGCCAGAATGAAATTCAAAGAACAGAGGAGGTAAGCAGGGGGAGAGATCCGAAAAACCGTCCCAAGCCGTGGATGCTTGTTATTCAGACTGTGGTTTGGAGAGGAGGGTTTGTCTGTTGGAGGCAAGGAAGTTTCTAGGGAAAGCTCATCACGTCTTTTATTTTTTGGATTTCGGTGGTGTCAGCTGGCTGGTGCAAGCGGGGCTGGCTGCATGAAAAAAGGGGACCAAAGCTTTTATTCTCTGTGCAGAGGAAGGAATGTCAAGCAAGCGACATGAGCTGAAATCCCCTCTTCTATACAAATGTTAAAGGTGCAGGAGTTCTGCCTCCTTTTCTATGTGTTTCCCTTAATCCAAACTGCGTGTGGAGGAACTGAAAAGGAGGGGAGAGGGTCCAGTCTATGGTGGCCATATAAAAAAGAGAAGAAGGCTCCTGAACTTAAGGCCATTTATGTGGAAGAAAGAATTTCAGCAAATGGAGCTTGGAGAACAGAGGGGTAGTGTGGGTTTTGGGGTGGCTGCAATGACTAGGGTACAGAATTTGGTAGTTCACTGCTTGTTTGCACCAGCTTGCTTGTAAACAGGTTTGTTTACAACCTGTGTCGGGACTCCTGGATTCTCAGTGCAAGTCTCAGTGACTCGAAATATACAAATTTGATTTAACCTTTTCTTCAGTGAGCTCCCCACCTGCTAGGACTGTCAGAGTTGAAAGAATCCAGGGCTTCCTCCTCTTGTGTCCAGAACTACCTGGGCTGATTTGTGTTTGAAGGTTTTGTGTTTTTTTTTAATGTGGGGATATTTATCTTTTGACTCTCTCTCAGTTGCCACTCCCCCCTCCTCTGTCCCTGAGAAAGATGGCCTAATGTTAACGCCCCATGCTTGGAAATTCCAGGTTGAGTTTCCAGATCGCTCTTGTGTTTTGAAACACTAATCTCTTTAAGAAGTATATGAGCCTTAACTGTCTTGCAATTGCTTTTTTGCTCTGCTGTGGAGTTTTAAGTTTGACATGGCTCGCAGGTGATCTTTTGTGCAGCACATCTTAATCTGATGGAAGGATCGGTGTGGATCCTGACCTTGAGTGCCACATTTCCAAAAAACAGTATGGAAAAAACAAATATGTGTGCTGAAATGCACCATCAAAAACAATGATAGTGGATACAAATCTATATGGCAGTGTGTGAGACTGCAAGGTTTGATAGCAACTAGGGAAGAAGTAAGCTAACGCTTCCCTTTTTTTTTTTATAGTTTTGGCTATGTGATGGATGTAAAGCTCTTTCAAACACTGGCACTACATGGTCAATAACCTGTACACTGGATTCTCTTTCTTTCACTGTTGCAGACCAGTGAAGCTTGTTGTTTATAACCAGGGCCTGGGAGAAGGGGTGAGGTCTCTTGGGACCCCTCCTGATAAGCTGAGACCCCTAAAAGAACTGCAAGTTCTTCCACCAGGCCCTTTAACAACATTATTCTCTGTGTTCTTTCTCATCCCATTTGCTGTTTGCAATGCATCTGTTATGTCTGGATTGGTCAGCCCAACCCAAGCCAAGTGCCTCTTAACTAACTGGAAAATTAGAGTGGTTTGCAAAGTGATGTGTGGACCTTTGCCATATTTTTATGCCCGGTTGAGAAGTCCAGGGAAACTGAAGGTAGTAGGTGGTCATGGGGTGGAATATTGGGACTATTTTGGGTCCATTCTCCTTGAAGCCTTGTAGGACAAGACAGAGAGAGGTGTGGATGAATGGGTTGATGGATGATCGACTCTAAGGAGAGCCTGCGGTTGAATGAGACCAACTGTTTAATCCTGTTTCCAACTGGAGTTGGCCCAGAAAGATGATTCCAGGCATAAATCTTTCCAATTCCCTTTCTGATCTGCTGTATCAGCCACTAACACATTGTATGGGAGTGAACTGATGAGTTAAGTGGTTGCATGAGCATTGTAGCTAAGTGAACCCTTGATAAAATGGCATTCTCTATTTTTTTTTCACCCACAATTACAAGGCTGCTCAGTTCATTCAGGAGAATTGCATACTCGTGTGCATTTGAAGTTACCAAGAGAGAGGCACTTAAGTCCTCCACGTTTCCGAGGGTGTCTGTCAGATAATTTGATCTTGCATTGGTGTATTGTGGCTCTCCAAACCGTAGCAGGTCTTGAACTGGTGGCTTTTGAGAGTATTAGATGGGCACCTTGTCTCAGAGGCTTGACTTGGACCATCAAAGAAGCCACTTAACACAGCAATAAGCTGGAGGAAATTGCATAGCACTCTCTGATGAAAGAAAACCCATTTATACCATGGATAACTAATACATGAAACTCAAATGGCCGCAAAAAAGGTTCGGTGTTGAAACTAAGTGTGATTGCCACAGCTATGTGAAGCCTCCATGTTCAGGGGCAGTGTACCTCAGAGTTTGATCAAGTTTAAAAAAAACCCTACAGTTTCCACAGTTTCTCAGCCAAGATGGGCCAGTGGTCATGCTCCTGGATGGTTGGATTCTGGGGGCTACAGTCCAGAAAAGCCACTTTCCCAAGTACTGTGCAGGACCACATTAATATTTGGTCTGATCCAGAATTTTTCATCTTACTTCACTTATGAAAGCATCCAGCTCTGGTAGTTTAGCAACCCAGGCAAGTCTTCTGAGCCGGAATTAGACTTTTCATAGCTCCCTTTGGGCCTAAACTTGATAGGAGCAAGACCAGCTTCATGACCTGGTTGTAGAATTATAGAATCATAGGGATGGAAGTATCACAAGGGCCATCTAGTCCAACTCCAGCTTAGGGAGCTGAGTCTGTTTAGCCTGGAAAAGAGAGAAGTTAAGAAGGGGCATGATAGTCATGTTTAGATATTTGAAGGGGTATCGTGTTGGAAATGGAGCGAGCTTGTTTTCTGCTGCTCCAGAGACGAAGACACAGAGCAATGGCTTCAAACTTCCAGAAAAGAGATTCCACTTAAACATCAGGAAGAACTTCCTGATGGTAAGAGCAGGTCAACAGTGGAATATGCTGCTGCCTCAATGGAGTATGATGGAGTCTCCTTCTTTGGAGGTTTTTAAACAGAGGCTGAATGGGCTTTTGCTGGGGGCGCTTTGGTTGTGAATTTCTGCATGGCAGAATGGGGTTTCTTCCAGCTCTTCTATCAGTCTACAATCCTATGACATTACTGGTGGGCAACTGTGGAACACAGGGGGCCACTTTAGCCCTCCAGGAAACCTTGCAGGGCCAAACCCTCCATCATACCTGATCCCATGGGGGCGCAAGGGGCTCGTATTGTGGTGGAATTGTCCTCCAAGCCCCCCCCGACACAATTTTTGCCATTTCAGAGCAATTGAGGTGGGCATGAAACAGCCCTATGGGCCACACACAGCCTGTGAGCTGCACATTGTCCCCCACTGCTAGAGGTAGATTTCAATAAAGGGTAGCCAAGTATCTGAAAATATAGCCATGCAAAGTTGTCCTCTGTTTGCCCTACATTCAAACGTTGGATGGGTTGTAAAGAATAATTGATGGCAGGCTTTTATTTTTTTTCTAATGTTGCAATAGGAGATTCTCCTGCCATGTAGCGAGAGAATATGAGCACATCGTTTAGACCCATGGCGCTCGCCATTGGTGCCGCATGGAGCCTCTAAGTGCAGTACATTTGGGGTGAGCACAAAGAGGGAAATCAATGGGTGATTTGCAGTGGATTGGCAAGGCCTGCTGACTTTCCATTGTCTAACAATAGCGCCATTAAAGAAACTCTCCCCTCCCCCCCAAAAAAAACTACTCAACCCAAATGACCTGGCTGAAAAAGAACACTCGGGAAGGAAAACCAGGAATGGATTTTAAAGAATGTCAGATTAGGGTTGCCAGGTCAGGACCATTCCAAATCCTGAGAGTTCAGGGCCAAAACCTGAGACCTGGGGAAGACCCTATGGGATATCGTAGGCTTATCCTCCAACATTTCACAGAAGAAAACTGGGACCTCTGTGGCCAAGCCACGTCAGAGTGCGGTCGAGGCGGCCAGAGGTATTCATAAAGAAGAATGCCCAAGCTGGGAGAGGCTGTAGCAGTTTGCTTTGGCCCTGAGCCTCCTGGGAAGGGCAAGACTCTGCCTCCCCTCTCCTTTCCCCTCTGCTGAGTTAACTCCTTTTGCACTTTGAACTCAGTTTGCAGCCATGGAAGTAGGCTGAGGGCAAAGCAGGAATTGGGGAGCAAAACTGGGTTGTTTTAAAAGCAGCTGGAAAAAAATGGGATGACAGAGGATTAATCTGAACTGTCTCTGCCAAAAACTGGAACATTTGGGAGGTATGTGTAAAAGGCTGGCCATGATGATGCTACAAGGGTGATTGATGCCATAGTGGTCTTCCCTAGTGATGTAATTAAACATCAGTCCCATCAAGCATTAATCAGGGGCCATTTCTGCACTAGACTGTTGTAGTGCTATTATCCCACTATTTAGGACTCTCCCCGAAACTGCAAACCCCAGGATTCCATAGGATGTTGAAAGTAGAATAACAGCACTATAACAGTCTAGTGTGGAAATGCCTACAGTTGCACAGAATATGCCATTCACGTAAAAATGCAACAAGTCTAGCAAATGAGGAAAATCTATTTGTGCTTATACAGTTTTCAAGGCAGCGTTCTCACCCTGAGCTTCCAGCAGCAGTCCCTGTGGATTGGTCCAGCCCCTGAGATCTGGAAACCCCACACGTGTTCATCTCAGTTAATAAAGTAGATACGTTGGTGACATTTTTTAGTAGAAAATTTGGTACTAATCGTAAGAGCAGCATGGAAAGAATATGGATAGGTTCCTACGCCACAAAAAGGATGAGAAAGTCAAATCCTACCCTCTCTTTATCTTAACGTAATAATTTTATCCTAACTCCCACCCCTCTGGAACCATTATTAGGTTCATTTGAGGGCTGCCATAATTCAGAAGTGACTTGGACACAACACTCCCACCCCCACGGTCTGGCTGCTCTCTTGCTTTAACAACAGCTTAATGTGAACACATGGATATATGCAGCATTAAGCGGCATGAATGAACACCTGTACTGCGGTTTAAGGCAGAGGAGCATAGCTTCGTTGAGAAGTTGGCAACCTCAGCATCCAGCCCAGTGTCCTATTTCTAGCAGTTGGCAATGTCAAGGTTCCTCCCGGTGGGAATTGTGAGATGGTGGTAGAGGGAATCTATTGTAATGAAATTATCCCTGCTGTCAGTGCCAGAAGAGATCTAGCTGAAAGGTTAATGCAGCGAGAAGGAATGCTGGTGCAAAGCAATACCCCTTCGTTATCTTTCGGGGATTGAGCATTCCTGCTTAATGACTTGGAGGACTCCAGCCTCTAATGCAGCTGAGACCCCTCTCCTTTTCCAGCTCTTTCCTCCCTCCCCTGCCTCCGAAAGAGGCTCCTCCGTTTCAGAGAGATGAGTCACACCAGCCAGCCTTCTTCAGTCAGGTTTGCTGCCAAGCTTTTAGTCAGTTGTGTTTCACCAGAGCGCCAGCGTGGTGTAATGCTTTGAGCCTTGGGCTGTGACGCTGGAGGCCAGAGTTCAAATCCCTGCTCGGGCATGGAAGCCCACTGGGTGACCTTGGGCAAGCCACACTTTCTCAGCCTCAGAGGAAAACAAAGAGAAACCCCCCTCTCAACGAAGGGAAACCCGTGCCAAAAGAAAACCGTGATAGCTTTGCCTTAAGGTTGCCATAAGTCAGAAACGACTGGAACAGGAGCGTGTTTCGTGAGGGGCAGATCCTTGGCGGTGGTTGAAGTGAGTCTTGGCAGGAGTGGCCCTGGCTGGCCTTCCTGAGTGGCTGGGCAGTCCTGGCCAAATTGGGACAGGTAGAGAGAGTAGGCACCAGAAAACATCTGTGCATGTGTATGCGTGCACACTCTTCTCATATATGCACACTCAGTGCATGGATGCACACATAGGCCATTTCCGCACGAGACTGTTATAGCGCTATGATTCCACTTTCAACAGCCTATGGAATCCTGGGGTTTGCAGTTTCGGGAGGGGCCGGGCGGCCCCTCCCGAAACTGCAAACCCCAGGATTCCATAGGCTGTTGAAAGTGGAATCATAGCGCTATAACAGTCTCGTGCAGAAATGGCCGTAGACATGTACTTACGGTTTAAAGGGAGATGGAGTTCTGTTCTGAAGCAGATTTTAAAAGGGTGTTGGGAGAATTTTTTTACAGAGTAGTCAAATATCTAAAGAATGCTCCAATTTGCCACAGCCGGGTGGAAATGGAAATTTGGGCCCAGTCACTCTCTAGGGAGGCATGAAGATATGGAAGGAGGCCCTTCTCTCTCTCTACCCTATTCCACCCACCCCCCATTTCCAAACACCTATGAGTAATTCTCAGGAGCGTCTACAAATTTACCAGCTCCGGCGTTCTTCACACTGAATCACTCTAAACCAATTAGCAGGTACACAGTGAGGCTCGAGTATTTTGGCTTAATTAAAAAGAGAGAGGAATAATAACTTTGCTGCCGTTATTATGAAGAATAAAACAGAAGCATCCTTTTAAGATGAAGTGCTTTTAAAAAAACTACGACAGCAAACATTTAGATATATCTACAAGCAATTCTAGACCATAGCGACAGTTGGAATATATCTACAAAAAGGCCGTTAAATCTTGCATGCCCTCCAGCATTTCAGAGATGAAGACCAGGACGTGTGTGGCCAGCAACATCAGGGCATGGTCAAGATGGCAAAAGTTATTACCGAGGAAGGACAGAAAAGCTAGGAGAAGCTGCAGCAATTTGCTTTTGCCTGAGTCTACAGGGAAGGGCAAGATTCTGCCTTCTCGTCTCGTATGCTCCAACATTTCACAGATGCAAAGTGGAATGCAGGCGACCAAGAAACGTCAGTGCAGTCGAGATGGCAAAAGTTATGAATGAGAAAGAATATGCAAGCTAGGAGAAGCTGAAGCACATTGCTTTTGCCTGAGTCTTCTGGAAAGGGCACATTTTCTGCCTCCTCTCTTCTCTTGTTCTTTTCCTTGGGAAATGCAAAAAAATAGCTCCCCATTAATTCACGATTTTACTTACCATACTTCCAGTCTCTCTGCACACTGACACAACCCCCAGTCCCTCCCCTCTGTGACTGCCTTTTGGCTCCCCACGGAGGAAAGAGAGTTCTGTTGCATCTTCTCCTCCTCCTTTTCTTTGCAGTTAAAAAATAAACACACGCAAGCTCCTATTTTTAATATGCGTTAATTTCTGCCGACAAAGTAGAACAACAGAAGGTGGACGCAAGGGGAGATCTTGGGAGAAGGAGGTGGCATTTCTTAGATCCAGCTGCACTTTTCAAGTGTGATAATGATATGCTTTAGGGCAGCTGAAGAATCATATCACAATGGAGGAAGAAAAGGAGATGGGGGTGCTGCAGCAGCTATGGCAGAATTAATGCAATCTGGGTTTGACTCCTCCTGGGTATGAATGTTAATCAGAAGAATAACAAATCGGCTCCAACCAAGGCATGGTGGATGAAGGAAGAATATACTTCTGGTGTCCACAGACAAAGAGTCCTTTGTGTCTTGGAGGCTGACTGAATTTGCTGTGTCCTTGCATTGTTCCTGCAAGAATTTGCTTGACCAAGAGCCTAAAGTGATGTTGGCAGATACTCTGTGATCCTTTTGGAAAGCAGCTGGTAGGATGTGATGCAGAAACCTGCCTCTCTTTTGTGATGCTATTGGAATAGTTTTAGTTACTTTTCTAATTACAAGACACAGTGGTCTCAGTACTTTGATTTTGCAACGAGAATAGAGCCTTGTGGTGCTCCAATGGGTTTCCCCCAACTAACTCAAAAAGTGGCTATTTCAGTTACTTTGGGGATGATGAGAAAGGAGTTGTTTTTCTAGAAAAAATGTAAATAACTGCCTTTTAGACCTTGCAACCATAATGGTAACAAATCACTTTTTAGAAATAACTTTCCAGCCTCTGCATGGAGCTGCACTGGATAAGTATCTGTGCTTTCTCAGAAAGTCCATTTCTTTCCTTTGCAGTGGTCTTTCCTGGGAGGCGAGGAGGTGTTGGAGTCATTCATCGAAGACCAGACTCCCCGCTTGGCTGTTCCCCATAGGATCCCAAGATGGCAGCCAACGGCGTGGCGGGACCCGAGTTGGGAGGCCTTGAAGAACGCATCCACCAGGTTAACATTGAGGTAGGGAGAATTAACCTCTGATAGAATGGGGTTGCTGAACTAAATGGGATTTGGGTCCAATGGTCCATGGTAAATTAGTTTGCGATTAGCTAGAGAGGAGGCTGCAGTCTTAAGAAGCCATCCTGGTTTCCCGAACAGGGAGCTTGGAATTCCTGCAGGAAGTCTCGAATATGCCTCTAAGACTCAGAACCTATAGAAGAGGCACCAAAACCTTGTCATTTGCTTGCTGCTACTGTTGCATTTGTGTTATTTGTCTCCCCTCTGCAGTCTTTGGAGAGCACCCGGCGGATGCTGCAGCTGGTGGATGAGGTAAGAAACCCACAAAGTGCAGGAATGAACGGATTCAGCAGCTAGCCAATGACTGTGTCCTGCCCTTTTAACTCCCTTAGTCAGACTTGGCTTCCATTTATTGGTCTCAGTAGCCCATGACCAGGAGATGGGGTACAAGGACTTCCTTTTGACTCTTTTCGGTGTCAGAAGATGGCCAACCTTCAGCTGCAGTAACCCATCCCTTTTCAAGGGCTGGCCAAAAAGTTTGTCTTCCCTTTGGAGGGGAGGGGGCTTTTTTAAAAAAAGGCATTAACCCTGGAATGTGTGGCGTCAGGGGATATTTGAGAAACCTCTAAGGCTAGGCTAGGGGACTGTCTATTTTTTCCTCTAACAAGTCAGGGATCTGTACCATATTTTTGCCCATTAGCTGCAACTGTTCCTTTCTTTCCTGGAAACTTGGCATGGGCCAGCATCCCTTGGCTTGTGAGATGGCACCGCTCTACAGATCACCACTTTCAGTAGCACTGCCTAGCCAGCATGGTCAATCGTTGGGGACATTTGGAGATCTGTAGTTTTAGACAGTTATCTTTTTTGAAAAAAAGCTCAGTAAAGGATACATTTTGGAATCTGTTGGGAATTATTCCTCTATAGCACCTTTTTGGGTTCCTTCGTTCTCTGGAGTGATATCTTTTCAACCCCAGAAATAATGCAGGATGGAGTTTAAAGCGTTTGTCTGCTTTTTTTCCCCTCTTTCAAACAGAGCAAAGATGCTGGGATTCGAACTCTAGTCATGCTGGATGATCAGGGAGGTAAGGTGTGAAACTTAATGGCAGAACTTGCACTCAGTGTAAGAATATCTCTTTGTTTTAGATTTGTAACCATGAATATGCATTCAGATCATCAGTCTGGTCGGGGGGAGAAGAATGTCCCGTCATTGACTCCCCTCTTCCACAGCTTGAAAAATTTGTATTTTGCTACTTCAAGTTAATTCTGGTTGATTCTTTCTCCTGGTGTGAGTCTTGGAACCAAGGTTTTTCATGGCTGCGTGTCTTCTGTCTCTCCCTGCTCAGAGCAGCTGGACCGAATTGAGGACGGCTTGGACCAGATTATCCAGGACATGAAAGAGGCCGAAAAGAACCTCACAGACATGGCCAAATGCTGCGGCCTCTTTGTCTGTCCCTGTGCCAAGTAAGTCCCTCTGTAAAAAGATCAGAAACACCTTTCTGGATTGGACCAAAGTGGGTTCCCTCCTCTTCCTCTTGTTGCTCCAGGGTAGTGGTAGTAGTTGTGTATTTATTTAGTTAGCTTATTTCTCCCTCTCAGCCACTGTGGCACCAGGATTCACCCTCCACTCAAGGACCACGCATTGAATATATGGGTTCTGGTTGTAATTGAAAAGGGGGAGATGCCTGGATTAGCAATTTCATTTATATCCCATTTCTTTCCCCGGAGCTGAGACTAAGGCCCTTTCCGCATGGCATTTTCCATGTGAAAGGGCGCCTGGAGCGTTGCGCGATTGTGAGGAGCAGTCTGCACAACGCACTCACAATCGCGCAATGCTCCGGGGGCCAGCAGGCACCGGTTGTGCACCTTTTCGTTTTCGGCTAGAAGCCAAAAATGGTGCGCGATTGTGCATTGCTCCCGGGCCCTGCGCACACTTACGTAGCGTGCGGAGCCTCCAGAGCCACGCCAGTCACGCTTCCTGCCCCAGCGCAGCCTGGGAAGGAAGAGGCGGGGCTCTTGCACGAGCGGGCAGCTGGTGCGGAGCCGAAGGACCCCCAGACGTGAGAGCCTCTCGCCGGAGGCTGCTCGTGCGATCCCCACACCCCAGCGTCAGAAGAAGGTAAGGTGCGGAAAGGGCCTAGGAGGACTCTGGGAAGTTGATGGCCTGGTCTAGGAAAGTTACCTTTTTGAACCACACCTTCCAGAATCCTGTGAGCCCTTGAGGCTCTCCTGGAGTGAAGCTCCAAGCACTATCAGATGCTGCATCTTGTTTATGCTCGTGTGTTCTTTCTCTCTCTTTTTTTTTTTAAACCTTGAAGGTTAAAGAGCTTAAAAGCCATGGAGGCCACTAAAGCATCCGCCAGCAATGGCCAGGACCAGGTGGTCTCTCGGCAACCCTGCATGGTGGCTGATGGAAATCAGATGATGATGAGTGGACCTTTCATCCAGAGGTAGGGAAAGAAAGAAGCAGGAGGGAGGGAGCTGAGCAGCCATGGTGCCGGCTGAGGATCATGGGAGTTGTAATCCCACACATTGAGAAGGTCAGGGTTGGGCGAAGCTAGAGGGTTAGATGATTCGTCTTTCCTTCGGTTCATAGAAGGTATTTCTTTTTCATATGGCAAGAGATCTGAGGGCAGCCTCCACTGTGTTTGTTACATTTCAAGATTCCAGGAAAGTATTATTAATTTATTGTGCTTTTGGAAGCACACCAACAGGAGTTAGCACACAGTATAGAAATAGTTTTAAAGGCATAGGACTCCATCTTGTGAAGAGTCCATCTTGGCACTGGTCGCTCTTTTTCCCCAGATCCATGGGTACATGTGTTTGTTCTTCTTCCTTCAGGATAACAAAAGATGATGTGGAGGAAGAGATGGAGCAGAACCTGAGTCAGGTAGACAGCATGCTGAGCAACCTGCGTAGCATGGCCGTAGACATGAGCAACGAAATTGACGTACAAAGCAAGCAAGTGGACAGCATTAAAGAAAAGGTGAGTGAGGCACACGACTGGGATGGCGGATCGGTTAGGACACGGCAACAAAATATTTGTTCTTGTTATTTGCTAGCAAGTCAACTTCAACTTAGGGCAATGCTATGAAGGAGAGATCTCTAAGAGTCCCGGTCCACCACTGCCTGGGTCAGGTCTTCCAAACTCAGGCCATTTCTGCACTAGACTGTTATAGCGCTATTATTCCACTTTCAATATCCTATGGAATCCTGGGGTTTGCAGTTTAGGGAGGAGCCTCAAAGGCCATCCTCAAAGGCCCCTCCCTAAACTGCAGACCCCAGGATTCCATAGGATGTTGAAAGTGGAATAATAGCGCTATAACAGTCTAGTGCAGAAATGGCCCATGTTTCAAATGACTTATTCTCAAAATGATCCCTTCTCTAGTCTGGCCTCAGTCTTAAAACAGAGACAGGGAAATGCTGGAGTTGGAGAGCACATTTGCTTCCCATGGGATTTTGGCAGGCTGTACCCCCCTCCCACATGTACACTATTGTCCCTTGGAGTTTAAAAAAGCTGCATAATTTTTCTCCCTAACTACATAAAGGCGCTTGTGTTTTTTAAGAACCACAATGGGTGTGTGTGTGTGTTGCAGGCTATTTGGGTTTTATTTATTTATTCAATTTATACCCCACTTTTCTTCTTCCACCCAGCTCAAGGCTAGTAGAAGCCATTTTCTAATCAGTATGTGAAAAAAAGGCCTCTCTTGAGCTTGTAAGACCCCAGGGAGCCCAAAAATGTGCTGAATTTCCCCCAAGTGCTTCCGGATGTGGGGGTGGTGGGTGACCCCAAGAGGACCCCGGGGGACAGATGTGGCCGAACAGACAAACTGTCCCGACCTTTGCCTTAAGCGGATCGATGTCTTGGGCAGCCCATTCTGTAGCTATTTCTCGCTGCACCGCCAGGGGGCTCTGTTGCTTCGTGCCAATCCGGGGATCCTTCTGTGAGATTACATTTACACATAAAAGCTAAAGTGGATAAATAAAAACTGTAATTTCTTCTCAGGCCATTGCCAATGTGATCAGCATCAACGAAGCCAACAACCAAACCACCAAGATGCTGAAGAAAGCCTGAATCAGCCTCCTGCCTCCGTACGGCCCTTCAAGATATTCACAACCCGGCTTCTTCCATCCTAACCCCAGAATGGACTGATTCAGACCAAAGCATTTGAAATCCAGTCTCCCATTTTGCAAAGCATCCATTTCCCAAATGAGCATGCATGCTAACTGGTTGCTAAACTGATGACATCTAAATCACCATGAGCTGCTTCTAAGGGCAGTCTTTTGGCCAATTGAGGAGCATTATCTAAAATTACTATTCCTTATGCCTGTCATATGCATGGCAAGATTGTATTCCATTTTCTATAGGAGTTTCTCTATATACCAGCCTTTCTATACACCCAACCTGGTGCCCTCAAGATGCATTGGTTTGCAATTCTCATAATCTTTCAGCGAGCATGGATGCCTGCAGGAGTGACCCCCTGAGCTATGTAGAAAAAAGGTATACTTGGCTTTGTCCCTAGAATTATTTATACTTAGCCTTAAACCCATTGAAATCAGTGGGGCTTAGATCAGCCAACAGCTAAATTAAACCTGATTGATTTCAGTTGGTCTGTTCAAAACGGGCCCTGAGCAGAGCTTGGAATGTTACTTTTGAAAAGGAACTAGTTACTTTACAAGTTGTTCTGATTGCCCAGCATAACTGGTTACTTGTTACTTTTTATAGGGTTCAGAAATGTATGTCACTGAATTTCTCATTGTCAAGAGTTAGTTAGACCTCATCTTGAATACTGTGTCCAGTTCTGGGCACCCCAATTCAAGAAGGACATGGTCAGACTGGAGCAGGTCCAGAGGAGGGCAACCAAAATGGTGAGAGGCCTGGAAGACATGCCCTATGAGGATAGACTTAAAGAGCTGAGTATGTTTAGTCTGCAGAAGAGAAGGTTAAGAGGGGACATGATAGCCATGTTTAAATATTTGAAGGGATGCCATGTAGAGGAAGGAGAAGGCTTCTTTCCTGCTGCTCCAGAGACCAGGACAAGGAGCAATGGATTCAAGCTGCAGGAAAGGAGATTCCACTTGAACCTCAAGAAGAACTTCCTGACAGTCAGGGCTGTCCGGCAGTGGAATATGCTGCCCCGGAGTGTGGTGGAGTCTCCTTCTTTGGAGGTTTTTAAGCAGAGGCTGGATGGCCATCTGTCGGGAGTGCTTTGAGGGTGTTCCTGCATGGCAGGGGGTTGGACTGGATGGCCCGTGTGGTCTCTTCCAACTCTACATTTCTATGATTCTAAGAGGTTACCATTCCTATTACTACTGTGAAACGAGAAAAGAAAAGTAAATGCTCTCTGGTTCCCCCAAGTGGCCAATTCAGATATTGCACCTTGGAAATTCTGAGAAAAAATAGAAATGATATGTCAAAGCAGTCCTCCTTAGCTGCAACACAAGGCAGCGATCTATGTGACTCTTCCTCCTTCTCTTCCCATTGGTAAAGCTATGTTGCTCAGCATGCAAGAGCTCCCAGGTTCAGTCCCCAGTATCTCCAGCTGAAAGTATCAAGTAGCAAGAGGTGGGAAAGATGCTGGAGAGCTTCTGCTGGCCAGAGCAGACAGTGCTAGCCTATATGGACAAACGGTCTGAATCAGACAGAAGGCAATTCACAAATATCCATGTTATACACCTGGGGCCTGGCTTAAATACAGCTTGTCACTGTGAATTTTTGACGTTCCTGTTTTTGTTCGTTATGACTTTTAAAATGTGTGGTGATTAAATGAGGTGTGTGTTTTTAAAAGCGGCCTGCTTCTTAGAGCAAGTGTGAATTTTTTTTTGACCATTTATTTTTTGTATTTAAACAGATCTTGTACACTCATGTCAACGGAAGGAAGGCTTCCTAAATATCTCAAGACACGATTAAGTTCTCTCTTCCCAGGATGTACCATTTTGTTCTTCTCTCTGTTTTTGAAACCCCCCAAAAAGGGGAAGAAGGTGGGATGAATGGGAGAAAAAGAGTATCTTTACTTCGAAATTGTCCCTCTTCCTCTTGCTTCATTCTCACTAGTTCTTCCTGGGTTGGGCGGCCTTGAATAGTTCATAGAGAGAGTAAGCAACACCTATGGAACAAAAATGCAAAAAATGTTCCTTGTGATTCTCACTTGCCTCCATTACTTCCCCTTTCCCCTCTATTTTGACATACGAATTAAATTCTTCCTATTGGGGGCAGCAGTTGAGTAATGCGTAGAAATTAAGGGACAACTAATGACTCCATTAATTGTTCTTGGAGAACAAGAAGAAATCTGTACCCTCCAACATTTCATAGGCCATCTCCGCACTACACTCTTATAGCGCGATGATTCCACTTTCAACATCCTCTGGAATCCTGGGGTTTGCAGTTTCGGGAGGGGCCGGCCGGCCCCTCCCGAAACTGCAAACCCCAGGATTCCAGAGGATGTTGAAAGTGGAATCATCGCGCTATAAGAGTGTAGTGCGGAAATGGCCATAGATGAAAACTGGGAGGTAACAGCCATGCAGTATCACAGTGTAGCAAAAATGGCCAGAGTTGGGACTGAGGAAGAGCGTGCAAGCCGGGAGAAGCTGCAGTAGTTTGCTTTTGCCCGAGCCTACTGGGAAGGGCAGAACTCTTCCCCGCTGTTCTCTCCTCCCTGCATAGTATGAATGGGCCCTTGGAAGGAATAAGCCCAGGCAACACAGGATTGTGTTATGAGCCGTCATTTCAGGATGAGGTTGCGTTAAAGACAACGTCAGGAACACCTCACAGCACTGCCTACATTTCCGTGTCCTCAGAAGCTTGGCTGCCTTTGGAAAAAAAAGGAAACCATTCTGAACAGGGAAAGCCAGCCCGCCTGTTGCCACTTTGCTTGGTTTCGTTTCTCTGTTTGTCTCGCCTGAAAGAGAAGCAACGGGGCTTCTATTTTGATTCCTGTTACGAAAGCAATCAGATATGTTCTTTGAAAAAAAAAATCTATTACACATGCACACCAGTGGCAGTTGTTTTCTCTACCATGTCGCTGGGACACTGAAACCACCGCAGGTTTTCACTAGCTTTAAAGAAGTTCTCCAAAGATCTGTTGAAGGGGAAAGGCTCAGCATTGTGGAGAGTTCCTTGAAACCCTGGATTGAAACCTGGAGTGTATTCACCACCTCCCTGACAGGGGACCTGCCACTGAAATGCACAATCACATTCTGACAACTCCAGGACTTTACTATTAAGACAGAAGTGTCTGTGAGCATCATTTCTTTCTCTAGTTCTTTCTTTTCCTCGTGGCTTGTTCAGATTAAAAGACCCTCCTGCTTGCTTAACGCTAAAAGCAAAGTCAGAGAAATAAGACTTTTCTACCATTTTTCCAATAACACAGCAGAGGAAATACCCATAAAGGAGCTAGTACAACTGAGAGAACAATTTTACATGTATGAAGGAACTGCAGTGCTCCAATTTTTGTGCCCATAAACAGACCTTTTGGGGGATTACAGCTTCCAGAATCCCATAACCAGCAAGGGTATGGGTCAGGCTGGCTGAGGGATTTGGACTGTTGCGATCCTAAAAAGTAAAGGTTTATGGGTTGAACTGGTAGACTAGGGTTCAATTCCCACTTGGCCATGGAAACCCACTGGGTGATCTTGGGTGCATCACACATTCTTACCTCCAGAAATTCCCACAATAGGTCAGGGTCATCATAAGTTGGAAGTGACTTGAAGGCACATAACAACAACAAAGTACAAATCCCAAGTTTCCATAGGATGTTGCTGCGGCAGTTACAATGGAATCTGAGCGCTGTAATTATATAGCGTGTAGGGTTCTCTGTTCCTTTTGTCTTCTCAGTGCAAAAGAGGAACAGACCAACTTACCAATGAGACTTAGTGTCATGGTGAAGCGATACAGCAGGACGTCTGTGGTCCCTCCTTTGATATGGACAGGCAGGCCATTGTCCTCCTAGGAAGAGGTAGGGAGTTCATGCTGTCAGATCATGCCAGGGGTGGACAACTGCCATTTTGGGTAATTTTTAATTTTGTGAGGCAGGGAGAAGGATGGATGCTGGAGAGCTTCAAAAAAAATACCCTTGGAGAGTCACATTTGGCACTTTCCTCACCCTTGTATTAGAGATGCTTGCTCCTGAATTCACTTTGACCTGTAAGACAGGGTCAGGCCAAGCGTGGCTCACCAGCTTGCAAGCCCCATCTGTCCTTGCTAGCCTAGCCGGTGTGATGAATGCTGGGAGTTGCAACATCTGAAAGCCTGCCTTTCACCGGGAAGGCTCTGCCCTGTGTGCTTAACAAATGTGACTGTGGTGGTGGTCGTGGGAATAACACAAAGCCCTGACCTGGAGAACTTGGTTACACCAACTCATAAGCTCCCCAGCCTCATCACAAATTTCCAGCTATGGGTTGTCTGCTGCACATCATCCTTGGCTCAATGGCACCTCTGCCAGGCAATGTTTCTACTCCCTTCTGTGGCTTCTGGCTCAACATTATGTTTGCTAATAAAACAATGCAATGAAATGACTGGATGGGATGGAACGACTCACCTGGAAGAGCTTCTGATATTCTGGGACTTTGTTTTTCATCTGCCGGGTGGGGGCAAAGAAAACTTGGAGGGGTTTTATGCGGGAGGCCTAGAGAAGAAAAGAGAAAGAGAGGAGACCTATAATGGACAATCTCTTTTGCAACATCTCCAAGGAGTAGCAAAGGAAGGCATCTCTCTTCGCTCACATGGCTTGGTTTGTTCAAAGACTTGGAATGTTACTGAAGAAAGTCAAGGCAGGAAATGCAAACGCAGGTTTAGAGCTGAACATTAAGATGATTTACATAATCTTAAGGTAGATGATGAAGACACTGAAATAGTTTGAGATGTTCCATATCTTGGCTCAGTCAATAATCAAAACAGGAAGAAGATTAGGATATGGAAGGGCAGCATGAACGCACATCCAGAGGCAACTCTCTTCTTTGTTCTGAAATGTAACTTCTCAAGACCTCAGGGCAAGTGTGGGGACCAGAGTTTACTTCTACAAGAGCAACCATTTTGTGGTTTGCTATGTTGGCTGAGAGCATTCTGGGAGCTGTAGGCCACAGAAGTAGCTCCTCTAAGCTCTAAGTGCACCTGAGCAGGTAGCAAAGGTATTGGGACTGCAGTCTATCACACACTGAACCCAAATCAGTACAATGCCAGTAAAAGTTATTATGGGATAGGCCCGAGTTGATGGAACGTGGGAGAGTCTTTGCCTCTCACCCTCTGTTCCCTTTCTATATTGGATAAAAAGGGATGTATGCACCATGTCGAGCTACCTTGCAGAGTCATTGTAACATGTTGAAGCCAATTCAGATTGGCCAAGGTTTGCAAATTATATTTCTTCTTTATAAATTATAGTTAGCTGCAAGAATGGGTCTCCCCAGATCTGGCTATGGCAAGCATTTCAACTTCTGCTTCTTAACAAAAGTCCTGATTAAAAGCACCCATGCATGGCAGGCTTTGTCCCACAGGGACCTCAAAGCACATGTGAAACCTGGAGGTGTTGATACACAGAAGCTACCATCTGTCTCTCTTCACCCCCAAATATGTAACCCTCAAAGCCTATGGTACACTCAGATTCATTCCTACTCTTCTAATTTTATATTTTCAAAAGGTGCATTAACGTCCATTTTCTAACTGAATAAACCAGAAAGTGTTATATTTACCAAATACGGCAGAATATCTTGCCTGGGTCTGATCCGCTCACAACTAGCATGATTGGTTTGTTCAGATGTGCAGTGGTCTATCACTCAAGCCATTTCTGCACTGGACCGTTATAGCGCGATGATTCCACTTGCAACATCCTATGGAATCCTGGGGTTTGTAGTTTTGGGAGGGGCCAGCTGGCCCCTCCTGAAGCTGCAAACCCCAGGATTCCATAGGATGTTGCAAGTGGAATCATCGCGCTATAATGGTCCAGTGCGGAAATGGCCTCTGTCCTTCAACTGTCCTGGATGTCTGGCAACCTGACTGTGCAAACGGCTTCCATAGCAAAAGCATTAGGTTGGAAGCCATTGCAAAGCAAACATAACACTTCTGACTGTTTATGTTTGATGAACAGTGATGGCACGTTCATGCTTGTTGCCCCTGGATAACCAATGTGTATGTGTGAGCTGCTCAGAGGACAATAGATCGCATTGCTTTGCTAGCGAATGTGTGGTGAATCATGACATTTGGAACATTTAAGTAATCTAAGTACAAGATGTTATGTGGTGGGGAGTAGAATGAATGGTCTCTTGGTGTACCTGTTGTTGTCATTTCCATCCAAGAATCTAGGCACCAGTGAGATATCATTGGATAATGCAGTGCTTTCCAAGCAGTGTTGCTTTTTGCAACTGTGCTGTTGTGAATCCATCCTTATAATTATCAGAACCTTGGCTTCACAGTCTGCCAGGTCTTAGAGACTGGAGTTTTGGACCTTCATTTTATTCCATCCAAAAATCTAGGAATCAGTGAGATTTTGTGGCGTGTTCCATGTAGTATCACTTTTTGCAGTCCTACCTACAGCAACTTCATTCAGAGGCTTTGCCAATCTGTTTGGAATTGCTCCCAGAGTACCTACCATACATCCTCCAAGATTTCACAGAGGAAAACTAGGACACATGAGGCCAAGAGACAACAGAGTGTGGTCAAGATGGCAGAAGTTATTAATGATTTAAGAATAGATAAAGTGGGAGAGGCAGCAGCAGTTTACTTTTGCCTGAGTTTGCAGGGAAGGATGAGGCTCCGCCTTCTCCTTTCCCTTCTCCCGTGTCGAGTTAATTGAGCACAAACTACCCTGAATTTCAAACTCACTTTGAACTTAGCTTGCAGCAAATAAAGTAGGCTGAGGACAAAGGGAGAAAATGGGAGGAAGAGAGAGAAACTTGGACATTTTAAAAGCAGCAGAAAAAGCAGGAGGACAGATTAATCAGGATTGTCTCTGACAGATAGGACAGTGGGAGGGTACGGTATCACCATTGGAACTCCTACAGTAGTTCTTTTTATCCAGAGGTGCTGAATCTCAGCTTGTTTGTTGCTGTTGCTTGCCTTCAAGTCCTTTCCAACTTATGGCGACCCTAAGGCAAAGCTATCATGGGGTTTTCTGAGAGTGCGTGATGTGTCCAAGCTCACCCAGTGAGTTTCCATGGCTGAGCAGGGAACTGAACCCTGGACTCCAGAATTGTAATCCAGTGCTCAAACCACCATACTACACTGGCTCTCAGACCATTTCCACACTAGCCTGTTGTAGTGCTATGATTCCACTTTCAACATCCTATGGAATCCTGGGGTTTGCAGTTTCGGGAGGGGCCGGCTGGCTGGCCCCTCCCGAAACTGCAAATCCCAGGATTCCATAGGATGTTGAAAGTGGAATCATAGCGCTACAACAGGCTAGTGCAGAAATAGCCTCAATTTGTCGGTCTCAATGTTTCATAATATTTCCCCACTCTTTTTCTTCAGTTCTTCTCTCCCTCTAGAACTGCCACATCTATAAATCAAGCCTTCTTTTTCTCAACTACAGATGTGTCCGGCATATTATGTTCTACATTTTTGTTATTTTGAATCTTGAAGTCCCAGAGGACTTTTACATCACCATTTCCAACACCTTTTTCTGGCCTGTTGTTGTTGTTGTTGTTGTTAGAAACAACCCAAGACTTTAGGACTTCCTTCTTTAAGGAAAATGGAGCCACAAAAGCTGTTGCGAGGTTCTGCCAAGGACAAAGCGCAACGCACTGAATGCACCCCCCTAAATTTTAAGCGTGTTGACCCTGCACTTGCAAGAAATGAGAGGAGCGGCACGGGCAACATGGGGGTGGTTGATCGGTTAAATCTTGTGCCCGGTTTTTCGTTCCAGTCCTCCTAGCTGACACAAGTTTTTGCAACCATATATTTGTTAATTTTGAAAAAGGCACACTAAGCCACAGAGTAAGCCCTTTTGTTAGCACTCAGCCTGCCAGTAAATGATTGATTAGGACTATTGGCCACTCCAGGGGGGAGAATTAGAAATAAGCATGCAGCACAGAGCACCCACACGCACACAAAATTCTCTTTGCAGACAACTATGATTAGTGATTTCCTTCTGCAAGGCGCATAGGAGAAGGGAGGCAGAAGCAGGAGTCGGGGGGGGCCTTTTTACCAGGAGGGATCTCATTTTCTTCGGCCTGATCTTTGCCCTCTTCTTCCTCGTCTGTCTCCTTCACTTGTTTGCCTGTGTTGCCGCTGACCTGCCTTACAAGGGCACTGCGTTACCACCAGAGCACAGGGCGGGCAGTGGAGAGGGACAGGGGTGGGAAAGGCAGTCTGGCTGTTTTTCTTGTCCGGCAGCCAGGAGTAAGGGCAGCAGATGAGTTCAAAACTCAGGACTGAAACTGAAACGCAGAGACAGAAGCGGGCAGATTGAAAAGCCCAGAGCGGAGAGGGTGTTGTGGTATATTTAAGTGTCTCCTTAACCTCACACATCAACTGAGCACCTAGAAACAGAGTTTAGGCGTCCAAAGAAAATGAGCCGGAAAAGTGAGAGAGGGAAGGGGGGTGCTACAAACAGAAGAGGTCTAGGTATGGATGTTTTCAGTGTCTCGCTCTCTGCAGTGCTAGGTATTTGGGGAAAATTTCACCGGAGGGCAGAATTCCTATTTGGGAAGGGAATGTCCTAATTTCCTCCTCGTAGCTACAACCTCCGTGACGTTTGGCAGATGAAAATGGTACCCATGTGGCCAAGCAACAAGAGTGTGATCAAGATGGCAGAAGTTATTAATGAGGAAGAGCAGAACGAGGCGACTGCAGGAGTTGCTTTTGCGTGAGCCAACTGCGAAGGGCAAGACTCTGCCCCATCCTTTCCTCTAGAGGTCAGATAAGTTATTTCTTCTGCAGCTCCCAGAATTCTCCAGCCAACATGGCCAGTAGGTCATGCTGACTGGAGGATTCTAGGAATTGTAGTCCAAAAGGTACCTTTCCCAAACACTGCCCCAAACATGACAGAAGTCGGCCGCTGTGATTTATAGAACCAGTTTCTTGAAAACTGCTAGCTATTTCTACTTTTGCGGGTATGCCAGCCTCATGCCTACTGAGTGTAACTTGGTGGTAGTGATGATGGGATTGGGCATTCTCCTTAGAAAGGCAGCCAGCTGCTGACCCATGCGTGGGATTTCTACCTCCTCTCTGTTCCTCTGATTAACAGTTCTGTGAAGCATGAAAATTTGCATACAGCAACACTTGCCTAAGTTGGTTCCACTGATATGATCACCCTAAGAAAGAGCTGAGAGTCCACAGTGTGGTGCACAGTTTCAGCTGAGCACTGGCTTATTTTGTCTTGCCTTATACAGAAGTGAAACCCTCATTTAAACCACACTGTTTGGCTTTTTGAGGGACAGGCAGCATCAAGTCAAGTAAGTCCACTGCTGATAATGGTAAGAAGAATCCAGGTTTTTACAGCTTACAGAAGCTTACAGGGAGTCGCATTAGATTAAACGTGCTAGCTGGGAGATTCTGGGTGTTGTAATATAAAAAAGCAACTTATTGTTGACTTCTGCCTCTAGTTTGGTATATAAGTACCGGTAGGCAGTGACTCCTGAGAGTTTCCAGCAAATCTCTGTCTCAGTTGTACCTGGAGATGCTGAGGAACTGGGGGTATTCAGGGAGCTGGGTATGTTCGGCCTGGAGAAGAGAAAGTTAAGAGGAGACATGATAGCCATATTCAAATATTTGAAAAGATGTCATATGGAAGATGGGGGCAAGCTTGTCTTCTGCTGCTCCAGAGACTAGGATGTGGAACAATGGCTTCAAACTTCAGGAAAAGAGATTCCACCTAAACATTAGGAAGAATTTCCTGATGGTAAGAGCAGTTCAACAGTGGAATATGCTGCCTTGGGAGATTTTTAAACAGAGGCTGGATAACCATCTGTCAGGAGTACTTGGATTATGTCTTCCTGCATGGCAGAATGGGGTTGGATTGGACGGCCTTAGGGGTCTCTTCCAACTCAATGATTCTAGGACTGCGGATTTTTTTTTTTATTTGCAAGAGTGGGTGCCGTAGGGGTACGGCCTTCCAAGTTCTCCTGGAGGACCAATGTGTCCCACTAGCCTTCCATAGTTGATCACCCCTGTTCTACGACCAAACTGGGGACCGTGGCATTCAAAACCATCCCAGCCAGCCAGCCAGCCCATGAGCTTAGCGGCTCCTGATGCACACACATTGGTCACGTTCTTGCAGGTTATTTATTTATTTAAAGTATTTCTGTGTCCACGGTCTGATCAAACCTCTTATTATTATACTTAGTTGTATTTTGGTTTGATCGGTTGTTTATTACATGCCCACCAACATTTCATGGATGAAAGCTGGGATCCGTGTGGCCAAGAAATATCAGAGTATGGTCAAGGTGGCGAAAGCTAGGAGAAGCTGCAGCCATTTGCTTTTGCTTGAGATCAACAATGCTGAGCTTATTGATGACTGACAACCAATTTATTTTCTATTAAATTGACCAAGACTGCTCACCTTGTAGGTACGATGGGAATACAGCTGGCTCTCTGGTTCCTGGGGTTGCTCCACAATGGACTTCTATGGTTGCTAGTGCTGGTCAGATGCAAAGAACCATGGCAGCAGTCGTTGGAGACGCATTCTGGGTAAGTGGAACATCATATAGCTTAGGCCAAGAGATGTTGAACAGAAAATAGGAGGACATATCTGTTCGCTTTCTGTTCCCTGCTTCATAGGTATTGCCCTTGGGAGTGCATGACTTTTGTCCAAATGTGGCCAGGCTCATTCTGTGTGGTGAGTCAGAGACTTCTAATCTAGAATCCTTCCCTTCTGAATGTTCCTACAGCCTATAAATTAATCCTATGAGCACATCTGTTGAAAAGTAGTCTGACGTTCAGGGAAAGGAATAAGAGGAGAATTCTGGGATATGCAAAACCAAGAGAGAAGAGGGAGAGACGAGAGTGGATGGGGTGATAGAAAAGCCTTCTGTAGTTGGAAGTCCAATACCGTGCTGGGCATTGTACAAAGCACAGAAGCTAAATGGTCCCAAACTTAAACGGTTTCTAACATATTCATTTTATTACATTAATACCACATCCTCTCTGCCATCACAGAACACAAGGTGAAATACAAGAGTCACATGGCTGCCTTATCTAGCATTAATATAGAGTTGCCTTAAACAGGAAGGCCTTCTCAGTGATGGCTTTCTGGGTTATGGGACTCCTTTTCATCAGCTATCCAGTTGTCTTCCAGACATGCTTGTCTCTTGGTCACCAATTAAAAGACATACCTACTAATCTAAGCTTTGGGAAATAAACAAATCTAAGCTTTAATCTAATGCTGCTTGTTTGTATGGTTTTAACTGCATTTTAGTAGGTATCTGCAATCTATTATATATGTGTGTATTTTTGTTTTATTGATTCTTTATTACAGTGGTTTATTGCAGTTGGCCCTCCAGATGTTTTAGACTTCAGTCCCCAGAATTCCTGACTGTTGCCCAAGCTGCCTAAATTTCCTGGGAGCTGAAGTCCAAAACACCTGGAGGACCAAAGTTTGAGAACCCAGGTTTCTTCAAACGTGGAAATCAATGTTCCCATTTCCATTTTAGGGTGGACTGGGATTTTTTTTTCCTGGGAGGGATGTCCGGGGGCTTTGGGGTGGTAAGGAGGCCAAAAAAGTTGTTGGGGCCACAGGTAGTCCATGGGCCACAAATTCCACACCTCTGGGAGTAGAGATTGATGAGATGGATTTGGATCAAGTTGAAGCACAGTGGAGACGAAGAGAGTATGGCTCATGCTGTTTGAGAGAAACTTGCACTGTCTGAAAGCTAATACTATATCTTTCTTTTGTGTCTTATGTGGAGGCTCTACCAACTAAGTTTGAGTGTGTCCTGCCAAAGAATGCAAACAACTGGACTATCCATGGATTATGGTGAGGCAATCCCATTCAGATGGAGAGATGTGTGAACTTGTTTCAGGCCTGGCTACACCTCTTGGGGATTCTGGGAGCTGTAGTTTTTCCAAGCCCTCCTCCCAACCATAGAAACCAAGGGAATGCTGGGAAGCATAGTTCTGAGAAGGGAAATGTACTGCTATGAAGAGGTATTTTATACCATTTCAGGTCTGTAGTGTAAGAGTGATAGAACCAGCATGGTGTAGCACTTTTAGTGCTAAAGTAGGACACTGGGAGACCAGGATTCAAATCCCTGCTTAGCCATGGAAACCCACTGTGTGACCTTGGGCAAGTTACACTCTCTCAGCCTCAAAGGAAGGCAAAAGCAAGCCCTCTCTGAACAAATCTTGCCAAGAAAGCCCCATGATAGGTTCACGTTAGAGTCTCTGTAAGTCAGAAATGATTCAAAGGCACACAACAAGTGTGCTCCCTATAAGCTTCCTTTACCTGCCTGCCTTTCTCCGTAAACCCACAGGCCCACTGACGTCTCAGAGTGTTGCCGTTATTGGTTTCTCTTTCCTTCTGACTTGACGGTAGGTGAGAACTTTTCCTATGTAAGTGCCGTCCAGAGCAAAAGGCAAAAAAGGGTGGGGAGATTGGCCCCTGGGGGCCACAGGTGGTGCATTGGCCACACTTTGCCTACCCCAATTTACACACAGTATATCTCTTGTTTCTCAGTCCCAAGCACAGACCCTTTTGACCTATGAGAAGCAGAAGCCCTGGAGATGGCAAGAGTGTCTCAACCTGGCTGTTTTTCCCTCCCGCAGGATCTGAAGACTGAACTGGACTGTTACTGGCCGAGCTTCATCAATCTGAGCAACTTCCAGTTCTGGTAAGGAAGCAGATATAAGAGGGGAGGGAAACATCTGTCTCATCCACTCCTTGGCCACAAAACCTGAGCGGAGGGACTGACCCTTTTAATCAAAATACTTTGTGTAGCATATTTTCGTTTTCTGATCAGATTCAGTTTCCCCTTACAGCTCCGTGCCTACTCAGGACCAAGATACTGGGGGTTCCAGTAAGAACCAAAGCAAGATCTGGGTGCAGATGGGGAACATCAGGAATGCAAAGTGTAATTGAATAATCAGGGGGTGAAATTTCTTCAACCCTTTTTTAAGCTAGCCAAAAATGTGGAATAGATTCCCTGCCTTAATGACATGGGAGCTGACAGTCACTCAGTCGCGTAGGGACGGAGGCACGATGGGGATGGTTCGCCCCCAGCAGCAATGTTTTTGGGGTGTCCCGGCTTGTAGCCGCACTCCCATAGCCCTGGCCACACCCCCATGCGCCGCAGCCACGCCCCCCACACTGCTGCCACGCCCCTGTGCCATAGTCCCTCCCTCTCCCGCGCCCCCTCCACACACTCCAAGCTCCGCCACCGCAGTCGCCACTGCCTCAGAAAGGTCTTTTGCGATACACATCCCAGAATTTCGCAAGTGCACAACTGCTGACCATATTGGCTGGGGCACAGTCGACGCATTTAACAGGGTGGCTTTAATTTTCAAGGCATGGCTGATTTTCCTCTGAAACCCACAGCGTAGTAATGCATTCTGCAGAAAGATGCTGTGAGATCAGTAAGAGCTGTGCTTGTTCTCTCTCCTGCCTTAGGGAGAAAGAATGGAGGAAACATGGGACCTGTGCCGGCTGCGTCGAAACGCTGAACTCTCCCAATAAATATTTCAGAGCTGCCCTCTCCCTGCGCACCAAATATAATATTGACAGGTGAGCCACGAAACTTCACTGTCCATTGAAGGAGCCACATTGCTGTGATGCGATATACACCCCAGCGTGATGAAGCCAGGCAAAAATGTGGAGGCCGGTTTGGATCACAATGAATACAGGCACAAACGTTGCAAATTCTAAAGCAGGGCTACTCAAAGCGGTGGTCCCTGGGCTGGTGCAGGTTTCTGGGCCATTGGCTCCTGGTCCACAGCAAGTTTCTAGGGCCATTTCCGCACTACACGCTTATAATGCTGTTATTCCACTTTCAATATCCTGTGGAATCTTGGGCTTTGTAGTTTGCTGAGGCCAAAGAGCTCTCTGGCTGAGAATTCTAAGTGCCTCTCTCTAAACTGCAAACCCCAGGATTCCATACAATGTTGAAAGTGGAATAAGAGCACTATAACAGTGGCCATTTCCGCACGAGTCTGTTATAGCGCGATGATTCCACTTTCAACCTCCTATGGAATCCTGGGGTTTGCAGTTTTGGGAGGGCCCAGGCGCCCCTCCCGAAACTGCAAACCCCAGGATTCCATAGGAGGTTGAAAGTGGAATCATCGCGCTATAACAGACTTGTGCGAAAATGGCCAGTGTAATGTGGAAATGACCACAGAAAGAAAGGAATACAGTTCTCCCTCCACATTCGCAGATTTGGCCTTTGCGGATTTGATTATTCGTGAACATGTATGCCGTCCCTCACCTTTTCTTCCTCCCATTCTCTTACATTTTGCCAGGCATGGAGAAGAGAGGCAAGCAGGCCTGGGAAAAAGGCAAAGGAATGGGGAAGGGAAGCCTAAGCTGAGCCCAACATTAAGGTTGACCTTCCTCTGCTTTTTTTCTGTCTACTGATTATCCTACATTCCTGTTTTTCTTTTTTTCTTTTTCTAATGCAGGGCGTTCCAAAGAGCTGGTGTTATCCCATCCTGCCAGCACAGCTACCAGGTACATTCGCCTCCCATGGTCCTGATTTGGCAGGAACCATCCAATTAATTCTCTGCCATCCCACTTCTTCGGCTGCTTTTAAAATGTCCCAGTTTCTCTCTCTCCTCCTGCTGCTGCTTTGCCCCCAAGCTTATTTCAATTGCTGTATACTGAATTCAAAGCACAAAAGCGGTTTGTAATCTTTTTAATGTTTAAGCTGCCTTGGGACCCAGCTTTGGAAAAAAGCAGGATACAAATAAAATTAACAACCACCACCTTACACTTTTAACCCTTTCTGTCCTGTAATTTGGTTCCTCAGCTCAGCTCCTTCCAGGCAGTATTGCATCCCATCCTGGGAGACCAATACAAACTGCAGTGTGTGACTGACATCCAGGTGGGTTACCCCATCTTATTTTCAAATTATGGATTTTAAAGAATTTATTGACAGATTAAAGTCTGGATTGGTTTTATATGCTCTTTTAACTGATGGTGTGTGTTGTGTTATTTGTTACTGTCTCTCATCTCAATCCACAGAGAAAGGTGAGTAAGAAATATTTTGAAATGTTTTGCAAGTCCAGCCTGCCACCTATTTCATGAAGAATGGTTCTTTTAGTTTGGTATAGTACACATAATACTTTTGTTAGTATAAACCACTTTGAAATCTTATGATCAAATAAGTTTACCATTCTCCTCAAATAAATATAATCAGAGAATTTCTCTCTAGGCTTCCATCTGGTGCCCGGCTTCTGAAATCTCATGTTCTTTGTTGCAGGGGCGACAAATCTTGGTACAAATAAAGGTTTCACTTTACATCGATTTCTCCACGGGCTGTGCTGAAAGCAGCTCTCCTGACGGCTCCCCATACAAACCCTGCCAAGCAGAGAGCAGAATATTTTATTTTCCTCCCAACCAGGAAAATCCTCGCAATCCTTGTCCCTGATTCGAGGCGACAGAAAAGTAAACTCCGAGATGAAAGAGAGGCTACAAGGAGCAAAAATGAAACAGAAATAATAATCTTAGTTTTTCTGTGTTGTTTCATTGAGCATGCTATTTGGGGGTTTTCTGGAAGTTATCATCCACAGAAGAAATAGTGGCATCCCTCCACATTTGTGCATTTAACTTTCACACATTTATTTGCAGATTATTTGCCGCCACCGCTCCTGCTGCTCTGTGCCATTTTAACGGGGACTTACAAGTTTTGCCTCGTGTTTGCAGTCTCTCTGCAAAACCTTGCAAGACTGTGTGAGGTGAGGCTTGTAGTCTCTATTAAAAATGGTGTAAGGCAGCAGCGCAAGTGGCAGCAACGCCTGCCAGCTGCCAGGTTCTGCCTTGCAAAGGAACCCTGCCACCTTAAAGGCAGAACCAGATGGCTGGCACCCTCCCCACTGCAGATTCAAATGTAATGTATACTGTACGTTTGAATCTGCAGTCAGTTGAATCCATGGATTGTACTTTTCAGTGTGTGTTAAATACGGTTTGGAGGCCAGCGATATTTGGGGAGATTTTCCATGGGTCCTGTGCCCCTAACCCCCATAAATGTAGAAAGATAACTGTGTTTCTGTCTTGCTCCAGAAGTGGGTATAGTTCTAGGTCTCTTTCAGTGTCAGACACAGATACACATTACTGCTATAGCATTAGCTTTATTGGTGGTGAATAGGTGCAACAGGTGGTACCCAGCAGACAAACATCTCAGCTCTTTCGCTGACAGGGTCCAGCATCTTGCATAGGCAATGGTAAAAACGGTCTCCTAAGCAAATTTTACCTGGACTTATCCCTTATCTGGCAATCAGATCCCTATAGCTGGACATACAGGGCATCTAGGCGTGGCTGTGTTCCCCTCAGGTCAAGGCAAATAGAAAATGGATTCTCCAAGGTAACATAGTGGAGAAGCAAACAAAAGAAATCAAAGCACAATTGTTCAGGTTGCTGAATTAGCCCAAGTTGCCACACTAATATGAGTTTTAAAGGATAAGTCAACTGAAGATATATTTATTTATTTTTAAAGACTGGAAACCTTTTATGGACTCCCTGAGCAAGAAGAAATCTAACAATTCAATAATTTGCAGCTGTGGTCACTAGTAATTTTGGCGGGATTACTTAGTTGGATCTGTAATGGGAGAATAATACTTTTTTTCTCCCTTTCTTTTGTTATAGTAGGTCTGAAGCATGTCAGAGCCTTTTTGTGTTTTAGTAAGTTAGTATTTAGTGTTTTAGTCTGGCGTGCTAGTACTGTATTTGCTTTGTTTCTTTTTCTTTGAACATGGATTTCTTTGACTGTCCTCTTGATTCTGCCTGTAAATTTGATTGATTGTTTTAAAACAAATAAATAATCGAATAAAATCAAATGTGCACGAGCATTTTTAGCTATGCTAAAATGTGCACGAGATTAATAGCTATGAGAACTGTGCAAGCAGATTAGCAACAGAGGAAAGTTTACACATGAAGCTGGTTCTCAGCTTTCCTATCTTTTTCCCAGACTCGGCCTGCAAAGCAAAGTCAAAAATTATCCAAAGAGTGCATTAATGTCAATTAACTCTTTATTGCCACTGGACAGGTGTAAATGTTTGGCCTTGATTCTAACAATGTCTCTAAAATGCACCTGCTTAGCAGCAGAGGGTCGGCTCACTACAGTTTCCCAGGGCCTTTCTGTACTACACTGTTCTAGTGCTATTATTCCACTTTCAACATCCTCTGGCATCCTGGGGTTTGTAGTTTCCTGAGGCCAAAGAGCTCTCTGGCTGAGAATCCTAAATGCCCCTCCCTAAACTGCAAACCCTTGGATTCCATAGGATGTTGAAAGTGGAATAATAGCGCTATAACCGTGTAGTGCGGATCCTTGCTCAGTCATGGAAACTTGTTCAATGACTATAAGGCAGGGAAGTCACACTCGGGGAAGCCCTGGAACTCTGGCTGAGGATTCTCTAAATACTCCTCGCTAAACTGCAAATCCCAGCATTCCAAAGGAAGTTGCTGTGGTAGTTGAAGGGGAATCATAGCACTATAATTAGCGCTTAGCATAAGTGCCTTAGTGAAGTTCAATAACTGTCCCTCCGTATTCAATACAAATATCTCTGGTCCTTACTATGAATAATTTTATGCACCCCTTTAAATAGCTGTCCTCACTGAGAACTACTCTACAGTAAATCTGCACATGATCAGACATCTACACATGGTCCCCAGCAACTTGGGTGCATAATTCATTTACTACCGCATTTCCAAATATTTTATTTTTCCGCAAAGCTAAGCAATACAAAATGTTGCCATTTTGCAAAGCTAAGCAATACAAAAAGTTGCCACAAAGGCAAGCAAAAGAGATTAAACAAACCTCCCTTTCCAAATCGTCGAATATTTCACCCCTTCCCCTCGAGGAATCTGGACTTGAGAGTTTGGGAAAGTTACTTTTGTGGACTACAGCTCCCCAAACCCCACAAAGAACATCCTCATTGGATGCAAGCATTAAACCGCCTCTTCCCCTTCCGTTGGTACAAATACAGACCTTCCCTCCCCTTTTCCCAAACTGGTGGAAACGCTTGCGAGGGGGGCGCCTCTCAAATTCGGCCGTGACAGAGTGCCTCTCTTCGGTAGAGTGGTCACCGCTGCACCTTTTACGCACCTTTCCGCCTCTGCTTATTGCTTAGCAAGAGAAGTAACCATGGATTCCCAAAGCCAGTAATTACTTTGTTTTCCAGTTCTTCAGAAGGGCTAGAAAACTGTGACCGAGTGGTCGTGAGGAATCTGTGAAAGGGTGCGGCCTTGTGCCGCTCTTTTTCTGGGGGCGGTCTGTAAAAAGCCCCCCCCCCCAAATTGGCACGCTTAGCATTGCCAATTTTCCTCCTCCAAAAGCTCACTCCCTGATCCTTTTTGGACTCTTTCCAGCAGAGAATGTTTATTTCTTTATTTATTTTTGCGTGCACTCCCAGCAGGTTATTTTATTTATTTATATATTTTGCTTGCAATTCCGGATTGTTTTATTGCTTTATTTTTTGCATGCGATTCCGGCGGATTATTTTGTTTGTTTATGCATGCATGCAATTCCAGCAGATTATTTGATGTATGCATGCATGCAGTTCCAGCAGATTCTTATTGATTGATTGATTGATTGATTGATTGCTGTTTGCAATTCCAGCAGATGATTTTTGCATGTAATTCCAGCAGATGATTTGATTTATGCATGTATGCAATTCCAGCAGATAATTTTATTGATTCATTTATTTATGCATGCAATTCCAGGAGATTATTTCATTTATTTATGCATGCAATTCCAGCAATCCTTTTATTGATTCCTTTTTTATTTACTTACTTTTGCATGCACTTCTCTTTGCACTCCATGTGGGCCCACCGTGACCCATGGAGTTCCCTCTGTCTCTTTTGCAACGGGAGGCTTGAACCTATTGAAAATAATTTCAATATTGTAATTGGGTGGCCTTGCACCCCTGGCCTCCGGGTATGAATTCAGCCCTGTCCTCCTCCTCCCTCCATTTTAAATCTTCCCCTGCCATGTGCTTTTCCCTCCCTTCCAACAAAATTCCTCCCAGCCAGGGGGTTAATTGCCTTCCCCTCGGTGTTGGGACGTCTTAAAAAAGGCCCAGTAGGCAAGCCCTTCCTCAACCCTAATAATTAACCCTAATTAATAGGGGGAGAGGGTGAGGAGGAACTGGAAATGGAGGCAGGAGTGGGCTATAAGGGCCTCTCATGGCGGTTGGAGGGGATTAAGACCACTGAGGAAGGGGCTTCTGGAACTGGGGCGGATTTTGGGGGCGAGGGGATATCCTTTTTGTGGGTCCAGCGTGTTGTGTTGTGCGATGTTGGGCTGCTGCTGAGGGAAGGAAGGAATTCCTTGCGCGAGGTGGGCCCTGAGGGGAGATTTCTGAGGGCTTTGGACTGAGGGGGAATGATTTTGGCGGGAATTCTGTGGGGAGCAGAGCTCAGGAGAAATTTGGGGTGAAAACTTTTTTTAAAGGGGTGAGCCTCCCTAATTTGTGGGACAGGTGGGGCCACAGGTGAGGGACTTCAGTTCACCTCCAAAAAAAAAAAAAGTCTTCCTTTGGGCATTAAAAATAGCCTGAAGGGCCCAAAAGTTGGCAAAAATGCTCCCCCTCACTTCCTACAGGACATTTGGGATAAAGAAAAATATTTTTGTGGAGGGAGCCCTATTTTGAGGTCTCCTGTGGAGCCACTGTGGCCCCATAGCTTTCCATAGTTGTCCCCGCTCCCCTTGGAATACAGTTTTCCATTCTTTTTTTTTGCTTATTTAAAGTTTTTTTCCCCCACCTCAGCTTTCCCACTCAAGATAGCCTGCAACATAACAGGGAAAAAAAAAGTCTGATAAAAGAGTATTGTAAACATGCAGGATGATTTACAATATCATGGCAAAATACATACACACACACACACACACACACATATGTGATAAATCAGTGTTTTCTATCTGGAAAGGTTGTGGAGGCATGAGCTTCCTTGCCTCTTAAAAAAGGGACATTTGATAAACAGGTTTGGTGTTTGGAATTGATTGACTCGGAGTCAACAAACGGGGGTTTACTTCTGAGTAGACCCAGGACTCACTGGACATGTGTGAATTTTTCAGAAAAATCAGTAGGATTCTTGGCTACAGGATGCAAACTTTCCTTTGTAATTAGGGATATAAATTTGTGTTTACATAACCGCCTTTGCTTGTGTATACTTTGTTTTGATACAACGTTAAGCCTCCCTTTTAGTGGCCAATAGAGACTCTTAGATTTTTAATGGTATTTTATCTTTTTACATTTGGTTTGTAAATCATTTTAATATTGTCAGAAGCTTAAATTTTTTTATTGTATTTTTTGAGTTGTATTGTGTTTTCAAACTGTAAGCCACCTTGAGTCCCAATCTGAGGAGAAAGTTGGGCTACAAATGAATACGGTAATAAGTAATTGTTGCGTGCCGTCGAGTCATTTCTGACTTACGGCGACCCTGTCTTGGGGTTTTCTTTGCAGAATTTGTTCAGAAGGCGTTTGCGCCCTCGCCTTCCTCTGAGGCCGAGAGAGTGTGATTTGCCCAAGGTCAGGCAGTAGGTTTCTGTGGGTCAGCGGGGATTCGAACTCTGCTCTCCAGCCGTCCAACTCAAGCGCTCGAGCCGCTGTACCATACTGCCTCTGAATGATAAAAATAGCAAAATGTCGTTTTTCTTTTCTTCTTTCCAGAAAAATGTCGGGGAAAGAAGATGAGGCAAAAAAGAGTTGCCAGAAACCCAAACTGGCAGCATCGTTTCAGAAGATTCAGTTTCAGTTCACTTGGAAGGAAGGGCTTCAGTCCCAGGCTGCAGAAGAACCTCTTCCTTGTGCTGAATCTTCTGCTGGGCTTCTGCAAGGAAAGGGTGGGTGTCAAAGCCTCTGAGCCAGCTTTGGCCATTTCCGCACGAGACCGCTAACTGCAAACCCCAGGATTCCATAGGATGTGGAAAGTGGAACCGAAGCGCTGTAACAGTCTCGTGCGGAAATGGCCTTTGTTAGGAAGGGACCGTCCTAGGCCTTAGGATTTAAGGTCCAAAACCTGAGACCAAGCCTTGACCCCTTGCGATATCGCAGGAAACGGGGCCCGGTGATGTCACAAGAGGTAGTCCTTAATCTTTAAGCGTGATCTTGTCATTTTATCAACCACAGTCACACAGCATGCTGTTGGAATAAAAAGTATAACAAATAAGGAATTTCTGCACAGGTTGAGTACCCTGTCTCTAGAAATCTGAAAACTTCCAAAACTTTTTGGCACCAGCCGTCTGCTTCCAGCTTTGCCGTGTATTTTGGGAATTTGCAACTGTTTTTTGTAAATTTGTGGTTAAGCCACCTTGAGTCCCAAACTGTGGGAAGAAGGCAAGATATAAATAAATAACAGCTACAGCGACATTTGGACTTATAGGGGAGCAGACAGCTTGGTCATTGTTGTGGATGTCAAGGGTAACTACAAGGTGTCTACATTTTTTGTGTGACTCCTGTTGGTTTTTTACCCTTTCCTCTGCTTTTCCACCAACTTGCTTATGACAGGTTCTCCTTTTAAGAAGCCACTCCTAGATGGACTAGATCAGCCGGCAGATAAGATCTGTAATAACCAAGCGGAGAAGAGCCAAAATAAAAGTGAGTCCTGTGAAAACCTCAACTTTTCTTGGGTCACCATTTGCTGTTTCTACCTACCCATTCCGTGAAGTGGAAAAGAATAAATGAGCTGTGAGTTCAGGAGCGCACGTGCTGGCCTGTGAGCCATTGGCTTCAGGTCCGTGGTGGGTTTCTCAGGCATTTAAGCAATTGTAGCCAATGGACACAAATATGGTACAAGTCCCTGGAAGATTAGGGGAAAAAAAGTTACCTGTCCCAGGAATGTAGCTACAGAGAGTGTAAAATAAGGGTGTTGCCAATAGGAATTCTGAATTATGTCTCGGTACATCTCATACAGTTTTGATTTTGTGTTTTTCCCAGGCCTGCCAGATGTCAAGGTTCCTTCCATAAAACCACTGTTAGTTGGTAAGAATGAAATCTTTTTTTAAAACATCATTAGTTCCACGTCTTGTATGCATGAGTTACACGTTGCCTTTGTCACAGGAAGACTTTAGAGTTTTCTTTCCAAAGGTTTCCTGCTTTTAAGGGCCAGTGGCAAAATTTCTGTTGTCTTTTACTATCTTCATCTGGTGGTCCATGCTAGGAAAGTTAAATGAGTTACCTTGAATTAGCCGGTAGAGCTGAAGAAAGACCTGTTCTTGACATCCTTAAAATCGCTTATTTGAGGCCTGGAAAGCTTATTCTTGGTAGAACTGGCTGGCGTCCCCTATTATAAGAAATGGATATCCCTTATTTGGATGCCAGAAAGCTTGTACCTTGTAGGAGTGGCAGATGTTCCTTATTAGAAGGAATGTGCTCTGTTTGAAGGTTGGAAAGCTCTTCCTTTTATATTAACTGAACAAGATGCAAAAATCCTGCGTTTTGGGGCCTGGATGTTTCGTAAAGAAAGAAGTGTATGCATCATGTAATTTGAGAATGTGTACAGTATGTTATTTTTACAGAGAGATGCATGGCTAGGTAAATTGAGGTTGATGTTCCATTTGATATTTAAGCAGATCACAAACTTGTTAGTAGCTGTGTCCTGTATGTCATAAATTAGATCGTTGCCGTATTTGCAGAATTAGCGGCATCTGGAGGTGTCAGAAAGCAATTTACCTGTTTCTCTGCTCTCTATCAGAAAACAAAATCTCTCATCCGCAGCGCTGTGCTGCCATTACAAGTGATATGTGTGAACTGCTTCTGGGTAAAGAGCTGCGTTACCAAGGTTGCATGAGCAGTGTGGCAGCGTTCATTCTGGAGAGAGGTGAGCCACTGGTTGGATTTGCAAATACACAATAATAACATCTAGAGTAATGTGTTATTGAACGCTGTGCATTATGCCTCCATGCTTTGCACAGTACAATGAGATGACAGCTGTGTACATTCACTGTCTTGTATGATGTACCATTTTGTTATTTTATGTAGGGAGACCCTTTCACACTATACAATTCTAGCACTATGATTCCGCTTTAGCTGACATGTCTCCATGCTATGGAATCCTGGGATTTGTAGTTCAAGGAGGGGCATTTAGAATTCTCTGACAGAACACTCTGGTACTTCTCCAAACTACAAACCCCAGGATTCGATAGGCTGCAGCTGTTACAAGTGGAATCATAGTGCTACAGTTACGTAGTGTGGAAGCGACCAGGACTGTGTAGAGCTAACATACTGTAACTCTGCTGGCAGATATCTGTGCTGCCTTAAGGTGAGGTAGGATTTTGGCCATATAGCTATAGGAAATGGAATGCTGGGTTTGGTGGACCCTGAGTGTGATCCAGCTAGGCTCTTAAGAGAAAGGAAAAATAGAAGGTAAAATCAGTCAGGAAAGGTGGAAAGTACATGTAGTTGAACTCTTGCGTAGATTATGGATAATGAAACCAATTGGAATGCTCAGTGTAATGGTTAACCTGGGCCGGATGTTAGGTGAGGGACTGGTCCTGGATGCATATTATCCTCTGGAAAAAGGGAGAGGTACATCTCCAAGTGCTCAGCAGGTAGTTTTTATTTTGAAACAGGGGTTTTGGTGTACGTATATATTTCAGTGGCCTTTTTCAGGGGCTGAATAAAAACAAATAGAAATGTCAAAAATAAAAAAGACAACACATAATTGTACCATAATGCTTCATGCATCATGCTTTGATTTCAATTTTTGTATATTGCTTAAGGCAAGATAAACATAAAGCATACCAATATGCTATCTAGCAGCAGACATTTCTGGAGCTGAAATTCCATTTGCTGGACCCAACAAGAAACTAAACCAGGATCAATTTTTTTTTTAAATCGATGCCAACTTCTTCTGTATTTTGAGCCCACCCATGCCATCCCAACTGACATCTTCATGTTTCTTTTCCTGTGACTATCTCCTCAGAGGCTGCAGAGAGCCAGGGCCCCTACAAGGAGACCTATGAACTGGTAGCTTTGGGAACAGGAGACATTTGCTACAGAGGCTGGATGGAGTTCAATGGCAGGAGAGTCCATGATATGCATGGAATGGTGGTAGCCCGCAGAGCCCTGCTGAGGTAAGGCATCTCTTGTTCTTCCTCCTCCTCCTCCTAACTTATTTTTTCTTTCAGCTTCTAGCAAGTTTACAGTTTTTCAGCTACAAGAAAATCCAGGTTAAATATCCAGATAGAAAGGAAGAAAAAAAAGGAGACCCCCCCCCCCCAAAATAAGAACAATGCAGAAACTCAGTCACAAGATATGAGCTTTACAGCAGTAGGCCTAAGCATTTTACTTATACCTCTATTTTCTAGTTGTGGAGTAACTAAAATGGATTCATCCCGAAGTTCAGGTGTTGTTCCAGAGGTTCAAATGATACGATTTCAAATCTGGAACATACAATAAATGGATACCAAATTCAAGCAAATGTGTTTCCATCTGTTTGTCCTTTTGATCCTTCCCCATCTTCATGTGCAGCCTTAGGTTAGTTGGCCTGACTGAGCGAGGAGAAAATGAGAGAGCAGTGCATAATGTCTAAAACAAGAGGTGCCAGGGACATATCCTGCCTGGAAAATGTTGGAGTTTTTTATTTCACTTTCCAGCTGAAACTGCTTGGCGTTACTAGTTGTGAGCCCCGGGGGCATCTAGCAGCCTGAGTAATGGCTTTTCTTAACCGAAGTTGTGCAGAGCAGGAAGGGCAAAGCCCGGAAGTAACATGTAACAAATAAAACATCATCAGTAATGTGTTACTTTTTTGCTAATGAGACATAATATTTTTACAAAGGGATGCAACAATTTGTAACATTACTTCAGAGGCATAACTGTTACTTTTTTACTTCTAAAATAGTGCTTTCTGGGAGTCACTGGGAATTTTTGACTATTTTTATATTGAAAGCCTTTCCTGAAAAATAAAAAAAACCCTAATGTGCTAATGTTTTACTCATACAGAGCACATAATGAGTATCAGGTTTTTTTTAAAGTTGTAGCAGCTTTTTGAAAGGGGCAAGTTTTTGTTATTATTTTAAAGTGACCTTTAAAATGATAACAACTTGGCAAGTTCTGGGAAAAGTCACATTCTGTAAGGATAGGAAGGTCTTGTATTCTGACCCTTTGCCTGAGATACTGTTACGACGGCAGAAGCTGTCCCCCAAAGCGTGCTGGCTGCTGGAGTAAAGAGGCTGTGGGTGCGGCAGCCACAAAGAAAGGAAGGCGGATGAGTTAAAATCCTATTATTTCTCCTCAGATACTTTTACAAACAGCTACTGATGTATTGTAGCCAAGACCCCGCGGCCCTTGGGAGGTGCATCTTCTGCCCAGCGGGAGATGGGGCACACCTGACTTTGAAACCAAACTACTATCTGCATCTTTATCTGAGCCGAACACCCAGTGGAGCTTCAGAGAAGTTCCAGTGAGTACTTTGTGTGAGTAGTTAAAAGTAGGATATGGAGAAATTGGGAGGAGGATGTGAATTAGAAAGATCACGTCAGAGGAGGTAGGTGTTTTTTTTTTTTTAGGTACATCTTCCAACTCTTTAAACAGAATGATGTCACCCAATAGGGAAAACCTATCTAGGTGTACTGCTTTGGAGTCCAGAGGAAGAGCAGAATAGTAATTTGTTACATTCTGTGTTTTGTCGTGACCTATAAAGCCCTGTATGGGTTGGGTCCAGACTATCTAAAAGACTACGTCTTCCCAGATCTGCAAGGGAAGGCCTTCTCTCAGTCCTGCTACCATCACAGGCTTGCTTGGTTGAGGATGCAGCCTTCTCAGTTGCTGCTCCGAACCTTCTGAAACTCCCTTCGGTGGGAGGCCAGGCTGGTTCCCTCCCTGCTTTCTTTTTTCTGGGAGGCAAAGACATTTTTGCTTAAGCAGGCTTTTAATGTATAAGCAGGGCACCTTTTATTGGGTGTTCTATTTATCTTTCTATCTTTTGTGTGTTCTTAAATACTTTATGTTTTATGTGGTAATTTTAAACTTTCATTGTTCAGAGTGTTTTTCTTGTATTCTTCCTGGGAGCCACCTTGGGTCCCACTCTGGGAGAAAGGTGGCATATAGATTAAATAAATGAATAAGTAAATAATTTTGTCATGTCGTTCCAGATGACCTACACAGGGTTCTGAGATGGCATCTGGCTAGGTGCTGACCGAACACAGCCGTCTTTAGCTTCCCTAAGGGGCTTCATGCCCCGTGATCTTTTGAGCCCTATTTAACTAGTCCATTTGCTAGGAGTGCATACTCCCCGCACCGTTCTCTCAAATTGATATCATTTCCCTTTGTGTGTGTGTGTTTTTTTCTTTGTGACAGAAAAAATCCACAGCCTAATCCTTCTGCTGGGCTTCATGTTAGCATTAAAGGCGAGCTCAGGCCTGTCTCCTACTGCCGCCCCAGCGTGCTCTCTGCCTATGTGTACTGTGTCTCCGGCAGTGATAAACTGACCCGCTGGAATGTTTTGGGAGTCCAGGGTGCCCTCCTTAGCCACTTCATCCTACCTGTGTACCTCACCAGCATTGTCCTAGGTGATTCCTTTTTTTTTAGTTTTTTTGCCTAGCTGCAGAGCTGCTTTTAAAAACATCGGGCATCTTGTTAGCATCTCGGTAAAAACGATTTAATATTCTGTGGTTGTAGAGCAAAAAATAAAGGGATGAATTGAACACTGAATGTCCCTTTATTTTTGGACACTTACTGAATAAAATCTTGTTGTGTTAACCGAGAAGTGATTGTGAGGCTTGCTAGTATACATATAATATATCCTCAATTCAGCTGTCTGAGGATATCTCTGGATGTGTCTGAGGATCCCCGTAAGGGTCTTGGACAATTTTTTCCCTGGAGTACCTGCTGGGAAAATCATGCAGGACCAAAAGCTGAGCCCCTGGCTGCCTTGTTTTCTTTCCTGTTGCAGTTGCTGTGTTCCCTCAAGTTATCTCTGACTTACAGTGACCCTAAGGTCACTATAATCACTGTGTGCTTATTACTGGGTTTTTCTTGGCAAGATTTGAGGTGTTTGCTACTGCCTTCCTTGAGGCTGAGAGTGTATGATTTGCCCAAGGTCAGTTTTCATAACTGAGTGGAGATTTGGCCCCAATCTCCCAGACTCCTAGTCCAACGCTCCGGCAGCTTCACTGGACTGTCTTTTTTCGCTAATGCTAGTGTCTCCGTTATCCTTCTGGGTGGGATTTGGAGAGTTAACGTGTGTTGTGCTTCCGGATCATGTTGGCTGCAGTATGTTCTCATGCTTCTGTTTTTCTCACTCTCTTTGAACTTGTATGCTCTAGCTGATCCTTACCAAGACCATGCCGTCCTCCACCAGGTCATCAACAATCGTCTGCAGCTGGGACCAGGGGATGGCTTACCAAAGTCCTACAGCCAGAAACAGGTGTACCTTTTTGAAGGACCTTGTGTAGCCCCTCTGGATGCTCCTCCAGACTGCTGCTCCTTGAGTCTTAACTGGTGCGGTGGAGATGACATGCTGGAAGTTGTGAACGGGACTGTCGGGAAGGCACTACGGGAGTGAGTTCGGACCAGTGAGGGTGGGCTAGAAGGACATCCTGGCCTTCAGCTGTGTGTGTGTTGTTACATCATTAGTCTTGGATCTCAGCCAAGTTCTGTACTCCACAAATCCTGCAGTTTCTGGCAAAGATAAATTGATACCTGCAAACTGCTTTTTTTTTAATTCAGGCCTCCTGTTGCTAATCAGTTGGTTTAGTCAAGGACAAGGGTAGCCAATAAAAAGTAAAGACAGGCAATATTTCTTATGGGTTCAAATTGGTATAATTTTATTTTTCCACCATTTTAGTGACAAATTGGGAGTTATAAGATATTCTGCATGGTTTCAAATTTTTTTTAGGCCTATATATTTGGAGGCAAGAAGCAATAAAAGATAACTGTTACCAACAGTTGTGCATCCCATTTAAATGTCCATATACTTTTGTCTCTTGACTGCTCACTGTTGTAAGCTGAAGAAATGTATGCATGATAGCTAATTTCTTCTGATGTAACTGTCTTCCATGTAGGAGGAATAAAAAAAATTTTTTCAGTTGTCATATATACAGTTTGTGGTAGAACTTGGGTCTTGAACCAGGATTCTGCAATTCCCACTGTGCCTTCTGTTTGTGATCTTTCTTGGTACAGTGATGGAATTGTATTGGGATGCGTTGTTGTTGTTTCAAAGAAAGCCTACTTTATTCTGTGGCTTGACGTAGATTCATGTTATGAATCCCTTTTACTTCCTTCAGCATTACAAATCCCGGAAGCCAGTATCGCCCTAGTCAGCTCTGCAAGGCTGCTATGCTGAGCTTCTTCCGGAAGGTGGCTAAGGAGATTAAGAGAGAGGACCTGGCTTTGCTGCCCACGTACCATGAAGCCAAAGTAAGTTCCTCAAAGAGTTCATTTGATTTTACTTGTTTGCTTTCAACATTGAGCCATGTAGCAGGAACTTCAGTTGTAGAGAAACTTTAAATCTCACTTTCAAAATTCCCTTCTTGATTCCTCAACCTCAGGTTCAAGCTGAAGCCTATCAGAGTGCCAAGAGCCAGATGTATGCCCAGCTGAACTTGAAGGATTTTGGCAAGTGGCCCCAAAAGCAGTTGGTGGACATCTTTGCCAGCTAGGCTGGCTTAGCAGCTAAGCTGCTTTCTGCGTATTGAAGACCTTTCTGGCTTATGATGTAGAGAGATGGATGTCTGCAAGGCCAGCAGTCTTTAACCAGTTAAACAGAAAACCATGAGTGTTGTTGCATTTTAGAAGAAGGTAGAGCTGGAAATATATACTTAAACAGTTTTTCCATGTTAGTGTTCTCGCTATGGCTTTCCTATGATGGAATAGGAATAATGCTATGGAGTTTTAGGTAGTTGTGGGTTTTCAAATATACTTGTATATCAGAGGGCCTGTTTATTTCTCCTTGGTCTTTGTACCCATTGTTCACCACATCTGGATTTAACAATAAACCTTTGTCTGTAGGGAAACAAGCCACGGTTTTGGCTTGGATGCGTCCCCATTTCTGCTCTCTCTTCTGTACATCCATGAGGAGATTAGACATATTTGCTTCCATTTTAACTTGTCATCAAATCAGAACACTAATTGATTTTAAATATGAAACTAGCCAGGTTTGAAACTGGTTAACTTTTTAAAACAAGCCAGCTTCAGACAATGAGTTATGAAGCTGACTTGTTTCAGGTAGATGTAATTGACTATACAGTAAATATAAAACCACAGGTTGAGGTTCAGATATCATGCTAAACTGAGGTTGATCAAAATGGAAGCAGGAGGTTCCAGTCTCCTTGTTGCTATGCTGGAGGAGGAAACGGGAATGGAAAGGCCGAAATTAATCTGTGGCTGTAACAATAAACTATAGTTTGTCAGTGTGTCTGTACTGCCTGTGTTTGTGTTTTTACATGTGATCAGTGTTCCACTTTGACAGACAAACTCATGCAGTGTACTGTCATCTGAGAAGGAAAATATGTGACAGAGTTCTAGATACGTCTAGAAGAATATATTTTGATTTTAAAAACATTGTGCATATGTATCCCCCTTTTTTTTAAAGTCAGGATTGAATTTTTAGTTTTTTCTAGCTTGGATTTAATATTTTTCTCTGTTCAGGTACAGTGGTAATAATTAATGGTAAGATTCAAAATACCACTCGACCTGTTTGTAAACAGAATTGCAAACTAGCTTCTTTTGTTTTTCCTGCTCAGTTTTCAGTATTACTGTTTTGTTTGAATCAGATGAAAACTTGATAGATAAGCCAGATAATCTATAGATACTTCATTGGTTGGTGTTGGTTTGTACTGTTTGTTTGGAAATGTTTTGATTTGTTCTGTGCTTATTTGGAAATGTGTTGTTGCTTCCATGGAACAATCTTAGTAAAAAAATGTTTCCCTTAGCATTTGTCTATGACTGCTTGTTCAAACTGAGGTGAAACATGTGCCATGTGAACATACATCATATTCAAAATGGTGTCTAGTGCAATGACTTCTTCCCTTTTGTCTCCCTATGAACTCAGAATGCCTTGGTTTAAATGGAAATCTTCATTTTAGGCACTAATACGTGTAAGGCAGCTTTTCACCTGTGCAAATAGGATGGAGAAAAACACAGAATACGGTTCCGAAGCAGACTGAATATAGACAAGCTTCTGAGAATCTTGACCTGAATTTCAAGGAAAAAAAACCTCCAACTGCTACACCACGCTGGCTCTCATAGGATTTTTTGGGCAAGATTTTTCCAGAGGAGGTTTGACATTGCCTTCCACTGAAGCAGAGTGTGTGAATTTCCCAAGGTCCACCTCTATTCTGTCTTCAGGAATACACAATCGAAGCATCTCAACAGATAGCCGTCCAGCTTCTGTTGGAAAATACCCCAGAGAAGGAGACTCCATCACACTCAAAGGCAGCATATTCCTACAGCCACTCAGTAGGCTTCCAAGGCTGAGCGGGGGTTTGAACCATGGTCTCTGGGAGTTCTAGTCCTACATTCAGCTGTTTGCCAGTGTCAGAATTAGACTCAGCTGCCAGCTCAGCTTCTGTAAGTAGAAAGGGAGGAAGAGAGGTGCTATCTTTCCCTTTGCTTCAGGCACCAAATGTCTTTGATCTGGAGCTCCCACCAAGGCATTCTCACTTACTAAACAGGCAACAGGTGTACTGATAGCTCAAGAACCCCCCTCCCAAGCAATCATTTCTAAACCCTTACCTTTCTTTTCGGGCTGGAGAAATAACCTCCTGCTATATAACCCAGACAGAGCTAAGAGGAAGATGGAGATGGTTTATTGTTGACATAGTATGGGAAGGTAGATTCAGGATTGATGGGATATACAGGGAAAAAATTCATTATTGCAGGTTTTTTTTTAAAATATGCAACCAGACACAAGTTGTGGAATCATTAAAAATCAAAAAAACAAAAAACAAAACCCACAACCTGACTTTCTTTTTCAAGAAGTCTTTGCCTGTGCAATTTAAAATTCAAGTCATGCAGAAGTCGTATTGTGACAGTTGGTGTAAAAAGAGACTGCTGATAGTGTGAAAGAAAGTCGGTGGGCCTGGCTCATTTAGAACTGTAGCCCCTAGTCATGTGTTTTTACTGTTTCTCCATCTCCCCAGACAGCTCCCAAGACTCCGCTGTTATCCTCCACAAAATGTTCATCAGCGTTTGAGGAGACTCAATCTAGAACATGGACCTTTTTCATAGGAAGTTGCATATCCAATATACCAGAGTAGGAAACTGTGGAAGGTTAAAAGGTTGCTATAGGCCTCCAGGAGGTCTCATCCCCTTCCCCCCAAAAATCAGTGTTTGCTTCCATATGACTTTGTACGAAGTAGGGGGACTGGAAGCCAGTTCCTGTTTAAGGAAAAAGGCCTCTCATGGGCCGAAAAGCATGAGGGAAATGTTATTTGTACTCCCTAGACTGCAGTTGGGGACACTTTCGGATAGAAACAAATTTTGATTCCCCTTGCTATGCTGAGGGTAACAAAAAATGGTCTGGGGGGCTGCATGTGGCTTCTGGGCCAACACATCTCTCCACCCCGCAATATAACATTTTTAAGATCTTACTAGGGCAAAATTACATTGAACATTTCAATTACATGGAACATACTGTGTATTTTTCAACCCAAAAGTCATCATGCCTTGGGAACCATACAGAGCCCTTTTCCGTCTCCCCCTCCAGTCAACAGAGTCGTTCATTCAGGCAGTCTGGGTGGATAATGCTGCAAGAGTTGTCCTGCTATCATAAAAGGGTATTCTGTGCCTTTAAAGATGAGAGAGAAGGACTCAGCTCTTCCTGCCTAGGGAAGAGAAATACTGAGCTGTCTGACTTTTCTAGTCCATTTATTTGAAGTCTACCAGGAACAGGAGGCAACCATTTAAACCAGTAACTGAGCAAGGCTCTTCACATGTGTGAGGTACCAGTACTTGCTTTTCCTTTTTCTTTCTTTCTCTCTAGGAAGTATGTTGAGGAAGGAGTACTATTTCTTTAAGAATTGAATCCAGTTATCCTAGACAAAGTCTGTACTAAGAATCATGTGAGCTACATCTGTTTTCTGCATCTGTTCCCCCTCATTCTTAACCTTTTTTTTTTAATTGTCTCTTTTCAAAGTTTGGTTGGAGTCCACAGTACTACTTACATAATGCTCTTGGGTGTTAATACTTTTCAGATGAAAGCTCTTTAGCGTTAATGCTGTCAGATTCCCAGTTCTGAGTATTTTCTCCCATAATGTATAAGCATGTAATATATCACCTCTGTATTGGCCTTACAACATGTGTGTGCAAGCACACGCATACACAGAGAAAATGCACTGATGTGGTGTTTGGCATCAACGTTGTATTGCAGTGCGAACCACACACGTGAAGCAGAATCACACACCATTGTGCAGTACAGGCATACCTCAGTTAACAAAGCCTCTGACAATGAAGCTGCTTTTTCCAAAATCTTTTTATGCCCACCCAAGCATCCTTCTCTTCTTTCTAGCTGGAAGTTTTTTTAGCACTATCCTCATTGGGAGGATGGTGAAGAAGGGCTGGATGAGCACAGGCTTTCAGTGTCTGGTTGCAGCAAGCAATGCAATAAAGCTTGAGCTGGAAAGGAAAGGGATTCAGTTCCAGCTGATGATACCGTAGCTATGTGGGCCTAGTTACAACAGGCAAGGTAAATAGGAGCTGCTTCCAAAATCCGTTACTGAGCATACCATATGTGAACAGTAAAAGAGAAAGAAAAGGGGAGAAGAGATAAGGCTGCCTCACCAGACCCCCCTGGCATGTTAAAGATGCATAGATCTATACATTTGGCCACCAAAACAGAAATCGTAAGCAGGATGGAAGCTGGGGAAAGGAAAAGTCATCCCTAGATGCATTTTGGAAGAGGCCTACAAGCGGCCTTTAGAAAATTCAGGGAGTTTTTGTTCACTTGTGCAAGACTGACCCAGCCTGTTAATTTCATTTCACATATACATATTGCGAATGCTGGATAAACAGTTTGCTGAAACATGTGAATGGATCTTCCTTTTTGTGATGTAGGAACCTATCCTGTTTTCCTTCCGTTTTATTTCTGCCTCTGGTACTAAATTTTATTTTGAAGAAGTCATGGCCAGGACACATCAGCTTCATTCACTGAGGTATACCTATATAACATTTTCCTTTTCAAAAAAGCCTTGTTTGGCACCCTACGCTAAAGCTAAATAGTTTTTTCCTATTCCCATTTTGGGAACTTGGAATTTGAAGTTGTTTGCAGGGAGAGAGAGAAGAATCTGGGGAAGGAGAGTGGAAATTCTCTGGACCTTTACCAAATGAGAGTTTCCAACATTCATGAGGGTTAAAGTGGCATAAAACTAATGTGTTGTTGGATTGCATTTTTATCCCTAAAAGTACTAGTTAGTAATACACATGTGGTAAGTGTGAGGGGGAGCAGAAAGAAAAATCGGTTGTTTATATTAGTCTAAAAACCTTCCACAGTGAAATAAAAATCTGATTTGATGTGGGGAATGTTTGAAAGGGACATGGTAGTTAGTAGCCAATGTGAAGTGAGGTTGAGCACATGCTTGAAATGGTGGATGTGCCAAATTTTGAAGGCAGAAGAATCAGGAAATCACGTTCTGCTTGAGTGAACATTGTATAAAAATCTGTTCCCCTTCCCTACACTCTTGGAACTCTTGGTTCTCCCTTATGTTGTAACTAGGTCACTGTGGGACAGTATAATGGTGAGTTCACGTCCCAGTGAACTAACAGGAGTTTTGTTAGCATCAGGGAATTGTACTGGATGTGGAGGCTACAAGAAGGTGGCAGCTGGGTAGAAACAGATATTATGGCTCCAAAGTCAGGAAAATGGGGTGAAGGAAACAAAGATTAGCCAAGGCTATGTTGCCAAGAGAAGTCCCATTGTGCATTCCAAGTCTGTAAAGACATGTAGGGATGCTAGGAGGAAAAGGATGGTCCAGGTACCTTTAGCTGTTACATAGGCTCAAGGGTTACCGGCCCCAACACCCCCACTCCCTCCAAACCTTCCACTCTCATCGCCTGTGGGCTGGGTGCTCTCTTAGCAGCAGCCTCCGCCTCCATCTTCTCCTTGGCCTGGTCCCTCTTGCCTCAGGGGGCCACTCTGGATGTGAAGGTTGGACTTGTTGCTGTCATTCTGGGTGGGGCCGCTGCTCACTCGGTTCTTGATCTCTGCTGCCATAGTGAGGAAAGCCTGTTCAACATTGGTGGCATTTTTTGCACTGGTCTCTAGGAAGGGCACCCTGAGGGAATCTGCATATTCCTGAAAGTGGGAAATTGAGGACAGAACAACATTAAAATTGCAGTAATAGGCGTTACTTCTGCTAAGTGGGAGAGAACTGTGTTTTCCGCACTGAAAACTGAGGTGTTTGAAAATGTACCTGTGAAACACTGTTTCTTGGAGGCTTTGTTGCAAGAATTTGCTACTGAGTGTGTTGGCATCGTTTTAGGATTTGCATATGTTCAGTGGCAATTTGATGTTTTCTGCTATTACTAGAACCTCTTACAGTGGTTGTTTCCATATCCCAGGGAATGTGTTGAATGTGGGAACAAAGTGAATGTACTGTATTCTTCTTGGGCAAGTTACATGGATTAAAGATAGCTTCCTCTTAATCGTTTTTGATATGGGATAGCGGCTAGATGTTTTGCCCAGTTTAAAGAAATCTTAGATGAAGGGCTGTGGAGTCGTGCTCGAAAGCAATTTTGTGTGGAGTCAGAGTTGGTAGGAATATACTGACATTGGCTTCAAAATCCAAAGATGCAGTGCTTTAATAACATATGCTAAATATATCATTTTCTCAGCAACTTGAGCAAAAATGGTGTGTGCTGTTCCCATTCCTCTTCCCTAGGTGTGTACCTTGGCTGTAGTGTAGTCCACTGCTTTCTTGCTAGTGAGGTCACTCTTATTTCCTACAATCAGCTTGTTTACATTCTCGCTGGCATAGCGGTTGATCTCTTCCATCCAGAGGTGCATGTTGTTGAATGAATCCTGGAAAAATGAGAGCGGGAGGTCAGAGAAACTGCTTGTGTAAGTGTGTATTTGTGGGACAGCAGGGGAAGCGTGAGCTCCCAGGCCTCACCTCAGCTGAACCATTGTTGCCCTCTAGCTTAATCCATTTTTCTAGCTCCATTCCTCATTGTCTGTCCCAGTCAACCAAACTTTGCAATGGCTAATGAGCGAGAATTTCTTCCAGGTAACACTAAGTAGGGCTGTTTTCCAAAAGCTACCTGTCTCTCTCTTTTATTCATACTGGGAATTATGTGGCAAGAAGTTTAATTTAATTGAGAGTCTGTATACCGTAATGGTTGGACAAAAGACTATGGGAGACTAGGCTTTGAATCTGTGCTTGGCCATGGAAGCCCTCTGGGCAACCTGTGGCAGTTCACACTCTCTGGGCCTCTGAGGAAGGGAGTGGCAGACTTTCTCTGAATAAATTTTAAGCCAGCACAGTGTAGTGATCTGATGTTGGACTAGAACTCTTGGAGACCAGGGTTCAGATTCCTGCCCAGCCATGGAAACCATTGGGTGACCGTGAGGAAGTCCTATTCTCTCAGCCTTAGAGGAAGGCAAGGGCAGACACTTCTGAATAGATCTTTCCAAGGAAAGCTTGTGATAGGGTTCCCGTAAGTCGGAGCCTGTTTGAAGGCACATAACAACAGCAGGGTTAATTCAGAAGAATATTTTGCTGGATTCATAAAGTTAGTGGACAGATTGGCAATCCTGCTCTCACCATTTATGAGGGTCTTTGTTCTTTTATGTGCTGTATTTTCCAGAATCTGGTTTTACACAGTGGCCAAGGAGATAAGACAAGACAAGAGCCCTCTCCCAGTGATGACCCTTGAATTGGTGGTCAGTAATAGACTACCTTCAAACATGAAAGTTCCATGTAGCCATTGTGACTAGTTATCAGTTCAGATTTACCTGTGAATCAGTACTTTAAAAACCATCTAAACTGGTAGCTATTATTGCACCTTATGACAGTGACCTTTAGTGGGAGTCTCCCATTTGGCTTGCTTTAGGGGTTCCCTGAGATCAGCCACCTATGACAGTTGGTTTGCCTGGCTTCATGGATGCTTTCCTTTGCTGTGAAGATCACAGTTGCAACACGGGAAGTGGCAGGAGGAGCCTTAAGGTAGTTCCCTTCCTTCTCTTTCCTTGAATGGAAAGATTCCTGGGTATCTCACCTGATCTGTCACATCATACACAATGATGATGCCATGTGCGCCTCGATAATAGCTGGATGTGATCGTTCGGAAGCGCTCCTGCCCTGCTGTGTCCCACTGAGGGAAAGAGAAAAACATGGTTCTGGTCAAAAACATGCTTCTGCATTCTGGTGGGCAGAGTTGGAAGATGTGAATCAATTTTTTATTTTATTTTTTAAAATGTTTTATTAAATTGTAAAGCAGAATCTCAACCAAGGCAGCTGGGACTTCTGGGAGTTGAAGTCCAAAACACCTGGATGACTAGAGTTTGGGAGTCACTGTCCTACCTGCTCAATAAGGACTTTATCTGATGCATTATGTCAAGCCTGAGCAAGAAAAATTGCACCTGCTGAGATTTTGTATTCTATTCAGCTGTTGAAAGTAGAGGACTTGGAACCTCTGTTCTTTCCACTTAACTGGTGTAACATTTGTCTTTCCAGAGAAGAAAAACAGATGGCTTGGTTTTCTGTCTATTGTTTTTCAACCCAGCGGGATGTACTCACAATTTGCAGCTTAATTGTCCTTCCTTCCAACTCAATTGTTCGGATTTTGAAATCTACACCAATGGTGCTGATGTAGCTGTCTGTGTAGGTATCATCCTAGAGAAGAAAAAGAAGATAGGAAAACAGGTAAGTAGTGGCATTTTACTAAGAAAATATCATCCCTGAGCCAAAATACTGGTGTGGGGTATTTTATAGGGTCCTGAAACAGTTTGAGAATCTCAATCCAATTTCTAGTTCCAACTAGAATAAACCCAGTGAATGAGTGGAATTTATGTAGGTGTTGACACCCTCCAGAAGTTGCTTCAGTTGAACTACAGGTATATCTCAGGTTACAAATTCAATATATTCCTAGGCGTTACTACTTTAACAGAAAATTTGCTATGAGAGGCAGAAATAACGTGGAAAGAATAGGGTTTGGTTTCTACACCCCAGTAAAAGATGAACAATTCAACATGTTTCAGCAGTTTCATTATTCAAAACTAGCAATCTGCGCATGTGAAGTAAAACAACCAGGTTAGGACAGCCCTGTGAAGAAAAAAAAAAGTTGAAAGTTTCTTCCAAAACGCATTCAGGGATGGCTGGTCTTCCACCAACCTCCGCTTTTGTTATGATTTGCATTTTGGTAACCAAGCTTGTGGGTCTGTGCTTTTTTTTTTAAACATGCAGGGATTATGTGGTGAAGCAGGCTTATCAGCTCTCTCCTTCTCCTCTCTGTTTTAGTGTTCACATACGCTCAGTAGGAGATTCTGGAACTGGCTTCTTCTTACCCTGCCTGTTGTAAGCAGACACAGACAGCTACAGTTTAACTGGTTGGAGTAGAATCCTGCTCTTTCACACCAACTACTTTCCTGTATTGTTTGCTGCGTCTTGATACTTAAAATCTTTTTTTAAAAAATAAATCCTTAAAATCTTTTTTTTTTTTTAAATAAATCCTTTCTAGCTAGACAGAGGAAAAGGGGGAATGAGCAGGCATAAAAATACTTTGTAAAAAGGAGCTTCTTTGTCAGAGGCTTTGTTAGCTGAAGTAGTTGGGACTAGTAGTTGGATTTAGGCCTAAGATTCTCATTTTTGAGGTGACTAAGGCAAATGGGCAGCCCAAGACATTTTGCTGCTTGAAGCAAAGCATAGAATGGTTCTGGCCTCCATTCCAGCATTCCACGCTAGCAATTGAAGAATGTTCTCTCCACCACACCTGAGAGAACAGGCTAGTTTGAGGGAGTAAGGCCAATGTGGCTCCAAAGACTTTTTTCCTTAAGGCAGGAGAATGTTTGGGGAATCAAAAGGAACAGCTAGGGAAGCTGTTGTCACTGTCTCCCAACATCTGCTGCTTGAGGTACTTGCTTTAATGTGGCTAATGGTAGGGGTGACCCTGCTGAAGGCAGTTGAATTCTGCACAGTGAGCACTTACTGCAAAGCGGAGCAGGAGACACGATTTCCCAACTCCAGAATCACCGATCAGCAGCAGCTTAAATAAGTAGTCACTGTTGTGGAAGAAGGAAAGAGAAACAAATTGAGCAACTGAAGTAATCTGGTTTATGGGGGCATTTTCCTACCTTAGGAGGAGGGGCATGAAATTAACCCATGGATAGAATGTATGACTAACTATCATATTCTGGATGAATGATGAGATGATACGATTCATTGGAAAAGAAGATAATGCTTGGTAAAGTGGAAGGCCACAGAAAAAGAGGAAGGCTACCGCGATGGAGTAATTAAATCAGTGAAGCCACAGTTGCCCTGATTTTGAAATACCAGAGCAGCTCTGTTAATGATTGCAGCTCATAGAGGCTTATAAGTTGAAGATGACTTGATGGCAAATAAAGACAGACCCATAACTTTTGAGATGCCACAGGTTCTGTGTACATGTATGCGGACAGGCGTCCAAAACTCAGTGCCCTAACTAGGAATGACTTAACAGTGAACGTCCCAGCAAAAAACGTCTTTGCTCAGCATCACCTCCCATCTAGCCGTGCAAATCAAACCTTACCAACAAAGTTTCTGTCTCTGTTGCTTGATACTCACTATTCAGGGCTGATGGTTGACATGCTGGCAGGCAGACATGCAGAAAGCCTACGTGTCCTGCTATTTTAAGTGGAGAAAAAGAGTTGGGGTGGGATGTTCCAGTTTTCTGGATTCAGTTTGCCTTTCAGAAAGAGAAGAATAGTTGTGTATAGAATTTTTAAGTACACACCTTACATGTTTCTTCTTAACGCATTCAAGAAATAGGGAATACACGTTTCAAATTTCAAAAAGATGAGAATGCTTGAATGGAACAATTTCAAAACTGAAATCTTGAACCCTCCCCCCGCCTTTTACTTCTTATTTGGGCTCAGTTCTCAGTTCAGAGTGGGTTTGTCACATGCACTGATTATTTCTTGCTGTGAGAAGTCACATATATTGCATTTTGCTTGAATGTCGTTTAATTCTCAAAAGCTAGGGCATAGTCACTCCTCAGACATTTTGTGTATGTTGTCCATGCTGTCCTACTATTCTGTGCCCTGCTATGATGACAATCAGGTGACTCCTTGTGCAGTTAGCCTTCTTTAACTTCCTCAGTCCAAGTTCTTTAATTTGTCAGTAAAAGTTTCTGGACCTCCATTAGATCCATGAGCCCAACAGACTTCCTTCCAGGGATACAGGGCTCTGGCTGTGGTGAAAGGAAGACATTCATCACATGTACAGAAGTTGATTCAACTTTACTTCACATCTTCCAGGATTAGGCCCTTGGCTTGGGTTGCCAGGTTTCTCTTATTATAGGGGTTGCCCTGGGCCAGAAAGCTTGTCCCTTAAGGGACTGGCAGCTGTTCCTTGTTATAAAGGATGCCCACTATTTGAGGGCTGGAAAACTTTTCCTTCTACAAAGACTGAACAAGATGCCCCAAATCCTGTATTTCAGAATGCAGGTCCTTTGTAAAGACAAAATTATATGCATCACATAATTTACAATATGTGTACAATATCTTAATTTTACAAAGAAACACATGACTAAATTAACTGTAATCAGGACTTTCATGGTATTGATTGTCAGTAGCTCCTTGTCAATAGCTCCTTCCTGATTGTCACGCCTGCTTGTTAGGAATTTCAGCTATTTTTTATTGCTGTTTTTGAAAACCTGGCTGTACCACGTCTGGCTCAAATTGGATTGTTTTCTGGTCTGCTTTCTCTATCTGAGTGAGATAGGAGTTTTATCCCTACAAAACCAGCTGTCACTGTAAACCAGGAAACTTCTCAGACCCTCCATCCACAACAGACATGATGGTTTTATAATAATTTAACTGTAATGGCTTCCGTAAAGGATCCTGGGAATTGTAGTCTACTGCTGAGAACTCTGGCAGAAATCCTTAGCCGCCCACACTGCCCATCAAAAAACTACATCTCCCAAGGAACCCTCCCTGTTGAGGGAAAACTATCAAACTGTCAGATGTACCGAATCATCTCTAGATTGTAGCATTTTTTGTGTTACAGACTAGCAAGTGCTCTTTGTATACTTAAATCCAGGCTTACTCCTGTACTATGCTATGTAGACAACCACTGTTTAACTAAAATAGAATGGCGGGATGACAGTGACTAAGTTCTGCCTTCTCTGTTAGCTAGGGCATTGAATCCTGGCCTGTTGCAGCCATACTGGAACTCTATGATTTTTGGACCTGAGATACACATCTCCCTCCATATTTGGTATCATTTGTGGGGGATCTGCAAAATTTTTGAATCTGATCCCCGCTCCAGATTGTGCCTGAAACACTAATCAGCAAAGTGACAGCGATGTCCTAAAAAATAATGTCTCTGGAAGGCAGGCAAAGTACTTGATTCACTCACATATGCAGAAACACACGCAGTTTGCTCCCTTACTCCTTTGGCTGTCCTGCCCCCACCCTAGCTGGTAGCAGTGCAGTAAAATGTCTTCCTGGTCATCCATTAGGATTCCAAAAAGCGAGCTGTGTTGGAGAGGAAGAAATCTTTATCCCTTCCCTGCCTCCCCTCTGTGTCGCCTTCCCTCCGAATTTCTGTTTCTGGTTTAGGAAAAGGGGGGGATTTGAAGGTGAAAAAGAGGGGCGGTGTTACCTTTTCCTCTGTGCCTTGGATCCAGTGTATTCTCTGAAGCGGGTGCTGTCTGCAGAGCAAGAGGATGAGTAAACTGTCTCTCCCCAAAGAATGGGGGAAGACCAGACCCTCTTTTTCACGGTGTCTGCTGGGGAGGGAGGAGAGAGGATGGATGAGGTCCCATCCAGGTAGAGTGGCAGCCTGGACCATCCCCTGTTACCAAAGAAACAGCCCTGTTAGTCTGTTGTAGTAACATCCCTCGTCCGTTGACTGTAAAGTCCGCAGTCCCAAATCTAGCCGTGCCCAAGGAGAGGCTATATTCAATCCCAGAGAACCATGATTGCTCCCTTAAAGGGGAGAAACAAAGGAATTCTCCACCCTGTCGCCCCCTCCCCCAGCAGCTGTTTGCCTCCCTTCCCAGCCCTCCTCTGTCTTGCAGCAAAGATGCTCCCAGCCAAGGGCTCTGCCATTGGCCAGCTGTTGGAGATGATGTCATCTGATGATTTCGGGGATTGGCCTGCTGGTGTCTTTGATCTTGCAGGGGGAAGGAGGGATGGATCTGCAAAGCAGGGAGGAGGATCCCTGCAGGAGAAATGGTGGGTGGGTGGGTGGGTGGGTGGGAGTGACTGAGTGGGCTTGCAAGGGCTTGTGTGTAGATGAGCCTGAAAGGGAAGCAGGAAGTGAGTGGCAGCACATGATAAGGCTCACTCAATAGCGGGCTATCTTCCCCTTTATTGTGCTGCTTGGGTTCCTAAAAGGGTGCAATTTCAGTGGGTGTTCGACGGGGATTGCAAACTGCATTTATTTTGTGTGTATTGAAACGGAGAGTTAGAGAGGCTCCATGCTTTGTATTCAGAACCTTTGATATTGACCAGTTGGTGTATGGTTGTAAGTGTGGATGTGTGTTTTTTTCCAAGAAATAGGCATATTGGTCTGTTGCAGCATAAAAAGGAAAAAGGAGTGAAAAAGAAATTTAGCTGCACTTTTAAGACTGATGCATATTTTAGCATGAGATTTTATAGATACCAATTTTTCAGATGAACTACTGGTGTGATAGTAAAGCCACAGGTTTTAAAGCATAGTTATGTAATTGTGGAGGAGGAAGAAAGGTAGTAAGTTACAGAAAGAGGTGCATTGTGACCTTACCCATAAATTTTACAAAGAACTGTGTGAGAGGATACACATTTTTCAAGTCCCTTAGTACTGATACGTAAAAGCAATAAATCTGCTTACCAAAAGTCAGTTTCTTTTTAGTCCCTCTCACAGCTATGTAACTGCTTAAAAACCTATGGATTTATTTAATATTCCTGTACCAGTGTGTCTGAAGAAGTGTATTGGTATCCATGAAAGGGCATAACAAAATATAAGTTAATCTTACAAGGGGTTGCTAGATCCCTTTCTGCCCTCCCTTTTCCCTTTTTACATAGGGGTGTGTGTGTGTGTGTGTGTGTGTGTGTGTGTGTATCTGTCTTTATGCACAATACAGAGCAGTATGTGTTCAGGGAAAGAGAAGCAATTGATGCCTGCAGGATTGTTTTGGTCAAGATAGGCTTTCTCAAATTTTGTCTCTTCAGCTGGATTCAGCTGCTGTCATCAAATTTGCTAACGGAGATCAAAGGATGGCTCAGGGATGTGTGTTGTTAGAGGTCCATCATTCTAGGTACAGCTGGTCCAGAATGGCCCACACAGCTCAGCGGGAGAGATTTTAAACTTCTTAACAGGAGAAGATTCTGGGGTCTTGACTGACGCAAGGAGTCTTCTTTGGTTTTGCAGGTTTCTTGGTCACTTGTGCTGCTGTTCCAACAGGAACGTCTACACCTGTGGGTTTTTGCATGCCTCGTTCCAGAAAGTACCATGAACTGCTTGTACAATCTGTCTGTGACCAGCAACCCACATGTGGTATTATTTGCATATAAAAGTGTTTGCTTTGGCAACAGTTTTTACCTCATAAAACAGTTAACTAGCTTTACCGTGATGCTTGTCTTTCTGGTCTTAACAGGGCTCCTTGTTCTAGTTGCCACGCTGCCTCTTCCTTCTTCCTTTGTAAAGGCTTTGAACAAAATGCACACTTGCAGAGTTTTTCTCTCACCACTACTTTTTGTGCTACTCAGCAAAAACATGCATAGATACTACAGCCACCCCATGAATATTTCATAGTTTTCCTTTTTTTGAAATGCCAGATCAAAGCCTCATCCAAAGGTTAGCCTGATGATCATAAAAGGAGAAAGGTGTGTTAAGTACAAAGTATAGCAGAGGAATGTCAAAAGAGATAGATGTAAGAAATAAAACAATTAAAAGATCAGAGAGGTATAGATTGAATATATATTTGAATGATTGTAACAGAGAAGACTGGAAGTTACTTTTCTGTTCTTTTTTATCTATATCTTTTTATTGATCTTTTCTTTCTACTGTTTTTTCTTCTATGTTGTTTAACATTTTATTGTGTATGATTTTTTTTTAATAATTATAAAACCAAAAAAAAAGAAAGAAAGAAAAACCATTCAGGACAGAAACTAGGCATTGTTCAGTGGCAAAGGAATGCTTTGCCAGTTAATAATCCCAGTTCAATTCCTCCCATTCAAAAGATCAGGGAGCAGGTGATGCAAAGATTCTTGTTTGTGTGAGGCCCTGCAGAGCCACTAACCCAGTGTCTTACTCAGGACTGGCTTGGTGCGTAAATGGTACAACACACAGTCCTGTACCCTTCAGTGTTTCACAGATAGAAACCAGGACACATGTGGTTAAGCAACGTGAGATTCTAGTTCAGGTGGCCAAAGTTATTCATGTAGAAGAACATGCACGCTAGGAGAGGCTGCAGCAGTTTGCTTCTGTCTGAGCCTACTGGGAAGGGCAAGATTCTCCCTTTCCTCTTTTCTTCCCACTCTTTCCCGACTTAACTAAGGCCAAACAATTTTTGTACTTTGAACCGAGTTTGCAGCAATTTAAGTAAGCTGAAGACAAAGACGGGAAGTGGGAGGAGAAGAGAGGAACTGGGATATTTTGTATGCAGCTGAAAATGACAGAGAAATAATTGGGACTGTCCCTGCCAATTTGGGACAGTTGGCGGGTATGCGATCCCTTGCTGTCATGCATAGCTGGATGGATAAAATAGGGTGAGATGGCATGGCACACTGGAAAAGGTGGTGCTGGGAACTGGGGAAGACAATAGGAAAAGAGGGTAACCACATTGCAAGGGGACTGATTCCATGAAGGAAACCACACTGCCCTGAGTTTGCAGGACTTGAGCAGATCAGTTGATGACCAGAAAGGCCAAAGTCTCTCGTTTGTAGGGCTGTCGTAAGGTGATGCCAACTTGACGGAAAATGACAACAAATTTAAAACTAAATTGAACTTTTTGTGGAAATGCTCTGTGCGTCTGTAATGAGTGAGACTGTGGTTGAGGTAAGAGAAGTCACAAGGATTTTTTGAACTTGTTTCAAATGCATATTTCCTTTTATTGAAGCTGTGGGTCTACATAGTCGTGAATGTGCGTGCAAACCTGACTCTTTATTTGCAGGCGGACATCATCAGCACCTAATTTTGCTGCCCTTGATCTCTTTGAGGTATGTTATTGTAAAGGGCAGAAGGGGGTGGGGATGCAATGGCTAAGATGTGGTCGAGTTGCAAAAGTAGCAACACCCCCCTGCTCCAAGGTAAGGATGACTTTCCCAGACAAAAAGTCATAATACCTCTCACACATTACTTCTGAATTTGTCGCTTCAGTGTGAGAGTTAGGATGTTGTGTCTTTGTGTCAGTGGGGAAGAAAGAAAGGGAAGAATGCCACGTGTCACTCTTCGACCTTGTCTTTCAAAGAATTTAGTCCAATGTCCATTCCAGCACTTAAAATTGAAATATACAGCTTTGGCATATGCTTTGTGCTTTGTAGGATGTTAGAAACAAGGTAGATCCATTTCTGGTTGAACCACTGCAATGAAGCTGATAAAACATGGATGGAAGTCTGCTTAGATGTAGCAGATGCAAGAACAGGAACTCAGTCGTTGGTCCAGCACCCCTAGGCCAGTGTTCGTCACAGAGAAAGTCAGTTTAAATGGAAGGCTTCCCTAGCCGTGGGTCACTTTGAGACTATTAAGAAGAGAGGTGATAACTGACTGGATCCCACACTCCACGCAGTTGCTGTTGTGTCCTGCTTCTGACCACGAACCAGGTAGATTTGCTTCCAGCTTTTGGGGAGGGATTCTCTGGTGCCATCAGATCATTTAAGGATCCGGAGGCTCATTTTTTGTTCAATGTTCAGCTTTTCTACAGACTGTGAAATAGAAGAAAGATGGATGTCACTGCAAGGACCTTTGCTTTGAGTTTTACTGCTTAATTCTTGAACTGGTTTTCAGCACCAAGATTTGAGTTTGGGGTGTGGGAGCGGGAGAAATGTGAGTAAGGAATAATAAAGAGATTCCAAAGTGCTGCCCTTCCCCTTGAGAAGGCAGTGCCCAGCACCACTGTGGGCACTTGGAGGGGCATTTCTACTTCATGGGCTTAATTCAGTGAATAAGAGGCCCAAGTGATGGCCCTTCTACTCGCAAGCTGTAGCCCTATCCTTTGAATATGCCCCCGGCTACATGCATATATAGGTGCGTGTGTGCTCGCACACACATACACACGTATGTATGTCAATATATATATTGACAATATGACAGTAGGAGACTGCAAAGACTCTTCCAGTCTTCCCACTTGGGAGGTAAGTCCCTCCTCTGATCTCAGATCAGAGGGAGCAGTCAGGAGCTTTGCCTGTTGGATGTATGGCTGCTCTGACTATATAGTCTGGTTCACAAAAGGGATAGGTTTAATCTTTTTTTTTTTAACAACTGACACAATTGTTTCTGTTTTTGTGTCTTGCCAGGACATGGCTGCTGTGCAGATCTGTCCACAAGATTTAACTGTCCACCAACATATTCTTTAAAATTAACCCTGGTGGTGTTTTTGTACACTTTCAAACAGACTCCGGCTTATGGCAGCTTTCTTCTAGGGTTTTCTTGGTCAAATTGTTTAACAGGAGGTTTGCCATTTCCTTCCTCTGAGGCCGAGAGAGTCACACAGTGCGTTTCCATAGCTGAACTGGGATTTGAACCCTTTCCTCCCAGATTCCTAGTCCTGCACGTTTAACCACTACCCCATGCTGACTCTCAGCAACTGACTAGTGGTATTCAGTGTCTGTGCCCCACAGAGTCCACATCATTGAGGTGTGCAGGCAGTTGCATAATCTGTAACCAACCAGACCTTTACAAATTCCTCAAAGGAGATGGCGTTGTCTCCATCCTTATCAGCCTCCTGGATGGTTCGGTCTGTAATACATTCTAGTTGTTCATCTGTCACCTGGATCCCAATCATCATTCTCAACGCCTGGGTTTGGGGAACAAGGACAGCAAGAGCAGAGTGGTGAGGAATTTGAGACAAAACAGGAAAAGCATAGGGGATGTATCCCTTCTTCCCTTCTTTGACTTCTTTGTAAATGCTTGTAAAATCTCTGTATGGAAGGGGGCTTGATGCTGATGTTGAACCACCACTGGTGAACGTTTCAGCTCCTCCTATGAGTAAGTTTCCTGGGTCTCATCATGCCTGTTATCAAACTGCCACCTTTGTAGGAATTAATCTCAACTTAAAGTCATCTCTGAGGCCTGTTTTGAGAGCAAAGACTTTTTAGTCTGGATTGAAAAAAGAGTGTTTCTGAGCATATTGTTGCTATGTGCCTTCCAGTTGTTTCTGACTTACGGCAACCCTAATGTGAACATGTCGTGGGGTTTTCTGGAGCTGAGAGTGTGTGATATGCCCAAGGTCAGCCAGTGGGTTTCCACAGCTGAGCAGACAATTGAACCCTGGATAGCCCAATGCTTAAAGCACTACACCACTGAATAGTGCTAGCTCTCCTGCATTCATCTGAGGTTCAGTGGGTAGAGTATGTGTGGCATAGAGGGTGTAACTTGCATGCAGACAGCCTTTTGCTCACATAACACCTCTTAAAAAATAAAAAATCTTAACCAGCACCCTCCTGTATTTTAATTGCTCAAACATGTTTTGCCCCATGTGTGTAGTCTTTCCAAGTGGTCATGCAAACGGTAATCACCTGCAGCATTTCAGCCCGTGAGATCTTCCCATCCTTGTCTTGATCATACAGTTGAAAAGCAACTTAATAGAAATCAGAATGACAAGGCGTTAGTAACGGGGATGGGTAGATAGGCACAAGAGTTAACAGCTGGGTAAGTTTCATCCTGTCCAGCTCCTGGATAACCAGTTTCAGTAATAAAAACTAATGCTTAGGTTGTGTGGATTCATACATATTGACCTCCTGCTTATCAGAATGAGGAATTTTGTCACTGATGGAAAAGTTCTGTCTCTGGGGCATCTTGCCTTTTTTTTTTTTAAGGTTTTTGTTTGTAAACTTACATTTCTGCTGTGACTTCCCACCCCACCCGCTATGATGTAGACTCACACTTTAGCTTGTTAAGACGGCTGTTGATGCTCTCAGGTCCTGCGGGTCCTTCCACCGGACGGAAGTGGGCCAGCACGCGGGCAAACGTTCGGAAGTCAGTGGTCTCTCTCCTGGGGAGAAAGAATGCCCATCACAGTGCCATATGTACCCCACTGGATCATGGATCAGTGTGAGGAGGTTTCTTAGATAAGCACTGTAGAAATGCAACTGTGGAAGTTGTCCTTCAGACTCTCCTAACCAGTGGCCCTTTCACACAATACAGATGTAACTCTATGATTTCACTTCCAGTGCCACAACTGCATCCCATGGATTGCTGGGCTTTGTAGTTTGGGGAGGCACTAGAGCTCTCTGGCTGTGAGTTCTAACTGTCCCTAAACTGCAGATCCCAGGATTCCATAGGATATTACCATGGCATTGTAAGTGGGATTATAGTGATAAAATTGTGTAGTGTCAAAGGGCCCTAGTGGTCTTCTAGATGTGCTGTATTACACCTCCACAGCATAGTTGCTTTTTGGGATTATGGGAATTGTACACCAGTACATTTGGAGGGCACCAGCATGGACTTGGTCACCTGAGATTGGAGTCTGTGCACCCCTCAGTTGTGTGACTTCTCTCTACCCGGATCCTGAGTGGGTAGATGCGGGTGGGCAGCCATAAATATGCTTTTGCTGTTTCTCAGGGAGAGGTTCCATGTGGTACCTGGTCACCCCCCACGAAGAACTCTTGCACCAGTTGGTGAATTGGAGTTTGGGCAGAGCACCTTTTGCATGGTGGTCAGCTGGAAGTGGAGGAGGTAAAATAGCTTGAACCCAAACAGCAATAGCAGGCCAAGTAAGTTCCCTCATGGACTTTTTTATTGATTTGTTATCTTGCAGTGCTTGCTGCTCAGCGGCTGGTGAAGTTGCTGTCGTTCAACACCTGCTTTATTCAAGCATTTTATGTTGCTTATTCTTCCCTTCCTGTTCCTTGCATCTTTGCCTTTACAGCTTCTGATGTGATGGAGATTATGTGCCTTGTGCCCTCCCTTCTTCCTCTTAGTTCTGAAGCTTCTCTAAAAGTCCCTTCTGTTCAGCCTCTGACTTTGGCTATGGCCTTAAGCCAGCTTGGCAAAGAGATCAGCAAGTGGTACTAGGCCATGATAAATGTTACTAGGGTTGTTACCCATATAGGCTTGCCAGATTCCAGAGCCTGGGCCTGAGTCTCCAGTTTTTGTGAGTCCATGAGGAGACAAGGGTATAAATTCTCGAGTTTTGGGGGTGCTCAGCTCTTGCTCAGGCAAGAGGAGACTGCTGTGGGCAAATCTCCCCCTCAGTTATTAAAGCAGCAGCTTGGTATAATCTGCAAGATTTCATTGGTTTGTTGCTGCAACTTACAGGTGGAGGTGAGGGACTTAGCTTCCTCCTTCCTTCCCAGTTGTTGTGATTCCAGAGCTCATCCTCTGCTCTACTCTACATCCACTTTCTAGGTAGAAGCAAGGAGGGTAGAGTAAATGTACTTTATCCTGTCTCTCTATGTAGGTAGAAGGAATAGTCTTGTTCCGCCTTGATTCAGGAACAGCTCCTTTAGTTACAATTCTGTCTTAATTTTTGAACAAGAAGGTGTGTTCTATATATGGGTGTGTCTTTCAATGACTAACTGTGAGCAACTGCAGTTGGTACTGGATGCATAACACTTAATGACATCACCATGGGCCATCCTTAGGTCGCAGGTTTTGTCTTGAAACCTCAGAGCCAGGAGCTACCCTGAATTGGCAGCCCTATGCTGATATGTGCCACTGGTGGCAAGTAGTTCCCTCTTTAGTGTCTGTTGCAAGCACGTATTAAGCAAGCAGTTGATGTTAAGCAAATATGATAAATGTTATCATATTGTGTGCTAAAGTCTGATTCTCCTGTACTGGCAGAAATATGTTTTGGGACTAGACTTCTGTATTTGATTCCCTCTCTCATCGATCGACCAAGATACACACCCATCTTGGAAGAAGGCGTTGATGATCCGATCCCCTATGGGGTTCACGGCTAGCTCCCCAATCCCTTCAAGGTCACCTTTGCTGCAGAGAGAGAGAAAAGAGAGGATACAGTTGTAGGAAGACTTGTCATGGTAGCAGAATAAGTAGTATATAATTTTGAAAAATGTTTCTTTAAAAAGATTTTATACCTTGGTTTTCCACTCACAGTGTGTATCTAAAATGGCTGGTGGCACAGAAAAAAAATGAGAGGGGCAGAACAGAAATACACAACCCAATGTAGGTATTGGCTTGCTATAGCAATATGGGATGCCTGGCAACCCCTTTCCTGCCCATGTGGTAAAATTTTATTTAATGTTTGACCTAAGGCTAAAATCCAATTGTTAGTCTCATCTAGACCCACTCAGTCAATGAAACTTAAAGTAATGCTTACCAAGTTCAGTTGATTCAGTAGGCCTACTCTAGGAGAGATTAACTGTAGGATTTAGGCCTTGACCTGTCTCCTTATTACTTTGAAGGTTTTGATTTGCCTGTAGTGAATTTCTTGACTGTCTGTCTTTTGGAATATAAATAGCTGATAAGCTGATCGTGATAATTCCACTTCTGTACTACCATTATAGCTTGCCACAGGAAACCCACCACTGCATCAGTCTTGTTCGCTATTCTTAATTGTCATTATTAACTTTATTTATACCCTGCTACCTATTCCCTTGAAACTGGGACTCAAGATAGCTTACAAATTAAAATGATTTGTTGTTCTTCTTCATGGTCTCTGTGCCTCACACGCTAGGAGCTTTCACGCATGCGCGGTAGCGTTCGGAAAATTCTAGAGCTTAGTAGCTTGGCGGGAATCCTTCCCCCATGCCGGTACTGAGCATGCTGAGCCAGCCAAGCAACAGTCTCTCCTCAGTTCTTTCTCGTCCGCCATTGCGTACGGAACGTCCTTTGCTTAGTAGCGCCCTTTGGTTTTTTTCGGATCGTTTCTCTCTGGTTTTTGGCTTGGATTGACTATCGGACTTTGTTTCTTGGATTTCGGACTTGGTTTCGGTGACTTTGGATCTTTTTAACCCCCTTTAGCTTCTACCCCCCGTCTTGCGTCTTCTCTGACCTCGTCTTCTCCGCCATCTTCTCTGCCACCCCTTTGTGAGTCTTCCCTCCTTGGACTTCTATGTCTTCTCTCTTTAAACCTTGCAACACTTGTGGTCGCAAGGTTGTGCTGACAGACGGACATACTGACTGCCTCTTCTGCTTGGGAGAGACTCGTAACGCTAAGGCGTGTCTTATCTGCTGCGACTTCACCGCCCAGACTCTGAGGAACCGCTTGGCCCGCTTGAAATCTCACTGCTGGGAAGAGTCTCTCTGAGCGAGGGATCAGCCGTCTGTTCAGCCCGCGATGTCTAAACCATCGACATCGAGCCGACCTGTGACCACTTCCTCGTCGGTTCCGGCGGCTGCCGCCCTGACAACATCAACAGTACCATGACTGGTACCATCATCTCGGCCCCCGATATCGGCCTTGCCGAGAATTACAAAGATTTCTTCAGCGGCGTCAGCTTCGAGAGAGGCTCCTGCGGGCTCGCAGGCAGCTAAGTCACCTAGGCCGCTTACTGCCGCTCAGCATAAGCGTCCTACCTGTCAAGAAGCCGGGAAAGAGAAGGAGAAGGAGAAAAAGAAGAAGAGGAAGGAGAAGCGATTCGCGGTCGACGGCACCTGTTACCAATACAGGGTGTTGCCATTCGGACTCTCCACCGCTCCCAGGGTCTTTACCAAGTGCAAGGCCACTGTGGTATCCTACCTGCGGACAAAGGGCGTCTCCATCTACCCCTGCCTCGACGACTGGTTGTTGGTGGCTTCCTGCAGACAGAAACTCTACAAGGACATCCACCGGACTCTTTCTCTTCTGACCTGTCTTGGCCTCCAGGTCAATCCGAAGAAGTTGCACCTCGAGCCGACGAGAATCCTCGACTTCATCGGAGCGACCTTGGACTCGGTTTGCTGACCCGACAACTCCCCTGGAGCGGTCCCTCCACTCCCTTGATGTTCGTCGGGCCTTGGCCTTTAATACAAATCAGACTGTGTCTTTTCACCACACTCCGCACCTCTTTGTGTGTTACGGACGGAATCGGAGAGGCCACAAGGTGTCCACCCAGAGGTTCTCCAAATGGGTGGCCCAGACCATCCTGCTGGCATATGAACTCGCCAAGCAGCCTCTGCCAGGCTTGCTTCGGGCTCGTTCCGCCAGAGCCGTAGTGTCTTCAGCAGCTCTCCTGCGAGGAGTTGGACCTGCAAGAACTCTGCCGTGTGGCGACCTGGTCTCGTCCATCGGCCTTCGTGTGCCACTACAGACTGGACTGCCGGTCCCGTAGAGATGCTCGTTTTGGACGAGCGGTGTTGGCTTCCGTACTCTAGGACCTGACCCACTGTCCCACTGGTAAGCTACAAAATCTCCTAGTGTGTGAGGCACAGAGACCACAAAGAAGAAGAACAGGTTGCTTACCTGTAACTGTGGTTCTTCGAGTGGTCATCTGTGCCCTCACACACACCCACCCAGCCGTCCCCTCTTTCTCAGGTCCCTTATCGGCGGACTCTAGAACTGAGGAGAGACCGTTGCTTGGCGGGCTGAGCATGCTCAGTACCGGCATGGGGGAGGGGTTCCTGCCAAGCTACTAAGCTCTAGAATTTTCCAAACGCTACCGTGCATGCGCAAAAGCTCCTAGTGTGTGAGGGCACAGATGACCACTCGAAGAACCACGGTTACAGGTAAGCAACCTGTTCTTATTTGCCATCAAGTCAGTGTCGACTTATGGTGACCCCATGAATGAGACACCAAGAGCCCATATAGTTAAAAACATAGAAAGCATCAACTTTAAATAGAATTACACTAGTAAGAATATTGAAGCAATTGAAAAGTTATGCTTAAAATGGATGTAAAAAGCAGTTTTGTAGGATAAAACAATGCCATGCTGGGGTGAGAGGAGGCTCCTCTAGATGGTCTCTTGATTATTCGCTGCCCATAATCCTTCCTTCTTTTCCTCCTTCACTGCTTACCTGAGGTAGCCCTTTTCGTCTTTGTCCAAAGCCTGGAAGCGCTGGTAAAGGCGTAAAACATTAGCTTGGGAGACTGGTGAAAGAGGGAAACAGAGAAGGAGAGATGTAATGATTAACCCAAGGAAGTGGCTCTGGCTGAGGGCAGAATGACCTCGACATGATCGTATTAAAAATAAAGTCATCAGCAATTAACGTTCTCCTGAATGGAGGTGTTAACTGCCTTTTGACTTGGAGAGCAAGTTCAGACAGATCTCCTTTGCAAGGAGCTTGGAGGAGTGTGTCCATCCATACTCAGTTCATAATGTACCGTGTAAGAGTAAGGCTGAGATCCTGTACTGCTAGAGCACAGTGTAAACATTCCACAGGCAGAACTATGCGACATCTGTCCTCTCAGCCCTCCTTGGACTTGCCGTTTAGCTGCTACAGCCTTCTCCCGTGGGAGGTTTCAGAAGTGTCTGGCTGTGTCTCTGCAGCCAGATGTGGAATGATTAGATGATCCTCTGAGACCTACTGGGAGATCTCAGCAGATGGTGTCATCCGTCTTCATCTGGCTACATCCCCATAGCCTGACGCTTCTCCAGTCTCCCCACTCTCAAGATGCAGCCAGGGAGTAGCCAAATGACACCATTCACTGAGATCCTCAGTGAATAATGTAATCATTTTGCATCTGACTATGGGGACAAAACCAGAAGCTTCTCCTATCCCTCTTGGTCTTCATCAGCCACTGAATAAACACGGAGGGGGCTGTTGCTGTGTAGTGTTGAATCTTGGGGTAGGAAGTTTGGGACATTGTAGAGGAAGGAAGAGAATACCAGCTTCCACAATGGCAGGAAAAAAATGTACACAGCCATATGTTGGACTTTGGCGGGCATCCTTTCCGTGACATACGTAAGTGTAAGTGTGCTTGGTTTCTAGGAAAAGAGGAGTCACAGGCCTGAGTGAGTTAGTCCCATCTCCTTTGGCCAACAGCACCAGTGGGAAGTGCAGTGTGCCACAACCTGCTGCCTCAGACCCTCTGTGGTCCTAGTAACAGCCCTAGTCAGAGCTCTGTATAGGACAAGCTCTGGGCTTAACATAAAGCAATCACATTTTTTGCTCAAGAAAGGAGAGATAATACATCCTGTATAAATTAGCCATATTGTCACATATTTGCATATATGTATGCATGCATGATAAGAAAAACCTGCCCTCTACACCCCTGGCCAACCATATAGCTACTGCCTTCATATCTAGCGATGTCCCATTCTCAGGCAATAGCCATTCTGAGGACTACTGCTTCTGAAGATGGAGGCTCCATCTATTTTTGTGTCTTGTCTTTGACCTTTTCAGGCCACTAAATCCATTCCCCTGAATTGTGGCCCACCTGCTTTTAAGAAAGTGTCATCGTAGGCTCTAGAAATTTTTAAAAACAAAACTGGACTAAATGCTCTGTTGGTTGTGTTGGAAAAAGATATACTTGGATTTGAAGGAAATTCTGCATATCTGATTGGTGTTCTGCAACTCCAGCAAATACAGCTGGGGCAGCCAACTCATTCTAGGTAGGTGGACTGCTTTTTGGAACCAGCTTCTTTTCTCTGAGCAAGAAACTCTTCTCCGTTCCAGTATTACTTCTACATCAGTATTACTTATATAAGAGAGCCAGTGTGGTGTAGTGGTTTGAGTGTTGAACTACAATCCTAGAGACAAGGGTTCAGTTCCCTGCTTGGCCATGAAAACCCACTGGGTGACCTTAGGCACATCACACACTCTCAGCCCCAGAAAAACCCATGATAGGTCCACCTTAGGGTTGCCGTAAGCTGGAAACATTTGGAAGATGTACAACAACAACACTTATACTGTATATACTGCTTTTTACCCTAAATAGGGCTTAAAGCAACTTAGAAAATAAAGAGAACTGCAATTAAAACACATATGGCTAAAAACGTACAAAAAGCTGAGATTGAAACAGAGTTAAAACTAACAACAAAACAAAACCATTTAAGCTATAACACTGTAAAAAAGCTGTTTTCCAGTAAAAACAGTCAATTCCCAGAAGCATGTTGAAATTAAAAAAAAAAAATTACCTGCTTCAAAGAAGACGGCAAAGAAGGAGCCATCCTAGCCTCCCTAGGAAGGGAGTTCTAGAGTCTGGGGACAGCCACAGAGAAGACCCTCTCCCATCTTCCCACCAAACAGCTGTTTTTTTTCTCTGTGACATGCATTTCTCCTGATAAACCCAATTTGCTCTGGAAAAATGACCTATTCCCTTGAAATTGAATTTTAGTTGCTTGAGTAATGTAATTCATTTGTTTCCCTGCTGGAAAGTGTAAAGGAATTACAGAAGGTTTCCTGCCAGGAAAAATGACTTGCCCAGTGCAGTAAAAGAAATCAGTGGCACATTTATGTCTTGTTTTATTCTCCAAGCAGCATCTCCCAACTTGGAGGCTGCCTAGGGAACGTAGGTGTTACACAGCCCTTCTCCAGGGAGAAGTAAAGGGGGTATTTTGCTGCAGAAAGCCTCCAACATCCCTTCCCTTTCTCCCTCCCGAGTCTTGCAGACAATAGAAGGCCAGCTGCCAGATTAGATGCAAGACTTGGGGTGGGGCCCAGCATCCAGCTCAGTAACAACAATTCCTCTTTAGATCAAGACAGTTAGGAAAAGAAACCTTAAAAATGGACAGTAGAGGGAGGGGAGGAGAATGCCATTCTAGCCTGCAGTCATGAAGAGCTGTCTCTTTCAAGCCCCCAATCGTCTCCTCCTGTTAAAGTATTCTCGTCCCATTTTGACCTGTTCCTTAGAACAAGAACAACAACATATTGCTTTCTTTTCCCACAATTAGAAAGTGCACAAGAGTTCTGTACTGTTCCAGTACTCACCTCTGTTTACTCCCATTTCCAAAGTTAGGAAGAAAGTTTGTCGATCTCCTTAAAGTCTCCTTTCCTAACGTAACCTGCTGCTCTCCTTCGCATGCTAGGTCTGGGAGCAACATACCCAGACATGGGGGAAGTTCCAGTTCATTCAAGTCCAGAACATACCATTCCACCCTCCAGTTTGGGAAGGAGAACGTGGTGAACTTAGCTGTTTCCCATGTTTGTTCCTATCCACTGGACTGAATTCCAAGGATTTCCAGTTCTGAGGACCTTTTTTTTTAGTGAAAGGTGTGTTCAGCAGTGGAACAGCTGCCTTGGAGCATGGCGGGTTCTCCGTTTTTGGAGGTCTTTAAACAGAGGTTGGAGGGGCATCTGTTAGCTGGATATTCCTGCCTATCAGGGGATTGAGGTAGCCGGCCTTTGTGATCTCTTCAGACTCTTAGGATTCTATGATCCTCTGACCTGTTTCATTTCACCACCTTTTCTTTAAGCAGCTGTTCCACCAGATCCTGGAACTAGAACCCAGCAGCCTTCCAGAGCCTTAACATCCGTTATTCCTCCCCGCCACAAATATCCCACTCCCTACTCTAGTTTTTCATCCATAGAGCTCTGGTTTTCATTCTCTGTCTCTGCCTGCCTGCCTGCTTCTCCCTCCCTCTCTCTGTCTCTCTCGCTCTCTCACACTCACACACACCCATGCCCTCTGCCTTTCACCTATACGTATAGGTCCCCTCTCACTGCTTGATCGGACCACTGGAGACAAGTTCCTATCCTAATGTGGAACCGCCAGGGTTTCGATTGGCAGCTGGGCTTCCTAGGGCTGAACTCTGGAGGGCTTCCTTCCCTGGGTTAGGGCTCATCTCTGGATAGTGAAAAGGAAGCTCCTTTGGGGTCAGATACAAGCGGCACTATTAGGCAAAGTTCCAATGCTAGTGTTGGGGTATGGAGAGCCCTAATGCAACTTGGAACTCTGGCATTGCTTTGGAGCTACTGCCTTCCGTCCCAGTCAGTGCTAAGTCCCTCCTGTATTTTTTCTTTTGGGGCGGGGACCAAAGTACATGCAGTTAAGGGAAGGAAAGGAAACCAAAGTTATCCTTACAGCCAGTTTCTGTCATGATTTCCTCCTGTTCGGGAATGTTGAGAGGCTGAGAATTTTGGGCTCCCATCTTGGTTTGTTTTCTCTCCCACTCCAGGGCAGCCAGAGCTGTTTACAGGGTGTCTTGTGTATCTGAGTATGCATCTATATTAATATCGGAGCACCTACCAACTCGAGAGCAAGCCTCTCCCCCCACCAGCAGCTGTTATCGAAGCCAGACAGCTAATCATCGGGGACGGGAGGAGGGACTTGGGAAGGGCCAGGCAGAGTTGGTTTTAAGGTGGAAAGGAAGAATGAACCAAGCAGCATAAAGAAGCTTTCAGAAATTCAGTATCTAAGCTTCGGAGCTGAGTAAGTCTCTTCCTGAGCAGCATCAAGGGTGCGTCTGTGGGAGTGTTGTCCCCCAAATGAGAATTCTGCTCCCCCTCCAAATTAAATTTTCCTTCAGCCCCCAATTTTCTAGCATTGCAGTAACTTTAAAAAGTACAGCTGATCATTTAGAAATAGAGTTTAGGCATCCCAAGGAACTGCTCCTAGTAGAAAATGGAACTGTGAGGTTGTTGACTGTATCAGCTGCCAAAAGTACATCTGTTTTGGCTTCCCATTCTTTTCTGGGATCAGTTCATAGAATTCATTTAGGATTTTGACTCCAACCGTGGCTGAGCTCCAGGGTCCCTGAAGGACAGCCTCTTCTTCCGCAGTAATATTGCAATAAATTTTTTGAAGTAAGGGAGCTGATTATGACAATCCTTATTAGAGTTTTAAAAAATGTGGGCAGCAGTGTTTGGTGCCTTCTTAGTTGCCACCAGAACCAGGTCTTAATTGTCCAGAGCCTGCGTGGTATAGGGATTTGAATGTTTGGCTAGGTCTCTGAGAGATTAGGGTCCAAATCCCAATCCCCACAGGCTATGGAAGCCTATCGGGTGACCGTGGACAAGTCACACTTTCTCAGCCTAGGAGTAAGCCAAGGAATCATATAAATTACAATCCTTGCCAAGAAGACCCAAGGAGAGGCTTGTTGCTAGTCAAAGCCAATCCGAAGGCACATAACACCACCATATGCTTACAGGCTGGGCTCTGATTTCTTCCCTAATTAAGAGGACAGCGTGATGCAGTGTTCTGAGTGTCGGTCTACTTCTCCAAGAGACCGCGGTTTAAAGAGACAGCCATGGTTCAACCAATGGGTGGCCTTGGGAAAGGCAGTGGCAAAGTTCTGAAGAAACCTTGCCAAGAAAACACCACCAGCCACCATGGAGTGGTAGTTTTAGTGTTGAACTAGGACTCCAGGAGAGCTGGGTTCGAATTCCCCACTTAGTCATGGAAACCTGCTGGATCACCTTGGACAAGTCACGCTTTCTCGGCAGCAGAGGAGGGCAGGGTCAAATTTTGAGCCAGCCAAAGTTCTCCCTTTGCTGTCTACGCTCAGCAAAAGTAGGCATGGATAATTCTGGATGTGAAGGGGCAGGACTCGCTGCTGGAGCTGGCACTGCCCCCTGTTCTGTCCCTGGGATTTGTGGTTCTGTAGCCTCCTCCTGTTCAGCCAGTGCTGGCATGTCCACCGTTCAGCCCCCGAGTCAGAGAGTCCATTTCCACGTTCTGGAAGCGGGGCATGACACCTGCTGATAGAAAACTCTTTGCATTTGACCTGGAAAAGCCCTCTTCCTACCTGTTGTACTTAACATATTCTTTAGAATTTCCTTCATACGTCTTGCTTTGGATCTCTTCAGAGCACATTTCTGTAGTGGTATCAAGGCCCTCGAGGAGATGTATTTCGCCCTTTCTGCCATGGCTTTCTAGCAGTAGAGAGCATTTGAGAGGGCATTTGGGCTCCTTCGGAGAGGTAGTTGTTTTGCTCCTTGCTGAATTTTGCTTTATTTTTTCCTGATGCTTTTTGTTTACCACTTACACTGAATTGTGGATGTGGCTCTGGTTCAATCTGTAAGGAGTCTTAGAGTGCTTTGGCACCAAACATGAGATATAAATATTTTAAAAATATTATCTGAGTGCAAATTATTCCTAAGAGGCAAATTGCAATTAGTCTACAGTAACTCTGCTGTGCGTGGAGCATTTTAGAGGTGGAAACAGAGGCAGGCAGGGAGAGTTGCTGAACGTTTATATATGCGCATGTGAAAAATCTGCTATTTTTCAAGTCTGTAGGGTGCCGTGGTTGGACTAGAATTGCTCTGCTGAGCCTTTCTTGCCACCTGGATAGCTTGTTTTCTTAGCCTAATTCCTCATAGGCTGCCCCAGTGAACCAAACTTTACAAATAGCTACTTGGTTGCAACGAGCAACAGTCTCTTCCAGACTGGGTTATTTCCTTCCTTTTTTAAAAAATAAATGTTATTAAGAATACGCAACATATACACACGAAACAAAATTAAAAAAAAAATTAGACTACATCCAGATGCAACGACAGAAAAAAGAGACACTATACGATATAAACATATCCTAAATATTAATTACTAAAAACTAGTCCTAATCCATAACACTAAATGCAGAATACTAACGCTAAGAAAACAAAGATAGTTTCCCACAGACTGTTACTATGAAAAAATAACAACTTCACTAGCTGCAAATTGCTTCCCAATGTTTTCACTGCTACATTTTTCAAAAATACTAAGTAGCAAATTCAATTTTTTTTCCTGCAAAAAGCTTGTTAATGACTCCCAACTAAAGTAGGGTTGTTTTCCAAACGCTGATACTCTTTTAGTGGCACTTACCAACAATATTTAGAAATATGGAGCAGAAAGGTTACTTTAATTGAGAGCTAGAGGGATAATAACGATTTGAGTGCTGCGGTGTAACTCGGTGAGACCAAGGATCAAAGACGTGCTGAGCTACAGAGACCTTTTAGGTGACCTTTGGAAGATCACACTCTCTCAGCATCAGATGAAGACCATCACAAACTTCGTCTGAATACATCTTTCCAAACAGCAGTTTCATTTTGGAATTTCTTGATGGGGGGAATTGATTCAGTGCTGAGACACTAGAGGGCACTGCTGGAATGCAGTGCAGGACTTTTAGGTGAAAGGAAAAAATGTGTCTAAGTAATAACTTGTACCAATATAGCAGATTTCCCTGAAATATTTGCATCTATTTCAGAGATTAGGGGGAAGGAAGGAAGAGGTAGGGGGAAGGGAGGAAAGAAGGCTGCCCACAGTTTTTCTTTGAACAAGTTGCAACATTTGCATTCAGAGTTCAGGCTACAATAATTGGGAGTCAGAGGCATGGTGAACCCATTTTCCTGGAGGTGAGGGCAGAAACAAAAACTGGAAAGCTTTGGGCATCAGTCACTATAAAAGAAGTTTCATGGGTAATGACAAAAATAATCCCCAATTAATGCATTAAAATCAGAAAGTATGTTGTGCAACTTAAAAAAAAAAGTACGTCCATTTAAGGTACATTACAGGAACACCGTAAATGCACTGAATCCCATCTGATCTTGAAAGCTAAGCAAGGTCAGCTCTGGTTAGCACTTGGATGGAAGACTGCTAGTGAACACCAGGTGCTGCAGACTCTGTTTCAGAGAAGGGGACTCTCAAACCTACCTCTGACATGTGCCCTGAAGGCACATACACGCACAATTTCCACATGCAAAATAGTTGTGTAAACGAAGTCTAGGAAGCAAACGCGTACATATTGTATAAGCCGGCCTACTCTGATGTTCTGAACTAATGCCTGATGGGCTGTGATTTCTCTGTAAGGTCAAGCATCCAAGTTCTTTTAAACCAGGCTTCTTTACTTATTTTAAAAATAAAGTACAGTGGAGTTGCTGTTTTGTTTGTGTGACCCCGGTTGTTTGAAAGGGCTGGGGTGCCCCTGTGTTGAGTCATTAGCTTTGTGTTTAGTGTGGTTTTTGCTTTGTGTTATCTTAACCATGCCAATGCGTAATTTTGTTGTTTGAAGAAACAACTTTTGTGTTTGATTAATGTGGCTGTAAACTGAATTAACATGCCAGCAACGCTTGATGCCCTGTAATGGATGCGGCTCATTTTCCCAGCTGTTCTAGCTGCTTCTGTTCATTTATTCTAGGGCTGCTCAAGATGTTGGTCTGTGAACTGGCGCTGGTTCATGAGCCATCCGCCACCGGTCTGCAGCAGATTTCCAGGAGAGAAAAGAAAAAGAAAGTTTAACCAATGGGCACAGTATGGTACCGGTTCCTGGGACATTAGAAGAGAAAGATTACTGGTCACCCACCTCAGGCAGCCTAAGAAACACACATTTATACACTGATTTTTTTTCTTTGGATACACTAGACATGCACCGTTCCTTGTCAAGTGGACATTCACTGCAACTGAGAGATTTGTAACGTATCCAGAGCCTCAACAAAATATATGAAGCAGGTGGGATGTGATCCTTTTGGACTCTGTTCCTCCGGCTGTGCAGAGCTGTATCTATCCGGGGCATCATTTCATTGGCTGAAGTGGTCTTCACCCAGGAGAGTGATGCTAAATAGAAACCAACCAATTAAACATTGGGACTTTTTCAAGGAGAGAAAATTGTGGTGAGGTTCTGCTTTCTTTTTAACTGAAATGAGATGCTTTATTTCAGTCCAGAGCAGCAGTCAAAAACTGTTGCTTTTACTGGATCTGCCACTCTGATTTTTAAAATGAAATTCCTTTCATAGGAACGCCAACATCATGACTTCCAGCAGGCCCGTCTCTAAGCACTGAGCTCATTCTACCCCATGGCTGGTGAAAGGACCACCTTCCATTTTCCTGCTTTTTCTGCCATTGCCACCAGACACCCTGGGTATGGGGCATGGGGGGGGGGAGCATACTCATTTTTCAACATTTTTTTGTGTGTTGACAGCTGCTTGTAAACAGTTTCCCAGGGTTAGTAGGTCAGCAGATTTCACACTTTCCTGCCTAACCTTATGGTTTCCTCATTAACACTTTGCTTGGTTTAGCTCAGGGGAAGCAGATCTTCTGGGGAGGGCAGGGTGAAAAGAGGACAAAGGTTTAAGAGCAGCAGAATTAATTTTGAAGGGCCTCTGCTCAGGGATATCTCACTGAATATTGGGCCCTTTCACACTATGTAATTATGGTTCCAGTTTTAACTGCTGTGGCTTCATCCTGTGGGATCCTAGGATTTGTAGTTGCGGGGGGGGGGGGGGCGGTAGAGCTCTCTGGCTGGGAATTCTAAATGCCACCTGAAAATCTGTAAATCTCGGGATTCCATGGGAAGATCCATAAAGTGGTATCAAAGTATCATAATTGTGTAGCATGAAAGGGCCCTTAGACAAAAAGATCTTTCGTCCTTGTTAGGAAGAAGGCCCCTTCAGCATTTTAACTACGGGCAGACTGACTTGGCATCAGCACGGATTCATTGTGAAGAAAGGTCTTCCACCGGTCCATCTGAGGAATGGAATCTGACTGGGCATGCAGAACTGGGCAGTGAATTTAAGTTAAAATATCGGGAGGAAGCTCCTAATTGGAAGAAATGGCAGGTCCTGGCAGAACTTCAGTTTCCTCTGGCTGCTGCTTCCAAGGATTGTTGGAGAATCTTCCCTTTGGAGATTTTCGCTCTTAGGCTGGCACCCTGCTAGTGGCATGCACAGGTGGCAGTTAAACTTACGCCTGCTTCTCTCTCTCTCTCTCTTTTGGTCATTGCAGAGGTTGGTATCTGCTCTGGGAGCCTTTTGGGCTGGAATTTAAATGCTCTGAAGGAAAAAGAAAACCTGTACGCACAGAATTTGCAAATATATTAGGACGAATGTAATTTCTAGCCTGTCAACTATTGCGTCAAAATGTGCCAAGCAATACAAGAAAACAGCATCAGAGTGGTTTTCATGAGCAAAATAGATATTTTATATAACTTTCTTTTTAGAGAAAGGACCATACATTAAAAAAAGAAAAGTTACAGATGGTGATGGAAGACAGATAAACATGATACTTATAAATATACAGTATATACAACTTAAATATGTATATAAAGTTATCTCCAGCAGGGCTTTTTTGTGTATACAATATATCCTTGTGGTTTTTTTAAATTAAAAAATGGAATCTCTGTGTTGAAATAATTTTAAAGTAACAAGAACGGTTGCCTACCTCATAATATTTCTATTAGTGGTAGGATCTGGGGTTGCAAATTTATATCTTATTTTTTACAGACAAGAATTAAACAGAAAGGACTGCCATTATTGGAAATACGAGATGATCTGGCTTCAGGCCCTGAAAGTACTGTGTTCCATCCTTCCTTCCTTCCTGGTATTACCATACTCACCATTATTTTTAAAGGTAGATTTTTTTCTAATCACTTCACTGATCGCTTCAAATCACTGTTTCTCATGTAACTGAAGAATTTAAGCCAATGCCTCAAAATGTGTTTTTAAAATTGGGGAAAAATACTTGCAAAGTCAATCCAAATTGTCATATACACCATATTACTATTTGGTTGTACATGCTTTTTTTAAAAAAATCCTGTCTATCAAAGAATGTTAGGTGAGAGGCAAACCTGAGCCAGTAGCAATACCCTTGTAGGTCCTGCCTTACTTTTGGAGCAGCCCGCAGGAGTTGATCTTTAAGGCACGTGGGCTGGTGCCGTACTGAAGTACACTGGCTAATGTTTGTGTGTGTGTCTTCAGGTTGCCAGATGACTTATGGCGACCAGCTGCATGAATTTCATAGAGTTTTCTTAGGCTAATAGGTTCTGTATAGATGCTGTCCTCTTATGGTGAAAAAGTGGAATGACTACAGTTTGCAAAAAAGAACTCCTTGAAGAATTGATATCATTCACTTGGCACTGAGCACTCCTTGCCAAATACAGTGGTGTGGACTTACCCTTTCATACATATTTCTATACTGGCAAGGAATTTGACTTGTCCTGCCACCCAGTTCTAAAGCGGCAATGTGATCTCTTTCATTAAAAAGAGACTCCCTGTCCTTGTCTTAGAAGGAACATCCTACATCTTTTAAATTTCTTCTCCTGGTTGTGCTTTTTTACAATCACATGGTGGCAAGGAATGTGAACCGTGATCTATCGATTTCTGCTATAAGCTGCCTTGTGGGTCTTTGGTGATCAAAAGTCAAGATAGAAGTAAAATTCAATAAATTTGAACTTCCTGTTGTGGAGGTCCATCTTTTTTACGTTTTTCCAGTGATTGAACAAAAGGACAGTGTATGTCTCCTTCAAAGTGAGAAGGAAGAAATACAGTGAACTGAGAAGAGCCCAAAAACTGTAGAAAAAGCATCAACAGTTTTTTTAAAAACTTTTTAAGGACAGTATAAAAAATGAGTTCAGCCCTGGCACTTCTGTAGGAAAAGGTCCCGCCTTTTCTAGAGATGAGGCAATTCTGGTGCCACCTCTCTGCCTCCCAGACTTTCCCCTTTCCCACACCACAGACTAGCCTTTCTTCTGTCGAAGGGAAAGCCAACAGAAGACTCTCCAAACCCAGTTCTGACTTTCCACTCGATTAGCGGGCTTCATTCCTAAGATCTTTTTGAGTCAGTCTGTTGCTCTCCTTTCAAAAATAAAATTTAAAAAAATATATAGCAGCAAGAATAAATATTAAATATTTTCCTTTTTAAAAAAAGGAGTCTTTTTATAATACTATTAGAATCAAAAGTTAATCAGGAATAAAGACATTGGCTGCTCCAGGAGTCCATTCAGTGTGGTCTGTAAACATTCCTTTAGCTGAGAAATTTGGAAGAAAAAAAAATAAAATACAAATGTCAAGATTCCAAGGCTTGGGAGAAGGGTCTTCGTTAGACCTAGAAATGAATATGAAAGAGGGCAGGGGAAAGAATTAGAACACAACGTTGTGGCTAATCCATACCTTCCTCCCTCCCCCAACCCAGTCCTCCCTCAGCCCCATTCTCCATTGCGAAAGGTTTTCCGAGGAAAGATTTGGTCTTGACGATTCCGCTTTGATCGCCATGCTGGGTGAGTGGCTGAATAGGCAGGGAAGCCAAACTGTAGGTCTGGCTGTGGTGTGGTTTTTTTGTGGAGAGGTCACTGGTAGACCTCTTGCCTTTCAGGCTGCGCAGTACCCCTCTGTGTAGAACAGAGAAGCTGTTCCCTTCTAACCAGAGAACGCACATGACTGTTTGTCACATTTCTAGCTGCCAGGGGAAGCAATCCAGGTATTCGTGGGAAGTGATCAACGAGGGCCAGAAGGACCACACTTGTGAAAATGTGGACCCCTGCAAAATTTGGGGTCTTTTTTAATGGCAGATACATAAATGTTATTATTTGCTTGCTGTTTCTCTGTGTGGGACAAGGTCATGTGTTTGCCCACACAACTGAAAGGATGGAGGGTGTGGGTCATGCTTTCCTGTATGCTTTTGGTATGCCTACACCCACCTATCCTGGCTGACTTAATATCTTGGGAAGAGGAATTCTTCTTGCACATTTGGGGTGTAATAGAATCATAATAATCTCAGCTCTCTCTTCTTCTGTCCATTGCTGCGGACATTACATTGATGCTGCAGCGTTGCACTGGAGCAAGCATTTCAGATCAAGATGCAGATACAGAGAGACTCTGCGGAAGACTATCTTTTTTGTTTCAGAAAATGGAAAAGAGAAGTGATTTTTGGTCCTCTCACTCTGCCCCAGCAGTAGAAGTAAGGGATGGGTAGCTTTGTGTACTCACCTGTCCGTTATTGTTCTCCAGCCCTCTCAGGTGCCATGACAAAGTGTGGAGCAGACTTCTCTGAGGCCTGGAGGAAGGCAGACTCGCCTAACCCAGATTGATTGGAGACTGCCTCCGGGAACACCATAGCCCTTTCTGCAGGCCCCAGCGGAGCTCTTTCCAAAGATGCAGCCAACCTGCTGTGTAAAACCACTAATTCCTGAATAAACAGAACTTTTAAAATCAAGGTAGACATTGTGGTGAGGACAGCAAACTGCAGCTAAGCCCTCACCTCTCTATAGGATCCATAGCGTTCTGTCCTGGATAACAGACAAAGTCCAAGTGGGAGGCAAAAGCAACAGTTTCCTGTCCAAGAGACACAGTGCAAGACAGACTTGATATTGTGAGAGCAGCCTGTGAGGTCAGGGGAAGCTGAAACCCTTTAGGCTATGTCCTTAATTTATTTCTCTCTTCACTTGAGGCGTGGCTGGGCTAGAGTGCCACCTGAGGGAATTAGGGAATGGCAAATATAGGTGAGGTCAGTGTCTAGTTTGAGCATTCCTTCAATTATCTCAGATGTCACTTCAAAAGGTGGGTCGTTTCAGAGCAGACCACACCTACAAAGGAGTAACAGATGGCATGAAAAAGATGAACTTCTTGATATCTTTCTATGATGTCCAAGATGTTGACATTTTCCCAAATGGAATTAATCAGACGTGGTGCAGAACAAGTCATAGTACTGTACACCCAAATGCAGCTTCAGGTAAGGTACTAACACGGTGCCAAAATGTCTGGCTTTATCTGCCTTGTTACAGATCTTGCCAGAACATTTTACAGAATCTTAACTGCAAAGAACAACGGCAAACCTAGACCTTGAATTTACCAGAGTCTTACAAATAATCTTCTTAAGAATCATGCATGAAATTATCAAGCCAGGCCTCACTGATACCCTTCTAGCTATTATAATGATAACCAAGTAGAACCCTTATTACAATCAACATTGCATTGTTAAGAAACGTAGTTCAAGTGATACTTAGTTTGAATTTGGTTGTAAAAATATCTGATTCCAGAAGGAAACTTGGAAGCCAAAAGAGGTAGAGGACAGTTTGTCTTTAAGAACCAAAATACCCAACTTACACATGCAGATTTCATGTTTTTGCCAGTCACTGGTATGCTGGTTAGTTCAGACATCTTGCAAAATTACCGTTATTTGGCAGATACTCACTTTACCTGGATATAACTCACAGATCTTCTACAATCCTAGATAAGTTCTGCATGCTATATCATAAAACCCTTGCTGGATTTTATTTTACCTTTTTGCAGGCTACCATAAGAAGTAAGACCACTTTATTAAATTAGAAGCACTCACATACCCTACCAAAAAAATGGGCAATCAGCTCCAGCGTGCAGCAGTTGGAATGGCATGCCCATCCCTGTGTCAGGGTGTCTGGAAATGCTGTAGTTTACTCTGTATTTTTTTACTTTTAAAAACCAAACACTCCAAGGCTACTGGGGTAGTTCCTTGGGGTACATCTGCCTAGGTCTCTTCTAGAACTGAGATATTCATCCTAGAACTTGCAGAGGAAGAAAATTAAAAAACACACAAAACAGTAGGAGAGGAGCTTCTTCAAACAGTTGAGATATGAAGCATTCTGCTTTGGCCAGTGTCTGCTGAGAGATTTCTTTGTTGTTTCTGTAGCGTTATCATCAGAGCTTGTCTTCGGAGGTACTGTGCCCCTGGTTATCTGGGTTCTGACTGCAGGTGGTTCCTTGCCGCTTCAAGTTGATACCCATATTCAGAAGTGTATTTCGAGGCATTTAGTTTCCTCACGTTGTCGGTGCTTCCCTCCCATTACAGGAAGAAAAGTGAGCAGATGTAGTCAGGCTGGCTGCCTTTTTCAGCGGGAGCCTATGGTTAGGGTGTCAGTGTTCATGATCTCAGGCTGTGGAGCTTCCTTCCCACTGGATCATTTGCAGAGCCCCAAATAATTAGGAGATCTTCTGAGGATGCTGATGTCTCTGGGACCTTCTCTGAATTCCTTGTCTCCCTTTTAGTCTGGTGCCAGTTAGACTGATGATTTGGATGTGAAATGGGCATTTTCTTGTACAAGCAAAAACATTATCTTGGCAGAGACCTTCCTTTCTCTGTTAAGTCTGTGAGGAGCTTTTAAGTGGTGCACCAAAGCATCTTTCCTGACTTCATGAGGCAGACCTTGAGGGTAAGAATCTAGTGCTCCAGGGTCTCAGCTGGCAGTGACTCCGTTGCTGTGGCCATAAGCTCGCGCAGACAGCTTGGTGGGATGGAAACTGACACCTCCTGTGACTTGTAACCAGAGGCTGGAAATAAATGATGTGGAAAGTTGTAACAAGCTAGCCACTAATGATTAGCAAGGCTGTAATGGAGTTACATTGCAAAGTAATGAAATGAATGGGAACACCATTTTACACACAGACACACACACACACAGAGCGAGAGGGAAAGAGAGGGAAAGCATAATGAGCAGCCTTTTCTAATTACTTGCATTTTTAGAGGCTTTTGTAATGTTTAAATTTCATGACATTCTATCATCAGTCTAAAGATAAAAATTAACACAAAGCAGCAAGTGATGTAACTTGTTAATTTTAAACACTGAAATGTGTAATGACAATGATTTTTTTTAAAACATTGTTTAACCCACCCCCCTTTAATGAGTAGTGGACATGAATGACTATTTAAATGTAACTTGCTACATTCAGCTAGTTGCACATCTTGTTAGGGAAAGTGCCAGTTTCCTTTCTCTTTGTCTCTGATTCTTAACTTGCTGAGTACTAATGGGGACTGAAGAAGATACCCCGAGCCTTCCATTTTGGATGTATTTCAGCGTTCAGTTGTGGACTTCTTCGCTTGAACTCAGCGCCCTGGAAAAGATCTACTGAGTCTAGAAAACAAGTCTTGCATATTTTCTCTTCTATGAGAAGGGGGAGAGTCTGCCTTTCCCTGCCAATTCAAGCCACCAAGCTGGTGTCTCCATTCCTGCCCCCGTTTGTCCCATAAGAAGGCAGCACTCAAAGGTAAGGTGAATTCCTGCTGGTTCTCATGTATCTCCAAGGAGGAGCAGCTTTTATCCAGTATGGTGTGCAGGAAAAGCTTGTCTGCACTTCTTGGCCAACAGGATAAGACTTCTTCTCCAAGAGGAAGATCTTAAGAGAGAGTGAATTCATTTTTCTGGGCCTTCCCTCCTTTTAAGGCTCCTAGCTGCAAGGTGAGGAAGAAGAGATCTTCACACAAAGATAGTAGGAGAAGATGGTCTCTGTAAACACCATGTAATATTCCCATATTCCTCATTCACAAGAGAGTATGTCTTTCCATAGAATTCTGTGGTTGGTGGTTGGGGAAAAGCCAAGGTCTGTGAACAGTAGATTAAGATTAAGTGTTTGTGGGTTGGGGGCAGGTATCAAAAGTGGTGCTGTGTTACACAAGCATGGGTTCTGTAGGTCTGTATCGCATCTTATAAATATCAAACCTTACCTTTTGCCAGGCACTTTCACCTGTTGAGCCCCGCCTGCTGGTAATTCCACCCAGACTTCAGTCTAAAATGTCAGTCCCAGGAGGATGAGAGGAGAAGGGAAGAAAGAAGCATGAATAATGTGGTGTATTCCTGGGAATCTCTATGGTCTTACTGTGTTCTTTTGATCCTGTAGAACCTCAGCTGAGGCACAGTTATGGGATGTGAAGATGGAAAGAAAATGTCAGGTTGGCCAAAGTGTGTAGAGTCAGGTAGAGAAGAGGACTCACCTTTGCAAAGTGCCCCTTGAAGCTCTCTGGCTTAATGCTGCTGCCAGTCTGAGGCCTGCTGAGAGGACCAGCCTGCCTTCTTTGGCTGAGGCCGAGCAGTGTGTTCCCAGAGGCAGTTTCCAATCAATTTTGCATGCATAGCCAGCCTCCTGTAGGCTTGAGAGTTTGAATGCGTGTCACGGGGAGTGGCACCTGAGCAAAGCTGGGAAAAGCACACCAAACTTACCGTGTAGGCTTCTTTGCAGCCAGGGATGGAGGGTGTCGTGGAGCAGGTTACTCCTGCCACTAACACACTGGCAGGTGGGGCCATGCAAATCAGCAAACTTTATCCGTCTGGTGAGAGCACAATAACCCGACATCGGGGTACAGTAAACTAGCATAACTGTCATTCTGCAACTGGAGACAGAGTCAGAACTGAAGAAAAGCTATCAGAAGCCCGAGCAGAGGAGGTAGACAATAGGAAAGAGGCTCATCGTTCTCAGGGCTCATCCAAGGCCAGATTAAAGGCCCTGGGATGCGAGGGCCAATGACTCTGACTGCTTTGTCAGAGCAGCAAGGTGGGCTTAGGATACCTTCATCCCACAGATGCAAAGACACCTTCACAGTAAGTCCGGTGTTTCTGTCTCCATCAGTGGATGGGGGTATCCTAAAGCAGGATCTCCCAAAGTTTGCCTAACGTTGAGGATGGGCAGTCTTCTGCCTTCCAGATTTGAGAAGATAAAAATTGTTGGAACAGCTGCTGCCAAAGGCTGTGTCCAGTGAGGTGAGGGAAATCGTTGACAAAATAAGAGGAAACCCAAATATCTGCTATACAGACTCTTGATCTCTTGAGAGGAATAGGCCATGCTGTTGTGCGCTGTAGATCAAGGCAGTCTAGAAAGTCTTGTAAATCTGATTTGCATCTGTTTTCTCTTTGAAAGTAAGAACAGCATCTGTCTCTAGCATTTGCAGTTTGGATGTCCTGCAGAGGCAAGTTGGATCTCTTAAGTATGTTGAAGGACTCTAAGGCAGCAAATTGAAGAGAGTTGGTAAAATCATGGATGGCATAGAGGCAGGTGGATTAAGTCTGGAACCCAGCCTCCTCCTGAAAGATCTCAGGTATGTCCTAGGCTATTGACGCTTCCTTCTCTTTTGTTTGGGAATCTACTCATTTTGTTCTGTGTTGCTGATGTAAAAGAGAGCTTGAGCAGCTGGCCGCACTTCCTGGCTTCACCCTTGAATATCCTCAGAGGCTCCATTCTCTTGGAACTATTTCCTGGTGACTCAGTCAGTCTGTCCTGGTCGTCCTTAAGTGTGCTCAGACATAGAAGAAAAGGGACGCATGTCTACTCAGCTTAGGAGAAGGAACAGTGGCCTTGATCTTGTAGCTGTTGACACAAATGTCTGTTCATGGTGGGAACATGGGACAGGACCTTCTTGGTGCTTGCTCCCAGACTCTAACAGTCTTCCTGGAGAAGGGGGGCAGTGCCTTTCTTTGCAGAATGAGTCAAATCACCAGCTGACAGAAACTGTTGGATGCCTCCTTCTGAAACAATCTGCAGTGTGCTAGGCAGTCCAGGAGACTGGTCTCTGATGTCACTGCTTTCTCTGGGTGGGTTCTTAAAATACGTTCTTGCCAGATTGTCTGGGTCCACCCATCAGTGGAAAGGTGGTCAGACTGCTTTAGGAATACGGATCTGAAGACTCAACAGTCTTGGACCCTATCCTCATTTTATGGGACCACCATCCTCTAAAGCTCCCTTGAGTGGAACTTGTTCTACAAGATATCTCTGCACACCATCTTCGTCCCCAGGATCTTAACAAACCTGCAAACCTCAGGTGACACTGTACATAACATAAGTGTTGCTTTTTCCTTTGAAGAAGATAGACCAGAACCACCTGGGTGCCTGCAGGTGCCCTCTTCTGCTCAGGCCTCCGGGGACTCTTCTGGATGTGGGCAACGAAGCCAGGTTTTGCAGGCACTTGGTCCTTTCTGCATCTGTGAATCTCTTGTTGAAAGAACAAAGGGATGAGCAGGAACTCCTAAGAAAGCCTGCCCTCAAGGTGAAGGGGAGCTATTAGAGACTCTCGTGGGTTCTGTAAAACAAAAGACATACGCACACATTTGCATGCATGCGCGTGCGCACACACACACACACACAGTCTTTGGTTCCTTTGAGAGGCTGAAGGACAGAACTTGTATTACCAGTTTGCTGCCTAAATGAGGCTGAGACACTTCCAGTGCTGAGGGTGTTGTAGAACATGCAGACAGGCACCTGTTAGATCTGTCAAGGACAGGAAATTCCCTGCTTAAAGAGTTTGCTGGATAGACCTCAAGGTATCTGTGCAGAATTTGCACTTCTGCCACAGACTTGAGATCTGGTATTTCCTTCCACTTATCATTCCTTGTTTGGGATGTCAAAAAGGATAGGGTAAAATACCTGGAAGTATCTGCTAGACATGCCACTCTAGATCATCTAGATCAGAGGTGGGCAAAGTATGCCATCCCAATAGGCTACCCAGCATCCCCCGCCCCTTGACCCACATCTCAAATTCTCCCAGTGGCAAATTGTGCTTCTACCATCTGCAATGTTGCGGCATGTTTTCAGAGTAGACAGATAAATATATGGGTAAGTCGCCTGCCTCTGGTCTATACATTGAATTCATTATAAAATGCTCTCATACTTTTGCAGATATGTGGTGTAAAGCAAGAAACCAAATCAGTCACTTGGGGAACACATCAGTTCTCAAGAGCCTTCCCTGATTGGTTGAACCTCCATACTTCCATGACAGCTGACTTTTTTTACTTTTGAGAAAACAGTTGGTGCCTCTTGCCCATGGAAGAGATTTTGGAATCAAAATTGCCCTAGACTCCCTTAGGGGCAGAGGCGGGTTGCCAGGAAAGATGTCTTAGAACCGCAGCTGTGTGGCTGATTGTATCTGAATGGCAGAAAGAGCCATAGGAAAAATGCTCTCTGCAGCTGATTTCCTTCCCACTTGGACTAGGTTAGCACAGATTGTATGACTGTAACAATTCCAAGGCATGCCACTCAATAAATGAATGGTAATAGGAGAGCTGGAGTTCCTTGTGAGTCTTGTTCCTGCAGAACAAGGGTTCTCCTCCTACCAGAGTTTGCTGATTCACATGGCTCTGCCTGTTGGAACAAGAGACGGGATAACCAGGAGCTCCAAGAGACTCTCCATCCACTGCCTGGGAACTTCAGTTTCATGATGTGGTCCTTCTAATCATGTCTTCTTTCAGGATACAATATATTTAGAACATTTTTTTAAATGAATGAATGTTTACATTTAGATCCAGACTTCTCACTACATCTTTTGTGCAGGTCTTGTAACAATTAGACTCATCTGATTATTCTGCTTCTGACCCCTATTTCAGTGGGAATGACGTCACTTTGGATTGCTGATGTGTGGTTTGCAAGCTAATCTCCACAAAAATGTGACTGGAGCAAAGGTGTTTGATTAGCACCATCCATTGCTGTACAATACATGAGTTAGTTGTCCTGTCCGTTCACGGCATGCATCAAGGAAAAGAAATAAAAATGTTGGCTTACCCATGTTATTTGTACAAACAAGAGCTCAACCCGTCGAGATTTCCTGTAGAACTCATCTATCACATCAGTGTAAAAGGATGTTGTGCACATTTAACTCACATAACAAACCTTCCCTGCTATATAGTGGAAACTTATGTAGCAGCTGCTGGCCCTGTCTGTTCACTTCCCCACAACGTCTGGTTCTCCTGCTTAACAATTTCATTAGCAAGCAATGGGTCTACTCTGGAACAGGATGCATCATACATCTCAACTGAAGAATGGGTAGCTCTGACCCCTACAGGCACTGTTATTTTTTTCATGCTGCTAAAATGTCCCCATGTGGCACAGACAGGTTCCTGCTTAGAGGTGATTGGGCTCAATAACTGTCCTCTGCATAGGTGGAGAGGGTTTGGCCCCAGCCATGTACGTCAGCATGCTCTAGGCAGAGGCCGGGTGTCAAGGCTGGGCGAAGATTTTTCGCGTGCCACACGCCCGAATGAGTTAGATCTTGCTTATACAGATGACACAGGGCACTGTCTATTTTTTTTATATATAGAGATGATTTCTAAAGCTATCAAAATACATTATTCTTGCTAGCTAGTCACTGTCAGCAATGTGCTAGTCATGTCTATCAGTGGTAATACCCTTCCCAACATACTTACTATAATTGGATTACAGAGTGGCTAGGGTCAGCTGGGACTGGGTGCAAGAAAATCCCCATGCAGTTCTAAAGCTCTGTGGGTGCTTTGGGGCAGCTACACCTATTGTCTTAACCTGTCTGATCCTTCGGAGCTCTTTAGATAAAAGATTAAACTCAGCATTTGCAATCTGGCTTGCAAAAGGCTCAGGCTATTGGCTACTTTTTGAAAAAGTGAGAAAAGTTTGGAATAGGAACTAGGCGGTAGAGTACTGCTTGGAGAGCCACAGCTGGACCTCACACCAGCCATTCTGTGCGCCTGGTTCAGTCAGATACACGTGGGCTATTGGACCTCCCTAATGGTGCTTGAGTGGATGACCCTAAGACTATCTACTTTGTGAGCCTGCAAAAAAAAAAAAAAAAAATCCCACCCCTTTCAGATGAGAACTGGATATGAATGGTAACACTAATACTGGAAACTGGTGGCTAAACATTTAAGATTTTTTCTCTGAGATCAAAACATTTTCAATGATCATTTCCTGCATGAGGACAGAATACCTTCGATTTGATGCTTTCTTTGGGGATTGAAGCCGGTTTTGAGGTTGTGAAAGATGAAGGTTGTATGTGGACTGAAGCTTACTCCCAGACTTTGTATTCTCAGCCAGGGCTGTCTTAGTGAGATATGTTTCACTAAGACTTGTACAAAATAGGAGTAAACTAAAATATGCCACAGTTGCCTAATTTATCATTTTACTATCAGCAACATAGTTGCATAAATTTCATGTGGGTTATCTCTAAATACTGGTGTTCCAGGAACAGAAAGCCTATGGGTTTCTTCAGTTCTCCCATTAGTAACTTAGTTTAACGCTCAAGCTGTGGACGTAGCCACCTACTGCCTTCTCCGTCTTATTACATGAACCAAGGACATAAATCAGCAGAAGTAAGCAGGTGCCTGAGGACAAGAATCAGCGTTAGCCAGCCAAGTTGTCAGGCCCTTGGACAGAGCATCTAGACTGCATGGGGGGGCAGGAGTCAACTAGTAGATGTCCCCAGCTCCAGTCAAAAGCCTATGGAGCAGTGAAATACAGCTGCAAGGAACTGTGTGGGATGGTCAGTCACAGTTACAGTGCTGTTGCTCCAGGCCAGGGGCCAGACCCCACTTGACTAATGGGGTTCATAGAAAATGGTTGTCTTTGCTTGACTTTTTGAAATGATGGGAGAAGTTTGGAAGAGAAGTTGCACAGTATATCACTGCTTGGAGAGCAACAAGCTGGACCTCACACCGACACTTCTGTGAGCTTGGTATAGTCAGCCATGCATACCTTTGGATCAAGACCAAAGCCCCATCAAGTCAGTCCTTCTGGTGGCTACCAGCAAGCTTGGGGAGGCCCAGCAGCAGGACTTGAGTGCAGTAGCACCCTCTGCCTCCTATTTTCTAAAAGGTATAAAAGAAGCATGCTGCGCCTCATTCCGGATAATCTCCGCAACAAGACGGAAAAGGCCATGGCTGGCCGGCCCCCTGGAGCACTATTTTATTGCAATCCCATCTTGTCTTGCATGGACAGAGGAGAGGTGTAAGACCTGTCTCCTGTCAATGGTTTGAGGAAAGGTCTTGGTCTGACATATTGATACGTGAGTGGTTACACTCAAGCTTTTGCAATTGTAATTTAACATGAGTATACTGACTTCCAGGACAACAGCTCAGGGTTTACTTGAAAAGCCAGTGGAGTTAAGGCTATTCTTAAGAGATTAGATGGAACTTAACACACTTTGAAGTGAAGCACGTTTCTAAGTATTCAATCCATTGTTTTGAATGTTAAGTTTAAAGGACATTTTTGGCAAAAAAAAAAGAAAGAAAGTTGAGTATGTTTTCTAACTGAACTGAAGAAAAGCAGACTCATCATTAAATACTGTTTGTTAGAACTGGGATGGGCTTCAATTGCCTAGCGCTTACCACCAGTATAGCAAATTTTAAAACAAAGGTAAGGGCATATATATATGTGTGTACATGAATGAGATTTTTTAAAGAAGAACATAGGTTTAAAAAGTTGGACTGCACGCCTGACACACAAGCAGTAGGGCAAGATAGACTCGTTCTCTGAACCAGCATTCAGTTTGCTGGCATGTACATTTGTACCATCAGCTGCTAAGTTTCATGCCCCTGGTGGGTGAAGAGCCAGCTGTGACTGTGCCAAAATGACCCCCTTTGCTCTCGCTTCTAACTACGGGGAACTTACTGTCATCTGCGGCCCCCTAAACTACTTAAGGGGTGACAGAACAGGCCGAGCCAGGGAGTGAGCGTATTTTCATTACCTCGGTTGCGTAAATGCACTGTTCCGTCTGGTCTGGGATGATGTAGATGGGGTGATAGGTGCCATCTTTTGGGTATCCAGCAGGAGCAATGGACCGGATAGGCTCAGATTTTTTACTGCAGTGGAAAAAAGATACCAAAAAGTGGTGGGGAAATAGTTCTCTGAATAAATGAAGGAGAAGCGTCTGATTCTGGCTAAAAGGAAAGAAGTCTGCAAGATATGACCGTGATGTACTTACAAGGAGGTGCTGGAAGGTAAAGGTGAAGGGAGGCCAACTGTTCTGCTGGCACACCCCCGTGGTCAATCACAGGCTGTTTGGGCTGAGTGCAGGGCTGTCCTTGGGCACATGTAGCAGCAAGGCTAGTTAAAGTGAGCAAGAGCACACACCCACTCACCCCACTCAACAGAATTGAAAAAAACAGGAGAGTGCTTTGGAAGTCTCCAAGGTGCAAATTTTTGGCTAAACCAAAGCACACCCTGTGCCCCTTGTTTTACCTCCCACAACACTTTTCCCATAACCACAAATGACCTTCTGGTCAATCTGCAGTTGTGATAAAGGGTGGGTGTCGCCCACACTGGCTGCCCACACTTGGTTTACTGGAATACAGAGAAAGAAAAATTAGGATGAATGAGACTGAATATAAATTAGAGGCCTCTTTGTCCTTGGTCTGCAATGGTGCCAACAACGAAAAAAACCTCATTTCTCTGCAAATATTCCATCGGTTCAGTGTCAGCCAACAGAGATATTCCAGGTAGTCAGAAGTCTACATAATAGATCTGGAAGATCAGGAAGGGCCTGTTGTGACCAATTTACATTGCATTTGTAGTCAAAAGTGCTTGTTTCCAGTCCAACTTGCATGCTGTAGTTCTAAGGGAATCAGAGATGGGTATAACTAAGGTGCCATCTGGACTTGTTCCTTTTCAGCTCTTGCAGCCTAAGACTGTAGACAAGTTGCCCAGAGAGATGAGACCAACCATCTGCTCCTTGGATTCCTGCCCATCCTGCCTTTCAAAATTGTCCAAGGCTGGGATTTCTTTTTCAGTATCAATTGTGATGAATGCCGCATTAAGGAATGGTGTGGCCCCAACAGCTTTGAAGGAATCAGTGATAAAGCCACTTTTGAATACACCACAGTTAGAACCTTTGAAAAATTATGGCTCTGTTTCCAGTTTGCCATTCTTGGGCAAGGTCCTGGATAGACAATGACATGTCAGGTTCAGGCAATTTTGGAAAACACTATTGATTGATATGCATTCATTCTGGCTTCTGCCTGGAGTTTGGAACAGGAATTGGCATGATTATCTTTATGGGTGACTTACTCTGGGGAATGAAAACCCAGACATCATGGCTGAGATCCAGAGTATAATTCCACCAGTGTAGTTCCATCAGATTACTTTAGAAAAGTAACTTGCCAAGCTCTGGTTAATACTGCCAGACTTCAGTATTCCTCCACTGGTGGGAACTGACATCTCCCAGCATGTTGAAAAACAGGGCTCTGCTTGACATAGGAATGTCTAACTTCTAGCTAAGAGTGCTTTCCGATGTCCTATATGAGCTAGAAAATATCTGAGTGTTATAATATTTGCATTGCAGTAAGTTTACCATCTCAAGAAATAGCCGAATTTGTAAATCCTGAATTTGTAAACCGCATTCCTAGATTTCTTGTTGCGTGGCCCATTTCCTGCATAGGGCAGTGGGCAAGTTTCTAGATCAGCTACTTAGTTTAAGTAGTCTCCCCGCTGTCCTGGCTTACTGAGCATTGCTGTGAGCAATGGAGGTCTTTTCTCCTGTTGATTGGGACACAGTAAACCACATCTGAGTATTCCTTGCCTTTCAAAACCCTATGAAATTAGTGAGGTTGCCATAAGTCCACAGGTGACTTGAAAGCGTGCGCGCGCGCGCGCGCGCACACACACACACACACAGATTGATGTTTCCACCCCTCTCCCTGCCCGCTATCTCCAGTGCAACAATCAGAACTGGGATCCCTGTGGCAATTCCTCTTCACACTGGAGATCACTTGTGGGAGCGGGGTGGAAATGTTTGTCCACTGACTGACAGGAGAACAGACCTCCATCACGGGCAGTGGCTAATGCCTTTTACAGAGACTTTTACAATTCTTACATATTTCCTGTATTATTGAATAAAGACCACGAATATGAATCAGGTATGGATGCCTAACTCTAGATTATGCTTTCATAAGTGTGGTTGCAAATTCTAGACAATACTTCTCCACATGGTCTAATTTCACCTCAGTTTTCTAGTTATTAGCAAAGAAGAGAAGAGGGCGCCACTTACTTCTCCATCTTCTTGCAGACGGACTCGCGGCTCTGGTCCAGCAACTTCCTCTTGCAGTTGAACTGGTCACCATTGAATCTGGCTTCTCTGTTGGACACCTTAAAGCACCCAGGGGAGATGAGGAAGCCATCTCTCTCCTTGAAGTTATTGATGGTTGCCAGGTCATTGCGAACGCTGCTTTTGACAGCCTTGTGGCCCTGCCTCACGTGTCGGAGCACAGCCATGGCGGCACAGGCAGCGAGCACCAAGGTCATGAGCCCCAGCGTGAAGGACACTGCCAGCGCGACAGGGAAAGGGCCGTCAGCCACCCGCTGGCTGCTTATAGGGGTCGGGACCTGAACTTTGAACTCGCAGCTGGAGCCCATGTAGCCTGCTGAACACTCGCAGACGTGGCCAGAGAAGTGAGTATAGCAAGTACCACTGTTCAAGCAGGGGTTGGAGCCGCAGGCATCCACACGAGCATTGCAGTCCTTGCCACCATAGCCCAAAGTGCAAGAGCAGGTGTAGCTGTTTGGACCATCGATGCAGGTGCCTCCATTGGCACATGGGTTGCCCGCACAGTCATCTATGTTCAACTCACAGCGAGAGCCGACGAAGCCTGGGCGGCATTTGCAGATTACACTACGGCCCAGATCCAAACAGTGGCCACCTGGAAAAGGAAGGAAGAGGAGATTACGCAGCACTCAGCAAACCTTTGGGCATTCAGTCAGCCCATGTCTGCTTATCTCCAACACTGACGCAACCAGGCAGGAAGATTTTTTAAAATTTGAATCAGACAATTGTACAGTCTGGAAGAGATTACAAGGGTCATCCAGTCCAACTTATTCTGTCATTCGAGAATACAGTCAAAGTGCTCCCTACAGATGGCCATCGAGCCTCTGTTTAAAAACATCCAAAGAAGGAGACTCCACTACCCTCTGAGGCAGCATATTCCACTGTCAGACTGGTCTTACCGTTAGGAAGTTCTTCCTAATGTTTAGGTGGAATCTCTTTTCCTGTATTTTGAAGCCATTGCTCTGTTCCCTAGTCTTTGGAGCTGCAGGAAACAGCTGCAGGAGCTGCAGGAAACAGCCAATATCCTTCTTGAATTGTGGACAACTGGACACAGTATTCCAGGTGAGGTCTGACCAAAGCAGATACCTGCTTCTACCTCTTGCTAAACGTCTGGATTGAGTTACAAATGAAACAACACACATGAAAGAATGAGACAAGCAAAAGAACATTAGTCCATCATATCTTAAAGGCAGGGAACACACCTACCGAGCTTTAAAAAGATACTTCCCAGGGAATCCTGGGAATTGTAGCTTTGTGAGGGAGTGGATGCAGATCTCCGAAGGACAGTTCTCAGTGCCTGAAAATAGATTTCTCAGGGTTCTTTGAGGGAGAATTGACAAGACCAACCTCTGTTGCCAGACCTTGGTCATCTCCCTTCCTCAGCCACTAAATGACCGTAGCAGCTCCCCACAAGTCTTGACAGCTGCCTGGAGAGAGGCACAGAGCATTATGCTCCCTGCCCGTGATGCAGAATCTCAGCCCCTTTATATGAAGTGGTCCAGAGAATAAAATGTGCTGCATAAATGCCAGGTCTAACAGATTGGTCTTCTCCCCTCTGTCTGGCCGTCCTCTTTTCTTACTGTTCAAACCACAGGAGATCTCCTTTAAGTACCTTTATTAGTGCGTTGTCTGCTTCAAGACCCCAGACAAGCTCCTTGTCCTCCAAAGCCCTCCATGGTTTTGCACCACGCTCTCTGTCTTCATACCCCAATGTAACCCAGCCAGTGATCTTCATCTTCCAGTTTAACATCTTGCAGCCCCATTTTTGAATTTGAATTGTGAGATATTTAAAACATCTTAAAAGCTGACCTTCCACATGTGCTTCCTTAGATCTAAGTTCAATATTATCTCTGACTGACACACAGAATTAACTTTATAATGCTGTTCAGTTGCTTTGATTTTATGTATAGTGGCTAGCCACTCCATGTCTGGCAGGAAACTAGAGAAGAACTCTAATGTTTGTCTCCAACAAGAACAAAAAAGATCCAGGAAAGTAAACCAAGTGAGTCTGCTATCTACAGCAATAGTTAAATAAATAAGCAATGTTGACATATTTGGTAGTTCAGTAATCAGTTCTGACAGTAGCCACAGCTTCAGTGATTGCATCCTCTCAGGAACAGGAAAATAATGAAATCTATTTCTATTAAGTGTCCCACAATCTGTCTTAACAGAATATGATTGGGCAGTGTCATTTTGTTGTGTGCTGGGAGTTTGCCATGTCTTTTCTCTATTAAGTTTGGCTTTCCCTTAGCTTTAAAAATGGCAGTTCTAACACTGAATTGCATCAGTTATGGAAATGTTCATAAGTCTCCATCCTTACCTGGAGACAGATGCTGAGATCCTTCTTCTCTCTCCTCTGTGCTGACATCTTCTTCCTGGGGGCCTGCAGCTTTCCTGGAGGGAGCAGAAAAACTCGCCAACTGGAATGGGTTGGAAGCAGGCCTTCCCCTGCGGATGGTAAGCTAGCAAGTTCTCTGTCTGGTCTGGTTCTGGAAGGTAAAACTCTTCCTTGGCATGCAGCCATCATTCAAGCTTTGAGTCTCTCCACCCTTCATCTCTCAGCTGTGGCACTGCATATGGCATGTTTTAGTTTCTAGTGTAACAGTTTTGTATGTCAGCATTTTTTGGGGGGGATTTCAGCATGTGGCAGGATCTAGTTTGACTGTATGAGCTGTATGACAGTGGAGTGGCTTGCCTTGAAGTGGGGAGGGGGCAGACTCACCTTTGGAGGTCTTTAAATGGAATCTGGATGGGCATTTTCCAGAAGTGCTTTAGTTGTGTATTCCTGTTGCATGGCTGGGGTTTGGACTGGACAGCCATTGTGGTCCCTTCCAACTCTGGTTCAATGATATCCATAGATTTACTTTCCTTAGGTGTCTTAGATTTTTTTTAAAGTGTCGTGATGACTTCCATTTAATCTCAAAATTAAACGAAAAACGTATCTTGTTTTTTAGATCCCCCAGATGATCAGGTTTCTTTTCATTCACTTTCCAGTCAGTTCCTGCCAACAGCAGGTATCCTCCCAATCCTTTGCTTGGCATTAGGTTTTCGTGGAACAAACTTCCCTTTCCCTCTCACAGAAGATTCCTTGCTCAACAATATTATGCTTATAGCCACCCCTCCATCACCCATTCACAGAACATTCCAGAAAGAGACAGCAACAATACTTAAAAAAAATCTCTTCAAATCAGGACTCACCCCCCACCCCAGCTCCCTTTAGTGTAGTGAAATATCTCAGAGAAGGAAAAGATCACTTACTGTTTAAGCAGGGGTTATTGCTACACCTGTCTATCTTCTTCTCACAGTTGGAACCATGGTAGTTTATCGGGCAGAGACAACTGTAGCCACCCAAGCGTTTCTCAATGCACGTCCCCCCATTGAAACACGGCCCATCGGCGCAGGTCATGGCACTGATTTCACAGTTCTTCCCGTAGAAACCTTGAGGACAGGTGCATTTGTAGTCGTTCTCCAAATCCTGCCAAAGAAAGGACCAACAACCAACCCATTAGGACTTTTTGCCTAGGGTGGAAGAGAATGGGACACGAACAGTGTGAGGGTTATCTCCCGAGTAAGACCACCAGGAAGAAAATATCAATCTGACCCAGAAGTGGCTGGTGGCTCCCCTGTCAGTAGAACAGTGAATCTCCTCCAGGTTTTATTGGAGGCTATTAAATGGGTTTCCAGGGTCCTGAACCCTATTCATAAATGGGCTCAGCACCTTGCAGAGATCCTTTAAAATTAGCCAAAAACCTGGTATGGCTTTATCACCACATCAACACGTGAACCACTGCATTTTCAACTTGGGCACTGTTTGGTGTTATCAAAGTTATCTTCCTCCTCCTAGTGCATTCCCTTGTGTATTTTGCCTTCTTAGTTTGCAAATCTGCCAGAAAGGCCTGCTGGTACAAGTTGCTTGGGAAGGCAGTTGTCAGGGGAAAAAAATCATGGAGACCTGTGCAGGTGGCCTCATCAGATCATGCCCAGTGGCATCGATCTCCTCATCTACCTTACCCCTGCCACTGAAGATCCACCAAAATTGCAAATGTTCATTTCACTTCTTAATATTTTTTTCCCCTTAAACTGACACTGTCAGATAAATTAAAAAGGGATGGCATTTTCATATGGCTACCAGCAAACCCAGTGAACATATTCTCTGGTACAGTCTGTTAGCAGTTCTCTTGAAACACTTACCTTAAGCTGTCAATTGTAAACGACTGTAAGAAGAAAAATACATCCTGGAGCTGACCTTATTCATCTTGGCACACATTTCCCTTGCAGATGAGCTGAACTCTGGGTGAGGAGTTTGGGTTTCCTCTAAGCAGCTCAGCTTTTGGAAGGCTTAACTGCTTTCAGTTTAGAAAAGCCTGAGCTCATGCCTATTTAGATGATACAGATCTTGTGGTGGTGGCAGCTCCCATTCTGGTGAAACTGTAAATTTGCCCAGCTTTAAATTGGTACTTTTCATGAGCTATTCAAGGTGTTAAACCTAGGGGGATTCATCAGCTTGATCAGCTCCATTAACACCTGACTAAAACTCAACAGATTTGCCACCAGCTGTACAGACCCAAAGTGCATTACAGGTTATCTTTATATGCAGTAAGGTTTGTAAAACAGACATTTTGCAGATCTACTGGCAAAACAGGTCTTAAGCCTTGCTTGGGTAGTAGAGATTATGGATGTTAGGCACATCTGTTAATTACCTTGTAACTAGCTGGGTATCTCTTTAAAATGGCAGAAGTACATCCTTAATTTTCAAGAGGGAAATCAAAGAGTTTACCAAATGACCACTGTGTAAAGGACACTGATTTCTCATATTTTCCTTGCCATAACCAGTTCTGGATTTAATGGGCCAGTATATTTCCTTCTGGAATCCAGAAATATTCTTTGCCAGAGCCAATGTCCTCCTGTGCTGTGGAGGGTTTTGTATGCTCACCCCAGCACTCCCCTGCCCCAGCCACCTAGAATGAGGTAGACAAGACATGCATTTAAGCCTTTGTTTGGAGTTCCCTCCACTTTCCATCTCTCATAAATGAGAAAAATCTTGCTTAACATAAAAACAGGTCTCAGTGCTGAGTGTCTCCCTAGCACCTTAAAGCCTCTCAGAAAGAATTATGTCAACAGTGAAGTAGATCGAGGTAAGAATTTTGGGGATGTGCCACATTAGTGGTTGGACTTTTACCAGGGTTTTGTAGCAATGATGAAGAGATTCATGCAAAATCAGCCAGCCAGGATCAAGGAAACTATTTTTTTTCCATTGCCTTAATTCTTTCATTCCACCTGCAGCCTTTTCCCACCTGCCACCATCACCTACATCACTGAAGTGCTGCAAAAAGATTTTTTTACCCTCTTCCACATTTTGAAGATAGATGCGGGGCTGTAAACTTCAAAGATGAACTTCCTTCAGAGCATCTCCACTGATTCCTGGTGTGTTGGGGAGGTATCCTATTTACCATTACAATTAGCAGTGTGGGAGAGGATTTCAGCATATGTGCAGAGGTATTCTTAACACTCTGATTGCTGCCAAGTGAAGTCATGGCATTTAGAACAGTTTCTCAGCCATGCCCTGATTACTATTAAATGAAGCCCAATGACATTTCGAGGGCCACATGATTCCCACTCCTAATATAAACCAAGGTAAATAGTTGGACTCACTGCAATTCTGTGCCTTAAAGTACAAGCTAGAAAGGTTAAGACAAGCACAGCAAAGATACAAAAGATTAGAAAATACAGTTCCTATAGAATAAACTAGATAGTGGAACAATAGCATGACTTCTAAAGAGCTGAAGTTACTTGCTACTTACTTGCCAAAGAGTGGTAAAATTAAGATGGACACTTTTCTCTAATCAAAGGGCTGTCCCAAAATTGTGTTACGAAGGTAATTTGAAAACAGATGGAATGACCTGTTCTCTTCCTCCATGCCAAATAATGTATTAATGCATTATGTAGAGACTGAGCCCAGAAGCTCAAACACAACCAGCTTGGTACTATATAGGGGCCCTCAATAAACCTTGCATGCTTGCATAATTGAAACCAAGAGAGTGTTGAGGAACGTTCAAATCAATTTCCCCCAGAGCTGATAAGAATTCAAAGTACTGTTTATGCCTGTCTCACCATCTTATGCGTCAGCAGCTGGCAGGTGTGAGCCAAACATGACTCTTCCCAGTTACCAGCCCCTTTCCTCTCCATGCTTTTATAAATGTTTAGGGTAAAAATTAGGGCACCTCCTTTCCTCACCACTGTGGGTTCATGATTGCATTTGTCTCTCTGAACTGAAATCTTAAAGCTCATAGGCATAAAGATAAAAGCACCAATAAGAGGAACAAACTTCTCTTGATACGGTGGAAGAGAGTACTAATGGCAACTGCCTACTCACACAGGGTAAATTGTTCTACTGTCCTTTCCTTAAAATAGCCCAGCTAATAAAATTTGTTGCCTTGCATAGCTTTTCAGTTAGAAATGGACTGAAACTTGCTATCAAACTATTAATCCTAATACTCCTTTTTATGTGGAATAACTAATTTCATGAAAAGGATGTTGCTGGGAACCAGGGTGACATCTGAAAACAGAGGTGTATCTGTACCTCTTCTTGTACTGGAACCATCCTGCAGGTGCAAGGCATACACTGTTGCTGGTTGGCAGGTCCCTTCAGTGTTGGGCAGGCATGATAGCAATGAGCAAAGAAGAAATACAGACAGCAGACTTTGGTCCAGAAATGACTCCACCCAGCCATGTGGATAGAAGATGATGGCACTACTTAGGGCACCCTATATACATACCCTGAAAATTGGACACAAGGGAAAAGCCCAGCTCATCCTGAAAAAAATAATTAAGTCCCTCAAATAATCGGTAAGAAAAACCTCAAGCGACACCACAGCATTCATAAAGCTGTTATCCGAGGATGCACCGATGCTGATTCTGCAAATTTTAAGTGAGCAAATGTACTTAGCTGTAAGCCCATTTCACTGAATGCCATGGAATGTACACCTTAGTAAACATGCTTAAGCTCTGGCTGGAGGTTTCTTTTTCATGCCTGAGCGAACACAGGCAACAGGCCCCCAAATTAATCTTCTTTTGCCTCTAAAGAATGGTGATTCAGACTCTTGACTGAGTGCTGCAATTCTAAGTAAAAGTCTAGCATCCTCAACAGGCACCATTGAACATCTGACTACGTCCTTAGCTCCACCCACCATTGTCAACTCCTTCTGATGGTTAGATACGCCATCTTAACCATATTCATTTGCCCTCTGTTATTCCTTTATGGTTATCAGAACATTCTCTTCATTTTGATAAAAACTGGACTTCCCATTTTTCAATCTTCATTGATGTTCTTCCACATACCTCTCTGAATTCTGTTGATCCCATCTGTTCTTGTAGTCAGCTGCTTAAGTTAGGCAAAACTGAACTCCCATTGTTTCAATTCATTGCCTAAACCTTGCTGCTTTCATCTTTACAATCTAAAGTCCAGCCCTCTCTGTTGGCATATATTTGTAGATATGTAGTATTCCACATGTGGGGTATTTCATCATTTTCTGAAGGATTTCTCATTTCCAGCCTCATTTCTATTTATTCTGCTACTTGGTTTTCCACCCAACCTTCCAAATGTATATTTCCTGTTTTTGTCTACTTTTTGTATGCTTTTTAACTCACTGCAAACTTTTTACCTTTTAAGTTCACATATTCCGCTTCTTCCATCTCTAAATTCTTTCCCTTTCCCTTGATTCTGCAGCTTTCAGTCTGTGCTTACCTGTGCTGTCTCCATCTTCTACTGTGGCATTCCTTTCCATCCAGTGCTTCCATTTCTTCATTCTCCACTTCAAAGAAACGCCTTCAGACTTACCTTTCCTTTAATGCTTGGACTTCTTCTTTCCCTCTCCAACTCCTATTTTCACTTCCTCTTCACATTCCCTCCCATATTTTCTTCTTACGCAGCATATTTGCAACCCCATGGTTAGATACCATGTGTAAGTGGACATCTGAAATAGCTAATGGCTGTAGCTGCCAGCTATAGGGAACACATTTACCGGTATGCCATTCCACTGATATATGGTGAGGTGCAAAACTAAAAACATGTTTCTTCAAAATGTTGAAAGGTCTGCTTTCGGGACACTTTGTTGGCGCTCTTGTAGAAATATGGCTATATACACTGGTTCAAATGTGTGCACAGGTCACCAGTGCGTTCCTCGCTTGACTTGCAATTGATACCTCCTTATTGACTGATGAAATCAGTCTGTCTAAAAAGTAGATGAACCTCTCAAGGGCATGGGTTTGATTTTGAGAAATACGTTTTTTATAGTAAACAGGGAGCATGGATGGGAAACGCTATGCCTTTCCTGTGGTATCTCTCCTCAGTCTCCCCAAATCCCCTTTTCTCCAGTGTTACAGCTAATACTAGCAGGGAGCTCTGCAGGGAGGGAGAAACAAACTGCAGCGAGTTATCGGTCACAGTGGTAGCTGTTGTGATCTTTTGGGTTCTGTTTTCTTCTGATATATATTCCCTCATTTTTTTTTTCAAAATTGTGTCTGCACCAAACACATTTCTTGTCACAATATAATTGTTGTTGAAGGCTATACAAAAGTATTGGTTACCTGTAACAATGTGTTACTCACACATTCAAGCCACTACTTGGCAACTGAACACATGAACTTGTCTCTTTTGATGTTACAAGCAGGACTTTCGAACCTAGCTTCAGGCTCAGAGAAATTAGTTTTTAAATGGTATGTCTGTGGGCATTAGACGACAGCTCCAGAGAGTTTCACAAGATTTCTTCTCTTTTCTCGGAGTGACTGGATATAAAAGAAAACAGCAGGGCTCCAGGAGTGTAGAAAGCAAGGCACTTGAGAAGATGCAGTTTCACATGCCTGTCCCCTCCTGAACTTCTCATGTTGACAACAAGGGACACAGGACAGATTATGCATGAAGACATTGCTAGAAATTTAGCCTTCTGACAAAACTTACCAGGTGTTTGTAGTTACTTAGTGAAGCACGGTAGTGGGCAAAGAGGCTGAGGTACAATCATTAACAGCTCCTTTCAAACCTTATCCCTGCCACAAACTCTGTGGCCTTTGCTTCTCCACATCAGTTCCCTCAATTACAGTACAGTGGGGATGGAAAGAATATTCAATTTCAATATTCATTTCAAGGTAAAAAAATGGTGAAGAATATAGTAGTGAGCCTTTTACGCAGTTCTTACCCAGTATTCAAACATCACACAGCATTGCAGAGGAATTGTTCTGTGGAGAATTGTTCTGCAGGCCTGTGAGCATAGTCCCAAGAGGTGTGTGTCTAGGAGGATTAACAGGTTGGTGCCACCAGTTCAAAGATTTTCCAGGAGGTGGCAGACTTTGCTAAAGCAGGAACCGTGAGGTCTAACCGGACTTCATCACAGAGTGTACAACTAGTTAATGTGTTGCACTGATTTTTTTAAACATTTCCCAACAATTTGTATGGTATGTATGGCTGGGGAGTATCGGTGACTGAAACATTTTGTGGACTCCTATCGTCATGAATTTTCAAGCTAAGCCATACAAAATGTCTGGCCTTCTAGGAATACCACTGAAGGGTTTTAAGCAAGCACCAGCTTTTTCTTTTATCCTAGAAAGAGAGACCCAGTGCTAGCATATATCCCAAAACTCTGGATACCACAGGACACAGCGCTCTTATAGGAGAAAACAAAAATGGAGTGAAGGCGGTGGGAAGACTCACAACCACACCCTCTCTCTGTGCCATTCCTGGCTAACAAAAAACTGTTTCAGACGCTTGTTTACCATGTACCCCCCCTTACCTGCTGGAGCGCACTTTATAGCCCACAAAATAATAGGAAAGGGATGCTCCATTGATGTTCCCACGCTCCCCTGTTTAGCACCTCAGTGCCAAATTTTAAAAGCAGGCAGCAAGGGGAGGTTCCCTAGGCAGGCGCTTGCCTTCTCCTGCGTGGACTAAACTTAGCAGACTGGAGAACCGCTTGGGAATTCCAAATACACCAAAGCCAAGAGGAACAGGGAGAGTGAAAAGGGGGAAAAAACAATAAGCAAGAACTACCTGTGAGTGGCCCCTGAAGGAAGTTTTCAAAATAAAGTATTACATTTCAAATTCTACATTTCGAAAACTAACTTTTGGGAAGGAGAGGGTCAAAAATGAACTTCATATCATGGTAACAGTTTAGGAAATCACTGCTTTGTGTCTGAGGGAGCATGAAGATTTCTCACAAGCTTATCAGGAGGGTGTTTCAGGGAAATTATGTTCTCCTCAGGGAAGACTCAGAAGCCCTCACTGACAGCCCATGGTTCAGGCAGGGCAGCACACCTCAGTTCAGACCAAACGTTACTGGTACAAGTCTTAATCTTTCCTCGACAACGTGGAGCTTCAGGGGGAAGCCTGAGTGGCTGTGGGCTAAATTCTCAGTTCACACAGGGTAATGGTGAGGCTGAAACTGCATGAGCAGACAAAATTGTCATTGGCAGTTCTGAATGCAAAAGCACATCTGCTAGCTAAAACCCAAACTCTTCACACGAGTATCTCAGCCAGATCACCACAACGCTAGAGCTCTGCAGTTGTCAAGATGAGGGAGCCCGGTGGGCTTAGATGCCAGCAAACCAGGCCCAGATGCCCACCTGAACTTACCACTTTATGCCACACTTTTTCTCCAAAACAGGGATTCAAGACAACGCTACGTTACCTACCAGTCTCTTGATCTGCTCCAATTCCGTGTGGCTTGTACTTCAGAACTCCTGAAATTATGCCCTGTCTGTCTGGCTTGACGCTACCTTCCATGGTGCACCAACCTGCTACCTGAGGTGACTCTCTCCTGGCTGACCTGCTGGTACAGAGCATGTTGGGCTCTCCTGACTTGGAATGCCGTGTCAGATTTCGGATATTCCATTTCTAGGCTTGCCGCCACCATCCCCGAAGGAAGCCTCCATCCGCTGGCTTTTGTTCCGCTTGCATCCATTAACAAAGGCATCCTTATCATAACGCCTCTTTCTCGATCACGTATTGGCCTGTCCTGGCTTTACTTACTAAGTGAGAAGGTGTTGGACTGATGATGGTGATGATGATGATGGTGAATAAATATTAAAAGACAAGGCTCTTGTACTGGCCTGATTAGTCAGATGCCTAATTTTGGAAGGTTCTCAACAGTACCTCATCATTCAAAGCAGGTCATACTTCAGGACAGCATTTGTAAATCTCTTTGAGCACTCTCTTTAGATATACAGGAAGTGGATTGAAAGCTGTATACTTTACCTGACAGCCATGTCTGCCACATAAACATTAGTAGATGTTTCATAGTATGTGACACTGGGTGTAGAATATCAGTATCTAGAACCCTAGCCTTCATTTTTTTAAAAAAATCAAAATTTCATAGCTCTTAATGCTTGTGATGATAAGTTTGGAAGTGTACGGATAACATCTAGTGGATCTCAGAAGGAAGAAACTCTCTTTCAGGAGTGAAGCGGTGGTATTTCAAAGCCCCGTTCTGCTCCATGACCTTCCTCATCGGTAGGAGAACCAAAATAAAAATGATGCACAATTACACATTTTAAAAAAATTGTGCACCAGATTTATATAATTTGCAGAATTCAGCTTCTCTTGGTGCACAATCACCTGGTTGAGCTGTGATTCAGACACTTCTTGGAAATACGCTGTGGTGCTCTTAAAACCATCATCTATTTTGCAGATGGTGGTAATCTGTTAAGAAATCCTACAAGTTGCAATTTTGCAAGGCGCTGCAGGGGACACATTTCTCCAATGACTGTGGAGGATGGAATGCTTTTCCCCCAAGCATTTTTTTTTTCAGATTCACATTTAAGTATAGTGCCTTCCTCACTAATTCAAGAAAATCACAGTCAGTGATTTTGGATGAAGAGATGCTCAAGAATTTCCTTGTTTTGTAAAAGAAGAACTTACCATGTAGTGGGCAGAAACACAACAGAAAGGGGAGAGAGGTCTTGAATGTGGCAGTATCTATGAAAGCAGTGGATATATATTCCTGTTTAAGGAACAGCCAGCATTTCTACTCTCTGCTTTTTGGTTTTTAGAGAGAACAGCTGAGGAGTTAAAAGTGTACTTAGGGTGTGCTAAAATGAGTGTTGGTTCAGACAGTCAAAATCTTGCCCGTATAATGCATTCCAGTTACTCCAGAAAGCAGTACGTGAAGTGGTATAACCTAAAGTTTGGAGCCATCTATGGCGACAACTATATCTCCCATGATCCTGATGGCATATTTTAAAGCAGCAGAAATACTTAGCAGCTCTAAACCAGGGTGGGCATGATATGGCCTGTGTGTCACATGTGATCTTTGCATGCACTTTTCTGGCCTCTGAAGCCCCCTGATACATTTTTTTTAATTTGGTGCAATTTTTGCCCCAGAACTATATAGAAAACTTCCCCAAATACATGAAAATACATGGAAGTACCCCTTCAAGCCACAGAAAAATACAGTGGGTCTTCTGTATGTGGAGGGGTTCCATCCTAGGACCCCCACAGGTACCAAAACGTGAATCTCACATCCCATTATATTAAGCGATGGTGAGGTGCGTGTTCATGCTTCAGCACATCCACATTCATGTCATTCACATTTTAGGTATAGGATGTAACACTCCACAGAGGTTGCAGGTAAGGAGACTCCACTGTAGTGGCTTACTTTTGTTCATGGTAAAAGCATGACATCCCTAAGGGCAGTCTTATAAAGAGTTCTGAATGTCTGAACCATCCCTATATGTAGTCTGCTTTTATGGGCTGTGTGTATTAGAGTGTGTATTATTGAGGGACAGAAAGAGGGTAAGGAGTAGAAGAGGCAGGTGGAGGAGTAAGGTACAATACTGACATTGCAGCTGCCTCCGTTCTTGCAGGGGTTGCTGTCACACTCGTTGGTCTCCATCTCGCAGCTGGTCCCTGCAAAGCCCGCCCGGCAGCTGCAGGTGTAGCTCCCTTGCCCCGTGTTGGTGCAGGTGGCGCCGTTCTTGCAGGGACGGTGGTTGGTGCAGTAGTTGAGGTCTTGGTTGCAGAAGAGCCCGCCCCAGCCTTCCTGGCAGTTGCACTGCCAAGGCTGCACGCAGGTCCCGTGGAGGCAACCCGGGTACCGTACACACTCATCGCAGAAGTGCCCTTGCCAGCCAATCCGACACTTGCACTCCCCGGGTTTCTCGCAGAACCCGTGGCTGTTGCTGCAGCCGGGAAGACATATGGCTGAAAAGAGAGTTAAACAGAGAGATGGGGAAAACGGGGGGTGGGAGAGGAGAAGAAGAGAGGAGCCAGTGCTATTGCTGTATAGATTTTGTGTGTCACACCAACATCTGGCGCCTGCCATGGCCGAGAAACAAAAGGCCCACATGCCACCCAAAAAGGCACGCCGCCACAGGACAGGGCCTGGCTGGGCTGGAACACGTGTCCCCTTTTCATCTCTGGCTGCTCTCCATTGTTCCTTGGCAACAAAAGCGGAGTGTCTGGGAAGAAGAAAGAGGGGTACCCTGCCCCTACCGACCCACTTTTTTTTTTTAAAGAGGGGGCCGGCCTCCCTCCCAGCCGAGGCACACAGCCCTATAACAAAGAAGTAGAGAGTGCACGGCTTGCCTGACCCTGGATAATTATCTATTCCCCTCACCTTTCCCCTTGGGAAGTTAACCAGCCCTTCCATATGCCAAGGCTCCGAGGGGAAGCTTTGTGAGGCAATTAAACCGTCACAATTTAAGGCACTGTAAAAGGAGGGATTCCCTAAGCCCAAAGCCATTTCCATGGAGACTGGCAAGGCCTACCAGTGACTGGGAAGCTAGACAAGTTTGGCTCTTTAATCACACTTTTGTAACCCCCTGTTTTAAAAGCTGAAGACTGGAAGAAGAGTATACATGACTGTACTCCTTCCAAACTTTTCAGCTTTCAACATCTTTCAGCGTCTGGAACTACAAATCTACGGTTCCAGCACACGAACATAATCCTCCCTGATCCTAGAATGCTGTTCCAAAGAGTCTCTCTACACATGAGGGCAGATTCTGGGATGGGGAGTCAGGAAAACTCTTTTGGATCACCAAGGTTCTGCTTATATATTTCTGGATCCAAGCCACCATTTCAGTTACCTACTGCACTTAAAAAAAATGTTGACGGACAATAGGTTTGCTATTTCTTTCTCAACTCCATCAAAGCTAAAGACCAGCAGCACACTGTACGGCAGTGGATTTCATGAGTGCATAATGCATTGCGTGAAACACTAGGCTAAATTCAACTACTAATTCCAACCAAGGAATCAACTGCAGAATGGTAAATATTCATGTAAACCGTGTCTTTTGGCGAGGGAGCAACTGAGGTCAGCTTAAGAAAAGTACAGGCATATCTCAGGTAACAAAGCCTCTGACAAAGAAGCTCTTTTTTACAAAGTCTTGTATGCCTGCTCATTCCCTGCTTTTCCTCTTTGTCCTCTGTCTATCTGGAGGTGTCTTGCAGCATCAGAGTATGGAGAATGGTGAAGGAGGGCTGGAGAAACAAGGTGCTGGGTTGCAGAAGTGCGTCTGCAATGAATAGTGCAGGAAAGGATGAGATAAGAAGAACCCAAAGAAGACCTCAAATGCAAGGAAATGGCTCACACTATGCCCAAGATGCTCCAGGCAAGTGAAACCTCAGCAGTAAGTCAACTCTGCTGCTTTCTCCCTGTATTTCAGCTGTGGGGTTGCAGCCGTCTTCCTCTTCCTAAAGGCTACTTACGCTCGGAGCAGTATTCGCCCCGCCACCCTGCTAAGCAGATCCGGCTGCCCAGTTCATCACAGGTGTAGTGTCCAAAGGTATCGTCCCGTGGACGGCAGTAGTCCGAGCAACTCTCCCCATAGTAGTGCTCATCGCAGGTGACATGGTAGGAGTAACGCAGCTCGCTCTGGTCTCCCAGTTGCACATCTTGTGACCAGTCCTCACCTACAGCCAAGCGGCGGCGGGTAGCCAAGCGGCTGATCAGCCTCTGAGCATCCTCTGGAAGAAGGGAGAGAGGGTGAAGTAGGAGGAAGTTGGGGGGAGAGCAAGGGAGAATCATAAAGTTGGAAGAGACTCTAAGGGCCGTCCAGTCCAACCCCGTTCTGCCATGCAGGAAGACACAATCAAAGCACTCCTGGTGGACGGCCATCCAGCGTCTATTTAAAAACCTCCAAAGAAGGAGCCTCTACTATTCTCTGAGGCAGCGTATTCCACCATCAAACAGCAATTCCTGTCACGACGTTCTTCCTAATGCTTAGGTGAAATCTCTTTTCCATTGCTCCATGTCCTACTCTCTGGAGCAGCAGAAAACAAGTTTGCCCCATCTTCCACATGACATCCTTTCAAATATTTAAATATGGCTGTCATGTCACCTCTTAACCTCCTCCTCTCCAGGCTAAAGATACCCAACTCCCTAAGCTGCTCCTCATAGGGCTTTGTGGTCTCTAGTCCTTTAAACCATTTAACAACCCTCCTCTGGACACATTCCAGCATTCCAGCAGACTTGGGTTTCCAAATCCATTCACAAACCTGGTTGCCCTCCTCTGGATGCATTGCAGTCTCTCAGTGCCATCTTTAAAATGCAGCTCCCAGAAGTAGAAACAGTGCTCCAGAAACGTATATGAATGTTATTGGACACATACAAAAATTAATTTACATAGATAACAAGCAGATTCCTAAGTATGAGATTCACCTAAGCCATCCAAACAATCCCCAAAAACAAACAGCTCATGAACACCCGTATTTCCAAAACTCTGGTCCTTAAAGATAAACATGGCATTGTTGTTTGTCGTTTCCCCCCCCAAAATGCATCTCAATATGAGAAGTTTTAGATCCAGTACACAAGTCCTTGTAACAAAATACTTTTTTAAAGAAAAGTTTGCTTCAAAAGGGGCTAGGAAACTCCATCCCCGTCCACAGCTGTTCTGGTCCCTGCAAAACACACAACAGTTGGTCTCTGATACTGGCCTACTTCACATGGTTGTCGTATGAGCAGAGAAACATTTTGAATTCTTATGCTACCAACCTGGGAGCAAAAATACTTACCTGTAGATGGTTCTCCTGATTCAGCCCTCCAAGATTCAATAATGAGGGAGAATGTACCCTGAAAGGGAGGGAAGGACAGAGAAGATGAATGAGGGAATATAAATATATTGGATATACTGATGACGATGATGCAGAGCAACAGACAAGAAAAAAGCCATTAGTGCTGAAAAAACAGCATTGGCCTTTCCCCCCCATTTCTTTACATAATTCATTATGTTGGGGTTTTCCTGTTTCGTACAGTTATTTGGATTTGGGACTGGCTACTCTAGGGAGTGCCACTTCTTCTCATAGGAACACCCCAGCCCAGCCATCAAAACCATACCAAAAAGCAGGAAAACAAAAGGGCAAAGCCAATCTGCACTACTCTTTTTGTTAAAAGACTGGTCCTTAGATTTCCCCAGAATCCTCCTCACATTTCAAATATCTAGCTCTTGCTTCTTCAGCAGTTTAATAACCCCCACAGAAATTCTTCTGAGAGCATCCATAGCTCCACTGGCAAATTCTAAATCCTTGCTTCTTTTTGCTTACAGCAAGTATTTTTATGCAACAGTTGGCTTTGTTCTTTCCTTGCCTGTCTGCTATTACAAAATTCCAACTATATTGCTAGCTGCTCATGAGGGGGACAATTTGTGTGGCAAACTGCAATTTCTGTTTCTAAAGCACTGTCTGGACAACAAAGGTGGTCACACCAAAAAGGTGGTGAAAACCAGTTTTCAACATATCTATACCTAAATTTTAATAACAAACATGTTCTTGAGGCAGCTTTGTGCTATTATAATAGAATAAAAACCACTAAAACATCATATGCACAAGTGTAACCTAGAAGCTAACATAATGTTGCCCTGCTTCTAGTGATTACATACTATCTGCACAATTTTTTAAATGAAGGTTGTAAGATTGCTTTGACTGCATTTCACACTGAATTCTTCCCTGTCTCCAGCCCTGCTTAGTAACAGCCCATCTCCTGTAACAAACTACTTTCAAAATATTTGCAAATAAAAATGAAGTAGCTTTGATTCCACAAACAAACAAACCTCTGCATATATCTTTGCAAACATTTGCTGTTTATACAAGTTTTTATCGAGTGGAGGGAAAAAGATATAGAGAAGGTCAGCACCAAATTTCAGTAACTCCAAGTCTGGGGCCTTCCTAGAATTACCTGTGGTTTTTCCAACAAATTTACATTTATTCTAAATGAATAAAACTTATTTAATCTCAGTGCAGGGGAGAGGGAAAAATAGCAACAAACCTATAGTACTGTGATGAATATAGGGACTGGAATTTTAGAGTCTGGGAGGCCTACCCAGCCTATTTTTAATTGTACTTTTAATTATGCTCTTAATTGTACTTTAGCTTGTACTTTTAATTATGACTTCTGTTGCGACATAGTTACCGATTAGTTAGGTTATGTTTATGGTAACAGATTAGTGTTTTAATGATGTGTTGCCATTTTAGTTTAGTTTGAGCTATACATCTATATTGTTTATATAGTATACTTGTTTTCTTCCCCCCCTTCTGTCTGTTGATTATCCTGTTGTGAATGAGTTTGTTGCTATTAAAATTAATAAAACACAAACACAATTTAAATACCCAGTGTATAACAAATGAGGAAAATGCACACATGTGCAAACTTTTTATGGCAGCATGCTTGCCCTGAGATTCCTCCCACTTGCCTCAGGACTGGAGAACAAAGGCCAAGAGGCCCCTGAGATTTGGCCATTTTCAGCTAATACAAAGAGTGGTCCCTATTTCGGTCAAGCCTCCCCGCGCTGAGGCTGAGGGCCGAGTCCCACAGATGGGGACCAAACGCGTGGAAAGAGTGGACTGGTCGCCATGTTAAAGTGGTCTTGTTCCCGGACAAGGCCTCAGGCCGTAAAGTGGCCAACAAGGGGCTGGGCGAGAATGAAATTGAGAGCCTCAGACAGGCCCAGAAGCAACATGGCGCCTGAGGCGTTTCTGAGTCGATCCCCTCAGCTGAGGTTCACCGGTGTGGCTGACTGAGATGTTGACTCCTCTCAAGTCTCCTCACAGTTCCATTTGCTGACCAGACTTTCTGGCCCCTCTCAGGAAAAAAACCTAAAACCCAAAACTGGAGAAAGGGCAGGAAGGAAAAGGCTTTTAAACAAATAAACATTGTCTTTTAGGCCCTTTCGCAAATCAAGGCATCCGAGACAAGTCCCCTCTCTCCCCTCGTCATAAAAATCTTCCTCAGCCTCAGGATGCATTTTGTGTAATAGATTAGTTTTTCAGTAACGGGTCTTAGTTTTAGTTTAGCTTAATTAAGCTTAGTTTAGTTCTAGCTTTTTAAATTTTATTAATTATATAAAAACACCTAACAAAAGCCAACCAACTGAATAAAATATAAAACAGAAAGGAAAAAAAATGATACATACAAAGACAAACCAAAATCCAGTATGTGATGTGATACTGAATGATGACCACTAAACTACAAAATTGTAAACATCAATCAAAACCAATAAATAGACTCTGGTTTCTGCTTAGTTCTAGATTTAATCATACATGTATTATTTTTGTTGTGTGTCTTCAAGTCATCTCAGACTTTAGTGTTTATTTAGTTCAGAGATACAAACAAACGGACTCATTCACAACAACAGAGGGGAAAAAAGGGGGGAACAAAAGAAAAGGAAGTAAATGATACATATATGTGTACTGTTTACGTATAGTGTTTCCCTTTCTTTTGTTCCCTTTTTTCCTTCTGTAGTTGTGAATTAGTCTTGTTTGGATCTCTGAACTAAAACTAGTATCATTAAAAAAAAACTTCTTTAGCTCCTTATTTAAAATATTTTTACACAGCCCTTCAGTAGCATTTCCAGAGTATTCTTAAAAAGTAGTAAGAAAATAATACTAGAGACCTCTGCAGCTGGAACAGAGCAACGTGATTTAGCAAGTTTTTAAATTATAAAACGAAGGGCCTAAATACTCTAAAGGCACCCAATCCCATCTGATTTTGGAAGCTAAGCACGGTCAACCCTAGTTAGTACTTGGATGGGAGACCACCACCAATACCAGCTGCTGTGGGCTGCGTTTCAGAGGAAGGAACTGGCAAAACCACCTCTGAGGATTCCCTGCTTAAGAAAACCCTATGAAATTCATGGGGTCTCCCTAACTCAAAAAGCATCTTGAAGGCATACAAACATTTTAAAATTTTTTGGGGGGGGACTCCTGCTCTCCCTCATTATGGAGTCAAGATGGATTCCTCTGACTGCTTCCTGAGGAGAAAAAGGATCCGTGGAAGAGGGATGGAACAACTTTAGCATTATGCTCAATTTGAATATATGAATGTATTTTATAACATATGCTGCCGTTACAGTTGTCCAAGCTTCCACAAGTAAATCTAAAATTCCTAATAGAGGCATCACTCTGTTGAAGAAATCTTAGCCAGACAGGTGAAAGGACAAACAGAATTAAACTTGCATATATTTGTATATAAATAAATATTGCCAGGGTGCATACTTCAAGCTTATGGGATCTACTCTTTTTTTTCCCCATAAGACGTCAGAATATACTAGACAGAGCCAGATAGTGGTCCAATTATAAATTAGAAATTTATTAAGAATTAAGAAATTAAAGAACTAAGAATTAAGAAAAGGGTGCCTCGGAGCACATGGAGTTTGCAGTCAGTACCGACATCAAGTTTAACACTCAGAAAGAATTTCCCTCCTAATCTCCTCTCACCTCATGGTATTTTGAATCTATGCATTTTAGGGGATGAGAGAAGCTTTTTAAAAAATTTTGCCGGTATTTGACCACTGTGAATCAGAAACCATTACTAATCTACTGACAGGTCCCTTGGCAATCTGCAGTGGATTTAAATCTATTTTCAGTATACCCCTGAGCTGTGCTGCTGAAGGGAAATAAAAGTATTAACTTATTTTTAGATGATTCACACATCAAAACTGCCATTACTCTGCAAAAAGGCATCCTCCCATGAATGCAAGAAAATGGAAAGGAAACTAATTATAAAAAACAAAACAAAACAAAACAAACCCCTTACAGACTGATTAAAGAGTACCTTTGTAACTGATGTGGACATTTTTCAAATATATTAGTTGGTGTAAACACAGCATCTCTAACACTCAGGGAAAGAATGACAACTTTCAAATTTGAATCACCAATTCTGAGGTAATGCTTCAGCTTCAAAATCCAAATTGGGGAAATTTCATCAAATTTCTTCACACTGAGGGAAAATGTCAGTTTTCAAATTTGAATCACCAATTCTGAGGTAATACTTCAGTTTTAAAAATCCAAGTTTTGAAAATTTCATTAAATTTCTTAGCTTTGGTTCATATATGCCCCCATGGGAAGTATGTTTTTTTTTAAAAAAAACCTCTATTGAACAGAAAAATTCCTGTCATGCTACGAACACAACCTCTTTTTGAGGGGGAAAAAGGTTCTTCCTCATAGCTTGTAGTGCGGCACGACAGAGGCGTAGAGAAGGCTTCCATTTGACAAAACAAGAAGTCCAGAAGTTCCTTGGACTTACAGAACTAGTCATACATATTCTGGTATTTATCCTCATGTATGCAAATAAAATTCATAATAGCAGCTGTGTTGGATCAGACCAAAGGGCTATGTAGTCCCTCATTCCATTCACACAAGGGCCAACCAGATAGGAAGCACACCTTCAACAAGACACAAGGGTAACTGCACCCTCCATCTTGCATTCCTCAGCAGCTGGCACACAGTCACCGTGGCCATTTCCGCACTACGCCGTTACGGTGTTGTTATTCCACTTTCCACCTCCTGTGGAATTCTGGGATTTGTAGTTTCCTGAAACCAAAGAGCTCTCTGGCTGAGAATTCTAAATGCCCCTCCCTAAACTGCAAAACCCAGAATTTCACAGGATTTTGAAAGTGGAATAATAGCACTATAACAGTGCAGTGTGGAAATGGCCTATGTCTAATAGAGGAGGCGCTGGTTTGCTCCACTTAGCTGATGGCTTAGGGACTGGAGCACTGCCAGAAAGCGGAATTGGTTGAAAGGCAGAACCCATGAGGGAATTACGGCACGTGCTGCTTGCAAAGTCTCTTCGTTGGCTTGGCCCCTTGCCCCCCGTCGCTTCACTTTGGAAGCAGTGCATGCACGAGTGTTCCCAAGTGAGCCACCCTAAGCAAGAACAACTGGTGAAAGTCCACGGCTTCAACGCTTGCAAATTACAGACAAGCTCTGCTAATTTGACAAGGGGACGCTCTTTCCATAGGCAAGGCCTGGGACTGCATACGCACGAGAACAGTCCCAAGCCAGCCTCCGTAGTCAAGAAGAACTGATGAAGGAGTGGAGCCCTCATCAAAGTACTAGAACTCGTCTGTAATTTGCAAGTGTCGAAACAGCAGAAAGTCAGAAAGAAGGTCACCTGTAACCAGTAGTCACTGATGCCTCTAAACTCCCTGAATTGATCTCATTCCCTTGTAAAGGCATCCAAATGGGCAGCCACCACTACATCTTGTCATAGTGAATTCCAAATTTTAACTATACGCAGTGGAAAGCAGCATTTCCTTTCATCTATCTACCTTGAATCTCCCAATATTCATTTTCACTGGATGACCCTCAATATTACCAAAGAGGGAGAAAAGTCTCCATCTGTCCACTTTCTTGACATCATGCATGACTTTATACACCTCCGTCCTTTTTTCCTGAATTCAGCATTGCCGAATGCTTTTAACTGTTTTTCAGAGCAACATTTAATGGCTCAATTCGGCACGTAAGAAGTCAAACCACGCTCGGCAACAGCCTCCCACCATTCTGCATGGCCCAAGAAAGGTATTGTAGGATTAAACCGGACAGGGCTGGGTTCAAATCTCTACTCAGCTGTGCATCTCTCTCGGCCTAAGGCTTGGACTGAGAGAGAGTCATGACTGAGTAGAGATTCAAAGTGGTGACCTATGGACCAGTGCCGATGCATGAGCTATTCGTTACCAGTCCATAGTGAGGTTCCAGAGAAGAAAAAACAGTTGTAGGTGTTGGCTGAAATCCTCTACGCTGGTATAGGCAACATAACTTTACAGATACTTAACCACGTAGCTGGTGTCTTGATGCACATTCATCCGAATGTGCATTGGTTAATTAATGCTACCCTCCTACCCCGTGTAGTAACCCAACAGCAGCTTTATTATGGAAATGCCTAGTTCCAATTCCCTCAGACAAAGATCTCCTTATGGAGACATAAGTTTCCAACCAGACTCTGGTCACTTAGCACAAATATAGCACTAGACACCTCTAATTCGGGAGGAGGGGGATGAGTTTTTTTAGGCAGGATAAAACGTGTATCATTTGATCAAGTTCCAAAACAACTGGGTCCGTCCCTGGCCAAGCACTTTTTCCAGCTCCTCTGGTAGCACACTAAGGCTTCAGAGAAACAGGAGCCTACCAGACCTATATTACACAAAATAAAAATAAAATAAACACAGTTTCATGTAGAAAATATAGGAAAGAGACAGAAGGATGCAATGAGGCCTGAAGGGTCCCAGATGGAGATGGAAAGAAAGCTGAGGCTTCTTAGCCACTCTTGGGTATGTAGGCCTGGAAAGGATCTCACCGGCCACTTGAAATGGAAGGGGACTCGGATTGGGCCGCCGGTTGCCACAGCACTGCGGTCAGCAGGGACAATGTCACTCAGGGCTGCCCCAAAGGTGCAGGGGGGTTCCGGCGACACCACAGCCTGGGCGTGTTTGAGGCAGACGCGGAAGAAGATCCGGCAGGGGTGGACCCCGTGGCACAAGCTTCGGGGGTTGCTTGTGGTGAAGGAGTGCACCTGGAGTTCGAAAACACCCGCCTGTTCAGCCTGCAGGGGAGAAAACGGAGAGTACCTATTAACACAAAAGAGGCCTTTTCATAGCCCTTTCACAGCACTTTATGGACTCATTGCCAGGAAAACTCATCCTTCAGCATAGAATTTCCAAGGCCCCATAAATAAAGACACCACAGGACCACTGGAAAAGCTGAAGAACGCTGAGAAACAGGCTCATCCTGCTCCATGCTTATTACTAGGTTTCATTTGGGGAAAGAGCTTGAGGATGAAGGTGAATTCAGCTTCATAGGTTGCTTTTCAACTATACCATAGTTAAGTTTAGGATGGGGGATACAGTTCTGTATCACCTGAAATACTAAACTAGAACAAGGAAATATTGCAAGGGAAAAAAATGAACCCCCCCCACCTAAAATAGAATGTCAGAGAGAAAGACCAGGGTAACACAAATGCTAGGAAGCAATCTCCAATTCTTTGGTGTCGTGTGCCTTCAAGTCATTTCTGACTTATGGGGACCCTAAGATGACGTATCCCTGGCAAATTTTCTTGCAAGAGGGTTTGCCATAGCCTTACTCTGAAGTTGAGAGAGTGTGATTTGGCCAAAGTCACCCAGTTAGTTGGGATTCAGGCCCATTCAATCCACTACACACTGTCTCTTTTGTTGTGCGCTTTCAAGTTGACTCCAACTTATGGCAACACTATCCTAGGGTTTTTGTGGCCAGATTTCTTCAGAGGATGATTACCAATACCTTCCTCTGAGGCCATGAAAGTGTTACTTAGCCAAAATGACCTGGTGGTGTTCCATGGCCAAGTAGGAATTCGAACTCTGGTCTCTTTCCATACACCAGACAGGCTCAATGTCCTATTACATGCTCATATTATACCCATATTCTGAATATATTAAACCTCAACAGATGCCCATGTTTCAGGCCTATGGCTTCAAGTTCTGTGGTAAAGACTCCTACTCGGGTTGGCTGGATGTCACAACACAACTGCATGTGGTTGCAGATGCTGGGAAGGATCTACAGCTGAGAGAGGACAACCAGCCATTAAAAAGAAGAGTTTCTCTCAACAACTCATCCCAGATGCTGAACTCTACAAGCAATACAGATTGGGTATCCCTTATCCAAAATGCTTGGGACTGCAAGTATTTCATATTTTGGATTTTGGCTTTACATATACACAAAATACAGTACTGTACAGTGGATTTCCAGGGAGCCCACAAACAAACAAGCAGGAGAGCTGCGGCTGCCACATCACACCAAGCATGGTTTCCTGCCATTTCACAGGTCCTCGAGTCCCTCTCCAGCTTCACATCTTGTTCGTTCACTACTTGTGTTGTGCATGAGACATGAGGCTGGAGAGAAACTGAGGATCTGAGAGGTAAGTAGCACAGCTGCTGTTTCAAAGGCAGAAGAAGTCAGTTGGTGGCAAAAAAATTCAGTTTCTGGAGGTTTTTGGATTTCCAGACAGGGGATACTCCACCATTAGTTGGAAGAAGAAAGCAGTTCTACTCCTCTTGTTAAAATCAAGGCCATAGAGTTGGGCACTGGGGCAGCATGTAGCCCACTGACAACACTGTTTTTGCAGTCTTCATCCTCTCCAGATCACCCCTTTTCTGCCCACAGAAGGGCAAATTATCTCTCCTGCAAATCCAGGAAAGATGGCAGAGCCCCTTGCGCTGCTTCAAATCAAGAAAATATTTGTTTTTCAAAACCAGAAATAAACTTTCAGCCACTTCCTCCCCCTATTTTTTGGCACACCTACTTCCTTCCCTGACTCCATTTTTGGCAGTCCATATGGGCTCCAGAGGTTTTGGGGAAGGGACAGAGAACTGGAACCAGACCTGATTCAGTTGTCTATCCATGCCCTATAGCAGGCAGGCATGGACCCTGTTGCTGGGGTGGGTTGAGCAGAAGAGTGAGAGTAAGGAGGTTTATTTCTCTTGGTCAGTAATTTGGACAACTATTTGACACAGTCTAGGGGGCTAGATTCCCTAAAGGTGGCAGATCTTATCTGATCTTGGAAGCTAAACAGGGTCAGCCCTTGGATGGGAGACTGTCAAGAATTCCCAGGTGATGTCAGCTACATTTCAGAGAAAGGAACGAGCAGAACTACCTCTGAGTATTCCTTGCCTAAGAAAATCCTATGAAATTCATGGGGTAGCCATAAGTCAACAGGCAACTTGGAGGCACATATACACACACAGATGCTCAAGTTCAGCAGTCAGATTCACACTGCTACTGAAGAAGAAAAAAAACGCATTCGTCTGCTCTGACAGATGGATGGCACAAAGTCTGGAGAAAAGCGGATCCCAGCAAGGTGAAAGTTTAGAATCTCTTGTTCAGTTTAGCAAAGTGTCAGGAATAAGCACCACAGGATGCGTGTCTGTGTAAGGGACAGATACAACTCCTCTTTCCAGAATCAAGAAGAATCCTGAACACATACAGAGAGCTCCTCTCCTCATCACTGAAGTGCTGCAGCCAATTCCTAAATACAGCAGCCAAACAGCACTTAACCCTAGCAACCTTCAGTGTTGTAAGTCAAAGTGCTATCATCCACACGTAAACTTTAGTTAAAATAATTCCCGTATCCCAGTCTTCCAAATTATTAGATGTGTACATATAAACAAATTAAGTGCATCAGATCTTTAAAAAAATCCTAACTCCCCCCCCCAAAAGTGTTTCCAAACTTTGCCCTTCTAACATTTTTGTGGGTTGAGAGATTAAGATAGAACACAATCCTCTGTAATATATTCAGAACATTTTTTGGAATCTGTCTAAAGCATGCATGCGCGCGCGCACACCTGATATTGTCCCCTATCCCAGACTTACTCTTTCTGAAAAATTTCACAGAAGCATGGGATCTTAGAGGTGGGAGGTAAATTTCCCCCTCCCGCAGCAAGGAAGCAGAACTGGTAACAAGCTGCCTGCCAAGGTCGAGCCCTCCCCGCCTTAAAACATTTCGGGGACGGGGGTTTGTCGGTCAGCCTTTGCATGGAAGACTCGCTCCAGGAGAAATTCCAGGCAACTCCAAAGCGCAAAGAGTGGAGGAAGCAGCATTTTAACCCGGGACAAGCCAGCTGCCCATCCCCTGACTCCAACCCCCCTCCTCTCCTCTCCTCTCCTCCCCTCTGCTTGCCCCCAGCTTAAAACTTTGGCCGCATCTTGAAGCCAGCCGGGGAAAGCGCCCTGAGCGCGCGCCCTGCTTGGAAAGCGGTCCGATCCCTTCCCAGCGCGCTCATCCAGCCCCCCCTCACTCACCAGCTGGGCACAGAAGAGGGCGAGGAAGCCGGAGACGAAGAAAGCCATGAGGCCGGGGTCTCCCAAGCGCTGCTCTCGGACTTGGAAGCCGGGTCTCCCCCGGATGGGGCCGAGCCGAGGCGCTGGAGCGGCGGGTTCCACCCGGAGGTGCGCAAAAGGAGGAGAGCGGGGGGATCCTCGACCCAGCCGGCGGAGGCGGCCAACTTGGGAACAGGGTGGCGGAGAGGAACCGGTCCAAAGAGGGGCTGCTGCTGCTGTGCAACAGGTGCCACCCCCTGGCAAGAAAGTGGAAGGGGAGCGAGGGAGGCCCGGAGGCGAAAGAAGCTGACACCCAACCCTCACCAAAGCGCGCACGGGTTATGAATGGAACCGACGAGCGCTCGGGGTCTTTTATGGAGGGGCATCTTGGGCCCCGCCCTCTGGGGCTCAGCCACGCCCCCAGAGCCTTGGCCCACGCCCCCGGGCTGCTCTAGAGTAAGCCGTGGGAAGGAGAGTGTTTTTTCGACTCCCAAGGGCTCCAGAAGGAATGCCGCCCTTCTGTTTCCCCTCCTTCCATGCGCCCTCCTTTTTTCATCTTCTGGTGGTGAGGTCCGCCCGTGCAAGGAGAGGAGACTTCGAGAGCCAGAGGGAAGAAGCGGGACCCCTCTCTCCCTCCCTTTGCCCAGCTTCTACTAGAGGGGAAGGGGCGGCCCTCCCAAATCAGTGGATGCTTTTTTGTGGCAGCTCTAAATCAATACTTTGCTTCTTTCCTGCTCATAGAGAAGCGAATAAATGTATGCGTCTCTGTAGGGGACAGAATGAGGTCATTTTCCTCCTCCCCCATAAGAATTCTGCTTCCTGGATAAAATTTTCCCGGGGTGCCTACGTTTCTATCATTATAGTACCTTCAAACTTGAGTCGAGTTTTCGAAATTCAGTTTAGGCATCCAAAGAAAAGGGACAGGCAAATTATCAAGGGAGTGTAAAAGCAGCGAATATGAGTGTCAACATTTCCTTCTCTACAATGCTGGAAATTTGGGAACTGAAGGAAAATTTCATTTTGGGAAGCAGAATTCTTACCTGGAGGGGCAATGTCCTCATTTTTGACTCCCTTGTAGCTCTGTCCCTGGTTTATAGCTGACCTTTATTCCAAGGAAAACAGGAAGCTGCTTTCTATCCAAGCAGAGCCCAAAGTATTCTATCTACCAGAGTATTGGGAACTCTGACCAGCAGCAAGAGATTTGAGTCTCTGGGATCTTAGGGTTCTTTTTTGGCCTGATCTAGATGGAGATCCTTGGTGATCCCTCCCATTCCGGTCCTCCCCAGGATTGACCAAACTTCTGAAATCAGGAGAGATTAGGTGTGTTCAGGTAGGTTCCATGACCTGCCTCATCATTTCTATCACCCTGACAGCACTGTGAGGTAGGCCAGGGCTGTGCATTGACTGCCCCAAAATGGTCAGGCCAATTCAGGTTGGTGTCCAGAGCTCCTTGGTGCACCCATTTTTAAGCTTGTCTTCTATAAGTTAAAGCTTGGAAGAATTGGTTTTGCACTAAGTCCAGAATTTGGGGAGTCTGAGTATTATAGTAAAAAAAAAAAAAAAGTACCTTTTCTCGGCTAAGTTTCTGTATGGCAGGTAGAATCATAGCAAAGGTATAACATCTGCCATTCCTCGGATGAAATGCAGTATTGGGGGAAATTACACTTGATGAATTTTTGCTCTCAAGGGAGCTATTGAAATAAAGAGCCTCTGACAAGAAGGGATTCATTCCCTCTCTTTTGTTCCTTCTCAGGAACAAATCTTTGCCTCAATAGTTTTGACAAGAAGTGGGTATTGGGAAAGAATTCTAAAACATCTACTGCCCTCAAGCTTGAGGACCAGTACTGCTGGAACTCCCGCTTGGCCATGGAAACCTCAAAGGCTCCTCCCTAAACTGCAAACCCCAGGATTCCGTAGGATTCCATAGGAATAATAGCACTATAAGAGTCCAGTGCAGAAAGGCCCCAAGTGTGGTGTACTGGTTTGAGCCCCAGTCTATGGCTCTGGCAGACCAGGGTTCAAATCTCCACTCAGCTACTGGGTGGTCTTGGACATGTCCCTCTCTCTCAGTCTCTCTCTCTCTCTCTCTCTCTCTCTCTCTCTCAGCTTCAGAGGAAATTTCCTTTGAATAAATCTTGCCAAGAAAGCTTGGAGAGAAGTAGCGCCATGTAGTGGTTTGAATCATAGACCATGCTTTGGGTCCCCATTGAGCCACTGAAAACTTTGGGCAACTCACACTCCCTCGGCCTCAGGGGAAAGCACTGGCAATTCTACTTTGAAGAAATCTGGCCATAGCTTAGGGTTGCCATAAATAGAAGTCCACTCAAAGGCAAACAACAACGGATACAGTGTGGTGTGGTGGTGAGCATCTTAGGCTTCTGGGAGGCCAGGGCTTGAATCTTGAAGCTGACTGGGTGACCTTGGCCAAGGCATACTCCCTTAGCTTCAGAGGAAAGCAATGGTAAACTCCTCTGAACAAATCTTGCCAAGAAAACCCCGTGATAGGTTTGTCTTAGGGTTGCTGTAAATAAGAAACAACTTGAAGATACACAACAAAAATCACCTTCTTGCTGCATTGCTTTTGAGTTGTCCATTCTGTAGCTATTTCTGCACTAGACTGTTATAGCGCTATTATTCCACTTTCAACATCCTATGGAATCCTGGGGTTTGCAGTTTCGGGAGGGGCCAGTCGGCCCGTCCCAAAACTGCAAACCCCAGGATTCCATAGGATGTTGAAAGTGGAATAATAGCGCTATAACAGTCTAGTGCGGAAATGGCCTGTATCTCTGCTACTCCCAACTTTCAGTTTAGAGAAACCCCGTCCCTCTCTAATCATGAATAAAGAACTGAGGGAACCTTGCTGGCTGGGCAAGTGAAGCACAGAGCAGAGTTTTATTCACATTGAAAAGGGAGCGGGGAGGAGGGAGGACATGAAGACCAGCAGGACTGCTTCAGCTGTATGCTAATCCCAACACCTGCCCCTTTAAAAGTCTTTCTAGTACACACTGCTGACTCCATTGCAAGTCAGGCTGCCATCCTAAGCAGGACTACCAGGCAAGCGAAGTCTCACCGACAACGGTTGGGTTTCCTTCCACAGAAATGTGGTGATTTTCCAGATCTATTAATCCTACCAGGTGCTCTTGCTGGTGTCCTGTAATAACAACGGCATAATAACAGCAGCATTTAAAAACTTTATTGTGGCCCGATAGCAAGGGAGAGCCAAAGTAGGTGCAATATTTTTCAATGTCCAAAAACTGATTTTTTTTCCTTGCCATAATGCCTGCATTCTGCTGCTCCAGAAACTAGCAATGACTTCAAACAACAGGAAAAAAGATTCCACCGAAGCATTAGGAAGATCTTCCTGATGGTAAGAGCTTTCGGTGTATCCAGCCTCATTAATTTCTCTTGCCTTTCACTTTAGTTTTATTTCATAGTCGCCTCCAAGCTGGCACATCGTGCGAATACAGAAATCTGTGCTGCTAAAGGTTCTGTTAAATTTACACAGGGAAAGTGCTGAAGGCCAGCCCTCTCATTAGGCAGAATGAGGCAGCTGATTCAGGCAGCAGATTTGGGAAGGAGGCAGAAGGGTTTTGGAGGAAAGAGTCCCATTTCTCCAAAGCTAGCCTGCTGCCTTCAGGTGTGGTGGAGCGATGCTATCTCCTGCGTGAGACCCAGATATTTTTTTCCTCCCAGTGTGGCAGGGACTGGCACCACCTTTATGCCCACTGGTTTAATTGTTTTGTTCCTTCTTGGAAACTCTGCAGAGACTGGCAGTTCAGGTATCCAAAACAAAGGAGCAGGCAGAGTGACCGAGGGAATGCAAACACAGCAGATCTGCCTTCGGATCGCCTGTCCGCTTATGGCAACCCAAGAATTTCACAAGAGTTTTCTTAAGCAGCGACTACTCAGAGGTGGTCTTGCCAGTCCCTTCCTCTGAAACAGAGCCCACCCTCCCAAGCAACATTGTCTTTGCTAGTGAGTCATGCTTTGCCTGATCTATCCAACCTTTACCCAAAGCAGAGCTTGCTTTCTTCCAGCTTGGGAAATGCCTGCAGGCCTTTTCCAACCAAGGGTGACTTGCTTGGAGGTAGCGGCAGGCTCTTCTTTGGGGATGGTCAATGTGTGAGTCTTTTGTGTGTGTGTGTGTTGTTGTAAGTCCCCTTGGGCTGATGATTCACCCCCCCGCCCTGCTTTGCCACCATGTGTCCAGGTGTGAAAAAGTGTGCCTTCTATTCAGCTGTCCTTCCCTGGGGGGCAAGGGGGCGGTGTTTTGCACCCGACAGGCACATGTCAGGAATCTGAGTCCTCACTCCTTCTCCCGCCCAGCCCACTGTATCACCTTCCCTGTTGCCTCTGACACTTTTCTCTGGCAAATGCATTGGGCTTGGGAGGAGAGAGACCATGGCTGGGAAAGCCATTAAGACCCTGCTGTGTGGGATGGAGAGAGGAAGAAAACTCTGAGCTTTGCAAAATGGGTTGGTTTTCCTCTTGTTTCCAGAGCAGGGGTAGGCAAAGTCTACGTGTACGTGGCCCCTGAAGCCCTCTGCTAGTCCCCCAATATGGAGAGAGCCCCCTCAAATGTGTGAAAACACAGGAAAATGACCCCACTCCACCCCCCACAAGTACCCAAAACTCTGCACTACTTCCGAATACTTCAGTTTTTCCCTGTAGGTCCTCTCAAAATGGTGACAGGAAATGAAGCAACGTTACTTCCTGTCACCATTTTGAGAGGAAGAGAAGAGGCAAATGTTGGCAAGCATCTGACAAAAATCTGATGGGAAAAAGGGGAGATATGTCTCCAAGCATTTAGTGGATAGTATTATTTTATTTTAAAACAAGTCCAACACATTTTGGGCTATGTATATATATTTCGGTGGCCATTTTTAGGGACTACATAAAAAGAAATACAAATGGAAATGTCACATTAAAAACAAAAAAAGGACAATATATCATAAAATCCACATGAAACATCATAATACATTTCTAGTTTTGTGTACTATTGCTTAAAATCTACACATACCAATGTTATCTAGTGACAGAAATTTCTGGAGATGAAAATGTAGATGTTATGCTATAATTGTGTGTCGCCCTTTTGATTTTTAATCTGACATTTAATCTAACAGCTAAATGGAATCCCCATAGTCAGAAGCAGTGTCCATGCGTTCTGGCTGTCAGGAAGGATGCCGAAGAGCAGCCACCCCCAACCTGCCACCCTACAGAGAGGGTGCTCAGAGCTCTCATCATGCCCACCCAGCTTAGCTGGCTGGGGATGATGGTACCTGTAGTCCAACCTCTCTGGAGGCCTCCCAGTTAGGGAATGCTGCATTCTCTGTCCTGTTCGTGGTCTTCCTGGAGGCATCTGTCCAGATTCTGTTGGGAATGTGTAGATCCATGTCGAATTTGGAAAGGCTTTTCTGAGAGATGGATGGATCTGCTCAAGAGCGTACATGTTCCAGCTAAACGCCATTTTGCATCCATACAAAGAGCAGACATCTTGGGAAAGCAGCCAATTTCCCCCCCTTTTTCAACCAAGGCGTTCAAAACCCTGGGCATCGTCTCGCTTCCTTTGCCATGCTGAGCTGTAAACAAACATTATTGCCGCATTAAGAATGGAGGATGTCAAAATATTGGCACAGGCACCACGAAGGCAAGAGAGAAGGGGACAATTAATTCCTGAAAGGAAGGTCCTTTTTAGGGGAGGAGGGTGAGCTGAGCAGGAAAGAAAAATCTGTAATTTCTTTTTCTTTTTTGAAGAATCCCACTTTGGCAACAAATAAATGCAAAGAGATACAATTAGGAAATGAATGCCAAACAGCTGTTATCGTGTCAATATTTTAAGGAATTATTGTGGCAAAGAGCTCTCCCACCCATCACCCACAAAGGCTACGAGGAATAACATTCTACGGCCTGGCACGAAGGTGCCCGGCAGGCACGGGGCTGTACCAAGGGAAAACTTATTCTGTTACAGGCGCAGGTTGGCTTCAAAGTATGCCGCTAAACCTGCAACTGTCCCCAGGGTATGGTTGCCAACTCAGGATTGCCCCAGGTCCTGAAGTTTCTGGGGCAAAACTTGCGAGTCCTGGGCCAAAGCTGGGAATGCCTGTGATTCCGCCCTGTAATTTGTTCCTGAGAAAGCTGGGATGGGAAGGATACTTGATTTATTAATAAATAGGATGCCATGGCTTGCCAGGATTTTCTAGAAGGATTCTCCTCCCGGTTTTCTCCCCCAGCTTAGAAGTAAGTTCTCCAACAGCACGGCTGAAATACCAGTTTATTCTCATGGCACCAACTTTGAAACAACAGTTCTGCTAGCCCCTGCTCTCCCTGAATGTTTCTTGGTAATTTACAGCTCTCCCTTTCCGTCTCTGTTTTCTCTGAAATTAGCAAACGCAAAGGGGGAGAGGAAGCCGCAAGCCACACAACTGTGAAAACATTCAGGAGTGTGGACGCATAACACCTGAGCATGTGCCGAGACCCTGCCTCACCCACAAACACGTGGATTTAGAAGGAAGGCTTTTTTTGGCTTGGAGAGGTAGGTGGAGATCCTTTCCTCCCAGAAATGAAGGACAGCTTTGGGGGAATCTGTGGCTGAATATGCTGAAAGCAAGAGATCCCATCTGATCTTGGAAGCTCACCCTGTTTAGTACAGAGACAGGGGGTGGCTAAAGAATACCAGGAGTCTGTTGCGGTATTCCAAAGGAAGGCCTTGGCAAACTACCTCTCAGCAAACCCCTTGACAAAGAAAACCCTGTGAAATTTATGAGCCTGCCATAAGCAGACGGGTGACTTGAAAGCGCATACGCAAACAAGCAAAATGTGGGGTCTGGTACTGACATTATCTTGGACGCTGTGGCTGGATTTGATGCTCTCAAAACTCTTAAGAGGTGGGCAAGGGAAAACATTGGCTCCTTCAGAGGGGCAGTTGTCTTCTGTTTGTGTAGCACAACTAAGGCGTGCAACAAATGAAAGGAAAACCACACAGCCTCAACGGGGTTATAATCTCATGTTCCACACAGGCCAGAGAAGCAAAAAGGGTAAAACGGGGCTTGGGATGGGAATATACTTCCCTGCAATCAGAGCTAAGATTTCAGGATGGTAAAGATTTACTGGAAAGGATGGGAGAGAGGTGGATAGGTGTGTTGGTGATTCTAGGAGTCAGCAGAAACACTCAATATGTATTGCTTCTTATAAATATTCAGGGCACACTGAGCGCATATGGAATAGATTTTTGTATAACAGCCCCACAAGTGTAAACTACTTTTAATCCTCCTATTACAAATTGGCGGATTATTAGATCTGAGTACAATCTAGTTTTGTCCTTGACTGTGCAGACCAGCCACCAAAATGATCTATCTGGTTCCAGAGTCAATTTGAAAGCAATTGCTTGGCTAAGATTTTTATACTGCCACTCCAAGAGGACTTGGGAATTTCACTCACCGATGGCTGCCTGTCACGGTGTTGCTCAGGGAGAAATATCAAACCTTTCCAGTAGTGTAAATGGCTTTTTTTGGAGACTTAGTTGCTATTTCAGAACCACAGAAAACACAGACGGATTGAATTTGGATCTACTGGCATCGGACACTCCGAAATGGATAAGCAAGGGTTTCCGTTACCCCTGCTGAGTATTGTTTTTTTTTCCAGCTGATTAATATCTTTCCCAAAGTCCTTTTTAAATAAAAAAGTTAAGACCTTTTGCCTTATAATCCCTCCAGGATCTTCTTCTGAAATTAATTCCAGTAGAAAATTCATGAGGTCACCATTAAGTCAACAGGCACATACACACATACACCCAAGTATGAGAAGGCCCAGGTTTCTCTGGATCCAGTGTTGAAAACTATAACTCTTTAACAAAACTTCTGGCTACTTTGATCTCAAAACTTTTCCCAATCTGCTCTGAAGGTCTTTTTCTTACTCGTTTACGGAGGAGCAAGGGGGGGGGGCATACGGAACAGCAGGCCGAGGGTGAGGTAATGTCAAAAGGTCCAGGAAACGGATTCATTATACACACCAAACAGGAAGCAATGAGACAAGACCTTGGCAACTCCGGCCGTTATTTATTTATTTGAGGCAGGGGAAAAGGGAGGAGGCATTCTTGTGAGAAAGCGGCCGCACACTAGAGATTTGCTGCTCTCACCGCCCCCACCACCTCGAAAGAGTTAAGGCACACGATGCTGCTCCGATAAGGTGCAGGCGCATTCAGGGAAACGCAAGACAAAACCCCAGAATTTTTAAAGTGACTTTGTTCCAACTGGTGCGCCATCGATGCATTCCCAACACCTCTTGGAAACACTTTCTAACAACCCGCTTCAACATATAGTGGTTAGGAAGCTTTACAAGCCCTCCCTTAAGGTATTTGGCATACCATATTCCCTGTTATGAGCCTGCCTGGACCCTGAGATCTAAAAAAGAGGCCTGCCTTTCAATTCCGCCACCGGCACACGGACGGCCGACAGAAACACGAGAGAGGATCTTTTCAGTGACTGCCTCTAGACCGTGGAACTTCTTTCCAAGCCATTCCGGTCTCCCCCCTTGCTGTTTTTCTATCACTTTGGGGGAAAGGCAGGATTATTAAATTTAATAATCACCACCACCACCACCAGGCAAAGGCCTTTTTTCAAAAAAATTTAGACAAGCTTCTAGAACAGAAGTTTTCTAAGGAAAGGCCTTCTAAGAGGGTGCTGTGTTTTCACGCTAGGCCCTTTTAACTACTTTTTATCCTTTTTAAGTGCATGCTTTAAATTGGTCTCATATTTTAAATGGATTAATTCTATTGTAATGTTAATTTCTTGTACGTTTCATCATTTTCATCTGTAAGCCACTTTTCAGTCCCAGTCTTAAGGGGGAAAGTGGGGTACAAATAAAGTTAACAGCACCAATGTTGGGCTCTTGGAAGTGGAGGTGATTGTTGAATCTGTCCTCTGCCATCTTTGCTTCGCTCTCCAGTCACCGTGTCCATCTATCTCACTCACCTGCTTTGTTCTAGCATTTCCTGGTGACATTGTCGATTGAGGAACGTGGGTCTATAGGCAGAGGAAACCGGGAAGAGGCTGCTAAGAGACTCAAGAGGCATGTTATTCCAAAACTGGCAGCCAGGAGGGACAGGAACAGCAACCTGTTTTTGCAGGTTTCTGGAGGTTGATGCTTAGTTGCAACCACTGGAATATTTCTGAGGTTCATTCTGCCCCAAAAACACAACAGCAAATTCAGAAGGCAGCTTTGGGGTGCATTTTGGAAGGCACCTCTTTCTTCTTGCCCCAAATTGATTTTGTTTACAGCACGCAAAGAAATCCATTCCCTCCCTTTTGTTTTTATTGGCAGCCAAGAAAGGGAATTATCAGCGCAACATAACCTTGCATTTAAAAAAGCAACCAGGAGGGGATACCGACAATGTCCTTCCATGTTCATGTCCTGTTTATGTTCTAAACACTTGTGCGTTCACCTTCCACTATCAACGCCCCCCTCCCCTCAAAATACCAGCTGTTTATTCCTTTCCTCAGAATGTCTGGCTTAGTCTGGAAATGCATTTTCTTCAGGGGGGAGGAGAGGAGGAAGGGAAAGAGGGGGCAGTGTGGGAAAGATCTGGATTGTGTTCCTGTCCGGAAATCTCTCCCCACCCCCCCAGCTCAACATCACATTCTTTCGAAGAAGAATAAGGTAAGGAAGGAAGAAGAAACTGCAGCAAGGAGTGAATTCTGGCTGTTTTGGTGGAGGAAAGAGAGGCCACAAAGGAAAATGTTGCCAATGACTCACCAGGCTGGGTCTGGGTTAATTTTGGAGGCAGGAATTGGGCTGATGCAGGCGTAACAAAGATGCTGAGGGTCTGTTGTGCAGTCCTCCTAACACGGGACTTTACAGTACGCAGAGGATTTTAGGCATCAGCTAAAATTTGTGGAACGTCAAGGCATAAGCGGCAAGATTTCAGCCCCCACGTATTCCCAACGTGACTGGAGAGCCCACTGAATGTTTCTGTACACGAATTTTACCGCAGGTTGATCCTCCCTTACCCAGAAATCTGACATTCTCCAAAAAATGAAACTTTTTGCTGCCAGCTAACCGCTTCTGCTTTCGAGGCAGCAGCTGCAACGCTCCTGCTCGATTGAGTCTCAGATCCTCAGTGGCGAAAGGAGGGAGAGACTGAGGATCTGAGAGACAAATGAGCAGGAGCACCACAGCGGCCGTCTCAAAGGTGGAAGCAGGTGGCCGATGGCAAAAAGAGAGAGACTGAGGATCTGCGAAACGGTGAGAGGCGTGGATTCATGCCAGGCACCATGATTAGATTGCCACCATTTCACAGATCATCAGTTTCTCTTCAGCTTCCCCTCTTTCACGCACAACACAGATAGTGAACGAACAAGAGGCTATTCCCAAAAAGTAGTGTATTAAAAAAAAAAATACAGAAATACGGAACACTTCTGATCCCACACATTTTGGATGAGAGAGGTTCTATCAACCTTTGCAGGACTGAATAATATAAATGTGGTAGTGGATTCTAGCCAAGTTTCCAAGCTCCAGGCAGGTAGGAGGGAGGGAATGTTGCCCAAGGGCAGCGCTTCCAAGTGCTTTCCCCCCTTCTAACAAGCCCTTTTGGGAGCAAAGTGGATTTGTTTGTTCCATGATTTCCTGCCCAATTCTTTGGCCTTCTGGCGCACAGAGCTGGTGGGTGTGAAGCTGCCTACAGCAACTCCTGCTTTTTCCCCCTCTGAGGTTGAGCACAGAGAGCCAGTGTGGAGTAGGACCCTTGGAGACCAGGTTTGGATTCCCCACTTGGCCATGGAAACCTTGATAGGTTTGCCTTAGGGTTGCCGTAAGTCAGGAATGAAGGCATACAACAACATAGATTGTGGGTATTTGTCAACAGAAGCTGAAATTCTCAGGTCCCTGAATTTTGCATATTATTAAAAAAAGGCCTGCCAGATATTCTGTCCATGCAGTGCAGAACAGTGCTGGGCCCCAACAGAATTCTACATGCCCAATGGCTGAAGTTTCTGCTATTAAGAGCTGTAGAAAACTCCCCATGGAAATACAGCTTTAGTGCAAGTGGAGCAAGATGTCCTCAGACAACTCACTGCTCCTCTCCTCAAAGAGCCTGCAATCGTCCTTCTCCTAGCTGCCCTTCCTGTTTACATCCGATCCTGGTCTCAGGATGAAGATGAGAGTCAACTTTCCTGCATCAAGATCTCAAGGTAGGGGGGCCTGAGTCTCTTTCTTATTCAAAGGTTGCTCTGAAAAACTACTCTGACCCCCTCTGAAAACCTAATTTTACACCTCTTAGGAGCTTGAAGACTCAAACACATGGCCTCACCAGAGTTAACGGAGACTCAGGTTCTTTACCATCACCACCCCTGCCACCCACTTTCTGGGGAAAACAGGAATTGATTCTACACAGTCTATCACTATAAAGAGGACCATTTATTTTAGAGTACACCCAAAATTCATTCCCATTCATTCCAACAGAATAGCAGTGTGGTCCAGAATCCTTGACAGGAGGAACATGATAACAGTGTGTCAAAGAGGGATCCAGAAGCGATCTGGGAGCAGATCCTCTCCCGCTACCCGCATTTGCTCCTTTCCTGACTGTGACAGTGAAGCATGCTTCCTTGGGTATGGACACCGGAGGCAGCTCAATCCACGTGTTCTGCTCTGGAAGAGCACTTTTTGGTGGCAGGGATCATTTAGGCCTGGGGGAGAATATTGCTGTTGGAGCTGAAGAGGAAGGTAGGAAGGGGCAAACCTCTCGAGTCAACCCCTGACTCGTATCATCTTTGGCCCGCGTCCATGAGTTCTCCTGAGGGCACCGTTTACTCCAGGTAAGGGACCAGGACAGCCAAGGAGTCTACTGGTGGGCCGCACAGCTGTACTGGAAGAGCGTCCGCGTCACTGCTGTTTGGAGCGCGGCCACAGTCGGCTTGCCAGGGATCCCAGGAACTGCTGCTGCTTCTTGTGCTGGGTGAGGTCGGAAAGGCGCTGCTGCTCTTCCTAGGAAAGAAGTGACATGCACACATACAAAGGGCACCTGCCATCTGCACAGAGGCCTTTGGTGCTTCATCCACCCACAGCCCTGATGACCCTCTTCTCTTCAGTGTGGACCTCCAAGTGGCTAATGGGTAGTTACCCCATGTGGGTACTTTGTGAATCTTTGCGGTCATTCTCCTCCTCTAGCTGGCTCAGCATGTGGAGGTGAGAAGCAGGACCAACTGATGCACAGTGTGGCTGTAACGTTTGGCTGGATTTATAGGTATATATTCTGGGACTAAACTCCATACTGTCCAAGAACTGCTTTATTTTGCAGAACCTTCTAACCAGAAGGGGGAACCAGGGCCATCTAGTCCAACCACACACACAACTAAAGCACTCCTAAAGGACGCCCTTCCAATCTCTGTTTAGAAACCTCCAAAGAAAGAACAGACCACCATTCTCCAAGGCAAGCTACTCCACTGCTGAGCAGCACTGACAGTAACTAAGTTCTTCCTTATATTTAGGAGGAATCTCTCTTTTTGTAGTTTGAATCTACAGATTCTTCAGCACTTTCGCCTAGCTGAGTGAAGCTATGAAACTCAGGTGCGGTGATACAGGAAGGGCACCGGTTCAAGAGATGAGCTGGGACATCCCTGGTTGAAATTTCACCACAGAAGAAACTAAAGACACACCCTAAGATATTATTTTACTGACAAAAAAACCCCAGCCTTGTTTGAGCATCTTAGAAGATGCCTCTGGTTCCCTCTGTGTATTTCACTGGGTGCTCTCCAGTTTTTGTTTCTTTTGAAATTTCAACACAGCCCAAGAACAGGCACAACAATACTGGTCTCCCTTACACAGCCGTGCTTAATGGTTACTCAGAATCAGTGGTACCTGGGTTTGTACTCCACCCCCTCCAAATCTCTGCCTGTAATTCTAGACTGTGGCCTAGAACTCCAATTCCTAGACAAACAGGCAATGCCAACTGAGCAGAGGACCTGTCTGGAATGATTTCGTGCATACAAAAACTACCAAAACACAAACCCCAGGAATTCTTGTGGTGTAAGTGGTTTTTCTGAAGAACTACTTGTTATTTCGGAATCACAGAAAATATAGATGGATTGGATTTGGATCTACTGGTACTGGACAGTTTGAAACAGGTAAGCGGTTTGAAATGGATAACTGTGCTTCAGCTATGACGTGACCACATTCTGATCACAAGCAAAAGGAGTGGTGTTTATCTTGGGAAAAGTATTGGTAGTCTTCAAAGCCAAACACAATACTATTTTGGCATGGATGCCTAATGTTTTCCCCACTGCCAGTGCAGTTAATGGGACGACAAGAGGTTCCTGCCGCAGAACCAAAGGCTCCCTCTCACCTGCTCCAGCTGGGACTGCCTGCGTTTAAACGCCTCCAGGGGATCATTTTCCATGGAGTAGTTCTCCAGCACCGATCGGACATCTTCTACTCCACTCAAGGCAACAGCTGCAGGCAACAAGAACTGTTAGCAGTACTAGCTCAAAGCTCAAGGATCTGTCTCAGCATAAAATGATGGGAGTAAGGGGGAGGGGAAAAAAAAGGATATGTGGCAGTACCTTTAAGACTAATTCATTTTTATTTTTGCATCAGCTTTCATGAATATAAACCCATTTCTTTGGATAGATCTTCATACTGCTTCTGAAAAAAAGTGGGTTATATCCACAAAAGCTCCTGCTAAAATAGAAACCAGTTAGTCTTAAAGGTGCTGGGCTGAGGTATAAAGCATATTTATATAGTTGTGGGAGTGGCATAGAATGTAATAGGATCTAGAAAGATGAAAATCATGATTCTTGCCCTAAATTTTCTCTTTCTCCAAACCCACGTCACCAAGGTCAAAAAGTTTCAGCTCTTTTTTAAAAAGAAAGATAATGTTCTGCAGCCTGCATTATGTACACTTATTTTCTTATTTTGGTACGGTTTAGGTTCCTGTTAGCTGAAAGGAAGGAATGCAAAGCAACCAAACTCTTGCTGCCCCCATGAAAAGCCTGACTTGGCTCCCCTTTGGCCAGGTGAAGTCTGCCCACGCCCAAGTGCCCACCTGTGCCCATCAGGGACTGAGAGGGGCCACACTGAAGCACAGCAAGGCATGGGACCACGATGGCTCTTAAACTCCATCCACCTTATAGTGGCCCGCCGAGTCTCCGGCATGAGGATGCTACAAGATCCCTTTGGAGTAGTTTATCATCTGGGCTCCCTGTAACCAGTCTCCCTGTTCCTGGCAGATGCTGAGTGCCCCTTCCCCCTTACTCTTCAGAAAGGCCGCGAGGTCAAAGAGGGTCCGGTCATCTGAATTCCCGTCCCACTTCTTCAGCGCCATGCCGTTGAAGGGCTGCAGGCGGAAGGCCTCCTTCTTGCAGTCGACCACCACCACTTTGGCAGGGTCTCTGTTCAGGCAGGAGATATCCTGGGAGGAAGAGAAGGTTATGAGACTGGGAGGGTGGCGGAGAGGCAATTCGCGTTGGTCTTTAGGACAGCTTTCCAACTGGAGACAGAAAGCAGAAATGTCTCCAACACCCAGGCTGGTTTAACTGACAGTGATGCCATTCAGATGGATGCCATTCAAATGGAAATGACACATTGCAACCCAGTGCTTCTGCACTTCCAGCCTGCCTCTTTCCCGGGCCACGTTTTACCATCAACAGACTGTTAATGCCTCCTTATTTCATATGTTTTGGAGTTGTCCCACAGTAGCTATACTTTGGGTGGAAGTAATCACACAAGTAAATTTGGTTTTGGTAAGTGAGTTGGTATTCAGGAAGGTGCACGATCTTATTTCCCTGTTCCTTGGAAATTAACAATTGGCCAATGGAAGTGGATTTTTCCACACTCTTCTGACTGCTAAAAGGTTGCCACTTTGTTACTGGAAAGACAATTCTTCTCCATCTGTGATCCAATGGAGAGAAGATCGAACAATGCATGCAACGTTTAAAAGAATGATGTATAGCCACAATTTACAAATGGACTTATATTTGGACCCTTGGTCAGCTTTTACAAAAACTTATGACTAATGTGGTTATTTTTCCTCCTTTTGTGTTTTTATTTTCCTGCCTTTGTTATACTGGCACATGACAGTATGTAACTGAGACCTCTTTTGAATGTAAATGAAAATGAATAAACAAAAACAAAAAATGTTTGCAACCTTGTTTCTGTGATGCTCTTTCGCTTGGTGGCTTGCCTTACAGCCAACATTGTCACTGTTTAAATGTCCCCGTTACTTCATTTTAAGGGATTCTCAACTTTACTGGAAGCTCTTCCTGTTGCTGTTATTTATAAGTCCAGTTCTGGACTTAAAGCAGCTTACATTTAAAACACAGTTTAAAAGCATACAAATCCTTCAAAGTAAATAAACTATTAAAAATAACTATAATAAACTAAACTATTATTAATAAACTATTAGGTTGGTCAATCAAAAGATCACCTCACTCGTTCGGAGGATGCCCTGCCCTTTTTAGCATTCTAAATTCACAGAATCGTAATTATAGGGTTGGGAGTGACTGCAAGGGCCGCCTGGTCCAAATCCTGCCATTTCAAGATTCATCCGTCAGCCTCCTGAAAAATCCTAAGTGCTAATGTAGGATCTGTTTCATTATTTGTTAAGACTCTGGTAGCCTTTGTTGTGACTGAAGAGGACTTTGCTTCTGAACTAGAAGCCAGAGGCCAAAAGTGGTCTCAATTGCCAGAGCCACGCAGAACAATTTTAAACAAAACTCCACCCCTGTCCTGCAATTGAAGAATTCCTTTGTATTTTTCCTTGATTTCGGATTGCTGTCTGTCGGCCGCAACAATTCCCCTGATTGTCTTATTACTCGACACTTTCCCCCACCCTCTTGGGCATTCTGGCTCTCTCCTGTTTCACGTCTTCCTCCGCTCTCTAACTTTAAGTCAATAAGCAAATGCATCTCTTTTGCGGCATTGTTGCCGTCTGAGGAACAGTGGGCTGCCTCCCCGAAAGGAGGGGAGAACTCCGCCATCCCTGGCTTAGGGGAAAAGAAGAAAAGGACTGACAACAATCGGGGGACACAGAGAGGGTAGGCGCGCGTCACCGAGAGAAAGAGACACCCCGCTGCTGGCTTCGGGCAGCAGATGGGAGGTGAAAAGGGAGGGGGAGGACGGAGGGAGGACAGACAGAAGGCAGACACGCAGCAAAGCCAAGCCCAGCAAAGCCATCCACGCTCTACTGTGGAGGGCGGGCCCAGCGGACTCGCATTGCAGAGCATGAGAGGAGCATCCGGCCTCTCAGCCTCGTGCCTGGCCCCGTCTTTGGACATTAGGCCGGAAGGGGCCACATTAGCCAGGAGGAACTGCATCTCTTCAACCAAGTCCTGTGGGTGCTCGTGGGTGCTCAGGGCCTTCCTCTTTTGCCACTGTTCCCTACCAGTGTCTATCTGCAAAGAAACCTCAATGAATTCTGAATCTTGCCAGCACGGATCAGGTAGATTATATACTTCTTATGGTGTGCCTTCAAGTTGTTTTCAACTAATGGCAACCCTAAAGCAAACCTACTTGGCAAGAGGGGGTTTGCATCTGCCTTCCTCTGAGGCTGAGAGAAGAGGACTTGCCTAAGGGCACCCAGTGGGTTTCCATGGGGATTTGAACACTAGTCTCACGGAGTCCTCGTCCAGCACTCAAACCACTACAGTGCATTAACTGGTCTGGAAATAACATGCAAAAGCACACACACACTCTCTCTTTCTCTCAATCTGGACATCTTCCTCAACCTCTGTGGCTGGCAATCAGTTTGGAATTTCACAAGAGATACCTTAACATGGTGCCCATCCATGTAACGGGTGGCATCGCGGAAAAGCCGATAGGAGATGAAACCGTGAGGGTCTATGCTGTCAATGAGAGGGAAGGCAGTCTGCAACAGAGAAGGATAAACGGAATTACCTTGCAGGTCCAAATTGTGTCCTGCGGCTTTACACACATCAAGACCGTGGTGCAGAACACTGGCAAATATTGTAACTTCTTTGACACACGTGCTTCATCAACACATGCCCCTATTTAGTCCTTTAGGCGTTTCAAACTCTCAACTCTCTCACAAATATCTCAAGGGCTGTCGCGGGAAGGAGAGACAAGCTTGTTCTCTGCTGCTCCAGAGGGAAGGACCAGCTCTACTGGTTTTAAGTTACAGGAGGACAGAGTTCGATTCAACATCACCACGAACCTCTTGATGGTAAGAGGAGTTCAGCAATGAAACCACAGTTGCCTAGAGAGGCGGTCTGGTCTCTTTCTTGGGATGTTTTTAGAAAGAGGTTGGACAGCTGCCTGCCAGGGATGCTCTAGCTAGAAATCCTGCATTAAGCAGGGGTTGGACTTGACAGCTTTTGGGGTATCTATGGTTCTATAATTCTATGTTTCAATCTGCCATGAACAGACCACCAAACAGATGGGGAGCATACAGATTACGGCACACGGTCCCCTCACACACTTTACCAGAGCTACACATACAGAGGCCCCCAGTGCGTGGGACTTGGCTTAGAGGCCTTCCCCAGGCTAAGGAGCGGCAAGGAAGGCAGACAAGGATGTTGGCCCTGCCCGCAAGGCCTCCTTGTCTTCTGCCCACTCGTCTCCTGTCTGCACTGTTGTTTTCTCCCCCAAGGACAGGCCCACTCAATTAGCACAGTAACTGCCGGGATTCAATGGGCTGAAAGGAGCACGGGCTGGATCTATACATATTCAAATAAGCCCCGGCACACTCCCCTGGGGCGGGACTCCTCTGCCACTCAGGCGTGAGAAAGGAGAGTTGGGAAAGAAGGAGCTGGACCCAGGGGGAGAAAAGCCAGCCAGCCAGCAGAGATGAACCGCTTCTCCCGTGGGACACGCATTCCTCGGTCCTGGGGAAGGTTTTGGTGACCTGGGTATGAATGGAAGGGATCCCTCTGCTGCTGAACCACACAGGCATGCAATTTGGCATTTGGTACAAACCCCAAGAGATCTCAAGAAGGTTAGCTTTCTTTCCTTTTAAGAGCTCCAAGCACTGACGGTTCACTCTGCAAGTTTGGGGAAATGACAGGACGTATAGGGTAGAAGTATGCAGGAAACCAGTACTGTCTAAAGCCCCATTGCTCTAATAGTAGATGAATGAAGGGGATTGAAAAGAATGCTTTGTTGGGAAGCATCTTCCAGCAACTGAATCATCACTGGAAGAGTGCGGCCCCAGGGCACTCACCATGCCTGTCTCGGATGTGAAGACGACAATTTCGTAGAGTGGTGCCAACTGCTGGAACAGGTTGTCAATGCCCGGCCTCTTTTTGAAGCGCCAGCCGGTCACTAACTGAAGACAAAATGGGGTCAGGTGAGGAGAGCCATCGGAGTCACGAAAGAGAAAACAATGCCAATGACAGAGTTGCAAATCACCACTACTGCACTGCGTTAGCAGCTGTTTTGTGAATGGGACCTTCCCCAGGGAGATGCTCACTAAGCTCTCCCTCTGTGGAGGACACAAGCAGTGAAGCCAGCAAGTGATCGAAAAAAGTGGAAAAGAGGGCAGGGAAGAAGTGGGATGGGATGCCCTATAGCATTAGAAGGCATATACAAGCAGCTGAAAAATGGAGTGCTGTTAACATCTCCTTCAAACTGAGCCATTAACAGGAAAAGGGAAAAATACAGTAAAAAATTGCAAAACCTGTAACCTGCTCTTCAGTGGGAGAGGTTCCCAGAGCAGCCTACATATCTGTAAAATCAAGACAGTCCTGTCTTTGAGCTTGTAATGCAAAGGGCAGTGGCACAAGAGGATACAGAGCTCAAGAGGACAAAAGCAAACTCCATCAACACAACATAGTATGTCCCCTGTCCCAACCACTTAAAGGTTGACAAACTGTTCAAATATTAAAAAAGGTATTTGTCTGCTGGCAAAGAACGCATAGATGGGGCCAACAGAGCTGCCTTTGGCAGAGAATTCAACAGGCTAGAGCAGCCACTGAAAAGGTCCCATCTCCCCTAGGTTCTCAAAAGATGGGCCTGTGATAAGAGATGGGACTGAGAGAAAGCCCTCCACCACTGATTAAATTACTAGAACTTGTCTGTAATTTGCAAGTGTCGAAACAGCAGAAAGTCAAAAAGAAGGTCACCTGTAACCAGTAGTCACTGATGCCCCTAAACTCCCTGAATTGATCTCATTCCCTTATAAAGGGATCTAAGATGTAAAAAAAGCGACAGCTCCTTAAAACATCAGAAAGGATACTCACCGACCATTCCGGGTGAAGGAGAACATCTGTGAGTTCGATGACAAGGGTGTAAGGGGGCTGGTAATAGGGTTCTTTCAGGGGGTCTGGGAGCAGCTTAGGACTGGTGGGCTCAATGATCATCTGGGGGGAAAAAAGCACCACAGAACTCCAACAGTAAAAGACAGGAGTGTGTGATGGAACCTTGCCCAAGGGATTTTGCAGGACATAGAGATTAGGTCTAGGATATCTTTCAATTCCTTTAAAATATATAATTTCTACCCCCCCCCCCTGAAAACTGCTATCAGAGGGCATTTCTGCACTAGACTGTTATATAGTGGTATTATTATATTATATTATATTATATTATATTATATTATATTAGTGCTATTATTCCACTTTCAGCATCCACTTTCTACATCCTCAAAGGCCCCTCCCTAAACTGCAAAACCCAGGATTCCACAGGATGTTGAAAGTGGAATGATAGCACTATAACAGTCTAGTGCAGAAATGGCCAGCGTTTGTGCATTAAGAAGCCCAGAAAAAAAGAAGAGGTAAAAATCCAATCATTTCAGTAAAATGAGACTTAATTCCAGGTTGAACAACTGACAACCTCATTCAGGAGTGAGAGCCCAAGACTGCGTGCAGATGCGCCAGTGTCTCAGAATCAGAATATCAATTTTTTAAAGGTTGGACCTTGGGCCATTTGCTTTAACTAGTCACTCCAGGACTACAATGACCTCTTGATTCCAACAGAGCAACTGACACCCAATTAGAATTCCAGCTCGTTCTCCTAAACTTTGGGGAAGTCAGATTTTCTTGTAAGAAGAATGAGAAATTGATACTGGAAAAGGCATATGATACTCTAAAGGCATCAGTTAATGTCTGATCTTGGAAGCTATGCAAGGTTAGCCTTAGGCAATACTTGGATGGAAGACCAATGGCTGAACACCCCTGTAGGCTTCATTTTAGAGGAAGGAATTGGCAAAACCACTTCTGAGGATTCCGTGCCAAAGGAAACCTTATGAAATTCATGGGGTCACCATAAATCAACAAACAACTTATGTGTGTGCGCGCGCGCGCACACACGCACACGCACACACGCACACACAGAGGACTATGAATGGCTTACTCACCTGCCTATAATCTTTGAAGTATTTATATGACCGTCGGAGCTGCTGAATCACCACGGGATCTGAAAACAAATTGAGAATCAGAAAAGTGAAAAGATGACGTGTACAAGGGCACACATACATTCCCCATCCCAGATATGCATGGATTCTGAAGTCTGATGGACGTCTTTTTGCCAAGAAAGAAGGTGCGTGTCTGCATCTTAACGCAGACAAGCCTTGGAACAGTCTTGCGAGCATGCCATACCTTAAATCAATCTGTAACCTGTTTTAACTGTCATGCCTTCCAACTGAGAACCGCGACCCTCGGGACCTAATGCAGCAATTTCAGCTCCCTCAAAATGAAGAGCTACAGCCTGCTGGGACTGGGATGGTGATGTAGAAGAGTGCCACATTTAGATACTCACTACGAAAGTGCATTCTGGGTTGGAAGAGAGGAGGAAGACACACAAAGTGGGTGGTGTGACTGGATGAAACCCACTTTGTGCTTGCTCTTCCTTTCTCCAACCCAAGAAGGAAATGGTTTTAGTAAGACCTGTTCTAAGTTATCATTCCACTGGGCAGGGGAAAATAATCCCACCCCACTGACCAAGGGTATCAGAAGCAATATTTTGGTGAGGCTTGAAGTAACAACCCAAGTTGGAAATCTATAAGAACAGCTATTAGTTGAACACACCTTCAAGGCTCACAATTTAAGCACGGCTTTCTATCCCCCTCCTTTGTAGTAATAATGATAAAAATAAAAAGCCATCTGATGCGGCGTGAACATATGCAGAACTCCAGAGCCTTCCCAAAAGAATACTAATGGCTTCTTCAATTACCAGCTCGCTTAAGCAGAGGTCAGGCTGAAGAAGAAAGAGCGTGTGAGCCAGAGCGCAGTCCCTACGCCAGCCCGGTTAACTATCCCTCTGAGATTACAGCTTTAGCATCTCGGCGGCCAGGGTTATTCAAACAGAAACTGTAAGTTAATCAATCAAAGGCAGGCGCGTTGAATGGGGCGTAATTTGGGAGCCATTGTTATGATAATACTAGCCGAGCAGCTGGGGTGGATGACTGGCTGGGCAGGCACAGAGGGAAAAGAGGTTCAGGTGTCAACTGGGAGGCTTATACGGCGGAATTCAGCGCCGGATGCCAGCCTAGAAGGGTTTTGTTTAACCGTTTGGCAGCCACAACTAAAAAACAAAAAGATGGTATCTAAAAACACACACGCACGCTCAATGCAGCACATCACAATTTGACAATTTTCAATGCAACTGCTTGTGTAAAAAAAAAGAAAAAAATCCTGGAATGACACCATACTGTTGTTTAGTGAAACGGGAAGAGAAAAACCTTGCTTAGCTAGAGCTGATTTCACAAGACAGGCAAGCCGTTTGCATTGCGGATGGATTCGAAAGCAGCCACTCAAGATGCTGGGAAAGTCCAAAGTGCTTCAGAAACTATCTCCTTGGTTTGATAGTTTACTGTTTCTAGTAAATTATAATTCCACCCAATGAAATCAAGACCATTTGGGCAGGCTTACTGGAGATGAGAAGACAAGAGGACGCCATTGAAATAATTATCATTTACTTCAGTAAGGCCTAGCTCATCGTGAGCTTTCGATATTTGGTTTGCAACAACCAAATACAGATCAGCCTATCGACTGCTATAACAGTAAATAGCTAATTTAGGTAAGGTAAGGAGTTTTTCTCAAGCAGCAGCATTAGGCTGTGTTTCGGCATAAATTCACTTATGGGTCAACATTATGTTCTCTCATATGAGGTGGATATCCCTACATGTGAGAGTTTCTAAAGAAGTCCCCGACTCCAGGTTCCATCTCCACCTAGACTAGCATCTTACTTCAGGGAGCAGGGGCTTTCCTGTGGCAGCATCAGAACTCTTCACCAAGATTTTTTTTCCCTGCTCCTCCCTGGTGCCCCCCCTTTTTTTTTTAAAAAGCGCACTGATGACTGAGTTTTAAAAGAGGGTATTCTGTAACGCTGTCTGCTTTCATTTGTTGTGCCGGTTCTGATGACGAAACTGCTCTTGTACATCTGAAAGTGACTGACCAGTCTCAGTGCGTGCTCTTTTTGCTCCATTCTGTAAAAGGCTAAGATATTTTATCACAACTGCACATAAAGTTCTTTCAAGTCAAAAACACACATGCAAAGCAGCCACTTCCAGATTTCCATTGAGTTTGCATTAGATCACAGAACCTCAATATTTTCCAGGGAATGGTAGGTCACTAAGCAATGCCTGTTGAGGATAACATGAGCTTCAGAGGAGACTTGGCCTGATGCAAGCAGCAATGGTTAAATGCACAGAATAAAAAAAGGAGGAAGCAGGGGAAAGAAGCTGAGAAGAATAGATTTGGTATACCGAACTGCAGAGCTGTTTAACCAAACATGTTAACAGCAGTCTGTGCCTCTTTAGGTCAAAGAGAGAGATTTTTTTTTTTTGAGTTGGCTCAAAATCTGGAAGGAAGGGAAAGTGTGTTTGGGGGTGGGGGAGAGGGTTAAAGAAGCCTGAAAAGGAGACATGGGGGAAAAGTGAGTAAATCTATTGTGGGCAACAATGGGCTGTGACTGGAGAATGCCTTTTAATCTGCTGAGAGCATATGCCAGGCTGGCTGAAAAGCCCCGGTGAAAGGCGCCTGCCGCCATCGTAAGCCTACTCCAAAGCTCCTACCCCCTCCCACTGATTTTCTACATATTTTATCAGACTTGCTGGACAATCTGCTTCTCAAAAGCCCCACACAAAGTTTCATCTGGGCTTCTGTGCCACAAAGGCACCCCATAACCTCCCCTCCCCTTTTTCATGTCAAAAACTATTCCCCCCTCCATCTTCTTCTGGACATGTTTTGGGGCAGGAGAACGAGGAATACCCCTACAGCCTCCTCACTTGCTGCTCTTGGTAGAAGGCACACACTGTTTCTGCCTTAGTGAAGGAACAAGAGGGAGGATTGCCACTCTATCTCGGAGGGGGGCAAGTTTAGAGGGCTCTTCTGGCACCCCAGACCTATGAATCCTCAGACCTGCCCTGTTCTGCGGGGGAGGGTGGGGTAGTTTGCCTTTTAAATATGTTGCAAGGCCTCTTTGGACTCTTTACCATTAAAAGAAATGCTGCAATTACCCATCCCTGCTCTACCTAACTGAACTGTCTGATTCATCAAAACTAAATGCCTGAAGAATGTTTAAGGACAGAAGCAAGTTTGGAGTGTGAGTCCTGGGTGGCAGGTTCTGTTCAAATTGGCAACTACAGCCTGAAACGAGATGCAAAGGCATACCAATGACATGCAAAAGGCGCATAAAGATGCCTTTAGAGCCTGACCCCTCCTCCCCCCACAATTCAGTGTCTTGAAATCTGCTTCTCCACCTGCCCCGTCTTCAAAAGCAGAATAGCTGAGGAGGAGGACATCTGGAATGCCTATGGCTTGCTTCCCCCATGGGACACACGCAGTCCTGAAGGGTCTCGGGCTCTTCATTCACTGCGATTCTAACCCTGCCCGCTGCTTTTCGCCTCAAGTGACACCCAGGAATGAGCATTTGGGGGAGGGGGGGTGTCCGTCTGTGGAACGGAGAAGCATTGTTTAACTCCCCGTCCCGGCATAAGTTCCGCCTGACCTTCTGTTCCCAACGAGGGGCCTGCACTCTGTTTATGTGCCGGTACATCTGCTCTCAAGGCAATCACTGAAGAAAACCAACCTTTTCCACTCTTTTGTTGGAAATGTAAAGCAATTCTGGGTATTCCTGGAAGGTTTATATCTCCGGATTTTGAAATGTTAAGATGTCTGAGAAGAGGTGGCTGAGTAAGCAAGCCACACTTATTGCTGTTTCCTTACAATCTAGTTTAGGGAATCCAGGAATTCATGTAATTATTGCTCAACTGAGGGTGTCTTTCAGTTCTCCCTGTTTGCCTAACAAATCCTCAGCTGCTCCACAGCTTTCTTCTGTCAGCATCCAGGTGTCATTTGAGGGGAGAAGTAATATGTCCAGAAAGTTCACCAGAATGTCCACTCTGCTGCATAAATACAGTCAAACAGTTGTTACAGCCACTGGGCTGAATCTAATCCCAATCCAATTATTTAAGGCTTTACTCCCCATTCCATTATTGATTTAAGGAGTCTACTCTGTTCAGGTTAACAACAGAATTCAGGGCACTAAGTTCACACAAACATGCGTACTCATCACCACACTAAGAAAAGTAGCAACACATTTATCTATCATCAAAAGCATGACTTCAATGTTTTTCAATTATGGGTCCCTAGCTAGAAAACTAATTCCAGTACTATTAAAAATAAACAACAACAACAACAAGTATTTAAAAGCATTCAGACATTCTGACCGCAAATTCTTCTCCTCGGCCTCATCTGCCAACTCCAGCACATCAAAGCAACTTGTAAGAGGTAGGGTTTTCTACTTACCATTGTCAAATTCATCAGGAATCTGCAAAGAGAGAGAAAAATCCCAGTTATGATTATCACTCATCCACATGTTATAAACCAGAAGAGAGTAGCTGAGAGCAACAATCTCTTCATCTGTTTTAGACCTCAGCAGCATGGCCTCCTCTGGGCTCCAGAATCCACTGTGGCCCCCGGGCCCTGGGAAGTTGTCCACCCCTAATTTAGAGAATTAATTTTTTTCTGAATAAGCACGGGTGAGTGGGGGGAACAGTAATCATTCTGTCTTCTAAGGGAGGGATGACTGTCCAACACATCTGGAAGGCTTTGCCTTGGGGAAAGCTGGATTAAGGGAACCACGTCTTATCATCATCATCAGTTATTTATATAGAGATATTGCTTCTCTCCCTCCAAGGTCACAGCAGTGGTAGCCGGGATGGAGGGAAGGACCTTTGTCTGCTTCTGGGCCTATGCATGTTGGAACTGGGCCTGCCCCTTCTTCTCTCTCTTCTTCTGAGCAGAAGACTGGGGACTACTCTTTGGTGTTTGAACACTGGGCTTAGGGCTGGACCCAGGAAGGAAATGCTTTGATCCTGATGTGATCTCAGGCTGTGCTACACACGTGGAGCCTCCAAAGAGGCACCTTCTCCAAGTGTCTCAGACCAGCCTGCCAAGTCTACCAAGCAGGAGCCACAGGCATGAGCAAGGCTGCAGGGCAGCTGCTGTAGTTGATTGGCGCCTGTCGTGTTGACAGAGCAGTCTGGGAGTGAGCGGGCGGTTGTGGATAGTGGTTGCGGACGGCCTCTCCTGGAAACTGGAGGTGGGTCAGAAGAAGACAGACAGGGTCACCATCTGAACAACAGGAAGGAAGCGTGGTGTGTACAGAAAAGAAGGGGCATTGTTGGTCTGGGGCTGTATTCAGTCCCAGGACCATGCCAGAAGCAGGAACCTGCTCTTTTAAAAGGCCAGGATGTGACAGAGACCCAGACACTGACTAAGCAAAATGAAACAACGCCTTGGCGCAACAACGCACACAAGAATTAACATGGGCAGTGAACCTGTGTTTTGTCCCCCCGCTGCCAGAACTACATAGGAATACCAGTCTGCATTGGTCAGATACTTCTGACTTGTCAACACAGAAAACCGTTAGAGCAGAAGTGAGCTTTTAAAAGCAACTTAGATATAGGTACCGGTCTGATAACAGCACCACAAAAGTTGCTCTTGAAACCAGTTCCCCATCTAAATGAGCCACTCATTGCTATTCAGACCATGGCCACTCCACATTTTGTGGTCTCAATGGAACATGGAAGGCAACATATTACATGCAAAGTCAGAAAATAAAAACAACATGCAAAGCAACAGCCAGATGCAGTCCAAAACATCTGGAGGGCCACAGCTTGAGGGAAGATGCTCTACAGCAGTGGTACCCAAACTCTGGTCCTCCAGGTGTTTTGGACTTCAACTCCCAGAAGTCCCAGCTGACTTGGTCAACATCTGGAGGATAAAGTCTGTGAACCACTGATCTACAGTATACCCCTAAACAAGTGTATAACCCACTGCCAGGTCATGGTTACTCAAAGCAACACTCTGGACATGCACACTACCGCCGCTTAACTATAATCATCCACGATTTTCTTGGTTTGGTGGAGAGGCAGCTTTAATCCCTCTTGTTGTCATGCCTCATCCATTTTCTTTTTAAAGCCCCTTTTGATTTGTTCTGAGTTTGCACAAATAACTGAGCTTTGCAGCCAAATGGTTCTCACACCTTTAAGCAGCGGCCCTGTATCAACAGGCAGAGCTGCACAGTCAACGGAGGGGCTCCAGCCACTTCAACACAGCATGGTTCTATAAACACAGCCCCAGTCATTCTGACCCACACATGCCGCACGCTTAGATACTGTAGGGCCTCAGTGCTGCCATTCTGACCACCAGTTTGCAAGTCCACAGAGATGAAACAGTTTCCAAACACAACCTGCTTTTGGATCACCCAGTTCCTTTTGGGTCTTGTGACTAAGCAGAACATCCCAAGAGAGGAAACTCATCCAACTCTTGAAAAGGCAAGAGAAAGAAGACGTCAACTGGATAAGGAAGCAAAGAGACACATGTCCTCGTGAATAACAACACAAACAGGATAGGATTTTCCTTGCCTCTTTCTCAGAGCACCGCTCCACCTCTACAGAAAACACAAGCACAGCTACTTTGCAAACCGACCATCCAGATAAGCAAAACATTCAGGTTAGTACTTAAGGTGAGGATTCAAAGAAACTTGTGTGCCCAAGGGGTCATTTGGTGTATTCTTCAAAGAACCTCATCACAGCACTACCGGGAAAGAAACAGAGGGAGGAAATAGACTATGATACAGGCAGAACTCACAGGGCTGGTTTTGACCTAGAAGGCCCAATATGGCTTGGGCCCAGGTTATTTGAGGAACCACATCTCCCTTTATGAATACAACAGAGCTCTGAGACAATCCAGAGAGGCCTTTCTCTCTGTCGTACCACCCTCTCAGGCACAACTGGTTGAGCAAGAGAGAGGGCCTTTTTGGTAGCTGCTCCAAGACTCTGGAACTTCCTCCCTACAGAGGCCAGGATGGCGCTGTCCTTGCTCTCCCTTGACAGCAGGTTAAAATATTTTTGTGCTGTCAGGTTTTTATAAATTGACTAAGTTTGGACTTTTAATGCTGTGCAGTTCTGTTTTTAAGATTAGTATAGCTTTTAATGCATTTTAATATATTTAATAGTTTAAAATGTAGTGTCTGAACTTTAGAAACTGTTCAACTGCTTTTTAAATCTGATATTTATACTGTTACGAATGTTTTAATTTGTATTGTTTTAATGTTCTTAGCTGCCTTGAGTCCTATTGATGGGAGAAAGACAGGACAAAAATGATGACGATGATACAGGGCAGTTGGGCCAGAGAGGGTGACGCAGTAACAGACAAAACAAAATTCCATTCAGTCTGCTCAGCCTGTTAGTTGTGCTTGAAGCAGTCCTTTGGGTCTGGCAGCTCCTAGTAGTTTCCTACTACTTCAGAACTTTGGATATATTTCCCCATCTCTCCCAATCCACACCACCACTCTAACTTTCTCAGCTATTTTGCAATTAGGGGAGAAACACAGTTTCCAAGTAAAGTCTAAGGTCTTTTATAGTGGGGCGAGGGGAGGAAAAAGAAGAGAAAGAAATGTGTTAGATGTAGCTAGACACTAAGATAAGCAGAACCTAGACATGTGGAAATGTTCTGAGGTCAACTTGTAGGACTCTGATTTTCAGGCTGCAAAGTTCTGGCATGGTAAAAATAAATTCTGAAACTTGGCTGTGTTAAGAACAGGAATTTGCATTCATAGGTCGAAGAGAAGTCACTAGGAGAGGAGCTCTTTCAACTCTGCCCACTTTGAAAGCAGCAGCAAAGCACCAGCTGTTTGAGCACCACAGACTCTCCGTACAAAGCTACAATGGAGCTTAATACATCTAAAAAAAACTCAAGCCATCTTACATGCCTAAGTGTACACACATGCACGCGCACACACACAGAGCTACAAGCAAGAGTTTTATTGTTTGCAGACACAGGTGCAAGAAGAAAGCAGCTGTTGGCCCAAACCGAACGACCCTCTGTGAGAGCATTGCTCCCTGCCCCGGTCAAACGCTCGGCAGGAACTTGAATCAATCCCACAAAATCTCTAGAACTGACACCGTATGCAAAACATGATTATTTTAAAGCCCGTGGTAAAAAACAGTGAAAAAGTTCCTGGGTGAACCCTAGCCTCTTCCCAACTCTTGGGCTATTTTACATACACAAACACACACACATATATAAATAATATATAAAAATAAAGCAAAACGACCAAACTCTTCTGAGCAGAGCACAGGCAGATTCTGCTCCAGAGATATTTACTTTCACCACTTTTGGGAGAAATCAAGCCAACCCCTTGCTAAACACACATACACACACACAACTTTTTGAATCCCGGCTTTGTTTTACCTCTTTGGCCAGAGTTTGGGATTATGTAAATTAAGTGGGAAGAGGCAAGAAAGACTTTTAAGGCACACTGAGATTAATCCGATGCCTAACCCTCTGTTCAAGGCAGCAGAAAATTGGCTTGGCAGGGTAGGAAACCAGCACTGACAAATGGAGGCAGGCAGGGAACTGGAGCCCGCTGTCAGCTGTCTTCCCAACACACAATCCAAGCTCACTCCCCCACCTTGCCCCACACCCTTAACGAAGCACAGCCACGGCTACCAGATTAGCCCAACTGGGCATGTAAACACTGACACATAGCCTGGCATTTGTTAATCAAGTGAACCCTCAGAGAGAAGCAGGCCCCATCTCCAAGAGAACTGCAGCCACCCCTCCACACTGGCTAGGGTGAGGGGTACAGGACCTCCACGAAAGCGGAAAAACTGTGAATAACTCTAGGCCCTCCCAAACCATACTTAGCACACATAAAAGTATGATCCGCGTATTCAACCCATCGTGGATTCCTTTGAGGCATCAGGGTTCTTCACAAGGCAGAAGCGGAGGGGCTTACGGCCACCTCTGCTGCTGTTCCACACCATTTTTAATAGGAACTTACAAGCCTCGCTCGCGGTTTCTCAGTTTCACGAGGCTTGTAGTCCCCATTGAAAATGGCCTAAGGAGACAGCAGAGGTGACAGTAAATCCACGAATAATCAAATCTGCAAAAGCGAAATCCACAAATGTGGAGGGCTGACTGTATTCTAAACCAGTTGGGCTGGATGTTAGATTACAGATTTCTACGTTGGTTTAAATTCAGGGAGACTCAAGGGTCCATGTACACAGAATAAAATAAAGACTGGAGGATCCCTTGAACTCTGTGTAGGGTTTAGGTCAATAGTGTTCAAAACTGCCCACTTTCAGGAAACACTGAAAGACCAGAGACATAATGCAGGGCAAAGTGAAAGGTGACTGCACTGCAGCTGGATTAATCCAGTCAAGGAAGCCTTGGTTTCTCTGAGCCTGAAAGACTCAAACAGGGCTGCTGATGGCCAGGGATCTTGGAGTCTTTCATTCATAGGTTTGACAGGACCCGAAGTTGACTTGACAGCAAATGACAAAAACAACAAAAAACTAACCTTAAGCTTTTTAAATCTCATACAATTCAGGAGAAAAACTGACTCTGTGGAGAAGGTACAGAACATTATCTTTAGGGATGAGGGAAAGGACTCAACTTTGGAACTAGATGCTTGTTGATACTGCGGAATGTTTTCCGCAACTCTTATGGGTCAACTTAGTAGGCTTCTCACACAGTTCAAAGGAAAACCAGAACAGAACTGAAAAAGAATGGCTCTTCTATGTGAAAAGAAGCATCTCTACCAGAAGACATAGAAAGACAAGAGAATCTGGGAGGCCACGGAAGCAGAAAGAAAGAGGAAGTCATTTTGTTTCACCAACTTAAACTGAAGAAGCAGTAGAAGCAGAAAGGAACCAGTGTTTGCGTGCTGGGCTAAGACCAGGCTTCAAATCCCTTATCAGCCATGGAAACTCACTGGGTGACCTTGGGCAAGTCACCCTTTCTCAGCCTCAGAGGAAGGCAATGGCAAGCCCTGTCTGAAGAAAATTTGATAGGAAAAACCCGTGAGAGGCCTGCCTTGCGTGTATCTATGTGCCTTCAAATCACCCGTTAACTTATGGCAACCCCATGAATTTCTTAGGGTTTTCTTAGGCAACGAATCCTCAGAGATGGTTTTGCCAGTTTCTTCCTCTGCAACAGAGCCTATAGAACCTGCTATTCCTTGGCAGTCTCTAATCCAAGTACTAACCAGGACTAACCCTCTTCAGCTTCCAAAATGAGGTGGGATCTGGTGCCTTTGGGGTATTTAGGTAACCTCAGAGTTGCCATAAGTCGAAAATGACTTGGAAGCACACAACAAGAAGTAGCAAACAGGGGCACGTATGCCTGTATTACATGGACTGGGATTTGGGGCAGGAAAAGCATACAGATTTATATTTTGCTCCCTAGAATAACTACATTTGACAATCTTGGCAGTAACCACAACCTTAACGTTAGCTGTACAGATGCCTCCATAACCAAAGCTTTCAATCCACATCCCAAAGCAGTTCAGTTTTGCAGCCCAATGGTGCCACCTTGAGGGGGAGTCCCAGAAAGACACCTAAACCCACCATATAAATGAGTAAACATACACCACGTGACTGATGTCTACATGAACAAAACTTCAGAGATACTGGAACTTCTGGAACAGCTCCAAAAGCACTGTAAGTACCTGAACACAAGTGCCAAAGTGGTAAGGCAGGACCAACCCCAAAATCATCTGAAGAACTCATTCCAAGTTATTAGATGCACGCCAACTTACACATACTGAAAACCAGAAAAGTATTTTGGCTCCAGTCAAAAAGATCTACAAGCACTTTAATTGCTAAATATACAATTTTAATGCTAATGTATCTGGACTTTTGTTTTTGTTGTATGCCTGTAAGCCACTCTTCACTTTTGTTGACCCTAAGGGGACCTTAACATGTGGTTTGCTCAGCAAGATGTGTTCAGAGGGTGTCTGCCTTTGCCTTCCTGAGGATGAGACAGTGTGACTTGCTCAAGGTCATCCAGTAGATTTCCATGGCTGAGTAGACTCAAACCCTGGTCTCCAGAGTTATCATCCAACCAGCTGCCAAACTTCTTAAATCCCTTCAATCATCTTTTTGTATCTGACTTGTACTTTAACATCTGTATGCTGCTCTTAACTATGTTTAACTTTTATAAATCACCTTGAGTCTCAAACTGTGAAAAAGGCAGGATGCAATTGTTGTTGCTCTTAATTCCTCTCCTGCTGCAAAAAAAAATCCTCTCTTCTTCAGATAGAATGGAAATGCCAAACATCTTCCTCCTGAAAGTCTTCTTTCTGGTTTTTATCACCTGCTTAAGTGTTTTGCTTTTAAAACCAGAAGCTGGAAGATCAATGAACAATTGAAGACTTGAAGAGTGACAAAGGAAACTTGTAATAAAAAAAAATAAGATCAAGAAAACTCCTTTTGCAAATCCACACTTCCCAGGAGAAAGAACCAAAAGAACAGTGGAGGGCAAAAAGCAAAAGAGATCAAAGCCCGGTTCCATTTTACAGCCACTCAGGCAGAGAAGTAGCCAGACAAGGCAGGACGGCCCCCACTGCACCCTCCGGCACCCAGGTGATGCCATGCGACTCACAGAAAGCTGCAAAGTGTGCCAAAACCTTCAGCTGAGGCCCATATGCTCCAGGGCAGGCGGCCCTGTGCCTCGTTGTGGTCATTCACATGGATGTGACAGGCAGCCTAAAAAGGGTCATTAACAAAACCAAAGGGGTTTTATTGAGGCTTGGGAACAGCAGGTAAGAGGACAGACAGGGAAATACCTTTGAGAAAGGCCGGCCCGCTGCCACTTCAAAGCACAGGCGTGCTCCAACTGCTCTCCAGCAATTCCAGATGTGAAAATCTGTAAAGATGCACCCTCCTCGTGCTCCCAAAAGGCATCGCCACAAAATGGATCTCTTGATTCAAAGCTACACGGTCCCACCACATTTTTGCCTAGGAAAGATTGCCCCAAGTCTGCCCAAATATCCTGAAGGCACCAGATCTTGTAAGTATGCAGGGTCAGGCTTGGTTAAAGTATTAACCAAGCCTGACCCTGCTTACTTACAAGATCTGGTGCCTTAGTGGGATGGGGGCCCACTAAGGGATAGCAGGTGCTGTAGGCTAGATTTCAGAGGAAAGCAACAGCAAACCACCTCTGAGTAGTCCTTACCTAAGAGAACCCTACGGAGTTCATGGAGTTGCCATAAGTCCCCAGGTGACTTGAAGCCACATACTTTACTTCAAAGATTACCTGCCTTGTGCAGGAAACTTCAGCATAACGAAGTGGCTCTAGAACTGAGAAGCCCCATTATGTACCTTGTGCGAAGAGACACACTGCCTATAAACACAACCATAACAGAGAGTCACCTTCCATGAACCACCTTTGCCTTTTTAAAAGACAGAAAAGATCCTCTTCTAAAGCCAAGTCCTGACTGAGTATCAGTGTGAAAACATGTGTGCACACAAAGACTCTTTTTTTCTCACTGGAAAAGGAAGAGCCAACAAGAAAATAAATTTGCACTTTGAAATTTGTTCCCCTATAACCCATGTCTCTCTGAGAGGATTCTTCAAAGAAATTATTGCGTTATCTCTGAGAAGATTCAAATATGCTGAAAGGCACAGTAGTTCTCCTGATCAAGAGCAGATGGCATGTGCCAGCAATAAGCAGACCTGTTGCCCATAACTGCAAAGGACAATTTGTGGAACCATGAAAGGAGCGTGTTAACACCCACTGAAGAATTTGGGGGAAGAAAGGGCCATTCACCTGGAAGCAACTGGCTAAGTACCCTCTTTTGCCAAGGGATATGGCAGGACAACTTCCTCACCTCCCAACTCAATTTAGGCGCAGTTTACATCGTGGTGTGGAATGACAGCTTTGCCTTCAACATCAAAAGATGCCACTATATAGAAAAGCAATCAGGAAGTCGGAGATACTCAAAAGCTCTCCCTTCTTCTTCTTTTTTTTTAAGTAACAGTTCAAAAAACCTAGGGAACAGGGCAAGGCCACTAGCAATTCACACCATACAAGCACCCTGGGCTTGTGCTACATATCAAAAGGGTCATAACAATCCCTAATCAGCATTCTCGGAACAGACACAGAGCAGCATCAGGCAGAAAACAGGGTGACTCCATCACCATTTGAGCAACACAGAAAGTAGTATCGCCGCAAGATTTTTGTTGTGTGCCTTCAACCCTAAGGTGAAACCTACCACGGTTTTTTGTTTAGCGAGATTTGCTCGCGGGTGAGGGTTGCCTTTGCCTTCTTCTGAGGCTGAGAGAATATGACAAGGTCACCCAGTAGGTTTCCATGACCAAGTGAGGATTGGAAGCCCGGTCTCCAGAGCTGTAGTCCAACACTCAAACCAATACAGTATTGCTGGCTCTCTGAACCAAGGACCAAACAGGGCAAGGTGTGGAAGCACATGGCCCCTGGATGTGGCAGAACCACAACCCCAGTCTGCAAAGTCAAGAGCAAAAGGGACGGCAGGATTTGTAATCCCAAAGCATATGGAGAGCCACACGAGTCTCACCCGTGGGCAAAGGCTACAGAAAGTGAACCAGAAAGCATCCACTCCACAAAGGAACTACAGTAACTGGCAGATTCAACCCAACTGTCTAGCTTCATGAGAAAGCATTTGTTCCAAAAGCCACATCTGAAAAGATTTTGACTGCAAACTTTTGCTGTCTTGCTTTGGAATATGATGCCCTGAACCTGGCCGGGGGGGGTGGGGTGGGGGGCTTACTTCTTAGTAAGGGGCCCAGGATTAATAATGATTTCCCAATTGAATGCTCTTTCCAAAATAAGCCACCTCCACAGCAGTGCTGAAGGGCAAAAAGTGTGAGATGCTACAGAGAAAAGGGCTGTAGGATCGAGTCCTTCAGATCGATCGACCATGCTCCTAAACTAAACAGTATAGGACATGAAATCACAAGGAGTTCTGGACACAGTTTTTCCCCTGCTAACCTGCATTTCAGGCTGTGAAACTCCCTTCCACAGGAAGTCCAGTTGGCCTCCTTTCTGTACTCTTTCTGCTGGCAGATAAAGATCTTTTATTAGTCATTATGCTTTAAATGTGGTTTTAACAGTAATACTTTTTTTAAAATAATACTATTGTGTAATCGCTTTAACTTTTTGTAAACTAAATTAACTGAATCTTGTTTTAAATTGTCCTAAGTCACCTTTGATCCCATCCTGGGAGAAAGGCAGGGTATAAATTCAATACACAGATAGAGATAGATAGATACTGGACAACAGGCAAAAAAAGATGTAGACCAAAGAGTGAAAAGATGCACCACAACTCCTATCCCCTTTTGACAAGAATTACTAAATTAATCAGCCACAAACGGGTTGCAGTGTGAGGTCTGCCCTCAACCAGCCACTGTCATCAACCAATTAAAGCCAGTGTTCCAAATGGATGAGCAAGAGTAAAAAGGAAGAAATAAAAGTCACCAATGAATATGCAGAACAACCCACAGCTCCAACAGCCCGCTTCTTCCCGGCTCCTCAAAGGGTAACAGGTAGGGCAAGCCCCATCAGCAAGGCCCATTCACACATCCCTGGCAACATGTGCCTGCTACAATAAAGACCACAAAACATCTGTGGGAACTTTGCTTCAGCCTTTTCCCCACGGCCTCTGGCTAGTCTCATGGCTGAGTAGAACAGGAAAGAGCCACCCAATTTTTTTTTTCCAGGGGACAAGGGATAAAAAGAGATTTGGAAAAACTGGGGTCTGTCTTGTCTGATATAAAATGAAGTTTTTGTTGCTCAAAATTATGTCTATTTTGCAACCTTGTTTTACTGGTATCCTTCACCTGAATTAGAGCTGCTGCAAGGACAGAATTTGGAGAATATGGAGGCATTTTTGGAAGGGACACATGAAGGATAAAATGAGAAACAACAGATGTATACTGTTACACTGTTAGGTAGTAGTAGAAAGCCAGGAAGGAGGAACCAACAATCCCAGAGGATTCACAAACTCCACAGAAAATTGCCTCAGTGTTTCAGAAGACAAGGCCACAAGAAGAGCATTGGTGGAGCACACCAAAGCCCTTCTGTAGTCCAGCGTTTCATTACCACAGCCAGTTGCTCAAGGGAAGCTCACAAACATGCTAGGAGGACAAGTGCACCTTCTCACAGATGCTAGTATATATTCTAGGGAAACTATGGTAGCCTTATCCTCCATGAAATTGCCTTTGTGGTTTTGATATACCTGCTCAAGCCAAGTATTATACAGTAGCTGCCCTGTATCCATGGGGGATACATTCCCAGACTTACCACGGATAACAAAAAAACACAGATAACAACAAATGCTATTTTTTTTCCAATAAGATGACTGATATAGGTATTGAGAAGAGTACGGACAACACGAGACAGCAAGAGAGTGCCAGCGAATGGTATGCTATTTGACACAATTTTCCATTCACTTCCATTTTTTATTCAATACTGTATGTCTTTTCTTTTATTATTTCAATCTCTATTTAATTTTTATTAAATTCAAAGTACATATTTTCAAACTGCATTTTCAGTGCCACTAAGTTAAATTGTGTATCCTGGTTCCATGGATATGGTTGACCTACTCTACATTCAGAAAAATAAGAGTTCTAGTTTGAGTCTTGCTGCTCAGTAATTCATTTACTGGAAGAGCCATTCTGAGCAGAGGACAGCGGGGTGAGGACTGACAGCCTCTGACTGTTTCTTACAGTCTTTCCAGTCTTGACTTGCTTTACCCAGATATGCTGTCTTCTGGACATTCTGGACTACACTTCTCATCAACGCCATACAGCTTGCTGAGAATGATGTGAACTGAAGTCCAGTTGGTACATCTGTGGGAGCAAGATTTATTCCTGTGGCTTCTAATTTGTGCTAAGCTGAAGTGTTCCTGTGAAGTCCAAAGTGTCTGGAGGACCAAAGATCAAGAAACACTGGCTTAAGCTGCTGCACAGAATTTCCACAGAATCATTTAATGGACATGAATACAACCATACAGTTCACTGTAACGCTGAAAAAGCTCCAGAAAAGTTTCTTTGACTTTTTGCTTCATATGCAGATTATGCATGCATTATTCTCATTCTAGACATGTGTTGTGAGCTAACTGCCAACAATATTTCAGGGTTTGCTTTTCCACTGAGGCTTTACTAGCTAACAAGTTGACCAATCAACCATGTTTAACCTTCAATTTGCCCAACAAAACAGGTAAGACTGTAGCAGTCAATCTTCAACAAACACAGCAACTTCAAGCCTGCACTGACCCCTCGTGGTAGACATCTAATTAACATGCCCTATAGTTTTAAGGCAGCCACTTACCTTAGCACCATGCTCATCCACTGAATTACTACCTGCCACAAAAAGAAAGATAGAGCTTTGGTTATCTTTTGCAACTAATGACCCCAGAGGCTTTACAGCTACTGGTACAAAGTAGTGCGGAACAAGATTCTGGAAACAAAGGTAATTGTACTCAATTATGAATGTGCCAAGACAGCTCTTGCTACTCCAGGTTCAACAGCAAGAGTATCTGACTTTTCCGCTACTAAGATTTTGCTTTTCAATCTTGTAATCATACGGGCAAAGGGAGAGAACTGGATTCTTAACTTACACTCTACTGAGGAGAGAGAGACACTACATGAAAACGTAAATCAAACTTCAGAAAATACTGGAGGGAATTCGTTGAAGTCTCCAGTGCTACCCCACACTTATGCAAAGTGTGACCTTATATATCCACAAGTACCTTCAAGTCTGGAAACTCTGCCCCAGAGATGTCTCCATGGACACGTAGGCCTTTTCCGCACCGGGGTATTAAAACGGTGCAGAGCGACCTCCGATGGAGGTTGTCTGCACCGTGGAGTGGATTGGGGCGGACTACTTTTCGCAGTTCCGCACCTCAATCCGCTCCGAAGCGACCGGAACTGGCGGCGCTTCGTGTTTTTTAAAAACCTCTTTTCAGAGGTTTTTAAAAAGCACGGAGCGTGCAGCCCCGTGCAGCTCCGTTGCCGTGCTCCGGTGCAGATTTGCAGGCACGCACTAGTGCGTGCCTGCAGATCTGCCTGGGGCGGGCTTCCGGCTGGCGAGCTCCTCTGGTTGGTGGAGAGCCTCCGCCAGCCGGAAGCCGCTATTTTGGACGCTGGAGGACTGCGGAGCAGCGAGTTTGCGCTGCTCCGCATATGGTGACGGACTTACCCGGCTGCCAGTAAGCTCCGTTTTGGCGTGTTTTCCCCCGTTTCCCCCTCCACATGCGGAAAGGGCCTTAGAGATATGTATCTTGCCTATACTTCTCATGTTTGTGTGTGTTGTGTGCCCTCTAGTTGTTTCTGACTTATAGTGACCCCAAACCAAACCTATCATGGAGTTTTCTTGTCAAGGTTTGTTCAGAGAGAGTTCGCCAGTGCTTTCCTCTGAGGCTGAGAGAGTGTGACCTGCCCAAAGTTGCCCAGTGTGCTTTTACGGCTAAGTGGAGATCAGAACCCTGGTCTCCTCATAGTCCAATGCTCAAGTGACTACAGCATGGAGGGTGTGTTTCCATGCTTTCTGCCAGAAATACTAAATCTCTGGGAGCAGAAGTGGGCCAAGTGCGGCTCTCCAGATGTGGCTTAACTGCAACTCTCACCAGCCTTAGCCAGCACAGCAGAAAAAAGTGGGGAACCCTGGGGGCTGCAGTCCAGCAAACATCTGGAGGGCTCCATTTGGATGTCTGTGACAATTTCAGAGGGAGTGGAGTCTCTCTACTCCTCTCACTGTATATTTCTGAGCTGCCCAATATCAACAACTGTTGCAAACACATATTGACCTGGTCACTTTCAATGACATGTCAGATGCTCTAATTCACCGACAAGCAAACATTTTTTCACTCTTGATCACCTGTTGGACAATGGTTACCCCTGCTGGACATATTCCAACACTAACCAAACTGGATTCAGGATACCTGGCAACTGGAAAAACATCCTCCATGAAAAGTTCTCGTGATAGGCCAAACAGCCCTGAGCCCAGCCAAAGACAACACAGCTAGTCCAGCAGCCATTCATGACATGGAGCAATGCTCTCCTGGGAAGATCACGCAATCTCCTGCCTTAAAAGCTTCCTCCCCTCTGCCTGTATCTCTCCATCTCCCTGAAACTGCACCTGGATAACAGACACCTGAACCAGGAATTTCCAACACCTAAACCAATTAAAATTACCACATGGAACTTTGGAGCCAGCAATGTCTCAAACAGTTATACTGCCAGTGGGACAGGATTTGCCACTCTTAGAGGTGGGCAAGCCTTTGCACACATTAAATTGCACTTTTTTCTTCAATGGTTGAAAGATAACTTACCAAAAATGTAGATAATGGCTACCCCACTGCCAGCTCCCATTAGGCCCGCTATCCTCAGCACCATCTTCTTGGCATAGGCGGCATTTTCCTTCTGCTTCTGCTTCTCTTGCTGTTCATCAGAACCTTTCCCATCTCCACCCTCTGTTGACTACAGAGAAAGAGATGGGGGGGGGGGAGAGATTGAGAGAGAGAGAGAGAGAGAGAGAGGTGAATGGATGTGTATGTCAGGAAATAACAGTCTGCAAAAGCTACACAGGAAGTTTGCTATTCCATTATCTAATTGCTGTCAAACAGATGCCAAATTACGATGAAGTAGATGACTTCTAGGGAAAGATTTACAGACTGGTCAACTGGGTGGGGAATAAGACCTTCCAATCTATTTGACTGAGTAACAGAACTGGATTTTGCACAGACATTATGTTGTTGTTATTTATTACTACTACTTCTAGGACTACAGTGCTTAAATTACATAATTAAAAACTGTTGATCAATTAAAGATGACAACAATAAGCCAATTTCATCAGCTGCACAATAGCTGCTTTGACACAGAAAAAGTCCTTGTTGACAATCCCCAGACTCTAAACTTAAAGGGGATTTGACACCACCAAACTAGGAAAGAGCCACTCCCAAACATAATATTTTGAAGATAGAGCAAGCATGTTTTCTGCTGCTCCAGAGACTAGGACTCAGAGCAATGGATTCAAAGGTCTTTCAAATTTTGTGGTGTGGCTTCCTTGATTGAATCAATTCACCTGTAATGTAGTCCTCCTCTATTTTTATTACCTTCCACTCTATTGAGCACTATCATTTTCTCCAATGAGTGATAATGTCCTATGATATGATATGTTCAGAGTATAGCAGTCTCAGTTTATTCACCTTGACTTCTAGGGAGAGTTCAGACTTGATTTGCTCTTGGACCCATTCATTTATCCTTTTGGCAGCCCACGGTATCTGTACAACTCTCTTCCAGCACCACATTTCTAATGAATTGATTTTCTTCCTGTCAGTTTCCTTCACTGTCCAGCTTTCATAACCATACACAAAAATCAGAAATACTATAGCCTGAATGATTCTGGCTTTGGTATTTACTGATACATCCCTACATTAAGGATATTAGCTAATATCTTCATAGTTGCCCTTCCAAGTCCTTAGCATTAGTAACAGATCTCAGATTCATGAGCAAGTAAAGTAACCTCTCTCTGCTTGAGGCTCTAGGGGACACATGAGTAGATCACACCAAGCCACAAACATCGGAAACTGCTTTACGCCACCTCAGACTACCAGCCAACCTAATTTAGTACTCTCTATGTCTAAACTAACTGGCAAGGGCCGTCCAAGGTTTCTGGTAAAATTCTTTCTTAGACTTACCTGAACTTGGGCCTCTCTACACACTCCACTACTGAAGATCTTTTCCTAAACCCCTAGTTTGGTAGATGTAAACTTTGCACGGGAAGGGCACCGCTTAGGGTTGGAGCTCCTGATTTCTGCCCAGAAGGGCCTAGGGAAGACGGCCATTGTAGTGCAACATATCTGGGGAGCCCATGACCAGGAAAGGATGGGGCAGATAGCTCACTGACATGACAAAACTAGTCCACCTGGTCCCCCAACTCAGTAGTCCTCTTGATGGGATGGACTACCACTCCCACCAGCCCAGCCAGCTGTGGTATCCACCAGCATTTCACAAATGAGAACTGGGACACCGGAGACCAAAAAACATCAGAGTGTGGTCAAGGCGGCAGAAGTGATTAAAGAGAAAAAACAGACAAGCTAGGAGATGCTGCAGCGGTTTGCTGTTGCGTGAGCCTCCCGGGAAGGGCAAGGTCCCACTCCCCTTTTCCTTTGCAGAGTTAACGGCACGCAAACTAGCTTTGCATTCGGAACCCAGTTTGCAGGAACGGAAGTGAGCTGAGGAGAAAAGAGGGCAGCGGTAAGAGAGAAACCGGGATACGTGAAAGGCAACTGGAAAAGTGGGAGGACAGAGGACTAACCGGGGCTGCCCAAACCAAATCGGGTCGGAGCAGGCTGAGACTAAGGGAGAGGAAGCCCGACCCTTTGCGGCGGCGTCATTCTGGGGCTGATGGGAGTGGCAGTACAGCTCCTCAGAGGGCCCCGGGCTGGAAGGCGACTGGGGATGACGGGAGTGGCAGTCCTAGCAAGAAGGCATCGTCCTACTCCGCTGTCGCTGCCAGCGCTGCCTCCCCATCCGGGGCCCGGGCCGCCTCACCTCCTGCTGCTGCTGCTGCTGCTGCCTGACAGCGTCCCTCAGCACGGCTTCCGTCAGCCCCGCCCCAACCACCTGAGTGGGAACCTGAGGGGGAGCCCCCGTGCTCCGCTCCCGGCCTTGCACCGTCCAGCCGCCTCGCCGCTTCCACCGACGGCAGCAGTAGCCGCCGGCGCCGCCCCCCCTCAGCGCTCGCAGCCCGCCGGTCAGCGCCGCCACGGAAAACGCGCGCCCAGCCACCCCGACCGCCGCCATCTTTCTCGCACGGTGAACCGCTAGGCGCATGAGCCCGGGTTAGCCAATCGGGGAAGGAAAAGAGGGGCGTGGGGGCCTAAGCCAATCACAATGCAAGAAGGAGAGGAAGAATGCCCGCCCATTTCATTCTTTCCATTTATTACTGGCCTTGGCTTGCCACGCCCACTCCACTTTTCCACTTTGGCTTAGCCAATCCGAAGAAGCTGCGCCCCGCATTCTTTCTTCACCGTCCAGGCTTTCCCCGCCTATCCGGCAGCTTGTAACCAATCGCCGCTAGCTGGCGGGAAGCCGTATAGCTCTTTGACTGGTTGCTGGTTTAATTTCCTCGGCGCGATCTGTCTAGAGCGGAGCCAATGGGACAGGGCTGGGCGGAGCCGACAACGAGACAGCCTATTGGACAGAGGAGAGGGGCGTGGCTCCATGATGGGCGCTGCGGTGAAAGGGAGGGCTGCCAAGGTGAAAGGGGCGAGGCACGTGTGGCCGTCGCGCGCGCCGGGCAAGAATTTGGAAAAATCGCGCCGTCACGGTTTCATCGTTGCCTGTGACGGGGCAAGCCGGTAGAACACTTAGCAAGATGGCATCCCAGCCTACGCAGCGCAATCTCCCACTAGGACCTGACCTTGGAAGAGCTACTTCTTGTAACTGCAATTCCCAGCATCCCCCAAGCAGCATAGCCCCCAGTCCTGGAGGATCTGGGGAGTTGTGGTCCAACAACGTATCTCTCCCTGGCTTTGAACTCTCTCTCTGTTAAACTGCAGTAGACTCCCTAGTGTACACCCGTTCCAGCTATGTTACTCTAAGGTGCAACATGGCGGTTGGTCCTACCAGGACAGCAGAGAGTCTGGGTTCAAGTCCCACTTTGAACCCCAAACTCTGCTTAATCGGACTCACAGGGTTTTTGTAAGAAAATGGAGACAAGATGGCAACCATTTAGCAAATTAATGGCATACAAACTCGGTGAGGGCAGCAGCAGTTTACAACTTCTCTCTCCTTCCACTGCACAGTTATTCCAACTACGCAAGTCATTACTGAAGAGGCAGCCCACGGCACCACCCTCCCGTAGTGGTCGGATTGCCTCCTCCCGTGAGGCAAAAGACTATGTTGAGGGCGGCAGTGCTGCTGGTAGGGTCTCCCATGCCAGAAAGGCTTCTGGTGAGGAGCCAGACTAAGGCCATTTCCGCACTACCTTGTTCTAGTGGCATTATTCCACTTTCAACATCCTGTGGATTTCTGCAGTTTGTAATTTCCTGAGGCCCAAGAGCTCTCTGGTTGAGAATTCTCAAGGCCCCTCCCTCAACTGCAAACCCCAGGATTCCATGGGCTGTTGAAAGTGGAGTAAGAGCACTGTAACAGTGGAGGGCGGAAATGGCCTAATGCGCCCAGCAGTAGCAGCAGTGGGAGGTGACGCTGGCAGAGAATCTCTGAAAGGCAATGGCAGTGACACCACAGCTTGTCAAGAAAACCCTGCGATAGGGTCGCCGTGAGTGCCTTGAAGAGAACAACAAAATGTTTTTACATCTTGACTGAGCCACTTTACCTGGGAGCCAAATAAAAAAAAAGTTGCTGTGTGGGCCCAATCAAGCCCGTGTACAAGTAATGGAGAAGACACAACTAACGTGGAGCCAGCCTCCTACCCTCAGACACAATATTCAAACCTGAGACATAGTTGAGATGGTGGCAAGAGCAACACCAGAGTCAGTGTGGTGCAGTGGTTTTAAGTGTTGGACTAACGCTTTGGGAGACAGAGTTCAAGTCTCTGCTCAGCCATGGCAGCCCACCAGGTGACCTTGGGCAAGTCTCACTCTCTCAGCCTCAGAGGAAGGCAATGATGTCAAAGTTCCTTTGAAGAAATCTTGACAAGAAAAGCCTTAGGCACACCATAAATTGGAAATAATTTGAAGGCACACGATAGTAACGCTGCACCTCTCCTTTGGACCATGAAACACCTGAAAACATTCAGTGCCGGTGACAAGGGAGAAATATCGAGGGTGATGGTTCGTCTATTAAGGTTGAACACAGGAGATGTATATGGGGTGTGCTGGAAGGTTTTATTAAAACAAGGTACATGCTGGATGGTGCTGGTGTTGTAGAGGGCATAAAATGCTACAGAAGGGAATGGAATGACAGTGTGCTCACTGCACATCTTCGTCGGAAGTCACTTTATGCACCACTTCAAAATTCTGCCCTCACCCCCCACCAAAAAAAAGACAGAGTCACTTGCTCGGCCAAGGAAAATAAGCAGCGACAGAACACACTCGCCCACAAAAATAAAACTTCCTCAAGAGCAATTCTGTACAAGTATGCACTATAGAAGTCTTCAGGCGCTATGCTAAAAAGAAAAAAGCCGCCCATATCTTTCTCTCTCACACACTCACAAACGATTCCCCGTCCCTCTAGGCCTCCAGGAGCTTGCCAAGGAAACGCAAGTTGAGAATCTTGAGCTGTTCTTCCAAGTCCATGCGGACGATGCCATCCTCTCCGTCAATGCTCAAGAGCACACCCGTGGCTTCCCGGTCCTCCCCCAGGATGACCTTGACCTGCAAAATGCAGGCAAAGTAGCCCATAAGATAATGAGGAAGAGGTCCCAACCACACTGGTCCAACTCATTCAAAATGTGGAACTGGAAAAGAGTTCTATGGATACCCTCGACTGCTAAAAATCAAACAAATGGGTCCTAGATCAATCAAGCCTGAACTCTCCCCAGAAGCGTAATTAAATTGAGGCTGTTATACTTTGGCCATATCAGGACAGGACATGACTCACTAGAAAAGACATTAAGTCAAAGTTGACTTGAGAGCAGTTAACACAACAACAAAAAATTTGCCCCTTTTCTGCTTTTGGACCCCTTTGGGCTGCAGTTTTAGAAGAAAAAACAGGATATCAAAAAAATTAAGTTTAAACAATTTCAAGATGGATAATAAAAGATACGATGAAACAATAACACCCCACTCAAGCCCAGACTGCAGCTGCTTTTTATTTCTTAACCATTTCTAGTAGCGCCAAGCACCGCTTTTTTTTTCCCCCTGCTCTCATAGGGACTCATTCCAGCAAATTAGGATGCTGCTGTCCCCTAGACTAAGGTTTGGTAGAGTGAAGCCCTCCAACTGTTGTTGGACTGCATCACCTACCAGTCCTAGCTAGCACAGCCAATGTGAGGGAGGCTAGGAGATGCAGTCCCACAATATCGGAAGGGCCACACTTTGCCTATCCCAACCTAAAATAAAGGCTGGGATCTGCCGGAGGAAGATGAGGCACAGGTAATGTTCTAGTGACAACCTTCCTCAAATAAAATGAGTAGAGTAACTCAACGTCTTGACAGGAATGTAGGATGCTGCGTATGCAGACAGTTTAAGGTCTGTCTTGCCCAGGACTATCAACACTGGTTGACAGCCACAGCTTCCTCCCAGTCGTACTCAGAGATCCCTAGAATTCCCTGGTGGCCTCCCAGCCAAACACGAACCAGGACCAGGCTTGCTTAGTTGTCGAAATCAGGTGAGATCAGGTGTATTTTTTTCTATGCCTCAAGATGGAAGACATCTCCTTCAACCTACCTTATTGTTCTTGGTTGGTGTGACGGGCTCCAGATGTTCACTAGATATGCTGACCACCTTTTCGCTGTCCTTAAGGTAGACCGAGCACATCCCACCCTGCCAGGAGCAAGAGAAACGGAGAGAGGGGGAAAACAACCAAGGTGACTTAGCTGCAGGTGCCTGTGTCAGCAAAACACAGCTAATCCTGGAAGCAGACAAAAAGTTCCCCGCTCTGATCCCAGCTGGCTTTTCGGCAAGCCGTTGCTTCTAACTGATCCTCAGAAGATGGTAGTGTGAGGATGCATGAAAGATGATTACTGGAAAGTACCATGCATATTTTTCAGCCTTTTAGAGAAATATCCTTTTTTAGCTTTTAATAGAAAATTGCCTTGGGAAGATGTTTTGCTGTCTCTCAAAATTTGACCAGGAGGTTTAATTCAAAACATTATGACCTGCTAAAGAACAGACCCAACTGGAAATGGATGCTGACTGAAATTCCTTCCCAGAAGCTCTCACAGCTGGAATTGCTGGAGGACTTATGCAACCTCCATGCTTACTGGATCCTACTCCTAACCACCTTCATCCCCCAATCCTCTTTAGCCAGCCCACTCACTCCCACTCCAGTTCCTATGGCGAAGCCACTAGCATATCTGGCCATACACCTACCGTCACGCTGCGGATGACTCCTGTCTGCCCCACAACCTGGTTGTCCAAGTAAGTGTCGCGCACTTTGACCTGGATGTCGGTGGTGACCCAATCGCTGGAGCTCTGCTCGATCCCAGAGCCAGGGGTGTGTGGGTTGTAACCTCCAGGAGAGGGAGCGCCTGGGGTCATAGGACTGTAGCCCACTGGGCTAGGGCTGGGACTAGCCTAGAGAGAGAGTGAGTGGGAGGAGCAGTGGAAGAAATAATGGAGAGGAGTTAGTGCATGATCCAGGCTGGCTGCTAGAAGATCAGACCTATGCTTCAACATCTACACGTTTCCCAGATATGACTCGTGGGAGCCTTCTCAACCTTAATAAGCAATCCAGACCTTGTTCCGTACATATCTTTAAGAATGCCTCTTCTGTTTGTCTTTCCTTCCTTTCTTCCTTCCTTCCTTTTGAGTATTTATACCCTGCTCTTCAGCCACAAAGTCTCTCAAAGCAGCCTACAAATTGTTAATTTGACAGTTCTCTGCCCTCACGCTTACAATTTAAATATGACAAGACACACAAGGAATAGAGGATGGCAGTGTTGAAGGGGATTAAATCCAGCAGATATTGTCGGTTCTTCTCTCTTGTCCAGGCCACAGATGTGGCAGCTGGGATGGAAGAAGAGGTTTCATCTCCTTCCTCCTTTCCCTCCTACTGCAGACACCCAGCAACTGAAGACTTTCTAACAGTAAAATCTTGAGAACCAGCTCCTCAAAAACAGCCAGTGGCTGACCCAAAGCAAGAACTGGCAATCAAATGGCAGAATTTAAGCTTTTACAAATGGCCAGGGGATGCAGCAAATAGCAACAAAATCACATCATCTACAGTACCTGGTATGCCATTGGTGATGGTGTGGGATGGTAACTGGCAGGCGAGTGGGTGTTCTGGTAACCTACAGGACTAGGTGCCACTTGATGGAAGCTTTGAGGGCTGGGGCTTGGTTGGTAGGAGCCCTGAGGGGATGGTACAGCGTATGGAGAAAACTGGTCTGTGTTATACCTGCAACAAAAGAGAAAGATTTAGTCAGGAAGAAAGGTACACATGGGGCAGTTACCAACCTTCTCTACTCAGATTGAATATAATCAATCATGCTTTGCTCTTAAGAGATTACCTATTTAAGTCAAAGAAAATGGCAAGAAAAAGTGAGAAAAATAAGACACAAGGCTATTTCAAAAGGGTTCTGTATTCCAAAATCTGAAATATGGAACAATTCTGGTCCCAAGCATTTTGGATAAGGGATATTCAACCTGTATCACTGTTACTAATAGAAGAAATGCAAGAAAAAAAATACTCAGAAGCCCAGAAATAAAATAAAATTACAACCGGCGAGGAGCAATGAGTCTTCTATTCCTACCTAATCACCCACTCTGCATCCTAGCCCTGGTGTACTCACATGGCCGGGGTGCCAGGTGTCTGAGGGTTGTATGGTGGGTTAACCTGCGGAGAAGATGGATCGGGATAGCCAGGGGTTTGTGGGTTGGGAGTTCCTCCGTAGCCTTGTGGAGAAGGGGTGGGCTCATCATCAAAGCCATAGTCAAACTCTTCATCCGCCCTGGCGGGAAGGAGGAGAAAGAGAGCGGTCAACGTGGCCCTTCCAGTGATGTTCCCTTCCCTCTTCCTCCACCGACTGGTACCAACCTGGAGGGTGTGTTGGGATTGTTGGGGTCCCAAGCCCCACTCTGCGCAGGTGTCCGACTGCCGTCGTGTAACGGGGTTTGAGAGCCGTAATGGGGAGTCCGGTTGCCTGAAAGACAGACGCACGTCACTCAATGTAAAGTTACCGTTCAAAACCCAAGACTGTGGGGCAGGGAAGGCTGGGTCATTAATGTTGCAGCCTTAGCCATTCAAACCCAGCTGTTGGATTGCCTTACCTCTTGCAAAATTCCTCTTGCTTCTTAAAATTGTTATCACTGTGTACCATTTATGGTGGTTCGGGTCGTCTTGGGAAAAGGCTTAGCACTGTGGAATACTGACACCCACACCCACTGAAACTCTCAATTTGGTTGGCATGGCTACCCCTCCAGCTTCGGACCTTTCCCAAGCTGTTGCCCCATCCTTTCCAGAAAATCTTTTCATGCTCCAGGAATTAATTTTAGTTGGAATGTTTTAAAAGATACAAAAACTCTCCCACAGGGAAGAGAAATGTTCCCCTGCAGTCCTTTCCATCACTCACCATCGTGCAGTGGAGTCTGGGAGCCATACATGGGTGTGCGAGACCCTGAGCCATACATCGGGGTCTGAGAGCCATACATAGGGGTACGACTGTGAGCAGAGGTCATGCCGCCGGGTCTCCTCGAACCACTACCAAAGAGGGGAGAGAAAGCGCTAGTTAGAACAGTTACAAAGAGCAGATGCATTTCCACGTCTCTCTTTTTCTGAGAGCGGTTTGTAGACAAATATCCCTGCTCAGTGGCCTGTAAGGAGACGTCTCCAGCACAACTTCAGTAAGCGGGATAAAATGGAGACACAGCTCCTGAGCCTTTTGAGTCCCCTCCCCTACTCCTCCCCACTGAGTCCCCTAATCTTGGCCCCTGAACGTGCCATCCTGCTGGCTCTTACACTGTGGTGAGACGCTGCCGATCCACCGAGATGGTCTGGCAGGTGGAGTGCAGCTCCACACGGGCAGTGGATTCCGTGGCATCTTTGACGACACCAATGTAGCCTGGAAGAGACGCGAGTTCAGTTCAATGATCCCAGTACCTAAAGGGTCCCAATGGCGCCCCCAGAGGCATTCTACCCATGTGTCTGGGAAGCCACATTCAGCTTGACACAGTCAAGGTACCAAAGTGCTGGTAGGGCAACTAGAAACCAAGAGGAATCCTGAGTAATTCAGGTTAGTTGCGCTCCAGCAGAAAGATGAAAGGTGAAAGGTAAGGTAGAGGCCATCCAGGTAGCAGAAAAGTAAAGAAGAGACCGTCCAAGTAACATTCATAATACCCCTAACTGGGAAGTCTTACCTTTGTAGGGCCCTTGAGAAATTCGCACTGTCTGCCCAATGAGGTCATTGTCTCTGCACCCACGACCTCGGCTCATGCCACCACCGCCAAAGCTGCCATGCTGCCCTGAGGAAGAGGAGAAGAGAATGTAGTGGGCGCACGCGCACACACACACAGAGAGAGAGAGAGAGAGAGAGAGAGAGAGAGAGAGAGAGAGAGAGAGAGAGAGAGAGAGACAGACAGACAGACAGACAGACAGACAGACAGACAGACAGACAGACAGACAGACAGACAGAGAGATCTCTATACGGTAGTTTTCTGGGTGTACTGGCAGTACATACTTAGGTTATCTGAGATGCTAGAACAACAATATGTTTCTTGCTCAGGTAATGGAGTCTTCCTAAAATCCTTTCCTTTTTAGTTTTTTTTTTTGGAGACAAGATACAACTGGATTGCTGTCCCAGGTGTATTGGGGATACTTGCTTTGCATGTTTTATCTGCTTAGTATGCAAAAGTTTCCAAGTTCAGTCCCTAGACCTTACAATAAAGAGGACTACAGATAGGAAGAGATCCCCCTTGCTGCCACTGAAGCATGTGCTTTTCAGCTGTTTCAGCTGAGCCTTGGGAAGGTTTCATTCCTTGGCATTATTGCTCATTCTTCTGCCCTCTCTTCCTTCCTTTGCATTTCTTTGCTAATTTTTAACCCCCCCCCCCCCGATCTACAGCAATGCTCCTGGCTGGCAGGGACACAAGAGATGCAACTCAGTTCTCCCAGGATAAACAACCACATCCTGACTCACCTCCGCCACTGGGATGCATGGGACTGTTGATTCGAGGACTCATGGGGGCAAAGCCGCCAATTGTAAAATTTGTGACATCCCGAGGCTTCAGGAAGGAAAAAGCAAAGTCAAAGCAAAGAACTCAGCAGTAAGTCCACAAGCACACATGGAATTTATCTGATGGCCATGACAGGTTGTTATAGATGATAGACCAGAGCCTGGAAAAAATGACTTTTTTGGACAGTAATTCATAAAAGCTGCAGGGAGTTATAGTCCAAATTTTAACTTTTCTAAGTTTTAGACAGAACTGGACCTGCCTTGCTATGTGTAAAAAAGTTGTTTGTGTCAGAGAAATTGCAGAGATGAAGCCCTGTTGTAGAAAATCTTTGACAGAACACCTGTTTGCATGTAATCTTACGCTATGCTTTATAACTACAAGTTAAGATCCAAAAAGCCCCAAACATGTGAACCCTAACCCTATATGACTCCCTCCAGCAGGGCTGCAAGGAAGAGACTGGAAACCTCCATTTCTGTTCTGGATTATTCACAACTTAAGTGCTTTGCTCTTTTTAATCTAGAATGTAAATTATGTGGTTTAGCTCTTGAGCAGGTATACAGGAAATTTAAGGTGGTCTTGGAACACTTTATTAAGTAGGTCTTAAGGCCCTATACTTGATTTCGTATAGTTTTTTTGTGATCCATATTTGCTCCATTATTCCTTCAGTTTTATTCAAAGCCTTTGCTAACTTCTTTTGACTGCCTTTGTACTGAGCTCTCTGTCTCAATAATTCATTTCCGTTTTACTGTAAGTTTGTGATCTTTCTTAATAGTTCAGTCCTGTCCAAACATGACATAATTTCAAACACAGATTTACACACCATCTTGAGCAGCACTGCTGTCTCCCCCTACCACTGTGCACCTGCACCCCAGAAGACAGCCCAAGAGAGGGAGAATCCTTCCTTACCTTTGAGCCTCCAGCCAGAACCAAATGATGCGTCTTACACACAAACATGCCTCCGTTTTCCACCAGCTTCTTGCAATGAAGGAAAGCGAAATCTTTGAAGAGATGCCGGATCTCCCCCTCCCGGCCCTTGAATGAGGAAGAAGCAGCAAGACAAATACTATGGCTGGTCAGAACAAGCAGGATTTCCTTGATAGCAGGTCAGCTTAAGAACATCTTCCCTTATGAGCTGGTCTGAATGAAAATTAGATCCAGAGGCCTCTATCCCTTGTAAAATCAGATGCAGAGGCTCAAGAAACAGGGCCTCCTCTGTGGTGACACTAAACCACAGAACAACGTGCTGGTGGAGCTCCACCACAATTGCACTTTGGTTTTAGACTTTGGATTAGAACAGGATTTTCATGTGTAACTATTCCACTGTTTTGAGAGGAAGGAAAATTATGGCTGATTTTCAGTTTGTTTTTGACTGCTTGCTTTTACATTGCTGGATTTTGTCTACTAATTTTGAGCTATTTGTTTTTTAAAGTATCAGTACTTTGATGCTGTATGAAAAAGTGGGATGAATAAACCACTCAGTGAGTTTGAGCTACTGGGTGCTACAGAACTGTAATAAACAAAGAGAATGTTGTTGATCTTATTATTACTACTATCCAGGAGGTGGATGCAGTGGCTTTTTGGGTGCTGTTTATTGAGGGAGATCAACATGACCCAAAGGCACCCAGACAAGCATTCATCTTGTTACTGGTGGTCAAACTCAACACCCCCAGGGCCCAGCCTCACCGAGTGTGGCCCATCAATGACTTTCACAATGTCCTTCACATGGATGCTGTTCTTCTCTGAGTCCAACGCCACTGCAAATCGGTTATCTTTCTTCCGGTTTACTGCCTGATGCCTGACCGTCACCACTTTGCCATGCATGTTGAGGACCTGGAGGAAAGAGGAGACTGCTCAAAGCCAAAGGGGAAGGAAGAGGTAAACCTCTGCTGTCTCTCCCCAGAAACAGCCAGCAATGGCTCTGGGTTTGGAAACAGCAAGCAAGAAGCAGTCTGAAACAAAAGAAAAGGTAGTATTTGGTTGATATTCAGATGACGTCTTCAGTTCTAGCCCCCCCCCCCAAAAAGGGGGTTTTCCTGTTTCTCTAAAATACAGACTGTCAATGTGATAAAAGTGCCTCCTCCTCTGACTGGGAGGAGCTCCGCAGGGTTTCAGACAGAGAAGGGTTTTTTTTTTTAAATCATCTATTTTGTTTCTATGTGGAAACAGCAAAGATTGAACCTGTGGACGTTTTGCATACAAATCAGGTGTACTTCCATTAAGCTATACGGCCCATACCCAGCTAGTTCACCAGTTCAATTTGAATCCAATGAATCTAATGAGTCACATCTTCTTGTGATACATCCAAAGCATGGCAGCCTCCATTGAGTCATTTTGTCTTCTAGGGAGAATTTAGGCTTTCCTCCTGCCCCCCCACAAGATGTGTTGGACTGCAACTCCTATCATCCCAATCTGTTTGGCGGTGGTATTTAGGCAAGATAACGCTGTAGTTCAACACATCTAGGTTGGAAAAGGCAGCAGATTAACTCTGCTTTAACTGCTAAGTATCTCAAAGATATGTACTTGTCTCAGCATGAAACATGCACTGTAGCAGCCAGAGATTCCAGTAAGATAGGGTGGGGGAGGAACAAGTGAGCCTGCCTTCAGTGTAAGAAATGAAAGGCACTGACAGCTAGTGTGGAAAAGCAGCAGGATGAAAGACTGTGAACCAAGATGCACAAACCCTCCTGGGTCAGCCCCCAAAAGCCAGCACCCACCGACCTGGAATGTCTCCCGTTCCAGCCGGACGATGACTCCCACCGTCCGGTGATCCAGCTGCACCAGCTCTCCCCACTCATGCTGGCCGCCCACGTCCACGCCAGAGGCAGTCTCCGAGCAGAGCTGAAGGTCCCGGGGAAGGACTTTGAGCTGCAGGAGGAGAAGATAGGGTGAAAGACTTTATCTCAAACCTCTGAAATCAGGAACATTATCAGGAACATCATCATAAACAAGGGAGACTACCAACAATAAGCAGGTGCTGCAGGCCATATTTCAGAGGAAGAAACTGGCAAAACCACCTTGGAGTATTCTTTACTTAAGAAAACTCTATGAAATTCATGAGGTTGCCATAACAGTAAGCTTGAAGTCACTCATTTATATACCATTGGAGTCCCCTCCTTGCCCTTCAGACTGTACAGGCTTTTCGTTGTCATCACCAATACTCACCTCATGCATGGTGAGATCAGAGAAGAGGATAACAAAGTTTTCCTCCACGCGCACAATCAGGCCTGTATCACCCTCAAAGCGTCCAGCGATCACCTTCACGTGGTCCCCCATTCTGAAGTATTTGCGTAACTCTTGGGCTGGGAATTCCAACATGTCCTGAGGAGAAAGAGCCCCAGTCTTTATATATATATATATATGAACACCACAGGCACCATATTAGAAGATCTTCCTCTGCTCTGCAGTCCACAGCCCCCTCTCAAAACCAGATTAAGGTTTTGGATAGCACAGAGAGGTGCAGGAAGGGGAGGAAGGAAGTTCTGCCAGTGTCATGTTCGATTGAGACCCACATTGCCAAAAGCACTGTACCTTGAGGTCCTCATGCTTTGGCATGATGGTGATCTTGTTCCCGTCAACACTCAGGATCTTGCCCTGCAGGTTGATCAACTCCCCTTCGCACACTTCCACGTTGTCACCGGGCTGGAAGTTGTGCTCCCGTTCCTTCCCTAAAGCAGCCAAGACAGAAGCACAAGAACATAAATTGTTTTAACATGCTTTAAATGGGTTTTATCTTATCCTCTTTTAACTTCTTAACTTATTTCAGCTTAATTGTGTTAATGCATCTAAATTATTTTTTACAGTTCTAAATTGGCGATGTTGGTTTTACTCTATGTTGTTCTGAAATGTTTAGATATTTTAAATAAAATGGCCCTCACTACCTTTCTTAAAAGCAAAGGGGGCATAGTCAGCTTCATGGGTAGGGACTAAAGAAAATGTAGTCCCCAAAAAATAACTTTTCCAAGTGGGGAGAACAATATGGTTCAGAGTTGAAAAAGCAAAGGCTCTGAGGAGGCCCAATGTGTCTGCCATAAAGTCTGAGAAGTTTACTGCATATTGCTTTGGTCAGGAAAAACAAACAGTCAAAACAAGTAAGACAGACAGAACCAGCATCAGGAGTCAACATCCTCAATACCAACCTACCTGTGCTCTCTGTCACCACCTCCAAGTCAATGCCTTCCGGTTGGTCTTCAAATTTTTCCAGCTCAGACAGAGTGGGCTTCACTCCTTCTGTGATCTGATGAGCAGGAAAAAAAAATCCCATATGCAATTGTGGGGAGACGGAATGACGCAGAGCATTCATAACAGTAGCAACATTCTTCTCCCAAATCCCACCCCCGCCGGCTTTCCTAATTCTTACCACGGCAGACATAGCAAAGCTCTTGAAAAGGAAACCTTTCCGGCTGTAACGGTTGCCTTCAAAGATGAGGAAATCGCCATCCGAGGCCACATCGCCACCCAAAGACCTGGAGTGGGAGGAAAGCAAAGGCCTGAGCAGTAAGCACAACCAGCAGGGGGAGAGTTACTGCTGGGAGCGGAGCACCGGGGGACCTTGCTGCCTCTGTGGAAGAGGATGGGATCTCTGCGGGCCAGGAGCAACTTCAGGCCAGGGTAGAACTGGACAAGGCAGCCTAGCACCAATTTCATTACTGCAAAGAACCAAATAACATTCACCAGGATTACGGTGAGATGTCATGGGATCTGACCAACTTGCTCCCAGTGCAACGTGCTAACATACAACTTCAACACGGAATCCTTATAGAAATCTAAAAGAAGGGAGCTATAAAAGCCTTCAGATTTGCCTGGGAAGTCTTCCAAAATCAGATCTATAAATTAGGAATGAATCTTCTTATAATACATACAATATAGGAGAACACGATCAGCCACTTCAACCATCCATGCAGATACGCTATGCATAAGGAGTCTGTCAGCATCTACCTTCCAGTAGGACTGATGGCAAAAAGTTGAAGTGGGTGAAGGTAAAAGTTGCCCATAAAAGATAATCAGATAAAGCAGAGTTTGTGTTATGATTGCTTGCTGCAGGTTAGTGTTCGATTCTTGCTCTGTCTTCTTGCAAGGCTACTTTCAGATCCATTGCTTAAATTATATCCTTGGCCCTAGGGGATCCCATGCACAATAGAACTGGAGAGGAAAACCCATACTGCTGCAACCTCAGCTTAAGAGCTCTCAACCAGGCTGGGGGAAAACTGTTAATTAAAATCACGGGCAGGGGCTAGATACTCTAATTGCTCAGCCAACGTGACTTCTCTACCTGGCATTCCTCTTGTACCTCCTCAAGAACAATCTAATTTCAAAAGCACCAAGGCCTGGGGGTGACCTGACCCCACCCTGGCTGCTGTGAATGTCACTCACCGGATCTTTTCCGCATCAAAGAGACGCTGTGGGGGACGTTTGAACTTCTTCCGTTTGGCGAACCACTCTTTCTGCAATGGAAAAGGAGATGAACAAGTCGGCTAGTGGTGCTGGGAGCCCTGCTGTGTCTTTGCTGCAGCTTCCAGAAATAACTTACCTCACCAGGGATAGGCTGTTTTGGGGAGGATTTAAGGAAATGCATCCATCTCTAGAATACCACAAAACAGAGTCAGCTGAACACCACCCTGTACAAGCAGCTGCTACAAAGCCTGACCACACTGTAGTTAAAATGGGGCACCTCTTCCTTTCTCAGAGTGTCACGCGAGTCCAGTTTGAGGCAATCATCCAGAAGCAACATGGTGGTAAAACAAGGGCCCAGTACAACCATTACAAAAGAAACACTGCCTCCACTCAATCTTGCCAACTAACCAGACTCATGCGGGCTTTGATGCGGTCAAAATCAATACGTGGAATCATCTTCAGTGAGATCTGATTCTGACTTGGCTCCACATAATCCACCTGAGGGAAGGGAGAAGGGGACAAAAATAGCATTAGAGAACACCAGACTTACAACAAGATGTAGCTCAGTCTGGCTCAGAGTTTGGAAATGTTACTTCCTGGACTGCAACTCCCACAGTCTGCTCTGTGCTGGCAGGTGACTGAGAGGTGCTGTTATAACTTTCAGATCCTTGTTACACTGTGAATGACCCGTAAATAATCATTCCCTACAGAACCTTTGCTGAAAAACAGGGCCCTTCACCCATCAGCCTGCTCAGCCTAGACCACAGTCTCCCTCGGATACAGAGCACAGGCACTACCAAACAGACTACCCTTTCCCTACAGAAGATTCACATCCTTCACAGATCTATCCAGTTCTGCCTTTCACCAAGCATAGCCTCCCACGTCCACCGATGATCCAGAGACCCTTCCCAGTTCAACCTTTTTTTCCAATTCCCATTTCGAATCATAATAAGATTTGCCAGGTTTGGCTGATCAGCGACCCCAAAAACAAGCCCAGCTCACCTGAGCAATGTCGTCCTTGTAGATGCCCCTCTTGAGCCGGACCCACGATTTGGGCTTCAGATTGGTCACCTCTTTCACCACCTTCAGGACATCTGTCATCTCCTTGATCGGCACCATCTGCTGATTCCAGTAACCCATCCGGAGGTTGCCCACTCCCTCAATGGCCTGCTTGACATGCGTTTGCTTGTAGGCCTCCACGTAGATGTAGCCTTTCACATGTTCGGGGGCAACCACTGACTTGATCTGCAAAGGCTGTCAGGGAGGTAGTGGAGTAGGGACTTGTTTATTAAAAACATTTGCCAATCACTTTTGCTGCCCGCCAGTTTCCCAAAACATGGCACTATGAAACTCATAAAAGCCAAGACATAATTTGTATCACCCAAACAGAACACAATTCTCCAAAATGTGGCAAAAAGCTGAAAACGAACTCTGTGGTTTACACCAATAAGGGCAGGGCTTATAAGGCAGGGGAGCTCCTGGTCAGAACTCTAGGGTCATATGGGTATGACACAACAAGGCAGGCCTCTCCATCCCCACAGCCCAAGAAAAACAGATGCACTGAGTACTTTATCCTTCTCCCACTTTTCGCTAAACTTACTGTGTCAGTGAACTGGTAGGCGATGAACTTCCTCATCAGGGCAATGGCTGTGGCCCGCTCCTCTCCAATCTAGAGGTGGGGAGAGGAGAAAACATACAAAATAGCATTGAAATGAAAGATGATATACAATGGCAAAGTGGCCCCCATCTGACATAAGGCCAAGGCAGTCTTGCAATGCCAAGCTGAGGTTCAGGTTCCGTGGAGTTAACATGGACCTTACCTTACATTTCACAGTCCACAGATTGGGATCCCTACATGGCGACAGAAGAAACATAACAGAATTAGTGCAATGTCTGAGTGGGTGCTGACTGTTCCTTACAGGTGGCCTAAGGCATTTCTGTTGGGTCATCTTGGCCTCTATCCTATTCTTCTAACAATCCAACTCATTCCTCCTCATATCCTCCTACTGTCCCACTGTGGCAGAAACCGCCCCAGTTAATCCTGTCATCCCACTTTCTCAGCTGCTTTTAAGATGTCCCAGTTTCTCTCTCTTCTGCTCACCTACCCCCTTATTCTCAGCTTGCTTCAACTGCTGCAAGCTGAGTTCAAAATGCAGAAGTAGTCTGCACTCAATTAACTTAGCAGGAGGGCAAGGAGAGGAGACATGCAATCTCAGTATATCAATTCCAGGGTTTCCCTGCTCAAAAGAGTAGTTTCTTTGTCTTCTTCTTCATTAATAACTTTTACCTCTTGTTCCCTGGCCACACCATTTTGATGGCACTCTGATGTGTCTCAGCCACACATGTCCTAGTTTTCATTTTTAAAATGTTGAGAGTATACTATCCCCTATGCCTCACACAAAGATTTATTCTGTTCTCGCAAAAACAAACACCTGAGAATGCAAGCTCCTTACTTTACTCCAGGTAGCAACTGCTGTTGTGTGATGTCATCAGAGAGTTCATCGGAGCCACCGTACACTCTAAAGAAACAAAAAGAGGAAGATGGTCTAACCGGTCTGCAATGGGGAACAATGCTGGAAAACTGGCTGTCAAGACATATTACAAAGGGAACTGTGAGAAAAAAGTTGCATACTCACGTCTCACCCACTGAGGATTTGGCATATTTCTTCATGTAATATTCACCCAGCTCCTCCTCTCGCTGGTCCCTGTGGAAATTGGAGAGAAGGAAAAGAAGGAAACAAAAGCAGTGAGGTAGTGGACTTCATTAGCTAAGCCAAAATACATTGGTTCACATCTGGAGTAACAGAGTGGCTGTTAGAAAGCGAGTCAGGGAGCCAATATTTCAAGCATCACTTCTTCCACCTGATATAATACTGGTCAAACTCCTTTTCTAAGAATTACTGAATGAAGAACTTTAAACACTTGAAGCATTCCATGAATATTAATTATGAGCCTCATGAGCTCCAAGATAGCTAGGAAAACATGGTTCACCTGTATGTTTTTTAGGGGACACCTCATGCTCAGCACCTAAGAACTTGCAATGGACCAATCGTTGCTACTCTCCTCTCTAAACCTCCTCACTCCCACTCCCACACAATCATGAAGGCAAAAGTGGAAAAGGCTGTTCTTTTTCCATCTTGTCAGGAGCCTGGCTTCAGTTACATCCCCACCTCCATAATGAAATGCTGAAAGGTTTTAACCCATTACCTCCACAGGTTCTGTAATCTCCTAGCTCCGGAGCGATCCTCGTCCAGAACCACATTGTCAATGTTGGATGCTAGGAGAAGAAACAGAGGTTGGCGACATGGGGGAGGCAAGAGCGGAGCTGGAAGCTGGTGGATCAATAAGCTGAGAGAGAAGGTTCAGAATTGCAAGCAGCTTCTGGAGCTGAAGCGTTTGCAACTCAGGACATTCCACTGCTCTCTGATAATTCTATTTTGATTACCAGGAAAGACTAGAGATAGAAGGAAATGAGAAAGAAGAGGAAAAGGAGAGTGAGAATCTTGCAGCCCTTGCTGTGCTGGAGCAAGCTACTAGCAGTCACAGCTTCTTGCACACTGTCTCTATGCACTGGATGTCACAGTGGTCTTTTGAGAAGAGGACTCCAGAGAGAAAGGCTCTTTAGACAGGAGCTGGAAAACTCTCTGCCAGGGCCATACACTTTGATTTGCTGTGCGAACAGCAGTCTATTCCCTAAAAGATTCTCTGTGGAAAGAAAAGCAGCATGCTCAGGAAGATAACTAAATTTCACCCTCCCTCTCCACAGTCTGAGAGAGCATGGCCCATGGCTAGCTGTGTCACCAAACAGACTTGCGTCTGAGACATGAAAGTTAGAGGAAACTGGCGCAAGTGGACAACCGGGGAAAAAGTGGCTCCAACTGTCTCATATCAGAAGCAAAAGAATTTGAACATCTGAAACCAGGTCCATATTTGCAATAGGCCAGAGCACCAGCCTGACTGAAGACAAATTGAAAAAGAATTAATGGAACTAGACAGCTAGCACAACACATGGCTAAGCTTGAGAACGATAATGCTGCACTGTAAATTTTGCCCCAACTCAACAGGCAGTTCAGGTTCCCGGTCTATTCTTGTCCAGCTCTTTTCCCCTACTAATTCTAGATTATTTTCAGAACTTGGAAAAGTAGGTTTTTCAAGCTGTATTCACTATATAAGACTTTAGGTAGGATTGTCAAAAAAACCCTTTCTTTTGCTAAACATTTTAAATTCTCTAGAAACGCAATGGGCAAGTTGCAAATGCTGTTAGGGCTCTCACTAGCAAACGTGTATCTTTGGGCTGGCTCCAGAAGAAGGAAAAGCACTTGCCTCAGGATCAGCAGCCACCCTTTTGTCTGACCTGGTCAGGCAGAGATAACTGAACTGGTTAGACACTGTGATCATCCATTGCAGAGAGAGTCAAGAAAGAAGCCTCCTGCACCAATTGTTGGGTGAGTTTTTCTTCCACCTGCCTCTTTTGTACACAGAGAAAGAACTCCATGATCTGGATTGCTGAATGGCATTGTCCATGAGCAATGGCATTCTTTTATTTATCAGAAGACCAGTAACACAGGGATAATAGTGTTAATAGCGCTGTTAACAGTGACAGAACCATTATGTGACAGAGCTACACAGCTCCCTATAGTCAACCTCCACGTACCTGCAGCAACCGAGCAAAGTTGTTGAGGACAGTGTCATCTTTCATTCCCCGCTGCCTCCCATTCAAAGACACATATCCCCCTGCCCCCCAGGCTAAAAAGAAGCAGAGAAGGAAAGCAGCTGGTGAAGAGGAAAGGAGCTGGAATGGAGAGGAGAAAAACAAAAACCATTCTTACCTTCAATTTCTTCTGCTCATGAAGAGGTGGTGGTGGTGGTGGTGGGAGGGCGGACAGTATGAGCCAAATAATACCATCAAAACCAACCACAGGTTGGGGGTGAATGGGGAACAGAAAAGCGGAAGGAACAAAATTAAGATGTGGCACAAACCAAGCAGAAGCGAATGAAATGCACAAAAACTCAAAAAAGAGAAGCCACCAGGCCAGGAGGAAGGGAGTGCCAGCAAGAGGCAGGGGCTGCCTCAAGGATCATGGCTGCAAGACTCAGGTGGGGCCATGACTCAGATTATAAGCTATTTCCTCCCTCTCTCTTTCTCTCTCTCTGACTGCTACAGTAGTAAGTGGGGCCTTATGCATTTTGACAGTGGTTCTTCTGTGATTTCAGAAAATTGTCACAATCCATAAGGCTTATCAAAAAATGTGATTTGAGCATTTAACCTGAAATTCCCCTCATTTCTCCCAGATTTTTTAAAAAGGGAAACAAAAACTAGTTGCTACATCTGGTTTAAAAAAAAAAGTATTGATGTGTGATCACATGTCAAGAGACATCTGATTTTAAGACTTCCTGACTTTCAACCAGGAAGGAAAGAACTATCCCAAATTTAAATACATTCATGAAATAGAAAAGTTGTTTAAAGGATATGTTGGCTCTGGCTTTGAAAGCAAATACAGGTGTTCAAGAACTCAAAACCAGAAAATGTCTACCTCATCAGTATCAGGATCCCTGCTGAAGAGTTCTTTAGGACTTTAAAGCTTGCATGGTCCTGCATCCATAGTTACATCCAGAGCACTGCACAAGAACGACTGGCCTTACCTTTCTCTAGGATGTCCTCAGCACCATCTTCCCACTGATCTTCATCTTCATATTCATCATCCACATCTAGAGAAAAAGAGGAAGGGAATGCCCTACGTGGTCAGTAGCAGTCAGAGCAGAACATCGTGTCTCTCAACACACACTCTGAAATTTCCAATCAAAGGGAGAGCAACTGATCCCTGGGTGAGAGGAGCTTTTTACCAGCTTCATCCAAAATAAAGCCTCCATGTCTGGGCTTCTTTGCAGGCCGATCGTCATCCTCTTCCTCCTCTTCATCATATTCTTCTTCCTCTTCCTCCTCCTCCTCTTCCTCCACTTCTTCCTTCTCACTGCCAACAGCGCTGCCACGCTCTTCTTCTGCCTGTATATTTATTAAAGGACACTGTCTATCCTCTGAAGTACCTCACTCTATGTATCTCTGGTTTATTTTCACAAATTAATACTGCCTTTGAGAAATTTATTGGGGGAGGCGGCCTTCAATGCTCTGCTTGTGAAAGGCTACAATCTAAATACATTTATATTTTGCCAAGGCTGATAAAAACAGAAACTGACAAGACACTTCACGTGTAAGGCGAGTGAATCTTTTCCTGCATTCTAAGGTATAAGATCTATATGTGGAAACTTCTTCCTGGCCAAGATCATGAAGAACTTTATTGAAACAGCTCTGTAAGATACTCTGAAGAGCAAGACTGTGAAAAGGTAGGATAGCTATCTTTTATATAAATACCCCTTTCCAGCTCAGGCAATTCCCACTCAAAAATATGCTTCCCTGAAGAAGAAAAGACACACTGTTTGCTGGTATCTTTTCTCCCTTCTGTCAGGCTCACCTCATTCTCCTCTACTTCTTCAGGCTCACTGCTGTGCTCACTCTCATCTTCAGAGAAGTTGCTGTCCTCACTGTCAGACATTTTGACAACGTTCTCCTATCCTGTAAAAAAGATAAATATCTTGTTTTCAAAAAGGACAAATATTATAAATACTGTTCGGTCTAAGTAGGGGAAAGGGGTACAAGGACTCCGAACCCTCTAGATTTTTGTTAAAAGACAAATTTTTTAATATGAGTACCTAAACACCCTAAAGGCACCGAATCAAGTCTGACCTTGTAAGCTAAGCACGTTCCGGCTTAGTTCATATCTGGATGGGAGACCACCAAGGAATACCAGGTGCTGTAATCTATGTTTCAGAGGAAGGAACTGGCAAAACCATCTCTGAACCATCTTCATCTTGCCTATGAAAATCCTATGAGATTTGTGGGGTCTGTGTAAGTTAACAGGTGACTTGAAGAAACACCTGCACAGACATATACACTAATAATTTTTTTTAAAAAAATACCACGATATTACTGCCTAGCCTTGGATAATTACTATTCATCAGGGTTATAAGTGGCTGCTTGCATGGCACAAGGACAAACTGTTTCGCAGTGAACAGACAAGTGAAAGATGAGAAAGCATTATAGAACTCTGTGATTCAGTACCCTCCTAGTCATTAACACAATCACAAAGTTGTAAAGGACACAAAAGATCACCCTCATCTCTTACAATGTCCTAGGCAGGGAAAATGGGAGTGGAAGTCCAACACATCTAGACTGTGCCACCAGTGAGGAAATTGGGGGTGTAGCCACAGGGGGTGGTGGAATGAAGGTACTGCCCCTCCAATAAGAATTCTGCCCCACTCCCAATGAAATCTACCTTCAGCCCCCCTGTTTCCAGCATTGTATTTTGATTACATATATTTGTCAGTTTGCGCCTCTTTCTGCCTCTCAAAATGTCACAAGTCAGCACTCCACCCCCCCTTCCCCGGGAATAGGACTGACAGTTCAGGATCACCCCAGGCCCTGAGGTTTCCAAGCCAAAAGGTGAGATCTAAACAGGCCCCCAGTGATATGCATTACTAATTAAGTATAGCTGCTCACAGCTTGCCATCGACACACCCACAAAAAAGATTTCTTCCTGTTCAGAAATTAAACCAGAAGTGATAGGCCTGAGGCTGTTCCAAGACCTAGGGTCATTTCCAGCCTACACTGTTACAGCGCTATTATTATTCCACTTTCAGCATCCTGTGGAATTCTGGGGCTTGTAGTTTCCTGAGGCCCAAGAGCTCTCTGGCTGAGAATTCTCAAGGTCCCTCCCTAAACTGCAAACCCCATGATTCCATAGGATGTTCAAAGTGGAATCATAGCACTATAACAGTCTAATGCGGAAATGACCTAAGTGTTGCTCCCTTTCTACAGCAACACACCTACACATTCTGAAATTTGAAATTTTTCCACTTTTGCAAGGATTGCACGCGCCTAGTCCTAGCGAATACAGAGGGCTGACTGTTCAAAGATACCCCCCCCCCCAAATAATCTTTGCAAATTGCGGCAACGAAGGTTCCATCAAAGCTTTGGGCCAGACGCCCCAACTGGCCTTGAAAGGCTGTTTTATGAGAGAGTGGAATACAGATGGAATCCCAGGGAAATGTGAGGATGGGCTGGGAGAACTAGCCCTAGCCAGGCAGGACGAGGGGGTAATAAGAGAGAGGGGAAAAAAGGTGGGCAGAGAATACCGGGTTTGGAGACCATCAGAGCCCTCCGAATTAACGGGACATGCCGATCCCACCAATCAACGTAAGACGAGCCGAATAACGACTGTCTGGAAAGGCTGGTCAGTTTCTGCCAGTTTAAGTGATGCCTGGATTCAAACCCTGTTGCCACTAAAAGGACATGTCTGTCTACGCGCGTTGCCACGTTTCCGAGCGCTCCCAGCGGAGGCGGTTTAGAGCCACACACACGACACGGGCCATTTCCGCGCTACACACTTATAGCGCGACGATTCCACTTTCAACCTCCTATGGTATCCCAGCCCCTCCCTAAACTGCAAACCCCAGGATTCCATAGGAGGTTGAGCGCGGCCTCGTCGCGCTGTAAGAGTCTCGTGTGGAAATGGCCACGGCCACAAGCTCCCGCTCTGCTCGCCCGGCCGGAGATTTCCACGCGGCCTTTTCCCCTTGCCTCAAGCCGAGACCTCCGGGACCCTCCAAAAGAGGCTGGAGAAGGCCCAGCCCCGCTTCCCCCGAACCCGGGAGGCCCGGGGACCCCAGACGGGCGTCGGGCCTTAACCCCCCCTCCCCAATCTTCCCGGGGCTCAAGGGAGGCCCGAGGGGAAGGGAAAAGGCGTTGCTGTCCCTCCCAGCCGGGCTCCTTCCGCCCCCTCCCCGCAAGGGCCGCTCCCACCACGTCACCGCCGCCCGTCTCGCCCCCTCAGCCGGTGGTTGCAGCTCGAAGGAGCCCCCTCCCTCCCTCGCACAGGCCGTCCGGCCGCTCACCTTTCTGCTGCCTCAGGCGACCGACGGGGGAAGCGAAACGGGGACGGAGGGGACGAAAAACAACAACAAAAAATAAAAGTCCCCCTTTCCTCGCCTCAGAAAGCTGAAATCCCGCCGAGTCTCGCGAGACCCGGACGACAACGGGGCCCCGCCCCGGAGGCAAGAGCGAGCGGTGATTCGACAGCCGCCTGTCACGTGATACCGTGAGGGGGGGGAGCCGTGATGGGATTAGCCTGAGCCTCTACTAGGCCGCTGACGTCAAGGAATCACGTGTTCCGTGTGGCTGAGGTAGCAGAGGGCGGTCTGGCTCGATTGACGTCGGGAGAGTGGATTGGTGACTCCAGACGGAGGTGCTAGCCAACGATAGTGCGGATGTGGAGGTTAAAGGTCATTGAGGAAGGAGTTTTTTTTTTAAAGGGAACCCGCACGCTGGGGGAGAAGTCCGGTGTGTGGCTTATGGCCTGTCCGCTGCACAATTATTGCGTTATAATTCCACTTTTACCACCACGGCTGCTTCCTAGGGAATCCTGGGGTTTGTAGTCTCGGGAGGTACTGGAGCGCTCTGGCTGAGACTGCTAAATGTCCCTCCCTGAACTGCAAATCCCATGGCTCCATAGAACAGAACCATGGCTGTTAAAGTGGAATCATAGCGCAATCGTTATGTACTGCGGAAAGGCCCTTAGACTTTGGAGTTAATTTTTTTTGGACTACAACTCCTGGAATCCCCAACCACTGTGGCTGTCGTGCTGGTCGGGGATCCTGGGAGTTGTATTCCAAAAAGTAACTTTTACCAGGCTCTGAATGTCACAGTGGCTGGTGGAGGAGGAGGAGGAGGAGCACTAGAGGCAGGTTTTTAAAGGGCTGTGCGGCCTGATTGGATGTTCCACCCATTGGTGAAAAAGATGTTGTAAATAAACGTTGTTATTATTACTACTACTACTACCACTACCATCATCATCACCACCACCACCACCACCACATTTGGCTGGGTTTAGCTCCAGAACATATTTGGCATAAGGCTGTAGGACTGAGATAAGAAACCCGTTGAGCTCTGCCTTAGGCCATTTCCACACTAGACTGTTATAGTGCTATTATTCCACATTCAGCAGCCCATGGAATCCTGAGGTTTGCAGTTTAAACTGCAAATCCCAGGATTCCATAGGATGTTGAAAGTGGAATAATAGCACTATAACAGTCTAGTGCGGAAATGGCCCAAGACTTTTTTGGAGTGTGCTTACTAAAGCTAACTCTTTCTTACTCTCAGAGTTTGTCGCCTGTGACTTTTCTTATGCCAGGAGGGAAAACTCCACGACAGGATCACAGTTCGTACAGGGTTACCGTGTGCATGTCTGAGAACACTTGAGGCATTTTTCAGAAACAACTTGACTATTGAGCAGAAGCGGGACCTTAAATGGAAGACAACGTATAGAATATAGTCGTGATTCTCAATAGCCGTCTACATTGCATGACTTTATGTACACTTAGCTACGTAGCAAAGGCACTACAAAACCCTCCTACTGAGTTGTGAAGATGCATATCAGGGCAATGGCTGGAGTCTCCTGTAAAGCATTGGGGTCTAACCAGTGCATATACGCACTCCTTGGCCAGTGGCCTGATGCCTAGTGAGAGTGCCTGATATACCATCAGTCCCAATGTGCAACAGCCATTTTCTTGGCTCTTCTAGCCCAAGAAAATGTCACAGCAGCCCCTTAATAAAGATGGATTTTCAGCCCCCTGCTGAAAAACTTCTCAGCTGTATTACCCGTACATGTCAGTCCACTTATGTCTCCAAAGGATGGCATGAAATGAGAAAACTGATTAACTTTTTTACATGTTAAGCTGCCTTCTCCCCAAAGAACTCCTGGAGGCAGATCTTTTCCTTCCAATTTTATTCTTACAACAAATTTGTAAGGTAGGTTAGAATGAGAGATAGGAAGTAGTCCAAGGTTTTTAGCTGCAAAGATTCTGATCCCGGACTCTGTGGCTGGCCTACCCAATAATCTCACCCAGATATATACTATGCTGGATTTTTTCTTCAGATCGCTCATCTCTTACAACGTCCTGGTTTTGTTGTGGTTGTTTCTTCCAGGCTCAACATTTTTAAACTATGTTTCTTAGGGCAATGACCAACCGTCCTTGTTCTCTTTGGTTTACATTATAGACACTCTATTAAGAATTGTGTACACTGAAGGCAATATATAAACACAGTATATCCATTTTCATTATGGGATGGATACTAGGAATGAAGAATTAGCTGCCTGAAAGGAATTTTTTTTCCAGCCCACTGCATCTTCTTTCACCTGGAGGAACAAAAAAAAAAAAAGAAAAAGAAAAAGAAAAAAAATGCACACAGATGCAAGAATAGAAATGGCATTTCTAAAAATAAAACAATTGCAATCAGTCTGGAGTAGAGATGTTTCCAGGGAATAAAACTGTGAAAAGCATGAAGGCCCTTGGCTGGATTGTTTAGGAATGCAGGGAGATAGACAGAAGATGATGCAGATGGGAGATGATACAGATGGCAACAACTGTTGTGACCTTTAAAAGGGTCCTCCCAGGGGCTTCACTGTTCTAGCTGTCCGTTTTCTAAGGGGAAGTTCCTGTCAGATGGGATTTCTCCACTGTGGAGATTTAAGCTCCTGAGGGAATCCACATGGAGGAGAAATCCCAAAAGATTAGCAGAACAGTTCAAAGGATTGTATATTTTAGGAAGGAACATCTGGCCGCTTTGTTTACTCCACAAGGGAGAAAAGTGCAACGCTCCATTTGATAAATTCAGCTACGATAAGGAAATGTGGAACATGACAGTGTCATGCAAAATCATTAAGTAAATTCTGGGAATTTAATTAGATGTCTCTGCGGATGTAGACTAAATATCCTTAGTTCCTTGAAACATAGAATGTTCATTCCTTACTTTATTAGCTGTGCACAGAGGGCGGAGGTGAGTAATGCTTTGTGGATGTGCCACCGTTTCAAAAGAACACAGAGCTGGCATAAAACGCCGTGCAAGCTGCAGGATTCAGATTCCAGAAAATCTTTGCTTTGATTTTTCAAAAGCAAGCCTTTGACTTCTGTAGCTGAAAAGATAGCCTTGGAGGCCTGAATTCTTTCAGTGCAGGACACAGATGATTGTACTGTTTCACAGGTCACAAGGGTCATATGTGGCGATGGATGGCCAGCAAAATCTGTCAGCTCGGAGTGGCCGCTGGCCAAGGTCCTGAATCAAACAGGTAGGTATCTGTGCTACTGTGTCCTCCCACTCACACCCAGCGGCTCTCAAATCCTGCGAGATATTTCCACCATCTGGAAATATCTCAGGAGGACTTCTAGGGGGACTGATAGCAAGATGAAATCCACTCCCATACTCTGGAAAGGAGACGTGTCTTTCAAATAAGCGGCAACCATTGGACTTGAAGTGTTTAAGTGAGTGGTTTAAGTGAGACACACTGAGCCTGTTCCCCCACCCCACCACAAGCTGATTTCTTAACAGTGATAGAAAGGGTGTATGTGTCTTCAAGTCACCTATCAGGTTACAGGTGGAATTTCATAGGGTTTTCTTAGGCAAGGAACACTCGGAGGTGGTTTTGCCAATTCCTTCTTCTGAAATATGGTCTACAGCACCTGGGATTTTTTGGCAGTCTCCCACTCAAAGGCTGACCTTGTTTAGCTTCCAGGATCTGATGTCTTGAGGGTATTAGGCAAGGCTAGCAGGAGCATACTTTCTAACATTTCACATACGAAAACTAGGACACATGTGGCCAAGCAACTTCAGAGTTTGGTCAAGTTGGGAAAAGGTATTAACGGGGAAAAACACACAAGCTGGGAGAGGGTATAACAGTTTGCTTTTGCCTCAGCTGACTGGAAAGGGCGAGAGTCTTTCCCCCCTCCACTCTCTTGAGTTAACTGAGTGCCAACTGCTTTTGCAATTTGAACACAATTTGCAGCAACTGAAGTAGGCTGAGAACAAAGGGGGAGAGTGGTGGGCGAGAGAGAAACTTGGACATTTTAAAAGGCAGCTGAAGAAGTAGGACAGAGGATTAACTGGGACTGCCTCTCCCAAATTAGGACATTTTGTGGGGGAATAGTACTGCAGCACTCTGCAAACTGGTAAGTGGAAAGACATCGGCTGTGGATCCTGGAAGCTCAGTGCCAATCCCAGTTGTGATCCTAACAGTTAAGCAGTATAAATCTAGCTATTAGACTTAGTGGAAGGCAGTGTCTTGTGTTGCTGTATTAACAGTGGACTTCAGATAAAAGAAGAGCTACTTACAGAGCCAAAGAATTAGTTGCTGCTAAAAGGATTGATGGGTCTGGTAAGGTGAAGGAGAACTGTGCCTGCTGATTCCACTCACATTGAGGAAATCTGGTAATGCTTCTCGGCTCCAATCTACGTTGGTTCCATCATTTCACAGAATCTAGAGCTGAAAGAGACCCCCGAAGGCCATCCAGTCCAACCCCCTTCTGCCGTGGAAAACACAACCAAAGCACTCTTGACAGATGGTCATCCAGCCTCTGTTTAAAAGCCTCCAAAGAAGGAGGCACCACCTCACTCCCAGGCAGCAGTGGATTCCACTGTTGAACTGCTCTTTCTGTCAAGAAATTCTCCCTAATGTTTAGATGGAATCCCTTCTCCTGAAGTTTGAATCTGTTGCTTGGTGTCCTGGTCTGTGGAGCAGCAGAAACAAGTTTGCCCCATCTTCCATATGACAGCCTTCGAAATATTAAAACTAGGCTATCATGCCCACTTCTTAGCCTCCTCTTCTTCACTTTTAACTTCTTCTTCCTAGCTCCCCAAGCCACTCCTTTTAGGGCATGGTTTCGAAGACTTTTACCATTTTGGTTGCCCTCCTCTGGACACGTTCCAGCTTGTCAATATCCTTGTTGAATCATTGTGCCCAGAACCGGACACAGTATTATTCCAGCTGAGGTCTGACCAAAGCAGAATAGGGTGGAACATTACTTCCCTTGACCTAGACTCTATACTCCTGTTCATGCAGCCTAGAATTGCACTGGCTTTTTTAGCTGCCACATCACACTGTTGGCTCATGTCATACAGAGGAGCAAAGAAGATCAGCCATAGAAAAAATTCAGCAGCATTCCATTCCAAAATTGCCAGCAGGACCAGCATTGTTCTTGATGCGTTGTCATCTGAAGATAAGGCCATTATCCATTCTCCAAAACAGCCACCCATGCCAGTGTGAAGGCAGTCCCCCCATGTGTCATCTTTAAGGCGGTCCTTGTACATCTTTGTGCAGTCGTTACACTGCTTAAACAGGGCATGGATCCTGCAAAAGACACCCTCCAATCGCAGAGTCTGAATTTCCAACCTGAACTAGGCATGTGAGTCCATCGCTAGGAAAAGAAGTCGAGGGAGAAGGAGCCCTGGCAGCAGGCAGCCTCTTCATGGTGCGGGGGACAGAGCATATGTTCTCCTCTGTCCGGCCAGTGTTCTGCATTTCTGCTGGAACAGCTGCAGGAGTTTCTGTAGGAAAACCTTCACAGGCTTTTCAGGATGGGAATGACAAGGAAGGCAGGTGGTAGAGTCGGGCTTGCTCCGGTTCTCCCTTCGCCATTGCTCTCTCGATTGGTGCAAGCGCAAAATGAGCCGGGAGAAGATCTTTGTGTGTTCTTCGTGTTCCTCCTGGATCACTTGCAATTCCATGGTGAAGCAGTCGAGGTTTTCGGCGTAGCAGACCTATGAAACACCGGGTGGCATTGGGTGAAGAAAGGTGAAATACCACTGATGTTCTACAAGGTTGTAGATATTATATTATATGCATACAGGGCTGTAGATTCTATATCGGCTAACTAACCTCTCCTGGCCTGATCCCCCCCCTCCCCAAATCTGATGGAAATGCCATTCACTGGCAGAATAGACATCTTTCTCTCTGTGCCACTCGTGCCCTGTAGAGTAGATTAGAGGAGAGGGCTACTATCATGGAAATACAGTTAGCCCCCCCACATTCGCAGGAGACGTGACTTAGCTGATGCTGTGTACTGGCCATCTTTTAGAGGAAGAGAAGGGCCCTCAGCGTGGTAGCTCTCTGCTTGAGTTTCGGTGGCTGGTATTTATTTATTTTCTGGATTTGTCTAGAAACATATGTTCCTCATTCTCACGGAACAAAGTGTTCTCAGAGAATTAAGCGCGCACACGCACACACACACACACTGCCTCATATCCAACAACAAGGCTATTTTTTTTTCTTTTTGGGTTTTATAAAGTAGATTGTATTGTGTGTCTGTGGTTTGTTTGTTTAGTTAAATAATGGCATCTTTTATTACTTCTGTTAACCCCCTTCCGGATAATTGTTCTTTTTTTTGGAAGGGTAGGGTGAACATCTTTTAACCACAGTTCCTCCACGTGTCACCCTTCAGATGTGTCGGACTATGGCCATTTCCGCACTGGCCTGTCATAGCGCGATGATTCCACTTTCAACCTCCTCTGGAATCCTGGGGTTTGCAGTTTCGGGAGGGGCCGGCTGGCCCCTCCCGAAACTGCAAACCCCAGGATTCCAGAGGAGGTTGAAAGTGGAATCATCGCGCTATGACAGGCTAGTGCAGAAATGGCCTACAACTCCCACCGTGTCAGCCGTGCTGGTTAGGGACTTGGAGAGTTATAATTCAGCGCATCTGGAGCACACCGTGTTGAGGAAGGCTGACCGAAGCCAACAGCGTGGAAAGCCAATTTTGGGAGCAGATTGTGCCAGTGAACCTTCTTACTGCGCATAACAGCTGGAGGTGATACATACGGTGATATCTTGCGGCGTGTACAATGTTCCGTCGCCACTGGAATTGCCCTAGAAGGAGATATGAAAAAATTAGGGCTATCATTGCAGAATCATTCCAACCCCTGAGGCTTACGAGCCAAAATCTGAAATCTAGGAATGGCCCCTGGTGATGTTATCAAGTGTTACGTATTAAATACCAGCCACAGTTGCTCAGGGGCAGAGTATTGTATGGTGGGTTGAGCGCTGGATTAGGATATTTGGAGACCAGGGTTTGAATTTCCGTTCGGCCACGGAAACCTACCGGGTGGCCTTGGGCACGTCATGTTCTTTCAGCCTCAAAGGAAAGCAAGGGCAATCCTTCTCTGTACAAATTTTACTGTACACAGGAAGGAACCCTGGAAGGAAATCGGAGGGGGATGAGAAGGTGTTATTCACTGTTTTCCCACTTTTGCAAGGTTTCTGAGTCCGAAACATTCATGAGAGTGTAGAAATACAGTTAAGACATCACAAGAGAAGGGGCAAAGTGACATAAGTCATGCGAACACGAGAGCTCATGTGAGAGTTCTTCATGTGAAAGATTTTCATCATCCTACACTCTGCAATGTTAGAAATTAGAGGACTGAAAACAAAATCGTTCGTGAAAGGGGAAATAATTCTTCTTAGGATCAGCCATGCCCTCACTTTGCTATTATACCGTAGTCACCATAAGCTGAAAACTGACCTGACAGCGAGTATCAAAATATGCAAAATGTCCCCCTGGGTGAATTTTTTGAAAAATCATTTATATTAATTTTAATACAAACTAATTCACACCCGCAGGGGGGAAAAAAAGAAAAATGCTAGAAGTAATATACATGTATAACTAAGTTCAACTAAATTAAATTAAAACTAAGACGCAACACTAGAATGCATTACTGAAACACTGTTACCATAAATACAATCTAACTATGTTAACTAACTAAAACACAAAAGAACTCAGATCCTCCCCCAAAAACTGTAAAAAAGAAAAAAGAAAAAAAAAAACAATTAATAGAAGGCGTTATTCTACCGTTATAGATCTGACTAAATTCAGCTTACTGGAATTACTAATGACCGTAGCCACACACAGTTACATTGTAAGGTTAGTCATTGCTAGAAAAAGAAAAAGAAAAAATCCATCAGCGGCTTTCTAGTTTTCTTCAGAAATCTTCCGTTGATTGATGTTTTAAAATCCACATCAGTTTTGCTACTTGGGTGAATTCTTTCGAATTAGGAGAGTCTGGTGACATGTTGCTTTAATCATACCAACTCTAACACGATTTTAATCGCGGCAAAAATGAACGCAAGCCAAGTTCATGATTCTAAACTCCCTTAGGAAGGTGAAGAAAGAACGAGAACGCTGGAGGAGAAGAGATTCAAGGAAAACAAGAAATCAAGGAGCAGCTGTTCCAGTTTTCTTTCTTCTGCTTATCATGTCTTGTACCACAATTTTTAAAAGTCTAATGCTGATTCTGATCTTCCCGTATTTGGGTGATATAGCCAAAATTACTCCACCCGCCCGCCCACCAGAGCTGTTTAATTGACAGTAAGTTGTGGGTGGTTTCTGTAATTGGTTTGCTCAAATCCTAAGCTTTAATGAAATGACCACTGCGTGTATTTCTTCAATTTCATTCTGCTCTGACACTGTTGCTTGCAGAAGGTTACGGGGAGAGGATCAAGGCATGGCCCTCAATAAGAATTCTGCCCCTTTGCATGAAATCTTTCTTCCGTCCACAAACCCCTAGTATTTCCACTTCCTTTAACACTTCAGAAAAGCATTTAGAAAAAAAAGCAAAGGAGCAGACAAAGATCCCAAGGGAACGCAAACGCAGCAGATGTGACCACAGGAGCAAGACTGTTGTATGTGCAAAGATGGAAGAATTCAACAGTATCCGCTATGGAGGAACGGTTGCTGAAACCAGCAGATTTAGTGGAAGTGGACCAATTGTCTGGTTTGATTACTGAAAAGTCATTAGTGACTTTCTTTAAAGACCAGAAACTCCTTACAGATTTTTTGGGGGGAAAAAAAAGAAAAAAAAAGAAAGAAAATGACTTGGTAACTTATGGGTTTGATGGTTAGAAAGATTAGGGCATCCAAAGAAGGGAACATGCTGTAATTCTGGAGAGGCAGGTATGAATAACTATGTGTGTGTATGTGTGTGTGTGTGTACGTATTTGTGTGTGTGTGTGTGTGTGTGTATACATAAAACACCACTGAAAGGAAGATTGGAAATCGCTTTTTCCTTCTTCTTTTCCCTTTTTCTATTTTCTGTTCTGCATTTTTTATTTTTTTAAATTTTGTTGTATTTTATTTTTCTATCTTTTCTTTCTTTTTCACTTTCTGTAATTCTTACCGTATTTTTTATGAAAAATTCTTCATCAAATTTTAAAAAAAAAAATGGAAGAACTCTAGGTGTGAATGATTTTTAATGTTTCCCTCTCTGCAAAGCTAGAAATTGAAGAGATGAAGGAAAATATCATTGGGGGGCATCAGATTTTTTATTTGGGGCCCAATGCCTTCATTTTGCCCCAACCCATAGCTTCCTTCCTATAGCCAATACTTTTGTTTCCTCTACATAAGAGGTGAGGAAAGGGTAGTCCTGGGACCTTCCGAGGGTGTCTTTTTATAGTCCTTGACCCCCTCTGAGTGCCCTTCTTCTGAACAATCCAAGTCCTTGTGTCTTATATATAGGCCTTCTCTCAAACCTCAGCCCATCTCTCTTACCAGTGGGCTGGGTTTCTCTCCTACAGAGCCGCTTTGGTTACATGGCAACCTGTTGCTAGGGCTGCCCTGCCACTCGGGCTAGCCAACCCCCCCTCCCAGGCTCCATCACACTCCCTTACAACGTCCACTTACCAGGCGATGCATTATGGTTTTCAGAAGCCCAATGGACTCTGCTGGACACAGGTGTGGCCAGCCGGTGCCCGAGATGCCCATGAGTGACATGGCCAAGAGGAGGTTGCAGAGGCCCTGGGAGGCCGAAGGATGTGGCATTTCTCCACCGTTGGGCATCGTGCCACGCTGGCAAAGCACTGCATGTATAGCCACATTGTTAGATGTTTTTGGAGTTTCCTAAAATAAGCAGAAATTGCCGAGAAAACAAAAGCAAACAAGCAAAAAGACCACCGGCTTTGCTTATCAGAACACCGAACCTCATGTTCCTAGGTGAGCTATTCTGTTCTGAAAGCCAAGAGCTTGGAAAAGTTACTTGTTTGGAGGACAACTCCCAAAACTCTCCCCAGGGAGCAGAGCTATTGGGATTCGGGGGAGTTGTACCGAAACCTGACCTCTTTCCAAGCTGTGTTCAAAAATCTGCTGCTTCCCCAATATGTATCTCTGTGTAACAAATTCCTAGCAACACTTCTCGGATTCTTCGGCTTTCCTAAATCTTCTGTCCTGTTGCTCATCTTTTTCCCTTCAGATTGAAATCGGGTTAATACCACACACCCATCCAAGGAGTTTTGGAGATCGTATGATGCTCCCTGTTCAGGCTTTTTAATCCAATAGTCAACGGCACCCTTACAAAGAGGTCACAGCTCACAGAGGTCTGTGGGGAATGTCACCTTGATAATTACATTAGTTTTAACTGGTTCAATCTGAAGTGTCAATGCAACTTTTGGAGGTCAGGATTTCTTCTTTAAAAATAAGTGCTGACTCTAACCAGATTCTTTCTCCTTGAAATCAGCCCCCACCCAATAGAAAAGAGAAAAGGTAGAGTTGCTTTCCCTGTTCCCTCTGATTTTGGTCTTTTAAATGCTTTGACTGTCCTCAATTTACCTTGGATCTGAGCTGCAAACAGGGAGTAGACCTCCTGAAATGGCTCCCTAAGCCATCTGTTGCCTTTGCCACTTTTCCTCAGAATAGTTTCCAAGTCCACGATGATGCTTTTGGAGGGCAGCCGGGTAAACATCTGGCGACAGATGTGAAGCCTCTTAAGAACCCCTTGACATGAACTCCCCTTTTCAGTGCTCTCCCTGTCACACAGAAGGAAGGATTTCTGTCCTGATCATGAAAAGGAGAATATTTTGAGTCTTTCAATTGATTTTTGGTGCACTGTGAATGTGGAAAGACTTACGTCAACCGGGCATTCTTGCCAAAGCGAGGGCTGTTCGACAGACCGGAGTCTAACCCTTAATGTAGCCCCAAGTCCCCGAATCTTCCCCTTCCTCATTTATTGCTCTAGCCGCGGGCTGCATGGTATATCCACACTGGTTGGATATCACCTTAACCGCCGTGATCCTGTCCTATGTAATCCTGGGATTTATAGTTTGGTGGCAGGGTTAGAATTCTCCTTGGACTAACTGACGGTTTTTTGAAAGATTGGAAACTGTTTAATGGGCTTTTTGAGTAGTAAGAAATCTAACAGTGCAATAATTTCCGAACGGGGCCACCGTTTATTCTAGTAGGATTACCTAATTGGATCTGTAGTGGTACATTTATATATATTTTTTCTCTTTCTTTCATTACAGCAACAGTTCTTAATCTGGGGTCTGTGGACCTTGATGTCTTCACACGGGGTCTGCGAAGGCTTGAAGAAATGCTTGCGGCCAAAATGGAAAGAGAGAAAGAAAGGAAGGAAGGAAGACAAATTTGTACAAAATCATTCCAGTACAAATATTATAACAGGAGTGTGTGCCTATACTTGTCTCTCCCTTCTCTCTAAATTTGTAGAACGTTGATGAACAACTTGAAATAAATATTTGATGGCACTTTAGGGCTTTAAATGTGAGTTAAGTTTTGGTGATCTGCAGCAAGAAAAAGGGTCCATGGTGAAGAAAAGATTAAGAACCACTGCATTACAGGTCGGCCGGTGGGAGGGGACAGGGTTTTACAGGTTAGCATTTAGTATTTTAGTTATTATTATTCAGTGTTTTAGTTTAGTATTACTAACATTATGTTCTGTTTAGAGTTTTTTAGGGTTTTTTTTTCTTTTTTTTGAACATGTATTTTTTTGATTGCATCTGTGATTTCAACTGTGAATTTGACTGTTTGTTTGTCTGTTTTAAATAATCTTTAAAAAAAATTCTCCTTGGTCACAAGGAATGAAGGCTATCTTCTGGTAGGAAAACAACCCCTCCAACCCACACAGGGTAATGCATTTAAGAGACTATGTTTTTTGAAATCAGTGTCTAAAATATTATGCTATATACTGTAGAGAAATTGGTCATCTTATTAATTTTCCAGAAGAATTCACTCCCTTTCTCTGGAAGCACCCAGTACTGTTAGGCAAGGGAGTCATTTTTCTTTTTTCTTCTTTTTTGGAAAACATTTTCTATATTATTTGCTTTAGTTAATAATTACTAATTTAGCATTTAAAATTTTGGATGATTGCTCCTACTAAATATTTAATTTTTATACACACACGCATGTGTATATTTTCAGGGTTTTTTGCAACCTTTTTTTTCTTCTGGGACACTGCTTTTCACCTTCTTCTTTCTTATATACTGTATTTTACTATATAATTTGTATATATGGCTTTTGATGAACACTTCTTTTTACTTAAAACAGTAAATAAATACATAAATAAAAAAATAAAAGAGAGACTGTTTTTCTATCCATCATGTGGTCTGTCAGTCACAGCCAGCTGTCCTGTGAAGGATCACATCTCAAAGGCTTGTTTTGGCAGGTTTTTAAAGAGAAATCAAGAATTCCATTTTGGATAGGAGACAATATCCTTAAGTCAAAAGAAAGCTGTAGTTTTCCCACTCCTTCTGAGATACACCTGCCTCTGTGAAGTGACATTCTTGGCTTTGGTTTGCCATAAAACTTCAAATTAGGAACCATGTTGCTCTTTTTTACTTGAATTATGGTCCTTTTTTTCTTTATTTTTTTCCTTTTGAAAAGTTTGTGTTTTTAGCTGGTTTTAATTTTTGGATCACTTAATTACTTTTCAACATTTGGATCTGATGAGTTTTTAAAAACATGCTTGTTTTAAAAATTGTAAGGCATGTTGACTCCTGAAGTTGTTATAATAACAACAAAGATGGTCACTACCTGTCTCTTGTGTTCTGTCTACTTATTTATGTCTCTCTGTATATACCTTGAGACCCAGCGTGACGTAACGGTCTGAATGTTGGACTATGACCCTGGAGATCAGGATTCAATTCTGCACTCAGCCGAGGAAACGCGCTGGGTGACCTTGGATGTGTCACACACTCTCAGCCCCAGAAAATCCTGTGATAGGTCCCCCAATAACTCAGAAATGACTTGAAGGCACACAACAACAATTTATACCCTAAAGGCAACAGATCCTGTCTGATCTTGGAAGCTAAGCAGGGTCAGCCCTGGCTAGTACTTGGGTGGGAGACCACTAACAAATTCCAGGTGCTGCAGGTTATATTCTAGAAGAAGGAATTGGCAAAAACCACGTCAGAGTATTCATTGCTTAAGAAAACCCTATGATGTTCTTGGGTTTGCCGTAAGTCAACAGGCAACTTGAAGGCACAGATAGACAGGTTTATAAAACACCTGTTGAGAAACAACAGAATTCCACGGAATTCCTCTTCTTGATCCTCTCTTCTTTTGCTTCAAGTCGGAAGGGTAAGACTGGGGGAGAAAAAAACCTCTAGAAGGAGCAGTGCTTGTTTCGAAAATTTGCTGTCTCTGACTGCTAAAAAAAAAAGAGGAATTACAAATTCCTCATTCATTCCCCCCGGCAACATCTCCCAAAGTCACCAGAAATTCATCACCCCCGTTTTCTTCTCTCCTGCCCCATAACCCAAAAGTGTAGGAAAAAAAACCCTCATCTAGCAGAGACTCTATGAAACTGTTCAAGGAGTAGCATCCATAACATGAAACCTCTGCTAATCTTTCATTTCACAGCCGAAAGATTTTAACGGCCCGTTCGGACAGGTTCGTCCCTTATCAGCTTCCTTCAACCTGGACTGCTTGCTCCCTTGTGCAATGTTTCTTTTCTTCATTCCTTGCACTTGGCCCCTTTCCTTCCTAAGCCAAGTACTTGTCAGTTAGATGACCACGAGCTGTTTGTTTGCTTGCTTCCTCGCTTACAAGTGGATATTTGACCAGCTGACGTTTGCAGAGCTAACTGCAGCTTTTCACTGTTGAAAAATATGTGCCTTCTTGACGAAGCCAACACATAGCTTCCATGCTCTGGCACATGAGGGTCTGGTTTGCACCCAGCTCTTTTGCAAGTGGCTGCAAGGACTCATCGTGGGTAGACTTGGGGAATAGAGGGGTCTCTCTTACCGGACGGGGGGGGGGGGGACTGATGCTGATTTGCAGGCAAGCACTTTTTCTGAGAAAAGACCCAGCGTGGCGTAGTGCTTTGACTACAACCTTCGAGACCAGGGTTCAATTCCCTACTCGGCCAAGGAATCCCACTGGGTGACACAAGTCTCAGCCCCAGAAAGCCTCATGATAGATTTGCCTCAGAAATGACACTCAGAAATGACCTGAAGGCAAACAAACAACAGTAACAATTCTTTCTGGGGTGTCTTTCTCTTCTTCCACACTCAACGCTCAGAAACATGCCCAAGTCCCCAGTGCATTTGGTCGCTCCGCCTGGGAAATAGTTAGCACACATCCTGCTTATAAGGTCAAGCTCTTAGTTGCTACAAGAAGCATCTGTTTGACCTACCTGCTGGATTGGAGTTGTTTCAGCTGTCTTCTTGCCCGTGGGAAACGCAGTTCGCATGCAAAGTCAAGCTCTCCAGCATTATCCCTGTTTGCCAGGCCAGAGGTACTATCTGATGTTCTTTTCTCACCCTTCTGTTGGTCTTGGTCTTGTTCACATCTGGCACACTACCGTCAGTGTTGCATGCACACTCCGGATACTCCACTCTTTGCCACACCTCTCTTGCTTCGGGATAGTTGTCTGGCATGAAAAACAAGTGGCTGATTCCCAGACTACGTACTGGCTGTCCCGTCAAACCACCAATGGCTGCCAATGCAATCATTCGGCTTTCCTGCCAGCAAACAGATTTGCTTTACAACTCATCTCTGATCTCAAAGGCGGTTTTCCTAATAAGAACTGAGTCACTGTGAGAATAAAAGGGGAAGATGTCCAATGTGAGAGCAAACACTGGAGACTCTTGGCACCTTTTCTCATAGGGAACTGGCTGATGGTGTCTTTTTGTTACATTACGCCTGTGCGGGGGCTGGAGAAGACGGAGAGGTTCTTTCCACCAAGGTGGCTTGAAAGTGATGGCATGGGTTTGGTCCACCTAGAAATGACAAACTGGCTCTCCAAATAATTATTCCATTTCAGGCACGGCGGGTATTTAAAAAAAAAATTTTTAAAATAAAGAAGTGCTGGACCTATATAAAATCTTCCTGCAAGTTCAACGGTACTCTTTATCTCTCTATTGATATCCACCCCCCAGCACCAATTATGTAAAGGCCCTGTCACACTACACTGTTATAGCTCTATTATTCCACTGTCATTGGATGAAGCAATGACAGTTAAAGTGGCATCAAAACAATCTGTGAAAGAGACCTGTGAAACTCTCCTTGAGGGAGGTTAGGTTGGAAGCCTAGAATCGCACCAAAAGCCTTATCTGCTCCAACACACAGAAAACCAAAAGCTTCCTTAATTAAAAATGTCTTTTCCTGCTGGAGGAAAGGCAGCAAGGAGGGGGCCACCTGGATCTACCAGGGAAAGGAGTCCCATAAACTTGGGAGCAGCCACCAAGAAAGCTCACGAATGTGCAAGGGCAACTTTTAAAAAAATAAATAAAAGAAAGCTAAGTGTCATTCTAATCTTTGTTTTCTCGAAATATTATTAAGAAATTGATCATGCTGAAGCTTCATAGGACTAAGAAATGCACAAGGTTGCTAAATTGAAACCGTCGGCTGAAAAGACCAAAGGAGAATGTTGGGAATAAGGGACCCTTGATAGATGGGATAAGAGTCAACACTCAGCTCGTAATCAGAGGCTGTTAGGCATACTTTTTGGTCAGAAAAGTGGAAAAATGAGTGGCAGTGTCTTTCGACAAACGGAAAGGCTTGGATGCGAGGAGGCAGGTGGAAACGTCACCATGGGCCCAATCCATTGGGAAGTTCTCTTGTCCTGGCTCCTTGAATTAATGGGAATAGCACCAGGCTCCATATTACATTTCAATGGAGGGACTGGACTCTGTGGTATTGAAAGTCTCAAATGCAGGGTAGAAAAGAGGTTGATTCAAGGGCTGTTGGACTCTCCCACGTCAACACTGAAACCATTTCCGCCCTGTATTGAGTGCTATTATTCCAGTTTCAACATCCTCTGGAATCCTGGGATTTGCAGTTTAGGGAGGGGCATTTAGAATTCTCAGCTAGAGAGCTCTTTGGTCTCAGAAAACTACAAACCCCAGAATTCCACAGGAGGTTGAAAGTGGAATAATAGCTCCATAACAGTGTAGGATGGAAAGGCCCTGAGTTCAAAATGCAAAAGTGTTTTGCACTTTATTTTTTGAGAGGAAGAGAGGGAGCAGAATCTTGCCCTTCCCAGTAGTCTTGGGCCAAAGCAATGGCCTGAGAGGGGAAAAAAATCTGCTATAGGTCTTCCTCAAAGCTTTAAGAGATCTCTCCAATGTCCTGAACCCTAATCCTAGCTACATTCAGCACCTTGGACAGTTCTTTGAAAGTCTGAAATAAAATGCAGCCATTTAAGACCTCAGATGGTGAGGATCCTCTAAATTCAAAAGTGCAAAAATCAAATATTCCCCTGTCTAAAGTTCTGTTAGAAATATACATTTTCTTGGTAATTCCATGGGACATCTTAAATATGTCAGTTTAAGACCTCAATATAGGGGAGCAGCACAGTGGCTTCTGTGCACCAGCTGGGACGGGCTGATAGGCACTGGTAGAGACTGATGCTTACAGCAACACCCTTGTCGGTGTTGTGTTATGCATCTTCACAGTTTGCTAACAGAGGCCAGAGTACCTCTGCTACATAGCTAAGTAGCGTAAACCATGACAGAGAATTCCAACCAAGGTTTTTTTCATAGTGCTTGTGTTCTCTTCCAGTTTAGATGTTTGCTGTCCTGTTTTATGCTGCTTGGTTTCACATACTGACACCATACTTATGGAATAATCTTTATTATTGCATTCAAAATCAGTGAACATGCATATACCGTTGCCTACGAGAGCAGAAAGGACAAGAAAGCATGCGTTTGTTTTTTGGTGATGCACCCATGTGCTGCAACACCTGGTGTTATCTCGAAAGAAGTTTTCCTTACTCGAGGAAGAATGCTTCTTTTAAGATGGAAAGAAATGCTTTCAATGAATTAATCTTAGTATTCAGTTAGACCTTGCAGCAACGTTAAAGGTTGAACATCTACATCTGAAAGAAAATTGCTGTGAGAATATGCTGGAATCAAAATAATTCATGGGAAAACAAGAGTATATATTTTTGAAACGCAACCTAAGTCACAAAACCAAATCATATTACAAAAGTGCATACAAAAAGCAAGATGCAAGGAAAGGAATAGAACCACTGCAGAGTTGGTTATCCTTTTAGAAGGTTCCTGTCTGCTCAGAGCTGATATATGAAGGTGCAAAAGGATACCTTACCCTTAAAAGAATAATATATCAACAGAACCTGGGACTTCCTGAATGCATGCAACACAGGCAGGTTCTGCCACTGAGCTGTGATCTTTGAAACGTAGGCTCCACAAGGTGTGCCCTAAGTTCTTTTGCAACATTGCAAAGAATGCTGGAAGCCACTGCATGCAGCTAGGGGCAGGGGACTAGGCCTGGAAGCAATGGTGAAATTGGCACCCCAAGTGAAGCAAGCCGCAAGTCCTGCTCAACTGATCAGGCAAGACCAGAAACCCAGGCTTTCCTTGTATCAAAGACTGGAAAAGTTACTTGTTTGGAATGCAACTCCCAGAATCCCCCAAACTCCAGCTGGTGTTTCACTTGGCCTTTCTCCCCACTAGACCTGAAGAGAAGCTGCAGAATTGAACACTCATTGTCCTGGGTAGCTTGCTAAGGAAGATTTCCCGCATTCAGATGCCAAAGTCCTATTCCCTCTGCTCACACACTGTTGTGCTTCTGCCTCCATGATGTTGCAAGGAATGCTAGTGAGGTACTTTCTGTGGACTGTGAGAAGTTTTTTTTTGAGGGAGTGTGTGTCTTGGGCCAGCTCAAATTTCAAGAGTCCCCAACAATGACCTTTGAAAGCAGTTCAAGAAAACATCACGAAGTGTCCCCTTGAACTGGATGGATTTTGCATAGGAAGGTTAGTATTTTACTGAATAGATGGGAAAGGAAAATGGTTGAATACAGTTGTACTGGGAGTATACTGCAATGTGGCAAGGGAAACTGAAGCAGTCACTAGCCAAGTGCTGCAGGAGGCCAGCAAAATCCTCCAGAAATGCTAAATGGTACGTTGGCAGCATGTACTCTGTTGCCGCACAACCCTTTTCAAACATTACCTCTTTATCAACAACATTTGGTACCAGAAGAGGCAGAAATAACAGAATAGGGAGAAGTTCGTGAGCCAAGGAAAAGATGAGCAGACCAACATATTTCAGCAACCTTTCCATCCAAACTAACAATCTGCACTCTGTGAAAGGAAACAACCAGGCTAGGGAAGCCTTGTTTTTGAATATTTCAAACCTTCAAGAGATCATCTGAAAGCTTATTCTAAAATGGACTGCTTTTCACAGGCCTCCATCTTTCTTATGATTTCCATTTTGGTGGCCAAATTTCCAGACCTATGAATTTTTGTAAAAAGTGCCGGGGTAGCGGGTGAGGCAGGGTTACCCACTCTCCCCTCTTCTGTCTGTTTTGTTGTTTGTGCATGCCCAGTAAGGGATTTGGAGTGAGCTGCTGTTGACCTTGCCTGTTGGAGGCAAGCACACATGGCTGTAGTAGTATTCGGCCTGAGCAGAACCCTTCTCTCGCCCAGCTCAAGCACTGATTTCAGGGATGCTGCTTCAATCTAAGGCCAACAGTCTGTGCTTCTCCAGCCCTCCCTTCGCCTTCCTCCTAATGCTGATGCTGCTAAAAAACTTCCCAGCTAGACAGAAGACAAGGAGGAAAAGAGGGGCATAAAAAGTCTTTGTAAAGAAGAAGCTTCTTTATCAGCAGCTTCGTTAACTGTGTATGCCTGTACAGTTATATATCCATATATAAATATCTTTAGTTATAGAGCAAGGTGCAGTCCAAGAACCACACAGAGACTCCAGCCCCCTTTTTAATGGTTCTCTCAAGACCTCTCTAAAATCCTTCCACTTCCGAATTCTTTTAAGGAAAAAAAAAACCCATAAAATGCACAAAAGGAGTGGATTTACTTAAGAAAAAATAAACTCCTGAAAACCGTACACTCCTTAAAATGCTTCCAAAAACCTGGAAGCCACAACTGGACCTACCCCCCACTTCTGTGATGAATGCATACTATACGGGTGTGTAGTCCCCATTTTAAGAAGGCCAGATATTAAATTCCTCACCCCAGATTCTTCTGCAAACCCCTAGTTTTTGCAGAGATGATATCATTGCAAACAACTCTGCGTAGCACAGAATTGCCCCTGGGCAAAAAAATACACAAGGGTTTTAAAAGCCCGGACGATCCTCTGATAAGCCACTTTGAGGGTGGAGTCCGCTTGTTGAACTTTCTTTGGAGTGGATTCAAGTCTCGGCTACCCTCAAGGATAAGTGTTAGTTCATCCCGGTCATCTTCTGTTCTCTGTAGAAGCCTCTCCGCATGGTGGCCACCAGGTATTTGAACAAACTCTGGAGTGGCAGAGAAGAAAAGAAACAGTACATTTTTACTGCTATGAACCCTGTTAAACAGTATATGGAGAGGATCAAGCTACATTGAGGAACAGAAACAGAACTGCGAGCCAAAAAAGGTAAGGTGGGACATTGCATCTGTTCCAAAGGCATCAGTATCTGTCATTTTGCATTAAATGGGACGTTTGCTGCCTCACCGCCTGCTGTAGATAAACAGCTGCGGATGTGGCCGGACTGCAGGTGCGAGGAAATCAAATGGCTGAATGCTGTTCTTTTCTTTCCTTTTTTTTTTAAATAGCAAACAACACCCAGAGCTGGAGAAGACAATTTTTTTGGACTACAACTCTCAGAATCCCCCAGCCAGCATTCTAGATTTCTTCCAAGGAAAGTTTGCCCTGGCTCTCCCCTGAGGCTGAGAGAGTGTGACTTGCCCAAGGCCACCCAGTGGGTTTCCATGGCTGACCAGAGATTTGAACCCTGGATTCCCACAATACTAGTTCAACACTCAGACCTCTATGCCATGCTGGCTCTCAGAGTTATGGCCATGGTCTCCTCAGGTTTTCTTGGCAATATTTATTCAGGAGATACTTGTGTTTGCTTTCTTCTTAGGCTGAGAGAGAATGTGACTTTCCCAAGGCCATCCAGTGGGTTTCCATGGGTGGTCAGGGGTTCGAATCCTGGCCTCCTGGGTTGTAGCCCAGCTTTAAGACCATTGCAACATACAGTCCCTATTTGCAAGCCATAGACAGCTTCATTTAAATTAGGACTAAAAGCAACTGATGGCTTATATATCTATGGCACAGTAAATCTTCCAGCATTCAGTCTGAACTGTTAAAAGGGCTATCCTACCCCACGCCAATAGGAGATTGTACTCTGGATAGCATGTATAAAGTTCGGACTAAAATCTGGAGTAGATTTATATACACACATGCACACTTTTTGACACAGAAGCCACAAATGAATGCTGAAATAATCCCAGAATCCACAGGCTGGCACCAAACCTTTCTTAGCACCAACTACAATGCCCCCAAGGTGGGCAAACTTTCGGGTCCTCATGAACGTTGTGAAATTTTAGCTAGTCCTTTTAAAAAGTACCATGGCCAGCCTGTGGCTTTTGCTTTTCTTCTGTTCTTGTAGATTCCTTTCTTTATTATAATGAGAGGAACAAACAGAAGAAGCAATGAATAAAGAGGCAAAAATACAAGTTTTTTTTTTTTAAAAAAAACCCAAACAGTAGCAGATAACAAAACACAGTGGGATATAAAACCAAATTAAAACCATCACCCCGAGCAGGATAGAAAGGCAAAGGTTGGATGAAAAAGTGGGAAAAGAAATGTTAGGAGAGGTTTACAGGGCTATGCAGCAAACAGACCTGAAGCCTGCCAATGTCTTGCTCTTCCAGCAGACAGGGACAGACATAACAAGACATTGTGAGGCTCCCAGAACCCTTCCTGAGAGATCATAGCAGTGCTCTATCGTCGTGTAAAAATTCCTAGGCAGTTTGTGCACTTAAATGCTTTACAAACAAGAGAAACAAGAATAGGCGATAGTTACAGATCACTCAGAGTGAAAATACCAGACACTCTTCTCAAAGCCAACCCACTATTTTTTTTCCCAACCGCTGTTCTCAGAAAGCACTGTCTTGTTCTCAAATTGGATAAATGGGCCTCAGTGCACACACTCCATGGTCTTGGTTTGGCAAGACGACTCATCCTTCATTGTCCCGCTTTTTTGGCTGCTCTTAAAATGTCCCAGATTCTCTCTCCTCCCCCCCCAACTTCCCCCTTTCTTCTCAGCTCACTTCAATTGCTGCAAACTGGGTTTTTAACAGAAAATTAGTTTGCGCTCAGTTCATTCAGCAGAAAGGCGAGGAGGAGCAGAATCTTGTCCTTCCCAGAAGGTTCGGGCAAAAGCAAACTGCCAGCTTGTCTGCTCTTCCTACCTTACGTTGCTTGTCCATGCATGTCCCAGTTTTCATCTGTTGGAAAGTTACGTCCACTTGACTGGCTAATTCAGTGCAAGTTTACTCAGAACTAAAGGGTGAGGATTAGTATAAGTCAGCACAGAAGGCCAACCTTAGATTTTCCATCCCGAGCCATTTAAATTAAACTTTCTTGTGACTCAGGGTGGGTGATCTTCTTTTAGCCCAAGGACCGAGCTTGAAAAAAGTAACTTTTTTGGACTACTTTTTTTGGCTACTCCCCAGGCTGGCTGGGAGATACAGCCCCAAAAAGTAACTCTTCGAAGCTCTAGTGTTCATGGATATACACTAGAAGTTGTACTCCAAAAAGATGAATTTTTCCAAGCCCTGATGTTCAATGTATAGATGTCATCACTCCAAGCTTGGGAAAGTTATTTTCTGAGATTATGGCCTTTTCTGCACTAGACCGTTATAGCACTATTATTCCACTTGCCACGTCCTATGGAATCCCGGGGTTTGCAGTTTCGGGAGGGGCCACGTGGCCCCTCCCGAAACTGCAAACCTCGGGATTCCATAGGACGTGGCAAGTGGAATAATAGTGCTATAACGGTCTAGTGCGGAAATGGCCTATATCTCCCTAAATCCCGTCAACATTTCCCCCTCTCTCTAGGGTGAATAAGAAGCTAGCTCTGGAAAAAAGTCTTACCTCCCAGGCATTCTCAACCTCTGGGCTCCACGTTTCTTTCAGAATTGGTTGGACAGCTTGGATGAACTGAATGCCAATGTGCTGGAGGGGAAAAAAATCAAGAAAAGGAAGTGGAATTTTGCAGGAGGAAGAGAAAACAGGCAGGCAGGTAGGAGGTTACACTCATTATTTTCACTTTTACTAGTAGAAACATCCTGGCTGGGGGTTGCCGGATCAGGACTGGTTATTTTCCATTCTCTTAAACTGGTATCACGTATTTTAACTTTTGTTTTTTTAACTGATGTTCTGCATTTTTAACTGATGTTATACCATATTTGCCGGCGTATAAGATGCACTTTTCTTCCTAAAAATGCCTTCTGAAAATGGGGTGCCTCTTATACGCTGGTGCATCTAATAACACTGGCGGATATGGTATATTATGTGTTAATCTGTTGTTGTTCCCTGCCTCGATCCATGGGGAGAGGAAGGTAAGAAAAAAAATTATTATTATCATAAATTTCAGAATAGATACATCACACTCTTGACATGGAGTCATTGAACCTTAAAGCTGGAAGAGACCACAAAGGCCCTCCAGTCCAACCCCCTTCTGCCATGCAGGAAGAAATAAAGTGCTCCCAACAGATGACCATCCAGCCTCTGCTTAAAAACCTCCAGAGAAGGAGACTCCACCACACTCCCAGGCATCATATTCAATTGTTGAACTGCTCTTACCCTCGGGAAGCTTTTCCTAATGTTTAGATGGAATCTCTTTTCCTGAACTTAGAAGCCATTGCTCCTTGTCCTAGTCTCTGGAGCAAAAGAAAACAAGCTTGCTCCATCCTCCACGTGACATCCCTTCAACTACTACCTCACCTCTATACCTTCTTTTCTCCAGGCTAAACATACCCAGTTCCCTAAGTTACTCCTCAAAGGGCTTCATGGTTTCTAGGCCTTTGACCATTTTAGTGGCCCTCCTCTGGACACGTTCCAGCTTGGCAAGATCCTTCTTGAATTGTGGTACCCAGAACTAGACACAGGATTCCAGGTTAGGTCTGGCCAAAGCAGAACAAGAGTGGGACTATTACTTCCCTTGACCTAGACACTATGCTCTTACTGGTGCAGCCCAGAATTGCATTGGCTCTTTTAGCTGCCGCATCACACTCCTGACTCATCTTCAGTTAGAGTCCTAGATCCTTTTCGCAGGTACTGTGGTCAAGCCAGAGTGGGACTATTACTTCCCTTGACCAGACGCTATAGTCCTATGGAATGCACTGGCTGTCCCAAAGTTTTCCCCTCACTTATAAGGTACTATAGTTACGCCTTTGTTTTTGGGGAAAGGAAGTTATTACAAGTAAGACGTGAAGTTTATTAGCCTGTTGCCAGCACAGTTTATATTCTACTCATCTAGGGATGGAGTTATCTGGTCTCGCCCTGCTTCTCACCTCATAATATTTGGGAGGAGCTTTGTACCGGCAGTGACTCCGGCCCAGTTCGAAGGCCAAGTGTTGCAGCTTTTCCTCTTGGTCCAGCCGTGCCACGCTTTTCTCAATGAAGGACATCACTCTGGCAAAGGACAGGAAAAGAGTTCAAAAGACAGACTGCAGCGGTAACGAAATAACATAGAGTATCTGCTTCTACCAACAGTGTTGCAACATTTTGTTGCAGGAACCCATTCATAATGGAAGCATAGTGATTATCTCCCTGTCTTTCCAGTCAGGGCTTTGTACTATTTTCCTGCAGACAGGCGAAGATTTTCTTGTTTCGACAGGCCTTCGAGGCCCTGCCCTGCTTAAACAACATGCTGGATTTTCTATTGTTTATTTTTGTCGTACTTTTAAAAAAAGGCTTATGTTTTAACTTGTTTTTGTATAATGTAATCACTTCTGAACTTTTGTATTTTGTGAATTTTTAACTATTTTGTTTAAACAGTTGTAAGCCAGCCGGAATCCCAAACTAGGAAAAGGTGGGATGATGATAATGATGATCACAAGGTCACTAAAACGGCTAGAATTGGAAGATGCAACAGCGATATTCAGAGACGCCTTGTCTCCTAAAATAATGGAAGCAGAAGGCAATTGTTTGAGCCAGGGTTTGCATGGTGATCTAGAAGTACGAGAAATCAAATCCTGACTTTTGTTGTGGTTGTTTCTTCTAATGGAAACCATGAATGCTTCTCATAAGAACTCCTGTTGTACTCTTTTAAACATTCTGCCAAAAACCCCACAGTATATGCTGGCAGGCAGTTTAGTCCCGGAAGTTAGTCCAGCAATTGTTTACAGATGTCAAGTATGTTCAACAAATGTTGGATCAACTGAATGCCCATTTCCTGGTGATCTAACAAAACCAGGAATTTTAACAGCACATACCAATGCTTTAGTGTGGGGGTGGGAAGGTGTGTGGTCTTCCAGATGTTCCTGGACTGCAGCTCCCAGCATTCTTTACCACTGACAATTCTGGCGGTGGCGGCGGCGGCGGCTGGGATTTGGCGATCAACAACATTTGCAGGGCTGCACAGTTCCCACCCTTGCTTTAGGAGAGCTTGGAAGACGTTCTTTTTTGGACTAAAACACCCAGCAGCCACACGCCAGTAGATAGTCCAGTAGAGTAACAGTGGTGGCGTATCAAAGCAATGGGCAGATGTTCCATATCATCAAAGGAAAGAATCTTGCTAGGAAGATCAAGGACAAACTCCAAGGTGGAACAAGCAAATCTAGAGTATATCATGATGGAGACGGATGTGAGGTGTAACCACATTGTACAGTCCTCCCTCCACATTCACTAGGGTTCGGGGCACAGGACCCCCGTGAATAGCGAAAAAACATGAGTAACTCTAGGCCCTTCCAAACCATATTTAACAGACAAAACAAGTATGATCATCATATTCAATCCACCGTGGATTCCTTTGAGGCTTCAGGGTTCCTTCCCAAGGCAGAAGTGGGCGGCTGGTGGGGCTTCCTGCCACCTCTGCTGCTGCCCCACATCATTTTTAATAGGGACTTAGAAGCCTCGTTCGCAGTTTCTCAGTCTCACGGGGCTTGCAGTCCCTATTAAAAATGGCAGGGGGAGGCAGCGGAGGTGACAGCAAATAACCCGTGAATAATCAAATCCACAAATATGGAGGGCTGACTGTAGTTGTAACAGTTTCATAACAATCTCATTGACATGGCTCCGTACTACGGAATTTGGGGATTTGTAGTTTGGTGAGGCACATAGAAGGGTTCAAAGTACCAGAGAAGAAATAGCTGTTGCTATTGTTAATTGCAGTCAAGCTGACTCTGACTTATGACAGATCTATGGACGAGAGACCTGAAAGTCACTGTTATCAACAGCCCCATTCAGGCCTTGCAAACTCTGGCCAGGCGTAGCTTCATTGATGGAGCCTATCGGACCGTAATTCAGTCTTCTTCTTTTTGTATCGCCTTCTACTTTCTCCAGTATTATTGTCTTTTCCAATGACTCACATCATCTCATGATACGTCCAGAGTATGACGGCCTCAATTCAGTTATTTTGGCTTCTAGTGAAAATTCAGGCTCAATTTGCTCTTGGGCCAATTCCCTTGTCTTTTTAGTGGTCCCTGGTATCTGTATGGCTCTCTTCCAGCATCACATTTCAAATGAGTTGATTCTCTTCCTATCAGCTTCCTTCACTGTCCCGCTTTCCCAAATATACATAGAAATCAGAAACAGGATGGCTTGGACAAACCCTGACTTTGGTATCTACGGATATGTTTTTACACTTTTCTAGTTCCTTCCTAGCTGTCTTTCCAAGCACGAGTCTTTTTTTCTGATTTCTCAACTACAGTCTCCATTCTGATTTATGACAGAGCCAATACACGGAAAATCTTTTAACTATTGCAGTGTGTTCCCCATTTGCTTTGAAGTTATGTAAATAGAAACAGATTGAGAATTAATAAAGCTTTAATTCTGTATTGTAGCATCTTTGGAACGGTTTTGTTTCTACAAGCAGCAAGTTCCAGGAGATGCAGGTTATAGCAAGAAAAAGCAATTTCAGGTGAGTTAAGCCGGTCATACAGAGGCAGTCAAGGGAATTTACCAAGGCTGAAAGGAGGCGAAATGGCAATGGCTCAACCATTCCAGAATCCGTCATGAGAAGCCAACTCTATGACGGTGTAAAAAAAAACACAAGTGCCCATCTAGCTGAGTGTTGTACATGGAATGAGCACTAGTGCCATTTTGCTGTTTTGAAACTGGCAGCAAAAAGTTTTGGGCCAGCTGTGGACGCAGAGAAAAGTTTATTGGTGTGCATACCACCAGTTAACACATGCATTTTAACGAGGCCTCCTTTGTTTACCCTGTTGCTTGACATTTTAATGTTGTTGTGGGTTCTGAGTTAACGGCTAAAGCAATTCGACCAGGGCATGATGCGCTCAATAGCGTGTGTGAGCAGGTCAAGCCATGCACCAGAATTTTTCCTGAAAGCATCACTACTGATTCTCAACAGCCGTCATTTAACACCAGATCCATACCTTTCAACTATCCTGATTAACCTTCTGTCATAAATACCCTAAAAGTACCAGATCTTGTCTCATTTTGGAAGCTAAGCAGGGTCAGTGCTGGTTAGTACTTGGATGGGAAACTGCAAACACATCCCAGGTGCTGCAGGCTACGTTTCAGAGAAAGGAACTGGCAAAACCACCTCGCCTAAGAAAACTATGAAATTCGTGGGATCAGTATAAGTTGACAGGCAACTTGAAGGCACGTACACACAAACTTACATCCCAGTTTTTAAGGACATTTCCACATGGTTTTGCAGTCCTGCCATGGGGACGGGACGGCAGCAGTCCGCGGGCCACACTTCTGCAGGACATCATGGTCCCACTGCCATCCTGCCCCCAACCTGTCATGATCACCAGGTATTTGCTTAAGGGAATAAATCTGTTAAGTGCCCACAATCGTGCAACACTCCCATCCTTACCTGCCGCGTGAAAGGGCCGGGGCACGAGGGAGGCGCTTCCTTTCCCAGCACAGCGTGGGAAAGAGCCCGGCTTCACTGTGGAAGGAAAGTGCATGTCGCTTGCATTTCCTTCTGCAGGGAGCCGGCTGGGTGCGGACAAGAGCGTTCCAGTTGCACTCCCTTCCTGGCAAAGGAGCTGCCGGGATTGCAACAGGAGGATGACAGCATCAGGTAGGGTGCAGAAACGGCCTTCTACATGACACCTCTTCACCTGTTTAAAATATAGCTATCATGCCTTTTCTTCTCTGCCTTCTCTTCTCCAAGCTAAACATACTCTCTGCTCTTTCACTCATTCATCATAAGGCTTGGTTTCCATACCTTTGGAAGTCTGGGTCCAAAGTAAAGAGGAGGAATCATCAATAAAGAAGAAATGAGCTTGACGAAGGCCACCAGGAATTTTCTAGGATAAGGACAGGAACCACTACGTGTTGCCAGGCAAGCTGTCGGGAGACAAAGCTAGAGCAGCATCCCTAGGTTGCCTGCCAACTGCAGCCAGAAATCCCCCTGAACCACTCAACTCAGACCCGGAAAAGCAAAGCCTCGGGGCTACCTGAGGCCGTGAGCCTGCAGCTCCTTGCTCGTCTTCAGCTGCTGCAAGTCGTCGATGTCACGGAAGAGAAAGAAGGCATCTTTGCACTCCGGGTGGGTCTCAAAGAGTCTGAAAAAGGAAACCAGAGGATGTCGTCAAGTCAGCAAGCAAAAAACAGAATGTGCTAATTCTGTCCCAGACAACTTACATGCAATTAATTGATTAATTAATTTCATATGCTGCTTTTCTCCTGGAGTGGGACCCAAGGCGGCTCACCAGAAGAATCAATAATAAGCAACAATAACAGTTTAAGACAATTAAAATCATCAATAAATTAACTTGATTATACATTTATCATGTTTTTTTTCCCTAAGTAGCAAAAGACTTCTCTCACTACATGATTTTCTTTATCTACATATGTTGCATCTAGCGAGCTTTCCTGGATGATTAGTTATAAGAAAATAAAAGTGGAGTGGATCTGCAAGCCCGATTCCGGTTGTGGGAGGTAAAACAGGTGAATCGCAAAGAATACGCGTTCCCTTTAATGTCAGGTTTGACTCAAAGCCTTGAAGTTACTTTTAGCAGCAGTATTTCTGAACATTCAGTTTCCCAACGTCTCATCTGGCATTTACCACAGAAAATAAATAAAACGTACACATTCAATGGTAGCCCCAGGGATCTTATATTCCGTTTGTTCATTCAATTTGCTGACAGATTTTAACAAGATACTAATTACTTACAGGAATATTCCCACTGGGATTTGTAGGCTGTTCAGCAAAATCATCCGGTCATTTAATTTTAGCAAATTCTCATGAACAAAAAAAATGTGTAAGCAGTTTGGAATGCTTGGAGGAACATTGTGCAATTGTTTCTCGATTCTTTTTATGTGGCCAAAAAGCACCTAAGGTTGCAATTTCCATGGGCCTTTGGTATCCGCTAGGCTTTGGTTTCAGGATCTCCTGTGGATACCAACATTTGTGGATGCTCAAGTCCTATTATGTGTAATGGTGTAGTAAAACGGCATCCCTTATATAAAATGACAAAATCAAAGTTTGCTTTTTGGAATCTTTGGAGGAATATTTTCAAGCTGTGGTTGGTTCAATCTGCGGATATAGGATCCATGGATACGGAGGGCTGACCGTAAATGAAAATGAAAAAAAAAAAAATAGAAAACTCCATACTGTGCCAGAGTCCAACTCCCAGCCTGTGCCTCTCTGCCAGCAAGGGAAGGAAGGTGATAGAATTTGCCAAAGAGGAGGTGGCAGCGAGGAGTGTCGGACGCAAACAATCAGTAGAAGCATTGAGCTGAGCTGAAGTCAAGGTCAAATCCAAAAGCTCCAGAATGCCGAAGGTCCGTCCAAAAGGAGTCAAGAAATCCGGAACACAAGGGTTGTGAGGGCTTGAGTAGTGATTTGCTACAAGCAAACAGCAACCCACGCCGAGAGATTTATATAGCCGACGGGAACAGGTGTTACTCAGCATTGTTCTGTTTTCTCAGTCTCACCAAAACGGCTTTCCTCTGAGCTGCTTGTTTTTGTCTTCTCCATGATTGGAGGCTGGGGGGCAAAGGGGGATCTAATTCCTCCAAATCAGAGCTTTCCCAACTTTTCATCTTGCTGACACACTTTTTTAGGCATGCATCATTTTGTGACAGAGTAATTCAGTATTACTAGCAAACCGGAGGCTAAACTAACCTCTTATACAGACACATACATAAATTGTAATAACAAAATGTATGGGGACACAACATATCTCGTGAAAACCTTTCATATATGTTTAAAAATATATGATTTGTAAATAATAACATACATTTCCAAGATTGTAGGTGACATACCTACAACACTTCAGGCGACACACTAATGTGTTGCAGCACACCCTTTGGAAAGCCCTGCTCTAAATCATTGCTGGTCCCTTTTCCCTCTGGCACCGGTTGCAACAACTCCATCTCAGCTTGTCTTTCAGCTGATGGTGGTGTTGGCAAGGTAGTTTGGTCTATCACTGGCTCTGCTTCTGGCACAATCAATTGCTCGTTGACCTCTGAGCTGTCACCTATCGCATACTGACCTCAAATACTGGGAAATAAACCCACTTGTTTTAAAAACATAAGAAACACCAACATGCAGACAGATCAAAAATGACATTTTGCCTCACAGGTATGGAATCCCTGATACCCCTCGTCATGAATAATAGCTTTCGAAAGGCACCCCTTACCTTCTCTCCTTTGACTGAGAATTAATGCAGTTTAATTCTGTATTACAGCACCTCGGGAACTATCTTGTCCCTACAAGCAGCAACTTCCAAGAGAAACTGGAAATATTATGGTGTGTTTGATTCTGACTTTGATGTTCAGTAATATGCATATTTATTCTTGAGGATCTTCTGTAGTTCCTTCCTTGCTGCCTTTCTAAGTTTCAGCCTTCTTTTGATTTCTTGACTACAGTTTCCACTTTAATTAATGACCTGAGCTGAGATTTAGAAAGTCTGTGACTATTACAGAGTCCCCATTACCCACTTCGAAGTTACATAAATTATGCAAACTTATGTAAATTGTTACTACGGTTCTTTTTATCCCTCCTTTTTGCCAGTCTGGGATTCAAGGAAGCTTGCAAAAATTAAAACAGGCAGCTAGTTTGTTTCTTTTGCAAAGGTTAAAGATATCATTAAATGAAAATAAATGAGAAATGGAAAAAGGCACAACTATTTGCAGAGATTAGTTCCTATTTTTTTTTCTTTTTTGGAACAAACACCTGCAAGAAACCACAGTGAAAAGGGACATCTGTTTTCTATCCAGTGCCAAATATATTTCTAATCTTTTAAATCTGTTCTCATTACATTTGTTACGTTTTTAGTACGTTTATTGTTTTAAAATACTTTAACTTGTTTGTTTAAATTTTATGGGTAAGCTGCCATGAGACTGTAGTAGAGATGTTTTAATGTCCAGATGTAATATCTTTTCTTTTTTTAAAAAAAAAATCTCCTAAACTCACATCAATATTAACCAGGGGATAAAGTACTTAAAAGTACCTAAACAGAGCCAGTGCGATGTAGTGGTTTGTGCCTTCGGCTGTGGCCCTGGAAACCAGAGGTCGATTCCCCGCTCAGCCATGGAAACCTGGTGGGTAACCTTGGGCAAGTCACACTCTCTCAGCCCCAGAAAACCTCAAGAGAGGTTCGCCTGAGAGTCACCATAAGTCGGAAACAACTTGAGGGCACACAGCAACAACAGAAACGAAAGACTCAAAAAGCTGAACATATTTTCTTTCAAACCAGAGCTTTGAAATTATCTTTAAAGCTTTCTGCTCTCAACGCAAGGTTTTGTTTTGCATCCCTGGGCTGCCGGCCACGGTGGCTGCAGAATTCTGGTAGTCCAAATTTTTTTTTAAAAAAAAGAAGTACAGGAGTTTCCCCCCGAATTCTTCTTCCTGATTCCCACACGAGGATCCAGGTGATACAGTACAGCACAAATCCGTACTGAGCAGATGACGGGGAGAAATCCAAGGGAGCTTAACGGATGCGTTTGGCAGTTAGAGAAGCAAAAAAGAGAAGCGCAAAACTGCTAATTAGGAAGGAGATGCCTGGGGCGTCTATTTCAGAGAAGCAGCCTGGGGTGAACACCAAGGAGGTGCTCTTTAATAACTAGGCCTCGTTCCAGATTCGACATCTTAATGAGGTGGAGGATGCAGGCGAGCATCTTGAGCTTGCCAAGAAATGGACGTCTTTGGGGAAGCCTTGATGGCTTGCAAAGCAAAACAGCTCCGGCAGCCAAGGGCTCATCAGCAGGGGGCAGCACAGGGACACCTCCAGAGTACAGGATTTTTTTTTTAAAAGATATTTATATACTTGCTGACAATTTGCATCCCAAATTGTCATTGTTCTCCCGCATCTCTCCCGTCCATGTTCCCTCCTTATGTATTCATTTATTTAATTCATTTATACCCCGCTTTTCTCCCAGTATGGGACTCAAGGCAGCTCGCAATGCGAGATTAAAACCAAATGCAATTAAAAACAATAAATACAAAAATTAAAAATACAACAAAATAAACGATCCTATTAAAACCAGCAGTACGGGATAGTTTAAAAAAGGCAGTTATAAGAATGTGGACAAAAATACAGTACGGCACAGTTGGAAGACCTTCTGCAGGGACTAGTTACCGGTCGAAGATCTGGGAAGTTTTTGCCTGCCCATGGAAAGAGAGACAGGAAAAGGGACAACCTCGTCTCTTAGCGGAGGAGATTCCATAGCTTGGGGACGGCCACAGAGGAGGCCCATCGCATGGGCCCGTGATGATGTGGGATGGAGAGAAAGCCCTGCCCCCAATCTAAAATTCAGGCAGGGACATATTGGGAGATACAGTCTTTTTAGACAGAATCACAGAATCCTGGAAATGGAGGGGGCCCCAAGAGCTATCCAGTCTAATCCCATTCTGCTATGCAGAAGACACAGGTCATTTTCGCACTAGACTGTTATAGGGCTATGATTCCGCTTTCAACCTCCTATGGAATCCTGGGGTTTGCAGTTTCTTGACATTTGAAGCCATTGCTCCATGTCCTAGTCTCCGGAACAGCAGAAAACAAGCTTGCTCCATCATCCATATGACATCCCTTCAACTATTTAAACATGGCTGTTACGTCACTTCTTAACCTCCTCTTCTCCAGGCTAAGCATCCCCCAACTCCTTAAGCTGCTCCTCATAGGGCATGGTTTCCAGACCTTTTACCATTTTGGTCACCCTCTTCTGGACACACTCCAGCTTGTCAATAACCTTCCTGAGTTGTGGTGCTGAGAAGTGGACATAGTATTCCAGGTGAATCTGACCAAAGCAGAATAGAGTAGTACTATTCCACCTAGACACTATACTGCTAGTGATACAGCCTAGAATCGCATTGGCTTTTTTTGTTGCTGGATCACATAGTTGGCTTACATTCAACTTGTGATCTACTAAGACTTCTAGATCTCTCTCGCCTGGACTGTGGCCAAGCCAGGTGTAACTCATCCTTTATCTGGAACTAGGATGGACCCAAGTCTGTACAGTGTCTTACAGGTCATAAATAGCACCTTAAACTGTGCCCAGTAATGAATTAGTAGCCAATGAACCTGTTTCAACAGGAGAGTTGTCTGCTGACTGGGGCCATTTATAGAGAACAATCTGGCTGCAGGATTTTCATATACTACCACCAGACCGCTGAGCAAACTCACTCTATAGTTATGTTTTTCTCCATCTGGACATAGAATGCAGCAACAGGAAATTGTACATTTTATTTTTTTGTCCTTCTAAAGAGGTTTAAAAAAAATTGGCAATGGCATCATCTGGGGAACGTTCCCAAATCTGCAAATTACATTCCCCCTGGCCCTTACATCATGCAGGGTATATCTTTGCTTATCGGTTTGATAACATGGAATCCGGGCTAGCCAAAGAAACAGAGAATTGCCTATTGCATATCCTTTACACCCACACACAGAGCTTTCCAGGAAAAGGGGTGACAATTATCATGGTGGAACTTGGGAGTCTGGGAAAGTTTTTTTTGCAGACCATGACTCCCAGAATCCCAGATTCTGAGAATTTCAGTCCGCAGAAGGAACTTTCACATACTCTGTGTTCAGATCTAATCTACGTGCAACCCAGTGGATTCCCACACTACAGCTTGGCATGAAAATCAAGCCGTGGATTAAATTGGCACGTCTCTTGAAAAAACCAACTCAACAACCAGAGACAAATGTCTTAATGGCTTGTGACAGAACACAGTCAGGTATTTGCAAAGCAAAGCAAAGCTCAATACGCAGCCAGGAAGAGACACAGGCGAAGGCGCAAGTATGAGAAATGCTTCAAGGGAAAAGAAAATGCTTTGGAAAGCACTCAGAGAACAATCAGTCCATGAGTGAAAAATCATCCAATAAAGACATCTAGAAAGGTTACTCCCTTAAAAGCCTTCACCCCGCTCAAACGCTCATCTCCTTATCTTCTCTTTTTCTCCTTCCTCCCCACTTCTAGACATGGGTGGGCAACTTCTGGGGGGTCCAGTTCCCCCCACGTGTGGGATCTGTTACATGCTGCGCCATAACACGTGTGGCCGAACGACTTCAGAGCCTGGTCGAGCTGGCAAAAGCTACGAATGACGGAGAACAGAAAAGCCAGGAGAGGCTGCAACCATTTGCTTTTGCCTGAGCCTGCAGGGAAGGGCAAGAATCTCTCCCTCCTCTCCTCCACCGCTGAGTTAATGGCGTGCGAATGACTTCCGCACTTTGAACTCAGCTTGCAGCCACTGAAGTAAGCAGAGGACAAAAGGGAAAAGCGGGAGGAAGAGAGAGAATCTGGGACATTTCAAATGCAGCTGGAACAGTGGGGTGACAGAGGATTACTTAGGACCGCCCCTGGCAAATTGGGACTGTTGGGGGTATGAAATTTTGGGCTTACCCCGTATATCCAGGGTTTACTAAAATAAACCCTAGGATAAACCTCAGCCCTTGAATCTCCATCCTGCCAAACAAGATAATCACACAATTTCATTAACGTACTTGCAAATTATTACAACTTATACATATTAATTTTTGAATATGACTCGGATTTTTTGGCTGTTCTCCCCCCGACATCCCTTAGGTTGGAAAAACTACTTCTTTGGAGCACAAGATCAGAATCTCCCATTTTATTACGGTGTTTATCAATTTACTGTTATAATTTGTAAATAAGGATATTTTTTGAAGAAAATGGGCAAGTTTTGATTCTCTCCTCCCAATCCTGAGCTTGGAAAATTCACTTCTTTGGTCCACAACTGCCAGAATACTCAGTGTCATAACTATGTTCATCAATTGTTTTACTGGTAAAATTTGTACGTAAGGATATTTTTGAACAAAATTCATGAGTTTCAGTCGTCTCGCCAGTCCTAAGCTTGCAAAAGTCACTTCTCTGGAGTAGAACTCCTAAAATGTTTTAGCCAGTAAGGACATTTTGGGAGCTGTACCCCAAAGAAGTAACTTTCCCAGCCTCTCCGCCTTCCCTCTCATTTTGCGCTATTGCTGGCTCTCAAAGAGAGAGAGAGAGAGAGAGAGTAGAACTCGATATTTATTCGAGGTGTGGACATGCACCTGCTTTGGAGAAGAGCAATTTTCATTGCCAAGTCATCATACTGCCTAGAAATCCTGACAACGCCAATGCAAGCCAGTTTGCTAACAAAGAAATAAGTTGTTGCTGCTATTAAAAACAAGCAAACAAAAAACACCCAGATTGGGCCGATCCCACCCTGCTTGTACAAAGCAGAGGGGCAGGTCGAGAGTCCTAAAATGGGAAGGGAAACATGGATTCTCTCCATCCGGAACAATGTTTTCCTTCGGGTATTGTTACTCTTCAGTCTTCCCCACCTCCAAGCCACCTGGAATTAGCCTGATACAAAACAGACCCATGAAAGATTCTTCCTGCCCAGCGGAGGTCGAAAGCAAGTTTTGAGGCCAAGAAAAAAACACAAAATCCTGGAGCAGAGGAATGGGGGAAAGAAGGGGGTCCACCCCACTTCAAGATGATTTTGGCTCCTCTCCCGTTGCAAAGCCGAAAGGTCGAGCTGCTCCCCAGGGCTTCGTGTGAGCCAGTATTCTGCCTTCCATCCTGTAGCTGAGCGAGGATATTTCTGGGCATGGCCAAAGTACTTCTGCTTTGCCAGGTTTACCAAGCAAGGAGCATCCTAGGGTGTGAGATTTCAGGGGCAAAATCTGAAAGCTAGGGACATCTCCTGCATCAAAATGCTCCAGTTTGGCAATTAACTCTCTGTCATCCCATGTTTTCAGCTGCTTTTAAAAACGTCCCGGTTTCTCTCTGCTCCTTCCTCTTCATCCTCAGCTTACCTCAATTGCTGCAAACTGCGTTCAAGGTGAAAAAGGAGTTTTTGTACTCAAATAACTGATTTGGGGAAGAGGAGGGAGGAGAGCCTTGTTAGTTCTTGTGGGCTCAGGCAAAAACAACCTGCTGCAAACGCCCCCAGCTTATCTGTTCTTTCTCATTCATAACTTTTGCCATCTTGACAATGCTATGATGTTGCTTGGCCACATACGTCCTGGTTCGTGTCTGTGAAATGTTGGCAGGTATGCAGGCAGTAGATTTTAGAAAAGGAGTTAATTGTAAGTTTTAAAAATCCAAACGCCCCACAGGTATAGGGAGAAGCGCTTATGGCATTTTTCTGCCCCACATCCTAAGATAACATGTGTTTTTTTTAGGTATCTCGATTGGGGTATGGAAATCCAGGCAGCAAAACATGTTGGGTGGGCCTGTCTGAGCTGTTCTGTTTTGAAAGTTAGGACCAAAAGAAAGGCATTAAATACTTGGAAAGCCAGGCCAAATCTGGGGGGAAAGAAATCAACGCTTTTGGACTAGAGCTCTCAGAATCTGGCTGGGAAATTCTGGGAACCGTAGGCCAAAATGTAAGTGTGCCACGCTCGCTGCCAGACAAAGGCACAACGAGCCACGCTCATACCCAAACAAGGTCTAGATTCCCCCTGTTTTGATCATGAGAATCTGCACAGCCTGAAAAATATCTCCCAATTACATATTTCCTGACCGGTAACCACAGAGGTTCAATTTCCCCTGGAAATCAGTTCTCCTAATGCACAGAAACAACACATATACACACGGGGGATTGGAGACATTCAAATACATTTGTCCTGTGGTTCCGGGCCAGGAAAACATTATGTCCCGATTGCCAAGATTTCTGGATCTCTCTCAGCCTGCAGGCAAATGTGAGGAAGAAAGGGCTTCAGTCGGTGAACAGCGCACGCATCGGAACAGCCTAAGGTTCGTTCCCTAGCAAGAAGGTACAACCAAAGCACTCCCAACAAACGGCTATCCAGCCGCTGTTTAAAAACCTCCAAAGAAAGAGACTCCACCAGACTCCACCGAGGCAGCATATTCCACTGTTCAGTTGCTCTCACCATCAGGAAGTTCTTTCTAATGTTGAGACGGAATCTCTTTTCCTGTCATTTGACTCCATTGCTCCGTGCCCTAGTCTCTGCGGCAGCAGAAAACAAGCTTGCCCCATCTACATTTAAATATTTAAATATGGCTGTCATATCACCTCTTAACCTTCTCTTCTCCAGGCTAAACATAGACAGCTCTCTAAGCCATATTTTTTTTAAAACATGATTAACAGTTTGAATTGATTTTAACACATGTTTCTGATTGTCATCTTCTTAACCTATAAGCCACCTTGAGTCCCAGTGTTGTGGAAAAGGCAGGATATCAATAAAATCAGCACCAACGCCAACAATGCCACAGTCCTTACCTGATAAAGACTATAATTCCCACTCTTGCAATGTCTTTGTGCAGGATTTTCCAAGACTCTCGGATCAGCTCCTTCTGACCTTCTGAAAGCAGCAACAGTTCCGTTGCTTCCCCGTCGTCCCCCAATTCTGTTTCCTCATGCAAATCTAACCCGGCTTCCGGCGGGGAGCCCTGTTTTTCTTCTGAAATGGGTAGATCTTGCGCGACGCCCGAACCAGATAAGGCGCAACCCATCTCTCGCCAATGTCCAGGCCTTCCCGTGAGTGTCCTCGCTTTCTTCAACACCACCTGGAGCAGACACCATACATCAGAGCTCACCAAGGCTAGGAAGCTTCGGCCATTTCCACACTAGACTGTTATAGTGCTATTATTCCACTTTCAACATCCTATGGAATCCCGGGGTTTGCATTTTAGGGAGGTGCCTCTAAGGGGCCTTTCTTACTTACTTTCTGGAACCACGACTCCCAGAATCTCCTAGCCAGTCGGGGACAGTAATATAAAAGACCACCGCTGAGTAACAGCTTCGATGACGTTCAATGGGAATTCAGCAAAATTCACGAAAAAGGAGAAGTCCAAGGATCATGAAGTTATTAGTCAGGATTGGAGCCTGGGAACCTTCCTTTTTTTTTTTTTTTAGCTTAGATACGATCTAGCAAACCTCTTTTTTAACATAGTCTGTGGGGTGGATGTGCACCCATGCAAGAAAATTTTGGATGGAAATTAACATTGTTATCAAAAGAATTTCAAAAAAATAAATTAAAGCATAGACCCGGATTATTCTTATTAAATATGGTGGATTAGGAGGACACTGTAGAAAAAGATGACGTACTGTTACGCTACATGATAGCAGCAACAAGATTGATCTCCAATTTTTTTTTTCCTAATGAAGCCAGATAATTTGCCCGTTTCTGCTAGATAATTCAATTTCAACGAATACTCCTCCCTAATAGGTACTACTGAATTCTTCTGTTTTTGTGCATACAACTGTCTTGCTGCCACAATCATATACTGAAGAAATCTTCTATGGGTCTTTTCCCAAAAAAGGAAAAAAAACCTCTTGCAAGAAAGAAAACTAATAACAAACTGCCTGCAAATGTTGAGATCCCACCCACCCCCACCGTGTTGAAAACAGTTCTGGAGTTCTCGCTCGAGACTTCAAGCCAGGCTCGGAGATCTGGGAAGCTTTATTATTACCTTCTTTTATTGCACAAGTATTTTTTTAAATTGCTTCTTGTTCTGGTTTGAAGATGCCCCTAGAGCTTGCCTCTCAGCTCATGAACATCTCAAACCAAGCAGCTGAATAATATATACTGCAATTTTACAAAAGGAGGTGTCTTCCACTTTTAAATAGTGCAAGCTTTTGGAGTGGGTGGCTGGGTAATAGTTTGCTGTGGCGGGAGGTAACTATTTCTTGCCTTCCTTCCAGCCACAGCCTCCGCTGCTACATGCGGACGCTTGCAGGGAGATGTTGCTCGACCGAGAACAGAAGCCTCTGTGCTGCCAGGGAAGAGCTTTCGAAGGCTGGCCGGGAGCCAGGTTGAAGCGGCGCCAGCGCCTGCCCAGAGGAGCTTGAGACATGTACCAGGTCTAGCTGGCAGGGCAAGAAAGCGAGATGAGGAACTCTCTCATTATAGGGAAAAAAAAAGAGCACCAATAAGTTACAAATGGGGAAGAGAGAAAATGAGGTCCAAGGCTGGACCCCAGAACCAACTCTGAGCCTCCCTTAGACTAGCGTACTCTCCAACTGTTCAGATTTGGCAGTTCCGGTTAATCCTCTGCCTAGAATGTCTGGCATCGCATTGGCTTTTTTGGCTACCGCATCACACTGTTGGCTCGTGTTTAGCTTGTGATCTAAGACTTTGATAGTGCATTCCTGCATGGCAGGGGGTTGGACTGGACGGGTCCTGTGGTCTCTTCCAGCTCTGTGGTTCTATTCTTGGAAAACGTGGAAAGCAGTCAGAAAAGAGGAAGACTGCACAACAGGAGGGCTGTTTCGATAAAGGAAGCGACAGCTGCTCTGAGTTTGCAAGTTTGCGAGATCTGACGACCAGGTTTCCTGGAAGTCTGTCTTCATAGTGTTACCAGAGGTTGAAGTGACCTGACAGCGAAAAACAACAAAGCTACAAGGGGAAGATAAAAGGAAGGTGCCGCCCTCCCCAGTAAAAATCCTGCTCCTCAAATGAAATTTTCCTTCCCCAGTTTCTAACATTTGCAGTATCTTTAACTTTCAGTTGCTCACTTAGAAATAGAATTTAGAAGAAGAGAGGCAGGCCAAGATACCAAATGAATCTGAACACAGAAAATATATAGCAGTCCTAAGAGTGAGTGATTTTCAATAATATTACAGCATTACTATTATTATTTTTTTATATATATCACCATCAAGGTACATGGCACTTCACGTATAAAAGAACAAACAATTGTGGCTCTTGCAAAGGCATACAGTCTAAAATATATGTGTATGCTCACACCCAAAAGGAAGGAAGGTATAATAAAACTAGACCATACAACTGTAAAACAAATTATCCAGATAAAATACCAAAAAAATACAATATAATATATACCTAATTGACAGATGCATGCAATCCAAATATAGGAGATTATAAAACAATATTAAACTAAAATTCCCAAAGCTTTGGAAAACAAACAAAAAAAGGTTTTAACTGAGATTTTAAAAGCAATGAGAAAAAGTTGTGGTGAAATGGTGTGGACCTCAATTTATAGCAACCTACGGATGAGGGACATCCAAGCCACCCTCTCCTCAACTACCCCGCTCAGGTCTTGCAGATTCAGGGACGTGGCTTCTTTGAGTGAGTCTATCCATCTGTAATGCATTTTTCCTCTTTTTCTGCTGCCTTCTACCTTGCCAAGCATTATCGTCTTTTCTAGCGAGTCCTGTCTTCTCACGATACGGCCAAAGTACGACAGCCTCGGCTTAGTCGTCTTGGCTTCTCGGGAGACTCCAGGCTTGGAGCAACCTGTAAATATTCAGGGAGGCAATTCCACACCATTAAGGAGCAGTGAGTGAAAAAGGATGAAGCCAAGCCCAGGTTGGATAAGAAACCTAGAGTTCCTAGAACACAGATCTGGAGCAGGTTGAGGGGGGAAAAAGTTTCATTCCCTGCAATGCTAGAAATTGGGCAATTTCATTTGAAGGAGGCCAAGTTCTGGAAGAGTGATGTCTTCATTTTGTCCATCCCCTGTGTAGGTACATCCCTGGCAACAGAAGTATCAGCTCTGAGCTAATAGAATATATTGATTTATTGAGTGGATTTAGCATGGACACAGAGAAGAATTAGGGACCGTTGTTTGTTTTTCAACGCTATTTTGTTACTAGTGTATTTCTACCAAGGAGAGAAAAAAAACTGCAGACCAAGCGCCACTTGTTGATTGTCTAAAAACGAACTTCAGTGAAGATCTTGGTCACATATAAATGCATTTGAATGGACCTGATCAAGCCTGGTTTAATCAGCTTAAAATGCCTTCGGGGGCAGCCAGTCCTAGTGGTCACCCTCAGCCATTTGCAGAAAGCTTTTTCCAAGCTGAATTAGCTACCCAAAACGAGAAAGGAAAGCAAGGGACCCCTAAAGAGAGGTGAAGGAGTGGGCTAAATCAGGGTCTGAGGGATTCAGAGAGTTCACCCAAGTTTTCCCCAAATTTTAGGGGCCATAGAAACCAACAAGTGGAAGAAGAGGAGAGGGAGATGTTTAAGGCAGCAATCTTAAGCCCAACCTACTCAAAGAAAGCCCACTGAACTTACTGAGGATAGAGGTATAAGATCACACCAGGACACACATAGGAGGCAACCCACAAAAGGAATAAAATTTGCAAGTGGAAGGCAGCTTCCCTCTGTTTTTTAATACCCTGTCAACGTACCATTTTGTAAGCTCTTGGGGGCAGAGACCCAGCATCCCCACTCCATGCAGGATGGGCTGATTTTGCTTTGGGGAGCACAGCATGCACCTTGGCGTGCTAGACAGACACAACCTGGCTGTTGGGGGAACCCCGTCCTTTCCCCAGTGATGAAATAAGAACTGTAGAAGTACCTACTTACCCATGGAAGTTTTTACGCAGAATGAGATCTAAGAAGCCTAGCTGATCTGATGTTCCAGAGGGAGAATCCAAAGTGGAGAGAAGCCACAGGTTTCTTTTCCAGCTGGAGAAGCGAACATCTTCCAGCACTTTGCTTCCATTTACCTTCCACTCTTTCTTTTTCTCTCTGAGGTTGCTCTATAGCAGGTGAATCCCATAAGTAGCCAGCAGCAGGCGGAGGTATCCTCGGGATCCTAGAGACCTCCTGATTTAAGCCTCCTGTACCCCCCCCCACACACACACCCCCCAGCTAGAGCGCTGACAAACATCCATTTCGCTCTCTCCTCCTGCCTGCTCCTCCTCCATTTAAATACAGATTGAGCATCCTTTTCATCTCTCTCCAGGCGCATGAAAGGCATGCTCATTTAATGGGTGGAAGATGGGATGCAAGGGAAAAGCATCTGTGAAAAGCAGCAAGTGCCTTGTCGGCATTTTTCACTCCCTGGGAGATAATGGCCCAGCTGGCGCCGAGAGTGAGGGCAAACCAAACATGCAGTTTATGGAGACTCCAATGCAGGCATGCCACAGTTGTTAAAACCTCTGACAGTAATGTTCCTTTTTTTATTCTCTCCCAGCTCTTCCTTATCCTCTGTCTACTTGGAGTTTTTTTTAAGCAGCATCAGCACTGGGAGCACGGGGAAAATCAGACATCCCATGTCAGGTTTCAGCAGTGTGTCTGGAGCAAGCAAAGTAATAAAGGAAAGTTTGAGCTCAGAAAGAATGAGATTCTATGACAGCCAGTCCTACTGTAGATGGGCTTGGCTGCCTACAACAAGCAAGATAAACAGCAACTGCCTCCAGAATCCCTTGCTGAGCCTGCAGAAGTAGCAAAGGAGAGGAGAGAGGAGGGCAGATATCCCTGGCTCAATAATTCCCTTCAGTATGGTTAAAAAAACCCCAAAAACCATAGAACTAGACGTCTGGCCACCAAAATTGAAATCGTAAGAAAAGTGTAAGATGGTGAAAGAAACCAGCACCTGAGATGATTTGCAAAGAAGCCTTGGAATGGTTTCAAGAAAGGCCAGAATCCTTTTGTTTACTTATGCAAGGCTTCCCTCACCTGATGGTTTCATTTCCCACATACATCCTATTAAGCCATTTCCACACTAGACTATTCTAGTGCTATTATTCCACTTTCAACATCCTGTGGAATTCTGGGGTCTGTAGTTCCCTAAGGCCAAAGAGCTCTCTGGCTGAGAATTCTAAAGGCCCCTCCCTAAACTGCAAACCCCAGGATTCCATAGGATGCTGAAAGTGGAATAATAGCACTATAACAGTCTAGTGTGGAAATGGCGCAAGATACTAATGCACAAAAGCGCTGTAATTCTAATGAGAAAAAGAAACTAAGTTGGGGCAAATGGTAGTGCTGCTGTGTAATTTGCCCTCAAGTGAACTTCGAATGATGGCCAATGATCTTAATGAGACCTCAGAAATCTGCCTGTCATCAATCTGCCCTGTTGAGAACTTGCAAACTCAGGCACCCACAGATTACCTGGTAGAGAGTCCATCCTTCCCTGATGTGTTCTTCCGTTTTTGCAACAGCTTCCCACTTTACCGAGCATCATCCTCTTTTCCCATGAGTCATGATACTCCCGAAGTATGACTGTACTTTTGCCGTTTTGCAATGTTCCTTGTTTCAATATTCAATTCACACTTTCCTTAATACATACCTGCTGCTAAATGAATGGCTTTGGACAACTTGTTTCTTCTTCTGCTTTTCACTGCATCCCGTGCTTTGAGTGTGTTAAGTCTGGGAGGGTGGAAGTAGGAGACATTTCCACACTACATTCTTATAGCGTGATTATTCCACTTTCAACATCCTATGGAATCCTGGGGTTTGCAGTTTTGGGAGGGGCCAGTCAGCCCCTCCAGAAACTGCAAACCCCAACGGATTCCATAGGATGTTGAAAGTGGAATAATTGCGTTATAAGAGCGTAGTGCGGAAATGGCCAGGGTCACAGATGCAGCAGGTTGGGAATCACTGAGCCAGCAATGTGATGCGACAGCTAAGAAAGCCAATGCAATTCTAGGCTGCATTAATAGGAGTATAGTGTTAGTGTCTAGGTCGAGAGAAATAACAGTCCCACTCTATTCTGACCTGAATAATACAGTGTCCAGTTTTGGACAACACAGTTCAGGAAGGATATTGACAGGCTGGAATGGGGTCACCAAAATGGGAAAAGGCCTAGAAACAGTCAAGCCCTAAGAGGAGCAGCTTAGGGACCTGGGGTATGTTTAGCTTGAAGAAGAGAAGTTTAAGAGGGGACATGACAGCCAGACTTAAATATTTGAAGGGCTGTCAGATGGAACAAGCCTGTTTTCTGCTGCTCCAGAAGCTAGGACGTGGAGCAATGGCGTCAAACTCCAGGAAAAAAAGATTCCACCTAAACATTAGGAAGAAATCCCTATGGCGCAAGCAGTTGGACAGGGGAATCCACTACTGCCTTGAAGTGTGGTGGAGTCTCCTTCTTTAAACAGGTGCTGGATGCTCACCTATTGGGAGTGCTTGGATTGTGCATTTCTGCATGGCAGAATGGGGATGGATTGGGCGGCCATGATGGGTTGCTCCAGCTCAGGAATGTGGCATACATCTTCTGAGCTTCATATCAGAAGTTAAAGAAGCTGGACCGGATGGCCCTTCTAGTCTCTTCCAGCTCTATGAGTCTCTGGGCTTCTCCGCACTAGCCTGTTACAGCGTGATGATTCCACTTTCGACATCCTATGGAATCCTGGGGTTTGCAGTTTTGGGAGGGGCCAGCCGGCCCCTCCCGAAACTGCAAACCCCAGGATTCCATAGGATGTCGAAAGTGGAATCATCGCGCTGTAACAGGCTAGTGCGGAGAAGCCCAGGGATATGGTTTGACACTGGGGGCTACTCTGATGCTATGTTGTCACCCCACCAGAACAGACTGGAACAGCTCATTCTTGTTAGGCTGCTAGAAATCATGATGCTGAATGGGGAAAGAATTAGAGGTTGGTAAAGGAAGGAGAGGCCCACGGCCACCTCCTTTCCGCACACGACCTCAGAGTCCATGCCTCTCCCCCACAAGTGATACTTTGCGGCTCGAAAAACCATGAGAAATGGCATCGCATCGGCCTGTTTTGCTTTAACTTCTCCAGTTTAGAGCGGCACGAACGAAAAACTACAGCTGACGTTGGAAAATGAAGCTGCAGGGCGTGCATTGTTTGGATTGCCAGAAAGAAACCACAGGCTCACGTGGACGAAATGCCCTCGAAAGAGCAAGAATGCTGCCGTCTGGTTTCTCTCACTATCTGCGCACGGGGGAACGTGCTGTACAAAATTCAGACCGCAACGGCGGAGGTAAGGGGGCAACTTTTTCCCCTGCCCTGTTTTCTTCCTTAATCCCCGCAACGAAATACTAGTTTTTCCAGAAGAATAAGATAGAGCTTCATGTTTCCTCCCACAGAGAGAATAGTTACTTTGTTTGTGTGCGCGTGTGAATACGTTTGCATACATCCCTAATCATTTTCATTTATTAAAACCTCTAAAGGATTTATTTTTAAAAGATGTCTCAGAGAGGACTGCAACGATATCGGACATGATGAAGCCAAAAGCTTAATAATAAAGCAGTGGAAATAATTCATGAAAGACAAACAGGAGTGCCGGTCAACATTTTTAGCCATTCGGAAAATGCCGTGGCAGGTCAGGAGGCCTTTATTTAATGGCAGAGATGCTGGGGGACCATCTAATCTTTCTTTAAACTGTAAAAATATCAGCAGCGAAAGGGTTTTGCCGTTTCCTGCCTATGGTCCTAACTGCGCTCCCCACCAGATATTTTTGCTGTCCTTACAGATGTTATTTCAACTTCTCAAAAACAGCAGCAAATTCTAATCAGAGACCCCGTGTGCTATTGTAGTTTGAATATTGGACTACATATCTTAGAAATCAGGGTTTAATTCCCCGCTCAGCCACAGAAACCCACTGGATGACCTTGGGTGAGTCACACATGCCATTTCCACACTAGACTGTTCTAGTGCTATGATTCCACTTTCAGCCTCCTACAGAAACCTGGGCTTTGACGCTTAGGGAGGGGCCTCAAAGGCCATCCTCAAAGCCCCGTCCCTAAGCTGCAAACCGCAGGATTCCATAGGAGGTTGAAAGTGGAATCATAGCGCTAGAACAGTATAGCGCGGAGACGGCCACACTCTCCACCCCAGAAAACCCCATGACAGGTTTGCCTTAAGGTCGCACACGGTCAACAAACAACCTGAAGACACACAGCAACAACACATCGTGATCACAGCTTGTTCAGCCCTGAGATAGACAGAGAATGACTGTTGTTTTTGCTTGGTGAATGTTTGCTAAAAACAAACAAATGCAACCCTTGCAAGTGCCCTCCAGCGAAGCACTTGTCTGAAGCTCTCTCTTCCAAAGAGAGCAGCTGCATTGTTGGCGTTCCGGAAGGAAGCAAACCCAGACAACCCTCTCGGATTCACGTGGGGCTCTGGTGCCACACTCGTGTTTTTCTGCCACGCGGTGGTATTTTGCAGGCACAAGGCCTCTGACATCCGGCTATGCTCATCTCTTTCTCTCTTTCTCTCAATATAAGGTTCTTAAATCAATATAAGGGTCTCAGAGCCACCGACACCTTTTATTTTTGGAACGTGGCCGGGCGCTGCTGCAAGGTGTGCGACGCAGGGGTGCAATGACAGAGGTGTGCGAATGGGAGTTTTGTCACCCCCAAATAAGAAGTGTGCTCCTCCCCGATGAACTTATTCCTTCAGTTCCTTCAAATTTCTAGCACTGCAGTAGCTTATGAATGCATTTAAAAATATCATTGAGGCATTGAAAGGGGCCAAGGGAATGCAAAAAGGGCAAATATGAGAGTTCTAGGCACATTTTCAATCTCTCACACTTTGCAATGCTAGAAATTTGGAGACTGAAGGAAATTCAATTGAAGAGGGCAGAATTCTTATCAGGAGGGACAAGGCCCTCACTTCCCCCTTTCACTTGCAGTCCTTGATGATTTTGCAAAGAAAAGCAAGTGGCAATCACATCGATCAATTGTTATTTGTTTTTCCCCCAAATTGTTTCTATTTGAAAATGTACCTTTTTGGGACACACACAAGCACGTACACACATAAACCTGCACGCACATGTGAAAATACCATATTGTATTATAAACTGCTGTTATGTATATCCCGCGAGAGAAAGGCAATGAAAAACATCACTGCAGGGGAGGGTAATGTTATCAGTGTTTATTTACAAGATTGGAAAGGAAATATTTCAAAAACACAGAATGAGCCAGTACCTTTTGTGAGGATGACGAGAGAATTCTTCCTCCCCCGCCCCACTTAAATTAAAAAGAAATGGTGTCACTATAAATACACATTTTTTTTTAAAAAAAACAACAACACTAAATCTGTTAAGCGTTTACCTAGAAAAGGCAGCCTGTCTGTGAAAGAAAAAGGGAACTTTTCCCTCCCAACAAGTTACCGTTTAATTAAAGCAGCTTCCCAACTTTGTGGACGAAAGAGAAGGTGAGAAAGTGAAGTTTGACAGCCCAAACTTCCAAAAGCAGAAAAATCCAAAGCTCTGATACCTGAGCTTACAAACCTATTGTGACTCTAACCGCTAGATGCCAAAACCTCCTGCTGCCTGGGGCAGAAAATCCAAATTACACCTTCTCTCTAATGCCACACACATACACACGTGCATACATACATAGAACATAACCCAGCAGGAACTTCCTGGCAGTTGGGCTTACACAGGAGCAGAGGTTCCCGTTGGATCGTTGCCCCACAGAGCGGATGAACCAGCTGCCCACTTTGAAACCCATTTCTTAATGGGCTGCTATGGCCTTTTCCGCACTAGGCCGTTATAGTGCTATTATTCCTCTTCCACCATCCTATGGAACCCTGGAGTTTGCAGTTTAGGGAGCCTAAACTGCAAACCCCAGGATTCCATAGGATGTTGAAAGTGGAATAATAGCACTATAACAGTCTAGTGCAGAAATGGCCCATGTCACTTCACACCATAGCTTGGGCGCATTGGAAGCAACGCCCACATCTCTGACCCCAGCATGTCACTTTCCACCTCACCATGCTCCCACTTTCTCTTCCCTTCTCTTCTGCTGGCAACAGCAGCTGTGTGAAAAAAAAAAGAGGAAATGCTCCTTATTGTGAGTGTCACTGAAAATAAATTGGACCCTCACACCTTCCAACATTGCACAGATAAAAATTGGGACACACGAGACCAGGCAACATCCCAGTGAGGTCAAGATGGCAAAAGTTATCGACGAGAGAGAACACACAAGCTGCAGGAGTTTGGTTTTGCCTAAGCAAAAAGGGAAGGGTGTCTGCAGTAAACGATCCATTAAACATGGGATAAAATGGGATTCTATTGTAGCCAAACATACTGTAGCTGCACGTCCCTGCCTCAAACAGGCCAGGTAAAGAGCAGCTGCCTCCAGAATCCCTTATAAGCATCTGTGAACAGCCTAACAGAGAGATGAGGAGAGCAGATAAGCTTGCCTTTCCCAGCTTCCCCAGCCTATTCAAACAGTAGAGACTTGGCCCTCCACATTCACTAGAATTAGGGGTACAGAGCTCCCGTGAAAATGGAAAAAGTGAAAATATCAAAATGTGTGTGTATGCGTAGGAAGGGGACTGAGGCATGGTGGGGAGAACAGGGTCCAAACTAGTCGGATTTCCGCACGAGGCTGTTATGGCGCTAGGATTCCACTTTCAACCTCCTATGGGATCCTGGGGTTTGCAGTTTCGGGAGGGGCCTCAAAGGCCACCCTCAAAGGCCCCTCCCTCAACTGCAAACCCCAGGAGGCCGTAGGATGCTGAAAGTGGAATACGCGTGCCGTAACAGTCTAGTGCACAAACGGCCTAAGAGAAGGTAGACTAGAAGTAAAAGTAGATTACAAAGGAAGTAGAGTAGAACAGAGGTAGCGCGGGAGTAGAAAAAAGTGGCATGGAAGGAAGCAAAGTGTTCAGAGGAAGGGTTAAAGCAGGGTAGGACAATGTGGAGAGAAGAAAACAGAGCAGAGCATATGAACATTTCCACAGGAGACTGTTCTAGCGCTAGGATCCCGCTTTCAACCTCCTATGGAATCCTGGGGTTTGCAGTTTCGGGAGGGGCCGGCCGGCCCCTCCCGAAACTGCAAACCCCAGGATTCCATAGGAGGTTGAAAGTGGGATCCTAGCACTAAAACAGCCTCATGCAGAAATGGCCTAGGTCAGGGAAAGGAGAGGGAAGGGAGCTCAGCATGGTAGTCGTAAACTCTCTCGACCATTCTCTTCCTTGGTGTGGGGAGGGAGTTGGAAGAGGGGCCCTGTGGTGCTGAGAAATTGGGCTGTGACCCATCCCTAGCTGGCCAGGGAGCAGCTGCTGGTGGAGGAGGAGGAGGACCAGAGGTAGGTTTTTAAAGGGCTGCATATCCTGATTAGATTCACCAAGAGGAAAGGTTCCCTCGGGGGGGAAAAAAAGTCACTTGAGATAGGGCAGAGAGGAGTTGGAGAAACCAGCAAACAGTCAAATCTGTCAAAACTGAACCCGCAAACGTGGAGGGTCCACTGCAGATCTAGAAGTGTGACCACCAAAATGAAAATCGTGAGAAGAAGGGAAGCCGGTAGAAGGAAAGAATAATTCTTGGATGTATTTTGGAAGATGTCCTCAAGTAGTCCTTAGAAAATGTTCAAAATACTTTGTTTACTTATGCAAGGCTTATTGGGTCTGGTTGCTTCATGTCACGTGTGCATACTGTCTCCCTATTCTTTCCACATTTTTTTTTTTGCTTCCCGTGCCAACATTTCAATTAAGGAAGTAACACTCATGGCCGCCCACTGACTTCATTAACTGAAGCGTACCTATACCTGTGCGGATGACTTTTCTGATTTGTATTGAATTATTATCACTGCCCCCCTTTGCCCCTGTTCATCCTCTTTGTGATTGCTCTTCCAGCCAAGTTCCAACCTCAGCCAACAACCCAGTGCTCTGACCTGGACTTTGTTATCGGGGAAATGACCCAACCATCCCACGGTGTTCCTTTGCAAAGGGAGTCCTGCTGAGTGTCTGAACCAGCTGCAAGGCTGTAGCTCTGAATGCTTCAGGGAAATTTAAGATGGTGGGGAGAAACAAAAAGACTGTGCCCCTTGTTTTATTCTAAAGCTTTCCTGTTTTGGCTCGCTGTGCCTCAAAAATCGGAGTTCCAGGTGGTGGGTGGATACTTTTCATGGTGAACTTCCATAAAGTGGTGTGCCACCTGTGCCTTGGAGATATGGGACCTGCAGTCCTTAGAAGCAGCCAAGGAGCTGGACTGCATCTTACTCAATGCGAAAATGCATGGCTCTTGTGCAGAATTTCGTGCTGCAGCGTGGCTGTTGCTGCATGCTACTGAACTGGTGAATTGGATGTCAGCCCCAGAATCACCCTATGGCCATGCTGGCGTTGTAGTCCAAAACAGTCACTTCCTCCCAAATTTAATACGGTGGTTCTCAGGCTTTGGTCCCACAGACTTCAAGACTTCAGCTCCCAGAATTCCTGATCACTGGCCGTGCTGGTTGGGGCTTCTGGGAGCTGAAGTCCAAAAAGTCTTGTGAGCCAAAGGTTGAGAACCACTGACCTGAAGCACCCTCTCGAAACATAATAGTAATAAACAAAAATGACAAAGATACCTTCAAGTCTTCCTGGCTCTACTTTCTCAAAGGAACAGGGACCAGTTCAAACTCTTTTTCTCTCTGTTTGTATGCTTGGGAATTGCAGATTTAAAGAAAAAAAACCCCAGCAAAAACCCAGCAGGTGTGTTTGTTTTGATTAACCTCCCTCCGGTGCCCAGGATGGCTCTCCTGCTGGCACCAATTAACTGAGTTTGACTGAAGCTGCAAACTGCAAAATATGGCCTGAGTTGAGACCAAAAGATGCTGTGTTATAGGAGCAGGAAGAAGGGTGGGGAGAAAAGAAGAGCAGAACTTCCCTTATGGCAGATTGGAAACCAGGGAATTCTCCTCATCCGCCTCCAAGCCGCAATGAAGCCACCGTTCATTGCCAAACTCTTAAGCCCCCCAGTTCGTCATGAGCTCTCCCACAGCATCCATCTTCTTCCCAAATCCTTCCCTGGGTGCAACATTAGGGTTGATGCTTTGGTCAAGATCTGGAATGTGGAACCCCTCACCCAGACTAAAAGCCTCGAGCGGTCACCGTGTCATGTTTCTCACGTTTTGGGAGGTGCCTCCCAAGCGCTGGCATTGACCTTCCTGAGGCTGAGCTGCTCCGGTGTGGCCAGCAGAGGGTGAGTCAGGCTGACCTGCGCGTTGCTAAAGGAGGCAATCCGACCGCTCCCGCCGATCTGGATGTTGACCGTCGTGGAATAGCTGACCCTCTGTGGGTTTTTCTCGGGGGCTCGTGCAACGTCCGCAGTGATGGGGGCATCTGGTTTGGAGCAACCTTCCCCTTCCTCCTCCTCCATCTGGCGGCTTGTCCTACATTCCTTGTTCACATATTTTAGGCACAGTCCAGGCACGTTGGGCCACTTGAGGCCACCGAGTTCCTGAGGTTGGCCACCGAGAGACGGACCAGAGTCACTGCGCTGTGGCCGCAGGACGCATCCCTGCGACACGTGGTCCCCGTTCGTGGCTGGGCTCTCTGTCGGCCCACGGTCGGGTAGGCTGTTGCCGCGGGACCTTGGGTGGGAAAACTGAGGTAAAGCGGTCGCTCTGGCGGCAGGGTTTGGGGCCAGGGCCACGGGGGAAGCCACGTGGTCTGGCGGCTGCCCCTGAGGGTGGGCACACAAGGGGGTGAAGGCGCAGGTACGGAGCCTGGCCGGAGGAGGGGAGCAGACCCGGGGCTTCACAGGCAAGGGGGACTGCGCTCGGGAGTTGGGCTCCGAGGCAGAAGAGAAGGGAGGACGCCGGTCAAAGGCCTGGGCAGTGGAGGAGAAGGCCCGATGGCGGGAAGGCGAGAGAGGCCCGGAGCTGAAGCCTGGAGAAGCGGAGCTGGCCTGGGAAGCGTCTCTCGGGAACAAGGCTTCAGGCTTCCCCAGGCCACCGGGGGCCCTGGGTGCTGCCTTGGGGAGCAGAGCTAGAGGGTTCGCTGGCAGTCTTGGGGGCGTGAGGGGCCTGAACGGCACTTGCAACTCCTCGGGCTGAGGGGTCCCATTTTTCTTGGCCAAGCTCTGGCTGATGCAGGAGGCAGCAATGTACCTGGAAATGGCAGCGGCGCTGGAGGAGAGGCACCGGCGGACCGGCGATGTGGGGAAGAGCTTTGGAACAGGCACCGTCGGGCGTTGCTCTTGGACAGAAGCGGGGGACTCTGACCCCAATGGCAAATCGGAAGGGGGTACGGGAGGAGAGTCCCGTAAAGGTGGCCCCGTAACAAGGGGTGATGGTGGGCAGGGGAGGTCAGACAACAAGGCCTCTGCAACTCTTCCTGAGGAAGCAAGCTGCAAAGGAATTTGGGGGTTTGAATTCTCTGGGATACGGGAAGAATTTGGGGTGACGGAGCTGTGAAGCCCGGGCGGTGTTTTGGCAGCATTCTTGGTCCACGATGGTGCCTCGGCGTCCACACTATTGCTTTCAACCAACTCCAGGGAAAGGGAAGAGGTGGTTCTTTGTGGAAAGCTTTCTGCCTGGGGAGCAGCGCTCTGAAGGGATGGAGGCCTCTCCTGTCTCTGTGGCAGGGCCCCTTCTGCTGCTGTGTCCGTGGCTGAGGAACCGGGTAACCTGGATTTGGGTTCTTCTGTGGGGCCAGGAACCATGGAAGAGCCTGTGTCCCCCAGGCCCCTGAACCTCTGTTGTGATTCCAGGGAACAGCCAGACACTGCAGTTTGTGTAGACATCTCTGTCTGGTTCCCGCAAGAGGACTGCACCACATCTCCCATGTCCCTTGGCGGTTTGGCTGTCCCCTCTGCATTTGTGTGGCTAAGTCCTGCCTCTGTTACGAATCCGGAAGGCGGAGGCAACTCTCTCTCTTTGCTTTGTGCATTCAGGATTGAAAGATTCAAGTTGCATTCAGGAGACCTGGAACTTTCTGGTAAGTCTCTATCTTGGGGGGCTGCTGCTGGTGAAATCTCTGACTGAACACACAAAGGGCTGGACAAGGGACACAGCAAGGCCCGCCGGAGGGGACCCAAGAGATCCGGAGAAAGCAGCGGAGGCGGCCTTTCGCTGCGCAGCTCAAGAGCGGTGCCTCGGGTGGCGGCGAGAAGAGGTGTGTTCTCCTGGATCCCGATCACATGCTGGAGGGGTTCGTGGATGAGGACGTGGCCATAGATTCGGGGCTCACCTGTGGCAGAGAGAGGGGAAAAAAAGAAAGGAAGAGATAACATTGAACAGTCCGGTCCTTAGTGGGAAGAAAAACACCCAGAGCTGCAAGATCTCATCTGTTCAAATGAGAGATTAATCCACTAAAGCTGATTTCATCTACAGGGAGTGATTCTAATCAGGGAAGGTGACATCTAATGGTCACCTGCTCCGTTCTGTATACCTTTAATGTTTCTGATTTGTGGATGTAATCAGAAACAAAGGACCTTGGAAAATGGCCTTTCCTTGTAACACACTTCTGTTTTATTAAACTGTAAATTATCTCTCACATCTTCTGTTGCAGTTTGGGTAACATGTACAATGATGACACTCTGGTGGACTCAGTCGCAAATGGTGAGTCAACAAACAGTCTAGGGCCATTTCCACACTAGACTGTGACAGTGCTATTATTCCACTTGCAACATCCTATGGAATCCTGGGGTGTGCATTTTCAGGAGGGGCCTTTGAGGAGGGCCTTTGAGGCCCCTCCTTAAACTGCAAACCCCGGGATTCCATGGGATGTGGAAAGTGGAATAATAGCACTGTCACAGTCTAGTGCGGAAATAGCCCAAAATATTCCACCCATCCAATGAGATTTTATGGACACATTTTTCTGTCTCTGGTACCAAATTTTCTGTTGAAGAAGGAATGTCCAGCAACACATGCTATTTTATTAACTGGGTCTGATAGTCACAGTGCTACTGCAGTAATATCAAGAAAAATGGAAAGAGTTGGGGGGAGCAGAACTTGTGTGGGTTTGTTTTGCAGATGATTTCTGCACAGTTAGAGAAGGGGGGAAAGTCTGCCGGAAGGAGAGAGAAGCCATCCAAGCGCAGGAGGCACAAACCACCGGACATCACTTCCTTTCAAAACCAGTGGTCTTTCCTGCTTGACTCAAAACTGCCTCCTGCAACTGATGTTTCAAAAGCTGTTGAACCACTGGGGAAGGGGAGGATGCTGTGATGAACAGAGAGAGGGAAGGGAATGGCGTATTGCCAGATTCGTCAGACTTTAAAAGGATCATGAAGTTGTAGAGGCAGGGTACCCTGGGGAGGAACGTTTAAAGGCAAGGGTCTCCAACATGCTGAAGCCAGTGTGTCTTGTAGGTGGTCTGCTGGGGCATATATGGTGAGACTAGAATGGGCTGGGCAAGGCCGGGAGGGGTCATTTTACCTGCAGCAATGCCTCCCCCGCAAAAGATGCACCAAGTCTTCCAAATTTCTTTTTTTTTTTAAATCATTCTTAGGGTTTCTAAAATGATTTTTTTTGTGTGTTTTTTTTTAAGATAAAAATCATGATTCACCTTTTTAAAGGGGATATCTCTTGTTTTTTGGCGGGGGGGGGGTCTTTGTTTTCTGGAAGCTCCAACCCAACCCAAAGACAGCCTTGGAAAGCACGTAATGGCCCCAAACATCATGGTTCCCATTCCTGAGCATCTGGAGTTTGGAAAAGTTATGTGTTTAGGCGACAGTGCCAAGAGCTCCCCAGGCAGTGTGGCAAATATTCAAGCTGGCTGAGGGATTCCAGGAAATGCATACTAAAACAGTAAGTTTTCCAAGCTCTGCCTATGATGATTCCTACTGTGAACCTTGGAGGAAGAGCAGGGCTCTCCAAAGGCATTAAATAAAATTGTGAGTCAAACTTTGCACTCGTGACCATCACAAATCAGGCAAATGTACCCCTTTCAAATTTATTTATTTATCAGTTATGTTTCCATCCAACCTTTCCTCCAGTGAGTGCAAGGACGTGCACATATCTCTCATGCCCTCTACCATTTCACAGTTGCAAACTGGGACAAGTGTGGCCAGACAACATCAAAGTGTGGTCAAGATGGTAAAAGTTATAAATGCAAAAGGACAGCAAGGCAAGCAATTTGCTTTTGCCTGAGCCTACAGGGAAAGGCAAGACTTGGCCTGCTTCTCTCCTCTCTCTCCTGCTGAGTTAAACCGAGCACAAAGTACCTTTGCGCTCTGAGTTAAATTTGCAGGAAATAAAGGAAATATTAAAGCAGAAAATGAAATCCTTAAAAAGTGGAGGTTGGTGAAAGAAAGGAAAAACATAATCCAGGAGTGAATTTGGGAAGACGCTCCCAAGCGTCCCTAGAGGATTCACAATGCTTTTGCTTACTTATGCAGGGTTGACTTAACCTGGGTTGTTCCATTTCACACGTGCAGATTGCTCATTTTGAATTAAAAGGCTGCTGAAACCTGTCGAACTGTTGTTCTTCGTTGGGGTGTGGGAACCTATCGTTATAGCTCACTTCTATCGTCGTATGTCATTTCCGCCAAATTTCGCCCTGAATTTTCTGTTAAAAAAAAGCCATGCCTAGAAACACACCTACTCTGTTAACCGACACATATCTGTGCTAAAAACTCCAGAGTGAGCACCGCCACATCCTCTCAGATGGGGGGCAGCTTGCAAAAGCTCTGGGTATCCAGCAAGCCCTCCCTACTCTCTTTTGCCTCGTCTGTGCAAACCCACGCTTTTCCTGTGCAAAACCCCTGTACATCTTAATTACTATTTTGCTCTCGATGATAGCTGAGCAGGGCTTAACTGCATTATATAACCAGCTGGGCTGGTTGCAGGCATGGCTGTTGGGGGGAGTCCCTTAAAACGCCACTTGGGAATCCAGACTGATGAGCAGTTTGGGCAGCTGCAAGCACCACCCTACCTACCACGGCTGAGAGAGTTTGCACACGCTCAGGGTTCTTCTTAGGGTTTGCACTCCTAAGGTGGAAAACTGGTTCAGGACTGGCTGAAGAGAAGCAAGAAGGTGGAAAGGGCAGAGTTTCCCTTTCTGCGCGGACTGCAGCTCCTAGCAGTCCAAGGAAAGGAAGTTTGACTAAGCACAGGGAGGTGGAAGGGACAAATAAACTTGGAAGCTGGCAGCTGTATCCCTGGTACGTGTGTGTATAACTCAGCATTCCCCACTCTCCCCTTGGGAAGAGTGAGAACCACTGTAATATAGCCACTGTAATGTTGGACGAGGGCTTTGGGAGACCAGGATTCAACTCCCCACCGAGCCATAAAAACCCACTGGGTGACTTTGGGCAAGTCCCAGTCTCTCAGCCTCAGAGGGAGGTAGGAGGAGCGGGATTTATTCAGAGGAGCAAATCTCTGGCCAAGAAGGCACATCAGGCACATAGCAAGAATATCAGTGACAACGTCTGATCCCTTTCTTTGTCACGGCTTTGGCCACAAAGCAGCGATTGCCTCTTACCAGTGCTGAGGCAGAACCTTGTTAAATCTGAAAGTCTGCACATTCTGACACCATATTTACCTACTCTGCACCCCTGCCCTTTGGGATCAACACCCCAGTCTCTGTTTATCGAACGGAATAAGATTTTAGTTACCAATCCCCGGAGGAAAGCAATAGCAAACCTACCTTGAAGAAATCTTGTCAAGAAAATCTCATGATAGGTTTGCCTTAACTTAACCCAACACCCTTGGGAACGAAACAGTAAAGGAGACCAAAGTGTTGCCCTTAGGAAACCATACCTGTGTTTATCATTCCTTATTTTGCTTCAAGCTTTACCCAGATACACAAACAATAACCCATTTTGCTTTCTTGTAACCTCTGTTTCTACACAAACACAGAATCAACTCTGCCAACTGGCCCTGAGGAATGACGGAAGGAGAAGACACCATCACTCAGAAGCCCGTGGCAGACGAAAGGGATGGCAGATGTGTCTAGGGTGTCCGGCTACGGAAACGTTCCACCACAGGCATGCATTGTGTTATAAGTTCACTCACACTGGGGGACACTGGCTGCTGGCCTCCCCTCGTGCGCCCTGGCCAAGGTCCTGTCGGGGCCCCTCTGGTGTGGGGCCCGGGGCCACATCGCCGGCCTCTCTGTCCCCCTCTTTTGCGCTTTCAGCCTGCTAATCTTCTCGCTGTACATCTTTGCCAGGGCCTGAACTTTGCTGATGATCCGTTCTGAGTTCTCCAGAAGACACGGGTCACCGCCGTTGTTCTCATAAATGTCCAGGGTGGGGAGGTACCCGGGGGACTCATCCACGGGAATTTCAGTCACCCGCCTTTCCTTGGCCCCCGCAATGTGAGCTGCCCCTTCTGGATCTCTGTTTGGAACCGGAGGGGGATCCTCAAGGTCCGAATCCTCCACGATGCGTAGAGGTTCGACGTACGCTGATTTTTCAGGGGAGGCGTAGGATCGTCTGTTCCTTCCCTCGACTCCTTTCTCCATGGTTTTCCGCTCCTTCTCCTGCCAGGCTCTCCGGATCTCTGCACAGGATTTGAACTCAGATTCTGCACAGTCCTCCTCCAAGCCACACCCATTCCTCGACTTGGGATGGCTCCTTTCTTTCCCAGAATCCTTTTGGGTAGCACCTGACTGTCCATCACTCTGCTCCCTATCAGAATTTTCACCGCAGGGATGGGATGATTGGGCCATGCCTTGAATAGAATGTCCAGTGCTGCCTGGTGATTGGCCGCCTTCAGAACAGCTCCGCCCCCTCTTTGACTGCTCAGAGCCAATGGACACCTGACTCCTCCCCTCCTCGGAATCTTCGCGGCAGGAAGCCCTTTCAGCGTTATATGATTGGCTTCTGCTTCTGCTGGAATCTTCATGGGTAGCGGTGGCGGTGGACTGTGGGCGGGGTTTTCTGAACCTGGCCCCACCCACCTCCCAGTCCTGAGGACTGTTCTGTCGCAGGATGCTATTGAATCGAAGGACGGATTCTCGGACGACGCCGGGTGGCACGGGAGGAGGAGCGTAATCCTTTTTGCCCAGCCCCGACACCTTACCCATCGCCGCCTCCACCCCTTCGTAGTAGTTCTTGATCTTCTCGATCAGCAGCCAATCCTCCTTGGTCAACGTGGAGTCCCGTTTGGGTCCCTCCTCCATCTTCTTGACCCTTTTCTCATCTCGTCTTGGGCCAACCCACGAGCTTTGGAGGCTTGGAGCTGGCTGGTGGGATTGGCCAGCGTCCTCAGGGGGCGGCCTCTCCCTGTTTCTTGCCTCTTCTTGCTCCACGTAGGCAGCTTCATTGCTGGTCTCCTTCCTGCAGACCTCCTCCGAGCCCAAGTCTTCCAGAACGTGAAGCGGAGAAGGGCCGTCTGACCCGTCATGCTGCTGCTGATCCTCCTCCTCTTCTTCTGAAGAGTCGCTGGTGAAAGGGTGGTGAAGCACCGGGACAGGGTGGTCTTGGAGTGACTCCCTTGGGGAGGGTACATGGGTGGCATCTAAGGATGGCCCCTCCTGGAGTTCACCTTCTGCCTCCTCTTCCTCCTCTCCTTTCTCCTTCCCTTCTCCTAATACATTGTTTGGTAGGGGCTGGTCCTGGAGAAAGAGACAAAGAGTACAAAATGGCAGCATCTGTGGGTAGCCCAAGGAATTCTGGGTAAATCTAAGCCAACTGTCTCCACCGGTGGCTCCAACATATTATACGCACAGCCCGAAGGTAACTTTATACAAAATTTTAAAAAATTTTGCACGTGAAACAAAGTTTGTTTACAGAAAGTAAAGGTGTCACTATGTCAGTCACTCCAGATTTTGGAGTGTTTTGGACTTCTGGATAACAGTTGCTCAATCTGTACAGGCTTTTTCTCAAGCGGGAAGTGATTCTTTGCCTGCTTCTCCTCCTACCTGTGGAGTCTGGTGGCATGCCTCCATGCCCCCTTCCTCTGAAAACGCTCCCTCTCCTCCAGTGTCCTTATCCAGCCCCCTCTGGCTGAGCAGCTCCAAAATCTCTTCTGTGATGGACACATTGGTCGGGATTGACTCCTCGGCAAGGGAGAACTCCATCTCTCCTTTGTCCAGGTCGGACTCTTTGGCTCCCGGCTCCCCAACGATGGAAGGCAGGGTGGAGGAGCTCCCGGAGGGATGGAGGGGCTCAGCAGCTGGGAACAGCTCCCCATCGCTGTCGGCATGCTGCGGAGAGAGAACGCAGAACAGTCTAGAAGGCACATAGCATTATCAACTGATTCAGCACTTTATAGAATAAGAGATGGGCATATTTCAAGAGTGCTTGATTTGGGCATTCCTGCACGGCAGAGGGTTGGACTACATGGCCCTTGCAATCCCAGCTCTATGATTCTATGGTTGCATGAACAATAACCAAGAGGAAAGCTCCATCAGCAAGGATTTCCCTTCTACAATTGGCCCCCTTTACCTGTGGTTTCGCTTTCCGTGGATTCCACGGAAGCAACCTGCCTGCCATCATTGGGCCTCCTCCACCTTAAGTGCAATTCTGGGGTGCCCTGAAGAGATATCATCCCTCTACCAACTCTTTCTACCATGAAATCTCCTCCCAAGAGGCACAGCCAAGTTCCCACCAAAGCAAATGTCACACGTGGGTATCTTACCTTTAATTTGGCCACATCTGAGAACGTCCCAGCAAAGAACAGAGGAGACAAGAAGGAGATGAGAGAATACCCATCGTTAGTGGCTTGAGACAATAGCTTAATTCTTCAAAATGAAAAAACAAAAAGCAAAATCAAGTGACGGGTAGCTGCTTTAGCTGCTCTTTGGGTAGCAATAACCGTGAAATTTACAGTGGCAGAAAGTCTGATGGACCAGAGCCCAGTTCCATAGCTATACAGTCAGCCCTCCACATTCATGGGTTTAACATTTGTGGATTATTTGCCACTGCCTCCATTGCTGCTGTCATTTTCAATAGGGACTTCTCAGTCTTGCCTTGTGTTTGCAGTCTCTTTGCAGGCATTGTGAGATTTGGGCCATTTCTGCATGAGACTGTTAAAGTGCTATTATTCCACTTTCAACCTCCTTTGAGGCCCCTCCCTAAACTGCAAACGCTAGGATTCCATAGGATGTTGAAAGTGGAATAATAGCGCTGTTAACAGCCTAGTGCAGAAATGGTCCAAGTACACAGAACAAGGAGGGAAGGAACTTACCTGCCTGATGAAACAAGACCTGGGAATCCTTCGCTGGCTCTGTGGACAACAGAAGCAGAAATATCCATTTAGGTCAAGGCTTCAGCGAATGGATGAAGAGACATGCAGGATAAGAAGATTTATATGACCAGAACTTTTTAAATTGCACTCTTTTTCTTATGCTGTATGTCACCTTGAAACTCACAATGGGAAATAGTGGGTTATAAATAAAGTAAATAAATACTGGGGAAGATGGCCATTTTAAATCAATCTGTCACTTTGTAAGCTTGAGACCAAGAGATGGCAACAATAATGGTTGATTTCCTAGAAGAAGAGCTCAGAAAAGTTACTTTTTGGGCTACACTTCTCAAAACCCCCCAGCCAGTATGACCACTAGATATGGCATTCTTGGAGACGTAGTCCAAAACAGTAACTTTTCCAAGCCCTGTTTTGAATACATAGAACCATGGTTTTCAATTGTCCCGATTTGGCAGGGGCAGTCCCGATTAATTCTCTGTCGTCTCACTTTTTCTCTTGCTTTTAAAATGTCCCAGTTTTTCTCTCCTCCTGCCACTTCTCCCCTCTGTCTTCAGCTTACTTCAATTGCTGCAAACTGAGCTCAAAGTACAAAAGTAGTTTGCATTCCATTAATTCAATGAGGAGAGGAGAGGAGAGGAGAGGAGAGGAGAGGAAGGGGCAGAAATCTTGCCCTTCCCAGAGAGCTAAGGCAAAAGCAAACTGCCACAGCCTCTCCTAGCTTGTGGGTTCTTCCTCATTAATAACTTTTGCCATCGTGGATGGCAAACACATGGCTGGATAACTGTACGTGTGAAAGGGATCTAGGAGTCTTGAATAGATCACAAACTGAACATGAGTCAGCAGTGTGATGTGGCAGCCAAGAAAGCCAATGTGATTCTTGGTTGCATCAATAGGAGTATGGTGTCTAGATCAAGGGAGGCAATGGTACCACTCTATTCCGCTTTGGTTAGATCTCATCTGGAATCTTTTTTCCAGTTCTGGGCACCTCAATTCAAGAAGGATATTGACAAGCTGGAGCGTGTCCAGAGGAGGGCAACCAAAATGGTGCAGGGTCTGGAAGCCATGAAGCCCTCTGAGGGGTGGTTTGGGGAGCTCAGGATGTTTAGTCTGCAGAAGAGAAGGTTAAGAGGGGGCATGATAGCCATGTTTAAATATTTGAAGGGATGTCATGTTGAAGAGGGAGCAAGCTTGTTTTCTGCTGCTCCAGAGACTAGGACACGGAGCAATGGATTCAAGCTGCAGGAAAGGAGATTCCACCTGAACCTCAGGAAGAACTTCTTGACAGTCAGAGCTCTCCAGACACGGAATATGTTGCCTGGGAGTGTGGTGGAGTCTCCTCCTCCTTTGGAGCTTTTTAAGCAGAGGCTGGATGGCCATCTGTTGGGGGTGCTTTGATGCGGGTTCCTGCACGGCAGGAGGGTTGGACTGGATGGCTCCCGGGGTCTCTTCCAACTCTAGGATTCTATGATTCTATGTTCCAGTTTTCATCTGTCAAATGTTGGAGGGTATGTGCATATGAAAGGGTTATTTCAGGACTGATTAGCAACAGATTTCTTCTTTTCCGGGGCAGAATGCAGGGAGCGAACTGTCGATTTCTCTCCCATAATGCTCATCCCTGGAAACATTATATAACTGGCCAATTTTGTTCACGCGCCACAACCAAGGGACCGTTTCAAACAAAGTTCCTGGAAGCCGCCTACGTAGAACGAGAAGGATTTCTTATTGTACGCTGCCCCCTCGAGGCACTCTAGAGAACTCCACGGGGTCTTTGGAACATTTTAATTACAAAGTCCGGTTCCAAATCGAGAGCTTGGAAATTACGAACCTGTGTCTAGGAGGAGGAAATATAGTTCCCTCTAGATGAAAGTGAGGCTCTAACCCTTGCTCACATGTCCCCGCCCCTCCTGTAGACCCCTCACCAGATTGCCGGCGGCCACGCCAGTACGACCCGCTCTTCTCCAAGGCTAAGACGGGGCAGCTCCGGCGCGCTCTCTCGGGACTGTACATATATTCCGGAGGCTCTGAAATAGGAAACAAAACGGTACAGATGCTTAGAAGTTGTTCAGTCAGTTGCCTGGTCTGTCTGGCACCAAGGCTTAGCTGTAGCCCAGCACTTAAGAAAGTCACTTTACTGGATTTTGTTGTTGTTAACTGCTGCTGATGCTTTTACCTGCTTTTTAAATGTCCCAGTTTCTCTTTCCTCCTCCCACTTTCCCCATGTGTCCTTGTTCAATTGCTGCAAACTGAACTCAAAGTGCAAAAGTAGAATTAACTCAGCAGGGTGGAGAGGGTAGAATCTTCCCCTTCCCAGTGGGCTCCAGCAAAAGCAAACTGCTGCAGACTCCCCTAGCTTGCGTGCTCCTCCTCGTGCACAGCCATTTGCTGTCTTGGCCACCCTCTGATGTTACTTGACCACAAGTGTCCCAGATTTCACCTGTGAAATATTTGGAGCATATGTTATCTTGCGCGCTTTGAGAACGTCTATCTCAGCCGCCCATCCCTCTCCTCACCCGATTGCCGCCTGCTGCGTGCCGACGCCTTGCACTCATCCAGCCGCGGAGAAGGCAGGGGCTTCTTTGGAGACTCCGCACTAAAGTGGACCTCGGGGGAACCTGGGAGGAGAAAGAATCACCACCATCGCAAATAACACTCATGTAAATATGAATAGTACCAGTTGAGCCCCCCTTAAGTCGAAATTCCCGGGACCGGAAGTGTTCTGTATTTTGGATTCCTTGCATATCCATAGGGAGAGATCTCTTTTTCTTTTATCGTAACATAATAGAAAACATATAAACATACAGTCAAGAAAGAAACAAAGAAAGCAGAAGTAATAGCAATAACAGGAAAAAAAAACCATTGCAACTTGACAGGTTGTCATTGCAGTTATAATTCTCTTATATATTAATCAGATCTTTATCTAAGAGATATGTAGTTCCTTTAATTCCGTAACAGTTTATTTATATCAACTTATTTAAATACTAACTTTAGCTTCTTTTCGATATACCGTTTTCAACTTAACTCTCAGTTCATACTCAAGTGTAGAGATCTCGAAGATCCACATCTAAGCACAAAATGCGTTTATGTTTCAAAGGTTTTGAGTTTTGGACGTTTTGGGATTTCCGGATAAGGTAGGTTCAACCTGTAGAAGCTCAGCCTGGCAGAAGTTTCAGGGGTTGAATCATCACTTACTTTGGAAGCTGTTCTCCAGCAGAACTTGTTTGGCCTGTAGGAAGAAGGATATTAGAAAAAGGGCATCAGATATGATAAACTTCTGCAACCTCCAAGACTGGCACATGCTGCTTAAAATGACAGTTTCCACGGATGAAAATCGCTAAGCTGGACTGCATTAGGTCTGAAACCTGTTCGTGGTTTAGTTCGCTGGCACTTACGAAAACGAGCCACAGGCACAGTGAAAATCAAGTTTTGATTTTCGAGAGCCCGAAAAAGTCAACTTTTTAGAATTACAACTCCCAGAATCCCCCAACCAGCATGGCCAGTGGATTCTGGGAGTTATTGTCCAAAAAATAACTTTTGCAAGCTCTACTCCTAATTCTTCAGCCACTGCTGTCGCCTTCCATCGAATCCAAGCCCTCAAACATACACATTGATTGAAAATCTTCATTTTCCCAATACTTCAGGTCCAGAGACCTGAACTGGTCTTGTTCACCGAGGGATTCTGGGGGTATACATCAGCAAAGTTAACTTTGCAACCTTGGAAATTTTATAATGTTTCTCTGAATTCCCCCTGCACCTTCTTTCCATCCTTGTTTCACTATGACTTACCTTCTGGGGAATGGATGCTGGGTGATTTTCCACTATTAAACGCTTCAGGTAGTGGATCCACAGTCTTTTTTCTTCCTGATTTCTCACCTGCAGCAGGGAAAGTAAGTTTTTAACTGGTTTCCCACATCAAGGTATCCCAGGTATATTTTGGATGGCTGTTCCCTAACACGATAGCCAGAGGGCTGTAGTGGTTTGAGTCCTGGATTGGGACCACGGAGAGCAGGGTTTGAATCCCTGCTCAGCCATGGAAACCCACTGGATGGCGTTGGGCACACTCTCTCAGCATCAGAGAAAGGTTGAGCCCACTGGGCTCACTGAGCCACACAACCTTACCTGGACAACATGTTGCTGTTTGGGGATGGAAAGGTCAGAGATTTTAAAGCTCATTGGGTCTTTGGTGTTCTCCTGCAGGGCCAAGTTGCAGCACTGTGAGAAAACGAGAAGAAAAATGAATGGAAGAGTCTCACCCAATTGCTATCTTTCTAGTTAACAGAACCCATATGAATGAAATTCCTTTTTATGCCCATCCAGACCGCCCATTTTTCCTTCCCGTCCTCTGTCCAGCTGTAACATTTCTAGCAGCATCCGCATTTGGAGGATGCGGAAGGAGGCAGGAGGAAGCACCAGTGCTGGGTCGTAGCAGCGTGTCCGCAGTAAACCGAGTTGCGAATGAGCAAGATTCTACTCTAATTGCTCTTACTATAGCTGTTGACCATGCTGAGCACCAAAACAGAGAGAAAGGGAAAATGCAGAAAAGATGCTTCACCAGACACCCTCAACATGTCAGGAAGGCATAGCTCTGTTAAGTGTGGCCACCAATATGGAAATTGCAAGAAAAGTGGATGAAAAGAGAGCGGCATCTCTTCTCTCCCCAAAGGCTCCCCCCATATTCAGCCCCCCGAACACACATACAAAGATGTGGCTCTTGTAGACGAAGGTGTCACCCCGTCGCTTGGCAATCAGGATCACTTTGCTGAGAAGGAAGAAGACCCGCTCTTTGCGCACCCGTGGCACCCGGAACTGCCCCTCTAGGATCAGCTCCCCAAAAGCCCCCAGCTCCGGGCCGTTCCAGCCGACAAGAAGCCCCTCGATTTCCTAGAAAGGAGGGAATTTGGAAAATGAGGGGGGAGGGCGGAGAGATTAATAGATCTGACGATATAAAAAACAGCCCAGCATAAAATATTAACTCAAGAGTGATATCTGCTTTACAGGCAGTATAGCAGTTTGGTACCACTTTAACTCTCATGAGTCAATTGCAGGGAACCCTGCAATTTGTAGTTTGGTGAAATTGGGCTTAGAGCTCACTGCCAGAGAGATCTAGTCTATACACCGGAACTAAAGCACCAGAGCTCAGTACCGGAATACTCAAAGTACCTCACGAAACTACAAATCTCAGGAGTCCATAGGACGCAGGCGTGAAAGTTAAAAGTTGTACCAAACTGCTGTAACTTCAGTTGTTGTGCAACAACAACTGAGCCAGTTGTCGCCATAAGACAGAAACAACTTGAAGGCACACAACAAGTCCCAGAATTCCCCAAGCACAGCCCATGTTAGCCGGGGGATTCTGGGAGTGATAGGGTGAAGAGGATTCGTGCCGGACAGAATTTGAGCTGTTCTGGGAGAAAAATGTTGATTTCCTTCACGGGTACCACGCAACCTCCTACCTGGAGCCGAGTGGCATGTTCTTGCTTGCGCTTCATGTCGTTGATGTACCAAGCCACAGCCGTCATGGTGATGCTGGCCTCTTCTACGGCATCATAGCCAGGGCTGCTCTTGTCATAATGTTTGGCTAGTTCCTGGAGAGCAAAAACAGGTTGTGGAAAAAGTACATCCAGAATGGAAAGCAGAAATGCTAACATTCGTGTATTTCATTCTCACAAGTGGAGGCAATTTCTGCACAGTTCTTGCTTGGTATTTGCACATCCCAATTGGGAAATTGTTCTGTACAGAAATACATTTTTTTTCCATGAATAGTGTGGAGCTTTGCACAACAAATCTGTTTTCAGGCAGCCAAATGTGTGGTGTTTTTTGGTGCAAGACTCTTGTTTTGGGCACGGAAACAGTCTTGCAGGACAAAACCATGTGCCTATTATTTTTTTTGTGCAAGATCGATGCTTTCTGTGCAAGACTTTTGTTATGTGAGGTTGCCTCTTTTTCTTTTTTCTCAGAAAACAGCAATCTTGCACAAAATACCCAAGTGGCTATCTGGAAAGAGGACTTTTGTGTACCTTCCTGAAATTTTCACACCAAAAAACCCACCCATATGTATTTCTGCATCCAACAATTTCCTGAAACACTTTGTGATGTGCGAATATTGTATTATTCCTCCTGGCTGGGTTTTCTGAGTGCTGAGAAGCCCCCTTTTTTTTGGCCAGGAACCAATAATGCCAAATGTTCCATCCATTCATAGCCGAGAGCCGCTTATTCAGTGGTTAGGATCACGCTGCAAGACGTCCAGGACCAAATCCGGTGGCGTCCTACAAGTCTCAGTTTCATCTGAATTAAACAGTGTGTTGTTTCCAGCACACATGAGGAGAGCAAGCTCACAATTTCTACATAAGTCCTCTTTTAAAACTATTTCTGCACCATTTTGTGTTAAGCAAAGCAATTTATAGCATCTAAATGATTCAGGAAGACCCCAAAACATGGGGAAAATGTCCCCTTGGTCCCCGGAGGATGCTTGTTGGGACAAAAGTAATGATTTTTTCTTTTTGTCGGAGCAGGAGTAGTGGGAGGTTATGGCCATCCAAGATCTTCTGAGAGGCTAATGTGGCCCCCAGCCTTCTACAGTTGCCCAGCCTTGCTCTAAAACGATGCATTACAGGTACCATGAGTGCTTTTTCTACATTGACTCCAAATTCTGTAGACCTGGCCGGAAACAAAGGAATGACGGCCAACCTGCAGCAGTAAGTGGTACTTCAGGATTCGCTGGACAGGCTTCAGGAGGTAAGTTTCCAGGGGCAGGGAATGCGACAAGGTGGCTTGTCTCTCCCGGAAGAATTTAGCCAGGGCCTCATTCTCCATACATTCCCGCAGGACGGAGACAGAGCTTAGGAAAAGGAAAAAGAGTAGACGGGATGCTTATTTGTTTTTTTAACACAAACATTTTTTAAAAAATGATTACGAAGAACTATTTAAAAATATATTAGGAGTTACAGAGATATGGGGGGAAAAAGGATAAGACAGAAAAAATTGAGATACAATATAATAAACATAGGTTGTTGTGGGTTTTCCGAGTTTTGAGGCCGCGTTCTATTAGATAATGGAACTCATAGAACACGGCCTCAGAACCTGGAAAACCCACAACAACCTATGGATTCCGGCCATGAAAGCCTTCGACTTTACAAATATAGTAAACATTAAAAAGCACAGAACAAAAATAAAGAAAGAAAAAGAGAAGAAAGGCAGAAGAAAAAAGGGACTTCTAATCTTCCTTTCAGCAGTTCTATATGTATCTAGTTATTTGGATCTCTCTCTCTCCAAAATTACAACACATTCTCATCTTTAGATAGCCTGCTCTTTCTAATCGTTAGAACCAAAAGTGATCAAATCATTTTTTATTTACTTTTATTTTTTGATTGATTGATTGATTGATTGACTGATTGCAAAAAGTATATATGGGGTTTCAAACATTTCTCAAGTAGTGACCTGGCCAGAAAAGAGCAAACAAAATGATCATACGACCAAAGGAACTCCACTATGAGGAATTGTTATAAAGTCTGGGGAAAGTGAAGGGTGGAGACCATGAAAAGTGTCAGATGTGTTTGGGGTGCACCAAATACAGGGTGGCTCAGGCCAGGTTTTGCTGAAGTAGTGGTTTGTTGAGCAGGGCTGGGCTAAGAATTTATACTTACTTGGGGTAGTTCATGCAGTACAAGGTGTAGATATCAAATTCTTCACTCTGCAAGATTGAATTGAACAGCATTAAAGTGCATTGAAGTGCATATGGCTTGTTCTTTCTCTTGCTACTAGATGGCAGCACTGAGCTTTTCCTTCCTGATGGAGACATCACGCCTGTTTCCCAGTGCACTGAAGAGTGCTGTGCTGGGCAAGATCTTGGCTCCAGCAGCTGTTTGACGCCTATTCTCTCCCCATTTCCCCAACAGAGCAGTTTTTGGGCTCCTATATTAAAGAGAGAAGGCCAATCCAAACAACCATGTTTAATTCCGTGAAACCACAGAGGATTACAGCATGCAATTCTCTGACCACATGGGACAGAAAAAAATCCTCGACCAGAACCAGACAGACCAGGGAGTCATCTTCTTCAAAATACTGTTATTTGTTCACTTTCAACAGGATTTTTGGCCTTCCCCATGTTTTCATTTATGAATCTCATCAGCCCCACTCAGCATGGCAAGGGATTATGGGAGTTGTAGTTGAGAGCCAAGCGGTCTAAGGGTCTGAGTGTTGAACTATGATTCTGGAGACCAGGGTTTGAGTCCCCGCTCAGCCATGGGAAACCCCTGGGTGACCTTGGGTGAGTCACTCTCTCTCAGCCTCAGAGAAAAAGGCAAAGGCAAAACCCCCTCTGACCAAATCTTGCCAAGAAAACCCCAGGATAGGTCCACCTTAGGGACATTATAAATCAGAAATGACTCAAAGGCACACAATAACAAATGACAACAACAAAGTCCCCAACATGTGGAAGGCCAAAGGTTTCCCGATCATTGGGGAATCTTTGCCTTTCCTTTCCACTATTAAAGTCCTCAAGGAGGCATTAAAGTCCAGTTGAAATATGACAATACATTAACAAAAGTTCAAAACTGAATGATACTGAGCGTGGCATCCTATGGGTGAATTTGTGCCATATAAGTTGGACTTAGGGCCTAAATATCCCAAAGGCACCAGCTCCTGTCTGATCCTGGGAGCTAAGCAGGGTCAGTCCTGGTTAGCACTTGGATGGGAGACCGCCAACAAATACCAGGTGCCGTAGGCTACACGTCAGAGGAAGGAACTGGCAAAACCGTCTCTGAATATTCCCTGCCTGAGAAAATCCTATGAAATTCATGGATCTCCATAAGTCAACAGGCAACCTGAAGGCAGAGGTACACACAAGTTGGACTTTTGCCATCACAAGGGACATACTAATCAGAAATGACTTGAAAGCGCAGAAGGTATCATGAGGCAACTTGCACAAGGCAACCAACTTCATGTCTACCAAAATCCCCCCAAACCCATCCTTTTTTTCAGCTGCAATCCTCTTCACCCCACAACCTGGCCATTTCCTAGTTGGTGGAGATTAGGGAGACCAGCGGAAAAGTGTCCAAGTATTTTCTGATAGCAAAGTGACAGATATCCACAGGTGCTTCCAATGCTCCTTTGGAGGTCCCTGCAGATGATGTCATTGCTCCATAGGTGATGTCACCACTGGATGCTCATCTGCTGCTCCTTCTGCTCTCCACCAGCAAAGGGGGGAAAAAGACACCAAGACAGCTGAGAGACTTTACAACCAGCGAACACATGCCGCCGGTCCCCAGCAACCCTCCGTTAAGGTTCTCCACGCTTAACGTGAGGACTGAAACCAGGAAGAGACGAAGGCATCGCAGACAGAACTGAAACATTATGAGAGAGCAAAGAGTTATGGAGCAGATGAAATTTAATAAATGCTCACCCTTTGAACAAAGCACTCTGCAACAGCATGGGGACTGGAGTTTCGCTCCATATCTTCCAGCAGTTCACTTCCAAGAGAGAAACACAGCATATTAGCAGTGACGTACTTAAGTCTTTTACTCCAAGTCTCAAGTCTCTACTTTCAAGTTTCAAGTCAAGTCTCAAGTCCCTGAAGATACTTTCAAGTCAAGTCTCAAGTCTGGAAGCCAACGTTATATCCCAACCAAAATTCCAGAATGATTGGATAGAGAGAAATAGATTCAGTTTTAACAACTCAAGCAGAGTGAGCTCTCCACCTTTGCAATTTTGCCATCTGCAGCTTTGGACGTGGGGAATAGGATCCTCTCTTACTCCCCATTACTGGAGCTTCAAAAGCTATAGGAGGAAGGGTCCTTCCTCCTCAAGCCCGTTGCCTCACGCGTTTGCTGTTCCCCTCTGAGAAATGCACCCTGAGCGCTGGGGGCGAGTCTCGGCTTTCGCTCTTAGGAAATGTTTCGGAGGGCTCCTCCGACACGCAGCGGGGACAGGCTGCTGAGAAAACCTGAAGACCACCTCACGCCCCTTGCCTGACCTGTTTGCTGTTCCCTTCTGAGAAACGCACCCACACTTTGGGCTTCTAAGAGAGAGATTGTCTGTGACCGGTAGGCAAAAAGAGATGGAGGCAGTTGTTCAAAGTCGTAAGATTTCTGGATGAATGCGTGATGTGACTGAACCAAGGGCAGCAAGCCAGTCACTAAAAATATACAAGTCATAAGTCAAGTCAGTGCATCATTAATTGCCCAGTCGAGTCCGAGTCGGGTCGCTGAAGCGACTTAAGTCTGACTTGAGTCCAAGTCTATCGACTCGAGCCTACATCACCGCATGTTACAGATATAAAGAAAATCACACGAATGCTGCCATCAACCGCACCATGCTCACACAGCTAGACCACCTTGCAGGGCTGTCGTAAAGAGGGATACCCTACTTGCTGGATGGGATTGAATCGCTTTTTAAAAAGCAAGCAGGATGGTATAGAATTTAAAAAATACATCTATCTTGATAAGTGGGAAATCATCTGAAGATATCAGATTGATGTAAATACAAAGAATAATTTAGCGCTATAAAATACTCAAGTACGTCAAGCAGACAATCTTTACCTAATACGAGCTAGAGTCCTGTAATTATACTGTAGCGAACAGATCCTTCAAGACAGAATTATGTAACTAAATATCTGAGTTGTCAAAGGACGTTTCCCCCCCCCCTTTTTTTCATATTTTTTTCCTTTTGGTTCTTTTCTTTTTTTCTTTTTTATTATTTTTTTCTTCTATCCCCTAATAGCCCCCTTTCCTTCTTTCCCCATCTAACCATCCAACCTCTTTTCAAAGACTTCCCAAGAAAGAGACTTACCCTTTGAGGCTGTCCCTTCCATCAACCAGCTCTTACCATCAGAAAACTCTCCCTCATGTTTAGATGGAATCTCTTTTCTTGACATTTTGCAATTGCAAATTGAACCTGTGTTGTATTCTCTCATTTTATTCAATTTCATAAGTAACTGAATGGGCGCTGGGCACCGACAGGTTTCCTGGGTGGTCCACTTCCAGATTCTGGATGTTTCGCTCCGCAAAAGTAGCTCTTCCAAGCTCTGGCAAGTACACAGGGTGACTAATAGGTACACATTAGAGCCTTAGGATGTCATATGGAAGACGGTGCAAGTTTGTTTTCTGCTGCTCTAGAAACTAGGACATGGAGCAACAGCGTCAACCAACAGGAGAAGAGATTCTGCTTAAACATTAGGAAGAACATCCTGGTGGTAAGAGCAGGTCGATAGCGGAATACGCCGCTGCCTGGAAGTGTGGCGGACTCTCCTTCTTTGGAGGTTTTTAAACAGAGGCTGGACGGGGAGTGCATTGATGGTGTCTTCCCGCATGGCAGAATGGGGTTGGACTGGTCATGTCTTGGAGTCTCTTCTAACTCTATGATTCCATGTTTCTTACAGCAGCAAGTCACCAAGCCGTCCCTCTGTCCATGTGATGAGGACAGGGCTGGCCTTTACCTTAAAGGGTTAACCATGCTACACGGAAAAGGGGGTGGGTGGGAGTGGGACACTTCTAAAGAGAAGACCGGCCAATCCTTCTCCCCCGGCCTTCCCCCACATCCTCTGTCCGTACCCCCCACTGGGTTTCGCTTAAGCTCTTAAACAGGCCCAGATGGAAAAGCAGGTTGGTTGATGGAGCTGTTGGCAGGCGACCAGCTTTTAAAAAGCGAAAAAGCAGCAGGGGGACGGAACGAAGGAAGGGGAAAAGGGGCTCGTGCGAGAAAGAAAAGTGGTGCGGGGGGAGGCATGGCAATTAGCCAGCATCCCCTCCCCAGTGAACGATGCATCCATGGCACCGAAGACCATCGTCTGCCGTGGGTCACGGACCTTTTTCTTCCCTGATGAGGAACAGTAAGATTTTTTTTTTAAAAAAGAAGGGCTGTTCCATTCATAAATTTCAAACGTCCACTTGGCACGCAGTTTAGGTTTGTGCGCCCATTTTAACACACGGGAAAACTGCGTCACAGAGGCAAGTTCCAACTAGGGACAGGGGCTCATTCAGGCTAGTCAATGGCTACTATCCCATTCGGAGAAGAGGTGAGTGAGAAATACTTCCAATGCAAACAGGAGGGCAGTTTTAGTAAACTGCCCAAACTGTTTCTTTCTCTTTCTTGTTGTATATGACTTAAGGGACTTACATTCAATTGCTCGGAAAAATAGGGTGTTGAATTTCCACCCCCTGAGCTTGCACTGAAAACAGGGGTTACATTTACTAGCCGATCTCCAAATTCCCTTCCAATTCTGCAGGATTCTGGGATTCTCGCAAGGTCAGTGGATTTATTTGCCACTTGGCCACAAACCGAGAGGTCTTTGACTTTGCCCTATCCTTGGTGTTTCATATGCTTGAACCCAGAAGACTGTGAGATCTATATGTCTGGGAAGGTGGTGTTAGTCGTTTGCCAAGGAAAGATACTCGGTGCACGCCCAGAAGCACTATTTACATGTTTGAGTTTTGGCACTCAGTTCACAAGGAGACCAATAAATGAGGCAAACATTCCTGCTGAGGATGGAATCTGGAAGGGGGCCCCATCGACCGTGTGTAGAGCTTGGAAAAGTTTCTTTTTTTGGACCGCAGCTCTCAGAAGCCTCCAGTAGCTTGGGGATTCCAGGGTGGTGTTCCCCCAGACGGAACGTCCCCAAGCCATTCTTTCTGCGAAAGGAACTTCCATAAGCTCTCCTTTTTGTGCCGACAGTGCTCTTCCAAACCCATGCTCTTTTCAGACCTCGTCGTCTTCTCCTTCCCCGGCCGTCTTCTAAGCCCCTCACCCCTCAAGCCCTGCTCAAATTACAGCCTCAGCAAATTCCAAGGCCAAAAGCATTTCCTTTTCGAAAAACCCTCCGTCCTCTGCGAAGATGTTAATTGCTGCAAAAACAGACCCTGGATCACACAGAGCCCGGGAAAATGAACTCTTACAGCTAAATCCCCACCGGAAGGTCCCTGCTGGGCCCATTTATCAGATCTGTGTGGGTCATCACCCCCAACACCCCCAAATGTCTTGTTGTACACCGTACTCTCCAACAGTTCACAGATGAAAACACATGTGCGGCCAAGCGACATCAGTGTGGTCAAGAGGACAAAAGTTATTAACGGGGAAGAAACAACAGACAAGCCAAGAGAGGCCGTAGGCGTTTGCTTTTGCCTGAGCCTGCTGGGAAGGGTAAGTTCCCATCCTCTCCTCTCCTGTCCGCACTGCTGAGTTAACTGAGGGCCCTTCTGCACTACACTGTTATAGTGCTATTATTCCACTTTTAACATCCGATGTAAACTACAAACCCCAGAATTCCACAGGAGGTTGGAAGTGGAATAATAGCACTATAACAGTGCCGTGTGGAAAGGGCCTGAGTGTAAACTACTTTTGCATTTAGACCTCAGTTTGCAGCAACAGCAGTAAGCGGAGGACAAAGGAGGAAAGCAGGAGCAGAAGACACTGGGACATTTTAAAAAGCAGCTTAAAAAAGTGGGACGAGAGAGGATTAATCAAGACTGTCCCTACCAAATCACGACAGTCAGAGCATGTGGCACACTTTCAGGGCATTCTAGACAGAGGCACGTCTAGAGTGGGGTGAGCAGGGCACGTGCCCTGGGTGCCAATAAGCCATGCTGGAAGATTTAGTGGAGGCAGCGGCGGCGGCAGCTGTAGCATCCCCAGAGGTAGGGGTGCAACTTCCATGCTTGCCTAGGTGCTGTTTACGCTAAATGCCCCTCCGCTTCTGGGGCACTCTTACGTCTGGGGTACGTTGCCAATGAACTGACATGGCCAAGGAAGGAAAGGGGGTTGCTGTGGTAAGTTCAGCTTGGAGTACGATCCCCCAGGAAGTAAATCTTCCCGTTCTTTCTCCTCACAGACAAGAACTGATCATCACTGCAATATTCTCCTAGTTAGAAGATTTTTGTGCAGTTGCTGCTTGCTATCGGTGCGTCCAGAAGTATTCTTCTGTGCCAGAAACAGACCTTTATTCTGTGCAGAAAACATGTTCTCTGCTCTCAGTAGGAATGTGGATTTCCAACCGCTGAGCAGACAACTGTCCCATCCCTGGGCTGCCACCACCAAAAAGGCCATCCCCCTTGGCCGAATGTCTCAATGGGCAAACCGGTTGGGCTGTGAAGTTGTGCCCAACTTGGACACCTACTTCCGCTAGCTATTTTCCCGCAGGTCCTTCTGCCTGCCCCCAGCCCAGAGCAAGGAGGAGCCAGGACTCACCTGTTGAACTCGTAGATGTCTTCGATGTTGCAAAATAAGGCATTGACTTGTTCGGGTTTGAGGGGCAGCTGCCCGCAGTCGATGATGCAGCCGAGGTAATCCTGATGAAAAGGAAATGTAGGGCAGGAAAAGAAATCAGCTATACAAATACACCTTGTGATGAATACACATCCCACACACCTTTCCCAGCTTTCCTGACGCTGCAGCCCTCCAGATCTGTATGACTGCAACATTCCCAGCCAACATGGGAGACAACAATGCGGATTTAAAGGCCATTGAAATATCTTTTAGTGCTGCTTAAATGTCTTCGAAATACCTTTAGATCGGGGTAGGTGACCACACAAGGCTCCCGCGGGACCTCGAAGGGCCGCACCTACCACAACAACCATTGTTGTATGCCTTCAAATTGTTTCTGACTTATAGCCCATTTCCACACTAGACTGTTATAGCGCTATTATTCCACTTGCAACGTCCTACGGAATCCTGGGGTTTGCAGTTTCGGGAGGGGCCGGCTGCAAACCCCAGGATTCCATAGGACGTTGCACGTGGAATAATAGCGCTATAACAGTCTAGTGCGGAAATGACCATAGTGTCCCTGAGACAAACCCATCATGAGGTTTTCTAGGGGCTGAGAGTATGTGAGAGCTCCGTTTTTGTTCTTCCTCCACTAGCAAGTTATGTGTCAGGCTTTTATTAACTGCCTAGGACAGGATTTTAACACCATGTGGTACCGTTTTTTAAGATCTATATATAGCCTTTTAATGTATCTTCATGTGCTTGACTTTAGAAATTGCTCGATGTTTTTTTAAAAAAATAACTTTTATGTTTATACCTTCATTGAAATTTTTGTACAGCTTTTAAATATGTTGCTAGCCGCCTTGAGTCTCAACACTGGGAGAAAGGCAGGTATATAACAACAGGAGAAATAACAATAGGGATTTTGGATTCTATGAAAAAGCCAAGTCACCCACAGTGTACCCGTAAAACGTCACGTGTGAATGAGACAACCATGTGCGAAGGATCAAAGGAATGGGATCCAGAATGGGTTGATGGCCCCAGTGTGGTTATTTTGGAGAAATGGAAAAATACAGTTGCCATATTTCCTACCAGACAAGCCAACCCCAGATCGCTCTGCAATCTCTACCCGCCCTCCCAATCCGGTGGTCGCAAGAGAGACCAAAGAATTCCAGAAATTCCAAGGAAAGCAAGCAGTTGACAGAAGATGCCAGGAGGGAGAAAGATTCCAAAGACCGTGAGCAGTTCTTTCTGTCCTCAGAGATTGCGGCATTCAAGGCTAGGACACCATGTCACTTCCTGTCGCCACTTTGAGAGGGACCGCAGAGGAAAAAAGAGGTGTTTAGGCTCATTCAGAGTGTGCGTGGAGACGCCTTTGGGTGGGGTATCGGCTCCTTCCCCCATGCGAGTCTAAGGCCATTTCCGCACTACACTGTTATAGTGCTATCATTCACTTTCAACGTCCTACGGAATCCTGGGGTTTGCAGTTTAGGGAGACTTTAAAATTTTCAGCCAGAGAGCTCTTTGGCCTCAGGAACCTACAAACCCCAGAATTCTACAGGAGGTTAGAAGCGGAATAATAGCACTATAACAGTGTAGTGTGGAACTGGCCTCGGCACCCAGCTGCCAACAGGGGACATCCGAAGATCTTCCAGAAGCCCACAGAGATGGCATCTGGAGGCCACACGTTGCCTTCCCGCCTGCTGCGGGTAGCCGGAGGCCTAAACTGCCGTTACGAAGTCCTGCAGCAGCAAAACTCGCAGGGAAACGGGAAACATCTGTTCATCCTTTCTCAAATATTAGGATGAGGAGCGACCCAAGTAATTTATGACGCTGCAGCAGACCGAAAAGCAAACATGAATTTTAAGCCCCACTGGGTATGGGGGAGGGCGCAATGGAACGGAGCGAGTAAAATTTATTTTATAGCAAACGTTAAAGCTTGCTCTTTTGGTGGTGGGGGGGGGAGAAGAGAGAGAAACGCAAACAAACGTTGTGTGCAAGAGAAAACTTTTTCATCTAAATCCAATTGCTGGGCTCAGCTAGACCCAACAGGGTCAATGGCTGTATGTTTAAAACTGACACCTATGTAAATATCATTAATCTAGTGGGTCTCCTTCAGTTCAGATTAACGACTGGATGGAGGCTTTTCTGAGGGGGTAGCTGCGGGAGAGGGGCCGAAATCAGGAAGCGGGAATTTTCCTTAACCCTCCACATTTCTAGCACCGCGGTTCCCTTACAGCTTCAGTCGAGCTTTTTGAAAGAGAGTGCAGGAATCCAAGGGAAAGGGGGCAGGCGAAATGGCCACGGGAATGGAATGGGGCAGAGTTTAAAAAACCAGAAGAGAGCTCCTGTTGCAAGAAATCAAACAAGGCAGTAATTTATGGATATGATAGCCGTTTCTTTAGTAATGGTAGGATAATATTTTTCTGTTTTCCCTTTCTCACTACAGTTTGCTGGGGAGGTTAGAGTCCTTTTGTGTTTTAGCATGCTGCTGTTATGTTCAAGTGAGGTCCTTTCCACACTAGTGCCATTTCTGCACTAGCCTGTTACAGCGCGATGGTTCCACTTTCAACATCCTCTGGAATCCTGGGGTTTGCAGTTTCGGGAGGGGCCAGCCGGCCCCTCCCGAAACTGCAAACCCCAGGATTCCAGAGGATGTTGAAAGTGGAACCGTCGCTCTATAACAGGCTAGTGCGGAAACTGTTATAGTGCTATTATTCCACTTTCAACATCCTTTGGAATCCTGCAGTCTGCAGTTTAGGAAGGGGCATTTGGAATTCTCAGCCAGAGATCTCTTGGGCCTCAGGAAAAATCCAGAATCCCATAGGATGCTGAAAGTGGAACGATAGCACTAGAACAGTGCAGTGCAGAAATGGCTTCAGTCAGAGGAGCTTATCACAAGAGACAGGTAAATGGCAATTACAGCAGGATAATAGCATCTTTGGCTGAGACTGATCGTATGAAGTCATTCTTCTTTTGCAGTTCTCCTGGAGGGCGATCGCCTCGAAAGCGTTTCTTTCACAAAGGAGGTCGTCAACAGATTCGCTGTGGTTTGTCAAAGAAACACTTTCCAAGCCGCCTCCCACAGGGAGGACAACAGAAAAGGAACAACTGAGCCATGGAACACACTGGGTGACCTCGGGCAAGTCACACCCTCTCAGCCACAGAGGAAGACAAAGGCAAACCCTCTCTGAACAAGTCTTGCCAAGAAAACCCAGTGTTAAGGTCGCCTTAGGGGGGGCGCCATAAGTTGGAAACATCTTGAAGGCACCGAGAAATAAAAAAGAAACTTAAAGTCTTTCTAGGGTACCTTGCAACTTTTTGTGAGGATATAAACAGGAACAAAAAGCTCCGGTTCCTCACTGAACTGCAATTCACAGAAAGCCGTGACAGTCAAAGCGGTATATAAAGTGGTGAATTGCCTCACCAAACTACTCAGATTCCACAGGATGTTGCCTTGGCAGTAAGTGGAATACAGCATACAATTGTGTAGCATGAAAGGGCCCTTAGATTCTGTCCTTTAGCCTAATGCAACTTACAGGGTTGTTGCGAGGATACAAATGGATTTGCGTAGCTAAGCGCCTCAGAAGAAAGGCCAGATTCAAATACATCGGTCCACCGCACGCCTCACTCTTCACTCCGGCTAACCTTTCTTACCTCCACGATGCTCCTGAGATCCCTCACGTAGGCCTGTTCTGTTTCGACGATCTCCAGCACCACCCGGTCCAGGTGGGAGGGCTTCATCCGCCGTTCTTTGGCCCTGCCGGGGCACGACGACCGGCCACAGTGTTCCCTGGGGTACCCCGGAGCATCCCCACTGGACCCATCCAGAAGGGCCACCGGTGTGAGATCCAGGCTGATATCGCTGCCGTTTTGGTGAGGGTAAGACGGGGCGCAACTCCCTAGACCCCCGCTGCTGCCGAAGACGCTGTGGCTGTCCTGGAGAGAAGCCGAAGACGCCGAGGAGCTCAGGCTGATGGGACGGTCGCTATCCGAACAGACGGTGTTCACCGAAGTGCAGCTGCCCAAAATGGAGTCGGAGGCCATGCCGGAGCCGATGCCCCCCAGCGAGGAGACGGACGAGGGCCTGGGCGCTGCTGGAATGGAAGGGACTACGTGAGAAGGTGTCAGGGGAGCAGGGTGGTAGAAGAAGGGGCCAACAGGTTTTGTAATAAATTCATATTTCAACAGACAGAAAGTACTCACACATCTTGGGCAGCTGTTGGTTCCACATGGAAAAAAAGACCATTAGGTCAGGGTGGGTGTACGGCTACCTCTCACTCCTTCTTCTCCATTCAACCTTATCGCTCTGACTGTTCTCGAAACCCGCCCCCTCCCTCTTCGCAACATCCTTTTGTAGCTTTTTCTCACCTTTTGAAGCTGTGGTTTTCCCTCGCACTGCATGCCGGGAGGAGGGAGCGGTGTGTGGCGAAAGGGCCGCCGCGCACCTTCCCTCCACTCTCCTCGCCTCCTCTTTCTCCCTCCCTCCCTTCAGCTGCTCTTGTTCTGACACAGAAAGCTTTGCATCTTGCAAGGGACGTCGGTTGGGCGGAGGAAAGGAAAGTTCACACAAAAAACCAACCAGGGAGCAAACTTTGAAACTGAAAGTGGGCTTTGACTACCAGAATCTGAATACTTTGTGCCGGGCCTTGCCTGGGGTGTAGCAACTGGGTCAGGGGAGGCAAAACGGAGGCATTTCCCTCTCTCCAATTAGAATTCTACACCCCTCATGAAATTTCCCAAATTTCTAGCCTTGCAGAGCGTGAGATGTTGAAAACGGTTCACACCAAAAACTTTTCTATTGGCTGCGTTTGTCTTCCCTGGGTTGCTTTGCCTGCCCAGTTATTTGTGGACGCCTAAAGCGTGTTTTCTGTTTCTTAATTCGTTACAATGCAAGAAACTGGGGAACTGAAGCACAGTTTCATTTTGGGAGGGGAGAATTCTTATTTGTGGGGAAAATGCCATCATTTCCATCCCCACCTCCGTAGCCACATCCCTGGCCTTTCCCTCTTCAGATACAGAAAAAAACACCTGTAGGAATTGAACGCTGAGCACAATAGCCAGAATCTTGACGGGGCCTCACGTCTTTATAAGCAGACCTACATCTGTGGGAATTAGAAATAGGCAGCTTCATAATGTCCGCATCCGAGAAATGGGTGCCGTTATGTTACTACAGGCTTCCTCCACTTAGGAACTGGATCACTGTCGGAAAATGGAACTGGCTGAAAAACAGAACCCACGTACTGCACTGTCGGGAGTGTGAAGGACTTACGGAGGCTCACGTGTTACCAACAGCGCACGCGCTGTCTCTCAGCCGGCTCGGCACCCTCCCCTCTCCCCTCAGATCACTTTGCAAGCAATGCATGCGTACGAATGGTTCCAAGCGAGACTCCGGAGGCAAGAAGAACTGGTGAAAGAGCCGTTCTTGTCCACTGAATTAATGGAACTCGCCCTTCATTTGGAAACATCAAAACACCAAGTCGTTAAATAACGGAGTATCAAAAGTGGCAGTTTCCTGTACATAGGAGAGCCAGCAAAGGGACCAATGCACAAAGTGACCGATGTACATCGGGACGCATCGTTCCCACTGTGTGTGGGGACACCTGCTAGGGAATACCCATGCGCACCGGTACAGCCCGATGCACATCAAGACATTATTCTTGGTATCCCATTACATATCTTCAAATTCACCAATAGGGTTTGTTAGTGCCCCTGCTCCATGGCTAAGCATACGTACAGTTACTTACTGTACACCATGATAGAGGGCTCTGGCCAGTATCGCTGGTGTTCCCATCAGCGGCCATTTCCGCACAAGACTGTTATAGCGCTGTGATTCCACATTCAACATCCTATGGAATCCTGGGGTTTGCAGTTTCGGGAGGGGCCGGCCTTCCAAAACTGCAAACCCCAGGATTCCATAGGATGTTGAAAGTGGAATCACAGCGCTATAACAGTCTTGTGCGGAAATGGCCAGTGTGTGTGTGTGTGTGTGTTTGTGCATCTGTGTGTTTTGCGGGGTGGATGAAATACTGACCTGCCTTGCCTCCCTTCTTTGTGCTGCCCCTTCGGGCTCCCTCGGGCATGGTGACGTGGTCTTCGGCGCCCGTCCTGCAAGCAACACATATTTATCACTTATTTGCAACGCTGATGTCCCCATCATCCTACTTTGGGTCCTGTGTGGGTGAAACACAGGCTATACATTAAATAAATAAATAACTATTTTAAAAAATGGAACAACCACTCTCTGCTCTCTGGGAAGGTGGACAACAATATGCAGATTTACTCTGGGATTCGGGATTTATTCTGTGCAAAACTTCCACCCGATATTTCTGCACAGGGAGTGGCATTTTCTACGGTGAAAAAATTTATGGACTGAAACGTCCTTTTCTGCACAGAAAAAGGCTGTGTCTTGTACATAAAGTGCTGTTTACTGTGAAAAAATGTGCAACATTCGCACAGAATAAGTCTCGCACTGCAAAGACTCTCATCAGAGTTTTCTGATATTTCAGAAACATGCTTTTTGATTATTTTACAAATACTTTTGAATAGTCTCTGCATCTCTTCTCTCCTTTAAAAACAATTAGTGAAGCAACTAAGAAACAGCACTCATTTCTTCATTACCTTTCCCGTTTAGAATATAACCTCGTCACAAAAAATTCATTGCAAGTAGTGACAGTCCTTTTCAATGCATTGTTTCAAAGGTCTTGGGTCCGGTCCCTTGTTTTGTGGCGTACACGGCACCCTCTTTCATCCAGCCTCTTTTTCGGGCCACCATCCCTTCCATCATCTGACGGCACCCCTGCCTTTCTCACAGTATGGAGAAAAGTTCTCATCTGGCATGACGGGGGCCGGATTTTGCTTTTTCTCGCTGACCTGCCGCCTTTCTTGAATCAATTCATTGTTTCTCAGACGGAGCGACCTTTCGCCCTCTCCTCTCCAGGATGGAGTGACGCATCCCCAGTTTACCCGACTTGCAATGGTTTTTACAAGACTTCCAGGGGACGGGCTTGGAACAAAGGCCTTTGTACGGGGAGGACAGGCACAGCGACCCAAGGAGGAGGTGATTTAGCCAAGATCCACCAGGGATAAAAAGAGGAGTGAGCCAAGCTTTTGCCTTCAATCACAAAGGTCGTAAAAACTTTAGGCGTGCATACTCTCCAACTGTCCTGATTCGGCAGGGCCAGTCCTGATCAATCCTCTGTCGTCCCTCTTTTGGGCTGCTTTTAAAATGTCCCAGTTTCTCTCTTCTCCTCCCACCTTCGCCTCTTCTCTTCAGCTTACTTCAATTTCTGCACAATGAGTTCAAACCACAAAAGTTTCCCCTCAGCACTGGGGAGAGGAGAAAATGGAGAGTAATCCTGCCCTTCCCAGGCCATTTCTGCACTAGACTGTGATAGTACTATGATTCCACTTGCAACATCCTATGGCATCCTGGGGTTTGCAGTTTTGGGAGGGCCTTTGAGGCCCCTCCCTAAACTGCAAACCCCAGGATGCCATAGGATGTTGAAAGTGGAATCATAGCACCATCACAGTCTAGTGCAGAATGGCCTGGAACACAAACCAATGGATTCAAATTCATTGCGCAAGAAACAAGACTGCATCTAAACATTAGCAAGCATTTTCTCATGGTAAGAGCTGTTTCGTAGCGGAACAGACTCCCCCTTTGGAGGCCTTTAAAGAGAGGTGAGACGGTCATCTTTTGTGAGTCCGAAGTCATCTATTCCTGCATGGCGAGGGGTTGGACTAGGTGAGCTTTATGGTACCTTCCAAATCTGTGGGTTTGATTTTATGATCTGCTCTAGATGCAGGGGTTTCTAGAGCCATTTCCGCACTAGCCTAAGGCCTCTCCCTAAACTGCAAACCCCGGGGTTCCATAGGAGGTTGAAAGTGGAATAATAGCACTATAACAGGCTAACGCAGAAATGGCCCCAGGTCTCCTGACTAGATCTGAAGATCTGCACATCAGCTTGGGGGACTGAGAGAGGGAATGCGCCCTTGCTAGATCCGCTGGCTGAAGGGGTCCATTCCTTCTGGAGAAAGACATCATGGGCTTCCTTCCCTAATATGAGCAAATGTAACTGTATGATGCAAACACAGATGCCTAATTTCAGAACAGAAAGTTCCCCTCTCCGTTTGTTTGAGGCACATTCTTCTCCTCATGCATAATGGTGCACCATTATGCATAAGCATGCACGATGATGCATCATTACTCATTGCTCCTCCTGAAAATGCAAACCCCAGGATGCCATAGGATCTTGCAAGTGGAATAATAGCGCTTTAATAGCCTGGTGCAGAAATGGCCCCAATAAGCTCAGGCAAAAGCAAACTGCTGCAGCCCCTCCTAGCTTTGGAACAGACCATTCCATGCTGTATGCTGGCAAATTTCTCCCTGAGGCAAGCGAAAGGAACAAACACGCCTTGTGAAAAGCAGGGGAAGCCCTGCCAGTGAGTGGGGCTTTTCTGGAGGTGTTCCCCTTTGAATTACAACAGCCCTAGAACCGTGCAAATGCGTCCTGGTTTTCGTCCGTGCAATATTAAAGTGCACGTCATCAGTTTCAATGGTACTTTTATAGGCAACGGAAGGCAGCTTCCACAGGGTTTGCTATCTAAAATGTGACAGGAAAGAAAGAGGTGTGTGGGCTAAAATGAGAAGCTGTTCCATTTTTATGTGCTCAAGTTGGGGGAACAGGGATTTACCAAGGACTTTAGGGCAGAGTAGGAGATAACATGACCTATGGCCATATATGGCACCAAAGATAATTTTTTAGGGCTCCTAAGAGGTCCCCTCCCAACACAAGAACAGGTTTTCCCTCAGTGCAGAGGCTTACCAGGACTAACGGATTCCCCCATTTGAGGAGAGGAAAGCTTTTCCTTTTATATGAAATTTGCAGAGGACACCAAATTAAGAGGGGTAGCTAACAGCCCCACAGGAGAGGATCAGAATTCAAAATGACCTTAACAGATTAGAGAGCTGGGCCAAAACTAACAAAATAAATCTCAGCAGAGAGAAGTGTAAGGTACTACACTTGGGCAGAAAAAAACGAAATGCACAGATACAAGATGGGCAACACCTGGTCTGACCACAGTACATGTGAAAGGATCTAGGAGTCTTAGCAGACCACAAGCTGAACATGAGTCAGCAGTGTGATGTGGCAGCTAAAAAAGGTATTTTGAAAACCTGGCAATACTACTTCCAGGGGGTGAAATTCTCTAAAATAAGGCGTTTCTTCCCTGCTTATCCATGTCTTGCTTTAGCAGAATATTCTGCCTTACCCCACGCCCATAAATAGTCTTCTCGAACCATTGCACAGGGAGGGCCGGATGTAGCCAGGAAAAATACGGTCCCAGTCCCCTAGAGCTTGCTTACCCCTGATTTTGGAGGAAACATAGGTTTAAGGAGAGATTCCATGCTGGCTCTGGGAGTCTAACACCTGCAAAGTCTTAGTGAGGAGTTGCTTCAAGGAGGTCAAAAACCAGAGCCCTGGAAACCCCTTTGTACTACGCACAATGCTGTGCGTCTTGGATCTCAGACAGGTTTTGTCCAGCCCCGAATGCCAAGCAGGGGCTTTGGTGTCAAAAAGATGGAGGAGCCCAGCACAATCGTCTCCCTCCTGCCAGCTCCGGCCGAGGCGGGCCAGGAGGAAGTTGGCACCAGGGGCCAGGAAGTCTGGCAGCATGGCCGGCGGGGGACAGGCGGGCAGGAGCCAAGCTGCGGCGAAAGAAGAGGCACCCTTTTGATCCCGAAATGGGTTTCCATTTCCCTCCATTCATCTCAGCCGGAGGGGACAGACTCAACAAACCCTCTCTGGAGAGCCATTCGACTCTTGCACACTGCAGGATCATTAGAGGATGCAAGCATTTCTCGATCGGTTAAAATTAACTCAACTGAACAAAAAGGCAGACTTCCAAAGCCGCTGCTAAAGCTCAGCCTTCATTGCTGGATTCAGTGCCATGAGTCTCCAAAGAAACGTCATCACAATTACAGTCCTCAGTTACAATGACAAATGTTTCAGATCCTGGGTCGTCTTTTCCGTGTTCATTTTCCATGTTCAGACTCTAGCTTCAGAGTCTATGATTCCTCAGTTTGAGAAATTGAACCTCACGTTATTGGCAACAGAGCTCAGCAAATACAAAAGGGAGCCATGCTCAGTGAGCCTCTTTTTATAATTAGTTATTATTTCTTTTTTTACTCCTCCGTGTTGAAAAATAAGTTTTGAGAAGAAGAAGGACCAACCATCAAACATGGCTATTCAACTTGTATTGGAAGCAGAACTTGGATCACCTCCTGAAGACCAAAGAGTAAAACGAGAAATCTTTGCAAAACAAACAAGCAAACAAAGAAGGCTAACAAGGGACAAACTTCCTCCCTTACACACTGCAATGCTGACTGAGTGTTCTCAGTGGAAAATTTTCTTAAAAAACCAAGAGATGATGGGTGGGAGGTAGGGAGGGAGGAGAAGCATAGAATGAAGTATATGAAGTGAGAGTCAGGTTTAAGTAATGGTTTTAATTTTGGACTCGGACTCGGGGAATCCCCGCTCAGCCACAGAAACCCACCGCGTGAGCTTGGGCAAGTCCCACTCTTTCACAGCCTCGGAAGAAGGCAATGGCAAATCCCCTCTGAATAAATCTTGCTAAGAAAACCTGGTGATGGGTTGGCTTTAGAGTTGCCGTCAAGTTGGAAATGACTTGGAGGCCCATAACAACAATCCGGAAGAGCTGGTTTGTACCCGGAACAGAGGCAGGCCAGCTAGATTCTTAGAAGCCGGGGGAGTGACTGAAAATATTTCTAAATAGCCAAGAGTGTCCCCAGAAGACTGGGGGTACTGTTGGCCTTTTGGGGGAAAAAATTCCTCTCAATCTCAGAGAAGGAGAGGTCACAGAGATCTTTGGGTTTTGTGAAAACAAGCTAGGCCATAGTTTGCCCATCTCTGGGCTGCAAGGTTGAAAACATGCAGCCGGTCTCTCTGGTTGAACCGCCTGCCTTTTAGACAGGGATGTAATTTTCTTCTCAAGGGAAACATTGAGTAATTTTAGCATTTTTCACAATTCCTGTTGCAAGACGGTCTTCGAAAAACCCCGGTTTTCAAAGGTTGCTTGCAATTTTGGATTTTTCTGCACAAAATTCGTCCGTGGGCGATTTGACCAGAAAACAGCACTTTCTGCAGAAGAAATGACATTTTCAGCATAGAAAATGATACTGCTACCTGGAAATATTATTTCCTGCACAGAAAATCACTGCGCCTTGTGCAGAAAATGCTACTGTCTTTGAAAATCAACCTCATGTGAATTTTGTGCAGAGTTAGTTCCCCCATTACAGCACTTCACTATTAGTTATTTATTTGTTTCAAAAAATTGATATGTCTATTCTAAACAGAAATAGTCCTTTCTGTGCAGAAAGTGCTGTTTCCTGGCAGAAAATCAACAGCCATGTGCAAATTTTGCAAAGCATAGGTCTCAAACGGCAAAGATTCTGATCAGTCCAGAATCCTTACTGTCAAGATTTCTTGATACTTGAAGAACATGCTTTGGATCATTTTGGGGGAATGTTTTCTAATATTCTTTTCATCCCTAGCTGAAGAGCAACATGTTTCTTTCTGGTTTGAAAGATGCTGTAGCAGACCTGATCTTAGCCAATTTTAATTTTTGTCCAGTAGATCCTTGTATCAGTTTGCAACTCAACCTACCCATAGCATGTTGTTCTTCCTCCTAACATTTAAAATCTGACATAATGCAATCATGAAAGGAAAGGAGAACAGGTTCTTTGAAAGCAGCCGGGAGGGAGGAAGACGAAGAGGAGGAACATAGTGTGAAGCGTGCAAAATGCCGGCAGTTTTCTTTTCAAAACCCAATCTGGCGTGTGTTGGACAAATGTTACATTCCGGAACGGAGGAGGCAGCATGGCAGCTGGTCTCTCGATAAGGCTTTGCCAAATCAACATCTCAGAAGGAAGGGACACGACGGAGCTGCCGTCTTGGGCATCAAAGAAACGAGTCCTTGGAGACTGGAAAGGGCCCAAAGAAGGAATTTCCCCTTGCTTCAAAGACAGGACATTTGCAGTGGATGATTAGAAAGCACGCTTATCCACAGGGGCTTATCCACAGGGCATCCCTTCCAAGCCCTCCAGTGGATGTCTGAAACCAAACTCGGGGGCTGTATACGGCCCACGGGCCACGCTTTCTCTACCCCTTCTCCACGAGCATCGTCTGCCAATGCCGAGGCACACAGGGGACCAGATAAGACCCAGATGACAGCATCCCATGCTTACGTGGCTCTGAGCAAGATGTGGCTGGGGTAGCCAGTGAGTAATCGGTGGGCTGATTCTTCCCCTGGGATTTTCTCACACTCCCTCGCTCTTTTCCCCAGAATGCTGTCTGGGCAGTTCCGGGCCATCTCTGGCTTTATACATGCATCATCGTCTTCTTCTTCTGGGCAGTTTGCCCAAAGTCAGCTTAATCCAGCCTCCTGTCTCAGGCTTCTCGGCATCTGGAAAAAGGCACCGTGTGGGCTCAAGGGCTAAACATTTGTTCTTTCCAGCCCTGCAGAGAAGGGGCGACGTGCCGTTTGGTTGTGCAAAAGGCCGTTTTAGTCACTCTGGGAACAAACTGAAGCTTCAGAACAGAACCACCACCACATTTGAGAGACTGAAGAAAGCTTTGTCTCCTGGGCATTGCAATCTGTAGCTGTTTTCAAGCAGCTTCCGCTGTGATTCTTTGCAGAGGCAGAAAGGCAAACAGTTTGGGGTACCATGGCAATTGATTTCTTGTCCTGGAAAAGAGGTCCTTTCTATGGTTCTGTCCTAAGGAGGTAATTCTTCACTAAGTTTCTTCTTGAAGAAAGCAATGAGTTATTTTAAAACCCTTCTTCCCACTGCATGCCAGTCTTTGAAAACCAGTTTCCAATGCCTATTCGCAATTTGGATCTTATTCTGTGAAAATTTTGCAAAGGGTTGTTTTTTCACAGAAGACAGCAGTTCCTGTGCAGGAAACAGAACCTTTTACATAGAAGATACTACTTCTAGGCAGAATTGAACAGAAAATGCTGTTTCCTGTGAGAGAAATGTTGTTTTCTATGCAGATCAACCACGTGCGAATTTTGCACAAAACAAATATCCCTATTTCTGCACAGGAAGCAGCATTTTTTCCCCACAGGAAAGAATATTTCTACATGGAAGTATTGTTTTCTGAGAAGAAAGAATTTTCTCTGCAGAAAATGCTGTTTTAGGTGCAAAAAAAATTGGATGTGAATTTTGCAAAGAATAAGTCCAGAAATGCGAAAATTCTTGACAGTCCACAAGTTCTTCTTGTGAGGGTTTTTGGAACACTCGAACATCATGTTTTTCCAACCATTTTGTGGATGTTTTCTTTCTGTCCTTATTTTTTTTCTAAATCTATGATTTACCTGACCAGCTATCCCTTGAGGCTGCAGTTATTAAGTGGCAAACAGAAATATGTACCTTTTAAACATGCTTAAGATAAAGCCATAAGAACAGACATGCTGGACCACCCAGAAGGACTTCCTAGTTCATTATTCTGTTCCCAAAGTGACCCAAAAGATATCTATAGGAAACACACAAGCAGGGTATGAATGCAATAGCACTGCCTCCTTCCATCCCCCAGATGTGGAACACAGAGGTATTCTGCCTCTGATCATGAAAAGAGCTTATAGACAGCAACTCCATATCCCCATCTAAGTCAAAATACATACTACTGAAATAAATCCACTTCCACTCTTTCATTTTTACACCCCTGTTGCCTCCATTGCCTCAAAGTTTACTGGGGGAATCACAAGGCCCTCCAGAAGTTCTTGGACTACATCTCCCAGCCTCATCCCTCTCAAGCTGTGCTGGGCGGCGCTGTTGGAATTTGCAGTCCAACAGTGGTTGGGATCTTCCATCTCTTCTGCATGGTGTAAATATCTGCCGGTGGAATTACATTATGCAAGCTCTACAGTGAACACCAATACGCATAACCTATGTGCATCAGTAGTAATGCACATGGCTGGCAACCCATAGTGCAATTCCCATGAAGAGAGGCAAGGTGCATTCGCATGCTACTCTGTGTACTTTATCGTGCTACTGTATGCACAATGGTCCCCCCACACACACTGAGGCCACTGCCAGCTGGGTACCACCATGGCATGTTGTGCAAAGCATCAGTCCCCTTGCCTAGCGCAACTACACCTGTGCATGTCGCAAACAGGATGCCAGTCAATATGGGCAGGGCCGCACACGTCTCACTCCTCCTTTCGAGTGTAAGCCCTGTGGAGCAGAGACCTGTCCTGCTGGATTTTGTGAGAAGGCCCATGAACATCACGTGGTGTTCCATGAACAACAACCAGCTACATACCATCTGGGTTTCCAGAAGTTTTTCAGTTGAAATTCTGTGCTGCAGAGAGCCTTCTGGTGGGCGAGGCTCCAGGAGGGAGAAGGCCAAAGCAAGCGGCTGGTTTGCCTTGGATTCAACTCCCTAAACATTTACTCCTAACTCACAACCTCCCTTTTTCCTTCTGTCCATGTGACCTCCCAGTGGGAGAGCTGCATGGCAGCAAAAGTTGCTGTGGCTTAAGCTCTCTATAAACAGGAGCCTTAGGACAGACGTTCCACAAGACAGGAGATGAAGGCAAATCTCTGCTTTCATCCTCCAGGCTACCATGTACCTCTGGCCAAACTCAGCAGTGCATTCCTGAAGATAAACGGCATCGGATTCTGTTCCTACAGCAGAGCTTGGAACATCTACTTTTTAAAAATGACTACAAGATCCATAACCCTACGCCTATAACTATTCTGGCTGGGGAAAATCTGGGATATATATATGTGTGTGTGTTTGTGTGTGTGTGTGTGTGTGTGTGTGTGTGTGTGTGTGAAAATCCCAAATTTCCCCCAGCCAGAATAGTATATCTCCCAAGCTCTGCTGCCGCTCCAGCTCCTTTGACTGCAGATATGTGTTGACTCTTAGAAGAGTAAAAGAAATCATAGAATTATAAAAGTGGAAGAGGCCACAAGGTCCATTCAGTCCAACCCCTGCCGTGCAGGAATACTGAATTCTCCAGATGATCAAACATCTGGAAACCAAGCCTTACAAGGAACGACTTGGGAAACTGGGTATGTTTAGCCTGGAGAAGAGAAGACTGAGAATTGACATGACAGCTATCTTTGAAGATCTGAAGGGATGACATAGAGAAGATGAAGCCGGATTGTTTTCTGTTGCTCCTAGACAAGGACACGAAGCCGTGGATTCAAACTATAAGAGAGTGTACTTGAAGATTAGGAAAAGCGTCTTGACTGCAAATGCTCATTCTATGATCTTGGCTGGCCTAGCTTTCTCCTTGCTGGAATGGAAACTCCTGCAAAGCAGAACCTTAAGAGACACTCTAGACAACTTTGGTCATTTTTGATGGCCATTTAACAGAGGTCCTCCACTATGGTGAGAATCCAATTGTTAGTCATGACTTGAGTAGAACCACTAAAGCCGTGGGACTGGCCCACTGTTGACGCACCATTCAAACCACTGTCATACCATTCAGCAAAGGATTCAATGGGTCTACTAGAGTTGGAGTTAACCTGTAGGGTTGCCAGATCTCAGAACCTGGCACTGAGACCCCAGTTTTCATGTATTCACTCCAGGCAGGAGACAAAGGCCCAAATTTTCCAGCTTTGGAAGACTCAAGAGGAAAGGGCTCTGTGCAAACCTCTAGGTAAGCTCATAGAGCAGCTGTTTGCTCCAATTTGCAAGTTTTACTTGGTTTGTTGCTTCCATTTGAGAAGACTTTCCAAGGGGGTCTGTGTATTGACTTAGTTAGCTTCCTCCTGCCCACCTAGTCCTTAGGGTGCCAGGGCTCACCCTCCACTCTGCACCGCATCCACCTTCTGGATTGAAGCACTGAGGCTAGGTTAAATGGTCCTTATCCCATATCCCTAAGTAAATGAGAAGGAAGAACCCCCTTATTTCACCTTCATCTAGGAATGGCTGCTTTAGCAAAGAGCTTTGTCTTAATTTCCAGACAGGAAAATATGTTCTCCCTCTCTCTCTCTTTCTCTCTCTATTTGTGTTAGAATTACAAACCAGGAGCAAATGTGATTGGTATTTAATGCACAACACTTTGCGACATCACCAAAGGCCATACCTAAGTCTCTGGTTTTGGTCTGGAAACGTCAGGGCCTGGGACAATCCTGAACCAACAATCCTACCAGCCAGTAGGATTTAGGCCTATCAAAGTACCTACATGGTAGCAATTTAGTAGCATTTTATAGTGATAATAAACTGCTGTAACGATAAAGTGTAAATATAGGCCATTTCCACCATACAGTGTTATAGTGCTATTGTTCCACTTTCAACCTCCTGTGGAATTCTGGGAATTGTCGTTTCCTGAGGCCAAAGAGCTCTCTGGCGGAGAATTCTAAATGTCCTAAACTGCAAATCCCAGGAGTCACTAGGATGTTGAAAGTGGAATAATAGCACTATAACAGTGTAGTGCGGAAATGGTCATAGTCTCTGATGTCTAATTTAACAGTAAGAACTGGCTAAGGGGGCAGTGACCGATCTACAAGCATAGAGCAAATCTACCATTCAGCCGGCAATTCGTGGTAATTCACATTTTTATAGCACAAGATCCCAGCAATCTTCATGACAATCCTGGAAAAGTAGCAGTTATACCCACTCTGCAGACATGAAACTGAGGCCAAGAGAAGGGGCAACCTCTTTAAAGGCTTCCAACAAAGATCACGGCCATGGAAAAATCTCAGTCGGAAGACTTCACTGTTCACATCCTTGGAGAGAAGGAAAGAATACTGAGCGAGGAAGTAAAGAAAAAGGAACAATGCTCATAGCTGAAGCGGGTCTCCCGAAGAACCTGGAATACTAACTTTCTGGACCAGAGCTTCCAGAATCCTTCAGCCAACCTTTGCTCTCCGGCTGCCAGTTGAGATCACGATCTGACGCAATAAAACTGAAGGCCCAAATGGCTTTTTCCCCATTGCCTAGAAGCTGTCCAGATTCCAGTTCTGCCTGTTAACACCGGCTCCTGTTTCATCTTTCTTTTCCCGTCTCAACCCGTGCGTTAAAAACAGACGCCACCTAATTTTTCTGTGTCAGTTTTCTCCATGGGTGCCTTGGCATTTCCATTTCTCAGGGAAGAAAGCAGACAGCAGTTCAAAGTTCAAGCAGCCATCACATGCAGAAAAGATTTTGGGAAGCAGGTTGCACAAGGGGAAGGAAGATTTGCATTTAGTGGCTTGCTGTTGCAAAGATGTCCTGACCTGGAGTGAACCTTGTTAACTTTGGAAAGTACAGGAAACCCTCAGAGCAAAGCAAAAAGGCCATATAATTTTTCTAGCTTTGGGGAAAAGGCAAGGTATAGGTAAAGGGAAGGACGGGTGAGGGGGGTCGTAAATGGGTGGATGGATAGATGATGGATATAGACAGTTATATAGATAGATACAGGGATAGATGAGAGGCAGCGTTGTGTAGCGGTTTGAGCATTGGTCTATGACTCTGGTGACCAGTGTTTGAATCCCTGCTCAACCATGGAAATCCACAGGGTGACCTTAGGCAAGTCACACTCTCTCAGCCTTAGAGGAGGGCAAAGATGAATAAGTCTTGCCATGAAAATCCTGTGATAGGTTTGTGTTAGCCCTGAAGATACACAAGATCAACTAGATAGATAGATGGAGATAGACGGGTAGGTATAGATCCTGAGAGTCTTGAAAGGACGCATGCTGGCTGGGGAATTCTGGGAGAGTTTTTTCTACTTTTAAGGGCTTCACATCTCTGCTCTAAACATGTGCAAAGTATTTTTTTTCCAACTGCTGTAGAACTGCGCCCGGCAACAGAGGAGCTGGTCTTCAGACATCAAAGGACATATACTTTTTTCGGGGGGAGGTGGAGTTTTAGGGCCTCATTTTGGGTGGAGGTGAGCAGACTCTCCTGAAAGGTTCATTGTCTGGGGAGACAGGAGGAAGGAGGGCAGGAGGCCAAGGCAAGCTTTCCAACGCAGCCTGGCAGATGAGTGATGAGAGCAGGGCGTTCTCAAGGTACGAGGCCAGCCGTGCCTCACACAACCCAAAGGCTGTTTTTTTGGGGAAGGGTTATGGGGAACCCAGTCTGCAATTACCGGCCACATCACAATTCATTCTGTGGCTAATTTTCTTTTTCCAACTGGACCACAAGATCTCTGGTTATACACCACAAATCCACTGTGGCTGTAACACAAACCAGAGACCCTACCGGGGCCAAAATCAGCAACGTTAAGTTCAGTGAAACTTGGCCTGGGTTCAGGGGTGTAGCTACAGAGGAGAGGAGGAGTCAAAACGAGGACATTGTTCCCCGATAAATATTCTGCTGTGACGAAATTTTCCCTCAGTTCCCAATCTTTTAGCATTGCACCGAAAATTGCTCCCTCTAGGAGTCTTTTCTTTGCTGGCTTCCCATCCCTTTGGGAACTGTCCTTTTTCTTTGGGTGCCTAAACTGGGTTTCTAAATTAGGGTTCCTCGACCAGGGTTTCCCGGAACCCCAGAGTTCTGCAAGAGGAACTAAAGGTTCCGCAAGAGATCGTGATTGCAAAAAAACAGAAACAGAAACTAGCATGCTCGAGCATGCAGCTTGCTGTCAGGTGTGATTCTCAGCATGCTTGTTGATTCCATGGCCACCAACTGGTGTTTGGGAAAGACATTTCTCAAGAACGAACAAATACTATGAATCAGTGCATTCTCAATCTTTGATCTGCCAGATGTTTTTGACTGCAGCTTCCAGAATCCCCACACATTGGTCAAGAGAGATAAGAATTCTGGGAAATGAAGTCCATAGCACCTAGGTGTAACTCACTTGGGGCAAAGACCTCTCTCTCGCATTCTGTGAAGCAGCCATACTGGCTGCTGCACACCCTCCACCATGGACAATCTTGATGAATCCTCTGTCATCGCACTTCTGCGACTGCTTTTAGAATGTCCCAGCTTCTCTTTCCTTCTTCCACTTCCCCCTTTTGTCCTTGGCTTACTTCAAGGGCTGCAAACTGAGTTCAAAATGGAAAAATATTTAACTGTTGGAGTTAACCACTGCTCTTCCCAGTAACTTCAGGCAAAAGAAAACTGCTGCAGTCTCTCCCAGCTTATCTGTTCTTCCTCATTAATAACTTTTGCCATCCTGACCACTCCGATGTTGCATGGCCATATGGATCCCGGTTTTCATCTGTGAAATGCTGGAGGATGCTCAGCCATGGTCCAACAAACTAAGTTTCCTAAGCTCTGGAGGTGCCCTAGTGGCTCTCAGCCTTTGGTCTTCCAGATGTTTCAGACTGCATCTCCCAGAGTTCCCAACCTCTGGGAGCTGAAGTCCAAATAAAGCCCTGGAGGACCAGAGTTTGAGAGCGGCTACTCAAAAACCTCTTTTACAAAGGCTGCAGTCAGAGACACAGGTTACCTAGCTGTGAGCTTCTTCGTGCAAAAACTTACTCCCAAGTTATGCAGGATCACTGTGCACGGACTGACAGAGAAATGGAATATGGTGATCCAGGAGAAACCACGTGAGCTCCGAAGGAGGGGGTATGGGTGGATTTTAAATCAGAGGGAGAGAAATTACCCCCATACCCCACATCTTTCCAGCTTCTGTGAAGGCCCACCCAGACAACCAGCCCTAGTCCCCCCTCCCGCCCCTGAAATTCCAGGTTTCAACACACCCTTTACAATCCACTTCCTCTCCACTCCACTCCCCTTCCTTGCAGCTTCAGAATCTAGCCATGTTCTCATGTCTCTTTTGTTTCCAAGTCTGCCTTCCATCCCCTTTTTAAAAAAAACCTCACTCAAAAGCAATCCACCTCCCATTCCACACCCCTGGTCAGAACGAGGAACCCTTCCTGTGTCCAAACCACAATTTCCAGAGCCCTTTCCCTCTACAGCTTTGATGCATGCCTCCTTCATTGAAAATCCCCTCCCCTCAAAACATGGAATGCCGTTTGGTACAATTGCATTCCTTTCCCCATTGTTCTAATTACTCCAGACTAGAGACTTCCCTGCTGTTGGCACATATTTCTTCTAGAGACGGTCTTTCTTTTCTCCAGCTAACTACAAAAGAATGAAAATAAAAGTAGTGACAACACACCACCTTAGCAATCCCACAAACCTTTCATCTTTAGGGACTTTCCTAGCACAAAATTCCTGGAGGCTGAAGCCATGCAAGGAACTCTCTGACTTCCACTTCCAAGTCCAGAAACAATACTTTGTGTATACACTAGCCAAATCATTATTTAGGGCGTGTGTCTCCTAGCCTCTGCCCATGTGCAAAGACTCAAATCAAAGCAGCACTATTAACAGACCAGCTTCATTACACGTTGTGTGTTCACACAACTGCTTTGAAAACATCTTCCCTTGTCCTCCATGGGATCAACCCCTTTCCAGTTGATTTCGATGGGAAATGGAAGCTCATGACCTCAGTAGAATCCCAAGCGAAGACTATGGATATACGGCTCTGTCCTTTTGATTCTGGATTACTTAAAATTGACAGCTTTTGTGTTGGGGAGTAGAAAGCACACGTCAGAAATCCCAGATGACCTGTACCCATGGATATTATGGATGTAAAAGAAAAATTTATCATCTTTTCCATCGCACCAAAGCGGATAGCAAGAACAGCTGGGCAATTCAGCTGCAAAGTCTTTGGCAAGAATAAGTCCCACCGAGTTCAGTGGCACTTAAATTGCAGGATACACGGATAGGGTTGCAGCCAAAAAACAGTACAGAGAGATTAACACAGCCTTAAAGTCGTTTATAGGAAGATGTGTGGGACTCAGTGGCAAAAGAGGGTTATACTGGCATGAGACTCAACCAAGAAGTAAATGCCAACAAGAAGGTATGAACCTTCGGAGTCTTTCTTTAGCTCTCAGATCCTTAGCTAAAATTTTCCCCTGCAACACAAGAATGAGCAACAGAACGCAGAGTTTAGAAAACCATTACTATTTTGGATAACAGTCCCCATAATCCCCCAGCTGGCACAACAATTCCCAGAATCCAGCCCAGCTGTTGGTCATGTTAGGAGAGACTCAAGGCACTGCAGTCCCCCCAAAAAATCTTTCCTGACAAGAGTGTCTCTGATCACATGCAAAGTGTCTTTTCCCTAAGGAAAACCCAGCTGCAAAAATCTGGCACAAAGGTTATCAGTTTCCAGAGAAAAAAGCTTGTATGTGACGTAAGGGCCTTCTAGTTGAGTCCTGGTACCAGAAATGAAGCAATATTGAGGATTAGAGTCCCTCACGGAGGAACCTGAGTCTTAGGAAGTGCCTTTCCTTCAAGCCAACGGTCCTCAGTTCAAAGGCAAAAAAGAGGAAAGAAGCCCAGCCTCTTTTACAGTCCTCTCTGGCATAGTTTCTGGGGTGTAGATCCTCTTCACCTCTGCCTCACCTTGTCCTGTGGCTGCACACTGAAGAAATGAGGCCCAGGCCATGTGCTACATCCGGCCGGCTGTGTGCCTCTCAGAGCATGTGCAGAGTATTTTTCCTCTCTCCCAGGTCTGAGACAAAGACTCCAGCCCTCGACAAATTCCAGTCCCGTCTGTTAGCTAGCTCCAAACTATTCCTTTGTGTCAGAAATTATTTCACGAGGCAGAGGTGGAAGAGGACTTAGTTTGGTTAATCATTGATTATTGATTAATAGTTACATCCTTTCATTCGTTTTTATTGATGCTTTTAGCTGCCTTGAATGCTGTTTTTTAGAAGCAGAATTAAAACACAGTCAAAGGGATACGTAAGCAACACGCACACTGGCAAAGGCCAACACTTTTTTTTGTGTCATTTAAAAAAAAAATCACGAGTTTATTTAGCATGAGCTTTTTTGGCCTCCAACCAGCTTTGTCAGAGGCAATAAAAATAGGATGTACTTTAACTGTAACTTGAAGCATCCTAGAAAACTTTTTGTTATCTTCATGGAGCCCAGAGGTGACAGAGGTGATACCTCTGTATGTGGGTGCGGGTGAGAGAAAGAAAGAGAGAGGAATATTCTGCACATGCTCTATTTAATTTTATTTTTTGTTAATCATTTAACTACCCAGAAGTAACACCTCTTCTCAACAGGGGAGCTACAATTCTTCTCTCACACACTTTTTAAAAAGAAAGTTCTGACACTGTGCAGGGGGGGAGAGGAAGCCCTCTGAACATGCTCCAAAATCTATTTTTTCCATTGAAGAAGCTGCACTTCCTTGGTAGTATTTCTGGCACTTTGTGGGTGCGCCCTCTGAGCACGCTCCAAAACACCTCTCATCAACCTGTGAATTAATGAATCAAATCCTAGCTGAGCCCAGAGGCAGGGGAGCTGACACTGTCTGTGCCTGTGTATGTTGTGCGTATCAGACAAAACACTCTGGACATGCTCTAAGGCACCTCCTTCTATCTGATCATCCATCTGTCCCAGGACCCAGACCTCCATCCCAGCCGAGAGGCGATCATCCTTCTTATGTATACTTACCTGGGAGTCCCTTCCACTAAACACAAGGGGATTTACTCCCGGGTAAGCCTGCCTGGTGGTCCTCGACCGTGGTAAAACCCTGCCTGGATCATATACTCTGCGATCTCAACCTCTGTTTCTTTCTCTCCAAAAGGGACCCTCTCCAAAAAGGATCAGCGAACTCACCGTCCAGTTTGGCCTCGGGCAGAAATCGTTGCGCCTCCTCGAGAGCAAGGAAGGAGCGGGCTCAGAAGTCCGGGGCCCCACCGTCCCCAGTCCAAACCATCACCAGGTAGGGGACAAGACTGGCCCGGAGGCGATCCGACATCGCGGAGGCGCGGGGACTCGAGTCGGGGCCAAACTCAGCCGGAGCGCAGCAGCGCCCGGGCGCGCCAGGAACCCCTCGGCGAGGAAGGCGCCCTCCTCCCCTCCTCCGCTGCGCCCCCTAACGCCACCCCTGCGGGGCGAGCCCCTTCCTCCACGCCCCCTCCTCCTCCTCTCTTCCAAATCCTGGGGTTCAGGAGGAGTCGGGCCGGAGCAGGGATGTCTGGAGAGGTTGGGAAAACCGATGATCGACTGCTGCCGAAAAGAAGGCGAGCTCCGGCTCCCAGAAACTGGGAGGGCGATGGAAATGCTGGTTTGGGTGGGTGGCGGGGAGGAAGGAGGAGAGAAAGAGAAAGGGGTGGGAAGAAGGTTGGCAGGGGAGGGGGGACGAGAACAAGCTGGAAAAGGGAAATGTTAACAGGCAGGGAAAGAGAAGCACATTCTCTCACACTCACTTCTCCACGGTTTCCTGTTCTAGGCAGATGCTCCAGGGAGAGCCCTCTCTCTCTCTCTCTCTCTCTCTCTCTGTGTTGGTGGGGGAAGAATCTGGTTTAACTCTTTAACTCCTCGCTTCCCGGTTTTGGAATCCGGCTCTGCTTTTTGGCCTGGATCAAAAGCAAACAATACCAGGTTCCTCAGAGATTTTGTTTTTGTTCCCACTGGTTGCCCCAAGTTGCTGCTCTTGGGACTTGCAAAGCTCCCATTGCAGCAAAAAACTTGGGTGCTAGAGGGTTTTAGATCCCTGGGCAATATATCCACGTGACATAATTATATTATCACTATTATTAATCCCACTTCTGTTCCAGTCTGGGACTCAAGGTGGCTAACAACAGTGAAAAGAGACCTAGGCCATTTCCGCTCTGGGCTGTTATAGCGCTATTATTCCACTTTCAACATCCTATGGAATCCTGGGGTTTGCAGTTTCGGGAGGGGAAACTGCAGACCCCAGGATTCCATGGGATGTTGCAAATGGAATAATAGCACTATAACAGTCCAGTGCGGAAATGGCCTAGACAACAACAGTTGTTGCGCGCCGTCAAGTTGTTTGTGACTTGCAGCAATCCTAAGGCAAACCTATCAAGGGGTTTTCTGGAGCTGAAAGTGTGCGATGTGCCAAAGGTCACCAATACAAAACTTAAAAATATCCCTCAGACTAGCCATAAAATCAAAACTAGTTTTAGAACCTAACTATTGAAAACACCAAATAGATAAAATACAGGCAGGCGGTCCAGAACAACTCTGCGAGGCCCGGTCCCCCAAACATTCAGTCTTTGAAGGGCGGCTGATATAATGTTTTTGTACACAGATAAGCCTTGAAACACATAAGAGACACGACAAGAGTTGATCTAGGCATGTCCAGAGTGCCTATTTCCCTAATCTTTTCTCCAATGATGAAAAACACACAAGGCAGGAAAGGCTGCAGCAGTTTGCTTTTGCCTGAGCCTACCAGGAAGGGCAAGATTCTTCTCTTTCCCTGCAGGGTGAGTGGAGTGCAAACTACTTTTCTACTTTGAACTCAGTTTGCAGCATTTCAGGGCAGTTGAGAAGGAAGGGGGAAAGTGGGAGCAAGAGAAAGGAACTGGGGCATTTTAGAAGCAGTTGGGAAAGTGGGGTGATACAGGATTAATCAGGCCTGCCCCTGCCAAACGGGGGCAGTTAGAGGGTAGATGTCTTTTCACCCACCTAATGTTTTGGACTTCAATTCCCAGAAGCCCAAGCCGGCATGGGAGAAGGGGCAAAGATTGCAGGAGCTGCTGTCCAAAATGATCTGGAGGGACAAAGGTTCTTTATCTTGTCTAAAAGGATGATGGAATCAGAGAGCTGACCCTAAAGGGGCCTAAGGTGTGGAGGGCTTATTCCCACTCCTGCAATCATTAACAATTCCCGAGTACTCTGGGCTAACCTTTCTATCCCCTTAACTGCTCTTTTACTAGTTTTTATGACCCACCTAAAAGCTGCTCCCACACTCATGTCTCAAGGCTTGCCCCCGTGGTGTTTGCTTCCTGATCTTCCCACTGCCTGTCCAGTCCAGCACTTTGGAAATATTCCCCTTTCAGACTACAGCTCCAAGAATCCCCTTCCAGCCATGGCTGGGAGCTGCAGTCCAAAATAGAACTGTTTTTCCACGTTCTGGCTAATTCTCGGCATAACCACCAGTCTCGGACCCCTGGGTTTGTCTCCAATTTCAGGAGGGAAGCAGAAGGATCCACAATGGCCACAGAGCCTGGAGCGCAGAGCATACGTGCTGAGTGGGTAGGATTGCAGCTCTGTCAATCCATGGCTGTTTAGGGGAATATAGGGGTGGGATTGTGGATTGTTGGAACTGTAGTCCAAATGGGAATGTTTGCAATGATCTGGCCAGCTGAGAGGCTTTGCAATTCTGGGAGGTGTAATCTAATAAAAAGAACGTTTCCAATGTTCTAGCCCGCTCTGGGGACAGAGGGATTTGGGAAGTGGTAGTCCAAAACAGGACTGCTTACAATATTCTGGCCAATTCAGTGAGCTGGGGATACTGGGAACCATAGTCCAAAACAGTAATGTTTCCAATATATTGATTAGCTTTCAAGATAGTCGCCAGATTTCCAGGTCCTTTCCAGTTCCAAGAGTGAAGCAGAGTCCAACAAAAGGGCTCCATGACGGTAGCAGAGCCTAGCAGGCGGAGTGTACCTACCACGAGGGTCGGATCATAGGTTGGTGTTTTTGATAGGCTAACACAAGCACCTCCCCAGCATGAACGGAAGCAGCTCTGCTTTGGATCTGGGCCTCCTGACCTAGGCCAGGACCAAGCCAAAGAAAAGTTTGGCCAACTGAACTCCACTCCCGTACCCCGAGTCCTCTCTGTGTGAGGCGATGGCTCTTGCCGGCCTCAGCAGCCAAAGGAGGCATGTGTATGTGTGTGTGTGTACTAATACAATCCAGATGGACGTGGGAATGTGGAGCCCTGGGCTCATCGCCCTTTCAGGCTTGTGCGCATGGGCACACACACAATGCGTGGGAGAAAATTCAGGGCTCTTGGAAATGGAGAAGACGCAGCAAGGAGACTTCCCTTCCCAAACTCTGGGACCAAACAGGCAGAGGGAAAGAAAAACCGCAGGACTCTTACGCATCCCTGATACTTCCATTTCAGTATCATTTTTGCCAGTTACAACGCAAATTTACCTTTTTGGAATACAGAACCCAGAATCCCCCCAGACAACTTTTTTAGAACCACAACACCCAGAATACTCTAGAGAGCATGCCATGATTTTGGACTCCTTGAACCCACCAGCTTATTATTGCTGCTGTTTGTTTGTTCACATAGTGCCATCTATGTACACAGCATTTTACAAATAAACAGCCAAAACCAGGGAGTCCTGCCAAGTATGTGTATAAACACATAAACACAAAGGGAAAGAAGGAATAATAAAATGATACCATGCAATGGTAAAACAAATGATCCAGATGCATACCACTGTTTGGACTGCAGCTCCCATAGTCCCCCAGCCATCATGGGAGTTGCAATCCAAGAAAGGAAACCCTCCTAAGCTCTGTTCCCTAGGTGTGACATCTCCAAACCTTATACTCCAAAAAGTCTATACCAAAACAAAGCTCATGCCACAACCAACCGATTTATATCTTTACAGTGTACTCCTGCACATAGAAAACCTGGATTACATCCCTTCTTGGGCTTTGGGAAAGATGCCCGCCAGGTGTTCCCTGTTCATCAACAACTCTCCCCTGCAGCACTTTGGTCCTGTTTCTGCTTCCCAGCTAACGTATCCTCCAACATTTTGCAGATGAAAAGTGGGATGCACGGGGCTGAGCCATATACACGTTCATTCAAAAGGGCACGGCCAGGCAAGAAGAGGTCAAAAGTTATTCATGAGGAGAAACACATAAAACTACCCTTTTAAGATGAGAAAACCAGGAATTTATGTATTGAGTTTTGGAAGGCCAAGAGTCCATTTCTTCCTTTCCTCTCCTCTCCCTCCTGCTGAGTTAACTGGAGCCATTTCCTCACTAGACTGCTATAGTGCTATTATTCCACTTTCAGCATCCTATGGAATCCTGGGGTTGCATTTTCCAGAGGGGCTGGCCGGCCCCTCTGGAAATTGCAAACCCCAGGATTCCATAGGGTGTTGAAAGTGGAATAATAGCGCTATAACAGTCTAGTGCGGAAGTGGCCTGAGTGCAAACTAATTTTGTAAACTGAACTCAGCTTGCAGCAATTGAAGTCAACTGGAGATGGAGAAGAAAAGCGGGAGGAGGAGAGAGAAACTGGAGCCATTTCCGCACTAGACTGTTAAAGTGCTATTATTCCACTTTCAACCTCCTACGGAATCCTGAGGTTTGCAGTTTAGGGAGGGGCTTTTAGAAGTCTCGGCCAGAGAGCTCTTGGGCCTCCTCAGGAAACTACAAACCCCAGAATTCCACAGGATGTTGAAAGTAAAATAATAGCACTATAACCATGTAGGGTGGAAATGGCCTGGGGCATTTTAAAAGCAGCTGAGAAAGCAGAACAGCAAAAGATGGGCTGTGGTTGTCCTGGCCAAACTGGGAGAGTTGGAAGGTCTACACCTAATTGTCTCTCCTTTATAAATCTAATCCTCATTGTTGCCCAAGGTTCGAATATAGCACAGTGATGGCCCTGGCTTGTTGCTTTGCTTTTGTTGCTTGCTCACATGATATTGAAGAAGAGTGTGGAGGAAGCGGGGCAGGGCCTGAAGGTGGCATGAGAACAATGATAGTTACTTTCAGTCTGGGCCAATGCTGTGCCATGGGATGTGGGTTCACTAATACAAAAGAGAATTTCCCCGAGCAGGTTGTTTCCCCATAGACAGACAGACAGACAGATGACCTCAAGCGCTGACAATGCCAGAGAACTCCAGCAGATATTGGCAGAAGATGGCATCAGTTGTCTGCTCCCCTCAGTGCCACAGACGGGGTACTTTGGTCATCACAGTGGGAGGAAGGAAATAATTGCAACCTTTGCAATTGCTCCAAAAATACACACAGGCTTAAGGTGGTTTTATGTCTGCATGTATCACAAACAGGATGCCAGTCATGGATAGAAGGATGTCCCAGTTTGTCCAGTCGTGTGGACCAGGCCATTCTATGGTACTATCTCTCTCAGGGCTGGCTAGGAGGAAAGAGGCAGAAATTGCATTGAGGATGGTAGCCAGAGCAGGGTTTTTAGGAGCCATTGCAGCATAGCACCACTGGCGGAGACCAGATGGGAGAGAAAGGGTTGCTAGGACTGGGAACAGCAAGAGAGAAAAAACTCACATTGTCTGGGGGAGGGCTGGGATGCTGTAGGAGAAATCCAGAGGCATCACACGCACACATTTCTCCAGCACATGTACCTCCAACGTACAGAAATCTGTTTTTGCTGCAACACAATAAATGCCCTGCGTTTAAGGCAAGCGTGCGGTGGTACTTCTGCAAAAGCAATATCCGGCACATGAGCTCGACCAGCTGCCCACAGGGCGGAGAGCCGGACGGTATACATGGACTTCAGCCACTCCCTTGCACAACGGTGGAATGGCTTCTCGGGCTGGGCATTTGCTTCTTTCAGCAGGAATTGTTAGTCACCCTCAGGGTGCCAGGCCCAAAGGGAGTCCAAACTTTTCACCGGAGGGTCCGTGACTGGGAAAGAATGAAGCAGATCCCAGGCCGACTTCTCCCTGGAACCCCAAAGGAGAGCTGGCAAAGAACTCTTTCTGCCAAAGACTTTTTGGAGCTGAAAAGAGTGGGAAATTGGCCAGAAAGAACAATAGCTTGAGTCAGCCAGTCTCTAAGATCCGTCCAACATGGTTGGTATGGACTGACCTTCATTTAACGCTGGCTCAGTAATGAGGCCATTTCCACACTAGCCTGTTATAGTGCTATTATTCCACTTTCAACATCCCATGGAATCCTGGGGTTTGCAGTTTAGGGAGAGGCCTTTGAGGATGGCCTTTGAGGCCCCTCCCTAAACTGCAAACCCCAGGATTCCATGGGATGTGGAAAGTGGAATAATAGCACTATAACAGGCTAGTGTGGAAATGGTCTAAAACTCATGGGGTCCCTGTTTCTATCTCAACTCTTGAGAGTGCCCTACCTCTTAGGCTTGTTGTTTTGAGGATGGACGAAGTAGGGAGGAATTTGTCTACAAGCTTCACCACTGGAGGAAAGATGGGAAAGAAACGTAACCAAGAAATAAAAGGGGGAAAGAAATTATTGTGGAAACAAAGGGTGCCCCCTTCCTCCACGCTCAAACAAAGACGCACAAGCCAGACAAAGGGATGAACTCTCAAAAACGGGTTTCGGCGGCGAGCCGGGAAGCCTGAGAGACGGTAGCCGTCCGCAACAGCCTCGGGTTTCTCACACCATCGGTGGCCTTCCCCAGTTGCCAAGCAACCTCTCGGTGCTTCCCGGCTGGCACAGCCTTTCCCTGCAGAGACACAAAAGCCCGATTCACAGTTTGAAACACCTTTTCCCTCCAGGCGGGAGAGGCAAGGTTCCCCGCTATTGTTGTTAGCCAGTGCTGGGGTTACGTGAGCCTCCGTCCACGGGTACGTCCTTCATGCCAGTTTGGGGTGGCAGCACTTCTCCGGTCAGACAAAGCAGAGGAAGTTAGGGAGGTCCTGGGTCCCAGACTGGCGCAGCAGAGCGGAGGGAAAGAGGTGTGTTTCTTGCACGCTGCTCAGTTAGAGCATTTGGATGCCCATTTAACTGCCGTGGGCCCCCACTATGAAATCTGGGACCCGTAGTTTCTTAAGGTACTTAGAATCCGCAGCCGGAGAACTCCGGTGTCTCCCCAAGCTACAAATCCCGAGCAAAAGTTATTAATGAGAAAGAACACCCAGGCTAGGAAAGGCTGCCGCAGTTTGCTTTTGCCCATCCTCTCCTCAATGTTGAGTTAGCTGAGCACAAACTACTTTCTGCGCCTTGAACTTGGTACGTAGCGATGGAAGTATACCTAGGGCAAAGAGGGAAAAGGAGGTGGAGGAAAGAGAAACTGGGACATTTTAAAAGCAGCTTAAAAAGTTGGGCAGCAGAGGATTAACTGCTACCATCCCCGCCGAATCAGAACAGCTGGAAGGTATACACTCCTACACCCCTTCCTCTCTTGTCTCCCTGCTGAGTTAACTGAGTGCAAATTACTTTGAACTCCATTTGCAGAAATTGAGGACGAAGGGGGAGGACAGTGAAACCAGGACATTTTAAAAGCAGCTGAAAAAGTGGGATGCCAGAGGATTAAAATCACCACCATTTGCTAAATCAGGCAGTTGAAAGTCATGCTGCTGAGGGATTCTTGTGGCTGACAGTTTCCCCAAGTAACTTTTCAAAGGCTGCAGAGGGCTTATATTACTATTTGAAGTCTATGAGCAGGAGTCTTGAATAACAGCATCTGTGTTGGGGAAGGGAATGTTTTCGGAGCTCCCTCCAAATTGGGCTCACGCACCCATTAGCCTTGGGGACGCAGGTCAGTGGGTTACTAGAACTGGCTGCATGCCATGTCATAATTTGTATGCATGCACGCATGCACTTGAAAATGAAGAAGATCACAACAAACAGTCAAGAGCCAGGACAGCTCTCCTCCCTGGGAGGACCCTCATATCCCAGGACAGACAATGCAAGACCGCACTCGTGGCAAAATCTACACGGCAAAACTATTTATAAACCTTTCGGGAACAATTAACAGATTGGCTGGAATGACTCCTGGTTTCGTCTCAAAGGGAGCCTTGGAGAAGCTCAGAGCTGGCTCTCGGAGTGGCCAGACGGCCACACTGGAAGTCTTATCTGGGCCTGGTCTCTTGCAGGAAAACAGGGGCAGAAAAGATTGAAACGCAGAGCAAGGGAGGAAGAGAGGGAGAAAACAGGGCTTTTGGTTCTCTGGATGGAAAACGGTCTGAAGGATACGGACTTCTGAGTTAAACAGAAACCTTGCTCAGGCTCTTGGTTCAAAATGGGAAGAGGCAGGGGAGGAAGAAGAGGGACCACGCTTGCTTAACCCAGACAGTGGGTGAGCACCGCTCTGCTCCCCATTGACCTGGAATTACAGGGGTGTCATTATGGGGGTATCGATGACAGCATTGCCCCTTCGAATAAGAATTCTGTCCCCCAAATGAAATTTTCCTTCACTCTCCAAATTTCTAGTATTGCTGTCACTTCAGCTGAGCATTTAGAAAGACCATTTATGCACTAAGCAAAGGGGCAGGCGAAATGTCTTGGGCCATTTCCGCCGTACACCCTTATAGCGCTATTATTCCACTTTCAACCTCCTGTGGAATTCTGGGGCTTGCAGTTTCCTAAGGCCAAAGAGCTATCTGGCTGAGCATTCTAAAGGGCCCCTCCCCTAAACTGCAAACCCCAGGATTCAACGGGATGCCGAAAGCAGAATAATAGCACTATAACAGTGTAGTGCGGAAAGGGCCTTTTGCATTTTGAACTCAGTTTGTAGCAACTGAAGGACACTGAGGACAGAAGGGGAAAGTGGGAGGAGGAAAGGGAAACCGGGACATTTTAGTAGCATCTGAAAAAGCAGGATGGCAGAGGACTAATTGGGACTGTCTCTCCCAAACTGGACCAGTTGGAAGGTACGGAGCAAAATTCGTATTCTAGAGCCAACACCCTCCTCTTGTGTCTCCCCCCACAGCTATATCTTGCCAGTGGAATAGCATCTGGACATCCACCAGAGCAGGTTGGGGGTTATTTGCAGAAGAACTTTACTCTCCACCAAAACCAAACAGTGTCTTGTCCTAAGCATCCATAACACGCAGGCCATTTGTGTGCCGATGTGTCTCATGTACAAAAGGGTTCAGACAGAGAGTGAGGAAAAGAAGGTGGTTTTGATGTGGAAAGGTTAGAACATTGTTAGAGCAGACAGTGCGGCGCAAAGGGGAAAAAAATCAAAAAGATGTTAAGAGCTGCAACTGCGTTTGGTGCGACTGCATCTCCAAATCAGTTCAAGTGCGCCCCATGTGATTCCCATTGTTTCCGATGAGCCATGCGCGGGAAACCTTCTGAGTGAAATTTGCTGCCTCTTTGGACTTTACTGACCTAAATTTACTACTGGATCCCCCCCGCCCCATTGCCCCACGGCCTCGATTCTGATTGCAACCCTTTCATCTAGGCATGCGCCTCCCCACCTCTCGCCCTCTTTGACGGCATTCAAGTGAGGGGAGCAAAACCCAGGAGACCTTCTTCTGGGCTTCGCTGCTTGGGAACAAAGACCCGAAGGAGACCCTGAAAAAATTCCTCTTTGCCAGTCGGCGACCTCAAAAACTGGATCCCGCCGTCCTGTGCGCTCTTGCGGTGTTGCATTGTGAAGTCAGCCCTCAGGAATGCGCTGGGGCCAGTTTTTATAAAAGTAATTACTCTCTTGAAAGAAAACACGTGTTGGTTAAATCCTCGGGAGCCAAAAGGGAGGGAGCGAGGAAACAGAAGGAGCTGGGAAAGGCAGGGCGAGGGGAAAGCACATGGATACCACCTCAAATAAACGCTCCAGATATCCTCCCTCTGCCCAGAGCATGCATGGCCCAGGTGCATTCATTTCACGGCAGCGGGGATGGGCACACCGACATGGCTCCAAAGGCTGGACTTCTACCCTGGGTCCTTCTGCGGGGGCCACAGAAATGACCAGAACTCCTCTTCCCCCTTTAAAAAAATGAGAAATAGTTATAACTCCACACCTCTTTGGAAAAACTGGACTATTTAAACAGTGCAAAGCATACGGGTGCCTCCAGCTGTCCCGATTAACCCTCTATCATCCCACTTTAGCAGCTGATTTCAAATGTCCTGGTCTTTCTCTTTCTCTCTCGGGGCCTTTCCGCAGTACCCTGTGATAGTGCTATTATTCCACTTTCAACCTCTGATGGAATCCTGGGTTTTGCTGTTTAGGGAGGGGCACCGAGAATTCCCAGCCAGAGAGCTCTTAGGCCTCAGGAAACTACAAATCCCAGAATTCCACAGAAGGTTGGAAGTGGAATGATAGCGCTATAACGGTGTAGTGCGGAAAGGTCCCCTCTCTCTCATCCTCTCACGTTCCCCTTTGTCCTCAGCTGACTTCAATTGCTGCAAGCAGAGTTCAAAGTGCAAAAGTACTTTGCACTGAATTAAGTGAGGAGGGGGAGAGGAGAGGAGGGGGCGGAATCTTACTCTTCCCCATGGGCTCAGGCAAAAGCAAATTGCTGCAATCTCTCCTAGCTATTGTGGGGGTTTTACATAGACAAAGGCCTTTTCTGCACAGTAATGTTGCTTTCTCGGCACAAAGGCTGTTTTCTATACAGAAAATCATGATTTCCTTACACGCTTTTCTGCACAAAAAGTGACATTCTGCGCCCAAAATGCAATTTTCTGGGAGGGGGAAAAAAAAACCAAAATAAAGAGGGTTTTCAGGCACAGAAAAATCCTAAAATGTGAAAACTTGCCCGTGCAGGGGAATTCTCCTCACAGGGGTTTTCCAACCCTCAGAAACGCCCGTTTACATTCATTGATAGAATATTTTTGTATCTTTTCTCCATCGCTAGCTTAGTGGACGCACCATCTGCAAAATCCACAGTCTCCTGTTCAGAACAGAACTGCTTGTTTCGATTTTACAAGCTCCCTCCCAGGATTTCTTGAAATACAGCCTCTGGTTTTTTTTTTTTTAAAGAATTATGGTTTTTTCATGTCTATTTCAGCTTCTGTCCAAGGTCAGCTCTCTCTTTTCATCCCGGTTGCATCAGACCACCTTCAAGAATTTGCCGGGATTCATTGGTAGCCTTAAAAATAAAGAAACTCTCCAGTCGACACATTTTCCCCCCTTATGCCTCTGAGATGTCATAGGAGGGTCAAGATTTTTTTTTTTTGAAAGAAAACATTTCCTGTATGCAATTTCTGAAAAATTTGGAGCCTGGCTTCTCCTCTTCTCTCTCCCGCCAACCCTCCCCACTTCTGCTTTTCTTTCAGCCTAAAGTTAGAAAAAGTCTCTCTCTCCCCCCTGCTTTTTCTCCAGGCCCCCACCGTGGTAGTGATGAAACAATTTTCCAGCCCTGGAGGATTTTTTTAAAAAAAATAAAACAAAACCTGAACCCCTTGCCTGCTCGGTCTCTTTTTTGGGGGCAAAGGCATCTTTTGCCTTTTAAAGGCACGGCTCCGGGAGGAGACCTCGGGTCAGATGACTCACTCCAACCCCAGTGTCGTGGGAACTGAAGTTTCAGACGCTGTCCCTCTCCCCCCCTTAGCATTCCCTGCTCCTCCCTCGGGGGGTTCACATGAGTACAAGGCCAGAGGGCTGGCCCTACCATTAGGCAGGCCAAGGCAACAGCCTCAGGCGGCAGACACCAGCGGGCAGCAGCCGTTGGGTCATTCCTCCAGCGCTCCCAGATATTCCCCTCCGCAGAGCTGCCGGAGGGTGAATTCCAGCCGGTTTGTTATCTCTGAGCAAAACTGTTGGATTGCACCTCCCATCAGTCCCCACCAGGCGTGGGGGATGATGGGAGATGCAGTCCAAAAGTATTTGGAGCACCATGATTTGGAGTGCCATACCCGCCCTGCCCTAAAGTAGCTGTACATGGAAAGGAGGGTGGCCCAATTGCTCCATCCTGTCCTACGCTTCGGGTGGTGGTAGTGACAGCAACCATAGTAGTGGGAAGAAGAAGAAGAAAACACTGGAAGGGAAGGGAAAACGGAGGAGGAGGAAGAGGAAAAAGGAGAAGGAACTAGTAGTAGTGGAGGAGGAAGAGGAGGAGGAGGAGAAGGAAGTCTTAGCAGTAGTAGTGGGGAAGACAGATGAGGAGGAGGGAGGAGGAAGGAGTGGCAGTGATGTCCTCGTAGAGGAGGAATTGAAGGAGGACGGAGGAGGAGGAGGAGAAAGAAGTAGTAGTGAGGAGGAGGAAGCAGTAGTAGTAGAGGAGGAACTGGAGGAAGGAGGAGGAGGAGGAAGAGAAAGGGGCAGTAGTAGAGGGGGAAGAGGAGGAGGAAAAAGGAGGAGGAGGAGGAGGAAATAGTAGTGGTGGAGGAGGAAGAAGAGGTGAAAGAAAAAGAAGGGAAGATGAAGAAGAGGAGGGGATAGTAGTAGTAGGGCAGGAGCAGGCACAAAGGAGGAGGAAAAGGAAGAAGAGAAGAAATAGTAGGAGTACAGGAAGAAGAGGAAGGAGGAGGAGGAGGAGGAGGCGGAAGGAGAAGACATTTGTGATTCCAGGACCGATAGAGGCTTTGGGACCAATTCCAAATGGACTGAAAAACGTCTCAGTGACACTGTCACAGGTAGGAGTGCAGTAACGCAGTTACAAAAAAGCAACTTTTGCCTGGAACTTGCACAGTATCCAACCATACTTCATAGGCTCCTGGATTCTTGGATAAAATCTGAGTCGCCGATACCAGGACAGCCAAAGATGCCGGTACCTTTGGGCCAGTGCCTGAGCCTGCCTTTTTCCTTCTCCCTCCGGGTCCCTCGTTCCTTTTGTGTCCTTCTCTCAGCGGGGAAGCCTGAGGGTGGGAAACGGCTGATTACTGATCTCTGTGGGCCAGCCAAGGAGGTTTTGTCTCTCGCTCTTTTCATCTGAAGAGAAGGGTGTGAATGCCTGAAACAAAGAAAAGAGAAATGGAAGAACTGAGTGGGGAAAAGAGCACAGATTATGCAAGGATGGAATAATTTTGAGAAGAACAAAATGACCTAGAAGGAGGACTTAGAAAGTACTGCAGAAAGAAAGGATGAGGACAGACGTTCCCAAACTTTGCACAACCATGTTGTGTGCCTGTATGTGTGTGTGTGTGTGTGTGCGCGCGCATGACTTTTTTTTTATGGCATTAGTAATGCATTACCTGGTTGTTCCAATGACTTTTTTCAAATTAGGTCAACGAATAAAAAAAGAAGAGGAATGAGAACTGGCCTGAGAAATACTGGAAAAGGGGGCAGGCAGAGCAAACGCCCTTTCTGGCCATTTCCAATTTTGGTATGGAAAAAAAAATCCGTTTACAAGCTGAGAAAGAAGAAAAAAAACCCTAAAAAAGACCTCAAAGAAACACATAAATAAAGGAATTATTTTGAGTCCTGGATTTGGCTAGGAGGTAATATTGACACAACGGGTGGGCTGGGATAACTGAAAAACACATGGGAATGGAGCTGGGTGCTTCCGGTGGCTCAGCTCTTAAGCATCTTCCAGTTGGCTTTGAGTCCTTGGTGGATTTGGGATTGCAGCCCCCATCATCCCCAGCCAATGAGACTGTGGGGATTTTGGGGGTTGTAGTCTACAAAAGTAACTTCCTCCAGCATTCTACCATCCTCCTTCCCGGGGGAAATAGCACACACAAGCTTTATGCGCAAAAGCCCAGGCAGCAAAGTTACTATTTATTTATTTATTTTAAACTTTATTTAGTGACGTATTGCAGGGAAAAAAAGTATATATATAAAAATAACATATAACAGGTACCATAAAAAAAAACCTCGAGTGCATATAACTCGAAATTATGCATAGCTTCATCCTTCGTAAAAGGCAATACTAAAAAGGTGAGAAAAGAAAAGAAAAAGTACATATACACAGAAAAACGAAATAAGAGACAAATGTAAAAATACTATTCTGAAAGAGTAAGATAATCTTTACTGGTGTATTCATCTGATTTTGTTCTAATTTATGCAGTTTCAAAATGTTATAAAAAAGGAAGGAGAGAGAAAGAAAAGAAATGAAAAAAAAAATACTGCTAACAAACTGACATACTGATGAAAAAGTTACTATTTACAGGGTTGCTGCGCCCTCTAGTGGAAGGCGATGTGACCTACACCAGACCTCACCCTTGGCTGTGGTTGCAGCGAACTGAACCATTAGATTGGGCTAATTGCCTCCTGGCCTCCTTCTTTTCCAGGAACCTTTCCAAGCAGCTTGAATCCATCCTAGAAGCACAGTGGCAGCCAGTAGTAAGTAGGGTGACCACATGGAGGGAGGAAAAAAAAAAGGCTAGTTTGCTAGCCTTCTTTACTTTTAACAGGGAATTTCTACAGGTCTCTTGCAAACTTGTTGTTCAAGCTTCACCTGTTGAACTTCCCTGGGACTCCTCAAAAAACAAACAAAAAACAACAACAATTGGGGGTTGTAGCCAAAGTTTTAACAGTTGCAGGAACCAAGAATTAAGATACTGGATCCAGTACCACAGCTATCCCGAAATGCGCCAGCACACTCAGGGATGGAGGTTTATGTACGATGGAAAGGGGAAGTAGAGATGAGATGTACAGTTGGCCTTCCATATCCACAGATTCAACCAACCAAGGCTCAAAAAGATTTTGAAAAAATTCAAAAAGCAAACCTTTGAGTTGTTATCCTTTTATATAAGGGACACCTATTTTATTACACCATGGTATATAACAGGACTTGAGCATCCACGGATTTTGGTACCCACGGGAGATCCCGGAACCAATCCCTGCAAATATTGAGGGCCCACTGTACAGGGAACCGGAGCAAGCCTTGAAAACAAAAATAATAAAACCTAACTAACCGGAACAATACGGGTATATTTCGCTTAACAAAGTAGGCATCGGGAGATTCTTCCAAAATGCTTTAAAAATTAAACTGATTTTTAATTTGACCAGCCTCCTCTTTCCTTGTAAGTTCCATTTTGCTAGCCAAAATGAAAGATCTGTGCTTTTTTAACATGCTGGTGGGAGCTAGTGAGGTACATTTATTTGCTTTCCCTTTTTCTCTCTGTTTTGCTTGCTAAAGGATTCTGGCAGTTGCTATTTATCTAACTGCTTCTAGGAAGGCACACACTGCTGTAAGAGAATCAGCTTTGGCAAGTATTTTTGCCTCTGGTACCAATTTTTCTGTTAAAGTCTCTCCCTGGAACATATCTACTTTATTAATTGAGGTATAGCTGTATTATGGCCTCTTCAGGGTTGAATCAAATACCTCCTCTCTTGCACATGAAGAATTGTTGCTAGATCCTTTGCAACTTTTAATGTTTATTTTGCTGCCGGTATCCATTTGGTTTTGCTTCTATGTTTCATTCTCTGCTGCTGGTGTTATTTTGGCTTTGTATGATCTTTTGTTTTATTGTACTGTTGTAGTTTAAACACTGCCCAGGGAAACACTGGTTAATGGGTGACTTAGAAGAGCACGAAGCAAATGCATTAAAATAAAGGTGCTGGGCAATGTTGGGCATATAGGACACCGTGCTAATAAAGCTGAAGGCAGTCGGTCTCATTAACACCAGTGGGCCAGCCAGGAAAAAAGATGCGGTAACACACCGCAGCTGGGTAGCCCTGTGTCACATGAAACCTCATGCGTCCATTGTGGGTTGGTTGGAAGCACGGCAGGAAAGAACCAAGTTGCTGGTTCTCAATGTTCCTGGAGAGACATTTGAAAATCATTGACTCGAACAATCATATTGCTGGAAGTGGCCACAGGGAATGCTTTTCCAGGTTCTGCACACAGGTGTCAAATGAAACCCCCAATATATATTTTTCACATGAAAAAAACAGTCTTGGGCGATAGAATCCTAGAGTTGGATGGGACTCCGAGGGCCACCTCGTCCAAACCCTTACATCCAGAAATCCACAGTTGCGGCACGCGTGAAAGCTGTCTGTCCAACCTCTGTTTAAAGACTTCCAAAGAAGGAGAATCCAGTTCACAGCAAACAGCTCTTGCAGTCAAATCTTTCCCAACTTTTGGGTAGAATCTTCTTTCTTGTAATCTAAATCCCTGGTTTCATTTTCTACAGCCATTTCTGCACTACACTGTTACAGTGCTATGATTCCACTTTCAACATCTTGTGGTATTCTGGGGTTTGTGGTTTCCTGTGGCCAAAGAGCTCTCTGGCTGAGAAGTCTAAATGCCCCTCTCCAAACCGCAAACTCCAGGATTCCATAGGATGTTGAAAGTGGAATAATAGCACTATAACAGTGTGGTGCGGAAACGGCCCCTGTTTCACAACTGAAGTTGGAAGATGCTCCATACCTGCTCTTGAGTGAGTCAGTAGGGTTCTCTTTCAGCTCTGTTGCAACCAGATGCTTCAGCCTCCAGGTCCAGACTTTGACACACCTTAGTCTTCAAGCAGGAACATTTTCTGCAATGGCACCCTGCCTGGTCAAATAATATCCTACAATGACTACTTTCTTTGTACCTCTTCACCTTGGCCTGGAGAGTCATCATGAGAGCTTGGGTAAGAACAGACTTGGGGTGGAGGGAAAGAACATTGAAACTTGAATTGCAGCCCTCTGACTTTGCTTCTTGCAATGGAAGCCAACAATTACCAATGCTTGGTTGCTTAGCATCAAAGCTTGGGAGTTATCATTTCAGATTGCGACTCCAAGAAACTGACTGGCTAGGGGCTCTTGGAATTGCAGAACAAAAAAGTGACTTTCCCAAGCTCTGCTGCTGTTACAACTCCTTGGACTGCAGATATGCACTGAGTGTTAACAGTACAAAAGAAATCACCTTGGTTTGCCCAGGGTTCTCCTTTCTGGAACTGGTATTCCTCCATAACATAGCTAGTAAGAGATGTTCTAGCCAACTTTCACTGTCTTGGAGGCCGGCAAGTTGGTGACTGCCAACTTTCTGAACCAATCACCTTATTTTCCAACTTCAGGAAGAAACAATAGTTTAAAGGATACATAAACTAAGATGCATGGGGTTTCTAAAACCAGATCTTGGAAAAGTTACTTTTTGGACTACATCTCCCAGGATTGCATCATCTAGCATGGCCTAAAGGGTTTGGGACCACATTGCCTATACCTGTCTGCCTCACCAGCAGGACAGGGGTTGGCCAGATAGTCCCTCCAGATATTGTTGGACTTTAACTCCCACCAGCCTCAACCAGCATTGGCAGTAGGGAGGAATGCTGGGAGCTGCAGTCCAACAAGTGAAGTGTGGCATTTCCTCTGAGGCTGAGAGAGTGTCACTTGTCCATGGTCAGTCAATGGATTTCCATAGCCAAGCAGGGACTCAAACTCTGGTTTCTTGGAGTTCTACTTCAGCGCTCAAATCACTATGCCATGCTGGCTCTGGGGTATTGCTGGACAATTCTGTTGTGATTTGGCAAGTCACACTGTCTCAGCCTTAGTGGAAGGTAATAGCAAACCTCCTCTGAAGAAATCTAGCCAAGAAGATCCCAAGAACCAGTGCGGTATTATAGTCTGAGCGTGGGATTAGTGGTCCGGGAGACCAGAGTTGGAATTCCCGCTCGGAGGACATGCGTCTCTACAAGCAGCAGAGACTTTTCAGATACAAAATTCATCCAGCCAGAAAGGCGGGGGAACACTGAAGATACCCACATCATACCAGGTCAGGAGCATACAAGGTCTTGAGATTTCAGGGCCCAAATCTGAAACCTCGGCATACCTTCTGTCAATGTCACAGAGACTGGGCCATGACCAAGCAGTTAAACATGGTACATTCAGCATCAACCACCGTTGCTCAGAGTGTATCATTCACATGATAAACACCAAGTATAGCAAAGGAGAAGAAAATATTTCCATACTGGAAAACAAAATCTTCCAAGCTCTGCACTGAATACAAAAAAAAAAAAACACTTTCCGCAGCACTGTTTGGAACTCCTTTATAAGCAGTGCTTTTAAGAACAGCTGGAGGTTATAATCCAAGCCCCTCCCAAAAGGTTTTCACAGCTCTGCTTTGGACAGAAAACAGTGGAGAGCGACGGCTCCAAAGCAGACTGCTGCTGCAGGGGTAAGATTGTTCCCAGGCCCTGAGATTTCTGGATCTAAACCTTCGGCCTAGGGATGGCCCCTGCTGATGTCATTACGGCTCGTGCATCAAATACCGACCAGACTTGCTCATGGCTTGTCATTCAAGCACACACATAGAAAGAACATATTTTCTTGTGTGGAAATTAAGGCAGAAAGCTAAGGAGAGCGTGTTACCAGATCAAGGTGAAATGAAAGGAATTATTCCTTCTCAGCTACTTAGGGAGATGGGATAAGGTCAGTTTAATCTCTCCTACTCATTTTCAGGCAAAGAGTAGATGCTCAGCAGAATGGAGGGTGAGCCCTGGTGTTACAACCAGGAGGGAAGCCAGCTAAGGGAGTTAACTAAGACTCACCTCCCCTGAAAATCTTTGCAGTTTTGCAGCAAGAAATCCATTAGGTATTTCAAGTTGTCGAAAGCTGCTGCTTTAATAGCTGAGCTGGAAATTTAAAGTCTTTCCTTTTGCCCAGAGCTTGCCCCTTTGTCTTCCACCGGGAGGCGACTCATGAAAACAAGAGATGCAGGGTTGGGCCCTGCGATCTGGCAACCATTTGCTGGGGACAAAAACCGCACGCATACAGACAGACAGGTAACCTTTACAATGGTTCTCTTTGCCCTGAGAGCAGGAGAAGAAGGGCCAGGCCCCGAGACTCCAGGCCAGGGCCGAAGATCCCGGAACCCCACCTTTGCAACAAGGAAGCATTCTCTGTCTTCATGGCTCCCGCACGGAGCAGCACCAGATCTCTCACAAAAGCCCGTCCCACACCCTTAACAGTCAAGTATGGCAGGGAGGCTTAAGAGAAAGAAACACTTCCCGCAGTGGAGCCTTCCGGCTGCCACTTCTTCTTGGCGCTGCCCAGCCTGGCAGAGATTCTCTCTCGAGTGGGTAGAGTGGAGTCCGGGTTGGCTCTCTTTCCAAGGAAACAGGTGAGTTCAGCAGAGCGTAGCTTTGCCTGGGCAAGTCAGTGCTGTAAGAGCTAGACATTACTGTGGGAATGGGTGGGTTTGAGAGCTAATTTTTGTGTGCACCTTTTTCGGACAGGAGTTGGACGGGAGAGAGCTGGGGAGGGTAGGTAGGCCGGTGTCAACGGTGATCCGTCTTGGAACAGCGGCGGAGCTCAGATATTCGGAGAGAGCCATTTGCCAGATGTAATGCCAGGTTCTTTCCCCGGTCACCACGGAAGCTGTGCAGAGACATGTCAGTTGGTCTCCAGCAGGCATTAGCGACTGGTAGATGAGGATCCACCGGTAGTTCTCTAGGTGATCCTCTCCTATAGATCAGTGAGGCTTTACTACTCCCAACTGGAGGGACAAAATGACATTTCCTGTTGAGAGAAAAGAGGGTTTGAAGGAACCCAGAGTGGACTTTTGTGTTAAAAGACTATAAGGCCAGCTCGGTTCTGGTTTCCAAAACAAATTCCCGGTCTCTGTGCTCTGAGGGTACCCTGCGCTTTAATGCTTTTTTACCTGGCTTTGGTTGGTGGATGCTGAAGTGGCAATGAAAGCTTTTCTCCTGCTCTCGCAGCGCTGGAATTCAGAGGGACTGCTCACTGAAGCCAAAGGGTGGGAGATCCAGGACAGAGAAAAATAAGGGCTTATTTGTGTACTTAAACTGTGGAACTCCCTGCTACCAGATGTAGGCACGACCGTTGACTCGGCTTGGAAACAGGATTAGAGAAATCCATGGAGGTTCAAGCTATGTTTTCCATGTGCAAAATCCTAGGTTCAATCAATAAGGAAAAAAATCTGGAAGGGACCCCAAGTTCCACCAAGTCCAACCCAATTCTGCCACACAGGAACACACAACTAAAGCTCTGTTGTTGTTGTGTGCCTTCAAGTCATTTCCAACTTGGGGTGACCCTAAAGAGTTTTCTGGGGCTAAGAGTGTGCAACACCCCCCCTCCCCGAGCTCGCCCGGTGGGTTTCCACGGCCGAGCCTGGACTCGAACCCTGCTCTCTAGGGTCGTAGTCCCGTGTTCAAACCACCACAGCACCCTGGCTCAGGAGTGTGTTTAGAGACCTCCAAAGGCGGAAATTCAGCTACCTTCCGAAGCAGCCTGTTCCACTTTCGAAGAGCCCTTCGACTCAAGATGTTCTTCCCAACATTTAGGTGGAATCCCTTTCCTTGTAATTTGAATGCATTTTTTGTTCTGGTCTCGGGAGTAAGGTTGCAGTTTTAAGTAGAAAACTGATCCCTGGGAGGGAAGGGGGTGCTTAACCCTTTCCGCACTGGCCACTTTTCCATTTTTAAAAAGCCACACACGCCCACACTGTGCATTTTTGTCGCTTTACGGGGTGCCACCCACTCCAGACACCTCCTGACTCCTGCTCATTAGCTGTCAGGCGAGCCTTTCTCGTTTCCTGAGCCTCCAGGGGTTGATATAGGGATTTCAGTGACCTCGCATGCTCGGGTGCAACCCCAGGCGCATGTGATGTTTTGTCAGCCTGGTCGACCCAGAATAACTCATGTGTGCCGCCCACGCAGGCCTTGTCCAGGAAGTATTGTCTCCAACAGCCCAGATATTTTTTATAGAACCATATTAAACTTAAACTCCAAAAGCTTTCAAATACCATCAATGGATACCAGGTGCTGTAGCCTGTATTTCAGAGGAAGGAACTGGCAAAGGAACTGACAAGACGGTTTTAAATTGAGATTTAAAAATACCAAGGGAAGGAACAGTCTGCGAATCTTCAGGGAGGCCATTCCAAGAGTATGGAGTAGTGAGTGAAAAAAGGGCAAAGCCAAGTCGAGGGAGAAAAAAATAAATGTTTTAAAAGTGTTTTCCCTCCTGCCTTTTTCCCCAAATGGGACCCACAATATGAGTGAAAACAACCTGCAATTAAAACAAAGGATAACACAAAAGTTTAAAGAAACAACAAACCGCCATGTTACAAACATCAGTATATATCAGTTTGATTTCACCCTAGTTTTTAAAATATAACTTGCATTGCTATTATTCAACGTGGGTTAACAATAAATTCATTACCAAGTCAACCAAAGGGATGCAGCCAGCAAACAATACACAGAAATAACTGCGTCGTAATTAAATCAGTTTTAAAAGGCCATTAAAATGATTAAAAAAATGCATCATGCCCCCATTAAAAGACATTCGGCATTAGGTAGTTAACACTCAGGGAAAACAGGAAGGCCTGAGTAAAGAGAAATTTCTTTATCTGCTGGTGGAAAGACAGCATAGTGGGGATGGACATAGTTTCCTGTGGAAGGGAGGTCCACAGCTTGGGAGCAGCCACTGAGAAGGCCCTGGCCTGTGTCCTCAACAAATTTCCCTGTGATGGTGGTCGAAAAAAACCCCTTCCTTGAGGACTTTACAATTTAGGCAGGCACATGTTGGAAGATGCTGCCTGTCAGACAGGCTGCAGCTAAGTGCTATAAGGGCTTTATAGGTCATAACCAGAACTTTGAATTGTGCCTGGAAGCAAACTGGCAGAGAGTTTGTTATGTGTTCCCTATAACCAGCCCGTGATCCAAAGACTGCAGCAATTTTGGACCCACTGCGGTTTCCAAACAGTTTCCAAAGGCAGCCCCCACGTAGGGTGCATTACGGTAATCCCAATGAGACGCAAGCAAGGCATGTGTTACCATGGCCAGATCTCAAGGAATAGGCACAGATTTTGTTGCATGATGGCAGGAGAGAACCCAAGCAAGAGGTTGCAACAACTCTGTGAGGTTCTTCTGTATTCTGTGGAAACACGTGACACTGATCAGCCCTGGACAAACCCAGGGGAGCCATAATGAGAGTTCTTTCCCTGCTAATTCTGGTGGAATCAGGAGAGGCAGAGTATACAGAGACCAGTAGGTCCAAGGGTGTATGTGTGTGTCTGCGCCTTCAAGTTGCTTGCTGATTTATGGCAACTCCATGAATTGCATAAGGTTTTCTTAGGCAAGGAAGCTTGTCTAAGTGGTTTTGTGAGTTCCTTCCTCTGAAACGGAGCCCACAGCACCTGAGATTTGTTGGCGATCTCCCCTCTATGTATGCCATACCTTTTTTCCTACGAAAACCAGGCACCGACACTTTCTGTTCAAACCATCATAACCTATAGACCTTCCTTCCTCACTTTGTGCCCTCCGGGTGGCTTGGACTACAACCCGCATCGTCCCCACCCAGCATGGCTTTTGGATTGCGATGAAATTTGTACAATTCGTTAGACTGAAAAAAAAAGGAGACGTCTAAGCTGTGCGTATAGATAAATAGATTGAAATTGGGGAATTGTATTCCCTGAGGATCCTGGAAGTCCAATGTTTGTGGATGGGTCCTTTTCTGAAAGGGACGGGGGTAATGGGGAACAGGGGGTCCGGGAGAGGCTGTGGGCCTCACTCAGGTCTCGAGTGGGCACCTGTGACCCTGGGGTGGAAGGTCCCCACCCCTGCTTGATGGACTCTCTGTTGTTCAATGCTCAGAAATACCTTGATAGTCACAAATACCTTGATGAACCCGATGTTATTTTTGGTGTTCAAGGGCGGGTTAGGTAGCTGGATCAGCCTGTCACTGCAAAGATTGACACAGAGATCTAACCCGCCCTTGAACACCAAAATTAGCATCGTGTTCCTCAACACATTTTTGACTATTGGTCCTCCCGCGTTTGATTTCTGCGTTCCACAGATGGGCAGGGGTTGGATTAAGACGTACCGGAGCCCCCAGCTATGTCAAATTCAAGAAGATAGCATTAACAAAAGAAAAACAAAGAGTCGCATCAACATCACGGCGGTTGAGATTCCACGTCATGCGTGTGGAGTGTAACCCACAGCTCCACAGCTCTTCCCTCTCCCAGGCAATGGGCACCAGCGCCCACTGCTAACCCGTGGGGCAGAAGGGGAAGGAAGTGACCCAGGCAGTGAAGAAGCACCCTGGCTCGGACCCGAGGGGAAATAAAATGAGGTCACCCTCTGCCTGGAAGAATGATGTTATTTCTCTTCTCCTCCCAGCCAAGACAGGAGATGTCTTTGTTAGTTCTCCGTTCTTCCTTTCCCTGGCTGAAACACAGCAGAGGTGTCCTCAGGGCTTGATAGCTGCCAGGGGAAGGTTTGGGACAGTCTGCACGGCATGAGTGACTATCCCTTTGCTCCCCATTGAAAAGAAGGTATACGTGCGTGCAACCCCAAGTTACGCATGCGTTTGTCACTGACAAATACCTCCCAGCCAAGGTCTGTTTCAGAGACTGTTTTTCCCTACATTTTTAGCTAGAAAACTTGACATTTATTAAAGGGGACAGTGGCAGTGTGTGCTGGGGTGTGTGCAATGAACTCCATATTTTGGATAGCATTAAAGGAGCTCTCCAAAGTCCTGGACCAATCGGAGGGAAAGAGTTCAGCACCTTGGAGAGCTCCTTGAAAGTCTGGGTTGGAAACTGGCAGGCATTCATCACCCCACCGACCTGGAAGTCATAGTTTGAGGCCCTAAATCAGAGGTGAGCAGCCGTGGTGGATCCGAGGGCTGATTTTCTCCCCGTGGGATCCTCTAGTGACCATTAACAAGGCCAACAAAGGAAATATACAAAACAACAGCAGCAGCGACAACAACAACAAAACCAAATGACCCTCACCCACCAAAACATAACCCAGTAGTAGGCAGAAATCCACTGCTAATTTTGAAAAACTGGTGTCTTATTTCCTTGGAGGTCAAACAGCTGAATTGCAGCTCAAGATTCAATTCACTGTGGAGACGAGGAGGCAGGAAAAAAGGGTGTTCCGTGGAATTTGGAGGGGCTAAGGGGTGCAGAAATAATATAGGTGGTCCTAGGGCTGGTGTAACCCCCTCATTCCTGCCCTAAATTCTAGTTTCTTTTTTGTTGTGGTTGTTGGTCCAATTTATGGCAAATCTGCAACATCCGCTGCTCAGGTCTTGCAGATTCAGGGTCCCGGCTTCCTTGATTTGAATCAATCTACTTGTAGCGAAGTCTCCCTCTTTTCCTACAGCCTTCCTCTTTACTGAGCTTTTTTGCCTTTCCCAGGGAGCCACACGCAGGCCTCGGACATGCTAACCGCTCTCCCGAACTGTTTTGTTTCCTTAGCAGGATAACCTCCTGTCCTGCTCCAAAAGCCGAATTCACATTTCATGGCCCATAGGAGTGTATTTACCAGGAGAGAATGAGATGTTCTCTAGGAAGTGCTTGTCTGCCGGAGCAGGTTAGCCGTGTTTACCAGCCTGACATCTGCGAGATCAAAAGGCCGAACCAAAAACCATCCAGGCCATACCTGGGGGAACTCTCAGCTGCTTGTTTAGGGAGCCTACAAAGCAGAAGCAATCATCTGCAACCACCTGTCACTGCAATGAGTCCTCCGGAGGCACAGGGACTTAATAGCCTGTGGAACTCCCATCCACTTGCTTTTAAAATCAAGACTCTGCCTTGCCGTCTCGTTAGCACTGTTCGTTTGCTGGATTTCCTTCCACAGCAGACTAGGCTGGGCTTGTCCTCCGCTTTGATTTCTTTCAAGCAAAGACATTTTTACTCAAAGAGGCATTTGATAGTTAGGTGGTTGCAGGAAACCTGTTTATGGTATGCATGTGTGCTGTACTTTTTTTAAAAAAAATCTTTAATGTTTTTTTTTTTAAATATTGTTACGCATTTTAAAAAATGAATGGCATTTGAGAATGAGATCTTGTTCAACTTTTAACTTTTTCCCCTCTCATCAGGGTTTTAAATTTGGCCTTGTCTTAGCCTTGTTTGGGCTTTTAATGGTGTATGGTGCTGCTTTGTTGATCTGGAAATAAAGTGTAAGGGGAGGTACGGAAAGCGATTCATCTATTTTAGATTAACTACTATATGTAAATTAATTTATTTGACTTTTCTCTTTACTTTTTATATTTCCGTATAATAGCTGGTTGTTCAAATGCGATAAACTGAACTGAACTGATTTGGAAATAAAAATAGGTTGACCAGAATCCTCTATCATGGTGTAAGTTACGTAAATATGACAATTCACATTTGTCCCATGATTGGGTTGCCAGAAGTCAGAAACGACTTGAAGGTGCTCAAAAAGAACAAGCCACCTTGAACCTCGGGGGGGGGGGGGAGGCAAGATATAAATGAATAATAGTGAGAATTAAAAAGAAAGGAGGAGGAGAAAGAGGCAGCCACTTTGGGCCCATGTTGGGAGAAAGGCAGGATCTATAAAGAGATCTATAAACAAATAAATAGGAAATATGAGGTTGTAAGGGAGAGTCATGGGATGGAAATGGTCCTCTTGCAAGTCCATTTTAATTACCCTCCCAAAGGTAAGCTCGGGCTCGATGGGGTCATTAGCATACCTGAAGAAGGGATGGGGAAACTGGGGCCATGATAAAAGGAAGTGACTCACCTGCAAAACTGGGAGGATACCTTGCCTCTCTTTTTTGTTGTTTGGGCAGCCAGAGTGCCTACTAAAGACACTCTGCAAACAGAATGATTTAGTTCCTGCTGATCCAACCACTAGGCAATCTTCTCTTCCAGAGCTGGGAACAGCCTCTCTCGGAGCTCTTATTGTCCTCCGCCTTTTGGTGCTTTCTCGCTCCCCGTTGTTCTTTGTTGGAGGACAAAAGGTACACTGGAGAAGAAGAAAGCTGCACGGGCAAATACAGGGTGAGTGTTCCACTACTGTACTACTCGGATGGGAAAAGGTTTTAGCTGCCCTGAATGCACGTTGCCTCTAATTAACCCATGGAACTCTCTGCTGGTAGCAGAACATGGCTTGGAGGGCTTTATGAGAAGAGTAGGACAGTTCGTGGCTTATCGGTGGCTGTTGCTCAAAGTAGCTGTGAGTGAGGAACCTCCAGACTTAGATAAAGTCTACCATTAAATGCCAGTGGCTGCAGAGGAACAGCAGGAGAGGGCTATTTTCTCCTTACCTTGCTTGTGTGGACTTCCAAGAGGCACCTGTTTGGCCACTGGTCATCCCAGACCAAGGGTCTAGATTAGGCGGGCCTTTGATTTCCTCTATTTCAAACCTTGACGCTCCAGATGCTTTGGGCTTTAATTCCCAGAATCCTTGGCTATTGGCCAGCCTAGGTGGAGCTTCTGAGAGTTGAAATCCAAAACATCTGGAGAACCAAAGGTTCCGAGCCTTCGATTACTAAAGGATTGTGCAGTTGTGTGGCTGAAGCACAGCAAAGAGAATGGTGCCCTAGTGTCTTTTTGCCTTCTTTGAGTCTCTGGCCTTCCTAAACCTGGCCAGAAATTTAAGACTCACAGTAGTATCTTCCACATACAAAAAGGACGATCCCAGGAAAAATTCTGGCTTTGTAGCCAAACTGTCAGGTTACAGTCAAAGTGACCCAGGTTCAAATTCTCACTCAGCTCTGAAGTTCATGGAAAGCCCTTAGAGGATGATGATGATTCTCATATTCATTTATGTCCTGCCTTTCTCCCAGTAATGGGACTGAAGGGGGCTAACAACCTATTTAAAAACAATAAAAGTAAGAACAATACAAACTTTCACAAAAGTATAAGATTTAAAAACAATTTATGAAGTTAAAACATTACACGTTAGAAATATTGAAATGCATTGAAAAGGCTATACAAACCTTAGAAACAGAGCCACACAGCATTAAAAGCTCAACCCTGGTCAATTTGCATAAGCCTTCTGGTGCAAAAATGTTTTGATGTGCCGACGGAAGGAGAGCAAAGATGGGGCCATCCTGGCCTCTCCAGGGGGGGAGTTGCAAAGTCTGGGGGCAGCCGCCAAGAAGGCCCTCTCCCTTGTTCCCTCCAGCAGTCTAACCTACCTCACAGGGTTGTCGTGAGCAGGAAGAGAGAACTCCATGAGATTCTTGGAAGAAGAGTAGGGAAGCTGGCTAAGGAAACAATTGCAGGTCTTGTGTTCAAGCACAAGGAGAAACGTTCCTCTCACAAACCAGGCGGTCTCTCTTTCAACCCACAGGTCACGTGAGACAGGGAACATGGGTCAGCCTTTGAGCCCCCTCTGTCGATGGTACATCTATGCCATCCACGGCTACTTCTCAGAGGTGATGTTCACAGCCATCTGGGCCTTCGTCGTGGAGCGGGATTGGAAGTTCCAAGGGGTCACCAGCATCTGGGCCTTCTTCATCTATGGGACCTGCAGCTTTGCCGTAGAACGCCTCTACCTCCTCCTGAGGCGCCGGTGCAACTTGCTCACCCGTTGCGCCCTCTACACCCTCTGTGTCTACCTCTGGGAGTTTTCCACGGGTTACGTCCTCCGGCTCTTCAATGCCTGTCCCTGGGATTACAGTGAGTTTCGCTACAACTGCATGGGGCTCGTCACTCTCGAATATTGCCCCTTCTGGTTCTTCGGCTGCCTCACGTTAGAAAGACTCATCATCCGCAACACCCTCAGACTTCGGCTGGAAGAACCCCCAAATTCCAAGGAACGGTCCATCCCCAGATTTGAGCTGAAGGATGAGTGATCTCACATCGGTTTAGGGAAGAAAGAATGAACGCAGGGCAGTAACTCCACCTGCCTCCTTCTCTTGAGCCTGTCCTGTAGCTGTGGACATCTTTTCTCTGCAGTTCTGGAGTGGACCCGGGGTTGAAGCTAGAGGATGTTCTGAGCGGCAGGGACAGTGGCAGTATTCACCATCCCACCTCCCTCCATCCCACGTTCTCATTGAACTAAACTGCTGTCCTTATACCAGCTTGCACCACGTGTTGATGGGTTTCGCCTCAAATAACACATTGTCGTCGATTCTTGCTGTGTGGAGCAGGATTTTTGGATAGGGTTTGCCTAGTCAATCGAGAGACATTAACTTTGCAAAAGACTTACTCCTAGTAGGCATGAAAACTGCTAAAACTGTGTTGGTCATGGAACCATAGAGTTGGACTGCTAGAACTACTGGGTTGGTCATGGAATCATAGAGTTGGAAGGGACCACCGGGGCCATCTTGTCCAATTCCCTGCTGTGCAAGAATGCACAAGTGAAATAGATGGCCGTCCTACCTCTATTTAAAGATCTCCAAAGAAGGAAAATCAACCACCCTCTGAGGCAGTCAATTCCACTATCAAACAGTTCTTATAGTAAAGAAGTTCCTCCTAATATTTAAGTGGAATCTCTTTTCTTGTCATTTGAATCCAATGGCTTGTGTTCTAATCTCTGGAGCTGAAGAAAATAGGCTTGCCCCATTGTCTCCCTGACGTCCCTTCACATATTTAAAGATCACTATCGTGTCATCTCTTAACCTTCTGTTCTCCGAGCTAAGCATGCCAAGCCCCCTCAGCCGTTCCTCGTAGGGCTTCGTGGTTTCCAGGCCTTCAGGCATTTTGGTCACCCTCCTCTGGACATGTTCTAGCTTCTTTGTATCCTTCTTGAATTATGGTGCCCAGAACTGGACGCAGGATTCCAGGCGAGGTGTGACCAAAGCAGGATAGATTGGCACCTTCGGATATGATGAGAAGACCTCTAGAACTTTTAACAAGCATCGCTTTCAAACCAGGTGTCACATGTTCTGTTTGTGCATTTCATTCTTCCTGCCTGAACATAGCACCTTACATTTATCCGGTTGCAATTAATTTTGCTAGTTTGAGAATGAGCAGTGGTGCCTTTCTCGACTCGGTGAAGGGTGTGCTACCGGATAAGCCTTTAGATGCTATGCACACATGGGCTTCAACTGTCCCAATTTGCCAGGGACAGTCCTGATTAACCTTCTGTCATCCCACTTTTTCTGCTGTTGCCAAAATGTCCTGGTTTCTCTGTCCCCCTCCCATTTTCGCTCTTTCTCCTCAGCTTACTCCAGCTACTGCAAAATGAGTTCAAAATGCAAAAGTAGTTTGCACTCAATTACTAGCAGTGGCGGGAAGGAGGAGAAGCTGGAATGGAGTCTTTCGCTTCCCAGTAAGCTCAGGCAAAAGCTAACTGCTGCGTCCCCTCCTAGCTTGTCTGCTCTCCCTCACGAATAACTTCTGCCAGTTTGACCCCGTGCGTCCTGGTTTTCTTCAGTGAGACATTGGTAGGTATGCCCACGGCTGAGGCGGCATGGGTAAAGCGGCTTTTTCTGGGTGCTGTTTTATTTTACTGGGCAAAAGAAATCTTGTCTACATCCTCCTTAAACTGCGGTGCCCAGAACTGAGCCCAGCCGGAGACTCACTGCTGTGGAGCTGACTCTCAGCAACTGACAGCTAGTAACAAGCCAACTCTCCAGTAAGCCAAATAAATAAAGTGACAAACTGAACCGATCAGTTGTGGCACCGGCTGCACAGTCAGCTCACACGCTGCTGCCAAGAGACATCCTTTGGCCCGGCTGGGACTTGGCACGTCAGAAGCGCTCCGGAGATATTTCCTTATCAAGCCCTCTTTCCCAACATCTGTGACTGATCACGGTCAACGCAGAGAGGCTCAGCGTCCCCCAAAACAGAGCCTGGAAATGCTCCCCTTTGGAACTACAGCTCCCGGTTTCTGCCAGGCAGTTCTGGGAATCTTAGACTTGTTGAAAAGGAATTCCAAGGGTCATCCAATCCAACCCGCTGCCAATGTCAGAAGTCCCCGACAGGCAACCATTTAAACTTTGCTTCAAACCACTTTAACAAAGGAAGCTCATCCTGTTTTGAGGCAGTCTGCTCTTACTGTCTGGAAGTTCTTTCTAATGGTTAGCTGGAAGGCCTTTTCTTGTCATTTGAATCCACTGGTTTAGGTCCTCCCTCCTGGAGCCGCAGAAATCGAGCTCACTTTGTCTTCTACATGACATCCCTTTAGATATTTGGGGTTGATTTGCCCCTGCAAAAAAAATAAAAAAAAATAAAATAAAAAAAATCCAAGCTTGGTTCAAAACTCTTTTTTCCTTTCATTCAAAGGCCACCACTACGATATTTCAATCAGTCTTTCAATAAGTTTCCAGAAACAGCAGCCATGTTGGTTGAGTCTCATGCAAAACTTACTCCAATACATCTGGAGGACCTGCACCGTAAACCTATATCCTCGTCAACTGCCCTGATTTGGAAGCATGGGCCCTATTTACTCTCTCTCTCTATCAATCATTTTATTTTCCACCTTCCTCTCATAAGAGACCCAAACTCAGTCACACCCTACAGCAAAACAATACAGTTAAAAACATTCCAAAATACAAAAATTTAAAAAAGCATTTAATATAAACCACTTTAACACCATAAAATGTACCGCAACAAAACCCTGTAACCATCACCTCCTACATTTCATGCACACGCCACAAGAGGGCGCTCTAGCCGCAGCTGGAAAGCAGAAATTCGCGGAATAGCGAGGCTTGCAACTAAGGCATTTTGCAAGGGAATTTTAAAGGAAATCCTTAGTCCCTGTGCACTTTGGTCTAGAAGAGGGACCTTTGCTTCTGTGTACACCCATTGCCCTGCCTTGGACATGTTGTCTCCTTTAGACTACAACTTCCAGAATCCCACTGGCCATGCTGGGCTTTGCACTCCAAATATATAAATGACTCGAAGGCACAAAGCAACAACAACTGTCAGGAACTGAATCCACACCGGCAAATAGTACAGTGAATAACCGCTATTTATTTGGAGTGAGATACATGGTGCAAGACTTCAGTGAGAAGACTAAAGTACAAAAGCGGAAACCGGGGCTTTAGAATCCCTGCTTTTCCCCTCCCTTTTCCAGGAGACCTAGAAGCTATGAGAGCCGGGCAGAGCTTATCAGTACATAATTAGCTATTGTTTATTGCTAACGGTCTCTGGTTCCTAGGCTTCTTGGTTTTAGCAAGCTGCTACTTATACTGGACTATATATCCTATTACTATAATATGGAGGGCGTCCCGACAACAACAGCCTAAATTGGCAAACCTCCTTATGAAGAAGTTCCTTTTTACAAAGGCTTTTGCAGACACCCAGCCTCTTCCTTTTCCCTCTTCATCCTCTGTTTAGCTGGAAGTTTTTAAAGTGAAATTAGTGCTGGGAGGATGGTGAAGGCGGCTGGAGAAACAGAGACATTTGGGTGTTGCAGCTGTATTTCCTCTGTAAACTATGCAATGAGCAAAGCCCGAGCTGAGAAACAGCGGGGGTCTCTTCTAGCTGTTCCTACTGTAGGCGCGTGTGCCGGCCAGCAACAGGCAAGGTAAACAGCAGCCGACGCCAGGATCTCTTACTGAAAATGTATGAACGGTGAGCAGAGAAAAAGGAGGAGAACAGAAAAGCCTCTCTCACTAGCTATCCCTAAGAAGTTTGCAGAAAGAGCATAAATCTATAAGATTGGCCACCAACATGGAAATTGTAACAAAAGTGGGAGCTGATGAAAGCAAAATCTGAATCCATTTTGAGCTTTAGGAGGTTCAAAATGTTTTTGTTTACTTGGGCAAGGCTTCCATGAGCTGGTTGTTTCATTTCATGTGTGCCTGTTAGTTTTGGATAAAAAGTTTGCTGAAACATATTGAACCCAATTTTCTTCTTGTCTTCTGGTATACAATCCTCTTCTTATTCTTGTTGTGTTATTCCTCCCTGCAACTACCAAATTTTTTATTAAAGAAGTAATGCCCAAGAACACACTGACTTCTTCCACTGAGGTATACGTGTAGTCTGAAGCCATAGTCTAAATATGTGGTTTAAAATAAATAAGCTAGTCTCAAAGATGCCATAGGTTGGTTTTTCTCTCTTTTGGCCCCTTTCCTTAATTTCTCATAATGCAGAAATACCATCAACTAACACAGCTATCTCTTTGGAAAGAAAAAAAATAGTCCTAAAAGAAACCTTAATTAAACCCTCTCTATTCCAAACCATCCAGGAAAAAAAGCAAGCAAGCACATATCCTCTGAAACATGTGCTTAAATCTGGAATTTGTGGAGCAGAGGTTTACCTATTGACTTCAACATTTTGGAGGCAATGCTGCAACCATTTGGGTCCAAGCTGTCCTTGACCTGTCCTCTGAGCGTATGCAGACTCTGTAGCTAGAATGTAGGTTTTATTGCAATACCCACAATCCCCATTGATTTGTACATGTGTACATGTCAGAATCTCTCTTTCCTATGCGTAGAAATGATGCACATGCTTTGCACGATCTTGGATGGATGTTAGTTTGAATCTGCAACAGCTGCTCCAGAGAGACAGAGAGTGGGGTCCTATTCATCCCTCTGGGAGTCCTTTCCACTCCCTTTAGTAGTAACAAAAGGGCTTTTGTGGGGGGAGAGTGGTGAGAGGTGCAGAAACCATTGCCATCCCTAGAGATGTGTGGCCAGGCAGAAATTCTCCATCCTTTTGTCTCCTCCCATTTTTCTTCCTCCTTCTCCAAAGGTACAATTGCATGGGAACAGCCCCGAATCACAAAGATCAGCCGGCATCCTGAGAGAAGGGTTAAACAGCTCTCTCCCCCTTAACATACACAGACTTTTTTGCTCTAAACAAGGCTGAATTCCTTGGGTTTTATAAGGACAAACAATGGAAAAATTGCAAGGAAAATGCTACCCTCCCCACCATCTTGGTTTCTTCTGTAAGTCACCCAGTAGCAACCCCAAAGCGATGCCAAGCTGTGCCGTTCAAATCGCTAAAAAGCAGGCTTTTTTTTTCTGCTTTAAAAAAGGCAGAGAGAGTTGCTCCAAACTGCATTGACTGGGGTGGGCAAAGTGTGTGTGTGTGTGTGTGTGTGTGTGTGTGAGAGAGAGAGGGGGGGGAATCGAGACTACTAAACTGTATCAGCTTGATAGTACTTCCACTGCCATAGGTCCAGTCTGTGGAATCCTGGGATACGTAGTTTTGAGGTACTTAGAATTCTCTGCCAGAGAGGTATAGTTCAGGGGAATTGATTAGAAAATTCTAAGTTCTGAAGCACATTTTGCTTAGGCAAGGAAGTCTCAGAAGTGGTTCTGCCAGTTCCTGCCACTGAAATAGAGCCTACAGCTCCTGGTATTTGTTGGTGGTCTCCTTTCCAAGTACTAAGCGGGGCTGACCCTGCTTAGCTTCCAAGATCAGACAGGATCTGGTGCCTTTAGGGTATTTAGGCCTCCAAGCAGTACCAAAGTGCAAGTCCCAGGATTCTGTAGGGAGGAGTTATAATTGCTATAATTATATAAATGCTATAATTGTGTAGTGCGTCCATTCTCCGTATCTGCCTTTGCGAACCCTGGCTTCAAGGTCCTGAAATCGAGATACTTGAAATTTTCACTGTTGGCATAACTGCAATCAGGCCTTACCTTGTGAAAGAGAGTTCAGATATGAGAACTAACACATTAAAAATAATGTAGTTCTGTGTTACGACTTCACTGTTCTGGCATGGCTGAGGTTCTTTTGTAACAGCGACAGAATGAAGTGACATTTTAAAAGCAATTTAGCTACTGGGGAGAAAAACTCCCATCACCGCTGTAACAAGCAACCATTTCTCATTACTTTTTAACAATTAAAATTAAAGCACATTTTAAAGGCATCACTAGATGCATTTCAATGGGAATTATTCATTTGGCTTTTTCAAAACCACTAAGTCTTGATACCCCTTCCTAAAGCAGAAATCAACGGAAGTTACTTTCTCATTAACGCTTACAAACAGAAAGTAACAGAACAGTGATGAGCAATGTAAGAAGCCAGTCTTTAGAGCCTTGCTGTAACAGCACTAAATTATTCATTAAATATTATAATGAGCCACAGGAGCAAATTACTTTTCCAAAGCACCTTTCCAAGCCAGGTAGCAGGTGGCTCCCATGTCAGCAGAGCAGTGAACCCACTACGTGTTTTAATCCAGGCTTTAAAGGAGGAGCTCTTCAAAGCGCTGAAGACTACATACAGGTTCAGTACCTTGGAGAACTCCTTCAAAGCTATCCAGAACCTGGTATGGATTCACTGATACCCATATCAGCCTGTGACGTCCTGGCCTAGCATTGAGAAAGCTGTTGCATTTACGGTCCTCTCTCCACATTCATGGGTTGTGAATTTGATTATTTGTGAGCGCACCTGGCCCCCCTGCTCCAATTTTCCTCCTCCGATTCCCATGCATTTTGACCCCGTGTGGAGAACCTGTGCCAAGGCAAAATGGAAGGGAATGGGGGGGGACCCTTGCTCAAGCCTTCCTGCCCCCGCCAAGAGCGCCCCCTCCAATTCCTATGCATTTTGCCCCATCATGGAGAACTCACAGGAGGCTTCCCCTACTTCCCTTCCATTTTGCATGGGAATGGGAAGACAGCAACTCCAGAAGGAGAAAGGAAGGCATGTGCAAAGCTGAGGTCCCCACATTTGATGTCACAGCGGTGGGATAAGTGGAAGCCCTCACAATTGGAGGTGGCCGAGGGATAGAGAGAAGGCCTTACAGAACCACCCACTGCCACCGTTCCAAGCTTCAAAGAGAGCGTCTCTGTGCAGGTGCAGAGCGTTTCTTCCCCAACATGGAGGGATTTGGCAGAACAGCTTCCTTGGATTTGTGCGCCCTGAGATGTTTTCCCTTCGTCCCGGAGCTTTGATCTGCCAAATTGTTTACAAAGACGCAGCTGACACCAACGGAGCAGGGTGTACCTTGTTTTCCCTTGCAACACCAACTCATTATCTAGGCCTTAATGCTAAGTAATTAACACTGTGAGTTTGGAAGATGGGGAAACCGAGGCAAGGGGAAGTGACTCGCCCACACCACAGGGAGGGGCGGACAGCCTTCCCTTTCTCGCTGCTCCAACCACTAGGCACCATTCCCTTCCAGACTGGGAAGGAGGCGGCAGCCGCCTGAAGCATTCTCTCCCTCCCAGTTCTCCAGGGTTGAACTGCCAATTCATCCCTTGAAGAAGGATACTGGGAGCTGTATCTATGTAAAGAAAAAGGGAAGACTGGAGCAGTGTTTCTGGAGTAAGTATCTTTCATTTTATATAATTTGGATGGTGATGGAGAATCAGGGTTTGCAAGGGGTTAGAAGGGCTCTCTAAAAGACTACAGATCCCACAATCCACAGCCAGGGATAATGAGAGCTGGAGTCCAAACCATTCGTAGGATCGCCTGGTTTGGGAAGGCTGGGCACAAAATGTGGTGCTGTTGGATCTACACGTGTGACTCTTGTGAATTGAAGTTGGAAAGAGGACTGCTTTTAAATATGAAATTAGAAAACCTGGGCAGTTCCTTCTGGCCATGAGGATCAACTGCACCTCGCCAAGTTAATTTTGTGTTGGGAGGAGAATTTGTGGCATGTTAACATGAGGAACGGACTGCTAGGAGATGCAGTCGCTATGTTCCCTCCCTGGCTTGAGTGCTTCCCAGAGAGGTTTTTTTTGGAGATTTTGTCAGTAGATATTAATTGTGCTGCCTAAATGGAGCCTCTGTGCTCAGGCAGAGTCTATTTCTAAATATTGCTTAATGCGGAGGGGTAACAGCAGAGAGGAAGCAGCAGGTCTTTCAGCTGCCCAAGGACTTTCTCCAAGGCTCCAACCAGAACGTGGAAAATTATTATCATAGCTTTCAGAATTCCCCAGCTAACAGTGCTGTGGTTGTTGTGTGCCTTCAAGTTGTTTCTGACTTACGGTGACCCTAAGGTCAAGCTATCACAAGGGGCTGAGAGTATGTGACGTGCCCAAGGCCTACTACTACAGCATGCTGGCTCTCCCAGCTAACATAATCACTGGCCCTGTTGGCTGGGGGATTCTGGGAGTTATCATCCAAGAAACTTACCTTTTTTCCCAGGCTGTGGCCTCACTGGAAGGTCAGTTCCCCAATCCCAGGTGTGCAAGGCAGAGTGTCTGAAGGATTCTGGGAGCTGTAGTCCATAACAGCAACCTTCCCAAGGACTGGATCTGAGTAACCCCTGTTGGCATCAGGAACCGGAGAAAGGCTAGAGAAAACGTGCAGCTTCTTCCAGCCAAGTTCTCCTTCCATTCTTATGAATGACAGGCTTGGAAGAAGAAATGCAGAGAATCCTGATTAAATCCATCGGCAAGCCTAAACCGGTTTGACCAATTCCCAGTCTAATCAGTCTGCGATTATGGGCGTGGGAGTCCAAATCATAGGGAGGAAAGCCGTTGGAGAAAGTTGTTCTACGTGAACTCTGCTCAGAGGTTGGCAAGTCTGGCCAGAGGCCTGCTGGCCACTTGCATCTTTGTAAGCAGACTTGGTTCTGCAGGAATTAGAACCGGTCATCTCTAAAATGTCTGCATCCCATCAAGGGCTGCTCTTCCATTACTAGGCAGAGGAGCCAGCGATGGGACTGAAAGCATTGGGACCAATGCGCAGGGGGACCGATGTTCACTGGAACTGAGGCGCCTTGATTCTGTGGAGCATTGCGACAGGGGCCAGGGAGTGCGGAGGCACATTACGGAGCCTGATGCGCATTAGGAGAAACTCTCGCCGGTGTCCCATTACGCACCTTTGCAGGTCCCTAGCAGGGTTTCTTAGCAGCTGTGCTACCTAGCTAAGTACAGGCGTCCCCTGCTTATTCGACAGGATAGGGACCCTGTCCAAAAGTTAAAATGGTCAGATTGTGGAACCCAGTCAGCCCTCCACATTCACTAGGGTTAGGGCCACAGGACTCCCCAAAAGTGGGAAAACCACAAATATCACAATGTATGTTTGTGGGAAGGGGGCACTCAGGGGCCAAACCAGGTCAGGGAAAGGAGAGGGGAAGGGGATGGGTTGGCACGATGACCCTATCCTTCCTCCCTCTCACCCAACTCCTTCCTTGGGTTTGGGGGGCATTGGAAGAGGGCTTGTGGTGCTGAGAAATTGGACTGTGACCCATCCTTTGCTGGCCGAGCAGTGGCCGGTGGAGGAGGAAGACGACCAGAGGCGGCTTTGCAAAGGGCTGCGCAGCCTGATTGGAGCTGCTGAGAGGGAACGTTCCCCCACAAAAAGAAGTGCCTGAGGTGGCAGAGGCAAGCGCTGAAGAAACTTGCAAATAATCAACTCTGTGCAAGCTAAACCCACAAATGCGGAGGGCCTTCCGTACTGTATTATAAAAGCAGAAATACTTGTACTGTGTAAGAGATGCCCTGCACACAGTTTCTAAGAGATGTACTGCAAAGTGACTTGGTGCCATCTTTTTGTTCAGTCTGTGTACAACTGAGAGGAAAGAACAGTGCGTGGTCACATAGACTGCATAAGAGAGTACTTCACACGATTTCTAAGAATCGATTTGTGGCGCATCTCTTAGAAACGGTGTGGAGGGCGTCTCTTACATGGTATTTGCAAGCATGCGCTGCTTCGCTTCTCAAGTGACTCGGTGCCATCGTTTTGTTCTGTCTGGGCCAAAACCTGCTGGAAGTTGCAATCCAAAAAAGTAACCTTTCCAACTTCTGACTCTGTCGTGTCTTCCTGACTCCAGGTCCCAAGCCATGGAGAGGCCCCTGCTGCCTCTGGGCAACCTGTGCCGGGCATACATCTACGCTATCCACTGCTTCTTCTTGGAGGTGCTGTTCACGGTCGTCATCCTGGACCAGGACTGGACGTTTCATGGCCTCACTGGACTGGGCTCCCTCGTCATCTACGGGACCTGTGGCTTGGCCCTGGAGCAAATCCACCTCCTCTTGAGAGGCGACTGCTGCCTCCTCACCCGGTGTACCCTTTACACCCTCTGCATCTTTCTGTGGCAGTTCTCCATCGGCTACGTCCTCCGTCTCTTCGACGCCTGCCCCTGGGACTACAGCGAGTTCCGCTACAGCTTCAAGGGCCTCATCGCCCTCGAGCACACCCTCATCTGGTTCGTGAGCTCCCTCTTGCTGGAGCGGCTGGTCATCCGGAACACCCTCCGCCTCCGGTTGGAGGAGCCCTGGAAAGCCACGGAGCGTCCCGTGCCCAAATTTGAACTGAAAGATGACTGATCTCATCCTGGCTTGGGCAAGAGAGAAAAGAACATGAGATGCTGGACGGGACAGGTCAGGGAAAAAGGATACATGTACCTCCAACTGTCCCAATTTGGCAGGAACAGTCCTGATTAATTCCCTGTCATCCCACTTTTTCAGCTGCTTTAAAAAAAAAACACCAGGTTTTTTCTCTTCCTCACACTTGCCCCCTTCGTCTTCAGTTTACTACATTTGCTGCAAAGCACTCAATAAACTCAGCAAGGAGGAGAAGAGAAGAGGGGCAGAATCTTGCCCTTCCCTGCAGGCTTGTGCAAAAGCAAACCGCTGCAACCTTTCCTAGCTCATGCATTATTCCCCGGTAATGACTTTTTCCAGCTTGATCACACTCTGATATTGCTTGGACATGGTTCATAACATGTTTTGAGGTCTCCTGGAGAGGGTCTTCTCTCTGCCCCACCGGTCTCATGTGGGGGAGACAGGGCCTTCTCAGTGGCTGCTCCCAGGCTCTGGAACTCGCTTCCCAGGGAGGCTAGACTGCTACCCTCCTTAATATCTTTTACAAGCAAGTAAAACTCTTTTCATTTTGGCAGGCCTTCAAGAACTGATTTTTCAGGGGAAACAGGCCTTGGACAATATGCTGGTATTTTATTTGTTGTTGTTTAATGGTTGTTTTTAACTGGTTTAATTGCTTTTTAACTTTTGTGTACTGTGGATTTTAAATTTTGTTTCCATTGCGGTAAACCAACTTGAGTCCCGTACTCGGAAAAAGGCAGAAGAGAAATAAATACAATCCAGTCTTCCCTGACTTATCTGATCAGAGCACTGTCAGAAAATGGAACTGGCTGAAAAGCAGAAGCCGTGGACTGTACTGAAGGGAGCGTGAAGGACTTAAAGGGGCTCCCTCGGGACTGACCACATGTGCACAGTTTGCAAAGTCTCTCCGCTGGATTGGCATCTTTTTTAACCCTCTCAGCAAATTTTGCAAGCAACACATGCATGCAAGTGGTCCTAAATGAACCTCCACAGACAAGAAGAACTGATAAACAAGCAGAACCCCCACTGAATTACTAGAACTTGTCCTTAATTTGGAAGCCTCAAAAGAGCAAGATGTCAGATAACAGGGCATCAAAAGGTTGGGGCTTCCTGTAATAATACTTTTAAATTTCATTTGATACAAGCCAACATGGTGCAGTGACCCAAGAGGTTCTCTCTAAGCCAGAAAACTGGACCTATGGACCGCATGGCTACATAGTTTTTATGGCCTCAAACCATAGAGAACTGGGTTCAAATTTCTCCTAGCTCTGAGGTTCACTGGCCTTGAGCAAGTCACCGTTTCTGAGCATCAGCTATCTCCCTGTATCCTCCCAGCTGTAAGGAAAAGTAGGAGAATCCCATGAATGAAGGGCAGGATTGGACCTTAGCAAAATTAATGGTTTTGACAACAGTAACAAACAACTAGTAACCATATTCAACAATTAGTGCATTGTCTGATTTCTTATTGCTCAAAAATTCCATAAACAGTTTCCAATCTTTCAAGAAACTTTCCGTTGGCTTATCCTTTAAAACCCAGGTTAGTTTGACCATTTTGGCTATTAGTTTGCACCTTTTCTTTGGATGCTTAAACTTGCCTTTCTAAATGCTCAGCTGACGTTACCACAATGCTACAAATTTGGGGACTGGAGGTAAATGTGTGGGTTTTTTTTTCTAATTTGAGGAAGATGATGCTCTCGTTTTGCCGTCCTCCGTACGGCTACAACCCTGACAGCTCCCCTTCCTCCTCACGCCTGTAGCTTGACTCAGATATTGTTTTCTGAGTCAGGCCTTCATCCATGTTTCAGGTGACCCAATAAGAGCATCAGCGTGGCTTGCAATCTTCCGTGTAGGAGGGCAGAGTGGGCTGGACAGAGCCGAAGGGTGGGGATTCTGGATTTTGCAAACAGGGATATCAACATCGGCAAGAGACACGGGTGGGTGGTGTGTGAAGGATGTCCTGTTGCCGCCGACCTCCTGAGAGAAGGGAGCTGCACCGATGAAAACTGGGCCTGTCTTAATCTAAGCCAGCTCCCAAAAGGCTAGGTTTACGATCTCTTAAACCCTGGGTGAAACGAATTCCGTTGTGGACAGCTACATCTTCTTCTAATGACCAGCAGAGGGCTCTACAGATAAAAGACTGCAAATTTAGCATCGTTAAGCCTGGAGAGAATAATGTTTTGCAACCATGTCAAAAGGCAATATCTAATGCTCAGGACTGAGGCCTATTCAGATGTTGTCATACTGCCGTTCCCATCATCCTTGACCATAAGTCATGCTGGGTGGGAACGATGGCAGTTGGAGCCCATCTAACATAACAACAGGACTCCTGCAGCACCCCAGGTGTTGCCTTAAGCCTAGCCAACGGTGAGGAGTGCTGGGAGTTGCAGTCCCAAAACTGGGACACTGTGATGCCGCGGAGGATTAATGTGGACCGTCCCTACTATGGAGCAGTTGGAGATATGCTCTCCAGATTCCCTGGGTTGCCTTTTTTCCTAGCCAAAAAAGAAATGGGGGAATGAAATGCCTTTCTTGGAAATCTCTTGGCATGGCCATTCACATTTTCAATACATTGCAGGTAATCCCTGCACTGTTTCACATTAGTGAATACTTTTTTTTCAAAACTAGAGGTGACATTCAAGCCGTCTCTAGTTTTATTTTATTCCATTTATTAATGATAATTTCATGGGAGAGGAAATTTCATGCAATGCTCTCACTTTGCCACTCTTCTTTGTTGCATTCCTGAAACAAACGTTCTCTCACAGATCTTGGGAAAAGTTCCTTTATTTCGACTGCAGCTCCCACAATCCCCCAACCAGCATGCCTTTTTTTTTTTTTAAAGGAAACTTTCCCAAGCACTGGACACTCTCATCAGATCCCAGATGGTCTTCCCATAGCTGTCTCCATAAATATAATGAACCCACGTGCATGTGTGTATGCACACGTCTCTGCCCCCCAGAACACACCGCACACTTTGTCCCGGCTGACCCTTTTGATTCCCTCGCAGATGCTCAGAGAATGCAGATGGACGGCCACCTTCCCATCATCCATCTTTAAGAGCTGCTCCTCCTTCCTTTTGCAACAACAAAGGGGCTTGGTTGGAAGAAAGAAAGGGGAGGAGACCCCGTGATGTTTTGTAAGCCTGCTAAGAGCTTCAAAGCCCCCCCCCCAGCCTGTTTTCTGCCCTAGCCTTATGGGAACGGTGCCCAAATTACAAAGCTCCACAGGCAAATTGGGAGAGAAAGGGTTAAATAGGCCTTCTTCCCTCACTCCCTCTCTCACACACACTCCCTCTCTCTCTCTCTCTCTCTCTCTCTCTCTCTCTCTCTCTCTCTCTCTCTCTCACACACACACACACACACACACACACACACGGTCCATCTCTTATGCAGGCCTGAAATACCTGGCCTTTATAGCAACAAACAAGCAGAGCTTTGGAAAAAAACACATCCATGCACTAAAGTTTCCTGTGAAGGGAACAGGCAGAAAGGTATCCTGTGCTGTTGAACAGCTCTTACTGTCAGAATGTTCTTCCTAACAGGATCTTTTTTTTCTTGCAACTTGAATCAGTTGTTTCACGTCCTGGTCTCTCGAGCAGCAGAAAACAAGCTGGCTCCATCTTCTACACGACCTCTCTTCAGGTTCTTAAATATCTACATCCTCTGTAACAACTCTGTAAAATGAACTCAAGAATCTCTTCTGCAATGCTCCTTACAAAGATGCAAAGAAAAACATTAGGCATAAATAAAGAAGGTTTGAACAGCTCTTACGATAAAAAAAAAAATCTTCGTAATATTTAGGAGGGATCTCTTTTCTTGCAATCTGAAATCCATTGGTTTATGCTTTAGTCTCTTCATCTAGGTGATACTCCTTCAAGTTTTTAAATACGGCTCTCATATCATCTCTCTGTCTTGCCTTCTCCAAGCTAAATGTACTCGGTTCCTTAAGCTGTTTTCTTACACGGCTTGGTTTCCAGATCTTTGTTGCCTTAGGCACTCTCCTCTGGATACATCCCAGCTTGCCAATACCTTTCTTGAACTGAAGCGGGACACAGGCCTACCCCAGGTGAGGTCAAACCAGAATAGCCTAAATACCCTGAAGGCTCCAAAGGCCCCCTGATCTTAGAAGCTAAGCAGGGTCTGTCTTGGTTAGTACCGGGGTGGGAGACCCCAGCGAACACCAAGTGCCAAAGGCTAAATTTCAGAGACAGGGAATAGCAAACTACTGCTGAGTCTTTCTCGTGCAAGAAAAGCCTAGGAAATTCATGGAGTCACCCTAACTTGAGAGATAACTTGAACACACATAGATCCACTATACATTATTTTGTTGGATTTGGGCACTAGACTCTCGTTGATGCAGCCTAAAACTGCAATGGCTTTTAAAGTCTTTTTCTCCCCCTTTTTTTGAAATTAAGCACTCTGAGCCGCAAGACTGGAAAAAAATCCCTGCTTTTACCACTTCCTCCAGCCCTTGAGATGCTGCAGAAACTTAATTTCTTTCTCTGTGAGCTCTGTTAAGAGCACAGGAGCCTTAAAAAAGAACCAGTTGGCACTAGCTTGCATTCTCCACCGACGTTTATTCCCACTTGCCCTTACTTCGAATACCTATATTCGTAAGATTTCTTGCCCTCCTTTAAATAAAAATCTGTAAAATGGGCTTAAGAATCTGTAGTGCTTGACACAAGGAGAAACACTGGATATCAAGAACGAAGCAGATTTTTAAAAATGCTCTCCCATCCGTAAGCAATCCTGTGATTTATTCATATTTTATTATATTATAAGTAATACAGACAAATTTGTTTAAAAAGTCATCGTTATTAGCCACGAAATCCATTAACAAAAGAAAGATCTCTCTCTAAATAAAGACAAAATAAGTTAATACAGTATATATCTCACTTTTCCCCACACAAATTAAGGCAGATGCTGGCTTTATTTTAGAGTAAGCTAATAAACTAAGAACAGTTTATATACTTCTATTAAAAAGAAAAAAAACATATTTGGTTCCAAATATCAGAAATAAAGTTTTTTTTTTATTTAAAAAAAGTTGCAATAAATAGTTTACAATATATTAAGAATTCAGGCTGAAAATCTGCAGCCCTAGCTTGAAAAAAAATATATAGTCACATACAATTTTACACTAAAGTTCCAGGTTTCAGCATATTAAGAGGGTTCCTCCTGTCGTGTGTTACATATTTTTCAAGGGAGCGTTTGGGACAATCAGTACTAGAAACTGTGCCAAGCAGGTCAGTTCTGAGGTTATTTCCTTCAGACATCTACTTTCTGGATTTTATTTTTATGCCATTAGGATGAAAACTCTTCTGTCACGATTGCAAAGAAATTTCTATCCAGGGCTAAATTTCTGCACCAAGTTCCCTTGACTGTGCCAGAATAGTTTGGACCATTCCAGTTTGTAGGGCAGCAGAGTTGTACCTACATGTTGGACCAGCTGTGAACAAATGGGGAACTTCTTACCTAAGGGGGTACAAAGTACGCAAGTGTGTAAAACACACAATTGTTGGCAGAGCCTGCAGCCACACTGGTGAAATACCCCAAAGGATCCTGGCCTAAGCATTCTCTAATCCTCCAGATGCTGTTGGCCTACAACTCTCAGTGGCCCTCACCATTGGCTATGCTGGCTAAGGCCACTGGGAGTTGTAGTCCACCACCATCTAGAATTTCTCAGGTCTAACTCTCATTTCCTCGAATCCTGAACCGCAGAACTTGGGGATCCGGATGAAGACCAGATACAGAGGGGTAGGTTACAGAGGGCAGCTAGAAGGTCACATTAGCCCCTCAGGAGACTATAGAGACCGCCACACACAAAAATCAATTTTTTGCCCCCAAATGCCTCTTATAGGGTATGGAGTTATTTTCACTGTTTTAGGTCTCCCCAGGGACATTTTAGACCCAGAAGAGGCCTTTTGCCAAAACAGGAAGTGACTTCAGCAACTTCCTGTTGCTTAACAGGAAATAGATGTAGCTACTTCCTGTTTTAGAAAAAAAGGCCTCTCCTGGGTCTAAAATGGGCCCAGGGTGGGTTCCAAAGATGACAAGAATGCCACCCACATCCCCTAGAGAGTGTTTGGGCATTTTTGACTCCTGGGGGCCCTCTGCCCCCCCAAGATACAAAATTCCCCAAACTTCAGCAGAATACAAGAAGCTCTGTCCTTACACTCCTGAAAACTGGAGGCAGTTCCTCCACCTTTAATGGCTGTGCAGGAAAAGGAAACTTCCATAGGTGTGGCTTGTCACACAACCAGGCAGCAATCAAGCAGAAACTCCTTCTACACAACCATTTAAAGGGGCAAGATCCCTCTCCAGTTTTTATTTGGAAAACCCTTTGCCCTCTCTCATGTCGGAGCTTGAAAAAGAAGCTGAGGCAGAAACGCAATCTTCTTATGACAGACTGGTCTTGTTTCAACTGGCAAAACTTGTGTGGTTTTATCCTTTCCAAAGAGATAAAAAGGACTCTCCTGAAAACGATGTTGCCTTCCTGAGAACTGAAGATTTTACTTCAAAAAGTCTCTCTCGTATCCAAGCACACAGAGATATGCACAAACAATGGGTGGATTGCCTACTCCTGGCCTGAAAAGGGAGAGAGACAGTTGTTATCTGTTAATCGAGGTGATTTGGGGGCACAGGTGGTCTGGCTTGGGAAATAAGGGGATGAGACGGACTAATGCGAGAGACAGACAAGTCTAAAAAAAATTAAGAGAGCTGAAGGTGGTATGAAGGGGGGACACACCCCACTTTTGCACCAGGCAATCACCTTTTGTAAATCTTCCTTTTCCACAAAAAAAGAGAACCCCTCTTCTTGTCTGACCAGAGAGCAAAAAGGGAAGGAGGAGAAACGAGGGTGGAAACGTCACCAGAAGGGAATTTCCTTCTAAGCCCTTTGCTGACTCCCTTAAGACTATCGCCAAGCCACTAAGACATCATTTTCTGCTTCTGTTTATTAATCCATGGGTGAGAAACATGGCAGGAAACAGGAGCAAGCCAAACTGGCTGAGTTTTACCACCCTATGCAGCATTATAAAAAGTGAGCATTTTTGTACAAGTCAAGCTGCAACACAGCATCTACCATGGCATGTTCTTCCTACGACCAAATTGCCATAGGCAAGTCTTTCAGCGAGCTAAGAGAAGTTCCCAGTTTTGGACTGCATAGCCCAGAATCCTGTGCCGGCTGGAGGATTCAGGGCACTGTAGTCCAAAAGAGGGGATGCTCCTTCCTCCAGCTCCAAACTCTTAGATTCAAGCACAACCTTCCTCAACTGGTTTCCTCCGGACAGGTCAACTGGGGATGATGGGATACATAGCCCAACACATCTAGAGGGATAATTAAGGAAGGATGCTTTATCATCTCCAACCTGCCCTCTTGTCTAGCTTGATGCCACCTCGAGTCGTCCCACATGGGCTTCTAGAAGTTTCCGACAGCCATATAGGGGCACCCTCCCTATGCCCCTTCCTCGCTCCCTGAAATCTAAGTCACACTTGGGTGTTTAGCCTGAGAAAATATTTTGCCCAGTTCATACAATCTCTCATCCTTCCTGGGACACCACCCTGCTCCTTTCCAGAGTATTCTTAGACATTTGAAACTATACCATCAAATAGAATATACACATTCTTCAAAATTGCCTCCAAAAGCAATGCTTTGTTGGAAGTGTCTTCATTAATTACTTCAGAACTGAAAGAACAACAACCTTATTTCTCTTCTGATAAGGTTTTTTCTCTCTCTTTCTCTGCCTCCCCCAGTTATTACTGGAGGAAGGGATGTCAGCTTTTTCCCCAGATTTTAGTCAGCTTCCCTTTTTCAGCCTTGCCTGCCTCTGGCCTCAGGTGAGAATCACGCCCGCCCTCCAGCTGGTGTTGAACTGCAACTCCCATGATCTAAGGCCCCTGGATAAGCTGGCAAGAGTTTCTGGGAATAACATCTAGAGGGCTTCACAGTTTCCATCCTTACTGTAGACCAAGCAACTCACTCAGATTTGCCTGGAGTTCACACTACGCAACACCACTTTAACTGCCAGGGTTCCTTCCTGTGGATTCCTGGAATTTGTAGTCTGATGAGGCACTACAGCTCTCTGGCTGACATCTAAGTACCCCTCCCATATATTGCTTCCATGGCAGTTAAAGAGGAACCCCAGCCCAATAACTGTGAGTGTGAACAGGTCCCTTAATTCTACTCATTTGGAGCATGTTGACTCCCACATTAACTGCCATAGCAACATCATGTGGAATTCTGGGATTTGGAGTTAGTAAGGTGTTAAAGCTCTCTGGTTGCGAAGGCTAAATACCTTGACAAACTACAAATCCCAAGATCCCACAGGACAGAGCCATGGCAATTAAGGCGGAATCAAAGAGTTGTGTGACAGAGATCTAGATGACGTTGCTTCTTTGAAAATGTTAAGTGTCTGGCGAGGGGGTGTCCTCACCCCACCTTGCCCAATCTTTGCAACGAAGCCTGCTCACTCATTTTGGTTGTCTTAGATGACGGTTTACAGACGGGTCTTGATAATTCAACTCCTGCTTTTCACCTTCTCTTTCTGCCACACCCCCAAGACTTCTCTTCTCCAGCTTGGGAACGTATAATCCCATCCTGGGGACGATGGGAGTTGTAATCCAACACATCTTGAAAACTGCAAGCAAGGGGGAAGCTGATGCAGTGATTCCCTCACCCCAAACATTAGGGATGCCAAGCAAGGTGAGGCAGAAGCTACTCGTGTCAGCAAAAAGTTCTGTTCTCAAATTCTGACAAATGCACGGAGATAGCGGAATGGTGGGGGCAGGTATGATTTCTCCTCCTTCTATACTTTCTTCAGGGGGTACCGAATCCACCCTCATCCAAAATTTAAAAGAACTATCCTACCCCAAATAGGCCCAGGAAGCTTTACGGTCCAGACTAGAGCTCAGAGTGGATTCGTCCCCCAACAAGGGAGCTGCCGCCAGCTGCCCCAACTCCAGGCTGCAGAAAAGGATGCAAAAATAAAAATCCTACACCAAATGGTGTAGTTTACCAGAGGCACCACAAGTTTCCTGTGGGAATCTTCAGAAGTATGTTTCTGAACCTCCTCTGCCATTCTTCACAGCCCTGAAGGACGATGATGCCCATCAGGTGGGTGCGAGCGCAGACGTGCATAACACTGCCTCCTTGACTGTGCGGTTCAATTATGCCCCCCCTTCCCAAGGATGCAAATGGCACCCCCACAGATACCTTTCCAGCAGAGCTGGGTAGGTATCCACAACCGTCCCTCCGAGTCTCCACAATGTGGAGCTGTAACATCACCTGTTGGCGACAAAAATGCCGCAGGAAACCTGCCCTCAGCCTGCCCCCCCAGCCTTCGCTCTAGGTGCCCTGGGTGGCAAACCCGATCCTCCCCCAGCTATTCCCGTTTGTGGCCAGAAGTGGGCTCAGAGGCGGGCATTCATCGCATTGCCTGGAAAAAAAAGTCAGCATTTCGTCCTCAAATCTAGTTGCTGGTCATCCTACAAGTGAGACAGGCAGGAGACTAAAGGCCGTCTTTGTTTTAAGAGAGAGTTGGAAGTAGCCTGACTAAGGTTTTGTTTTTGCTTCTCATGATGTTGGAAAACCTGCATGCTTGTCCGTGGGTGCTTCAGCACTTGAAGAGGCTAAGCAGGTTCTCTTTTTCCCCCGGGGGAAAAAGCAACTCAACTTGTTCACCCAAGGCAAAAAGAGCAGCCGTTTCTTTTCCGAAGGCCCTCCTTCAGCTCACTAGGAAAGAAGGACAGCCTCCGCCGCCTGCTCTCGCCCCTTTCTCCTTCTCATCTTTCCATGGACCTCTTCAGTCATCAGAGACAGACAGCTGGCTGAAGATGGGGAGTCGGCGCCCCGGAAGCCCCAGGCCGGGGGATTCAGACCCGCTGCTGCCTCCAGAGCTCCCCGAATCTTCTTGGTCTGAGAGGGAATCTGCAGAAAGACTCTTCTGGAAAACCAAGAGGTTTGGAAAGGCGAAGGGGGCAGAAGCCACGAGGGCAGCTTTCTCACCAGTGCAGAGAGAACAGGATCCAGAGGGCTGGCTGATGACACTGCAAGGGAGGAAACTTTTGGGAAGGTGGAGGCTGGGAGGAGCTGACGGAGGGGGCGAGGAAGAAAGCAGGGGTTCCACCACGTACCCTCCGGAGTTGAGCCCACGGCACAGGAACCGGGCACTCTCGGGTCGGGGCTGGCGGCCCGCAATCCGGGGCGGTGGTGTCCGCCTCTCCTCAGCGTTATGGATGAAGTGGCAACGGGCACCGTACGGGCAGATCCCGGATGTGTGGAACGTGCGGCAGGGCTCCGTCTTGTACTTGGGGTGCCGGCTGAGCCCCCTCAGCTCACTAGCCCCATGGGCAAACTGGCACTTGGCCCCGTACTTGCAGGAGCCGCTCTCCTCAAAGGTGCGGCATAGCTCCGTCTTGTAGCGGGACGAGACCCCCTTGGCTTCGCCTGACCGGCAGCCCTCAATCAGGCTTACGGAGCGATCCGCTCGGAAGGGGATCTCTTGCAGGCTTGTGCGTGGCAGTTCGGAGTCCCGGCCCCAGGGCCCCTGGAGGGGCCACGCAGAGTCACCCTGACCGGAGACGGTGCGCAGAGCAATGGCGTCATCCAGGCGGTCGGAGGCATTCCGGCTAGACGCCGAGAGGACCACGGGGCAAGCCGAGAAGGTGCGGTGGAACCCGGGAGGTGTCCTGGCTTCGGCTCGGACGTCCTCATCCACGCTGAGGCTCAGGAAAGTCTACAGGGAAACGATTGGGAAGGAACACGTGAATCTGGCATTTCTTAAACAGAGGGATGGAAGGCAAACTGGGATCTCTTAAGCTCAGATCAGGAGATCTCAAACGGAGTCCAAAGTGCAAAAGTAGTTTGTACAGCCGACCCTCCATATTCAATAGGGTGAGGGGCACAGGACTCTTGCAAAAGAGGACAAATCACAAATACCAAAATATGTGTGTGCGTGTCTGGAGGGGAGAATGGGCACCCAGGATCGAAACCTGGTCAGAGAAAGGAGACAGAAAGGGGGGAGGTTGTCATGGTGGCCCTGTACTTCCTCCCTCTCCTTCACTGGGCCTGTGGGGGCATCAGGAGGTGTTTTGTGGTAGTGAGAAACTGGGCCGTGATCTGTCCTTATCTAGCTGGGCAGCAGCTGGTGGAGGAGGAAAAGGACCAGAGGCAGGTTTTCAAAGGGCTACACAGCCTGATCTGAGCTGCCGAGAGGGAAGGTTCCCCTGGAAAAGAGGCACTTGATGTCGGGAAGGCAGGAGTTGGAGAAACTCGAAGATAATCAAATCTGTGAATGTTAAACCCACAAATGTGGAGGGCTGACTGTATTCCACTAACTCAGCAGAGAGAAGAGGAAGGGGCTGAATCTTATCTCTCCCAGGAACTCAGCCAAAAGCAAACTGCTGCTGCCTCTCCTAGCTTGTCTGTCTTTCCTTACCAACAAACTTTGGCCATCCTGACCACACTCTTGCGATTGCTTGGCCACACACACACACTCAATTTTCATCTGTGAAATGTTGGAGGGTATGCAATTACTAGCCGGCAAGCAGGAAACGATTTCGCCTGGGACACAGCTTAGGTCTCCTACTGAGCAGGTCTTAAAAGTGCATCCATCCTTTTGCAAGATAAAACCTTGATGCAAAAAAATTGCATGACCCCCACGGCTTTATCGTCCCACAGAGGACCATATGCCACAGGCCGGCACGCCCGTTGCCAAGGAAACAGACAGTAGGGACAAAAGGAGGCAGGATGGAGTCTCTCCCCGCCCCACGGGCTCACCCATCGTTCTCAAACCATCACCAATTCGAATGGAAATTTCCACACTTGAGGCTCTGAATACCAACACACACAGAGAGAAAACCTCCAACACCCCAAATGCAACACAGTACAAAGCTTCCTTCCTACGTAAATTGTGCTTCCTGTGTGTTAAGCACGCTGATGAGTTACAAGATAAGTCTTAAGATTGTTTGTTTCTAAAGAAATTAAACACTCAAGTCTTGGCTCCTCCCCACCTTTTGTTTTGGACTCTGTTACTATAACTCTGGCAACAATGCAAAGCCAAGCGGGCAGGATTGGGCCCAGAGCATTTTACTCTTTTGGAGGGGGGGCTACAACTTTCAGAGTGCCCCAACACTGTCTCTGGAGGTTATAGTTCAAAAAAGAACCAGTAAAACGAAGGGGACTTGTTCATCACAGCTAACTTAAGTTCTGTGGATCTCAATGGATTTCCTTCTCACTTGGACCACTACTGGACTGATAATATTAATGTTAAATCTAATATCCACAATCCTCACCTTTGAAATGCTCAAAATGCATCACGCTTGATTCTAACCTTGCATCAACCCTGCAAAGTAGGCCTGCCCAATTATCCCTGCATTGCAGGTGGGCACAGGCGAGTCAGTACAGTATGTAACCCCACCTGGTGAGCTTGTGGTGGGACAGAGAAGCAAAGAGGAGACTTCTGGGGTCCTAGCCCAAGTCTTTTAGCCACAACTCTCTGCACATTCACCTGAGAGTAAGCCCAATGGGACTAGGCAGGTATTCCTACAAAATAAACAAGAGTAAGAGAGCAAAGAGGGCCACATGGAGGTCTGAGAAAAACAGGATCAGATTTAGGCACCGGGTCAAGAATGGAAGCACAAGAGGCGGATCAAGAGGCCAGTGCAAAACAATAAAAATTATCATTATTCCACAAAGAAAACCAGTGACAGAGCATTAGCTCAACCTTTCACAGAAATGTGCCAATATGTCTCTTTATAACAACACGTGCTGCGCAATAGAGGGCAGTAAACTCAAGCAACTAGTTGGGTCTGTACACACAAAACACACATGCTTCGCTGTAACTGAAGTCTATCCTACAAACAGCCAGTGCTTACTGTAAAACAGTAAGGCAGCCTTTAAGCTTTATGAAGCCCTTAAAAGCTTGCAGAGAAAGCGAAAAAGGCAAATTAGTTAGACATGATTTTCTCACCCACTTTGTAAAAGGTGGGAGAGATCGAGTTTTGTAGTAAAGTTATAGTTAGGGTTGGAAAGGGCTGGCTTGAAATGGATCCTCTCTCTTTCAAAACCAATTTAAAGATCAGACACACACACACACATATTTATACATATATATCTAGAGTTTCTGCTTTGGGGAGCGTCTGTTTTTGATAAAAAACAAGCAACAGATGGGCTAGAATGATGACCTGGGAATCCTCTAAGGCAGCCTTCGCTCCCTCCAGCAAGTTTCTTGGTTTATGAGTGAGGTTTTTGCCTGTTTGTTCAACAAGCAACTTTGCTAAGAAACAAAATGGGGGTCAGGAAATACTTTCAACCCCTCTTTTATTTTGGCAATTGAGAATAAGAATACCGAAGCAAAAGAGAGGAAAGCAGGGAGAAGCTACCAGATCCTCTCCAAAAGAAGATAGAAACCCAGTGCAAGATCTTCTGGGAAAGAAAACCAGGTTGAAAGCACTCAGCCAGTGAGAAGTGGCCGCTTACCTTGCAAAGAGCATCGTCCAGCTCCACGAAAGGACTCAGGAAATCTGAAGGCATGTTTTCTCCCTTGGAAGGGTTTGGCTTTAGCAGGCATCCACCCCTCTTCTCTTTCCCCCCAGGGGATGATTGATTAAACCCGAAAGGCCTTTAACCAGCTCTTTAAATACCTCCGGCCTCCAACTCCAGAGAAAGAGAGAGAGAGAGACTTTTGAGGCCACGCCTACTGGTCCAAAGTGGGCGTGGTTAAATGGGGAGGCGGGGCCAGGAGGCCTGGGAAGATGCTCAAGAGATGAGGTGGAGGTGAATTGGAGGAAGAGTTCAATGGAAGGGAGACAGGAGGTGAGGGAATGTCCTGGGAGAGGAATGCCTTGCCATAGAAAGATGGTGTGCAGGCTTTGCGCTACACAGAGTTCTTTGGGTGGGTGGTGCCTGGCTGCCGGAGGGGCTAGGGTTGCCAAACTGAAAACGAGAGAGGGCTCCAGTCCCTTTAACAGTTGTACGGAGGCAGGAATTTTAGCAGGTGTTGCTTGGGATCTGGTTGTGTAACAAGCCACACTTGTTGAATTTCTATTAAGGGGACGGGAAACTTCTCTCTTTTCAGTATGGCAACTCTACCACAGAACCTTCTTGACAATCAGGCTGTTCTGGAATTCTGGCCATGCTGGATAGAGGATGCTGGGAATGATAGTCCAAAAAAAAGTATTTCCATCCCCCCCCCCCGCAAGTGCTGGTCTAGGTCTACCTTTTCCAGCCCTCCCCCCCTGTGCGGTTTGTTGTGGATGATGAGAGATGCGGTTCAGCATCCTTTGGAAGGCGCCGAGTTAGAGAAAGTGAGTCTTTTGGGTTTTATTTTCTCAAATCTTTAACTTTTAACCTTTAACTAAGATTCCTGTCTTCATTTCCAACCAGGGAATGTTTGAATGACAAGCTGTGAGCAGCTGTGGTTGGCACTACATTCATAACGTTTAATGACATCACCAGCGGCCGTCCTTAGATTTTTGGGTTTGGCGTGGAATCTTCTTGAGCTGGGAAAATCATGAACTGGTAACACTAATGGGGGCCTCTGGGGCTCTGACCACCCTGCCCTTAAAAGTACAGGAGGAGGCCCAGGACAAACAAATTCCACTCAGATTCCCAGTAGTGAGGGCAAGCAAACTTGGCCACACAGGCAGGGTGTCCCCGCAAAAATGTATGCATCCCAACAACTTACAATTCTGGAAATTTTTTTGCCATTCCTCCCGGCCCCCAAAATGTATACACCCTTAAGAGGATTAAAGAGTCCAACAGTAGAGAAGTGTTGCAAAGTTACAAGAGAAATTTTAAGCAAGGTTTGCAGCTATGTGCTTTGACAGTGCAAGCAGGGTATTGCTGTGATGACAATTTGAACACCTGACATAAAACTGTAATTGAAGAAGGAATTTGTAACTCCGATAAACTCTTTATTCTAACATTTATTCTTCAGTATAAATGTATTTACTTAGCTTTCAAATTCTCACCATAGCTGCAATTAGCTGTTAACAGGTGTATATTCTCTATATAAAATCCGCATGGAGGAAAGCTTCTATCATCCCAGTTTCTGGGATGCTGTCCCCTTGGAGGCCTCATCGGTTTGTTTCCGCACTAGACTGTTGTAGTGCTATTATTCCACTTTCAACATCCTATGGAATCCTGGGGTTTGCAGTTTAGGGAGGGGCCTCAAAGGCCCCAGGATTCCATAGGATGTTGAAAGTGGAATAACAGCACTATAACAGCCTAGTGTGGAAAGCGTATTAGTCAAAACTTGTTTTTTTACAAAAATCTTTGGGGCCTCCTGAATTTCTCCCCAGTGTACGTGTAGGCAATTTTAAAACTATTCTAACCTTTTAACCTGTTTTTTTTAAACTGATATTTGTATTTTAACTCTTTTTTTTTTAAGATGTTCTGTTTTTAAGTGATGTTACATGTTAATCTGTTGTTATTCCCTGCCTTGATCCATGGGGAGAGGCAGGTAAGAAACTGTTGCTGTCATTGTGATGTATTAGGTTTATTGTTAATGGGATTTTGTGACATGGTTGCACATATCTCAGTTATATTTAATAATATTGATTAGATAGTTTGTTATATTCGTGGTTGCATTTTGTCTACTTCTACAGGGTTACATATCCGTAACATTGTAGATAGAGAGATATTTTATTACAGTCATGGACCAAAATAAGAGCAACAAAAGCCAAATAGAAATGCATATAAATACACAAAAGGATATAAATATATGTAGGCATTAATCTGTCAAATAACAGAACCCAACTAGTCTTAACAAAGCCCAACTAGACAATAATTATACTAACCTGAGGTGCAAATCGTCACCCCACAAATTTTAATTGCTGTAGCACAAAATGTAGGCACTTTATAAATTATAATAGGGTTAGTATCTGGAAGCAGCAAAAAGACATATAATTGTTGTGAACATCCTGGATATTTGTGGAGTCTTGGCAAAATAAGATCAGCATGTAAGTCTATATAGCACGTGTAACATTGTGAAAGGAGCAGTTAGTCAGAGCCTCATTTTGGCCTTTTAATGAGGATGTTAACTCCCCGTAAAGCCAGACCACCCTCCCTCTTACATTTCCTCCCCTTGCAGCAAACAGACCCAAAATGACAGAAAAAACCCCCAAACCTTCCAGCACTGGAGTTATTATATAAGCCCCCTCCGAGCCAACGGTTGAAGCCCTTCCTGTCAAAATCACACATGCGGACCAGAACGCACTGTCTAGAAAAGGCAGGCATCCGGTACGGCGCCTCTGTTTCTTTTGTGCGCCCACGCACTTTTGTGTGGGTGTGACGTCACCCCCACTTTTAGTCTAGGTTACCTCTTCATTTACGACAGCATTTCATAGATGAAAACCAGGACCCGTGTGAGCAAGTAACATCAAAGTGCAGTCAAGTTATTAATGAGGAAGAACGGGCAAGCTAGCAGGGGTTGGAGAAGTTTGCTTTTTCCTGAGCCTACAGGGAAGGGAAGGATTCAGGACTCTCCTTTGCTTTCCTTCTTGCTGGGAGTTGCAGGCCAACAACGCTACATTCCTTCCAGCCGTCTCGAATTGGCAGGGACAGTGCTGATTAACCCTTTGTCCTTTCCCCTTTTTTCTTTTTCTCTGAGGCTGAGAGAGCATGACCTGCCCAAGGCCATGACCAAGTAGAGATTCAAACCTGGATTTCTTGGAGCTGAAGTCAAGCCACAACAATACCATGCTGCGGTTGTAGTTGTGTGCCTTCATGTCAGTTCCAAGCGGTGGTGGTGGTCTTCTCCTAAGGTTTTCTTGGCAAGATTTATTCTGAGGAGGTGATCCATTTTCTTCCTCTGAGGCTGAGAGAGTGTGACTTCCCCAAGGCTACTCAATCGGTTTCCATGGCCAGGCAAGGGTTCTAGTCCTGGTCTCCCAGGGTCCCAGCCCAACACTCAAACCTCTGGGGGGGGGTTTTTGCCTTTGCCTTCCTCTGAGGCTGAGAGAGCATGCCTTGTACAAGGTCGCCCAGTGGCTTTCCATGGCTGAGCAGGGATTTGAACTCTGATCTCTAGAAGGCCTAGTCCGGTGATCAAACCATTATACTGCACCGATTCGGTGAGGTAGTACCCATGCTATATAATAAATCTGCAAACGCTGCTCTTCTTTTCTATGCATTTCTTCAAAGAACTGCTCAGTTGCACAGAGGGACTTTTTGCCTGGCGCGTCAGTGGCGCATAGCATGTATTCCAATCACGCGACGGCCTTAAGGTGCTCAAGCCAAGTTGAACCTTTTTGTGTCAAAAGGCCAACACAAGTGCTTTATTATGCTCTTGGGAAAGATGAGTGGAAACCCTGGGACGACGGAGGCATGTCCCAGCGTGCCTTTCCTACCCCCCTGCCAAAAAAAGAAAGAAAAAAAAGAGAACAGCTGCTGCTCCTGACCCCTCCCCCAGCGTCCCCCCTCCCCACCCCACATCCCCTTTAGAAGTCCCTACAATAAGTCCTTTAACAGACTTCTCCGGCTCATCGGTTGCCCAGGGAACCAATGGCTACTGCGGAGAGGTCATGGGGGTGTGGGAGCAGAGGCTGGGGTTTTCTTTTGTCGATTGCAGAGGACATATGGGGCCAAGCCCAGCCTTGGCTTGTCTGCCCCTAATCTCTATCCAATGGGCAGGAAGGAGGGGGGCCCTTTCACACGAGAGTAATCCATGCTCTCTGTGCCTTCTCTCCACCCCGATCGCAGATGGTAAATTCCATCAGCCTGGTCAGAGTCTTTCTCATCACCCTTTGCTTCAGTCCAGAGGTCCTGGGATATTAGATGGCGCTATAGAGTTTCCGGTTTTCACGGGCCGTTTCCAGACTGGAGGCAAGGGTGCAAATTCCCCCGGTCTTGGTCGACTCAGCTCTGGGCAAGAGGAAGGGGCCCGAGTACAAGTCTCCAGCCCAGCTGGTAGAGCAACAGCTTGCTGCAATTGGCAAAGAGCAGTGAACTTGTTGTTTCAGCTTGCAAAGACTCTCTAGGGTAGGGATTGCCAGTTCCAGATCGTCATGGGTCCCAAGGGTTCTGGGCCAGAACATGAGTCCTAGTGCCAGGCTGCATTTAGTTGTATTAAGAGTTACGCAACTTAATGCATTGAGTGTTATGTGTTAAATATCAGTGGTAATTGTTTGTAGCTTGTCATCCAAGCACACACACCATCTTTTCCTGTTTAAACTGAGACAGAATCATAGAAGTGGAAGAGACCACAATGGCCATTGAGTCCAACCCCCCGCCATGCAAGAATTTACAAACAAACACTCCCAAAAGATGGCCATCCAGCCTCTGTTTAAAAACCTCCTAAGAAAGGCCGTTTCCGCACCAGACCGTTATAGCGCTATTGTTCCACTTGCAACATCCTATGGAATCCTGGGGTTTGCAGTTTCGGGAGGGGCCGCCTGGCCCCTCCCGAAACTGCAAACCCCAGGATTCCATAGGATGTTGCAAGTGGAACAATAGCGCTATAACAGTCTGGTGCGGAAATGTCCAAAGTGACTCCATCACACTCCCAGGCAGCAGATTCCACTGTTGATCAGCTCTTACCAGAAAGATCTTCCTGAGGTTTAGGTGAAATCTCTCTCCCTATGGTTTGAGTCCATTGCTCCACTTCCTAGTCTCTGGAAATATAATAACAATACAAATACAAAACAAAAACAAAAACAAATATAGAGAACCACCCTGGAGAGTCTTTGCAAGTTGCAGCAACAAATTCATCAAGTCTTGTAGAAAATTGTGTGAGGCAAAGTTGGGTGAAGAGGAAAAGTGGGAGGAGAAGAGAGAAATCAGGCTATTTTAAAAATGGCTGAAAAAAGTAGGAAGGCAGGGGGTTAACTGAGATGGTCCCTGCTGAATCAGGACAGTTGGAGGGTCTGTCATACAGGCCTGTAAGCACAGGGCTGAACACACATCAATTTCCAACCGATGCAGGAGAGGGGGAGAAAAGGAGGGAGGGTGTCTTTGAACCGGTGCAGGGCAGGCTATATTTCAGAGGCGGAACTGGCAAAACCACCTCTGAGGATTCCTTGCCTTAGAAAACCCTAAGAAATTCATGGGATCGTTGCAAGTCGACAGGCGACCTGAACGCACAGACACACACGCGGGGGAGAGAGACGGCTTCCTCCGTGCCAGGTGTCTCCTGTGGGGCATCGCCCACAAAACAGCAGTTGAAGCTGTGGGTTTGGTGGAACCGCCATGGGACTGTTTGGCTCTGCTGCCGGTGGTCACCGGCAGACGTGTTTTGGTGGGATCAGGAAGTCCGGAACCAACAGACGCTCTCCACGCTTTCTGGATCGCTTGTCGAAAAGGAGCAAGTGAGGGGGAAGACAGGGAAAATGGCCTTGTGCTGAGCAGCATATGGAGAAAGCTGTTTTTAATGAAAAACTCTAAGCCTCAGAGCCTGGAAAAGTTGCTTTTGTTCCAGACGAGCGCTTCCAGAATCCCTTAGCCCCAGGTCATTCTGTCTGGAGGATTCTGGAAATTCTCATTCTCCCCAAAGGAACTTTTCCAAGCTCCGGTGTTGAAATACAGTACTGTTCCCACTGGCTTTGTTCAAGCCAAAGAGGGTTTTTCTTCTAGGCTACACGATATCCTATCGCTCTAACTGACGCTGTTCCCATTCATCTGTCTGTCTGCTTGCCCACCTATCACATCAAAATGGGATGAAGATGGGAAAAGTTATGGAAATGATTCGGCAGTTTGTTTTGGCCTGAGTCCACAGGGAAGGGCAAGATTCTGCCTCTCCTCTCTCCACTGCTGAGTTAACTGGGTGCAAATTACTTTTGTGCTTTGAACTCAGTTTGCAGCTATTGAATAAAGAGGAGAAAGGGGGAGGAGGAGGAGAGCGAATCTGGGATGTTTTGAAAGCAGCTGGTAAATTGGGATGATAGAGGGTTAACTGGGGTTTTCCCTACCAAACTGAGATACAGGCTTCCCCCACTTATCTGACAGGTTAGGGACCAGAACACTCTCAGAAAATGGAACTGGCTGAAAAAAGGAACTCATGGACTGTGGAGCATGAAGGACTTACAGAGGCTCCCTTGGGACTGGCTGCTTGCAAAGTCTCTCTGCCAGTTTAGCACCTTTTTAACTCCTCTCAGCTGACTTTGCAAGCAGCATGCATGTGCAAGTGGTTCCAGGAAAGCTTCTGTATGCAAGGAGAACTGATGGAAAAGCAGAGCCCGCTCCCCCCCGAATCAGTGGAACTTATCCTTAATTTGGAAATGTCAAAAGAATGAGTCGTCTTCAGATAATGGGGCATCAAAAGATGGGGGTTTCCTGCAGTTGCTTCTATCTCACCTTTCCAAAATGGGACTCAAAGTTTAAACAATACAGCTGAAACAGGATGTCTTGTAAAGTTCAACAAGCACTAGATAATCAGCACAATTAATACATTAGTTCAAAAGTGGAGAGAGAAAAAAAAACATGCTGGAACTGGTTTGTTGGTATAAAACATACATACCTGCATTTTTGGACTCTCCTTGGAGGGGCATGGCCACGAGAATCTGCACTCCAAAATATACCACTATAGCACTGAAGTAAATTGATTAAAAGTGTAATCCCATTTGATAAGGAAAAGAGAGGCTCCCCTGGTCTGTATCATTTAGTGCTGCCACATTGAGGCTATAACTTGTAATTGCACCTTGGAAGGGGCTGGCTTGCTTTCAGCGGCTAAATCATTTGTAATTATTATTTTTGCCTTCTTCGTATTTAACCTTCACACTTTCCTCCTTACGTTTCATCCGTAGCTGTCCCAAGATTTTGCTGTTTCGCAGCCTATGGTCCTTCAACTGCTTTGCACTCCAGTTCCCAAACCATGAGACAGAATGGCCCACAGTGAGGGATTCTGGTGGGTAAAGTCCAAATTATTTAGAGAACCAAAAGTTGATAATCCCTGGAAGACTAGAGTCCCCTGCTCTTTCCACACAACATGGCAGTTAAAATGAAATCATAACATTATAACTGTACAGTGTGAAAGAGCCCAAGGTCCTAGTATACCCTCAATTTTCCCAATTTGATAGGGACAGTCCCCGATAATCCTCTGCCATCCAGCTTTTTCGGCTGCTACTAAAATGTCCTGGTTTTTCCTCTCGTCCTCCCACTTTCCCCCTTTCTCCCCAGCTTTCTTCCATTGTTGCAAACTGAATCCACGCCCATTTCTACACTACGTTGTTATAATGCTATCGTTCCACTTTCAACCTCCTGGGGTTTGCAGTTTACCGAGGCCAAAGAGCTCTCTGGCTGAGAATTCTAAAGGTCCCTCCCTAAATTGCAAACCCCAGGATTGCATAGGAGGTTGAAAGTGGGATAATAGCACTACAACACTGTAGTGCAGAAATAGCCCAAAGTGCAAAAGTAGTTTGCATTTCATTAGCTCAGCCAAGAGGGGACGGAAAAGGAAAGAATCTTGCCCTTCACTGCAGGCTTGGGCAAAAGCAAACTGCAGCAGCTTCTGCGAGCTTGTCTGTTCTTCCTCATTCATAACTTTTGCCCTCTTGACCACAGGCTGATGTTGCTCAGAGGCACACGTCCCGGTTTCCATCTGTGAAATGTTGGCGGGCACGTGATAGGAAAGACCCCCTGGAGGCCTCTTGTTAATCAGGATAGACCATACTTGGCTCGAGGGGCCGACGGTGTGACTCAGCATAATGCAACATCAGGCCTCCACACACCCAGCCCAAAAGTAGGTGGAATGTCGTTTATTTATAAGCGTTCAAGAAGGGCTGCGGTGCCTCCTGGAACCCAGAAGGAGGCAGGCTTGTCAAATGCTGCGGAAAAGAATTATCCAACTTGGATGTGCTTTTTCTTTTTTTTGCAGAATTCTGAGTTGGCAGCTCAGGACTTGCCAGGGCTTCCACGACCTTTGGTACGATGGCTGTGCTTTATACGCTTTTTAACCCCCCCCCCCATTTTTATTTTCAATCTGCCCAGGTCAGAACAGTTTGTTCCACCTTGTGCTGAGTTCATCAGGAGATAGGAGGTTCGCATGACGATGAATCACGAAGAGGTCTTTATTGATCCTAGTTGCTGATTTCTTGGAAAAGGGGAGCCAAAGGTTAACCAGTGGCTGCATGTCAGCAGCACGGCAAAATGGACCAAAGAAGGGAGGGAAAAAGAAAAAAGAAAGAAAGAAAGTGAGCTAAAGGTGGATGGAGGATTGGTCTGACCACTGGAGCTCTGTGTTGTTGACAACAGGCAGAAATTCAGTGGGTTAGGTTTGCTGCAGGAAAATTTACCTGCTGATTTTTCCTCTATTTCTGCAGGTATTTTGAGCACACACAGATAGAAAGAAAAATCTAGGTATGGGGTGGGCAAGTGTGGAAGGTCTGAGGGACATTTCACAGCTGGAGAAACTTTCTTGTGTAAGAAGGTATTGGCGACCTCCTTGTGCAATGTTTGAAAAAGGACAGACGTACACTGACTCTTATCTTTTTTTATATGTTTAATTTTTATGTAAAAAAAAAACTCCAACAAAACAAGAAAAGAAGGGGGGAAAAAAAGAAATAAACATTGCGTAAACACGTTGTCTCCATGATGTACGTTCTTCAAATAAAACAGTTCCCAGTTTCCTTATGACAATCTTCTTGTAAACTAGTTACATTCATTAAGTTTTCTAAGGAAAATAAGATTAAAACATGACGTAGAAATACAAGTTATGTTCCTTCTTACGTTTCCTTGGAATCCGTTCATCTATCTGTATCATACCCTTGCTTTTCATGTATTATCACACACTGGCTTTATCTATCTAATCTATCTATATATCTGTTTGTCTGTCTTCCATCTGTCTATCCATTAATCTGTCCTCTGGTTGACCTCGGGTAAGTCACACTCTCTCAGACTCAGCGAAAAGCAATGGCAACCTTCCTCTGAAGAAATCTTGCCAAGAAAATCCTGCAAATAGGGTCCCCTTAGAGTCACCGTAAGTCAGAAACAACTTGAAGGCACACGGCAAGGCTAAAAAAATAAATCCAGCTATGCCTCACCTTTTCCCCAGCCTGGAACTCAAGTATCTTGGACAAATTAAATCGGGTGTAGATAAAAGTTTGTATCGTTTATACAGGAGGTAAAAGATAGGAAAATTATCAATTTAAAAAAAAAAATCATTTGAAAGCATTGCCTTGGAGAAGCAGCAAATATGAACCACATAGCACATTGTTAGAAGTCTTTTCCCTATAAACTGTCAGTTCCCAAAAGCTTGTCAAAATCATCATCAGACTCCACCACGCTCCAGGCAGCAGTGTATTTCACTGTCGAACTGCTCTTACCATCAGAAAGTTCTTCCTAATGTTTTGGTGGAATCTCTCTTCTTGTGGTTTGAATCCATTGCTCCATGTCCTACCCTCTGGAGCAGCAGAAAACAAGCTTGCTCCATCTTCCACATGTCATCCCTTCAAATATTTAACCATATTTAACCCTGTGAGGTTGGTGGGACAATAAGAAGTCTTCTCATCAGTTCTTGTTCTTAGATTTATTTTCTTAAGGCTCATACACACACCTCTCGGGATAGGGTGTTTCATAAAGAAGGGCCCCCCATAGAAGAGGCACTGACTCCTATGCCCACCAACTTGTGGATGATGGTGATTGGGGTCTTCCATGTCAGTAGGGGCAGCGATTCTGGAGTTTCCTCCAAACTTAATAGGTGCTATCTATCTAAACTTTATCTGCAAATCACGTTCCTCACCCAGAAAGTTTTGATTTCTCCAACTTGGTCAGCTGTTACGAGACATAGTTGCTCTGTAAGGGCGGAGGGGAATTGCAATTTTGCAGTGTCCTCCCCTCCCCGGTCATCTCCTAAACCATGTAAACAATCCAGGCAGCGTTAAGGCAAAAATAGGGGTTGGCGGGTAAGTCTTGCACAAGCGTAGGTTCTGGGGAAGTTTTCCTGAGAAACGGGAAGCCTGAATTTCAAAGATTACTCAAGAGGCTTTGAGAAAATTTGAGCATTGGCACATTCACCTAATGATGAACTTACAATCCCAGATTCACTCAACATTCAAAGTTTTCAAGGGGGTGGGCTTGAGCGAGGTCGGGGGGCCACCTGTCTGCCCCTGGGAACCTTCCCTCCCTCGAGAACAACAGTGGAAATGGCCAGAACTCCACTTCTGAGGCCCTTTCACACTGCACGGTTATAGCACAATGATTCCACTTTAAACTGCTACAGCAACGTCCTTTGTAGTTTGGTAGGGCAATAGTGCTCTGTGGCTGAGGATTCTAAAATTCCGTGTATATGCCTGTCGACTTACGGTGACCCCCATGAATATTTCAGAGGGGCTTCCTAGGCAAGGGATCCTCAGAGGTGGTTTTGCCAATTCCTCCGTCTGAAATATAGCCTACAGCTCCTGATACTTGTTGGCGGCCTCCCATCCGAGTAGTAGCCAGGACTGACCCTGCTTAGCTTCCAAAAGCAGGCAGGATCTGGTGCCTTTCAGGTACGGCACAAATACTTGAACGAATAAATATTCTTCCTTGCAGTCTAGTCCTTTTGACCACGTGAGCCCACTTTCCCCAAACCAGAATCTTCCAGGTGTGTCGGACCCATCGTCTGGCAGCCGTTTGTTAAGCCACGGCTGTTAAAGTGGAATCGTAGTGGTATAAGCGTGCAGCGTGGAAGGGTACCGAGTCTTGCTCCGTTCGCTCAGACTAAAACCCTGTGCGGGTTCATTGTCCCCTTCTCTTCCCTCCCAAGCAAGTCAGGCAGGTGGTGAGAGATGAGGGAAGGCACCCTGAGCTCATTTCCACCTGAGTTTCCCCACCCAGCTTCTCATAAAGGTTTATGCTGCTGGAAGGGGCCCGTGATACTGAGACACTGGTGTCTCTGGGCAACCGTCGCCCAGCGCCTGGCAACGAGGGGCCAGTGTCCAAGGAGACGCACGGAGGTGCCTCCATCCAGATCTCCTTTCTCGGGCTTGGAATTCTGGTTGCTTGCCAGACGGGCTTCTCTTTCCCCCTGGTGACGATGGCCCCGTGAGCCAGGAACTTAATTAGTTCAAATGAAATGAAAAGAAAACATCAGTCATCATGGTTTGGAAAATCTGTGGGGCTCAGATTGAATTAGATGCTGACACACCCTCTCGGCTGGTTTGCTGTCCATTTGGTGACTGACGGGATGGGGACAGTGGGAGAGGGCTGGAGGGTGGAGCCGGGCATCGCAGGAGGCGGAGTCAAGAGAACATGGGGTGGGGTCAGGCCAAATGGGGGCGGAGTCGAGAAGCACAGGAGGCGGAGTTAGGAGGTGGAGTCAAGGGGAGCTAGCAAGCGGAACAAGAGGACACACTTGCCAATGGGGCAAGGGCGGTGGAGCTAAGGAGTCACTTTGCTACATACTGTCCTAAATTATTAGTTGCATTTTTTTTTTAACGAGGGCTAAAAAAAATAGTAAAACTCCTGTATGGGATTTATGTATGTGTAAGCACTGTAGTTACTATGAAGTGAATCCCATCCTGATTTGATCAATCCCCACTTACCAGGAAGCAGCTGCTTCAGTCGACAGGGATCTGTTCCCCTGTTGATCAGAAAGCAGCTAACTGACATTTCCATCCCTTCCCCTGGTGTAGCAGGCAGAAGCAGGACCCTGACACAATTCCCCATCATGGCAGATATATCACTCCTCCAAGGGAGGAAAGAGCCTCCCAAAGGATAGGGGAACAGAGCCTTGTCAACTGCAGCAGCTGCTGCCTAGTAAGGAAAGATTAGGGGACTTTCATGACTCTACATACATGCTAAACTAAGGGCTACATAAGAACTGTGAATATGTAATGTTCATGCATGCTTAATGCTAGGTTATGCATTTGCAACTGGCATAAAGGGTTCCTTAACACTCGACACTGTTAGAGCGTTATTTTCCATTTTAACTGCCACAGCACAGCACAGCACAGCCTGTGGAATTCTGGGGTTTGTAGTTTAGTGAGGCTCAAGACCTACCGGCTGAGAATTCTAAATGCCCTTCCCTAATCTGCAAATCCCAGGATTCCATGGGAGGTTGCCATAACAGCTAAAGTGGAATACAGCACTACAGCCATGTAGTACGATAAGGCTATCTGTATAAAAATGTGCCCCCTTAAAGGTCAGTGCTGAGCCCCTCTGACGTCTGCACCCTGAGCGGCTGCCCAGTTGGCCTAAAGAAGTGCTGGCCCTGCTGGTATCGCCAGTTCAAAGGATCAAGGTAGCGTTGGGTTGGAAAGCTGGTCTTCTGCCAGGGACCCTAAAGAGCCGCTGGCGTCAGATTTGAAAACACCGGGCTAGAATTGGATGGACAAAGAGACCGACCTGGGAAAAGGCCAGTTCCCAGTGTTCCTCTCCTTTCTTGGCAGGAGCTTTCAGACAGCTGGGAGAAAGGCTTTGACAGTACCACACAAAACAGTCACTCATCCAGGGAAGTTGGGGGATGCAGCAAAGATGCAACGTTGCAAACACACATTGCTTACGGAATCAGCACCACCTCCTCATCAGTATTCGGGAGGAAGACGGCCAGACGGAAAAGTGGCCCGTGAGTGACAGAAAGGAAAACGGCTTCAAATGTGAAGCGGAGCCTCCACGTGTCGCTGCACTCTACCTTTGGCTTGCAAATTCTGGGAACAAGGGAGAGCCAGGGTGGGCAGTCATCCTACTTGTGTGTGTGCACTTTGCTCAATGAGAGTTCCTTGTTTGTTTTTTTGGATGATACCTCCCAGATACCTCCCTATGAGATTTCCCTGGGAGCTGTCACCCTAGAAAGGAACCTCTCCGCCTGCCAAGTTCTGTGGGCTTCTGGCAGAAATAGATGGTTAGGCTAGGCAGCCTGTAATCTAATCGGTGCGTCCCTCCCACCGCTGTTGTTTTTCAAATCTGACCTTCCTTCCTGGTTTAATCTCCCCCCATCGAAGAAATGTTATTTGTGATGCCATGTTTGTGCCAGAACTGGGCATAGTTCCAGGTCTCCCCAAGAGGTCTTTTCATGCTGAACACTGACACACGTTACTGCTACAAAAGAGGCCCTTTTTTGTATATTTATTTATTATCAGTGTTCATGTAAACTCTGACAAACATTTCTAACATAGACATGGGCTAACCCACTAAATAAAATATTAAGTCGACTTACTAACTAACTAAGATAATAAAAGGACTCTCATCCCCCCTCCAACTGTAATGTGAAAACGAAAATTCAGACGAGACGAGATAATATTATTCTATCATTAATGAACCAGCTAAGCAAAACGCTAATAATGATAACCCACAAATTGTTGCATTGTTTGGATGCTTACCGCTGAACATTCATAGAATGTTGCAGAAATAGTGAGCTGCACAGCAAGAGAGTCTTGCCTTCAAGGTGTGTATTGTCACCGCATTAGGGTGCATGAAATTGTGGGGACAGGGCCTATGTGCCCAATTTAATGTGTGATTGGTTAAAAATACATATTGAGGTTTTAAGTGCAATTGTGTTTGCAATATTCAGTTGTAGCTGGCCCCAAAGAACCCAGACAGAGGGACACACACACACGTGTGTGAGAGAGGGGTGGGGAGAGAGATCTCTTGAGACAACAGTGGCTGCTGTTGCTGCGTCAGCACCCCAGCTGTTCGCGTGTGCAAGGCAGGCCTTTTCTCCCCTCCTCTCCCTGCTCTTGACCCACATCTCGGTTCCACGAATAGACGGGAGGCTGCGCCTTTGACGCAAGACACACTTGGCTGGCTCCCGTCCCGTCCCCCCTCCTCTCCGCCGATTCCCCGGGGTCCTGCAGCCAACCTTGGCACTCAGCCGGCTCTTCCTTCGGCGCTCGTTGGACTCTGGCTGAAGTCCCTGAGCCTTCCAGTTCCCCCTGGGCCCTGCTGCATTGAAGGGCTATCCTTCCAGGCCTGGCTTTCGTCAGGCCACGTCTCCGACGCTCGAGTGTTCCTGCTGTTGGTCTTGGAGAAAGCACATTACGGACTCTTCTTGCCAGAACGGAGGTCAAGGGCAGAAGACACCGTACCTGTCAACATTGCACAGGCAAAAACGGGGGCCATTTCCACAAAGGCCCCTCCCTAAACTGCAAACCCCAGGATTCCATAGGAGGTTGAAAGTGGAATAATAGCACTATAGCAGTCTAGTGCGGAAATGGCCAGAGTTCCAAAGGAGTAGATCCAAGGGAGTAGCAGAGAGGGAGCAAACCGCGTGCAGTTTGTAATCCAGCCTCCTCTCTTGCAAGGTCTGTATACACCTTGTATGCTTCACCCCCTCTACCAGCTGGAGAAAGGACTGTAGGGACACCAACCCATTTACCCTTTGAGGCCCCTCCCTAAACTGCAACCCCCAGGATTCCATAGGAGGTTGAAAGTGGAATAATAGCACTACAACAGTCTAGTGTGGAAATGGCCTGGGACAACTGTGGCTGAGCAACATCGAGTGCGTCCAAGATGGCAAAGGTTATGAATGAGGAAGAACGCTGAAGCTAAGAGAGGCTGCAGCGCTTGAGACTGTCCGGCTTTCACAGGAATGGTTTCAATTAATCCTCTGCCATCCCGCTTTTTTTGGCTGGTTTTGAAATGCCTGGCTTCTCTCTTCTACTTCCACTTTCTCCCTCCGTCCTCAGCCTCCTTCAACTGCTGCAAATTGAGTTCAAAGTGCAAAAGTAGTTTGTACCCGCTCAGCTCAGCAGGGGAGAGAGGAGGAGAAGAGGTGGAATCCTGCCCTTCCCAGGAGGCTCAGGCAAAAGCAAACTTCTGCAGCCTCTCCTAGCTTCTGTGTCCTCATTCATAACTTTTGCCGTCTTGACTGCACTCTGAGGTCGCTTGTCCGCGTGTGTCCTGGTTTTCACCCGTGAAATATTGGAGGGGATGCTCCCCAGGGATGTGGCCAGTGAAATCTCTAATCCTCCAAACGGTGGAAGCTGTAGTCCAAATGTTCAGGGAATTTTAGTTCCCCCAAAAGTAGCTTTTCTAAGCTCAGCTTTGCACACGCTCCCACAGCCAGAGTCAAAGGAATGACAGGGCACCGCCCTCTCTGTGTGGAATGTGAGGGGAAGGAGGACGCGCCGTCTCGTTCTTTGGCTCAGGCAGCAATACATCTCGGACTGCCCCAGCCCAACCCTCGGTCCCCCCTCGACCTTTATCGAAGGGGGTTACCTGCAAAACCTAAACCAATCAGACCAAAAAGGGTCCGAAATTTCCCAGCGAGGAAGATGGTTGAGAGGGGAATTCCCAGAAACGAAGGCTGCGAGAGTTTGTATATCTTTTGCGGAGATGCTGTGATTTTATAAGCACCAGGAGGGAGAGGGAGTCTGGGCCGCCTGTGTTTGGGCAGCCACAGTCCCTACGCAAGGGGTTTGGAAACTTGGGGTCACCTCTCCGGGCCCCAGCGTTTCATCTGGGTCAACGGCCCAGCAGCGGTCCCTGGCAGGGGCTGCGTGCGAATCCTGAAACCCGAGCCTTTAAGCTGGCAGGCGGTTTGGTAAAGGGGAGCCCCTGTTTCCCCTGCCATCCCGCCCACGCTGCTGTATATTGTTTGTGCCGACAAAGCTCCACACATCTCCTTTTTTGGGCAGCGCCTTGTCACAAGAAGGCTTGAGGTTCCTCAGGCAGTGCAGAAGCGAAAGAAGGAGGCGGCGAAGAAGAAGAAGAAGAAAATGTTAGAGGCACAGATTTCTTATGGAAGGGGCTTTATTCGATTTCTATCCCACCTTCCTCATATCCTCCAAAGTTCCAGAGATGATGACCAGGACGTGTTGCGGCCGGGCAACGTCCGATTGTGCGATGAAGGCAGCAAAAGTTACGGATAAGGAAGAATGCAGAAACTAGGAGCAGCAGTTTGCTTTTGCTGGCATCTCCTGGGAAGGGCAGGATTCCAGCCCCTCTTCTTTTTCTTTCTCCCCTGCTGAGTTGAGGAAGGGCAACCTCCTTTTGCACTTTGAGCTCAGTTTGCAGCAATTGAGGACAGAGGGAAAAAGTGGGAGGAGGATTTAAAAACTGGGGCATTTTAAAAGCAACTGAAAAAGGCTGATAGAGGATTAATCAGGACTGTTCCTGCTAAATCAAGACAGTTGAAGGGTAGGCCTTACTACAGGGAAGGGAGTCTGTTGTACCCCTCATCTCCTCCTCAGCTTATGTTGTCCTTGACTTACTTCAGCTGCTGCCAACTGGGGGCCTTTCTGCACTACGCTGTTACAGTGCTATGATTCCACTTTCAACCTCCTGTGGAATCCTGGGGTTTGCAGTTTAGGGAGGGGCATTCAGAATTCTCAGCCAGAGAGCTCTTTGGCCTCCTCCGGAAACTACAAACCCCAGGATTCCACAGGATGTTGAAAGTGGAATCATAGCACTGTCGCAGTGCTATTCACTGTTCAAAGTGTAAAAGCGGTTTGCACTTGATTTTTTCAGAGGCAGGAGAGGAAGAGAGGGGGCGGAATCTTGCCCTTCCCAGTAGTCTTGGGCCAAAGCAAACCGCTGCAGCTTCTCCTAGCTTGCGTGTTCTTCCTCATTAATTTTTTTTGCCATCTGGACCACACTCTGATGTTGTTTGGCCATATGTATCCTGGTTTTCGCTTGTGAAATCTTGGAGGGTGTGATGAAGCCCTCCAGGTGCCTGTTGACTTCAAACCGGGGCATCGTCTCAGCTTCATCCCCCACCCTTTCCGTCCGGTCAGCTCACACGTTTCCGGCCCGTGATGCAACACGCCTTGTGGTCGCACGAGTTCCACCGCGAGCGAGATAAACCTTCCGTTTGTGAGCAAGAGCAAGGCAGAGAAAAACCTTTCCAGTGTACCCATCACCTTCCTCGTCATGTGACCCTTCTAAGAGGGGGCTTTGTTTCCCCCTGAAAAAAACGGTTCTCCCGTTAGCCTGAAGGGAAGACCACTGGCTTGTGGGAAAGCAGGAGCCCCCTTTATCAAGCTACCTGCAAAAGACTGACTTCTTACCTCTCTGCAAGGTGGCATGAATAACCACCAGAGTTTAGTGAGGCAGATCCTTGTTTGTTTCATCCTTGCACACAAGGCCCATTTCCGCACTAGATTGTTATAGTGCTATTATTCCACTTTCAACATCCTGTGGAATCCTATGGAAGCCTCAAGGCCCCTCCCTAAACTACAAACCCCAGGATTCCATAGGATGTTGAAAGTAGAATAATAGCACTATAACTGTCTAGTGCGGAAGTGGCCTATGACTTCCATGGGAAGACATCCACTCCCAGCTACTGTACCATGCCCAATAAAGACGCTCAACAGAGGTTTAGCTGCAACTGTTCCTGCCAAACTGGGGCAGTCGGAGGGTATGCTAGAGCCTTGGCTGATACCCAGTCCTTTAAGAATGGGGACCCCAGTGTAGGAATATTTGGTATCTACATCAAGCAGTGCTGTGTGAAGCCAGTGCAACATGAGCTTGCGATAGAAAACAGGAGAAAATTCTCAGGATGCTCTTGTATGGTTAAAAAATAGGAAATCTTGCACCTATTGGCCATTAGCGCCCTAAACTATTATTCCGCTTTCAACCTCCTTTGGAATTCTGGGGTTTGTAGTTTACTGAGGCCAAAGAGCTCTCTGGCTGAGAATCCTAAATGCCCCTTCCTAAACTTCAGATCCTAGGATTCCACGGGATGTTGAAAGTGGAATAATAGCACCGTAACAGTGTAGGGTGGAAACGGCCATTGTTTTCACAAAATCTTGGTGTAGGAAAGGAGAAAGATGACCTGAATTTCAGTAGAAGAGCCCCTAAGGCTGGCTCTTGTGTACACACGTAAGCCATCCCAATGTGGGAGCCTTGTGGAGCTTCCCTTCCCACAGAAAGGGAGACAAAGGCTTGAGTAACTTTTGCCAGATGGGGGAAGTGAGACTTAAGCAAGTATCCCAGAAGAGGGATGTTGGAAGCAAAGAGGAATTGACATTTGTATGATGTGATTAGCGTGGGGGAATTCTGCAGAGCATGCCTGCGCTTTGGTTTCCAATGCCCAGGAACTGAAGTTGGCATACTGGGCGCGTGCAAAGCGAGAGCTCTCTCCTCCGAAGCCAGAGGGGGCCCCGTGGTTCTGGTAAATGGGTCAGCATCCCTACAGCCCTTTCTCCAATTGTCAGAAGGTGGGGGGAAGTGTATAAGGCCTATGCAGACCTTGCAAGAGAGTATGCTGGATTGCAGACTGGATGCAAACTGCTACTCCGTTGGATTTACTTCTTTGGAACTCTGGCCACTTCCACACTAGACTGTTATAGTGCTATTATTCCACTTTCAACTTCCGATGGAATCCTGGGGTTTGCATCGAAGGTTGAAAGTGGAATAATAGCACTGTTAACAGTTTAGCGGGGAAAATGGCCTCCGATTTCTTTCTTACAGGCTTTTAGGAACTGACCACAAGGGCTTTTAATCATGGGCTGTTATGCTGATTTTTGGGCTTTTAATGGATCTTGTTTAAATGGTTTTAATTCTGGGGATAGTTTAACTGCCTTTTAACAACAGCTTTTCATGTTTTTTTTCCCTTAAATAAATACATGATGTGCGGCTCAGGAGATGCTTGAACTGTTTTAGTCCTAATTTTTGTAAGCTGTTTTGAGTCTCAGTATTGAGAGAAAGGAAGGATATCAATGAATTTAAAATGATGAAGATTGTGATCTTAGAGTTGGAAGAGACCCCAAAGACCAACCCCTGCCGTGCAGGAATACACAACGAAAGCAAAAGAAGGAACCAAAAGCAAAGAGGAAGCACAGAGGGCTTCTCCTTTTTGACAGCCACAGTAGATGGGGGAGAGGCAGTCTCTAAGCGTGAACAGTGCATGCGTGGGATTGTTTTTCCCCAGCCACAAACGGTCACACTCAGTGGGTGCTGGTGGCTCTCCTCTCGGGTTGGGGGAATCAATCCTTTCCTATTTTTCTTTTCTTTCCTATTTTTCCTTTCTTTGGTTTTTCTATTTGTTTGTATCCAAGAGTCTTTAATAAGAATATTCAAAAAAAGAAAGAGTGATGAAAGGGGGAGGCAAATCCAACTGCAGCCCTAAACAGCTTGGCAGGGAGGCCACGAGTGTGCCAGGCTTCTCTGTCTCTGAACTTTGCTTTCCCATGTCCACAGCCACAATGCATGCATGCTTGCCCAACTGTTGGGTGGATTCTGGTTCCTTGTGCTGGCCTCCCAGAAAGAGGAAGTCGAGAGAGTGTGCAGTAAACAAGCTGGAGCTGCAGAAGACTTTGCTTAGGCCAAAGGAGGACAGAGGTTTCTGGGTGGGGTCACAAGCCCTTCGCTCCACATCACCCAATAGTCCAGGGTGTGGCGGAACTCCTCGCCACATGGCATGGGGCAAAGAGTGAAGATAAAAATCTTCATCTAGATATCTTCATCTAGAATTCCCCGGTGCTTGGGGGCAAAACTGTGTTTGTTCAGAGCAGCACGATTTAAAGGGCTGGATCTGGTCATGTATTTCCCTCGAGGGTCGAGCGTCTCTGTTGATTTTCAAAACGATTGATGCATTAGTCCAGTTCAGCATTAAAAGGAAAGCAGAGGGAGAAGGAATCCAGGAACAGCTTTTGGACAAACTGATGTATTTTAGCATGACTTTTTGTGCACTTCAATCCACTTCTTCAGCTAAACTGACGGAACCCAATATTAAAGCCACATGCATAAGCATAGCTGCATGGATGTGGGGAGCGGAAATAGAAGGTAATGTGGCCTAAAACTGACCCACTTTGGCCTTTGCTATCCAACTTGCTAAGCTGCTTTTAAAATGTCCCAGTTCCAGTCTCCTCCTCCCAACTAGCTTCCTCCAGTTACGGCAAAAAGTGCAAAAGTAGCTTGCACTCAACTAAAGCCATTTCTGCACTACTATAGTGCTATTATTCCACTTTCAACATCCTATGGAATACCGGGATCTGTAGTTTAGGGAAGGGCATTTAGAATTTGCAGCCAGCAATTTGGCCTCAGGAAACTACAAACCCCAGAATTCCACAGGAGGTTGCAAGTGGAATAATCGCACTATCACAATGTAGTGTGGAAATGGCCTAACTCACCAGGAGAGAGAAGAGACGAGAGGGTGGGAAGTTACCCTTCTTAAACTCAACTCATAAATTCCCAGGTTTGTCTGCTGAAAATAGTCCTCTTGTGTGCTCTTCCTCATTAATAGCTTTTGACCTTTTTTGTCTGGCCACGTCCTTTGGACCACACGCTGATGTGGCTTGGACACGTATGCCCCAGTTTTAATCTGTGAAATGTTGGAGACTACAGTGTCACGGGACAGAGAAAGATGTCACACACTGTTAAGTTGAAGCTGACTTGGCAGCAAATGATAGCAACGTCGTGTATTTGGCCAATGTATCTGCCATCTTCACCACACTTTCTCATTACCTGGCCCCAAGTGCCCTGCATTGCATCTGTAAAACGCTGGAGCGTATGAGGCCCCTGGTGCTTTTCCTTTTCCTAGAACAGAGCTTTCCAAACTTTTCATATTAGTGACACACTTTTTTAGACATGCATCATTTTGTGACACAGTAATTCAGTTTTACTAGCAAACTGGAGGTTAAACTAACCCCTTATAAGAGTTACAGACACATACATAAATTGTAATAACAAAATGTATGGAGAGACAACATATCTCCTGAAAACCTTTCATATATTTTTAAAAAATACGTGATTTGTAAATAATAACATACATTTCCAAGCGTGTAGGTGACACACCGACATACTTCAGGTGACACACTAACGTGTCACGGCACACCACTGGGGAAGCCCTGTCCTAGAACTTTTTTTGGACAATAACTCCTAGAGTGTTGTTGTGCAAACAAGGAACATTTTCCAAGCTCTCCAGCTTTCTTTGCACGGCGTTGGTCCTTCCATCTTGGAAGGACTACTTTGTCTTCTGATTGCGAACTGTTTACCACAAATGTCAAGCACCTGGGCAGGGCACTTCTACCAGCGGGTTCTTCCAGTCTGGGTAGGATTAGGGTGATAACATGGGTGTTCCCTCCATGAGAGACACTCGCAGGCGTGCCCTGAACCACTGGAATTTGCTCACACCACGCCCTGCTCAGCGTCAGCAGTGACGCAGGTCCCAAGCTCCACAGCACAATGAGTTCCTCTAGGAAGGGCTGTGCAAATGAAACCGGGCCTTCCCAGCAAGGTGAGTGTGCAAGACACCAGTTGCACAGGGAACCCTGCCATGGAAACTTGGTTGAGACACTGCCTTTCTCCCAAGAGGGGCAAAAACCTAACAGAAATATCCCTGAACTGGTTCACTAAAATTATGTAATTAGCAATCAGGTGTTCTAATTTCAATAGTAAACATATAGCTAGCAAAATGTCTAAATCCTTATTGTAAATGAATATACGTGTGTATCGGTGAGATTACAGTGAGTATACCTCCAAACAGAAAAACAGGTATAAACCGTCTATCGACCAATTAGTATATGCAAATGTACAAAGGGGTAGAAATATATTACTGCCTTTGTATATTTGCATATGCTAATTGGTTGGTGCATAGCTGTCTTCGTATATTTGCATATGCTAATTGGTTGGTGCATAGCTGTCTTTGTATATTTGCATATGCCAATTGGTTGGTGGACAGTTTATAGTATTTTTAAATACGAGGAAGAATATTAACTATCATCTGATGGTTTCACTAAGGTATGGCAATGCTGGGCCATTACGTGGATATTTTAATTGGCTTGAGGACAGTCTGCAATGGGATTGCGTGTGTGTCTGTGGGAAGGGGGCTGGGAAACAGGGGGGAGAACAGGCACCCACCGTCCAAACCGTATCAGTGAAAGAAAAGGGAAAGGGGCTGAGTTGGCACGGTGGTCCTATACTTGCTCTCTCTTACCCGTCTCCTTCCTTGGATGGGGGGAGCATCGAGAGAGGCTTCGTGGTGCTGAGAAATTGGGCTGTGATCTGTCCTTAGCTGGCCAGGCAGTGGCTGGTGGAGGAGGAAGAAAAGGAGGAGTAGAAGCGGGTTTTTTAAGGTTCTGCACGGCCTGATCAGAGCCACCAAGAAGGAAGGTTCCCCCGAAAAAGAAGCACCTGAAGTTGCAGTGGCAGGGGCCGGAGAAACTCGAATCAAGTCCATGAAAGTCAAATCTACAAATGCGGAGAGGTGACCGTACAGGTCGGGCAGCCGGTAGCGCCTGCCACTAGTATGGGAATTAGAGCAGCCATAGTAGAGACAAAGGAGGAAGATTCGAGACTGGCACCAAGCCTGGGAAACATCTTCAGCTTAAAAGAGCTTCAGCCCGGGAAGAATGTGTGGGAGGGTCTGGGGCCTAAACGGCTTTGCTCTACCCTGTTTTGTCAGTCTGAGCACCGAAGCTAGGACGGTGTACTATAGTTCCAATAAACCACGCTTTTCTGCAAAGCCTTGTGACCGTGGTTTGTTCCTGACAGTTTAGCTCTTTGTTGCACCCAGTGCTATTTTTCATGATATTTTTCAATTATATGTGGCTAGTGAATGCTACGTGGTTGCTTTTTTCCAGTTACAAGTATGAAATGGATTGCTACATGTCTGTAACTGTTTTGTGTATTCACAGACTTTCTATTAATGTTTAAGCTGTTATTTATTGTTTAGCCACCCTTGCAATATTGTACATACCAGCTAATGTTTGCTATGCAGTTGCTTTTGCCATATGAAAGGTGATTAAGCTATTATTCCAAGGCCTAGTGTCTTCAGCTGATTTCGGCTGAGATTTTTGTTATTCTAGGTCCTGCATAAATCAGTCATAACACCATTCATTTTCATGTTTAAGTTGGCGTTGGATTGGTCATACTGTCTCACACATACCCTCCTCTCATAGTTGGTATCTTGGTGGACTATGACTCTCAGAATCCCTTAGGCAGTTGGCTGCAGAGTGATGGGAACTGTAGTCTAAAAAGGTCACTTTTGCAGGTTGTGAGATGAGGCTGAGTGGGCAGGAGTGCTTCCCCAGGCTTAAAATTAAGGACAGGGGTGCTTAATGCACGCCTAACATAAAGAGTTTGTTTTCATTCCAAAACGCAAGATCTTTTCACAGCTTTACGCCTTCTGCTCCCCCTGCCCCACCCCTTAGTTAGCACAAGCTAATTTAGAAAAAACATCAAAACCTTTTCCTGCTATTGCTGTTGTTAGCAGGGTGAGATTTTTATCTACCTCTGCTCGGTGCTGATCTCCGCCAAAGGCATGCCAGTGAATTTCAGTTTATAACCAGCAGCGGCACAAGACTGGCTTCCTGAGATCGCCTTATTCTCAGGAGAGGGTTCAGGACTGAGATTAGCACTGAGGTGTTGCCTGCCTCCGAGACTGCCAGATAGGGTTTTGCTTTGGCGGAGACGGGGTGTGTGTGTGTTGGATTTGAAAAGAAGTGCCAGAGAGAATTGGATTGATTAGGAACCAGAGACTCCCTTAGAAGGGAAAACTGGCTATGTTTTTGAGACCCTAAAATACCAGAATAATAGAAGTTAATATATTGTTCCGTGTTTAATAAACCTGATCTTGTTGGTGGTTTTAAAACTGCCTCTGGCTGTCCAGATATAGGATGGGTGACACCTGGCTTGATCACAGTACAGACGAAAGGGATCTAGGAGTCTCAGTAGACCACAAGCTGAATACGAGTCAACAGTGTGATGCGGCAGCTAAAAAAGCTAATGAGATTCCGGGCTGCATCAACAGGAGTACAATGTCTAGGTCAAGGGAAGTGACGATCCCACTCTCTTCTGCTTTGGTCAGACCCCATTTGGAATATTGTGTCCAGATCTGGGCGCCACAGATCGGAAGGATATTGGCAAGCTGGAATGGCCTCTTCCAGAGGTCTAGAGACTTGGACTCCCATCATCCCCAGCAGACACATCCATGCCAGTGGGGGATAAGGGGACTGGTAGTTCAAGAGGTTGAGGAAATCTGGAAACTGGGTCAGGGAAGACTAGAGCAGCCATATTGCTTTGGCTTATGTCCCCAAGAAAGGCAGGTTGATGCATCTGAAGCAGGTGAAAGGTTTGTTTTAAGGGTGAAAAAAGGAAGGGTCTATATTGCAAAGCACACAGTAACTAAACTTTTCAAGAGAATATCAATGTCTTTCAGGTTACAAGTGTCTATTTGTAGGATCAAAATGGTGGAATATCTTTGGTTTAACTTGTAAACAGTCACCCACTTATTAGTACAAAGATAAGGGGCCTTTTGTAGTGCTTTGAGTGTTGCATTAGACTCTGGGAGTCCAGGGTTCAGATCCTGACTAGTTCATGGAAGCCCACTGGGAGACCATGGGCAGTCACACTCTCTCAACCTCAGAAGGCAAGGACAAAACCTCAGGAGGGCCTCACCATCAGCCAGAATTGACCTGAAGACATGCTAACAAAACAGCAGCTTCTGGCAAAGGAAAACCATCCGCTCAAGTCTCTCACAACTGAATTGGAAAAGAGCTAAAAGACCACAAGCACAGTTTGATCTTCAGAGCTTCATCTTTATTCTGAATAATTATCGGCTACGCCGTTATTTTCGTCGGCAATTCTCAATCAGAGAAGGAATAGCAAACTTTCGGTTTTTGAGCAAAGAACAAAAAAGCAAACTTTTTCTTTAAACAATCAGATTTTTTTTAGCACAATGTCACTTTTTCCATAGTTCACACATACAATATATATCTATATCTATATCTATATTTATATATATTATATTATATATTATTTTGGAATATTACAAAAAGATAAATACAATATAAAATCTGTTTGAATAAATAAGAATCTATAAATAGTTTATATTTTGGTTTTGCGCATTGCCTTGTTACAAGGTAAACATGGAGGTTTTGTTTCATTTTTTCAGAACAGCAACACGCACACATAAGAACCCTGCAATAATTCTATGCAGGAGTTTAGCATTGACATGTATTTGTAAAAGGAAAAATAAAGACACACTTTACCCCCTCTTCACTCCCTTTTCTGGTTGCTACCGATGATGGCAGTTCTTTTGTTGGTGATGCTCCTCAAAATACAGGCAAAGTTGGAGAGCACACAAATTAATTTAGACCAAGGTTGCAAACAGAAACCCAGTGGACTCCCTCAAAGGAGACCACAGGCCCTGGTGAGGTGTCATGGAGAGACGCTCCCTACCTCGCAAGGTCGTTTTTAACATTCTAAGGCCATAGGGATTTAGAGATAAAGAACCCCAAAGTGACAAAAGGGTTGATCCAAAGTTCTCAACCCGCTGCTAAAAGAGAAGGGAAGAGAGGGTATTCACAGTATGTTACCAGCAACAACGTATTTTAAAATTCCAAAAATATAGAACCAAGAAGGACAAGAACTTGATAGATCCCTTGCCAGATTCCCGCCTACCATCTGTGTAATTCTTTCTGCCTCCACAGTAAGGAAAAAAAAAGTCTGCTACATCCATTGTAAAAAAATAAAAATAAAAATAAAGAAGGCACGCTGCCCTGTTTTTCCACAGGGTCACTTCGGAGAGTGGGTCATCTCTGCAACGCTCCGGCACTGGAGGATAAAAAGGAGAGGAATGTCTTGACCTCCCTGCCTTTGTCAGACTTGGGGGCTGCCCAGCAATATAGCAAGGCGGGGGTAGGAAAGAGGCCAGCCCCGTTCCACCCCCACTTCCGCCTTCCAGTTGCTGAACTTCACAGGATGAGAGAAAAAGGCAGTTATCCCTAGGAGAGAGGGACAGATTAACAGCTGGCTTCGACCAGGATGGGAATCATGGAACCCTCCAGAGATTGTGGAACTGCAACTCCCATCGTCCCTAGGCTGCAGGCCAGTGGTGAGGAATGTTGGGTGTTGCATTTCATCTGAGCTTCCAGACTTTTTGTTTTCTCAAAGCCCCAGGCAAGACGTGGCACAGAAGCTCCAATTTTAAAGAAATCACAGAGTCTAAGTCACCCTCACCTGCAAAACTAGAGGATGGCACTAGTTTGGCAACGAGTGGCCACAAAGCCCAACCTGGCCATGAAAAACTCCAGCTTGTCACCTCTGTTTCCTTCTCCTCTTCTTCCCAGAACTCTTTGTTAAAAATAAGGGTCTGTGCGTAGCAGAAATGGGACCCAGGAAGATGCTAGTGGTCTGTTGAAGGAGGGAGGGAAAAGGACAGAGGAGAACCACACAGCCGGGGAGCATAACTCTGCAGCAGGGGCCCGAGGAGAGGGGGAAAAAGTTTGGATGACATACAGGAGTGGATGCAGGGAAGAACTCAGCCCACTCTCCCAAGGTGAAGGCCTGACTAAATTGCTTAGTCAACTGAGTTGCTAACAAGAGCAATAGGACACAACCCACGTTTTTCCTTTCCAGGGACACGAGGTCTCCTTGAGGTTGCTTAAGGCACTAAATCTAAGGAGGAGAGGAATGCAACAAATCAGAATTAATTTGCATTTTCTGAAAGGCACTCTGGATGGTCTAAGGCAGGACCGAGAAGGGGCTGGGGGAACAAGACTTCTTGAGCAATCTTAGGTCTGCCAAGGACCTGATAGTGCACTGTTGGGGACGGGTGGTCTCTGGCATCACCCGTGCTTAAATACCTGGAGCGGACGCTGCTCCAAAAACGCCACCTGGGCATCGATCGGGAAGGATGGATTACGAGGACCCAGCCTCTGTATAGACACATATAGCATGTCAAACCTGCTCCCCCTTACACTGCAGTGACAACAACGACAGCAATGTTTACAACAGACGCCCCTTTTGAGTCCTGGGGCGGCTCACTCGGAGACAGAGATCCGGTTGAAGATAGGCAGCCGGTGGGTGTTCCCCGCTATAGCCCCAACAGGGGTTTGAATGTCGAAAACGGGCGAGTCAGATCCGCTGAGGCTGCTGGCGCTGCTGTAGGACTCGGGGTCGGAGAGAGAGTTGGAGGAAGGGGTCCGGGGCAGGAGCGAGGCCATGGAGGTGGTGGGGGTCCCCGGGGCGGCAGAGAAGTAGTCTCGGTGGTTCGGGAGAGGGGCCGGCAGGATGGCGGGCTTCCCGCAGCGGCTCGAACACCAGCCTTTGGCGGCTGGGGTGACGAACGGTTCTCCCAAAGCAGTGAGGAGGGACAGGGGGTCAGAGTTCAGGTGGCCCAAGGTGGGAGAGAAGAGGTCACTGGAGGACGAGGCCGGCGGGGGCGAAATGGAGGGCGCCCGGGTGAAGGAGGCCGGGTCGGGGATGCTGGGCAGCGGGGAAGATCGGCGCGCAGCTGGCACTCCAGAGTAGCTCACGCTTTGGCGGAGAAGCTGCGGGGAGGAGGAGGACGAGGAGGCGGCGGAATGCAGCTGGGACTCCTCGAGGTAGTGGATGAAGTGGCAGCGGGAGCCGTAGGGACACTCCCCCTGATAGTAGAACTTGTGGCACAGCTCCGTCTTGTACTTGGGGTGGCGGCTGACGGAGCGGAGCTCGGCCGTCCCGTGGGCGAACTGGCACTTGGCGCCGTACTTGCACTTGCCGGTCTCGCTGAAGGTGCGGCACAGCTCCGTCTTGTAGCGGGAGGACGGGGCCAGGGGGGGCTGCGGGAGGGGCGCGAAGCCCGGCGGGGGAGGCACGGGGAGGGTCTTCCCCTCGATGAGGCTGACCGAGCGGTCGGGCCGCAAGGGGGGTCGCCGCCCGAGGTCCCCTATGGGAGGAAGCTGCTCCACGGACGGGCTCCAGTGGCTGCGGAGGGGCCAGATGGGCGAGGGGTCTCCGCTGCTGTTGTAGGGCGAGTCTGACGAGCAGGCGGAGTGGCGGCGCAGGAGGAGAGGCCCCGACAGCTCCTGCTCTTCGCTCAGCGACAGATTGAGCACGTTCTGAGGAGAGGAGGAAACGGACAGAAATCAGTACACGCGAACCAAGGCCCAGGCCTCACAAACAGATCCGGTAACAATCTGCTTCAACCTGTTTCACCCCAGCGGAAAAAGCCAACTCCACACAAATACTTTCTTATTGTTGCATCCGGGGAAAAGGTCTCTTTTCTGGACTACAACTCCCAGAATCCTCCAGCCAGCAGGCTCAGTATAGGTCCTTTTTGTGGCCCAAAGTCCCAGCATCCCCCAGTCAGTGTGTTAAGGAAAGTCCTTTTCCCGGACAACAGCACATTGACTCAGGGATTCTGAGACCTTTTTCGGCCTGAGTCTCAACCGCAATGCGTCTCCGTTTACAAGCTTATTAGGCAGCCCTGGACAGAAACAGGACGCGAAGGCCATTTCTGCACTAGAGTGTTATAGTGCGATTATTCCACTTTCAATATCCCAAGGAATCCTGGGGTTTGCAGCTTAGAGAGGGGTCTTTGAGGAGAGGAGAAATCAGAGGCTTTTGAGACCCCTCCCTAAACTGCAAACCCCAGGATTCCATAGGATGTTGAAAGTGGAATAATAGCGCTATAACAGTCTAGTGCGGAAACGGCCCCAGTTAGTGTTGAAAGTGCTTCAAGATTCCTTTGCATACTGTGGCAGAAGACGAGGCAGGGAGCAGGCTGAGACCTAAGAACAGGTTTCTAAGACAAACCGGCCGAGCGAACAGAGATGACGTCAGGTCTTTTAATATAGCCTTGGTGAGCTGGGTTGGTGTTATTTTTAAAGGCGTTCATTCTGGTGGGGCCAAAGAGGCAGAGAGTGGAACAGCTGGTTGGTCAGTGGGCGACCACAGAGCCAGAAAGCAGGGCGGGGGCGGGTGGAGAAAAAGCTGCGCCTACAACATTGGCAACTGCATCACTGATTTTTTTTCCCTTTTTTAAAACCTTGCTCAGCACAATCAACTGGGAAATCATCTTGCACAAGACCCACAAGGAAAGGCCTGAAGTTTAAAGGACTACTTGCTCATTCCTGGGCAAGTCAGTCTGGAGAACACCCTGGTGCATGGGGCCCAGTTTGGCATTTTTTAAAAATTGTTATTTTATTGTGCTTTTGGGCTTTTAATGCTGTGCAGTGCTGTTTTTAGGGTTCGTGTCCAGGCACACCATGGTTAACCAAGTCTTTGACAAACAATCTCTCTTTTTTAAACAAAGCCTTTTTTAAAAAAAAAAATGCCTGACCCTTTCCCCCTCATCCTCTGTCTAGCTGCAAGGTTTTTAGCAGCAGCATCACAGGGAGCATAGTGAAGAAGGGCTGGAGAAATACAGATTTTCAGCATCAGTGTGTTTACAGTAAACAATGCAATAAAGTTTAAGGTGGGGAAAATATCAGGAATCTGCTCCGGTCAATCTGACTATAGCCATGCATACCTGCCTACAATAGGAAGATCCTTTCAAGGATCTCCAGAAGGCTGAAAATACGGTGTGGTGGAGTCTCCTTCTCTGGTGGTTTTTAAACAGAGGCTGGATGGCCTTCTGTCAGGAATGCTTTGACGGTGCTTTCCGGCATGGCTGAGTGGGGTTGGACTGGATGGCCCTTGGGGTCTCTTCCAACTCTTATTTTCTTACGCAAAGCTCACCTGGCCTGGTTGTTTCATTTCACATGTACATACAGTTAGATCTGGATAAAAAAAGTTTGCTGGAACATGTCAAACCGCTCTTCCCTTATGGGGGGTAGGTACCTATCACCCCTGTTCTTTCCATTATTATCCCTGCCTCTGGTACCAAATTTTCTGTTAAAAGAAGAAATGTCCAGAAACACAGCTACATTTTTAAGCCACGTAGACCTGTATGTTTTTCCCCATGTCCTTTAGTATATCTAACTTTATAAATTGTTTCACTGATTTTAAATCTAACTTTTCTATTTATACTTGCATTGGAGTTTTTGTATCCTTTAGAGTCTCTGTTGTTTTTAAATAGGTTGTCAGCCAACTTGAATCTCACTCTTTTGAGAAATATAAAACTGCTAACAGAAGGACAACTTCGTATCCAACACAGCTAAATGCCTTTCCCTAAACTGCAAACCCCAGGATCCATGGGATGTTGAAAGTGGAATAATAGCACTATAACAGTCTAGTGCGGAAACGGCCAAGGTGTTCCTGCCAGGTCTAGAAACTTGAAGTTAACGTCAAGTAATTGAGAGTAACTGAGAGCCAGTGTAAGGATTTCAGAATATGTTACAGAGCCACAAGTTTCTTCTCTGTAGTTTTGTCCCCCTTTCCCTCTCCCCTGCCTGAAACAAAATTTATCCCAGGCAAAAATACCTGTTTCACAAACCAGGGGTTGCAAATTGTGCAAATTATTAAAAGGCCAATTAAAAGGCCAATTATTAAATTATTCCCATGAAAAATTATTATGTATTAAAAGGCCAATACCTTTGATTACAAAGGGGAGAAAAGATTGCTGTTTTTTTTTCCTGACCATACTTTTTAACATTTATGGCAATACACACACACACACACACACACACACACCACAAATACTTTTCCATCCTGCACAAACATCCTGCTGTACAGAGAAAGGTGAGAAGGGAGGAAGCTCACCAAGCCACATATTTCTTTTTTAAAAAATCACATCACCACCCACACATTTCCTGGAGAACGCCCACCCGGACCCTCTTCGCGCGCCCCCTCCCTGCCTTGCTTTAACTAAGAAATCAAGGAGGGGCTTCGTTGCAAAAAATCATGAACACGGATGTTCAAGAGAAAAAGCTACTACCCCTGTTCTGAAAAACAAACATCAGGTAACCCAACTATGTTGAAACCCATGGGCTTGATCTGGTGCCCTCTGAATACAAGAATACCAGTCTCTTTCACGGTAGTCCTTCATTTTTCTTTCTTTTTTTTTTAATTAGAAAATGTTGCTCGCACCCTTTTCCCCCAGAACCACTGGCCTGGGGATATGAGAAGGGAAAATGTGCACCTTCCCACATCTCGCAAAGCGGGGTGTCTGTGGCTGGGCAACATCAGTGTGGTCAAGACAGGAAAAAAGCAACAAATGAGCAAGGCCTCACCGCTTAGGAGAGACGGCAGCAGTTTGTTTTTGCCTGAGTCTTACTGGGAAGGGCAGGTTCCACACGCTCCTCTCCCAACTCCTGCTGAGGAATGCAAACTGCTTTTGCAATTTGAGCTCAGCTTGGAGCAACTAAAGGAAACTGAGAACGAACGGGGAGACAGAGGGCCTTTCCGCACTGCACTGTTATAGTGCTATTATTCCACTTTCAAGCTCCTGTGGAATCCTGGGGTTTGCAGTTTAGGAAGGGGCCTTTGGAATTCTCGGCCAGAGAGCTCTTGGGCCTCAGGACACTACAAACCCCAGAATTCCACCGGAGGTTGAAAGTGGAATCATAGTACTATAACACTGTAGTGCGGAAAGGCCCAGAAACCAGGACATTTTAAAAGCAGCCGATAAAGTTGGACAGCAGAGGACTGATCAGGGCTGTCCTATCAAATTGGGACAGCTGGAAGATACGGAATAAGGTACATTGGCCTGAAGCTGGTTTTAAAACACTGTGACTACACTCACAAAGAATCACAAAGTGGTTAGAGACAGACAGAGCACATTTTGAGACACGAGTTACATAAGGTTTTTCCCCAGCAATCGACAAACTTCAGCTTTTTTAAAAAAGAGCCAAACTCCACCTATTGTTACTAACTAAAGGATGAGGACCTTTTACTCCTGCTTTTGCCCCGTCAGTCTTCGAGCAGTGCCGTCAGCTGTTTCCAGAATGCATCGACCCCCAATGAATCACAAAACTTTTCCAAAATATGTTGGGCATCTTAATAAATACAGATAGTTCAAAAACTCTGATGCTCTCTTGGTTTGGTTTTCAATATTAACAGTCTGCTGGCTTTTCCCTTTTCTTCTGTTTTCTAGCCCCCATGAAACAGCAGTTAGATAAACTACAACTCCCAGAATCCTCCGGCAGGCATGGTTAACAGTCATTTTGGATAATGTCCCCAAGAAGGGGAGGTTGATGTGCCTGAAGCTAGTGGAATATTTATTTTTAAGCGGGTGGGAAAAGACCAATCTACAGTGGGCCTTCCATATCCACTGGGGTTTGGTTCCAGGACCTCCCGTGGCTACCAAAATCTGCAGATGCTCAAGTCCCATTGGCTGATGGACGGCAAACTCCTTTTTGCACTCTGAATTCAGTTTGCAGCAATTTAAGTAAGCTGAGGAGGAAAGCGGGAGAAAGAGAGAGAAACTGGGACATTTAAAAGCAGCTGAAAAGCAGAGTGACAGCTGACTAACTGGGACTGTACCAGCTCATCAGGACAGACAAAGGGCATGTGTTGTACATGACTGGAGCTATTCAATTATTTCTACCGAGATCGCCATATCACACTCTTTTTGTATGGACACCTATTTTGGAGAGCATCTCACAACTCCTGCTTTGTTCTGTTCAGTGCCAGGCAAAACCACAGTGGTAAAATGGATGACAACCTGCCTGGAAGAGGAAATTAAAAAACATTTCATAACAGGGCTATCAACGCTTTTGGGACCGGAAAGAAAACCAGGGCTCTTTCACACCACACGATTAAAGCACTATGGTTCCGCTTCAACTACCCTAGCTGTGGAACCCTGGGGTTCGTAATTTGGTGAGGCATTAGAGGAGCTTCTCTGGGTGGGAATTTTAAGTATACCTCCCTACACTGCAAATCTCAGGATTCCATAGGATGCAGCCAAAGCAATTACGGGAGCTGCTAAAGCCGCCTTCAAACAATCTTGAATTTACATGTCTATTGCTTCCTTCTATGCCTTTGAATATCTCCCAGCAAACACCCATGACGGTTGTCACACAGATCTCTTTGTTTCTGCCCTGTCTCTTCCTCTTTTCTTTCTGGCTCTTGGGCTTTAAAATGGCAAATTTGAAGCGAGAACCTGTCTGTGACATAGCCCTGTGACAGGAGGAACCTGTCTGTGACACAGCGCAAGAGCCACACTCCACATGAATAAGGCTGCAAAATAAGAGATTGAAAAGCTCGTTCTTCTTGTTCACGGGCCACACTGGCTGGGGAATTCTGGGAGCTATAGTCCTCAAAATGAAAGAAAACTATCTTTACACTTTGGCTTCCTTCAACTGCTGCAAACTGAGCTCAAGAACAAAGGAGAAAAGCAGGAGGAAGAAACAGAAACTGGGGCATTTTAAAAGCAGCTGAAAAATGGAGCACAGTTGGAGCAGCTATGCTACAGTGAAAAGTTGTAGGCTATGCCTTAACGACTTGTGTCAAAGGACCTGGGATTGCAAACCCCCTAATCCATGATGGAGCTCATTGAGTGCTCTTGGGCTGGTAATTTGGGAAAGCAAGGGCACATTTGGCCTCCAAGTCTTGCTGCACTGCATCTCCCATCAGCCCTAGCCCCCATAGCCAGTGGCAAGGGATCTCCAGAGATGGAATGTGACCATTTTCTCAATCGAAAAAAAAAAAAGTTCAATTTCCTATGGTTTGTTTTTTAAACTTACTTATAATTTTTTTTTACATTTTTAGCAAAGAATTCTGGAATCCCAATGAGGTAAATTCTGGCCCTGGTTTCCAAATGACTTTGGGTGGGTCAAAAAAGCTGTGAAGACAAACTGATGCAACCCGGACAAGGAAAGAGGGTAGGAAAAAAAGAGGGGAGTTGCGAAACCCGAGGCTGAACTGCACAAGGGGCGGCTTGTTTTTCAAGCAGTGGGGAAAGAAGAAGACACTCTTGAGCTAGGAAAATAAAATGCGGTTCGCTCCAGGAAGTAAGCTGAGTCGTTGCCTGTCCTGATTTGAAGTAAACAGGAAGGAACCAGCTTTTCTATACATTTTCCTTTTGCTTCTAAAAGACAAGATTTGTTTGAGAGCACCAAAAACGACACACTTCAACCTCCCCTCCTTGCAAATTTATTCCTGTGTACAGAGACAACCAGATTTGCCTTTCCAAACCAACACTGAGACTAGGGCTTGTCAGAAGTGGATTTAGTTTCATTTTCCTGGAAATTACATCCAAGAAGTTTGAAATACTGCTTATTTTGCTTTTCTGCAGATCACTGAGAACCAGGCATTTAATCTCTGATTAAACACTTTTAATCCAGACCTTGCTGGTTTGCTGAAATCACTGCACTGAACCAGAAAAGATTTATTTTAGGACTACAACTTCCAGAATCCCCCACTCTGTATGATTAGTATGCAAATGGCTACCTTCTCACAAGCTATTCAGAGTCTAGACCACAAAGATGTCAAAGCCAGAGTTTAGCAGGCTAGCGTTGCACGTCTTGATTTTATAGATCCAAGCTTCGAAAGAAAGGCCAAGGAATACTCAAGTTTGACATCTCTGAGCTTTTGAAAACAGAAGCAAATCAAAGGAGTAGACTGGCACAAAATGTTGCCACCACACACTTCTGGCTAAATCTCTGCCACGGAGTTCTGTGTAACCAAAAACCTGCCAAAAACATGAAAAAGCACCTGCCCTATCTGTCATTACATGAAATAAACACACACACAGACACATTCTTACTGAGAATAGTTCCCGGCACTGCTTGGGGCAGAAGAACAACACACAAGTTGTGGGAGAGGCTAAGAAAATGGCCATGGGAACCAAATCGCCTGGAGGAGTGTTCCTATGTCAACTGAAAGTCAAAAGGACAAAAGTCTTTTTCTCCCTCTCAGATGCAGAGCCCACTTATTATTTTTTAAAAATTGACACTCAGATGTGGAGTCTAGAAAAGCCACCAGCCCATTCACCCTCGTACTGGATGTATCCAGTGGTGTGAAGAAGAGTTCTGCGTGAAACTAAAGTTTGCTACTTTTCTCATCCAACCCCAGTTATTTCAGATGAAAAGCAGGCCAGGCCTGGGAGAAGGGAAATCACAGATATCCAGCCTCTAATGGGGGACTCTGCTTTGTCCAAAGCTGGGATGAAAAAGACAGCAAAAGAAACTTAAGAATGAATAAACCACCCACCATTACCCAGCCGTGAGTGAAAGAATGTCATACACCTTTCTCTGTTCCTGAGCCCAACTCTGTCGGAGAATTTTGAAAACGTGTTGCTCAAGGCAGGAAGGACCCTGTTTTTGAAAATGTTGCCCAACGTCCCCTAGCTTTTAGAAATCCATTGGCCAAGCCCATCTGCTCCACCACCCTTCCAGTCACCAAGTGACACTTCAGAAACTCCAGGTAACAAATCCGCAACCGAACAGCCAAATCCAAAGCCCGCGCGACCAAGGTGGAGAAATCCAATAGCCTTTCCTTAGGGATTAAAAATACAAATTTGCTACCGGCTGGTGAACCCTGACCGCCCTTTTCCACACCAAAGGTTGAAGAGCAGGGGAAAGGAGAAGAGCAACTTCTAAGTTAAAAGAAACTTCAGAAAGTGGAGGGTGCGAGAAATGAGTGGAAAGACAGGAGGCAGAAAGGGCACGGGGGAGGGGCGAACAGACTTTGACAAAGTTCGTTTCTTGGACTATAGCTCCCAAAATCCCTGGCCAGGAGAACAGCATTATGGGAGCTGCAGTCCAAAAGTTTTCTCCCTCCCCCAGCGAGGACGGGTAGGGGGCGACAGCCACATCAGGGATGTAAGAAGGCAGAGCTTGGGGAAGTTACTTTCTTGGACGGCAGCTCCCTGTCTTGTCCGGGGGATTTCGAGAACCGTAGTTATTTAAAAGTAGCGTTTCTCCGCCTCCCGCCCCCCGACAAAAAGAAACGAAAGGTCGCAGATACATATGCATACACCCCCGGGCCCCCCCCCCATGCACATACGGAGCCGAGAAAAGTTCCTTTCTCGAACAAGACACCCCGAACCGCCCGGCTAGGCCGGCTCCCGGGCGCTGGAAAGCGTCCCAGCTCTCCCTCCCGAGGCTCTACAGGAACGGGAGGCGGGGCGCAGGGGCGACGGCGCCCGCAGAAATCCCCTCCTCGAACGGCGAGAGGGGCCGGGGGGACGATGGGCGCGGCAGTCCGGGCCGGGGCCCGGGCTCTTCCCCGCGGGGAAGGGGGCGGAAGGCGGCGCCGAGCACTGACCTCGCAGAGCGTACTGACGCCCAAAGCGGAGCTCATGGCCCGCGGCTTCTGGCTCGCCGGCGGCTTCTGCGCTCGCGGGAAGGAGGAGGAGGAGAAGGAGGCGACCCCCGGGGCGGCTGCTCCGCGACCCCCGAAACGACGCCGGCCGGCCGGCCCGCCCGCTGTCTTTGCTCCGGTTCGCTCCGGCAGCAGCGCCGCCGCCTCGCCTCGCCTCGCCTGCCTTCTCTCGCTCTCGGGCGCTGCGTCCTCGGCCGGCTTTGCGCGCACTTGGGGAGCGCAGCGGCCGCCCGGCGCTATTTAAGCCCCCGATGACGGAGGCGAGAGGGGCCGGGCCGGGCGGCCGCGGGGGGCCCCTCCCCGGCGATGAGCTCATGGGAACGGCCGGGGGGGGGGGAGAGGGCAGGACGACGACGACGACGCCGCGGAGCTGCTCGCTCGCGCCCGGGCGCCGTGTAGACACGCCCGACTCCGGATTCGAGGCGGGGCTGGCCCCGCGGGGACGGGCGAGGGGAGAGCGGCGGGCGGCCTCCTCGCTTTCTTCTTTGCCCTTCCTTCCCGGCGTATTGCTCGGGAAGTTCCTTTTTTGGCCTTTGTTGCGATTCGCTCTCCGGCCGACTTCGAATTTATGGCGGCTTTCTGGAGGGGAGACCCCCCCCGCGGGCTGCCCGCTCAGGTCTCGCAAAGGCAGGGCGGCCGGGCCTGCCTCGAGGGGCTCGATCCGCCCCGCGTGCGGTCCCGCAGCCTTAGGGTCGTTCCGCACTGCACGGCAATAGCGCTGTTATTCCACTTTCAGCACCCTGTGGAATCCTGGGGTTTGCAATTTAGGGACGGGGTTTAGATTTCTCAGCCAGAGAGCTCTCGGGCCTCAGGAAACTACAAAACCAGAACTGCGCAGGATGTTGAACGGGGCATAATAGCGCTATAACAGTGTAGTGTGGAAAGGCCCACAGTTTAGCACCACCTTTCGAAGGGACTGCTGCTCTGCCTGGCAGCTGTCTTCGCTGTCCAGCTTTCGCGTTCCTACAGAGGAATGTTCCACACAGGGAATAACTGCGGGCTGGAAGTTTCTGACTTCGATATTTAATGATCTGTCTCTTACCTTCTAGGATCTGATCTCATTTCTTCCTGGTTTCCTTTCGAGTTCTTGGTTTTCTTCTGATTTCTTGACTGCTATCTCCGTTTTGACGCACGACGAAGCCAAGGGATAAGAAATCTTTTATCTACTTCGATGTCTTCCTTACCTTACCTACTTTTTTGACGACCGATCCCAAAATCCTTCACCTGGCTTGTTGGCGAAGGGATGCTGCTGCTGGCTTTGTAGTCCCCAAAAGCATGTTGTAAGGCCTGGACACACACACACAGAGCAAATAGAAGATTATTGTTAGGATGAAATTGATGGGATTTATTGTCCAAAAAAAGCAGATGGCCTGCTCTGGAGACATGCATAAGGCAAACAGAAGATTCTTAGGTGGGCTGGGCTGATGGGATTCGTTGTCCGAAAAGCAGATTGCAAGCTCTGGGGATGCACTGAAGGCAAATGGAGATGGAATGTGTAGTCCACCGCCTGCTCAGGTGTTAGATTGCAATTGCAAATGCAGAGAAGGTTGACTCCTTGATCTGCTGCCTGGGATGGGTGGGGAGCTACTGTGCCCCCAGAGTTGAACAATGGAAGCTAAGTAAGCACCGGGGCAGATGTGCACAATACTAGTATATAGAAGAAGAGTGGCATTCATAAGGCAGCCAAAAATTGAAGTCAAACTGAAGGCAAACAACAGCAACAACAACAACTGACACTCTGGAATTGCACCCAATGGGAAGATCCAAAAAGCCTGTGCAGGCTCGTGTGGGCCTGCATGAGAATAATCAGCTAAAACAGACTTTTAAAGACACAAACCAACCCGTCAGAAATGCAAAGGTAGCTCTGGTCGCTTACGTGTCAGTGGGAGCAGTGAGTCCGCTCTAGCTTTTGGTCTGCACTCTGAAGGAGCTCTCCGAGGTGTTGAACCCAAACCATCCATTGAGCACCTTAGAGAATTCAATTAAGCTTCAGACTAAAACCCAGAGTGGACTCATCCACCCCACCTCACCCTTCCAGTGTCATGGAAGTCACCAGCTAATGGTACAAGGCCAGTCAAAAGTCTGGTGGGCCAGTTCACTACTCCTGACAGTTGTCTTCGAGGGAATCCCCATGTGTTTTGGACTCTAGCAGTCCAACGGGGAGATTACCAGAACCTGGTGGCACCCCATGTCTAGCTTAGCCCTGATCAGAAATGGCCACAGGTGGTAGACCAGCCCAAGCTAGCTGAAGATACACGGTACCACCACTGCTAGGGTGATGGAGGGGTATAGGAACACCCCCCGGGGCTGTGACTCTTTCTTTCCAGAAGGAGCATAACCCTCTTCAAATTCTAGATCACTTCCTGTTATAAAATGAAGGCCTAAAATAACCTCAGGGGCTGAAAAATGTGTCAAATTTTCCCCTTGAATGTAGTTGGGGACAGTGGGGCACAGCTGTCCAAGATCTCCTTGGAGAAGCTGATGTGGTCCCCTAAACCTGGACAGTTGCCCACTCCCTATATCTGCCACAAACGTGTCTAGCAGCCCTTTCTTAAAAACATGCAAGCTACACGGGGGCTAAGGAAATCATTCTCTTTCCCACACACTCTTTGGTGAGTCTGTTTTGATCCCAGCTGAATGAATTGAGCTGCAGTCATTGGGGCGCGTGGGACCCTCGGCTTGGCTTCATTTAACATGAACTCCGTCCCACAGGTACATACATATATTTATTGCGGTCGATGAGCAGCATAACAAGCAAGCAAACAGAACGATAAAAAAAAATAATGAGATGCATTAAAAATAGATCACTAAATAGAAAATTTAAAAGAACATTCAATATAAAGTACTTAGATATTAAATATAAAATATTTGAATTACAATGGTTTGATAAAAAAGCGACATAGTATGTAAATCTCTGTGATATTAGGATAAATCCTACGCCAACAAGCTATGGCTGCCACACAAAAGCCAGCAGCCTTGGGTGTAATTTCAGGAAAGTGGTTTGCCAAAAGGTAATCAATGCAGAACGGATCTCCTTGGTATACTTTGTAAAATTGGGTTAATCAAGCAGCATCGAAGATCACGGTAAAAAGAACAATATGATAAAACATGCCCCACAGTTTCTACTTTCTCTGCCTTGCAAGGGCAAAAACAATCACAATATGGTAAATTATTGTAGCTTCCCTTTTTAGTAAGGCATAGGGGAGCACATTAAACTTGGCCAGGGTAAATGCTTTCCTGTATTTTATGGTGGTTAAATTGATCAGATGATCAGCAGGATGAAAAATAAAAATAAAACTTGAACCCCGGCCCAGTTTCACACCTCCCCATGGAAGCAATGAGTTCAGACTTCTGGTAAGGATGTGATTTTCCTTTTCCCGCTGCCCAAAGGGTGAGGAGGAAGAAGGAAGGAGAAAAGTGTTGTCTCGGAGAGAAAGCGAGACCAGGGGAGGGAATGGCAGGTACCCAGGAAGTCCCCCTTTTTCGAACATCTGAATCAGGCCACGCCCACTTCTGGCTCAGACCCCACCCATTTCTGGCTCTGGCCCCACCCACTTTGAGCTGTGGCCCCGCCCACAGCTGGAAAAGTGGTGCTCCATCGCTTGGCTCTCCACAAATTTTGACCTTTGACTGTAAGCAAGAAGTTACCCATCCCACTGCAATAAGGAAGGACATGACGCATTTACAGGTGGCCTCTGCCCTGCGCGTGTTTGGAAAATTGCGGTGTGATGGTTTAAGTATCGGACTATGACTCTGGAGAGCAGGGTTCGAATCCCTACTCAGCCATGGAAATTCACTGTGGTGATCCTGGGCAAGTCACACTGTCTCTGCCTCAGAGGAAGGCAAAGACAAACCCTCCTCTGAACAAACTTCGCCAAGAAAAACCTGGGATAGGTTCCCCTTAGGATCGCCGTAAGCCAGAAATGACTTGAAGACACACAACAACAACAATTTGTGCATGCGTTGGAGGCAGTTCCACTTGCTGTCGTGCTAAGGTGCAAAGGTGCAAAGGTGTTGACGCAGGGCTCCTTCAGACTATTTAATTATAGCAATACGATTCTCTTTTAACTGCTGTGGTTGCCTCCTATGGGTTCCTGGGATTTATGGTTTGGGAAGGCATGAGAGCTCTTCTAAGTACCCTCCCTGAAACTGTAAATCCCAGGATTCCCTAGGGGGCAGCCACAGCTGATAAAAGAGAATCGTACTGCTATAATTAAGCAGTGTGGAAGGGCCCTCAATTAATGGAATGATAAGGAGATGATGAAATAATTGCTTTTAACAGGTTGGGTGCCCTTCCTGTTTGTACCCAAACCTTTTCTCGTTCTTTCTATATGCTTGTGCAAATGTGACAGAGGCTTGGGGGCTCCAGTGTGAGGAGAGCTCATGAACATAGTCTCAACATTGGTTATTTTCACTGGCAAATTACCTGTAAGGCAAAGGTCTGGAACCTCTGACCCTGGACTAAAACTCCCATCAACCCTCACCCTTAGTTAAACCCAGAGCTAAGAAATGTTGTTCTTTTGGACTGCAACTCTCAGAATCTCCTCAGCTGTTCAGAAATGCACATTTTTCCCTGCACCAAAAATACATGTTTAAAAAAAAACACAGATTTTTTTTTGCATAAAATGTACTGTTTCCAATACAAAAATGCACAGAGTTTGCACAGAAAACCCACATATGTTTCTGCACAAAATAATTCCTCAAAAGAATGTGAAGAATTTTGCTACTAAGCTATTCTGCTTGGGTGGGGCTTTCCCATGTGTGAGGAAATCCATTCTGCCGCTGGGATTTTTTCCCCTGTGCCTCTTCCGTAGGGAGTTGGACCTGGCTCCATGTCAGATGTAAATGAAAGAGGGGGGGTCAGGGAGAACAGAACGTTTTGTTTTCTCCCAGTCTTTGCTCTCTCAATTGTTCCTGATCGGACAGATTCCAGGGATTTCCAACATAGGAAGTTGCTTCCTGTCCACCAGACACAAACAATACAGTACTCTTTTAAAAAGTGGTATTGGAGTCTGATTTGGCAAAACCTTAAAATTCTGCTCCTATACGCAGAGCATGAAAAGAGCGATTCAAAGCCATTTTTCAGCATCCTGAGATATTCCAGCAACAGAACCCAGCTCTCCCCTTCCTTTAGTGATTGGCTGAGCTTCCGTGACATCACCGAAGGGCTGAAGAAGCAAAACAATTCCCAGCTGCTTTGCAGCATGCTTCTGGGAGGAGGAGTTCCTTTCTTTTTGACAGCAACCCCCTGCAATGCGTGAACAGCTTGTTAGGCTGGCTGGAGGATTTTGGGAGTTGTCGTCTTCCGAAAGGGACTTTTCCCAAGCACCGAGAAAAGTCATGGCGAAGGGCCAAGGAAATGGAAAGGTAACAGAAACCATTCAGACGGGCTTGCAGGAGCAGCCTGGCTCAGCGTCAGGTGCTTTACGAGAATTGGATTGACCAGTTACCGAGCCGTGCATGACTGAAAGTACGTCTCAGAGGGCCAGCAGCGCCCTTTGGAAAAGCAAAAGGCCTGAAGATATACCCGGCCCCCGCTACTGGAGCAGTTACAGTTATGATTAATCGTTTCAATAGGGAGAAAGGTTAAGGTGCTACACTTAGGCAGAAAAAAAACCAAGGCACAGATAATAGGATGGGTAACACCTGGCTTCAGCATAGCTAGTGGGAAAGAGTTGGGAATCTGACTCAATCACAAGCTGAACATGAGTCAACGGTGGTATGCTGCAGCTAAAAAAGCTAATGCAATTCTAGGCTGTGTCAACAGGAATATATGCTTAGCCGTCCACATTTTCCAGAGTGAGGGGCATGGGAGCCCCACAAAAGTGGAAAAATGGCAGATATCAAAATCTGTGGGAAAGGGATCAAGGCATGGTGGGGAAAATGGGCACTCAGGGTCCAAACCAGATCGTGGTTGACCGACTGAACCCAAAGGGTGCTCCTCACCAGTGGCTGCTTTTCATCCTGGAGAGAAGTGACGTGTGAGGTGCCAGAGGGTTCTGTCCTGGGCCCAGGGCTATTCAACATCTTCGTCAATGACTTGGATGAAGGAGTAGAGAGCATGCTGATCAAATCTGCAGATGACACCGAATTGGGAGAGGTAGCTGATATGCCAGAGGACAGGATCAAAATTCAAAATGACCTTGACAGATTGGAGAGCTGGATGAAGGCTAACAAAATGAATTTCAACAAAGAGAAATGTCAGGTCCTGCACTTAGGCAGAACAAATGGAATGCACAAATATAGGATGGGGGACACGTGGCTGGATAACAGTATGTGTGAAAGGGATCTAGGAGTCTTGGTGGACCACACGCTGAACATGAGTCAGCAGTGTGATGCAGCAGCCAAGAAAGCCAACACAATCCTTGGTTGCATCAGTAGGAGTATGGTGTCTAGATCAAGGGAGGTGATGGTACCACTCTATTCTGCATTGGTTAGACCTCATTTGGAATACTGTGTACAGTTCTGGGCACCTCAGTTCAGGAAGGATATCAACAAGCTGGAGCGTGTCCAGAGGAGGGCGGCCAAAATGGTGAAGGGTCTGGAAGCCACGAAGCCCTCTGAGGAGTGGCTTAGAGAGCTGGGGATGTTTAGTCTGCAGGTTAAGAGGGGACATGATAGCCATGGTTAAATATTTGAAGGGATGACATGTCAAGGAGGGAGTGGGCTTGTACTCTACCGCTCCAGAGACCGGGACAAGGAGCACTGAATCCAAATTGCAGGAAAGGAGAGTCCACCTGAACCTCAGGAAGAACTTCCTGACAGTCAGATCTGTCCGGCAGTGGAATAGGCTGCCTTGGAGTGTGGTGGAGTCGCCTTCTTTGGAGGTTTTAAAGCAGAGGCTGCATGGCCGTCTGTTGGGAGCGCTTTGATAGGTGTTCCTGCATAGCAGGTGTTGGACTGGATGGCCCCTGGGGTCTCTTCCAACTCTTATGATTCTGATTCTATGGACAGGAGAGGGAAAAGGGTGAGTTGCATACCCGTGCCAAGAATCCTCTGCCTTCTCATTTTTTGCAGCTGCTTTTATAATGTCCCATTTCCTCTCTTCTTCTCCCACTGTTTCCTTTATCCTCAGCTCCCTTCAATTGCTACAACTGAACACGGCAGGAAGGAGAGCAGAGCTGAGGAGGGGACGGAAACTTGCCTTTCCCAGAAGGCTCTGGCAAAAGCAAACTGCTGCAGCCTCTCCTAGCTCGTCTGTTCTTCCTCCTGTATAACTTTTGCCATCTTGACCACATTCTGATGTTGCTTGGCCATATGGGACCCAGTTTTCATTTGTGAAACGTTGGAGGGTATGTGGTCTTTCACATGTACGACCAAAGTGCATGACCGAAAGCACATAGGAAAGGGCCTGAACATTCTGGATTGCTCTTGGACAAAGCAAGAGGTGTACAAAGGTCACTTCCATCAAGGGTGTTCTGTTTGCAGAGCGCCTTGCCTGGCTTGCAAAGGAGGAAGAGGCCCTTTCGCTTGGAAATAGTCCCCATGCCTGTTTTGATTTCTTTTTCCTCAGGTGACTTGTGCATGACTCACTCCCTCCTGTCAGAGAATTGGGTCTCTTGAACTGTCTTTTTTCCTCACGCTGGCATGACTAGGCACAGCTCGAAGAAGGGCCTGCAGAGAAACGCAAGTGAGAGATTGCATATTTCCCAGAGATCACAGGAAAAAACAAAAAGCCATGCATTAGTGTGTGTGTTTACTTATCGTTCGCTGTGGAAAGAATGACTACCGAGTTTCTATCAGTTGTCAGCTAATCATGACTACGGAGTTTCTGTGACTTCTCGGCTCTTACACTAGTATTAATTCCAGCTCAAGATGGAATAAGATACGATTCAACAACTGGATTTGTGTGCAGTCTCTCTCTCTCTCTCTCTCTCTCACACACACAAACACACACATAGATCCACCTCAAATTCAAGAAAGTCCAGAGTTACACAAAGGTGTGGAGGGAGAATTTTGGATAAACTTTTTGGCCTTTACTGTGATCCCAGAGAGTTGAAGGGGAGTACATTAAACGCATAGATTTGTAGGACAAAAACACGGTGGCATTTTTTTTTTTTCTTTGCTTCTTCCCTGACAAATCAATTGAACAGGACAAATAAAAACCAAAAGGCACTTTGCAATATTTTAACCCACTGTTATCTATTAACAGAATGGCCATGGCTGTGAGACTGTCACATTTTTAGACGATGAAGGTGAGCTGAAAAACAGATGAAGAGACTCTGTGGGAGACCCATCCCAAGTGGTCCAAAATGTGAGGAAAGCATTTCTGTGGCACATGGATACTTTGTGTGTATATACCTTCAAATCATCTGTCAGTGTACGGCAACCCCATGAATTGCATAGGGTTTTCTTAGGCACAGAATACTCCCGGCTGGTCTGCCATTGCCTGCCTCTGAAATATACCAGCATTCCTTCTTGGTCCCCCATGCAATTACTGACCAGGCCTGACCCTGCTTAGCTTTCAAGATCGGACAGGACATCATGCTTTCAAGAGATTTAAGCTATTTTGCTGTGATCAGACCTCACCTGGAATGGCCCTGTATCTAGATCTGGGCAACACAGTTCAAGAAGGATATTGACCATTTGGAACGTGTCCAAAGGAGGTCAACCAAGATGGAAACCAAGCCTTACGAGGCTTGGCTTCAGACGGAGATGTGTTATGGGAGCCGTGTTTAAAAACCTGGAGGGATATCATATAAAAGACGAAGTTGCCCATTCCTTAGCTCTCCAAAGTGGGGGGAATCTGAGCACATCTGACCCTCTAGTCGGTGGTGTGGACTCCACCAACCCTTAGCCAGCGAGGCCGATGAGCAGGTATGTGGGGACTTGTAGTCCACCGACATCCAGAGGGTTGCTCATTCCCCATCCGTGCTCAGTCTAAATAGTGCCATGGGCCTTGCATTTTTTTTATTCCAAGAAGCAGAGAAATTGTGTATATTTAGTACTTTTTGCATTGTTTTGGCTTCTTCTGCCTCCTGGAATGCTTGAAACATGTCAGCGTGAGCTCTGGCCGGGATCGGTTTGCCTCCCCTTGCATCATCCCAAATTCCTGACTCAGAGCAGCCATAAATGGGTTTGTGTAATATCTCCCCCAGAGGAAAAGAATTTCAAGAACCTTGCAGGCGAGCGTCTTGGACACATCTGGACAGGATGAAACAAGCAAGGCATTCAGGAGATAAACCAGCCTGAGCAAAGGGCTCCGAGACTCAGCCAAAAAGGAAGGCTGGGTGGAGAGAGCGAGAGAGAGAGACCTTGTAGTGGGGAAGACAGCGGGAGGGAAAATCCCAAATTTACCCTCCTGTCTCCTGCAGCCCAGGTGGGATGCAGTGCTCCAAAATCAGGCTGAAGCCAGCGGATGTCCTGATGTAAAAATAACCCAGTGTCCACTTTCTGGGTTTTACTGTAGATGATGTTTTGGGGAATTTAGGAAGAACTGGAGAGTTTAAATGAAGTGATCTGTCATTCCTGAACCAGGCAACAGCACAGCACGGTGAAGATGGAAGAAGCTATTAATGAGGAAGCATATAAAAGCTAGGAAAGACTGCAGCAGTTTGCTTTTGCCCGAGCCTACAGGGAAGGGCAAGACTCTGTCCCGTTCTCTATGCTCTCACCCGCCCCCTTCCCCAGGGAGTTAATTAAGGGCAAACTACAGTTTGCAGCAGTTGAAGTAAGCTGAGGACAAAGACCCTCAATCTGCGAGACCTGGCCATTTCCGCAGTAGACTATTACAGTGCTATTATTCCATTTTCAACATCCTATGGAATCCCGGGGTTTGCAGTTTAGGGAGGGGTCTTTGAGAGCCCTCCTTAAACCACAAACCCCAGAATTCCATAGGATGTCGAAAGTGGAATAATAGCGTTATAACAGTCTAGTGTGGAAATGGCCTTGGAGGGTCCCTGGTTCAAAGGGTTGCTGTAAGACGAAGTTGACTTGGCAACAGTTAACAAGAGGAGGAGATGGGCACTGGGGCATTTTAAAAGCAGCTGAAAAAGTGGGATGGAAGAGGATTAATTCCAACTCTTCCTGCAAAATGAGGATAGTTGGAAGGTATGAAAACTTAAGGGCCAGGTATGCTTGCTGTAGGATTCTGGGAGCTGCCGTCTGAAGCCAGCACATTTTCCAAGCTCTGCTTGTACGTCCACAGAGTATCACCTGGATGCAATGGTTGTTCTGAGACAGACTGTCTGTTCTCTGGAGGCGGGAGCGGAGGCAAATTTCACAGCGTGGACCCACCAAGCAGCTTCGTCAAGAACCCTCCAGTGATGATGGAGGAGAATAGTGCGTGTTTGGGATTACAATAGGAGAAAACCTTTCGTCCAGTCCAGATGTCTTGCTGGAAGGCTGGATCCACACTGCCGATGTGCTTCCGTCAAATTCTGAGTCAAAGCCTGGGTGACTCACTGCAGCAGTTCTGCAGAATCAAATCCCACTGTTCTCCCCCCCCCCGGAACAAAAAAAAGTCCCGACTGAATCATGGCAGCTTAGAGGTGAGGATTCTGCCGACCTAAGTTAAATCGCTGGAGTTTTCTTGCCCCACAAGGGATCGGCATGGCTGGAAGCCTGAGAGACCCGCGGGAAATCGGCATGGCTCTAAGCCCAGGAGAGCAGAGAAGGGGATCTCCTAGATGAGCTGGCCGCACTGATTTCAAATCCTGAAACCTCTTTCATCCCTGAAACTCCTCGTGGTGGTGAGCACTGAGAACCTGAAAGCAAAACCCATCGATCTGAATCCTAGTATTAGCCCTATTCAGCATGCCAGAATTAATTCAGTGGGTCTGCTCTAACAGTTTCAGCCAGTGTGGTATCGTATAGCCATGGAAAACCCTCTGAGTGACTTTGGATGAATCACACTCTCTCAGCCTCAGAGGAAGGCAACGATGTGGAAGCTCCTCTGACGAGATCTTGAGAAGAAGACCCCTGGATAAGGGTACCATAAGTACTGAAAGTCACACAACAATAACAACAATGTTTGGGATTGGGAGGCCTAGTTTGGACTCTGAGTCTTCATTTGGAATTTGAAGCCTAATAGTTTGTGGCATGAGGACTGATTTATAGACTGTGGCCTTGTAGTTTCTAGTATGTAAGAAAACCGTGTGCTATAGTGGTGTAAGGGTTGGACCATGACTCTCAGGCCGCTATTATTCCACTTTCAGCATCCAATGGAATCCTGGGGTTTGCAGTTTAGGGAGGGGAAAACCCCAGGATTCCATTGGATGTTGAAAGTGGAATAATTGCACTGTAACAGTCTAGTGCGGAGATGGCTTGGGAATAAGAATAAAATTTAGATCCTTCCTATGAGCATGTACGTGCTCATTTTCTGAGTTTTCACTTATCTGTCCGCCACCCTGTACATCTTTTTCTCTCCCCCATACAAATCTCAAATGCACAGACGAAGAGGGCTTTCCCCCTCTATACTCAAATGTAATGAGGTGGGTTATAATTAGCTGCTTCGTCAAGCACCTCTGCTGTGGCTACCAGATCGGATGTGCTATTTTTGGCTCCCCTTTCCTCTCCCTCTCTCTGCAACCTCCCCCCAATGCCAAGGTGATGTTCCGTCTTCTGGACTCCACACCATTCTGTGTCCCCGTCCACCACGAACGCCTACAGGTAGGTCACGTGACTCGCCTGCCACGACTCCCTAACGATTGCACCCAATTAGACCACAGACCACAAGGGTCAGGCCTCTCTCGAAACCTGGCCCTGCTGTTGTTCTCAGCTAAATTGTTCACTTCCTACCCGCTGTCAGCAAATAGTCCTCCAATGATGACAAGGGGAAAATAGAGGCTTGCAAAGAAAGAGGTGTGGGAGGCGCCGTTACTCCCCCTTTTACATCAAGGAACGGATAAGAAAGTGTGAAGTCTTCTTCATGTTTCTCACTATCCACCCTGAGATATATATAGGTCAGCAGGGCAGGTGCCTTCAATGTCGGGTCAGCAATTGCCTCTCTCCAGGGATGACATCGTGCACCACAAATGTGGAGCATTGCTTTCTACCTGTACAGTGGCGTACTTATCTCCAGGAGTTGTCAAGACCTGGGGGGTTGCTACGGCCATTAAACACCCAGGAAAAGGGGCCGGGGAGTTAGTGACAGGGGACTGCCTCCCATTCCTGCTGCAGTTCTCTAGAAAAATAGAAGATGAGAGATGACCTCATTCCCCCCTGGAAAAGTGCAGAGGGGTCAGGTGGCAGTCCCACTGCTTGGTTACCTTCCTCCCTGCCCTCTCACCAGGTGTTTATGGCACTGCCAGCTGGCCCCTCCCGAAACTGCAAACCCCAGGATGCCATAGGATGTTGAAAGTGGAATCATGGCACTATAACAGTCTAGTGCGGAAATGGCCAGTGCCGTGGAGCAATGGTCTCTGATTTAGGGGATTTATCTGCTGCCCCTCATAAACAAAACAAAACAGATTCATAGGAAATGGCTCTATACTGAACCACACACAGTCAGATCCTCTTTCTCAGGACTGTTCACACCAGGAGTGGGAAAAGTGTAGCCCACAGGCCGCTTATTGTGCCAATCCTATCTTCTGTGGCCCCTATGACCCTCTCCAATTTAATTTTGCAGGCAGTTTTCTGTCCCCAAACTGCCCAAACTCCATGCTAAATACACAGTTTTGCTTCCCCACGCCAAAAGAAATGGCTGGAGATCAAGCAAAATTAAAACCCGAAGTGGTATCAGATCACTTCTAGTTCTAGGTTAATACAATAGTGAAGTGCAGTAAGGGAAGGTTGGGCGAAAATTGGCCCCCAATCCTGCCCTAGTGGCTTTCCTCTGACATGCCCAAACTGAAAGCAGTGACTGTCCAGGATTTAAGACATAAACTCTTTCCCAGTCCTAGCTGGAGATGCCAAGAAATGAAAGTGTAACTGCTTTCATGCAGAGCAGGTGCTTCCCTTTGCACTATTTGCCCTCCTCCCGGGAATGTAACACATTACTTCCGATTGCCATGCTTGTCCAAGACATTCTGATGCCTGATGCAGAAATTCCAATTCCCCCTGTCTTTCTGGTTAATGAACAAGTAGTGGAATTCAGTGGAAAGGTCTTCTGCGCAAGCAGCTCCAACAGGAAGGAAACTTTGTATTTTTGTCATCTCAGTTGTAATCACTGGTCAATATGCTTCTAGAACCTGTCACAGCCTTTCTGTACGTTGCATAATCTGCTGATCAAATATCTACTGTTTCCACCCACTTGAGTTTGGTTCTGTGAGGAAAACATTTGCCAGAGTCCTGGTGGCGCATTTCACTGCTGGATGTACTTTTTCCAGGAATGGCAAAATGAATCAAACTCTCGCAGCTCCAGGAAGCCAAATTCTGCATTGCCTCACGGCCTTCATGATTGCTACACTTCCAGCCTTTTCCCTCCTATTGTCACTGTTTATATCACTTTAGTTTATATCACTTGTGTAGTAAAACTAATGGGCTCTGGTCTCTGATCACCACTGAGCTGTACGGCCTAATTCGAATCTACCCTAAGGCATGAACAGAAGGTGGCTCCCACGTCAGTGGAGCGGTGAGCCTACTCTGGGTTTTAGTCCAAACTTTAAAGGCACTATCCAAATGGCTGAACATTAGCTCCCCACAAAGGGTTCTGCACCTTGGATTGTGGTAGTTGTTCTTGTGCACTTCAGGTTGTTTCTGACTTACAGCAACCTTAAGACAAACCAATCATGGGGTTTTTGGGGGCCAAGGTTTGTTCAGAGGAGGCTTGCCGTTGCTTCCTTCCTCTGAGGCTGAGAGAGTATGACTTCCCAAGGTCACCCAGTTAGTTTTCATGGCTGAGCACTCATTCGAACCCATGTCTGCTGGAGTCATAGTCCAAACTACTTTGGATAGCGCTTTTAAAATTCAGACTACACCCCGGAGCCAATTTAGTGCCCTCCCCAACATTAAATTCCAGCCACCAGCACCTCAAAGTTACATTTACAGATGGAAAAAAATAATAATCTTGCTGGTTTTGGAGCAAAACTAGCATAGTTTCCTTTGCCACTTTGGAAAGTGGGCCCAAACCATTATTCAGAATGGAGTTGGTTACATTCTCACCGCATTTTATGTAACCTACGATTAATGGAATATGAAACTGGGGTCATATCAGGCCTCCTGTGTTATGTTATCACTCACGGTGAGAAGGCATAAAGGAGCGAGGGTGGAGTGGATGCAAGTCCTTTTCTTTCCCTCCCGGTCCAGGGTCAGGGCCAAAACTGGTGAGTCAGTGGGTAATTCAGATCAAACACAGATTGAACAAAGAGGCACGAAGGCTTCAAGAAATTAGAAATCCCCACTGAGCACATTCCAGAGTCTTGCTCAGAGCTTAGTAACATTAATGGATTTTTTCTTCTGAAGTACAACCTCCAGAATCCCCTGCCAGCAGGGATGATGGGGATTCTAGGCATGGTAGTCCACAGAAAGGCAAATATTACCTTTGTTTTGCTGCAGGCAGGAGCCAAAAAGAAAAAGAGAAAGAATGGATGGAAGAGAAAGAGAGAGAGATTGAGAGAAAGAGACTGAGGTCATTTCTGCACTACACTGTTATAGTGCTATTATATCATTTTCAGCATCCTATGGAATCCTGGAGTTTGCAGTTTTAGGGAAGGGCATTTAGGATTCTCAGCCAGGGAGCTCTTCAGCCTCAGGAAACTACAAACTTCGGAATTCCACAGGAGGTTGAAAGTGGAATAATAGCACCATAACAATGTAGGGCGGAAATGGCCTAAGTAGAACTAAGTCAGGATCCAACCCGTTGCTTTTGGAGTGTTCAAAACACTGAATGGAATTATACATCTGTACTATTTACAACAACCACATCATGTATACCAGTGGGATATTCAGTAAAAACTGGTGGCTTCCAAATCAGTGAAGTAGTGAATTTGCTTTGGCTTTTAGTTAGAATTTCATAGGAGTTATCCAAGGCACAGCTTTTTGGACAGTTCCTTCAAAGTTCAGACTAAAACCCAAAGTGGAATCACTACCCCAATGATATGAGAGGCACCAGTCATCACCGACTATACCTGTTTTCAGTGGGGAAGCTAAGAGAACAGTACTTTGTCTCAGGTTTTCTCACAGAGGCAAGATCTGAACCCGAGACGTTCTGTTTCATGCTGTGAGCTGCAGAAAAATACTTACCCCAAGTCTACCTGACAGCCACAAAGCCAGTGTCCTCTACTCTGTGAGGACCAACTATGGCTTTTCAACAGTGATGAGAGCAGGGCAGTCTGTCCATGCTCAGAGACACGATCCACGGCACTGATTGTCAACTTCTTTTCAAAAATTGACCCAGTGTCACCTTTGCTAATGGAACAAGGGCGGCGTTGCTCAACACAGATTCTTTCAATACATCCACCTAAGCATTTCAGTTACAGGCATATCTTCCGTAGAAGTTTCTAACCCTTAGGCCATGCTTCCTTCCCTAAACTAATTGCCTCTTTGCACATTACATTTTTCAGCTTTACATCAAGAAAGGTGTTGATGTGGCACACAGGTAACTCACGGGTGCACATGTTGGAAAACAATGAAGTTTGGAGGCCTCTTTGCTTCGTAACGCCAGAGGTAAAGGGTTTTCCTCTTTTTGACTTTTTTCCTTTTATAGCAGGAGTGTCGAGCTCAATTTCATCTTGGGCCACATCAGCATTATGGTTGCCCTCAAAGGGCAGGTTGTACCTGTAAGACTATATAAACGTATCTGCTCTTTTATCATATTAAATAATTGCCTCTGCATTCAATTATTACTGGTTTTAGTAATAACTAGCTCTGAAACTAGAAGTCTAGGAAAAATAACGGCAAGCAGATATTCAAGAGTAAAACTATTGTACAATTTACTGAAAAATGAGTTTTGAAAAAGAAAGTTTTTTTTTTTTATCATCAGACAGTTATTACCAAGCACTGTTTATTACATTAACTTTGTTTAACTTTTTGGTTACAGCTGAGATTCTCTCTGTGCTTTTTTTAGGAGGAGCCCTGGTGGCACAGTGGTTAAACGCGGGTACTGCAGCCACAAGGTTGTGAGTTCGATCCTGCCGGGATCCAGGTTGACGCAGCCGTCCATCCTTCCGCAGGTCGGTAAAATGCGTACCCAGCTTGTTGGGGGCAATTAGCTCACGCATCGTAAACCACTTAGAGAGCGCTTAGCTGATAATCGGTGTAGAAATATACATGCTATTGCTATATTGCTATTTTAGCCCCCTTGACCCTCTCTGTGCTTCTTTCAGCTGCCCGGGCAGGGGGAGTGCCACAGCTGCAAGAGAGGGGCGAGGGCCACGTGAAATGGCCTGGAGGGCCAGATTCGGCCCGCAGGCCTCGTGTTTGACGCATGTGCTCTATGGCATATTCTGTTTCTCTCTTTTTTGGAATCCATTCGCACCTGTTTCAAATTAGGAATTTTCTGAGCTGTGCAATCGTCGTTATTATTCATGGTAAATGAATAAAAGATGTGGAGAGCTATTTGGCTGGCATTTGCACGAATTCCCTTTCTTTGTTTAAAATCCCAGGGTGGGAGGGGAAAGATGACTTTGAAAATAAGGACATTGGGAGGAGGGGGAGACGGAGTATGCCGTGCCCCTTTGGAAGCATTTCCTAAAAGCGTTCTCCTGCCAACGCCTGCCCCATAAGCCCTTGCCGCTTCTGTGCAATGTCGTGGCCTCCCTCCTGTTGTGCAAGGTCCAGATAACTTCTCCAAGGAGATACAATCCAAACAGACCAGAGGGGCTGAGTCACCCACGTTTGCCCTTTGGAGATCGCTGTCTTGCTGAGCTAAGGAAACAGATATAAATCCCTTGTGCTTAACAGCTCATCATAATCGAGCGGTGCTGTGCCCTGCCTCCCCGTACGACGTGGGGATTCCTGGACAGGGAACCCAGAGGAACAGGAACTGTCTGAGGAACACCCCGACCGACGCTGAACATCCTCTGTTCCGCAGCATGGCCCTGCTGGGTGGCGTGTTCTGGGAGACGCGCACATGGGAGAAGAAAGGAGAGGCTATGGATCCAAAGCATCCGACCCCCAAACCGGCTCCTGATCCATGCCGGGGCTTTCCGATTCAGCTTTCCACACCCTCCTGCTGTCCCTATTTGGCACAGACAATTCCGATTGGTTCCCCGTCCCTTTCCGCACTGGACTGTTATAGCGCTAGGATTCCACTTTCAACCTCCTATGGGATCCTGGGGTTTGCAGTTGAGGGAGGGGCCTCAAAGGCCGCCCTCAAAGGCCCCTCCCTCAACTGCACACCCCAGGAGGCCGTAGGATGCTGAAAGTGGAATACGCGTGCCGTAACAGTCTAGCGCACAAACGGACTAAGAGAAGGTAGACTAGAAGTAAAAGTAGATTACAAAGAAAGTAGAGTCGAACAGAGGTAGCGCGGGAGTAGAAAAAAGTGGCATGGAAGGAAGCAAAGTGTTCAGAGGAAGGGTTAAAGCAGGGTAGGACAATGTGGAGTGGAAGAAAATGGAGCAGAGCATATGAACATTTCCACATGAGATTGTTCGAGCGCTAGGATCCCACTTTCAACCTCCTATGGAATCCTGGGGTTTGCAGTTTCGGGAGGGGCCGGCCGGCCCCTCCCGAAACTGCAAACCCCAGGATTCCATAGGAGGTTGAAAGTGGGATCCTAGCGCTCGAACAGCCTCCTGCGGAAATGGCCGTAGAGTGGAATGAAGTGGAGCACAATCCAGCAGGGAAGCCCAAAATAAGCCACAACGAAGCAGGGTAGGAGAACAACGAAGCAGAATGGAGTGAAGTAGAGTACACCATGGTGGGGCTGAAACAGAGTAGGACAAAGTCAAGTAGAACAAAATGGAGCAAATCTGGAGCAGAACAAAGCAGCGTAGAACAAAATGGAGGAGACCAAAACAGAATCAAGCGGAGCAGAACCGAGTAGGGTTGGATGTCAAGCCACGGAAACAGACACGGTGTTTTAATTCTGGAGGGCGTCTACATGGAGAGAGGTTGTGTGTTTTTTTTTTGGTGGGGAGACAAGACCGATGTTTCTGGAAACTGGTTTTTTTTTTTTTTTTTTTTGGGTGGTGGTGGTTTCACAGCTGGTGATTATTTCCCCTGGTTAGGTTCCTGAAAAACAGAATTCAAGGCCTGTTAAAAATGTAAGATCAAGCGGTCTGGTGCCTTCTCAGGATGGTTCTGGAATGAATCAGAAAGTTTCACAAATTCGGCAAAAGGCAGCAGGCGCACAGGAAAAGGAAGTGATGGATGGGAAGAGGGAGGTCGGGTTTGGAGGGAGGGAAGGAGGGTGGAAAATCCTTACACAGCAAAAGCCAAATATATACTGGTGACTGAAAGTCCCGTTTCCCCTCGTTCACGTGATTTGCACAGAAGGGTACGTTGTCCGGGGGAATTTTTGTTTGGCTCTGGCTGTTTTGGAAGAAAGAGAGAGGAAGGGAGGGAGAGAAATGGGCTCGTGATGCAAAAGAGAAAAAGGTTTCTCAAGTGCATCTTTCCTTATTTAAACAGAACGACACCCAGATCTAAGTGGGGGAAGGAGGAAGGCGGCTCTGTGTTGAGAAATAGGTGGCAGAAAGTCAAAACTTCGGCCATAAAAGGAAAGAATGAGCATCCCAGCCAGACCCTGTTAGGAGAGGAAAAGGCTGCTGTGAAAGAAGTAGATGATGGGTTAGGCAAGGTGGGCCAGTTTCTAAGAGCTGTGCCAGGAGTACAAAGCTGGGCTGGTGTTCGGAGCAGGGAACGGGGTGAATCCAGGCCTCTGGAGAGATTTGTCAGAGCCCAGGAATTCATACCCTTCAACATTTTGCAGATGAAACATTCACATCTGTTGGGAGTGCTCTGCTTGTGTCGTCCTGCCTGGCAGAATGGGGTTGGGCTGGGTGGCCCTTGGGGTCAGTCGCGTAGGGACATGGGGGCGGGAGGGGACAGTTTACCCCGGGGGGCAACGTTTTTGGGCCGTCCCAGCCTGTAGCCACGCCCCCGTGCGCCCTGGCCACGCCCCCATGTGCCCTGGCTATGCCCCATGCGCAGTGGCCACGGCCCTCACGCCCCCCTGTCCACATGCTCCAAGCTCCGCCACTGCTTGTGGTCTTTTCCAACTCTACTAATCTATAATTCTATGAAAACTGGGACACATGTGGCCAAGCAACATCAGACTGTGGTCAAGCTGGCAAACGTCATTAAGGAGGAAGAACTGCCTTTACCCGAGCCTCCTAGGAAGGGCAAGATTTCTTCCGCACTTTTCCTCTCCCCTTTGCTGAGTGAATGGACCTCAAACCACTTTTGCAGCGATCGAAACAAACTCGGGGTGAAAGGGAAAAGTTGGAGTGGGAGGACAAAACTGGGACACTTTAAAAGCAGCTGAAAAAGTGGGAAGACAGAGAATTAATTGGGGCCATCCCTGCCAAATCAGGACACTTGGAGAGTATGGAAATAAAACAAAGTATGAATGCAAAATAGGACTTCTTATGGGTGATTGCTGGATGCAGCAGGTCTTTACGGCAGAAAAACCCCACCGCCTAGATCACAACTTAGGCCATTTCCGCAGGAGACTGTTATAGCGCTATGATTCCACTTTCAACATCCTCTGGAATCCTGGGGTTTGCAGTTTCGGGAGGGGCCGGCCTAGTCACAATTGTGACTTTATTGCCACAGTTGTAACTCCCTCCCCCCTTATAACCTACTCAACTGCTCATCAGCTGTTTGGAGAGAAGGAAGTTCATTCTGCCAGGGTTTGGAGCATATTGAATTGGACATATCCACCAAATTCAGCAGGGTCAGGCCAGGAGAAGTTACTTCATTAGGTATATAGATCAAACCCCCTAATTTTTGAAGATTATTTTTATTTTTGGTTTGCAGTAACTGGCAGAAGGCATGGAAACAGACCTGGGAATCATTCACTTCGCTGACTGAATTGTATGCGTCCCTTTGCTTCCATTGGGTGTCCAAAAACCAGGGGCTGGATTTCTGTTTAGACACACCACAATTACTTTAAAACAGTGGTTCTTAACCTGTGATCCGTGGACCACCAGGGATCCCCACTGTCCTCATAGGGGGTCCACGAAGGCTTGAAGAAACGTTACGAGCGAAAGAAGGAGGTAGCAAAGAAGGAAGGAAGACAAATATGTATGGCACCTTTCCAATAAAAATTTCTCGGTTCTCTCCAAATTTGAAGACCCTTGGTGCACAATTTCAAGTACATATTTGAGGCATTTTAGGGTTTTAAGTTTTAAGTCTTGCTGGGCCACGGCAACAAAAGATATTTAAAGGGTGTCCATGATAAAGAAAAGGTTAAGAACCACTGCTTTAAAATATTCTTTAGTTCTTAACCAGTTCAGGAGAGAGAGGATGAGAGAGAACTGGAGCTGTAATCACTGTGGTGTAAGAACTTGGTCCTTGTCACCTTGAGTTAGATAACAGGATTTTAATGTATGGATGTAGAAGGGAACGGGAAGGGAAAATCCTCACTGTGGAATTTGAACTACGGATTTGCATCTGTCTTGTATTTTGATTTAAGGCTGGAAGGATTTCCCCATCAGCAGTCATTGATCTGCAAATCTTGAATTCTTGATCTGCATTCCTGCCAGCAAGTCCTTCTCAGTTGCATGCAATGCAAATGTGGGGAATTTGTATAGGTGCCACATTTGGTTAAGGAATATGTTGGTTTTTGTTCAGGGGGGTAAAACTGAAATCTCAAACCCCTTCAGCATACTCTAAATCAGTAAAACAACCTGGAAGGGAGGCAGCAACAACAAAAGAATCTACATTCTCTGACTTTAGCAAAGGTGCTGTACTCTTCATCAGCTCAGGAAAACTCTCCTTTGTTAGTGTGACAAACTCTGATCCAGAGCTGAGATGGTTTCTAAACCAGCCTGGGATCCAAATCCCTGTTTGAATTCTCGACTCTTTCTCTTTAGAGACAGAGAGCATCGTTTCAGTCAGAATACAATGTTTAAAAATGTGTCGATAGGTTGATCTCTTTGTGTCGCTTCTAAAATCTGAGTCTCGCTTTGCTTTCCTCCTGGATCATGACCAAAAGATATAAAAGTAAGGACCTCATATCAGATATCATTTTTGCTCCTGAGTTCTTGCAAAGCTGGAGTTATTTGCAAAAGCGTAACATATGGTTCTTATATTACTAACAGGGTGAAGACAAGTCTAAATGTTTTTCTGACGAATCAGTAGTGCAGCTGTGCGTTCCTGATGACAGCACCAAGCTGGACAGAAGGTTCAACTCTGAGCCTGGAAAATTATTTTTAACAAGTGATACATACCATCATATATGACTCAACCGCCCCCCCGCATTATTAGTTACTGTTTGTAATATATATTTCATTTAAACAATAAATGTACATAAATATACCCCGCAACTGTACTGATTTGGCAGGAACGGCTTAACCACGTGTGGATGTCTCTTGGTCCCATGTGTCCTGCAGGGGATGATATAAAAAAAAACCCACTATCAACCATACAAAGGATATCACATTGATGCTGTCAAGTTTAAAAGGATTAATAAATGCGTTTCATCAGTGTGTGCCACAGTTAAAGTTGTCAGGACAAAAAAGTGGTCTAGAGTTGTATATCTTAAATAAACACCTTCCAGAAATGTGACTGAGGCCATTTCCGCACTAGACTGTTATAGCGCTATTATTCCACTTGCAACATCCTATGGAATCCTGGGGTTTGCAGTTTCGGGAGGGGCCTCACGGCCCCTCCCTCAACTGCAAACCCCAGGATTCCATAGGATGTTGCAAGTGGAATAATAGCGCTATAACAGTCTAGTGCGGAAATGGCCCGAGTCTCTGCTGGTCTTTTCAGTTCTTCCTGTTTGCCTAAGTACTGAACGACAAGTAACATTTCCCTGTTTCTCAAAAGGAGGTAGAGTAGGTACACTGTAATTTGTTGCTGTGTGCCTCCAAGTCATTTCCAGCTTATGGCAGCCCTCAGGCAAACCTATCATGCCTGGGGCTGAGAGTGTGTGACGTGCCCAAGATCAGCCAGTGGGCTTCCGTGGCCAAGCAAGGAATCCAGTCCTGGTCTCCAGGGTTGTAGTCCAACGCTCAAGCCACTACATCAGGGCTCTCCAAATGGTGTGCCGTGACACATTAGTGGGTTGCGTGTAGTGTGTCGGTCTGTCGCCTCTCTGGCTGATAAAGACCGCTTCGAGCCTGTCCCGCTGCCATTGCTCTCGCTGGGGCTTTTCCCCAGCAAGAGCTACAGCAGCGGGCAAGGACCGCCTGGGAAGGGGCTGCCTTTCCCCCTGCCGTCACTCTCGTTGGCAAGGGCGACGGCGGCAGGCCAGGATTAGGGGGGCAGCCTTTCCCCACCCTAGATACACCTTGGGTACCTCTGGTTTGCTAGTAAAGCTGAATTACTGTGTCACGAAATGATGCGTGCCAAAAATAGTATGTCACCGACATGGAAAGTTTGGAAAGCTCTGCAGTATACCATGCTGGCTCATACAACAGCAGAGTGAGCTCCTCAGAGGGGCAAGATTCGGCCCCCTCCCATCCTCTCCCCTCTGCAGAGTTAATGGGATCCAAACTGCTTTTGCAGTTTGCGCTCTGTTTGCAGCCATTCAAGGAAGCTGAGGACAAAGGGGGACAACTGGAAGGAGGAGAGAGAAACTGGGACATTCTAACAGCAGCTGAAAAAGTGGGATGGCAGGGGATTAATTAACAAATCAGGACAGTCTGGAGGATGTGGAAGTCCGGAGATGGAAAATTGGCCTGCGCTATTGGGGAGCAGTTGTGGGAACTGATTGCTATCTTAAGCCTGATTTCAGATGATTAGGGAGAGAAGATCATCTGAGCAGAACCCGGAAGAAGAAGGCCTGGGATGTCCCAGTCCATCATACAACAAAGGAAGCTGGCTGGAGGCCAGGGTCACACCTTTCTTGGCAACTTCTTGACGGACCGGCTCAAGAGCCTCCTCGGCATGCCAGCGCCACAAACTTTGGCGAGGCGTCGGGGAGGGCCAAACTAGTTCTGACTGGTCCGGGGCGGTCTAGGCAAGAGAGTTCACTCAGCAGTGGCTGGGACTTCCACCGGTGGCCTGGTTTAAGGTGCCCCTGCCCAACGGGTGACGTCAGAGACTCATCTGGGACTGGGAGGGATCCAGGAGGTCAATCGAGTCCAGCCCTCCTCCGGAAAAAGCAGGGGTGCCGCCTCCTACGTCAGATGTGTCCTCAGCAGATTCTTCTATTCTTGCTTAAGAACACAGTTCGGCGTGTTAGCTCCGGGCTCCTTCTCTGTGCTGACTCAGGGAACGTGTGTATGTCCCTGAAAGCAATGGATTCTGCCTTGCCAGCCACCCTTTTGTCTTCAGAAATAAGAAAGTGGCCACTGTTATTAATTTTTCTTCCATCCTAGGACGGGCAGTTTAAGGAATGGATTGTTGTTATTACTACTGCTACAAATTCAACTGAATTCAAAGTACAAAAGTAATTTCCACTCAATTAACACAGCTGGAAGAGAGCAGAGGGATGAAAGCTTGTCCTTCCCAGTAGATTCAGGCAAAAGCAAGCTGCCTCCCCTTCCCAAGTTGGGCACTCCTTCCTGCTAATAATTTTTGTCCTCTTGAGGATGTTCTGATATTGCTTGGCAGCGTGCATCCCAGTTTTTGACAATGAAAAGAAACGGGAAGGAGGAGGAAGAGGGGAAATTGAAGAGTAGTTGTTGTTATTGTTTAATAAACTCCCTGTAGTTGACAAGGTGCATCACCCAGAGCTTGGAAAAGGTTTTTTTTGGAGGGGGCATGAGAACTTCAGAGCTGTTGCTATGGCAATTACAGTGGAACCGTACTGCTATAATTGTGCAAGTGTGTAAGGACCTGTGAGCTTAGAAAAGTCCTGGGGTTTTTTTTGGAATACAACTCTTCCTCCCTCCCTCCCTCCCTCCCTTCCTTCTTTCCTTCCTTCTTCCCTTCCTTCCTCTCTTCCTCCCTCCCTCCCTTCCTTCTTTCCTTCCTTCCTTCCTTCTTTTCTTTCTTCCTAAAGTAACTTGCCAGCTTCTTGCTTTCCAGACATCCAGACAGGGCCCTCAGTTGTGTGCAGGGGCGATGACTTTGCAGAACAACTGTTGCTTGGCGCTGGGTTTCTGTAGCAATCAGGTGAGTGTTTGGATGCATATGAGTGTGTGTCTCTGTGTGTGCATGTATACATGAGTGCGACTCTGTGTTTGTCTTCTCAGACAGGCGGGGAGGTGGGGAAAGGTTAGCAAGACATGTGAAAATGATGTCACCCCTTGGAGTCAGCTGTATGTGCCTTTGGAGGTGGAGGAAAATTATGAAACCCAGCGAGTGCCCTGCCTTTTCCAGGAACAGATCTGCTTTGCGCTGCTGCTGCTTCTCCTACCTGTCTGGAACGGCCAAAAATACTCCTCCAAACCTATTCCCCTACTTCCCGCCTCTGTCCCACCACCGCCAGACTTTTCTATTCATCATCTCCTCTTTGTCAGAGGACAAAAAAAAAAAGAAATAAAAAAACAATCTAAAGATTTTGAAGAAATGAGAAGAGTTCCTGTTTCGGAATACAACTCCCAGAATCTCTGCTGGGTGGGGGAGGAGGATTCTGGGTGTCGTATTCCCCCAAAAGGGACTTTTCCAAACTCACAGGCCCTCTCGTGCTTACACAATGATAGCCCTGAGATTCCACTTGATTCATAAGTTCTAATATTTTATAGACGAAAACCAAGGCCATTTCTGCACTAGACTGTTATAGTGCTATGATTCCACTTTCAAGCTCCTATGGAATCCTGGGGTTTGCAGTTTAGGGAGGGGCCTCAAAGGCCCTCTCTCCTCAAAGGCCCCTCCCGAAACTGCACACCCCAGGATTCCATAGGGGCTTGAAAGTGGAATCATCACGCTATAACAGACTCGTGCAGAAATGGACTACCCTAAGGCAACCCTATCAAGGCGTTTTCTGGGCAAGAGATGATCGGAGGGGGTTTCAGGCTTCCTGTATTTGTCAGCGAGGCCAGCGAAGCTGAGTCCAGGAGGCTGCAGCGAAGTCACGTTAAACCTGAAAATTCAACCATGTTGTTGCCGGGAGCGGGTTAATGGCTCCCGTCTGCTTGGGGATTTGTCAGACCAGAGGCAAACAGTGAGCTCATTGTGTGTAAAGGCTCAGGTGAGTTGTTTACCTGCCAGGTTGGCTCCGCCAAGCTTTGGGGAGGGAAAAGAGGCAGCTCAGCTCCCCAAGCAGGGAGATGATGTCTCTTCCCTTGGCGGTAATTGGGACAGAGAACCCGAAACAGATGAAGAGAAGAGAGTGAAGCTCAGGCCGTTTCCGCACTAGACTGTTACAGTGCTATTATTCCACTTTCAACGTCCGATGGAATCCTGGGGCTTGCAGCTGAGGGAAGGGCTTTTAGAATTCTCAGCCAGAGAGCTCTTTGGCCTCAGGGAACGACAAACTCCAGAATTCCACAGGAGGCTGAAACTGGAATAATGGCACTATAACAGTGTAGTGTGGAAATGGCCTCACTTTTTGGTGGGGGGAAGGGGAGGAACTAGCTTGGAAGAGCATAAGCTTTCTGCCAACACAGAACTCCTCTTTTCTCCACCAGCCCTTGAAGAATTCTGTGCAACTCAAAACATTGCCACTTTTAATAAGCGATGCTTCAAATTATTAGATGGGGCAGCAGAGATGCCAACACAGGAAAAACTGTTCTGCATTTTGAACTGAGACTGATCTGAATTGGAACCAATCCCTCCTTGCAGGATCCATTCCAGACCTTGGAAAAGTTGCCCTTTTTTTTTTTTTTTGACAACAAACTCCCCAGCCAACAGAGTCACTGGCTAGCAGATTTTGGAGATTCTGATCCCACAAAAGTGATCTCCTCCCACAAGTGCTGTCATTCCAAATCTTATAATATAATCTTTTGGGTGCATTTCAGAGTTACCCTTTTCCAGTAGTGGCTGTTTTGCTGAAATGAGGGCGTAGGAAAAGATGTGCGAGAGACAGATTGAGAGAGAGAGAAAGAGGACAGACACACACACCATGTATGTACAGTTTACCCTCCACATTTGTGGGTTTAACATTCAGGGATTTGATTGATTGTGAGTTCCTCCAGCTCCTGCCCTTCCTACTCAAGGGCCTCTTTTCCGGGGGACCCTTTCCTCTCGGTGGCTCTGATCAGGCCACAAAGCCCTTTAAAAGCCCCTCTCTGGTCCTGCTCCTCCTCCACCGGCAGCTGCTTGGCCAGCTGAGGCCGGACCGCAGCCGAATTTCTCAGTGCCACGAACCCTCTCCCGACGTCCCCTCAAACTCCCAAGGAGCGAGAGGAAGCCCAGGGCTGCTCCAGCCTTCCATTCCATTTCGCCTACAAAATGGTTCATTTCCCCTACTCCCTGCTTTGCACAAGTTCGGATGTCATCTTTTATTCCTTGTAGGTGCAGAACAAATAACCAGCCACCACCTACAAAGGAGACTGCCAGTCGCATCTCTGGGTGACTAACCGCTCGCTTCCTCCACCTCTGGGGGTGGGAAAGGGGAGGCCGGGTAGCCTTGCCTCAACTTCAGACGGTGTTGCATCACTGAAACTGGCTTGATGTGGAAGTGGCATTAGCCACTTGCCAAAGGGGATGTCCGTTGCCACCTTGCGCTGGCCATCTGGAAGCATGCCAGATCAGGCACTCTCAGAGAGCGGGCAGTTCTTACTTTTATACCGCACAGAAAGCCAGGACGGGGTGTTTAGCCCGCCCTCTACATTTTTGGGTTTGACTTTCACGGATTTGATTATCTGCAAGTTTCTCCAACCCCTGCTCCCTCCCTACGTCAGGTGCGTCTTTTCCAGGGGGAACCTTCCCTCTCAGCAGCTTCGATCAGGCCATGCAGTCCTTTAAAAATCCCCCTCTCGGGATCCTTTTCCTCCAGCTAAGGATAGCTTGCAGCCCAGTTTCTCAGCACCACAAACCTTGTCCTGATGCCCCACACACACACACACTCAAGGAAAGAGATGGGCAAGAGAGAGGAAGTCTAGGGCCACCATGCTGAGCCGCCCCATTTCCTTCTCCTTTCTCTGATCTGCTTTGGACCCCAGGTGCCCACTCTGCCCACCATGCCTCATCCCCCTTTCCACAGACACACACACACAGACATTTTGATATTTGCAATTTTCCCACTTTTGCAAGGGTCTTGCTTCCCTAACCCTAGAGAACGTGGAGGGTCAACTGTAGGTGCATGAGACCAGACGGATTGGAATTCAGAAATGCACGTGGCCTCAGCGATCAGGCGTTTGAACCTGACACGTGTGAGGAGAACTGCACAGAGCGGGCAAATGTGCCTTTCGTTGTCAGCTCTGGTATCCCAAAAGGGGAAATCCCCCGATGAGAACATGAGTTGCTGTTTGAGCAATGCAAGTGATCTTGAAGGGAGAAAAGGCAGTGAAAAGGGGGGAGGCAAGGGTTCTTGTTTTCTTACCAGGTCAGATTGGGAACACAAAAGACCCTGAGCAAATATTTGGGACTGCCGGGCTTTAAAAAAATTAGGCGAGCAGCATGGGGAGATAACAATCTAGTGTGTGCAATTATACCTGGGGTAGAGGAAGAGTATAGGGAGATGTTTACCACTGTTATCTTGCTCTGCCATATCCAATGGTGGTCGCTCATAGAGCTGAATGGAAAAGAATTCAGGGTAAAGAAAAGGAAGGACTTCATCACCATGCCTGCTGGCATTGCGCAGGTGCAAACCGGGACTCATGGCCACAAGATGGTCAAGACAGCTAAGGCGAGAAAGAAAGGAGAGGTTGCTGTAGTTTGCTTTTGCCCAAATCTACTGGGAATGGTAAGATTTCTCTCCTCTCCTCTTGCTGAGTTAATTGAATGCAAACTACTTTTGTATTTTGAACTCAGGCTTGTTGCAAGCTGAGCAGGAATGGGGAACATGGGAGGAGGAGAAGAAAAAACCAGGACATTTTAAAAACAGCTGAAAAAGTGGGATGGCAGAAGATTACTTGGGACTGTCTTTGCCCAGTTAGGATGGTTGGATGGTATGAAACTGTGGTGAGAAAGGCAGGAGCTGGTTGAATTATTCTTTCCATTCGTCCAAACTCAGGCTTACTCAGAGGTGTTCTGCTCCTCCCTCTAGAAAGTGGGACGAGGAGAGAGAAACTGGGACATTCTCAAAACAGCTGAGCATCGGGATGTCAGAGGATTAACATCAAAGTAGGACAGTCGGAGGGTATGAAAGAGGCTCAAATAAATAGCAGTCTTCGTGGTCCAATAATGTAAATAGTTTGATTCTATTTTAATACTCACTTTTTGTATGTCCCTAATTGTATTTTTTATTTAATTGTGAGCTGCTTTGAGTCCCAATTTTGAGAATAAAAAGCAGGATATAAATATAACAATGACAACATCAGCAGCAACTACCACCCTTCCTCCTGGGCTTGTTTCTTGGCCTTTGGCCAAGAACCTCAGTTATTGAATGAAAGAAATGGGCTTGCTTAAAAAATATGCATGCACCCCCCTCTTCACACATAGGCCATTTCTGCACTGCACCGTTCTAGTGCTATTATTTCACTTTCAACATTCTGTGGAATGCTGGAGTCTGTAGTTTACTGAGGCCCGAGAGCTCTCTGGCTGAGAATTTTAAATGCCCCTCCCTAAACTGCAAACCCCGGGGTTCCACAGGATGTTGAAAATGGAATAATAGCACTAGAACAATGTACTGTGGAATACCGTGTCCAGTTCTGGCACCTCAGTTCAGGAACGATATGGACAAGCTGGAGCAGGTCCAGAGGAGGGCGACCAAAATGGTGAAGAGTCTGGAAGCCATGAAGCCCTACGAGGAGCGGCTTAGGGAGCTGGGGATGACTAGTCTGCAGAAGAGAAGGTTAAGAAAAAGGGACATGATAGCCATGTTTAAATATTTGAAGGGATGTCATGTCGAGGAGGGAGCGGGCTTGTTTTCTGCTGCTCCAGAGACTAGGACAAGGAGCAGTGGATTCAAGCTGCAGGAAAGGAGAGTCCACTTGAACCTCAGGAAGAACTTCCTAACGGTCAGAGCTGTCCAGCAATGGAATCTGCTGCCTTAGTGGAGTGTGGTGGAGTCTCCTCCTTCTTTGGAGGTTTTTAAGCAGAGGCTGGATGGCCACCTGTTGGGAGCGCTTTGATGGGTGTTCCTGAACAGCAGGGGGTTGGACTGGATGGCCCCTGGGGTCTCTTCCAACTCTATGATTCTATGATTCTAGGGTGGAAGTGGCCATAGACGCACGCAAATTGTGTACATTCACACCCACCCAAACACAGAGAGAAGAGACGGTCGAAGGGTTTTGGCCTGTAACAAAGATCCCCTGGTGTGTGCAAGTGTGCGTGGTGCAGAATGGAGGAAGGAGAAGAGACGAAGAGAGGGAACTGGTTCTTCAAGTCGGGCACCACCGAGACTCCTAAATAGGACAGGCTGCGTTATGTCATGGGGCGATTACCACCTTGTCGTCCGTTTGGGCACACCAAAGCCTTACCTGCTTCGGGTTGCTAAGCTACCGGAAGCTCAGCGCCTGAGAGTCCCCATCGGTGAAGGGATAGGGAGCCAGCGAGGACCGGTTTTTCGAGAGCGCGGCATAATTCCCCCGGGGGAGAGTCAATATTGATTACGTGGAAAATCGCTCCGCCGGCAGCCGAGCACAGAAGCGCTTTAACCGAAAGACACACTCGGCGCACACGTAGGCAGCCGGGTGCCCAGATGGGTCCAGGCGAGTTTTCCCAAAGGAGGGAGGCTGCCACAAGAACATCCCAGCTCACGCAGAAGTGTTCCAGGCACACGAACCCATTGACCCAGCCTTTCCAGAACCACAACAGTTTGCCCGGGTGGTTGTCAATAGTCTGGGATTCCGCCTATCGCCTGGAATAGGAAAAGAGAGTTGGTTCCCAACCCCAAAGAGTCTGGCACCTCTATCTTTTTCTAGAATTGAAAACATCGTACTTCTAGTCCTCGTGTGCTCTAGTCCTTCAATCACTGAAAACTGAATTCAATGTGCAGCAGTAGTACGTTGCAGTCCGTGGACTCAATTCTTTCGTTTTGAGAATTTAATCGCTTTGTAACTTTTTTTATTTTGTGAATGTTTGACTTTAAAAAAAATCTGTTATAAGCCACCTTGAGGCCCAAACTGGGGAAAGGGGAGTTATAAATGGGTATAGCAAGAACAATAACTGTGCAGAAGGGAGAGGAGGGGAGGGGACAGAAACTCTTCCTTCCCAGTAGGCTCAGGCAAAAGCAAGCTCCTGCAGCTGCTCCTAGTTTATCTTTTTTTTCCCCTCATTCGTAACTTTGGCCATCTTGAGCGCACTCTGACGTTGGTCAGCTGCATGTTTTCCAGTTTGCGTCTGTGAAATGTTGGAGGCTGTGCAATCTGTCTCGACCGATTCCTTGCAGAGGGATTTTGAAATTCGGCGGGGAGTCACAGACGGCCCACCGGGATGCAACTAATCGATTCAGCCTGTTGAGCAGCTAACAACTGTCGAGAACAGGAAACCCAGAATCCGTATTCACACGGCAGGCGACAAATGAGACCTCTTTTATGCCACACCAAATGAGGCGGGCAAGGCCCCTAGCAGAAGTGATGCGATCCCCAGACCTGAGGAACTGAGGAGGTGACACCACGTCCCCACCCACAAAACCCAAAGGACACGATTCTGTGTGGAACGCGCTGGAGACACTGCGTGGGCAAACCCACATTTCCCCTCCAAGCTCTGCAGTCATCTCCAGCTACAGCCGCCGAGGGATTCACTTCGCTTCTGAAACTGCCGGTGATCTCTTGCGTCCTAGGAATGGGCCAGAAGCAAAGTGAGTCACTGGCTGAGCCAGACGCTCTGCCTCCAGGACTGGCCACCCCTGCGAGGAAGGCGGGTTGCCTTGGTGGGGAGAAACCACACAGGCTCTGCTCTCCTTGCCTTTTGAGATGTTATCAGCTCATTAACCAGGACACCATAATATTAAGATTATAATATAAATTAATAATTAACAGCATGCATTGCCACGCAGTCAAACCAGACTTTCTGGGTGCATTCGCCATAACCAAAGATCAAAGTGAAGGTCGGAGGCACAATGCAAAGGCACAGAATGCCACCTCAGACGTCAGAGTTTTCAACAAGGACAAATTCTATATTTTATTGTCTGGATCTATTTTCTCATTTTTATATTAAAAAAAATTGGATAGTAAATAAAAGCCCACGGTTACTGCTGTGTGGCTGTGTGCTTTCTTTCAGGTTTTCTTTGATTTATGATGACTATGGGGCAAGCCTATAATGGGGTTTTCTTGGCAAGATTTCTTCAAAGGGAGTTTGCCTCTGAGGCTGAGAGAGTATAACCTGCTCAAGGTCATCTAATGGGTTTTCATGGTCAGAGATTTGAACCCAGTCTCCCAAAGTCTTTGTCCAACATGGAAATTGCTATGCCATGTTTGGTCTTGCGTTTTTCTTGGGAAAATTGCTTCAGGGGAGGTTTGCCATGGTCTTCCTCTGAAGCTGAGAGAGTGTGACCTGCCCAAGGTCACCCAGTGGGTTTTTATGGCTGAGTAGGGATTCCAGTCCTGGCCTCCCAGAGCCCGAGTCCAAAACTCAGACCGTTATACCATGCTGGATCCTACAATTACAGCTAGAAGTTTTAAAATATTTTTTTAGAAAAGGGAAATAAAAATGCTTTAACCTTCAAGACCACAATATGGGTGCCGGGGAAGGCATCTAGCCATGCTGGGCAGGGTGGTAGAGCTGGAAAGGCCCTGATCTCGGTTGTTGCTTGTTCCACATCATTCCATGAGCAATTTCCCCCGTCCTGATAAGAGCCTCAGAAAATTGGCCTTAGGGCCTGGCTTGGTTTATGTCTTAGGCAGGCCACCCTACACGTAACTTGCCCCCCGCAAGCCATTGAGGGATCGCAGAGTTCTCAACCCCAGCACTCTGGATTGGACCTTGGAGGGGAATTGCCCCCTTGGGCCAGCAATTTCAAAGGGCTCGGTGGCCACTCCAAATCGCCAGCATCCTACAGCGTAGCCCTGCAGGTTAAATAGATAATTTTGCAAACCCTAATCTGGACGAACCATGATTTCCAAACCCTTTTAAAGACTGTCTCTCACTCAGGGCATCCAATTGAAGGTTATCAGAGAGGCTGAATAGCCATACCTCATTATCTCTTTCCACGCGGTCCCAGTTTTAGCCTCAAGCTCGTCCCTTAAAAATCGATTTGCAATCAGAGAGCCCACTCAAAACCATTTGCACACCCAAAACCAGGGCCATGGCGATGCCCACCTCACTGGCGAATTTGTGCCAGGTTTTAGTCCAAACTTTGATGGAGCTATCCAAGGTACTGATTTGGGAGGAAGAAGGTTTGGCAGCCTTGGATAGTGTCTGCTTCCAAAAGTATCTAAGGGTAGAATAATTCCCCCCCCCCCATTTTCTCCTTTTCCTTACAGTTTGGTAGAGAGTGGGGTCACAGTCCTTTTGCGCTGTTATCGTTTAGTAGCATCTTAGTGAGTTAGTATGTTTAGCATTTATTGTTTTAGCAAGAGGTTTGACCTTTTGTTTAATTTTAGTTTATGTTAAAAACATCAGTTGGAGTTTATGTTATTTTGAGGAAAAAATAATTATAAATAAACATTAAGATGAAGAAGATCATCATCGAGAGTAATAAGATTGGCTGAAATCCACTTGGTTGGTTCCAGCTAGAGCAGAGCCATTAAATCAATTGTTGAAATGGTGAGTCAACGCATTTATGTTATTAATTGCTATCAGCTTGACGTTGACTTATGGCTACCCTATGGATGAGAGACTTCAAGTCACCCTGTTATTAACAGCCCTGTTCAAGGCCATTTCCGCACTAGACTGTTATAGCGCTATTATTCCACTTGCAACATCCTATGGAATCCTGGGGTTTGCAGTTTCGGGAGGGGCCGGCTGGCCCCTCCCGAAACTGCAAACCCCAGGATTCCATAGGATGTTGGAAGTGGAATAATAGTGCTATAACAGTCTAGTGCGGAAATGGCCCTAGTCTTGCAGATTCAGAACTGTGGCTTCGATTGAGTTGCTCCATCTGTAATGGGATCTTCCTCTTTCCTTACTGCCTTCTACCTCGCCAAGCATTATTGCCTTTTCTGGGGAGTCCCGTCTTCTCACGATACGGCCAAAGCACGACAGCCTCAGTTTAGTCATCTTGGCTTCTAGGGAGAGTTCAGGCTGATTTGCTCTGCAATCCGTGCGTTCGTCCTTTTCGTGGCCCAACACGTCCGCAGGCCTCTTCTCCAGCACCACATTTCAAAGGAATTGATTTTTCTCCCCATCGTCTTTCTTCATGGCCCAGCTTTCACCACCATACCTAGAAATTGGAAAAACAGTGGCATGGACAATCCTAACTTAAGCAGAGTCAGGTCAGTCTAATTGTTTGGTTGAGTCTACTGATAATACGACGCTCTTTCAATCCCTAAACGATATAGTTGCAGCGAACCCCTCTGGCGTTGATGTTCAGAGAATGAAGAATGCATTTTTTAAGCTTCTAATTAGCTGGACAGGCCTGAACCGGGATGCTTTCGCCTCCAGAAAAAGAGGTGACTTCTGAGAAGGAGAAAGGAAGGAGTAAGTTGGACAGAAACGAAAGGAGAGGAAGGAGGACAGGGGTCTGTTCCCGTCCTCTTCCAGGCCTGCTCGATCATTTCCCAGAGCCAAGGCCCCCGAAACGAGATACCAGGCTGGTTTGGGGAGGTGTCTGGCCGTGCCAAGAATCTGATCCTTTGCCAGGAAGCGGCGACGCCGGAGAGGAAAAGGTGGAGCACGGGTGGTTGCTAAGCGGAGCACAAAGAGTTGTTTTCGTCTTCTGGGGAAACCCCTGGCAAGGCGCTGCAGTGTGGCGGTGTGTGCACTTAGCGAAGCGGCTGGAAATACCCCTCCTGGGGGGAGGAGGAGGAGGGATGGAGGATGGCGGACCGATGGGCCAAGCCCAGGGGTGGGAGGCCTCTTACGTTCAGTCTGGTGTCAAGGGAGCGGGGATGTTTGGAAGGGAAATGCCAGATGGACGTCTAGCAGTGCACATCTGGAGGGGCCTGGGTTGGAGGGGAAGGGAGGGGAAAAGAAATCCCACCAGCTCCTGCCTTTCTTGCAGTTTAGCAGTTTGAGTGTTGGACTAGGGCCACTTCCGCACTGGACTGTTATAGCGCTTTGATTCCGCATTCAACATCCTATGGAATCCTGGGGTTTGCAGTTCCGGGAGGGGCCAGCTGGCCCCTCCCGGAGCTGCAAACCCCAGGATTCCATAGGATGTTGAATGCGGAATCAAAGCGCTATAACAGTCCAGTGCGGAAATGGCCTAGGACACTGGGAAACCAGGGTTCAAATCCCTACTTGGCCATGGAGGCCCACCTTGCGTAAGCCACACTCTCTCAGCTGCAGAGGGAGCCAAGGGCAGCCCCTCCCTTTGAACAAATCTTGCCACGAAAACCCAGTGATATGTTCACTTTAGGATCGCCGTGAGCCGGAAACAACTTGAAGGCACACCGAAAACGGTGATTTATGTCATTCCCATTGATTCAGGAAGTCTACTGTGGCCGGACTACAAAATAGGACTACCGGTTGTGACCCTAAAGGCCGAGTTCATGGAATCATAGGCTGGAAGGGACCTCGAGGGGCGTCTAGTCCAACCCCTTGGCACACAGGAATACACGGATGAATGATGTCTGTCCAAGCTTTGTTGAAAAAAAGAAGGAGTTTGCTAACCCCTTCCGCCCCCGAGCAGCTCTTGCGGTCAAGAAGCCCTTCTTTATGTTACGGCAGAAGCTACGCCTGGAAATTCCAGGGCACCTGGGTCGTCGGCATTGTGGCGAACGAGGCCGACTCGGGTTCCGCCCCCGGCGCCCTTTAAACAGCCCAGCTGGCCCTGAGAAGGCGTGAGCGAGAGACCCAACGAAACAAACTCTTCCATGTGGCTCTCAGCTGATGCCCCTGCCATGTTTCTAAAGATAGGAGAGGGCTTGTTTGCTCAGCGTTTACACATTGACAGAGCCCTCGGCTTACACCGCGACGCAACCGGCTGTAAAGTTGTGAGTAAGCCTTACGTCGCTGACGTGCCGGCGATCGCCCCGGTTATTCACCGTCTGGTTCTGTCTAATCGGCAGGCATCAGCCGTCGTCTTGCCCACTCGGGGCCTCGTGCTGTCCGCCACATCTTAACCTCAAGCCGGCTCTGGGGTGGGGCAGAACTAGGAAGAAACATATTGAAAAAAATAGGAATTGGGGAGGCCGCCTGAATTTGCAGGACTGCACCTCCCATCAGCCTGAGCTAGCATAGCTAATGATGAGGAATGCTGGAAGCTGCAGTCCCACATATTAAATGGCTGGCTTAATCATTGGTATGTTTGGGATACACAGAACTAGAGTAAAGCATACTGCCCAACGTCTCACAGAAGAAAACTGGGACGCGGGGGCCAAGTGACGTCTGAGTACAGTTAAGGCAGCGAAAGTTCTTCATGAAGAAGAAAAGACAAGCTAGGAGAGGCTGTGAGCAGTCTGCTTTTGCCTGAGCCTTCTGGGAAGGGCAAGAATGTCTCCTCTCCTTTCCCCTCTTTTCTTCTCTGTGAACTGGGTGGAAACTACTTTTGCTCGTCAAACTCAGGCCATTTCCACACTACACTGTTATCATGCTATTATTCCCCTTTCAACATCCCAGGGAATTCTGGGGTTTGCAGTTTAAGGTGGGGCATTGAGAATGCTCAGCCAGACAGCTCTTCGGCCTCAGTAAACTACAAACCCCAGAATTCCATAGGAGGATTGAAAGTGGAATAATAGCACTGTAACAGGGTAGTGTGGAAACGGCCTCGGTCTGCAACAATTGCAGTAAGCTGAGGACAAGGGATGAAGGTTGGAGGAAGGCAAAGAAACCAGGACATTTTAAAAGCAGCTGAGAAACTGGGACAGCAAAGCATTAATTGGGACTCTCCCAGCCAAACTGGGCCAGTTGGAGGGTACGTAATGTGGCGATAAAACACTAGGGCAGGATTACCATAAGTTGGGTCAAGTCGAAGGCACATAGCAATTACAAAGTGGTTAAAGCAGGAGTGTCCAGAGCTTGGTCTACCTTTTTTGTTTTGGCTATTTATTTATTTATTCCTTTTTAACATGGATGTACATAAAAAAATATTCCAACAATTAATGCAAAATAATCACACAACCAGCAAATTAATTTTCCCAATAAGTATAATGTTGCTTTAACTTTTCCCTCCCTCCCTCCCTCCCTCCCACCCCCAGTCTCCCAAGGAATAAAGTCAATTTTTATTTAAAACCTCTTTCCGCAAATGTGTAGAATTATATGAAGTGTATCTTTTATAATTTACAAATTGGGCCCCTCCAAGCACCCCCCCCCGCCGGGCTGCACCAAAAATGACATCATAGCCCTTCCTGTTGTCATTTTTAGCTGTTTTTCAGCCCCAGATAGGTTGTTTCTGGAGTGTTAGAGACAGGAGGGAGGGGGATGAATGGAGCTGAAGCATCATGTTTAGTTGGCCATTTGGGTTTAGTCCCAATCTTTTTTTAAAAAATGGGGGTTCAGATGCGGTTTGTGGGCTGTGCTGGTCCATAGGCTTCCCCCACCCCTGGCTTAGAGTGTTGGACTGAAACCTGGGAGATCAAGTTCCTAGTCCTTACCGTTCCCTTGCAATGACCTACCTCGCAGGGTCAACGTAAGACATGGCTGGGGAGGCAGAGGATGATGTTTTGGAGAAAAAGGTGGTGGTGTAAAAGGAAAGGGATACCAACGAAGCAATATTTGAACAAGATAATGCCATGTGCCGTCACTCGCCCTTGGGTCGGGATGCACCATCGATCAAAATAAACAAACGAGATAAACCGCAGCCTGAACTTGGCCTGGGATTTCTGGGAACTCGAGGGGTGGAGGATTCTGGGAAGACAGGGGCCCGGCTGTTGGGTTTGGCCAGAGCCCGAAGCGCCGGTGGAGCGAGATTCTGGGAAGTGAAAGGGGCCCCGCCGTGAGAGGGGAAACGGCTTCTCTCGGTTCCTCTGCTAACCTGGAGTCACTTCTCCTTTGGGCCGGTTGCATAAGGACCGTAGCATGTCAACGCAGAGAACCGGGCATGTGGGACGGGGGGTGGTGGGGAGGGACTCTCTCACAGAGAGTTTGTTGACTTCCTCCTTCAGCCCGTGAGGAAGCCGTTTCTGCGCAAAGGAAATTGCGCCGGTCCACGCCAGCACCGACGGCAGCAGCGTGAGCTGCTTTCGAACTCTGGGCGGCGTAATCGCCGGCGCCCCATCCTTCGAAACCGTCACCGGCCTCGGCCCCTAAAAGTGAGGAGCAAAAGCTCGGAGGCAGAGGCACCGTGAAGGTCTTGGCTTTCAAGTCGCGCGGGGGTCTCGGGCTCGAGTTTTGGAAGTGTGGCTACCTCGAGAAAGGCCGTGGGGCCCTGTGGCTGAAAGGGCACAACGCCCGCCGCACGGGTTGTCGTGGGTCAGCCCACGCGGGGCATGGAGTGGGGCCCAGTGCTGGCATGCCCTTCCCCTGGCCTGATTTGGCCGGGGCAGCCCTGATTACTCCTCAGCCGTCCCACCTTTGCAGCGGTTTTTAAAACGTTCCCATTTCTCTCTCCTCCTCCCATGTTCCCCCTCGGTCGCCTGCTTGCTTCCATGGCCGCACGGCGAGTGCAAAGTGCAAAAAGTTGTTTGCACCCCTTTAACTCAGCAGAGGGGAGAGGAGGGGTAATATCTTGGCCATTTCCGCACAAGCCTGTTAGACGCGACGATTCCACTTTCAACCTCCTATGGAATCCTGGGGTTTGCAGTTTCGGGAGGGACCGACCGGCCCCTCCCGAAACTGCAAACCCCAGGATTCCATAGGAGGTTGAAAGTGGAATCGTCGCGCTCTAACGGGCTTGTGCAGAAATGGCCCTTGTCCTTCCCAGTGAGCTCAGGTGAAAGCAAACTGCTGCCGCCTCTCCTAGCTTGTGTGCACTTCCTCACTCATAACCTTTGCCATCTCGACTATACTCTGATTTTCCTTTGCTGCGTGTACCCCTGTTTTCACCTGTGAAATATTGGAGAGTACACGCCAGGCCCTCAACTTCCACGTTTGCAGATCCTTAGGCGGCCCCTGTGGACCACCGGCTTGGAGCAAAAGAGTGTTTGGAGTTACGGATGAAGACCAGCGGAATGGGCAGCCTGCGCATTTTGTCCCTGCCAGCGCAGAACCTCTGGAGAGTCTGACGGGGTCCGTGGCCGTTCAAGTGCCGTCAAAGCCCTAAAACGTTCCAGCGTAGACACACCGGGCATCCCTTTGTGCTGAAACAGGGCGCCGTGGCTGTCGCTTTGAAGCGGCGTTCGAGAGAGGCTTCCCGTCACAAGGCAGGAGGCTCAAACGCGTCGACACGAACGCATAGGCACACATGCGTCTATGCGACCTCCCTGCCTCCCACTGCCTGGGTTTTGGTTTCCATCAAAACACACACAACCAGCCCCCAGATCCGACCCTGGGACAGGTTCCTGAACAGCCCCGTCACTGCCTAACCCTCCCGCCGCGCGGGACAGGATGAGTCAGTGCCCAAAATGTCTTAACGGCCAAGCAGCTGTGGTGTTTTCCCAGCCGGGTGGGCTGCGGGCGTGGGAAGCTGCCATTTCACATCGCTGCTGGGAGGGGAACCAGGTCAAGACGGGGCTTAGACAACGGCTGGCAGTGTCTTCCCCCCTGCCTGCCCCACACATAATGCTCTAATTGCTCCCACTTCTCTGCCACGGCCTCGCTTTGGTAACCTTGGGCCAGTCCCTTATCCTCCAAACTCTCCCAATTTGGCCGCGGCAGCTCAACCTGAGTAATTGGTTGGTTATTACCTTTAAAGGCCGGCCTGGTTTGGGTCCAAGTTACCTGCAGGATTGCCTCCCCGCATACAATCCACCTGTATACTCAGGTCCTCTGCAGGCCATTTACTTCAACCACCCAGGACTAGCAACAGTGATCTAGAAGACCTTGGTTATTTCCGCACGAGATAGTTATAGCGCTATGATTCCACTATCAACATCCCATGGAATCCTGGGGTTTGCAGTTTCCCCTCCCGAAACTGCAAACCCCAGGATTCCATAGGATGTTGATAGTGGAATCATAGCGCTATAACTGTCTCGTCCGGAAATGGCCCTTCTCATCAGCTGCCCCTAGACTGTGGAATGACCTGCTGGAAGAGATGCATTTTTAATTGCATTTAAATTTAGCTTGTACCCTGTCTCAAGCCGTGGGGAAAGGCAGGCAACAAATAAAATTTATTGTTGTTGTTGTTATTCAGCTGCTTTTAAACATTCCCGGTTTCCTTCTCCTCTACATTTCGAATGTAGTTCAGCGGAGAATTCTGAGGGTGTGACAACCCTCCTTGGAAGAAATCTTGCCAAGAAAACTTTATGAAAGGCAGCATAGTATAGTGGTTTGAGTGTGGGGCTAGAACTCTGGGAGACCAGAGTTCAAATCATCACTCAGCCACCGGGTGACCTTGGGAAAGGCACACTTTCTCAGCCTCAAAGGAAGGCTCGGACTCCCTAGCCGTAGGTTGGAGTTGACTCCAAGGCCTGTACCGACATCCCTAGGCCTTGATGCTATAGAAACTGGACAATAATAACAACAAAAATGGGGGATTTTCACAGCTGGGGGAACAACTTCTCTGGATTGTATATATTCGACGTTTTTGTGGCCTTCCTCCTTTTCCTATTGTGCAGCTGGTCTCTGCAGGGTTAGCTTTGTGTGATTATTTCTTTTTTTCGCAGAAAAAGAATAATCTCCTTAGGTCTTTGTGTGGGTGCGTTGTTTTTTTTTTAAATAGAAACATCCCATTTTTGTGTGCATTTCTGAAACAGCATACAGTATTGCCACACATCTACCCACCGCTGAAAGCATGCTTCTACGTGCATTTTTGAACGCGCCGTTTAAAAATAGGCGCTCTTTGTCAGACGTGCTTTTTCCCAACATCCTGGAATGTTTATGCTTCTGAATGCGAAGTGTGTCTAGTCCGTGGTCATTTCCAGAGATTACTGACTGGAGAAATCTGGAAAGAAAGGAAGTCGGGCATCAGATAGAACAGCTTCTTCCCACATCTCTGTTGCAAACCCTCCAATTATCTCAATTTGGTAAAGACTGTCCCGATTGATCCAACTTTCTCAGTTGTTTTTAAAATGTCCCAGTTTCTTTCTTCTCCTCCTTTGTCCTCAGCTTACTTCAACTACTATTCCCATTTCCGCACTAGCCTGTTATAGCGCTATTATTCCACTTGTAACAAACTGCAAACCCCAGGATTCCATGGGATGTTGCAAGTGGAATAATAGCGTTATAACAGTCTAGTGTGGAAATGGCCTGTGTTGAAGTATGTTTATAATTAACTCAGCAAGGAGAAGCGGAGAGGAGAGGACAAAACCTTGCCCTTCCCAGCAAGCTCAGGCAAAAGCAAATTCCTGCAGCCTTTCCTAGCTTGTGTCTTCCTCCTCACTCATAACTGTTGCCATCTTGACCACACTCTGATGTTGCTCGTTCACATGTCTCCCAGTTTTCGTCTCTGAAGTGTTGGAGGTTATGGGATCACAAGTCCCCAAATTCCCCAGCGAGGATGTCTGGGAGTTGTACTCCAAAAAAGCAGCCTTCCTAAGCTGCTGTTGTTGTGTGCCTTCAAGTCATTTCTGACTTATGGCAACACTAAGGCAAACCTACCACAAGGTTTTCTTGGGCTGAGAGTGTGTGACACGCCCAAGGTCATCCGTTGGGCTCCCATGGCCGAGTGGGGAATTAAACCCTGACCTCTAGGGTTGTAGTTCATTGCTCAAACCATGATGCCATGCCGGCTCTCAAAACTTGGTTGTTGTGTGCCTTCCAGTACATTCCAACTTATGGTGACCTTAAGGTGAGCCTATCACAGGGTTTTCTGGGGGCTGAGAGTGTGTGACACCCCCAAAGTCACCCGGTGGGTTTCCATGGCTGAGTGGGGAGTCAAACTTTGGTCTCCAGGTTTGTAGTATGTTGTTGTGAGCCTTCAAGTTGTGTCTGACTTATGGTGACCCTAAAGTGAACCAGTCGCAGGGTTTCCTGGGGCTGAGAGTCTGTGACACCCCCAAGGTTACCCAGTGGTTTTCCATGGCCGAGCAGGGAATCAAACCCGGGTCTCCAGGATCATAGTCCAGTGCCCAAGTTGGTGCACCACACTGTGGTCTAATTCAATTAGCAAAGTAGAAGCTTTCCTGGGTGTGACTTCTTTAACAGAAAATTTAGCTCCAGAGGCAGGTATATCATGGGATTGCTTCCCACACCACAAAAAAGAGGAACAACGTGTTGCAGCAAACTTTTTCTTCAACATTAACAATATGCACACGTGAAATGAAGCGACCAGGTCAAGCAAGCCTTTATAGGTCAAGAAAAACCCTTTGGACCTGCAAGAGACCACCTGAAGGCTTCTTCTGAAATGTACCCAGGGATGATTTTTTTTTCCTCCTTTCACCTACTGCTAATTTTTAATATCATTTCCAATTTGATGGCCGGGAGCACAGAGGTATGAGAAACAGCATACATGGCTTTTTTGCTCGAGATGTATTAATTGTCAGCAAGTCACGTTCTTGCTGAGACAGCAGTGGGTTGTGTGTACAGTAACGGGATGTGTGTGCACGCGTGACAATGTGTGGAGGGGAGGTGTTGACTCATCTCCACACTTCTCAAGAACCAAACAAAGCCCCGTGAACCTGGAGAAGGTAAACAACCGGGACAGGGGTGTGCATGTGACTCATAAGGAGAGATCCTCATCACAAATGTCAGGGCTGCCCTGTTTTGCTTCTGCAGGCCACGATTTGCAAAGTAGGTAGTTTTCGGTTTAGTTTAAAAGCAGAGGAAGGAGAAACCAAGATAGCAGCCGCTGGGGCTCATTTCCAAAACAAGAGACCCGTGCCTTCCTGGAAACGGCACCCTTTACTGGTACCTGGCAGGCGGGGTGGGTTGGTTAGTGGTGAAGGAAAAAGCACTTGGCACGTGCTCAGGGATGCCTGGTTCTCAGTAGATGTTCTGTAGCTCAGCCTTAGAACTGGAAGCAGGTTAATAACGTTAATAATGTTTCTGATTTTTAGCATCAGGGTGGATGAGGGTTCGATTCAGTCCAAGGCCATTTCCGCACTACACTCTTACAGCGCGATTATTCCAGTTTCAAAATCCGAATCCTGGGGTTTGCAGTTTAGGGAGGGGCCGCAAAAGAGCCAAAGAGCTGTCTGGCTGAGAATTCTAAGTGCCTCTCCCTAAACTGCAAACCCCAGGATTACACAGGATGTTGAAAGTGGAATAATAGAGCTATAACAGTCTAGTGCGGAAATGGCCTTAGAGGGTATCCTATCCACTCTGCTTGAATTTTTTTTTTAAAAGGTAGATCTAGAACATCTACTGGTTACTCATCAGGACTCTGCACATGGCCAGAGGGCTGATTATGTGCATATTCCTCCCTCTGTTGCAATGCAGGCAGGCCCACGGTGCCCTGGGTTAAGCCTGGCTGGATTTTTTGTTAATGTTTTCTTTTTTTTACCCAGTTGGGTTCCAGTAAGTAAGGAGGACACTGGTGGCAATACAAGGCCGACGGGTTCTTTCCCTTCTGTGTTTCCTGATTAGCAAAAGGAAGAAAGCTCTGGTGATGAATCAGTGGAGATCTGATTGCAGGATGTGTCAGCTGCCGGAGAAACAGAGACAGGTTTTTATTAATCTGAACCCAATGCCCTCGTTATGTAACCGCAGCCAACAGCGACAATGGTAATTAGACTTTTTTTTAATAGCAAGCTATTAGTAATAATAGTACCGTTTAATAATACAAACCAAGACAGCCGCTTCCAGTTCTAGGAAGGCGATGGCTTTTGCTAAAGTTGTGGCTCATGCATGCGTATGTGCTTTAGCCCTGGTGGTTCATTTATCTCCCTTTAAAACCAAACCAAACCAACAAAAAATAGTTTACTTCTCATTCCGAGACAAAATACCAACACAAAATGATAAACACCCATGAGACATGGTGAAATAGCTCACTGTGGGTCTTGCTGTTTAGGTCTGTTAGCCTCGGGATGGAGAAATATGCTCAGAGGCACTCTTGCCGTTTGGGTGACAGTGTCTGTGGCCAGGTTTGATAATGGTGCGGCTCTGGCAGCCTGGGGAGAGGAGGGCTTTTAAGGCTGGGGGTGGGAAACCTGAGTATCTCCTGGTGGACTACAGATCCCATCAGTCTCAGCTAGCAGAGGCAATGGTGAGGAACGCTGGGAGGCTGTAGTTCAGGAACTACTGGAAGACCACACAGTTCCTACCCATTTTAAAGACTATAAGCTGGAAAAGGGAAGGGATATCATTAATAGTAACTTAGAGCCAAGAGTGAAGTCCTTTCTTTTTGGTTTCCAGTTATATAAAGGCTGACACCGCTCAGATTTAGGATTCCCTCTTTCAAATCCTACCTTGAAGAGAACAGAGGGACACTGCGGATTGCGTAGGTCAAAATTTTATCCCTTCCAACATGTGATGGATAGAAACCAAGGCTGTTTCCACACTACCCGGCTATAGTGCTATTATTCCACTTTCAACATTCTGTGGAGTTCTGGAGCTTGTAGTTTTCTGAGGCCAAAGAGCTCCCTGGCTGAGAATCCTAAATGCCCCTCCCCAAACTGCAAACCCCAGGATTCCATAGGACGTTGAAAGTGGAATGATAGCACTATAACAGTGTAGGGCAGAAATGGCCCAAGACATGTGGCCAAGCAGCACAAGATCACGGTCAAGATGGCAAAACTTGTTAAAGTGAAAGAGCACATTGGAGGAAAAATAATTTCAGGTCTCCCCCACCAACTGTAGAAGAGCTTCTCTTGTGCAAATTCTGAACTCCAACACCCAAGATTCCCCAGGATGGAGCCCACGGCACTTGTCAAAGTGCTGTGACTGTGAAGTGGGGGAAACACCCTTTGCCTCTGTCACCCTTTGCATGTGAACATGAGTCATGGCTGTAGTTATCTCCCCACCATGGGACAACGGGAAGGTTTCTGCACAGGTTTTGAACGCTTTTCACAATCCAGAGTCTTTCAGAGATTTTTTGTTCTTTTTTTTTGGAGGGGGCACAGCAGCATGCCTAGTTTTTCTGCACAAACTCTACCTTTTTGGCCCACAAACCAGTAACTGCCATCTCATTAGTAACCTGCAATGTCTGAAATTTGATTGAGGGCTTCATCACATGAGGCAAAGAAAATTGTACTTACAGCAGGATAATAATGTCTTTGACCAGGACTTATCCCATTAAGTCATTCCTCTTCTGTTGTTCTCCTAGTGGGAGGCCACCACTTGGAAAGCATTTCTTTTACAAAGGGGGACCTTAATGGATTATCTGTGTCTCTAAAAGAGACGTATCTCCCACCAGGAGAAGAATAGGAGAGGAACGATGTCATGCGATAAGTCCCAGCCAAAGACACTATTAACCTCTTACAAATGTGATTTGCCTGCCTCATGTGATAAAGCCCTCAGCCGACCTTTTCCTATTTACATTTTTGATTGTGGTGCCATTGCCATGATTGTAAATGCCCCTGGAACCCACCTTAAAATCCAGCCAGCTGTACCATAGAATCATAGAATCATAGAAATGTAGAGTTGGAAGAGACCCCACGGGCCATCCGGTCCAACCCCCTGCCATGCAGGAACACCCTCAAAGCACTCCCGACAGATGGCCATCCAGCCTCTGCTTAAACACCTCCAAAGAAGGAGGAGACTCCACCACACTCCGAGGCAGCCTATTCCACTGCCGGACAGCCCTGACTGTCAGGAAGTTCTTCCTGAGGTTCAGGTGGAATCTCCTTTCCTGCAGCTTGAATCCATTGCTCCTTGTCCTGGTCTCTGGAGCGGCGGAAAACAAGCCCTCTCCCTCCTCTACATGGCATCCCTTCAAATATTTAAACATAGCTATCATGTCCCCTCTTAACCTTCTCTTCTGCAGACTGAACATACCCAGCTCTCTAAGTCTGTCCTCATAGGGCTTAAGGGCTTCCAGGCCCGTCACCATTTTGGTCGCCCTCCTCTGGACCTGCTCCAGCTTGACCATGTCCTTCTTGAATTGGGGTGCCCAGAACTGGACACAGTATTCAAGATGAGGTCTAACCAAAGCAGAGTAGAGTGGTACCGGTACCTCCCTCGATCTAGACACCATACTCCTATTCATGCAGCCGAGAATCGCATTGGCTTTCTTGGCTGCCGCATCACACTGCTGACTCAAGGCATGGAGTCCTGCAGCTTTGGCAAGTGGCGCACTGAAGAATGAAGCATCCAGCTCTCTCCAGCTGCCGAGTGGAAGTGTGATGTCAGAAGCAGGGACTCCGATTGGGCCCTCGGTCTTCCTTGCGTTTTGATGACTTGCCTTTTGGTGCTCTGCTCTTCTAACCATTGTAAGCTATAGACATGTACCATAGACATATACCCTCTATACGGGCAAGTCTTTGTAATTCCCTCATGTTCCCTACAGGAAGAAGACAAGAGGAGGAGAATTCAGGAAAGACTGGGTTCCACTTTTCACCGAATTCCACTTTCTGAAGGTGCTCAGGTCCCTAACCCAGCAGATAAGCAGGGGATGCCTGTATTCCTTGCTGACGGAGAGGAAGGGCCGGACACGTCATCTTTCAGCACCACCACTGTGGCGGAACTCCATCCTTCAGTGAGGCTGGGGTGGGCTTCGGGGGTCATATTGTTCGGCACAACACTATGGCTACCTAAATGATGCAGGATCTCAGCCAGCGTTTCTGGAACGAGACACAGTGTGTCCTCTACAAAACACGCTTAGCTTTTTGCTAGAAATACTACAGCTCCTTTAGATGAGGCATATGTGTCAGTCGGTTCCTGTGTTTGTCCTATAGTTCTCTCTCTCTCCCTCCCTTCCTCTCTCTCTCCGTCCAAATGACGTTTTGGTTCTCCCAGACTATTTTCTGGGAATTCCTGGCATCGGCTGGAACATCGTTCTCACTCCCAAGTGCTTTTATTTTTAATTCTGAGATGCTGTGGTGCGCCTCAAGACATTTCCGACTTACAGTGACCCTCTCCTAGGGTTTTCTTGGAAAGGTTTCCTGGGGTAGCGGGGACGGTTTTGCCATGGCCTTCCTCTGCAGACTGAGAGAGGATGATTTGTCAAGGTCACAGAGTGGGTTTCCATGGCCAAGAAATTGCTTCAAGCTGCTCTGAAAAGGACAGTATGAGTGGGTGTGAAGGGGGCAAAAAAAAAAAAATAAAAAAAAATTCCAGCATAACCTAAGGAGCAATATTGCAAGAACCCACATTTCTTTAAACTGGTTTGGAGGAGCCCTGTGGGTATTTTTGTGCAAACCGATTGCTTGAGATGACTTCTGAAAGTGTAAAGGTTCTGTCCTTCTGGATGGGGTTTCCCAGGTCTTGGGAAATGCTATTTTGTTGGGAAATCAGTACACTTGTATATAGCAGATTTCCATTTCTTGTTCCAGATCCAAATTCAGCAAGAGTGCTGAGGCAGCATCAAACCAGCTCATCTTGCGTCCAGTTTCTCCTGACCACCCAACACAGCTGGGAGGGGTGATGGAATTCATTTTGGGGACTTGATCCAGCACAGTTCCTTTTTACACTCTTACATTTCTGGAGCTTAGGACTGCATTGCAGAATTTGAAAACGAGGCCTTGTGGGCTGAGGGTTTCTGAGAACTGGAGTCCCCTGGAATGACTTTTCCACATCCTAAGGCCAACCTTCTTCCTGGGCCTCCAACCTTCTGCATGTTCCTTGCCATGGGAATGCACCCTGTAGAAAACCACACTTCCTCTCCAGCTGTCCGGGGGTTTGGCAAGGACAATTCCAATGAATTCCCTGTCATCCCACATTCCCAGCTGCTTGTAAAACATCCCGGTTTCTTTCTCCTCCTTTGTCGTCAGCATACTTCCATGGCTGCAAACCAAGTTCAAAGGACAAAAACGCAGGGCGCCCCACGCAATCAATTCTTTTGGTTTATATTTTTAAGCGGTTTTAATTTTTCAGATAATCTAGTCAAAACTTTTGTGTTTTTTTAATGTTTAACTGTGTTTTTTTAAAATCTGTTGTAGCCACCTTGAGGTCTGAACTGGTAAAAGGCTGGAGATAAGTCAATATAACGAGAGCAGTCAGTACAGCAGAAAGGAAATGAGGAAAGGGAACAGAAATTCACCCCTGCCAGTAGACTCAGGCAAAAGCAAACTGCTGCAGCCTCTCTTAGCTGGTGCATTCTTCCCATTAATAACTTTTGCCATCTTGACCACATGCTGATGTTGCGTGATTCTATGTGTCTTGGTTCTCATTTGTGAAATGTTGGAGGGCACAATCAGGCTGGGAGGGCACATATGACTTTGGAAACACAGATCTAAGAAGGAGCCATGAATGTTTCAAGTAAATAACATCACAAAAACCGTATCATTGTGTCTGGTTGCAACCTGGAAGCTGGCATGGTTTGTGGGGGAGTGTGCGAGAATCAGGAAATGAAAAACTTTTAGTGTGACTGTTAAAAATAAAATGAAAAGAAGGAAGCACCCCTTAGCCTTGCACCATTGCAAAACCACAGTTCTAGTACCAGGAGAACCTGGGGAAAACCTACACTGCCCCCATCAGGACGAGAGGATATCTGCGCTTTGAGACATCAACCAGACGTAGGTCATTTCCGCACTAGGCTGTTCTAGTGCTATGATTCCACTTTCAACATCCTATGGAATCCTGGGGTTTGCAGTTTAGGGAGGGCCCTCAAAGGCCATCCTCAAAGGCCCCTCCCTGAGCTGCAAACCCCAGGATTCCATAGGATGTTGAAAGTGGAATCATAGCACTAGAACAGCCTAGTGCGGAAATTGCCTGAGAAATGTGCATACCTGGGTTTCAACCTTCACCCTCTGTGAAATATTAACAAAGCAGCCTCACACTCACAAACCAGAGGTTTAATAGGGTTGACGCAGTTCTGGAGGAATCCTGGAGCCCCTCCTGTGCTGGGTCGTGCCCCTCCCTCCGAAATCCGTGCTGTAGTAACATGAGGGTGCCTTAGAGCATGCGAATTTGGGGCAACTTCCAGCCCGTTCGACTTTTGCTGGTGAGCAGTGATGAGGCAGGTTGAAAAGGAAGAGGTGGGATCTATAATTCCTCTCAGGGAAGTCAGACTACAACTCCCACTATGCTGGCTGGGGGATTTTGGGGTTCGTAGTGCCAAGAAAGGGACTTTCCAGAGCTTACACATCACCCTGGCGAACGAGGCTCTGCTTTCAATTTAACTTCAGATTTTCGCCAGGGAGCTGAACAGTGAGTCAACACTTTGGCTGTTGGTTTACAGGATCTCATCCCGGGCTTTGATTCATCCTGGATTAAACAATAGTGGGATTGTTACTCTCCAAGAGCCGGGCTTGGGGGTGGTGGCTGGAGTTTCCTGGAGAAAGGCAGGCACCTGCGGAAAAAGCCAAAGGTCTGAGAAACCACCTGGAATGCTTTTGTTGTTGCTGCAGAGACGGACACCCAGCGACGACAACGCTTGGCCTTGGTTTCTCTATCTGCCTCAACAACGTTCGAACGCAGGGGTGGGAAAAGAACAGCCCATCTGTCGCGTGCAGGCTTCAACCCTCTAGAGATGATGGAGTCTCCAATTTTGGAGAAGGGTTGATGATTGGTCCCCATACGCATCAAAGCCACACCAAAAAATGCAGTGGTTCGCTTTGTTTTTGTGTGCCTTCAAGTTGTTTCAGATTTACAGAGACTCTAAGGTGAACTTATCATGGGGTTTTCTGGGGCTGAGAGTGTGTGTGATGCGCCCAAGGTCACCCAGTGGGTTTTTCTGGTTGAGCAGGGAACTGAACCTTGGTCTCCAATGTTCAAATTACACCACATGGACTCTCTCATACCCTCTTAATCCCCCCTTAAAACCAGCCCCAAACACAGGCACCTCTCAGTTAACAAAGCCTCCTTTCTCAACTCTTTTTTTTTATGCCCAGCCATTTCTTTTTTTCTCTCCTTGTCTTCTGTCTGGGTGGAACTTTTCAAGCAGCATCAGCAGTGGGAGAATGGTGGAGGAGGGCTGGAAAAACACAGCTTTTGGTTTGGGTTTGAAGCAATGTCTTCAATTAGAAAAAGTTGACCTGGGAAAGAGCCGGACAATACTCCAGCTCCTCTTACTCTTTGTTCAGATATGTTGAGCTCCTCTTCCTTTTTTTAAGTACTTCTCCCTAGTTTTTCCCTGTTATTTCTGCTTCTAGAATGAAATTGCTCTTAAAGGAGCCAAACCCACAAACACATCTATTTCCTGAATGGAGGTATACACCTCAAGGCCCGAAACCAGATGTGATGTCACTGGACTTCAAGTTCACCAGCAATCTATATGTGTGGTTCACTTGGAGGGGTTCAGACACAGGTTGCCCACCCCTACTATAACAGGCCCTCCCCTCACTAAAAACGATTTTTTTATTCTCAGCATTCCTTTGCAAGAATTAGGAAATGTACCTTTCATAACTCCATCATCCCTGAATCAGCAACACCTGAGCAAGGCGGTTGAGGATACAGTGACTTGGAGATTCTCATCCATAGGGACACCATAAGTTGAAGTCAATTTGACAGCAGTTAACAAGTTAATGCCCTCCATTTGTCCCAGTTCAGTAGGGGCAGTTGCCATTAATCCTCTGCCATCCCACACTGTTCAAAATGTCCCAGTTTCTTTTCCTTCTCTTGCGTTATCGCCTTTGCTCTCAATTTACAGTGGCCTCTCCACATGCGTGAGGGTTCTGGGTGCAGAACCTTTGTAAAAGTGGAACCCTCACGAAAGTGGAAAAACTGCAAATATCCTCCTCCTCAGTGATCCCACTCCCACTCCCCCTTGGAGCTCCCCCCAATTCCTTTGCCTTTTGCCTGGTGTTCCTGGGGGGAGAAGGAAAAAGAGGAGGTAAAGGGTTTACCAGTACTTTCCCCTCAGACAGAGAAGAGCAGATTTCTGGGGTTCTAGCTACTTACGGTTGCCATCTTGAGAAAGGAGGAGTAGCACCCGCAGTGGCGGGGGGGGGGGCTTTGCTCACTCAAAAGGGAAAAAATGTCCATTTTAAACACAAGCCCAGCAAGTTTTGCTTGAGGAATGCAAGGGAATAGAAGGAAGAAAATGAGGCAACAGGTAGGGCAAGTACATGCCTCATGAATAATCAAATTTGCAAAGGTCAAACCTGCAAATATGGACGGAGGGCTGTATTTCAGCCACTGCAAACTGAGTTCAAAGAACAAAAGTATGTTTATACTCAACTTGGCAGCAGAGAGAAGAGGCAAAGTCTTGCCCTTCCCAGTAGACTTAGGCAACAATAAACTGCTGGAGCCTCTCCTAGCTTGTGTGTTCCGCCTGCCCTTTAATAACTGTTGCTGTCTTGTCCACGCACTGATGCCATGGGTCGGACAAGACGGTCCATGAGATCCCTTCCAACTCTCCGATTCTACGACTCGGCTTGGTTTTCATCTCTGAAATGTCTATGGGTTTGACAGCTGGCAGCTGTCAAACCAGACCACGCCGTGCTTTGGAGAAGTTTGATTCTTCTCTCTGCGGGAAAGCGGTGTGTCATTCTCGGAATCTGCCTTTGGCCCTCCTTCGGGGAATGAGCTCCTCTGGGAAAGCCAAACAGAGGATCGCTCGCTCGCCTGGTCGACCCAGCTTGAGGCCTGCGGTTTGGCAAGAACCGCCTTTTTCCAATATTTCACCCGCTCTCTGGGGCTTCCAGAGCCAAGCCTTTCCAAAAAGGGTGGCGGTGGCGGAGGGAGAGAGGGAGAGGAAAGAGGTGTAGCCAAAACAACTCGGGACAAGCTGTTCTCTTGCGGTCGCTGCGGTTTCCTTTACCCCCCTCCGCCTCCAAAGGCAGGGTGGGGGAAGAGCACTGACACATGCTTGCCGCCGGGGGGAGAAGGTACCAAGAGGCTTGTTCAGGGAGCTGCTGAATTTACAAAAATATATATATATATATTGTGGGGAGAAGAAGAAAGGCGGGGGGGGAGGCACACCAGCCTGCTCTGATGCAACAGTCCTTTTCCGGCCACGGGTCCTATAGAGAACTGGACGTCCCTTTCTTTCTCTCCATGCCTTGGAAAAAAAAAATATTGCAAAAGCCCCCATGTGGAGTTTGAGGAAGAACCAGGTGCACAAGCAGGGACAAGGGAACAGAGGCCAGCCTTGTTCCGTTTTTTATTTTTTTGTGAGCCGGAGAGCAAAAGAAACCACAAGGGCACTCATGATGAACAGTGCTAAATCCCGCTGGGGGACGTGTCCGTTTCTTTCTCGTGGCACAGCTAAGCCGCCCTGCTCTTTAACCTCTCTCGTCTCCTCCAACTCTCCTGATTTGGCGGGGATGGTCCTCGTGAATCCTCTGCCTCCCCAATTTTTCAACTGCTGTTTAAAATGCCCTGCCATTTCTCTCTGTCTCTCATGTTCTGCTTTTGCCCTTGGCTTATTTCAACAAGTGTAAGCTGCGTCAGCTTAGCATCAGGTGCCCGATGAGAATTTAATCAAGAAGTTACTGGGCCACGTACAAACAACAGCGCATAGCAAAAGCCTTGGGGTGCCCTTTGATAAAAACAAAAGTTCTGAAGACATACTCTCCTAGTGTCCCAATCTGGCAGGGACTATCCCACTTAATTCTTTGCCTTCCTGCTTTTTCAGCTGCTTTTTAAAATGTCCCAATTTCTCTCTCCTCCTCTGCCCTCAGGTTACTTCAATTGCTGTAAAATGAAGTCAAAGGCCATTTCTGCACTACATTGTTATAGTGCTCTCATTCCACTTTCAACACCCTATGGAATCCTGGGGTTTGCGGTTTAGGGAGGGACCTTTAGGATTCTCAGCCAGAGAGCTCTTTGGCTCTCTTAGCGTATGAGTTCTTATTTGTAACTTCTGCAGCCTTGACCACATCCCCATGTTGCTTGGCCACACACGTCCTGCTCTTCTACTGCGATATACTCTTTCCTTTCCTTTTCTTTCCATTTATTTTACAGAGGCTCTGCTTTTCCACCAAATGTGACCCAACAGCAATTAAAATCCAACAATAAAAATAAAAATAAGATTTCTAGGGTACCTGCGCAGCCTTTCAAGCCTTTGAGATTTCTTTAAAAACATACAAACATACACATACACACACCCAAGAAAGGAACAAAGCTGGGAGCTACGAGAAAGACTTGCACAATGGGAAATCAGAGAACAACAGGGGATTTGTTGAACCTTTTCTGAAGCGAATGACACATTTCTTCCAGATCGGTGCTGCCCTCTTCTCTGAGCGCCCAGAAAAACAGGTAGTGAAATTTGCAAGCAATAGGGATGGATGTACCATGATAAGAAGGGATGGGAAGAGAGAGTAGTGATAAGAACTCATCGGGTGGCAATATTCTCAGTCCAGTGTGCATGTCAACATTACAGTTCAGCTCTGAGGTTTGTTCTCTGAAAAGGGGCTCCCTTGTTTTGCTCCAATAGACTACAATTCCTCACCCCTTTTCCACACTGACCATTGTAACGGTTTGATACCAGGTTAACTGCCACAGGCACATCCTTTGGAATCCTGGGATTAATAGTTTGCCAAGGACCTAGAGCTCTCTGGCAGAGAATACCTCCACCAAATAGCAGATCCCAGGATTCCACAATAGGCAGCAGCCAGCTGTTAAAAGGGTATCCAAGTGGCTTAATGGTGTAGTGCGAAAAAGATCTGAAATTCTCTTGAGCCAGAAGAGATGCCTTTCATTTTGAGACCCCAAGAAAGCCACAAAGAGCAGAAATTATCCCCAATAGCACACAGGAAGTTGGGAGACCATGTCCAACTTGAACCAAGATCCCTGGGACAATTCTCATGGCAGAGTCACACTGTCCACTGAACAAAAATTAAGAGAGAAAAGTACAGATTTAGGTGTTTTATACCCATTCCTCGGGTATCTCGTTTCCAGATATATTTACCGGATAAGACAAAAACATAAGACAGTGCGCGCACACACACACACAGACCTACACCAGGGTGGACAAGGTGCTGCCTGCTGGCCGCAACCAGTTCCTGGACCCCAATTCGGGGCCCTCAAAGCCCCCACAAGTTCCACTAAACCTAAGATTTTTTTTAAAAAAAAAGTGTGATTTTTTAGGCAATATTTGCCACTAAACCACACAGAAAGTTCCCCCAAATGCATGAAAACACATGAAATGCTCCCACAAACACCACACTATCCCAAATCTCTGCCTTCCTCTGCAGTCCCTCGCAAAATGGTGGCAGGAAGCGATGCAACATCACTTTCTGCCACCATTTTGAGAGGGACTGCAGAGGAAACAGAGGTATCTGTGCTAACTATGTGGGGAGGTGAAGCCATGGGAGGCAAGGGTGGAGTAACTGGACTCCTGCTAAATTGCCCAACCTGGCTTACATGCAGAGAAGGAAGCCAAGGTAAAAATCTCAAGGGGACATTGGGCAGAAACAATGCCTTTTTCTCTACCTCCCTCCTCTGCAATTCCTTCCGGGAGAGATGCTTGACAGAACTTTGCAAAGTCTCTTTCTGGTCCCTCTTTGTTTGGCTGGAGGGCAAAACAAACAGACGATGGAATGATAACGCCAAAAAAAAAAAAAAAAAAAAGGCAGTGGAAGGATGGGCTAAGTGTGCAGGTACCAACAGTGGTGGGTGGTTGTTCTTATTATGGGATGAACCTTAGGCTCCTCCCACAAACATGATGGGTGGTGAGAAAACCAGATAAATCCAAGAGAAATCTTCTGTCCTCCAAAACTCTGCAGAGCCCTCATTACAGTTCACAGATCTAGACAGCTCCAAGCCCTGCACAGCGCACAGAATTCAAGGGTGGTGTTGAGGGTTGTCAAATGTCCTACAGAGGCTGTACGTGTCCAAGGGGCCACAGTAGTTCCAGTTCCACTGTATACAAAAAGGCGCCTGAAGAGTACACAGGGCTAGTGCCATGTATTTTGAAAACAAAAACAAAATTCAACACCATACAAATTAGGACACAACCTAGTGAGTCCCAGGCCATTTCTGCACTAGACTGTTATAGTGCTATTATTCCACTTTCAACATCTTATGGAATCCTGAGGTTTGCAGTTTAGGGAGGAGCCTCCATAGGATGTTGAAAGTGGAATAATAGCACTATAACAGTCTAGCATGGAAATGGCCCCAGACAAACAGAAAGAGGAAGAGAGGAGAAGGGAAATGAGTAGTGCCTCATCTGCATTGGCTCTGCTGCCCCCTTCTGGGCTCCATCAGACAGGCCCAGAGAGTCCGGAGTCAGTGCGCGCCACTCATGGCTACAGCACCCCCTGGGATGGCACTTTGCCGGTGATCTTGTTCGAGCACTCCAAGAGGGCGTTGTGGATGTCCTTGGCACAGGCAATCTGGGACTTGATCATGCTGAGGTACTGGGTGTAGGGCAGGCTCTCTGCCTGGACCGCATCTGGCTTGGTGGCCGTCGGGACGAGCGTCGGGGAGTGCTTGGCACTGTCGAAACTCTGGGAGAGGCATTCGTAGGCCAGGCGCTGTGGCAAAAGGAGCAGAGAAGAAGGAAGAGGGAAGTGAGAGGAGAAGAACAGGACTGAGGACTAGAAACTTGAGGCAATGTCTACTGTGGCAAAACTCAGACCTATTTTCTGTTTCTGATGGGGAAAAGCTCAGTGTCCCCATGTCCCTCTTTACCCACCCCTGAGAAAATACCATAAGCGTTCAAAGGGTTCAAATCTTACCCATCTCCTCCCCCTCTCACCCAGTATCCAGAGGCAGATTAGTGCCTGGAGACATTACTAGTTTGGACTCCATGTCCCAGAACTCCCTAGCCAGTCAGTCTAAAAGCTAAGACAACCCATAGATCTTCCAAAGCCAGAGGCAGTTTACTTCAGAGTCTGGAAATGTTAGTTATTTGGGCTACAACTTCCAGAAAAATGACAGTCCACCTCACAGCTCAGACACTATTACTTGTCTGTCTGTCTTTGTTCAGGAAGTACAAACAAGGCACGCTTCCCAACTCTGAGGAAGACTACATCTGTTCTGGGATTTTTAGTCCAAACAAGTAACGCTACCCAGCTCCAAGGCAGACTGCCTCTGTACCTGGGAGATCTATTGGCTCTAATATTTTGTTTTTTTAAGGCCTGGCTCCAGTAAGTCTGTCCAGAGCTGCAACAGACAATGGGCTCTTCCTTTCTACCCCACAAGTGGCAGAGCTTAGGAAATGTTACGCTTTTGGACTCCCCGCATCTATGAATTTGATAAATCTAGGGGATTTTTAAAGTTCTCTTAAGCTCATCCAGCAATGAATCCCTCCAATTTGCTGCAGAAGTTATACAGTTTTTTCCCCTCAAGGCTGAAAGTCACTGCTAAGAGGTAAGCACTGTATTAACTACTCCAACCTGGCAAGGGGTTGGACTGCATGGCCTTCAGATTCTCTCCCAGCTCTATGGCTCTATCCAGGGATGCTCACCAAGCAGAGTTCCAGCTGGTCACACAAGGCGTAGAATTCCTCCAGGCTCTTGTCCACCCTTTGCACGGGGCCATCATTGCTCTTTCTGAAATGGGACAGAGAACAGTTTTTGTATCTGGAGTGTATATGCACTTTTAGGGAAAAAAACAAAAAACAGAGAAACTCAAAACGGTGCAGAAGGGAAAGCAGAGACGAGGCTTTAATAAACACACACTCACTGGCCACTGTCGATATTTGTGTTCTGCACAAAGTTCTGAGCAGCGACTTTCATCAGGTTCTGGAAAGAAGAGAGGGAGAGAACATTCCATCACAAAACTGAAACTGTTGAACAGCTCTTCACAACTTCAGCACTGTGATTGTGCTTTAACTTCCATGGCAATATTCTCTGGATTGCTAGGACTTGCAGTTTAGGAAGCCACATTTAGAATTCGAGAGAGCCTGTGTGCTGTAATGGCAGACTAGGATTGTGGTAAAATCTGGCAAATGGCGGGAATTCAAGGGTGGTGCTTGACACAAATCCACCGCTCCCATCTTTTCACTGATCCTCAGTCTCTCTCTTTTTTTCCTTTGCCAACAGCCACCCACTTCCACCTTTGAGGCGGCAGCTCCTGTACTCGTCAGATCTGAGAGATAAACGAGCAGGAGTGTCACAGTCGCCACCTTGAATCCAGAAGTGATGGGTGGGAACAAAAAGTTTTGGATTTCTGGATGAGACAGACTCGACCTGTTCTTCACAAGGTTATGGAAATGTGCAAAGAGCTGCATATCCCCATTGGTATGGATTCCAAAACAGAGCAGCCTCATTTCCGAGAACCTGTTGTAGTAGATCACCAGGGAACGAAGACCAAACAGAGTAGGAAGCAGAACAAGTTTATTTTACTGCGCAGGGTCCCAGCGGAATGGTTTCCAAAGTCTGAGACCCAGAGCTCAGGTATCAGCATACTTTTATACTCTCTAGTAAACAAGTACGAGAAGTCATTACATATCAACAGTTGACCGGTTACAGACAGGTTACAGAGACCTTGGATTCCAGCTTTCAAAGTGATGGATGCCCCAGCCAAGGGAGTACCTAACTCCCTCAAATGTCTCACAGTTAGGCACATACCAAAGGCTCCTGATAAGATAGGAGTGCATCTGCTATTTTCTTCTATTTTCTAATAAAGCAATTGCAATTCTAAAGCCTTAACCCTTTCATTCCCCCCTTATATGCCAAATTCTCAGCAATTTGAAGCATATATTGTTTAAGCTCGCTTTTGAGCCATAACAGCATAATGGGCTGCCTTTCCTTCCATAGCTTGAGAGAGAGAAGTGTGTACACATTTCATAGCACAAGAAATACATACCATTATTAAAAATCCTCCCACCAACAAAAGTACAACACCTAGAAACAGAGTTTTCAGCCAGCTCAGATCTGGCAACCAAGAAGTCAGCCAGTCCCACGGGCTGCTAATGCCGCTGTCATTATTTTGGATTGTCCCTTGTAAGTGTTGTATTTCATCTTCTATAGTCTTATTGAGATCATGGAAGGCAACTTTACATCCTCCTTTGACTATATTGCAGAACCCCCCCTTTTCTTGCTAACAGGTAGTCCAGGGCCATCCGATGTTGTAACAGTAACTGATTGAGCTCTTCAATTTCCCGCTGGAGGGCCTGTACCAGTCTCCCGGTTGCATTTATGGTTTTTTCCAATCTACAGGTCAATCCTATTATGCTCCTACGATTTTCTTGAGCCACAATTCCGGGATAGGATCCCAAAGTGAGGAGTCCTGTGATTGACCCTCCAGCTACTCTGCTACCTTCACTTTTAGATAACTGCGGCCCTATGATGACCAGATCCTCACACTGGTTACCTAATGGCCCCACTAGGTGCCGCTTCTTTCTTCCACCCCGGTTTGTCTGCTCGTGTTGGAAAACTTGAACAGCCAGAGTCATATACCCAATTCCCACACACTGGTAAACCCCTGGGTGGTAATTGGTGGCCCAGCCGTCAAAGTAAAACCATAAGTTTGGATCTCTAGCCATCAATCCAGAGCAAATACTGCCTGATCCTGTAAAATTAGGAGTGAACATAGGGTATTCTGGGTACAAATCTTTAAAGCTAGTTTCATTTAAGTCCGTCTTGAATTGATAGGAACTATTGTATAAGCCGTACAAATAGAATCTGTCATTACATGTTGAGTAATTTCCCAACCTATTATAAAATGGGGTGTGTTGTATGTACCCTTTCCACTTAGAATTCCAGCTTCCACTATGACGACAACAAAAACACATTCCAGGGGAATAGGTATAGAACTTCAGTCGCCTAAACCGGGTTCTGTTTAGGTTTCCATCCACTTTAGCAAACATGTTGGGACTTCCCATTAACGCCGACTGCAGGGCTCCTACAATCACTCCTGGTTCATTAATGAGGGAGGGCATAAAGCCAAAATCTGCTACTGTCTGTGGGTGTTCACAGATCAGAGTAACATTGGGTCCATGTTGTTGGAACATGTGTGCAGCATGCTGCTTAAACCAGTTAGCCTCAATTACTTCACACATCATGCCCCACACTCCTATCCAAACCTACTTATCCCACACCAGTACCTTCTATACATGTACAGAAATACACCAGAGCTAAGATTCCAAAGAGTATACACACTACTATGATTATTAGTTCACTAACATGCATTACTTCTAACCTTTATCCGTCGTTGGGGATCTGGCCGTGCGTAGAATAGTCAGCCTCCGGAGTGACTATGACAGGGCCCAGTCCCAATCTTCTTCCTCTGCAGTTGCTAGGTCTGACCGTACGTAGAGCTACCAGCCTCCAGACATGTGGCAGCAGTAGGGTCTAGCCTAGATTTTTCATTCACCTGTTGCAGATCTGACTGTGCGTAGAGTGGCCAATTCCCTGGTATGACCACAGCAGAGTCTAGTCTGAATCTTCTCTCCCCCCTTTTCGTCTAGACAATTTCAGTTTCAGAGGGTTTTCTTGTGATAAAATTACAGTCCAATCAGTAAATGCCCTCTTTACCCTAGTGTAATGTATCCAAGGTTTCAGCCCTGCTACCTTCACTGCAGTTGGGGTAACTAACAGCACCTGGTAAGGTCCTCTCCATCCTGGTAATAGAGGATCTTCTCTCCAATCCTTAACCTACACTTCATCCCCAGGTTGGAAGGAATGTGTCTTTGTGAGGAGAGGAACCCGCCTAACCTCCAAGGCATGGGCGTTGACCTTCTCTAGAGCTTTTCCTAAGTGCTTGCACCTCTTCTTGGAGGGTCAGATTTCCCAGCTCTCGAATATCCCCTCTCAATCCTTTAAGATGGCCGGGGGTCTTCCATATAACATCTCAAATGGAGTCAGCCCAGACGTCCGATGAGGGGTGCATCTGATTCTCAGGAGTGCTATTGGGAGCACATCCAACCATTTGAGCTTAGTTTCTTGACACAACTTTGCAAGCTGAGTCTTCAGTGTTCTATTCATCCTTTCCACTTTTCCAGAACTTTGGGGTCTATATGCACAGTGTAGCTTCCAGGTGATTCCTAGAGCAGTAGTTCAATCTTTGATGATCTTGTGAACAAATGCAGGTCTGTTGTTTGGGCCTATATAGTGTGTGCTTTTGGGACTGCTTCTCCTGGCTGTCCCACAGCCTTCAGCTCAGCCACTCTTTTTTTTTTCTTCACCTTCTCAATCAGAGAGTCCTTCAGCCACAATTCCACTTCCAGACCCAGTCTGGAGAGGTGCTCTATCGCCTCCCCCTCCCAGCTCAGAGGTGCTCCATCACCCCCTCCTTGACCTGCTGGGGCTGGGCCAGCTTCTCCTGTAGCTGGGCCAGAGACTCTTACCAGTTGCCGCTCTATCGGGAACTGATAGGCCCCTCGCAATCTGGACTGCCTTGCACCTAGGACTCTGCTTTTCCTTGTGTTCTCCAGGCTCCTGCTGCCAACTTCTCCTTCCAGGATGTCACAGCTCCAAGCCCCTGCCCATCTCTGTCTGTGGGAAGATGGACAAAACTTTCTCCTCAGTCTTCACCTGACAGCCAGCCACAGGCACCTTGGCTTGCAGAGCCAATACAGTCAGGTTTCCCAACCAAACTGGTCTGCAGTGAAGTCTCGGCTGAACCAATCCTCTCAGCTCTGCTTCTCTCTCCTTCAGTGCCTTCACAGAAGCCAGTTCCCTTTTCATCATGTTAACAGCCTTTTGCAGGTCTCTCAGCTCTTCGCTGCGAGAGTCGTTCCTCAAGCGGAATTCCTCCAGCTCCTGGACTCTGGCTGCCTCTTCTTGGAGACCAGAGACCTCCACATGGGGCTCATTGGTGGGGTCTTTGCAGCTGGATCTCCAGCGCTGCCTTGCCAGCCTTTCCTGTGGCCAGTCGTCCTGGCTCGCTTCTCCTTCACCTGCTCAGCCTGCAGTTTCCGCTGCAGCTGCTGTTTAGACTTTCTCTTCCAGCATCTCCCACTCTCCTGTTAATGCTGCTGCTAACAACTTATGCATCCGTTTGCAGCCTCCTTCTCGCTTCTTTTCTATCACACTTGTCTGCCATCTCGGTTAGCAGCTCCCTCATGCTGGGGCCTGTGGCTTTGCGGGGTTTTGAGCGGCTTGCTGTCATCAAGGAGGGGGGAACCCTGCTGCCTGTCCCCCCTTCGCCTCACCCATCTATAGCCCCATCTCGTCTGCTGCTCCTACCGCTGTCGCTGTCTCTGGTAGTCTCCGCTGCTGGCTGCTTCTCAGAAGGGGTATCTCTGGTTCCCCCTTTTTCCAAATGTTACACAATATCCTTTTGTAGTTGTATTATGTCTCTTTACACATAAGGGGGGCCAGAGGCACCTTCTCTTCTCTACTCAGTATGAACTGACCAGAATCCTTTAAGGGCTGTTTCTTCGGGTTATCCATGTTCTTCTTATAAAATGCACCCTCCCAAACAGAGAAATGGGTGGAGGCAGGTAGAACAGGGAGGCAGGAGAGGGCTGCCAGAAGCCATGATCCCCTTTACTCTTAGGGGCAGCAAGACAGCCAAGGAAGGCCGAAATGAGTTGCTCCCTTTATGCTAAAATGAATTTTTTAGGTGTTACTTGATTTTTAAAGGAGCCTTCAGCATGGAGCTGGGTGCTACTTTAACAACCTGTCTTGGATTCAAGCTTCTGCCTGCTTATCATAGCTTTTCCCAGGTGTAATTCACTGCAATCATCCAAGTTGAAGAGTTAAGGGTTAAATTCAGTCCCTCTGTCCCAAGCAAGGAAGGGGGGGGGACTGCATTGTTTGTCTAAAACAGGCTTTCAAGATTCTTTCTTTCTTTCTATTTCTCCCTCCAGCAGGGAGGGGTTTACTTGGAGACACATGTGCCAAATAAATCAAACTTGCTTTTGAGGAGACATGCGTGTGCCCAGGTAGGAAGATCCTAATCTTGCATTTTCTGCCTTTTAATAATTTAATGCTTCCTCAGATGTGCCTTTTCAATACCTTTGAAGGGCTCTTTGTGGGGCTGCTTCTCGCCCCATCCAGATATCCAGTATACTGACTTAATTCCTGTTATAGCCAAGCCTCGTGGCTTAAATGGGCTTGCTAGTCCATTGAAAACAGCAATTTTGATCTTCACCTCTTTTTTTTTCTTTCCAACATCAGCCCCTATTGGATATTGAACTGAATGCTAGGGAGTTGGTCCTTCAAGGGTTAAATCTGAATCTTAGAGCCTGAGGAGGAGGAGGGGCTGCAAGGGGGGAGATAAGGCGGCTCTGGGCAGGGAGAGGAACCAGAAAAAAAAAGAAAGCAGAGAGCGAAACCAGAAACCAGCTAAATGCTGCTTTGCTTACACACAAACCTTGGAATTTTTTCCTACATACATTGAAGCATTAAAGCAGTGTTCGTCTGTTACCTAAAACCAGGTGAGAATCTGCTGAAAAGTGCTTCTCTAGTTAACCCTTTCTTAAAGTTTTCCAGCATACATTGAAGCAGCGTCTGTTAGCTGCTGCCTCCCTCCCATTTCCTCCCAAAGCAGACAACACACAGAAGGGAAAGGGGAGTTGACCCGTGGGTAAGGGGTCCCACGGATCCACACAAAGGGGGATAGACAGCAATCGATACGTGCCGACTCACGCAGCCGGACGATCAACGGTCTGCAATGAGAAATGCGACACCTTGCACGCCTCCTTCCACACATTCACACAAACAAACTACCTCCCACTTCCTGTACCACAACCGACCAACAAGCTTTGCGGCTTCACCCACACAGCAGTGGGGTACTAGGGCAAAGCTGAAAGGGGCTGATCAGGCCCCTCTTCCCCCCAAGTTTGCGGGGAGGTGACTCACCAATAGTTGTGGGAGGATTCTGCTTTCTTCTCTGCCTCCGGGTCCCTTGGCTGGAGAGCACCGTCGCCAGAGCTGCCGCCCCACTCCGAGTCGATCCTTCTGACAAAAGAAAGTCAGGGGCGCCCTGGGTCGCGTCGGAAAGAGGCGACAGCCCCGGCGCCCTGGCGTCCGCCAAAGTGGGCAAAAAGGCCCCTTCTTTCCCGGCCAATGCACCAGAAAATGTAGTAGATCACCAGGGAACGAAGACCAAACAGAGTAGGAAGCAGAACAAGTTTATTTTACTGCGCAGGGTCCCAGCGGAATGGTTTCCAAAGTCTGAGACCCAGAGCTCAGGTATCAGCATACTTTTATACTCTCTAGTAAACAAGTACGAGAAGTCATTACATATCAACAGTTGACCGGTTACAGACAGGTTACAGAGACCTTGGATTCCAGCTTTCAAAGTGATGGATGCCCCAGCCAAGGGAGTACCTAACTCCCTCAAATGTCTCACAGTTAGGCACATACCAAAGGCTCCTGATAAGATAGGAGTGCATCTGCTATTTTCTTCTATTTTCTAATAAAGCAATTGCAATTCTAAAGCCTTAACCCTTTCACTGTAAGCACAGGAAGTATACAGACAAGCTAACTTTATCATTGACTTTTGATCCTGGAAAAAAAAAAGGTGAGTGGCCAAAGCCTACAGGTTCTGGGGCTCCGAGAAGGCAAACCAGAGGGCAGAGTCCTGTTCATTTTGGCTTGATGTTTCTGACAGCCCACATAGTAATCTTCCCCCACATCCCTCTCACATGCTGAGTCATTTACCAAAAGCCCTGGACACCGACCAGGTGGGGAAGCGTCCATTCCAGAGCCTACCACGGGATTCCTGTTTGCTTCTGCTGCTCTACTCAACTCTCCTACACTGCCGAAAAAGTAAAAATTCAGCACTTGGTATATTTGGCTAAAAGCTGATGCCATTCTTTTAGAAGGAGTCAACCGCTGGTTCTTCTTTTTCTTCTGTTTTTGCATTTTAAAGTAGTGTTAAAAATAAAATAGCCTGATGTGGCAAAAGCTTTTTTTGAAAAACAGAAGCCACAACTCACATGCTTGCAAAGTTGGAAGAATCATCTGCCTTGGGAAAAGGACAGAGGGAGGAAGAGAGAGCAGCAGGAAGTAGGATGGGGAGGGGAGAATCTGCAGAGACAAGTTACTACAACTCCTAGAATCCCACCCCTAACAGAGATTTGGGGCAGCGTAGTCCAAAAAAGGTAATTCTGGGGGATGCTTTACCTGGGTGGGGAGCTTAGGCTCAATGACCTGGGAGACCATTCCAACCCTTACAGTTTTAGGATTCCATCACTGCATGAGCCAAAGGCTTTAAGAAGCAACTTTGTTTTTACTTGGTGCCGAAAGGAATCCAGCGTTCAGAGCCCCGAGAGAGTCCCGGACTGCCATTTTGGGGTCGTACAGAGCTCTGGAGGGCCACAGCCGGCCCCCACTTTGTCTCTTTCAAGCTGCCACTTTAAGGCTGTGGGCAGTCCCCTCGGAAAAGGTGCAATGCTTTAATTCGCCCCCAGTTTCTTCAACTCCCAAGCCCATTTTCTAATAGAAATTTTGGCAAGGGCCAGGTTGGGCTCCCAGGGTGGGCTGGCTCTTAAGGGCCACGTGAGATTCCCTGCAGGGCCACGTGCTCAATTCAGCAGGTTTTAAAATGTCCGGATTTCTCTCTCCTACTTCCCCTTTGTCCTCTGCTTACTGCAAAGCGAGTTCAAAGTGCAAAAGCAGGTTGCACTTAACTAATTGGACAGGGAGGGAGTTTGCACTCCATTAAATCAGCAGAGGGGAGAATGCAGCCTTGCCCTTCGCAGGAGGCTCCAGCAAAAGCAAACTGCTGCAGCCTCTCTTAGCTTTTTTTTCTGCACTTCCTCATGAACAACTTCCCCTCTTGACCACACTCTGACGTTGCTCAGCCAAACCTACCCCTGCTTTCATCTGTGAAGGGTTGAAAAGTATAATAATAGCCCCTGAGTGGGCTTCTTTCTGGAACGTGAAGGGATGGCGCGCAGGAGTCTGGTTTGACCCAGAAAGATCTGTTTCTTACGGACTAGCAACCGTACTGACCAATCTAGGGGCCTTTCCGCACTACACTGTTATACTGCCATTATTCCACTTTCTACAAATTCTGGGGCTCTCTGGCTGAGAATTCTCAAAAGACCCTCCTACACTGGAAACCCCAGGATTCCATAGGAGGTTGAAAGTGGAACAATAGCGCTGTAACAGCGAGGTGCGGAAACGGGCCTTAAACTTCCATCCCTCCTTCTCCAGGCAGAGCAGCTCTTCTCCCCGGTCTCCATGGGAACCGCCCACGTGACTCCGTGAGGCCCCGCCCCTCCCTCACCTGTAGGCTCTCTTTGAGCTGCGGCAGCAAGAGGCGGAACCGCTGCACCGGGTCGAAGTCCTGCGCCTGCGCAGCCACCTGGATCCCGGATGGAGCCTGGCCGACCGGCAGGGGAGCCGCTCCCGCTGAGGCCTGGCCGGGCCCCTGCTGCCCGCCGACCCCACCTCCAGCGGTGCTCGTGGCCGTGGCGGCGGCCGGGGCAGGGGCGGCGGTGGCAGGGGGTCCCACCTGAGCCTGTAACAATGTCAGCTGCTGCTGCGGCTGTTGCTGAGTCGCCGCCATCTTCCTTTCCAATCGCCTTTTGGCCTCAGGGGACTACTGCTCCCAGAATGCCGCGCGGCCGGCCTGAGACAAAAGCAAACGGGGAGCTACGGTTTGCGGCGAGGGATGGGACGCTCCCGGCATGCGCTGCGCAAGCACGGAGGAAAGGATACCTATTCCCGGCATGCACCGCGCGCGCGTCCCGGCGTGCCTGGCGCGGCAGCGTAATGTCGAACTTTGGGCGCTCCTAAAGCCCTTAAGAACTAGGCTTTCGTGGCACCTTACGCTCGCGACGGTGTTTGTAAATCGTGCCCGTTGGCTTGCCTGTCGCTTTTATCTCCTGGCCGGGAGTGGCCGCCCCTGATGCGGACTTCATTTCCCAGCGGGCTCTGCGGCCCCACCGGAAGTGTCGCGCGGCTCCAGGGAGGCGTTTCCTGTTGTGGCTGCAGCTGTAGCCGTTCTCGGGAGGCGCCATGGCGCCCACGATCCAGACTCAGGCGCAGCGGGAGGAGCCCGGCCACAGGTACCGCCGCCGGCCGCCTCGCCCCGCGAGGACGCCCGGGTCCCCGGGGGGGGCAGAGAAGGGGGGCGGGAGGAGGGGGTCCCCGCGTTCCTGGGTCCCGCGCTCGGGGGGACGATAACGGGGGGAAGGAGGGAAGCAAGGTGGGTCCCGAGCACCAGCAGAGCTGACAGGCGGGGCCGGGGCTCCTGCTCCCGCGCCTCGCCGCCGCGGGGAGACGAGAAATCTTGCGCCTGAACCCTTGTTTTGGAGCTCTTTCCTTTTGCACAGAGCTTCACGAGGGGGCAAGGTCTCTGCCCCGCGGAGCATGCATTCTAAAGGCAGAGCCCCGGACGCCTATGCTTTGGCAGGGGGTATATGTCCAAAAACTAATAATAAAAGAAGGACGCCGCCCCAGCCGGCGTGGAAGTTGTAGTCTTAAAAAAGGGTAGCTCCCCGAGCCTCCTCTGAATGACAGCTGCACCGAGAGAGGGAGCGTATTGGTAGGGCTGCAGCCTTCTTTGTGACGGAGCGTCTTCGTTTAGCGACGGGCCGTGGCTTATAGCTCTTCTTCGTCGCTGCTAACGATATCGCTGTCAGCATGGTTATCGCTATCATTGCAGCGGTTTCTCAGTGCAGAAGAAGGTCTGCGTGGTCCAATATTCTGTTTATATAGCGGGCAAACATGTGGCCCAGGAGGAGCCCCACAACCAGGACGTGGATCTGATGACTGACGTCCCGGTTCCGGAGAAGGCAGCATAACTGACCTGAACAGCAAGCACTGATTATTGTTTCCTGCTGTCAAGTCAGCGTACGCCAAGGGCAGCCCGACGAACGTGAGACCTCTGCGGGACCTCGCCAAAACCCCTGTTACGGTCTTACAAGTTCCGGGGTGAGAGTGGGACGTCGGAGAGCTTGCAAAGAAGCAAAAACAACACCGCGGGGCATTAAAAGAATAATAACAGGAAGAATTTATTTTGTATTCTTTTACAGCAAACAAGCATGGCAGGGTGTCTCGTTATTATTTCCATATCAAGATAGTGTTTTCGTGGACTAGGCAAGGGTATGTGTGGGAGTGTTTTCGTGTGCCCTAGTGGATTTTCAAGGTGGTGGTCAGGCAAAAATTCCTCCAAAACAGGTTTTGGGGGGAGTGTTGGAGGCTTCGGCGGCTGCATGTTGCTCACGTGCTCTGCCCTGTCCATCCCTGAAATAAGGAGGTGGCTCTTATTTGTGGCATCATCTCTTTGCCATTGTGCTTGCGAGCTCTTTCTTGACATCAGCACTTTCCTGGTCTTTTGGTACTGGAGTAGATAACTATCACACGGTGTAATTAATCCTGTTTTATTTTCCTCAGGCCTAACTCCCACCGGACGCTTCCTGAGAGGTAAGGCTCTGCTCCTCTTTGTTTCCTCTTCCTTCTTTTGCTCGGGGAGTAGCTATGGACTCATCTCTCCCCGTCTCTCTGCAGATCCGGGGTGGTGTGCAGAGTCAAGTACTGCAACAGTCTCCCCGACATCCCCTTTGACCCCAAGTTCATCACGTACCCATTTGACCAGAATAGGTAAGCAAGGAAGGGCTCGGATGTGGGGTTGGTACGTGGTAGTGAAATTTCCCAGGCATGAAGGAGGGTGAGCAGATCTTTCTGTATCAGGGAAGTGGGGCTATCCTTTTATTTTGTGTGCCATAAAATGCCCAGCGACCTTTTTTTGAATTATCATTTCTGCTAATTCTCAAGCTGTGGAAAATCAACTGGTATGCTTTCTTAAGTTTTGTATATCAAATTCAATTTCTAGTTTTTATTCAGATCTTTCACAGTAAAGAAAATAGAAAATGGTGGTGCGCATGGGGTTTCAAGCTGGTGACTGTATGCTTTCTGCCAAGTGATGCGTCCCCCTTGTTACGTCGCCTTCCAGGTTTGTACAGTACAAAGCCACCTCTTTGGAGAAGCAGCACAAACATGACTTGCTGACTGAGCCCGACTTGGGGGTCACCATAGATTTGATCAACCCGGACACATACCGCATCGATCCCAATGGTAAGGGGAGCTGGATGACCGAGGGGGGGCAGGTTGAGTGGCCCTGCTTGGAGGGTAATGGTCATAATGGTCTGGACAAGAGGTTTCCAGTTGAGAAACTGCATGTATTACAAGATTATGGGTGCCTGTTGAATGAACTTTTTAGAAAAGCTTGATTTGAGATGGATGGAAAGGGATGGGCCTAAGGTAACCAGAATTCCCTGTGTGGGGTCCCAGTCTCCAGTTCCCTGACCCTGTACGTTCTTGGTCCTCTTGTAGTTCTTTTGGACCCAGCTGATGAAAAGTTGCTGGAGGAGGAGATCCAAGCACCAACCAGTTCCAAGAGGTAATGCTTCGACCTTGTGCTGTGTTTCCAGAACTCACAGTGCCCTCGTGGTAGCTGCACGTCCCCAGTGGGAAAACATGCTATGCTCAGGAGACCCCTTCATTTGGTTGTGCTGAATCTCTTGTGCTCCCTTGTCACTTCTTAGGCCCTTCCTTTGTAAGTCCCTCTCTCCATTCCTTTCAGCAACAGACTCCCTCTCTTTCTCATTTAAGCTATTTCCCTTGTGCAGACCATCAGTCTTAAAATTGCATTAGCCCACCTTTGTCATGGTTTTTAAACAGCTTTTTGTTTATTTTATCCTGTGCTGTGTGTTGGTCAGTGATTTGCCTCCCTCTTTTAGTACTTGGTGTGATTCTGAACCAAGAAATCCTGCAACCTGTTTAAATTGTGTGAGTTAAACAATGTGTTTTTTGTGGCCACCAGCAGGTGTCAGGAGGGCTAGGAGCTTGAATGCCTGGCTGTGGGCTTCCAGGTATTTGCACTGTTCAGAAGTGCCTCAGGAGGGAGACAGAAATCTAACTGGACCTTAACTATTTTCCCCTGTCTCATCTATTTAATATAATTGTGCAATTCAAGGGATATCATTTTAAATTTAAAACCTTTGTTTGTGATACAGTATTTCTGCTTGTGTTCCTCTTGCCTTTTCCTTTGTTTTGCATTTTTCTTTTTAAATAAAAGACACCTAAATAAAAACAAACCTATTCTCCCCTTTTCTGTCTCCCCTCCAGGTCCCAGCAGCATGCCAAAGTTGTGCCATGGATGAGGAAAACTGAATACATCTCCACAGAATTCAACCGATATGGTGTCTCCAATGAGAAGCCAGAGGTTAAGTGAGTAGAATGTCTTGAGTGACCTTTTTAAAAATTATTTATAAAAGATCTCTACTGCTTTTCTGCTTAGAAAAACAGTAGTGATCACAATGTTTGTGCTGAGAGTTAAGCTTTTGTGCTAGGGTTTACAAACTCTCTGGAGGGGGTCCCAAAGTCCTTCAGGGGCATGTAACCCCTTTTTCCCCCCACCAGGGCAAATAATTTTTTGAAAAATTGTTTTTCTCACCCCCGTCAGGATCGGTGTGTCAGTCAAGCAACAGTTCACAGAGGAGGAGATCTACAAGGACAGAGACAGCCAAATTGCAGCCATTGAGAAGACCTTTGAAGATGCTCAGAAATCTGTGAGTTGGCCTTTTAACTTCTTTTTTTTGTGAACTTGCTTTCATCTCACTGTTGGGTCTTTGTAAACCCTGAAGAGAAATAGATGCAGGGGTGGAAAACTCCCAGGCTCACACTGACGAAACCAGATGCTATGAGCAGGCTATTGTTGTGTATATTCAAAGTTGTTTCTGACTTACGGTGATCCCAAAGTGAACTTAGACTGGCCTGAGGTCACTGAGTGGGTTTCCATGGTTGACCCATGATCTCCAGAGTCTTAGCCCCGCACTACACTGCACTGGTTCTCATGAGCATGCTAAGTCCTACTTGTATTCAATTCAGATCATAAGGTCTTGATAGATCTATGTCATAAAGTCAGCTTTGACTTACGGCAATCCTATGAGAAACTTCCAATGGCCCCAGTCATCCACTGCCCTGCTCGCAAACTCAAGGCAGCTGTGGCTTCCTCGATTAAGTCAGTCCACTTATACTGTGGTCTTCCTCTTGTCCTACCACCTTCCACCTTTTCCCAGCATTATTATTTTTCCAGTGCTTCATGTTCTCTCAAGATGCGTCCAAAGTAAAATGGCTTCAGTTAAGTTCCACTGGCTTCTGGGGTCCTAGTTGGACCCTTTTGGGAGTTTGAAAGAGGGTTGGGCTTTGGTGGTGGTGTGGGGGGAGTATATGGACTTCCAGAGAGGGTATTCAGGATGTTGCCTGTATCTTCGCAAACATCTCCATACTTCATGATGGCATGTTCTGTCTCTTAGATATCTCAGCACTATAGCAAGCCTCGAGTGACTCCAGTGGAGGTCATGCCGGTCTTCCCCGACTTCAAGGTAAGATGAGATGAAGGAGGATTTGAGTTGAGGAGTTGGCTTTCCAAGGACGATTCTGTAAGCTGCTTTTCCTCTACCCCTTTTCCTCCCAGATGTGGATCAACCCCTGCGCTCAGGTCATCTTTGACTCAGACCCAGCACCCAAGGACACCAGTGGTGCAGCTGCTCTCGAGATGATGTCTCAGGCCATGATCAGGTGTGGACTTTGTAGCCTCTCGGACAGCTGGAACCAGCGTCAACCAAGCCATGGCCAGAACAGATCTTGTTTCTTTCAAACATTGATTAGTAACACATCAGATAGTCTGGCTGAATGAGCCTGACGGTGTCTGCTCTTCACTGAAAGAGGCCTTTTTTGGAGTCTCAGTCAGGGAGGGACTTTTCTGTCACCCACTGTGTCCCATCACGTGGAGATACCTGTGGGCATTGGCAGGTGTTCAGGTATGGAATTACAGGCCCTCCCTGCTAAATGGGCTATAACAACAATTAGAGCAGCAGCTGATTTTAATTTTTTTCATTGTTTAACTTTTGTATGGTGTGAGTTTTTAACCATTTTTTGAAGTATTTTTTGAGCTGCCTTGAGTCCCAAACTGGGAGAAAGGCAGGATATAAAGGTAATAATAATAACAACAGCAGCAGATCTGAGAACATCTCTCTTTCCTCTTTTCTTTCTTCAGGGGCATGATGGATGAGGAAGGGAACCAGTTTGTAGCCTACTTCCTGCCAGTGGATGACACGATGCGGAAACGGAAGCGTGACCAAGAGGAGGAGATGGATTATGCCCCTGAGGATGTGTAAGTGGGGAATGAAGCTGAGGGGCTGTGTGATAGGAAAAAAAATGGGATCTCCCCGCCACTCTCCTGCAAGCACATTTTCAGGTTCTCCACACTGTCACCTACACCACACTGCCATTGTGGCAGACTCAGTTGAAGTAATGTTCACCTCCAGTTTCTAATTCTGAGCGTTTTCTGCTGTTTTGGATGGTTTGGACTGAAAAAGGCCTCTGGAGATGTGTTTCTGTGGTTTCCCTGTGCAAGGTTTTTGTAAAAAAAGTGGTTTGAGTGAGAATTGATGATGTGGTGTGTGTGTGACGGCCACACCAAAGGCTGCATGGAGCCTGTGAGGGTATATTTCCCACGCCCGCCTTAGGCCAAAGAAAAGCTATACATGCAGGGTATGGTGGCACATCCATCTTCATTTGGCTTTCTCTAGCCCTGAGGACTGGAAACTTGCTAGGGAGCCAAGAATCTGAGGTAGCTGCATTCTCTTCCCACTGCTTAATTCCACTTGTGTCTTTCCCTGCCTGTGGATGGTGTTGCAGAATATCTTTTCACTTGCCGAAGGATGAATGGAGAGCAGCTGTTCTGAGGAATGCAGTGGAACAATCCTGTTAGGAAGCAGAAACAAACAAACAAAATATAGAGTGGGAGCGGAACCATACACAGGGGGCAAGGGGTTTGTGCCTCTTTGTTCGTGAACAGTTTCTCTTTGCGGCAGTTGCGACATTCTCTTCCTTGTCTCCCAGGTATGAGTATAAAATTGCCCGGGAATACAACTGGAATGTCAAGAACAAGGCCAGCAAGGGCTATGAGGAGAACTACTTCTTCATTTTCCGTGAGGGTGATGGTGTCTATTACAACGAACTGGAGACCAGGTGAGGAGGGGCAGTGGAGGCAGATTGGGGCCCTTGTGTTTTTGTAGCTTTTGCGGGGAGCTACTGCATCTTGAAAAGCCACTCTGCCTTTCAACAAGCACTGGTCCAGAACGGGCAGCACCACACTGTCATCTTTTCAGAAACAGGAAGCAGTGCCCCCTTCTGGTTTCTAGTACTGTATGTTTTCTGTTCTTTTGGATGGGACCTGTCCTGAAGAAGCCAGCACTAAATCCAGTAAGGTCAGGCTAGTAGGAGTTGAGTCATTCCAGGTTGTCTCTACCTCCATCTTTCCCATGACACGCAGTTGGCAGCTGGGTGGGTTGGGGCAGAGCTCCACCTTCCATCTTAACCCTCTCCGCTTCCCTTTGGTGACAGGGTGCGTCTGAGTAAACGCCGAGCCAAGGCCGGTGTGCAGTCGGGTACCAACGCTGTGCTGGTGGTGAAGCACCGGGATATGAATGAGAAGGAGCTAGAGGCACAGGTGAGGCTGATGGGGACCCCCTGATCCCCAAAACAGGACAATACCACAGGCACAGGGGAGAGGAATGGGAAGAGGGGACTCCAGAGGCTAAAAGAAACTCATAAAACAGAGGCTAAAAGGCCTGTCATGTTTCAGATGCAGCCTTTCCACAAGGGCACTTGAGTTGTAGCAACAGTATGGGAAACAGTTCATATTTCTCATTGGAATGAAGGAATTGAGCTTTTGGCAAGAGGGCTGGGGTGCTTGGAGTTTGTCCTTCCTCACGTTCCTTTTAACCCCTGCTTCCTGTTTGTCCACTGCAGGAAGCCCGCAAAGCCCAACTGGAGAACCATGAGCCAGAAGAGGAGGAAGAGGAGGAGATGGACTTGGGCAAAGAAGCCCAAGGATCAGGTAATGGCTGGGCTAGCAAATCTTTCCAGGTGGCTCTGTTGCCCACACTGCTCTTAACTGTTGAAGCTGGTTCAGAAGGACCTGCAGGAGCATAAGTCCTTCTGCTAACAGCCCTCGTGGTACAGCTCAGAGCAGCTTGTTTGAATCCCCCACTCTTTTGGGGCTCAGTGGAACTCTTTGTAAGTGGTTCTGCCCCTTTGTGGTCCCTTGGCTGGCCTATGGGTAGTTCAGCCTTTCCAAAATGTCACCCATGATTTTTCTCTGATCAAAGCAGGCCTCAAAATATTCCTTTTTGTTCAATGGCTTTGCTTGTTCCTCCCTTTTTAAAACATGGCTCTGTCCCCCTTTCCTCTCACGTCTGTATCTGCCTCTTCTTCCTTCCTCCCTCTGCCTTAGATGAAGAGCCGGAGAAAGGAAGTGAGAGCGAGAAGGAGGCCAGTGAGGCGGAGGAGGAGGAGGAGGAGGAAGAGGGACGCTCAGCCAGCGAGAGCGAGGCGGGGGCCAGCGAGGGAGAGGTCGCTGGGGCCGAGGAGAGCGAAGAGGATGAGCGGGCGGCTCGAGACAAGGAGGAAATCTTCGGCAGTGATGACGACGACGAGGACTCTGAGCCAGAGGGTGGCCGGGCCGAGGGGGACGAAGACGAGGAGGAGGACAGCGGGAGCGAGGAAGAGGAGGAGGAGGAGGACGACGACGACAGAGGGGGCAGCAGCCGGCGCCAGCAGCGCCAGGGCAGCCGCAGCCCTTTCCTCAGTGGCAGCGATCGCTCCAACCACGAAGATGAGGAGGAGGAGGGAGAGGCCAGCGCTAGCGAGGCCCCCTCAGAATCTAGTGAGGAAGGGACCGACAGTGACTGAGCCTCTTTGGTGTGCTTTTCTCACAGGGCACAGGGTGGCTGGGACCCTCACCCAGGAAAAGAGCGCCTGGGAAGAACTGTCACCTACCTGCCGATTCCCATGCCCCTTTGAAGTTCGGAGCTTCAGGGAAGCTTCTTGTCCCATGGCACGAGAAGGCAGCACCCTGGCCCCCCATTCTGCCATCAAACTGTTGCCACCCTTCCTGGACAGAAGGACTGTGACCTTGGAGTTGGTGGTGTGTGTGTGAGTGAGAGAGAGGAGAGAGTGAGTGAGAGGTTCATTTTATTTCCCTCCCCCTTCTGTTTTCTTCTCTGTACATAATGCGTTGCGTTGCTTGCAATAAAGTTCCCACCTCCTTTTCTCTCTTGAGCACTTGGTCTCTTATCTTCTGTCGGTTTTTTGGCACCGTCCTCCTTGAAGCACAGAGAGAAGGAAATGACTTGGGGACGGGAGGAGATACAGCCTTGTGTCTACTAAAGGTCAAATGGTTTTCAGCTGATTGTTGGTGGATAGGAAATTTCCAGGTTTCACAGAGTTCTTTATCAGACCAACCCCATAGCACCTGCTATGATTGCAAGAATCTGTAGATCATTGTTTGCCCACAACTCCTTTTTATGCCAAGCTATACTGGCTGACGATAAGTCTTACTGTATTACTTTATTATTTTACTCTTATTGTTCTCTTGTTTACTCTTTTTAAAGTGGCTTACAAGTGATTGAAACCAATATAAATGAGAAATGCAAAAACATCAGCAAATATCTGTATAGAGATACCAAGATTATTTTAAAAAGTAAAACGATGTGGAGTTAAAACTATTTAAAATTCAGTGAAGGGCAGTTATAATTCACTACAAGACAAACTGTACTACCATGTATCTGGAGGATACTAGATTGGGAAATTCTGCCATTCCCCAAAAATTTCTTCAAAGGTGACCAGAAAAGATTTTAACACAGGCCAGCAACAGAAAAGATCCGGCTTTTGCGTAATGGCCTGCGATCAGCAACATTTATGCAGAGAGAAGATGCAGATGCCTCTTGGAAGAATCCTGTGGAACCCTAAAGCCTACATGCTCTAGTTCAACGGCTGGTACAATTCCAAAACCAGTGCAACAGGAAATGGAGTGAAGTAGGTCACTTAAGGAAACAGTTCAGGCCAAGTTCGGTGGGGTCAGCAGCCAATTTTTCTGCCCCGGGGACTGCCAAAAGACAAAACAAATCAGAATAGCTTGGAAGTCCATGGCTGGTTTTGAAAAAAAAAGTGCAGTTTTTAATGTTAACAGCGGAGGGGTGCCCTGCTGCCTATTTAAAAAGGAGAACCAATGTTCGTGGAGGATTCTTGCAAGAAATGGAGGGCGAGCTGGAGAAGACGTGGGACTGTACAAACAACCTTTTTGCGAGGGTCACATGCTGTACTTTATTGTTGGCAATTTTCTCCTGGTAGCAAAGGGACTCTAGCTTAGGGGTGGGTTTCCTCCTTTGCAGGCAGAAAATCCGAAGCTCAGTCCTTGGCACCGTCAGGTAGGGCTGGAGAAGGCTTCTGTCGGACATGCTGAGGCTCCGCAGTTGACGTTCAGCACCACAGACAGCACCGTGCAGGAAGGACTGATTCAACATCCGGTAGCCTCCTGCCTTCCTGGACTTTGGACGTGTCAGGAGATGAGGTGACTCATTGGAAAGGGCTGTAATGCGGGGTGAAGTGGAATGCAGGAGGAAAAGAGGAAGACTGCATTACTGGCGGATGGAGTGTACAGTGTCACTGACAAATAATGGTTCCTAGAGTGAATCAAGCTGGAATTGCCCCTAGAAGCCAAGATGACTAAATTGAGGCTGTCCTAGTTTTGACATGAGATGACACTTGTTTGAAAAAGCCAATAATGCTTGCTAAAGTGGAAGGGACACAGGGCCTAAATACCCAAAAGGCATCAAGTCCTGTCTGACCTTAAGAAGCGAAGCAAGGTCAGCCCTTAGTTGGAAGACAGTCAACGAATCCTAGGAGCTGTGGGCTATGTTTCAGAGGAAGAAGCCAGCAAAACCACTTGTGAGTATTCCTTTCCTAAGAAAACCCTGTGAGATTCACGGTGTCACTGTAAGTTGACAGATGACTTGAAGGTACATGTGGAAGTGGGAGGCAGTAGGAAAGGAAATGGATTGATGCCATTCAGCTGCCCTGAATTTGGAAGTTAGCAGAGCACTTGGTAACAGGATGACTTGGAGGTCTCTAGTTCATGGGCTCTTATAAGGCTTTCTTGCCAACGTTTGTTCAGAAGGTTTGCCATTACCTTCCCCCTGAGGCTGAGAAAATGTAACTTGCCTGAGGTCACCCTGTGAGATTCCAGGGCTGAGCAGGAATTCAAACCCTGGCCTTCCAGAGTTCAACAACTCAAACCCCTATGCCTCCCTGGCTCTATGAAGAGACTCACCATGGCCTCCCTCTGAGGCTGAGAGAGTGTGACTTGGCCAAGGTCACTCAGTGGCTTTCCATGGGCCTCACAGGGATTGGAACCCTGGTCTCCCAGAGTCGTAGTCCGACACTCAAACCACCCTGTCGAAAGCAAGTAACAATGGGTTGCGATTCAGTGTTTGCAAGAGGACGGTTCATTAATTTTTAAACACTTTTAAGGTTTTTTTTTTTAAAAGTACTTTGCAACTTGATGCGAGTGTCCTGAGACCTGCTTGATGCCGAGAGAAAAACAGACCACAAAGAATATACGTATATACTCCCGCGTCTGGCGGCCTGGCTCTCCACCGGCTGTAGGTGGCGGCGCTGCGCCGGGGAAGGGCGCCCGGAGGAGGCGGAGGCTCCCTCTCGCCGGCTCTCCCTCTCGTCGCTCCGCGGCCGCCACCCAGGAAGTGGCCTCTCGCCTCGCCCGCCTCCCTCCCCCCCTCCCTCCCTCCCCGCCGCTGGCCCGGCCCGGCCCGGCCCGGCCCGAATCCGGACCGCGGCGGGCGGCGCGAGCGCGGCTCTGTCTTCCTTCCTCGCCGGCCGTGCGCCCAGGGCGCGTGGAGAGGTGGGCGCCTTGGAGAGGGGCGCGGGGACAACGGGGGAGCCGGGGGGCGCGCGGGGTGGGGGCCCCTCCAAGGGCTGCCGGGGAAAGGGGGTTCGGTGGATGGGGAGGAAGGGATGGCCACCCCGGTGCTGGCTGCGGGGAGGGGACGGAAAGGTCTGAGGATGGCCGCGGGGGGTGTGCCTCGCCGTGAAACGGGGCCCCCGCGCCGCCCGGATTCCCCGCAACGGGGCTCGTGGGTCGCGTGAACCTGGGTGGGTGGGTGCGTTTAAGAGCCGGATCAGGGGTCGGTTTTCGGCAGGGGGAGGGACGTTCCTTGCCGGAGAGGCCTGACGCCGCTTGGCGCACCAGCCCGTGTTTATGCGTCTGCGGGAGCCGGGCACCGTTGAGCATGTGCAGAGCGCCGCCCCCTCCCAGGAGGTCGAGGCCGCCGGGGAAACGGAGGAGGGGGAAGGAGTCGGGCTGGCGCCCAGGCGGGCGCCCCTCTTTTCCATCGGGACGGTCGGGGCCCCACGAGAAGCAGCGGAGGAATGTGGGGCGTGAGCTGGAGGGAGAGGCCTGGTTTCGGGGTGTGCCGGGGCGTCTGGACGCGTGAGAGGGAGAGCTCGCGCGCCGTCAGGGCTCCCCCAGTTCTGCCAAAGTGTGCGTCCGCTGGGACGAGGCGGGGGCCCTCTGCACGCGCCCCGAGGCCCTCTTTTCCCTCCGGGCCTTCCACACAAGTCTTGCGGTTGCTGAGCGGCTCTTCAGAAAGGGCCTAAAAGATCTCCGGCGCCTCGGCTTGAGAACCGGCCAACTGAGCCATGGTCTTCCGCCCTTCACCCTTCCCTCTCTGCTTACGGGGTTTAAAACCGACTGACAGGGTTTAAGACAGAAACCGGTTGAGAGTCGCACTGTTTTGAACAGGACAGCTTAGTGAACGCGTCCCTTTAAAACTGTTTTTTTTACTGTCACAATTGGTTTTACTGGTACTTTGTTTTAAACTGTGCTGTAAGCCACTTTGGGTCCCATCCCAGAAGACAGATGGGATATGTAACTCTCAATAAGACAGTAACCGATGGTGCCAAGTGCTGGTTTCCTTCATGACCCCCTGTGCTTGTCTCTTCAGGTGTCCCGGGCCGGATGAGTAAGAAGGTATCCCGCTCCTTGCCAGTCCCCGTTCGATACCTGGCGAAGGGATGAGGTGAAGGAGCCGAGCCGTAAGTCCTTCCTGACATCGGGGGAGCGGATGTGCTGGGGTGCAATTGAGGAGCAGCATTTTAGGCCGGTGATCAGACGGGTAAAGACAGGGGATGGCTTGGAGTAAAGTCACACAGAGGGCTGGTGGTGGGCATGTCCCAGTTACGTCGACGTAGCCCAGAATTGTGCCCCATTCCCAAATGAGAAGAACCAGGAGTCCCGCTCGGTTCGGGGCTTCTACCTCGCTACAGTGGGCTACATTTGGCCTGTTTGGGAAGCTGCCTTTGTATTTGCCGGGTACACGGAATCAGGCTCCGTTCAACCCTTCTTGGCCAAAATCGGTGGCCTGACCCTTGGTGTGGAATCCTGATGGCCCATTTGAGCGCCGCTCCCTTTTTTTCATCTAGCATAGGAATACAGATTAGGGATCAAGATCTTACACCACGCTTGCACAGCATCCGTCAGAACTACTCAAAGCGGTGACCGGCAAGCTGTGAGCTGCTGGTCTGCGGTGAGTTTCCAGGAAGCTATAAGGATACGTTGACAGCATGGCACAAGTATGATGTTGGTCCCTGACATACTTGAGAAAAAATATGAGGGAGCTTAAGAAGCACGGGCTTAGATCGTGCTGTGCATTTATGTACTAGGTTATGCAATCCTTGTCATGGATGTCACTGTTGTGTATTTGAACATGCCGCTCCCTTGTGCAACTTTGCTTCCTGAAACTGAACATGACGGCTGTGCACCAGACAAAAATGCCCTCTGTAAGGAAATGTAGGCATATGTCAGACAGCAGTAAGATTCTGGGTGAGCATATTTGAGGAGCTGGGTTAATGGATGAACAGAATGGACTGTGATGTGTTCTTTGCCTTCCCAAGGTCCTGCTGGTCATACCACCGCCTCTGCCACGATGCTGTTCCGCTGGCCGGGATGCACCTTTTTCCAGGTATCCCCATCCCTCTAGCCTCCTCTCCATCGGTGGGACCATGTCTCAGGACAGTGGGGCTCGGCCAAAAGTGAAGCCGGAAGCAGGCTCAACTGGCCGGCCTGGCAGCCGCTGGAAGGCCAGGATGAGCCAGAGCCTTTCGTCCCAGGAGGCGGAACCGGCTTCGGGCTCCAAAGGTCAAGCAGACCCGGAGCCCAGCAAAGGAGTGGCCCGTTCCTTGCGGCAGAAACTGCAGGCAGCTGTGGGTCAGTGCTTCCCTCTCAAGAGTGCCCCCCGCTCCCCGGACCTCTCGTCGCAACGCAAGATCCACCTGCGGGAGCTGATGCTAGACACGTGCCCCTTCCCGCCAGGCTCAGAGCTGGCCCGCACGTGGAATCTCATCAAGCAGCACACGGCCCCCGTGTCTGAACAGGAGGCGTTGGGGCCACCTCCCGCTGAGGACGAGGATGACCGCCTGCGGGAACGGCGGCGCATCAGCATCGAACAGGGGGTGGAGCCGCCCCCGGATGCCTTGATCCACACCTTCGAGGTGACCGCTCAGATAAACCCCCTCTACAAGCTGGGCCCAAAGCTGGCGCACGGGATGAACGAGCTGATTGGGACCAGCCGGGCCACCTTGGCGGCTGCGGATGAAGGGGAGGAGGACGAAGAGGAGGAGGAGGAGGAGGAGCAGAAGGAGGCCGCCGTTTCCTCTGCGCTCCCGGACATCAGGGACGGCTTCCGGGTCCACACCCAGATCGACTACATCCACTGCCTCGTCCCTGATTTGCTGCAGTTGACGCAGCTGCCCTGCTATTGGGGGGTGATGGATCGCTACGAGGCTGAGGCCTTGCTGGAAGGCAAGCCGGAGGGGACGTTCCTCCTCAGGGACTCTGCTCAAGAGGACTACCTTTTCTCCGTCAGCTTCCGGCGCTACGGGCGCTCCCTTCATGCCCGCATTGAGCAGTGGAACCACAACTTCAGCTTCGACGTCCACGACCCCAGCGTCTTTCACGCCCCCACGGTGACCGGCCTGCTGGAGCACTACAAGGACCCCAGCGTCTGCATGTTCTTTGAGCCTCTCCTCTCCATCCCGGTCAACCGTACCTTCCCTTTCGACCTGCAGCACCTCTGCCGGGCCGTGGTGACCTGCTGCACCACCTACGACGGCATTGGCCACTTGCCCATCCCCAGTGCCCTGAAGGAGTACCTCAAAGAGTATCACTACAAGCAGAGGGTCAGGGTTCGACGCTTGGACACCTGGTGGAGCTGATGAGGGAAATTCCGACGGCCGCTGGTCCACAGACACCCCTTCCCTGGTCGTTCCTGTTTACTTCAGTGCTACTCGTCTAAGCTCCTTCCCACTTGAGTCATCATCCCTTCATCCATCCATGCTTCTCCAGGGTGGTGACCACAGTGATTCTTCCCCCCGCTCCGGCAACATTATTTTGTGGCACCCTTGGTGTAGAATCCATTGCCTTGTGGCTCTTAATCCATGGACCACATGGTAAATCTGTGGAGCACAAGAAATCTGTCCTGTCCTAAGACAGGAGGCCTTCCAGTTGTCTTGGAGCAGCAATCCAAGCAAAGCCGTCCCCAGTGGCTGCGACTGCGTACAGTGAGGCGTGACCCTAATTCTTTGGTGGTGCATAGCTTTAGCCCTCGGGCCAAGTTGGGATTTCCAGTCTTTCCAGATCTTGGTACGTCCACTAGGAAACAGGCACCTGAGCATAACGTAGCTCATTTGCCGTTTGAAAAATAAGGCTCTGTGCTGCCCTTGTGTGAACAGAGTGCCTGTGAACCTGTTTTTCTCACCAGACTCTTTGATTCCCAACTTCAGGCTGCTGCTTTGATTCCCAACTTCAGGGGCAGAGCGCAGGTCAGCAGTGAGTATTGGGAATGACAACAGAAAAAAGCACAACAATTTTTGAGGGGTGGGTGTGTGTCTTTGTGTGCTAGGGATGGAAAAAATATTTGAAACTACAAAGTGGCTGAAAAACACATTTTTTTCCCCAAGGGTTGAGAAACCGTGATGAAAAGACTCTTGGACTGATGAGAATCTTCAGTTTGGGAGTTTCTCTGTGTAAAATTCACATGTTGTTTTGTGTAGATAACAGCATTTCCTGTGCAGAAAATATTTCCATGCAGAAATAACATGGGAGTTGGTGTGGACTATGATCCTGGAAACCAGGGTTTAATTCCCTGCTGAGCCACAGAAACCTGCTTGGGTGACCTTGGGCATGTCACATATTCTCAGCCCCCAGAAAAATCTTGAGATAGGTTTGTCACAGGGTCACAGAAATGTCTTGAAGGCACCCAACAACAAAAAATAACATCTCCTGTGCAAAAATACTGTTTCCTGCACAGAAACAGGCTGTAATAGAGGATTTGTTCTGTGCAAAATTTGTACCTGGCTGATTTGCATACAGAACAACATTTTCTGCACAGGGAACAATACTTTTGTGTAGAAATTATATTTTCTGTCCAGAAAATGCTGTTTCCTACCTTGCAGATGTTGTTTTTGGGACAAAACCTCCAAAGGCGAATTCTGCACAGAATTGCAAAGCTGCTTCAAAAACTGTGTAGTTTTCGGACTTCCAGCAGGAAGAAAATGATTACAATTACTTGTTGGTTCCTTTGAAAAGGAACTTAGTGAAGAACTACATCTCTAGTGTGTGTTGGACTAACATTTCTTCCAGACCAGGCTTTTAAACACAAACTGCTGGAGATGAGAATGAGCTGAGAAGTCGTCTTGTTCCTGACTGTAGCACAACTCTTCCCTTTACTGGCCTTTCGTCCATTCCCAGCAGCCTGCTGTTCCGGGGGAGACAGTGCTGACCCGTTGCCGGTGCTCCCCGCTGGCCAAGGGCATGTCTAGAAGGGGAGCAAAGGTTTCTTTGCCTTCTGCCTGAGCTCAAGGGCTACCTTTCCAGGGATGAGATTTTTTTTTCACCTGGACAAAGCCAACAGATCTTCTGCCAGAAGATTTACCTAGACGAGACTCTTGAACTGAGTTCTCCCACCATTCCCTTGTGTTTCTTGGAGTAACCCACGTATTGTGGGGCAAGGAGAAGGGTTGGGTGGACTCGTGCCCCCACTGAACAAATGCTGCCAGGAGGCTCTCCGTCTCTCCACAATTTGCTGCTCTGTGCGTGAGTGTGTGTGTGTCATTAAAGAGATGTTTCTTTGTCTACAGCTGCTTCTTGGAGACTTTTTCCTAGCTGTAATATGGGCATTCCCCGCTTTTTGATATTCTGCGCTTTCACCCATTGCAAATTATAGATTATGCACCAATTTTTTTAATGTGGGGCCTACTCTTTCATCAATTTTCCTCCTCCTGCCTTCTTCCTGTAGGGAACATGAGGGAATTACGGAGGCTTGCCAAGTGATTCTGTCTGCTTGGGTAGGGACAGAAGGTGCAGGTGGGGGCTTCTCCGCTGCAGCCCCCCAAAGGTGATGCGTGTGAGAAACCTTCTGCAGCCCTTCCTCACTCACACCACCTTGGCTCCCTGCTGCCCACAGCTTAGCTCAAGACTGGCATCTGTGTGAGAACGGAGGTGCCCCACTGGGGCATATCAAACAAATACACAGGAATCATGCTTTGCTTTGCTAAGCTTTGCTTAGGAGGTGGCAAAGGGATGAAAAACGAGGCAGCAGATTGCAAACCTCTGGAATGGCAGCTGAACATCACTTCCTATCCCCATTTTGAAAGGGTCTGCAGAGGAAAACAGATCTTGCTGGGGTTGGTTCGACTTATGGGAGAGGTTTTTTGGGGGGCATTGTCCCCTGGCCTCCAAATGGTCACCAACCCCTGATCTCAGCGGCTCATCTATCCTTCCTCTAGTAGGGGACCCAATCCACCGCAAGGTACTTCCACTCAAGCTTCATGGAAAAGGCAAAGGTCCTGTGGTTAAGGTCCAGAGTTTGGAAAAGTTTACATTTTTGGATTGTAACTCCCAGAATCCCCTAGCCACAGCCCAAGCAGTCCAGCTATAGACCAACAAGTAACTTTTCCAAAGCTCTGGTTTTGCTTGCCACTGCATGCATGGCTGCTTAGAGTGCAGTATGTGGACAGTTCAGTTATGGGGATGCTGTGTTCAGTTCTGTTCCAACAATTACCACCAGGGTGGTAAAACTTCACTTTAGCGAACGCATCCCAGGCCCCATCCTGGATTTTCCACCGCCACACCCAAAGAAATTAAATCTTGTGTCAAACCCCATCCCTGAAACAAAAGAGAAAACAAAACGTCTGAAAAGAAATTAATACAAAATAAGCACAGCTTTATCATAGAGGTTAATAAAAAAGAGCTAATACTTAAATTCTGTATGCCTTTTACAAAGCCAAAAAACAAAAAAACCAACAAAAACATCTGGAAAAGGGGGGGAAAAAAGCAGCAAAGGAGTCCAACAAAGCAATCTAAAGTCAGAATCTGGAATTATTATTATTATTTTTTTTTTGTAAAACATTTTGTGTTTTTTTTTTTAAATAACGTATTCATGGTTACCAGCCATAGTCATAACAAAAGTTATTCATAATAAAATGTATCTAAAATAACATTTCTATCTGAAACAAGAACCTTGTATCTCTATTTTTTTTTCTTAGAAATAGCTCTCTCCGGTCTTCTGTTCTGGATTTTTTTTTTGTATTCTTTTTTTTTTTTCTTTTTTGGATGCTACCGCTTGGTATACACTTTGGAAAAGGCCTTTATATTTAAAACAGTTCTGCAGGGCGGGAGAAGAAGAGAAAGAGGAGAGGAAAATTCCTCTGTACCTAACAGCTGGCCAAGGTCAGCTGGGGGCGGAATTACCCACGTGTGAAGAAGACAGTGGCTGGGCAAGAGCACTCACATGCACAAGAATGTACACACACACACACACACACACACACACACACACACACAGGAGGCTAAGACAATTCGAGGTACGAAAGACCCAGCAAAACCCTCTCTCCTGCAGAAAACCACCTGACAAGCTTTGGACACCCCGTTTGGCTGCCACTTTGAACTTCACAGAGGCCCCCTGACGGCAACATCAACCCTGGGTTCCTGGTACCGAAAGGTCCAGTCCGTGCCTCGCTCAGGCCCGCGTGGCTCCCGGGTTCACGTCATGTTCAAAAGTTAAAGGAACGGGCAGGAGGGGAGAAGTGCGGCCGAGTTGCGATCTGCATTTCCCTCCTTCTGTTTTCTGCAAAGGTGAAGTTCGCACGAAAACAAGGAGCCGCGGAATGCCATCCCAAATACTTGCTCCAGGATTTGGGGGAAGAGAGAAGATGCTGGTACCAAGCATTTTGAAGGGCCCAGACACACATCTACCCACCTGCTTGTAGTGTTCGTATAAAACCACATGCCCCCCCAATCATTTCATTTGTTTGTAATTTCCCCTACTTGGAACCACACTGTCCCCCCTCCCTCCCTATTAGAAGGCAATGGGGTTTATTGGATCACCTTGCCTTCCAGCGTCCATGCGTAAATGGGTCCGCTTACCCAAGACGCTAGCTTGTGCCTGCCGATTCGTTAGCACCATGAAACCAAAGGCTCAGACACGGCTGTCTGTCGCCACCCCGCTGCCCAGCCCCTCAGAGAGAAGCACGACAGGACTGGTCAAAAGGTCTGCAAGGGCCGACCTTAGGGAAGCCAGGCTTTGCTGGGTCCAGTCTGTCCACCTCTTAATGCCCCACACACCCCAATCTCAAGGAAGACAGATAGACGGCTGCACCCTTCCCAAAAAAAAAAATTGCTAGAGAACTACAGAAAATTCATGACTCAGCTTTCGAGATTCACCACAGAACTGCTTATCATACACCAGTCATCTGCAAACCTACCCCATCTTGGCATTACTGGGGCGAACAGAAAAGAATCTTGTATCTACACAAGGAACCCTAAACCAGCTCAACTGACAACTTTTGCTCCGGAACCCCAAACTGCTGAATGATCCCTTAAAAAAAGAAAATTTGAACTGCTTCAACAAAACTACACTGACACCACCCTCCCGAAAGAAACCACTCTTCCCAGGAGACGGAAACCGAAGGAGCTAAAGAAGTCCCACACGGGCCATACCATTCTCACAACTGGGTGCGTGTGTGGAAGGGCCGGGGGTTGGCCAAGCAAGAAATAGGTCCGCATCTTTCTCCCAACCTGCATCCGCTTCTCCTTTCTGGCCCTTCCGAGGGGCGGCCCGCACGCATCACTTCATTTGGGAAAGGAAACGAAGCAGAGTCGATGCCTGCCAATGTAGTGCCTGGGCACCCACAACATACCACCCCGTTTGCCTTGTCCCTTGCCAACTGCTTTTGGTAGGAAGAAGTATTCAGAGGCACTTTTATAAAAAAGAAAAAAAATGTCAGTTACCTGTACACCCTGGTGTGTCTCCCATTCTATCCCTCCCTCCATCCCTTCCAGCCATTTCTCCTCGAATGCCAGCTAAAGAGAGCTGGGAGCTGAACAGGGCTCACACAAAACTAGTTTCCACATGCCATCCCGTATCTGGGTGCCGAGGGCATCTTGGCCATCAATGGCAAGTCTCTCCCTCCCATGGGAATAACCAGTCCTTCTATTTATTATCTTTGCTCCCCCTTCCTTCCTTCTTATCACCATGGCTTCCTCTTCTTTCCTTCCTTTTTTCCAAACCAAAAAAAGGAGGAAAGGAAGAGGTAGGTTGGGACACAGAAGGCTGGGGGAGCTGGGGGGGAAGAGCAAGGAAGGAAGGAAGGAAGGAAGGAAGGGGGGAAAAAAATCCTGAATAGGAAAGGGAATAATTACACAGCCCAAATCCAGCCTTCTCCTGCCCTTGGCAAGTTAAACATCTGGGAGAAAAATCTGCCAACTCCCATATACATCAAAATATTAAACCAATAGCTGAAGTTATCATAATAATAATAATAATAACAATAATAATAATAATAATAAAAAGTAGAAAAATATTAGAACACAGTAAGATGGTAAGATTGTAGTGACAGCTTTTTGTCCCGTTCCCTCTGTCTGCTAGGGAATGCTGGAGGTGGTTTTGGGGAGGGTGGGGTCAGGAGGAGAAGTGATTCACCCACCCCCACAGCGACATGTCCCATGGGGGTTGGGAAGGGGGAACAAAAGGAGGGGGGAAAAAATAAACAGCCACCCTAAAGCTTTTCGGGAACACGAGTGGATCCAGCTTCTTTCAAATGGTGGAAGTCTTGTCGGTGCCATCTGCAGAAAAAGAGAGAGAGAGAGAGAATGTACACTTACGAATCAAAAACCAGACATTTAGACTCCAAGTGGTAAATGAAATATTTCTGTCTGCTTGTGAGTGGTGGGAAACATTTGGCTTTTGAGTGTGTGTGTGTACGTGTGTCTGTTTTGGTTCACTTTGCATGGAACATGATCTGCTACACACTTGATCTTAGCCAAAAGGCTGAGAAGCGATTTGCAACACTTTTTAGGACCTGTAGGTGCTGCCAGTTTTCTTTCTTTCAGATCATCAACATCACTCCAGGCAATACAGAGTAAATTTACTTGGTGGCTCGTAAGCCCACGTTCCTTACCGCCCAGCGCGTGCTCTGTCATGCTGAGGCACAGGGACTCCAGGGTGGGGTTGATCTCCAGGTCTGTCCCAGGGAGCTGGCAATCTGAAGGTGAAAGAGGAAACAGTCACAGGAAAGCGCATTGTACCCAGACCCCATTTGAACCATCCCATCTCTCCGCTGCATCAGCAAGAGGGCAAGGAGAAATGGAAGGACTCCTCCTCATGAGCACTCTAAGTTCCAGTAAGGCCCTATCCTAGCCTTTCCTAGAATGGTGTGCTCCAGATATGTTTTAGCATGATGCACCAAGTGGGGAGGCGGACGCTGCCTTATCCAAATCTCAGAGTGGAGCATGGTGGTGGTTACTCAAGTGAGAAGGAAAAAGTACTCTGCACATCCACAGAGATACTTATCCCTGCAGTTCTAGGGCTATGGAACAGATCTGAACACAAAGGGTATGGAGTTTTGCCGATCGTCTCACTAACTATGTAATTATGCTTTAAAAACCTGCAGCTTTAGTATCATTCTGTCAGGACATCTAAGAAGAAGACTGAAATCCATGAAAGCTCATAGTAAAATGGATCAGGTACTCTTAAAAGAGCTGCTACATTTCTCTGCTCTCCCTCTTTTTTTATGCCACAACAGATTCAGATGGCTACTTCCTTGAACACACACACACACACACACAATTATGTGAAAAAGTGAGCTTGCTTACCCTGTGGGAACATGAGAATGGCCTGAGGGGACGTGTGGACGGGTAGCGAATGGGTCCGCTGGACAGAACTGCGGCTCTGTCCAGGCATGCTGTTACTGCCCCCAGGATTGGCAAACCACAGATTCTGAGAGAAAAGACAAGCACAATTTAATCTAGTTCTCCAACTCTCTGGGAAAAACCTAGCATCCACAAATGGAGTGGCAACTTAAGGCAACGTAATACCAGAAGCACCAAGAAGGATTGCACTCCTTCCCTGGAACAGGTAGATAGTAGCAATCTAAACATTTTGTCCCACTGTATCCTGATAGCTCAAGGCAGGTTGTCATTTCCCTGCCCTAAAGACTCACCTCTATACTGGATAAAGCCTCATGCTTCTACTCACCATCACTCCAGCTCAAGCCTCAGTAACAACTACTTGATCCTCCATATCTCATCTCTATTGAATCCCAAGTTCCAGCTTATCTGCCCAACAGTTCACAGCTCTACCTCTCCAAACGGTAAGACCACTATGGAAATCACATGACTCCCCCACAAAGGTTATTTCTGCACCTTCAGGAGCCGGGGTTCTCTGCTAAAAAGAAGGCATGTCCCCTGCACACCTTTTTTTAGCAGAAAGCATGTTGTTTTAAAGGAAGTGGCTTTTGTGGGGAGGGGAATCACTTGATTTCATTTAGGAGATACCCACCATTGTGATTAAAGGGTACCTCTTTGTCCTAACTCACAGTTTTCAAACTTCCTGCTTTTGTGATCTTTTTTTGCCAAACTGCTGACAAAAAAACCCACAGAACGTTCAGTCTGAAAGTCCCAATTCTTTACAAACATCCATCTTGGGCTGCCTTACCTGCCGTCCTTGGTTCCCCAGATTTGGGCTGGCAAGAGCATGCCGGGGGGAGACCCCTCCAATCCCTGCAGGACTCAGGATCCCCAGGCGGCTCGGAGGTATGGCACGCGGGGGCATCTGGAATTGCCGCTGTCCTCTGCGCGCCACCCCCACCCCCACAGATCCAGCTATGGGGAGAGAGTTGGAACCAAAGGCCCATCTAGAAAAGTTGGGGGAGGGATGGGTAGAAAAAGAGATCAGTTTGTAAACTGTACTTGTAAGACACTAGTAGTCTCATGTGCTAAGAATTTTGCCACCCAAACCAGGTTGGTCATTCAGAGTTGAAGGTGGAAATGGGTGGCATCAGCAAAAAGTTTTGATTTTTGGACATTTTTGGATTTCCAGATAAGGCATTCTCAACCTGCAGTATCCAAAGGCACTCACAGTGCAATTCATTTAGTTCTCTTGGTTTGAACAAAAAGCCACCTGCCTGACCTGATACGTTCTCCCAATCAAATCTTTTCCTTTGGTGCTCTTCCAATTGCACGGGAACCACAACATTGTCAATATGTTGTGGAGTACAGCCAAAGGGCCAGCTCCACCCAATATCCTGACTGGGGAATACCGTGTGTGTCTGCCGCTATTATGATAGAGACGGGGTGAACCCAATAGGGGATACTGCTCTCAGGCTGCTCAAGGCTTGTTTGAGTATGACACACATATTAAGACATTCTTTAAAAATGTGTGTGGACATCCTCTTCCCCAAACGTTTTCTTTTTCCTTGAAGAAGACAAGCAGCCAACAGAGAAAGAACCAATCTGCTGCTGAAAGGATGAGCCAAGTTAATGGAGTGAGCCCAGGTGAGATGCAGAAGGCCCAGATAAAGTGCAGTATGCCCAGGTGACATGCAAAAAGCCAGCCCACGCAAAGCCTTTCCAGTTTTGAATAGGCTGTGCCAACCGATAAATGTCTCTCTGAAACTGTTCAGAGAAATAAAATGTACACACTGCGCCACCACACTAAGACATGTTTTGTAGGATTCAGATGGAAGTGACAAGCTTCTCTTCAGTATAAAAGGACTAATTTAACAAATAACCTGTCACTCATTTTTAATCAAATGAAAAACCTATTTATGTGATTTCACTGAATTCATTAATGAACAACACTCCAGCCCTTTTGTGAGTTTTAACAGATGACTTCCAAGACAGCTCTGAGAATATCTGGGTTCTATTCCCTTCAGCAAATATTCTTCAGCCATCACTTTAATAGCAAGTAGAGACATACAGAGACTAGCAATGCCATCAGATGTACTCTTCTCTTGTCACCATTTTGCTGGTACTTCAACAGCTGTTCTGAGATGGTTGACAGCCACAGCTCCTTTTCTGAAGCCCTCATTTTCCTTCCCTCAAGCAAGAGAGCTGCTTTGGAACACAAGAGCTACCTGACCAGACTGCTAACGGCTCACCAGATCAGCTTCACACTTCACGCTACATTTCTAGGTCTGTTTCTATCTTCCCCTTCCTAAGCATCCAACCATTTTTTTTCTGTGTCCCTCCTATCCAGTCCTTCACATCTACATCTCACCAAACCATCACCTGCATTTTGGATGGTGCCACCCGATGCTGCTGCCATTCAAGGCTGCTTTTCTCAATCCTGGTCATTCCACACCTCTCACCCAAAACTTTTTTCCTCCCACAGACTTACCCTTTCTGTGGGCGGTAGCCCTGCATGTCCAGCACAGCTTTCCTTGGAAAGGTCCGGAGCAACTTCAGCACTTGCTGCTTCCAAGACAAGAGCCTCTTCTTCTGTGTCTCTGTGAATGCCTAGAGGGACAGGACATAAGATGGGTGGCAGCCACAATGGGGTGGTGGTGGCGGCTGCAGCAAAGAGTCCACTACATTCTCAGAGCATGGACCCTTTGACAAATTCAATGCTCACACCTACCTCATGCATCAGGCACTTCTCTATCAGCTGCAGGTAACTGGTGATATTCTCCTCATCTGGCCGGGAGACCAGCAACTGCGTACACACTACAAGGAAAAGAGCGGGAAAGATAGTTATGCAATTGTGCCTACAGTAAGTGGGAGAAATCAGAGCCCTTAAGATTTGTAAGAATATGCTGTTCCCTAAAGGAATGGTTTATTCTTACTCCATGAAGTAGATCTTACTCTTCTATACAGGTGAGTAAATGCAGAGAATGCTGGGCCCATCTTTTCTCTCTCTCTTACCCAGCCACATCAAGAGGTTTACTCATAAATGACGCCCATTTTGGTATGTATGTAAGAGAGATTTTGACCTACTTTGGAGTCTTGAGGGGTTCTAGGGGCAAAACTGTTACAATTGGTGGCTGTTTCGGGCTCCTTTTGGTGGCTAGCGGGTGATTTGAACCCTATTCTCTCAATTTTAGTCCAACATTCGGATCACATCACACTGTTTCTTAAAAGATTTATTCAGAGGAAGTGAACATCTTCTATGGTTTTTGTGACATATTCATTTCATATATATTCAGAGGAGGTTTGCCATTGCCTTTCTCTAAGGCTGAAAGAGTATGACTTTTGCAAAGGCTACCCACTGAGGTTCTCCTAGGCTTAGAGAGTGTGACTTGCTTTTCTCCACCCTGGACACTCGAATTGGTTCACCATGTTGGAGCCAGTGAAGTGGTTTGAGTACTGGGCTAAGACAAAGGTTCAAATCCCCTCTCAGCCACGGAAAACCATTTGGGAAATCACCCTCTTTCAGACTCAGGCAGGCAATGGCAAACCTTTTATGAATGAAGTTTGCCAAGAAAACTCTGTGAGAGGGTTGCCATTAAGTCAGAGTCAACCTGAAGGCACATAATAACAAGATATTTATATAAATAAGGAGGTTGCTATTGCTGGAAGAGGTTCCATGGGCTGCAAAACCACGTTGCTTCAGCCATGATCTCAAGCCCAAAGCCTCACCTTTGCCCATTACTCGGGTGAACTGCCCTGGGATGTCCCCTTCAGTGATTGGCGCTGCCCCTGACTCTCCATCGCAAGGGGAGCCTGTCGCGGGTGGGAAGGTATCGGGGGTCGGCTCCTTGTCCTCAGGACCACCGCCGCTTTTCTCCAGGCCCAGGGTGGGACCTCCATGCTGCTGCTGTGGCTGCTGTTCAGCTGCCAGCAGTTGGCCCTCCTTCGATGCTGCCGTGGCCTGCAGGGCGTGGAAGGCTTTGATGGGGGTGATGATGATTTGCTGCAGTTCCTGGAGGGCATTCCACAAGTTCCCACCTTCCAGGATGTCCTGCCAAAAAACAAGGACAGGAGAAGGTGTGACAGCAAGCTTGAAGATGGGTGTATAGTGCTAACCCTAGACCTCTGGATGTTCACCTAGGATTCTGCCTTCCCACTCCTCTGACAGCTCTCTGCAGGCTACAGAGCATCCCCTCAACCCTTTCAAGAAGCATTCTCTATTATCACAGTTCTTGTACTAGTTACAGTGATTACTTGCTGCCATAAAAAAGGATGAAGCAGACTCAGGCCATTTCTGCCCTACACTGTTATAGTGCTGTTATTCCACTTTCACCATTCTATGGCATTCTGGGCTTGCAGTTTAGGGAGGGGCATTTAGAATTCTCAGCCAGAGAGGTCTTTGGCCTCAGTAAACTACAAATCCCAGAATTCCACAGGAGGTTGAAAACAGAATAATAGTACTATAACCGTATAGTGAGGAAAGGCCCTTAAAAGAGATGGGGCCAGCCTCACTTCCTTGGGTAGGGGGACCCGCAGTTGAGGTGCTGCTACAGAGAAAGAAGGCCCTGCTACCTGTACCCAACAACCTAACTTTATGAGCTGTTGAGACACCAAGGTCTCTGATGATCTCAAATTTCTGGCAGGCTCATATGGGAGGAGGCAGGCCTTCCAATAATCCTGGCCCCAAGTTTAGGGCTCTCTAGATCAACACCACACCTTGAATTGAGCTTGGAAGCAAACTGGAAGCCAGTACAGTTCTTGCATGACTGGTGTTGTATGTGGTTTGTGGGCCACCCTTTGCCCACCACTGTTCTAAATCAAGATCTCCAGAGGCCCAAATTTTGCTTCTCAGCAGGAATGCCTCCACCAAGCCTCCTCCTCTACAGGGTTCTTTTACCTTCTCCAGAGACTTCAGGACACTTTGCCTTTCCCGCAGCTTCTGGATACTCAGGGCAATTTTGTGCCTTGCTCCTTTGGTCACGTTCTGTGGGGAAGAAGAGATCCTTTTTGGTAGTTTGGAATCCTCTCCAGAAGAAGGTTTGTTTTGCCCCCTCACTGTTGTCCTTTCTCCAGCAGGCAAAAACCTTTTAACAGGCCTTTAGCCTTGGCTGACCAAGGCAGAGTGACATGTAATTCTGTATGTCACATTTAATATGTTGTATGTATTTTTAGTGCTTTAAGTCTTAAAAGCAGTGTTTTAACTGGACATACAGTTAAATGCTTTTTAAACTGCTGTACTCCAGATGTTTGGTTTTAATTTATATTGTAAGCTGCTTTGAGTCCCATTCAGCAGACTCAAAGCAGACTATAAATGAACTAAATAAAAGCTAAGGTTCCAAGGAAAAACATCCAGATACATGGACGCAATTCTGCTAAGCAAAACAACCCCCCAGAAGCCCTGTTATGAGGCCTTCCAAAGTTCAGGGGCACAACATGAAGACTAGGCATACTGCAACAGCCTGGCCTAGCCAAGTTTTTGGCTTGCAAAGGAACACAGTTAAAACTGGAGCTCCCTCGTACAAGGAGAATCTCTCAATACCTGAGATTCCAGGTGCTGCTCTGTAAGTGTCATCATCTCTTCGTAAGTCATTTGCGAGAAGAGAGCTGCATATTTGTGGAGGCGAAGGCTCTTCAGCCATGAGGGGACATCTGTAGAGAGAGGTGAGGAGGTTAAGACATCTTTTAAGGTAAGCAAGGGTCACAATTTGCATCTTTCTGGTCCTATAATATTCCATTCCACTCCCATTTCCGCAACTGTATAAATACGCTTTATATCCTGAGGCCTGGATATCACTCTGTCTGATGTCTGAAGAAGTGGGTATCCACGAAACCTCTTGCTAAAATAAAAACCAGTTAAGACTTAAAGGTGCTGCTACATTCCTTCTTTTTCCTTTTTACGTTAAGCCTTATGCATGAGGGACTCCCAAAGGCTGCCTTTTAGCTTCTGTCCCTTCCCTCAAATCCTGCATCTCACAGAGATCATTTTGGGGCAATTAAAAAAATATTTTTTGACTCCTGAAGGGTCACATGCATCCCACAGATCACTTTGCCCCCTCTGCCCTATAACATGGAGACATACCAAAGCAAACTGGCAACAGATACATGAAAAAAGAATGCACCAAAGAACATGAGTGGAGATGAGCAACAGGTATAGCCAAGAGAAGTGAAATGTTTGCGAAACCCAAATTAAATCAAAATACAGCTGCACACAATCCCCGTTATTGGAATGAAATAAGCCGGGCAGGTGGCACTCGGTTCAGGAACTGCCATTCGCATCTAGACCACTCTAGGACGTGGGATGCAGCCCCCCTTTCCGGCTGCTCTCGCTCAATCTCCAAGATACCTTTCATGCCACTGCCATCTTCCTGGAAGGTGTTGCGACTCCCAGACTGTTCCTCCGTCTGCTCACTGCCCGAGGAGGCCACACTGCTCTGGGGTGAGAGAGGCGCGTGCTCCCCGCCAGAGATGAAGGCTGGCCGAGCGCCCATCTCATCCACGCTCATCCACTCGCTGGGGACCTGCTGGCCAGTGGGGATGAGGGACATGGAGCGCTTCAGCGGGCTGGGGTGGATTTGGCAAGGGAATGCTGCAACGAGAGAGAGAGGTATGTTTGTAAGCTCTGCTAAGGATGGTTCGAGGTACATGTCATGAAATCACTGATGGGTCGCACCACATTCTTCGCAAAAGAAAACACAGAGTAACTGGAGAGTTCTACCTCCGAAGATAAGACTCTAGGACAAGGGAATGTATTACTATTCAGAAGTTATAAACAACTTAGAATAAAGACTAGAGCACGATTTTGGCCACTCAGGACAACAAAAAGGATATCTGGGCAAAAAGAATGTTGCCTGCTAGCTTAGATGGCACAAAGAGAATGTATCCATTCCACAGACAAGGCGCCATACCCCCATCCACCCACTACCACCACCAGCCAAGACCGCTGAATGGCTGTGAAGAGGGAGAACGGGGACTGCTTCTGGTCCTCCCGCAATCTGCTACCGAAAGAGGCAGAAAAATGACGACATCATTCCTTTCCTTCTTCTTCTGGGAAACTGCGGGGGGATGAGACACCACTATTGCTTTGCCCAGCAAACTGCAGGGGCGGGGGGCGAGACACGCTGCCAGTCACCTCTCCCCCACCCTACAAGCTAGCAGCAGCCTCACAGGGCTTGGCTTGTGAGAAAAACATTCAAGGGAACAAGGTTGATGCAGAAAGCATGGATGTCTGCAGAGGCAGAATCTGTCACTTGGGTTCCCACAAGCAAGTCAAGAAGATGTTGTTACTGAGGCTCAGCCCACCAGGATGTTCTTCCTCTACGAGGAGGACTTTTACACCACACCCATTTGTAGCGTGAGTTTCCCGAACACCGAGACCCCCAACAGCCCCAACCGCCTAGCCCAACATACCTGCATTTGTGCCGCTCCCGATACTGCTGATGGCCGAGGGCACGGAGCCAGAAGGGTGGAAGGACATGTGACCGTTTTCCCGCGGCGGCTTCTCCTGCCAGCCGTGTCCCAAGTCTCCCAGGCCTGTGTCCACCGGCCCCTGCCATTCGTCGGAGCCTTGGCGTGAGTGATAGGCCGTCTCTGGTCGTCCCCTTCCTTGGCTGGAGTAGCTGCTGGAAAGGTGTTCCTCGAGGTGGCTGAGCCAAAGGGCCAGGGAGTTGCGATCGTCCAGCGTGGTAGCCGGATGGATGAGGGCGTAAGAGAGGAGCTGCCTGCTCTCCTCTATGAAGCCGTTGCTCTCGATGGAGTAAGCCAGCACCTTCTGCAAGAGCTTCATGTACTCTGACTTTGCCTCCGTGTTGCCAGGCTGGAGAAGGGGCAGGTGGGATAGGAGCAGGGAGACCACCTTCTCTTTTGGCTCTTGGTGCCACTGACTGATGACAGCTGTTAGCAGAAGAAGTGAGGAACATCATATGAGAGAGGGGGGCATACTCCTAAAGGCCCAACAACCATTTACAGCTGACTCTGGAAGCTTCTCTACACTGATGCTGGTCCTTCACGGTTCACATTTAACACAGTTTAGCTTTCACTAGCTTTCATTCTTGCTGGTTTTTTGTTTTATTTTAACGATAGACTGCTTGACTGCTTCTGCTTTTACTGTTTTGTAATGTTTCCTTTTATTCTGAATTTCGTTTGATGTTGTCGTTCTACTCTTTTTAAAATTGTTGAATGCCAACTTGGGCTTGCATCATAGAGAAAGGTGGGAGACAAATACAGAAAACTAGACTGACATTAATGCTTCCTTTTGGACAAATAAGAGCAGCTAAACTCAAGGCCTTTAAAGTTAGAATGAAAAGGCACTTCAAGGTGTTCAAAGCTCCAAAATACTCTCCTGACTTTATGAGCACTGATTCTGAAAATCTATCAGTGCATCACATTCAAACTTTTCTACCCCACCTCCCTCTGACTTCTGGGCTTTGCTCTGTTACAAGAGCTAAAAGGGACTGCATTTTGGTTCGGGGGGGGGGGGACAAAGAGCTGTCAGTTCCAAAGATCACAATGGCAGCTTGACAGAGGGGGGCTGTGAGGGAAAAGGAGGTTAACTGAATGGTATGGAGTTCACACAGATTAGTGAGATCCAACTTGTGAGGACACTTGGGTCTTATTAGTGGCTCGCTGAGAAGAGACAGATGCCACATGGCAGTCACTGTCAATATGTACGCATTACACACACTTAAGCTAGTGTCCCACTAGAGGCATACACAAGAATAAGTCCACCTGATGCCAGTGTATGACTCTTTCCTTTCTGGCTGTTGCAGAGGCTGGTATCGTCGTCCACCGTCTCCAATGACCAAAGGCCCCAGGACTCAAGGCTTTGCTCCAATACCCTGCCTGGACAGCCATCCTGGGGCTGGTGTTTAGTGTAGGGATCAGAGAAGCACCTGGTTATGCCCCACTGCCAGAAGAAGACCAATGACGTCATCTGCTGAGACCCCAGCAGATCTCAATGGAAGATGTCACTGGTCTGTGTCTGGCTATGGGACATAACCAGTTCTTACCCTGTTAACCACCAGCCATGGAATGGCTGTTGTGGGGGTGGGGGAGGTACTGTGGCAAAACTGAATCCTGAGGGTGGAGAATAAGGATCTGTACTGGAGTTTTGCTTGCAGAAATATTTTGCTATGCTGGTTGGTGTAGGATCCTGGCTTTAACCTGGAAGTTATCATGGATAACAGAGCCTTAAGTATGGAGGAAGCAGAAAAATGTTCCTTTATATGTTACAAAGGAAGGTACACTGAGCAATGTAAAGTGTGAATCTGGACAAAGGTGTGTTTGCAAAGACATGCATCAGGGAAGTCTAGTCTCAAAACTGGCATTAGTTGCAGACACAAACGGGCTCTGTGGAAGACTCTTGTCTTCTGCCACAACATGTGAAGTTATGCCAAGGGAATACATCACAGCTGTTTGTGAAATTATGCATGAGGCAGGAGTTAGGGAAGAATTCTCTCCTCTCCAATAACCCTAGAACTCAGGATGCATCTTCCCCTAAAAGTAACTCACAGGAAGTTAAAGACAAGGCTGAGCAACTCTGAGCAATGCATAATGAACTTACATAATTTATGGCTGTAAGATGACCATCAGCTTCTAAGACTTCAAGAAAGAGTTAGAAAAATCCCAAGGTAAGTCTATCAACAGCTGTGAGACTCAAGAGCCATTTGAAGGCCTCTATATTCAGGGGGCTACACATCTGACTAAATAACTGCTGCTGGGAGCAAACTACAATGACCACTACTACCTTCGTGCCCTATCTGTGGACTTCTTGGAGGCATGCAGCTGGCCAGTGAGAAAGAGACCGCTGGATCAGAGGAAACTTTGAAACGATCCTGCCAAAATTTCTGACACCCAGTAATCATCACCCTGTGAACATGTTGTTTGCATCCAGTCTCCTGGGCATGAGAATGTTAGCCTTAGGTTCCAGGAAGCTGACCTCTGGCTTACCTGCGTTGTTGGCCTCTGACTCCAGAACATGGATCTCGGTGCAGTCTGCCAGCGAGTGCTCCAGGCACAGTTGCAGAAAGCGGGCTTGGGTGCGAGAGATGCGTTTGAGGAGAGACAGCAGGGCCACCGTCTGCTCGCATTCATTCCAGCCTTTGAACCAGCCTGTGAGGATGCCCACCTGGTCCCGGAACATCATGGTGGCCAGTATCTTAGGCTTAGCAACAATTTGCCCACAACGGGGGTCACGGGATGCACAAGGAGAGAAAGACCCTTCACATGTTTTCAGCTTCAAGTCTTGGGGCTCACCACAAGGACACAAATCGAAACTCTGATTCCCCTGTTAGCAGGCAAACAGGATGGCATGGAAAGGCAGGCCTCGCTGTCGCAAAGGGCTGGATCTCTGTGGGTTCCTTATGATTCCTCCTCTTTATCAGGCAGCTTCAGATCCCCTTGTAAGAGACAAAGAAAGTTGGGAATAAGGATTGTGGCATCCTATAACTCTGCATCCCACAAAAGTACACTAGGATTATATTACATCAGACTTTAAGACAGAATAACTATGGGATTTACAACGCAGTAACGAGAGTCTTAGAGCTGGAATGGACCACAAGGGGCATCCACATATACAATCAGCCCTCCATATACATTAGGGTTAGGGGTGCGGGACCCCCACAAAAGTGGAAAATTTACAAACATCAAAATGTGTGTTTGTGCGTCTGTGAGAAGGGGGCTGAGGCAGGGTGGGGAGAACAGACACCCAGGGTCCAAATCAGGTCAAGCAAAGGAAAGTATTGGCACTGTGGCCCTATACCTCCTCTCTCTTGCTCATCTCCCTCCTTGGGTATGGAGGGCATCAGGAAAGGGTTTGGGGTGCTGACAAATGAGCCTGTAAGTCGTCTTTAGCTGGTCAGGCAGTGGCTGGTGGAAGACCTGAGGCAGGTTTTTAAAGGGCTGTGGGGCCTGATCGGGACCAATGAGAGGGACGTTCCCCTGGAAAAGAGAAACGGGGTGGTGCAGGAGTTGGAGAAGCTCGTTAAATAATCAAATCCATGAAAGTCAAACGTGCTGATGTGGAGGGCGAACTATAACACCATTCACGTTTGTTTTATTTACTGCATAAGCTACGCTGAGAATATTTACACAATTAAATAGCACTTACACCCTAACTATCAAAGTTGAGACAGTGGCTAGTTCAGGGGTCGGCTGCCGTGCCAGGCAACGTTCAGCCCTGCTTTGCCCCGCCGGGCTACAGCTGTATGAAAAACTGACTGTGCTGCAGGCAGAACAAAACCAGAAGTGACGTACAGTTTCTGGTTTGACCCACAGTTGCATTTTTTTGGCGGGGGGGGTGGAAGGCTGGGGTTTTCAAGAGCAGGTCTACATCTGCACCACTTCTGGAGGGCTCTAGGAGTACTGTTTTGCCATGCAATGCGGAGCATGTAGAGATTTGAGGAGCTACATGTGGTCTTCCAGAGCCCTGGGCTACACAGAATGCCAAATCTGGGTCTAGACTGAGTCCAGGTCAGTTTCCAGAAGAAGAGCCCAAAGATAGTTACCTCAGAAATTCAGGCTTATTACTGAAAAATAAACAACAAAACATCTAGGTAATAATAGCGAACCTGATGTTGCAGTGTGCTCTATTTTAACCAACAACAGAAAGAAAACAAAAACCTTTCAGACCACTCTGTTCTTACAGTAACTCATAGGACTACAAAACACATGGAAATACAATCAAAATACAGACAGAACAGCTGTGGATTTTTGAGAACCAAATGCAAACCAGAATAAATGGGTCTTCAGATTTTTTTTCAACATGCCTTTCGGTATTTTAACTCTTCATTTTTTGTTTCCACCTAACCCAGAAATTTAGGACACCAACACAAAATAATTCCTTCTTTTTGATAAACGTACTTTTTATCTCTGGACTGTTCTCCCAGAGAGAGAGGAGCTAATATGAGGATAGAACCTCCCAACATCTCTTTGGTTTACACAGTCTTATGTTTAGTCAACATGCAGAAAAAGATCTATGCCCTTACCTTCAACTAAGTACACGTAACAGGGTATATTAAAAACCCATTACAGGCATATCTCAGTTAATACAGCCTCTGACAAAACGGCTCCTTTTTACAAAATCTTTTTATGCTTGCCAAGCCCCCCACTTTCCCTCCTCATCCTCTGTCCAGCTGAAAGTTTTAAAATTAGCATCACCACCAGGAAGACAGTGAAGGAAGGCTGGAGAAAAAGACTTCAGTATCGGGTTACAGCACTGCGTCTGCAGTAAACAATGCAATAAAGCTTGAGCCGGGGGAAAAAAGGGACTGCTCCTGCTAGTCCCACTGTAGCTGTGTATGCCTGCCTACAAAAGACAAGGTAAATAGCAGCTGCCTCCAGAATCCTTTCACGAAGCAAGCGTAAACAGTAAAAGAGAGAGAAAAAGCAAAAGTAGATAAGCCTGCCTCACCAGCTACCCTTCAGATTTCTTTTAAAAGAAAAATCTGTAAGTCTGGCCATCAAAATGGTAATCATAAGAAAACTGAAGTCTGGTGAAAGAAAAATACTCCCTAGATACTTTTTAGAAGAAGCTTTCAAGTGGCCTCTAGAAGGTTCAAAATGTTTTTGTTTACTTGTGCAAGGCTTATCTGACTTGCTTGTTTCATTCCACATGTGCACATTGTTAGTTTTGAATAAAAACTTTGCTGAAACACATTAAACAGCTCTTTTTTCCTTGGGGTACAGGTTCTTCTTAATGTTTAGGTAGAATCTCTTTTCTTGTAGTTTGAATGCTTTATGCTTTATGCTTTATGTTCCAACTTCTGGAGCAAGAGAAGAAAAGTTGGCTCCATCTTCAATATGACATCCCTTCAGATATTTAGAGATGGCTATCATGTCACCTCTGCAGCTTCTCTCCTATAAGCCAAACATACCAGCTCCCTAAGACGTTACTCATTAAGGCTTGGTATGCCTTAAGGAGTCAGATGGAAGCTAAAGTGGATGGATCCAGATAGCTGGAAAACAAGCAACAAAATAAATCCAGCCTTTCTCTTCCTTTGCACCACTCAGGTTGTGACTGGGAAGTAGAATATGAAGATATTGATCAACTTACCCAATTCTCTCTGACCCACCAGTGCAGCTGAAAGAATCAATAAGGAAAATACTGCATTCAGAAGTGTCCTCTGGATGCTGCCATTGGATCTTTGACAAAGGAGTAAGAAAAGTAGCTCTGAAAGCCATGTTTCTATTAAAGCTCTTGTATAAAGAGAGCGAGCGAGCATCTGTATTTTTTTAACTGAGGAAACGGCTGTCTGGGTCCCTCTATCCTCTGGATGCTATAATTAGAGCTAAACTGAAACAAACATACTCCCTGAAGAAAACAGCCAGAAGTTTGGAGGAGAAGCAAGGCAGCTGCCCTTAATTATATCTTCAAAAGAGGAAGACAACACAAGAAATGCCATCCATGCCACATGTATTGGAGAGGGAGACACTCTGCTCTGAAGGTAAGGATGAGAAGCATAAGGAAGGATGGTCGGGGAAAAGAGAAAGACGGCTGAAGACTGGTAACATCTGAAGGCATTGCTTCGCCAACACACTCACCCTATTTAGGCAGGACTATGTAGGCACAGCTATGAAACCCACAAAGTTTTAGAAGGTGACAGTAAAACCCTGAAATGCTGACATTTTTCTCTTCATTTATGTGCAGCAAAAGCACCCAGAACTTTGAAACTGGGAATTAGAAGCTTGCCCCAGGGATGGGGAAAAAAGTTCCAGTCACATAAACAAGCCAAAGCTAGAACCATGAACATCCAGTGTTCATTCCAGTGACTCAACTAAGTGGTGGAAATGTCCCTGCAACGAATCCCAAGATGGTACAGCTGGACACTTTCCTCTCAACCTGAAGGTGCAAAGCTAGAATCTGACGGTCTACTACACCAACACGAAATACCACTGGAGCAGAGGGATGCAGAACACACAACCTACAGATCTACCTCACTCTGCAATCCAGAAACATTCAGGTCTCTTCCACTGGAGAGTCAAAACTTGTTTTATGCCAAGTGCACAAAACAGACTTGTAAACCAGAACAAGTAAGATTCACTTCCAGGTTTTCTCATTCAGAAAGAGGTTTGAGGACTCAAGTGACTCCACAGAACTACTCTGAGCACTTGGGGCTAAGTGACACTAGAGTCTCAGTTCCAGAAGCAGAGTGGTGTGTGGGTGTGTATGTGCCTTCTAGTGTCCTGTTGACTTATGGTAACTCTATAAACTTCACAGAGTCTTCTTAGGCAAGGAATACTCAGAGATGGTTTTGCCAGTTCCTTCCCCTGAAATGTAGCCTACAGTACCTGTTAGTTGTTGTTGGTCTCCTATCCAAGTACTAACCAGCACTGGCCCTGCTTTGCAGAGTGGAGATTACCATTCAAAAGAAAGAGCTAGGCTTGTGCGTACTCAGGCTTCTAGCCTGTCTCCCTAAAACAAAAAGAATGTGGACAAAGGGAGGTCTGCAGGAGAAAGGAAAGCTGGCCTCAGAATGGATATTCTCCAGAACCTTTACTCTAATGGACATAAAGAAAGTCAGGTGTAAGAGAAAAACAAAACAACCATTCTTTGAAATAAAAGAATAATCAGTTCACCTGAATCATTTGTTCATGTGAACACTGCAGGAATGAGGAAGGTCTAGCTCTGCTTCTTCCTAGATGGAATGTCTACACCTAGTGTAAGAAGCAAAGGCAAGGAATACCCTGGAATATTCCACTGCCACCGAAGTTCATAGAGGTTGACACTCTTTGGGGAAAAATATCAGCGTTCTTTAGCCTTATCCTTAAAATTAAAGCTGAGGAACCTGTACCCCTCCTAATGGTTCCATCATCCCTGGACAGCCCAGCCAAGGATGAGGTGTAATGGGAGCAGGAATTTTTCAACATCAAGAGGGCAATGTTTTTCATCTATGGCTAAGAACTATGTGGACAGTACAGGAAATCAAGCAGAACCACCATGGTGACACCTAATGCTGCTTTCATTCCTTGAAGAGGCTTATAGTAAAACCAAAGAATATTACGTGCCATTGAGAGTTTATTTACCAAAACTGCTGGAGAAAACTAAATCAGAGATGGAGTTTTAGCTGACTTGCCCTGCTAGCAGAGAATCTTTGCACAAGCCTAGCCCAAGCCACGCACACATGAGGCGGCTTCTCTCCATGGCACCACGAGCAAGCAAACAGCCTCACCACTGAGCCTTGTAGAGGAAGGACAACTGAGCAGGCAGCTCAGATGACCAATTACCTGCCAATCTTGGCCTATCACACTTGCCATCATTCATACGACACATGCAAAGCGGCTGATGGGATGACAGAGTGGTGATCAGCGCTCCAGTTTCCTCATGCACTCGTCCTGATTCCCCCTACACTGCAGAATTCAGTGAATTTAAAACCTCAGCTGACTTGTGTGATTTATTTCTCCAGGGTAGCAGGGCTATCAAGCAGGCTAAAAGATGCAGGCCTTAAAACAGGGCCCAGAGCTGTTTGCCACAGGCAGTTTAGAATGACAACAATTTCCCCCAAATCAGGCTAAATAAGAGAAAGATTGCACATCGCGAACATTCAATACCCACATTCCTTCTTTTAACATAACACCACAATTTAAACAGCACACATTTTTCAGCTATGTTACTGGCATTCCCTCTTGACAGCCAGAGTGGTGTAGTGTTTTGAGTCTTGGACTCCAGAGTTCAAATCCTCTCTTAACCATGGAAACCCACTGGGTGACCTTGGGCAAGTCACACACTCTCAGCCTCAGCATTGCCCCCAAACAAAACTTGCCAAGAAAACCCTGTGATAGGGTCACCTTATGGTTACTGTAAGTCGGAAAGAACCTGAAGGCAAACAACAACAACAGGCCTTCATCTCTGACACACAGTATGGGTTTGCATTATTAGTGAAATGGAGCATTGCAGTAACATAGATAACTTCCTCCCAAGTTTCTTATTCTCTGTCAGCTTTCTGGTCCCAGTTTCTATGCAGACAGAAGAATGGTGGAATCCCACAAATCCCGTTATCTCTGTTCTGACAAATCTGGTTACAGAGTATTAACTATAAGCAAGGAAGCCTGAAGGGAGGAGGAAAAAACCAAATAAGAGAGGGCAGTGTGGCTGCCAACTTATGCTCAGCAGAAATAGTTTGTGCTGTCTAGACCAGTAACTTCCAAACTGTGCAGCAGGTTCCTCCAAGTGACTGTCTTTCTTAGAGACAACACACTTTACTGGGAAAACACACAAAAGCAAGACTATAAGCAAGACATCTCTTAAAGATGTTTCCATCTTTAAATGCTGTAAAAAAAATCTGTGCCTATCTTCTCCTCCCACTGCGCTATCATGTGCTGAGCACTTCTTGCAGGAGAAATGTGTTTGTCTCACACTTAGTTCCTATTTAAAATCCAAAACGAGTAGTGGCATCCAAGGGTCATTTTCGTTAAAGCCTCACATATTGGGCTAAACATACGTAATGGAAAGCACCAGTCTACCCATAAATAACAAAAGCAATGTCCTGTAGTGTATCAAGAAGTTAATTTGTTAACACCACCTCTGCAAAACAAGCTAATGACACATTTCCAAAAGAAAGGAGGGTGGAATAAGAGAACAGAGAGAACCCAGTCGAGTTACACCAGGCGCTATGAAAAGACAACAAAAAAGGTCAGCAATTAGCCAGTATTAAATGAAGAGAAGTGAAGCAAAGATATGACTTCCTAGTACGGTGAAGAGGAAGATTTAGCATTGCAATGCATAAGCAAGCAACCACGGAAGTTACCCAAGAAAGAAAGAAAGTAGCCCTAGTTCTGCAAAGACGGCATACATGATGTAAAGAGACAAGCTACTCTCTCCTTTCAATATTTGAAGAATTACAGTCCAGGTCAAGATAGAATTCTCTTTTTCCCCGAGTTCCTATTTCTCTATGACCACTAAGGGACGTGAAATCCACAGGTCTCAAAACCAAGGGGACATCTCTACAGGAGCAAAGAAAAAGCTGATGGATTTGGATCACCAGGGAATAATCTGAGGGTAGAATTTATTCAGATGGCTTAGCTGTAAGAACCTTTTTGTTCCCTCTTGAAGAAACACTTCAAAACTCACAGGAATATTCTGATTGGCGCAGAAGCACCTTCCAAACAGGATCCTTGGGCGAACAGCAAGCATTGCAGCATCGTAAGGAAACAGATTTTGTCTAGGAAGGAGCGTGGAGACAAAAACTGGGAGGTTATCTCCAGATCTTTAAAGTTGTGACCCTGACAGAAAGACAAGAGAAGCTATCTGTGGAGGTGGGGAAGCTAAGTGAACATGGAAAGTTCCTGAAGCAGCACAGAGGTAAAAATCCAGATAAAACTACTTGGATAGCTGAGTTAATAGTTAATGTTCCAAACAGAGGACTGGAAAAGGGAACCCTGATTTTTCTTTTCTTTTTTTAAATCAGTTGCAGCATATGGGTACAAGGGAAAAAGATGACAATTAACAGCAGGAGGCCTCCGGGTTTAGGGGATCAGAAGACAAATGAAAGAGAAGAGTTTAACTCTAAAGGGAGGTGTTAATCATGATGCAAGGGGCAGAGATGAGAGAGGAAGAAAACTTCATCTAGGGTCATAGTGGAAAGGGATACTCAAATCTCAGCTAGGAAGAAGCTGCTGGCTTCTTTCCTCGACCTAGTGCCTAGGTTGAGGGAAGTAAAAGTACCACTCTATTGTCTTTGGGTCAGACCTCAACTGGAGTTCTTGTGTCCAGTTCTAGGCACCACAATTCAAGAAGGCTATGGACAAGCTGGAACATGTCCAGAGGAGGGTGACTAAAATGGTGAAAAAATTGGAAACCATGAAGCCTGATGAGAAGCACCTTAGGGAGTGGGTATGTTTAGCCTCAAGAAAAGAAGATTAAGAGGTGGCACGAAAGCCATGTAGAAATATTTGAAGGAATGCCATAGGGAAGATGGGGCAAGCTTGTTTTTTGCCGCTCCAGAGACTGGGGCACGTAGCAATGGATTCAAACTACAGGAAAAGATATTCTGCCTAAACATTAGGAAGAAACTCCTGATGGTGCAAGCTGTTTGACAGAGGGACACACTACCTGAGTATGGTGGAGTTTCCTGCTTTGGAGGTTTTGAAACAGAGGCTGGATGAACATCTGTCAGGAGCGTTTTGACTGTGTCATCCTACATGGCAGGGGGTTGGGCTGGATGGCCCTCATGGTCTCTTCCAGCTCTATGATTCTATGATTATTAATGGCACAGGGAAGAGAAGAAGCCTAGTTTCAGAAGAATATGAACCGCAAACCTAACTTAAAAATAGAAACCATCTGTTTAAGGGTAGAAATATGCAAGACCCACTCCCAGCCTGTGAATATAACCTAGAATGCCTCCTCATTCAGGGTAGGGGAATGAGAATAGCAACGGAAAAGATGGACGATACATCTGATTGAAAGTTCCCTTAGCCCATCATCTCCTTCATCTGACCGCTCCAGGTGCCCAGGAAGCAGGGTTGAGGCCAACATCCCACCCACCCTCCCCATTACCAGTAGCTTACAGGTTGATGTGTGCTGCCTCTGAACATGGAGGTTCTATGTATTAACCACAGGCCTAGACATATCTCTCCAAACTACAGAATGAAGGCTGGGGAAAGAAGAGGGCCATCAGTAGCCAACCACTGCAACAAACATCCCTGACAGCGTGCCTTGATATATCAGCAACTCTGGAACACAAGTGGGAGGACGCTGCTGAGCTCACATCCCGACTGTGGGCTTCCCAGCCACGTCCACTGTAGTGGGTTGCTAAAAGCTTATTCCAAACAAAACTTGTTAATCTTTAAGGTGCCACAAGACACGCCGTTGTTTTTGCTGCAACAGACTAACAAGGCTGCACCCGTCTGCCTGGAAATTTCCAGAGGCAACTGGCTGAGTAGTGTTCTACTGGGGACTGCATGGGCCTTTGGCCTGGTCCAGCAGGCCGCTTTCTTAAAAAAGAATGCCAACAGCTAGACAACAGAAAGGTAGGGATTTTAGGGGAAGCACTGAGAAGAGATAGGAAGGGAGGTACGTGCACTGGGTGGAGAATGGATAAGGTCTGCTGGACGAGATGGGAGAAAAGTAGCACAGGAGGCTGCCCCTCCCACCTCACTTCCCACCCCTGACTCAGGACCAGAGCCAAACCAAAGCATAGGAAAGTGCTTGACAACCAAGTCAAACAGACCCTTGGCCCATCTAGGCTAGCACTGGCCACTCTGACTAGCAGTAATGGCTCCGGCCAGGGCTTTGGGCAGGAGTGTTTACTAGCCCTGCTGGCAAATACTGCTGACTGGACCTGTGACCTTCTGCATACAAACACTGGTAAGTAACTTATCCTATTCTACACCCTTGGTCCATCTAGGCCAGTGTTACCAACTCTGACTGGGTGCAAACAGCTCACCAGGGGCCTCAGACAGGAGTCTTTGCAAGCCCCGCCTGGCAATAGTGCTGACTTGCACCCCAGATCTTCTGCCTACAAAGCAGGTGCGATGCAAAGCAAGCCACATTCCACAGATTGTTGAGCCAGGAACGGGTCTGCCTACACAGACTGGCAGCCTGGGCTCTCCAGGGGGAACCAGGCAGGATTCCTCTGCCAGCCTTTTAACCTGGGGACTCCTGGGATTCCCTCCTGGGGGGGTTTCCCCAAGTTTTAACCAGGCCCCCCTCTGCTTAACCAGAGACTCCTTTTCTGGGGGGGGGGTCTCCCAAAGTCCTAGCCAGGCCCCCCTCTGCTTAACCAGACACTCCCTCCTGGGGGGGTGTCTCCTGAAGTCCTAGCCAGGCCCCCCTCTGCTTAACCAGACACTCCTTTCCTGGGGGGGTTTCCCCAAGTTTTAACCAGGCCCCACTCTGTTTAACCAGAGATTCCTTTCCTGGTGGGGGGGTCTCCCGAAGTCCTAGCCAGGCCCCCCTCTGCTTAACCAGACACTCCTTCCTGGGGGGGGTCTCCCGAAGTCCTAGCCAGGCCCCCTCTGCTTAACCAGACACTCCTTCCTGGGGGGGGGTCTCCCGAAGTCCTAGCCAGGCCCCCCTCTGCTTAGTTTCCCAAAACCAGGACAAGGTCGAGGAGGGAGGGGTCGCTTCGTGCAGGGGGAGGGGGCGCGAGGGGCGTCCCACGCCTTGCCCCTCCCCTTAGGGGCGGGGCCTGCTTCGCCCTCCTAAGGGCCACGGGGGGGGGAGGAGGAGGAGAGGGAGAGGCCACCGGGGTAAGGGCGGGGGCGAGAGAGAGCCTCAACTCTCCTCAGGGCCGCGCTGCCTCCCCTCCCAGCCGGGAGCCCCACTCACCGTCACGCCGCGGCCCACTCCTCCAGCCCCACCGGACAAACGGGCGGACAGACTCACACTCGCCTCCGGCCAAGAAACACACACACACACACTCACTCACATACACTCCTGAGGGCGGCGCGGCGACGTCACAACGCGCGGCGACGTCGGCACGCACGACGCACACGCGCCGGGCCCGCCCCACTCTCTTCTCGCTGTCTGGCTGGCTCGCGGGCGGGCTACGTCATCCGCCTTCTTTTCTCTATAGGCCGCGCGGAGCCTGAAATGAGCCGGACAGTCCCAAGAGCCAATGAGAGTGCTTCTGGGGAAAGGATACCAACTTCGCCTTCCAATAGCAAATCTTGAGTGGAGCCTTTCTCTCGCTTTTTTTTTAATCCCGCCTCCGCGGAACCCTCAATCGATTTCGCTCTTTCACCGCCTCGCGGCCCTTTTTCCAGATTGGCCAATGAGATGATTGCGAAGGCGGGCTTTACACGAAGTGTCGCCCGAGCGGCCAATGAGAGGCAAAGGAAGAAGGAGAAGCGGGGGGAGAGTATGGAGAGGGGGCGTGGCTTCGGGGGTGTCGTTCGTTTTCTCCTCAGGAGGCTTGCGAGGGTCTGTTTTCCCGCTCAAAGCTCCTCCTCACGGAGGATCTTAAATTTCGGTTCTCCAAGTTTTAATTATCAGGAGGCCCCGCAAAAAGTCCTAATATAGATTTTACCTCTTTATTTAAAATATGCTTTTGAAGTAAATGAGCACAGGCTCGCCTTGTGAACTTATAAAAACAATAAGCAGTGATTATTCCTGCCTCATGGGTCACTTGTGTACCAGTAACAAAGCCTACACTAATTATTTCCGAAAAGGAAGCGGGGTATGAGCCCCTCAGGCTTGACAAACGGAGTTACCCAGGGAATCAAATTGGTTGCTTGGACTACAGCTCCCAGGACACGATGGTTAGGGGATGCTGGGAGTCGTAGTCCAAAGCAAAGCAATGTTTCTAAGCTCTGAGAGAACTTCAGGAAGAAATCTGATGGTGCTGAGCTTCTGTTTAAAATGTAGAGGAGGTGGCTAACAGCACCGTGACAGTGACTCTGCTTTATACCCATTTTATGGATGGGGTTAACTGAGGCCCCAAGGAGCTGGCTTCGTGATGCTCTCCTGGCTTGAAGAAACTGGACATCCAAAAAAAGTAATTTTCTCCAAGTACTGTTCTCGGCTACCTTGCGGAGAGAGAAAGACTAGCCCAAGATCCTCCACTGAATCCCATGGCCCGAGCACCAAGGTGCAATCTGTCTTCAGCCAGAGTCAAATACTCTTAACCAACTACCCCATGGACTGTTGCGATATGAAAAACAAAACAAAACTTTTTTTTAACTACACTGTATTGGGGGCACTGGAAACAGAAGCAACTGTGGAGCTACATGCCACAAACAAAGGACTGGCCAAGGATACAAATTATAGAAAGCAGTACTATACTGCAGTAGCTGCTGTCTTAAGTGGAGCCTTATAACAGAGGAAGAAAGGTGACACGGACGATGGGCCTGTCAATTGCTACTGAGCTTGGAAAAGTTACTTTTTTAAAGACTAAAACGCTTGGACGCCCAAGGATTTTTCCTCCAAGCTTTGCACGATTGTCACTAAAGTGAACCTCCCATGGTTAGGAGCAATATGTCTCTGAGCAGCATCTTCTGAGATAATTTAAGAATTGCTATGCTGGATGAGAGCAAGAGCCTGTTTAGGGCCTTTTCCGCACAGCACTCTTATAGTGTGATTATTCCACTTCCAACCTCCTAGGGAATCCTGGGCTTTGCAGTTGAGGGAGGGCCTTTAGGTTTCCCAGCCTAGAGCTCTTGGGCCTCCTGAGGAAGCTACAAGCCCCAGAATTCCACGGGATGCTGAAAGCGGAATAATAGCACCGTAAGAGTGTAGTGCGGAAATGGAGTGAACCTGGGCTGTTCAGTCTCTCTGTTGCTTTTACACTCTGGTTGGCCGACCTCACAGGGTTGTTGTAAGGATACAGAAAGGAGGAGGAAAATCACACATGCTGCCTGGAACTCATGGGAGGAAAGGGGGACGTAAATATCACCAATAACAAAACAAAATGGCTAATAGCCATTTGCAAATTGCTGTCCCAAAAGAAACGAGCAAAGGAAAGCTTTGACCAACATGCCTTGCTTGACCCTTCCTTGACTCATGTGCCTTGGCTTACTTGTTTGAGCCACAAGGATTTGTCTGCCCAGCTCCCTCTTGAACCCGGATAGCAATTGTGGGACCTTGTCTATTCCTCCTGTGTGTTTCTGACTCTTAAACCCCTTACGATCCCCAGGGTCTTGATTGTTTTTCTACCAGCTTTTCCCTTTGAGCGACTGGGAGCGCAAACCTCTTGCATTTTCCTATGCTCCACCCCACCATCACCGATCACTTCCTCCTCTCTACCCTCTTTCCTTTGCAGCTCTCAGAGAACGTCCTGAGCGAAAAAGAAACCCCAGAAAATTGCACATCCTGTCTGAAGGAAGCAAAAAGCAAAAGTGCCGAAGCAAAAGCTACCGGGTTTCAGCTTGCAAAGAGACACCCCAGACAGAATGGTGAGTTGTTCTTAAAAGGGGTTGGGAGAATGCCTTCCTTCCAGCATTTCACAGATGAAGATGGGGATACATGTGGCCAAGCAACATCAGATACGGATATTATTATTATTATTATTATTATTATTATTATTATTATTATTATTATGGAAGAACACAAAAGCTAGGAGAGGGTGCAGCAATGTGCTTTTGCCTGAGTCTCCTGGGAAGGGCAAGATTTAACTACTTTTGTGCTTTGAACTCTGTCTGCAGAAGCCAAAGCAAGCTGGGGATATGGGGGAAAGTGGGAGAAGGAGAGGAAAAACTGGGACATTTTAAAAGCAGCTGAGAAAGTGGGATGATGGAGGATTAATGAGGACTGTCCCTCCCAAACTGGGACAGTTGAAGGGTAGGAGAGCACAGTCGGTGGGTCGATTTGCTCCCATAACTGTGTTGCTTCCTGTGAAACTTCTTTTTTTTAGACTGAGCATTCTTTGCCACTCTATATTAAATCTATATTATTAGGAGCGCAAATTGCCTACAAAGCAGGATCGCTTTGCAGGGACAGAGGACAATCCCTTGCTGCGTCTTAGTGTAAAATGCACCCTCGGTTCTGAAAAACTCCAGAGAGACAGTTGTGGCTTGCGCCAAGTTGGTAGCTGCATGTCGACATCAACTTCCTGGGTGGTATGCAAGTTTCGAATTGTCAGATGAGCAACATTTCGGAATGATGGGGCATTTTGGAGAAGCGGTGTTGTACCTGAAGAGGAATCAATGGGTTTAAAACTCTAGGAAAGATTTAAACGACTGCTTTTTTAGGGTGCAGTCACACTGATTAAAAAGACCAGAAAGCCCCAGGTTTTGTTCCTTTCCTTTCCAGGCAGTTATTTATTTATTTGACCTATATATCATTTTATTTAATTGAGACAGTCCTGATTAATTCCAATTAAACCTCTATCATTCCACTTTTCCAGATGATTTTCCTGGTTTCCGCTCTTCTCTTCACATTTCTCCCTTCGGCTTCAGCTTACTTCAACACAGCTGCAAGTTGCGTTCAAAGTGCAAAAGTAGTTTGCATTCCACTAACTCATCACTGGGGAGAGAAGAAGAACAGGAGTAATCTTACCCTTCCCTGTCAGCTCTGTCATAAGCAAAGTGCTGCAGTCCCTCCTAGCTTATTTCTTATTCCTAATTCATAACTTTTGCCATCTTGACCACACTCTGATGCTGCTTGGCTGCATGCGACCTGGTTTTCATCTGAGAAATGTTGCAAGGTATGCAGACATGTTTAAAGTTATGCAGGCAGCTGAAATTCCTGCTCCTCTCCTATTGACTTTAAAATCAAAAATAAACATGGGGAAACAATGGAAGAGACGAGAGTGTGGAAGGAAGAAAGTAGGCAATAATATTAAATGCACCTAAAACCTGGGCCATTTCTGCACTAGACTGTTATAGTGCTATTATTCCACTTTCAACATCCTATGGAATCGTGGGGCTCCTCCTCAAAGGCCCCTCCCTAAACTGCAAACCCCAGGATTCCATAGGATGTTGAAAGTGGAATAATCGTGCTATAAGAGTGTAGTGCGGAGATATGATTAATTTTAGCAGAGATTTTGGAAAACAACCTAACTTCATAAAATAACAGGGGTGTAAATACACGTGTGTTTGTGTGTGAAATGAGGGCTTCTTGTTATTGTTGTTGTGTGCCTTCAAGTTGTTTGTGACTTATGGAGACCTTAAGGTGACCCTATCATAGGGTTTTCTGGGGCTGAGAGAGTGTGATGTGCCTAAGGTCCCCCGGTGGGTTTCCATGGCTAAGCAGGGAATTGAACCCTGTTCTCCAGGGTCATAGTCCAATGCTCAAACCACTACATCACACTGACATCACACATTCTCAGCCCCAGAAAACCATGGCCATTTCTGCACTACAGTCTTATAGTGAGATGATTCCACTTTCAACCTCCTATGGAAGCCTGGGGTTTGCAGTTTCCAAAACTGCAAACCCCAAGATTCCGTAGGAGGTTGAAAGTGGAATCATCGTGCTATAAGACTGTAGTGCGGAAATGGCCCATGTTATAGGTCTACTTAGGGTCGCCAAAAATTGGAAATGACTTGAAGGCACACAACAAAAAGCATTTGCGGTTGCCATTCATTCTGCGTGCGTGCGTGCGTGCATGCATGCGTGTGTGTGTGTTGGAAGTAAGCAAGCTAGACATTTCTCGGTAGCCTTCCCATCAAATGTGAGAAATAAATAAATCACATTTTATATTATTTAGTCTATTTTGAGGGGAAAGGTAGGCATGGCAGCCCAGCTTGCTTCATCATCAGTCTGACAAGTAGGACATCAGGAAGAAGGCTCTCTTTTCACCCCTTTGGATCCAGGAGATGGGCTGCCAGAAATCCTCTTATCACCTTCCAGGCTAGGAGGAGATGAGGCTAGAAAAGTGTTAATTAAAAAGAAGATGGCTTCAGCTGTCTCTGGCCAGTTCAATTTATTAAAAGCCTTTCGGTTTTTAGGATATAGCTGGAAAGAGCTCTGATATTCCAGGTGGGTTTCTCATATCTGCTTTCATAGTCAAAGATACTTTCAGCTTTAAGGATGCAGAACAGGGGTTGGCAATTGCAGTGATGGGGGAAATAGGGGGATTCTGTTGGGTTTCAGCACAACAGAAATGACATGCTATTACTTCTGGACACCATTTTGCTAATTTTTTGGCCATTTGCAGGGGGTGTAGCTTGGAGGGATCTGCATTGTTGGAGGAGCTAAACTGCTGTGGTTGCATCCATTTGCGATGCGTGAGGCTGGTCTGGGGTGAAAAATCACCTGAAAATACAGCCCACAGACCACACTTTGCCACCCCTAGCATAGACACTGAAAGTTGCTTCAGCTTTATGAGAATCATATCCACACAAGGCCTTTCCACTCGAGCGTGTGGTCGGTCCCGGGTGAGCCTCTGTAAGTCCTTCATGCTCCCTTCAGCACTTTTCACTTTTCAACCGATTCTAACCTGTCAGGTAAGTGGGGGAAGCCTCTCTCTCTACCTCCATCCCTCTTTCTCTCTACACACACACACACACACACACACACACTATAATGCACACACACTAATATATATATATATATAGAGAGAGAGAGAGAGAGAGAGAGAGAGAGAGAGAGAGACCGTTCTACAGATATTGTGGACTGCAAAAAGACAAGTAAATGGGTCTTAAAACAGATCAAGTCTGAACTCTTCTTAGAAGCCAAAATGACTGAACAGAGGCTGTTGTGCTTTGGACACATCATGAAACAATTTGACCCATTAGAAATGACAATAGCACTGGGGAAAGTGCGGGCATTAAGAAGAGACAAAGACAGGATTGATTCAGTTAAGGAAGCCATAGCTGCTTTGACTTGGCAAGACCAGAGCAGGGATATTTAACAGAGCAGGGGTTGCCCATAAATCAAAGTCAACTAGATGGCAAATACCAACAAGACAGATGGAAAGATAGAAACATTTTTATCTCTTTTTCTTTAGCTTCTTGTAAGCCAACTTGAATCTCAGTCTTGGAAGAATAGTGGGCTAGAAAATTAAACAAATCAATAGGTAATACCTGAAAGAAAGCAAAAACTCACGTTGCTCTTTCCTTTGTAGTCGGATTCTCTGGTTGTGTGTGACGTGGATCCAGAGCTGAAGGAGAAACTGAAGAAATTCCGCTTTCGAAAAGAGACAAACAACGCAGCTATAATTAGTGAGTTACCATCCTACACACTACAATACCTAGTTTCTTGTCTCTAGTCATTCTGTGGATGGTGCCACAGCTTTGTGACTTAGCACTCCTACAGTGCAAAAGAGAGAGGCTGGCCCATGTAGCACGTGACAATGGAAATTCGGTAAGTGGGTTCCCCCCAAAAAGTGTGCAACAAACTGGTACCCCAGTCCTCAAGGATTTCAAGCACTTGTGATTCCCATGGGAATGTTTCAATTTTTCAGTGGAACTGAAAAGTGCTTTTTATTTGTTCCTGGGTATCTGTGCTGATTCAGTCTGACCAACGGGGATTGCTTTGTAATGTCTTTGGCATTTTCCCCAGAATTTCCAAGTGCATGATCTGAATTGACCACTTGAGGGAACCAGAGAGCACCTTTAACTTTTTAAAAATACAATATTACCAAGATTAGGAAAGAGACTAAAGGATAGAAAACAGAAATACAATAAAATAAGAATTAAAAAGTGCATAGCAAAAGGAACAAAAGAAAAAGAAAAGAAGAGGAAAAAGTGGCTTCCGATCTTCCCTTTGGAGGTTATATATGTACATATAGTTATTTGTACCTCTCTCTTTCCAAAATTACAACATATTCCCATCTTTTGATAGCTTAATCTTTCTAATCAGCAGACCAAAAGGTACCAAATAATTTTTTCCTCCAAAAAGTCTATAGGGGGTTTCCAGTCCTCATGAAATGTCACTAATGACTTGTCTCTAGTCAAAACAGACAATTTATCCATTTCGGCTAGATCTGTTAGTTTCTACACCTATTCCTTCATAGTGGGCAGTGTTGAATTCTTCCATCTTTGAGCATACAACAGTCCTGCTTCTGTGGTCGTACACTGAAGAAATCCTCTTTTCCAGATGCATATCCATTAATCCCAAAAAGTTTGGACAAGGTATTTTGGATTGCTGGGATTACAAAGTGTTTGTAGGAGGCAAAAATGGTCAATAGCTTTTTGCCTTTTCTCTCTTCAGTGAAAGTTGATAAAGAGAGGCAGCTGGTGGTACTGGAGGAAGAATTTCAGGTAGGCAAAACTTTTACATCTTTTTCATATTTTTTGACTATTAAAAAGGAAGATAATTTTCCCATTCAACGAACCTGATTAAGTTCACTCAGGGTTTAAAACCGGGGTGGGCAACTGTGGAAGGCTAGAAGGCTTCTCCCAACACTGTCCCCTCTCCACAGAAAATCTCAGAAACATTTTTGCCACCAAATTCCCCACCCATACCTTCTAGGGGATATGGGCATTTTTGCCATGTTTTTGGCTCAGCAAGGCCATGGAAGTCATTTTAAAAAAATAACAGTAGATGAGTGGCAGTAACTTCCTGTATTCTTCTCTTTTCAAAAAAGTCCTATCCTGGAGCTAAATTGGCCTGATGGGGCAAAAACATGGCAAAGAGCTCCCCACACTAAGATAGCTGAGGACAAAGGGGGAACATGGAAGGAGGAGGGAGAAATTGGTGCATTTTAAAAGGAGCTGAAAAAGTGAGACAAAAGAGGAATAGTTAGGACTGTCCCTGCCAAACCAGCACAATTGGAGAGTATGGTCTTTTTTTGATGGGGGATGGATGGATGGACTGTAGCTTGGAATTGGGAAAGAGGAGATATAAATTAAATGATTAATAAACCTATTCCTCCACTCCCTTTTCATTTTCTCTTTTGCTTTCTCTTTCTCTCTCTCTCTCACACACACATACACACACGCACAGAGTTTTTACTTCTCTTCACTTCCCTTCACTGCACAGCGAGGACTGAATTCCTAGTGCTTTAAGCAGCTGCCTGAATCTGACATAAAGCGACATCACCTTTTCCCAGAAGAAATTGCATCAACTCTTCCACTCCGCACTCTTGCATTCTTGACAGAAAATTCTGCCCGTGTGTTAGAAATTACAAGGCTGGGTTAAAAGCAAATTGAATTTCAGATCAAATTTAATATCTCAAGGGAGCGATGCGCTGATGGCGTCATTTGCTTTCATATTTAATTCAATATGTTATACAACCCTCATGTGCATTAGTGAAATGTTAATCAAATGGCAGCATGGAATATCTAGTCTATTGTGTTTTGGAAAAGTAGAGTCTTGGATGGGGCGGATGTAGCTCCATAGAGGATCTTCTTCACCTCCGTTTTACTTAATTTTACTAAAAGACTGGCATGTTGAATTAAACATGATTCCAGAAGATATCATCAGCACATAGTTATAATGAACTTAGATAACTGGAAACCCCAGCTAATGCTCACACGCATCACTTTGCTGGTCTTACCACTCCACCGCTCCTTATTCCATAGATAGCAGTGTTTAAAATTTTTTGGAGCAAATCTAGAATGGGGCAGAGAACTGAGGCTTCTGTTGAGAGCATGGCCTCTGTCACCAGTTAGATGGGTTTTAGAGTCCTTGTTAGCATCATGGCCAAATCTTAACAGCTGCCCAGTGGCACAGAAAGGGCTAGTTTATATTTAATAGGCCTAGGTAGATAGATTCATTTTAGCATGATAATTCAAAGCTGTGAAAGGAGCTGCAGCTGGGAATGGAATGAGGAGTAAATTTTCCTGTGAGCAACCTACTTGCACAGTTCTTGTGGATATTGGGATAGGAGAGGGGCCTGCACACTTCAATTTCTTTTGTTTGTTTCTGCTCTGTCTAATACTTAGGAATCCAGCTTCCTCTGATCTTACCCAGTGTTTGTGTGTGTAGGTGTAGATGTGGATAAGAGCACTTCAGCTCAGAGAACTGGTAACCAACTGTCGATATCTTTAATGTCCGCCATGGGACAGTCTGGGGAGATTTAGATTTAAATGACAATACCCCAAAACAAGTGGCAGAGCATTTCAATCTTCCTGAACATTCAATCTCTGACTTACAAGCAGCAGTTCACAAACAAACAAAAGAATAAAAAATTTCAAAGGAAGATTGAAAAGAGAAACAGCCAAATTGGATTATATTCACAAATTCAAATCCATTAGCAAAGCTGTGAACAGAGACAAAGGTTTCTTGGCATGTTGTCTGTGTTAATATACAGGTTTTCATCACTATAATTAAAGGAAAAAATTCTTCTCAGAGGAGAATAATTCTGTGGAAACAGTCTTTTGGTTAGCAGATTTACTGCTTTCACACCTCTATACTACAGACCAGCTGCCTGATTGACCTGTATCATCTCACATTACACTTTAGAGCCCGGCTCACAGTTTGCATTTTTCTACATCCTGTTACATTCTGATCCCATTCCTACAAGTGTATGACTGTACTTAAGTACCTGGGCTTTATTACCGCACTCCATCAGAACATTTGAAGAAGTGGATTAAGATCCACAAACATTCATGCTGAAATAAACCAGCTTGTCTCAAAGATACCACCAGATTTCTTCTTCCCACCACCCCATTTTGCTTTTTAACCTAAAAGACAAGAGGCACAGAAGACAAGACTAACACCTGGAGGAGTCAGTGTGTGGTTAAGAACAATGAACAATGAATATTAGCTTTGAATGTCATACCCTCTAACTATCCCAACTTGGTGGGGACAGTCCTGATGAATCCTCTGTCATACCACCTTTTTGGCTGCTTCTAAAGAGTCCCAGTTTTTCTCTCCTCCTCCAACTTTCCCCATTTGTCCTCAGCTTACTTCCATTACCGCAGACTAAGTTCAAAGTGCAAAAGGACTTTGTACTTCATTCACTCAACAGGGAGAGAGGAGAGGAGGGTATAATCCTGCCTTTCTCAGTAGGCTCAGGCAAAAGGGAACTGCTGCGACCTATTCATGTAGCTTGTCTGCCCTTCCGCAGTTGCAATTTTTGCCATCTTGACCACCCTCTGATGTTGCTTGGCCACACGGGTCCTGGATCCAACTGTACAATGTTGGAAGGCACAGACCATTAATTGGTACTCCGTACTCCCATGTCCTCCTCCTATTGCTGTTTAGTCAGCAGTCAGTCCTGCTCCCTCTAGCCAGAATGACCAGAAGCCGAATAGGATTGTCTCTGGCATCTTTAGCAGAGGGCTTCCAAAACTGCCTCCTTGTTCTAGCTGCTTAGATTTGGCTCCCCAGTGTGTTGTGCCAAAGATGACTCAGCTGCATCAAAAGAAGAGTGCACACAGCAGCCTCGAACAGGGAGCAAATTGCCCCCCCCCAAGCTATCTTATTTCATCTTAAGCAGTGGGAGGCTCTCCTTAATTCTGCACCTTTGCCAGATAGTTCATTACAGGGCTCATGATCCCTGCTTGGCTGCATCAAAGAGGATTTGATAATTTGGAAGAAAACAATGGAGAGTTCCTCCTTTAGAGACAGAGAATTCAGACTGTAAGTCAGCAGGGAACAACCATCTCCTAAGATGGAGTGAGCAACTGCGTCGGGACTAGAAGCCAATTTTTTTCTCCACCAGCAAGCTTCATTCTCCTCTCCTCAAGCAAGTCCAAAATATCACCATTTTCCTCTGGCAACAAGAAGGGATGGAAAATGGAGGCATTTGGGGGGCACCGTCGGGTGTTTTGGGGGGTGATGGGTATTTTCACATGTTTTCATGCATTTGGGGAAATTTCTGTGTAGTTTGGAGGTAATAATTGCCTGAAAACCACACTGATTTTTTTTAAAAAATGAGGTCATTTGGAGACTGGTGGGGATTTTAAAGGCCACAGAATTGGGGTCCATGGGCCGCACGCATGAGCAGCAATTTGCCCACCCTTCTCTTAAGAGAACTAGAACAACTCTTTTCTTCTCATCCATATGCCCAATTTCATACCTGCTGAGTTCAGCTTGAGAGTCTTTTCCCTCTTTTTTACACCTCCATTAGAAGGCAGGAATGTGTCAGACACCTTGGAGAAACTGAGCCAGCGCATCCATCCGCCTTTTATGGTCCTGTCAAGAGTGACGAGGAAGTGTCAGCATTTTGGGCTCATTTGGGTTGCAGCTGCCTGGAATGTCAAGAGCGAGAGCAGAGCAAACCACCAGCCTTTAAGAGCTGTTGGCATCTGATGTGAAACCCAGCGATGGCATCTGTCACCTGCACATTACTTTCAAGCTGCACCCCGTCAAAGCCACTTGAGGCCCACACTTGACAGGAGATAGCTGGTGTAATGTCAAAAGCAGAGGGCTGTGCTGGGGGGAGAACTGGGTTTGAATCCTTCCTCCACTGATTGAATTGCCTCTGACAAGCCACTGTCCCTCTAAACAGCTATATTTAGTTAGCAACAACAACAATGATGTAAAGATAAATATTTATTAAAATATTTATATCCTACTCTGTCCCTGCTTAGCCCTGGACACCCACTGGTTGACCTTGGGCAAGTCATACTCTCTCAGCCTTAGAGGAAGGCAATGGCAAAATTTCTCCACATAAATCTTGTCAAGATAACCCTGGGATAGGGTCGCAGTAAGTCAGAGTCAACCTGAAGGCGAGAGACCCAGCATGGCGTAGCAGCTGAAGGATTCTTGATGTCCTGAGACCGGGCATCCCTACATGCAATTGTTACTTGTAAATCCCTGACCCTTGCCCCACCACTGTGGCACAAAGTGACAATAATTGCTCCCACCAGCACTCTCCTAATTTTAGCTCAGTTTTTGTATGGTTCTGTGGGTGGCGGTGATGGTGGTGATGGAAGGAAGGCACCAGCCCTTCTTTTCTGCTTCCCTTAAGTGGTCCTAATTTTTAAAATAACACCTCTTTTTCCTCATCTCCTTTCTGTAGGATATCTCCCCGGAGGAGCTGAGGAGTGAGCTGCCAGAACGCCAACCCCGATATCCTTCTCGTGCTGTTGGGAGGGGAACTAAATTGTTTTAGGCCTGAAGGGAGACACCTTTTTCTTCGAAAAGGAAAGGCCATATGAAAGAAAGTTGTCTTTTTCCACTCACTTGATGTGTGTGAAAAGTCTTTCATACTACATAGTTGTAACACTTATACACCACTTTAACTGCTGTGGCTCCTTCCTGTGAAACCCTGGGCTTTATTGTTATTGTTTATATGCTGACCTTTTCCAGATTATACAAGGACTGTTTCTCCTATAAAAAAAATCAATAACCAAAGGCTTGCCAGAATAAAAAGGGTTTTACCTGCTTGTGGAAAGATAGCTAAGGAGGGTACCAGTTTAGCCTCTATGGAGAGGGAGTTCTAAAACCTGAGAGCAACCACTGAGAAGGCCCTGTCTCTCCCACATTCCCACCAAATGTATCTCTGTGAATTGTGGGACAGAGAGAAAGGCCACCCAGAAGATCTCAAAATATGGGCAGGTTTGTAGTTTGGTTAAATGCCCTTCTTTAATCTACAGAACTAGAGCTCTCTGCCAGAGAATTCTACATACCTCACAAAACTACCAATTCTAAGAATCGATGAGATGCAGACAGGGCAGTCAGGGATATCAAATGCTCTTCTGTGACAGAGATCTGGGTAATCAGTTTAGAGGATGGCACACTAGGAAAAAAAATCAATGAAAGCCAAATTATAAACATACTTAGCGGTTACTGGGGAGCCAGTGTAGTGTAATGTTTTGAGTGCTGGACATGGATTTCTCAGAGACCAAGGTTCAAATCATCGAGTGGCCTTGGACATGTCACACTTTCTGAGCCTCATAGGAAGGCAATGGAAAGCTCCTCTGAATAAATCTTGCTAAGAAAACCTTGTCCTTTAGAGCCACTGTGTTGTAGTGGTTTGAGGGCTGGACTAGGATTCCAGGAGACCAGCGTGACTTTTGCTTCCTTGACTGCCTTGGTACTTTTGTCGTCTACAGCTATAAGTACGTCCACGATGATGGGCGGATCTCTTACCCATTGTGTTTCATCTTCTGCAGCCCTGTCGGTGAGAACTAGTGATTTCTTCAACCAGGGTTTGATGATGGAATAGATCTGCCTGGCTCCCATCCCATCTGATAACGGCCTTGAGTTTGGTCAATGATGGAAAGAAGCACAAAGCTTTGAGGAAGGTGGTAGGGAGCCTGTAGCATTTGGTTCCGAGTGGCCTTAGCGACAGTTACCTCATTCTGAATGGCTTATTGCTAAGGATTTTCCAAAAGATCAGCTCATAATGCAAGTTATAGCAGCAGTCCAGCAAAGTCACAAAGACAGTGAAATCCCTATTTCTAAAGTCACCTCTGACATGAAGACAGAGAGAGATTGTAATACTAGTTTAATCTGCAGGACACCTGTGAGCATTCATAGAATTCACAGAATTTTAGAACTGGAAAGGATCACAGAGGCCATTTGGACCCACCCCCTAGCATGGAGGCACACAGAACTGAAAACATTCCTGAAAGGTGACCATCCCATCTCTGCTTAAGGACAGAGAGAGTTCTCTACCTTCTGAGACAGTGTTAAACAGCTCTGATAGTAAGGAAGTTCTTCCTGATGTTAAAGTGGGCTCTCTTTTCCTGCCATTTCAATCCATTGGTTCATGTTCCCGCTGCTGGAGCAACAGAAAAACAAGCCTGCTCCATCTTCTAGATGACATTGCTTCAGATATTTAAAGATGGTTGTTGTATCATTTCGCAGCCTTCTCTTCTCTACACCCAGCTTCCTCATAAGACTTTGTTCTCTGATCGTCTTGTTTGCCTTTCTCTGGACACCCAAGGATTTATGTTCCTACCCCCAGATGCTGGGAGCACTGCATGATCTTCTTAACTAGAGAGAAACACTGCAAATAAGTAGCCCCCCCCCACAAATACTCTGGGATGTGTGAATACCAAGAGAAAATTGCAAAAGTCTTGCTGCTGTGTTAAACTTCCCGATGGGGTTTCCCAGCTACTGGGGAAACCAATTTTTCAACTAGTTAACAAATAATTGAGAATATTCTTTCTATTCCTGAGCTATGCACTGAAGTCCTCTCTCTGCGGGATGAATGTCTTGCCTAGCCTTAGGGAAGTCTCTTTCTCTCTTTCTCCGCATCTTAGTTCGTTCCCACTTCCCAGAATTACTGTGAATCACACAGCCTTTTGAAAACTGCTGCAAATGAGATAATGAATAACAATAATAATTGCAAATAAAGGAATTGTTTCCTGCTCTTTTCCCTTCTCAGGGTGTAAGCCTGAGCAACAGATGATGTACGCTGGCAGCAAAAACCGTCTGGTGCAAGCAGCTGAGCTCACCAAGGTACGCCAGCCCCATTTCCCCACTTCTAGCCTTGCTCCTAATCCTCTTGGGACAGATTTTGCTCCATCATTTTTTCCACAGTTGCCTGGAAACTTTTGTACAGTAGTCCCCCCTTATCTGCCATTTTGTTTTCCACGGTGTCAGTTACCTGTGGTCAGCTGAGGTCTGAAAATCTTAAACGGAAAATTGCAGAAGTAAGCAATTCATAAGTTTCAAATTCATAAGTTTTAAATGATGTGCTATTCTGAGTAGCGTGATAAAATCTTGCACATTCTGTTAGTAGGTGTTATCAGATCAGATCTACTGTTGTGGTATAGCAGCGCTTGTGTTCTTTTAACAGTACTTTTTGTTGTAACTTTTATTACAGTATAATAATTGTTGTATTTTACTGTTAGTTGTTAATCTTTTATTGTGTTTAATTTAGAAATTAAACATCGTAGGTATGCATGTAGAAGAAAAAAGGTTCTAGTACTAAAAGGTTCGGTACTGTTTGTGGTTTCAGGCATCTATGAGGGGGCAGGTCAGGGAGTGTATTCCCAGGGACAAGGGGGGACTACTGTACTCTTTCACTCTGACTGTGCTAGCACAGCACACGATTGCCAAATTGCAGCCCATAGAATGCACGTTTATGTGAAATTCCCCAGTGAAGATGGAGATAGCTGTGGTTTCTCTTAAACCAGGGCTGGGTAGGGTATGGCCCCTGGGCTGCATACAGCCTGCAGGTCTCTCTAGTGGATCAAGAAATTGCCCCAAACACCCCCCAGAGGACATTTTGGCCTTGTTTATATTATTTAGGTATTAGGTATTATTTATTTGTTTATTTAGCACCATCACTGTACAAATGCTTTGCAAGTAAAAAGAGAACAAAACAGTTCTCTGCCCTCAGACTTACAACCTAATTAAGACATGACACATAAGGGAAAGGGGATGACAGTGTGTGGAGAGGACTAAGTCCAGCAAATACCACCTCTTCTCTCCTGAGGCTAGGGCAGCCGCCTTGGCGTGGTGGAGCTCTGTCTGCTCCGTCTTCTCTTCCTGCAAGGCCACGGCAGCAGCAGCTGGGATGGAGGGAGAGCTTTTCATCTGCTTCTGGGCCTCGGCATGGTAGAGCATGCTTGCCTCTTCTTCTTTCCCTGCGAGGTCAGGGCAGCAGCAGCTGGGATGGAGGGAGAGCTTTTCATCTGCTTCTGAGCCTTGGCATGGTAGAGCTATGCTTGCCTCTTCTTCTTTCCCTGCGAGGTCAGGGCAGCAGCAGCTGGGATGGAGGTAGGCCCTTTTATCTGCTCCTGGGCCATGGCACGGTGGAGCTGTTCTGCCTCTTCTTCTCTCCCTCCCAGGCAAGGGAAGTAGTAGTTGGAATGGAAGGAGGGCCTTTCACTTGCTTCTGGGTCCAGGCGTGATGGAGCTGTGCCGGCATCTTCTTCTCTCCCTCCAAGGCCCGGGCAGTGGCAGTTGGGATGGAGGGCACCCTTAAGGACAAACAACCCAAGGGGTGATGATGGTTTCCTGCTTCAAGTTCTTCTTTAAATAATGCCTGCGAGAGTCAGGAAAAGATGGTCAGCCACTTTCTCAGCCTAGACAGCAAGGTGACCTTCTTCCTAACTCCTCTTCTCTCATTATCAGGTTTTTGAGATCCGTTCCACAGAGGATCTGACGGAGGAGTGGCTGAAAGAGCGCCTGGCCTTTTTCCGCTAACGGAGGAGTGAATCCTGGAGGGCAGGCCTTCCTTTAGGGCCCCATCCACAGCATCTCCCACAATATCATCCCCTTCCCACACTGCAGAGAAGAAACTATGCAGCCCTCAAGATGTCTTAGGACTCCAGCTCCCAGCAGCCCTTGCTGACATAGTAGCAAGGAAGGCTGGGAATTCCACTCCAACCCCATCTGGGAGGCTGCCGACTTCCTCACCTGCTGTAAAGATAACATCCTTCCATGGATGTGGAATACAGGAGAACATAATGTTTTAAGAGGTAGAAGCAGCTTGAGAACTTTTAAATCATGGATTTTATTCCAGTAAAAGTTGCTAGTTTCGGCAAAAGAACCAGGAATTGTAATGGATCAATCCACATCCAACCTTAAGTTGCTGAGTTCCTCATTTTAGATGTGGATTGATCAACAATAGGCTCAGCAAATTTTCTGTCATAAGGATCCATCCCATCTCCCTTGCTGTCAGTACCCCTCCGTACACACTTCCTACTGTTAGAGAAAATATCTGAAAAATGAAATAAAGCAATTAGATCTGATTTGCCTACAGCTTTGTTTTGAATTTGTGTTCTTCGTATGTTCTTGACGTTAGACCGGTGAGCTGCCGAGGAACAGCCCTTCGTGGAGACCAAAAATTGGCTCATGGGCTCATCAAGGAAAGCAACGCTAGCATTTGTTGTTCTTGTTAACTGTTGTCAGATTGACTTGACTTACATCCACTCAACATGCCGTGGATTCTCCCCACCCCCCAGTACAAACTTTCACCACCTGGTGGCGCCTTCCACCCATTGGAAAGATGCCGGCAAGGTGAAATGGGACCACCAGATGTTCCCTGTCAAGTTCTATTATGGAACGTGGCCAGCTTTCCGATGGGAAGGAAAGAGAAAATAGCTTTGTGGCACCTTTAAGACTAAGCAGTTTATTGCAACATCTGAAGAAGTGGGCTGTGATCCAGAAAAGTTTATGCTGAAATAAACTGGGCAGCCTTAAAAGTGCCACAAGTCTCCTTTTCCCCCCTCTTCTACTGGCACAAACTCACATGGCTATCTCCTTTGAAATTCTTGCATGAGGTCTCGTATAACTTAAAGAGCTGGGCAGATGAACAGACTTCAGTGAACACTACTTTTCCTAACTGCTGCTGGACTGTGGTACGCTGGTGGCTTCTATGCCAGCGGGACAATGAATCAGCTCTAGGGCCATTTCCGCACTAGAGTGTTATAGCGCTATGATTCCACTTTCAACATCCTGTGGAATCCTGGGGTTTGCAGTTTCGGGAGGGGCCATCTGGCCCCTCCCGAAACTGCAAACCCCAGGATTCCATAGGATGTTGAAAGTGGAATCATAGCGCTATAACACTCTAGTGCAGAAATGGCCTAGGTTTTAGCTCAGATTTCAAAGGAGCTCTCCAAGGTGCTAAATCTGGATGGGTGATAGGATGTAGCACCTTGGAGAGCTCTCTGCAGCCAGGTTTTAAAACTTGGATTTTATACCTTTCTAAGAGTATAAGAAACTGAAGAAGTTCCTGCCACCTTGAGTCCTGGATTTGGGAAAAGGTGGGGTGGAAATAAAGATGAAGACAAGAAAATAAATCGTCATCTTTGTCGTCTTCTCTTTTATTTGTGACTAATAATTGCTCATCCTCATGATCATCTTTATTTTTACCAAATAGGAATAATAATAACATCAAGTCCTCCTGTTCCTTCTCCTTTTGAACACATTTTTATATGCTGCCCAGAACACAACATGTGGTTCTCTCTTTTTAATTCCTAACAGCCCTGTGAGATAGGCTGAGAGAGAGAGAAAGAGAGAGAGGCCAAATTTGAGCTTTGCAACAGAACAGAGGATTTGAATCACCATCTCCCTCCTTGATTTCCTGCCGTAACCACAGAATTGCACAAATATTGGACAAATATAGAGTCTGTTGCCCTGTTCTGAATCCTCCTACCTCACCTTTTGCGTTGGCTGTCTGTGAAAAGCAGAACCACCACTGAGGGTCGTTGAAGGTTCACGTGGAACCTTTCAGTATTTTCTTTCCAACTTGGGCATTTGCTGCTAAAGTTTTCAAGTCACAAGCCTAACAGGGTTATTGTGTTTTTACATGGTGCTTTAAGCACACTTTTTAAAAACGTGCTTAAAACTGACCATTTCTTTTCATACTTTCTTCTCAAACAAATGCATTGCTCCCCCCACCAAAAAACCTGGATCAGCAACAATTCCTGTGAATTGTCTGCTAGTCCTGTAGAATCATAGAGTTGGAACAGACCACAAGGGACATCGAGTCCAATCCTTTTCTGCCATGCAGGAATATACCATCAAAGCATTCCTGACAGATGGCCATCCAGCCTCTGTTTAAAAACCTCCAGAGAAGGAGACTCCACCACACTCCGAGGCAGCACGATCCACTGCCAAACTGCTCTCACCATCGGGAAATTCTTCCCCATGTTTATATGGAATCTCTTTTCCTGAAGGTTAAAGCCATTGCTCCGTGTCCTAGTCTCTAGAGCAGCAGAAAACAGGCTTGCTCCATCTTCCATATGACAGTCTTTCAAATATTTAAAGATGGCTATCATGTCACCTCTTAACCTTCTCTTCTCCAGGCTAAACATACTCAGCTCCTTAAGCTGCTCCTCACAGGTATTCATGGTTTCCAGGCCTTCTACCGTTTTGGTCGCCCTCCTCTGGAAACGTTCAGCTTGTCAACATCCTTCCTGAACTGTAGTGCCCAGAACTGGTATCTCCGTGTACACCAAGAACAGCTTTTTCTGCTGCCTGCTTCCTTCCTTCTCAACCTGCCGACCCACTGGCTGGATTTTCCCTTGGGTCCCATAGTACTTTGGGCTTCTTAACACCGGCTGAGTATCTTGACAATACCTTCTCCTCATCTGATGAAGTTGATAGCTAATAGGACAGGCAACAAAAGAAAAGGCTCCTTGATTTCACGAGCTGGCAGAATTACTAGCCACTGCCAGAATGATGTGGGGATGGCCATGGACCAAGGCTAGTTCCCCCCGCCCTATTTTTAAGGTTTGACCCACTGATGGAGGAAGTAGAGAAGAAGTCTTTCCTTGGCTATTAACTTTGGATGGCTCAGTTTGCACTGAAACCCCGTTACGAACTTTCTTTGGCCACTCTTGTGGGAAGGCTCTGATGGAGGCGCTGGAAAGAACTCGAAAGAAAGGGAGGGGAAAAAACCCTGAAGAGCCAAAGAAAGATGAGATGAAGAAGAAAGATTTTACGGAGAAATATTAGACTGGCGAGAGTTATTAAACCACCGTGGTGCTATTACTGCCCCAAAAGACGGGAGACGGATTGTGCCCAGCAGGAAAACTCTGCACTTAGAGATCTATCATCCCCGAGAGACCTCACTGGGGGGAGAGCAATAGTACTCCAGGGGATTCATATCCTCCGGAGACGGGGGGCTAATTATTGCTTCATTTATATAGATGGAGTGAGCTTCTCTCCATCTACCCGCCAGATTAATCTGAAATGCGATTAAAGCAGCCTGCCGTGGAAAGTGCTTTGCCTGAGAGGTTTGCTCTTGGAAGGACAAAAGTATAGATAGGAAGGAGGGAGGAGATGTTGGTGGGCCGGAGGGGGCAGGCGGAGAGGAATAAGTAACTTTTACTGAATGCTGATTTGTGACCTGACTGATCGAGCATCAGATGGGCATTTGAGTGGATGGGCTACTATATGGGAAGTGGGAGCTTGCAGCCAATCCCAAAAATGCTTTTTCTTGTGAGAGCCTGCTTCTAGATTTCGTGGGGGGCAAAGGAAAGGTTCCACAAGGCTGCTTTGGTTGCTCAAGAAGAAAGAGCTTGTGGGAAGGACCTGCGAAGCCAGTCGCAAAATGCATTTGCCTGTTTCGCTGCAGCCAGTCTCAAAATGCTTTCTGATCAGCGAAAGCGTGTTTCTAGGTCTCATGGGGGCAGAGGAAGGGTTCAGCAAGGATCTTGTGGCTGGGCAAGGATGAGGTTGTTGGAAGGATCCCGGCCACTTAATTCCACCCTTCTGGGTCCACACTATGGCCATTTCCGCACCAGACTGTTATAGCCCTATTATTCCACTTTCAACCTCCTATGGAATCCTGGGGTTTGCAGTTTAGGGAGGGGCCGCTTGGCCCCTCCCGGAACTGCAAACCCCAGAATTCCATAGGAGGTTGAAAGTGGAATAATAACGCTATAACAGTCTAGTGCAGAAACGTCTTACGTTATGTCCTCATAGTTTCCAACATTTTGCAGATGAAAAATCAGGGCACATGTGGCCAAGCGGCATCCGAGTGTGGTCAGGATGGCAAAAGTTATGAATGGGAAAAAAAAGACAAGCTACAAGAGACTGCAGCAGTTTCCTTTTGCCTGAGCCGACTGGGAAGGGCAAGACTCTGCCTGCTTCTGTCTTTGCCTCTCCCTTCTCCAGTTAATTGAGTGCAAAATAGCTTTGTGCTTTGAATTCAGTTTGCAGCAACGGAAGCAGATGGAGGACAAAAGGGGAAAGTGCGGCGAGGAAAGAGAAACCGGGGCATTTTAAAAGCAGCTGAAAATGGGATGGGATGACAGAAAATGTCTGTTCCAAATTGGTACTGTTGGAGAGTGTGTATCCTCAGTTGATGTAGAAAGAGGAAATTCACATGGAAGAGAAATTAATGACAGTGTGCCCTCCATATATGTGGGGGCTTCCATTTCATGAACCCTTGCATAAAACAAAAACCAGGAATGCTCCGTCCCATAATTATGAATGGTGTGCGCCTGGCATGTCTATTGACGTTAATTGGACACACGCCTTTACGCAACCTCGCATTCATGGGTGCGAAGGTTGTGCCAGCCGAGGGCACACTGTAGTCTCCCTCCCTCGCATTCTAGCCCACTTTTCAGCTGTAAAGGCCACGAGGGCGGCTTATATGAGCTCAATGGCAGAAAAGGCATGCCCTGCGCATAGGCTTAGAACCTAAAAGACAAGAAACAAAAGGAAAAAGAGAGTAGGGGGAAGAGGGGAACAAAACAGCAGACACCAGCCCTGCCCCGGAGTGCTTAAAAAGAAATAATGGCTCTTAAGCAATGACCCTTTGGGAACTGTTCAGGGAGAGGCGAGTGAGCCTGACTGAGCCAATTGTCCAGTAAAATGATGGAGGAGCTTTGCTTACCGTTTTCTGCTGCTGCAGCTTGCTAATGCACTTTCTGCCTAGTGATAGTGGAAAGCGGATGAGCTCAATGGAGCTGGCCTTTTGTGGCAAAGCACGGAGCAGGCGTTGGTTATTTTCTCTGTCTCTTACAAACATGTACACGCCGGAGGGTCAGGGCCGTCAATTTTGGGCCAAATTCGATCCCCTAGGGAGGGCTGTTTGGCCACTCGTTTGCCAGGAAAAGTTGCATTTTGGACTCCATTTCCCACAGCCAGTAGCCAATGCAGCTTAGGTCTGGACTACCTAAAAAGCCATATGTTACCATATGAGCCTACTAGAGTTTTACAGTCTTTGAGGGAGAGTTTTTTCTCTGTCCCACCAACCTCCCAGGCTTATGTGGTGAGGATACAAAAAAACAGGGCCTTCTCAGTGGCTGCTCCTAGGCAATGGCTGTCCTTCCCAAGGAAGGCTTGACTGGCCCTTTCTTTGTTTTCTTTTCACCAGCAGGCAAACACTCTCTCATTCGGACAGGCCCTTAGGCCCCATTTGGTTGGGCTACAAGACTGTTTAGTAAATGTGCTGCTTTTATGTATAATCTTTATTTAATACGTTATCATTCTTTTCAAACTAAATGTTCTGCCTGGATAGATTGTTTAATCTTTTTTAAAATTTTGCACCACATACAATTTTGTTCAACTTTCACTGTAAGCTATTTTGGGTTCCGTCTTGAGGACCCCAATAAATAAATCAAATATATAAATAGTCCAAAAAAGAAATTGTTCCAAGGTGTAGAAAAAAGTGAAGGAACTCAGGTTCTTATAACACTACACTGCTACAGTGCTATATTCCACTTTAATTGCCCCCAGTTTTCCAGATTGTTGCTGATTTCTGTGACTTCGGAAGGCTCGCTTTCTTGTTGCGGGCTGCAGGATTTGAATCTTTACCAAGAGACTTTTTGGCCAACTGAGAGGAAGGTCCTACACTCATTTTGTTCTTCACAGCAATGTCTGCTCATGTCATGTCACCGTCACATTGCATGAAATCCAGATGCCAAGTCAAGCGAATGCAGGGAAGCAGCACGGCAGATGAGCCGGATATGCATATGCAAATGACAGTTGGGCCCCTGGAGGGTTGGTTTGGGGGCCCTCATGGAGGGGCTGGAAAGGGGGCCATTTTGGTCAACTCTGCTCCGTTCAGGCGATATGACATTTTCAAGCAATTGGGGTCTTTTTGGTAGATGAACAACAAAGGCAAACTAATAGGGTAAACAGAACTTTCTTTCGGGGAGGCGTGGGAAGGAAAGCCTATGGCTTAAATGAGGGGTGGGAAACACGCAACCCTTTGGATGAGGTAGGACTGCAGTGCCCAGAAGCCTTAGCTAGCATAGCCAATGGGTTGTCAGAGTCCAACCCCATCTAGAAGACTGCATGAATTCCGGCCCGGTTGCAGAGATACTGGGTTGTCCCAGGTCCTGCTGTTTCTGGGCCAAAACCTGAAATCTAAGGGTTGGCCTCCGGTGCTGTTGTTAAGCATTATGGATTAAACACTGACTGCAGTTTCTCAGAGGGGGTTTGCCTTTGCTTTCCTCTGAGGCCAAGAGAGTGTGACTTCCATGGCTGAGCGGGCATTCGAACCCTAGTCTCCAAAGTCATAGTCCAGTGCTCAAATCACTACGTTTCCCTGGCTCTTGGATCAACAGCTGTAGGCCCCTTCCACATCTGCAGGGTTCTCTTCCATCTCCAAGAGTCTATGGGCCTACGATTCCCCAAGGTGCCGAATCATCCCCCCAAAACAGAATCAGCACCTTGGATGGCTCCTTTGAAGTTCAGACTAAAACCCAGAGCAGATTCATTGTCATTCCCAGACGCAGGAGCTATCTGATGTCACTGGGTCTGAGTGGCATGCTGGACGGCTGTGGGAAATGCCATTCTTTTGAAATGTAAACTGTGGAGTTCAAGCTAATGGGGGAAGGTAAGGCTTGCCGAAGAGAGAGACAGAGACTGACGGAGATCTGAAAGGTGGGCCTCCTTCCCTAACCCCCGCGCTTCTCTCTCATTAAGGCAGGTAGGAAACTGAAGGTGCTTCTGTCTGCAGGAGAGCAGGGGCCTTGCAGTTGGAGAGCGTGGGCAGCAGGGGGGGCGACGCTGCTGTCCTTTGATTTGCAAGCAAGGTGGGAGCAGGCTGGGCTTGGATTATGGCGATTATTTTACAGCGCTGAATGGCGGGTGGACTGCTTTGCAAAGAAGCAGCAGCTGTGGTGCTTTTCTGAAAAGAAGGGTGCTCAGGATGGCACGCAGGTCGGCTTGGTTATGAGGGAAGACTTGACGACTAACCCTATAATGTAGCTTGAGGGCTAAGAACCAGCAGGTTGGTTTAAGCCCCTTAAGGAGTCTCTAGGGATGTAGCTAGTAGTGGCCAAAATACCCTAAAGGTACCAGATCCTGTCCGAATTTGGAAGCTAAGCAGGGTCAGCCCTGGTTAGTACTTGGATGGGAGACGACCCATGAATAACAAGTGTCATAGGCTCTGTTTCAGAAGGAACTGGTAAAACCACCTCTGAGGATTACTTGCCTGAGAAAACTTTCACACCCTGCCTTTGAGACCCAGACAGAGAGGAGGAGCATTCTGAAGCTGGAGCAGGTCCAGAGGAGGGCGACCAAAATGGTGAAGGGCCCGGAAGCCAAGCCCTATGAGGATAGACTTAGAGAGCTGGGTATGTTCAGTCTGCAGAAGAGAAGGTTAAAAGGGGACATGATAGCTCTGTTTAAATATTTGAAGGGACGCCATGTAGAGGAAAGAGAGGGCTTGTTTTCTGCCGCTCCAGAGACCAGGACAAGGACCAATGGATTCAAGCTGCAGGAAAGGAGATTCCACCCGAACCTCAGGAAGAACTTCCTGACAGTCAGGGCTGTCCGGCAGTGGAATAGGCTGCCTCTCTGGAGTGTGGTGGAGTCTCCTTCCTTGGAGGTTTTTAAGCAGAGGCTGGATGGCCATCTGTCGGGAGTGCTTTGAGGGTGTTCCTGCATGGCAGGGGGTTGGACTGGATGGTCCCTGGGGTCTCTTCCAACTCTACATTTCTATGATTCTATGATTCTATGAATCTGAGGCAGAAGTTTCCCCAGAGGTCTGTCCACTGGAACATAACAACCAACAGCAGGGGGAACAAACATCAGGATATGAAATAACATAGACTCCTATCTTGTGGGAGAGACAATGCCAGAAAGAAGGTCTTAGGCATTCAGCTTGTTTAAGTAGCAAAGGTGGCAACACCATTCGCCTATAAAAGCCAAACAGCCGGTCCACCTCCTACCACGGTCAACAACTGATCTTCCAGGTGGTTAAAGCCCAAGGCAGTGTTTTCCTGTTTCCCTTGGACCTCTGCTTGTTTGATGCCGATTTGGATTTGCCTTTGTGGGTTTGTTTGCTTTTGAACTTGCATTCTTGACCTGAACCTTGTTGGGACTACTCCTGCTCTTGCCTCCGTGAGTAAGCTCTGCCCTGCTGGTTTGCTAATTGGTTGCCTGGTCCGCTTGGGACACAATAAAAACCCTCTGAAATTCATGGGGCCACCATAACTTAACAAGCAACTTGAAAGCACATACACAGGGGTGTAGCTATGGCAGGAGAGAAATGAGGCCATTGCCTCTCCAAATAGGAGTTCTGTCGCCCTTAGAAATTTTCCTTCAGTGGGTTTCCATGGTCAAGCAGGGATCTGGTCTCTGGTCTCTTGGAGTCCATTCAAACCACATGGGCTCCTTGCACACTAGAAACCAGCCAGCTTCAAAGTACAAGTTAGACCTCACCCTACAAACTATGAGGCCACAAACTCCAAAGTAGGTGTCGCACTCTAAACTTTTATTAGGTGCCTTCCAGTCCATTTTTCTGACTCATGGTAACTGTCTTTTGGGTTTTTCTTGGTCAGATTTCTGCAGAATAGGTTGACCCTGACTTCCTTTGAGGCTGAGAGAGTGGAACTTGCCCAAGGTCAGTGGCAGAGCTTGGAGTGTGTGGAGGGGGGGTAGGAGGGGCGTGGCCGGGTTTGTAGGGCGTGGCCAGGGCATAAAGGGGTGTGGCTACGGGCTGGGACACCCCAAAAACATTGCCACCTGGGGCGAACTACCTTGTTACACCCCCTGTCCCTATGTGACTACCCAAGGTCATCCAGTAGGTTTCCATGGCCGAGGGGATTTGAACCCTGGTCTACAGAGTCCTGTTCCAACGCTCAAACCACTATGCCACACTGCCCTTCTGGTCTGAATTTGCTGGCATGCTGTCTCCACCTCTTCTTGCAAAGCCTTTGTGCTTCACTTCTCTGTTCTCATCCCCAAGTAAAACAAAGCCTGATTGAATTAATTAATTCGTTCAATTAAAATAGTTTGCCACGCCTTTCCATCTGTGAAAGCAGCTAACGTACAGTCAAATCTTTAAGGGGGGGGGGCCTCCACGGCAAATTAAAAAAAAAATGCTATCATTATCCTTACAAACAAAGCACCAGTCAGCACAACTTCACTAAAAGGAAGCCAAGAGAAGCCAAACAAGACCACACAGAAGAGGCGTCAAAACCAAGAGTTGGTTTCCATCCAGGGCAAAAGTCTGCAGAAATATTAATAATTGTGTCTTCGGCTGACCCTTAAAATCGGAGGTCAGGCACCCAAATGGATTCTCAAGAGCGCAGAGTCTCAAAGACAGGAACCACCAACAAGGAGACACGGGGCAGTTCTGCCCTGCATTGTTATAGTGCTATCAGTCCCCTATCAACCTCCAGTGGAATTTGGGGTTTGTACTTTCCTGAGGCCCAAGAGCTCTCTGGCTGAGAATTCTCAAGGCCCTTCCCTAAACTGCAAACCCCAGAATTCCACAGGATGGTGAAAATGGAATAAGAATAAATGGAATAACAGTGGAGGGTGGAAATGGAGAGTGTTTCTGCACCTGACGTTAGCAGAGGACAGGGGTCTAGCAAGTCAAGGCTCCAAACTTCAGGCTCTGTTTTTGGGCAGCAGTGTGAGGCCGAGACTCCGAAAATGGTACACATCCCCCTTCCTTAGGGTTGTATGTCTGTCTCCCTGTCTGCTTTTCCCTCTTTTGATGGCGTTTCCCCAAAGGCTATGAGATTTGGGTGTCTGTTTCTCTCCAAACAGCTGCAACCAGGAAGGCAGTTTGTGGGATGTGGGAAACACTGGAAGGCAGCAAAGGGTCCCCCTTTTCTCCATCCTTACTTGGAAATCCAACCTCTCCCCTCCCCGCTTGGGGAATCCCCCCTCCTTCCCAAAATCTCTGTTTGGCTCCTTGTCTTCAGCAACTACATATGTTTCTCTGTCCTCTTCGCTCTCCCTCCTTCCTCCCTTTTTTTTTTTTAAAATCGCACACATATACACACACACACAACAGCGATGGATGGTGTATCTCCATGGAAACAGGTTCACTCGTGATGGTGGCTAAAGCTGTAATGAACATCTCCTGTCCTTTCCCAATAGCCAAGTCCTCCTATTTTGCTCTCCACCTTATTCCCAGCCCATCTGTTGCAGATTTGAGGGGGAAGGAGCGGGTGAGAAAAGGATGGGGCTGGGCCTGATTTCCAAAGCCTGAGGTTTGGATGGAGATTTCAAACCGATTGCGTGCAAACCGGCTCCTCCCTGGCAACCTGCACGGTCTTCCCTCCATCGCTCTGCTTGGCCCACAGGCCGCTTCCTGAAAAACGTGCTTGATTCAGTTTGGCTTGCTAGTTCAGGATGGTCTCAGACCCTGAATGTCGTGCTCCGGTCCCAGGACCCGGGTGCCCATGGAGACGGGGTCCTCTCTAACAGCCAAGGCACCCGACATGAACAGGACAATACTTACGGCAGCCCAGCGTTGGCCATTTCCGTACTACATTTCCCTCTCCTCTTATGCAATGCAAATGGCTTTTGAACTTTGCATTCAGTTTGCCGCAACTGAAGTAAGTGGAGGACCAAGAGGGAAGGTGGGAAGAGGAGAGACACTGGGATGTGTTAAAAGTAGCAGAAAAAATGGGATGGCAGAGGATAAATCGGGACTGTTCTGGCCAAATTGGGACAGTTGGAAGGTATGGAATTTTGGATACCCACAACTGCTCTAAGCCTGTTGGCTTGGCAATTATTAAAACCTGGTTCTTCAAAGTCCGAGGCCTGCATTTTAGCTATTCTGCCTTGCTGCCTGTCATCTAATGGCTCTGCTCTCACGGCATCTATGCACCCTTCCATGCGCCCTTCCCCTCCGCTACCCAATGCTCCAGGTAAGGCAGGGAGGCCTGTCACTGACTCATCCCCTTTCTCTGTTCCTCTTGCCTCCTTAGCCAGAGATGTGGCTGTGACAGGCTGATGCAAAATCCACCTGAATCTCTCCAGTGCTTTGCGTGGCAAAACATGTCAACCATGAAAGCCTGGCAGACACATGCAGGGATGTGTGGGTTCTGCTAGGCACAAGCTGACATTAGCACAACTTGAGCTTTTGCTCCTCCTTCCTCTCTGCTGGGTTTACTGAGTACAATGGCACTTTTGCCCTTTGAATTTGGTTTGCAGCAGCAGAAGTAGGCTGAGGACAAAGGGGGAAAATGGGAGCAGCAGAGAGAAGCTGGGACATCTCAAATGCAGATGAAAAAGCGGGACGCTAGAGAATGAATTGGGACTGTCCTAGCAAAATTGGGAGAGTATGTAGCACTTTCTCCTGAACTGGAGTAATCCCCATAAAAATCCCAGGGACCAAAGATGCAATGCCTGGAGCAAAAAAACAAAACAAAACAGGATTTCTGTGAACCAAATTGTGCCTCTTTTGGCATTTATTTGTCACTGGCACTAGAGCAAGGAGGGTGTGAGTATGTCTCCTTCCTCCCCAATATTGCTTGCTGTAAGCCTCAAACGCCCCTCCTTGTGCACATTTGTTTCCCCTTTAAATAGAACAATGCCACCGCAGCCTGTTACTGTGGCAACCGACTGACAGTCCGGCCTACTTAAAATCCACTCTCCATCCCTCCCTCCGGTTCTCCGGCTTGGTGTTCCCACCTCCCCACCGGGCTGACCCATGGCACCTTTTGCAGGGTTGGTTGGGGGTGGCGGTTCTAAAATACCAGAAGACACAGAACTTTCCCCAGCTCTGGGGTCCGGCAAAAGGGGCCACAGAAACCGAGCCAGCGCAGACTGGGTGTGAAGAAGCAGAGGAGAGAGAAGGGAAAGCTAGGCCTCTCACCACTAGGCTGCATTGCCTTGCAGCACCTCTGGCAGTGTTCCTCCTAATGGCCAAGTTCAAATCCCGGGGAAAAGAGGAGAATTCAGAGGCTGGCAAGACACAGACCCCCCGGAGTGGATAATTCCTTCTGGTGACCCATGTCAGCTTTCATATCCATCTTTATTGGCAGCTGTCACTCAACCTCTCTTCTTTCCCGCAGACTTTGAAAGAAGACTGGGAGGAAAGAGCTATTTATAATGCATTTAGCTAGCCTAGCAGCCAGCATGTAGGGTATTTTTGAGGCTTGGCTTCCTATTGTTACTCTGGAGTCTTCGCTCCTCTGCTCAGCCAGGGATGGCTGCAGTCTTCCGCATGAGCAGAGCGGCAAATCTGCTCCGCGGTTTAGTTGGAATTTTGCAGGAGGTGCTAAGCTCTATCTCCCAAATTGAGGTCAGTGCCTCGGATAGCTCCTTTGAAGCAGATTCATTGCCCCACCAACACAGAAGGGACTGGCCCCAACACTCCATTTTGTGAGGTCTTTGTCACTGGTTTAGCCAGCTTTTGAAATAGCTTATTAGATAATTTCATGGAGGAGATGTGAGGCATCCAATGGCTCAGTGGAGCCTCCATATTCTGAAGCAGTATACCACTGAATACCAGTCTTTGGGAGCAAAAACAAATGTTGTTGACTCCATCGAGCTCTGTTTTTGGAGATCCCAGCGGCTTAGAGGCATCCCTCTAACATGTCACAGAGGAAGACAGGACACGTGCGGCCGAGCACCCTCAGAGGGTGGTCAAGATGGCAAAAGTTGTAAACAAGGAAGAGAAAAGGCTGCAGCAGTTTGCTTTTTCCTGGGGCTACTGGGAAGGGCAAGGTTCCACTCCTCCTTCTGTGCTCCCCGCTGAGTTAATAAAGCACGAAGTTCTTTCTGCACTTTGAACTCCATCTGCAGGAACTGAAGTAAGCTGAGGACAAAGGGAGAAAGTGGGGGGAGAAGAGAGAAACTGGGACATCTTAAAAATCAGCTGAAAAAGTGGGCAGACAGAGGATCAATTGGGCCTGTCCCTGCCCAATCAGGACACCCGGATGGTATCTAGAACTGGCTCCTTTGAGAAAGAGGATGCTGGATTAGAGGGACCTCTATTTAGGTATCCCACCTGGGGATTCTGGGCATTCTAGTTGAAAGAGCCACTTCTTTCCCAAGTTCTCTTCCTTGTCTCCAGCTACGGGTCCCTTCAATGCCGCTGCTATTTGCGTGGCCCAGTGGGAGCAATTACATACACAGCGCCTTCTGCAACCTTCCGCAGTTGTGAGAAAGTGGGTGAGGTTCATCGAAATGGAGGAACCAGAGAGAATCCTTTGGGATGGGAAGCTGTATCAGGGTCCAGATTGGAAGAGCTTTGGAAGGTAAACTGAGCTTCTGCACATCTAGTGGCTTCTCCTTAGGGTTAAAGAGGGATATGTACATTAGCGAAAGATGCACTTTCAGCCTTGCAATTTTCTACCCTTTTTTTTTTCTTTTTGCAGTACATAAATTGAGTTGCAGTGAAAAGTCAGGTTATTATTATTTTTTTAAAGAAGAAAATAATGACATTAAACCAGTTTTCTGCCAGGCTTGTCCCTCCAGATGCTGGGTTCACAGCAGAATAATTATACTTTGCTTGTAAATTATTGCTACAAAACCCAGCAATGGTTTGCTTCCACTTCCCTGACATATTGCAGAAGAGATGGGTTGGGGGGCAGGCAGAAAAAGCCTCTAAGGAGGTCCCCTGCACCTCACAGGGCTCCCTCAGATCCAATAAGAAAAGGATATTTTCAGCAAATTTGTTTTGCAGTTTGCAACCAAAAATGATTGCAAGGGGATGGGAATTAATCCTCTAATGCTGCCCCTCCCAAATAGCAAGAAATAATCAATGGAGTAGCGATTGGAAGGGGAACGAAATGTGAACATTATCTCTTCAAACAAGAATTCCCCTCAATAAAATTTTCCTTCCATCCCCAGGTTCCTAGCCTTGAAGAGAGTCAGACATTGAAAATCATTTGCATCTAGAACTCTTATGTTTGCAGTGTCTGCATTCCCTTGGTAACTCTGCCTGCCCCTTTGTTTGGATGCCTAAACTGTCTTCCTTAAATGTTCAATGGAAGTTTGAAGCTAAAAATTCAGTGGCTGGAGGAAAATTTCATCAGATATAGTTCTTGTTTGTGGAGAGGCAATGCTCTCATTTTTACCACCCCTGTAACTTGCTGTGTGCCTTTAAGTCATTTCCAACTTATAGTAATCATAAGGCAAACCAATCATGGGATTTTCTTGGCAAGATTTGTTCAGAAGGGCTTGCCCTTGTCTTCCTCTGAGGCTGAGAGAGTGTGACTTGGCCAAGGTCACCCAGTGGGTTTCCATGGCCAGTCAGGGATTCAAAATTCAGTCAGTGGCTCTCCTGCTTAATTTCTCCATCCTGCTCTGTTTCCTACATTGGCATTCCAATCACTTATGATTAACCAGAAGTCCTGTTGTCCTGTGTGATCAATTTGCTCCTGGACTCCGGCACAGAATCTTTCAATTTCTTCTTCTTCTGCCTCCGTACTTGGAGCATAAACTTGGATTATTGTTGTATTGATGAGTTTTCCCTGAAGTTCAAGCATACACTTGGATTATGGTTACACTGATGAGTTTTCCCTGCAGGCTTACTGGTATTATTTGACTTTGCATTAGATCCTTTGACTGCTTTTGCTGCATTTCTCCCCACTATTAATGCCACCCCCATTTTTTCTCAGATTTCAGTTTCCTGGGCAAAACACGGTGTAATTGTTACAAGACTCAAAATGTCCCATTCCTGTCCACTTTAGTTTGTTCAGTGCTCATACTATGTTGGCTCTATACCCGTGTACCCACACCCCCTACATTTGCCTGGAAGTGACTTCCAGTTCCTAAAATATCACTTCTGGTTACTCAAAATGGCAGCAGTATTGCTTGTGCATAGTTGGGAGGAGCCAAAAATGGCCCTCTGTCCATGTAAACTTGCTTACCTCTGGTTTTATGGTTTTTCCTTTCCCCTGCATAAAACGGCTGCAAGAGAAAACATGGTAAACACATGGGGGGGGGGGAACCCTCTCAAAATGTGAGTTGGTAGGTGGGTGAGATAGCAGTCATTTCAGCATTTTAAACCGTACAGGGGCCCTTTGACACAAAATCACTGACCTTGTGTTAAATTGAAGGCAAGGGTAAATAATTTTAAATAACACGTACATCATTAAATACCACAGAACCTTCCAGTACCCTGCCTCCCCCTCCAAATGAAGCAACTGTAAGGCATTTCCAAAATATCTGGGTTAAAGAAGCAGCACTAAGCATATAAGTTCTTGACTATTTTGTCCTTACATGCAAGGACCGGTAATTGCAGTAGTTTTCTCCCCGCTGTGGGAGAAAATGAATATTCCTCTGCAAGATTCTTGCTGCACTCTAACATCTGGAACAAGATGTGCATTGTGTGTGCATGCCAAAAACCTGGGGCCTGTTCACACTCCACAGTTATAGTGGTTTGATTCCACTTGAGCTGCCACTGCGGAATCCTGGGGTTTGTAATTTGATGACGAGGAAAGCTCTCTGGCTGAGGGTTCTAAGTACTCCTCCCTTAGTGGCAACTTCCAAAATGCCACAGGCTGTTGCTGCAGGAGTCGGAGCGGATTGTAACGTTAAAACAATGCAGTGTGAAAGGGCCCCAAGTCCTTTCCCCCCTTGTCTCTGGAGTGTTCCCTCTCTCCAGATCCCTGGGCAGAATACAGTTGCTTTTGTGCCTGCCTGGGCCCTGCAAGATGTTTTCCCAAAATATTTTTCCTGTCTCTTGAACATAATACACTCTTGTATTGAGAATCCTCAGAGGTGAAAGGGGTTCCAGAAGTTAAGTGCTCGTGTCCTAATGAAGCTAACTGGGGAGGAGGAGAAATGTTTGGAAATGGCAGTGTGTAGCCACTAAAAGGCTTGCGTTTCCTTCCCGGCAGTGGGCCAAGGTAGCTCAGTTGGGGGAGACGTGCGCTGCTGCTGCGTGGAGAGTGGAGACGATAGCCTGTGCGCACGGAGCATGAGATCTGTCAGCACAACGCGCTCAAGCATCTGCCAGGGCTGTCCCCTCTCTGAGGAAAGGCGCGAGGGGAGTTTAAGTGGCTGTCATCTCACCTTATGCAAGGCAATGGTTGGAGCTGAGAAGGTGGCTGAGGCCCACGGGAAGCGTATTGCAAAGAAAGAGCACTCTGCTTTCTTCTTGGAGGCCTTGGAAAACGGGTCTTGTCGGAAATTTTGTGGAGCCTGCCGGCGACCGGTGCCTGCCGTGTCGGTGGGGTAATGAAGCTCTTCCAGGTTTTGGATAGCACTAAGATCTATCCAAGGTGCTGAAACCACTGGGGAAATATAATTCATCACCTTGGGAAATATAATTCAACACCTTTGAAGTCTGAATGAAAAGCTAGAGTGGATTTATTGCCCAGCTGACCTGGGAAGTGTCCAGCTGCTACTAGCAGAAACAGGAGTGAGCCTATATTTCTAGCCAGATCTTCCCAAATATATCTGCCAAATTTGGTAAGAATCTGTCCAGCTGTTTTCAACAGGCAAAGAGAAGCTTAATTTTATTTGTTTCCTCAACTGTGAGCACTCTCCTTGCACAGCTCCTCCGAATGCACACCTTTTCATGCAACAGGCCTCACACTCGTACAATGCTCCAACGCCATCCTAGCCAAATGCATTGCAAGTAACAACACTACCTATACTGTGTTAGTGGTAACTTTAGGATAGCGGCTCTTCTTTTTAAAACAGGGTAGGAATCATGCAGCTTTGCAGATGTTATTGAACTATTCCCCAAGAGCTCCAGCTGGCCTAAGCAGTGGTGAGGAACGCTGGGAGTTGTAGTCCAATACCATTTGCAAGTCTGCATGATTTGTTTTAGAAGTATATGATGGCTGGTGGTGTTGTTCCTTTGTTCTGTAACAAATAATATTACAGCTGACTGTTAGCATTTCTTTCTGGCCTTCAAAAATACTTTTGGGGAGTATTCTGAGGGGGATTTTTCAAATTTTAGCCAGTTCTCGTGTAATGATAATAAAGCTATTTTTTAAAAATTGCAAACTAGTAAGTAACAATCCCCCTTTCCATAAAGGTAACTTTCCCTGCCTGAGTTGTTCACAGGCAGCTGCAAATCTTGCCAGATGACCCTAATTGCTCTTCTTAGAGGTTGGGTTGCTTGTTACGTAAATATGAAGCAAGGCCACTGTTCACGTGCTCAGTGGCACTGCGGCTCGAGAAACAAAGGGCCATTAGCCCTGATTCAAGGTAACTCCTCTTTCCGTGTAATGAGAATGGAATGATGGCATCTCCATTGGAAGGAGGGGGACACATTTTCTGGGTCAGGGTCTCTAAAGAAGAAGCGGGGAGCTCAATCCGACATAAATCAAAGACAGACCTTCACCTGACTTTGTGGTGTTGGAGTCAGCATGATTCACAGCCAGTCCTCCTCAATCTGATTCCCGTCTTTGTGACGGATGGGTGGTTAGAGATTGCTGCTCTCGGGACCGGGGTTGCCAGTTCCAGATCTTCCAAGGCCTTGAGGCTTCTGTCCTAAAACCTGAGACCAATGGCTGGCCTCTGGTATAATGTCCTTAAATGTTATATATTAAGCACAACCACCGTTGCTCAGAACTTGTCATCCAACACCTGCGTGCACGCACGCAGAGCTGTTTCAATTGAGCGTAAACTCCTTTCGCGTGCAGCAGATGAGTCGGGTTCCAGCAATAAAGCTGATGACAAAAGGGGAAAGCGGGAGGAGCAGAGAGAAGCCAGGATATTTTAAAAAGAACTGAAAAAGTTGGAAGACAGAGGCTTATTTGGGACTGTTCGAACTCAGTTTGTGGCAACGGAAGGAAATTGAAGCTGAAGGAGGCAAGTGGGAAGAGGAGAGAGCAAACGGGACATTTCACAAATAGCTGAAAAGTGGGATAACAGAGGATTAATCAGGACTGTGCCTGCCAAATTGGGACAGTTGGAGGATATGGGATTTTGGATACATACCCGCGGTCGCGCCAAACAAATACGGAACGCTGGCTCTTTGTTTTAGTTATCTGGCTTTGCTGCCTCTGATGCAACGGCTCTGCACCGACATAGTACCCGTTCTGCCGCCTCCACCGCCATTCGCTGCTCCAGGCGAGGCGGGGAGGCCTGTCGCCGACTCATCCCCTTTCCCGGTCCCTCTCGACTCCGCAGCCAGAGGTGTGGCTGCGACAGGCCGGTGCGACGTGCCCCCGAGCCTCTCCAGCGCTTTGCGCCGCGAAAAAGGTCAGCAGCGAAAGCCTCGGGGGGCGCATCCAGCGGCTGTGATCTATGGGTTCTGCTAGGCGCAGGCTGACATTAGCGCACCGCGAGGAAGAGGGGAAGGTTGTGGGGGGGGGGGAGAGGAAGGAGGCGGGAAGCCCCCTGGGCTTTCGGAGGAAGAGGGGGCAGCGGGTGGCAAGCCGTCGGTCTCGGGAAGGCAAAGAAGCAGCTGCGGAGGGAAGGCTGGCCTATAGCCGGCTGCAAAATACAATATTCCCCAGCCAGTACCTTGGTTTAGCTTCAGTTTCTCTTTGCAAAATTCCTTTGCTTATAGATCAATGCCGGCTAGGGGATTCTGGGAGTCGCAATCTACAGTCATTATGGCTTTTCACAAAGCTTATTACTATTTTTACTGGCCAATATTTTCTGTAAGCCACTTAGTTAAACATATTTAACTGAGTCACTTCTCAGGGCCTGACCTCACCCCCACCAAAAAAAAAAACCTAATACAAATACCATTCGGCTGTGCTCCAATCACTGGCAGAATGGATCTCCTTCTCCCCATGCAGCTGATGTCCACTAAAGCAAGCTGTGGCTGGGGAGGGGGAGATTTGTGATAGCGGCAGTAATGTCACAACGGGGACTAAGCAGCAATTGTGAACGTAGAACAGCTATGGGTGGTGACTGTTCCCGATTCACAATTGCTACTTAGTCACAATTAAGGACGGTTAAGTACATTTAACTAAGTAGCTGATACAGAATACCGGCCAAGACTATTTTTATTTATTTATCCATTTTTGAACAAAACCGAATAAAGACACAAGCAGCAGTTTCCTTTTGCCAGAGGCTGCTGGGAAGATTCCTTCCCTCTCCTGAGCCCAAACTCCTTTCACACGTGGAACTCAGTTTGCAGCGACTGAGCAAGTCTGCGGCGATAAAGCTGAGGACGAAGGAAGAAAGTGAAGGAGGAGAAAGAAACCAGGGTATTTTAAAAGCGGCTGAAACAGTGGGAAGACCAAGGATTAATCAGGACTGTCACTGACAAATTGGGACACCGGAAGGGCGTGGGATCTCTCGGCCAGCATGATGGAGCTCTTCTTTAGTCAAAGGGTGCCGTTTCTGCTGTTTTTCCCTGGTTTTGAGAGCGCGCATTCCGAGCAAGGCTGAAGACTTCGAAAGCTCCTGGAGTGGGGATCGACACAAGCCGAACAGAACTGTTGAAATGGACCAGCCCCAGGTCCTTTGGAAAGCTGCTCCCTGCATCCAGCACCAGCTGGAGACTGTGGATGAACACTGGGCTCTTTCTGGGTGACCTACTTTAGTTGGGATTGACAACAACCAGGCAAAGGAAGCCCAGCCAGGGACTGCCCTGCTCAGCAGAATGTCAGCTGGGGAGGAAGAACAGAGACCCTGAGACAGAGAGATGGAGAGAGGGAGGGAGAGAGAGAAAGGGAGAATCAGATTATCTGCTCCTGTTTTCACCATCTACATCGCTTCCAGTCTGTGTCAGGACCTGCTTCGCAGTGCTGGTGTTTAACCCTTCCGATGCAAAATGGCTCAGGGGAAGTTCACCCGGAAGACTGTCTCTTTCGCTTTGTTTGCAGCCTTTTCCAAGCACCTCTGTTAAAGGCAGTGAGGTGGGTGGCTTCTAAAAGCAGGATCTTTTCAGTGGAAGCACTCCTGGTTTTGAGGTACCTTCCTCCCATAAAGGCTTGCCTTGTGCCTATGTAACCTCCATGGAGGGCGTGATTGATTGAGGCCAGTGGATGATAGAGTTACCAGTTCAGGTTCATCTCAGGCCCTGATGTTTCCAGGCCAAAACCTAAGGCTTAGGGATGGCCCCCGGTGATGGCATTAAGTGTTATGCTTTAAGCCCCAACTGCAGGTGCTCAAGTGTTGTCATTCAAATTCACATGCAGAGAACGTATTTTTCCAGCATGGAAATTAAGAGAGAAACCTTAACTAAAGGGCCTCTTCACAGATCAAGGTGAAATGAGGGGATTATTGCTTCTCACTTACTTAGGGAGAGGGGGAGAAGGAACATTCAAATCCAGCTTACTTGCTTCTAAAGGTATGTTCAGAGCAGAGTGGAGGGTGAGCCCTGGTACCAACAACCGCTGGTGGCTTTTCTGTACTACACGGTTATACTGCTATTATTCCACTTTCAACAACCTGTGGAATTCTGGGGTTTGTATTTCCTGGGGCCAAAGAGCTCTCTGGCTGAGATTTCTAAAGGCCCCTCCCTAAACTGCAAAGCCCTGGATTCGGTAGGATGCTGAAAGTGGAACAATAGCACTATAACAGTCTAGTGGGGAAGTGGCCCAAAAGCTGAAGGACACCAGCCTTTCTTTGGAGATTCCCCATCAAATGCTAGACTTGCCAAAGCTCAGGGCCTGGCTCAAAGTTCCAGTTTTTGTGGGTCACCTTCAGGCAGGAGATGAGGGTACAAATCCTCCAGTTTGGGGAGGATGCTCAGGTCCAGAGAAGAGGCAAGGATTGCGTGCACGTCTCCAGCTCACTGAGAAGTTATGCAAGGCTTGCTACAGTTTCTAAGATTTAATTGATATTTCTTGCAACTTTCAAAGACACTTTGGGGCCTCAGGCCCCTCCCTAAACTGCAAATCCCAGGATTCCATAGGATGTTGAAAGTGGAATAATTAGTACTATAACAATCTAGTGCAGAAAAGGCCTCGGTTTAGAAGAAGCAAGAGCAAAACGGAGAAGAACAGAGTTGCAGATTTCTAGGGAGCAAGGTTCTGAGCCCAGATTGGGTTATTTAAGCTTAGGTGAATTAAGCTATTTGGGGAATTCTGGGATTTACAGCTTAGGTGGGCACCATTTAGCATAATCAGCCAGGGAGCTGTCGTCCCTCCCCAAACTACAAATCCCAGGATTCCATAGGATGGAACCATGGCAATTAAAGTGGAAATCATGCTGCTATAATATTGCTGTAATATGGAAGAAGGGGCCCAAGTAAAAGGCAAGGGAACAATTATAATGATGAGATGGCAAGGGGAAAACTATCTGTTGGCGGAGGCATACTGATCAAAATGCAAAGGTATTTGGGAGACCAGAGTCAGACTTAAGAACGCAGACGAGAAACTGGAAAGGATTCAGAGCAAAGCTATAAAGATGCTCAAGGTGTCTGGAAGACAAATTATAAGAGGGCAGGCTGAAGGAATTTGGTATGTTTAGCCTAGAGAGAGAGAAAGAAGAAGATTAAGGGACGAGTCTGTGGAGAGTCTTCGAATATTTAAAGAGATGTCAGAAAGAAGCCGAGGGAACGTATTTCACCCCATCCATTCAAGACAAGAGACATGGTAATAGGCTTAAGACTACATGAAACATTTTGGGAAGGGGAAGTTGTTACTGCAGAAGGCTGTGTTGAATCTTTCCTTCCTTGGAGGGTATCTGAAGTGGGTGAGAGCCAAGGAAGCATTGATTCCAGAATTCTCAGAGCATCGCTACAGATCAGATGAGTTTTATTATAGGTCTGCCTTCGTTAACAAAGCAGATGTCTTCCTGGGCACGACATCTTTAATGGAAACTTTGATACCAGAGGCAGAAATAACATGGAAAGAAGAGGGAGAGGTTGCTACTCCACGAGAAAGAAGAGCAGTTCAATAACTTTCAGCAAACTTTTTCTTACCCCAAAACTAACAATATGCTCATGTGAAATGAGGCAACCAGGCTGGGTAGAATCACAGGGCATTTCTGCACTACACCGTTATAGTGCTATGATTTCACTTTCAATGTCCTGTGGTATTCTGGGGTTTGTAGTTTCCCAAGGCCAAAGAGCTCTCTGGCTGAGAAGTCTAAGTGCCCCTCCCTAAACTGCAAATCCCGAGATTCCACCACATGTTGAAAGCGGAATAATAGCACTATAACACTGTAGTGTGGAAATGTTCATAGAATTGGAAGAGACCACAATGGACATTGAGTCCAACCCCATTCTGCTGTGGAGGAACAGACACTCAAAGCACCCCCAGCAAATGGCCATCCAGCCTCTGTTTTAAAACCTGCAAAGAAGGAGACTCCACCACACTCTGAGGCAGCATATTTTACTGTCGAACAGTTCTTGCCATCAGAAAGTTTTTCCTAGTGTTTAGGTGGAATCTCTTTTCCTGGAGTTTGAATCTACTGCTCCTTGTCCTAGTCTCTGGAGCAGCAGAAAACAAGCTTGCTCCACAGCGGCGGAGCTTGGAGTGCTGGTAGGGGGGCAGGAAGCGGCCTGGCCTCGGTGCATGGGGGCGTGACTACAAGCCGGGACACCCCCAAAACATTGCCACCTGGGGTGAACTGCCTCCATTGCCCCCCGTCCCTATGTGACTGTTGCTCCATCTTTAACATGACATCCCTTCAAATATTTAAAGATGGCTAGACCTTGCCTTGCATAAGTAAATCAAAACATTTTGAACCTTCTGGAGACTACTTGAAAGAGTATTCAAAATGCATCCAGGGACAATTTTTTTCTTTCACCAGCCTCCACTTTTTCCCCGATTTCCATTTTGGTGGCCAGATGTATAGATCTGTGCTCTCCCTCTCTCTCTAACATACAAGGAGGAGCTCATAAGGCAGGCTTATCTGTTCTCCCCCTTTTGCATTTCAGGCATGCTCAGCAAGGGATTCTGGAGGGAGCTGATTTTTACCTTGCCTGTTGGAGGCAGCCATGCACAGCTACAGTTGGATTGGCTGGAACAGATTGCAGCTTTTTACCATCTTAGGTGTCATGGTGTTGTTTACTGCAGACACACTGCTGCAGCCTGACACTGAACATCTGTGTTTCTCTAGCCATGTTCCCAATGTTGATGCTGCTATAAACTTTGCAGCTAGATGGAGGAGGAGGAGGAAAAGGGGGTCTGAGCAGGCATAAAAAGACCTTGTAGAAAGGAACTGCTTCGTCAGATGCTTTGTTAACGGAGATATGCTAGTACTGCGGTTTTGCAATCTACCAGGTGTTACAACAGGAGTTTTGGACTATCGCTGATCTGATTTCTAGCCAAGAGTCTAGGAGGTGTCGTCAGATAATGTGGCACGTTCCAAGAAATGACTTGGTGTAGACGCATATGGCTGTAAAGACCTGTTGGAACCTGTGCAAAGAAATCTGATTTCACCATCTGCAAAGAACTGGTCTGCATAAGCCGGAAAAAAAAAGGTGTCAAAAATGGTGAAATAAAAATTCTATGAGAGGTTAGAAGCCAGACGGATAAACAGTTAGAATATGTCAGACATAATTGCCGCTGAGAAAAAGAAAAGTAGCATTGTAGATGTGACAATCTCAGAAGGAGAACAGAACTAAAGACAAAGAGAAGAAAAGAATTATGAAATCCTGAGTGAGATTCTACATCAGCTGCATTATTTAAGTATATTTAGCTAAACAGTAGATTCCTGTATTTATGGGGAATATATTCCCAGATTTACGATCGATAATGAAAAATGTAGACAGTGAAACACTATTTTTTTTCAGTGAGATTAATCGTGTAGGTATTGGAGAGGAGGCCCTGAAACTGGACAGAAGTTTTGAATCTAAGAGAAAGAAGGCTTCGTGGCCATTATTTGCAGTCCAAAGCCAGCACACAGCTGATAAAAATGTAAAAATTAAGAACAACGTGTGGTCCAAAAAGGGACGGGCACAAAATGATTTTCGACTGCATTTCAGCATGGATAAGCGAAACTATGCATACCAGTCTCTTATGGTCCAGATTTTTATGGAGGGGTTTTTCCACCTTTGCCTTCCTCTGATGCCGAGAGAGTGTGACTTTCTCAAGGTCACACAGGGGAGCGAAGCTTTGAACTCTGGCCTCCAGAGCCACCCTCCAACACTCAACACCCTACACCACACTAGGAAAGTATGAAAGTTCAATTAAACTTTCAATAGCATTAAAAGCAATTAAAAATATACCCACAACAACAAATACAGGTGATACAGCACAGATCAAAGAGGGTCCCGCTTAGGGAAAATGACTTTTTTGGGGCTATAATGCTCAGAATCCTGCACCCAGTTAAACCCCCACGAGTCCGTAGCCCCCACAGCCTCTCCTGGCGATGAATCTCAAAAGCTAAAAGCAAGGTGACTTTCAGGTCTCTCCTCTGGCAGCTGACTCGTATTGACTCATCCGTCCAGATGGAACGCGCTCTGTTTTAAAGAGTTGTAGCGAGTGATGCGCATTGTATTTTACAGAAGTGGTACATACCCAGACGAGCTTGTCCAACGTACCTGAGACAGCAAGAAATTATGTAAGACGGTTACTTAAGGCGGAAGGGTGCTGAATTATTAAGCTGCCTTGTCGCCATGCCACTTTCGCGTCCCTGTTAGGGTTGGTAATGCAGGGGGACAACATTGAAGCCGTTTCCGCACTGGCCTGTTATAGTGCCATTATTCCAGTTCCAACATCCTATGGAATCCTGGGGTTTGCAGTTTAGGGAGGGGCCTTTGAGGCCCCTCCCTAAACTGCAAACCCCAGGATTCCATAGGATGTTGGAACTGGAATAATGGCATTATGACACATTAGTGCCGAAATGGCCTAAGTGCCACCTTGGAGATTCTAGGGGCTTCCGGACAGAAAACCTTCACATTGATGCAAATAATGTCCTGTTGAGTGATCAGAGTAATGAGTATAGTAACTAGTTCCTTTTCAATAGTCACATTTAAAAAATAACTCAAGAAATGAATATTTGCATGATCAAAATAACGAGTAAAGTAACTAGTTCGTTTAAAAAAAAAAGAAAGAAAGAAATCTAGCTGTGATTCCAGTGGGGAGATGAGAGGCAGCTGCTCTTAACCCTCAGACACCAAAACATCAGATGACTTGGGGGAATCTGGCTGGCTGTTTTAGGGTGCTTTCCCTGGGCTTTGGGCTGTGTTTTTTAAAGAGCAAGGCAGCCACAGCAAGTAATAGGAAATGCCCTGAGCAGAGATTTATTAGCATGGCATAATAAGCTTGCTTGGAAATGACCTTTGGGAGATGAGTGGAAGGGGGTCTAACGCAGAGCAAATTCTTTCCCTGCTTTGGAATCTGTCTCATACTTAATCTTGACTCAAGGGACATCCCATTCCACCACCTCTTTAATATAGCATTTTGAGAAAACTGAAAAAAATTGCAAAACATGACTTTGGGGTTTTGAATGGACTGCACTTTCCCCGCCCTTGACTTAGAGGTTAAAACCACTCTTGCCTCCAGTATCTTCTGGATTTCATGCTCACATCTTGGGAATTCTTTAACTGTGAATGGATGCTATGTTTCACTTGCGTTCCACCAAAGAAGATGGAAGCTGAAACATCTGATTATTTGTTACTATAAATGCTTGTAATCAATCATTTCATTAAATTTGTAGACAAAGCAGGGGATATACGAGAGCAATACTCTCTGCCCCATCTCCCACGCTCTCACTTCTGGAGGAGACCAAACCAGAGTATGTCATAGCACCCATGACAACTGAGAACAGAGCTGGGAAGATAATTTTTTGGGGGGGGACTACAACTCCCATCATCCCAAACCAGCATGGCCACTACAACTCTCTCAGAATCCCCCAGCCAAATGCTTTAACCCGTACTGTGTCTGGTTCTGGTTGGTGGTTCTTTTGTTTCAAAACAGAGCTTGGAAAAGTTATATTGTAGGGTTACGAACTCCTGGAAATCTCCTGCCAGGATGTCCTTATGATTTCCAGAGTCCGTCAGCATTGATAATAAAAAAACGAAGACCGCTTACACAAAAATGGAAGCTTCTCCAAGCTCTGTTCGGTTTTTGTTTTTTTAAAAAATATTTTTATTAGATATGAAGTTTAAATACAGAAAACCCATAAAGGAATAAAGAATACACACAAAAAAGACACACACTGACTGTCTATGATAAACAGCTTAAAAAACTACCCAGCCTAAAAACAGTAACAACAAAAAGGAGACTAAAGCGTCGAAGCCGGGCGGTGTAGCGGTTTGAACGTTGGATCATCTCCTCTGGAGGCCAGGCTTCGATTCCCTGCTAGAGCACGGAAACCCATTGGGTTACTTTGGGCTCATCACGTACTCTCAGCCCCAGAAAACACGGTGATTGGTCTGCAGCGCTAACAAGACACACAGCACTAAGAGGAACAGCATTTCTCATCTGTTGTACCTTTAAAGGGGTTGGTTAAGGGTTTTGAGAAAAGTCTTCATCACCTTGCAGGTGCAATCACGCGTGAGGAATCTGGAGGAGATCTCTTGGAGCTCGCCCAACCTGCGGATTTCTTTTTTCGCCCCCACCTCCCTCCATCAGTTTCATGTCGCTTCAGCACACGATGGCGCCTCCGAGGCATATTGTAAGCAACCGCCCCCAACGAAGACAGCCTCCCGCCCGGCTGAGGCCGACAGGCTGTAATTATCAAGATAACGAGGGAGCGATTATTGTGCGAGCTCAAATACCTCTCTTTTAATAGAGGATGTCTCCCCCTCCCGCAGGCACACCTTAACACACACGTGCACACGGAGCGTAGGCGGTGTTTGAGAGCGCGCAAGAAAGGGAGACAATGGGAAGTAATGCCGCATTGAGTTGTGGACGCCACTTAAACCACACCTCTTCAGTTTGGTTGTCGAGTTTGTTTATTTGTGTGATAATCAGAGTCTTGGAAAATGGCCAGTGTTCAAACCACTGTACTGTGCCGGCTCTCTGTGGTCAAGGTAGCAGCTAAAGATTGGAGTAAGTAAAACAATAACAGCATGAAATATAGGGGAAAATAATCCACAGGTTAAAAGGCAAACGAAATCCTTCAGGAAAGATTCAAAATGCCCGCGCTTTAAGGATCAGAGAGGACGAATTGGACCTACCTGAAGCGTGGAAAATGTGGTGGTGCCAGCAGGGGCCCCACAGGTGAAGGAGGGGGAGGCGGGCAGCACCTTCGCCCCCTGCAATGCCACAGGGAGCCACGGAGGCTGGAGGGAAAAAAAGAACTATGGCCGTCGCCACGGAGAGCACGGCTTTCGCTGCTGTGACCGCATCTCTCCTCTTCACGAATCCGTCAGACCCGCTCCTTCCCTTCCCCATTAAAGCCGCATAATCGAAGGGCCATCATTGTACTTTGTGGCAATTTTTGGAATGCTTTATTTAACAGGATTTCAGCGATAATAGTTCTGCGTTTCAGCAGTAATAGTTGGCAAAGTGGCTGCCAATAGTACGATCGGATTTATAGGAGGATCCAGGTGCCCTCACGGAGACAGGGCCGGAGCGCTTGGTGCTGGAAGCGGAATCAAAGCGGGGCACGCCTTGGCCCCTTAAGTGGAGGCAAACAGAGAGGGGGAGCCGTTCCTCCAGAGCAGGGGTAGGCACTCAATAAACAGATTTGGGGTGCGTATCTGGTCCCAGGGCCACACCTTGCCTCCCACCCCGGTCTAGATGCACGTGTATCTTCCGCTGTTTTCGTGAACGGTGGGCTATGCCCTGCCTGGACGGGGAGTTCTGTTCCATCGTTTCTCCTGATTCTATTGCCGCTTCATTTCTCCGCCCAGGGCCTGAAGGCTTTGTGAGTTACCTGAAGTAGTTTGATTTCTCCAAAAGATGTGCTTGGGCATTAGCCAGGGAGAAGCCCTTGATGCCTGTTCCTGTCTGTGCATACATTACAGAGATGAGCTCCGATGCGCTTTCCATGCCTTCCCCAGAGGATGCTTGTCAGATTTCAGCCATGCTGTGTAGCGGCAGAAGCAACCGAGAGGGAGGACCTCTTGACTTGTGGGGCAGGTGCCGTGTGTGTCCTCCTCATCTCTCCAGGCTGAACATCTCCACTCGTAGTACAAAGTGGGAATAGCAGAGTCCTGTGGCGGAGCCCATAGAGAGGGCAAGAACCGTCAAGATTGCAATGGCCTTTGCAAATTAAAAATGCTCCCGAAACAATGCCTGTAATAATCAGGGCTCTCTGCTGAATCAGGACTTTTTTTCCCTTTGATTAATCACCTGCCTTTGAAATGATTGATTAATCTATTAAATGTAAATATCCTCACATATTGCCCCAAACCTCCATCCTGATCCTTTTTGGAAGTGCTGTAGGTAGTTGGATCATTTGGAAGTTAATAAACAAAAGCTAAACCGCTCATTGTTAGAAAGCAGGGTCATTTTTAAGACGTAGCTTCATTTTGTAACAGACCAGAACTTGAGCGGCCTTGGAACAGTTCTCTGAAATTAAAATCGGCCCCAGTCGATTAATCAACGTGAGACTTAATTGGTTTAAGCGATAGATTAATCCATTAAAGCTTGCAGCCTTTCTAATAACAGCTATTAATGTGAGTCTTTAATTGAGCTGAGGGACCTGGGAATTCTGCAAAGCTCTTGTTCTTTCTGTTATGGTGGGGGCAGCTTCTGGCCTTATGGGATCTACTTTGTTTTTTGCTTTTACTTGAACCTGAAGATCCACCAACCAGAGTCTAGAATTCTGTTTGTGACTTTTGCTGCCATAATCCTTGCCTATGCTACAAAAGCAACGCCTGGTTATGCCAATGTAAATACTTTTCCAGGAATTGCATAAAGCAGTATCCAGTACCTCTTTTTGCAAGGTCTCTCCTTCAGCTGTGCAATGGCAGCTAGATGGCTCCACACCGCAGCTCTGCCCTGGCCCAAATGGCTACTGATTGGCTGGGCGTGGGGGTGCCTGAACATTGCCTTTTTGCCACTCCTCTCCCAGGGAGATAAAGAGCAGACTTTACCTTTGTCTGGTAGGGCAAGACAGCTCCAACTTCTCTGGCTGTGTGGCTGCAACTGGCCTGGCCACAACTCTGTGCCAGTTAATACCCAGGAAACTAGAGAAGGAAGACCCAGTTTGAGCCTCCAGACCAGTGATGTAACTACACTGCATAGTGTTGCACTGAAAATCAGTGTGCCTCTGAGTTTTTTTTTTTTTTGAGCTGCAGAGATTGTTTGTGGCACCAGACGTGAATAAAATTCATCATGCTTTTGCACAAATACCCACTGGGGGTTTCCTCAGTCCGCCTTTATTCCAGCAGCTGAATTTGGGGTTGGGGGAGGATTCCTTTTGCTGTTGCAACAGTTCATGATCTATTGCAGATCACCTGGAGGTCTATCTATCTATCTATCTATCTATCTATCTATCTATCTATCTATTGCAAATCACCTGGACCCTGATCTACTTTCTCTCTATTCCAGCATTCAGCAATCCAAAAGATCTTGTGTAATAACTGTTGCACTGAGAACTTTGTAATAGTAAATGCAGGGGAGAGAGACTGTGGCCTTCCTTTTTCTTTCTCCCAGCCCTCAGTTCTCACCCATTCTAGTTTCAGCACTCTGGAGAATGGCTTCAATGTGGATCTACTACCTCCATCCCTATGGAACCAGGAGACGCCAGGTGACCCTGTGCCCAGTGTTTTCTGAAGCCTGGGGTGGCCAGAGGAGACCACCAAAGCAGGCAAAGGAGGTTTTTTGCTTCTCCTCGCGCTGAATATCTCTGGCACTCGCACAGCCCTTCAGCTCCGCAGGCTTAAGTAGCATTGCCAGTCGAGCTCTTTCCACTCAATTAACCTGCAGTTGGTGTTCACCCGCCAAAGGCTTCATAAAAAGAGTAAATTACCCATCGAAGTCTGTCAGTCTCCCCTTTCAGAGGGTAATTTGGAGTGTCAAGATGAGGTGACCGGGTGGGATATCGGGGGTCACCTCTCCGCTGACCCGTGAAGGCCAGGGGAAGATACGGTTGTCAGCCTGTCTGAGAGGGACTTGGATGTGTCACCCGTCTTGCTGCGGACTTGCAGAATTGCATCTGAGTCCAGAAATGAACATCTGGCTTGAGCACGAGGAAGTCTGGAGGCCATGAGTTGAGGGCAAATGTTGCAGAGAATTGGGCTTTCACTGGCTGCTAGCCACAATGGTGTGTGGGACTCCCAGTCCAAGCAAAGAGGCATGTCTCATGCTTCTACTGCAGGATAAATCGAGGACTGCTGGGGTAGGATAACGACATATTCATTATCAGAGGCAGTATGCCAGTGCTTGGAAAAGGGGTGTTTTTGGAGATGGAGCCAACTTGGCTGGCTGAGGGGTTCTGGAACTCATTGTCCCTAAAATATCCTTCTTCTACGATCTGTTCTCAAAACCAGTTTCTGGGGGAAATGGATGAGGGTGGGGCAAGGCTGGGCTCTGGCTTCCAAATCAGGTATACGGTGAATTCACACTTTATTTTATTGAAAGGAGCTCTTCAAGGTTCCGAAACAGTAATGGGAGAGAAAGGTTCAGAAACTTGGAGAACTCTTCTAAAGTACTGAATGAAACCCATGGTGGACTCACCATTTCCCTGATATGGAGACCACAGCCTGGTATTCAGAGGAGGTTGTGCTGATGTTATGTTTGTTGGCTTCCCAGAGGCATCTGGTTGGTCCCTGGAAAACCAAGGTGAGGGGCTACGTGGGTTTTTGGTCTGCTCTAGCAGAGCTAGTCTTACATTCTTAATCAACAAAGGTGTGTATTTTCCAGTGTATTCAAATTACAAGAAAGGAGGTTCCATCTGAACCTTGGGAAGGACTTTTTTTTACGGTAAGAACTGTTCAGCAGCGGAATGGGCTTGCCTTGGAGTGTGGTGGAGGGCCGTCCTTGAGCAGAGGTTGGCCGGACATCTTTCGGGAGTGCTGGAGCTGTGCTTTCTGGCACGGCGGGGAGTTGGAATTGACGGCCGTTGCGGTTCTTTCTGGCTCTAACTGGAACTGTGGGGCCGGCTTGGGTAGTTTCTGCTATCTCTAAAATTCTATTTATGAATACGTCAAACAAAGAAAAAGAGGAAGAAAAATATATGTGTAGAAATACAAAAAATAGAATTGGAGCGTGGGTGAATGACATTTCTTTCAGGCCAGGAGAAGGTACTTGGTTAAGTTTACTTATAAAGCCAGGCGCTTGGGCCCGACTCAAGCCGCTTTGTAGCCTCTGCTGGAGCCAAAATCGTCTGTTTGCAAGCCCTTTGACAGATCACCAGCAAGCAAACAGAAGCCCACCTGAACAACCCCCAGTTTCATCCCGAAACACCCCCTCTTCTCCTCACTGTCATCGCACGGGATGAAAAAGGCTTTTTCACCAGCTACTTTATGCTGGTTTCATCTACACTGCGACAGACAACCTGTCGTCCCCTGATTCCAAACCTGAGTGTGGTGTGTGTTTTTTTCTTTCTCTTAAAAGAGATCCTAGGGGGAAACAAAAACATTAATATGGGATGAACAGTTTAGAAAACATCACAGCTGCCTGCAAAGAGAAATGGCAGACAGCACACTCAGCATGCAGTGCCAGGGGGTATATCTGCACTGCAGAATTATAACAGTTTGATCCCACTTTAACTCATTTATATATTTAATTTATGCCTCACCTTTCTCCTGACGAGGGACTCAAAGCAGCTTACCAAATGTTACATCAGCTAAAAATCTTATTTGACAAAGTTACAAAGCAACTAAACCAACAATTCTATTTTTTAAAAAAAGCACATAGTTGGCCTACTTTAACTGCTATGCCTTTCTCCTAATGGAATCCTGGGAGCCGAGGGACCTAGAATTGTCCAGGGGAACGGCAGCAATAGGTTTCCCTGGCGGAGAAGCCTATGTGCCGTTTGAAACTACAAATCCCAGGATGCCGTGAGATGGAGACATAACACTTAAAGTAGGATGGAAGTGCTGTAGCTGTGTAATGTGGATGTACCCAGGCCCTGAGTGGGGTGGGGATGCTTCAGGATTGGAGATTTAGGCTATCTTCCTGGTTTGTATGGCAAGGAAGGCTGGACCCAGTTTTGGAGAGGTTTATGGGGGCCACATTCTGTATGTGGACGGAGCCAATGGGAAAACGGGCAGCACCAAAAATATGCACGGGTTTGATGGTGCGGCTCTTCCTGCCGGCAGTCGTGAAACCTCAGGAGAGGTGCTTCGGCCTTCCAGAATGACACAAACCAGCCCGTGCCATGTCGGGAAGCCAGAAGGGCCAAACCCAACCACAGAGCTTAAGGTACCCCACCTCTCTTGCAGGATATGTTTGAGAAGTTTTAGGGAAGCTCTTTTGCCATGCCGAGCGACTGGTCAGATCTGCTAGAGCAGTCCTGGGAGAAAAGGAGCTATGTTTTGTAACCCCAGGCAGCAGAGAAGAAAGATCCAGGACTTCCGTTTCCGAGCTGGTACCCTTCGGCTATGTTTGACTACAGCTCCCATCACCCCAGCTTCTGGGATGAAAGGTCATGCTTGCTGGGAGCGGTGAGAGCTGTAGTCCAACACATTTGCAGGGCGGTGGGGTTGGAGGCGGCTTCTCCAATGTTTGTAGGCCTGTAGAAAGGAGTCCTTTCCCCCGGATCAAAAGGTTCATTGTACGTTGGTGTCCATATTTCTCCATAAAGAAGGGCAATTCTCTATTCTCCCCTGAATGATTCTGCACATCTCCAGCGGAGCAGAATGGCAAGCTTTCAGAAAACCAAAATTACAGTGAGAACATGTTGCTTGTTTTGGACTTGGAACAAGCTTTTATCAAAAACAAAACAAAGAAGAGAACAATTAAAATGGGAAGGAGGATGATTCTGCCTTTCTCCCACAAGTGAGACTCAAGGTGGCTTTCCATTTAAAAAAGAACGATATGGCTAAAAACATACAAAAAGCCAACGTTATCGGTGTGCTTGACTTTACACCTACCTTGAAACCTATGTGTCACATTCTTCTCTAATATCTGAATTTCTTTTAAAAAACAAAGAGCTAGAAGGCTAAGATTTCCCCAAATCTGCTCTGGGTTTGAGTCTGAACTTTAAAGATGTTATCCAAGGCACTGGATGTATGTTAGGGATAGACTTCAGCACCTTGGATCGCACTGTAAATTTCAGACAAAAATTTTGAGCAGATTCACTGTCCTGTTGACATTGGAGCCTCCCTTCTCTGCTACGGTGTCACATTTGTGTGTAGATGTGTGTATGCACGTGCTTGCACACACGTAGGTCAGAAATCCTGGAGCATGGGGAAAGTCACTTCGTGGACTCCAGCTCCCAGCATCCCCCAGCCAGCATGTGGCTGACAGTGGTGTTGATGGCATTTATAGAGTTGGGAGGGACTTCGAGCTCTAACTGGGATATTTCCTATTTGGAACATCAATGCTCTCATTTTACTTCCTCCCTGTAGTCAGACGTCCCCTGGATTTCCTCTCTGTGCCTTTTCTAGCCCCTTTGGCAGTGCTGGATTAAGCAAACAGAAGAGTTCTAGGTGTGAAGGAGCTTCAACATCTCACTCTCTGCAGTGCTAGAAATTTGGGAACTGAAGGAGGGGGAACCAGGATTCAGAATACATCACCACCACCATCTTTATTTATATCCTGTCTTTTCCCTGAAGGCTAAGATTCGAGGCGGCTTCTGCATTAAGACGATTGCAGTTGCAAACATGCAAGTCAACATTAAAACTGAATTAAACTGTCAGCTGTATTAAAAACACACACTTCAAAAATAGATTTGATAAAAGGTTAAACAACCAAAAAAATACAGCCCGCTTCCATCCATTTCCTTAAAAGCATTGATGTGCCTTTCCTCCCTACGCTCTTATAGCGCTATTATTCCGCTTTCAACCTCCTGTGGAATTCTGGGGTTTGTAGTTTCCTGAGGCCAAAGAGCTCTCTGGCTGAGAGTTCTCAATGCCCCTCCCTAAACCCGAGGATTCCAAGGGAGGTTGGAAGTGGAATGATAGCACTACAACAGGATAGTGCGGAAACGTCCTAGGTCTAAAAAGTCCGTCTGAATGAATATCTTTGCCTGCTGATGGAAGGTCAGCAAGGAAGGGGCCATTGTGGCATCCCTAGGGAAGGAATTCCAAAGTCTAGGGGCCTCCACCAGCCGTACCTGTGAAGGTGATGGGGCTGAGAGAAGGGCCTCTCTTATGGATTTTGGGGCCCAGGCATGTTCATAGAGGGATATGCAGCCTGTCACCGGGGTTTCCCACCTGTTTACACCCATATTTGATCAGCAAATGAATAACAGGGGAAGTATCCTTCCATTTCTATGTAGGAGTGGTTAGTTGCAAATGAAGAGGCTGCTGTGATGCCCACCCCACGGAACGAAGAGAAAAATCGGGGGGGGGGTGAAGTTACGCATGATGCTGGGGAAGAAGAGCCCCCCAAATTGCAGAGGTGGAGAAGGGAGGCGTGCCTCTATAGTAGTTCTTCCCCAGCATTCCCCCTATTCAGGAGAGAAAAGCAGTTCATGCTCCAAGAGGCACAAAATAGAGAGGATTAAAGAGGTGGGTGGGAAGAGAAAGCAATGCTACTAGGCGAGAAGAATGGAAAGAAAAGTGAGGATGGGGAACGGATGAAGGAGGGAGACTCGAGGGGGGACTGCGATGGTGAATGGAGAAATTAGGGGAACTGACGGAAGAGGCCTCGGTCCCCGTGGCTGGTGAGCAGCTCCTTTCCAAATGTGGCTTTGCGGGAGAGAAGAGCAGCCCTGCTTTATTCTCCCCTCCCCACCATCGCCTTTTCCTTGCGTGCCATGTCTTTTTAGCCTGTAAGCCCGAGGCCAAATTAGTACTCTGGGAGCTTTTTTGACTGAAAGGTGAGTTATAAATGCTCCGGACAAACAAACTGGATGCTACATCCCCATTGCATTGGCTCTGCAGCAATTCGTCTAGATTACCTCCTCCCCATCTTTGGCCCTGCATAGCTTTGCAACGCGGGACGCTGAGTACATGAGAATTTTATCTCTGCCTGAATCCAAGAATCCCCCCCCCCCCTTTGACATTGGCCCTGAGTTCCTATTAAAACCTTGTTGCTGGTAAACATGTTTTTTTAAAAAAAAATTGTAATAATTTGAGTGGGAATTGGTAAAAGGCTTTAATAAATTTTTTATTTATAGCGGGAATGTCAGCTCCTGCTCGCATTAAGGCACGGCTGGCGGCATGCAGGCAGGCTTCCTGCTGGATGATGCCCTGCGCTTATTAGATGCATTAATTTGCTGTACGACGGGCTGGTGGTCACTTGGTTGGGTGAATATATGTATAGAGAGAGAGTTAAGCGAAAGAACAGAAAAGAGGAGGCAAAACTGCAGCAGCTGGATATCAACAGTAGGTCTGAGGGAAGGCTGGAGAGAAAAGCAGATTCCCCCATCCTGTGTCCAGATGCTGTTCTTCACTAAATTAGTTTTCCAAGGAAGCAATGAGTGACCGTAGCTCTTTTCCTCCTGCTTCCAGAATGACATAGAAAAGGGCTCAGAGTATTCGTGGTTCAGGACATATTCTGTGCAAAATTCGCTCACGGTTCTTTTTTTTTGTGCAGAAACAAGGCTTTTTTGCTCAGGAAATGGATTTTTCTGTGCCAGACCCATTATGTTCTGTGCCAAAAACATTATCATCTCTGGCTGAGAATTCTAAAGGCCCCTCCCTGAACTGCAAACCCCGGGATTCCAAGGATGCTGAAAGTGGAATAACAGCACCGTAACAGTGTAGTGCAGAAAGGCCCTTGCTGTCTTGTCCCCTGCTGCTCAGGCTCTGTGATTCTTTTACCAGGGAGGTTAGACCGCCAGCCTCCCGCGTCCCTCTCTACCGAGAGGCCGGGGCCTTTCTGTTTTCACTGGCCATTGAGGATTGATTGTGCCAGGCCTGTTCTACCTAAACAACGTACTGGGTTTTCTATTTGTTATTTTGGTGGTGCTGTTAATTTTTTTTTTTTTAAAAACTGTTTTAATTTTCCAATGAGTCGCTTTCTAATTTTTGTATTTTGGAAATTTTAACTATGTTTTTTTAGAAAAATCTGTTGCAAGCTGCCTCGAATTTCAAATTGAGCAAAAGACAGGTCCTTCTCCTTCTCCTTCGTCATCGTTATCATAAATTTATTCCTTAGTGGCCCGATTCTACCACCTGCTGCCAGGGGATGCCAGCACCCATCAGTGAAAGAGCTGTCATTTCCCCCTCCGTTTTCGATCTCCCACTGCCTCCGCTTACCACCTATCAAGCTGATCCTGTAGCCAAGATGAGTGTCAGTTTTAGGCTCTAAATGAATTCTTGAGCAAGCTTGGAGCGGCAGCCCGTTCCAGCCCAAAACACAAGGGACCCCAAGTTGTCTTCCTCTCAGTTGGGGAAGGCCGTCGCGGAGTATTGGGGTGAAAGATCTTTGGAACTCCCTGCAACCCCCTCCGTAACCATTTGCCTTGAGGGCCGGCCGGTGAAGAGAAATTACCACCCCGATCCCTCCTCTCCCTTCCTCCCCCAGCAAATTAAAGAGCTGTGATTATTGAAGGCTTCAGAACCAAGGAGAGCTCCCGCGGATTTCAATTTATAGTGCAAATAGATTTAATGAGCACCTTCAGCTCCTGTAAGCATAAATATGCGCCAACCCTCCCCTCTCCCCGTCTTTCTTCATGGCCTGGTTCACCAAAATGAATTAACCCCACAGATAATAGGGCAGAGCTGGGAGGCTCTTCTACTAAGCCTTGTTATTAAGTAAATTGTTTCACTTTTCCATAGGTCTGCATGTGTGTTTTTGTATGTGTAGGTGTTTTCAAACCCCACTGGGGGGATGCTGACAATTAATTTTTCTTCCTTCCCTTTTCTTCACATAGGTGAGCAAAGTGCGTTGAAGTGGCTGAGGGTTGCGGCTTGATTGTATAACCTCCACACTGAACACACGTGCGCGCACATACACAATGCACACACACAGCAATTGTGGTCTTGGGGGAACTGAGGCGCATTATGCTAAATGGTAGAAATGTACCTTATTTGCATAAATTCTTCCAAGTGTGTGTTCCTTAGCAAAAAAAAAAAAAAGGGAAACTTTTTAAACTAGTGGCTGGCTGCCAGATTTGAGTTGTTGGTTTCAAAGCTTCTGTGCTTCTGTACCATGGCAGATTCTGGCCGGGCGTTACCTTCCGTTTATACCCATCCTGGGTCTCCTAGGTGGGCATCTGGTTAGGGACATATGTATGTGTCAGTCATGTCATGCATCTAGGGCCATGTCATGCATCTAGGGTCATGTCATGCATCTAGGGCCAAAAGGGTACCTTTGTGCATTCTGCTGATAGTGGGAGAAGCGGAGTTGTGCAGGCAGCATGTTCCTCTGTGCCTTGTTTTTGAAAGTTATGTGGTGTCGCTGAGCACTGGGCATTGCGGTTGTGTGTCTCATGTTGTGCACTGTGATTGTGTGTTCTATACTTTGCATTGTAGAGCATCAATGAATACCAGGTTCTATGGGATCTATTTCAGAGGAAAGAACTGGCAAAACTACCTCTGAGTATTCCTTGTGTAAAAAACCCTGCAAAATTCATGAGGTTTCCATAAGTTGATAGGCAACTTGGAGGCATGTGTACACATGCACCCACCCACCCTAATCTACTCTGAAGGCACTAGATCTGATCTTGGAAGCTAAGCAGGGTCAGCCCTGATTAATACTTGGATGGTAGACTACCAATGAATACCCAGGTACTGTGGGCTGTATTTTAAAGGAAGGAACTGGCAAAACCACCTCTGAGGATTCTTGGCATGAGAAAACCCCATGAAATTCATGGGGTGGCCATAAGTCAACATAAGTCAACCTAACCGCACATAATCACACAGTGTGCATGAAGTGGTGAGCAATGTCTCCTATCCTTTGAATTCTAGTTGCGCATCCTATGCTTTGCATTGGGGTTGCACATCCTATGCTTTGTATTGTGGTTCCAATACTATGCCTTGTGGTTGCATACCCTATCCTTAGCACTGTGTTTGTGCATTGCATTCTGCGCATGACTCAGTCGCACCAAGTTAATGACATGTGTTGTGCAATGCTGCCATTTTTCATTGGGGGTTACATAGTGCTTGCTTAGCTTGCTTCCACATGTGAATATTTATGCTTTGCTGAAGAGATGTTGGATTGTAGCACGTGTGTTTTTTTGCATTGCGTGTTTATAGCAGCTTGGTACCACTTTAGTTGCCATGGTTGCATCCTATGGAAGCCTAGGATCTGGAGTTTGATGAAGACTTTTCCTTCTCTTTTAAAAAGCTCGACCTTATTTTGCCCTGAACTATAGCACCAGTGCTGTCTCCTGGAGAACCCCAAGTTCCTTCCCAAATTACACGTCCCCATGACATTTAAGGTGGTATCAAAGTACTATAACTGCATACTGCAGACACTCTGCATCAGTTTGCCTGTCTTCTTCAGGCTCTTTCCTTCAGTATTATTCTTCCCCTCTCCTCCTGAGCCAGGTTCCTCTATTCTGCACTCGTCAGACCTCATCTGAAGTGCCGTGTTCAGTTCTGGGTGGTTCATTTTCAGAAGGATAAAGACAAGTTGGAGAGGACTCCAAGAAGGGCAATGCGGATGATGAGAGGTGTGGAGAACAAAACAGATGAGGAAAGGTTGAAAGAGCTGGGCTTGTTCAGCTCGGTGAAGAGAAGATGGAAGGGTGATTTGATGGCACTCTTTAAACATCTCAAGGGCTTTCACAGAGATGGAAGGTTTGTTCTCTGCTGCCCCAGAGGGGACGACCGGGTCTTGATTGTCTGAAGTTACAAGAGGGTAGATTTCAACTGAACGTGAGAAGGAACTTCTTGACAGTAAGAGTGGTTTGGCAGTGGACCCAATGACCTAGAGATGTCGTGGGGTCTCCTTCTTTGGGCATTTTCAAAAATTGGCCAGACAGCTACGTGCTGGGGATGCTCTAGCTAGAGCAGGGGGCTGGATCTGATAGCCGAGGGGGCATGCTCCAGCTCTGGGAGTCTGTGATTCTTCCAACTTTCCTGTCCTACACCGTGGCCCCGTTCACACCATGCAGTTAGAGTACTAGTTTAATCCTGTGGGATCCTTGGATTTGGATTTTAGGAGGGGTATTTAGAATGGCCAGCCAGGAAGTTCTAGTGCCTTAGCAGAGTACAAACCCCAGGATTCCTTCGGGTGTTGCCACGGCATTTAAAGGGGACTTTCTGCCTCCCCCATCCTCCCACCCCCTTAGATAACTGCTGCCTCCTTCTGTAACCCTTCCTCACTTCCCTGTCTCTTGCAAGAGGAGTGGCAATCCTCACAACTGCTAGGTGCTCGTTTACATTAAATAATTAAATGCTATATTCCACTTTAACTGTCATGGCAACATCCTATGGACTCTTTGGGTTTGGAGTTTGGCTAAGAACTAGAGCTTTCTGGCTGAAGAATTTGAAATCCTAAGTTTCTGACCTCAGGATTCCATAGGATGCTGCCGTGACAGTTATAGTGGAATCATAGAACTAAAACTTATAGTGCGAAAGGGCCATAAGTCAGCAGGGCCTCCTACAGGAGGAATGCTGTTATAATTCCACTATGATTCCACAGCATAAGGCCACTCAACTGCTGACTGGTTGCCACTAATGCAATGAGGTAAGTTGTTTGCATACTGGTGGGGTGTGGGCCGGATCCTGCTACCTTTCCATCTCCTGGCTGGACAACTCCTTCCATTTTGCTTTCAAGCCTGGATTTCCCAGGGCTTAGAAAGTTGGCCCTGCTGGCTGGTAGAGTCTGGGAAGTGGGATAGTGTGTCCAGTTCTGGGCATCTGGTTTCAAGAAGGATATCGACAAGCTGGAGCATGTCCAGAGGAGGGCGACCAAAATGGTGGAGGGTCTGGAAGCCGTGAAGCCCTATGAGGAGCGGCATAGGGAGCTGGGGATGTTTAGTCTGCAGAAGAGAAGGTTAAGAAGGGACATGAGAGCCATGTTTAAATATTTGAAGGGATGCCATGTCGAGGAGGGAGCGGGCTTGTTTTCTGCTGCTCCAGAGACTAGGATGAGGAGCAATCGACTCGAGCTGCAAGAAAAGACATTCCACTTAAACCTCAGGAAGAACTTCCTGATAATCAGAGCTGTCCGGCAATGGAATATGCTGCCTGAATGGAGTATGGTGGAGTCTCCTTCTTTGGAGGTTTTTAAACAGAGGCTGGATGGCCGTCTGTTGGAAATGCTTTGATGTGGGTTCCTGCATAGCAGAAGGGGGTTGGACTGGATGGTCTCTTCCAACTCCATGATTCTAGGAAACCAAAAGAGTCACATCCCACAGACTCCGAGATTTCTGGCCTGCACATGTGTGTTTGTGTGAGAGAGAGTGTGAATGTGACATCCTGCCTGGTCCCTCCCCTTCAGAGTGGTGTATCCAGTGGTGGCATGCTCCCCTCCCCTCCACGACAACTCACTTGGTCTCCGGAGACCTCATTACTTCTGCTATCAAATCCGGTGGTATATGACAACGCAGTGAGAGTGTGTTTGTATTGGGGATCCTTTAATTTCGGCTGCTGTGCTGCACTGTTTGACAGCCTTCCCTCAGCTACTGACTTATACCAGCCGCTAAAGAAGCCAAAGATCCATCCCGCTTTGCTGTACGGCTTTGAATCAACTGGCTTTTATTCCTAACAGCCAACATTTAATTTCCAGGGGATAAGGAAAAAGCGGACGGGCTCAGTCTTGCATGGAAATGGCTTGTGCCCACCTGGGAGGCCTGATTTCTAATTACAGGTGCAAGGAGGCTGGTGCTAGATACTCTTGTTGGCAAGGGACTGTGCCTTTTGCATATGCTCAGAGGTACTCGCAATCATGTCCGATGCCCAGCGCTGAATTCAAATTCTCAGTGGAACATTTCCATGGCAACAGCTAATTGATTAGCTTCCTTACGGTCCCATTGAAGTACGTTGAGCTGATTGCTGATTATTTGTTATGTTCGAAAGAAATACGGTTAATAAGAACGGCCAGCATTCCGTCTTGCAGTTACAGCTACATAAGCTAGACTTACATTCTACTGATAATGGTGGAAGCAGAGTTACACACATAGCTTGTTGATCTCTGCCGTGTCTTTGCAAGTTGCGCATTCACAGTTGTATATCCTATGCTTTGCATTGAGATTGTGCATGGCAATTGAATGTCCTGCACTTTGCACTGTGGTTATGCATCCTATGCTTTGCATTGCACTTGCACGTTATGGCTTGTGTGTTGTGAAATGGCAGCCAGTCATTGACAGGCATTGTTCAGTATTGCTGTTGTGAGCATAGTGCTCACATAGTGTGTGGGTATGTTTTGCGCTATGCTGAAGAGATGCTGGATTGAGGCCCAGATGTATCAGGTCATCAGGCTTGCTATCTTGGAATGATGGGAGATGTAGTCGAACAAGGCTGGAAGATGGCAGCTGAAGAAGGCTGATATCCATGGGGTTGCAGCCTGGGTCTGGAACAGTGCAAAGGGAAACCTAGATAAATTTAGCTGTTCCTTTATCAATAAACTGAACCCCAGAGTACTCCAAACACCAGATTTCTGGGGCTTACATCCTCTCTCCGTATCCCAAATCTCAGTTTTGGGTTGTGCCCTTGCCTTTCTGCCTCACTGGTAGAACGAGAAAGCTCCCAGCCAATGGGAAACGGTGCTTTGGGACTCTTCCGCACACCTTTGACCCAAACGCCACAAATCCGGCCAGCTTGCCTCTAATCTTTGAAAATACTCTCCTGCCGGCCCAGCCAATAAGGAGGCTTACTGCAGAAATCCCTTTCCAAACCAGGGGAAAGTTTCGTATTGACTCAGCCAGGCTGACATTTTGCATGGATCGTTAACTAGAGAATAGAGATGTCTCTGCAGCAGTAACCCAGAACGCAGGGTGGTTAACTCGTGAAAACAAACAGGCACTTGGGAGAAGGAGGGAGAGAGGGAGACAGACAGACAGAGATGGAAGAGGTCTTCAGGGATGTATTTGGTTTCATGTGCACCAGATGTGCGGAAACACCACCCAGAGACACGTTGATGGGCACACCGAGACGTACGTAGACCACCCCAAGACAAAACAAACCCTTACAGATAACACAGCACAGAAGCATGGAGAGCAAAGGAGTCCTGGGACACACCACTTGGGCTGGCTCAGGAAATGTGGCCAGTGGGCCCCATGTGGCCCTTTTGTGGGACACAGCCAATCCCTCTCCCGTTTTTTTAAAATTAAAACTCGCCTGAAATACTTGTGCGGTACGAGAGGTCATATTTCTGCACTCTCCAAGCTGTTTTAGCTGTGGAGAGACATTTTTATTCCAATGGGAAGGCCTCTAAGGCATAACTATCTGGAGGCACCAGATATTGTGTGATCTTGGAAGCTAAGCAGGATCATCCCTGGTTAGTATATGGATGGGAGATCACCAGGGAAACAGGCTCCAGTGGGTCTCAGTCTTTGGTCCTCCTGATGTTTTGGACTTTGCTTCCCAGAATCCCTCCCCATTAGCCATGTTCCCTGGGACTTCTGGGAGTTGAAGTCCAAAACATCTAGAAGTCCAGAGCTTGAGAACTGTGACTGTAGGCTAAATTTCAGAGTCAAGGAACGGCAGATCACCTCTGAGCATTCCTTGCTTAAGAGACCCCAGTGAAATTCAAAGGTCTCCATAAGCTGACAGGTAACTTGAAGACATTTGACTTTAGATCTAAAATACCCTGAAGGCACCAGATCCTCTCTGATCTTGGAAGCTAAGTGTGGTCAGCCTTGGTCAGTACTTGGATGGGAGACCCTCAGGGTATACCAGGTGCTGCAGGCTCGATTTCAGAGGCAGGCAATGCCAAGCCATGTCTCAGTATTCCTTGCCTAAGAAAACCATCAAATTCACAGGATTGCCATACATCAACAGAAGGCTTGAAAGCACATATACCCAAGAAGTGGCATAGAAGTTGACCTGGTTTGAGCAGACTTGATTCACAAATAATATGCAAAATAATACACGTTTTTTTCCTGCTTGTATGCATCTAGATGTACAGAAAGTGCTCTGTTTATGGTAAACATTTATGAAAAGAGTTTTCAGTCTGTAAAGAGAAGACATCACACATCTCTCTAAAGGATATTATCACTTCAATATTTGTGCTTGCGAGTGTGTGTATGTATATATATGAAACCTACCTGAGGCCTTAAGTGCAGGAAAGATGGCTGCACAGAAGGGGAAGAGAATGATGGAAATGCCAGTGATAAATAGTTGCACAGCAGCCTATTACACGGTCAGACTGTTCCTACTGTCAGGAAATTCTTCCTAATGTTTAGGTGGAATTTCTTTTCCTGTAGTTTGAAGCCACTGGTGCATGTCCAAGTCTCTGGAGCAGCAGAAAACAAGCTTGCTCCATCTTTCCTAGGACATCCCTTATAGCAATAGCAATAGCAGTTACATTTCTATACTGCTTATCAGTGCTATGCACTCCCTAAGTGGTTTAAAATGTGTTTTAGCTAATTACCCCTAAGAAGCTGGGTTACTGACCTACACAAGGGCGGAAGCCTGAGTCAACCTGGAGCCCTGCAGGATCAAACTCACAATGTCGTGGCTGCAGTACCCTTCCAAAATTTGAACATCTCTATCAAATGTCCCCTCTTCACCTTCTCTTCCCTAGGCTAAACATACCCAGCTTCCGAAGCCGCTCCTCCTTGGGCATGGTTTGCAGTCCTGTGACCGTTTTAGTTGTCCTTCTCTGGAAGGCTTCTAGCTTGACAATATCCTTCTTGAATTGGGGTGCCCAGAACTGGACATGGTATTGCAGGTGAGGTCTGACTGAAGCAGAATACAGTGGTACTATTACTTCACTAGAAACTGTGCTCCTATTGATGCATCCTAGAATTGCATTGGCTGTTCCAAGCCTTTGTTATCGCGGCTTGCACCCTTCTTGCTTCCATTTGACACCAATTGAATTATTCCCATCTGCTGTCTTGATAAGGGATGCTTCTGCTTTGACGCAAGCCAGCGAACGGCTGTGTTTTCATTCAGCTCCTTTTGGATTGAGGCCGCTCTCTGATCCTACAGGTCTTTCTGTTCAAGGTCGGATCTGCCTTCCTTGCCAGCGGCCCAGGTTTGGCGGTTGGTGACAACCTGAACTTTCCCATTGTTAAGCGGCTGTACAGTGTATTCTTCGCAACGTGTTCTCTACTTTTTATTTTTTCCAAAAGTCCTTTCAATTAGGTTGTGAGATATTTAATCATAACAGGAGGCTGAAGAGGTATTTGTTTAGCTGCTGGCATTCTCTCTCTCTCTCTCCCCCCCCCCCACTCCTGCCTTCCCCATGCGGTGGAACGGAGCCACAAATAAAACAATTACTCCTGTTCAGGGGCTTGTGCAAAGCATAGTTAGATAGCTCAATTGTTTGGCCATTTCCACACTAGCCTGTTATAGTGCTATTATTCCACTTGCAACATCCTATGGAATCCTGGGGTTTGCAGTTTTGGGAGGGGCCGGCCAGCCTCTCCCAAAACTGCAAACCCCAGGATTCCATAGGATGTTGAAAGTGGAATCATCACACTATAACAGTCTAGTGTGGAAATGGCCTTTGTCTCTAAAACACAGAGGCAGGAAGAATTTTGCAGAGTTTTTAAGCTGTGCTCACCAGAGTTTTGTTCCAAAACCTGCTTTTCCTCCATGCAAATTTTTTTGGTCTCAGCACCTTGAGTGACTAAGGTACACTCAGGCTGGTGGAGAAAGGGGGCCAGGGTCATAAAAGGTGAAGCCCGAGATTCAGTGGAGGTGGAGGCAACTGTTTCTACCTTGCCACTCAGTTCCTTCCCTTCCAAGATTGGTAGCCAGAAGTGGCTGATGGCTTCAATGCTGAGAGTGCAGGGAAGGCGCTATGGGTCTTAAAGGTACTAGCCAAGCTCCAGAGCCTTAGTGTAGCTGGGTGTCAGTAAGGATAGCATCACCCCAATCTCCCAAGTTGTCCTCTGCTTTGGCAGTTCTGGTTTTAGGATTTCAGTCCTAAGTCCTCCTCTCAGTCCTCTGTGTGTGTAACTGCAACCCCCAGCAGTGTGCATATTCCGGTGTGACTAATGAGGGTGACTCCCTGCTGGAACGGGCAGTGCTCGACTTGTGCCGATGGTGCGGAGTGGCATAACCTGAGCGATTTGTCACCATTATCCCTCCGCGCACTCTTGCCGACTGCTGCACGGGCCGTCAGCACCTCGTACAGCTAAGGGGATCTGACAGGCCTGTTATTGGGTTCAGGCCTGTGCCATACTCAAGTCCCCGATACTCTGAGGATGGAAGTGCCAGTAGCCAGGGAGAACTGACTCTGGTCTCCGGGTCTAGGAAGTCTAAGCCGAAGCCTAGAGGTTCATGTCAGATGCCCTTTATTTTAAGGGATGGAGGAAGGTCTCCATAATCCACTGTTTAAAAAATCACTGTAGCTGAAACTCATGGCTCTCTGGTTTTGTTGGATTGCGAATCTCAGCAGTCCTAGCCAGATAGCAAGTGCCAGGAATGCTGGGACTTGCAATGCAGCAACCTCTGGAGGGCCTCATGATTCCCATTCATGTTACATTTCTTTCTTTCTTTTGTAAACATTTCTTTTGCATGGAGGTGAGGATGCTGCAGCTCTCTGGCTGTTGCTGGATTGCAACTTCCAGCAGCCCTAGCAGCATGGCCATTAGCAAGGAATGCTGGGAGTTAAAGTCCAACAGGAGGAGGGCTTCATGATTCCAACACCAGGGCTTAATAGCAAGAACCTCCGGTCAGAGGTAGAGGTTTTAACCCATACTTTGCTATTTCTTATGGTCCTTATTTGCTCCTACAGATATGTCTGGGTATGTTTAAAATTATTTTTGGTGGTTTTAGTTGTATATTGCTTTGGACAGTTTCTAACTGAAGGTGAAATAGAAATCTTTATAACTGGACTGGGGATCATGGGTCATGCCATATGATCTTGGACTGCAGCGCCCAGAAACTCACCAGCAGTGAGGAATGCTAGAGTTGCAGTGCAATAACATCTGGGTGTGTGTGTGTGTGTGTGTGTGTGTGTGTGTGGTGAAAATCATGATTTCGACCCCTGCTTCAAAGCAAATGGACCCTTCCCCCAGCTTCCTATGGCTACCTGCTGGGTCCCGGGGCTACCGTCCTTTATTCTCTTCCGGAAGATTCTCCAAACCAAAAAGAACCCATGGAACATGATCTCGTGTTCCCTTAGAGCTCAGTAGATATCTTGCATTTCCTCTCTCTGACTTGGGACTGGAATACCCACAGGCTGATGAAGCTGGTGGCCTGAGTTTGACATGAGGGGGTACATTGTGGAGGCACACGGAGGGGAAGAAGGAGAACCACTCCATGGCTTTGCCTGGCCCCGTTCTCCCTCTGCCCTCCCCATGGTTCTTCAGTCCTTCTCTCTTTCCTCCCTCCCTTCTCCTCCGCCTCCCTCCCCAACGGCTCTCTTGTCTTGTCGGCTAAGCTCCATCCTGACTTCATTTATCATGTTTATGTGGAAGGGAAGAGATTAGCTCTCTCGGCCAGTTTCCCACCTTCATCTCCTCCAGCTTTGGGGGGACTCCAGAGACACGAGTGTCGGAGGCAGACGGCAGCGTGCACAGCGTGCCGCTCTCTCACGCGCGCAGGTCTCCCCGTGCAAAAGCTACGAAGGGGCCTTCTGCCACAAGCCAGCTGGGCTCAAACATCAGGTGAAGCTTCTGGGCCAGAGATGATGGCTTTGCAGAAGATCTCTCTGGGCCAGAAAGCTTCTCTCCCCACCCTCTCATTTTCCTCCTCCCCCTCCATATACGAGGAGAGCTGTCTTTCTTGGGCCATTTCTGCACTACACTGTTATGGTGCTATTATTCCACTTCCACTTCCTGTGGAATTCTGGGGTTTGTAGTTTCCTGAGGCCCAAGAGCTCTCTGGCTGGGAATTCTAAATGCCCCTCCCTAAACTGCAAACCGCAGGATTCCACAGGAGGTTGAAAGTGGAATAATAGCACTGTAACAGGCTAGTGCGGAAACAGCCTTTGCATTGCGCCCTCCTAGTCCAATACCCAAAGTGCTAGACCACACTGGCTCTCGGGGGGAGCGCTAGGGTGAAAATCCGCACCCCACGCCATCGTTCCCCCTGGTGCACAGAGTTCCCTTTGGGGAGGTGCCCTGCAATCCACAAGAACCTTGTGCTAAGAGCAATCTTTGTGTTTGAAGGAAGCCGCACAATTCTTGGTTGTTTCCCCGTTAACAAGCGCGCAGCCGATCCAACGCTGCCGTCCGAACAAGCGAGCCGTGAAACGAAGGAGGTATTAATTGCAAGAGCAAATGTAATTAGGAAATGGAAGCCAAAGAAATCTTTAGTGCAGCCCTGTGGCATCGAGCCAGAAATAAAGGAGGAGATGTTGGGTTTTGCTGAGGATCTGCACAGGGGGATTGGCACCCCCCCCCCCGCTGAAATCTCACCTGAGGACCGACGCTTGTCTCCGCGTGCCAATCCTCCCTGCCTGCGTTATGGGCTTAATGACACCGCTCTCACCCACCCAGGATTATGGAGTGATTGCGTGTAAAGGGCTTAGAAGAACACTCCAAACATGATTTGTGCATGCCAAGTGCCCTTATGGGAAAGCACACGGCATGGCAGTGGCATCCCTCAGAAAGTGGAGTGGTCTGGCTCCGGTGGAAAGGTGCAAATCCTTGCTGCACAAGGCGGTGCTAATCTGGTGCACAGAACTCTGCGTGCGTTTCCTCGCTCGCTCCTTCGCCATCGTTTGTATTCCCTCGGCCTTGAAGTACGAAGAGACAGTACCCATTAGCTCGCTTCCCTCTTTGAACGAGCGCTGCTCCCCAGGTTTTTCTGCCTGCGCTGTTTGTCTCTCCCCCCGTTCCCGGCCTTCAAATAGGTTTCTGATAGATCCGCAGCCTTGCACATCTTCTCTCCGCTGCGCTGCTCGGCTCTGCCATGCCTTCAATATTTAAACTATGCAAAGATCCTAATGAAACCTGCCAGGAGACCTCGAGATGATGGCAGAGCACAATCCCTCCCCCCTCATACGGGTGGGCGGATTGGGCTAATTTGAATAGATTTAAATATCATGGGTTAGTGATATTTACATAGAGCCCATTTCTCTCTTGCTCCCCTCCTTCTCATAACCCAGTCCTACAAGCTTTCCAGCAGAGAGCGAGAGTTACAGCTAGTGAGAGAGAGGCCATTTCCGCACCAGACTAATAGTGCGATTATTCCAGTTTCAACATCCTATGGAATCCTGGGGTTTGCAGTTTAGGGAGGCCCCTCCCTAAACTGCAAACCCCAGGATTCCATGGGATGTTGAAGCTGGAATAACAGCACTATTAACAGTCTGGTGCAGAAATGGCCAGAGACAGAGAACAGCCTTCTTATATTAGAATTCAAACCCAGGTCTGACTCGAACTCTTCACGCCCCAGGGTTTCTCTTGGCTGGTGGGGAAGGGGGAGAGGTTTTGAAGCTGGGTCTCCCCCCTCCCCACCTCTCAAGAGCTTACACATCGTTCCCTCCTGGTTTAGCAGAGAAAACGGTAACCTTGACCGAGCTCAGGCTTTTAATGGGGCAAAGGCAGAACATGAAGAAGGCAAGGGTGCAAGATGGAGTGTTTTGGACCCCATTAAAGATGGGGTTTCTATCACACCAGAGTAGAATTTCTTAGTTTCTCGGGGGGGGGGGACAAGATCAGGAGGAGAGATGCAGCACCATCAGGTGTCTGCCAAAGGAGATGGAGGGTGCTTTGCTAGCAACAGCCAGGAATAAATATCGATGGATGGATTGCACTGATAGGCTGCCTTTGTCCTGGCGTGGGACTCAGTGCAGCTAAACAAATAGTAAAGCGAAAAACAGAACAATGGAATGAAAACACAATTAAATGATCACCGTTGTTAAAAATGGTATCAAATCTTTTAAGAAGCATGCAAAAATTAAAACTAGAGTCTCCTTCCCTAAGAAGGCTCCCTGCAGGGAATGACTCATTGAAATCCTGCTTGAAGAAGAAGGTCTTTGCCTGACACCAAAATTTTGGAGAGCTGGGAGGGGGCCCACCTAGCCTCCCATGGAAGGAAAGGGGGCAGCCACCGAGAAGGCGCTCTCTCCTGCATCCACACCAAACCTAATGCTGTCCTGTGTTAGACCGTTAGCCCCTTTCTCAGGCAGAAAACACTGAGTTTCCTAAGAAGACTTTGGACTGCTACATCTGTTAGGTACTGTTTAGGCAAACCTTGCCAGTTATAGTCCAAATGAAAGTGTTTCCCCTATGTTGGAGGTAAAAAAAAATCTCAAAGAATTAAATCCCAGATTAACTCCCTTTTGTTAAAGGTTCCTCTGTTGAGGGAGATAGAGTGGAAGGATGAGTGGTGGTCTCGGGGGCAGGATGAGGCAAACAAAGGGGTGCATGGAGTCACGAGTAAAGCCCTTCAGAGAACAGAAAGCAGCTCAGACTGATGAGAACAAAGCTAGAATGAGGAGTTCTGTAAAGGATGAGCAAACAAACGGAGACAAGGAGCCAGGCCTGATCGGTTGACAACAGATCTATCTAGAATGCACTTAGGATAATAAATGAGGGCTATAGGCCATTAACAGCAATGTTCTGTTGGGGCAGCGCAATGGCAGCTTTGGACTGCCCTCGGGTCCCAATGCATGTCAAGGTGGGTGGTCGCAGCCTTCGACCACCAAGGTCGCACCCTGGTCTGGGTCAGGGCGTGGTTGTGCCCCAACAGAACCTCTGGTGGATTGAAGGGGAATTGTTTGAGAACCTCCCTGGGCACGAGAGGGGGGACTGAAATAGGTGCACCCACCCATTCATGAGTTACCAAGCAAGTGAGGCCATGGAGCACTCACCTGCTTAGCTGGCGTAGCCAGTGGTGAGAAATGCTGAAAGTTAAAGTCCAACAACATCCTGGAGGTCATGAGATTGCCCCATTTGGTCGGTGTTTCTTAACCTTTGGTCCTCCAGATGTTTTGGACTTCAGCTCCCAGAAGGCCAAGCTGGCATGGCCAATGGTTACGAATGTTGGGAACTGAAGGTCCAAAGATCTGGAGATCCATCCTGCGTGGCTGCAGGAAGCTACGGCTGCTGTCCAGGGCTGAAATCTGAAAAGCGCTTTTGCCAAGCTCTGTCAAAGTGGCAGGAACCCGTGGCTGCTGTCCAGATGGCTGAAATCAGCTGGATGGCAGGCGGAGGGCCTCTGGGCTGGCTGGTAGGTGGTTCTATCACCCAACACTGAGAGATGCACAATGTACAAGATGGCCCCAACCCTCGTGCAACCAAAGCCATCTTTTCTGCTGAGAAGAACAGCAGGGAAGTTGTTATATAGAGAGAGCTTTCTTTCACCCCCCCTCCCTCCACCAGCCAGCTGAAGCTGAGCCAAGTTTGTATCCACAATCTAATAAATCAGTGAAATAAATGTGATTGATGTACTAAATCAAATAAGCCAATAACACTTGCATAATTGCAGGGAAATTTGCATCAATTATTTTTGCTGGAGGTGAATTTGACTTTCCAAGTTGGGAAATGTTGCTTTGGAGGGGGGTGGGAGGAAGGAAAGCAGAAACATCTAGCATTTATTTAATTTTGCAAGATGGTTACCTGCCCCTCTGCCAGCCCCACTCTATCTAACACCCCCCTCCTCCCTTGCTTTCTGCATAATTTCCACTGTTTGGCTACTTCCTAGCTACTCTATTCTGCTTGAAAGTGAGGAGCCTGGCTAGAGAGAAGACAATCTCTGTAATGAAGTGCAGATAATCTTATTAGGAAATGAACTCTCCCCCGCCTTTGCCTGGTGGAAAAGGGGAATGCAAAGCAAGAGATAGCACACCCAGGCAGAGTTTTTGTAATATTAATTTTCAGCGGAAGGAGCTGGAGGGGGTTTGGGTGCCAGTAAAGAGCCAAGCCTCTTTGCATCGGCGTGAATGCACACGCACTTTCTCACCCAACTGTCTCGCCCAGTGCTTCCCAGACAAGTGGTCTCGCCTGACTTGAGGGGCAGAGAAGCAGTGGGGCTGGCAGACGGAGGAATCAGGTTGAAACCCAGGCAGGGGGCACAGGGCATAGGGCATAGGGCACAGGGCACAGGGCACAGGGCATAGGGCATAGGGCATAGGGCATAGGGCATAGGGCATAGGGCATGCCTGGGGGATAAGACATGCAGGACTCTTCATGCAGCCCTTGAAAACCAACGCAAGAAGGGGGCTGTTGCCCAGTAATATGAACTAAGTAAATTTAGCAAGCGATGGTGTTATAGATTTTTATCGAGTTTTTTGTTCGTATTATTGTAAGGGAAAAATAGCTATGGATATTGGAGATGGTTTTAATAATGTTTAATGGGATTTATACTTAGAAATTATGAAAAGGTTTAAAGAAAACATTTCTTATTTTTTTTTAAACCTATGCTGATAAGGATATAGAAATTTGAAATGCATAAGAATATACAAGAGTACGGAATCACTGAGAAATATTGTGAAAGGAAGTTTTGCTCCATACTTTTAAATGTAATAGATCGTACTAAGAAATAATTTAGAATACCAAGAGTTAGTTTATATTAATATGGCAGGTGTGCAATCTGTTTTTCTTCTCTTTTTTCTTTTTAGAGAGTGTAGGTAATAATATTAATTAGACTGGCTAGGAATGAATGGCTTAGTGCTACCATATTATTCCTTTTTTAGACTGAATTCTCAATATTAAACATTATCTGCTAACAATGTATGTTAGAATACTTTGAAAAGAGTTACTGATATTTTACTAAGCGCTGTATACTCCAGGGGTGGGAAACCTTCTTTTAATTTTGTATTATGTAGTCTTGTTTGGTTTTTTTTGGTCGTTATGTGTTGTGTAGTTTTTGTTGTGGGTATAATCTAGATTTCTCTTCTGAGTTTTTATTTTGTAGTAATAAATTTTGTGCGGTCTTATTTTAATCAAAAAAAAAAAGAAAGGAGGGGAGCCTGTGGTTCAGACCCAATCCCCGTGGCCTGCCAAATCCCACATGAGTGCCATTTCAGTCCCCGACATTTTTGATGCCTGAGGCTGCAAATCAAAATGGCAGCCTGACCTCCACCTCGTCGTGCGAGTAAACATTAGGAAATGCCAGTTGAGCAGAAGTGACAATTCGCTGGCCTTTCGCGGTGCCCGAAACTTGCTGCCTGAAGAGGGTGACCTGTTGGTGATGAATGTCAGGGCACGCTCCGGATTTGCAGCGTGTTGCCAGAATTCAGGAAACTGCCCCCGGTTTCTGTCAGGGCTCCGTCGCTCGAGCGGAGCAGGGATGCGAAAAACAGAGGAAGGAAAGGCCAAAAGGGCTACCCAGTCCAGCCCCCACACCACTCAAGCCCTCCTGAAAGGTGGGGATACAACTGAAAGATCGCCAAGGAAAGAGAGTTTGACACCCTCCAAAGCAGTCTGTTCCATTCGAACAGTTCTTACAATTAAGACGTCGGCTGCATTTTACCATAGGTAAGGTTTGCTTAATAGATTCACTGAGAATTAATCCATGGTTTGTAGCAGAGCTCCCCAAGCTTTTCATGTTGGTGATATAAATGTGTAAGAAATCAAAGAAGAAATCACGGAACTGTTCTTCTCTCTGTGAGATGGAAATTATGTTTGGAATGGAATGGAAGTAAGCAATTTCAGCTGGAAGATTTAAGCATGTAAGTATGGGAAGGGGTTATTTTCAGGACAAACTTTCAATAAAAATTATACAACAACAACAACAACAAACTTTTCATGTTGGTGACACACTTTTTCAGCCATGCATCATTTTGCAACACAGTAATTCAGTTTTACTAGCAAACCACAGGTTAAACTAGCCCCTTGTAAGAGATACAGACACATACATGAATTGTAATAACAATATGTATGCGGACACAACATATCTCATGAAAATCTTTTGTATATTTTTAAAAATATATGATTTATAAATAGTAACATACATTCTCAAGATTGTAGGTGACACATCGACACACTTCAGGCGGCGCACTAATGTGTCGAGGCGCACCGTTTGGAAAACCCTGGTTTATAGAATGAACTAATAGCATTCTCTATTGACTAACAACATTGATATGTTGCCTGAAATAGAAATTCAAGAAATTAGAATTCAAAATAGTGAGTTATTGTATAAACGTTTTGAAATATGAGCATCAATATAATGAGCAACAAATCTAATAGTAATTTTTAAGTAGTTACTTTAAGGTCATTTATTTATAGTGAGAGCTGTTTGCAACAGGGGTGGGAACCATTCTGAAATAGTTGCAGTCTTTTTTTTCCTTCTGTTTAGTTAAGTTTTGTTAGTTTAGTTTAAATATGTTTTACTTTGTGTTTAATAACTTTAATGCTATGTGTAATTTTTAGTTTAATTATGTCTTCCTTCTTCTTTTTTTGGGTGTACTGTTTTGATTGGTGTTTGTGGTTTTGTGTGTTTATGTTTAAAACTTTCTAAAAATTTTAATTACAACAAAAGATGCTGGTTGGCATTCAGTGTTACAGCTGCAGATTCATAAGCTAGAGCTACAGACCCAAAACTGATCTGTATTCAGCAAGACTACATAGTCTTACTGAAAAACTACATAAATGCCATGCCAGCCCATCTTAAGAGCCAGCAGCTGGATTGGGCAAAGGAAACCTTTTCCATCTGCCTCATTTCTGGCCCCCGTCCTGCAGCAAGCGAGGCCGCAACCATCAGAAGTAGGACCCCACTCACCGGTGGGAGAGAGGTGGAGATGTCGTCCTCCTTGTGTGTGATAGATGCTGCTGCCATGATTGAGGGGCAACTGATTGTGCCTGGGACCGAGGCAGTGAGTGTGATAGATGATGCCTTTGAGATCGAGGAGGAACTGACTGTGCCGAGGACTGGGCCAGTGAGAGAGAGAGCAAGTCAACCTGCAAACATCCCCCGCACCGGAAGGTCAAACAGAGACAGAGTTGCCCCGGCCAGTTCATGATGAAGAGGAGTTGCAGCCAGTGATGCCCATTAGCCCTCAATCACACAGAAGGCTGAAACGGGCTGCTCAGAGGGAGGCTGCATGGACTAGGTTGAGGAAGCAGTAACAAGCAGCACCTGCTCACAGGGGCTACTTAAGTCTGCTGGCATGGCTGCTCCTTGCTTGCAGCAAATTACTAGCAAGCCTTCATGACCATTGTTTCTCCTGCTCCCTGAAACCCTCCGGATGGATCTCTGCCTCCTGAACTTTTGGACTGGCTCAGCTTGCTTTTTCCTGGTGTTTGGTGAATTCGGACTCTCCCTGCAAGTATTCTTGACCTCCCTCCTCCCTTGCTGGCTGAGGCTCGGCAGGAAGAGATTCCTGACATGGTGCCCCGATCAGTGGCTGAAAAGAACTCGTCTGCCCAATCTGGTTGATGGTTCATGAGACGAGCTGGGGGGGGTGGTGGTCAGGGCAGGAGATGCTACATTTCTGCACTAGACTGCTATAGGGCTATTATTCCACTTTCAACATCCTATGGAATCCTGGGCTCTGCAGTTTAGGGAGGAGCCTTTGAGGCATCTCTTTAGGCACTTAAAGATGGCTCTCATATCACATCTCAGTTTTCTCTCCTCTGAGCTAAACATCTTAAACTCCCTTAGTCATTCCACCTAGGGCTTGGTTTGGGGACTTTTTACCTTTTTGTCACTCTCTTCTGAACGCACTCCAGTTTGTCAATATCCCTCTTGAACTCTGGTTTCCACAGTATTTCAGATGAGGTCTGACCAAAGCAGAATAGAACAGGGCTATTACTTCCCTTGATCTGGGCACTAGTTCCTGTTGACATCACCTACAATCTCATTGGCTTTTTTAAAAAAAGAAATAGCACAATACTGGTTGAGAATCCTCAAATCTGCCCAGAAATCCTTCCTCCAGTGCAAGGCTGAGACACCAAACCTTTCTTTTCTTTTTCATCCTGATTTCCTCAATATCTTCAAATTATACTTTGCATAAGACGCCTCTCTTGGTGCAAAACTTCATGTCTGTTTCCCCCTCTGTGAAGCAAAACACACAAAGACAGCAGGCGCGACGTAACAGGCTGCTTGATCACAAAGACAGAAAGGACCCATGCCGTGTGGCTCCTTTTACTACAAGGCAACAGTTATCCCATTTTCCAATACGGCATCTTTTCACAGAATGTGCAGAAGGAAAAAAAAAATCAAATGTAGAAACACTGCCTGTGGAAGAACAACGGCAAAACTCATGTCATCTCATGATGGCTTGCACTGAGGAAGAAATTTTTCAATATTGTCTGGAAAAAAAAACAACCTCTGCACCTGAACTCTTTTGCAAGGGGTGCAAGAGGCACGATTTCCTTCATGCCCCATAGTCTGAACTGCCTCTTCCCTCTCTTTCCACCCAGGGTCCCACCTGGGGCTTAGAAGTTTTTGGGGTAGTGGCGAGATGCAGAATTGCACATGCAGAGCTATGCACTGATATAGGCTCTTGGCCCCACGGTGGTTTTGCTCCTTCATGGACATGGGTGCCACCAGCAACTACTAGCGTGCTCCAAGAACATGGCAATGCATTCTGGAGAAGGAAGCCATGCTGATTTACCCGTTCAAATTGTGGTGCCTGGAGACCTTAACTCTGCCCTGCTCAGCAATCTGCCTTTCAAAGGGAAGAGCTATTTAAAAAGGCTACCACCAGCCTCCAGCTCTATCTCTTCTCCAAGAAACAGACCCTGTAGACGGATGATCAAGGGATGGGTGATATGAGGCTAAACATATATTTGGTTATGAGTTGTCAAGAGGACTCTCGCAGGCCTCTTTCCAACCTTGTAATTCTTTCAAGTTTCAGCTAGTCGCTTAGCAAGAATCAGGGAGATAATGGATTCGCATTATCCGGGTGTGCGTCTTGAGGCAACCCCGCTCCGAGGCCATTTCCACACTGGCCTGTTATAGGGCTATTATTCCACTTTCAACATCCTATGGAATCCTGGGGTTTGCAGTTTAGGGAAGGGCCTTTGAGGGTTTGAGCTTTTGAGCCTTTGAGGCCCCTCCCTAAAATGCAAACCCCAGGATTCCATAGGATGTTGAAAGTGGAATAATAGCACTATAACAGTGTAGTGTAGCAATGGCCCAAGATTTGACAATCGACAAGTGAAGGCTGGTAAGTCTTCACCCCAGCCGCCCGATTTTTGCACACGGGATTTCTGCATGAGAAACCATAAATCTTTTGCACCATTTCACCTCTTTCCCTGCTCCAGCTGGCAGATGGCAGGATCACCGACCATTCAAGGAAAGGGAAGATCTCGCTTACACCCAGACCATCTGTACAACGTCCCTTGTGATGCCAAGCGTTTGGCGCCTTCGAGGACCGGGTGCCGCTGTACATGGCTGCTCCTGGCATGAACGCCAAGCTGCTCTGTGTGTGTGTTCACACGCATGCATGTGTAGACCAGCGAGGGCACGGGAAGCACATGCAACCGGAACAGCTGTCTGGAGGTGTGCCACCTGGCAGGCATCGCAACGCCCATGAGCTTTGCCATGAAGCAACTGGGAAGCGGAATCTGTTCTCAGCCTGAGTGCTCAGCTGCCGAAGCAGCCCTGCTTTTCTTTCTGCACATTTTTTTTAAATTACTGGATTTGAAAACGTATGGGAAATTTGTCAATCCTGACTCAAGTTGCCCCACAAAGTCAATGCAACTTGCTCAATCAGCACATGTGTAAATCCCCAAAATGGAATGAGTCTACTCTAAGAGGGAGCTAAAGTCGTCACTGAAGTCATGACTCTCTTAAAAGGGGGTTAAGGGAGGGCTAGGTGCTGAGAGGAGATCAGGGAGGGGGAAGAATTCTTTACAATCCATTGCAAAACCTTTTGGAAAGGGCGGGAATTGGGCAGAGAATGGGGGGATGTCCAAGGTTTTCATGAGCTTCTTCTCTTTCAAAAATAGGAAGCAAAAAAAAAAAAAAAAACCGGGCATGTTGCCATGGTGATCTTTAGACTGGACTCCATTCATAAAATTTTAGGTGCTGCTCAAGCATGCTTACGGAGCCAATGGCTGTATTTTTCCCCCCAACTGAGAAGACAAGAGATGCAATTCTTCACTGATTTTCCTCTCGAAGGAAAGAACAAGTCATTTGAGCAATTTTCTTTTTCTGCAGGAAGGAACATTTGCATTTTTCACTGTTTTTAAAATGTCCTGGATTTTCTTTCCTCCTCCCACTTTCTCCCTTTGTCCTCAGTTTTTTGTAATTGCTGCAAAATGCTTTTGTAACTCAGATGTTGCTTATACTCACTCAACTAGTAGGGAAGATGAGAGGAGAGGGCAGAATCTTGTCCATCTCAGCTTATGTGTTCTTCTTCATTCATAACTTTTGCCATCTTGAGCCTGCCCGAATGCTGCTTGGCTCAACAGATCCCTGTTTTCACATCTGTGAAATATTGGAGGATTTTGAGTTGCTGTAGGCTATCCTCTACTGCTGACATCCTCCTCTCATGTTCTCTCCCACATACGTTGCAGCCGTGTGATCCTCTCTCTCATAAGGCCAGGAACATCCCCTCCCAGGAGCATCCTTTGTTATTCCAAAAGATGAACATCCCAGGCATTTTGCTTGGATGCTTTCAGAGCTGGCACAATCCGAGGCCAACCACTTCTCTCATGGCTTCGGCTCCCTCTAACCTCTGCCATATCTGATCAAGCCAAGGTTTCAGTTCAATCCACTTTGACATCCCCTGCCAGAGCCGGATGCGGCAGTGGTCCATCCGTTCCTGCATCCCTGCCAAGCTACATTAGTCCCTGTCGGTACCGGCTGCGTGGCAGGCATTAAAGATACATCTGTGGGAGATGACCTGTCTCGCTGGGCAGAAATGATTCCAACTTAGTTCCTGGAATACAGAATAAAGCCGAATTTAGTATAAAAATACTGATCCAAATTCACCTGGTTAGTCCCAACTAGAATAGACCCAGTGATCGAACGGTTGAACGATAAATGAATGCATAGATAAATTCAATTCATCCAGTGGGTCTGTTTTGATCAGGGCTAACAATAGGATTATTGTGAGAATATTTTTCTTCCTGATATCTTTGACTCTCATTTGGTTGTTCTTAATACGGGGAGGGGGCAGGCTGTGCAACCCCTGGGCCATTTATGGGACTCCAATTGACTCCCCCAGCAGTGAGTCCCCCTGAGGGGAAAATGGCCAGAAAGATTGATTTCTTTCTGACCAAAAATAGAGAGATTGCCCCTGAAGAACTCCAAATGTGCCCCTCTTGGAGAAAAACAACAACCGCCGACCCCCTCCTCCCCAGAAAAGACTGAAAGGTGACTTGTCATGATGCATGGAGGGTGGAATTTTGTGGATATCTGATCAAAAGTAACTCCTGTCACATTCTGTGGTTCCTACTGAGGTATGCGGGTAAAAGATTGCAGCAAAGGAAATGTCCTGTGAGTTCCTGCATGTCACCCTTTCTTCCTAAGCACGGAACCATTTGCATTTAAAGACAAAGACAGACCTAGGTACCAGCTCTTATTTTCAAAAATGGGAGAATTAGCCATTCAAAAATTATGGTTTTGGGAACAACGTGTATAACACCATCTGTTGCTGTTCTGTGTCTTCAAGTTGACTTATGACAACCCTATCTTAGGGTTTGTTGGGCTGTTTTCAAGATTTCTTCAGAGTGGTCTTGCCATGACCTTTCTCTGAGGCTGAGAGAATGTGACTTGCCCAAGGTCGCCCAGTGGTTTCCATGGCTGAGCAGGGGTTCAGAACTGGAGTCTCATGGGTTCAGCATTCAAATTGCTACACCGTACTGGTTCCACTTATGTCAACCGTATCCTAGGGCTTTCTTGTCAAGATTTCTCTAGAGAAGTTTCACCTGTGAGGTTGAGAGAGTGTCAGTGGGATTCCATAGCTGACCAAGGATCTGAACCTTGGGCTTCTGGATTCCTAGCCCACACAAACCACAACACAAGGCTGGTTTTCCTCTTCAAGTTGACTCTAACGTATGACTACTTCATCCTAGAGTTTTCTTGAGAAGGTTTCTTCTGAGGATATTTGACACTCTGTTTCCTGAGGCTGAGAGAGTGTGACTTGCTCAAGATTACCCGCTGGGCTGAGCAAGGGATATGAATGCTGGTATCCTCAATTCCTAGTCCAAAATGCAAATCACTACATCATGCTGGCTCCAAGAAATGCAAGCTTCTTGGCAAGATTTATTCAGAAAGGGTTTAGCTATTGCCTTCCTCTGAGGCTGAGAGAGTGTGTTTTGCCGAGGGTCACTCGTTGGGTTTCCATGGCCGAGCAGAGTTTTGAACCCTGTTGTCTCAGAGACCCCTAGTCCAAAACTCAAACCAAACACCGCACTGGCTCTTGCGGTGTGGCCATCTCGGTGAAATGAATTTAGTCACAGTTTTAAAACGGAACACGGAAGGAGGTAGCAGTCAACAGGTTAGTTATCAGCTGGATTAGCCATCTAGGTGAGATTAATCCATTTGATAACAAATCCATCCACTGCTATCTCCTGCCACATTCCATTTTAAAATTGTGACTAAATTTATTGAACAATTAAAGTTATATATTCCTCCCCACCCCCACACTGGCAAATGCCCTTGGAGTGGTTGGTGCTCGTAAAAATGGAGCAGCTAATAAAATAACAAGCAAACCAGCCAAAAGCGATAAGAAAGGTGATAACAGCATTAACTTGTTAAAATATTACGGTCTTTAAAAGCTAGCAGTAAAAGCCATAATATTATTACTAAAGCGTTAAATGCAGACTCTTTGGTTTCACATCAGTAACTTTCACTCTGCCACTGTGTTCAACCTTCATGCACCAGGGTGGGTTATTCTAGTCTCCCAGAACCACTTTTTGCTGCAAAATCCACACACAGTAGGCATTTTGCAAGATTGTCACGGCACAGTTTTTAAGAGATTCCCACATCTGAATCATGAGCTTCATTTTTTAAAGAAACAAAAGCCCACCAAGATTAAAGGAAAAAACAAAACAAAACACCCAACCCATCTATTGCCAATGGAGTATTTTTTTTTGTCCTAGCCAGTTTAATATCTTGCATTTTAGCGTTAGTAACCCTTGCACGCCTATAGTTGCTATTATAGAATTACCCAACCTGTGGGACAGTCTATTCCATTGTTGAACAGTTCTTACAGTCAAGAAATTCTTCCTAGAGTTTAATCTGATTTCTTGCAATTTGAATCCATTGCTTTATGTCCTGGTCTCTGGAGGAGCAGAAAGCAAGCTCACTCCTTCTTATGGCACTGCCTCAGATATTTTGTCCTGTGCCACCAGCCAGCCAAGAAGCATACTCATTTAATGTTTTGTGACATTTCGGTTGTTCCAACCAAAAAAGGGTGTCTTGTTATGATGAAGCTATGGATTTGGGTGCATTTTATGAAGACGTTCAGATGGAGCAAGTTTGTTTTCCGTTGTTCCAGAGCCTAGGATATGGAGCAGTAGCTTCAAACTTCAAAAAAAGAGGGTCCACCTACACATTGGGAAGAACTTCCTGAAGCTAAGAGCAGTTTATTGTGGAATAAGTTGGATCATGGTGGAGTCTTCTTCTCCAGAGGCTTTTAAACAGAGGTTGGATGGCCATCTGTCAGGAGTGCTTAGATTGTATATTCTGCAGAATGGGGTTGGACTGGATGGCCCTTTTCTGAGTCTATGATTCTATGAAATTGCAGATCCCAATAACAATTGCTATGCCATCTTTGTTTAAGGAGGTTTGACTGTAGCCTATTATTTCTTAATGTCAGTCCCTTGATTGATATTTACAGATCGCTTATTTTTATGTGTAAAGATGTGACGATAATATTAGTGCCAAATAACTGTTAAGCTGATGGGATCTGGTGCTTGATTTTTGGGACTGGAAACTGTGTTAGCACTTATTAAGATCCAGCTTTTTGATGCAATTTTACTTGTTTGGCATGTTTTTTTTTCCTTTTATTTTCAATAAGCCCATTTTAAGAGCCCAGAATGGAGATTAGAAGCCCAAATAAACAAACAGATGGAAACGAACACACATGCAATGCCAGTGTTGGCGGAGGCAGAAGAAATAATGTCTCCCAAAATATAGATCAAACGAAGAGACTGTGCTCAAACTGTGCTGAACTACTTTGCAGCAACAAGTGTCTCTGATCCGAACTGTAAGAATGCCAGATGCGATCAAAAGGTAATCATAATCATTGATTCCCCGCCCCCTCAAGAGCCTCTCGTCCTATGAGGTTCCTCTCTTCAAGGGCCCATTTGCATAGCGTCAAAAAAGGGAGCTCATTAATAGTACACGGAGGAGCGGCCTGTGGTTAATTATGGAACACGACTCCCTGTGTAACTTACACACTGTTAATCAGCTGTCTTCTCAGCTAAGCCGGCACGTGGAAGGGGTAATTAAGCCCTGGCTAATGAATTTGGGTAATTAAGCTGGTTGTTTGAGGGTGTTGGTTTAAAAAAAGGGGAGAGAGGCAAGGGGGCAGGAAGAAATTGGGTGGGGGGAGAAATGAAAGGAATGGCCTAAAATTTAGTTAACGGGCACAAGAATGTCCAGAGAGGATTGGTGTTGATTTTTCTTCACTGGTATGTTTTAAGCTGCGTTTTTAGAATATCATTACCTTTTAATACTTGGGCTTCCTTTGCATTTTCATTGTAGTCGTTGTCTCCTCCTTCTCCTCCTGTTTTCTTTCTTTTTCTTCTTCTTAAAATGAGCATTCTTATTTAGAACCACTTCCATTTTTTGTAGGGAAAGCTGGGATGTAAATGCAATGAATATCTTGGGTGCATGAATATTATGCCGTTATCGCCATGGGATATTTTTTTCTCCCCTTTCTCTTTAAACAAAATCCGAAAGGACAGACAGGAGGAACCTGTGTTTCTTCATCCACAAATCTGGTATTTTGTTGTTGTGTGCTTTCATGTCGTTTCCAACTTATGGCAACTCTAAGGGGGACCTATCATGGGGTTTTCTTGGCAAGATTTGTTCAGAAGGGTTTTGTCTTCCTCTGAGGCTGAGAGAGCGTGACTTGCCCAAGGCAGGTTTCCATGCCTGAGTAGGGATTTGAACTCTGTTCTCCAGAGTTGTAGTCGGGTACTCAAACCACTACCCTACGCTGCCTCTCCAGCATATATTTGCACTGCACAATTGTGGCGGTTGGATCTTACTTTAATGCTCAGGGCTCTCTCCTAAGACAGTGCTGGGCTCTGTAGTTTGGTGCGTACTTAGAATTCTTTCCTAGAGGATTGGCCCAGAGTTTGATATCAGAGTTGCTAGTCTGAAGTGGAGGAGTTCTCACTGAGGGAGCTGTTGACCGGGAAGTCAACACCCAGGCAAATTCCGTGGGTCTATTCTAGCCAGTAACTGGAATTAGGCCTCTGGATTTGTGCTGGGAGAAAAAGAGAGCGAAGGAGTTAGTGAGTGAGAGACTTCACCCTTGGCTTTCAGTGAGCAGACGGTGGAAACAGTGGAGCTCCAGCCTTTCCTGACGTGGCATGAGATCCGTGGTTAGGAAATTTGGCCTCCTGCTGGCACGTCTCTGAGCAATGACAGCTGGCGCGGTTGGGAGAAAATTGAAAACGGAAAGGTGAGTGCAATTGAGCTGGGTCTGCGAAGACAGAAGCATTTTTCTACCTGTATCGTCAAAGGTGCTTGGAGCACAGAAAGGGCTGCCTCTTTCTTCTCAAAAAACCCACTTCGGAGAGCCAGGAGCAATGCAAATGCGGAAAGCCTTTGTGTGTAAGAAGTGGCCGGGAAGCTCCCCTGTCAGCGGAGCGGTGAATCCACTCCAGGCTTTAAAGGTGCTCTCTCGAAGGTGCTGAACCTACTTGGCTGATAGGGTTCAGAACCCTGGAGAGCTCTCTAGTGAGCTGCCACTGTTGGGACACGGAAAGAGCAGCCGGTGCTTTTCACGAGGACCACTTCAGATCGGAGACAGTCCAGACACGGGCGGCCTTCCTGTGTAAGGGTGGGCACAGAAGGCAAAGAGGGCTGGTGGCTCCCTGGAGGGATTTAATTCATCATTAATTTTCTTCTCCGTTAATAATTTTTGCCATTTTCTTCCTGCTGTGAGAAAGTCTTTGAAAACCATACCGTTTTCAAAGGCTATTGGAAATTCAGGACTTATTCTGCACAAAATTCACACATGGCTGTTTTGCACAGAAAATAGCAGGAAGAGATTTTTCCATGCAGCAAATAATACACACCTGCACGGTGGTATTATTTTCTCTGTGCAGGAAATGCCATTTTCTGTGCAAAAGAGTCTGTTACCATGCCATACATCCCCAATCTGTGATACAGTATGATTGGCTGTAAATATTGTTTAATTAGCATGAAATAAATACATCTTGCACTTAGGGATGAAAAGCTATGTGGAGACATAGGACTCTGACTGGAAGTTTCTTTCAGGTTTTCAGCCATAAGTGCAAGATGTATTTATATTTATAGCATTAGCATGCCAGGTCATAAGTTTAGATAAAACTAAACTTAGCCTGATGGATTTTAGCTGGTTCTCTAAAGTACCCAAGCCAAAAGACAATAACAAATGAAGCTGCAAGAAGGCTCACGTCCTACTACTTTTTTACCACCAAAAAAGTCCTTTTGTTCCTCGCCTTTCCAGCAATTGAGAAGCTATTGCGATTTCCTTCGATGTTTTTGTCACCTGGCTGCAAAGGCAATTAGAGTCTTCCAGACCCCTTTGCCAGCTACACCAGGGAGCAATTCACATGTTTCCCTCAGGGCAGAAAAAAGGTATTTAAATCCTTTGGTCGCTTGATGGTACCGTGAACAGGCGTGTTCTTCTGCTGCTTCAGGGTTGGTAAATATGGCCCACTTCATCCCAACTCCTTGCTCTCCAACTTTTCCTTCCTTGCTTTCAGTTAGCTTTGTACGGCTGTGAGACTGTTTGATTATTTGTGTGTTTGTGAATTTTCCCCAATGAAAACATTCTTTTTCATCTCCAGCTGGTGTACTGGTGTACAGCTAGTACTGGTATACACTGGCGAAAAGACCCCGTAAGGTTACCCAGCTTCTTGCAGGCCTCCCTTTTTGAGCTGACATTTCCCCACCTTTTCATGGAGGGATGGGTACTGCTGGGGGGCCTTGAGGTCTCCCACCTTTTGGGGTAACAAGTCCTGCGCGAATTTGTCACAGAACAAGACCTGGACTGGGACAACTCCCATCAGTCTAGGATTTGTCTCATCAGGGTTTCTCAGTATTTAAGAAAACGCGTTATTCAATCATTTCGGGGAGTAATATGTTCAAGGATTCTCCATATTCCTTCTTCCGTGCTGGTGGGAGGACGAATCAAGCCCAGGTTTTAGCTGAAATCGTATCCCAGGTGCTGAACCCACACGGGTAGCAGTATTCGGCGCGTTGGAGAGATCCTTTAAAGCTCAGGGTGGCTTTACTTTTCTGAGGACATGAAAGCCACCAGCCGCCACATGTGAAAGCTTGCATTCTCTCTCTCTCTCTCTCTCTCTCTGTGTTGTCTGTTGTGCGCTCTGCTGCCTGCCTGCATTTGCGCACTGGGAAACTGGCCAGCCGCACAGGGCTGTGAGACGTGGGGAGAACGGCAGCAAATGCTTTCAAGTTCTGTTCATTTCCCCCCTGTTGCAGATGGCTGAGTTTATCTCACGTTCCCGCTTTGGAAATTGATTTCCCTTTGTCTCGTGTTTGTTGTGCATTAGTTTTGTTGCCGTCCTCAGGCTCATTACGGGATGCTTCCTTTGTCCCTTTCCTGACCTCTTCCTTCGGCACAGCCTGTGCAGGAGAGCCGACAGCTGTGGCTTGTGTGTGCGTGTGTGCGTGTGGGGTCGGGAGACAAAGCCGTCTCGGTTTCCCCAGAATCTTTTGGCACTCCATCATTCCTGTGTGTGTGCAGAGTGGAATAGCACTCCCTTGTGAGGCTGTCATGTCTCCCCCACCCAAAACCCCCAGAACAACTTTTGCAGAGCAAGACACTTTTTGAGTACAAGGGCCTTTATTATTTCTGGGGTGGGGCCTCAATGGCAATGGCTAAAATAAGATTTTCAGATCTCGATCATTTAGGACACTTTTGGTTGATGATTCCTGAAGAGGCTCAGGTACAAAGATAGTGGTTCGATTTTCATATAATCACCAAATCCTAGAGTCGGAAGAGAACCCAAAGGTCATCCAGTCCAGCCCCATTCTGCCATGCCGGAAGACACAACCAAAGCGTTCCCTATAGATGCCCATCCAGCTTCTCTTTAAAAAGGGGGACTCCATCACGCTTCCAGGCAGCAGCGTATTCCAATGTCAGACTGCTCTTTATATCAGGAAGTTCTTCCTACTGTTTAGGTGGAATCTCTTTTCCTGTAGGATGAAGCCATTGCTCCATGTTCTTGTCTCTGGAGCAGCAGAAAACAAGCTTGCGCCATCTTCCATAGGTCGTTGTGTGCTTTCAAGCTGTTTCCAACTTATGGTGGCCCTAAGGCGAACCCATCATGGGGTTTTTTGGGACTGAGAGTGTGTGATTTGTCCAAGGTCACCCAGTGCGTCTCCATGGCTGAATGGGGAAATCAAACCCTGGTCTCCAGAGCCATAGTCCGATGTTCAAATCACTACACTACACTCAGTCTCATTTTCCAAATGACGTCCTTTCAAACACGGCCGTCATGTCCCCTCTTCACCATCTCTTCTCCAGGCTAAACATCCCCAGCTCCCTAAGCTGCTCCTCAGAGGGCCTCATGGTTTCCAGGCCTTCTACCATTTTGGTTGCTCTCCTCTGGATACGTTCCAGCTTGTCAAACTCTTTCTTGAATCGTGGTGCCCAGAGCTGGATACCAGATCATTTCAAGGGGCTCTCAGCTGTCCTTGCCTAGTCTAGGGGTCCATGCCCTCCTAGAGAGGAAGGTTACTGAAATCTCATTTGTGGCTGTAGGCCTGCTCTAGGTCCAACTCACAGCCCCCTTGACCCTTAGCACCAGGGTGTGCAATCCCTGGAGATCCAGCAACTGTTCTCCACATGGAGGCAGCTGAAGCTGCACCTGCCCTTCCAAAGAAGCAGGAAACGGGTGCAGAATCACTCCCTAAAAAACACCAAATCAACAAAGGTACTTCTGGTTTCAAGGAAATTGGTTTGGAGACATGCAGGGTGTAGGGCCAGACTTCTTGGTTTGGAGGAGAATTGTGCCCCCCGGAGGTTTTGGATGGCATGATTCTCCGTTCTGGCTGGGTACAGCTCCAGGGTGTTGTTAACCAGAGAGATGGAGGCTTCCCACAAGAATCTCTTCTCACCTGGGCTTTGCAGTTGCCAAATTCCAGGTAGCACCCTCACCCTCACGCGTTCCTCTTCCCACAGTGGTAGCTGGTGGCTTCCAGGTTGGCGAGATCGTGAATGCATTTCTGGGTTTTTGCATAAATATTAAAGAAACTTCCCAAGGTGTTGAACCCATTCGGAGGGTTGGGGTTCAGCGCCCATGAATCACCCCTTTAAAGTTCAGACTAGAACCCAAAGCGGATTCAGCACCCCTCCTGACATGGAAGCCTGTGCAGCACTTCACAATCTGCCTCCTGATTCAGGATCTCAGTGGACTTAAAGTTGCTTTCTTGGTTCAGTGTGTAGCCTTTTTAGACTTACTTGTAAAATATGCTTTTAAAGGGCATTTTCTAAGTTTTTTTTTAAAGAGCTAGTCTGAGAGGGATTTTTTCCCTATTTTGAGACCCTTCTCTTCTCAGACTGAAGCCTCCCAACTAGAAATAAAGAGCACCACAAGGAGGGATACAACCAGTTACTGTTTTAAAAAGTGGGTTTTGGGGGGTCATTTTTAATACATAACAAGACTTTAGATAATTTTAGGAATGACTGGAAATGCCTAATTAGTTATTTAGAGGAGAAATGGGGTAAAATGTCAGTTATAAGAATAGAGGCATGATCGTCTGTTATTAAGAATAATAATATAAAGCTATAAGGATATGACATGATGTGGCATAAGACCTTATTATTTTTATAAATTAGAAATTTTGGGGATCTAAATAATTATTAGTATTAGAACTATTAGATAAGTATTAGAACTAGAACTGGAATTAGAATTAGAATAAGAGCTAGAATTAGAATAAGAATTTTGAAAAAGTATTTAAAGGTTAACACAAATGCAACGAAATTTAAGGTTTAGCAGATTGGCCTCTTTTGAAGAGATACCTTGTATTAGTCGGTGGGTTTTTTTAAAAAAATGTTTGATTTCTTTTCAAGAGTCGTATTAGTATTGCATGTAAAAGTTTCATTTTGCAATTTAAAAAGAAAAAAGAAAAAAGGAGGAACCGCAATGGGTTCATTCTCAAATTGTGGTCACGGACAATGGGAACGGATTCTTCTGGGGAAGAAACGTTAGCTTCCCAAGCTCTGTTTGTGTCACTGGCGGAATGGCCAAGTGGCTGACGTGATTCAACCTGAAAAAGCCCAAAGGGAGGCATCCTTGGCTCAACACACCAACTTCACATCTTTGCTGTGAGGAGCAACACTCGCAGTCACTGTAAGGAAATGCTCGCCTTTCAGAGAGGCCTAATTAACATATGGAATTAATCTCCACCAAACCGAGGAGATGACCGCTAAGCTTAGAAGGTTTTGGAAGGGGATTAGATCATTTCTTACGGGGGCTTTTCTCTTGTTAGCACAGTTGTGCTTGTCAATATCCATCCTTTCATACGCAAGTGCCTCTTTTCCTTCTCCTCTTCCTTTGCCTCCTGACCTGTTGAATTGAGACTGCAGGCATTTTGCAGTTAGCACAACCTCTGGCAATGAAATTCCTTTTCACTGAGCCTTTTCTCACCTGCCCAGCCCTGATTTTCCTCCTTATGCTCTGTCTAACTGGAAGGTTTTCAGCAACATTAGCACTGGGAGGATGGTGAAGGGGAAGCTGGAGAAACATAGATTTTTGAGGCTGGATTGCAACGGTGCAAGAAAGCTTGAGCTGGGATTCTGTTCCAACCAATCCCTTTCTCTCTCTCTTTCTTTTTCTTAATGATTCCCTGTTTATAAATTTTAATGCAAGCATACAAACAAGATAATTCACAACTACAGGGAAAAAAGGAACAAAAGAAAAAGGAACAAACTAAACAATATACATGTATAAGTAAAACTAGAACTAAACTAAGCTAGATTAAGACATAACAGCAAAACCTGTTACTGAAAGACTAATTTATTACCCTAAACACCTCCTGGCTACACTAATTAAAACACCAAAAAACTCTCGTCTTCTCTTTCCCCATACAAACTGTGATGAAAAGGAAAAAAACAATGAATATCCCATGTCTTATTCTAGTATTAGCTGCCTGAAATGAATCATAGAATCATAGAATTGGAAGAGGCCCCAGGGGTCATCGAGTCCAACCCCCTGCCATGCAGGAACACCCATCAAAGCATTCCCACCAGATGGCCATCCAGCCCCTTCTTAAAAACCTCCAAAAAAGGAGGAGACTCCACCGCAATCCATCCAGGCAGCCTATTCCACTGCCAGACAGCTCTGACCGTCAGGAAGTTCTTCCTGAGGTTCAGGTGGAATCTCCTTTCCTGCAGCTTGAATCCATTGCTCCTTGTCCTGGTCTCTGGAGCAGCAGAAAACAAGCCCGCTCCCTCCTCGACATGACACCTCTCCAAATATTCAAACATGGCTATTACGTCCCCTCTTAACCTTCTCTTCTGCAGGCTAAACCTACCCAGATCCCCAAGCCGCTCCTCAGAGGGCTTCATGGCTTCCAGACCCTCCACCATTTTGGTCGCCCTCCTCTGGACCTGCTCCGGCTTGTCGATATCCCTCTTGAATTGAGGTGCCCAGAATTGGACACAAGATTCCAAATGAGGCCTAACCAATGCAGAATAGAGTGGTAGAGGTTTTCTTCTTTTGCTCCTACCTTACGCCTTACTAAAGGTCATTCTCTTTTCCAATGAGTCTTGTTTTCTCATGATATGGCCAAAGGACGACAGCCTCACTTTAGTCATTTTGGCTTCTAGGGAGGGTTCAGGCTTCCTCTCAGACCCATTCACTGGTCTTTCTAGCAGTCCAAGGTATCCACAGAGCTCTTCTTCAGCCCCACATTTCAAAGGGGTTGATTCTCCTCCTATCCGCCTTCTTCCCTTTCCAGCTTTCACAACCAGACGTTGAAATGAGACATTTTACGGCACGGGCAAATCCTGACTTGGTGTTCAGTCCTGACCTTGGTATTCAGTGAGCATCAAGAGGCTTGAATACTGGACTCTATTAGTATGGCTGAAGAAATGGATTAAAATCGACAAAAGCGAAAATAAATCAGTTAAAGGTACCACTAGACATTTTTCCTCCCTCTTTCCTTCCTCTTCTTTTGATATAGAAAACCAAAACAGCAAGACTTCCAATCTCAAGCTAGCAGAAAGAGCAACAGCAGATTAAAATAAGCAAACAAAATCCTAGCAACACTGAATGCATGTTCTTTCTAAATCTCTGACATTTCTGAAAGCAGCAGAATTTTTATGGAAAGCCTGAAGGAAGGGGGGCTTTTCTTGCTTCGAAAAGGACCTGTTCCATGGATAGCACAGTTACAGCAATGACGATAGAGCCTCCATGTTCGGAATCACTCTACCGCTGATTACCAAATGTTGAGGGCAAACCACAGCGGAGAGCTGACCTCTTTCTGTCCACTTTGTGGCCACCGTCTCTTTGTCCGAGAACAGAATTCTGGACAAAACGGCTCATCTAAAAACGGGTCCTTTATCCAAGGGTTGTGGATAGGAAGAATCTTGGAAAATATTTGGAAAATGGCCAAAAATGTGTTTCTCAAGTGTCAAGAAACTTTGGGGAGAAGAATCCTAAACTGACGAGAATCTTTGCAGTCTGAGAGTATTCTGTGCAGAATTTGCATATGGTTGGTTTTGGAACAATAATGCCATTTTTCTGTGCAGCAAAATATTTCTGCACAGGAATTTTGAGCAGAAAAATAATATTGCCTGTGCAGAACTTCTGCACAGAGAAATAATATTTCCTGTAGCTGCCTGTTGTGCAGAGAAAACGCAGCTGGTTTTTGGCACAGAGAGTACCGTTTGCTGCACTGGTAATGCTGCGTTCTATGCAAAACAACCACAGGCCATTTTGTCGCGCGGGATAAATCTCCAGCCACAAATAGTCTTTGAAAACTGAACGGTTTTTGAAGACTTTCTCCCAGCGAGAAGAAAATTGCTAAAACTACTCATTGCTTCCTTGGAGAAATTAGCAAAGAATGGCATTGCTGCGAAGGAGAAGAAGGGAGAGGCAGAGCTGGGTGCCCAAGCTGCCTTCCCGACCTCCCTTGCTTCTCTGTGTGATGAGGTTGCAGCTGGGAACAGCCTGCCTCTGCCGTCCAATTTACACAGTTATGAATTCATAAAGCACACAAAGAGGAGCCAGTTACAAACACAGAGAAAGAAATCAGGCAATGCATTCACAGTGGTGCGTAACAGTGTTCTCTTTCGGTAGGAGATGGAGAACCGGTTGATTTCCAGGCTGAAGAAATGTTCTCATCCCGCTTTGGGAGAAAGGAGAAGCGTGAAGCCTGCGGAAGGAGTCAGAGCGGGGGCCACCAAGCTGAATTCCAGCTTGACTCAAGAAGGCAGAAGAGTTGGAATGGATTGGGACTAACTTGAGCGCAGGGGGACTCCTTGAAACAATTCTTATGCTCCTTTGGTGGATGGGGGCAACCCTTTGTTTTGTGAAAGCTCCTCATGTTTCCTCTTTGGTGCTGGCGGATTCTCATCCAAATGTGGACATGGTCACGTAGAATCATAGAGTTGGAAGAGACCACAATGGCTATCGAGTCCAATCCCCTGCATTGCAGGAATGCACACTCAAAGCAGCCCCAGCAAATGGCCATCCAGCCTCTGTTTAAAAGCATCCAAAGCAGGTGACTCCACCACACTCCGAGGCAGCGTATTACACTGTCAAATGGCTCTTACAGTCAGGAAGTTCTTCCAGAGGTTCAGGTAGAATCTCTTTTCTTGTAGTTTGAATCCATTGCTCCATGTACTAGTCTCTGGAGCAGCAGAAAACAAGCTTGCTCCATCTTCAACATGACATCCCTTCAAATATTTAAACTTGGCTGTTCTGTCACCTCTTAACCTTCTTTTTGTCAAGATAAACATACCTAGCTCCCTAACCTGCTGCTCATTCATGAAGCTTTCCAACTCCCAAAAGCCCCAGCCAGTATAGGCAACAGTCAAGGATTCTGGGAGTTAAAGTCAAAAAGGCTTGGATGCTCAATAGCTGTGAGCCGCTGTTTGCTTAGGCTTCTTGCCTTTCTCTGTAGCTCCTCAAAGTTGCCTCCTGTACAGACATTTTTGGATCCCTGCTGAGCTCGCCATGTCTTTGCATGTGGGAAGCAGAGACAGAGCAGGCCCAGAATGCATCCACACTGCTTTTTCTGACTTCCTCTCATTAATCTTCACAACAGCCTTGAGAGGTAGGCCACTCTCCTTCTCCCTTTTACAGGCAAGGGATGCTGGGTTCTTCCAAGTAGTCCAGTGAAATCACAGATAAAATTTTCCTGACTTCATCTTGTTTGTCTTCACAACAACTTTGTGAGATAGGCCACTACCCTTCCCTCTTTAAAAAGACCCCAAATTTCTCCAAACTGTCCAGTGAAATCACAGCTAAAATGGATTTTTCTGACTTCATCTCATTTTTCTTCACAGTGGCCCTGTGTGATAGACCTACCCTTCCCTGTTTTCCAGATGAGGGATCCCGGGTCTCTTAAAGCTGTTCTGCTAAATCACAGCTGAATTAGGATTTTTTTCTGACTTTGTCTCGCTTGTTTTCACAACGGCCTTCTGAGGTTGGCCACTGCTGTTCCCACTTTTGCAGAGAAGACGCCCTGGGTTGCTCCAGGCTGCCTGATGAAATTGCAGCTAAGACGGAGATTTGGGGCTTTGCTTTCGCAGAAGAATTTTACCCCCATTATCCCACCTTCTGAATCAGAAGCTGGCCTTCGTGTCACCCCGGCTGCCTGACTCACCACGGTTTCTTTGCCAAGCCTGCTCGCAATTTGTGTGGCAACGGTGCCTTTAATTCTCCATCAGCGGCTCGGATGCTCCCCTAGCATTTCCCCATCCCTCTGTTTCTCCGGCATAAAAAACAACTGTGGGTCAGGCGTGAAGTCAGGCGCTAAGTACATCCAGCCCATCTGCCTTATGCATTATACAGCAGGAACATAAGACAGAGGTGGGGGGGATTTTCCGACTTCCCTGAGGCAACGGGACTGCCTTTCCACCTGCCTTTCCACCATCTCCTTTTTTCCGACATAGCTGAGTCCTAAAATAAACATTTAAGCCCCGAGAAGCCCCATCTTTCTTCCTCCCCATTCTGTTTCTCTTTTCTCAGCAGTATTAATTTCTCTTGGAACGCAGGGAATTTTATTGCTGGCGCGGGCTGAAGGACGGTCGCTTTGGCCATTCTCTTTCCACCGGCAGCTTGTCAGGTGCTTTATGGGAGCTCCAGAGCCTGAAACGGATCGCCCCGCCAGTGCCTAAGAAAACACAAAGCGCCCTGCCGGAGAGGCCTATCTAGTCCAGCGTTCTGTTTCGCCAGAGGCAACGCGGTTGCCTACGGGAAAACCGCCGGCAGCAGTGGGGATGTACACAACCGCACCCTCCGGTAGGCATCCTCTTGGTGATACACAACTATAAAACGCTGAGTTGCTCGTCCAGAGTCACCCCAGGCCCCGAGGCTTTCCTGGGCAAAACTTGAGACCTAGGGGCCACGGCCTCTGCTAATGGCATTAAGGGTTATCCATTGAGTGCCAACCGCAGTGGCCGGTGGCTTGTCAATCTGACATGCACGCTCACAGGAAAGGTTCCTGTTTGGCAGTCGTAGAATCCTAGAGTTGGAAGAGACCCCGACGGCCATCCTGTTCAACCCCCTTCTGCCATCCAGGAAGAGACCACCAAAGCCCTCCCTTTGGCAGACGGCCGTCCAGCCTCTGCTTAAATACCTCCAAAGAAGGAGGAGACTCCACCGCACTCCACGGAGGCAGCAGCGGATTCCGCTGTCGAGTTGCTCTTACCTTCAGGAAGCCGTGACTAACATTTAGGTGGAATCTCTTTTCCTGAAGTTTGAAGCCACGGCCTCAGCGGTGAGGTGGCATATTCTGCTTTCTCCCAAAATGGAGACTCAAAGCAGCTCACTTCAAAAGAACAATACAATTAAAAATATACTAAAAGTGAACACTAAAATAGAATTAAGCAACAGTCAGTCCTCCACGTTTGCAGATTTCACTTTTGCATATTTGATTATTCACAGATTATTTGCTGTCCCCTCTGCTGCCTCCCTAGGACATTTTTAATAGGGACTGCAAGCCTCGTGAGACTGGAAAACTGCAAATGAGGCTTGTAAGTCCCTCTTGAAAATGGTGTGGGGCGGCAGCGGAGGTGGCCGCGAGCCCCGCCAGCCCCCCACTTCTGCCTTGGGAAGGAACCCCAATGCCTCGGAGGAATCCACTGTGGGTTGAATAGGGTGATCATACTTTTCGTGTGTTAAATATGGTTTGGGAGGGCCGAGAGTTATTCACGGTTTTTCCACTTTCATGAGGGTCCTGTGCCCCCAACCCTAGTGAATGTGGAGGGGTGACTGTATTTAGAATACTCAGTTACATCTCAGTAAGAGAATAAAATGCAATTTAAAAAGATTAAAAAAAACTTCAGAACAATATTTAATAAAATCCAGAACCCCCTAGCCTGTTCTTTAAAAACTTTCTGTTTCAGAAGTTTGTCTGAATAAAAAGATTTTAGTCTGCAGAGGAAAGGACAAGGAGAGGGCCATTGTGGTCTCTCTGAGAAGGGAGTTCTAGAGTCCAGGGGCAGCCACTGAGTTTGTCTTTGCTTTCCTTCAAGGCTGAGAGAGTGTGACTTGCCTGAGGTCCCCAGCAGTGTTCCACGGCTGAGCGGGAATTCGAACCTTGCTCCCCAGAGTCGTTGTCCAGTGCTCAAACCACTACACCACTCTGGCTCAGCTTTAAATCGTGGAATAGATTTTCTCCTGAGAGCTTTTAAAGAAGATCGATTTAAATAACATCCCCCCTCAAAAGAAATCTATGGCTGGAGTCCTGTCAGTGACCACCGGGAACAGGCCCGGTGAATCAATTGCTGAATGGACAGCCAACACGTAGATAAAACCCATTGATTCTTTGGGTCTACTCGAGTCAGGATTAAGAATAAGACTTCTTGCCGATTGCCTGAAGGGTCCTGACAGGCAGAAAAACGATTAATGAAGACTTCAAGTAAATAAATTAATGCGTTTCGCAAAAGCAGCATCAACACAGCTCCAAAACGAGACCGTTCCCGCCCGCAGGCTTACCATCAAAGAGAGACAATACAAATGCAAAAGGGGCAAAGGAAAGCGAGCAAATTTGGGGTGCCTGTTCTTGATGTGCCAAAAGCTCGTCCAATCAGTCTTATCCGGTTGAGCGTGTCTCCTTGGCTGACATCCTGTGAGCGACATAGGCAGGCGTAAGCGGCCCTACACGTTCGGGGGGAGTTGTTTGCTACGGCACAGCAGATGTATTCTGCTGACAGCAGCAGAGAGGGAGTTGCTCGCAAAGCAGCGCTGTGCCTTGTGGCTTCAGAGTGTGCGTTGCTCAACACACATGGTGCAAGGGCACCCAGTCACCGACCTGTGTTGAGCAAGGTGCAGCCTCGGGAGGGCCACCCGAGTCCTAGTCCAGGGTGTTAACTGTTGGAAAGTTCCAGCATTCTCTCTCTCCCCGCCCTTTGTTTTAGGGCGAGTGGGACTTAGGCCATTTCCACACTAGACTGTTATAGCGCTATGATTCCACTTTCAGCATCCTATGGAATCCTGGGGTTTGTAGTTTAGAGAGGGGCTGGCCCCAGGATTCCATAGGATGTTGAAAGTGGAATCATAGCGCTAGAACAGCCTAGTGCGGAAATGCCCATAGATAGCATAGAGTTTTGCCTGCCAAAGCCTTCTGTTTTCTCACCTAAAGTCTCAACCCTTGCTCTTGTGTCATTTAAATGCATGATTATAAATATCTTTGGGGTTCAGATGGCCAGATCGCGTGACCCAGTACAGTTCCTAGGGTCCTCTGTCTTATAAAAGACCCCCCTTCTCAGATCTCTCTCTTCTTCTCCATTTTTGCTTCTTCTTCCTTCTCTCCAGCCATGGTTCACATCTCCATCAAGAAGATGGTGAGTTAAGGATGAAGCTACTATCTTACCTAATCTATTCATTAGCTAGTGAGGATGTAGGCTCCCCAATGCATATGTAAATGTAAAAGCCATTAGTAAACTTTCCTAAGTTTGTAACCTGAAACTGCCTGCCTTATTTTGTGTTTTTTTGGGGGTCAGTTTCATTTCAGGGAAGCCACACAGAAATTTGGCTATGTTTTTTCTGCTACTCTGCTAAAAGAAGACTGATTCCTAACAGTTTCAGCTTTCATAGAATTTTCCACAAAGGGCTAACTTCCTAATTTACAACATTAACTGGGCTTGACAACAGAAAACACAGAACTTCCTTTGAGAACCGTTGCTGCTGCTGTTGATTTTAAACACAGATGTGCACATTTTAAGAATCAAATCTTAATCACCGCTGAGAACCGACATCACAGCCTGCATTTTGTAAGTTTCTGAATCTGCAGCTAAGTTGCAAAGTGCAATGAAGCTCTGATAATTAATTGTGAAGATGGGCACTTGTGATGGGCACTTTTAAATGGCACTGAGTGCTCTTGTTTTGCTCCAGTACTTCCCAGTTGGTGTCTCAGTGCATATCAGGGAGCCTGCTGGTGTGCATCCATGCCCATTGTGCATTGGGTTGGGGCACATCAGTCACTCCCCTGGCAACGGACGCTGATAAATCATCATGTCACATAGTGGCCTTTAGGTCAATATGGACATTGCAAAGCCCCTCAGATCACTGTTGTATACACGTAAAGCCACCTATGAAGACGTAGGCTCCGAGAGAAGGCCAGCTGAGAAAAATAAATAATCAAGCATGTCCCCCCCTTCGATATTAAATGCAAACAAGTGGAGAAAGCAATAACCAGGGGCCTGAAAGAGCAATCCACACCACAGGCAAAAGCTTGCAAAACAAGCATTCCAGCAAGTCATAACCCAGCTTAGGGGATGGGTTCATAATCCGACCTGCCCCCAGCCTCCGGGGAATGGAGAGACCTTTTCTTTCTGGCCAGCTGGAGGGGAAAAGTCCACAGGCCTTAACAAGCTGCCCTGAGTCTTTGCACCAAACATGACTTTCAAAGAGAGCACCGCCCCCCCGACTCTGGGCCCGCTCCCCATCACTGTCACACACACAGCTGCCTAGCCATCTCCGGCTCAATTAAAATCAGCTAAATCGAGAGCATTAACTACTCGGAGCTGAGGCAGGTGAAGGTTTCTGCCATCCTACCTGCTCTGGGGATAACTGGGAACATGTGGAGTTCAATTAAAAACAGAAAGCCTAAAACTTGTTTTTCTCGTTAGACAGGGATGTCACGGATATATTTTTGTAACAAAAAGGATTGAAGACATCTCTGGCTTTCTAGGAGAGAAGGGTGCATGTGGGACAGCAGGCAGAAATGCAACAGGGGCCATTTCTGCATTAGACCGTTATAGTGCTATTATTCCACTTTCAACATCCTATGGAATCCTGGGGTTTTGTAGTTTAGGGAGGGGCCTCAAAGGCCACCGTTCACCACCCACATCCTCAGAGCCCCCTTCCTAAGCTGCAAACCCCGGGATTCCACAGGATGTTGAAAGTGGAATAATAGCCCTATAACGGTCTAGTACAGAAATGGCTAGGGAAAGTGTTTTCTACCTCTGTCTGAAGGCGGAGAAAACTTTCCCCTGGGGATTTTCTGCCTGTCACTCAGCTGCTGAAGATGCATGTGCTCTGGGGGTCAGGGATAAGGGAGTTGAGGGGACACCATGATGTGTGGCCGGGGGTGATAGTGGTCAGAGTGGTGCTCTGGAAGAAGCAGGTTCAAGTCACCACTGAGTCACAACGCTCACTGGCCGAACTCGGGCTCGGCATTTTTCTTTCACCCTGGCCTGCCTTGCAGGGTCGCTGTGAGGGTCAAGTGAGTAGGAGAGCCATGTGATCAGCTGGAGCTCATTGAAGGAAAGGCAGGGTGCAAATGTAAACTATAAAATCTAACAGGAATACGGAGGAAAAAAACTGCCAAAAACTGGTTTAAGCTTTCTAGTTACTCTGGATTTGTGGGAGTTTGTGTCATGGGCCAGGAGTCAGCATCCCCTGGTGAACAGCAGCCTCAGAGGAGGATGAGCAAACACAAGCGCACCGGGAACTAGTAAGGCTGAGATGAGAGCCAGCTGGCTCCAGCCTTCGTAAGGAAGGCGGAGGGTGGTGGCGGCCCAATGCCAGAAACAAGTTGTGTGTTTGCTGGCCCTTGCCTCTGCATGCTATGGACTCCCCACTTGCTCTCTGCCTTGATTCTTTGACCGTCGCACTGTCTGAACTTGTCGCCTGCTGGATTCCTGAACTCTTAGACCAACTCTTGACTATGTTTCTGCTCCACCCTGAACAAGCAAGCTGCTAAGCTGTCTCAGTTTGTCTGTCCAGTGGCCTCCTGCTAGCCTTGCACTCTGTTGCCTGGCACTGGACAGCTGGCACCTGCGACACTTTGGTCAGATAAGAGTGCTGGTGAGCCTATTTCTGGTTTATAGCACTAAAGATCTGGAGAGGGTGAGAAGTGCTCTGGATACATCTTTGATGTGTGTCTTCTTCTGCTAACTACAGCATCAACTGGCTTCCATATCAGCTGGTCTTGATTGACTTAGACTGCAATTCCCGTCATGCATGGGGATGATGGTACTTTCAGGAGACAGAGATAGCTTGTTTTCTGCTGCTTCAGTAACTAGAATATGAAACGATGGATGCAAATTGCAAGAAAAGAGATTCCACCTCAACATCAGCAAGAAATTCTTGACTGTGGGAACGGTCCAAGAGTAAAATAGCCAGCCTCAGATGGACGGGCTCTCCATTTTTGGAGGTTTTTAAACAGAGGTTGGACGGGCCATTTTCAGAAGTGCGGTAGTTCTGTATGCCTGTATGGTGGTGGAGTTGCACTAAATGATCTTTAGGTTCCCTTCAAACTCTTTGATTCTGTGATTCTCTGTAGTCAAGATATCCAGAAGATATCAGGTTGGAAGAAGGAAAAAAAAAGATGTTCTTTAGTGATGAATGCCATCCAAACTCTCTGGCCTGGCTGATACATTAGGCTGACTGACTGGAAGAGCACTCAAGCGATCGACAGCTGTGTTCCTAGCCGCACAGATGCACGGCACCCTCCCAGCCCTTGCCAGCTGATCCCGCTGGCAAAATGCATTCTGCTTGTAAAGCGGACATCTCACAGGTGCATGCAAGGTGCGTCCTGGAGACGGGAGAGAGGGAAACGTCTGTTGCGGTGAATTGCCAAGTAGGGCCACCTGTTAGCCTTGGTTTCACCTATTTTGGTGGAAGAAAAGGAATATTGTTTAAAAAGACCGTTCCTGAAGCAAAGGTGGAAGTATTTACATGGCTATAGCAAGGAGACAGATAGAGACTCACCTGCTCAAATCTAGCATCCAGATTCTGGTCTCTTCCTCTGAATTAGACTGGAGCTTCCTTGAACACAAATGAATTGGAGAACTTGCAAAATCTTGTTGCTGCTATTTCATCTCATGAGCATCCAACAGAAGAAAAGAGAAAAGCAGAGTGTAAATATTTGGCAACACACACACACACACACACACACACACACACACGCTTCTCTGGCTCTCTCCTTAGCTGTACAGATCTTACCACTGGCATCCTGTTCAGAAGTTACAATATTACAGGCTGGATTTACAGTATCGTAAGTGCCAGGGATTCACATTTACAATCATGAATAATCAAATGGGATCCCCAAAACCTGCCTTTGCCAGCAGGCAAAGCTTCTACCGATTCATTTCCAAACCCTGTGGAGAGCCCCCCAAAGTTGCAAGATCGTGACCGGACCTACATAGAACCTCAAACCACCAAATATCTCTGTTTTAATCAAATTGCTTCTCAAAATGTTGACAGGAAGTGATGCAAACCACTTCCGGTCACCATTTTGGGAAGGGCTCAGATAAAGATACGGGTATTGGCAAGCACTCTCAGGGAGTGTGGTCTGTGGGAGTATTGCAGTGGGGCAGAGGAGCTGGCCCCTGGCCCATTCCTGATGTAGGATCTTGGGTGGGTTGGTTATTGACCACTCTTAGCCAAGATATTGCTGCTCATTGTGAGGGGTCATGCAGGAGAGCTTCTCCATGGACGCCGTTCCTTGTTAGTTAATGGAGAAGCAGAAGTGCCATGAGGATTTTCCACAAAGGCTGGTAAGGTTAGGATTGTCCTCTTCATTAAAAGAAGCAGTTCTGGGACCTTCTCCCCCATCTCAGTTTGTAAACTGGTGCTTGCGCCGTTTAAGCAGAAGACGGAAGGAAGGAACAGACATTTTTCTGTGCAGTTTAATCTGGCGAGACTAATCGACTCCACAGGCCTCACTATAAGATATGTGATGGAGAGGAAGAATTAACACTCAGTGGGCAGAATCCGGTTAGCAGCTTATGTGGGCGCTTATGTGTCTCTTTATTAGACAGAGGGCAGGGCAGCTATTCTCTTGCCCCTTTGTGCCCCTGCCAAAATGGCCCACTCCACAGCTGTCAAGGCTCCTGTTGCAACTCTTTATTGGTGGGGTGGGGAAGGAAGTGGGAGGGAGGAAGAAGTGGCTGGTCTTGGTTAGGAGGGGAAAGAAAAGCACGGTGCATTCCACCTGGAAGCACGCCCTCATTTCTCCCCCCCATGAGCCCAGGCCAGCTGCAGCTACCTCCCCTGAAATGCTTTCCCACTCCCCCTTGGTAAGGAGCAGCCGCTGTAGCCCCTCGTGGCCTTAACAGCTAACAGGACAATGGGGAGAACACAGGTACAAGTGGAATGTTCCACTGTGCCTGCCTAAAGTAGGAACTCGACCAGTAAGTCCTAGTCATGGGCTGTTGCATAGATAAAAGCTCTTCGCTCTGCACCTATTTCTAACTAAATGTTAGGCATACATTCTTTGAAGCAATCTAGGACTGGCTGCAGCATTTTGCTTTTGCCCGAGCCTCTTGGGAAGGGCAAGATTCTGTCCCTTCCTCTCCTCTCCTCTCCTGACCATTGAGTTAACTCCTTCTGCATTTTAAACTCAGTTTGCAGCAATTGAAATAAGCTCAGGACAAAGGGGGAAACTGGGAAGAGGAGAGAGAAATTGGAGCATTTTAAAAGCAGCTCAAAAGGTGAGAAAACACAGGGTGAAATCAGGCTTGTCCTTGCCAAATTGGGACAGTGGTGGGTATGCTATTGTTTTATTTTTCTGCTTGAACTGGGGAGAGGTGTTCAAGAGATTCTATTGCTTCCTGTGCCCAAAAAGTTGCTGGTTTTTGTTTTTGTTTTGTTTTTTGCATCTGGCTTGGGTGAAGGAGGCGCTACATGGCCCCCTTGCTTCAGGCAGCAAAATGTCTGGGGATGGCCCCCTGCCCTGCAGTGAGCTTCAGGGTCATGTTCCCCATTTCCCCCCAGCTGGGGGATTTTTAAAGGACAGGTTCTCTGTTGAGAACTGGATCTCTTTGACGCCCTTCCTTCTCTTCTTCCTTTGCCACCGTTTTAATTCGGCGATGAGGCAATTGACCAGATGTGTACCTTGTTAGCGTTCTTGTATTACTCATGAAGAAGAACAGCTTTACTAATAATGCAGGGTATTTCCCTCCCTTCCCCTCCACCCCTCGTCAGCCTGGCTCGACATCCCACCTCCGCCTTCCCTTTCTGGGCCTTGTAACCGCTTGAAAAATACCCGCCGCGTGCCAGGCGTTTTATCTCCTCCATTCATAACCATAAGCGGCGTCTCTCTATCTCCGTGTCAGTTCTGTTTTCCTCCGGCTCATGCATATGCATGGCTTTTTTTCGAAAGGTCTTTCCATTCTTCTCAACCTGGGCCGCTTATTAGCTCACACAAGAAGACAACTCACAGGAAACCCCCGGCGTGCAGCTTGCCTTACAGGCTGCTCTCGCCTGGAGAGCGGAAAAGCTGCGCTCGCAACAGAGCCAAGGAGGAGAGCCTGGCTGCCTGAGGACACTGGAAGGGGCTGGCGCGCAGGGCTGCGCTGCCGACGGGCAGCTGATGCAGTTGCTCCAGGCCTCTCGCTGGCTGCCTAGGAACCCAGCACAGGATGGGAAAGGTGTCGAACGAGGATGTAGCTCTTCAATTGTTTCATCGTTCCAAGAGAGGACAAATAACTTCTGTTATTTTCTCCCCACTGTGGGGGAACATGAAGATATCTGCACAATTTTGACACAGTATCTGTGCCTCCTGAAGTGGTTCTGGAAATTATTCTATGCAAAGAAAATGCACAGGGTGGGTTGAAGTGTGTATACAATGGGGTTTTGTGAAAGCAAACTATTTTTTTTTTGTGTCTATTCTCCCCCCACGCTGTTTTCAGACTCATAATCTCACCTATATTTTTGGAAACATAAAGCTTGTATTGTTGGAGTCACTTTCTTCGGAGGTTTTTGAAGAGAGGCTGGATGGCTGTTTGCTGGGGTGCTTTGAGTGTGTGTTTCTGCACAGCAGAATGGAGTTACTCAACAAGATGGAGTGCCTCTGTTTCTTCCCAATCTGTAGTTGCTTCTTGGACTCTGTCTCTGCCACTGTCATGACATGAAGGAGAATGGAGCAGCCCTGTTTTCTGCGGCTCCAGAGAATAGGACATGGAGCAATGGATTCCAATTTCAGGAAAAGAGATTCCATCTAAACATTTGGAAGAACTTCCTGATGGTAAGAGCGGTTCAACAGTGGAATTTGCTGCCTGGGTGTGTGGTGAAGTCCCCTTCTCTGGAAGTTTTTAAACAGAGGCTGGATGGCCATCTGTTGGGAATGCTTTGACGGTGTATTCCTGCGTGGCTGAATGGGGTTGGACTCAGTGGCTGTTGTGGTCTCTTCCAGCTCTATGACTGTAACGATTCTATGAATCCTACAAAGAATGGATAACCAATGAAGAGATATCAAAAGTGGGGTAACATGAGCAAAAGGATGTGCCCAAAAGACAACCTTAGCAGCAAAATGTCGAATGATTCTAAACGCTTCAGGCAGAAAATGCCTCCTTGCTTTTAGACCCAGCTCAGTTGCAGAAGCCTTTAAAAGAGCTCTCCAAGTGCTGAAATGTAGGTATCTTCCTGCCAACATTGATTCAGCACCTTGGAAGAGCTCCTTTAACCTGGGGTGGATTCATCCTTCCGCTGACGTGCAAACCTCCAGTGCTACTTTGCGGGTGATGCCCTAGCAATGGTGATGCCGTGGGGCCATTCAAACTGGGACCCAGCCCTGCCCAAACACCCCAGCCCCGGAGACTGGGACTCTCGCTGCTTCGGAGCCAGATTCCCAACTTGACCATTGACGACGGGGTTCTGGGATTTGTAATCTACCAGAGTCGCTTTTCCAAGTGGGGCACATGGATACAAACACCCCTGCCAAAGGCCTACTGGGGGCAAGCTGTTGTGGTGGGATCTCCCTCCTGGGTTCTTCTTTAGGTAGTCTGGTATCAAATACAACCGCTCCTCTTTATACTCCACTCGCAAGCTTCCCAGAAGAGGCACCATGTTGACTGCTGTGGGGAGCAGGATGCTGGACAAGACGGACCTTCCTTGATCAGATCCCTCAGGGCTTTCCCTGGCTCTGCACGGATTCTGGCCACCTCAGGGCAGGCTTTCCCAGCGCGCTTCTCCCATACATTCTGTACTACAGTCCCCATCACTCACAGACAGTACCAGGCATGCTGAGACGTGTAGGATGGCTGCAAAATGCCAGTGTTGTTCATCCAGCCCGGTCAACTTGGAAGGCGTTGTGGCATCGCTTGCTCTCAGATGAAGGCAAACACCCCTCAGGCCATCTTCTCCCCTGCCTTATTTTTTCAAGTTCCCTCGTCGTCCCGGCCAATAATAGGATTGTTAGCTCTAGCACTCTGGCGAGAGGCTGGGGCATTGCCTCCTCATCAACCCTAATGGCTCCTGGGCCATTTGCAGTGACTGCCAAGGGACCAGGCGAGCGGCTGGATTGCTAGCTTTGGAGACGGCTCCCTCCCCCCCCCCACCTTAAACAAAGGCTGCGGGACCCCCTGGGTTCCTTTGGCTCAGCACGGCAACGCCGTGAAAACAAATAAATGAATCATACGGAAAACAATCCTTCCGCCTCCTCCGGAGAGGCCTTGTAAGAGCTGAACGAGTGCGTATTGCAGGAATCTAGGTCAGGCGCTTGCCTCCCATTTGGCAGGAAATGTTTGGGAAGCAACGCTTTCCTTCTGTGGGAATAGCGTTTTGGGTGGGTTTTTTGTTTTTGTTTTTGTATTGGGCTCATCCCAGAGTGAAAAGCGAGAAGATGGCGTGGCGAGGAGGAGGGCAAAATGATCAGTCGCATCTCAGCCAGACGGATGGAGGATGTGAGAGTTAAAAGGGTGCTCCTGAGCACATGCAGAATGCCTCTTCACTCTCTGGTTATACGTGGCCAAGCTGTAGATCAGAGATACTGGGGGAGGAGGGTTTCCAGATATGAAGGTATGACTTGGCTTCATCCCTTCCCGCTTCTGGGGATTATTTTGCCCATCTCAGATTCATTCTGCATATTTTATAGGCTCATGTGGTATAGCTCTCTTGGGATCGTACCACTGCATCCCACGGGGGAGAGGGGGAAGGAGAGCTTCCCGAATGCTCCTCATGAAACTCATGAAAATCCTCCCTTATTTCATTCTCACATGCAAAAGAAAAAAACACTACATTTTTTCTCCTTATCTATAAAATATTGCCTTGAATCGTGTTGGTAACATACCTGTACGTAACCTGGAGTTATATGCACTCTTCTCTTTTTAAGTTCCTTACAAAAGTTCCTCATGGTGTAAGATGCCAGCACATTCAGTGATTAGTTCTCTTTTGGTTGGATGTCTTACATTTTGTATTACAAAAAATCTTTGGTATTTGCTAGATGGACCTGATCTTTTAAATTATATCCCTGCAACGTGGACTTTAACTGGGGGTCAACATTGTTGGATTCTGCATGCTCATTCTGTTGCAAAAAAAGATGTATAGACCTGCAATCTGGACACTTATGCATGGTTTCTGCAAAGACCACCCCGTGCATGCTTGAAACTGGGTGCCTTCAGAAGTGTTTCCCACATTTGAAAAAAAGGGATGACTTTTGGAAACAAATGAACCTTGGGCTCGGCCTGTGAGAACTGATCCATGTTTTGATCCACTAGGTCTATGTTGCAAGATCATTGCACTGCTCCCTTGCCATTCAATCACCCCACAGAGCAGGAAATCTCACAAGGCCATGCTGACATAAACACAGCTGTCACATGAAAATGCACCAGGAAGCCTCCTCCAGCACAAACAGAAGTCGCTGGGGTGCACGGATGACCCGGTTGCATCAAATACAGGCATCAAAAAGCAGGAGCTGCGATGGAAGTGGTGGCAGTAGAAGGCCAGGCCCCAGAAGGAAATGGTATTCAGGTCTGAGGACCTCCATGGCCCTCCAGCTGTTGCTGGATCGCAGCTCCCATCAGCCTTCACTGTTATTTGTGCTGTCTAGCAGTTCTGGTTGCCCTGTCTTGTGTCACTGCAGCTTGTTGTGTGCTGTCAGGTTGTTTCAAGGTAGACATATTGGCAAGATTTGTTCGGAGAGGGTTTGCCCTTGCCTTCCTCTGAGGCTGAGAGAGTGGGACTTGCCCAAGTTTACCCAGTGGGTTTCCACGGCTGAGTAGGGATTCTAACTGTGGTTTTCCAGAGTCTTAGGGCCTTTCCAACTACACTGCTATAGTGCTGTTATTCCGCTTTCAACCTCCTGTGGAATTCTGGGGTTTGTAGTTTCCTGAGGCCAAAGAGCTCTCTGGCTGAGAATCCTAGCGGCCCCTCCCTAAACTGCAAACTCCCTAAACGGCAAATATTGAAAGTGGAATAATATCACTTTAACTGTGTAGTGCGGAAAGGCTCCTAGTCTAATACTCAGCCCACTATTGGCTCCCCAATTGCAGGGGTCTACTGTCCAATTCTTGAGGTCTGAGGGGGTGACCTCGAAAGTGACGCTATCCTAGGATTGCTTTCTGAACCAGGTAGCAAGACCATCAAAGGAGCTCGGTAGCCCTGGCTACGCTGCCTTGGCTCCCAGCCTGGTGCAAGGGAATGTTAAGCTGATGTGACGGCTACATGTCTGCTCCTCACCTTTAAATATGGAGCAGGAAGGGGGATGCAATTAATTTAAAAGAGCAGGTGTCAAACAAGAAAGGGGCCTATGGATGCTCAGGTGGAGAGACGCCTCTGATCCAGCCAGCCTTTCCAGAGCCCCTTGGCTGAAATTGACATTTGGTGGGATTATTCCCTTTGGTCTCTTTCTCTTTTTCTCTCTCTCAGAGTGTCAGGGAAAAACACAACCATAAAAATGATTAATAGCTTGAAATATGCATGACTTCCAGATAATAAGAATCGGCTAAACAGATGCCCCGGTTTTCAAAGGGTAGACAGACGAGGAAAGTTAATCTCAATAGGACAATTTGCTTTGTGCAAATCTTTGTATGTGGGACTCCATCCGGGTAGATGCTGGTTGAACTGGCCATGAATTGAGAGGCTCAGCATTTGTGTCCTCAAAATATAATCAAGTGTCTAGTCCTCATAACCACCCCTAGGTGCTAGGGAGAAGGACTGCGAAGAACAGCTGACCATTCTCCAACATTTGACAAAAGAGGAGTTTTCCAACAGTAGGGATTATAGGAGTCTCCATTGTTTCAGATGGTTTCTGCACGGAATTTGACCACACTAAAGCACACGGCAAAATTTTTGGTCCAAAAAATGTGTATGATTTTCTGCACAGGAAAATCATGTTCGCTGCACACAAAAGTCTGTGTGGGAGGGTGTTGCAAAGAGGAATTTTTGAACAATGAATAGTTCTTAAAAACTGTGCTTTTTTTTTTTTTGCAGTGGGCAGAAAATTGATCAAATTACTTTCATCACCTTTGAGAAAGAAATTAACAAAGGTTTGCAAATCTGCTGGAGATTTCTCCTTCTCCTCCTGCTCCTTGCTTTGTTGTGTACCTTCAGGTCAGTTCCAACTAATGGCAACCGTAAGGTGAACTTATCACAGGGTTTACCTGGCAAGATTTGTTCAGGGGGAGATTTGCCCTTGCCTTCTGCTGAGGCTGAGAGAGCGTGACTTGCCCAAGACTACTGTATGGGTTGTCTCCAGATTTGGAGGCAGTATGCAAGGGAGGAAGGGAGGGAAGTCCCTGTCTTCTGCATTCTTACAGCTGCATGAGAAATGGCTGCAACTGAGCAACTGAGCTCAGTTGCAGCCATTTCTCATGCTGCTGTAAGAATGCAGAAGACATCTGGTGCTTTAGTGTCCATGGGCAGGCTTTGCTCCCCAAGCCAGCGTGCTCTGTCAAAATGAGTCAAAATTGCACTGCACTTCACTGTTTTCAAATCTCAACTTTTACTTAAAACTGCAAAACAGGAAAAAAACAAAAACAAAACTCTGCTGCAACCCTATCTAATGTCTGTACGTCTTGTACACACATGTACGCCCACACATCTGTCCCAGACTTTATTCTTTTAAATTACCCAGCCTTTTTTTTTTTAAAGAAAACAGTGAAGTGGGTTCCTAGCCATCTAGAGAAGACTGGGAGCAGCAAGCAGATGTGGAATTAATTTCCTCATTCAAAGCAAGCACCTGACTTCTATGAAATGGCTAGCCGCTAAATGTTTTAAGCTTTCTGGAGGTCAGGTTGAGGGTCTGAGAAGCGATGAAGCGGTGAGCAAAGCTTCCCCAGAGCTTGTTGCTCTCTGGAGGAGTCTGCTGTTTGCTGCTTAGAGTTTTAGGGCTGTGCTACTTCCCTGGGGTTTCACGGGTAATGGGATCAGCGAGGAGGTTTCACGGAAGCAAGGCTTGGAAATGTAACTTTCTTTGGGCTACTACTCTTAGCCAATGTTGTGCCATACTTGAAGGATGCCATGAAGGCTATACACAATGTCCTTTGTCTCCTCCTACTGTTATCATGAAGGTCAAGTTGTTGCTTTGTCCAAGACTGCCCAGCAAGGGGGATTTGAACCTGACACTCCCTTGTCCAGTGATGTAGACTCGAGTTGATTGACTCGGGCTCAAGTCAGACTTAAGTTGCTTCAGTGACTCGACTCGGCAATAAATGATGCGCTGACTCAACTTGAGACTTGTATATTTGTAGCCACTGACTTGCTGCCCTTAGTTCAGCAACGTAAAACATTCATCCAGAAACCTTACAACTCTGAACAATGGTTCCATCTCTTTTTGCCTACCGGTTCCATGACAGTCTCTCTCAAGCCCAAAGTATGGGCGCATTTCTCAGAGGGGAGCAGCAAACGGGTCAGGCAAGGGGCTTGAGGTCTGCCCAGCAGCCTCTCCCTTCCGCATATCGGAGGAGCCTTCTAAAACTTTTCCTAAGAGCAGAAGGCAAGACTGCCCGCTAGAGCACAGGGCACACTTCTCGGGGGGAACAGTAAATGTGTTAGGCAACAGGCTTGAAGAGGAAGGGTCCTTCCTTCTAAAGCTTCTGAAGCTTCAGTAATAGGGAGTAAGAAGGATCCTATTCCTCACTTCTGAAAAATCCCTTAGCTTCGGAAATGGGAAATAAGACGGATCCTATTCCCCGCTTCCGAAGCTGTGGATTCTTTTACACCCATTGACACAAAAGCCTCCAGCGTTGGGAAGGGGGAGTAAGAAAGATCCTGTTCCCCACTTCCAAAGCTGCAAGTGGCAAGACTGCAAACGTGGAGGGCCAACTCTGCTTAAATGGTTAAAACTGACTTTATCCGACTCCTGTCCAGAAATTCTGGAATATAGGCTGGGATGTAAAGTTGGCGCCCAGACTTGAGCCTTGACTCGAGCCTTGGAGTAAAAGACTTAAATACCTCGCTGCCCTTGTCCAACTGATGCTACCCAGACAGAGGCCATTTCCGCAGTAGCCTGTTATAGCGCGATGATTCCGCTTTCGACCTCCTCTGGAATCCTGGGGTTTGCAGTTTCGGGAGGGGCCGGCCGGCCCCTCCCGAAACTGCAAACCCCAGGATTCCAGAGGGGGTCGAAAGCGGAATCATCGCGCTATAACAGGCTGCTGCGGAAATGGCCAAAGAGGAGATGGGAGAAGGGGTCTGCTGGAACAGGCAGTGGCTTTCAAGGAGCTATCCTGGGTGCTGAGCCTAGCTTGGTGATAAGCCTCAGAACCTTGGGCAGCAACTCTAAGGTCGTGGATATGGCTGAGAATGGACTCACCGCTCCCTTCCCTGACATAGAAACCTGTGGCTTGCCCGGGAGCCTTGGGTTCCCGCACTAGCGCATTTCTTGCCTTGGGGCAGGAACACAGAGAAGCCATGTTATGTTGAACGGTAGTGGCAGAGTACACAGACTAGTCATCAAAGGCGAGCGCCCACTGGGAGACGGGGAAGTGCTTGCAGGCATTCCTGGAACACACCCAAACGGGGGGGGGGCGAAATTCCTGACAGGTGTGCATGGTTTCAGATACATCTGGCACCAGATCGGAAGAATCCGGAGATGAGAGGAAATGAGGAGATTAATGCTCCCTTCTGATTTCCCTCTTTCTGAGTAGGACTCGTGCAAGGGAGCCTCGTGGGCACGGCACCCTTGGCTCAGACTTATGCCAAATGAGGCGATATGGGGTCCCTCAGATTCGAAGCCGGCCTGATTGGACATTGAAGTGGGAGTTGTTGGCAGCACCATTCTCTTTGATCTGCCCCCCCGCCCAAGTTCTAATGGTGAGGGTGCATCTTCCTCTTTCAAGGTGTGATCCGGCTGTGGTCCAGTTTGGATATGAAGGTGCTAGGGCAAGGGTGGAAAAAGAGCGGCATGTGGGCCACACGGGGCCCCTGCTGGTTTTGTGGCCCTCAGAGCTCCCCAGCTTTTCAATTACTTGCCTCAAACGCCTGCCAACACTCCCTAGACTTTTAAAGTCCCCGGGAAGCCCAAATGTTCCATGTCCTTGAGCTCAGGTCTTATATCTTTCCCCTCCTGTAGAGGAAAGGCTGTGGCAAAGGGAGCCCTGCCGTTTGTTTGGTGGGGAATGACTGGATACAGAAAGATCTAATTGGCTAGCCCATTTCGGTTTGGGTAAATAGGCGCGGAAGGAGATTCATCCCCTTGAAAATTCTTTCCAGCTCTAATTTTGGAGGACTCGGGGGCTTGCGATTGGCTGGCTGCCATTGCGCTACGTGGAGATAACTGCTCTCATTAGGGGATGACTTTGCCGAGGCTGATTAACTCATTAGCAGACTCAATGTAGACTTGGGTTCTTCCTTGACGTTGTCTCTTCTCGACGAGGCCAAATGAGCCAAACGTGGAAGACTGTTGACATCAATGTTGTTCGGAGAAATCAAATTAATTGAGGGCAGGGATCATGAAAATATGTTTAAACTGTTAAATGCAAAGTGAAGGAGGTATGTGTGTGTATGTGCATGCGCGTGTGTGAATCAGGGAAGAGGATGCTGGAAGATTCTCCAACTTCTGTAATCTCACTGCAATCAGGGGAGACAGAAGCAGGCAATTTCCTCATCACTCCTCAATTCCTTTTTCCCCAAAACCTTGGTGTCACACCTATAGAGAACCTCATAAACCGTTATAACCATCCAGTGACACGACCCCTCTAGTTTTGAAGGAGAAAAGTCCCCGCGGCCGTGTTGGAATGAATCAGGAGACCTTTCTGGTAGGCCGACAATTCAGCTTTATTGTAAGAAATTCATTTCTGTCTCACGTCTCGACAAACAATTTGCTGAGCAGGATGAGAGCGTGGAGCTCTTGGCTCAGATAATCTCAAATAGTTCTCTTTCCCCCATACAAAAAAAAGTAGCACACATTGTGCATGTATCAGGGTGCTCAGCTCAGTCTTCAAGGTCAGTATACTGTTCCTTCACGTTGTTTCTGACTTACGGCTACCCTAAGACGACTCTGTCGCGTGGTTTTCTTGGCAAGATTTGTTCTGATGGGGCTTGCCTTGGCCTTCCTCTAAGGCTGAGAGAGTGTGACTTGCCCAAGGCCACCCAGTGGGTTTCCATGGCCGAGCAGGGATTCGAACCACAGGCTCCAGAATCATGGCCCAATGCCAACCGTGCTGGCTCTCCCAAATTGTCTAGATCCTTCTTAAAACGAGGAAAACAGAACACACTTCCCCAGCGTTTGCCTTTGGGGTCCTCTGGGGGCTACAAGATTGTGAACCCAAGAGAAAAAGGCCTTTCTCCGATCTGTTATTTAAAACAACAACCACCACCTTCTAATTACACTCTGCTTCCAGCCAACTGCTTTGTTAATGCCTCATTAGCACCCCAGTGGGAGGTGGGGACACGCCGGGAACAGTCAACGTGGCTTCCAATGGCTTTGACTAATTCACAGCCCTGCTGCTCAGCCGCCCAGGCGGCCACCCTGACGTGGCAGCCCTTTAAACTCTCCTCCCGAGCTTGTTTGTAAGCTTGATGTATTAATCAGAGCCTAAAAGGCCCCTGATAATTCTGGGTACGCAAAGTTGCCAATGTGTCATTTTGGAGCAAAAAGTCTCCAGATAGGCTGGGGTCTGCAGTTAGAAAACCAAAGACGGGTCGGTCCTCGGAAGCATCCTGCCGTCATGGGAAATGGGGGTGGAAGAGCCCTACCTGTTGAATTCCTGCCTCTCACAGCACAACTGTTGAAAGCACAGAGCCTCGGGCGGCTGACAGAGCTCTCCCGGGGAAGGTGGCACCTAACCTCCATGGCTTCGATATTGCGCCGTGGGAAAAGTGAGATCTCAGCGCCATTTTTAAAAAGTGGCTGTTGGGACAAGGTTGCGAGATGTCCCTTGTGATAAAGGATGTCCTCTATTTGAGAATCAGCAAGTGTGTCAAGACTGTCAGGTGTCCTTTATTATAAGGGAATTTCCTTATTTGATATCAAGAAAGCTTGTTCCTTATAGGACTAGCAGATGTCCCTTTTTATAAGGGAAGATCCTTATTTGAGGGTTGGAAAGCTTTTCCCGTATATGGCTAGCAAGTGTCCCTTATTTAGTAGTAGCAGTAGTAGTAGTAGTAGTAGTAGTAGTAGTAGTAGTAATAATAATAATAATAATAATAATAATAATAATGATAATACAACAACAGCAAAAATGTTCTCTCTATGAGGAGGACCTTGAAAACAGTGCAGTTTTTGAAGATCATCCCAGATAATGGTTGTGGTCGGCTGCAAGTAGAGTGTAATTCGAAGGTGGTTGGGACTTTTCTGCACATAAAACCCCATGGAGATTTTTTTTCCCAGTGAAAACTGCATTTTCTTCACTGGGATCTTGTTTTGTGTACAGCAGAAAACCCCCCACATTTTCTGCACAGAAAAAGTCCCATCAGTGTTTCCTCCTTGGCTTTCTGATTCCTTTTTCCGGCTCCTCTGACTGACCGAGGTGCAACAGGCGAGTCCAAGCTGCAGGGCTCACTTTGTGGTGGCCCCTCTGTTTTAGCAAGCCCTCCCCAGGGAAACCCGTCTGTCTCCTTCTTTAAGACCCCTGTTCTGTTTGGTCAAGAGAGATTTGCGGTACATCTTTTTTTTTTCCTCCCAGCTGCTGCTTTTGTTGACAGAGACTCTTCTTTTCCTGCTGCCGAAGGCTGTCATTCTTGGCTGAATGTTTTCTTTGCTGCTGTTTTGTATTGTTGGGTTTTACAGTTGCATTTTGAGGGGTTTTTTTTTTTTTGGACTTCCATCATGTTTTTGCCTTTGATTCCAATTGATGGTTTGGTGGTGCTTATCCCTTCCTAGTGCTTTGTTGTGAAGAGCTTTGAATTTCTGGCTTCAAAAGGAAAGGGGGATATCAGTCTTTAAAATAATAAGAGGAGAGGGCGGAAAGGCTCAGCATCTGTAAGTTTTGCTGCTAAACAACCAGAGGCAAGGAAGGAAATTAAACCCTGATGACATGGCCTGTTGTATCCACCCCGCTCTCAAAGTTTTATCAGCTGGCAACTCCAAGCTTTGAATCCTGACTGGCTACTTCCCCCGGCTAGTCTCCTAACCTGCAAAGTCCCTGCTCCTGCTCTTCCTTTGCGACAACTTTGGAAAGTTATTGTTTTGGGTTATAATTTGCAGAAGCTCCAATCTAGCAGCTTTGCTGACTGGGGATTCTGGCAGTTGGATCTCCAACCTCTGTCAGGTGGATCCATCATCTAACTAGAGTATACTAGTATATACAGCCCTCTGTATAGGAAACACTACCACAGAGTATCTAAGCCCAGAGCTAGAAGGAGATATCCAAACTAGACAGCATCAACATGGAGGAAAGAAGGAAGGAAGGAAGGGAGACCCTGGAAAGGGTGTTTCAGCCCAGCAGGGAAGGGTGAGATGGGCACTGGAACTGAGCACAAGACTTCAAGACTCTTCTCCCTGTAGAAGAACCTGTTTGTTAATCATCCCCAGTTTTTTTCCCCCTCCAAATGACATGAAAATAAGATATGTCAAGAGAGATGACCTCGATTGCTAATTACAGCCCAGCAGCTAGGATTCTATGCTAATTGGTTCCACAGCCGACCAAGTGCCCGGCAAACAAAATCACCCCTTTTTGGCTCTCTTGATGCAAAACCTGTGATGTTGGCCTCCATTTGCAGTTTGTCTGTCTGTTGACCTGTCTGCGTGTTCCCCCGGGGACCCTGATCCGTTTGCCCACGCGGAGGTGTTTTTGCTGGCTGAAGTCCTGCACCTTTCATGCAGAGAGTAATACCCTTCACCTGCGACTCCATACTTGCCTCTTCTCCAGGTAGTTGCCAAGCCCCCCTGTGTGGAGCTTTGATCATTTACCAGTCAGAGGAGGCAAGTGGGGAGGTGACTCACGCAATGAAGAAGCGTCCCGTCTTGGAGCCGAGGGGAAGAGAAACACCTGGGAAAGGAACCTCATTTCTTTTCCCCTTGCAGAGGAGACAGGACATTTCTTTGTTACGTGCGTCAGTTCCCTACAACTGGGAAACACCCACAATAGCACCTATTTTGAAGCTTGACAGCTGCCTTGGGGAGCAGGGCAGTTTTAGTTAGTACTCAAAAGGCTAGGGAATAGCCTCTTGCATCTAAGACAAAAGAAAATAGATATGCATGCATGCAAGCCAGAGTTGTCCATATTTACGTCACCCAAAGGATTCCAGCCACCATCTACACCATCTGTCCGTCCGTCCGTCTGTCCACCTACCTACCTACCTACCTACCTACCTTCTCGTTCACACACATAGTAAATATTCTCGTGGCTGTTTGATTTGCTTGTGGGTTTTTGGATGCCTGGGCCCTTTCTGCCAAGGCTGGGCATGAAGCAAGGAGCATGTGGCAGTTGCTAGGCAACATCAAGACAGGCTTCCCAGGTATCTGTGGTTTGCTGGATGTGCAGGCTGGAGTAGGGGTGGACCACCGAGGAATGAGAGGGGGTAGCCCCTTCTGCAGGCTGGCGGGGGCCACGGTCCCCCAGGAAAGCCTCTTTTCTTCACTCCTTATTCCTATGCATCCCTTGATGCAGGCCTGTGAAACTCTCAGAGAAGTTCAGCGGAGATCTTCACAGTAAAAGAGAAAGCACACGGAGTTTTCTCACGAGAGGACTTCCATGTCAGTGGGGTGGTAATTTGCCCTGTGTTTGTAGGAGCTGTCCAAAGTCCTGATGCTGTTTTGGGGGTTAGGACTCAGAATCTTCTGTAGCTCCTTTCAATCTTCTGTAGTTCCTTGTGTAGTTCCACTCACAAAAATACAACTCCTCAACAGGATTCTGTCCATCATTTATTTCTTACCCGCCTCTCCCTATGGATCGAGGTGGGGGACCAGCAACAGATTAAAATATGGCAACACTTCAGGCTCATAACACCAGTTTAAAAACACACAACACAAGTTAAGAAAAATAAATAGCTTCAGTTAAAAGTGCGTATACAACCAATACATATTAAAAACAACTTTAAAACTCATCATTAATAATAATTATCTCTTCTCTCCAGCAGGCAAAGACTTTATTATTTAACCAAGCATTCAGCTTTTAACCGGTTGGGGTGTCTTGGTTTTTAATGTGAAGGAGGTTTTCATGTGTTTTTAAAACTGCTCTAAATCAAGGTTTTTAAGTGGCTTATTGTATAATGCTTTTTAAAATTTTGATATTACAGTTGTTTTAACTATATTGTTCTAACATGTCTTTTCGATGTTTTAATGTGTAAGCGGTTTTCGGTCCCATATGGGAGAAACGTGGAATATAAATTATATGAATAAAATACAATAAAATACAAGTGGAAAGGAATTTGCTTGGACACTCACATCTTTGCAAGTGGTCCTGCAGGAATTAGAATTGGGCATCCCATAACTTCTGTATCCAGTAAGGGGCTGAAATCCATTTCCACACTACATTCTTATAGCACGATTATTCCACTTTCAACCTCCTATGGAATCCTGGAGTTTGCAGCTTAGGGAGGGGCTGCCTGGCCCCTCCCGAAACCGCAAACCCCAGGATTCCATAGGAGGTTGAAAGTGGAATCATCGCGCTATAAGAGTGTAGTGCGGAAATGGCCGATGTTACTACATAGGTGAGCCAACGAAGGGACCAATGTGCAACTGGATCCAATGCATATTCAGACTGATGCACAATGGTTAATTGTTTTTTTTTCTTTTTAAATTACAAATTTGTTGGGGGAGAGGGAATCAGAGTTGTTTTCTGCCCTAGTTAGTTAGTGATTAGTTAGGTTGTGTTTATAATCATGAATTAGCATTTCGGTAATGTGCTTTAGCAATGTGTTATAGTTTTAGTTTAGATTAGCTTAGTTTTTAGCCTTTGCTATACATGTATGTTATGTACACAGGCCATTTCCACACTACATTGTTACAGTGCTATTATACCGCTTTTAACCTCCTATGGAATCCTGGAGTTTGCAGTTTAGGGAGAGGCATTTAGAATTCTCAGCCAGAGAGCCCTTTGGCCTCAGTAAGTTACAAATCCCAGAATCCCAGATGCGTGCATGTGTGGTGATCTGATAAACACACAGAGATGCCTCTGGGAGTCGTAGTCTCCCTCGAAAGGAACTTCCCCAATCTTTGGTGCGCTACCAATCCCGCTGGTCATCGAAACCATCGCCAACCACAGTAAGAGCAGCAACGATTAGTCTCCTTTTAAAATGTGGCGTGCCTTCCTCGACTTATTTTGCAAACACGACTCAGATGTTTTCCTGACCTTTCAAGTTGTTGATATGAATAATTAATTTTTTTTGGGGGGGGGGGGATAAATCTGCAGAGCACAACTCCCCTAATTTAGGCAAGTGTTCGGTATGTAGAACTATGTGGATGCCTGTGTATGTGTGTGCGTGTCTGTGTATATACAAATGGCTTGTTTTATTTGGATTACTGTAACACTGTAAGTGAATGGGAAAGACAATTTATAATTAGGACTATTTTTAAGCCTGTACAAGGCAGCAAGCTGGCAAGAACTTGACAGAACACGGCTTAGCTCCAGGCTATCTGCCAGACCGTATCTCCCCATACAAGCCTCCCTGGGCCCTGAAATCTCCACACGAGGCGCTTCCTTCAAGTCCCATCGCCTTCACAGGTAGGGCTGTCGGGGTCTCCAAACTCAGGCCACTTCCGCACCAGGCTGTTATGGCGCTATGATTCCACTTGCAACATCCTATGGAATCCTGGGGTTCGCCGTTTAGGGAGGGGCCTTGGAGGAGGAGCCCCAGGATTCCGTAGCAGGTTGAAAGTGGAATCATAGCGCTATAACAGCCTAGTGCGGAAATGGCCCTAGTTTGTTAGCGGTTAGTTAGGTTGGGTTTATGGAAATAGACTAGTGTTCTTGTATGTGTTCTAGCTTTAGTTTAGGGCCTTTCTACACTACACTGTTAATAGTGCTATTATTCCACTTTCAACGTCCTGTGGAATCCTGGGGTTGGCAGTTCAGGGAGAGTCTTTAGGATTCTCAGCCAAAAAGCTCTTTGGCCTCAGTAAACTACAAACCCCAGAATTCCACAGGAGATTGAAAGTGGAATGATACCACTATAACGGTGTAGTGCAGAAATGGCCTCAGTTTTTACCTGTGGTTGTCGTGGTGTACCTTCAAGTTGTTTCCAGCTTATTACAACCCCAATGTGAATCAATCACAGGGTTTTCTGGGGGCTGAGAGAGTGTGATGCGCTCCTGAAAAACAGTTCTGCGACACCACCTCACTATCTCAGCTTGGAAACTGGAAACACCGACGACTATGCAGAAGATGGTGGATTTTTTTCTCTCTTGCTCTTCTTTGGAACCTGTTGCCTTCGAGTTAGTCAAGAAAGCTCCTTCTGGAAAAGTTTCCCTCAAACATGGCAGGGCGGCCCCAAAGCGTTTGGGATTCTTCTCTCTCACAGTTGCATTTTCCCTACCAATTTCACAGCTCTTTTAAAATAAACGAAGGGAGACATAAATTCCGCTTGCTGCCAATAAGCTTGCCGAATCTCAAACTGTGATCCTTTTCAGGGCCCTGCAAGGATGGGGCATACTTTCTGTTTGCTCACTGTATTTGATTTGTGATAATCGCCTGCAGTCCCTTGGGAATTCTCTGTTTATTGTCTGTGCTAATAATACTCGATTTCGGGGGGAAGGTGGAGGAGAGGATCTTCCCTTGCTTTGCAAAACCAGCCTGTTCCCATCCCCTCGTTTCCATTCCCTGCGATGGGCCTATAAATCTGGAAGCCTTCAAGCCCCAGGAATCGAATCTGGCCGTTTATCTGGAGGAGTTAATTTGAAATGCGCCGCTGATCGATAACTGATTGATAGAAATAAGAGGCGGTGATCATATTTGGACAGCCAGGCGGCGATAAGTGCCGAGCAACGGGCGGACGCAACCTGGCTGCAGCCACCGATGGGGAATGGAGGGGAGCTGGTGCATGAAGCCCCCCTGCCGTAGGTGCAAGCTGATTCAGATTGTCAGAACTGCTACAGGGATAATGAATTTATCCATGGCGTTGCATAGGGAAAGGGGCTCAGGGATTCTAATTAGCGCAAGGATGGGAATTCTGCAGCTCTCCAAGTGTGGGATTGCAGGTCCCAGAAGCCCTAGCCATTATAGCCAATGGGGAAGGAATGCTTGGAGTTGTAGTAGTGGCACTGCATAGTTTAGCAAGCCCTTCTGTGGGTGTAAAAAACTAATGCTTGGCTGGCCGTGGTTGACCCTGTCTCGCACCCTCCAGCCGTCCGGGGACAGTTCTGATGAATGTTATCCTGTTATCCTTTCAAATGTTTAAACATAGCGATCATGTCTCCTCTCAACCTTCTCTCCTCCAGGCTAAGCATACCCATCTCTCTAGGGATGCTCCTCTTGCGGTTTGGTTTCCAAGCCTTCTACTATTTTGGTTGCCCGCCTCCGGACACATGCCAGCTTGTCCATCTCCTTCCTGAACTGTGGTGCCCAGAACTGGACACAGGATTATTATTCAAAGTGAGGTCTGAGCAAAGCAGAATGGAGTGGTAATGTTACTTCCTTCAGCCTAGGCACTATGCTTCCACTGATGCTGCATAGAATCACACTGGCTTTTTAAGCTGCTGCATCACACTGTAGACTCATTTTCAGCTTGTGGTCTACTAAGACTCCTAGATCCCTTTCACGTGTGCTGTGATCACCTATTCTACATCTGTGCATTTCATTTTTCCTTCCTAAGTATAGTACGTTACATTCCTCCTTGCTGAAATTCATTTTCATGGCTTTTTATTAAAGCCTTTGGGGGCTCTACTTTCCTTTTAAAGTATATACATGGTTTTAAAATTATCGTTGAACTCTTTTAGTCTTTTTTTAGAAAATCTGTTTTAACTCATTTGTGCTGCTTAACATATCTTTATCCTATTGAAAGAGCTTGCTGGCTTTAAACAGAGGATTGTTTAAATTGTTAGTATTATTTTTTTCATCTTGTTGCTGCCCTGAGATCTCACGGTAAATGGAGAGGACAAAAATAATCTAATAGAGGTTACAGGGCATTTTCGCACTGCAATGTTATAGTGCTATGATCCTACTTTCAACACCCTGTGGAATTCTGGGGTTTGTAGTTTACTGAGACCAAAGAGCTCTCTGGCTGAGAATTCCAAATGCCTCTCCATAAACTGCAGACCTAGGATCCCATAGGAGGTTGAAAGTGGAATAATAGCACCGTAACAGTGTGGTGCGGAAAGGCCCGCAGCCAGACAAAGTCTAACAGGTAATAAAAGCTTTCGGTCAAAGAACGTGGCATTCTTTTAGCCCCACCCCTTTTGCCTTTGGCCCCGCCCAGCCCCGGAAGGCGGCCCCCGCGCAATTGAATGCGGCCCTCGACCGGAAAGCGGCCGACCGCCCTTCTTCTCCGACCTTGGGCCTGAACTGCGGCAGGCGCAACGTGAACGCTTGCAATGGCTCTCTGGCACATCTGATGGTAATTGGCTCTCAAAATGCCCTTATTTATGCCAAGTCTTTGGGCTTGGAAGAAAAAAAATAAATAAAAGAACCTTGCAACGAAACGCCTTGTTTGGGGCGAGGGGAAGGAAAGGGTGGCCCGTCTGGAAAGGCCGTCGTGCGAAGCCTGCCTGATTAGCCCTGCGTTCCTTCTCCCTCCTTGCAAAGAAAGCCAGAAACTCCTGCTCTTGAGCCGTAAAACTGATTTTCATGGGTACCTGAGGGGCTGAAAGAACAGCCTTTAAAACAGAAGCGCCAGCCGCGCGCGGCCTCACAAATCAGGCACTAATGGCTGAGAAAGGGGGAAGGAGAGGCGAGGGGGATGCTTTCGATTCGCCTGCAACGTGCAGCCTTGCATCATTCATAAATCCACGGTATTAATGAGGCAGCCAGCGGACGGCTCGGATGCCTTGTTTTTAACAAAGGGAAGCGGGAAGGGGAGAGGAGGTGTTTGGGGAAGGGGATTTTTTGGACAGTGGCCTGGCAGGGGCAGAGGGTGGCCAGCTCTCGAGGCTGAACCGTGGCCGATTCCCTGAGCTCAGACCCCCTTCTCTGGTCCCGGGAGCAGGAGCAAGGGGGAGGAATCCCTGAGCGAGAGCGACGCCTTGAAAAGTGTGCGTAAATACATTTGCCTCGCTTGTTAGCGGTTACGCGCCTTCTGATTAATGATGACTGTAGTCAAGGGTGGTAGAATTCAAAGACGCAGAATCACAGAGTTGGAAGAGACCCCAAGGGCCAGACCTTCCGGTCCTGTTCTGGCATGAAAGAAGACACCCTCAGAGCCCTCCTCACAGATGGTCATCCAGACTCTCTTTCAAAACCTCCAGAGAAGGAGACTCTCCCACGCTCCATTCAGGCAGCTCCACATTCCACTGCCAGACCGCTCCAACCATCAGGAAGTTCTTCTTTGTGTTCGGGTGGAATCTCTTTCTAATGCATATTTGTGTTAGTCTGTTAGTCCGGCTGGCCCTTCCTGAAACTGCATACCCCAGGATTCCATAGGATGTTGAAAGTGGAATAATCGCGCTATAAGAGTGTAGTGTGGAAATGGCCAGTTTGTTGGTGCCTTCAAGTCCCCTGTTGACTTATGGTGGCCCCACAAAGTTCATGAGGTGTCCTTAGGCAAGGAATGCTCAGAGGCGATTTGGCCAGTTCCTTCTTCTGAAATACAGTGTCCAGTACCTGGGATTCATTGGCAGTCTCCCATCCAAGTAGTAACCAGGGCTGACCCTGCTTAGCTGCCAAGATCAGATAGGATCCAGTTCTTTAGGATACTTAGGCCCTGCGTTATATTGTCTATGTATGTACCTTCAAGTCACCTGTTGACTTATGGCCACCTCATTAATTTCAGAGGGTTTTCTTAGACACAGAATCCTAAGAGCAGGTTTTGCCCGTTCCTTCCGGTGAAATTGAGCCTCCAACAGCTGGGATCCATTGGCTGTATCCCATCCAAATGCTAACCAGGGATGGCCCTGCTTAGCTGCCAAGATCAGACAGGATCTGGTTCCTTTGGGTGATTTAGACCTCCTCACTCCATCCCGCTGCTACTGGTAACATCACCCTGGTAGCGTCACCAGGGCCCACCTTCTGTGGCATCCCAAGAGGTTGTCCCAAGGTTTCAAGTCCAGCCTTTGAAATCTGTGGGCTGGGGTAGTCCTGGCCAGACAACCCTAGAGAGGGATGTATCTCAGGGATCTGAGGCCAAATACATTGTGAAGTCCTCTTGTGTGCAAATGTCTTTCTTTCTACTCATACAACTTTTTAAAAATTTTATTGGTTTGACCTGGCACTTAAGACTGCACTCCTAGGAAGTGGGCGCATCCAGGGGTGGACTTCTGGGGTGGAACAAAAGACGGCATTGCTCCCCATAAGCATTCTGCCTCCCATGAAATGTTCCTTCAGTCCCCAAATTCCTAGCAGCGCAGAGAGGGAGACATTGAAAACCAATCACTCTGAGGACTCTGCCATTTCCTGCTTTTGCATTCCCGTAGTGACTGCCGGACCCTTCGCTTTGGATGCCCGGACTCTATTTCTGAAGGCCTGGCTGAAGTTTTTACTTCCTGAAATGCTGGAGATTTGGGGACAAAATGCAATGCTCATTTAGGGGGAAGCATTCTGATTTGGGAGGGCAAAGATCTCATGCCATCCCCTTCCAGACATTCCCTGACTTTATACTCAGTGTCAGTAAGCTTGCTGTATTGTATGTCTTTCACACCATGCCCTGGGAAAATAAGTTTTCTCCTTCATCCCTCCATTGGCCCGGATCAGACACGAAGATGGATTCATCATGCTGTCAGTACAGATGGTGAGCATCGGAGGATTGATGGAAAGACAGATGTGTTTCATGCTTCCTGAGTGTTGCCAAGACGTCAGAAGCCTTTACAGCCACCTTTCTCAACCTGGTTGTCCTCCAGATGTGCCAGAGTATGATTCAAATTATCCCTAGGCACTATGGGAAGCCAAGTGCAGCCCAATACATCTGGAGGTCACAAGGCTGGGCTGAGCCATTGCAGATGATGTAAGAACAAGCATACTGAGCATGCTCACCTCCTCAAACCCACCAGGTTTTTCTTTTAAAAGCAGTGGCGCTCAACCTTTGACTGCCCAGATGTTTTGGACTTCAACTCCCAGAAGCCCTAGACAAGAGGATCAGCAGTCTTGGATCTGGGGTGTTGAAGTCTCAAAGCATCTGGAACGTGAAAGGCTGACAATCCTCTCTCTAAAGCATTTAAAATTCCTGCCAAGCTTGTTTTATATGTAAATTGATACTGAGAATGCTGTGAATTTATACAGCCTATTTGTCCCAGCATTACCAAGGGTGGACAAAGCGTCTATTTACAGAATCTTGGGGTGTCTGCATCATGGTAGCACCAGCATGGTGTTGGAGTCTGAGGCCTTTTCCGCACTAGACAGTTGTAGCACTATTATTCCGCTTTCAATATCCTATGGAATCCTGAGGTTTGCAGTTTGGGGAGAGCCCCCTCTCCCTAAACTGCAAACCTCAGGATTCCATAGGATGTTGAAAGCGGAATAATAGCACTGTAATAGTGTAGCGTGGAAATGGCCTGAGCATCCACTAGGATGCTGGAAGACATCGATGATTTCTGATCAAGAGGGCTGGATACAAGTGTTTTATGAACAATTCCTTTCCATGGTGTTCAGTGTTTTATGATAGTGAACACTCACTGCAGTATGGACCAGTGTTGACAACTTAAATATCACAGCAGAACTGGATAACTTTTCATCCCCATGTATTGTACGGGAGAGGCTTAATTCTTCATTAACTTATTTTAAGATGTTAGCGGTTATATCCCCAGCACCCGAGGCTAAGCAATTCAGAACTGTATGATATTCCTTACGTTGCTGGGGATATAACATTCAAATGCCAAACAGTCAGAGTACTTCTCATTCCAGCTTGAAAGGCTACGACATGTGCCTTTTTAAAAAACAGAAAGAGAATGTTTTAAAAACAGAAGAGTTCAAATCCCTGCTTGGCCATGGAAGGCCTCAGCCTCAGAGGAAGGCCATGGCAACATCTTGCCAAGAAAACCCCGCGACAGTTCACCTTAAAGTTGCCGTACGTTAGCAATAACGTGAAGACATACGACAACAGCAATAACCACAAAAACAAATTATGGCATGGTATTTGGAGTCCTCCTTGCTCAGCACATGATGGAACTGATATTGGGGGTGTCTTGTGAAGAGGGCGATTCTCCCGATCCTGTTTCTTAGCACAGACGGGCTCCAGTAATGGACAGAACCCTTGAGCCATGTGTGTTATTCTCGAGTAATCCATAACAACATCCTTGTTAGGCCAGCATATCCCCATTCCTGCATTAGAGAAGGAGACATGGAGGCAGAGATCAGAGCTGAGAGACAAACAAAGGGTGATGATCCATCTCCTAGCGTGTGCTTTTGACTCTATTCCGCACCAGCAGTTGTTTAACAAATGCGCCCCTTCGCTCATTTCTCCAGCGCAGCAATGAAGATGTTTGAAAGGAAGGTGTCAGTGGGTAAAGATGCATGAACAGGGTGTTTTAGACTGAATGGATAACATGCGCATACTGTGTGTGTGTAAGTGCGGTGTGTATGTGAATGTGAGAAAGAGCTCAATCATATAAATGCATACTTTGTTGGATGACAGATGGCTGATCAGTATGTTGAATTAGTGGGAGAAAAGACGGTGTTGGACGTCGATGGTCTGGATTCAGATTCCACTGAGCCATGCTATAGTTGCTCTCTTGTGGCATCTCCTCAGCAGATCCTGTCCTGGTTTGCACAGTCATTCCTGTATTGATCCATAACAGGAATGGAAAGAATATTGCAAAATATTTGTAAAATGGTTGAAAAGCATTTTTGAGAAATCCCAACGAGAGGAATTCTGGACTGATGAGCATTATTGTAGTTTGCACAAAATTCACATATGGTTGTTTTGTGCAGAAAATGGCATTTTCTGTGAAAATAGTATTTTTACACAGAAATGTTCTTTTCTGCACCGGTGTTGCTGTTTCCTATATGGCAAAGGCTTTTGTCTGAGCAAAACAACCATGTGCAATTTTTGCCCAGAATAAGGCCCAAATTACAAATGGCCTTTCAAAACTGTGTGTCTTTCGAGGACTTTCTTGCAGTGGGAAGGAATTGCTCATTCTTTCCTTCAAGGAGAAACTTGGTGAAGAATTACATCTTGAATCCATAAGGGAGCTGAAATGACTTGGAAGGTCCGTGACCAGCAATATTACAGCCGGCAGCGAGATGTGATGAGTCCTGAAGGGTGATGATGAATCTGTGTTCCTTTCTCAGGACCTGGGAAAGCAACACGAAGTTGAGTCAAGTTGAATCTGGCCAAGGTAACACATGCCTTGGGAGAATCCTATTTAGACTGCTGTAATGTGCTGCGCATAAGGCGACCTTTGAAAAATGCTTAGAAACTTCCATTGGCTCAAAGACCTACAGCCAGGTGGTTAACTGGGGCTGGCTATCGGGAGCACACAACTCTGTCATTGCAACAGCTCCATTTCTGAGCACAATTCAGAGTGTTGGTTATGACCTATAAAACCCATATGGCTTGTGCCCAGGCTATATGAAAGGCCTTACCTTCCTTACGAGCTCATTAGATCTCTAAAGGCTCTTCCTTCTGCCCCATCACCATAGGCTCATTTGGTGGGAATAAAGGAGACAGGGTCTTCTCAGTGGCAGCTCCCAGATCTTGGAACTCCCTTCCCCTCTAAGGCAACTTTTAAACCTGCACATTCCTGAGATGTCATAAACCTATGGGCCACATGTGCAGAGATGACAGAATTCGACGTGTGCTGGGAGGATTGGAACTTGAAACCTCGTTCAGGGAAGGGCACTAGAGCTCTAGCAGAAATGTCTAAGTACTCTCTACCTGTTTGTCCATCTGTCTGACTTTTAAATCTTCAAATATTCATGCCATCCCATTTTCCTTTTGCCTCCTTTTGGCATGCAGTCTCTTAAGACTGAATGGTAAAGTCCCGGGTAGAGTAGCAAAATGAGACTCTGGTATGTTAGCGTTAAGATGGAACAACCAGAGCTTGGAAATGTCTCTGTTTTTGGACTACAACTTCCAGAATCCCCAGACAGAACAGGCATGTTGTCTGGGGATTCTGGGAGCTGTAGTAAAAAAAAACCTCAGTCACTTTTCTAAGCTCAGGGATGAAACAACTGATTGCTTGTCAGGGTTGGAATTTCACCAAACAGTGGAAGAGCGCAGACAAAATACTGGCAGGTCATTATTCTGGCCCGCTGCACTCATCACCGGATTTCAAGGCAAAAATGTCTGGAAAACAGATATCTCTCTATGAAATCTGGCCCTAAGATGTCAGTTACCTTGAGGGAGGGGCAGCGGTGAAGAGGCCAAGGCTGCCGGGAGAATGAGGCTGCGGCAGAGACAACTTCATCCATCCGTCTGTCAAAGATGCTTTGGGAAGACTTTCCTACTTCTCCCCCCTCTGTCCACAGTGAAGGACATGAAAGCAATACTTCCTCTGCTACTTACAGCCCAGTGCTCTGTCCCCAGCAGAGGACAGCTCCAAATAAAGATGTGCACAAAGGTCAATGGGCCTCTTTCTCTTGATGGTTCCCATCATCTGATGTTCAGAGGAAGACCATTGTGAGGGGCAGCTATTCTATAATGACTGGTAGCTCTCAAACATCTCTCCTGCATATGGTTTTCCTGGTTTTCCAGCTATAGAAAAATCACATATTGTTGTTATGTCGTCATTGTGGCTGAGAATTCTCTATCAACTTACTGCATTTCTGCACTAGACTGTTATAGCGCTATGATTCCACTTGCAACATCCTCTGGAATCCTGGGGTTTGCAGTTCGGGCGCTATAACAGTCCAGTGCAGAAATGGCATTAGTTAAGGATACTCAGGCCATTTCTGCCCTGCAGTGTTATAATGCTATTATTCCACTTTCAACCTCCTGTGGAATTCTAGGAATTATAGTTTCCTGAGGCCAAAGAGCTCTCTGGCTGAGAATTCTAAATGCCCCTCCCTAAACTGCAAAGCCCAGCATTCCATAGGATGTTGAAAGTGGAACAATGGCATTGTAACAGTGTAGTGTGGAAATGGCCTGAGATATACTCAGTTCAGTAGCCTCTCCTCATCCAACTTTGCCTCTGTAGCCCTTGTGATGTGGGAGGTGACACAGAAATGCTATAAATAAATGTTTGAAAGCTTTGCCTGCTTTTAGCCAGATGTATTTTTTAAATTATAATTCTCTCCGTTTTGTAAGATGCCTTGAGTCCAGTTTGGGGGGGAAAAAGGAAGAGTATAAATGAAGGCATGGATGGATGGATGGATGGATGGATGGATGGATGGATGGATGGATGGAAGGATGGCTGGATGGAATGCTAGACTTTTAGTCTAATCCAGCAAGACCAGCTCCTTACTGTTCTTAAAACTTTTCCTGGTGCTTGTGGTCAATTTGCCTTTCCCTCTTTATTGTTCCATTGCAGCAACCTCCTGCTGTGGAAGTTTCTTCTGCGGTGAGCGTATTCCCCTGCAGCCCCTTGGCATTGCGTGTGGCCGAAGGGTGCCCTCGCTGTCTTTGCACAGTTTGGTGGCGTGTGCATTCACCGGGAAAGAATCAGAATCGAGAAGAGCAGTTCATCGGCGGGATGGACGGAGTCAGTGAGTAAGTGATCAGCCAGAGGTTGTTCAGTCAGGTTGGCGTGAAGGGGACTTTAGGAGAAATGAGAAGACCAGGCCTGGTGAATCAAGGATCATACTTTATTTAGGGAAAGAAATGCATTTCTCTTTCCCACCCTGATGAACCAGAATCGGAAGAGAATGGGAACCCCAAGCCACGAGTTCATACACTCTAATATAGTTTGCTAAAGTTGCCAAGTCGCTACTGTAAAACACATATGCTGGGAAAATTGCATCAAACCAATGAATTCAAAATTTTGTGGACAGCCTAGGCATCAGTTGTCCAAGTACAGCTCCTTTAAAGTAAACAGCCTTTCCCCAATCCTTGCTATGTAACCCATTTTCCAGTCCTTTTGGCCTCCTGGAGAACAAAATATACCATGTAACCTTCACAGTGTCAGTGTCTGGAGGAAGACCAAGGCCATGCAAAAGCATTTTGCTGGGTTAGCCCACGTGGACCCATGTTAGCAGCTGCAAGAATTCTTCCCCACCCACCCCCGGCATGCAATTTGCCCTCAGTCCCCAATTCCTAGCTTTGCAGTAATGTAAAACTTTAGCAGAGTGTTTAGAAATAGAGTTTAGATTTCCAGAGCAAAGGTGCAGGCAAAGCAAGCAAGAGAATGCATCCACAGCAAATGCAAGAGGTCTACATGTGATTGATTTTCAAGCTCCCACTCTCTGCAATGCTAGAAATTTGGAGACTGAAGGAAAATTTCATTTGAGGGGGCAGAATTCTTACTAGGAGGTCAGTGCTCTCATTTTGGACCCCTGTAGCTCCACCCTGAAACGCTGGCATGGTGTGAGTTTGAGCTTTAGACTACAACTCTGAAGATCAGCCATGGAAACTCATTGGGTGAGTTTCACACTTTCAGTCCCAGAAAACCCTATGACAGGTTCACCATAGACTTGTCATGAATTGGAAATGGCTCGAAGGCTCACAGTAACACCACCAGCTGCACCCTTGGTGGTCAGAAGGAAAATATCTCCAACATTATTTGAGAGGAGCCGGGAGGAATTTCTTTACTGTTAGAAATTTGGGAAGGGCTGGAATAAGCTAAGCTAAGGTCTTTCCCCCAGGGCTTTACAGCTGAATTATTGAATGCAGGTAGTGCACACATAGATGAAGGGAAGTACAGTGGAGAACGAAGAGTTGCAAAGTGAGATGGGAGAAGCCAAGAGAGGAATAGATCAAGGGGACAACTGCAGCTAATCCTGGAGCCAATATTTCTGTTTGTGACCACTCTAACAGGGGCCAAAGAGGCTGCCCAAAGCTCCCCGAATCACCAAATTGCCTGATGTCAACCTCTGGGGTCCTATCACACTGCACTGTTATAGCACTATTATTCTGCTTTAGCTGCCATGGCAACACCCTGTGGAATCCTGGGCTTTGCAGTTTAGGGAGGGGCATTTAGAATTCTCACTGAGAGAGCTCTTGGGCTTCACTAAACTACAAACCTCAAAATTCCACAGGATGTTGCCATGTCAGTTAAAGTGGGATATAGTAACCGTGTAGTGTGATAAGGCGCTTTGTTAGAAAAAATAAAATGGTGTTTTTTAAACATTAAAAATGCAGGTGATTTGCCTTCCCTGCCATTTTCCAGGAGAAACAACTGACCCTCTTTGTCGGCAAGGAAAAAAAGAGGTAAGACTTGGGGGGCTGCATGTGCCCCCTTCCCCATCCTCTGGGTTGACTTTTGCCCACCACTGGAACAGATTTGGGGCTGATGCAGTTATACAGAGGGAAATTGTGACATTACATTGATGGCTGGAGGATGATGGGAGTTGTAGTCAAAAAAAGGAACTTGTTCAAATGCTGGGTCTTTCCCCGTGTTGGTAACCTCCAAGCTGTTAAACCAGGGGTGGGAGAAAAGGTAGTAAGTATAAACTAGTTCTTTGATACACGATAACAGGTGCAAGAATGCTGTTTGTCCAAGCTTGGAAATAGACTGAAGTACTGACAGTGGAAGTGTGGGTTGTTAAAGTCCCGGATCTTGCCCACGTTGCAAAACAGATGTGGATTTTCAAAGATGGAAGATTTTTTTTGAAAGACTGGAAACCGTTTATGGATTTTTTGAGCAATAAGAAATCTAATGATGTAATAACCTGTGGTTATGATTATTAGTAATTCTAGTAAGTTGAATGTACTTAGGTCTGTAACGGTAGAATAAGCCATGGGATATTAATCGATTTTTCTTTTTCATTACAGTTGGTATGGGAAGGGTCAGTGCTCTTTTGAGTCTTAGTGTAGTTAGGATGTGCCTCATGTAACAGACGAATCTTTTGGCAATGGATTGTGCTATTATGTTTTAGTGTTACTCCAGTTCCACACTACCCTGTTATAGTGCTATTGTTCCCCTTTCAGCATCCTGTGGAATCCTGGGGTTTGCAGTTGAGAGAGAGACATTTAGAATTTTCAGCCAGAGAGCTCTGTGGTCTCAGGAAAGTACAAACCCCAGAATTCCATAGGATGCAGAAAGTGGGATAATAGCACTAGAACAGGGGCCATTTCCGCAGGACACTCTTATAGCGCGATGATTCCACTTTCAACCTCCTATGGAATCCTGGGGTTTGCAGTTCCGGGAGGGGCCCACGCTATAAGAGTGTCCTGCGGAAATGTTCAGCGTAGTGCGTATATGGCCTTAGTTTCAATTCAGTTTAGTTTTAGCTCCAGTTATACAAATATATTGTTTATGTATGGTTTTGTTTGTTGTCAGGGGAGCTCAGCTCAAGGCAAAGGAAAAGGCCTGGGTTCAAATCTCTGGCTCAGCTGCTGCTACTCGCCACAGCTGGCAAGGATTCATTGGTCTGTTGCTGCAACTTGCAAAGACAATCCTGGGGGTGGGTTACGGATTTAGTCAGCTTTCTCCTTTCCTACTAATCCTTGCAGCGCTGAGGCAAACCCCGCTGTCTGCTCTGCCTCTGCCTTCTGGCGAGATGCAAGCAGACCAGATTAAATCCCCTTTCTTTCGTCTCCCAAAGTAAGTAAGAAGGCATAATCCCCCCATTTCATTTTGATTTGGGAATAGCCCCTTTAGCAAAGATTTTTCTCACCATTTCCAAACAGGGAAAAAATGTCTCTGCACTTCTGTGCCTTTGAAAAACAAGCTGCAAGCAACTGGAGTTGGCACTTGGCACATAAGTTTTAATGGCATTGCCAGGGACCGTCCCGAAGGCCTCGGGTTTTGGCCTGGGGCAATCCTCAGTTGGCAACCCTAAGAAAGACAAAGACCCTGCAAATGATCACATAAGTGGCAGGGAGTGGAAGCTGCTCTAAAGAGGACATCTTCTCTCTCTCCTTCCCCAGCCCCCATTCTGCCTGGGGCAGATGGGACACCCCCCACGGAAAGCAAACCCCAGCAGCCATCTGTGCTGATGGGAGCGTCGCCGCCGCATCTCTCGCAAGCGCTTTATTATCCCATTGCATTATTAATCCCAATTATTCCTTTCCTTGATTGCTAGTCTTCTGTTTTAGTGGCTTTATCAAACGGATTGCCTGGCACCTCTCTACAGGCGTCGAAGGTACAGTGGCATTCCAGCAGGCGTGGCACGGCTTCAGCAGATGGGGCGTTGCGGTAAGCCTGCCTCCTCTTCTGGTGGGAAAACGGCGTGGCTCAGGCAGTGGAGAATCTCGGGCGTCACATGATGTTCCTTTGAGACAGTATGACCAGGGTTCAAATTCCAGCTCAGCCCAGGAAACCCACTGAGGGACCTTGGGGAAGTCATTCTCTCTCTGCCTCAGGGGAAGGCAAAGGCAAAGGCAAAACCCGCTCTATGAAGAAATCTTTCCGAGAAAACCTCATGATAGGGTTGGCATAAACTGAATTGACATGGAGGCAAATGACCATAAAGTTGTCCAGGCCCAGTTTGGAGCTTAAGGCCTGGCAGAAGGTGCAATTCAGATTTTGAGGCCCAGTTTCTAGTTTGAGTCCTGAGAGTGTAGCTAACATGGAGTCTGAGATCAGGTTTGTGGCCTGGAGTTTGTAGTGCACAAGATGCCTGTGTAGCATTGCGGTTTGAGCATTGGACAGGACTCTGGGAAACCAGGATGTGAATTCCAGCTCAGCCTTAGAAACCTACCTGGGGAACTCTGAGGCTGAGAGAATGGGTCACATTCTCTCAGCCTTAGAAGGTGGCCAGAGAAAAACTCCTCTGAAGCAGTCTTGAGAAGAAGATCCCTCAACAGGCTCACCTTAGGGTCACTTTAAGTCAGAAATGGCTTGGAAGTAGACAACAACACAGCCACACTCCCCCCGCGTTCAGTCTCGAGTTCCCAGTCGAAATCTTAAAATAATCTGCTGTTATGAATAGAAATAAATGTGGAAATGAGGGTTCACATCAGCCGCTCAGCCACGAAACCCACAGGGTGACCTTGGGTGCGTCACACTCTCTCAGCCTCAGAAGAAGCCCACGGAAAGCTCCTCTGAAGAAATTTTGACAAGAAAACCGGAGAAGAGGGCTCACCATAAGTCGGCCTTGACTTCAAGGCATAATTCGAGTTGGGGGAGGGAGAGCCATGGACGGGGCCTGTTCCTCTCTCGGCCCGTCCTACCTCACCGGGTTGTTAGATGGATCAGACAAAGCCCAGGAGACCCATGTAGGTGGGCTTGAGTCCCAACGCAGCAAACAAAGGGAGAGCTAACAGCCGCCTGGAGAAGTCCGGTCTTGACTCCCCCCTTTCCTGGGGCCGCCCCTTGTCCCCTCCCTCCCTCCATTTTCCTCTCCCCACCAAATCTCCTCTCCTGCGCCTCCTCTCCTTAGCAGGTTCGCCCTACTGCGGTCCTCCTTCCCCTTCCAGCCTCGCCACTTCCGAGCGCGCCGCCTGCGTTCTTCCCCCGGGTCTCCTCCTCCTCCTCCTCCTCCTGCCGCCCCTCTCCCTCCTTCACCTGCCGCCTTCCCGCATCCATCCTTCTCCCCACCTCCCTCCCGGCTCGGTGCAGCAGCTGCAACGCTCAGGATTTTCCAATGTGAGCCGCGCTCCCGGTCTCCGCCTCTCGCCGGTCCCCTCCTTCCCTCTCCATCTGCAGAAAAGGGGCGGCCCTTTTCCCGCCCTGCCCTCCCGCTCCTCCTGGCGACACCCCGCCCGACTCCCAGCTCCCCTCCCCTCTCTTCCCCCCCTCTGTCTCCCCCCAAATCGGCCAGGAGACGGGGAAAGGACGAGCCCTCCGCCGCCGCCGCCCGCGCCCTTAAGCCGTGCGCCCTGGCCGCTGCGCCCCGGCTCTCCAAACGCGCGCTGGGGAGGCGCTTCCGTCGGGCGCTCCGCCTCTCCTTCTCTCCCCCCCCACCCCGTTTTCCCCCAGCCCAGCCCCGGTTCTGCGGGGCTGGGAGACGCCGGAGCCAGGAGGCTCGGCCCCGCTTTGGATCTGGACCGCCGCGGGTTGAAAGCGCCGGGCCCTCCGCTCGCCGGGATCCCCGGGCCCCGCAAGCCGTGCGCGCCCCCATGGCGAAGGCCAGCTGAATCGCCTCTCCGGGGGCCCCGGCCCTCCGCCCCCACCCCACCCCCCTTCCCTTTGCGGATCTCGCCGCCAGACTTGCCTTTGTTTGTGGATTCCGCCGATGGAGGATTTAGGGAGACGGCCTGGAGGAGAGCCTTAAAAACAGGCTCGTCCCCCGCCTCCCCAGGCGGCCGAGCCGGGCTCCTTGGCGCAGCGGCGGCGGCGGGCAGAGCCTCTTCGATGCGACCGGGCGGCCGGGAACCGAAAGGATGACACCTCCCATCGGGTGAGACACAGCTGCACCCCCAAAGGTAAGGAACATGGGGGGCCCTGCCCTGCCGTTGCCTCCCCGCCGCCCCACGCCTTTCCCCAAGGAGAGGGAAGGGAGCGGGGCTCCATCCCGGCGTGGTGATGGAAGGGAGGGGCCGGGAAGGGGACCGCGATGGCCCAGGCTGTCCGCGGAGGCTTGGCAAGGACGGGGTGGCGGGTGGGGAGGCGTATAAGGTGCCCAGGACTGGGGCATGGGGAAGGGGGCCTTTGAAACCCCCCGCCCCGCCCGAGCCCACCGGCGAGGATTGGGACTGCGCCGTCGACGGCCCCGTGGAGGACGAGATGCCGGAGGTTCGGCTAATTGGGAGGGCGGGTGGGAGGGGCTGGCTGGGGGTGGGGTGTCCGGTTTGCCAAAACTTGAGGGGAGGGGGGACACCCCGGAAGGGCTGGGCTTGGCGCGCCAGGGCATGAGGCGTCTTTGGGAAGAGGACGCCCGGCGGCTTGGAGACGGAGATTTATGGGTGTATATACAATTTGGGCACGGATGGCTGTTGGGGACGGAGGACCTCGGGGATGGACGTCTAGGGCTTAGGCGTCGTTTGGGGGAAGGGGAGGGATTTTCGGGGGGAGGGGTTGCTTGGCTAACCTTGCTGGGCCAGTCTTTGGAGAGTAGGGCCGTGCCTGGGGTCCTCTTGCACCAAGGGGTGGGGGGGAGGGGGGCGAATCTTGCCATTTCTTGCCAAGCCGCTGTACATCCACTGCGGAGACTTCGGGGGCTCTCCCGGTATGTGGGGAGAGGACTCGGCGTGTTTGCTCTTGTGGCCGAAAAGGAGAGCGGCGGAGCCTTTTTTATACGGAGGACGACTGGGATAAGCAACGGATCCATTTCACTGTGGTGATAAGGAGGCTCCGAAATCTGCGTAAAGGCCCCCCCCCCCCCAAAAAAGAAAGCCGTTTGGATTTCTCTGGCAGGGTTGAGTTTGCCCGTCTCTGGACTGGGAACGTTGCCGCCCTCAATCTCTCTCTCTCTCTCTCTCGGAGGGCTCCCCGGCACCGCGGTGTCTTTCTGCCAGACTCTGGGGGTGGCAGCTGGTTAGAAAAGTGGGGGAGCTCTGCCAGCCAATAGAGGTGCCATTCTCTTCCCTTGGCATCGACCGGGGGCGGCTGGCACCCGCGCCTCCCCGACGCTGTCCCTGGTGCTGAATCTCAAAGGGACTCCGGCGGGTTTGGGGAAAGGGCGTTTTCGGGGGGAGGCGCAAACTGCACAGCCACATTCCGGGGCTGGTGTGTGTGTGTGTGTGGGGGGGAGAGACCCTTTTATGGGGCTGCGTGGTGGTGCCAGGGCGGAAGAGCCCGCCTGAGACCCTCCCCCCACCTTTCCTGAAGGGAGATCTGAGCCGCTCCCAACAGATACGTGGAAAGGGCTGCCAGCCCCGCTCCTCCAGCTGCTGTGAATTCGTATCGAGCCGTACGGTTTTGATGGGTAATCTCCTTGGGGTAAATTACTGGATTAATGATGGGTCTATAGTGGGCGATTTTTATGCTCCCCCTTTCAGTCCTTCCCCACCCCTCCTCCCGGGCACATGCGTGCTTTGCACCCGACACTTCCTGATTTCGAATTTGGTGGCCTCTTGGGTTCCTCTGGCTACAGACCTGAAGTGCAGGTGGATTTTCTTCCCTGGCTAGTTTCGCCTGCTCTCTTCCCCATGTCGGTCTGTCTCCTGCCCTCAGGGTTGATGTATGAAGCCTTTTTCTGTGAAATGGGGTGTAGGATGGTGGAGGAGCTTTGAGAGGGCATCCAGTGGATCTTCTCTCGTTGCCTTGAGTGCCTGGCTGGCTCATCGCTTCTTGGGAAAGCTTTCAGGGCACCTGGTCCCCCTCAGCCCTGCACTGAGGCACACGCATACACGGTTCCTTGACATGCAGCCAACTGTGGCCACACACGCTTAAGTATGCACATACTGAAATAAACACATTTCATGGCACACCCCCCCACACATATGTTTAGAGGTAGGTCCAAAGAGAAGCACTTGCTGCTATTTATGGAATGTCATTGTTGCCCATGACATTTTGCATAGAGAGAGAAAGAAAAAAATAGATCCCTGCCCCAAAGAGCATACAGACACACATTTTGACAGCGGGAAGAGAAGAGGCAGATGATCTAAGAATAATGCAAGTACTTGTTAACATCTTTTGAACTATTCCTGGAAGTCTCCACGCTGATAGCAACAGGGTCTCAAAGTGGCCTATTCTGATGGGGTGAAATTCACCCAGCATCCGCCACTTCCAAGAAAGCTCTTTATCAACAGGGAAGTTAGCATTTCCTGCACCCAGCTACACATCACCTGTCACTCCTCCACTGCTTTGCTGAGATCCCAATCGAACAGGGAGAGTCTCTGACACCCAGCCCACTGCCTTCTCATTCTCGGAGTCCAACAGGGAGTAGGTTTACTCTGACATACAGGGAGTAGGTTTACTCTGACAGTGTCAAATGAGATTTGCTGCCACATCCGTGTGCAAAGGATTGCAGGCTTGGCTATTGTGGGGGTGTGGCTGTTGTTTTGCACCACGAGGCTTGTTGCTATTCTGAGACATGAGCTTCACCATGCTTCCAACAATCCTGCAAGGTAGGCTGTGCTTATTCTCTGTTTGCTACGGAGATGAAAAGAAAGGTCCAAATCCAACTGAATGGTTCTTGTCACAGGAGTCTTTCTGAACTGGAGTCATGGGCTATTTCCACACTAGAGTGTTATAGCGCTATGATTCCACGTTCAACATCCTATGGAATCCTGGGGTTTGCAGTTTCGGGAGGGGCCAACCCCTCCCGAAACTGCAAACCCCAGGATTCCATAGGATGTTGAACGTGGAATCATAGCGCTATAACACTCTAGTGTGGAAATGGCCATGGTCTTAACCCTTATAGCAGGGGTTCTTAAATGTTGTTCTTCTAGGTGCTTTGGACTTCAGTTCCCAGAAGCCCCAGGCTGTTTGGCTAGTGGGTGAGGGATTCTGGGGGCTGAAATCATAGAATCCTAGAGTTGGAAGAGACCCCCAAGGGCCATCCAGTCCAAACTCCTTCTGTTATGGAGGACGACACACTCAAAGCACTTCCAACAGATGGCCATCCAGGCTCTGTTTAAAAACCCCCAAAGAAGGAGACTCCACCACACTCTGGAGCAGAATATTCCACTGTCAAACCACTCTTAACATGGGGAAGTTCTTCCTAATGTTTAGGTGGAATCTCTTTTCCTGCAGTATGAATCCATTGCCCCATGTCCTCATCTCTGGAACAGCAGAAAATGAGCTTGCTCCATCTTCCCTATGACATTCCTTCAAATGTTTAAACATGGCTTTCATGTCACCTCTCAACCTGCTCTTCTCCAGGCGAAACACACCCAGCTCCCTCACAGGGCATGGTTTCTCAGCCTTTGACCATTTTGGTCACCCTTCTCTGGACGTGTCCCAGTTTGTCAATATCTTTCTTGAATTGTGGTGCCCAGAACTGGACACAGGATTCCAGATGAGGTCTCCCCAAAGCAGAATTGTTGTTTTTGTTTGCCTTCAAGTCGTTTCTCACTCATGGTGATCCTGAGGCAAACCTATCAGGGGTTTTCTTGGGGCTGAGAGTGTGTGATGAGCCCAAGGTCACCCAGTGGGGTTTCCATGGCTGAGCGAGGAACTGACCCCTGGTTATAGGTTATAGTCCAACACCACTACACCGTACCGGTTCTCCTCTGGCTCTAAATCTTTGATTCTCCAGATGTTTTGGGGGAAGCAATAGGAGCACTCTGTTCCAAAGCTGAATAGAGTGGAACCATTACGTCCCTCAAAACATCTGGAGGATCAAAGAATGAGACCCACAGGACTGCAGCATAAGAGATCACAGTGTTGTTCTGAGTGTTTCTGTACATGCGTAGCAGTGTTGTGTTGAGGAGAGTGCTGGGGCGTTCACTTACTAGTATTCGTTAATGATGCGTATGGCAAGGTTGATCTCCGTGTGCATACGCCGGCTTTGGGATTAGTAGAGTGTGAAGACCTGTCTGTACATCATGCATTTTCTGGATTACTCAAAGTGGAACTGACTGTGTGTTTTCTCGGTTCCTGTTCTGTGACACACAAGGCTCTCTGTGATCCTGCCACGCCCCCTAATCCACAGGTGGGTAGCTGTGCAGGGGCTACGTTTTCCCCCTATGATGCTCTTCCTCTTCCAGCGCAGGCAGTCTGGAGGAGACATCCCTTCTGTCTGCTGTTTTTGATATATATTTTTTTCCGGGTTTTTGTGGGGCAAGCTCATTTACTGCTGCTCCGGAGACTCAGACGTGGAGCTATGGATTCAAATTACAGGCAAAGAGATTCCAAGTAAACATTAGAAAGAAATTGGAATAGGCTGTTGCCTGGGAGTGTGGTGGAGTCTCCTTCTTTGGAGGTTTTTAAACAGATGCTGGCTGACCGTCTGTTAGGAATGCTTTGATTGTGTCTTCCTGCATGGCGGCAAGGGGTTGGACTGGATGACCTTTGGGGTCTTTCCCAACTCTACGGTTCTATGATTCTATGATTTTTGGGTGCGGTGGGGTGTTCTGGGGATGAGTAGGCAAGTTGGATCACTGAATGTGGTAGTAGTTTGGTGGCACGTGAGGCCGTTTGAAGGCAAAAAGACACCCCACAATAAGTCTTAGAACCAAGTTTGGGGAGGATTGAGGGACCCAAGCATGGAATCTGTGGGTCACCTTTGGCCCACAGGCCACACTTTCTTCCCTCCTGCCCTAATGACTTGGTGAGCTTTTACCTCTGAGGCAATGCGGTTGCCAGAGGCCTACCTGGTAGGCTGACTGGGCCACGCTTCCTGCAAAGTGGAGCTGAGAAGAACAGACACCAGTCAAAGTTCGAAATGAAAAACAGGGCTCGGAAGGCTTGGGGAGGGAGAAGTGGTGGAAGCAGGATAGGAGAGTTTAAAAAAAAGATAAAAGGGAGTGGGTGGACTTTTCCTGCCATGGATTTTGTTGTGCATTAATGGGTCTGCTTTCGGAGAGTGTGCAGCATTCTCGGTGCAGCTATCAGGCTAGCGCGTGTGTGCGAAAGAGACCCAGTCTAAATGTCATAATCTGTTTGTGTTCCCCAGTGAGGAAGCAAAACCCCTGCAGGTGGAGAGAGAGAGCTGTTGGGGAAGGAACCTTGAGTTTCTCCCTTCCTTCCCTCCGTCCACTCCAGGGTTAGTGGGACAAGGCCAAGTCAGCCCAGGTTGGTTTTCCCCCTCAGGGTCGGCTGTTTGGGAGTTACAGAATTGGATCGCAGGGGAGAAGAGAGAGACCTCAGGCCAGGTCTCTTGCCTCCATGGCCTCCTTTCCGTTTCGGCTACTCCACTGTGGTGAGGAAAGAGACATTTCAAACAGAACCAGAGAGCTGGAAAGGGCCTTGTGTGTCATCTAGTCCAGATGAAGGGAGTCCAAAGTTTGCACAGACAACCTGAAACAGGTAGCCTTTGTCTTCAGCTTAGATCCAGCACCAGGATTGGGTACATCCAGATCTGTTGGCTGCAGCTGCAAAGAGAAGTGATGGTTGTTGTTTTTGCTGTTGTGGTTGTTGATTGTGTCTGACTAATTGCGATCTTAAGGTGAACCTCTCATGGGGCTTTACTGGCCGGATATGTTCAGAGGGAGTTTGCTTTTGCCTTCCTCTGAGGCTGAGAGAGTGTGGCATGCCCAAAGCCACCCAGTGTGTTTCCATGGCCAAGCAAGGATTTGTATCCAGGTTCCCAGATTTATAGTCCACACCACCACACCATGCTGGTTTTCCAGAAGTGGATTACAGACCATTTATTGCAAGAGGGCACCGTATGGTTTTAGACCTTGGAAAAGTTCCTTTTGGGCATGAGCAATAGTCAAAAAATAAGAGGAGGGGACTCTCCAAGTTCTGATTGGATGGCCTTGAGAATCCCAGAGAGAATGTAGAAGAAGGGAGTGTAGCTTAGTGGCTGTGACTTTGCTAGTGGAGCGTCTCATCTGTGGTTAAAAGGATCTCCCTTGGTGGATCTGAAGTAACGGATCTCATCTCGAGATCCTCTTGGACAGCTGCTGCCAAACAGAGCAGACTCCATTGGTCTGGATCAGCTTCTCCCTCCCTTGCGTGTCTTCCAGATGATTTGGACTACAACTCCCATAATTCTTTGGGCACCTAGGAGTCGTAGCTCAACAAATTGGCAGGACTAGTGAGGCAGGCATCAGATACGAAAAAGCTAGGAAAACTGGTTCTCATACCCTGGCTCAGTAGAATGCATTTTCATATGTGATTCTTCATGCTGGCTTCCATTTGTGAGGCTGTTATGGAAAAATTCCACCTTAAAATTCTCCTGTTTCGTAAATAGAAATGCAGTTTCTAGGAACTTGCTGTTGTGTTGATGTAACACAATTTCAAACCATAAACTACAAGTCTATATACTCCCACGACAGTACACAACCCAAGAATAAAATCTGCTCTCAGTCAATGGGGACTGATGGCTTCTGAGTCAGTGGGGTGAGTTGGCTCTGGTTTTTAGTCCAAACTTTAAAAGAGTTATGGAAGGTGCTGTTTTGAGGATAGCATTCAGCACCTGGGAGAGCTCCCTGGATATGAGAGTTCAGCACTTGGGAGAGCTCCTTTGGATTGACCCCAGCCTACTGACATGAAAACCGTGGAGTTTTTCCCCAAGTAAGCAAATGTTTCGTTTGTCTTCTAGTGCTGCTTGTTTGTATGGCTTTTACGTTATTTTAGCAGACGTTCATATTATTATTTTAGATGCTTTGCAATGTGTGGTTTTACCTGTTGGCTGCTCTGATTACTCCAATGAGGACGGGCGAGATACAAATTGGGTGTTGGCAGTGATCAACAGTAACAGCAATCTCACTGTAGAAGGTGGCTTCATGTGTTCCCGTGAATTCCCAAGAAACGGTCCCGCTCCCCCCAGCGTGCTGGTAACACATGGATCTGACGCTTTCATGGTCAGGCCTTCTGTGTATAGACAACTGTACTGCTGGAATGCAAATTATTGTCTACACTCACTGGCAGGGAAAAAGAATTCCCTAGCTGTAGCACAAGCCGGGAGAACACACGTTGAATTCCCTGTGTGCTGACCTTGGTTTTAACAATTACAGATAAAAAGCTGACTCATTCAGCTGCAAAATCTAGATCACATTGAATTCGGCATCCTGCCATTCTTGTTTGTTCTTTTTTTAAAAAAAGACCACTATTCTAGTCCTCAAGTTTATTAGGGCAGGCATTAAAAAGTACAAAATCATAGAGTTGGAAGAGACCCTGAGGGCCATCCAGTCCAACCCCCTTCGGCCATGCAGGAAGACACCATCAAAGCATTCCTGGCAGATGGCCATCCAGCCTCTGTTTAAAAACTTCCAAAGAAGAAGACTCCACCACACTTCCAGAAGCAGTGGATTCCATGGTCCAACTGCTCTTACTGTCAGGAAGTTCTTCCTACTGTTTAGATGGAATCTCTTTTCCTCAAGTTTGAATCCATTGCTCCATGTCCTAGTCTCTGGAGCGGCAGAAAACAGGCTTCCTCCATCCTCCCTATGACATCCCTTCAAATATTTAAGCATGGCTATCATTTCCTCTCTTAACCTTCTCCAGGCTAAACATACCCAGCTCCCTAAGCCGCTTCTCATAGGGCTTCATGGTTTCCAGGCCTTCTACCATTTTGGTCACCATCCTCTGGACACATTCCAGCTTGTCCATATCCTTCCTGAACTGTGGTGCCCAGAACTAGACATGGGATTGCCATCACCCCATGTCATAGGGTTTGACAAAAGCAGAATAGAATGCTACTATCACTTCCCTTGACCTAGATACTATAACCCTATTGATGCAGCCCAGAATCGTATTGGCTTTTTTAGCTGCTGCATCACATTGTTGACTCATATTCAGCTTGTGGCCTACTAAGACTCCTAGATCCTTTTCACATGTACTGTGGTCAAGCCAGGTGTCACCCATCTTATATCTGTGCAAATCCCAGAAGCTTGGAGGAAAGGCTCCATCTGGGTTTTTGTTACGGCAGTCATATGTGTTTCTGTACAAAAAGAGAGAGAGAGAGAGAGGGAGAGAGAGAGAGACTCTTGCAGAGGGGAAAAGCTGAGCCCATCTCCGTCCTTCAGGGTGCAAGTATGCACCGGAAGACTGCTTTAAAATAACATAGATCCCATTGGGTGGAATCATCGTCACTGGAATCTATAGAACTTTGGCTGGCCCAATGAATTTCCGTCCTTCATCAGCTTGGACTGGGTTCAACCAGTAGAACTCAAGCATGCGAATTATATATACAACTTGAGAATGGATGTAATTGGCTGGATTACACCTGACCTCTGTTTTGTCTCACCCCACTGAGGTTCCTTGAGGAATACTGGTGGTTCTTTTCCGCTAACGGCACTCAGATTCTCTTGTCTTTAGGCCCAATAAGATGATTTCCTTAAACCTAATGGAACTTTGAGAGCCAGTGTGGTCTAGTGGTTTGACTACTGAATTAGGACTCCGAGAGGTCTGGGTTTGAATCCCAGCTCAGATGTAGAAAAACAGTGGCAAATTGCACCCTCCCAGCCTCAGAGGAAGGCAACAACAAGTCTCCTCTGAATAAATCTGACCAAGACAATCCTAGGATGGGATTGCCGTAGGTCGAAGCTGGCATGAAAACACACAACAACAACAAAATGTATCTTTGCCTCCTAACTGCTGGGGGCCAAGGGTCAGAAATTCATGTTGACAAGTTGTAAAAAGGGAGCAGCATCCACCGAAGATCTCAGACGCCCCGGGCTGAGGCTGTCCTGCCGTGACTTGGCACGTGCCGCCGAACCCTGGCAGAGCTCAGTCGTATGAGGGAGCCATACAGAATGTGTTCCAGAATTCTTGCAAAGGTACTCAGAGCTGTTTGTTTCGGGTTAGCGACTCTTGCGTTCTTTCTACTGGGAATAGGTGTGCAACTCTAAGAGAGCAAGTGTGGCATAGTGGTTTGAGTAACGTTGGCCCTTTGTACCTGTGGATTCTGCATCCGTGGATTCAACCAACCATGGTTTGAAAATATTCCGAATAAACTGAAATATTCCCAAAAGCAAATTTAGATTCTGCCATTTTATATAAAGGACATCATTTTACTACACCAATTATACATAATGGGACTGGAGCATCCAGAAATTTTGATGTCGACGGGGGTTGCTGGAACCAAACCCTTGCAGATACCAAGAGCCCATTAGAATTGGACTCCAGGCAACTAGGGTCTGAATCCATGCTTACCCATGGAATGCAACAAGGAGACTGACCTTGGCCAACTCCCGCTCTCTCAGTGTCTGAGAAAGGCAGTGGTGGGAAACCTCCTTTGAAAAAAACTTGTCAAGAAGACCCTAGGAGAGGATTGCCATAAGTCAATGTTGACTTGAAGGCACACAATAGCAAGATGGAACCCCAGCATGTTCTCAACATCCTGTTTTTGATTATTTCAGCAGCTAAAACGTTTCATAAGAGTTTAGCCAAGGGACAAGAACAGAAGTGGAATGGGTAGGAGCCAGAATTTAAACCACGTGTGGGGACCTCTTGGACCTCCAATTGCATTTCAGAGACTTTCCGAAAGGACCCATTCTGGGCCAAAAGCAAAGTGGGTAGGACCAATATATGAGTATATTTCCCTCCCTCCCTCCCTCCCTCCCTCCCTCCCTCCCTCCCTCCTTCCTTCCTTCCTTCCTTCCTTCCTTCCTTCCTTCCTTCCTTCCTTCCTTCCTTCCTTCCTTCCTTCCTTCCATCCGTCTTGGTCATATTTATTCAGACGAGACTTGCCATTGCATTCCAGCCTCTGTACAAAAGCCACCATAACTATTAGTGGGAACCATCTGTGGGCCAGATGTGGTCTACGGGGTGGGGACATGTGGCCCACGGAAGGGCCATATTTAGCTCCAGGGCCTGAGGTGTCTCCTCTGCGTTTTAGACTGCAGTAGAAAATTCTTCAGATATGAGAAACAACTTGGGCTGCTAAGGGTGAATGTCGGCTCCTTTCTTACAGAGAAAAGGTCTGAACAAAGGCAGGGAGGAACTGAAAAGATCTGTAGCAGGCACTCTTGCGATCCGGGTGAATTATTTCTGAGCCCGCTACGCACCATTAGCATTTCTGTCTCTGCCCCTTGGCTGGAGCGCAGCACGCTCTGCATTCTGCACTGGCAAAGTGGACAGTTGGTGCAGGCAGTGGGAATCCAAGTTCTCTGCCAAACGCCAGCTCCTGGGGGTGGTTTGGGGGCAGGGCAAAGAGGGAGAGGGAGGGGGAGAGGAGAGGAGAGGAGGGGAGAGCAGGTGGCAGGGCTGGGTAAGGGAGGCCAGGAGACCGGTGGCACAGGCAAGGCGTGTCGAAGGATTGGCTAGCTTCTCTCCCTTCCCGCTGCCGGCAGCTCTGTCCTCAAGTAGGGGCTCTGGACTCGTAAACACACATCAAAGGGAAGCTCAAAGGGTCCGTGCGCCCCATGCGCTGTTGGAGAAAGCTCTGTTGTTGTGCAGACAGGATGTCCCCCGAGTCTCTGTTGCTGCCATGGGGTGGTAGTCCAAGCGAGAGCTGTGCAGAGACACACACACACACACACACCCCTACCTGCTGGAGAAACAAGACTAATTGCATTCATCCTTCCTTCTTGCTCATTTGATGTCTCTTCCTGGTCATTTGCTGATTCTGTTGGTGTTTCAGTGTTGGCATCGGTTCCCTTCTGGAAGTGGTTGGGCATTTTCCATCTGATACAGAATCTCCATGTTTGGTCCGAGTGGAATTGTGCCTGTGGTGTCATTGTGTCTGGAAGGACATGCATGCCTGTTTCACACCTGTGCCTGTGCCTTTATGCACATGTGTTTGGTTGCAAAGTTTGTTTCAGTTGTACCAAGTTGCCACTCAGTGCAAGGATGGCATTGTACAATGAATACACAAGTCTATGGGCATTTCCACCCTACGCTGTTATAGTGCTATTATTCCACTTTCAACCTCTTGTGGAATTCTGGGATTTGTAGTTTCCTGAGGCCAAAGAGCTCCCTGGCTGAGAATCCTAAATGCCCCCCTCTAAAGTGCAAACCCCAGGATTCCACAGGATGTTGGGAGTGGAATAATAGCACTACCACAGTGTTATGCGGAAATGGCCTAAGTGGCAAAATTTCACACTGTGTCACCCTGGATATTGCTATGTAACCGCAGTGCCTCTCTCCTCCATTTCTCATGAATACTGTACGTCTGTATTTCTGCCCTTAGACAGAAATAATAGTGCCTTTTCTCCTTTGCCTCCCATCCGCTTAACTCCCATAACTCCACCCTATGTTCTTGGGCCTCTGCCACTTCTCTCCACCCCTTGGCCTGCTGCATCTTATCCTACATTACTTACCTCTTCCACATCTCCTTTCGCTCCCTATCTGTTGGCTCCTTTATTATATGTGTATCTCTGTGTGTGTGTGTCCTATCTGTCTGTCTGTCTGTCTGTCTCTCTCTCTGTCCGTCCGTCCGTCCGTCCGTCCGTCCGTCCGTCCATCCATCCATCCATCCAGTCCTCTACATTTGTTAGGATTAGGAACATAGGACCCCCTCAAACTTGGAAAAATCACAAATATCCAAATGTGTAGGTGTGTCTGTGGGAAGGAGGCTGAGGCACGGTGGGGAGAATGGACACCCAGGGTCCAAAGCAGGGCCGTTTCCGCACTAGCCTATTATAGTGCTACGATTCCACTTTCAACATCCGGCCAGCCCCTCTCGAAACTGCAAACCCCAGGATTCCAGAGGATGTTGAAAGTGGAATCATAGAGCTATAACAGGCTAGTGCGGAAACGGCCCAGGTCAGGGAAAGGAGAGGGAAAGCGGGTGGGTCAGCCTGGGCCCCCCAAACTTCTTCTCTCTTGCTCATTTCCTTCCTTGGGTGGGGGGGGGGAGGCATCAGAATCGTGGTGCTGAGAAATTGGGCCGTGAGCCATGCTTAGCTGGCCAAGAAGTGGCCGGTGGAGGAGGAGGAGGAGGAGGAGGAGGACCAGAGGTGGTTTTTAAAGGGCAGCATGGCCTGATCAGAGCCACCGAGAAGGAAGGTCCCCCTTGAAAAGAGGCACCGAGCGGTGCAGGGATTGAAGAAACTCGCCGATAATCAAATCTGTGAAAGTCAAACCCGCAAACATAGATGGCTCACCATATATCTATGTGCATTTTAAACACAGAATAATATAAACAGCAACTGACATTTTTATCAAACACTAAAGCCAAAGTACACAATATTAAACCCAATACTAAAGCATTAAACGAAAATTCTCTCAAAACTTACTCAAATATTAATTTACTAACTAAACGCTAAGTTACTAAAACATGTAAAGGCTCTGACACACACACACACCCCCGCAAGCCAAACTGTAATGAAAGAGAAGAAAGAAAGAAAAAACGGAAAGAAAATGTTGGGTTTTTTTTGCCATCATAGAGCCAGCTAAACAATCTGATTAGAATTACTATTAACCGTATCTGTAATTTTTTGCGTCGTTAGATTTCTTCTTGCTCGGCTCGTTTATTTTCTTCGCCCCTTTGCTACTTGGCTTCCCTGCCTGCCTGCCAATCTGGTTGCAACTCCATCTGTATTGCACTGGCTGCCAAGACGTTCCCATTCTGAATTCAAGGTTGCTGGCAGTAACGGTTAAAGCACTGAACGGCTTGGGACCGTGATACCTGACGGAGAGCCTCTCTCTCTATGCCTGCTCCAGAACTGGCCATTTCCGCACTAGACTGTTATCGTGCTATTATTCCACTTTCAACCTCCTATGGAACCCTGGGGTTTGCAGTTTAGGGGGGGGCCTCAAAGGCCATCCTCGAAGGCCCCTCCCTAGACTGCAAACCCCAGGGTTCCATAGGATGTTGCAAGTGGAACAATAGCACTATAACAGTCTAGGGCAGAAATGACCTCGGTGTCCCATCAGGGGGGTAAATGCATTGTGAGAGGACATGGGAAAGGGCCTTTTCTTTAATGGCACCCTGGTTGTAGAATTCCTTCCCACCCTGGTTGTAGAATTCCTTCCCAGTTTCCAATTGGCACCAGTGTTGAAGTTAAAATTTGGCTTTTTATTAAAGCTTCCAGGCCAAACTGATTTTCTTCAGGCAGAACACGTTTCATGGTTGCAGTCGGCTTTCTTCTGCCAACTTAAGGAGAAAAGAGGTGGAAATAAGAGAAACGGTTTAGTTTACTGGATGGCATATTTTTATTTTGACTCAAAGTAACCTTAACATAATGTGATGTGGTGATGTTTTTATTGCAACTGTATTGTAGTATTTATAACTATTGTTTCGACATTTGTAATGCTTTGAAAAATGGTCACTAGACTAATTCAGTACATTGATCTATCCATCTATCTGCTTGGTATAAGACAGCTGTTTATGCTCCTGCCTCTGTCAATGTTGGGTAGGGTTTCCCTGCTTGTTGCCAGATTTTTCCTCTTTTTTCATGAACAAGGCACCCTTGCAAAGATAAAACCTCACATGGGATGGAAGGCAGGCTGTGCCACTTGTTACCAATGGAGGGAGAAAAAAAAGTTTGGGTTTTCCACCCTCCTTTGCATCATTGAATGTCACATTTGGCAAATGCAAGCCTTGTCTTCTATGCCTGGGTAAAACCCTGCCAATTGCAGCAGAAGCTTGTGTTTTCCCTGGCTGAGAGGCAGCCAAAAGGGGAGGGCAGGCCCAGGCTCAGGGTGCGGTGAAGAAAGAGTCTTCTGTGCCCGACACAGTCCCGACTGGCATCCACGAGTCAGATGCAAGTGGTTATGACTCACGTTGCCGGTGCCAGGCGCCGCGGGGCTTTGCCGCTAAGAGGGAGACTTGGAGTGATGTTTGCATCTATAGCCACGGATCTTTGTACTCACGTCCTGCTCACAAGTGTCCCACTGGGGCATCCAGTCAGCCGAAGTGGAGGCTGAATGCTGGAACAGTTAACCTCAGGAACTGGAACAATCTGGGGCTGCCAGAAAATGGAAGCAAATAAAACAGAAGTGATCACAAATCTACTTCTGATTTTAGGGGGGAAAAGGGCATTTTGTGGGGAAAAAAATGGTTGAGAATGTCAATCTGATGGGAAAAGCCATGCCGTTTAATGCCCTCGCTCTCTCCTGGCAGCTGGCAAGCCCTTGCAACTGCTGTTTCTGTTTACTAGGCTGGCAGAGGGGAGTAACTGTGGCCATTTCTGCACTAGACTACTATAGTGCTATTATACCACTTTCAACATCCTATGGAATCCTGGAGTTTGCCTCTGGCCCCTCCCTAAACTGAAAACCCCAGGGTTCCATGAGATGTTGAAAGTGGAATAATAGCACTATAGCAGTCTAGTGTGGAAATGGCCTTGGAAGTGGAAGTAGTTGTCGGTCTCAGCTGTGAGAGGAAGGGAAACAAGCAGGACTTCATTTCTTTTCCCCTTGCAGCCAAGACCAGTTGCTTCTTGCTCCTCTGGGTTCCTTCTCTTGCTAGACCTGTCAACTATAGCAGGAACAGACTCCCCAGGGTTCGATAGCTGCTGGGCAGATTGGATGGGGCTTAAACAGCTAGAGAAGAACCACCTGTGCCCTGTCCAAAGGAACACAGAGCGAATGAACCTAGATTTACATCCAGAGTTATGTGTGGACATGCCACTACCAGGATTCTGGCCTGTATTAGGCAGTATGGAGCAGCTGCAACCTGTTCAAAAATGTGATTTTTCACTCCAGAAAAAGTAATTTAGCCCATTTTTGGCTAGGAAAAGGGCAACCTGGGAGATTCGGAGGCTGGAAAAACTGCCTTGAGGACAACTGTGGCCCCGGGGGTCTTGATGTTCATTTGACCCAGCGTTACTCTTCCTTGTGTTTTTCATTGAGCCTGTCGTCTCCATCATGATCTGTTTCCACTTATTTATTTGCACTTTTCTGCTAAAAAGAGTGACACTTGAGAGAACTAACAAGCATCATTAAAACAAATGAAAGGTAAATGAAAAACAAATTGGACGTTGGATAAGGTCCTGCGGTGACGCGATTAGCCCTTCACCTCTCTCTTGCCCCCTCCTGTGGCAGCAGCCAAGCAGTGTGTTTGTGCGTGTGTGTCTGTGTGTTGCTACAGTCTATAAACTGTAGTGGAGGAGGAACTGGAAGAAAGCTGGAGGTAACCGAGCGGTGGGGTTGCCCCCTTTTCACACTGCTGTTCTCCAGAGAGAGAGAGAGAAAGAGAGAGAAATTATAATTACCATGTCCACTGCCGCCATCATCATCACCACCACCACCACCACCAGCTCCACTATATTTGTATACTGCCTTTCTCTAAGGCCATTTCCGCACTAGAGTGTTATAGCGCGATCATTCCACTTTCAACATCCTATGGAATCCCGGGGTTTGCAGTTTCGGGAGGGGCCAGGCGGCCCCTCCCGAAACTGCAAACCCCGGGATTCCATAGGATGTTGAAAGTGGAATGATCGTGCTATAACACTCTAGCGCGGAAATGGCCTAAGACTGGAACTCAGGGTGGCTTGCAAAAGGTGGAAAATAGCAATACATAGGCCACTTCTGCACTATACTGTTACACTGCTATTAGTCCACTTTCAACCTCCTGTGGAATTCTGGGGTTTGTAGCTTCCCGAGGCCGAAGAGCTCTCTGGCTGAGAATTCTAAAGGCCCTTTCCTAAATTGCAAACCCCAGGATTCCATAGGAGGTTGAAAGTGGAATAATAGCACTAGAACAGTGTAGGGCAGAAATGGCCAAAGATCTAAAACAGCACAGCGCTGTAAGAAGCCCTTTTCTTGTTAATGATCCGTTCCCAAAGGCTTGCTGGAACAGGAAGCTCTTTGCCTGCTGCCAAAGAGACGGCAAAAGAGGAGGCCTCCTCAGCTTCCCAGGGAAGAAGTTCCAAAGTGTGGGAGCTGCCACCGAGAAGGCCCCTTACTGTGTTCCCATCAAATGTGTCCGTGAAGCTGCTGGGATAGAGAGAAGTTCTTCCCCTGCTCAGCTTGTGATCTACGAAGGCTCGTAGATTCTGGTTACATCCCCTGGGTCTCTGTTACAAGATGATGGACAGTGATGGTATCTCGGCTTATCTTCTGAGCCAGATGTTGTAGCCTGTCCTGGTTCTGGGCATAGCTTGGTCTTGATACTCGCTTCGGTTTTGAATCTCGTATTGGATATTCAGCCTGTGTGTGTCTCAGTCCTCTTCACAGCTCTATGGCTGGGGAGAATCTATGTTGTACCAGGCATCAGATTGTGATGGAAGTGGGAATGGATGAATTCTGCTCAGACAGAAGCCAAGTCCTCCCCTATCCCTTGTCTAAGGATGGGACGGATTTTCCAAGAAGGAATTCCTTCCTGGAGGAGCCAAGTCTAGCATCTTGGTGAAAGAACGTGTGTTTCTTTGCTAGCCAAACCAGTTTCAGAATAGCCTCCTTCCTCTTGTCACACAGATGGTGCCGCGTTGGTGCTGGAGAGGTTCTGCAAAACATCTCAGTGACTGACAGGGGAATGCTGCGTTTGCAAAGGCAACTGTTGCTTTCTTCTCCGGCTGCTGGTAAACAGCAGAGAGGCTTCGCCAGAAAAACCTGGATGGAACAGGCTTACGAGGGGGCTGTTCACAGTACGCAGTTATAGCTCTATGGCTCCTCCTGAACTGCCATGGCTTCCAACAGAATCCTGAGACGCGTCATTTAGTGAAGCTCTAGAGTAGAGGTGAGGAAATTGTGGCTTGCAGGGTCCACTGCTGTGGCCTCTGAAGCCTCCCAACAGTCCTCCTGATTTCCTAATACTACTACTACTAATAATAATACTAATACTAATAATAATAACAGTGGTAATAGTAATGATGATGCAATCTTTGCCCCCTAAGGATGCAGAATGCCTCCCCAGTGCTTGCAAACACATGGAAACATGGAAAGGTGCTATCCTTCCAAGCACCTTAGACACTTGTCCTGCTCTGAAATATCTCAAGTCTACTTCTGCGAACCCTCTCAAAATGTTGGCAGGAAGTGACACAATATTACTTCCCACCACCATTTTGAGGAGGAGTACAGAGGAAGATGGAAGGATTTGGGCTTACTGTGTGTGTATGCATGGGGGAGGGTGGTGACTGGAAGCGACATGACATCACTTCCTGTCAAAATGGTGACAGGAAGTGATGCAACATCACTTCCTGTCCCCGTTTTGGAGGGGGGTATGACAGAGGAAAATGGAATTATTTGGGCTAGTTGTTCGGGAGGAAGGGGGGGCAGCCTGCAGGAGGGCTGGAGAGGGCACTGGCCTCTGACCCCCCACGCTAGGGTTGCCAGAAGAAAACAGGACTGGGGTCCTGTACCTTTAAATGGTGCCATAGAAGAAAATGTGATTTCAACAGGTATTGCTTGTCACACAACTAAGTAACAAGCCACACTTGCTGAAAGTCCCTCTTTTGTATAGCAATTAAAGGTGTAGTAGCCCCCTCCAGCAGAGGCATACCCAGGGTGGGCGCCAGTGCTAGCGGAGTGCAGAAAAGCCACGCTCAAAGATTTAGTGGTGGCAGAGGAGAAGGAAGGGGCCCTGGAGGTAGGGGTGCAACTTCCACACTTGCCCCAGGCGCTGTTTGTGCTAGATACGCCTCTGCCCTCCAGTGTTCACTCTGGCAGTGGAGGCGGTTGCCAGGCCCTGTGTGTAGAGCTCTCCAGCACAGAATTCCAAGCGGTCCTCCCCAAAATGGAACTCTCAGGATCAAAGGGGTGTCATAGCACTATAATTGCGCAGCGTGGAAGGGCCCCTGGTGACGGAAGCAGCGGAACAGTGGAATAGGCTGTGCGTGTGTGTGTGGACCGTCCTTTTTCGGAGGCCTTTGAGCAGAGGCCGGGAGGCTGCTGTTTCGCAGTGCTTTCATGGTTGATTCCGGCATGGCAGAGTGGGGTCGGGCTGGATGGCACTCGGAGCCTCTTCCAGCATTAACAGTCCTCTGAACCAGACAGCGTTGCAGCTTTCCTGCCCGAGCAAAGCTCTTCCCGAGACATAGCCAATAAATATTACAAGAAGTCAGTGAGGGGGAGAGAGGCAAAGCTGCCGGAGGAGCGCGTTTTACCTTGCATGAGGGCTCTCCGCTCTGCAATCATTATTCCCTGCTAAATGTTTCTTGTTTTAAGCAAGCCGTAATGCTACCAGAAAGATTTTCTGTTCTCTCTACCCCCCCCCCCCCCGCAAGAGTTCCAGCTTTTAATTGACTTAACAGAGACAGGCAGCTGCAGAGTCGAAGGGTCGACTCAATTCCTTCCCCAGAAACTCAGCCTGCATGCGAAGACTCTGGCCATTTCCGCACTCGACTGTTATAGCGCTATCATTCCACTTTCAACCTCCTATGGAATCCTGGGGGTTGCAGTTCAGGGAGGGGCCAGCCTCAATTCCTATGCTACTGGAATATTTCATTTGACAAAAAAAACGACAACAGCAACTTTTTGTGCAGAAGGCAGTGTTTTATTAATTAAAAAATCTGCACTTTGCACAAAATGCAGTGGATTTTTGCATGCTGTTTTTTGTGCAAAATTGCCAGAATTTGAGGAGAAAACACTCCAAATGGCTGGCCTTTCCCCCTCTCACTGAAAGCTGAAAAGTCTCCTCACTGACTGTTTTTTTCATTGGAGTATCTCATGAATACATACCTTCCAACTGTCCCAATATAGCAGGGACAGTTGTGATTAATCCTCTGCTGTTCCACTTTCTCGGATGCTTTTAAAATGTCCCAGTTTCTCCTTTGCTCTTCCTGCTTTCCTCCTTTGTCCACAGCTTACTGCAGTTGCTGCAAACTGAGTTTGAAGTAAAAAAGTGGTTTGCACTGCAATAACTCAGCAGGGATGGGGAGAAAAGGAGAGGCTGGCCTTCCCTGCGGACTTGGGCAAAAGCAAACTGTTGCATCTTAGGGCCCTTCTGCACTATACTGTTATAGTGCTATTATTCCGCTTTCAACATCCTGTGAAATTCTGGGGTTTGTAATTTATTGAGGTGAAAGAGCTCTTCGGCGGAGAGGTCTAAATGCCCCTCCCTAAACTGTAAACCCCAGGATTCCATAGGAGGTTGAAAGTGGAATAATAGCACTATAACGGTCTAGTGCGGAAATGCCCTTCGTCTCCTAGTTTGTTGTTCTGTCTCATTAATAACTTTTGCCATGTTGACCACACTGCTGTGTTGCTTGGTCACACAAGTCCTGTTTTCTTTTCCTTTTTAATGTATGCTATTATGAGATCCCTTTTCTCACCAAAGAGAATGAAACGTATAAATATTCTTCCTACATCTACTGTTTCCATTGGACACCTGTCAGCAGCAGCTGTTGCTCCCTGTTTGCAGGATTAGAAATTATGCAGCTTTCCAGATGTTCTTGGACTGCACCTCCTAGCATTCTTCATCATTAGTGACAGTGGCTAAGCCTGCCAGGAGTTGCGGTCCAGCAATACCTGAGAAGTGCTTGATTCCCACTCCTTTTGCATCAGGCTTTTTAATTTCCAAGGGGTCTGATTCATCCTTTTGTTGCTATTATTTGTCTGCTGCCTTTTAGAGCAAGTCGCACAATCTAGCTTCACAAAATAGTTTCTTTTATTTAAAAAAAAAAGCCACGGAAGATTACAACAGCTCTCCAGAAGCAACATCAGGGAATCAGCACTCGTCTTCCAACATTTTATAGACGAAAATTGAGATGTGTGCAGCCGAGCAGCATCGAAGTGTGGTCGCGAGGGCAAAAGTTATGAATAAGCAAAAAAAGACAGGCTAGGAGAAGTTACTTTACAGCCATTTGCTTTTGCCTGAGCCTTGTGGGAAGGGCAAGATCCTGTCCTCTCCTCTCTCTCCTGCTGCATTAAGTGAGTGCAAATGATTTTTGAATTCAGTTTGCAGTTTGAGGATGAAAGGGAAAGTGGGAGGACATGAGAGCCAGCGTGGCTTAGTGGTTTGAACACCGGACTACAACCCAAGAGACCAGGGTTCGATTCCCAGCTTGGCCATGGAAACCCACTGGGTGACCTTGGGCACGTCACACACTCTCAGCCCGCAAAAACCCCTTGATAGGTTCACCTCGGCATTGCCATAAATTGGAAATGACTTGAAGGCACACAACAACATTGTGAAAGCAGCTGGAAAAGCGGGATGGCAGAGGATTGTGTCCGCCTTAATTGGGTACGCCTTAGATCCTGTCCGATCTTGGAAGCTAAGCAGGGTCAGCCCTGGTAGGTATTTGGATGGGAGACCGCCAACCAATATCAGGTACTGTAGGCTCCATTTCAGAGGAAGGAACTGGCAAAACCACCTCTGAGGATTCCTTGCCTAAGAAAACCCTGTGAAATTCAGGGAATTGTCATAGATTGACTGGTGAATTGTTGACACACACAGACCTCATTGTAAGGAACAAGCCCAGCCCGAGCCCAACGGTTGTATTGGCAGCTTCACGGCAGTTACACCCTTTTAATATCTGCTACCTGCTTTCGGTTCTCATCCCTGACTGGCTGTTTAAAATGTCGTGTCTAGGATTCAGTCCCCAGCCGAGGCTTCCAAAACCAACACAAGGCCCGGGGATCGATAGCAAAGGAGTGTTAAGCGGAACCGCCAGCGAGTGTCCGGGCAGAGGCATAAATCACACCTCGAGGCAAACCCGTGGTTAAGATCGAGCCTTCCCCTTGGCTCCCTCCCCTGTGCCTCCTTGAGCTGTAATCTCAGCCGGGCAGCCCGGTTGCGGAGGGAGCAGCAAGCGAGCAGCAGGTCTTTGGGAACTGCCGTTTTTTCTTCCTGCTCCCTCCAGAGAGAGGAATTAACTCGTTAAGATCCATTGAGTTATCAATTAAGTTGGAAGTTCTGATGAAAAAAAAAAAAGAAAAAAGAGCAACTTAATTAAATGTATTTGTAACTGGATTGATTGCCCTAATGCCAGCATGTTCGGCATTAACTTAATGCCAGAATTAAGTTATTAATTAAGTTATTAATTAATTCAACAAGAGACAGTGCTAAAGAGCCAACAGGTTTCCCCCCCTATTTCCTACCTGGTTCTTTTCCAGATAGATGGGTAGATAGTTCTTTTGGATTTTTGAAAGTGAGGGCCAGAATCCTCTATCACGGTCTACATTATGTGGCTTTACACCTACTTGGCTACGTAGCAGAGGGGCTAAGAAGCCCTGGTAGCAAACTGTGATTGTGCATAACAGGAAATCAGCAAGGGTGTGCCAGTGCGAATCGGCACCCCTTACCAGGTGCATCCTTGGTCATTTCCGTACTACACTGTTATAGTGCTATTATCCCACTTTCAGCCTCCTGTGGAACGCTGGGGTTTGTAGTTTCCTGAGGCCAAAGAGCTCTCTGGCTGAGAATTCCAAAGGCCCCTCCCTAAACTGCAAACCCCAGGATTTAACAGGAGGTTGAAAGCGGGGTAGTAGCACTATAACAATGTAGTACGGAAATGGCCGTAGTGTACAATGGGACCCGCGCACAATGTGCATCGGTCATTTCATTGGATCCCCCATGCAGTAACGTAACAGGAATCCTCTACCGGGTTTGGATGTTACAGAGCTGCACAGACATAAATCCGCTTAGGAAGACCTAAGTACCCCGCAGGATTCTTTAGACCTTCAATTAGTACTTTTTTTTTAAATATTGGTTAGGGCTGGGGAGCTACTAGCTTTAGCTCACAGGCGCCAAACTGCTTCTTTTTCGTTGATGCTTAGAGTGAGGCAGCTCATGTGACTCCAAGGCTGAAAGGTTTTAAACCAGCAAGTGGTAAGGGCAAGTAGAAATGGACAAATTGTCAGGGTTGATGAGAGAAAGGTCACGAGCGGCATCTCTTAAAGAATCTAAACCCCTTATTGACTTTTTGCGGGGCAGCGTTGGGGGAGAAAGAAAATGACCTGATAATTTTTGATTTTGATGATGATGTTGACAATGATCTTCATTTATACCCCACATTTTTCCCAGGTTGGAAAGAGCAGGCTATCAAAAGAAGGGAACAGGTTGCAATTTTGGAGAAAGAGGGGGTGTGAAGAACTATATGAATATAAAACCACCCAAAGGGCAATTGGAAGTCATTTTTCTTTCTTTTTCTTTTTCTTCTTCTCTCCCTTTCTTTTGCATTTCTTTGTAATTGTGTTACTCTTTGTAACTGTTAATGTATTATTTAAAAAAATTGTCCTAATAAAAAACCTCCAACAATCTGCCATCTGGCAAGGCAGTCCATTTTGGTGCTGCTGAAAATTGTGGTCCGTGGACCGGTGCCGGTCCATGAGCCATCGACGGTCCGTCCACGATGGGTTTCCCAGGAGAGAAAGAAAGAGTTGTAGCCAATGGGCATGAATTGGGTACCCGTTTCTGGCATGCTGGGGACGGAGGATGATAGTTCAACGCTTTCTACTTGACTGGCAAACAGTTCTTGCTGTCAGAAAATTGTTCACCGTGTTTCCTCTGAATTTCCATTCTTATCATCTGAACCCATTGGCTTGGGGTCGTGTCCTCTGGAGGAGCAGAAAACAAACCCACTCCATCTTCCATCCAGCAGCCCTTCTGCTATTTATCGTCTCACCTCTCGGTCCTTTTTCGAGAAGAGCTTTTGAAGGATCCGCCGTGCTGCAAAAGACCTGCCGTGAGGACTTTGCGCAGACTGGACGATGCACTTCTGGAGGACACTGCCTGTATTTTGCGGCATGGTGCCCGCTCACCCCGCCCCCAGGCAACTCCCCAGCAACTCCCCAGTTGCTGCTGTTGTTTTCCAGCCCCATAACCCCGTCTCTCACTCAGCTGGACTCTCAGCGAGGAGGTCAGCAGGAGTGTTCTGAATAATCTGTCTCGCCTCTTGTTTCCCCTTCTTTTTCAGCAAAAGGGATTTTTTCTGCTCCATTTTCCTGGGCTGAAGCTCTGGAGAGAGATACTCGCTCATGCCTTTCCATCCCTTTGGGCAGTGCTTTTTTGGGGGGCTGCAGGGATGGAGGGGGCTGTGGTTCTCGGAGATGTGGCATGCCTCTGGGTGCCACCTAAGAAGTGTGATCTGTACAGAGTGCGTTTGCCGCCCACCCTCTAGCTTTGTGCTGGTAATTTGGAACGCGTGCGAACAAAGCGCATCGATAGGATGGGTGACACCTGGCTTGAAAACAGTACAAGTGAGAGGAATCTAGGAGTCTTAGCAGACCGCAAGCGGAACATGAGTCAACAGTGTGATGCGGCAGCTAAAAAAGCCAGTGCAATTCTGGGCTGCATCAATAGGGATATAGCGTCATGATCAAGGAAAGTAATAATACGACTTTATTCTGCTTTGGTTAGACCTCACCTGGAGTGCAGTGTCCAGTTTTGGGCACCACAATTCAAGAAGCTGGAAGGCGTCCAGAGGAGGGCGACCCAAAAGATGGAGGGTCTGGAAGCCATGAAGCCCTGTCAGGAGCGTCTTAGGGAGCTAGGTATGTTTAGCCTGGAGGAGAGAAGGTTAAGAGGTGGCATGAGGGCCAAGTTTAAATGTTGGAAAGGATGTCATATGGAAGATGGAACAAGGTTGTTTTCTGCTGCTCCAGAGACTAGGACACGGAGTGATGGATTCAAACTACAGGAAAAGAGATTTCATATAAACATCAAGAACAACTTCCTGACAGTAAGAGCCATTGGACAGTGGAAGATGCTGCCTCAGAGTGTGGTGGAGTCTCCTTCTTTGGAGGTTTTTAAACAGAGGCTGGATGGCCATTTGCTGGTGTGCTTTGAGTGTCTGTTCCTGCATGGCAGAAGGGGGTTGGACTCCATGGCCATTGTGGTCTCTTCCAGGATTCCATGTGTGGTCAAGCAACAGCAGGATGTGGTCAAGATGGCAAAAGTTATTAATGAGTAACAGCAGACAAGCAAGAAGAGGCTACAATAGTTTGCTTTTAGCCCAAGCCTCTTGGAAAGGCAAGATGCAACCTCCTCCTTTCCTTTCCTTTCCTTTCCTCTCCTCTCCTCTCCTCTCCTCTCCTCTCCTCTCTGCTGAATTAACGGAGTGCCAGCTACCTTTGTACTGCAAAGTCAGATTGTACCAACTCAAGCGGAGGATAAAGGAGGACATTGAGAGGAGGAGAATGAAACTGGGACACTTTAAAAGCAGCTGAGAAAGTGGGATGGCAGAGAATGAGTTGGAACTCGCTTGCACAAATTGTGACAATTGGAAGTTTTGCTCACCGTAGGGTTTAAGCCATTATTATTTTTCCTGCTTTCTCTTCTCTTTCTCTCCCTTCCTGAGCTATTGGAGCATGATTTACTTTACTTTACTTTACTTTTGCTCCTTGAACTCATTGCTGCAACTGAAGGAGAAAGAGGGAAAGCGGGTGAAGGAGAGAGAAACTGGGACATTTTATTATATTTTAAAGTTAAACAAAATGTTTTATTGGAAATGACAAGTGCACACACGCAAGAAAACAGACACTCTCAAGAACTATAACAGACTATTGGAAAATAAGGCATGAAATGTTGGATAAAGAGATATTTTTTTTTATATATATATATATATATATATATATAATATCTCTCTATCCAACCTTTCATGCCTTATTTTCCAATAGCCTTATATAGTGTGTGTGTGTATATGTATGTATATCATATAAATAAGAAACTGGGACATTTTAAAAGCTGCTGAGCAAGTGGGGTGACAGAGGGTTCATTGGGCCGGTCCCTGCCAAAGTGGGAAATCTGGCACTCGTATTGCCTGAGGATTGGGTCCTCCTGGTAGTGATTTTGGGAAGACCTCCCATGCCTGTTCTTATTTTAGGCATCAGGTGAAAACAGATTTATTAATCTTCTCAGACCTTTTAATCCGGGGCTCTGTGGCTTGTTTCCGGCTAATCCCTCTTTCGCCCCCGATTTGATTGATGGCTGCTTTATCTTGTACTCTGAATTTTTATTTCCCGATTTTAAATGTTTATTGCTTCATTATTTTTATGTCTTTTTAAGAAGCGCGCTTTAAGAAATGAGCTCCTTTTGTCTGACTTCAATATAACACTGCCTTTTTGAGGCACTCTTCACCTGTCTGTGGAATGAGGACGCTTCTTAGCTTGGAGCCAATCTCCATTTCGTCTGATTTTGCGTTTGCTATTTGATGTGTCATGCCCTCCAAGATTTCACAGGCGAAAACTGAGACGTTTGTGGCCAAACGACATCAGAGTGTGGTCAAGAAGTCACAAAGTTATTAATGAGGGAGAACACAGAAGCTCGGAGAGGCTGCAGCAGTTTGCAACTGGGAAGGGCAAGACCTGGGCCATTTCCGCACTAGCCTGTTATAGTGCTATGATTCCACTTTCAACATCCTATGGAATCCTGGGGTTTGCAGTTTCGGGAGGGGCCACTTGGCCCCTCCCGAAACTGCAAACCCCAGGATTCCATACGATGTTGAAAGTGGAATCATAGCACTATAACAGGCTAGTGCGGAAATGGCCCTGATCGCTTTCCTCTTCTCTCCCTCCTGCTGAGTTACGAGAGAACAATCTACTGCCATTTCCACATTACACTGTTATAGTGCTATTACCCCACTTTCAACATCCTCTGGAATTCTGGGATTTGTAGTTTGCTGAGGCCAAAGAGCTCTCTGGTTGAGAATTCCAGAGGCCCCTCCCAAAACTGCAAACTGCCCTTCCATAGGTGTTCTAAGTTCAAATCTCACCACGTTTGCAGATCTTTCCTGTCTCTTTTTCTCTAAAGAAGTTTATGAATTTCAAACTTTAAAGCTTTAGACCAGGGCAAGAACTGCATGGCCCTCCAGATGTCGTTGGACTGCATATCCCAGGGTCCCTCACCACTGGCTATGCTGGCTTGAGCTGCTGGGATTTGCAGTACCACAACATCTGGGGGCTCTAGAACTCCCACTTTTGTTTTAGACAAACAGCTAAGACTTTAAAAAAAAAACACTTTACTTTTAATCCATAACATTCTCATCTTTGCTGGGTTTGTTTTGTTCTCAAGTTTATTGTATTTCAACTGGCTTTTGCATCAGCCACTTAAAAAAGTGGGAAAAAAAAGTAGCACAGAAATATAACTGTATCCAAAAATGTGAATATAAACGTATTGTAGTTACATAATACAAAAGTTGCACCTGAGCGATCATAGGAAGTCAGACATGCGGGTGTTATATACAAGCAGATATGTTTTACCACTTCAATGAACAAGAAAAGGGTGCCGATTTCTTTAGAAAATTACTTCAACTTAGTCTTCTTTCAGTGTTTTGTTTATGAGAGACTAATTTCACCATAATTGCACATGAATGCAATTTATTCCCCCATTTGCTTATGCTAGGTAGACTTATCGATTTCTACTGTTTGGAGCAAGAAATCTCAGGAGTGCTGAATGTATAGGAAATCATTTCTCAAAAGACTAAAACACTGCTGGGCCATTTTTTGGTAGCGGGGGTGCTAAGTTAGGAAAGCAGAATCTTATCTCAGTCAAAAAGGCATCAGAAGAGCTTAAGCGGGTGTTTTACTGTACTCTCCAACTGTCCCAGTTAGGCAGGGACAGCCCGGATTAATCCTTTGCCATCCCACTTTCTCAGCCGCTTTTAAAATGTCCCAGTTTTTCTCCGTCCACTTTCTCCCTTTGCTGCAAACCAAGGTCGAAGCGCAAAAGTAGTTTTCGCTCCGTTAACTCAGCAGGGGGAAAGGAGAGAAATCTTGCCCTTCCGGGTCAGCTCAGGCAAAATCAAACTCCTGCAACCTCTCCGAGCTTACCCAGTGTTCCTTATTCATGACTTTTTCCCATCTTGACCACACTCTGGTGTTCTTTGGCCATGTCCATCCCGGTTTGCTTCTGTGAGATTGCTTCAGGGCATGTTTTTCCATTCTTGGCCTGAATTCCCCCCCATCTGCAATAACAGAGTTCCTATCGGCCTACCTTGCAAGGTTGCTGTCAGGGTTGGTGAGAAGCATTTGGAATGCCAAAGGCATCTAAGCACTGTCATTAGCCTCGTGTCAAATGTTTGTCTTGCCTCCTTTCGTATTTAGAAATACCAGCTCATTAACATTCCTCCCTCCTGCTTTGAGGCTATTTTTAATCTTTTTTTTTTTTTAAATTGGATTTCTGCCTGATTCTGACCTTCAGCAACAAAGCAGTAGGAGTGGGTTTGTGGGGAAGGAGGGATGGCAACTGCTCTGTCTCTTATGTCTCCATTGTTATGAAGAGGAACACAATGGCAGGAGTCCTAGCAGAGACTCGATTTTTGCCATGTTGTTTTTGGTTAGGATTTCTTGGCCGGCTCATTCTCCCTGAAGTATCTAAACCAGGGTTGCCCTGCCTGGACCGTCACATCGTTTCTGGATCCAATTCTCTTCTGAAACCTCTGTCTCCATATTTAAACCATTTCCTACATTCCTTTGTTCCCACAATTCTTTCACACGACACAGATACTAAATACATTATCAATAAAGAGAATCCCTCAATAGGCCATTTTGATGACTAGGAATGTCAATTCTTTATTGTTGTGTGCCTTCAGGTCTTTTGCAAGGCCATTTCCGCACTAGCCTGTTCTAGCGCTATGATTCCACTTGCAACATCCTATGGAATCCTGGGGTTTGCAGTTTCAGGAGGGGCCGGAACCCCAGGGTTCCATAGGATGTTGCAAGTGGAATCATAGCGCTAGAACAGGCTAGTATGGAAATAGTCCAACTTATGGCAACCCTAAGATGAACTATCACTGTTTTTGGGGGGGGGGGGCTGAAAGTGTGTGATGTACCCAAGATCACCCCGTGGGTTTTCATAGCTAAGAGGGAAATTGAACCGTGCCCTCAAAGAGGGAAATTCAACTGTGCCGTCACAGTGAAATCCATTGCTCCACGTCCTAGTCTTTGGAACAGCAGAAAACAAGCTTGCCCCATCTTCCATATTTAAGCATGGCTGTCACATCACCTCTCAGCCTTCTCTTCCCCAAGCTAAACATACCCAACTTGTCAAGCCGCTCCTCACAGGGCATGGTTTCTTGGCCTTTGACCATTTTGGTCACCCTCCTCTGGATACATTCCAGCTTGTCAATATCCTTCTCGAGTTGTGGTGCCCAGAACTGGACACGGGATCCCAAGTGCAGTCTGACCAAAGCAGAATTGTTGTTGCTGCTCCTGCTGCTGCTGCATACCCTGCCCAAGGCAAGCCCTTGGGAAGATGGATTCCACAGAGTTATATAGTGCAGAAGCAGCCAAAAGAAATCACATTGGTCAGGCATGACCCATCTTCAAGAGATTTGGGCAAAAGATTCTAGGAGAGGTTGTGGATCCTGACTGTCAGCTGGGGGTGGACCATTGGCTGAGCCGGGCAGAGAAAAACTGGTGGTCTCAGAATGTTTCTCCCCTTTGGCTGGCCACGCTCTCATCTGGGCTGTGTGTTTTTGTTGGACCCTCTGGTTGCTTCAATTTGCTCAGGCTGCTCCCAAATTAGCCGGCGGCAGCAAGTGCCAGCAAAGTGAGTGAAGCCAAGGCAAACTTTGGCAGAGCGCTGGAGCGGTGGCAGCTGTATGAGGATGAGAAGGTGATTAGTCACCTTGGGTGACATGAGGAGAATGACTGGGACCTTTCCCTCCGCTGATTTACTTATTTACTAGCAAATTTTGTTGTGCCTTGCCCGGGTGGATGTTGCTCAAGATTTGGAGAAACCCAGAACTGGACAAGGAGGAACGGCAGTCCCTAACATTTGCCGCACACCATGTTCCACGGCAAATGGACTCAAAGCAGCAATTTTCTCTGAAAAAGCCACTTTGTTGCTCAGTCTTAAATAACCTCAAAATGTTCAGTGTGATATTTACCTGAGTGCAAATATCAAGTAGGGTTGAAATCTGTTCAAAATGGTTTGTTCTTGAGCCATAAATAGACTGAAATCCAAAGTAGGTTTTTTTTTTCTCCCCAGAAAAATAGCCAGAGTAGCGGATGGATCAGATCCAAAACTTTACTCTGAGTTGAATCCATTAGATAGCACATCAAGCTAGTTGACTCTAGGATCAAGAGCGTGGATTTGTTTAGCATAACAGATAGACAAACACTTCGTGTAATTATAGTATAGATTTCATAGATTTCTCGCCCGCTGCTCAGGAAACAAAACCCTTGCAGACATATTTCAAGACACAGAACAAATAATCAAGCTGTTAAAAACACTTTCGGTCCATAAATCATTAAAATACAGATGAGATGGGAGCACCAGATCTTAGTTAAAAACACAGCACTCATAAATAAAATGCAATGCCAGCTGGAGTAAGCAAAACTTTAAAATCCTTCAAGAGACCAGCAAAGAGGGAGGTGCATCTATACACCCTTTGAACATTTTGCAGATAAAAACTGAGCATCATTAGACTCTAAATCTGGCAAAAGTTGTGAATGAAGAACCGAGAAGGGGGGGCGGGGTCTGTAGGAGTTTGCTTTTGCCTGAGCCTACTGGGAAGGGCAAGATTCTGCCCCCTCTTTTTCCCACCCCACCAATGTTGTGTTAACTGTTTGCAAACAACTTTTGAGCTCAGTTTGCAGCAACTAAAGTAAGGCTGAGGGAAAAGAAGGAAAGTGGAAGGAGCAAAAGGAAACCGGACCTTTCAAAAGCAGTTGCAAACGTGGAATGATGGGGGATTAAATAGACTCTCCTTGCCAAATCAGGACATCTGAAGGGTATGTTTATACTTCTGGCAAAGCAAAAATGTGGAGCCACTGCAGAAAGGATCCAGTCTCTGTTAGTCTCCAATTTCATAGCTGCTGCTGGTGAACCAGACAGCGAAGATGTTGATTGTTTCTCTGACAGGTATGGCAGGCTTTTATGGGTACATACTTGTCTTAAACGGGGCCTAGAACTGGCCCAACAAAGTTGTAACATGAGGCAGATGCTGAGCCGCTAAAGGCTCTCTAGTTGTTGCATTCTGCATTCATTGTCATTTCTAGCACTTCTTCAAGGACTGCCTTATGTAATGCACATTGCAGTAGTCAAGCCTAGATGCAACCAGACCATGTGTTACTGAGGTCCGGTTTCTCTTGATAAGGCTGCAGCTATTATGAAGCCCTACTCGTGGTAACCCAACACCAGTTGCAACCCCGTGCTTGTTGAGAACTTCTAAACTGTGCACCTGAGTTCCATGAGTTATCAGGAATTAGAAATAACAAGAGCCATGCTGGATGAAAGGACTATCTACACCACCATTCTCATCATGAGGTGGCCAACCTGTGGGAGCCTACCGGCAGGACATCACTGTGTAAGCCTCAAATCTGTATTCTTTAGTCGTACCTGCTACGTAGCCCAAGCAGCGCCATTGTGCAAACTGTGCCTGTAGTTCCCATGCCTTGAGAACATGCTAATTGTTTCCATAATTCTCTTTGTTAGAGGGATGTTGCTAATTAGTGTCGAGTGCTGAAACCAGATGTCTTTCCTGCCAAGGACATGCTGTAGGTTCTCACTGTCTAACATGTTGCCCATGCAAGCTTTTGTATACATACGCAAGGATAGATAAGCACTGAGGTGAAAGACCTAGGACGTACGGTGAATTTTAGGCATGCACCGTTAAGGGCAATTGCTGTTTAACTTTTGCTGGGACTGTACTGCTGACAATAAAGTGGGGTGAGCTCCACTTTGCTGTTCAGAAGCTGGGAGAGAAGTGTTCCCTTTGATCAAAGTTTTTTTGTATGTGTGCGTGTTTCTGTGGCGAATTCCTTTCTCATTGATCTTGGACTAATTGGCAGCTCCCTGTTCATTTGGGAATATGGCAGGGTTGACATTTCGGCTTCTGCCCAGCAAGTATACTTGTATCCTCTCCTGCAACTGGCAACTGGGGTACAGAAGTGCCCAGCCTCTAATATAGTGGGCCCTTGGCATCTGCTAGGGTTTGGTTCCAGAACCCCTCCGCGCATACCAAAATTCATGGATGCCCAGGTCCCATTATGTACAGTGGTGTAATAAAATGGTGCCCGTTATATATAATGGCAAGATCAAAGTTTGCTTTTGGGATTTCTAAAAAATATTTTCAAGCTTTGGTTGGTTGAATCCATGGATGCAGAATTTCTGGATATGGATGGATGACTGTGTTGGAGGTGATAACAGAGCCATTTGGACTAGTAGCCGATGATAGCCCTGCCCTCCACGAATTTCTTCCATCTCCTTTTAAAGCCACTCATATTGATAGCCACCTCTTCGTCTTGTGGCAGTGACTTTCTCTGTGCAAAGAAGTCTTTCTTTGCTCTGTCCTCAGTCCCCTAGCCTTCAGCTTCAGTGGCCGTGCCTGCTTTTATAAGAGGGGTTTAGGAGAGATTCCCATTTGAGAAGAAATGAGGAACACCAGGCCTTCTGTCTGTTTTGACACCACTTCCATCAGCCCCACCCAGTAGGGCTGGTTGTAAGAGACTGTAATCCCCATCATCCAAAACATCTGAAGGCACAAACTTACTTTTCTCTACCCTTCAGAGTATTATCAGTTGTTTGGTGGGAAAAGCCAGTGTTCCTTCGGGGCATCCACCTCCTGCATCGAGTTGAGTATTGCTCTAAAACTTATCTTTGTGAACTATAGCTCCCTAAGTTCCCCTACTTAGCATGGCCAGTATCTGTGCTGTTTGGAGGGAATTCTGTAGTTCTGAAAAATATTTTGAGTTCTGGTACAGACATGCGCTCAGCTCTGAGCTCAGCGGCCCTTTCACACGACACAGTTACAGCACTATGATTCCACTTTAAGTACCATGGCAATATCCTGTGGAATCCTCTGATTTGTAGTCTAGAAAAGGGCATTTAGCATTCTCAGCCAGCGAGCTCTAGTCTCCCTGCTAAGCTATAAATCTCATTAGATGCAGCCATGGCAAGTAAAGTGGAATCACAGTGCTGGAAGTAGATAGTGTGGAAAGGCCCCTGGTGTTGATGTTTGGAAGTTACTTCCAAAAAAAACTTCTGACATAGACAAAAAAAACTTTCTGTGCCTTGCTGTGTTTCTCCTAGCCTACCTGGTAGGGGTGGTTTTGTTGTAAGGAACGTCTGGAATGTGCAGAGAGCCTTACTAGATCGGACTCGCTGACCGTCTAACTCCAGCCTTTTGTTTTCCCATGATGGCCAACAGGGTAGTCTGAAAACAGAGGGCAGGGAGATAATTGACTTTCCTCTCCTGTGAACCTCCTGGCATATGGTAATCACGGCCAGGCTTGCCTCTGAAAACCAGAGCTGTGGAGCCTCGAACGCAGGTTCCCATGGCGACTCAGTAGCGTCGATGAGCTAAAGAGCCGAAGCACCACGGAGAGAAAGTTTGCATCGATCGAAGAGTCACCTTGCCTTGGAGCCATTTTCCACATCCGGCCCTCAAGCTGTCAGGAAGGCGCGCTCATTACCTGCTGCTCTCCGTGCCAAGCCAAGGGGTATTTGTGTGTGCGAGTGAATGAATGAATGAACGAACGTGTCATTGCAGGAGAGAGGCCCCCAAGAAAAACTTCCATGCCACTTCTGGTGGGATGTTGCTTCTTCCAAGTCCATCCACATGGTCAGCTGGTCACTGAACGATGACAAATGAAGACACCTGAGTGGTCCAGAGGTGTTCGGGGGCACATCCCTGCTGCCAAAGGGGGTCAAAATAGTTGACCTCTGAAGTTCATCCAAACTCTGGCGCTTGAGCAAAGGCCCACGCTGTCTTTCAGAGGCAAAAGTCTTGTGGATCTTTTTTAAAGAACTTGTGGAGCAAGGAAGGGTTTTTCCCTTTCTGTCTCCCAGAAGTTTAAAAATAATTACTTTGGGGGGACAACAGCTCCCAGAAGCCCATGCTGGCTGGGGCTTCTTCTGTGGAGTGGAGGAGAAGGGATGTCATATAGAGGATGGAGCAAGCTTGTTTTTTGCTGCTCCAGAGATTAGGACATGGAGCAATGGCTTCAAACTATAGGAAAAGAGATTCTACCTTAACATTAGGAGGAACTTCCTGATGGTTAGAGCAGTTGGACAGTGGAATCCGCTGCTGCCTGGGAGCATGGTGAAGTCTCCTCCTTTGGAGATTTTCAGAGATTGGATGACTGTCTTCTGGGAGTGCTTTGATTGTGTCTTCCTAAGTGGTGGAATGGCCCTTGGGATCTCTTCCAACCGTATGAATTGAGCTAACAAGCAATGCCTGCTGAAATTCCTTCTTCTTCACAACCACTAATGGTACAGGAGCCCTCTCCAGTTTTTATTCTGCCAACTCTAACCTCCCACCCAGCTTTGTGGATATAAACTCTGCTCCTCCTTTTCTTTGCAGCTAGTCCAGGAAAAAAACCAAACCCCCAACCCTCTCCTGACTTCTGCTAACCTAATTGGAGTCTGCTGGAGGCAAGTGACATATGGACTAATTAAGACATGCCCCAAGGAAAAAGCTTGCATTTGGGTGGATAAGCCAAGCGTACACCATTCCAGTTTGCTTTGCCTGCTGTTTCCAGTCTTCCTGGAAGCTAGCTGGGCCCAGCGAAGGTGAGGGAGGAAGATTCATTTTGGATATCAGGTTTTTGCCTGCTGCTTGAGTTGTTCCTGAATCAGGAAGGGAAGGCACACAATCTTGCCTTTCTCTCCGAGAAGCATTGTCTGGAATCGAGGCTGGAGCTTTAATAGGATTAATCAGCCACACAATCAATTAATTCATTAATCACAGATTAAAAGATGTGGCTTTAAAATAGGATTTCAGACTCAGATGTCTCCGCAGTTGTTGCGCATGAGCAGCTATCAACAATTAGTCGACGTTTCAGTATCATTGCAGATGATCATCCCAGTAACAGATGATTGATCTGTGTTAATTAGGAATATTACATCAGTTCCGGTGCATCAGGCTTGCATCTTCTCTGCACCCCAAATTTCCAGGATGTGGAATTCAAATTTTCTAGCACCCCAATTCCTTCTGCTAACCAAATTTGTTAGAATGTATTTGCTTAAAACTGTGTTGCTTATCAGACTTGTGCAGGGCAAGGAACTATGCAGAGAACTTGCTTCCTTCAGTTGTGTATCTGCACACTTCTAGTATGTGTTTGTATATCTGTTTATGGGTTATTCTCTCCTCAAAACTTTCTAAATTGTATTATTTTCAATATGGAGAAGCAAGACTAGTTTGCAAGGGCTTACCTCCTTGGTCTACCTGGAGCCAGAGCTCAGCTTCTCTGCACATCCTCTGGCAAAATAAACTAAGGCAAACCTGAATGTTTGAACAGCCGCCATATAAACGTTGCAAACATGTGAAGAATGAACATTGCAGTTCTGCTGCTGAGTTGTCTACCCAAGTTGCTTTTTAGTGCTGAGATTTTCATATACATTTGGGATTTTCACGGTTCTGTGTTTAGTGCAATCATAGGCTTCAGTGTGCCAGCACCAAGGAACAGAGATTCTAACGATGATAATGGTGTCGGGTGGGGAATCAACCTTCCACGCAGCTAGAGAAAGCCCTGAATCCTTTTGGTGTCCTATGTATGTGCAGATTTTCTTACGCTTGCGATTCTACTGTTTTGGCTATTGTGCAACAGACTTGTCCTGTTCGTGGTCTTATAAGTGAAGTTGGCATTCAGCAGAAAGGTTATACGGTTGCATACCTCCAGCTTTCCCAATTTGGCAGGACAAGCCTGACTAATCTTCTGCCTTTCCACTTTTTCAGTGGCTTTTAAAGTGCCCCAGTGTCTCTTTCCTCTTCTCACTTCCCCCTTTGTTCTCAGTTTATGTGTTCTGCCACAAACTGAGTTCAAAATGCAAAAGTGGGTTGTACTCAGTTGACTCAGCAAGGGAAGAGGGGGTGTGGGCCTGGAAGTTTGCTCTTCCCGAGAAGCTCAGGCAAAAGCAAGCTGTTGCAACCTCTCCTGGATTGTCTGTTCTTCATTCACATCTTGTCCCATCTTGACCGCGTTCTGATGCTGCTTAGCCACAGGTGTCCTGATTTTCATCTGTAAATTCTTGGCGGCTGCAAGATGTATTCCCTTGATGTTATAAGGGAAGTTCGGCAAGAAAAGGGATATAGTATAACCATCATGTAAATACCTGATTATAGGTTTAAAGAATGCGAACACATTGTGTGATCTCAGCCAAAGACTTGGGTATTTTCCCCCCATTTCTTTGGATCTTTCTTTCCCTGCTTTTTTCTGCTGGCATGTTTTTAATCAGACAATAACTTCATTGCGAAAGCTCTGACGGGAATGTATAGACACCTAGCTTGCTGCAAAGCTGGTACTGCAATTACCTCTAACAGGAAAATAACTGGTGTGGTCATAGCTAATATCACCTCTCTCTGCTGGTTCTAAGCTGAGGTTGCCAGAATGGGATCATTTGTAATCATGGCAAGGGCAGAAAGTCTGGCCTGGCTTTCAGCGTTATTTGCTTCTGCAGAATGGTGAAGCTCTAATGGCTGACTACTGGGTGGAGTGTTTTTTGTTTTCATTCTCCTTCAAGAGCTGAATTCCTCTCGATTGAGGGCTTCATGTCTTCCTGCATTTCATGGCTGAAAACTGGCACATGTCTAGACTAGCAAAATCAGAGTATAATTAAGTTGGGGAAAGTTACGTATAAGCAAGAACACACAAGCTAGGAGTGGATGCGGCAGTTTGCATTTGCCTGAGTTCAAAGGGGAAGGGTGAGATTCTTGTTGGGAGTTATAGTTTCCCAGGGTGTTAGCCCCTTTTTTGGGAAATTCTATGGAAGCTAAAACTGTTAGGAATCACCTGTCTTTTAGAAGAGCGGCAGAAAAAGCATGCCCAAATTTCTGTGTGGCTTTCCTGAGTTGAAACTGATTTAGAAAACAAAACAAGGCAGGCAGTTTCAGTTTACGAACTTAGAAAAGTTTACTAATGGCTGTTATATTTACATATGCATTGGAGAGCCTACCTCCTCACTAGCTGTCCTATCTCAGTACCGGCACAGCTGATAAAACAAACACAACAAACTGAATAACTCCCAGCTTGTTACTTACTTCCTGGCAGTAAGCACAGAGTCATAAATAAAGTCCAACATAAACAAAGTCCCACAGGGTTTCACGGCAAGGGAGTGCCCAAGGTTAATCCAAGCAATCATCAAGGCATCCAGCAAGGTAGAAAGTCAGATAAGCTCTGACAACTCCTGGAGGGGAGGGACGTCAGCTAAATAGGTTCCAAGCCTAGCGCAGCTGTGCCTTGACTGATTGTTGCCAGTTATAAATTCTGAGAGGGCGACACCGTCTCTCTCTTTGCTGCCTGTGCTGTGCGAAGCTAGGTCTAGGTAAGTGTTATTCTGTATCTGAAGAGGCAGGACTCTCTGTTGGGGGTGGCACCGCCCTCTGTTCTATTTCCGGCCCTGTAACCTCTCTTTGTACAGCAGGCCCTGGCGTGCCCCTGTTTCAGCCTCTGGCATGCCCTCTGCTTCAGACTTTGAGTCAGAGTCCACGCTCTGGAAGCAGGGCGTGACACTAGCTAATGAATAGATCAGGTAAGATAGGAGCTTCGTTCTCAACTCACCATCTTGCTGGTGGAGATATGAAGCATGATCGTAGAGAAGGAAGAAGAAGCAAAAATGGAGGAGAAGGGAGAGACATCTGAGGAGGGGGGTCTTTTATAAGACCAATGACCCTAGGAACTGTCCTGGGTCACATGACCTGGTCATCTGAACCCCAAAGGTCTTTATAACCATGCATTTAAATGACACAAGAGCAAGTGGTGAGGCTTTAAGTGAGAAGGGAGAAGGCATTGGCATGCAAAAGAAAAGGAACCCTACGCTGTCTAATTCCCACTTCTCCTAAAACAAGATGGGGGTGGGGGAGAAAATGCTGGAATTTTTCCAATAATTTTGCCCCTTTGTCTCCTCTCCCCCTCCTGCTGAGTTACTGGAGTGCCAACTATTTTTTGTATTGTCAACTCAGTTTGAAAGAATCAAAGTAAGCTAAGGGGGAAGGTGGAAGGAAGAGAGAGATAGGTATTTTAAAAACAGCTGTGAAAGTGAGACAGTAGAAGATTAATTCAGACTGTCTCTGTCATATCAAGACAGTTAGAAGGCAAGATCTCTTCCATTTCTTTGCTCAAAACAGGTTTGCATGAATGCGAATTTCCTGCCAAGATACTTCCAGCTCTGTCCTTTCTGGGGGCCGAATGAGCCCCCACACCTGGCACGACAGCATAATCAATTTTATTCCTTTCTATTTTTTTTTTTAAAGCCACATTTAACAAATTGGAAAATAGATTTTTTTTTGGTTTTCCATTTTCCCGCCATTGATTTTCTTTGCAGTGTGCGTAAATAATTCCTCCCTCTCCGCACCCCATGTCCTTTTCATCCAAGATAAATGTGCTGGAGAGAGGTGGGTGAGCAGCACAGCATGATATGAGGCTGGATCTATGCGGTGTCAGTTTGGTATTCTTCCCCTCTGTCCATGTCTCCTTGTCTTCCAGCTAGGCAGGTTCAGGGTTTGGGCTTGTTTCGAAAAGTGCAGAGTGCCACCGGTATATTGTGTATGCCAGCCATGACTTACACGTGTTACAACGTGAGGTTCCTTCCCATCAGATAATCCTAAAACACTGCATGATCTTCATGGTTTGGTCAAATTCATGCTCAGTCTGTATGTGATGCCCAGGCTAAGCCTTGTGAATTAAAAATGAAGAAGGCAGCAACTCAGAACATGCACAGTGCAAACCCTTGCTGGCAGGCTAGTTATAACGCTGCAACAGTTAGTTGTAGTTTAGTTGTCCAGTCAACCCTCCACATCTGGGCACCTCAATTCAAGAAGGATGCCGACAAGCTGGAGCGTGTCCAGAGGAGGGCAACCAAAACGGTGAAGGGTCTGGAAGCCGTGAAGCCCTATGAGGAGCGGCTGAGGGAGCTGGGGATGTTTAGTCTGCAGAGGAGAAGGTTAAGAGGGGATATGAGAGCCATGTTTAAATATTTGAAGGGATGTCCTGTCGAGGAGGGAGCGGGCTTGTTTTCCGCTGCTCCAGAGACCGGGACAAGGAGCAATGGATTCAAGCTGCAGGAAAGGAGAGTCCACTTGAACCTCAGGGAAGAACTTCCTGATGGTCAGGGCTGTCCGGCAGTGGAAGATGCTGCCTCAGTGGAGTGTGGTGGAGTCTCCTCCTGCTTTGGAGGTTTTTAAGCAGAGGCTGGATGGCTGTCTGTCGGGAGTGCTTTGATGTGGGTTCCTGCATAGCAGAAGGGGGTTGGACTGGATGATCTCTTCCAACTCTATGATTCTATGATTTGTGGGTTTTACTTTTGCAGATCTGATTATTCACAGATTATTTGCTATCACCTCTGCTGCCTCCCTAGGCCATTTTTAACAGGGACTGCAAGCCTCGTGAGACTGAGAAACCGCAACAGAGGCTTGTAAGTCCCTCTTAAAAACGATGTGGGGCAGCAGTGGAGGTGGCAGGAATTCCCACCAGCCACCCACTTCTGCCTCGCGAAGGAACCCTGAGGCCTCAAGGAATCTATGTGGGTTGAATGTGGTGATCATAATTTTTTGTGTGTTAAATATGGTTAGGGAGGGCCTAGAGTTATTCACGGTTTTTCCACTTTCACGGGGGTCCTATGCCCCCAACCGTAGCGAATGAGAAGGGATGACTGTATGTTGATAGCTTAGTTCTGTAAGATTTGTTGTCTGATAGGTGTTGGATGGTTTCGTTTTCTGCTTTAGTTTTGTATAAGATTATGTATTGTTTATCTGTGTTTTATGTTTGGGTTTAATATTAAAAATTGTTACTAAATTGTTTTAAATTGGTCAATAGTTGAATTCTATTTTGATGTCTATTTTAAAAAATGTTTTGGACTGTAGTGCAATAATTTTCATTTGCCATTCTCTCTGAGTATCTTTGAGGCTGCTCCCTAAACTGCAAGCCCCAGGATTCCATAGGATGTTGAAAGTGGAACGATGGCACTATAACTGTCTAGTGCGGAAAGAGTGTCGCCTGCCTGCGTTCTCTAGCAACAGGTTCCGCAGCGCCAACTCCGTTCCTGTCCTCCTCTCCCGCCCTTCCTCTGCTGGGACACCTGGGCGGCTGGCTGGCAGCAGTGGCTGGCGGGTTGCGGAGGAGGCATTAGCAGGCAACTCGTATCCTCTGCGAGGAGGAAGGATTTCTCTGGCAGCTGGCAGCAATGTTTGTCGACAACCAATCTTACTTTTATTGGGCCCTGATTTCGAGTCAAAGCGTGCCGGGCGGAGAGGCAAGGTGCGGCTTTACTCTGCCGCTCCAAGAATGTCACGAGGCTGAGACAGCGGCCAGGGGTGGGTGGAAATATTACAGAAATGCAGAAATATTATTGTCAGTGCAGAAGAATGTTGTTTTGTCCCCAAGTGCCACATGCAGGTTTTGCGCAGCTTTAGTCCTGAGCTGCAAATAGTCTACAAAACCTGTTTACTGTAGTCTTTGAGGACTTTCTGGCAGCGAGGAGGGAATTGCTGAAATGCTTGTTGCTTCTTTTGAGAAGAAAATCCTTGATGAATTATCCTTGCTTGATCCTAAACCTCTTAGCCAAGATCTGATAGCAAAGAGATGGAGTATAGTTTTACCGGCTGGTGGTACAATATGGTCTCATTAGTGAGTTGCAGCGTGGCACACAACTGAGGGCCCAAACCCGTGTACATATGCATCTTCCTATGCAGTAGACAGTGTTCATCCATGTGCAATCTACATGTGTAATGCTCCACATGCTTAACTCTGCTTCTTCAACCTGGAAGTGAATATAGAGTTTCCACATTGGATCGAAATATCTGACCACATCAATAAGGTAACTTGCATATGCATCTGACACAGAGTCTACGAGTCCTCATGTCAGCGCTCTAACCATTCCACCACACTGATATTCTTGTATTATGTTCTGGCTTCACATTATCCAGATTTGGCAGCTGCGCCTAAAGATGAAGATCTGGCCAAGTTGGGGAGGGGGAACCGTGGAGGGTTTCCAGGCCAATCGGTATTGGGAAAAAGATCTCCTAGCATTCTTGGCTGCATTACCAGGGATGCTGGGATGTATGGCTTGGCTTGGTTTGCACACTTCGTCATTGGCGCTTCCAAAAATCTGGCTGTCTTGTTGAGTTGGGAGGGGGTTCGCGACTCAGTTTGAAAGGACTTTTGAGTTTAGCGTTGGCAATCAGGAAAGAAACAGTGCTGCTGTGTGTTAAAACACCCTATTCATCCTGCAATTAAAATGTAGGCTGAAGCTTGAAAAAAAAAATCATTAAAAGTGCAGACAAAAGGGCAGCAGAGAGTCCTAAAATTAAAATGAAATGCAGGCCAGAATAAGCAAAACTTTAAAGCCCTTTGGAAGACCAGCAAAGAAAGGGAAATAGGTAGAAGGGGGATTGCCCAGATATGGGGCCAACACAGACGGGGCCCAGTCTCTGGTATTGGAATATCCGGAGAAAATTGTACAAAATGTCACTGCTCTATTATTCTACTTGATGGGGGTTTCCTAGCTGTTGGGAAACCTATTTTTTTTTCTTTTGGACTGGGAAACAAACGGTAGAGAATTTTCTTTCCGTGTCTAGTTTCTTTGAACAAAGTCCTGCCAGCCCAAATTAAACTGGGAAGGCCGGAAAAGATGCCAAGTCGAATGAAATGGAGCCAAGGTGCTGAAGGAGGAGCAGAACAGGACTTCATTTAAAGCTGAGATCAGGGAAAAGACCTACAAGGCGAAAATACTGCGTGGAAAATACTTGAGTTGATCCACAAAGCAGCGATTAATCAGGGCGTTATAAAACTAGTTCGAGGAACCCGTGTTGACAGCTGTCAGCAGCTGTAAGACAAAAGGGGGGAAAAAACCCTATCACACTCCCTTTGAATCTTAAGTTGTGGGCTGAAGGAGAATTAGAAATGGGTTAAAGAGATGCTGCGGTTTTAATCCCCGGCTAAGCAGGATTGGCCCTTGTTAGTACGTGGATGGGAGACTGCCAACGAATACTAAGTGCTGTAGAGAACCAGCATGGCATAATGGTTTGAGTGTTGAACTGTGACTCTGGAGGCCGGGGTTCGAATCCCTGCTCAGCCATGGCAACCCCCTGGGTAGTCTTGGGCAAGTCCCGCTCTCTCAGCCTTGGGAAAAGCAAAGGCAGATCCCCTTTGAACAATTCTTGCCAAGCAAACTCTGCGATAGGTTCACCTTACGGTGGCCGTAAGTTGGAAATAACTTGAAGGCTCAGAACAATAACAGCAAGGCTGTGTTTCAGAGAAAGGAATTGGCTAAAACACCTCTGAGTATCCCTTGCCTCAGAAAGCCCTAGGGAATTCATGGGGTTGCCGTAAATCAACAGATGACTTGAAGATGCAGATGTGTTCATCCCCACACCGCCCTTTTGCTGGTGCAGAGCACGCACCAAACTCCTGTCATCTCTCTCTCTCTCACACACGCACACACTTGCTCGCATACACCCCCTCCGGGGGCTGTTTTTCAGGTGAGAGAGAGCAACATAGTCATGGAGGCTGTTATTACTTCTGCCTCTTTGCGGGAACGTTCTCAAAAAAGCAATGAAAAGACAGAATAGCTTGCCTTGACATTGCCACTGGAATCACCATCCAATTGAAGCAGGGGACAATCTGAGCACAGCGAAAGCAGTGGCAAAATAGTCAGTGAAACCATGCAAAATGGAGTAAATAAAAATAATGCTTCACTAGTACGCTTTTGAGAGCCAGCGTGGTGCAGGGCTTTGAGCGCTGGGCTCTGACTTTGCAGACCGGGGTTTGATTCCCTGCTCAGGTATGGAAACCCACTGGGTCACCTAGGGTGCATCACACACTCTCAGCCCCAGAAAACCCCATGATAGGCTTGCCTTAGGATTGCCATATGTCAGCGAAGGCATACAACAACAACAACAACAAATCAACACTTTTCCAAGCGCCGATCTGTATTTGTGAAGATGTGCTTACAAATCCTCCTTAATGTGTTCAGTGTTACTTACTGCCAGGTAAGTGTGCCTAGGATCGCTGGCACACAAGCTTTGCATATTCTCCAAATTTTCACAGATGAAAACTGGGAGACATGTGGCCATGCAAGATCAGAGTGTGGTCAAGATGGCAAAAATGTTAATGAGGAAGAACACACAGTCGAGGAGAGGCTGCAGGAGTTTGCTTTGGCTTGAGCAGACTGGGAAGGGCAAGAGCCACCCGCCTCTTCTCCTCTCCCAGCTGCTGAGTCGATGGAATACCAACTATTTTTGCATTTTGGACTCAAAATCTGCAGCAATGGAAGTAAGCTGTGGAGAAAAAAAAGAAAAGCAGGAGGAGAGAAACCGGGACGTTTGAAAGGCAGCTGGAAATTTGCAGTTTCAGAGGATCAATGAGGACCGTCTCAGCCAAATCAGGACGGTTGGAAGGTTTGCCTTTGCAATTCCAGGGAAGGCTGAGCTACAAAGATAGCTTAATAGTTGTGTGTGTGTGTTTATGTGTGTGTAATAGATCATTTAGTACACTTCTGATTGATAATTCATAAGTGGGTTAAACCACATACAGATTTTAGCAGTTTAATTTTGCCAGATCATTTTGTGAGGATTCAAGCTCCCCCCGCCTAGTCTTGGGAGGGGCTACAACCCTTCACACACACACACACACACACACACACGCCATTCCAGGGTTCCTGCACACACATGCTCTGCCCATCTTCTGCTAGCCTAATTCTATGAGGTTTTGACAACGGATGATGCAAGATGAGGAGAGTCTCGGTCCAGAAGTGTGGAGGGGAAATGATACACTGAAAAAGAGGAGAGAGGGAGAGAGATGCTTTTAGAGAGCATCCCTTTCCCCTCCACCAAAAACCTCCCTGCCAACTCCGGCTTTGCCGCTTTATCTCTGAAATGGAATAAAAGGTACATTAGGCTGAGGTTTTGCAGATCGCGCTTTTCCTGAGGAAGGCGAGAGATGCTAAGGAGGATTAGAGTCCTATTAAGCCCTGCTTACTTTCCTGGGCAGATAATGGCTCTGGCGCGTCTCCCCAGATTGCGGAGGGGAAATTGGCTCTGTCACGGGGGCCGGGGAGGCAGGGAAACTGGAGCAGCTTGGAGGCCTGAGTCCGACCCACCAACGAGGGAGAATCATCTCGGCCCCATAGGGCATCAACTAGGGTTTGCATCTGCGAGGTTTCCCACCCCGGCTCCTCCTCTCAGGACCAGCAGGAGGAATCGCAGGGTGAGAGCACAGCCGTTGAAACCATATCCGTTCGTCAAGCCTTCCTTCCTCATTCCCGCACAAAGTGGCAATGTGCAATTTGGAGAGGTCAGCTTGTATTGTTTCTTTAAAGTTTCTGGCCTTTGAGGACAAGGTGGCTCTCTTCCCAACAGTCGGAGAAATGTTCTCGCTGAGCCAAAATCCAACATGACCGCAAAGCCACAGACGGTAACTGAGCCCGCCTCGCTGGATTTCGGTGGCAATAGATGCAAAAATTTTGGACTGGGACATTCTCCTCTGCTTGTATGAAACGATTGCTTTTAAAGGAGTTTGCCCACCCCGTTCATCCCATGAATAGGGTAGGTGTGGGCGAAGTGGGGGTGGTGGGCCGTGTGAGGCCCCAAGACCCTGGTTTATGTGAATGCACATGTGAGTGAGACTGCTTGACAGGGCATGAAACAAGGCCAGCTTTGCAAGAGCTCAGCTGCTTTGGTCTTCAGATGTGACAAGAGGAATAACCTTTGCTTGAGGTTTTATGAAAAGAGAACATTTCAGGCAGAAAAGACCCCCCACCACCACCAACAACAACAACACATGCCGGACTAAGGTTGTAAATAGCATTTATTTGAGAGGATTTGCCAAAGAAAAGAATGCAAAGGTGGCTTTTTGACTGGCATCTCGACACAGATGGAGAAGGCCAGGTTTCTGATGTAGGAGACAGGACGAGAGAGCCAGTTGAATGTCGTGGCTTGAACATTGGAGTATGAGCCTAGAGACAAGGGTTCAAATTCCTCCTCAGCCACAGAAACCCAGTAGGTGACCTTGGGCAAGTCATACTCTCTCAGCCTCAGAGCAAGGTAATGGCAAACCCTTTCCGAACAAATCCTGCCAAGGAAACCTCAGAAAAGGTTTGCCTTAGGGTCACCATAAGTTAGAAAGAACTTGAAGGCATGCTACAACAAACATTTCTGCATGGGTCAGACCTCACCAATATAAAGATAGAGCATGCAAAGAGAAAATGTCTCTTTGTGGATCCCGGCTTCTTGTGATGCTCTGTGCCTGATAAGATGTGCTGGTACTCTTGGGACCGTGGGCCTTTGGGAAGTCGTGGGGACCGTACCCTAGTTTTGAGCTGATGCCTCCCAGAATCCCCACCGGGTCTGGAATGAGATAACAGAATTTGCCTTCTTTGGAGGTTTTTTAAAGAGAGGTTGGATGGCCGTCTGCAGTGAGTGCATGGATTGTGCCTTCCTGCCTGGGAGAATGGGCTTGCGCTGAATGACCCCTGTGGGTTTCTTTCAGCTCTAGGATGCTATGAAGTCAGAAATTCTGGGTCAGTGGGAAAACAAAATCTGTCCATTCCCCTTGTCCCAGGTAGCAGGAGTGCAAAGGTGACACTGTTTTGACCAGGTCAGGTAGTACCGTATCTGCCGCCTTTTCTCTCTGCTTCAGTTGGGTTGCTTTATCAAGGTTAACAGTCCTGGCGCTTGCTAACAAGCTGTTCCCTTCTTCTGACAGCTTTTGCACCTGAAAAGAGTGTGTGTGTGTGTGTGTGTGTAAGCATAAGCATTGCAGGGGGGCGGGGGCGCCAAGGCCCTGATCCTTCCCGAAACTCACATGGAGCAGGCGTATGAAGCAGGCAGCACCCTCAGGGGAAAGCCAAACATCATTCGTTGGGGGAAATCTTCAAAGCCTCTCAGAACCAGGGCAAAGGGAGGGAGGACTTCTTTTTAAAAAATCAGGCGCTGAGCTCTGAGAGAGAGAGAGATTTTGTTATGTTCCTCCATGCAGGGAAACAGACAGGCCAAGAATAAAGAAGCAAATAGGGCAGACAGGCAGGATTCTCTTGGGCCTTGTCTCCAGGTGCTGGGTTTTTTTGGTGATTTCAGTTCCCGGTTTGGAAGTGGTGGCTAGTGGCTAGAGCAGACCTTTCCAGAATTGAACGCTTGGGCTTCCCAGCGGGTACGTTTAGTCTGCAGCAGAAAAGGCGAAGAGCGGACAGGATAACCATGTTTAAATATTGGAAGGAATGTCATGTTGAGGAGGGAGCAGGCTTGTTTTCCACTGCTCCAAAGTCTAGGACAAGGAGCAATGGATTCAAGCTGCAGGAAAGGAGATTCCACTTAGACCTCAGGAAGAACTTTCTGACAGTCAGAGCCGTCCAGCAGTGGAATCTACTGCCTTGGAGCGCGGTGGAGTCTCCTTCTTTGGAGGTTTTCAAACAGACCGAATGGCCGCCTATCAAAGGGAAGGCTGGGATTGTGTCTTCCGGCATGGCAGAAGGGGGCTGGATTGGATGGCCGCTGGGGTCTCTTCCAACTCTGCAATTCTACGAAAAGAGAATTTTTGGAATGTGAAACAAAGCCTGAATGGCTGTTGGAAGGTGATGGTGTGCAATAAGGAGGATGAAATTTACCAGAGGTCACCTGCATGTTGAGTAAAATTAGGACATTAGATGGAAAGCAGAAGAGAACAGTCAGATCAGTAGGGACACATTAGGATCCGATTTCTGCATCTTGATGGGGGATGCAGCTTAGAGGCTTCCAGAATGAGCAACTGGTCCTACTAGGGGTTCAAAGGAAGTCTGGACATGTGGCAGCAAAAGAGGCACACTACAGATTCAGGATGAAGAAGGATGGTGCAGATAGCCATAACATTGCAACCTTCTGTTCAACCCCAGGAAGGAGACTTTCCCTTTCAGTGGCGATGTTTCCTCTTCTCCCCCTTCCCTCCCCGCTCAGCTCATTGCTTTTAATCCCCTTTAAGCTCCCTAACACCCCTAATGATTTTGTTGGTGAGGAGGGGAGCTGGGGGCTTTGTGGTTCTTCCTCGCAGCTGACCTCCCGCTGTGCTAATCCCACCTCTTCCCTTTGGAAGTGACTGCTGGGTGCTGAGCAAGGAGGGACCCATGCTGGGCAAAGGGCGAGGTGGATCCTGTTTCCCAGCACTTGGCAGAATTTCCTTTGTGGACTGTGTCCCCCAGAGTTCCCTGGGTGGTATGGGGAAATGCGGGTTTGCACCAAGGCCATTTCCGCCCTCCACTGTGATAGTGCTATTATTCCTCTTTCAACCTCCTGTGGAATCCTGGGGTTTGTAGTTTCCTGAGGCCCAAGAGCTCTCTGGCTGAGAATCCTAAATGCCCTTCTCTAAACTGTAAACCCCAGGATTCCAGAGGATGTTGAAGGTGGAATAATAGCACTATAACAGTGTAGGGTGGAAATGGCCCAAGAGTTTAATCTGTGAGTTTGGTCTCTTCTCAGCCTCAGCTCTGGCGTCTTTTCTATGAAGGCAACAAAGCCCGGCCCACTTTGCAAGGTTCTACGGATGGTTTTGTAACCAGACATATTTATGAATACTCTTTGAACAACTTGCAATGTACAATTATGGCTTAGTATCTTGCTAAGGCGAGCCTTTTGGGGCTGTAACTTCCAGTGGCCATGCTGGATGGAGGATTCTGGGAACTGTAGTCCAAATGCAACTTTGCCAAACTTTGCATGTACATTCAACTCTGTTTACTACATTCAGAGTGGAAGTAGAGATGGGAAGAAATTTTTGAAAGTATTTAAAAAATGTATTTTCAGGAACCCCTGGTTAGGAGAAAACATACAGGATAAAAACACACCACACTACTATCAATGTTCTTCCACCATATGATTAGTTGTGCAATTAACTATACACTGAAAAAATCAATTAGTATATTTAACTAAATGGCTGATATAAAAGACTGGCCTTTCTTGTTTAATTGTTTTTTAAACTTTTCTAATGTAACATTTTTTGCCAACCTCTGGTTTACATTGTTTAAGCCACCTTGGGGCCCTTGGTGGGCGAAAAGCGTGGTATAAACTGCATAAATAAATAAAATATTAAATAAATATGCTTGGAATACGGCCCCCAGAATCCCCCATCCAACCTTGCCACTGGGAGTTATAATCCAAAGACCTGCTCTCTGCTCTTTCAGCCACTGTGGAAGGCAGTGGCAACCTTGCTGTGAATAAACTTGCCAAGAAGGTTGCAGTCAGTCAGAGGTGACTTGAAAATATATCATCATCATCATCATCATCCCATTTCTTAATATATTGATGTGTATCCGTACTGCAGAATTATAGCAGTCTGACATTGCTTTAACCACTATGACTCCATCCTCTGGAATCGTGGGATTTGTAGTTTTGTGAGTGCTTTAGCCTTCTCTGCCAAAGAGCTGAGGTGCCTTGCCAACCTATAAATTCAAGGATTCGTCTTGGATGGTCTTGTGACAGTTAAAGTGATTTAAACTGCTATAATTCTGCGGTGTGGCTTTATCTTTGGCATAATTTTATCTCCCCCTCCTTTTTTTTCCCTAAACAGACATGAAAACCTTTATTCATAGGGGATTTCCATTCAGTGCCTTGATTATTTTGACCTTTTCTGTACCTTTACCAACTCTCTCATATCCTTTCTTAGTGACCTAAATGGTTCACAGTGTTACAAGTCAGATCACCCCATGGATTTTTCTATTTGTGTAAAGCCATTCTGGTATTGACAGTTTTGCTTTTGATTCTGTTCCTAATGATTGCTGACATGGCATTTGCCTTTTTCGCCGCAGCCATGTTCCAAGCTGACATTTTTTTCATTGAGCTCCTGCAGTCCCAACTACCTTTTCTTGGCCAGTTACTGCCAGCTCACATCGTCTTGGTGTATGCATGAAGCTAGGTTTTGTGGGGTTTTCTTTCATGGCATGCATTGCTTTACACTTGCTTACTGCAAGCTGCTGTTGACATTTCAGTGCTTTTTCCAGATAGCCAAATGGTCTACTTTTCTTGCAGGATTGCTGGGTTTGCAATTTTGCACTTAAAAAAAAAAAGGAGAAGATGACTAAATTTTTCAGCCAGGAAATGGAATAAAGGTGAAGGGCTAGAATTCCACATGGGCCTTATGTCTACAGAAGGGGGCTTAGGTCTGAGGGAAATATAATTGACCAGTTTTGCAACATTGGTATTCGGCAAGGGAGTATTGTAACATTACTATGTGGAGGAGCCAGCTAAATCGCTGTTGTACATTGGGAAGGAGGTGCATTGGGCTGGAGGTGCATCTAGCATAAACAGTGCCTAGGGCAAGTGTGGAAGTTGCACCCCTACCTTCTTACCCCTAACCCTACATGCATGGCTTTTTTGCAACTCCCTAGCCTCTGCATTGGGACACTGTCTAGGTGCCCTGATACGGGCTCTTGTCTGCATTTTTGCTATTCATCACGAGGGTTCTGTAGCAACTCCGCTATGTACCTAAACATATGTAAAGTTATGCCACGTACGTTGTGATATCTGGCCATTTCTGCACTGGCCTGTTATAGTGCTATTATTCCACTTTCAACATCGTACGGAATCCTGGGGTTTGCCTCAGAGGCCCCTCCCTAAACTGCAAACCCCAGGATTCTATAGAATGTTGAAACTGGAATAATAGCACTATAACAGGCTGGTGCGGAAATGGCCACAGAATCACAGCCACCTCTCCTGCCCCCAAATCTAAGCTCTCACAAGATCCACTTGCAAGACTTCAGATCTGAACTATTGAGGGAATCCATGTTATTTTTAAAAGAGTAAACTTCTCTGAATGCCTTTGCAAACAAGCCGGGGCGGACGCTTTAAAGCCCGAACTCTCTGGGGCAATTTACCAGAACTGACAATAAAATTGGCAGGAAACCCAAATTAAAGAGAGCCGAGCAAAAGGGAAAGTTAAGAGTTCAGATTGTCAAGCAGCAGGGAAGGGGAAAGATGGAGGTCCCCCGTTTGCCCCAAATAGAAGCATTTGCTGGGTATGGCTGCTGGCAGGCAGGGGGAAAAAAAGAACCAAAAACCAAAGCGAAACAGTGCTTTCCCAGATGAACTTGAAAGTGGAATTTTGAAAAGTCTGGAGGAAGCCAAGAGAAGCGAGCGTGTCATTGTATCCAGCTGAAAGGCCCTGGGCGCTGTGACGGGGGAAGAAGGCTGGGGAGAAGAGATGCCACACACAGCGGTGGTAGAGATGCAAAAGTGATGTTTCCAGCAAGGAGGAAGAACTTTTTTGAAGCGAGGCGAGGAGGGGAAGCGCGAAGGCGGCACCAATTACAGGGGAGCTATGTGAATCCGCTCACTCCCCAAATGGCTTGGCGGTTTGGGATTAAACACGGCTGGAGAGGCTGTCGAGCCTCCAGGGTTGTTGAAGTTCCCTCTGGAGAGGGGAATCATCCACGTTCTGGACAGCAAAAAAGCCAAAGACTGCGATGGGGAGAAATTGTGCAAATGGAGCAGATTGGCATGGCTTTAACATTCACCTTGTATTCTAGTTCTGCTACTGTAGCGTCAGGAGATGTTCTGGACACCACAGAGACTAACTTAGGGCCTTTCCGTACTACACCGTTATAGTGCTGTTATTCCACTTTCAACCTCCTGTGGAATCCTGAGGATTGCAGTTTGGGGGGGGGGCCTTTAGAATTCTCAGAGCCAGAGAGCCCTTTGGCCTCAGTAAACTACAAACCCCAGAATTCCACAGGAGGCTGAAAGTGGAATAATAGCACTATAACAGCATAGTGCGGAAATTGTGTCAGCCAAGGCTTGGCTTTCTGGAGTTTCAGCAGGTGTCACCCACATATATTCAGGTACGTTTGTTTTAGGAACCGTGCGGACTAGAATCTATTTCTTTAAAAGGCAAATGTTAAAAGGCAAGTCTTTAAAAGGAAAATGTTCATAGTCTGAATTGGAAACACACACATACACATGCTGGTCCAACAAGATACTCTCCAACTGTCTCCATCATGAATCCTCTCCCATCCCACTATTCCAGCTGCTTTTAAAATGTCCTGGTTTCTTTCCCTTTCTCCTACTTTTCCCCTTTGTTCCCAGCTTATTCAGTTGCTGCAAACAGAGCCCAAAATACAACAGTAGTTTGCATTCATTTGACTTAACAAGGAGGAGAAGAGAGGAGGGGACAGAGTCTTGCTTTTCCCAGTAGACTCAGGCAAAAGCAAACCGCCGAAGCCTCTCCTAGTTTGGTTGTTCTTCCTCATTCCTAACTTTTGCATCTTGACTGCATTCTGATGTTGCTCGGCCACCTGTGTCCTGGTTTCCCTTTGGGAAATATTGGAGGGATGCTACAGGTGGAGAGACTGTGTATTTCGGAAAAGAGATTTTAGTTCCTTTTCAGACTATGGCTCCTAGAATCCCTGCAGCCAGCAATTTCCAGGGAGCCATGCCGGCTGGGGGATTTGGGGAGATGTAGTCCAAATGTGTTTCCAGGCTCCGTGAATGATGTACATAAGATTTAATAGTGACAATAAAGAACAACAAAGGTTTTTTTCCCCTTGTTTGAAGGTTTAATTTACATCATGCCTTTCTCGCAACAAGGGATCCAAGGCAACTGACAGCAATGAAAAGAAATAGTACTGAAAATCTGAGGATAATAACGTTAAAAAGCAATTAAATCAGTTGTTGTGTAAAAATAATCATAATTTAAAACCATATACAGTCATTTGAAAAACACAACAGTTAGCATTAAGATGCAGTGCTCAGGATCTTTGAACTTTAAAGGAAGATTAAAGGTATTGGGGGGAGAATAAAGTTTGGGCTCCTTGGATGCTGCCTTTAAAGTTCAGGCTAAAAGCGGGAACGGATTTACCCACCAGCAATTAGCTGGCTGAAAGAGAGACCTCTTGATCAGCAAAGTCAGGGCCAAATTTTGGCCCCATCCTTAGCTACAGGACCTTGTTTTTGTCTCGAGCCGAGCTGTGCTGTCTGTAAATCTCTGCTCAAGTGCAACACAGCAGGTGGCCCTGAGCAACTCTGATAAGCCGAGCGTGGAGTGACAGGTCCCCTATCAGGCTTCTCGGGCAAGCTGGCATGCACGCCGTGTCCTCTGCCAGAAACGCGCACGCATACACACGCATCCCGTCCTGTCCTGCAGGGAGAGAGATAGCCGTGATTCAGGTGGAGCAGATGGATAGGAGGCAGGGAGCCGTGGGGCAACGTATATAAATCCCGGCTTAAGGTGAGGGAGATAAGGAAGGCTCTGTAAAGGACAAGCATTCCTCCGCCTTCAGAGTGGAGCGAAAGATTGGAGAGGTCTGCTTTTGAACATGAGACAGATCTGGCTGGGAATGCACGCCTGGGAGTGATCTGTAGTTGTGTGTGAGCTGAGCTGTGCCAGTGTTTGGAAGAAATAATCTGCCAGGTTCCATGCAAGGCATTGGGGGACACCTACCGTATTCGCCGGCGTATAAGATGCGCCCGTGTATAAGACGCACCCCATTTATACACCGGCAAATACTATTTGCTGGTGTATAGGACACAGCTGCATATAAAATGCACCCCATTTTCAAACAGCATTTTGGGGAGAAAAAAAGTGAGTCTTATATGCCAGCAAATACAGTAGTTTTTGTAGTCCCTGTCTGTGCAATCCATGAGGGCAGCTGGCTGCACCTTGAGAGGGGTGTGCGCACAACTTGTGGCCCCAGGGACACCAAGGCATATGCACAAGTGCATACCCAGCCCAGTCTTCTTGCAGGTTGAATGCTATTTCTGTTTCCCGTGGGAGTTTTAAATATCCCCTGATAGGTATGTTTCTATCATTGAGCAAATGTTGTTGTTGTTGTTGTTTTATACAGCACCATCTATGGAGGTGGCTCTTTACAAGCAACCCAAAACTGTGGTCCTACCGAAGGTGTACAATCTAAAATACATGTATATACACACAAAGGAAAGGAAGGAATAATAAAACTGTACCATACAATTGCAAAGCAAATTATCCAGATAAAATGTAAAAAAAAATCCAATATAGTATAAGGCAAACTGATAAGTATCTGGAATCAAGTGATGCAAGATTATAAAACAATATTAAACTAAACTCTGACAGCTTTAGAATACTCCCTTGGAAAAGTGGTGAATTCTTATTCCTTGGAAGTCTTTTGATGAGACTCTTTTAGGAGAGCTTTAGCTCTGGATTCCTGCACCAGCAGGGTTGGAATTGATGACCTTTGGGGGTCCCCAGCCCTACCATTATACTATTGTGTGCTGCACTAGGATTTCATGAAATGATGGTTTAAATCCCTGTTCCGCCATGCAAATCCACTGGGTGACTTTGGTTCAGACTCAAACCTGGAGCAAATTCACTGCCCACCTGACTTGGGAGCCACCAGGTTTTCTAATTCTAAAAATGGCCTTTGGGTGAGTTGTTGTGGCTGCAGCTGCTTCGCGGAGGCTTAATAGGAACAGAGGGGTGTTGTGGAACCCTTTCATAAGTCAAAAATGGCTTGACATGCATGGCTACAGATTACAGATGTTCTGTACAAGCCAAAGAGGTATCGATATATTCTGTCTTCATCAGTGGCTGAGCGATAAGACTAAACTACTCCTTCATGGTATGTCAGAGGAGGAGAGATTCATAGCAGGATTGAATTTATCCTCAAGGGAAACCTGTTGCTCTGACTGACCTGTGACTGCATCAAAACTTTTGTCAGGGGTTTGGTCTTTAATGAAAGGGTGGCTTTTTATCTTTGGATGTCTTCAGGGAGAGGTTGGAAGTCCATCCCTTGGAAGTGCTTTAGCTATGGATTCCTGCATGGCAAGGGATTGGATCAGACAGCCCTTGTGGTCTCTCCCAACTCTCAGATTCTAATCATAGAATAATAGAGATGGAAGAGACCCCAAGGGCCATCCGGTCCGACCCCCTTCTGCCTTGCAAGGAAGACACCATCAAAGCACCCCCATCCAGCCTCTGTTTAAAAACCTCCAAAGAAGGAGACTCCACCACACTCCAAGGCAATGTAGTCCACTGTCAAACCACTCTTACAGTTGGGAAGTTCTTCCTAAGGTTTAGGTGGAATCTCTTCCTGTCGTTTGCAGCCATTGCTCCGTGTCCTAGTCTCTGGAACAGCAGAAGACAGGCTAGCTCCATTTTCAGTATGACATCCCTTCAAATATTTAGACACAGCAATCATGTCACTTCTTAACCATCTCTTCTCCAGGCTAAACATCTCCAGCTCTCTAAGCTGCTTCTCCTAGGACAGGGTTTCTTAGGGGCAGGAGGAGAAAATTCTCAAATTAAGACCTTCCTGAAATGAAGCCCTCAGCAGATGTCCTTAAACACTCCCCTTTATGAGAGTTTGAGTAGGTCAAAACCTTCCTGAAAATTTTAAAGCAATCCGGGATTTTGGTGAACCTAAAAGACCTGCAGAGTCTCATGTTGGCAGCATAAATTGGATAAGACAGCAGGAATAGATAGGTAATGTTGTTATTGAATGAAAGCAGATTCATAAAAGGAAACCAAACCTGATGAGGAGCAGCTGAGGGAGTTGGCCGTGTTTAGCTTGGAGAAGAGAAGATGGCGTGGTGATGTGATAACCATTTTTAAATATCTGAAGAGGTGGCGTGTGGAAGAGGGAGCTGCTGCTGCAGAGGCAGGGAGCACCAACCGGCGGACTCAGATTGTAAGAACAGGAGTTTCCACTTAAATATTAGGAAGAACTTCTTCAGTATAAGAGCTGTTTGCAGTGGAATGCACTGCCTTGGGGAGTGGGTAAACTTTCTTTCCTTGGAGGACTTGAGACAGAAACTGGATGAGCATCTTTCAGGAATACTTTAGCGGTCCATTCCTGCATAGCACGGGGTGGGACGAGATGGACCCTGGGACCCCCCTTCCAACTCTAAGATCCTGCAATTCTGTGATTCTGTGGACCTTTCCACACCACACTGTGGAATTCTGGGGTTTGTAGTTTCCTGAGGCCAAAGAGCCCTCTGGCTGAGAATTCTAAAGGCCCCTCATTAAACTACAAACCCCAGGGTTCCATAGGATGTTGAAAGGGTAGTGCAGAAAGGTCTTATGATTCACTTCCCTTGAGGACAGAAGCTATATGGATCTGTAATTGGACCTTTTATTCTTGATTAGAGAGGGGAGACTTAGCGTAACAAACTTTTCGTTACACTGGTTTATTCTTAACTATTAGTTACTGATGAAGATGGAGGTCTCTTTCACATTCTAAAATTGTAGCAATTCAATACCACTCTAATCACCGTGGCTGCACATTACAGGGCCGTGGGATTTGTAGGTTTGGTAGCAGAGATGGAAAAATATTTGAAAATGTTAAAAAAAAAGAAGGTGGTCTAACAATGGGTTTCTTGCGTGTAGGGAAATGCTAGTGACACAAATTCTGGACTGAGGAGAATCTTTGTGATGTAGGACTTAATCTACATGAAATTTGCACATGGTTCTGTGGACGACAACATTGTCTGTGCAGAAAACTGCATACTCTATGCAGACAATAATATTTCTGCACAGAAATATTTTATGCACCAAAAATGCTGTTAGCAGCACAGAAAATGATGTTTTCTTCACAGAAGTACCAAATGTGGGTTTAACAACTTTTGCAGCTTGGATTATTTGATATTTACAATTTTTCCACTTTTTAGCATCCAGAGCCCCTAACCCTAGCAAATGTGGAGGGCTGCCGGCATATCTGTTTGAATTCTCTATTGATGGAGAGATATTACTTTCTGCTGTGCACTGTTGCATTCCTGACTTCGGCCATTTCCGCACTAGCCTGTTATAGCGCGATGATTCCACTTTCAACATCCTCTGGAATCCTGGGGTTTGCAGTTTTGGGAGGGGCTGGGTGGCCCCTCGTGAAACTGCAAACCCCAGGATTCCAGAGGATGTTGAAAGTGGAATCATCGCGCTATAACAGGCTAGTGCGGAAGTGACCTTCCTTTCTTCCACTGGCCGTAACAACCTGGAGTCAGGTTTTATTCCTCTTCATTTACTCCGTTGGAGTAAAACCCACCCGTTGTGTTGATGGCAGGAGATTGAAACCAGAGAATTTGCAATGTTCACGCTTGAGGCGCTGCTCTGCATGACTGGTATCAGCCCTGCTTTCGAGAGTTTGACCTCTCAAAGAAGGCTGTAGTTCAGTGGCAGCATCCCCAGCCTTTGCATGTAATGACAGAGCATTAATGGATCAGTCTCCATCTCTTTGTAGCCCAGTCATCTTTTAACCTCTGTATTTGGGGAATTTTAACAAGGTGTTTTTTATCTGTCGTAAGCCGCCTGGAATCCCAAACTGAGAAGAAGGTAGGATATAAATAAGTCTAATAACAATAGCAGTGGTAGTGGTGTTTCTGTGGGAGGTGTAGATTTCATTGAGCTGTCATGGCTGGAAGACAATGGCAAGTCCCTTTGGACAAGTCTTACCAAGAAAACCCTGTGATACGTTCACCTTAGGGTTGTCATAAGTGGGAAGCAGCTTGAAGGCACACAACAGCAATGTTATGGCTAGAAGCTGTAGACTCGTGCCTCTTTTCTGTCAATTCAGAAAGCCATTTGCAGCAGTGGAATAAAAACAGCCATTTCTCACATCTTGTTCCCAGCATCTATACTGGTGGTGGTTGGATCTGGTTCCTTGAATTCTAAGGAGATCACATCTCACAAAAACCTGGGCAATTTGTTCTTGCAGCTCGCCTCCGAAAATGGCCCCTGTTGTCCTCTCTATAGATCCGGATGTCCAACACCTGCAGAAATCCAATACAGCCATTCTAATATCCGGTGGTATTTGATATCGTACATCTATTCTGTAGCCTTTGATAGCCTTCATTAATATTTTGCATCCCATTGATGCACCCTATTGGCTTTTCTTTTTTTTTTTTCCCCTCCTCCAACCATTGATGTGAGAGTTAGAGGCCCTGGAGACTGGACGGAATTGGAGACCCGACACGTCTGTGTCGATTCTGGTTGGCAGTTGATATTTCTAAGCGGTTTCCCCAGCCCTGTTTCTAGCACGGCTGCTCCCTCCGTTTAGTCTGGGTGGTCCCTGTGCCCCTGGACTCCCATCCCAGGCTTTCTCCCTGCCCCCCGACCGGCCATTTGCTGGTGTCTTCCATCCGCTTCACTCTCCCTGCCCAGACTGCATGCAATGAGCCGGGAGACGCCTGCGTTATCACGGCGTGTGTCTTGGCTCCGTGCCGGCAGCCGCAGCTTCATCAAAGAGCTGATGGAGCAGAGACACCGATCGATGGTGTGCACTCCTCCCCGTTCGGCTGGCTGTCGAGGCAGGCAGCAGGGGTCAAGAGGACGGAGCAGAGGCAAAGGCGGATCCCTGCTGGCAGGAGAGATTCTGGGATCGATGGCTCGAGGGCTTGATCCTCTCCAGTCTCTAGTGGTGCAGATGAAATGGGGACTTCAGTTGATCCCCCGGTCGGGTTCAGAATGACTGCTGCCTTCACATCAGACACATCGGTGTCTTTTTCTAAGCACCCTTCCCGCCCCTGGGTTGCCAGGTTGGACGTGGGAGGGGGTTTCTGTACGTTTAATACCGAATGGATTGTGGAGCAGAAGGAGGGCCGTCAAGTGGGATTGAAGCTACCCTGACCTCCCAAATGAAAACTTTGAGCCACGGCTGTTTGCTCACGATACTGCTGTTGCCTTGGCAGTGGCGAGTGAGAGGAGGGGGCGCCAACATTGGGCCTTTCTGCGCTACCCTGCTACAGTGCTATTGTTCCCCTTTCAGCATCTTGTGGAATTCTGGGGTTTGGAGTTTCCTGAGGCCCAAGAGCTCTCTGGCTGAGAATCCTAAAGGCCCTTCCCTAAACTGCAAACCCTAGGATTCCACAGGATGTTGAAAGTGGAATAATAGCACCGTAACAATGTAGTGTGGAAAGACCCATGCCCACCCAGATGCCCTGACTTAGCAGGGATAGTCGTCATTAATCCTTCGTTGTCCCATTTTCCCAGCTGCTTTTCAAATGTCCCAGTTTCTCCCTCTTCCTTCCACTTTCCCCTTTTGTCCTCTGGCTGCTTCATGTATTGCATACTGAGTTCCAAGTGCAAAAGTAGTTTTTACTCAGTTAATTCTGCAGGAGTGGAGGGGAGAATCTTGCCCTTCTGAGGAGGCTCAGGGAAAAGCAAGCTGCTGCAGCGACCGAGGTGGGAAAGGATTTAACCAGGGAAGTCTTCATTCAGAAAAGCTGTTTGAATGGTGTTCTGTGTGAAAGATCTGAGGAGACAACAATACCTGAATGAGTTTTGCATCTATGTGGATGGGTCGGGGCAGGCAGAACATGAAGAACTGAGAGTTCTTACGCGTCTTGCTTCTAAAAATGACTCAGTTTAATAACTTTATAAAGTGAAAATTGCAAATTATCACATCACTAGGTGTAGAAATGGTGGATTTCATTGCGCGCGCGTGTGCGCGCGCACACACACACACACAGACTCCCAAAAGCAATTTGCTACTAAATTCATCCTCTGTGCCAGAGGATTGGAAGATAGCAAATGCAATTTTTAAAATGGTATCCAGGGGAAGCCCAATAATTGTAGGACCATTAGCATAACTTCTGTCCCAAGTAAATAACTACAAAGCATTGTCAAAGCTGGAATCATTCCAGGTATGAAATGGGGGCTGGGGGGAGTAACTGCTAGTAATTTGGGAGAACAGTTTCCTCTTCCAAAACCATCTGGGGGCTGCACAGATTGCCAAGTCAGAAATGAAAAATGGAAGTCGATGGCAGGCTGCTCCTGGTTTTGAACAACTGGAGATGTTTGATGTCAAACAGCATGGATGCAAACCAGTTCAAAGGTGACTTGCTGCTCCCAGGAGATTTTAGGAGAAGCAAGCCACTTTATTTTGGCAGTTTGGGAGGGTTTGGAAAGGTTGAAGGACTCAAAAACAGTCTCAGGAGGGCTCCACAAGGCCTCTAGATCACACTGTGCCCATCCCTGGAATAGAAGAACAAGTGTAGCTGTGGAAGGATCGGCATAGCTTCTGCAAAGGGCAATTCTGCCTCTGCAATTGTGGAAGATTTTAATGCATTTTAACAGGAGCCGTGGCCTCTCCCTACACCAAGAGTGGTCAGCATGTGCTCTGGGTCCCCACCCGCAAACCCCAGGATTCCATAGGATGTTGAAAGTGGAATAATAGCACTATAACTGTGAAGTGTGGAAAGACCTTTAGTTCTTTTCCCTTGCTGGTTGCAATAAAGAGAAACACAACATTTTGGGGATGGGGGAGTTGAGGCATGTGGGCCACATGTGGCCCCCGATCTTCTTCTTGTGGCCCTCCAAGCACCTGCTGATCTAGAATCATAGAACCACAGAGTTGGAAGAGACTCCAGGGGCCATCCAGTCCAACCCCCTGCTGTGCAGGAACACCCATCAAAGCATTCCCAACGGATGGCCATCCAGCTTCTGCTTAAACCTCCAAAGAAGGAGACTCCACCACACTCCTCTGAGGCAGCATCTTCCACTGCCGGGCAGCTCTGATCGTTAAGAAGTTCTTCCTGAGGTTCAGGTGGAATCTCCTTCCTGCAGCTTCAATCCATTGCTCCCTGTCCTAGTCTCTGGAGCAGTAGAAAACGGGCCCACTCCCTCGTCAACATGACATCCCTTCAGATATTTTGACGTGACTATCATGTCCCCTCTTAACCTCCTCTTCTTCAGACTAAGCATCCCCAGCTCCCTAAACCATTCCTCAGAGGGCTTCATGGCTTCCAGACCCTTCACCATTTTGGTCGACCCCCCTCTGCAGAGCTCCCAACTCTCAACCCTCCAATTTGAATCTTGCTGAAAAGTTACCCCAAGTGGGTCAACAGTAGCAGATTGAGGCTCCCAGATTTGCTTAATTTCTTCCCTTCCTCACGATGGAACTCCCCCCCCCCCGCCTTGCAATGCTCAGAAATGGAAATTGCAGTCAGGTTTTTGCAAGTCCTGGAGCCCAGTGTGGGGCAAGAATTGGTTCCAGCTGCGTCATAGTTTTTTATAAAAGGCTTTTTGCAACCTGTGGAGAGACATCTGTGATTTTGATTTTGATTATTTTTATTATTATTATTTAGCAGCTTTATTCTTTCCTCCAAGGAGCTCATATGGTCTATGCCACCCTCCCCCTTTTTTTCCTCTCTCTCTCTCATAACCACCCTATGAGGTAAATTAGGCTGAAAGCAAATGAACATCCCGAGGTCAACCATGGAGTTCCATTGGCTGAATAGGGATTTGAACCCAAGGCTTCCTGACTCTCAGCCGCCACTTTAATCCCTGCACCCCACTGCCCTACAATATATAGATAGAACCTGCAAAGAAGAGATGCCTCTTGTGTTGACGCTGGCTTCTTGTGATGCTCTGTGCCGGTACTCTTGGGACCGTGTGCCTTTTGGTCGCCCTGAGGGCTGCCCCATAATTTTGAGCTAACAGCTCCCAGAAGTCCCACAGACTCTGCAATGAAATAGCCTTCAGACCTCTGCTTTGTTTGCTCCGGGTAAAATTCTGATCCGACCAGATCCAGCACCAGCTAAGCAGGCGGACTGTTTCGGCACCACGGGTGGCGGCAGAGCAAGCTTGTGGCTCCAGCACCACCGAGACCTTCAAGTGAACAACATTCTCTAAGCACAGGCTTGAGGTGGAGCGAAAGGGTCCCAGTACCTGAAATGCACCAGAATCCATCTGATCTCAGAAGCTAAGGAGGCTCAGCACTGGTTCGCACTTGAATGGGAGACGGCCAATAAATACCAGGTGCCATAGGCTATTTTTCTGAGGAAGGAACAGGCAAAAACACCTGAATATTCCTTGCCTAAGAAAACCCTGTGAAACACTCACAGGGTCGCTGTAAGTTGACAAGCCATTTAAAGACATATACAGAGAACAGAGCAGTGGGAACTGACAGCTCCTGTGTCAGCAGGGCAGTGCATCCGAGCCAGGTTTTAGCTAGCTTTGAAAGAGCTTTCCATGGCCCTGTTTAAGAATATGGTTCAGCATATTAGATGTGTCCTTTGAAAGCCTGGATTCAGACTGCCAGTCCGTGAGCCACTGCCTGCCAGTCTGCAGGGAATTCCCAGGAAAGAGGAAAAATGGTTGTAGCCAATGGGAACAAATACGATGCTGCATTGTGGAAAAAAAAAATCCCTGCCAGTGCCTGATATCAGGTAGCTTAAGAAGCTGTGGACTAGGTTATTCCAGACAGCAGAAGGGGACCACAATTTGTTTTCAGAGCTTGAGGAACTGGCTTTCAGGGACTACAACTCCCAGCACTCCTCAGGCTTCGTGAATTCTGCAAGCTGTGTTTCCCCCTACTTCTGGTGGTAGTTCGAATGAAATGCTGCAGGTCAAAAAGAAGACTTCCTGGCGGAAAACTAGCAGTGGGAGGTCCACTGTGCCTTCTCTGTGTGGGGGTTTCCTCTCCAGCCCTGGGACTGGGAGTCTGGGTCTCCCGCACCGCTTGGGAAAGGTGGGTCGGAGAGGAAAGCTTCTGAGCCTCTGTCCCACCTCTGGCCTTTGCCGGAGTCGGTTGCCTGTTGGAAGCTCTCCATTGTGCTGAAGCTCCTGGCCTGCTCTGCTTTTCCCCTCCGTTGCCCAGCCTCCAACACACTGGATGTGTAAACCGCTCTCCCTCCCACAACGCCGTAGACTTGGCCCCCTTCGAGCTGACTCTACCCTCGTCGGATTTGCAGCTAAGTTTATTTTCCAAGTGGCAGTGTTCCCAGCTTCCAAGTCTCAGAGGGGAAGAGTTATATATAGATATTTTTAACAGCTCTTTTTGGTGGATTTTTTTTTTAAAAAGTGGGGTGAAAAACCACACTTTGCTCCTGTTTTTTTTTAAACATTTTTTTTTCCATTTTAAAAAAGCAATGGCTTTGAGCATAGGTGGAGGTGGGAGCGGGATGTCTTAGGAATACGGGAAACGGCTTTATACCAAAATCAAACTATTGATCTATCGGGGTCAATGTTGGCTTTGTTGACTGGCAGTGACTCTCCACAGTTTCAGGCAGGTTGTTTTTTTTAAAAAAAATTCCTCATCCTATCAGGTGATATTGGTAATAGGACTAAGGACTTTCAGCAAAGGCTTTACCAATGAGCTATGGCCCTTGTCCCAAAGATCCTTTGTGGAAGTTCGAGTGTGGAGAATACAAAATGGATGCCTCCTTTCCCTCTGTTTGGTGGAGATTCTGGAAAACACAGACGTGTCGCCTGAGAAGTTTCACTTCTGGGGAGCAGAATGGGTGCCTTATGCCTCAATTAAGGAGGTTACATCTACACTGCATGATCTACATTGCATAACTTTTTGCATATTTAGTGATGTAGCAGAGATGCTAAAAGAACCCTCCTAGTGAGTTGTGAAAATGCATAATGGGATGCTGGCAGGATGCCAATGTACATCAGTCACGATATGGAATAGTCCTCATGCACAATGTGATGTGGCAGCTAAAAAGGCCAATGCAATTCTAGACTGCATCTACAGGAGTACCGTGTCTAGGTCAGGGCTTCCCAAACGGTGTGCCGCGACACGTTAGTGTGTCGCCTGAAGTGTGTAGGTGTGTCGCCTACAACCTTGGAAATGTATGTTACTATTTATAAATCATGTATTTTAAAAAATATATGAAAGGTTTCCATATCTCTTATAAGGGGGTTAGGTTTAATCTCCGGTTTGCTAGTAAAACTGAATTACTGTGTCGCAAAATGATGCATGTCCAAAAAAAGTGTGTCACCAACATGAAAAGTTTGGAAAGCTCTGATCTAGGTCAAGGGACAAATGGTACCACTCTATTCTGCGTTGGTCAGACTCCGCCTGGAATACTGCGTTAACTCCTGGGCACCACAGTTCAAGAAGAGTGTTGACAAGCCAGAACGTGTCCATAGGAAGGCAACCAAAATGGAACAAGGCCTGGAAACCATGAAGCCCTGCGAGGAGCAGCTTAGGGAGCTAAGTATGTTTAACCTGGAGAAGAGAAGGTGAAGAGCTAACATGATAGCCATGGTTAAATATTTGAAAGGATGTCATATGGAAGGTGGGACAAGCTTGTTTTCTGCAGCTCCAGAGACTAGGACATGGAGCAATGGCTTCAAACTTCAGGGAAAGAGATTCCACCTAAACATTAGGAAGAATTTCCTGACGGTAGGAACAGTTTGACACTGGAATACGCTGCTACCTCAGTGGAGTGTGGTGGAGTCTCCTCCTTTGGAGGTTTTAAATCAGAGACTGGGTGGTCGCCTTCTGACTCTCAGTTGGCTCTGTGCTTCTTTGTGCCCCACCAGGTTTGTCTTGGGTAAAGTTGTCTGAGCTACCGTCTCCTCTCCACCTTTGGGAGCCCCGAGCGAGCTTCGGCAACGTCAGCTTGGCTTGGCTTTCCCTGCCGTCTGCTTAGGTAGCTGCTTTGTTTCACTGCTTTGCAGGCTTTGCTGAGCTATGAGGGGATGATGGGATCTGCCGGTGAGTAGTGTGCTGGGATCATGGGGATGTTGTTTGTAACAAACTGTGATGAGGAGACGGGTGGAGGTGGACGGACTCAGCCGCAGGGCCGAACCGTCGGCAGTCTGAACGAGAAAATGGGATCGGGGAGAAATAGCCTGGGAAGGGAGTTGTTATGGGTAGCCATCAAATGAGATGTTGGAGTATGCTAATTTGAAATGTTATGAGCACCACAAATCCAATGTTTCTTTAGTCTTGGCAATGCTGAGGCGTGCTGTTGTTTCTTTGATGTTCCCGAATAAAGCTTTTGAAACTCCTAATCTCAATTCCTTCAACTCAGAGCTTCCCCGTACATCACAGGCGATGCCACAAGGAACAGGGAGTCCCAGTATTAAAACCGTCTGCGGAGCGTCTGTACCCTCCTAGGGTGTTGTCTTGTTCCGCGCTGGTACATTTTATGTTTTGGTTGTGGGGTTTTTTTTAGTGGCAGAGTCATTCAGACACAGTTGAGATCCTTTCTGCCTGGAACAAGACAACATGCGCCGTGCCAGGATGTCGATACCGTTTAAGAAGTCGCCTAATGGCGCAGGCTTTTATTTCTGATGTACAAAATGCCCACCAGATGGTAGGCGTGCGTATGGAAACGCGTCCCTATAGACGGGCTGGAGGTTTTGAGCCGGTAGGTGAGCGCCAGCCCCGTCTTCCCTTCCCAGCTGGCTGCGCCCCCCATGTTCCCCCTTTCCCTCCCTCAATCTGTTTGCCTCTTGCCTGTTGCTTCATCGCGGGTTTCCAGGCCTGATAGGATTGGCAGTCTTTGCTCCTGGTTGGATGGTCGTTGGAAAACAAAGCAAAAATAATTTCTTAAAAAATGCAAATAGGCGAGAGAAGGTGGTTGAGAAGTTAGTGTAAATGTCAGTACGAAACAGAAGGAAGCATTCCAAAGCAGTGCTATTTTCCAACATATTTGCAAAGTGTTTTTTTTTTTGGTTTTTTTTTTTTGAGGAGGGGTCTCTTCAGATTAGAGATTTCAGATTTTCCGGATATATTCAACCTATCATCTTTCCAAAGCGTCTGCTCTTCCTCATCCTGGCAAAGTGATCTGGAGAATGGCCGATAGACAGACAAACTCACAGAGGTGAAAGGCAAAGAATCAGTGACGGACTGGCTTGCGGCTTCCAAGTCAGTGGGCAATCCATTCTGGCTTTCAGTCCCAACTTTAAAGGCTCTATCCAAGGTGCTGACCTTATCATGGAAATGGATTTAGCACCTTGGCTTTAAAATATGGTCTAAAATGGTAGCATGCAAGGTGGGGGCTATGGGCCATGGGTGGGCCTCTCAGGGTCAAATTTTTATTTTTTTTTAATCGCACCCCCCCCCAACTGTCTAGAAAGCATGGGGGCATTTCTGCCATGTTTTGTGGGAGGAGATGGTGGGCCAATTTAAGCCTGGTAAAAGCCTTTTCTTGAATCAGGAAGTGAACAGGAAGGGACTGCCACTCACTTCCTGTGCTGAAAATGGCCCAAGGGGAGATAAAACTTGGTAAAAACGCCCCCATGCTCCTTAGGGGGCATTTGGGGGCAAAATATTATTTTTTTCAAGGAGAGTACAATAGCGGGGTGGCTCTCCAATGTCTTCTGGAGCGTTAATGGGGTTCGACCCTGGTCTAAAACCTGGAGTGGAGTCACTGCCCCTCTGACACTTGCGAAGAGCTCCCCTTAGTGGTCGGGTCAGGCACGGCACTGCAGAGCCATCTGTTGAGTCTGAAGGACACCTGTGATCCTGGGTGAACAGCCATGAGCCGTGGGATGGCATCCCAGTTCCACGGTCACACATAAATAAATAAATAAACAGCTTTGTATTCCTCCCTGTAAGTCACAGGAAGAGCCAGAATTTTAGCTGGAGACTAAGGGTGTGAAAAACAGTCACAAATGTTCTAGTTCTCAATTTTTTTAAAAAAAAAATCACTATTGATTTTCTTCATTTTTTCAGTAGAGAAGCCCTTGTTTCCAAAATTTTGGTAGCATTTGTAGCCTTGGTCTTTGAAATCTACTGATATTTCACCATGTGTTTCCCATCCGCCCCCGGCCCCCGGGGATTGTACCGTCCCACATTGTCGTTGTTATGTTCAAATCCACTCTGAATTATGGTGACCCCATCATTAGTAGGTTGTGGGGGGTTTTTTTTTGGGGGGGAGGCAAGATTTCTTCAGAGGGGGTTTGCCCTGGCCTTACTCTGAGGCTGAGAGAGCGGGACTCAGCCACTGGTTTTGTGAGTGGGTCGAAATCTCGTACCCACCGACACGGAGCTGGGATGAGCTCTGGAACCGGGTCGGAAGTGAGGCGGCCACACAGAACGCAAAGCGTGCAATGCAATAAAAGACACAAAAGAGTTTCTTTGGCCGAAGGATCCGGCCGATAGTCAGAACTGTGTTCAGTCCAACCTACTAGCTGTAGCGGCCCAGAAGGATAACTTTATTCTTCAAGCTTCACGTTTTGATACTATTTTCTTGATTAGCAAACAGAGTAAGACATGCATCAACACGGCTAGTATTTTGCTCAAGATGTTTCTTACCTAATTCTTCCGTCAGCTGTCTGGAAGAACAGAGCGGCGTGTAACTACCGTAATGTTCACAAACAAAGCTCTCACCGATGTAACCAACGTGCTCCCGATTTCAACAATAATAGTTTCATACGGGAGTTAACAAAACAGAGGTTATTCCTATAATTGGTCAATAGAAGCAGATAATCAATATTCTGGGTAATCATACTAATGAGAGGGCAGCTGAGAATCTTCTAACATCCCTCATGTATATTTTAAGCCAACTGTTTCCATGGGTGAGTGGGATTCGAACCCAGACCTCCTGAAATTTTAGACCAACGTTCCCGCTACGCTGGCTCTTCGCACTCATTTACCGCCGCCGTGTACTCGGCTACGCCGTGGAAGCGGTTGTTCTCTCCTTGTTCTCGTGGGTTGCCTCCCTCTCCCCGACTAGGGCGTGCGGCGTGATCGGTTCTAGATTTGCAGCAGGTATGGGGGAAATGAAATAAAGTCAGGGTTAGGGGTGGGTGGAAAATAGGAGAGGTCTCTCTTCCCTCCCTAAGTGTCAAAAAAAGAAAAAGAAAAACCCACAGCGCGTGAGGTTTCGGCTGCTGCGTGAGACAACACTGAAACGCATCTCCATGGAAGCTCATCTTCTTCCCCTTCCTCTCCCTCGCTTTTCCTCTCTCTTTTCCTCTTGGCTTGGTTGAAAGGTGTGAAAAAAACCCCTCGGTACAATCATTGGAGGGGGGACTGGTGGGAAAGAGCACGAGCGGGCTAAAAATACCGAGTTAAGCATCAAACGGCAGAGGGATAGAAATGGGGCAGAGCAGGAGGGGGTGGCGGCGTATATCTGAAACAAGCCAGGGAACGATCTTTGCACCCACCCGCTCACACCCGAGGGAGGAAACACCCGGGAACGGGGGCATCCCAGCGTTGGCGGTGACAACCTCACAGCGTAGAAGGGGTTGGGTGGAAGGAGTGAGCCGAAACCGTGCCCTGAATTTTACCAACCCCTTAGAGTATTCCCACTGGTAACGGGTGCCCCCCGACATTTATTCGACAGGTTAGGGACCGGAGCACAGCTGAAAACTAGAAATCGTTGAAATGCAGAACCCAGTCTTTCTTTTAGCTTGCAAATGCATTTTGGTTGCTGGACAACGTAAATAACGCACTGCACGTCACCTGCGGATGTGCGCCAAAAATAAATGACACGGTCGGTTGAGAGAACAAGTAGCACATGGCTGCAGAAGCGCATGGAAGGTCATGGAAACATGACAAAATAGATCGAAGAGCGAACTACATGTGGAATGTATGGTTGCAATAGAAAAACGGTGGAGGAATGGATTGTCAAAAAGTGGACTTTGGGAAGCAGGGGACGCCTTCACTCGGGGGCTGAGGAGATGGAGCACTGAGATGGGCAGAGGTAGGCCTCGTGTAGCCCCAGGGCTGTTTTGCCCTGAAATACCCCCCAAGTGCCTTCTGGGGGCTTTGGTGGTGTTTTTGCTACGTTTGGCTCCCTCGGGCCGTTTTCAAGCCCATAGAAGGCCTTTTTGGAAAACAGGAGGTGACCCACGCTGTGTAACATTTAGGGGGAGCGGCAAAGTTTGCAGCTGCCAGGTTGAACCCTTCACTATGTGCTGTTGTGGTCATTGTGTGGGATTATCGTGTGCAATATAGTTTTGCATTTTGTATGAAAAACAATGCAAGGAGTTGTACAAAAAAATGTAAGCGGGTAAGGGTTTTTTCCCCTTCTGAAAGCTGTGCATTAAAGGCATTTCCACACTATGCTGCTAGAGTGCTATTATTCCACTTTCGACCTCCTCTGGCATCCTGGGGTTTGTACTTTCCTGAGGTCAAAGAGCTATCTGGCTGAGAATTCTAAAGGCCCCTCCCTGAGCTGGAAACCCTAGGATTCCACAGGATGTTGAAAGTGGAATAACGGCACTATAACAGTGTGGTGCAGAAATGGCCTCATTGATTTCCAGTCATTTCCTGTTATTAAAAAAGGCTCCTCTTGACCCTACAGGGCTGGAGGGGAGCTATAAATATGAGAAATGTGTCTTCACACTCCTAGGCACTGTGGGAGGGAGGCAACTGGGGGTAAACCTTTTTTGATTCCCTGAAAACTGTGCAGCTTTCGGCATGTAATGAAATCGTATCGGTGATCTGAGCAGAGCGGGAGGCATGCAATTCTCCCTGTGGCCAGTAGAGGCGCTGTTGTGCCAGCCACAATCCGGTTTCTCTATAGCTGGGCAGAGAGAGCCCCACCATGTATTGTCCTAATGGCTTGCGGTGGGGTGGGATTTTCACCCACCCAGCCACATCCCATCTTCATCTTTCCTGGGAAGGATCTTCCTGAGGTGCCTGAGTGCTGTACCCATCTGCGTCTGCTTCCCCTTTCCCCCTCCTGCCTCCGGTATCTCCCTATCTCCCCCCAACTTTATCCTCGCCCTTGCTGGCGTTTTAAATTATTGCTGTAAGTGGATTATGGGATTAGCATCTGTGCTGCCAAGGAGAGCTGCCGACTCCTATTTCCGTCTCGTTAGGGCCTTGATCAAAAATTAATTGCCCCATATGTGGCATTCTGGGCTGTCAAAATCCGGAGGCTAGCGTGATGGCACAGACCTTTTGGATGGAGGGAACCTGACACGACCCCCGGAGGTGTTAATCGCTGTGCAGTCCTCACTGAACAACGCAGAAGCGGGTGGTACTGTGCCGCCCGGTGTCACCGAGCGGTACAGCCCAGTGAAGCCCAGTGCTGCGTTGGAATCCTGGGGGCCGCCCTCGAAGGAGCGTGCCTGTTGTGGTTGTCGGACCTTGGTTGAGGATATATGGATCCCACTGGCTTCCATTTCAGCAGAGGAGGGATATAAACCCTAGAATACTTCATCCTCACTTGCAGGGATGCATTGTTGCCATTGTTTTCTCTCCACTTTAGAAGAAAATGAACACTTCTACACAGTGTTCTCCCCATTATTTGGGCATTCTGAAGTATCTGGGGGGTTATTCCACACTGAAAAACAGGAATCGGGGGAAGAAAAGGGAGGGAGAGGGCATCCCATCCAAAAATTAGCCACAGCCAACCCTGCTTAGCTCCCAAGATCAGGCGGGATCTGGTGCCTTTTGGGTGTTTAGACATATATTAAGTTCCGCATTATGCAAAGAAGGATTAGAGCTTTGGAAATTTTCTTTGGTAGGGGGGAGGCTACACTCCCACAATCCTGCGGTGGCCATGCTGGCTGGCTATTCTGGGATTTGTAGTCCTCCCTCCCAAAGTCACATTTCTGAGATCCATAAATGGACCTTATTCTACAGTCCAGATTGGTATAGTCCCTATTGGCGACTTGTCATCCCATCTCCGAATTTAACTGCAGGTAAAGAGAAGGAGCGAAATGGCATTCCCAGAGGTTTGCCAGCCATTAGCGTTGCCATTTGGAGGACTCTAGGAGTTGTAGTGCTGCAAAAGTAACTTCTCCAGGCTCTGAGAAAATTCTTCTGCAGTGGTACAGACTGCACTCCCCCTTCTGTACCACAATATGGTATAGTCTGGGCCACCAATTTGGGATTCCACCCCTGGATTTAGCTGCCTGTGCAGAGAAAAGGGGAGTGGCTACAGGGTTAAAGTGGGTGTGGCTATAAGTGGATGGGCGGGGCTTTACATGGGTATAAATACCAGACTGGGAGCTGTTAGACACCCCCAGTCCCTGCAGGAGAGATTTCTCTCTGCTTGTCTCCTTGTCTTTCTGCCTACCTATGGCTCAGCCAAGCTGTGGTTTTTCTCTGTCAAGAATATTCGCCTTCACCTGTCAGATCCACTACCTCTTCTTAGAGAATATTTATGAATTTCTGAATTTCTCATGAGCACTGTATTGACAGCTTGGCAAAAGTGAAGGCGCTTTCTGTTGGACTGGGGAGGAAAGGAGACGGGGTGGCTCATTTTAGGAAATGGCATGTAGAGCGTGCAGAGGAGAAAGACAACATAAAACAGGAGGCAGGGAGTGGAATGGAGAGACGGGGGGAAATATGACTCCTGGCTGCTTTATTCGTTGCCCCACACAATGAACGAGCTGTCTGGGAGCCTGGCTGTTTGGGGCTTTCGTGGCCAGACTGACACGCTTACTTGGCGGGTGAGAGAGGCAACCAATTTTGCAGCAGCAGAGTGTAAGACATTCAAGGCTGGGCGGGAGATGGCATTTCCTCATCTCTTCCTTTTTTGGAGATGGAAAGAAAAGGTGACGATTGAACATCTGATCTTACTAACTCTCATTACTTCATTGAACCAAGCTGAATTTCAACCCAGCTTAGGTACATGTGAGCACACATGCAAAAGCTATTTTGGATTCAAGGCCCTGCGAGCAAAGTACTGGGATGCATGCGTGCACACACACACACATACACACACAAGTCTTTCCCTCTGGCACACAAAGCAGATGAAAAGCACCTCCGATGGTCTCCGGGAGAAGCTCCAAACCCCCTCCACACTCTCACCACTGCTTTCCCTCTCCTCTTCTCTCCCCATCATACAAATGAAATCCAGCATTCTTATGCCAGAATTGCTTTGGGATATTGCATCCATAGTAATGCCTGGTTGTGTTGGTGGTTGCATGGTTGAGACCCTTGCATAAAGAGGGACTTGCCCCCAGAAGTCACCAAACCCTGTGGGGTGGTCTTACCGCTGTTAGATGGCCAGGGGAGGGAGAGAGAAGGAGGCAGGGAGGCAAACAGCCAGCAGGGTTGGTTCCTCTCCTTGCTGCAGTTCTCCAAGGAAAGGGTAGACAAACAAGGTCATCTTTTCTCTTCCCTCTATCTAGGCAACTGCAGTGGGAATGGGAGGCAGCCCCCATTGCTCTGTTGCCCCCCTTCCTCCCCCTCTTTGCCATTTAAGGGCTGTAGCAGTGCCCCAGAGGGGCTTGACAGCTGTTGGGTGAGGTTTTGGATAGAGTAGAAGGGACTAGCCCCTTGCACCCCATCCAAAACAGGGCATGCACACATGGAAAGTGAAAGGTGACTGTATGGTCAACAGGATTGCAACCACAATGAGGCCACTGTTGCCACTGTTGCCTTGGCACATGGGCGCAACTCCATATCTCTCACTTTTCTGGACTCCACAACCTCCTAATGATGCTGCAGATGTTGCTGATGGCAGTAATGATGATGACGATGACAGTGATTATGATGATGGGAAGACCGGCTGGCCTGGCAAGGTCACTGTGAGGATAGTTAAGGAAACATCTGCAAGCCACTGCAGAATATTCTCTGTGGCCATTTCTGCACTGGACTGTTACAGTGCTATTATTCCACTTTCGACATCCTATGGAATCCTGGGGTTTGCAGTTTAGGGAGGAGCCCCTGAGGCCGCTCCCTAAACTGCAAACCCCAGGATTCCATAGGATGTTAAAAGTGGAATAATAGCACTATAACAGTCTCGTGCAGAAATGGCCTGTGTGTGCATATACATATGTCCCTGCTGCCAAAAAGAGAAGCTCCCGCTGCTCAGCTGCACATTCAAAAACTGGCACTTTGCACGACTCCCAAATGGGCCCAGATGCCGTGTGTTCATCAACGGCGCTAAAGAGGCAGGGTGGGTGCCAGACCAATTAGGAGTTTGGGTGCAATAGCCAAGACTGAAAAAGGATAACAATTAGCACATTGGGCTTTATAGATATATATAAATATCCCTAAAGCCTGCTCTGCCGTCAACAGGAGAGTCTATCTTTGTGCATCCAGGGTGGGCAATGGGAGCAAGGGACAGTTTTTGTCTTTGCACACCACAGTGAGTCACATATGCACACATTTCAGATGAAAAATAGCTTGGAATTGAGGCTGGAAGACTTAATTTGGTTGTGACTTCAGGGTTTGTCGTAGCATGGAGAGGGGTTCATAAACCATTTTGGGAGGCCTTCAGGAACCATTTGTTTGCATGTTCAATTAAAAAAAGAATTAAAATTTCTTAGAAGATCTGGAGACTTTGGCAAGCAAACATGGTGCAGTGATTTGAATGTTGGACTGGGACTCTGGGGTTCAAATCTTCACTCAGCCGTGGAAACCTGCTGGGTGACATTGGGCTAGACACTCTCTCAGCCTCAGAGGAAGGCAGTAGCTAACCTCCTCTGAGTGAAGCTGGCCAAGACAACCCTAGGAGAAGGTCCCCATCAGTCAAGGTGAAACTAAAGTCACATTGCAGCAACAGCAGCCACAGCAACAATGTATGGTTGTAAGCAAAACTTGGGCTTTTTCCATAGAAGGGAGGCAGTGCAATGTAATGCTTTGAGCTTTGGACAAGGATTGTGGTTCGAATCCCTGTTCAGCATTGATGCTGAGCAAGTCATGCTCTCTCACCCTTAGAGGAAGTCAGTGGCAAATCTCATCTGAATAAATTCTGAGTCAGTGTGGTGTAGTTTTTGAGTGTTGAACTCAGGTCTTTGGGAAGTCAGGGTTCAAATCTCCCCTGGGACCTCGGGCACGAGAGAGAGAGAGAGACGACAGGGTCACCATAAATCAGGCTCAACTTCAGCCCTTTCTGCACCTTACCTTTTTCCAGCGCTGGGGTGTGGGGATCACGCGAGCAGCCTCCGGCGAGAGGCTCTCGCGTCCGGGTTCCTTCAGCTCTGCACGAGCTGCCTGCTCATGCAAGAGCCCCGCCTCTTCCTTCCGCAGCGCAGCCTGGGAGTTTCCCAGGCCACGCTGGGGCAAGAAACGCGACCGGCACGGCTCCGGAGACTCCGCACGCCAGGGAAGTGCGCGCGGGGCCCTGGAGCGATGCGTGATCATGCACCATTTTCGGCTTCCAGCCGAAAATGAAAAGGTGCGCGATCGGCGCCTGCCAGCCCCTGGAGCATCGCGCAATTGTGAGTGCGTCGTGCAGATTGCTCCTCACAATCGCGTGACGCTCCAGGGGCCCTTTCGAAAGGGTCTTGGAGGCACCTAACAGCAACAGGTAGGCTTTGGGGCAGAAGACAGGGAGCTTGTGGGCCACAAGGAATGGGTTGAGGGACACATATGAGCCCCCGTGTTCCTCACCCCCTTGTGCAGAAGATCCGCAGCTTGGTGCTGTTCCTTAGCATCTCCACTTCAGAAGGCTTTGTGTCAGGTGATGGAAGGCCCTCTCTCTCACTGCTTGAAACCTTTTGGCGCTGCCGGCAGTGAGACCAAACAATGCTGGGCTGGAACGACCCATGTTCTGACTCAGTATAACATCTCTAACTACATGCTAACTCAGTACAATCCTGTGTTCCTAGCTTGGACAGATCCATCTCCCTTTCCATGCCGTGTCTGTTTTACGCGTCACAAACCATTTATGTGTTCTGTCCCATTTTCTGCAAAATAAAGCTTACAAGAGAACCAGCTTTTAAATTGTACGCAACTTCCCTTCAAATGAATCCCTTTGTCTGCAATTTCCCTTTAAACTCTTCTGATTTGTCTGTATTCCCCCTTCACACAATCATCCTTTTAGCCATTCCGCAGATCTTGAAGGAGTTACTTTTCTCTCTATTGTTTTGAATTCAGATGTGCAGCATGAAGGATAACAGAATCTTTGTCCGGTATTCTCTATCAGCTGTTTAGTTCAGGATCCTTACCTAAGTAACTTATCCTGGCCTGACCTTCCCAAACTGGATGGAAATGTCGTTCATCCGTGCTTCGATTGGCAGCAGAATGGACGTCCTTCACCACGCACAGTTAATGCTCAATAAAGTAAGCTGGGGTGAGTTATGATCATGGCAATAGTGATTAAATGGCACTTGTGAATATGGGATACGATCGCTAGTTAGTCACAACTGTGACATTATTGCCACAATCGGAACTGTTCCTTCAATCTACTTTGCCAGGCATCATCTGCGTGGGGTGAAGGAAATCTATTCTGCTGGTGACTGGAGAACGGATAAATGATGTTTCCATCAAGTTTGGGCTGACGGGGGGGCGGGGGAGGCTCGGCCCAAAAGAGGTAACTGCAAATACAACCCTCCCTCCACATTTGTGGGTTTGACTTTGCAAACGTACGTGCCTTCCCCCTCATTCTCCTCCTTCCATTCCTGTGCATTTTGCGCTGGCACCAAGGACTCATGCAAGGCTTCCCCCACACCCCTTCCCTTCCGTTTTGCAGGGGAAGGAAAATGGGGCAGCTCCAGAGGAGTAAAGGAAGGCTTGCATGAGGCTTCCCCCCGTCCCACTCTCTTCTCTTCTGTTTTGCATGGGAATGGGAAGGGAGAAGCTGTAGAAGAGAATAGGAGGGGCAGCGAGGAGAGTTATTCGTGGTTTTTCCACTTTTGCAAGGGCTCTGTGCCTCAAACCCTCATGAATGTGGAGGGGCCACTGTATGCTTAACTAAGTAGCTGATACAGAATACTGGCCTGTGTATTAGCCTGGAAAGTGCAAATTAGATTGCTTTACTTTTTAAAAAATTCAGGCTGAACCAAGTTCTCCCCTGTCCACGAGTGATACAATGCAGATACATCATCTTAAGTAGAACTATTGCATCTTCCACAGCCACCTCCTGGGCATAAGATGTAGTATTTAGTAATGAAGAGAATGCTTAGGGATCATAAAAGTCTCCTAATCTAGCCATACTGGGCAGCAGCTGCTGCAAGCAACAGGACTCTCCTCGCCTGTGGATCGGGGCACAGAACACTGACATTTCTACTCCCCTGCCAGTAATTGCGGGTGCAAGAAGGACTTGCAACAGGGACCCCACTTCCGCTTGTCGCACCGGATACCACTCATGGGACAGGGTGGAAACAGCGGTCTTCTGCACTCTGATCAACAGGAGAACAGGCCCTTCTTGCTTGCAGTGGCTACTGCCCAGTAAGTCAGGGTAGAGGAAGTCAGGCCAGGAGAGACTACTTAATTAAATATACTTAAATACGCTTGACTAAGCAGCTGATCTAGATTCTCAGCCCACGTATACAAGCATGTCATTTTGAGTCATGTGCACGCATGTCACTAACAGGAATCCAGGCCCGATCTAAGTAAGAAGCTGTTGCCAAACCATGTTGTACTGACTTCCCTAAATAAATTGTTCATTGTATAAATTGGGGTGAGTAACCTATGTGCAGCCCCCACATATTTTTGCAGAACCTGGTTCCTCCCAGCCCTCTTTATTTAATTTCTGGTCAATTCTGGTTTTTGAAAACAAAAGCTGAACTCCTCCACCCATTCTTGCTAGGGGTGAAATTACCCGCTTGTGGTGTAAAAAACCCCACACCTCTGAAATTGCACATTTCCCCGGGCCTCACCCCAGCACTCTGCTTTCTCAGCAAGGCTCTTGAGCTCTCTAGCCTCACCCCGTCACCACAGTTGTTAACAAATATGGATGCCGGTCCATTTCCTGCTTCAGCTTTTCCAGTTCACGTGTGCAATTAACAACAATGGCGGCCTCCCCCGAGCAATTCTAATTTTCCCAGTTAATGAACCCTACTCAACCTTCTCTCTTTGGAAAGGTTCCCCCCTCCCTTCCCCAACCTTTGCTTAGGGAAAGAAAAGAATAAAATGGATCAGAAACCTGCCTTCTGAATGGGCCCAGCTGGAATCCCATCAACTCTTAAACACTGCGATCAGAAGCAGAGATACTGCACAAAGGCAGGGGAGGGTGGGAAAAAGAAAGGAGGGAAATGGAGAGTGAGAGACAGAGCTCTCTGCTTTATTTGCGTGATGCATATTTGTGGTGTCCTCTCACAGCCTAGGTAAAAAGGGAGCCATTGCTCCTGGAGGCTTCCAGAAGAGGCAGTTCACAACCGTTTTGTTTCCTCTTGTGGCCAGAAAAAAAGGATGGTCCAAGAGCAGAGGCAGCTGGCAGCTTGGTTGCTTTGGAGCGGGAAATCCGTGCTGGGTTTTACAGGCTCTTTCACAGGAGCTGTCCAAGCCATTCCTGCCGGGAATTCCGTATGGGCTTTAAATCTTTGTAAGTGGGCTTATGCATGCAGGAAATAGAACTGAGCAGTTTTGCAATGTCTGGTCTAGAGGTTACTGTGAGGTTACTGTTCGTGGGCATTCATTGCACAATTGGTGCCAATGTGCATCGGGCATTCCGCAGTCCACATCCAGAAGTGCTGGAGCACAACAGCAGCTCCCATTGCACATCCATTGTGCCCAAATAAACGTCAGAAGAGCTCCACAGACTAGAACACAAACCGATGCATTCAAATTCTGAGAAAGGAGATGCTGCAGAAACATTAGGGAGAACTTTGTGACAGTAAGAGCTGTTCCACAACAGGACGGACTGCCTGAGAGTGTGGTGGAGTCTCCTTCTTCTTTGGAGGTTTTGGAACAGAGGCTGGATGGCCATCTGTCCAAGAGAGTGGTCTTCTTGCATGGCAGAAGGGGGTTTGGCTGGATCGCCCTTGTGGTCTCCTCCAACTCTATGGTTCTTTGATTCTATGTTTTTTGGGTGCAATGGGTTGTTCTGGGGGTGCACAGGCAAGTTAGATCGCTGAATGTAAAGGCAGTCTGATGGCATGTAAGGCCATTTGAGGGCAAAAGGTCACATAACCATCAGCCCTAACATTAAAAAAAGGTGAAGTTCGGGGAGCAATGAGTGACACAAACATGAGAACTGTGGGTCAGACTAAACCCTGGAGTGGATTCACCATCCCACTGATATCAGAACTATCAACTTCTGCTGGCTTCCCTCTGTACCCCTGTGGGTTGTACACACGCCTTGTTTTTCAAAACCAGGAGCTTACCTGTGATTTCCAAAAGAATGGTGATTTCATGCCCTTCCAAAAGGGTCTGGGGGTCCTAAAATAGGGTTAAATGGACCATCCTGGCCCCTGGAGGTTTCTGGGGTGGTGTTGATTGTCTCTTTTCAATCTGGGAGGTAGAGAACAGTGGTGGGGAACCCCCTGGGAGACTTGGTGGGCCACATACGGCCCATGGATACCCACCTCCAATGTAACGTAGTATGTGCTGGCCCAAGCCTAATTGAGTTAATCGGACCAATTTCCTCTCTTCTGTGTCCAACGCACACGTTTTGTGGTGTCGCATAGTGTGTAATAAAGCCTATATTCTTTTTATTCAAGGCTGAAGTCTGCTTTCAGTAGCTAATTTCCCCCTTGGTAGGAGTGTCGAAAAAATGCCTTGGCAGGAACGTTGGTATTAGAGAAAGGGTTTGACGGTGCTGGCTTTGCTCACCAAGTCACGGCTGGAAGAGGGGGGAGCTCTGGCGACACCAGTTCCCACTTTCAGGGATTGGGAGGGAGAGGAGGCATTGCTCCAAGTTTGCCGTGGATGCCGTTGTCGGTACCAGGCGAGCTCCCGCAATCCCTGTTTCCCCCAGCAGGGGTCACTGTGGAATCCACGTCTGCTTTGATGATGTTTTCTCGTTTTTAACTCATGCTGCTTTCATTTCTCTCCACACTGCCCCCCTGTGGTTTATTATTACTATTGTTGTTATCCCCCTCCCTGCTTCTCCTCTCTAATTGCTGTCACTCTATCAACCAACTGCCACTAACGACCCACAAATTAAAAGGAGAGAAATCATAACAAGCGCCTTTTCTCTCTGTGTGTGTGCGCAAAGAACTGGCAGGAAGCAAGTTTGATTCACAATCACTGGAAAACCTGTTCCCAATATTTTTTGGGAAGTGAGGATGCTAATTTTTCAAAATATATTTAAATGAGTTTTTTTCCATTCCCTGACCTTCTGTTGTTGCCACTGAGGCCATTTCCGCACTAGACTGTTACAGCGCTATTATTCCACTTTCAGCATCCTATGGAATCCTGGGATTTGCAGTTTCGGGAGGGGCCAGCCGGTCTAGTGCGGAAGTGGCCTGAGAAAGGCTTGATTAGGTCAGAAATCCAACATTTTAGAGAACAGCATATCATTTTGGAGTTATGTGCTGTTTGGATTGCTGGACCACAGTTCCCATCATCCTCTGCCCAGCATGGCCAAATCTCCATAGACCCAGAGAAATGAGTAGAGGTGCAGGCAAGAGCCAACAGGAATTAATTCTTGCTCATTCCCCACCTCATGTTCAAACCTATATTAGCAGGCTTATAGTGATCTGTGGCGAGTAGAGAAATGCATCCATGTGACCACATAAAGAAAGTTTTGTACGTTAGAAGATAGTTAGCCTTGCTTAGATCCCCCCATCAGACATTCACCATGCTCCAAATTAAAAAATAAAGAAAGGTTGCTAGAAATGAAGGCAGACTTGGTAGAAAGGTATTTTTTATGAGCCAGTAGCTTGTAGATTTCCTTACAAAGCTGATGTATAAAAGCAGGACCTGTTTCTCAGAGGAAAAGCAGATGTTTTGCATGTAGAAAGCTCTAAAATCTACCTGAGTCATCTCATTTTTTTTAAAGGAGGTAAGACAGCAAGAGTTGCAAAAACCCTTTTTGCCTGGCACTTTCAAACAGCTGCTGAACGTGTTGGCCTAGTTGGACCAACAGACTGCCTCTGAAGAAGGCAGCTTCCTACATTCAAATTCCCAGAGAACCCAAAGCAAGTGTCTTGAGTGGAATCCTGTTGGTGTCATACGTGTGTATAACTCTGGATTACAGACACCTGTGTTTTGTTTTGAACAAGGTTCAAGGATTATTCATTGCAGACAGTCCAGAATCCCCCACCCCCCCAACAAGCATACATAAAATCTCAGGGTGCCCTTGCGGTTGCTGTGTACTGACTGGTCCAGCAAGGGAGTGAGAGGGAGAGGTGAGGAAGAAGCACGCTGCCTTGGCTGCGGGGGGGAAGAGAAACAAGGGCAGCCTCCACCTGGGAGACCACCCTGATTTCTTTTCCCCTGACAGCCAGGGACAGCCACTTCTTTGTCACTCGAATCACTTTTCCGCCTCCCGTGGTCAATCCGTGGGATCAGTAATGAGCCACTGGGCTTGCCACCCGCCAGAGGAAGAAAGCCACTGAGCTGTTTATGAGGAATGTTATAGTTAGTGCATGTTAGGCAGGATCTCAGCCAGCGTCTCTAGGAGGTTGTGAGAACAGTTTTCCAGATCAGACCAGAGGCCCATTTAGGCCAGCATCCTGCCTCCTTTCTTCACGGATCAACCGAATTACCCCAAGAATGCTTCCCATCTCTTCTCTGGGGCCATTTCCACACTACACTCTTATAGTGCTATTATTTGTCTTTCAAGCTCCTGTGGAATTCTGGGGTTTGTCGTTTCCTGAGGCCAAAGGGCTCTCTGGCTGAGAAGTCTAAATGCCCCTCCCTGATCTGCAAACCCCAGGATTCCATAGGATATTGAAGGTGGAGTAACAGCTTTTTAACTGTAGCGCAAAAATGGCCCTAGTTTCTGGAACAGAAAAAAAAATCCTTCTCCCATATATCCCTTCGGATATTTAAAGATGTTAAAATCCGCACTCGGACTAGCAAAAAGGCATGGCAGTTTGGAACCTGTTGTCCCGGATATCACTTACGACCCCCAGAATGGCTCAGAAGTTGGTCGTATTTCGTCAGAATGCTAGAACTGGAAGTGATGTGATGTCGCTTCAGCTGGGTGGGGAGGAGGGTTCCAGGGAAGGGAAATGGCCTCCGCCCCATTTGCAGCCGCGTTCAAATCATAAGGACTAGAATCTTGGAGCCGAGACCAAGATGCAGACTGCTTGCACCTGTCTGCCAGCGTATGTGCGTGACGGTGGGCCTCCCCACCATTCTGCCGTGCCCCCCACTTCACTGCCACGCCGTTCTTCCAGGCACGGCCAAACTCATGTCACACTCCTCTGCATGGGATAAAAGTCACATCATGCCCATCATCTCTCTTCTCTTCAGGGGTGGATCTTCCAGGACCCCGTCGTGCACAATGACAGCTGAGCCAATTCCTGCATTCCAGGAAGCGGGATGATGCGTGCCCCAGTTCCCGAATGGACTGTTGTTGACAGGACCCAAAGCAATGTCCTGAACAACAAACAGACACGTAGACAAACGTGCCGTGCGGCTCCGGCTCGCCTCTGTGGCTGGTGTGCGGCTGGGAGGGGGCTGAGGAGCGGTGGGGGGGCAGCTTTTGCTGCATCTCTGTGTCAGGCTCCCTGGGGAACTGAGTCAGCAGAAGCCAGCAGCCTGTCTCTTGCAATCTCCATCTGGGTGGGGAGGGGAGCAATGGAAAGCAACCACCTGAAGGTCAGCAGATGGAGCACTGCGTTGCGTTCCAGGAAAAAAAAGGGTGAGCAATGGAAACGACCCTCTCTCTCAATCTCTCTGCATGTGTGTGTGTGCGTGTGTTTCCGCAACCCATACAAGCCCAAAGGATTGCAGATCGATTCCAGAAACCAGTGCTGCGTGTGGTCATCAGTGCAGTCCCCAGATGCCTCCAGTTGCACCCCAAATTTTTTCAAGAAAAAGAAGAGGGAAGCTGAAGAAAAGGGCAGAAAGTGGGAGAGGCAAGAGAGCCTGGGACAATTTAAAAGCAGCTGGAAAAAGAGGCTTAATCTGAACTGTTGCTGCCAAATAGGGGCAGTTGGAGAGCAGGGCGTACAGCCAAGAAAGCATCAGTGATACAGACAGACCAGTATGCTGTTAGTGACCTGCACAGGTGTAAGCTGCATTATACATGCGGAGCATTTTTATTGGACACCTGCAATGGCCGTATCCAACTGATGGGGACAGAAGCAGAGGTCTGTATACAGAACACATGATGCACATCGGATGTGGTCCACATTGGGCCTCTGCTCAGTCATTAATGGGTCCCGTAATTTTCTGTCGTGGTATCCAAAACCGGAGTTCTGTAATGCAAGTGGAACATCACTCCCCTGGGTAGTTATTTTGGCAGGGATGTAGGATTTCAACCATGGGAGGGAGCGCTGAATCAAAACATTTCAGCAGCATTGGGAAGGATGCACTGAGAATGCCTCCACTTCTTCTGGCCTGGTTTTGATGAGATCGGGTTTCAAAAGCCCCGTGTTTCACTCTCCGGGCCGGTGCATCTTCTAGCCCGCCGTGCTGTTCTCCAGTTCTCCAGTGCCTCTGAACCTGTGCGCCTCCATCGTTTGCAAAGAAGACCTTGAAAGGAGCACAAAGCAGCTGCGAATTGATGCCATGGCCATGTACCGTGTCTGACTGGAACAGGAGAGAGAGAGAGAGAGGGCTTGGGAGGCAGCTGCCCTGGTGAGGGCGCGTTGTTGCTTGCGACAGGAAAAAGCTGAAGTGTGCTGGAGAGAGGGGAGAGTCCAAGAAGGATGAGTGTGTCCTGGAAGCACAGCTGGGGAATGATGCTTTTTTTGGATGATGAGGATGGTGATGGTAAAAACATTCATATCCTTTCTTGTGTCATAAGGCACTCTGGGAGACTTATGCCATTTCCACACTAGCCTGTTATAGTGCTATTATTCCACTTTCAACATCCTATGGAATCTTGGGGTTTGCAGTTTAGGGAGGGGCTTTTGAGGCCTCTCACTAAACTGCAAACCCCAGGATTCCATAGGATGTTGAAAGTGGAATAATAGCATTATAACAGGCTAGTGCGGAAATGGCCTTACTGTAAAATCCTGTTTCCAAAGTTTCTCAGTCTTTGAGCAAGCATAATACATAGAGAGGCACTCTTTCGCATCCTGACATCTCAAGCTGTTTAGAGTTTTAAATATTATTACCAGCATGCTGGATTCAGACTGGAAATGCATTGGCAGCCACTGAAACTCCTTCCCAACTATTGCTGTATGGTCTCTATAAGCTATTCAGGCAGCTGTTGCATTTTGCACTAGCTGCAGCTTCCGAGTTGTCTTCAAGGGCAGCCCTATGTGAAGCACAGTGCAGTAGTCTAATCAGAAGGTTAATGGTGCATGAACTATTATGGACGAAGGATTTAAGAGGATTTGTAGTCATTCAGAAATATCCTTTCCCAAGCTCTGCTGTAGAAGATTACTCCAAAGATATCGGCAGAGAAGTTCTGAGCTGCAACTGCAAGCGACTGGACTTCATGATGACAAATGGTGAAAATCTGAGACTGGGGCAGAGACTCGAAGTAAGGGAGATGTTGCCTAGGGTGTGAGGGTTTTGGTGTTCCTCAGGGTTCCTTTGACTGTTGGTTTTAGTGAAACGGCTGCATTTCATTTCCCTTTTTAATGAAACAGGTCAGTTGTTCTTTATTCACTTAAAATATTCATATATTCCACCTTTCATACTTCAGGTTCATGAGGAGCCCGGTGTGGGCAGCATTAAAAGCAATGCATAAAAATAAACGACTTGATAAAAAATGATTAAATAGTTAATAAAAGCAACTTCGGATTTTTTTTAAAGGGGTCAGTTGCATACACAGTCAGCCTTTAGTGACAAAATAGGATAACCAAGGGTCTTCTTACCTCTGATGCTAATACCGTAAAACTGATGCTCTTTAAAATAAAAAGAGTCTTAAAGAGACTGGTGGGTTGATTCACACATATTTTAAGAATCCATGATTCACACATGAGATCCTGCATTGCACTGAGTGGACCGTAATGGTCCTCCACACATTTCCTCCCAGGCGGCTGGTGAGAAGCTGCCCTTCTCTGTTCCAACCACCATTGCTCTGACCTATCGGGGGGAGAAGAGCAGCCAGGCACAGCTCCGCCGGGCCTTTACCCCAGTCTCTCCATGTTCCATCTGTCATTGCTTGGGCCTCAGAGGGAAGGAAAACCGGCCAGGCACAGCTCCTTTGTGCCTTGGCCCAGTGGCTAGTGAGAAACCCTCCTTCCATGTTCCATGCTACAGCCTCTGGGGGAGAGAAGAGCAGCCAGTATCTGTTGGACTTAATCACCTGCCCGATGCCATTTCTTTTCCTTTTGCATTGTGTCTTGTTACAGATTGCAGGCCTGAGGGTTGGGAACTGTTACGTTAAAGATTTCTAAGCCACCCCAGGGCTGAAGGCTAGGTTATAAATACTGTAAATCCATCCATCCATCCATCCATCCATCCATCCATCCATCCATCCATCCATCTGCTGCCTGAGTGCAGAAGCCTGCTTGAGATGGCTTGAGGCCCCTCCCTAAACTGCAAACTGCAGGATTCCACAGGATATTGAAAGTGGAATAATAGCACTATAACAGGCTAGTGCAGAAATAGCCACAGTTATCCCCATTTTTTACAGCCGGGATCACTGCCAAATCCCTCTCCCTGAACACACCATTATTTATCCTTGAAGAAGTCTCTATTGTGTAGATGTCTGTCTGGTGCATTCTTTTATGCTGCAGTCGCTTTCCCTCTGCTGTCTGCAAAGCTAAACACAATCAAAAGGATGGCTCCTTCTAAAGGACAGATCTAAGAAAATGGTAATGATCTCTCTAGTCCCAGATTTTTAAAGAAAACACCTAAGCCTCTGCAGCATGTCAAGTGAGGAGGCCGTGGAAGCGTAAGCGCAGTGAGGACTTGGGCTGGAATCTCACGTGTGACATTGGCAAGTGCGACTCCTACCTGCCTCTGTATTTGGGGCGATGTTGCAGAAGGAGATCTCCTGGACCGTCTGGTGCAAATTCCTCTCTACAGCAGAGCCTGGGAGGCCACAGGGGCAGCTCTTTCTCCATGCCCACCTGTCGTGCCCCGTGCCAGGACGCAGGGGCAAACAGAGACAGGTTTTTTCCCAATAGCCACAACGCAGAGACACGAACAGGGCAATACCTACTGCAGCCCAGTGCAGACGAGAAAGGGAGAGCCCATGAGACTCAGAGGATTTATACACAGAAGGCACATTAATTAGACAAACAGCTGGGCAGGGCTGCTGGCCGAGAAATGCAAGGGATGGGGTGGGGAGAATTCAAATCCTGCATAGGTATGAAAACTCACTTGACAAACTTGGCCAAGTCACACACTCTCAGCCTAGCAGAAAAGGAAGGGTGGCCAACTTCCTTTGAATAAATCTGGCCCCAGGAAACCCCGGTCAGTATTGACTTGAAGGCGCATAACAACTACATGAAGAAAATCAACTTCCAGTACCCTAAAGCAAACTGCATGCAAAATTGCACAGGCGTGTGTTTCTCTGCATTTTCTTTTTCGGAGCAAGATCCCCACAGCTTTCATCCAAGGGGTCTATAACCCAAAAAGGTTAAGAATCCCTGTTTTACCCCATGCAGAATCTGGAGATCAGCTGCTCTCTTTCAAGGAGTGGGAAATGCAATCAGTGGGGACACTTCTCCAAAGCAAGTGGGTTTCCAAGTCTTTGCCATCACCATGGCCAAACATGTGCCATTTCCGCACTAGACTGTTATAGCGCTGTGATTCCACTTTCAACGTCCTATGGAATCCTGGGGTTTGCAGTTTTGGGAGGGGCCGGCTGACCCCTCCCGAAACTGCAAACCCCAGGATTCCATAGGACGTTGAAAGTGGAATCATAGTGCTATAACAGTCTAGTGAGGAAATGGCTATGAACAGGAGGCTCTGTGGCTCAAGAAGTATTCCTTTGCGTCCTGTAAGCCCGGCGTCTTGCTGCGGGCCCAGGACTGAGGTGCAAAAACAGGATTTTCCCCAACAGCTCTGCAGGCTCGGGCAAAAGCAAATTGCTGCAGCCTCTCTTAGCTTGCCTGTTCTTTTTCATTCATAATTTTTGCCCCCATGACCACACTCTGTTGATTCACCACCCAGTTTTCCTCTGTGAAATGCTGGAAGGTATGCAGTGATTTGTATAGAGGTAGTCTATACCAAGGGTAGACTACAGCCTTCCGCCTGAAATATATTAAGGTACCAGATGTCAAGAGGATTTCCAAGAAGCTAAGGATGGAGTAGTCTCTGGTCCATGTCATATTTGTATTCACTCATGCATATGTCTGTTCTTTTCCATTTCATTATATAATCCATGTCATGGTAAATTTCACCTTCTAGGCACTCAGCATGACAGCTACACACCATGAAATGTAGATACTCATATCAGCGCCTGAGCTAGCAAGTTCTGTTTCTACCGGATCTTTCATACAGCTGGTGGACCTTCAGTGCCCAATAAAGACCAAGGCCATTTCCGCACTAGTCTGTTATAGTGCGATGATTCCACTTTCAACATCCTATGGAATCCTGGGGTTTGCAGTTTCCATAGGATATTGAAAGTGGAATCATCGCGCTATAACAGGCTAGTACGGAAATGGCCCGAGTCAATCGTCTCCATTATTATTAATCTTGCCCTTCACAGTTGGCTCAGGCAAAAGCAAACTGCTCCACCCTCTCTTAACCTGGGTGTTTTTCCCCATTAATAATCTTTGCCATATTGACCACACTTTGAGGTTGCTTGGCCACATGTGTTCTGGTTTTATCTGCAAAACAGTGGAGAGTATGCCCAAAAAGTCTGCTTGCCATCCCACTCTGTGCCCATCGGAATCTACAGTGCTTCTCCTGCATGAGGGAAGAGGAAAGGAAAGTAATAATGGTAGCACTGCTTTCCTTGACCTAGACGCTATATTCCTAATGATGCAACCTAGAATTGCATTGGCTTTTTTTAGCTGCCATAGGGAGCTGGGTATGTTTAGCCTGGAAGAGAGAAGGTTAAGGGGTGACACGATAGCCATGTTTAAATATTGGAAAGAATGTCATATGGAAGATGGGGCAAGTTTGTTTTCTGTTGCTCCAGAGATTAGGACGTGGAGCAATGGCTTTAAACTACAGGAAAAGAGATTCTACTTAAACATTAAGAAGAACTTCCTGATAATGAGAGCAGCTCAACAGTGAAATATGCTGCTGCCTAGGGGTATGGTGGAGTCTCGGTTTTTGGAGGCTTTTAAACAGAGGTTGGATAGGCATCTGTTGGGAATGCATTGATTGCGTCTTCCCGCATGGCAGAAGGGAGTTGGATGGGATGGCACTTGGAATCTCTTCCAAATCTAGGATTCCACGATTATATCTTTCTATGAAGCTGCGCTCATCCTCCCGCTTCAAGCAGAGCCTGGTTCTCCCAAGGTAACCGCCAGTAGGTGAAGGGCTCTTGAGACGAGCGTGGGGCAGCCAGCCTTTGTTGGAGAGGCGGTGCGTTTCGGCATCCTTCACCACCAAAAAGAAATTCAGCAATCCGGCAGCACAATAGACGCTGTATTAATAGCTGCCTGGGTAGGAGGCAGAGAGACTCTCCCCTTGTCTGGCTTCTCTGACGCCTCTCCCATCACAACGGCCCACCTCCGCTCATGACACCCTCTCAAGATGCAGACAAAGCCAAGTGTCTGAGCAAGCAGGGAACAAAACTTTGGCGATGGCTTTGGAGCGTCACGACACGAAGCTGAGAAACAGATTGTTCGAGTTGCCTTGGACCCTTGGGTTTGTGAGACTCCGAGGGACGGGTGGGAAGTCTCCGCGGGGCCATTGTTCCAGTTACTCCCAAGCAGAAGGTTCCGGGGATGCTGTTGGGTCTCCACTTCATCCCTCTCCGCCTCATGTAATTCTGTTTGGCACTGACACAAAACCACAAGGGACGTTGTGTCAAGATTTGGGGTGCGGGGGTCGTCTGTATGCTGATAATATCCAACCAGAGCTCAGAATCAGGATGTAATTCTTCAACTATTTCAGCCTCACGTGTGATGGTGAATAATGAAAATAGTGGGAATTGCAGCACTAATTGGCGAGGTTCTTTTGTGGGAGGGCTTGGTCACTGTGGAGTGAAGAGACTTCTGACTTTGGCGACAACCAAACGAAGACATACGCAGGCATGTGCTTGTGTGTGTCACTAAAAGGAGGCCAGATAGTAAGTGAAGAGGGGAGCACTTGGAATCCTGCTGATGACACGGGCTGAAGGCTATGTGCAGATATGTGTTCCGCCTCTTTCTTCCTTGTGGTGTGTAAGAGGCCAGTCACCAGCCCCTTGTGCACTGTCCAAAACCTCCCCTACCAGGCTGGTGTCCAACCCCGAAGGGCGTTGCTATGGCCGTTCAGTAGCCTGGGAGGGGGAGGGAGGGAGGTGACCAAACACCAGGTAGTAGTTGGGCCGAGCTCTTGCTAATTGACTTCTGCTGCTTCTCTCCTCTCCTCTCTGCAGGGCCTCCACTGGTACGGTGTGTGCCAGTACCATGGAAAAGCTTTTCCTGCCTCTTTTGATGCTTGGCACCATGGCGAAAGCTCAACACTGCCCCGGCCGTTGCATCTGCCAGAACATCTCCCCGACATTGACCATGCTGTGTGCCAAAACGGGCCTCCTCTTTGTGCCACCGTCCATCGACCGGCGCACGGTGGAGCTGCGCCTGACGGACAACTTCATCACCGTCATCCGCCGGAAGGACTTCTCCAACATGACCAACCTGGTGCACCTCACCCTCTCCCGCAACACCATCAGCCAGATCATGCCCTTCGCCTTCTCTGACCTGCGTGCCTTACGGGCCCTGCACATGAACAGCAACCGCTTGGCCATCTTGAAGAATGAGCACTTCCGAGGGCTGGGCAACCTCCGGCACCTCATCCTGGGGAACAACCAGATCAGCCACATCGAGCCTTCCTCTTTCGACGAATTCCTCTCCACTGTGGAAGACCTGGATCTCTCCTACAACAACCTGGAGACACTGCCGTGGGAGGCCATTGGCCAAATGGTGAGCCTCAACACGCTCACGCTGGACCACAACCTCATCGACCACATTGCTGAGGGTACCTTCTCCCAACTCCAGAAGCTGGTGAGGTTGGACATGACCTCCAATCGGCTACAGAAGCTGCCCCCTGACAACCTCTTCTTGAGGGCCCAAGTGTTGGCCAACGCCCGTGGGACTCATCCTTCCACCTTGACCATCAGCTTTGGAGGTAACCCTTTGCACTGCAACTGTGAGCTTCTTTGGCTCCGGAGGTTAACACGGGAGGACGACCTGGAGACCTGTGCATCCCCAGAACATTTGATGGACAAGTATTTCTGGTCCATCCCTGAAGAAGAGTTTATCTGTGAACCTCCCCTCATCACTCGCCAATATGCTACCAAGGCGTTTATCATGGAAGGACAAAGTGTGAGCCTCAAGTGCAAAGCCGTGGGTGACCCAGAGCCTTCCATCCATTGGATTGCACCTGATGGCAAGCTGATCCACAACACCACTCGGGTAATGGTCTATGACAATGGCACCCTGGACGTCCTCATTACCACTTTGAAAGACAATGGTATCTTCACCTGCATTGCCTCCAATGCAGCTGGAGAGGCCACCGCCCCAGTAGAAATCTGCATTGTCCCCCTCCCCTTGCTAGTCAACAACACTGCCCACATGAAAGAGCCTGACCCTGGTTCCTCTGACATCACCACCTCCACCAAATCGGGTGCCAACGACACCAAGAATCACCTGGACAAGAGGATCGTAGCGGCTGATCTGACGTCCACTTCGGTGGTCATCCATTGGCCCTCCGAGCGGCACATCCCTGGCATCCGTATGTACCAGATCCAATACAACAGCTCCCTGGATGACTCTTTGGTTTACAGGTGAGCCAAGTGGGTTGAGGATCGATGAAACAGATTGGCTTGATGTGCTGTGTTCTGGGCCGTGGGTATCATGCACATCCCTGACAATGCCTTTATGAAGGAGCATAGTCTTTGGTATCTTGGTGCTTTGATGTGTGTTTCTGCATAGCAGGGAGTTGGACTCGATGGCCCCTGAGGTCTCTTCCAACTCTATGATTCTGTGATTCTATGCTCCTCAGACTTGAGGACAGATTGCCATGTCATGTGGTGACTCTCTATGGTTAGCATCCTGTTTGCAACATACGGAAGCATAAGTCCTCCTGTGGGCACCTTTTTTTGGCTGCTGCAGAGGCTGGTATTCTTTTCCACCCTGTGCAATGACCAAAATACCCCCTAGTAGACAGTGGAGATCATGAGGGTTCAGAGAAGTGTCTGGCTATGGGCCAGGGACCCAGTGCAGACTGATGACATTGTCTTCCAAGCCCCCTTTGCCTCTTGGGAGAGGATGCCATCCATCTGCGTCTGGCTGTGGGGCATAGCTGGAGACTTCTTTGACAGTTCCCCAACCCTGTGTGACTCCTCGGGGTGGTGAGAAGAAAACCACAATGGAGTTCTTTCTGCGGAGCTCTCATGCTGCACTAGAGAATATAGGATATCAGCCTATGTGTGTGCACACAAAATTGCATTTCTTACTGGGGATCATCACTCTCACAAAGCAGGCCACAATCCCACTGGAACCACTCGAAGGAGGAAGAGAGGGTACTTTCTTGATCGTTCCAACCTTTGTTACCACGAGTTGGTAGAAAGGAAGTTCTCTCCTTGGTTAAGTTTTTATGTGGGACTCCCAATTTCATAGGAATTTACTGGTAATCAGCACAGGGCACCTGAAGTGCAAAGAACCCACTGGGCCTTTATTGTAGACATGCTCCGTCTGCCTCTGCTTCTGGTTACTTACTTGATTGCACAAGAGGAGCCGCTCGGCCCTCTCAGAAGTTCCACTCTCCTCTGATATCCCTTTCAATGCAGCCTTGTTCAGCGCATTGTTGTTGCTGCATTTCAAAGAGCACTGTGACATCGAGGACAATCGTATGTATTTACACATTTTAGGAAACTTTGGATGCAGTGATCGGTACATGGGATTTTCCCCCTAAATATAAAGGTCTGTCTTGGGATTTGCTGAGAACAGAAGGGGATTATGGAAAAACTTGGAAAGAAGTGAATTCACGAGCCTCAGCCTTTTTGTGTATTGTTGTTGTCAGTTGATGTCAAGTTAATTTCAACATTTGGTGACCCCATGAATGAGAGATTTCCCAGTCTCCCCTTTATCAACACCTCTGCTCAAGTTTTGCAAGCTCAAGGCAGCTATGGCTTCCTTGCTGAGTCTATCCACCAATAATGGCGGGTCTTCCTCTTTTTCTACTTCCTTCTACCTTGTCTAACATTATCATCTTTCCCAATGAGCCATTGTCTTATAGTACAACAATCTCCTTTACTCCTTTTTGACTTCTAGGGAGAGTTTAGGCTTGATTTGCTCTAGAACTGTTTGCTGTGTTCACCTTCCCTTGGTCGCTTTGCCATCCCCTTTGCTTTAGATGCCTAAACTCCGCTAATAAATGCTGAACTGACATTTAAGTCACTGCAATGTGCTGGAAACTTGGCAACTGGAGGAAAATTTCATGGGAGGAGTCAGAATTTTTATTCGTGCCTTCCTTTTTTCCCACTCCCATAGCTACAGCCCTATGGAGACAGCTCCCTCAGTGAAAAGTCCCACTACATTTCCCCCCCCTGCAAGTAATTTACCAGCTCCAAAACTTGGTTATTTGAGTACTGCAGAAAGAAAAAAGTATCATGATACGATAGAGGTTTTTAAAACCTATTTTGGGATGATCAAAAGTGTCCCTGCAGTCACCTGTGATCCCAAATCTGTTTTTTTGTAGCCCCCAGTTTCCCCCGATTGTTCTTGTTGTGTCCCTTCAACTCATTTCTGACTTAAGGCAAATCTATTACAGGGTTTTCGTGGCAAGATTTGTTCAGAGAGGGTTTGCCTTTGCCTTCCCCTGAGAAGCTGGACTTGTCCAAGGTCACCTTGTGTGTTTCCATGGCTGAGTGGGTATTCGAACCCTGGTCTTCCAGAGTTATAATTCGGTGCTTAAAACACTATACCATGCTCTCTCCATCCTTTTTCTGAACCCTCCCCCCGAACCTCCAGAAGTAGCAATTCACATTTTAAACAGCTGTCAACTTACTCCCGTGTGTAATCGTAGTACATCAAAAAATACTTTTTTTTTTAAATTTTCAAAATCATCCACTTCTAGTTTCATGTTTTGGCGCTTTTGGTAATCTGAGAAGGGTTTGAGGTCCAGAAAAAACTGGCCCCTGGACTTGGCAAAGTGGCCCATCCCTGCTTTCCAGGTTCGTGGTGGCTAGTCTCTTTCCAAGGAATCCAGTCCTCCTTCCACCCCACTTGCCTCACTGGTCTTTCTGTAGTGTCGCCTCTGCCCCAATGGGATCTGTGCCTAAGCTGAGCAATCGCCTGTCCCCCCCTCCACACCACCACCTTTTCCACCTCCCCCCGGAAAATTGCAGCTGTTGGCAATACGATTCTATAATTCTTGGCTAATTGCCTGCCGCTCCCTGGGCCTCTCCATCCCCCACTCGCTAATAAACGGGAGCTAATTGAGTGCTCGGCAGAAGTGCAGCATTCTGGCATGCTCTGGGCCGCTTGCCGGCCCCCCTTCCCAGCACCCTGTTTGAGATGATCCTGCATCCGGAGCTTAGCAATGGAGGGATACCTTGCAGGGTGGGCGCTGCAAGGGAGCAGGGAAAGAAGAATGGAGGGAAGGCCTTTTCTGCTCAGCTAAAGCGGTTATCTAAGGAATCTGCACCCATCTTGGATTGCCAGCGGATGGAGGCAAAACATTGCCCAGCATTTTGTTAATGACTTATGTGCATGGAAGTGCAGCTTACGTGTGCACATGTCTCTTCTGAATCCAGGCAAAGAGGGCTATTGACTTACCCTGTGCTCTGTCCCCAAACCTCTCCCTACCCAGCAGAAATTCTGCCTGGAAGGAATCCCCTGCTACCAATGGGCAGAGAAGGGTGAGGGGAAGTGGTTCAGACCATGAAGATGCAGCTAATCTGGGCTCCTGGGGGAAGGAAAAAAGAAGATTCAGGCCTTGAAGATGCAGCTGCTCTAGGCTTCTGGAGGAAGGAAAAGGAAGAGCCAGACCGTGAAAATCTGGCTGCTCTGGGCTCCTAGAGGAAGGAAAAGGGAGAGGCACTTTTCTCTGTGAGGACACCCTAATTTCTTCTGAGCTGAGACCAGCCGCTTCGCTCCTTCCCTCCATAAATAACAGCAGCAGAGGCCCCTTCTGAGGCCTGGCAGCGGCCAGGTGATGGGAGAGGCAGAAACGTGTGGGGAGAGTTACATGCACATGGAGGGTATTAGCCAAGGTGGTGGCAAAACCCGCCTCTGTGTTCCTGCTGTTTTTTTTTTTAATTAATGCCTCTTTTAATTCTAACTTTTCTTCCCTCTCCTAGGATGATCCCTTCCTCCAGCAAGACTTTCCTGGTAAACGACTTAGCAGCAGGCCGGGACTATGACCTGTGTGTGTTGGCCGTTTATGACGACGGGGTGACATCTCTCACAGCCACCCGCGTGGTGGGCTGTGTCCAGTTCACCACCGAGGGGGAGGGAGCCCAGTGCCACTCGCTCCACACCCAGTTCCTGGGGGGCACCATGATCATCATCATCGGGGGCATCATCGTGGCCTCCGTCCTGGTCTTCATCATCATCCTCATGATCCGCTACAAGGTCTACAGCGGCCAAGACGAGCACAAGAAAGCCAAAGTCAGCAACGTCTACTCACAGACCAATGGGAGCCAGCCCTCCTCCTCCGCCGCCACCACCTTGCCCCATTCGGCCTCCAAGGTCGGGGAGGACAAATATGAAACTCTCCAAGAGATGACTTGCAAGGAGGCCTTGTTCACTGGGGAAACCAAGGAGGAGGTGCCCAACAGCCAGGACATCATTGCTTTGACAGAAGTGGATAAACGATCGGCCAAGGTGGCCTCTGACCTCCAGACGGTGGCCGTTTTGACCTCGGAAGAAAGGAAGATGGAAGGGAGCGTGACTGGCTCGTCGGTTTCCTTGTGCCTCATCAAGGACACCGGTGCGGGGCTCCACCTCCGCGCCAAGCTGGGGGGCAGCGGGTCGGGGGTGTTCCCCCGCGAGCTCTCCAGGACTCACCACCACCGTCACTCCTTCGATGGGGATTACTCTCTGTTCCAGAGTCACAGCTACCCCTGTCGGGCACGGACAAAACGACACATGTCCACTTCTCAGTTGAACTCGGAGGAGTGTCCCTTGAGTCACAGAAGGGTCACTTTTAGCAGCACGGAGTGGATGCTGGAAAGCACAGTCTGAGAACAGGGTGGGTGGGGGTTACGAGGTGGGGAGGGGGCATCAGGAGCGGGCGAGGGACCGTCAGACGCACAACCCACTGGGGGCAAAGGAACCGCAGGGGGTAGGAGGGGGGAGATGGAAAGAAGGGGGGAACGGGCCTAAAAGCTCAAGGGGAGGGGGATGGATCCAGCACAGCCCCCCAACCTCTCCCCAAAACAACCGCTTGTTTCCAGAATTTTCTGCAGCGGTGCCTTAGCCGAGCCACGAGAGAGAGAGAGAGAGAGAGAGAGAACGAAAGAAAGGAGACAAGATGGAACCGTGATTTTCAGGAAGAGAAAGCTGGGTTTTCCCAGGACGTTCTTGGATGGGGAGGGTGAATGAAAGAAAGGGGAAAGATAGGTCTGCTTTGCCCGGGGCCGGGGGGAGGGCAGGGACGGCGTGTGAGGGTGGCCAAGGAGAGACACATATGCACAGATGACACAAAATTAAACCAAGATCCCTTTTTTTCTCGTTATGCATTAATAACTGTTTCAATAAAGAAAAAGGAAGGTTATTTTGGGAGAGAACGAAGCAAAAATACCAGGTGGAATTTGGGGGCGGGGGAGAGGGTGGGTCTTATTGTGGGGGGGAGAGAGAGGGATCCCTTCCTTCCTGCTGCCCAACCAAGAACCCAAACGAGACGATTCGGTTTCTCTATTTATTGTATCTGGCTGGTCTAGATAAACGAAAATTCTGTGTTTGGTGTGTTCATTATCGGAAAAGTCGTTTGAACTCATGGACCCAGCTCCCCCACTCTTTGGTCTCCCCTTGTGATTCCTGTCCCCTCACCTTTCCCTCCAGACTCACCCCCCCCAAAAAAACTTCAGCCCCTCCTCCAAATTTCACTGCCCCCTCCCAGAATACTGATAACATCCCAACCCCATTGGCCTCTTTCTAGAGCCTTTGAAATAATCTTCACCCCAGTTCCACATTTCCCTGAAGCATCCAGAATCCTACTTCCCCTGCCGATCTCCCCCTTCCCCCGCTCTCCTTTACCCCCCTTCTCCCTTGGCCCTGTTTCCCCCCAATTCCAATTCCCGCGACCCCCCCCCCGGGAAAATATCCCTGACCCCCATCCTGGCCTAACCTTCCCCCCCCCCTTCCCAACTGCCCTGGCTTCTTATCCCAACCATGACTTGATAAAAAGTCAACAACACCCCCAATGTTGAGTGTTGAACACAAGTTTTTACATTAAAAACCTGTGCCTGCCGCGCCCACCCATTGCTCCCACCCACCCCCCATTGTCCATTCCTCCCTCTCCCAGTTTTCCCCAGTGCCACCCAGTCCCTCTTCCTCCATAACACGGTGCGGCTGCTTTCCGGAGGTGATTAAATCTTTTGTGTGTGAATCGCAGCCTGGGTGTGCCTTTTCTTAATGGATGGGATTGGCAAGGAATTTTCGAAGGCGGGGAAGGAATTCAGCAAGCACAGAGCGCTGGGGTGTAGGTCGGAGGGGAAGGGGGCTTTGAGAAGGTCTGTTGGAGGAGATGCTCAGAAAATCCTTCATCTAATTTCAATTCGTTCCACTGAGTTTGTGTACCTAAGACTGCGACATATGTTTTCGGCACAATCCGGACACGCGTAGTAGCGTACGACGTAAGTGTTGAACATGCAGAGGAAATTCAGACTCATACAGAAGGTTAAATGTCACCAATTTGATTATTATTAATTAAGGTTGTCCATCATTTTTTATGATTTCAGTGATATAATCAACAGCCTTTTAACTGATTCATCGATTAAAATCAATTTGCGTATTAGCAGGGGCTCATGACAGCTGCAGAAAAAAGCATGAAGTAATCCACAAATCTAATTTAAAAAGCAGCTCCTGTGATGATGCATAGCTGGTTGTTTTTCTTACATTTCCTCTTAAGCACCTTAAACTGAAACCCTATTGATTAAAGTCAAACTTCCCCATTATTTAAGCAATGCAACTTTTAACTGAGTAATCAACTGAGTAAGGCTGGAATTCTGTTAGAGACAAACATATGCGTAATGCAGGATTACACATAAGTATGCCTTTTTAAAATATTGCACAAGGGGCTATTCTTTGCATCATTGCACAGAAGTGCCGGCGTGACCGTTTACAGGCTGGGGGAGGCAGTCAGGCAGTACCCCATCCTGGCTGGAGTTTGGCATCTGGGGGAAAAGAATTGAGGTCCAGGCAACCTCATTTCTCTTCCCCTGGCAGCTGGGAAAGGCATTCAGCAAATCAGTTAGGGAGATCCATAAGGATAAGTGTCCCTTACAAGTGTGGCTTTCCTTGGCCATTTCCAAACTAGACTGTTATAGTGCTATTATTCCACTTTTCAACATCCCATGGAATCCTGGGGTTTGCCTCAAAGGCCCCTCCTGAAACTGCAAACCCCAGGATTCCATAGGATGTTGAAAGTGGAATAATAGCACAATAACAGTCTAGTGCAGAAATGGCCCTTTTTTCAGGCACTGTAGGAGTTGGTATTTGCTTCCTCCCTGCAGAGAGCCCAAAGCAGTGCTTCTGACTTACTTTAAAGCGGTGAAGGCATCTCACATGCTTCAAAACGAGCAGCCAAGAATAGAGAAGCATTGAGCAAACCTCCCTCCTCCGGATACACAATGCATACAGGAGCACTGAGCCTCTGGGGGGGTGGGGGGGACCCTTGTGGATTTCAAGACTGATGTCATCATTGCGTGTCTGGCTACGGAGGGATACCAGACCTTCTGGGATTCCGCTTGCTCACTGTGAGGAAAAGAATGGCCATATGAGATGGCTTTGGGGCTTTCTGTTAAGTATATGGCTTGGTGGTACATGACTCAGGGCAGCATAGGTCTGGGGGTCTTTCTGCACTACATTGTTATACTGCTATTATTCCACTTTCAGCCTTCTATGGAATCCTGGGGTTTGCAGTTTAGGGAGAGGCCTGTAGAATTCTCAGCCAGAGAGCTCTTTGGCCTCAGGAAACTACAAACCCCAGAATTCCACAGGAGGTTGAAAACAGAAAAATAGCACTATAACAGAGTAGTGTGGAAAGGTTCTGAGAGCCGGCATTGGGCTTCAATTCCCGCTCTGCCGTGGAAACCCACTGGGTGACCTTGAATGTGTCACATATTCTCAGCCCCAGAAAGCCCCATGATAGGTTCTCCTTAGGGTTGCCAGAAGTTGGAAACGACTTCAAGGCACACTAGAACAACAAGCATTGGTCTACGTGTGGATATTTACACTGTGCTGAAGGAGATGTGGGACTGAGGCCATTTCCTGGTTGCCTCCTTCTTCTTCCGTCCAAGAAATGGTGATGCCAGCAGCCCTGAGGCCTGACAGCTGCCTTGGCAGAGGACTGACAACTCTGCATGTGGAACATGGTGCTTCACACATTTTGATCTGTGACCACAGTCTAATGTCAGAGCCCACTTTGTAATCATTAATTTTTTAAAAAAGTTGCAGGCTGGATGATATGGCCCTTCAATAGCCACCGACCAGTTTCCTTGCAGTTGTCACAACTATCAGAATTTCCGCAGTAGACAGTTATAGCGCTATGATTCCACTTTCAACATCTTATGGAATCCTGGGAGGCCGGCCCCTCCCGAAACTGCAAATCCGAGGATTCCATAGGATGTTGAAAGTGGAATCGTAGCACTATAACTTTCTAGTGCGGAAATGGCCCGTGACTTTAGTTCAGATGCATGGTGCATGCTGTACAATAGGGATACAATTAATTCCTAGTTTCACTCTTGAAAAAGGCAGTGAGTGACATTTGCAATTTTCCCTGCTGCAAGGAAGTCTTCAGCAGGGGTTCTGGTCTGCTGGAGTCCCAGCTCGACATTGAAACCACAGCCATTTCGGCACTAGCCTGTTATAGTGTTATTATTCCACTTTCCATATCCTATGGAATCCTGGGGTTTGCAGTTTAGGGAGGGGCCTTTGAGGATGGCCTTTGAGGCCCCTCCCTAACCTGCAAAACCCAGGATTCCATAGGATATGGAAAGTGGAATAATAGTACTATAACAGGCTAATGAGGAAATGGCCCACTACACCAGGCTAGCTCTGATACTATGAATTTATTCCCCCTCCTTTTAAAGCTATGCAGGTTGGGAGCCATTGCTACACCTTGTGGCGGTGAATTCCACTGTCAGCCCAAGCACAAAGGGCTTTCTCTCTCCTGAATCTTCCACCATCCATTTTCTGTGCTTGACCCTGTTGTTTTAAGCATTGGGAGAAAGGAGGGAATACGTCTCCCTGCATAATTTTAAGTGCACATTTCATTCGAGTATTCTTTCGAAGTGAAGATTAATGGGGAAATGTGATGGGACAGAGTTAGGAGTGAACCCATGCAGAAGTAACACGAACCAGAAATAGATTTAATCTGGCCATCCCTAGAAAAATTTGCTTTCAAGGGACTTCAGATGTCAGCGTTTGGAGAAGGCTCAGGGACTATTAATGTATTCTTTGGGCCTGGATGCTGCTTTTCTGCAATGCCCTGATGCAAGTTCTGTGTGTGTGTGTTTGTGTGTGTGCATCTTAAACTGTGTCTTCACGCTGCAGGCTTTGTGATCCCAGCCAATGAAGGCTCACGCCATCATTTATGATTATTATTACAGTAATGTTGCTGCCACGGCCATTGTTGTTGTTAGTCTCAGAGTCTACCAGGTTTTACCAACACAACCATCAATTATTCTGATTTTTTCCGAGAATGTAGGAATCAGCGATGTGTTCTCGGATAAGGTGACACATTCCAAATATTCCAAACAGCTTACTGCAATTGTGCTGTTGTGACCCTCTCTACGACAGTTTCATTCCAGTGTTTTGTCACTCCATTTGGATTTGCTTCCAGATCACTCTTTGCTACTGGAACCATCATCGCTACTGGAACTATTGCTTTCCCACAGTTATGTAAGTCCAATGTAACAACAAAAACAACAACAATTTTTTGTACCTTGTCTTTCTCCCCAAACGTGGCAGCTTACAAATTTCAGAAAATACATTCTATTTTAAACATAGAAAACTATGTTTAAACTATTGCCAATTCTAAAAACAATTTTAAAAATAACAAAATGATTTTTAAAAACATTTTTAAAAAGCTAAGCCATTAAAACAGCGCAGCACCTTCTTAAAACCGTTTTTCTTTAGAAACACGGCCAGAGCAAAGACGTCACGGTCTCTCTCGTAGCCAACAAGAACCATGTGACAATATCATGAAGTCAATTCAGAGCGAAGGCAAGGTGAAGCGCTTGGAAGTGCTTTGAAATCTGTATTAAGATTTAAGCCAGATTTCAAGAAGCAGTTTTTCAAGGGCGTTGGGTTTTGATGGCATCAAGCCAAGATGTCCCTCATAGACAACTGGAACTGACTACATGACAACATCATGAAGCCAATTCAGAGCAAGGGTGGGGTGAAGAACTTGGAAGTACTGTAAAATCAAGGTACCGAGATCTAAGGGCAGCTTTCAAAGAACAGTTTCCCGAGGATGCTGGATTTTGATGTCATAATATGAACTTGTCTCTCGTAGCCAACCAGAATTAGCTATGTGATGACATGATGAAGCCTATTCAGAGCAAAGGCGAGGTGAAGAAGTTGGAGAAACTGTGAAATCAATGCACCAAGAATGAAGGGCAGCTTCAAAAGAGCAGTTTTCAAAGGTGCTGGGTTTTTTCTGTCAGGAAGGAGAGATGCAGCTTCTCCTCCAAAGTGCGGAAGAATTCCAAGAAGCCTTTTCCCGACCCCCCACTCTTACAGATCGATTGGCATCCCTCCCACCCTGCAACAGTTTTTCATCTCCTCTCCATCGAAGGCAGAGCAGCTAATTGCCTTTTCGCAGTGGCTCAGGCTCTGCAGCCTCATTGAAATGCATTTCCCCATTATCAGAAGGACCAGCCGCGACGGCTCTGTGGAGATCATACATCCTCTGGAATGAGGTCTGCCTTGAGCTTGGCTGGGAGCTGACCAGAGGCGATGATGGTGGGGAGGGGAAATATGTCCTCCCTTTTGTGTCCTCCCGGACGCATTTGTTTTCTGGTTTGAGCTCACCCCAGAGTTCAAGGGAATGAACAGTCTCACACGAGGATGCATTCGGGGGATCATTAATGTAGCGTTTGCTGCATCAGTCACAGAGAATGAACTAAACAAACAGGCACGGCTCTCACCTTTGTTCTCGCACTCCTCAGCTGTGGGGCTGGCAAGAGTTGCTTTTTTGTTTCTGTGTTATAAAACAAGAGCGATCTGGGGGTACAAGATCCCCTGGAGTCTTTGACCAAGGGGAAGGAGATGGAAAAAGGGGTAAAGCTGATGCTTGCTGGGGCTGGTGGGAGGTAGGATAGCAAGTAGATGTAGTTTGCTACTCAGCTTTGTAGAATCGCAGAATCCTAGCATTGGAAGAGACCCCAAGGGTCCTCCAGTCCAACCCTGTTCTGCAATGCAGGAAGACACAATCAATGCACTTCTGACAGACAGCCATCCAGCCTCTGTTTAAAAACCTCCAAGGAAGGAGACTCCACCATACTCCCGAGCAGCCTATTCCACCATCAAACTGCTCTTACCATCAGAAAGTTGTGCCTAACGTTTAGGTGGAATCTCTTTTCCTGTAGTTTGAATCCATCGCTCCACATCCTAGTCTCTGGAGCAGCAGAAAACAAGCTTGCCCCGTCTTCCATATGCCATCCCTTCAAATATTTAAAAATGGATTCACAGGAGTGCTTTACCTGTGCGTTTACCTGTGTGCATGGCAGGGGATTGGACCAGATGGCCCTTGGGGTCCTTTCCAATTCTAAGATTCTATCATTCTGTGCCTTGCTTTGTTTCCAGCAATGGGAAAAGAGCTTGGATGCTTATCTGCAGCCCAGGGGTCTGGGAGGTTTTCTCGCCTACTAAGAAAGGTTGGATCTGCCCTCTGGCTTTGTAAAAGGGCTATATTTCTGCGGGCTGGAGAGAGACAGACCACACGCACGCGCACAAGTCTACCGCACAGCATTGGAGGCCGTCCAGCACCGTTCTTCCAACCCTGCCGTCTACCTGGCAGTGGCCTCCCCGTGTCGAGCGGGTTGGCGGAGAGATGAATCTTCCATGATCGGAATAAAGGTCACTCATTAAGGAAAGGGTCGCTAGACCATGTGGTCTGGCTTAGCCTGACTCGGCTGCAGGCCAGATGGAAGCCTCCAGACTTCAGCCAAGAAGGGCTTCAGGCTCCGGAGCACCCTCTGAAATGCCACGCAGCGCCTGCGACGAAAGGGCCCCGCGTGTGCGCTGCAGACATCTGAGGAGGTGCGGAACAAGCAGAAGGGGAGGCAAGCCTAGAGAAAGAAAGGTACGTTTTGAATAAATCCATGAGAGAGAGAGCTGGGAGAGTATTGTCTAGACGTGTGGACGCTTACGGTTGTTGTTGCTTCATATAATGAATCGGCAGGGAAGAAGGGGACTCAGCTCCACAGATGGTCCGAGCCCTTTCGGGGTTTTTTTAAAAGAATAAAACTTGGACCATCTATAAGCACGTAGAGTTTAGTTTTCTTCTTTCCCGTTGTTATTGAGTGCCTCCAAGTCAACACTGGCTTATGAGAGCCCTCTTCTAGGGTTCACTTGGCAAGATTTCTTCTTCTGCGGCTGAGAGAGTGCGACCTGCCCAAGGTCTTCCAGTGGGTTTCCAGGGCTGAGATGAGAACTGACCTGAATGCACCAACAGCAGCCAAAAGCAAACCCATTCAATCAGTGGGATTAACCTATCCGTTGTCTCACCATTCAAGAATTGATCGAAGGGGGTCTGCTCTAAGGCCGTTTCTGCACTACACTGTTATGGGGTTATTATTCCACTTTCAACATCCTGTGGAATCCTGGGGTTTGCAGTTTAGGGAGAGCCATTTAGAATTCTCAGCCAGAGAGTTCTTTGGCCTCAGGAAACTGCAAACCCCAGGATTCCACAAGAGATGGAAAGTGGAATAATAGCACTATAACAGGGTAGTGCAGAAACGGCCTAACCAACGGGATTCCAACGGGTTGATTCACTGGGATGGCAGAAACAGCCACCGTATCTTCCCCGTTGCAAATGGGACAATTGCCACAAGCCCCGGCAGATACACTCTTGGTTATGCATTGTCGGTGTTCAGCAGATGTGGTGTGAAGCCCCACGAATACAGAATTTCACTGTGTGGGGTCCTGACTCATACTTAGAGTTGTGCAGTTTTGCTATTCTAATTGTGAATGCTAGTGCCGGATCTGAAGTTCCGAATCAAGTTTGAAACCAGACTGTCTTACTTTTAATCCCACCCGAACATCTTCATTGCCTCTGGCAGGCATCAAGAACGAAATCTCTCAGCTGTCAACCACAAAATACCGTTGCCTATTACCTATCAGATGCTGGATATCAAAAACCGAAGTCGAGCATCTGAAGTCAGAGGTATCAAATACATCAGGAACAGAGGTGTTCAGAGTACTTGACATTAAAAGCTGTGCAAGAGTAACCATCGGTGAAGTCATCATTCCAGCTGTAGGTGTGTGTTTAAGACACTCTGCACATGCTCCATATTACTCTCCCTTTTAGACACTTCACTGACCCCCAGAATTCTCCATTGGGCATGGAACGGCTGTTTGGAGAGAACTATGGTGCCTCTATGAGAGGCCCAGCGTGATTTTGGTCACTGCAGAAAGAAGAAGGGAATCCCAACTTCCTGTGGGATAGCCGAAAAGAGACGAAAGCAGACATAAGGTGTATTTCTGCCTGTATGTGTCACGAACAGGATGCCAGTCACAGAGTATTATGGGTGGGATACAAGATCTTGACCAAGTCTTTTTGGCCAGCTTAAATTTCTTTCTGGGTAGTAAAAGGATTTTTTTCAGAGTGGTTCTTTGATGTGCTAGTATATTCTTTAAAATATCGGTCTTTCATCTTTCAAAAAAAAAGTTGCCCAAGGGGGAAGGAGGTGAGATGCTACAGGATGGGGAAATTGCCACAGGGAAAAGTTGCCTCTGTGTGTGTGTGTGTGTGTGTGTGTGTGTGTGTGTGAAAAGCTAGGGAGTCAAGGAGAAAAGACTGGATCAAGGTGGCTGGGGCCCTGAATTATTTCCAAAAATAGAGGCCCTTCTGTGTGCATGCATGTGAGCTACTTCAGGAATAGTGACATTTCCACACTTGACTGTCATAGTGCTATTATTCCACTTTCAGCCTCCTATGGAATCCTATGGAATCCTGTGGTTTGCAGTTTAGGGAGAGGCCTAGGATTTCACAGGATTCCATAGGAGGTTGAAAGTGGAATAATAGCCACGGTAACAATCTAGTGCGGAAATGGCCAGAGTAAATAGATTAAATGTGAGCTACAATAGACGGGTGTGGAACAGTCTTCCTGCGTGGACTCATTTGAGTGCTGCAGCTTAAGTGAGTCTCACCGACTGATCCACTTCCTTTTTACACAATTACTCAAACAGCACGCGGCACGCTGGTGATAACAGAAGTGCTGGGAGATTCAAAAAGAGACTGGGAAGGAAAAGGAAGCAAGCTTTTCCTTTTCCTTTCTGCACCGGCCCCCTAAATAGTGAAAGATCTTGAACACCTTGCACCTATTGCCCCACTGATAATCTGTCCCCGGGAGAGAGGACTGGAAAAAGGCAGGTTAGGTAGTACTTGAATAGTATGGAAGTTACTGGATATTAGGGAAGTTATCAGAACTTGGATAATGGGGAAGTCACGAGTACTAATGATAGAGTCAGTTTGTAGGAGGATGGAGGTGTAAATCCTTAGAATTATGGAATCATAGAGTTGGAGGAGACCACTGCGGCTATTGAGTCCAATCCCCTGCCATGCAGGGACACACACTCAGAGCGCCCCCAGCAAATGGCCATCTAGCCTCTGTTTAAAAAGCTCCAAAGAAGGTAACTCCACCACACTCCAAGGCAGCACATTCAACTGCTGAATGGCTCTTACCATCAGGAACTTCTCCCTGGTGTGTAGGTGAAATCTCTTTTTTGTTTGAATCTATTGCTCCGTGTCCTAGTCTCTGGAGCAGCAGAAAACAAGCTTGCTCCATCTTCAAAATGACGTCCCTTCAAATATTTAAACATGGTTATAACATCACCTCTTAACTTTCTTTTCATCAGGCTAAACACACCCAGCTCCCTATGCTGCTCCTCATAGGGCTTCATGGTTTCCAGAACTTGTTTGTCCTATTCTTGTGTGCAAGAATGAGAAACTACGATTTGCTCTTACAGGCCTTTTCACCTTACCTGCAAGACAAGAGACAGATTTCTTGTTGGTCTTGAGAGAGTATTCACCTTTACAAGGATAATTCTTCTGCAGATGTGTGCGTCAGCTGCATAAATGGTGTAACTTGGCCAAACTGGGTAGCTAAATCACAATAGAGGCTGCCTCGTTGCATGGAGTTTTTACAATCTGTGCGATGTTTCCCTCTTTTCAATCCATTTCCTTTTCTTTCTCTGCATGGTGTGTGTCTCCTTGTGGGTACAATTTGCTTCGCAAAGGGAGCAGGGCTTTGTTTAGAGATAATTTTGCACAAATTATGGAACTCTCAACAAAAAGCTAAGCATTCCCTGCATTGTTCTCATGCTGGAGTCAAGAGCTCTGAGAGAAGCCGGCAATTTTGATCTGCGAAGATCACCTCCCTCATTGAGATGGAGAAATTTTGTGAAGGTTCTTCACATGCCTAGTGAGCATCATAATAACAAAGGAGTGGTTCATAGAAGCCACTATGTAATTGTCAAGAATAAATCTTGCCAGGTTGCTCTTACCTCTTTCTAATTGGGGTTCTAACTTGGTGGGTTGTGGGAATGCGCTGGATGTAATCTATCCTTATGTCACAAAGTCCTCCTTGATGATATTTTGACCAGCAAGCTGGCTAAATGTTTACTAGGGAAGAATATGATGCACTGGAGTCACAGGTGATTGGAAAACCATACTCAAAGAGTGGGCATCCATGCACACTTGGGAAAGGGGAAGGAGTTTTGGAGAAGAATGCAATTGGTACTCATACCGTTGAAGATTTTTTGTTATCAGTGATTTAGATGAGAGGTGGGCCACACCGAAAGGGACAGGAAGCATCTCCCACACACCTATCCACACCGACTCATGGACTGCACCATTCCTCCTGTTACAACAAGAAGTGATATCACATCACTTCCAGTTCTGGGGTTCAGCAGTAACATACCTGGGTTTGGAGGAACTGGAAGCAAGGAGAGTCAGCCTGCCACATCTTTGACTTGTGGGGTGGAGTGTTGATTTTTGGCATAAGAATCAGCTGGTGTGGGTATTTTTTTTAAAAAAACTGGAGCCCTCAAAATGAGGTCCTAGAGGCCACATTCTGCATTTTTCCCATTGCTGGTTTATCAACAGAGGGTAAGGGAGTCCGTAAATTTGCAGATAACACAAAATTACGGTAAAGCAAATACCCCTGAAAGCAGGAATACAATTCAAAAGGATTTTAAGCTGCTGAGATGCTGTGCCAAAGATAACAAAATAAAGATGCAGCTGAGACAAATGTGAAGTTTTGCATTTGCGGAAGGTAAAGCACAGGTCTAAGCGGAGGGATGCTCGGTTTGGCAGCAGTCTGTGCGGAAAGGATCTCCGGGCTGCAGCTGATTACCGGCCAAACATAAATCAGCGAGGTGATTTATTGGCCATGGCAACAAAAGGCTAATGTAATTTTAGGCTACATTAATAGAACCACACTGCCCATGGCGCAAGATGTAATATTTCTACTTTATGCCACACTAGTCCAACCTCGTCTGATGTACTGCGTTGAACTGAGGAGCGCTGCGCCATTAAGAAGGAGAAGAATTGGGATGCTTTCTCAGGAAAGTAACTACGTTGCTGAGCGGCACAGCAAAGTGCTCCTGCGAGGAAGGGCTGAAGGTTATTTTAGTCTGGAGAAGAGAAGACTGGCGGAGTGGAGAGAAGGGAGACGTCTTTTAAGTATCTGAAGGGACGTCGTGTAGAAGACGGAGAAAAGTGCTTTGCTGCCTGAGACACTGAGATTGAGTGGTATCTCATGGGACTATGACAGAGGAGAGTAGATGCAGGCTGGTTGTGGGGAAGAACCTGTCAATGTTATTGGGATGAGGAATCCGTTCTAGATTCTAATCCAGACTTTAAAGGGGCTATCCAAGATGCTGAATTCTATGCCCCGTACGGTGGCACAACAGTGTCATGTATCAGCCAGATGGAATGCACCTCAATGTGTGCATAGAATCATAGAATCAGAGAGTTGGAAGAGACCCCAGGGGCCACCCAGTCCAACCCCCTGCCATGCAGGAACACCCATCAAAGCGTTCCCAACAGATGGGCATCCAGCCTCTGCTTAAAAACCTCCAAAGAAGGAGGAGACTCCACCACACTCCCAGGCAGCATATTCCATGGCTGGAGAGCTCTGACCGTCAAGAAGTTCTTCCTGAGGTTCAGGTGGAATCTCCTTTCCTGCAGTTTGAATCCATTGCTCCTTGTCCTAGTCTCTGGAGCAGCAGAAAACAAGCCTGCTCCCTCCTCGACATGACATCCCTTCAAATATTTAAACAAGGCTATCATGTGCCCCTTAACCTTCTCTTCTGCAGACTAAACATCCCCAGCTCCCTAAGCTGCTCCTCAGAGGGCTTCAAGGCTTCCAGACCCTTCACCATTTTGGGCGCCCTCCTCTGGACACGCTCCAGCTTGTCGATATCCTCCTTGAACTGAGGTGCCCAGCACTGGACACAGCATTATTCCAGATGAGGTCTAACCAAAGCAGAAAAGAGTGGCACCATTTCCGGCTTTGCGTAGATGTGCAAGCCGGGGGTTGCCACTCCTCACGAAGAAGTCTCTCCTACTTGTCTCCTCACGCAGCCGCTCCAGGCTCACGTCTCTGCTGCTGATGTGGAGCCAGAGCTAGGAGAAAATGAGCCTTCGATCCCCATGACAAGAAGGCCAGCTCAGGAGAAGTTTGGGGAGGGGTGCCTGTTTGGGGTGTGTGTGCCTGTGTGTGTGAGCGCCATGACAGCCAAGAGGGAGGGATGCAGCTCCAGAGAGTGTGATTGCATATTCCACAGACATCTCTGTGCTGCAGCCATTAATGGTCCTCCCGGGGAGGATAATTCTCCTGGGAATAATTCACTGTCGGCTCTGCGGTCTCCACACTTTGCATTTCAAGCCGAGCAGGAAGGAGAAGGTCAGTGCCTCCTCCCTGTGAGGTAGGCCAAAGGTAAGCTAGTGTGGCAGCGCACCCCTGTTTTGTCATTGCTACCGACGCACCGAGAGCCAGCAGGGGTTGTCCTCGTTGACGTGCTGAACAAGAAGGAGTCTGGGAGACCAGGATTTGAATCTCCACTTGGCCATGGAAACCCACTGGGTGACCTTGGGTGAGTTACACTCTCTCAGCCTCAGAGGAAAGCAATGGTGGCACACCTCCTTTGAAGACATTGCGACAAGAAAACCCCATGGAGGATCATCATAAGTCAGAATTTATTCGAAGGCAGTAATCATAACAAAGGCCATTCCACACCACACTGTGATAGTGCTATTATTCCACTTTCAATGTCCTGTGGAATCTTGGAGTTTGCAGACGAGGGAAGGGCATTTAGAATTCTCAGCTAGAGAGCTCTTGGTCCTCGGTAAACTACAAATCCCAGAATTCCACAGGAAGTTGGAAAGAGAATAATAGCACTAAAACAGTGTAGGACAGAAATGGCCATTATCTATAGTGTGAGACCTAGATTGCAATCTGAGCCCTGGTTTGGAGTCTGAAACCCAGTACAGATTGAGCATCCTTAATCAGAAATTCCTAAATCCGAAATGCCAAAGGGGAGGATTTGCAACCTGGAGTCCCAAAATCCACATCCAGCACTCAAACGACTGCACCAAGCTTGCTCTCCAGTCCCCCTCTGCTGTAGCCCTATTAAAAATCAGGCTGACTCTCACATCTTGCATTCAAGATTCAAAATGCTGCCCAGAGGAGGATGTCGGTGCAAATAGAGAATGATACAATTCCATTCAATCCTTTTCCTAATCATTCCAAATTCCCTCTTTGCCCTTTCCAACCTCCGCGGCGTCCTGAGCGTGCGTTTGAGATGCCCCTTGACAGTCGTTCCTGCCCGAGTTGGAGCGCTGCAACGAGATGCCAACCTCATGCATGCAAAGTGGGGGTTAAAAAATTATTCCTCTCCCAAAGAACCTCTCTCAGTCCTGTCACCTGCCGTCTTGATTCTCCTGTCACTTTGTTCAGCCTGGCACTTCTGCCGACGCACGATACATACCGACCAGTTCTGCCTCAGATCCTCCCAGTTGGAGCAAGGCATGCCGCCTGAAAAACTGATTTTTTTCATTGCCAAGCCTTCCCATTGGAGAAGGGGCAGCGGGCCCCCTCATTGCTCTGTGTCAAAGCCCACGCTGCGTATGCAGAGGGCTGCAGGTTCAAACTTCATTGCGGAACCATGGAATTACTCCTAAAGGGGATTGAAGGAAAGTAGCACATATGTTTTTTGTATTCAATAAACTCTATGAACTGAATGTACCTAGTCTGACAAAAGAAGGGTAAGAAGTGACGTGATAGGCATGTTTAAATATTTGAAGGGATGTCATGTTGAAGATGGAGCAAGCTTGTTTTCTGCTGCTTCAGAGACTAGGACATGGAGCAATGGCATCAAACGTCAGAAAAAGAGATTTTGCCTGAACACTGGAGTGTGATGGAGTCTCCTCCTTCTTTGGAGGTTTTTAAACAGAGGCTAGGTGGCCATCTGTCAAAGGGAGGGCTTTGATGGTGTCCTCCTGCACGGCAGAAGGGGGTTGGACTGGATGGCCTTTGGGGTCTCTTCCGAGTCTAGGTTTCTCAGGGCAGCTTAGAATAATAGAATATTTGATCTCAGCATTGGAAGAAACGCTCAAGGCTGTCCAGTCCAACCCCCAGCCTTGTAGGAATACATACTCTTGAAAGACATCCCTGCAATTTCTCCTCGAAGGAAGGCGAAATTCCAAGGAAGGAGAATAAGCAGGGAAACAAGAATCCACCACCCTCTTGAGGCGGCCTATTCTACTATTGAACGCATTATGCATATTGCATATGATCATGCATTGCGTGCTGAATATTCAGGCGCATTTCACTTGCAGACAAAAAGGTTGCATGTTTCCTTGTACAATGTCCCAATTCGCTCAAGAGACCACTTTGTCCAACTGGTGCATAAATCTATGAGCGAAAGATTAAACTCCTCAGTTTAGAATCTCAGCCAAGATCTCCGCTACGGCTGAGATAAGCTCTCATTCTGATACGACAGCGAGATTCTTATTTCCTTATAGATCTGGCTGTCGCATTTAGCCACGACAGCTAAAAATAGTTTTCAGGCGACATGGTACCTCTTAATACTATGTTAGAAAGGGATGGGTGCAGCAGCGTGCTCTTGAAAATGCTTTGTGTGTGTGTTGTGTGTGTGTGTGCGTGTGTGTAACTTCCCCAAACTCCATTGCCAGAAAGAGAGAGAGTCACTATACACAGTAACTCTATATCTATGGCCTTTTCCGCAGTAGCCTGTTATAGCGCGATGATTCCACTTGCAACATCCTATGGAATCCCGGGGTTTGCAGTTTCGGGAGGGGCCAGCCGGCTCCTCCCGAAACTGCAAACCCCAGGATTCCATAGGAGGTTGAAAGTGGAATCATCGCGCTATAACAGGCCAATGCGGAAAAGGCCATATCTTTGACCATTTCCGCACTACACTGTTATAGTGCTATTATTCCACTTTCAACCTCCTACGGAATCTGGGGTTTGCATTTGAGGAAGAGCATTTAGGATTCTCAGCCAGAGAGCTCTTGGGCCTCAGGAAACTGCAAACCCCAGGATTCCACTGGAGGTTGAAAGTAGAATAATAGCAGTATAACAATGTAGTGTGGAAATGGCCTTTATATTTTTATATCTTTATCTATCTAGCAAGTGAGCCTTCCTGCTCCCTACAGAACAGCACGTGGATTCTGCTTTTCAACCAGTTCCATTTTCTTTTCTTTTTATTAGAAATCTTTCAAAAATTTAAACATAGGCACAAAAAACATGACTACCCATCAAAACTATACATCCAAGAAAAAGGAAGAAAAGAGACATAATTAAACTAAAAATTACACACGTCATTGGACAAATTAATGGGCCAAAAACCAAGACATAGTTAAACTAACAAAGTTAACTAAACTAAAGAAAAGAAACAACAACTGATTACAAGTCGTTCCTGCCCTTGTTGCAAACGGCTCTTACCTATATGAATATACTTAAAGTAACTTAGCTTAAAATGATTGTTAAATATGTTGCCAATTTTTACTAGAAATCTTGAGCCTCTAACCAAGGCGGCTGCATTGGAGATGCTGCAATGCCAAATCCCTGAGCAAAAAGAGAGGTGGTCGCGATCTTCGTCAAGAAACATTGCAATTTTGGGTGAGATGACGGTAAGAATCAACCTTCTCCGTGGCATGCAAATGAGCTAATTGGTATGCTAATGAGGCTTCATAATGAGCTCATTGTGGAGGCAATTTTCTTATTGTTATGCTAATGAGCAGGCAGAGAAGGAGCCCCCTTGTTCTGGCAATTAGCTTGTTGTGGCAAGAGGCTCGTTATTATGCTAATGAGGCCAAGGAGGTAATTAACTCATTATGCTAACAAGCTTTTTTATTATCACTATTATGACTATTATTATTGCTGTTATTATGACGACTTCCTTCCGTCGGGTTTTCCTGATGTGTCAGGGGATTTGGCAAATTTGTCGGGGTGTGTCAACCTGGGAGATGGGAGAAAGGAAGAGGTGGGTCTCTACGTCCCTGCGTTTCAAGTCCCTGTGGATGGAGCATTTCTCGATTTCAGCAAGGCCTTTGAGAAAGTTCCCCGTGACATTCTTGCAAAGAAGCTGGTAAAATGCGGGCTGGACAGGGCTACTGTCAGGTGGATCTGTAACTGGTTGACCGACCGAACCCAAAGGGTGCTCACGAATGGCTGCTTTTCCTCCTGGAGAGAAGGGACTAGCGGGGCGCCACAGGGGTCTGTCCTGGGCCCAGGGCTGTTCAATATCTTCATCAATGACTTGGGCATGCTCATCAAATTTGCAGATGACACCAAATTGGGAGGGGTTGCTAATACGCCAGAGGACAGGATCAAAATTCAAAGTGACCTGGACAGATTGGAGAGCTGGGCCAAAGCTAGCAAAATGAAATTCAGCAGAGAGAAGTGTAAGGTCCTGCACTTAGGTAGAAAAAATGGAATACAGAAATATAGGATGGGGGACACGTGGCTGGACGGCAGTACGTGTGAAAGGGACCTAGGAGTCTTAATAGACCACAAGTTGAACATGAGTCGGCAGTGTGATGCGGCAGCCAAGAAAGCCAACGCGATTCTCGGCTGCATCAATAGGAGTATGGTGTCTAGATCGAGGGAGGTACTGGTACTGCTCTACTCTGCTTTGGTTAGACCTCATCTTGAATCCTGTGTCCAGTTCTGGGCACCCCAATTCAAGAAGGACATGGTCAGGCTGGAGCAGGTCCAGAGGAGGGCGACCAAAATGGTGAAGGGCCTGGAAGCCACGCCCTACGAGGACAGACTTAGAGAGCTGGGTATGTTCAGTCTGCAGAAGAGAAGGTTAAGAGGGGACATGATAGCTATGTTTAAATATTTGAAGGGATGCCATGTAGAGGAGGGAGAAGGCTTGTTTTCTGCCGCTCCAGAGACCAGGACAAGGAGCAATGGATTCAAGCTGCAGGAAAGGAGATTCCACCTGAACCTCAGGAAGAACTTCCTGACAGTCAGGGCTGTCCGGCAGTGGAATAGGCTGCCTCGGAGTGTGGTGGAGTCTCCTTCTTTGGAGGTTTTTAAGCAGAGGCTGGATGACCATTTCTCGGGAGTGCTTTGAGGGTGTTCCTGCATGGCAGGGGGTTGGACTGGATGGCCCCTGGGGTCTCTTCCAACTCTACATTTCTATGATTCTATGATTCAAAGCTTGTGTTGCACTGAGACCAAAAGGCTGCAAACATGTGCAGAGTGCCCTCTGCCCCGTCAGCTCCACTAAGCACCAGCCAAGAAAGCCAACACGGTTCTTGGTTGCATCAATAGGAGTATGGTGTCTAGATCAAGGGAGGTAATGGCACCACTCTCTTCTGCTTTGGTTAGACCTCATCTGGAATAATCCTGTGTCCAGTTCTGGCACCTCAGTTCAAGAAGGATATTGACAAGCTGGAGTGTTTCCAGAGGAGGGCAAAAAGATCTTTGGCCTCAGTAGACTACAAACCCCAGAATTCCACAGGATGTGGAAAGTGGAACAATAGCACTGTAAGAGATTAAGGGGGAAATTACCTTACCTATGTCTGCCTGCTGGCTGTGCAGCTGTTAAATGCATAGGAGCCCTGCTGGAAGAAAACCATGGCAACCTTATTAATATGGGAATACGATATATTTTTTTCACAAGCAGAGGCATGTTCTACCAGTCAACCTTTCCCTCTTGCATCCTCTGCCTGAATGCACCTGTCTCTCCTTTAAGCCCCATAGAGATTCCACACTGTCCTTCCCAGTTTTTCCGTGCAATCTTCAGCACGCTCCAGTTTTGGGAGCAGAGGGAGGGCGGGAGGGCGGGGGGGTGCTTGCCGCCTGAAAGTCGTTTCCATGGCAACGATGGCTTTTCCGCTTCATCCCTCCTCTCCTTCCCTCTCTCACTCTCTCCCCATCTCTTCCCTTCCTCGAAAAGGCCACGGCAAGGGGAGGGGGGCGGACGGTCCCAGACAGCGCCGACATGTGTGTCATTAATATTTGAGCAGGACTGCCGAGCGGAATGCACTCAGATGCTCACTCAGCTACCCGGCAAAACCGTCCCCAGCCTGGCCACATGTCGCCTCGCCACGCGTTCCCCCTGGCACCTCCAATAGCCGCTGGATCTTCTCCAGGTTTTATTTTTTGAAGAGGCCTCCCTTCTCCATACATATACTTTCCCCCTTGGATTGCCCCCCCCTCTAAATGATCTTTTATTGGTTTATTTTATTTATTCATTCAAGGCCAGTATCTATCACCTCTCGACTTGCCATGTGTAGCATGGGATGTGGACCCAAGGGTCATGCTTGGTATACTCTGCACATGCTCAGAAGGCCAGCTTGTATTAACAGTGACCTCACTTCTAGCAGGGCTAGTTCAATGACCGTCCAGAATGGCCCCTTCTAGAATATTAGCCAGTGGAGTTGTCCTTCTTCAGTGAGGGCCTTTCTGCACTACACTGTTATAGTGCTATTATTCCACTTTCAACCTCCTGTGGAATCCTGGGGTTTGCAGTTTAGGGAGGGGCGTTTAGACTTCTCAGCAGAGAGCTCTTGGGCCTCAGGAAACTACAAATCCCAGAATTCTGCAGGATGTTGAAAGTGGACTAATAGCACTATAACAGGGTAGAGCAGAAAGGCCCTAAATTTCTTCCTGAAGGAAGGAATGAGTAATTTGAGAAATTTTTTTTGCCAGCTATGAGAAAGGCTTCAGAAACCATGCAAGTTTATTGTTCATTCATCTATTCATTTTATACCCTGCCTGTCTCCTGGGATGGGACCCAAGGAAGCAATTCATTTTCAAAGACTATTCGCAATTCAGGCATTGTTCTGCACAAAATTCGCGCGTGGTGGTTTTGCACAGGAAACAGCATTTCCTGCACATCGAACATTTGTGGTGCAGAAAATAATATTTCTGTGTAGAAATATTATTCCCTCCACAAGAAATGCCATTTTGTGTGAAAAACAAGCCCTTGTGAATTTTGCTCCGAATAAGTCCCAAATTTCAAAAACTGTCATCAGTCCAGGATTCTTTTTGTCAGGGCTTTTCAGAATTACCAAAAAAAAAAAAAAAAAAAAAAAAAAAAAAAAAAAACCCACAATTTTTTTGAACCATTTTCCAAATTTTTTAAATATGACATTTTTTTCAACTATTTTCTGAATATTTTTAAAATATTCTTTCCATCTCTACTGGGCAGCAAACTTCTCTCTCACTCACAACACACTCATCCTGCACGAGAGAAGAAGGAAGGGGGTGCAAAACTTACCAACAGGAAAAAGAGAGCGAAGAAGCTGCGTGAACGATACGGCTTCTCTATCCCAACTCCCAGTTTTCTAGTTTCTGGATTTTGGGAATGTAGCATTGCAGTTGCAGTGTGTCCTCTTACCCTCTAGAGGGCAGGTTTGCTATGCGGCTTCCACATTTCTCATACCTATGAATGCCAACCTTTCTTGTCCCTGGGAGAAAAGTGAGCACACCCTGATTGGGAAGGTGAGTATGATTTTTAAGAAACTATTTTTAATTAGATTTTGTACACCTTTCCAAACTATTCAACCCCCCCCCATTAATTAAATTAATGCAATTAGTTATTGCAGCATTACACGTCTTCCACTTGGCATGTTTCCATCAAGAGTAGACATAGTTCCCAGGTCTCCTTTCCTATTGTGAATCATGGTGTCAGAAAGTACTGCAATTGATTTATGGGTGGTCTCTGGGGCCATTTCCGCACTAGATTGTTATAGTGCTATTATTCCACTTTCAACATCCTATGGAATCCTGGGGTTTGCAGTTTAGGGAGGGGCCAGTCGGCCCCTCCCTAAACTGCAAACCTCAGGATTCCATAGGATGTTGAAAGTGGAATAATAGCGCTATAACAATCTAGTGCGGAAATGGCCTGTGTTGAAGTCGTATCTGTACTGCAGAGGAGAAATAGTTTTCTATGCTGAGCAGGGCTCATGCAGGTCTCGTTCATAGGGTTGCCAGAAGATGAAGCCAGCTTGGTTGCAATGGCAGCAACAAACCTCACATTACGTGCACGGACGATGCAAGCAAGATTCCAGCCCGTATCTGAAGTTTCCTCAGGCAGACTATTATTTCTTGGCATGATCCCGGGATACTTCTTCTCCCCTCCCAACACAGCTGCGTCCAGTGGTGAGGTCTTTTTCAGAGGAGTAGATATCATCCACTTTCATTTCGTGGAAGGGCAATTCCTGACATTCCCCAGATCGTGTAGGGGTAGGGGGCGAGCCATTTTGACTTGTGTTCCCCCCTCCCACTAAATTCCCTTGAACCCTCTCAGGGGGCTTTGATTTAAGGTTCACTTAAGGTCGATTTCTCTGCCTCTCCCCGTTCCATTCCATCCCATCCCGCCCACCTACCCCCTTCTTCTTGGGAGCCTTGCACAAGATGAGGATTTATTGAGAATAACCCCGGGCTTGAACAGATTTCAATTTTGACTCAACCGATGGTGTCAGGAGGAGGAAGAAAAACAAGAAAGCGGGTGCCAGGGGTTGGGCGGGGAGGGGAGGAATGGAAGGAGGAGGAGATGCCACCATGAAGCAGCACAGTCAACAGACTTACAGCCAAATGTTCAACATGCACATGGAATAGATGCCAAGCTGTAGGGAGATGATAAATGGGGAGAGGTTAAATTGGTAGCATCTTTTGCATAAAATCATAGGTTTTGCACCGCGGGGGTGGAGTCGTGTAGAAATACAGAGCTAGAGTACCCCAAACAGGTCAGCTCACCTGGAGTCCTATGTCCAATTCTGGGCACCACAGCTCAACATGGATATGGACAAGCTGGAATGTGTCCAGAGGAGGGTGTCCAAATGGTAAAAGGCCTGGAAACCATGAAGCTTAGGAACCTGGAGATGTTTAGCCTGGAGAAGAGAAGGTTAAGAGGGGACCTGAGAGCCGTGTTTCAATATTTGAAAGGATCGCATAGGGAAGATGGGGCAAGCTTGTTTTCTGCGGCTCCAGAGACTAGGACATGGAGCAATGGCTTCAAACGACAGGAAAAGAGATTTCACCTAAACGTTAGGAAGAACTTCCTGACAGGAAGAGCTGTTTGATGTTGGAATACACTACCTCAGAGGGTAGTAGAGTCTCCTTCTTTGGAGGTTTTTAAAGAGACTGGATGGCCATCTGTCACAGGGAGTGCTTTGAATGTGTCTTCCTGTATGGCAGAAGGGGGTTGGCTTGGGTGGGCCTTGGGGTCTCTTCCAACCCTAGGACTCTATGATTCTATAACGGATGGTGGTCTGATCTTGTGATGGATCCCCTATCCAGGCTGGCCTTGCAGTGCCAACCCTTAACTCCTGTCCTCCTCCTTGCGCTTTGACCCCCAAGGTCCCTCCCTGGATCTCGTATTCAGGACTCAAAATGACCTTTATGCTCAGCAAGTGGTTGTGTTCATTGGCGAGTTTAGTGTGGTAAAGGGTCACCAGTTCTCCCTTTCGCTTCTCAGATGAAAACAGTCAGACACAGTTGTAGAAAAAAAACGATAAAGATTTATTGCACAGGGTTGAACACCTTTATCTGGAAATCCAAAATCCCTAATACTCCAAAATTCAAAACTAAGTGAAGAATGGAACACCTATTAGTGGCATAGGCAAGTATAACTAGCAGTATGCTTGTCAGGGGAATGATTCACCATAGCACAATGCATGTATTCTGCTGACAGCAAAGAAGGAGTTATCTTCATAGCTGCTGCATTCTATACCAGTGAACACCTCTGTTGCACCCATTTTGCTTTATCCATATCTTTCATAAAATATGGCACCCAGACCTGGACACAATATGTAAGGCAAGGTCAATCTAGTTTTGAATAACGTAGAAGTATTGCTGTTCCTTGGAAACAATAGTGCTACCATTGTAGCCTAGAACCGTATTCACCTTTTTTGCAACTCCATCACCCTGCAGGGCTGACTCATGTTCAGGTATCAGCTGCTAGCCAAGAGATCTCTTTCATATGACTGCCAAGCCAGCTGTCAACCAGCTGTTCATTTTATTACATTTCTTCACCTAAATGCAGGACTTTGCATTTGTCTCTGCTTAATTCCTTTTCAATAGTTTCAGTCAGGTGTCCATTCTATAAAGCTCTCTCTCTCTCACTCTCTTTCTCATACACACACACACACACACACATCCACAATTACTACGACAAACTCTTCAGCCACTGTGCTCCAAATCTCCCTTCACTTTGCTAAGGAAGCCTACGTGAGCATTCTCTGCATATCAGGTTTTCCAGCCAGCTGCGTGAATTGACCAGACGGTGCAATTTCTAAATAAAAATATCATGGAGGAAGTTTGTCAAGCACTGTGCAGGAATCAAGATAAATTACATCTACACCATTCCCACAATCCATGCAACCTCATAAGAGAAGAGATAGCGAGAGAGATAAGATCAGTCTGGCAGGATTTATTCTTGACAAATCCATTTAGGCTCAGAGTAAACACTGTACCTTTATCAAGATGCTTCCAAATTGGATCCTTTGTCATCAGCTCCACTATCATCCCTGGTAGCACAGACAGCCTGACCTTGCTGCTGTTTCTCAGGTTTTTCTCTACCACTCCCCACCCCGCCTTTTTTTTTTTGGAAGATTGAGGCATTGTCTACAGAACTGTGACACCTTACCTGTTCAAGATAGGTCAAAGAAGATACATAGAGATTCAGAGAGTACATCGGCAAGTCTGTATAGAAAATGAATTGAAGTATTACAGACATGTGCAGGGAAAGGGAGGGGGCTTGTTGTCTAAGAGTTAACACCAGGGGCCAGGTATACTCTTTCTGCCCTAATTTCAGCCTTTGCTTTTTCTGCTTTTGCTTTTCTGGAGAGAGTCAAGATGCTGCAAGCTGTTGGCTAAGTCCCAGGGCCAGCTTGTAAGGTTCAGCCACAGAACCCAAGGGTGCTCCAAAAGGTACTGGGCTCAGGGACCGTCCTGCTTCTGTTTAAACTTTGGCTACCTGAAGTCCACAGTTTCTTGCCCTCCTTTAGTGTCCCTTGTTATAGGGGGCTCTGCATCTTTCCAGGAAGTTGGTGCTATAGAGGGGTCAGTTTTTGGCCCTTTTACATTAGATCCTTCACCGGTGCGTAGCTCTGCTTTCTCCCACCACTTGGGATCTGTCAAGTCCTGGAATGAGCGCCCCGACGACAATTAGGCAGAAGAGAGAGACGTTGCTTTCTTCCGAGGCTGAGAGAGTGTAACTCACCCAAGATTAGCCGGTGAGTTTCCACAACTGAGCAGACCTTCAAACCCTGGTCTCCCGGAGGCTTAGCTCAACATTCAAACCATTACAGCCGACTGCCCTCCCGGTACTTGCGTCAGTGCAAATTCCCATGCTGGCATGATTTGCTCAAGGTCACCGGCTGTAGGGTCACCTTAGGGTTGCCAGAAGTCAGAAATGACCTGGAGGCACAGATCACTACAATGGCAACAGCCCCCAACCTAGTCAAAGGGGTGGGACTCAAGTCGCCCTGCACCCCCAGCACCCCATTTTGGAGTCCGTGATCCAGGATAGTCTTAACCTGGCAACCCTATTCTTAGCTTGGTGCATTGGGAGTTTCCTACAGGTGAATCTGTTTACCTGTCATGCTTAGGGCAACTGGCTGGTAAGGCGACTTTGCTTTGCTGGGAATCTCCTGATGGGCTGGAAATTTGGGAGATCCCATCCTCACCACCACCACTATTGTCTGAGGGTGTCCCTTCCCAGCCTTTCTGATAATGAGGCCGAGGAGGGTTTGGACCAGACTTGGAGCGAACAGTTCCTCTTCTGAGAACTCACCAGCAGACATCCATCTAGCTCCGCTTGCCCTTTGGAAATCCCACCCACCCCCCGGCACTTGACAGCCCTGCCGAGTCATGAAAATTTTGCAAAGAGATTGCAAGAAAAAGTGGGGAGGAGGTCAAAATTCCGTGGCGCCTTTTTACCAGCGTGGACGGTGAAACCGTGTAATTTAAAAATTATTACAGCTCATTTTCTTGTCTCGATGAGTCCCTGAGCTTTGCATGTGTCAGGTTTTTCTCTCTCTCTCTCTGTCTCTTAAATACAGTTATTAGCCAGGTTTGGGTGAAAATGAGAAATACATTTTTTCCCCTCCGCTCAGATTTAAATGATGATCAGCTAAAGGTCGTGGGTTTGGTGCTTTTCTTCTGCCTCTTCTTTTCTCGTTTCTTGATGATTAAAAAAAAAAAAATTCAAAGTACAGGTAGACCATAAAAGAGATTCTTGCCACATGTCTTCAGGCAGTTTGCAACTTTTGGCAACCCTAAAGGGGTTTTCTTGACATAATTTGTTCAGAAGTGTTTCGCCACTTCCTTCCTCTGAGGCTGAGAGAGTGGGACTTGCCCAAGCTCACCCAATGGGTTTCCATAGATGAGCAGGGACCCAAACCCTTTTCTGTCCAATTCCTAGCCCGATGTTCAAATGGCTATGACTCTGGAGACCAGGTTCAAGTTCTGCTCAGCAACGGAAACTCAATGGGCAAAAAAAGGAAACACATTCTCTCAGCCTCAGAGGAGGGCAAAGGCAAACCCTCTCTGAACAAAGCTTGCCAAGAAAACCCTGTGATAGGGTTGCCAGAAGTCAGAAATGATTTGAAGGCACATAACGACAGCAAAGCTGTGCAATGTGAGCTGCTTTGGGTCCTATGGGGGAGAAAAGTAGAATCACAGAATCATAGAATCACAGAAACGTAGAGTTGGAAGAGACCACACGGGCCATTCAGTCCAGCCGGCCCCTCCCGAAACTGCAAACCCCAGGATTCCATAGGATGTTGAAAGTGGAATAATGGCACTATAAGAGTGTAGTGCGGAAATGGCCAGTGTCATTAAGGAGCGGCTGAATCAGAGGAGGGGAAAGGATGTTTCTCTTTACATCCCCTCCCCACTGTTATTTTTGAATTCAATTAATGTATTTATTTTTAATTTTTTTCCAGGCTTTGATTCTTCCAGGGCCCTGTTATACTACACAGTTAAGCACTGTCAGGGGCTCAGCTATGGGGCTGAGAACGCCAGCATTGGCCTCCAAATAGAAAATTCTGTCCCCCCGTAAATGAAAATTTTTCTTTCTCAATTGCTAGCATTGAAGAAACTTGAAACTTCAGCGAAGCCTTTAGAAATAGATTTTAGGCATCTAAAGAAAAGGGGCAGGCAAAGCAACCCGAGGAACGTGAATACAGCAAACAGAAGAGCTGTTCCAGATATGGATCGTTTTCAGGGTCTCGGTTGCTACAATGGTAGAAATCTTGGGGATGAAGAAAAATACCATTGGGACAGAATTATTATTGGGGAGCAGTGTACTCATTCTGCCTCCATTCTGCCAAACTTCGTGCCCCGAAATAACCAGATGTGCAAGGAAAGGGTAGATGTGTGGGGATCCCTTTCATCTCCCTGGTCTCATAGGCCGGTGGTGTGTCTTCTCCTGTCTTGCTGGTTTTCTGAAAGGCTCAGCCTCTCCTGCCACCAAATGCCCGGAGAGGAGGAACGAAAGAAAATCTCTCTCCCGATTCTTGAGATGTTCAGCTAAACAGAGACCAGGATTAGAGGCAAGGGAGAGGATGTGCCAGTCTTGCTGAGTCAAGGTACAAAACTCTCCGGGGGAACGTGAAGGAGCCAGTGTGTAAATACCTTGAAGGTAACAATCTACGTGAAGAGGGGAAGGAAAGCATTTGAGGCCCCCTGGGTGTTGAGCTGAGCCACAGTTGCTAGGAGTGAAATGGCGGAGCAGATTCAGAGCTCTGGCAAAAAAACGGAGGAGGAATGGCAGGTGCCCGGGAAGCTACTCCATGTTTACATCAAACGCTCTGGCCCGGCAGGGAAGGCGCAGGCAGGGGGAGGCGAATATACCCTCCGGGAAGCCTGGGGCAAGATGTTTGCAGCTTGGTTCTGATCAGGAACGCTGATGGATCTTTGTTGCCATAGAAAAATGCTTTCCTCCGTCGGAAGGAAGAGAGCGGGCAGCCCGGCTGGCCCCGTGTGGACGGAGATCAGCAGGCCCTGGTCAGACGATGATGATGCTCATAGAATCATAGATTCATAGAGTTGGAAGAGACCCCAGGGGCCATCGGTGATGGTGATGATGACGGCAATGGCAGCCAGCATCCTATGTCACAGTGTACTTCAGGCAACCTTATGTATATTTAGCTTTGTACCAGAGGTGCTAAGGAACCCTGTTACTGAATTGCAAAGACAGATAATGGGAGCATCCCAATGAGCGTTGGGCATCAGCACTCCCCAACCAATGTCCCGATATGCTGCAGGACCGACGAGCAACAAGACCGACGTGTATCCGTTCCATTGCGCATCACTCCCTTTGTGCTGATATCACTCCCTTCACTGACTCCCTGGCTCATGCACACAAGGGGTTTTGGGGTTTTTTTGAACATTTTAAAAATCTTTTTGAATGTTCTTTCCATCTGTACATAACAGCAGTCCTTCGCTGGTGGTAAACATTGCAGAACTGCCCAGATTTAATTCCTGAAGACTTAAGCTTTCAGCAGTGGCTTCGAACTTCAGGAAAAGAGATTCCATCTAAGCGGTAGGGAGAACCTCCTGATGGTAAGAGCAGCTGGACAGTAGAATATGCTGCTCTCTGGAAGTGGGGCAGAGTCTCCTTCTTTGGAGGTTTTTAAAGAGAGGCTGGGTGGCCATCTGTCAGGCATGCTTTGATGGGGGTTCCTGCATGGCAGAACAGGGCGGGACTCAATGGGCCTTGTAGTCTCTTCCAATTCTACAAATCCACGGCCATTTCCGCACTAGACTGTTATAGCGCGATGATTCCACTTTCAACCTCCTATGGAATCCTGGGGTTTGCAGTTTAGGGAGGGGCCGGCCGACCCCTCCCTAAACTGCAAACCCCAGGATTCCATAGGAGGTTGAAAGTGGAATCATCGCGCTATAACAGTCTAGTGCGGAAATGGCCCATGATTCTAATTCCTCAACAGGATTCTGCACTTTAAAAACAACAGCAGCAGCAGCATTAATGATATCTCAGTTTCATACTCTACCGGCTGTTGCAGAGCGGAGTTTTTGGTCCCTCAGTGATTAAGATTCTGTCCAAGTATCCAGAAATCAATGACAATAATATGGTCTTTTCCAGGTAGTGTCGCTTTTTCCGACGGCACTATTATGACCGTGTCCATAGCAGTGTGGCTGCAATATCTATAGCAATATCATTAGTATGTCTTGGTTTTACAGTCTACCAGCTGTCACCGACTATAGTTCTAAACCGCCAATAATTCAGATTCAATCCAGGAATCGGAGAGGTATTGTTAGATAACGTGGCATGTTCCAAGTTCTGTCCCTTTTTGGAATTGTGCTTTTGTGATCCTGTTTATGGCTGTTTCACTCAGCTGTTTTGGCAGTCCATTTGGGATTGCGCCCAGCACACCTCCTGCTGAAACCACAGTAGTTCTTCTTTTCCCAGAGGGCTGAAATCTCCGTTTGTAGCTCTTGATATTTCATAATTCCCCCCCCCCCTCTTTGTCTTCAATTTTGCTGTCCCCTGGGATCGCCACGTCTATAATCCAAGCTTTCTTTTTCCCAACCTGCGGCTGCATCTGGCATATTATGCTCTAATTGTTTATCAGATTGAAATTTAAAGTCCCAGGAGATTTTTACTCTACCATTTTCAGCAACTTTCTCAAGCTGATGTTCCCACCAGTGTTTGCAGGCAGTACCTGTAGATGATTTTTTCCCCCTGGCTTCCAATGGCTGAAACCCAACATCTTAGCGTGGCTCAAATTTCTGCGTGTGGAGACGTGCCACGCCAGTGCTACCCAATAGCCACGTCAAATGGCAACATTGTGCAACGCATGTCAATGATTTGGTGCTCTTGTGCATTGTGCAACGTAGAAGCACAATGTCCAATGTGAGAAGCCAAAGTGCACAAGGTGGAACCACAGTGTACAGTGTATTTCACATTTCGGGCAGCGTCAGTGCACAAGGCACAATTGCAATACCCATTGTTGCGGTAAGTCCCTAAACGAGTGCTACTAATTGCATGTTGCTGTATGTCATTAACAGGATGCCAGCCAACAGATCATTCCAAGCCACTTTATGGTGGAATTTCTTATATTCTGCATCTTGCATCTTGATGATGATGACGACAACGACATTGTTGATGGTGATTTTCTTCATTTATCTTACCTTTCCCTCCATATGGAACAATTCTGCAAAAGTAGCCAGTGCTGGAGATTTGCGTTTTTGAGGCTGCTGCAACGCTTTGGCCTTTGTGTTTCCTGTGGTGAGTGAACGGACAAACACCCCTGACCTTGCGATGACAACCCGATTATTTACAAATGGATGGCTTGCGGGGTAATTGCAGGGTTATGGAAGCCAACCTGTGGGTGGATATAATAGTCACAGCCATGGCTATTCCCTCCACACGTTCCCTTGACGCAAGATTCGACATGCAGACCTAGCTCGGCATAGATGCTTCCTCATCTTCCAGGCCTGGAAACCATGAAGACTTATGGGGAGCAGCTTAGGCAGCTGGGCATGTTTAGCTTGGAGAAGAGGAGGTGAAGAGGGGACATGATAGCCATGTTTAAATACTTGAAGGGATGTGGAGCAAGCCTGTTTTCTGCTACTCCAGAGACTAGGACACGGAGCAATGGTGTCAAACTTCAGGGAAAGCGTTTCCACCTAAACATTAGGAAGAACTTCCTGACAGTAAGTACAATTTGACAGGATGTTGAAAGTGGAATAATAGCACTATAACAGCACAGTGCAGACATGGTCTCAGTTTCTTATTCCTTCTCCTATTTCCCCTCTTTGTCCTCAGCTTACGTCTATCTCTTCGAAACGTAATAAAAAAAGACCATGTGGGGAGCTGTATAGAGACTTCCATAATCCCCACCACCACTATATTCAGGAACAGCTGGAATTCTACTTCTGGTTAGTTTTTTTTTTTTTCAAATGGGGATATTTGTTGATGCTTTTACACTGCAAGGGGGCTGTACAACCTATCTGAAAGATAAATCGTCATTCCTGGAAGGTTCCAGAACAAAGCTAGCTAGCTATTTATTTAACTGTTTTTGCCCCACCCTTTCTTTATTGTGGGATCTCAGGGCGGCAAGCTGATAAATCAGGATAAACCGTTTCGACAATTCCAGATTAAAATCAATACATAATTTAAACAAAATGTATTGAACCGTTCCCACAAGCTTAAAAAGGTTAAAGAAGAGGCCAAAAGAGGATTTTTTTGTTTAAAAGTCAATTAACTAGGGTGGAGCATGAATTCATGCCTCTCTCTCTCTTTTGTTTTGGCCCAAAGAAGGGTGCTTTGAGTATTTATGTCACGCCTTTGTCCCAATAATGAGACTCTAGGCAGCTAACATTAAAACAGTACAGGTTAAAACATACATAAAAGTACAAGTATAATTTAAAAAAGAAAACTTTTAAACAACAGTTAATCTGGGGCAGTACTTCTCAGGCTATCAGATATGGGGGACCAGCATTTTTTCCCCCCGATGTGCTGGGGCCAGCACTAAATTTGGCCATTGGGCACCACTATTTCTATCCTGGAAACTTTCCAGGGACCAGCAGCCAATGGCTCAGGGACTGGCATCCGTCCAAGTAAGATGGGTCTACAGTCCCTAAGGCTGTACTTCATCCACCCCTGATTTCAGCAAAGAGCATCCGTTGGAAGATGCTCTTCCCCACAACGGGGCCGCCCAACCAGCAGATTTGAGCCTCTTCCCTTCCCATTTGGTCCAAAGAGCTGCTGGACTCAGGCGGCTTTAATTGAAGGGTCAGCGACCAGGCAGCCTCGGGTTCAAACCCATCCTGCAGATGTGACCGTTGCATCTCTCCGGAAAGTCCCCATCCCTTCCTTCCGGTGCCTCAACCCAGATTTCAGTGAAGCAAAGAAAACCAAGACATCATTATAATATTAGTGTTCATTCATAAATGCATGACCGCCTCCCAAATTAGACAGGGCTTTAAATTCTCCGACAAAAAGTTTAGACTGTCAATGTCAGACTCCATTATTCCATCCGTGCATCTGGAGATGGCAGTCACACAAGGAATGCCCTGCGTCTGAGCCTCAATCTCCACAAAGAGCCCTGTGGCGAGTGCCAAAATCTCTCCCCACTCTCCTGCCAGATTGTACCCACTAAACCAGTCCTTCTCTATGCCGTCCTGTTGGGAGCCTATGCAGGTGTAACTCCACCTTGTGCCTCCCTGTCTCTCTTTTTTGGTTATTGCAGCACAGAGAAGAGAAGGTTAAAAGCTGGCCTTACAGCCATATTTGAAGGGGTGTCACAGGGAAGATGGGGCAAGCTTGTTTTCTGCTGCTCCAGAGACTAGGACATGGAGCAACAGCTTCAAACTATAGCAAAAGAGAATTTGTGTAAACATTAAGAAGAGCTTCCTGACAGTAAGAGCAGTTTGACAGTGGAATATGCTGTCTGGGAGTGTAGTGGAGTTTCCTTCTGTGAAGGCGTTTAAACAGAGTCTGGATGGCCATCTGTTGGGAGTGCTTGGATGTTGTCTTCCAGCATGGCAGAATGGGGTTGGGCCAGATGGCTTTTGTGGTCTCTTCTAATTCTTTGATTCTGAGACCTTTTCCACATTAGCCTATTATAGCGCTATTATTCCATTATTCTGCTTTCAAAATCCTATGGAATCCAGGGGTTTGCACTGTATTTCCGCACTATAGCAGACGTTTGCAACATCCTGTGGAATGCTGGAGTTTGCAGTCCCTAAACTGCAAACCCCAGGATTCCATAGGATGTTGAAAGTGGAATAATAGCACTATAACAGGCTAGTGTGGAAATGGCCTATGATTCTGTAATTCTATGACCAAGCCATGGAGAGAGTACCCACTGCCACTGCCCAGTTGTCCAGTCAGAAAAAGCAAGAAAAGGTCGCTCTCATCTCCTTTTCTCTTCCCCACCCCTCTGTGGTTGCCTCTCTCCCTCCAGCCATTTAGGGGCATAGAGGCTGGCTTGGAGAGATTAGAGATGGAGCCCCTTGGGCCTTGTACAAACAAAGACATCCCACGTGTGTCGGTGTGCAGTCTTTACTGGCACACCCAGATGTCCCTGACCACATCCCAGTCTGCATATCCCACCTTCTACCCGCTTCCCCTGGCAGCCCCCTTCTTTTGCAAGCCCCCTTTCCCCTCCCGGTCTGGCAGTGCTCTGGTGTCAACGTCACAAGCGGGAGAGCTCGCCAGAATAGCAAGCAGGCCGCCCGTAATCCCCCAGACACCTCATATTCTGCATTTCCTCTCCTAGCATTCAGAAACGATTCATCTCCCTTTTCCGGCTCAGCGAGCAGCAGGTCTCCAAATAACGAGAGAAGGAGAGCAAGAAGGGGACTCGGAGAGATAGAGCCATTGGAAGTGACCGGTTTGACTCGTGTCTGTTTTTACACTCGACCTCTGACCTCTCGTCCCTGTAGAAATGCTCTCCGGCAGCAAAATGACCCTCATTAGACCTGCGCTGGCGACGGATGCAATTCCTTTACGAAAGAAACCAGGCCAGAGACCTTACCTTAAGGACCTTCAGAAAAGGGGGGAAAAAAAACTTGTCCTCCAGATTGTTCGGATTTAACCGCCACAATTTCCAGAGATCATAAGCCGTGCTGGAAACGGTTGTTTCGGGCTTGGGCTGCTGCATGAACAACTTGGTCTGAAGCAGACTGGTTAAGGGCTCCTGGCTTTAACTGGCTGTACTGATAGATGAAATCATAGAATTACAGAATCCTAGAGTCAGAAGAGATCACAATGGCCATTGACTCCAACCCCCTGCCATGCAGGAAAACACACTCAAAGCACCCCCGGCAAATGGCCATCCAGCCTCTGTTGAAAAACCTCCAAAGAAGGAGACTCCACCACACTCCAAGGCAGTGCATTCCACTGTCGAATGGCTCTTACCGTCAGGAAGTTCTTCCTAATATTTAGGTGGAATCTCTTTTCCTGAAGTTTCAATCCATTGCTCCATGTCCTAGTCTCTGGAGCAGCAGAAAATAAGCTTGCTCCACCTTCAACGTGACATCCCTTCAACTATTTAACCATGGCTGTCAAAGGGATATGCTTTAGTTGATTGACCGGTAGGAGGTGGTTTAACCAGCAGGCCTACCTCCTGTCAGTTGTGGCTGAAGACATCCCCTGTTTTTTTTTTCCTTTTACTTCTGGTACATTAGGATACAATTGTCAGTAATGAAAAATAAAACTATGAAGGAAAATCTGTCTTTAGAACAAGGGTATGCAACTGCGTGGGGGCCAAGGGACAATGCCCCCCTCCCCAGATTCCTACCATGGGCACACGCACCCCACACAAGCCCAAATGTCCCTTCTTCTTCTTCTCCCTCCTTCTCAAAAATGGCGATTGATCATAAAATTATATACAAGAGACAGTAGGAAAATACTCAGATACAGAAGATCGTTTGGGTGGACTTCCATTCGGCAAATTACATATGGAGCAAAAATTGTGCTCGGAAGTCACGTCCCGTCCCATCCTGTTTCCATTTTGTGAGAGATAGCAGAAGAAACTGGAAGAATTTTGGGTGTCATAGAGGGTTCTGGAGAGGCAGTGTTGTGCAATGGTTGGAATGCCGGACTGGGACGCAAGCTATTCGTTGAATCCCATTTCCAATCTCACATTTTAGTATTTTTCCTCCCTACAGCTTATCCCACGTTGTGCTGAGTCCGCAAACCCACAGCTCTGCATACGTACACAGGGCTTTACCTCTCAAGGCTCACGGATCCACTCGGGAGTTTGAAAAAGGAGACGTCTAAGGGGCTGACTGATCCATTTATTTCCTAGCTTTCTCTTATGTATTTGTGGTTTCCTGAACCAGCATGGTGTAGTGGTTTGAGTGTTGGGCTGTGTCCGCACTAGACTGTCATAGTGCTATTATTCCACTTTCAACATCCTATGGAATCCTCAGAGGCCCCTCCCTAAACTGCAAACCCCAGGATTCCACAGGGCGTTGAAAGTGGAATAATAGCACTATAGCAGCTTAGTGTGGAAATGGCTTGGATTAGCACTCTGGAGACCAGCGTCAGAATCTGCACTCAGTCATGGATGGCCTCAGGCAAGTCACACGTTCTCAGCCTCAGAGGAAAGCAAGGGCAACTGGAGATTAGAGATTCTTCTCCAAAGAAGGAACAAGTTGTTTTAACAATTTTATTCCTGCTGCAGGAAAGTTAGCTAAAACCACATAGATTTTAAAGCCTATTTACTAGACTTATTTTACACAAAATTCACACAGGTTTGCCTAGAAAAACAGCATTTTCTGCACAGAAAACAATTTTTTTGTGCAAACAATTTCTTGCACAGAAAATAGTGTTCTTTTAAGAGAAAAAATAATTTTCAACACAGAAAATGATATTTCTGAGCAGAATGATACTATTTCTGCATAGAAAATAATATTTGTGCACAGAAAAAAATGATTTCTCTGCATAGAAACAGCGATCTTCTCTGCAGAAAATTCCTGTTTTTTTGCAATTAAAAAATGTGAATTTTGTGCAGAATGAGTCCCAAACTGCGAAGATTCTCATCAGTCCACAATCCTTCTCACCAGGGTTTCCTGACGCTCAAGAAGTTTTCTTAACTTATTTCCCCCCAAGCACATTGAAATATTCTATCCAATATTCTGTCCATGGTTATAGTACTATTATTCCACTTTCAACATCCTGTGGAATTCCGGGGTTTGTAGTTCACTGAAGCCAAAGAGCTTTCTGGCTGAGAATCCTAAATGCCCTTCCCTAAACTACAAATCCCAGGACTCCATAGGAGGTTGAAAGTGGAATAATAGCACTATAACGGTGTAGTGCGGAAAGGCCCTTAGAGTGCCCAGACACCCTTTCTCTTGAGAACCGTCATGAGAATTCTGGACAAGCCTAATAAATACCAGCGGGTCCATTTTGTTGCTTCCCCGCCTCCCCTCCCTCTTTCCGCGAGTCCCGAAGGTCTGAAGACACCCCTGGTCTCCCCCCACCCTCCGCAATTGTCATATGCAATCGCTCTTGAGAGCCCTTCTGTCCCGGAGGGCCCGTCGAGAAAGCCCTCGGCAGAATCAATCACACACTTGGACGCATCCAGCCCCAGCCGGCTTTAATCTGACTTGACACCCCTTTGCCCAGGAGACCCTCAGCACCTCCCAGCTTGGACCGGGAGGAGGGTTCTTTGAGGAGCGGGTTCAAGTTAACGTGATTGAATCCGACCGCCGGAGCGATGGCGCCTACCGAAGGACTCTGGACCGGCTAGGAACTTCATCCTCCTGCGGAGAGGGACACGGACCACCTTGTGCGAGGAGCTGGAGAAGAGGACCCGTCCGATCAAATCAGGATCAGGCGAGGGGCAAAGGGAGGGAGGTGGGGACACTCCAGTGGGACTCCGAACTGGGAAAAGGCGGAAAAGGGAGCCGCCTTCAGGCAAAGTTAGAGAGGAGGGGGCTAGAGAGAGTCGGCAGAGAGAAGCCCACAGACCTCGACTGTGCGTGCGCTGAATGAATCAAAGTGATGGAGCGTGTCGGAAAGCGCCAGCCATTTGCCTAATGCCGTTTGATTAATATTCCAGGAGTACATCAGATGCTTCTTTAAGGATGAAAAAAAACCCCAAATCCTTTGCTTCCTTCTCCTTAAGAAAGAGGCCACCTTTTAGCATCTGCCAAAAGATATCCGTCAAGGAGGACGTCCTTCAAGAACGCCGGTGTGAAATCAGGAGATCTCTCTCTACTCAAAGAGAAGTGCTTCCCAGCCTGGTCCACCTGCCTTGAAAAGGCCAGAGAAACGACTGTAGGAATGGATGAGACAGATTTGTGAGAAAGAGATTAAATGGTATACAGTGGGCTACTCACAAGTTGTGGTCTGTGGACCGGTGCTGGTTGGCAAGCTGCCCCCGGGTGAGTTGCCAGGTAAGAAATAAACAGATGTAGTCAATGGGCACAAATGCAAAAATGCAAACAGTCAACTTTAAAATGGAATTAAACTATTTGCGGTATTAAAACAATTCAAACCTTCCTTAAAAAGATAAAATAGCAAATAAAACCAGTTGAGTTTAAAATAATGCAGAACTCCAAACCTGTTCTTTAAAATTTTTAAAGCCTGTGGTAATAAAATTTCCTGTCCGCTGCTGGAAGGGCAGTAAGGAAGCGGCTGTTCTGGTTTCCTGGGGAAGGGAGTTCCAGAGTTTAGGGGCAGCCACGGAGAAGGCCCTGTCTTGTGTCCCCAAAAACCATGCTTCTAATGGTGGTGAGACCAAGAAAAGGGGATCTCAGGGCCTGGCAGGCTCATACCGATAGCTTAAGAAGCCATGCGGTACAGGGCTATGAAGACACTGTCCTTCTATACAGGCAGACAGTCTTGGAGACAAAATATGTTTCCTGTGTTGAAAATTTATTGGCTCTGGAAAAAATATATTTCCTATGCAGAAAATGTGTTTCCTGGTCAGAGAACAGTGGGGTTTTTTTTAATAAAATGTTTCCTGTCTAGGAAATATGTTCTCTCTGCTGAAAAATGCATTTTATGTGCAACCCCACCCATGTATAACTGAGTTCCTGAAGCATGAATAGCGAGTGAAGATTGCAAATATCTTGGTCTTCTTGGTATGTAGTGGAGAATTCACTGCTGCTATTTACAAGAACAAGGAATGCAAAGATCTACTGCCTCTTTCTGTCTGGAGTGGCCCTGTGTCTTGTTTTAAAGTCTTTAATTTGAAGACATCCTCTTTTCAAAGGGCTGTCTGATCCATGTCTGGTTTAAAATGAAAGAAACCCAAGAAAAGGGAGCGAAGAATCACTTTCGCGTTTCCTGCCTACAGTCATCCCTGCTACGATGAGAGGTATTGTGTTCCTATTTAAATGCTAGCCATTCTTTCCAAATTTGCACCCACACATATAAACCAACAAGTGCATTTTAATGCAAACTTGGGGTTTCTTTTGTCCTCCTTTTTTTTTTTCAAGTGATCTGTTTCTTTTTTTAAGCGGCTGTCCTAATTCTGTCTCACACAGATTGATAGAAAGCGAGACCAGTAATTGGAACATGCTGCAAAGCAAGCCTTGCCAAAAAAGCAAGAGTTTTCCTCCATTCACCTCTAAGGATGGGAATCTTGGCTTATTTCAGTCTGGTTCATGAGAGAGGAACGTTTCCAAAGTTTTCTGCCTAAATTTTGCAAGGGTTTCGCTGTGCAAAAACGCTGCAGTTGGCATCCTGTCAATGACGTACGCATGCATAAGTCACACTACCTAGTGAGCACTGGGAGGTACATATGCAGAGCTGTGGGGTTGTGAACTCAGCACAACACGGGATAAACTATAAGTTTTGAAATGAGGAGAGGAAAACAGTTACTCAAACGTGAGATTTGAAATGAGACTCAGTGAATAGTTTGGCATAGGAAATGCCTGAGGCCCTTCCCTAAACTGCGAACCCCAGGATTCCATAGGATGTTGAAAATGGAATAATAGCACTATAGCAGTCTAGTGCGGAAATGGCCAAGGATCCTGTGAGTCTCTCTCAGGGTCAACACACTGTCGTGCCAACGAAGCCCAGCCTCCCTCTCCCACCAGCTGGGTCAGCCGAGGGGACCGGAAGGATGTCCTTGCTCAGGAATGTCACATAAGGCAGCCGTGGGAGGGGATCCAAGCACCGAGCATCCCTGAAACTCACAAAGTGATGCTCAAGCAAGCAGCTAATGGGGATGGGTAAGAGCCATGGAGCAGAAAATGGAGTTATCTCCCGCTCTCCTTTCTGCCGCCACACACACACACACACACACACACACACACACACACACACACACTGCAAATTCCCGGCTCTGGCAGGACAGAGCTCTCTGCAGTGGGGAAGGGTGTGGATCTGTCTGGGTCCAGCAGGGAGAAAAGGTTGGCCTCTCCGGCAGGAGGGGCGTTGTGCCAACATATCTCACTGCACCCTTTCGTGTCCTGCTGGGAGTTCAAAGCAGTGTGAAGAATTCTCCCCTCCTTCCCAGGCCCCTGTTATCCTCAGAACAACCCTGCGAGATAGGCTTAGAGTAGACCAAGAAAGAATGAAATAACCTATGGGACAGGTGACTTTTGCCAGGGAAGGAAGAGAACGGGAGAGATTCAGATAGAAAAGAGAGAGAGGAAAAAAGCAAACAGAGATAATATCTAACATCTATCTTCCTTTCTCCTTCTTTCCATCTCTCTCTCTCTCTGTCTAGCACAGAACCTTCCAAACTTTTCATGTTGGTGACACACTTTTTTTAGACACGCATCATTTTGCGACTCAGTAATTCAGTTTTACTAGCAAACCGGAGATTAACCCTAACCCCTTGTCAGAGATACAGACACACTGTAATAACAAAATGTATAGCGATACAACATATCTCATGAACACCTTTCATATATATATTTTTTAAATATATGACTTATAAATAATGACATACATTTCCAAGATTGTAGGCGACACACCTACACATGTCAGGCAGCACACTAACGTGTTGCGGCACACCGTTTGGAAAAGCCCTGCTCTAGCCACTTTCACTTCTCCCTCCACTCTCCGTCCGTCCGTCCGTCCGTCCATCTGTATCTGTCTGTCTGTCTGTCTGTCTGTCTATCTCCATGTTTCCACCTCTTTACCCCCATCTTTTTCTCTCCCTCCATCCTTCCACTCATCCCTCCATCTGTCTCTCTCCCTTCTTTTCTTTCTATCTCTCTCTCCATCTCAATATCTGTCCATCCATCCATCCATCCATCCATCCATCCATCCATCCTCGTCTTCTACATACCTTTCCCTCTTTCTCTCTCCCTGTTTCCATCTCCCTCTCCCCCATCTGTCCCTCCCTCCCCTCGTCCATCCATCTCCATCTCTCCATATCCCTGCCTCTCACTCTGTGTGTGTGTGTTTCTATCCATCCACGACTTGCATTCCAAGCGCTTCCTTCTCACCCACTGCCGTCTCCCCCCCTCACCCCAGGAGCCACCCGGAGGGCAGCTTCCTGCCGGTGGTGACGCCTTGGTTCACCTGAGCTTGCCTCCCTCCCTCTCCCACCCCTATCCAACCACCTCCTACAGTCACTCATTCATTCCCCCCACCACCACCTCTCTTCCTCTCATTAATTCGAAGAAGCTTTCCAGCAGAGTGCTCCGGGGATGGCTGAATCACTCGGTGTCTCTTAACACTCTATTTAAAAATTACTCCACTGTCAACACAATCCAAACCCTGAAAAATTCCCAGGGCAGAGGAAGGGGCTGGCTCTAAGGTTGCCAGGGCTCTGTGTGTGTGTGTGTGTGTGTGTGTGTGTGTGTGTGTGTGTGTTTTCAGGGGAAAAGAGAGGGGCAAAGAGAGAAAGAAACCCAAAATTTACATATTTGAACGCATTTGGCCTGCTCCCCTGAAACACAGCCTGGTGCCTCCGACAGCTTCCTTGTCTTTCCTTTCCTCCCAGGGGAATCCAGAATTGCCTCTTGAACGCGATCAACTACTCAATTACTGCACATTTGGGAAACTTGTCTCCCAGCGAATACAGAGAAAGGTGACTCCTCTCGCTGCAAATTGCAGAAGAAAAGCAAATGCTCCTTTGGCAGGCGGGAGGTTTGGGAATGGGTACCCTGCAGGACTGTTCCCTGGAGGCTGGGAAAGCGGACTGGGATTCAACATCACAGTCTACATTTCATAACTTGAGGAATCCGTAGCTACGTTGCGGAAATGTTAACAGAACCTTGCCGGTGCATTGCAAAGATGTGCATCCGGGTGCCAGTAGGTGCTTCCAATGCGTACGGAGCACTTCTCATGAGCATTGGGCACTTCTGATGAACATCAGACACTTCTGGTGTGCCTTGGAAAATTCTCATGCACTCTGAGCACATGTGATACACATTGGGCATTTCTGATGTGCAAAAGAAGTGTTGGACTACAACTGCCTTGATCCCCTAAGGATTAGGGGAGTTGTAGTCTTAAAAAGCCTGAGTACAGTTGGTTTTCCAAGCTCTAAGAAAGACAGTGTGTCATTATGGAGTGTGCCCATGAGTATGCCTCCCCATGGCAGGGGGATTCTGGGAGCTGTAGTCCAAAACATCCCTTATCCATGCTCTGCTCCACCTTGGGACCTGGCAATCAAATTACTCATCTCCTACAATGGCTAGAGAGCACCGACCTCTTGTACTTTGGGCTATGAAATCATAGAATCATAGAGTCAGGAGGGGAATCTAGTCTCACCCCCTACCCTAAAGGAATACACAACTCAAGCTTTCCTGAGAGACGCCTGTCCGACCTGCTTTTAAAGGCATCCAAAAAAGTAGAGTCCAGTACACCCAATCCATACCACTGCCAAACAGTTCTTAAATTGAAAAAGTCCTTTGTAATGTTTAGGTGGAATCTCTTTTCTTGTAAATTGAATCCACTGGCTGGCATCCTCTGGAGCAGCAAAATAAAACCAAGCTTGCTTCGTCATTATCTACACGAGATCCTTTTAGACCCTTTCAGCAAGCTGTCAGCCTTCCTCTGGTGGGTGACGAGGCCCCAAGCTGACCATGACCTCCGTGCCAGCATTCAGTGGGGCACATTTGCCCACGCCCTCCCTGCAAGGTGGCACCGTGCCTTTGGCGTTCCCCTCCCCTTCCCTGCCAGTACACAGGTGGCAACCTTAGTGGTGCTTCAGCACCTGTTAAACGTGTATTTGCTTGACCAAGCATTTGCTGGGTTTAATGCCTAGCTTAGTGAGGTTTTTTGTGTGAGTGCTTAATGTGGATCTTTGGTATCGGTAGTGGAATGTCATTGTAGTAGCACATCACCTTGTTGTCGTGTGTGTGTTGTTTATGAAAGTCAGAACAGAAATTCTGCAGGTATTAAAAAGAAAATAATTAATCCATGGTTCCATCCTATGGGATCTGCAGTTTATGGAGGGATACCTTGAGAGCCAGTGTGGTGTAGGAGTCTGAGCACTGGACTATGACTCTGGAGACCGGGGTTCAAATCCTGGCCATGGAAACCCACTGGCTGGTCTTGGTGAATGTCACTCTCTCTCAGTCTCAGAGGAAGGCCATGGGAAAAAAACCCTCTGATCACATTCTGCAAGAAAATTCTATTATCAGGTCATCCGCATCACTGTTAGCGCATAATGGAGCGGGGATTTGAGTTGTAGCCCAAATGCTCAAAGCACTACACCATGCTGGCTCTCTTGCTGGAGCAGGTCCAGAGGAGGGCAACCAAAATGGTGAGAGGCCTGGAAGCCATGCCCTATGAGGATAGACTTAGAGAGCTGGGTACGTTTAGTCTGCAGAAGAGAAGGTTAAGAGGGGACATGATAGCCATGTTTAAATATTTGAAGGGATGCCATGTAGAGGAGGGAGAGGGCTTGTTTTCTGCTGCTACAGAGACCAGGACAAGGAGCAATGGATTCAAGCTGCAGGAAAGGAGATTCCACCTGAACCTCAGGAAGAACTTCCTGACAGTCAGGGCTGTCCAGCAGTGGAATCTGCTGCCTCAATGGAGTGTGGTGGAGTCTCCTTCCTTGGAGGTGTTTAAGCAGAGGCTGGATGGCCATCTGTTGGGACTGCTTTGAGGGTGTTCCTGCATGGCAGGATGGGGTTGGACTGGATGGCCCCTGGGGTCTCTTCCAACTCTACATTTCTACGATTCTATGATTCCCATAGTACACCAAGAATTTATTTTGTTAAAAACACCATATCTAACAAATGAGAAATATTCACACACACCTTTCAAGACAGTTGAAATTCCTCTCTGTCATCCTGAGCATTGGAGAAGAGGATCTGGGCCCTGAGGCTCCAAGAGGGGTCCTGAGACCTGGCAACCCAAGAGGAGAAGACCCCCCCCCCCACTGCTTTGCTTTTTCAGGATGAGAATGCAAAGGAGAACTAGATACAGAAACTGGAACTCCCTTCAGCAGAGGGCTGTCTAAGGTGGAGAGCAGCCAGCGTCATCTCTCTGCCAGTCGATGCATCTCCCAGATGCCCTGGAGAAGCAAGCGTCTGCTTTGGCACCATCGCTGCCCAGCTCTGCTCCCCTGTTCCTCGTGGAGAGCGGCACAGGCCAGGCCCTCCCTCCTCCCTCCTCGCTCCCTCGGTCTTTTTAACTGCTTCCCGCATTAAAAAGCTTTATTGCTCCTCCTCTGTTTCAATTACCCACCCAGCCAGCCAGAGCAGCAGGTCGTGTCCAGGGTGTTAAGGGGAGGCCAGGAGGTTTCTTTCTGCAGCGCTCTCCAACTGGGATGGGTTAACCGGGACGGAGGAATCAGCACATCAAAGAGGAACCTTAAATTTAATAGTTGGTGACTAGAGCGAGTTGGGAGTCTCCTTTTCTCCTCCTAGGGCTCTCCAAAAATGCCCCTGCCCAAAGAAAACCAAAACAAAGCAAGGCTAGACATGGACAGAAGTGCAATTCTTTCTAAAATCACTACACAATTATAGTATTATGATTCCACTTTAACAACCTGCAAACATCCTATGGGATTTCCAGTTTGGTGAGGTCAGGCCTCTCTGGCTGAGACTGCTAAATGTCTCATGAATTGACCTTTGGGGACCTTCCATACCCTTCAACATTTCACTGATGAAAACCAGGACAGTTCTGTTTTGGGACTCCAGCCCGTTCCGTTGAAGCTGATGCCACATAAAACTCGCTGGCTTTCATATTCTCCACCTGTCCCAATTCGGCAGGGCCAGTCCCAAGTAATCCTCTGTTGTCTCACCTTTTTCAATGGTTTTTAAAATGTTTCTCTTTCCTCTTCCCACTTCTCTCATTTGCCCTCGGCTGGCTTCCATCGTTGCAAACTGAGTTCAAAAGACACAAGTAATTTGCACTTCATTAATTCAACTGGAGGGAGAAGAGAGGGCAGAATTTTTCCCTTCCCTTCAGGCTCAAGCAAAAGAAAACTGCCTTTCCTAGGCACAATCTTCTGACTTGAATCCATTGGCTCAGGTCCTAGTCTTTGGAGCAGTCTCTTTTCTTGGTCATCTGGACAGGTATTTGCTTGTGCCTGTGGTCACACATTTGGTTATGACTTGCATAGCTTTGCATTTGACTCAAGGGCTGCATAGTCCACAGCCTAAATCCTATTGTTAGTCCTGGCTAGAGTAGATCCGCTGAATCTATTGGGTTTTATAGAATCATGGAAGAGACCCTGAGGGTGATCCAGTCTGACCCCGTTCTGCCATGCACAATCAAAGCATTTCCAAGAGATAACCATCCAGCCTCTGTTTAAAAATCTCCAAAGAAGGAGACTCCACCACACTCCCAGACAGTAGCTTAATTCCATATTGACCTGCTCTTACCATCAGGAAGTTCCTCCAAATATTTAGATGGACATTCTTTTCCTGTAGTTTGAGGCCATTGCTCCTTGTTCTAATTTCTGGAGCAGCAGAAAACAAGCTTGCCCCATCTTTCAGGCCACATCTTTCCAAATATTTAAACATGGCTGTCGTGCCACATCTTAACCTTCTCTTCTTCAGGCTAAGTATTCCCAGCTCCCTAAGCCACTCCTCATAGGACTTCATGATTTCCTGGCCTTTCACCATTTTGGTCTCTCTCTTCTGGACACGTTCCAGTTGCCCATCCAGAACAGTTGCCCATCCACGGTCCAGAACTGGAGACAGGATTCCACGGGAGGTCCGAGGATTATCGACATGCTGAGTCACCATTCAGAAAGCGGTTTGAGCGCATCTAGTTTGGGTTGGCTTAACCAACAAGAAGCCAGCCTGTGTGGCACTCCCCACATGGAAAGTTGCGTTATGCTGGAACCATAAGGACCGATCAGTTCTTCTTCGCTTGGCTCAGAAGCACACCAACAGGGGGAAGACAGCGATATCTCTGTCATAACCTCCTTCTCCACCACCGTTGGTAGACCTGTCCAACCCCCAGCACTTGGCCAGGACTCAAGATTCAAAGGAAATAGTTTCTAAATGTGCCAGTTGACTTCCTATTTTGCTTGATCACGGCCCAGACTTTCTTACAGCCCAGCATCACAAATTTTAATAGCCCCTCTTCCACTCTTCTGTGACCTCTGACGCCTCTCTAGCCCAATCACGGCTGCCCGTTGCCACAGGTGGGGCTAATTAATTATTGATTTGCTCCAGCAAAAATAGCCAGCCGATCGATTGAGTACAGCTCAGGGAAATTAAAGGATTTTTAGTTTAATTTTTTTAAAAAGATACCTTTTTCCATTCCTTCTTCCTCCTCCCCATCTCCATGAAGTGTTTCAATATTAAGCATGAAAACAAGACTTTGCTGAGGACTTGGGTTAATCGCCCGTCCCTGGGTGCTGTTTTGGCTCCGTTGGCGTCATATCACCAGGTCCGTTGGGAGGTTTTTCTGGATTTACTCTGACAATCTCCCACCTCCTGAGATGGAAGTTAAAGAGTGTTAATTAATAATAGTATTTATTTAAGGATTTTCCTACACGGTCCAGGTACCTTGCATATTTTCTATCAGCAATCCCTGTAAGAGAGCTTGCAAAGTATTATTGCTGTTCCCCTGGTAGAGGTCTCAAGCAATATTTAAAGCACGGTGACATAATCTTGCTTGAGAATGAAGACCAGGAGGCCTCCCTTGTTCACCACTCATGCTCTTAACTGTCACACTGTAACTCAGTTCTTCAGTCTGGGGATAGATTAATACTCATATTAAACTGAGCATGAAGCCTGATGGCATTCTTTTAAAAATCCACAAAATGCAGGGCTTGGGAATGTTCCTATTTGGAACTAGAAATCCCAAGACCCCCAACCAATGAGCATGCTAGCTAGCATGTTCTAAGCATGCCCTGTCCATCTTTCTTCTGCTCACCTTGATCCCCATCCAGCATCTCACAAACAAATTAGACGCTAATAGGAATGTGTTTTCCCTGTAATTAACTTGTTTTCCCTGCCACAAAGGGATTTCCTCAGAGATATGTGCCTCGCTAATAAGACTGGCAAATTAAACCCCATGTTTACATTTCAAAACTCAGGTGGAAAAACAAGGTATGAGTAGTGCAACATATGTTGGTGAGGAAAAGCACGTTCTATGACAAACAGACATCTTACATCACTTGAGAACTGCAAAAGTAGGGCTCGGTAGCAACACTTTTCCAATCCCCGGGCTAGAGAATCCTTCCCCATCCAAAGTTGTTCAGATATGGAGGTGCTGGGGAAGTAAAAATTAGCCCTCACAGTTTTGACACTACAATTCCCCCCCCCAAACTTCTCAAACTTCCCTAAACCAGCCCCCCAAAAAGCCAACACTGAAATCAGACATGGCATCACATCACTTCCCGTTTTGGACACATCCAAAAAACAGCCTCCCATCCATGGTCCAGGATATTCAAAGACAGACATATTTTGCAAAAGCCAGGCCCGAGAGCAGAAAGGACAAAATGAAATGCAATATTTGGGTACCTCTTAGCTTGTAATATATTGTCCATTTAAAAAAACAAACCAGGGTCTCTTCTTCGATGTGGAGAAAAGGCCAAGACGATTGTCCTCTCTTCTCCCTGGACTCCTAGCTCTACCATAAGCTGTAACCATGAGACCCCACTTTCTGCCCAAAGTTCGGCAAAAGAGAAAAGAACCCAACTAAAGGCAAAGCAATTCCTAGTCGCCCTGAAGTGAGAGATAATATCTAACACAGTTTTCTCCTGCTGTTCCGGCTCGGCCCTGCCGCGTGCTTTGTTATCCAAAAGTCTCCCTGGAGTCCTGCTGCTTATTTCGCAAACTCCCGTCTTCCATCCTTAAAACCTATTTCTGTACTAGCCCCAAACCATACGGCAGGAGCGGGGAGTGGCTCAGGAGAAGTCGGCACTTCAGAATTAAAAGTCATCATTTGTATTTGCCTTTTTTGATATATATATAAAAATTAATTAACCCGTGGCATTTGCCGAAAGAAAAATCCACCAGGGGCCAGGTTTAATTCAAAAGGAGGTTTCTTTTAAAGCCTCAGACAAAGGCAGGGAGAAGAAGAAGAAGAGATGCTGGAGCGGGAGGGCGGGATCTGACAAATTGCACTGCTGGTGAGATGGAATCAGTGGAGGATTACAGCGGAGGAACCTGCTCTGGCTTTCAGTCTGAACTTTAGAGGAGCTGGCCAAAGTGCTGAATGCTAACACACACCCCACAGCTTTGGAGCTGTCGAAAGTGCTCAACTCCGACTGCCAAATACCTTCATGACTGCGGTGAGCAATTTGGTAGTTCAGACTACAATCCAGAGCAGATGGACTACCCCGCAGACATGGGGGCAACTGGCCACCACTGGTCAGAGGCTAAGAGGAGCCTAGGAGGAAAAGGTTAATTTCTAGAAAGAGAAGAGAAAAGGAGAGCCAACTAGGGAACGAACCTTTTCTCCAGGAATTCTTAACACACGAGCTGAGAGATAGCATCTGTTTAATGGTTTGATTTGATTTATGTCTGGCCTTTCTCCCAAAATGAGACCCAAAGCAGCTTACAAGGTGATCTACAGCTGCTGTCAAGCATAGGGACAGGGTGGTGCCACAGATGTTAAATGGCAAAAGGCGTGGACGGAGGTGGCTGAGCAGGAGAGACAGTCTCCTATCCCACCCACAGCGCAGTGTCATGTTCCCTCTGCTTTAACACCCACGGCAGTGCCTCGTGGGGGCTTGGCAGCTGCCCGGGTGGGTGGTTTTAGCTCCTCGCCCCTCCATCCAAAAAACAAGGCATAGGTACACACAACCTTGATTCTGCCACTTGAGTGTGCACGTCTCCAGCCTTGGCCCTTGCACACTGCATGACGGTAGCACTAAAATCCCATTTCAACTACCATGGCAGCAAAGAAGGAGACTCCACCACGCTTGGAGGCCGTGGAATATGCTGTTGCCCGGGTGTGGGGTGGAGACTTCCTTTTTGGAAGTTTTTAAACAGAAACCGGATGGCCATCCATCAGGAGTGCTTTGGTTGGGTATTGCTGCGTGGCAGAATGGAGTTGGACTGAATGGGGTCTCTTTCAGCTCTATGATCGTATGGAATCCTAGGATTTGCAGTTTATGGAGGGGCATTTAGGGCATTCTCAGCTAGAGAGCTTCAGTTCCTCAGCAAACTACAAAGACCCAGGATTCCACTGGATGTTGCCATGGCAACTGAAGTGGAATCACAGTGTTATAACCGTGGTGGAAAAGGGGCCCGAGGTTTCCATCCACTGAATCTGTGTGAGCGTGTGTGCCCTGGCAAGGGAAAGGCCCCCAGCCGGTTACAGCCCGAGACGTTTTGCTGCCAGAGGCAAAGGACAACATGCTGGTTGCCCTCCCTCCCTGCTCAGTTAGGTTGGAGAGCCTTGTACCTGAACCTCTTTGCAAGAATGCCAATGGGAAAGCATCTTCCATCACACCAGAAGATAATAAAGAAGTTTGGGAGGGCAGCTGCAGAACAGCCACAGCTCAACCCTCCAAGAAAGGAGAAAGACCAAGAAGAATAGCTGGAGGTTGCATCACCCTGCCTTGTGGTAAGGCTGCACTCTGTACGTGCCTGTGGGCAGAGCCCCAGCTGTTCTTATTATCGCTGAACGTGCTCCCAGGACCATGTACTGAAATTAAGTTCTCAAACTGGGCCCCAACGCCCAAATCAGGCCGTTTTAGGTGGAAAAATTCACACAGAGTCCTAAAAATGCTTAACAACAGCAACAATAATAATAGTAAGACGCTGTATAGTCCTAACCAGCACTTTGATTTCTGCCCAGAAAGAAACTGAAAGGAAGACTTTTTTAAAATCTTCCTTCTAAATGCACTTTCCAGGCAAGGCAAACGCCCCTGTCTCATTGCCAATGCAGAAGAGGAAGGAAAGCACTTCAGCATTTTGCCTCCAGATGCTCTCCATTTGGCTTGCAGTTATCTTCTCCCTCCAACGTCCGCCACCCATATCCCCAAATTTTTTTGGAAAAGGGAAGGTAAAATCTCTTAGGCTACAGCACCCCCTGCTGTCAGGCACTGGAATCTCCTTCGAAATGTAAAGTTCCAAAGATTGGGAAACCATGTACGTAAAAGGGGTGTAAAAAGATTTGCACCTTTCTGTTTAATTTTCTCACCCAGTGTTATATCAGCTAAAGATTCTACATGGGAAACCAGCTCTATGACTCTATGATTCTATGAACCCTTAATGGAATGTAGCTATAGTGCTTAGAACCAAAAAGTCTACCCACTTCCATAGGAGAATGTACGTTTGCATAGGACACCACTGTGATTGCCAGATGTCGTAGGTCTTTGATGATAGGTCTTGGACTCTGAGAAACCCAAGTTTAAGACCCTACACAGCCAAGCAAACTCAACTTGGGCAAGTCACTCTCATCTTCAAAGGAAGGTATCTCATCCTCAGAAGAAGGCAAGGGCAAGTGTCCTTTGAAAAAATCTTGGCAAGAGAATCTTAGGAGAAGGTTGTCATAATTTGCAGTTGACTTGAAAGCACATAAGAGCAACAGCAACAAAGAACACCAAAGGAACTCCTACCTACAGTTCCTATCTGCCCTAGCTAGTAGAACTAACTGTGAACAATGTTAGGACTTGCAGCCCCAAAATAACTTGAGGGCCACCATATGCCCACCCCAAGTCATACTTTCATTGTCCATGCATTTGTCATGAAGCTACAGGCGTACACAGAGCTCGTAAGCACAACGTCTGGGCTGCCTGTATTTGATTTCTAATTCCGTCCCCCTACCAACCAGTAGAGAGCAGTACGTCCCCGTGCTGAGCTCTGCATTCATGAAAGAGGCCTTACGATGATGGAAGTGATTTTCCCAGATCTCCACTGGAACTTTCCACCACGTTGGTGAATCCCACTGCCTCCTTAGTGGTCTTTTTTGTTTTTTTCCTTTCTGCCCAGCGCAGGAGGAAAAGGGAGGAGAGAGGGTCTTTGGCGCATGTGTAGAATGCCTCCCCCGTGAGAGTCCACGTTCAGCCATTGCACCAGTGGTGCAAAGGCTGCCATCTCAGCAGTGAATCCACTTTGAGCTTTAGGTAGCTCAATAGGATCTGTTAAGGTGCTGGATCTAGTTTGGCGCTAGAGTTCAGCACCTTGGAGAGTTCTTGCACAGCTAATCAAAATGTAGAATGATGACCTTTCTGCACTACCTATTATAGTGCTATTATTCCACTTTCAAAATCCTGTGGACTTCTGGGGTTTGTAGTTCCCTGAGGCCAAAGAGCTCTCTGGTTCAGAATTCCCCTCCCTAAACTGCAAACCCCAGGATTCCATAGGAGGCTGAGAGTGGAATAGTAGCATTGTAACAGTGTAGTGCAGAAAGGCCCTGACTTTGCCATCCCATGGACACAGAATCCACCAATTGCTATGGCTTTGCACACATCTAGAAACAGAAACCTGGGTATACCATTCTATGTCAAGGATTTTTTTTTTTTAATTGCAGGCAGGGGCTGGAGGTCAAAGGAAGAGGGTATGCTTTGCACGCAAGAGTCCCTGGTTTGTAGAATCATAGTGTTGGAAAAGAAGTTTTCATTCTAGGAGAAAGACGGCATACAAATTACTTTCCCAATTAATTAATTAATTAGAATAGACCTTGCTGTTCACTTATATCACTTCCAAAGCAAAGAAAGAAAAAAGAGAAGAAAAAGATAGCCATCGTCGGGGCTGCTCGGGGCTGGGTGGGGGAACCCATTGCACGCACCCATTCTTCCCCTGTCACTTTGCAGATGGCTTCCATTCATTGCTGAGTCCCAAATCAAAAGAGACAGACTGAAAGTCTCTTGAGATGCGCTGGGTTTCTGACAGCCGCCAATCAATCAGGCAGCGGCGCGAGGATCTGTGGCGAGCCGTCCTCTCCTCCAATCGATGGCACCCTAATTAAGACGCCGGATCATCCATCTTCATTGCCCCGCCACCTGACGCACCGCTGCAGCTACCTGCTCCGCTAACAGGTTCCCGACGTCGGGATTTAATTTGTGGTGAGAGATGGCCGGGACTCTTACACCTGCAGCAACACTCCTCTCCTGTCTTCACGGTCAGACGACTTCCCAGCCTGCCAGTTGGTGTGCAGAGAAACTGTTCACTCAGAGAAGACGCCCTCTTTGACCCCCAATACCTAGAAAGGCATTCTTTAGATAGGAGAGTGTGGGCAGTGGGCTGAAAGTGAAACCAACTGCCTTTCTGTGGGTCCTCCTGGACACCCCCAAAGTCCCAGAGTAATTTCTTACACACGCACACACACACGCACGCACACATTTAACTAAGTGGAAAGAGAGTAGGGAGAGGGCCAAACAGACCTCCTGTGGGAGGGAGTTCCACAGCCTACAAGCAGCCTCCAAAATTGAGAGGGACTAGGTATACAGTTCAGGGAGCTTTTGGAAACAGCCAGAGGGTTGGAGGAGTTGCAAAAGTGGGGTTCAGGAGTCCCTGGCTCACGCTTTCACCATCCCATTTCAAAGAAAAGGTGGCATTTCTAGAAAAAGAATTCCCCACACTTTCTGCTCATCACACGCGCGCGCACGCGCTGCCCTTTCCAAGTCCGCGTCTCTCTCAACCTCTTCTTCTCCTCGTCAGCCGAACCTCCGAACTGCTTCAGCCTCTCCAGAGGCGGATTTCACCAGTTGCAGCAGGAGGAAAGACCGTGTGGTTGCCTAGCAACTGCAGGACCCGTAGCTTTCCCGGTGTATTTGGGTCAAGGGAGTTGACCGGGAACACCTCCCAGGGTGCCTCGGTAACGGTGATGTGCTTCTCCCAGCCGCCGCAGGAGGTTGGATCCCTGGGGCTGAGACGGTAGAAGGCTGGTTTAGGGGGCCAGGTGAATAAGCTGGGATGCCAGGCTTGGGAACAGGTGGATGCCGGGTACAGAGAAGCGGGCACTGTTGCTACATGTGCATGTAGGGCCTTATATGTGCCGGATGAAGATGCATGCAGACTGGGGCAGTGGCAGAGCTTGGAGTGTGTGGGCGGGGAGGCTAAAGCACGCGGAGGCGTGGCCACAGTGCTTGGGAGTGTGGCCAGGGCATGAGGGGGCTTGGCTACGAGCCGGGACACCCCCCAAAACGTTGCCGCTTGGGGCGAAGCGCCCCACGCTCCTCCGTTCCTACGCTACCGGATTGGGGCATCTAAATTGCGAGAGGATCTCCATATTGCATGTTTAAGTGTCCAAAAGTGGAATGAATAAAAGGAAAACTTGCTTGCCTCAGACACCGTTTGGTGGCAGGCGGGAGGGAGCAACTGAGTATTTCCATACATACATAGTTTTCTCATGGTCTGGTTCCTCTGGGTAGGGTGTGCCTCCCCACATTGAAGTGAAAACCAAAGTTACAACAGGGCTGCCGAGCATGTACAGAGTGTGCTTGGTTCCACACAGCATACACACAACTTTCCATTCAGGCAGGAAATGCAACATTCCTCTCCCTCCACCCCTCACACACACTGGCACGCACAAGTTAAGAAGTACAAGGATTATTCTGACTCGAACCCTGACTTCCTCACCTGCTTTCAATGCAATTCACAGAATAAAGGTGGCCAATCAGGAGGCAGCGCTTTTGAGCATGGACAAAGGGCCTTTGCGTCTTCCACAGGACAACTCACAGCACAAACGGGATGGAAGGGTGTTGTGATCCCACGCCACAAGGCCTGGTTCAAGTTTTAATCTTAAATTCAAAGGAACTACCCAAAGCACTGGACCTTTAGAGTCGGGAGTTGGGGTCTAGTGTCTTTGGATAGTTCACTTAAAGTTCAGACTAGTTCCCAGAACAGACTCACCAATGCTGCCCAATGTCCCCACTCACTCGTTCGCTTTGGAAAAGCGTGTAAGGGGAGGTGTGCAGGACAGGGGGCCACAGGACAGGTCAGGATCCACTTCTTTTTTATCCCTCTGAGCACCAAGCGTGTCAGGAACCTCCTCCGATATTTTTATCAGAATCTCCATGGCAACAGCAGTTCATATCTGGCCTGACACTGCATTTTCTTCCCTTCCTACTTCAGGAGGACTGACAACACAGTGGGAAGGAAGAGGAAAGAGAAGCCAAGCTGGGGGGCCAAGTTGTTTGGGCTGGAGGCAGAAAATCTATCATCCACAGAGGGAGCAGCCAGCCAGGACTTCAAAGTCCTAGCAATGGAGTGTTGGAGGATGTCTGAGGTCTGGAGTCAAGTCAAAACTTGGAAGTGTAAAAACAAAAAAACAAAAAAACACCAAGCCCCAGGATCCCCCAAGCAGGTTGGGTAGGGAATGCTGGGAGTCGTAGTCCAAAGCTGGAAGGCTGCTGGTACACTATGGCTTAAATCCCGTTGTGAATCCTGACTAATGTAGGCTCATTCCTTCGAAGGGATTTACCGATTCTTTGACTCGCCATTGAACAGTTGACGGGATGGGGCTTACCGTAGTTGTGGTTGACCAAGAGGATGCCAGGGCCTTGTGTTGCCATAGCTATGCTGGCGTGGGCAGTGGCTGCAGAAAAAGACTGTGGGCACCACGGACATAAAGCAAGGAAGATGTTGGAGGAACAGCCTGCTTAAAGCTGGCTGGGTTTTGTCTGCCTTTCCTTGCTGCCGCTGGAAAAAGCGTGACTACTAGAACAATCCCCAGTTATTGCAGCGTGAGCACCCAGAAAAGGTGTTACGGAAGGAGGGATCCTGTTCCTCCTTGCTCAGTGGGTGTGAATTTGCACCTGGGACCTTGGACTTAAATGTGTTTTTTTCCCCCCTGGAAGCTCTGTGGAGAGCCATCCACCAAGGGCGCTTTCCTTAATTCACCTCTCTCCCTTCCTCCCTCCCCTTTTCACATGCTCGGAGTGCCTCTCTTTACACGGAACTCCAAAAAGCACTGAAATCAAGACAGGGCAATGGGAAGCAATCACTCGGGGACAACAATGCCCCTGCCATTAGTGGGCTCCCCGGAGACGGAGACTCTCTCTGTGTGCCGGCCACGCTCCACTGATCCAGTCCCTCCCCAGGAGCTTTCAAGTCCAAGGGGGACCGTCGGGCAGCCTCAGTAATTGTGGTGGCGGGTGCGCCGGGCGGTTTTTTCTCTTCTGAAAAATGCATCCCCTGATGGGGAGAGACGGAGGAAGCCGTGAGCAGCCTGACAAACGGTGGGCTGTGCGTCGCTTGGCACACGGCTTCAGCCTAAGCTTTGTTCCCTGGCCCAATTTTGTGCCTTCTCCCCCTGCAAACACACACATGCAGAGAGAGAAAGAGAGAGAGCTTAGGAGTCTATTATTGCACCCCTGCTTCCAGTTTTATAAACGTAGGTGCTGATTTATTTAAGCATATATCAATTTTTAAACTGCCCTTTCATGCTCATGTTGAAGCGAGGCTGAAGAGAAAAGTGGCAGACCGGATCTAGAGCTCAACGGAGGAATATCTACGGTGTGACAAATAGGTATGTGCCCCAGCACCAATGCAAGGGGGGCACAAAAAAGCTGTGCATGTAGGGGTGGGGGGGTGGTAGGAGGAAGAAGGTAGGGCCACAACTTCCACACTTGTCCTAGGCACTGTTTATGCTAGAGACACCAGCGGAAGTCAATATTCATATCTCACAAAGATTGACTTCAGGGTCACTGGGTTGTCTGCTGTACCTCAGAGCTGGGGACACTTGTGGCCCATGGGTCTCGGGTCATTACGCACCACAAAACCCCAAATTGGTAAATCACGCCTGCTGCTGTGCTGGTGAAGAGAAGGGATTTATAGTCCTAAAGGGATTCCCCTCTCCCATCCTCTGGTGAGGTTCCTCAGGAATTCCAGGTTCATATCGATTGCCCACACTATCTGGCTGCTCTGCTGCATACACTGGTGGGGGATCAGAAACCCCCAGTTGAGGAAAAGACTGAGTCACATCAGCTCTGTAACTTTGTTGTTCTGGGTATTTGCGCTGTGCGGCCTTCCATTCACTCTGCACTGCATTCCGCTTGCTTTAAGCCACATTCCACTTGGTCCGCATTGCATTCCTCCCACTCTCTGCTGCATTCTGCTTGCACTGGGCTGCATCCTTCCCATTCCATGCTGCATTCTGCTCACTCTGTACTGCATGCCACTCTCTTTGTACTGTGGTCCACTAACCCTGTGCTGCATTCCACTTTCTCTCTCTATGCGGCATCCTGTCCATTTAATGCTACATTCCACTCATTTTGTGCTGAATTCTGCTAACTTTGTGCCCACTCTTTGCTGCATTCTACTCACTCTGTACAACAGGCCCTTGGGATTGGTCCCAGACACCAAAATTCATGAACGCTCGAGTCCAATTATGTACAATGGTGGAAGTAAAATGGTGTCCCTTATATAAAATGGCAAAATCAAAGTTTGCTTTTTGGATTTTTTTTTCTTTTTTTTTGGTAATATTTTCAAGCTGTGGTTGGTGGAATCTGTGAGTACAGAATCCATGGATATGGAGGGCCAACTGTACCGCATTCCACTCTCAATGCACTGTGGTCAGCTCACTCCATGCTGCATTCCACTCACTCTGTATTGCACACTGTTCATTCTGTGCTTCATTTTGCTCAAGCGATACTGCATTCCACTCTGTCTGTACTGTGGTCCGCTCACTCTGTGCTGCATTCCACTCATTCGATGCTACATTCCACTCTCTCTGTATTGCATTCTGCTCCCTCTGAGCTTCATTCTGCTCAGTTTGGGCTGGATTTCATTTACGGTATGCTGAATTCTGCTTGCCTTCTGCTGCATCCCGCTCGCTCTATGCTGTGCTCTGCTCACACGGTGCTGCATTCATGTCCCTCTCAAGAATTAATTCCAAACAAGGTATTTCTTTTTCCCCTTCTGAATTATCACCGCAAATGTCTGTGGCAATAAAATACTGCAAAATAAAAGCCCAGCACACTCATCCACCCAATCACATCAAGACTCAGTGCGCACATGTGCTCCTGTGCATTGCAAAACAGCTGACAAAAAGAAACTCAATACAACTGGTTGGAGAAATCCGTCAATGCTGTTTTTTTTTTTCCTCCTGGCACTTTTGTTAATGCCTGTGGCTTCTTGGAGGTAGTGCAGAGGAGAGGGAAACATACCTGAGAACAGGAAGGAATCCAAAGTCATTCAATCACGTCTGTGCACAACATTTGGACGTCTTTTTAGAAAACAGAGGAAGGAACGATGTGACATTCCTGTGGCTGAGTTTCCACTTTGGACACAAGATTAAGGGGTTTGGTTGTCAAAAAGGAAATTTGGATGAGAATTTCAGAAGCATCTGTCTCTTCCTTTGGCCAGAGAATCCGGCCTTCTCTGAGTTTAGTAATCCTCCATCTGGTAGCATCCTGGGACCCGCCGAGAAATTTACCTGTGGGAAGATGTAAAACTCTTCTTTTCTAATAGAAATCTGTCTGTGTATTTCCAGAGGCTGGGGAGCAATCAACTGAGGCCATTTCCACACTAGACTGTCATAGTGCTATGATTCCACTTTCAACATCCTATGGAATCCTGGGGTTTGCAGTTTCGGGAGGGGCCAGCCGGCCCCTCCCGAAACTGCAAACCCCAGGATTCCATAGGATGTTGAAAGTGGAATCATAGCACTATGACAGTCTAGTGTGGAAATGGCCTGAGTGGTGTCCCTTTATGGAATGCTAAGAAACAGAGAATGTGGAGAGCAGATAAGAAGTCTCCGAGGGCACAATCCACCAGGAATATCTCCTGCCGAGAAAGGACATCCTTAGAGGCGGGAGATAACAGCCCCACTTTAGAAATCACAACAGAGGGACCGCTTGCGTACCCAAATAATATTGCCCCGTGGCTACCTCATTTGAGCTCTCTGGTTAAGGAGGCTGGATTTCTAGACTAAAGAAGCTGAGGGAAATGCTCTTAACCAAAGCTGTGATCATAAGAGGTCTCAAAAGATGAAGCCAGGGATAAAGACTGGATCTCTGCATGGAGAGGGAAACAAGGAAGGGCAGAAGGAAGGTTACTGGGGGGAAAAAAGCACCTTTGGGACTGCAGGTAGGGAACGGTCAAAGAAACAAAAGGTCAAAGGAACGGATTTGAAACCCCTCTTTAGCATTTTGGATAAGTCATCAGAGTCTAAAAGGAGGAGAAAGATGGGCAGACAGAGGAAGGACCATAAATGTGATAGAAACAAGCATCTTCCCTTAGTCCACGAGCCAAAATCATTCAGGACAGTAGCTGCCAGGCAGACCTGATGGAATCAGCTTTTGCTGACGTGAGTAAGCCCTTGGCAGAAAAAGCCCTTCCTCATAAGAAGGTAAACAGTCTCCTATAATTTTAGGGAGACAACTTTTTGAAAAATTCCCTAAAATTTGAGTACATTTCCCCTATGTCAACAAAACTGACCACTCTCTTCGGTCAGTATTCTCTATCAGCAACTTAATTAACCCGACTGTTTAGATGGAATCTCTTTTCTTATAATTTGAAGCTATTGCTCCGTGTCCTAGTCTCCAGAGCAGCAGAAAACAGGCTTGCTCCATCCTCCACATGACATCCCTTCAGCTATTTAAACATGGCTATCATGGCACCACTTTCTCTCCTCCAGGCTAAACATACCCAGCTCCCTAAGCCGCTCCTCATCGGGCATGGTTTCCATGGATTGTTGTTTGCTTTCAAGTTGTTCCCAACTTGTGGTTCCCCTAAGGCAAAACCTACCACGGGGTTTTCTGAGCCTGAGAGTACGTGAAGTGCCCAAGGTCAGCCAGTGGGTTTCCACGACCAAGCAAGGAATCAACCCCTGGTCTCCAGGGTTGTAGTCCAAGGCTCAGACTACGACACTACTGGCCTATATATTTTGGGACCAGAAAGAATGGCAGCCAAGACTAAAGGCACGGCCCAGAATTCTATGAAGCCATTCTTTCTGCAGAAATTCTGTCTGAAAAAAGAACCCTTCTTTCCACTGTGGAGACTGTGCAGGAGATATTACGGCTGGGTGGTGTCCTCCTCAAGTCCTTGGTTCTTTCCCCTTCCATGAAAGGGCATCACTCTGTTTACAGTTGCCAGCCCCTGAAAATATACAGGCAGACTTCTGGCAGCGAAAACAGTTGTAAATTTCCCTGCAGGTTCGAGAGGAAAAGAAAGCCATAAAAAGGTGCCAGTAAATTTACTGGTTCCAGACTCCATTGATGCTCCCCATTTTTCCCCCTTCTCAAAGGCAATAAATCATATTGACAGCAAAATAATACACAATTGAGTAGCTATTGATGCCTGGCTGATAATTATTGGGTACAAAAACACCGTTAAATGTGTTCCCTTGATGTGTTTAGTTTTCTTAAAGGCAGGATGGGGGACAATCAATCATTTTTACTTCCTCTTTTTCTTTTTAAGTAACAAAGAGACCCCTTTTCTGCTCCGTAGGAGAACTGAATTTTCCCACAGCGACGGAGGTAAATGGAGAGGAACATGGAGAGTGGGGTGGTTCCTAGCAGAATCACTTCCTCCAAGTTCAAATTTTGCAAGCATCGGGATTTGTAAAGAACTCATTGAAATCTTTGGATGCTGAGTTGAAAATGCCTGCCTTCCACACCTTTAACACAACCTCCGTCTAATGCTACAGCCTTCCAGTCTTGAGGCCTTTCTGCCTCATGCTGTTCTAGTGCTATTATTCCCCTTTCAACCTCCTGTGGAATTCTGGGGTTTGTAGTGTCCTGAAGCCAAAGAGTTCTTCGGCTAAGAATTCTAAAGGCCCCTCCCTAAACAGCAAACCCCAGGATAGACAGTTGAAAGTTGAGTAATAGCACTGTAAGAGTATAGTGTGGAAACGCCTTTGCTCTGCTTTGGGCTTTTTATGTGCCTCCTTTTCTGCAGCTCGTTTCACTATCTAGAGCCATCTAGATCCCCTGGCTCCTACTTTCCCAGCAATTTTCACAGAATCATAGAATCATAGAGTTGGAAGAGACCCCAGGGGCCATCCAGTCCAACCCCTGCTATGCAGGAACACCCATCAAAGCACCCCCAACAGATGGCCATCCAGCCTCTGCTTAAACACCTCCAAAGAAGGAGGAGACTCCACCACACTCTGTGGAGGCAGCAGATTCCACTGCTGGAAAGCTCTGACCATCAGGAAGTTCTTCCTGAGGTTCAGGTGGAATCTCCTTTCCTGCAGCTTGAATCCATTGCTCCTTGTCCTAGCCTCTGGATCAGCAGAAAAGAAGCTTGCTCCCTCCTCGACATGACATCCCTTCAAATATTTAAACATGGCTATCAGGTCCTCTCTTAATGTTCTATTCTGCAGACTAAACATACCCAGCACATCACACACAGCATCAAAAGCTCCATCTACATGCTCCATTCATTCACCTGGGGCTTTGCAGCCACTATTGGCTGGGATTGTGGATCAAGTGTAAGGAGTTACACAGCTGTCCCTCAATAGCCATTCTGTGGTTGGTGGAGAGAAGACTGGAAAAGTGTCTAGATATATTCCCGATGCCTCTAGCATTTCACAGATGAAAACTGGGATACCTGTGGCCAAACGATACCAGGATGTGATCAAGAGGGCAAAAAGTCTTAATGAGGAAGGACCCATGAGCTAGGAAAGGATGCAGAAGTTTGTTTTTGCCTGAACCTCCTGGGAAGGGCAAGATTCTGTACCCTCACCTCCTCTGCTTCCTACCAGGTTTGCTGAGTGCAAGTACTTTTCCATGTTAAGCTCAGCAGCTGATATAAGCTGAGGACAAAGGCAGAAAGTGGGAGAGTCTTGGCAGAAACTGGGACCTTGTAAAAGCAGCTGAAAAGTGGGAGGACAGAGGGCTGATAGGGACAGTTGGAGAGTACATATTTCCATCGCCTGATGGAGGGCGAAGACATCTTCTACCAAGATTTGCCATTGTCCTCCAGTGGTCTCAGCCACCGGTGTCACTATGCTGATCCTCTGTGCACGGCACCAACAATAGAATGGCCTTGGGAGGAAGGCATTACAGTGCAACACGGAATCCAGTCGGGGGGGCAGCTTTGGTCATTGCAGTAGGAGGAAAGGGATCCCAACCTCTGCAATCTCTAGGAAACATACTTATATAAGCATAAGATAAAATGACACTTATACAAATCACTAACAAGACACTAGCCACAGGGTGTAGCTACTAGTGTGTGTGTATCACCAAGAGGATTCCAGTCTCTAATTCCTGGCACTTTTTTTCTGCCACTATCCAAAATATTTAAATTCCAGCTCATCTCTTCCTTGGAAGTTGGGCCAAGGAGGTCCGATTTCTCCTAGGGTTGCCTGTTGGTGACCTCCAACCTCCATTTTGTGCCTGTATCTCCAAAACTTCCTCTCTAGCCTTCGGGACATGACCAGCTCTCCAGAGCTCCCCCTTCTCAAATCTCACTCCCTCACCCACTTGCAATTGCTCCTTCCCTGTCTGCATTTGATTGATTGGGGTCTGTGTGGCCTGACCCCATTTCTTGCCTCTCTCAGTGCAAATTTCTGTCTCCTCGTAGACTTGTCTAGGGGTGGCACTAGTTTCAAGGCACCTGTCCCCCGGAGAGGGAGAGCAAATTGGGCAGAAGATGCATCTCTGTTGTCAAGAGAGCCGTGTGGTGCAACCCCAGAGAGAAAGAAGTTATATCAAATGTGAAGGAGCCGATGGCACCTCCGGCATGAGAAATGGACCATGAAGTCAGGCGCAACGAATGAATTGCCTGTTTCTCTCCACCTTGTCGGGTCTTTCTTCCCTGTCTCCCTGCATACCAAAACTCACGTGAAGGAGAGGTTGTGGATTTTCTTAACAAAAGCCGAGAGATCTATGCAAGATGGTACCAGAGTGCAAGGGCTAAGGGTCCACCAGGATGTTGTTGCTGTCCTTGTCATTGTGCGTCTTCAAGTCATTTTTGACTTAACAGTAACCCTAAGGTGAATTATCACAAGGTTTTCTTGGCAAACATTTTTCAGAGGTTTGCCCTGACTTCCTCTTAAGCTGCAAGAGGGAACAAGGCGAACAGCTATTTTAGATCTGATCCTAACTAACAGCGATGACCTGGTCGATGGGATGGAGGTGGCGGTGCTTTAGCTGTAGATTTATGTGCTGGGGATCCCTTTGAACTCTGCAATTCTGGCTTTGTCAAGCATGGCACCTGGATCTCTTTGGAAGTTCAGATTTCCCTCAGTCTTCCCCTGAGAAATGGGCCCAGATGGGAGTGTTAACATAGGCACAGCATGGCCACTGGGGACACTTACCTCTAATGTCAACTGGAGCTTTTCCAAAGCAGGTCAAACATGCGCCGAGCAGACAAGGGCAGCCAGACACCTGTCTCTCCACCACCCACCAATTAGTGACCTGAATTTAAATGCGAGGTGTTGGGGAAAGCAAAGGATCAATCTGCGTCAGGGAAGACATGCTGGGAGTGGGGAGAAAATGAGAAGAGCTGGATGGTCACTCTAGCCAGCAGGGTTGAAGACAGAGAATAGAGCTTTCCCTGCTTCCCACAGAGAATAGGAGCTGGTTTTCACTGCACGTGGTACAACGTACCCAATCCTCTTTGGGCAGCTGTCTGCATCCATTCCAAAATTTGTTTGCCCAGAGGCAAGAACAGGATAAAAGAAAAGGTGCATGTGCATTTATCACACAGAAAGGTGATTATCTCAAACTGCAGGCATCATTGGCATACAGCTTCTGTGTTGGTCATGCAGTGAAGGCACCCTCAGTTTCACTGTGGTTGTTAAAACGAACTGTCCACAGTGCTGATCCTTGGCACTTACATAGTGTCAACATCTTGGTCAGATCCTTTAAAATGGGGTCTGGGGTGCATTGAATCCACCCTTGGTCTTATTCTGAAGTTTGGAGGAACTCTCCAAGATGCTGAACATGCTTGGCACTCTTCAAACTCTAAGTCAAGGCTTTCCAAACAGTGTGCCGTAACACATTAGTGTGTAGGTGTGTCGCCTACAATCTTGGAAATGTATGTTATTATTTATAAATCATGTATTTTTAAAAATATATGAAAGGTTTTCTTGAGATATGTTGTGTCCCCATTCATTTTGTTATTACAATTTATGCAGGTATCTCTTATAAGGGGTTAGTTTAACCTCCGGTTTGCTAGTCAAACTGAATTACTGTGTCGCGAAATGATGCATGTCTCAAAAGTGTGTCGCCAACATGAAAAGTTTGGAAAGCTCTGCTCTAAGTTCAGCTCCTTTAAACTCCAGAAAAAGGTCCAGGGAAGATTCACTGCACCCTGGCATGGAAGTCATGGGCTGCCACTGTGTGCTTTTGAACTCAGCCACAGTGCCGTCCCCAATAGGTTTCCCAGGCCTCCAGGTCTAGTTGGATTCCTACAGAATTGCTCTGCTTCCCTGCTATTCCCGGCAAAGGGAGTAACATCAGGGAGAGAAGTGCTGAAGGAGGGGAAAGGTTGGATTTTGTTTATGAGGGAGCGAGGACTTTTTGGCTCAGAGCAAAAATGTGTTTGGTTTGCTGAAAAATAAGCCACTGTGCATTGTGTTTTCACATGCATTGCAAGCTGCCTTGCCCATATTGAGAGAAAGGTGGATAAAAATTAATGAATCAATTCAAATCTTCTACACCAACATAATCAGCTGTATGAGGCAAGGAGTGCTGCCTAGGAGATTCCATACGTGTGGGAAGCTAGATCAACTGTTAAAACAGACACAGGGCCTGACTGTGGGACTGTAGTTATGCAGTGACAGCTCTCCATTCCTATGCTGATGTAAATTTTATGCTGCATGCAACGGCCACTGTCTGCCCACCCTGAGAGTATTTGGAGCTCTGATCCTGACTGCGCGTGCTGGCTGGGGATGATAGCAGCTGTAGTCCAGCAGGCTGTCTGGGGACGATAGGAATTGTAGCCCAACACCACCTTGGAGAAGGTTGGCTTAGACAATGAAATCTGTTTTGCTGAGGTTTTGTTTTGTTAGCAACATGGAGTTTAGTAAAACATGAAGGTAAACAGAGAAGCAAATCTCTGTGGGATTTTCATTCCCCTTTTTTAGCTCCCTCAAAGCTTTCAGGGATTCTCTTCAGGACTACAATCCCCAGGACCCAAAGGAAGAAACACACACATTCACACACAGCTTTCCAGTGGCAGACCAGTTGGTGGGGTATGCAATGAAACTGGTCCTGGTTTTAGTCTGAACTTGAAATGAGTTCTCCAAAGTGCTGGACTCTTATCTCTCAAACAGCTTTGGCACCTTGGAGTTGCTTCTTTAATGTTTGGACTACAATCCAGAATGGACACAGGCATTACCAGCTGCTACATTTGCACACATATACTTCCGCCCAACTTTCCAGCAAAGATATTGGGGCCATGCCATCTTTCATCTCCCAAAGAGCTTTGCCACCTTGGAGCTCCTCCTTTAAAATTTGGACCAAAATCTAGAATGGAGACCAACTGCTACACACACACACACTCATGTGCTTTACACTTTCCCAGCAAATATATTGCGTCTGTGACTTCCATCACTCATTTCCAACTCCGTTTATTAGAAAACTGCAGACATGATTTAGAAAAACAGAAAGAGCTTTGTAGAAAAGAAAAGAGAGGCCCACGCGTGAGTCCGGTAGAAATGGTGCCGGTGGGAATCGTGTGAGTGGACGTGACCCCATCAGACACAGAGACCCCCGACGCCTCCCCCACGCGAGGTGTGAATGAGAATCTGGAGGGTGCTCTTCCCACTCCCCCCTGTGATCGGCAGCACCATGGCAGCGGGAGAGCTGAGGAATGGTGTGGAGTCTGGAGATTTGACCTGAAAGAAAGAGAAAGGATTCCTTGAAATTCAAACATCCAGGACTCATGTCATAGGCTTCATTTCTGAGCACAGTCAAAAACACTGGTCATGACCTACAATAAAGCCCTATACAACTTAGGTCCAATCTATCTGAAAGACCACGGTCAATATTCTATATCAGCTACTTGACTGAGTATACAGTCCTCCCTCCACATTCATGGGTTTGACCTTTGTAAATTTGATTATTTGCGAGGCCTGTGCCTGCCCCCTCCCCCATTTTCCTCCTCTCATTCCCTTGCATTCCTCACCCCAGGCTTGTGAGGCTTGTGTTTAAAATGGACTTTTTCCTTTAGGGTGAGCAAAGCCCCCCCCCCACTGCTGGAGGCGTGTCCTCTCTGCCATGTGGCTGCACTTTCCGCTGTGCAATGGCTGCTGATTGCTCAGGTGCTCTCTTTGCTCCTACCCCTCCTTTCTCAAGATGGCCACCGAAAGTAGCTAGAATGCCAGAACTCTGCTCTTCCCCTTCAAAGGGGAAAGTACCAGCAAGCCCTTTACTTTGTCTTTTTTTCTTCCTCCCAGGAATGCTGAGGCCAGAGGCAAAGGAATGGGAAGGGGAAGCTCTGGAGGGCAATGCCAGGGGGAGTCATTTGCATTTTTTCTAATTTCACAAGCGTTCTGCACCCCGAACCCTTGCAAATATGGAGGGACTACTGTACTTTACAGCTGTTTAAATATACTTATTTAACTTCTTTTGGCTGAAACTTCCCCCAAAAAATTTCTTAGCAGCCACCAGCCACTGCACGTGGTGGAGGTCTGCTCTTCTGTCAGTCAGGGCATAGAAGACTGATGTTTCCACTCCCTCCCTCCAGCAATCTCCAGCGGTTCTCTGTGCAGAAGAAAGAGCAACAACGACTTAATCTCTCCTCCCCTCTCTCTGAAGAGCTGCAGTAGGGACAGGAGGCAGTCCCCATAGCTCAGTCACCTTCCTGCATGTTTCTGTCCCCCTCCCCGTGCCATTTAGCAGTCCCAATGGCAGCCCCACAGAGCTGGACTTGCTGGCAGGAGGACAAAGGCGGATGAAGCATGCAGCTTCGTGTCTCCCCATAAGCCGTGATGCAGAATTTTGGCCATAGTGTTTGAAATCAAGTGCAAGTTTTGTAACAGCTAATCTTGAACCACTGGGCACCAACAGAAAGACACCCAAGTGGTCCTAGCTCTCTTACCCTCCCCTTGTCTTTCTACTTGTTGATACACTACCAATGGAAAAAATATTTAAAAATAGTCAAAAACTGATTGAAAAACATGTTTTTCAAGTACCAAGAAACCCTGGGGAGAAGAATTCTAAAGTGCGGAGAATTTTCGCAGGTTGTGACTTATTCTGTACAAAATTCACACATGGTTGTTTTTACCCAGAAAACAGAGTTTTCTTCATGGAAAATGTTTACATGCAGAAATATTATTTTCTGTGAAGCTGTTCCCTGCACAGAAAAAAAAATGTGTCTTCAGTGCAAATCAGCCATGTGTGGATTTTGCAAGGAAGGCCCCAACTGAAGCATTTTCTGTGCAGGAAACAGTTTTTTATGCAGAGAAAATAATATTCCTGCATAGAAACATTATTTTCTGCACTGAAAAAGCTGTTACTAGCGCAGAACATGCTGTTTTCTGGACAAAACAACCACATGTGAATTTTGCACAAAACAAGTCCTGAATTACGAATTGGCTTGAAAAACTGTGTGGTTTTTGAAGTCTTTCTGGCAAGAGGAAGAACATTCCTTAAATTATGCATTGTTCCCTTTGAGAAGAAAATCAGCCATGAATTAGATCCCTATGAAACCCACAGACAGCAATTCTGCTTCTTTCCTGCTTCTTCTCCAAAAGGTTTACTTGCTATTGTTCATACTTTATGTCCCCCTCATGGCTGCAAGCACATCTGCAGTCATAAAAGCCAGCTTTAGGGGCGATGTAAACTATGTTAAGCTTTCCCTTCTGATATATCTCAGAGTGGATTTGCAGAAACAACACCATGTAAGAACCTTTTTTCCCCTAATTGCTCGCTTATTTTCTCTCAATAAATGGAAATTCACAAGCAAGCCGCTGCCTTCTGCTCTTACAAGTCTTTCCACTTGTCCCTATGTACAGTGCCGATCTCTCACCCGACACCGAAAGGTATCAACCCTGACCCTTGTTTTGTCTCCTGAAATGGCTTCCTCAAAATAGAATCTTTAAGACTCTGATTCTATGGAAATATAGCAACTATAGCAATATAGTTTTCTAACTAGCATAGCAAATTCAGTTTCCTGAACTGGAAGGAAGCACAGTTGAACTTCCTAGTCCCATCCCAAGCACTACTTGTAATCCATTCTCTGATGTCTATGAATTCATTATTCATATCTGCAAAAGGGTATCTGCCTACGAGCAGAAGTTAAGGTGTTTTGTTGTTGCATGCCTTCAAATCATTTCTGACTTAAGGGGAATCTATTGCTTTTTTGGCAGAATTTGTTCAGAGGTTGCCTCTGCCTTCCCCTGAGGCTGAGAGAGTGTGACTTGCCCAAGGTCACCCAGTGGTTTTCCACGACTGAGTGGGGATTCAAACCCTGGTTCCCAGAGCCTTTGGAGGCTTAAGGACCTGTATATGTTTTGTTTGGAGAGGAGAAGATGGAGAGATGGCACAATAGCCATCTTTTAAAAAATATGAAGCAATGACATGTAGAAGAAGATGTGTGAAGAGGATCTAGAAGTCTTAGTGGACCACAAGCTGAACATGAGTCAACAGTGTGATGCAGCAGCTAAAAAAGCCAATGTAATTCTAAGTTGCATCGATAGGAGTACAGTCTCAAGATCAAGGGAAGTAATAATACCACTCTGTTTTGCTTTGGTTAGACCCCACTTGGAATCCTGTGCTCAGTTCTGGGCACCACAATTCAAGAAAGATATTGACAAGCTGGAACATGTCCAGAGCAGGGCAACCAAAATGGTGAAGGGTAAGGAAACCACATTCTATGAGGAGCGTCTTTGGGAACTGGGCATGTTTAGCCTGACAAAAAGATAATTAAGAGGTGACATGATAGCCATGTTTAAATATTTGAAAGGCTGTCACGTTGAAGATGGAGAAAGCTTGTTTTCTGCTGCGCCAGAGAGTAGGACATGGAGCAATGAATTCAAACTACAGGAAAAGAGATTTCACCTAAACATCAAGAAAAAGTTCCTGATAGTAAGAGCCATTCTCCAGTGGAACGTGCTTCTGCCTCAGTGGAGTGTGGTGGAGTCTCCTTCTTTGGAGGTTTTTAAACAGAGGCTAGATGGCCATTTGCTGGGGGTGGTTTGATGGCGTATTCCTGCACGGCAGGGGGTTGGACTCCACGGCCCTTGTGGTCTCTTCCAGCTCTACGGTTCAATGAGACGTCCCATACGAGGCCCAAACTCACCTCCCAGCCTCCTGCTGCGGCCCCTCCTGGCAGCCCTGCCTCCCAGGTGGACCCAATCCGACACAGGTAGGCAGGTTTGGGCTCCTGCCGTTGACCCACAGAAGGGAGAGGCCAGGAGACCCGAGGGATGTCCAGGAGGGGTTGTTTGCAAACACACCAATCTGAGGAAGCAAAAGGGAAAAAACAGATCGAGAGTTTTACCCACCTTGTCTTAAGGAATTCATCTCTGGAAGCCTATGGCCCAAATCTTACCGGTTAGTCTCTGGCCAGAGTAGACCCGTTCAAGCAATGGGATTTACCTATGTGTCAACCCACCATTCAACTATTGCTTCAACGGGTCTATTCTAGTTGGAATTAATGCCATTTCCGCACTAGGCTGTTATTGTGCTATTATTCCACTTTCAACATCCTATGGAGTCCTGGGGTTTGCAGTTTCAGGAGAGGCCCAAAGCAAACCCCAGGGTTCCATAGGAAGTCGAAAGTGCAATAATAGCACTATAACAGACTAGTGTGGAAATGGCCTTAGATTTAAATTTTCACTGGTTTCATCCCTTCATGCAAGAATGAATTACATTACTCATTTTCTCCCTTCTCTGTAAGAACACAAAGATTTAAGCGCGGCTTTTGAGCACTACTTGCGGTTTGGTAATTCACTGGGAAATATTTATCGCTGCAAAAGCATGCATGATCCTCCTGTGCCGAGAAAGTATCTGGGGGCAGCAAACATGTCTTTTCTGCAAAATACCCTGAGTCCCATCCCACAATACTGTTTTTTTGGACAAAACACATGTACAGAAAAACTATGCAGGCTTCATTTACTGCACAGTGAGAACATGAATTCTTTATGCAGTTTGTCTAAATATGACAGAAACTGCGTAAAGATTGGTCTGTCCAATATATTAGTCTGCTCTACAGGCTTAGGCAGCCTGTCTCTTCAAGAAGATATATGAGTGATATTTCTTCACAGTCCTTGGTGGGGGCTTGAATATTTCTGCACAGGAAGATCCTTTGGAAAAGGCAGAGGAGGGGAGCAAAAGACCCACCTGCAGACAGCAGAAAAAGAGTCCTTTGCCCATCCCCTTCCCTCAAGTACAGGCTGCGCCCTTCTCGTTCCCCCCACCCAAAGAAATTATCTGCGGCAAAGAAGGGCTGGAGAGTGAGAGAGAGAGCTCCGTACCTCGGGATTCCCGTCCAGCCATGCCTCGTTCCCACCGTGGGCCCCTCAACGGAGCTCAGATCTTGACGTCTGTCCATTCGCTGCCATTCTTCCTCTCGCCAGCAGCTGGCATCAGCTGGGAATCTGCACGGCGCCAAGACAAGAGGGCGGTTAAGAAAAGCCAATTTGTGCCACCCTTTTGCCTTCTTAGCCTTTAAAAGGTGCCTTGCAGGGCAACAGTTTTGTTCTGCAAATGGAGAATCATCCACAATAGAAAGACAGTAACTACTCGTTGCTCTTCTTCCTGCCCCGTAGCTATCACAGACCTGGCAGATTGATTCAAGCCAGAAACCAGAAAATTGTCTCTACGCTATAAATTCCATACACAAGTTTCTAGTCCTCAAGGACCCCCAATGCTGCCCACTGTAGAAGGACCGTAAGGAAAGAAACAGCACCGGTTCCTCTTCTTCCCGCCCTGTAGCAATTCCACGGGAGTTTTGTTCAACCAGGAAAGCCAAAAGTTCCCTTTGGGCTATGCACGCCACATGCAGGTTTCTAGTCCTTAAGGAGACCCCGCCTTTCTGCTCCTGAGAGTACCTTCTCCCTCCCTTTCTTCTTCCTTTCTCTCAGAGAGTGGAAGGCTAAGACTTAGGGCCTTTCCGCACTACATCGTGATAGTGCTATCATTCCACTTTCAACCTCCTGTGGAATTCTGGGGTTTGTAGTTTCCTGAGGCAAAAGAGCTCTCTGGCTGAGAATTGTAAATGCCTCTCCCTAAACTGCAAAAGCCAGGATTCCACAGGAGGTTGAAAGCTGAACGATAGCACTGTAACAGCGAAGGGCGGAAATGGCCTCGGAAAGGCAGCTAGAAAGGCAGTTGAAGGAACTAGATGAGATCCCCAAGTTTAAAGATACTTCACGAAATACCAGTGTCAGGATCACGTGTAATGCGGTTAGCCCTCCCCATTTGCTAGGGATAGGGGTGCAGGACCACTGCAAAAGTGGGAAAAGCACAAATACCGAAGTGTGTGTGTGGGAAGAGTCCAAGGCACGGTGGGGAGGGCGGCCAACCAGGGCCGGAACGAGGTCAGGGACAGGAGAGGGGAATGGGCTGAGCTGGCATGGTGGCCCCAGGCTTCCTCTCTCTCCTCCAGCTCCTTCCTCGGGTGTGTCAAATAGGCTGGTTTATTTGATCCCGTGCCTCGGGACTGAACAGAACCCTCAAGGCTTTATTGAAATTGAACTTGGCCCTCTGGCTAACCGATATTCCTCACCCTTGTCTAAGGCCATTTCCGCACCAGACTGTTAGAGCGCTGTGACTCCACTTTCAAGATCCTATGGAATCCCGGGGTTTGCAGTTTCGGGAGGGGCCGGCCAGGATTCCATAGGATGTTGAAAGTGGAATCACAGCGCTATAACAGTGTAGTGCAGAAATGGCTTAAGTGTCCTCTAACACAGCCTGCCCATTCTTCTACTGAAAACCCCCCTCCCTGGCCCGAGACCCTTTGCAAAGCTCAGGGAGACCGTGCCCGGCCATTTACCTTGCTCTTCTGCCCTGGAGGCCTCCGGGCCGGGCCCAGAACAATTGTTATGGAGGTCTACGTTAGTCCGTGACCACCTCCTCCTCCTTCGAGGAGAGGGTGCCTCTTCGGGCCCCGTGTCTGGAGCCGGGGTCCACGAACCCTTCTCGCAGTCCTTACTCAACGCCACGACACTACAGTCCCTCCTGACCTTCACCACCGCCGAGCTGTCCGCTCCCCAACCCTCCGGTCTGGAGGCCGAGCAGGGCAAGGAAGCGGCGGCGGAGGGCTGGCTCCCATTGGTCTGTGAGTAGACGTTGCTGACTTTGGCTTTCTTGTGCTCGTCTTGGCCGCTGTAGACCTTGTAGCGGATCATGAGGATGATGATGAAGACCAGGACGGAGGCCACGATGATGCCCCCGATGATGATGATCATGGTGCCCCCCAGGAACTGGGTGTGGAGCGAGTGGCACTGGAGCCCGTCCTGCCCGGTGCTGAACTGGGTGCAGCCGAGGCTCCTGGTGGCCGTGAGGGACGTCACGCCGTCGTCGTAGACCGCCAAGACGCACAGGTTGTAATCCCGCCCGGAGGCCAAGTCCTTCACCAAGAAGGCTTTGCTCGTCGGGGGGATCATTCTGAGAGGAAGGAGAGGACAGGACATGGTGAACATCCGCAAGCACGTTTTTTTTAATATTACTTTTATTAGGAACATTTCTAAATACTGCATTTGCTAGCATATAAGACTCATTTTTCTTCCCAAAAATACTGTTTGAAAATGGGGTGCATCTTATACCCTGGTGTGTCTTTTATGCCAGCAAATCCTGTATAAATGGGGAGTGTCTTATACACAGGTGCATCTTATATGCTAGCAATTACAGTACATTTAAAAATATATATATATTTAAAAGAAAAAAACAGATACGGTAGAGGAAAAAGAAACAAGAATAGAGAAAGCTGACGAACTATAAAGGAAAATATATGAAATTAGAAAAGTGACTTCCAGCGTTCTCAGTGGTTATAAGTACATATATCATAATTTTGTTGCTGTTGCAGTGTGTCTTCAGGTTGTTTCTGACTTATGGTGACTCTAAGGTGAACCAATCACGGGGTTTTCTGGGGCTGAGAGTGTGTGACGTGCCCAAGGTCGCCTAGCGGGTTTCCGTGGGGAACTGAACTCTGGTCTCCAGGGTCATAGTCCGATGTTTAAACCACTACTCTAAGCTGGATCTCGTTATAACCTTACCTCCCACTTTAAATATTACACTACATGTTACCATACTATTATTGTGTTGTGTCCCTTCAAGTTGATTCTGAGTTACGGCAACCTAAACGCAAACTTATCATGAGGTTTTCTTGTTCAGAGGGAGATGGCCTTTGTTCAGAAGGGAGTTGAGGGTGGGGGTTGCCTTTGCCTTCCTCCAAGGCTGAGAGAGTGTGCCAGGATCAGCCAAGGATTCTATGGCTCAGCAGTGAGATTCAAGCCCGGTCTTCAGAGTCCTAGTTTAACAGTCAAGGAACTACACCATGCTGGCTCTCTGCCACCTTGTACCAACCAACATTTTATAGAGGAAAACTGGGAGCAATGTCAAAGTGTGGTTAAGATGGCAAAAAACAAAACAAAACAGGAGATTTTGCAGCCTACTGGGTGGAGCCTACTGGGAAGGGCACGATCCCACCCCCTTCTTCTCCTCCCTTTTCTGCTTTTCTGCAAACTAAGTTTGCACTTAGAACTCACTTTGCAGCAACAGTAATAAGCTGAACCAGGTAGAGGAGAGAGAAACCAGGACATTTTAAAAACAGTTGAAAAAGCTGGATGGCAGAGAATTAATCACCCTGCCAAATTCACAGAGTTGGAAGGCAAGCGATCAGGGCACACATGATCCAGGCCTTAGTGAGGACACTTTGTCACCTCAAGAGGATCAGAAAACTGTGTCTCAACAGTTTCCTTGAGCTCCCTGCAAAGCATGCCAAACTGTGCTTCTTGGACCTCAAGTCAGTCCAGTTGATGCTCCTGAACACTGGAAAGTCTCATGGCAACTAACAAATAATTTCACAGCATAAGCGTTTGTGCACTATAGTCCACTTCCTCAGACAGCCCCAAAGATGTAGCTTTTAATCCAAAAAAGCTCAGCTACAATAAATCAGCTATGCGTTTTGAAAGCAAGCGTTTTACAGTAATGACCAGTACCTGTAACAACTGTTATTCGTAGGATAACAAAGGGCAGCGTTGTTAGCATTTGATGTAAATGCAATGACATTTCGGGGTTTCGACTAATGGGTGACATTGTTCTGTGTTAGTCTTTGCAGGAGGGCTGGGAGCGGGAAGAGTACTCCTGCAAATGCTTGCAAAATGTGCAAGGTAAAGTTGCCATGTTCATTTCTCTTGCATTTTGGCCTACATGTGCAATCCAGCATCATGGATAACACAACAATTCCCAGGCGCTGTTTAGAAGTCCACCCTAAAACAAGGGAAGGAAGCTTGGAGAACTGGCAAGCTTGGTGGTGATGGTGGTGGCGGTCAGAGCTGCGAAAAGTTACTTTTTTTGGATTACAACTCCCAGTATTTCCAGCCAGCATGGCCAGTGGATGCTGTAGTGCAAAAAAAGAGAATGTTTCTAAACCCAAAATAAATCAGAGGTCAAAATCTTCAACAGGGTGTATCAGGATCATGGTCAGACACAGGGAGGGCAAGGATAAATACCCTATTGCCATGCTTAGAGGCACTCTTTGCTTCAACAGGATGAGCAGAACTGAGTTCAGAGGCTATGCTGGGCTCCTCTAGCCTTCGAGTTCAAAGCAGCTCTTTATTTTGTATTGGTCTGCATGTTATCTGCTGTTTTGATTAGCGGTTGATCGCTTTTGTTTTTATGTTAATCGTCTTTCATGCTTTTACTGAAATGGCTGTGTATACCAGTGGCTCCTTCAGCATCCTAGAGATACAGGGCTCCCAACATTAGCTAGAGGCTTATATAGGATGGCAAATCCGCTCTGGATTGCAGTCCAGCCTTTAAAGGACCTATCCAAGGTACCAAACTTGAGTTCCCAAATAGTCCCAGGATCTCAATCTGAACCTTAATTGAGCTTCTTCCTTGAACCTTTGGCGGCGGGAACAAGACCTATTTGGGAGATTTGAGTTCAGCACCCTGGGTAGCTCATTTAAAGTTCAGACTAAATCCCAAAGGGAGTTCACTGCCCCATTGATATGGAAGCCACCTGCCATCCCTGGGGCAGTCTGGCCCGGGTTCCTTATTAGATGAAAAGACAACATATTGATTTGAGCAAACGAGAAAGAAACAATGGCTCTATTCAACATAACGTGTGCCAAGGTCCCTGCCCCAGGAAGCATACAGTCTCTACTAAATTAGTAAAACAGGGGACGACGAAGCTAGAGGAGGTGAAAGGGAGCACTGGTCTCTTTGCCTGGGATTTGGGTGGATATCCTAACCGGCCTCCTCTCCCCACTGCCTGCCCTCTTCTTCAGCTGCTCTCCTCTCCCGTGTAGCCGTAGCTGTTCTCTCCTCGCTCCCCTGCTCTGAGCTGCTGAATTGCTTTTCTTCCTTCTAAAGAAGCAGAGAGGCTGTCGGGACGCGTCCCCTGGGGATGCCCTGGCACCCTGGCAGCTGGCCCAGAACTGGCCTGCTTGCCTGCCTGGCCAGAAAGAAACTGCTAATGTTAAATGACCTACTTACCACGCAGAACTTGAACAGAGCCTTCTTGGGCGTGTGTGTGTGTGTGTGTATTGCAGCAGCCACGTGAAAGGAAGCCACCTCGAGACTTCTGCGTTGCCAAATGCAAAGAGAGAAGAAGACTCACTCCCTGAGCCAAAGAAACCCTTGAAAGCAAGGGTGGGCAACCATGCCAATTCTGGGGGTTGATTTTCTACCCCTTGGAGTCCTGCAGGGGCCACAAAGGTTGCCCCAATGCCAGAAAGAAGCAAAGAAAAGCAGAAATCCGTTTCTACTTTTGAAAAAACAGGGCAGCTTTTTAAAACATGTTAAATGGTGCAGAGCCTCTGTTAAAAACAGAATTGGAAAGTCAATTCACCACAATACGCTCCAGCTGTCCAATTCAGCAGTCCCGATTAATCATCCGTTCTCCCACTTTTTCAGCTGCATGGAAAATGTCACAGTTGCTCTCTCTTCCTCCCACTTTCCCCTTTATCATTAATGCCTGCCAACTGAGATCAAGGGGCAAAGTAGCATGCACTCAACTAACTCACCAGGGAGGAGAGGAAAGGGCAGAATCTTGCCCTTCCCAGTAGACATAGGCAAAAGCAAACCGCTGCAGCCTCGGCAAGTTTGCGTACAGCTTTAAGGCTGCAAAAACAGCCTTGGGGTGGGCAAAGTGCAGCCAGCAGCCACGTGCAGGGGCCGGAAGACAGCATTGAAACAGGAGTGAGCATGAGGTGGTTTGCTGATTAAATTGAATAAGCCCCTTTGCCTCCACCGGGTGTCTAAAAGCCAGGACTGGGCGTCCATTTGGACATAAAGCCATCGCTTAAGCACATGCCTTTTTACTCGGGAGTAAGCTTGTGACTGTGGTGTAGTGGTTTGAACATTGGATTATAACCCTGGAGACCAAGGCTTCATTCCCCACTCAGTCACGAAAACCCACTGGGGGACCCGTGGGCACGACACACACTCTCAGCCCCAGAAAACCCCGTGATAGGTTCACTTTAGGGTCAACATAATTAGGAAACAATTTGAAGCCACACAACAACAATTCACTCGGGTGGTTGTACGTCACAATAAACCATGGTTTATGTTAATCATAGTTTTCTGCTTAAGGCACAAACGGCATAAAATTAAAAAGCCACACAAAACAATATGTTACAAAAGCTATAAAATAACCGATCTTACATTATTAAGCTATAACTATATCACTAAACTGAAACTAACAAAGAAGAAGCGACAGCTAATTAAAAGTTGGTTTCCACTCTTGCTGCAAACAGCTCCCATTAAATAAACGTACTTCACTTTAGGGCCTTTCCGCACTACCCTGTTATGCTGCTATTATTCCTCTTCCAACCGCCTATGGAATCCTGGGGTTTGCAGTTTATTGAGAATTCTCAGCCAGAGAGCTCTTTGGCCTCAGGAAACCACAAAGCCCAGAATTCCATAGGAGGCTGAAAGTGGAATAATAGCACTATAACAGGGTAGTGCGGAAAGGCCCTAAGTCAATACGTGAAATCTATATTAATTATGTTGCTAATACAATTTGCACCTCAACCGGAGACAACAACTAACTGCCCCATCTTCCCTTTCTCTTTAGGCATTCTGATGTACAAGGACTCTCCTTCCCGCCACCCCCAATAAAAGTCAGAGCGATTACTCTCATCTCAGCGGTCTCCCCGATGGCACAAAGTGACGTCTCCTTCTTCATTAATCCAGGCTGGCAGGAGACCAAGAGGAGTCTGTTCTCGCTCACACCTCTCTCCGCCTGCTCGTGGCTGGCTTTGGGCACAGGATGTTTCTCCCGTGTCCCAAGGACAAGGGCCTTTCTTCCTGGTCAGCTGGCTCTCCCCCACATCCACCTTTTCTAGCCCAATTCCTTTCTCAAACTTCCAGGGATTACAAAAAAAAAAAAGAGTCTCTTCTTCCTACAAACAGTTGATTTTTCTCTTTCCAAAACTAGGCCTCCTGCAAATTGCCTGAGATGACTCAACAACTTTGGCATTTCTGCAGAGGGATTTACCTTGCCACTTTCTGGGTTTTCCAAGGCATTTTAAATGCCCAGATGGACACCCTGTCTTGGATCTGGGCAACAAGTAGAGACAGAGGTCCACCTAGGCCATTTCCACACTAGGCTGGTATAGTGCCATTACTCCACTTTCAACATCCTATGAAATCCGACTGGCCCCTCCCTAAACTGCAAACCCTAGGATTCCATAGGATGTTGAAAGTGGAATAATAGCACTATAACAGTCTAATGCAGACATGGCCTTCATCTATGAAAGCTTACGCTACAAACTTCTTTCTCTCAGCCAGTCTCAAAGGAGCTCTAATATCCCTTTGTGTACTGAAGCGGACTAACGTGGCTGTGTCTTCGAATTCTTTGAGTTCCCGCAAGCCAACAATAAGAAACAATCCCCAAATCTATACTGGTTGCAATCCCAGATCGCTTGTGTTGTTTTAATCAACGTTCCTAAGCTTCGATATAAGTTGTGGGGATTTTGGGGGGGGGCTTCTTAGTTCAGGTATGTGGCGTGGCGGGCAAGATATTAAAGACCGCTGAGATACTACTGCGCGGAAAATGTATTTGCAGCTCTGCATTTATTCACTCCTTTTAATAGAACCCCTTTCGACACACGCTGAGCGTCAGGACTCTGCACAGTGGAGAAGCTTCCACTCGTCAACCCATACCCTCTCCAACCGTCCTGACTTGGCCGGCACAGCCCCGGTTAACCCTCTGCCATCTCACTTATTCAGCTACTTTTAAAAAATCCCAGTTTCCCTCATTTCCACTCTTCTTCCTCCTTTGCCTTCAGCTTAACTTCAACTGCTGCAAACTGAGCTCAAAGTTCAATGTAAAGTCGAAGGCTTTCACGGCCGGAATCCACAGGTTGTTGTGGGTTTTCCAGGCTTCGAGGCCGTGTGCTATCAGTATTTTCTCCTGATGTTTCGCCTGCATCTGTGGCTGGCATCTTCAGAGGATCTGGTGGCATGGAAGTGAGACAGAGAATATATACTTGTGTGGTCCCCGGGTGGGAGGGAGCAATTTGCATGAAGAACACTAAAATCAAGACTCAAAAATATGCCAATGAACACGACCCAGACTCTGGAGATCCCTCTACAGGGAAAAATACAATGGGTTGCTAATGTACTTAATGCAGTGTTATGCATGTCCCCTGACTAACAATACAACCCCGGGGGATATCCCATTTAACAATAGGCCATCACACAGGCCAACTGCAACACATGCAAATTGCTCCCTCCCACCCGGGGACCACACAAGTATATATTCTCTGTCTCACTTCCATGCCACCAGATCCTCTGGAGATGCCAGCCACAGATGCAGGCAAAACGTCAGCAGAAAATACTAATAGAACACGGCCCCAAAGCCTGGAAAGCCCACAACAACCTATGCGTTCAAAGTATTAAAAGCAGTTTGCATCCCACAACCTCAGCAGTGGGGAGAGAAAAAGAGGGGGCCGAATCTTGCCCTTTCCAAAGGGCTCAGGCAAAAGCATTCAACGTTATCCATTCCGTACCAACCACGGTTGCTCACAGTTCGTCGTTCATGGAGATGGGGGAAGAAGGGAGGGATGAAAATGGAGAGACAGACAGACAGAAACAGAGACAGGGGTCATTTCTGCACTGCACTGTTATAGTGCTATTATTCCACTTTCGACATTCTGTGGGATTCTGGGCTTTGCAGTTTCCTAAAGCCCAAGAGCTCTCTGGCTGAGAAGTCTAAAGGCCTTTCCCTAAACTGCAAACCCTAAGATTCCACAGGAGGTTGAAAGTGGAATAATAGCACTGTAACAGGCTAGTGTGGAAACGGGCAGGGAAAGCATACTTTCCTGTTTGGAAACCAACAGAGAAACTGTAGCTAAAGGAGCTGTTCCAAGATCAAGCTGAAATTAGGGTGTTATTCCTTCTCACTTACTCAGGGAGACAAGATAAGGAATATTTGACTTCGGCAACTTGTTTGTAGCCAGAATGGTGGATGCAAAGCTGAACCAAGAGTGGGACCTGGTGCTACAACAATCGGCAGGGAGGATAACGTATACACCCCCCCCCGAGAATCTCTGCAAGGTGCAGCAACAAATCAATTAAACTTTGCAAATTGCAGCAAGCTGGTCCTATCCAAGCAGCGCTGGAGATTTGTGTACTTCTTTTGGCCTGGAGTTTTGGGCTCCCTAAAACTGGAGAATTTGGACCTTCATTTCCCACCTGAAGATGGCCACAGAAACCGGAGACTCGGGGCCGGAGGACCAGCAACCCCTACCTGCCAGAAAGAGCAACTTTTAAAGTATTAGAGAGAACCATTTCAATCATTTAAACAAACTGAGTGTAATTACAGCACAATAAAATGAAAAGTGTGCCCCTCCCGTTTCCCAAGTCAACATAACCTTCCCTTGGAGAGAGCAGAAAAAACAAAATCCTATTTCAATTACAGATGTGTGTTTGAATGCGTGCGTGCTTTTTCAGAGTGACATTATTATCGATACTAATTATGGCTCCTGTCTCGTTTTTCTAAATATGTTTTCCTCCGCCGTCTCTATTTGCATTAATACAGTATCTGTTGGAGTGGCGGTGATTACTCTCTTTAATGTTTATTCATAAAATGCGGTTGTTTTGAACCTGATCACAGCAAGACACCTTGGATGCTTAGGAGAAAGGGGGAATGTAAATAAACCCATTAGAACAAGGTAAGCAGCGGTGCTGGAGCTGAGCTTCAACGGCTGCCCCTGCCCTCCTCTTACAGGCTGTGCCCACACACTGAGGTGCGCAGGAAGTGACATCACGTCACTTCCTGTTACCATTTTTTTGCTTGGTTGATGGCCCAAAACATATTTTTCAAGGAAGGGGGGGTCTAAATACCATATCTGGCCCCAACTTTCATGTATTGTGGGCAATTTTCAGAAAAAACACTATCCACCAGAAATAGCGTTGTCTGGAAAGAAATGTGCAGAAATACTACTTTCGGCGCAGAAAATTCTTGTCTCCTGCACAAAAAGGGGCAAACTGTACCCAGAATACATCCTGTAATGCAAAGACTCTTATCCCAGCATTTACAGCCTTTCCCAAGACTCAAGAAACGCATTTTAAAACTATTTTTCAAATATTGTCAAATGTTCTTGCCATCACTAGATCAAAGGCCAGATGCTACCCATGCATTATCGTTTCCCCGTCCCTAGGTTAGAATACAACTAGCCACAATTAAGACAAGACTGGGTGAGGAGGGGCTTGGTCGGGTCCAACGGTGCTCCGGGACAGACCTTCGCAACCTGGCACAACCTTCCAATAAGCCCCAGTCGGCACAATTGACAGCAGAGCTGGCCAGGGATGATGGGAGATGCAATTGACCTCAGAGTCGAATTACCAAAAAGGAGAGAAAGGGCCAGGGTTCCAAGGCTGGCCTGGCCGGCATCTATCGCACATCTCTGCCACATCAGTGTGGCATTCAGCCTTTCGAGACAGACAAATTCCTCACCAAGGTAACCAAATTACCATGCAAATCATAGACACGACACCCGTTGCTTAGCATTAATTATTCTTCTTTTTAATTTTTTTTTTTAAAATCACATTCTTTATTCTGCTTCTCAAGTAGAGCGGGAGGTACGAGGCAGTCAAACACGACGTCCCCTGGGGCCTGGCCATACCAGAAGTCTTACACAAGAGCTCCTCCAGCTTCTTCAAAGACGTCATCGTTGAGTCTGTCTTTGCAATGGTAAGGACTAAAAACTTGGTTACGAAAGGATGGCAGGGATAGAAAGTTAGGATGTTTTGGGAACTGAACGGTGTTGCCCAGTGTTGCAATCTCACCAGACTCGTACCGACACCCCCTACTTTAGGAGGTGAACACTTGATGGAACTCAGGGCATTTCTGCACTAGACTGTTATGGCGCTATTATTCCACTTTCAACATCGTATGGAATCCTGGGGTTTGCAGTTTCGGGAGGGGCCAGCCGGCCCCTCCCGAAACTGCAAACCCCAGGATTCCATACGATGTTGAAAGTGGAATAATAGCGCTATAACAGTGTAGTGTGCAAAATGGCTTCAGGTGTACATTCGGTTGTGCACCGCTGCTCTTCAGGTACAAGGGTTGCATACAGGGTTTCCAGATCTGGGGGTAAAGAGGAAGAATCTCAGGGTGAGAGCGTCATCTTGAAGGTGACGTCTCCCTCTGTATGTGTCAGGTTTCGGTCCCCTGGAAATGACTGCCAGATCTCAAAACCCAGTCTTTGAGTCTTCAGTTTTTCATGGGCCACTTTAAGGCAGGAGATGAGGGTACGGTTTCTCCAGTTTTGGGGAGCTCAGCTTCAGATAAGAGGAAAAAAGAAGGGTGCAAATCTCCAGCTCAGCTAGCAGAGCAGCAGCTTGATTTAATTCCCAAGGCTGAATTCATTGGTTGCTGTAACCAGAGAGGGGACTCTATGCATCTACCTACTTAGCTTCCTTCTTCCCTCCCAGCCATTGTTGTGCCAGGGCTCACCCTCCACTCAATTCTGCATCCAACTTCTGGCTACAAGCAAGCAGGCTAAACAAACTGGTCTTTATTCCATTTCCCCAAATAAGTGAGAAGAAATAATTTTCAAAAGCCCTTGGAGTCACAGAATCATAGAGCTGGAAGAGACCACAGGGGCCATCCAGTCCAGTTTAGTTTAATATTGTTTTGTAACTTTAGATAGTTTGATTACATGTATTTGTCAGTTTGCTTTATATAACATGGTAAATTTGTTTTGCGTTGTTTTCTGGATCATTTGTTTTGCAGTTGTATGGTACAGTTTTATTACTTCTTCTTTCCCCTTTGTATTTGCATGTACAGTCATCCCTCCACTTTCGCACACTCAACTTTTGCAAATTTGATTATTCGTGGATTATTTGCCGCCCCCTCCGCTGCTGCTCTATGTCATTTTTCATAGGGACTTAGAAGCCTCGCTGCATGCTTGCAGTCTCTCTTCAAGCCTTGCAAAACTCAGAGAGACTGTGAATGGAAGGCAAGGCTTGTAACTCCTTTACAGTCCAGGGAGGGGGTGTTAGAGGAGGAAATTGGCCCCCGGATCCCACTCAGTTGCCTATCCCCGCTCTAAGCCTTCTTTGTAGCCCTGTGCTGGCCGATCTTGAATGGCTGACCTAAGCCAGCTGTCCCGCATCCCAGCTGCGCAGTCCTTCCACCTCGCTCTTTTCCTCCAGCAACGATAAAGCCTCAGCACGCAGAGATATGAAGGTATGTCTGAGACGAAAAGGACCCCTTGAGCCCCCGACCACTGTCGGGCTTCCACTGATCCCAGCATGAATCCTCTACTCCGGCAGCTTATAAATTATGCGCCAGCAACCTCCGGAGAGGCGGATTTCGTAAGGTAAACCAGCGCCTTTATCTGAGGCCAACTTCAAAAGGGCAGGAGCGGACTGGGCAGAGCATTGTGGGTAATCATCATTCATTCACCAGAACCATTGATGGACTCAAGGTGAAACTGCATTGTGAGAACGGGAGAAAGAGGAGGAGGAGAAAGGGAGCTACAGTGTGGAGGCACACAGCAACAAAACATCTTAACTTCTGCTCATGGAGAGACACCCTTTTGTAGGCACGGATTCACAGCCAGCAGAGCACGAGGCTACACCAACCAGCAACAATTGGGAAGAGGCTAGCAAGTTCAGCTGTTCTTCATGTTCGTTCAGGAGTCTGGATTTGCAGTTGTTATTATATTTCTATAGAATCAGAGTCTAAGGCCATTTCTGCACTACAGTGTTATGGTGCTATTATTCCACTTTGACCCGCCTGTGGAATTCTGGGGTTTGTACTTTGCTGAGGCCAAAGAGCTCTCCGGCTGAGAAGTCTAAATGTCCCTCCCTAAACTGCAAAACCCAGCATTCCATAGGCTGTTGAAAGTGGAATAATAGCACTATAGCAGTCTAGTGCGGAAATGGCCTTAAATATTCTGTCTAGAGGAAACCGTTCAGGACACAAGACAAGGGTCATAGCTGATACCTTTTAATGCACGGTGAGAGACTGGCATCGTATATAGGAATAAATCAAGCTGTGGCTTGAGATCATTCCAGGGAAGTAAACAAGTAAACAAGCAAACATTTCACTTATCATCAGGATTTCTACATTTGCATCTATACCTATCAATTAACATGCATGCACACACACATTTTAAGACAAAGTTGCCTCCTCTTTTTGACAGACTCGTTTCCTCTCGTCTGGGCAAAGCGTAGGTAGCTACGCTAGTGACTCCATCCTCAACACGAGGCAGGAAAACGTGTGCCAGGTTTTTTTCCACTGGTTACTCCACTTCTCTTCCTCTTATTGAAACTTGATCTCCAAACAGTAGGAAGAGAGAGAGAGAGAGAGAGCACTCAGCTTTCTCATGAAAGTGGGGGAGAATCTCCTCCTGATTTCTCCTGAACACGAAGATAAGAAAAGCACTTCTGGGGCAGGGCGAATTTGGGTGGGAGAAGAGAGAGAGAGAAGCTGTCCCTGATGGAAACAAAACTCAACATCTGCAGTTTAATGATTTTGACTGTATCTCCGCTACACCAGTTACAGCAACGATCCCACTTTCCCATGCTCTCTTGGGTGGCGCTTGCCCTCGTCTCCCTTCCTCTCGCAGCCCTGACTGGCCACTCCTTTGTCCTTTGACTTGCCTCCCTCTCTTCCCCAGTGGGTAAAAAGCAGTAGCAGCAATTGCCAGGCTGGGTTTGGAGAGCTGCTTGCGGAGATGGAGGTTTTGGAAGAGGTGCAAGGGGCTATAAAATAGTCCCTTACGCCCCATGCAAAAAGAGATATACAAGTACATTAACCCAGAATTACACACACATAAATCACAAACAGGATTCTGGGCCCTGATCTGAGAGTGAAAACCTTCTCAGCCCTTGGGTTGTGGCCCAGCACTTACTACAACCAACTCCTTTAGCCAAATACCCACTGAACTCCCAAGAGCTTTTCATTCCGGTCCCCAAAGAAACCCACCTGTAGACTAAGATGTCATCAGAGGAGCTGTTGTACTGGATCTGGTACATCCGGATGCCAGGAACGTGCCACTGAGGGTACCAGTGGATCAATGCCGAGGAGGACGAGACCTCAGAAGCCACCACGCCCTTGTCTGGAGAGGCCCCCGTTTCATTGGCACCGGCGGGAAGGGCGGCCTTGGCCGAGGTGAGGATGTCAGAAGGCCCTGCAGCTTCAGGCACCTTGGAAACCGTGCCATTGGAGAGTTGAGGCAACGGGTTGACCACCAACTCAACAGTGGTGGTGGCTTCTCCAGCAGCATTGGAGGCAATACACGTAAAGTTCCCCGTGTCCTGGACGGTAGCAATGAGAATTTCCAGGGTGCCGTTGTCATAGGAGATTGTCCGGGAGGTGTTGGCGATGACTTTGCCTTCCCGGGAGACCCAGTGGATAGAAGGCTCAGGGTCACCCACCCCACGGCAGCGAAGGACCGCCCCTTCCCCTTCTGTCACTACTAATGGCCCAGTGTGGCGGGTGATGAACGGAGTCTCACATATAAACTCCTCCTCAGGGATGGTCCAGAAGTATTTCCCCAGGAGGTCTGGTGGAGAAGCACAGGTTTCCAGGTCATCTTCTCTGGTCAGCCTCCGTAGCCACAACAACTCACAATTGCAGTGTAATGGATTCCCCCCAAAACTGAGAACCAACGAAGAGAGTGGGGAGCCTTTAGACTTGGCATAGACAGGGATCCTGAGGAAGAGGGGATCAGGAGGGATCTTCTTCAGCTTATTGGAGGTCATGTCCAAGCGGGCCAGCTTGAGAAGGTTGGTGAAGACACCTTCAGGGACATAATCTATCAAGTTGTGGTCAAGGTTGAGGGAGTTGACGTTGTTGAGGCGGCGAATGGTGTCCCAAGGGACCCGCACCAGGTTGTTGTAGGATAGGTCCAAGTCCTCCAACGTGCCCGCAAAGTCATCGAAAGCACCCGGGGAGATGTCCTGGAGCTGGTTGTTACTGAGGATGAGGTGCCGTAAGTTGGGCAACCCTTTGAGCTGGTCGGGCCCGATCAGCAGGAGACGGTTGTTGTCGAGGTGCAAGGCCCGTAAGCCCCGCAGGTCGGCAAAGGCGTAGGGCAGGATCTGGCTGATGGTGTTGCGGGAGAGGGTGAGGTGGACCAGGCTGGTCATGTTGGAGAAGTCCTTCCGGCGGATGACGGTGATGAAGTTGTCCGTCAGGCGGAGCTCCACCGTACGCCGGTCGATCACCGTGGGCACAAAGAGGAGGCCCGTCTTGGTGCAGAGGATGGCCAAGGAGGGCGAGAGGTTCTGGCACATGCAACGCTTGGGGCACACCTGGACGCGGGCCAGCAAGCTGCCGAGGAGCACCAAGACACACAGCAGCAGCCGTTCCATGGCGCCGTCAGAAGGAGGCCCTGCAGGAGAGAGGAGAGGACAACCAAAAGTCAGAACAATGGCTACGAATTACGTTAGACCCAGTGGGCGCGGAAGCCTAAAAGGAGAGGCTGCTCCTACTAATTCATGCCCTCCAACGTTTTGGAGGATGGGTTGCCAAGCAACATAGTGTGGTCAAAATGCAAAACACTGTTAATGAGGAAGAACAGACAAACTAGGAGAGGCTGAAGCAGCGTGATTTGGAAAGGGCAAGACCCCTCCCCTCCCCTCCCCTCCCCTCCCCTCCACTCCCCTCCCCTCCTATCCCCCTCCCCTGCTGAGTGAATAGAGTGCAAATGACTTTTGCATTTTGAACTCGCTCTGCAGCAACTGAAATAAGCTGAGGACAAAAGGGAAAAGGTGGGAGGACGAGAAGAGAGAAACCGGGACATTTTAAATCCGGCTGGAAAAAAAACATGGGATGTCAGAGAATTAATTAGGACAGTTTGTGCCAAATCTAGACAGAGAATTAATCGGAAGAATTAGAATTAGAATCGGAAGGTTCAGAAAGTGAGAACAAGCTGGAAAGGGGAGGAGCTGCTGTTGTTCAGAATAAAGTAGCTGCATTCTCACTTAAAGAGGGGACAAAGGGGCAAATGCCTTCTAGTGATATGCATTTCCCTCTATTTTGTATCATTTATTTTAGGGCCTTTGGGTTTGCATCCAAGGTTGCTTTACGAATGAGCAGCACATACAGAACAGGTCTAGAGGTGAGGGATCCCAGCTCTGCCCAGAGATACCAGCAAGGCTGGAACATCAGCAAAATATGTCCACCACCAGTGGCCTTCTGCTCTCCAGCAAAGAACTGTATGGAACATAGAAAGCTGTCTTGCAGCAAATCAGAGCCTCAGTTTGGCTGAGTATTGTTGACACTGACCAGCAATTGCTTGCCAGGGTTTCAGGAAAGAGTCTCAGTGCCATCTGGGGAGAAGGCGTAGGCCATTTCTGCACTAGACTGTTGTAGTGCTATTATTCCACTTTCAACATCCTATGGAATCCTGGGGTTTGCAGTTTAGGGAGGGGCCTGGCCAGGCCCCTCCCTAAACTGCAAACCCCAGGATTCCATAGGATGTTGAAAGTGGAATAATAGCACTACAACAGTCTAGTGTATGTCTATAGTCTGAACCTGGGATATTTGGACATGAATCTGCTTTCCCATCGACGCTTTTCCCCCCTTCTCCATTTAGTCACCATCCTCACGGCTGATCACCAGAAACATATCTCCCCTCCTGCACACATCTGTGTCATTCTTTCCCAAAGACATCCTCCACGCTCGAGGCCATCAACACATCTTGTCAGAATGGGATTCCTTTTGTTAATTATGCCGCAGCGTGAAGAAACAGTCGCTTTCATGTCTCTCGAAGCCGTGGGTACGGCGTGTTCACAGGATGACCCCGAGTCCTTGTCGAAGAGAAAGAAGGGAAAAGAAATCCGCTTCTCTCTCCATTTACAATGTGATAAGCCTCCCTCGTAGACATCTCCCCCTGCTCCGCCTCTCCAAATCCATCTCTTTTTTTTTTTCTTCTGAAGCACAAATCGGATTTCTAGATTATTGACAGCCCTTTCCCTTTGTGACTTTTTTTTTTTTTTACCTGCAAAGGTTTTTATTCTTCTCGATCTAACCAAGGGACTTGATATTTTGAGAAGGACTTTTCTTAAAAAATGGAGGCAGTCACGGGGGAGAGCCAGTCGAGGGAGCCACGAAAACCCACAAACGTGTCCATTCCGTCCTCATCCTCTGACACACACTGTCACGTACCACTCAGGCAGCACGCAGTCTAATGTCTTCACAGCATTTACAAAGAAGCCACCTGCCCCATTTCTCTATATTCTCAACCGCTGTTTCGGGTTTTTCTTTTTAAAAAGACTCTGCTGGCTGTTTGCCCTAATAAATGAAACGAAATGAATGAATTTTAAAAAGACATTTTGGTTACCAAGAGTATCCCAAGAGGGCAGTGGCTTGAGTCTTGGGCTAGGTGACATGTGTCATTTTGGCTGCTATCGAGAGTTCAGGCCTGATTTGCTCTAAGAACCGTTTATTTACTTATCTCTTTGGCAGCGCACGGTCTCCCAAGAGCCAGCGTCCAGTGCTGGTGTGGTTTGAGCATTGGATGACAAGCCCGGCAACCAGGCTCAAATCCTCCCTCAGCCCACGGACACGCAACGGGTGACCTTGGGGATCTCTCACTCTCTCAGGGTCAGAGGAAGGCAAAGGCCTCGGTGACTCCTTATTTTCGTCTCTGGGGACCTCGCCCTCCTCCCTACCCACCACCCACGTCAGTATCTGTCCCCAGAGGAGCCAAACCATTGCCGCGGGAGGCCTTCCTTCCTTGTGGATTTATTCAGGGTTGGTGACTTTCACGTCAGTGGGTTGGTGACTCTGCTCTGGGTTTTAATCTGAACTGTAAGGTGCTAAACCCCGCCCCCAAGACGGGACACAGAGGGCTACAATGGCTGCTCAGGGATTCAAACCCAGAGTCCCTATCCATCGCTCAAACCCCTACATCACTCTGACTCAGTTCCAGCTAATGACAACCCAACCCTAGGTTTTTCTCAGCAGAACTTCTGCAGAGGAAGTTTGCCACGGCCTTCTTCTAAGGCTGAGAGAGTGGACCTTCCTCACGATCACCCAAAGGGTTTCCACAACTGCAGTGATTCGAACCTTAGCCTTCCAGATTCCTAATGCAGCATTCAGACCATTCCTAATGCAGCATCCAACCAGCATCTCCACCAGCATCTTGTCCCTTCGGCCTATCTCTTGAACCCATCCCAATACTCCAAATTCAGAGTCAGAGACAGGGAGCGGTAGGGCTTTCTAAGCCTTCTTTTAGCCAGCAATTACCTCAAGTTCATTTCTTTTGCTGTTGAGTTTATCTGATTGGGGGAGCAAATTGGCAAACTACTATTTCCCTGCAAATATACGTGTCTTGTGCTTTAATTGGATACTTTCATTTGTCTCCTTTCTACAATAACAAGAACAGATTATCTACAACCAGCTCTGACTTCACAAATAGGAATATAAATAACCCAATGAAAACTAACATACTCTTCAGCCCCCTCTGAGCTTTATCTCAGCCACTGAAGAGTTGCAGTTTGCATGCAGCACTTCAAGCCTGACCCGTTACTGACTGGCAGCTGGGGGCTTCCAAGTCAGGGGTGCGGTGAATCTGGTCTGGTTTTTGCCTCAGACTTCAAAGGAGCTCTCTAGGGTGCTGAATCCTCTTCTGCAAAATGGATTCAGCACCTTGGAGAGCTCATTTAACATCCAGGATAAAAACAAGGGTGATCTCAGCATAGCCGTGCATTGGAAGCACTCAGCCAGTGCTTTAAAGTAGCTATTGGGAGGCTAGATTTCCGCACTTTGGACAGAACCTTTAAATTCAAATATAATACAAGCATTGCTCAGTAAACAAAGTCAATATGTTCCTGGGCATTATTTCTTTAACAGAAAATTTGGAGAAAAAACAGGGAAAGGAAAGGGAGAGATTCCTACTCCATGAAAAAAGAAGGGCAGTTGATATGGTTCAGCAAATTTTCATTCAAAGCTAACCGTACGCACAAGTGAAACAAAGCAACCAGGTCAGCTAAGCCTTGCAGAAGTGAACAAAGCACTTTTTTCCCCAGAGATAATTCCATTCTTTTTTAGCTCTTTTCCCGCAGGCAGCTTTTTGCAAGCTGGAAGCCAAAGTCTGGGGTCCTCGAGGCTGCCTTCACCCTCCATCCAATGCTGGGAGGCCATTAAAAAAAATGGAAAGTATTGATGGCCTTAATTATTTATGACTGTTAAAAGGGGAGTTGAGAAAAAGTTGAGAAAAAGACATATAGCATAAATAATAGGTTAAGGAATACAAGTACTGGGTTATAGGTGGAGGGGAAGTCGAGGAGAAGACATAAAGATATAGGCCATTTCCGCACTAGACTGTTATAGCGCTATTATTCCACTTTCAGCATCCTATGGAATGCTGGGGTTTGCAGGCGCCCGGTGATGATGTCACCAGACCATGTGGATGATGCTGGAAACTTTTGTTTCCAGAACCTTGCATTGTCTAGTGAGCTACAGGTTCACTGTAAGAACCATTCACATGAGATAGACCAACTGCCAACATTAATTAAAGAACGTTCTTTTTTTTTTAATTATAAGAGAAGAAAAACAAACCAATAAAAATACCGTGATAAACATAAAAGTGGAGGTAAAAAAGGTTACAACAAAAAAATGCTTACATTTGTATTTCTCTCCAAATCTATTTTTATAATATTACTTAGTCAACATATTATAAATCATACTGGTTATACATTTTGGTTATATACATCCGAATCTCATTCTCATTATACTTATTGTTGTTATTTATTCCCATAATTAATATTTTAAAAATATATTATTAGTAATTTCATGCTTATTTCTATCCTTTTCAAGCTAGATTAAACCTGTTGCTAAATGGACCCAATCCCCAGAGCCAATTATGCCTCGAATTACTCCACTTTCCAAAATTGTAACTCTTCTGGTGGAGGTGTGACACCTTCCTCCTTTACTGACACCTTTTCCACAAATATCTTCCCTATTGCCTCAAAATCACTCCCTTTCATTATTCCTTTCTAGAGAGAGTTCTTTGGAGGAATTTGAGAATCAATGGGAGAAGGTTACTATCTTTTTTAAGAAGAGTTGGGGGAGACATGCAGCAACAGGTTAGGATGAACACGGACAGAATCACTTTTGTAGCGTGTTATTCTGATTTTTTATTATGCTACATTTAACATAAGTAGTGGAGTAACTGTTTTTATAAATGTAGCAAAAATATTTTATGCAATTATAACATTAAACAGATAATTTGATTATTTAGATATAGATGTATTGATGGCACTTTGAATACATACAACAAGCTCTCTGTAGTGGCCATTCTCTGAGAATAGGAAGGCCAGCGTGTGACCCTTTCATCCCCTGTTGTATTTTGGTAGTTAATGGGTTAATTTAGTCAGATGTTTGTTGTTTACTCAGTAAATGCTTAATTATTTGTATGCATTTGTTCCCACTGCATGCTGTTTTATAACAATCAAATGTGCTTTCAATAGAAATATTTTTTAAAAAAATTAAGAACCATTCACATATGGTCCCAAGACATAGAGATCATTTAAACAAAAAAAAAGAAAGAAAGAAGAAGGGAAAGAAACTGCATAGCAGCGCAGAATAACAAACACCATGCCAGTGCATATCAAGCAAAGATGAATATTTCATGATCAAATACTGAGTGAACAAATACTGCAAGGCAGAATTTAGTAAATATCTGTTATCATCTTAATTAATCTTAGATGATCAAATATCAAATATTGATTTTTTTTCTCCTCCCCCCCCCCAAAAAAACCAGCCAGATCTGCAACAGTAATAACCGCAGCTGAGATCTTGCTGATTGGCCGCATATAATAAGATTGCAACCATGGAGCTCTGCCTGGAATACCGCATAGGCATCCCATAATCCCTGCTCAGACCTCCAGCTCATTGGGACACCCACCCCATCTCACTGGGAAGAACTATGGTGAAGACAAGGGCTGGGCTGACACACTAACAGGTACCAATACTAAGCAAAAAGTCTAGAGTCGGGCCCCATGAAATTCCTAAAGTACTGGGTCCGCATGGACTACTCTGAGTAGTCTACCTGATTGTCGGGGAGCTCTGAATCAGCCCGGAAAGGTCCCCAACTTTGGCCAAAGGGACTCTCCCCCTGCCCCCAGGAAGGACGCAGTCAAAACTGTTTCTTACATGAGCAAAGACAGACACAGGCCATTTCCACACTAGACTGTTATGGTGCTATCATTCCACTTTCGACATCCTATGAAATCCAGGGTTTGCAGTGTAAGGAGGGGCCTCGAAGGCTCCTGAGAGTACCTTCCCCTTTGTCCCCTACCCTTTCTTCTTCCTTTCTGTCAGAGCATAGGAGGCTGAGACTCATGGTTTTTCCGCACTAGACTGCTATAGAGGTATCATTCCACTTTCAACATCCTGTGGAATTCTGGGGTTTGTAGTTTCCTGAGGCCCAAGAGCTCCTCGGCTGAGAATTCTAAAAGCCCCTCCCTAAACTGCAAACCCCAGGATTCCACAGGATGTTGAAAGTGGAATAGTAGTACTAGAACAGTGTAGTGCGGAAATGACCACAGACAGACAGACAGACAGACACACACACACACACACACACACACACCCATGAGGAGAAGGGGGCAGACTTGATTCTGACATGCAAGACTGCTGCATTTGGTAAGTAGGCTACAGTGCCTCAAGTCCAGCTTATTTAAAGACTAAGTCCAGCTTATTTATAGACTCAGGTCCAAGTTATTTATAAGTTTGGGTCCAGGTTATCTGCAAGTCTGCGTTCTCCTGTACAACTGGGCCCATGTTTGGAGATCTAACATCCCACTTTTTCAGCTACTTTTTAAAGGTCCCAGTTTCTCTCTCTTTCTCCAACTTACCCTCTTCCACCTGAGCTTACTTCCATCCTTGCAAACTGAGTTCCAAGCGCAAAAATAGTTTTCATACCACTAACTCAGCAGGAGGGAGAGAAAGCTACAGAGGCCATTTCCGCACTAGACTGTTATCATAGAATCATAGAATCATAGAAATGTAGAGTTGGAAGAGACCCCAGGGGCCATCCAGTCCAACCCCCTGCCATGCAGGAACACCCTCAAAGCACTCCCGACAGATGGCCATCCAGCCTCTGCCTAAAAACCTCCAAGGAAGGAGGAGACTCCACCACACTCCGAGGCAGCCTATTCCACTGCCAGACAGCCCTGACTGTCAGGAAGTTCTTCCTGAGGTTCAGGTGGAGTCTCCTTTCCTGCAGCTTGAATCCATTGCTCCTTGTCCTGGTCTCTGGAGCGGCGGAAAACAAGCCCTCTCCCTCCTCTACATGGCATCCCTTCAAATATTTAAACATGGCTATCATGTCCCCTCTTAACCTTCTCTTCTCCAGACTGAACATACCCAGCTCTCTAAGTCTATCCTCATAGGGCATGGCTTCCAGGCCTCTCACCATTTTGGTCGCCCTCCTCTGGACCTGCTCCAGCTTGACCATGTCCTTCTTGAATTGGGGTGCCCAGAACTGGACACAGGATTCAAGATGAGGTCTAACCAAAGCAGAGTAGAGTGGTACCGGTACCTCCCTCGATCTAGACACCATACTCCTATCGATGCAGCCGAGAATTGCGTTGGCTTTCTTGGCTGCCGCATCACATTGCTGACTCATGTTCAGCTTGTGGTCTATTAGGACTCCTAGATCCCTTTCACACGTACTGCCATCCAGCCACGTGTCCCCCATCCTATATTTCTGCATTCCATTTTTTCTACCTACGTGTAGGACCTTACACTTCTCTCTGTTGAATTTCATTTTGTTAGCTTTGGCCCAGCTCTCCAATCTGTCCAGGTCATTTTGAATTTTGATCCTGTCCTCTGGCGTATTAGCAACCCCTCCCAATTTGGTGTCATCTGCAAATTTGAGGAGCATGCCCTCTATTCCTTCATCCAAGTCGTTGATGAAAATATTGAACAGCACTGGGCCCAGGACAGAACCCTGTGGCACCCCTGTGGTTATACTGTTATTATTCCACTTTCAACATCCTATGGAATCCTTGGGTTTTCAATTTAGGGAGAGACCTTTGGGGCCCCTCTCTAAACTGCCAACCCCAGGATTCCATAGGATGTTGAAAGTGGAATAATAGCACTATAACAGGCTAGTGCAGAAAATCTTGCCTTTACCGGTAGGCTCAGGCAAAAGCAAATTGCTGCAGCCTCTCCTAGCTTGTATATTCTTCCCCATTAATAACTTCCGCCATCTTGACCACACTCTGATGTTGCTTGGCCACACCTATCCCGGTTTTCGTCTGTGAAAAATCGGCAAGTATGCTTTCGTATTCCAGCAGGGAACTGAACATTTTATATAATGGCTCTTTTGTTTCAGCACTCTACTTTTTTTAATCTATGCTATTAAATCAATGTTCCTTACAGTTTTAATTCTATAGACAGTTGAATCGTCTTTTCATCTCTTATCTATTTTTAGCTTTATGTGGCTTTCCTTGCATCTCTGCTTTTGTGTAGTGCAAAAAATTGGAGATTTCTTTTTTCCCCCAAGATCTGAGTGCAAGACACAGAGGCCATTTCCACACTACACTGTTATAGTGCTATTATTCCACTTTCAACCTGCTGTGGAATCCTGGGATTTGCAGTTTAGGGAGGGGCATTTAGAATTCTCAGCCAGGGAGCTCTTGGGCCTCAGGAAACTACAAACCCCAGAATTCCACAGGAGGTTGAAAGTGGAATAATAGCGCTACAACAGCCTAGTGCAGAAATGGCCAGAATAGGCCACGGAGCTGTGAAAGGCAGTGACTGCTGAAGCTAAACTCATATTTCAATTCTGATTTGCCTCCTCCGGAGCCAGCCCTGGGGGCTTAATTTTGGATGGAGTTCTCCTGCTCCCAAACCTATTTCAGCAAGAAGTCAATATCCCAAAATTTATGAAGGAACCACCATTCAGTTGTCAGTTGACAAAATAATTTGTAGTGGAATTAATGTCTAATCGCTTTGGCATGTTGTCAAATATTTCATCGTCTGGCTCATTTACCAATAAACCCCCTCAATACGGTGACTGAAGGAAGTGTTAATTGAACAAATACTAATCATATCCACTTTCACACAAACCTTGCCCGCTAATTGTTTGGAGGCGGGGCTGGCCTTAAAATGTTCTCTGCTACTATTGCATATCACAATAACAAAACAGAAATAAAGAGTGCACATGCATACACACATAAAAATAAAGCAACTGAGTCCCAATGGACTTGGGAGATTCATTAACTCAAAATTCGGTGGATTAATCTGTTTGATATTACAAGTTTCTTCCCCACTCAGTATAGCAGCAAGCAAATTTTAAGCTGCTTCACAGATGCATTATACAGGGGTGATTGCTATGACGAAGCAAAAATGAGGGCACCAGCCCCCCAAATACGAATTCTCATTCCCTTTGAAATTTTCTTTCAGTCTCCAGATTTCTAGCTCAACAGAGAGTGAGGCCATTTCCGCACGAGGCTGTTATAGTGCGATGATTCCACTTTCAACATCCTATGGAATCCTGGGGTTTGCAGTTTTGGTCCCGAAACTGCAAACCCCAGGATTCCGTAGGATGTTGAAAGTGGAATCATCGCACTATAACAGCCTCGTGCGGAAATGGCTCCTGTTATAGTGCTATTATTCCACTTTCAACCTCCCATGGAATCCTGGGCTTTGCAGTTTAGGGAGCGGCATTTAGGATTCTCAGCCGGAGAGCTCTTGGGCCTCAGGAAACTACACGCCCCAGAATTCCACAGGATGTTGAAAGTGGAACAACAGCACTATAACAGTGTAGTGTGGAAATGGCCTTAGTCTAGCTCTGTTGAAGCAAACAAATGGTGTGAGGCAGTCTGCAAAATTCAGAGCTCTCCATCTCAGCCAGAGCCATTATTAACAGGACGAAGTCTTGCTTGGGCATTTTAAAAGCTGAGAGAGACGCTTCCAGAAGTGGAAAACGACTTCCTTGTTCTTCTTCCGCATAGTTTGTTACAATTAAGAGCAACAGAGTGGGGAATTAAATCCGGGGGTGGACGGCAGGCTACCTCCAGCCATCACCAACTAATTAATAAATGAAGAGCATAATTAGGAGCTATTTTGCTTTCCGCTGATGGCATGGGAATCCGTTTGGGCCCCCAAAGTTCAAGAGAAGTGCAAACAAGAGGCAGATTTCTTTTTTCTCCCCATTGTTAAGGAGATTTGCTCCGACACGCCATTTCCTCCCCTCCTTTCTCTCCCTCTGAACTGGGAACCCATGATGGGGAATTAAGGGCTGCAGGGAAAGGATTGCATATAGACACGTGTTTTAAAAAAACCAAAACATATATGGCAGAATTTGCACTGCCCAGTATTGTCTGGAAAAGAAAATCTAAAGATTTTTAAAATAATGTAGACATCTCTCTGTTTCTTTCTCACCCCCTCAACACACCAAGATCAGGAATGAAATTTTGCACAGACTAAGGCAATTATGGGGGCCCCTGGATGTTTTTAAACTCCAGCTCCCACCAGACCCACCCCATATAGCCAGGAGTTGGGAAAATAAGAGTTGTAGTCCAACAGTACTTGAAAGACCATGGGTTCCCCATCCTTGGACCAAGGATGCAAGAGAGAGCATTTCTTTCACATCTCTTGAGGACTAGAAACTTGAGGGATGGAGGAAGGGGAAGGAGGAAAGGGCAGAAGAACTGGATTTGTCTTGATCACTGAATGTAAGACAGAGCATTGCCTTCACATCTGATGAGGACTAGATACTTGGAAGAGTCAAAAGAGAGGAGAAAGCAAAGGAAATGGATGTCCTGGGTTCTCCATCCAAGCACAGAAAAAGAGTATAAGTTCCTTCACATCTCATGAGAGCCAGAAACTTGAAAGATGAAGGAGGAGGAAAGAGACAGAGAAACTATATTTTCTTGGTCTTTGCATCCCAGCATATGAAAGAGAGCATTTCCTTCACATCCCTTGAGGACTAGAAACTTGAGATAGACAGAATGGAGCCAGAGGCAGAGAGGCTGGTTCAGGCTCAAGTTCTCCCTCCCAGTGAGCCACAACCAGCTGTGACCCCCTGAAAGAAGATGAAGGCGGCCTTCCATACAGGCCTGTTTCACGCAAAACAGAGAAGCAACAAGTCAGAAGACCAAAGGTCCTTCAACCCCTGCAGCCAATCCCATCCTGTCCCTTATTATATCACAGGGAACACCAAGCTACAAGATCCGAAAGGCACAACACAGTCGTTTCAGCCACCCAAACCACAACTTAGGGGAAGATCCTGTTTTGGATAACTTCCATCATCCCCAGCCATGCTGATCAGGGGATTTAGGGGTCACTTTACCCAAGTTCCAGGTGAAAGGTAGTTTATGGAGGAAGTGGCCCTGCGAGGCCAGTTTTCAGCAAGAAACACACACACACACACACACACAGAGTCAAGATTATAGCAGCTTTCAGTGGGGCAACCGGTTCTCCAAATGAAGAGGCAAGAGTGCCAACCAACATCTAGGGCACCCTGCAGTGGAGCGAAGGGCAGCCGGAGTGGAGCCTTTCGTGTGAAGAGCTGAATCACCCGGTATTATCCTGGCACTACTCACTCCCTGCACACGCAAGGGCGCACACGCACACGCACGCGCTCCGCAATGAATTCTTTTCATCCTGCCACCGCCGCTTCATGGAGCCCGCTGGATCCGTGCCCTTTCTTCCCCACCTCCAGCCCCACCCGCTAGCATCCATTCCAGAGCCCACCGGAGTCGTGATGAGCCACGGCCCAGTTGTGCTGATGATTTTCCAGATCAGAAACAAGAGTGCGGAGTGGGGAGCAGAAATATCCAGGCTGCTGGGACGGGAGAGCACAGACAACACTCACATTCATTCCCTCCTCCCTGACATTAAGCCAACTGCACAGGGTCTGAGGGGGCTGTTAACAGGGATTGACTTCTCTTTCTTGCGATCCAAAACATTTCTCTGTTCTTTGACCTCTTTTCTCATCAGTTCAAGGAGCTGCAAGAGACTTCAAAGAGCCTCCAGTCCACTTCCCTGTGTCTTTCTGCTCCACAGATCAGAGCTGGGCCAGTCTCTAAGGTGTTTTATCGGTGGCGGCTAGTGACTCCCATGTCGGGGGGGCCACGAATCCACTCCAAGATCATGGGCGTGGTGTATGTTATTCTGTGCTGGCGTATGGGTCCTAACATCCATACATACGCAATATTTGCTGGTGTATAAGATGCACCAGCGTATACGATGCACCCCATTTATATGTCTGCAAATACTATTTTCTGGTGTATAATATACACTGGTGTATAAGGCACACTCCATTTTCAAACAGTATCTTTTGGGGGGAAAAAAGTGAGTCTTATACGCCAGAAAATAGGGTATATATCTCCACAACTCGAGACTTCTCCGTTCTCAGGTAGTTTCAGGGCGTCTTTTGTTTGGGCATTTGGTCATGCTGATGAACTACATATCTGACTTCATGTGAACACTATTTATGAAGAATTTGCAGCCTCCAAGATAATATAGTGGACCACTTTTGTGAAGGTTAGGGGCACAAGATCTCCATGAAAGTGGAAATAACACACAAAATAAAACAAAATGAAATAAAAACTATGGACACTATTTTTCCTACCTGAGAACACTTCTCTAGGAATCTCCAGGTCCTCCAGAGCAATTCTAGGGTCACCTTCCGATGGAACTGGGCCACAGAATCATGCTAGAGGACCCAGCAATGCCTAGAGAAGTGTTCTCTCTAGGAACCTCTAGGTCCTCCATGAGACTCTATGGCCCACTTCCAGCAGAAGTGGGCCACAGAGTTGCACTGGAGGACTAGAGATTCCTAGAGAGAACATATTTCTTCCATGGCAGGGGCAAATAGGGGAAGGATTTTTTTAAAATAAAAGCACTAAATAAGTAAAAATAACCAGCAAAGGATCAAACCTGTGAGCACTGAACCAGTGAACATTGAGAGCCAATGATATAAAGCTTTGTGAACAAAGCTGTCCCGTAGCATCTCTGTGGTCCAGTAACAATCACAGAATCTTAGAGGACAAGTCCCTTATGGTGGTGGCTGGAAAATCCATTCTTGTTAAAAATCATACAAGAAAAAAACAACGTGGCTACTCCTGAATAATTTTTTGCCTTTTCCAGAATTTAAGGGAACTCTCCAATGTGCTGGATTTATTTTGGGACAGTTCAGCACCTTGGAGAATTCCCTAAAAGCCTCTTTGATAATTGATTGGATTGGCAAAGCCAACTCACATGAAAGCCACAACTCTCCACTGTGTTTTCACAGATGGAGGACACAGTATTTCCTCCCCATCTCAGGACAAGTTGTTACCACATCACCCCAAACACACCTGATCTCATCTAAGCAGCATCAGCCTGGTGAATACTTGGATGGGAGGCCAACAGGGATTTCCAAGTCAAGTCAGGAAAGAACTCTGCCAGGAGCCTTGGAGCAAACCTATCTGCACATTTATAGCAGGTTGATGCCACTGTGATGGCCACAGCTCCACTCCACAAAATCTTGGGGTTTGTAGACTGGGGAGGGGTTTAGAATTCTGTGCCAGAGAATTAACAGTAGCACCAGAGCAATCTAGTAGAGAATTCTAAGTGCCCCATGAAAACTACAAGTTTATCAGATGGAGGCATTGCAGTTAAAGCAGTATCAAGCTGCTAGAAATTGTGGAAGCAAGGAACTGGCAAACCAACTCTGAGGATTTCTTGCCTAAGAAAACACTCTAAAATTCATGGGGTCACCATAAGTCGACAGGTAACTTTAAGGCACACACACACATGCATGTACACACAGCATCTGCTGCTTTTAAGAATCCTGGGCCTTTTTTGCTTGGAGAAAGTCTAGATTTATGGTGCTGAGAGTCATTTATGCAAACTGGCATTAGTTTACATAATTTGCATGATGCATTAATATTACAAAACCACCGGGCTTTGTGTTGTTATGCTACAGAGTTTATTTAGAGCACGTTGGTGAGCAAAACAAGGACGGGCGAGGCTGGGAGAGACGCAGGCAGAAATGTCAAAGGGATCAGGGAAAACCACCACCACCCTGGAGCTATTCAGAAAAGCTCCGTCCTTTAACTATTACAAGGTCTCTGTTGCCTCTAATGCAGTTCTGCAGCTGAGCCAAAATTGGGTTGGCAGCAGGACATTTTAGTCAAAATTCACACTGTGTCAGTGACAAAGTACAAGCCAACCTTAATCCTAATCAAATGACTACATTAGACTGGAAAAGTCCCTTTTTTGGGCTACAATTCCCAGAATTCCCTACCGGCTAAGGGGATTTTGGGGGTTGTAGTCCAAGACAGGAACTTTTCCAGGTTCTGAACATGGACAGTCCTGTCCTATTCCACCCAGGTTCCAAGCCTTTTGGACAAGAAGGACTTCTGATTCCACCTTTGCCAAATGTCTCTCTGCCTCTCTAAGGGCTGGAAACTTGAGGAAGCTTTTCAAAAGAAAGGAGACAAGGAATTAAGACTTCCTGTCTCACCAGACCAACACATAGTTTGCTTCATGAAATCGGGAGGCCTGGATTGGGCCCCAGAATCCAGGCAACTATATCTGTTGACCAACAACACTCACTGTAAAATGTTTAGAGTTCAAACCCATGCCCAACTGCCTGGAGGGAATTTGCACCTTGAATGTGGAGTGGGCAATGCAACCACAAAAATTCCCAGGCCTCAGTCTTTAGCTTTTTGAAAACCAAGCTGGGTCAGAAAACCAGGGTTCCAAAGACAGAAATAGGCCCACGTGTTCCTGTGAAGTTTTACATCAGCCTTTCTCATATCTGTTGCCCTCTGCGAAGAAGTGTGTTGGACTACAACACCGCGGTCATGCTGGATGGGGATTATGGAACTTGCTGTCCCACATATCTAGAAGGTGCCAAGTTGGGGAAGGATAGCTTGTATTATTCACAAATAGACAGGTTTTACCTCTATGGACAATTTAGTGCTATTTTAAACATAACTTTTTCAGCATATAGTTAGCCCTCGACATTTGTGAGTTTAATTTTCATGGATTTGATTATTTGTGAGCTTCTCCAACCACTCCCCCCCCCCCCCCGCCCGCAACAACTCAGGCACTTCTCTTCCGGGAGGAACTTTCCCTCTCCCATCAGGCTGCACAGCAATGAAAACAATTTAAACCTCCATTTTAAAAGATGAAATGCCTGTTACAAAGTAATTAATAAAAAAATAGATCCTTTTAAAAAAATGCTCCGATCTTAGGGTTAGATTAGACGGCCCTTGTGGTCCCTTCCACCTCAATGATTCTATGACTACAACTCCCATCAGCGCCCCTTCCAGTAGCCTTCAGATTCTGGGATTTGCAGTCCCTCCAAAGAAAAGCATGTTCCTGAGCTTTGCTTCCTCCGAGCGAGCCGTGACTCACCAGTAAGGCCTCTGCTGGGAGAAGGAAGGTGGCCAGTGGAAGAAAGGAGGGTGAATTTCCTCGCCGAGTGCTGGGCAGGTGCTTGGAAAGGAAGATCGTGTTCTCACGAACCATACGCTCCGTAGGGTTTGGAGAGCGATCTCACAACAAACCCACGAGGCTCCTCCTTTCTTAATAATTCCATTTTAGGACCAAGGGTCATTTTGGGAAGCGGGAGGGAGGGGATCTCGAAAAAGCCTTAATCACTCCCCTTTTTTATTTCTTTTTAACAAGACAGTCTCTACAAAAGCACTCCGGTGTGCCAAGGACAAGATCACAGCCATTGATCGCATCCAAAGACCCGAGAGAGACAGCTTTGATCCTGGCCTTTCAGAAAGCTCCTGGAACATTCCTATGGGGTCTCCTCTTGCGCTTTTTATAAAAAATAATAAAATCAAATTCACCTCCACCCGTCTGTCTTCTGGACACTTTGACACACACACACACACACCCCCGCACGCACACACATGCAAGCACGTGGTTGCCCCACTTCCCAGATGGAACTGGAGTAGGCTGGCAAATTTAAGATTCATCTCAAAACACTGGAGAGAGATTACAAAAGCTGGCAGGAGAAAGTGGGGAGAGAATCAAGCGAAAGGAGAGAGAATGAAATGGAGGAAGGCATTCCCATTGCTCTGCCGGTCTTTGTTTTCTTGGTTTTCTAGTGTTTCAGGCTCATCTCTTTGAAATGCACAGGAGAGACAGAGAGGCCCAAAGCCTCAGTTCTGTCCAGCTGGCCAGACCTTCTGACCCGGACATTGCCCACGCCCTCCGTGAGGGAGTTGGTCCTGAGCATACACCACTGGGGGAAACTCTGCACATGCTCAATGACTCTCTCCTTCCCATGTTCCAGAGCCAAACCCCGGGGGAAGGTGCATTTAAAACTAGGTCTCATGGCTGAAGGCTCCCATGGTACGCTATCTCTGTAACAATGGAGATGCATTTTGCACATGCCAAGTGTCACTCTCTTTTGTATCTTCCAGAGCCAAGCTTTGGTGTGTAGGGTTGTTTTTTTAAACTAGCTCTGAGAGCCAAGCACTTGCAAACCCTCACCGGGTTATAGGAACATTGTAACAAAGCAGAAGCACTCTGCACATGCCCAAATGCACACACATTTTTAATAAATGTCTCAAGGGTTAAGCCTTTCACACCTCCTTGCTTCTTCCTCTGCTCACCCATCTCCTTTTGAGTCTCAGTGTCTCCTTTAGGTTTTCAAATTACAACCCCCCGCAGCTGTTCTCCTTTTCTTCCTCCCCTCTTTTTTTAAGCCAGAGGCAATTTTGCAAGATGGATTTCTTTTTGCTGAGAAAAAAACAGGACAGGTGCCTGAAAGGCTAGTTCCCTTTTTAAAACCCATGTCACACCCACCCAGCCGGGTCCTCCACCCAAAAATCCCAAAAGAATTGGGGATGTCTATGGCTCAGCCCATCCCTCTGCTACATGTGCCTTCAAGTCACCTGTCGACTTCCAGAAACCCCACGATTTTTTTTCTCAGGGTTGTCTTAGGCCAGGAATCCTCAGAAGCGGTTTCCCCAGTTCCTTCCTCTGAAATGCCACCTACCACATCTGGGATTCCTTGGCGGTCTCCCATCCAAGTACTAACCAAGGTTGACCCTGCTTAGCATCCAAGACCAGACGGAATCTGGTGCCTTTAGGACGCCCCGACCCCCGAAAAGCACCCTACCTTGTTCCACAGCTCTGGAAACCCATCGGAGGCTTTCAATCCCGCTCGGCCTGCCGTCCCGTTCCTCCTCCCGGAGCAGCCCCGCCGCCCATGCTTCTGCGACGTCCGAGTCCCTCCGACGGATCCCGCGGCTACCATAGGGCGGCGGCGGGCCGGTGGTCAGGTTCCGGCAGTGCCAGTAGAGAGAGGTCGGCCGGGCCCATCGAAAGGTACGAATTCGCCAGCGGGCTACAGAGAGCCTCGTCCCCACCGCCAAAAAAAAGAAGGTGGGAGGGGGGGTCTCTTTGCACACCGGCAAAGCCAACCGACTCGCCCTCGGGCCAAGCAGCTGCCAGGATAAAAGGAGAGGGGGGTGGCGAAGACGCCCCTCACCCGCGCAGCGGCATCCTGGCCGGGCGTTGCGCGAGCGCAAACAAATAAGAAAAAATACCCCTCTCAGAATCCGACGAGATGCCTGGAATCCGAGCCAGCCGACAGAGCCAGAAGACGAGTGGGGAGGGCGGGGGTCTTTCTTCTACGTTTCCTTTGCGCGTAGAGAGGGAGAGACTGAAGCCCAGGGCGTGGAAAAACCTGCAAAACCGGCGAGAACAATACTAGGAGGGGTCCTTTGGCAAGGTGGCGGCGGGGACGGCGAGAGCCGCGGGCATTCCCCGACCCCTTTTGTGCCCTTTTGGGGGAGGAGAGGAGCAGAGGGTCCCCGCCCGCTTCTTCCACGATAGGGAGGGGGACTCCGGAGGCACGGAGAGGCGAGAAGGCGCCGGGCGGCGGAGGAAGAGCCGGCTCTCCGCCCAGGAGAAATCCCTCTCTCCTTCCTCTCAGTCCGTGGGAGGGGGCGAGGAAAGGGTTAAGGGCGCCCCCTCCAGCACACCCCCCCCCACGCCCCCGGGGCGCGTGCCCCGCCGCCCTTCGCGCCCCCGGCTCCAAGCCCAGCCTCGGCTGTCCTTGCGCCTCCTTCCCCGCTGCGCCTCGACCCGCAGAAAAGGCGAAGGAGGGCGGCCAGGCAGCGGACTCGTCACCGCCGGTCCTCGCCGGCCGGGGAGGCAGAGGCCGGCCTTCGCGGGCGGAGAGGCCGCCGGTCCTCCTCCCCCTCCTCGTCCTCCCTCCTTCGCCGGTTTGGCGGCGGCGGCGGCGGCGGCTGGCGAAGGGAGGCGCCCGGGCAGGGGGATGGGCAGCCGACGCCCACGGTGGGCATCCCAGGCGCCCGGAGCCGGCGGAGGGACCCCGGGGGCCTCTGCCTTCAGGGCCCCCCTCGCCTCCCCGAGTGAGGGTGCGGGGGGGCAGGGGCTTTGGGTCCGGAGAGATGCCCCGCGGAAGAGGCGCGCGCTCTCCGGGGCTCCCGAGCCAGACAGAGGGGCCAGGAGACGGGGACCCCCGGGCCAGGGGGGGCAGAAATCACAGATCTTCGAAGCTGGGTCGGTTCCTTGTCCTCTTAGGCTAGCGATGCCGGCTCGGACCGGCAGCCGCGGCTCCGAGGCAGAATCCCCTCCCGGCCCGAGGGGGCAACGCCGGATTCCGGGCGGGGGCCTGCGCGCCGCGAAGCAGAGCCTCTCCCCGAGAGCTGCCGGGGTCCCTCTCGACGTCCTGCCGACACGGGCTGGCAGCGGCGGCTTCCCCGGGGATCCGAGGCCGCCGGGCGGGAAGGCGCCGCGCGCGAGCGAGAGGCGCCCGACCCGAACGCCCCCAAAGCCCGCTCGCAGCCAGGCGGAGGCGGACGGGCGGCGCCGGCTGCTGGGCCCCAGACGCGGGCGAGGATGCTCGGCCGGGAGCGGTGCCGCCTCGGGCTGGGTTTGGCTCCGAGCGGAGGTCGCCTTCTCTCCGGCTCCCGGGCCGGTGGCGGAACCGGAGGGAGGGAGCCGGAGCCGGAGCCGGAGCCGGGATGCAGCAGCAGCAGCGCCGAGGCCGCCTTCGCTCCTTCCCAGCTGGGCAGCAAAGGGGGAGGCTCCTCGGCTCATGAATATGCAAAGAGGGGGAGGGGAGCGGGCAGGCCACGCCCCGCGGGATCTTAAAGCCGTCCAGCCCTTGGCGCCTTCCAGGGTCGAGGATGGTGACTCGTGGCGGCCTCTAATTTGAATTCTGCGCTCTTTCTCCGGCTCACGAGCGCGCCGTTTCCACGGCCGGCTTTTTAAGGACATCGTCCGCTGGGGCGCGTGGCCGGCTGGGGGTCTGCTGAATTGCATAGACTCTTAGAGCTGAAGGCGATCCCAAACGCCAAAGTCTCCCCCCGCCCCATTCAGGAATACACAAGTGAAGAGCTAAAGAATTTAGAGAGGAACTTTAAAAAAAAATATTAAAGACTTTAAACTGCTAAAGACTTTAGCGGGGGTAAGGTGAGCAAAGAGAGGCAGGATATGCATGTGTGTGTATAGGTGTCTTTGAATTATCTGTCCAGTTATGAATTTCACAGGGAATCCTCATTGCCTTCCTCTGAAACAGAACCCCTACAGCACCAGGTATTCCTTGGCGATTCCCTACTCAAGTACTAACCAGGCCTGACCCTGCTTAGTTTCCAAGATCAGACAGAATCTGGTGCTTCTAGTCCACTAGGAACAGGATAGATGGGTAGATACAGAGATAGAGAGATAGATATAGAGGTGTATGAAATGACACCCTATGTTGAGAAAGCATATGGGGAGATGTTCCTCCCCTTTCATAACTCCACAACCCAGCAAGGCAGAAGTCCAGGGAATTCAAGGCACAGAAAAAGAAAGGTCTTGTCACATAGTTCAGCAGTAGACCTTCTGCTGGACTACATTTCTTCATCACCAGAACAGAGAAACATTAAAAGAGCAATTTTGGAAGGACCTTTTTCTCCTTCCAATGGCAAAACGTTTCAGCTTTCAAACACTGCCGAGGAGAATCATGCAGAGGCGGAGCACATACCCCCAGGAGACAGAAGATCAGAGGTCAATGGCGTCTCCGGTTTAAAAGATCTCAGGGGAGGCAGGTCTGAGAATGGCTGCAGACAGTCACGGGAGAGATTTGGAGCACGAGAGGGCCAGATATCGTAATTGCAACAGGACGGATCTTGGCTTCCCACGCATTTGCTTCAGTGCCCCAGGAAAGCAGGAGTATCAGAACTGTAATCCAAAAAGCAACTTTTCCTAACACCACATCAAATAGATTTCAACAGAGCTCTTCTATGAAGCATAAAATCAAAGAACTGGAAGCACAGAGTCAGAAGAGACCCCGAGGGCAATCCAGTCCAGTCCCATTCTGCCAGGCAGGGAGACCCGATCAAAGCACTCCCAACAAACAGATGGCCGTCCGGCCTCTGTTCAAAGACCTCCAAAGGAGGTGCTCCTCCCTAAACTGCGAACCCCAGGATTAGGATGTTGAAAGTGGAATAATAGCACTATAACAGTTTAGTGCAGAAATGGCCATAGTCCAATGCTCAGACCTCTACACCTGCAACTACAGAAGGGGTGAAATGGGGGCATTGGCCTCCAAATATGAATTCTGCCCCCGCTGATGAAATGTTTTGCATTCCTACCCTTTCATAGTGTGAAAATCATTCACACCTACAACTCTTTGTTTTGCGAATGCTATCGGTCATAGCCGTAGGCCATCACAATTTTGTATGTGAACATAAAATACATATAGAAAGCAGTCTACAAAATTTAACTTAGCGTGTCATTTACATTCCCCAGACTGGTTTACGGCACCCCTAAGGCAATCCTTTCTCCGCAAAATGTCTTCAGAAGGGATTTGCCTTTGCCTTCCGTGGAGACTGAGAGAGGGTGGGACTTGGCCAAAACCTCCTTGTGGGTTTCCACAGGCAACAGGGACTCTGGTTTCCCAAAGTTCTAGTCCAGCCCTCAAACCACTATGCTATCCAGTCCCCAATATTATTACCCTAATTTGGGGCTTTCTTGGCAAGATTCTCCCAAAGGAGGTTTGCTTTTACCTTCTTCTAAGGCTGCTGACAATGTGGGAGTCTCTCCACATCACCTAATGGATTTCCATGACCTCCAGGAAATCCTGCACCATCCTGGCTCACAAACATCTTCCAAATGAACACTGTACAGGTTTTCTTTTTTCTTCTTTTTTAAATTTATTGATCTTTTAATTTCAACAACACACAATGTACTGGTAAAAAACAAATTACTAATACCAAATACAATAACTATTAGACCATCCTTAAAGTGAGTAAGAATACCAATACCAATAAATATGTGTATAAATAAATAATTTGCTAAACTTTCTAGATCTATCTATCTATCTGTGTGTGTGTGTGTGTGTGTACATATAAAATATATATAAAAATATATATGTGTATACACAATGTGAGGATGTAGGCTAATGAATGATTGTTATACCTAAATGTGTCTATGACTATAATTAACACCATTTCTGCACTAGACTGTTATAGCACTACGATTCCACTTTCAACATCCTATGGAATCCTGGGGTTTGCAGGTTAGGGAGGGACCTGGCCAAGTGGGGACTTGAAACCTTGTTCCCCACGCCAAATGTTTGTCCCTTGCTGACACCATGGCAGCACAGTGGCTCTCACTTGCAAACAATCCTCAGCCAGAATATATCCACTGAAGTTCTCTTCTCTTCTTTCCGGAGTGAAAGAGCGTGGCCATAGCTGTAACCCAGTTTTGGGCAGGTTTGGGAAACTCAGCATTTCCAGCCAAGGATTAGGCCTGGCTGCCTGGCTCAGCAAAGATATTAATAGAGCTTCTCTTTTTTTGCACGTTTTCTGCCCAAAGCTGTTCGTAGCACAGAAATGTGAAAATCAGAACAAAGAGCTCTGTGTAACTCAAAAGACCGCTATCCTAATACAACAGGAGTCACAGAAACAAATATTTTTCTGCAGTGTTCTCTCTGCATTTGCACATCTCAAAGTGTTCCAGGGAATTATTTGGTACAGACATCCAGGCTGAGTGGAAGGGGGTGGTTTAAAAAGTGATTTTGAAAATAAAAACCATGGTCAAGTTTCTACAGATAGCTGGGTGTATTTAGCTTTAGAAAAGAGAAGGTTAAGAAGTGACACAATGGGCATGTTTAAATATTTGGAAGGATGTCATACGGAGGATGGGACAAGCTCGTTTTCTGCTGCTCCAGAAACTAAGTCATGGAGCAATGGCTTCAAACTTAAGGAAAAGAGATTCCACCCAAACATTAGGAAAACTTTCCTGATGGTAAGAGCTGTTCAACAGTGGAATGTCTGCCGGCGTGTGGTGGAGTCTCCATCTTTGGAGGCTTTAAGCGGAGGCTGGATTGCCATCTGTCCGGAATAATTTGATTGTGTCTTCTTGCATGGCAGAATGGGGTTGGACTGGATTTGGCCCTTAGGCTCTCTTCCAGCTCTACGATTCTAAGGACACGTATGAAGATACAAGTCCAAAGTAAAAATGCCAGTCCATGTTTTCTATGCAACCTTCCCCCCATACACACACATTCTTACGGGCAGAGAAACCACATGGATGATTTCTGTGCAGAACTGTTTCCCCAGAACACTTCAGGATGTGTGGTTACCAGGGAAAAATAACTGCACAAAGCTCTCACTGTTGTGTTATTCTTCCTGACAGGTTTTCTCAGAGGGGAAATGAATAACAACGGATATTCTTTCCATCTCCAGTCATGGTCCAATGAAAACATCAACCTAGTGTGTGGCAGCTGAGAATCCCACACTGGGGATCATTAGGAAAGGGACTGAAACATAAAAGTTCCAATATTGCAACTTGTTGTGATGCACCATGAAGCCACCCAAGCTTTGACAGTCCTACGAAGGACAGACCACGGAATTGTAGAGTTGGGAGGAACCTCAAGGGCCATTTAGCCCAACCCTCTGCTATGCAAAAATACACCACTAAAGCACTCCAAGAGATGGCCATCCAACCTCTGCTCAAAGGAGATGAAAGGAGGAGAACTTACCACTCTCCAAGGCAGGCTGTGCCACTGCTGAATGGCTCTTACCTTCCAGAAGTTCCTCCTAACATTTGCTAACAGTCCTGGTCAGGTCTTGCAGACTCAGGGTTGTGTTTTCACTGATGGAGTCCATCAACTGGTACTGCATTCTTCCCCCTTTCCTACTGCCTTTTCCTTTCTCCAGCATTATCACTTCTCCAGTAAGTCATGTCCCATCATGATCTGTCCAAAGTGTAATAGTCTCAGTTTTGTCATTTTGGCTCCTTATGAGAGTTCAGGCCTGATTTATCTATTGTTGTTGTGTGCCTTTGAGTCCTTTCCAACTTATGTGACCTAAGGTGAACCTATCATGGGGTTTTCTGGGGCTGAGAGTGTGTGACACACCTAAGGTGGGTTTGTACCACTATTACCATGCTGACTGTCATTGGTCTTTTTGGAACTGTATGGTCTCCAGAGAGCCAGTGTGGTGCAGTTTGAATGTTGGACTATGATTCTGGAGAGCACGGTTTGAATCCCTGCTCAACCCTGGAAACCCACTAGGTGACTTTGGGAAAGTCACATACTCTCAGCCTCAGGGGAAGGCCAGGGAAACCCCCCTCTGAACAGATCTTGCCAAGGAAACCCTGTGACAGGTTCGTCTTAAGGTTGCCATAAGTGAGAAATAACTTGGAGGCACATAAAAACAATTGTATTCACAGATCTCTCATCCAGAAGCACATTTTGATTCTATTCCTGTCAGTTTTCTTCACTGTCCAGCTTTCACCACCATAAACAGAAAACTATGGGCTGTCCCTATGTACCAGGAGTAGCCAGAGGCTCTTATGTTGGTGATACGGTGAATCCACTTTTGGTTTTATAGCATATTTGAAAGGAGCTATCCTGCGTACTGAATCTGTTTTGGAGAGAGGGTTCGGCACTTTGGAGAGTTCCTTTAAGAGTAGTGAATAAAATCCAAAGCAGTTTCACTGCGCCGTAGAATAAAAAAGGAAGATAGAGAGAGGCTCTAATGTGCTCACAATCCTCCTCTCCCCACTAGATTTCCATGATCAAATGGCCAATCATTTCCTCCAGTAGCAGATGGGTCACTGAAGAAAGGGATTCTTGAAAGCTGGAAGTCTGAAGACTACACTTTGAGGTTTTCTGGAGTTCCAACCAAAGCAGTTCCTAGAAATAATGCGAGCCTTTTTGACGCAGGCTAGCATTTCAACACTAGCAGGCGTGTTCCAGTTTCCTCTCCAAATAACAAATTAAAATTCTTCCACGTTGTTATCGACATATGCTTCCAGAAAAACAGCCAGTCCACCAACCCCGAGCATTTTCTCTCGCTTTGGAAAGGAAATGCATTTTTCCCTCCCCAAAAAATAAGAAGAAGATGCGTACGCTTGCCATGCAGATGTGGGAATGAGAGACTGCACCCCCAAATGCCTTCCAGATGCAAATGCAATAGCAGGCTTATCCTGGAAATGGCAAAGATTAAAAAGGAAATTTCCATGCAGGAAAGCACACATGCATATATACACCATGCCAAGCATGTGAGGGTGTCTGAGTTGTCATTTTTAAAGCAGCAGCTTTGCCAGTCCCCAGGCATTAGGTGCAGCCTTTTGACAGTTGCATTTTCTAACATCCACACCCTGGGTTCCACCACAGCCACCATTAAGAGATATACAGTGATGTCCAAGGTATAATATTGGGGCTGCACAATGCATCTCGCAATATGCATAGTTACACCTTTTCATAAGTGTCATCCTCTGATATTCTACATTAGCTGCTTAGTCCACTGAGGATTTTAGTACAAACTGAAAAGGAGTGAGTCTGAAGTGTGCAATCTGCTCTCCAAGTATGTTCAGCACCTTGGAGAGCACATCTGCTACCAGTTATGCATCCCTTGTCTGAAATGCTTGGACTCTGGACTGGGGAGGGGTGTTGGATTTTGCAATATCTGTATTTGCATATACATAAAATACAGCATAGAATCATAGAATCATAGAAATGTAGAGTTGGAAGAGACCACGCGGGCCATGCAGTCCAACCCCCTGCCATGCAGGAACACCCTCAAAGCACTCCCGACAGATGGCCATCCAGCCTCTGCTTAAAAACCTCCAAAGAAGGAGACTCCACCACACTCCGAGGCAGCCGATTCCACTGCCGGACAGCCCTGACCGTCAGGAAGTTCTTCCTGAGGTTCAGGTGGAATCTCCTTTCCTGCAGCTTGAATCCATTGCTCCTTGTCCTGGTCTCTGGAGCAGCAGAAAACAAGTCCTCTCCTTCCTCTACATGGCATCCCTTCAAATATTTAAACATGGCTATCCTGTCCCCTCTTAACCTTCTTTTCTGCAGACTAAACATTACCCAGCTCTCTAAGTCCGTCCTCATAGGGCATGGCTTCCAGGCCTCTCACCATTTTGGTCGCCCTCCTCTGGACCTGCTCCAGAGTATGGTATATGTTATAGGAGATCTCTGGAGCACCACAGCCATAACTTTGTGCCAAGCACTTTGCTTGGATTTCCACCATTTCACAGATCCTCATGGCTCTCCCCAGCCTCGATCTCTCTTCAGCCTTGTGTCTCAGTACTCGTGTTGTATATGAGATGTGAGGCCAGAGAGAGACTGGGGATCTCAGAGATGAGCGAGCAGGAGTGTTGCCATCACCTCCTAAAGGCGGAAGCAGGTGGCTGGCGACAAAAAGTTTTGAGTTCGGGAGCTTTTTGGATTTTGGGATAAGGGATCCTCAACCTGTACTGAAACCTGAAGTAAGCCATCCTGCTAATATGGTAGCCACCAGTCCACTTCTGGCCTGTAAGAGAGGAAGCTTGGCTTCTATGCCAGCACTCGCTCGTGGAAAGAAAGAAGGAAAGCGCACAAGAGTCGGGAACCGGTGTTCCGAGGCACGGTGCGTCCTTCCACTACCTCGTCTCAGTCCCAGCTCTGTCCGGCGTGCTTCAAGGCAACTGGCAAAGCTATTACTTCTCCTGCAGCTTATTAATCAGACACGCTTTTATACACCAATAAACCCTCGGAGTCAGACGTCCTCTCCGCCCAGGCCTGGACACACGTACGCGCTCGCAATGCGCCACATTTCCCAGACAGCCCATCTCGCTGTGCTCGCGCGCCTCACGTTGGAGCCTGGGTTATTAATCCCACACACTGCTGCCTCCTCTCCCATAGGCCATCTTGGTGCAGCTGCCGATATTAAATTGGGAGGGGGAGAGGGCAGGGGGGGAACAACGGTCCCTGTAGAACTTGGCAATTATTCCTCACTTAGGAAAGGGACGGGGAGGAGGGGAGGAGCAGGCAGGGAGCAGAAGGGACCCGGAGAAGGAAAAGAAAGAGTGTTCAGCCGCGGATCCAACCCCACCCTGAGCTTGAAAAAGTGACCCTTTTTTTGGACAATGGGCTGGGCTGTTCTGGGAGATGTAGTCACAGACAGCTAGGGCCACACACTGGCTGGGGGACTCTGGGTGTTGTAGTCCAAAAAAAGTCACTTTTCCTCTCTCTCGTCATGATGATGCGTCCAATGCTATGGCAGGCCCATTAATTGCGTTTATTTTCAAACATTTTTTCTTCTTCTTTCCAACTTCTGTTATCACTGTTATTCTTGTTGGCGTCATTTTCCATTTTTTTTAAAAAAATTTCATTGTTATGTAATGAAACTACAAGTCAGGCAGTACACTATGCCATGAACAGGAAAGTGCAAAGCTACACATTAACAAGGATCAAAAGGAAAACAAACTGAGCAAAACCAACGTTAAAGGACAAAGGGGAGCTCCAACGTCCTTGCAGCTTGCAATAGGCAATAACAGATTTGTATTTTAGCAGGTTGTTTTCATTGCTTGTCGACGTCTTTGTCTTCTGGAAACATTATGAATAAAACACCTGGTTGTCAACAGCCCTACTCAGGTCTTGCAAACTCAGAGTAGCTGGGCTTCCTACATCCACTTTTTCCAGTTTTATCATCTCTGACAAATCATGTCTTTTCATGACATGTCCAATATCTGACAGTCTCAGTTAAGTCATTTCAGCTACTAGTGAGAGTTTGGGCTTGATTTGCTCTTAGATCCATTTCCATATAGCCATATTCCCAATTCCTGTTGTTGTTGTTATTACCTGCCATCAAACGAACTTTGACTTACGGTGACCCTACAAACAAGAGACTTCCCAACAGCCCTGTCATTTGCAGCAAAACAGGGCAGTCCTGGCTTCCTTGAGTGAATCAATCCACCTGTAATGCGCTCTCCTTCTTTTCTTGCTGCCTTTTCCCAGCCGTATCATCTTTTCCAATGACTCACGTCATTTCATGAAGTCTCCAAAATGTGGTTATCATTTCTACTGTCGCCTTTCTATTTATCTCACACCTTTTTCTCTGGGACCCAAGACAGCCCATGCAAGCTAAAAGAGATACAGATAAACGCTCACATCACTGAAAACATAACACTAGTTAAACTCTAATTAAACTATCGATAGAATTAAAAGCAATTTAAAAGCACATCAATGGAAAACAGACAAATATAGGCAAGATAGCACATTACCGAAAGCTCTTTCACCGTAAGCAGACAATTTCTGAAAGCCTGTTGGAAGAAAGTCTTCACCAGTTTCCAGAAGGACACTATGGAGAGAGCAGTCCAGGCTTCCTCGGAAAGGAGTTTCAAAGCCTGGGAGGAGCCACCAAGAAGGTCTTTTCTCCCATGTTCCCGTTAGATATTCCCATGTTGAGTGTAACTCCCAGAATCCATACCCTCCAACCTTTCAGAGGAGGGTGACCAAAATGATGAGGGGTCTGGAAGCCATGCCTTATGAGGACAGACTTAGAGAGCTGGGGATGTTTAGTCTGCAGAAGAGAAGGTTAAGAGGGGACATGAGAGCCATGTTTAAATATTTGAAGGGATGCCATGTAGAGGAGGGAGAGGGCTTGTTTTCTGCCGCTCCAGAGACCAGGACAAGGAGCAACGGATTCAAGTTGCAGGAAAGGAGAGTCCACCTGAACCTCAGAAAGAACTTCCTGATGGTCAGATCTGTCTGGCAGTGGAAGATGCTGCCTCGGAGTGTGGTGGAGTCTCCTTCTTTGGAGGTTTTTAAGCAGAGGCTGGATGGACATCTGTCGGGAGTGCTTCGAGGGTATTCCTGCATGGCAGGGGGTTGGACTGGATGGCCCGTGTGGTCTCTTCCAACTCTACGTTTCTATGATTCTATGATTCATAGATGAAAACCAGGACACGTGTGCCAAGCAACGTCAGAGAAAGGCCAAGAAGACAAAAGTTATGAATGATGAAGAACAGACAACCAGGGGACGCTGCAGCAGTTGGCTATTGCCTGAGCCTACTGGAAAGGGCAAGAGGATAAGATGCATATGTGAAATCTATAAAATAAATACATTAATCGATCCCAGTTTGCACAGATGGCATGGCTGATAACTACTGGGGGAAAAACATTCAAATCAAGGGCATCACAGCCCATGAGGTGAAGCGACACTAAGGTCTGTCATCCTTCACGCCTTATCACCCATTGCAGGTTGCAACCAAAAGTAACAACAGGTTGCAATGCAGAGTTCAGGAAAGTTCTTTTGGAAGACTAGAACTCCCAGAACCTCCCAGCCAACCCCGGGCAATTCTGCGAATCAAGGCCGCCCCCCTGCTGTCCACGTAACTTTCTTGAGTTCTTGGAAAGTTGCATCCAAAAAAGAAATGATTCTTCTTTTTTTTTTCCTGATGGATTTGAAAACATTCAAGGAAGCCTCTGGCATTTTGAAGACAAAACCCGACAGGGGAAAGACATGTGCTGCACGCCACTCAAAGAGGAGGAAAAGGGAAAAAAGGAAAAATCAACATCTGCCTAATCCCCGAATCTCTTCCCCAATGCAAGCTGGCCTAGAAACCGACCCAAGATTTCTCTCTTTCTGTTTCTCAATCTTTCCCTGGAGTTCTCCTGAAAGAAGAAGGCAAACAGTCTCAGGCCATTTCCGCAGGAGACTGTTATAGCGCTATGATTCCGCTTTCAACCTCCTATGGAATCCTGGGGTTTGCAGTTTCGGGAGGGGCCGGCCGGCCCCTCCCGAAACTGCAAACCCCAGGATTCCATAGGAGGTTGAAAGCGGAATCATAGCGCTATAACAGTCTCCTGCGGAAATGGTCTTAGACTGCAACCACAGTGGTAATCCCGTGCTCTTTGCTCTCAATCTGATAGGGAAGAAACAATTAACACTTCATTACGGACTCATCAGACTCGGGAGAAGATTAAACACCCCAGGGATTCCGGGTCTTGTTGCTACAAAGATGAATTGGGGGGGATGGAAGGGAGGTACAAAGATGAGAACAACCAGGGTCCCAGGTCAGACCCAGACCTCAGGGCCCGGCCAATCTTCTCCAAGTCTGTGGGAAGGAATCTCAGAGGGAGACCGCTGCCCTGAAATGAAAGATTTTTGTTTTAATTGCATGCCGCAGGACCCCGTTTTTGCAAGCTGCTTGGCGCGGCCGTTGCAGCCTCTCCAAAGACTTCACTCGGAATTCATGATCACAGTCACGAATGCATAACCCGGAGTAACCTAGATAAGCCAGTTAAGGCAGAGGCAAAGCCATTGTCTCAGTTCGAACCCCTGGCGACAGAACGGAATTTCTTGATGAGTTGCAACTCAGCTGTCTTTCCGTCTTTGTCTCTCTCTGTGCGTCTTTCTCTCCCTCTAATCTTCTTTGGAAGTGTCTTTGTTGTGCCCCGATGGCTACTGTCACATCGGTGACAGAGCACATTTTCTGTCCCAGTGGTTTCCAACCTGTGGTCCTTCAGATATCTAGGACTCCAGCTTCCAGGCATCTCAGCCAACCTGGCTAGTGGGAAAAAAAATGGGAGATGCGCTCCAGAAGATCTGGAGGGCCAAAAAATTCAGGCCCACCAATCCAGACAACACAGTTACAGCTGTTTGATACCCCCTGTCATTGCTCTGTCTCATGCAATTCTGGGATATGTAGCTTGGTGGCAGGAGAATTCTCCACTAGAGTATTGTAGTCCACCCCCCTGTACCTTAGAATGCTCTAGCAGAGATGTTTAAGTACCTTCACCAAACCACAAATCCCAGGACTTCCTAGGTCAGAGCTACAGAATGCCCTAGCAGAGATTTATAAGCACTTCACACAACTCCAAATCCCACGATTCCTTAGGATGAAGTTATAAAACACTCTAGCAGAGATTTGTAAGTACTTCACCAAACTACGAACCCCAGGATTCCTTAGACTAGAGCTACAGAATGCTCTTGCAGGGATTTCTAAGTTATCTTCACCGACCTACAAATCACAAGAGTTCTTACAATGGAACTCCAGAATGCTCTAGCAGAGATTTCAAAGTCTTCCTCCAAACTACACGTCCCAGGACTTTCTAGGATGGAACTACAGAATGTTCTATATCTAAATACTTCAGCAGATTTCAAATCCCACTATTCCTTAGAATGCAGCCATGGCAGTTCAAGGAATCTCAAATTGCTATAACTATGTAGTTTCTCTTTATGCTCAGAGAATCCCAGAGAGGCTGAAATGTTCCCCTGCTGAGACACATATACAAAAATAGATAAATAGAAATAAATTCCACATTAGAAACGGATATATACATATCCGTTTCTAATGTGGGATTTGTATCTGTCCCTCCACAAAGACAGTGTGCTCCCTCCACTTCCTCTAGAACCCACGCAACCTCCGAAATAACTTCTTGTTTATTCATTTGCCCCAGACATTTGTACCAAAATAATGAATAATCTGCTTTATTCACCCCAAGGCTTCCAAACGGGCCTTGTTTTGTATACGTTTTCTAAAGTCGATTAAGAGGGGAGAACCAAATCCATCTTTCTTCCTCCACCCCCGGCACCCTCTTATTTAATGCATACTGTAGAGCCGTTTCTATTCATTCATTTATAAGCCTCACATTTCTGATATTTTTTAAAAAATGCCAAAAGCAGCAAAACAACATTGAGAAGCCAATCAATCAAGGGGGGAGAAAAGGGATTGCAAACTGGCAGCGGCGGGTGGAAAGTCGGGCAAGGGGATCGATCAGCCATTTGCAGAAAAGCATCGCCCTCCTTGGGTATCCCTGCAGCTCCTTTCAGGCTCACCCCGCTGTTGGGGAAAGGAAAGTTCCTCCTTTGAAAACTACAACTTCTTACACAGTACTATAGATGGCATCTTCCATATGGCAAGCTGCCTTAGGTCCCCTGTTGGAAAAAAGACGGAGAAATTAATCATTAATTAATTAAGCAAGCCAGCTAGTACTTTTCAAGTACTCTGTTGTTATTGTGTGCCTTCTTATGGACTTATGGAGACTCCAAGGCAAACTTACCATGGTGGGGGTTTTTTTTGTGGCTGAGAGTGTGTGACCAAGGTTGCCCAGTGGGCTTCCACGGCTGAGCAGGGAATCCCCAGGCTGGGGGATTCTGGGCTTTGTTATGCAAAACCAAACTTCTCTCTCATTTCCAAGCTCTGGTGTGTTGGCTAACTCTTTGGAAGAAGAGATTTCAGCCTCCCTCAGCCTGGCACAGAAAGTGCCCGTCCTCTATACGGGGTGGCAGCTTTGCCCCAAAAAAGTTACCCAAACTGTCCCAAACAAGGAAAGGAAAGAAAGGAAAGGAGGAAATTGCATTACAGCTGAGATATGCCCCAAAGCCCGAACTCACTGACAGAATTCGGACTGCAGTCGCAATTAAATGTCTATTATCTTAGGTTCTGGGAGGAGAGTGATACCCAGTGGTTAGAGCAAAGTCCCGCTTAAGCCATATCTTCCGGTTCCAGTAGCTGAGCTATATTTGCTCGCCTCCCTCTCTTCCCGCCGCGTACACGTGTTCTGTCTCTTTACATTACCGCAGATCCAATCAGCCCCAACTCCACTAATTTCCTCCTCCTCCTTTTTTTTTCCTTCCTTTTTGGCATGCCTATTTGCATATAGATTGAATTCTGCGCCTCCCACGAAGTCCGGCTCTTGACAGAGCGAGCCAGACCCCGGCTTGTCAAGTCACAAAGAACAGGCAGCCTCATTAGCAAGCGCTTACCCCACAGCGGCCGTGGGGGGCGACGCGGCAGCCGCAGTAGTGACAGAACGCTCTATTAAACACGCGCGGGGGAAGAAGGCGGACTAATTCGCACTCGGGACCCTTGGAGCCTTGCACCCTCGTCACTCATACGCGTGCGAGCATCCTCACGTGCCGAGCGGGCGAGCGGGGAAACCCCAAACGAGGGACTGCTGGATTCCAGATGAGGACCGTGGCGAGTCCGTTCCGAGTTTTACTCTGAACTTTAAATCAGTTATCTCAGCTGCTGAGCCTTCTCTCCAAAATAAGCTCAAACTCTGAAACGGGGTGTTGGGGATTTCATTTTATGTATATTTCTTGAGCTATGTTATATTGCTCTTGTCTTTGGCTGGATATGTTGATGTTCTGCCCTTTGGTGAAACGGACATTATAAATAAACAACATCATCATCATCATCATCATCATCATCATCATTATTATTATTAATACTATCATCACCATTGAGAGCTCTTTGGACATTCGGGCTAAAAACCAGAGCAGATTCTCCAGTGTGACAGATCCGCTCCGGACTTCAGTCTGACCTTGAAGAGACCTATCCCTGTCCCTGAAATAAGTTCCCAACTTCAGACAGCTCCTTTGCCCTTAAGACGAAAACCCAGAGTGGACTCACTGTTTCATCCATCACACAACCCCTCCTCGAAACAAAATCGAGCCCCGGTTAATGGCCGGAGGGTGGGGTCTTTCTGCCATTCCCTCAGTCCTCCCTCTGGTCCTCCACTCCAGGCCCACACGTTACCTCCAACGGTCACGAGACGGGAGCTAGTTAAAAAATCACGAGCCGCTTTTAAAATAATGATGAGATTTTAAAATATAATAGCTCACCTCCTCTCTCTCTCTTATTCTGCTTCTCTTCCTACTGGCATGCTAACCTTTAAGAGGGGAGGCGAAGCCGGCCTGCAGTTCAAGGTTTATTTGTACTTTTTTGGCTCCAGGAAGGCAGAATGGGTGGCTGGTGGCTGGGGACAGACCTCTTTTCATTCTGCAGTCCTGAATTTTAGACATAGCAAAGGGTTCTGTGCTATAAAGATTACCAGTTAACATGCGTGAAAAATGTCCGGGCCACCTGGGGAACAGCTTGGTCGCTACGCTCTTGCGCTAAGCTAGATGGAAGATCCTGGGAAATGTAGTACAAAAACAGGTAACTTTCTCAAATGTGGATGAGTGCCGTGCGGCTAGCTTCTTATCCATCTCCTATTCAGCCTCTTCTAAGGGCACCCCAAATCTACCACTCAGGGCAAAGCTAAACCCATTCTTCTGCTTCTTAAAAGGAGCCAGTTAATTTATTCATCACTCTGATCACCCAGTTTATGACTTACTATTGTAACTTTGCATTACACCCAGAAAGCGAGCACCCCGTTGCGAGTATGGCACTGGAAGATCGAGGGGAGCACTCTCTAGTTCCCCCTAGTGGCCAGATCAGATTTTACATCGTGGAATTCCTGAGCAAAATGCCAAATATATCACAAAGTGACTCTCAGTGGCTCCGATCAGGCAGCACTTTAAAAACCCACCTCTGATCCTCCTCCTCGTCCCCTACCAGCCACTACCCGGCCAGCTAAGGCAGGCTTGCAGCCCGATTTCTCGGCACCACGAACCCTCTTCCAATATCTTCCCACATCCAAGGGAGGAAATGGGCAAGAGAGTGGAAGTATGGGGCCACTACGCTGACCCACCCCCCTTTCCCTGACCCTCCCCACCATGCCTTGGCCCTTTCCCACAGACACATGCACGCATTTTGGCATTTGCAGTTTTCCCACTTTTGCAGGGCTCCCGTGCCCCTAATTCTAGCAAATGTGGAGGGCTGACTCTACTTAACCAAGCAGCTGATACACGATCCAGGCTGTAACGCCTAGATTCACTTAATTTTTATCTTTAGTTGTAAGGGAGGGCTAGACACAGAAAAACTGATAGCGCCCCCATATACAAGTATAGCACAGAGGAAATAAAATATGATACAGAAATGAATTACAGTCAGAGACTGGCACACTTTTGCAGACAACAGTATACAACCATCTGCAATAAAAAAAAAACAATTTCTAGATAAAAGCGCACTGCTAAAACAAGTTAAATACACACAAATGTTATCTACGTACACACTAACATCTCAAGAGAGAAAGAAAAAGCCCAGCCGATTGCTATGCTGTTTACTCTTCACAATCCCTTTCCTATAAACGATAGCGACTGTACAACGTTTTGCCACTTTACACGTAGCCTGAGAGCTCAGATCCGACAACAGGTAATCCACATAGAATGTGCAAGATCTCCCTGGGTAGTTCTGCAGAACTGAGGTAATATTACCCCCTTTAATAATATTTCACAAAGTTTACCAGCCAAATATAAACACTTGAGGCTTTTGGTCTTTGGAGAAAAAAAGACTAAGGCAGGGCGGGGAGGCAGCGGAGTTGAATGGATGGGGAAAGGAGAGGGGGATCCCAAAATAATGAGCGATGAATGGGAAGAAGATGAATAGAAGGAATATTTGACTCTCCGTCTCTCAAGGCAACAGAATTCCGGATCGCGTTACAGAACCGATCAGCAGCCAGGCAGAGAACAGCAGGTGGTATTTCGACAGTTTATTAAGCCTATTGATGTGAGCAGTTTGTGGTATGTATTTCTTGCCTTTTAGTGCTCTCGTTAGTGCTGGCATTTTGTTCTCTTAGAAAAAAAAATTGCAGATCATGTTTGGATTTTTAAAATGACATTTTATGGGCGTATCATCCTCGGATACCAAACGAAGTCTGGCCTGAAAGTATTTTGGGGTGGAGAAAGTAGCCAGAATCTTGTCGGGCACTGGCATCTTTGTAAGTGGACTTACGTCTCCAGGAAACAGAATCGGGCAGTTCCGTAATATCCGTATCCAGTGACAGCCCATCCATCAAGCTTATCGCAGAGCCGCCGCGTGTGTCTATTTTCTGGTACCGAACAAAATTTTGGGTAGACCTAGGGCTGCAGCTCCAGTTCCGGCTCAGAGCTCACCACCTCTCTCGTCACTGTTTTTCTTCCCACCTTCTCTCGATGCCCTCCCTCCAGCCCACCTACCCTCAAAATGAGTCTCGCCCAGTCGGTCCCGTCAAGACAGACTTGCCTCAAGGAGTTCAGGAATAGCACGTGACTCAAGAGGCCGAAAGGATAGACTTGTGCGCCTGGTATATTAGACACACGGACACACACACACACACACACCAGCCTTACAGAAAGCTGGCTGAGTCAGAGACGTGATGCAAGCAGACAGTAGGTTACCAGAGCCCAAGCTTTCAGCTCAAGGCTTGAGGGTCCCTCGGGGAATCGGTCCACTGCAGCTCAGACAGCAGAGTTCGCAGAGGCCAGAAATAACGGGTCCTATTGTTCTTCGAGCCATTTCATACTTATGGCAACCCTAAGGTGAACCTATCATGGGGTTTCCTGAGGCTGAGGGTGTGTGACATGCCCAAAGTCACCCAGTGGGCTTCTGTGACTGATCAGAGAATCCAACTCTGGTCTCCAGCATCTAGAATACCCTAAAGGCACAAGATTCTGTCTGATCTTGCAAGCTAAGCAAGGTCGGGCCTGGTTGGTACTTGGATGGGGGACCGCCAACAACTCCCAGGTGCCGTAGGCTGTATTTCAAGGGAAGGAACTAGCAAAACCACCTCTGAGGATTTCTTGCCTAAGAAAACTCTACGAAATTCATGGGGTCACCATACAAATCGAAGGCAACTTGAAAGCTCAGAGAAACACACACACACAAGGCATTGTTCTCCTGCCCACAATGTAACACCTATTTCATTTTTTAACCTATACTGCTGCAGTATTAGTATTGGTCTCCCTTGCCACCAAGCCAGGAGGAGAAGGAAGCAAGGAGTAATTTTAACAGCTTTCTTTCCGCTCTGAAAAATTCTTCAAAAACTACAGTTTTTGGAGCCTATTTGCAATTTGGGAAGAATTCACACCTGGTTGTTTTTGCACAGAAAAAGAGAATTTTCTGTGTAGAAAATGATAGTTTTGCACAGAAATATTCTTTTTGACACTGAAACAGCTGTTTGCGCTGCAGAAAAAATTCTTTTCTACGCAAGTCAGACACAGGCGAATTTTGCGCAGAATGAGTCACAAACTGCGAAATTTTTGATCAGGTGAGCATTTTTCTCATCAGGGTTTCCCAACACTTGAAAGACATGTTTTTCAACCATTTTGCAAATATTTTCAAATATTCTCTCCACTCCTAGGACAACATGGATGGTTTTTGACTGCAGTTCCCAAAACACCTCACCACCGGCTATGCTAAGCCCAAAGAGAGCTGTACACCAAATACTTCTGGCGGGCTAGAAATGGTCCACCTGTGGCTTAAGAATATACAGTTGTGCAAAGCCCCTGTGTCTGTCCATCGCTGCCTCATCCGCTGCTACTGCAAGGCATATTTTAAAGGGCTGTCTTTGCTCCATTTCGTAGTGGACCACACTCCTTTCTTGCTCAGGTTTTCATATGTGAAACGCTGCCTCTCCGCTTTTGGAGGAACTACATTACCTGCTTGCAAAGCCGCCCCACTCCAAAGGCTGATCCCTCTCTGAGCCCCCTGGATTTCCCCAGGAGACAACAAAGGCTTAACACAAAGACTTGGGGTGGGGGTCAGGGACGGGCAGAGGCTCCATCTGGCCTCACTCACGGTGGGGCTTCCTTACCAGGTGGCGATGAATTAACCATGAGCGTCGCAGCGAGAGAGAGAGAGACACCAGGAGCAGTTCTGCTCTTCCTGGGCAGAAGTTGAACTCCCTCCTGCCTTCCCCCAGATCCTGTCGCTCCCCTCCGACTCCTTTGCTTCTGTCGTTGTATGCCTTCAAGCCCTTTCTGACTCGAAGGAGAACCCACCACGGAATTTTCGTGGCACGATTTGTTCAGAGGCATTTGCCTTTGCCTTCCTCTGAGGCCGAGAGGGCACGATTTGCCCAGGGTCATCCAGGAGGTTTCCATGGCCAAGTGGGGATCCAAAAAGCAACCTTTTCCAAATGCCAAATTAAATAGAGTTCAACAGAGCTCATCTAGGAAGCAGTACCAGAGTTGCCCTAAGCAGGTGAAAAGCATTTCTTTCCACAGAATGGCTCCACTGAGTTCCCTTACACTTGAGTAAAGGGCGGGACAGGAAATCTGTAGGGCAAACTGCCCTTGATCTGGCCTGCTCCAGATGCGACAGACCCACTTCCACATTCGGCCAGGGTTGCGACTACTTGCGGCGTGCCTTTGAGTCATTTCTGGCCCACGGGGTCCCTACTGTGTGTTTTCTTGGCAAGATATCTTCAGAGGGGGTTTGGTCTTGCCCTCCTCTAGGGCTGAGAGAGTGTGCCTCGCTTAAGGTCACGCCGTGGTCTTCCATGGCCAAGCGAGGATTCAGACCTTCGTCTCCAGAGCCACAGTCGTCTTCTTCATCGCTCTGCTTTAAGGGGACTCCAGCATCTTTCTGCAACCCCTGCCCCACGGCATCTCAACTTAAACTCTTCTCTCCCCCCTACAACATTTTTACTAAGACACACACACACTTCCCAACCCCCCTTTGGGCAGGATTTATCTCTGACATTGCACCGCCTTATTAACATCTAATTAATCATCCATTAGCAGTCCCACCGGCTGTCACGGCAGCTCCCATAAATTAAACATTGAGGCGTCGTATATGGCTGTGGCCCTGATCAAACGGCACGGGGCAGCAGGGGGTGGACAGAAGGAGGTCACCTCACCAGAAAAACTAACATTGCTGGATTGGCAGAGCGGAGGAGACAGAAACTGTCGTTTCAAAGAAGGGAAAGCAAGAGGACACAAGAACACAATACCCACACAGCACAACCCCCCAGCTGCTCCACTCAACCCCTAGTTTTCCTTGCCCAATTAGTTAAGGCACCAGCCCATTTTACAGAGTAGGAAAACTGAGACCAAGCTTTGCCCCCCCAAGTCATCATATACTCCAAGCGTCCCCACAGCTGAGAAATCCTGGATCAACAAGCGGAGCGTTACTGCAAAGCGAGCCTTATTCGAGGAGCTGCGGAGGTAGCTGGGTATATTCAGCCTGGAAAAAAGAATGTGAAGAGGGGACATGACATCTATGCTTACATATTTGAAAGAACCTCATATGGAAGATGGAGCAGGCCTGTTTTCTGCTGCTCCAGAGACTAGGACATGGGGCAATGGCTTCAAACCATAGGAAAAGAGGTTCCACCTAAACATTAGGAAGACCTTCCTGATGGCAAGAGCAGTGTGACAGCAGAATATTCTGCTGCCTTGGGGTGCGGTGGAGTCTCTTCCTTTGGAGGTTTTTAAACAGAGGCTGGCTGGCCATCTGTCAGAAGCGCTTTGATTGTGCGTTACTGCATCTCAGAATGGGGTTGCTACTGGATGGCCCTTGGGGTCTCTTCCAGTTCTGTGATTCTGATTAACAGCTCAGAGCTTATTCTGCACAAAATTCATGCGTGATTATTTTGCACAGAAAGCAGTGTTTTCTGTGCTGGAAACAGTTATTCCTGCTCAGAAAACAGTATTTCTATGCAGAAATATTATTTTCTGTGCAGAAAAACAGCTATTTTTTTTCCTCTGCATAACACGCTGTAACCAGAGGCTTTCTCTGCACAAAATTGGCACATATTTGGCACATTTTCTACTTTTTCAGAGCAGAAGAATAATATTTGATGCACACGAAAGTGGTTTCCTGCAAAGAAGTGTCATTTTCTGCACGAGATGTAAAACTTGCGTAGCAGAAGTCCCAAACTGTGAATACGTTTTCAAAACTGTGTGTTTTTAAGTTTTTATTTATTTGTTTGTTTGTTTGTTTTTTGCTTTTTAGCAAGAAGAAAATGGCTACAAATTTCTTGTTGCTTCCTTGGAGAATAAAATTAGCAAATAATTTACATAATAACTCTCTTGCGGGACCGCAACACACCTTGTGCCCCCTGCTGGTGATCAGCAGTACTACAGGTTTGAAGGCCGATACCCCATTTGCCCAAAGAGTAGCACCACCCCATAAATCTCTATTTTGGCCTCTGGAAGATGCCATATTAAAATTCTGGGAGCATGCACCGCTAGTGTTGTTACATTCTTCCAAATTTTGCTCCCTCTCCTACGGCCCTCTAGAAGCTGAATCTCCTTCCGCACAGGGGAAACAGCACGCTTTCTTGTCTGTAGTGTAAATGCATGTAAATGCACACGCATTAGGGCTAATGCACAGCCAGCCATTAGCCTGAAGCTTCCGACTCCTCTTTTGAACTGTCAATAGCATTTGGTATGACAATTACCTTTTTTTTTTTTCCCGGTACACCTTCAGCCAAAAGAACAATTGCTCTCCTGGCTTTTAAACCAGCACAGGACGGGCTGTTGCAAAGTAATCAGTTACAGCATGAAGCAGATGGAGAAGAGCCGTCTGACGGCAGTGGCCGGGAGGCCTTGGGAGTCATCGTTGTAAGAAGAAAGGGTCTATTACCAGCTTTGTGTGTCCCTCTTTTCATCTGTGAAATACCAGAGATGTTCCAATAGTTTGCTGCCCAGCAGCCATTTTGCTCATCCCAGTTAAAAGAAGAGGGGGAGAAGCAACTCGCCCCCAGACCATTTACCTTCTCCCCGCTTGAGCTTCTCTGTCTCCAAAATGGAGAAAAGGCCAAGCCGAGACCAGGTTGAAATGAATCTCAGTGGAATCCAGCAGTTCCTCTAATAGGGATGCGGTGACTCCTCTTCAAGCTTTGTTACAAAGGAAATGTCCCAAGTCCTATCGTCAAAATAGAGTTTCAGCCGGAACAGGTGAAATGGCAACACTAGCTACTTGTCACCCAAGGCCAGCAACGAGTACCAAACTATCCAACATTCAGGTTATAGCAAATGCACAAGCAGTGGGGGAGAGAGAAAGACATTACAGTCAGCCCTTCATGTTCACTAGGATTAGACACACAGGACCCCTGCAAAAGTGCAAAACTCAAAAATACTGAACTGCACGTGTGTCTCTCTGTGGAAAAGGAGCCCGGGCACAGCAGCGAAAGCGGGCACCCGGGGTCCAAAGCAGGTCAGGAAAAGGAGAGGGAAAGGGGGTGGATCGGCACGGTGGCCCCATACTTCTTCTCTCTTGCCCATCTCTCTCTTTGGTTTGTGGGGGGCGTTGACAGAGGGTTTGTGGTGCTGAGAAACTGGACCGCGAGCTGTCCTCAGCTGGCCAGACAATGGCTGATGGAGGAGGACCACAGGTGGTTTTTTTAGGCTCCAGGAGGGAAGGTGCCCCTGGAAAAGGAGCACCTGAGGTAGGGGAGTGGGCAGGAGTCGGAGAAACTCACAAACAACCAAATCCGTGAAAGTCAAACCTGCAAATGTGGAGGGCTGGCTACATTTTGTTTTCTTGGGGTTCTTCCTTCCACCAGCCTTTGCTGGAAATGTTTTCATCCAAAACAGGAGCCAGATTTGGGGGTTCCATACCATTTTTAAGCCCTAAAAGGCTTGTGTGGCCTTTGAGCATTGCAGCTGGTGGTTCCCACCCAGTCCCTCTCCAATCTCCTTGGTCTCCTTTCTTTTTTTTACAATGGGCTTCCTTCCAGACCAACAGCTGTTTCTGACAGCGTGCCAAGGTCACTCCCTCCTGCCCGAGCAAGCTGGAAACATCTGCAGAATCAACCAGGCGGGCACCGGCCCTTGCAAAAACAGCCTGTCCGCCAAAGCCGCGAGATCACCTCTGCCACGCCAGGGCAAGGCGGCCGTGCCGCAGATCTCCCAGGCCTCGGGGCAAAGCGGAGCTGGCGGGCGGCCACGGCCAAGCGTGCGATCCGACCGCCGCTACAACCGCTTCCCTGCCCTCGTTTCTCTTGACAGGTGGCGGTACTCCCACTCTGCCACCTCAGCGCCCGGGGGCACCAGTCACACGGGGCGAATGTGGGTCAACAGGCAGCCAAGGAAGCAGCCGAGCGGAAAGAAGACCAGATGGTACCTCCCGCGACGCTCTTCCGTCCAACGCGCGCACACACAGAGGCAGGTTCCGTTCCAGAACCTCTCTGCAGCACAAGGTTAGGGCTCACACGCAGACCGATGAATATTAACGAAGGCGAGGGCATGGCGCCACAGGCAAAAGAGTGCTTCCTCTCCCCGTGGGGTTCTGTACCCCAGGCCTCACGAGAGGTGATGCGTGAGGGCTGGCATCGCCAGCCACTAGACTTGATCTCGCCAGACCCTGAGGCTCCCCACGCGGACGTGTGCCTGCATCTCCATCTCAAAGAACTGTCAAAGATTTTTCTCTAGTTTGAGAAGCATTGTGGGGAACACCAGCGAAAAGTGGAATCTGTAAAGGGCACTGTCCCAACAAGCAGCTTCGTCTGTGCGATTTTAAGAAGCGGACTGCAGGGCCAAAACTCTGCCATACACTCTAACTGCTCCAATTTGGCAGAAACAATCCCAACTGCCATCCCACTTTTTAAGCAGCTTTTAAAATGCCCCAGTTTCTCTCTCCTCCTCCAACTTTCCCTCTTCATCCTCAGCTTAATTTAGTTGCTGCAAACTGAGTTCCAAGTGCAAAACTAGTTTGCACTCCAGCACGGTGTGGTGGTTTGAACATTGGACTACAACCCTGGAGACCGGGGTTTGATTCCCTGCTCAGCCATGGAAACCCATGGGCACATCACACACTCTCAGCCCCAGAAAACCCCATGATAGGTCCACCTTCGGGTTGCCATAAGTTGGAAACGACTTGACAGGACACAGCAAAAACTCCTTATCAAAGGAAAGAGGAGGGAGTTTTGCTCTTCCCAGTTGGCTCTGGCAAAAGCAAACTGCTGCAGTCTCTCCTGGCTTATCGGTTCTTTCTCATGAATAACGTTTGCCACCTTGACCACACTTTGATGTTGCATGGCCGCAGGGCTTTCTTAGACCACAGGTGTCCCACTTTTCACCTGTGAAATGTTGGAAGCGCCCTCACTTTGTGGCCCAGGAGTCAAGTGGCACCGTCACGGCTACGAAATTCACTGCGGCATATGCTTCCTTGAGCTCTTTCCCCTCGAAACGCCTTGCCACAATGCATTTGTGACCGAGTCAAGTTCCAGGCCCCACAGGGTTCTTAGTTCTATTCTCTTCTCCCGCTGGGATTTGACCCATATGTCAGTTCTCCCAGCTAAGTGGGAAGAGAAATCCACGCTTTCTCCTTCACCTGCCACCTGCCTCAGAGGCTTCTCTGCCGCCGAGGGTGGAACAATTCCTTGCCACTTGGATGCAAGCTGAGAGGAAAAGATGACGGTTTCCTTTCACCGAGGCTGCCGTGAGAACAGGTAGGTAGCTACTGAGGGGGTCGAATCACGGGCATTGCCCCTCCCCAATTCCACCCTTGAAATCGTTCTCCAGTCTCTACATTTCCAGCATTGCAGTAACTTAAAAATGTAGTTGAAACCCATTTTCCAAAGAAAAAGGGGCAGGCAAAGGTGCCAAGGGAATGCAAACATAGCAAATAGAAAACTTAGGTGTGAATGATTTTCAGAGTCTCATTCGCTGCCATGCTAGAAATTCAGGGACTGCAGGGAAATTTCTTTTAGGGGGATATTTGGGGAGGACAATGCTTTCATTTTGCCATCGCTGGGAGGCAGGGGCATTACTGAGGGTCTTTTAAAGCCCGCAGAAGGAGAGTTTCTCGGTCCAGTCTTAAATCCAACCCGAGGCAGCCCATCCTTTACCGGTTATCTTCCTCACTTCTATTCCTCAATTGCTGCAGACCGTTTGCTGCTAATCTCTCCACCACACTCCACATCCAGATGTCGAGCCAGGGAATAATCTATCGCTGCCCTGCCATCCGTCGCTGGGCACTCCCTGCCGGCCAGGATAAACGGCCGACGGCCCGTCAACACCCGGCATAAAAGATCCCCTCCGGTCCGCTGTCTGTCAACAGCTCCCTTGACTGACACCTGTCTCCCCGGGGCCCTTCAGGATCACAAAAGAGCCCAGCGTGTCTTGCTTTCATCTGTTGGCCTTCTCGTGCCATGTCCCGGGAGTGCCTGAAGATGTAGCGGTTGGGCTCTTAGGCCATTTCCGCACCAGACTGTTACAGCACTGTTATACCTCAAAGGTCCCTCCCTAAACTGCAAACCTCAGGATTCCATGGGATGTTGAAAGTGGAATAATAACGCCATGACAGTCTAGTGTGGACATGGCCTTAGACTGTAAACCCGAGACGAGGGCTTGGTTCACTGCTAAGCCATGGAAACCCACTGGGGGACCTTGGGCATGTTGCACATTCTCAGCCGCAGAAAACTCCACGATAGGGTCATTTTAGGGTTATCATAAGTCAGAGGCAACATGAAGGCACACACTTGCTTTTGTTCTCTCTCTCTTCTTCATTCCATACGATTAACTGGTTGAAACTGAAACCCCTTGAATCCAATAGAAATTGGTAGGCAAGGCAACTAATACCCCAGAAAACTGGATCGGGATTCAAAATAAGCTTAACAGTTTGGGCGGAGTTGGGCCGAAACTCACAAAAAGGAAGTTCTTAACCAGAAGTTGGATGGACACCTTTGGGAGTGCTGAAATTCTATATTCCCGCAGGGTGAGGGCTCTGGCGAGATCGCCTTGGGGAATCCCTTCCAACTCTGTGGGGCTTTCCACACTACACTGTTATAGTGCCATTATTCCACTTTCAACCTCCCGTGGAATTCTGGTGTTTGCAGTCAACTGAGGGGCCCAAGAGCTCTCTGGCTAGAATTCTAAAAGCCGCTGCCTAAGCTGCAAACCCCAAGATTCCATAGGAGGCTGAAAGGAGAACAGCAGCACTGTAACAGTGCAGTGCGGAAATGGTCTAAGATTCTATGAAAGCAACAGTTGTGCAAATTCCACTGGTTAAACGAATCTACTCTAGCGTGACTGGCAAAGAATTCACGCCCTTCCCTTAACATCAGGCAGTTTCTCCTTCTGTTTATAATCTCTTCCCCAAAGCATTAAAAAAAAAACCCTGATAGATTTGCAACCTTTACATCAATATTCCAGTCACATTCTTAAGCATATTTTAGGTCAGCTTTAAACAGCTTGCCACATTCATGCTCACTTGAGCACTGATCCTAAAAATGATTTTTTTAAAAAAAAAATATGATGAAGCATTTCCCTTTCAAAAAAATGTGTGTGTGTGTGTGTTTTATGTCTGCCTGTCAAGCTGCTCCTAGTGAAAGAGACAGGGAGATTGCTGAAATATTGCAGGTTGCACGGTTTCAAGAACAAGCAGCCACCTGGGGAATGGGCCTGATCCACCCGGACCTGATTAGGAATTTCGCCAGAACGATGCTCCTGTACGGTTTGCATCCAAATGCCAAGACCTCCTTGTCTCTGATCGGCCTCCCCCTCACCAGCACCACCATCAACAAGCCGAAGCCAGATGTGAGAATGGGATTCAGAGCAAAATCAGGAGGGCTAATGGTGGAGCGAGTGGCGGTGGAGAGGGGAGGAGGCCCTAACAGGAAGCGACAGGCAGAGAAAGCATGAACAACAAGACTTTTCCAAAATCGCTGCCGTACAGAACGTGGACAACTAAGAGCACAGCTTCCTGGGGTGCCTGAGGTCATACCTGTCAACATTTCACCGGTGAAAACCAGGACGTGTGTGGCAAAGCCACGTCAGAGTGCGGTCAAGATGGAAAAAATTATTAATGAGGAGGAACAGACAAGCTAGCATTGGCTGCAGCAGTTTGCTTTGGCCTAAGCCTACTGGGAAGGGTAAGATGGCCTTTTCCTCTCTTCCTCCGCTGAGTTAATAGAATGCAATAACTTTTGCCCTTTCATTTCAGGCCATTTCCACACTAGACTGTTATAGTGCTATTGTTCCCCTTTCAACTTCCTACGGAGTCCTGGGGTTTGCAGTTTAGGGAGGGGCCTTTGAGGACGGCCTTTGAGGCTCCTCCCTCAACTGCAAACCCCAGGATTCCATAGGATGTTGAAAGGGGAACAATAGCACTATAACAGTCTAGTGCAGAAATGGTCCCAGTTTGCAGTGATGGGAAGTAAGCCGAAGGGGGAAAGCGAGAGGAGGAGAGAGAAACCGGGACATTTTAAAAGCTGCTGGAAAGCAGGAAAACAGAGGATTAATTTGGAGTGTTCCTGTGAAATCAGGACAGTTGGAAGGTATGTGATGTGGGGAACCAGTAATTATTGTTTTCCAGCGTGCCAGGGACTGGCACTAAATTTGTGGCCGTTGTCTACCTTTGTTCCTTTCTTCCCTGAAAACCTTCTCTTCTCCAGGCTAAACGTATCCAGCTCTCTAGGCCGCTCCTCATAGGACTTCATGGGTTCCAGATCTTTTACCATTTGGGTCACTCTCTGGACATGTTCCAACTTATCAACCTCCTTCCTGAGCTGTGGTGCCCAGCAGTCGACACAGTGTTCCAGGTGAGGTCTGACAAAAGCAGAACAGAGTGGCACTGTCACCTCCCTCCACCTAGGCGCTATACTCCTATTGATGCAGCCTAGAATTGCATTGGCTTTTTCAGCTGCCACATCACACTGCTGGCTCATGTTCAGTTTGTGGTCTACTAAGACTCCTAGATCTCTTTCACATGTACTGTGGTCAAGCCTGGTGTTACCAGTCCTGTATTTGTGCCTGATCCTGTTCTCTGAGGTATTAGCTACCCCACCTAATTTGGTGTCATCTGTAAATTTGACCAGCATACCCTCTACGCCATCATAAATGTCACCACCAGGATGCCAGGCTTAGTGGTTTTCCTTTGAACAACACACTGTGCAGCTGTGGTTAATGGCTAAGAGATCGTGCTTAATGGCATTGCATTGGGTGCTTGGTTGGGACATAACCAGGGCCAATGGCGGAGCTTGGAGTGTGGGGTGGGGGAGCGGGAGAGGGCATGGCTACGGCACAAGGGGCGTGGCCATTGTGTCTAGGGGTGTGGCTTTAGTGTGGGGGCGTGGCCAGGGGCGTGGGGCGTGGCTGCAGGCCAGGACACCCCAAAAAGTTGCCGCCTGGGCCAACCGTCCCCCCATCCCTACGTGACTGACCAGGGCCCAGCTCCGGGGACACTGGAAGCGGTTGTCCCTAGGTGCAAGTTTTGGGTGCTGGAATACCGGGGCCTGCCCTGGTCCTAGCTGGCCATCCCAACACAGAGACACACACGCTTACTTCGCAAGGCGTCGCTCTGGCCCTGACATTCCTTCCCTTCTTCCCAGGGGTCAGAGAAGGGGAGTCCAGGCCCTGAGGCTCAGGATTGGGCCCCGTGCTCTAGGAACCCGAAAAACTGCTCCACCCATACCCGGCCAAGCTTGGAGAAAGTTGCACGCGTCAGGCCCTGCCGCCTCCGTTTCCTTCCGCCGATTGCAAGGCCCCGGGGGCAAGCCTTTAATCTGTCGAAACGTCATCGAGTCTTCCCTCTTCTTTTTCCACCTGAAATGTCAGAGAGAGAGAATTAGAATCCAGGATGCTGCTCCGTGAAGTCTTGCACAGAAAGAAAATAGAAGGGGGGTCCCGCTCCGTCCCGGCTTTCTCCAATCGCTTCGCTTTTAACCTTCCTTTTCAGCCAACTAGAAAACCTGATCTGAAATCGTTATGGAACTCATCAAGAGAATTAATCAGGGCATTTGCCTCAGCGGGATCCGAGGCCAGAGTGTGCAGATGCTGAGGTGGTAGACGAGGGCAAGGACACGGCTCCTTCCTCCCCTCCCCGGTTTCTTAGCTTCTGTCCCCCTCCCTTTTTTCCTGCACGGTCTTAGAATAAATTAGAGGCACTGGGGAGGGAGAGGGAACCCAGCAGCCGTTTGGCATGTCGGAAAAATCAAAGAGCTTTAATAGCTTCGCTCAGTAGTTCGCCCAGGAGAGGCAAGCGGGACAGCTGAGAGGCACACAGCCTGAATTTTTGCTGGACAAAGGTGGGCGGGGAGGTCCGGACAGGCAGCAGCAATGCATGGATGCGCCTTCTAGAACCTCTTGAAATTATTCCCTCCGAGGCATCACTGCAGCCGGTAGAAGGCCCGGAACCCATGACCCTATGAGGAGCAGCTTAAGAAGCTGGATATTTTTAGCCAGGAGAACAGCAGGTTAAGAGTTGACATGACAGCCAGGTTTACATATTTGAAGGGACAACATGTTGACGATGGAGCAAGTTTGTTTTCTGCAGCTCCGCAAACTAGGACACGGAGCAATGGATTCAAACTACAGAAGAGATTCCACCTACACATTAGGAAGAACTTCCTGATGGCCAGAGCTGTTCGGCAGTGGAATACGCTGCCTTGGAAAGTGGTGGAGTCTCTTTCTTTGCAGGTTTTTAAACAGAGGCTGGAAGGCCATTTTTTGGGAATGCTTTGATGGCGTCTTCCTGCCTGGTAGAAGGGGGTTGGACTTGACGGCCCATGGGGTCTCTTTCAGCTCTACGATGGTTAGTTCCATGAATTCTCTGGCTCTGAGGAACTTTACTGACAATGGCTACCATATATACTCAACTACAGTTGGCCCTCCATATCCACCAAGGTTAGGGGCACAGGACTCTCACAGAAGTGGGAAAATGGTAAATTATCAAAACGTGGGCATGGGGGGGACTGAAGCATGATAGGGAGATCGGGCACCCAGGGTCCAAACTGGGTCAGGGAAAGGGGGCAGGTTGGCACGGTGGCCCATCTCTTGCACACCTCCTCCCTGTGATGTATGAGGGGAACCATATCAATTAACAAAGGCAGAGTAAAAGAAAATAGTTTAAAATAGTTCAAAAGGCATTAAAATCATATGCAAGGGAGGTTGGGTTTTTTTTTTTAAAAAAATGAGGACCCAAAAGTTTTCACAGACAAACATGTCTTTGTTGGTGCATAACAGCAGCAGTGCTGGTGCCAACTGGGCCTTCAAAGGGAGAGAAAGTTCCCTAACTGGGCGCTACTGTTGAGAAGACCCCCTCCCATCCCCTCACACCGCATATTACTCTGGTTGATGGGGACAGAAGAAGGCCCCTCGAGCAGACCTTAAACCTCGGACGGGGACACGCATAAAGAGGTGCTCCGTCGAGAATCAAGGTCCCAAGCTATTTAGGGCTTTTAATGTCATTCCCAGACCCTTGAATCCGGACAAGAAGTACGTCGGCGGATGTTGTCGTCCTTTTCCAAAGCTAACTTCTTGTGCTTGTGAAAAAGAGACTCCCTTTTTGTACTGCAACTTCCAGAATCTTAGAATCTTCCAGATCTTAGAAGTTGCAGTCTGGAAGAACGTAACTTTGGGCAAACTCTCCTTCTGCATTTCTTGAAGCAAGACTGTAGGGTTGGGAATGGCTGCTGCATCTTCAAGTATGAGCCCGGATGAATGTGTACGCTGGTGTCCGTGAACTCTTGGGAACCACACAGCACACAACCAGCCATTTCATAAACTGCTGCAGAGGTTGCTTTGAAACTCTTGATAACACTGCCAGGCAATTCTTTTCTCCCTCTTTCTCTCTGTAATATACCCTCTACCAAAAGAACCGTCTCTCACCTCTTGGCTTTTAAATCAGCAGAGAACGGGGCCATTGTGGGATACAACGGGTGGTGAAAAGCCTCCAGTGACAGAAAAATGTGGGAAGGAGTCAGGCTTCCAAAGCAATCTTCGATGTGAGAATAGGTGCTTTAGACAGGTGCCACTTTATTGGAATCGTGCGAGGCTCCTCGGGCAGCCGCGGCGACAAAGAGAGGTGATTTAGTACTCAATGCAGGAAGAAAAAAGCAGCCAAGTAGGTCAGCACCAGACGCCTGTGGTTATTCTCCCTCGAGACTAGGCGACCGAGTTTTCAGGAGGGAGGTAAATCTTTTGACTATTTCATCCTTGCATGCAGGAACAAAGAGTTACACTGGTTTTATCCACCACTGTGGAAGAAAACAAACATTCCCTTGGAGTATTCCCTCTCCAGATTTGAACGTCCTGAAAATTCCTGCAGTGGAATTTTTCTGCATAGAAAAACACATCAAGTTTCAAAAACTTGGTTTCTGTGAAGGGAACAGTGCTTTCTGTGCAGGAAACAGGCTTTTTGGTGCAAGAAACAAGTTAGGATTATTTTTTTTCTAAATAGAAGCCAGAGTCCCAGCCTTACCTGCAGGTCTGTTTTACCCGTGCAGAAAACAGGTATAAATGCAAGAAATAGCTTGATATTCTTTTTTTTCTTTGCAGAAGCCAGGGCCCGGGGCTTACCCACAAGCCACTTTGTGTAACAGAAGGAAGCTACCATTTTGCCTCTTGGCTCATCATTCTCTTTCCCAGAAGAAGTCAGTGGCCAGAGGACGTGGGACTGCTTGATGCTGAAGCTGAAGGCTTCATTAGGGGCGACTCTGAGACCATAAAAACCCTTCCATGACGCTCTTTCCAGAATTTGGGATTGACCATCTTCCTGCCCACCTACTCGCTAGTTCAGTTTCTGCAACATCTTCTCAATCGTTACAACTTTAGCGGTGGCGAGGGGCAAGATCCTGTTTAAGCGGAAAATTCATGCAGTGAGCCCTTTGGGGTACAAAGCCTGGGGTACATGCGGGACGGGGCCAGCTAAGCTGCACCACTGCAAGAATTTTCCGCTTAAACCCAGAGAGGGATCGACCCTGTCGCCCCTTGCGTTCCATGGCATCTCTCTCTCAATATTTTTCCTTCACCTGAAATTGCTGCTCTGCGGTCACCCTTTAATGAATCCAGCACAGGATCTGCTGTGTTTATTAAATACCGCATGGCAGTGTACCGTGTGATAATTGCTGGAGAAGGAGGAGGACTTTCAAAGGTCACGCCGGCTTGTCGTTCGTGTTTCTCACGCAAGCACCGGCCACAAGCCACAGGAGCGTGGTGGAGCTGCAGGAGAGGCGAGAGGTCATGGTGGTGTTACGGGTTCCTTAAATCTGGTAAAGCCATGTACACCTGCACAGAAATGCAGGTTTTAATCTTTATTTTTTTTAAAAAAAAAGATGGTGCATCTGTTAGAGTTACCCCTGGATCCCCAAAAACATGTGGGGCCAGACCTAATATTTTAGGTCTGCATGGAATACCACAGATAGTCTACACAATTGTGGGTGTGCTCTGAGTCAGCCTGGAAAGGTCCCCAACTTTGGCCAAAGGAACTCCTCCCCCTCCCGCAGGAAGAAAACAGACAAAACCACTTCTTCCACGAGCAAAGAGAAAGACCTTTTATTGTTAAAAGGAGGAGTCTTTGTAGATTAGGGGTGACAATGGTCTCATAAAGCATATAGCGCCTTTGCAAGAATATTTGCTTTCCCAAGACTAAAATTCTGATACATGGTTGATGAGAAAGTAAATATTGTTACAGAGAGGGCTGGGAACGCAGGCATTGACTTTGCCAATTAATGGCAGCAGAATTTTCAGTCGGGCAAGGGGCTGACAACTGGAACAACCTTTAAAGTTGAAAAGAATTCAAAATGGAGGAACTTTAGTTAAACTAATGCAAGGAGACAAAGAGAGAGTTGCTTCAGCTTAGACATTTAAGCAGGCAATATCCTCCAGGAACTGAACTGTCCAGGGTGCTGAATCTCTAGCAGCCCTGCAGAGTACACCAGGGGGAAAGCTGAGAAGCGCTGTCTATTTTGTCTGTACTCTTTTACTGCTTACACATCCACAGACCAGTACTGAAAACACGCCAACACCAGATTGCAATCCAGCAACCCCTCAGCATTGTGTAAATGTCCACATGCAAATCTACACCAGCATAATGCAAACCCCAAGCAGAGAAGCAGCATTGCACAACACAGGTCAATGACTTTGTGCAACGCACAAGCACAATGCGCAACAGGCAACCGCAGTGCACAATATGCAATTGCAACACTGCTGTCTGTGTAGATCTGCTTCAGCCACTGTCAGCAGAATACAAACATTGCGCTATGCCAAATAATTCACTCCGCATGCATAGGGCAATTTACACATACATATGCTACAAACAGTCCGCTGGCCACAATCATAATTCAATAATAATGGCTGGCACTCTCCGTTACAGTCTGTGTTACATAACTTGATGCATACTTAGCTATACAGCAGAGGCACAAAGCAATGAACTGCAAAGATGTGTATCAGGGTATTATTTGGAGTCTCCTGAGACTCTCAGGCTCCACCAATATGCATTGCCGCTCCTTAGCTGGTGTGCCAACACACATCGGTCCTGACGCAGATTGGGCCCCGTTGTGCATTGGGTCCCAATTGCAATCATCTCAAGGCACAGTCATTTTGCCGGCTCCCCTACAACAGCATCCTCTGGCTGAATACAACCTTGCAAAACTGCTCAGTTCTATTTCCCACAGACCGAAGCCCGCTTATGAAGACGCAAGTCCCCAAGTGAATTCCGGCAAACCGTAACAACAAAAAAAGCAACTGCGACAGGCCAAAAACCAGTAACTGATGTAGCTGGGCGTAGCCTGGAGTTACGCTGATGCTTGTTGTTTTTATGGAAAGGAAAGAGGGAGCCATTTACCATTACCTCCTCCATCACACACACTGAGGAAGACAGAATCCTTGGCGAGGGACCCTGAACCCCCCGGCCATGCAACGGTCGAGAGAAGAAGGGTGACTCAGCATTGGGTTGCAAGTTTGCACCTGGGCAGTGAAAGGAGATGTCACTTCCCCAGCACTCCATTTACCATATATGAGTCCTCATCAGAAATGCAGCTTACGGACTTTTGGAGCAAAAAAAGCCTAACGAAGTAACAAACTGTGGCTATGGGTATTTATAATTGTAGTATGCTGAATACAGTCAGCTTCGTAATGGCAGAATAAGACACTTTCCATTGTTAAAATTATTAAGAATTAAGAATACAAACCCCAGAATTCCATAGGAGGCAGTTGTGGTGGCCAACACAGTGTAAAAACCACGTGTTGTGAAAGGGTCCTCGCAGCTGAAATGGATCTCCTGGAGTCCGCATCCAGTGCTCGATACCAGTACAATCATGCTGGCTCACAGCTCTGACTTATACAGGCATTGTTGCTGTGGATGTGTTCAGTCATTTCTGACTTACAGAGATACCAGGGTGACCCTATTAAGGAGTTTTCTGGGCTGAGAGTCTGTGATACACCCAAGGACACCCAATGGGTTTCCATGGCTGAGTGAGGACTTGAACTCGAGTCCCTGGGGCCATAGTCCAATGCTCTAATCACTCGGGTATTCCTGGCCAGGTTTCTTCAGAAGAGTTTTGCCACGGCCTTCCTCCAAGACTGGGAAAGTGGGACTCACCCAAGATCACCCAGTGGCTTTCCATGACTGAGCAGGGACTGAAACCCTGGGCCTTTTCTGTGCTAGGCTGTTATAGTCCTATTATTCCACTGTCAACATCCTATGGAATCCTGGGGCCTTTGAGGCCCCTCCCTAAACTGCAAACCCAGGATTCCATAGGATGTTGAAAGTGGAATAATAGCACTATAACAGCCTAGTGCGGAAATGGCCTTGGTCTCTCGGAGGCTTGGCTCGACACTCAAACCACGACTCCACGCTGCTTCTCAGTAACCTGTATAAATGCAAATTAAACTCCCATATCAGCATAAAGACTTTCCTCTCGTCCCCCCCCACTCCCAATCTTTTTTAGGGGAGTGCGTGTGCAGACATCACGGATTTGAAAAGCGGTTTTCCACGGCAGAAACGATGGCTTCAGGGCAGGCTTAAACACGCCTCTTGACGCTTGCCTTTGAAGATCTCTTTTTTATGAAATATGGTGGAAGTTGTTTGAAACACCATTTTTGAGGGTTTACAAGTTAAATCTCAGGGCATGGGAAGGAAGGGAACAGAGGCAGGCTGAAATCCGTCATCGGGGTCACATACCCTAAATCTCCGCTTGTGGAATGACACCTTGACGGTGCTACACTTGTCCCATGCTGAATGCCAAGGTTGTGCAAATGAACGCAGTACAGGAGTCGTCCTGTGCTGTTCCCTTCAACTTTTCACAGAAACTGGGGCAATCGGGGCCAAGCAAGCTCACAACGTGGTTAAAATGTCAAAGGTTATGGAAAGCGCAAGATACCGTCACCTCCTCTCCTCCTCCCCCCTCTTAAGTTAATGGAGTGCCAAAAACTTATGTACGTTGGACTCACTTTGCAGCAACTGAAGTAAGCTGAGAATGAAAGGGGAATGTGGGAAGAGGGGAGAGAAACCGGGACATGCGAAAAGCAGCTAAAAAAGTAGGGTGAGAAAGAATTAATTGGGACTGCCCCTGCCAAGCCAGGAGAGTTGGAGGGTATGCAGTGGGGTAACTCCTACCAGCATTGCAGAGTGGTTTGAGGGTTGGACTGAGACCCCGGAGATCAAGATTCGATTCCTCGCTTGGCACAGAAATTCACTGGATGACCCTGGGCGCATCACACACTCTCAGCCCCAGAAAACCCCCGGGATAGGTTGACCTTAAGGTTGCTATAAGCTGGAAACAACTTGAAAGCATGCAAGAACAATAGCCCCTGTAACAGAACCAGGTGAATTAGGACTAACAATAGGATTCAGGCTTACTGGTCCACCCAGTATGGAAACGCTCCACGTTTGGCTGCAAATCCCTGCACGTGTGGGCAACAACTCCCCAAATCCACCGGCCACGGAGGCTGGGGTGGATTCTGGGAGATGCAGTCCAAAAAAGGAATAATTCTAATCTCCGGTCGAAGCCGCCACACGAATTGTCAGCCCGTTTGACATCATGCTGCCATTTTACGCCCAGCAGCCGCCAAGGCCTATTTTCAATTGCTGATAACAGGTTGCAGTCCCATTGTGTTTTTCACAAGGGTATCTTTAGCCAAATGAACCCCTCAGCCTCCAAGCCCGATGGGAGAGACAGGCAATTGCAGAGTCATTAAAGACAGAGCAGAGAGGAGGTGGGGCTGAGGCTTCAGGAGACTCCAAAAGCAGGCACGGAGGGCAGGGGAAACTCAGCCGGAAATCTATCGGCTGCCCTTTTGCCCGGGGCGTGCAGCGGCAGGGAGGGACGGCGGACGAAATCAGTGCCACGTCGCAGAACGGATGGATAACTGTAACCCTTTGTAGGACGCTCAGCTTGCACGAGAGAATTTGCAGCACACAAAAGTACAAATCCCAGGAATTTCATTTATTATTTATTATGGTCACAGACCAGCATGAACAAAGATAACAAATTTTACCATAAAATAGTTAAAACATATGGATAAATAGAGCAGAGTGCCTTAAAATACAATACAATAAATACTTAAAATTCCTTTTTGGTAATAACAGTGCTAAACAAATTATGAGCAGCCCCATCCATGAATCAGAGCACATTATCTAAGTTCATATTTGAACCCAACTCCTGTGTAACTTGCATGGCTGGTTGGTTCTTTGTTATTGTTCCTTACCACCGATTTGTCATCTGCCTGCGGGTTGTGATGGTAGACAACCTTCTTTGTAACTTGCGGGTCCTGGTTGGCGAGGAGATAAGATCGATAAAATGCTTCTGTTCGGTCTGGAATGTTTTGTATGACAGGTGTAACTAAAGCAAGCCGCATCCCTTAGTAATCCCAGGAACGCATAAGGTGGGCTGGAGGCTGTTAAACAAAAGGGGGAAAGCAACAGGACAGGAGAGAAAACGCGACATTTTAGAAGCAGCCACAAAAGTGGGAAGATGGAATATTAACTGGGACTGCCCGTGCCAAATTGGGACAGGTGGAGAGTATGCCGCGCCACCCTTTGCTATCATGTAGTCTTTCCACTCTTGCAAAGTGGGACGGAAAAGTTCAATTTGCCCCTGGTTAGAAAGGTTGGGAATTGGAGTGGTGATAAGGCATACGGTGTTGGGGAAAGAAATTGCACAGTGTTAAAGGGATTTGCGCTTCTGTTCTCTACACACAGTTTGCTGGGGGGGGGCGAAGAGATAGAGTCCTTGTCAGCACTTTTTATTCCCTTCTTTCTCCCTCCCTAGCAAGTTCTCCCTGCCTAAAGGGCTGTGCTGGGGATGTCGCAGCAGCATCAGAGCCCAGATTCTGCAAACGACTTCCAAGGGTGGCTGTCAAGACCCATCATGGTCCCACCCACCCAATCCTACCTCTCCCATCGTGGCTCTTTACGCCGACGTGCAAAACTCTAATCCCCCCCAGTTAAGGCCATAAATCAGCTGCAACGGCTGCTGCATTAGCCAAAAACAACGTGCAAAGGAAGGAGCCGCAGCAGAGCACGTGGGGCAGGAGTGGGGTGGAAGCGGAGTGTGCCGGTGCCGGGAAAGGGGCCACAGCCTAGCGCCGCCTGGTTTTCCAAACAGCAGTAAGGGAGAGCCAAAATTCACAACTCGCAGCGCTGAGAATCAGGGAGCAGCTGGTAACTAACTGGTGTGCTGCCTAAATGCCAGATGATTGATTTCAAGTCACTTAGCCATGTGCTTCTCTGCAAAATGAACCTATTGTCCGCATTCATAAATTCCACAATGCAGGAAGATTTTTTTCAAAAAAAGATTGGGAACGGTTTATAGCCGGAAATCAAACAATGCAATAATTGGCGGATAGGGCTGCTAAAAAAATAATTCTAGTAAGAGAAAGCCAGCATGGTTTGAGTACTGGACTACGACCCTTGAGACCAGAGTTCAAGTCCCTGCTTGGCCACGGAAACCCCCCCGGTGATCTTGGGTGCATCACACACTCTCAGCCCCAGAAAACCCCGTGATATGGCAATCCTAAGGTAAACCTAAGTCAGGAACTACTTGAAGGCATACAATAACAATTATAGTAAGACCGGTTGGTTGGATCTGTAATCATAGAATAACCTTTTCTTTTCTTTTTTCCTTTTCTCTTCTCCTTATTACAGTTTGGTTTGAAGTGCCAACACCCTTTTTGGAGCTATTGGTTTCTCCCACGCAGCCTCAATGCCAAGGTGTCCTGATGCCCCCTAATGCACAAACCTCTCTCTTCAGGGATGCTTGAAATTCAACACCACAAGAGCTAATGTGCTGGATGGCCTTCCCTCCCCTTGCCCGGTTTTTCTCTGTACCTTCCTCCTGCCGCTCCCTTTCTGGTATCTTGCACAGAGACAACACAGAATCACAGGGCTGGAAGAGACCCCAGGGGCCACCCGGTCCAACTCGATTCTGCCACGCAGGAAGACACCATCAAAGCAGATGGCCACCCAACCTCTGTTTAAAACCCTCCAAAGAAGGAGACTCCACCACACTCCCAGGCACAGCAGATTCTGATGTCCAACTGTTCTTACTGTCAGGAAGTTCCTCCTAATGTTTAGATGGAATCTCTTCTCCTGAAGTTTGAAACCATTGCTCTGTGTCCTAGATTCTGGAGCCGCAGCAAACGGGCTTGCTCCAGCCACCATATGACATCCCTTCAAATATTTAAACATAGCTGTCCTGCCACTCTTAACTTTCTCTTCTCCACGCTAAACATACCCAGCTCCCTAAACCACTCCTCACGGGGCTTCACGGTTTCCATTTCTTTTAGCATTTTGGTTGCCCTCCTCTGGACACGTTCCAGCTTGTCAATCTCCTCCTTGAATTGTGGTATCCAGAACTGGACACAGGATTCCAGGTGGGTCCTAACCAAAGCAGAATAGAGCAGTACTATTACTTCCTTTGACCTAGACATGTGGCACATCTTTGATTTTTTCAAAGTACTAATTCCAAATTTTGTATTGGAAGTGTTTAAGCAGAGGTCAGTGTCGGACTAGGCGTCTGGGAGGCCAGGGTTTGAATCCCTGCTCAGCTACGGAAACCAGCTGGGTGACCTTGGGCAAGTCACACCCTCTCAGCCTCAGAAGAAAGCAACGCCAAGCTTCATTTGGATAAATCTTGCCACAAAAGCTCCCTGAAAGATTCACTTTGTTGTTAACGACACTGCTCTACGCCTTCAAGTTGTTTCCAATTTCTGGCAACCCTCATGAGATCTCCTTGGCAGAACTTGTTCAGAGGAGGCTTGCTTTTGCCTCCCTCTGAGGCTGAGAGAGTGTGGGACTTGCCCCAGATCACCTTCCAGGATCCCGGGGTTCCATAAGAAGGAGCCATGGCAGTCAGAGTGGAATCAAAGTACTATAATTCTGCAGTGTAGATTCCCCCAAAGACTGCAGAAGCACGGTGCATTTTTATAAGCTGACGGGTACATGCCCACGGCAAGCTCCTTTCCATAAAGAGGAGACCGAGGTCAGGACGTCTAGGTCAGAAACGGTGGGTGAAAGGTGTGGAAGGTTCCCGGCTGCTTCTCCTTTTGAAATTAGCCAGTGACATTTTGTCCATACGTAACAGACTTTGAGAATGCAAGACCACCTATTTCTCTGGCCTTTGAGTCCCAGGCACAAATGAACAGCCCCAGATCAATAAGTCTTTTATCTGCTACGTGGTGGAGAGAGAACTTGAGGTCAGCCGAGTCAGGCTCTGAGTAAATGTATAATCCCTCTAAGTTATTCAGTACCAAACCGAGGCCAGCTTTGCTCCGGGCATGCTGATATGCTCCCTTCCCTTGTTTTTCAGAGGAGCCTTCTGGTTAAAAACAGTCTGTGGAACTCCCTGTTACAAGACGCCCGGATAGAAACAAGCATCGCATTACCTTTTTCAGCTAAATAGATGACAGCACGAGAAGTTGGGTAACTTGGTGGCTAAGAATGGTGGCCACTTGGTCACCAAATGGGGCATAAATGTACCTAGTGAATATATATAAATGCTCCCATTTTACAGGCAAGAACCACTGAGTCTGGGAGCTGCAACCACTTCCCAGTCTGACAACTTTTTAGGAATGATGTGATGGTGCATCTCTTAAAAATGACCATTTAAACTGTTCTGTTGTTCATTGATTTTGCATTTTGTGTGTTTGTATGGTGATCTAAATAGTATTATTGTTTAATTTGTACAGCAGCTGCCTTGAGAACTATTTTTCAGTGAAGTGGAAAATAAATAAATAAATAAATAAATAAATACCGCCAACTGAAGTCCAGATATAATGGGAAAACTGTTGTGTGTGCATTGTATATGTAGAAGAGGAAGAGCAGGGGGAATCAGCCCTCTTAAGCCTAGTAACCCATTTTACAGCCAGGGAATACTGAGGCTCAGTGCCACAAAACACGCTCATAGGTCAGACAAGCCTGTGGGCATAGGACTTTAGCCTTTTTCAAATTGATTAACAGGTAGGAGACAGGCTAGCTTCAGATTTGGGGGAGCATGGTAAAAAAAAGAAAAAGACCTCTTTCTTCCACCAGTGCTGCAGTGCGGGTAGGCAGAAAACAGACCTAGGGTTGCCAAATCTCAAGGCTTGGTCCTAAGTCTCTAGGTTTTGTGGCCCGCCTCCAAGGAAGAGACAACAGTGCAAATACTCCTGTTTTGGAGGGCTCAGCTCCAAGCAAGAGAAAAGGGCTGGGTGCAGATCTTCAGCACAGTTAGAAGACTAGGAGTGTGCTAGAACTGGCAAAAAGAGCCAGCCCACTGGATGACCTCGGGAGCACTACACACTCCCAGCCCCAGAATACCCCGTGGTAGTGTCACCATAGGGTCACCGTAAGTCAGAAACAACTTGAAGGCACATCACCACCACCACAACAGCAGGCAAGTCTGGCCTAAATACCCTAAAGGCACCAGAGCTCGTCTTATCTTGGAAGCTAAGCAGGGTCAGCCCTGGTCAGAACTTGGATGGGAGACCGCTAACGAATACCAGGTGCCGCAAGCCACAAAAGGAGGATTAATCAGGACTGCTTTTACCAAATTTCACAGGTCTAGCCCAGATCACCACACAGAGGTCTATCCTGACTCTATAAAACCTTGTTCCGCCAGGAAGCCCAGGCAAAGACGCTGAGCTTGGGCGACCTTCCACCCGACCCGGCTCAGCAATTCTTGCAGCTGCCTAGTCAAGGAGGCCGCCGCGTCTGGGGGAAGCCCAGCTCGGCCACCGCAGACAGATTCCGCTTTCCGACTGCACGGCAGCTGCACCCGCAGCTGAACGACCAACTCCCAGGTCCTCAGAAAACTCACGGCTGGTGCCACTGCTGAGCAGACAGGCTCACGGGTCAGGAAGACAGCCTTTGCACCAGCCTTCCTCCTTTCTGTGTGCGTATCTCATCAGATACCAAAGTCAGGATTATCCATAGTTCTAGTTCCTATGTATTGTTGTGAAAGCTAGACAGTAAAGAAAGAGATTAGAAGAGAATCAACTCACTGGAAATGTGGTACTGGAAGAGAATTCTACAGGTACCACAGGCTGCCAAAAAGACCAATTAATAGGTCCAAGAGCAAATCAAGCCTAGAAGCCAAGATAACCAAACCGAGTGTTGTACTTTCAGTGTATCATGGCTGGTATCATATTTGTGCCCAATGGCTCCATTTCTTTCTTTCTTTCCTAGAAGCCCTACAAAGACTGGCAGAAGGCAGCTTTCGGGAGACTGCCACCAATCCAGGGACTACTGCTAAACCGTACCAAACTCCAGCCGGTTAGCACAACTACCAGTTCAGGATTTCAGTAGGCTTGCCAGATCTCAAGTGGGAGATCAGGGTACAGTTTCGGGGGGCTTGGCTTCAGGCAGGAAGAAAGAGTCGGGTGCAAACCTCCAACTCGGCTAGGAGATTGCCAGCTTGCTATAATCTTGCAACTCAAAAGTTGCAAATTAGTTGCTACAACTCAAAAGATTCTCTAAGGGCTTTATGTATTTACTCAGCTTCCTCCCAAGCCCCAGGGCTCACCCTCTGCTCCGCATCCACCTTCTGAATAGAAGCAAGTAGGCTAGATTAAATGTTTTTTAGCCTCCCTCCTTTTCCTGTCCATTTGGTACAGCATTCAATACCAAAGTCAGGATTGTCCATGCCATTGCATTTCCAGTTTCCACACACGGTTGCGAAAGCTGGACGCAGTGGAGAGAACTGATAGGAAGAGAAGCAGCTTGTTTGAAACGTGGTGCCAGAGGAGATTTCTGCTGATACTCTGGACTGACAAAGAGACAAATAAATGGGTCCCAGAGCAAATCGAGACCAAACTTTCCCTAGAAGCCAAGATGACTTCACATTGTAAGCACATTGTAAGATACTGGTCCAAATCCCACCAGAAGAGACTCATGGAACCAAGTACTATATGATAAAACACTACAGAGATAAATATCATGGATTCAATAGGTCTATTTGGGGCAAAGAATAGGATCCAGGCCATTTCCCACATCTCACTTAACTGTCCCTGCCAAGTTGAGACCACTGGAGGGCAGTGAGTTTTTTAACGGCTTGGACGCTGCATCGTGTACACAAATTGCGTCGATTTGCACGCACAGCTCTGCGTCTCCTTCTCCTTGTCCACGGCAGCTACCAAGCCCCGCAGGGCCATCGTGATGAGCATTCACTGGCCCAGCTGTGGAAGTCAGCGGGGAGGCAACTCAGGAGGTGACAAAGCATCTAGTTGTGGTTGCGAGGGGAAAAGGAACAAGAGCATCAACCCAGGTGGAGAGCGTAACAATTTCACTTCCCTTTCAGCCAAGACTGGTTGCTTCTTTATCTCCCGAGACTCTTCCCTTGCCAATGACTACCAGCAGTCAGAGCTGCCGGCAGGGGCAGGGGCAGCTTCAAATAGCTTTTTGCTCCCCATCCAAAAGGAAACATAGCCACACGTAACTCAGAATTATGTCACCCAAAGAATTCCAGATCACATACCATTGGTGTACACACCCTGTACTGCATGAAGTACGTTTATTTCCTTCTTTCTGCAAACCATCCTTGTTAAAAAAAAAAATGGGTGGGTCCTCTAGCCACACATACCACGCCAAAACTGCCAGGCCCTGATCTAAAACCCCCCAAAACCTCCCTTTGGCCCCCACGCCATTCCCTATTTCATTGGGCCAGTAGCCGAACCACTGAGGCTAGGTGGACGCTTTGTGGATATCGCAGCCTCCTCTGGTGTCCTCCATGAAGCAGGATTCACGGAGGACGCCAGAGGAGGCTGCGATATCCACCTGGAAAAGGCAATTTGTACCCTTCACGGGTCTCACGGAGGCCCAAATAAACCTTCACCACTGGGGAAAATTATCTGCCTAACGGCTCTCCCTCTGAAGAGATTCCTTCCACGGTCCTGCGACAAAAGCCAGTCAGGACAGAAAACGATGCCGACAAGAGACGGTAATAAATGACTCGCGCCTCCCACCCTGGGAATCAACAGTTCGATCCCTGGTGCTTCGACATGACGAGAAGAAAGGACAGGAGGGAGGCAAAGATTACGGAAGCAAGGAGCAAAAGGACAACGAGGCAGGCAGGTGGGAAAAGGCCCAGAAGCCAAGACGGGCAGGACGCCAGGGCCCCGTTTCTCTAGCGGCCACAGAGGACAGGGAGGCTTTGCCAGTTCTCCAAGCCCAGATCTCCCACTTTCAGAGGGTCCTCTCCGGGCCGGAGACAAGAGCGCAAATTCTCCAGTCTGGGGAGCTCAGCTCCAGAAAATCCAAAAAGGCTGCGTGAGGATCTCCAGCTCAGCTAAGAGGGCAGCAGCGTGATACACTTTCCAAGGCTTAATTCATTTCTTGTTGCGTTTCGCAAAGACCCTCCTCCACATTTACTTACTTATGTTCCTCCTCCCAACCAAGTTGTTCTGCTGTCAGGGCTCACCCTCTGCTCTGCTCTGCATCTACCTTTTAGCTACAAGCAAGTAAATTAGACTGGTTTACAAAATGTGAAACAAATACAGAAGAACACAAACGTACATGCACGTGCAAAAAGACCCAGGTAAAAAGATATTACAAAAATGCAATTTAATAATAGACCAAATGCCATTTAAAAAGGCAAAAAAAATTGTAAACCATTTAAAACTACTTTAAAAGGCAAAGGGTAAACATGTAAAACAAGGCACTGTTACAGAAACAGGGACTTCATTTCAGAAAAAAAGAATCTTTCTAAATCTAAATCAGCAGGCATATCCTTCCTGGGGGTATTGCAACAGAGGTGAGATGGCAACCTTGCACGGTTGCTTTAAGAGCTCATAGAACCATAGAATCCTAGAGCTGGAAGAGACTTCAAGGGCCACCCAGTCCAATCCCATTATGCCTTTCTGGAGGACACAATCAAAGCATTCCCTTTGACAGACGGCCATCCAATCTCTGTTTAAAAACCTCCACAAAGAAGGAAACTCCACCATGCTCCTAGGCAGTAACATATTCCACTAACAAATTGCCCTTGCCATCCAGAAATTCTTCCAAATGCTTAGGTTCAATGTCTTTTCTTGTAGTTCGAAGCCATTGCTCCATGTCCGGGTCTCTGAAGCAGCAGGAAAAAAAGCTCATTCCACGTTCCATATGACATCCTTTAAACACGGCTATCACATCACCCCTTAAACTTCTCTTCTCCACACTAAACATCTCCAGGTCTCTCAGCCAGTCCTCATAGGGCAAAGCTTCCTGGATGCTTTCCAACTGTATGATTTTATGAATGGGAAGAAGGACGGACGGACGGACGGACGGACGGAAGGAAGGAAGGAAGGAAAAAGAGAGAGAGAGACCCAGACAGAGGAAAACTAATTTAAAATCCCATAGAATCTAGGCAGCAAGGACTAAAAGAAAACAGAAAAAAAGAAAAATAGTTCTAGCCCAGCTCTGTGCAGTTCTCCCCTGTCGAGTTACATCCCCACCAAAAGTGCTTGTGGCTTCCTTTTCTATCTCGGTCAATGGCTACAACACACAAAAAAGTTTCACAATCTCATCGTCTGAAAGAACGAAAACAAAACCAAGCAACAAAACCCCAGGACTCTCACTCAGAACAGACTCTGATCCTCCCACACACCTCACGTCCAGAGTACAGTCGCACGAGCGGAAAAGCCCGGAGGGGCCAGTCCCCCAGACAAACTCATTTTCCAATCCTACCCTAAGAAAGCACGGCCCCCAAAGTGTCCATCTCTTCGCCGACAGCTCTGCGTTGTTAGAAAGGTACGGAAGCCGGTTTGCTCCACCGGACACACTTCCAGCTCCACCTCCGGCTCCTCTGACCGAGGGCACAGTTTCACACTTCAGCTTTCGGCATGACATCACCTTCGGCTCGGTGTTTCATCACCCCTGGGAATTCCTCCTGCACCTGCCCCGACTCCTGCACGCCTCCTACACCTGAGCAACTAAGCCGGCCCACTTTCCTTTTGCCTCTCTTTGCTTTCCAAACATCACTTTAGGAGAATCCACTCTTTTTGCCCTGACAAAATTTATCCCTTTTTATTTTCATTACATTACAAATGGAAAGCACGGAAGGCCCTATAAAAATGAGGGAGATGGACCAGCCGGGACAGACCGAGCATCTCCGAGAGCCCAGAAAGAAGCATTTGGTCAGAAAGGATACCAAGAAGCTTCGCCAGAGACATGATGATGCAAAAGATCACAGGTACAACACCTTTCTTCCTTGACCAAGATATTTCAAAGTATACCCTCTGACTGTCCTGTTTTGGCAAGACAGTCTTGACTAATCTGCTTTTTCAGCTGCTTTTAAAGTGTCCTGGTTTCTTTTTCCTCCTCCTTTGCTCTCAGCTTACTTCCTTTGCTGCAACATGAGTTCAAAATGCAAAAGTAGTATGGGCTTGTTTAACTCAGCAGGGACGAGAAGAGAAGAGGGGCCAAAATCTTTTGCTTTCCTGTAATGTCATGCAAAAGCAACTTTACCCTCTCCGACCTTGTGTGTTGTTCCTTCTTCATAACTTTTCCTGTCTTGCTTAGACTCTAGTGTTGCTTAGATACATGCGTCCCACTTTTCATCTGTGGAATGTTGGAGGGCACGTTCAAAGTGACCCTCAAAGATAAGCTGGTTCTAGATATCCAGGAGCTGTTGGATTGCAACTTCCAGCATCCTTGCTTCTGCTAGCTAAAGCTGATGGGATTTGTTGTACAATACCCTTGAGGGCCCCAAGTTGCCCAGCCTTGCTTTACGGGGTTGTGGTTGGAGTGGATCAGTCACGGCTTGCTCCTATGCAACCACAGAGACAGGGCATTTCTTGTATCTTTGATGTGATTCCCATCCATCTTTCCTCCCAAAGGGAAAAGGACCCTAAAGGAAGATCTGGGGAGCTTCAGAGGGTCTTGGAGCTTGGGAAGTAACTTTATAAACAGCCTTTGCTTCTATTGCTTGCTATAGTATTTGAAAAGCCATCATCAATAACCACAGCAGTGCTTGAGAAGTAACTTCTGGTATTACCTTTGGTGTTGCTCTTTACTTGGAAGTAATTTAGGATGGATAAGAAGGTGGCACAGAGTCTGGCAAATTCCTAGCAAGTAATCACTTAAAACTTCGTGAAAGGCTCTGCTGAAGTTAGCTACATTAAATAGAAAAGGTCACTCCCTATACCAACAGAGTAGTTATGTTCCCCCTTGTTACTTTTGGACATGGAGTTGGTTAACTCTTGGTTATCTCTCTGAAGTCACTCATTGCAGATAGTAGGTACTTTACTTGTAGGTTGATGTTCCCTCTCAGAGGAGCTAAAGAGCTTCCATCAGTACCTGCTGGAGACCCCGTGTCGGTAAACCCACTCTCAGGCCATTTCCGCACTAGCGCTATGATTCCACTTTCAACATCCTACGGAATCCTGGGGTTTGCAGTTTCGGGAGGGGCCGGATGGCCCGTCCCTAAACTGCAAACCCCAAGACTCCATAGGATGTTGAAAGTGGAATCATAGCGCTATAACAGGCTAGTGCGGAAACGGCCTCAGTTCTAGCCTGAACTCTCCATGGTACTGAACCTACTTGGGAGGCTACGATTCACCACCTTGCGTTGCTGTTGCTGTGTGTCTTCAAGTTGTTTCCAACTCAAGGCAAACCTATCATGGGGTTTTCTGGGGCTGAGAGTGTGTGACGTGCCCAAGGTCACACAGTGAGTTTCCATGGCCGAGCGGGGAATCGAACCCTGGTCTCCAGAGTTCCAGTCCAACGCTCCCACCACTATACCTTGCGTAGTGCCTTCAAAATCTGGGCTAAAACCTGGTCCACATTCACCACCCCATCGGCCTGGGATCGGTCAGCCTCCGTGGGCTTGCAGGCTACTGGACTTAAGCGAAATGAGGAAAGATGCTGTGACCCTGGGGCCAGTTCAGAGCAGGCTGGTCAAACACGTGGCTGGAGGTGTCCCACAGCATCTAGGAGAAGGTTTTTCTTTGCACGGAAAAGAGGAGGGGCAGCAGACGGGTTCTTTGTGCCTTGTCTTCCCCCTTGTCAAGCTCGCTTCGTGCATTCCAAGCACTTATTTGGACAGCTAGCAAATTTGCATTAGTGTTTACTCACACACAGATGTACTCTGCTGTTAATTAATTTAATTAATTGACCATAAAAAAGCAAGTGCGTAATAGAGGAGAGCACTCAAGAGGCGTAGGGGAAGGGGAAGAGAAGATCCCTCCGGACATGCCTCCGAGCAGCCGAAGAGGGATGGGAATTCAACCGGTGTAGCTTGTGCTGGTATTTGCACACTGGAGTAGGAGGTCTGCGTATCTGCTGGATTTCAGGGGACCGTGTCTCTAGCAGCAGGAAGCAGCTGGGGTAGCCTAGCACTGGTTGGCGAGCAGAGGACATTGGATAAAGTTGGAAATTCCTCTGCCAACGGTCACGGCCTGATAAGTGATGGTGGAATTGGCGGGAAAGACAGGGTGAAAGAAAAAGAATGAGAGAGAGAAATGAGACAGAGAAATGGAAAGAAAAGAGGGTGTTGAAAACTGCAGCTGGTGACTTCCATATCCAGGGCATGGTGAGTCCATGCTCAGCTTTATTCTGGGAGCTATCCGAGGTCCTGCACCTCTTTTGGGAATAAAAAGCTCTTGGCTTCCAGGTGCGTGGGAGGAGTGACCTCTCCCGGCTCCTAGTCCAGGTTGTAAGGGAGATCTCCCCAGCCACAAGAAGAGTCCAGCACCAAGGAGAACTCCCCGAAAGTCTGGAATAAACCCAAGCATCAACTCACTGCTCCCCTGACCTAGGAGCAGCAGGTTGCCATTGGGCCAGGATCTAGCTCGTTTTCGATACGGCTCGCCCGCTTTTGGCTTCAGCCCCACCCACTGCCAGCATGTGCCCCTCGCCTGCTGTGCCCCCAAGACGCCCTCGGAGCAAAAAAAGGTTCTCCAACCCCAGCCTGCCTATGGAAAGTTATTACACCTGAAGACTTTTCTGCTCCTTAAAAATGAGCAGAGAGGCTTTTCCACAAAGATGCTTAAAAGGGGGGTCAGGGAGGCCAGCCCCCCAACTTTTTCTGCATCTTTGAAGGCTCGCTTCCTGCCCCAGCACCCCAGATTGTGAACCAGCCCCCCCTTTCCACTTTATGCTAATTGGCCAATTACTCAACTTCCCCATGCAAACGCAGTTACAGAGAAATAATTGAAGCCCTGAACAGTGACAAATGGTTTTTTGGTGAGCAAGGACTGCGGAGTCAAGATAATTATCTTTGGGTGCTTCTCAAAACCTGTCGTTCTCTCCAATATTTTATTTATTGGAGTTTTGCCTCGCAGCGGTAATGGCGCAATTATCTGGATTCAAGATTGCATGGAGGGCAGCCCGGGGGAAATTCGCATTAACGCCGCCTGCAACCCCTGATGCAGATCGACCTACACCGATGCATCTGCGAGCCAAGGCAAACTTAGTTGGAAGGCACTTCAACCGAAAGGAAGGAAGCCTGGGCTTGGACTGGGTTGAGCTGGGGAAAATTGCTTTGGGGGACTCCAACTCGCAGCCAGGATTCTGGGAGCTGGAGTTGCCCAAGGTGACTTCCAAGAGGTGGGATTATTCCAATAGCTCGATTCTCCACAGCACCGTAGGAAATCCTGTGGTCGTCCAATTGTCATTGAACTGCAAGTCCCAGCAGCCCTCGCTAGTGATGAGGAAGGATAGGAGTTGCAGTTGGCTAACATCCGGAGGGCCGTATGATTCCCATTGTTGGTTGACAGAGTAGAGAGGGAAAGATTTTAAAACATTTGAGAAAAGGTTGAAAAAATGGGAAATGAATGAGGAGAATTATGGATAAATGAGAATTTTTGCAGTACGAGGTCTATTCTGCACAAAATTCACACATGGCGGTTTGACTCGGAAAACAGTATTTGCAGGGGAATTCGCATTTTCCAAACTGATTGCGCAGAAAAGGCTCTTTTCTGGGCAAAAATCCCATGTGCAACTTTTGTACAGAATAAGTCCTGAATTACAAATAGCTTTCAAAAAGCTACATCATTTTGGAAGGCTTTCTTGCAGAGAGAGTTGCAGGGCATAAAAATGACCTCCTTGTATCTGCTGCTGTTGTACATTCAGCTCTCTTATACCCCACTTCATCCTCACCAGACCTAGAAAGAACCATTTAATGAGCCCCATAATGGGAGTCAGTGGCCACAACCCAACACTTCTTCAGCATTGCGTAGATACTCATACACAGAGATGCACTACATAAACACTGAGCACAACCTCCATGCACAACAGCAACACTGCATAACAGATGTCAAATAGCAGGACTCTATTGCACCGTGCATGCTTTACAACCCACAACTGCAATGCAAAGTAGAAGATTCACATCCACAATGACTGAAGTGCAACCACAGAGCCAAGCTCAGAATGCACAAGGCGCAACCACAATGCAAAAGACAGCATGCACATCTATAATGCATGATGTGCAGACCACAATGCAAAATATAGGATGCGTAACCACACTGCGTAACCACAGCGCAAAGGCTGGGATGCACAACCACAATGTGTAATATGCAACTTGCAAAGACAAAGCCCAGATGAACTTGCTGGCTGTGCAACTCCATTGCCATCGCTGTCGGCCAAATGCATCCACAGTGACTTTTGGCCCTGTGCGCATAGGGTGATTCACACGTGCCTATCTCCCTAATAGAATTCCAGCCCTTGTTTGTCAAACTCTTCCCAGCACCTCTGGGATCCGAATAAGCCAAAGGGCCATTCCACAGAACGTGCGCTGCTTAATACGGCTGCCCTCCACGGCCTTTCACAGCTGGAGTCCCCGCTCTCTGTTTCTTAAAGCGGTGCTGTGTTTCAAGGAATCTGGAGAGAAGTCGGAGGAGGAGGGCCTCCAACAGGAGGATCAAGAGTTTGAGCAGACAGGCTGTTAGGAAGAGAGACTGAAGCAACCACCGAAGCGATGTTCAGCTCAGGGGAAAGAAGATTATGCGCTGAGGCCATTTAATGATACTCTTCAGATTTTTAAAGGGCTGTCATAAAAGAAGCAGAGGGCCATTATTCTTCCTTGACACTAACAAATCGGATGAGGTGCCGTGGGCTTTCTGTCGTGCAAAAGTGGATTGAGGTGGGGATATCAGTGGAGGAAATTGCCTGCTATTGAAAAGGAAAAGAACAGACTTGTTTAGCTAGAGGGGGAGTCTCAATTTTCCCTCCTCCAGAGGTTTGGACTTTCCAGAAGCCCTGACCACTGGACCAGCTGGCTGGAGGATTGGGTGCAGATGTCCAAACATCTGGCCCATCCCTCAACTGCAAACCCCAGGATTCCATAGGAGGTTGAACGTGGGATGACAGCACTATGACAGTCTAGTGCAGAAATGGTCAAAGTCCTGATGAGAGGAATTCTGAACTGATAGGAATCTCCACCGTTCAAGATTTATTCTGTACACAATTTATATATGGCTGTTTTGTGCAGAAATAATGATTTTCAGAGGGGAAAATAATATTTCTATACAGAAATAATTACTTTCTGAGCAGAAAATAAAATTTCTGCAGAGAAATCTTATTTCCTGTGAAGAAAATACTGTTTCCCCACACAAAATAACCACATGTGCATTTTGCATAGAATACCCTTCCACCTGCAAATACCACAGTCTTTGAAAACTAGGCAGTTTCCAAATGCTTGCAACCAGAAGGAAATTGCTAAAATTACTCATGGCTTCCTTCAACAATTAGTGAAGGATTGCATCCCTAATCTGTTTCCTCTCTCTTAAGATCTTCCTTTCCTGCAGTGCTTTATATGAGAGGTTTTGCAGTAGGGTGAGTTTGACCCATGCTATACTTCCCAGGTTAGGTTGTGTCCTTAAGCACAGCACATGATGGATTTATGCAACTGGTTTCCCAAAGCAATATTGGAAGGACAGTGGCTCCAATCACTCAAAGGAAAGGGAAGCTCTATATTTTTTATGGAGGAGTTGCTGGGTCCAGATGCGTCGGATCGCAACTCCTATCATCCCTATATTTATTGAGACAAGAGTTTAGGAGTAGCTTATGGTTGCAGAGGAGAAGATGATGTCATCTTCTAGACCTCCTTGACTTTGTTTCCCCCTCTCTCCAAATGCTTCACGCAAAAGCTTCCAATAACACACTCACTGTTTATTGCTGGGTGCATCATCCCCTCCTCTCCTGCCCCGAGCCTTTTGCAGGGGCATCCTGCCCCATCTTCCACCCACCCCAATATCTCACAAGCCATACTCTCTAAAACACCATGCTAAGCCACAAGATGACCAACAGCGGAAAACCCATGCATTTGCAGCTGTTTTTGGCACAGGCTGGGAAGCTGTGGGCCTCTAGATGTCACCACACTACAACTCCCAACTTTCCTGTCCAATGCCAATGTCAGATGGGGTGGATGGGAGTTGTTAAAACCCAACAACATCTGGAGGAACACGGGTTCTCCATGCCTGTTCTCAAGTCCAATTTCCCTGCAGCTGTAGGACACCGCGGAGCAGCCCTGAGGCGCCCCCTTGTGGTCAGAGCCAACATCGGCTACCCCGAGGGATAAAATCTTTTTACGTCCCTTCACTCTTGTGACGAAATTAAACAGCCGGGATCTCAATCGTTGCTTATTTTATTCTTGCACGTAAGGAGGAATAAAACTTCAAAAGTTTTCTTCCCGCTGCACAAGACAGCAAGACTTTTTTTGTGCAATTTGTACACCCCTAATAAATAACACTAGCTCTAACTCCAGAGAAAGGAGCCTTTAAGCCAGTAAAGGAAATAGATGTACAGTGGCGGATCCAAAGTTCATAACCAGCAGGGGTCACGCGAGTAGCCTCCCACAGCCTGTAGCCAAGGTGACCCCAACACTAGCCACCTGCCTCTTCTCCCATCCTTCGTAGGCACCGTACCCATCTAGGGAAGCCTTTAGTGGAACAGATGGCCTGCTGCGGTCCAAAAACAATTCCACCGCCGCGTAGTCACCAAAACATCCACCTTCCCTCCCCTATCTCCCTTTCTCCTTTTTTCCCCCGCCGTTATCAAAATGTCCGCCAAGCTCCATTAAACGCGGCAACAATGCAAGACACGCTATGAATTTCATTAGCACGCCAAAGGTGAGGAGAGCCGTCCCTCTCACTTGGCATTAACTAGAAACGGTGAGCATTTCTGTCCCTTCGCTGCCTTTCTGCAAACTGGATGACCCCCAGGCCTGAATATCCCCCCACCACCACCACCTTCCAACTCGCCTCTACCTTCCTTTGCCTGAGATTATGTTGCTTAAGCTGCAAAGGAAGCTGAGCAGCATTTTTATCAGCCCGTCCCCACGTAGGTGTCCCAAGTCCCTTGCGGCAACGGCTCTCCGTCGGAGGCCCCAGCGTTGATTGGGCACATCCTCTACCCGTCCCAGTTTTGGATCCCTATTAAACCTCCGCCCTCCCACTTTTCCAGCTGCTTTTAAAATGCCCCAATTTCTCTTTCCTCTCCCCATTTTCCCCCTCGGTCCTCAGCTGCCTTCTACTGCACCAAACTGAGTTCTCAGCGCAAAAGCCGTTTGTACTGCATTAATACCGAAGGGGAAAGCAAGAGGAGGCAACCCTGCCCTTCCCCGCAGGCTCAGGCCGAAGCAAACGGCCGCGGCCTCTCCTAGCTTGTGGGTTCTTCCCCATTCACACCTCTGGCCTTCTTGACCACGCTCTGACGCTGCTTGGCCACACGGGTCCCGATTTTCCTCTGTGGCTGGTCGGAGGGTATGCTTTCGACAAAGCCAGCTTGTTTAACCTGCAGCACAGGGGTGGAGGGATGCCAAAATTAAAGGCCTTTCTAGAACCGCAAAAGGCCGGAGATGCAAAGCCGAAGGAAATCTGTTGCTAGTGTGATTAGGAAGCACACGCATTAGCGTCTGGGCACCTGACGCAGCCTGAAATTGCTTTGCCGGCCGTCAGAAACCAGCGGCGATGGGCTCCGCCTGTTTCCTGTCTTCCCACAACCCGCCGGCGGCACCACCAAGGGGGGCCCCAAGCCAACACACAGGACAGTGGTGTTTTTCCTCCTCCTCCTTCAATGCCTTTATCAAAAGGCAAGGAGCATGCAGGGCTGGAGGAAAGGAAGACCACTGGATTTGTCTTCTGAAAGGACAGATTTGACTGTCTGGATCAGATAACGTCAGTCGAAGCCAGTATCCTTTCTCCATCAATAGGTGCTCAGGAAGACAACCTGCCTTGCAAACGACATACTCTCCAGCTTTCCCAGTTTGGCAGGGAAAGTCCCAAAACCCTTTTGCCCCCAAAGCCACAAAGAAGGTCCCCCAAAGGTGTGAAAACATCCCGATTTCCCCCTCCCTCCACAAGCACATCAGAACCCTGAAAGCAAAGGCTTCCCTTTTGCTCTGCGGCCCTTCTCAAAATGGAGACCGAAGTGGCATTTCTGCCTGTTGCCATTTTGAGAAGAACTGCAGAGGAAAACTGGAGCTTGCAAGGATGGGGACGGATGGCTTTCTTCGGCAGCTATGCCGGTTGGGGGATTCTGGGAACTGTAGTCCAAACAGTCATCCCCCTCCAACCTCTGACAAAGATGTCTATTTCCCTTCGTACCAGAAGCATCAGGTTGGATGGGGGAAAAAGAAAGATATCAGGCGAAACAGCCCGATCCAACCGAGCTCTGCTTGATCGCCTTACACTCCAGAAGACACTGGAAACATCCTAATCCACTCCCCCGTGGCAGCTGAACCATCATTTTGAAAATGGCTAGGACAATGCCAGCTTTAAGCCGGCTTCAGCTCTCTTGGGAAATCTGACAGGGGAGGCGTTGCGACGTAGAAGGCACCATTTCTCACTCCCAATCCTCTCTGATTTCAGCTGCTCTCCAACAACGCCTCCTGGCCTCCGTGGCCATAATACTGCTACTGAAGTGTCTTGATGTCAGCGGAGCTCCAAGGCGGACGTGTTACCTTCCCAAAATGCCAGAAAACCGGGAGGCCTTCAGGACGATCCGGAACAAATACGTAAGTGAAATGGAACTTGTTACAACGAGAAAATGAAAACCCAAATACAGAACCCTGCATTCTGCCCAGCCCAGATTGAGAAGTTGTTCTTGTTGGCTGGAGATCTCTGTCACGGTTAAACAGCTTTACATATACTGCCGACCCTCGACAAGCTGGAGCGTGTCCAGAGGAGGGTGACCAAAACGGTGAAGGGTCTGGAAGCCTTGAAGCCCTGTGAACAACGGCTTAGGGAGCTGGGGATGTTTAGTCTGCAGAAGAGAAGGTTAAGAGGGGAAAGGAGAGGCGTGTTTCAATATTTGAAGGGATGTCATGTTGAGGAGGGAGAGGGCTTGTTCCCTGCCGCTCCAGAGACCAGGACAAGGAGCAGTGGATTCAAGCTGCAGGAAAGGAGATTCCACTTGAACCTCAGGAAGAACTTTCTGACGGTCAGAGCTGTCCGGCAGTGGAATATGGAGTGTGGTGGGGTCTCCTCCTTCTTTGGAGGCTTTTAAGCAGAGGTTGGATGGCCATCTGTCGGGAATGCTTTGATGGGTGTTTCTCTATAGCAGGGGGTTGGACTCGATGGCCCCTGGGGACTCTTCCAACTCTACGATTCTATGACATTGGCTAGGGTGAGGGGCTCAGGAGCACCGCCAAGGTGGAACAATCGCAAATATCAAAGTGTGTGCGTGTGTTTGTGGGAAGGGGGCCAGGGCACGGCGGAGAGATTGGGCACCCAAGGTCCAAACGAGGTCCGGAAAAAGGAGAAGCAAGGGGGCAAACTGGCACGGCGGCCCTATACTTCCTCTCTCTTGCCCACCTCCTTCCTCGGGCGTAGGGTGGGACATCAGGAGAGGGACTGTGGGGCTGAGAAAGTGGGCCGTGAGTCGTCCTTAGCTGGTCAGGCAGCGGCTGGTGGAGGAAGAGGAGGAGGAAGACGAGCACCGGGTTTTTAAAGGGCTGCACGGCTGATCAGAGCCACCAAGAGGGAAGATTCCCCCCGAAAAGAAACACCTGAGTTGGACAAATAATCAAATCCGTGAAAGTCAAACCCACAGATATGGAAGGCTTACTGTACTTAGAACACATCCACACCAGACAGTCAGAGTGCTATCATTCCACTTTAACTACCACGGTTCCATCCTGTGGAACCCTGGGTTTGCAATCTGAGAAGCTGAGAATTCTCCGTATCCCCCAAGAACCGTGGTCCCAGGATCCCAGGGGGAGGACCCTGGGCGTTACAGTGGAATGATAGGGCTATGATTGTGGGTGTGAACGGGCCCTTGGCTGCCCGGTAGAGGCGCTAAGGAATACCCTGCAAGCCAACGGCAAAGAGCTCGGACACCTAATACCAGTTAAAAAAAAAACACAGGACACCAGTTAGAAGAGGATATAAAACCAACACATGGTAAAAGCAATCAATTTGTGCTTTAAAACTCACCATTTGACCATCAGCTGAATGGGCCTGCCTGAAGAAACCGGTATTCAGCGCTGTTTTAAATTCAGACAGCAACTGAATCTCTTCAAGCAGACTTATTAAATCCCATTAGGTCTACCTAGGTGTAGATTCACCATTCCGCAATTGATTTAGGGCAGGGACTAACCAACAGCATCCCAGCTGGACCGATTTCCCTATCTCAAAGCCCCCGCCACGGGTTGGACTACAGCACCCATCATCCTTGCCAGAACTGCCAAAGAACACCCTTTTTTCTCTGGAAGCATCGTCAAGGGCTCCTTGGGGACTGGAGTACCGAAGGGCAGAACAGAAATGCTCTATTGCATTTTCTACTGGTTTTTTTAAAAAAGAAATCCTTTAATAATACATAAAATAAAGATTTCTTTTCCCTAGCAGTTCTGGCTAAAGGGACATACTGCACATTTAGAGATGAATGCAATCCATCCAGAAACTAATTCTGTTCTTTTTGAGTAAAAGCAATCTTGGGAGGCTGAAATGTCCAGCAAAGGAGCAGCCAGAAAATTCGGGGAGTGGGGGAGAGAATTCACCCTTTCTCCACTTAGACCTTAACTCTTTCCTTGCAGTGTTAAGCACGCTTTTACCCAGAAATTCCCTCTCCTACAACAATTAAAGGGGTAGGAACCCTGTCCTCTATTCCACCTCACAACCCTAATGTTCCCCCCCCCAGCAAAAAAAAAAAAAAAAGAATAAATGCCAACCCTGCCAAAAATGTAAACGCCAAACCACCTAGAACCCGAGTTTCCCTGTGTCACGAGTAGGAATCTTGTAGCCCTGAAAATTTTGTTGGACTGCAATTCCCATCATTCCTTACCATTAGCAATGCTGCCTGGGGCTGATAGGAGATGCTTCCAATTACATCCGGAGGGCTGTGTTATTTCCAGTCCTACGTGCCTAATGTTTATCATTTCTGCCAAGCAGAGCAAAAGAAAAAGACTAAATGTTGATGAGCAAAGAGGAATATGAAGGAATATTTTTGCCCATGTATTTTAAGATTAGAGCACTAACAATCAGCTAGGAAGAGCCCAGAGAGGCTCATGAAAAAAACAACATGAATTATGGACTCATTAAAATACTAAAACAGTAACCTGAAAGCTCAACCAAAGATTATTCCCAGCAAGATAATAAAAACCTGCTGGAAGTTAAACTTGAGGTCTTTGGAAACAGAAAAAGGTTGGCAGGGCTTTTTTTCCCTCCTGTAAACTGCCAAGAATATTAAAATCTGCTTCCTATCAGCATACCTTCCAACTATCTTAATTTGGAAGGGACAGTCCCGGTTAATTCTCCGCCGTCTCAATTTTTCAGCAATTTTTAAAATGTCCCAGTTTCTCTCTCCTCCTTCAGCTCTCCCCATCTATTCTCAGCTCACTTCAGGGGCTGCCGGCTAAAATCAAAGTGCAAAATTAGTTTGCACTCAGCAGGAAAAAGAGGCGACGAGGGGTGGAAACCGTGCCCTTCCCAGAAGGCTCAGGCAAAAGCAAACTGCTGCAGTCTCTTCCAGCTGGCGGGTCCTTCTCCATTTACAACTTCTGCTTTCTTGGTCGCAGTCTGATGTTCCTTGGCCACACAGGTCCCAGTTTTTGTCAGTGAAAGATCGGAAGGTGTTGCATTAGGATAGCGGCCTTGCTCCTTTTTGAAACACTGCAAGTATTTCTCGCCTCTTGCAAACCCTCATTCTGCCCTTTCCTAATTCCAGGAGGACTTGAGATTTAACGGGGTGGCGCCCTGGCAGAACTGCTCAGAGAAGTTTCTCCGGCGACCCAAACTGGACACTCTAACAGTGAGTAACAGTGCCTTACTGGAAATCAGCAAAGGAGAAGCAGAGAAGAAACAAGGCTGATGGGACAGGCCTTCTTTGGAGTGTCAGAAGAGACTAAGAGCCTTTCCGCACTACGCTGTTACCGTGCTATAATTCCACTTTCCACATCCTATGGGATCCTGGGGCTTGCAGTTTAGGGAGGGGCCTTTAGGATTCTCAGCCAGAGAGCTCTTTGGCCTCAGGAAACTACAAATCCCGGAATTCCACAGGAGGCTGAAAGTGGAATGATAGCACTATAACAGCGTAGGGCAGAAATGGCCAAAGTTTCATACGAATCTTGATTTCTCCCAATGGCACCCAGAATGGTAGACACCACCCCAATGGAAGAGGGAAATGGGGGGAAGGCTTTTTAGACATGTTTTCCCGATTAAAATTACCGGTATATCTCAGTGAATGAAGCAAACATGCTCCCGAGTCTATCTTCAAAAGCCTTTGGAGTTTCAGTTTAACATTGTTTTATAATTTTGGATAATTTTGTTACATGCACATGTCAGATTGCTTTATATTAGATCAGATTTTTTGTAACTTATCTGGATAATTTGTTTTACAATAGTTTATTACTCCTTCCTTCCCTCTGTGTTTGTGTGCATACAGTACGTATATTTTAGATCGCACGCCTTTTACTCGTCAAGCACCATGTACACTGAGGATGCTATACAGATCAACAATAATAATTTTTGCTTTGCTTTCCGTTCTTGCAGAAATGGGAGAAGCTGGAAGCCATGGAGCTAGAACTGAACCTCGTCATCCCCGTCCTGCAAAACCAGAGCAAACCCACGTTTGCCAAAGAGACTTCCCAGGTTCTGGAATTCTTGCTGCCTTACAGAGAAGACCTCACAGTCTGTGTAAGTCGGGTTTTGTTATGAGGTTAGATAGTTAAGACACTTAGATAAAAATATGGAAAAGGCGGCGAGAGAGGAAAAGAACAAAACTGAAGGCAAAAAGATTTGACAAAAGAAGTACTTCTAATTTCCCAGACGCCCATCAACCCGCCACGGATGCAGTTAGCGTAATCATCGCGCTATACAGTTGGCCCTCCGCGTTTGCACGCTTCTCTTTCACCGATTTGATCGTCTACGAGTTTCCCCAACCTCTTCCCCCGCAGGCATATCTTGGGTGGGCAAGTAGGAAATGTGCCCCGGGCGCCAATATCAAGGGGTGCATAAAAGCCCTGCAGGCAGGGGTAGGGCTGAGAAGGAAGGGGCGCCAACCTCCACACTCGCCCTAGGCGCTGTTTATGGCCATTTCCACACTACACTCTTGTAGTGCGATTATTCCACTTTCAGCCTCCTATGGAATCCTGGAGTTTGCAGTTTCGGGAGTGGCCGGCCGGAAATGGCCTATGTTAGATACGCAACTGCCTGCCCCTCACTTTTTCTCCGAGGGAACCTTCCCTTCTGGTGGCTCTGATCTGGCCGAGCAGCCCTTTCAAAACCCGCCTCTGGACGTCGTCGTCCTCCTCCTCCTCCTCCTCTTCCTCCACCAGCTGCTGCCCGGCCAGCTAAGGACAGCTCATAGCCTGATTTCTCAGCACCACAAACCCTCTCCTGATGCCCTTCGCGCACCCCAGGAAGGAGACGGGTGACAGAGCGGCAGTTTTGGGGCACCGTGCCAACCCACCCCCTTTCCCTGACCTGGTTCGGACCTTGCCCCACCCCGTGCCTCAGCCCCCTTCCCACAGATACACACACGTTTTGGCATTCGCAATTTCCCCGCTTCGGTGGGGGTCCCGCACCCCCAAACCCAGTAAATGCAGAGGGCCAGTTGTAACTGCGCCGTGCGAAAGGGCCTGCCACGTGTCTCCCGCCCTCGGCGGGCATCTGGCACAAGCGTGTTTGCGCAGCGCCGTCGAGCCAGTGCGTAAAACCCAACTTCCTCCGCTTCCCTTGTTCAGATGCAGAGTAAGCCTTCCCACCCTAAGGATTCTGGCAAGCTGGCGGAATTCAAAGAAGGGCTTCAGAAGTTTAATACCAGCAACGCTGAGGTGAGTGAGGTCCACGGCACTGACGCAACTTCCAATGATTCACGGGTGAAAACAGAGACATCTGTGCAGCCACGCAATCAACAAATGAGGGGAAATGCTCAAACCGGAGAGGTTGCTTTTGCCTGAACCTTCTGGGAAGGGCAAGACACCACCCTCTCCATCCCTCTGCCTCCTTCCTGAGTTAACTGAGTGCAGACTACTTTTGCCCTTTGCTCTCCATCTGCAGCAAGGGAGGACACATGGGGAAAAAGAAGGAGAGGAGCTGAAAAAAGCGGGACGATAAGAGGATTGATCAGGAATGTTCCTGGCAGATTGGGATAGTCCGAGAGTACGCGTTGACCGAGAGCTTTCCTTTGCAGGCAGTTTCACTGGTGGTCCTTGCTTACCTTTGCAAATAAGGCCAGAAAAAAAAATCCCTTCTTGCATAGAAATTCCCTTGTAATTGATTAATACAACCCTTAAAGGGGGTTACAGAAAGTCATTGCTATAGGATAACCATTATGGTCAGTGGCATAAAAGGCTCTAAATGGGGGGAACTCATAAATTGGTTCTATGTCCTGGCTGTGAGATATGGAACTGCTATGTGCAGTGGACGTCTGCCTGTGATCCCCAGATGCTGTGGACAGATACCGCAAGGTGGCCTTTATTTTCATCGTGTCCTGCTCTGTCACCATCCTTGAGCTGCCAGAGGTGGTCGGTGGCTTCTGTGTCAGGGCGGCTGTGAATCGCCTCCGCCAATCCAAGGTGCTGAATTCTGTTCCAGAATAAGTTCTGCACCTTGCATTGCTCTTTTAAAAACAGAGGCTAAAATGCAGAGAGTGGTCTACACCCGACTGCTACAGAAAACCACTCGGGGTGTCCATCTTCTGCCAGAGACAGCTTTCTGGGGTGAGTCATGTTTTGGTCTTTTGCACTGTCAAGGCTTCACGCTCACTCGTCTCGTTTTTCTGCCCCTTAGCAATTTCCTCAGTGCCTAGAAGCAGCAGTGGGCCTGAACATATACAGCCTGCTCCAAGACATCAGCCAAATCAGCCATCATCACCACCACCACGGCCAGCACCACGGTCACCACGACTCCCGTCCTGCCAACTAAACAGGGCATGGATTGCCCCCCCCCACCGGCTTTGCTCACCCGCTGCACCCAAAGACCCTTTACTACAGGAATCCAAAACCGCAGCAAGCTGACCGCGTACAGGAAAAATCTTCCCAGCCTTTTTTGACAGTCACATTCTCCTTCAAGCAAATTTTGGTCGGGTGGAGGGAGATGCCCCGGAACCCGTTCTGTCAGCTTCCTGCAATCCACGAGCCTTCCGCAGGTGATGCGACTACAACTCCCAGCATCCCCAGCCAGCTCTGCTCTTGCAGCCACTCTTCAGCACCGGAGCATCTCTCTCTTTACAAGCAGGCATGCATGCATGCACACCTCAGCACCTCCCTCTGAGAAGGACGGACAAGCAGGGGAAGAGGATGGCAGGGCGGAGATACAAATAGCCCTTGCATGCCACTGGGAGAAAAGTCCTTCTTTCTCAGGGTGAGGCGAGTGCGAGAGTTGCCACTGTCCCCATTTAGCTGCACCATGTTTAGCTACTACCAGACCCTCCTTTTTCCATCTTCCTCCTTCCATGGCGAGGCATTTTAGGAAAGGACTCTGGCAGCCCTGACTGGCCAGCAAACCAAGGACTCCTGACCAGTTGTCCTTGCTACACCCCTGGGAGTTGTAGTCCACTACTTCTAGAAGGCACCAAAACTGTTCAGAGCTGAGCTTTGGACACTGAATTCATCTTTCTCAGGAAAGCCAAAAGGCTTCCACTTTTATGTGCTTCCAGTCTTATTTATGTTTTGTATTCACCGTACCCAAAAAGGTACCCCACAGCCCTGATGTACTTTAAATTATGATAGGATATATTTTTATTGAAAATAGTTGTGTTTTTTAGTGTATTTTAACCATAATGTGTTTTAAATTGTATTTTAATCCATGTTGTACCCTGCCTCAAGCCTTGGGAAAGGCGAGTAACAAACAAAAAATTATTATTTATTATTATAAATGTATAGGTGTGAATAACTCACCAGCAGGAGCCTTTCGCTAGCCCTCCGAACACAATCCTCCTCTGGCAGGAGATGCGTTTTCCCAAGTGCTTTGAGAAAAAGGGAGAAAATAAAGTGTGCGCCAGCACTATATTGTGATGGAACGCTATTACAAAAGAGCTGTTTTATTTATGTAATTTATTTTAATTTCCCCGAGTTTGGAATTAACCAGTTCAAGAGGAAGGGAGGGGAAGAATCATTATTTAAAGTAGATTGTATTCATAAAAGTGTTATTTATTCATGCATCAGCGTCTGTTGGCTCAGAAAGGCTATTTTATTTCTTAAGAAGGAGAGAAATTGTTAACAGTGGAAACTTAAAAATCACTTGGAATGACCACACAAGGCTGCCCCCTGCTGGAAGGAGTTGGTTTTGCATGCAATGCTGCAGTGACGTTTTTGTGTGCCTGCCTTTGCCTCCCTCTGAGGCTGAGAGGGTGTGACTTGTCCAAGGTCACCCAGGGATTTGAACCTTGCTGGCTTCCACCAGCACTCATTATACTGAAGAAATGAGCATTTAAGATACTTTCAGAGTTAAAATCAAAGTACTCCAGCACAATTTATTTGTAAATCAGGCAGCCATGGAGAAAAAAAAAATCTAAGAGTTGATTTTTTTTTATGAAATCTTATTTTGACAACAACAAATACTTTGACTACAGAAAAGTCCACTTAAAATAGGATCACGCTAAATGCAACAAACATCGACTGTGACCACTGTTAGCAATTCGATGAAGGCTAAGAAAGAGAAGGGGAAAAGGCCAGTGATGCTCTGCGTTAATATTTTCTTACAAGATTATTTTATTTACTATTTATTAAGTTTTATACCATGTCACCAAATTTAACATTTATGTTGCTGTTTTTTTACAATGTGCATGTTAATAAATTATTAAGCAAAAACTCCTGCATCTTGTATTTTGTGTTTCTTTTGGAGAGAGCGTGCCTATATTCCGGGGAGGTTGCGGGTGCGAATTGCACAGAATCCCAGAATCAAGGGGAGGCAGCAAACTGTGCCCCATCGGCAGCGTGTGGCCCTTCAGACCCCAAAGCACAGCCCCGGAAGCCATCTGGACCACATTTTGATTTTGCTTGGCCTCGCTTGTCCTCTTTTCCACCTGTAACACTTTGGAAGCTACACATTCCAGGCTCGAAAACATCACTTTTGTACATCGCAACTCCCAGAATCCCCCAGCCACCCACTGCCCAAGCTGGTGGGGGAATATGGGAGTGGTAGTCTAGGAAAAAAAGGACCGTTTTTCCCGTGCTCGGCTCTTCCTGCTCCAAATTGCTGCTTCTTAGCGTGCAATCGGTCTTAGTAACGGGAAGGTTCTCTTCCCTGACAGTACCCGTCCAACCAGCCAGGAGTTCACACTGCAAAAGTATGATTAACCCGTTTCTCAGCAGTCCAAACAGTCACCGATCCCTGCGTGCGCAGACAAAGGCTGCTGAGAATTATTCCAACTTAATGTCAGTATTAATCACCCGGGAGCTAACAACGCGTTGATGGGATTAGTAATTTTTTTCCCTCCGACATGTAATTCAATTAAACACCTCCACTTGTTTCTTTCCTCATTTAAATAAATTAAGTCATTCTGCCATCTGCTGCCAACACACCAAGGTAGAAGCTAAGCCAAAAAGAGGAGGAGGGAGAAAGATGATATTTTTTGGAGGGGTTGCTGGAGTGTACAAGGTTTCCCAATAACCCTTATTTTCCTGTGCCGCAGTGAAAATCAGAATAGAGTTGGTCCAGACAGCCAGCAGGGTTTAGCCCATTCAGGGTTAGACTACAACTCCGGAGACTAGGATTCGAATTCTCGCTTGGCTGTAGAAACCTACTGGGTAACTTGGGTGAGTCACACTCTCTCAGCCTCAGAGGAAGTCAAAGGCAAGCCCACTGAGAACAAAAAAAAAGGCATAGGTTTGCTCTTGTTGTGTGCCTTCAAGTTGTTCCAACTTATGAAGACCCTAAGGTGAATGTCTCATTGGGTTTCTTGGGGGCTGAGAGTGTGTGACACACCCGAGGTCACCCGGTGGGTTTCCACGGCCAAACGGGGAATCAAACCCTGGTCTCCGGGGCCGTCGTCCAATGCTCTCACCACTACACTCTGCTGCCTCTCAAGGTTTGCTGCTGGGTTGCTACAGGCTGTGGAACTCCCTCCCACCAGGAGCCAAATTGGGCCCCTCTCACTGCTGTCTTCCCACCAGCAGGCAAAGACATTTTCATTTAGATGGGCTTTCGCCCATTAATTGGTTGCCGCAGCCAGAAAGGTCTATTCCTGGGAGAGTATTGTATTTTTTCCCCTCTTCGCTTTGTTACATTTAAAATGCTTTTCGAACTTCTTTTTAAATTCAGTGTGTGGCTTTAATCGAGTAGTTTATTTTATTGCTTTTTAATTGTTTAATTGTTCTCCGACGTTATAATGGACGGATTTTGGCTGAATATTGTCTTAATTTGTGTGGAAAGTCATCTTCTGTCCTGTTAACAGGAGAAAGGCTGGGCTGTATGGCCCCCACAGGCAGCAGTTTGGCCCCTGGATCCATAACGGTTGCTTACTTGCGTCCAACAAGTACGCTGTGCCGTTACTGGGCATCTCTTCGGTAGTGACCAGCGGGTTTCCGTGGCTGAACAGGAATTCGAACCCTGGTCTCTCAGAGTCCTGGTCCAGCACTTAAAAACTACCCCATCCTGGTTCTCAAACATATGGCAAACCTCTCCTAGAATTTTCTTGGCAGGATTTCTTCAGAGCAGGCTTCCTCTAAGGCTGAGAGAGAGTGGTTTCCCAAAGATCACCCAGTGGGCTTCCAGGGATTTGGACTCTGGGCTCCTCGAGTCCTAGCTCAGCCCTCAAATCACTCCACCTTACTGGCTCAAAATGCCTTTCCTCAGGTTTGCCACTGTTTGTTTCCCCTGAGGCTGAGAGGGTGTGACTTGCCCAAGGCCACCCAGAGGGTTTTAATTGCTGAGCAGGGATTCGAACCCTGCTCTCCCACATCTATACATTATATGACGGACACATTTCTGTCTTTACGAAGTGCCCACCTCCCCAAAATACAAGATTTCCTGGGCGTCTTATTCAGTCTGTACAAACGGAAACGCTTTCCCCAGCCTCAGATAAGAGACATCCCATCTAAGGAGAGAGAGCCGGCAACCCTAGCTCTGCACCACCCGGTGCTTCAACCACCACCATCAAAGACAATCCTACCACAGTGCTGCCTGTCAGTCTGCCGTAGTCAAAGAAGTTTTGAGAAGGCCCAGAGCAACAACCAGTCCCATCTCCTACCCTCCAACATTTCATAAATGGAAACTGGCCAAGCGTGTGGCCAAGCAACATCAGAAGCTTTTCAAGACAGTAGAAGCTATGAATGAAGACACGACAAGCCAAGAGAGGTTGCAGGAGTTTGCTTTTGCACAATCCTCCTGGGAACTGCAAATTCTGACATCTCCTCTCCTCTCTCCCCTGAGTTAATGAAATAGAAGTGACTTTATGCCCTTTGAACTCGGTTGGCAGCAATGGAAGTAAGCTGAGGGGACAGGGGGAGGACGAGAGGGAAGCCGAGACATTTTAAAAGTGATTGAAAAAGTGGGATGGCAGAGGATTAATTGGGCTGTCCCCAATTAACAGCGTGAAGGCATGCCATATCGGAACAGGTTCACTGGTGCCAACTTCAACACCCCTCCAGGAACCACAAAAACCCATTTCTTGAAACGCATCCAAGTTCAGACTTTTTGGTTGAGTTCTTTCGAGTTTAGAGGCTTAGCGCTTTTGTTTTTGGCTCCGTTTTTTATGCTGAGACAGTTCCGGTGCGGCCGTTTTAGTTTTTGTTTTCTTAATGACTTTTGTTTTATATAATGGATGTTATTGCCGTTTCTAGCTCGCAAGCTGCTCCAAAAATCTTTGGACTGGAAAGAGCAAGATAACAAGCTTTTGTAATCAATGCCATAAATGAACAAACCGGGGCCAGGCCATTTAGAGAACCACTTACGTGAGTGTTTGAGGCAATCCACGTACATTACCTAAGTATTTCTTCTTTAATACACCTCTTATTGCTACCACAGCTCTTAGAACAGAAAGGCTGAGAGAACGGCTTAATAACGCTGGAATAAAACTAAGCGTCCCAGATCCCAGGGCCAGAGTTCTTTTTTCTGGTCCTCTGGGTAACTAGGAGGAATCTTAGGGCAAGAGCGTTGTTTTGAAAACCACCCACGCACACACAGCTTATTTGCTAGACTCGCACACCTTCCAGCTGTCCTGATTTGGCAGGGAGAGCCCCAGTTCATCCTGTCTCAGTTTTCCAGCTGCTTTTAAAATATCCCAGTTTCTCTTCCCTCCTACCCCGACATTCCCCCTTTCGCCATTTTTGCACTAGACCGTTATAGCGCTATTATTCCACTTTCAACTTCCCGTGGAATTCTGGGGTTTGCAGTTCAGGCAGCGGCACTTAGGATTCTCAGCCAGAGAGCCCTCTGACCTCAGTGAACGACAAACCCCAGCATTCCACAGGGTGTCGAAAGTGGGATAATAGCACGGTGACAGTGCGGTGCAGAAATGTCCTGAGTCACCAGCTTAATTCACTGGCTGCAAACTGAGTTCAGAGTGCAAAACTAGCTTGCACTCCACTAACACAGTAGAAGAGGAGGAGCTGGATGGAGCTGGATCTTGCCTTTCCCAGCAAATTGCTGCAGCCTCTCCTTGTTTAGGTATTCACACTCATTCATAACCACTGCCGTCTTCACAACACTCAGACGATGCTTGGCCACACGAGTCCTGATTTTCACCTATGAAACATCGGAGAGTATGGACTTGGCTTTTCCTTATTTGAACGGCACACTTTGTGCAACTACGGTTTATGCTTAATGACATTACAGGCAGCGACCTCCTTCAGCATCGCTCCCGTATCTTCACCAGCCCCCCATTCCCACAATATCATGGGTGGGTCTCAGGTTCTGTCCCCGAAAGCTCAGCACTTGGCATAGTCCCAAGCCGGAACCCCTAAATAAAACCCTTCTAAACGTGGAAACCTGGCTAAATGTGCAGTATAGAATCTTAAACAACAGGTAAGACCTCTCTCTAGGGCAGGAGAGCATTATGCAAAAATTTGACGGTTTTCTGCTAACGATACCATTTTTAAAAAATAAAACACCCCGAGTTTGCTTTGATGTTCCCTCCGGATGTTTCCATTTTTGTGGCCTGCGGTATATAATCAAGCCGGTTCCTCCTCCTTCCACTCGCTCCCTCGCACTAAAGATAATTTGTGACTCAACCCTTATTCACAGAAGCTGGAAAACTACTTAGCAGCGCTGCTCAAAGAAACAACTCAAGCTTGTCCGGAGACATAAAACTATTAGGTGGGAAATACGAAGCGGGTGTATAAATTACCTCCCTTCATGGCCAAAGGGAGGAATAGAAAGTTGTGGGGCAGGGAGGTCGCCAACGTGCACCCAGTCACACGGGGCAGCCAACGGTCTGGGAGTCGCCACATCGGTCGTGGATGCGCCACCTCTCCAAATCGCACCAATTTCGAAAGCGCACCGGCTGCTCTCTTCGCTGGGTCCCACAACGGTAGTAAAAACCTGCCTGCTGGTTGGGGAGGTGAAAATTGGACAGGGCTAAAGGTACGCCGGCGCAAGGCGCAAGGTGGAAGGCGGCGTAATTGTCTCTGTGGCGTTGTGCATCACATCAGCCCCGCCATCAGCAGTCGCGGAGGATAAAAGAGGTGGGAATTAATTGAGGGACTGGGACTTTGACGGGAAAAACAGAGAGACAGAGAATGAGAGGGGGAGAAGGGAGCGTGCATTAATGGCTCGTGTTACATGGGATAATGTGGAGCATTCAGCCGTGTCCTTTATTAAAAGCATCATCTTCGATTCCACAAAAATGCAGATCTAACAGGCATATGCTCATGAATTTGCAGATAATTCAGGGCTGGGGGAAGGGGGTGCTACAGAGAGAGGGAATGGCTCATAATTGATAGAACCCAGGGCTGAAAATATCCACCAATTAATTTGTGTGCGTGAATTGGTTTTTCACACACGCAACCTATTAATCGACTTAAAAGGTGCGAGTGGGCAGGCAAGGGCCTTCGAGCCACCTGTCTATCTATGGCGACCCCATTGATTTCTGAGGGTTTTCTTCTTATCAAGGAACATTCAGAAGTGATTTTGCAAGTTCCTTCCTACCAAATACAGCTAGGTTCAAACCAAACGAGAACAAGGCCAATCCACAAACCGAGAATTCAAAAAATGCCCAAACCCTAAATCACTAACCCAGGTTTTTAAAGAAACAAAACAGAGTCACACCTCAGTTTTAAACCCATAAAACCCCCAGCCAAACCGCAATCTAAGCCACCGATAGAAGAATGCCGGTCTAAACTGGAGAGAGGGAGTTGAGGTCTGGGCAAAACCCCGTAGCAAATTCTGAGCTCAAAATAACTCGGTCTTAATTTTTCCCCCCAGATTATAAGACTTCAAACCGTCAACCAGTCTTTACAAGCGCCATCGAATAGATCCTAAACCACCAGCCAAGGTTTTAAATACATTTGACCCAAACCACTAAACCATCTTGTATTTCAAAAAAATAAATAACCACATGCCCAAAGCTTCAGATCGATACATCTGACCCACACCAGTTAAGTCCATATTTACACAGTTATTTATAGCCAACTTGAGGTGTTGCAAACCTTTCTTTTCTATCAAAGGCAGGCCCTCCCGGCCCAAGCCATAACAAATCTTTTCTAGAAAGTCATTAAGAAAAATAACTGCCAAAGCAAACCTAGGCATATCATTCTAAGAAAGAAAAACACTTTCAGAGGGAAGAACATTCCCATACCTTCCCCTTGTCCTGGTTAATTCTCTGCCATTCCACTTTCTCAGCTTCTTTTAAAATGTCCCAGTTTTTCTCTCCCCCTCTCCCTTTATCCTCAGCTTATTTCAATCGCTGCAAACTGAGGTCAAAGAGCAAAAGTAATTTGCATTCAATTAAGTCTGCAAGTGGGGGGGAGGGGAGGAGGAGGAGGGGGCTTCTTGGGAAGCTCGGACAGAAGCAACCTGCGGCAGCCTCTCTCCCAACTTGTGCGCTGTTCCTCACAGGTGAACTTTTGCTTTCTCGGAAACACCCAGAGGTTGCTTGGCCACACCTGTCCTGATTTGCATCTACCCTAGGTTGGAGGGTATGCAAATGGGGCAAGGGATGGGGGCCCTCGGGGAGCTTCAGCAAAGCCGGAAAAGGAGCTCCGTGTAAACCCTACAAAGAAACAAAACATAGGAACCGAAAGTTTCCAGCCGCAGGACTTGGAGAGACGCGCAGGTGCGCAGCTATTAATTATACCCCCCCCCCCGGATAATCTCCGTTCGTTGTCGGGGCAAAGTCAGAGGAAGGCAGTTCTGCGCGGTTTGCAAACCGGGTGCGTTGGCTTCCCGGCGTCCCGAGGTCCAGGAACAGGGTCAGGGGCGCGGGCAACGCGGTCCGCCTTCTTTCCCGCCGCCGCCGCCGCCGCCCCCGCCCCGGGTCTGGGTCCACGCGGCACTTCCGCGCTCGCGCACGCGCCGTGCCAGCAGGAACCGGTGAGTTCGGGGACTCGCGGTTCTTGCGGGGAGCTCTCCTCCGGCGTAAGTCGGCGGGGCACGGCCTCGTTTCAGCCCGCAAGCCCCGCGGCGCCCTTCGCTCTCGTTGAAGCAGCCCTCGGGCGCATCGTCTATCGGCTGGGTGGGCTCAAAGCCGGCTTGACGCGGTCTTCCTTTCAGGCTGAGAGAGTGTGACTTCAGGGCGCCTCACACACTCTCTGCCCCAGGAAGCCCCCAAGGCTGAGAGAGTGGGACTTGGGCATAGGCGCCCCACACACTATAGGTCCCAAAGAGCCCACAAGGCTGAAAAAGAGGGGCCCGCCTCGGACACCTCACACGCTCTCAGCCCCAAAAAAGCTGTTAGCACAGGGCTTCACCTGGGTGTCACACTCTCTCAGCCTCAGGGAGCCTCTAATGCTGAGAGAGCGGCACTCGCAGTGTCTGACTAAAGCTGAGACAGTGGAACTTTCCGCAAGGATTTCCGGCATTCTCAGCATCGAACTCTCCGCACGTACTTTTTCTTCTCTATTTTTGGAACCAGCAAGTTCAGTCTCCGTAGAGACTGTCAAAAATTGCCATTGCCGACTATATTTCAAGTCGTCATGGCGGGGTATTGGGAAAAGTTTTCAATTAGCAATAATCGCGCCTCGGATTAACCTCATTGGCTACGATACTGCCACTGCGCAAAGCTGGCGAGCCTCCTGCCCGGCGCCGGGGCCCCGCCGGGGGAGACGCGGTGCCCTTAGGGCGAGCCCGCCCGGCCGCGGAGGGGGGCGGCCAGCCGCACGGCGGAGTTCTGCCTGTGGACAGGGCGCGTCCCTTCATCCCTGAAAGAGTCGTTTGGAACAGCCCTCGACCTTTAGCCTCGACTTCTGCGGAGCCTGGGGGCCGCGGGGGATTCTGGGTGCCGTATGCAGATTGAGACCGTTGCGTCATAAATGCCCTGCGTGAGGGAGGCGAGTGGGCGGGGACGGTGGAAGTAAAAGGAGGCGGGGCGAGGCGAGAGGAAAACGAGCCAATCAGAACCCAGGATGCAAAAAAGAGGAGGAGGAGATTAGTGTGGGCGGACGTTACTGCGGCGCTCGGTTTCCAAGCTTGGAAGAGAGGGAAAGGAATACAAAGTGAAATCGGATTAGTTGCAGATGGAAATTCGCCGCTTATTTTTTGTAATCTGTGAGAGTCTCCGCGGGAGCCCAAGAACAGAAAGCGGTTTAGGACTACAATTCCCAGAATCCCCTGTCCGAACTGGACGCAGGATTGTGGGAGTTGTAGTCCAAAATGAGGACCCTATCTTAAGGGGAGGGCAAATAGGGTTAAGTGCCTCCACTCCCTGCCACTAGTCATTGAAAAACTGTACCACCACATTGAACCAGGGCTTGGAAAAGTTACTTGGGGAACTACAACTCCTACTATCCCAGTGGTTTGCAGAGGATTTTGGGATTTGTAGGTCTGCTATTACTAGTCTTAGCTAGAGGACTAATGGAATTAATGAGACTGAGCTAAATTTTTTCCATTCAACAATGAGTTGTCTATTGTTGGCATTGTGAGTAGGATTCAAAGCATAATTCCCCCAAAAAAGTAACTTTTCCAAGCCAATATAGGGTTTAGACGTCAGCTGTCGCTTGCTCGCGTGTGCCCTGGCTTTCATCTGTAAAATGTCAGGGGGTATATTGTTGTTGTTTGGGATTATTGGGTTTTTGTTTTTACGGCCAACACAGCTGCTGCCACCATGCAGCCAGAAACATAGCAAGGAGGAAGGAGATGTCTTCATCTCCCCATCAAGGGAAGTCCACACCTGGATCCCTGGGAAGTGACAGCCGGCATGGATAAAATTTAACAGAGCCAAAGGACAAATGCTCCAAGCTGGAAAGATTAGATACACAAAAAGTGGGGGAGTTTAAAATGAAAGTACTATCTTCCTAAATCCTTGTGTGTGTGTTAGTTAGGATCTAGTTTCTCTAACGGATTAGTAAACCGAATGGATTAGTAAATATTAGTAAATCTTTTAAATTTGAAACTTGAAACTGCCTGGCCTGTTTTTGCTTTCAAGTCAGCCTCCAGTTCAGGGAAGACACACAGAGATTGGGACAGCCCTTTTCTGCAACTCTGTTAAAAGAAGGCTAATTCCTCACAGCTTTAGCTTTCACAGAATTCCCCAAAGGGCTGAAACCCTGGAAGAACTCTAATTCCCAACAGATTTAAGCAGTAACATTACAAATGCCTGTGTGCGAGGCCCCCGTTTGCCAGCTTCTGTTGCAGCACGAACATGTGTCAGTGTTCAGCACCAGACGAAGCCTCGATAAGACCTCGAATGATACCTAGTTCCAGCCCAGAACACTTTTTATGATCATTTCATCACTCAGCTGCCTAACGGCAACTGGACTCTGGTCTGGAGGGTCCCCTGTGTCCTCCCCGACAAAACCATGTTGCCAAGGGACGCATGCCCTGCTCCCACAGAGGAAGGCTGCTTTCCACAAAGGTCCACACAATAGCAGTTAAGGCTTCCTTCCACACATCTGGGCATAACTTCAGACTACTCCTGCACAGATGGCCAATAGGTTTGTGGGCCTTTGGAAGCCTGGGGGGTCACACCAATGCCCTTGGGGCCGTACGCAACTGGGTGCTGCATGTTCTCCATTGCTGAAATGGAAAAAAATAGGTCGGGTTTCGATGGGTGCAGTTATTTACCAAGTGCATCCAATAACCCCGGGCAGCTGGTCTCTTTTCCATTCCTATCTTCCTCCGGGACCTTGGAACCAACCTGATGTTCTAATAGCCGGCCTTGGTCTCCTTGCCAAGGGGACAGCCACACCCTATAAAAGGATTCTCCGTTCCCTGCCACCAGAACCTTTTCACTGGGTGGTGCATTAAGATGAAAACCCCCTACAGCCTCCTCTTCCTCCCCCTGCTCTTTGCCGTGGGGCGGGCTCAATGCCCAGCCCCGGCCGACCTGAAGAAGGACGGCAGCACCAAGGCCTGCGCCCTCCTCTACACGGAAAACAGCCCCTACTACGACCAGTGCTGCGCTGGCGGCGTCCTCGAGGTGCAGCCCGGCGAAGACCAGCCCTACGCCCCATCGGCTTTTAACAACAAGGTGTCCTCTTTGGTGGTGGCCCAAAAGTGTGAACTGACGGTCTGGTCCTCCAAGGGCAAAGGCGGCAGTACCCGGAAGTTTAAAACCGGGGCGTACCCTCGGCTCGAGGAATACAAAAAGGGGCTCTTTGGCAACTGGAGCGACGCCATTTCAGCCTACTACTGCACTTGCACCTAAGACGGCTGAGCCGGAGCCGCATCCAGCCAAGAGGAGACCTTGCCTGGGTCGTTCAGGCCTTGTCACCATTGGCCGTACCCACACCCCTGGCTCAGCTGACGTGGTCATACTTCCACCCTGTCTCGAAAGCTAGATCCTTCTTTTGCCTCCAAGGATTCTGGGAAGCCTCTTTCTTTTGCCTCTGAGCATTCTGGGAGACCCCCTTCCCAGAATTCCCCCTTCTTCCAATGCCTCACAGACTCTGGCCAACTCCAGGATCATGGACAGAGAACAACGGCTTTCATCTCACGGCGGCGAAGGATTCATCTGTGCCTCCCACAGACCCGAACGCATCGCTGCCACAGAAATAAAGAGGGGGAGCGAATTTATTCCCCCACCCCACAGTGGGAGCAATGCACTTGATCAGAATGGGGTTTCTCTCCCACTTTGAAGACTTCCGGGTTTGTCACCTCGCTTGAAAGATTTGTTCCCTCTGATGTTCCCAGATCTTTTGCATCCCCCTTTGTTCTCGGCAGTATGGGGACAGGCCTTCCATCTTCAAAGCCGTTCCCTCTCCTCCTCGCTTTCTCCAGATCTGCTCTGCGGCAAGTCGCCCTCCCTCTTCTCAGCTATTATTGTAGCGCCTCGCCACGATAAACGTAATTAAAAGTGAAGCAACATGACTTTGGAAACGTGTCGGGTTCTCTCGCTCCCCCTTTTTTGTAGCTCAAGGTCGGCCAGTGATGGGTAGCTTTTGTTTTTTCGCCTCTTGTAAACATTTAATTGGAAAGAGCTTTTCAGCAGCCCGAGAGCAGAATACAATAATCCCCACCAAGCAAAATGGTTTTCAATTTACTTCTTTCCTTAGAGGCATTGCCAAACTTGGCAAGACTTTACAAGGGTGGGGTGGGGATTGCGGGGAGAGAAGGGGCAGAACTCTAGGACTGAATCTGAGCCAGGGAGAGCTCCTCCATTCTCCAAAGAAGAGCCCTTTGCCTTGGGAAGAAGGCATAAAGACGGTGCCTCCACGAGGCATGGCATTTTTTGCTCCTTTTTCTAGCCAAAGGGGGAAAAGAGTACTTTTTTCACAATTTTCTCCCTGCTGCAAGAAAGTCTTTGAAAACTGAGCTGCTTTCACTATTCAAAGTTCAGGATTTTCTGGACAAGTTATTCTGGACAAGATCCATCCAAGGGCAGAAAACAACAACGTCTTAAGGTAGACTTATGACCCTTATTTATGTTTATGATTGAGACAACGGATACATTATTGCATATGCCCCCCAACGCCAACCTTAAAATCCAGGCAGCCATACCAACGGATGAAGTTCTACACTGTTAGGAAGCAGGGCACTGAAGGGTGACGTGTCCAGTTGAGGAATTGGGACAGGACCCCAAGGAGCCCCTGCTTTTGCTCCCCACACCACATCTTGTAGGTGGGTTGGGGCAAAATGCATCACTCACCAGCATCTGCAAACTCTACCCCTCAGTGCAGCTGCCTGGTTTTAAGGTGGGTTTTAGGGGTCAGAGTGGGAGTTAGAGAATAGCCACAAGCTTGTGGCTACATATCAGATGCAGCATCTTGGCCAATATTTCTGTGCAGTTTAAATAATGATATTTATATCCACTTTAACAGCCATGGCAGCATCCAGTGGAATCCTGGGATTTGGAGTTTCAGGAGGGGCATTTGGGATTCTCAGCCAGAGAGTTCTAGTACCTCCCCAAACAATGAAATCTCAGGATTTCAGATGATGTTGCCATGGCTTTTAAAAGTGGAATCATAGTGCTGAAACTGTGCAGTATAGATGGGCCCTCCAGTACTGTATTTCTGCATAAGTTGAAAAAGTTACATTTTTGGTCTACAAGTCCCAGAACCCAGTCCCCCTTCCCAGCCTTGGCCATAGTGACTAGGGGATTCTGGGATCCGCAGCACAGAAAAGTAATTTCTCCCAGGTCTGGTGAAGTGAATAGTTGGAAGAGGTTATTAACCACTTATTCCCACACAAAAGAAATGCCTGTAAATCCCAGTTTTGTGTCTGCTTTTAATCCACATAGAAGAAATTTTCGCGTAAGTATTGCTGCGTCCTCTTCTTCCACAATCTGGGTGTTTTAAGGAGGACAGGGCACCCTTGCGTCCCAACGCACGTGCAAATTTCAACCAGGCGTATCCTCAGTCCCTCAGCTGCACGGAGACGCTGCTGTCCGTCGCTCTGGTGCGGAGAAGCCCTGCTCCTGTCTCCACATCTTTGGTCTTGTGCAGAAAATGGACCTGACGCACACCTGGGCCATAGTCCCTGAAGACGTGAGAAACCTTAAAAAGAGAGATTGGGGAAGGGAAGGTCTCCGGCTGAGCCTCAGGGGTACTGTGTGGGAACCTCCATTTAAGCACAGGCACTTTTCTAGCACTGGATTATATTTTCACCGAGGTCTGTGCAGGCAGAACTCAGAAACATTCCAACTACAGCCATCCCCGGCTTTTTGGTGATTTGTTTTTCAACACTCTGCTGTTTCAATGCTTGCAACTTACTAACAGAGCCCACCAATTTGAGGAGGGGTCTACTCTTTCGTGAGTTCTTCTTGCTTATTGGGGCCCGCTCAGAACCCCTCCCACAAACGCACGGGGTCCCAAATCTTGCCTATGGAAAGAGCAGACCCCTTGCTGAATGAATGGAGCTCGTCTGTAATTTGCAAGCATCAAAACAGAGCTTTGGTCAGTTCTTCTTGCCTATGGAGGCTCGCTTGGAACTGATCGTACGCGTGCACTGCTTGCAAAGCAAGCTGAGGGGTGGGCAAGAAGGCACCCAGCCAACCGGGAGACTTTGCAATCAGCACACACACGCAGTCTGTCCCAAGCCAGCCTCCCTAGGCCATTTCCGCACTACACTGTTATAGTGCTATTATTCCACTTTCAACACCCTGTGGAATTCTGGGGTTTGCAGTTTACTGAAGCCAAAGAGCTCTCTGGCTCTGAGAATTCTAAATGCTCCTCCCTAAACTGCAAACCCCAGGATTCCATAGGAGGTTGAAAGTGGAATAATATCACTATAACAGTCTAGTGCAGAAATGGCCCTAATTTCTTCATGAATCCTACATGGATTGCTTTTCAAGTAATTCCACTTTCTGACAGTGCCCCAGTCAAATCTGTCAAATAAGTGGGGGAAGCCTATACTCTCAGAATCCCCTAGCCAAAAGAGATGGGTAATGGGTTCTGGGAGCTGTAGTCCTAAAAAGGGAAATGTTTCTGAGTTCTGCAGCTTTAACACCATCAGTTCAACTTGGATTTGGGATAGCAGTGTGCAAATCTCAGCAGCCGCCTGTCTGCCACTGACTCATAGACACAGGCCTCTTTCTCTTTGCCCCAGTGCCTTTTCATGCCACACAATTATTCCACTTTAACTGCTATGGCTGCATCCTATGGGATTTGTAGTATGGTGAAGCACTAGAGCTCTCTGGCTGAAATTTCCAATTACCTCTCCTTGGTTTCTGCAGGATGCAACCTTGGCTGTCAAAGTGGAACCGCCATGCTAAAACTGTGTAGCATGGAAGCGTCCCCCGTTTCCCCCTCTGGACAACGGAGGCGACAATGACTCACCCACAGCAGGCTGTCCCAAACTGTACCTGTTCCCAGAATGCTATAAAACTGGTAATGAAAATTCAGCACAACAGATGAGAATAAAAACTGCAAATGGCAGCCTGGAATCAGAATAACGCAGAAACTCCTTCCGACACCAGGCCTCAGCCAAATTGCAGTTAATGCATCCAACGCTGTTTTGCAAAGCAAAAGGTCCTCTGTCCATGCACAGAGTGTTTTTTCCCCCTTTGTAACTACAATCAACTGCAAGAAGCCTGGGGTTAAAGCGTGCCGGGACTAACCATGCCTTCCAACCCAGATCTTACGTGATGCCAGTCCTTCTCCTTCTCCTCTTCTTCCTTTTCACAGTCCACATAGTGAAATTCTCCGATCACCTTAGCCCCGTCGGTTCCCAAGAGCTGGACGTGAAGCTCGTAGACAGAGTGGGCCAGTTTGCTGTTCTCGTACCTGAAGAAAGGAAGGAACCCCATCAGTCCTGGCCGCTCCTTAGCCACTGGGGTCAAAAAAGCTTCTAGAAACACCCATACATGTGAATGCCCCCCTCTCTTCTGCGCAAGAGGAAATCCGTTGCCTTGTCCATGTTGGAGACTTGCTGCCCTCTGGTGGAAGCTACCAGAAGTCTGTCCTTTTCGCCACTCTTCCGCCTGAATATTTTGGGGATTGGTTCATATTCATTTAAAAAAAAATTTTTTTTGCAAAACCATAGCCTGGGAGAACACAGCCGGAGACCCTCTCATGCAGCTAGGATGACACAAGGCAAGCTCCTTGCTTTATAAAGTCAGAATCTGCCGTTTGTGTGTGTCCCTGCCAAACCAGGACAGTTGCAGGGTATGAATTTCTAGTCCCTGTTTTGCAAAAGCCGGTGGCCAGAATCCGTGCCTTATGCACACATAAGTTCCCCGCTGGGTTTTTCCTTCCAATATGAGACGTCGGCATTCGGTTCACGGCTGCAGAAGCAGAGTTCCATAGATCGTGCCGTTATCCATTCAGAGCCACATGGATATGAAATGTAGATTTGGTTGTGCTTTTGGCTGCACACTGGACATGCAACACTGCCACTGAACACAAGGTTTGCATAAAACAAATCAATGCATAAGTCCCATGCAGAGATTTATGTTACCAAAGCCTCATACAGGATTCTCAGCATGCATCTATGTATATTCTATATTTTTCCGTTCGGATTTCGTAGGAACAAGCCTGATTAATCCTCTGCTATCCCACTTTTTCAGCTGCATTTAAACTGTCCTGGGTGCCCCCTCCTCCTCTCACATTCCCCCTTTGTCCTTGGCCTTATTTCCATTGCTGCAAACTGAGTTCAAAGGGCAAAAGTACTTTGCGGTCCACTAACTTGATCCTCTGAGAAGGATCAAGCCAAAGCAAATCCTGCCATTTCCCTATAGGCTCAGGCAAAAGCAAAATGCTGCAGCCTCTCCTAGTTTGCTTAACCTCCCTTACAACATTTGGCGACGTTGCTTGGACACGCGTGTCCTGGTTTTCATCTAAAAAATACTGGAAGGTATGAGATACGGAGTTCAGCAACTGCGAATAGGAAGTTCTTGAGAAGAGCTCCTTCCACAGTTGCAGAATACGGCTTCCAACTCTGGGCACCATCATTGCAGACACACACACATACACACTGCCTAGAAATCCTGAGGCCATTGAATTCTACAGAGCAAAAGGTGGCAACCCCCTTACCAGTCCATGACGGTGATGTCCGGTTGGTACAGGTCCAGCAGCTCCTCCCAGAGGCCTTCTGCCAACAGGTCGACACGCTGCTGTTTGACGCACCAGCTAGAAAGGGCAAAAGGAGGGCAGAAGGTGTGCCGAGGGGACCCGAGAGCGAGGAACCTTGCTCTTGGTCCAAAGCGGCATACGTGCATTGTGAATACAAACGTGGCTCAAACATGTGGAACTGCTCTACTTTTTGTGGTGTGGAAACCTCTCCCTGTTCCCTCCTTGTTATTTCTGCCGCTGCTACCAATGAAATCGTGCCCAGGGATGGGTTTTTTTAACATACTGGGGACAATTGGTGAGGCAGGCTCATCCCGCTTTTCCCTCTGCTATTACTGTCTGTGCCACTCAGTAAGCGATTCCGGAGGCAGCTGCGGTCGGTGTTGGATTGCAACCTCATCTTAGCAGGAAACAATTCACTGAAAAAAGCTCGACCTGGAAAAACAGGCAATTCCATACTAGCTGATCCTACTGTAGCCCTATGTGCCTGCTTGCAATAGGCAAGGTAAACTGCAGCTCCCAGAATCCCCCGACCGACATGGGTGAGAACCCTCTCTCAGCCTATGGGCCAGAACCAGCTTTTGGAGTGCCGGGCAGGACCAAAAGCAAAAGGAGTGTGGGCAAAAGAATGCCTAAATATTTTAAAAGTGATACTGCTGTTAATTAGGAATCAGAAGAGATGCTTCAACCTTTTCGAGCAGGGCAAGGGGGAACCATGTAACACTGAGAAACCATTGAGGGAGGACAACATAGGTAAGGGGGTATGGACCTCTGGGGAGGGCCACACCAGATTTTCAGGTGGGCCAGCTTCCACCCAATGGCCTAAGGTTCCCAACCTCTTTGCAGGGAGGCTCAGCCCACTCCAAACGTCACCTCCAGGAAGGCACTTACCTGTACCGTGGCGAAGCAAATCTCGGCAGGGTGTCCTCTCGGTCTGCAGGGAGGGGCTCAGTGCTAACTTGCCAGCCTTTGAAAATGCCTGCGAAGGGACAGAAAGGGAGCGCCCACCCCAACACCCCATAAAGGAAATGAAAAAAGGGTTGTAGGTCCCAAGGCCGAGTTCTGCATCCAAAAAGTCAGAGTGCCCCAGAGCACATACAGAGTGTGTTTCCTCCTATCATAATGCTTCGCCCCTACACACACGAAGGCACCCTGAGCATATATAGACAGCGTGCCCTTCGCTGAGCTCGATGCCGGGGATGGGATGAACCATCCTGCACCTATAAGCACACACTCAGCAGCCCCAGCTGTGTGGTGCTGGAAGATCACGCTGCATACAGGAAGGCAAATGAATGGATCTGAGAGAAAATCCTCAAGTGTGAGAAAAAACATGCAACCTTGCAGTTCTTGCCACACGACAACTCCCAGCGTTCTGCGCCATTGGCTCTGCTGGGAGGTACAGTCCCATACCATCCGGAGGGCTGCAGAATTGCTACTCTGCATTTCTGCAGCAATAAGAAATATACGGGCACTGGCATAACACAGCGAATTACAAATCACGAACAGGATTCCAAAGTCTATCCAGTAATGCTCAGAGGCACCCTGGTTGCAGGATTTTTTTCCCCCCAAAAGACCCTGAGTTCTACACGATGACAAATTGCATGCTAACAAGAACCAGCCCACTCCCTGCTCTTACAAATATCGCAGCACCCCCCTCGACCCCTGAACTACCTACCTGTGGAGTCCAGGGGCTTGCAGGGTGTCTGTGGCTGGCATGGTGGGGCTGGCTCAGAAACATTCACACCTGTCTCAAAGAAAGCAGAGGAGGAGGGGTGCAGCACAAGTCAACAGCGATCTCCCCAAATTCACTAGGCTGCACAACCCAGCTGTTTCACCCCTCTGATCTAATCTCCTATGGACCTGCTGGTGTTGGGGATTATGAGAATTGCATAACCCCAAGCATCCCCTGATTTGGCAGTGACTGCTCTGATTGATCCTCTACCATCCCGCCTTGTTTCAGCAGCTTTTAAAATGCCCCAGTTTCTCTCTCCTCCTCCCACTTTCCCCCTTACTTCGATTGCTGCAAACTGAGTTCAAAGTGCAAAAGTAGTTTGTACTCCATTCACTTGGGGGAGGAAGAGGAGGAGCAGAATCTTGCCCTTCCCAGTTAGATCAGGCAAAAGCAAACTGCTGCAGCTTTCCCTTGATCGTCTGTTCCTCCTCATCAATGCCTTTTGCCACTTTGACCACATCCTGGTTTTCATCTGCAAAAGGTTGGAGGGTTTGCAAAAGCCAGGACTGGGTGTCCATTTGGAGAGACAACTATTCTTTTGGAAATGCCTTTCCTCTCTCCCTCCGCAACAATGGAATTGACGAAGCAGCCACCGGGAGAAAGCGACGCGTTAATTAGTAGTGACGGCAAAGGCCTAGGAGGCACCGAATCGCTTTGCAAACACACAAGGCTGCTGATAGCCAATTAATGACGATAATGAGAGAGGCCTTCCCCAGCCCCAGGCAGGCAGCGCCAACAAGGCCTGCGACAAACCAAGAGAGCGCTGCCTTGGGTTTGGAAACAAACAAAAAAAGGATCCGGGAAATTCCCCAAACACAATACACCATGGGGTGTTTTAACAAACTGAAAAATCCACCCTGCCCTTCCCCAGAGCATCAATGAACCATGACCAATCTAAAGAGACACTCCCTAGCTCAGCACAGTGGAGAGCTGCTCACGAAGGCATGGCATTCATCCAGAAAGGAAGGCTCTGAACGGCCTTATACACACCCAAATCAGCAAGGAGACTCCCCGTTAACTCTCTGCCATCTTACTTTTTCAGCTGCTTGCAAAATGTCCCAGCTTCTCTCTCCTCCTCCCACTTTCCCCCTTCATCCTCAGCTTTCCTCAGTTGCTGTAAACTGAGTTCAAAGTGCGAAAGTCGTTTGCACTCCATTAACTCAGTGGGAGAAAAAGAGAGAAGTGGAATCTTGCCTTGCCAGTAGGCTGAGGCAAAAGCAAACTGCCGCAGCCTCTCCTAGCTTGTGTGTCCTTCCTTATTGGAAACTTTAGCCATCTTGACCACACGCTGGTGGTCCCCGGCCACAGGTAGTCCAGTTTTCGTTTGTGAAACTTTAGCACATATACCTTATAGTCACAGATTCCAAGGGTCATCCAGTCCAACACCCTGTGGCTCCAGGAAACTCAGTGCTAAACCACTAGAAGACCCACAGTGTGTGTATCATAGAAACACAGAGTTGGAGGGGTCCAACCCCTTGCCGGTACTGCTAAAGTACCTTGACAGGTAGCCATCCAGCCTCTGTTTAAAAACTTCCTGTGGAGGAGAGACCAGTCATCCTCCAAGGAGCCTCTCTCCTTGTCCAATAGCTCTCACCATTCAGGCATTCTTCCTAACCTTTAGTCAGAACCTCCTTCTTTGTATTCATTTATTTGCATAGAACTGCAACAAAATGCTGCAGCGTCCCCGCTAACTGGGAACTGCTCCAGCCAGCTTTGGACCGCAGCCTTGTTCGGGTGAGCCCTCCGCTTAGGTAGAAGGAAGTATCTGATTTGTGGCAGCACAAAAACACCACGCATAAGTGATGCCATTTCATTTGTTATGGTTGTGGTTCTGTAGTTTTTACTGCCAGGGAGGTGCTGTGGGACTTGTGAGATTTCCTGCTTGAGGTGTCAGGTAGAAATAAAACTAGCATGAAGTTATTGTTGCTGTTGTTACACTGCCTTTTCTGTTTTGTCCTGCCTTAAATTGTCAGCCACCTTGGGTCCCATTTTAGGAGAAAGGTGGGAGATGGATGGATTGATTTCCCTTTTCCCTAATTAGGGACCCAAAGTGCCTTACAGTATAAGGATTTTTTAAAAAATAATCAATTAACTAATTATTTAGTGAATGAGATACATTTCCCCCCAGATCAAGACTCAAGGCAGCTCACAAATTAGAACAAGTACGAGATAGTTCTAAAAAGTGTGGAAGCTCACCGTTAAAATAGAACCAAACGATTAACACCGAACAGGATTTAGAACACACAATAAAAAATGTCAAGAAGGAGTTAAAACAATACGTTTAAGGTTCCTTTGATGAGAGAGTCGGGAGGAGTGCCATTAGTTGCTCTGCCTCAGGCAGCAAAATTTCTTGGTCTGGGCCCAAGAGTCCCGCTGTTCAGGACGGGCGGAGCAGAGAAAGTTGCCGCAGCGGGGAACTGGGAAGGGAGAAAGATCTGCTATTTCTTTCCTGCCATATTACCCTTTGCAAAAGGGCTCAAATCTGGGGCTGAGGGCCAGGTCCCAGTCTATTTTAGAAACCTGTATAATGTCTCCCATTATCCACTCTTCCCCCAAGTTCAGCCCCAAAGATTGTTATGGTATTCAAAGAGGGACTGGGCCCATTCACACAAGGCAATTATAGCTCTGCGATTCCACTTTAACTACCGTAGCAACATCCTATGGAATGCTGGGATCTGTAGTTTGAGGTTGTCCTAGAGCTCTCTGGCTGAGCATTCTGAATCCTCCTCCTTCCGCTAACTGCAAATCCCAGGATTCCCTGGGATGTTGCCATGGCACTTAAAGTGGAATCGTAGCGCTATAACAGTGCAGTGTGAATGGGCCAGCCCTCCGGAGTCCCAGCTTTGGGGAGTCAGGCAATTTGAGAGAAAGAATCCTAGGTAAGAGTCTCCATCTAAGGACAAACCAGGCTCCCCGTTCCTCCTTTAGCTTCCAAAAATCAGACCAGAACAGGAGCGTTTGGGATAAAATCACGGTTCTTTCAACACCATAAAAACCAATAAGGACCAGTCACGCCCAAGAGAAGGGATGTGGAGAAAGGACAAAATCTCAGGGTGTTACAAAAGGCAATTTTATTCTTCCCCCTGTCCAACCTGTTCTGGCCTCACAATATTTAAGACCGAAAAAGGACAATACATAAGCAACAAAAATTATAACAGAAGACTGGTTGCTATTTGCTGTATCGATTATGTGTAGGTATATCTTATATAAATTGGAAAAATCATCTCTTTTTTAACGTCCTGAGATTTTTTCCCCACCTCTTTTCTGCATCCCTTTTAACACCGTGCCTACCTTCGGGGTTGGGATTCCGCAAGACGTTCCTCTCGAAGGGTTTCCGGGCACAGAGGGTCTCCCAGTGGGGGTCCTCGGGGAGCGGGACCCCCCTCCGGCTCAGCCCCCACTCGGCCTCCAGGCGCTGCTGCCAGCGGGGCCCAGTGGCGGAGAAAGGGGGCGTCCGGGGCTGGGCTCGCTGCTGCCGGGGGTCCCGTGGGGCTGCCATCCGGGCGGGGGTCCCCGGCAGGCGCTCCCGCAGGCGGAAAAGCAGAACGTGAAGCACCCGAAGGCCTCTTTTCTAGGAACGCCGGCTGCCCTGCCTTTAAATAAAAAAAACAGGGAGGGGTGCCTGGGGATTACAGAAGCAATTCAAGGGGAACGAACAAGTGGGAGGTGTTAAAGCTCTCCTTTTTTTTTTGGTTTAAAAATTATTTCAGTAAAGACAAACATACCGAGCAACACAGAAAGGAAGAAAAGAAAAACACATGAAGTTACCCTTCCACCAATGCAGGATGTTCCTTTTCAAACCCTGTAAACAAAACAAACAAACAAAAAAAACAGGAAACATTACTATTAAAAAGCAGCTTTCCAAGATCTTGCAGGGATACCCAATGGGAGGGGACGCTGGGTGCGGCAATCCAATATCTTGAGAAGGCGTGACAGATCGCCCACCCGTAGTCCATGTCTTAACAAAGAGGGGCTGCTGAGAACAGCCACGGCGGGTTTTCTTTGACTCCTTAAAGAGCTAGCCAAAGTGAGAGAGAAATAAAACCACTCTGCACATGCTCTGGAGACCTTTGGTCCTCGTTCCTGCAACTGCTGCTTACTGCATTTTGAGTCAAGGAGTTCCACTTGACACTGTTGGGAAGAACACACCAAACTCAGCCACTGTGGGTCCTCTATTAGGGGAAAAAGTAGAATATAAAATACAGTTGGCCTCTATCCCCTTCCCACAGACACACACACACACTTTGATATTTGCAATTTTTCCATTTTTGCAGAGGTCCTGTACCGGTAACTCTAGCAAATGTGGAGGGCTGACTATAGACAAATACATCAGTAAAATTAGAGCCTCCCCTCGGCTGAAGCAGCAGAAATCTCCTTCCAGAGGAACAGACCAGGAGCTTGCAGCTTCCCTGGCCGAATTAAAGAAGGGAGGGTGGCCTGCAGCTGCAGTTTGTCATGCTGGGTGGGGAGAAGTTGCTCCAGCCAGAATTCTCCATTATTTCTTAAGCGACAAAAATCCCGATGAGGAAACCTTTCTGAGCAGAGATCTTTTCTCTTCTTCCCACCCCATTTAAAAAGCCGCTTTTGTTTTAATTCCAAGGACAGCAAAACCATCTAGCAAACAGGTTCTGCAGATGATAGACAACACCTGGCCCTGCCCAGAGGAAGGTGCTTGCAAAGAGGAATCCGTGACCGGAACAAAAGGAATTCGGATCAGGTGCACAGATGCACCCACCCCAGAATTTATTTTTTTTAATTATTTTTGGCTTCCTAATCTACAGGAGAGTTTTGTCCCCGGCAGACCCCTTCTTATCTCTTCCCCTGCTGCCTTCAGATCACGACAGACAGGCAGAGACTTTCCCAATCAGATTGCCTTGGTACAGCCGGACGCCTTTCAAGGAATGCAGTGAATTTTTTTAAAAGGAGGAAGGAAGGGGAGGGGAAAAAAAAAAAGAAATGTGGCAGCATCTTTAAGACTAACTGGTTTTTGGTTTCGCATGGATATAAACTCACTTCTTCAGATGCAATATAAAGCATATTTAATTTTAGGGATTTTAAAATAAATATTCCGTTGATTTTTTTAAAATCAATTTTTAAAAAATACATTAAGAAATACAGAGCTTTAAAAAAGGACAAACTTCTACTACTTTTACAACAAATAGTGAACAGTGTTTTGCAGAATGGAAAGAGTCCTGACAGTCAGAAAGAGACTAATATAGCATTAATGCCTAAAGCGGATCAAGATTTGACATCAACAAAAAATTACAGATCAGCATCATTACTGAATGATGACTATAAGCTGTTTATAATGATGCTAGCTGAAAGACTGAAAATAATTTTGCAGGATTTTATCCTTGGTGAGCAAGGGGTTTTAGCCCCACCCTCCAAAAAAAACCCAATTACAAGATTATATTAGAAACGTGTTGAATGTTTTGAGATATTTGGAATGGCAAAATGAGAAGAGAGCTGCATTTATTTCCTTAGACGCAGGAAAGGCCTTTTGACACCTTGAATTGTACTCTCCTGTTTAGTATTTTGTTATGTGTGACTGATGGCAACCTGCTGAATTCGAGACACCCTCACCGCTTTCACACTACGCAGTTATAGCACTATGATTCCACTGTAACTGCCATGGCCGCATCCAATGAAACCCCCAGGGTTTGCAACTTGATGACGCACAATCTGGTTGAGAACTCTCCACCCTAAACTACAGATCCCAGAATTCCATAGGGTAGAGCCACGGCCATTAAAGTGTAATCGTAGTGCTGTAACTGCATAGTGTGGAAGGCCTCCTCGTTATGAATAGCCCTACTCAGGTCTCGCCAAGCCAAGGCAGCTGTGGCTTCCTTGTTTGTATCAGTTGTATCAATCCACCTTCCTGTTTTTCTATTGCAAGTGTCTCTTTCGCCAAACAAAAGCCTTTTTTGTTTGTTTTTCTGTTTGCCAGGCAAGCTGCTTGTTGTTATGGGCTGTCAAGTCAGTTTCGACTGCGAATGAGACATTCAAGAGACTCTGCTTTCTTGCAAACTGAAGACAGCCATGAGTTCTTTGACTGAGTCAATCCCCCGAGCATGGGGGCTTCCATTTCTCCAGCATTGTCGTCTTTTCCAGCGAGTCACATCATAGAATCACGGAGTTGGAAGAGACCCCAGGGGCCACCTAGTCCAACCCCCTGCCATGATGGAACACCCATCAAAGCACTCCTGACAGATGTCCATCCAGCCTCTGCTTAAAAACCTCCAAGGAAGGAGACTCCGCCACACTCCGCGGAGGCGGCAGCAGATTCCGCTGCCGGACAGCTCTGACCATCAGGAAGTTCCTCCTGAGGTTTAAGTGGACTCTCCTTTCCTGCAGCTTGAATCCATTGCTCCTTGTCCTAGTCTCTGAAGCAGCAGAAAACAAGCCTGCTCCCTCCTCAACATGACATCCCTTCAAATATTTAAACATGGCTCTCATGTCCCCTCTTAGCCTTCTCTTCTGCGGGCTAAGCATCCCCAGCTCGCCCAGCCGCTCCTCATAGGGCTTCATGGCTTCCAGACCCTTCATCATTTTGGCCGCCCTCCTCTGGGCACGTTCCAACTTGTTGATATCCTTCTTGAAATGAGGTGCCCAGAAATGGACACAGGATTCCAGATCTCATGAGATGTCCAAAGCAGGACAGCCTCAGTTTTGTCATCTTTGCTTCTAGGCTTGATTTGGTCTCTGACCCATTTATTTGTCTGCGTTATCCACAGAACTCTCCTTCGGCACCACATTTCAAATGAGTTGATCTTCTTCCGTCAGGTGTCTTTACTGTCCAGCCATACAAAGAAATAAAAAATACCGTGCCCTGGATGATTCTGACCTTAGTATCTGATATATCTTTACTCCTTATCCAGTCCCTTTACATTTGTCTTTCAAATTCTTAACCTTCTTTTGCTTTCTCAATTACAGTCCCCATTTTAGTGACTATAGAAAATCTTAACAATTCTGACGTCTTAATCTGCCTTGTTGAAAGTAGGTAAATCTCTAGTATTTTTCCCGCTTCTTCATTAGGATTCTGCTATCTTTCGGCTGGTTCAATAGCATAATTGGTTTACTTTGTATTTTAATGGGCATAATTTATTGCGTGCTTACGGGAATCTTCTGAATTATGCAAGCCACCTTTGCATCTGAAGCCTGGGGGAGAGCGAGATGGGGATATGGAATAGACTGGTCCTGCTCTCTTGATGTGGATGCTAGAAGAACATCCTTCAAAACTCACCTTGCAAGGCGGGCCATTTCAGAGGTTGCACTTGACCTTGGGGGAAACATTAAGAAAGACCATCTGGAGAGCTGATTATCTGGAAACAATTTTATAATTGAATATGTTCTAGCAGCCCTCCCAAGCTTATTCTACTTGTTGTTTGCCATCGGGTCAACTTTGTCTTATGGTGAGCTAGGAATAAGAAACCTCCAAGAATCCTGCCCTGCTCAGGTCTTGCAAACTTAGGGTGGCCATGGCTTCTTCAATACAAGCCCATCCACCTGAACTGCCGTCTCCCTATTTTACTTCCACTTTTGCTAAGGGTTCACACCATCTCATGATATGGCCGAGGTATGACAGCCTCTCTTTAGTCATCTTCATCCATTCTACCACAGCCAGCCGAGTCCGTTTCTCTCTAGCATTATAAACTTTATAAACTTCACATTTCTCCTACCCAGAACAAGAATCAAGACAGCTTGCAGCATTATTATGAATACAGCAGAGATAAGAGCATACACACAATTATCATTGATATGTAAATATATTATCACCCATATTAAAACCAATTAAAACATTTTTTAAAAGATAAATGCAGCTGAAAAATAGTAATTAACACCTTGGATTTTTCTTTTAAAGTGCACATAACTTACCACTCCATGTAGAAATAGATACAAAGTTGTTTTAATGGCAGATTTTAAAAATATTTGTGCATGAACAGCAGCATTGGAATACGCTGGAGGGTCTGGGCTGCTCCCTTCTCTCCCATGTGCATCGGGACGGGGTGGATATTACGGTTGCTTTTAAGCCATTCAGCCAAACGAAATCTCAGCATGGCTTTTTGCTGTCCTGTTTCTGCAGAATCACAGACTCAATACTCTCCAATTCGTAGGAACCGAAGCAAAATGAGGACCAAGTGGAAGGAGGGAAAGGAAAACTCGGACGTTTAAAAAGCCACTGAGAAAGTGGGATGGCAGAGGATTAATCAAGAGTGTCCCTGCCAAACTAGGATAGTTAGAAATTATGCAGACAACCAGTTAAGAGTAAGGAACCAAATTATCACCTTGCCTGTCATGATGGGGCTGCTGCAGAGCAGGAAAAAGTCAGATGCCCTGCCCGACATTAGCATCACCTCACAGGTCCCAAACACCCAAAAGGCACCAGCTCCCTGTCTGATCTTGGAAGCTAAGCAGGGCCAGACATGGTTAGTACTTGGGGGGGGATCACCAGCAAATCCCATGTGCTGTAGGCTGTATTTCAGAGGAAGGGACTGGCAGAAAGTCCTTTCAGTATTACTTGCCTAAGAAAACCCAACGGAATTCATGGGGTTGCTATAACTCAACAGGCAACTTGGAGGCATGCACGTACACACACTGAGCACGCATAAACCCTCCTAGATTGTTTGTAAAACTACAATTCCCCTAAGGCAAACATATCACAGCATTTTCTGGGGGCTGAGAGTGTGTGACTTGCCCAGGGTGACTCAGTGGGTTTCCATGGCCATGCAGGGAATTGAATCCTGGTCTCCAGACTCGCAGTCCGATGCTCAAACTACTATACTAGGTTGGCTTTTGCAAGCAAGCAAGAAATATTGACTCCTTCAGTCCATTCTCAGCCTTCATTCCATTTTCCCAGCTGCAATTTTTAAGCAAACACAAAAAGAAGTATCCAGCGAGGTCTCACTAATACAAGTTACCTCCCCAACCCCAGGAGGCAGATATGCTGCTCACTATGCATGCCTGTCATTTGGCAATAGCACTGGTCTACCTTGCAGGGCTGTTTGAAGGATGTGCACGGTAAGGAAACATTCTCAATATTCTCAAGGGCTGCGTAAAAGCATAAGCCTTTTAATAATTTTAATTTTGATAACAAGACCCTGGGGCTCAGAAACTCCTAGGGGAACAGTCCTAGGGAACAAAGGAATGGCATTTGGGAATGAAGGACATCGTTCCCACACGCAGCTCTTAAAAGTTTTAAGGATTCTGGGAATAGTAATCCAAAAATTCTCCTGTGCTGTGACCGGGGATCCATTTAATAGCAACCATGCCAGGAAGCTGATCTCTCGTAAAATTCCTCTTCTCCAAAGCGTAAACTCGTAGGGCAAAGGAGAGCCAGCAGCAATTCCGATAAGGCATATAAAGGACTTTATGAAAAACAGAATAAAAGCATCCTTTTTTAAAGAAAGAGCTAAAATAATTACTCTGTGCATATGAAAACAGAAATCCATTTGGCTCTGTTGTCCCACAAAATGGCCCAGGCACTCAAAAGCAGTTTATTTAATAGGGCATCCTCAGTCCTTATTGGTGGACAAGCCGCTCCTCCCCTTTTATCCCCTCCAATAGCAGTGTTTGATCCAAAGGGGGTGGAGCTTCTGCCAGAAACAATGGACACCCTATTAAGTTCCTTGCAGCAATTCCAGTTGCCACACCAGAGCTTCAGTCGAAGCTCTTTTGGTCTATAAATCCCAGGAAACACCCCTCCAAGTTCAAGGGATTCTTGGGATTGCAGTCCAAAAATGGTCCCTTTCCCCAGCTCTACTGCACATCAGGGAACTGTATGGAGGACTAGAAGGTGGCCATCTTGAGTCCCACAAGATGTTCTCAGCAGATGTTCTCCATCCCTAGAACTGGGTACGAATGCTGCATCACAAGTTCTCCTTCTGGAACATCTCTTCCTTTCATAGAGGTTATTACCTCCAAGGCTTCCTGGTACGAAGGGAGTGCTCTTGAACATGTGAGCCCCTCGTTGTTGGGACCACAAGGGTCGTGGCAGGACACAACAGCATCTTCAGGAAGAACGAGAAGGGCAGAATTATGACCTCCAGGTGGCAAGGGGGTTTCCAGATGGCCACAGACTGCTTCTTCATAGGATGGGGGGTCCATGCTATTGGCCAGGTGGTCCCCATCCAGGTGTCCCACAACCTCTGGTTCTTCCATAGCTTCATACGCACTGCCGACAGACCTGCGGACAAGGTGGATTCATTTAATCTACTGACCATGTGACATATACAGAAAGGAATATATAGAAGGAGCACAGAAATTACAGAGTAATTGGTAGTGGTAACAAAAACAGAGGCCCCATTTATAAAGAGTAAGGATCAAATTTATAACGTTGTTGTCTAGATTTCTCACTTCATTTCCAAACAGTAAATACAGGCATCCCCTGCTTAGAGACTAGAGCACTGCTGAAAATCGGAAATCACTGGAATGCAGAACCCAGCCTTTCTTTTAGCTTGCAACTGCATTTTGGCTGCTGAAAAACATAAATAACTCACTATACAGTTGGCCCTCCACATTTGTGGGTTTCACTTTTACAGACTTGATTATTTGCAGGCTTCTCCCCCATCCCTACTCCCAGCACTCCATTTCCAGGGGAATCCCCCCGCTCAGCAGCGCCAGTCAGACCACGTAGCCCATTAAACCCCCCACCTCTGGTCTTCTTCCTCCACCAGCTGCTGCCTGGCTGGCTAAGGGCAGCCCACAGCCCAATTTCTCAGCACCACAAACCGTCTCCTGCCACCCCCTGCATGCAAGGTAAGAAACGGGTGAGAGAGAGAGAGCAAGTCTGGGGCCACCACGCCAACCTCTTCTTTCCCTGAGCCGCTTCGGACCCTGGGTGCCCGTTCTCCCCACCGTGCCTCGGCCCCCTTCCCAGAGACACTTTGATATTTGCATTTTCCCCGTACTTCTGCAGGGGTCCTGTGCCCCTAACCCTAGCAAATGTGGAGGTCCAACTGTGTATCTCTTGTAAATGCATGCAAAAGCTAAATAGCACCGTCTGTTGAGAGAAAAGTAGCACGTAGCTGCAGAAATACGTGAGAGGTTATGGAAATATGATGAAACAGGTTAAAAGAGTGGACCACATGTTGAATATATGGGTTCTGGTTATAACTGAAAAGGGCTAAAAGAGCGGATCGCCAAAAAGGAGAGAATGCTTGTATGTTCTCTCTCTATCTCCTGCCATCCCTCCGTGTGTTTATCGGTGTCTGAATGACAAGCCGTGCGCAAAGGTGGCTGGTACTCGATGCGCGTGCTTAAGGGCATCGCCAGGGCCCATCTCTAGCTTTCAGGTTTGGGCTAAGAGACTTCAGGGACTGGGAAGGTCCAGAACTGGGAAACCTAGTCCTACCCTCAATGTGCGGCGTTCTCAAACTCACTCGGTGCAACGGCAGACGGAGCGCCTCGGCGTCAGCATCACGCAGGCTGTGACCACCACCACCAGGGCCGACAATGTCACCGCAGCTGCAACAACCAGAGGGACGGAGGTAGCCACAATGAGGCTGCCGGCAGGATGAGCTACAGAGATTAAAAAAGAGACACTTCATTTAGCTGCCGCTCCTGGGAAGCCACCGGGAATCAGCAGTCCACACTCCTCTCCTACTGCTCCACAAGGGATCAATGGCTGTGCTGAGTGCAGATTCCGGGCATTCTGAGTCCAAAAAATTGATATTTCCAAGTCCCGCCTGGTGCCTCACCCCTCTAGGAATTTGAAACCCGTTGACTAGAGTCTCCTCCACTTCCAAAGATGGGAAAGAACTGAAGGCCCATCTCCCATGCTCTCTTCCTTCTCCAGGGAAACCCAGGCTTGACCTTCAAACAGGGCTCCTGTACAAGCGGGTTGCATTGTTCTTGCAAATGCTGCCCACCAGGTGGCACAGTGGCAGCAGACCACGCAAAACATAATGGACTCAAAGCGAAGAGCAGATCTGGTGGCCCACATAAACTGTGCATGAAGCTGGACCCTGATATTTTGCTAGCCAAGCAGCTACAGCCATACCCCATCCTGATCTCATCGGATGTCAGCTGCTAGCAGGGTCAGGTTTGATTAATACTTGGATGGGAGGTCCCTGGAAACACCAGGTTCTGCAGGCTCGGAACCAGGACAGCGTACTGCTTTGGACAACAAATACCTGGTGCTGTAGGCTACATTTCAGAAGAACGAATGGCAAAACCACCTCTTGAGTAAGAAAACCTTATGAAATTCATGGGCTTGCCGTAAGTTCACAGGTGACCTGGAGAACACAAATGCACATGCATGCACCAGCAAGACTCTTTCCGTGTTCTTTACTCTGCCTTCAGCTGGCAGGGAGGAGGGCACACAGATGGGCACAACGGCTGCCAGAAACAGACAGGCTGAGTCCACAATACTTACTTCCGTGGGGCCTGCAGACCAGCTCTCGCACCGTGTGCCACTCCCCTCCTTGGCAGATGGAAAGGGCAGGCAAGCCGGCTAGAGCGTACCCAGCCTGGCAACTGAACTCCATCAAAGTGCCCGGTCTAAACATGCCAGCGTGCGGGGGCTCCTCACACAGCGGAGGCTGGCACTGGGAGAGGCCATGAGCAGGCACGTCCGGTACACCACACCCTGCAGAGGAGAGATACAAAGAGAGCCGTTAGATGGGCCAAAGGGTCTCAGGGGGTCACAGGAAATCTGGACGAACACACACGGAGCGTCCGAGCCGGATCTTTTGGTGCCGAGGCCAAAAATCGGGAGGCCTGAGCCACTTCATAAATTTTGCAGCAACAAATCAAGTTATGGACTTGATGTCACGAAAACAAAGTCAGTGGAAATGTACTTATTTATTTGAAATAATGTGTATTTATGTCAAAATAAAAAGTTACAATATTAATGCCTAGTTTGTTGCGTATTTACTTTCATAGGAATTTAGGGAAGTTTTCTTGTTCATAAATTTTAATCAAATGAATCTATTTTACATTCTATCCATCTAAGTACCTTGATACTTCTTGTGGTGTTGATGAAACGCCTTGGGCTACCATTTCATTATTGTATACTTGGTATTACTGGTTAATATAGACTTGCCATTTGTCAAAGTGTTGCAGTTGGACAAAAGAAAAGCAGAGGAGCTGGAAATGGAGTCAACAGTTTGGGATACCAGCTCCACAGCCTTGCTTTGAACTGGCATGTTCGAACTGATTTGGTCAAAATAACTTAATTGAGGTATTTAGGAACAGGCATGCAGGCTAAAAGCAGGAGTGGAGTTTTGGCAACTGCAGTCCAAGAAGGGAACTCTTCCTGAGCTCTGGATTTCTGTTCAAGTTGGTTGCGCAGGATCAGTTTTTTCCCATATGCCGTGATGGGGCATAGAAAGAGGGTGGGAGGCCAGGATGCTGGAAACACAATCACAGAATCATAGAAATGTACAGTTGGAAGAGACCACACGGGCCATCCAGTCCAACCCCCTGACATGCAGGAACACCCTCAAAGCACTCCCGACAGATGGCCATCCAGCATCTGCTTAAAAACCTCCAAAGAAGGAGACTCCACCACACTCCGAGGCAGCATCTTCCACTGCCGGACAGCCCTGACCGTCAGGAGGTTCTTCCTGAGGTTCAGGTGGAATCTCCTTTCCTGCAGCTTGAATCCATTCCAGGGGTCTCCTCCCATTGCTATTGGTATGAGAAGTTATAACCACCATTATCATGTTTACATACCTTCCAGCTGCCCTGATTTGGGAAGAATAGTTTCCACTAATCCTCTACCATCCCAGTTTTCCAGCTGCCTTTAAAATGTCCCAGTTTCTCTCTCCTCCTCGCACTTTTCCCCTTGGCTCCCAGCTTACTTCCATTGCTGCAAATTGAGGTCAAAGTGCAAAAGTAGTTTGCCTTCCATTAACCCAGCAGATGCGGGGAGAAAAGAGGAGAGGATATAATTTTGCAAATAAATCCATGAAAATTAAACCTGCAGATGGGGAGGACTGACTGTGTATTGATTTACACACCACAGTGGAACTGCTTCTTGTATCCCGGCTATGAGACATACCCATTTTGATATACCGAGGGAAAGAAAGTGTTAACTCCGAAAGATGTCACCACCCAGCGTTGTCCATTCAGCATGGAACCTACCTTCCCAACTGTGGGGAACTTTGGCATCACACAGAGACACAAGAACCAGACCCACAAAGAGGCTGTGCATGAACCGACTTGGCCCAGGAGGGAGCCCCATGTGGATTCTCAGCGGCAGCAAGGGAGGACTGAGACCTGTAGGGACAAGGACCAAGGTTATACCTGGAGTCTGTGGCACAGGAAGCCACTTGGGTCTGTATTTGCACATCTGGGGGGGGTCATTGCATATACACGCCAATGAAAGCCACAGTGGTGTGAGTAGCTTGAGCATTGGACTAGGAATCCTAGAAATCCCAGTTCCAATCTCTGTTCGGCCCTGGAAATCCAGGGAGTGACCTTGGGCAAGTCACACTCTCTCAGCCTCAGAAGGCGACACAGCCATATCCCCCATGAACAAATCATATCAAAAAACATGCCATCTTGATATCTGAGAGTCACTATAAACTGAGAAACTACCCGAAGGCACGCAGCAACAACAAAGTTGCAAGGGAAGGCACACACAGTAAAATTTCAAAATGTGGTTTTTCCCTGTCTCCTCCTCTGCAACGCTAGAAATTCGGGGAATGAAAGGAAATTTAATTGGGGGGCAGAATTCTTAGCTGGAGGGGCAGTGCCCTCCTTCCCTCCCCCCTCGGTATCAAACACCCCTCGCTCAGCCTCTGAAGCTACGCCAAAATCGAGAATCCGGGGCGGTACGGAAGGGTCTAAACAGGCGAGACTTCTCCCTCCCTCGGGCCATGCCTCCCCCATCCGAAAAAAATTAAGCGGTTACACTAAAGGAATAGCCTTTCCTTCCCCACCGCAAGAAGACTTCGCTCACCGAGACGCAGTTCGCAAACACCGCCCGGCTCCAAGCAAAAGCGCGCAGCGTCCGCGCCAACCACCAGCTCACGCGCAACACGTGCGCGCTGCCGGGGGCGCCTCTTTAAAAAGACTCGGCTCCCCCCTTCGTGGGCGTGGTCCGACCCAGGCACCGCCCCTTCTAGGCTCTTCGTGCCACACCCCCAACCTCTCCAATTCTCCCAGGTGAGGTTGGGAGTTCAGGTGAGTCACCTCACGGGATGCGTGCAAAACCGGAGCAAAGCTACCTTGGGGCCGGTGGAGCTTTCCTTGGAAAGCAATTGTGTTCGGTGAGTTTTCATGGTCCTAGGTCAGTCGACAGGGCAGCCAATACCCTCTTACCCCGGAGTAAGTCCCACCGAGCCGTGCCTGCTTTGCAAGACAGCACCCCAAAACAGACCTGTTTGTAAATTCCTTTGATGCCAACCAAATTACTTGCAAGTAAACAGAGAGAGGGGCGCATCATCACCCTGCCTGGCAGGTCTTGGCAGGTCTTAAATAACAGCATCTTGTGATTGCAACGTTCGTTGTGCTGCCTTCATTAAGAACAGGACAGGGGATACTTTGGCTCTCCTGGTTTAGGGACTGCGGATGTCATAACCCCCTGCTAGCAGAGGGGTTTTCTGGAAACTGAAGTCTAAGACACCTGGCAGGCAAAAGAGTCCCTCAACCAGCAAGGATTGGGAAACACCTTCCAGATGTTGTTGGGCTGCAACTCCGAGCATTCCTCAGCGCCATCTTGGGGGTGCTGGGAGGTGCAATCCAACATCATCTGGAGCACCTGGCCCTTTTGGCATGGCACAGGCCTGGCTTGTGTCACGCAGGCTAGCGGATGCCATTATGAGGCTTTTAGAGAGGAAGAGAAGGCCGTCCTCCACCCACCTGAGCCAGATCAGACCAGGTTGCCCTGCCTTCCAAACCAGTTGCCCCTGCAGAAAGACCAGGAGGAGAGTGTGGCAGCCGTTTCCAGCTGTGTGTTACTGTGTTCCTTCACATCATTTCTGACTAAAGCCATTTCTGCCTCGCCCCTCCTGAAACTGCAAACCCCAGGATTCCATAGGATGTTGAAAGTGGAATCATAGCGCTATAACAGGCCAGCGCGGAAATGGCCTTACAGCAACCCTAAGGTGAACCAATAACATGCTTTTCTTGGCAAGACTTGGGGTTGCCATAATTCTTTTTCTGAGGCTGAGAGAGTGGGACTTGCTCAAGGCCACCCAGTGGGCTTTCATGGCTAAGTGGAGATTCGAACTCTGGTCTCCAGGGTCATAATCCAACATTCAAATCACAACACCATGCTGTACTTATTTAAATGTTGATCGCTTTTCCACAGAAGTTGCCATGGTGGTTAAAGTGGATCAGAGTGCTACAATTTTTCATTCAGGCTGAGACAACATAAAGCAAGCCTAGAAGCCTCCACGTATGCTCTCTACAGCTGAAAACTCTTTGAAGACAAATAGGATTTCAGGTCCAATCACAGGCCTAAAATTGTGCTCACAGTGATGCTCATTTTGAAAGTGGGACAGGGTGATTTTCCCCTGCCCAGAACAATGCCCACAGCCCCAAACAATGTCACCATGGTAGTCGCGATTTGAATACCTTTGGCAAACCCCAGGGTGGGTGGAACAGTTAGAAATTGTGAGCCAATGTTGGAAAGGACTCAGTAGGCCCAACAGTGAGGCTTTCATAACAGTCAATGATGGGAAGGGAAAGAAGTAATGGTTTGAACTCTGTACCTTTGAGGGTCAACAAATAGTTTCTTGGATCATTTTTATACAGGGTGGAACTGATTTGAAGGCGTGCGACAGCAAAGGAGACATTGTTCTGTGCCTTCAGGTCAACTCCTACTTGTTGCTGTGCGCCTTCAGGTCCTTTCTGAGTTACGGTGACCCTAAAGCAAACCTATCACAGGGTTTTCTGCGGCTGTGTGTGGCCATTTCTGCACTAAGCTGTTATAGCGCTATTGTTCCACTTTCAACATCCTATGGAATCCTGGGGTTTGCAGTTAAGGCCCCTCCCGAAACTGCAAGTTCCAGGATTCCATAGGATGTTGAAAGTGGAATAATAGCGCTGTAACAGTCTAGTGTGGATATGGCCTGTGTCACCCGGTCGGTTTCCATGGCAGAAGGGGGAATCAACCCCTGGTCTCCAGGGTTGTAGTTCAAAGCACTACAGCACCCTGGTTTTCCAGCTCCAACTTACAGTGGTCCTATCCTAGAGTTTTCTTTGCAAGATTTCTTCAGAGGAGGGGTGTTATTGCTCTTCTCTGAGGCTGAGAGTGTGTGACTTACCCAAGGCCCTCAGTGGGCTTCCAGGGCTGAGCGGAGATTCGAATCCTGCTCTCCCAAAACCTCAATCCAACACTCAAACCGCTATGCTATGTTCACTCTACGGCCATTGATACCCTCTCTCCTTCTAGGCACACGAAAATTACTGCTTTATTAACCCCAAGGGTTGACTTAACCTGATGTTTGTACCTACCTTCTCTAACCCCCAAGAGTTTTCTTGAATCTCATATTGAGCAAAAAGCAATTTAGAATCGATGGCACTAATTCAGGACCTGTTAAGGAGTGGAAAAGCCCACGGCTGTGGGTTATGAAAAGCAGTAAAGAACAGGGAGGGGAATTTCCAAGGACAGGAAAAGGGGCTTTCTGATCATTCTGCTCAGACCATGATTACTTTTAAAACGTTCAGTGCAAGGCCTAAGTGGAAACTCCGTGTGTGTACAGTGGGGAGGCAGGACCCACTGACAGATCACCTACAATGACTCTCTGAAACTTGCCTTGCGCACTTCAGAGAAGCACGAGAGATCTAATCTATCTGGTCGTATAGAAAGCAGCTCACTGAAAGCTTTGGGCTTGCTTGGTAACCGCAGATGTGGAAGACAAAATGGTAGTTTTAGTTCACAAGAAAGAATTAAAACATAAGATGATTTTGTACCACAGCCTTGGACTGTTACGAATTCACAGTAGAGACAGGGAAAGGAAAATTTGCTTCTAAGTGACATTGTGTAAAAATGTCTTTTCTTCAGCTTTGCTTCCCTTGTGTATGCATTTTCTTTTTCAGTTAAAATGCAACAACATTCAGGATTTGTAATGCTCTGTGGGTCTATCCGCAGTGCAAAATTATACCTGTTTAGTTCTTTTAACTGCCATGGCTCTACACCATCAAATCCAGGGATTTATAGTGTCTCTACTAGAGAGAACTAGTCCCTGAACTGCCATTTCCAAAGTCTCCTAGAGAACTCTAGTTACTTTTTGCTGAACTACAACACTAGAGATCTCCAGAAGAGAATTCTAGGTGCCTCACATCACCAAACCTCAAATCCCAGGATTCTCTTCATGTGCAGCCGTGGCTGTTAAAGTGCTATCGAACCTCTGTTAGCTCTGTAGTGTGGCTACACCCCAGGGAAAACCGTATCATGTGATTCCACTGTTTTGTGTAGCTGTGCCTTAGGGGTGCATACATCTAAATGTGCAAAACAGGCCTTGAAAGGAAAGCCCAAGTGAGTTACGGATAAAAGAAACATCATCACACGTCTGTAATTGTAAAACTAGAACTTTTGACTATTTTAAAACTTTCCACCCAAATTTAACACCACATCTGGGGAAAAAAAAAAGGAAAGAAAACAAAAAAGAAACCCACAGCGCAATCTCATGACATGAAATCCAGGTTCTTTATACAATACAATTCATGGCTGAACCGTTATTAGAATTAGTCACAGCAGTCTGTCTGAAACAGATTTTTTTTAAAATCATCCCAACGCAAAATACTGTTGTGTGTTACAAAAAAAGAAAAATTACAATATAAATAACTTCTTTTCTTAAAAAAAGGTAACAAAACCCCACAAAATGAATCAGTAGTCATTCCTGTAGCTGGTGGGGGGGGGGGGTGGAGAGAAAGAGGCCCTCAGCCCAAACCTCCAAAGATGTATAAAATCTTCAAGCTACAAGGAGGTGAGATGCGGGCCTCTGATGCCAGTTCTACCAGGCATGTAGTTAAAATTCCAGTCCTAGACCTTAAAGAGAACCGGGAGGGGGAAAGAAGTAGTTTCGGATAGAGAGGTTGTGCAGAAACTGAGAGATTATCACTGCATGACACCTCCTCCCCGAGACGTCTGACAGCCCGCAAGTCAATGAGATTTTAACGTCTTCTTCCTTGCTGGAAGTGTGTAGTGCTTTTTTTTTTTTGCATCCTCGAAGTGTTAGTGCCCTTAAAAAGTGTGTATTTGTGTGAACAAGTAGTGATCCTTGAAGCTGGCTGTCAGAAAGAGGGGAGTTATCAATCAGCAATGCTAGACTGCTGATCTCTTGCCGATGGAGGTTTACCTCCAAATTACAAGACGAATAAAGAAATGTCAGGGCTGGCTCAGATTTAAAGCTGCAATAAGAGTAAATAACTGTTCCTAAAATCTTTCTTTTTTTTAAGGGGGGGTTGGTTTCTCCTTAGTTACAGTGGTGGCAAATCAGGAAATGAGGCCTGGATCCTAACTGTGGGAAAAGCTCTCAATATTAGCTTTGCTGGGCCCCAGGACTTGCCTGTGCTGAGGTTTGGAACAGGGACCTTTGCAAGGCAGGCCCCAGTGTCTGCCTGGAGCAGAGAAGGTCGAAGCAACAGGGATGCTCAGGCACACACACTTACAAGCAACACAGGAGGATCAGGAGGGGGGGAAAACGCAGGGTAGCAGGAAGCGGCAATATTTGAAGAGTTTGAAAGTAGCGGCGTGCTCTTCCTTGGATGCGACAGCAACACAAAGCCAGAGCACAAAATGGTTGTGTAGTGTGGCGTTTGCCAGAATTTCCCAGCAAAAGAGTACCGCGGGCCTTTGGCATGTCTTGCTCGGCAGTCCTTGCCCATCTGCCCCAAACGGTTTTCCTAAATATAACCCACTTGCCTTGGAAACCCGTAAGGGGAATCCCACAAAGGCAAGCAAAGCAGGGGAAATCCTGGTTTTGTGTGTGTGTGGGGAGGGGGAGTCAGACAGAGTGAAAGAAGAACCTGGACAATGGGCAGCTGGCATCCAAGGAGGGCCTTGAGATCATGAGATGGTTCCCTCCCTCCTTCCCCCTCGCCCTGACCCCAACCCAAGTAGTTTCCCCGTGAAAGAGAGGCGAGATATACCCGTAGGAGGTTCCCCAAACCCTTGAAGGAAAAACAAAACTCTCCCCCGTAACTCTGGCATGCAGGAAAACACATTATACGGCATGCAAGGGAAAGATGGGGAGGCAGACGATGACAAGAGTCTTCTGGAGTCCACCCTCCAAACGCTTTTACTTCTCAAAAAGAAGAGGCATCCCCTTGCTTCTTCCGGCAAGCAATCCCTTGACAAGCCCCTCTGGCTCCCCGTGGGCCCTCCTTTCTTAGTAAGCGGAGAGTGCCCCCCACTTCCTATTCCATGGCCTTCATGATCCAGAAGTCAGACAGGCCAAGGAGGCTGCACACTTGGAACAGGGTTCTGACCCAAAGTCCTGATCCCAGTGCCGGTCCACCAGACCCTCCTGTGTCTCAAGCCATTTCTGCACGAGACTGTTATAGTGCTGTTATTCCACTTGCAACATCCTATGGAATCCTGGGGTTTGCAGTTTCGGGAGGGGCCGGCCGGCCCCTCCCGAAACTGCAAACCCCAGGATTCCATAGGATGTTGCAAGGGGAATCGTAGCGCTCCAACAGTCTCGTGCAGAAATGGCCTTGGACTATGGTTTGACCTCTCTCAGCGTTCCTGCTTTTGCCGAGACCACACGAGGGCACACTTTTAGAGGCTGACGGAAGGCCCTGAGTTTTGGCTGACGCATCCCAAGAACTGCCACGCCAGGCCCAGAATACGTTCTGGTGGTTCCCTTCTAAGCGACTCTTAAGGCTGCCAAAGGCTCACAACAGAAGAGTGGGGAGGTCACACCGGTCATCCTCCCAGACCAACCTCTGATTTAAACACCCAGCACAGAGAAGAAGCAAGGCTCCTTTCTCTCGCCCACCTAAAAAGACTGAGGTGGTGGGCAAGCTGCTCCTGGAGTGAATGATCTCCTCTTTTGACCAGACCATCACAAAGCAACAGAACGCCAGTTGGTCATGGCCAGGGAGCTCCATATCTACCCACTGCCTTTACCTTCTCCCCAGCCACAAGCCACCTTCTGAGTCAGATCAAACCTGGGAGGTGCATCCAGAGACCACAACGCCCTTCAAAGTTGGAGCAACCCACAAGCTACCTCTTTGCAGTAACGGACAGGGAGCTGAACACAAAGCTCCAAAGCACATGGAAGGCAGGAGTAACGGCTCTTTAGAGCAACCAGAGAACTCATCAACACAGGGCCAAGGGGAAAGCTGAGGAGGAAAGAGGCAGGGCAGTGACAGCAGAGGGAGGAGAGAGAGGCAAGCCCTGCGCTATTCTGGCCCAGCGTTCAACAGTGTCACGTGAGGGATGCTGAAGGTTGCGGGAGAGAAACTGGAGGCTGACCACCTCACTCTGGAGTTCTGCAAGAAACGGAAGGTTTGTGATTAAACGGGCCTTTGGAGGCCAGGCTCACTAGGCAGAGGGACAATTCTCAGCAAAGCAGTAAGAGACCTGGGGTGGGGGTACTGAGCGACCTTGAGACATGCCCCCTTACCATGGCTTCCAGAGGCACCCAGTGGAAGTTCAGAGGGGAGGGTGGGTGGGCTGGCTACCCAGAGGCCCCCTGACTTCTCCCCAATATATAAAAATGCAGCTCCCGCTCTGAGGTTTGCTTCTTTCGTGGCAGTAGCGGGGAAAATGCTTCTGCAACAGTGGAGCATCTGCTGGTTGAAAGACCTGGAAGCCTCACAGTCCAGTCCAGGAGGTATTTGGGCCCTCTCAAAAGGGGCAGTTTAAAAACAGGGGAGAAACCCCACCTGGCCCTGTGTCCCCTCTCGCTTTGGACAGAGAATCCCGAACTATACCTGGCAGTTCAGAACAAGGGAGGTATTCCAGATTCTCAGCACCAAGCTCTGCTCCTGCCCCCTCCCCAGCAAAGAAGACAGTTCTGCAGATTGTGAGTCTTCCTGCCTAAGACTGGGGCACCTGAGAGATATAATTTTGCTGCCTTTCCTTCTTCCCCTGCACTTCACGGAGAAGGAACACCCCTGGTGAAGGTGTTCCCCCAATCAGGGGCCTGAGTCCACAGCTCTGTCTGTAGCACCCCAAGACCCTGGAAACTGAACACGTACGTGTGTGTGTGTGTGTGTGTATGTAGGAAGGGACCTTTCCCCCTCCTCCAGGGCCCCCTCTGCCAGTGCGCCCCTGCCTCTTCAGGCTTGACTAATTGGAAGAAAATACAGACTTGCTAGGAGAGAAGAACAAGAGCGTCTCCGAAGTCCCATCCTAGAGATGAATTGTGTTTTTGGCTCCCCACCCCACCCCAGCAATCCAGAACACCACTGCCCTAGACTCTTGATATAAATGACTAAATGGCGATTGGAAATGTTACAGTCTTTTTAAAACCTCCATCCCGCCCCCAGAAGTCAAATCCCCTCTCCCTCTGACTCAGTAGTACAGAATGGAGACGCAGAGAGTGTCCCTGCCAAAGCTGGGAAAGCGGTGGTGGCAGCAACAGGCAGGCTGAACTCCAGTTATGAGACTTTTGAGGCTCCAGTGTCAACAAGCAGGCAGAAAGAAGTCCCTGAGCCCTTTCTGCCCTCATGGTCTGCAGGGAAACAGTCCTCCCCCAGAGGAGAAGGCAAGAAAAGGCCACCAGGCCCCACGGGATCACTGGTGAGTTTGGAGCTGCCTTCAGAGGACCAGCCAGGGATGATGGAGGCTCCCTCTTTCTTTCTCTCTCTCTCTTTGGTAAGTTGTCCTCTTTCCTCTGCCTCTTTTCATCTCATCCGGTTCTGTCTCATCAGGGGCACGATGCAGGAAGGGGGCCCGGCTTTCCCTAGGAAGGGGTGCTTCAAGAGTTCGTTTGCGGTGGCTCTCTGGGCTGGATCTCGGACCAGCAAGCGGTCAAGGAATCCCTTCAAGGAAGGCGAAACCTGTAGAGGAAAAGCAACACGATGTGAATCACGGCCGACAGAGAGGATGAGAGAGAGCAACAGAACATTTCAATAGAACAAACATTCAATTGGGTTTTTAAAACTTTGGGATAGTACTTTTAAAAAAGATTTGTAAGCTGCCTTGCATCCACTGGCAAGAGAAAGAGGGGATATAAACTAACTGAATGAATGAATGAGGAAATAAATAAAATGAATTAGGCTGGCCCTTTCTCTGCTCTCCTTTCCCCAGCAGATAAAGACCTTTTTATTTAAAGAGGCAGTGGGTAATTAACCGGTTGTGCTTGTTAATAGGGTCTGTGACATTAACACGGTCTATGAATGGGGTACCTGCTGCCTTTTTAATCTCTTCTGTTACATCTTTTCAGTGATTTTTATCCTGTTTTAAATTATGGGTGCCTTCTGACACACCAGCTAATTTAACTACTAGCCTTTTAGTCATAGCTTGTAAGCAGCCTTCAGTCACCTGTCGGGAAAAATGAAGGGTATAAATAAAATACACACGTGAATAAATAAAATTCCTTTCCATCATTCATCAAGGCAGGCCGGCGCCTACACAACAGCCTGTCTCTACCTGCAGAGAGTTAGGTCGCCATACTTAGCTTTAGGACAGGGAGTGGACGACTAGGGAAGGCTTGGGGCGCATTGGCCGCTCAGAAGACCCTGAAGGGCTGGACCCTGTACCGCACCAACCCCCCATTACCCCAAATACCATCTAGGGGATGTAGGGGGGCATTTTCACAATGTCTTTGGGCTTTCCTGGGTCATTTTAGACCCAGGAGAGGCCTTCGTGTAGCAACAGGAAGGGAGCAGAAGTCACTTCCTGTTCATTTCACAAAGAGAAAAAAGGGGAAAAAAGAAAAGGAAAGAACAGAATACGGGCATCCCAAGGGCTTAAACTGGCCCAGGAAAGCCCAATGTGGTGGAAATGACACAACGCACACCCTACAGGGCATTTTGGGGAAAACAATTTTTTTTCTGAAATATTTTGCAAAAGTTTTGTTTGACCCCTGGAGGGCCCAAGGGGCTCTAAATATGGTGGAAATGGCCTTCACACCCCATAGGAGTGATTTTGGAGGGGAAAGAGTCTTTTTTAAAATGCCTGGGGGCCCTGGGAGGCCAGCATCCAGCCTTTGGGCTGCACTTTGCTCAACCCCACTTTAGAGCATCTAGCCAAAAGCCACTGCAACCTCTCCATCTATACGCAAACTATCAAGCGTTATATGGTCTATTAATATTCATATGTTCCATCATAATTAAAATACCATGATTACAAATTACCCTTGGCGATAACGGCTACTCCAGTTCATCCATCCAGTTCGATCAATAGCTGAATTTGTTTTTAAAATGCAAACACTGTTTCTTGGCTGGTACGGCAAGCAGTGTTATTGTGTAAGCAGTATTAAAATTGATTATCTGTTAGAAGTTCAATTAGAATAGTTTGTGGTATTTTATCCACCAGCTGAGACAGAATATGTAAGAGAATCCCCCCTCCCACATACACACACCTTTGGATCTGCCAATAAGGGGCAAAAGTGTGAGTTGTATCTTTACTGGTGTTTGTTTATTTAAGTAGCACCATTGAGATATATTTAGTTGTATCCAAAAAACATATTCTGGCCACCAAAGAGGAATGCGTGCGTATTTCTGCTCAAGATATGCAGATAGCAAAAGGAGCGTATTACCTTGTGCACATTTTTGAGTTTAGGGGGCAGGTTGTCCCGGATCATCTTCATTGCCTTTAGAGGAGGCTCATTGAAATAAGGAGGCTCCCCATCCACCATTTCGATCACCATCACTCCGAGGGACCAGATGTCCACCTGAAACCAAAGAAGAGGGGTCAAATGCTCTGGGGCCCGTCTTCATCCCCAAACTGGGCACAAACAGACCGGTTTGTGAAACAGGTCCTCTGAAGAAGTTCTGCTGCTGGATTCCGTAGCTCACCCTGTCCCAGAGGCTCACAGCAGATACCAAGAGGCAGAAACGGAAACAGCCAGTGAGAAAAAACTTCATCCAAGTCTCCCACACCCAGTTACAAAGGCCAGTCCAAACAGGGAAACCTGCAACGCTGTCCAAAGACACCGGAGTCTGAGTCTGAGGTAACCTGTGGGCTCCAGATATTGTTGGGTTGAAACTCCCTTCAGCCCTGGCTGTGCTGACTTTGGCTGAAGACGGCTACAATCCAGGATCATCCAAAAAACCCACAAGCAGCCCCTTCCTGTTATAGTGGGCAGGTACTGTTTCTGATTTAACTGGGTCGTGGTAAAAAAAGAAAAGGGGGAGCAGCTAACCAGAATGCTTCTCTTTGAACCAGAATTCAAACCGACTTTCCAGGATTTCCCAAGAACTGGGACTATTCCTTGCCAACTCACAGACCAAGCTAACAGACTATTATCACGCGTTCAACCTCGTGTTCTCTGTTTCTGCCTAACTGGGACCCAGAATCCACCCTGAATGGGAGCTAAGCAGGCTGAATTCCTTTCTGCCCCATTTGTCACTCAACCTGAGCTCTGGAAGAGGCCTGAGAGTAGTAAAAAATCGTCGCACATCCCAACAAAACGCTTCCTTCTAATATCAAAGGCCCTCTTTGCTTCCTTAGTTCCTGGTGTCTTCTTACCTCTGGCCCATAGGGCAACCGGGAAATGAGCTCTGGAGCCATCCAGTAAGGGGTCCCCACTAGGGACTTGCGCCTTGGCACCTCCTTGTTCACTTGGGCACAGAATCCAAAGTCAGAAAGTTTGACCTGCAGGGAAACCCAAAGAAAGAAATGCTGATGGTGAAATACCTAACAAGCTCAGGCAAGCTCTAAAGCAGGCGTGGGCAACTGAGTGAGGCTAGGGGCCCAAGAGTAGCCACTCCAGGAGATTCTGGAGGGAGGCACCCACTGCTGCAGGACACCCCCCCCCCCAAATCAGAACTTTGTTTTGTTCCCAAATGCCTCCTAGGTGGCATAGGGAGCATTTTTATGTTTTCCTCTCAGGCTATTTTAGCCCCAGGAAAAGCCTTGTTAGCAACAGAAAATGACTTCCACCTTCACTTTCTCTTTTAGAAAAACAACCTGGGTGTTTGCACTTGAGAGAGATGCCACTCACCCGGCCGTCGTGGGTGAGCAGAATGGAGTCGCTCTTGATATCGCGGTGGATGACACCCTGAGCATGGAGCACCGAAAGCGCCTTCAGGACAGAGAGGCAGACAGCTGCGATCTGCTCTTCGTTCATCCTGGAATAAAAACGCAGCACCTGTTGTACTTTCCCCTCTTCTCATTAAGGACCTAACAGCACTGCCCCACTGAAGCTGCTAACCCCCCCCCCAACCACGCCTTTACGGCAGCACAAACAGGTTTCCGTCTCTTTTAAATGGTTGTGAAATGCAGGGAACACAGTTGCCCCTCCATATCCACGGATTCTGCATCCACAAATTCAACCAAACATGCCTTGAAAATATTTTTAAAAATCCCAAAAGCAAACTTTGATTTTGCCATTTTATAAAAGGGATGCCATTTTACTACATGCATCGTACATAATGAGACTCAAGCACCCACAAATTTTGGTATTCATCGGAGGTGCTGGAACCAAACCCTAGCAGATATCGAGGGGCTATATTTTCTCCCCCCCCCTCTCTCTCTCACACACACACACACACCCCTCTGCTGTTGAGAAGACTCAGGAAAACCAGCATGGGAAAAAAATTGTTACTTTCCAGGAAAGAGTAACTTCTGTTTTGTAAATATTGCTTTATTTGTAATCCATTTTATTTAGTTTATTATACTATTTCTTGCTAGCTACATTTCACATGCAATTTGATATGAGGCTTGCCTACGCATATATATTTTTGTAATGCTTCAGTCTGTGCATTGCCTGTATTTATTACTGCATAGGTATTTATCCCTGCACCTTTTTTTTTTTAATCAGTCCCTGAAGAAGAGCAGACAAATCTCTCCTGGCCAAAATGCTTTGGGAGAGTTTGGTCTTCCTTTCTTGCCTCCTTGGTCTCTCTTTCGCATCAGATCCCTTCCCAAGACCTGCCACAGTTCTTGCGTGAGCAGCAGGAGAGCCACCGAAGAACACTCGGGCTCTCCCACACCGCCTACCTTGTGTGTGTGACGATGTCGGTCAGTGCGCCACCCTCGAGGAATTCCATCACTACCCACAGTTCGTCGCCCACCAAGTAGCTGTTGTACATCTCCACCACATTCTCATGCTGGTAGTCCCTCATGATCACCACCTAGAAAAAAGGGTCGGAGGCGGGGGAAGGATGGTGAGAATTGACCGGAAAACATAGACAGCCATGGTGGTGCTTGCTTAGAACTGCTGCTCATGCTACCTGGCTAGCTTATTTGCCAAATGAAACAGTCCCAGAGCCCCTCTGAGGGATTTGCAATTAATCCCCTCTGCTATCCCAAAGGGTGTGCCTTAAGACACCTTCTCTTACTTGTTCTCTATACTTTAGTGTATGCGTGGGAACCACTTCTCTAAAGCAACTGCTGACACAGGAAAGCTAAAGTGCAACGGGGAGGTTTTAATGCCTTTTGGCACCACTCTGCAATACTGACGTGCTCTGGATGCTGTGTCCTAGCAGCCAGAGTAAATACTGTTGCGTGGACTGCTCTACTCATTCCAGCCACAGTTCTTGGGGCAAAGCCTAATCTACCACACACCACCAAGAACAGCTTTTGCCTCTGCTAGAGATGAGACAGAACTCTGTTTTTCCATCCTGTCATTCCTACAACTGACTGCCTTAGAATGGTTTCTCACACCGCCCTCATTTTGCTTTGGGTGTGCACAGGCTCAGTTTGCCCACAATAACTGCTCTTCCTTTGACTCTTCACTAGTACCTCATGGAATGCCACCTGGGCTTATGACAATTTTAACCAGAGATGTGGAAAGGAATGTTTTCCCTAACAGAACATTTTCCATTTATTAAAAAGGCCATAAAAAGAAATTGGTAACATAATGACCCAGTGAGACAGTAATCAAACTGGGCAGATTTAAAGTTCTAATTAACTTTTTCTGGTAATGAGCCCCAAGGCACACATATGCACCTAGGTGTACTTTATATATAATAAAATAAATACCAATGCATAGCTCAATGAGGATGCTAAAACTGGTATATTATCCCCATTGTCTTCTTTTGCTTCTTTTAAATTTAAGCAGTGTGTGCAAGTGTACCCTCTTGCTTTCTCACATCCTAAGACATTTCAAAGTGTTCCATAAGAACAACTTTCAAGTAAAGCTTTGGATTTATCTGAACTCTGAAACATTTACTCAGGGATACTCTCTCCCTCTTAATCAAATATTTCAGTTCAAATACTTCCAGATGTTAGAAATACTCAGCACATAGAACTAACCTGGTGTGCTGCTTTATGTTTGCTCACTAAGTATTTTACATATGTTAAATCAATCCCAATAGATCTGGAGGTCTGACTTTTCGCTGTTTCAGGGAAAGTTTTTTGGGAAAATCCGCATCACTGGTTGCAGCCCGAAACGCAACCAGCTCACAGCCGGGTCAACCTATAACCTCCTTTTCCTTTGTTACAAGGGGTCCTACACCCCCTGTTCCTGCGAATGGGGAGGGGCAACTGTACACTGTGCGATACAGGATTCCAGCCAAAGACAGGTACTCAAGTATGTGCAATGCAAGCGCACCAATGTCCCAGAATAGGAAAGGGTCTCTCTCCCACCTCATTGAAGAGAAGCTCTCGTCTCTGCTGCTTCCGCAGGTCCATCTTCTTCACGGCCACCAACTTCCCCGTGCTCTTGACGGTGGCAATGCAGACAACGCCTGTGGAGCCTTCGCCGATCTTGATGAAATTGTCCAGGTAGGTCCGGGGGTCCCCTGGGTCGACCACCATCTGTAAGGCAGCTCGGAACTGTTCATGGGAGACCCGCTGGGGGGAGCGGGGCTGCTGCTGCTGCTGCTGCTGTGGGGCCGGGGGAGGCAGGCCTGGAGGCTGCTGGGGGGGCGGAGGCTGCCGCGGAGGAGGAGCGGGAGCGGGCTGTTGCGCGGAGTACGACGGCTGAAGGGCCTGGGGCGGGGTGTGTGTTAAGTAGGGATCGGAGGCGTGCTGGGAGAGTCCTGAATGGGGTGGCTCTGGGTTCTTCGATCTCGCTGGGCCTGACGGGGGGCCCCTGGAGGAGCTGGCGTTTCCACCGATAGAGCCGTTGGACGCTGTTTCTTGGGGTTTCCCAGTTCTATGCTCCGCCTAGAAACAGGAGGGGCGGGGGGAACAGATTCCATTAAGAACAGACACCTGCGGCTGGATCCCACTTTGCTTTTATGCCAGTCCCTTAGCCTCCTAGACACTCACTGAAAAGGGAAAATGCAGGTAGCCCAGGTCAAAATACTCCAGGGTACCCATATATATCTTTCCCAGCTCTGAACGCTGGGCATCATCTACCAGTATTACAATCATGGTAGTGTGAGACAGGAGGGTTTTTTAATTTTTTTTTTTTTAACTGGGACTCACCTGTGGTCGCACCTGTGTCAGAACTAACCGCACATCTGACTGCAGGCTGTATCTGCGTTATTTCAATCTGCATGTTCCCTTTTCATGGCTACTCAAGAGATCTGAGTAATTCTTGGGTGAGGAGCTGATGAATCCCAAAGTAAGAGACCACTGCTATATTCAGCTTCATAACTGTCTACTCCTACTGGTATGAATTCCCCAGAGACCCAGCTTACAGTTGAGCTATGATATCTAACATATACCATAAAACAAGAAGAGCTGTTAGATTAGACTAAGGCCTGCTTTGTTTCTCCAGGAGATGTCCTCTGGAAAACCCAGGCATACAGTTTCCTTTTAACTGGATGCCAGGTATTCAGTCTAGTGTCTTCCACATGTAAAGCATGTGCTTTACCACTGAGTTTTGGTCTCGCCATACATAAGAAAACAGAGACACAGTGTTAGAGCTTGAATGAGGCCTCAGCAGCTCCTCTCCTTCCAGCTGTTCTACTTAGAACAGGCACAGACACCCCATGCTGCTGACAGAAAGAGGAAAAGGAAAGCAGCATAACTTCCTGTTGGATTTCAGCAGGAACAACAGCAACCAAGGTGGAGGTGTTAGTGGTGAGTTGGAAACAAAGAATATTTGTAGCTAAGGATGGTGTTGTTCTTGAAGGAGAAAGGAGGGTGGCAGAGGAGTGGAGGAGCAAGATAGGAAGCCAGAAAAAAGCCTTCAGGTATCCGACAGCCATTTAGTTGATTCTCTCGTGATGCAGGCTTAGTTAGAGCAAAATGAGCTGGCTGCGTTGCTGCACGATTTCTGCTGCGAGAGACAGAGAGGGGAGGCACTGTACAGGAGAAAAGGAGAGATAACGGCTGTGCAGGATTGTTAGCAGAGCGAACACACAGACAGAGACAAGCAGAGAGATGATGCTTTTTCTTCAGAGGGTGGACGGCACTGGAGTAGCTCAGGTTAGTGGAAGCAAGGATCGTGATTGCAGAGGCAAGGCAGGATACACCCTCACATGGCAGGAAGGTGGTGGGCCGCACAATGAGGGAGAGCTGCTTGAAGGAGGAAATGCGGCAGGGCCAGCGCGGGAGAGAAAGAAGACTGCAGCGGGGCAGGGAGGGGGGCAGAGCAAAGAAGAAGCCCCTGCTGCTGACTACTGCAGATGCAGAGCGGGGAGACACTGGTCTCGTGGTTCCAAGACTGCTCACAGCCCACCACACAAACCACCACCCAGAGTATGCCAAGAAAGAGGTGCAAGTCCTTTGTTCAAGGTGGCTTTTTAAAAAAGGGACTTGGTCTCCCTTTGACTGCTGAAGGAGCTCACGCACCAACAGAATCAAGAGCATCTCTGACGGATGGATCCTGACTGCCTAGGCCCGGACATCCCCCAGGCGACAGGGAGGAGGAGGAATCTTTACCTGAGCACCCCGGACAGGGTCTGTGTCCGCTCGCGGATACGTGTTAAAAGGCCGCCCAGTCTGCTGTGCTGTTTTCATGACCCCCTCCGAGATGGGGATGTTGGGGGTCCGGATATTTGGGCCTGAAAGGGGCCGCTTTTCCCGGGGGGACTGGGGGCTGGTCTCCCCCGTGTAGGAGGATTTGGGCCTTTTGTCGGGGCCGTCGGCGCGCTCCCTCCTGACCACACGATCGGGGGGCTCCCTCTCTGCGGGGGGCTCCCTCATCCCGTCCCGCTCGTGGGCTCTGTGCCTGTTGTCCGAGGCAGGCTTGTGGTATTCGGGAGGTGGTGGCCGACGATGGCCGGGGAGCTGGTGAGATTTGCTGGGGGGCTCCTGCCCCCGGTGGTGTTGCGCAGCAGTCCTGTCGTCCTTGCTCCGCTCCGGCTCGTTCTTGGCTCCGTGGCGGTTCCGCTCCTTGGGCTCTTTGCTCCTGCCTCCTGCAGCGTCTTCCTCGGCGTGCTGGTGGTGGTGGTGATAGTGCCGGGGCTTGGCGAGGGCTTCGCTCAGACCGTTCTCCTGGTACAGCTGATCGTGCCGGGGAGGGAAGGGAGGGCTGTCCCTGCGCAGAGAATTGGAGCGGGACACCGACATGTTCTCAAACTCATCTAGCAACCAGGCCAGGGAACCGTCCTTGGTTGCTTTGTTCCCCCGCACGATGGTCTTAAGGCACAAGGAAAAATGGACGGTGAAGGAAGGAAAAAAGACATACAAAAACACAAAAGAAAAATAAGGTAAGCAACACAAAACAAAGAAATAAAAGGAAAAAAAAATACAAAATGCCTGATGGATGCCTGACAGTGGGCTCAGCTTTTGCACAGACAATGAAACATACAGAAGCAGGGCATGCGGGGGCGGGAACGCTCACATACTGGCAATGCCAGGCCTCCAAAGAGCTGTCTAGAATAGCTTCCCCATCTAGGCAAGAAACATTCTTTAAAACCCACAACAAACTGATAACGTATGACAACAAGGCTCGGTTTGAAAAGCAAAGGCTGGAAAGGAAGCTACCGGGCTTCTCGAGCCATAATCTTGAGTTGTGCCTGATTCCCTCCCGTCTAAACCACAGCTGGCCTTAAGATGTTATTGATCTAAAATGCATGCTGTGATTTAAAGCCAGTTCAGTCAGTAAAGCTCCGATTTGGGATCTTGCCGGTTCACAGCACTGAGCCTGCTGTTGCCGGAAGGCAGGGCTCACAGAACTCAACACGGAGGCTGCCTCCTGCCAAGGGGAGAATTCTCCAGGAAGAGGCTCACCCTTCACCCACCCCTGCCTCTGGGATCAATTCAACATGCGTGCCCATTCAGGCACTTCAACACTGAAAGCATCTTCCTTCCACCTCACTGGCCTTCTAATGACAGCAGCATCTCATTTCTATTCCGTTCACTTTCAGAGGAGGCCAAGCATTCCCTACATGCATCACCTGGCATGTAGAGAAACCCCTGGGAAAACCAGACACGAATGGCAGCAGAAGCAAAACTGAGCACATGCTGCCAGGCTGCAAACAAACTGAGTTTTGACTGCAAGGTATGATTTACAGGACTCAGAAAACCAACACAGAATCTCAAACTGCGGTTTTTAGCCTTTTGGGAGTCACAGCTCCCTTTAAGAATTAAATTTAAAGTTACAGATATCTTTTCCAGAAAAATGTGGAAACACACACTTGAATATACTTTTTAAAGTAACAGGAAATAAACCATGGGTGGGTTGCGGGGGATAATTTTTGTGTTTATTTCTCAAACTCCCTAAAGCTCATTCATGGATCACCTGGAAGTTCATGGGCCACAGGGAAAGAGTCCCTGGTCCAAAACGAGTACCTTCGTTACATCTTGGGCTCATCACTACCTCCTGAGGAAGTGAATTCCAGAATGGTGTAGTGGTTTGAGCACTGGGCTATGACTCCAGAGATCAGGTTTTGAATCCCTGCTCAGTCATGGAAATCCATTTGTCCACCGGACAAGTCACACACTCTCAGCCTCAGCGGAATGGAAGGGCAAACTCCCTTTGAACAAATCTTGCTAAGGAAACCCCATGATAGCCTTAGGGTCAGCATAAATGCGAAACAGCCTGAAGGTACACAATGCAATAACACCACAACATCATCTCCCACCACTTAGGAACGGCTTTACCATGTGGTTTTGCTGATTCTACGGACAGACCGTGATAGTATCTCTGGGAGCAGAGGACTGATGAGAAACAGAGATCACCTTCTCTATGGTATTAATGGCACACAACCTCAAAATACGCCCTGGTGACTCCGTTTTTTTTCAATGCCCCTAACCCCACCCTCCTCTCTGTGTTGGCTGCCGAATGCTTAATATGCACAAACTGATCTCCTTTCCCAGCCTACACAATGCATAGCTCAGCAATGTGGAACTTCTTTCATACACATGCTGCATGACAGCATAAAGATTTCCTTATCAGACAGCTTAAACTTTGCTGAAGTCTCTGGAAACATCAACCGCCAAAGGCTCCCTAAAGGCAGCCTGTGAATGTCTGTTGTGTGTGTGGTGGAGCTGGAAGCAGAAGTCAGAGATCTGCTCTCCAGAAGAAGGGATCGGTGAGGCTGGAGAAAGTGGCCGCTCAAATCCACTGCTAAACAACCTTCCAGGTTTTGAGCCAGTGCAGTCCAAACTCAGAGCCAAGAACCCACCCAGTCAGGGCTGAAAATAGACAAGGCAAGTCAGTGACACGTACCCTTAAAAAGTTTTCAGAGAAACAGCCACGTTGGTCTGTTTTAGTAAAAACTAGAAAGCAGGGAGGGGAACGGTAGAGGAACCCAGCAGCATCTTTAAGTCTAACTGGTTTATTTTAACATGAATTGTCATGAATGGAAGAAGTGGACTGATCTAAACAAATGCTAAAATAGATGAGTCAGTCTCAAAGGTGCCGCTGGACTCCTTCACCATCTCCCTCCCTTCTGCTGCTTACCTTCTACCTCAATTGTATCGTCTTAAGGGACAAACTTAGCACAAAGCTTCCAGAGTCTTACACTATACCAAAAGCATGCTGAAAGTTTTGCCCATATGATGAGATCTATGGGGTCAAAGAAAGGAAAGGGCACATGGGAAGTTCACCTGGCCTGGAAGTCTCAGGGAAGGTGCAGCTTAGGGACCAAAGTCAGCTCTGGCAGACAGAAAACTGCCCCCACTGAGGAGTCATGTTAGCTAAAGCCACGTAGGAAGTTAGTTAGAGAAGCTGCAAGAACTGGACTGCACGCAAGAGCATCAACGAGGGACCGTGCTCACTCACAGATGCAAAAAAGGAGCAGTTAGCATCACACAGGACAAGGACTCCCTGGGCCAAGGACTAGGTTGCTAATGGGAGTTGAAATTTTATTACCCTTTCTTAAACCACTCTTTGTCTCTAGTCCTCACATGATCAATATACAGAGCAGCCTCTGGCTGCACTGAAATCCTTCAATATCGTCTTAACCGAAAACATTCCAGGCAAAATGTAAACCTGTCACTCTACCACTGTCATCATTTTTCTCCCGTCTGATTTTTAATCTCTTTGCCTGATGAAGAAGCCAGTGAAGCTTCAAAAGCTTGCATAACGTATTTTATGCTTTAGGGCTGCCCCCCACCAAATGGTACTGCTGCTTGCGGATTTTGGATTTTGCTGCATTTTCCACACACACGCATGGGACTCTACACAAAACAGAATGCACCTTCCAGACCAGCTGTCAGATTCTGTGCCTACACAGGATAAACAGAAAGCAAGAGAGAGTGAGACTTCAGAGAACAACAGCTGCTAATGCAATTCCTCCGCTTTGCTTGGGAACACAAGGAAACAGTCTGCAAGCAGCAACAAATGGCACACTGCTTTGACGGAGCCCCTGAAGTGTCCTCCTTGATAAACAAGAGGCATTTTGCAAAGCCCGGCAGAAACCTAAGCTCCCACCCTGCAGCTGCGGCCAACAGAACAGGGGCCCAGCCTGCCAGGGAGGGCAAGAGAGGCCTCTCTCCTCTGCTCTTGCTTCCAAGCAAGGAACAGAAGATAGAGAATCAAGTGCCTCACCCTTCCCAGCAACGCATCACGCCTCTTTGGGAAACTAGCAAACCCAGCAGAACTGCCACAGTTACTGGGAAGCAGGGCTGTGGAGTCTGGCTTTGACTCCAGCTCCTCCATTTCCCCACTATCTGACCCATTCATAAACAGCAAATGTATATTAAATAGCAATATCAAATTTACCATAGTAAAATGGTAGCCCATGGTATTTTATCACCACTACATGAATCATCAGGCTACTCAGACGGATAAAACAGAAAATAGATTTGATTAAATTTTCTGAGTAGGAAAATTTTCCCAAATTCCCATGAAAGTAAAAAATGCATCAGATTAGGCATTTATTTTGAAGCCAGAATCAAACATTTCTACAGGTTCCAATTCCACTGCAGGTTCCAACTTCCTCCTAAGGTCTTTTCCTGTAGTTTGAATCCATTCCTCTTGTCCTAGTCCCTGGAGCCGCAGAAAACAAGCTTCCCACGACACTGATTTCTGGTTCACCATCCCTAGCTGCTCAATTAACATATATGGATACAATCAACACAGAAATGCTAATTTGTTTGCAGAATGAGTAGAACTGTCCACACGTTCCATCTGACTTTCGGACACGTGGGCCTGGTTCAAAAATACACCAACATTTTATTCTAGCAGCATGCATCATTTTTGCCACTCTAAATTCTACGTAGTTTAACCAATGACTTAATTTCCTGAAATCCTGCTAATTCTTGGAAACTCAGCCACTGCTGAACCAAATTCCATGCAGCCACCTTCCCCATGAGGTCACCCTACCAGGGATTCCCGTTCCGGCTTGCTCCCGGTACGAACTATTATGAAGTGAGGCAGAGCAGCCCTTGCTTCTTTCACAGGGAAGCAGAGCCAGCCAAAACAGCCCCTCTTCTTACCGCTATACAGCTGATCTTAGTCATTCTCAGATTGTTAAGAATGAGCTGACATGGAGAGGGGTCAGACAGTCCAACTCAAGAAAACAGACCAGCAAAACAAGGAAGCAAAACCCATCCCCAACACAGACAACACACCTCTAGGCCTGGCAGTTTCCCGTTCTGGTTAACTGGGGCAGCAAAGACCTCCTTGTTTCCAGGGTCTGGCCTGCTGGCACACAGTCCCATGCCGATTCCCCGAGCGAGAGAAACCCCATCTCCTTTGCTTCGGGTGGAACCTTGTGACACTTCTGAATGCCAGCTGCTTCTGTCCCTAGAGGCCAACTCAAGAGCTGGCACGCAGACTACATTTCATCCCTTGAGAGCTATACCAAATTCCACCTCCGTCTCAATATTTAGGTCCAGGTGTGTTAATGCTGTGGCCCAAATATTTTTGACACACATCAGATTTGCAGCTAATAAATCTCCTCCCTATCCAAATGTAGGCTGCAGACTTATCGCATATGAGGCACAAATACCATATCTTGCTACTGAGCAAAAATATCTACTTCCAAACCAACACTGTGGGGTTCAGTAAGGGGCTGCTTCTCTCACACTCAATGAAAGCAGCATCTCACATTACATTGCAAGGTGATGGGGCTAAGATTCTTCTAGTCAAGTTCAGCAGAAAGGGCTGACAATATCCTATGTAAGCCTCAGGGTAGCAAACCTCTGATGTGAACAGACTGACTATCCAAGTCCCACAGAATTCCTTTGCCAGTTTTATCAGAATCAAATTCATACAGCCAATTCTAGGCTAATAGTTCTGTGAATGGATCCCTATGCCTACAGGATATACTCTGATTGGGATTTACCATCCAGCTACCTTTCTAAGAGCCCAAGAGACAACAAGTCACATTCTTGGAAGATGTGCTGAGAAGTTCTTATGAATGGCCACCAAACCATAGCCATTTTCTAGTACAAAATAGCCGTATGAAGTTAGCCCACAGCAATTTGGAAGTCTTATTTCCCTGCTGCTTGTAGCTCTAGTTTTGGGAGGCCATATCCCACAATGAATATTGTCTAGTAGATAAGCAAGGCTCTGCAGCCAGCCAGCATTGGCGTGGGCTACAGCCTTAGAAGTACGTTTCCATTCAACTTAAGTGTATGTAGTTCAGGTACCCCACCAGACCCGAGCTAGAGCCATCTACCTTCTGGGAGCCAGGCTGGACAGCTGTAATGCAGACCGGATCGACCAATGGCTTTGGCCGTTTGGCTGACTCCTCGATTATGCCCTGCCATTGCCTTGGCAGCCCCGTGAACTTCTGCTCCTGCTGGTCGTACCCTGTGTGGACCCGGTGCTCGAAATTGGAGGGAGCAGATATCTCAATGCGTTTTTTCTTCTTGCTGAACATAGTGATGTTGGCTAGCAGACCTATAAGAAAACACAAAGAGGGTTTTGTTTCTTTGTTTCAGTGACAGGCGTATACAAACAGGTAAACAGAGCCCAGTATAGACCATCCCTCAAGACCAGACAGCCTGCGATACAAAAAGCTGAAGATTCAAGCCAAATTGGTGTTGCAGAAACACTGTTTATACATTTTTTAAAAAATATTCCATTTTCTCCCAATATGGGGCACAACATGGCTTGCGTCATGTATGTATGCCTTCATACATACTTATGCTGATGGAGATTCCATAAATGGAGACTTAATGGAGACTCCATAAATTCCATAGGGTTTTCTTAGGCAAGGAATCGTCAGAGATGGTTTTACCACTTCCTTTCTCTGAAATAGTGCCTACAGTACTGGTAATCACTGGTGGTCTCCCATCCAAGTACTATCCAGGGCTGACCTTGCTTAGCTTCCAAGATCAGATGGGATCTGGTACCTTTAAGTTACTTAGGCCCTCAAGATGGCTTAAAGGAGTGCCCACTCCTAGGATACTTGCCGAGATTTTCCACTAGAGGTGCCCCCTCTATGCAGAGTACGTGCATGGCCACAGAGCTATGTGACACCCCGATAAAAAAGAGGGCCACAACCTTCAAGGCACCACTGATATCAACTGAGCCTCTTACGCCTACAGTCTGTATGATCCAGGGCAAAATACCTTGCAGGATTATTGTCAGCATAAACAATGCAAATTTATTCCATTCACAACTGTGGGGTTCTGCCCTCTGACTTCAGAAGAAGCATGTGAGTGTTAAAAAGCCAGCTCGCTATACTCCCTTCTCCCACTGAAGTTTGTTTACAGATGACACTAAGAGGGTTTTTTAAAAAAATTCTTTAAAAAGAGGATGGAAGAAATACTTTCTTTTAGGAAGGAGACACACCTTTTGTCCAGAGTAAAAAGTTCTGCAACTAGGTCTATGATGAGCCACATACAAAGCATGATAGAAGTCAGGCACGATGGCACACCCCTGGAGTGAAACAAGCTTGCTTCGAAGGTTCAGTCACAGTGAGCCTCCCAAGATCAAAACAACCTGACTCAGCCCTTCCAAAAGGCAATCAGAAAGTATGAAAGCCACTGACTAGACAGTCAGTAAAAATTGGTGCATTTTAGGGTAAGATTACAAGGATTTGACAGACACAAGGGAAGTTCAAATGCTCCCTCTTGCATGAGTTAGGAGAGAGAATGTAGACAGGTAGAGCTTTAAACACAGGGAAATCCCAATGACATTCCTCTGTGTCTAAAAATACCTCTTGGCCATCATACGCTGGGAACAAGAAAGCGATGTGGATCATAACCCCACTTTCACAGACTGCCCTTCCTCAGGTACTCTAGTTGGCCAGTGCTAAGGCCAGATCTTCCTGACCCCTTTTTCTGCCTGCTTTCCCTTACACATCCCTGTCAACTCTGGGAGACCTACCTCCTACTCTGAGAAATGGTTCTGGTTTGAATCATCTGCACTCCAGCGAGGACAAGAGAGACTTAGGGTGACGGCAACCTCTTGCCAGCCTCCTCCGCAGGAGGAAAAGAACGGCTGAGTCAGTCCTGCTGGTGCTCTTAGGCCTTGATGAGCTCCAAAGGCGTTTCCCAAAATCAACTGCAATTGGGAGAGCTCAGCGTTCTGTAGGATCGGTGTCTAGTTAATCCTGCCCGGTTGGTAGCGTCATCACAAACACAGCCCCCACTGACATTGTTTTCTTCCTTGACTGGGACACCAACCCTCAGACAATCTTCAAAGGAGAAGCTCTTCCAAGAACAATGATTAGCCCTGAAGAGGAAATGAGGTCAGTGTTTGTTTCCTTCCCCCACTACACTAAGAAGGGGGAAAAGGGGAAAGATTACTTTGAAAACAGCTGAGAAGACTAAACTTTATGGTCTTTTGCAAAAAGTCTGACACTAAGATAGATCCGAGTTGGTTGTCCTGAGCTGCTGAAAACAAGGGACTGGTTGGTTGACAGCACTAGGACCGTGCTCCCCCTTAAAGACAAAAAATCAGCAAGCATTTTGCTCCAGGTAGGCTGAAAAACCATCAACAACCAATGCACAGAATATGGATGAAGCAGCTGAAATCATAACTTACACCTGTTAGGACTTCAGCTGTCAATTACCAACTTCTTTTGTTTCCACCAGACAACCTGTGCTTAGAAGGAAACCCAACCACAAGAAAGTTCTAGACTTATTTTCCTAAGCAGGAGAGGTTGGGAATTATTGCTCTGATGTCATTTTCCTAGCCACACTTCTTTTAATATGAAGCCAAGCTGCCTTGTGGGTTACCAAACCAGCAGGTATTACTTTAAGGAAACAAAATAAACACCGAATGTTTATATATGCAGCAACAGTACCAAACATAATGACTGAAATCCTGTTAGTGATGCATACGTGCTCTGAGTGCGTATATATACTGTTTTGAGTGGGATACAGAAAATTTTCTCCAGCTTCTTAGAATCATAGAATCATAGAGTTGGAAGACACCACGGGGGCCATCCAGTCCAACCCCCTTCTGCCATGCAGGAACACCCATCAAAGCATTCCCAACAGATAGCCATCCAGCCTCTGCTTAAAAACCTCAGAAGGAGACTCCACCACTCTCCAAGGCAGCATATTCCACTGCTGGACAGCTCTGACTATCAGGAAGTTCTTCCTGAGGTTCAGGTGGAATCTCCTATCCTGCAACTCTAATCCACTGCTTCTTGTCCTGGTCTCTGGAGCAGCGGAAAACAAACCCGCTCCCTCCTCGACATGACATCCCTTCAGATATTTAAACATGGCCAACCTGTCCCCTCTTAACCTTCTCTTCTGCAGACTGAACATCCCCAGCTACCTAAGCTGCTCCTCATAGGGCTTCAAGGCTTCCAGACCCTTCACCATTTTGGTCGTCCTCCTGCTCTCCAGGCCTGTAGCCCAATGCTCAAAGCACCAGATCATGCTGGCTCTCTCAGGAAAACATTACCCCAGTGTAAATCACCAAGAGGACCCTTGGTAGAGTCTACTCCTTATGCAAAAATGAGCATAAGTTATAAGAAACTGTTCTGGCAGAGTTTGGATGAACTATGAGAGACTGGTGGCAATTGGGTTCAGGAGAGAAAATGGCTTTGAATCTTTACTCTGCAGAACACAGTGGTTTTGAGCAAGTTGCAAGACAAATTAACACCAAATGTAATGGTACCACTCTATTCTGCATTGGTTAGACCTCATTTGGAATACTGTGTCCAGTTCTGGGCACCTCAATTCAAGAAGGATACTGACAAGCTGGGGCACATCCAGAGGAGGGAGATAATCCTAAACAGTCCCAGCAAAATTGATGGCAACTTTCACTAACAGTGTGGCTGCCTTGTTTTTAATTGTGGGCTCCATTGTAGGCCTTGTATATGAGACCAGAAGGCAGGATAATGATTTTACTGAAGAAAGACTCATGCTTGAAATGTTTTCATCGTGTCATGTTCAGTTCATGCTAGAATCTAACAGCATTTTTAAGGTAACAGTGCCAAAATGCCTTGCGCAACTGCATAATGTTAACTGAAATATTTATTTTTCAGAATAAGAAACAACTGAGTGTGGAAAGCGGCCCAGTTTGCATGGAACAATAAGCCAGAACTGCTGAGAATTGTGGCTTTTCATTTACTTTACAAGCCACATGCTACCCAATCACTTCTAGTTGGCTCCTTCCAATGGCTAAAGCTTTAACTGCTTTTCACTATTTTAATGGTATGTTTCAAATTGTTTTTAAATATTGTTATGCCACATTAATGTTACTCTTTTGTATGTTTTAACTACACTGTATTTTAATTTGTAAACTGCCTTGAGTCCCAGTTTTAGTATTAAATAAAGTTAGCACCAGAAGCAACAACAGAGAAACTTGAGTGCTGAACTGGGATTCTTCAGCTGCAGCTCTTTTAACACGCCAGAATCTAACAGTGGGCTTAGCTTATGATTCCCAGCTTGTCATGGAGGTTATAACCCAGGAATCCCAGTTCAGACACGCGCTAACCTTTTGCTTCTTGACCACTGCACTCCAGTCAGATTGCAGAGCAATTCACCATAATTCTGGCTTATTACTCCATGTGACAAAGAGCAAAGATGGGGCAGAAAAGCTCCTATAGAGAGAGGAATGCTTCATTCAATCTTGGGTCATGGTTTTCCACACTCAACAGGTCAATACAAATGGGTGGATTGAGAGATGCCACTGACACAGCCAGAGCAAGGTTAGCGTGGCAAAGCCCCTCGTCCCAATGCCAGGAAGAATCAGCCGGAGCATGACTTTGCTGCCTCTGTGACCCCAATGCCCAGGCTGCAGGTGGCAACCCTGGCACCTAGCCACGCAAAGAAGTTCCGAGCAGGTTAGATGATTCACGCCATAGCCATCTGGAGGACGGGGCTCGTGGTGGACCCATTTCTGGATCTGAACCGGTGACCTACAAAGGTTTGCCCAAGTCGTTGATCCCCTTAGCGAACTGTTCAGAGCAAGCCCAAGCTTCCTTGGCAGGGCTGGAGGCAGTTGTGACCTTGGATGCACTGTGGCATCCACCCAGATCTTCAGATGCCGCATCTTAAAGCCAATTAAGTGGGATCTGAGCTGCTAGGTCCACACCTGCACTGCGTTTCCCGGCCATGGTCTCAGATGATCACGCCAGATTCACGTGCAAGCTGTTCTGCTCATACTCTATGCCTAAATCACCTCAGTGTCTGTTTAAAATCATCTAGCAATTATCTGTGCTTTCCAGTTGGGGAGCAGGTAGGTGTTTACGCTGCACAGAGCAAGAAAGCACATCTTCCCTGAGTTCAGACTGACGCAGTTCAGATGGAAGGACAAATCAAGGTTTGGTATTTGGAGAACTGTGGAAAGCCTGTGGCTTGTACACTCCCCCTTCTTCCCTCCCCTTCAATCATACACTAGGGGAGATCAGAAGAAGGTTATCCCTGCAGGTTTGCAGCAAAAACAAAAGTTTGCCATCTCATCCAAATGTGCTCACACTGTGCTTTGCTGCGTTGAGACAAAAACAGCATAACTTTTCTGCAAACTTTGAATTACTGAAAGCTTGGGAATAAGACTTTGTAGTCATTTTTATTTTGCACATGATTAGCGAAAAGCTGCTTTTTAGCAGATCAAACTACAGATCCATCTAACCCTGCTGCTGTACACACTTGAAGGGGCAGGAACTCTGAGGAGGAAAAAGTAGCTAGTCTTGGCCTTGTAGGGATCAGAAGTGCTCTCACAGATGAAGAAATAACCTGATTTTCCTTCCCTCCCAACACAGATGAGACCAAACTCCCACGAGAAAACAGCAGCAGTACAGCCCTGTACCCCAAGGGCTTGGCAGCTCCCTTATGGTGAAGCAGGATCTGGACAGAGCAAGCTGGGCTAGAGAGTAGCTGCCCAGAGTTAAACATGTGTGTTTTATCAATTTTCGGTACTACAGAAACTCCCCGAAAGAGGAAAAAACCCACAAATAATACTGATTTGCTGACACTTCATAGCCTAGTAGACTGACATACAGGATTGGTGAAGCTTTCACAAAACCTTAGAAGTACACATACCAAAATTTCAAACCCAAGAAGTAGTCTTTTCTACTTCCTTCACAGCTGAGGAACCTTCTCTTGGAGTCAAAAGCTTTCAACATTTTATCGTGCCTCTTGTTCAGCAGAACCAACACCCTCACAGGCAAGATGTAGGCACCCTTAATTACCAACATCCTGTCACTGCAATGTCAAAGGAACTGTCAATCAGATCAAGCTGAAGAACACATAATCCACATCAAACAAGTTGCAGGAGGAAGTCTGGTTGCATGTTTGTTTGAGATCTGACTATAAGCCACCTGGGGTGCTAGACAGGCACCGTCCTCCGACCTCAACAGGTTAATTTTGGAAGCTCTTAGCACTGAAATGTACCTCTTCTTCGCACTGCCAAACTCTCAACATCAGGACTGAACCACCACCCACTAGAACAGCCATCTGAACAATACCCATAGTTTCCCTTGGAGAAATTCTCTCCTTCCCCTTCAAAGGGCAGGCAGAGAAACATTTTTAGAAATTCTCTGTGTGCCAGAACCACTTTGCTTCCTGGCTTGCTAAATTTAAGGACTTCATATAGGAAAGTCTTCCAGTGGAGTAACCACATCCTCCTCTGGTCTGCCATGGTCCGGTCTGCAAAGACAGACCAGATCAGGCGCCGCCCAGAAACAGACAGGAAGAAGGGTTGTAAAAGCTGCTCTGAAGACAGCACTGACCTGATCGCCAAACCCTGAGCTTGCATTTCCCAGCGCCCTCCTTCGCTTCTGTGGTATTCAGCTTTTTCCACACCCTTAAAACCACCGGAGAGAGAAAGAGAGACAGTCAGCCAGAAGAAAGAGAGAGCCAGAAAGAGCTCAAAAGCCACGTCTCTCCAACGGTTGTTCTGCTCAACTCAACAGCTAGAATTATGGATTACACAGCTAACTTTCAGACAAAGCCACTACTGGACCTTCTCTCTTCCCTCTTCATCTATACTACAGTAAGAAGAGCTGATGACTTAATTGTTGGATATCCAAGAACAAAAACACAAGTTTTTCAAGAAATAGCTTAATATGGGGCTCAATTGTTTTTATTGAACTTTTAAAAACTGCTTTAAAAAAATCAACTGCAGGTTTTTAATTGTTTCAGTATTTTTAGTAGTCTGATTCTATTTTAATTTTAACTTTCATATGTTCATAGCTTTATGGCACCTGCTTTAAATTACCTCTCTGAGTCCAAATTGTGAGGGAAAAGCAGGGTATAAGTGGAGCTAATCACAATTAACAACAACAAAATAGAAATAATACAGGAATGGGAGTATCTCTGGACTGGAACACATGAGCACCACCTCCTCAATGGAAACTGCCAAACCATCCTACAACAACAGGCCCAAACAGAGGCCACAAAGAACACAAACTTTTGACTCAGCAATCTTCACCAGGCAGATAGGAACTGGCAAATTCCAGGTTGTCCTGATTATAACTCAGAAACGACTTTCGGAGGTAAAGCTTCACACAAATTCATCAGAGGAAAAGCTACTTCCCTGCCTCCTTCAATAGAAGGCTTTTTTTTCCTTCAGGGTGTAATGAACAAGACCACAGTAAATAAGATCTTACAAAGTGGATTAGAAGAAATTTCATGACAGAAAGAGAGAGAGATGTATTAGTCCAGCAGAAAGACATCCTCTACATAGGTAATGAAGGAAGTAATGAACACTTACAAGCAGGTTCTTCCTTTTCAGACTTCATCTTAGCTTGGTCTACCTCCCTCCACAAGCTGCAGCATCCAAAGTGGAGAATGTGAACACATAAGCTCTATTTATGACTTCTTGGTTCACCCTCCCTTCAATTAAGTGGGTGGCAATCTTGGCCTCTGCCCACTGGCTGGGCAGAACGTTTCTCCATCTGTGCCACTGTGTCGGCAGGCTCCTCCCAAGCCACAAAGAACTCAAAATCCAGATGTTCATCCTTAGCAAATGCATTTGTTTTAGTGGCCATCTGATGGTCATCCATGTTCCATGTCCAGGACTCACCACCTGCAAACCTAACATTATCATGCGAGGCCCACTTTCAGTTATGTGTTGTTGATACCACCGAATGCAAAAGGTTTTGCTTCAAGCATTAGCTGCAAAGAAACAAGCCTATAGTGAATTACAAGACAAATATCATTCTAGCATTTCCGTGCCAGGCTGTACCCAGCCAACAAGTCTCTCAGCAGTTCACAATTAGTCTCTCATGTGAGCCTAAAGCCTCCATGATCAAAGAAGAATTAACGACGGCCTACTGGATATTTCAGCTCTCTCCTTTTGCTAATCACCATTCTCACCTGATGGCACAGGGACAGTAACAAGTAGTTGAAAGATGCACAACTTGGAAAAGTTGCCTTTTTGGAAAACAACTGTGGGAATTCCCCAGCTAACACAACCACATCTCTAGCTGCTAGAGTCCAAACAAAGTGTATTTCCCAAGTTCCTGGGTGGCAGAAGAATACTACCAGTATTCAACTACAGCAGTGTTATCTCCTTGTATACTGGGAAAGCACCAGGGTTTATAAGGAGAGCTAGACAGCCCTGCCCATGCCAGGAGGGCTGCTCTTAAGCCTAGCCACACATATCGTTGTTATGGTTATGTACCTTCAAGAGACAGTCAGTGGGGTATAGTGGTTTTTAGAGCTGGAGTATGACCTTGAAGACCAGGCTTTGATTTCCTGCTAGGCCGTGGAAACCAAACAGGCGCAACCCTTGGGGCATCACATACTCTCAGCCCCCCCAAAAATCATGATAGGTTCGCCTTAGGTTCACCATAAGTCAGAAACTACTTGAAGGGACACCACCATCACCACTTTCAAGATGACTCCAATTCATGGTGACTCCATTATGGAGTCTACATGGTAAGATATAACTCCCTTAACACAATTACATCTCCGGTACAAATAATGTTATCATCACCACCTATCTGGACTGAAACCAATGGCTCCTTGCTGACCTGACTCATTGGTCAGGGACAAACTTTGCTTGGGGTTGCTTTATGTAAAAACCAAACAAAACAGGAAGAACAGGTGCCTCTTTGGAGTACATTAGCAATTTTACACCACTTGCATGGACTCAACCACATGTTAGTCAAACAAAGAGAGGACTGTACTGACAAGTGAAAAGGAGCCCTCAGCAACTCCTCATTCAGTAAAAACACACAAAATCTAGTGGAAAATTAAAGGATGAATCTATCTTCTGTTTGTTTTTGACCTCAACAACATAGCTTCACTGCCACAGCATCATTTTTGGACTGGTGCTTAAGTGTCAAATTCCAAGAGGAGTTATTTTGCTGCTGCTAATGGAGTTCAAATTTTACCGTCCTTTCTCTCAGTTCCCATAACCATGAATGGACTGGCTCCTGCTTGCGTTGAGATCCCTCCAAACCAACTGAAGTACAACGGAAACAACATCTGAGACAAAATGTAGGCCCGTAATTCTAACACTGTCACTTTTTTCTCCTGTATGACTTTTTAAAACATTTTTTGCCTGATGAAGAAGCCAGTGGAGCTTCAAAAGCTTGCATGAATGTATTTTGTGCGTTTTGGCCAACCAATAAGGGCACTGTTCTTTTGTGGATTTTGTATTTTGTTTTATTTTAATGTGTTTTATAGTTCTGATTAGGTTCATTCTTGCCATTACTTTGTTGAAGACTTCTGTCATTCACATTTAAAAAGAAAAAAAGGGGTGTGTGTGCTCATCCTCTTCACCGAAGAGTAAGTGGACTCACCAAAGGTTTCTACTGCAGGAAAGTCAGCTTGGCTTAATAATTAAGGAAGAAACTGACACAAAATCTTAATGTCATCAAAATGGCAGCGGACTCTGGGAACTGCAGAATCTCCTTCAAGGAGAGTTTGCTAAACAGGCATCTCTTCTGTGTAGGAGATAGTCACTGGGCAAGAAGTGAATCAGTGAGAGTGCTCCATATCCAATGATGCACTGAGTCAGAGTGGAGTTTCACTGCTAGCCATGCCATTACAGTTGGGGAGCGTGTGTCTGATGGGTAGCAGTTCACTCCTCCTACCAATTCCTCCAGTTCTGGAACAGAACAGAACGTACTTACGGCCTTCAGATCAAAATAGTCTGCCTGGAAGAGCCCCTAATCCAGCACTATTCAAAGCAGTGGTCTGTGGACCAGTGCTGGTCTGTGAGTCACCAGCTGCTGGTTTGCAGACAATTTCTAGAAAACAATGAGAGCGTGATAATACGGTCCAAACACAACACTAGTCCCTGATAGCATGGGGAAAAAAATGCTAGTCTACCACATCAAATAGTGTGAGGAGTCCTGTTCATGCCAGAGTACGTCCTTTAGCAGATGTTGCAGAAGAAGGTATCATAATTTCCTTGCACAATGGTCCTTCCTCCCTGCATAACTGCAGTTTGAGCATGCCAGGGTGCGCCCCCAAAACCAGTTAGGGGCCAAGGGTGCAGCTGGATATCTGGGAAAAAGACTGCTCTTGCCTTCTCAGATGTCTTGCATAGCACTCGTGGAGTAATGCTGGAGGCTTATGGTTCTTTCTTTTTTGCTACCTGCCCAACAGTAGCTAGATGGTGCCCAGGCTTCTTTCTGCCCCAAAGTCACTAGCTGGCTGTGGAGGTGCCTCCCAGCATCATCAAGCTGAAGCTGTGGAGCTGAGGAAGCCCAGGGTAATAGTAATGTCGGCAGTACCTTATACTCCGCTGCATTCTGGCTGGATCTTGGACATTATATTATTCTATGGTACAACATATTGTGGAACAATTTTCTGGGTGTGTGCACTAAAGAAATACTGCCAAAAAACACACCATCCTGTAAAAAAAGGTAATCCTACACAGTGGATGATGCAGTTAAGGCTTGTTAGCTTGTCCAACAAGAAATCTTACTTTTAGAAAAGGTGGGGTTTTTTTTTAACCCCTCTCCCTCAATGAAGGGGCAGGTTTTATTGGGAAGGCCATTCCACAGCCCAGATCACTTACAGCAGAAAGCCCTGCTCCCTGTTCCATTAAAAGCAGTAAAGAACAAGAGCAATTTAATCTCTGCCGACTGAAGAGGCCACACAAACCACACAGAGGCGAAGAACATTTGCTGGCACCGTAACTTTAGTGTAATCAACTACTGTTACTTCATGGTTGAATGGTTTTTAACTGGATACAAAGAGCCCAGTCCCAAGAGATCGGAAGCACCTAAAAACTGTCTTCCAGACTTCAATGCTTGCTTCAAGATGGAGCCAAAAGATTTTCATGGCCCCTTAGCAAAGGCCCTACATACCTGCTGAAGGGGAGGAGAAGGTTAAACTGTCCGTGGGCCGGCTCCCTCCCCCAGGGGACTCACTAGCCACTGCCAGCAACCTTAACCTAGGTCAACTTCTCTTTATCTCCCTGCCTTGTTTAATCAGTCAGCCATAAACCAACACTTTTTCACAGCCAGGGATAAACAGGGGAACGGAGCACGCCCACACAGTCCACCAGCATACACCCAGCTGTTGAGATCTTGCCAGTGGCTGGAAGAATAACCACCACCTTAAAAAGAAAGAGAAGGGGGGGAGAGAACAAACGGCAGACTGACAAAACTTGTTTTCTTGGGATCAGATATAAACTGGTTTGGTTGTGCAGCTTTAAAAAAAAAGTTGGAATACCAGCTGGGGAAAAATTAAACAAAATCAACAAAGGTACTGTGGGAGAACCAACCTGCAAATACCTGTAGCAAATCTAAAGGCAGCTTACCCTGCCATTCACTGAAGTGTTAACATTTCAGAGCAAGCATATTATGAAAACCTGCACAGCTTCCAAAAACTGAGCACTGCTCAGGTGTACAGAAATTGGCAGGGGCTTTCCAGGATTGGGCAGTAGTTTTTCCCTAGTTCCACCCGGAGACTGAACCTGGAGCCTTGGGCACAGAAAGTGGGTGCTTGGGCACCGAGCTGAGGTCCTCTCCTGGATGGCCTTGCTCACCACCTACCAACAGTCCTTGTGGAAAGGAACATTTGTGAAGTATGAGGACTGTCAACAACTGGCCTACCACCACTTGGCTCATACCCTTCTTTTCAGCTTTGGCAAGGAAGAGGCACACAAACTGCCCCGACCGCTCCTGGCTGCCCTTCTCGGCCAAGCTGGACTGGGCCTGGAAGCTCTTGAGTCTTAGCTGGCTACTATCGCTGGTGAAAGCAGAGTAGGAAGGAGAGGGGGGGGAAGATGATTTCCTACCTCTGTGCCAGATTGGGCAACTTCCGCAGGTCCATGGAGCAACTTTATGCTCTGGGGCTCTCTGGGAGTCACATGGGCAGCCAAAAACTTCCTCACCCAAAAAATTCCAAAACCCTGAAGCATCACAAATCCAATTCTCGCTTTTATTTATTTGAGATCCCACCTTCTTCCCAATATGGCTCCAACAGCAGCTTACAACACTTCAAAACAAAGTAGAGCTAAAAAAAATCTATTTGATGTGAAAGTTTAAAAAAAAGTTTAAGTAAACCATTCTGTTAAAAATAAACACTAAATTACAACTGCTTAATAACCACACTGGAACATAGTAGAAAGGACAAAAGCATATCACCTGATGAAAAGGTCCTTCTGCCACTCTAAGTTAAGAGCCAATGGTTTGACTAAACAAAGAGGTCTTTGCATGCCAGCAGAAAGAGAGCAGGGAGAGGGCCAAGTGAGTCTCTTGTGGGAGGGAATGACACACGAAGATTCTGGACCTTGATTCTGTGGCCTCTGAAGACCACTATCAGTCCCCAAAAGCTCCTGAACCTCTCCAATTTTCCACTATCAGTCCCCAAAAGCTCCTGAACCTCTCCAATTTTTTTTTTCTGCTGGTATGGTTTCAGGGCAGGTCTTGCCCTGAAATCACACAGAAAGCCACCCAAGCATGTAAAAACAGAAAAATACCCATCCCACAAGCATGGCAGAATCCTGTACTACCCTCAAATGCCTTCACTTTCCTTTGTAGACCCTCTCAAAATGGTGATATCCCATCACATCCTGCTGCCATTTTGAGAGGGACTGTAGAAGAAAATGGAGGTATTTGAGCTTGCTGTCCGGGGAAGAATTGGTCTCTGGTCCCCACGCAACTGCCTCCCCCCTCTGTGTATCAGCTGTGCAGTCACCCCTCAGCAATTCCTGGTGGAGGGACCATCTGGTGTTTGATCTCTGTGGAGCCTCAGGAAATCGAGGGTCAGTTTCTGCACACTCAGTGCTATGACTCTGAAGTAGTACATGGTCAGAAAATGACAACCCAAAGAGGCAACGCAATGATGACTGAGGGCCAATTCAGTCTGGTGGGCGACATGATACACTTCAGTGAGACAGAAGTTGCGCAGCTTCGGCTTTCATGCGCAATTCCCTGCAACTCTTTCTTGCAACTGCACAACTCTTCCTTCCACGCAAACACAATTTGAGCTTGGCAACACAGGAGCAGAACCCGTTGCCTTCAGCCTTTCAGAAGACTGGTGGCGTTATTCTTAGCAGAAATTACCGGCTTGCTGTGTTGTAGGATAAGCTTACAAAGGCTCTGGCCTCATTAACTTGATTAATCCTCTCCGGCGCTGCACCTGCCCCCATTTTACCCACATTTTACCCACAGAAACCCAACTCCTTGATCATGTGTTTGGACTCTGCCAGCACCTATGATAACTCCTTCCACAACAACCCAGTCGACGACCAGTTCTGCCTTCAACATTTGCCCAAAGGGCTTTCTGTCAAAGGCAGCACTGAGCCATTAACTCTGCTCTTTGCCTCTTTGGGTTTGATGCTCAGAACAAAAATTCCAGGAGAGGCCTATTTGAGTGCAGTGGCATTTATCCTTCCCTCCTGCTGCAGGCAAAGCAAGGTGGGTGGGGGTTGCAGGGAGATAAGAGAGGCAATGAAGGCACAGCCTTTGGCAGAGCGGGGACAAAAACGGCAGATTAAACAAATAGCTGCACATAACTGCGGTCTTGGGGTCTACAAATCAGAACAGTCGTCACTGTGCTGTGAGCAGCGGAGGCCTCTTCTAGCGTGGAATTCAGTGACTTGGAAACGGGAATCCCCATGCTCTAAGTTGACCTAGTCTTGGTTGGCTTTTCAGATCTCCATCATGTTCTCATACGCTCTTTGCTCTGTGTATCATCTCCAGTCCTTCATGCCCACCTTCTCTCTCCACTCAGCAAGGATCGTGACACATATGGAGGGATATATTCCACTGTTTTCAGCCACCCCAAACATTTATTGCTTCCTTACTGTTCTTCGTGCTTGGAACTTTTCCACTGAATCCCTACACAAGGTTGCCTCCACTTCCTTCCTTTCAATCCCTCCTCAGAACTCATCAGAATTCACATGAAGCATTTAGTATAACCATCTAAGTCCCCATACCCCAATTGTAACTAAATGTGGAAAAGAAAAAAAAACACTCTGTATGCCCCCATTTTATCTCCCTCTTCTTCTGTTAGTTCACTGAATTTTAGACTGTAAGCTTCTTGGGGCAGAGACCTGTCATGCTATGTTCTGTACAGTGCCACATATACTAACCCTACTTTGTTGACAACTTCTATTACTATAGCTGCTATACTCCTCTCTATTCACCAAGCCAAGACTTCTGTCTTTAATTTTGATGAAGACACAGAGCATATGGTGAGACACTTTTTTTAAAAAAAAGAAGCAACCCATGTCAAACTAAGTATGAAAACAGGGTACAGGCATGTATAACAGAATTAAAATGGAAGTTGCCATGCACCCCTAGGCTTGCCAAGTTCCAGCGAAGCAAAGCAAAGCAAAGCAAAGCAAAGCAGTAAATAGGTTTAAGCACTCTGATTTTCTAAGTCTGAAGTCATGAATCACCTTGGTTTGTGTTATTATATTACCAGCTGGTTATTCAGAGAAAGTTCATCTTTCAGTTCCTCTCTAACGTCTTTCAGTTATTTTCAGGTGGCTTTTCAAAGAAAATTTCTTTGGAGATAAAGGTTTCTTACTTTCAAGGAGCCCAGAAAACTACTCACGTACTCCCCGCTCCTCAGATAAGGCACTCCACTTAGGGGATTCTAACATGGGCAGAATCCTGTGATCTAAAAATATCAGCATTCACTAAGATTACAAATGAAAAATAATTCACCTTCAGAGACAAGCCGGTTTATTATGGCAGGAGCTTTTCTACTATTGAGGGATTTATCTGTAATTATTTTGTAGGCTGCATGAACATATAGGAAGAGATAAGAGTACAAGTATTTAAATGCAATTAAGAACAGCAGCATCGTGTAGAAGACTACACCAAATTCAATCAGTTAAGTCTCTTAAGGCTCTACCAGAACACATTCTCAGAGAGTGTATGTGTCTTCAAGTGGCCTGTTGACTTACGGCAACCCATGAATTTTATAGGGTTTTATTAGGCAGGGAATATTCAGATATGGTTTTGCCAGTTTCTTCCTCTGAAAGAGAGCCTACAGCATCTGGAATTCGTTTGGTGGTCTCTCATCCAAGTACTAAACAGGGCTGACCCTCCTTCACTTCCAAAATCAGACAGAATCTGATGTCTTCAGGAAATTTAGGACAGTCAAAAGTAAGCTTTGTGTGTGTTTGGGCCTTCAAGTCACCTGTTGACTTATGGGAACCCCATGAATTTCATAGGACTTTCTTAGCCAAAGAATACTTAAGAGGTGGATTTCCCAGTTCCATCCTCTACCCAGTTACGTTTCTAGTCACCAATAAAGCAGAAAAGTCCTATGAAACCAAGAGCAGAATGAGGGCCTCGGAAGCTCCTGCTCACCAACCTGGTTATCCTCCAGATATGCTAGAACACCGGCTGGGCAAGATGAGAGTTGTAGTCTAATATATCTGGAGAACATCATATTGAAGAATGACTGTCCTAGGAACTGAGACAGTTCCATGTGTCCCTTGATAAATGCTGCACTATGGACTGGGGAATGGCCCCTTGGCCCTCTTTGATTCCTCTTTCCAGTCTCCTGTATCTCCTTCATCGAAATCATTTTTCTGTCCCACCCCTCCCTTCCTTCCTTCCCTCCTTCCCAAGAACTTCTCACAACCAGACACTCAGTTCTGCAACATCAATACAAGCACGTGTGCACACACAAGTACCCGATGGACCCTAGAAGTTGTGTTATCTAAAAGGAAGGGGGGTTAATCTGAAAAGGCCTTTCATATTCACACAGACTCAGAAGTACAAACAGCTCACATAGTTTTTACAGCTCTGAGATAACCTCGCCCCATTCCCAAACCTTCCCCTCATGGCTCAAGCCACAATCAACTGGGCGGCCCAGACGCCCACTGAAGACAATTTGAGGAAGAAAACTGTAATTACATGCTCACTGTCTGACGCAGTTGCAGCTCCCCCATTATCAGAATTGGTAGCCAAGGTGGCTTTTATCTGTGATAAAAATGTTTAAGGAAAGAAAAGCTAAAAGTTATTTGCTGTCTAGAAAGTGTTTTTTTTTTAAAAGAGCTCTTTCTTTCCCAGAAAAGAGATTTCTATACAAAACGACACTAAACACAAGCTAAATATAGATTGAAAGCATTCACGTGCCCTCCACCCCGCTCCTGCAAGAAATATTTTCCTGTTCTTCACAACTTCCTAAAAGTCTTGATCTGAACATTGTATAGACTTTTTTTAAAAAAAATCAAAGGACAATTGTGCCAGGAGTGGTTTTTGTAAATGCAATATATAGGTCGGGGGGGGGGGACCCCTGGCCTTTACAGCAGAGAATCCACCCTTCCTGAAACTCCATAGGGCAGAGAACAGGAGAAAGAGCGACCAGGAAGGAATAAATGTACTTACCTCTATCATTGTGGTACTTCCTGTAAAGTCAGTCACAGGGCGCAAGAGAGGAATAAATCCCAGGGCAAAGGAGGGAGGGGTAGAGGGGACGGAGTATTTTAAAGGTGGAAATATCCCTCCCCCCGTACCCGGAAGAAGGGATCAGGTTTTCAGCTCTGCTCCGGGAGGGGAGAGGAGAGTAGAAAGTCAGTTAGTTCGCCCTGTAGGAGACACTTGATCCTGCCAGGGACACAGAAACACACACTCCTCCGTTTGCATTCCCTCGGCAGCTACACAAGTTTCCTGACGTCGCAAGCCCAGAAGTCCCGCCCCACCCTCCCGCCCGCTGTCTCCGTTGGGCGGCGGGAGAGAGAAGGCGGTGTAACCCAGGCGCACACAGAGGCCGGGGGGAGAAAAGACAAGCTCCGTTCTTCAATTAGTCCTGCTGGATGGTGTAGTAACTTCGGGTGCGCTTGAGCAGACGGGTCCAGATGCTAAGGCCAAGTAAATTATAGTCATATTCCACCCCCCCCCGCCCAAAAAGAGAAATATTATTAGTAAAACATGCATCTTTGGCCCCTGATAAATTCCAACCTTGGGGTGGAGCCATTCTAATCTTGGGGTGCACCGCATTACAACAAAAGAAATTCCACCTAAACATAAGCAAGAACTTTAAAAAAACACTGCAGAAGTCTATTCAACAGTGGACCAGATTATGGGGGGGAGGAGGGTAGCAGACTCTCTCTCTTTGGAGCTCTTTAAAGGGAGGGTGGGTGGCCAACGTTCAGAATTGCTTTAGTTGCATATTCCTGCATGGCAGAACGGGGTTGGACTAGAAGGCCCTTGGGGTCCCTCCCAAGATTCTGTAATTTGGGGAAAGGAGGAAGGGGAAAACACTCTAAACACGCCCAGGAGACGAGGCCCTCCTTCCATCACAACTGCCGCAGCCCTGGCCTCAGAGGGAGAGAAGAGGAGGCAGGCACAGGGTTTATCAAAGAAGAGCCACAGGGTCAGTCTTGCTTCCCCACCTCGCCTCTTACTACAGTCCTCGATATGACAATTCTTCGCACACAAGACCCAGCACCAAACAATACTGGGGACCCCAGTTATCTAGCAATCATGTATATCTATGGTCTAGTCTTCTGTAATAATCTCTGGATTACAAGACCGGAATATCTATGATTCTGCCAACAAGACAGACGGGCAGACACATACACACACAGGCAAGTGTTCTTCGTACACCTTTCCACATTAACAGGAAACCGCAATTACAGCCGAGAGATCTTGTCTTCTCCTTCCAGCCATTATCTGCAGGAAAACACCGGCACCCCTCTGCCTAGAACACAAACCTTAGTTCTGTTTAGTTTTGCATCTTATGTGGCTGAGTTTAAACTGGAATGGCGATCCGTTTCCCCAAGTTCACATCACCAGCATATCTTCTCGTGCCGGTTAAAACGGAAACCAAGCCAGATCCAACAAACCTTTGGACTTTGGACCCTTCTGTCAACTTGCTCATAGTTTCACTTGGCTTCGTTTCCAACCCTAGAAACAGGATTTAAATATACCAGAGGTAAAGCAGGGAGTGGCTTGAATGAGCCAGCGAAAGCGATGTGAAAGAATTCCAGTGTCGCTTTTTAAAACAAAGAGGGAATCCAGTCCTTTCACACTAGAGTTACCCACAATGAATTTACCAACTAACAGATCTTCAACAGGTTAACAGGTTTTCAACAGACAGAAACTGTATCAGCAACAGGATGGCAGCTATGTAGAAATGTAAGAATCAGAAGGTTTGGAATGAGTCCTAGTATCTGTTCCATGGTATGAAAGCGGGCATTTTTTTTTTATTATTATTATGAGATATGAAATCTGAAGCTCGACACCCAGAAAGAGCTTCCGAAGCACACATAATGTTCAGGAGAATGTATGTCGAAACATTATCTTTGGAAAAAAGTATCATATTTTTTAGCACCATCTTGCCAGTGCTTAGGAGTTGAAGGATGTTATCGTACAGGAGACAGTAAAATGGTCTCCAGGTTTAAAAGAAAATAAGCAAACATGTGCCTCCATCTGTTCCCAACTCTGTACGAGGCCGGCTTCTCTCTGCCTGCCTGCTCCGTGTTCTCCCGCGGAAGAGAAGCAGCCGAGCCCTCAGACTGCTCAGGACTAAGCCCCCAAACTTTCTGTATGCGTTTCCTACACATTTATTAACCCTATAGAATGGATGCGGTTTTGGACGCTACAGTTTATCCCAAGTTAAAAGAGGCACAAATTCCTCTAAGCCCCAAGCCTACGCCTTGAAAGGTGTTGGGATTTTAAAGGGTTTAAACATACACGCATGCAGAAACATACAGTAATGACTCGAGGCTCTTAAGATTTCCTCGTTATTGTTTCCACCTCGGAGACCGAGGCTGTGTTCTAGCCTGCCGGCACGTCCTTCCGTGCACGATCCCGTAGAAGAGAAAGGGGTTAAGAGGAGCAGAGGAACTGAAGCCAAGAGGAACCGGAGCCAGCACAGCCCCAAGATTACAGCCTCCAGCCAACGAGGCAGCCGGGTTTTGAAAGAAAACCAGCCAATCCTGCAAGGCACGCAAGTGATTCAACATCAAAAGGGGAGCGGGGTGGAGAGGGAGAAGAACAAGGTAATGCTAAATCCCGAAACACAGGAGATGCAAGAAACCGTTCACGGGATACCCCCTGGATCCACAGACGACGGCTGCTCAGTGCACACTCTATACGCACGCAGGGCTTGTGTGTGTGTCAACCCCCCAAGCCACACGGGAGTTGGAGCTCCTCCATGTCCAAATGTTCTCCTCTGTCAGTCAAGTGGCAGCTGGGGTCGGGACGTCTGTGTGTGTGTCTGTGTGGTGGAATTTCTCAATTGTAGTGGCCGTTTGTGGAACGCTCTCCCTAGGGAAACTTTGCTTAACGCTGACTGGACCATCTCAGAGCCAAACAAATCATTGCTCTTTCATTTGCTGTTGCTTTATTTATTGTGTTTTTAGTCTGCACACTGCATTTTTTTCTCCATTTTTAAAATTCTAAAATTTATTTATCAATTTTCATGCAAAATAACAAACACCAACTGACATATTTAACATAAACTAAAATTGAAACACTACACCAAAACAGTAAACTGAAAAACAGTAAACAATAACTTGCTAAAACACTAAGGTACTGACTAAACACTAACCCATTAATACAAAAAAAATTGTTCTCTTGTTCTCACCTTCTCAGTCAAACTGTAGTGATAAAGAGAGAATAAGAAAAGACAGAAGAATATTATTCTACCATTACAGATCCACCTAAGCAAACTCATACCAGCCCTATTCACAAATTAATGTATCATTTGGTTTGTTATTGCTCAAAACATCCATAAATGGTTTGCAATCTTTCAGAAAATCTTCAGTTGGCTTGTCTTTTAAAATCTATGTTAGCTTTGGCCATCCAGGATCGCTCAGCAACCTTAACAATCCAGTCTCCTTTCACCTGTGCCTCAGGTCACTTCCAAGTTTGAGCCATCAATATTCCTGCAGCTGTTATCGTATAATGATGAAGCAATCTGCATTTACCATTCATAATACCCAGCAAATACATTTCTGGTGACATTGCAAAATCCTCCTTCAAAAATTTTGGAATTAACATAAATCTCAGACCAATGCCCTCCTTATCTTGATACCTGCACATATCCTTCTTTTCTGTTTCATCTACAGTACGTAACTTGTCCTGGACAAGTATTTATTTTAAAAAAGAAAAACACTGAAAGATGGGGACAAACCCCAGCAACAACTTCTTTCCATGTGCACAAACATATAGCCCAGGAGATCCACTCACAAGTATTCCAGCAGCTCTTCTAGTTTTCTATTTCATGCCTAACCAGGCAGCTGAGCTGAGAACCAATACAAAGCCACTTTCTTGCAAAGGCAGCTCTTTTATTACCTGCCCTCTTCCCACTGAACAGCCAGCAAAAGGGTAATCTGTGTAACCCAGACAGGTCTGCTAAACTTTTGTTCCCTAGTCATTCTAAAAACAGAGAGTTAGTCAGCTGAAACTTTCTGGAAATTTATCAGGCACTCCGATCTGTCACAGGAAGGGCTCTACACTGCCACACAAATGACTCAACTTTCAAATATCACCAGCAGGGCTCCGAAACTGGTATACTCCTCTGTCCTCTTCCTGGCAGGGCTGACTCTCAGTGCCAGCTGACTGGGACTGAGTCATCTAAGTTCTGCAGGACACTTTCAGCTTACTTCTCTTGGAATGGGAATCATTGCATCTTTACAGCATGGTTCCACCTTGCCATAGGTCAGTTCAAGCCTTCCCAGAACAGGCAGGTATCAAGGCAGGCAGCTGCAGCACACAGACTGTTCACAGGCACCAAAAGGAACCACCGAGTTTCTTGGACATCATCTGTGCCACACACAATTAGCACATTAGAAAGCCAGATAGGGCTTTGTAAGTCAGAATCAGCACTTTGAAGTGTGCCCAGAAACAAACTGGCGGCCAATGGAGCTGTTGCAACAGTACAGCATGGTCCCTGCAACCATTTCTGGACACTCTCTTGAACTCAATGTGTTTTTGTCTATGCAATCTCCTATCATCTATTTATAGTGCTTGAGTTGCCTTTCTGACTTACTGAAGCATCGGTGGTGACGTGTGTGATATTAAAACCTATTCTAATTTAAATTCCCAAATCATTTAAAAAGCACAAATGGCAACAACCCTAAAAGCAGTATATACCCCATACCACACAGTGGACCTCAGTCAAGTTTAGTTTATTGGTCACTGAGAAGCCAGCCTTTCCCATCACTTCTGGACTATTGTGGAGATAGATGACAGGACTTCAAACTCAAAGCCTTCCACAGTCAAGGAGCCACGGAGTTTTTATTTCAACCATCCTGTGTTCAAGGACAAATCAAAGTCATCCTTTTAAGAAAAAATATAGAGGCAACTAACCTCTACAATATCACAGCAACCTGGACGACAGCCCCAACAACGGAGATGTAAGTATAAAGACGTTGCAGCGAAATCAAAATCCCTTTTCATTCACGTATAATCAGTCTTAGTCTCCCAATGGCCTCCATGAGGAATTTGCTGTAATGATGATTTTAATGCAGTCTGGCAGCAGACCGTCCTGCCAGCACTAATTGTGTCTTGTTTGTAAAAAAAAAAAAAAGATCCTTTTACAGAGCAACTGCAGTCTGGACCATGGGTTACTTCTGAGAGCAGAAAGGAGAAGAGGTACAAAGCAAGTACTCCGGAAGTTTATTTCGAATAGTTATTGTTGTTAACCGCCATCAGATTGACTCAACGGACCCTATAACTAAGGGACCTCTAAGTCACCCTGTCATCAGTAGTTCTGCTCAGTTCTTACAACTTCGGGGCAGCCAGGGCTTCCTGAGCATATCCACCTGTAATGTGGTCTCCCTCTTTTCCTGCTACCTTCTACCTTGCCAAGCATTGCTGTTGCTTCTAATGAGTTATGTTTTCTCCTGATATGTCAAAACTATGATAGTCTCAGCTTAGCAACTTGACTTCTGGAGAGAAATTTGCTCTTGAACCCCTTTATTTATACACCCCTGATTATCCAAAAATTAAGTGGTGTGCATCAATGGGTGCATCAATGGAATGTAAAATAAACGCAATATGAAAACACGCAGAACACAAACAAGGATTAAACAGAGAAGGCTTCTACTCAAAAAAAATGTGTCTGTAACATCTCTAAAAAGCTAAGGATGCCTTTCTCCTTTCCTCAACCTGACAATGACCATTTCTACACTAGACTGTTATAGTGCTATTATTCCACTTTCAACACCCTATGGAATCCTGGGGTTTACAGTTTAGGGAGGGGCCTTTGAGGATGTGGATGGCAAATGGCGACGTGTGAGGCTCCTCTCTAAACTGCAAACCCCAGGATTCCATAGGGTGTTGAAAGTGGAATAATAGCACAGTCTAGTACAGAAAGGGCCAATGCTGATTTCACTGATTTTCAGATTTAGTGGTAGATGTGCCACCAACAGAAATTAAATTGTAACATGGGCTTATCTTCCATTCAGAATTATGGTAAAATAGCACCCATAGCATTTTTAGTGGCTACATTCAACCACAATAGAAAACACAGCAAAAAAAAAATCTAGCTCTATTGAGCCAATCATGCAATGAAAGCATTTCAGGACGTGGAAAAGAGAGGGAGGAGAGGGGAGTTCAGAAAATGCTTTTTTCCCCTGCAGGTTGTTTGCAGGCATCCAAAGCTTAATTTACCCTCCCCAGCTGTTTCTCTGCTTGCACTGCCATACGACGGCTCTCAGAATTCAATGAGCCTGTTTTGAGCCGACGGAAAGCAATTCAGAAAGACAACCTGTCAAGGTGGACTCCTATCAGGACCGCTTGATCCCAAATCTGAGAATGCTGTGAAGGAGAGGAAATATATGTCCAACACAAGTATGTTTTTCACCAAGCAGGCTGAACATAGAGAGCCATCACAATTCATATCCATCAACTCCCATTGGGCCAGCTGTTCTCTATAGCTTTGGGCAAAGATGTATCTGGCACACAAGGCAAAAGAAAGTGGTGTGTTTAAGAACAGAAGAGATTTGAAATTAACCACTGAAATGCAGCAACCAACTGTCAAGTCCAGTCTTCGGAAGACCACAGTATTCCCTACGGGGGGTGGGGGAGTGGATAGGTTCTAAAATGAGCATTTCTTTACAGCAACTGTAATTCACAACCCTCCTAAAAAGCCAAGGATGGAAGGAGGAGTTGTGACCTACTGGTTAAATCTCAGTCCCATGAGGGGCTGGAGTTAATATGCTCCAAAACGTCACTCTGATCCATGAAGATCTGGTGTGACAAATGCGCATAGGCCATTTATGTTATCTCTATCATATTATTTTGTACTTCCTTGACCACAGCTTGTTACAGAGTCGACTGTGGCTAACGAACCTCTAAATGAACTATGAGGGGTGTAAATGAACGCAACGAAGTACACACCGGGCTGTGTTTCAAACACCATTCAAGAGATATGGATGTTTTCTCCACAGCCCACTTCAGCTGAAAAATATTTGGGGGACTCCATCTAAATCTGCCTCCCCCAACCTGGGATTCTGCATCATCATCATCATCATCATCATCATCAAATTACAACTATTATTTCTCACCCACCTCTCCCTATGGATTGACGTGGGGAAAACAACAACAGATTAAAATATAGCTAAAAACACATTAATTAAAAAATGCTTAACTACTTAAAACAGTATATGCATTAAAAACGATCAATTCAAAGTATAAAACTCATAATTTTAGAATTCATTGGACTGCAACTCTCAACTTACTAAGACTGCATGGACAAAGCCAAAAAAGGCTATAATATATATTACTCCATAACCTCCAAAATCAAGAGCGGACAACTTCAGCAAGTTTGGGGAGCAAACAACTGGTAGCCTTTGGGCAGCATGGACTATCAAAAGTGAAAAACAAGAAACCAGAAGCCCATTTCTGTTTTTGGTTTTGTTTTTTAAATATTAGTGCAGTGGAAGGGGCTGCTGCAAGCCCATTTAAAATACTGGAAGCAGGTGTGTGTGTGTTGGGGATTCACGTGAGGGCCCAGAACCACCCTTTGTCCATCCCTGCCGTAAATATTTTGTCCTAAAAGCTTTGACAAAAATTCATTCATTCTGAGAAGGGTTTCATTAGACCATTCCAGCCCCCCTATGTCCATGGCTTTATGCTGCCCACACATTGCGGATGGCTGTTTTTAATCAGCCAAACTGAAATATCTGTGATGGGAAAGAAGCCACAGGCAGGGGGAGAAAGAGATAAGGACTTTCCGAGGACATTAATGATCAGATGGTGAGGTTTCACAGGCCTGCCCCTTCCTCACATTCCTCAAGCAGCTTCCCATTCAGTCCCACAGAGATATATTTGACACCAAAGGATCCGAACCTGCTCACTTAATGAGGAATCACAGCTGTCATGGCTGCCTTTTGACAAGGGAAAAAAATACGAAATGGAAGACCACTTAAAAGGGTAATCTCGGCTCTTGCTGTCCACATAACTCACTCCACATTCTGTTTTTTATGGGGAGACAAAGCCTGGTGAAAAGGGCATCGCCGACAGAGTTCCAGAGGTAACTGTGCTGACCATAAAATCCACAAGTCCAAAGGACACACTGTGGTGATACTTTTATTAGGCCAAGCAGAAGATACAAAATTAATTGCACTGGCTTTCAAAGCCTACTGGCTTCTTCATCAGACCAAGTTGGAATGGAAGTTGTATTATTACAATCAGAGTCCTCGATTTGCTTGTTTGAGCTGTCAGAGGGAGAATGTCTATGCCACTGTGGGCAAAGTGCAGCCTGTGCTCCAAGGGCAGATTTTGTGGCAACCAGGGTAATTTTTCCTTTTTGCTCCAAAATGCCCAAAAATTATCTTTAGGAGGTGTGGAGGGCATTTCCCACCATATTTGGAACACTTTCCCCAGGGGTTAAAAAAAGTAATTCTTTTTTAAAATAAATGTTTTTACTTTAAATGCTCTGTGGAGTCAGGTTGGCACAAAAAATGTCCTAGGGCACATCTTTTTTCTTTTTTTATGGAGTCAGTGTGAGGTGTGCGTATAAGCCTTCCAAGGTTTCCTGAACAGCTTATGAAACCCTCTGTCCTTCCAAAGTTGCCTACCCTGGTCCATGTGGACAGAAAGCTCAGCCTAAACCCCCACTGTTGCCACTGCCAAAAAAAAGCCATGAGGTGACTGGGAACAAAAACAGACAAAGAAAACAATCAAATTTATTTTCTCTTGTTGCAAGCACAAAATGTCTCCCTTCGAGATCTGGCTCTCTTTCTGTCCTGTAAGAGGCCTACAGGCAAAACACGTCAAAAGAAGCCAAATTAGATGGTATTACCTTGCGCTGGGAGAGCAAACCCTCAGAAAATCAGTGGTCTCATCCTAGAGAGGAAATACACATGCAGGAGGCAGAATTTAAAGGCTGGCTTTCTTTGAAGCCGACCACTTCCTCCTTGAACCAATTCTCTTTATCCCTACCCAATGCAGAAAAGCCAACTTTGGAAATGCTGCTGCAGGATCCAAAAAGCCAAAAGGAGCTCTTGTCACTCAGAAATAACAAGCCACCCGCCCCACGAATAAAACTAAGGAACAAAGAGTATAGCGGGCACAGCAACTGTGAGCTCATCCTAATGCATGCTTCGGATTCAGGATGCACCAAGAATAAACTGTTTCCTCATATAAATAACATTTTTTGAGCAGTTATCAGCCATTCTACAGTGCCTTCCACTGCTCATGGCATTCTTATTGGTATTTACTTATGCTGCACTTCAGACATTCCCTAGCATGTCCTGTTTATTCTCAGACATCCTTTCTGAGCCAGGCCAATCTTAGCAATCAGTATTTTATTACTTATTATCTAGTATTTTTTTTTCTTATTTATTTCCCACTCGTCTCCAATCTGGGACTCAAGGTGGCTTACAACACTGCTAAAAATTTGCCTCATTTAAAAACTGGAAATGCAATTAACTATCAATAACTTGCACTAAATTAAAACCAATTAAAAAGATAGCCATTTAAAAGAAAATGATAGACGAGGCAGCACATTATGCAAAGAGCATTTCCCACAAGCAGCCAATCCTCGAAGGCTTGCTGAAACAAAAGAAGTCTTTACTTCTGTGAGGAAAGACAGCAAAGAGGATGCTGGTTTAACATCTTTAGGAAGGAAGAGCCTGGGGATAGTCACCAAGAAGGTCCTTCCCTGTGTTTTCACCAGGTATGTCTGTGAAGCTGGTGAGAGACAGACATAACACGGGCACGTTTATACAGGTGAAGACAGCCCTTCAGATAATCTGGACTTGTGCTATACGGATCAGAGGGGATGCAGACCAGAGAGGAAGACCTCACCTGGTTTAAAAGAACCTTCTTGGCCACTCTCTGGACAAGAATCTGAGCTGCTGTGTCACTCACCTCTCCCTCCAGCAGGCAGACACAAGAATGTGTGTAATATATTCTTTAAATAGACTAAACCAGAGAGATTTTCCCCAGGCTGCCCTGCAAGCGTCTATGCCACTGATGGGTCTTCATTAGCCAAACCTGACCCCTCTCTGCCACACTGGCCTTGGCATCATTCCCAGAGCGGTTCTTCTCTTTTATCACTTGCTGGTTCGACCTCTTACCAGATAGCTATGCAAAGTGGTGGCACATGGAATCCCTCACACTTTTATGCTGCCAGAGAGACTTGCTTCCTATAACTCTCATTTGGGGGAAATTGGCCTCTGGTCAGAAACAAACTGCCAGTGTCACCCAACGGCTGCTGAAATATTCTGTCATATGTGCTTGTGTGGATGCCAAATAGCTAAGCTAGAACACAGAGGAGCTCTGTTCCAAGAGGAACTTTTGCCCATGGCTTACCTGCTTCTGTACACACACACACAGTCTATATAGACAGGAGGCAAAGGGTGCACACAAGCACCCCTTAATGAGGGAAGATGAGTGATCTCTCAGCTCTGTTTCTCCTTTGTGCAGATACACCCACAGCCCCCCAACCAGCAAACCTCCGAAGCGGGATACTAGATGCTCTGGGAGATGCAAACAGGCCTAGGCGATTTAGCTGCAGTCAGCACCTAAGAGATCTTCAAAGGGAAGAAGGGAGCAGGAGGGAAAGCAAGGAAGGCAGGCATGCCAGGAATGCAAAGAGAACTGACACAGCCATCGCCAGCGACTTCGACAACGCAGCCGCAAAACTGCAGACACAGATAGGGGGATCAGCTCTTAAACAGGTGGGCGAACACTGAGAACAAATGAAAGGATTTTCTGCAACTACTGTTTGAAATACAGGACATAATCTGTTCATTTAAACAGATCTTGCACAGAGAATGCAGCGGATCATGTCCCACAGATCCAAAAGTTTGCCTTCTCCACTCTGCTGCTGTCTTTAAGAACACCTCAGTTTCATCACCTTAGATGGCCACTGCCACGTTCTAGGAGCATCTCTGGTGGGCACATCACGTTCACAAATTATCAGATTACTTATTTTATTCATTTATAGCCCACCTTTTCCCCCATTATGGGGACCCAAGACAGCTTTCAGAATATTAGAACGAGAACAGATTAAACACATCAGTAAAAATGTATACTAAAGTAATTTTAAAAAGCACTTAATCTATAGCATAGATCCATTTTAAAAAATGTTAAAAGATGGGCTACAAAAAAAACAAAAACAGCTGCCACTGAAAATGCATTGCAGTTGCTTCTTTTGTGCATTTGTTGTTTCTTTTGTGTTTTGTTTGTGTGTATAATGGAAACTTCATATCTCTCCATAATGAAACAGGCTTCTGAGGTTAAACACTTCTGGATGGAAGACCACCTGCAAGCCCACTAAGGGCACTTTGAATTTCCTATAGAAAGAAATGTTAATGGAAGAAAAATAAATAAATGCATTTGTTTATCACCTCTCAGCCAGCAAGGGCCCCATGGTGATGCACAATTGGTAAAACACTTTAAAAAAACACTTAAAAAAAACTAAGGGCAGTTGACATTCCTCTAAGCAAACACTCCTAATCTGAAGAGCCATATACAGGTCTAACACCATTTTTAAACCATGGTGTCTTGAGATGCTGGAAAGCAGTCAAGGGCTATCAGCATATCCTCCCTGGGATACTTCAGCCACAAGAGCCCTGCAGGAGAGAACCTCTTTTCCCTCGGATGTCTCTAGCACAGGATGAAGATGTCGCAGGGCTTGTGACACAAGTAATGCTTCAGCAAGTGATTACTACTTAGCAGCAACTGAACTGCAAGCTGACTGAGCAAGGCCCTTAATTAGCCCTTTACCTCGTTACCAAAATTACAGCGTATTCTCTCCGCTAAACACACGTGTGGGATGGCAGAGGGTAAGGAAAGTTTGGCAGGAGTCACAGCACTGCTGGTAATTTTCATTAGCAGGAAACATACCCATTACTTAAAAGTATTTAAGGGAAGTTTAGTCTCTCACAACAGAAGCACACGCTGTTAAAGTGCATCAACGCCCCCACAGTCCTGATCGCACTTGGGCCGGCTGCTCCTCTCAACTGTTCTAGCATCAGTGCGAACAACCCTTGCCTACTAAGGGGTCTGGGAACTTCTCTCTTTCTCCTCCACAAAGCAGGCACAAACATAATTAAAAACCCCTTTTTTTCCAACCCGGAACCCCTCCAGATGTGTCTCACTGCAGCCCTCATCAAACCCAGCCAGCATGGCGAACCTCAGGTCATTGAAAGATTAATTAAAATGTCCACCCTAATGCTACAGTTATCTTCATGCTCCTTCCCATCCAATGGCAGATTCCAAATCCCACAACCATGAATTAGATGCAGAGGCATCTAATAAGCACAGATTTCCTTGTGGAAACAGCACCACTGGCTATTGGTCCATTTCTGTTTAGAATTCAAAGTGCTGATTATGACCTATAAAGCCCTATATGACTTGGGTCCAGAATGACCTGTCTCTCTGTATAAGCCTGCCCAACTTTTAAGACCCTTGGAGAAGGGTCTTCTCTGGGTCCCACCATCATTGCAGGCACATCTAGTGAAGACACAGAAAAAAGGCTTCTCAGTGGCTACCAGTACTTTATAGAATTCACTCCCACAGGAGGCTCAGACTGGCAGGTAAAGACCTTTTTATCTGGGCAGGAATTTGGCTAACAAGTAACGGTGGCTGAAGGTTGTGTGTTGTGTCTTTTCTGATTTATTATGTCTTAAACATATATTCAACTGTTTTAACTGTGTGTGTTTTAACAGAATTATCTAACCATGATTTAATTTTTGCATTAGAGTTTTTTTAAAGCTGTTGTTGCACTGCTGTTGTGTGCCTTTAAGTCAGTTCTGACTTAAGACAACCCTAAGGTGAGCCTATCATCGGGGTTTCTGGGGCTGAGAAGATGTGATACATCCAAGGTCTCCCAGTGGGCTTCCATGGCTGATCAGGGGAATCAGACTCTGGTTCGTAGTCCAACATTCAAACCTTTACACCACACTGGCTCTATTGAGCTGTATTTCATTTCATTCTAATTTGTTGGGAGCTACCTTGTGTCCTGTGCTGGAAAAAGGTGGGGTTTTAATTAAGTGTTTATGCCCCAAGTGTCTGGACATTATTGACTTACTAGCCCTCTTCCGTGTGTGTGAGCTGTGTGCATGTTTCACTAAGATTTGTGGTTATTAATGTCTGTCTTCCCTTTCCATGGCACATCCTTCCATCTCTCTTGCTTTCAAAGCCTGAATTACAATACTAGCCATTTATAGCCGTAATCATTTAAGCTGAGCTCTTGCCATTAAACTTGCTCCTTCCAAACACCTTGTCGTTTTCACTCTACGCAGTCTTAAATTCCCTCCTGCCTTCACTCAACCTTGACGGCATCTGTCCCTTGCCCTGTTAGCAACTGCTCATTGGTTCAAAGGCATCCCCCACATTCCAAATTCTAATTGCCTTTCAGGGCCATAATGGAAACCAAGGAGAGTCCAAGCAGAGAACAGAAGATTAAAAAGAAAGAAAGAAAGACCCTGAAAATGCCATAGAACATGCTGAAAACAGTGGATGTGTTGAAGCTGAGGGAAAAGCAGCTTCTCGAATGCTTATGGTATCCCTAATTATTGGTATAAAGCAAGGCAAACAAGAGAGAATACTATGAAGATTCCTTCGAGTTAGGAAAGCTATGGAGAAAATTTGCTGGCATGCAGCTCACTCCTGAAAGCGGCACCAGCTCTACAACAACCACTAAGCCAGTGGCTCCCACACTTTGGTCCTCTAGATATCTGGGAATTTAGGTCCCAGAACTCCTGACTGCTGGCCAAGCTGACAAGGGCTTCTGGGAGCTAGAGTCCAAAACAGCTGGAGGATTAAAGTTTGGGAACCACTCCACTAAGCTGCCTCCCATCTGTGAAAAGCAATGACTTCCTGCCAGAGTTTTAAGATCTGCATCTGGAACTGCCCAACTAGAGAGTAAGCCCAAAGCTTAGAAAGACAGATAAATTTGGGGCATCAGCATCTCAAATATGGGGCCCCAACATCTGGAAATCCCTCCCCTCAAAAAACATTTATTTATGTGGGAGGCCAAGTACTGGCAGCATATGAGAAAGCAGCATAAAGCAAAGAAGGGTTTTTTTCCCCCTCTTCCTTGGAAGAAAGCAAGAAAAGTCAAAGACCCCCCCTCCCCACTTGGGATGCCTAAGCAGCACTGCTGAGCTGTGTTTGTGGTTTACGCAGCAACCTGCCTCACTGGGCCCATACAAGAGAATTAGCTTTCTGGGATTAGCCAAATCAGCAAAGCGCTCAGAAAGCGTCTCGCTCTCTTGAATGAATGCATCCCCATTAAGCCTGGAGAGAAAGGGAGGCGTGCTGGCGGGGGGGGGGCAGAGAGGAGGGGAAATGGGGGAGGGAAACTCAGTTAACACAGCACAGCTTCCATCTTAGCAAGTGCTTAAGCCCTGGAAAAAAGTGAACTGCGAATCCCTAAGGAGGGCTCACGCAGGCTGTGAGAAGTGCTTTGAATTATCAGCTGCACGCGGACTACGCTCCCTCTGTGTGTGTACGTGCCTGCGAGTTTCAAAAAGCCAAGCGCTTGCTTCCACACACAAAAAATTCCCCCACGTCTCCACGGGCCTTCCACGAGCAGCCTCTTTTCAGGAGAGGCCAGCTTTTATTAAGAGATGCAGGTGAGCTGAACTCAAGGGCAAGAGACAGGATATCCAGGAAATCTCTCACGCAGTGGCCACAAAAAACCATTTGCGGTAGAAATGGACTGGCCATTAGTGTTCCAGAGAAATCCACAATATGGGTAATGGCAGGGGAAGGTGGTGGTGGGGATATGAAAGAGGGAAGGGAAGGGAAAGAGGGATTGTATTTAGGCCCAGGAGAATTTTTTTTTTTTTTACAATAGAAAATGAGTGGGAAGTCACTATTGTAGATCCCATCTGATCTTGGAAGCTAAGCAATGTCAGCTCTGGTTAGTACTTGCATGGAAGACCACCAATGAATACCAGGGGCTGTAGGGTATATAGCAGAGGAAGGAACTGACCAAACCACCTCTGAGTATTCCCTGCCTAAGAAACCCTATGAAATTCATGGGATCGCTATAAATCAATAGGCGACTTGAAGGCATATATTCACATCAGGGCCTAGTATCACTCTGAAAGCTCCCCAAAATGCCCCCAGAGGGTGTCTGAGGTCAAAAAAAGGAAAAAAAGGAAAGGTCCCCAGGGTAGTTTATATGCTCCCTTAGCCTCCTGTCCCTGGACCCACCTTCCAATGGAAAAAAATGTGAAACACTAAAATGTCTTTTGACATAGAGAAGCTGTCATGCTGAGGTTGCAGGAGGCCAGGGGCCTTTAGCGAGGAGTCTGTTTTTCCACTCCTCCGCCTTTTTTTCCTGAGAATTTTTCAGAGAAGCCTCAGCCACACCTCTTGACTGTCATCAAGAAGATTCATTTTCTCTCTAGAAAGCAGCTTAGGAAGGGGAAAAAGAAGTAACTTCACCAACAAGATGCCAAGAGGTCAGGTGGAGGGAGTGTGATAATACAGGGGCAGAATAATCACGTGGCTCAGAAGACCAAAATGGCAGCAGTGGAGAAAAGCATCCTCTCGGGAGCTTTGGCTGGTGAGCTGCCTGCCTGGCTCCGGTCTGAAGTGGGCCTCCCAAGATCAAAAGACACAGCGGGCAGAAAAGGCAGGAGCCTCCCTCCCAACAGCCAAGAACTGCAAAAAGCACGGAATTTGATCTCGGCTCAACTGAACTGACTGCTTCTCTGCTTCCAGGCCCACTGCAGAAAGTCCAGCTTTTGACCTTTAATGCCCTAATCAAGCCAGATCTCAACACCAGGGTGGCCATGAGTCTCTCCCCATCTTCAGGACCAACAGAGAAGCCCTGTGTTCCCACTTTCAGGCTGGGACGCTGTGGTCTGCATTCTGGATAAATAAGGTGCCCATGCTCGCAAGGAATATGGGACAGAGCTAAAGCCCGGAAAAGAAACACACTTCCTCAGGAGTTCCATCCTTGCCGTCATCATCTGAACGGCTGCTCAGCTTCACAGTTTCCACAATTTTCCCCTCTGGTTGCCTCTGCAACATTCAGAATGATCCTTGCTTCACTTTCTCAGGCTTTGGCTTTTAAGACTGTGTAAGGGTTAATGTTTTACCCTATTTTTTTGCCTTTTATATGCAACTCGAACAAGAAAATTCCGCTTTAAAATACTGGAAACACAGGCACGGCATTAGGCAGACTAATGTATTTTTGGAGTATTTTCATTCTAAATCACTTCTAAGTTTACTGTCTTAAAAGTGTATCCGTGCTCCCTTTTCTTCTCCAGTGCAAGGCAACAGGGCTCCCCATACACACCATTGTTTCTAAACCCCCCCCCCAAGTGCCCCACTAGCAAACATCAGGATATCTGCATCAGCAGGTTGCTCAAGGTCTTCAAGAGAATGGCATTCAAGACTAAGAAATTATTCCAAATTTGTGAACAACGGATATGAATCATCAAATTCAAGGGATTTCACCAGCTTGCATACCGTAAAGGCCCCAGATCCTGTCTAACCTTGGAAGTTAAACAGGGTCAGCCCTGGTTAGTACTTGAGTGGGAGGCCACCAATGAGTATCAGTAGGCTATACTCTGGAAGAAGGGAATGGCAAAACCACCTTTGAGGATTTCTTGCCCAAGAAAATCCTAAGAAATTCAAGGGGTTGCCATACAGGTGACTTGAAGGCACATGGCTGGATGGCAGTACGTGTGAAAGGGATCGAGGAGTCTTAATAGACCACAAGCTGAACATGAGTCAGCAATGTGATGCGGCAGCCAAGAAAGCCAATGCAATTCTCGGCTGCATCAATAGGAGTATGGTGTCTAGATCGAGGGAGGTACTGGTACCACTCTACTCTGCTTTGGTTAGACCTCATCTTGAATACTGTGTCCAGTTCTGGGCACCTCAATTCAAGAAGGACATGGTCAAGCTGGAGCAGGTCCAAAGGAGGGCGACCAAAATGGTGAAGGGCCTGGAAGCCAAGCCCTATGAGGATAGACTCAGAGAGCTGGGTATGTTCAGTCTGCAGAAGAGAAGGTTAAGAGGGGACATGATAGCCATGTTTAAATATTTGAAGGGATGCCATGTAGAGGAGGGAGAAGGTTTGTTTTCTGCCGCTCCAGAGACCAGGACAAGGAGCAATGGATTCAAGCTGCAGGAAAGGAGATTCCATCTGAACCTCAGGAAGAACTTCCTGACAGTCAGGGCTGTCCGGCAGTGGAATCTGCTGCCTCAGAGTGTGGTGGAGTCTCCTTCTTTGGAGGTTTTTAAGCAGAGGCTGGATGGCCATCTGTCGGGAGTGCTTTGAGGGTGTTCCTGCATGTCAGGGGGTTGGACTGGACGGCCCGTGTGGTCTCTTCCAACTCTACATTTCTATGATTCTATGATTCTACGTGTGCGTGCCCATACACATACATACATACACACACACACGGGACAAGGAGCAAGAAGGAGCTTTTCATACATCTGGCAGGACCTACCGTACTAAGCAACACCTCACCTATCAGTCCTGCAATCTTATTTATGAGAACAAAAGCAGACACAGAGGACCTCATCTGCAGCATCTGGGGGAAAACAACCACAGATCTGTTTCTGCATCTCAGCAGGCATAAGTCTGCCACCCTGTAGAGGAAGTTAGAGCAACCTGAGGCCAGGTATTTCAACTTTGGGACATCCCAGCCTCTCCGATTTGTCCCTGTTCTGCACGGAGATGCCATTTCCTGCAGACATTTTGGACAAAAGAGAGCTTCTGGATTCACAGGCTGAAGACCTCAATATCACACAGCCTCGACTTAAGAGAATAATAACCATCATCCACTGAAAACATTAAAACAAGAGTGCTCTGAACAACTACCTTGGATGCAGCTCAGTTTCATCTTTAGCAACTAAAGAAGGCAGAAGCTGCTTGTTTCATATTTGTTTTACTTCTTTTGTTAATCATTCACATACACACACATTCATACAGGGTACCAAATTTTTGGACATCCAATTCTTTCCTAGCTATGGCATCAAAATACTTTCATACAAAGAACATGTAGAAAAAGGCCTTCTCTCTGCTCAACCAGCATTTCCATGAAAAATACAAATACGGAGAACTGTATGCTGAACAGATGGAATCTTTTCTTTTCCTTGAGCATTAATGTTCAAAGTGACTCTCTTCCATATGTTCTGCGGGCAATCAAAATTAGAACACAAAGCTCCACTGGAAAAAAAAAGCAAAGCTTCCAACTCAGATATAAAAATACCTCCTGCTCCTCCCCACCTCTCTTCCTCCCACTCAAATCATTAAACTTTTCATCTGAAAGAGAAAAATCGAACAGCCAGGCATCTACACCAAGGCGTGTAAAAGATGTTCTTGCTGCGTCCTGCTTTCCCCTCCACTTCTATCTTTTGAAAACCCAACTCTTCTTTTTTTCATCTCAACGAACTCCCCTTCTCCTTCCTGATACCTGAATCCCACCACCACTTTTAGGTGAGTGGATATAGCTCATGGGCTTCACCCTCAGGCTGCAATGAAGTCAGAGGACCCAAGAGCAGATGGCAGGAAAGGGCCTGGCCTAACACACTGGACAGCAACTGCCCTTCAGATAAGAAAGTACTGGGCTAAGCTATGGGCAAGAACCAGCGTGGCGTAGTGGTCTGTGTTGGACCAGCACTCCTGGAGACTTGGGTTTGAATCTCTGCTGTCAGAACCCACTGAGTGACCTTGGGCAAGTCTGTTGGGGATGATAGGAGTTTCAGCCCCACAGAAACACAGCGGAAAAACCAGAGTTCAGCGAGCCAAGAGCAGCAGCCTTGTTCCCCAGTAAGGATACTCACACACGGAGGGGTTTCTTCCAAAACAGGAGGCACTTTATCTTGCAGCAAAGTTCCGTTATATACAAAACATAGGACAGACGGACAAAAGCTTGCGCCAGGCACCAGGTTTGGTCAACAGACAAATACATACTGGCGTTGTTTTGTTATATACATATCTACAACCAATCAGGTAGAGGTTTGCACACCTCCCTCTGCCATCTGCACACGACCCCAGTTTCTTATGCAACCTTGCAATTACCCACAGCTGGGGCATCATGCACCATCTTTGCAGTGGGCTGATCACTTTCCCAGGGTTCCCTGCCTGGAATCCCTGACAAAGTCATGTTCTCTCAGCCTGAGAGGAAAACCACAGCATTCTCCTCTTCTTGCCACAGAAACCCTAGCAGAGGTCAGAGCTGACTTGAAGGCAAACAGTAATAAAAATATTTGGTATGGAGTTTGCAGCCTAGTAGTTTGTAGAGTGAGGTTTGACTTGTAGTTTGAGGCCCGCTTGTTTCTAGTGTGTAAGGAGCCCGACGAGGGTAGTGAGTGGTTTGAGTGCTGGACTAGGACTGCTGGAGTCCAGGTTTCAAATTCCTCATCAGCAACAGAATGAACTCAGGCAAGTCACACTCTCTCAGCCTTAGAGTAATGCAATAGCAAACCTCCTTTGATCAAATTTTGCCAACAAAATCCCATGACTGCTTCACCACAGGGTCACCACAAATGAAAAACAACTTGAAGACACACAACAACAGCGCTACAGGCCTCACAGCTCCAGGCTCAGGTTTCAAACAGAACTTATTTGTCCATTAGACTTGCATCCTGCCTTACTCCCAAGACTGTGATTCCACTGGCGAGGCTGGCTGGGGCATTCTGGGAGATTTATTCTAAACAAGCAACATTGCCAACATCTGGTTTCACATATTTCTCCTTTCCAGGTCAGCATACTGTTTAACCAATCTTCAAAGCCCTGCAGCAGGAGCTGTTCAATCCAGAACCCCAACAAACCTGGCCAATTTTTGTTTTTTTAAAAAACTGGTTTCCTTCTGCAAGTGCTGATAAATGTTAGCAAACTCACCATTATTCATACATACAGAAACAAAGTGTGGTATCTCTCAAAGCACACCTGGCTGACGGAATAAACAAAGTGGAAAAATCATCTCTCCACCTGTATGCAATAAAAGAAATTCACTACTGCTGTTCACTCCAGCCCCTGTGCAGTTAAGCTACTGTTAAAAACAAAATCCTAACCAGAAAAGATAAAGATTTAGGATCTCAGGTCTTGGGTTTTTGCCTCCTAGATCACAAAAATGAAACATTTAGGTGTGATGTGTTGTTTTAAACTGAATGACGGAGGACTAATCATGCTGGGATACAAAGAGACAAATTAATGATCTAAACGTTTAGGGGAGAGCCATTTAAAACTGGGCAAGTTCATTATGACTAATGGAAGCCCCTGTACTCTAATGTAGAGTACAGAGTAAAAGTTTAGCCCATAGTGTCTATCTCTAAAAAGAGAGAACACGAGGCAGGATGAGGGTCAGCTACGAAGAGCCAATTCTATTCCAGCAGACCTAACAGGGCAGCCTTTAAAGATGAGATTGAAGTGAAAGCGACTTGAATGCTTAACAACAACAAATAATTAACAATGTATAACTATAACAGCAACACATTGTTTCACCTCTTTAGCAGACTCCATTCCCCTTCCTGCGTCATGTCCCCCATGTGGAAGGGCAAGGACTGGCCCTCTTGTACTCCATTAAGCATCTCACACCACGGCAGGAATAAACTAAAGAAGCAGCAGGAAGAAAAATAAATCACAGTATGAACAGAAGACCGACGAACTGTCTCTAGTCTAGGTGGGTGTATTTTCTGAAGTACTAGACAAATTAGATCAATCAACTGCTATACAATCTAGGTCTACAAAAAGCCCATCTAGCAGTTTTTAAACTTTTTTTTTCTCTAAAGTGAGAGCCAGAGGGATGCATTAGATTATGACCCTGGAGACTAGAGTTCAACTCCCCGCTCAGCCATGGAAACCCACTGACCACCCTCAGCTCCAGCAAACCCTGTTATACGTTTGTCTTAGGGTCGCCATAAGCCAGAAATGACTGGGAAGCACACAACAACTACAAAAGCCAGAACGTCCGGCAATACCAAATAACACCATCTCAAATGCAGCCACAACCTATTTCATTCACAGCTACAAACACGCCACTTCCTCAGCCCAAAACACAACCCTTCCGGAGACTAACTCATATATTTTTGCAAGTCTTTTTATCCTCAGCCAGAGCTGCAAAATACTAAGAACAATATATTTATTCATCCAGCAGGTCTGTTCCGTTACCAGAAGTTGAGCATTTTTCTTAAAATGTTGCTGGGATTAGTCAAATGTTTTCACTGGCAAGAGAACACTCCTTCTTGGCCACATTACAGACCTTGGTTGGTTCCCTCCATACTGAAAGCATTCTTTCATGTTGCCAGGGTCATTCATTTCTCTCCTCCTCACCCACCCACCCACCCACCCACCCACACCAACCCCTCCAAACCTGCACCTGGAGGTTTGCAGTGAGCTGAAACTGGCAGCTATCTATTGCCTTGTGAGTGGGTTAGACTGCTCAAAGTCAATGCCTCCTCAGAGCTTTTTTTTATTTTTATTTTAGTCCCATTGCCCATTAAATGACAGGTATTCTAGTATTACAGTTTTGAGATTTTTTCCCCCCAAAGCAACAAGCTTCCAGCCCTTCACAGATTAATAGAGAAGCAACTCCAGTCTCTGACAGGAAACGTTTCAGTGCAGAATAAAGCTGCCTTCTCTTATAAAGAATGCGGCAAGTACAAATGTATAAGGATGCTCCATAGCTCTAACTCTTGCCAAGTTTAATAACTGTTTAATCTTCTGCTTCCTTGGGTTTTCCTTCAGAGGCTTCCTCGCATAGGGAGTCTCTTCTCCTCTGAAGTCATTCCAAGTTGGTAATGATACACAGAAGTGCCATCTTGCCAGAAAGGGCACGAGCTAGAGATTTGCTTTTAAATACCAGATGGTCTGTCATTTTTCAGAAATTTGTGTGTTCAAACCATTTTATACAATTAGTTAACCTGGGATGCAAACCCCTTGCACTCAATCTCTGTTCTCTTGACATATTTGAAGGGCAAATCAGAGGTTGAAAAGGGCTGAAAGAATTAACTTCTGGCAAGACCAGACTCATCTTTATTATAGAACTGTATAAACTAGTTGTTTGACTCATCCGTCTTACAAACATATCATGGGATAATCAGTACCAGTTTCTACAGAGGAAAGAATTCAGTTTTACAAAGAAACAAAGTGACTCTGAACAACCCACAGTATTCAGCAAGGTTTATATAAAAGATGTCCTCACACTCCTTCAAGATAATATCTAGCCAATGATACAGCAAACAAGCCCACAGAAATGCATTTGATATACTACTTGAAAGCACAGATCAGATTTCACTCTGGGCAAATGTTTTCTCGAATGAGATTGCCTTTTTAACCTGCTAAACTCATGAAAACCAAGAGTGATGTCTAGTAATTACAGCAACTAGCACTTAGCACAGAAACAAGGAAAACTTAGCAAATTCCTGCTAAGTTATCAAGCCGATAGGGTGTCCCTAGGCAAGTCACAGCCAGCAAAAATATGTCACAGACTGACTGTGAGGTTAAGGCATCTCAGTTCTCTGAAAAGCAAGCAAGATACACACACAAACATTAGCTCCCTGAACACAATACAACTTGCCACTTTTCTGCCAAACCCTGCTGGTAGGAAGCACTAGCCAGTGAATAAACACTGTTCCATGCTAAAAAAAAAATTCCCTGGTGAGCCCTTAGAATAACAGTGATATATACATTCAAACCAGGAAAAAGGTAGTTAAGAGTACATAAAGCTGGCTCATAGCAAGGCATATCTTCGGTCCATGTAAGTCAGCATTCTCTGCACTGACAAAAAGTGGCTCTCCAGCTTCTCAGAACTCTTTCCCAGACTCACCTGGAGTTGCCAGAGATTCAGCTTGGGACCTTTTGCATGCAAAGCACATGGTTGACAAACTGGGCTTCTTGCAAATGCATGTTACACCACCTTTTCATTTGTCTAATTCTTTCTACCTGCTTGAACATCTTCCGATTACTATAATCGTGAGAGCTAGAAAATTCTCCTTGGAGAATAAAGCACTTGGAGCTTGCAACAAAATGCTGCAACATGAGGCATTTCTGTTGAGAGTTCCAGCCAGGCAGCCATACTCTCTTCCAGGTTATTCCATTTCATCCCCCAATTTCACTCAGTTTTCCATCCCTACCCCAACAGCCAGACAAGCATTCCACGGCTCCCCAACCCAGGCTGCCCTCACCAGGCTTTTTTTTTTTTAAGGATGTGAAGATGTTTTTGCACTTCTGCAAACCTCAGGGTCACCAAAGCGTGCTTGCACATGGATGGTACTGCCTGGACTCCCTGATGACCAGCAATCAGAGCACTAGAGACTGCTATTAGCAGAGCTTGGAAGAGTCTGGACTATAACAGTCAGAATCTCACGTGCTGTGGGATTTTGGGTCTTGTAATTAAAGGAAATAAACTTTTCAAGCTCTGCAAACCATGTAGGTACAAGCAGCTGAAGACATGACTGTGGCGTATAGGTAGTCTCCCAAGCTTGTTTTAGGAAACACAGGTCCTCAACAATCATAGACAGAAGGGCATTTCAAAAATTCAGGCTTTACATCTAAACTGGGAAGAAACTACATCTCCTCAGATCACAGGAGCTCCAACATTATCCCAAACAACAGAGAAGGCACTCCTGAGGTTACCACCTGTGTACACAGTCCAGACAAATAGGGGAATGTAGACACCCCTTCTCACTGAATGTCCCACAAACGTGAGGTATCCCAAGACATGAAGATACCACAGAGATGACTGCTTTGCCCCTCAGTTGGCAACCAGCCTCCAGACCTGCCCGCTGGTGGTGTAACTACTGCAAAACACCCACTTGATGTGTTGTAGCACAGTCTGGATTGTCACACCAGATGTATCAATCATGTTCCTAAGTGAATTACAAGCCAGAGCTCTGTCCACTTGGAAGAGGTGCATCAATCAGCAAAAGCAACTCTGTCAAGAAAAAGGCCCAAAAGCATGTTCAGTAATCAATATGCTTTTAGAGGAAGGCAACACATTGCAGGAGGCAACTAGTGTAAGTAGAAACATCTCTGGGTAAGCAGAGAGCAAGTCTTACTTCACTGTTAATTTACACTTCCATTTCACTTCCTGGCAATTAGAAGCATTTCTACTTTAGCTAATTGAGAGAGGCTGAGACATCTGTTCGAGGGGATGCAAGCACCAAACACAACCACTAAAGAGGACCAATTTGCCGAAATACATTCTGATTCTCCATCTGCGGCTAGGAGAGCTTTGTGCCAAAGGAACAGAGAAGGTTGTGGCAGAAATGACATCCACCTCCGCTCTACCAAAAGAAAACCAAGAGCAAAGCAGCTATTTCAGAAGAGGGTCATTTTGCTGTGTGCTGCACTTCAGTAGTACAGTTGAAAAGGTGATTTATACAGCAGCATTCCTGCTTGCCCTGTTTTCCCCAACCTCCAAGTTATTTGTTCTCCAAACCACATCTACATAGGCATGCCCTAATAGAATCTGGAAGAGCAGCCAATAACTACAACTGTCTAGAAAACAGATTACAGTTATTTTGTGCTGTTTGATCAGGAATTCGGGGTTTTCACTGCCGGACAGCCTTCAAAAGGTCATAGATTCCATTTCCTCACTCCCAAGATAAATCTATATCTGTTTCCACACCAAAAACATACAGCTTTAACTACAAAATTGGAAGTGTTAAAAAAATGAAAAAGCCACTCAACTGTACTAACCAGAAAGGAGTTGACATACCACTCCCTGTGTGGAAACCTCTCCTGTAACTAATCCCAGCTGAGTATGCCAAGTCAAAGATGCATGGATCTTTGCCTACCCCAATTACTGTGCAAAAGGATTCTCCTTTGAGCCTGGATCCAAACTCTGACACTCCTTTACCATGTATTTTATTAATCTGAAACATGCATATTCTGCCTTCTCGTTAAAAACACAGTGTTGACTATAACAGCAGAAGCAAAAAACAGTTTGCTGGCCAGACAAGCTACTGATTTCTCCAGAAGAGAAGCTGGCATTCCTTGCTCAAAGTGGGAATAATAAACGCCTCCAAAGGGAAAACAGGAAAATGTTTGGTGCAAACCCGCTTGCCTTCCAGTTGCAAGACCAGCATCCCGCCCAGCAGAAAAGCACAGTGCCATTTTCAGTCACAAAACACTGTATGTTGTTTTAGGCTCAATAGATGCAGATTGATCACTTCTGTGGGTATAAAGCATATGCTGTTTCTGGAATCAAGCGGGAAAAAGAACCTGGAATGTGCCAAAGTATTGCACACAGTACTGGCTATGATCCCTCCTCCTTAAAAAGGTTGTGAAAGCCTTCACAACCGCACAATGTTACAGTCATGGAGCTCCCACCTGTTTAAGGGCCTGCAATGGAGGGGAGGGCTGTTTGCCAAGAAAATACACACATCTACCATTCTGAGAGTTTCCCCAGGTCCCTGACTCTAGAAGGCTCCATTTTTGATTGGGAAAATGGGCTAGCACAGGATGGGTCACAACTGGCCCAAAAGGCAGCAAGCAAACAAGCCCCCATCTCTTCTGTAAGCACAGACAAGAAAAGTGACTCCCGCCTTCCTCTATCCAAATGGCAAAGCACTCCCTGAATGTGGAAATGCTCTACCTCCATTAAATCCTGACCTAAGCGAGTCTCCCAGCCCACTGACTGAATTGCCTACTTAAAAGGCTTGAAGGAAAGCTGCACTACCCAAAAAAGTACTAGAAGACCCAAGGAAAAAATAATGAGACAACCCTTCACCAGAGCCTTCTTTCTTTTGTAAACCACAATCTAGCTTATAAACATCTTACACACCAGTCCCCCTTCATACATTCCTGAGCTGCACTCCTTTCCACCCAACTCCTTACGAGTTTCTGGCTAGCATCTACCTTTTATCTGGACATACTTCCCCCCTCCTGCATCGACTAGACCCCAGAAAAGTTACTCTCTAGGACTATAACACCCAGCATCCCCTGGGTAGCATGGCCAGTGGCTTGTTGGTTGTAGGATTCTGGGAACCATAGTCCATAAAGTAACTTTCCCAAGCTCTGATTCAGTCTGAGCCTCAAGAGATAACTTCCTTTTTGTCTCTCACCTTGTTTCCCTATTTTTGTCTCAATCTTACTTCCTTCTTACCTTTCTCTTTTCCTTCTAGTTTCATGCCACCAACTGGCACACACTCAGAAAAAGTCATAAACTAACGAGCTTGATGCAAGTGCCATACTCTTTCTGGAAGAACTCTTTGACGTGTCCGTCTCTATTCCTCAACGCAAACAGAGGTTACCCATGCTTAGACTCCAGCCTGTTTCAGTAACTATGCTAGTAGACGCTGGCTCCACAAGTCTGGTGCCAGCTCTCCTGTGGCAAAATCAGGCCAAAAGTCACATGAGGGACAGCTTCCTAGCACACTCCTTGGAGCTAAATTTACCAAAGTGTCTGTATCTAGGAAGAGCTCTTTCTATGAAAATAAAAAAGAAAAGTTGGACCTCCACATCTGCTGGTTTGACAGATTTGATTGTTCTTGCATTATTTGACATTGCCTCTGCTGCCGCCCTATGCCATTTTTAACAGGGACTTAGAACTCTCACTTCACGTTCAGTTTCTCTGCACGCTCCATGGGACTGAGAGAGATTGAACACGAGGCGAGACTTGTAAGTTCTTATTAAAAATGGCATTGGACAGCAGGAGAGGCTGTGGCAAGCCCTGTCAGCCACCCTCCTCTGCTATGCGAAGGAACCCCATTGTCTTGAAGACAGAACTGGGTGGCTGGCATGCTCCCTTTCACAGATTCAAATATATACTGTGTTGTATATTGTACATCTGAATACGCAAGTGGTTGAATCTGCAGATCATACTGTACTTTTTTTGTGTGTGTTAACCATGTTTCATGGGTCTATAGATATAAAAATTTTTTTCACTTCGACACCCCAACTTTTGCAAATATATCCTGCAGATATACTGAAAGACCATACGCCGTAAACGTGCCCATTTAAGGTCTCTGAAAGAAGCTGCGCGCAGAGGCACCGACTAGGGTCTTCTTCACAGTGGCACCAACACAGCTGAACCCCCCTCCCCCTGGAGGAGGTGACACACCCTTCACTACAAACCTTTAGTCAAACCTTTATGCCAAAGACCATTTTATGTCATGGCCCCTATACATTCCAGTTCTTTCCTTCATTTTCTCCACCCTGTTTATCTTTAACATTTCATACAGATACACAGACATCATGTTTTTTAAAAATATCGTTCTGTCTAGGTGCACTTTGCATTGACAGCCAGGGTGGGCTCAATGTTTTGAGAGTCAGATTAGAAATCCAGCAGGCCATGGTTTGAATCCCTGCTCAGCCACTCAGTCAAGTCCAGTGTCACTGGGTGACCTTGGGCAAGGCATAAGCTCTCAACCTCAAAGAAAGGCCACAACCATCTTCCTCTGAATAAAACTCGCCAAGAAACCCCCATGAGAAGGCTGTCCAGAGTTGACCTGAAGACAAAGAACAATAGCAACACTTGATGTTTGTTTTTACCTTTACCAGCCACTCTGAAGGTCTGTGCCCTCTCCCACACCACCACAATAGGTAGCCATATGAAAGAGAGGATGGGAGTCCTGCACCATTAAGGCTAGCATGGGAGGAGGAATTCCAACAGGTGCAGCTTCTCAAGCAGGCAACACCTGGTGAAATTCCCTCTGCCACACAACCCTTAAAGTCACAGGACCATACAGCTAACCTATACTCAAACCACTTCCCTTCTATGACCCTCTTATAAAACACCTTAGGAAGCCCCTCATCGGCTCCCTCACCTGGGCTATTTGCCACTCTCCCAGAGTTTGATGCTTTTCACCCTGCAAGATACTCTCAAGCCCAGTGCTGGGCAAAGGGCACCATGGAGGTCACGTGCAGTCGCTTTTTCTGCCTCCACAGGCCTCCATGCGAGGCAATTCAGTAAAAGAAGGGAGAAGGCTCCCCAAAACCACAGCTTTCCCTTATGGCCACTCCTGTCACCCCTGAACAACCTGACTCAGCTTCTTAAAAAAATGCACCCAAATTCCATCTCTCTCTTGTATCTCAAGGACTTCCACCAACCAACACAGCCTCTTCCCCCCCTCCACAATTTCCTCCTTGGGATCTCTCAACCGCTAGTTTGAGGACACCTTCTGGACCTTGATGTTTCAGCACCCCCCTCGTATATGACAAAGGATCTGCGGAGAGGACCCTCACCCACATTTCCCCTCCAACTGCGCAGCCACAGGTGAGTCTCCCATTTCCACCAAGACCCTTCCCAATGGGCACCCACCCTTATTTCAAGACATCCTAAGGTCACCCTTATTTCCACGCAAGAACACCCAAAGGTAGGACCTCATTTCCACTTGGGTCACCCCCATGTCAACTCAAGACCCCCAAAGTGTGAGCCTCCTTTTCATTCACAACACCCACGGAGAGCCCCTATTTCTACTGAAGTCTCCATGGGTGATCCCCAGTTCCACTCCAGACCCTCAGGAGTCGTCCATACTTCCAATGAAGAACCCCACGGGTGACCCCCAGTTCCATTCAAGACCTTCAAGAGTCTCCCCCATTTCCACTGAAGACCCCCACGAGTCACCCCCATTTCCGCTCCAGACCCTCAGGAACTGCCCCTATTTCCACTGGAGAACCCCACAGGTGAGCCCCATTTCCACTCAAGACCCCCAAGACTAGCCTCCATTTCTACTGAACACCCCGAGAGGTGACCCCCCATTTCCACTTAAGATCCCTACGAGTCACCCCCTCTTCCACTAAAGACCCCCAAGGAGTTTCCCCCATTTCCACTGAAGACACCCAAAGATATCCCCCATTTCGGGTCAAGACCCCCGAGGAGTCTCCTCCACTTCAACTCCAGACCCTCCAAGGGTGAGGTCCCATTTCCACTCAGGACCACCTCAGGGGTCACCCCCCAATTTCCACTCAGCCCCCCAATTTCCACTCAGCCCCCCCATTTGCTTCCCCCGCTTTTCTACCCGACTTCTCACCCACCTGTCTGCCCGCCTGCCCCTCTTCCTTCTCGACGGCCCGCTCGCTGGCCTCCCCTTCGCCTTCGCCCTCGCCCTCGGCCGCGACCCTCCTTCGCCCTCCTCGATCGCTCGCTCGCTCCGCTCACGCCGCCGCCATCTTGGGATCCGGCCAAGGCGAAGCCAAGCAACATCCGGGGACAGCCCCGCTCCCTGTCGCCCTGGCAACAAAAGGCCTCCGCCCCCGCCCACGGAGGCGGGGCTGTAGCTACGGGAGGCCAGAAGGGCGGTGCCTCGCTCCTGATTGGCGGAGGCGGGGCGCGGCTTCTAAGGGACAATCGTCCATTCATTGTGGCGAGGGGAAGGAAAGGAGGCGGGGCGCAAAAGCTCATTGGTTGTCATAGAGGATGATTGATAGGAGGGGGAATAGGCTTGGGACCGTAAATCCTCTTTTTAACGGAGGGCTCTGGTGTGATTAGCTGGTTAAAAAAAAAAGACTAACTTCTAGAGCCCGGAAAAGTTACTTCGGAGCGGACTACAAGTCCCAGTCTCCCAAATTGCATCGCATCTCCACCCAGAAGTTAATGATCAGGCTCACAATAAAATAATTACTCATTATTAATTATTTAATTATTAATTAATTAATTATTGAGCAATAATTAAAACCGTGTTGTCTGAATAGCTGCAGCAGTCTACAAAAGCGTACGCAGCAATAAATGTTAGAATTCTTTTTGAATACACATACTGTGTGTATTTAAACATCAGCACTGTAATTTTACAAAAATAATAATTGCTACTTTTGCAAAAGGTCGTATTCCTTTTGCAAAAAAACCACAACGACACGGACAAAAGAAAAGGGAAACGAGCTTTAAAAGGTCCCACAAGCACCCTGGCTGTTATTGCAGCGATTATTTATTTCTGATCACTATTTTAAAAAATAAAATCAGGTGGCATCATTTGACAATTCCTCTCAGTCAACCATCAGAAGGCTTATTATGGTGGTTCGGTTTCAATTCGCCCTCCCAGTCGCCCCGGTCCTTCCTGCACAAACCGAATCGCAGGGTGTGCAATGCGAGCCAAGGCCAGCAAACAACCCAAAGTTGCTTATTGGATATTTGAGCTGGAGGGAAACTCCCGCAGTCCAGTAATTCAGGGAAACTAGGGAGAGGAGGAGCCCCGCTTTGCATGATATAAGTTGAAGGAGCTGGGCTGCAGAGAGCAAGGCCGCCATCTCCTGGAAAAAGGAGATCGGTGCTTAGCCACGTGTCCCAGATTTCGCAAATGAAATGTTGGAGGGTATGTCATTGTCTACCTCTGAGGCTGAGATGGTGTGACTCACCCCAGGTCACCCAGTGGTTCTTCCATGGCCAAGTGTGGAACTGGTCTCCCCAAGTCCTAAGACATTTCCACAGTACACGCTTATAGCGCGATGATTCCACTTTCCACATCCTATGGAATCCTGGGGTTTGCAGTTTAGGGAGGGGCCGGCCGGCCCCTCCCTAAACTGCAAACCCCAGGATTCCATAGGATGTGGAAAGTGGAATCATCGCGCTATAAGCGTGTAGTGCGGAAATGGCCCTAGTCCAACATTCAAACCACTAAGCTGCACCAGCCATCACCCATTCTGATACTTGTCCTTAAGAACGGGAGGAATGGAAGCCAGAGGGGTGTGTGGCCTGGACCTTCCACCTGGTCCAAACCAGAGCTGTACTCTCCTCACTCCAATTTGCAGCTTCAAGTTCTGGGACATGCGAAAGAACTTAACATCGTTAATGCCACACCTAGGAAATGGTATCAAGGTCGTGTCCCAGGGCCTTTCCACACTATGCTGTTGTAGTGCCATCATTCCACTTTGAGCATCCTGTGGAATTCTGGGGTTTGTAGTTTCCTGAGGCCAACGAACTCTCTGCCTGAGAATTCTATAGGCCTCTCCCTAAACGGCAAACCCCAGGATTCCATAGGAGGTTGCCAGTGGAATCATAGCACTATAGCTCTCTTGTGCAGAAAGGCCCATACAATCTAAGGGTCCTATCACATTACTTTGTTATAGCACTATTATTCCATTTTAACCACTATGGCAACCTCCTATGGAATCCTGGGGTTTTTAGTTTCCTGAGGCCAAAAAGCTCTCTGGATGAGAATTCTAAATGCCCCTCTCTAAACTATAAATCCCAGCATTCCATAGGCTGTTGCCATGGCAGTTAAAGTAGAATAATAGTGCTATAGCAGGGTAGTGTGATTGGGCTCTTAAACTGGAAGAGACCGCAAGGGTTGTCTAATCCAAACCTCTGCCATGCGGGAACACGCAGCTGAAGCACTCCCAAAAGTCTGCCGCCTATTCCACTGTTGAACCACTCTTCTTGTCAAAAAATTCTTCCCAAGGTTTAGATTGCAAATTTTTTCTTTTGATATAAATCAGCTAGTTTATGTTCTTGGTAGTGCTCTCTTTTTCTGGAGGTTTTTAAACAAAGATTGGGCAGTCATCTTTTCACGGTAATTTAATTGTGCATCCCTGCATGGCAGAGGATGGGACTAGATGGACTTAATAGTCCCTTTTGACTCCTACGATTCTATAAGCAAAGGACCCTGAATTAAAGATAACCCTCTTTCCAGGTTTGCTTGTTTATTTTTTTTTTCAAATTTTTATTCAAGTAATTTTTTCAATAGGAACACATTTTAATTTTCTGCAACAGTGGCTGGCTTTTACATAGAACTGCCAGCTTCAGGGATGGTCTACCTCTGAATCTGAAAATGCCTAAATAGGAGCAACAGTGGGAGAAGGCTCTAACATTTTAAGACCAGACTGGGGCTTCCAGAGGCGTCGAATTCACAGGCGTGCAAAGTGAGGCCATTCTGATGTTGTCTGACTACAGTTCCCAGTAACTCCAGCCAGCACAGCCAGTGGTTAGGGATGCTGGGAGTTGCAGTCCAAAAGATCTGCAAGGCAGCATTATTCCCGCTTGATCCAGTTGGTCACTGTTGGGAAAAAGAAGACTGGACTAGGTTTGAAGCAGGGTCTAATGATAAAATGCAGTCTTGCATTCTGATCACATATTTCACAGCAGCTTTGCAAAGAAAGTTACCAGTCCAAACCACTTCCATGGTGCAGTGGGAACTCTGGGCTTTGTGTTATGGTCAACACAACCCAGCAAGCCTATCTAAATTATTCACGGAGAGTCCACTGGCCTCTGAGCCAGCATATTCCACTGTCTAATAGCTCTTACAGTAAATAAGTTCTTGCTAATGTCTAGGTGGAATCCCTTCTCTTGCAATCCACTGGTTCGTGTTTTAGTCTCCAGAACAGCAAAAGCCAGCTTATCTTCTGTGTGACCTCCCTTCAGATACTTAAAAAAAGCTATCATGTCACCTCTCACGTCAAACAACCAGTTTCTCCAACATTTCCTTTCCTTTTCAGCTTGGAGATATATCAAACCAGGTGCGTGGTTGTTCATAAGCCTGCTTCAAAGGACATCTCCGTCAGATCCTGGTCCACCCCAGGCCGGCCCAGTCGCTCCGCAAGGAGAACATTTTCTGTGCCTCTCGGAAAATGCTGTTTATCAAAGAGACACTGGGCTGGCTCTTCTTCGGATCTGGGCTGGCTGATTTGCCTAAATAAATTTTTTCTTTGAGTGGTTCCCTTCCCTTCTAACTTGGAGGCATCAAAGAAAAAAGTTGGGACAAAAAGTTGGTGAGGATATTTGAAGTACCAGTTGTCCTGTGCCAGGCCAGGATGCTGGGCAATGGCTGGCGAAGCACCCTTGTGGCTTGAAACATTATGAGTATTGGAGGAAGGCTGCTTTTACAATTGCCTCTTCCTCCTCTATCAGAGATCAGTGGAGATCAATAGGCAGAAACTCCAACAGCCAACCTGGACCCAGAAAGGAGAGAAGTAGGTCTTTGGGGAACTTCTAGTGCTGAAAGGCTAGTGCCACGCTTCAGGGCCATGCCGGTCTTTGATGAGCCAAATCCCGTCCACGACCTTCCCATCCTAAAAAAGCGCAAAACACAATACGTTGGGTACTTTAAAAAAAAAGTGTGCCATTTCAGACAGACAAAGTTTGTCAGATGGGATCAGACCAGTTTTAAACACAATATAGTAAAGTTGAGCAACTGAACGGGACCCAGTGCCATTTCTTTTCCACAATGTAGGCCACACACACTTACCCCCCCACACACATATATACTGCAAGCATAAACACCTCTGTTTCCTATAAATTCCCTCTCAAAACAGCAGCAAGAATTTGCCTTTTTGAGAAGAACTGCAGAGGAAAATGGAGGTATTTGGGGGGACAGTGAGGGATTCCTGAAGTGCTAGTGGGGTGGGGTGGGGTGGGAGTATTTTTGCATTTTCACATATTTAGGGAGGCTTTATGGATGGCTTGCCCACCCTTGTGGTACTGGGATGGGACAGGTCTGGAAGAGTACTTCCAGACCTGTAGAAGCTGCCAACCTCAATAAAACGATAAATCCACTGGGGCCTTAAGATTAAGGGAGCTGCCCCAGGTTCTGGGCCCTGTGCCTAAAACTATTCAGCACCATGGACAGTTCTTTTAAAGGCTAAAACTCTGGGTGGATTCAACACCCCACTGACATGGAAGCTAGCAGCTGCCTCTGCTTTGGAGGCTGCGGTAATGACAAATGCCTTCGAAAGAAATCTTTGGGAGTGTAGAGTGGGATTGGGATCAGAAAGCCCAAAACCTCTTTTGATCCAAGGCTCCCTAGGGAGAAGAGAAACAAGATCTGAATGTTCCCCAGGAATTTGCCTCAACGCTGCATTGACGGACCTCCTGCTGATCCAGAAGCAACAGAAGGTGGACTGAAGGTGCATCCATACTTTACAACTGCAGTGGTTTGACCCCACTTCAACTGCCTTGCCTGTATCCTGCAGAATCCTGGGATCTGTAGTTTGGTTAGATGCTTAGAATTCTTTGCCAGAGCGCTCAGGTGACTCCCTTGAGCTACAGCTCCCAAGGTGTGCTTTAAATCAAGGAATCTGGGGTGAGTGGTCTGGAATTCTCTAGCAAAGGATTCTAAGCAGTTCACCAAACTAATCCCAGGATTCCAGAAAATGGAGTCATGACAGCGGCATCAAACTGCTACCAACGGTGCAATGCAGATACATCCTTGGGCACGATGGAAATCCCCCCTCAACTGCTAGTAACAGAACCACTTCCCACCTTGTCATCAGACACCTGCTCCAGCCAAAGGTGGGTCCGATTAAGGATCTGCATGCGAGTGTATCCATAGTCCTCAATCCGTACTGCACTCCAGTTCCTTGGCTCAGGGAAAAAGGGATCCAGCCGCTCTTCACAACCCTGGACGAGGAAAGAAGAGGTTTTAATGCAATGCCAACAGGCCAATGAGGTCCAGAATCCATATCAGCATCGGGGCCAAAAGTTAATGGTCACCCAGTAGCATAAGAGCATCCATCTGCGCCCAAGTGGATTCTAGCTATTGTTTCTGCTATTTTTCATCTTAAACTGATTTTACTGTATTCTGTCCTGAGATCTCTGCATATGCTCAGAAGCATGCTGTCATTATTAGGTCAAGTCCCCCAAAAGAAATCTCACTCAAAATTACATCTACCCAGTTCCCAAATTTTGCACTTACGGCAGATCCAGTGATAATGTGAACGGGAGCACCTGGATTGGTATAAGGGGCCTTGGTGCTGCCATTGTAGACCTGAAGGAGGGAGCAAAGAGAAAGCGAGAAAGAGAGGCGGGGAAGAAGAAAAAGGCTGGCTGAGGGGCTGAAGAGCATGAATCCGTTCGTGGCAAAATAATAATGATACTAATGGCGTTAATAATAATAACAATATACTACTAATAAAATAAAATAAATAATAATCAACATTATTACTGTTAGCTATTATTCAATAATCATTATTATTGCCTTCATTGTTATTATTATATTATTACTATTATCATAATCATTATTGTTGTTGTTTATGTCTTGCTTTTCCCCCCTTTCCTCCTTTTCCTTTCCTCCTTTCCCCTCCTAAACCTCAAGGCAACTTACCATTAACCCACACTTATTTCAGATAAAAATATACAAAAGATTTATGCTAATATATAATTGCACTGGCAACAACATTAAAAACAATTTAAAAGGTGCAATAAAAAAAAGGAAGATGTTGAAAATGAAGACGATTAAAAGCAGTTTCTCCCTTTTTCCAACTTAGAAGGAAACCGAGATTTCTCCTCCACATCTGGAATTACCGTGTAGTTGTAGAGCGGCCAGAGCCTCTCGTAGGAGTGTTCGTGGGCCCACAACTCCAGGTCGACTCCTGGAAAATCAACGAGGGAAAAGAAGAGTGAGAGGACGAGGGCAAGAGATTGAGAAGAGGTCTCACAGAAATGCTGTGGGCTGGGGTTTTGGAGATTTTAAATGGGTGTTTTTAAATTAATTGAATAGTGCCTGTATAACATCAGGCATTCAGGGGTATAGCCCTGGGACATGCAAAATGTGAGCTTTGCCCCACAAATAAGAATTCTGTGCCACTCCATGAAATTTTCCTCCAGTCCCTGGATTTCTATCATTGCAAAAATTTAAAACTTCAGTTGAGCGTTTAGAAATACCGTTCAAGCAGCCAACGAAGGAGGTGACTAGAAACTGGCGGATTGAAGGAAAAATTCATTTGAAGGCAGGATTTTTATTTGGGAGGGGAGAGGCAATGTAGAGAGTTCTCTAGCAGAGAATTCTAAGTACCTCTCCAAACTGCAAATCCCAGGATTCCACAGGATGGAACCTCCACTACATTTAAAGTGTTATCAACATGCTATGACTGGGCAGTGTAGATATACCCCTCTGTGTTCCCTTGTGGCCAGGTAACCAAGGACTGATCTATGTTTCTTACAATACAGCCCTTCACTATAATTGACGGCTGACAGGTAGAAAGGAGGTTCAAGTGAGGAAAGACCACTAAAAAGTGGGCCAAAAACATTGGACCTACCATATTTGTAGAACAAATTCTCCAAGCCATATCGGTGGGAGTCAAGCCCGCAACGAATCTGAAAAACAGAGTGATTTTTTTAAAAAAAGAATCAAAACCCAAGTCAGTGCATGCCACTTCTTGGAAAGTTCTTATTCTCCCTCCTTCCCTTCTGTGCCGTTTACTCCTGTAATTCTGTAGAACAGGACGGGCAAAGCGGGACCCTTGGGCCGCCTGCGTCTCCCCCAGGATCTCGAGAGGGCAAGAACGGGCTGTTTGCATTTCTTTCTGCCCACCCAGCTTCTGGGTAAAACCGAGTTAACGTCAGGCACTAAAGTCACTTCCTTGGCATCCTCTGCTGTGCTAACCGGTCCAGGTTTCAGGGCCTGGGTCTTCCTTCTCGCTCACAATGCTCTCGTGCTCCGTGCAGTCATCCTGGTCGTTGTTGGAGCAGTACATGGGCCGGTGCCCCATGGTTATGATCCAAGGGCGTTCCTTGCGCTTTTCTGGACTACTCGCCTCCTGTACAGGAAAGGGGAAGAAGAAGTTGGCAAAAAACAAAAACAAAAACACCAGAAGGGAATCTCCCCTTCTACCCACAGGCAGCGATAATTCCAACATGACTGGGACAAGGAATCTACTTTCATTTTAAGTCGAAGGAATTAGCCACAACGCTCAGTCTTGACCACCTTTGACAGGATGGTGTCCAGCACCTTGGACACCTCTCTAAAGATCAGACTAAAACCCAGAACGCATTCAGCAGTCCACCCGCCTCCGCTGCATCTGCCCAAAGGCCGGCCCCAATCCTTGCCTTCAGCTCCCGCTCCAGCCACCGGAACTGCTTGGCCACAAGCTGCCGCCCGTATTCCAAGTAGAAGTAAACCTCCGTGGAGAAGGAGATGATGCGAGCGGGGCCGACATCCCAGCTGGAAGGAAAGGGAGGAGGTCAGTAACCCGAGGGAGCGGGAGCGGCTACACGCGGGGAATCTGAGGCGGCTTTTTTATTTAGGAAAGATCGTAATTCATTTGGTTCGTATCCCAAATTGCACCCGGAAGTGGGACCCAGGCAGTTTACAAAAACAGATACGGGGATTCCCCCGCTTTTCAACAACTTGCTCTTTTGAACGGTTTGAATTATGCCCAGAACTTGTACGCTCAGCACGCGGTCCATGCTTTTGTGGTCCACGTACTGCTTTTTTCCTCTCAATGGACTCGGTGCCGTCTTGTGGACCATACTATATACAGCAGAAGCTGTGCGTCTCTTATCTTATACAGTATTTGTGCTTATACGATATATACGCAGTAATAATATAAATAATAATCTATTAAATAAATAAATCTATTAAATAAATTTCAACCATTTCCACCTTTTGACCGCACCCTGGTCCCTAACCTGCCAAATAAGTGAGAGATGCCTGTAAAGTGCCATCAACTGCAAGGTATGGTTACCCTCCCCTAGTTAACGATAATAATAAAACCCCAGGACAGGGGACAGGAAGGGACTCACCTGTACCAGAGGCTCTCTGTGTTCCCGGGCATGCTAAAGCGAGAGCGGTAGTTGGAGAAGTTACTGGAAGAGGGGGGGAAAGGGAGAAGTTTATGGAGGAACTCAGACAGGGGCTGTTGTTGGTGTGCTGGTTTTGTGTGCTTTCAAGCCCCTTCTGACCCATGGCAAGTCTGTCACAGGGTTTTCTTGGCAAGATTTGTTCCAAGGGAGTTTTGCAGGCTGAGAGAGTGTGACTTGCCCGAAGACACCCAGTGGATTTCCATGCCCGAACGGGGGTTTGAACTCTGTTCCCCAGAGTAGTAGTCCAATGCTCAAACCACTACCTCATTATCACCACTTATGCTTATTTCTTTTTAATAAACAACGAAAACAGAACGCCCAGCTTGGAGTTATTTTAGGTAGCAACTCCCAGAATCCCCCCAGCCAGTGACCATGGCGCCTGGGAGTTGTCATCTAAAAAAAGGAACTTTTGCAAGCCCTGGAATGACATTCAGAGTTGGAATGGGATCCCTTATTCCTGCCCATACTCACAGACTTAGCAGATGGCACTCAGGTCAGCCATAAGGGACTTCTGTGCATGCTCAGAGGTACTCTGCTCATGCTCAAAGGTGCTTGTCCATTGCCTGCAATATTTCACCAGTGAAAAATGAGCTCACAGTTTCCCCACCAACAGCAGGCTACCTTGCCTGATAATGCTGCATTCAACAGGAGTTTGTTCCAAGTAAACCTCAGCTGGACCACACTATCAAAAATCTGCCCTTTAGAGTCCACCGGGGGCTATGAGTTAATCTTGAAGAAAGGCAGTCAAGTCACACAGTACACAATTCAAACATTAATGTCCTCTTCTAAAACAAAGATGAATATAGCCATTTTCCTAGGACTAGAAAAATGATATTTTCCTGATAGTTATTACTGGCTGGTCTGGGGCTACTCACTATTTCTGCTCATGGTTGCCTGGGCAAGTCATATATGGGACCATTGCTGCCACAGGTTCAATTTTCCTCATGAAGGCATCTCCAACAAGGGCATCTGTCTATAAGAGAGTAGGAGGGAAAAAAAACTTTAGAAAGGCAGAAGAGTTGTTTTGATCTATAGTGATTTTTCTTGAGGTGCAGCCACAGAAAAGGCCCTGTCACTCAACCCCACTGATTTTCTCCCAGCCTGTGTAGGGAGACAGAGACAAGCCTCATCAGATCTTAGAGTTTTAAAGGGGGCAACCATCACTAAGCAGAGGAAAAGGCAGATGGCATGAGTCCAAGGAGATGGGGGCTCCTATTCTCCAGGAGGAAAACACTACAGATTCAGAAACGACATGTCCCTGCCCTTCATTGAGAGATGGAGGGAAAGACACTGCACCCAGCTTGCTTTAAGTAACAAACAGTTGACCTCATTACACTAATGAGACACCTGTGGCTTTGAAACAGTTGGTCATAAATATCAGCGCCAGTCCTTCCAAGTCTTTGTGCTGATAACTGCCTTATCTAGTTGCCTAGCATTATTCTTTCACGTTCCTGTTTTATCTTGGCCATGGACTGATTCCAATTTGGCCTATTCTGCTTATTCTCTGCTAGTGCAGGTACCTGGACTTCTCATACAACTTCTGGACTACCTAAAGACCCTCCTCGTGCTTCTCCCTACATTTCGCTCAGATAATTTGTGACTGACTGGGACTGGACCGGACTCAACCTGCTGCTGTGAGCATTTGCTGACTTCCAGGACCATCACGAGACCCCAAATGTAGGTCGCTCCCCATATCTTACCGTGTCGAAGTCATAGGCAAAATCCCCTGTGAAGAAAAAGAGAGACCAGAATCAGTCTGGGGGAGGGCTATTCGCAAGGTTTCCCTGTCTTCTCCAAAGGAGGTAAGGGCTGTTTGTGCTCAAAGCCCGAGACGGACGAGGCTCGCTCGGATCTTACCCATGTGCAACACCACGTCGTACAAGCCCATCTCGGTCTCCCGCTGCAGCCGAGGCAAGGCCTGGGGGTTCTTCAGGCCCATGTCCCCAAAGATGGCAAAGCGGGGGCTCCAGGCAGTAGAATTCAGCAAGGCCTGGAAGGCGTAGGGTCTGCTCCAGCCCTGCTCACTCCCACAACGGTAGGCTGCAAATAATAATAAGAATATTCATTTCCCACCTTTTTCCCAGTCTGGGCCTCAAGGTGGATTAAAACAGATACAGTTGAAAATAATGACACCATACAGCAGTTTGAAATGCAATTAAACTATCGATAAAATCCAAAGCAGTACTGAATCCTATCCTTTTTAAGAAAAAGCGCAACATTCTCGATAGATGCTTTAGAGTTCAGACTAAAACCTGGAGAGGATTTGCCACCCCATGGACTTAGAAGCCTCCAGCTACCCCTGCTTTTGGTGGCCCATTTGTCTCCACCATCATCCCCGCCCCAAACTAAACAGACTCAAGCTACTGTGAGGGAAGGCATCCGGCCCCTTACCGTAGCGCAGTCCCGGCACCAGGCCATGGAGGGTGACTCTGTGGATGAACATGGTGCGGTGTAACTTTCCGCCATCCACAAATTGCGTGGCATTTCCTCTGGCCACGTGACTGAAGGCCTCACCCGGTTCCTGGCCAAAGACTACAATAGACTCCACAGGGTCAAAGGTTGTCCAGGTGACCGTCATGGAGGTTGGGTCTCCTGCAGAGAATAAGAGTAGCTGAAGGCAATTGCAGGAATGTCAGAACTTCCTTATGCAGCTTCCATCTAAACCTCTTCATCATATCTATGTTTATGAACTCCGCAACTCAAGTGCCACCCCTAACAAGGCCCCGTCTCTAAGGCTATTTCCTCACTAGACTGTTGTAGTGCTATTATTCCACTTTCAACATCTATGGAATCCTGGGGCCTTTGAGGCCCCTCCCTAAACTGCAAACCCCAGAATTCCATAGGATCTTTAAAGTGGAATAATAGCACTGTAATAATCTAGTACGGAAATGGCCTACGTCTCACTGACGGAATCTTTCCCAATGATGGATCAGATATCTAGGCCTCCGATCTAGGCAGGCTGTTGGGGCAAAAGGAGTCTGTAAGCTAACCTAATCCTAGACCATTTAAGGTCGGGGTGGACGGTTTCAGGAGGTCTAAGAGCTGATTTACAGCTCCTGGGGCTTACTGGAAGCTAAAACAGCCCTGGAAAAGGACACAAAAAAGGAAAACTGGACATGGACTCATTTGCAGTTTTGTTAAATTCTTTTCTGCGGTTCTGGGAGGAAGCAAAATAAGGTTCATGTTGGAGAGGGCTGCGCCTTATTTTAAGGTGAAATTGCTGATCCTGGAGGCTTCTAGGAGTGGAAATAACTAATCTGACCAATTTTTCCCAAGTTAGCGGCATTTTGGAAGGTGGCTAAACATTCCCCACATATACACAAAGAATCTAGGGGGCTGCATGCAGTTTGGGGGCTGGAGGATCTTCACCCCGAATTAGGAAATGAAGAAACAAATAAAGCTGTTCAGAGACTGAACCCCAGGAAGACCCGCTGGCTGTGAAACTCACCTGGATAAGAGAGGTGCACCTGCTCAAGCTGGGTGGAGCGTAAACCTTCACATTGCAGCTGAAGGAGCCCCACCAAAAAGCAGCCGCAAACCAGTCGCTCCATCCTGCTCATGGGCCTTCTAGATTCATCCTTCTCTCTTCTCTAGCAACGCTGTTGAAACCTTTGCGGTGTGAGCTCAGATTCAAAACAGAGGGTAAACCAGACACCCAAGCAGAGTCACTCCGGGCTTCTTTGGTAAGTCACGGGTTGCTGTGTTGCAATCTGCTGACACGCTCCTTTTGGTCTCAAGAATTTGGGGCTGAGAAAGAGAGGTCAGCAAGTTCTGGGTCATGACCAGATCTCCTTACCCAGCACCACAAGGTAGTATGGCCCTGAAGAAGAAGAAAAAGAAAGCTTCTTTCAGCACGGAGATGACATTTGCAAGCACTGGTCAGTTTTCTGCCTGAGTTTTCCAACACCTGATCCCACATCCTGCCCAAATTAGGGCTTGCTGGAGTTTGGAGTTTCTGGAAGAACGGCCAAGGAGAGGTAGGTAGCTCTCACATTTACCCTGTACAAGGCCATTTCCGCACTAGACTGTTATAGCACTATGATTCCACTTTCAACATCCTATGGAATCCTGGGGGTTGCAGTTTTGGGAGGGGCTGACTGGCTCCTTCCGAAACTGCAAACCCCAGGATTCCATAGGAGGCTGCAAGTGGAATCATAGCGCTAGAACAGTGTAGCCTGGCAAGGCCCTTAGTTAGTGGCCCAATGCCTTCCCCCCACCATCTTTTACAAGTCAGAGGCTTGGGCTGCAGATTGCCCCTGCTGCCGATACAAGCTGGTTCTGACTTATGGCAACCCTATGGCAACCCTAGCACTTTTTTTTTTCCGGGGAGGGTTGCTCTTGCTTTCCCCTGAGGCTGAGAGAGTGTGACTTGCCCAAGGTCACCCAGTGGGTTTCCACAGCTGAACAAGCATTCAAACCCTGGTCTCCGGAGTCATAGTTCAACGCTCAAACCACCACATCACGCTGGCTGAGGGGGGGGGGAGGGATACTGGGAGTTGCGGCCCAGAAAAAGCAACCCTGCCCAAGCGACATGTTGAGGAGTAGAGCTGCCTCTCCCAGAAGGGGAGTAGAGCTTCCCCTTCCCTCCGCGCTCTCTCCTCAATAGAAACACAGCCCAGCCGCCCCGGTCCCCCTCTCGCCTCCGTCCCGAGCCGATCGCGGTGGCTACGGCGGGGCGTCCGCACGGGACCGCCCCGCTCCCCCAGGTCCCGTCTGTGCGCACCAGGGAGGCCGGCTCTGTATCGGCGGCCTGGGAGCCACGCGCGGCCCTTGGCCGGGGGCTCCGGTTTCCTCCTCCCGGCCGGCCAGCCGCCTGGACCCACCAAGCCGGCTCCGGAGAAAGGCGGAGAGGCCGCGGCTGCCGAGGCGAAGCGGGAGCCACCCCGGGCTTCCTCCGAGGCTTGCGCGTAAAAGAAGCCGCCGGGAGAGGAAGGGGAAGGGAAGGGAAGGGGAGAGGCCAGCCGGGTACCTTCGCGGCCGCTTTCTCCGCCTCTGCGCCCTCTGGCCCCAGCCGGGAGCCGGGAAGGCGTCCGCCTGCCTGCCTGCCTGCCTGCCTGCCTGCCTGGTCGGATTTCTTGGTTGCTCGGGAAGCCCGGGCCCGGCTGGCTGGGCGCTTGGCCTGGATCTCTCTTCTGCTGGGCCAGAAGCAGAGCCGGATTCAGGGAAAGCAACCCAGAAGCAGGCGTCCGCGACTGCGAGGCTGCCGTGCGTTCTCCGTCGGCACCTGGGCAGCTTCCCTTTCTAACGTTTATTCATTTCTTTAGCATTCTTCTCCTCGTGATGTGGCCTTGCTTCCAAGGGCGTTGTGTGCCAAATGACAACGGGGAAGATCTCTGTCCTTCCATGGACAAGTGAAGACTTTTTTTAAAAATTTGGACAGATTTTAGAGCTGAAGGCTTTAAGGGAAAGGGCTGTAAGAAGTTGGTGGGCTTGTCGGGGACACGCAGCTGGTGGGTTTGCAGCTGGACACACGGCGATGACATTGTCCTCTCAGTCTGGAACCCCCTGAGCACCCCCAAAACGCTCATGGAGGATGGCCGTTGGGTGATGTGCATTTGGGCGTGCAATGCTCCTGAGATATGACAGGATGGGCATAAAGTCATGCTACGTCTATTCAGGTGGGGGTGGGTCTTGGCCTTTGTTTTTCCTGGGTTGGATCCAGAAGAATTAAAATGGCTTTTCTCCAGTCTGAATTCTTTTTCCATAACGTCTTCCTCTCTCCGAACCTGTTAGCACATTAAAAACATGACAGGGCAAGGACCATCTAGGAGGTGTTGAGATCCAGGTCCATCGGACATTGACCGACACGACCGGTATTTATTACCAGAGAGCATCGTCAGGTTACATGACATTTTAGAGAAGAAGATAAGATATATTCAGAGAGGTCACAGCTTAAATTACTCCTGAGTACTATTATGCATTAACAAGAGTGGCCCGTGCCTTTCCGCCTACGTCTGTCCATCCATCCATCCAGCTGGTGGCGGCCAGTGGAGTCAGAGGCGAGAGAAGCTTTGCACACTCACCAGTGCATTCTGCACCGCTGGCAATTTCCCCTCCAGTGTGAAGAGCAACCTCACACAGAGCGCCTTGCAGCAGTCCCAACCTTGAAGTTAACAATGCCTGGAGCTGTCCAACAATGGCCAGAAGTAGAATTAACAGATCTCAGGGTCTGGCCTGGACTCCACTTCTCAGGAGCGATCTCCAGATGAGGTCCAAATTCTCCAGTTTTGGGAGGCTCAGCGAGCCCTTTTAAAGACGGAAAGGGCTGGCAAAGCAGCAGAGGCCCTCTGGGAGAGTGAAGATGTTGCTTAGCCACATGCGTTCCAGTTTTCATCTGCGTAATATTGAAGGGCATGGTCTAGAAGAGCGGTTCTTAAATCAGGTTTTTTTGGACTTCAATTCCGAGAGCTCCTGACCACGGGTCCTTCTGGCTGGGGCTTCTGGGAGATGAAGTCCAAAAGGAAATGTGAATGACTGGAGCTTGAGAACCACGGCTTCGTGCAGATTGGTTGAAAATGCAGGAACGGCCCAACCGGGAGAGAGGATTTTGCATCACGACGAAGCGAAGGGAGGGAAGGTCTGGTTGCAGTTTCGCTTTTAAGAACGGGAAACAGCTGCTAGAAGCAGAAAGAGCTGTGATGCTCTCTATTTAGCTTCGGCTTTGGGAGGTGGAAACTCAAACTCTCCCCACCCTATGAAACAACACACCCTACATTTATCTAAGGTCGTTCGCTGCCCCAGTCCCTGGAAAAACCTGTGAGCTGGGGGAGCAGAAATACAAGGTAGGTGCTTTACATACTCAAACGTAGATTTAAGGGTATTGCATTGACGCCTTATAATGCTCTTGCTCGATTTGAACTCTTACCATTTTAAAAATGCAATGGACCCAGACTTCAGGCTGAAAACTGGTATGCATGTGATTAAATTAAATTGAAACCAGAATCCAGAATAGATTGCCACACTTCATGGCTCTTTCTTCCACTTCTGGCTTATGTTATATAGCTTTCAGTGTGAGTTTTCAAGATCTCATTCCTTGCTGTTGCTAGGAATTTGGAGACTGCAGTTAAAATTCATGGTGTGGAAGAAGAATTTTTACTTGGGGAGCAATACCTCATTTTCCTCCCACCCCATATGGATACACTCTGGCACAGAAGGAAGGAAATCTTTCCAAGGGGAGGATCCTTATCTACTTGGATACATTTAAACCTGGCTGCTTGCCCAACCTGTATTGTAGCATCACTGTGCTGTTTGCATGTTAAGAAGAGTAAACACAGTCAGCATCGCAAAGGAAAAGAGAAAACGATTGGATGCCGTAATCTCCCTGGGCTCAAATGTTCTGCCTTAGTACCATTGTGTGGCTCTTGCCACAGCCCTGCCCTGTTCTTCAGAAAGTGGGTGTTGCTTGTTTAGCAGAACAGGAAAAACTGAGCAGCCTTTTGCCTCCGGCTTGTACTTGTTGGAACAGCTGGGCTTTGATGCATTCCTTTGCCTGTTGTCAGACTCCAGGCTTTAGATCAATGAGGGGAGAAAAGAGGTAAGCGTTTTCCCACTGGTCTCACGTTGCCACTAGGGTTTTTTTCCACTAGTGCGAGAAGGAGTCTCACAGGGTGGAGTTGCCAGATCTCAGGGCCATGCCTGGGCACTCAGGGCCTGGACTCTTCTTTTTGGCTAAAACGATTCCAGAACCTGAGATTTCACAGCAAAAAAAAAAAAAAAAATTAAGTCCTGAAAGTTGCAGCCAGCTTTTGTTTGAATAGCTGAGCCATAGATTTGCAAACAACCGTTTCCTCTTGCCCAGAGCTGAGCCCAGATCTCCCAAAAAGGAGAATTTGGACTCCAGTCTCCTGAGATAATTCATGAAAACTGGAGGGTCAGGGCCAGACCCCGACATCTGGCAACCCTCCATTACAAGGGGTCGTCCGTATGCGCTTTATCACACAAGGCAGGTAGAAACCACAATTCCAGCAGGATAAAAGGGTCTTCAGCTTGGATTTCTCCCATGAAGTCATTCCAGTTTATTGTTCTCCTGGGAGGACAGTGTTTGGAAGGTGTTCCTTTATATAGGATGCTATTAATGGATTTTTGTGTGTGTGCCTTTGTAAAAGGCTTTCCAAAAGGTCTCACACCTAGAGAACAACAGAAGAGGAAGGAGTAAGTCCCAACCAAAGGTACTGTTAGCCTGTTGTAATTGTGATTTACCTGCTTGATGTCACAAAGTCCGAAGTCTCAGGTTTTGGCTGTGAAATCTCAGATTCTGGAATAGTTTTGACCTGGCAGGCCTACATGTTTCTTGAGAAGGTGCCTCTCTTTTGAAAAAAAGAGTTTCTCCCCTGATAGACTTTTTTTTTTATTTTGAAAATAAGGAGGTAAAATGATAAGCACTGGTTTTGAATACTAGATTGGGTTGTTTATTAGAAGGGGCATAATATCCAGTTTATAAAGAGCATGGTGGGATGGCAGGATATATGTGCTTAACCACAGAAAAGATAGTTGGAAGTGCTTTTAGATAGATTTGTAGTTTATGTATTGGTAGGTTTGTTTTCTTTTTGTTTGGTGAATTTCTTTGTTACTGTATATGTGTTTGGATTTCAGTTGTTAGTATTTAGTCAGTTAGTAATTGTTACTCTTAGTTATTTTGTTTTTAGTTTGTCAGTAGTTATTAACTGCTTTTTATAGGAGTTTTTGGTGTAATTTTAAAAGATGTAATCTTTACTAAAATATATATTTTAAAAAATGAAAAAGGAGAGCTGCTTCTGAAGGTAAATTCAAAGAAACAGGGCTGGTCTGAGTTCTGAGGGGAATCCCATGCTTTTTTCTAGTGATATTCTGTGGAAGCCGTGACTGCCAGGCCATTTCCGCACTAGCCCGTTATAGTGCTATTATTCCGCTTTCAACATCCTATGGAATCCTAGGGTTTGCAAAGGCCCCTCCCTAAACTGCAAACCCCAGGATTCCATTGGATGCCGAAAGTGGAATAATAGCACTATAACAGGCTGGTGCGGAACTGGCACCGGTCAGAAGTGGTACTTCCTAGAAGGACAGGCGGTCTCGCCCAGGGAACCAGCTGCACATCTCAGAATGACTTACTGAGAAACATTTCCCACCCCCTCCAGACACATGACCGCAAGCAAGAACAGACATGGGGACGGTAAAAAGCAAGATGAAGTTGGGGGATCTCCTAGGCAGAAGGGAAACGATGGAGGATTTAAAACTGCTTCCGGATGAACTGCTGGAGCAAATCCTGAGCTGGGTGCCAAGCCGGACCCTGGTGACGCACTGCCGCTTGGTGTGCCGCAAGTGGAGAGACCTCATTGATAGGCCCACCGTGTGGAAGCTCCAGTGTGAGCGGGACCCCTCTAAAAGGGCAATCCTGGAAGCGGCCAAGCGCTGTCCCCAGATGGATTGGGGCCGAGCATGTGTCATGCAACCCTTTGGAAGGAATCTGATCAAGAACCCCTGTGGAAGAGGTGAGGCAGCTGGAACGGCTGGGTGGGAGAGAGTGGGCATTACCAGCTTTTTAGCCCAAGTGGCCATAGCGCTCCACAAGCAAACATTTAGGTTGTTATCTGGACTTTCAGACTCTCTAGCCTCTGAGACGTCATGGTGTCAAGGTAGCGAAGACTAATAACCTTGGCAGAGCAGAAGCTGAACAATAACCAGTCCTATACTGACCCCATAGGGTTTGGCAGAGAAAAATAATGAGCTTCATCTTTTCTGTAAAATATATAAAAATAGCTTTACTTGTAGAATACAAGTAGCCCAAGATGGGATGGAGTTCCACAAGCAAACATTAGGTGGTCTCCTGGACTTTCAGGCTCCCTGCCCTCTGAGACATCGTGGTAGCAAGGTCATACGATTCCAGAACTGAAACACCTGCATTTGGCTGCTAATTTCTTTCCAGCCCCAGTCTACAATACTGGGTTATATTTTTCTTGGGATTTTGTTGTTGTCTCGGCCCCCACTTCCTTTGACTTAGAGAGACCACCAGCATCAGGAGTTGTACATTCCTGGCACTCTGACTCTTCGTCTGAATCTTCTGATTTATGCGTTATGCCATAAAAGGTCATCGCTATGTCTCTGGTTTTGGCCCTAAAATCTCAGGGACTGGTTTAGTCCTCACCTGGCAGCCCTGAGGTCAGTAAAATACACTGTAATTGTGGTGGACAGGCCATAAATGAGTCAGAAGTACTTGGATTTAAGTCAGCCTTTGCTTTGTGCCTGAATGTACTCTTTCACTATGTGCCACCTTTCCTGACGGCCTTTGTTTTGTGTCCATAGAGAAGCTCCAGCACTGGGAGGTCCAACATGGAGGTAATGGGTGGAAAGTGGAAGGCAATAGGGAGCCTGTGGAGGGAGCTGAGGCCCAGACCTGCTTTGCGTCTTCATATGGGTGAGTGAGTTGGGCAAGCCTGCTCCGTATGGTTCATAATCATCTTAATTTCCCTGTTGCTTGAGAAGTCATGCTGAGTTTTGGCTTACAGCAGCCACTTGATTTGCCCTTGAACACGGAAGGTGTTTCTTTTTCCTAAACTGATACTATAGAATGGTGATATCAACATGTTGTTTTTGCTGGGAAATGTGAGAGGTAGTGCTGGATCTCTCCAGCAGAGTAGTCAAATTGGCAAGGCAGAAGCTGAACAGTAGCCAGTCCCATACTTACCCCTATAGGGTCTAGCAGAGAAAAATAATAAGTTTAGTATTCTTTGTGAAATATATAAAAGTAACTTGTAGAACCTGCATGGTGTAGTGGTTTGATCATTGGACTATGAGTCTGGAAACCAGGGTTCAAATCTCTGCTCAGCCATGGAAACCCATCGAGTGACCTTGGCTAAGGCACACTCTCTCAGCCTCAGAGGAAGCTGAAGGCAAACCCCTTCTAAATCTTGCCAAGAAATCCCCACGATAGCTTCGTCTTAGAATCACTGCAAGCTGAAAACAATAACAACAAAACTATACTTACAAACACTTGGTCATAAGCAAACATTTTGTGTCTGCATTTTGGAGCGATGCAGGAAGAGCGTGGGTGTGATAAAGCAAACGAAAAGGAAATCTGCAAACACAGACGCAAAAGCAAACGAAAAGGAAATCTGCAAATACACACACAAAAGGAACCAAGTGTGTCTAGACATGCAAAGTGTGCTAACTGTTAATGGGTTTTTGCCCTCCTTCCCCAAAGGTGGTGCGAAAAATCTCAGGTGATTGATTTGCTGAAGGAAGGCTTGTGGGAAGAACTCTTGGACACCCACCAACCTGATATCTTGGTTTCTGACTGGTGAGTCTACTGGTTTTTAATTCCGTCCTCTTATCAATTTGGACAGTCCATTTAAAAGAAAAATACCCAGAGAACAAGAGTCAGGCTTGTAAGTAGCTACATGGTTGGTCACCAGTGGTGAACACAAATGATCTCGAGCCAGTGAGCCGGGACTCTTTGCAAAGCTAATGTTTTCCACCCTTTGAATCTCCATCGGAGAAAAAGAAAAGATGAGTGTTGTTGCGTGGGCAGTTAGAAGACCCTAGGACCAGTAACCTTGGTGAACATGTTTAGAAGATGGAGAAATGTCCCATCTAAGAGGAACCCGTGAAGCCCTATGAGGAGCAGCGTAAGGAGCTGGGTTTGTTTAACCTGGAGAAGGTTAAGAGGTGACATGATACCTGTGTTTAAATATTTGAAGGGATGTTATAGGGAGGATGGAGCACGCTTCCTTTCTGTGGCTTCTGAGGCGAGAACATGAGAAATGGCTCCAAAGTACTGGAAAAGAGATTCCATCTAACCATTAGGAAGAGCTTCCTGATGGTAAGAGCAATCCAACAGTGGAATACAGTGGAGTGTGATGATGTCTCCTTTTTTGGAGGTGTTTAAACAGAGGCTGGTATGGCCATCTCTATGAGTGGTTTGTGTTCTTCCTGCGTGGCAGAACGGGATTGGACTGGATGGCTCTTGGGGTTTCCTCCAATTCTAGGATTCTTTGAAAAGTGTGCCCAAAGAGCAACCAACATGTTGCTTCCATGCTGGTTTCAGTGTCTCCCCCTTTTCCTACCTTACCAAGCATCATTGGGCCTTTCCACACTACACTGTTATAGTGCTATTATTCCACTTTCAACCTCCTATGGAATCCTGGGGTTTGCAGTTTAGGGGGGGCATTGAGAATTCTCAGCCAGGGAGCTCTTGGAGCTCAGGAAACTACAAACCTCAGAATTCCACAGGAGGTTAAAAGTGGACTAATAGCACTGTAACAGTGTAGTGCGGAAAGTCCCGTTGTCTTTTCTAATGCCTTGTCCCTTCTCGTGTCTTAACTGAGTGTGAAATGTTCAGCAACTGTAGAATTAGATATTCTAATGCCTTCAGAAAAGTTCTGTCTTTCTGAAGCCTAGGAGGTCTTTGCCTTTCTGTCTCAACTGCAGCCCAAGATCTCCTTTGTCTTCCATAGGTGGGGTGCTCGTGAGGACTGTGGATGCGTTTACAAAATCGAAGTCCACCTCCTGGCGTTTGACCGGACTTCTGCCATTGCCAGTTTCTCAGCTGAGCCGGATGCCATCCCACAGTGGAACGACGCTAAATATCAGCAGGTCCTCTTTGCTAGCACAGTCACCAAGATCTGTTTCTCTCTTCTTCGGTGCCCGGATTCCCAAAGAGTGCCCAGGAACTAGTGATTTAAAGGGAGGTTGCAGCAAAGAAACAGCCACTGCCCGGAGGTTAAACGCTGCTGTAGGCAGCAGGGTAAATCTAAATATAGGCTAATGATAAACCTGGAAAAGTGGCCTAGTTTTCTCCGTGATTCCAAGACTATAGTCAAGAATGTAACCACGGTCAAAAACAGTGGAGGGAAAGAAGGAGAAGGAGCCAGTTTAGTAAGAAATGGTCTGGAAGCTAGGAGTCAGGACCAGGGGAGATTTAATAGTCCGCTGGGCCACTGAGTCAATAGAAAGGCCAGAATGGGAGGTTTAAATTTCCCAGCCTTCCAGAGTCCCAGCCCAAATGAACCGCAAGCATTTAGACCAAACCTGAAGGCAAGCCCACCTGGGTCTCTGGTTCCAGTGCTGAGCAATGACAGAAAAGAGATCTCTGATGTCCAGTTGTCTATAGCATTATGAATTCTGAATGTTTAATGGCCAGCTTCCTTCACTGTCCCTCCCCTCTGTGCTAGCTGGAGATACCTGTGTGGATTGAAAACTTTTCCAGAAACCCCAGCAAATAGTCAGCAAGGCTTTCTGTAGTGAGAGATCTCGCTTCTTTGCAATAGTTTGCGACAGTTTGCTCTCAGTTAGCTAAGCTTCCACCCTCCACATCATCCAAGGGCGACCTCTAAGACTAAGATTTTGGCTTAGAAATCTCAGGAACTGGGACCATTCTGACTTGGCAACCCTAGTCCAAAGCCTGATTTTGCTGCCACTGTTCATTCCTTTCTCTCTGCAGATATCCCACGTATTCCAAAACTACGGCCCAGGAGTTCGCTACGTGTGTTTCATGCACTCAGGGAGAGACACACAGTTCTGGGCAGGGCATTACGGAGCTCGAGTCACAAATTCAACCGTCATGGTCAGTTTCACCTCAGCACCTCTGTGATCTTTGGGATGAGGCTTTCAATCCGTCCAGCTCCTCTACCTTCACAGAATCAGTTCTTCCGATGGCAAAATGTTCCAGAAGAGGAATATCCAATTTTATCAAGGGCATCATATTTCCAAAGTGATGGTAGCATCATGATGATCTTGCATGGAGTTTTCCTTTAAGGCTCCCTTGGGAACAGCTGAAAAAAATGAACACTGGAAGAGAATTTTGTGTATAAAATCCTAGAGTTGGAAGAGACCCCAAGGGTCATCCAGTCCAACCCCATTCTGCCATGCAGGAAGACACAAGCAAACGGCCATCCAGCATCTCTTTAAAAACCTCCAAAGAAGGAAACTCACCACATTCCATGGCAGCATATTCCACTCTGGAACTGCTCTAACTATCAGGAAATTCTTCCTCATGTTGAGATGGAATCTGATCTCCTGTAGTTTGAATCCATTGCTCCATGTCCTAGCGTTTGGACCAACTGAAAACACGTTTGCTCCATCTTTGATATGACATCCTTTCAAATATTTAAACATGGCTATCTTAACCTTCTCTTCTCCAGGCTAAACATACCTGACTCCCTAAGCTGCTTCTCATAGGGCTTCATGGTTTCTAGTTCTTGGACTGTTTTGGTCACTCTCCTCTGGACGTGTTCCAGCTTATCAATATCCTCCTTGAATTGTGGTGCCCAGAACTGGACACAGAATTTTCCCAGGTGTGGTCTGACCAAAATAGACTAGGGTGGTACTCGACCTAGACGCTGTACTCGCATTGATGCAGCCTGGAAGTAATGCTGGGGTATTGCGCTTGTCATGAATACTGGTGACCTCCTACATCACAGTCTAAAGTTCGTGACATTGCAGATCCACAGCTGTGTTGCAGAAAAGCCAACCCTGCTGATGACCTGTGAAGGTGCCCATCTGGGCACTGGCAAAAACAGTACTCCGGTGATGATCAAGAGCTTCTGGTCCACAGCAGGCACTTCTGGGTGCATTGGGCGTTCCTACTGTACTCCGTCCCAACTTGGTGTCTGGATGCACATTGAGAAGGGGCTCCTTGATGCAGAAGGCTGCCCATTGCCCATTGGTTTATGGCGCATCATTTGCTCCACCGGCTGCCACCGCGCAAGAGATGCCCTTGCTTTGTTATGTCACAGCAGCCGCTAAGTGAAAATGAACACTGCAAAACTGCGCGATTCAGTTTTGCACATATGGTGAAGCCTTGATGAAGACTTACGTCCCAGTGGCAGGCAGTGTTTTCTTCTACTACAATAAAGTCCTTAATATTTATACCGGCTTTGCGTCTTGGAAATAGCAACAGCTTGTGGGAAACAATTCCAAAGTACGGAGAACCCCAATATTATTTGTGCTTGTATAAAAATATCTCTAGGGTTTTTTTTTAAAAACGTGAATTCAATTAATTCAATTAATTATTCAATTAATTAATTAATTCTTAAGGTAATTTTGGAGTGTGAAACAACTGGTGCTGTTGCTCCTTCTTACTGGTGGGAGAGGGAGATGAGGGTTTTTGACTTCTAGCCAAGCCTGCCCTCTGGTTCCCACTTCCTTTCTCACTGTATTTGGAAGCAAAATCCCAACAGGCATCACTGGCTCCAAATACCAGGAAGGCCTGGTTCTTCTTAAAAGCTCTGTTTTCATCCAGGAAGTGGGCCGGATTGAACTTCTTGGGGGTCTCGAAGCTTCAGGGGTGCTGCGGGGCAGTGCTGAAGAAGGGGAAGACTGCGGTGCCCTGGAGGGGGACGGAGGGAAATCCCAAAGGCATCAGTTGGGGAGACTGGTCCAGACGGGGTCTTGCCTCTTTTTCCACTTGTGTTCTCACTTAGGCACCCTACCCACTTTTCTTTCTTTTGGACGCGACATGGGTTGGGAAGAGGCAGTGTGATGGGCAAAGGTCTCTTTCTTTCTTTTCCAAATATTGTTATTTTTTTTTATACAATCTGGTTTACAATCAAAATAATGGATTCAGAAAAAAAGTGGAGAGAAGAAAAGAAAAAAAACCTAAAATTGAGTTAAAAATACAATACTAAATACACCACATGGGCTTGGTCAAGTCACACTCTCTCAGCCTCAGAGGAGGGCAAAAGCAACTCCTCTCTAAACAAATCTCGCTAAAAAGCCCCAGTGAAAGCTTTTCCTTATGGTTGCGGTAAGTCAGAAATGACTTACGGGCACACAACGACAGTAAAGTGAGCAGAAGGGCAAATCTTCTGGGAAGGAGGGAGATAAGTGACCAAGTGTGAGAGGAACCTGTTTGCAAAATCATCCCACTGCGGAGAAATCAGGCTGTGTCTGCAGGACGGAAAAGGAGGACATTCCTCCCCAGTACGAATTCTGCCCCCCCATGGCATTTGTCTTTGGCCCCGAAATTGCTAGCGTTGCCATAACATTAAACTTCAATATTTAGAAGTAGAGTTTAGGCACCAAAAGAAAAGGGTCAAGCAAAGTGAGCCAGAGGCCAGAAACACAGCAAATAGTACAAGAGTTCCCCAAGCTTCCAGCATTTCACAAGTGAAAACAGGCACACCTGTGCCCAAGCGACCTCAGAGTGCAATCGAGATTGCAAAAGCTCTTAATGAGAAAGGGGTGCAGAAGCTATGAGAGGCTGCAGCAGTTGGCTTTTGCCTGAGCCTCTTGGGCAGGGCAGGATTCCACCTCCTATTCCTCTCCCCTCCAGGCTGGACTTATGAAATGCAAATGACTTCTGCACTTGGAACTTAGTCTTACAGCAGTAGAAGTAAACTGAGGAGGGAAGAGAAACTGGGATGCTTTAAGAGGAGCTGAGAGAGTGGGATGATGACAGACACTTAATCTAGAACAGTGCTTCCCAGCCTTTTTTTTCACTTGCCTACCCCTTAAATGATACATGCACAGCCCTTTGTCACCATGTCCTTTCTCTGAAGGAGAGAAAAGCCCCGTCAGAAAGTTTCTGTGAGTAATAAGGAGATGTCCCCAGACCAGTGGAAGGAAAGGCAGGGTGACAGGCCAGTCCCCCTTCCCGGGCCTCTCCACCCGATTGTGCCCCATTGCCCCATCTCCTGTGGTCTCAGGATCCAGTTTACTCCCAGCCGAAGGTATGAGGAGGAGAGACTGGTGCTGCACATCTCTCCTTCAGACAAATTTGGGTGGAAATGGATGTCTCCGCTTGTGGGGGGCACTCGTGGAAAGGGACACAAGGAGAAGGGAGAGAAGAGTGCATGCGCACCAGGCTCGAGAAGCAATCTAGTGCGGGAAGAGCTGGGGTTGTGGTGACTTGGATGGAATGCTGTGCGTAGATATGCATGTGAGAAAGGCTCTTTTTAGAAGTTTGTCACTCAACAGCAGCCAGATGGCCAGCTAGTGTGTTACTCTTCCCTTTAGCTCTGTAATTCCCCCCATCCCTTAAAGTCCTGGGTCAGGAGTGCCAATTTTTTTCACGTACCCTTAAGTGTCCTTGTTCATCTCCCTGGGGCTACACATAACCCCAGGTTGGGATCCGCTGATCTGATGCATTCCTGCCGAATTGAGACGGTTGCAGGGTACAGAGTTCTTGCTGTGGTGAATTTGCAGTGTCTCTGTCTCTGCAGTGATAGAAATTTTGGCACTGTGGGAAAAATTAATGGGGAGGGGGAGACTTCTTATTTGGCGAGCAATGCCTTCAATGCCTTCCTGCTCTGGAGAAGTCCCCTGCTCTTCAAGAGTCCTTTGTCATCCCAATAATTATCGCCTTGTATTTTCGCTGTAGCTCCTCAGTTGTTTTTCAGCGTGTAGAAAAATCTGTTTTCATGAAAAGGAAACTGGAGTCCAGTATCCAGAAGCGCAAGGCAGTGTTTCTTTGTTTCTTCTTTCTCTAAAGCATGTGGTTTCTTGTTGTGTGTCCAAAGCCTGATTCAGCTGCTCTTCATTCCTTTCTCTTTCCCTCTGCAGGTATCCCACATGTTCCAAAAATATGGCCCCGGGGTTCACTATGTGCTTTTCAAGCACTTGGGGAAAGACCCCCTACGGTGGAAAGGGCACTATGGCGCTCGAGTCACCAATTCAACCATCAGGGTCAATTTCCCCTCGGAGCGTCTGTGACCTTTGGGGTGGGAATTTCATTCCTGCCAACTCCTCCACCGTCAACAGAATCAGTTCTTCTGATGGCAAAATATCCCAAAGGAGGAATGCCCAATAAGGAGTATTCCTTTTCCTCACTTTTAATGATAAGAAACTAACCAAATTGCATAATATCAATCCCTCCTAAATACAGCTGTAAATCTCTTACATGTTATGGAATATCATTAAATCCATTCTATCTTTAAACTTCCTTTTACCTCTTTTGCTTCCACTGCAATATAATATTTCTCAAGTGAGCATCATGAGATTTCGTGTGGAGTTTCCCCGTTTTGCTTTTTGATACAGCAGAGAATAAGGAGCACTGGAAGAGCATTTTGCAAGTAAAATGAGTGGCAAGTAACATTGGGATTTTTGCTGGGCCTAAATACGCTTGTTCTGGATGACGGCTGAGGTCCTCCGTCACAGTCTACATTTTGTAATTGTATGAATCTGCAGCTACATTGCAGAAAGGCCACAATAACTCCGTTAGTGACTTGCAAAGATGCACACCTGGTCATTCACAAGAGTGCTGCAGTCCATGTCAGGAACTTTAGATGCATGTTGTACACTCCTGTTGAGCTTCTTCACAAACTAGCCAGTGTCCGGATTCACATCAGGGAGCACCCCAATAGGCACGGGTGCCAATTGCACATTGGTTTGTGGCCCTCACACACTCCGCTGGGTGCCACTGTGCAACAGATGCCCCCACCTGGGGACCTCACAGCCCTTGGGGGTGTCCTGGACTGGCCTAAAGAAGCCTGAGGTCTTGCAGCAGGATCCTTCGTGACTGGCCGGTTGTTGTCACCCCTGCATCTTCTTGTCCTCTTCTTTTTGCTGTTGGTTTGCCACACTTTCTTGGATCTGCTTCTTTGGGGGTCTTTCAAAGAGCTTTTAAAACTGGGGAATAGTTTGCTGAGGTTTTTTTAAAGAGCAAACAAATGATCTCTATTTTTTTAAAACTTCTTTTTGTAAGACTTATAGTGCGATAACGCAAAATGCCATTTCAGTGATACTGGTGTGCTATAATACTATAACTCTAGGAAAGAAAGAAAGAAAGAAAGAAAGAAAGAAAGAAAGAAAGAAAGAAAGAAAGAAAGAAAGAAAGAAAGAGAAACTGTAGTAGACTTTTTATTGTTGTTCTGATACGAGTGTCTCCAGATGAGAGAAAAAAGTCTCTGAAAGTCCCAGATTTTGTTCCAGTACAAATAGATTGTATGTCACAGATCTACATGATATTTTCTTCTTCCCAAAGTATTTCCTGGGACCTTCTGGACTTTTCCTTCCTGCTCCCCACATTGGTTTAAAGTGACACCGTCCTTTTCAAGTCCACGTTGCGTCACCTGTGTTGGTTTGCAGGTTTAGCTGAGAAGGCGTGCCAAGTGGGAACGCAGACAGTTGAGAGATGGATGTTGCGAAAAGGGTGGAGGCCATTTCTATTAATGGTTAATAGGAGCCTGGTATTAGTGGCCAATCATGTGCTGAAGAGATGGAGGCCGTTTCCGCACTAGGCTGTTATACTGTTGTTATTCCACTTCCAACATCCTAGGGAATCCTGGGGTTTGCAGTTTAGACCCCAGGATTCCATAGGATGTTGAAAGTGGAATAACAGCACTATAACAGCCTAGTGCGGAAATGGCCGGAGTATAACTTGGAGCTCATGTCATGATGCCCCAGTTGCCCTGTGCCGTCTTGTTACAGAATTGCAGGTTGCACAACCGAATGCACATTACACAACAGGCATCCCTTATGATCCTCAGGATGTCCCAGACCTAGAAGGTGATAACACTGGTGTGCATCCAGCTATATATATACCTTCCAGTTGTCCCAGTTTGAAAAAAAAACAATCCTGTTTAATTCTTTCCCATCCCACTTTGTCAGCTGCTTTTAAAATGTCCTAGTTTCTCTGTAAGAGAGTAGCAAAAATTCCTACAAAAATACACTCTAAAAGCAGATTCTGAATATAACCAGAACAGGTGGTCATTGCACCAGTAAATTAGCTTTGTCCTTGTCCTGTGGCTGCACTGACCAGTTTCTTAGTTATAGGGATGGAAATCTCAAAGACTCGAGTCAATAGAATCAATTCTCTTTTTGCTACTCTGGCAAAATCTGGCTGCCTTTCCAAATCTTAGCCTTCTCGTGTTCTCTTGACTGTAGTCTCCATTTTGAATGATGGCTGAGCCGAGATATACAAAACCTTTAACTGTTTTGAAGGCTTCACTGCCCACTTTAAAGTCACGTTAAGTCCTCTGCGGTCATTATTTTTGTCTTCGTAATATCCAGCTGTGCCTGGCTTTTGCACTTTCTTCCTGAGCTTTCCTCAATAGTCACTCGAGGTCTTTGCTAAGTTACATCTGCATATCTAAAACTGTTGGTATGCCTTTCCCCATTTTTCATATCTCCTTCCCCTGGGTTTAACCCAGCTTTCCTTACAATGTGTTTCTCCCTGAAAATTAGAGATAAGGTGGTAAAATGCAGCCTTGCCTAAATCCTTTGCCAGTGGGGAAACCGTTCTGTTTCTTCGTATTCTACCCTGACAGCAGCCACTCGTCCAGAGCAAAAGTTACACATCCAGACAATCAGATATTGTGGCACACCCATTTCTCTTACAGTGATCTATAAATTTATCTGAGTTAAATATCCCTCTCTCCAAAAAACATGAATGGGACCTTAAATAGTTAAATATCCTCTCCTGAAAAAAAAACCTGTGCGCAGGCCTATCCTCATGACTTTAAACTGTGGATTTTAACAATGAATTTTAAATATGCATTGTCTGATTTTAGATATTTGTATTATTTTTTTCTTTTTATGTTGACATGCATTTTAACTACTGTTTTAATGTTCTGTTTTTAACTAACATATGTTACATGTTAATCTGCTGTTATCCTCCACCTTGATCCATGGGTAGAGGTGAGAGGGGATATTCCCACCAGGTTTTTTAATGTTATGATTAAATCAGGTGGTAGATCCCTTTGTAATTTGGCGCACAGTGCCCTTGGAGACAACTTCACACCAAGAAAAGTGTTGTTCCCATTGGGCTGTAGCTTCCAAATTACAAAGCGATCACCACTAGGCTGCTGAGAAACTTGAAGCACCCATTCTCTGCTGTTCGTTTAGAACAGTGTAGGCTGGCCAGTCCATGGCACCTTTGCTACCATAATAAAAATCAGGAATGGGAGGAACATCAGAGAAGGAGGTTGGGAAAAAAAGGCCGTTTTTGTATCCACGTCTACTGATAAGACTCTTTATTCATGGCAAATTGCTGAAAATTATTCACGGATCCGAGCTGTGCTTCATTTTAGCAACGCTTGTGTTTCTCAATTGGACTACATTTTACAGAGTCGTCGTCCATTTGGAGACAGAAGGTGACCTGACTTTGCAGAAATACAGACATAACACTTGCAAACACACCCGTGTTGCACCCTTGTCCCAAAGATCACGATGCTTGCTCGGCAGAGTCTCTCTAACGCGGAACCACACAGAGTTGGTAGCCCTGGGGACTTCTTCCTTGGCCGTATGTTTTTGTTGAAATGTCTGTTTCCTCTCGGTCCTGGAGGGCTTCCAAGCTGAAGTTTTGCAACACGGTTGTGAAGAATAAGAAAAGTTCCATGCGAGCTAAACTCTCTGCTGGGCAAACCCTGTCCCCTGCAGGGTCAAGAAATGAGATTGATTTACAGCCTGTTTTTACACTTTGAGAAAATTCCTTTCATTGCGATAACCAAAGAGGAGTCCTCCAAACTCAGTTCTCAACCCAATAGTAATTGTGGCTGAGATCTTACACCAAGGAGATGCAGCGTAACTTTACGCTCATAGCGTCACACCGTTTTTGCGCTAAACCATTTGTCACAGAGGTCAATGTTAAAATTGAACTAAACTATTAACCACAGCAAAATATTTTAAATTATTCACTTTGGCAGGATTTTAAAACAGTTAAAAGAGTACAGTTTAATATGATATAGTAGCTTCTTACAGCCCTTTTTCAAAAGGAATTCAGCTCTAGAAACCTGGCCAAATAAAAAAATCTTGGCTTTTCAATGGAAGGACAGCATCAAGGTGGCTATTCTAGCTTCTGCAGGGAGGGGGTTCCAAGCTCTAGGGGAAGTCACCAAAAAGGCCCTATCTTGTGTCCCCATTGACTGGACCTGTGGAAGACAGGCATCTCCTGCAGATTTTAAGGTTCAGGCAGATGCATAGAGGGAGATGTAGTCTGACAGACCTGAGACACATAGGGTTTCATAGGTCACAACCAGCACTTTGAATTGTGCCTGGAAACAGACCGGCAGCTGGGGATCTGTTGGAGCAGGGGAGTTTTCTATGCTCTGTATCAATGCCTAACCAGTGCACAATTTGTATTGACGCACCATGTGTAACCCTGCCCGAGCATGCCATCCATGCACCACATGGAATGGTGTACCATGGGCGACTTGCCATGCTCAATGAATGACGCACAGAGGTACCATATGTGTAACTCAGCTTTCTTAACCTTCAGCTGAATATGGCCATTACTTATCCACCAAAGATGCCCACCCACTTGTATAAAGGAACTTACACGTGCATAAGAGACCAGTGGGGTGCCAGCCCACTCCTCTGTTTGCACAGGCAAGGTCTTTTGCCCTCCTCTCTTCCTCCCACCCTCCACACCTTAAGAACAACAGTTATCCAGCATTAGTCCTCCAGGTACTTTGGACCTCAACTCCCCTAACCCTTTTTCCATTGGACATTCTGGCTGGGGCTTTTGGGCACTGATGTCCAACACACCTGGAGGACCAAAGGCTGCAAACTGTGGTCATAGCTCCTCTTGATTTCTAGCCAAGCCTGTCCTCTGGTTCCCACTTCTCTTCTCCCACCATTGGGAAGCAAAACCCCTAGGGCCATCACCTGCTCCAAATACCAGGAAGGCCTCGTTCGTCTTGAAGGCTCCGTTTTCATCCAGGAAGTGGGCCGGATTGAACTTCTTGGGAGTCTCGAAGCGACGGGGGTCCTGCAGGGCGGTGCTGAAGAAGGGGAAGACTGCGGTGCCCTGGAGGGGGACGGAGGGAAATCCCAAAGACATCAGTTAGGGAGACTGGTCCAGACGGGGTCTTGCCTCTTCTCCCACCTATGTTCCACCTACCCACTTTTTTTCCCTTGGATGTGACCTCGGGTGGGAAAGGGACTGTAATGAGTTGGGGGCTCTCTCTCTTCTTAAATTTTTTTTTCCCACAAACAATCTAATTCACAATCAAAGCAATGCATATTTAGAAAAAGAAAAAGCAGAAAGAAGAAAAGAAAGAAAAAAACTGAAATTAAACTGAACCACAATACTAAAGCACTAAAATAAAATACTGAACACTACTTAACTGATACATTAAATGCTAAGGCTGTTTCCTCACTACACTCTTATAGTGCTGTTATTCCACTTTCAACATCCTTGGGAGAATTTTGGGGTTTGTAGTTTCCTGAGGCCCAAGAGCTCTCTGGCTGAGAATCCTAAATGCCCCTCCCTAAATTATAAACCCCAGGAGTCCACAAGATGTTGAAAGTGGAATAACAGCACTGTGACAGTGTAGGGTGGAAATGGTCTAACTTACTGAAACATACAAGGGCTCCGAGTCCCTAAGCTAAATTATAATGAAAGAAAAAGATAAAATACATTATTCTACTATTAAAGATCCAGCTAAATAATTCTACTAGAATTACTGATAACCATTGTTGTTACTGTTGTGTGCCTTCTAGTTGTTTCTGACTTATGGTGACCCTCAGGTGAACCTACCACGGGTTTTTCTGGGGCTGAGAGTGTGTGACTCACTCAAAGTCACCTGATTGGTTTTCATAGCCGAGCAGGGAATCGAACTCTGGTCTCCATGGTTGTAGTTCAGTGCTCAGACCACTACAACATGCTTGGCTCTAAGGAATAGATAGTTTACTATATTTCGATCCTAGTGAGATAAATGTTTTCCACTGTCCACCAGTTCCTCCAAAGACAATTGGAGGTCAACCACAGTGCCAGTGGAGGCATTGGGGAAGGTAAACGATCACATCGTCTGCCGGTATCCACTGGGAGGTCTTGGGGGATGATGTCGTCACTTCGTGTCTGCTATGGGACCGTCCACCCCTCCAACCCCACGCCTACGATACTTCTTACTGTGTGTTAATGTTTTGGTTAACCCCGTAGTTCATGGCACCTTGGGAATAGTATAGCCCCGGAAGTTGATGTCATTTGTCACTGAACGCAGAAGCCCAAAGGGTACACTGTCCATAAACCTCTGGACCTCATGGATGACGGCTTTGGTGTAGGGCATCTGGCTCTGGTCTCCATACAGGGGCTCGGTTCCTCCCAATTACCCGGTCAACCTCTTCATGGATTTTCGCTGTGGGCAGGGGAGCAGAGAGAGAGATTAACCCACATACCGCCCCTGTTAACTTCAGCCATTCCTCTGCCCACCCACACTGTTTTTCTCAGAGCAAAGAAGGAATGCATGAGCTAGACATGAGGAGATCAGGTACAGGGAATGAAATGGGTACGACCTGGCTTTTGAGAGCTTTCACCTTCTACTTCTGGATACCGGAGGAGGAAAAGGAGCCCATATCTGAGGGCGATGCTGACCCCCGACATTCCTGGAAAAACCAAATTGGAGATGCAGCCCAAGAGGTTGTCTTCATGGAATTCTGAGGATGGGTTATTTCTCTCCTGATGGAAGAAAGAAGACGAGGACACAATGTGGTCAAGCCCAGAATCTATCCGTGGGCCTGCAAGATGGTTTTAACCAGGAACAAGTGGGTCAAACCAGTAGCAGATTTAGTGTATTTGGCACCCAGAGAGGATAATTTTTAACACCTCCTTCTGGCAATGTGAAACCAGCAAAACATTGAGTACAAGTGAAGTGGTTGTTGTGTGCTTTCAAGTTGTTTCCAACTTATGGTGACCCTAAGGCAAACCTATCATAGGCTTTTCTGGGGCTGAGAATGTGTGATGTGCTCAAGGTCACCTAGTGGGTTTCCATGACCAAGCAGAGAATCGAACCCGGAACTGATACAGAGTCTCTTTAGACTCGTTGCCTTGATCTTTGCAGCTTTTCTTCCCTCTTTGGCCTAAGGCACACCTGCTCCATTTTGTTGAGGAAATAGTCAATGAAGTCACGAGGGTTATTTGGATCAAGGGACTCCCGGTGCTGCTGGACTCACTGAGAGAAGAAGCTTTTGAACTCATTGAGGAACCCGGTCAGTTTGTGATGGGGCCCGGGGAGGATTCGCATCAAGCTGGGGAAAAAGGTCTTCAGCTCTGAAGGAAAGGAAGAGGTTTCTCCGTCAGAGTTTGTTCACACTCCATACTTTGCATCCCATGCTCAAAATGTCAGTTTACAACCAAGTCTCACGGGCCAGGATCAGCTTCTCCAAATGAACAACAGCCTCAAAGGAAGACATGCAAACACGAGCACACTGGGAGCTGGACAGGTTGTGAGGGCAGCAGGCTGGGATGAGAGCCAGCTGGCTCGAGCCTTTTTAAGGAAGGCAGAGGGCAGTGGACCGGTGCCAGAAACAACTTGTGTGTTTGCTGGCCCTTCTGTGTGCTACAGACTCCCTGCTTTGCTGGATTCTTTGACCCTCGGACTGTCCAACCTTGCTGCTCACTGGATTCCTGAACTCTTGGACTGACTTCTTGACTGCACTTCTGCTCAGCCGTAAACAGGCAAATTCTGCTGAACTGTTAAGCTATCTCAGTTTGTCTGCCGAAACAGCCTTCTGGTAGCTCTGCACTCCATCGCCTGGCAGCAATAAGATCAGGGCTATGAGAGCTTATAGCTATGAGAGAGCAAATTTAGAGCATTACAACCCCCTGACTGCACCCCTTGTACTATCTTTTGTCCTTAGAAATAAAAAAGACTAATCTAACATCTGGAGAATCATGCATGAAAAGGAAACCATTCCCAAGCAGAACTGAGGGAATGATCTTCTCTTAGATTACAACTCCCAGAATCTCTTTGGCTGCAGGGCTCCTAAGGTAACTCCTCCAGGCTCTGAAGTGAATGGACTAGAACTTTTTCCCCCCTCCTTGCAGGAAGTTACATGCCAAAAGAACCACAGAAGCTCCTCAGTTTTGGGCAGTTGTGTCTCTTACTTGCGCCCAAGGGGAAAACATGATCCGCAAAGATTTATCGGTCAGGGCAAGTAAAGTGACGAAGTCCTGGTCCTCGTAGTCGAACCGTTGGCCAAAAACGATCGAGCAGACAACATTGGAGATGGCGTGGGTGAGGTGCAAGGCGGGGTCAAAGGGGTGCCCTGCGGGGGAGAAAAAGGGCGGAAACGGGGGGGGGGGTATTTGAATGAGACAACCTGAAACAGCTGAGAAGTGTGATAAGCACTTTCAGTTTGGAGTTGATGCAAGAAAGGCAAAACCTTATATAAACACTTCTCTTAAAAACACTAAATGAAAAAACAGGTTGATGCACAATGTAACGTAACAGAAGAATAAAGGCATAACACATTCCATTAACATCTCCTTCTGCCAGGTGGGTTTAAGAGACCGAGGCCAGCCTAAATAAAAGGGTCTTTGGCCTTATCGGCGGCTCAGTCTTTTGCCTTTGGGAAGAAGGCCCTGAGCTTGAGAAGAGCCACTATCTGTTCTCTCTCTGCCGCTGGTGGCAGAGGCTCCAAAGGGAACAGGAGAGCAAGAGAGAAGACTCGCCTTCCGTTTTCCGCAGGGCTTCCGCCAGGAACTGGGCCTCCTCCTGGATCCGCTCCTCCACGGACCTCTTCGCCATGCCAAAGTTTCTCAGGGCGGACTGGTAGAACCGGCGAAGCTCCCTCCACCGCCTCCCATGGGACCAAGTGACTCCTGGGAACGGAGGAAGAAGATCCAGGTGAGTTTGCCCCTGGAGGACTCCCGCCTGGGTCGCGCGTTGACATACTCTCCAGCATTTCAAAGGGAAAAAGTGGGTGTAACTGGTTTTCATATTCTGATAGTTTAATTGCTTTTTAAATTTGGTGTACAGTGAATTTTTAAAAACTATGTGTGGCAGAATAGGGTTGGACTGGATGGCCCTTGGCTTCTCCTCCTCCTGTGTCTTGGGTCTCAAATGGGGGAAAAGGTAGGATGATGATGATAACGATAATGATAACGATAATGACAATGATAATGATAATAATAATACAATTTTGCATTTTTTCTTAAGAGCAAACAGAGCCTGGAAGAAACAAGCTGTTTAACTGCCTTCCATGACTTTCTAACAATGTCTGTTAACATGGATACAGTAAAATTATATTTCCGAAGCGGTGTAATGAGTGGGAAGAAGTCATCAAGAAGTATGATGAGTAGCTTTTCCTAATTACTTTTCAAGGTTTCTTTTTTTCATATCTTAAGATGTGCTTTTTAAAAAAGCAATGGGAAAGTAATAGGAAACACAGCTGATTAGGGACAATGCACTACTTTTCAAGCACTGGAAGGAAAGTAACTTCCCGAGCTTGGTGGCCAACAAAGCTCTCTTTGCTGTGTAATTTTCCACTGGCTACTCACGGTAAGCACCATCGGGGCCTTCTAACTCATGCCCCTTTGGCCTTCGTCCAAACGCTTCCGCGTTATCAACAAGGGCTTCCTTTATGGTTTCGTAACCACACAGCACTACCACTGGCTTGGGACCCAGGTAGATGGTGAATATGGGGCGGTACTGTTCCTGGAGCTGCAGGGAGACACGAGGACATCCTGGGTCAGACGGCAGGCCAACTCGCAGCCACAGTGTATAAGGCAAAGGGATGGCATCATCGAAAAGCACCGAGGAAACTAGAGACAGGTTGTCTCACATAACCTTTAACATTTTACAGATGAAAACCAGGACAGGTGTGGCCAAGAAACATCAGAGTCTGGTCAAGATGAGAGACGGAAAGGAAGTTCAAAAGTATTTTTGAAAAGCGGTCAAAACATACCTTTTTTAAGTGTTGAGAAACCTTGATGAACAGAACCTGAACTGACAAGACACTTAAGAGTTTGGGTCCTACTTTGCACAAAATTCACATACAGGTGCTTGCTGCAGAAAACAGCATTTGCTGCACAGAAAGTGATATTTCTACACAGAAACCTCCTTCTCTGCACCGAAAAATGCCATTTTCTGTGCAAAACAACCCTGAGCAAAGTTTGGCCAGAATAAGCCCAGAATTGTGAATAGTCTCTGAAAACTGCATGGTGTTCAAGATTTTTTGTTTTGTTTTCATAGTGGGAAGAAAATTGCCAGAATTACTCATGCTTCCTTCAAGATGAAATTTAGTGGAGAATTACTTTCCTAGCCAAGATGGCAAAAAGTTATGAATGAGGAAGGACGCACAAGATAGGAGAGGCTGCAGCATTTTGCCTCTGCCTGAGCCTTTTGCGAAGAGCAAGATTCTGCCCACTCCTCTCTTCCCGCAACCCCAGCTGAGTTACCTGAGTGCAAACTATTTTTGCATTTTGAATGCAAAAAGACTGAAGTAAACTGAGGACAAAAGGGGAAGCAGAGGAGAAAGAAAGAAACTGGGACATTTGAAAAGGAGATGGAAAGGTGGCATAGCAGAGAATTAACTGGGATTGTTCCTCTCAGAATAGGACAGTTGGAGAGTATGGTCACAAGATGCTCAGAAGATGGGTATTTTGTTGGTAGAAAGCCCAACCCATTTCAGGCAGCTGTTTGGAAGCTACCCTTGCATGCTATCTCAGCCAGGAATTCTGAAGTCAATTACTGGATGAAATAAAACAAAATTGCAAAGGAAGTTTGCACTCAATTAACTCAACAGGAGATGGAAACGGGAAGAAGAGAGCAAACTCATTACATACATGCTGCTTAAGACAGTAGTTTTGTGTGTCCTTTCTGGTTAGTAACGTTTGCCTCTTGTTCCTTGCGCACTAACACTTGACCACACACGGAGGTGGCTCAGCCACATGTGTCCCAGTTTCCATCTGTGAAATGCTGGAGGGGGAACAACACCTAGAATCCCCCCACCAGTCTGCTCCCAACCTGCTCCCACTTTCCCAGACCCAGCAGAGGGGATGACGATGCACAAAGACTTACACAGGTTGGAAAAGGAGCACTTTCCTTGGAGAATCCTCCCCATAAAGGGACACTCACCCTGCTGAGACACACGGAGAGGTTCCAAATATCCACTTGCAGCAAGTTGCCCAGCCAAGGCAGGGGAGTGGGTCCTGGGGGGAGGTTGCTGTCCTTGGCCGGTCTCCTCCAGAGGAGGACAAGGAAGAAGGTGAGGCAGGAGAGCAGAAGGAAGAAGGGCAATGCTCCAAAGACGGCCATTTGGGAGCTGGAGGACCGGCTGAGCGTTGCTGCTGAAACTCTAGTGGTGCAAAGGAAGAGATGGTCATCTCACGCTATAAAGCCAAGGAGATGACTCTCCCTCCCTCCCTCCCTCTCTCTCTCTCTCTCTTTCACACACACACACACACACACACACACACACATCATTTCTAGGATTACTGCACTGGTACTGTTGGGTCAGCCAGAATGCTGTGAAGGGGAAAGCCCACTTGGCATTGCCTTTGTTTGCTGACAGGTTTAGACCACAGCATATGTCCAGTGGGAAGGCAGGAGGGCCTGGAGGTAAAGGGCATGGAGACCTCACAAGAGATGGAAAAATATTACATCCGTGTTAATGCTTAATCATGCCGAGTTAACAATCCAAAATGGTAATTCAACAATAAGCACCTTGCAGCCCCAGTTTGTCTCACCTTCTTCTGTCATGCATGGTGATGGTGCAGTCTAGTAATAAATGCTCACATTTTGTGCTGATTGGTTTCCTTTAAACCTGGCTGTCAGATATTTTAAGTGCCTAGAAACATCCTAACATGGACTGGATATTTTTTGAAATATAGTTTTGAGGTGTGGTTGGTTGAATCCATGGATAAAGAAACCATGGATCTAAAGGGCCAACTATATCTGCTGTAATAGCTTTGGCTCTCTCAGCTGTGGAAGTTCGTACTAATCAGAAACAGAGCCAAGGCAAACCATTCAACTGTAAATATATATCCTGACTGGTCTCAAGAGGAGGCCCAAGGAGTCATGGAGACCATTGTGGTGATGATGTCTTCCTTGGATACACTGGTGCCTTGGCTGTGAAAGAGACCTTGAGGTTACAAGTTGGAGGGGTAAATTGGAACACCCTCTGGACCCGCTGAAAAACAGCCGGTGGTCCAGAGAGAGTGACGCCCTCTGAGGAGTTGATGCTCTGGAAAGTGCTGTCATGGATCCACTAGATTTTGCAGAAAGCAGCAGGAAGGATGATGAGCTGGAGACATCAGTGTCCCTGAAGTCTTGCTTCAGCCAAGGTGAGTTTGCTGTTGATCTTGATCTTACCCTCCACCTGTTCTCATTTTGCAGAGACAGTCCTGATTAATCCTCTGTCATCCTACTTCTCCAGCTGCTTTTAAAATTTCCCAGTTTCCCCCTCCTTCTCCCACTTTCCTCCTCTGTCCACAGGTCTGAAACAGCTGCACTATGCTCCGGAGCTCTGCAATGCCACCTTGATAGCTGGAGGAAAGAGGTTTCCTTGCAACAGGTGGGTGTCTGTCCAAAGCCATGTAGGAGAGCCCCTGTTTAGTGAAAAAGTCTCTTTGTTGAACAGAGTAGTGCTCTCACCCCAGTGGTACCCATCCAGTGACTTTGTACCCTCCAACTGTCCTAATTTGGCAGAGACAGTCCTGATTAATATTCTGTCACCAACTTTTCCAGGTGCTTTTAAAAGGTCCCAGTTTCCCTCTCCTCCTTCCATTTTCCCTTTTCAATTTACTTCGATTGCTGCAAACAGAATTCAAATGCAAAATTAGTTTGCACTCAATTAACTCAGTAATGGGGAAAGGAGAAGAGAAGGCAGGACAGAGGCTTGCCCTTCTGGGAACAGTAGGCTCAGGCAGAAGCAAACCTCGGCAGCCTCTCCTAGCCTGTGTGTTTTCTCCCTCATGGTGTAGTCATTTGAGCATTGGATCATGACCTTGGAGACCACGGTTTGATTCCCTACTTGGCCATGGAAACGCACTGGGTGATGTTAGGTGCAATGCACACTCTCAGACCCCTGAAAATGCCATGATAGGTTTGCCTTAGGGTGGCCATGTCAGAAGTGACTTGAAGGCATACAACAACACAAGAAAATTTTAGCATCTTGATCACACTGCGATGTGGCTTGGCCATACATGTCCCAGTTTTCATCTGTGAGCTGCTGGAGGGTATGTGACTCCACGGCCAATGCAGTGCTCTCTGTCCTTCTCACAGGGCCCTGCTAGCCTCCATCAGCCCTTACTTCCAGGCTGTGTTCTCCGGCAGCTTCAAGGAATCCAGGGATGGGGAAGTTCTCCTGAAAGACATGGATCCCTCCATCCTCCAGAACCTGCTCACCTACCTCTACTCAGGAGAGCTGACCATCAATTCTGAGATTGCTGAAGATCTCTTCACGGTAGCCAGCCGACTCCAGCTCATGCCCGCCCTGAGGCTCATCAGCAGGTAGCACCAGCGGCCTGCCGCCTCTAACATCTATCCCCACCTTCTGCTGGAAAAGGCCTAGAAATAAATGGCTTCCCCACGGAGTGCCAGCCACCATCTTTCTTTCCGGTGACGTGCTTTCTCTCCATTGATCCCTGGCAGATATCTCATAGAGAGGATCTCCAAGGAGAATGGACTTCACCTTTACACGCTGGCTCGGGATCACAACAACCTCACCCTGCTGCACAGCACATTGCGCTACTTGGGCCTCCACTTTCATTCTGTCCTGGAACACCAGGACTTCTTGTATCTTGACCTTGGGGGTTTGATTGGCATCGTCTCTTCTGACCAGCTCACCGTGAGCTCAGAAATGGAGGTCTTCCAAGCTGTGCAGCGCTGGGTTAACGCTGCATCTGCCCAGTGCCTGGAGGCACTTGGGTCGCTGCTGGAACACCTACGGTTCCCCCTGCTGACCGCTGAGGAAATGGCAAAAATCCAGGCAGATTTGGTCACACTTGACCAGCACATGGAGTTGGAGTGGAAAGACCTGGACGGAGCTGGGAGGCTGCAACTGAGTGGAGGCCTCCGCCAGGGAATGTTCCAGGAACAGATTGTGTGCATCAAAGTCCCTCGGCTGAGAGACATCCTCATCGTCAATGAGAATATGGACTGCTACCTGGAGTGCTTGGATCCCTCCATGAGTTCGAGGACAAAGCTACCGCCTTTAGAGCTGGTGGCGCTCCCTGGCTGTTCTGTCCTGGAGCACAGGTTGTACATCTCAGGAGGGAAACACCCGGACGGTTCCTACTCCTGCACCCTGAATGAGTACAACTCCCTCACTGACCGCTGGATCCAGCTCCCGGCCATGTCGACCCCCCGCTCCGTCCACATGTTCCTAACTTGCAAGAAAAAGCTGTTTGCCCTGAGCGGCTGGAACGACACAGGCCCCCTGGCCTCTGCAGAGAGCTTCGACGTGGACCAGCAAGTGTGGGCCCCCATTGCCAGCCTGCCCATTGTTCTGCGTTTCTCTGCCTCTGCCCCTTTCAGGAACAAGCTGTATCTGATTGGCGGGGACGCCGATTCCGATGAGGTGGCTTACCAGGGCGTTCTTATCTATGACATCTCCTCGGATACCTGGGCACAAGTGCCTCTAGAATTCAGTCTCCACGGTGCATCTGCCGTCACCATGGAGACCGGGATCTGTGTCATCGGGGGCTTCTTTTCCAAAAAGCCGGCACATCCCTACCGAAACAGGAGGTTCAGCCAGCTTCTCCCTTGTACCCCCAAATGCTTCTTCATGCACGAGACTGGAGTGGTGAGCAAGGAAATCACGATCCCCCCTCTGCCCCTCCCCCTGGCTTTTGCAGGGGCCACTTGCTTCCAGGGCAGAGTTTACGTGATGGGAGGCGTGTGTACATCCAGAACCCACGATGCGATTTACCACTGGGGGCCCGGAGAAGCAGCCTGGACCCAGTATCCAGAGAGCCTCACCAGCCAGGGGACTATTATGCGGAGGGTGCTGAAGTGCGTGATCCTGAAGGTGCCAACGCCAAACCTGAGAGCTCTGATTCAAGATGCTTCTGTCAGCCGGGTGGCTGTCGGGCTGAAGGTTTCCTTCAGAGGGGGAGAGGAGGATAATCCCCCCAGCCCCCCAGGTCAGGTTCCTTGACTTCAGTGGATGCGGGAACGCCATGAGAGATGCAGAAATTCCCCAAATGGAAGGTGTATTTTCATCCAGACTCCCTTAGTAGTCAACCCATTAAAAACATACGACATCTCTCCCTCTTGCTCAGCCGCAGTCTCGCATTCCTCAAGAATATTTTGCACAAGTTCAGGCCTCAAGCTCCAACAAACCATTCCCCCAAATGTGATGAATTAAGGACAGTCTCCGGTGAAGAGGTATTTCCTATGGAGGAGGAGAGGGCACTGGAATGGTTCCAGGCATACCCTCCAACTGTCCCAGTTTGCTGGGGGCAGTCCTGATTAATCCTCTGCCATCCCACTTTTTCAGTTGCTTTTAAAATATCCCGGTTTCTCTCTCCTCCTCCCACTTTCCCCTTTGTCCTTGGCTTACTTCAATTGCTGCAAACTGAGCTCAAAGTGCAAAAGTCGTTTGTACTTAATTTGGTATAGTGATTTGAGCATTGGATTATGACCTTGGGGACCGTAGTTTGATTCCCCGCATGGCCATGGAAACCCACTGGGTGACCTTGGGCAAGTCGCACACTCTCAGCCCCAGAAAACCCTGTAAAATAGGTTCACCATACGCTCCAATCCTAACAACTGCACAATGTAGCAGTTAGGATGCACCTGCCAGAAGATATAATGAATAGCCTGTGTGCAAGGCAGGTGCTGGCTTGCAAGTGCAAAAGGCCAGGGGTTACAATTTGGCCCGCGATGATGCAGTTTCAGTAATGTTGATGTAGATTTTGAATTCTGGAAGAAGGAAGACTGCAGCCTCCTGAACAGGGAAGCACTACAGCAGCCTAGTTAAGATGGAGGCAAGTTGTCTTTAATCATTCATGCCAATTAAATATTTATTGCCTCCCCATCTGACATGCCCGCAGGCATATTTTTCAGATCTAGATCTAGATCAAGAGATATAGAAATACACAGACACACACATGTATATATGCAAAATTACAATAAAAGCTACACTCTACTCACTACAAACAGAACGAAAAATACAACACAGTATATAATTATAAAAAGATAAAAAGCATAAAAAGACATAAAATACACAACAACAAAAGACTATGGAAACTTTAATCTACCACCTACAACAACTCCAGTAAATATTAGTGGACTTCCCACCCCAGGGGAATAGAATAATATGAAACTCCATCAAGCTTTCGTTAAAGCTTAAAACAGTTTATTTTAGTACATGAGTGGTAGACCAGCAATGAAAACCAGGCTCTGTGGGCCACGTTTCAGAGCAAGGAACTGGCAAAACGACCTCTGGATATTCCTTGCCTGAGAAAACTCTATGAAACTATGAGGTTGCCGTAAATCCGTGGCGGAGCAGGGAATCGAATCCTGGGCTCCAGGATTGTGGTCCAGTGCTCCAACCACTCAGCCACAGGAACCCATTGGGTGATCTCGGGTGTGTCACACACTCTTAGCCCCAGAAAACCCTGTGATAGGTTTGACTTAGGATTGCCATGAGTTGGAAAAGACCTGAAAGCGCACAACCACCAACAATATATGAGAGAGTTACTTTCCTGGTGTTCCTGGTGTTTTATTTTCATGCCACTAGATGTCACAAGAGACTCAGAAATATAAATGTTTAATGCTTCCAGTTCTATGCGCTCTTAAGGGAGACCGAGCCATTTCCGCACTACGCTGTTCTAGTGCTATCTTTCCACTTTCAACCTCCTATGGAATCCTGGGGTTTGCAGTTTGGGGGGGGGGTCTTTAGCCGGAGAGCCTCGGTAGACTCCAAACGCCAGAATTCCACAGGACGTTGAAAGTGGAATGATAGCACTGTACCAATGTGGTGCGGAAAGGTCCTAAGTCCCATTAGATGATCAGGAACTTATACAGTCGCAGTGGAAGTGAAGTACTCCCCCACCCAGCGCACGGCGCATTCCCCAGATTTCATTGCCCCTGCCTGCGAGGGTAATTTTCTTAAGTGGCTTTTAAAAGGATCACTGCTCTGCCGAGCCAATTAACAGCGCGGGCGGTAGCTGCAAACACAAACGTGGCCTCAGCCACTGCTACTTCTCCCTGTAATCTTCCTGAGGTCGACGGATGCCAACAGCAGCTGTCCCGGCGTGTCTAAACCCCGGCAGGCCAGCGATCTTGTCCGCGACAAGAAAGCTACGGAAAGGCCCTTCCCAGCCAGCTCACCATCCAGCACGGAAAATTGGATCCAGAGTGTGTCGTGCACTGTGGGTGGGCCCAGGTATTATTTGGGACAGAACCACGCTCTGGGAGACCTGGGTTCAAACCCCCACTCGGTCACGGAAACGCACTGGGCGGTCTTGGGCACGTCACACGCTCTCAGCCCCGGGAAGCCACCGATAGGTTCGCCTTAGGATCATCATAAATCGGAAATGACTTGAAGGCACCCGACGACAAATGGGAAAAGGGAGGGGGGAGGGCGGGAGATGGGAGTGCAATCAGGAGTCCAGGTGGGCCGACACTGAATCGGGGGGGGGATTGGAGGCCCGGGAAGGGGGGGCGAAGAAGAGAGGTAAGCTGGAAGCCACAAAAGCGGCGGGCTGGGATTGCAAGACGAAATTAGACAGGCGCCGTGGGATTTCCAGCCTGGGGAAGGTCTTAGGAAGGGGAGTGGGTGTGGCAGCCGGGGGGGGGAACTTTGGGAAGAAAGAGAGAGAGAGAGAGAGAGAGCCGAGCTGCGTGGGTGGGGCGGGGAGGGCTGTGGGTGAGGCCCCCCGGAAGCCGAAGGTAGGCTCGAGTGGGGGTACGCTGTGTGTGTGTGTGTTGGGGGGGCCCATTTTGTCGGCTTAGGGAGGGACCCGAAGGAGGCTGGGCTCGCCCGGAGCCTCGGCCGAGAGGATGCAGGAGAGAGGTGGGTTGCCATGGTGACGGGAGGGGGGCGCCGGCGGGCGGGAGGACCCAAGGTGTGCGCGGAGGAAGGGCGGCGGGCGGGAGGGAAGGCGGGACGGGAGCGGGGGGGGGCCGGGGTGGGCGCGAAGCCGGGGGCCGGGGGCTTGGGGGGACGGGCATGGCCGAAGGGATGCCCGGCTGTGGGATCCTCTACGACACCGCCTTGCTCCTCCGGTTCTGCAACGGTGAGTCCGGCGGGGCTTTCCCGCCACAAGGGCAGCCGTGGGGCAGCCGTCGCCTTCCCCGCCGGCCTCCCCCGGGGGCAGGGCTGCCTCGCGGGGACGCGCCAGCTTCCCCTTACCGCGCCCACCCGCTTTCCACCCTGCCCTCGGCGCTTCATCCGTGGCATTAAAAAAAAAAAAATCTCCGTCGCTTCTCAAGGCGCTGCACATCTGGACCCACAGCTTGCATGCAGAGGAGGAGGGGGGTGCCCGCTTGGCGTCCTTGGGTGGGCACGATGCTTGTGGGGAGGGGGCGGATGAGGGCAGCCCGATGCCCGCCCGTTGCCAAAGAGGTTTTCATGCCGGGGGGACAGCAGAGACACTCAGGGATTCCAGAATGGGTTTATCTTAAGAGTGAGACTCAACGAGGTCATCGAGGGGGAGTGTGATTAATTTTAACTTCGCAGGCATCTTATAAATTCAGAATGTTGCATGGAAACAACCATCCTCCTTACTCTCATCCTATTAAAGGCAGTAATGATCTGAGCGCTAGGATATGGCATAATAATGGCTCAGTTTATTCTCTTCTGATTGACCACTCCTCAACTCTGTCGGAGTTTTGTTGATTCCGTTTTGTTTCATTCTTTGGGGATGGAGGGGCTCAGCTGACATCCGCCACCTGGTCTTGGTGGGCTCAACACACACACACACACACCGTGGAGACACGGCTTTGGGGCCGGAGATGGACAGGCGTGGTTGGCAAAGCGAGAGCCAAGGGCAAGTGGACAGGGAGGGAGCTGTGCCAGGGAAGACTGTTTGAGACTAGCACTCAAGAAGTAATAGGGCAAAGCCCTAGCTCACATTTCAGCCTGCATTCTGTACATGCTCAGAGAAAGCAGGGTTGGTTTTTCTTTTCGTTTTGAATGTCAATTTGGAGCTGATTTTCCTGGACTGGCTCTGGATTTCTGCCCAGACTCGGGTCTTATTTCATCATCACAGTTGCATCTCTGTCTCTCTCTTTTTCGTCCCCTCCATCTTAGTGTGGAGGCTGTTATCCATTTTTATCCCGCAGTCTGTATTGGGTAGATCAGGCTGCTTGCAGGACTGTGACTGGCTCCAGGTTAACCAGTAAGCGTCACAGCTGAGCAAGCATTAAAATCCAGCTCTCCTCAGCCCGGCATTCCAAGCTGGTACCTCCCAGACCCTATCAGGCATGTTCCTCTTTCCTCGCTCTGTGTGTATGTGTTCAAGTCAATGGTCGACGTTACGGCAACCCCTTTCATTTCAATGGGTTTTCTTAGGCGAGGAATCCTCAGAGCTGGTTTTGCCAGTTCCTTCCTCTGAAATAGAGCCTGCAGCAGCTGGTATTGGTTGAAGGTCCCTCATCCAAGTATTAACCAGGGCTGACCCTTCTTAGCTTCCCAGTTCAGACAGGATCTGGTGCCTTTAGGATATTTAGGCCCTGGTTTAATGGCCATTCCCTTTACAATTCCAGAAAATTACAAAATTAGAGAGAAACTGATAGAAGGGAAATGTGAACGCGTCCACATGTAACTCATGTAACACACGCATACCACATTTCCTGTTTCTGAGAAGGATCCAGCTCAGGGATGGGCAGCACTCGTCAGCTGTATATGTGTGTCTTCACATGGCCTGTCAGCTTACAGATAGCTCATGGATTTCTTAGATGAGGAATACACAGAGACGGTTTTGCCAGTTCTTTCCTCTGATACAGAGCTGACAACCCCTGGGATACCTTCTGTGTCTCCCACCCAAATACTAACCAGGACCATCCTTTCTTAGCATCCAAGATCAGGGGTGGGGGTCTGGCACCCTCAGGGTATTTAGGCCTTTCTCTTCCCATGAATTTCTCAGGATTTTCTTACATGAAGAATGTCAGGGGTAGTTTTACCAGTTCTTTCCTCTGATATAGAGCCTAGAGCCCCCGGGATACCTTGTCCGTCTCCCACCCAAATACTAACCAGGTCAGTTCTTTCTTAGTGTCCAAGATCAGAGGAGGGTCTGGCACCGTCAGGATATTTAGACCCTTCTCTCTTTGATGCCAGTCCTTTTTAATTTGCACACCTTCCCGATCGCAGGAGTCTCCCCTTCCTTCCGTCCTTCCTTCCGTCCTTCCGTCCGTCCGTCCGTCCTTCCTTCCTTCCGTCCTTCCTTCCTTCCTTCCTTCCTTCCTTCCTTCCTTCCTTCCTTCCTTCCTTCCTTCCTTCCTTCCTTCTGTTAGGCCTCCCTGGGCTCAGGCTCTGCCTGTCCCCAGGGCATCCCTTGCTGAGCATCATCCCCTTCTCCTCCAAGGTCGCTGGGACGGCCGTCCTCGGCAGGCTAAAGAGGAACAGACTGTCCACTGCAATTGTCCATCTATCTCTCGCTCACCCACTCACTCACTCGCTGGCTCACTCCCTCTCTCCAAAGCTGGTACTCTGCCTGGCTGCAGAGCCGGCTGCTTGTGATTGGACCGCGGCTCAGGGATGCTGCAAAGCGGGAGGAGGGAGAGAGGAGGGCGACGAAGAAGAGGAAGAAATACGATTGCAGAGAGGAGCAAAAGGCAGCTGCCACCCGGGCAGGGCAGGGAGCGAGCCCCCCATCCTGCGGCAGAGGGGCAGGCAGGGCCGGCGTGGCGGCAGCGGCGGGAGCGGCGGCGGCGTGGGCACCTGGCCCAGGGCAAAGGCCAGCATGACAGGTGGGTGGCTGCTAGTCCCAGGGCTCACTCTGGCTTGCCCCGCTTTGCCTCTACCCACCCCGGGTCCACATGCCACTGCCGCCGCAGCCTCTCCAGAGAGCGAGAGAGCGTTTGGCATTTGACGAAGACGAGGCGTAGGCGGGCATACCTGTGAGTGCGTGCAGATGTGCATGTCAGGTTCCTTCCCTAAGGTGTGAGTGAGGATGGAGATGATGCAAAGGGAAAGATGGGTGGGGAGGAGCTCTCGCTGCGAGGAGCACTTCCAGGGCCATTTCTAAACATATGCCAGAATCAAGGACTAAAAAGATGCTTGCCTTCCTACCACTGTGTGCGCGCGTCTTGAAGTTGCCTGTCGATTTACAGTCGAATCGAGCCATTATTATGAGTTTTCCTATGCAATGCTCAGGGGTGATTTTCCCAGTTCCTTCCTCTCAAATATAGCCTATAGCACCTGGTGTCCGTTGGCAGTCTCCCATCCAAGTACTAACCAGGCCTGAGCCTGCTTAGTTTCCAAGGCGAGACAGGATCTGCTGCCTTTAGGGCAAACAGCTAAAAATGTATTTGCACAGAGTGTTCTCTCTCTGAGACTCAGCAACACTATAGTGGGTACCCAATACCTTCCATCAGTCCTCATCCTGGCTGGGCACAAGAGTGTTTGAAGTGGCATGAGGAGCCTGCGGGCACCACTAAAATCCCAATCCCTCCCTTTGAGGCAAAACATCACTGTGCGTTGCTTAACAGGAGTGAGAGAACAAGGCTTAGCTGAAGCTCAGCTCTCAGTCCTTGAACTTCACCTCTGCTATAGGAGATGGGGAATTATATGACACAAGAGAAAGCATGCCTTTGGGAAAATGTCCAGAGCACCTTTGCAGCATCCTCATAGACATAAAGATTTGCAAAGGCAGCAGGGGAGAGAGGATGAAGTCCATTGCTTCCGGTTCTTAGTTAAGCAGGGGAAAATGAATTTGTTGCTTATACACACAGAAGCCATTTTCTTCCCAAGCTCAAATGCTAGGAACAGCAGCTTCCATGTCCTAATTCTTCACCTGTTTGGAAAGCTGTCCTGAGAGAATGTCTGTGCATCTCCTGAGACAAGGGCCACTGCTTATTAGCAATGGGGGAAAGAATGCCCTGGGAACAAGTCTATTCCGGGTAGTGATTGTCTTTCTTTTGCTGGAAGTCTCTGAGAAGAAGCTGGACAGCTCCCTCTCAGAGACACTGAGCAGCATCGTGAACCACAGGCCTGGGACTTTGCTAGGCTAGCTTGACTTCCAATAACCCTTCCATTCCTAGCATTCAGGGCCACCCTGCTTAAGGGTAGCACATGTGCACAACCAATGCCCCCACTCCTCCTTGGAGGGGCTTTGGAGCATTGTATGGCTTGAATTGGAAGAGACCACAAGGGCCATCAAGTCCAGCCCCATTCTGCCTTGCAGGAACACACACTCAAAACACCTGCAGCAAATGGCCATCCAGCCTCAGTTTAAAAACCTCCAAAGAAGGAGACTCCACCACACTGCAAGGCAGCACATTCCACTGTCAAATGGCTCTCACCATCAGGCAGTTCTTCCTAAAGTTTGGGTGGAATCTTTTCTCCTGTAGTTTGAATCCATTGCTCCATGTCCTAGTCTCCAGAGCAGCAGAAACCAAGCTTGCTCCATCTTCAACATGACAAATATTTAAACATAGCTATCATGTCACCTCTTAACCTTCTCTTCTTGAATTGCGGTGCCCAGAACTGGACCCAGCATTCCAGGTGAGATCTAACCAAAGCTGAATAGAGTGGTATTATTGCTTCCCTTGATCTCAACAACACTCCTACACTATCTTGGCCCTTGCCCTACATTTTCAAAGGGCTGCAAAAGATGATAGTGGTTCTTGCAGATCTTCATGGTGGTCAGTTGACACTGACATTTGAAAGCAATAAATCTGCTTATCGAAAGTCAGTTTCCTTGGATTCAAAGCCTTCTCTGAGAAGATTCTTTATGTCATATGTGCATGAAACAAAATCCATGTTCCTCAGATGCATGTAACTTTTCATCTCTGCTCTCCAGATGACAACTTGTCAGGAATCAGTGGGATGGAGGTGGACGATCGTATCTCCTACCTGGAGCAACGCCTGCAGCTGCAAGAGGATGAGATCCAGGTGCTGAAGGCGGCGCTGGCCGATGTTCTCCGACGCTTGACCGCGTGCGAGGAGAATGGGCTCAGCCTGCAAAAGAAGGGACCTAGCAAAGGTATCCCTCTCTCTCTCTCTGTTGGGGTTGCCAGGTATCAGGCCCTAGCCCTGCGTCTCCAGTTCTCATGGGCCATCTCCAGGTGGGAGACAATTCTCAGTTTTGGGGTCCTCAGCTTCAAGAAAGAAGGGAGTGCTGTGTGTAGATCTCAAGCCTCCCCAGGACAGCAGCAGTTTACTCAAATTTACAAGGCTTAATTGCTTTATTGCTGCAAGTTGCAAAGACACTCACTGGGTGGGGGTCTATATTTATGTAGTTAGCTTCCTTCTTTCCTCCCAGTCATTGAGGCGCCAGGGCTTACCCTCCACTCTGCCCTGCATGTACCATCTGGCTGGAATCCAATAGGCTAGATTAAAGTTTCCGTGTCCTGTCTTAAGTAAGTGAGAAGGAAAAAACTCCTCTTTTTACCTTAAGCTGGTAACATCCCCTTTACCTAAGATATCTCTAATTTCCAAACAGGAAAAATGTGTTCTGTGTGGTCTGTGTGCATTTAAATGAGAAAATGAGAAGCTGTGAGCTGATGTGGCTGGTACTTATAATGCATAATACTTAATGGTATCACTGGTGCCATAGTTAACTTCTTCCTTCCCACCCCATCGTTATAGTGCCAGGACTCTCCGTCTGCTCCGCCCTGTATCCAACTTTCTGGCTGGAAGCAAGCAGGATAGAATAAACAGTCCTTATCCCAACTCTCTAAGCAGGAGAGAAGGAATAATGGCCCCATTTCACCTTGATCTGAGAACCACCTCTTTGATTAAGGACTTTTATTGTAATTTCCCAGCAGGAACACACACTGAATGATAACCTGTGAGCAACTGTGGTTGGTATTTAACGCACAGCCCATAAAGATATCAGCCCATAAAGACTATCTCTAGGTCTTTGGTTTGGGCTTGGAAACCTCAGGGCCTGGGATGATAATGAACAAGGCACTGGGGGGCGGGGGGTCCAGCAGCTTCCTTGGCTTTGTGACCAGTTTAGCTCTCAATCCATTTGGGTTCTGGAAATCCTCTACTTAAGGCACATAACAACAGTAACATATATTCCTTAGCTATCCAGTTTGTAGATATTTTCACAGTGGTATTCTAGACCAAGTGAAAGATTTGGAACAGTCTTCAAGGGCAGTCCCACATCAAGTGCATTGAAGTAGTCTAACCAAGATGCATTAGCAAAGCACGAATTACTGTGGTCAGGTGATATTTTTACAAGAAGTGATCGTACCATTATTTCTGTTGCAGTTTACCAGCTGCTGAGGGGCCTGCCCTCCCGGCCCAGCTTGAGCAATGGGATCATCCCACAAAGAAGAGGCTATTCCACTTCTCCATCGTCCCCCAAGAGAGAATTGCTACCTGGGAAAAGGTGACGTGTCTGCTCACAAGAGTGGTTTGCCCAAGCACCCTTCCACACTACACCATTATAGCACAACGATTCCACTTTGACTGCTATAGCTGCATCCTGTGGAATCCTGGGATTTGCAGTTCAGGGAGGGGGCATTTAGAATTCTCAGCCAGAGAACTCAATTGACTCCCAGAACTAGAAATCCCAGGACTCCTTAGGATGTTGCGAAAGCAGATGAACTGGAATTGTAACACTGCATTTGTGTTGTCTGAATGGGCCCCAAATATCTCCCAATTTTCTAGCTTCCTGGTGCTACTGTTTTATTATTAAATCACCATCAGTGCTGCCATTTAATTTGGCTTAATGGTAACCGAATCAGCAGAGTGGAAATCACAGTGAAATGCTTCATTTGGCTGCTGCATTTTTATTGTATGCTGCCTAACAAACAGCCACCTTGAAGGCCTTTGTGGATCAAATCATGGGGATGGGGAGGCAAGATGGGGGACCTGCACAAGTTTTTGGTGAAATTTCCAGCTCTTTAACCAGATCTTTGCCACTTTGAATGGATCCAAGTCTTTAGAGGAAAGTTCAATATGTAAAAACTCATACATAGGCTTACATGTGAATAAGCTCCACTGGTGATACCCAGCCTTTATTTTTTGGTAAATAGGCACAGGTTCAAATCCTTCGCCTTGTCATTCTAGAGCGCGTGGGAGCAAAGTCTGGCTCATCACCAAAGTGTGCCCCTAAATGCCCTCTAGTGGGTGTGGAGGGCTTTTCCACAACTTTTTGAGAGCCGAATATTTTGCTCTTTTTTTCCCCAAAAATTGTTTTGCCCCAAAGTGCCCTCTACGTGGCATGGGAGACATTGCCACCTGTGGGTCTCCACTTTTGCTTTCCCAGAGATTTTGGACTTCAACTCTCAGAAGCCTCTGCTAGAAGAGCCAATGGCCAGGAACTCTGGGAGCTGAAGTCCAAACGGGAAGTCCAAAGGCTGAGACCCATTGGCCACCATATTTGGGGGGCTCTGCAGACTGATATACTCCCAAAGAAGTCTTTTTAAAAAACAGTAAGTAGCATCTACTCACTTCCTGTTGTTTAAACAGTCCTCTCCTGGGCCTAAAATGGCCCTGGAAGTCTCCAAAACATGGTGGAAATGCTCCTGTAGAAGCATGTCGGTCGAATGTCCCGTAGAAGACATGTGGAAGCATTTCGGGGGCAGGAAAGGTCTGCTGACGGGGAGACCAATGTCTTCCCTTCCATGGTTGCCCACTCCAGTTTTGAGACTTAAACTGAATCTTAAGGAAATAAACATTTTATTTTTCACTCCTGATTGATATTCCAAAGTTTTCTATACCCCCACAGTATCTGTCATTTGGAAAATCAGCGTGAATCTTTTTGTTGTTCCCAACTAGAGTAGATCCATTCAATCAAGCGTTGAATGGTGAGTCCACACCTATGTAAATCCCATTCCCTCAATGGGTCTACAGGATTTGTGCCTTTTTTTTAAAGGAACAGTGAATAAGTTGGAATTTCTGCAAAAGACATCAAATGAAAGAAAATGTGCTTGCTAATTCCACACCCCACAGAAGTATCCTAACAATTTTCCAAAGGGAGGAACAAGTGTATGGAAAATTCCTCCCTTTTGTTTACAATCTGAAGAGATTTAACGGAGAGAAATTAGAACAAAGCACTCCAAAGACACAGGTCAAAAAACTCAGAAACTTTTCCACCATCTAGTTTAGCTTCTTGCCCAAACCGGCCATAACTTAAGAAACAGCCAGATAGTTTTCCTTGTCTCTCTTCTAACGAGTCCTCATAGCCATTTGCAAATAAGGAGTACTTTCTAAATCCTTTTATTCAGTGTCGGTGTATTTTCCTTTGGCTCAGAGGAGAATGTAGGTATTCCTTACAAGACCAGTGTGTGATATGGAAAAACGCTTTGCGTGGTAAAAGTGCACGAAAAATTAAAATATAGGGTTCAAGAATCTGGTTTTGAATGAGCAGCTGGCTTGTACTAAATCAGACCTAAGCTGCATCAGGCTCAGCGTTTTGCTTTCAAGAACAATCAGCTAAATGCACGGTTTAGCAAAGTTACTTTTTGAAAAGTTACAAAAGGAACTCTCCTAACCTTTAGTCGAATACCTTTGGAAGCTCCCAAGCAGGTTACGCAGGCCCAAATAACACACCCCGTTGTTTCCAGTCAGCACTGGGCACTCAGAGGTAGACTGTCTCCAAACACGGAGGTTCCATTCCAAGTTAATAAATGAATTACTTTTAAACAATTTTATCTGATTCTTTTTTAGAAGAAAGGTTTCGCTAGTACCCTTTTGCTTAGCAAACGGTTTTCCAGACAAGTTCCTGTTTTACCCCCAAGAAAAGGTTTTTGAACTTTTAAGACAAGCCGTTTTGCCACAGAGGCCATTTCCGCACTAGCCTGTTATAGTGCTATTATTCCACTTTCAACATCCGATGGAATCCTGGGGTTTGCAGTTTCGGGAGGGGCCGGCCTCCTAGCAATATACCGATCTGTTCCGAGTGGGATCTGTTTGGCAGAGGATATAAGCAAGGAATGTGTGTGTGCCTTGGGGTCTTGCGCTGTCTGTGAGCATCTTAATAAATAGTGGGAGAGCTCCTCAGCTAGTACCTATTCATACCCAAAGTGATATAATTTTGGGCTGGGGTGGAAAGCAGCCAAAGCATACTTGCGTGGGATGGGCAGATTAATCAGATTGTGTGTGTGTGTGTGTTGTGTGGCATGACAGCTTTTGACAACAAGCACCCTTCACCCCTTCCACCCCCACTTTCCATGCTGAGATCTCTCCTGCTTCTTTCTGCTATGCCGGTCTTTTTAGGGTTGGTGTTAGAAGTGGAGACGAATTGCCAGAGTGGGAGGGTGTGAACTATTTTCCAAACATACTGCTTGCTAATGAACAGATAGGAGGGCATAAGAGAAATCAAGGGAGACTCCCCTTTCTGCATAGGATGACACAATAAGAGACCACATACCCCAAGTGTCTCGATTTGGCAGGGAACATTCCTATTTAACCCTCTGCCATCCCACTTTTCCAGCTGCTTTTAAAATGTCCCAGTTTCTCTCTTCTCCTCCCACCTTCCCAGTTTTTCCTCAATTTGGTTCCATTGCTGCAAAGTGAGTTCAAAGTACAAAAGTAGTTTGCATGCAATTAAATTTCTGGGGCGAAGGAGAGGAGGGGTCTGAATTTTGCCCTTTGCCCAAACTGCTACAGCCTCTCCCAGCTTGTGTGTTCTTTTGCATTTACAATTTTTGCTGCACTGATGTTGCTTGGTCACATGTGTCCTTCTTCTCCTCTGTGGGTTGTTGGAAGGCATGCTAGATATGGAAGATGGCAAGGTGTAGCCTTGCCTTTGGGCTCTGTTAATTTCTTTTTGAGATAGCGGGCTGACTGAAGGCATGGAGTGTGTGAAAGGAGGAAGAATTTAATCCCAGTTAAATAAGGTATATATGGGAAGAGCCTTTTGATAGGGCATGCTTTGATTCGAATCAGCTGCACTGGCCCGCTCTGCAGGGCCTCCTTGTATGTGGTGCACCATGGGTATGCTTGTTCCTTGCTTGTAGCACATATGCCTCTGGGGAATATGCAGCTAAATCAACACATAATTGTCCGATGTGTGAAACAGCCAGTCGTGGGGCACGGAATACACTTCGGGGGCTTGGCAAAGTTACTTTTTGGACCACAGTTCTCCCAAATTCCCCAACCACTGTAGTGGTAACCAGCCGCTACGACCATAGTCAATGCATGTTTCCAACCTCTGGGCCTTGGCCTCTGTTCCAAAGCTAAGGTTCAGCAGAAGCAGAAAGAAGGTAACCAGTCACTTGGGGAAAGAATACAAGCATTCAGGCCGTTTGCCAAGAAACCAGAGATGCTCGGAGCCTTGCAAAATAGGAAGGGGGAGAAGATTAACTCCCTCAGTGCCCCAAATTCAGAAAGCAAAAGGAGACCAAAAATGCTTCCAACATGTGATAATTACAGCCAAATTAGCTGTTATTTAGCCATTCTCTTTCTGATGGTATCCACCACCGAACAGGGTTTGCAAAGAGCTCTTCTTTGGCTCTAGCACCTCAGGTCTTGCAAGGGGATTTCTTTGGTTGAGCACCTCCAGTCTTGCAAAGCTTTTTTTTTAATCCTATGGTAGGGAAGCAGTCTTAACAAAATGCTTTGCTTTCCATCCAACAGTCTCATTCCTTGCTTGCTCGCATGGTTGCTTCTCCTGGCACATGCTTTTTCTCCCTACCCCCCCCCCGCACCACCAACCTTCCTATCCGGCCTGGCCTCCTCCTCCTGCCCCTTTCTTCGTCCCTGGTCCTCTTGGCTCCATCGCTGAGGCTCTCTCTCCCACAGCGGGCGTAGTAGCTGCCCCTCGCCGGAACGCCCAGCCTCACTCCAGCGCCAGTGTTTCAAGGACCAGAGAAGCCGTACCACTTCCTCCAGCAGCTCCTGCAGCGGGAAGCGAGAAGGGTACGTGTGAATGCGCCTCTCCAAGAAGCCCCAGCCTGGCTCGCAAAGGCAGCTGGTCCCACGCGGGGTGGTGGTATTGGTGGTCGGGAAGAACCTTTGGGTGGACGTCACAGCATCAGTCACCCAGGAAAGCTGTACGCTTCCAAGTTGATTCCAACTTACAAGGACCTCTTCCTAGTGTTTTCTTGGCAATATTTGCTGCAAGGATTTGCCATTGTGTGAATTTGTGGGTGTGGGTGTTGCCTACTGACTTAGGGCAACTCCATGAATTTCAAAGGGTTTCCTTAGGCAAGGAAGACCCAGAGGTGGTTTTGTCAGTACCTTCCTTTGAATCAGAGCCCACAACATCTGGTGTTTGTTGGCAGTCTCCCATCCAAGTCCTAACCAGGGCTGGCCCTGCTTAGCTTCCAAGGTCAGACAGGATCTGGTGCTTTTATGCCATTTTTGGCACTGCCTTCCTTCCTCTTTCAGGCTGATTTGACCAAGCTCACACTGTGGGTTTTCATGGCCGAGCAGGCGTTTTGAACTCCGGTCTCCGGCACTCAAACCACTCCACCGTTATGGCTCTTTAAAAACTTGCCGTGAGTGTCTTCATGATTTATGATGACTCTGTTCTGGAGTTTTCTTGTCGAGCTTTATTCAGAGGTTTGCCATGGCCTCGTTTTGAGGCTGAGAAAGTGGGATTTGCCCAGTGTCACCCCCTGGGTAACATTGGGCAAGTGGGTTTCCATAGCTGAGTGAGAATTCGAACCCAGCTCTCTCAATTGCTAGGACACCACGCTGGCTTTTATTTCTTTGTTTTCAGTAGTCATCAAGTGACACATGACAACCCTATGTCAGAAGTTTTTTTGCCAGATTTTTTCAGAGGAAGCTTGCCTTTGCCTTCCTCAGAGGCTGAGAGCATGTGACTTGCCCTAAGCCCGGTTGGTTTTCAGAGCTGAGTGGGATTCGATCCCTAGTCTCTCAGAGTCCTAGTCCAACATCTACCCATTGCAACACGCTGGCTCTCCAGCTTACATTTTCATTGCAGAATAGCATTCCAGATGGGCAAAATGAGCTGCTGTCCCGCAGCTCAGGTTCAGCAAAGCTCATTTGAATAGGACTGGTAAAGCAAGCCAGACTATCGGCTAGGAATCCCCCCTTGCTTGAGCAGCTCCGGCTTCGTCGCTCCCCTTTAATCCGCTTTGCAGAGCAGCTGAGGTCTTGCAAACTGGTGGCACTCAGATTTCAGCCAGCTCAGCGGAACGACAGCCTCCCTTAATCATCTCCATGGGGTGGGCCGGGTGCTCGTTAAAAGAAGCCCAGCCCGGAAGGGAAAAGAAGGAGACCAGCAGGAAGAGGGTTGCGGAGATCAAGTTTCAAAGCGAGAAGAGAGAAAGAGAGGAAGCGACGCCGATTTCTCTCCGTAACCGGATATCTCCTTCGAGAGGCGCGCAACTTTTTTCTCCCCTCCCCGTCGCGCCCAAGGGAGAAGCCACACCGCGACCGAGTGGAGTTTTCCGCTCCTTCTCTGCAGCTCTTAAAGGCGCAGGTGTCCTCTCGAACCCCGGACCGCGCACTTTACCACCACGCGTGGCAAGTTCCCATGCGCGTGGGCGTCACGCGTTTTGGATTTCCCTGCGGGGACTCCCTTTCCCCCTAGATTTCCCCCGCAGGAAAATCCATCCTGCAGACCACTCCAGGGCTGGCTTTCCCACTGGTCTCAGCAACGGCTTCCCCGCCAACCCTCCGTGGGAAAATAATCCGGATTTTTCCCATGCTCAAAAATCTCGTCTTCCTCGCAAAACGGAGCCGCTCCCTTCCCTCCTTCCGCGTTTAGAGCTGCTCTCCGGCGCGTACAGGGTTAAGGGAAGGGCCCAGCCCGGGGGAGGGGACCCGAGAGCCAGGAAGGGGCCGCCCGGGCAGCAGTTGGAACTTGGAAAGTTTCCCGCTTCGGCCCCATCGGTCCACCTCCCGGGAGGCTCTTGGCCCAGTTGCTGGGCTTCCCGTTGCTAGAGTGGGAGGGCCGAGTTACCGCCCCGCTCTGGCTTGTTCGTCCCTCCTTGGCGCTTCACAGAGGCTATATAGCCCGAATCGAGCCGCTCGCCGCCCCCCAGCCGAGTCAGAGACGCCCCAGAGCATCCACCACCATGAGGAAGGCGGCAGGGACCGGCAGCCCCAGGTAAGGTGGGAAGGTGGGGCGTTCCTGTCTCCTTCCCTCCTGCCGAGAGTACCAGGGCTCAGCATGTTAAGGAAGAGTGCCTCTGAGCATATGTAGAGGAGCCCCTAAGATGCTCTCCATCCTGATCTTCCACTCAGGAGCGTTAGAAAGCAGAGGCTGTGACTTCAGTAGCCATCCATCTCCTCTTAGGTGGGACTCTGTCAGAGCAGGGCCAGAAAGACCTCAGATGTGGTTGCTGAATTTGGGCACATTCTCCTGGGCCCAAGTGGGAGGGGGCTGGGGGTTTCCTAGCAGCCCCAGGTCTGTGGGAGGGGGCCCCGTGCCAAAAGAGGCTTGGGAGGCCCAGTTTGGCCAGGCCTCCCATTCGGGGCAGGAGAGGAGGTGATGCTGTAGGTCGATTTAGAGAGAATCCTCTTGTAGGGAGGAGGCATGCAGGTACCCAGGGTTGGGATGGGGGGCTGAGTGAAGAATAGGGGCTCCCGCTGGTGCCAGGCACGGGGATCCCCCTGGAAGTGTGAGGGGGGTGTTGGGGAGGGGGCAAAGTGATGGGTGGGGAAGGGAGTGCACAGCACCCACAAATAGGATGGTGCAGCAGGGTGGATCTTGCCATGACGCAGAATGCTACCGTGGCTTCAGGCAACAGATTCAGGTGTTACGGTGTGTGTACGTACCTTTAAGTCACTTTAAGGTACAACTCCATGAATTTCCTAGGCTTTTCTTAGGCAAGGAGTTCCCAGAGGTGGTTTTGCCAGTTCCTACCTCTGAAATTCAGCCTTCAGCACCTTGTGTTTCTTGGCAGTTTCCCATCCAAGTACTAACCAAAACTGACTCTGCTTAGCTTCTAAAATCAGCCAGGATCTATTGCCTTCGGGGTGTTTAGACCCCTTCTGATGCTGTTAAAAGATGCAAACTGACAGTTGTTTTGTACCATGGGGCAGGGGAGCACTTTGGCATTGCTACCTCCTCTCACGAGACGGCTTGAAGGGTACAACCTAGTACAGGCAAGATGGCAAACTGCTCCGTAGGGGGTACTTCGTACCAATTTTGCCTGTTCTTGCTCTTATTCGATTCCTGACAATATCTTTCTAGGTTTACTCTGTGAGATGGAGAGCTTGCCACAGGTCATCTGTAATGTTTCTTAGCAGAACACAAGTTTCTAAACCAAACCCAGCACTTTGTCTCTTGTATCAGAATCCCAGGCCAGGGTGTTTTCAAAAGCATATAATTGGATTCAAAATGGCTGGATAAATGGCAGGGAAATCATGGCATTGAAAAACTGAGAGATGCGCAGGTGGAAATGAAGGGAAATAGACACACGCTATCTATGCATTGGGGAGAGTACACCGAGATGGAAATTTATGAGAGTGTGAGCATGCTGAAATCTTGCAAAATTGTACAGCATTCTGGGATTTTGGTGAACCTAGAAAACTTCCAGCATTTGACAGGTACATGTGTCACCCGCATAACTTTGATAAGAGAGCAGCAATAGATAAGTAGCATTGTTATTGAACTAAAGCAGATTCATAAATGGAAGCAGACCTTACAAGGAATGACTTAGGGAGTTTGGTATGCTTAGTTTGGAGAAAAGAAGATGGAGAGGTGACCGGAGAACCATCTTTAAATATCTGAGGGGATGTCATGTGGAAGATGGAGCCAGCTTGTTTTCAGCTGCTCCGGAGATTAGAACATTGAACCAGTGAATGCAAATAACAAGAAGAGGGATTCTACCTAAATATTATGAATATCTTCTTGACTATAAGAGCTCTTTGGCAGAGGAATGGACTGCCTTGCAGGGTGCATGTGTATTCTCCTTCTTTGGAGATTTTTAAGCAGAAGTTGGATGGGCATGCATTCCTGCCTGGCAGAATGGGGTTGGATTCAGATGGTGCTCCTTTTCAGCCGAAAGAGTCAGTGAAATGAATTCCCACAATTTAGTGGATAGAAGTTACTGACTCCTTTGCCCAAAATACCAGGTGTAAGCAAAGAGTGCCTTGTGTTTGCGTGTCTGTTCCTGAGTGGGCTTCGGTGTACCTGGAAAACCTCCTGCTCTCAAGAAACCTTGGCCAGCTGGTAAAGGAGGAAAAAAGAGCCCTCTGTGCGAAGGCAGGGGCTGGGAGGCAGGAGTTAAAGATGGCCCTAAGGAGGGTTGAAAGCCTAGCAGGGTGTGTGTGCGTGCTTATTTGTGTGAGTTCGTGCAAAGAGGCGCCGGGGGAGGGCCTTGGCATCGCCTGATGCAAGATCCAGGAAGATCCCGTGGGAGAAGAAAGAGAGAGGAGCTTTGCAAAAACAGTGCACGGGGTGAGTTTGAGTTCCATGGGTGTGCCGGGAGGGGTGGAGGGCCCAGAGCTTCCAAATGAGACTTTGGAGGCACTTGTTTGGATGGTGGTGGGGAGGGAGTGGGAGAGAGAAAGAGAGATAAAAGCCACAGCGGATGGACAGGGAGAATCCACCCCACCTTGCTCTGAGAGAGTTAACTCCTTAGCTGCTGGGGCTGTTATCCCCACAAGGAGAAAGGACTAGTTGCTAATGAAATGTAAACCAAAGTCAGTTTGAAATAAACTCATTGCTTGGTGTTTTTGTCTCCCAGGGAGAAGACGGGGGGGGGGGGGCAGGGATTCTGCGTCCAAACCAGCAACTTTCCCCAAGCTAAACTGAGCAACGCCCACCCCCCTTGGTAGCCAGGCCTCAGCGTGCAGTTGTTATCCCTGGGTGTTTGCACTCGATGGACAGCTGGAAAATGGGAGAAGGTTTGCCTTCTCTTGCCTTGCTGAGTAATTGGTTAGAATGCCGCTTGCGGGGCTTTTCTTATGCGCCTCTGGAAACCAGAGGGCTAGGAGAGGAATGGAATGGGGAAGTCATGAATGGGATCTCTGTCAGATTTGTGATGAGACTGGACTCCTCACCGCCCAGAGCTCGCTGGCGGCTGGCCTGCTGACCTAAGGTGCCCTCTGTGCCCAGTCCAGCCAGAGGCTTCTTACCTTCCCTTCCATCTCTGTTTATGCTTTGACAGTCCTGTTGGGCTTCCCTCTTATTCTGAAGGCTTGTAACTCAAACCTCCTTGCTTTGCTGTCTGAAACCGTAGCCCTGCCAAGCAGTGTCATGATGTACCAAAAATATTCAGGATTTTCAGAAACTGGAAGCAAAAAAAGTGATGTAACTGTGCACTGTAGAGCGTTTGTTTCCCTCACCACCTCCTCCATTTTAGACTCCTGGCGCCTGCTTGGCAGGGAACAGCTATTTCTTCCATTCCCTTCCTTCCCCCACACGCGTGCATCCACGAACCCAAGAGCAGCGCTGCCTTGGAGAGCTGTTCCTCTCGTGCGCTTTCTCTGTGTTTGCCAGGCTTGTCGCGGGGAGGCAACCATCTCTTGCAGGCTCCAAGCCTGTTTCGTGTATGCTGCCCGCCATCTGCAGTTGGCTGTCCTGCTCTGATGTCATAGAATGGTCTCTGGGCATCCTGTGCACAGGTTGAGGGCTGGATGGGGACAGCGAGAAATGGAGTAAAATTGGTACAGCTTCTGCAAAGGACACAATGGTTTGGTGAGGGGTGGGTGGGAGTGGACAGCTTAGGTCCAGGCTGTCTGAAAGACCGTGTCACCCCATTTGAGCCTGTCTGCCCCTGAGACCCACAGGAGAGGCCCTCCTCTCACCCCTACAACCTTCACTGGTATGGTTGGTGGGAACATGGGACAGGGCCTTTCTGGTGTCAGCCCCTAGACTTTGGAACTCTAGAAAGGCTAAAATGCCCCCCCTCCTTGCTCTTCTTCCATTGGCAGGCCAATTTTTTCCCCCTCAGATAGGCTTTTGAACAGAAAGGCTGTCAATGCACTGTGTAACTTTTAAAATCTTTTTAGACTGTATGGCCAGAATCCTCTATCCCAGTCTACATTATATAACTTGGTATACTTAGCTGTGCAGCAGAGGTGCTGAGAAGCCCTGTTAATGACTTGCAAAGATGCACAACATGACACCAGCAAGAGCATCCTGGTGTTCATCAGGCCCTATCAATGCACAGAGGTGTCCCTAGCTGGTGTTCTGATGCACAAGCCAGTGCGCGTTGACACTCCCTAACCGGTGCCTGCCCTGATACACATCCGTCGCCTTGTGCATCGGTCCCTTTGCCGGCTCCCCGACTTAGTAATGTAACAGCAGCCTTCTACTGAATTTGGGTATTACAGAACCGCCCAATTCTAAATCATGCAGACATAAGCCCACTTACAAAGATGTCACTCCTGTACAAGACTCTGGCCTATGTTTTCAATATGGTTAATAGCTTAATTTGCTTCCAATGTTGATTTTTTAATGTGCTTTTAAAGGTAATTTTTGAAACGTGTAAACCAGCACAATTGCAGTTGTTGTAGTTGGTGTTGTTGATGTGTGCCTTCAAGTCATTTCTGACTTACGGCGAGCTTAAGGCGAACCTATTGTAGGATTTTCTGGGGCTGAGAGTATGTGACACGCCCACGGTCACCTAAAGCGTCTCCATGGCCAACTGGGGATTCAAGCCCTGGTCTACGGGGTTGTAGTCTGACTCTCAAACCACGACACTACCCTGGCTCCAAATCACAATTAGAGCAGGATAAGAACATCTTTGGCTGGGACTTACTGCATTACCTCATTTCTCTTCAGTTCTCCCATTAAAGAGGTTGTTAATGGTTTTTTTGTGTTAATAAAAGAAACACTTTTCTAATGTAATTGTCCTGCTGCCGTTGTCTTGAGTGATACAGCCCCTAGCCCTGTGGAAAAGTCATCAACAACAGCAGTAGCAGCAATGCCCAAGACCTGAGGTTAGGGAGGGCTGTGTTTTTTCTATCACAAGAGGATTGTGGTGTGACAGGTAAGAGAAGCGGGGGTCTACACGGATGGTGGCGGCAACTAGTGCAAAGTAGCCTCTTCCTTTGGTTTAGCTTTCAGCGGAAAACCACCCTGATGCAAGGTTATGTTTGGCTCTTCTGCAAGGATAGCCCTCGAGAACAATTGCAGTTTCCACAGTCAGATGAGCGTTATGGGGAGGTACGTCTCCCCCTTCCCTTTTCACTTTCTGGTCTAATTTTCCTTTCTTTTTTTCCTCTCACAGCAAACCTAAGGAAGCCACCTTCAGCGCTGGTGAGTAAAGGCTGCCCATGCTGTCCATTTGAAAGTGCTGATGGTGAACAAAGTTTAATAATAAGGAGGAAAGGAGCACCTTCAAGACTAAGTGGTTGCTAAAATAAAAACTAGTTTCCAGCCTCCCCTAGCTATCTGACTGTAATTTACAATGGTTGAAAGAGCAGAATGTCAACAAATATAACTGAAAAGCAGGGAATGCCTGTAGTCTGCTCCTTATTTTTTAGCTTGCTAAAATAAAAACCGGTTAGCCTTAAAGGAGCCCCTTATTTTAACTTGCTAAAATAAAAACTAGTTATTCTTAAAGGTGTGGCCACCTTCCCTTTTTTTCCCCCTCTCCCCCCTTCCTCCTTTTTAGGCTGCAAGAGACTAACATGGCTGCTTCTTAGAAAGGTTCTATAAATTACCCCAAGGATTTGAACTGGTTTTATTTCTAAAAGAAAGTCAAGAATTGCACCATCGTCTTGTTTGTTCTCTGTGCTTGTGCGGGACAGAGAGGGGAAGAAATGGGTCTCTTGGGAGCCTGTGTTCTTTTAAACCAGTTAAGAATTTCTTAAAAAATAATGAGAGAGAAACCAGGGGTGAAGCTGCAGGGAAAGGGGGTGAGAATATTGCTCCCAAATAAGAATTCCCCTGGCCATGAAATTTTCCTTCCATCCCCAGATTTCTGGTATTGCAGTCACTTGAGCATTTAGAAATGCAGTCAGCCCTTCACGTTCTCTAGGGATAAGAGCACAGGGCCCTTGCAAAGGTGGAAGAATCGCATGCATTAAAATGTGTAGGTGTGTCTGTGGGCGGACCAGAGGTGGGTTTTTAAAGCTCTGGGTGGCCAGATTGGAGCAGCCAAGAGGGAAAGTTCCTCCGGAAAAGAAGCACCTGAGGTGGGGGAGGGCAGGGGTTGTAGAAACTTGCAGATAATCAAATCCTTGGAAGTCAGACCTGCAGATGTGGAGGGCTGACCGTAACGGTTTAGGCATCCCCCCAAAAGGAGAAAGCCAAGTGACCAAGGGACACACAAACAAAGCAAAGAGATGAAATTTTGGGACTGAAAGGAAAATTTCACAAAGCGTGGGGGAAGCAGAATTCTTATTTGGAGGTGGTAAATGAAGTTTACCTCACGGGTGTAAACTGAAGTTTACACCCGTGAGGAAAACTTTCCTCTTAGTGCTAAGGGTTGCACATTTTTTCTTTCCAAATCACATTTGGAGAAGGTTTTTGCTTGCCCCAAGCCGCTAGCTGATATGCTGTGGTCCGGTCTCATTTGGGGCGCACGGAGGGGATAAGGAATGAGAGCAAGATGCGGGTTGTATTGTGGCTTTGGGAGGAAAAGGATCGGTTAGATCCAGGCTCATACAAGCGTGCCCAGGCTATGCGATCCTCAGGAGAGGCCTTTCTCTCAGCCTCACATTCTCTCGGCCTCAGAGGAGGGCGCTGATCAGCACCTTTGAGCAAATCTTGCCAAGGCAAACCTCGTGATAAGACTGCCAAAGGAAGGCACACAGCATCAACAAGGAGGCGTGGGTTTTGGGGAGAAGGCTAAAGATTGCCATCACCTCCATCCTCTGGTCCTTGTGGGTGCAGGGCCATTTGCGATCTTTCAGCCTTGGTGTTTGGGGGCCCAGACGGCTCGCTTCGCCCATCTTCTTCCCTTCCCCTCTTCTCCCTCCAGAGGATGGTTACGTAAAGATGTTCCTGCGAGGACGCCCGATCCCCATGTTCGTTCCCGACGCGGTTGTTGCCACCTACAACTTGGATGCCAAGTTGGACCTGCCCCATAAGAAGCTCAAGTTGGACTGGGTGTATCCAAAAGCAGTATTCCCTGGGGGAGGAAAAAGGGGCCGGGGAGGGCTGGCCGAGGCCTGGGCTTCTCAGAGCAAGTAGCTGGAACTTCCACGCTCCTCCTTGTTCCCCGCCTTGACTGTCCTCTGCTCCAGCTACGGCTACCGAGGCCGTGACTGTCGGGCCAACCTCTTCCTCTTGCCCACGGGGGAGATTGCGTATTTCGTGGCCGCTGTCGCCGTTCTCTACAACGTGGAGGAGCAGCGACAGCGCCATTACCTGGGCCACACCGACGACATCAAATGGTGAGAGAAAGAGAGGTGCACGTTGGGACGGCTGCGGCCATTTCCGCACTACACTGTTATAGTGCTGTTACTCCGCTTTCAACAGCCTGTGGAATCCTGGGGTTTGCAGTTTAGGGAGGGGCTCCACCACCCTTCTAGGCAGCAGCGTGTTCCGTTGTTGAACTGCTCTTACTCTCGGAAAGTTCTTCCAAACGTTTAGATGGAATCTCTTTTCCTGTTGTTGTTGTTATTTGAAGACGTTGCTCCACGTCCTAGTCTCTGGAGCAGCGGAAAACAAGCTTGCTCCATCTTCCGTATGACATCCTTTCAAATATTTAAATCTGGCTATCGTGTCAGGTAAACCAGTAGTCCTAAGGTGGGGGTGGGTGGCCTTCTGAGGGGCGCACTGAGCTCGGTACCTGAACCTGTACCCTTTCCTCTCTCCCACAGCCTGGCTGTGCATCCGGACATGGTAACCATAGCAACCGGGCAGGTGGCCGGGACGTCTAAAGATGGCAAGGTGAGAAGCATCATCCAGTCCGGTAACTGAGGATGTACTCACACTGATTGAAAAGGCCTTGATTTTGTTCCTGTTCTTTTCCAATTTTGAACGGGGTTAAAATAAACTGAGCTACGGAGCTGGTAGAAGAGAGTCTCTGATTGTGCAAGGAGCTGTCAGAAACTACATTTATAGATCTCCAAAATAAAATCCGAAAGAGCAGGAGCAAAATCCGAGGCTTTCTGGTCTTTTTAATCTGCTTGGAAGCACCAAGAAACAATCTCAAAACAAATGACAGAAACAGCATACAATATTTCAAAAGAGGATAAATTTAGAAATGCCAGCAGCCCATGCAGATAGTAAGGGAAGAAAAGTAAATAACCAGAGGAATGTTGGCCTCATAAAATCCCAACAGTTTCTAACGTAGATTATAAACTTTCATGGAAAACAATTAAATGCAGTCATAACAAAAGGGAAAGAGACACAAAAAGATGTCAGATGTGTATATATCTTGTATATGGGTTGTATCTCCATCTGTGTATTATTCCTGTTATCTAATCTAGCTGGAAAGAGATGCAGAAACAGGTCAGGTCTGCATATATCTTATATGTTGTAATTACACTGTATCTTGTATCTGTGTATTACTCCTATTATCCAACCTAGCTGTGAAAAGGGGTGTGTATATTTGGGGGGGGGATGAATTTAAATAGATAGGATTCACCTGCCTGGGTGAGACTAAAGAGGGTTTATTTAGACTATAATTCTCTCCCCAAATAGTTCAAGATATTCACAGCAAGGCTGTGAAAGTACGGAGCTTCTGCTGTTACTTATCTGAAATAACTGCTAGTCTGGAATATAATATCTTTAAACTGAATTTGGATGCATGGCTAATGGCCTAAGTACTGTAAAGGCTAAGCTAAGGGAAGCTAAGCTGGGTCAGCCCTGGCTAGTACTTGGAAGGGAGACTTGCCAGTGTAGGCTGAATTTTGGAGGAAGGAACTGGCAAAGCTACCTCTGAGGATCCTTGCCTCAGGAAATTCATGGGGTCACCATAACTTTACAGGAGACTTGAAGGCACGTATCCACACACACACGGCTACTAATACCAGCGCACGGCCAAGTAACTTTTTTGGACTACAGCACCCAGAATTCTGGATGCTGTAGTCCAAAAAAGTTACTTTGCAAAGCTCTAGCAATTAATAGACCTCTTCTCTTTCTCCTCTGTGAATTAGTCTGTGTCTCTTTCCTTTCCAAAGCTAAGCATCTAATCAGTTGCCACAACTGGCCTGAGCAGATTCCGCAAGAGCAGTATCCCTAGGGCAAAGACTTGGTTCCTCTTGTTTTGTTTCCCCCCCGCTGAGCCCGCTTCCCGCGTCTTCCGACAGCCGCTTCCTCCCCACGTGAGAGTCTGGGACTCGGTGAGCCTCAACACGCTTCACGTCCTGGGACCGGGGCCCTTTGACCGAGCTGTCAGCTGCGTGGGATTCTCCAAGTCTGTGAGTGAGGCCCCGTTCCCCTTGGATGGCTGGTTCCTTTTCCTTCGCCCTTTACAAAAGGGAGCGGATGGAGGCATTGTAGACCTCCATTCGCGGAGGCCACTGTTTGCCTCCCAGGCTGAAACTCTGGACTTCTCTTGTTTTGGGGAACTGTAGCTGTGAAAGATTTGCAAGACAGGGCCTGAATGGAGGGGAGATGACAGATGCCGTGGATTAGAATCATAGAGCTGGAAGAGCACGTCTAGTTCAACCCCCTGTGATGCAGGAATATACAATTACGGCTCTCCCAAAAGACACTCATCCAACCTTGGTTTAAAGACCTCCAAAGAAGGAGAATCCAACACCCTGTTCTACTAGCAAACAACTCTTAGCATCAAGAAGTTCTTCCTCCTGTTTAGGTGGAATCCTTTTTCATGCAATTTGAATCCGTTGGTTCATGTCCTAGTCTCTAGAGCAACCAAAAACAAGCTGGCTCCATCTTCCACATGACATCCCTTCAGGTGTTTAAAGATAGCTCTCATTTCAAGGCTTTTCGTTCTTGGTTAGATTTGACACACTAGCAAAACGAAGAGAAGCCTTCAGTACAGGAAAGCCATTAGTTTTTCTAAAGAGAACTTCAGAAGGATAGAAGATAGGTTGCATGTTCAAGAAACAGGCACAGCCCTCCATCCAGACCCATTTGTGTTCTGCCAAAACTCGTCCAGAGATGGTCTTGTGTAAAGATGAGTAACTGGATGAGTTTTTAAAGCATTTGCACTTCTGCTGCAGTTTAATTTTTTGGCTGAATGGCATGAGGTTTCCAGTTATTTTGACCACAGAAGATAGCTTGAAATTCCCTTTAATTTTTAAAAAGGAGGTGGGACTTGCACATCAGCATAGTCTGTTAATTGCTCACGCAAACTTTTGCGGCAGATCCAACCCGTTCTAGGCCAGTCTGACAGACCTGAGCAGCGCTCCCTTGCCTGCCTCTATCCGTCCCCTTTTTCTCTCCCCAGAACGGGGGCGGACTCCTGTGTGCTGTGGACGATTCCAACGACCACGTTCTCTCTGTGTGGGACTGGCAAAAGGAACAGAAGCTGGCGGACGTGAAGGTAACTGGAGGGCTGGTGTGAAGGGAGGAGCGTGGCAAGTCTGGCTGAAGGAAGCCAAATCGCAGCTCAGGGAATGCTGTGAAGGAGAGGCCTCTTGGAGGAGGAAATGTTACAAAACTGAGGCTTGTTTCTGGTGGGAGACAAAGAGGGAAAAGCTGGCACTGAGATAGGGAACAGATTTCAGAGAGACAACGGATAGAAAAGATACAGCGGAGTTAAGGAGAGGAAAGGACTGACTCTGGTTTTGGGGTAACTGTAAATGATTTAGTAGTTCAGGAGTTAGTGTATTATTTTTCTTGTGTCTTCCACTTACTTGTTTTTACCACTGTTTTTGTCTGTTCGTGTTCAGTTTGGTAGAGGAGCTGGTCACACTTACTGCATTGAACCCACCAAAACAACTGATCCACAATAAGGGGTCACTTTGAGGCCCAAGAACCCAATCTAGGAAGGCATTAAGGGGTGGAAGAGGGCAAGGTGAAGGGCGGGAACCCGGGGTTGTAATTGTGGTGGCCCAGCCTGGCGAGGGCATCTGTCACAGCTGCTACATATCTTCTCATGATCATGTTCCGTTTCTTCAAGCTGGGTGGGGGATTCTGGAAGTTGTAGTCTAAAAAAGAGACTTTTCCATGCTCTGGTGGTCTAGTTGCTACATGGAGCTGCTGATCCCATGGTGTGATGCTCTCTCTTTCCTCCTGAAGTGTTCCAACGAGTCCGTGCTCGCCGCCACCTTCCACCCAACGGAGCCGACGCTGCTGATAACCTGTGGGAAATCCCATATTCACTTTTGGACGCTGGAGGGAGGCAGCCTCAGCAAGAGGCAGGGTATTTTTGAGGTGAGTGTGGGGTCCACAGAAGACGGAGGGCTAATGTTTTGGGACAACCTGCGTACGACTACACGTGGGCCATGGAGTGGTTGGTTGGTTTGGTTGGTTCATCCGCTTGAGATGTTATGCTATGTCCTTGTTCAATTTGCTGTGATTGCCGGGAAAGATGAGAGACAGTGCTGTATCTCTCACACAGAATAATCAAATTGGCAAGGCAGAAGCTGAACAATAGCCAGTCCCATACCATCTCCAGGGGGTTTAGTACAGTCACCATAAATCAGAAATGACGTGAAGACGGAGAATAACAAGTTCACATGGGTCACAAATTCCCAGGTTATGTCGGGCACCAGAAATCCCAAGTCCCTGTCCTACCTCAACTATGACATTTATTGCATTGCTGTGGGAAATCAAGCTTTCTCTGTTGATCAACATCCGACCCCCAGATGGGCTAGAATGTGGGTAACAGAACCAGTGCAAGAACCTGCAAGATAAAAATGGAACATTTTCCAACTCTTACAAAATAATGCCTGCAAATATTTCGCTTTTTTTTTAAAAAAATGCTTCTCACAGATATGAGTTTGCGGTGTGTGACTGTTATGCACGAAGCTGCTTTGTGAGACAAGGTTCTTTTCCAGCCCATTGGATGAAGCCATTAGATGGCAGGAAAAAATGGGTGCCTGAACTTTATATGCTCGGTGGGGTGAAGGGGGAACTCTGTCTCTGTTCTCTCTCCAAAAAAGTAGAATTAAATCCTCTGTGTTTGTATCTGTATTAGCAGGCATTGTTTGTATTTACATATATACACATGCGTGTCCAGGAGAACCAGTTCTGCTGTGTTTGCCAAAGGGGTTGGCGCTTTGTCCTTTCCCAGGCTGTGAGCTTTCACACCCTGGTGAAGATGCCATTGCATCGCTGGCCAGTTTGCTGACTTATTTATTGTGAGCCTATTTACCCTGCCCTTCAGCTGGGAAGGCCCCCAGAGCAGCTTACAAATTTGTGATTTGTGTGATGCTCCCTGTTTTGAGACTCGTCTGTCCTCTTCCCCCCGACCTGTTTCTCCACAGAAACATGAGAAGCCCAAGTACGTCCTGTGCATCGCTTTCACAGAGAACGGAGACACAGTGACTGGCGATTCGGGGGGGAACCTCTACATATGGGGAAAAGGTCAGTTCTGAAGGTGGACGTGGAGGTCTGTGACTGAGCTATATGGCTCCCCGGCACGGCAGTCTTGGTATGCTCGGTAGGTGTGCACGCAGCTGGAGTAGAATCCTGCTCTTTTCAAGCTGTATTACGTTGCAGACTTGCTGCTGAAACCTGACACCAAAAGTCTGTGTTTCTCTAGTCCTCCTTCAGCATCTTCACGGTGCTGATGCTGCTAAATCTCGAAGATGAGACAGAGGAAGAGGAAAAGGGGTCTGGATAGGCACAAAAGGACTCTGTAAAAACAAACTTCTATGTCAGATCCCTTGTTAGGTGTGCTTGTAGTTGGAAATAAGTCCCACTGATTTCAGAGGGAGTTAGTCCAAAGTGCACAGGGGCACTAATGCTGTAGCTCTGTCATGGAAACTGAATTCTATCGTGCGAGAAAATGCCTTCCTTAAGGGAGAAACGTCTCAGCCTGGTGGCATATGCGTGTGTGCCTTTTTCCTGCTTGACAAAGGGATTCTTCCCCGGCAGGGGGAAACCGGATTTGCCACGCTGTGCCGGGAGCTCACGAAGGCGGCATCTTTGGTTTGTGCGTGTTGCGGAACGGGACCATCGTCACAGGAGGCGGCAGAGACCGGAGGGTCGTTCTGTGGGGACGGGATTACCACAAGCTGCAGGAGAATGAGGTAATAAGGGCAGGACGGGAAGAGTCAGAGCTCGGAATGAACGGCTTTGGAGAATGATGAATTCTTCCTCATTGGAGATCTCCAAACAGAGGTTGGATGGACATTTTCCGGGAGTGCTGTAGTGGTGAACAATATGTCCCCCGTCTCTGCGAGAGAGACGTTCCTGGATTTATCGCAGATAATGAAAAAGATGGATAATAATGAACGCTTTTTTAAAAATGAGATGAATGAAATAGGTATCAAGATGAGTAAGCAGCTTGGAGGAGAGGCTGTGAAACTGGGAAGAAGTTTAGAATATAAGAGAGCGAAGGCTTTGTAGCTATTATTTGCAGTCCAAAGCCAGTGCAAAACTGATGAAAACGTAAAAATTCATAACAGTGTGTGGTCAAAAACGAAATGGGAACAAAACGTTTTCATGCACGCAGCAGGTTAAAGCAGCCTGATGTTACTGTGGGTAAATGAAGTCCCATATACCAGTCACACGGATACGGAGAACATACTGTATTCCTACACAGAGAGGGTTGGTTCTTGCAGCCTCTTCCCATTCTAAGATTCTACGAGTCCTTGAATGGCAGCGTTTCCAGTCCGCCTTTGACCCAGTCGTGGCGGCTGTGAGTGCTGTGGGATTAAAGGTTTCCAAGAACCGCAAGGTGGCACTTCTAGGTTCTGGCCACAGCATCTGGACGGGAACAGAGATCCAAAAACGGACGTGCTGGATCAAATGAGAATGACCCCCCATAGTCCAGCATCCTGTCTTTGCCAGTAGCTGGCCAGATACTTTGGGAAGTTTGCAGATAGATGCATGAGGTCACCCTCTCTTGTTCATTTCAGCACCTGAAAACTAACAAGCAACTCTGCCCTCTGATCTTTTTTAAAAATATAAAATGCACTCATTCAATAAGATCTTTTTACTCTGGCTTAGTCTAGGTGTTAGGGCTCAGTGCTATCTGTGTCAGCTTCCAGGGAGAGAAATCCTATCAAACTTGGCCTACTTTTCCGAGGAGAGGATCGGTCACAGAATCAGGTTGCATGACTTTAATACAAATGGCTTGGCATTATTGCCAGCGTCTTAAGGATCTGTCCCGGTGCCCTAGTTGCAGGAGTTAATCCTTCTTTAGTGTCGATCTTCAGTGTAGTCTTTGCTGACATCCAAACTGCCAACAGTGGCTTGTTGCAGAGTTGCACACCGGAGCCTGAAGCTGGTTTGCAACCTTTCTTTGGAGAGCAAGCCCTTCTAAGGTGGAGGCTAGGCAGGCCAACAAAGTCTGCAGGTTATGAGCTTGGACTAAGGAGGACGTGACATGCCGAATTGCGGTGTGGGTGGAGAAAGAAAGAACATGCAAGGACACCTTTCCTTCCTGTAGCTGGAGGTCTTTAAACAGAGGTTGGATGAGCATTTTTAAGGCATGTTGTAATTGTCTGTCCATGCAAACTCTTAATATTCTATGATCTGCAAATTGTACTTTGCCTTCAGTGTCTAACAGAAGTCTTGGGGACAGACTAGACTAGACTAGATGTTAAATATTTATTTTCATTGAACATGCCATTCTGCAAAATAGTATCAGCTGGGAGAGCTGAAAATTAACAGGGAGCTCTTTCACACAACACAATTACAGCTCTATGATTCTGCTTTAACTGTGGAATCCTGTGGAATCCTGGGATTTGTAGTTTGAGGACACACCAAAGCGTTCTGGCTGAGAATTCTAAATTTCCCTCCCTAAGCTTCAAACCTCAGGATTCCATAGGATGTTACCATGGCAGTTAAAGTGGAATCATAGTGCTATAATTATGGAGTGTGAACAGAGGTGTGCCTAGTATAAACAGCACCTGGGACAGGCATGGAAGTTGCACCCCTACCTCTGAACCGCTTCCTCCTCCTCCACTGCTAAATCTTCCTGCATGTTTTTTTTTTGTGCCTTCTGGCATTTAGTGTCCAGGGCACATACCCTACTTGCCCTATCCTAGGTGTGCCTCTTGAGTGTGAAATGGCTCGGAGTCCATATCTCTTCCAACCCTAATAATTATGAGCCTTTCCAGATGATTAGAAAGTGTCCCAGAATTTTTTACCTTGAAGCTGCTCTTTTGCGTATGGATAACCACCATGTCCTTGCAGTCCTTCCGATTGTAAGCTCTCCTCTCAGCTGGTGCTTTTTTTAAAAAAAATGCATGTTAAAGACTTAAGATCCATTAGGTGAAGTTTGGCCCATGGTCTTCAAAGCAGCCTTTGGATCTTACACTCCATGCCTCTAAGGTTTTGCAGTCCATGAAAACTGGTAGTACAAACAGATCTGTTAGCCTTAAAGGCGCCACAACTCTGAAACTAACACAGTTATCCCAATAAAAATCAAGCTGAAAATCATGCCGTGTTGCACTGGTCGAGAGGTCCATGTTGAAAAACAGTCTGCGGTTATAACTTTTGGAGACGGCCTCTTTGTGAACGTGGCGTGGATGCCAGGTATTCTGAGGACGCAGTTTTTCTCTCTGCATGAAGGTCCCTGAGGGCTTTGGGCCAGTGCGCACGATTGCCGAAGGGAGAGGAGACTCCCTCTTCGTGGGCACCACCCGTAATTCCGTGCTTCATGGATCCTTGGCTACTGGCTTCTCCCTCCTGGTGCAGGTAAGTGTAGAGGGTTTGGCCTCTGCCACGAGGCAGATGGTTTTTAGAGTCCTCATGGAAAAGCTGTCCCATGCCATAGAAAGGGTAAATTTGGATACGTATGATTTGCTTTTTTGGCAGTTTGAAACTGGAAAAAAAAAAAACAATTAGAGAGCATTCACCGTATGAGACTTATTCTGTGCAAATTTCACTTATGGTTGTTTTCCACCAACAACACAGAAATGTCATTTTTCTCCTACAAGTATATATATTTCTACACACACACACACACACACACACACACACATATATATTTCACACTAAAATGCTTTGAAATGTTTTCTGTGCAGAAACAACCAGATGCATTTAGTGTACAAAATAAATCCCAAACTGTAAAGATTCATGTCAGTCCAGGATTCTTCTTGTGAGGTTTCTCAACACTTGAGAAACACATTTTTTTGACCATTTAAAAAAATATTTTTGCATATGCTTCCCATCTCTACAGCACACTGGGGGAACCTGCCTTCCCTTTTATCCACCTACTTGTTCAGTTTTCGTAGCCATTGGGATGGAAGAGCTTGCCCTGCGTGTCCCTTCACAGATGTGTATTGGGTTTTGGTACCAAATGAAGGCTCGGGGGGGCCTAGAATTGCAGGCAGCTCCAGCTCAGAATAGCAGTTAAGGAAGAAAGAGTTGCTTCTCCTTTAAGTCCGTCTTCTAAGAAATGCAAACACCAGGGTCAGATGTCATACCTGCCAGGGGTCCTGCAAGCATCAGAAGGGCTAGCTGAGTCTGGTGCCAAGTGACGCTTTCTTCCTCCCCTTCTCTTTGCCAGGGACACACTGAAGAACTCTGGGGTCTGGCCACCCACCCTACCTTGGACCAGTTCTTGACCTGTGGGCAAGACAAGCAGGTCCACCTGTGGAGCGTGGCCACCCACCAGCCCTTGTGGAGCAAGGGAATGGAGGTGAGCAGGAGGTGTGGCAGGGGCTTGGGTGGAAGGAAACGGGGCTAGGTGGTCCGTGGAGTGCCGTGCTTGATCGTTCACCCCCTGCCTGGGTTTCCCTTTCTCCTCCAGGATGCAGCTCGCTCAGCAGGCTTCCATCCCAGCGGTTCGGTGCTAGTGGTGGGCACCATAACTGGCAGGTAATGGGCTGTCCGGACCACTATGGGAGAGGAGGATGGGAAAGGGTCTCGGGCACCCCACGGTGGCAGTCCAGTAGCGCTGCACTGCGGTTTCAGATGGCCAGCTGCGGGGGTTTGGGAAGAGCAGAGTTCCACATCCAAATTCCCAAATCCTACTCTCCTGAGGGAAGGCAGCAAACCTGGGCCTCGGAGTGGAGAAGAAACTTATCTTGGCCTGATCCCATGCCAGGGACTTCTCTCCTTGTGTTTTAGCTCTGTCATGCAAGGCATTGAGCTATCTTCTAGCTCTCCCTTCAACAGATCCACAGGCCTGCAAAACTGAGGGTGGTAACAACCTTTTTTTTTTAAAAAAAATGTATGCCGCTTTTATAGGAATTTGGTCTTTGATCTCTGAGAGCAGCCAGCACAAGTCCCTTAGGCCTCCTCCTAACCCACTCCAGCCAGCCTGTTTTTAAATTAGGATTGCACTGTGTGTCTGGTCAGCATAAAAAGGCACAGAGGAATCCAGTAGCATCTTTGAGACTAACTGGCAAGAGTGAATTTCAAGCATAAGCTTTTGTGAGTTGCAGTCCACTTCCTAAGAGGCAAAGTTTATGCTAGAAATTTCTTCTTCCCAGTTGGTCTCAATGGTCCTACTGGATTCCTCTGTCTCTTTTTGTTGTGCAGTGTAGTAGTTTGAGTGTTATTTTAGGGGACCAGAAGACCAGGGTTCAAATCCCTGCTTGCCCATGGAAACCCATGGGATGACTTGGGCAGGTCCCACTGTCTCAGCCTCAGAGGAAGGCAAAGGCAAATCCCTCCCCCCCAACCAATCTCTCCAGGAAGATCCCATCCTAGGTTCGCCTTAGGGCTGTCGTTAGTGAGAAATGACTCGGAGTCACTCAACAACAACACTGGTTCCCTCTGGCCACCTGCAAACCCTTTGCCTCCCGGCTCTGCTTCCCACCAGGTGGCTGGTGCTGGACACGGAGACCCGAGACTTGGTGACAATCCACACCGACGGAGGAGAGCCCATTTCCGTTGTCAGCTTTTCTCCAGGTAGGAAATATTGGACGAGACCCACTGGGTCCTGATGAGAGCGGCAGGTGAGGCAAAACGCTTACAAAGGACTGGATAAGAGTCGCTGTCCTTTTTGCCGGCTGGGAGACCCGGCCTTCCTCTCCCCCACCCGACTCTGCTTTTGCTTTTTTTGCAGATGGCAAATACCTGGCTTTGGGCTCCCACGATAATTTTGTTTACATCTACCTGGTTTCGGATGGAGGCAGGAAGTACAGCCGCATTGGCAAGTGCTCAGTGAGTGGAAACGCGGTCGGAGTGGGGGGTTTTCATTCTGGCCAGAAGGCGTTTCTAAATTGGAATCTTGTGGGGATCAGAAACAGGGGTCCCCCCCCTTGCGCCGTTCTATCTGCTATTCAGCCTACAGCAGCCCCCGTGAGTGTATCAGGCAAGGGGGCGCCTCTTGTATCTGGCAGGCCCCCTTGGACGGCCGACGATGGCTCAGGGAGAAAGGGACTTTCAGAATGCCCTTTGCGGTTTATGGACCCTTTTCCTTTTCGCAATCTCGCTTTTGTTGTTGTGTGCCTTCAAGTTGTATCTGACCTATGGCGACCCTAAAGTGACCCTATCAGGGGATTTTTGGGAGTGTGTGATGCACCCAAGGTGACCCAGTGGGTTTCCATGGATGAGCGAGGAATCAGACCTTGGTCTCCAAGGTTGTAGTCCGGTGCTCAAACCCACTACACTATCCTGGCTTTTAGCTGCTTTTAATTCTGTTGCTCGTTTAATCATGGTCAGAATCGTCCGTCTGTCACAGTGTATGTCAGTAAGCTTACCTATTCTTAGCTGTGTGGCAGAGGCACAAAGAAGTGCGTAACCGGCAAGAGTGTCTCTGTGTGCATCGGGCTCTACCGATGTGCGTCCACGCTTCCAAATCAGTGTCTCGGTGCTCAACAGGGCTGATGTGTAACAGGACTGATTTGCATTAGTCATTTGATTCCTACATAGTAACATAAGACCATCCCTTTATTGGATATGGACGTTACAGAACAACTCAGTTCTAATTCTCATAGATATAAGTCCACTTACAAAGAATTAAAACCCCAACGGCATTCCAGCCAGACAAATAAGTTCTCTGCATTTTACCAAATGGCTCCATCTGGCAGAAACGCTGAAATAAAATCAAATCAGAATGGATTTGTTTCTACGCCAGCCTGAGATGCGACCGATGCCTTTCTCCTCAGATATTGAGTCCCAGTGCTTTTGGTTACACTGGGCAAATGTCCCGTTGTTTGTCAGTCCCTTGGCCAGCTCCCCTGTGTAGTAACGTCACAGCAGCCCTTTGCTGAAGACGGACGTCGTGGAAATGCCCAGTTCTAATTCAGACAGATGTGAGTCTGCTTCTGAAGATGTAACTCCCATACAGAACTCGTGCCATTATTTTTAATTTTTGTATGGTATCAGTTCTAAAGTTGCCTCTCCTTTGAACCTTTTGCAAGCTGCCTTGACTTCCTGGGTGGGAAAAGGATGGGATATAAAAATGTTAATGAAGGTAATGATAGTGTTACTGTAAGAGTGTTGGACTCGCACTCCAGAAGACCAGGATTTGAATTCCTGCACAGCCATGGAAGCTCCCTGGATGGCCTTGGGCAAGTCACCCTCTATCAGCCTCAGAGGAAGGCAAAAGCAAACCTCCTCTGAATAATAAACCTTGCAAGCAAACCCTGTTTTTAGAGGCAGCAGTTAGTGGTTTGAGCATTGGTCCAGAACTTGGGGAGGATGTGAATCTCTGCTGAGCCATGAAACCACTGGGCGATCTTGGGCAAGACTCGCCCTCTCGGCATCCAAGGAAGGCAAAAGCAAACCTCCTCTGAACATACCTGGCCAAAAAATAAAATAAGAGAGAGGCAGTGAACTTGAAGGCACATAACTAAATCCTGTTTAGTCCACATGTGGCCAGCAGGGGCTGCTGTTGTCTCAGAGCATCTTCCCTAATTCAGGAATAGTTTAGGTATGTTGCTTTGGTCCATTATTTAAGAATCCGTAGCATTTCTTACTTTTTTTCCCTTGGCAATAGTGGTTCTCCTTTATGTGCTAGTAAATAACTTGACTTGGATCTGGAAGATGCAGAAAAGGAGCATCTCTGATAGAACACAAAGTGCTGGCTTCAATATCTAACTAGAAAAGTTTACCAGAGAGATTTCCTTGTGCAAGATGATGTCCCAGTGGCTGTGAGTTCCAGGTTTCTCCTCGTAGGGATGGGCGGGGATGGGAACGCTAAGTGGTGGTGTGCCTTTGAGGGTGTGCATCAGAAAGACAGTACTCGCCTTGTCGATATTTTTAATTCTTCAGCCTTCTCCTTTCTCCAGGGTCACTCCAGTTTCATCACCCATCTGGACTGGGCCTTTGACAGCAGCTGCTTGGTGACCAATTCTGGCGACTATGAAATCTTGTACTGTGAGTAGAAGTCTGTCTTGTTCATGGGGAGCGAGTTTGTCGGCACTGCCTGGATCATAAGGAAAATGCCCTTCACGCTTCCTAGAGGGATTTTGGAGGGATTTTAGAGCAATGCTTTCGATGCCTTGGGGGTCCTGGAGGCCACGAAGATGGAGCTGGGGCCGGATGCATCCCATAATAGGCTGCACTTTGTGTGCGTGTGTATGTGTTTTCAGGCCACCTGTCGACTTATGGCAGCCCCTTGATTTTTTCATAGAGTTTTCTTAGGCAAGGAATACCCTGGGGTGGTTTTGCAAGTTCCTTCCTCTGAAATAGAGCCTACAGCATCTGATATTCATTGGTGGTCCCCCATTCAAGTGCTAACCAGAGCTGGCCCTGCTTAGCTTCCAAGGTCAGATGGGAAATGGTGCCTTTAGGGTATTTAAACCGAGGCAGGCTGCACTTTGCCCTCCCCTAATTGACGTTCTCTCCTGCTCTCTCTCCTTCCTCCTCCTCCTTGCAGGGGACCCCTCCGCCTGCCGCCAGATCACCAGTGCAGAAGCTGTGCGCAACATGGAGTGGGCCACAGCCACCTGCGTGCTGGGCTTTGGGGTCTTCGGTGAGTGCATTTCGGGCTGGCTCTGGGGCTTTCCCCCGCGCTGGGGAGCACAGAAAGCCGGGCAGGTCTTTACCAGGAGGGGGCGGCAGAGGGCAGTGGATAGTTTCTCCAAAGAGAGGAATTGCAACTTAATAAGTTGAGGACTCAAGTGGGGTTTTGGGAGGTTACGTAGCAAGGACCGATGGTTTATTACAGACTGATGTAACTCACCGTGTTTGGAGACTTTTTGGGTATTTTTAAGGGAGACCCTGCTCCTACGGATTAGGATAGAACTGAACTTTTAATTGAGAGAGAGATCAAAATTGGGGTTTTGTAACTGCTTGCAAGTGCCATAGTCACCTAGAGGGACATGCACCTATATCTCAGTTAACAAAGTAGATGTGTTCCTTGGGCATTGCTCCTTTAACGCCCAAGGTGCATTGGATCACACTGCCAGCCCCCCTACAGACTAGCCTTTTATGGTTACAGAATACCAGTTCTGATTCCTTTAATAGCCGCTGTCCATCCTAACCAGGGTAATTTCAGTTTTTCCCATTTTTCCAGCTCCTTTTTAATTTTCCTCCAAATTTTTTTTATAGTTATTGTCAAATAAATCTGAATTGTTCTTAAAGCATAAATAGAAGAATCCGTCAGGAGCATGAAATTTATGGTGTTAAGATCAGAAATCAAACTTATAAACCTAGAGCATTTGCTGATGATCTAGTCATAACATTAGAAGATCCCTTCAGTGGTCTAAATAAGTTGTTGGAATTTTTTAAATGAATTCGGAGAATTTGCAGGATTCAAAATAAATAGAGAAAAAAACCAATATAATTACTAAGAACGTGTCAAAGAATGAGGAACAAGAATTGGGGGAGAGAACTAATTTTGCTGTAGAGAAGAAAGTGAAATATTTGGCTATAACTATTACAAAGACCAATTCTGATTCCTGCAGATGTTAGGTCCACTTAGCAAGTCCCCAGCAGCAGAGTTAGTTATGGTTAAAGACAGAGATTAGTTAGACTTGGATTAGAGAGAGAAAGGGATATGAGTTTTGGTGTTAGGGACAGATGTGAGTTGGAAGTTAGGGTCAGTTAGGATTCAGATGTGTTAAATAAGAAATCTTTATATTTAACTTCTGTTTCATAAATTATTTTTTGATCATACATTTGTGCCTCTGAGAGCACTATGTCAGGGTTTTTGGGATGTTTGTGTTCAGACACGTGGCGTCTGCAGTGGCGGCGGATACTCAAGGGGGTGGGTGGGATTAGACATATAAAGTCTCACGCGCAAACCGTGGGGGCATCCGGAAGGTCCCTGCGTTTCATGCCATCGTGGTGGGCAGGAGGAAGTCCTCGTGTTGGGTGGCAGAGGTGGGGGTCAGTGGCAGCCCTCGGGGATGGGGAGTTATAGCTCCATTTGGCTGCTGATTCTTTTACACCTTCTCTCCTCCTCGCTTTGCCCTGGCAGGGATCTGGCCGGAGGGTGCGGATGGCACGGATATCAACGCGGTCTGCCGTTCCCACGACGGGAAGCTGCTGGCCTCTGCCGACGACTTTGGCAAAGTGCACTTATTCTCCTACCCCTGTTGCCAGCCACGGGTGAGCCTCCCTCCCTTCTGTTTTGCACCCGAGTCTCTCCTCCAAAAGTCCCTCTGTTGTCCTTTTCTCCTCGCTTCTCCTAAGTAACCCTTAGGCGGGTAAAGCTAGGATCACCCTATTTTGCGGAGCAAGAAAAAAGGACACATTTACCAACCGACTAGTTCAAACCACTCATCACTGTGGCAACTCTGACTTTAAATACTTGGTAAACCACTCTACCACTCTATACTGCATTGATTTGACCCCACCTGGAATAATACTGTGTCCGGTTCTGGGCACCGTAGTTAGGGAAAGATATTGACAAGATGGAACACGTCCAGAGGAGGGTGACCAAATGGTAGAAGGCCTGGAAACCATGCTTTATGAGGGGCAGCTTAGGGAGCTGGGTCTGTTTAGCCTGGAGAAGAGAAAGTTAAGAGGTGAGATGATAGCTATGTTTAAATATTTGAAGGGATGTCGTACGGAGGATGGAGCGAGCCTGTTTTCTGCTGCTCTAAATAGTAGGACACATAGCAATGGCTTCAAACTTCAGGAAAAGAGATTCCAGCCAAACATTAGGAATAACTTCCTGATGGTAAGAGCGGTTTGACAATGGAATGCGCCGCCTTGGAGTGTGGTGGGGTCTCTTTCTTTGGAAGTTTTTAAAGAGAAGCCGGATGGCCATCTATCAGGACTGCTTTGATGGTATGTTCCTGCATGGCAGAATGGGGTTGGACTAGATGGCCCTTCTGGTCTCTTCCAGTTCTGTGATTGTATGAGTCTGTTGTCCAAGCACTGGACAGTTGGGAGAGGAGTCACCGCTCCTTGGCCGACTCAGTCCAACGGGCAAGAGAAACTTCCATTTTCTTATGGGGCGCCACACTCTCCTGCCAAGCAGCTCTAACTGCGTGTGCGTCCTGCCCTCCTTCAGAGTAGTGCTTGACTTTCCCCTTGTTTCTCTCCCCACACCCTCTGCCCACCCCAATGCAGGCCCCCAGTTACACCTACAACGGCCACAGCAGCCATGTCACCAACATTGCCTTCCTCCACGATGACAGCTTGCTGCTCTCCACCGGCGGAACAGACACCAGCATCCTGCAGTGGCGCCTTGTCTAGGGAAGCTCGGGGGGAGGCTGTGGGGTTGCCCCCTCCCGGGGCAAGGGCGGGGGGCCAGTGGTGGTGCAATTGGGCACGAGGGGGCAGGGCGGAGGGGGTGGGTGGGATTGGATCCTATTAAACACTTTTTGAGGCAGGGGGCACATTTATGGGCCCCTCCCGAGGTAAGGATGGGGCAGAGGGCACTTGTGGGAGGACAGAAGGAGGACGATTAGAGAAATGAAGCAAGAGAGAGAGAGCTATATTTTGCAGAAATCTCTATATGAATAATGATAATATATATCCAGATCTATCTCTATATATCTATATTTAAAGGCGGAAGGTTGCACAGGCTGAGAATGTGATGGTGGCTGAGGGGAGGGAGAAAGCTGGTAAGCGGGGATGGACAACAAAATGCCCACTCCTAAGTCGAGGAAAGGCCTTTCTTTCTCTCCTTATAGTCAGATATCGTGGCAGGAGAAGCTAGACCCGCGGCATCTTTCTCTCCTCTCCGGAAGCCATCTTTGCACTATCGACGTAAACGGGTTAAAAGCCTGATTTGGCTGACAGTCAGCCGCTCTACTGGCAATGAAGAGCTAGAGATGCTCTGTTTATCCCTCTGACGCTCTGTCTCTCTTTTAAGGAACAGAGGAAGAGGGAAAACACGTTATTTTGCAGAAGGTTAAGCCTGCTTGCCTCTTCTTTGATCGTGTCTGCCTTCATGGCAAAAGGTCTTTGGACTGGAGGGCCCTGGTGGTCTCCCCCAGCTCCAGGATTCTTTAGATGTGCTCCTCAGTCCTGGGGGCGCTTCTCAGAGTGTCTGCATCCTGGAGCAAAGCATAGGTGGAATCCTAGCTGGAAGGGACCCCATACAGTTGGAAATGGTGATGGTGGGTGGGGACGTCCCACGATCCACAGCAATCCCTGGTCATCTGGGGAAGAAAGAAAAGAGAGATGAGGGCACCCATTAGAATATATAAGAGCAGGAGCAAAACCTGAGCTTGCCAAAGTTCCTTTTTTTAGGGAAGGGGGGGAGACACTGTGCTCCGAATACCCTAGTTCGCATGGCTAAGGATTGGAGTGATTCAAGAAAATAGATTCCACCTAAACAGTGGGAAGAACTATTCTACTCTTTAAGCAGAGTCTAGCTGGGCTTCGTTCAAGAGTGGTTTAGTTGGGTCTTCCTGATCGGCAGGGGATTGGGGTCACTTGCAAGGTTCTGTGATCGCTTTTCTACAATCCAGAAAAGTAACGTTTGGAAGCTGGAAGCCGAACATCTTAGACCATCCAAGTCTTGGCGGACTCATATTTGACAAGGTTTGCGTGCCTGCCCTCTTCTCTCTCTGTCCTATCTGAAATCTCCGGCTGATCCATTTTTATTAGATGGTGCCAAATTCTAGTCTAGTATGGGAGCAAAAATGCATGAGAGAGACAGACGGACGGACGGACTAGTGAGCCAGGCTGGGAGGAAATTATTCCCAGTGATGGAAATAAACTTTAGTTCCCGTTCCACTCGATCATGTCCTCCTTCTGCTCGAAGAATTAGACCCCCCTCCCTCCGTCCCTCCCTGACACATGGGGCAGATGGGAATAAACATTGCTCCCTCTTTAGGTCTGACTGTCAAACAAATCATTTTCATTGTCTAGATGGAAGGAGAGATCTGGGGCTCTTTTCACACTACCCAAACAGAGCACTATGATTCCACTTCCACTGTATGGTGTGCAATCCTGGAATCTGTAGTTTAGTTAGAGGCACTGGAGATCTCTGAGAATTCTAAGTACCTAACCCCCCCGAAGCTGCAAACCTCAGGATTCCCTAGGACGGAGCCATGGGAGTTAAAGCGGAATGATAGTGCTATAACTGTGTAGTGTGAAGGGTGCTGCTTGGATGGACGAGCGAAGTCTGCATTCTGAGTCCCGACGGAGTCACATTTTCAGCCCAGGGTTGGCGGTATTTTGCACTGGACGATACGGATGGTTTGGGGAGGGGAGCACTTTGGAAGTGGTGTTTTCAGAGATTAGGATCTCTTCAGGTTTTGGGGAGGGGGGTTGGAGCGGCAGGGGAGGGCCAAAGCATGCCTGTGTTTCTGTATTTTCCAAAGAAAAAGAGAAAAAAAAAAGTTGTTTAATGAGACTACAACCCAATAAAAGAGGTCTGGCGACACACACACACACGCACACACACACACTGGCCTCCTGGTTCTTCTCTGTATAAATGTCATTGTCAGGGGCAACTCCTGAACCTTAAACAAACCTCAACAGGGTGAGTTTAAACAAGACAATTGTGTGAGGCCAGGTGAGCCCGGTGTGCATGCGGTGATTTATTTCTAAAGTGCCGTTGATCAGATGTTCTGCTTCGCAGAGTCGCCCGAGAAAAGTGGGCTAGGGATGGGTGACAGGTGGAGACACCTTGCCCCGGGCAGCTTACAGTCAAAATAGATTTGGGTTTAAACTTGTTGTGGGGATGCTAACGGTAAGGGCTGCTGAAAGGAAGAAAAACAACTCATTGTGATGTGGTGCTGGAGGAAAGTTCTACGAATACCATAGACTGCTGGAAAAACAAATGGATCCAAGAGCAAACCAGGGTGGAACTCTCCCTTAGAAGCCAAAATGACCAAACTGAGGCTATCATGCTTTGGATATATTGCAATATGACATGACTCTTGGAAAAGACAATAATGCTCGCTAAAGTGGAGAGCAAAGAGTGGCGTAGTAGTTTGACTGAACTCCTAAAAAGAATGCACCTTGGCAATACTTTTTCTCAGTTAGAAAATCAGGTCACGGATTTGTTCATAAATGGAGAAAAGCAGGAAAAACTACCCATTTGAAAAGGCATAAGACAGCGTTGCCCATCATCTCTCTTACTTTTCTTAATAAGAACAGAGATTTGAAACAACCAAATCAGACAAGATCTGTTGCTCAAAGGCATGCAAGTTAAAAACCAAACTTAAAACCTTTGCTGACAACCTGGTAATTCTACTAGAGTACCAGTTGCATAAACAGATTGATTCAGATTGTATATGAATTTGGTAAAGTAGCTGGCTTTAAAGAAGAAACAACTATGATAATGAAAAACACATCAAGAGTGGAAGACCTAGAGATGGAAAATCAGTCGAAATTTGCAATAGTTTGAAAAGTTAAATATTTAGGTGTTTACATAAACTAAAACAATTCTGATCTGTTTGATAAGAGGGCCTGGCCTAAGCAGGAAATGATTTGAAGGCACATAAGGACAACCACAAAGGGGAAGGCAGCAAGAAGAAGGACTGTGCTATGGAGGGATTGATTTAGTCGAGGCAGCCGAGGCTAAGGCCATTTCCACAGTAGCCTGTTATAGCGCCGTGATTCCACTTGCAACATCCTATGGAATCCTGGGGTTTGCAGTTTCGGGAGGGGCCGGCTGGCCCCTCCCAAAACTGCAAACCCTAGGATTCCATAGGATGTTGCAAGTGGAATCATGGCGCTATAACAGGCTACTGCGGAAATGGCCTAAGTTTGCAAGACGGGAGCAGAGCTGTTGACCGAGGCTGTAGGAGGTCTCATTCATAGGGTTGCCACTTGATAGCAAATAGCAACATAAGGGTGTTGAGCACAGAGGGAAATTCTGGTCATGTTTTTTCCACATTTCCCATGGGTGAACCCGTGAGGCAAAGAGGGTTTTAGACTTTGCAGAATGCTGACGGGCAGGATTTCTGCTTCCTTGCAGAATGTGGTTTCTCCCTCCATCACAACCCGAGGCAAGTGGTCGTGGCTTTGCTGGTCCAGGGCGTCTGAAAAGCTTTCGGGCCACTCCCTTGCAGCCCCTGTCGAGCATCTTTCCCTGCTGGATTAGACTTTTGGCGTGTGACCTCTTGCTAAAGGCCACCGAAGCCTGGATGCTGAACTCTCAAGCGTCTGGGACACAGCCAGAACCTTTTGGATTTCTACAAATTTCAAGCCCTTAATAGAAATGCGAGCGTACATCTGGGCCTGCCCCTGCCCCCATGTAGATGGCTAATGAGTCCCAGGAGGGGAGTGGATGCTTGCCAGCTGTTTTCTGTATTTGCAGCCAGATTATAGCCTCCCTTTTTTTGCTGCTTCCTTAGAAGACAGAGGATTTAAGCCATCAAAGGCATAAAGGAAGCTTGGTGGTGATGTGTGTGTGGGGGGCGATTCTAGTATTATGTAACTCTACGGTCAGGTGACACTGGTGTGCTGGAGTCCTTTTTAGCAGAATTGGGGAGAGAAGGCCAGCCAAAAGCAGGCATTACAGAAGTCAGGGAATTGAAACACCCCCTGCCCTTGGGAATAAGGATGGCGAGTGTTCCTTGATCTGGTTTCTCCCATCCGGATTAAATCAACATAAATCAACAGTATATTTTCCCCCCTCTTCCTACTTGCTTTGCTGGGAGAGAATTCCACTGCCTTTCCGGAGGCATTTTGGCAAGATTTGGCAAAAGGCTGCCCTTGGACCGTGTTTGGAAACTTTGTTTTCAACCCAAAGAGCTCATCCGGATTGTTAACTGGGGCTGGCTACCGGGAGCATACAACAGCATGCAACCATAAGCTGAAGTTAACTTGATGGCTGTTAACAACAACTTAGGAAGGGACTCTGGGTTCGCCATTTTCACTGACTTCAGTCTCACTGCCAGATAAGTAAATGTTGCGTTCAGGAGCCTACGTGAATACTTGGGTCGTTCTGTATGCAACACACTAGGCTCCATCCTGATATTCCGCAGTCCACCATCCAAGGAAAGGAACACCCTCCGACATTCCGCAGACAAAAACAGGGACGTGTGTGCTCAAGCAAGATCAAGAGTGTGGTCAAGATGACAAAAGTTATTAAACGGACAAACTGGGAGAGGCTGCAGGCAGCTTGCTTTCGCCTGAGCCGACTGGGAAGGGCAAGCATCCACCTTCTCCTCTCTCGGCCGCTGAATTAACTGGGTCCCAACTACTTTTGCTTTTTGAGCTTGGTTTGCAGTAGTGGAAGTAAGATGAGGACAAAGGGGGAAAGTGGGAGAAAGGGGGGCATTTTATAAAGCAGCTGAAAAAGTAGGACAAGAGAAGATTAATTGGAAATCTCCCTGCTAAATTGGGACGGTTGGAGGGAAGGTAACCGTGTACATGATGCAAGAGTTTGTTAGAACCAGACACCATTGGTTGGGAAAGCAGCACACAGACACACACACACACACCACACACACTCTTGTGTGATTTTCTTGCTGACCTTCACTTTCTCTGCTTGATTTCCATCAACAACAGATCTGAGGAGGTGTGGAAACTGGGGAAAAACCTGTCGGTCCAGTGACTGGGCCTCCTCAACCAGCTGTTGTTTTTGTAGGATTCATCGCCTCGGCAGGGCCGGTGCAGAAAGAAACAGAGGATGACAATTTTTGCAAGCAAGTTGCTTTGAAACGTGTTTGCTAAACTTGCACCATTTGTCTCAATTCACCATAAGCAATATTCTCAATTACAGACAATGGAGGAGGTGGAAGGAATAGATTGTTTTAAAACTGGCACTTTAATGGGATAGCATTAAAATCCAATCAACTAGGCGGTACCATTTTGAAAGAAAGAGAGTTTTAAACGTAAGTTTAAAAATGCTGCGAGTATTTTGAATATATGCCACATTTTATTTCAAAGAACTAAAACATTCATATTTTGCAACGGCTGCTCACATGGTTTCTCTGGAACCGATGGAGCAGAAATCTGCCAAGAGCAATGGCTGTCAATTGCCCAGCTTATGTCTTGCAAAGTCACAGCTATAGCTTTATTGGCAGATGCTGTTCCTTCGTAATGCTGTCTTCCTCTTCTCCTGTTGCATTCCACCATACAGAGCTCCATCCTCTTTTCCCACAAATCATGTCTTCTCATGATAGTCCAAAGTATGACAGCCACAGCTGAGTTCTTCTAGGGAGTTTTTGAGATTTAATATTTATTAATTTTAGTACAGCGATACAAACAAACTGATTCACAACTGGGGGGGGGGCAGAACAAAAGAAAAGGGAACAGACTATACATTAACAATATACAGTATATGTGTGTAAGTAAAACTTAAAACCTGAACTGAACTGAGACCATAGCCATTTCCACACTAGACTTTTATAGCGCTATTATTCCACTTTCAATATCCTATGGAATCCTGGCCCCACCTGAAACTGCAAACCCCAGGATTCCATAGGATGTTGAAAGTGGAATAATAGTGTTATAAAAGTCTAGTGCCGAAATGGCCTAAGACATAATAACAAAACCATTACTAAAAAGCTAATCTGTCACACTAAACACATCCTAACTACACTAACTTTAAAAAGACTAGAGACAGTTCAGGCTTGATTTGCTCTAAGAATCATTCATGCCACTGCTTACGAGCCTTGTGTCTCATACACAACACAAGCAGTGAACAAACGAGATGCCGGGCTATTTCGAAAAGGTATATTATTCCAAAAATCCAAAATACGGAACACATCTGGTCCAAAGCATCATGGATCAAGGATGCTCAACCTGTGCTCCTCCCCAAACTAGAAATCCCAGGATTCCAGAGGGTGAAACCGTGGCCGCTAAAGTGAGATCATAGCACAATAATTCTGCAGTGTGAAAGGGCCCCTGGGTGATAATACAGCCCAGTTTCCCCCTCTCGCTTGCCGTGACCACCCCAGCCTTGAACTCCCTGGCAGGCAACTTTAGACTGACAAGGCATTTAATCCTCCCTTGGTGAATTTTTGTGCCAGAGCTTCAGTTCCCAAGCAGCGGGAAGGAGAGGCGGCATCTCTCTGGGCTAAATCGCATTTCATCCCTCTCCTGTCTTGGCAGCGAGGACAAGCGAGGCGGCCGCCTCCTCGGCTTTCCATTCCGTCACACCTAAGCTGGGATCCTGGGAGCCAAACAGGGATGATGCCGGCTTGCCTGGGCGTCGTCCCAGCGGGGGCCTGGCCCTGGTTTTGTACGGAAGGGACCAAGGGATGCTGGGGGTTGCCGGCTTGTAGGATTTGTAGATCAACAGTTTGCCATTCTCTACTATTTCCCGGGAAGGGATTGGGGCTTTGTGATGCTACTGGTGGGAGAGGCAGAGCTGGAGAGGGGCAGTCGGAGTGACTTCTCTCTCTGGAAAGGGGAGTCGGGAGAGCTTTGATTGTGGCTCCCTGCGTGGCAGAATGGCGTTGGACTGGGTGGCCCTTGGGGGTCTCGTCCAGCTTTAGGATTCTATGGCCATTTCTGCACTGGACTGTTATAGTGCTATTGTTCCACTTTCAACATCCTATGGAATCCCGGCCAAGCCCCTCCCTACACTGCAGACCCCAGGATTCCATGGGGTGTTGAAAGTGGAATAATAGCACTATAACAGTCCAGTGCAGAAATGGCCTATGATTCCATGGCTGAGGAGGGATTTGAACCCTGGTCTTTCAGAGCCCATCCTGCCTGGCAATCCACTCTGGCTCTCGAATATGTGACAAACATGATAATTCCCAACTCGTTTGCTCTTTTGGAAGCTTGGCAAGACATTCTCTCACTAAAATGCATCATTTTTGCGGTAATCTATGAAAATGTTTTTCCCTATTAACTTCTTTTCTCATTACTGACGCCCAAACCCTTTTGCCTCCTCCTCTCCCCCCCAGCAACTGTAAAAATCGTCTCCCTTACACCCCTGCTTTGCTTAATTATATCTCTGGGAGCATTTGTGTCAGGATAGAGTCTGGGGTGGAAGGAAGGAGAGCGTATTCTGCTCTGTGTTTGTGGAAGGGAGGGTAGGAGAAAAATGCGTAGTGGTGAGAAGCCGGGAAAGAAATGGAGGTGACACACAATAACCAGCAATTGCAAATATTTCAAAGGATGGGAGTAAAATAAATGGCCTTAGAACTACAAGGCATTTGCTTAGCCTTCCGGTCCACAGCATCAGCAACAAAAAATGTAAAGTATTGAAACATCTCAAGGAAAAGTCTTCAGTAAATGTTTTTTGGGGGTCGTGGAGCCAAAGGCTGGGGGGAGACAGCTAAGGGAACTTATAGGAATGGTTCCCCAGGCCTGAGGAGTCAGTCCTTTAATCTCTTGTGCTCCATCCCCTAAAGCAAATGCCTCCTTCCCTTGATGCTCGGACCCAGAGCAACCGGAACATCACAAGATTTTGGTGTCTCCAGCAAGCCCTCCAGCATCTCAAGGACAAAAACCAGGATGTATGTGGCCAAGCAACATCGGAGCGCGGTCAGGGTGGCAAAAATTCTTCATCAGGAAGAATATGTAAGTTAAGGGAGGGTACAGCAGTTTCCTTTTACCCAGTCCTCCTGGGAAGGGCATGATTCTGCCCTCTTCTCTCCTCCCTGCTGAGTTAATGCAAAAAAACTTTTTGCACTTGGAGTTCTGTTCACAGCAACTGAAGTTAGTCAAAGACAAAGGGGGAAAGTGGGAGGAGGAGAGGGAAACTGGGATGTTTTAAAAGTCCCTTTAACGGTGGAATGGCAGAGGATTTATTGGGCCCTCCCTGCCAAATTGAGACAATTGGAGGGTATGCTCTCGGTTAGTTTTCGGTGGGTGAAAATTACAGGGTGGCCTTGGGCAAGTCACACGCTCTCAGCCTCAGAGGAAGGCCATGGCAAAGCCCCACTGAAGGAGTTTGATTAAGAAAACCCTATGATAGGTTTGCTTTAGGGTCACCATAAGTTGAAAATAATCTGTCGGCAACAACAACAATGATGGGTTGAGCAAATGAAGAGCTTGGAGATGCTACTTTTTGGACAACCACTCCCCGAATCCCCCAGCTGGCCTGCTCACAGCTGTCATCCAAAAAAGTAGGCTTCTTTAATTCTGGGGAAGGTGGTGTTATAGAAGTTCAAATCAACCCATCCGTCACTAGTGAAATTTCTCTGCTGTGAGAAGGCAAGCGAGATAAATCCGACTGGCTGAGATGCATCTGAATGCCCACCTCTGCTGCCTTGGGAGGTCTTTGGGGTACCCATGTCAGTAAGGGGGAATGGCTATGGGGTGAGACATACCCTTCCACCAAAACATGCTCTTCTGTCACTAATCCCCAGCTTGGCGTGGTCTTGCTTGTTGTTGGACAATAGCGCACCTGTTTCCCTTGCATTCTTCCCTGCCTCTGCTTTTCTGGGCTTTGCACCATCATATAACCGTGGCCCTTTCCACACCTTACCGTCTTCCGGTGCTGGGTGCGGGGATTGCGCGAGCAGCCTCTGGCAAGAGGCTCTCGTGTCCAGGGTCCTTCGGCTCCGCACGAGCTGCCTGCTCGTGCGAGAGCCCCGCCTCTTCCTTCCGCAGTGCAGCCTGGGCGTTTCCTAGGCTGCGCTGGGGCAGGAAGCGCGACCGGCACGGCTCCAGAGGCTCCACACACCAGCTAAGTGTGCACAGGGCCCGGGAGCAATGCGTGATCGCGCACCATTTTCCGCTTCTAGCTGAAAATGAGAAGGTGTGTGATTGGTGCCTGCCAGCTCCTGGAGCATCACGCGATTGTGAGTGCGTCGTGCAGATCGCTCCTCACAATCGTGCGATGCTCCAGGCCCTCTTTCGCATGGAACATTGCCATGCGAAAAGGGCCTGTGTTGTGGCCCCAGGGTTGGTCGACAGCACAGAGGAGCATCTATTGGACATTGTTTCTCTTTTGCAACTGTGGAAGGTAGAACAAGGTAGCTGCTCCTGCTTTTGTCGTTTTCCAGCAATCCCCCAAACTTTAATTAAATGCTCTTATCTGCTTCCCCGGACTAGCAAAGGAGGCTGATTCCCCACCAGCTGTCTCTGTGTGAGTCCTGCTCTGGGCTGTTGTCCCCTTCCGACCATCAGGAGCACAACCTGAACGGGTGACTCCTGCAGAAAAAGCCCACCACTGAATTCCTCTCAGGGAAGATGAGACCTCGAGCCTATATAACTGGGATCAAGTGTTATTCAGTGTGGTGTATTTCAGGGCAGACACGTGTATGCATGGGGTGTCACCCTCTTGCCTGCTAAACTGTTTTTTTTCCCTAAGTGCTATAATGATTGTATTGTATAAAGCATTATATTTCTAAGAGCTATAAAGCTTTTGCAAGCTGTATTTCCTAGAAACCTCAAGCTGAAGGTCTGGAGGTTCACAGTGAATCTATATGTCAAACTCAGCGGTCTGAAAGACAAATGGGAAGGAGAGAATTGCAGTGGGGTGGAGGAGGCACGTGTGAATTTTCCTTCTCAGGACACAGACTCCCCTCTCCTGTTCGCTTTCCTTTTGCACAAAGGAGGAAAGTGCAGCACACTCAGGCAAAAGGCAAAGGAATAGGGGGGAGGAATGGCGGGGAGCAAAGCACACACCATGCAAATAATCAAATTTGTGAGACCCACAAATGGGGAGGGAGGACTGTGTCTCTGCTTATCCATAGGCCATTTCCTCACTAGCCTGTTACACCGCTGTTATTCCACTTTCAACATCCCATGGGATCCTGGGGTTTGCAGTTTAGGGAGGGGGCTGGCCGCTGTTCCGAAGCTGCAGATGGCAAAATCCCAAATGCGAAGGGCTGACTCTGCTTAAATGGTTAAAACTGACTTTATGTGACTCTGACCAGAAATTCCGGAACACAGGTTGGGGTATAAAGTTGATTCCCAGACGTGAGACTTGACTTGAAAGTATCTTCAAGGACTTGAGACTTGGAGTAAAAGTCTTAAATATATCTCTGGCTGCTGGTCCACTAGAGGAGCTGGAAACCTGCGCGTGGCCTTCTCCTCTTTCCTGAACCTGACTCTCACCTCCTTCAAAACTAAAGAATTTGCACCAGTTGTCTCCAGCTTGGAGATAACTCCCAAAAACTGTAGACTCAGGGCCAGACTCTGACATCTGGCAGCTCCCTAATCATGATCTATTGAAAGCCCAGTGTTTTCTTCATTGGGGATTCACAGCATGAACCGTTGACTCAGTGTGGTGGAGGTGAATGTTTGTGTGTCTTTTGACTAGAAAGCGGCTCCCTGGGTTTTTCATTGCCGAGCACAACCGGCTACGACCTGCTCCGAAGGCTGTATTTATCCTCCCGGTCTTAGTCTTTAGTGGTGTCATTGCCCCAGTTCTGCAGATAACTGGGTTTCTGTTGACTCAAATACCTCATTAAAAAAGCGTGCTCTTGTTTTGAACCAGCGTCGTAAAGTGGTCTTTCCATGAAACAAAGGAAGGTGTGGTCTGGAGGTTTAAGTACCAAGGGGGGCACACTTACAGGTGGCAAAATTGAGCGACTGGGAATACGCTTCAGCATTTCACAACTAAAAAAAATCGAGCACGTACAGCCAAGCGACGCTGGACTTTGGTCAAGATGGCAAGCCTTGGGAATGAGAAAGAGCAGACAAGCCAGGAGAGGCTTCGCTGGTTTGCTTTTGCCTGAAGGGAAGCCCACTGGGAAGGGAAGATCCTACCATCTCCTTTTCTCTTGCCGCTGCTTAGTTAACTGAGTGCCGAATAATTTTTGCATTTTGAACTCAGCTTGCAGCAACTGCAGTAAGCTGAGGATAAAGTGGGAGGAGGAGAGAGAGAAACTGGGACATTTTAAAAGCAGCTGGAAAAGTGGGATGGCAAAGGATTAATTGGGACTGTTCCTGCCAAATCTGGACGGTTGGTGGGCTTGTAATAAGAATCCAACAAACTAATTTTCTAAGCCCTGAGGAGCAGACACAGATCCTATGGCCCTCCTGCTTGGAATGCCATAATGGCGTGAGTGCATCCTGGATATGTGTGTGGGGGGGGTGTAGAGGGAAATAATCTTACTTTTCCCCTTCTCCTGAATGCATACCCTCCAACTGTTTTAATTTGGGAGAGCCCCAATTAACCATCTGTTTTCCCAACTTTTCAGCTTCCTTTAAAAAGTCCCAGTTTCTCTCTCCTCCTGCCACTTTCCCCTTTCGTCCTCAGCTTCCTCCCGTTTCTGCAAACTGAGCTCCAAGCGCAAACATAGTTTGTGCTCAGTTAACTCAGGTAGGGCGAAAAAGCGAGGCGACGAAATCTTGCCCTTCCCAGTAGACTCAGACAAAAGCAAACTGCCGCAGCGTCTCCTAGCCTGTATGTTTTTCCTAATTAATAACTTTTGCCGTTTTGACCACCCTCTGGTGTTGCTCAGCCGCACTGGTCCTGGTTGTCGTCTGTGAGTTGCTGGAGGGTACGCGAGTCTTCATTTTCTTTTCCTTTGCAATTGAAGCATTTAGTGCTGGGTGGTAAATTTGATCTGAAGGAGCTTTCAGCTCCCTGCTTACCTCCACTACCGTCATCTCCTCTCTCTTTCTTTGGTATCCCGCTTACTTATTAATGAGGAGTCGATGAGCTTCAGCCTCCTTAAGCCAAGTTGGTGTCCTTTGTGGCTGTGTTGATACCGTGTTGTTTCTTTCCTGAAGAGGCTGCCGAAAGAGAAAAGCAAAATACGCACGCACACATTAAAGTCCCCTGAGCCCAGATTAGCTCCAGGCGTCTTGGGGGCAAACGTGCCACTCCCTGGACCGGCCACCAGCACAGGGGACTAGCTCCATCTGGAGACTGAAGGAACATTTTGATGGGGAGGGGGACGATTGCCAAAACGAGGCACGGCCCCGCAAACAATCATTCTGGCCCCCCAACTAAAATGTTCCTTCAATCCCCAAATTTCTTACATTGCAGTCGCTTAAAACTTCAGTCGAGTATTTAGAGACAGAGTTGAGGCTGTTTATGGATTTTTTCCCAGCAATAATAAATCACACTGCAATTATCTGTGCTTATGGGTATTAGCAATTTTAGTAAGTTAAAATTAGTTAGAGCCGTAAGAGTAGAATAACACACTTCAGATTAATCATTTTTTTAAAATTTTCATTACAGTTTGGGGGGGGGTTGAGGTTTTTTTTTGTCATAGGGGTTAGTTAGGTTGTGTCTAAGGTAATAGATTAGTGTTTTAGTAACTAGTTTTAGTAATGTGTTATAGTTTTTAGTTTAGCTTAGCGTAGTGTTGGCCTTAATTGTACATAGGTATTGTTCACGTATTGTTTCTTTGCTTTTCCTCTTTTTGCATATATGTTATTCATGTTTCTTTCTTTGCTTTTCCATTTTTTGCCTTTTTCTTCTCTTTGCCTTTTCTTTCTGTATGTTGGTGTACTGCAGTGGTTTGAGCCTTGGATTATGACCTTAGAGACCAAGGCCATTTCCGCACTAGACTGTTCTAGCGCTATGATTCCACTTTCAACATCCTATGGAATCCTGGGGGTTGCAGTTTCGGGAGGGGCCGTCCGGCCCCTCCCGAAACTGCAACCCCCAGGATTCCATAGGATGTTGAAAGTGGAATCATACTGCTAGAACAGTCTAGTGCGGAAATGGCTCAAGGTTTGAATCCTTGCTCAGCCGTGGAAACCCACTGAGTAACCTTGGGCACATCACACACTCTCAGCCCCAGAAAACCTTGTGATAAGGTCTCCTTAGGGTCACCGTAAGTTGGAGACCAGTAGAAGCCTTTCTCATACTGCTAAAAAAAAACAACAGTATTGCCCAGTGGTCAGGGCTGCCATGTGGAATAAGGGACAGGGCTCTTGTCTCTTTAAGTGGCTTTCTAAGAGAGAGACTTCCTGCCGTTATGCAATATGGCAACCCTATGGGTGCTACAGTGAGCTGCATTTCTAATATTACTAGCCAACCATTCAGCCAGCAAATTATTTAGAGGTCTGATGATTCTCCGTTTAGATGTCAGAAGAGTTATTCGATTCTGACTTGCGTTTTTCAGCATTGCAAAAAAGACTGTCGTTCCGGATGTTCCTTCCGATACAAAACCTGGGATATATAACGTAGGCAATCACTACAGGAGTGTGAAGTATTTAGTATGCTAGGTGATGCTGTTGAGCTACGTCAGCAGGTTTCCAGGGTGAGCTTAAGACCAAGAAACCTGAGTTCAAGTCTCAGCCATGAAGCTCACTTGATGAACTTGGGCCAGCCTTTGACTCTCAGCCTGACCTTCTTTGCAGGGTTGTTGTGAATGCAAAACGGGGGACTGGGTGGAAGAACTCTGTGTGGAGCTTCGAGGTTCTTCAGAGGATCCCAACATGATGCCAGTAGTTTAACCAATGGAAAAAAGGAGAAATGTTGTGTGTTGCTGCTGTTTATATCTGCCTATTTGGCTTTTTTTTTTTATTACACTGACTTGCAAGGGCTTAGAAGGGAAGCATCATAACATCCTTAAATAGCTCACAAACACAGGTAAGACGTCTATGCCAATATACTATTAAAATATTAAGAAGCAGAAGCCGCTGCACCCAAACAGGATTAGAAACTCAGCTCTCTCGCTGCTCTTCTGTTGCCAGCTAAAACCCAAAGCAAGGATGTAGGAGGAAAATATTCAACAAGCGGTGTGAGTTACTTTGAGGGGGCAGGCCGTTCTGACACAGTGGCCATTTCCACACTAGACTGTTACAGCGCTTTTATTCCACTTTCAACATCCTATGGAATCCTGGGGTTTGCAGTTTTGGGAGGGGCCTCAAAGGCCATCCTCAAAGGCCCCTCCCTGAACGGCAAACCCCAGGATTCCATAGGATGTTGAAAGTGGAATAAAAGCGCTGTAACAGTCTAGTGTGGAAATGGCCAGTGGGACAACCTGGGGAGGACTCTCCCTTGCCTACAATGCCGAAGCACCAAGCGCTTTTAAAAACCGTATTATTCTTTATCTGTGCAAAGTCTCCCTAGAAAATTAGGGTCTTTCTCTTTTCTGTAGCTAAATGCAGACATGCATACAGGGGAACCCAAATTTGTAACACAGTATCATGGCTTTTGACACTTCTAGACTCTCTCACCAATTACCAGATCTTCGAAAAGTTACTTTCTTTTGGAATACAACCACAGCCGTTGGGGAATTCTGAGAGCAGTTGTCCAAAAATATAATTTTTCCACCTTCAGACCATGGCGGAGTCACCGCTTAGTAGACACAGGGCTGCAAAGCACACGGGCCTGGGATGGCTGGCTGTTTTCACAGCAGAATTGCCTGCCAGGGCTATTGAAAAGATTGCTTGTTTGCCACTCTCCCAGCAAACCTCCCAGCCTCCCGGCAGACTCCCCAAAGGGTGATGATGGGCCTGTTCCCACTACACAATTACAGCACTACGATTCTGCTTTAAGTGCCACATCTGCACCCTGTGGAATGTGGGGATTTGCAGTTTGCAAAAGCATTACAGCTCTCTGGCCGAGATGTCTAAGTACCCCCTCCCTAAAGTGCAAGTCCCACGATTCCACAGAATTCAGCCCCAGGATTTAAAGTGAGATCATAATGCTATAAAGGAGTAGTGCAGCAGGCCTGATGGGGTGAACCTGACTCTGCCGACAGTAGCTGAGATGATTCAGGCAAGGGTGGGAAAAGCCCAGGCGCAGCTGTTGGGGGAAAAGTCACAAGGAAGGAAACTAAGCAAGGCAGGAATAAAGGGAGGATGCTGGGAAACTGCCACCACCACCTTATTTTGGGTGGCAGTGATGACTTCTGGTTCTGGCAGCGAGACCTTAGCTACAGCTGCCCCAGGTCAGTTCCTCAGGGATGCACAGCTCAGAGTTTCAGGAACTTGGCCGTAAAGGAAATGGGCCTCTTCCTTTCCACTTCTGGGAGAGGATGACTGGGCAGCCCAAGGCTGCATCTGCAGCTGCTCATGTGAGACACAAGCACAGAGTCTTCCTGCTTTGGCCAGGGCCAGCCTCAAAAATTAGCAGGGTCGGGAACCTGTGGAGGGCCCCTCCCAATGGGGGCCACGTACCCTCCAACATTTCACAGAGGAAAAGCAGGCACATGTGGCCAAGCGGCATCAGAGTGCGACCAAGGTGGCAAAAATTAGGAATGAGGAAGACCAGACAAGCTAGGAGAGGTTGCAGCGATTTGCTTTTGCCCGAGCCTCCAGGGAAGGGCAAAACTCCAACCTTCCTCTCCCCCCAGCGAGTTAATGAGTGCAAACCACTTTTGCATTTTGAACTCAGGTTTGCAGCAATGGATGCAGGCTGAGGACAAAGGCAGAAAATGGAAGGAGGAAATAGAAACTAGAACATTTTAAAAGGAGCTGAAAAAGCGGGATGACAGAGAATTAATATAAAGAGTGAAGGCTGTAGCTTTTCTACCATGAAAATTCCATTGGTAGTGCTCATTATTATCTGTTGTTCCTTAATTTCAACTCTATGAATGAGACACACAAACACATTCAACCAAGAGTCCTGTGCTTCAGCTTCCCTGCCCAAATTTTGCAAACTCCAGGCAGGCATGGCTTGATTTTTCAATCAAACTGTAATGAGATCTTCTTCAATCAATGTAATGAGATCTTCTTCTTTTCTTACTGCCTTCCATTTTCCCCAGCATGATTTTCTTTTCCAATATGTCATCTCACGATACGTCCAAAATTTGTATTTGTATTTGTATTGTAGCTTCAGTTGAGTCAGTTTGGCCTCTAGTTTGGCTTTCTAGGCTTAGTTTGCTTTTGGACCCATCCATTTGCCTTTCTGGTGGCCTGTGGTATCTCTAGAACTCTCCTCCGTTACTACATTTCCAAATGAATTAAACTTCTTCCTGCCAGATTTCTTCGCTGTTCAGCTTTCCCAACTGTACATAGAAACTGGAAATACTATGGAGTGGACAATCCTGACTTTGCTTTGAATGAAGTTTCATTTGAGGATTTAACCTAACTTTTTCATAGCTGCTTCTCCAAATCTGAGCTTTTCCAAATCTCCATTAGCAGTCAAAAGCAGATGGCTTGTGACCGTCAATCTGGTAAACAGCTATATAACAGTTGCAGGAATTTGCTTGCCCAAACTTGGAAATGGATGGGAGCACCGATGATGGACGAGTGGGTTCTTAAAGCCGAGGGATTTGCTCAGATTGCCAAACTGATGTGGATTTACGGTGTAAACCAACTGAAGATTTTCTGAAAGCCTGGAAACCGTTTATGGATTTTCTGAGCAATAAGAAATCTAATGATGTAATAATCTGTAGTTATGGTTATTAGTAATTCCAGTAAAGTTGAATTGAATCAGATCTGTAATTGCAGAATAAAATACTTACTACTAATAGGTTTTCCTTTCTCAAGGGCCATCCGGTCCATCCAGGCCAACCCAATACTGCCATGTAGGAAGGCACACTCAAAGCACTCCCAACTGATGGCCATCCAGCCTCTGTTTAAAAACCTCCAAAGAAGAAGACCCCACCACATCTAGACTATTCCACAGTCAAAGTGCTCTTATCCTCAGGAAGTTCTTCCTAATGTTTAGGTGGAATCTTTTTTCCTGAGGTTAGATGCCATTGCTCCATGTCCTAGGCTCTGGAGCAGCAGAAAACAGGATTGCTCCATCTACCATATGACAGCCCATCAGATATTTAAACATAGCGATCATCAAGTCACCTCTTAACCTTCTTTTCTCCAGGCTAAACATCCCCAACTCCCTAAGCTGCTCCTCATAAGGCTTCATGGTTTCCAGGCCTTTTACCATTTTGGTCACCTTCTCCTGGACACACTCCAGCTTGTCAATCTCCTTCTTGAGTTGTGGTGTCCAGAACTGGATAAAGAATTATTCCAAGTGGGGTCTGACCAAAGCAGGATACTATTACTTCCCTCAGCTAGACATTATACTCCTACTGATGCAGCCTAGAATCATATTGGGGTTTTTAGCTGCTGCATCACACTGTTGACTCATAGTACAGCAAAAGGGGCTGGAGTGGAGTGGAGTAAGAAAATGGGAAACAAAAGCTTCTGTGCCGAAGAGAATGAATTTAATAATTAATAATTATTTACAAACAGCTGGGGTTCTCCTCCTTTTGTGAACAGAGACTTTGGAGATGCTCATCAACAGATAGGTAGGGCTCAACCAGCCTGCTGTCTGGCGATAAGACACTCTCTCCAGCTGAAGCTTCTTATCACAAGAGAGTGTCTTATCCTCAGGCCACAGGCCAGCGGAGTCCTACGCACGTGGGACCCTGAATTTCTCGAAAGTGCCAGCTCATGAAGAAGGAATGTTTCCCTTTGAAACATGCCAGCTCTTTGTAAATCACAACAGGCGAGTATCCCTTATCCAAAATGCTCAGGATCAGAAGAGTTCTGTACTTTAGATTTTAGAATAACTGTATTTGCATATGCATAAAATGCAGGACTTTGGGGAGCCCACAAATGAATGAGGAAGAGTGCTGCAGCCACGTCATCGCAAAGGCAGAAGTGGGTGGCTGGTGGGCTCCCCAAAGATCTCCTGCATAGTACTTCTTTAAAAATTATAGGTGTCTGCTGCCTTATATCCGCTGTTTCTCAGATCCTCCATCTCTGTCCAGCCTTGCATCTCCTACATAACACAAGAACCGAAGGAATGAGATGCGAGGTTAGAGTGAGAGATGACAATCTGTGAAATGGAGGGAGGCATGGATTCACGCCAAAGCACATTGCTTGGATTCCTGCCGTTTCACAAATCCTCATGTCTCTCTCCAGCCTTGCATCTCATTCGTTCTCTCCCTTTGTTGTGTACAAGACACAAGGCTGGAGAGAGACTGAAGATCTGAGGCATGAATGAACAGGAGCATTGCAGATGCCTATTTGAAGGTGGAAGCAGATGCTAGAGGCAAAAAGTTTTGGGATTTGGAGGTTTTTGTCTTTCTGGATTAGGCATGCTCCACCTGTTATTAAATCCGTTCTATTTGGCGTGAGGCTTCTTGGCTTCCATTTTTCTCACTGACCTCTTTTAGAGACAAGATGCTGGGTTCCTCAGTCTGATCGCCACCCACCAACACATGCAGACTTTTGCACAGTTCAAGCTTCCAATTCTTCACACATCCATCATGGTTAAAAGAGAAGCAGGAAATCCCTCTTCTGCTTTCTCAAGCTGCAACCAACAAATTTAAAGTTGGGAGACCATTGGAACAATTTCACACCCACAACATTTCCCAGATGAAAGTCAAGACCTATGCACCAAAATCAGAGTCTGGGCAAGATGGCAAAAGTTGTTAATGAGAAAGAATAGACAAATCAGGATGGAGTGCGGCAGTTTGCTTTTGCCTGAGCCTCCCGGGAAAGACAACATTCTCTTCTCTACAATTTTCTCCCCCCCGATGAGTTAATAGGATGCAAACTGTTTTTGCTCTTTGAGCTCAGCTTGCAGCGACCAAAATAATCTGAGGACAAAAAAGGAAAGCAGAAAGAGAAGAGAGAGAAACCAGGACATTTTCTACCCAGCTGAGAAAGCCGGATGGCAGGGGATTAACCTGGATTGTCCCTGCCAAATTGGGAGAGTTTGAAGGTATTAAATTCAGTAAGAACAGGCTACAGAAATCACACAAACCAATGTCAGAAAATGTTTGCACCCATCTGAGGTCTGGGAATCTTTTGGGATTCTAACTGAAATGATAACATTCTGAAATTCTGGCCTAAATCCAATTACTAGTCCCAACTATAATGAGACTAATGGAAACTTGATGAGTCAAGATTCGTGTAACTTCCCATTGATTTAAATGGGTCTAGTCAAATCCCACTGGACTAACAAAGGGATCTGAGCTCTCTGACGTCAATATTTCAGTTTGGAGGTGCCACTTAAGAGAAAGAGGAGGAAAGCTCGATTCTAACTCTTCCTTTGATTAAAACAATATTGAGGAAAATAATGTTCGGCTTGCCATCTGCCAAGAAAGGATCGTCTTTGAAGTAAATGAAACAAAAACCCATAACTGACACTGGGAGCTTGGAAAAGTTTCTTTTTGGGCGCCTCACTCCAAACAAGGAACTTTTCCAAGAAATACTTGCTCTCTCTCGTGAACCCATCCCAGTTGACGGAATGGAGAAATACCAGCTCCTGCTGGGGATTTGTGAGGACAGACGCGGGGTGGGAGTGGAAATGCCGGACATAACTCCTTGTTTCCCAGAAAAGGTATCCTTTTGCTCTTTTCTCAAAAGTGATTTCCTGCTGAGAACAATTCTTCATTGTTGGGGCGTTTCATTTATAGATCCCACCAGGCTGAGGAACGGCCGCGTCCGCAACTGTCCCCCCTGGCCTCGGGCCCAGGAGCATCCCGGCTCCTTTCGCCGTCCCCGAAAGTCCAGCTGCTTCAGCTCAGGAGGAAGCAGGAGGGAGGGACCCAATGCTGCTTTCTCTCTGGCAAAGCTTCCTTTGGCTTGCCTAGCTTGTGGCACGGGCAGAAATTCAACCGGCGATGCCTCCTTTCAGGGTGAATCGTGTCCCAACGGCTCTGGTGCGCTTCAGGGCGGCCCGTGCAGCAAAACCTCTTGGCAGATTGGCCCCCTTGTTCATTAGTGGGTGGTGGGAATACCATTTGGATTTCCTTCTCAGGTATCAACATGTCTGTGGATGATGGGACTGAAGGGAGTAACAGAGGGCCAGCACAGTGTAGGTAATTCTCCTCATCCCAAGATAATCCCTTAATAGAATTCGTAATATTGAGCTCTGAATGACTGAGACCCCGTCCCTTATTTCCAAGATGGGGCGGGAGAATGAAACTGTGTTCAGGGTGGGGTGAGGATTTAGTAGCCCCATTGTCTACCTTATAAAAAATTAAAGGAGAGGGGAAAGGGGGACAGGAAGTTATGAATGGGTTAGAAGCAGCAGTCATATGACCCCTTTAAGGCAAACCTATCACAGGGTTTTCTGGGGCTGAGAGTGTGTGACATGCCAAAGGTCGTCCAGTGGGTTTCGAACCGTGGTCTCTGGAGTCATCAGCCAGCGCTCCAACCACTACATCACACTGTCTGTCACTCTTTTCCAACATTTTACAAGTGAAAACCAGGACCTGGGTGGCCAAACAGCATCAGAGCGTGGTCAAGAGGAAAAAAGTTATTAATGAATAATAAAAAAAAAAACCCTGTGGACAAGCTACCAGAAGCTGCAGCAGTTTGCCTCTCTTCTAGCTTTGGGAAGGGCAAGACTCTGCCTTCTCCTCTCCCTCCCACTGAGTTAATTGGGCACAAACTACTCCTGCATCTTAGAATCGGTTTGTAGCAATTAAGAAAGCTGAGGATGAAGGTGGAAACTGAGAGGAGGTAAGAGAAACCAGGACATTTTAAAAGCAGCTGGAAAAGTGGGATACAGAGGATTAATGGGGACTGCAGTTCCTTACCAAATCAGGACAGTTGGAGAGTATGGCCATTTCCGCATGCGTTATAGCGCTATGATTCCACTTTCAACATCCTATGGAATCATGGGGATTATTTAGGGATTCCATAGGACGTTGAAAGTGGAATCATAGCGCTATAACAGTCCCATGCGGAAATGGCCTATGTCCCCCTTTACCGGCTACCCTGTTAGACCCGGGGGAGCGGCACGGCGCTAGTCCCCAACCCGAGCTGCAGGGTAGGCGATTCCCCTGAACCTCTGGAAGAACCTCCCGACGGCCAGAGCTGTCCAGCAGCGGAAGATGCTGCCTGAACGGGGTGGGGCGGCGTCTCCTTCCTTGGGGGTTTTTCGGCAGAGGCTGGAGGGCCGTCCGTCGGGGATGCTTTGAGGGGTGCTCCCGCCCAGCGGGGGGTCGGACTGGGTGGCCCCCCGGGGCCCCTCCAGCCCTGGGAGCCGGCCCCGGCGGGAGGGAGGCGCGCGCCCGCCCGCGTGCTGCTCGTCCTCGCCTGCGGCGGCGGCGGCGGCGGCGGCGGCTGGGCCCGTCGGGACCGGGAGCGAGCGGGTTAAGGCGGCTCCCCCGCCCAGGGAGGCCGGCTGACTCCGCCAGGGGAGAAGACCGAGGAGGAGGGAAGTCGCGCCGCCGGGAGAAAGTGCAGAGGCGAGGGGAGGCGGCGACGGACGGACGGACGGACGGACGCTCGGCTGAGAGAGAGTGCGCGCCCTGCTCCGCTCCTCTCCTCTCCTCTCCCTGGGCACCGGAGCGCGATCCCCTTCCTCCCTCTCCTCCGCTTCCTCCTCGGGAGGAGACCCTCGATGGGCCCCCAGCGGGATGCCCCGACGGCGGCGGCGGCGGCCCGGAGGTGAGCGGCACCGGCACCGGCACCGGCAGCAGCCCAGACGCCGGACGGGGGAGGACGCCGCCGCCGGAGCGCAGCAGCACCGGCCGACACGCGCCCGCCTGGACCGTGAGCGACCGTGGAAGGGGGTCGCGGCCGCTCTGGGGATGATGGGGGGGGGGTGGTCCTCGACCTCCCGAGGCGCCCTGCCTAAGGATGGGGGCTGGACGGGGTTGGGTTTTCGGGGGAGGGACCCCTCGTCCGTCTCCAACAAGGAAGCGCCTGGGCTCCTCCGAACGCCTCCCCGAGTGGGGAGCTTGGGAAGGGGGTTCCTCTGAACATGTGCAGAGTGCCTTTTCTCTTTCCGCTCCGGCTCGGGGGCCGGGGGAACTAGGAATATAGGAAGTCGCCTTTTTGGCCGCGCGGTCAGACATCGAAGCCCTCCAGCTCTGTGGCCCGGGTATTGGGCAAGATTTTTTTACAAATCATTTTATTTAGCTGAGGCTGCATTCTAACTCCCCCCACCCTAATCCGGGCGGGAGCTGAACCCAGGACCTTCTGCAGCGGGTCTGCCGCTCCGCAGGCACTGGGGTCCCCCTCTTTTTATCCTCACGACAGTCCTGCGAGGTAGATCAGGCGGAGAAGCAGCGACTGGCCTGGGAAAGCCCAGCGAGGATCAGGCCTGAATGGCAATCTGATGTCTTTGCTATAAGGAGAGTGGATCCTGGGTCTTTTAAAAAATCTTTTCCTTTCAATCATGAGACCTCACCTTATATTTAAGACACCGAAAGGAACACAGACAACTTTTTAACTCGGTGGCTCTCACCTCTCTGCCTGGCTGCTCCAAGGAAGTGATAGTACTATGGGTGCCTGGTTTGTATTTTTTTAAAAAAAGGCAAGAAAGAAAGAGGAAAGAGAGTTTCTGGGCTTAAACGCACTTGGATCGTTTGCCCTATTTGGTCCTGACTGGTCTTGGAAGCTAAGCAGCGTCAGCCTTGGTTAGTACTTGGGTGGCAGACCGGAGCTGTAGGCTATACAGTCAGCCTTCCACATTCGCTAGGGTTAGGAGTGCGGGACCCCCACAGAAGTGGGAAAAGCGCAAATATCAAAGTGAGTGTGTGGGTCTGTGGAAAGGGAGCCAAGGCGTGGTGGAGAGAGTGAGCACCCCCGGTCCAAAGAGTTGGCACGGTGGCCCTATGCTTCCCCTCTCTCGCCCATCTCCTTCCTTGGGTGTGGGGGGAGGCATTGGGAGGGGTGCTGAGAAATTGGGCCGCAGTCCATCCTTAGCTGGTCAGGCAGCGGCTGGTGGTGGAGGAGGAGGAAGATCAGAGCTGGGTTTTTAAAGGACTGTGCAGCCTGATCAGAGCGGCAGAGAGAGAAGGTTTCCTGAAAAGTCAAACATGCAAATTTGGGGCTGGCTGTATTTCAGAGGAGGCAATTGGCAAAACCACCTCTGAGGATTCCTTGCCTAAGAAAACCCGGTGAAATTCATGGGGTTGCCCTAAGTCAAGACGTGAAGGCATGGATACATACATCCATTCACTCTGTGGAGAAGAAATTGCACTCTGCACATGCGCAGAGGTGACATGACAGCCATTTTTAAATATCTGAAGGGACGTCGCATAGAAGATGGAATGAGCTTATTTTCTGCTATTACAGAGGCTAGAACACACACCAGGGTGTTCAAATGACAAGAATAGAAACTCCACCTAACCACGAGCATCTTTTGGGGGTGCTTTAGTTGTAACTTTTTCTATGGCAAGGGGTTGGACTAGATGGCCCTTGTGGCCCCTTCCATCTCTAAGATGCCATGATTCTGAAGTTGGGGGCAGGAGGAGAAAATTCTCAAGCCTTGCCTCAGGTGAAGCTCTCAGTAGATGTCCTTAAGCACATCCGACTGAGAAACCATCCAGAATAAATATTGGCCCCATAGATGGGGAGGGGGGCATTGAATAATAATAAAAAAATTCCCTGCAGTGTCCATAGAGGAGCTCGCAGTGATAACTCGGGACTGAGCAAGCGAGTTTCTGAGCTCAACAAAGTTCTTCTGCAAATGGGAGGCTACGCTAGAAATTGGGAGAAAGAGCTGTCCCTGGCGGGGGGCGGGGGGAGAAAACCCATACCAGACGCTGCAGATGATCAATTGGACAGAGGAAATTTACATTAGATGGCGGCATCAGCTACAGGAGAGATCTTGTTGCACCCAAGGGGAGAGGAATCAATGTTCCCCAGTTCTCAGAAAGCATTAAGCTCAATTGTGATTTGGATTCTTCATGTGTGAGGGGGACGTCTTAACGGTTGTACCAGACTATGCTCCCACAAGTCTTCCAGTCTTTCTTGTAATCACGTGAGCCTGAAGAATGAGTTTGCAAGGAAGGGGAATGCTGACAAAGCTTGGGAAAGTTACTTTTTTTTTTTTTGGCAAGGGGACTGTGACTTCTGCAATTATGCTTTAAAGGTATTTTAAACCATTTTCAACAATCGGTTTTTTTAAGACTGTGGTCCTGAATCTCGTTGGGGACTTAATGTCTTTGTAAGTGGACAGACATTTGCAGTAATTAGAACTGGCCAGTTCCATGACTTCCGTACCCACTAAGGCTGCTGTGATGTTACAATGTGGGGGAGGCAGTGAAAGGACCAATGCGCTGTGGTCCCAAGGCACGTGAATCCCACTGTGCATTGGGGACACTGGTCATGGGGTGGCAATGCACGCTGACAGAGCCCGGTTTGCTTCAAGATACTTTTCCTGTTATGTATTTTTGCAATTCTCCAGCAGGGTTTCCTAGCACCTCTACTGCATAGCTAAGTATGTGTAAAGTTACATAATGTAGGCCAGGAAGAGGATTCCACCTTTTGTTGTTTAATTGTTTAATAGCTTGTATATTGTTCAGTTGTTGTTTTTTGTGTGGGCATTTTAACCTGCATTTGTTTCAATCTTTGGAAGTTGCCTGCAGTCCCAGTACAGACATACCTCAATTAAGAAAGCCTCTGACAAAGAAACATTTTTTTTACAAAGTTTTTGTATGCCAGCCTAGCCCCTGTCCTTCTCATCCTCTGAGTAGCAGGATGTTTTTACGCAGCATTGGCATTGGGAAGATAGTGAAGGCCATAAAGCTTGAGTTGGGAAAGAGAGGGATTTTGCTTTAGACAATTCTATAGGGCCAGATATGCTTGCTGAAAGCATAAGACTATAGTGAAAGAAGGCTATCAGGTTGTAGTAGCACGTATAGGATAAGCGATGCAATCAAGCTTAAGGTGCAAAAGAGTAGGATTTTACTCTAGCCAATCCTTTTGTAGCCATATGTGCCTTCTTACAAGAGGGAAGGTAAACAGCAGCTGTCTCCAGAATCCCCTACTTGAGCATGCAATGAAATGCAAACAGGGAGACCTGATAAGCCTGCCTTCCCAGGTCCCCCTGGCATGTTAAAAAGGGGGAAAAGGAGGGGATAAATCCAGATGGAAATCATAAGAACAGTGAAGGCTGGCAAAAGACAAAATTGCCCCCGGTGCATTCTGGAAGAAGCTTTCAGGTGGTCTCTAGAAGACTGAAAATGCTTTTGTTTACTTACACAAGGCTTCATTGAGCTGGTTGTTACTTTTCACATGTTTATGGTATTGTTGTTGTGTGCCTTCAAGCCACTCAGCGACCCCAAGGCGAACCTATTGCGGCTTTTTCTGAGGCTGAGAGTGCGTGACGTTCCCCAGGTCACCCAGTGGGTTTCCATGGCTGAGTGGGGAATCGAATCCTGGTCTCCAGGGTCACAGTCTGATCCTCAAACTACTACAGCATGCTGGCTCTCGTGTACATTGTTAGTTATGTCAGTTTTGGGTAAAATGTTTCCTCAAACGTGTTGAACTGTTCTCCCTTTTTGTGGTGTGGGAGCTCTCCCTGTTCTTCCCATGTTGTTTCTGCCTCTGGTACCAAATTTTCTGTTCAGGAAGCCAGGCCGAGGGACGCCCAGACTCCATGAGCTGAGGTGCACCTGTACCGAAACAGACAGCAGGCACGAGAGACTGCTAAACCCAAATTAAAATCGATGTAGCAAGGAAGGCAGCAGTAACTGCATGTGCTAACACACAAACGGCTTCTGACTACTGCTGAAGACCTGCAACCAGGAAACCAAATTGAGGTCAAACGATGCAAATTTTAGGGGAAAGGGGAGCATTTGCATATCCTCCCACAGTTCAGCCGGCTCACAACAGGGTTCAGGAGTAACAGTCCATTGGAAATGAGAGGAGGAGGAGGACGAGGGGGGTGGCAGAGGTATCGCTGAGCACGTGGTTTAATGCAACCCTCTACCCCCTCCAAAAACCCTCCCCGTGCCGGTAGAAAAGTGGGTAAGGAACAAGCAGTCGCCATGATTTCTTTGGGGTCAAAGGGTTTGGACCCATTACAAGCAATTTCCCCAGGTTTACTGAATTGGAGCAGAGCGTCATTTCTCCACATCTGTGGCTATTGAGTACACTGTTGGCTGGGAGTGGAGAGAAAGCTGCCTATTTCTTCACTCGGGTACTCCAAAATGCCCTATAGAAACCCCACTTTAAATGGGGTGGGTCTCTCTGCAGCTGGTTTGCAATGGACGTAAGATGCTTCCTTGCCACCCAGCCCCAAATTGTCCCAAATCTATTTTACATTCCTGTTTTGTTTCCCTTATTGGCCTCTGGCACAGGCTAACAACATTCCAGCCATAAAGAGCAAATAACAAAATTTAAAACGGTAATGAAATCAGCACAAATGCGATTTGAGAATCACAGAGCGCATGCCGGCAGTGGTGACGGCCGTTGCTGCCATACTGTAAGTTTCCAGGCTGGTGGAAACATTCCCTTCACCTCCACCTCTGCTTTTTCAAAGGCTTGCTGGGACAAAGAAGTCTTCCGTGTGTTTCTGGAAAGTATGGAGAGTTCTAGCCAGAGTACTGGAGATGACATTCAAAGGAGGGTGCTACCACCAAGAAGACCCCGCTGCTCAATTCAGCTTCAGAGAATGAGAGAACTGTGGAGTTGGGGGAACCCCAGATGCCATCTAGTCTCACCGCCTGAATTCCAGGAGTGCTCAACTAGAGCACTCATGAGAAATAGCCATCCAATCTCCATTTAGAAGGAGAAGGAGACTCCACCACCTTTCCAAGCAATCTTTTCCAGTGTTGGAACAGTTCTAACAATCAAGAAGTTCTTCCTAATGTTGAGGTGGAATCTTTTTTCTTGAACTATGAACCCAGTGGTTCATGGTCTAGTCTTTGCAGTGGCAGAAAACAAGCCCACTCCGTCATCTGCATGACATTGGTATTGCCCTGGTGTTCCTTCAGACTGTTTTGGACTTTATCTGCCCCTGTTGTTCTAGGACGAGAACGGGAAGGCATTTCCCGAACGACAGCAACTGGGTTTTGTCTGACAGGTAGGAGTGGAACTGCCCTATTAAAGTTTCTTCCAGTTCCCAACCCAGTCAACCCGTGCTTGATGGTCTCAAAAACAGCAGAGGGGAACTGAGAGGGGCCTCACTGCCTCCCTCTTATCTCCTGAGACATAGCCGGCCCGTCAGGGGAATGGAGATAGTTCTGAAAGCAAACCTGAGTCCTGATAATCCGTTTCCTCCTGAAGACTGTGCAGCTGCATAATCCCTTATCCAGAGGTAGGGCCAGATGACCGAGACTTCTTTAGATCTAGGTCTCTAAGGGGTTCTTCCTTCTCTGCCTTTTCTGATAATGGTTTTTCCAGAAGGCTGCATTTCAAAGAGAGATGTTAATGAAACTTTGGAGCAGACTGACTCGCTGGTCTCTGGCCATTGTCAGCCAGCGGGACAAGTTAAACTGCACATACACATAACATAGTTGCTTGGAGAAGATAAGACTGAAAAGTGGACTTTTAGCATCCAAAGGAATGGTATTGGGAAGAAGGAGTGAGCTGGTTTTCTGCTGCTCCAGAGACTGCACCACAAACTAACAGACTCAGTTTGTAAGAATCAGATTCCACCTGAAGTTTAGGTAGAACCTTTTGATTTTAAGAACTGTTTAACAAGTGGAGTGAGATACCTTGGAGGTGGTGGACTTTCTTTCTTTGGAGGTCTGTAAACAGAGGCTGAGTGGGGACTTGGCGGCTATAAGAACTGTTTGATGGTGGAATGGACTCTCCGTCTTTGGATGTCTTTAAAAAGAGGTTGGATGGGCATCTCTTGGGCGTGCTTTAGTTGCGTATTCCTGTGAGGTAGAATTGGGTTGGGCCAGGTGGACCTTGTGGTCTCTTCCAGTTGTATTCCATGGTCTCTTGTCTGTTCACATCCTGGGGCTAACTCAACAAAAATGTCATCAGAGCAATGCAATTGTCAGGAGCCATGGATATCTCCTGCACTGGGCCTACCACGCTTCAGCTGGCATCCTGTTGGTGTCTTAAGTGCAAATTTGGGTGCTTAAGTCCCTTCTTGGAAGGGTAGAGAGGGCTCTTCTCTTGCCCTTGCCTTCCATCAAAAACTCTCCCATTACTGGCAGCTGTCAAGCTCAGTAGTTGCTGTGGCTAATCTTTGGCATGCAGCTAAATTTTTCTTGCACCAGGAGCCCAGAGCAACCAGGTCTTCATGGTCTGAATTGCCTCCCCTCTTCCCTCTGGGGAAGGCAATTCAGACCATGAACATCTGGCTGCTTTGGGCTCCTGGGGGAGGGAAAAGTTAAGTATATGCCATTTGAGAGCACGCCCTCATTTCTTCTCCCTGACCAAGCTGAGATCAACTGCTTCTCAGTGGTCTAGGCCACTTTCCCCTCTCCTCCTCCTCATCAGTTAGGGGCATCAGCAGAGCCTCGTGTCAGCTGTGAGCCTTTGGAAGGATAAGGAATGGTACAGTTGGAACTACACAAATGTGCAGCATCTTGGCCTCTGTGGAATATAATTTGGATCAAATGCAAGCAGCTGTACCTCTAGTGGGCCAAACTAATGTGTCATGAAGGGCCGCTGTCAGCTCAGTTTGCTAACAATTCTTGTTGCCCCCGAGCAATGTGTAAAGTAGTGTGAGGTGGCACCCCAGGGATGCAACAGTGCCAGAGAGGACACTTAGCTGTGTTCAATTGAATTTTCCCTGAATTTTCTTGCTGCCACTGTCCTTCATTCCATCATCTGCTGCTCTGTGGTTTGCAACTCCTTGCAATACCAGGGAGGCACGTGGATTCCAGATCTTAGAAGAAACCTCAGGGCAATCCACCTCTGACTTCCGGATATTAACTAGGTGACATTCCCAAAACAGGCAGCAAAATCAATGGATAAAATTCATGAGATCCATCAACTTTGGAAACAGAATATCCCAAGAAGTCTCTGGGCCCAACAGATTATTAGCTTTCTTCCCAATTCCTGGATAGTACGCCCTGCCTTCCTCCATCCAGTTGGAGCTGGGAAATGAATGATACCTGGGAAAAAAGTTCCTTTATTGCGGTTGGAGGTAACCTGTAAAAGTCAGGCACTGATGCTGGTAGAGCCTGAATCTGGGTGGGTTTAATGTCTAGACAAGGACAAAAAGGACTGATTGGAACAGAACTGAAGCTCATTTAATGACTGCGGGGAGAAGGAGACAACTCAGGCAACAAAGAAGCAGCTGGTTTTGGCTGCAAGGGGAAGAGAAGGGCAGTGCCCTTTACCATACACATTTATTTCTTTCCCCCTTGCAGCTGAGACCAGCGGCTTCTTCGCTGCCTCTCCCATCTTCCTGAACAGTTCCGTAAATGGTTGTACCAGCCGCCTGCCCGGCTTTGATGACTGCTGGTGACAGGTAGAGATATGGGACTCTGCATGTGGAGTGCTAATGCTTTGTACACACAATGCAGGATTTAGGGCAATGTATTTGCATGGAAAAGTTATCTTTTGTTCAAACAGTTGCTGCAATTTCTCCCCAGTATTCAGGCTATTCAGCAACTCTTAGCAGTCTACACTTCTTGCAATTATTCCATGAAGAAGGGGTGGCCCTCGGCACATGTTCAGAGGTACTACTCCTAATTACTTTGACCGGGAACGGAAAAGCAATCAGGCCAGTTTACAGCAAAAGCCACACCAGCTTTCCCCTTGCTTTCTGCGGGACTGGTTAGGCAACGAAGAGGGGCCTGGCAGCCTGGCTTGGACACTCCTTTCAAGTCCAGGCTCGCACCGAGCCCTAGACGTGGTTATTTACTCAGACCTTAGATTAGATGGGCAGGTGGTTGCCAGACGCACGCAAACACGCCCAGGAGCTGAAAACCCCTGACACAGGGGGCTGGCTGAGGGGTTGCGGCTTCCAGCAAAGGCCTAGATGGAGCTGCCCTCCCTGGTAGAAGGGGACTGAGTTCCGGGCACAATCGATGCTATTTAAACTCATTTTCCCTCTTTCCAAAAACCTCCTTGTTGTTGCCTTTGGGAGATACCACCGGATGCATGCAACAACTGTGCTGAACCGAAGCTGCTGTTTCCCTCGCTTAACAAGCCTGCCTGTAACTCCCAGCTCTGCCTCTCAAACTGGCAGCCTCACTCATGAGCCAGCTAAATTTTGTCAGTTTAATCATCTACCAGCGCTACCAATTAGACTTGGCAACGGCTACCTTAATTTTAAGAGAACCGATTGCCTTCTCGTCTACTTTCAGAGCTTTCTACCTTGCAGGGCTTGGCAGGGCAATCTCACGGGCAGCAGTCCAACAAGGGAAGCACCAACCGGTGTTTTAGGTGTTTGGTTTCTGCCTAAACACCATCTGGTTCCTCTCGTTTCAGAAGCTGAGCGGGCAGCACGGGGCTCTCAGGACTAGCGTTGCCCGCTGAAACAAGGGATGGCTTCCTGTATTTTAGCAAGTGGAGCTTGTGCTGTAGGTAACAGTTTCTGAAATTCCTCTTCTGCATGACTGTTACTTCACTTGGCAGGACTACCTAGAATTGTTTTAACGTGGGCAGGGTAGGTTGTTAATTTTTGCCTGCTTGCACTTACTTACGGGGTGATGGCAAATTACTTTTGCCTTCCGTTCTCATAGCAGCATCCTTAAATATGAAGGCTTCTTGCATGCACCGTGGACTTAGAAGTCTGGACTGTGACTCTGGAGGTTTTGAGTCTGCACTCAGCCATGGGAAGCTGCTGGGCGACCTTGGGCTAGTCACACATTCTCAGCCCCAGAAAAAGCCCCCTGGTAGGTTCACCATGAGTTGGAAATGACTTGAAGGCACACAACCGCAACAACGGTGTGGCAGCCGGCAGCCCTCCGCAATATTACCTCCCACCCCACATCCTGCTGCTCAGGGTCTAGTGGAAAATTTTGGGTTCCTGTAACCCAATCTGTCTCAGCTGTATAGCAGCTGGCTTGCAAAGCCTGCATCTAAGCTAGAAAGTGTGTTTCTGGGATATAAATAGGTTTCTGGTGGGATAATCAAATTGAGGGATTGAACACAGGCTCTTGCTGGGCATTTTGGTCCTTGGGGGGACGGTGAAGAGCACCTGAAGACTCCGGGAGGGAGTAAGGAAGAGAAGAGAGAAGCTGCCTTTGTGCCTTAGGCCATTTCTGCACTACACTCTTATAGTGCTATGATTCCACTTGCAACATCCTATGGAATCCTGGGGTTTGCAGTTTAGCGAGAGGCCAGCCGGCCCTTCCCTAAACTGCAAACCCCAGGATGTCATAAGATGTTGAAAGTGGAATCATAGCACTATAAGAGTATAATGTGGAAATGGCCTAACAAGTCTTGCAACACAACTCATCGTATGCGTAGTAACCATCTCTTAACTCTTTGCGCTCCAGTTCTGCAATTTTCAGAGCAGTGTCTGGAATTTCTGGAGTGTCCAGAAACCCTGACGAGAAGAATCATAGACTGATGAGAATCTTTGCAATTCAGGACTTATTTTACTCAAAATTTGCATGAAGTTCCTTTAAGTAGAAAAACAGGATTTTCTGTGTAGAAATCAGCACTTTGTGAATGAAAAGTGGGTATTTCTTGCAAAAATATTATTTCCCAGAAAGAAACTCAGTTTCCTGTGTGGAAAAGGCTGTTTTCTGCACAAAAATACCAATTGTGAACTTTGCACACAGTAAGACTCAAACTGTACAAAGATTGATGGGGGAGTTTACATATAGAATCCTGGAGTTGGAAGAGACACCAACGGCCATCCAATCTAGCCCCCGTCAGCCATGCAGGAAGACATAATCCAAGTGCTCATCCCAACAGATGGCCACCCAGCCCCTGTTTCAAAACCTCCAAAGAAGGAAGAGACTCCACCACACTCCACTGAAGCAGCAGCGGATTCCACTGTCAAACTGCTCTTCTTGTCAGGAAAGTCTTCCTAATATTTAGGTGGAGTCTCTTTTCCTGTAGTTTGAAGCCATTGCGCCATGTCCTAGTCTCTGCAGCAGCAGAAAACAAGCTTGCTCCATCCTCCATATGACATCCCTTCAAATATGTAAACATGGCTACCATGTCATCTCTTAACCTACTCCTCCTGGGGCAGGGATTCCAGGTCCTTTACCATTTTGGTTGGCCACCTCTGGACACATTCTTGCTCGTCAATATCCTTGTTGCATTGTGGGTTAGACAGATATTTGGGAGACGAAGGGCTGGGTGTAAGTGCCAGGGGTGAACATTTGTGAGTTCGGCAGTCTGGAGGGGAAGACTAGCAACCTTTCATCCAGACACACAGGGAACGTGTGCCAACCGCTGGCTCACGGGCCTGTGATTCTGGGAGCAGGTGGGCAGCGCAGGCCAGGCTTGCTTAATCTGATTTTGGCCAGTAATAAGGAAGGAAGCCAATGTCCTCGGCGGATGGGGGGAAGCAAGGTAAGGAGCGACCCACCTTCTGTTCCCACATTCCATCTCTCTCTTTCTCTCTCTCTCTCTCTTTTTTTCCAGGAGCTGTAGCAGCAACTTTCTGCAAAAGTCCAGCTCTCTTCATGCACCAGGTTCTGCCTTCTGTGCTGCCTGCTGGTAAACTTGGCACAAACACTCCAGGTGAGCTCATGTCGGTGACAATAACTCATTCATACTTATCACTCATTCACATCTCTCTCCCGTTTCAACTCGGACAGGGGTGTGCGTGTTCTCTGACTGCGCCAAGCAAGCACATCAATGTGAATTCAGGTGCGACACTGGACACCTTGAAAACATCCCAAGATTTTTCCTTTTCCCTTTCACGCCTCTAGCCCTTAGGCCTGAAGAACTGGTGAGCCATGAGACTTGTATGCGAGGTTTCTTTTTAGGCATTGTGTCTTTGGCCCACATTTGCGCACTTGCTGTCTGGTTATACAGTAAGTTCTTCCCTTTGTCTGGGCCTCCCCCACTCCTACCAACACTGGGGCAATTATTAACGCTCTCGATGCAGATCAGCCAAGAATATGAATATGGATACATGCAGACGTACATAATGCACGCGTACGTTCATCCCTGCCATCTGCTTCGTTTCCCCTGAGCGATTCCGCTTGGAGAGGAGCAAGCCAGCGCTTAAGAGGGTCGGGATCCTGACACTTCTTAGACGTCCGAAGGGTCGGTAAGAGGCACCGCTTGGCACAAGAGATGCCAGCCTCTCAACTGGGGCCATTTCCGCACGAGGCTGTTATAGTGCGATGATTCCACTTTCAACATCCTATGGAATCCTGGGGTTTGCAGTTTCGGGAGGGGCCGGCTGGCCCCTCCCGAAACTGCAAACCCCAGGATTCCATAGGATGTTGAAAGTGGAATCATAGCGCTATAACAGCCTTGTGCAGAAATGGCTTCTGATTTGTGCCTCTGTCCTTAACAGCAGCCTTGTTGGTGTTACTTGCTGTCAAGTCGACTTGAACTTACAGCCACCCTGTAAAGGAGAGACCTCTAAGATCCTTGGTCATCACCTGCCCTGCTCAGGTCTTGCAAAGTCAGGCTTCCTTGACTGGACCAATCCACCCGTGGTGCAGTTGCTCCCCTTTCTTTCTACCGCCTTCCACTTTACCGTTATTATCCTTTCAGTGAGTCACATCATCCCAGGATACGTCCAAAGTACGACAGGCTCAGTTTAGTCATCTTGGCTTCTGGAGAGAGCTCAGGCTTTTGTCTTTTTAGCAGACCACAGTACTGGATTTTCTTTGTGTCAGCTTTCTTCATCGTCCAACTATGTGATGCTAGGAGTCTATGGGACATCTTGCCCGGGAGTCACCCCGAGGAGGTTGTTAAAAATGCAAAATGTCCCAACCCTTTCAGACTTCATGCAAAGGGATTTCATTTTCCATAGGGGGTTTTGTCCTCCGAGGCAAGGTGGTATAGTCGTTGGATCATTGGACTATGGCCCTGGAGACCAGGGTTTGATTCTCCATTTGGCCGTGGCAACCCATGGGGCATGTCACACACTCTCAGCCCCAGAAAACCCCGTGATAGGTTTGCCTTAAGGCCGCCATAAGTCGGAAACAATTTGTCGGCACATAGCAACAATGTAGGTCTCCGTGCACCTCTGGAGCAGCCCAAGCTGGAGATGTGACACATTTGTAAATGTTAAAGCCATGGAAGGGGGGAAAACCAGTAATTACCACACTTTTGTTTTAGGGGGAAAGAGGAGATCCATTCCCATATTTAAAAAAAACCCAAAAACCCAGAGGGCAACAGGAAAGCGGGAGCTGGAATATATGCAAAACATGTTTTCCTTTTTTCCAAACACAAATGTGTTCCACTTCCTTAACAACACATAATGCATAATGTATAATTGAGCGAGCTTATAAACTTGCATGATTTGGCAGATGTATGAAATTTACATCCCATGCTTGTTTACTCAGGATTTCCAGCAAGGTGTCATCAGCTTCCTTCTATGGACCCCAGTGAGAGTTTAGGTTTCATCCTGATTTTCCCTCTATGGCTTGGGTACCTAAAACAGGACTTTGGGCTTTTTTTTTTTTTTTGGCCCAGCTGCTTCTCTGACCTTTCTCTCTCCTAGCAAGCCAGGGCCATAAGCCGCTCCTTCTCCCAGGGTGTTGGGGGCTCACGCTCATTTAAGGGAAGAGTTGGAAAGTGATTTCTCACTATTTGGGTTTCAAGCAGCTAACTCTCAAAGGTCTTCGAAGGAAGACGCCACCCTTGGAAAGAGGTCCGTCCCTGGAGGGCTAGGAAAAAGCAAGCAGGTGTGTGGCCCACTGTTGTTTGGAGCTCAGTGGCAACGCAGGTTTCCAGCAATCCAGCATCTGATTAATGATGCCGCGCACCGAGGAGGTGCGTGTGCAGTTGGGGAAAGGACAGGGGAGGGAGGCTGACACGAGCTGTCCAGCTGCTGCTTCGTTGCTCTTTGGAACGTTCTCCTCCGAGGACTTAGTTAAAAGTTCACCCAAGTCTGCTTCGGTGCCCCCCGCCCAAAAGCCGGTCAGCCCTCTGCCCACTTCAGATTGTTTCGTTACAGCTCCAAGACGAACAGAAGAGAGGGGGCATCTTATCTCTGTACTGTTCTCTTAAATGAAAGCAGAGCCCTTGTCTGTTTGTATTTCTTCCATTTGATTATCCAGAGGTGAAGGCTGTTTAGTAATCCTTTCTCCAAAAACTGGAAGCTTTCCAGTGCCGGATGGGCTGGTTGTAGTTTTTTGGTCGTTAAGAAAAGGCGCTGTGTGCATGCCTCAGCCGTCCTCTTGCCTGTTTTATTACCTCCAGGACTAGACCCTGGCTTTCACGAAAGGTCTTCGGAGTTCCTGCCTTAAATCTCAGGGCAAATCCTGAGCCCAGCTGCCCTGTTCTGGCCTTTATCGGCACCATTTCGACAGTTTCAAGCATGATGGGTTAGGTGGCTGCTCTCGCGCCCTTTCGGATTGCTTTCGCGCCCTGGGCAACAGATCAGCCCTTTTAGACTCAAGTCCCTTGACTACTATGTTGTCCTTAGGTCTGATCTAACCAGAGGTAAGAGAAGTTATTTATATGGACTGTGAACCCTGGTATTCTCCAGCTATCACTAGCTGGGAAATGCTGGGAACTGTAGTCCAAAAATAAACTTCTCTCAAGGCCGTGTGGGCTGGAGGATTCTGAGAGAGGCAGTCCAAAAAAGTCACATCTCCAAGCTCTGGCTAGATCTGATCCAAGACCATGTAGGCTGGGGGATTTGGGGGTTGTAGTCCAAAAAAGTAACTTCTCCAAGCTTTGGTTAAATCAGACCCAAGGCTATGTATTCGAGGGAGGGGGGTTCTGGACCCAAATTGTTACATCTCCAGGCAATGGTTAGATCAGACGTGAGGCCATACTGGCTAGAATTCTGTAGTCCAGAAAGGTCTAGTTTCCAAGTTCTGGTTAGATCAGACCCAAGACTATGCAGGGTGTGGATTCTGGGAGTTAGAGTCCCAAAGTATACTTCTCCAAACTCTGGATCCAGCAGCCACAGGTCTTTCCCCGTTCTCTGAGCCCCTGAAGCTTGCCGCCTCTCTCGGTCTTAATTCCACCAACCCACATACACACACTGGATGAACTGCTTTGACTTGTACGCTTCCCCGGCTTCTCCTTCCCACCAAGTTCCCGGTGCAATTACACCTCATTTCTTGCCACAATCATGATGCATGTTCTCCTCCTCCTCCTTGCTTCTTCCTCGCCCGTCTCCAAGTAATGAGGGCAATCAGGGCTCAGAACGTCTCCCTGCTTCTGGAGCCCCCCCCCTTCCTCCAAACCCCCAACCAGGAATTGTGGGTTTGACTGTTTCTGAGAATCCTCTGTTGAAATTTCTTCCCTTCCTCTTCTTCTTGTCATCCTTGTCATCCCATCTTCCTCCTGATAATGGGACTCAAGGTGGCTCACAACATATTTAAAACAAATGCAAATTAAAAACAGTACACACCATTCATCCAAATATAAATACAAGGTGTAAGAAGCAATAAAACAATATATAAAGTTAAAAACATTAACGTAAAAAAAACTAAAATGCATTAAAAGACCATGCAGATCTTAAAAACAGAACTGAACAGCATTAAAAGCCCCACCTTAATATCATCATCATCATCATCATCATCATCATTATTATTATTCAGTTTGTAAACATCTACTGGCACAAAATGTTTTGACCTGCTGATGGAGGGACAGCAAGGACGGGGCCATCTTGGCCTCTCTAGGGAGAGAGTTGCAAAACCTGGGAGCGGCCACTGAGAAGGCCCCTCTCCCTTGTTCCCACCAAATGAGCCCAAAAAGTTGGTGGGACAAAGAGAAGTGCTCACACTGGGCTCATAAAGGGAGCTATGCCCCAGTCCCCCAGATCTCTGTGTCCATGTCAGTCTGTCCTGGAGAGGCCATGATGGATGTGACCCTCTGAGACTAGCTAAAGGTTGCCATACAAAATGCAGCCTGTGAATGGTGTATAAACTCTGGGAATCCACCTGGAACAGCTGCGGGGATTGCTTTTTAAAAATCTGGTCTCACTTTCATATGTGTATCATCAATATCAAAGCCGTCCAGAGGGTTCTATCCAATTTAAAGTCCCCAGGGATGGACTGTAATGGGTTAGGCTAAATGGAGGAATTCCAGGAATTGTTGTCCCAGCCAATAATACTTCCAAACTGTAGATCTGTCACATTGTACGTCCAAAAAATTGGAAATATTTTGGACAAGGTTTCTCAATTTTTTGCAAGAAGCTTTTCCCTTTGCAGTAATCGCTTTGGTTTTTCTCAAATCCGTTAACTTCTCCACCGTTATGTTTTCCAAATGCGTTACAGTTAATTGGACTTCCTCAAAGTGAACTGAGAGGCATGATGCAGTTGGTCTTGATTTTTTTTTTAAAAAAAAAACAAATGACAAAGTAGAATTATCTTCACTCATGGTCAGGAACATTCTTATGTTATGTCTTATGTCTTAAGACAGGTTGAGAAGTAGATTATGGAAGGCGAGGGGACCTGGTCCAGATTTATAGTTGCCATCTGCACTTAACCAGGACTTTTAATTGGAGAAGGTGGTGCGTGGCTACTCTTTCCAATATCCTGTTTTGGAGCTGGCAGGACCCCGGCTCTTCTCATGCTGGCCTGTGTCTGCTTTGTTCGTTGCCCTTTAGAGCTTAGCGGGAGAGTTTCCAGGGAATCGTGTTAGGAGGGAAGGGGGTCCCGATGACCTTCAATTCCAGCCAGAAGGATTAAGGGCCCAGAAAGGTTAGCATTAAAATTTCAGGAGGGTTTTTGGGCACAAATTCAACACACAGCACTGAAATAACTACAGAATTAACACTTGCAGAGTTTTAACTAAGAACCAGTCTGGTACGGTGACCTCAGCATTCGGCTAGGACTCTGGAGACCGGAGTTCAAATCCCTGCTCATCCATGGAAACCCACTGGGTGACCTTGGACAAATCCCACTCTCTCAGCCTCAGACAAAGGCCCTGGCAAACCCTCTCCGAACAAATCCAGACAAGAAAACTCCGTGATGAGTTTGCCTTAGGGCTGCCATAAGCCATTTCCGCACTAGGCTATTATAGCGCTACGATTCCACTTTCAACATCCTATGGAACCCTAGGGTTTGCAGTTTCGGGAGGGGCCGGCTGGCCCCTCCCGAAACTGCAAACCCCAGGGTTCCATAGGATGTTGAAAGTGGAATCGTAGCGCTATAATAGCCTAGTGAAATGACTTTTGGGCATACAACAGCAAGAAATGGCAAAGAATTATCCCTGAAAGGGCCAAGGTTCCAGCAGCAGGCTGGAGGCCAAGGTTTATCCTCAAGGATATAGTTTCCAAGAGCTGTGGCACTCCATACATGCTCAGGAGACTAGTAGTCGGAATATAACAGTGTAGGGTGGAAATGGCCTCGGTTTGCAGCAACTGGAGTAAGCTGAGAATCAAGCAGGAGGAGAGAGAAACCAGTACCCTTTAGAAGCAGATGAAAAAGTAGTAGGGCCGAGGATTAGTTGGGACCGTTGCTAGCTAACTGGGACAGTTGGAAAGAGTGCATGCACAGTTGTGGGTGGGATGAGGGCAAAAATGAGAATTGTATTCTTAACACCGGCCATAAACAGTTAGCACAAATCTGGTGGCAGTAAACAGAGATAAGGAACTGTTACCCACTGAAAGTGTCAGCTCCAGAGTTTATTACTTCTCAGGTGGTAAAACAATCACGAAAGTGTTTGTATTATCTAGTTGTGTCAAACACCACTGTCCTGTAGATCTCCGACATACGTAACTTTGCCTCGTTCCGTTTCTGCTTCCCTTGGAGACAAAAACAGTAAAGACAATTTTATTTTACGACAGCCAGAGCTCTTGGAACATGCTTCTTCAGGAGGAAATTTTTACTGGCTGCGGCTTTGCAGTTTCAGCCGCTGCTCCGACTTTAACTGAGGTGATTCCATTATGAGGAGACAGGATAGAAATCATAACCTCCGGCATTTCACTGATGAAAACTGGCCCGTAAGTGGCCAGTGCGGTTAAGATGGTAAAAGTTAGGAACAAGGAAGGACACACAAGCTAGGAGCCTGAGCCAGCTGGAAAAGGCAGATTCCTTCTCATCCCCCTCTCTTGTCTCTTCCCTGAGTTATCTGGGTGCAAACTACTTTTGCGCTTTGCAGCAATTGAAGTAAGCTGAGGGCAATGGGGGAAAGCGGAAGGAGAAGAGAGAAACTGGGACATTGTAAAAGCTGCAGAAAAAGTGGCACGGTAGAAGATGAAACTGGATTGGCTCCTTTGCAGTCCATTATCTTGGCAGTGGGGAGAAGAGAGCACGGGGTGGAGTTTTGTCCTTCCCAGAAGGCTCAGGCAAAAGCAAACTCCTGCAGCCTCTCTTAGCTTATCTGTTCTTCCTCATGCAGAGTTTTTGCCATTTTGACCTCACGTCTGATGTTTCTTGGCCCCACATGCCTTGGTTTTTACCTGTGAACTGTTGGAGGGCATGGAATTCGAGAGTAACTGTGGGCTAGCGCCATTGTACCAACTAAAACGTTACAGAGGAAGAATGGGGAGCCTCCTTTGTTTCTGCAGAGCGCTCTTCCAGATTGGTCATGAAGCAAAAATGAAAAAGAAAAGCTAAAACAGGAAGAATCAGGGGAAAGCTTCCCAGGCACAGCAGGAGAAAGAAAAGGTTGTTAGTTAGCATGTTTTATGAGGCAGCGGAGGTATTACGGAGACTTAATTAGGTTCTCCTGTCCTGGGTGTAACACTGATTTCAGGCGTTAGAGGAGAAAGATCAGCCTGTCTTGTAAATTGGAAATGCTGGCTCTCGCTTGGAGCCGGCTTTGTTCCCTTGGTTGTCCACAGTACAGACCATCCAGGAATTTGGAAGGATGTAAAAATTCAATGGTCAGGGGCTTTTGTGACAATCCAAAGGATGGAAGGCTATGCTTCTTTTTGCACATGGAGGAATTTATGTATGTCCCTGCTTGGGGAGAAAGATGCTGCAAATAGTAAAGCATAGATCACTGTCTTCTGGTGTACTAATTGGGCTGGAGGACAGAAGAGGGAGAGAAAATGGAAGAGGGATGGGTGGGCAGAGTTTTCTGAAGTTTTCTGCCGTCTCTTGAAAACTGCACAAACCTCCTTTGGACATCAGAATATCGGGACAGGTGCTGCTGCATTTATTTATATCCTGCTTTTCTCTCCAAATTGAGTCTCATGGGAGTTTGCAATTTAAAAAGAAAAATACTGCTAAAAATGGCCAAAAAGCGAACATGGAATTAAACAATTCACAATATTTAAATGATTTAAACCGCTACATTAAAAAGACAAAGTGCAAATTAAAAAAAAAATAAAAAAGCAATTAAAAGCAGTTCACTGTATATCAAGACAGCACTCTGAATACTTTATTTAAAAACTCTGTGCTTGGAAAGCCTGCTGGAATGGAAAGGGCTTTGCCTGTTGAAGGAAGTACTGCAAGGAGGGGCCACTCTGGTGTCCCTGGAAAGAGAGTTCCAGAGTCCTGGGGCTACTACCAAGAAGACCCTCTCTTGCATCCCCACCAACTGTACTTGCAATGGTGGTGGGACTGAGAGAAGGGCCTCTCTTGAGGATCTCAGGGCCCGGCCGTGCTCCTGTGGGGAGATGCAGCTGGCCAGAAAGCCCAGCCCTGAGCCGTATCGGGCTTTATAGTACTTTGCATTTTGCCCAGAAGCAAACAGGCAACCAGGGGAGCTGTTGTAACAGGGCAGTAGTACAATTTTTTAAAAAAGAATTTTTATTAAAAAGAATTGCCTAAAGTACATTAAAAATTACAAAGAGTTACAGAGTTGGCAGAAAAGTCAAATTAAAAAAACGAAGAAAAGGAGAAAAAGAAATTAAAAAGGGACTTCTGACCTTCGTTTTGACAGTTGTATGTGCATATAGTTGTTCTAACCTCTCTCTCTAACGTTGCGACAAATTCCCTTCTTTCAATAACCTATCCGTTCCAATGCTCAAAACCATAAGTTGCGAGATGTTTTTAAAAAAACAAAAAAATCAATAAGGGGTTTCCAGTCTTTCAGAAATATCACAAATGGCCTTTCTCTCCTCAGACCCGTCGGTTTGTCGATTTCCGCTCTGTCAGTTTCAGCAGTCGTTCTTCCATAGGGGATAGTGTCGAGTTCTTCCATCTTTGCGCGCAGAAGCGTCTTGCTGCCGTAATCGTATGTGAAGCAGTCTTCCACGGTTCTCGGACCTGCACAGTCCAAGGACACCATGGAAACAGCTGCGACCGACGGCATCTCTTTCACGGCCAATAAGCCACGGTCGCAGAAGGCACAGGCAGAACATTTGTCATGGGAGCAGCGACACGCTGGTGTTTGCGCTCTTGCTCTCTCGTTCAGCGCTCGGACGGTGGCACATCGATCTGTGAACTTGTCACAGCCCCGGCTTTGCTGGCTCTCTCTGTCAAGCCGGTTTTTGGCTGCAGTTCCAGTCTCTACCATGCTTTTCCTTCCTTACGCATCTTCTCCCAGCATCCCATCCACGTCCATCTGGCCGGCGTTTTACAGACAAGAGGGTGCCTGGTTTTTCATTTTACGGACAAGACCTCCCCGCAGGGTCCCTGCTTCTCGGAACTGTCAGACAGAGGAGGGCCAAAGTTTGGGGATGTTTTGGCTGCCTGCCGGGGTAAAGAGCTAGCTTCGGTTGAACTCCTGGCCAGGGCTTGGCTCCAAGCCACCGATCTTGATGGGAAAAGGGACAGATCTGGGAAGAGTTGCCTTTTGCGGACTACAACTCCCAGAATCCCTCAACCAGTATGGTCACTCGCCATGCTGGCTGGGGAATCCTGGGAGCTGTAGTCTGGAAAGAAAAAGTTATTTTTCCAAACTCTGGAAAGGAGGCACACTTTCCAGCATAGAAGTAGCAGCTGGGTGAAATTGTTGTAGCAAAGGAAGAGGAGTCTTGTGAGACATTAAAGACCAATACATTTATTTTGGCATAAGCTTGGAAAAACCCCTAAGAATATGGAGGGAAAGAGCCCTGATCTTGTGGAATTTCTCCAAATTTTCTCCTCCACCTCATTTCATAGGAGCTTGAGATACTTTGCTTTCCTCCTGTACTGCAATGGGCTTGAACATATTTTACGTTTTACGGCTGGCCGTACATATTTGTGGGTTTGACTTTCACAGATTTATTTGCAAATTCCTTCAACCCTGCCTCCCCCTACCACCTTAGTTGCTTTGTTCCTTCTTGGTGGCTCCGATCAGGAAGCACAGCCCTTTAAAAATCCACTTCTAGTTCTCCTCCTCCTCTACCAGCCACACTCTGACCAGCTAGGGATGGGCTGCACCCTGATTTTACAGCACTACAAGCCCCCTCCTGATGCCCCTCTACACCCAAGGAAGGAAATGGGCAAGAAAGAGGAAATAGAGGGGCACCAAGCTGACCCACCCCCTTTCCCTCTCCTTTCCCTGACCTGGGTCGGACCCTGGGTGCCCACTCCTTCCACCATGCCTCAGACCCCTTCCCACAGACAGACAGACAGACAGACAGACAGACATTTTGATATTTGCAATTTTCCCACTTTTGCAATATCCTGCATCCCTATCCCTAGCAAATGTGGAGGGCCAACTATATATTCCTAATCCATACACTTCTTTGCACAATTTAATTTATCCTGCTTTTTCTCCATTGACTGAACTGTCTTTCCGTAGGTCTCCGGTTACATGCATTTTAGCCGTTTCCCTGTGCTTAAAAGAGTGCACACCATTTTGTGAGCCCTTTATTTCTCAGAAACGCCCCGTGAGCCTCCTTGTAAATCAGCAGCTGCTCCAGGCAGGGCAAGGCGAGGTGCCCGTCTTCCCACAGTAAACCTTGGGAGGTGTAGGCAGGTTGCTTTCTTGAAGCCTCGGTCAAGTCAAAGGCAAAATCTTCTCATCCTCAGCCAGAAGAATTGTGTTGGCCTTTGAGGTGCCACCAGCGCTAATGCTGTTCCTTATCTTGCCAGGTAAATATGACATCGGTACCCCACCCTGTTGTCTCACCAGCCACAATTCTGGCATTGTTTTTCTCTCTGCCACCTTTTTCTGTCACTTCCTAGGGTGGTGTTGGAACTCCTACCCTTGCCTTTAATTGCTCTTGCTTTCACATTTGCTGAGTTAATTCTGGTTCAGGCTTCAACACCAGCACTTAATACCCTCCAGCATTTCACAGATGAACACTGGGATACGTGTGACCACGCAACATCAGAGTCTGGTCAAGAAGGCAGAAACTTATGACTGAGGAAGGCGAGGGAAAGCGAGGAAGGGCTGCAGTGGTTTGCTTTTGCCTGAGCCAACTGGGAAGGGCAAGATTCCGCCTCATTCTTAACCAGTTCTCAACCCCATTCCCCATTCCATTTTTAAGCAAGTTAGCAGGGTACAAATGACTTTCTCAATTTGAACTCAGTTTGCAGCATCTGAAGTAAGCTGAGGACAAAGGGGAAAGGAGGGAGGAGGAGAAAGAAACTGGGACACTTTAAAAGAGGCTGAGAAAGTGGGCCAACAGAGGATTAATTGGGAAAGTTTTGGCCAAATCAGGGCAGTTGGCGGGTATGCAGCAGTGAGAGAGCACATGGAAAGTTGCCCTCTACTGCCTTCCTTTCACTGCTCATGGCTTTCCAGATTTTATCCATCCCTTTCCACCTGATCACTTAATATGAGAGATGGTAGGGACTGAACTTGGAATCTCCTGTATGCAATGCACATACTTTCAAGCAAGACTTTGCTCCTCTGCCATGGGATCTTGTTCTTGGCTTCTGACATCCCACTGAGCGTGCATGGGCCATGCACTTTCCAACTGTAACTTTATAAGCACGAGGGCTGGAAACTTGCCCTTGAGAGACAACAACAGTAAGGTCTTTAAGGAACCAGATTTCATGCCTGGTGCCACACACCCCGTTTTTCCTGCTCGAGCTGTGCTCCTGCACACCTCTTCTGTGTTGCAGCAGAATCCAGCACAGAAGAACAATTCAGGGAGCTGCACAAAAAGGAAAGGTGGGGGCGGGGAGGAACATAGCTTTTGTTTCAGCATGAGCTTTTGTGGATGCAGGACAGAATGATATTAAAGCCTCAAGTTATATAGCTTTTTTATACAGTTGTGGGAATGGGACAGAATGTAATAAGATCTAGAAAGATGCTTTTTTCATAGCCTCAACATTTGTTTCTTCCTTCCCAGGTCTGAAAGGGCAGGACACTCTGCTGTGAGACAGCTTCTCCAGTGCCAGCTAAGCCAACTGGGGAGCCCGGTGGCGAGGTGGGAGCCGGCCTCTAGACTTTGCCAATGGAGACCTTGCTGCGCGCCAGCTGCGGGAACTTCCGTGCGATGATGGCCGACGCGGTCCCCTGGACGTACCACTCCCAGCCCCACAGACTCCCATGCTGAGCTGGGATTCGTTGCCCCCTTCTCTTTGGCTCCCACCCCTTCCTGAGAACCGCCGTCCGCCTCCTTCCTTCCAAGGATGTGCAACACAACGCTGGTGACCGCGAGCTGCCAGGTGGACTCGAAGATCGACCACCTCTTCCCGCCGACGCTATACATCATCGTCATCATCATGGGCTTTCCCACCAACTGCCTGGCGCTCTGGGCCGCCTACCTGCAAGTCAGGCAGAAGAACGAGCTGGGCGTCTACCTGATGAACCTCTCCATCGCCGACCTGCTCTACATCGCCACCCTGCCCCTCTGGATCAACTACTTCCTCCACTACGACAACTGGAGCCACGGGCAGGAGTCCTGCAAGGTCTTCGGCTTCATCTTTTACACCAACATCTACATCAGCGTCGCCTTCCTCTGCTGCATCTCCGTGGACCGCTACCTGGCCGTGGCCCACCCGCTCCGCTTCGCCAGGTTCCGGCGGGTCAAGACGGCCGTGGCCGTCAGCCTGGTGGTGTGGGCCCTTGAGATCGGGGCCAACTCGGCCCCGCTCTTCCACGACGAGCTCTTCCACGACCGCTACAACCACACCTTCTGCTTCGAGAAGTACCCCATGGAGGATTGGGTGGCCTGGATGAACCTCTACCGGGTCTTCCTCGGGTTCCTCTTCCCCTGGGTGCTGATGCTCTTCTCCTACCAGGGGATCCTGCGGGCCGTGCGGGGGAACGTCTCCACCGAGCGGCAGGAGAAGGCCAAGATCAAGCGCCTCTCCCTCAGCCTCATCGCCATCCTCCTCTTCTGTTTCGCCCCCTACCACATCATCCTCCTCTCCCGCAGCGCCGTCTACCTGAGCAAGCCCTGTGACTGCGGCTTCGAGGAGAAGATCTTCGTGGCCTACCACACCTCCCTGGCCTTCACCAGCCTCAACTGCGTGGCCGACCCCATCCTGTACTGCTTCGCCAACGAGGGGGCGCGGGGCGACGTCGCCAAGGCCCTCTCCACCTTGGTCCGCTTCCTCGCCAGCTCCAAACCCCAGGAGATGGCCAGCGCCTCCCTCACCCTCGACACCCCGCTCTCCTCCAAGAAGAGCAGCTTTTGCCGGCAGCCCTTGGCCCTCCCGCTGCCCTCCGGCTCCCAGGACGGGCTGGGGGTGATGAGGGACGAGGAGCTCCAGATGAAGATCTTGACTTTTAACCCGTGAGGATGTGGCTCCGCGTTAAGCGCCTGGGGCCGCCTGGACGATGGCAAACCGGCTGGGATGGACAGCCAACGAACAGAGTGCTGGAACAGTAAAACAAACAATAATATTAATATTATAACAACTTTGGGGGGTGGGGATCCTGGTTGTCAGTATTTTTCTGCCAGAGGCTCCACATCTGAAGATGGTTCCTATCAGTAATGATAGTATCTGGTGTTTCTATATTTATTACAAGCATTCAGAGTGGTCCACACACATCGTATCGGTGTCAGTGTTGCAGATGTTCTGTCTTCTCCAACATTTCACAGATGAAAACTGGAGAAGGTGTGGGCCAAGCAACATCACAGTGCAGTCGAGAGGGGGAAAGATGTTAATGGGGAAAAGAGTGCAAGCTCGGAGAGGCTGCAGCCGTTTGCTTTTGCCTGAACCTGTTGGGAAGGGCAAGGTTTGGACCTTTCCTTTCCTCCCCCCACTGCCGAATTAACTAGGTGCAAATTACTTTTGCATTTTCAGTTCAGTTTACAGCAATTGAAAAAAGCTGAGGGCCGAGAGAGAAAGGGAGAGGAAGAGAGAAAAACTGGGACAGTTTAAAAATAGCTGGAAAAATGGGATGACAGAGGATTATTCGTGGCAGTCCCTGCTAGACTGAAACAGTTGGTGGGTGTTCAGTTTGGCTGGCAACTTCCCTCATGCTCACTCAGTGGTAAGGGATTATGGGAGTTGCAGTGCAAAACATTTGCAGGATCAAAAGCTCCCCAACCCCTACAGGGAGTCTGAGTTTTATTACCCTCGTATTTCAGATGAGATGGGCTGAGAAGGTGTCACTTGTTCTCGTGTGCCTTAAACACCAAAAGGAGTTTCCAACTTGTGGTGACTTTAAGGCCAATCCATCAAGGGGTTTTGTTGGTCAGATTTGTTCCAAGGAGGTTGGCTCTTGCTTTCCTCTGAGGCTGAGAGCGTGTGACTTGCCCAAGGTCAGCCAGCGGGTTTCCATGGCTGATAAGGGATTTGAACCCTGGTCTCTACAATCATTGCCCAATGCTCAAACCAATTTACAACATTGGCTCTCTACATGATTTGCCTTCTGAAATCACTTGTAGAAGTTGAAGTAAGTTGACGACAAGGAAGGAAAAGCTAGAGAGAGGGAGATCAAACCAGAACATTTTAAAAGTAGCTGAAAATGTGGGGCGACAGAGGATTAATCGAGACTGTCGCTGCCAAAACAGCGCAGAGGGGTGTTGTATGTCTTCAAGTCATCTGAAGCCGGCCCCTCCCGAAACTGCAAATCCCAGGACTCCATAGGATGTTTCAGATGGAATCATAGCGCTATAAAAGTCTAGTGTGGAAATGGCTACGGCTATGGAAAGCGATGCCTGTTACAAACCCAGCCCAGAAGCATCCACTTCTTGCTGTTCGATTTGACCTCACAATGACAGAAGGCTTGCGAAAGTCTCCTCACCTCCCAGACTGAGCCAGATCCCCTTGGCAAGGGGCCGTGGAGCAGCCCTAGCCCTGACTTCCCACTCTGGGAATGCATGAAGCAGGGAGAATGGCATCTCAAGAGTAAAACAGCCTCCTCTCAACGCTTAAACAAGAGCTACTGAGTCAAGAGCCTTGTCCTGGGAACAAACAGGGAAAGGCCAAAAAGTCGAGCCTTGGTGGAAATGTCCCCGGAGGGATGGGAAGGGGTGGAGATGTCCCATGAATCCCAGCAGGCTCAGGGCCATTTTTGTGGCTGGATCGCCTGCCCGCAAATATGCCCACCCCCCCTGGGTCTAAGGAGGGAGCATCTCCTACTCTGCCAAGGAAAGGGAGAGTGCCGTGTGGGTGGCTTAGCATCTTCCAAGAGATCTGTAGCCCAGCTGCTCCAGAGATGGTAGATTTCAGAGCCAGATTCTTTCTCCATTTCTGTTTGTTTAGGTTCTTTCCTCTCAGCTAAATCCTTCTGATCCCCTTCCCACTCAAGCTGCTGTTAATATCTGATGGGAAGGCCAAGGCTGCAAAGGGATGCAGTTGGCCGGGGTGGAGGCAAAGCAAGGGATGCTGAGGCCTTTGACTCCCCCCTTGCACGCTTGGATTCCGAAATCTGTTTTCCAGAGTGCCTATGGGTTCACACAAGCGGGTGCTACATATTCCACACGATATGAGCTGTGTCAACAGAGGAATAGGCCGCCTTGGAGTGTGGTGGAGTCTCCTCCTTTCTTTGGAGATTGTTTTTAAACAGAGGCTGGATGGCTACCTGGCAAGGGGAGGGCTTGGATGGTGTCTTCCTGCATGGCAGAAGGGGGCTGGACTGGATGGCCCCTGGGGTCTCTTCCAGTTCTAGGATTCTTGCATGGAAAGGGAGCCTCTGGTCTTGCCTTACTCAACGTGTTTGTGTGCAACGGCTGCCCTCCACTGGCTTCTAGGCAGCAGTTTGTTGCTGCTGCTGCCTCCTCCAGTGTTTAAGGTTCTTAGAATCATGGAATCCTAGAGCTGGAAGAGACCAGAAGCACCATCCCTTCCATCCCCGTTCTGCCATGCAGGAATATACAAAGCACTCCCTTGACGGAGGGCCATCCAGCCGCTGTTTAAACACCTCCAAAGAAGGAAGAGACTCCACCACATTCCCAGGCAGCACATTCCACAGTTGAACTGCCCATATCATCAGGAAGTTCTTCCTAACATTTAGGTGGAAGCTCTTTTCCTGGAGTTTGACTCCATTGCTCCATGTCCTAGTCTCTGGAGGAGCAGAAAACAAGCTTGCCCCATTTTCCATATGACATGCCTTCGAATAGTTAAATGTGGCTACCATATCACCTTTTCTCTTCTCCAGTTTAAACATACCCAGCTCTCTAAGCTGCTCCTTGAAGGGCATGGTTGCCAGGCCTTTTACCATTTTGGTAGTCCTCCTCTGGACACCTTTCAGCACATTATGCACATCCTTATTAGGAGAATCAGGCATTTTCAGCAATGTCCCTGCCCGCCGCCTCCCAACAGAAGGACTTCCCGCATCTGTCCTTGGTTCAGTTCACCCCAGCAGGTCCACTGGAATGATCATCCAGGAGCTTGGTCCTTTACTTGGTAGAAATCAGCAAATGTCTGTGACCTTGCCTCTGTGAAAACGAATGCGTAGCGGGCCAGAGACACCAGGCGATCCCTCCCTCTCTGGACGGCTGGGGCGCTGCCGTTGTCGGAGAACCGGCCACTTCGCTCCCTCTGTAAGTGCCATCTCCTCCAGCTTTCTCTGGGAAAAGTCTGAGCTAAGAAGGTGGCTTCTGAAATGGAAAAGGCTGGAAGAAAGGCCTCGTCATTCTTGCGTCGGCCCCGTTTCCTCCTGCAGCTGCCCCCGGCCGCATGCCGTCTTTGCGTTCACACGGTCTGGGTGACCCTGTGGGAGGGAATGAGCCGGGGGTCAGTCCCCTGGCTAGCAAAGGACAGCAAACCGCGCAGAGCAAGCAAGCTGCTCCTAAAGGGATGGAGACATCTAATACAGGGGACCGGGGGAGGAGGAGGAGATGGGGTCCCGTTCCTCTTCACAGGCAGCACCCACCAGTATACCTCAGTTAAGGAAGGGGGTCTTTGTTCCTGAGTGTGGTATTTCGAACAGAAAATTTGGTGCCAGAGGCAGAGGTAACAGAGAAAGAAGACGGATGGGTTCTGCCACCGCAAAAAAGAAGAGCAGTTTAGCATGTTTCAGCAAACTTTTGCTCAGAACTAACCGTAGGCACACGTCAATGAAACAGCCAGTTCCATAAGCCTTGCATAAGTACCCAAAAACATTTTGAACCTTATAGAGGCCACTTGAAAGTTTCTTCTGCAATGCCTCCGTTTTTCATTGTCCTAGCCTTCACGTTTCTTACAATTTTCATTAAATTTGGTGGCCAAACTTATAAATCTCAGCTTTCTAAAAAGCTGTTGGGGGAAGCTGGAGAGGCAGGCTTATCAGCTCTCCTGTTTTCTCCCGTTGCCATTCACACCTGGAGGCAGCTGCTGTTTGCTTTGCCTGTTTCAGGCAGGCAGACGTGGCTGTGGTACAGTCGGCTGGAGAAGAGCAAAACCTTGCTGTTTCCCAGGTCAAGCTTTGTTTATTGCGCTGCTCCAGCCCTCTTTCATCGTCTTCCTAAAGGCCGATGCTGCTGATGGAGGATGAAGAGGAAAAGATGGAGGCCTGGATGAGGAGAAAGATCCCATCTGATCTAGGGAGCTAAGCAGGGCCAGCCCTGGTTAGTACTTGGATGGGAGACTGCCGGCAAATACCAGGTGCTGTAGGCTATATTTCAGAGGAAAGAACTGGCAAAAGCAGTTCTGGGTATTCCTTGTTGAAGAAAACCTTATTAGAGGATCTTTGCCTGTTTGGTGTGACACCATGAAATTCAGAGGGTCGTCATAAGTCAACAGGTGACCTGGAGACACGCATACGCACCTTGACAGAAGCCTTGTTAGCCTTGGGTGTGCCTGTGTTTAAAGCCCCACACATCATGTAGGTGGAATAATATCTCCTCTCACCTCATTAATACCTTGTCACCTCATTATCACACTTTACCGCTTTCCCAAAGGCATTAAATACTCAGCCAGGAGCTTAGATACAGCTGAAAGGTGAGCAAATACACCAGAGGGACGCTATATTAAGAGAAGGGATGTGTCTACTAATTACACGCAGAGTGCAAACTATACTAATGTTCTGAATTTGAACAGCACAGACGATGGAACAAAATCAATGGAGGAAAATAATACGGAAACACGAATCATATTATTTGTTAGATTTATAAAATTTTCTTAGCTTGCAGCTGAAAGAAGGTGGATCTCACTTAAAAATTCTTAGAAGGAAACCTACAAAAAAGATTCAAAATCTCAAGGTAATATAGGCGGTCAAAGTGGCTGAACTCTATTTGCTAATTATTCTTGCAAGGGAGTTACATAAGAAGCGTGCTGGATCTCATCCCAAAAAAAGCCCTTATTTTTAGGGTTACCATATTTTGGAAAACAGAAAAAGGCGGAGGGATGTATTTACTGACAACTTCAACCCACCGATTGCTATGGAAACTCTCACTTTAAATATCCCCTACTATATAAGCTGCGACCATTGCTACCAGAAATATTCCTAACCTTCCTTGAGCCCTGGTGGCACAATGGTTAAACGCTGGTACTGCAGCCACAATATTGTGAGTTCGATCCTGCTGGGCTCCAGGTCGACTCAGCCTTCCGTCCTTCCGTAGATCAGCAAAACGAGTACCCAGCTTGTTGACGCCAATTAGCTAAACACATTTGTAAACTGCTTAGGGAGTGTTTTGCACTCATAAGCGGTATACAAATGTAATTGCGATTGCTATTGTATTTAAATAACAACCCTCTGAATTGATTTTTTAGTGATACTTACTGTATTTGCTGGCTTATAAGACACACCCATGTATAAGATGCACCCCATTAATACTATTTACACTATCTGCTGGTGTATAAGACACAACAGTGTATAAGAGACACCCTATTTTCAAACAGTATTTTTGGGGGGACAAAGTGAGTCTTATATGCCAGCCAATACAGTAATAATAATAATAACAGTTGATATGGCTACAGGTGAATTGCAGGACAGATATTTTAGTTCTGAAAAAGAGGACATCTCTGGGAAAATGAGGAGGTGTGGTAATGATAGCCTATGGCCACTTCTGCACTAGACTGTTACAGTGCTATTATTCCACTTTCAACCTCCTATGGAATCCTGGGGTTTGCAGTCGAGGGAGGGGCCTCTAGAAGGCTCAGAGGAGCCAGAGAGCTCTTTGGCCTCCTCGGGAAACTACAAACCCCAGAATTCCACAGGAGGCTGAAAGTGGAATAACAGCACTGTAACGGCGTAGTGTGGGAAGGCCCTCCGTATAGGGACCGTGAGCTGTGCCTGGCTGTCTAACCGGGACCCCACGCCGTCTTTTCCTGTTTGGAGAGGAAGGAAGACATCTCAGGCCATGTCCGCACTAGACTGTTAAAGTGCTTTTGTTCCACTCCCAGCCCCCTAGGGCATCCTGGGGTTTGCGGTTGAGGGAGGGGGCCTTGAGACTACTCAGCCAGGGAGCTCTTGGGCCCCTCAGGGAACTACAAAGCCCAGGGCCATTATTCCACTTTCAACATCCTAAGGAGCCCTGGGGTTTGCAGCTTAGGGAGGGGCCGGCCGGGGTTCCGTAGCATGTTGCAAGTGGAATAACAGCGCTGCAGCCGGCTAGTGCGGAAATGGCCTCAGTCTGAGCACTGGAGGTGACACAGAATCCTGGGGCCTTTCCGCACTACCCTGTTGCAGGGCTATTATTCCACGTTCAACATCCTCCTGTGGAATTCTGGGATTTGTAGTTTACTGGGGCCACAGATCCCTGAGGATTCTAGGGGGCTGCTCTCTAAATGGCAGTTATATTTAATAATGTAGAAGTGTCATTCTCAGCAACTGTGCCCTTTAAAAACCAAAATTATATGAAATATCATATAAATATATATACACACACACATACATATACACACATACATATACACACACATATAATGTGTGTATATATATATGTGTGTGTGCGTGTATATATATATACACACACACACATATAAATGTGTGTGTGTGTGTGTGTGTGTGTGTGTGTGTGTGTGTGTGTAGAGGGGAAAAAAATAGGCTTTCCTGTCACTTGTTGCATGAAAATAGAGGGAGTCAATTACATATTCATGAGGGGAAAATTTATTCTAATTTGCCATTGACCATTTTTGGCCCGCCCGCCTCGTTCGCGCCTGAGGCAGAGGGGCTCATTTGCATATTCATAAGGCACCGTCGTCACTTCCCTATTCGCGAGGCGTGTTCCTGAGGGGGACACGCGGTGGGCGGGAGGCGCAGGCGTGCGCGCTGACGTCAGAGCCCGGCGCGGAGGCGTTGACGTGAACACGCGGCGTGCGTGGCGTGCGCGCGGACGTCATCGGAGCCGGCGCAGTGAGGGGGGGAGGGCTCGGTCCTCGCGGGGGCCGCTGGGAGCGGGCGGGCGCGAGCGAGGATGGTGGCCGGCGCCTTCCCGATCGCCAAGCTCCTCTACCTGGGCGTCCGGCAGATCTCGAAGCCCCTGGCGGCGCGCATCAAGGACGGGGCCCGCGCCAGCCCCTTCTTCCGCCAGTACATCTGCGGACCCCCCGCACAGCGTGAGTAACAGGCGGGAAGGGGGCCCCTCCCGCCGGCCGATAGGAGGAGCCGCCCGTCAGTCGTCCACGGGAGGCCAATGGGAGCGCGAGGGGGCGGGGGCCGGAGGGGAGGAGTTGACCAATAGAAGCCGGCGAGGGGCGGGCTCTAGCGTGGCGTTTTGGCCATTCCGAGGGCGTGGAACCTTTACAGTGAAGGAGAGAGGTCACCCTGGCTGGGCACGTGGGCCGGGGCGGAAAAGTCACGCCCAGAATCTTCCGGCGGGTGGCCAGTCCGAGCAGGGGGTGCTGGGAAATGTAGTCCGTCGGATTTTAACCTCCCGGACCAGGTCAAGGGGACTGGCAAGTGGACAGCAGGGGCGCGCTCCCACCGATCAGTGCGGTCAAGGTGGGAAAGGGTATCAGGGAGGAAGAAGGCGCAAGCTAGGGGAGGCGGCAGGAGCCGCTTTTGCCCGAGCCTGCAGGGAAGGGCAGGACTCTGCCCCCTCCTCTCCCCTCTGCTGAGTTAGTTGAATGCGAGCTACTTTTGCACTTTCAGTTAACTGAGTGCAAACTACTTTTGCACTTTGAGTTAGCTGAATGCAAACTGCTTTTGTACTTTGGGTTAACTGAGCGCAAACCACTATTGTAATTTGAGTTAGTTGAAGGCAGACTGCTTTTGTACATTGAACTCAGTTTGCAGCAATGGAAGGAAGATGAGGACAAAGGGGGACTGGACAAAAATGGGATGACAGAGGATTAATTGGGATTCTTCCTGCCTAGTTGGAACAGTGTGTGAAAAAGGAGGGTGGTGGCTTGGCCGTTCAGGGTTGTTATATTAGGAAAACGGAGCCCCCGCGTGCCAGGGCCACTGCCCAAGAAACTTCATGTTTGGAAAGAAAAACCAGCAGGTTCTGCGTTGAAAGGCAGGGCTGTGTCAGTATTTTTCCCTTTGGAAGGTAACAGGAATGTCCTGGGGGTGAGAGAGATTAATTCTGCCTTCTTTGGGAGGTTTTTAAGTTCCAAAGATCGAGAAAGGTTAGCGGTCTTGAAGAGAACAGTTTAGACAGACTGGCCATTTCCTTGTGTCCGGTATTAATTGAATTAAAGGCATTTAAATTCAGTTCCGTCCTTTTTCTTCTCCTCCTTTTTAAAAAGTTTAAATTAATTTTAGTAGACAATACAGACAAAGGCACAATTAGAGAAAAAAAGAATGAGAGAAAAAGAAACAAACTATACATAGTCAATATACATTGTATAACAAGCAAAACTAAGCAAAACGAAGATGGAAACATAATAATAAAACTTGTTACCATAAGACCATTTCCGCGTGAGACTGTTACAGCGTTATCCTGGGGTTTGCAGTTTAGAGAGAGGCCGGCTGGCCAGCCCCTCCCGAAACTGCAGGCCCCAGAATTCCATAGGATATCAAAAGTGGAATCATAGCGCTATAGCAGTCTCATGCAGGAACAACCTAAGATTCATCTCTTACACCAAACACATTCTAACTCCACTAACGCACAAAGGAATTCTGACCTCCTCCATATCAAGTGTATTGTAAAAGGAAAAATTATTAATAGTTTTTCTACCACTGCAGATCTAAGTATTTTCACCTTACTATTGCTCCGGCCCTTCTGATGCTGTCCCTCCCTTTCTCCCCACAGTTTACCACTGGGTGGAGATGCGCGCCAAGATGCGGATCATGGGATTCCGGGGGGCAGCCATCAAGCCCCTGAACGAGGAGGCGGCGGCGGAGTTGGGTGCGGAACTGCTGGGCGAAGCCATCGTCTTTGGGGTGGGGGGCCTCTGCATTTTCTTGGAGTACTCCCGCCAGGCCGCCAACAGCAAGAAGAAAGAGGACGAGTTGAGCAGCACCCTCCTCAGCCTCCAGGAACAGATCTCAGAGCTGAACTTGACTGTGGAAACCTTGGATGCGCGCTTGCGTGAAGCCAACCGGATCCTGGTGGAGGTCTCCACCCTTCCCCAAAAGAAATAGCCCAGCTCTGGAGGGCAAGTGTGGCTTTTTGGAATGGCACTCTTGTTACGAGCTGCACGGGCACTCCCACCGCTAGCGGCGGGCCGGCGAGGATTGATACGCGGGCCCTACAATGCTCAGTAGGATTTGGGGTGTAAGGTCCTTTGGCTCACCCGACCCTCGGCTGCTGAATTGCTCGGCCTCTTCCTAAAATGTAAATACCGAACCTATTAAAACAAAGGGAGTGAAAAGAAACCAAGCAGCTTTGTTTTGGCAATGATTGGGCAGGAGCTGTGACATCAATAGATGTATTTTGTCACATGGGGAGGCTTAAGTTTTAGCAGTGGGGCAGAACCTTGAAGCATGATTTTCTTTTCCTAGCATCCTTCAGCTTTACAGGAAATTGACTTGGAAGTCTCAAAGCAACCAGGATTCAAGGAAACCAAAGTCTGTTTATTCCTGTGCTAAGGGAAGGATGAAACCCTTCGATGTCTGAACTTTTGCTGATCTCGAAAGAGCCCATTGCCTTACAGAGCAAATTGTAAGCTTTTAACTCATCCCCAGTTCCAGGAGGCTGGCTCCTCATAATTCTGTGCCTTTTAGACAAATCTTGTAGCTTGTCCAAATTTCCTAGTACACGCTGTTCTGTAGTCTCCGGTGCTGTTCTGACAAGCTACTTAAATATTAACTCCTTTAAAAGTACCTGTATTGATTGTGTCGACGTAGCGTCCTTAGACAGAAGGCAAAAGGAAATGCACAAGGCAAAAGAGCTTTGAATGTAGTCTGAAGAGTTGGAAGGGGGGAGAATGACTCAGAGAAACTAAAACAATTAAATGGCCCTGTGCTGAGCATAGCTTGATCTTCTCAAAACTCCCTCTTAATCTCTATTTTTAGAGTAGGATTATCAGTGCCCGTAAAGTGGAGCGTGTTGCACAAGAAAGTGAACTGTAAGATCTGGAGTCATACCCCAGAGGAATTCTAAAGTGAAGGGGAAGGTTTGTAACCCCACCTCTTCTGCTAGTGAGCTTTTAGCAGCAGCTCTTCATGCTCTGGGTCTGACCTTGGGACTCCTTTTCTAGGGCAAACAGGAGAATAGCATAGCAAGAACCACCAAAAAGAAAAAATGTCATCCACTTGAAAACCTCCTGACCAAAGCACAAATCCAATGCTGTGTTCCAGCTAAGCAGACTGAATCAATGGGACTGTGACAAGTCAGTGCTTAATGTGAGTTCTGTTGATTTAGATGGATCTGCTTTAGTCCAGACCAGCAATAAGTGGGTTGGACAGGTTCTGCAAGAACCAGCCAGGCCAAGGTGGCAGTGACTTGCACACTGGTTTGTGCCATGTGTTGTTGTGGGGCAATGTATTCCACTATTGAATGGCTCTTCCCATCAGGAAGTTCTTCCAAATATGTTGGTGGAATCTCTTTTCCTGAATTTGGAAGCCATTGCTCCATGTCCAAGTCTCCGGAGCAGAGGAAAAGAAACTTGCCCCATCTCCATATGGCTCTCTGGTCAGCCTGTGTTGTCTTTTCTAATGAGTCCTGTCCTCTCACAATGTCTCCAAAGTACAACAGTCTCAGTTTACTCATCTTGGCTTCTAGGGAGAGTTCAAGCTTGAATTGCTCTGGGACCTATTTATTTTGTCTTTTTAGCAGTCCAGGGTATCTATAGACCTCTTCTCAAGCACAGCATTTCCAGTGAGTTCTCTTCCTATCACCTTTCTTCACTGTCCAGCTTTCACAACCATGTATAGAAATCAGGGATCCCGTCGTTCTGTTACCTCATTATAAGTACTACACTTCTGTATATATGTTTATTTACTACTGAGCTGGTAATGCTACAGTGATGAGCTGAGGTGTTAAATTTATTGCTCTCCCTGCTGATTTGTTCTTGGGGGGGGGGCTGTATTATAATTTATTTTATTTATTGTATCTAAATGCCACCTTTCTCCCAGAGTGGGATCCATGGCAGCTCCCAGAACAGTTAAAAACATTTACAATAAAATTTGAAAACAATTAAAATCAATCATATAAAACGGCAAAATAATAATAATAAAACATATGAAAGGTTTTTTAAAAATGAAATAAAAATTAGAACATCTTATAAAAGGCATTTTCCTTGCATCTTGATATGTGCATTAGAGCACATTCAGTGCCCCTTTAGGCACTGCAGATTTCTGCATGGGCGCATATGCGTGAATGCTTTGGAATCGTTCAAAATGGTTAGGGGAGGCAGTTAGCCCAGACAATAGTAAGTTCTTGGCATAGGACTGGTTTATATGCATTACTATAGAGCCACCGTGGTTTAAGCGTTGGACTATGCCCCGGAGACTATGGCCATTTCTGCACTGGGCTGTTATAGCGCTATTATTCCACCTTCAACATCCTATGGAGTCCTGGGGTTTGCAATTCAAACCCCAGGATTCCACAGGATGTTGAAGGTGGAATAATAGCACTATAACAGCCTAGTGCAGAAATGGCTTAGGGTTCAATACCACGCTCGGCTGTGGAAGCCCACTGGCTGATCCTGCGTGCATCACACTCTCAGCCCAAAAAACCCCACGATACGTTCACTTTAGGGTTGCCATAAGTCAGAAAGAACTCAAAAGCCCACAACAACGCAATATTATGAGTGCCAGCGTGGTATAGTTTGAGTGTTAAGAGTACAACTCTGGAGTTTGACGCCCCATTCGGTCACAGAAACACCCTGGGTGACCTTGGGCAAGTCATACTTTCTCAGCCTCAGAGGGAAGCAGAGACACCTACCCGCCCCCTCCATAAATCTCGCCAAGAAAACCCTGTGATGTATTTGTGGGAAATGACTTGAAGGTACGCAATATGCAATCCTAAGGGCCAGCAGATGGTGCTGTTGCTTTGGGAAGGAAATCTTCGTCGCCCCCCCCCCCCCGCCATCCACTCCTTTCTTCTCCATTTCTGGGAACCCTTCACAGGACAGGATGATAGTACTGATTCCAATTTTAATGGCCGTGATAACATCCTATGGAATCCTATGTTTAGGGAGGGGTATTCTGAGTCAGAGAGCTGTAGTTTCTCCCTAAACTACAAATCCCAAGGCTCCACAGGATGCAACCATGACAGTTAAAACAGATTCGAAAGGCTGTGTGTGTCCCCCTGTCAACTTACAGCAAGCCCATGAATTGCATAGGGTTGTCTTAGGCAAGGAAAACCCAAAAGGTGGTTTCTCTGAAACACAGCCTACAATACCTGGTATGCTTTGGTCATCTCCCATCCAAGTGCTAGCCAGGGCTGACTCTGCCTAGCTTCCAAGATCAGATGGGATCTGGTGCCTTCCAGGAACCAGAGCAGCCCCACTGCTCACCTGCCAACAGTGCTGATTTGGCAGGGACGATCCCGGTCAATGCTCTGTAATCTCTGTTTTTCAGCTGCTTTTAAAATGTCCCAGTTTCTTTCGCTTCCTCCCATTTTCCCCTGTGGCTGATTTCAGTTGCTGCAAAGTGGGCTTAAAGGACAAAAATAGTTTGCACTGAACCCAGCAGCAGGGAGAGGACGAGGCAAAGTCTTGCCCTTCCCAGTTGGCTGAAGCAAAAGCAAACTGCTGCAGCCTCTCCTTGCTTGGGTGGTCTTCCTCCTTAATAACTTTTGCTGCTTGCCCACGCTTGGATGTTGCTCGGCCACCTGTGTCCCAAGTTTTCATTTCTGAACTATAGAAGGGTATGCCGTTGCAGTGATGGGACTTAGATAATTATTCACTTGCCATCCAACTACTGATTCAAATTCTAATGCAGAGTACAAATATGATGTATAACTGGGGTGGAACTACCAACAGGAGGTAGGCCAGATGTTGATAGACTCCAGTTCCCAGCATTCCTCAGCCATTGGCTATGCTGGCTTAGAGGGAGGACGGGAACTGCAGTCAACCATCACTTGTCTGACCGCACAATTCTCCCTGTGGATTTAAACTTACAAGTTGAATTCTCTCTGCTGATTCCCCAAAGCCACAAAGAAAGACACAACACTCATTCTGTATTTTTTTGCAATTTTACAAAAAAGGAAAAAAAAAAGATTTATTTCTAGAGAAGTTTGGTGCATGTGTCCAAGATCCTCGTGCCCAGCTGTGGATGAGCAGGTGCTGTGTGTGTTGAAAGGAAGGAAGTGTGTAGAAACTGGGCAGAAAAACCCAGAAGATTGGTAATAATAATAATTATTTTTTTAAAAAAATCAAAATATAATATTCCATCCAGCTCAACAAAAAAAAGAAAAACCTGAAACAAAGTCAAAAAAATTACAGCACAGTAGAAAAGCCAAGAGCCCTGGTTTTCCCCCCTCTTTCCGCAACCACAAAGGAGGTAGAGGGGCAGAAACGTTATGTAAAAAAATTACCCAGAGAGGTGGTGAGGGGGCAGCAGGGACCCTGAGGCGTTGGATAAAATATTCTAAGGATGTCCCTATCTCTGTATGTAAAATTAAAAAATTACAAAAATCAAGAGAAAACAGCAGTGTGTGTTTAGGGGGGAGAAAGGGGTAGGAGGGTCCTGGAAGTTTTAGGGGGGTGATCTTAAGGAGACCCCCCACTCCCTACCCCTTTAGAGGGAAGAGTTCCGCTATTTGGCAAGTGGGATGCGTGCGTGAGCAGCAAGGGGGCGTGCATTGGAGCAGCCATGGGCTTCCAGGCAGACAGTTGGCAACCGGCAGGTTATGGGCCCAAGTCGATTTTGTTGGTTCACAGCCGGCAGGATGGGAGGGGGTGTCCTTTGGTCTCTTTCTGTCCCTTCCTTGCAGCTTCTTCTGCAAAAAGCCTAAATCTGCAACCCTGACCATGCTCTCTTGATCACAGTGGCTCTTAACTGAGAGTAACCGTGACCAGGTTGAGACGCATGGATCTAAGTGTCTTCAGGTCCAGGAAATGACGCATCCCAGCTTGGCCCAGAACAGGGTGGGTCTGCACCCCAATGGCTAGCTGTGTTGCCAATCCTACCCTTCAGGGAAAGGAATCTTCTCCATTTTGATTTTTTAAGCGGGCAGGGGCTGCCTTAGGCCAGGACACTGCTTCCAAAAATTGGTGCTCCTTTCCTCCATCCCCTCCGCAACACACTCCTTGGTTCCTTCCTTTGAAGACCCATTTGCTTTGGCTGGGCAGCCTAGCCTAAAATTCCGTCCGTCCCCCCCCAAGAAAAATAAAAATTAAAACCACAGTAATCTTGTTAAGGAGAGCGAGAGAGCAATGAAGGGAAGGAGCGTCGGGACTTGCCCTCTCCGGGAATGGCACAGTGTATTGTTTGTCGTGGCGGGTGGGGGAAGATTGGGGAAAGAGCCAATTCCTCCAGGGAAATGGCCCCTTCCTACAGGAACAGCCTTTTTTTGCAAAACGGGAGGGGGGAGCAGGGGAACGAGGGGTGCTGCTATTGCTATTGGGTAAGGCACAGGTGGGGGACCTGCCCTTCCTGGGATCGGGGAGCATTGTGGATTGTCCCTCTCTCCCCCCACCCTGAAATTGCACAGTGCAGGGGGGGGGTCCAAGGCCTGGGAGCCGACAGGAGGGAGGGGGGGGGTGGAAGTGTATGGAGCTCGTCTAGTGTGTCAGGGAAAGGGGTTGGAGGGTTTTTTTTCTCTATCTCTCTTCATATTTTTTTCTTTATTTTTTATTCTTATTTGCTGCATTCTTGGGAGACTGGCGGACTCCAGGCGGTGAGGTTACGGGGATCCCCGTTTCCGAAGCTCCGTGACAAATGCTGCAGAAAGAAAGAAAGAAAGGGAGAGATTTGAGGGGATGTCCTGGAACCAAATCCCAACAGATAACAAGGGCCCACTGTGTAGCTTTCCAGAGTCCCTCCTCCAAACACACCCTCCGTACTCTTTCCTCCAAGACACACACACACACACAACTCACCCTGTATGATCTCCTCTTTCACTTTCTGTAGCTCACGCCGGACCTCTTGCAGAAGTTCCTAGAAGGAGTTGCAGGACGGGTGAGGGGGAGAGAGCCAAGGTTTAGGGATGGGGTCTGGACGGAAAGAGTTGGAGCCAAACCCCCTTCCTTTTTGAAGCAGCAGGGAAAGCAAAGCAACCTCCCCCCATGAAAAAAAGATAACCTGAGCCCCCGGCTTGTGGAACATTATTGAGGGTTTCAGAAGGACTCAGCAGTCTCTTGGCAGGCTAGCTGGATCAGATCCAAAGGTCTGTTGATGCCATCCCTGCCAGTTTCCGCTGGTAGTGCCTGTGTTTGTGGAGCAGTGAATCCACTGTGGGTTTTGGATTGGCGTAAAGGAGCTATCCAAGGTGCTGAAAGACCATATTCTGGCTTATGAACCTGGCTGTGTTTTGAGAGCTGCTCAGGAAGGCCTTCTCTCTCTCCCACCACCCTCAGAGGGGCACAAGAACACAGAGCCAGGGCCTTCCCAGTGGCTGCCCCAGGCCCTGGCATTTCCTTCCCAAAGAGGTTACGCTGGCACCCTCCTTACTCACCACAAAAAAGTGAGCATTGAGCCAGCGTCCCTCTCCTGCCCACCCCAGTCACACATTTACAGGGAGCAGCAGCAGCTGGAAGGGGGCAAGTTAACCCTCTCCTCCCTGTTACAGTCAGAGTTGCCCTAACTATTTAATGGGATGTGGAGGAGCCAATAGGGCTGAACGTTTTTGGTGGGCTGCAAGTTTAAGGTGGAACTGTTTGATCATCTGTATGGGGGTGAGGGATTGGAGGGTGAAAATATTAAGATGCTTGGAGCAGGTTACCTGTTTGACCCGTTCCAACTCCGATTCATCCCCTCCACCTCCGGCTGGTTCTGAACCAGTTATCGCTCCAGCAGATTTCATTCTGCATTGGGGAAAGGGAGAAGGTTAGCAAAATATAAGGAAGAATTCAGCCCCGCTGACCAAAGAGCTCTCCATATAGATGAAACCACAGGACAGGACCAGGTATGTATCTCTGGTCCTTTATCTATCAGAGATAGACTTCACTGCAGCGTACAGTTCAGCAACCTACAAAGGCTGCAGAACTCCAGGCTGAAATGCAAATAGCAGCCTTGGAAAGGCAACCTTTGTTGGAAAGGGTTAAGTTTACCCCTTTGCCTCTCCAGCCCAACGGTACCCCCACCAGCCTGCGTAAACCCCCGCCCCACAGCTGCTATTTGCAGAACAAAGCCGTCCATATAGATTGCAGCAATCCATGTCTGGTCTAATTTGGTCCTCTGCTGACTCTGAATCCCAAGTCTAGGCAGGTGTGTTACACTTAGGTAAAAAAGTAAAGACTTCAGGATTGGAGATGGAGAAGATTTCATGGGGTTTACATAGAATAATGCCACTTCAAAAGGCAGTTATGTGTGGGAGGTGCGTGCCCAAGACAGCACCTTTAAAGTTCAGACTAAAAGCCAGAATGGCTACACAGGCATTGGGTGCCCCCACTGCCACTGCATTGGGGGGCACTGGGCACCCTTCTGGGAAGCTGGCTAGCAGTGAAAGGGTTATGGCCACCACACCAAGTGGCTGTTCTTAAAGCTAACATCCCTCTTGACTGGAATAAACTGGGCACAGCCTAAAACTCCTGTGGGCTGTGGAAGAGAATTGGGGATTTTGCTCTCTGTGTACCTTGTTGAACCTTCTCTAGCTTTCAAAGGGTTATAAAGCTCAGGATTCTGATCCCCTTTGATGGGAATTATGGGGAACAGAGCAAGGTGGAAGGGCTTAGAGGCCATGATTTGCATCTTCTGAGCCCTGCCTGGTTTGGGAAGAAGGCCAAGAGCAATGCCAATTTCTCCTCCTGCCTCCACTCTTCCTCCAAAACAATCAGGGCTCCAGGTTCTGAGAGGGAAGAGATGCATGTGGATCCCAAGGGCCCCTCTGAGAGAACTTGGGGCATGGTACAGGCATCTCCCCTTCCTCCCAACAGCCTGTGGGGCTGCCATCAAAAGGGGCTGAGATGCAGACCACGCCAGCCCCTTGGAACTAACGTTTGCTCCCCTGCCCATTCGGTGTCATTCCCCGCTCTGCTCAAAATGGCTTCCAGCCTTCACCACGTTTCCACCTCGCTGCCCGCAGCCAAGAAGTGGGGCCTCTCTGGACAGATCAGAAGAGGACTTGGGGACCTGCTGCGTCCCGTGGCTGCCTCTCCATCTGTCAGAAGGATAGGTGCCCGTAAGCTTCCATCCCGACCCTGCGGGGCGGCTGAAACCTTCTGGAGCGCTGAGGGAACTTTCCAGCTCTTCGCTCCATCTATTCTCAGCTTTCAGGCCAAGCCAGGAAGACAGCCACTCATTCCGCATTTTTCCCCCCCGAACAACATGTCCTTCAGAGCTGCAGGGAAATTTAATCCTCATTCCGGCAGACAAGGCACCTGAGTCTCTCAAAGTCATGTTTTCTTAGAGAAGTCACACAAAACTAGACCTACAACAGAGGTGTAGCCACAGAGATTTCAGGGCAAATGGAATTGCAGATTGAGAATTTTGCAAATGAGAATTCTGCCCCAAAATGAAATTTTCTTCTGGTCCCCAATGTCTAGCTTTGCAGAGAGTAAGACACTGAAAATAATTTACACCCAGAACACCTCTTCTATTTGTTGTGCTCAGCTTTCCTGGGTCAGTTGGCCTGCCCTGTTTTTTGGGATGCCGAAACGGAGTTTCTAAATGCTCCACTGACATTTGAAGTTACTCCAATGCTATAAATATGGAGACGGAAGGAAAATTTCATGGGGGGGGGTATTTGGAAGGGGCAAAGCCTTCCTTTTGCCCCCTATCCGATAGCTACCTTCCCGACCTAAAACACATTTTTTAAAAAACAACCTAGTCACCTAAAAAGTTGTAAATAACATCTCTGAGTTTCAGTCACCTGTCACAGATAGGGTTTTCTGACGGGGAAAAGAAAAACTTGCCTTTATATTTTTAAAAACAACAGATTTTTAAAAAATGGCTGGAACAAAAATGTTCCAAACACATCTAATGCACTTGTATGTCTTTGCCAATAAAGAGAGTGGACGGCTACCGAGAACAAACCGTGTAGGAAGTCATGTTTCCTGGATGTAGATGTCTGGGTATTATGTGATACCCTTGACTCTGCATCCATAAATATCATCTTGGACATAGGTTGTTTTTTTTAAAGCCCTGAAATATGCCGGAATTCTCATTGTGGTCAGAAAGAAAGAAACTTCCACTGCATACTTTAATCTGCCTGAGTGAGGGTTAAACGGCTCCAGCAAACGAGAGCGAAGGGAATACACCCTTGATTCACTGGCTTAACTACAGATTGCAAAACTAAGCTCTACAGAGTACTTAGCATTCATAGTTTATCCGGCCCCTTCTGCCTGATACCTAAAGTGGCCAACCTGAGGACGGGCTGGGGCCGGAGGCATGGTGCTCTTCTGGGTCACTGTTTTCCTGATGGGGGGGGAGAGAGAAATTCAGATATTGCTTGGACCAGGGGGAAGGGTGGCAGGATAATCCCAAATTCCCACCATCTACCCCCTGCAACGGCTCTCTCTGTTGAGAGACAGCAATACAGCCCCATCGCTCCATATTCTCCTGAGCCTCTCGGAGTTCTTCCTGGCCAGAAGAGGGGATGAAAAAGTAGGCGGTGGGCTGGTACCAGAATCACGGGTCCAGCAAGGCCTCCCCAAGCTTCAGGGAGGCAAGGCTGATCAGCCTGACCAGGAGCCCACTCACCTGGGTAGCGTTGTGCTGGTCTTCTCCCAAGGCCTCCGGAAGGCGTCTGCACCAAGGGAGAAAGGAAAAATTAGGAGCAGGCCAGGGAGACTGGGAATCGTCTTGTGCAGAGAGAGGCCAGGGTTAAATTTGGGACATTCTGATAGCAAGACTTGTGATATCCCTGGTATAGACAGACAGATATGCGCACACACACACACACACACACACACACACACACTTCCACTTTAGAGAAAGGCACACAAAATCTTTAGTTGAGAGTAAGAACAGGAACCAAAAGAGTGGATAATTGGACCTGCAGTCTATACAAGATGGATAGCAAATCACAGGATGATTCCAAAGGCTGTGTGTCCGGACTGCTTCATTATAGCAGTTTGATCTCACTTTTGATTCTCATGGCTGAGAAAGTGAGACTTGCCCAAGGCCACCCAGCCGGTTTCCATGTCCAAGTGCAGAGCTGAACCCAGGTTTCTGGAGTCAAACCACCACACCACGCTGTACCTTCTTCCCCTTATTCCATGCACGAGGCTGGCTTCTGACATGGCGACCCCTGTGCCCACCCCAGCATTCACATCGACTTCACTCCCACTTCTTTTGCCTACCTGTGGTCTTGGCACCAGCGGCTTCCGTGTCGTCTTGCTGTGGGGAGAAAACAGAGGTGGAACGTTGGGGGGACTCTGTATACTGGGAAGCCACAAGACCCACCCAACTGGGCCTTCCCCACGAGTCAAAAGGAAAACAAAACCCCACTGTTCCTCATATTAACAGCAGCTGCAGAGCAAAAATGGGTTCTTTCCCCACTACACAGTTATAGTGCTATGATTCCACTTTAACTGCCATGGCTACATCCTACAGAATCCTGGGATTTGCAGTTTGGCAAGTCACAAGAGCTCTCCAGCTGTAAACTCTAAGTGCCCTTCCCTAAACTCCTACAATCTTAGGATTCCACAGCTAAAGTGGAACAGAAGTGCTATAACTGTGCAATGCGAAAGGGCCTCTGGAAGGTAGGAAAAGAGCAGGTCTGCACTGCAAATGCTCTTTGCTGACCTGCATTTCTAGGGGCTGCTTTGGAGCATTCAAAGGTAGCCTAAGGCCGATGCAAGACCAGCCTGACCATGAGGTCAAAATATACAGTGGCCCCACCGTCCCCATGGAGGATTGGTTCCAAGACCCCCCCGTTGATGCCAAAAAACATGCCTTCCTCATGAGGCTTGCAGCAGGACTTCAAGCACAAGGTGAGGCTTCTAAGCCTGGAAAATCTGAGAGTGCTATACGTCAGCTACAACCAGCAACCAAAAGAACAGACGCAATCCTTCATGACTAGAGCTCAGAAAAGCGCCCTTTTGGACTACAACTCCCAGAATGGACTACAACTCCCAGAATGCAGTCCCCCAAAGTCCCATTCCCCCCAGCTCTGTTCCCAAACTTTCCCAAACGGTGGCACTTTTGGGTGCTAGGCTAAACCAGGCTCAACCAAGCCAGTCTCCTTAATCTCAGACCATTTGGATCTACGGTTCCAAAAAGCCCTTCATATTGCCAGGAGAGGCACTTCATCTGTTTCTCTTCCTACCTGTGTCACGCCTTCCTCTTTCTTTGGAATGGACTTCTCACTCTGCTCTGCAACTTTCCTCCTGTTGGTGGTGGTGGTGGTGGGGATGGGAGGAAAAAGGAACAGCGTTAAGCTTGCAGTCTGATGTTCCAGCCCACTGTGAGCTCACAAGAGCATGCATGCGTGCATATGCGTGCACCACAAGAAGGAAATTAATAAAAATAGTAACCCCTGCTCCTTGTTTGTGTCTGCAGAATAACTGGGTAAAAACAGTGTGGGATCAGCCTGCTAGTCTCACTGATTTCACAGATGAAAGCTTTGGTGCTGCTCTCTGTCGTATCTCATTCTTTTATTCTCTCATTCCAGCACAGTTCTTAAGGTAGTTCACACTGGTGTCGAACGGCTGCTCTGTTTTTGCAATGGCTCCAGGGCTCCAGCTACCTTAAACTGCCTTTGCTTGCTAATACAGGATTGTTGGGATTTGGGGTTTCCAGGCCAAAATGTGAAACCTTGTGATGGCCCCTGGTTATATCATTAAGTGTTATGCATTAAGCACCAGCCACAGTTGCTCACAACTTGTCCCTCAAGCAGACATACACACAGAGAATATATTTTTCGGCGGTGAAATTAAGAGAGAAATCTTAGCTAAAGGGTCTGCTCTACTTGCTGGCCTGGAGATCTGCATCTAGCCCTTTCCATCACCAAAAACTGGTAAATTTGGCCTCTTATCTTCCACCATGAAAATGGAAGACTCAAGCCCAGGCCATGAGATCTGACAACCCTAATAGAGAACCAGCTTCCTCCTTCGTGTGCCAGGTCAGGACACAATACAATTTCCACTGTGGGCTACCTGTCTGACAGCAAAAAGGACTGAACCTGGAGGAGAGAACCTCACGATTCTCATTTGGGGATGACTCCAGCCACGAAAAAAGATTCAACAGGGACTCCAGTGAGCAAATAGTGTGTGTGTGTGTGCCTTTAAGTTTCCCGTCGACTTATGACGACCCCGTGAATTTCATAGGGTCTTCTTAAGCAAGGGATTACTCAAAGGTGGCCTTACCAGTTCCTTCCTCTCAAATAAAGAAAGCAATTGTTTTAAACTTCCTGAATTCCTTAAGTCTGCAGGAACCTGACTCCACAATATAAAACTGTTGATTTTCCTCCAGCTGTGCACCAGAAATAAGCCATTAAGGTATGAATGTGTGTCTGTGTCTGTGCTTTCAGGACACCTGTTGACTTATGGTGACTCTGTGCATTTCATAGAGTTCTCTTAGGCAAGGGATACTCAGAGGGTACTGATACAGGTATACTGGTTTTGCCAGTTTCCTCCTTGAAATAAATTCTACAGAACCTGAGATTTGTTGGAGCAAATTAAACTAACACCATGATTCCCCTTGCCTCTTGCTGCCCCCCCCCAGCCCTAATTTAATAATTGGCTGATTGGTTTTTCACCTTTCTTCCAATATGGAATACAAGGTGGCTTACAATATGAGATTAAAACCAAAATCTTATACCAAAGGTACAAACGCAACAACTTAAAAGAAACAGATTTAAGACCTGGCTCGTGAAACTAATCAAGAGCAGATATTGGTCATAAATCTGTAACTGGAGGAGGATCAATAATTATACCGCTAAACAAGCCTTTTGCAACGCAAGGAGCAGACAGTCTCATCTTCATCTTTTTCTCATATCCTTCAGTGGCCAATATTATTACATTTCTTAAAATTTCTCACCACCAGACTAAGCCAAACCCATCAGTACAGAATTCTCCACAGAATGGGAATAAACATGCCTTTTGCCTTCACTACCCACAGCCTGATGCGCGGGTAAAAAAACTGTTTCAATTACATATTCTTTGCATAGGGACCACTGATTGTTAAGATGTATTGCAATCTGTTAACTGTGTCATTATACACACATGTTTCTATTTGCTTCCTTACTGTCTGCTGTTTACCAAAGCTTTTTTTTAAACAAAAACCTTGACAATAATACTAAAATAGCTAAAATAATAATAATTAATAAAAGTTGTTTTGTTCTCAGTATGAGTAGTATCAGTATTAATATTTCTTCCTTGACTGTCTCAATAACAAGAAGTAACAAAAGGCGTAACATCAGTTCAAAGATTATATAAAACCAATCCGTATTAAAGCCCATCAGTAAATACTTTAAATTTCGTAATTTGGAAAGGGCTGCTGGAAGAGACTGGTCTTTACTATTATTTTAAATGCCGGCAGCCTCTCCAGCTGACGAATCTCTTCCGGCAGGTCGTTCTGCAATCTGGGGGCAGCCAAATTAAATTGCACATATGAAACACAAGATCCAGACGCAGCGATCTTTGTGGTTTTTATAAGGGACGCATGGCTCTGCCCACTCACCGTCGGGCCAACATGGCGCTCATTTCTTCCATGAGTCCTCCCCCCCCTGGCCCGCTGGGTGGGGCTGGACCCGGGGGTGCTGCTTTCGGTCCCTCGTCCTGCGGAACAAGGAAGAGCACCAGAGAGGGGTCGTTAAGGCAAAGGCGCCAGATTTTTTCTCGCCCAAAGTCTCCCAGGGGGCTTCCATGGCTCAGCAAGACTCCTGGAGCCTCCACCCAGCACCCAAACCACTGCCCCCTGCCAACTCCCAGTTTCAAGTCCTGCACCTCTCCGCCTCCCCCAAGAAAGAGAGGGGGGCGACCAAAATGCTAAATGGCCAAGAAACCAGGAAGCCCCAGGAGGAGGAGTTTAGGGAGATGGGTATGTTTAGCCTGGACAAGAGGAGGTTAAGAGGCTACATGATAGCCACGTTTAAATATTTGAAGGGACGTCGTGTGGAGGATGGAGCAAGCCTGTTTTCTGCTGCCCCAGAGACTAGGACATGGAGCAATGGCTTCAAACTATGGGAAAAGAGATTCCACCTGAACATGAGGAAGAACTTCCCGAAGATATGAGCAGTTCGACAGTAAGTTGCCTTTGAGTGTGATGAAGCCTCCTTCTTCGGAGGTTTTTAAAGAGATGCTGGATGGCCATCTGTTGGGAATGCTTTGATGGTATCTCCCTGGATGGCAGAATGGAGCTGAACCGGATGGCGCTTGGGATCTCTTCCAACTCCGGGGTTCTATGACAAGCCCACCGATCCTACACTGAGACCCATGAGACCACCCCTTCCTCGCCAGTGCCCCTTTCCCCAGCTCACCTTCCCAACCTTCTTGAGCTTTGCTCCTGCCAGGGCTGCAGCCAAACCAGTGGGGGGCCCGGCACCTCCGGGTGGCCCCTGCGGAGGAGGGAGGGGCGGTGCTGGGGGCGGCCCCCCTCCCGAGGGCGGAAGGCCCGGTGGAGGCCCAGGGGGCGGGGGAGGTCCCGGAGGGGGAGGCGGTCCCGTCGGCCCCGTCGGCATGCCCGGGGGCGGCCCTGGAGGTCCAGGAGGTGGGCATGGCGGTGCCGGCGGTGGTCCTGGGGGTGGGGGAGGGCCTCCGCCTGAAGGGGTCGCTGGAGATGCTGGGGAGAGAAAGAGCAGATGTGTAAGATGCCGGAGGAGGAGGCACGAAGGCACTTAAGCCTCATCCCTGGCCATATCTGCACCGGACTGTTATAGTGCTATTATTCTACTTTCAACCTCCTATGGAATCTTGGGGTTTGCAACCTAAGGAGGGCCCTCAAAGGCCTCTGATTCCTCTTCTCCTCAAAGGCCCCTCCCTAAACTGCAAACCCCAGGATTCCATGGGATGTTTAAAGTGGAATAATACCACTATAACAGTTCAGTGCGGACATGGCCCCTGACCGCCAGAGTGCACGGACTTAACCGTTCTGTTTCGTGGAATGCCCTCCATCCCACTCACCCCAATCTCTGCCCCAGCCTGGCATCCGGCACTAATCCCCACTAAATTGTTAATCCCTCATTGTTTGTTCCTCAAGCGCTCTCAGGTGAGCCGAGCCGCATTCGGCCCACGGCTTTTGCTGTCGGAGCAAAGCGACCTGGCAAAGGCTCGGACAGAAAATGTATAAATACAGTCTGAGGATCCCTTATCCAATATGCTTGGGACCAGAAATGTTTCAGGCTTCAGATTTTGGAATGCCCCTCTTTGCACACACATGCACAATGAGGTAGCTTGGAGATGAGACCCAAACCTAAACATGAAATTCATTTTTGTTTCACGTACACCATATGTACATAGCTTGAAGGTAATTTTATACAATTTTTAAAATAATTTTGTGCATGAAGCAAAGTTTGTGTGCACCAAGCCATCAGAATGCTATCTCAGCCACCCTTGTGGACAATTTTGGAGAATTTTGGATGCTCAATGTGTTCTGTAGATATAGAGACACATCCGTCTGTCTGTCTGTCTGTCCACTTTCTCTCTCTCTCTCCCTCTATGTATAGTTATGGGCCATTTCGGAACAAATAACCCTTCTGACAAGTGTGCTCTAGATCCGAGAGGGAGACAGTAAACTAGTAAATAAATAATTATATGCATACGCATATCTGTACATCACATACATACATATAGGACTGATTAACAAACTGAAGTTGATAAATAAATCTGCAAAATCTTTTCGCCTCTGCCAAATTGAATGCCTGAGAATTCCTTCCTTTTGTTACTTTTGCTTCCAGCGCCTGAAGAAGGCCGAAGCTGAATAAATGTTTTGCCAATTTATTTACTAAGCTGTTTATTAACCACTCTAATATAGATACATAGGTGGGATATAAACTATTAAAACTTAAAAAAATAAACTTTTACACAGACACACACATACACACACACACACACACGTATGTATAAAAATTCATTTATAGCCCACATTTTCCCAATACTGGGACTCCAGACAGCCTGCAAAAATGAAAACAAATAGCGAAAAGCACATAAAAATGAATCCTGAATGAAACCATACTAACGGGTTGTGATCAAAATGCAAGCCAACTACCTTTAGAATCAGAAACCATTTTAGAACTAATCCATTAGAAAAACAAAACAGAAAATCTGACCAAAAAAAATCAACCAACAAAATGGGTGTGTAGAGCTGAGGGCTATTTGGGGAAGACCCTGGACCCTCCAAAGGTGTGGGGCTGCCCCCTTCCATTCCTCCCCTGAACTTACCGGCGATGGTCACCCTTCGCTCTCTCTCCCTCTCCGCTTGCTCCTGCTGTTCCCGTTCTAAATGCTGCCTGGATTTCGGGAGGAAGAAGGGGAAAAGGAAAAGAAAAGGGACCTCAGATCCATCCCAGGGCAAAGAAGAGGAGCAGCATGACCCAACTCTGCCGCCCCGCCCTCCCATCGTCCCCACTCACTTGGGGGGCGGTTCTGGCAAAAGGGGGCCCAGGATCCCAGAGACAGCAAAGCCACACATTGTTGAGTAGGGGAGGAAGCAGAGTTTAGGCTGCCCCCTTGTCTTGAGCGAACTGGGATGTGCGTTGGGTGCTCGGAACGGCCCTGGGAACCCAGAACGGAGTCAGCGAGCAGGGCTGGGTTTGACCCCCGTGACCCACCGATCGGATTAGGCGATTAGGCGCTAAGCCGAATGTGCCCTGAGCTGCAGGAGGAGGCAGTGTGTGTGTGTGTGTGTGTGTGTGTGTGTGTCTTGGGCAGGGAGGAGACTTTTCTTTTGCTTGGACCAAACTATCCGTAAGAATTAATTAAGATGCTTTCTCCAGAGTCAGGCTATTGGTGCATCTCCGTATTGTCAGCTATTGACTGGCAGCTGAAGCTCTCCAAGATCTGTGGCAGGATTCCTTCCCTGGGACTGCATGGGAATGATGGATTCTGCACCCAGAATGTTCTGCATAGGCGTTGGGAAACAATCTTAGAGCAAGTCAGCCTATTGCTCCATATAAGCTCATATTGTTGGCTCCGACCGGCAGCTGATGTTCTCCAGCCAGGTTTCAGACAGGAACCTGGTGTCACTGGGATCTGAACCTGCAGCCTTGTGCATTCAAAGGGGTGCTCTATCACTGAGCCAGCACCCACTGATTATTTAGATTGGGGTGGGAAACAGGCAGACCCAAGCTAGCAGGTGGCCCTCAAGCTTGTTTTTCTGGCCCCCAAAACCCTCTCCAGCTTTCATCAGTGATCCTTCTTCTGGGAAAAGAAGGTGAATTGCATCTCCCAAAAGCCTCCAGGAAAGACAGTTTACCTTGAAGGAAAAAAAAAACCAAGCAAACAAAAAATCACAGTGCCTTCCTGCACAATTCTAACATTGCAAAGCACCATTCTTCCAAAAGCAGGTGTCAGCAGAAAATCTGGAAAGTTTCCTGCCTCCAGTTTAGAAATGGCCTTGCTTACACAGCGCAGCAAGGGACAAAAATGGCCCTTCATGGTTTCAGGCTGGACTTTTTCCAAGCCCTTGGATACCTTCCCAAGGGTTGGCTATCCACTAGGCCCGAATTCAAACTGCAAACCAAGAAAGAAAAGGAAAGAAGACAGAAGTGTGTAGCCCGGAGGACATACAGTCTGAAATGGAAAGGCAGGGTGAAAATTATACCCAGCATCTCTGGGAAAGTCACTCTTTCACAGCCTTGACATTACCCTGTCTGTAAACTGGGTATAATTGCAACTTACTCCACAGAAGTTTCACACCCTCCAGCTGTTCCACTTTGGCTAGGACAGTCCTGGCTAATCTTACCACTTTTTCAAGTTTTTCAGCGTGTCCGAATCTGTTTCTCCTCTTCCCAGTTTCCCCCTTTGCCCTCAAGCTTGCTTCACATGCTACAAACTGAGCTCAAAGTGCAAAAGTAGTTTGCGCTCCATTAACTCAGCTGGAGGAGAGAAGAGGAGGCGGCTGAATCTGGCCCTTCCCTCCCAGCTCGGGCAAAAGCAAAGTGCTGCAGTCGAGTCTCCTAGCTTGTCTGTTCTTCCTGATCAGTAACGTTTGCTATCCTGATCACGCTCTGATGCTGCTTGGCCACAAAGAAAAAACACCAACACACTCCCAGACAACAGCGCATTCCACTGTCCAACCGCTGTTACCGTCAGGAAGTTTTTCCTAACGCTTAGGTGGAATTTCTTTTCTGTAGTTTGAAGCCATTGCTCCGTGTCCTAGTCTCTGGAACAGCAGAAAACAAGCTTGCTCCATCCTTCACATGACAGCCCTTCAAATATTTAAACATGCTATCATATCATCTCCTGACCTTCTCTTCTCCAAACTAAACATACCCAGCTCCCTAAGCTGCTCCTCATAGGGTTGCATGGTTTCCATGCCTTTGGCCATTTTGCTTGCCCTCCTCCTTCCAGCTTGTCCATATCCTTGAATTGTGGTGCCCAGAACACAGGATTCCAGGTGAGGTCTAACCAAAGCAGAATAAAGTGGTACTATCAATTCCCTTAACCTAGACACTAGACTCCTACCGATACAGCCTAGAATTGCATTGGCCTTTTTAGCTGCCAGATCATGTTGTTGACTCATGCTCAGCTTGTGGTCTACTAAGACTGTGAGATCCCTTTCACGTGTACTGTGGTCAAGCCCGGCGTCACCCCCGGCCATTGGGAATCTGAGAATGCAGATCGATGGCTGCTCATCCCCGTTTCACAGACAGGGCAAAGCTGAGGCTGTGAAAAGAATGACCAACCCAGGACTACGTGGATGATTTGGTTGCGGAGGTGGGGTTGATGAACTCCCCCTGAAGAAGTCCGTGGAACTCTAGGTACCTTTTCTGTTGCTCTGCCATTTCATCTGCAGTGGGGCCATTCTGGACAGGCCGTGCCGGCGCCAAGTTCCCTGGGAGGGAGAAACAGACAAAAACAGGCTTTTCAGTACAAGTTTGTGCAAAAACAAAACCCCAGAATAGAGGTCCCGCACCTCTTCTCTCTTGAGCTTCAAAGCCACCAGAATTACCTGCATCCTCTGTCAGATGAGGATGCCTGTCATGTCTATGCATGGTCAGGAAGTGTTCCCAGAACAACAATTCATGCAGAGATGCAGCATGTGCATCCTACCGTGGTAGGTAATTAAAAACTAAGGATGATTCTTCAGTCCTACCTATTATTTTCATTGCTCTTTTCCAAAAATAGACTTAGTTGCTTTTCAAAGACATCACTGCTCCTTTCACTCCTTCTAAAACAGAAAGCTTTTAAAGAAAGGGCTAGGGGGTGCTGTATTGTTTTAATTGCTGTTTTCAGGAGCTGTTTTATCTTTTTTTTATTATTCCATTTTATTCTTTTTATAGGGATGTAATTGTTTTAATACTGTAAATAGCTTAATTCCTTTTGTATGTTTTAATATTGTAAACAGCCTAATTCACTTTTGCAATTTTTTGTGCGTTGTTTCAAACTGCGAGCTGTTTTGACTCCCAATTTTGGGGGGAAAGTGGGATGCAAATAATAATAATCACCACCACCAGGCTCCCTCAACTGGATGATCCATCCTGCGTTCCAACATAGAAACCGCAAAGTCTCCCTCCCCTTCCCACACCCTGATTGTCTGAAGCCCAAGGAGACAGGTCACCTTCCTGGAGTTTGGAAAGAAGCCACGCTGGCTCACGCTGGGAAGGAGTCATGGTCTCTGAAGGAAACTTCTCCAAGCCCTGAGGCTTCCTCACCTGAATCCAGCATTTCCAGGGCGTGCATCATCCCGCTGGCAAACTGGCTGGCGTCTTCTTTGGTGCTAAAGTTGAGCCCCCAGACCTGGCGTGCATCGCGCCACTGGTGGAAGTTGGGCGTGGCCTGGTTGTACTTCAACCCTTTCACGATCGGACTGTTGATGACCACCTTTTTTTGAGCAGGAGGGCGGGGAGAAGAAGAAACGACACAGCGGTCAGACCAAGCTGGTCAGGACACGAGAAGCGGAAGAAAGCCTTCTCTGGGTGCTGTTCGGGAAGGGGTGGGTGGGACCGGTGGTGCTGCCCTTGCTTCCGCATGCCCTTGTTCACCAGCAAGGGGCCTCACCTGCACTAAAACCAAGACTTCATCTGCCCTGGGCCTTTCAAGGACCGCTCTCTCAGTCCCCTTCCCTCCCTTGGGCTCTTTTGACATGGCAACCATTTTATTTCGCTCATCTGAGGTATACTGAGTTGCATGCATTATAAAGCACCTATATCAGTGGAGGCATCTGTGGTTCAAACCTGAAATACTTGATATTAAATACATTTAAACAAGAGGAGGTGTGAGACAACAGAAGTCAAGGAAGATTTGGGTCTTTGTATGGGTTTTCACCCATTCATCTGTGCCACAAATAACCTGTATCAGCCCATCTCCATCCTTGAGCATTCCAGCTCTTCCACAGTTTCCACTGTGCCCAGGCTGCAGGGATAATGGGAGTTGTAGTCCCACACACCTGGAGGCCTCCAGGTTGGAAAAAGGCTGTCCTGTATCAAGATGATCAAGCCAAGCCAAGGGGACGGTCACAGAGAACTGCATGCTCCATGTGACCGATAGATTTGGTACCCAAGGTCGGGATGGTTGCTATGGTGACAGCAGAGATGCTACAACCTGAAAGGAGGCTGATGGAGGGATTGATGGATCAGCTTCCTTCTCCCCCAACCCCTTCCTTCAGTCTTCCTCCACATGTTTGCAGGGATGAATTTTATATCGTCCTTAATTAATGTCTTATATGATTCCCTTTCCATGGACAGATTAATACAAGTTGAGCATCCCTTATCCAGCAATCCGAAGTACCTCAAAATCCAAAACTGTCCACATGCGGGGAGGGGGCTGAGCTAGTGACATCTTTACTTTCTGATTATTCAGGGTACACAAACTTTGTTTCATGCACAAAATTACTTAAAAATATTGTATAAAATTACCTTTGGGCTATGTGTATAAGGTGTTTATGAAACATAAATGAGTTTCTTGTTTAGACTTGGGTTGTGTCTCCAAGATACTTCATTATGTATGTCTATGCAAACACAGGTATTCCAAAATCTGGAAAAAAATCCAAAATCCCAAACACTTCTGATCCCAACCATTTCAAATAAGGGATACTTAACCGTAACTTCTTGTATCTTTTTAGCATCTGTTTTTTTTAAACTCCCTAAGCTGCCTTGTCTCCTGTTCTTGGAGAAAGGTGGGATACAGAGTGATGGATTGAGTCAGGAAGTGGGTTACCTGCTGGTCTGGCTGCATCTTGCGTCCCACCACCCGGAATGTGTTGTTGGCGGGGCTGTGGAAGATCTGGACGCGACTGAAGACTTGGGGGCCGCTTCCTGCCGGCACCCATTTCTTATTGGCATCATCGTAGAGCATCACAGTCGCCCGAGTGGTGCAAAGAACCGACTCGCTGGGAGGGAAGGAGAGGGAGAGAAGCAAGGTGAAGAAAGGGGGAAGGCTAAAGGATATAATTAATATTATTAACGTTGTTTACTTCTGTAGCACCATCCATGTACCTGGAGCTTTACAAGTAAAACGACCCAAAACAGCAGATTCTGCCAAAGGCGTACAATCTAAAATGTATGTATAAACGCAAACACAAAAGGAAGAAAGGAAGAATAGAATCATACCATACAATTGTAAAACAAATTCTCTACATAAAATGCAATGTGTGTGTGTATGTGTATGTATAAAATGCATTTTCTCTATTATCTAGTTCTATTATTCCTTTCTTCCTGTCATCTAAATATAAAGCAAACTGAGACATGCATGTAATCCAACTCTACAGTAAAACATTATCGAAGGATGGAAGGAGATAGGTTCTGACATTGACACTAAATTTAACCACAGCAACACATAAACACACCCTACTCTGTCTTTCTGCACTGGCAAATCAAGCGCCTTCATCTTCATCATCATTTTACTCCTGCCTATTTATTTATTTAATTTATATCCCACCTTTCCTCTAACATGGGATTCAAGGTGGCATCCAACATTTTAAAAGCACAATGCAGAGTTTTTTTAAAAAACACAACTGTCAATCCAAAAGTTAAAACACAATTACTCTAAATTTGTGTAAATACAAGTTAAAACTGGTTTTTAAAAAAGCATTAAAAGCAAGTTAAAAACACCATTAGAAGACACTTCAAATGTATTAAACCTCCCATTAAAAGTTTTATCTGCCGCTTATGCTAAAAACAATACATTATTTTCACGTATTTATTTATTTCTATTTTAAATTTGCATGGAATCACTGCAGTAAAAATATTATAATAGGAGTGTGTGCATTTACTTATTTCTCCCCTCTCTGCAAATTTGAAGACTCCCTGATGAGCAACCTTAAATAAGTATTCAATGCACTTCAGGGCTTTAAATCTTGAGTCAAGTCTTGGTGGCCCGTGGCAACAAAGAATATTTGAAGGGGGTCTATGCTAAAGAAAAGGTTAAGAGCTGCTGATTTAGACTCTTAGAACAGAAATGGGGAAGAGAGAGGCCATTTTCCGCACTAGCCTGTTATAGCGCTATTAATCCACTTTCAACATCCTATGGAATCCTGGGGTTTGCAGTTTCGGGAGCGGCCTCAAAGGCCACCGTTTGCCATCCATATCCTCAAGGGCCCCTCCCTAAACGGCAAACCTCAGGATTCCATAGGATGTTGAAAGCGGAATAATAGCGCTATAACAGCCTAGTGCGGAAATGGCCAGAGAGAGAGAAAAGGCAAAAGCGGTAACAGAACCAGCTCCTGATACTCCAGGTTCGTGGCTAACCGCACAACTCCTTCCACTGCTAGCCCCTTCCCGTAAGAACTACACTCAGGAAGATGGCTCACCCCGTTCTCCACGGCGGTGTGTCAGACTCCAGAGAAAGGAGCAGAGGAGCAGGGCAAGGAAAGGACATGGCAACCCAAACCGAGACCCCGCTGCTCTTGAGGAATTCGAGACCAAAGCCTTGTGACTTCGGTCACACACAGTGCAGCAGCCATCGTATCTCTGGCCTGACGCACGGACTGCATTTCCAAGCAAAGTCTGCAAAGCATCAAGTCACAGGAACCCTCAAGAGCACGCGAGAGAAATGTGTTTTGGCAGAAGGGAGAGAGATTTTTTTTCCCCGGCCCTTCCGCCTGGATCCCCCAGAAGCCAGGCCTTATACGGGTCGGGTCGTCAGCGGCCAGGTAGGAGGAATGAAAGTATGAGCCTGTCTCCGGAGGGACCTGGGGTTGGGACGTCCTTCTTTGCTATTTGCATTCTTTTTCAGACTTAACGTTTATTAGTTTTAACTGAACATACAAGCAAACCAACCCAAAAGCACAGAGAGAAAAGAACAGAAAAGAAGCAAGCCACACAACAAACAAACATTACACACATAACGAAGACTAAACCTAAACTAAATCAGACTAGACTAAAACGAAAACAAACAACATAATCTTTTTACTAAAAGATGTACACTTAACACGCCCTAACTACACTACTCTACACCAACTGAACAACATACAAAGGAACTCTGATCTCTCCAATAGTAACCTTTCACTAATTTCATTCTTTTTTTTTTTAAAAAATATTTTTATTATTTGCAATGTAGAAACATACGGTAGACAAACAAGAAAGGATAAAAAAAATAGACAATCTATACAAAACTTCTAAACAAACACAAATTCTTGAAGGAAGTAATAAGTCACTTTTGCAATTTTCTTCCCACCCGTGAGAAAGTCTTCAAAAACTGCACAGTTTTCAAAGACTCAGGATTTCTTCTGCACAGATTTGCAAGTGGAAAACAGCATTTTCCATGTGGGGAAAAAAAAAGGGATTTCTGCACAGAAATATTTTTCATCCGCAGAAAATGTGGTCTTCTGCACAAAAAATAAAAGCCAGCTGTGAATCTGAATTACGAAAAAATGGGATTCTGTTCTAGCCAGTCCTACTGTAGCTATGATTACTTTGCTGCAACAGGTAAGATAAACAGCAGCTGCCTGCAGAATGCCTTACTGAGCACGCATGAACTGAAAAATGGGGAGAAAACAAGAATGGATAAGCCTGCCTTACTAGTTCCGCCCCCCCCCCATATTAAAAAACTAACATAGATCTATACGATTGGCCACCGAAATGAAATTCATAAGAAAAGAAGAGGCCGGTGAACAAAGATGGATGCATTTTGGAAGAAGCCTTCATGCAGTCTCTAGAAAGTTCAAAATATTTATGTTTTCTTTCTCAAGGCTACGTAGTTGTTTCATTTCACTTATGCATGTTGTTAGTTTTGGATAAAATGTTTCTGCAAACATATTGAACTGCTCTTCTTTTTTGTGGTGTAGGAACCTATCCCTGTTCCTTCCATGTTGTTTCTGCTTCTGATCCCAAATTTTCTATTCAAGAAGTCAGGCCAAGGGACACCCCAACTTCATGAGCTGAGGTGTGCCTCTACCAAAACAGGAAGTGGGCATAAGAAACCACTAAGCCCAAATTAAAATTGGTGTAGAAGAGAAGGCAGAAGTAACTGGGTGTGCTAACACACATAGGGGGCTCTGTTGCTATGCAAAGCAGGCTTCTGTCTCCTATTGAAGACCTGCAACCAGGAAACCGATTGAAGACCTGCAACCAGGAAACTGGGTCAAGCAATGCAAATTTTAGGGAAAATGGGAGGTATTTGCATGTCCCCCCACAGTTCGGTCTGCTTATACGGTTCAGGAGTAACAGTCCATTGGAAATCTGCTGGGGGAAATGGAGGGGCATGCCTCCCCCCCCAAACACAGCCAGTGCTTGAGGACTAGAAACTTGATTTCAGGTTGTTGTTTGATGTCTTCAAGTCATTTCAGACTTATGGCAACCCTAAGGCAAACTTATCACAGGATTTTCTTGGCAAGATTTCTTCAGAGGACGGTTTGCCTTCCCCTTCCTCTCGAGGCTGAGAGAGTGGGACTTGCCCAAGGTCACCCAGCGGGTTTTTTCCATGGCTGAGTGGGGATCTGAACCCTGCCCTCCAGAGTCACAGTCCAACGGTCAAACTGTTACACCATGCTGGCTCCCAAACGCAGTGGCAGATGTGGTGGGAAGGTAGAAATCACCAAGCTGTACAATGCCATGTATCCCCCCTCCAAGCCTATTCCTGCATCTCATTCCTCCCTCCTAAATAAATAAATAAAAAGGACGAGCTTCTTTTAAACTACTTGGCTGTCTTCTTTTCTGCAGAAGAAGTGCTAGAAGGATTGCAGAAACTGGAAAAACAAGAAACGCCACGAAGCTGGTGAGGACGGAGGGGCACTCCCAGGCCCGGTTATGTACCAACATGTCAGGCTGGGATACATGAGATGCTTCCAGCGTGGGACGGGAGAAGCAGGCAAAGGGACGGAGCCGAAGGGACCCCCGGAGACAGGACAGAGGGAGCGCCGTCCGACTCACTCCAAACGGGGGGTGGAGGCAGAGAGGTTCCCGGTGAACTCAGAGCAGGGCGAGAAGCCTTTGGGGTCTGCGTTGCTGCATTGCAGGGTCCCCTGGTGCTCCCCAGGGGGCGACAAGGAGCCACCGCCGCTGCCATTTTGGGTGACTGGAAGTGAGGTCCTTCCCAGGCACTTTGGGGACCTGGCCATGCCAGCTGAGAGGTTAGAGCCACAACTTAGAGGAAGTATTCTTTTTGGACTCCATCTCCCAGAACCTCCCAGCCGGCATGGCTGCCAAAATGTGAATCCTAGCACCATGACGGTGGGGAGGGAGGGAGGAAGCTATGTAAATACAGCCGGCCCTCCTCATCTGTGGGTTTAAGTTTTAATGGATTTGATTGTTCACATATCATTTACCGCCACCTCTGTTGCTGCCCCATGCCAATTTTAATAAGGACGTACAAGTCTCGCTTTGTGTTTGCAGTCTCTCCGAGTCTCATGAGACTGCAAGAGATGGCAAACTCCAGGAAAGGCTTTTAGTCCCTGTTAAAAATCATGTAGGGCAGCAGCAGAGTCAGCAGCAAGCCCACCAGTCACCTGCTTCTGCCTCGTAAAGGAATCCCACCGTCTCAACGGCTTAAGCGGGTGGTAGTCATGCTCCCCAATGTGGCCTATAGATATTAGGGTCCTGCACCCTAACCCCTGCAAATGTGGACAGCCAACTGTATACAGACCCCCCAGAGACTCTTTGCAAGTTGCCAGAGTACATCAACTAATCCTTGCAGTAAACGGTAGCAAACTGCTGCTGTCTTAGATGAGTGGGGAATTTGCAGGGCTCTTTTCTCTGGCTTGCCACCCAGCCCCTCAAAACTGGGGAATCTGTCCTGCAAAGAGATGACCCAGGAGCCCTGGAGACCTGGCAACCTGACACCTGTCCAAAATGAAACTGATCCCAGGCCCTTGGCAGCCCGGTTGGGCCACGGCTGTTCCGCTCCTCTCCAGGCACCAAAGGGTGAAGCGGAAACGGCAGCCACTCCCTTAAGCTAAACAAGGAGGAACCGGCCGGCAACCCGGCCTCTCGGCTGCTTTGGGCAGGTTGCGGCACAGCCTGGCACAGCTGCCAACAGCTGCCGTGGCCCCACTCAAGACCCGGAGGGAGGGAGAGGAAGGGGCGTCATCACAAGAGGCCTTCCCCATTTGCACGAGAACAGGATTTAGCAACAGAACAAAACTGTCAGAGGCAGACAAAAGAAATATTATTCTAAAAACGTTTAACCCCAAAGGAGGGGAAATGATGGAGAAGCATCTTGTCACATTATTTTTCCCCCCTCGGGATTAAACTTTTTAAAAATAATATTTCTTTTGTCTGCCTTTGTCACATCGATTCCTCTTTGCTCAGCCACAGAAACTCCCACTGGGTGACCTTGGGCATGTCACAGACTCTCAGCCCCAGAAAATCCCGTGATAGGTTTGCTTTAGGTTTTTCAATGAGTCAGAAAAAAATCTGAAGGCACACAACAACAGTAATACTAACAACAGTAACAACAACAACAAATCTATTTTAAAAACCCATCACCTTAACCCTAACGCTGCACCACTGGTTATACTGGGCTAGGGGGATTCTGGAACTGCAGTCCTGAAAATGTAACTTTTCCAAGCTCTGTGTTAAACTGGAAGGTCCTGGTTTCCCTTTCTTCACACGTAGGTTACCCTGTGCCACGTCCTCCAATAAAACTGTAACAGAGAACAGGGCATCTCTCTTGTACAACACGCAGGGCTGTGCAATCCACTCGCCCACAACTGCCGCTAATCATGAGTTTGCAGGTCACATCTCTAACTTCTGCCCACCCCGGGGCACTTCACAATCCAACTATGGGAGGCAGTGATGCAAGGTAGGAAACAGTAAGTTGCTGAGACTGCCTCTTCTTTTGAAAGCAACGCTCAGAACATTGCCAAAGAATTTTTTAAAAAAGAGTTTGGGCCACACTAATGTTGCTAAGCATTGGTGCAACCCACAGATAAGTCACGCAACTCTTCACGAATCCCAGGATGGGGCCAAGGGCTCAATTCTTTGCTAAAAGTAGTCCGGGGGTCTGGCAGAGCTCCCGCCAAATGACAAAACTGGACCACCAAGACTCCTACGTAGTTGAGCCTCCCCAAGAATTACCCATCCAGAGTACGGTTGCCAGACTTTTATGGCGGTGTAGAATTTGAGCAGGCATTGCATGTTACCTGGTGGCATGACGTGGGCTCTTGTACCTTTAGTGAGGTTATGCAACTCCTACTGAAATCCCCTCATTAAAGGTACAGGAGCCCTCTTCTGTTTTTACTCTGGAAACTCTCTAGTGTACTGACTGATCAAGTGCTAGGGAATATTAAGACAGCTGTTGTCCTTGAGCTCTCCTGGGAATATTAAAATCTGCCTGCTCTGCACGCTTCCTGGGGAGCAAGTTACACTGAACACATGGAGGGCACTTTGAAATACAAATTATACATTTCAGTCTTCATGGTTAAGCATGCTTGAGGGCTAACGGGTGGGGAAAGCAATTGGCTGTCTTGGAGTCAGGGCGGTATAGCGGTTTGAGCATTGGATGACAATCCTGGAGACCAGAGTTCGACTCCTTGCTCGGCCATGGAAGCTCACCAGATGACCTTTGGCGCCTCACACACTCTCAGCCCCAGAAGACACCATGATAGGTTTGCTGTAGGGTAGCCTTAAGTCAAAGATAAGCAAAGTTAATAACAACCTGCTTGCTGGTACTGGGCTCCGCCCTCCCTTAAAAACAGTTCTGGGGGCTCTGCAACTCTTAAAGGTGTCAAGGTTTTGCAATGCTGCAGAAAAACAGTATTGTGGAGCAGGTCTGTTGGTCCAGATCAAATAAAGGAAGTTATGTACACAAATATCACAGATCCGCAAAGTCTTGCTGAGCCTTGCATAATGCAAAAACACTAGCATTACACTGGGACCCGCTTCCAGACCCTCCTCTGGAAACCTTGGGTCAACATTTGCCCAGTATGCTCCACGTCAGATTTCCCAGAATCCTTTGAGAGTCACCCAATAACTACGAACGAAGTTAATCACTGGTTGCTGAGTATGACTGTGTTCTCCCTCGTGCCTTTTCTCTTTCTCAGAGTTCGGAGTGTTATTTTAAACAAAGCAAAACAAAAAGAATCCTAACACATTAGCTTTACTTTGTAACAAAAACAAAAGCAATGCCCTCCCATTGCTCACCAGGCAAAAAGTAGCACGCAGTGTCAGTTGACGGTAATGCATTACTAATGCATTGCTTTTACATTGTTTAAAAAAATATAAAAAGATAAAAATGGCCATAAAAACATCCAAAATGATGCATTAAATGAAAAAGTAACAACACAAACTATGTCCCAAAAGCTTTATTTGCTCATTATTTGATTCAAATCCCCCTTTCTCCCCAAATGGAACTCAAAGAGGTAAATAAGTTAATAAGTAATGCCCTATATGGCTTGGGTCCAGGTTGTTTGAAGGACTGCATCTCCCTTTATGAACCCAGTAGAACTCTTAAGGTCATCCAGACAGGTCCTTCTCTGGCTCTTTTGGTGGGCTGCTCCCTCCCTTTGGAACTCCCTCCCTCCAGAAGCCAGAAGGGCCCTGTCCTTGCTCTCCTTCCAATGGCAAGTCAAAACATTTTTCTGCCATCCAGCTTTCACAAACTGACCAGGTTTGGGCTTTTAATGCTGTGTTTAATGTTGTTTTTAAGGTTGTGATTGTTTTTTTCCTAATGTATTTTATTCTAATTTTATTTAAATTTATTTTAACACATTTCAATGTATTTTAATGCATTTAATATTTTTAACAAGTAACGTTTTAACTTTATAAATTGCTTACCTGTATATTCATGCTTTTATTAACATTTTAATTTGCATGGTTTTAATGTTAGTCCCCTTGAGTCCCACTGCCAGGACCAACGTGGGATATAAATGAATAAAAGAAAGAGAGGAAGAATTAAAAATTGCCCATTATTATCCTGTTTGTTGTTGTTGTTGTATGGCTTCATGTTGTTTCTGACTTTTGGGAACCCTGAAGTGAGCCTATCACAGGGTTTTCTGAGGCTGAGAGTATGTGACATGTCCAAGGTCACCCAGCAAATGTTCACGGCTGAGCAGAGAATCAAACCCAGGGTCGTAATCCAGTGCTCCAACCACTACACCGCCCTTCCCAGACGTACTGCTTTGCAAATAACATAGTTAATGGCCACGCATTCATTCCAAGGCCTGCGCTCCGTTAACCCTCCTTGCCTCTCCAACTATCTCCCTTTCTTGCAAAACTTTTGTTTGCCTTTGGGGATCATAGGGTAAAACAGCAGAGGGCCCTGATCAAAGGTCTCTTTGTCCCTCTCTCACTGGAACGCACACTCAGAGCTCACAAACGCAACAGCATCTGGGAAAGGAGGAAGGTTGCAAGGCCTTTGGAAACCCCGACCAAGGATCCCAGAACGCACCATTACAGCATAAACCACCGGCCTTCCCTGTCATAACCTTTGGGGAGCAGAAGAGGAAGCTGGGCCCTTTGGCTTCAACCCCGGGCTTTTTCTGCCTTAGTTTCCCCTTCTCTGCTTCCTCTTATGCAAGCCTTGCAGGGGTGAGGTGGGGAGTGGGGAGAGAGAAGAGACCAAGGCGATTTCTGCACTGTTATAGTGCTATTATTGCACTTTCAGCATCCTGTGGAATCCTGGGGTTTGCAGTTTGGGGAGGGACCTTTGCTGCCATTGCTCCATGTCCTGGTCCCAGGAGCAGCAGAAACAAGCCTGCTCCATCCTCCTTTGGCCCCTCCCCAAACTGCAAACCCCAGGATTCCATAGGATGTTGAAAGTGCAATGATAGCACTGTAACAGTCTAGTGCAAAAATGGCCCAAGTCAGGCAAAGGTTTTACAGGGTGGGCATGAAAGCGAGTCAGTAGGTCCTCAAAACTCCACCATCGCTACGTCAGCAAGACTGTCACACCCACAAAGATGGAAGAACTCAACACTACCCACTATGGTTGCTGAAACTGACAGGTTTAGCAGAAATGGACAAAACCTGTGCTTTCGTGAGAGGAAGGTCATGCGTGACATTTGTCAAGGATTGGAAATCCCTTATTGACTTTTGGGGAAGAAAAGAAAATGGTTTTGCAACTTATGGTTTTGACGATTAGAGAGAGTAAGCCTCCCCCTCCCTGGAAGAAGATTAAGAGGCGACATGGTAGCCATTTAAATATTTGAAGGGATGTCATATGGAAGATGGAGCAGGCTCGTTTCTGCTGCTCCTGAGACCAGGACACAGAGCAATGGCAGCAAACTTCAGGAAAACAGCTGCCATCTAAACATGAAGAAGAATTTCCCGAAGGTAATTCAGGAAGGTGGAATATGCTGCTGCCTTAATGGAGTGTGGTGGAGTCTCCTTCTTCTTTGGAGGTGTTTAAGCCAAGGCTGGATGCCCATCTGTCAAACCCAGCGCTGGGTTTTGTCTTCTTGCACGGCAGAATGGGGTTGGACTGGATGGCCCTTGTGGTCTCTTCCAGCTCTACGATTCTATGACTTCTACTCCCTCTATGACATTTTCCTTCAGTCCCTAAATTTCTAGCATTGCAGCCACTTTGGAAACACAGTTAGGCAGAGTGCCCCAGGCAATGTGAACCCAGCAAATACAAGAATTTTAGGTGTGAACTGTTTTCTCTGTCTCAGCAACGCTAGAAACTTGGGAACAGAAGGAAAAGTTCATTGAGGGGAGAACAATTCTCATCTGAGGTGGCAATGCCCCGACTTTGCCACCTCCCATAGCTACACCCCGGCACACACCCCATTTTCTTCTTCCTAAAAAGCACAAGGTAAGTCGGGGTGACGCCTGCAACGAAAAGCACAGAGGGAAGGAAATGGGGGGGGGGGGCAGGAAAGCAGTGGCACCTGGAAGGTTTGAAGGGAGTGTTAAAAGCCGGAAGAGGGAGGAAGGGAGAAGGGAGGGAGGAGAGGAGAGAAAAACAGCAGCCTCTGCCCATATAAGGGTCGATTCGAAGGCCGGCCAGATCAGCACAGAAGTCGGGAATGCAAGACGGTGAGAGGGACGGGCTTGGAGGCGTCCTGCTGCAGCCCCACACAATTGCTGGTGCCTTCCTACACACGCCCGGCCGCCCCTCCACCACCGTCCCGGAACCCTCGTTTTCTTCTCCCCCGGTATCACCCGCCACCCAATCTCTTGGTGGGCATCCATAGAGGATACCTCCTCTCTCCCCTCCCCAAATTCCAGACATATGAGCCGAAAGCATGCCACGATGGGGGGAAGCAGGGAGGGTGGCCCAGAAGGGTCCCAAGAAGAGCACAATTGACAAACAGGTCTGGCCATGAGTCAGGGCTGTTTCCACGCAACTTTTTCCTACTCTCTGTAAGGCTGTTTCCTACAACGCCAACAAAAAAGGTTGTGGGAGGGGGGGAATTGGCTGGCTTGCACGCCTTTGTGTTCTGCAAACAGTCGTGTGGCACACACAGCACACCCAGGGGTAAAAGTATGAGGCCATTACACCCCAAAATGCTATGGACTTGATCCAGTAGTTAATTCCAACTGGAGATGGGAAGGTGGGGAGAAAAAACCAGGGAACATTTAGGGGGGCAAAAATCCCACTTTTTTCCTGGGAAAAAAAGTTGTTTTTTTCCCCTAAAAAACAGAGAAGGCCTTTTTTCCCCCTCTGAATTTTCCCCCTCCCCTCTTGCCTTCACATTTGTAGTCTCAACTAGCGCGGACCCATGGGATCAACACAATTTACACTAGTGCTGCCCTCGGAAGAGCAAGACCAAAACGCTCAGCTCCTTCCCAAGAGCGCAAAGCCAAGCAACGGCATCGTCACCCCACTTCCACCAGCAAGGGCCCCCCGATTCAGGCGCACCTGGGTTTCTCCACCTGTTTCACTTCGGTTTTCTTCGGCGGGTCAGGAACAGGCGCTTTGGGCTTTCCGAGGGTGATGCTGCCAAAGGGAAGCAAATCCAGGTCTCCCAAAAGGAAGAGTAGAGGAAAAATGGGGGCCCCACCTTGGAGCCTCACCCCCCAGAACCAAGGAGGAGGGAGAGAAACTCCACCTCGATCAGGGGGAGATTGGGAAGGGGCTTGTGGAGTGATGGAGACTGCCCACCCAACTCTTTCCCAAATATAAACAGGGTTTCAGGTCTTTGCCCAGTGGGGCATACCCCACAATTCTCCTGGTTTGCCAGGAACAGCCCTGGTCAACCCTCTGTCCTCCCACTTTCACAGCTGCTTTTAAAATGTCCCAGTTTCCCTCTCCTCTTCTCACTTTCCTCCTTCATCCTTGGCTTACTTCAATGGCTGCACATTGAGTTCAAAGGGCAGAAGTAGTTTTGAACTCAGCTAACCCAGCAGCAAGGAAAGGAGAAGAGCAGGTGGAAGCTTGCCCTTCCCAAATTCAGCAATAAGCTCCAGGGTTTCTCTGCTTAAAACAGCAGTTTTGTGTGTTCTTCCTCATTAACAGCTTCTACTTCTTGGTGCCTGGCCACAAACGTTTGGCCGCACTCCGATGTGGCTGAGCTCCACATCACCCGGTTTTCAGGGAAAAGGTCCCTGGCCTATAACTTCAGGCCAGGGATTGGGGGGAATTATTCTGTCTCCATCTCCAGAAATGCAAGTTGTAATGGGGAATGTGAAAGGGGCACCTCTGTTCTCATCCTTCCCCCGCTAGCCTCTGCTAAATCCCCCATCCCAGATATTCCACCACACCTGAGCTTTGTTGCATGCTTCCCCTTGCCGTCCTTCGCTGGAGCAGATCTGTAGGATGCGGGGGAAGAAATTTAGGTTTCTCCAAGTCAGTGGTTGTACCAAGGGAGGGGGGCAAGGGGGCCTCAGGCTGTAACTACTGTTAAAATGACGAAGATGCAGTTGCTTTGGGCTCCAAGGGGAAGGAAAAGGAGGGGTGCATTTCACTCCTCCTCTGAGCCAAGACCCATTGATTCTTCATTGTCTGAATTGCCTCCCCTCTTCCTCCTCTCCCCGCCAGAAAGCAGCAACCCATGTCCTCCACCCAGGCCTGTAGAACGTAGGATTTCTGTCTAAATCTGCCCAGCATGTTCAGGTCCAGCCATACTAGAGTCTGGAAATATTATTCTTGGAGATAACCACCATTCCCAGAACCCCTGGGGAATGCTGGGCACTGGAGTCCAAAAAAGTCTTTTCCCAAGCTCAAATAAGAAGGTGCCTCTCCTGGCACAGAGAGGGTGGCGACGGGGAGGAAGTTAATTGCTACTGCAAAATAGGAAGAGTGTTGTGATGCCCAAAAGACTGAAACACATTTGTTGCGGCATATGCCAGGGGTGGCAACTGTGCAGCCTTCCAGTTGTTGTGGGAGCACAGCTCCCATACAGCATGGAAACGTTGGGAGTTGCAGTCCAGCAACCTTTGGACTAAACATACAAAAGACAAGGCTTTAATTCGGGATTTTTTTGGGAGGGGAATCTCTTTCTTGGGAAGGGACGCTGCTCCTTGCTGTTAGCTGTGTTTACTCCCGGAGAGCAGGAAAGGGCTCCTGTGGTTTGGTGGGGAGGTGGTCGAGACCAATCCCTTCTCCTCTCCTCCCCTCCCCTCCGCTCTGTACTCCCCCTGGGCCACAGCTAGGCTGTATTTGAGACGCTGACTCATTTCCTGAGCGGAGCTTTTTCCTGCTTCTCCAACTCAGGAAAGTTGAGGGGTGGAAAAAAAAGAATGTGGGGAGGGCCAGGCCGGGGGGGAGAGAGGGTTGGCCAGGCGAGAGAGCTGCCATACTTGCAACCCCTCTCCAAGAATGGGGCCGGAAAGAAGGGACACTTCCCTGGGCAACTTCCCTTTGCAGCTCAGATGCATGCAGGTCCCCAAGCACACCTATATAAAAGCCACTCTCAAAAAGATATGGAAGGATGACAGTCCTTAGGAGGCAGAGGGGACAGGAACGAGGCTGGTCGGCCTTCTATGGGGTCAGAACCTGGGGCCAGCTGGCCCTATATTGCCATCTCTGACAACTGCCCTCTGTGGGGCGTCAGGCACGACTCTTTCCTAGCTCTGCCTGGGGATGCTGAGGACAGAACCTGTGACCTTCTTGCATAGCAATACGGGAAGCAACTATACATTATGGGGCACCTATCCTAGTATTGCCAACTCTGGCTGGCAGCAACAGCTTCGTGGGGCTTAAGGCAGATATTCCTGAAGGGGTTGGGGACTGAGCCTGTGGCCTTCTTGCATAGGAATATGGAAAGCTGCCTTGTACCGAGTCCACCTGTGGGTCCACACAGCCCCATATTACCATCTCTGACAGACAGCAATCACTCTTTTGGGCAAGACTCTTTCCCAGCCCACCTTGGACATTCCCAGGATGCCCCCCTAGGTGGGTCTCCCATTCGAGGAGTAACCAGTATCAGTTCCATGGGGAGGCAAACGGGGGGGGGGGTACAAGGAGGCCAGAGTCCACTTTGGGCTGAGCGAACCTCCTCTTTGCCAGCAAAGGCTGGGCAGTCCTGTGGCACGGGTGAACGGCGGTGTCTGGTTCATTGGTGGGGAAACAAGACAACTTTCCCATGGGTTAGGATGAAGGAAACAAACCAGACAGAAGTTAAAACAGAAACAGGACTGCAACACCCAGCATCTCTCACCGCTGACATCAGTGGCTAGGATGGATGGATGCTGCAGTCTAGCTACAGTCGAAGGACCACCCATACTGGTCCAATCCTATCCCACCCTGGATTTGGGGAGACCCCCTGCCATGGGCCAATCTTACCAGAGGGGGGCAGGCCCACCTCCCCTCAATACAACCTGTCAAGGAGGCCCATTTTGGCACCGGCCACGAGCCTCGTGGCCCCGCCTGGCCTCCGTCTGCTCCCCTGCTCCCATCCACCGACCGGCCCTGGAGAGCTTCCGAGCAGAAGCCGGAGTGAAGTCACAATGCAAGAGGAGGCACGGAACGTCCTAGCAGACGGTGGCTTTTAAGCACGGCAGACAAGAAGAGCCCAGAACGCAATGGGGCAAGGGCAGCAATTAAAGTCACCTAGTGCTTCGCTCCAAGGACTCCCCGGACTAAGGTGAATATTCCAGACCTTAGGGGGCAGCCTCCCCCATGGGCCAGAGGCCAACACCCAGAATTACCCAGGCTGGGGGGTTCTGGGAGCTGGAGTCCAGGTTGGGGATTTCTGGGAGTTGCAGCCCAACCCATTGAGAGGGAACTGCACAGAGAAGCTACCTCTTCCTGCCTTGGGTCACAACATCCCTGAGACATCGTGCATTGTTTAATTGATTTATACTCTGCTTTTGTTCCCAACGGTACTCAAAGAGGCTTACAATATCAACTAAAATGGAACTTCTAAAACAATATGGAGTGGATAAGTTTTTTTAATGACACATTAAGCTCAATACTCAGTTAAACTACTACTTTTAAGACATTAAAAATTAAAATGCTAAAAACAGCCCACACAGTTGCACATCACTCCACCCCGGTCTTGCGGGCTGGAGAAAAGACAGCAAAGGGGAGGCAGATGAAAGCTCCCTTGGGTTCTTATCTCATGGGAACCTCCAAGTTAGATCAGACTTCCAAAGGCATCCGGTGGCCAGTGGCCAGCCAAGACGGCCTGCTGAGAAGCCCAAGAGTGGAGAATGAAGGCAGCACTGAGCCCTTCGTTGCCTTTTCTCCAGAACTAGGCACTTAAAGGTGATTATGACGCTGCTGTTGTTGTGCATCTTGCGGCAGTGAGTTCCGCAAGTTCCTTCCTGTCAGCTGCCTTCCCCTTTCAGCTAACAGCTATGTGACACCTTTTCTTCCAGAGAAAAGCAGCTCTTATTTCAGAACTATTTGACATGTATACATTTGTAGGTGAGCCACAGACATGCAATCGGTTTGTCGGTGTTTCTGGCTTATGGCGACCCTAAGGCAACCCTATCACAAGATTTTCTGGGGCTGAGAGTGTGTGATGCGCCCATGGTCACCCAGTAGGTTTCCATAGCCGAGCGGGGAATTGAACCCCAGTCTCCAGGATGGTAGTTCAATGCTCAAACCTCACATCACACTGACTCACAGTGATATATGCCAAGCAACTTTTAACACGAATGATTGAAAAATAAAAAAGAGCAATAGTTTGATTCTAACTCCAGGGCCAAAAAAATCATGGAGTAGCCATGATGGCAGTGCAGCAAAATACACCAAACAAAACCAACAATCAAAAACAAAATCAACAAGCAGCAATACCATTTTTGGGCCAAGCATAAGATACATCACGCAAGCTTTCAGAGTTTCACTGGCTTCTTCATCAGGCAAGGAGGTTAAAAAGCATACAGGAGAAAAATGGTGAGGATGTCTGATAAGATGGTACTGAGAGATTTCAATGTGGGCAGAGGCCACTTCCCTTACTGGCCTTGTGGGGACTAGAAATGCAGATCAATAAAAGGTGTGTCTTAAAATTTGCTAGCCCAAAATCGAGCCATTGCTGCCCTCCAGAGAATTAAGGTGCACATCCCTGGGAGTCCAAGGGTTAACACACACACACACACACACCAACCAACCAGTATCATGTACACAGTGGAAACAGGAAGCTGGGGAAATTTACTGAGCTATTTCCTGCTCTTTGGGTAATCAGGAGATGGTTGGCTGGCCGGTGGCACAGACCCACAGCTCGCAAGGAACTTGGCTGAGCAACTGCAAAGCCGCATGTCTCTGATGGTCCATTGGGACAGACCAGAAATGTCAAGCATATGGGGAAAGGCTGAAGCAGAAAAAGCTTCATAAAATAAAGCAGTGGAGGGGAGGAGAGAAGTTTGCTTTGTTGTTTGTTGCATGGCTGCAAACTTGTTTTTTGACTTAGGGTGACTCTAAGGCAAATGTGTCACAAGGTTTTCTTGGCAAGATTTGTTCAGGGGACTGACTTGCCATTGCCTTCCTCTGAGGCTGAGAGAGTGGGACTTGCCAGAGGTCACCCAGTGGATTTCTATGGCCGAGCAGAGATTCGAACCCTTTCTCCAGAGTTCTAGTCCAACACCCCAAACCACCAGGCCATGGTGGGTCTCAGAAGTTTGCTACTTATTTACCTCTTCCTTCCCTCCCAGTCGGTGCCAGGACTCACCTTCTGTTCTGCTTTGCATCCACCTTCTGGATAGATGCAAGTAGGCAAGATTAAATGCTCCCCATTCCATCTCTCTCAGTAGGTGAAAAGAAGTAATTTCCTCATTTCACTTTGATCTGGGAACAGCCCCTTTTGCTAAGATTTTCGCCTTAATTTCCAAACAGAAAAATGTGTTCTCTCTTTGTATGCATTTGAATGACAAACTGTTAGCAACTGTGGATGGTATTTAATGCAGCACAATTAATGACATCCCCCAGGGCCATCTCTCGGTTTCAGGTTTTGGTTCTGAAAACTCAGGGCCCAGAAAAGTCTTGAACTGGCAACCCTAGTTGCGGCTTGCAGGGCAACCATATTCAACACGGCCTTCAGTGGTGGTGGCCCCCTGGCAGTAGAACTCCCTCTCACTGCAAACCTGCCTGTCCACCGCACTTCTGTCTTACAAGCAATAGTTAAAAATATATCTATTTGTATAAGCTTACAGGGAATAACACAAGCAATCAGTAGTCCTGGGCTGCTGCAGTTTGTACGGGTTTTATGGCAATTTAAGCGAGGATAGGTTATTTTAAGGCATTTCAGCAAGGACAGGTTATTAATGGTTTTAAATCTTTGTAATTTTTAGGTGAGTAACTTTGTGATTATTAGATCTACTTGGTGATTTTAACAATATGTTTTAATGCAAAATTGTTAGCCACATTGAGTCACAATAAGGAAAGGTACATGACGACGACTACTACTACTACTACTACTACTACTACTACTACTACTACTACTATTGTTATTATAGGAAAAGAACATCCCATTGATGCTAGCTTTAGACACCATTTTTGGTGTTTTTTGGTCTTTTTTTTTTTTTTAAGACTACAAGTCTCCAAGTCCCCAAATTTAGGCTCAATTCCAAACTGATCCTTTAAGACAGTGAGATTCGGAAAACTATAGCCCCAAAACTAGCAATTTTCCCAAGTTTTAAGTTTAGGATGGGGATCTTTTCCCTCCCAAAAAGAAGCAGCAATTTTTTTCTTTAGTCTGAGTTTAAGTTGAGGATTTGGGAAACTTTAACCCCCGAAACGAGCATTTCTCTCCCAGCCTCACAAGCTTTGAAATTGTGGATTTGGGGAGTTACAATTCCAAAAAGTAATCACTTTTCCAAGTTCCAAGTTCAGGCCAGACCAGCTTCTAAAGTGCCCGTGCATCTGTCCCTCGCGGGACCCTTGCTCCCAAAACTTTGTGTGCCTGGGCCAGCAGAAACCCACACGAACTCCTTTGCTTCCCCAGGGACCCTCGGATCACCCTTTGCGAAGAGGAGGAGGGACGGCGGAATGAAATACAAGCCCCTTTCCCTGCTTCCATCATCACCCCGGACAGCTGCTGGGGCTTTCGCAGCTGTGGGGAGCTACCAGAAAGACCCCTCGAGCGGCAGAGACTGGCGGGTGGGCAGGCAAGGAGGGGTCACCACAAACCCTCCACCACAGTTGCTAATTCCTTTTCTGCCCTTCCTCCACGATGATTTGGCTTCTAATCCCGGCCACAAGGCGTGCAAAGGCCGCTCTCTCCCTGGCCCAGAGAGGGGAGCATCTATCAAACCGCTTATCGCCACAACTTCCATCAACTGACACAGGCGCAAGCTGGAACTGTGGCCGCAACTTTTTGCCATACCACAAACCAGCACCTGTGGGGAAAACTGGAACATTGCCGGGAGCAAAGACCCATCGGTTCAGGGATTCTGTTATGGCTATTCGTGCCACCGCACTCCCCGGCGTGCCAAAATAATAATAATTATAACAACAACGATGTATCTGTATTCTGCCAGTCTGTTTCCCGACACAATTCAGAGTGCTGGTTACAAAGCCCTCTACGACTCAGGTCCATGCTATCTGACAGATCGTATTTTCCCGCAGGCGGCTGGTCGGGCCCCGAGGCCCCCAGGAGAGGCCCTTCTTTCCATCCCATAACCTTCACGGGTGCAGCCGGTGGAAACACAAGACGGGGCTCTCTCAGTGGTGGCCCCGAGGCTCTGGAACTCCTTCCCTGGCGACGCTAGAATGGGCCCTCCTTGCTGTCCTTCCACTGGCAGGAAAATACTTTTTAATTATTATTCAGAGAGGATATTAGAATTGAGGGCTTGTAAGGAAAAGGTGGCATTGTTTTCAATTGTAATGTTTTCACTTTAAAAAAAAATAAAGTGTGTCTTTTAACACAGTTGATAGCTCCATTCTGCTTTGCTGCCGGGTTCTTGTACATTTTCAAATCACAGCCAGCCCTCCACATTTGCAGGTTTAACTTTCACGGATTTCATTGTTCATGAGCTCCTCCAACCCCTGTTCCGCTCCAGGGCTTCTTTCCCAGGGGAACCTTCCCTCTCGGTGGCTCCAAAAACGGTGCAGCCCTTCAAAAACCCGTCCATGAATTATGAAGATGTAATAAGGGAAGGTTATTAGGTACGTATTAAAATTTTTTCAAATTGTTTAAAGGTATTTTATATGGTCATTATATGATGAGTATATAAGTTAGATACAGGTCATATGTTAGTTATATCTGCTATGTGTTGTATATGATTTGATACCTACAATTCAAGAAGAAGGGTATGAAATCTAAGGGATAAATAGGGATAATTATGTGGATTAAAGATTGATGTACAATTATGTAAATATTATAAATATAAAACGTCTTAATTTTGTGATTTTAATTAATAAAAAGAATATGTAAAAAAAATAAAAAAATAAAAACCCACCTCTGGTCCTCCTCCTTCTCCTGCTCCACCAGCCACTTCCTGGCCAGCTAAGGATGGACCACAGCCCAATTTCTGAGCACCCCAAACCCTCTCCAGATGCCTCCCCACACCCAAGGGAGGAAACGGGCAAGAGCAAGGAAGGATGGGGCCACCGTGCCAATCTCCCCCCTTTCCCTCCCCTTCCCCTGACCTGGTTTGGACCCCGGGTGCCTGCTCTCCCTACCATGCCTTGGCCCCCTTCCCATGGACACAGACACACACACATTTTGGTATTTGCAATTTTTCCACATTTGTGGATGTCCTGCATGCCTACACTAGTCAATGCGAAAGGCTGACTGCATACTGTAATCATTTGGATTTGTAAGCTGCCTTGAATCCCAATCTTGGAGAAAAAGTGAAAAGTGACGATATTCTGGTGACTGCTGCTTTTTGAGACTAAAGTCAGTCCCCATTCTCCACCACAGCAAAGAGGGATTTCATAGGTTGGGGAGGGAGGGGGAGAGGGGATTGCTGCTTGCTCTTTGGGACATGAGGTCAAGGGCTTTCAGACATCAAGAAGCGTGTAGGCAGGTGCAGAAACAAACAGGAGGAGACCAACTAGAACAAAGCAAAACCCCCATTTTCCCATGGCCTCCAGTCTGCAATGCAAAGGGATTTCTCACAGCCAGAGCAAAGCTTCCGATCTCTCATCTTCAGCAAGGAATTTGCAAAAACACAAGCCTCATTCCACCTCTGTGTTGCTGCGAGGACGGTTGTAGTATCTACGAGCACTCAGAAGTACAGGACTGACCCAAGTGGATCTCTTTCTCCAAAGGACCGCCCTACGATCCCACATCATCATGACCACCCTGTCAGTAACTCCTAGTGGTCAAAGTAATAGTCAGGTTCCATCCCAGAAATACACAAGCCGTACTTCTCAAGAGGCAGGTCTCTGTGACTCTTGCATGACTCTGTACCCACAGAGGAAATGACAACCCAGCCGGCTCAAGGCCTGATTCAGGAAAACTGGTGGGAAGCATGACTGAAGACAGAATGATTGGGTGCCTTGAAGAACAAGATTTGCTGAGTTAAAGTCAGCACGGCTTCACCCCCAAGGTGCCCCACCAACCTGGAACACGCTGGTCAGACATTTCATGCCCACATTTCCAAAAATCTTGGGACAAAATCTTGTGCCAGAGGTCCTTGTGTAAACTCAGCAACTACAAAACCAGGAGAAATTCTCCTATGATGGGGAGCTGTCAGCTCAGGAGATTAACAAGATGGACTTTCAAAACACACAGCAGAAGTTGTTGATGTAACAACATAACAAACATACGTGAAACACACTACCACAAAGGATGGCTCTGAAGGGGAACTGGGAAACAATCCCTGGAAGACCGGGTTGGCATCGTTAGCTCCTTGGCATGCTTGGAGAATAGAGCCTCCACGTGCAAAGGCAGTGTACATTCAAACACCAGCTGTAAGGGACAAGTACTAAGGAGGGGAGAATCTTATTTTCACATTCTCCTTGTAGAAAACTCAGAGACACTTGGCTGGTCATAACCGGCCACTGGGTGTTAGGATAAACATCCGCTTAGTCCAACAGAGCAGGACTCTTACGTTCTGGGGAGCTCTTAACTTTTTGAGAAGGTGAATGTGCAAGATGATGCACGAATCTCAATCTCCCCCAGACTTTGCACTTCTTTGGGAGGACAGATGGTTCTTACAGTTACAAGTGAGAGTGATAAGGGCCCTGCCCCACAGAGCTTACAATCTTAAAAGGGCCAGCTGAGCAAGTTTTTACAAGTAACTCCTTTTGAATTACTTGCCAATTCTTCTCAGTCTCTGTTTCCTTCTCTCCCACCCAGGGGCAACGTCACACCAACGGAGACACCCATATGTCCTCTAGTGATGTGGTGGTTTGAATGGTGAGCTGTGACCCTGGAGAAAGTGTTTGACTCCCCACTCGGCCATGGAATGCCCCTGGGTGATCTTGGGCCCGTCACACACTCTCAGCCCCAGAAAACCTCACAATAGGGTCGCCTTAGCGTCGCCATAAGTTGCAAATGACTTGAAAGCACACAATACCAACTACAACAACAACAATGCCCAGACTAGGTAGCCACGAAACACCTGGGCCATGTTTCCTTGAAAAGTCTTAAAAACAGGACATTCCACTATGTTCCTTCCCTTTCCTTTTTTGCCAAATGAGACAAAAGAACTCAGTGGTACCTTAAAGTCTAATTTATCATGTGAGTCAACTAGCTAATGAATGAACACCAAGAAGGGGAGGAAGGGAAAGGACTCTCTTCACAATCAACTTAATGAAAGCTCTCAAGCAGCAATAAATTTGTCAGCGTGTAAGGTGTCACAGCACGCTGTGTCTCCTGCAGCAGAGAAGACAAAGACAGTAACCCTTCTTCTTCCTGAAGCTAAAACTCGAACACATTTAAGCGCCTCTCTCGCTTGCAATCCTGTCCATTTAAGCTTAAATATAACAAAAGACCTCAGTACTCAACTGTAATTTTTTTTTAAAAAAAAAATATGATTACGCATTTTAACACTCAGGGCTGAATTTCATTGGTGCATTCAGTTTAAACCCATTTTGCTCTAGTTCACTCCTTTTGCTTTGGGGAAAATCAGGCCCCTGCAAGATGCTACAACATTTTATTTTCAAAATTATTTTTCTGTAGATTTTTTCCTTACCATGGCTCCTTTACAAGTAGCACATTTTTATACAATAATCTGCAAATCAGTGGTAATTGAGAAGTAATATGTACAAACTGAATTGGGAAAGAGAAAGGATAGGAGCAAAAGCCTCTAACCCCAATCCAGAGAGTACTATTCAAGCATTTTCAGCCAGTCCTTTCAAAGACATGGAAGCTTTCTGGGAAATCCAGGGTTATTTGGAGATCATCTTGACCAAGGGAGAAGCAGAGGGTAACTGGGCCATTTCTGCACTAGACTGTTATAGTGCTACTGTTCCACTTTCAACATCCTACAGAATCCTGGGGTTTGCAGTTGAGGGAGGGGCCTCAAAGGCCATCCTCAAAGGCCCCTCCCTAAACTGCAACCCCCAGGATTCTCTAGGATGTTGAAAGTGGAATAATAGCACTATAACAGTCTAGTGCGGAAATGACCTGGGTGGGGTGGAATTATGTGGCGACTCAGGTAAGGCGGGGGAAAGACAACAATCGAATGACTAAGGGAGCCAAGGAGGAATCTCAAGTAACATTTGCCTCCCAGGCCACACTGTCCCTGGCCCCATGAATCAGGGTCCCTACGGATCACAGGAATACGTCAAGCCTCATTCCTAAAGAGAGGGTAGGTTGGGCATGTTTTGACGCTGCACCCACTGACCTCAGAGTTTTCCTTTTAATCTCAGAAAGGGAAGGAGTGCATTTTTTTTGGAAGAAGTCAATGAGGTTGCAAAAGCCCTCTGAACATGCTCAGATGCACACTTGGTAGATGCTTTGCACATCCCAGGGCACAGAAGAATGGGATACCCAAAGAGAGAGAGGGCCGTGTCTTGCTAATACAGGTGGAATATCCCTTATCTAAAATGCACAGGATCAGAAGTGCTTTGTACCTTGGATTTTTCAGATTTTGGAATGCCTGCATTTGCATATATATAAAAAACAGTACCATAGAGGAAATTTCCAGGGAGCCCGCGAACAAACAAGTAGGAGCTTTGCAGCCACTGCTATGCTTTGATTTCTTTCACAGATCCTCACATCTCTCTCCAGCCTTGGGTCTCATTTGCCATTTGTGTTGTATATGAAATGTAAGGCTGTAGACAGACTGAGGCCATTTCTGCACTAGACCGTTACAGCGCTATCATTCCATTTTCAACATCCTATGGAATCCTGGGGTTTGCAGTTCAGGGAGGGGCCGGCCAGCCCAGGATTCCATAGGATGTTGAAAGTGGAATGATAGCGCTATAACAATCTAGTGGGGAAATTGCCTGAGAATCTGAAAGATGAACAAGAAGGAGAACAAAGACCCTGCCTCAAAGGCAGAAGCAGGTGGCTGGTGACAAAAAGATTTAGGGTTTTCGGATTTCAGATTTCTGAATAAGGGATACTCAACTTGTGCTCAAGGGTTTCAGGCAGAATTTGAGGCTTGGCCTTGCGGAGGTACCCATGGCTTACATCAAGCCCGGTGCACGACTTTAAGATTAGTGGGTTGTGGGGCTATTAGGAGAAGAGATGGGGAAGTACCATGCTCAGTTTGGGGGCCTTTCCACACTATACTGTTCTAGTGCTATTATTCCACTTTCGACCTCCAAGGAATTGTGGGATTTGCAGTTTAAGGAGGGGCATTTAGAATTCCCAGCCAGAGAGCTCTTTGGCCTCTGGAAACTACAAACCCCAGAATTCCACAGGACGTTTAAAGTGGAATAATAGCACTGTAATGGCGTGGGGTGGAAAGGCCCTGAGAGAAGGGACTGAGCAAGGTTAAGGTAGGCAGGTCATCACGAGGAGCAAGATAAGAACTGGGACCCAGGAAAAGTGAGAAGCGGAGGGCCACACTGAGAAGCTGGTCCAGTTACAAACAGGAAACCACCAAATGTTGTGGCCGCACATCCTCAGAGCCTATGACCTATGAAGTCCTGCACAGCTCAGGTCCCGCTTTCCTGCAGGACGGTACCTCCCTCCCTGTGTCTCAAGATCTCCTGGGGATGCCCTTCTCTCAGCCCTGCCACCGGGATCTCTGGCAGGGCTTTCTCAGCGGCTGCCCCCAGGCTCTGGAACTCCCTTCCTAGACAGATTAGACCAGGGCCCTCCTTGCTGTCTTTCTGCAGGCAGGTGATGCCTTTGGCCATTTCCGCGCTACACCGTTATAGCGCTATTATTCCACTTTCAACCTCCTGTGGAATTCTGGGGTTTGTAGTTCAGGGAGAGCCAAGAGCTCTCTGGCTCAGACTTGTAAAGGCCTCTCCCTAAACTGCAAACTCCAGGATTCCACGGGATGTTGAAAGTGGAAGGATAGCACTATAACAGTCTAGTGTGGAAATGGCCTAAGGGCAGCTCAGAGTCTACCCATCTGTAATGGGGTCCCCCGCTTTTCCTCCTGCCTTCCAGCTTCCCGAGTGCGATTGTCCTTTATGGGAGTCCCCTCTTTTCAGGATATAGCCAAAGTAGGACAGCCTCAGTTTAGTCATTTTGGCTTCTAGGGAGAGTTCAGGCTCGATTTGCTCTCGGACTCTTTCACTGGCCTTTTTAGCAGTCCGGGGTATCCCTAAAACTCTCCTCCAGCTCAAAATTGCAAAGGACTTGATTTTCTCCCTCTCAGCTTCCTTCACTGTCCAGCTTTCACGGCCGTACACAGAAACTGGAAATACAATGACTCGGACAATCCTAACTTCAGGATTCACTGATACGTCTTTAGATTCCAGGATCTCGTCTGGTTCCTTCGCAGCCGCCCTTCCAGGTCCTGTCCTTCTCACTACACACCCCCTGCCTGCTGTCTCCACTTTGACCGATGCCTGAGCCAAGGCACAGGAAATTTTTGACCACCTCAATGTCTTCATTGTCTGCTTTCAAGTTATGTAAATAATCCGGGATCATTATTGTTGTTTCCTTAACGTTCGGCTGTAAACCCGCCTTTGCACTTTTTCCCCCCTCGACTTTCCTTCCGAGGTTTGGCTATTTTCTGCGAGCCCTCTGGTGTCGCCGGCATATCTTACCCCTGAATCATCCACTGAGGGATAAACTCGACACTCGAGCAACGGAGAAAGACTCCATAGGTCTACTCTAGCCGAGCTCCCCACTGGATTCTGCCCTCTTGTCGTGGGGAGCGGAGAAACGCCAGGCATGTTTGCCACGCAAAGAAAACCCCGCCGTCCAAGTGATTTCGCGAAGAAAACCCGCCCCACTTCCTGTGACTATGGGGAGGCAGTGGGGAGGAACGCGGCCCTTCCGCCGTCCGGCGAGGGGGACAGAAACCTTTGAGCTGAGAGGGGGGGTAACTTTGCAATACTTCGTCCCTCCAGGAGGAAAGAAAAGGAACACACACAGAGAGAGACACGCACACGCGCAAGAAACGCTTTTTCCGAAACTCATCGGCCGGAACCTTTCCATTTCCAACTTGCAGCCTCCTCGGGGCAGAGGCGCGGGGCGAACTGCGATTCCTTCCACCCCAACGCCCTCCCTTCTCCACGCACCTTTCTTCCTGGGGGAAAACCCACCCGGGAAACGAAGGGGGCTCCCCAACACGGACTCCCCCCTACCCCCCCACCGGTAAGCCCGGCCTCAGACAACAAAGACCCGCCGCCGCCGCCCCACCCAGCCCGGTTTCGCGGGCCGGCACTGACCTCATGTCTGCCGGCTTTGTGCGCGGCGCTGCAGCTCCGCCGCCGCCGCCGCCGTTGCTGCTGCTTCTCCGCGGCCGCCGCCTCCTCCGCCTCCGCCTCCTTCCGCCGTCGCCGCTGCCGCTTCCCAGACCTGGCTGGGTGGGGACGTGGGTGGGGCCGCGGCGGCGGCTGCTCCTCCCGGCGCCCTTCCTCGCTCGCTCGCTTCCCCCGGCCTCAGGCGGCAGCCGCGGGAGGGGCGGCGGCGGCGGTGGCGGCGGCGGCGGCGGCCAGCCCCTCCGGCGCCGGGGCGAGGTCCATCGGCCGCCGCGGCTGCTACCTCCCCGAAGCCCACCCGGCCGGGCCCCGCCGGGGGCGCATGGTCCCGATCCGGGCTTGACCAGCGAGCAAGAGGCAAGGCGAGCCCCGGCCCGGGCCGGCCGCAGCGCCTCCCCGCCTCCCCCGGCGGCGCTTTGATCGGGCAACAAGGTTGCCCCGGGACCCCCTTTGTTTATTTATTTATTTGCTACATTTCATTCCAAAATTCCACTCTCGCCCCCCCCCGCCCGCCTCTCATTCCACAATGCACCGCTCCGGCGCGCTTCTTAAAAGGGGCGCGGCCAGGCGGGCGCCTTAAAAGGGCGACGGGGCCGGTGGGCGAGGGAGGGACCGGCAGCAGCCCCCCACGCACGCGGGCGGAGGCTGGGGGGCTCCGCGAGGAGGCTAAAAGGACGGCCGGACTGGCCTGGGAGGGGTCTCGCTCTCCCCTTTCACAGCAGCGGGAAAGGGCTCCGGGAAATTGAAGCTCGCTCTCCCTCGAGACGCGTTCTTCGTCAGGGGGTGCAGCTGAGTATTTCCCGTGTGGTGGGAGATTCGGGACCGAGGGAGGCCGACCTGTGGAACTCCCTGCCACGGGAAATGGGTGCCCGCCTGGGCAGACCGGGAAAGGTGCGTGGTAGCGCCGCCTGACGGAGACGCCGGGAATGTGTCAGCGGGTCCGCTCGGGCAAAGACTCCTCGGGGGCGGTTTTGCCGCTTCCTTCCTCTGAAATAGGGCCTGCTGCACACCTGAGGTTCGCTGGCTTCCCAGGTCGGACAGGATCTGGTGCTGTTGGGGTACCTGGGCAGCTTGTTTAAACAGTACTGAACAAATATTGCAATAGCCTGCAGCGTTGCAGTTCACTTTGGCGTGATTGTCAGTCTGAGCGTGTGCGTATGCGTCTTCAGGGCGCTGTCAAGCTAAGGCAACCCGTGAATTCCCCGGGGTTTTCTTGGGCAAGGAGTTCTCAGAGCTGCCAGGTTCCCATTTGGCCCATATTTCGGAGGAAAGCACTGCCAATCCTATCTCTGAGTAATTCTCGCTTAAGAAAACCCAATGAAATCCGCAGCCAGGCGTTGATAAAGTAAGAGTTGTGTGCAGAGGTGTATCTGCCATGAACAACGCCTGGGGCAGGCACGGAGGTTGTGCCCCTACCTCCAGGGCTCCCACTTCCTCCTCCTCCTCCTCCTCTGCCCCTTCTGGCCTGGCTTTTTTGTGCCCCCCTGGCTTTGGAGCCTGGGGCACCGTGCCCTACTTGCCCCACCCTAGATTCGCCCCTGGTTGTGTGTTCCAATGGACACCCAGTCCCGGCCCTTGGATGCCCACTGAAGACACAAATGTCCAATAGAACACCACTTTTTCAATGAACTGTGTGGCCCCCTCCCCTGTTTCAATGCCTCTGCAAGTTGGTACAGACCAATAATAAATCCCCAAGTATGTATCTTTTGCACTCTTAGAACAATTAAGTTTTTAAGTAATTTTTTCTAAGCTTAAATGAGAGACCTAGAGATATTTCTTCTTTTTAATTCAGGTATTCTCTGTGGTGGCCAAGATCATGAAAACGGCTGGGGTATTAACATGTTTCATTGGATTAACAGCTCTGTATTATGTTTCTCTTTTAAAACAAACAAACAAACAAAGGAATCACAATCTGGATGGACATCCCACACTCTCTGGCCGCTCTGATTTGGCAGGGATGCTCCTAATGAATTCATTGCCACTCCACCTTTTCAGTGGCTGCTAAAATGTCCCAGTTTCTCTCTTGCCCCCCACAATGAAAAGTGGGAGGACAAGAGAGAAACTGGGACATTTTAACAGCCACTGAATGGCTGAGGCCATTTCCGCACCAGACTGTTATAGTGCTATTATTCCACTTTCAACCGCCTCTGGAATTCTGGGGTTTGTAGTTTCCTGAGGCCAAAGAGCTCTCTGGCTCTGAGAATTCTCAAGGCCGTTCCCTTGCTTTTCATATGTAAAATGTTGGAGAGGATGAACAATTTTAAGAGAACCTTTTCCTTTAAAAATGCGGTGATTTATGGGTCACCCTAAGTTGACTTGGAGGCTCATTTTTTACTCCCAAGCATAGGATGTGACTTTTTTCCACCTGGTTTATGGGAAAAATGCAAGTTATGAGGCCTCAGGTGCTGAACACAGGGAGAAAGTGAGACTAATAAAGTCTTGGTCGGGCAGCCGTCTTTCCCTCCCCTGTTTGTGTTGTGGGAGGGGAAGGCATGGCCAGCCCAGGGAGGTGGTGTTTGGGGTGTATTTATCACTCTCCTGTGATAATGTGGGCCCTGCCTCTTTGGGGCAGGTGGAAAACAAGGCACCCTTGTCCTTCCAACATTTCTCGGATGGAAACGGGGGCACATATGCCCCACCAACATCAGGGTGTGGTTACAGAGTCCTAGAGCTGGAAGAGCTTCCAAGGGCCATCCAGTCCAACCCCCTTCTGCCATGCAGGAAGACACAAAGTAGTCTTTCCAGCCTCTGTTTAAAAACCTCCAAAGAAGACGACTCCACCACACTCCATTGAGGCAGCAGCATTTTTCGCCGTTGACCTGCTCTTACCCTCGGGAAGTCCTTCCTGATGTTTCAGGAATCTCTTTTCCTGTAATTTGAATCCATTGCTCTGTGTCCTAGTCTTTGGAGCAGCAGAAAACGGGTTTGCTCCATCCTCCATATGACACCCTTCCAAATATTTAAGCACAGCTGTTATGTCCCCTCTTAACCTTCTTTTCTCAAGGCTAAACATCCCCAGCTCCCTAAGCTGATCTTCACAGGGCTTCATGGTTTCCAGGACTCGTACCATTTTGGTGACCCTCCTCTGGATGGACTCCAACTCGTCAACATCATTCCTGAACTGCGACGCCCAAAACTCGACACAGGAGTCCAGGCGGGGGCTGACCAAAGCAGTATAAATTGGTACGGTTACTCTCCTTGGTCAAGATGGCAAAAGATACTAACGCAGAATTGCATAAACACCAATTGACATTTTTAAAACCTAAACACAAACTAAAATGAAAACACAATACTAAGAAGGTAAACTAGTGAGTTAGTGTTTAGTGGGGTTTTTAGTTTACTTTCTTAGTACTGTGTTTAATTTTAGTTTATGTTAATGTTAAAAATATCAGTTGGTGTTTACGTTATATTGTGTTGAATTTGATAAATAACATATATTTTTTAAAAGATGACTAAAGATATTAATGAGGAGGAACACTTGAGCCAAGAGAGGCTGCAGAAGTTTGTTTTTACCTGAGCAAGATTCATACACACCCCTTTGCTGAGTTAATGACATGCAAACTCCTTTTGCCCTTTGAGCTCAGTTTGCAACAACTGAAGTAAGCTATAGGACAAAGGGGGAAAGTGGGAAGGGCAGAAGGAAATTGGGACATCTTAAAAACAGCAGGAAGAATGACATGACAGGCAATTTGGACAGTCCCTGACCAATCTGAACAGCTGGAGGGCGTGGGCATGTCTTCTCCTCCATCTTCTCTGTGTTTGTGAAATGTAGGGTTGGAAACCACATCCTTCCAGGGTTGCAAAAACTCCAGCCAGATCTTTCTGTTCCCACTCCTCAATTAACCTGGAAAATTTCATTCAGTTAGTTTCATACAGGAAAAATGACCAAGTCTACAACAACCAATAGGGGAAGAGTCATTTTTTCACTGGCCAGCAAGGTAGCCAGTGAGAGTTCCCTTTGCATCCCATTGGCTGTCATGCTTCCCACGAGGCTGGCGTCCACAGCCACCAATCATCGTCCGTGCCATCTTGGCACTCGGAGGAGGATGGCTTGTCGGGGCACCAGCCTGACTCCGTCCACGGAGACTTCTCTCTGGGGCGCAGGGTGGGTGCTGAACAGCACCTTGGCAGGGGTGGGGACCCTCAGCTGCTTCAGGCTGAGCTGGAAGGGCCACGATCCCAGGTTCAGGACCACGAGAACGCTGGAGCAGGAGCCCGGCCGGAGGAAAGCAAAGATGCTCTTGGAGGGGTCAACAAGGGGCAGAGGAGCAAAGCTGACTCCACGTAAGGGGTACGAGTTTGCACGCAGGGCAAGAAGAGAGCGGTACAGGTTTGCCAGTCGGTGCCCGTTGGTATTTCCTTTCTGCAAGAGAGACAAAGAAAAAAACACATTGCATGAAATAACGTTGTTCCAGTAAAGGCAGCTGCCTAAGGTCATTTCCACACTAACCTGTTATAGCGCTATTATTCCACTTTCAGCATCCTATGGAATCCTGGGGTTTGCAGCTAAACTGCAAATCCCAGGATTCCATAGGATGTTGAAAGTGAAATAATAGCACTATAAAAGTGTAGTGCGGAAATGGCCACAGAAAGGAGCAGTTAGCTTCACCCAGGACAGGGACATATGGATCTCAAGGGAAGTTACTTTTCTGTTGCAACTGGGATTTACATTTTATTACCTGTCCTTTATTGCTGTCTGTCTCTAGACCTCACAAGACCAATAAGGGCAGCAGCCTCTGTCTGCATTGAAATCTCTCAATACCATCTTAACTGACAACATCTCAAACAAAATGTAGGCCTGTGACTCTGACATCCTCACCATTTTCCTCCTGTATGATTTTTTTAACCTCTTTGCTTGATGAAGAAGCCAGTGTAGCTCTGAAAACTCGCATGACGTACTTTATGCTTTGGATTTGACCGAAAAAAGGTACCACTGCCTGTGGATTTTGGATTTTGTTTTATTTTCTTGCTATCCCCTGAATATTTTTTTATTGTTCAAGGAGATACTGACAGCCAGCATGGTATAGTAGTTTGAACACTGGACTATGATCTGGAGACCAGAGTTCAATTTCCCCCTTCAGCCATGGAAACCTACTGGGTGACCTTGGGCTGATCACACACTCTCAGCCCCAGAAAACCCCATGACAGGTTCACCTTAAGATTGCCATAAGTTGGGGAAAAAATTGAAGGCACACAACAACAACAAAGAATTGCATTGGCTTTTTGCGCTGCTGTCCCCAAACCTCCTTGCCAAGTGTGATAGGGTTGCCTAATTCAACTTGAAAGCACACAACAACAATTTATTTCCCCCAAGGGACTTTGCAAAGTGCACAGCCTTCCCATGAACTGTGGAGAAGCCTTGCGTTTCTCCCTTTTCTTTTCATTTCACAAACTACAGATAATGACTTGTCCTGCCCCATGAAGGCGAAGAAGGGAAAGATTTCTGCTCCTAAGACAGAATGATTTTATTTTCTCACCATCGGGTCTCTGTCCAGCTGAATTGGGGATTCCTTTCCACCCAGTAAGAACGGGGCTCCTGGCAGGGTGAGCAGCAGCACCCCTAACACCTCCCCCAAATCTGAAGCCATCGGTAGCCTCTGAGGCACCTGGGAGACAGAGAGAGAGAGAAAGCAAAAGGTACACAGGCACCAGACTCATCAGTTTCCTGTTACCATCTCATTAGATCAGAGATGGACAACTATACTGGGGTCGGCAGCCAATTGTTCCCCCCCCCCCAGACTCATGCTATAGGGCCACAGCTCTCCATCACAAGCCCCACTACCTTGATTTTCTTCTTTGAATCCTTCTCAAAATGGCACCGGGCTGGAGTCCAAGAAAGGAGGTTTTTCTGAACTCTGCCATTTAGGAATGTGGTGCTAGTTGTAACACAAACCCTCTTTATATGTACACGTGTGTGTATGGGTATGAGCGTTCAAGTATGTACAAATACATGCACAAACACACACAGAAAGTTTGTGTTATTTGTGTTTGTAAAAATAACAGAGCTTAGAAAAGTTCCTTTTGGGGGCTTTCTTGTTGCAGCTGCTGTTGTTGACTCAAATCGTTTCCAATTTACAACACCCTTGAGGCAAACTTATAATGGGGTTTCCTTGGAAAGGCTTGTTCTGAGAGGATTTGCCAGTGCTCTTCTCTGAAGCTGAGAGACAGTGACTTGCAGCTCCCCGGTTCCCTGAGCTATCTGCTATGGACCTCAGAGTTGGAATTCCAAAAAGAGAGAACTTCCTGAACTCTGCAGCTTGCAAAGCAGTGTTGCTAATAATGCAAACATTTGCATATGGGGATATGGATGTTTAGGTATGTACACCTATGTAAGTATGCACATATAAATAAACCACAAATAAACAAATAAAATAAATATAATGCTTTTATGTATCTGATGAAGCTGGTTCTAGTCCATGAGCACTTACTAGCCCATAATAAACCTGTGAGTCTTTAAAGTGTCACGGGACTCTTTGGAGAGTTCACATGAATAGCTCCACATCTGCCTTGCACACCCAATTATTTTTTCTTGGAGCAGGGTTGGTTCTAAATACCCTGAAGGTACCAGACCTCCCCTATCTTGGAAGCTAAGCAGGGTCAGTTCTGGTTAGGGCATGGATGGATGACCACCAAGGGATCCAAGTGGTCTGGGCTAGATTTCAGAAGAAGGCAAATGGCAAACCACCTTGTCAGTATCCCTTGCTTGAGAAAACTCTGTAAAATTCATGGGGTCACCATAAATCACCAGTCAGCTTAAAGGCACGTAGACACACAGGTAGCACGCTCCAGAAAAGCTAGCCCTTATGGGTGAAGTAATTTACAGCAGAATACACCAGGAATCCGGGACTACCTAAACAATTCATAACATGCAAGCCGCACCCTTCCTCACCATCCAGCCTGGCCAGGGTGCTCCTGGGCGTCCCAAGGTTCCCTCCACCTGTCGGGCAGTGGCCTGGGCAGTCAGGTTCCTCCCAGTGCCCAGGAGGTAGCAGGTGAGCATGACGTCGTTAGGCACACTGAGAGAGAGGTTGCAAGTTTCACTCTCATCCCAGACAATCAAGACCCTGGAAGAAGAGATTGTGCACATTTCCACTTTCACATTTCTTATGGGATTGTAGACTTGGAGAAGACCTCGATGGCCGTCGATTCCAACCCCATTAAGGCATCCATCAAAGCACTCAGGTGGCCATCCAGCCTCTATTTAAAAACCTCCAAAGAAGGTGACTCAGATTCCACTGTCAAACTGCTCTAACCGTCAAGAAGTTCTTCCTGCTGTTTGGGTGGAATATCTTTTCCTGAAGTTTGAAGCCATTGCTCCATGTTCTAATCTCTGGCGCAGCAGAAAGCAGGCTTGCTCCATCCTCCATATGACATCCTTTCATATATTTAAACATGGCTATCACACCCCTTCTTAACCTCCCCTTCCCCTCTTCTAAACAGACCCAGCTCCCTCAGCTGCTCCTCAGAGGGCTTCATGGTTTCCAAGCCTTCCACCATTTTGGTCACCCTCCTCTGGAAACGTTCCAGCTTGTCCATATCCCTCCTGAACTGTGGTGCCCAGAACTAGACACAGAATTATTCCAGGTTGGGTATGAGCAAAGCAGAATTGTTATAATTAAAGATGAAATGCAGGGTAAATGTGGAAAGGAACTGGGAAAGAGGGAGACCACATTCCAGGAAGACAGATTCAGTCAAGGAAGCCTTGCTTGCCCCAAGTTTGCAGGACCTGAGCAGGACTGTTGATGGCTGGGACTCCTGGAGAGCTCTCATTCATGGGAAAAAACAACCCCACAGGCTTTATTGTCAGGAAAAAAAAGTGGTAAATTAGCATATAGAGGAAAGGAAATTAAAGTGCAGCGGTTATGGCATCTGTGTTTTGGATGTTACAAGAAGGCATAAATCAAAGCCAACTGGATGGTGAATTTCTTCAGTGTTCTGGATTTGCTTGCATTCTCCAACACTGCCACGAGGGGGCCTGGTGACCTTGTTCTAAAATGGAACTGGGAAAAAATTCCCGAGGATTCTGGGAAAATTAAGTATTCCCAAAAGGTCTGTCCTCTAGCTGAGGAGTGTAGCTATAGGGGGCAAATGAGGACATTGCCCAATAAGATTTCTCTTCCCTGCCAATCAAATTTTCCTTCAAGTCTCCAAATTTCTAGCCTTGCAGACAGTGAGACGTTGAAACTTGCTAGAACTCCTCTATTTGCTGGCTTTCCTTTCCCTAGGTTGCTTTGCCTGCCGCTTTTCTTGGGATGCCTAAACAGCATTTTTAAATGCTCAACTGCAGTGCTAGAAATTTGGGGACTGAAGGAAAAGTTCACTTGAAGGGGGCCAAAATCTTGGAGGATGGATGCCCTCATTTTGACTCCCCCCATAATGACACCTTTACCTTGCCCCCAAGCCGACCTTCCACTTACTTCTCCTCTCCACGAGCCGTGGGGATCTCGCTGTCCAACTCCCTCCAGACATCCAGTACCTGCAATCAGAGCCCGGAGGCAAGGAGATGAGGCCCACATATTCTGGGTTAACGAATCTGACATAACTCTTCTATTTTGTTCAGCTTCCAGGCCAGGCAGGTGGTATGAAATCTCATGCCTCCTCATTCACTCATACCTGATTTGGGGAGGGAAGGCCACATTCAGTACTGTCATCCAGTGTCTCCTACCACTTCAGCCCCACTGAAGTTACCGCTACAAATCCCATTTTCATTCTGCAATCCCTTTCTCTCCCAAAGGCTCTCTTACCATCTCCAAGCACCGGGAGGGTTCCTTGCTCACCATGAATCCCCGCACACCTTGGGTGTCCCAGAACTGCATTGCCCTCTGCAAAACAGAAGAGAAATTTGGCGGGTGAGGGGAACCTCATCTCATGGTTTCACAGTCTACAGATATTACTGCACAGCATTTTGGCCCATGAGCGGTTCCAGTGCCAAGGAATTGGTGAGGTATCATCAGATAACATGGCGTATTCTGAACGTCATCCCTTTCTGTCATTGCACTCCATGGAGATTTTATTCAGAGGTTTTATCAGTTGTTTAGCAAGTCATTTCCAACTTACGGTGACCCTAGGACAAAGCTATCACAGGGTTTTCTTGGGAAGATTGGTTTGGGAAGGGGTTGCCTTTGCCTTCCCACAAGACTAAGAGAGAGGGTGACCTGCCCAGGGACACTCAGTAAAACCTCTTGACATAGATTAAAGTGATTTATAACCATGCACACATGCAGATTTGTGTAAAGAAAAAAGAAGAAGCTAGGTCAGAAAAGGCCTTAGTAAACACTTATGTTTTCGCTTAGCTCCAGAAAGGCACAAATCAAAACTCCAAGAGGGCAGGGGGAGTGAATTTCTATAATTGTGGGGCCCCTGTAGAGAAGGCCCTCTCCGGTATCCTCACAGCCATTCTATTGTCCTGTCTGGTGGGACAGAAAACAGACCTCACAGTTTGGGTGGGAGAAGACAAGGAGAGGCCAGATGTATAGAGGGCCGGCTAAAGAGAATAAGAATTATACCTTGAGGAGCAGCTTGGTTTGGTTGTCCTCAGCCACCAGCTCCATCTCCTCTTCACAGGTGGGGAGTTCAAGGAGTATTCGGATTTCTGGAGGATCGGAGTTGGGGATTTGGATGAATAAAAGGCTGGGGAATGACACAATGGGAGCTTGGTGCATGCACAACCCATGCTGATACTCTGCTAATTTCCCTCGCTCCCTCCCTTCCTTTTCTTCTTTCTTCCCCTTTCTTTGCCATTATACTTTAACGACCATATATTTGTGAATGATACGAGCTTGGCCCTGCCACACGTAAACTTCAAATCTACAGAGTCACTAGAGCATGGAAAAGTGATTCTTGGACAACAACTCCCAGAATGCCCCAGCCAGTGGGAAAGTGGCTTGTTTGGACTATGACTCGCAGAAGCCCCCAGCCAGTGGGATAGCAGCTTGTTTGGACTACACTTCCCAGAATGCCCCGGCCAGTGGGAAAGAGACTTGTTTGGACCACAGCTCTCCTCAGGTTTTCTTAGCAAGCCTTGTTTGGTGGACGTTTGCCACGGCCTTTCCCTGAGCCAGAAAAGGTGGGACTTGCCCAAGATCGGCCCACAGGTTTCAAGGGCTGAGCAAGGATTCCAACTCTAGTTTCTTGGAGTCCAGCCGTCAAACCTCTACAGTGCACTGTTTCCAACAGGATAACTCTTTCCTAAGGTTTTCTTGGCTAGATTTCATCTGAGGAGATTGGCCCTTGCTTTCCTCTGTGGCTGAGATAGCATGACTTGCTCACAGTCCCCCACTAGGCTTCCAAGGCTGAGGGGGGATTTGAGCTCTTGTTTCCTGAAGTTCTACTCAAATCACGGCACCGTGGTGGCTCTCGTGTGCTGTCACGCTTCCTCCCAAAACTGTCCACTTTCCGGGCTTGCTGTGGAAACGCACACAAAACACACGCAGGCACACCTTACCTCTCTGGCGTGCATCATTCGCAAGAGCTTGGAAGTGATCCAGAGAGCCAAGGGCAGGCAGGATCTGGCTCAGGTTGGCCGCATGGCCTTCAAGGATGGGGCCCAACACGAGACCCTGGATGGACAGCTCCAACAGCTGGTCGAGCTGGTGCCTCACACCTGGGGGGAGAGGGAGGAAAGGGGGTGGACAATGGGATAACCACCCACCAGGCATGTTTACAACACATCCCATCAGCTCCCCATCAGCTCTTTTCAAGGAAACTACACTTTCTGCATAGGAAATAGGATTTCTGCACAGTCATGTCATATTCTGCACAGAAATACGCTTTTGATACATGGTAACTGCTGCAAAAATATTGTTTGCCTGAATTCGGACACAGACCAAAGCACCAACAACAGAAAAGTGGGTTGTTAAAGTTCAGGATCTTGCCTAAGTTGCAAAACTGATGTGGATTTTAAAAGGATAGACCACCTGAAGATTTCTTTTTTTAAACCGGAAATCATTTATGGATTTTTTTTTGAGCAATAAGAATGATAATGATGTAATAATCTGTGGTTATGATTATTAGTAATTCTAATAAACTGAATGTATACAGATCTGTAATGGTAGGAGAAGACATGGAGTATTAATCAACTTTTCCTTTTCATTACAGTTTGTGTTTTAGGTAGTTAATGTTGTTAGGATGTGTTTGGCGTAACAGTCTGTTAGCAATGGTTTTTGTCACCACCTCTTAGTTTCATTCAGTTTAGATTAGTTTCGGTTATACGTGTATATTGTTTATGTATACTTTTTCCTTCCTTTTTCTTTCTTGTTCCTTTTCCTCTAGTTCTGAATTGCTTTGTCTGTATGTTTGTATTAAAATCAACAACCATAAAATCTTTAAAGAAAAGAAACACAGTCTCCTGCGCCAAAAAGGCCTTTTTCTGAGTAAAAGATTTGTGTGTGAATTTTGTACAAGGTTAAGTCCCACGTTGCGAATAGTCCTCAAAAATGATTTTTGAAGACTTCCTCACAGTGGGAAGAAAATTGCTAAAAAAATACTCGTTGTTTCCTTTGAGAAGAAACTTGGGCCATTTCTGCACTAGACCGTTATAGCGCTACGATTCCACTTTCAACATCCTACGGAATCCTGGGGTTTGCAGTTTCGGGAGGGGCCGAGCGGCCCCTCCCGAAACTGCAAACCCCAGGATTCCGTAGGATGTTGAAAGTGGAATCGTAGCGCTATAACGGTCTAGTGCGGAACTGGCCTCTGTGAAGAACTACATCTCTCCTCTTACCTCCAAGGTCTCCCCGGCCATCACCGTTGGAGTCCGGGAAGGAGGCAGGTGGCCAGTGGTAGAAGGAAGCCTTTTGCCACCAGGTGAGAGGTGGCTTTGGGCGTGGCATGGTCAGCAAGAGCACGACAGCCATGAGGAGCATGCAGGTAAAAAGCGCCCCCAGGAGGCCAAACAAGGCTTTGCGAAGCCCCACCCAGGGGACAGAGCCGGCCCGCCAGACCACTTCGTCCTGGCTCGGGTAGGTGCCGACGGGGGCTCCTTGGCCCAGCAACGGGAGACGCTCCCCCGGCCCCTGGGAGAGGATGGCGGTGCCTTCGACTTTGCCCATCCCTCAGTCCTTGGTGTGCCAGGCTGCAGTGGCGAGGGAGAGGAGACGGGGAAGAGAGCACAGCTCCCGGAGCTGAGTAAGTAATGCCCTGGAAAGAAAGGGAGGAAAAAGCAAAAAGCAAAAGGAAGATTGGAAGTCCCTTTGTCCTCTTCTTTTCTTGGATTTTTGTTCTGTTCTTTTTATTTTATAGTTGTCTCTCTTTTCCCTTTTTTCATCTCTGCAATTCTCAGTGTACTTTAAAGAGATTTTTAGTGAAAAAACTATTTTAAAAAGAAAGGAAGGAAGGAGGTAAGAAAAGACCAAAAGCATTCACACAGCAGTTTAGATCAGAGATTTTCTCACCAGTTTCCTACCTTGGGAAGGTTTGGAAACTGGCCCTGCATTTCCGATGGCCATCAGTATAGGCTTGCCTTAGTTAACCAAGTCAGTGTGCGTCCCTGGGCCTGACTTCGGAAGCCTTGGACAGGAAAGAAACGCATTCTGAACCTTCTGGTGGAGTCCACTTGGAAGCTTCTTCCAAAATGCATCCAGGGATGGCTCTTTTCTCCACCAGCCTCCGTTTTGATCATGATTACATTTTGGTGGCCAGCAGGCTCAGCAAGGGATTCCGGAGACAGCTGCTGTTTACCTTGCCCACGGTAGGTGGGCACCACTGGTGACAATAGGCTCAGCCAGGGTAGAATCCCACCCTTTCCCAGCTGATGCTCTTTGCCAGCCCTTGTACCACAGTAACTGCACCCCAGCTTTAGAATGTAGCCTTCCTGAGTGCAGAGACCTTACATGGAAAAACCCAAACAGTGGTCCAACAACACCTGGAGAGCTGCATAATTCCCATGCTGACTTTATCCCCTGAGCTCCTTGAGGGCAGAGACTTTACAAGGTAAAACACTTAGGCCATTTCCGCACTAGCCTGTTATAGCGCAATGATTCCACTTTCAACATCTTCTGGAATCCTGGGGTTTGCAGCCGGCCCCTCCCGAAACTGCAAACCCCAGGATTCCAGAGGATGTTGAAAGTGGAATCATCACGCTATAACAGGCTAGTGCGGAAGTGGCCTAAGAGCCATCCGACTACCTCTGTAGCGTCCAAAGTGCCCCGCCCAAAGTTAACCTGGCGGGCAGAGCTCTTTCAGGGTAAGACGCTGGAAGTGCAGCTCCTACCATGCCTTCCCATTTACCAGGGCTGATGGGAGCTGCAGTCCACCACCAGGAGAGAAAGCCGTAAGGCATCTGGATAGAAAGGGAAGAGCCAGAGTTTGGCGCAACGTGGTAATATTTTAATACACACACATATATATATCTCTGGTTTTCAAAGAACCGTCCCGGGGGCGCCGAGCGTTGTCTCTTCACCTCACGCTGAGCCAGGATCTCCTCGGGGGGAGGCCGCCGCCGCCTCCTCCTCCTCCTCCTCCTGCCCCGCCTCGGGCGCCGAGCAGGGTCCGCTCCAGGGCTTGCAGGGGCGAGAGGAGCTCGCGGGCGTCGGGGGTCTCGCCCTTCTCCCGGCGGAGGAGCTGCCGGAGGAGCTCCCGGTAGCTGGCCTCCCGCTGCTGCTGCAGCCGCCGCTCGCACTGCCGCTCCCACTCCAGCGCCGGCCGCAGCGCCTCCACGAAGCCGCGGTGCCCGCGCGTGGCCGCCTCCACGAACTGCCGCGTCTGGAGCAGGGCGCGCCGGCGCTGCGCCTCGGCCGCCCCGCGGGGGCCCAGCTCCCAGAGGGCCCGCCGCCCGCCGCCCCCGCCGGCGCCCCCGCCGCCGGCGCCGCCCTCCTCCTCCTCCCGGCCCGGGGGGCCCGCGCGGGGCCGGCTGGCGGGGGGCCCGCCCGCGGGGGGGGGCAGGGCCAGGCGGCGGGGCGGCGGCAGCGGGGGCGGCGACGGGGGGGGACGGAGCAGCGGGGGGAGGGCCGGGGCCCGGGAGGAGCGGGGGGCCGCCCCCGAGCCGGCCCAGCCGCCGGCGCCCAGCTCCGGGAAGCGCCTGGCCTTCATGGCGCGCCGCCGCGAGGAGGGGACGCGAGGCTCTGCCGGGGGGCGCGCGGAGGGGCTGCCCCGCGGGAGGCGCGCCGGTGGGTGTTGTGACGAGGACAATGGCCGCCCGGCGGCTCTCGGGTGACGACGGGGAAGGGCGGCGCGGGGGGCTGGCACCCTTTAAGGTCGCCGCGCCCGAGGGGCTTGCAGTCTAGCGCGGGAAGGGGAATGCCGCGGCCCTCTCCGGAGAGCGTTGGGACGTTCTTTTACCGGGGGAGGTCTCTGCCCCCAAGGAGCTTACAATCTAAAGCGGGAATGGGAATCCTGCTGCCCTCTCCAGACTTCGTTGGACTGTTGTTTTACCACGGGAGGGCTCTGCCCTCGAGGAGCTTACAGTCTAGAGTTGGAAGGGGAATCCTGCGGCCCTCTCCAAACGTAGTTGGACTGTGTTTTACCGTGGGAGGTCTCTGCCCTCAAAGCAGAAACCTTTTAACAGTTGTGGAGAAGAGGGGTTTCCAGCAGCTGTGGTTTCTTACCTGGTTGGCTGAGGAGTCCCACTTGCTGAAATACCCTCTTCTCCGTAACCCTTAAAAGGGCAAGGAGCTCTCTCCCATCTTCAGTCTGGGAACCCTAATTGAAGTCCTTCAAGTGTATCTAAAGGAAATTTTAGCAGGTGGGCGCTTGCCACACAACCAACAACACACAACATTTGCCAGAATTACACAGTGCAACCATGAAGATACAGGAGCTTGTTCCAGTTTTATCCTCGCAATCCAATAGAGTTAGGTTGCCAATCCAAATGGCCTTTATTCTCACTTGATAACGATAAGACACAGCACAAAGCAATGACAATGGCATCATGCTGTGTGTGTGTGTGTGTGTGTGTGTCTTTTAGTCATCTGTCAACTTATGGATACCCCATGGACTTCATAGGGTTTTCTTAGGCAAAGAATCCTCGTAGGTGGTTTTGCCGGTTCCTTCCTCTGAGATATAGCCTACAGCACCTGGACTTGTTGGTGGTCTCCCATCCAAGTTCTAACCAGGTCTGACCCTGCTTAGATGCCAAAATCAGATGGGGTCTGCTGCCTTCAGGGTAATCATTCTAGTACCTATGTAAGCATTTGCACCATCATGTGCCCAGACTGGTGAGAAATTCTCCTGCACAAACCCAGTGAGAATGAACTACTTATGAATCCCACCAAGTCTGCACTCCCTCTGCTGGCTCTGTTCCCATCCCGGCCTCTTTGCTTCTTCAACAATGAAGCTGGACATCCTAAAACGGTGCCTTTCAAAATACTTGTGAGAGTAGGCACTCTCTCCCTCGCCAGACAGTTTATGATCTTTTGCCTAAAGGCAGGAGAAGGTATCGGCAAAAGGCCACTTGCTTCCGTCACCACCCTTTCTTGCTCCCGGCCTCTCTGCGTGAAACCGTACACGTCAAAGAAGGCCCAGGGGAAATTCTTTCAAGGCCCTCAACATCACCTTTGCCCTTGTTCTGGTTCTTCTGTTCCTCACTATCTCTGCTCAAAAATATTTGCAATCAGTGATACTGCTGATAACCCTGACACTGGCCAGATGTTTTTTTTAGGAGGGGGGTATTTTTCCAGCTCCATCATTATCTTTTCAAGTGAGTCCTGGCACCTCCTGAGGGGTCCAAAGTAGGCCAGCCTCAATTTAGCCATCTTTGTTTCTAGGGAAAGTTCAGGTCTGTTTTGCTCTCGGAGCAATTCATTTGTCTCCTTGGAATTCGATGCTATCAATAGATTTCCATCCCCCCATCCGCTTTCTTCTCCCTCCAGCTTTCACATCCATGTTGCTCTTGTGTGCTTTCAAGTTGTTTCCAACTTATGCAGACCCTAAGGCAAACCTATGATGCGTTTTTCTGGGGCAGAGAGTGTGTAAGGCACCCGTGGTGGGTTTCCATGGCCGAACGGGGAAGGCTGGCGGTCACACCCGTGCATCCATAGAAATCAGAAACATTGGGGCATAGAGGAGCCTCACTCCTTTTCCAAAGCATACAGGTACATGGTTTTGTAAATTTTTAATTTGCTAGATAGTTTACCATGGCTGGAGTCCTGCTGGACGACGGAGAATATGTAAGCTAGAGTCATGCATTCAGAACTGCTTTGTATTCACGATCCCTGCACAGTCTCTAGTTTAGGGACTTCACAAGGACTGCAAAAGTCTCCAAAAAAATTCCTTGCTGAAAAGCAGCTGCTGCAAGCGATGGGGGTCCAATCCCCTTTCACCTGGGAAGCATCAATGTGATTTTCCTAACGCCTTGTGTGAGCATTCTCTGGCAGAAGCAGCATTTGCAACAAGAGCCCTTTTTCTGCCGGTTGTGCCAGAGATCGCTGTTGCGAAGGGGTGGGAATGTCTGCCCACTTCTTCTTGACTGATAGGGCAGTGGATCCCTGTTGATTCCAGCAAGCTGCTTACTGGTAAGTATGGTTTTGGTGGAGCTGGTGGGGGCCGTGCTGGAATTCATCACATAGCGACAATTGTTATGGTGCTACGTAGTACGCAACGGTCGTATAAGATTCAAGCAAGTGTTTTTAAGACGTTGAAATTGTTTTCATTGTTTTAAATTTGGAGTGGTGCCTAAGCTGTTTAAATGGCTTTCATTGATAAGACGCTCTGAGATTCCACAATATAGTGTGGGATATAGAATATTTTAATTAATTTTGCAGAGGGATGTGTGCGTAACCCCACAGACATCAGCCAGACTCTAGTGCACATAACTCTTTGGAGACAATCGCGTCCTGTTCCAAGGGGGCATCGCCAGGTCAAAATGCCGCCTTCCTGATGCATTCCTTGGATAGTCACTGAGGATGGGACAACAGAACTCTTTCCTCACTCCCTCCCCTCTGCAAACAGTGCTGAACAACAACCCACTTCAAAAAAATGTACAAGTAGCTATCCTGACCGCAAAAGCAAATCCTAAGTAGATTGTATGGTGATATTTTTATTAGGCCAACCAAACGGTGACAAATTATTTATGCTAGCCTCTGAAGCACACCGGCTTCTTCATCAGGCAAAAATGGTTTTAAAAAAATGCTGCAGGTGAGCTAAAATGACAATGTTAGAGTCACAGATCTGTAACTTGCTTTTTTTTCTTTTTGGCTGGAGGTATAAGCTGTTGAGCTGCACAGAGTGTTTCCCCAGGCAGATACTTGTGTTTCTTGCTTGAGGCAGGCTTATGGCTCTAACAGCATCACTTGCCTTTCCCTGGATGATTTTTTTTTTTTAAGTTGTTTGCCTGGCGAAGAAGCCAGTGGGCTTCAAAATAATTTTTGCATCTTCAGGTTGGCCTAAGAAAGATATCGCCAGTATGTGTACTTTGGATTATGAACCCAGTTCTATGCATTTTTACTCAGGAGTAATTCCTGCTTGTGTCAGCATAAGGTATCTTTTTAAAATCAGGTTGGCCGGAATCCAGTTGGGGACTTTACACCTTCGTAAGTGGACTTAATGTCTGTGGGGATTAGGATTGGGCAGCTCTGTAACGTCTTCCATATCCAGTAAGGAGCTGCTGTTACATTGCTACATAGAGGGGCTGGCAAAGGGACAGATGCTCAAATGGGACCAGTGCACAGCGGGGCAGATGAGCATTTGGGCCAACGTGCATCAAGACACTGGCTGGGCGGTAAACATGCACTTTGGGGGACTCTTTCTGGTGTTCTGTTGTAATTTACTAACAGGTTTTCTAGGACATTTTTAAAAGATTGGAAACCTTTTATGATCTTTTTGCACAAAAAAAAGGGGGGGAGGGGGGAGGGAGGGAGGGAGGACGGAAGGACGGGAATAGAGGGCAATCTTATCAAATCTACAGATGATACCTAATTAGGAGAGGTAGCTAACACCCCAGAGAACAGGATCAGAATTCAGAATGACCATTAACAGATTAGAGAGCTGGGCCAAAACTAACCAAATGAATTTCAACAGGGAGAAGTGTGAGGTACAACACTTGGGCAGAAAGAATGAAATGCACAGATACAAGATTCTGCAAAAATCTCAGGCTCCTGTTGCAAAGTACCTGAAAAATGTATCCCTCTCTCTTTGGCTTCTTACCTTGGTTTCTGATCAGGCTGCTGCCCGCAGAAGATCCATGGAGAAGAGAACGTCCAGGGACACAGGCTTGGGTTGGCGAGAGAGAAAGAGGAGGGTGGGGAGACCTGCCAGTGAGTGAAAAAGAAAGGTGTTGGATGCAGCCTGTCTTCATTCCCAACTTTTTGCACCAAGACGTGATGGGGGAAGGGGGAATTCCCGGGTCTTTGTGAACCATTAGCAGACCTGGGACAATATTGAGTCAGCAAAGCAAGCAGGAGGCAGGCACCTCCTCCTCACCCTGCCTTCCCTCTTAACTCTTTCCAGCTCTCAGAGGCACCTACGTATCTGAGGTAGGCTGAAGGAGACGGGGAAGAGCACCCAGCATGTTGCTCCAGGGCATGTGAGAGTCGTCTCTGCCCATGTGCAGAGTTGTTGTTCTATTCCTTTGTGTTGGTTCCACCTTATGGTGACATTATGGTGAGGTTTTTGTGGCAAGATTTACTTAGAGGAGGTTTGCCACCGTCTTCCTCAAAGTTTGAGAGTGTGACTTAACCAAGGTCCCCCAGAGGAATTCCTTAGATAAACTGGGGATTTATACCCTAGTCTGCCAGAGTCCTGATCCAAACGAATGGGTCCAAGAACCAATCAATCTTGAATGCTCCTCAGAAGCTAAAATAACTGAGCTGAGGCTATTGTCCTTCACCTGAAAAGACAATAAAACCAGGAAAAGTGGAAGGCAATAGGAAAAAACAAAGGCCACCTTACAGATTGGTTGATTCAGCCAAGGCTGTCCTGAGTTTGCAAGCAGAATTGTTAAGAACAAGGTCTCTCAGAGGTCTTTCTCATTCACAGGGTAAGCATAAATCAAAACCAGCTTGACAGCAAATGACAAAAAATCCAAAATGTGAATGTCCAACATCACTTATGTGCAAAAAGATCATGGCAGTCAAAATCCTGAGTTTTATCTTTGTGCTAATATCTCTGCTTCCAAAGGACTTGCTCTCAGCTGTCTGTAAAATTTAACAATTTAACACTGGATGATTGGAAAAGAAGGAAGAGGGAACTATTGCCTTTGTGCCTCAGGCAGCCAAATTCCTGGGGTTGGCCCTGTGGCACCCTATTGACACCCATTCCAAGGCTCAACGATCAGACCAAGCATGGGACAGATTTTATGTTGATGGAGGGATTGGCTCTGCTTGCTTTCTGAGGATTAGTGAGGGAAATCTTTTGACTGCAAAGCTGAACCATTTAGGGGAATCAACTCTTTGATGAATTTCCAGTCAAGACACCACATTTGCCTGTTGAAAGTCATCCCACTTTTGTTTGCTTTGTGTCCCTCGATTGCTAGCAATCCACTGCTGTTAGGTTGACAATACCTCTTTCAATTTTCCTCTGTACAAAATTTTTAATTGCGGTGATTGGATTTGTCTGCTACGTAAAAAGAATGATTCAAGACTTCATGGTTCTTTGTTTTCTTTCTCATAGTTTTGGGTGACTTATGTGTTCATCTTATGTTTTTGGAACAAATATGTAGAGGACAATGTCTCCTTCTTGCTCTCCCTCTCTGTTGAATTCCAGCTAGAACACGAATCAATGGATTCAAATGACAAGAAAGAGGTTCCACCTAAACATTAGGAAGAACTTCTTGACTGGAAGAGCTGTTTGAAGAGTGGAATGGGTTGCCTGCAGGAGTCTTAGATGTTCCATCTTTGGAAGTCTTTAAAAAGAGGTTGGAAGGGTATCTTTTGGGGACTGCTTTAGTTGTGTCTTCCCGCATGGCAGAATAGGGTTGGGCTGGATGGCCCTTGGGGTCCCTTCCAACTCTGAGATTCTACAATTCTACATTGCTGGGAAATGTGGGAGATACTAGAAGATTTCTGGAACAGAGTAATCAAATGGGAAAGGCAGAAGCTGAACAACAGCCAGTCCCATAACAAACCACCCAATAGGGTCTAGCAGAGAAAGAAAAAGAGATTGGAAGGGCATCTTTGGGGAGTGCTTTAGTTGTATATTCCTACATGAGAGAAGGTTGGACTAGATGGCCTTTGTGGTCTCTTCCAGCTCTTAAGATTTTAAAATTCTGATTGCTGGAACTATGACAAATAACGTGGGGGAAAGGACAAACCCCCTCTTGCCAGCCCTTTAATAATACATACGTAACCAGGAGTAAATTTAGAAACAGCGAGGGAGGGTTTAATCCAGGAGGACAACACAAGATTGACGTCGGCGCTGTGATTATCGCTTCATCACAAACAGCTGGTGCCGATGCCAGCAGCCCAAGAAGTAGCGGGATGCAAATCAGCCAGAAGCAAGAATTAAAAGGATTAAGGGGAGAAGGGGGAGTCCCTCCTGTCCGCAGCACCTTCGGCACAGCCTGTAAAACTCCATTCCCTTGAAGACGTTCCAAAGGTCAAGCGGTGAGTCTAGAATGTAGAGATTTTTTTTCCAGCGAGCCAGAAAATCACAAACCAAAGCAAGTCAGCAAGTTTGGTGTCAGCAAATCTGACACCAAAGACCGGACACCAAAGACTGGCTTGTTTAATTAAGAAACAATACCAAAGAGTAGTCGGAATCACCCAGGCGGTAGCATTTCCAGTTTTGATGCATGGTTGTGAAAGCTGGACAGAGAAGAAGCGGCAAGAAGAAAAATCAATGCATTTGAGATGTAATGCTGCTTTGCTCAGATTCTGCTTCTTCTGTAAATTTTAACCATAGATCTTCTTGTGTGATCTCACCATGTCTGCCCTCAATGGCACCTTTTTTTCTCCTCCGCCTCCCCCTTCAACGTGCTAATCCTTGTAAACAAATGTTCATTAAGGGAGAAAACAGAAAGCATTTTTTAATTATCCTCAGGGATGTCTCCAAGGGCATTTTACGTACCGCGTACCTAATCAGTCAATGAAGTGGTAATTTCCAAACCAGAAGGGTGACAAATGAAAACAAACAAGGAAATGGAGATAACCAGCACAGGGCTGTGCAAATTAAATGCAATTAGATGCGCAAAAACTAAGAGTCACCAATCTCATCATCGGCATGGCCGTGGAATTTAGATGTGGAACTCAACAGAGTTGGAGTGAAAAGACGACACACGTGAAAAGGACCAACATCAAGCTCAAATACATCTTGGTGTTTCAAACTCTTGTCTAAGGATGTTCCAGAATCTTAAATATCAAGATATTAATGCAAAGAGCTGTGCAGAGAATCACAGTAATTTCAGACTGTATTGATGTTACATTTCAAAAATAATGTCACCAATAAAAGTGAATTACTTTTGGGGTGTAATGGTACCTAGTTGAATTCAAAAGTTACTTTTAGAGGATATTCTTAGGCGTTTTGGAAACAGTTTTGCAAGTTTCATGCCATCCTCTTTTTAGTCCTAAGATATTTTCTCTAAAAAAAAAACTTAACAGAAAGCAATAGAAAAATAATTAGTTAGTCTGGTTTGCCTTTGCCCAAGGTCCATGGTAGAGCAGGGATTCGAATTTAAACCACTACACCACACTGGCTGTCATAATTCTTTATTACTTGATTATAATATCCAAGAAGTTAACTGGTTTGTCGACAAGAAGGTAAAACGGCGTGGTCTACTCAGAAACAATCAACCCTGCACCATTGCAACATGATCCGAGTATTGGGTGTCCCTCTCCATCTACCTACTTTTCTGCCTCAGAGGGAAGGAGGAGAATGAGCTGGAATATTCCCCCATGACCTTCCAGCTTGCTAAATTTTCCCAGAAATTCCGGCAGATTTCCTTCCACTTCCTGGGCCCTCCCAGGGGAGAAGACCTGTGCTTGAGCTGTCCATCTGGCACGGCACAATTCAGTTCGAGTCAGCATTCGCACTGGGGGTCTGAAATTAAAACAACAAAGAAAGACTTCAGTGCAGTGAGGGGACCAAAAACACTATGGCCATTTCCGCACAAGACAGTTATAGCGCTATTATCCCACTTTCAACATCCTGTGGAATCCTGGGGTTTGCAGTTTTGGGAGGGGCCGGCTGGCAGACTTCCGAATCAGGCCATCTAACGGACATTCTTAATCAGAGAGAACAGGCAATGCTGGGAGTCTTTTACCGGTAACTGTTGCTCTTCACGGCTCTGTTTCAAGCGCTCATAGGCGTCAATGATCACAGCTCTTCTGCAAAGGGGGAAAAATAAAAATTCTCAGGCGGGGGGATGGAATCATATAATCATAGAAAGGTAGAGTTGGAAGAGACCCCAGGGCCACCCAGTCCAACCCCCTGCCATGCAGGAACACCCATCAAAGCATTCCCAACAGATGGCCATCCAGCCTCTGCTTAGAAACCTCCAAAGAAGGCGACTCCACCACACTCCATGGAGGCAGCGTATCCCACTGCGGGACAGCCCTGACCGTCAGGAAGTTCTTCCTGAAGTTCAAGTGGAATCTCCTTTCCTGCAGCTTGAATCCATTGCTCCTTGTCCTGGTCTCTGGAGCAGCAGAAAACAAGCCCACTCCCTCCTCTACATGGCATCCCTTCAAATATTTAAACATAGCTATCATGTCCCCTCTTAACCTTCTCTTCTGCAGACTAAACATCCCCAGCTCTCTAAGTCTATCCTCATAGGGCTTCATGGCTTCCTGGCCCCTCACCATTTTGGCTGCCCTCCTCCGGACTTGCTCCAGCTTGACCATGTCCTTCTTGAATTGGGGTGCCCAGAACTCAAGATGAGGTCTAACCAAAGCAGAGTAGAGTGGTACCAGTACCTCCCTCGATCTAGACACCATACTCCTATTGATGCAGCCGAGAATTGCATTGGCTTTCTTGGCTGCTGCATGACACTGCTGACTCATGTTCAGCTTGTGGTCTATTAAGACTCCTAGATCCCTTTCACACGTACTGCCATCCAGCAGCTTGAATCCATTGCTCCTTGTCCTGGTCTCTGGAGCAGTGGAAAACAAGCTTGCTCCATTTCTAACATGACATCCCTTCCAATATTTAAACATGGCTATCATGTCCCCTCTTAACCTTCTCTTCTGCAGACTAAACATCACCAGCTCCCTAAGTCTATCCTCATAGGGCCTCATGGCTTCCAGGCCCCTCACCATTTTGGTCGCCCGCCTCCGGACCTGCTCCAGCTTGACCAGGTCCTTCTTGAATTGGGGTGCCCAGAACTGGACACAGTATTCCAGATGAGGTCTAACCAAAGCAGAGTAGAGTGGTACCAGTACCTCCCTCGATATAGGAGAGTCCTATATGTTTGGGATGCAGGACCAGTCCCAGGGAAGAAGAGGGAGGGGGTTCATCCTTACTTGCTAGCCAGGCCTCCTCCGGGGGGAAGGCCAGGGTTTTCCTCAGTGGCCAGGCACCGGAAGACCCCCACCAGACTGGGCCCCTCCTCTTGCTGCAGCAGTTCACCATAGAGGGCTAGGACCATAATCATATAATCACAGTTATAATCATGGTGGAGCCTGGCTCTAGCCCGTCTCTCATTTCACCCCCTAGCTGCCTCCTCCCTTTGACCATTTGCCTTCTTGGGAAGTCCCACTTATTTAACCCAGTGGTGTTGTCTCTCTATAGCACATTGTCCAAGAGCTGAGTTCGAGTGATGAGGGAAGCAACGCATTCTGCAAGAGAGCTCAGCCTTGGTTTTCTCTCTATCCGTTCGTGCACCTTGCAGAGCCTGAGCTGCAATACCAAGTCCTCTCCAGCTTTGCAAGTGAACTCAGACGATGTTTGCTTTCCACTCCAAGCTCAGTCTGTCAGCAGCTCAGAGCTCAAGAACTAAATTGAAACCCAATCCAACCACCACCTTCTTGTCCGACATCTCTTCCCTGTTCATTTATCCTCCTTCTAGCCCTCAAGATCTTGCCTGGTTCCCCTACACTGGCCCTGCTACACTCAGTGTATATCCACTGCACAATTAAAGCAGTTTTGTACCACTTTAACTGCCATGAACCATTCTTGTGGAATTTGCAGTTTGTGGGGACACAAAGAATTCTTCACCAGAGAGCTCTAGTACCTGTCTGCCAAGAGCTCTAAGTACCTGACCAGACTACAGATTGCAGGATTCTATAGCACAGAACCACGAAAGGTAACGAGTTATGAATTATGCTCATCTGCACTGGCCATACTATATCAGTCTAGTTCTACTTTAACCACCATGGCTCCCTCATATGGAATCCTGGGGTTTGTATTTTAGTGGGAGTATTGAAGCCATAGATCTATCTAGCAGACAATGCTTAGTCCTTCCAAGGGCTGCAGATACCAGAATTCCATAGGATGGGGCCATAAAGGTTAAAGTGAAATCAGACTAATATAACTTGTGAAGTGCAGACACACTCGCTAGTTGCTCCTACAGTCAAAGAGGTCTCTAGTTCTGCCCCTGAGAAGTGGAGATGCCTGAAATGTACCCACCTGCCACTCTCTTCTCCAGGTGCGCATCCAACTCACACTCCTTTTGCAAGGCCTCCTGGGAAACGATCGGGGCAGCTGGGAAACAGACCACAATGCAAGTCATGTTGTCTCGGCTTCCCTGCAGGAGAACGCGGAATCAGCCATCCGTAGGATTTTATGATTATCCTCTCCTCTGCCCCCCCGCCCACTACTCCAAATCTTCCTCATTGGAAATGCTGCTTTTACAGTGTTTTTGTTTTACAGTTCCTACTAGAAAGTGCTCAGGTGGGAAGTTTAATTAAACAATAAGAGTCATGTGCATCCGTGTGAAGAAGGAAGGAATCCTTAATTAAACAATTATCATGTTGCAACTGTACGAATACCAAATCAGTCATTCAAAGCTACAGTCCTATACATGCAACTTACCTAGGAGTAAGTCCTGTTGAACTCAACAGGACTTGCTTCTGAACAGGATTGAGTTCTTAAGAATAATCCAGGCATGTTTGTACTTATCTCCAGGAGAGCAGAGCATGGGAAATAGATTATTGCAATTGTCTTTGGACTATGGCTCCCAGAATCCGCTATGATCATTGGAGTTATAGTCCCAACCAAAGTAAACTTCCTGAACTCCAAGGTAAACTTTCTAAACTCCATAGCAATGCCCATGCCAGCTTTCTTCGCCACCTTTCACCCACCACTGGGTGCATCAATTTAAAACAGCCTGTTCCCAAAGCCGAAGGTTTACAATCTGTCCAGATTTTGCAGAAGAATGTTTACAATGCCACGTTTGGTCTTAACATAATGCTTGGGATTTGCAATTTAGGGAGAAGTATTTAAAATTCTCAGCAAGAGAGCTTCCCAAATTGCAAACCCCAGAATTCCATAGGATACAACTATGGCAATTAAGGTGGAATTGTACTATTATGATTGTGTAGTGTTGAAGGGGCCCTTGATGTTTACAGTACTGTTGGATGAATATACTCCAAGCAATGATGGTGGATGCTTCATGATACCACCAGAAGCTTTCTTTCAGTCTCATATTTTGACCCAGAAATCTCTCTACCTGGGATGCTTCTGATATGGCAACCCTACCTCCCCTTTGGAATTTGCAAATTCCACAGCCATTGGGAGAGAACAACCTACCTTGTAAAGACAGGCATCCAACACACACTCACACGCATCCTGAGGGTTGCCAGTGAGGCGGAGGCGCGAGCGCACAAAAGCACAAAGCCCGGTGTTATCAAAGGTGTCCCAGACTCCATCGCAAGCCAACACCAAGAATTCATCTTCCGCCGGGCAACGGGCCAAATGTTCAACCTCCGGCTCAGGGGAGACCAGCTGCTGAGTCGGACTGCACCAGGCCACAGCCTTGTAGTCAAAATCACCCAAGGCACGCGAGACGGCCAGGGAGCCATTGACTCGCTGCAGCGTCACGGTGCCGCCGGCATTTTCAATCCGCTCCCGTTCCCTTGGCTTGCTGGGCTTGTGGTCGTCAGTGTAGAAGGCAACAGTGGCCGAGCGGCAGAGAAGAGCCCGGGAGTCACCCAGGTTGATGAAGTAGAAATTCCGGGGAGACACAAGCACAGCGATGGCGGTCGAACCAGCCCGTTCCCATGCTTCCGCCTTCGACAGGCCCTGCATGCGCTGGTCGATGGCCAAGAAGGCCTCCCGGATGGCCTCCTTCACTGCCTCTGGGTCTTCCTCCTCTTCTTGGCTCGGTAAGGCCTTGGTGGCCAGGACGTGCTCCAGCAAGTGTTGGGCGCAGAACTGGGCTACTCTGCTGCCCGCATGCCCATCATACACAGCAAAGAAAGCCCACTTGGCTAGTGGTTCAGGCAGCTGAGGCTGGATGGCGTGAGCATCCTCCATCTGAGCCCGCCAGCCCTGCATGGAGCCCAGGCCGTACCTTAAGCCCCCAGCCTCTCCTTGCTCCAGAAGCTTCTCTGTCCGCGGCGCCGTCAAGAAGGCGCTGGGGGCTTCTTCCTTCTCCTGCCGTTCTTCCTTCTCTTCCTCCTCCCTTTCTTCTGTCTTGAAGATCCACGACACCATCCGCTCAGCTTCCGACACCACCAGCCTCATAAAGCTGGCCATCCCTGGGCAAAATATTTTCCCAAATTGTGGAGAGGCTGGCTCTTTGGAGCCGCCTCTTGGAATCCCGGGAGAAAGACGGGTGAAAGCTCCACTTTGTAGGGTGGGGGACTCAACTGTGCCCACTCCTTGGCATTTTGGGAGTCCCCCTGCATGCACACACAAGTTCTCCTGGGTACCCCCTTGTCCTGGTTTGCCGGAGGTTCTTACCCAGAATCCTTTGCCAGGATGTTGCGCAATCAGGTAGCCGATATCTCTGAGCTTTATGGCTACGGTCGCAGACTTGGGGTTTTGAAGCTTGAAGGAAAGCTGTGACTCACCCACCGAGGAGAGCTGTTTAATCTGGCAGTTTGGCTCACCTGGGGGTTGCCCACTAGCCTTCTCTGCTAGCCTGGTGGTATCGAACACTCACCCTCCCTCTTTGGCCTGGCCATGCATCCTTTCTTCCAAGGAGCATCAACTTGAGGTCCTGCATGTTCCTTTGCGCCCAAACAGTCTGCATCTTCTCCAGGCCATCATGAGGCTCTCTGCATCCTTCCGCGCCCAGGCATCTGCCCCCATCAACCTCCGGAAAGCAGTTTCTGATTGGCGCTGCCCACTCTCCCGTGGTAATCTCTTCATCCTCCAGCTAAATATGGGGTTTTAAACCGCTCTAATCCCCGTGTGCCTTTAGGTGGACTCTCTAGCCTGTTGCAAAACCCACTCCGTGGCCTAACCTCTTTGGGTCACTACCAGCCCCCCCACTTCCCCCTTGTAACAAAAAGCAACAAGGGCTGGTAACACCCAACCGAAGGGATGGAGAGAAGAGGCAAAGTCTCAGGGTGTTGAAAAAGGCGATTTTATTCATCCAATTAGCCCAATGAGTTTCAGCCTCCTGATATTTAACGACCTTCTTCAGGGGCTGATAGAAGATAAAAGAAATAAACCGTTCCTAAATAACAAAAATTATGAGAGAAGACAAGTTACAACTTGCCACATAAATTATGTATACATAGGCTCAGAAAAGACTCTTTTTCAAACCTCTGCAGGCAGTTTTAAAGTTGCATTGTAAGCAACATTTTGTTTTTGTGTAAGTTTATCAGGGTTAACAGGTGTTTTAGAACTGAGACATGTTACTTGTATTTGCCTGTAAGATACACCTACACATAACTGATGTTGCAAATTGTAACTTGTCTCCTCTCATAATTTTTGTTACTCATGTATTGCCCCTTTTCTTTCTTTTATCTTTTAGCAGCATTTCAACTGTCCTGATTCCATTTTATGGGGTCCTGGGATTCATAATTTGGCAAAGGACTTGGAATTCTCTGCTAAGCCCTCCACCAAACTACAAATCACAGGATTCTGTAGGAGAAGAACCATATCAGTTAAAGTGTTTTCCAACAGCTATGATTGGACAGGGTAGAAGAACCCCCAACTCTCCAAGTGAGCAGATGTGTCTCTGAACGAGGGGTGCTGGAGAAGACAAATACTTGATCTTATTCAGGGTAGTGACTTCAAAGCCAAATGTTGCTTGCGTGTGCGTCTTCAAGACATTTCCAACTTATGGCAGCCCTGAGGCAAACCTATCACAGAGTTTTCTTGGCAGGATTTCCTTAGAGGAGGTTTGCCTTTGAGGCTGAGAGAGTGTGACTTGCCCAAGGTCACCCTGATGGCTGAGTGGGGATCGGAACCCTGGTCTCCAGAATGATCGTCCAACACTCAAACCACTACACCGCATTGGCTCTTTATCCAGGTTTAAATGGAAATCACCAGCATCCAGTGGAGGGGTTGAACCCTATCGTGAACCGTGTGTGTGTGTTTGTGTGTTGTGTGGAAGGGCCCCAGGCCTGGGGCCCTTCCACACAACACATTTGTACCACTGTGATCTCACTATTAACTGCCCCCGTGCCATCCGGTGCAGGCCCAACAGCTCTCTAGCCGAGAATTCCAAACACCTCTCCCTAAACTGCAGAGATCCGCAGGATGTTGCCATGGCAGCCCAAGTGGAACCATAGCGGTACAAGGGTGTGTACTGCGGAAGGGGCCCCCGCCCCGGCTTCCCCGCCGAGGAGCGGTTTTCCCCTCTCGACTTGAGAGGCGCTCTCCGCGGTGCTGAAGGAGAAGCCCCCCGATCCCGAGCGGGCTTCAGCACCCGGGACAGCTCCCCACTGAAACCCGGAGCGGATTTCCAGGCTCCGCCTGCGGGGAAGCCGGCAGCCGCTCCTCCCGCTTCCTCCCCACCCCTCCCCTCCCCAGTGGGTGGTCCCTCACTCTGCTTTGCAGGGGGAGGAGGGGCGGGGCCTGGACGCGTGACGGACAGCCCCCAGTCCCGCCTCCCTCCCTCCCTCCCTCCTCTCCCCCTCCGCGACCCCCTCCTTTCCCGGCCACACCCTGCGCTCCCCACCCCACCCAGAGGCCCTCCCTCCTCTTCCTCTTCCTCCCTCCTAGGTGGGCACCCTCCTCTCCATCCCCCCGCCGTCTCCCTCCATCCTTTCCGCCCCCCCCCCCGCAACACCGCTTTTGTCTGCCGCATCCCCGCCTCCTCCGCTCCTCTTTGTCTGCTGCCCGCAGCCCCTTCCCCTCCGGAGAGGCCCGGGACCCTCCTCGCCCACCCCCGCGCCCTCCCGCCCGGCCTGCTTCTCCCTCCCGGGCGGTGGCGAAGGGGGGGCGCCGCCGCCGCCGCCGCCTCTGGGCCGCCATGGGGCCGCCGGGGGAGAGATGAGCCTGGGGCGGCGGCGGCGGAGGCGGCGGCGGCGGCCGGGGAGGAAGGCGGCGAGGGCACCGCGGCCCCTGGGCACCCGGGGGGCGTCCCGCATGGACCTCGAGGCGGCCGGCTGCTGGGGCGATGGGGCAGGTCCTAGCATTCGCCCACTGCAGTAGGTATCCGGCGGGGGGGAGGGAGGGGGAGGGAGGGGGTCCCGGGTGGGGTGGGGAGAGGGCTCGGGTACCCCCCAACCCTTGATCTGGGGTTCCCTTCGCTGAGGCGCCCCTTTCAGACCTGCCGGCCAAAGGGAACAGCACGCCTGAACGGGCCCTTGCAGCGAAATGGCTTTACAAGCAGGGAGGGGGGTGGTTGGATGGTGTCCCAAGGCAGGAGGAAAGGTGGGGAGGGGGACTTTCACCCCCTCCTGGTGGGCCCGGACGGAAAAAGTGGCCGACACAGTGCGTGCCTGACCCAAAACTTTACCCAACCCTCTTCTTTTTGTCTCCCCACTGCACGCCTAAGGTTGGGCCTCCACAGCTTTGTGTATAAACCAGAGAGAACCAGAGCCTCTCCCTCCCACTCCATATGTGTGGAGTTGTGAAAGCCTAGTGCTGAAGGACAAACACCTTTGCCATATGCACTTTGTCCATGCTCAGAGAGGGGTGCTTTTTTTTTTTTAGGGGCTTTACAGGTATTCCAAGTTTGGACCCCTAAAGCCCCACAACCACTGCAGCTTCTGGGGCTAAGCACATCTCCAAATCAGCCCCTCTTAATGTTTCACAGCCTCTCCTGAGTTTAAACAAAATAGAAAGGGCTTGAAAAGAGGAGGAAATGTCCTGTCATTCAAGGGTACATAGCGGACTCTTTTTGCAATCCGTGCATCAGTACGGAGGTCATCTCCTGGGATTTTTTGGTGGGAAGTCTAAAGAACAAGGCCATGGAAAGGAATCTCCCTGCTTAAGGCTGTAATTCTACAGTTCAGGGTTCAAACATGTAAGATCTACTAAGACTTAGGTTTGGCTCAGTGTGCAGAGGATTCCACCGTAAGATAGCAAGAGTGGCATGCAAGCGATAAGAATGATGCTTGCAGAAGAGTTTTATGACAAAGCTGGAGTAAGGTGTGGTCATTCTCCCAGAACCAGCCTTCTCAATCTCGCTTGGCCATAACTCAGCAGCAGTTCAGGCCATCAGCTTTCCACGGGCTGACAGAGAGGCTTAGGCAGGAGCCAAAATTTCAAGCCAAGCCACCTACCCCCACCCTAAAAATATCAAGGAGGATTCATTCAGTTTTCACTTCTGAAGTGATCCAGATTTGTGGCTCTAGCTTTACTGGTTTCCTTCCATGGCATGCTTTTTTTTTTTTTAACCATCATTCCCTCTCTCAGGAACAAGCCAGTGGGATTCAAAATCTAGCCAGGTCTTGGTCAGCCTGGTGAAGATATCACACATCTCTTTCAGGAAAGAGATGTTGAATCACACCAGCAGATCACAGAATCGTAGAGTTGGAAGAGACCCCCAAGGGCAATCCTGCCCAACCCCATTCTGCCATGCCGGAAGACACGATCAGAGCACTCCCAGTAGATGGCCATCCAGCTCTGCTTATAAATCTCCGGAGAGGGAGACTCCACCACACTCCCAGGCCGCAGCTTCTTCCACTCTTGAACCGCTCTTACCATCAGGAAGTCCTTCCTGGCGTTGAGGTGGAATCTCTTTTCCTGTAGCTTGAAGCCATTGCTTCACAGTGTCCTAGTTTGTGGAACAGCAGAAAACAAGCTTGCTTCCTCTTCCGTATGACATCCCTTCAGATATTTCAACATGGCTAGTGTGTCCTCAATGAAACAACAGATTATAGACAAGAAGGAGAAGTGAGCTGTTGGGATGAGGCCCAAGACTGCTCTCCTCTAGACTTATAATTCAGTTTGTACTGTAGTCTAATGCAAAGAAATGTAATCTGCAGTCAGAATCCCATCTTCACCCTTTCGATGCCCACTAGTGCATAAGTGTGACATTAAATAGCACGGAGGTGGCTCCCAGGGACTCCAAACTATTGCTAAATCTATAGTACAGCCCCCCCCTTTGGGATTTTTTTTCTTTTTGGCTGCTGGCAGGGAGACGAGTGAAATGCATGAGAACCATAGTTTACTGTTTACCGGCTGTGGCACAGCTCCAGGTGGTGCATTAAATGCTCCCATGCTTTCTTCCATATGCCCTCACTTGTGGGAAGGGAGACCACACATTTCCTGGATGAGTTGCAGATGGGAAACTGTGCACTCAGGCTAAGGGCATCTAGGACTTGGAAATGTTCATTTCTGGATGACGACTCCCAGCGTTCCCCAGCTGCCAGAATACCCTCCAATTGTCCCAATTTGCCAGGGACAGTCAGATTAATCTTCTGTCATCCCAGTTTCTCTGCTACTTTTACAATGTCCCAGTTTCTCTTTCCTCCTCCCACATTCCCTTTTTTTCTTCAGTTTATGCTATTTACTGCAAACTGAGGCCATTTCCGCACTAGACTGTTATAGTGCCATTATTCTACTTTCAACATCCTATGGAATCCTGGGGTTTGCAGTTTAGGGAGGGGCCACGCCTGGCCCCTCCCTAAACTGCAAACCCCAGGATTCCATAGGATGTTGAAAGTGGAATAATCGCATTATAACAGTCTAGTGTGGAAATGGCCCGAGTTCAAAGTGCAAAAGTACTTTGTACCCCATTAATTCAGCAGAGGGGAGAGGAGAGAAAGGGGTGGAATCTTCCCTTTCCCTGCGGATGGGGGCAAAAGCCAACTGCAGCGGCCTCTCCCAGCTTGTGTGTTCTTCCTCACTCATAACTTTTGCTCTCTTGAACATACTCTGATGTTGCCTGGCCAAATTTTTATCAGTTTTCATCTGTGAAATGCTGGAAAGTTTATGTAGCCGTGAGTCCTAAAGCCTTTTCTCCGCTTCTTTCAGAAGAATCTCCTTCAACTGCCTCCACCACACCGGACTCTACAGATGGTGAGTAGAAGCTGTGCCTGGCACAAACAGGTAGCAAAAGTCGAAAACCTGCTAGGGGGTCCAGACCAGAACTTTTTCGAAAAAGAAGATAATCTTTTGGACTACCACTCACTGACTCCCATGCTGACTGGGGGATTCTGGGACTTTCAGTCCCCAGAAGTAAATTATATGCAGTAGAAATAAAAAGCTGGATAGATAGAAAGATAGATCTAGATCTGGTATATATGGCATGTGATTTATTTATATATACATGTGCGTATGTGTGTTGGGGGGTATGGAAAGGCAGGTTTCTTAATGAGGGTGTTCTTTTGCAGTCATTGTTATGTTTTAAATGCTTTCAGACTGCTTTACTTTAATGCTGTTATATGAGGAGACTTTGTTTAATTGGTCTTTAATTTTAATTTTTATTTTTTTTGCTAATATGATTGCTTTTTCACTATTTTTCTCCCTTTAATCTATATTGTGAGTTATATCTCGAGTCCTCTATTGGGAAAAGGGCAGGACGGTTAGTCAGTTCATTAATATGCTCACAGGAGTGTTCATCTGAGCTGAGCTTGGAAACAGTACTGGCAGGAGGATGGCAGCTCCCCAAATCCCCCAGCCTGCATGACCATTGGGGATTCTGGGACTTGTCATCCCTCAAAGGACCATTTCTGAGCTCTCCTGAGTTCCCTCAGAGTGGAAATGGGTGGGAGTTGATTGTTTCCGGGGGGAGACTTTTGGTACATTCGCCTCTTCCGCAAGTCCTGACTGTTGCTCCGTTTTGCCTCAGGCGGCAACGATGAGTCCGACTTCCCCGAGCTGCAGACGGCGCGGGAATTCTCTGAGGATGAGGACGAGGAGGCTTCGGTGGAATGGGGGACGCCACGGGAATTGACTTTTTCCTACATCACCATTGCGGCCCCCAACAGCAGCAGCAGCAGCCCACCGCCCTTGGGCGACCACGCCCCTCGGGGCCGGCGTGACTCCCAGACCCGGCGGGCACGGGCCCCGCTGCCACGCACGGAGACTTGTGAGACTTTTGTGCCGGCTCTGGGGGACAGTTTGGAGAACATTCCCAGCCTTTGCCCGTCCCCTGAAGGCGAGGGGGTGCCGCCCCCGGGCAGCTGCCACGAACTGGACTCCTTCTCGGGCTGGGACGCCCACGCAGGGATGCCCGTCGACGAATTGGACGTAGCGGAAGGAGAGGGGCAGGCTGGGTTGTCTCCACCTCACAGCCCTGTTGTGCGGGCCAGTGAAGAGGAACGGAGCAGCAGCAGCAACAGCAGCGACTCATCCTCAGGTACTGGTAGGGGAGAGGCTTGGGGATGTTCCTTTTCTGGACTACAGCTCCCACAATCCCCCAGCTGGCATGGCCACTGTATGAGAACAAGGTAGATGGAAGAGAAAAAATAAGTCAGTGCATATCCAACGGTGTTTCACAAATGAAAACTAGAACATGTGTGGCCAAAAGTTATAAATGAGTCCCAAGTTAGGAAAGGCAGCAGCAGTTTGCTTTTGCCTGAGACTACAGGGAAGGGCAAGATTACGCCCCACCCTCCTTCCTCAGGGTGATTAAGTACAAACGACTTTTGCACTTTGAACTCACTTTGCAGCCACTGAAATAAACTGAGGACAAAGGAGGAAAGTGAGAGGAAGAGAAAGAAATTGGGACATTTTAATAGGAGCTAAACAAGTAGAATGGCAAAGATTACTAGGGTGTTGTCCCTGTCAAATCAGGACAGTTGGAGGGGATTTTGTGGCTATTACTGCATGGTAGTCAAGTCTGCAACAAAATGTTGCAGTGCAGAGTGGGTCAGTTCAGAGTTCATGGCAGCCAGTCTGCTATGCTGTATTTTAAGGCACCCCATTCCATTCTCTGTCTCACTAGCCTCCAGTATTCCAAGCTTTGGACAAAAGCCTTTGACTTCTGTTTCTTTGGAAAACACTCCTGACATCTCACTTGGCTTGTTTAAAAAAGCCAAGAGAAAAGACGGAATCCTTACCAGGGTGTGCAGAACTGAAATTCATAAGATGCTGGGATTTAGGGTGTTCCCGTCACAGATTAAATGCCAACTTTTTTTTCACGTAAAGGGGAAAAGATATCAAGAAAGTTCACCTTCACAATATAGGAGGCAGAGATGTTTCTAGCGGAACAATTTGTCCAAATTTGTCCAGACTTAATATTTAACGTGTCTGTGTCCAGCAGGCTCAAGAATGCTGGCTGGGGATGATGGTGGTTGTAGTCCAATGCATCTGAGAGTCAACAAATTGAGAAGACTGCTCTCCATTGTGATGATATTTCACAGAGATTAGTTTGGACAATATAGCCACAACCTGAGTAGTTATGGTCAGTGGTGGGTTTGACCACTGTGGAATGCAGTCAGTGGGGGTTAATTCTATGAAAACGCTCCTGTTTGGTGAACCCCAGAATCTCAGGTAATGGAAATGCATAGCAGATGAGAAGGAACACATACCCCATTGCACCATATACAAATATAATGAAATTTATATAGACCATTCCTACCAAGCCAGGACCGTTGGAGGGTATGGGGAACGGAGATACTGTGATCCCACATTAATGCAGCCACAGCAACAGCCAGACAATCAGTTGTGACCTTGAACGTGTGGGGTTGTCAACTCTGCCACAGATACTTCCCTGGGGGACCTCCCGCCACCGGAGGCCTTAGTGTCCGAGCAGGAAGAGGAAGCATCTTGTGCTGAGCCCATCCGACCCCAAGCACTGACCTCACCGCTGGAGTTTGGCCACCACCTGCTCCTGGAGGAAGAGATGGAGGTGGCACACGAGGAGGAGGAGGAGGAGGAGGGAGAAGAGGAAGGGTTTGGCTGGGAGGAGCCAATCACAGAACAGCATCCAGCTGAGCCAGACCAATCAGGGAGCCCGCTGGAAATATACATCATAGGTAAGTAGATGGCAGAGGTGTGCATCTGTGTGTGAGCGTGTGTGCACTAGACTGTTATAGTGCTATTATTCCACTGTCAACATCCTATGGAATCCGGGGGTTTGCAGTTTAGGGAGGGGCCTTGGAGGATGGCCTTTGAGGCCCCTCCCTAAACTGCAAACCCCAGGATTCCATAGGATGTTGAAAGAGGAATAATAGCACTATAACAGTCTAGTGCAAGAAATGGCCTTAGTTTCCAAACAAATGAATTAAGTTTTGCATCCCAGGAAAAAAGATAGAAGAGGAGTTCCAAATGGTGCTAATGGGTTACTACTAACACTCCTGACCTGATCTTGCCCTTGAAGGATGTTTATATCAGGGCAAAGCTACAACTGTGTCCCTGCTGTGGCTTCCCAAAGTGGTATCAAGCTATATTTATGCAGTGTGAACACAGTTAGTTATAGCTCCATCCTACGGAATCCTGGGATGTTTAGTTTCATAAGGTATTTAAAATTCTCCCCTGAATTACAGCATGGGAACTCTCTGGCAGAAAGACATCTAAGAACCTCACAAGCTGGCTGGGAGATTCTGGGAATTGTAGTCCCAAAAGTGATAGCTAGATAGCTAGATAGCTAGATAGCTAGATAGCTAAATAGACGGACGGACGGACGGACGGACGGACAGATAGATAGATGTTTCAAAGGTCAGTCTCCTGTTTCTTGGCCCATACTAAAAGAACTTCAAAGCTGAATGAAGGGATTCTGTAGTCCAAAAAAGTAACTTTTTGAGGGCTTGTCTCAGCCTAGTCTGTCTTGGCCCAGCTTCAGCATGGAGTGGTACTGGCCGTACCCTCCTGCTTTTCTGATTTTTCGGGGAGAGTGCTGATTAATCTTCTGCCATCTCACTTTTTCAGCTGCTTTCAAAATGTCCTGGTTTCTCTCTCCTCCTGCTTTGCCTCTTTGTTCTCAGCTTATTTCCATTGCTGCAAACTAAGTTCAGAGGGCAAAAGTAGTTTTTACTGAATTAAATAAGGGAGAGGAGAGGGGAGGAAGAGGCAAAGGGCTGTCTTTCCCAGTTGGCTCAGGCAAAGACAAACTTCTGCAGCCTCTCCTAGCTGGTCTATCCTTCCTCCTTAACAGCTTTTGCATTCTTGACCCTCCTCTGATGTTCCTTGCCCGCGTGTGTCCCAGTTTTCATCTGTGAAATGTCATCTGTCATGGCTTTGTGCTTGGAGCTCTCTCCCTGACAGATTTCTAAGGGCCTCTCACAAAACTACAGAGCCCAGGGTTCTGTAGGACGGAGGCGCAGGAGTTAAGGCGCCTTCGAAGCACTGTAATTGTGCAGTCCAGATATATCCCTGGACTGGAAGAGGCGTGACCCGGCTTCGAGGCTTTTCTGACATTCCCCGCACGATTCAGTTTCATCGCACGGGGGCCGATCCGGGCCTGCTGCAACGGGGAAGCGTCCTCCGCTCACGGCCGCTGGCAGCGAGCCAAGAGCAGAATTGTAGCCGAGTCAAGTCAACCGGTATAAATAGCTGCTCTGCTGAGGAAAGCAAAAAGTGAAGCTGAGCAGGCCTCTTGGCATTTGCCTCCCAAAGATTCCCTGAACCAGCCCACCCTCCCTGGTTACCCCTGGGACTCAGAAGCTCCGAAGGAAGTCCCGCCTCGCCATTATCTCTCTCTCACCTGCCCCTGTTGTAAAAGGCTGAGTCAGGCTCCCAGCTCTGCTTTTTCCATTTAGACCAGGGGCCCATTCACACTACACAGTTGTAGCACTGCGATTCCACTTTAATTGCCATGGTTGCACCCTCTAGAATTCTGGGGTGTGCAATTTAGGAAGGCGCTATTGCTCTCAGGTGGAGAATTCCAATTGCTCTTTCTAAACTGCAAATTTCAGGCATCTGTAGGACATTGAGATGGGCGTTGAAGAGGAATTGTAGTGCTATTACTACGTAGCATGAAAGGGGCCCCTGGATGAGCAGCTGAAATAACCCTGACTGGGTGATTCTGGGAGTTGCAATTCCCCAAGGCCATTTTTTCCAAGGTCTGCTCCTAAGCCCCTCTCTTATGGTGGCCAGGGGATCCTGGGCATTACAATCCCCCAGAGCTGTTTTTCTGAGTTCTGTACACAGGTCTCCCTATGATGCTGAGCTGGGGATGCTGAGCGTTACAATCCCCAAAAGCCGTTTTTCCGACGTCTTCACGCTCTTATGCTGGCTGGGGTTTTAGGGAGCAGTAATCCAAAATAGGCCACCTGTCCACGTTCTGCACGACCGCAAAGAGAGGGAGGCCGGAGGGAGGCCCCAAACTGGCCGCTCCCAGCCTCTGCTGGTGTGCCGCCGTCCTTCCCCCTCCAAGGGGCCCCCGGCCTGCCAAAGCCACCTCTTCCAACCGCCAGGAGGAGGCAAGGCAGGGAGGTTCTGTGATGGGAGACAGCAGCTGGGATTCGTCGGCTATAAATAGCCCCCCCTCGTTTCTCCGACATGCGCTTCCCAACCCCCCCTTCGGTGACCGGGCATCCCTCCGCCAGCCAGCCAGCCGCCCGCAAGTGCAGCGGCGAGGTCCCTACAAGGAGCACCCGGAGCTGCAAGCAAAAGGGAGGTTGCCATGGCTAATACAGGTGGGATCCCCCTCTCCGAAAGGCTTTTAAAAATATCCCAGATGGGCACAGCCAGGTGTGGGGTGGCATGGGGCAGATGGAGGGGGGAGGAATTTTTACGGGAGAGGTTTTGGTGAACAGGGGACGGGTTCCAGGTGGGACCAGGGCTACCCAAGAGGTTGGCACGAGCAGTGTGGAACTGTGTGCCGGTGAGGAGGGGGTGTGCCGTCTTTGGAGGGGGGCAGTGTGAGATTGGGCAGGCGGCCAACTGGTTTGGGGGCGCAGTGTGAGTATCGTCAGAGACAGATGAATGGGAACGCGTGCACCCCCCAAGAAAACTTGGAAGCGTTGGCTGATTCTCTTGCTGCCCCCCCCATCTCTCGTGCCGCCACGGACTAGCTGAGTCGCCTGTTTGGCATATGGGCCTGTCAGTTACCGGCTGGGGCTCCAGAGGGGGCGGGGAGGGGAGGCATCTGACAGCTGCATCAAGCTTTCGGCTCCCGGCCTCTCTTTTTTCCGTCCTCCCCCTCCCTCCGCTTCACGCCTGCTGCGGCCTGCCTAGGCGGTGCGCAGAAAGCAGCGGCAAGACTCGTCAGCCGGGGAAAAATTGCCTGATTTATTCCTTTAGAAGGGCATGGGCCGCTCTTCAGGCGCCGGAGCAGGAGGCGGCGAGATGGGCGATGGGCCAGGGGAAGCCACGGCAGATGAAATCGGGTGTGCTTCAGAGCGCCTGGCGTTGGATCCGTGTCCAAGGCTGTGCCGTAGATTCCTACCCGGGTCTTGGTGCTCTCTCCCAGTCACCGTGACCCACGGCAAATGTTAGCCGGGGAATGTGGAAAGTCAGTCAGGGCTGCCTCTGAGCATGGGCAGAGTGTTTTCCCCATCAAGTAACTGCAAAAGCACCCATCCAGACAGAAGAGGCTGAGGAAGTGGTAGCTTCAGTTGTGGCTTGGATTGTGGCCCCTCCCAATGTTTCCTTTAGCAGGGGATTCCTGAACGGGGTGTGTTGGACTGGATGGCCGTTGGGTTGCCTTCCGGCTCTGTGATTCTGTAACCTTAAAAACAATGTGGTAGACGGGGGGATGAAATTGGAGTGGTGGAAGAGATGGTTGTTTTGTGCTTTTGGAATGCTGGGAGTTTTGCCTCTCCTAAGATGACCAATCATGCTCAGGAAAAGTTCCTTTTTTGGACAATAGTTTTGCCAGCATGGCTGCTTTTTTGCATTACCAAGAGGAACTCTTCCCTCTCCTCAGGACACTTGGGTCTCTCTTCCAGCACAGGGCTCCTCAGGCTTTCTGATGGCGTAGACCAGCCATTTATTCCCCATATGCCACAGATGGGTGCCCCTATTTATGCCCATTGGCTACAACTGTTTCTTTCTTCCCTAGAAACTGGCCACTGGTTCACAGATCACTGCCTTGAGCAGCACTCTGTTAACAAAAACCTTACATTTCATGAAAGCTTGGAAAAGTCCTTTCGGGGGTGGTGGTAGCACTTGGCTGCCAGTCTGCTTCTGGGCAGAATTCAAAGTGCTGGTTACGACCTAAGAAGCCCTATACTGGGGCTAGGTCTGGGCTACCTGGCTCTGTATGAGCCATCCCAGGCCCCGGGATCCTCAGGAGAGGGTCTTGTCTCTGCCGCATCCTCTTCACCTGCACAGTTAGGGGGAACAAAAGACAAGGCCGTTCTGGTGGCTGCCCCCAGGCTCTGGAACTCCCTTCCCAGGGAGGCACCCTCCTTGTGATCCTTCGGACAGCGGGCTAAAATCTTTCTATTCGGACAGGCTTTTAAACCAGAAAGGCTTTAAAGAATGGGCTAGGGGGTGCTATATTGTTCTCATTGTTGCGTTTAAGAGTTTTTAAACCTTTTTAATTGCATTTTTATTCTTTACTGCAGTGTTATGGTTTTAATACTGTAGATAGCTTAATTCTGTTTTAATATTCACTTTTTGGATGTTTTTAGTTGTATTGTTTTTTTAAATCGTGAGGCGCTTTGAGCCCCAATTTTGTAGAAAAGCAGGGTACAAATATAAATAATATATTACTAATAATAATAGCCGTTACCACCACCATCGACTGCTCCTGGCTGGAGAGGTGTCTGGGAACTGTGGTCTAAGATGTGGCTGACCAAACTTAACCCTGAGGCTCAGCCAGTGACCCCGGCAGGCTGGAGGTCTTGGCCTCGGTGCTTTCTTGGGTCACGAGACCCACGGGGTGGCTGTCCCAGGTTGGAGACACCTGGACAGGGGCCAGTCTGATGATGCAGCAGCCCCTGATAGAGTGGAAATGCAGTTCCAAGGAGCAGAAAGGGAGTCTCCTTTGGGTGCCCGTCACCAAGCCTGCTGCCTTCCATCGCAGAAAGATACACACCTCCCAACATTTCACAGGTGGAAACCACAACGCACGTGGCCAAGCAACATCCAAATGTGGCCAAGGTGGCAAAAGTTATTAGCGAAGAAGAACACAGAAGTGAGGAGAGGCAGCAGTTGTTTGCTTTTGCCTGAGCTAACTGGGAAGGGCAAGACTCTGCCCTCTCCTTCCCCCCCTGCTGAATTAATGGAGTGCAAACTGCTTTTGCACTTTGAACTCAGTTTGCAGCAGTGGAAGTAAGCTGAGGACGAAGAGGGAAAGTGGGAGAAGGAGCGAGAAACCAGGACATTGTATAGCAGCTGGAAAAGCAGGATGGCAGAGGATTAATCAGGATTTTCTCTGCAAAACTGGGACGGTTGGACCGTATGAGGATAGAGCAAGACTTCAGGCCTTGTTGCAGCTTCCTCACCTTTGCCTTGTGCGCTTTCTCATGAAAGTAGAGGCAACTGTTTCTAACTCTGCAAATGAGCTTAACGTTGTGGCAGTTGGCCTCACATGAGTGTCATGTGCTTTTCTGCAGTAGCAGATTTGGTGTACTGGCGGGACACCCGCAAGTCGGCGTGCGTGTTCACCGTCCTGATGGTGGCCCTGCTGTGCCTGCTCCACTTCAGCATCATCAGCGTGGTCTCCTACGTCTCGCTCGCGGCCCTCGCCATCACCATCTCTCTCAGGGTTTACAGCAAAGTGCTTAAGGTCCTGCACCGCGGAGAGGGGCACAACCCCTTCCAGTGAGTAAGCCTGGGGGGATCTTTGTGGCCGGGCAGAAGTGAGGAGCAGCAGGAGGAAGGGGAAGTCCACATGGCAAACCCCCAGACCCAGAAGAGGAGCCTGCCCAGGCCCAGAGATCCACAGGAGAAAGAAGTTACAGTTGGTGGGGAGAGGAGACAGGGCCTTCTCAGTGGCTGCCCCAAGGCTTCGGAAGTCCCTCCCTAGAACAACTAGAATGTCCTCCTCCTGAGTGTCTTCCATTGGCAGACAAAGCCTTTATTTTTTATAATTCATAATTTTATAAATTATAATTTTATAAATTATAGTTGGTTATGAGGGATGCTCGGCCACATACAACTCCATAGCCACAGGGTTGTTTGGGTCACGGAATGAGCTCCCGTTTCTTTTCCCTCCTTACCAGAGCCCAGCTGGATGCGGACTTTGGGCTGTCGAAAGAGCAGCTGGAGCGCCTGACAGAGCGAGTCGTCTTCTACGTCACGTCGGGCACCAAGTCCCTCCAGCGCCTCTTCCTGGTGGACGACATGGTGGAGTCCATTAAGGTGAGCGGGTTGCTTTGCAGGCCCAGGTTTGTAGCGGGGTTTAAGGTCGACTGCTCCTGGTCGCCGAGGTTTGATTTTGCTGTCGCGAACAGAAAGAGCTATTGGACTCTGGAACAGACTGCCTCCAGAACTTCTGGGTTTCCCTCTGCTGGAAGTGTTGTAAGCAGAGCCAGGGAGGGAGGTTGGCCGTGTGTCAGGATCATTGTTGTCTGCAAGATTTCCGCTCTGAGTTGAAGATTCAATTAAATGACCCCTTAAGTCTCCTCCAGCTCTAAAATGTTTTTGGTTCCAAACATGTTGTGCTCAGAATGGTTCACAGAAAATAGTTTCAGCTACAGTAACACTGCTGCTGTCATAAAACATGTTTGAAAAGAAAGTGGCACACTATTACAGACTAACATAACAGAGGCTGGGAAAGTTGCTTTTCTGGACGGTAACTGCCAACGAATGCCAGGTCGTTTAGGCTGCATTTAGGAAAGAACTGGCAAAACCACCCTTGCGTATTCCTTGCCTAAGAAAACCCTCAAAAATTCATAGCGTCACCAAAAGTCAACAAACAACTTGATGACACATACAAGGCACCAGATCCTGTCTGATCTTGGAAGCCAGGCAGGGTCGGGCCCGGTTAGTACTTGGATGGGAGACCACCAACAAATACCAGGTGCTATAGGCTATATTTCAGAGGGAGGAACTGGTAAAACACCTCTGAGGATTTCCTACCTAACAAAACCTTCTGAAATTCATGGGCTTGTCATAAACCAAAAGATGGTTTTCAGACATATGCCATTTCCGTACGGGACTGTTATAGCGCTGTGATTCCACTTTCAACATCCTATGGAATCCTGGGGTTTGCAGTTTAGGGAGGGGCCGGCTGGCCCCTCCCTAAACTGCAAACCCCAGGATTCCATAGGATGTTGAAAGTGGAATCATAGCGCTATAACAGTCCTGTGCAGAAGAGGCGAAACACACACACAGCACCCAGAGTGGCTGCACTAATGAGAATGGGATCCTGAGTAAAACAAGGCGTTCTCACACCTTTCTGCTTCCTCTCTCCGTTTTCCCAGTTCGCTTTCTTCTTCTACATCCTCACGTACGTGGGAGCGGTTTTCAACGGGCTGACCTTGCTTATACTGGGTAAGGCATGGCAGGAGTTGCGGGTCCATCACTGGAGCGGCGCATGATGGGAGTTTCCTGGGTGGCACTTGCACAGGGCGGATGGGCAACTTTTCCAGCTCAGAGGCAGTTAATACCTTCACTGGGCCAACCAAAATGCACAAAACACACCGTGCAAGCTTTCGAGCCTTCACTGGCTTCTTCTTCATTAGGCAAAAGATGTTTTAAAATCACACAGGAGAAGAAAAGTGATGGTGTAGGAGTCACAGGCCTACATTTTGTAGCAGGTGTTGCTTCACACCAACATCTGATTCAAAAATATATATATATTTATCTGATACAACTATATTTAAACAAACAGGGGTGGCTCAGCTTTCTTTTTGTCCCCTTTCTCCAGGTGTGATAAGTGCATTTACCTTCCCTCTGCTGTACAGGCAACATCAGGTGGGTATCTTGGCTGAGAAGGGAGGGTGTCGGTTGTGGGGGAGGTCACTGGTAGAGACGGAAAACTTCTCAAAGGGCACCTTAACGCTTAGGGCATCTGACAGTTCCCATTTCAAGGAGGTGGTGAATCCAGTGCGGGTTTAATGGAAGCTTCTCTGGAGCTCTCCAGGGTGCTGAACCTGTTTGGGAAGAGAGTTCAGCACCTTAAAGAGAGCTTCTTCAAAGCTGGATTAAAACATGAAGTGGATTCACTGCTCCAGCGACACAGGAGGCACCAGCCCCTACTCCGTACACTGGCCTAACTCACCCAGACGGTCACAGCCTGAATGTTCTCATCCTTGTTCACGTCGACGTGCCTCAACAAACACTCCCCTTTTTCTTCTCTGCTTTCCAGGCACAGATTGACCAGTACGTAGGGCTGGTGAGGAATCAGTTGAGTAACCTCAGAGCAAAGTAAGTCGTCATACACGTGTCCCTCTCGTTCTGCATGGACACCCTTCCGATTTTCTTTCTCCTATGAGGAAGAAAAGAATCATAGGGTTGGAAGGGACCTCAAATATCTCCCAGTCACCTGGCTGCTAGTTTGTTTCTGAGCAAAATTCAGACTGCGGCATAAAGCCCTACATGACCCGAGTCTGGGTTATTTGGCAGCCTGAATCTCCCTGTATCGGCCAGTTCAGGCCCTGGGATCATCAAGAGAGACCCTTCTCTGAGTCCCACCACCGTCACGAGCACAGCTGGTGGGGACATGAGAGAGGGTCTTCTCGGTGGCTGCCCCAAGACTCCAGAATTCCCTTCCCAGAGAGGCCAGAATGGCCCCCTTTTTCTGTTCTTCTGGTGGCAGGCTAAAACCTTTTTATTCAGACAGCTTTTGAAACAGTAAGTTTTTAAATAATGGGCTGGGGGTGCAGTATTGTTTTAATTGTTGCCTTTAAGAGTTTTTCAGTCTTTTAAAAATGATAGTTTATTCTTCTACTGAGCTGTTTTCATACTGTACATAGTTGCAATTCTATTTTACTATTTTACTATTCACTTTTTGTATTGTATTGGTCTTTTAAATTGCGAGCCACTTTGAGTCCCAGTTTTGAGAAAAAAGCGAGATATAAAAACAAACACAAACAATACAAATAGAAACAAGAATTGTACAACCCCCTCCTACGAGTGCAGGAATCCAGGGCTAAAAACCCCCTGAGAGGTGGGCACCCAACCTCTGCTATGAAAACCTCTTGGAGGTGCAAAAATTTTTCTCATTGTCTTTCTGCACGAGACTGTTATAGTGCTATTATTCCACTTTCACCATCCTATGGAATCCTGGGGTTTGCAGTTTAGGGAGAGGCCTTTGAGGCAAACCCCAGGATTCCATAGGATGTTGAAAGTGGAATAATAGTGCTATGACAGTCTAGTGTGGACATGGCCTCAGCTGCCATCCCATGCTGCATGTTCACCCTTGCTCACACAATACTAACTGGAGAAAGCAGTCAGGATGACCAAGGGAAACCAGCCTTGTGCTTTCTCTGCAGTTTTTGGGCTACTCTGGGAGTTTCCATGAGACCACGTTTGTACGTCAAAAAAAAAAAAATTGTTTATCACGGCTCTGTTGTGGTTTTTGTAGCACAGAGGAGAAGAAAATCCTTTTTTTAAGTACATGGGCATTGTTGTTCTCCATTTATATCTTGCCTTTTCTGCATTACTAGGACTCAGGGTTACCTACAAATTATTAAAACCAATACAGATTAAAGACATACAGGAACTTTATGATTTCCTTCCCCCGGGTTTGTGGACCGAACTCCAAAAATGAGAGAGTTCCATTCATCCGCGCCCTGGGGTACAGCGCCCTCTAGTGCCACACCGGGGAAATGGTGGTCAGTTCTTCATATTTCAGTGAGGTCTTGGAACATTTTTGTTGCTGCTTGCCTTCAAGTCCTTTCCAACGTACGGAGACCCTAAGGCGAACCAATCACAGGGTTTTCTGAGGCTGAGAGTGTGTGACACACCCAAGGTCATCCAGGGGGTTTCCATGGCCAAGCAGGAAATGGAAACCTGGTCTCCGGGGTTGTAATCCAGCGCTCAAATTGCTACACCACACTGGCTCTCTGGACCATTGTGCAATGCACAAATACAACAGTGTGATACCACATTAACTGCCATGGCTGCAGCTCATAGAATCCTGGGATCTGTAGTTTTCTGAAGCATTAATGCTTTCTGGCATATCTCACAAAACTACACAGCCCAGGCTACCATGGAATGGAGCCATTGCAGTTAAAGTGGTATCGAAGTGCTGTGTTTGTGGAGTCTTTAAAATACTTTATTGTGCTAGGCAGCATGGGGCATTGGGGGACGATAGAGGTGGGAGACATGGGCCTCCGAGATCCCCGTCGAGGCCATTACAGTGTCCCAACCCTTGGCGGAGGAACATGGAGTGAGGCATTTGGGGTATTTAAAGTAAGTCATTTTGGCATGGGTGTGTGTAGCCCCACCCATTTTCCAGACTTTCCAGCATTTCAAACAAGCACACCTATGGCCACGCAATGCCAGAGCGTGGTCAAGATGGCAAAAGTTATGAATGAGAAAGGACACACAAGGTAGAAAAGGCTGCAACAGTTTGCTTTTGCCTGAGCAGATTGGGAAGGGAAAGATTCTTCCCACTTCTCTCCTTTCCCTGCTGCTGAGTTAATGGAATGCAAACTACGTTTGCACTTTAAAGATAGTTTGCAGCAGTTGGAATTAAACCGAGAGCAGAGGGGGAAAATGGGAGGAAGAGGGAGATGCCAGAACATTTTAAAAGCAACTGAAAAAATGGGACAGCTGAGAATTAATCAGGACTTGCTTTGCCTAACTGGGACAGTCGGAAGACATGCTATTCTAAAGGGGAAAAAAAATCATTTGAGATGATATACGTAAGGATTGCAGCAGGATTGTTGATGCGAAAAGAAAACATTCCTCCACTTATTGTCTCCTTCTCTTTTTCTTTCCATAGGATGCTGGCTAAACTGCCAACAGCCAAAGCGAAAGCGGAATGAATGACACCCGTTTTTCCCCCCGTCTTATACCGACACACACACACACACACACTCACTTCTCCTGTCCCTCCTTCCTTCCTCCCACACTTTCTCAGCCATCCTCAAAAGAAATCCTTTCTGTTCAGAAACAGGGCCCAAGGATACTAACCCCGACCCCGTGCTTCTTCTCCCCGACACCAGTGGTCCGTTTGCATGCCGTCTACCTCGGACCCAGAGGCCTCGAGAACACGGGACGGAGGCAGCCGCTCCGTCCAGGAGGGCAGCGAGGAATATTTGCCATCTCGGCCGGCAATTCCCCTTCTCTCCCTGCCCCATTCTCCTAGCGTGCCCTGCTCTACCTGGGGTTGCCAAAGGGAAAGCCAGAAAGGGCTCCCGTCCCGTTCAGGGGTTGTGCGGAAGAGGGCATTTCCGCAAGAATTCCTGGTCCCGCAACCAGATTAACAAGCAACGCCCGCTGAAATCACATCCTCCAGCATTTCACAGATGAAAAGCAGGACAACGTGTGGCCAGAGGGCCGTCACGACGGTGAAGAAGAACAGGCAAGCAAGGAGAAGCTGCAGGAGTTTGCTTCTGCCTAAGCCTACTGGGAAGGGCAAAATTCTGCCCAATTTTCTCCTTTCCCTGCTGCTGACTTAACTGAGCGCAAACGACTTCTGCACTTCGGACTCGGTCTGCAGCAGTTGCAGTAGCCTGGGGACAAAGGGAGAAAGCCGGAGGAGGAAAGACAAACTGAGGCCATTTCCGCACTCGGCTGTTATAGTGCTGTTATTCTACTTTCAACATCCTATGGAATCCTGGGGTTTGCAGTAAACTGCAAACCCCAGGATTCCATAGGATGTTGAAAGTGAAATAATAGCACTATAACAGTTTAGTGCAGAAATGGCCAGGGACATTTCAAAAGCAGCTGGAAAAGTGAGAGGATGGAGGGTTTATTGGGACTCTCCCTGCCAAATCAGGATAGTTGGAAGGATTTGTGAATTTCCCTCTTCTGCATAATTAAAGAGACAGGAGCCTTTTCCAGCTTTCAACCAGGCAACCCCATGCTCCGCTCGAGAAGGGGTCGGCATCTCAGATGCGACAGCAATGAAGGAGTGAGGCCACAGTGCAGCCCCTGTGGGGTGGCTGTCCGCTTTGGTATCCAGTCAGAAAGGTTTCCTGCCCACCCCCTTCAACCCAAAGTCAAGGATTTTGCAATCCAACCTCTCCCCTCGACTGTTTGAAGGGCTTTCCGACAACTTCCTTCCAACTTCACGCTTTGCCCTTCATTCCCTCCATGACCACGCTTTTCTTGCCCTTGGCTGAGATTAAACATTCAACGCCCGCCACCCTGGAAGAGACGCTCCTCTTTCACCGAGAGCTCGGTTTCCCTCTGATCCAGGTGCCACTTCGAGGGTGGACAGGACCGTACGACCTGAGTCCCCTTCGCGCACCCAAACACACTCAACACAGCCTTTTCGTGGGATGTCGGAGCTCCTCTCGCCCTCGGCCGCAGGCCTGGCTGCGACTCTGCTCCCAAAATGGTGGAATTGGGGAGGGTGGGGCTGGTTCTTTAATTTTGCCTGGATTTACACTTTAATAAAAATGATTATGGAAAAAAAAAAGAGAAAGAAAGAGAGAAAAGTGTACTGAATGAAGAGTTTGGTCTCTCTTTTTCCTTGACATTCACTCGGGTTGCCAACGTGAAAACTGAGGAGGGCTCCTGTGCGGTTAAGGTTTGGGTAGAAACCACTAAAAAGCAATGCTTGCTGAAATCCTCTCTTCTACGCAACCATGAAAGGCACTCTGGCAGTCCTTACACTCATGCATGGATCCTCTGGGAGAGAATCCGTGGAGGTTCTGCTTGTTCACAAGCAAGCTAATCTTTATTTGATTATATATATGTGAGTTTGTGTTGTGATTTTTAATATAAATATATGTGTGTGTGCGCGCGCATAGTTTTAACACAATCCGATACATAATCAAGGATACATTCTGAAAAAAGAAAAGCGGAAGGAAGAAAAGAGAAAAAAATTATAAGACACAATACGAGGACATTAAAATACTGAATTCCAACTAAAACACTAAACAGTAACTCACTAAAATACAAAAGGGCTCTGACTCCCACAAGTCAAACTGCAGTGAGAGAGGGGGGATTAAAAAAAGGCAAAAATATATTATTCTACTGTTACAGATCCAACTAAATAATCTTACTAGAATTGCTAGCAACCAGAGCCACAAATTATTGCAAATTTCTTATTGCTCTAAAACCCCTCTTTTGCACAACTATGGATGGCGCGGAGACTCGATAACCCCCCTTCTGTGAACATAGTCTTAATTCAAGGACTCGGAGCTGCCTTAAGAATGGCCAGGCCGCTAGGCAAGCGGTGGGCAACCGGGAGAGGGGAGTGAGGTTGCCCGTTCAGGATCAGCCAAGGCCCTGAGGTTGCTGGGCCAAAACCTGAGATCCCAAAATGGACTCTGGGCCTAAATACCTGAGAGGCATCAGACGCCCTCTGATCTTGGAAGCTAGGCAGGGCCACCCCTGGCTGGTCCAGTGGTCCCCTTATCTGCGGAGTCTCTTTCTACAATTTGAAGTCATCTGCCTTCCACCCTTTGGCCCAATCCAGCTGCCAGCATCTGGATGATGGCACCCGTATGACCTGCCACCCACAAGTTGTCTGTCCGCTCGCCCACCACCCACCTTAACCACCCCTCCACCAACAATATCACAGGGCGCAGCCCTGGCATCGCCAGATGTAGCCCTTGAGCTTTGCAGGGACCATGGAGAGGAATTTAAACCCACTGTTTCTCATTCTAGTTTCTGGAGCAGAAGATAACAAGCTCACTCCATTTTCTACACAACATCCCTCCAGGTATCTAGATATGGTTTTCATACCAGTGGGCACTACAGGGTTTGGTGCCAGCCATGATTTCAGGCATCCATGAGTGTGTGGGTTTGTGTCTCGGACGGTACTCCCTGTGGATAAGGGGAAACTACCGTACTTGGATGGGGGACCACCAAAGAACCCCAGGTGCTGTAGGCTCTGTTTCACAGGAAGGAACTGGCAAAGCCATGTCTGAGGATTCCTTGTTGAAGAAAATCCTCTGAAATTCATGGGATCCCCATAAGTTGATAGGTGACTTGAAGACACATACACACCCGGCCTCCAGTGGTGTCACTGAGCTTTATGCATTAACTAACAACCACAGTTTCCCACAACTTGAGATTTAAACATAGATGCATCTCTGCACACACACATGTGCGCGCGCACACACGCGTGCACACATTTTCCTGTTAGGAAATTAAGGCTTCTCTAAAGGGGCTGCTTCTAGATCAGGGTGGAATAAAGGAGGTATTCCATCTCATCTGCTTAGGGACATGGAATAGGGAACTTGAAACCTAGCTTATTTACTTCAGGCAGAAAGATGGATGCTGTGCTGAGTAGAGGGTGAGCCCTGGCACTATGAGGACAGGTAGGAAAGAGAGAAGGTAACTAAGGAAATACACAGACTTTGCAAGCTGCAGCAAGAGACAAATGAAGCCTTAGCTATTGTTGCAAGCTGCTGCTCCTCAAGGTGATTTGTACACAGTCCTTTCTCTTGCCTGGAGCTGACTCCCCGCGTACACACACACACACAATAGAGAATTTGCACCCTCCTCTCCCACTTAGAGAGGATCAACCAAAACTGGAGACTGGAGGCCAAGCCTTGAGATCTGGCAATGCTCAGGCAGCCACTGAGAAGCCCCTATTTTGAATCCCTACCAGCTGTGCCGGCAAATGACTTAGTGAATGAAACTCAGGATCCCGCAAGCTCAGAAGGGAAGATGTATTCTTCCAGACAACCTACAAGGCTGCAAGCCACCTGTCGCTAAGCAAACGGGGATGAAGGAACCTTGGCTTGGGCCTCCACGTCGCCGGCAGGGGGCAGGCAGCGTCCGTATCTCTCTTGAAGCCAGAGACCAAACTCCTAATCCGGGCTCCACACCTTTGGAGGGTCAGCCAGCAGGTTGGGGACGGCTGCTGAGACGCCCTGTGCAAGACGGCAGGGAGGAATATTTGCCCGGGTGTGGTTTGCTTGACTTCTGGAGGGCAAAGGGAGAACTGGGGAACTTTTATTCAAATATTAACATTGCAGGGCACGTTTTCAAAAACTCAGTTTGCTTTATGACTGGCATTATTTGACGTAGATTCTTAAGCATTTATTTATTACAACGTTTGTATTCTGCCATATATCCAAGGATCTTTGGGGGGTGGTGCATGATATAAAGCAATAAAATATAACCTACAGTCTTAAGGCCAAATTATCCGATCCATTAAAACAAATTAAAACCAGTGTATTACGCATACAAATGGGATCAAATCTTTACACCATCTCTGTCTCTGGCTTCCATCCCACTGTTTCAACTGCTTTGGAGATGCCCCAGGTTTTTTTCCTTTTCCTCCTATTTTCTCCCTTTGTCCTCAGCTTGCAAACTCGTGCTCCGCAGAGGGGAGAGAAGGGGGCAGAATCTCGCCCTTCCCGGTAGACTCAGGCAAAAGCAAACTTCTGCAGCGTCTCCCGGCTTGTGTCCCGTTCCTCATTCACAGTTCCCTGACCACGCTCTGATGTTGCTTGGCCACACAGCTCCCAGTTTTCAGGTGTGAAGTGTTAGAGAGTATGATATTTCTCAGGCTATCTGATGTCGGGGACCAGCGCGCGTGCGCGAACACACACACACACACACACCAGATGTGCCAGGGTCCAGCCCTATATTGGGATCCCTTGGCTACAAATTCTTTCTTGCAATAGCTCAGAGGCTGACACCGGCCCGGAAACCACCATTTTTTTGCAAAGCAGCATTCTACATCCCACCTCATCATATATTTAGAGATGTCACGTCTTAGCCTTCTTTTCCTCACCCTAAACATCCCCAGCTCCCTCAACTGTTCCTCATGGGGTTGGTTTCCAATTTAGCATCTCTTGCTTGCCCTCCTCGGAACACGTTCTGCCTTTCTAAACACAGATCCTCTCCCCACACCCTTATTGTCACCCTCTTCCTAGACCTGCAGCCCATGTGAAGTTTTCCGGAGCACACTGTGCAAAGACAAAACTTGGGGACAGCATTACATCTTGGCAGTATGGTATGACTAACTTCCAGTCGAGCCTCCCCAGGCAGAAGCACTCTGCCTCTATGGGGACCACATGCAGGAGAAAAATGCAGGGGCCACCAGCCTTCTGTCTTGCTTGTGAGCTTCCCCTTCAATAATCTGGTAGATAGATAGATAGATAGATAGATAGATAGATAGGTATGTATGTAGATACATGCAGGTCGTTCTTTCAAACACTCGGCATTCCACCTTGAGCTGGCTGGTGCTCCAACGGGCATGCCAGCCCTAGAAGCCATGAGTTCACCACACACACGGCCACGATCCAACGTGGGCAACCTCCTCGAGCGACCGCACACCGCGGCCGTTTCCCGCCACCCCCCGGCCCGGCCCTGCCCTGTACACGAAGGGTTAAGGCAAAAGGCGCGATCGGGTTTTCGGTGTGGAGAAAGCGAGGCAGATCTACGGCTCGAGATCTTTTTATTTCACCTTAATGGTGCTTATTATATATATTTTTACATGAGTATGAAAAAATAGATCTTATATTCATCATTAAAAAGTGCATTTCTTTTTCAAAGCTGTCTTTATTTGCTATATCGCTAACCAGTTAAGTGCAAGAAAGGAGGGTTTCAGCAGGGTCTCGAGTCTCACCTCTCCAACCACCCTTTGCTGGCCCCCCGTTGCTTAATAAAACACATCACAAAAATAATAATAATAATATTATAGCACAATGGGGTAAATAATAATAATTAAAAAAAATAAAAATATTCCCCCATTCCCTAGCAGGTGTATAACAAACATATTAAAAGCAGGTTAAAATAAAAGTCCATAGATTTAAAAATAATCATTTCCTTTGAAAACAAAATAACAACAACATCCAAAGCTTGGTCACAAGAAGAAAAGAAAGAAAGGTTGGAGACGTTCAGTCAAGCGGCATAACATGCTCTAGAGAGTCCAAAGAAAGCAATAGGGAAAGTGGCCCCCAGTCTATCAAACTCACTGGTCGGACTGGGCATAAGAAGAGGCAACGCGGTGTCGGAAGCGGGGCAAAGGGACACAGTTACACACGCGAAGCACGGCGGCTGCAGTCCAGAGCTAAAGCGCAGACCGAGGAGAGACCCCTTTGTGGGAAAAGCAGCCCAGAATTGCTCTGCATACTTTGAACAAAATGCAGACCTTTAAAAACGAAAACAAAAGCCTGCATACTTTTGCTAGGCCGGTCTCAGCAGGGAGAAGCAGCCTTGGATGCTTTCCAAAGCGCAGACAGTCTTCATCTCAGGATTGCAAGCAGAGGGAGGACCCCAAAGGGGTACCGAGGTGGGCGCAGGCTAGAAAAAATCTACAAGGGAGAGGCGAGGAAGGTAGCTAGGTAGCAAAGGACTCTCTCTTTCCAACAACGCCACTGCAGGTTTGGGGACTCCTCGACTGGTACATTTAGAGAAAAGCCGCAAGGGATGTGTTAAGGCCGATGAGAGAGGGACCTCGAGGGTTTATAGGCTTCAAATCACCACTTACAATTAGCCAGAGGGGTGAGGGGGGAGAGAGAGAGAGACAAGGTACGGTCCCATCAAAGTAAGAAAAGTCTCACAATATTAAGAGAAGCAGCTGTACAGGAAAAGGGGTCCATTCACAGTATATCGTGCTTTTCGGTCGCCAAAGGAAAACGCACCCACAGATCATGAAACCGAGCAAAGGCAGAGGGGGAGTGGGGTACAAGCCCTTGGGAAGAGGATTCATTCCAGGGAAAGTGCCGCAGCGTTTTAAGGAGGCTGTCAGTAGACCAACCTGTCCAAATGAAGAGGGGAAAGACCTGGCAGAATACAGCAACATTGGCTCCACCGGATGGAGACGGAGTCAGCTTGCCATAGCATGAAGCTATGCTGCTTGCTAAGCTGCAAATCTTTCTTTCACACTGCACAATTGTAGCACCTCCATCTCCTTTAATTGCCATGGCTGCATCCTCTGGAATCCTGGGATTTGTGGTTTTGTGAAGTATTTAGAATTCTCTGCCAGAGAGCTCACCAGATTACAAATCCCAGGGTTCCATAGGATGTACCCATGGCTATTAAAAGTGAGAACAAAGTGCTACAGTTATACTGTGAAAAAAGACTAAAAAGATGATTTTTTTTCCCTGCCGGGTTCCGTTCCCAGACTGGGATAGTACTCACAAGCCTTCAAGTTATTTCTGACTTAACAGCAACCCAAAGGCAAGTTTTTTATGGAGTTTTCTTGGCCAGATCTGTTTAGAGGGCGTTTGCCAAGGGCTTCCCTCTGAGGCTGAGAGAGTGTGACTTGCTTAAGGTTACCCAATGGGTTTCCATGGCTAAATGGGAAGTCAAAGCCTGGAGTCTGAGTCCAGCTCTCACCCTGTTAGTCACACTGCCTAGTCCCAGAGCAGTCCCTAAAATCTTAAATTGAAAACCTGCAAATTTTGGTATTTTTTTACAAGCCAGGTAAAGCAGATCTGTCTCAGTAGAGATCATGGGCACATACTTCAAGAAGTGCAACCCATTGAAATCCGCAGTATTTACTTGGGAGCAAAGATAACACTGGATGAGGCTATAAAAACCTACATATTTCCAATGAAACTAAGGGATATATTAAAATCACTTTGTGCACAAAATTCTAGACCTCTTTGAGTGGGACGTTAAGTGTTCCACAGCCATCAACCCAAACCATTAACTGTGCCACAACGGGCCAGGTAGTTTCTATAACACTGTAGCACTTTTCACAGACCAGAATACAGCTCACTTGGGAAACCCAGCTTTGCTCACAGAGACCCCAGATCCAGATTATGCTAAAGTGGCTGACCAATAAGACAAAAAGCATCAATGTGCCCATTTTGAAGCACGCCACTGGCATAGAATTCACAATAGCAGCCAATACATAATAAGCTAGAATAGAGCTTTTTGGGGGGAAGTGGGTAGACATGGGGGGGCCCCCGTTCATCCTCATATTCCCAACTGATAGGGGAGACCCTTTGCTCGGCTTCTCACAAAAGCATCAACAAGCTACTAAGAGAAACATCATAGTCCAGCTCATTGCGTCCGGTCAAAGACAAGGGTCCCCGTTTCCCGAACGCGAGCTGGGCTCAGAACTCTTCCGGGCGGCAGAATCCAACGACGTGCAGCTCAGAAACACAAGATCCTCTCGTTCTTCTCAGTCGAAGCATCGCAAATCTCTCCAAAGCGTGGAAACGTTAAAAACAAACAACCCTTGTCAGCAAAGACTCTCCGTGTCGCGCACCATCCGCAAAACCCCCCCAAAGAAAAGTTTTACAACAGCAAGAAGAAGCAGAACAGGTTGCACGGCTTAGAGGCAGTGGCTGAAACGATGGCAGCGTCGCAGGTAAGCGCAGGGATTTTCCCCCTGCAATGAAAGCACACACCAGTTGTTTTGTACATTTTGATGCTCCCGGTCGGCTAGGTGGCGGGGGGATTGCATGCGAGTTTTCCGTCTCTTGGCCCCCTTTTGCTCACACCGAAGTTTTACACATGTGGGCTTTTTTTTTTTGTTGCTGTTTTTTAAGTGTGTAGATTAGGCAGCAGAGGGATGTGGATTGTTTTGTTTTGTTTTTGTCGCTTTGAGAGTTTGGGCTTTGAGTTTTCACAAAGCAAGGAGCGAGGGAGAGTTCAGGGAGTCGGAGGAGTGGTCGCTGCTGCTGTTCCGCTGGTGGCTGGCTCCGCAGGTGGCGCCCTCTGGGTAGGTGAACACAAACGAAGACGTATAGGAAGGGTTAACTGGGTACGGGTCGGTCAGCGGTTCACCATGTGTAAAGTAAGAACTAGAAAACGCTACCTCCGCCGGGGCCACGGCTTGGAGTCCGCCGAGGCTCTGCTGCTGCTGCGGTGGCTGCTGCGGTGGCTGGTAGTGGAGGGGCAGCGCCGAGTAGGCCGTCGGCCCAAAGGGGTCCTCTTTGACGGGCATGGCCAAGGCGCTCACCTCGCTCGAGGTGCCGGGCTGGCTGCTCAGCTCGGGGGGCAGGTCCTCGTAGGGGATCTTGCAGCTGGGCTTGTGAGCCACCAGAACAAACTCCAAGCGCTCCCGCTCCTTCTGCAGTTCGGCTATCTCGGACTCCAGCTCCGCTTTCTCTTCCTCCAGTTGGTCCGTCTCCTGGGGAGGAAGGAGAGGAGGGCCGGAGTCAGCGGCAAGGCCAGGGCAGCAAGAGAACCCGGCGAGACGGTGAGGTTGGAGAGGATTTGAGTCAGGACTGGGCAGGTTGTGGGCCCGGGAGTCTACAAGCATCACAGCATCACCAAAAGGGGAGGAGCCGTTTCCGGCCCACCTTACTCTAGGCCCAGCACGGAAGCTACGCTTCTTCCCAAAGCTGTATCACTTTGGCACTCCATCTTTGCTCTGGGTGTTCTCTCCTCTCACTCCAACCTACAGCTCCCAGGGGCCCAATCAGCAATGCCATAAAAATCTAAGTTGTATGTCACAACTAGACGCTCTCTCTGAGTGCCCTTGATCCAAAAATATGCTGGGTTGAGCTGGGCTTTAGGAAAGTAGACTCGGTATTAGGTTCATGGGGGCAAGAAGGTACCAAAGAGACCTTCACTGTTAGAGTTTCAGCTGCTTCCCACGGGTATATGTTGACAGCATACTTTAACATGGGAACTATGACCACAAGACGCCCCGTGCGTAAAACTGTAGGGCCGGCCAGTGAATCGACTGCCACTCGAGACACATTCAATCTACCTGTACTTACAAACTTGCACGTTTCATTAGAACAGTACAACTGTTTTGGCAACCTCCTATCCTAAGGAGTCACGGTTCACACAAGCGCGTACTCACCGCTTGAAGGCGGTCTGTCAGCTCCCGGCGACGATTCCGACATTTGGCAGCGGCCAGCTTGTTCCTCTCTCGACGGACGCGACGTTTTTCCTCTTCTTCGGGAGTCAGCTGCAAGAAAGAGAGAGAGGGGGGAGGGTGGTTAGCTCACGGATGAGGACGAGACACAGCTCTCCTTACGGACACGAAACCAACCCAGGGAGCTTTTCTGCTGCCTGACAACTACGGGAATAACTGAAGTGCACAGCCTGGGAGAAGCTGTTCCACTTTTAGCCTTAAGACCAGGCCAGGAAAGATTGGGGAGAAAAACAGAGGAAGAGAGGACTTCCCCGACTTACATGGGACATTGCAGGGTCTGGCTACCACTACAGAGGTTCTGTGGACCATAAGTTAAGAAGGCACAGACCCTTCTCAGAAGTCGCAAGAAGCCAGAAAAGTAAACTGGAGTGTAGGTAGGAGCCCCTAAGGCAGAAAAACCGAGCTGCCCAATACTGGAGCTTCTAATGTCAGAACTCGCAGGAGATGCAGAGGTGGCAAATTCCTCATTACGACTCGCTTCACCTTCCACATCCTTTGTTAACATCCCACACCCAGGGTGAATGCTCCCCAAATTATCATGCTGGGAGGGGGAGAAAAGAAGGCCCCTAAAAGTGGCAAAAGGCACCCTTTCGTAGACCTGTGGAATGCAATCGGGCTGCCTGTTCCCACCCTGACCTCCCAAGCGAAGTGGCAAACGAGATTGTGGGAAACCCTTTCAGCACCAACATGCCAGGAGCGGAAGAGCCAAGTCACACGGTTGGACAGAGAGTACGAAAGAACACAACACCCAAAAGGTTTGAGTTAGTAACCTCGTTGCCGATTCCCCAGAGGAAGTTCCACAGGAGAAGCAAGGCCCTACATTCCTCCCCGCTCACCGTTTCCTCCCGTGGCCTTCGGGGCCGGGCTCTGGTGGAGCGTGGCGGCGGCGGCGCTGCAGCCACGGGGGCTGTGGAGGGACCGGCGACGTAGCCGCCCATTCCCGGGGTGGCGTAGCTGGTCCCGGGCAGGTCGTAGGGGTCCACCGTGGGCGGCGGCTGCTGCTGCTGCTGCTGCTGCTGCTGAGGTTGCTGGGGCATTTGCTGGCCCGGTGGCTGCTGGGACTGAGCCATGGAGGAGATTAAGGTAGGCTGGACCAACCACTGGAGGTCTTGGCTAGTTGATATGGCAGTCACTGTCGGCACGAAGGATCCAGGCATTTCCCCAAGGCCACTGCACTCCTGGAAAGATACAAAGACCCCCCAAGGTCAAAAACTCTACACAATGAGGAGGAAGACACCAGAAATTTATAGTCCATGGGACGCTGGTCATGAAAACAGTCTCAGACGCGGATGCCTCGCATGTAAGGAATCGTGCTTTGTTGAGGTTCAGCTTTTTCCAAGGCAGTTTCCTCCAAGACTACAACTCCCATCATCCCATGAATAGTGGCTGGGAGATGCTTGGTGTTGTAGTTCAACACACCTGCAAGGGCATCAGCTTCAAGAAGGTTCTACGCTAGGCCTGGGGAACACACAGCCTTCCCAGTGCTTCTGGATACTTCATCTCCCATCAGCCTCAGAGCTAGCCTAGCCAGTGGTAAAGGATTAAGGAAACTGTAGTACAATAAAATCTAGGAGGGGCATACACACAGATATCCATCTCTGCTCAACAGTGAGCTTCCACGGGCCATTTGCAGAAGACAGAAAACATGACCGCAGTTAACTTTCTTCATCGGCTTAGCAACCTCTCAGTGGACCTAACCTTTCCAACTCAATTTTTTATCTAGATTATTGCTATGGGTCCACTCCTGCAAGTGGTATCACCAAAACATCACCAAACACAACATTTCACCATCCTAGATTCTTGTCAAGGAACCTAGCAACCATAAAAGCTCACCGAGAGAGTGCTGCACCCCATTTATTCCAAGCCTTTGGCCAGTGGGAGCTCACACCAAGGACTCTGTCTTTCTAGAGCTCTCCTGGAAGGCTGCTGGGAAGTCCCTGATGCCTTCACTAGTCAGGATTTGAGCCAAAGGGTCAACAAGCTAAGACTCACCATCCGAGAACCACAAGAGCTGCCTTGCTAGCCCAGCTTGCCATTTAAGCTAGAAGACAGAGATGGCCAAAAGCCCTGCAGATGAACTCAACTCATCAGCTATGGAAGCCAGTTTGACTTCTGTTGAAAGATTTGTGCAAACTGTAGGGGGATCGATTCCCTGCAAGCCTCCTCTCCTCACTAATAATTAAGCTATAAGTAGCATTAGCTATACGAGCTCAGCTGGAGGTAAAGGTGGCCACCTGTCAATGGCTGTCACACACACACACACACGGAGCATTTTTTGGACAATTCATCAGCTCTGTCCTTCACTTTCAGGAGCATTATGTAGCAATTGGATTCTCCACCAGTTCTAGGAAAAACTGGCTCTCATTTGAAATCTTGGCCATAAGATAACCATGAGACTAGAAAGAAAGAAGTTTCCATAGGATTTTCCCCCTGCAACAACATAGTTTGGGAGAAAAAACAACAACTGCCCTCCAAAGAGGTGAACACAAGGACATTAAATACACAGTTGCTTTTTAAGAGAGACCGTGAAGGCATTTTAGAGATGTGACCGAATTGCAAAATCAGCCTCTTCATTTTAAGACTTGCCAGACTAAAAACTGGAGAGAGCTTCTGTATGTTTAAGAACCATGTCAGGAGAGAATTTCAACCAGGGTTGCTTGTCACACAACCAGGCAGCCCCTGCTGCAATCCCCAATGCCATATAGCCATTACCAGGACAGGAGTCCTTTCCAGCTTTCACTCTGGTAACCCTACACATCATCCTCTTTCCTCCACCATTAGCCGGTGTGTGGCCAGTGGGATTGTACAGCACCATGGAAAGGCAAACATTTTCTCAAAGACAGACTTGCTTTAACTTAAGCCATTGAAACCCTTTTGGTCCCCTTGCTCTCAAGAGGGCTGGAGCTCATTTTGAGTGGTCAGTGGGGGAATTCAAAAGGCACACGATATTCACGGCCAGGCCCTGGAAATGAAATTCAGTTCCTTCTGCTCTCTGCCTCTTACATTCAGTGCCAGGTCCTCCCATGTTGCGCAGATGATAACTAGGGACCCCTGTGGCTGAGCAACACTGCAGCGGGGTCAAGATGGCAAATATTATCAGTGAGGAGGGACACGCAAGCTAGGAGAGGCTGCAGAAGTCAGCTTTTGCCTGAGCAAACTGGGAAGGGCAGCATTCTGCCCTCTCCTCCCTGCGGAGCAAACCGCTTTTGAGCTCAGTTGGCAGCAACTGGAGCAAGGGCACGTGGAAAGAGGACAAGCCGAGACATTTTAAAAACATCTGAGAAAGCAGGAAGTCAGAGGATTGATTGGGCCAGTCCATGCCCAACCAGGACACTTGGGCCATTTCCACACCACACTGTTATAGTACTATCATTCCACTTTCAGCATCCTCGGGTTTGTAGCTTACTGAGGCCGAAAAGCTCCCTGGCTGAGAACTCTAAATTCTAAAAAACTGCAAACCCCAGGATTCCATAGGATGCAGAAAGTGGAATAACAGCGCTATAACAGTGTAGTGCAGAAATCGCCTTGGAAGGGATCAGGTAGTGCCTCCTCCACGCTCTTATTCCACCGAAATTTCTAGACCAGGACTACCGGAGCCCTGCAATCATAGCTAGGAGGCTGTCAAGGGGAAGCAAGCCAGTTTGCAATCTTTTTAAAAAATGGGGGGGGGGGTTATCTGATGCCTATTATGGGCTGGAATAAGCCCCATGCCATTATTCTCCCAGCTAGGGAGCTTCTGATAAATCAGGGCGCAGACGACCTGACACTGCATCCCATAATATGCAACGCATACTGATGCTCTGCTCTTCCCCCTCCCCTTTTTTTCTTTTTTTTCCTCCCAATGAGGCTTATTTTTAGCAATCCCTTTTTCGGCTGCCTTTTCGCGAAGCTACGGGGGGGGGGAGCCGGAGGGGCGTGGCCTCCACTCCCGGGCTCGGCCAATCGGCGCGCCGCTCCGTCCCGTCCCGCCCCCTAGCAACGGGGGCGGACCAGCGTTCCAAAATAACCCGCGCGCCTCGGGGAGGGAGGGGGGAGGAGGCGGTGGAGAGGAAAACGCGCCGTACGTGCCCTACGTCAGCACGGAGGGTTCCAGCACGTCATGCGTTACGCACAACCCCGCCCCCCTCGCGCTCCGCTCACTCTCTCGCTCCTCTTCCCCCCCCGCCCCTTGCGGGCGCATGCGCCTTGCGAACCCCACAGGGAAGCGGAGAAGGGGGGCGGTGTAGAGGGAAGAGTTTGGGAAGGCGGACCGCGGTGGGAACTTGGCGCTACGAAAAATTAGATGTGAAATAGAAATTAAGGTGGCTTTGTTTTGGGCGGAGGGGTGTCGAATTGGAGTTTTATTTGGAGACCGGAGGATATTTCATAAAGAAATTTGCACGGGCGGCAGGAATGCAAAGCCCAAAAATGGGCAAGCAAAACTGCAAAACAGGGGAGGAGAGGAAGGCTAGGAGGACAGCGCAAAATTAAAGGTGACCGAAAGCAGGACGGAAGCAAAGAGGCGCCCACCCGCAGGGTGACCGATGCCGGCCCCCGTTCGCGGCATGCCCGAGGACGAGTCTGCAAAAGGGCCCGGGAGCGGAGCGGAAGCAGAGCAGCGGGGCGGGGATCCGGGAGGCGCGCCCGGGTCCCGTGCAAAGTCGGAAGCAGCCGAGCAGGGTCACGTTTGAACCACAGCCCTGCGAGGTCGGCCAGGCAGAAGTCCACCCCCCCCGCCCCGGTTTCCCTCCCTTACCTGCGAGGAGGAGGCGGCGCCGGCCGTGGGGCTCCCGAAGGAATCCACCGAGGAGAGGTACTGGGACTCGGCCGAAGGGGACGAGCTGCACCGGGAGGTGGAGTCGTAGTCTCCGGGGAAGCCCTGATACATCTCCCTCGGAGGGGCAGGTGGGAGGCCGCGGCCGCGCCGGGGTCGCCTGGAAGCCAAGGTGAGGAGGGGCGCGCGGCCGGGCGGAGCGAGGCGGCCGACGACACTCCCCCCTTCCTCGGCCGCCGCCGCCGCCGCCGCCGCCGCTCGACCGGCTGAACGACCGGCTGGCTGGCTGGCTGAGTGATCGCTTGCGAGGCAACAAAAGTGCCCGGCGCCGGGGCGGGACGGAGAGAGACGGCGCCCCGAGTCGCGGACGAGACGCTCCTTCCTCAGAGTCTCATATTGCAAAAAGCGAGGCCGAAGTTCCACCGGTCAAGCCGAGCAGGCGCCCGCCTCCCCGAGCCCCTGGCCCACCCACGGCCAAAAAGAGAAGGGGGGAACCAGTTCTCAATCCGAAGTCCCCCAAAGTCCTCGTCGTCCTCCCCCTTTTCCAAGAAAGAAATCCAGCAATCCGGAGCGACTCCGACGGGCTCCTGGGCGCAGGTCCGGCCGACGCGGCGCAGGAGGGTCCGGCTTGATCGCGCGGAGAGGCGGGCTCCCCCTCCCCGGCGTCGGCGCTGGCTCTCCGCTTCCCGGGCTCCCCGTTTCCCCTCCGGCCGGCGAGTGGGTCGGTCGGTGCGCCTTTCCTCGCTTCCCGAGCGCCAGCCTCATGAATGAGCGGAGCCACGCCGCCTATTTATCCAAGAGGTCCCCGCCCCCTCCTCCTGACGTCACCAGGAAGAGCCCCGGCCGGGCCCCCGAAACGCCGCGCCCGCGCCGCCGCCGGACCCCAAACTCGGCCGCCCCTCGGCTCCCACCCGGCCGGCTCGGCGGCCCCAAGCGCGACTCTCGGCGAGGCCGGGAAGGGCTTCTTTTTCAAGCGGGAAGGCCGGCGTCCCTGGCTCCGCCCCGGGGATTGCTGTGACGCAATTAGCCATATTTGGTCTTGTCTTTCGCTGTGTTTTGTTTGGTATCCTAGCAATGACGTCAGAGGGAATCCCTTTCTCACAGCCCCGCCGCCAGGGCTGGCTGCGGCCGCGCTGCTGAACCGCCTGCCCGCGCGCCGCCGCCGCCGCCGCCGCTGCCTTCGCTGCGATATTAATAGCAACTTTTACTACCGTTCTAGAAATGCCTTGAAGGCCCGGGCCGGGCGCGCGGAGCGGGGGAAGGGGGCGGCCCGGGTGGGCGGGGAGGCAAAGGGGACCGACCCCTGCCCCGATCCGGCTCCATGGCCGGGGGTTCGGGACCAGCCCAGCCCCCCCCCAAGGCGCGAAGACCGGCGAGAGGGAAGGACCCCCCCCCCGATGCTGTAGGGCTGCCGATCGCGCGTGGAACCGGCTGGCAGCAGGATCGGGGCCGGCAAGGAAACGCTGAAAGGGGGAGGGGGAGAAGAAGTGAGGGCGTCGCTCCCCGACTTTCTCCCCCAGTGAAATGTTCTTTCAGTCTCCAAATTTTTACCGTTGCTGAGAGTGGGACGCTGAAAATCATTCACACCTAGATCTTTTCTGTTTCCACCCTCCTGGTCTCTTTGTGTGTCCTCTTTTTCTTTGGATGCTGAAACTCTGTTTCTAGAGGCTGGACCAAGGTTTTAACTTATTGCAATGCTAAGAATTTGGAAGTCAAGGAAACTACCAGAATTCTTATTTAAGGGGTCAGCGCTCTCGATTTACTGCCCTCCCCCTGCCACAGCTCCACCACTGCCTCAGGTAATACACAGTCATGAGCTTGTGGGACTCCCTGCAGCAAGGGGGCTTTCTGCACTACACTGTCTTCATGCTATTATTCCATTATCAACATCCTATGGAATCCTGCATCTTGCAATTGAGGGAGGAGCATTTAGAATTCCCGGCCAGAGAGTTCTTGGGCCTCAGTAAACTACAGACCCCTGAATTCCGCAGAAGGTTGAAAATGAAAGAATTGCACTATAAGAGTGCAGAAAGGCCCAAGGTATGCTGAGTGCCTATTAAAAGGGAAGCAAAAAAGAGACAGGAGGAGATTAAATACATTGTTGGAGCAGCAGAAGTCTTTCAGCAAGGTTTTTCAGATAAAATAGGGGACAGGTTCATGTACCTTTGGTAAAATAAGGGATTTCAGGAGGCATCGGTTGCCAAGCCAGCAACAGTTGCTTAAATTTGCTCTTTTACATGTCCATTAAAGAGACAGGAGCCCTGTCCCTTATTTTACTTGGCAACCCTGGTTTAAGTGTTTCGTAACCTACGTTCCCACAGGTAATATTCAATGGCACCTTGGAATTGGGCAATATAGTTGACAGAGAGTAGAACGTGTAATTACTTGGAAAACACCCATAGCAGTCGGGAGTCTTTGTTATTCTGCCATGTGGAGAAATGGAAAAGCAGAACTGTTGCCTGTGGCTCAATCCAGCTGTTGCCCTTTCCCTTCATGCCCTGTCTGACCTTTCTACGATGGTGTAAGAGCGAGGAGTTCGTGTGCACAGGGCTTCCTGGCCCAGAGGCCAGGAAGGGAATCCACCGGGCCTCCAGCAGTTCTTGGACTGCAACTCCCCATATCCCCTAGCCAACAATGATGGATGCTGGGAGTTGCAGTCCAAAAAATTCAGGCAGGCCACAAGATCACCATCCCAGCTGTGTGCTCTAACAACAGTTCCTGATCTCTAGCCAGGAGTTCTCTAGTTATCCTACTCTGTGAGTCTCCAAGGGCAGCCTGGGCTACCAAGATTGTGGGGAAGGCAGCAGAACTCCTGTTTATGGTGCTGTTTTTTTTTTAGTGGGGAGTTAAGTGTTTGAAAAGGTGAAGCCTGGAAGAATCTGGTTGAGGCAATGCACATGCATTTTTGCCAGAAAATGTGTGGGCCCAGAGTAGGTTGCCAAGTTTTCCTTATAATAAGAGGTGTCCTCTGCCCTAAAAGCACCAGATCCCATCTCATCTTGGAAGCTAAGTAGGGTTAGTCTTGGTTACTGCTTGGACCACCTACAAATAGCAGGTGCCATAGGCTGTGTTTCAGAGAAAGGAACTGGCAAAACCATCTCTGAGGATTCCTTGCCTAAGAAAACCTTAGGAAATTCCTGGGGTTTCCATAAGTCAACAGGCAACTTGAAGACATACACACACACATACACACACACCTGTTTGAGAGTTGGAAAGCTTTTCCTTTTATATAGATTGGACAAGGTGCCAAGAAATCCCATATTTTGGGGTGTGGGCCCTTCATAAAGATGGAAATGTGTGCAGTATGTAATTTATGAACACAGACAAAACATTGAATTTTACAGAGAAATGCATAGCTAATTGTACAGAGATCAACACTTCCATTTGGTATCTAAGCAGAACAGAAACTTGTAAATAGCTGGCTGCTTCCTCACACTGCATGTCATGAATTTTGGTTGTTCCTTACTGATATTTTGAAAACCTGGCCACAGTAACCCAGGAAGTCTGAGGGAGTCAGGTCCTTTAAAAAAAAAAAGGGAAGAAGGGACCAGATTCATCCCTGAGGCTGCATTTTCCTCACTGCTGCCATTAACTCCTTTGCATTTTCTTTGCAGGCCCTCCACCAAGGCTATTTCCGCACTAGACTATTATAGTGCTATTATTCCACTTTCAACATCCTATGGAGGCCTTTGACGCCCCTCCCTAAACTGCAAACCCCAGGATTCCATAGGATGTTGAAAGTGGAATAATAGCACTATAACAGTCTCGTGCGGAAGTGGCCGAGGTGTCCTCACACAACAGTATCAGAGTTTAGACCAAGAATACAGTAAACTGTTTTAAGAACTTATTATAAATCTGTGCCCCCACCCTCTGACTGGGGAAATGGTGCTGAATATCTCCAGATTGCCTTTTGCCTCTAATAACAAAATGTTCCCATTCATTTGGGACAAGAGAGTTTCCCGATCAAATGCATTTCATTTTAGAAATTCAACTCCAACTTGCACAACAATGTGCAACATGGCTTACCAGCACCCAGAGAAAAACTCAGTTATCTCGTACTCAGAAAAGAAGAAGACATCAATTCCAGTCAGATTGAACATCCAGTGCTCTACTGAAGCAGAAAGCAGTCCAGCTGCTGTCGAAAAAAACTCCCTTTTGAGCCTAAGATATCACCTGGGCAGAGCCTCTCCCTAGCTTGTGGGAAGTTCTGAGCAGGTATGTTCAGGTCAGGCGAATCTGTCCCTCCCACATAAATGGCCTTGTAGTTCTCCACCCAGCAGGTCGCTGATACAGAGGCCAAAAGGGGAAACTTGCGCAGCCTAGAGGGTAGGGATAAAGATGTGGGTGTGTCAAAGGAGCTAACTGGCGGTTGCTTTCTCCCTTTAATCGTTACCTGCTGGGCCATGTCAGTCCACCCCTCCTCCGTCAAAGCTGTCTCTTAACAGATTTATTCCACCTTTCCTCCTCTCCCCTCCCTCCTGCTGAGTTCATGGAGTGCAAACTATTTTTGGACTTTGAACTGAATTTGCCGCAGTGAAAGTAAGCTGAGGACCAAGGGGGAAAGTAAGGTGAGGAGAGGGAACCTGGGACATTTTAAAAGCAGCTGCAAAAGTGGGAGGGCAGGATTGGCAGGATTTTCCCTGCCATTTGGGACAGTTGGTGTGTAAGCATTCCATTCTGTTCCCTGTGGTTCAACACCACAGCGTTGGTTATTTCCATTTTACAGATGGGCAGTATACAGTTGGCTCTCCAAATTTGCAGGTTTCACTTTCATGGATCTGATTATTTGCAAATTTCCTCAAGCCCTGGCCCCCCACCTCAGGTGCTTCTTTTCTGGGGGAACCTTCCCTCTTAGTGGCTCCAATCAGGCCATACAGCCCTTTAAAAACCTGTCTGTGGTCCTCCTCCTCCTCCACCAGCCACTCCTTGGCCAACTAAAGATGGCTCATAATCCAGTTTCTCAGCAGCAGAAACCCTCTCCTGATGTCCCGCCCTATACCCAAGGGAGGAGACGGGCTTCAGAGGGGAAATCATCGGGCCACCACGCCAACCCACCCCCTTTCCCTGACCTGATTTGAACCCTGAATGCTCACTCTCCCTTCCATGCCTCGGCCCCCTTTCTACACATCTGGATGTTTGCAATTTTTCCACTTTTGCACAGGTCCTGTGCCCCTAACCCTAATGAATGTGGAGGGGTAACTGTATTACTAATGTGTTTTAACTGTGCCAATGAATTTCCATATTACTGTTCCTCATAAGATTGCAAGCTGTTTAGATACCACTGCTGGTGGATCTGTTTTTGCTGAGATCCCATGGGGCCATTCCTTATGCTCCCAGTGCTCTAGGAAGCAGGATACATTTGGGCACGCAGCTTAGCTGATTCCAACAGGGTTGGGACAATGCGATGGGAAAGAAGGTTCACATCCGGATGGAACCGCAGCTCACGATGTTGGAGACAACGCCTGATCTGGTGGTTTTGTGTGCATTTCTCTCTTTGGAGTGGGTGGTACTCAAGCCCTCTTTATTCTGAGAACATCCCCCTTCTTTATCACAACCAATAAGGGAACCAAAGCCCTGGTTGCACTCTTCAGTAAATATATAGAGAGGCTCATCTGGTACTCGCCCTGAAGAGCTAGCGTCACTGGGCTATGGTTCTCCATCCAGCTCAGGGAAGGAGTGCAGCAAGGACAAGTACGTCCATTCTCTATTCAGCTGCATCTCTCTGTTCTTTTGTGGCTGCTAATTGCCTGTGTCATTGGGAATGGATTTCTCTTAGCAGCTGGTTAGTTCTTTTAGTCACAGGAGAGAAGCCTTGGTGAATTAGGTTGCCATGTCTGCACGTGTGACAGCCAAAGCCCACTGTGCACTCACTGGCCAGTCACCTCCACTTGAAGTCAGCAGAACAACTTCGGGGGTGGTGGAATGAAGGGACCACTTCTCCATACACGTGCCTGCCTGAGGATTGAGGTCTTCTGGACGGCCCTCCCCCTGTGTCTCAGCAATGAGGTTGTCCTCTGCTGGCAGCCAGCCAAGGTTCACAGCTCTCCAACAGAGGCTTTGGCAGCAGCTGCGGACAAAGTTTACAACAGTTTGTCAGCCAGTTACTGTTGTTGGTTCAGCAGTCGGAGTCAGTAATAAATTCTGAGTGACAGTCCAAAGAAGTGTCCAGTAGCAAAGACAGCACGCAAGGCAAGGGTCAAGGTTTTCCAGCAACATGAGCCAAGGATCAAAAGAAGACCCCATTGCATCCCCTGGAAATACCAGTTGTCTGCAATGGACATCTCCCCACCCCACCCCTTGTAATTATTAGCCAGTAGCCTTGCCCAGCTGTTTGCCTACTCAGTGCATCTTCTCTATATAAATGCTCTGAGCCTCGTGGGCTCTCTCTTTCTCATCTACACCAGACTGCAGTAAGTATTGCCCTGTTCTGGTCTGTGTGTCATGGCTGTTGGTGCAGAACCTGTTTGTGTTTGCCCCTGAGTCCTGGAACTGGGGCATGACAGAGGTCAATACACTGTTCTGAGCCTGAACAAAGTCCTCTCCCTTCATTCCTAGTCAACCTGTAGCCATCTCCTTTCTCACTCCCATCTGAGATGAGCAGACAGGGCCCCTAAGCCAGCTTACACAGCATAGCATAGCACAGGCAACCTCTCCTGGGCATGTACAGAGTGCATTTTGCACACCCTTGGGTTCTCTCCATCGGAGGAACTTCTGCTTCCAGTTTTGTAATTTTTGTTAAGATTTTTGTATGCAATGAAAATTTAAACAAAGTGACAAATATAAAAGGAAAAAAGGGAACTAAAAAAGAGATGGATAAAAATAAAGATACAAATTTTAGAAAGAAAAATATGAAAGTGACTTTCAATCTTCCCTTCAGTGGTTATTAAAGTATACAATCAAACCATAGCTCTTTCACGTACCACGATAATTTGAGCTTCTGGTTCCAGGTTTGGTTGAGATACCGGTTGTGTGAGTGGAGTTTCTTCCCAGAGTCGAGAAACCTTCTAACTTAGGTTGAGTGTTTGCATTCCTTTGGGGATGGCTCATAACCACAGAAGGCCCCAAGTGAAAGGCTTTCTGGCCGTCGCCACAAACAGATCTTCCAAAGGACAGTGACCAGTGGGTGAGACACGTATAATGACAAGGTGGAGCTCGGCCGGGCTGTTTTGCCCGGGTACCAAATATAGCCCCTGCAGGCTGGCCTGACAATCAGACAAAAGACTCTGCTGGGCCGGGCTATTCTGAGAAGCTGGTTTCCCCCACCGCTACACCACCCCCTGTCTGCCCGGTGCCTCATTGCTGTCTGAGAGGAGAGATCACACACACACAGTCCATCCCCCGGGCTGAGGGACGTGGACCAGACAGCTGGATTGCCCCCTTTTGCCAACAAAGTCTTCTCCTCCCACACAGCAGCCCAGATGGAGAATGGCTGCAGCGCTGTGCTTTGGATAGACAAGGTCCCCGTTCAATCCCCAGCGTCTCCAGAGAGAATATATATGCCTGTCCAAGACTGGAGATGGCTGAATTCTGCCCCACCCCAAATAAATTTTCCTTCAATCCCCAAATTTCTAGCATGCCAGGAACTAAAAATTTCGGTTGAGCATTCAGGCACCCGGAGAAAGCGGGCAGGCAAAGTGACCCATGGAATACGACCGCAGCAAATAGAACAGTTCTGTGTGTGAACGATTTTCAGTGTCTTGTTCTCTGCAATACTAGAAAATTGGGAACTGCAGGGGGAAAAAATGGCAGAGGAGAGAATACTTATGTAGGAGGAATGTCTTTATTTTATTCCCCTCATCTGCACTTGGCAATTTATTGCATGTTCCAGGGTGCGTGGGGTGGTGGTAGTCTTGTAGCCTTCTGGGTGTAGTTATACTACATTGCCCATCATTCCATCCCTGTTCTATCACGATGTCCTATTACTGGTCCAGGTGGCCTCCATTTCATCTTATGGCAAAGAGATAATGTTGGGTTTCAACTGCCTACTGGTAGGGCCTCAGAACAAATCTCTGGACTATCTCTTCCTGGGGTTTCATGTCAATCAAGGGGAGTGGAGATGGAAGCAACTTCAACAAATGGTGCTTTGGAACACTTCCATGACTGGCATTACGTCAATCGCTGGGGCCAAGGTATGCCAGCGTGAATCTATCTGCCTTTGGATGAATGTTTTGGTCTTCTAGTTTTTGATAAGGTTGTCGTTATCAAGGTGTCCAGGAGATCCAAAATGGCGACCTCTGAGCTTAGAAGCCTACTCCAAAATCCACCGATTAAATGGTGTGGCCTGGGACAAGTCATTTTCTTATCTGTGGTCCACCTTGCGGGGTTGTCGTGAGCTCAAAACACAACAAAAATTCCAACACACCTTGCAGATTGAAGCTGCCGCCATCAAGATATTGAAGGTGGGCCATACTAGATCATTTTCTCTGTGTGTGTCTTCCTTCTAGGGCTGCCAGTGAGGATTCTTCCAGGTTCTGAGATTTCAGGACCCAAACCTGAGTTATAGGGATGACCCCTTGTGATGCCACAATAGGGGAAGGGATCTGGCGATGTCACAAGGGACAGCCCCGATGATGTCATTAAGCATCAACCACTGAGCATGGTACTCAGATAAAGAGGACCAAGCCTAACAAATGAGGAAAATATATATACGCGTCTACTTTTCAAGGCAGCGCCCTCACCCTGAGATTCTTCCCCTTTTCTTTGAGGAACAAAGAAGATGGACCAGGCTCATTGGCCAAGGGCCAGGCCCTGAAATCTGGGGATACCAGTTCCTTCCCAATAGGCCCTGCTTGTTCCTGTCCCCCTAAAGAGGTGGGGTACAAATCCTGGCCTCCTGCCTCCTGGCCCACACCCTGCTCTCTGGGGGACCTTCTGCTTCGTCAGAAATAGCTGCCCTATCCGGTCTTAGTCAGGTCCCCTGCCTCCCACCTGCTGACAAACGGGACGACGTACAGAGGGGCATTTTCACAGCCTTAAACCTATTCTTGTTGCTGCTGCTGCTGACTCACTCTGGCAATGAAGCACAAAAGCAAGCTATCCACTTTTCACCGGGGCCAGGCAGCTGCTACCGCATTCAGAATTTCTCTCTCTCTCTCTCGTCGTAGCCCAAACAAAAGACTCCCGCAGCACCTTAAAAGGGCTCACGCGTGGGATTACTATTATTAAATGCATGACTAGGAAACCAAAGCAAAGAAAACCAGAGCCAGTCTAGGTTGGGAGGGTCCCAGTTGGGACTGGGATGGGTGTGGGTGCAGTGGTGGGGGACCTCAGCTGTTTTCAGACAGATCCTGAGCTGTCCATTGGGTGATTCAGATTCGGGATGGAGATGGCCCTCGGCTGGACCGAGAGGCATTTTTGGCTGTCTGTGGAAGGAGGTGGAACCCCAGCGAGGCATCTGACACAGCACTTTGATGTCACCGGCCAGGAATGCCGGATCCATTCCAGGGCGCTGAGTCATGCCTTGGGGCCTGAGCAAGCTTTGGGAGTACGGCTGGTTGCTGACACACATGTGCTTCCTCCATCCATCCATCCATCTTTCCATTCATTCATTCATTCATTCATTCATTCATCGATCCGTCCATTCATCCACCGAGCCACTGTCATCCCAACAGGAAGACAGGAGATATTTTTTTTTAAACCAGCCCTTTTCGATGTATGTGTACGCCCCTTTCTTTCCCTAAACAGAGGAGCTGGATTTAGTATGGAGAGAGCTGGATTTTTCTTTTTTGTTTCCAAGGGATGCTGAGGCAGTGATGTGTAAGGGTTTGAGCAAGGCAGACTGAGGCCATTTCCGCACTAGACTGTTATAGTGGTATTATTCCACTTTCAACCTCCTATGGGGTTTGCAGTTTAGGGAGGGGGAATTCTCAGCCACAGAGCTCTTTGGCCTCAGGAAACTACAAACCCCGTATTTCCACAGGAGATTGGAAGTAGAATAATAGCAGTCTAGTGCAGAAATGGCCTGAGAGAAAAGAGGCTAGGCTTTCCGACACAGGAACAAAGCTGGGAGGGAATGGACTTTGTTTGGACTACAACTCCCAGAATCTTCCAACCAGCCATGACTGCTGGGGGATTCTGGGAATTGTAATCCAAACAAGGTTCACCTTTTCCAGCTCTGGAGGTACGTATTATAATGGAATACAAAAACTGAGATAAATAAAAAGTTATGGCTCTTCCCTTTACCTTTTCTAGGGATGATGATTAATTACACCTCATTTTTTATGAAATAAGGGGAAAGTTCTGGATTTGATTAGCCTTACACACCTGGAAGCCAAGGTTCTTGGGTCTTCTACTTTTTTCCCAAGAAACGTGTTAGGAAAGCAATTTACGGAAACAAAAAGCTTTGAACCTGGGGGCCCATCACTGACTCCTGGGAGACAGTGGTGTCCAATGGTTGGTGCAAAGAGTTTTACTGGTAGTTAGGTTCTAAGTATGACCTGGTTTTTAACCACATTGACTTTTCTTTTTAGTGAGATTGCTATTTACTTATTTTAATTTACTTATTTTCTGTAATTAAAAACAAGATTTATTTTAATCTTGTTTTTAATTACAGAAAGCCATCTCGGATGCCACCCTGGGAAAAAGGCAGGGTGTAATTTCAATACGCAAAATAAAAGAAATAAAGCGGGCAGAGGATTGCCCCAAAGCCTTGCGCTCCAGCCCTGCTCAGTTTAGAAATTAAAGACAAGCCTACATAAATACCCTAAAGGCCTGAGCCTATAAGCTAAGCAAGATCAGCTGTGGTTAGGACTTGGATGGAAGACCACCAACAAATCCCAGGGGCTGTTGGCTCTGTTTCAGAGGAGAGAACTGGCAAAACTACCTCTGAAGATTTGTTGCCTGAGAAAACCCTGTGAAATTCATGTGGTTGTCGTAAGACAACAGGTGACCTGAAGGCACATAACACACACATGTGCCCTTGCCAGCTGCTTTTTCTGCTCAGCACTGTGGACCAATATTTTGCATTCCTCCCTCTCTCTCAGTCCCTCCCTCTTTCTCTCTCACACCCAAGCTTCCCTAGTTGTGAGAGATGTGCAGAATTTCAAGCAGCCCTTCTGTTGGCTGCACACTGTGTCTCGGATTACTTTTCCGGCTTGGTTTCCTTTCCCAGCTGACATGAATGCACACACGCACACACACACACACACGTGTGTTCACGTGAGCTGGAAGGAAAAGGCTGAGCAGAGGGAGGGCATATGGTGGTGGGAAAGGGAGAAATTGACGCAACTTTTGGAAATAATTCTCACACCACCAATAATAGGCCTGCAAAAAAAGTGCTTCGCTGGCTCTTTCTGAGCAAGTTAAGATAGTTGTGACGGACTGGCAGGGGACGGGCAGGATCCCTGGAAGGCTGGAAGAAGCAGTTTGCAAGTGTGTCTTTACTATTTTTATTTACCCATTCATTCATCCATTTTTATCCCACCTTTCTCCCCAGCAATGGGATACAACAGACTTTTGCTGTTGTGCGCCTTCAAGTCATTTCTGACTTGTGGCAGCCCCAAGGCAAAGCCATCACAGAGTTTTCTCGGCAAGATTTATTCAGAGAAGATTGCCTTTGCTTTCCTCTGAGGCTGAGAGAATGTGGCTTGATTCTTATTAAATTTAAGCTCCCCAGTTGCCTATCCCAGCTATAGGAACACAGAAAAGGAGACTGGGAGTAACAGGAGGCAGATTTTGGAGGATGGGGAGCAGATTTTTTAGGGTAGGAGGCAGATATTTCAGAATGGGAAACATTAAAAGTATGCACAGACAAATAACAAAGACGTTTCCAGGTCTAAAGGACAAGGAAGCACTCCCGGTAACAGACATCACCCAGGACAAACTGGGACACTTTTCAGGCGACTGCGGGGAAGGAGGAGACGGCTGCCGGTCCCGAAAGGGTGGGCAGCGGTTGGCAAGGGGAGAGAAGTAATCGTGCAAACTCAGAGGAGTTTGGGAGGCAAAAGAACAGAAGCAACCCAGGTGTGTAAACCGAAGGGTGGAGAGAGGAAGCAAGGCTGGCCCAGAAGGGCGCGCCTGCGTGCCAAAAGGAAATCCTGGGCTGTCTATTAGTGCCCGCGGGAAGGGAGTCTTTGAAAGGACTGGATCCGGGCCAGGAAGAAGAGGGGGGGAAGCAGGGAGCGTGGTGCAGAGGCTTAGAGTGCTGCCCAAGAACCCTGGAGACCAGGGTCTGATTCCCGGCCCGGCCAGGGGACCCCCCCGGGTGACTTTGGGCCCGTCACCCCAGAGGCCTGGCTAGGGCGGTGCAGGCTGGGTGTGTGCCCTGGGCGCCAATGCCAGGAGGCAGAAGAAATGTGCTCGAAGATTTGGCAGAGGAAGCGGCCCCGGGGGTACGACTTCCACGCTCGTCCCGGGCATTATTTACACACGACACGCCTCTGCGTCGCACAGTCTCAGCCCCAGAAAACCCCTCGACGGGTCTGCCTTTGGGCCACGGTGAGTCGGAAACGACTTGAAGTCACTCGACAAGAACGACGACCCAGGGCGTGCCGGAAGAAGGCGCCGGGAAGAGCAAACCGAGCAGGCAAGACAGCGCGACGCCCGAAGCGGCACGTGCGGCGCGATGCGCGAAGCTCAAGGCGCAAAGAGCGGCACAGAGGGGAAAGCGCGAGGCCCAGGGCAACGCTCCAGGCGCAAAAGGAAGCAGGGACGGCGAAGCGGAGCCCAATGTGCACAGCAAAGGGCCAAGCCCGGCGCAACTCAGGGAAGGCAAAGAGCCATGCCCGAAGCCCAGCCCAGGCTGCAAAGCGCAAAGCCCCGATCCCAGGGAGGTGGAGGAGCGAGGAGAGGGGCGCAAGAAAGGGCTGAGAGAGCCGGTCGGTTAAATGCCGCCCCGGGCGATGACAACACGCTTCGGAAGAGGGGCTGCGAAACCGGGCAGCCTCTCGGAAAGGGCGGCGAGTTCCTCAAAGGGCCTGTTTCAAGATGGGCCGGTGGGAGACCTTCCTCCTGGAGTCGCCGCCCGAAGCCGCGGAGTTGCGTTTCGGGGGCCGAGACCCCTGGCAACCGGCGGGACGTTGGGGATTTCATTCCGTGCCTTGCTACGGTGTTATGTTGCGTCGTCTTCGTCCCTGATTGAATAGGCTGATGTTCCACCCTTTGATGAAAAGGGCGTTATCAATTATTACTACTACTATTATTACTATTATTATTACTATTACTACTACTACTACTACTACTACTATTATTATTATTATTATTATTATTATTATTATTATTATTATTATTATTATTATGGAAGACTGGGGAAACTGGGAACGACCCGGGTCTGACAGGCAAGAAGAGGGGAAGGCGGGGACGGGGCGACCCCGTGGAGGAGAGCAGAGGGCGAAGACCTCCCGCCCCCTTCGGAGCAGGGCGGGAGGGGAGGCCCCCGGCGGACGCGAAAGAGGACTTCTGGAAGGAAGGGGAGGCGAGGGGCGCTGCCGAAGGCCATCCAGTCGCCCCTCCACTCTCCATGCAGCGCCGTCGGTCCCCCTCTGCCTGATTTGGGAAGTTACTTTTTTGGGCCACGGCTCCCCGTCGTCCAAAAAAGTAACTTCCCCCCGGCTCCGTTACTCCCTTGCCTCTCCTTCCGCCTCCTCGGGCCGGCCCGTCCGGGAGCGGCAGCCCCGTCCACCGCCCGCCCCCCTCCCTGCCTCTCTTTTTCCCGCGAGTTACATTTCCGCGCGACCACGTGGCCGGCGGCCCGCGCCGGAGAACAAACAACCCGCCCGTCGCCCCGGCAACGGCGTTCCATTTCCCCCCTCCCGCCTCCCCTGCCCCGCGCGCGGTTACGTCAGCACGCCGGGGCCCCGCTCCGTTTGTTGACGTTGCCCGGCAACGACGCCGCTTGCCTTGACGACGGCCAGCGGGAGGGGCGGGGCTTGCCGGAGGCGGCGGCGAGAAGCCGCAACCCAGAGAGGCGGAGCCAGGGGGCCGTCGGCGCTCGGCGCGGCGGCCTCTTAATACGGGGGGGGGGGGGGGGTTATTAGCTCGCGGTATTTTTTTTCTTTTTTCGGTGGGGGGGAATACAGTTGGAAAGGTGGGATAGGGAGGAGATTCTAGAATCTTCTCCGGGTTTACAATATGGGTGGGTAGGTTAGGCTCAGAATCATAGGAGTTGGGAGGGGGTTGCCAAGAGGCCATCTAGTCGTACCCCTTTCCGTTGCGTAATCCATTATTAAAGAGACTTGCGAGAAATAGGCGGCGAGGGGTGTTTGTTTGCATGTTTATTGAGGAACTAGCGTATATACCTGGCGTTGCCTGAGATTTTATTTTTATTTATTTATATTTATTTTATATGATACTCATTAGAAAGATTTGAGCTCCCGTGTCTCTACTTCCCCAAACTGTCTTGTTCAGGACCTGTAACTTGTTCCCATATTCCCCAATCCAGTCTGTATTCAGAGTTATTAACATGCAGAGGTTGGGTTCCTTAGGGAATACGTTGCCCTTCTCCTTGCTGCTAGGCCTTGTCTCCATAGCAACCGGCCAGGCCCAAGAGCTCTCTAGCTGGGAGTTCTGATAGCTCCTCCCTAAACTGCAAACCCCAGGATTCCATGCAATCTTCTTAGGCGGCCAATCATATGAGGTCTTTGCTTGACACAGACAGACGAACTTTGACTTTTATATATTAGACAGAGACTGGGGGAAAAAAATCTGAATTGTATGCGTGTATGTGCTTTTTAGTCGCCTGTTCAGTTACAGCAACTTTATGAATTTCATAAGGTTTTCTTGGGCATGAAACACCCAGAGGTGGTTTTGCCAGTTCCTTCCTCTGAAATACAGCACTTTGTATTCTTTGGTGGTCTCCCATCCAAGTACTAACCAAGACTGACCCTGCTTGGCTTCCAAGATCAGACAGAATCTGGTACCTTTAGGATATTTAAACGGGGGGGGGGGTAGGAGCCTTTTTCCTCATGTTTTTTGGCCATTCTCTTAGGACATTATATATGCCTTCAAGTCGCCTGTCAACCTGTGGCAACTCCATGAATATCCTATATTTTTCTTACGCAAGGTGGTTTTGCCTGCTGCCTCCTCTGAAAGAGATCGTACAGTTGCTGGTATTTGTCTCTCATCCAAGCCTAACCCAGGCTGACCCTGCTTAGCTTCCAAGGTCAGATGGGATATGACGTCCTTAGGGTATTTAGACCAACCTGGGATTGGAGTACCTCTCCCTTAATCCCCAGCCATCATATGGGGCGTGGACCTGCTTGGATTGCCCTATGTTCCCAATGGATTTCCATCTTTTGTTACTTATTTTCCAGAGGGAGAAAGACTGGGCTTACTTAAACATCCTTCACACAGTTATTGTTGAGTTGGGCACCAAACAAAAAAGAACCCTGACACACTGTCTTTGTGTCCCCCTCCTTTATCATTTTTTAAAAAAATTATAACCTGCCTTTCTCCCAGTGGTTAGATCCGATGCAGCTCATGGCAAATTTTTAAAAAGCAAATACAGTACAGCTTCTGATCTTCTGGTGAAACTGATTTGAATACAAATGCAGCAATGTATTTCCTGGTCAGTCTTGTCCACTGTCTCAGACACGTTCATAATTGGTAAGTTTAGCAGTACAAAAACTAAAACTCTGGCCTCCAGAGTCCTGCTGGCTCTCCACCGAGCCTTCCCCGAGACCATATCCTAAGATCCCCTTGTGTTCCCTCTGAAGGTGCACATCCGTTTTGTGTGGCGGGAACAAGCGAGTCTGTGACGCCCTCTTTTCTTTCAGGAGCCCATGGGCTCATGTAGGCCCATGGGATTTGCTGTTTCCTTGCTTGATGTGGATGATGGGAATTGTAGTCCAGCATGTTTTGGGTGGAGAAAGACATTTAGTACAAAACGAGACATACGGAAACGTTCATTCCTGCTAATGTGGTTGCTGCATTCTACCCAAAAAAGGCTAAACAAAAACAAGAGGAAGAAAAGTACTTCTGTTTGTTGTCCTCTTCTCTCTCCCGTCCCTCCCTGCTCAGACCAACTTGGGAGATCTACACACCAAACCATCATTCCTCACTTAGATGTTATTTGCACAGCCTGATGTGTAGGGAGGTTCTTTATCCCCACGGTGCACGCTTGCTGCCCCATTGCACCCTATCTGACCTCCGATAGGTATTTGGCTGCCCTGAAAAACTGCAGAATGGGATCTCCCTCGCGCATTGGAAGGAGTGTTTGGGTGCGGTAGTAACCTCAGGCCTTGATCTAAAGTAAGGCAGGGAATGAAGTGTTCTTCACTTCAGGGTGCCTCTTTTTAAGAAGGATCTTGACAAGTTGGAGCAGGTTCAGGAAGGACAACGAGGAGGATTAAAAAGTAAGAAGAACCAAATGTACGAGGAAAGACTGAGGTTGCTGGGCATGTTCAGCTTGGTGAAGAGAAGACTGGCAGGGTGGCGTGATTGTACTCGTTTTTAAATACCTCAAAGGCTGTCCCGGAGAGGTTGTTTCCAGTCTTGTTCTCTGTGGGCCTGGAGGGTAGGACCAGGTCTAATGGTCTGAAGTTACAGGAGGATAGATTTCAGTGGAGCGTTAGAAGGAACTTCTTGGCCATTTCTGCACTAGACTGTTACAGTGCTATTATTCCACTTTCAACCTCCTATGGAATCCTGGGGTTTGCAGTTGAGGGAGGGACCTCAAAGGCCATCCTCAAAGGCCCCTCCCTCAACTGCAAACCCCAGGATTCCATAGGAGATTGAAAGTGGAATAATAGCACCGTAACAGTCTAGTGCAGAAATGGCCCTTGACAATAAGAACCGTTTGAGCAATAGAGCCCGTTGCCTAGAGAGATGTTGGGATCTCTTCTCTGGATGTCTTCCAAAAGAGGTTGGAGAGCTACCTGCTGGGGATGCTCTAGCTGGAGATCCTGTGGTGAGCAGAGAATTGGGGCCCATTCCAACTCTATGATTCTATGCGTCCAACCTTAAGCCAATTCACCACCGGAATTTGGTGGAAAACTACTGATGGCAAAAGTCAATGGTAGATGCAGCTATGTGCCGTGATATTTAGGGAGAGTCAGTGTGGTGTAGTGGTGTGAGGTCAGAGCAGGACTCTGGGAGACCAGAGTTCAAATTCCCACTCGGCCACAGAAACTCACTAGGTGACCTTGCATTCATAGGGCTGCCGTAGGTTGAAGGCAATTAACAATGCAACAGAAAGTTCAGCATTATCGTTAGTCCGAATGAAGTGCTTGCCTCAGGTGGGGATGGTGGGAGGTGCAAGGGAGGATTTGGAGGGGAGAGGATCTGGCCTGGGCCCCCTGATCCAGCCTGGTGGCCTTCAGATGTTTCAATCAGTCCCCAATTGGTCTCCTTTTGTACATGGAACTGGGGGAGAGGGCACCATTTTGTTTTTTGTCTCAGATGGCAAAATACCTTGGGACGGCCCTGAGAGGTAGCGGACCGGCTGGGGTCCCCTCTGGAGACAGAGGCACAGGTTGGCGTTCAGGTGCCAACCGTCCCCTTTTAGAGGGTCTGGATTTGGCCCAGTTGGTAGCGCCTACATTGAATCGCGGCCTCAGTTCTTCCATAAAAAGTTTTGACTCTGTGCCGCACACTCAGAGAAGTCAATATTTTGGTGTGGACACATGTGCAAGGAACAATCACGCACATATTCTGGAGTGTCACTGTATGTATGTTTCTCTTCAAACGCACAATGCTCAGCATCTGGGGCGAGGAGGGGGAGATGTGTCAGCCGGCGAAGGAGGAGAAATATGTGTCAACCAATGGTGTGAGTAACTCTGCATGTGAATGTGGGACTGCGTGTGTCTGCGTGTGTGTAAATGAATGTCTTTTTTTTTAAAAAAAAAGACCAGTAGAGCTGATGTGTAAGCCTGGGGCGCTTGGACAGGAGTGGGGTTTTGTGGAAAAAGCACAACAGGGATTATTAAACGCACGTGTGTCTACGCATGCACGTGACAGCCTTTTTGTGCCTTGCCGGGATGTATGTATGATAACGCGTGTTGCAATAAAAAGTGTTGGGGGGAACCCCATTAGCTGGGTGAGTGTGTCAAGGAGTCACACTGGGGAAAGACTTTGTGTGTGAAAGGTGACTGCAGCGCACTCTGCGTTGCGTGCCAGGCCCAGCCGGCGGCCAAGCCGGGCCTCTCCCTTCTCAGCTGTGGGTTCTGGCTCCCGTCCCGGGGAATTTGGCCCAGGGCCTCGGTAAATAACAACAGCCAGAATTGGAGGCCGAAACCAGTTGCTAAGAGACGGGTGTGTTTTGCTCCTGAAAAACCCGCTGGCCTCCCATCTGGGACGAGAGCGAGGAGCTCGGGAGCCTGGGAATGGGGGCAGAGGGAAGGGGAGCCACCGAGTTGGGAATCTCTCCGTATTTTGACTTGTGTGTTTTCGGGTGTGTGTTGGAAACTGGGTCCTCGAAATAGCAGGAGACAAAAGAGACTTAGAAAGGGGGTTGTAGGCCAATTAACAGAAGGCTTTTTTTCTATTATCAGCATTATTGTTATCGTCTTCTTTTCCTTCTTTTCCTTCTTCTTCTTCTAACTCAGCTTTCTCCCAAAACTGGAACTCAAGGCCCCTTACAATTAAAAAAAAAACAACACCAATACAACCAGAATCATACAAAACATGAACCTCAAAATGGTACTGAACTGTTCCTGGTATTAAAATGAATCGAAACCTACACATAAAAAGATGAAAATGTAATTAAGAAGATAAAAAGCAGTTAAGAACAGTTCAGTTTAAAACTATACAGCACATTTAGCCCCTTCTCTATAATCTTCCTGTTTTTAAAAGCCTGTAAAAGTGAAAAAGGTTTCTATCTGAGAGAGGGGCTCTCCGGAGAATCATTTCTTCTTCTTCCTCTCCTCCTCTTTCCCTTCCTTTTTATAACCTGCTGCTCAAGGCAGCTTGCTCATTGGAGCAAATATGGCTAAAACTTACAAATGGTTCACATCAAAATGTTGCTAAACTGCCAATAACATTAAAAACAATTTTTAAAAAATTGAAAGCAGATTTAGAACAGCTTTTTAAAAATGCAGTCCAGCACTCTATTAAATGTCCTAAACGTGGTTTGTTCTTGCAAGCCTGTTGGAATTTTATTAAAAAGTCTTTGCCTGCTGATGGAAGGACAGCAAGGAGGGGGCCATGCTAGCCCACCTTTTAAAGGAGCTCCAGAGCCGGGGGGGCAGCAACTGAGAGGACCCCGTTTTGCATCCCCACCTGACATGCCTGTGAAGTTGCTCAGACCGAGGCCATTTCCGCACTAGACTGTTACAGCGCTATTATTCCACTTGCAACATCCTATGGAATCCTGGGGTTTACAGTTTCGGGATCCCGAAACTGTAAACCCCAGGATCCCATAGGATGTTGCAAGCGGAATAATAGCGCTGTAACAGTCTAGTGCGGAAATGGCCCAAGAGAAAAGGTTTTTCTGAGGACCAGGTGGAACAAAGACAGGAGACTCAGAGGAAAGGACTTTGGTTTTGGGGAGCTGTAGATGGTTTAGAAGTTCAAGGGTTAGTGTTTTATTTATTTTTGTCTTAATAATCTTCCACTTGCTTGTTTTTACCACTGTTTCTGTCCACATCAGTTTTAGTGGAGGGCCTGGTCACACTTACTATGCTGAACCCACCAAACCAACACAGCCACTGGTCCACACCAGGGGGTCATCTCAAGGCCCAAGTACCCAATTCAGGAAGGGATTAAGAGGGGCAAGGGGTGAGTGACAAGATCCCAGGGCCGGAACTGCGGGGCCAGCCAGCAAGGGGGTCCATCACAAGTTATTACAACAAAGGAGTTCTTCCAAGTTTCTGTACGTCCCAGCCTTTCTGTTCCTCCTCCCAACTGGTTTGCCAATATTGTTGGGATTGTTTGTCCCCTATTTGGGGGTGGACTTTGCAGTGCAGGGTTCCCAATGGAAGTGAGAAATGATGCTCTCCCCACATCGATCAGGAATATATACTTATTGATGAGCAGTAAAGTGGCATTTGTATACACCAATCCGTTTTGTGAGCGGATCTGAATGTCGAACTAAAGCTCTCCAGGTCTACAAAGTAAGTCTAGATTAGATTACTGCCCCCATGCTTTGCGCAAGGGGTTCCCAACCTTTGATTCCCAGATGTGGTTGGATTTCAGTTCCCACAATCCCCTGGCTGGGCCTCAGGGATTATGGAGGTTGTAGCCCTTTCCTCTGGCCTGAAGCTGAGCCCCCTACCCTTGTCTCCTCCCTGGTGATGATGCAGAAAAACTGGAGATTCGGGGACAGGTCCTGAAAGCTAGCAACCCTACCCCCCGCAGACATCTGAAGGTGCCCGCGGTTTTTAATGACTCTGATTCCTTTGCTCTCAATCTGCAAAGGAGACTTTACCCCTCCCCACGGCCTGGCTTGCCCCTTTTCTGCTCCTCTTCCTCTCCTTGGGGCCCCTCCCCGCCACCCAGGCTGTTCCGGGCCCCCTCCCACTCTCCCCGCGAGGAGCCCACCTGTTCCCGGCGGGCGGGCGGGCGAGCGAGCGGAGGGCTTCCAGGGCGCGCGTTTGGCAACCGCCCCGCATTCCTTTCCTGGGGCTGGCAGCTGTTCGCGCCTGCTCCCTCGCCTGGAAGTCCTGCGCTGACATAGACAGCCCGGGCCTTGGCTCGGGGCCCCTCCGGTTCCTCTGTTTGTTTGCATACCTTCCCCGGAGGCCCCGCCGGGTCGCTAAGCGGGGAGCGGAGCAGGCCTCGCCCATCTGCACCGGCGGGCTCGGCGGTCTCGCATCCTCCGCATTTATAGGGTCGGATGGATGACCTCCGGGTACCGTTTAACTCCACCGTTGCATGAAAAGTGTGTGTGCGTGGGGGGGGGGGGCGCTGATACAGTTTGCTCAGCGGATGACTGCAAGCAGAGCAACGACTCCCTCCAGGGCTGAGCATCCCCGAGGAAGGGGCAGGACAGGCAGGGCTGGGGGGGAGGGAGGAGGCAGAGCGCGGACGGAGGTGCGCCCTCCGCGCAGGGGGCGTGCACGACAGCGGTGCCGGCCGCCGGAAGCCTGGGGATCGGACGGCAAAGGCGGCTGCCGCAGCCCTATATCGAGGGGCGCGGGTAGTTCGGGCTCCGGCGCTGCTCGGCGAGCGAGCCGGTGTTTCGCAGGGGGAGGAAGAGGGGTTGCTATTTATAGCACCCGGCGGATAAAAATGGAAGTCGCGCGCGTGCGCAGCCCAAAGAGCCGCCGGCAGGGCAGACGACAGAGGATCGGAACGTAAGAAGGCGCTTTATGGGAAATGAGCCCCCCGGCCTGCCCTCGAGGCCGGTTAGGGTCAGTCCCCAGGAAGTCAAGTCCTTGCCGGGAGGGGTCCCTCTAGGCCCGTAGGGTCAGTCCTGAGAAGTCACACCCTTGACAGGCCGGTCCGTCGAGGCCGGCAGGGTCACCACGAAAGACCTCTCGGGAGGGTCCCCCTAGGATCGTGGCGTCTGTCCTTAGGAAGACCCCTGGGGGGGGGGTTCCTTCTAGGCCGGTAGGATCAGCTCTGACCAGCAGCAGTACCTCTCCAGGGTTTCAAGTGTGAATTTTTGGCGACTGGCACTGTGTGGCATGGCGGCTGAGGACTGAACCTAGCGCCTTCTGCCCAGGAATAGAGAAACTGTTTTTGTGTTGCTGAGCCAGACCCTGGAAAGGGGGGTCCATCTAGGCCAGCAGGGTCAGCCCGGACTGGCAGCAGCAGGGTTTCAGACCAGAGTCTAGTCTGATCTGGCAAGGCCAAGCACTGAACCCGGGGGTTTCTGCATGGGAGCACGGAACCTGCCCTTCACAGTCGTGGGGGAGGTCTAGGCCATTATTTCTAGTTCTGACTGGCAGCAACTGCTTCCAGGGTTGCAGTCAGGAGTCTTCCCCTAGCTCTAAGGTGGAGAAGTCACTGCGGATTGAACCTAGGACCTTCCGCACAGGGATTTTGGAAGCCCTTCTTGCATGGAGCCAGACCCTTGGAGGTTCCATCTTGCCAAGTGTGGTCAGCTCTGACCGGCAGCCGCAGTTCGAGGGAGGTTTCCTTCCCAGCCCTGGCTGGCAATGCTGGGGTTCGCAGCTGGGACCTTATGCGTGGGAAGCGGGGGCTCCGTCCCACAAGTACAGCTTCCTGATCATCTCTTCCAGCATGGGCCTGTCTACGCTGGCAGGCAGCAGCTGCCGGCGAAAGTTTCAGGGAAGGTTCTGAGATCTGATACAGAATAGCATCCCGAGGGCGGATTTCAGCTCGAAGCCTGGGCTTTAATTCGGAGCAGCGCAGCTCTCGGACGCCACCTGCTGGCGGACCGTCTCTATAGGTGGAAAATTTTTTAGCCTTCCTTTTCAGGTCGGCTAAAAGTTCTAAAAGAAGACTTCTTCTCTGGGCCCAGAGGGAGAGCTTGGACCTCGGGGAGGGGGACTACAACTGCCAAAATCCCCCAGAGAGCGTGGCTAGAACTTGGAAATGTTGCCGTTTGCAAAATCCCAATTCAGCATGCCTAATGGAGAATGGGACTCCCCCCGGAAGCAGCACAGTGGATGCTGCGAATCGTAGTCCCCAGAGTAACCGGTCCCCAAGGATCTGGCCGGGAATGATTCCACCCACCCTCCCTTTTAAAGAGTAGGGGCTAGTGGTCACAGCTGGGTCAAGCCAGTATTGTCCCTGCAGGGAACTGGAGTCAGCGGAGAGGAATTTTTTCCGAAGCGCTGGGCGGGAATCCTTCAATCCCACCCTCCGCTTAGGGACAGTAAGAGGTAGTGGTCGCAGCTGCCTGGTCTCTCACCGCCGTTCCCTTTTAAGAGGTGGGCGCCGCTGCTTCCAACCCACGCGTGGCGGAGCAGCTGGCGCGGCGCTCGGGTCCCCGCGATCCCTAAAAGGAAGGCCGGCGAGCCGGCAAGTGCCTCCATCCCTCCACCTTAGACCCCCCCCCCCGGGTCTCTGCCAGCGGACTGGACAGGGACGGAGAGAAGGAAGGGCTCCGCGGCGGCGCAACCACTGGGCCATCCTGCCGCCTCGCAGCCCCGCGCATCTCGGGAATTTTCCAGCCCTGCGCCGAGCCCCCCCCGCCTCTGATTCAGCCCGGCCCAACCTCGCGCCCGCGTCATCCCGGCCAGGCCGCTGGCGGGCTATTTATAGCGCGCGGAGGGCTAAAAATAGCCGCCCGCCGGGCCGGTGCGCAAGTCCCCACGGGCGCGCTGCGCGTCAGCCGGGCGCTATTCTTAGCCGCGTTGCGCGCTCCCGCCGGTGCGCCGCCGGCCGGGATCTGGTCCCCCTCGCTCCTGACGGCCTTCGCTTTGGCCCGGCTCCTCGGCGTCTTTGGCATCGAAGGAGCGAGAGCCGAGCGAGAGCGCGCAACGTGCTCGCGCCTGGCACCACGGACGCGGAGGCGCGCTCGCCCGCCTCTTTCCCGAGCCTCTCCCCTCCCCACCGTCCCCCGCGGGCGGATTCACAAGTGACGCGCGGAACGCGCCTCCTTGACTCCCGGGTGAGTCACTTCGGTGAGGCAAAAGCCAGCCTTTCAGGTGATGATGGTGGAGGAGAGTGATCAATCGGCGTCGCCATCGGCACCCGACCTCCATGGCGCGGGGGGGGGGGGAGAAGAGAAGGAACATTTGCTGCGTCAGGCCCCACCGAGCCTCCGTGGGGAGAGCCGGGATACCCCGGTGGCCAGGAAGCTGCCCGGGGAAAGGAAGCGGGGAGGGGGTAGCTCAGGGCCTGCGGAGGAAGGCGCTGAAACAGGCAGGCTGCCCCCCCCATTAGAGCCTGGGGAAGTTACTTTCTTGAACAACAGCTGCCAGAAACCCCCAGCTCAGCGTGGCCATTGGGGCTGGGGGTTTAAGTCAGAGCGGGCCAGGGGCGAGCTTAAGCCTGGCTTTGCTCGCGCGTCTTTTGTCTCCGAGGGCTGCATATAGGTGACCGCTGGACAATTTTTCTGTCTGCCCCTCTTGGAATGGTTTCACCCACACCTCTGGGCGGGTGGGGGGGGTCCAAAGATTCTGTTCCTGGGGAGATCCAGGTATTTGTGGAGTCAGGTGCTTGGACCTGCGCTACCCACGGGCAGGTTCTCTGTATTTTCTGTTCCTAAGAGAACGGAACAGCCTGGAAAGTGCTGATTCCCTCTCCTCTGTTGGAGGTTTTGTTTTAATTTATTCTTCTGTCTGTCTGTCTGTCTATCTATCTATCTATCTAGAGAGAGAAGTCAATTACAGCATTCACACATCCATCCATCCAACCATAGGCCATTCATAGAATCACAGAATCATAGAGTTGGAAGAGACCTCAAGAGCTATCCAACCCCATAGTGTCATATAAGAATATATAATCAAAGTCCTCCTGACAAATGGCCATCCAGCCTCTTTTTAAAAGACTGAGAAGGAGACCACACCACATTCCAAAGCCGACTATTTCACTGTCAAACTGATCTTACCATTAGGACCTTCTTCCTGAGGTTCAGGTGGAATCTCCTTTCCTGCAACTCTAATCCATTGCTTCTTGTCCTGGTCTCTGGAGCAGCAGAAAACAAACCCACTCCGTCCTTGACATGACATCCTTGGAGGTTTTTAAGCAGAGGCTGGATGGCCATCTGTCGGGAGTGCTTTGAGGGTATTCCTGCATGGTAGGGGGTTGGACTGGATGGCCCGTGTGGTCTCTTCCAACTCTACATTTCTATGATTCTATGATCCCTTCAGATATTTAAACCTGGCCAACCTGTCCCCTCTTAACCTTCTCTTCTGCAGACTAAAAATCCCCGGCTCCCTCAGCCGCTCCTCAGAGGGCTTCGTGGCTTCCAGACCCTTCACCATTTTGGCCACCCTCCTCTGGACACGTTCCAGCTTGTCAGTTCTATCCCCTGACTTCTCCCGGGATGACCATTACATATAGTTTCTTGTTATACATTAGGAAGATCTGTTCTCTTAAAAGCTAAGTTATCAGCAGGATTCCATTTAACATATACAAAGATATAAATTCTAGCTAATTTTGTATCTCATGTATCATATATTACTTTTCATAAAGCAGTTTATAAGTTTAATGTTTTACTTTATCTCCCATACCTTCAATCAATGAAGCTCACTATTGCCAAATCCAGCCCCCCACCTGTCTCTTAAATAGGTAATTACTGGGTCCCATTCTTTAAAAAATCCATCTAGAGAACTCCTTCTTTTTAATGGTGTTAGTTTGTCCGCAAGTGCTACATCATACAATTTAATTTCCCAGTCGTCTTCATTTGGGGGTCCTGGTTCTTTCCAAACTTTAGCATAGTTAATTCTTGGCATGGACATAACATTTCTCCATATTTTCTTTCTAAATGCTGTTCAGACATATTCAACAAGTACTATCGTGGGAGGTTTTAAAGCAGAGGTTGGATGGCTACCTGACAGGGTGGCTTTAGCTGTAGATTTTTCCCTGGCCAAGGGTAAGGATCCTATAATCCTAGAGCTGGAAGGGACCCCAAAATCCCCAGCTAGTCCAACCCCCCTGCCATGCAGGAATCCAGAAGGGAAAGATGCCCCTCCAAAATCTACTTAAAGATCAGCTTTTTCTGTCAAAAAGTTCTTTCTGACGTTTAAGTGGAATCTGTTTTCTTGTAATTTTAATCCATTGGGTTGTATTCTAGCCTCTGGAGCAGCAGGAAATATTTTAGCCCACATTAATAGAAGCATAGCTTCCAAGGTGACGGAAGTCATTGTCCCACTTCGTATCCTGTGCGAGTCAGGCCTCACCTGGCGCCCCGGGTTCAGTTCTGGGTGCCTCATTTTGGGGAGGATAGAGACAAGTTAGAGCAGGTTCAGAGAAGGGTAAAGGAAAATAAGAAGGAAAAGGAACAAAATGGAAGAGGAAAAGTTGAGGGAGGTGGGCATGTTGGTGAAAAGAAGATTGAAGGGTGGCATTAATACCTCAAGGGCTGGCCCGGAGAGGTAGTTGCAGTCTTGTTCTCCATTGGCCTAGAAGGTAGGACCAGATCTAATGGTTCTAAGCTACAGGAAAGTAGATTTCGACTGAAGAGTAGAAGGAACACGCACACATTTAAATTCCAGCTTGCAGAAAGGTCCTTGGCCACGAGATGGCACCAGTAGAATTCAGGAAAATACGTCTGTGCTTTCCCGCAGGCCTCGGCGTTCCTGTCCCCTCCAATCTCACTCCCCTCCTGGACAATTTTGATGTGCAAACTATGCCGCACAGAAGACACAGATTCAAGGAGCCTCTCCCATCCTCCCACTGCTGTTGCAAAAAAATAAATAAATAAAAAAGGCTGAAGGTGCGTTTAGTGGAAGGTCCAACCAGCCACCATCCATCCTCCGTAGACTTCCATGCATGGATCCCCCATCCCTAAGTTCAGGACTGCTCCAAGTGCTGGTGTTTCTAGACCGAAACCTGAGAGCTAGGGATTTAATTTCTTGTGTGGCAATTAAAACAGAAGTACTAGCTAAAGGAGCTGTTCCCAGATCAAGGTGAAATGAGGAGGTTATTCCTTCACACCCATGTTGGGAGACAGGGTAAGGGACATTTGATTCAGCTTACTTGTCTCTACCCAGAAGGTGGAAGCAGAGCAGACGCCGAGCCCTGTCACCACCACAGCAAGGAGGAAGCTCTGGAAAGTCTTGCCTTTACTGCAAATTGTAGCAAGTAACTAGGCCTTAGGGTTGGGTGTTGGGTGGGTGGTGCACCGTCTGACCAAACCATAGGGCTGCCCCTTTGGGCTGGTCATGTTATCAAATTCACGTAGGGACATAAGCATGCAGAAATCACGCCACACACATAGAGCAAAAAGTCACCGTTGCACAACAGGTAAATTCTGCTGATAGTGGCAGAAACAGAACTGTGAGACATACTGTCTTTGCAGGTTGCATATGGTGACTGTGTATGCTATGCTTTGCACTGTGTTTGTGCATTCTATACTTTCCATTTTGCTTGTGGTTGTGTATTGTGCATTGCACAAAGGCTATCGCCATGTGTTATGCAATGTGTTGTGCTCTGCATTGAGGTAGTGTAATGCTGCCGTGGCATTAGGTCCACACGTGGATATTTATGCTACGCTAAGAGGAGGTTGGATTGAGGCCAAAATATGTTCTGTCCATTTCAGAATGAGTTGGCTAATAAATCACATGTCCTTTGCTTCTGTCTCTTATTTCCTGTCTCACTCACTCACCATGCAGCTTAATTTTCCATCACACTCTGGGGTTGCAGCCCAGATATTGGATGGATTGGTCGTGGGATGCCTGATACCATAGTTTTTGGAAAATGAACACTGAGGATTCATGAAAGAAAGAAAGAAAGAAAGAAAGAAAGAAAGAAAGAAAGAAAGAAAGAGAGAGAGAGAGAGAGAGAGAGAGAGAGAGAGAGAAAGAAAGAAAGAAAGAAAAGGAAAAAATTACTTTGCTGCAAAACTAAGCCTGTCCTTGAGATGGCTTCCTTTAAATGCAATCTGTTTGTCATATGCTGGTTTATTTGTGTTTGTCTTTTTGTTTTGTGTTTATCTCTTTGTGTTGGTATTACAAATAAAAAAAGATACTCAGGTAGTTCAAGATCTCCTATACCTTGTCTCAGGCCATTTCCGCACGACACTCTTATAGCGCAATGATTCCACTTTCAACCTCCTATGGAATCCTGGGGTTTGCAGTTCCGGGAGGGGCTGGCCAGCCCCTCCGAAACTTCAAACCCCAGGATTCCATTGGAGGTTGAAAGTGGAATCATCGCGCTATACGAGTGTCGTGCGGAAATGTTCTCGGTCATTAATCAGAAAGGAGGGTGCAGTCTAGAGAGGAGACCACCGGGGCCCTCCAGCCTAATCCCTTCTGCCATGCAGGAAGACACAGCCAAAGCCCTCCCTTTGACAGACGACCATCCAGCCTCTGTTTAAAACCCCCCAAAGAAGAAGACTCCACCACAATCCCAGGCAGCAGTGGATTCCACTGTCTGACTACTCTTAGCATCAGGGAAATCTTCCTAGTGCTTAGCTGGAATTTGTTTTTCTGTAGTTTGGATCCATCGCTCCACAGTATCCTAGTCTCCGGAGCAGCATAAAACAGGTTTGCTCCATCCTTCATGTGACCTCCCTTCAAATATTTAAGCATGGCTAACATGCCACCTCTTAACATACTTTTCTGCAGACTAAACATCCCCAGCTCCCTAAGCCACTCCTCAGAGGGCTTCATGGTTTCTAGGCCTTTGACCGTTTTGGTTGCCCTCCTCTGGTCAAATTCCAGCTTGTCAATATCCTTCCTGAGTTGTGGTGCCCAGAATTGGCCATAGTATTCCAGATGATGTCTGACTACGGCAGAATAGAGGGGTACCACCGCATCCCTTGACCTAGACACTATACTCCTATCAATGCAACTCAGAATTGCACTGGCCTTTTTAGCTGCTGTATCACACCGCTGACTCATATTCAGCCTGCAGTCTACGAAGACTCCTAGATCCCTTTCACATGTACTGTGGTCAAGATAGGTATCACCCATCTTACACCTATGCATTTCATTTTTTTCTGCCCAAGTGTAGTATCTTGCAGTATTGAAATCCATTTTGTTAGTCATCAGTAGCTGCAAATTGGGGGGAACTGATAGGTTACCTCCAGACCTGGAGAGAGAGAGCCTTTGTCTACCAGTCACTGGAAAGTGTGAGTGCAGTTGTACCCATGTCCTTCTGATGGGGAGGCTGCCCACTGGGGTATCCTCCTGGCCGCTATGGGAACGGAAGGCGGACTGGATATGGGAACGGAAGGCGGACTGGATATGCCTTTGATCTGATCCAGCCAGGCTCCGCTAGTGTTCCTATGGGAGTCTTGACAATGGCCTACTTTGCAGGGTTGTTGAAAGGATTCCCTGAAATAAAATGCACAAACGTTTGGAGAGTTCGGGGGGGAGGAAAGCTCCCCATTATCATAATTTTTTTAAAAAGCATTTGAGTTCATGTAACAGGCTTGTAGCTCCAGGAGAGGGGATGGGCGATGGCAGCTGAATGCTCTTCAAAGCCCTTTTGCTTCCTGTTGCTGCATTCCTGGACTTGGAGCACTGAATTCCCTTTTTGCTTTGGGTGCTTGGGCAAGGGGGAGAAGGGCTGTAGAGAGAGAGGACCCGAAAAGCGATGGCGGCCTGGCGGGGAGCCAGTCCCTTTGACTCCCAGGCGCAAGGCAAGCCCGAGAGTTACCCTCGCTCCTTGTTTATCTGGAGGGCTGACCCTCCTCTCCCCATTCACGTCAGATCAGCTCTCGCCTGCGGCATTTCTCAGAGCCGCCGAGCCTTCCCCGGGGAGCCAAGGAGACGTTCCCACACTGTCCCCCCCAGTTCCCAGCCTTGGAGGGCTGTGGGACAGAAGGAGAGGCTCCGGCAGAGAAAGAGAGAGAGAGAGAGTGCGCCACGGAAACACGGCCTCTGCACAGGGCTGCCAGCCTGCTTTCCTGGGAAGCCAAGAGCTCGGAGTCAGAAAAATAAGGAGCCGGTATTTCACCCTCCTCAAGTGCTCAGAGAGAGCACTGGATGTTCATCATCTCAAGAGTTTGGGACCTGTTTCGGACTTGTTTCACATAGCCTCCAGGTGTCCTTATTTAGTAGGGACATTTCCTCATTAGTCCTCTATTTTTCATCTGCTTTTAAAATGTCCTGGGCCATTTCCGCACCAGATTGTTATGGTGCTATGATTCCACTTTCAACATCCTATGGAATCCTGGAGTTTGCAGTTTGGGGAGGGACTGCCAAGGCCACCGTTTGCCATCGACATCCTCAAAGGCCCCTCCCTAAACTGCAAACCCCAGGATTCCATAGGATGTGGAAAGTGGAATAATAGCACTACAACAGTCTAGTGCGGAAATGGCCCTGGTTTTTCTCTCTTCTTCCCAGTCTGTCCTTTCATCCCCAGCTTACTTCAATTGCTGCATGCACACACACACACACAGAGAACATATTTTCCTGTTGGGACATTAAACACAACTCTTAGATAAAGAGGCAGTTGCCAGATCAAAGTGAAGAGAGGGGATTTTTCCTCTTCACTTGGTTAGGAAGACAGTATAAGAAACATTTTACTCTAGCCTGCTTCTAGCCTGAGGATGGATGCAGAGCAGAGTGGAGGGTGAGCCCTGGCATTCTTGTGACTTGTAAGAGGGGAGGAAGCAAATAAGTAAATGCCTAAATTATCTGCAGACTCTCTGCAAACTGCAGCAAGAAATTAAAAAAGGCCTGGCAAAATTGAAGCAAAGCTTCCAGTCCAAAGCTGAGGCCCCAGTACTGGAGGACGGGCACCTCCCATCCCCCACCTGGAAATGACCATGAGAACTGGAGGCTCAGGGCCAGGCCTGGAGAGCTGGTAACCCCAGCGGCACCCACTGCCCACTGCTAAGAATAGCTCGCCCCTGTGTGTGCAGAGGGGTGTGTGCTTTGGTCAGCATTCTGCCTTCCGCAGAGCTGGAACTCCCTGGGCTTGCAGGGAACATGGTGGGGTTGCGGTTGGGAGGGGGCCGGATGCCAGGGTGCGCTTCCCAGCTGGCGGGGCAGAGGGTGGTATCATCACCCGAGGGTCTTGCATCAGCTGGGGAACGCCATGCTCTGGCCACTGAGGCTCTGGAGCAGCTGGGCATTCCTGGCTCAGCTTTCTTTCAGGCAAGGAGAGAAAGAAGGAACGCCTTTATATGGAATCAAAGAGCACAGGGTGGGTGTCATAGCATCACAGAATCCTAGAGCTGGAAGGGACCTCCAGGGGCCATCCAGTCCAACCCCCTTCTGCCATGCCGGAAGACACCATCAAAACACCCCTCTGACAGATGGCCATCCAGCATCCAACTGATGGCTGGAATACTTTTTGGCAAGACTTATTCGGAGGAGGCTTACCGTTGCAAACATTAGGTTCTAAATGTGTTTTTTACCTTTTTTTAAACCATTTTTTAAAAACATTGTTAATTGGTTCTTTTAAAACTTTTGCAAAATATGATTTTAACTTACTCTTGTTTTAAATTACTGCAAGCTGGGGTATAAGGCAGGGGGTATAAATGTAATCAATCAATCCATATCAATAAAATTAATGTCATCATGCTTCAATGCATCACTAGGACCCATTCTGCACTGGACTGTTATAGCGCTATGATTCCACTTGCAACATCCTATGGAATCTTGGGATTTGCAGTTTAGGGAGGGGCCTCAAAGGCCATCCTCAAAGGTCCCTCCTGAAAACGCAAACCCCAGGATTCCATAGGATGTTGCAAGTGGACTAATAGCGCTATAACAGTCTAGTGCGGAACGGTCAGGCGTCTCAGCTTTGGGCTCTGAAATCTGTGGGGCTGGGTTACTCCTGACATCCATGTCAAACGCATACAGTTTGCTGTTACTGTGTGCCTTCAGGTTCCTTTGTGACTTACAGCAACCCTGAGGTGAACCTATCACAGAGTTTTCTGGAGCTGAGAGTCTGTGACACACCCAAGGTCACCCAGTGGGTTTCTCTCCCTGAGTGGGGAATTGAACCCTGGGCTACGGGGTTGTGGTCCAATGCTTAGATCACTCCACCATGATGGCTGTTTCGGATACATCCATTTTTGGGCCTTTGATACCTGGAATCCCCCTGGGAACTAGACCTCCTACCATCCCTTTCCCATTTTCTGAATCCGGTTTCCCACCACTGCGGACAAAGATTCCTCTAAAAGGGCTCATCGACTCTTCTCCCCTTGATCCTGGCCCCGTTTGGCCTCTTCGTCTCATCGAAGAGAAATCCCACCATCCCAGCTGTCAGAGATTTATGGCCCCTGGCTGGATCCTTTCATCCCCGGTGAGGTGGGCTTCCCAAACCTCCTAGCTTTTGCCGGCCGGAGGCTGCTGACTACAGGACTGTTAGAGTCCATATGTTGCCAAAATACCTCCTTTTGTCTCTCTGCAAGCTGTACCGGGGCCAGCCGCTTCGGCCCTGCAGCCGGCAGGAGTGTCCGGCAGCTGCATCCAGGAATTGAGGTCCGTCTTGCCCCCTGGCTCACGCGAGGCCGCAGCTCATCTGGTCCGGACTGTAAACACCTGTGAGTTCATCTCCAACGGCGATGTGGCTCTGTGTCAACGTGTGGAACCGTTTGGCTTGTTTTTCACGGCTCCAGCGGGGGCTAACATCATCATCCTTCGTGGCGAAAGGGCAGGAGATGGGCAGGATCCAGCCGAGACTATGACTTCCTCGGCAGGGAAATGACACAGCAAGACCGAGGGTGGGAAATTTCTGTGGCCCCGTCCCTTCGGTCCCGCCTGGAAGCAGGGTGGCAGCTGAGCTTCCTAATAGACTCCAGGCTTTAGACCCCGAAACTGTTTGGAGGGTTGTGTGCCTGAGTGTGTTCGCACAAGTGCCCGCCCAAATTTCACGGATTACAAACTTGGGCCTTTTCCGCAGGACACTCTTATAGCGTGATCATTCCTCTTTCAACCTCCTAGGGAGTCCTGGGGTTTGCAGCTTCGAGAGGGGCCGGCCGGACATGTGGAAAAGGACATGTGGCCAAGCAAGACCAGAGCATGGTCGAGATGGGAAAAGTTATGCATGAAGAAAAACACACAAGAGGCCGCAGGAGTTTGCTTTTACTTGAGCTGACTGGGAAGAGCAAGATTTCCCTTTGCTGAATTAACAGCTCGCAAATAACATTTGCACTTGGGACTTGGTTTGCGGCAGTTGAAATAAGCTGAAGATAAACAAGGAAAGTGGGAGGAGGAGGAGGAGAGAGAAACGGGGAAATGTTAAAAGCAGCCGAAAAAATGAGGCAACAGAGAATTAACTGGGAATGTCCCTGCCAAATGTGTGTGCATGTAGGCCATTTCCACACTAGACTGTTATAGTGCTATTATCCCACTTTCAACATCCTACAGAATCCTAGGGTTTGCAGTTTAGGGAGGGGCCTCAAAGGCCATCCTCAAAGGCCCCTCCTGAAAATGCAAACTCCGGGATTCCATAGGATGTTGCAAGTGGAATAATAGTGCTATAACAATCAAGTGTGGAAATGGCCTCTGATGTTGCTTGGCTGCATGGGTCCCAGTCTTCATCTGCGAAAGGTTGGAAGGTACGAGATACACCATGCTTTTGCAAATGTGTTTGTTTATTTGTAGATAGCTAGAGAGATAGACAGACAGACAGACAGACAAAGTCCTTCCCTGGGTTAGGATATTCATATTTTACTGATTCATATTTTACTGATAAGACCAAGTATATTAGGTATATTACCTGGTGATCCTGCAAGCTTATTTAAGTAACTGGCCACAAACATACAGGGTGCCCTTTGCAATAGTTGGAAAAAAAATGATGACATATCCGTGTGAACATTTCAAGAATTGAAAGCCTCTCATCCTGATTGCAAACCTGGAGCGACCTGGAAGACCTTTCATTTGGAGCACCATGGCCCATCTGATTTGTGTGGGTTGGGAAGGCAAGTGCCATATATTCAGAAAAGTTTGGAGAAAAGGGGAGATTTCTGGATTCATGGACTTAAAACCTTCGCACGGTCTCATTTCTGGAAGATACTGTTTCACATCACCCTCCATTTTGGAGCGCCCCATCATCTACGTTCTTCCCTGCCACCTCAGATCCAACTCACTTTTATTTTGGGCAGCTGAAGAAGTCAGAAGCCGAAACATCTTCTTCCAGCTCTGAAATAGTTCTGTCAGTTAATCACTCTTACAAATAGATGCTCACAGACATATACGCGTATTCAGTCCTATTTTTAGTCCTGACAAGAGCAGAGTGATTGAATCTATTGGATTTACATGCACATCTGAGACAATAAAGCCTCTGACTGTGAAACTCTTTTTTAAATCAAAAGCTCCCATTCATCCTCATCCTCTGTCTAGCAGGAAGTCCTTTTAGCTGCATGGTCATTGAGAGGATGGTGAAGGAGAACTGGAGAAACAAAGACCTCTGTGCTGTGTTGCAGCGCAGGTATGCAGTAAATAATGCAATGAACAAGGTGTGATATGGGAAAGGATGGGATTTTATCCTGATTGCTACTCCAACAACAAGCAAGGTAGAGGGCAGCTGCCTCCAGAATCACATTGCAAGCATGCATCAACAGCAAACAGAGAGAAAAAGGAACAACAAATCAGTCTGCCTCAGCACGTCAAAAAGCACAAGTCTCTAAGTCTGGCCACCGAAAAATTCAGAAGGAAAGTAATTCTGGGTTTTCAATAACTAAGATTTTTAGCTATTGATTAACAAGTAGATGTGTTATGACTTAATCAACAGTAGTTGTAACTGGATGATGGATCCCCCCCCCCCAGATTTTACTAGGGGAAGTAGATTTGTAACTATTACAGATATATCCATCCAAAGAAGTGTTGGCAGTTAGTAGCAGATACCCTGTCTTAGCTGTATTGCATAGTTAGAAATCTGGTTAGCCGTAGTTGTAGTATAGTTTTGTGTTTATTAGATTTGTCTGTTGTTGTTCTCCTTCTCCTCCTCCTTCCAATATATATCCTTGTATATATGTAGTTTTAGGAAATGAAAACTTTTGTATGTTTAATAGTTTAAAAAAAAAAGGCAAGGCAAATATATTAAAAAACATCGCTTCTAGACGGATTTTGGAAGAAGCTTTCGAGTGGTCCGTGGAAGATTCAAAGCGTGTTGGCTTATGGCATGATGGCCCCTTGCGTGTCTTCTGCGTGCAAGTGCAGCAGCACCGTGGGTCCGTGCCTGCCAAGGGGCCGCCTGGGCGCTGCTCGCCATCTGGGCGCCCCCGTGGGCACGTGGCCCCGGAGCCCACCCTCGGCCTCGGCAGAAGAACCCTGGTGGTGCGTCTGTGTGTGTGTGGGGGGGGGGGTCTGGCTTTCCCTTCCTGCTTTCTGAGTGGCTGGGGGATGTGTGGGGGGAGAGAGAGCCAGAGCCCCCTCCTCTGTGCTTCCTGGCCTATTCATTTCTGCTTTTCTCTGCCCCTTCCTGCCCAGCCATCCACCCATTCTTTCCCTCCCTCTCTGTCTCTCCCCACCTCCCTCTTCCCTCTGTCCAGCCTCCGCTCTCTCCTCTCTTTCAATCTCCTTCTTCCTCTCAACTTCCAGAGGAGGAAGCTGAGCCGGGGGGGAAAAGGGGCCCCCCTCCGCCCGTGGTGCCACCTGCTGTGCCATGCCGCTGATGCCCCCTCCCTGAGACTCTAAGAGGGAGCTGCTTCTCCTCTCCTGTTGGCACCGGGCAAGCTTGGGCTGTCCATTCACTTGTTTCGTTGCTGTTCCGCTGTGCCATCCCTGTGCCGGGATGATGCCCATCGCGACTGGGTGCCTGCTGGTAGCTGCTCTCTTCTCTGGAGTGTCCTGCAAGCAGGTGAGAAAGCAGGGGAAGCCTTGGGGGGGGGGGTCTCAAGGTTGCAGCCCAAGACTTTTCTGTAAGTCGTCTTCTTTAAAATCGGAGAATTATCTCCTTTTCCCATGCCCTCCAAATGTCCTGATTTGGCAAGGACAGTCCCAATTAACCTTCTGCCATCCCACTTTTTCAGTTGCTTTTAAAATGTCCTGGTTGTTCTCCTTCCACTTTGTCTTCAACTTACTTCCGTGCTGCAAATTTGAGTTCCGAGTGCAAAGTAGTTTGCAATCAATTAACTCAGTAGGAGGAGAGGAGAGAAGGCAGAATCCTGCCCTTCCTGGGAAACTCAGGCAAAAGGAAACTTTTGCACCCACTCCTAGCTTGTGCGCACTTCTTTATTCATAACTTTCAACCTCTTGATCGCACTTGGATGTTGCTTGGTCCCAGTTTTTGTCTGTGAAATGTGGAGGGGAATGTTCCATGCATGTATACACCCCTACTCTGGCCAAAAAGGGAGAAAACTGTCTCGCAGTGTGTGAGAATTTTCTCCAAGCTTCGGTGGTTCAGTCTTGCCCCAGTAATATCTCCTGCTGCAGAACACGCAAGCGACTAGCAGTAGATCTCTGTGCATTGAATTACCTCTCTGCATCTCAGGGGAAAAAAGTCTTTGCACGAGATGATGGAGATGGTTTGGAGGTACACTGAAAGCCTATTTCTGTCCCAGGCAGGACTAGTTGTGCAAAAGGCACGCTCCTTTTAAAAAGCTCTTGTGGTGTGTACATTCTCCGCAAGGGGATACAGCATGGGCAGGAATGTCTCTTTGGTTTTAAAAGGTAAAATAAAAAATTGTTACACCAATTGATTTATTTTTACATAATTCTAAGTCTCCTAGGAAATGCATTTTGCACATGGTCAGATACAGTGCAGGAAAGATCATAGCCTCAGTGTTGCCATAAGTCGGAAGCAACTTGAAAGTATACAACAACAATTGTAATCTTGCCTCCCGCTTTAAAAATTACTTCTTCTGACAAATCCATCCTACTAATTCCCAAAAGCCAATGTTATCATCTCATCTTGTTTTTTATGCAAAAAGTCAATCAAGGATTCCCAGTCCTTTTAAAAAGTCACTGATGGTTTTGCTCTGATCAAAGCAGGTAATGTATCCATTTCTGCTAAGTCATTTGATTTTAACAACCAGTCCTCTGTTATCAGCAAGGTTGTCTTCTTCCATCTTTGTGCATATAACAACCTGCTGTTATAGTCATATATCGTAGTAGTCTTCCATGCTTCCTTTCCAGTTCATAAATCCCAAAAGAAAAAAAATCTCATTTTAATTGGATATTCACCTTTAAAATCCTCTTAAGAGTCTGGAGTCTTTTCATTGAAGAAAACATGGATAGCCTGCAGTGATCCAAAGAATGCCAGCCTGCCAGGCAGGACCTCAGTCACATGGGAAGGTGAATCCGTTCCAGGTTTTAGTCTGAACTGTAAGGGGGGCCTATCTGAGTTTCTGAGGTCCTTCCAAAGTTCAGCAACTTGGATAGACCCATTAAAGTCCTGACCGAAGCTCAGAGCAGATGCACAGCCTCATGGGCACTGAAGTAACCACTGCTACCCAAGGGCAATGCAAAGACTGGCACCATGCCACCAAAAATTATTGCACAGTCAGGCTTTAATGCCAGAGCTTGCTGCTGGCCATGCTGGCTGGAGGATTCTGGGAGTTGTAGTAAAGAAAAAAACCCACCTTTCCAGATTGGTCTAATAATATTCACAGCCAGCTAAACTGTCCTTGGGCCCTTCCCTGGTTGGACTATAGCCATTTAAAAAAGACTTTCAAAAAATATCTAATGGGGTTTGCGTGTCCTCTAGCGGCCTTCACTGGCACGGCAACTTCTGGGTGGTAAATTGAAACTTTGAACCGTTTTGATCTATTTGAAACACTTTGAACCGTTTTGATCCGTCGTTTTGCCTTTCTAACTCCTGTCCCCTTCTCTTACAGCTGAAATCTCCTTCTGATCACCAGGCAGGAGGTGAGCTTTCCTCTTGGACTGTTGGACGAGGCCCTGGATGGAGCCAGGGCACCCCGGTATTGCCAGACTCTGACTGGCAGGCACAGCGCTCCAGGACTTTTAGCAGGACTCTTGCCTAGCCCTACCTGGGGGTGCTGGGGCTTGAACCAGTGACCTTCTGGCGTAGAAATGTGGCCAGCTGCCTTTATATGGTGTCAGCTTATCGGTCCATCCAAACCTATGCTGTTGTCTCTGGCTGGCAGTGGCAGTTCTCCTGGGCTTCAAGGAAGCTCCTTTCCTGGCCCTGCCGGGGATCCTCTCCTGTTGGTCTCCCGCCCAAGGACTAAATTGCCACGGCCCAGCTTAGCTTCTGAAAACGAGCACGGGGGTCTGTCTCCCCTCCCTAGATTCTTACTCTCCTGCCTTTTAGTTGTGGATTTGGGGCCTCCCCAGCAGTGGAAACCTGAGGTTCACGCACCTCTCCAATAGCCAGTGGATATGAGAGATGTCGGTAACAAACCGTCCAGCCCGTTGCATTTCTGTCCCCAACAAGGGAGGCGGAGGCACGGTTGTGGCTCTTTGGGCCGGAGCGGGGGGAATGCGTGGGCCGGCTGCATTCTTTCAGGAATACAAAAGGTTCACGCAAACTTCCCGACCGCGCGGGGGGGAAGAGGGGAACCGAGGGGAAGAGTCGAGAGACAGAGAACTCCGAACGTGGGACAGGTGGATTGACTCCCCGTTGTGGGGTGTTTCTGAGGGCCTCAGGCGGACCGGGGAGAAGAGGGAGCAGTGCCTGTCCAGGGGCAGGACGGGGAGCAGTGAGGACTCACGGCCCCTGATTTCCTGTCCTCCGTACTGCAGTGGTTCCCTTTGAGGAAGTCTGGCGGCGTAGCTACTGCCGCTCCCGAGAGACGCTGGTGGACATCTTGAGCGAATACCCCCACGAAGCCGAGCACATTTTCAAGCCGCCGTGCGTCCCCCTGTGGCGATGCGCCGGATGCTGTGGGGACGAGAGCTTGGAGTGCGCCGCTGCGGAAATGCGGACGGTTGAGCTGCAGGTCAGTGAGTGGATGAGGGGTGGCCGCTGCGCCACGGAAAGGATTTGTAGGCCCTCGGCGCTCTTGTATTTGACTCCCTCTGACCTCAGCGTACCACTGGGGATGAAAATATAAAATACCTTTATTTTGAAATTTTGTTTTCCGTCCCGAATTCCCTCAGAATTTTTGTTAATCTTGTTTTCATAGGCCCTAAAATTTTCATAGGCCAGAGGCACTGTACCTGAAGTGCCTAATGGACAGGGCAGCCCTGGGTGGCTGGACCCTTTTCAACCCTCCCGCCACCCCTTTGCTCCCCAAAGGTGGGCAATTTCCACACTGCACTGTTATAGTGCTATTATTCCACTTTCAACCTCCTATTGAATCCTGGGGTTTGCAGTTTAGGGAGAATTCTCAGGCAGAGAGCTCTCTGGCCTCAGGCAACTGCAAACCCCAGGATTCCACAGGAGGTTAGAAGTGGAATAATAGCACTATAGCAGTTTAGTGTGGAAAAGGCCATGGTCGCAGCTCCCTGTCTCCCCCTAGCGTTTGTCCTCAGCCTCATCCTTATTTATGACAGCCGCTATGGTTTGTCCAGTACTGCAGGCTTCTTTAAGCTGAGCAATGCTTTCCCTGAAACAAAAAAATGGAGATACACTTGACATTCCTCTGCATCCCCACCAGTTACTTTTTGACTGCTCTTTTCCCACGTAATTCAGACACTGGGTTGTGGGAAGTAATGACAGAATGGAGATTAAACCTCCAAAGGTCTCACACGCCAACACATAGGGGGTTTGCATTTGGGAGGTTCGTGGAAGTCCATGATTATTGCATCATTAGATTTCTTATTGTTCCAAAAGTCCATAAATAGTTTCCAATCCAAAAAAAGAAAATCTTCATTTGACTTATCCTTTAACACTCATGTTGGTCTGGCAGTTTGAGCCAGCTCAGCAATCCTGTTACTCATTTTTGAGTGCGTGTGTGTTGACTCAGTCTGCATAATAGCTGGGGGAGGCAGAAGGTCACACAGGTGTCTGCCTTGTCCTGAAGCCAGAAAGAATTGCTTTCTCAGGATTTCCAAGGCACAATATCTAAATTGGCCACTTGGGGGAAACAAGAGAGCATTTCTCTGTATTTTCTGATGGCACAATAGCAAATCAACGGTCCTTCTTAATCACGAGTAACTCAGCAAAATACTTTTCTGAACTAGGAACAAGCCACTGGTTAGGTGTGCTGTGATCAGAATAATGAGCAAGGTAACCGACTCCTTTTGAAAGGTAAGATCCTGTTTAGAACAAGCCAACTGAAATCAAGATGTAATTGAGTCACAACTGCCTTTAATACGCATGGTGAGTCACCTTTCTGGATTACAACAGCAGTGACAAACCACAACTTGTTGGGTGATCGGAGTAATGAGTAAAGTAACTAGCTCCTTTTACAAATAGTGTTGCAAGCTCCAGGTAACAGGCCAAATATCTGGGAATGTTTACAAGCATGGGATGATTTAAAGTGGGTCAGTGGGTGCAGCTTAATGAAGTCGGGTGTCTGTCTGTCCTCACTGTAGGTGGTGCGAGTGAGCCCCATCCTGGGCACGACGCAGCACGAAGCGATGACCTTCACGGAGCACACGCGGTGTGTTTGCAGGTGAGGAAGGGGAACCCAAGCAGGCGGGGCCCTGTATGCTTGCAGAAGAGGGTGGAAAGATGGTGGAGGGATGTCAGGAAGAGAGGGAGGGACTGCAAGGGGTTGTTCTCGGAGTGGCAAAGATGGAACAGGAGGTTCCCCTTTGAAGCCACAATGAATGAATGAATGAATGAATCAATCAATCAATCAATCAATCAATCAATCAATCAATCAATCATTTTATTTATATCCCCTCTTTTCCCCGGCAGTAAAGCACAAGGCAGCTTACGCAACAAAAAGACAAAAGCTGGAATTCGGCATGGGGCTTACTGTGACGGATCCCCCCTGTTGCAGTTCCAACTCTGGGTTCCTGCCACTCACTTTGTCCCTTTCCCCCCTTAATCCCTTCCTGGTTTGAGTACTTGGGGCTCAAGGTGACCCCCTGATGTGGACCAGCTATTTTTTTGGTGGGTTCAATGTAGTAAGCGTGACCTCCACCAAACCACCTCATGCACATCACAAGGGTCTAATGCACATCTGAAGTGCCTGACGCTCATCGGGAGCGCCCGATGCACATTGGAACGCTCTTGTTGGTGGCTGGATGCGCATGTTGCCATTCGCTAACCTTGCATTCTTTGCAACGTGTCACTGCAAAGTGTCATTCTGCAATGCAGCTATAGATCTATGAAGTTACAAAACGTAGACCGTGCTGCACAATCTCAGCCATACAGGTTAACTGCATTTATTTAAAAACATACGAAAATTCAGACTGAAATAATATTAAATTGTCTACAGAGATAAAACCACAATTCACCCTTAGCCCCAGAAAATTATATTTTTGTACTGGACCCTTTAACATGTGTGGTGTCATGGCAAAGGGTCTCCTGAGCATGTACAGAGTGTCTTGCCCTCACACAGAAGCAAGATATTTAGTCTGATCTTTGCCTCACATTTTTAGAACTCAAACATTTTGCTTCAGGGAATGGTATTGGCTAGCAGCTGGGCTGTCCTGTATTTTACAAAGGTGTTTCTGATATACACGAAAGTCTTTTCCTTTGTTTATAGCCAGAGTCAATCCTACTTCTAGAGTTCTTGTTTCACTTTACAGCAAGACTCCTTGCTCACTCTTCATTGCCACATTTCATTCTTATAAGAGTACATTTTCTACTTTTTTTTCCAGGCCTCGGCGAAAACGTTTGAAAAATGAGAGGTATGGATTTATTTACTCATGCATTCAATTGAAAAATGAGAGGTATGTATTTATTTACCCTTTCATTCCGTTTACAACCTTCTCCTGCCTGCTTCCAGGATTCACCGGATTGGGGCCAAGAGGAGACCCCGGGAACCGAACCCCACAGCTTCCGCACAGATGTATGTAACCCACAGCATTGCACTGGCATTTCAGCTGCATTCCAGGGATGTCAGTCCTTGACTATTTTCTCCTCACATTCGATGACAAACAATTCCTGTAGTTTTTTTCCCTGCATTTGGAGCAAATGGATATGCCTTTTTTAAAAAAATTAATATTGATTAATTTTAGTTCAGAGATACAAACAGATTAATTCACAACTGCAAAGGGAAAACAGGGATTGAAAGAAAAGGAAACAAATTATACATTTAAAAATATACATGTATAACTAAAAATAAACTAAAACTGAGACATAATAACAAAACCCGTTGCTAAAAGACTAATTTATTACACTAAATATATCCTGCTTATACTAACTAAAACGTTAAAGAACTCTGACTCTCCCCCTGCCCCACAAACTGTAAAGAAAAAGAAAAATGGATAGTTGTTCTTGTATCTTATGCTATCATTACAAATCTGTATGCATTTGGCTCACTAGAGTTTGTTGTTTTTGTGTGCCTTCAAGTTGTTTCTGACTTATGGCGAATCTAAAGTGAACCTATCATGGGATTTTTGGGAGGCTGAGAGTATGTGATGCACCCAAGGTCATCCAGGGGACTTAGTAGCCATGTTCACAAATTATTGCAGGGTTAGATTTCTTACTGCTCAAAAATCCATAAACAATTTCCAGTTGTTCAAAAAAATCTTCAGTAGCAAATGGATATTTCTAGACAGTTTTCTCCCTGTGTTCGAACATCCCAAAATGTGACAGCAGATTTTTTTTTTTGCAAAGAAGAATAGGTGTGTGTGTGTGTGTGTTTGTGTACATGGTTTTTCTCCCACAAATTTTTCTATGCCCACTTTCGGCATAGAAAAATCATTCAGAACACTTTAGGAGATTTGCACACAGGGGAAAAACTGCACAAAGATCTCACAGCTCTGCTGTGCCTCCCGACAGAATTTTCCAGCTGCTGAGAATCCCATTTCCCACCTGGGGATGGAATAACAGAGATTGTCCTTTCCTTTGCTATTATCATCTACATTTTACGTAAAACGGTATAATGGTTTGTATTGGTGTGATGGCACTAAACAGTGCTTTGCTGTCTTCTTCAGCAGCTGCCAGCTCCTTGGTGCAGGGAAACACGATGCTCCGGATGAAGGCCAGGAAGAAATTATGAGTTTGGATGAAACCAAGATGGCACCTCCGCCCGGGAGAGCTGTTGCGCCCTGAGACTGGCACGCAGCCGGTCCCTGTCTGTCTGGGACTCTTGTGTGGGAAGCTGGCTTTGGAAGTCTGGGGAAGACTCGTCTGCCAAGCCCCGTCTGTGGATTGTTTTGGGGGGACTTCTCTCTGCTTGATGTTGGCTGGGGGATTGGGAAGCAGGTCCAGTCCGTGGAGGGGTATGGGTGGAGAATCCCACCAGTTGATGGTCTTTGGTTGTTTGTCCCAGGTTATTGCTTGCTGACCAGTCCCTGGATTTCTGTACCATATATAGGACCTCTTTTTTTTCTCCTTCTGATGTTCTTCCAGGGCTGCCTTTTCAAAGACCCTCTTGCAGAGCATTCCTAAGATGGCCTCCTGGCCCTTTTATTTATGACATGTCCTTCTTAAAACATGAGCATCTGCTCTGTGGATACGGGTGTTATGGGTAAAAGTCTATGCTTGATCACACAAGAGTGCAGAAAAGTTACCTTATGGGATGACAGCTCCCAGCATCCACCGATCCTGCTGGTGAAGGGATTCTGGGAGTTTTAGTCTAGGTAAGTTTTTTTAGCTGTGATTCGTACAAGATATGGTTATTGATTTTCAGTGGTTGTTAGCATGATAGCATGATAATAATCTGCAATCTTTTACACCTGTTACTTTTTTATTAAAAAAAAATCCAGAGTTTTATATGTGGCACCACCTGAGAAACTGTGAAAATCTAAGTGCATTAGAGTTACTTTAACAGAATTGAGGTATACTGAAGCCTTACTCAACTACATTTAACTATGTGCACATCACACATCTTCCATTTCCACCGTACAATGTCTTTCCCTCATCAGCACACTGTAATCTGCCTTCTGAAGTGCTCTGGGGCGTAGCGAACAGCACTGAAGGACAGCCAACCCTCCACATTTGCTAGGATGGAGACACAGGGCCCATGCAAAAGTGGAAAACTGCAGGTATCAAAATGTTTGTGTCTGTGGAAAGAGGGGTGAGACATGGGCCATTTCCAGTGAACTGCAAACCCCGGGATTCCATAGGATGTTGAAAGTGGAATCATAGCGCTGTAACAGCCTAGTGCGGAAATGGCTATGGTAGGGAGAACAGGCACCCAGGGACCAAACCAGGCCAGTGAAGACAGCGGGAAAGGGGGTGGCTGGGCCTGGTGGCACTACATTTCTACTCTGTTGCTTATCTCCCTCCTTGGGTTCTGGGGGGCATTGGGAGAGGGCTTGTGGCTCTGAGAAATTGGTTGCATGCCATCCTTAGCTGGGCAGGGAGCTGGTAGAGGAGGAGGAGGACCAGAGGTGGCACAGCCTAATTGCAGCCGCTGAGATGGAAAGATCCCCCGGAAAAGAAGTGCCCGAGGTTGGGGGAGTGCAGGGGTTGGAGAACCCCCCAAATAATCAAATCTGTGGAAGTTAAACCCGCAAATGCAGAGGGCTGACTGCATGCTGAAGTCTATTGAATGGTTATTTTCTTTTAACTATTAGCAGCGGAGCTGTTGCTTTCTTTAACTTTGCTCTCAGGCATGAACTTTAGGTTTCTAGGACTTGTTAGGATCAGGTGCAACGCAGCGTCTGGGGAGAGACATGCCACAAGAATGAAAGAACAGGGTGCCTCTGGGCACATCTTCAGACCCAGAATCTGGGAACAGTCTCAGAACAAATCTCTTGAGCCCCTGCATACAGAACTCTTCAGCTTTCCCTCTTCCTGTTTTATTTTTCAGTAATGTTATTTAGGACAATGGGGGAAGGGTTTGTTGTTTCTCTCTCTCCCACTAAACCCAATCTATATACCCTCCAATTGTCCCATTGACACTTCCAAATAATCCTCTGCCATCCCACTTTTCCATCTGCCTTTAAAAGGTCCCAGTTCCCCTCTCCTTCTCCCAGTTCCCTCCTTTGTTTTGAGCTTATTTCAGGGGCTGCAAATTGAGTTCAAGGTGCAAAAGTAGTTTGCACTCCATTAACTCAGCCGAGAAGAGAGAAGCAGCCAGGGTCTTTCCTTTCCCAGTTGGCTCAGGGAAAAGCCAACTGCTGCAGCCAAGCCTTCTGGCTTGAAAGTTCTTCCTCCTTAATATCTTTTGCCATCTTGACTTCACTCTCACGTTGCTTGTCCCCATTTTCATCTGTGAAATGTTAGAGGGTGTGCTATGTCCTTTCGGCTTAGCTAACACTGACAGGAAGGAGACTGATTAAGGAGAAGACGGCTTGCTTCGATGTGTAATTTCTCCCAGGCCCTCTATTAATGCCAGAACCAGCTCCATTAAACGTGATTTACGGATATGAGAGAAAGGGAAAGTAAGAGGCGTTGCTCAACACTACTTTGCGGTTTTGATGTTACAGATTGGAAGAGACAGATCCGAAGGCACGTTATCTGAGGCCCTTAAGTTTAGAAGGGTCCCCCAGTGTGATGCATTCTTGTCCAAAATCCACCCCCCCAACCCTCGTGCATTGCAAAAACGGAAATTAGCCATGTTATTTGTGGTTTCAGCAACTGTCTCCAGTCATGGATGCTGTTGGATTGAGAGATCTTAAAAAAACAAATGTGTTATATCCCGTTTATAGCTGGCCCTACTGTTTCAGAAGATGGGACACAGCCAGGCCGATGCACAAAATTCTTCCCAAACTGAGGAGAGGGATAAGGGGTACTTAGATCTTGCAAAGGCAGATATTGGGGAGCAAACTAGAAATAATTAGCTCTGCCCCCAAGAGCACCTCGCCTGAGCCACTAGCCGTCAGAGCTTAACAGTGCAGGCCATTCCTCCCACATCTCAAGTTGCTGTTGTTGCTATGCTGTTGTGTTGGCAAAGAATCCTAAACTTGTTGTTGTCCTGTGCAAGTCAGTTCTGAGTCATGGTGACCTCTTACAGGCTTTTCTTAGCAAGATTTGTTCAGAGGGCGGTTGCTACCGCCTTCCTCTGAGGCTGAGAGAGTGGTACTTGCTCGTGATCACCCAGTGGGTTTCCAGGATTGAGTGGGATTCCGGCTCTGGTCTCTCTTTGTTCTAGTCTGACACTAACCACTGCATCACACTGGCTCTCTGAGTTATGGTTGCCCTCTGACAGGGTCTTCATGGCACTATTTCTTCAGAGAGAGGTTTGCCAGGGCCTTCCTCTAAGGCCGAGAGAGTATGACTTGCCCAGGGTCACCCAGTGGGTTTCTGTAGATGAATGCGTATTTGAACCCTGGGATCCTAGTCCAAAATTCCAACCAGGATAGCATGCCTCTCTCATTTGAGATGAGCTTCTCATAGAGTTTTCTCAGCCAGATTTCTTCAGGGGAGGCTGGCCCCTGCCTTTCCCTGAGGCTGAGAGAGTGTCCGCACCCTGGTGTGTTGGGAGTCTTAATGCAACATTCGATCCACTACACAACACCAGTTCTCTAAGTGCTTGCCTGGATTTTATTGGAAGAGTGTGTATTTGTCTGCGTGTGAGTGTGAGAGAGATAAGGTTAGGAAACTGTTTTGGACTTAAAAGGTGATTGCTTTGGCTGGGTTCCACCCAGTGGAAATGACTCATCTTGTTTCGTTAGACATTTATCCATACAGCTTAAGATTTCCGGGTGTGTATTTATGCCTCTTCATATCTGTGTGTTTGAAATATCCCTCAGAACTGTTCTTTTCTTTAAAGTGGAGTCCTGAATTCCATTTTCCAAATTTTTTTCCCACGCATTAGGGGCAAGGAAGTGTTTACCCTGGCTTTGGAACGCTGCCATGTTGTTTCCCCACTTAAAATCTACCACATTTAGCAAAGGAATAAATATTTGTCCAGCTGGAAATTAAGTTATTTTGGCCAGATTTAAGTTAAACCCACCTTCCCCGCTTCAAAGCCTTTTTGCAAGCACTGCTTTTAAGAACACATGGGAGTTGCAGTCCAACCAAAGAATGTTTCCGGAGCTCTGCTTTGAACAACTGTAAACGAATGGGCCCAAAGCCGTCCATAGCAGCAGAGGGCTCAGAATACAAAGTTGTAGGTAAGTTTCAAGGCCACGCTCTCACCTTGAGATTCCTCCCCATGCCCTCAGGCCAGAGAAGAGGGTCCGGGCCCCGGGATCTGGGAATCCAACCCAGGAGTGGGGCAGACGCTGTTTTCTCCAGAAGACAGAGGTCAGAAAACTGTATCTGTATGGCACTGAGAGACAGCATAGCATAGTGGCCCGAGCATTGGACTGCGACTCTGGAGAGCAGGGTTCAAATCCCTGCTCGGCCACGGAAACCCACTGGGTGATCTTTGCCGAGCTCCACTCTCTCAGCCTCAGAGGAAGGCAAAAGCAAACCTTAGTAAGAAATCTCGCTAGGAAACCCCTGTGGTAGGTTTGCCTTGGGGTCACTGTAAGTCATGAACAACTTGAAGCCACACACAAAAATAGCAAAAGTCTTCCAGCCTTCTTTTCTCCCCGCGATCTCCCAAATCTATTTCCCACTGTACCCCAAAATGGGAGAATGGCTCAGAATGTGAGGGAAAGAGAAAATTATTTCATGACCCTTTTAAAAGAAAGTTATCTGAACACAGGCGAAGCCAGGGTGGGATGTTTTTGTCCACATGGGTTATAGAATGGGTGGGGAGTGCACTTTGCCCATGGTCAGACACCCTCTTTAGTACCCAAAGACCTGGATAGCCGTGAAACAACGGGACTATTAGACGAATCCCAAAATCCGTATTGCAGGAATACCTTTACTAGGCCAACCAAATAAGGCACCAAGATCAAAGGAGCTGGAGTCCTTTTTCCAGCCTGTCCTTCAGTTTCACTGAGCCTGGAGGGTTCTTGGCTGGCCCCGAATTTGTGGGGGGGGCAGCTTGGGGGCCAGCAGGGGGAAGGAGGGAGGCGGCCCATTGTCCTCCGGGGGAGGAGCGAGCGAGGCTCCCGGCAAAGGGGGCCGAGGAGACGGAGGGGGAGGATTCGTCGGAAGAAAAGGGAGCGCTGGAGCCAGAATCCGGAGGGAGAGAAAGAAAAGAGGCGCCTTCGCATTCCAAAGCCGTGCGTCAGCCGCCGGGGCGGCGCGGAGCCTGCTGGGACTTGTAGTATCTTCCCCCTCCCGCGGGAGAGGTTCCCAGGTAGATGCCCGGGGGGGCACGGGGCCTTCGGTCCTCGCCCTCTAACCTGGGATCCCTCGTGCTCAGTCAGTGCTGGGGGTTTGCTCCCTACCCGAAAAGAGCACAATGGGGCATGGGCAGAGTGCTTTCCCCGGCCATCAATGAGGAGGACCGGGGCAGGGGTTTCGAGTTTTGGGGGGGAGGTGTGTGTCACCCCCCCCACCATACGCACACCGTTTGCGATTCCCAGCTATTGCGTCCTTATAAGACTACGGTTTTGGATATGTCTGAGACTTTTTAGACGACAACTCCCAGAATCCCCTTTTCAGGGGATTCTTTTCAGGGGATTCTTTCCAGGGGAGTCTGGGAGTTTTAATCTAAAAAGTCACTCCCCTTCAGGTCAACTAGTAAGAGCTGAGTTCTAAAGAATTCTGGGAATTGTAATCCAATAGGTCACTTCCCCGGGGCTCTGCTAATAAAGTGTGGAGTTGCGGGGGATTTGGGGAACTGTCATCCTCAAAGTGACTTCCCTCAAGCCGTGTGGCTGGCAAAGGATGATGGGAGGTACAGTGCAAAAAGTCACTCACTCGGCTCAGCTGTAAAGCAAAGGTTGCCAGGGAATTATGGGAAATGTAGCCGGAAAAAGTTACTTCCCCCGAGCTTTGAGTCCCGGGGACTTGGGGAACTGTATTGCCCAAAAGTCACTGCCTCAAGCTCTAAGGTTACCACAGGGATTATGGGAGTTGTGATCCAAAAAGTCACTCCCCCCAGTATTTCTTTTGAGCCCTGAGTTCCCTCTAGATTTTGGAAACTGCGGTCTAAGAAGTCAATTTCCCACCCGGTTTGTCCGGCCGCGGGATTATGGGAGTCCAGAAAATCAGTTTCTGCTAAGCGGTCCGCCGCGAGCACGAAGGAAGAGTTGAAGGACGACGGGCACTCTGCGTATGCTCAGAAACACCCGCGTCCTCCTCCTCCTCCTCGTGCAAGCAGCCGGAGAGGAATTCGGCGCTTCTCCAGGAAAGCAAGAAAAGGGAGGGGGGGGGAGGGAGGGGCCGGGCGGCGGCGGCGGACTACCTCTCCCAGAATGCCGCGGCCGCGGAGCGCGCCTACCTGGGGCATTGCAACAGCGGAGAGCCCAGGGGGCGGGGCAGGGGAAAACCTGTTCCCGGGCGGGGAGAGGCGTGTGAATCCGCCGGAACGTCCCGTACGCGAAGCCCCGGCGGCCCCGCGGGAGAAGAAGCGGCCCGGCGAGGACAACGACGACGCAGCCGGCGCCCAGGGCCGTCTCCCCTTCCCGCCCCGCCTGAGGTCGGTCGGGAGAGAAAACTTTGCAAAACTCCGGCGACGGGGTGGGAGGGGGAGGAGAGGAGGGGCGTGGCGGGGGGGCGACCGGCGCCCCCCCGAAGTCTCTGCGGCGCGGGGGGGGGAGGCTCCCCATTCCTTCGGAGCGGATCCCACCCCCCACCCCGCGTCTCCTTGCTGGGGGCCTGGGGGGAGCAGCTATCCTGTCTTTTCTCAGGGGGGCAGATTGCGCACAGGGGGCGGTGGTGGAGTTTCCAGACCCCTTCCCCTTGCCCCCTTATTTTGATGCCTGGGTTATTTTTTTAGGAGCGGGTGGGGAGGGTCGCGAGCCCCCTCCCCTTCCTCCTGCTTTTGCTTTCTTCGCCTTCCTTGGCTTCTCCTTCCATTCCCCCCCCCCGCCCCGTTTTCTTCTCCTTCGTCTCCTTCTGGGCCGGGAGCCGAAGCCGCACGCCCGGACTTGCTCCCCAGCAAGCATTGGCGGGCGCAATCCCGCGCCCGTGCGCTCCCCCGCTGGGATCTTGCAAGGGGGGGAGGCAGCCCAAACGCTCGGGCGGCTGCTTTTCCCCGACGGCTTTCCTCCCGGGACGGGAGGGGCTCGGGGTCGAGAAGGAAGGGGCGGAAAACAAAAAGAGAGGGGGGGGAGAAGGGAGCTCGAGGGCGGGGGGGGGCAAAGATAGGGGGGTCGCCCTCTAGTCCCGGGGCGAGGAAAGAGCAGACCCGGCCCCCGAAAAGGCGCCCGCAGACCCTCGGACGTTTCTCAGATGCGTCCCGGGAGCAGCGTGCGATCGAGACAGCAAGGGTTAGGAGGGAGGAAGAGGCGAGCCGGGGAGGGGCTGCAGCGGGTTGCTTTGGCCTGGCCAGCCGGAAAGGGCAAGGCGACCCTCTCCTCTTCCCCCCGGCTGAGGTACGGGGCTGGGTGCAACCCTCCAGCCCGGCCAGGAGGGACCCGCGGCTCCGGAGAGTCTCCTGGGCTCCGTTGGTGTGTTCCTGCAGCTTGGAAGGGACTCTCCCGTGGTCAGTGTGTTCACTTAGGGCCTTTCCACACCGCACTCTTATAGTGCTATTATTCCACTTTCAACCTCCTGGGGAACCGTGGGGTTTGCGGTTCAGGGAGGGGCCTTTAGGATTCTCAGCCAGAGAGCTCTTGGGCCTCAGGAAACCACCAACCCCAGAATAATTCTGCAGGATGTCGGAAGTGGAATAAGTGCGGAAAGGCCCTCGGTTTGCTTCTTCCTTCTCACCCAGGCCTTGTGGTACCAGGGCTCACCTTCTGTCCTGCTTTGCATCGGCCTTCTGGCTAGAAGGAAAAAGGTCAGATTAAGTGGTCCTTATCCCAATTTCCTAAGTAATTGAGAAGGAATGACCCCTTCAGTTCACCTTGACTTGGGAAGAATTCTTTTGGTTAAGGATTTCTGTCTCAGTTTCCAAGAAGTTCTGTGCGTGTCTGTGTTTTGAATTACAAGCTGTGAGCGACTGTGTTTGGTACTTAAGGCACGCGGTCCTTAGACACCCCCAAAGGCCCTTGTGAGAGGTCTCAGGTTTTGGCCTGAACTGATCCTGACCTGGCAACGCTATTTCTGAAAGGGCGAGAGAATTCATGTCTTAATTTGTGATGCATCTCATTAATGCAAGGGCTTCCATCCCTCTTTGGTGCTCAGGAGTGGTTCTGTGGGAGCACAGCTTGGCAGTAGTGAGTTACAGGTAATATAGTTACTTGCAACTAGTTGCTTTGGGGGGGTGACAAAGGTATGATAGGGTCACATCACAAACTTAATGTTAGTAAATAAGAACATGTTATTGTAGTACTGTGGGAAGTCACAAAAGCTACGTTTAAAGATTTTAAAGAATGTTTCAAGAGAAGTTTTTAAAGCTTGATGCCATTCTAAGTCATCTTAAGTTTTCTGGGGTCTCTCAAAAAAGTAGCAGAAAGTAATAAAAGGACAAGGAGGAAGGCAGCAAGTTACTTTGTTTCAGTTTCCTAAGAAGCAAGGGCAGGAAGTTGTCTCTGAAACGTTGTAATTAATGTTGGGAACAAATTGCTTTAAAAAGTAACTTTCTGAGCTCTGCAGGAGAGAGGTCCTGCCATTAGGCAGGAAACCATGAACTCTGGTATTGGCTGTCTCCATACTGAGGCTTAAATCCCACTTAATTTTAACAAGAGTAGACCCAATGGGGACTTGGGAAGCTGACACGCAGGTGAGCCCCATCTATTCAGTGGGTCAGCTGTCCAGTTTAATGGATCAATTTAGTTTGCATTTTAATTTTTGGATGACCGGGTTTCCATTTTGTCTTGTTTTAGTCTTGTCTCTAAGTTTCCTTGGGTCCCATATGGGGAGAAAAATGAGAGGTGAAAGAAATAAACAATTAGTGAACAGCTGGTGAGACGTGTGGGTCTTCCAGCTTAACTGCAGCTCCCAGCAGCTCTAGCCAATGCACAAAGGATGCTGGGAAATGCAGTCCAACAGGGCAGCATAGTTTCTACCATGGATTTAGGTCTGCAGCTTTCGGGGTGAAAATCTGTCTCTGTGCTCCGCTGGTGCTGGGGGTCCACATGTGGAACCAGGGCAGTCCAGAGCGCGTGGTGGCCTCTTTGCATTGTGTTCTAAAATAACTTGTGGGGGCTGTGGACATTTTTTGTGTGGGGCTACTGAGGAGGCAGCCAGCCCTATTCTGGCTGGAATTTCCTGGTTAAATGATCCTGGTGTGCCTCCATCTTTCGTCCCTCCCTTTCTTTATATGCCACGTTCCCCTCCAGAGGAGCTGTGGTCCAAAAGAGTAACTTTGCTGAGCTATGAGCATTCCAGTTGCAGGGCTGGCAGTGGGGGCAGAGGCAGTGTTGAGGCCCAGCACTTAAGTTCATCCCTGCACAGAGAGCCCGACCGTTGGCAAGATAAGCGGAGGCATACCGGCCCTGTTCAGGTCCAAAAAAGGGCAAGGTCGGGCAAGGGAGCTGGCTGTTTGTTCTCCAACGTGGCCTCTTCTGCCGATAGCCCACCTTGCCCCCTTTTGCTCCTTCTCACCCCTGATTCGTGGAGCTGACGGATGACGCCTAGTGCTGGATGATGTCTGGCCACACGTTGGCTTCTTGATGTGTGGGGCTGCTCAAAGCTCGAGGCAGGGTACAACAAAGGATAAAATACAATTAAAAAAATTATGGCGTGGTGAGATCCGGCGGTGGTTTGAGGGTTAGACCAGGACTGTGGGAGACCAGGGTTCGAATCCTTGCTGAGCCCTGAAAACCATTGGGTGACCTCGGTCAAATCACGCTCTCTCAGCCTCAAAGGAAGGCAGTGGTGGCAGGCGTCCTCTGAATAATCTTGCCAAGAAACCTTGGAGCAAGATCATTATAAGTAGGAGTGAAGTGGAAGGAATAGAACCTCAGTGACAACAGTCAGTGCAGTACCTTAGACAAAAGTGGGGTAGGAAAAAAATCTAAAGAAAAGGGAGAGGTCTATGACAATATCAGGGCTTCGTCGGTCGGAGGCAGTATACCTTGAATGCCAGCCACGGAGGGCAGTGGTCCTCCCAGAGACTTCCAGCTGCCCTCTGTTGGAAACCGGACTAGATAGCCCCACTTTGGCCAGATGCAGTAGGCAGGTGTGCCTGATGTTCTTCTGGAGGTGTGTAGCCAACAAACTAGGTCAAGTAAGCAATTGTTGAATTCGTGTTGTCTGGGGTGTGTTCTGTGTCTGTGTGCGTGCACGCCTGCCTTCAAGTTGCCTGTGGACTTATGGTGACCCCCATCAATTTTGTTGGGTTTTCTTAGGCAAGGAATCCTCAGAAGTGGTTTTTCTGGTCCTTTCCTTTGAAATATAACCTACAGCACTTGGTATTCATTGGCGGGCTCCCATCCAAATACTAACCAAGGCTTAGCCTGCTTAGCTTCCAAGATCAGATGAGATCTGGTGCATTTAGATTATTTAGGTTATTTTGGCCACTGTGCCTTTGAGTTACCTGTTGACTTATGGCGACTCCCTGAGTTTCCTAGGATTTTCTCGGGCGAGGAATCATCAGAGGTGGTTCTGCCAGTTCCTTCCTCTGGAACAGAGCTTCTCAAATTGCCTTCAAGAGAGTTCTGTTTTGGCCTTTCTCTTCCAGGGTTTGCACTGTGGTCTCCCAAGATCAATATTTTGTGACCCCTCCCAATTTTTTGAGACAGGAACAAGAAACTGGGAGGGATGTAATCGCTACCTGAGATGGGAAGAATTTTCTGAAGTATTCAAAGCCTAGAGAAAAAGTAGTTTCCTGACTTATCAGGGAAACCCTGAGGAGGAAGTTTTGCACAATGAAAATTTTTGCAATTTGGCACTTTTCCCATGGAATTTCCCTACTTCTTTGTCCAGAAAATGGTATCTTCTGCACAGAAGGCATGAATTTCTGGACAGAAAGTGTTGTTTCCTTCACAAAGACTGATTTTCTGCACAGAAAACTCACGTGGTGCAAAAAATACAAGGGAGGGAAAGAGAGAGAGAGACAGAGACAGAGACAGAGAGAGAGAGAAGGGTCCCAAATTGTGAACAGTCTTTGAAAATCACATTTGTGCAGTGGGGCAAAAATTGATTCAGTTATTTGTTTTTGCCAATGAGACTGCAATTAACACAATATTCACATTCCTAGTCACAACTTACAAAATTTCCAGCAGGATGAAGAAGAGAGTAGATTTTGCTCATGCTGTGGTTCACTATAATATTTTAGATCAGGAATGTGTTCCCACATACACACTGACAAATTGGCTGGTTGGGGAGGCTGTTCTGTGATGTTCAACCCCTACCTTTGTTTTCTTTGGTTCTGCTTTTGCATTTCTTAGCCCGGCGAGCACACAGAGGTTCAGTCAAACGAAGCTTTGCCGCAAACACCTTTTGTTTTGCCCCTGGAATTTCTGTGCATTGAGCTGTAGCAGAAGCCACTGGAGTAGCATAACCTCCAACTGTCCCAATTTGCAGGGACGGTCCCAATTAATCCTCTGTTGCCCCATTTTTCAGCTGCTTTTTAAATGGTCCATTTTCTCTCTCCTCTTCCCACTTTCATCCTTAGCTGCCAGGTGTAAATAAAGAAAAACCTTTCCAAACTTCCAGAGACCACCTGAAAGCTGCTTCCAAAATGCATCCAGGGATGGATTTTTCTTTGACCAAATTCCACTATTTTGATAAGCTACTATATAGATCTGTATGGGTTTTATTGGTGAGGTAGATTTAGCTGCTCTCCCGTTTTCACTCTGTTTACTGTTCACACTTGTTCGGTAAGGGGTTCTGGAGGCAGTTACCCTTTGCCTTTCCTGTTGTAGGGAGGCAGATGTGGCTACAGCTGGATTTGCTAGAATAGAATCCCACTCTTTTCCAGCTCAAATTTATTTATTGCTTTGTTTACTGCAGGCATGTTGCTGGAAACTGCTACTGACATCTGTGTTTCTCCAGCTCTCCTTCACCATTCTTTCATTGCAGATGCTGCTTTAAAACTTCCAGCTAGACAAAGGATAAGGATGAAAAGAGTTGCTTGGGGTGGCCTTTGTTAAAAAGGGAGCTTCCCTGTCAGAGGTTTTGTTAACTGTGGTATATTTGTACAACAGAGAGAGGAGGCTTGAGAGATTTCATTAGCCCAGAGGTTTGGGTGCTATCAGCAAAGCCCTTGGTCTTCCACCCGCCCAGTGATGAGTTAGAGAACTAGGCTTTGGAAACTGTCCTGAGGGCTCAAGCAGCTTTGCAAAGGAGTCGGCTCTTCTAAACCAGGTCCATTAATGAGCCGAGAGGCTGTAGTTTCTCCTTTGCAGCAGACTGCCGGCTTGTAGGTGGAGATCCCGGAAAACCCTGGGTGGAGTAGTTTCCTTGGGCATGAAGCTGCTGCCACGAAACCTCCTTGGATTGTCAGCTGCGGCCTCTGAGCATGATTTGGAAGGCTGCCCGTCAGCTCTGGAGGTAGGACTAGAGAGGTTGAAGGAATCCCCTCAGCAAGAGCAGGGGTGGAATCATCCTCAGGTATAAAGATACATCATTGAATGCCAAAGTCAGAATCATACAGGGCTTAGCAGCCCCAATTTTATGTGTGGTGAAAAAGCTAGAAAGTGAAGAAAGCCGAGGGAAAGAAGATCAATTCCTTTGAAATGCGGTGCTGGAGGAGAGTTCTGCAGTTAATTTGTTGTTGTGTGCCTTTAAGTTGTTTCTGACTTATGACAACCCGAAGGTGACTCTCTTACGAGATTTTCTGTGGCTGAGAGTGTGTCACCTACCCAAGGTCCCCCACTGGGTCATAGTTGTCATCCAACACTACACCACGCTGGCTCCAGACAGTTACCATAGACTTCCAAAAAGACAAATCAGAATTCTAGAGCAAATCCAAACTGAAGTTTCACCAAAACAATTAAATTGAGGCTGTCCTAGTTTGGACACGTCGTGAGATGATATGACAAGTTGAAGATGGCAATAATGCTTGGTAAAGGGAGAACAGGAAAAGAGGAAGATGGCATTACGGGTGGAGAGGGTCTGTCTAGGAAGCCACAGCCCTGGGTTTGCGAGACCTGAGCGTAGTTGTTGACAGCAGGGTTCTCCTGGAGGTTTCTCTTGAGTTGAGACTGATGTTAATGGCACGTAGCCACAACAAATAATGAAAACAAAGTGTGGGCTCACCAAACATGTGTGTGTTTTGTCTGGCAAGGGAAATGCTTGCAGTAGGCAAAGAGGGAGACTGCATCCCGAGTGGATTGACCTGATCAATGTCCCCATGGCTGCCCTGAGTTTGCAAGACCTGAGCAAGGCTGTGAAGAGGTGTCTCATTTGCAGGGTCATCAAATGTGGGAGCCGTCTTGGTGGCACAGAACAACAGTGCTCTGATGTTGCTATCGCGACTCAGGTTGTTTCTCCTGGCAAAGCAGTCTGGCGTTGGTGACGCAGCCCTAAATGCTCCCTTACTTGGCTCTTTGGAATTGGGCGTGGGGCTCATGAAAAAAAGCAGCAGGTTTTTCCCTTGGATGGGCCAGGGAAGGGCAGCCCAGTTGCAGAAGACAGTCTTGCTGCACAGCCGCTAAGGCTTGTTTTTCAAGTTCCTTCTGAAAGACAATTCCCCACTGTGTTGCACAACCCCATGGCTTTCCCGCCGCCACCCACAGAGGGCACCAGAGCTGTGGATTCTCCCATGTCTGTGCAAATAGGAAAACTGGGAGCAATTAGTGTGCATCCTTCTGTTGGGTGAATAAGCTTTTTATCCCTTGAATGGTATCATCGTTAAAGAATAATGATTTTTAAAATTAAAAATTAATTAACGACTGGAATGCTGCTGGTGACTTATGCGTGTGTAAGTTCCCCTGAAGAAGTATTTGAACAATTTCGTCTAATGCAGAATGCTCGCATTGTGTCCAAGGTTGCAGAATTGAATGCATGAATGTATGTGGTGTACTTGGTGGTGTATTCAGTTGCACATTTGGTGTCTTCGTGCAATGTCACCATTCAGGAAAAGGATCACCTAGCACAATTAGTGCATTGTACTAATTTGTGCTAAGCCCCAGTCACAATCATGAATAAATAGTGATGGTGAATACAGGACAATTACCTAGCTTTATTCATCTATAACTGTTCCATATACTGGCCTGCCTACCCTAAAGGCTCCAGATCCTGTCTGGTCTTGGAAGCTAAGCAGTGTTAGCCCTGTTTAGTACTTGGTTGGGAGACCACCAATGAATACCAGGTACTGTAGGCTATATTTCAGAGGAAGGAACTGGCAAAACCATTATTATCATTAATAGATGGGACGGTGTTCCAACTCTGCATCATGCAGCTGCCTGTGTTCTTCCTGAGGACAGATTACACTTGCTGGGTTCTTTGTGGGTGAAGCAACACATTTAAACATCTAACATCTAAACTGCACCAAAGGTTGGGTGATGTGAAGCTGAGGCATCCGTGCTCATCACCATCTGCTGGTTTGCATGGCAGTGCCATACGAAAGGCGTCACTCTCTGTGCATTTCTTTTCTTTTCTCCCTCCTTTAGTGGTTGACTAAAGAGTGGAGATGGGAAAGGGGAACGGATTGAGGCCAAAAGGCATGGAGTCCAGTCAAACCTGTGTGTCTTCATGGAGCTTAGAAAGAGTAGCAGAGTCTGTCCCTGCCTGCATCCTTTCTTACTCCCAGAGCTTTGGGAAAACAAATGTGAGAGAGTCATAATAGAGGAATTCCTCTGAACATATGCAGAATGCCTTTTCCTCAGCACGGCTAACCACAGCAGTTCCAGACACCCGCACCCCTGGGAAGTTCCTTTAATGTCTCTTCTCAAATTCAAATCATCTCGTAATTTCCGGTGTGGTTTAATAAAATGTACATACAGAAAAATGGATGCAGGTGGAGAGTTGCCGGACCAGCTGGAGACAAAATAACCAGAGCAGGACATCTCTTCTGGAGGCGCGAGAAAGACTTTCGGCTGGCGCTGCCAGCTTGTTCCAGTCTCTTTGCATTATATAACTGGGCTTGGCCCGAAATCAGTAGCCCTCCCAGACTAATTGTCTTGGCCTAGTTCTTTTTGTGTGCATGTATGCAAGAAGACAAAGGTTGAGATTCTCCTCTTCGGAGGTGGAGGAGGGCTGACAAATCTATCCAGATTAAGGATGACATCTAGAATGCTGGTGGGGGAGAAATCGTGTCCCATCTTGTGCCCCAAGTGCCTGGTTTTTGTTGTCTCTGAGGACAAACTGAACCACAAGGAAATATTGGAAGTGCCCTCAAATGGGATCAGACCCAAGCATATCTCTCCGCACAAATGCCAGCTAAAGACCCAGAAGGGGGCCTCCCCAGGAGAACGTGCTCCTTATTTTGATTTGCTTGGGATGCCTGCCCAAAGTTGCTTTGAAAGACTTTTCAGGAAAAAATAGCCTTAAACACAACAATAATACGGAAACATTTCAGGTATAAATTTATAAACATACCTCTCACTTAAGTCATTTAAATTATATCATTTCCACAAAGGTAGCCTTTTTGAAGTCCAAATGAGACACTTTATCTTTTTAGAGGTGCGTCCTGCTGTGACTTTTCTGTTTTTAGAGAAACTTATTTCGTATTGGTCTGTGTTGGGTAGCTGATCGTGCTGCAGACTGTCTCAGACTGGGGAGGTTTACTTCTGATAGATGAGACAAAGGAAGTTCAGGAGAACATTTGGTTCTTTGCTCTCCTAGCTGAGCTGGAGATTTGCACCTGGCCCCTTCCTCTTGCCTGGAGCTGAGCCCCCCAAAACTGGAGAATTTGCATCCTCTTCTCCCACCTGGAAATGATCCACGAAAGCTAGAAGCTGAGGGCCAGGCCCTGAGATCTGGCCGCTCTATATTCCGGAGAGGTGATAAGACCCAGCTCCTACAAGCATTCCTTAATGATAGCCGTGGGAGCAGATGTCAGTTTTGCCTTGGGAGGGTGGCAGTGCCCGGTACATTTTTGGTCTCAGGCCAGTGGTTGGCTGTTTGTTCTGCCACCCAGCCTGGCACCAGCTGCAGGAAGAAGACATGCCAAACTGTTTCGTTGGAGAAACCTGAGTCTCCCCGACCCTGCTTGCTTTCTGCCTCTTCCAACATTTCGAGAGCTGGCTGTGTGTTTGTGCTTTCTGTTTTTTTTCTTAAGCCCCTGATTCCTAAATCACGTGGCCTTTCCAGGTGCCACCTCCATCTTCTGCCTCCAAAGATCCAGGAGACTCTTTTGACTCAGATGCTGTACCTGTTTCCCAGCCCCTCCCTCTGGGGAGACCTGGCTCAGGAACCCATTTATAAGCGGGCGACGGGCGAGGCTGGCTTCTCATCCGCTCCAGAGGGTATTAGTGCCCTCGGGAGCACGGTTGGGGTTGCAGGGGGAAGTCTATGTTTTCCTGGAGCTGGTGGGGCAGTTGGGTCAGACACCCAACTGGGAAAGCGTCCATCCTTGTGGAATAGCAATCATGGAGGTTCTCCATCTTCCTAGGTCCCTCCAAGACGTGGGGCGCCGGTGGCTGACGGCACTGGAGTCCAGACTGCCTGCCGCCACCATGGCGAGCAAAGATGCAGCCAGCATCCAGGAATTCCTGGACTACAGCTTTCAGTGTAAGTAGAGGGGTCTCGTTGGCTGGTTTTGGAGTCACGTCGGGGAGGGAAGCCCCCCAGGAGAGGGGTGTCCGGTTCTGGTCTGGAGTGGAGGGCTGGTGTTTAGATCCACACTACAAGTTCCAGAGACCTGGTACTGCTTTATAACTGTCCTGGTCCTGCCTCGTAGAATCCTGGGATTTGTAGTTTCTGATGGGACCTTGGTAAATCGCAAACTCCCTTTTTGCTTCACTGGCTTGCCCATCTGTTTCTGGGCAGAATTCAAAGTGCTGGTGGTAACCTCTATTTTATTTTATTTTACTTATTTGTATCCCACTTTTCTCCCAACAATTGGACTCAAGGCAGCTAACATTAAAACAATGCAAGTTAAAACATACCTAAAAGTATAAATGTAAAATTAAAAAAAACAAGTAAACACTTGTAGAGTTAAAAACAGTAAAAAAACATTGAATGCATTTACAATACATTAAAACCAAAACCTATACAAAAGCCCCATGCAGTTTGGGTTCAGGTGCTTTGAAGAACTTTACTATCTTTTCACAAGCAGGTAGAGACTTTTTGTTCCAGCAGGACTTTTGAGAATTGACTTTTTGGGGGCAAACAGGATTTGTATAATGTGTTGGACTTTTATTTGTGGCTGTTGTTGTTTTCTTCATTTGGCTGAACGGGTTTCAATTTTATGATGGTTTAATTGCTTTCTGATGCTTGTAAGCTGTGAATTTTTGACTGTGTTTGTGTTAACTGTTATTGGCTGACTTGAGTCTCAAAACTGGAGAAAAGATGGTGAATAGAATAAGGATAATGTTGCCTTACATTTTTTTCTGCCGGAGGAGCTTAAGTTTCCAGAAGTCTAGAGCAGCGTGCACAAAGGGGAGGTGAACTCCCCAAGAAGGGGGAAACACGTTGAATCCGAACTCTGAGCCTGGAGAAGCTGCTTTTCTGGACTGTAACTCCCAGACTCATGCTGGCTAGAATCCAGGAAGGTGTGGTCCAAAGCAGTTCTGTTAAAGGCCATTTCCACACTTTCAGTATCCTGTGGAATCCTGGAGTTTGCAGTTTAGGGAATTTAGAGTTCTCAGCCAGGGAGCTCGTTGGCCTCTGGAAACTACAAACCCCAGAAATCCACAGGAGGTTGAAAGTGGAATAATAGCACTATAACAGTGTATGGCGGAAATGGCCAAACTCTTAGCCACATACATTTCACAGATGGAAACCAGGAGAAATGTGGACAAGCAACATCAACATCATGGTCTCAGTCAAGCTGGCAAAAAAATTGGGAAAAACAGACCAGCCAAGAGAGGCTGCAACAGTTTGCTTTTGCCTGAGCTGACTGGGAAGGGCAAGACTCTCCCCGTTCCTCTCTCATCCCCTTGCTGAGTTGAGGTCCAACTACTTTTACGCTTTGATTTCAGTCTGCAGCAGTTGAAGTAATCAGAACTGTGTCTGCCAGGCTGGAACAGGCGGAAGATGTACAAATTCTGTCAGGCACGCATGATGTGCTGCAGCTTAGAAAGGATACAGGGGCATAAACTTGTATATTTGGGGCATGACATTAGGGGGGATGATTGGGAAGGGTGTTCTGCTGGGTTCAGCAGGAGCTTCCGTCTACCCTTTCAGTTCCATATTTGGGAACTCCCAAATAACCGTGAGGAGGACAAAGCCAGGAGCCTGGGATGCCCCAGGGCTGTTTGACATTCCTGCAGCTTGCATCGTCTGTCTGCTGCGTCTCCCTGAGGGTCAGGTTGCATAATGGGCCCTCCAAAGGCTTGGGAGGGGATGGAGGAGGGAGGGGCCGGGACGCACTGCAGGGACGTGGCGTCTCGCTGAGCAGGCGCCAGAGGCTGCCGGATTCCGGACACACCTCTGGGGGGGTGGCCTCCCTTCCCCGGGGCATCCCAAAGGAATGTGGAAGGATATGGCGAAGGAGGGCCTCAACAGGGTGGGGATATGTACCTGTTTGGAAGCCATGCGCTGTTCAGGGCAGGGCAGTTATGACACCCTCTTGTGGCTGCAAAGGACTGGAAGGAAGTAGACTTCACGGGGTTTTAATCTGAAAGATCGTTTGTTTGTTTGAAATGGGAATTTGAGACAAGACTGGAATTTGGGGGGGGGGGAGGCATTGGTGAGGGGCTTTTTGGATGGGTCGCCCCTATTATGAAATGACCTCCCAATTGGGAACAACACTGTGTCCATCTGGCACCAAGTAAAACATGGGCCAAGAGTTTACATCAGTGATTCTCAACCTTTGATCCTCCAGATGTTTTGGACTTTAATGCCCAGAATTCCTCACCGTTAGCTGTGCCCGTCTGGACTTCTAGGTGTTGAAGTCCAGAACACCTGGGCGACCAGAGGTTGAGAACCACTGGTCTACGTCATGGACTACATTTTGTAACTTCACATAGCTATGTTGCAGAAATGTAACAAAACCCTGTTAACGAATTGTGAAGGTGCTCCTCATCTGGGCCCTGGCAAGAGTGTTCTAATGCGCACGGGTTGCTTTTAGCCTATGCACCAGAATATGGTAAGACTCTCGCCAAACTACAAATCCCAAGATTCTGTAGGATGGGGCTATGACCGTTAACGTGGTATCAGATTGCTCGAATTGTGCACACGGGGACACCCTGCTTGTCCGTAAGGAAGGGAGTTTAAAAGAAAGAAAACAAGGCAGCACCCTTTGAGTTTCATGAAGATCCCTGACCCTCTCCTTCTCTCTGCTCCCAGCTCTGGCTTCTAGGCACATGGACCTCGAACAGATGGAAGTGGACACAGCGGCTGCAAAGGTGGATGAGCTCTCAAAACAGCTGCAGTCTCTTTGGACAGACAACCCCAGCTCAATTGCCATGCAGCTCAAGGTATGGTGAAAAGCAAGGATTAGAAATGTCTCTTTCAAAAATAATTAAAATTATAGGATCTTAGAGGTGGAAGCGACCTCACAGACCATCTCATCCAGCCCGCCGCCTTTACGATGCCCACGCCTTCCAGAATCCCCTCCCAGCAGTGGTAAATTTTGAAGTGCAAATACTCATCGCAAAAGTACGCAGGGCCGCACCCCCAGGGGGAGCTCCCAAATGCAGCCGTGGGATCTGGCTACCTATAATTATCATCTTTAAAGCCTTTAATTATAACCATTGGTGAGGCAGACTTCAGGACAATTGGACTCTGTTTGAGTAACTTTAATGCACTTGGATTTTCAAAGCTTCCTTGATGCTGTGCAATATACAGCCACTTTTTAAAGCGTGTGTGTATATGCATTAGCCCTCTAGGTGATATTGAGGGGCTGTACCCCTGCAAAAAAACCCCAAAATTGCCCCTGAATACCCCTCAAAGCCTTCTAGGAGTTGTAGGGGAGCATTTCCACCAGGCTTTTAGGGTCTGTGTGACATTCTAAGACCTGGAGAGGCCCTTCCCCCCCCCCCCAAAACAAGATGTGACCAGAGGTCACTTCTGGTTTAGTTCTGCTTTTAAAACAAGACTTGCATAGGCTTAAAATGGCCCAGGGTCTCCTAAAACATCGGGTGTTTTTGCAATATTTTGGGAGGCCCCTGGACGTTTTACAATGCTTTTGACTCCTTGGAGAACTCGAGAGCCCCCAAAACACCCTTGAGGGACTGCATGCAGTCTGCCAATGGCATTTTGCCCAGAAGACGGGGATAATCAGCCGTCCCATCTCAATAGTCTTTCTCTGTTCTGTGTTTCAATGTTGGCAGGCAAAGGAGAGATACAGCAGCAACAGTCCTTCCCAAGAGGTCCTGGGGAAGATGAGCCCCCGCTCTGCCTCCCCGCTGCCCTCTCTCCCACGGAAAAGCGCCTCTTGGGAGGCCACGGAAAGCAGCAGCTACTCTTCGCACTCCTTCAACGAGAGTCCCTCCAGTTCTCCCCATGTCTCCCTCTACAGTTCCTCACCCAGCCAGCTCCTCCCAAACAAGTCCTCCTTGGGGCGTCCCACCTCGCCACGACCTTCCTTCTTCCTTCATTCAGACCTGGACCGGAACCCGCCTCCGTCCTCCTCCAGACCGAAGGTGCTGCCTGTCCCATATGAGCCCCCGGCAGGCTCCGTGGCTCACGTCTCCTCCCCGCGCTCCCTCTGGCCGAGCGGCCCCTCCGAGCGCCAGTACGAATACAAGCCCTACTCCGGAACGTTGGGCCGAGAGAGCTCCCCGCGGCAGCCGATGGAAGGTTCAGGGGCACCCCAGGCCTTTTTCCCGGAACGAGTGCCGTCCCCACGGCCGCCCGTGCCGCCACCGTACGAGAACCACAGCCTGTACCCTTCAGCGTCTGGCACTCTGACACCCTTCCGGGCTCAAGGTAAAGGTCTTGCAGAGGGTGGGAGGTGAGGCTTTTGTTGTACCGTGAGAACGTAACAGGATTGGATGGGGAATGGAAGGAGAGCCACCTGGATTGAAGGCTGGATTATGAATGGTGCAATTGAAGGAATTGCTCCAGGTCCTCTGCAAACTAAGGAGCCCGGTGCTGAAAGAAAAACACGTAAATTTCTTTCTCTTCTTCCCCATTTGCTTCCTGAGTCTCTCTCACAGTTTCTGATATCGACAGTGTTTTGTGCGTTATTGGAGGAACTGAGTAAAACTATCACACATGTGCATAAAGCGGGGAGCTATTTGGGAACTGTTCCAAGATCACAACCACCTTAATCTGGTTTGGCCCAACTACTCCAGCATTCCAATCAGTTGCCCCCCTCAAAGAAATCAGTTGCCCCAGAGTGGCCAGTCAGTTGCCCCGAAAGCAAGCCCACAACCAGGGTATGAGTACTACTGCACCCACTGTCTCGCATTCCCCAGCAACATATACAACTGATTGATATAGCAGCGTTGTTATACACGGAGTCATGCTACCGCTGATTCTAGGGCTGACGCATAGCCGTCCTGACTAGTAGCCATGGATGGCCCTGTCCTCTCTGAATTTCTCCGCCCCTCCCCTTGTAAATCAAAGTTGACAGCCAACATCCCATCTTGTGGTGGTGCATTCCACAGTCTAACTCTGTGCTCAGCGAAGGAGAACAAAAACTTCCCATGAAATGTTAATTCATTTGTAAATTTTCTTGTGAAAATATAAGCATTTGTGGGTAAGCACTCCCGAACATTTGACAGCCTACAACAAGGGGTCACCAAAAAAAAAAAAAGTAGTCATTCAACAGTTACAGGCTACCATCAAAAAGCTCTCATTTTGCATTGAAGGAGCCACCACTAAAATGGTACTGATTCTAAAATTAGGATCCACAGCCAAAAAGATCTAAAATTAGGGGCCACCACCAAAACGGTGCTCGTTCTAAAATTAGGGGCCACTGTGAGAAAGGGTACTCATTCTAAAAGTAGGGACTGTCACTGAAAAAGCCAGTTCTCCACAGTTAGCACCGTCTCTGTTGAAGAAGGTAAGGGCACCCAGAGAAGGTCCTCTAATACAGATCTTCGTGGCTTTAATCCTCCCTTTGGTTTTCTACAGACGACCTGGTGATCAGGCGAAGGGTGCCAAAAGGATGGAATGAATCTGACCTGGATGTGGCCTATGAGAAAAAGTCAGCCCACTCTGTCGGTTATGACCGTAAGTCTTGGAGAGATTTGGGGCAAAGACAAGTGGGGAGAGACAAGGGGTCTAGATGGAAACCTCCATTCAGGTTTCCTGTGTGGAACTGGGGTGATTAGGACCCGTTTGGGTGGCAAAAGTCAGCCTGGAAGATGCAGTTGGATCGTCACATCTCAGCAAAAATTCCTTGTTCCACAGGAGGAGACGCTCACCTCGGCCTCCGCCAGAGCGCCTCAGGGCTGCCGCTCTCCCCTTGGAGGGAGTCGAGCTTGGATGGGAGCATCGGGCAGGGCAAGGTGAGTTCAGAAGTCTGGAGGTATGTACAGGTGTCTCCCTCCTTACATCCGCTTTTCCCAATGTTCTGCTGTTTTGACACTCCCAAATTACAGGTAAGTTCCATTAATTCCATGAGCGGCCAGCTCTTTCGTCTGTTTTTCTTCTCTGCAGAGACTCATTTGGGATTGCACGCGCAGTCCCACATCTTGGCTGCAGAAAGAGTGGACCTCTCATCAAATTAATGGAAATTCGGGTGACAGAACAGTGGATTTTTTGTCAGCTGTTCTTGCCTACAGAGGCTCCCTTGGGACTGCTTGCACACGTGTGCTGTTTCCAAAGCGAGCTGAGAGGGGGCAAAAAGGTGCCACGCTGACTGAGAAACTTTGCAGGCAGATTGTGGGCACTTGGTTGGTCCCCAGGGAGCCTCTGTAATTCCTTCGTGTTCCCGACGTGAGTTCCACCTTTTTACCAGTCCCAGTTTTTGACAGTTCTCTGGTCCCTAACCCGCCAGAGAAGCAGGAGAAGCCCGTACCCTTGAGCAGTTTCAAGTACGTGTTCTTTCTGTGTGCGTTTGTGTAAACATACACATGCAGGATCTTACCCTTTTCTTCCTCTCCCGCAGGAGGAGCATTATGGGATGCACAGTGCCACCTTGCCCCGGAATTACAAGGTCTTCCCTCCGGCTACCGATAGGCGCCAGGAGAGCTCCTTCCGCCGGTCCCTCCCTGCCAACCAGACGGGCACCCTGCCCCGCAACTGGCAGCCCATCTCCCGCATCCCCATGCCGCCCCCGAGTCCTCAGGGCGGCCTCCCCAAATGCCACAAGCCGCTGCCCCTCTCTATGATCTTCCGGCTGCACAACGCTTTCTGGGAGTACGGCGCTTCGGGCAAAAAGTTCCCCCCGGCTCAAGGGCCTCCGGGATCCCCGCTTCTCCTCCGTTCTCTGCCAAAACAGCTCCTCCAGCAGCCCTTCCCGCAAGGACAGCATTCCCCTAGGATGGCCCCGCCTGGGAGTGAAGGTACGTGACCTCCGTGGAGGGGAGCGGGAGGCGGATCCGGATTAGACTGTCTCACCCTCTGAGATTGCCGGAGTGTTGAGATTCCAAGCGTAGGGCTTTCTTTTGCTCCCACCTGCTCCCGGGCCTGTGTGCTGAGAACATAAGGGACAGGGCCTTTTCGGTGGCTCCCCTCCAAACGTCGAACTTCGCTCGTCATGAGGCTTTGCTGGGTCATCTCTTTCCTCTTCTTCCACCGGCAGGGCAAAGACCTTTCTATCTACTTGTTCTGCCTATTTTGATTTCAATGGGCTGTCGGTGATTAAGTTATGGTTGCAGAAATGTGGGGGGAACGGTGCTTTGCTTCTCACTGTTATGTTTTAAATTGGGCCACATGCAGTCCCCGCTGAACTTTGGTGGCCCCGAAGCCCTTTTCTCTCCCCAAAGCCCTGCGCCCATCCCCTGATTTTTTTTTTTTAATTTTCAGCATAATTTTGGGACAATTGTTGCCTCCTAATCACACAGAAAGCCTCCCCAAAAATACATGAGAGTGCACAAAAACATCCCCAATTCCTCTTCCCAGGCACCTCAAAAACTCATAAAGGTCCAGCCTCCCTTATCTGGAAAGCGAAAATCTGAAAACATCCAAACCCCGAAACATTTGGATGCCAGCTGCCTGCTTCCACATTCGAGGTGGTGGACAAACGTTCCTGCTTGTTCATTTCTCAGAGCCGCAGTCTCTCTCCAGCCTTGCATCTCATACACAACACAAGTAGCAAACAAATGAGATTTGAGGCTGGAGAGAGATGTGAGGATGTGTGGAATGGTGGGGATCCGAGCGTAGTTTTTGGTGTGAAATGGTAGGTGCGGCACTCCTGCTCATTCATGTGCAGCCTCCCTGAAGATCTCCTGTACAGTATTTTTTTCTTTCTTGTATATGCAAATACGGGTATTCCAAAATCCAAAAACTTCCGTGTCACTACCCGTTCCTGTTTTAAATGATTATAAACTGTTTTGTATTAGGTCTGCATTTGATGAGATAGTTTAATTGTTTTTGACACTCTCGTTCTTTCACATCAGGAAACGGCATTTCCAGGGTTGCCGCCGCACCGGCTGAACCTGTCCGCGTGGTCCCGATCGTCTTGACGGGAGGCGAGACGGAACCAGAACTGGAGAGCCTCCTGCCAGGCGGCGAACCGCCTGAGATGGACGAGTTGGCCCGGCCCCTGAGCCCCACTCGACTGCAGCCGGTCCTGCCCCCGGAAGCCCAGAAGGTGCCCGAGTTCGAGGAGGTGGCTCGGGTCTTGGCGGACATGCCTCGGCCCCTGAAGCGGCGTGGATCCATGGAGCAAAATCCCAGCCCGGCGCTGCCCCCGACTCACAAGAAGCAGTACCAGCAGATCATCAGCCGCCTCTTCCACCACCAGCCCCGCAAAGAGGAGGCGGCAGCCCCGGTGGGAGACGCGCCTGCCCAGGCCGAGCTGACGCCCATCAGTGAGGCGGCTGAGCAGAAGTCGCCAGGAACGGCTGTGGCGTCGGGGGCACCAGCTTCTACCCCAGCAACCCCAACCTCCCCTCCACCACCGCCTCTCCCACCTCTTCCAGAGAGTCCTGTTGCTCTCACTCCTTTGCCCAGCCCGGTAAGTATGTGGCTAATCGTCCGTGCCTGCCCATAGTCTGAACTCTTGGGGAAGAGGCTGTCTGGTGCCTTCGTACCATCTCTCTGTAGGGCAGCCGATGCAACATCTGTCACAGGGACTGGCCAGCTGCGGAACTGGGAATGGGCGCGAGAACTCTTTCAGCCCAATGAAGGCTGGATTCAGTTTCAGGGATGATCTTAATGGCTGCATTCAGTGGCATATCTAGCATAAATGGCACCTAGGGCCAGCGTAGGAGCTGCTTCCCTCTCTGCTTACCCCCGTCCCCACCCAGCACCCCTACATGCGTGGCTTTTTTGCGCCCCCTGGCAGTGGCGCCTGGGACACGTGCCCTACTTGCCTCGCCTTAGATACGCCTCTGCGTTCCAGTGGTGGGCAGCTTCAAAAGCCAGAGGGAGGTGCATTCTGGTGGTGGGCGGGGCCAAGGACAAGAGGGAGGTGCATTCTGGTGGTGGGTGGGGCCAAAGGGAAGAGGGAGGTACATGCTGGTGGTGGGCGGGGCCAAGGACAAGAGGGAGGTACATGCTAGTGGTGGGTGGAGCCAAAGGGAAGAGGGAAGTGCATTCTCATGGTGGGTGGAGCCAAAGGGTGCATTGCAATAATGGGGGCAGGCAAAAATGCCAGCGCATTTCAGCTTAAAGTTCGTATTTTCAGTAACTGAGTCTTTGGAGAGCATTTCAGCTTTTCAAAATGGGCAGAAAACAAAAGTTACCGAAAACTGGGAAAGGCCCAAGCAGTGGTGTGTTGGGATGTAGATATCTGAGGAAGCCAAGGGGCCAAAGCCAGGACCCAAGCGAACCACATCTGGGCTGCTCCAGTTCCAGAACCTGCAACTCCTCACCGCTTTGGTGGTGAATTTGGTAAAAAGTGAGGGAGCCCTCTGATTTGAAGTCTGTCTCTTAAGGTCTCACACACTAATTCACACTAATATTGGGACAAACTGGTTGATGAAGCACTCTACACGTGCTTAAAGGAACTCTTTCTCTTCGGTCATATGTTGGCAATACGTAATTTCATAGGAAAGGTCCCAAATTTATTCTTTCACACCTCCAGCTCAAAGGCAAAGGTAGCAGGGAAGTGGTGGGTGGAAAAATGCTCAGTCTGGGACCCCACAAAGTCTCTGTTGTGAGTTAGACAACCCTGGGTGTAATGCAACAGCTTCCTTCACTCAGTTTCTATAAAGATACGTGGCGGCTTATGTGCATTAGTGTGGAATCAACACTCCGTGAACTTGGTCGCAGGCCACAGCTGCCCCAGTAGGTGTAATACCTGCATTTAGTGACTAATGAGAGTTTTCAGTACGTGCTCAGAGGCACTCTTGCCCTTATGGCTGCTTCACACGTCCCTGGACCACATGCCGATTTTTGGAAGGATAATTTCTAGGACTTTGATCAGAAAGGGTGTGGATTCTGATGGCAGTGGGCCTTCCCCATAACCTCTTTCCTGCCCCATGGATCCACAGGAGAAACGTTCGGTGTTGCGCAAGGTCGCCTCTCCGCGGAAGCGGTTGCTGAAGAAAGCACGTCTCAATCCCTTGGTGCTCCTTCTGGACGCGGCCTTGACCGGCGAGCTGGACGTGGTGAAGGAGGCTGTGAAGGAGGTGAGTTTCCTTCCTTCCTTCCTGCCTCTTATTCTTGCTCTTGTTGTTGTTGTTGTTGTTGTTCTTCTTCTTCTTCTTCATCATCATCATCATCATTATTATTATTATTATTATTATTATTATTATTATTATTGCCATTACCACTATTATTATTTCTACCCTGCCCTACAGCACCAGATCTTAGGGCTGGGTATAGTCAGTAAAACCACCTTAAAACAGCTGTGGGGAAACACTAGGATTCATACAGCCCCCACCACATTTCTATTTTCTTTTGCAACTTCCCAGCCCTCAGGACATCACCAAAATCCCTCCACCCAATGTATAAAATTGGGAAGAAAAAAACAACAACTCCCCCCCCCAAATTCCAAAAATGCTCCAACCCCCCCCCCCGCCGCCAGCAGTTTGGCTTATTTCACCTTCTCTGAAAAAGATGACAGAATATGGACCACAATTGAAATTGAAAATAATGTCGAGTCAGTTCTGGGGGAAATAGCGTGGCTTCAGTATTGTAGTGGTTTGAGCATTGGACCAGGTCTCTGAAGAACAGGGTTCAAAGCCTTGCTTAGCCATAGAAAGCCACTGGATGGCCTTGGGCAAGTCACACTCTCTCAGCCCCAAAGGAAGGCAAACCCCCTCCAAACAAACCTTGCCACAAAAATGCCGTGATAGGTTGTCCTGAGGGGCACCATAAGTTGGAAACCCCTTGAAGACACACAACAACACTTTTGGGGCATTGGAAACATGTTTAGCAACCCCAGGTAGATCGCTCTTTAAAATATTGCCACAGAGGCTTGAAACCGCCATCAGGACGTTGCAGTCTTTCGGATAATGCCTTCTTTGTTAACCCCCCGCCTTACAGCTGAATGACCCAAGCCAGCCCAACGACGAGGGGATCACCGCCCTCCATAATGCCATCTGCGGTGCCAACTACAACATTGTGGATTTCCTGATCAACATCGGGGCCAACGTCAACTCCCCCGACAGCCACGGATGGTGAGGCTCTGGAGAGGGAGGAGAGCAGCCGGCCGGGAGAGGGGATGCTCCGACTCCCCTTCCAGGCACTGGGAGGGGAGAGTTTCATCCCCCTTGTGGGGCCGGGCAAGGCGGGTGAGAAGGAATTGGAGGAATTGGATACCGGTAGGGTTCCCCGATCTCAGGGCCAAGCCTTTATAACTGAGTCCTAAGGACAAGGGGAGGAATCTCGGGGCAAGAGAAATTGGAAGATACAAATGGACCCTCCATATCTGCTCAAGTTTGGTTCCGCAATCTCGCGAATAACAAGAAATGCAAATTATTGCAACCTGTAGTATTTAATGACAGCGACACGTGCATGGATGTTTTCAGCCCATCCGTGTTCGTATCGCCACCGTTTTATGTATGGGACGTGACACTGCAATCACACAGATTTGCAGCTTTGGAGCTTATGTATAGTGTATCCACTATATTTTTTCCTCATTTTTAAGACTGTGTGTTCCTTTTCTACATATCTGTTTAGCACACAAAATGGGATAAACAGCAACTAACATTTTAAACATAAACTAAACTAAAACTGAAATGCAATACTAAAACGATACACTAAAGAACAGTAAACATCAACTCCTTAAAACACTAACTTACTGATTAAACCCTAATAAACACACAAAAGGGCTCTGACCCTGCCCAGCCAAACTGTAATGAGAAAGAAAAAAACAAAAGAGAGAAAAATATTATTCTACCGTGACAGATCCACCTCAGCAAACTATTAATAAGCCTATCCACAAATTATTGCATCGTTTGATGACTTATTGCTCAAAAAGTCCATAAATGGTTTCCAGTCTTTCAAAAAAAAAACACACAAATCTTCATTTTGCTTATCCTTTAAAACCCAGATTAGCCTGGCCATTTGGCATAACTGAGCAATATTAGCAATACATCCTTCTGCTGCTGGCACTTCTGTCTGTTTCCAGGGTTGGTGCTTTCCCTTTAAATGGCGTATTTTGTGCAACTGCGGGCTAGTGTTTTCCTCTCTCTCGGTGCTTCTCCTCAGGACGCCCCTGCATTGTGCGGCTTCTTGCAACGACACCGCCATTTGCGTGGCCTTGGTCAAGCACGGGGCAGCCATCTTTGCCACCACCTTCAGCGACGGGAGCATGGCCATTGAGAAATGCGACCCTTACCGCGAGGGCTACAGCGAGTGTTTCAGCTACCTTGCAGGTGAAGGGGAAACGGGAGGGAGGGTTGGGGGATAACGGGGGCCATTTCCACACTAGATTGCCGAGGCCCCTCCCTAAACTGCAAACCCCAGGATTCCAGAGGAGGTTGAAAGTGGAATAATAGCACTATAACAGTCTAGTGCGGAAGTGGCCTCGCTTGGCTTTCTGTTTCTAGGAAAGTCTGTTGGAACAGGGGTTGCAATGTCTGGAATGGGGAAAAGAAGATTTGTGGCCTCCATTCAGTTTAGGGGTGTTTGGTGGTTTGCTCCCCACCAGAGACCTTGGAGAGCTTCTGCCAATCCCCCAAATTTTGGGGGGAAAAAAAGTGCCTGCCCAACACTCTCCGACACTTTTGGCTCTCTCTGGGCCACTTTGTGGCTGATCTGAAATACAGAACTTGAAAAAGTTCCTTTTTCGGATGACAGCTCCCAGCATCCTTCCAGCCAGTTTGATTTCATGGTGAACCTCTCCAACTCCTCCTTGCAGACGTGGAGCAGAATATGGGTCTGAAGAACAATGGCGTTGTCTATGCCCTTTGGGACTACAGTGCTGAATTCAGTGATGAGCTGTCCTTCCGCGAGGGGGAACCTGTTACTGTCCTACGCCGAGACGGCCAGGAAGAGACCGACTGGTGGTGGGCGTCTCTCTATGGCCAGGAGGGCTACGTGCCCAAGAACTACTTTGGGGTGAGTGGTTACCTCTTATGGCCTGAAAGGTCACCATTAGGGATGTAGTTCTTCACCAAGTTTCTTCTTGGAGGAAGCAATGAGTAATTTTACCATTTTTCTTTCCGCTGTGAGAAGGTCCTCAAAAACGATCGCTTTTTCAAAGCCTATTTAGCTATTTGAGACTTACTCTGTGCAAAATTTGTTGTATGGAAAAAAAAGCATTTTCTGTGCAGGAAACCACATTTTCTGTGCAGAAAATAATATTTCTGCGTAGGAATACTATTTTCAGCACAGGGAAGATGGTTTCCATTCCAGAAAATACAATCTTTCTTTGCAAAAGAACCACGTGAAAATTTTGTGCAGAATGAGTTGCGACATCATGCCACTTCCTGCCACAGTTTTGGAGGGGAAATGAAAAGAAATGAAAGTATTTGATGAAGCATGACAGTTCTTTTTTTTAAAAAAAGCACGTTTGCATGCCTAATTTGGGCTTATTGATTTCGGGGTGATTTTTGATCCAAAGTCCTCCCCCCATTTGGGGGGTTGGGGGACTGTTGAAGTGGGATCTGGGGCTTCATGCAACCCACAGACTGCACCCCTTGTTTGGAAAACAGACAAACCAACAAACCCAACCCCGCTTTTATTCTCCTTCTCTTCCTCTTAGCTTTTCCCCCGGGTGAGGCCTCAGCAGAGAATGGCCTAAAGTTCCCGAGATGGAGGCTGTATCACTGCCATTCCAGGAGGAAGCCAAAGGGACACATCTGGATGGAAAACTGGGAAACAGAGTGGCTTTCTGCTGCTACAGAATCTCCCAGCTCTCTGGGGAGAGCTGCCCGTGAACTTTGCGTCGTCTGCATGGGTGTTCCACTGGAAGCGGCAAGAGAGAGATGCAAGACAAGGGGCGTCTCTCTGGTTTTGGGAGGGCCAGCTCCTTGGCTTTTGCTGACCCTCTTATTGGTGGAAGAACATGAATTTGGGGCGGGGGGAAGGAATCAACCGGGATGCTGAGCTGTCTCCCATTTTGCCTCCCACCTCCGTATGAACCCACCCAATGCTGGTCGTATTAGTAGTGTTACATTTAGCTCTTTCCACGAAAGCAAGTGCAGCTATTCTAGTAACTAAAGCAACGGTAGGCAACTGTGGAAGGGTACGGGGGGCCACATTACTCGCCTGGGAGACCTTGCAAAGGCTACACCCCTCCGTCTGCTCCTGCAAAATAAATTTTTTTAAAAAAATGCCTTCAAATGCATTCTCACCATGTTTTTGGACCTCTCTGGACCATTTGAAGCCCAGGAAAGGCCTTTTTAAACAAGAGGAAACATTTATCTGTTTGTCTCCTATTTACAAAAGAAGGCCTCTCTTGGCATAAATTGGCATAAAGCATGATGGAAATGCCAGAGGGCATTTGGGGACAATTTCTTTTAAAAAATTGAAAAATTTTGCAAAAAAAAAAAGATTGTTGGCCCTCTTCTGGATGGACAGCGTTCAGTATGGCCTGCTTTCATCTGGGACCGGACAGAGCTGGGGAAAGTAACTTTGCCAGATCAAGCTTGGTGGGCCACCATTTGCCTGTCTGTATCTTTCTAAGTAGATTTTTCTGGCTGGAGCCAGGGTTGGTATTTTTAAGGGATTAAAAAGGTGTTTTTGTGCTTTTTTTTTTTAAAGAAAAAGTTGCATCTAGGTACAAACCCAGTGTTGTCTATCTAGCCCTTCTAGTTCTCATCCAAAGAAATTCTGTTCGAGCGGGGACTGTGGTGGTTTCAGACAGACCCTCCTGCGAGTGTATCGGCTGGCAAACTGTAGCGATGACTATTAAAAGTTGGACTGATTAGATCAATGCGGTGGTGGTGGTGTTATCGCATGGAATGCCAATCGGGGAATGAATGCTTATGCTGAGAGCTGGAAAGAGCGGGACCGAAGAGCGGAGGGGAGTGGAGAGGAAGCCACGGAGAGTCCCGATTACCCTCCTGTTGCCCGGATGGGAGCCTTTGACAGTTGCACGTCTGGCAGGAAGCTGCACCTGGCATACTTCTGCGATTTCACTAGTTCTAGAATCATAGCCTGGTAGAGTCGGAAGAGACCTCAAGGGCCGTCCAGTCCAACCCCATCCTGCTATATAGGAAGACACAATCAAAGCACTCCTGACAAATGGCCATCCAGCCTCTTTTTAAAAGGCTCCAAAGAAGGAAACTACACCGCTCTCCAAAGCTAACTATTCCACTGTCAAACTGCTCTTACCATTAGGAAGTTCTTCCCAGTGTTTAGGTGGAATCTCTTTTCCTGACGTTTGAAGCCATTGCTCCGTGTCCTAGTCTCTGGAGCAGCAGAAAATAGGCTTGCTCCATCCTCCATATGACATCTTTTCAAATATTTAAACATGGCTGTCATGTCCTCTCTTCACCTCCTCTTCTCCAAGATAAACATATTCTCCTTCCTAAGCTATTCTTCACAGGGCACAGTTCCAGGCCTTTGATTATTTTGCTTGCCCTCCGGAGTTGCTCAACTCATCCCACCTCTATTGTTTTATAAAGAGGAAGAGGCATAGATTTGCTCCATGTTTACTTTGTTATATTTGTATTCTAGCTTTCCTCCAGTGAGTTCAAGATGGCAAATAATACTCCTTTCCCTCTACTTTATTTTTGCAACAGCACTATGGGGTAGGTCAGGCAGAGAGAGAAAGAGAGGCCATTTCGACACTAGACTGTGTGAAGCCCCAGGTTTCCATAGGATGTTGAACGTGGAATAATAGCACTATAAAAGTGTAGTGCGGAAATGGCCGGAGAGAGCGCACAACTAACTGGGAGTCATCCGGTGGCGCAGCCAGGGACTCGAACCCAGATCTCTCGAGCCACAGCCTGACACCCTAATCACAGCTCCAACTTACAAAAGCCATCTTTTCTACTATTCCTGAAGCTCATTTTGGTTTCGGTCTCTGTTTTTATTTTTAAATCTCAGTAAATAGTAAAGGTGTTTTCACACATCACACCCAGTGCTGAATGCGGACCAAAATCCTGTCCTTCACAGTCTAGGATGGGTTGGAGTGGAGCAAAGGACGACATTGTGTGGGCATTGTGTAAACAGGGTGGCTGGATAGGCCTGTGGATGGGCATAGAAAATCATTTTGTTATTTGCAGTATTTTTAAAAAATCTTTTTCGGTAGTCTGTAAATCACACCGTCTCAGAGGCAGGCCACAGCAAACCCCCTCTGAACCAATCTTGCCAAGAAATCCCCGTGGTAGAGCCGCTGTGAGCTGGAAACGACCTGAAGGCACACAATGGCGCCAAATTAAGCATCACCCACAGGCGCACAAAGTAGATCATTCAAACAAAAAAGCACCAAATGCATGCACACACACACACCTTGCAAGGCACCATTCTCACCCTGAGATTTCTCCTTTGGCCCTAAGGACCGGAGGAGGAGGGCCAGGGCCGGAGGCTGCTGTCAGATGGGAACCGGAGGGCGGGGGGGAAGCGAAATTGCCCGGAAAGAAGACCGGGGCCGTTTCCGCACCAGACTCTTACAGCGCGATTATTCCACTTTCAACATCCTCTGGAATCCAGGGGTTTGCAGTTTCGGGAGGGGCCTTTGGAACTCTCGGCCAGAGCTCTTCGGCCTCCTCGGGAAACTACAAACCCCAGAATTCCACAGGAGGTTGAAAGTGGAATAATAGCACCATAACCGTGTAGTGCGGAAACGGGCTCAAATTGGGGCTCCGCAGGCCACGGAGCCAGCGTGGCGCAGCGGTTTGGGCTTTGGACTACGACCCTGGAGGCCGAGGGTCAATTCCCTGCTTGGCCACGGAAACCCACTGGGTGACCCTGGGTGCGTCACACTCTCTCAGCCCCCAGGAAACCCCACGATGGATTCGCCTGAGGGTCGCCGTAGGTCAGAAAGGGCTTGGAGGAACACAACGACGAAATCAGAAATTGTCGTCGTGTGTTGCGGGGTTTTCTGGACGAGATTTGTCCAGAGGGCGACTTCCATGACCTTCCTCTGAGGCAGAGAGAGTGTGACTTGCCCAAGGTCACCCGCCGGGTTTCCATGGCTGAGGAGGGATTCGAACCCTGGTCCCCACCGTCGTCATCTCACGCTCAGACCACTACACCATGCTGACCGTCCGGCATCAAATCTGAGCCATATTTACTGGCTCAAAACAGTTGATGTTTCAGCAACGCAGTGCTAAAGTCATCAAATGGTGTATTTAAAAACCCTGAACCATTTAATCGGCCACATGCCTTTATCGCCTATTGTGGCGTGTTTAAAAAAAAAAAAAGAGCAGTCACTTTTCGTCAATTAGGGAAAAATCAGTATTCTCCCTCAAGACTCTGGGGGGACTGGCATTTTTTGGCTTGTTCATCTGAATGGCTGCCCGAGACCTGGGCTCCCCTTTGCAAAGCACGGCTTGAAGGTCCTTGCATCGCACCTTGCACAAAATTTGCGCAACCCACAAACTAAACAGCCCCATAGATTTTTTTTCCCACCACAAACAATCGTGCGTCTCTCCCCTACAACTCCACGCCTTAACTCTGGCTTCGACTATTTCTGCCTGACCATATCGATGCGGATCTCGAGCAGCTTGAGAGTCCTGCGTGCAACGCAACCGAGCACGCTATGAGTTGGGCTAGAGAAACCTGCTGCTTAGCGGGAGGAGCCACGGCCGCTTTTCCAGCTATCAGAGCGTGGCCCGGAGAATCCTTCTGGCCAATAGAGCGCGACCTGGGAGGCGTGGCTAAGAGGAGGCGGAGAGGCCTTTTTGGGGGAACGACCGGAGTGAGAACTGGCACTCGCCGAGGCAGCCGGAGCGGCGGCCGATGGGAGCGGAGAGTGGGAGAGACCATGAAGTGAGTCCGGGGGGGGGGGGAATGGAAAAGCAGCTGGGAGAGACCACTAGGGCAAAAGGAAGGGGGTGTCTCTGAAATGGATATGGGGGCTTTAAAGGGGGTGGGCGAATGGGAGGGGGCGAATGGCGGAGATTTGGAGGCATTTGGAGAGTCCTGGCTGCATTGAGTATTCAACCAAGAAGGCATTGGGAGGGAAAGAGAATAGCTGTTAAATCCCCCAAGTATCATATGGGGAGGTCATCGTTATGGGGTTGCTGCAAGAAGGCCAGTTTCCCAGGGGATAATGGGGAGTGCCCTGCAGCCCGTCCTGATACCTGTTTGCTCAGACGGCCTTGCCCCCCTCCCCGCATTCAGTGAGAAATAACTCAGAGCTTGGAGAAGCGTGGGGGGTTTTGGACTACATTTCCCATAATCCCCCAACCGGTAGGTGTAATTCAACCCTTGTGTTCAATAGGATTTAGCCAAAGCTTGGAGAAACTCCTGTTTGGACCGCAATCTGCGGAATCCCCTAGCCAGTAGATGTTACCCTCTTTATCAGTATCAGGATGTACTCATATGGAGAAGGATATTTTTTTGAACTACAACTCCCAGCATCCCCCAGCCATCCTGGCCAGGGCCATACTGTCTGGAGGGCATTCTGGGAGCTGTAGTCTAAAAAAGAGCTTTTCTAAGCTCTGGATTTAACCCACAGTGCATGATCCTCAAGGGCCTAAATACCCTAAAGGCACCAGACCTTGTCTGATCTTGGAAGCTATGCAGGGTCAGCCCTGGTTAGTACTTGGATGGGAGACCGCCAAGGAATCCCAGGCGCTGTAGGCTCTGTTTCAGAGGAAGGAACTGGCAAAGCCACCTCTGAGGATTCCTTGCCTAAGAAAATCCGGTGAAATTCATGGGCTCGCCATACGTTGACGGGCAATTCGAAGGTGTGTATTCTGTTGTTAAACTGCTCTTACTGTCAGAAAGTTCTTCCGCATGTTTAAGTGGAATCTCCTTTCCTGAAGTTTGAAGCCGTTGCTCCATGTCCTAGCCTCCAGAGCAGCAGAAAACAAGCTTATCCCTTGCAGAAAAGGAAGAATCAAATGGCTGTTGTGGAGCCCATAATGGGGAGTTCATGCAGCTGAGAACTAGAAGCTTGGCTTTGGGACAGGCAGGTCCTTGCAGAGAGTTCCTTTCATGAAGCACAAATTGGTCAGTTTTCTTATCTTCCTGATGCTTGTGGATTTTTCTCCCTTCCAGGTTGAACATAGATGGATTGCTGGTTTATTTCCCCTATGACTACATCTATCCTGAACAGTATTCATACATGCTGGAGCTCAAGAGGACATTGGATGCCAAGGTTTGATGAAAATCGGGTTTGTTTACCTAAGGTGGTGTTGGCGGAAGGTCTGCTTAATTTTTCCCACCTATGATTGATTTACGCAGGAATAATTTCTTGTCACATACAGTCAGACAGTGAGGGATATTGAGAAGGAATTGCAGGAAAAGGAAATTGGGAGGCCAGGGTTCAAATCCCTGCTTGGCCATGGAAACCCACCAAGGCACCTTGGGCAAATCTCACTCTCTCAGCCTCACAGGAAGGCCAAAGCAAACCCCCTCTGAACAAATATTGCCAAGAAAATCCCATGATAGATCCCTCTTAGGGCTGTCATAAGTTGGAAATGACTTGAAGGCATGCTATGTCGTGCTGCTCTCCTCCTCAAAAATTGGGTGCTGCCTTTTAGGAGACTTGAGCTATTTCTCTTTTTCAGCTCGAGGAGGGTGGGAGGGAAGAAGATGCAGATTTTATAGCCGGCTGTATGAGTTTGTGGGAGTCACGTGGCCTCTCTGTTTTTCCTCTAGGGTCACGGGGTACTGGAAATGCCCTCTGGCACTGGGAAGACCATCTCCCTCCTGTCTCTCATTGTGGCTTACCAGCGAGTGAGTATACCTTGGCAGTGGGCTGATGCTATCACGTCTCCTGTCTCAGCTGAGTCAGCTACGTGTGGCTGGCTGCTGTCTTCTAGCTCCCTTCAGTCTGAAGTGGGGTCCCCCCACCCAAGCACTGCCCCACCGAAAAGGAGGTTCCCAAGCCAACAGTGTATTCTTTCTCCTCTCCAGGCCCACCCTCTGGAGGTATCCAAGCTCATTTACTGCTCCAGAACTGTGCCAGAGATTGAAAAGGTAACTGGGGTGAGGGGTGGTTGAGAGAGAGGGGTCATTTTATGGCTTGGGTCCACCTATCTATAGTTACCTGCACAAAAGTAGGACAGGGCAAGTGTCCGCTGTGATCTGTCCTTCACTCTGTGCCAGATGTTTTGTGCTGCCTTTACTCCAGTCCCTTCAGTGGGGCGGGGTGAATGTGCTTAGAAATGCAGCCTTGGAATTTTGGGGGGAGAGAGGAGGAGAATCCTAAGGAATCATTGTTTCTAGGAGTGAAATCGTGATTTATTTCAATGTTATTTCTAGCTCTGGCACTGGAACTGTTTCTAATTTGTGGCCTTGCAACAACTAGCTGGAACAATTTCTAATTGCATTCTTTTGCAGTAAATCCCATGAAAATCACGGGGTCACCATAGGTTGACAGGTGATTGGAAGGCATGTGCATGCACACACACGAAGGGAGTAGAAAGAGAGGAAACTTTTAACTGTGGCAACCATGTTTTCTCCCCTATCAGGTTATTGAGGAGCTGCGCAAACTTCTGGATTTCTATGAGAAGCAAACGGGGGAGAAGCTGCTGTTCCTTGCCTTGGCACTCAGCTCTAGGAAGAATCTTTGCATCCACCCTGAGGTACTTCCATCGAGTTCCAAGGCCTGGGTTTGTGTTGTTTGGCCTGATAGGCTGGGCTGTGAGTCACCTGCGATGCTACCCATAATAGCACTCAAGGAAAAGGCCCTGACTCCTTGCGCCTACTCACTCTTTCTCTGTAGCCTCCCCTACTCCTGCTTGGAAATACATGTTGAGTATCCCTTATTCAAAATACCTGGGACCAGAGTTGTTTCAGATTTTGGATTTTTTTTGGATTTTGGAATATATGCATCTACGTAGTGAGATTATATCCCATTCTTTTGATACAAGCTCTACTCATTCATCAGCATTTCTTCTCTTGCCGCCTTCTTGCAGGGAACATGAAATAATTACGGAGGCTTGCTTGGGGCCACGTGTCTCTGTGGACCCAAGGAAACCACCATAATTCCCTCCTGTTCCCTACAGGAGGAAGACTGGGTTCCACTTCTCAAAAGTTTCAGATTTTGGAGCATTTCAGATAAGGGATATTAAACTTACATTACTTAGTTGGATCATAACTCCCAGAACACCCTAGCCAGCATGTCCAGAAGTAACTTTTTCAAGCTCTCCACCCCCTATTCCCTCTTTTCTACCCCTGTGATAGGCCGTACACCCCTCTTGCTCACACATAACATGGTGGGATCTCTTCCTCATTTCTCACTGCAGGTGAGCTCTTTGCGCTTTGGGAAGGAGGTGGACGGAAAGTGCTTCAGTCTGACCGCCTCGTATGTACGGGCCCAACACCAGCAGGATAGCAGCGTTCCTTCTTGCAGTTTCTTTGAGGTATGGGGTTGCCATGGGTGGAACAGGCATTGACGAAAATACACATGGCAAAGCTTCTTAGGTCATTGGTCTGGGGTGACGGAAATATCTGGGAACCCCACATCAAGGGGGCCTGGTTTCCTTCTAGGGCCTTGACATTGTCTCACACCTGGGACTCCGTCTGTCCCTTGTCGCCTCAAGGGAGACTTCTCGGAAAAAGCAGGAAGTCTCACCTGATCATGTGCCCTTGCCTATTTCTTCCTTCCATGTTTTGCTCGGGCATGGGTGCATTTCATGGTATCTACATTTAAGCTCTTTACACAGGCCGCTTTCTCTCTCTCTGGTAGGAATTTGATGCTCACGGTCGCCAGGTACCCATTCCCTACGGGGTATACAATCTTGATGATTTGAAAGCTTACGGACGGCAGAAGGGGTGGTGTCCGTACTTCCTTGCCCGATACTCGGTAATGTAGCCATCAGTTCCAATTGCAGAGTTACACTTCTGCCTTTCTTGCTTTCCTTTCCACTGCAAAGAGCTAAAATAGTCATGACGAGCTGAAACGGTTTTCAGAGGTTTTTGGATTTCTGGATGAGGAGGCTGTGGTACTTATACCAATTAATTTTTATCCAAGATGCCTTTTCCAGTTCTTAACTGCTCTTTCTCCCTGTTTTGAAGCAGATTCTTCACGCTAACATTGTGGTGTACAGTTACCACTACCTCTTGGATCCCAAGATTGCTGACCTTGTCTCCAAGGAGCTGGCCAAGAAATCGGTGGTTGTCTTTGACGAAGCTCACAATATTGGTATGCAAGAGGGTGGAGGGTAGTCTGCCTGGCGATTGATTTGGGGTGGAGGGTGGAGAAAGGACTTTTTGTAAGTTCTTGTTTTAAATCACAAGCCAGCCTGAGTCTCAGTTTTGGGAAAAAGGAAGATGATGGTTCCTCTTGGTCCACAGACAATGTCTGCATTGATTCCATGGGAGTCAATATCACACGCAAGATGCTAGATCGATGCCAAGGGAATGTGGCCACTCTACAAGCTGCCATCCAGAAGTGAGTAAGGAGACCTTTTCCCCTCACCTTCCCTGGTTGTATCTCAAATAGGGGCATTTAAGACTACTGGAATTCTGTGCCCAAGTTTTCCAGATTCTGCCAACTGAACAAATCATGTACAAGATCAATATCTCTTATCCAAAATGGGACTAGAGGTGTTTTAGATTTTGCTTTTTTTATTATATTGGAATATACATAATGAGATTATATACTGTTCTTTGGATATGGAATCTGCCCTTTTGTCACTTCTTCTCCTCTTGCATTCTGCTTGTAGGGAACATGAGGGTATTGTGGAGAATTTCTTGGGCCCGTGTGCAGGCAGCCCAAGGCAAGCGGAGAGGGGGAAAATATGCAAAGCTGTCTGAGACTTTGCAAGCAGCGTGCGTGGTCTGAAGCAAGCCTCCATAATTCCCTCATGTTCCCTATAGGAAGAAAGCAAGAGGAGAAGAACTGACAAAAGAGCAGAGCCCACACTGGAATATTCATGTATACATAATGAGATTATATACCCTTCTTTCAAAGTTGGAAACATGCACTTCAGAGAAGAACTGTTGTTGTTGTGTGCCTTTAAGTCATTTCTAACTTAGCAGTGACCCTAAGGAGAGCTTGTTCCAGGGTTTTCTGGGGGGCTGAGAGTATATGACGTGCCCAGGGTCACCCAGTGCGTTTCCACGGCCAAGTGGGGAATTGACCCAAGGTCTCTAGGGTCACAGTCCAATTTTCAAACCACCACACCGGTTCTCAAGGGAGGAGGAAGACTATTGTATGCCATTTCTTAGTGCCACATCCTGCAGATCTCCCCAAAACTGCAGCTCTGCAAGCTCTGTCCTCCCGGACTGTCACCCGATGTGTGCCCCTTTTTTCAGCATCAAGGAAACAGATGCTCAGAAGCTGAAGGAGGAGTACCGGCGCCTGGTGGAGGGGCTGCGGGAGGCCAACGTTGCCCGGGAAACAGACGTCTATTTGGCCAACCCAGTCCTGCCAGATGAGATTCTCCAAGGTGTGAGTCTGTGTTGCAGGAGATGAGGGATTGGTGGTGCTCTGTCATTATATACTAGTAACAGGAAATCAAACCCATGCACCATTTTAGTCCTGCTTTTTTTTTTCCTCTTTAGCTAGTAAATTATTGTTTTAGGTCTTTTTAATTCTATAGACTAATAGAATAGAACCATATATGTGCCTGGCCAAGGTCTTTTGCAAGGGTTCTCCTCTGTGTCTGATCTTCCTTGTGTTATGTATTCATATGTTATTTATATGCCTTTCTCTAAAATTAGAACAAATTTCCTTCTTTCCATAGCCTATGGTTTGTAATCATCAAAATCATAAGTTGCAAAATTAGTTTCTTTTTTTTCCCACAAAAAATCAATAAGGGCAGGTATGCTAGTTTCTTAATGACTAAGAGCGTCTAATGTGTTTTTAACTGTTCTAAATTAATGTTTTAAAGTGGATTGTTTAATGGATATGAAAATTTTGGTATTATAGATGGCTTTAGCTGTCTTGTTTAATGATCAGTGTAAACTGCTTTGAGTCCCCTGTGGGAAAAAATTGTGATATCAATTAAATAATGAATCGGGTTTGGCGTCCGGCAGTTTTGTTGCCTCCTTTTCCATTCTCGGAGGTTTCTGGGAGTGCAGAGGCAGTGCATGATGTGTCTGATGCTCTCTCCTGGGCAGAGGCCGTGCCAGGCAACATCCGAACTGCGGAACACTTTGTGGGCTTCCTGAAGCGTTTCCTAGAATATTTGAAGTCCCGCCTGCGGGTCCATCACATGGTACAGGAGAGTCCCCCGTCGTTCTTGAAGGACATCTATGAGAAGGTCTGCATTGAACGCAAACCACTCCGGTAAGTAAGAAAGTAGGAGTCTCTCTATATTCCCCACCCACTACTGTCCCAAAGACCAGAACACAGACAGAGTCCATCTTTTGCAACTGAGTGGCCTTTCTGGCTGGTGGAGTCTGGGAGTTACAGTCCTAAAAGGGGCATTTCCAAGCTCAGCCCAAAACTGGCCTAATCCTGACTCTAAACACCTATTCTGGTTTCTCTGCATGGTTAAAATGGTGTCTCTCTTTATACAAAACTTGATGGTAGCTTTCCTGGCAGGTTCTGTGCTGAACGGCTTCGCTCCCTCCTTCGCACGCTGGAAATCGCTGACATCTCCGATTTCTCCCCCATTACGCTGATTTCCAACTTCGCCACCCTGGTCAGCACTTATTCGAAAGGTAAGGTGAACGGTGGTGAGAAAAATATGGGGTGCAATTCTGTGCCACAGCCCGGCATTTGTAACTTTACAAATCCGTAGCTACACCACAGAAATGCAGCAAAACCCTGGGAGCGGATTGTAAAGATGCATATCAGAGCAGCAGCTATGCTGGCTGGGGAATTATGGGAGTTGCAGTCTGAAAAAGTAGTAGACAGAATTCAGCATTGTGAGAATTGCAGTCTTTAAAAAGTAATTTTTCTAAACTGTGGTTTAATACAATCTCTGCAGCTAGTAACTTCCTTTTTGAGACCACCAGACGGCTCTCTGCAGTGCTAGAGCCGGCAGTGCGCGGCGTGCGCTACACACTCATGCACTATCTCATCAGGAGATGAAGAGAAGGGACTCTTGTGTGTGTGTATGTATGTGACTGATGTTGTCACAACATATAAATACCATTTAAGTCTCTTAAGTGCTTAGCATTGAGGCCAAGTCAAGCCCTGTTGCCTCTAAGAAGCTTAATTTCTTCTTTCTTGGCAATCTTTGAGGAAGGTTTCCCTCGGTTGTCGCTGTCCTAGAAGCTCAGGCCTTGGCCAAGTTGTGGGTCAAAAGCTGCAGTGGACAGAACAAATAGTGGCCGCTCCAAAATCATGGTGAAAGTTTTTTCATTGAGCTGCAGGGGGATTGGAGACAGGGCTGTGTGTTGTGGCATATTTCAGAGTACAAGCAACCAACCTCAGCAGGTTCCAGGGCCAATTTGATGTCTTTGGGATCTTTCATAAGCCATAGTGATTACCACACTGCCAAATATGCCTTTTTTTGGCCAGATAAATGCAGCCTTGGGAGTCTGGAAGGATCCCAAAACTAGCAGAAAAGTAGCCTTAGAAATGTGCACTTCCTCTTCCCCTGAGCTAAAGAAAGACTGGGATCTGCTTGTTTATTTAATTTATAATCCTATTTTTCTCCCAGTTTGAGACTTACAGTGTAAATTAAAGCAAAATAACTAAAGCAGTATGTGATAGAAAGGATTTTAGCGGCAGTAAACAATCAATCCCAGTAAAACATTAATTTAAGACAGTTCAAACATATCACGTGTTAAAATTAATAAAAGAACAGCAGGTCCAACCAGTAAGACTCTGTCAAAGAGCAACAAGTAATTACTGTTGGCTGGGGAAAAAAAGTGATAGTAAAAATCACCCCTGGCTCCCCTTGCGACAATGAGGACTAGAATCTTGCCTCCTTTCACTTTTTATTTTAATTTTAGGAAAATTGAGGTCTCTGTGCCAATTGCCCAACAGAGTTTAACTTTCTGATCTTGATGCAACGTATTTTTTTTATTGTTGACAAGTGTATGAGCCTACACAACCCAGCCAATTATGCATGTGTGTTTTCTGTTAACAGGTTTTACAATTATCATAGAACCCTTTGATGATAGGACTCCTACCATCATTAACCCCATCCTGCACTTCAGGTGAGTTATGGGATGCCAATCTACGACCTCCCCACGTCTCGGGATCCTTTCTGCGGCTTGGGTTGGATTTCTCTCATCTCAAAAAAAGCTGTTACAGTAATCCTCCCTCATCTGCGGTCTTGCTTTCTGCAGTTTCAGTTACCTGAGGTTCAAAAATATTAAATATAAAAAGGAAAATATTGGTGTCCAGGCAGTAGCGCCTGTGTGGCCTGAAGCACGAAGCTTTTTATAGTCCCTGCAAAGCTAGAGGGCTGCTTCTCATGATGCCAGAGCCATTGATAACCTCTCAGAGAAGCTTCATACTGTACTAAAAGGTAGTCTGAAGTCCCTGTATGGTTTCTGCAATGCTAGAGAGTTTGGTGCTATCCATAGGTTACGGTATCTGTGAGGAGTCTTGGAACATATCCCCTACAGATAAGGGGGAGATTACTGTGTAAAGCCAGAGGAGAAACATTCTCTGAGCTGCCTCCAAGTATCTGCTCTGTTTGGCTGTCATGGCTTACATCCTTTGTCTTAACTCCACTGCTTCCAGTATGGTGCCTTCCAGAGCTGTTAGACTACAACTCCCAGAATCACACTTGCTGTGCGATTCTGGGAATTGTGGTCCCAACACCTCTAGAAGGTACCAGGTTAGGAAAGGCTTCGATTCAAAACTGCTCACATAAACCATTGGTTAGTACTATTTTCAGAGCTCAGGGAGGTTACCGGTTTGAACTACAACTCCCAGAATTCTCCAACCAACATGGGAGGTATATTCCAAACCAGTCCCTTCCCTGTGCTCTTGTTATTTGTCATTGTTTGGGAGTGCAGAATCTCTTTCTCTTTATTTTTCAGTCTTCAGGTTTTTAAAGTGGGATGTAAAACCGTTTTCGAGATCACTGTTGTTTTACAAAATATTTTTAGGCAGGTTGAGTGAGTAGGTCTCTCCCTTCAACCCCGTTCCCCTTTTTCTTCCCAGCTGCATGGATGCCTCCATCGCGATCAAGCCGGTCTTTGAGCGGTTCCAGTCGGTCGTTATCACCTCGGGAGTAAGTACAACCTGTGAGGTGCAGAAGACTGTATGTCACGGCCTTGCTTGTTCCTGTGGATCTCCTGTGAATCTCAATTCTCTTGTTGCCCTACACAGAATGTATGGGACAGGTGAGTGTGATTTCTCTCATCCTGGTTTCCTCCTTTCTCTGACGCAGACCCTTTCCCCGCTGGATATCTATCCGAAGATCCTGGACTTCAGGCCAGTGACCATGGCAACGTTCACCATGACCCTTGCCAGGACCTGCTTGTGCCCGATGGTGAGTGCTGAAAGCCAAGGAGAGTAAGGAAGCTCTCCCGTCTTAGCTGCCGTCTCCCCTCTGCCAAGCGGAAAGGAAACGAGACGGCCGCTCTCTTTAGAACTAGAACAGTAAACCTCCCGTCAGGTATTTTTTGCAAAGGGCGAGGGGTTCCCTCTTTCCTCTCTGAAAATGCTTGCTTATTCGTGACCCTTGGTGGGCATTCCTGAGGCTCCTTCCACAGGACTGTTTTCCTCGTGTTCCACTTCCCTTCCAGATTGTGGGGCGAGGGAACGACCAAGTGGCCATCAGCTCCAAGTTCGAGACCCGCGAAGACATTGGTAAGAGGCCCTGCCTTCAGCAAGGCAGGCCACACTGAGCGATGGTAAAGAGAACTGAATATTTCATAGAACCATAGAACCTTAGAGAGTTGGAAGAGACCCCAGGGGCCATCCAGTCCAACCCCCTTCTGCCATGCAGGAACCCCCATCAAAGCATTCCCGACAGATGGCCACCCAGCCTCTGTTTAAAAACCTCCAAAGAAGGAGGCGACCCCTCCACACTCCATGGAGGCAGCAGCAGATTCCACTGCCAGACAGCTCTGACCGTTGGAAGTTCTTCCTGAGGTTCAGGTGGAATCTCCTTTCCTGCAGCTTGAACCTCAGGAAGAACTTCAAGTTGACTCCCTTCCTGCCTGCCTGCGGTGAAAGCGGTGTTGTGAGGGGGTGGGCATCATATCTTCCTTCTTGCTCCAGGTGGAGCTGAGAAAAGGGGAATGTCAGTAAACAGCAGACCTAAAACTGTGACTCATTAGCTGCTCCTTTGAGTTCCTGGCCTCTGTGGAAGAATAAGGCATTTTTTTGTATGTGTACGGCATTCTCTGTGTATATGGCACTCTCAAAAGTATGAGAGGACAGGTCACTGCGCCAGGGAGATTGCAGTCTAGAAAACAGATATGTGGGGGAAAGACAAGAAGGGGAGGGAAGTAGGGAGAAGGGTTAGTTTTGCCTGCTCTTCTAGGAAAAGCAGGATGTCCGCAAGCAAAAATTGTAGAAGTGTTCTACCATCTGTCTCGTGAAGCACTCCATCCTGAACCACTGACACCTAGTAACCAATCAGTCTTGAATGTCCCTCAAAAGCCAAGACTTGGAAGCACAAGACCCCTGTGCCCTGGTCACCATGTTCTTTCCCCCACTCACATGTCCCACAAATAATATGATGGGTCATTAGCTGGGGGGGCTAGAGTTGGCTCCCTGTTTGGCTGCGTGGGCCACATCCAAAAGAAAACACACGTGCACGTAACCTTGAGTTACACCAGGCCTTACGTGACCAGCAGTATTCCGGCCCTTGTGTTCGACCCTTTTTTGAGACGGATCTTGGTCTCCCGGCAGCTGTGATCCGCAACTATGGCAACCTGCTCCTGGAGATGTCTGCCATTGTTCCGGACGGCATCGTGGCCTTCTTTACCAGCTACCAGTACATGGAGAACATCGTGGCTTCCTGGTACGAGCAGGTGGGTGTTTGGGGAGACCAGGAGGAGCTCTTGGCTGAGAGAACCCTCACGTCACCATTTTAAGAGGGACTACGGAGGAAAACAAGTATTTGGGGATAGCGATAAATGCTTTGGTGGTGGTGTGTGGGTATTTGTGCACATTTTCATATATGAGAAGCTTTCCGTGTGCTTTGTGGAGAAAAATTGCTAAATTGTGGAGAAAAATCATGCTAAATCTTTATTTTAAAAGTTGGGTGGAGGCTGAAGGGGGTACAAAATGGGAATCCATGGGCCACAAAAGTGGAGTAAAGGGGCCATATGTGGCCCATGGGTTGTACTATGCCCACACATGGTTTATGCATCTGAAAACTGATGCCCTGCTTACATACCACTCACAGTGGCTGGCAAAAGTGAAAAGCAATAAAAAAACAATAAAATTACCAAATCTAAGGAGAAAAAAATGAATGAATAATATGCATGCAACTATATTAGTTAAATAGAGCCTCTGTATTTAGAAGCAGTGTATCTCTCAATTACCAGTTGCTGGGGTACAACAGCAGAAGAAGAGTGTTCCTTCAGACCCTTTTATGGCCTTCTCAGGGGAGGAGAATTCCTCTTTTGTGGACCCCAGACCCCCTATCCTCTGGCCATATTGGGTTGGGGATCCTGGGAGGCTGGTCCCCCCAAAAAAGTAACTTTTCCCCAAGTTTTCCTGAAGGTTCATCGATTCAGCAACTGGTACAGCCTCCCCTTCTGCCTTCCATGCCCCAGTTGTGACTTCCTCCCCCTTCTCTGGCCATCCAGGGGATCTTGGAGAACATCCAACGCAACAAGCTCATCTTCATTGAGACGCAGGATGGAGCGGAGACCAGCATGGCTTTGGAGAAGTACCAGGAGGTGAGTGGCCAGCCAGGTATCGCAGCCCCACAGATTGTCCTGAGGGCATTTGTGGGAATGAAATGAATAGGTTTCGGTCCCAGTGAAGAAGCTCACTGCTATGTTTTACTTCTGTTGATGAAACCTGTGGGCCACATACCATTTCAGGGACATTCTGAAAGCCTGGTATGAATTTCACCGTCCCATCAGTAAGCAGCAGGTGAAAGAGTAGCAATATAGTAGTAGTAGTATGGAACTATCCAGAGTGCTGAACATACTTGAGGGATAGGGTTCAGCACCTTGGAGAGAACCTTTGAAACCTGGATTAAAACACCATGTGGATTCCCCACTCTTCTGACGTGAGAGCCACAAGCCACCATGGAGAAGCCCAGAAAGCCAGATTCAACCCCAGAACTTGAGCTTTTCCACCTGTGAATCACAGTCTATGTCAGTGGTTCTTAACCTTTTCGTTACCACAGACCCCCTTTAAATACTTTTTCTTGCCATGGACCACCAAATCTTAACTCAAAATTTGAAACCCTAAAGTGCCATCAAATATTTAAAGTTGCCCACCAAGGGTTTTCAGATTTGGAGAGAAGGGAGAAATAAGTAAACATACACACTCCTATTATAATATTTTTATTGGAATGATTCCGCACAAGTCTGTCTGTCTGTCTGTCTGTCGTTCTTTCTTTTTTTGTTTTTCTATTTTAACTGTAAAAACTCATATAACATTTCTTCAAGCCTTCACAGCCTCCCTTTGAGGACACTGTGGCTCCCTGGGGGGTCCACGGACCGAAGTTTAAGAACCGCTGGCTATGTGATACCTTTTTGTTAGGTCCACGGCAAGCCCTACTCTTGTACACACAACCCCGTGGTTTCATTGGGCTTTGGATGAGTCCCTCTCCATTGCCCACAATCCCACATTAAAGCCGTCCATGCCACGGGTGATCTGCAGGGGAAGGTCGAGGGGCGAAGGCGGGGGAATATTGCTGGGTAGTGGGTTTGAGTGGTGGTTGTAATGAGTGTCGTTGTCTTGCGTGGCAGGCCTGTGAGAATGGCAGAGGAGCCATCTTGCTGTCAGTGGCTCGGGGCAAGGTCTCTGAAGGAATTGATTTTGGTGAGTTTTTGCTCTCTCCCTCTATCCTTCCTTCCGCCCCCAGCTTGGGCTCTCAGTTTTTGCCTTCTTCCCTGGGAGAGAGAGAGCTTTAAAAACGAGGACTAGAAGCTTCAAAGGAGACACAGGGAGGGGGAAAGAACCCCAGTGGTTGTCTGAAAAGGAAGCGGGATGCTACTGAGTGATGCAGAGGCATAGAGGAGGTAGAGGAATCGGGTGGTCCTTCGGGTATGGTTGGACTGAAACTCCCAGCAGCTTTTCATGCTTTCTGCTGTGGACTCTCCAGCACCCATACTCAGAGATCAAATTGGGGAACGAAAGACCTATGTATTTTTCTTCTGAAGCTAATATGGACAACGTAGCGTGGAGGTATTTAGAAGTATATTCCCTGTAGATTGAGCAGTCAGAAATTAGAGATGGAACAACCAAAGAGGCCGCCTTGATTTCCACCTCCCTCCCACCCCCAGAGCACAAACCCAGTTTTGCCATTTCTTTTCCCCAGTTCACCACTACGGGAGAGCTGTGATCATGTTCGGAGTCCCCTACGTTTACACCCAGAGCCGCATCCTAAAGGTGAGGAGAGTTTGCCTTGATCTCTGTCAGCGTGCACCCGGGCCCTGCCTCCTTCCTCTCGGCCAGGGGTGGGCAAGTTTGGGGCCCAACTTTCTGCTCCGGGGCTGCACAGAGTCACCGAAACACAGAAAAAAAGAGGAAGAAACCCCAACTGGCAGTCCACTGATTTGAAAAAAATGTGCATATGGTAAACTTATTCCCATGTGCTCATGTTGTGATTGCATGCTGTCGAGTTGGCTTCAACCTTTAGCAACCCTGTGAATGAGAGACAGCTAATGACCTGGGTCATCATCTGCTTTGCTCAGGTCTTGCAAACTCAGGACAGCCACGGCTTCTTCAATGGAGTCAATCCATCTGTAACACAGTCTTCCTCTTTGCCTCCTGCCTTCTACCTTGCCAAGAATTATCTTCTCGCCTTAACGTAGATTCTTCCAAGCTGGGAAATGTCTCATATGAGAGCTATGCGGTTCTCCCAAGAGCTTAGCAAGCGAAACAGCCCTGGTGCTTCTGGGAAATGCATCTCATTGTACAGGATGGGAAGTTGCCCCCTTCTCCAGTTTCTTTCCTTCCCCATTGCAATATCAAAAGATTGTTTTATAAAAGACTAAGAGGAGAAGCTCTCTGGATTTTTTGCTGTGGCTATAAAGAGATCCCAGGAGACTCGATATTCCTGATTTTTCACCCTTCAGCTCTGCAGTCTCCCGCCCTACCCCCTGGCAGCAGAGCTGAGGGTCAGCTGGAGGGTAGCTTCAGTTGAACGGAGATGCTGGGGCTGCCAGCTGATTGCAGTGAGTCTGAGATCTGAACTGGGTTCCTTAATCTTCTTCCAGGGATTAGGGAGCCATTGGTGACACGCTTCACAGAAGGAGGGGAAATAAGCTGTCAGAAAAGGGTCAGTCTCCTAGGCTCCTGATTGTCAACTTGAAGAATTCAGTCTCTGGATATTGTGATGGCTAGGGACTTGGATGGAGGTGTAAGCATATCTGTACAGGCCTAGTCTGGCAATAGTAGCTAAATGGAACCTCCCCTGCAGAAGCTGTCTGCCGGCGGCTGAGGGACAAAGACTAGCAGCAAGCTCCATGCCCTTGGCTATGAGTTTTCCAGAGGAGCTGGCTTGCTTATTACAGTTACCCTTGCTTCTCTGTCTCCTTCCCTCCCTGTCTCTCTTACACTCTTACACAGAGCAGAGCTAATTGTCTTCTTCCACCAGGCACGGCTGGAATACTTGAGGGACCAGTTCCAAATCCGTGAAAATGACTTCCTCACTTTCGACGCCATGCGCCACGCCGCCCAGTGCGTGGGACGGGCCATCCGTGGCAAGACAGACTACGGCCTCATGGTCTTTGCAGACAAGGTAGGTTGAAGGAGAAACAAGTGTTGGGTGAAGGGGTAGCCCTAGAGTGGGAATGCTGGTTCCCAGGTCTCAGAGCTTGGCTCCTTTTCTTTGGTCTTCAGAGCAAAGGGAAGGACTCTCAGAGTGCTATCTTGAAAAGCACGTGTGTGTATAGATTTCCTCCTCTGTTAGACTGGGTGTTCTTGATTTAAAAGGCATACTCTGTGCAGTTGTGGTTGGCGCTTGGAGTGTCCTTCTTAATGACATCACCAGAGCCCAATTCCTGGTCTCTGGTTTTGGCCTTGACAATCTCAGGGCCTGGGATACTCATGGCCTAAGTGGGATGGTTTTTGCAGGAAGAGGAGAGTGTCTCCATGGACCTACACTCTCTCCTGCCTTGTGAAATGTGCCCTTTTATTCTTTATGTGGCAGCGTTTTGCCCGAGCTGACAAGCGGGGCAAACTCCCCCGCTGGATCCAAGAGCACATCACAGACGCCAACCTCAATTTGACGGTGGACGAAGCCGTGCAGGTCGCCAAATACTTCCTGAGGCAGATGGCCCAACCTTTCCGGAAGGTGAGCAGCAGAAAAATGAAGGCCTCAGTCTTGCCTTGGGCTTAAATTGAGGTCAGGTTCCCCAGTCTGTGAATTAGCTGCTTTTTGATGTTGCCATCTGTGTGCAAGTGACATCATTAAATAGCCTAAGGCCTTTTGGTGTGTTTTGGACCCTGTCCAGGGCTGGGGAGGGGCGAGGACTTACCTGTTCGTGGTCCAGACCATGCTAGGAAGCGCCATTGTAATTCTTCACTAACTTTGTTCCAGAAGGCAGGAATGGGTAACTTTAGTGATTTTTTTTCCTGCTGCATGAAAGTCTTTGAAAAATGGACAGTTCTGAAGACTGCAGTTCCAGACTTATTCTGTGCAAAATTTGCATGTGGGCATTTTTGTACAGAAAATAAATTTCTACACAGAAACTTTGCGAATTTTGCATAGAATAAGCCTCAAACCGCAAATATTCTCGTCATTCCAGGATCCTCTTTGTCAGGGCTTCCTAACACATGGCTTTTTTTGACCATTTTTTGAATATTTCTGTATAGTCCGGAGCAATGGCTTCAAACTTCAGGACAAGAGATTCTATGTAAACCTCAGGAAGAATTTGTTAATGGCAAGAGCGGTTGGACAGCAGAATCCATCACTGCTTGGGAGTGTGGTGGAGTCTCCTCCTTCTTTGGAGGTTTTGAAACATAATTTGGGTGGCCGTCTGTCAGGAATGCCTTCATGGTGTGTTGCTGCATAGCAGAAGTGGGTTGGACTCGATGGCCCCTGGGGTCTCTTCCAACTCTAGGATTCTCACCTGACTTTGTTCCTCTCCCACCCAGGAGGACCAGCTGGGCCTCTCGTTGCTCACGTTTGAGCAGTTGCAGTCGGAGGAGACGCTGCGCAAAGTGCAGGAGATTGCACACCAGGTGTAAGGGGACACGAAGAAAGAGTGCAAAGAGCCAGGGAACCCCCTGCACCCCGTCTACGGGAGGAAAGGAGGAGCTTGAAGGCGACCCTGAACCTCCCTCACGGTTGTTGCTGCTGCTTTGTGCCGACTGCAAGTCCAAATTCAGTTCAGACTCCTTGGGGAAAAAAGACTGCAGCCACGGGGCAGTTCTTCATTTCAGATTACAGACTAGGATTTTAATAAAAAGGTTTGGAGGTTTTTGTATAAGCGAGGTGGTTCTTTTCTCCGGCATTGCTGGGCAACCATGATGGAGAAAGGAGGCATTTCCCCTGACTGCCTCCCCGATGGCCTTGTGGCATTTCAGAAGTCGCCTCAGATTACTTCCGACCACCCCTTGGCCTGGAGTTTGGCCATTTTGGTTTTTTGGGGGGTTGTAGGGGACTCTCAGGAGGGGAGTGAACCGTATCTGGGTCAGTTTGGCTGGGTTCGGGGTAGAAAAATCACTCAGCATGGGAAAAATTTGTTTTTAAAAATGGTTTCGTTGGTATGGGAGGGCTTCAGGGGCCACAGTTGGGGCACCAAGGGCCAAACTCTGCCCATAGTCATTCTTCTGTCATACTAGGGGTGATGTGCTCTCCAGCTTTGGTCCCATGGTAGAAACTTGTTTTAATGTGAAACAGAGACAAACTCTGCCTTCCCTTTGCAGAATGCACCCCTTTCATAGGAACTCTGGCCTTGCTCTTCTCTTGGGGAGTGTCAGAAGATGCCTTTGGCTAGGAAGGCACACTGGAGGAGGGAGATATCGCTTCTCCCACTGCATTCTGGCCAAGATCCTGCGCTGCATGGGGTGGAACGTAATGCCTTACCTATGCACTTTTGCTCAGCCACCGTATTTCTGGGTGCACAGACTAGCCTTGGCCATTTAGCAGCTGGAGGAGGGGACAGGTTGATTAAGAACCAGCTGCCCTGCTGCAGCTATGAATGCCTGGGTGGTATATTCCTGCATGGCAGGGGGCTGGTCCTTGTGGTCTCTTCCAACTCTATGATTCTGTGGGCGAGCAGTTGCCGCCACGCTGTCCCACTCTCAGATCTCCAGTGAGTGAACTGGAGATCCGGGAAGTCTCTTCTTTTTCCTGCTTGCGGGGGAAATCGTTGCTTGCTACCTCCTTGTGCGACACCCTTAGAAAGAAGATATGTTTGCAAATGTTACCTACAGCCCAGGGTAAGTAGTACTCGCATCCCTAAAAGCAGGCAAGATTCCAAATCTTATTTTTTTTCCAACTGTCTTTTTTATTTTGGGGCTTGGGGCAGGAGTTAGGTTCCCTGTTGCATAAATAGAATAAATAGTGACTTTGGCTGGATGGAATCGTCGACAGCGGTTCTCCTAGGATACTTGGCCAGAGGAGAGCAGACCACCTGGTCCTGCTGACAGAGTTCTAAGGCAGTAGGGCGCAAGGGTGCTTTGTGCTGTGTTGGGTGTCGAGGGAGGGCTACCCACTGCCACCTCCTCAAACTTCCTGAGAAATAGCAGTCTGACATCTTTGGCAGGGACGCTGCTTCTCCTGGCCTACCTTGGAGGGCAGGAGGGAAGGGACACTCTTCATGCAGGCAAGAGCTGGCGGCCTCGGGGGCCGAGGAGCAACCAGTTCTGCTCCTTTCGGTGCAAAGAAACAGCCGAGCTTCTGTTTCCAGAGGCAGCTTGAAGGCTGAAGCTGGCAAAGGAGGAGAGCAAGAGAGAGGGGACGGCTCCAGCTTTGGTCTAGCCTCGGGCAGCACGAGCACAAGGTGCGGAGAGTGCAAGGGAGGCCACCCTGTCCTAGGTGGAACTGCTGTGCGGGAGGTCCTGAGTGCTGGAGCTCAGGCTCCGGGCACCGGTCAGCTGCTTGCTGGGCTGCTGAAAGGGGAAAGCAGAGAGAGAGAGAGAGAGAGAGAGAGAGAGAGAGAGAGAGAGAGAGAGAGAAGGGGATGTCTTTCCAATTGCTCTCCAAATCAAGTTTCTAGTCCACATTGGGTGTCTCACAATAGTTTCAAACCAGCTTGAGTCTCAAGGATGAGTATTAATGAAATTGCGACTAGTAACAGCTGAGACGCTGCATGGGATTTTGTCTCCCGATCAACCCTCTAAAACCCACCTTAACAGCCAGGCAGCCATACTGAACAAAGGGGTTCTCCAGTGCTGGCGAGCAGGGTACCGAAGGAGGATGCATCCAGTCCCATCCTGCCTGCCAGCCATGGTGCAGTGAGCAGAAGCAGAGACCCCTCTGGGGTACTCCTGCAATTCCTCATGGCACCAGGGGTCACTAGCCCGGAGAGGAGAAAGTTAAGAGCTGATGTGATAGCCATGTTATCATATTGGAAGGCTATTGGAAGTTACCATATTGGAAGGGATGTCATGCGGAAGATGACACTAGCTTGTTTTCTGCTGCTCCAGAGACTAGGACGTGGAGCAATGGCTTCAAATTACAGGAAGAGAGATTCCACCTAAATGTTAGGAGTAAGAGCAGCTCGACAGTAGAATATGCTGCCTCTAATAGAGGGTGGTGGACTCTTTTTCTTTGGACGTGTTTAAACAGAGGCTGGATGACCATCTGTGAGGAGTGTCTTCCTGGATGGGAGAAGGGGGTTGGACTGGAGGGCCCCGGGGGTCTCTTACAAGTATATGATTCTATGGCTTTTCTGTGCCCCAGACTTACGGTTGGGGAAGCAGCGACTGCTCTCTCACCCACGTGCAACACATTGAGGGAAGTGGCCCGTTTCATCCTGTCGAAAGAGGCACACAGCTGTGAGGCTTTGAAGTTTGAGCAAAAACCATCTACTGGAGGCAAAGATTAGCAAATCCAAATCCCAGTCCCCAATACGGCAGACCCACTGAAGCCATGGGACTCATATAAATGCTGGAGTGCCGTTCAGCAGTCTCCTCCAAGCAGGGGTCCTTTCACATCACACGATTAGAGCATTTTGATTCCCCTGTGATTGCTGTGGCTGCATGCTGTGGAATCTTGGGACCTGTAGTTTCATGAGTTATTTAGAAGTCTTTGCCAGAGAGCTCTCGTGCTTCACCAAACTACGCATCCCAGGATTTCACAGGATGGAGCCGTGTCATTTAGAAGTGGAATCATTATGCTATAAATGTGTAGTGTGGAAGAGCTCTGGAACTAGTGATAGCAAAGGGAGAGGAAATATTCACGCTTTCCAGACAGCTGCAAACTTACCCCATGGCTGGGGGTGGAGTGGGCTGCCGGACCCCTTCCCCTTTCAGTTTGGAGACGAGCTTCTCGCTGCCACGTTTGAGGGACTCGCGGAACCGGGAGAAGGAGCTGCTACGCCGGAGGCTCCCCATGGCATCCTTGCAGAGAAAGAGAAAGGTGTGTCGGGGAGGGGTCCCACGGAAGGAGAGTATGTCTGGATGCTGCCTTTACATCTTTGCCAAAGGCAGCCCTTGCCCCTCTCCAGGCAAGGGAGAAGGGCCAGTTTCTCATTAGGAAAGGCAGGAGAAAGCATGCTGGAAGGGGAATGCAAGACGTCTATGAAGTCCAATGAGGAGCAGCTTAGGGAACTGGGTGGGTTTAGCCTGGTGAAGAGGTGGCATGATAGCCATGTTCAAATATCTGAAGGGATGCCATATGGAGGATGGAGCAAGCCTCTTTTCTGCTGTGCCAGAGACTAGGACATGGAGTAATGGCTTCAAACTTCAGGAAAAGAGATTCCACCTAAACGTTAGGAAGAATTTTCTGATGGTAAGAACAATTTAACTGTGGAATGTGCTGCCTCAGCAGAGTGTAGTGGAGTCTCCTTCTTTGGAGGTTTTTAAGAGGCTGGACGACCATCTGTTGGGAGTGCTTTTTGTATTCCTGCATGACAGAATGGGGCTAGGCCCTTCAGGTCTCTTCCAGCTCTATAATTCTGTGTTTCTATAATTCTATGACATAAACCAGGGAGAGCAAAGACGTTTCCCAAAACAGCCCAAGATCCTACCTGGTTCTGCTGCATACTTGTTGCCAGCCTGCTCTCATCTGCAAAAAATGGGGAAAGGGATGAGGTAAGTGCACAGCCAGCACACCCACCGCAACGAAGGCAAACAAAGCGTTCCACCCAGGCCGCGGGCTCTTTCGGATTTCAGCCGCAAGAGGCATCTCCGCCTAGCCGGGCCTCTTACCGCTCCTGTTGGTGGCCAAGTCGTGGTCGTGCGAGGAGAGGATCTCCTTGTAGAGCTCTTCCGCCTGCTGGTACTTGCCCTGCTTCAGGTATGAGGATGCCTGGTGGGGAAGGGAGAAGCCTGCGTCAGCCCGAGGAGCGGGACCGGGCCTGCCAACTGGGCTGCTCTGCCTTCGCGAGGTCTAGCCGGCTGCTTCGCGCCAGTTGAAGTTGTGGCGAGAGATTAAAATGGAAAAAGCAGGACGCCCCCAAAGAGCGATGCCAAGGGCACCACGCTGAGCAGATCAGAGGAGTTTAAAAATGCATTTTGATTGATCAAGAAAGTGTGGAATCAATATCTGAAAGGCTATATCTCCACGTACAAACCCGCCAGTCTTAAGATCTGAAGAGGAAGGCTTTGTCTCAGTCCTGCTACTATCCCAGGCTCATTTAGTGAGGACGTGGGAGACAGGGCCTTTTCCGTGGCTGCTCCCACCCTCTGAAACTCCTTCCCAAGGAGGGTCAGCTGCCCCCCTCCCTGCTCTCCTTTTGCTGCCTGGCAAAAACCTTTTTATTACTGCAGGCTTTTATCGTGCGAGCACGAGAGCTTCTTATTGGGGTGTTTTATTTATCTTTTTAAACTTTTGCTGTGAAGCGGGGGCCTGCGGGGAAGGAAATGTCACAAAACTGAGGCTTGTCTCTATCAGAAGGCAAATAAGGGGAAAGAGGGCCCAGAGGCAGGGAGCAGATTTCAGAAAGACAGAAGCCTCAGACAGAGGAAAGGACTGATTGAAGTTTTGGGGAACTGTAAATGATTCAATGGTTGCATTGAATGTGTTATTTCCTTGTGTCTTAATAAACTCCGACTTGTTATTCTTTGTTTAAACTGTCTCTGGCTGTCTCTATCAGGCCTGATAAAGAGTCAGGTCATACTGACTAGCGAGAACCCACCAAAACAACATAGCTGCTGGTCCACAACAGGGGGTCACCTTGAGGTCCGGGTATCCGATCCAGGAGGGGATGGAGAGGGGAAGAAGGCGAGGGGAGTGACGGGAACCCAGGGTTGGAACGGCAGGGCCAGCCAGCGAGGGGCTCCATCACATGCACCCGCAAAGTTTACCAGGTTGTTCTTGGTCTTGGCCACGTTGGGGTCATCCGGACCGAGCCGGGTCTGGTAGATCCGGAGCGCCCGCTGGTAGTACTGCTCCACCTCCTCAAACTTGCCCTGGTTCTGGCACAAGAGCGCCAGGTTGTTCAGCTGCTTGGCCACATCCGGGTGGTCGGTGCCCAATACCTTCAAAACAAAATGGAGAACGTGCGAAATTCAAGGAAGATCCTCGGCTGTGCTTTCCACCCACCCGTCCTCTGCTTCAAAATAGACCTCAATAAATTGGGAGTTCACTCCTCTGCCAGTGATGTTCTGGGCTCCGGTGGAATATGAAACACACTCAATATGTTCTTTTTTTTGTAGCGTGGGAACCTCTTATTTTTTCCATCTTATTTCTGCCTCTGGTACCAAAGTTTCTGCTCAAGAAGTCATGCTCAGGGACACATCTACTTTGCTAACTGAGGTGTACCTGTTTAAGTGTAAAGTAACTGGAACAACTAAGCTAATACACTGCATTGCAGCCGTCTATGTCTGAACAACAAGTAAGCGTGAACATTTTCATTATCTTCCTTTTTTCAAAGGAATGATTTTGTTCACGCATGCATGCCTTTTGGGGCCATTACACTCAGACTGTTATTGACAAGGACAGGCACAGCGGTGTCTCAGCAGAAGTACAATGGTGATTGCTATCTTTTGGTAACTAGTGGGGGGATTTTGAAAAGACAAAAAGGAAGCTCAGGCAAAAGCAAACTGTTGCAGCCTCTCACTTGTTTGTTCTTTCTCTTCCTCATTTAGCCCTTGTTCATATCCTGTGTATTTCCCTTCCTTTCTCTTTCTTTCTTTCTGGTACCTTTTAAAATCCACGGAAAAAGTTCTGCAGTTTTCCAAGTTTCCAGGATTGAGTGTGGATTTGAACACAGGCCTTGTTGGATAAACAAGGAGTTGGATAAACAAGGAGACAGAGTCTCAGTCCAACACTTGCAGAATCATAGAACTGGAAGAAGCCATCAAATCCAACCCCTGGCTATGCAGGAATCTGCTGCTCCAAACTGCTACACTGTGCTGGATCTCTAAACAGTCATCTGCTTTCCATAGACGTTTTTAAGTTTTAGCCTTACGGGCTTTACCTTCTCACGGATCTCCAAGGCTCTCTTGCACAGCGGCTCTGCTTCCTTATACTTTCCCCGTTTTCCATAGAGCACGGCTAAGTTGTTCAGCGTGGCGGCCACCTGCAAGGGTGCATCCAACAATTGCTCACTCCTGGTGCGGTGCTTAAAGATAAAACATGCTGCTATTCTGGGATCGCACCCCTTTTGCTTTTGACCCTGCCTTCTCTGCGGCCATTTCTGCACTACACAGTTATAGTGCTATTATTCCACTTTCAACCTCCTGTGGAATTCTGGGGTTTGTAGTTTTCTGAGGCCAAAATGCTCTCTGGCCGAGGATCCTAAGTGCCCCTCTCTCAGCTGGAAACCCCAGGATTCCATAGGGTGTTGGAAGCGGAATAATAGCACTAACAGTTTAGTGTGGAAATGGCCTGAACTCAGTTTAGGATGAAAAAGGCACCTCACCATCCCTTTAGGGCAGAGCTTTCCAAACTTTTCATGTGTTGGTGACACACTTTTTAGACCTGCATCATTTTGCGACACAATAGTTCAGTTTTACTAGCAAACCAGAAGTTAAACTAACCCCTTATAAGAGATACAGACACATACATAAACTGTAGTAACAAAATGTAAGGGGACACAACACATCTCATGAAAACCTTTCACATATTTTTAAAAATACATGATTTATAAATAATAACAAACATTTCCAAGATTGTAGGCGACACACCTACACATTTCAGGTGACAGACTAAGGTGTCACAGCACACCATTTGGAAAGCCCTGCTTTAGGGCCTAAATACTCCAAAGGCACCAGATCCCCTCTGATCTTGGAAGCTAAGCAGGGTCAGCCTTGGTTAACACTTGGATGAGAGACAACCAATGAACACCAGGTGCGGTAAGCTTTCTTTCAGAGAATGGAAGTAGCAAAACCACCTCTGAGAACTCCTTGCCTTAAGAAAACTCCACGGAATGCATGTGCACACACGTGTACCTTTTCAAACATTTTTGAGCCTCTAATTTTTCCCCCCTGAGATGCAACAGTACAGCTCTTAGTAGACAACCTCCAAAGACTCCACCCAGAGGTCTGTGAGACTCATCAGCATCCGTACAGCTCTACATGCACACACAAGGCTTCCGCACACGCTGCAAGCCCGACAACACTCACGGCAGGGTGCTCCACGCCCAGCGTCTGCTCCCGGATGTCCAGGGCATCATTGAGCAGTTCTGTGGCTTCCTTGTATTTGTTCTGGTCCCTGCGGCAGAAGAAAAGGCACCGTGGGAACGACTGTGCAAAAAGCAACCCGAGCAAACAGGCCTTCTGCTGGCATATCCCACCCATGGGAGCCTTCTGCCCAACTCTGTTTCAGAGCCAAAGTCCAGCTCTCGCCAAAGCCAGTCGAAAATCCCAGCTCCCCTTCCCGGCTCAGCACCGCTCTCCCCTCGTACCTGTAGACCAGGGCGAGGATGTTGAGCATGGTGGCCACATCCGGGTGGCTGTGCCCAGAGCTCTTCTCCAGGTCCTCCAGGGCCTGCTTGCAGAGCGGGACGGCCACCTCGTATCGCCCCTGAGAGGCGTACTGGATGACCAGGTTGTGCAGTGTCCGCAGCCGCGCCGGGATCTCGTAGCCGCCTTGCTGGGCCGCGGAGGCTGCGCTCGGCCCCTGGCCCCCTGGGGAAAGGAGGGGACCAAAGGCTGGTGGAAAGTCGGCTCTCGAGCAGCGGGTCGGACAGAAAGCAGAGCTTGATTCGCTCGTAAGTAGCTCAGCTGCTGGTCAGCTGCAGATCTGTTACAGAGTAAGTCACCATACACAAACACTCATGCACTGGTTGTTGTGGGTTTTCTGGGTTTTGAGGCCGTGTTCTATTAGTATTTTCTCCTGATGTTTCACCTGCATACTAATAGAACACGGCCTCGAAACCTGGAAAACCTACAACAATCTATGGACTCCGGCCGTGAAAGCCTTTGACTTTACTCATTCACTGCCTGTTCTGCACCGCTAAACTAGGCCCACATGTGTAACAATTCAGGTATCGGCTGCACTTATGGAAGGCTACCTGTTTGGACTTCAACTCCCAGCATTCCCCAATGAAGCAGCTGGGGATTCTGAGAGATGTAGTCCAAATCAGGCATTTTTCCAAATGCTGTAATCAGTTAGCAATGCAGCGTGACCCAGGGCACAGCTTATGGTGTATCAGAGGTACGTATCTCCACCTTGTGACGCATCATTTTGCACCTGGTTCCAGAAGCTACTGGTAGCTTCCACGATTCTATAGTCCTGCCTATCTCCACTCTGCACCAGCGTGGATACCTAATGTGCATACCTGGCCTCTGCTCATCATCATCGCTGGGGAACAAGGATGACAGGCTATCCTTCCGCTGTTCTGAGTCATCTTTCTCTGCCTGGAGGGTGAGAGCAGCACATGGAAGGCTGATTTTGGAATTTCTTGACACATTTTTTTTTTTAAAAAAAACCACATACACAGATTGCCCCGAATCCTATTGTTAGTCCCACGTATCTTTCAATTTGTTTTAATTTTGTGAACTTTCTACCTTAATGTTGACTTTCTGCATCTTTTTTTAACTGCAGTGTGCCCTGCATATATGCAGGGGACCCTGTTCCAAGAACCCCTGCATAAAACAAACAAAAAAAAGCGAACACCTCTGTCCCATTATCTTCAATGGACATGATATATGCATGTCTGTAGCAGCACGGGTGCATGCTCTTCGCATCCATTGGCAATAATGCACATGATGCTTTGCGCAACCTAAAATTTGTGTACGCCACGGTCACGCCACAAGAGGGTGCACTGTATATTGTAACCATTGTAATTTGTAATCCATCTTGAGTCCCAGTCTTGGGGAACAGGAGGTATAGAAATAAAATCAATAAGGACAAGGCAGCACAGACCCATTGAATTGGGGGGGGGTCCACAGTCTTGGAGCCACCACCAAGAAGGCTCTGCTTAATACCAAGTGCTAAGTGATAAATTCTTAATACTAAGACCTACGTGCTACCCAGCCCTCCATCTCCCCTAACGCCCGCTCCCACCCGCCTGTTCCCAGTCCACACCTGATCCTCCTTGGGGTCGTACTGCTTGAGCTGGTTCAGGAACTCCAGGTGCTTCTTCTCCTCCTCCAGCTGGGCCACCATCTCCTCGCTGTGCTGCAGCCGCAGCTGGGTCACGGCCAGCTCATCCCGCAGCCACAGGTTCTCCTGGCACAGGCGCTTCACCTGGGCCCGCAGCTTCTGCTTCTCGGCCTCCAGGGCCCCGATGTGAGAGGAAAGGGCGATCATCATCTGCGCCAAGGGGAGGAGAAAAGGTGCCCAGAATCCCAATGACAACATACTCAGGTGTAACTGCAAATATGGTAGGCCTCTCTTATCCAAGGGGGATAGGTTACAAGACCCCCAGTGGATGCCTGAAACCATGGATCATACCAAACCCTATCCATCTATCCGTCCGTCCGTCCGTCCGTCCATCCATCCGTCTGTCCATCCATTCGCCCACATACATATGTTTTTCCCTATACACATGTACCTGTGATAAAGTTTTTGCCCTTTAGGACCACTATTAAGTAAAATAAGGGTTACTTGAACACAAGCACCGTGATATTGCAACAGTCCATCTGATAACCAAGATGGTTAATAAGTGACTAACTGGCGGGTAGCATATAACAGCACGGACAAACCGTACAAAGGGATGATTCACGTCCCAGTTGGGATGGAGCAAGACATGCAACAATTCCTTACACTACTCAGAATGGCACAAATTTAAAACTTATAAATTGCTTATTTCTGGAATTTTCCATTTAATATTTGCGGATTGCGGTTGACTGCAGGTGACTGAGACCAAGGAAAGCAAAACCACAGATAAGCAGGGACTACTATATGATATTTTGGGGCTGCTGGGGAAGGAGCTAGGAATACCTCCACCTGCAACAATGCTTCCTGGAGGCACCTACCTGTCTTCACAGCCATTTAGTGGACGGGGAGGACAGAGCAGGGACAGCCGGGTAGCCGCTGGCTATATTCTTGTAGCTTTCTTTTTTTAAGCATCTTGCTTTTAACCCCTTTTATTTATATTATGGGTTTAATTCTAGTTTTAGTCTTTGTATGACATGGATTTTAAAACTGCACCTGTTTTTCCTGCACTGGAAAAAGACAGGAAATAATCTAGTCTGGCATCTTGTGCTGCAGTTACGGATCTGTAACCATTCCGTATTCGGTTACAGTGCACATTCATAATTGTGCCACTATTGCCACGATTGTAAATGCCCCCCCCACCTTAAATTCCAAGGAGCCACTACAAATGATCAAGGCCTGTTTTCCTAGCAACGAGGGTGTAGCAGGAAGATGTTTCCAGTCCCTCCCACCCATGAGCACAATTCCTCCTTCATCACCGATCGCTGGTAGGAGGACGCTGGAAACAACACCCTATAGCATCCCAATCTCTGACAGAAAAGACCTCTGTTGCTCAGAGTAGCTGCTGGCTGTCCGGGATACCCCATGGATAAAGGGGGACTACCATACTGAATGCCGGCCCATAATACCTGTGCTTCTGCAATGCCCAGCTCGATCCCCTCCAAGCTCTTGCAGACCAGGTCGTGCTTCTCCTCCAGCAGTTCCAAGGCCTGCACGTCCACCAGTTCTCTGTCCGCAGCCGCCTCCTCCCTCTCGTCCAGCAGCTGCCGCTCCTTCAGCAGAGCTTCCTGCAGCCGTTGGTGGATGCTCTTGTTCTCGCTCCGCAGGGCCTCCAGGCCCTTCATTACCTGGCGGGTGTTGACGATGATGTCGTCGGCTGTCATCCTCTCCGAAGCCGGGCTGTCGCCAAGTTCCACCATGACGGACATGGTGGGGCCCAGTCAGCCGGGAAGGAAAGGAGGCTTCGGCGGTAGGTACTTCAGGGCCCAAGGGCAGTGCGTGTGCACTTTGGGGCCTTAGGGCCTAAAAGAGGGACAGAATAAACATTTCAAATTAGAGCTATCAGATTTCAGCACCTGGCCCTCAGTCTCCAGTTTTTGTGGGTCATCTCCAGGTGGGAGACAAGGGGAAAATTCCCCAGTTTCTGGAGGCTCAGTTCTAGGCAAGAGGAAAGAGCTGTGCGCAAATCTCCAGCTCAGTGGCTAAAGCAGCAGCTTGCAACAATTTGCAAGCCTTGATCTGCTGTTGCAACTTGCAAAGACTGTCCAGAGGAGTCTGTGTATTTGCTTCCTCCTTTCTTCCCAGTCCTCGTGGCACCAGGGCTCACCCTCCACTCTGCTCAGAGTCCACTTTCTAGTTAGAACCAAAGACTAGATGTGAGCCAATGTATTGTGATGGTTTGAAAGTTGGAATAGGACTCTGGGAGACCAGGGTTCAAATGCCCACTCAGCCACAGAAACCCACTGGGGGTCCTTGGGCAAGTCACCCTCTCTCAGCCTCAGAGGAAGGAAATGGCAAACCTAAGAATAAATCTTGTCAAAAAACCAAAACAAAAAACCAACAGTACCCAATCCTTGTTGTTTTGCGCCTTCAATTTTTTTCCAGTATGGTGACACTAAGGCAATCCTATCATGGGGTTTTCTTGGCAAGATTTGTTCAGAGGGGGGTTCCCTTTGCCGCCCTCTGAGCCTGAGAGAGTGTGACTTTCCTTAGGTCACCCAATGGGTCTCCATAACTGAGAAGGGATTCAAGCTCTGGTCTCCTAGTGTTGTAGCCCAATGTTCATGGCTTACATGTTCACCTTATTATGGTTGCCATAAGCTGGAAACGACTTGAAGACCCAACAAGAACAACAGGGCTCGATTAAGAGCTGAAACTGACTTGGGCTTGCCCCCCTGGCATGTGGGAGCGTTGCACCCCAGGAGTCATGCGTCACCATTTTGACAGATTCCAAAACAGGCTCTGCCAGTCCGAGGCTCCCGGCAAAGCAAGTCGCAACGTGTCAGTGGGCCCGGCCCTTCTCCAAAGCCGTGCGCTAACACTACAGAAGCAATTGCATCACAAGATGGGAACAGCATGGCTGCACATCTGCTCACAGAACCCCAGTTCTCACAACCCACAACTGCGCCTCCTCAGGCCCAAGCAAAGCCTCTTTCTCCCAGAATTACTGCTACTCTGCAGTGGCTCAGGATGAGCACAGCACAACAAGGACACTTTTGCAGCTGCAGGAGTCAACAGTAACAGGTGCTGTATTCTACTTTGTCACCTCCTCCTCCTCCTCTTCCTCCTCCTCTCCTCTTTTCCCAGTCCAGGACTGAAGGCATCTTACAAAGGTTAAAACAGGTGTCCATGTATGTGCTTTCAATTCACCTGTCAACTTATGGAGACCCCACAAATCTGATAGGGTTTTCTTAGGCAAGCAAGACTCAGAGGTGTCATGGCAACAGTTAATTCCTTTCAAAGAAAGCCTACAGCACCTGGGATTTGTTGGTGATCTCTCATCCAAGTACAAACCAGGGCTGACAATACTTAGCTTGCAAGATCAGATGAGATCCTGTGCCTTTAGGATATTTGTGTGTGTGTGTGTGTGTGTGTGTGTGTGCGCCTTCAAGTTGCCTGTTGATTTATGGTGACCCCATGAATTTCACAAGGTTTTCTTAGGCAAAGAATCCTCACAAGTGGTTTTGCCAGTTACTTCCTCTGAAACAGCGAGGAGAGCAGCTGAATTAATCTATTTCAGCAAAATCTATAAAGCCCAAAATCCTATGGCTAGACAGAGTGCACCACTCTATCCACGCAGTTCTGCAGCATCGTGGTGATGGGAGGTACTGAACACCTTCTTTGCCATGCCAAAGAGAAGAGATACATGTATGGAACTAGTGCTGCAAGATGTCCCTGTATCATTGCAGATGTCTCTTATTTGAGGGCCGGAAAGCTTGTCCCTTACAGGACTGGCAGGTGTCCCTAACTGTAAGGAACATTCCCTCTTTGAGGGTTAGGAAGTTTTCCCCATTTCTACAAACTATTGCATCTATTTGCTTTCTGAGAAAGTACCTTTTGTGATCTGACCCTGTTACGCCTCACTTCACCAGTGCAAAGCCAACTGCAATTTCCCAGCAGTAGGACAAGGCAGTCTGCACATGCTCAGGGGCGTGCAAAGCAAATGCTTCAAGTCCAACGGCCAAACCTATCCTGCTGAGGAACACCAGCTGGCCCTGGAGTTACTCCATTTGTGTCATGTAAAGGAAGAGGTGGCTCCTGCCAAAAGTATAATGTGGCTCTCTGGAGGCTGCTTCTGGCCCACAACTCCCATCTGCCCCGGCCAGCATAGGCAATGGCAAGGGATTATGGGAGCTGTAGTCCAAAAGGCACCAAACACAACCTGCTCGCTTGAAAATGCCCGTAATGTACTCCAGCTGCCAAAGATACAACCAGCTGCCAAAGCCTGCAAATCGATACTCGCCTGGGATGATTTGGAAACTTTTCCAGGCAAACAACCAAGAAAGCTTTCCCATGCGGAGGTAAAAAGCATCTGTCCCTGATTCCTCGTTCTTCCTCCAGACTGTACCTTACAACAAACGCAACTAACATCAGCATATTTGGGCTTCTCTCTCTCTCGCGGAGCTGCACATAAACAAATAAGATGAGGAGTGGCAGGGAGTTCCACTGCCGCTCCCTAGGATGGGATGGCTTCATTTACCGCACTACACGCAGCAAAGGCCCTTTCACCCCACACAGTTAGAGTGCTATGATTCCATTTTAACCGACGTGGCCACATCCTGTAGAATCCTGCGATCTGAAGTTAAGTGAAGAATCCTAAGCAATTTGTGTAGCAGTTTGTGTTAGTGTAGCACTTTGTGTAGCAGGATGTAGCAGTCTGAGCATCGTCTATGACCCTGGAGCCCAGGGTTTGATTCCCTTGGCCATGGAATCCCACTGGGTGACCTTAGGTGTGTCACACACTCTCAGCTCCAGAAAACCCTGTGATCGGGTTGCCTTAGGGCTGCCGTAAGTCAAAAACAACTTGAAGGCACACAACAACAACAAAGAATTCTTAGGCAGAGAGATCCGGTGCCTGATCAAACTACAAATCCCAAGTTTCCAAAAGGGCTGTCAAAGGGGAATCATAGCACTATAACTGTGCAGTGTGAAAGGGCCCTAAGGCCTCTCTTAAGCTACACAAACATAGGACAGATTCTACTTTTAAATTCCTTCCTTTGGAATCCTACGAGTTGTAGTTTTGTGATGCACTAGAACTCTATGGCAAAGAATTCTAAGCCTCTCACCAAAACTGGACCCCGGCTGTCTCCTATAAAATTCTGAGATTTGTAGTTTGGAGAGGCAAAGAATTCTAAATATCTCAGCTTTAACATTCATTAGTTTTAGTTTGTTTATTTGTTGCTCAACTTACAGCAACCGTAAGGCAAACCTATCACAAGGTTTTCTGGGGCTGAGAGTGTGTGATGCCCCAAGTTCACCCAATGGGCTTTCACGACCAAACAGGGAATTAAATCCTGGTCTCCAGGGTCATACACCACCCTGGCCATATGAGTTTTAGTACGAAGATACAAACGAACCAATTCACAACTACAAAGAAAAAGAAAACCATACATAAACAAGATACATGTGTAACCAAACTAAACTAAAACAAGGACATAGTAACAAAACTAGACTAATCTATTACACTAAACACATCCTACCTACCCTAACTAAAATGCCAAAGAACTCTTACTCCCCCATACAAACTATAATGAAAAAAAAATTAAAATTCCATATCTTATTCTACCATTTCAGATCTATATACATTCAGCTTACTAGAATTAATAATACAGTAATCATAAACACAGATTATTACATCATTAGATTTCTTATTGCTCAAAAAAAAAATCTATAAATGGCTTCCGTTCTTTCAAAAAATCTTCTTTTAAAATCGAAACCAATTTTGCTACTTGCATGTTTCCAAGTTTGAGCAAACAGCATTCTTGCAGTTCTTACCATGTATCACAGGAATAGTCCATATTTACCATCCAGCTCTTTATCAATTATTCCCAACAAAAACATTTCAGGTGACATTGCATAACTTACCCTTAAAATGTTTTGAATTAACACATGAATCTTTGACCAATAACTGTTTGCTTTCTTGCAATCCCACCACCGATGGGAAAAAAGACCCTTCCTTACCTGGATAGCCCAACATTGAATTGAAACATTCTTAGACGTTTCTGGTAACTTTTCTGGCCTTAAGTAAGAAATCTAAATATCTCAAGGAGATGCAGGTTCCACATGATGAAGCCAGGACAGTTAAAGCGCAGTCTAACTGAGCTCATTGTGCAGCAGGAAGGAGACGTCAGAAAGATGCTCTCCACTTACCTTGCAGCGCAAACAGAGAAGGCCAGGGGAGAGAACCCGGATCCTGCCCTCTGTGTGTTCCACGAGCAAGCCGGGATGTGCAAGTCGTTCAGAGGCTCACCCATGTTCTTAACCATATCACACATTCCTGCATCCCAAAGCATCCACATGCGTTGCTTGTACAGCTTGGAAACAGGCTGTGTGAGGTTGCATACCAATGAGAACACAGACAACCTTGTCATCTGTGCAAAACCTGGAAGTTACTGACCCCTTAAAGCAAAGGTTGAAAACCAAGGCAAGTCTCCACCTTCCAAAGCACCAAAAGAAGGCAGTTAGAAATTCTTTCAGGTGCAAAGACGTAAGTTGGAAATAGTTTCAGTGCAAGAGCTAGAGATAAGGATGAAATAAATTTCACTGCTAGAAATAATGATTCCTTGGGATTCTTTTTCTTTCTTCGCTGAACTCTCCAAGGTTGCATTTCCAGGCACGCTTCCCCGGGAGACCATCTCATTGAAGGGACTGGGGATTACTTTTGCGTAAATGCGGCACATAAGGCAACGTTTGTCCCAGAGGGAAGGACAGACCAGAGAGGACACTCTCCCTGCCCTATTTTTGTGTGTCTAAGTATAGGTGTGTAAATACGTGTGCTCGTCTGAACACCACTGGTGTGTGTTTGTGCGTACTTGCCTACAAGCTGCCCACCGACTTAAGGTCCACTCCACGAATTTCCTAGGGTTTGCTCAGGGAAGGAATCTTCAGGGGTGGTTTGGCCAGTCCCTTCCTCTGAAAGGGAGCCTCCGGCACCTGGGATTCGTTGGTGGTCTCCCATTCGAGGAGTAACCAGGGCCCACCCTGCTTAGCTTCCCAGATCAGAGGGGATTTCCCGCCTTTGGGGGCATTTAGGCCAACAACCCCATCGGGACCCCCAATCAAAACGGTTCCATCGAAGACTTTGTGTAGTACTGAGCCTTGGTAAAAATCCCATTCCATCGATGCCTCTGCTCCGGGAGGGACCGGAGCGTAAGCGAGTCTTCGTTTTGGAAGGGGGCGGGGGGGGCGAAGGAATAAATCACGACAGCAATTCGCTGGTTGATAACCCACTGAGTAAACAAACGGGCTTGTCCCCCGCCACCCTTTCCCCAGATCCAAGAGGCGTCTCGCTTACCTCGCTTCCGAGGCGGAGATGTCCGAACTTGCCGTCGGGGGGGCGGGGGGGGCTGCCGAGCGACTCCGGCCCCCTCGCCCCTCCAAGATGGAGGGAAGGCGCTCTCCTTTCTCCCCTCCGGGGTCTATTTCTTGGGGGGGGGGTAGCGGAATCTGACGGCCGGGGGAAGAGTTATGGATGCAGACCACCCCCCCGACCTCCGGGGCTCACGAAGGCGCCGGGGGCGGTCTAGTTGCGCGCCCTCCTCCTGGCCGGGGAGCGCGAGAGCATCCCTGGGGGCGCAAAGGGCGGGCGGCAGACCCGCTCCCCTTCCCCGACGACCTTCCCCGCGCCCGCCGCCGCCGCCGCCGCCGGGGGTGGTGGTGCTCCCGCCCGGCCCGGCCCGGCCCGGCCCCGCCCGGCTCCTCCTCCGCCGCCTCCGCCTCCTCCTCCTCCCGGGTCGGCGGGGCCGGCTTACCTGCCTGCGCCGCCTCCCTACCGCCCTCCATCTTGGCCGGGGGGTTTGGCCGTAACCATTCGCCTGCCTGGCTCGCTGGGCGACCAGGGAAGGCGCTCTGCCCATGCACAGAGGGCCGCTCGGGTGGCGCCTGGTCCTGAGCGCGAGGGGGAGGGACACCGAAGCCTTCCCTTGGCGGAGGGCCGGGGGTGTTGCCGTGGGCCAGCTGCTTCTCCGGCTGCGGCTCCCGAATCCGTTTCCCTTCCAAACCAGCGCGGCTTCTGTGACTCTCTGAAGGACCGTATTGGAGTACGCGCTCCTTTCCCCCCAAAACCAAAAGGGGACACGGCTCGGAAAGGGTTCGCTTTTGGACTGCGGGTCCCATCATCCCCTCCCAAACCAGCCGGGTTTTCTGCAGCTCACCGAGGAACCGCAGGAGAGCATGGGCTCTCCTTTCTTTGCCGGCAGTATTTCCGAAACCGGCCAGAGCTTTGAACTGTTTCCATGTTGGACCGCAACTCCCAGAATCCCCCAGCCAGCATAGAGTCCGGGAGTTGTAGTCCAAAAAACCGAAAAAACAAAACCTCTGGCTGCTTTAAATTTACCATACGGCCATTTTACAGAGGGACTGTGAGTTCTAATTTTTGCCCGATTTTATGAACTTCTACTCCCACCTAAAAACCTTAAGAAATCCCATTTGTTCATAGCTTTGTAAGGAATAGGCCAGAAGTCTCAACAGCCCACCCTCGTCTCCCCGAGGCCATCCTTTTGGCACTTTCCCATCTTTTGATATGGGGTGCTTTTCCCACTATAAAATATTTAACAGCTCTTTCCGGGGCTTAGTCAAGGTCGGTAAAAGCTTTCAGCTCAAATAGCTTGGCCTGCTTCTGGCCCCGCCCTTTTCCCCTGGCCCCGCCCACCCGGGGAGGTGGCCCCCAGTGAGCCCCCCTGGCTTCTTGTAGGGAGTGGCTCTGGCTCCCTGTTTCTAGGGGTTGTCCCCTTGCTGGGATCAGGGTGGCCTTTTGGAGATGAGACGTCCCCATAGGTTGGCATTAAGTGGGGTTGCCAGATCTCCGGGTGCAGCCTGGAGTCGCAAGGCCTGGTCCCTCTCCTCCGGTCCTCAGCATGAAGGGGAGGAATCTTAGCATGAGAGCGCTGCCTGGAAAAGTGGCCGTACAGGTATACTTCCTTTAAACCAAGTAGACTGTTCCTGGGTAGGAGGAACGTTGCCATATTATGGGCTCTTTCCAGCCTCGGAAAGGACTTTTTTTCCAACAGGAAGTGGTAAGTCCACTTCTGGGTCACTTCCGACTGGAAAGGAAAAATCTCCTATACCTGAAATAAGGTTAGAAAGTCTGGTGAAATCACACCCAACAAGTATGACTCGGTTATGAATCTGTTATAAACCTAATAAATAAATAATCTCTTTTTAAAAGACAGAAATCCGCCCTCCATATCCACGGATTCAACCAACCCCAGCTTGAAAATATTTTTAAAAATCCAAAAAAAAAAATTTGATTTTGCAATTTTATATAAGGGGTGCCATTTTACTAGACCATTGTACGTAATGGGACTTGAGTATCCACATATTTTGGTATCCACGGGGTGTGTGTGTGTGTGTGTCCTGGAACAAAATCCTAGCGGATACCGAGGGCCCACTGCAGATGCAGAGCAGAATGGATGGTGAGCCCTGGCATCACAATGGGGGGGGGGGAGCTTATTGAAGAAATGCACAGATCCTCTGTAGAGTGTTTATAAGGGCCTCTCTGCACTACATAACTATTGCACTATGATTCCACTTTATCTACCATGGCTGCCTCCTATGGAATCCTGGGGTTTGTAGTCTTGGGAGGTACTGGAGCTCTCCTGCTGAGCCTTCTAAATATCCCTCCCTAAACCGCAAATCCTATGATTCCATGGAACAGAATCATGGCAATTAAAGCGGAATCATAGTGCAATAGTTATGTAGCTCGGAAACGTCCTACGTTCCAGCAACGCATGAGCGAAGACTTTCCGGTTGCAGCAAGCTGGTGCTCTCCTAGCAGAGCTGGAGTCTGGCACCCGTCCCTTTCCCCTTGGGTTCACAGGAGCCCACCAAAGGCGGAGAACTTGCCCCCTCGTCTTCAACCTGGAGAGGACCCGCAAAAACTGGAGACGCAGGGCTGGGCCTGGAGATTGTCCAGCAACTCTACCGCTTACCCCCTCCTTCCCTGGCTGCCGGCAGGTTCAAAGAAGTCACCGTTGGCACAGCAAACATCAAGGGGGAGAAACAAAGGCTAGGTGGTGCCGCTCCCTGCCAGCCCCCAGGCACATGGTTGACATCACCTCGCAGGGATGGGAAGGACAGGTTGCCTGGGAGAGAGGCGCAGCCGTCAGCAGCTCTGCGGGGGCCCAAAGCCGTCCAAAGATGGGGGGCAGAGGCCCTGGCCCGTCCGGGGCAGGCGGGGAGGAGAGGAAACTGGTCCATCCTTCTGTATAACTATTTACTTACTAGTTTTAAAACAAGCAATCGAAGTCACAACCAAAAAGAAGTACATTCAGAAAAAGAAGGCAAAAGAAAAAAGCAGACAGAGAAAAGAGTAAGAAAACAAAAAACACAGTCCTAACGCATTAAATTAGTAATATATTAAACTAATAGTTTTTGGAATATTGTAATATTGTTTTATCAACTTGCATGTTTTGATTACGTGTATTTGCCAGTTTGCTTTATATTCTATGGTATTCTGTTTTGTATTTCACCTGGATAATTTGTTTTACAAATTGTATGGCATAGTCTTATGATTCTTTCCTTCCCTCTGTGTCAGTCCGTTCCATTTTCAAAGCACGCTTACACTTCTCCCAAATGTTTCGGTGGAATCCCTTTTCTTGCCATTTTTTTGTGATGTCCCTTCTGTTTTGCCACCCCGCCTTTGGTCTGAGGCAGGTTGACCTTAATGCACATTTTATGAAGAGATCACCTGAGATGTCTTTGCTAGCAACCTGCCTAAATGCCAGGATCAAAGCGAGATGGCTTCTGATTCCTCGGCAAGTGAATTTAACATCTGCTTTGCAGAACCTGAGAAGTGGGGACAGATTATTGATGGTTGGAATTGTTTCAGGTCCCTCATTGGCTAAGGGTGTCCCGTGGCTGAATGAAGAAGCGACATTTGCTTTTTCTTCTTCCACAGCTCCTTTCAGTGTCTCTTGATAGTTTCATTCCCATCCATATTTTGTGGTTACATCAGTCATTGAGTAAAAGTGCTGGAGATTAGGCAGTCTGGAAAACCGGCTTTTCTGCCCCCCTGGGAACTATTTCAAGAGGGAAATATTTCAAGGTGCAATGAAGTTTCCTCGCTCTTGGCGAGCCCCAAAGTCAGATGTCACCCAGGCTTAATCCTGAAACCTGCTTTCAACAGCCAAGCAAGAGCCTCTCAGAGGATGAGTCAAGTTCCTTTCCTTCACCTTTGAGTAACTACAGATTTTTTTCCTGGGATGAGATGAGAAAGTGTCCTGCCCAGACAAGGAATTTTAGCACTCATGCTGCTGGTTTTTTAAATGAATCCCTGTCGTACTCAAATGAAGTGGGATGGTTTTTTGCTTCTACCTTTCAGTCCCAAACTTAACATTTTCTGATGCAATTTAGGGCTTGGATGAATTAGTATGCATGGGTGTGAGAGGGGGAGAGAGTTGTGGAGTGGGGAGGAAAATTGAAAAGCATGCTTTTGTGGTAGTTGAGGGGTGGGCAACTATGAGAACTGGGATGGGAGAGCATGAACTTCATAAGAGACCTTGGAGGGCTGTCTTTATCAGCAGCCCCAGAAAAAATAATCTACCCAATACCCCTGGATGCTCTTGTTTGGACTTTCAGGCCCAAGAGAGCCCCTTTTTAACAACAGGAAGTGTGCAGAAGTCACTTGGGCCATTTCTGCACTACAATAGACGCTTCCGCACGAGACTGTTATAGCGCTATGATTCCACTTGCAACATCCTATGGAATCCTGGGGTTTGCAGTTTCGGGAGGGGCCAGCTGACTGCAAGCCCAGGATCTTGTAGGGGATTGAAAGTGGAATAATAGCACTATAACAGTGCAGCGTGGAAATGGTCTTGTTCCTATTTTAGAGAAAGCTTCTCTTGGGCCTAAAATGGCCAAGAGGGGACTCAAAATGTGGCGAAAATGCCGCTTAGGGATCACGGCCAAAGTTTTGGCTTTTATTTTTTTACAAAAATTTAATCCTTGGCCAGTTCCGAGGACCACAAAGTGGTCCCAGGAAGCATTAAGGAGTTCACAGGCCACCCTTTGCCCACATCTATGGCAGACAGACTGAGGAGGAAAAGAGGAGAAATAGATCTTAATGAATGGCTTGATGCTAAGACAGAAAGATGGAGGGCGACCACTCTGCTGCACACCCACTTTAATATTGCATGGAAAGTGTCAGGGATTCCAGGCAGAAAGTGCTTCCAAAACGCCTCTGGGAGCCATGTGCCTCCTGCCCTCAGCTGAGCGCATAAAGAGCATTGCTGGCACGGAGCCAGGCAGACTCTTTGCCTCAATTTCCCCCTTGGGGAGGTGGAGGGAGCAGGAGAGGGAAGCAAAAATAAATCTGATCAGTGCCCGATTATGCTGAGCAAGCAAAACCTTCCCAAAGCGATGAAGAAAATGAGTCCTATGGCTTCGGAGTCAAGGAGGAGGCTGGCAACAAGGCAGTAGCAGAAAAGAGGGGCTGGAATTGCTTATGCCAGGGAATTTATTGAGTTGATCCCACCCAGGAAGAACCAGAAAGTTGATCTCTTTCACTCCGCTCCAACATTGTGCAGGTGCCGACAGAAATCTTCGTGTACGCAAGACAGTTTTAATGCTGACTCTTTATATTCTTTTAGCTATGGCCATTTCCACATTGGACTGTTATAGCGCTATTATTCCACTTTCAACTTCCTATGGAATCCTGGGGTTTGCAGTTGAGGGAAGGGCATTTGGAATTCTCAGCCAGAGAGCTCTTGGGCCTCGGGAAACTGCAAACCCCAGAATTCCACAGGAGGTTGAAAGTAGAATAGTAGCGCTATCACAGCGTAGGGCAGAAATGGCCAAAATAGCATTTATTTTAACCTGCAAACTACCTTGTTTTTATGTACATTTGTGAAATCTGGAGTGTGTTCCTCGGATGTCTCAATTTGGCAGGAACATTCTCAATCAAGCTTCTGCCAACCCACTTTTCTACCTGCTTTTAGAATATCCCGGATTCTCTCTCCCCACCCACTTTCCCCATTTATGGTTGGGTAACTTCAATTGCTGCAACCTGAGTTGAAAATCCAAAAGTAGTTTGCACTCAGTTAACTCATCAGGGGACAGAGGAGGGAATGGGGCAGACTCTTGCCCTTCCCGGGAGACTCAGGCAAAAGCAAACTGCAGCAGCTTTTCCTAGCTTGTGCATTCTTCCTCATCAGTAATTTTAGTCACCTTGAATACAGTCTGCTGTTGCTTGGCCACAGGTGCCCTGATTTTCATTTGTGAAACATTTGGGATGTGTGTGTGTGAGATGTATGCTATGCATGGGGAATGTAAAGAGTATCTGTAATTATTCATTGCAAGTTTTTAAAAAAGGGTTTCTGAAGAGCTTAGAAATCCCTTTGGGAAGAATAATAGACTCGTGAGAATTTTGCACACTACTGGTATTTCAGTGCTCCGAAGCATTATGAAGGAATTATTTATTCTCTCGAGAAAGATGCATAGATTTCCTGCAGAGAAAGCACTGTTTTCTGCACACAAAACCCTCACGTTTCCCCCCAGAGAATAATTCCTGAAGAGCACTTTCGGGATGTTCAAATATTGGGAGACTATTGCAAAGGAATACTCTCCCCTGATACACACACACACACACACACACACACACACAGTGGGGAGAAAACTACTGTAATTATTATTTGTGTGTAGAGATGAAACAGTTGGGGATGTACGTGTGAGTTTGCAGCCAACCACAAGGGGGCAGCCTAAGGCTGCATCTCTGCCTTCCTGAAAAATTCTCCATATCACCCACCCTGTTTCTGAGCCGGTCTGAGGCCATTTCCACACGAGACTGTTACAGCGCTATGATTCCACTTTCAACATCCTATGGAATCCTGGGGTTTGCAGTTTCGGGAGGGGCCACCCAGCCCCTCCCGAAACTGCAAACCCCAGGATTCCATAGGATGTTGAAAGTGGAATCATAGCGCTATAACAGTGTAGTGTGGAAATGGCCTGAGAAACCATGATCAGCAATGCTCACCAGTTCTTGTTCTCTCTCTTTCTGAGTGTTTGAAACTGCCCTTGCTGTGGAAACAAGGAGTTGGGAATCTGCTCAAGTCAAAGAATCCTAGAATCCTAGAGTTGGGAGAGACCCCAGGGACGACCCAGTCCAACCCCCTTCTCCCATGCAGGAACTCACATCAAATGACTCTCAACAGATGGCCATCCAGCCTCTGCTTAAAAACCTCCAAAGAAGGAGACTCTACCACACTTCATGGAGGCAGCGTATTCCACTGCCAGACAGCTCTGACCGTCAGGAAGTTCTTCCCGAGGTTCAGGTGAATCTCCTTTCCTGCAGCTTGAATCCACTGTTCCTTGTCCTAGTCTCTGGAGCAGCAGAAAACAAGCCCGCTCCCTCCTCAACATGACATGCCTTCAAATATTTAAACATGGCTATCATGTCCCCTTTTCTTAACCTTGTCTTCTGCAGACTAAACATCCCCAGCTCCCTAAGCTGCTCCTCATAGGGCTTCATGGCTTCCAGACCCTTCACCATTTTGGTTCGTCCTCCTCTGAGTGCACTCCAGCTTGTCCATATCCTTCTTGAAATGAGGTGCCCAGAACTGAACACAGTACTCCAAATGAGGCCTAACCAAAGCAGAATAGAGTGGTACCATTACCTCCCTCGATCTGGACACCATACTCCTATTGGTGCAACCAAGAATCACATTGGTTTTCTTGGCTGCTGCATCACGCTGCTGACTCATGTTCAGCTTGTGGTCCACCAAGACTCCTAGATCCTTTTCATCCGCCATCCTATATTTGTGCATTCCATTTTTTCTGCCTTAGTGTAGGACCTTACATTTCTCTCTGTTGAAATTCATTTTGTTAGCTTTGGTCCAGCTTTTCAATCGGTCAAGGTCATTCTGAGTTTTGATCCTGTCCTCTGGTGCATTGGCTAGTCCCCTTCAGAGTTCCTGAAAACAGGGAGAAAAGCCAAGTGGAGATCCTATGTTTGTTCTGAAAAAATTTGCTGTTGTCTCTGCAGGCCATGCACAGGGTTTTCTTGGCAAGATTTATTCAGAGAGGTTTTGCCACGCCCTCCTCCGAGGCAGAGAGAATGTGACTCTCCCAAGGTTCCCCCAGTGGGTCCCCATGGCTGAGCAGGGAGTCGAACCTTGGTATCCAGAGTTGTAGGCCAATGTTCAAACCACTACATCATGCTGGCTCTAAGAGAAGGCGACCGCCTGCCAACTCACTGATTTCTAGCGAACTCTTTGCTCTTGGCAGCAGCTTTAAGCAGCCCTAAAAGGTCAAGACAACGTGGAGGAGTTTTCCCCAGACAGACCAAAATGATGGGAATGGAGAATGTGTGTCATCTCCCCTGGAATCCTGCGTCCCGTTGTGGGCATCACAGTTCTAGAAAGATATGGAGAAGGTGGAAGAGACCGAGAGGAAGGTGATGATCCAAGATCTTGAAACCAAGCCTTGTGAGGAATGGCTTCCGGAGCTGGGCACGTTTGGCTTGGATAAGAGAAAACTGAGAGGGACACGATGGCCATCTTTAAGTATTTGAAGGGAGGTGGAAGCCAGTTTTCTTTCTGGTACTCCAGAGATGAACCACTCGATTCAAATTACAGGAAAAGAGATACCATCTAAAGATCAGGAAGAACTTCTTTACTGTAAGATTTACTGGAGGATACATTTGACAGTGGAAGGGACTGTTCGGGGGGCGGGGTGGAAGGATGGAGTCTCCTTCTTTGCAGGCTTGAAACAGAGGCTGGATGACCACCTGTTGAGGGTGCTTGGATTATGTGTCTTCCTACGTGACAGAAGGGGGTTGGACTGGATGGCCCTCGCGGTCTCCTCCAACTCCATGATACTACAATTCTATGCCCTGAAAAGAAAAAAATCTCTTCCCAGCCCTGGCTAAGAAGGTACTTCAAATACTCTTTCCTTCCTCAGTGAAGAGGAAGAATCAAGAAAAGTCCTGGACTGATGGGAATCTTTGCACTTCAGGGCTTACCCTGTGCAAAGTTCACATGTGGTTGTTTTGCACAGAAAGCAGTGTTTTCTAGTCAGGGAGAGGGATTTTCTACACAGAAGGTAATGTTTTCTGCAAAGAAATATTATTTTCTGTTCAGAAAGTGCAACTTTCTGTGCAAAGCACTCTAGCGCGAATTTTGTGCAGAATGAGTCCAGAATTGCGAATAGCCTGCGAAAAACTGCACAATTTTCAAAGATTTTCTCACAGTGAAAAGAAAAATACTCAGATTAGTTGTTGCTTTCTTTAGGATGAAATTTAGTCAATAATTGCATCCCTAAGCCTCTCTTTCTCTCTCTCTCACACATATATATATATACACACAGGGAGTGAAGGGCATGAAAACACAGGGACATGTTCCTTCTCAGCCCCTATTGATTTCCCTGTCTGTGGTGGTGGTGGGGGTTGTTTTTGTTTTTGTTTTGCAAAAAGTGAGATTTTCCTGGAGATTGTGCCAAGCTTCAAGTTGCAAGGGTGCACAAAGACCATCTATTCCAACCCCTGCCATGCAGGAATCTACAGCTATAGCACTCCCGAAATATGCCCATCCAACCACTGTTTAAAAACCTCCATTACCTTCCCAGGCAATCTATTCCACTCTCAAACAACTCTTACAGCCAAGAATTTCTTCCTAACATTAAGACTGAATCTCTTTTCTTCTCGTTTGAATCCACTGGTTTGAGTACTAGGACCTTTCTGCACTGCACTGTTAGGGTGCTGCTATTCCACTTGCAACCTCCTGTGGAATTCTAGGGTTTGTAGTTTTTACTGAGGCCAAAGAGCTCTCTGGCTGAGACTTCCAAAGGTCCCTCCCTAAAGTGTAAACCCCAGGATTCCATAGGAGGTTGAAAGTGGAATGATAGCACTGTAACAGTACAGTTACAGAAAGACCCCTAGTTTCTGAAGCAACAGAAAAGAATCATGCTCTATCTTTTTCTATCTGACATCCCTTCATATATTTAAAGACGGCTATAATGTCATCTCTTCCCCAAGCTAGACATAAGCTGCCCTGCCATGGGGTGCCCAGTGCAAGGTGACTCCCTCCGGGGGTAAGGTTTGCCCCCCAATCTTGCCACAGCAGGGGGGTGGTCAGACCAATGGGACCTATGGCAGTCCTGATCCAGTTTCTTCCACATGTGCCCCCCATGCCTGATTCTGTCTGGGATGCCACAGTTGATGCAGGGCAACCACCACCCTTATGGCATCAGAGTGGGATTTCTGGCCAGAAGGTGTGCCCCTGCTGAGCTCAGGATATCACTTCTAAAAACCACTCCCTTCCAGGCACCTGAGTGAGTCTCCTCCCGGCTTTGACGGAGACGGAAAGTGGGGCAGGACTGGTTCTCTCCCAAAGGTGCCCCACAGGGAACTGGGCTGTGATTAAACTCCATGAAGAGTGTTAATTACTGGTTTCTCTCTGGGGGGCCTTGGCTAATTAGCTGCTTCCCCCTCCCTCCCTCTCTCTCTCTCAATCCCCATCATCCTCCACTCCCCACCCACAAATATGGGTCACATCCTCGTCTTTGTTGCACCGAAATAACACTAAGGAGCCAAAGGTACAGCTGTTGCACGATTACATACTGGCCCGTTCGTGGGAATGCAGGGATTAATTTCTAAAGAGAGAGGTTCTGGTCTCTCACACCAGTCTGCGAGACTGCAGAATCTCTGCCGGTGCCTCTGAGCCTGTGCAAAGTTTGCAATGCAAAATCTCAGCTGGTGCCTCTGAGCCAGTGCAGAGTCGATCTCCCCTCTTCCCTGCGTAACCTCAGCCCACGTCCCCCAGGCCAACTGAGTTGAAGGAGCAGGACCATGTTCTGAGAGCTGTAGAAACCCCAAAATTAAAGGCACCGCTATCAAGTTTTGGGAGCTGGTGACAGGTCAGAGAGGAGGCAGAATTATTTGTCTGCTGCAGACAGAGGGCCTCTTTTTGCCAGCTGGTATGGCCTCCTGCTGGGCCTTGTTAACAGGCACCCCATCCCGTAATCCCTCCCCACAGGTGCGAGGGGGACCCTCTGAACAGGCGGTCATCGCTCGGCGTACCACATGCCAAAGGAGAGGGAACCTGTCGGCCTCTGAATGCCACGTATCAGCTGGCGGAGGGAGGGGGGAGCCAAAGACAGCTGCTGCCGGCAGAAGTTTTTGGAACGAGGAGGTTCTTGAAGAAGCTACGGCCCCTTCCAGGATCCGGAGAGCTGTCGTGGAACAAGTTAATATCTTTCTTTGGTTCTGGGGAGGGAAAATTGAAACAGCCCAACCCTCCACCTCACACACCCCCAATCCTCCCAGAGTCAGGTGTACTTTTTCCTTGATTTTTATATTTTGTCTTCTAATGAACTTCTGAATAGTTCTAATCCCATTGAATTGAATTGAATTCACGGAGGGTGGAGGAAAAAGATGCATCTCCAAGTGCTGAGTGCATAGGATTTCCCCCCCTGTTTTGGAACAAGCCCAATGAGTTTTGGCCTAGGTATGTATTTCTGTGCCCTTCTTCAGGGGCAAGGTGCTATCTAGCAGCAGAAATTTCTGGAGCTGAAATCTCATTCATTTGCCGGACCCACAATGAACAGCAGATAAAAAGGTAGGGTTTGGGGAGTTGGGGCCGGTCATGCCACTAGGCCGGTAAAGAAGTCCAATTTCTACAACAGTCCAAAAAGGACCTTAGCAGACGTAATGTGGATTTAATGCCTGAATGGGAGTATACCTGGGGGGGGGGGCAAAATGAGGCTGTTCAACTTCCAAAGGAGAACTCTGTCCCTCTCCCATGAAATTTTCCTTCATTCCTCCAGTTTCTAGCATTGCAGAGCAGGAGATGCTGAAAATGGTTTACACCTAAAACACTTCTGTTTGCTGTGTTCACCTTCACTGGGTCACTTTGCTCTCCCGCCTTTCTTTGGGGCCCTAAACAATGTTTTCTGAAAGCTCAACTGAAGTCCTAAGGCATTGCACTGGTACAAATTTGAGGCCTGGAGGAAAAATTCGTGTAAGAGGGCAGAGTTCTTACTTTGGGGGGAGGGAACAGTGCCCTCATCCCCCCACCCGCCACATCTACACCCCTGCTTCTCTCCTCTGCACTCTTTTTTGGTGTGAAACTGGAGACGGGTGTCTGCAGCTGGAGTGGTCTCTAAAAATACGCCACCCCTCGCCACCCCCACCTTGGCCACCCTCTTTGGTCCTCCCAGATTTCTCCTTTCCAGTAGGATAGAATTATCATGAGTGAGCTGATCTCCGACAGAGGTCAAATGGCAGGGTGGCAGCAGGTAAGGGGGCCCAGCGTCTTTCCAAGGGTCTTACGAAAGCCAGCATCTGCTCTCCTCGGTGGAGCCGCCGGAGAGCGCCCCTTTCTCCATGGGCTCCTGGCTCTGGTCTGTGGAACCCACGCAGACAATGGGACTACAGTCTCCCATCCAGACCCCGATATGAGAAATTGCTTCAACGGAGCTGGAGCCTCAATTCACCTGTCCCTCAGTTGTCAAAACAGGCTGTTCTCTCTCCACGTCTGCATAGTTCTAAACTTCTGCCTTCTCAGCTCTCCAAAGCAATTGGTAATCAGACAGAAGACTCACACATATCTAACAGCTGAAAGCCTTTTGATTCACCTGGAAGCTCTGGGACTGATCTGAACATATACTGGTCTTGGGTTCTTGTCCATCTGCAAAGAAAGCAGGCACCAATCATGGAAGTTTACTCTTTGGGAAACAGAAAGCAAAGGTAGCAGAGGGCGCCTCTGAGCATGTGCTGAATGGCACATCTTTCTGGGATCCTGGAAAATGTGAAGGATTGGTAACTGAGAGTGTCTCTGAGCGTGTGCTGAGTGCCCATGTCCTTTCAGAATCCTGGAAAAATGTGAAGCCAGCATCACACTGGCACACTGCTGAATATGAGTCAGCAGTGTCGTGCAGTAGCTAAAAAAGCCAATGCAATTCTAGGCTGCATGAATAGTACAGTACAGTACAGTAGCTAGGTTCTGTTTTGGTTAGGTCTGGGCACCACAATTCAAGAAGGAGATTGACAAGCTGAAATGTGTCCGAAGGAGGGTGACCAAAATGGTAAACGGCATGGAAACCATGAAGCCCTATGAAGAACAGCTTAGGGAGCTGGGTTTGTTTAGCCTGGAGAAGAGAAGGTTAAGAGGCGACATGATAGCCATGTTTAGATCTTTGAAGGGATGTCATATGGAGGATGGAGCAATCTTGTTTTCTCCTGCTTCAGAGATTAGGACATGGAGCAATAGCTTCAAACTTCAGGGAAAGAAATTCCACCTAAACATTAAGAAGAATGTCCTGATGGTAAGAACAGTTCGGCTGTGGAATCCACTGCTGCCCCAATTTTGGAGGTTTTTCAACAGGGACTGGATGGCCACCTATCAAAGCGAGTGCTTTGATTGCACCTTCCTCGTGGCAGAAGAGGGTTGGACTGGATGGCTTTTGCCATCTCTTCTGCAAAAAGAAGATCAAGCCACCCAGATAGTTTTTAGATATATAAAAACATTGAAAGTATAAAAATGATTTTTAAAAAGTAGATTCTACCCTTGTTTCAGCCAAAGAGTTTCTTGTTTCTCTTGGACCTGATCTGTATTTCAGGTTACTTAGAAAGCACCACTTGCACATAACCCAGTGAAAGAATTCTAGGCTGGTATTCCTTTTCTCTGGAGGATCAAGGAGGGGAAATCCAGGGAGGGACAAGGCTTGAACTCTTCACATGCACAGAGGTACTTTCTTCTTCATAGGGAAAGCCATCGAGGCTGGGATTGATGGCAGGGAGCACAATGACCCAGATAGCTTCCCATATTCCCTGACTGAGCATGTCTATCTATGTGCTCCTCTCATGGATGTGATCCCAAGCCCACAGACCCTGGTCTCCCTCCAAAGGAGACCCTGTTCTTGTCCTCCTCTCAGTTTGCTTAGGTTGCAAAAGCACCAGGGAATCTAATTGCTGAGGCTGGACTGAGATGCTGGGGTGTCCCTGGGGGAGAAAACTCACATGCGTCCCTTCTGAAATTTTGCAAGGGAGCAGAGAGGCTGGCAGGCAACAACTTCTCTTTTTAGTGTCAAGCATTACATCTGAATCAACCCCTTCCCATTTCACATTGACTTCCCCACCTTTATTCTCTCAATGCATTTATTTCTTACAACAACTGTTGTGTAGTGGGGAAAAGTCTGATTATTGTGCATTCTTGGAAGGTGTGTGAATATTAATCAGTGCACCACTGGATTCAGTGAGATTGGCCAGAAAAGTGGCATAGAGCAACCATCATTTAACTATGTAAGCGTAGATTTAGGCCGTATCACTTCACAATTACAGTGCTATTATTCCAACCTCCTGTGGAATTCTGGGGTTTGTAGTTTCCTGAGGCCCAAGAGCTCTCTGGCTGAGAATTCTAAATGGCACTCCCTAAATTGCAAACCCTACAGGATTCCACAGGACGTTGAAAGTGGAATAATAACACTATAATAATGTAGTGTGGAAATGGCCATAGACTTTTTGTTCAAAGTATCATAAATCCGTTAGTCTCCAAAATCTGACATGGCTTTCTTTGTCATTTTCCTGCAACCAGTTAACATAGCCACCCCTTTGGAAATGTCTTTCTGTGCCTCTGGACTTTGCCACCCCCAAATTTTGCCACCCGAGGCCACCGCTTCTGTAACCATTTTTGGTCATTTGCCACCTCCTTCCAGAAGCTCCCTCCGTCTCCTTGGTCCCCACTTTGCATCTTTCCCTTTTCCTGCAGGGCCTCAAGGTCATTTGAGCGGCCAGTCCTCGGGCCCCTGGACACGGTGATCATGCTAACCCGGGCGGTGGAGTGAAGGGAAGATCAGATTCCCATAAATCACCGTTGAGAGGCAGCTGCTGTGAGGCTCTCTCTCTTTCCCTCTCCCCTTCCCTCTTTCTGCCGTCCTTTTATCATGGGGGCTGGGAATGATGGAAACCCAATCCTAGGGGCGGCTGTTTCGGGTGCTCGGTCAGACTTCAGACCCAGCGGGGCCGGTGAAACGGGTTTGGTTTCCGGCCAGCTGGAAATTGCTGCCTATATAAAGCCCTGAGCTCCCAAGCATGGGGCAGGGAAGGGGGGGAGAAGGAGGGAAGGAGAGTGACCCCCTGCCCCTAACCCTTGCAAGCATTCTTCACTTGAAATTGAAGGGGGAAGGTCTCCTCTTTTCTTCTCCTCCCACCTCCCAAATTTTGCGGCACTCTTACGTGGCAGAACCTGGGGTACATGTTGACCCGAAACCTTGCATATCTTCCAACGTCGAAAACTCAGGACAGGTGTGGCTGAGCAACATCAGAGTGCGGCCAAGGGGGCAAAAGTTATGAATGAGGAAGAACACACAGGTTGGGAGAGGCTGCAGCCATTCGCTTTTGCCAGAGCCCCCTGGGAAGGGCAAGATTCTGCCCTCTCCTCTCTCCCCTCCTGAGTTAACTGACCACAAACAAATCTGGTCAAGAAGACCCCACAATTGCATCCCCTTAGGGGTGATGTTGAAAGCACACAACAATAACATATTCACATTGAGCACACAGGGCTGGCGCTATAACGGAGCAACAAGGTGAATCTTCATTCATTTCATTCTTGTAGGAAAGAGCAAATAGTTTATACAATTTTCTCCCTGCTAGGAAAAAGTCACAAGCTAGGACTTATTCTGTGCCCACCCCAAAACAAAAACAAACTAGATATTTTCTATGTGGGAAGGTTGTTGTGCACAAAGAAAATCAGATTTTCTGCTAAAACATCCTTCCTTCACTGAAAAGCTAGGATTTCTGGGCAGAAAGCAACACTGTTTCACAGAGAAATGCCAACTTCTGTACTGTAAAAATCCCGGGCCATGAACATGCTCTGCATTTTCCTTGTTGGGATTTCTGACACCCCTTTTTTCATCTGTTTTTTTAATCTCCGTGAATGTTATTTCCATCTACAGCGTGTGTCTGAGCAGATACAGACTTCTGACCAGCACTTCTAACTTCCTGTCTTCAGAGGTACACCCACAAGTGCAATAATTCCTATTCTTTAAACAAACCCTATTGTCTCCCCGTCTTTCCTCATGGGGTCGGATTTGCTTCATACCCAAGGCGAACGGATCCCTTCACAGCAGAGCAGGGGAGAAGGGAAAGGAGATCAACTCCCCCCTCCCCAAATCTGTCCAAGCTCCAGTTACCAGTATGATGTGTGAAAGGAGCACCTGGGAATGCAACTTTTTGAAAAATATGGGCAGCTGCTGGGGGCCCTCCGGGGGGCCTCCTCCATTTAGAAAAATCAGACAACATCTGTTCAACACCTGCCAGCCTTGGAATGGGGTGGAGTTGACCATCCTTTAGTTCGGAGCAGGTGGCATAGGCCAGTTTTAAGTCTGGACAAAGAGGAGGGGGGGACAGCAGGATAGGGGTAGGGCACTGCAGCCCCAAATAAGAACCTGATCCCTCAATGAAATTGTCCTCCAGGCTCCAGATTAGCACTGCAGAGAAGGAGGCACTGACAACCATAAATACCTAGAATTCGTCTCCTTGGTGCCTTCACATTCCTGGGGTTGCTTGGCCTGCTCCTTTTCTGGGGACGCCTCAACTCTATTTCTAAGGCCTCACTGAAGTTTGCTGTTCTGCAATGCTAGAAATTTGGGGCTGGAAGGAAAATTATATTTCTATAATTTTCAGAAGGAAAATTATATTTCAGAAGGAAAATTACAGTTCAGATTTTTCGTATTTTGGGGGAGCCACGGCCATTCTATTTCTTTCCTCCATGTATAAGCTGCAGATCAAATACAGTTTCCCTCCAGGCTCCAAATTTCTAGCCTTGCAGCGAGTAAAATATTGAAAACTGCCCACACCTAGGACTCTTATAGATTCTTAGAACTGGAAGGAACCTCAAGGCCCACCTGGTCAAGTGGGATAGTGGAATACACAATTAGGCACTATGCTCGGCAGGCTGAAACTTTTTTATTCAGCCAGGCTTTTAAAACAGGAAGTTTTTAAAGAACGGGCTAGGGAGAATCAGAGAGCATTTTCCTATATTTCCCAATGGTACAATACTAACTTTTAGTAAAGAGTAACTTGGCATATTAGCTCTCGGGACAGTGATGACTGAAATGAATAATCAGAGCAATTAGTAAAATAAAGACTTGCTTTTAGAAAGTAACATTCCGAGTTCTGGTGATGAGTAATCCTTTTTGTTACTTTCTTAATTACATCTAAAGCAGTGTTTCAGGTCAGACACTGTTCTCTCATCAGTCTGAAGATTCATCTTCTAAACGCAACACAAAAGTAACAAAATAATAACTATTTTAAAAAAACATTGTAATCACTAATGACAATAAAATGGTTTTTTAAAACTGATGGTGAGCAATAGGAACCAATTAATTACCAAAAAAATAAAAAAATAAAAAAATAAAAAAAATCTGTGAGCTTTGAAAAGGTCTAGTTCTTTATTTTCCTGATTTTTAAAGTTGGCACCTTCATTTGTGGGGCTGGATCGGGGCCCACTGATAAAAGAGAGCAGTTTCAGGGGTATAATTCTGACTAATGGAATAAACCTTTAGAGATGCGTTCCGGCTTGAATCGTGCTTTCTGCGGCCGAGGCCGGCGCACAATACAACAGTCTTTCCTCACACGGGGCTGGCGAAATGTGTGGCATGTATTGCCCCAGGGGGTGATAAACAAACGCCAGCTTAGAAGGTCTTAAAGAGGGATTATGGAAGACAGCTGGCCCTGGCCATAGCATCTCAGTGGAACCTCCAGGATCAGAGGCAGTTCACCTCTTAGAAAAAGGATAAAACAACAACAACGAGGATCCTTGCCTTCATTTCCAGCCTGAGGCCACCTTGCAGGGAGTTAGCTGGCCACTTTCAAAAATAGGAGTCCTTTGGTCTAATCGAGCTTTGCAGGGCTTTCTCACCCTCCAACAGAAAGCAAACGCTTGGACCCCGGTTGGGACAGGGCAGGGGACCTAAGACACCCCTACCCCAAGACTAAGACCATTTCCGCTCTACACTGTTACAGTGCTATTATTCCACTTTCAACCTCCTATGGAATCCTGGGGTTTGCAGTGGAGGGAGGGGACTTTAGTATTCTCAGCTAGGGAGTTCTTTGGCCTCAGGAAACTACAAACCCCAGGATTTCACAGGAGGTTGAAAGTGGAATAACGGTGTAGTGTGGAAAGGCCCTAAGCTAGGCAGATCAGAGCCCCTTCCAAAATGATGTGTCAAAACTGGACCACTAAAACGCCTACGTAGCTGAGCCATCAGAAGCCTGCTAAAAGATGCAGCATGAAGGAATATTACAACAGCCATCATCAGTGAGCCCTCCCAGGAATAGTGAAGGCTGCCTGCCGTCCATCTTGTGCGCTCCTACTTGAGAGTACATGCCATTGAACACATTTCAGGGCATTTCTAAGGACAGAATCCTTGTATCTAGGGGTATTTAAATGATTATAGATGGGAAAAGTAATTGCCCTTCCCTGCAACTGATTGGGCGGAGACAGATGTGACTAATCTTCTGTTTTCCCACTTTTTCAGCTACTTTTAAAATGTCCCGGTTTCTCTCTCGTCCTCCCACTTTCCTCCTTAGCTTGCTTCATTACGTTACATTACAAATAGTTCAGCTACCTGTACTAGTCACCCGTGGAGGTGCAAAGAAGTTATAACTAAGTGTGAAGTTGCTTTATATGTTTAACATTTTCTAGTGACTCTTGAAAGTTCCTCTTTCAGGACATTTTGGACAGGATTTTGGGTAGGTGAATTATGCCATTCTCTTATTTATCTCAATATTGTTTCTGTCTCAAAATTAACAATATAGGAAAGTAATGGGAAGGGCACAGTTACCTTATTATAACGTGGAACAGCAAGAGGCGATATTCCAAACACTTGGAAAAAGCGACAGAACAAATGAACTTTCCAAATATTGGAGCAAGCATGGGAATGAATTGCTTTTAAGAAGCAGCATTCCAAGCACTAGAACAAACCGAATGAATTAGTTATAAGAAAAAAAAAAACTTTCCAAGCTCTGGGAGGAGCACCCATCACATGTTCAGAGGCACTCACGTCATTTACAGCTTCACACCTTATTCCTGGGCTGTACCTACGCACTAAAAACAGGCTCTGGGTCTGAGCCTGGCCTGGAAATTGAAAAAACCGGGAGGCTCGCAAGAATCACTTGAGCTCCACCGGGGACCTGGGCAAGCAAACTGCTTGGCTGGCAGCCCGGATCTGATGGGAACGACCCCAGCCCAAGCCTCACGCCAGCGCCGGGGCGGCAGCGCCCAATCACAGGCCGGCTGCTGGTCGGGGGCCGGCCAATGGGAGCCAAGCAGAGGGTATATAACCCCAGGTGGCCGAGCCGGACTCTCGGGTCACCTGTTGTGCCGGAGTGCGAGAAGGCAGCACTAAAGCCCCTGGGGAATTTGCAGGCTTTGATTCTTCGTGTCAGGTAAAGAGCCTTCACTGGTTCCAGATCTGTGTTGGAAAGGCGGGTGGACAGAGGTGGGGAGGGCAAGAAATGGACAGAGACAGGTGCGTGAGTTTTTGCTGTGGACGGCGTCCATGATTATAAAAAAGAGAGAGAGGGCTCCCTCTCTCTTTTTCCTTTAATGACATCCACATTTTTAAAAGACCAGGAAAGAACCAAGTTGGGGAGGAGGGCTCTAGAATTTGGAGTAAAGGCAGGGGAGCCCCCAAACCCTATCTATATCACCAAATTGACCCCCCCCCCACTGCTGTGGAATAACCATGCAGAGGTTGCCACTGCACTTAGAGGAGGTGCCAGTTTCAAGGTGGCCTTGGATGGCATCGCTGACCTTAGGTCTCCCTCAGTGACCTTGCATGTGTGTCTCCCTGGGGGTTTCTCCTTGCTTCTGGCATTTTGGGGAAGGTGGGGGAACGGAGGCTGGGGGGCTTGGCTTGCATGTCCAGTAGTGGCCTACCCCCTTGAGGCCTCAGCGGAGCCCTTTCCCGCTCCCAGAATGACTGGGAGATTGGGTTTCCTGTTCCTCATCCCCTGGCTCCAGGGACCGCTGACACTTTGCAAAAAGTAGCTCTTGGAATGTGGCCTCTGCTCGCGAGCCAAGTCCTCCTCTACGCCAGCAGGCTCTATCGGGGTCCTTTTCTGGACAAAACTGGCAGCTATAAATAAAACTTTTTTTCCCCCCCGAGGGAGTTGGTGGCTAAAAATATCCCCAGCTTTCCACTGGGGCAACTAGATAGCAGGGGATGGAGTCTCTGTAGCCCGCCCACCCCTTTGGCAGACTGGCGGGGTCTGCGCAGTGGCCAGCGCCCTCTCAGCTGGTTGACCTCTCCAGAGGTTTGACATTGGCCCTCAAGCCACATTAGCCAGAAAGGTCAATGCCTCATCTCTTCTTTCCAAGTTTCCAAAGAAAGATCTTCAAGCGAGCTCTTGGTGTCCCTCTTTTTTCTTTCCTTCTTGGAAACCTTGATTCCTTCATCTAAGATCTTCAGGCGTGTGTGGTTATTGCTTTGTTGTTCTTACACACTTTCGAGTCAACCCCCAACTAACGGCAACCCTTTCCCTGGGCTTTCTTGGCAAGAAGATGTTTGCCATTGCCTTTTTCTGAGAAAGTGAGACTTGGACATCACTGCCCAGGGAGTTTCCATGGCCAAGTGAAGATTTGAACCCTGGGCTCCTGGAGGATTAGCCCAACACTCAAACCATGACACCTCTTAACAATGAAGGGAAGAGTTTGGCAAGATTTATTCAGAGGAGGTTTGCCATGTCTGTCCTCAGGGGCTGAGAGAGTGTGACTTGCCCAAGGTCACCCAAACCTTGGTCTCCTGAAGCCCTGGTCCAGTGCTCAAACCACTGTACCACATGGTGCCACAGCTCAGCTGAAAGCGGTGTTCATAGGACTGGACCCTTTTTGCAAAAAAGAGTTTTATGTGTGCGTATACGTGAGTCCCTCCTAACCTACTGAGGGCCCCAAATCCATCTCTGTACTTCACCTGGGAAGGCACAGGCAGACTGGTATTTCAGTCTGTCCCAACACGTTTATACAAGGCATTTCTGCAAGAGGGGGAAATAGCCCTGTAGAATAAAACTCTGGCCTTTGTAAGGGTCCACAGTACAGGCAGTGCTTCCAGGTTCGTGAGCATAGAACCCTCCTTTCAGTTAAGCCCCAGCATCTAAGATGACATAAATTCAAGTACCAAAAACTCTTAACATCCTTAGAAAGCACATGATGCCATACTCTCCAGCTGCCCCGCTTTGGCAGGGAGAGTCTCAATTCGTCCTCTGCCATTCCACTTTTTCAACAGCTTTCAAAATGTCCCAGTTTCTCTCTCTTCCTCCCACTTTCCTCCTTTGTGGCACAGTGGTTATGAGTGTCAGACTAGGACTTACGGGGAAACATAGGAGGAAAAGCTGGAGAAGCGAGGCTTGTTCGGCTTGGTGAAGAGAAGATCGAGGGGTGACACAATTGCACTCTTTAAATACCTCAAGGGAATCTCCATAGGGAGGAGCAGGCAGGCCTGTTCCCTGCTGCCCCAGAGGGCAGGAACAGGTCTAAGGGTTTGAAGTTACAGGAGAGAAGGTTTCTCTTGAACATTAGAAGGAACTTCTTGACAGTAAGAGCAGTTTGGCAAAGGACCTAGAGAGGTGGTCTCCATCTCTGGACATCTTCAATGGAGACTGAGGATGCTTTAGCTGGAGTTTCTATATTAATCAGGAACTGGATTCAGTGGGTTCCAACTCCCTTCCAACTCTATGATTCTATGACTCTGGGACACCAGGGTTTGAATCCCCACTCAGCATGGAAACCCACTGAATGAGCTGGGCAAAGCACACTCTCTCAGCCTCAGTGGAATTCAAAGACAAACCTCCTCTGAACAAATTGTGCTTGGCAAACCCCACGACGGGGTGGCCATAAGTTGGAAAAGACTTAAGAGATACATAGGATCATAAGAAGAAGCAGAATGCTAGCCAGTGACTGTTTTTTGGATCTGACTGGGCGGTTGCTGCTCCAAATGCATTGTGTCCTTCAGCTCAGACCCTTTGCTTTTGCTCTGCCTTGTCCTAGGACTTGTCCCATCCACCGCCAACATGCCTTTCGGAAACACCCACAACAAGTACAAGCTCAACTTCAAGCCAGAGGAGGAATACCCCGACCTCAGCAAGCACAACAACCACATGGCCAAGGCCCTCACCTTGGACATCTACAAGAAGCTGAGAGACAAGGAGACCCCCAGCGGTTTCACCCTCGATGATTGCGTCCAGACAGGAGTGGACAACCCAGGTGCGTAATTTCTACCCTATTCCTTCTCCACCTCTGGAGCCTCCACCTAGAAAGGGGACACAAAAAGACCTGGAGAAGGTTTACTTCCTTGGACTGCAGCTCCCCAAATCCCCCAGCCATCATGACTATTCATCCCAGTTTGGAAGTAACCCCTCCAAACTCTCAAGACAAGGTCGTTAGATCTGTTTTCTCCTGCTCCTTCTATGCGTAATATCACAGGGCCCTTTCACACTACCCAATTGTAGGACTATGTTTCCACTCTCATTTCCCTGGCAAGATCCTATAGAATCCTGGGATCTGCAGTTTTGGGAAGTTCTCAACTGGAGAGCTCTAGTGCCCCACCAAACTACAAACCCCATGATTCCATAGGATGTTGCCATGGCAGTTAAAGTGGAATCACAGCACTATAATTATGTAGTGTGAATGAGGCCAAAGCAGAATTCCAGCTGGCGTCCTGTTAGACGGTTGTGGTTTCATCGGTTAGACTTAAGACCTCATAATTGTTTCATATTTACATTTGCAATCATGACATCGTTGCCACAAGTGCTCCTAAAACTCAGCTTAAAAGCGAGGAGGCCATACTGGGAAAAGACATTCTGTGGTGTTGGTGAGCAGGGCGGTGAAGGGCGATGGCTGCTTCCCCTTCCAAGGAAGGTGGCTAGTCCACTGACTGTGTCAACCACAGTGTAACTGGCCAAGATCCTACATCACATGAGCAGAGCTTAATGCTCCCATGCACCGTTCTGCACCCCTCTCCTTTCTGGTGGGTGTCGGGCTCCGGGATGCACATGTGATGTCGTGGCTACTTTCCAACCACTGAGGGAGGGATAGGAGAGGTGACTCGGACAACAAAGCAGCAGCTCTTCTTGGCTGAAAGGGGAAGAGAAATGAGGGCGCTCTCTGTCAGGAAATGGAAACTTCAAATTTGCAAAGCTTTCCCAAAAATCCACATGAGATTTCTTTGTGCAGAAAAACAGAATGTTCTGAGCAGAAGGCAGGAAAGTTATTTTGTCTGCAAAATCATCATCATCATCATCATCATCATCATCATCATCCTGTTTTCTGTACAGAAAACATGTTTCCTGTGAAGTGCCCAGAAATGTTAATTTTCTGCATGGAAATGCTGATTTTTCTGGTGCAGGAAACTTGTGTTCTGTATAGAACATGCCATTTCTCCTACAGAAACAAAATCCATCTGCATTTTTTTCCTGAAGATCTAGTCCCAAACTGTGAAGATTACTTGATCATCTAGGGTTCTCCTGGTCAAGGTTTCCTGACACTCAAGAAATCTGGGGGGGTTTTGACCATTTTCTGAATGTTTTCAGATATTCTTTCCATCTCTATCCTCTTCCCTGGCTGACGGTAGCCACATAGAATTGTACCAAAAAGTTCCTCCCCCGCCCCCAAAGGATAATTCCCTGAATCCCCTAGCCAACATCATCCCGGGAGTCATAACCCCCAAAGTAGCTTTTTCGACCTCTGGGAGAATGACCTGTAATTCAACCAGCCATACTTAATCTTGTCCCTGCATCTTCTGGGATTTTATTTGAGTCAGATGCAGTGCAGTCCAGTAGACAGCAAGAGCTGGAACAAACTGACTTTGGACCCCCAGCAGCTGGGGAAAACGTTTCCCCCATCACTCTGATTTAACACTGTCTCCCACCCACCCACTTTCTTTGTATGCAGGTCACCCTTACATCATGACCGTGGGCTGCGTGGCTGGGGACGAGGAATCGTATGTCGTCTTCAGGGATCTCTTTGACCCCGTCATCCAGGACCGTCACGGGGGCTACAAACCCACCGACAAGCACAAGACAGACCTGAACCATGAGAACTTGAAGGTGAGGGGTTGGAAGGAGGGAGCAGCACCTAGGAAGCAGGCTGATGTTGCATGCGTGAGCGCGTGGGATGCTGAGCTGCAGAGAAGGGTTGCATAACTTTAGCATAACATTGGTGACTTTGACCAAGTCATGCTCTCTCAGCCTCAGGAGGAAGGCAATAGTGGAAAACCTCATCTGAAGAAATCTTGCCAAAAAAACTTAGGAGAGAATCACCATATGTTGGAGGTTACCTTGAGGCTCACAACCACACCTGGACGCATGGTGTGGGTCTCAGCACAGGTGGAGAACTGCACTGCGGGTCTTTCTCACCCCACGGATCACACCACTACCTCTGAAAAGTTTGTGTAGAAATGTTATTTTCTGTGCAGGAAGAGCCTGTGTGGAAAATAATGTTTTCTACACAAAGCACCCACCTGTCAATTTTGTACAGAATAAGTCCCCAGTGACAGCATTTTCTGTGCAGGAAAATTATAAAAAGGAGAAAGAAGAGGATGGAAAGAGGAGGATAAAATACGTAGAAATACAGGGGGGGAAATAGAGTAAAAGCAAGAAAAAAAAATGAAAGATGACTTCCAATGTTCTTCTCAGTGGTTATAATCAAATCTCTCTCATTAAAGTTACATACCATGCTTCTTCTGAATATCAAATCCTTAATCTTTATCAAAACCCAAAGCTATCAAATCACATTCTTTTATTTTTTTCCCCAAAAGCCCATAAAGGGTTTCCAATCTTTTAAAAACATCCTTAATGACGTTTCTTTAATCAGATAAGCTAATTTGTCCATTTCTGCCGAATCCATCCATTTCAACAGCCACTCCTCCTTAGAGGGTTATGATGGATGGATGCACCATCATTTTGGTGCATATGCAAAGAATCTCATCAGTCCTGGATTCATCTCAGTGAGTTTTCTCCATATGAAAAAAAAAAAGTTTTTTAAACAATTCTTGAATATTTTGGAATATTCCTTTTCCATCCCTACCCCACACCCGCCCCAGCAAAAGGCATCTTCGGATAAGAAGGGATTCCTCTGTGCCTAAGAGAAAAGCGGTGTGGCTAACAACCGTCTCCCCCTCCCCTTCTTTCTCTGCAGGGTGGAGACGACCTGGACCCCAACTATGTGATCAGCAGCCGCGTGCGGACGGGCCGCAGCATCAAGGGATACACCCTGCCCCCCCACTGCAGCCGTGGGGAGCGCCGTGCTGTGGAGAAGCTCGCCATCACCGGTAAGGTGGGCGAGCCGGACAAATGACGCAGGGGCCCTTGGCAAACTAGCTGGCCAATGGTGGCCTCTTCCAGAAACAAAACGACTGGGACTCTATATGTATCTTTCAGAGGGAACGGGAGGGCTCGTACTGCCCGTCGAGGGTGGCCCAACTGTTTGGGAAGACGGGCCACTATTCCCTCCAAAACCTCTACCCTCTCCCAGGTGCAGGTTGAGCATTCCTCATCAGGAAATCCAAAATGCTCCAAAATCCAAAAGTCCTATCTGTGCTTACTTGGAAGTAAGCTCCAGTGAACACACAGAGAGCGCTTCTAAGACATGCTCTGCTTATAAGAGTTTTCGTATTTAAAGATTCTTCGGTGAGACAGGTTGAGTCTTCCTTAACTGAAATGCTTGGGACCAGGAGTGTTATGGGCTTTGCATTCCTTTCAGATTTTGGAACATCGGTTGTGTGTGTGTCTATGTATACATACATACGCACATGCATACGTACATAGATACACATACGTGCTTGGAGATAGGACCCAAGTCTAAGCATGAAACTCATTTATGTTTCATGTACGCCTTACACGCCAAAGCCTGAAGATACTTTAATGCAATATTTTTAACAATTTTGTACATGAGGCAATGTTTGTGTACACTGAACCATCAGAAAGTGAAGGCATTGCTATCTCAGTGGACAATATTGTTTTGGATTTCCGGATAAGGGACGCACAACTAATACTGGATGGAAGAAGTTGTCGTCCTGCAGGTACCTGCAAGGAGGGAAAATTAATACCAGCCTGCCCGCCAACGTTGAGCTCCTCACTCCTTAAAATCAGTTTGGGGGGCCCTGCAGAGGGATCACCCCTAAGCCGGCAGACCCTGAGCCTGTCCTCTGTTTTGTGTGTGTCCCCTCTTCCTTTGGCCGGCAGCTTTGAACAGCCTGACGGGAGAGTTCAAGGGCAAATACTACCCCCTGAAGAACATGACTGATGCAGAACAGCAGCAGCTGATTGACGACCACTTCCTCTTTGACAAGCCCGTCTCCCCGCTGCTGCTTGCCTCCGGGATGGCCCGCGACTGGCCTGACGCCAGAGGCATTTGGTAAGCAAAGGAGGCAAGGGGCCACCACAGCTCAGGCCTTGTGCTGTAGCCCTGGGATGGAGAAAGTGAGGCCTGTTGCCTCCACCGTCCCCTCTCCAAGACAGATGCGTAGTTATGGGGTAGCACTGCTCCCCCCTATTAGGATTCTGCCCTTCCCCATGAAGTTTTCCTTCTGCCCTCCAGTTTCTAGCCTTGCATACCCTCCGATATTTTGCAGATGAAAAGCAGGACATGGCTGGCCAGTGAACATTAAGAGGGCAAGAGTTATTAAATGAGGAGGAGCACACAAGCTAGGAGAGGCTGCAGCAATTTGCTTTTGCCTGTGCCTCGTTGGAAGGGCAAGATTCTGCCCTTTTCTCTCATCTCCCCCAGAGCAGTTAATGGAGGGCAAACTACTTTTGCATTTCATGTTGCAGCAGTTGAAAAAAATGAGGACCAAGGAGGAACGTGGGAAGAGGAGAGAGAAACCGGGACATTTTAAAATCAGCTGAAAAAGTGGGATGGCAGAGGGTCAATTGGGAGTGTCCCTGCACTTATCAGGACAAGTGGATGGCATGCATAGTTCCAGGATATCATTTGGCTCCTCACTGTATATCTTCTAAAATGGAGGAATATCACAGAACTCAGAAATATGGGAACAACAACTTCCAAAATCCCCTAGCAATCCTGGCCATTGTGGATGGGGGATGCTGGGAATTGTTGTTTCCCTGATGTAACTTTCTCAAGCTCTGCACTGTACTAGAAGGTAGGGGCAGTCCAGTAGAATTGATCACCAGGAAATTATCCATCTCAGGTATAAAGTTATATATTGAATGTTCTGGCCAAGAAAACCTCATGATAAGTTTGACTTAGGGCCACCATAACTCAGAAATGACTTGACTGCACACAACAACAACAACAAATTTGTGGTACCTCAGTGTACATTAGTGCTATCCAGTGAAACCCAGTCTACTTGGAAGGGAACCCCCAAGAGATGCTGAGTGATGTATTACCAGGGCATGAGTGGGCCTGAAGGACTTACTTGGTGGTCCATCTCAACTTCTAGGCACAACGACAACAAGACCTTCCTGGTGTGGGTGAATGAAGAGGACCATCTCCGTGTCATCTCCATGCAGAAGGGTGGCAACATGAAGGAGGTCTTCCGGCGCTTCTGCGTTGGCCTTCAAAAGGTGGGCAGTCAAAGAGTTTTGAGATGGGAGGCTGGGGTCTCTCAAAACTCAAATGTTCAAGGTAGCTGCGGACCTTGGGCAGAGACAGAGGTGGGTGGTTTGGAACCAGACTCATACCTGAAGTCAGTCAGCCCGTATGAACATGTCTGGGAGGCCAGCAGCTCACCAGGACTTGGACAATCAAGGTTCAAGTCTTCACTGAGCCATGAAATTCACCAGGTGGCCTTGGGTGAATCTCCCTGCCTTGCTCTGACCTTCCTCACAGGTTTGCTCTGAGGATAAAACCAGAGGAGTACAGCCATGTACACTACCTCAGGATACAAATATAACTAATAAATAATTATCTGGTTTTCTGAGCATCTTTGAGGACACCAGAGTTTGGAAGTAGTTACATGCGTAGAGCCACCTTGGCTCATGCCACATCATTTGTGCTACCACGTAATTGCCATAATTGCTTGTTTAAATATTTCTAGCCTACCCTCTCTCTAAAGATCTCAAGATGGCATACAGTAAAGCCTCATTTAAAGCAGCGTACAAAAGAAAAAATGATTTTCAAGGGCTAAGCATGAATTAAATGGTTCAATAAGCTAAGAAGGTAGCTCAATGCTGGTTAAAATATATTAAGACGATTTAAAACCATGCACATGGGAGTGACTGTAAAAAACCAATTAAAACTCAGAGGCTTACATAAACAGCTGTAGTTTCACGGGGCATCAGAACAATAGCAATACCTGTGCCATTTGGGTTTTGAGGAGAAGGTAGTCCATAACTGGGATGCCACAGCAAAGAAAGCTCTCAAAGTTGGTCTGAGTGGGGAGCAATGTTGGATTTTGGAGCGGTAATTAGGAATCCCAGCGTGATGGATCCATGACTGGCAGCCTTATCACATTGCATTGTTACAGTGCTATGATTCCACTTTAACTGCCCTGGCAACATCCCTGTGCAATTGTGGTTTAATGAGGCCCAAGAGCTCCCTAGCAAAGAACTCTGAACGCCCTCCCTTGAACTGTAAAGCCTAGGATTCCATAGGGTGCTGCCATGGCAGTTAAAGTGGAATAATAGCGCTATAACAGTGTAGTGTAGTATGCTGTTTCAGGGGCTCTGTAAAATGTCAGCTACAAAAGGATTGCAAAAACATTATCCTAGCTTCAGAAGGGATCTCAGATTTCAGGCTTTGTAGTTAACCAAGTTCTTTTTGCCATCCCTGCCACACCCTCTTCCTCCGGAAGATTGAGGAGATCTTCAAGCAAGCCGGCCACCCTTTCAGCTGGAACGAGCACTTGGGCTACATCCTGACCTGCCCTTCCAACCTGGGCACCGGCCTCCGTGGGGGCGTCCATGTCAAACTGCCCCACCTCAGCAAACATGCCAAGTTTGAGGAGATCCTGAAGCGTCTCCGTCTGCAGAAGCGTGGCACAGGTAAGGGAAACAGGAAAAGGTTCTCTGTGTGTGTGTGTCTGTGTGTGAACACACCACAGTTGCATACCCTCCCACTGCCTTGATCTGGCAGGGATAATATGCTTTAACTCCCCAGTCTGGCAGGAACAGTCCCTGTTAATCCTCTGTCATCCCACCTTTCCAGCTGCTTTTACAACATCCCTGTTTCTCTCTCCTTCCATTTCCGCCCTTTGTTCTCACCTTACTTCAACTGCTGCAAACTGAGTTCAGAGTCTAAAAGGAGTTTGCACTCCATTAACTCAGCAGAAGAGGAGAGGACAGAATCTTGTCCTTCTCAGAAAATTCAGGCAAAAGCAAACTTCTGCAGCCTCTCCTACCTGGCGTGTTCGTCCTCTTTAATAAATTTTGGCACCTGGAGCATGCTTTGATGCCGCTTGGCCGCACACGCGTCCTGGTTTTCAGCTGTGAAACGTTACAGGATATGTCACTGCAGGCTGAATTATCCCTACTTTGGTGAGTGTGGGGGATTTTGAAGGAGATCTGTGGGTGAGTTCCCTCCTTTCCAAAGAAAGAATTCCATGCTACTGGAACCATCGCATCACTCAGGCACTTGCTTTCCAAGACGGGTGGCAGAACTGTTGCCTGCCTAAGACTTTGGCCATTTCTGCCCTACAATGTTATAGTGCTATTATCCCACCTTCAACCTCCTGTGGATTCTAGGGCTTGTAGTTTGTAGCTCTCTGGCTGAGAATTCTAAAGCCCCTCCCTAAACTGCAAACTCCAGGATTTCATAGGAGGTAGAAAGTGGAATAATAGCACTCTAACAGTGTGGTGCGGAAAGGGCCTTTGAACTCAGTTTGCAGAAGCTGAAGGAAGATGAGAATAAAGGGGGAAGGTGGGAGGAAGGGAAACTCGAATCTCCCAGCTTCCAACAGCAGAAGAGGACGGGCATTACCTTTCTCAGGTGGACTTTCAAGGCTGCTGCTCTGGGGCTGATCTCCACCCACCAGTCGGGAAGAGACTCCTACACAACTGGATCTTGGATGATGGGACAAATGATCTAAAGGTGACTCTCCTTTCTGCGTCCCTCCTTCTCCCCCAATAGGCGGTGTGGACACAGAGGCCGTGGGTGCCGTTTTCGACATCTCCAACGCCGACCGCCTGGGTTCCTCCGAGGTGGAGCAGGTCCAGCTGGTGGTTGACGGTGTGAAGCTCATGGTCGAGATGGAGAAGAAGCTGGAGAAAGGCCAAGCCATCGACGACATGATCCCAGCACAGAAGTGAGCGGCTCCCATCCGCCGCCCGGCCCACCCAGCACGGTGCAGACCAGGGCTTGGACTCTGGGGGTGCGCGTGACCCCGACGCTCCCGGCAGCAACCCCCTTGGCCTCCTCCTCTCTCTCTCACCAAGGAGAGGCGAGGGCCTCGGGAAGGGATTGCCCCTCGGTCAGCTCTAAAACGCCCGTCCCCTGAGCCATCACGGACGGAGTCAATAAAGCTAAGGGTAGGCCGCAAAGCCTTGCCTTCCCCTCACAGACTTCTCCCTTGCCTGGTCGTCTTTTTTCCTTCTTCATTCCGGTGGGGTGGATTCCAAAAATGCATGACTTAGAAGCAATAGGAAGCTGTGCACTCGATAAGAAAAACTGGACTGAAAATGGGAAAGGGATCTTCTACTTTTAATGGTGATGGGACTTCCAGGTGTTGCTTGTTCTCTGGTTGTGTGACAAGCCACACCTGCTGAAGTGCCTCTTCTACACAACCATTAAAGGGTACAGGAATCCTCTTCAATTTTCTGTCCGGCAACCCTACAGCCCTCAGTTTTCCAGGGCAATTTTTTATCCAGGTCTCCATTCTTGTGCTGTGGCTGCTGAGAAGGAATCCACAACTGTCCCAGAAGCCTGAAGGATGTGGTCTGGGGGAAGGCAGGCGTGTGGGAAAGGGGCCTACAAGAGACATCAGGACTCATCCTGCCTCCTGTGGAAACACACACTTATCAGCTGGGATCTTGCATTGAGGATGCAAAGAGTTAACACTCTGCCTTCTCAGCTCTATGCCTTGCAAGGCCAGCAGCTGACAGGTCTTGAAGGGGTGATGCTACAGCTCTTAAATGCCAAAAGGAAGGGGAAGGGGAGAGGGAGGGAAGCAGTGAAGATTGCCTCCTGTCCCTGATGCAATTCTTTAGGGAGGAGGGAGGATGAAGAAGTCCTTCCTCTTCCTCTCTCTGTTGTGGGGAAAGGAAGCAATCCTCCTTGCTCAGTCATCTTGCCCTCTTAGCCGTAACGGCGCACGCAGGAGAGAGGTGTAGGACAGAGCGCAAGGGGAGAGTGAGCCGCCCATTCAGAACAAGGCACACGTTACACACCTGAATGTCATTAAAAGGAACTCAGCTGATACACACTTCTTCAGAGAGTCAAAGAAGTCTCTCACTTGGGACCCTGCACCCAAATGGAGAAGCCAAGTTTCTTAGTACGGCAGCTATTCCACAGCTCAGGCAATGTCAGGGACCCAAGCATCCAGGACAAAAGTCTTGCATCACACATCATACCCTTTAGCTTGTGGAATTCTGCCGCCACAAGATGTGTTGCTGGCAGAGGTTGTGAGAGCTTTAAGACAAGAGCAGACAGACAAATGGAGAAGGAAAAGTCCCCAGGGCTGTGTCCTGGTGGCTACCACAGGGAGCTTCCATGTTTTGAGAGGCTGTCCCCCAACACAGCAGCTGTGGTGTCAGTCGTTGACACAAGACAGGGAGTCCACTGCCTTCCTATCCTGTTTTTGGGTTTCTCAGAAGCCACAGGTTGACACTATGTGAAAGAAGACAGTGGCCCAGATTGGGACTGGGGAACCTGTGGTTCTCCAGGTGTGGTTGGACAACTCTTAACTCCCACCAGCCTGGCCAGGAATGATGGGTATTGTGGATAAACAGCTTAGAGGGACACATCTTCCCAGCCCCTGGACTTCATGGGCAACCTGGTGACCCTTTAAACAGATGCCATCCTTCAATTTAATCTGATTAGATAAGTGTTGCCATTCATCAGGGTTGGAAACTGCAACTCCCATCATTCTTATTAACTCAGGCTGCTGGGAGACGTAGTTCAACCAAGGGCTCATGACAGCACCTCATGACACAGGGATGGATGAATAAATTGCTGTGTGCCTTCAGGTCGTTTCCAACTTACGGCAACCCTAAGGCAACTCTACCATAGGATTTTTTTAGCCAAATTTGCTCAGTGGGAGTTTGCCTTTGCCGTCCCTCAAGGCTGAGAGTGTGTGGCTTGCCCAAGGTCGCCCAGTGGGTTTCCACAGCTGAGTGGGGATTTGAACTGTGGTCTCTAGTTGCAGTCCAACATTCAAATCACTACCCGACATTGGCTCTCAAGGATATATTGTAAATACTTTTAAAAAAATAGTGGCCAACAAATAAGCCTCAATTCTGCAAAAATTTAACATCCTCCCGCCCCAAAATTCTTATTCTCCGGCCGCAAAGGACGACACGCGAATCTAGGGGTCATATTTAGCCTTCCTAACCAGAGGCCAAAATCTTGGCAGTTTCCAGCACTCAAGAATGTGAGAATCGATGACAGCACTTCTGAACATGTGCAGAGAGTTCTTCCCTTCTCACGTACACCTTTCAGACTTGCTCAAGGACAAAACTCCCAAGAAAACTCTGGTAATTCCCTCTGTGTATTTTTAAATAACCATTCCTCACTCAAAAGCGGACACGCGTATGCAGAGGGTGGGAAAAGAAGGACGAAGCTGGATGCCGGAGGAGGTTTCTACGTTTATTAAGGGTTCAGTACAGACCGTTGCTCTGGGGCCGGAATAACTTACAATCGTCCCAAGGCTACAGGGCTGGCTCATTAATATCTCTACCCAATGATACAGGGGGGCTAACTGGACTATTATTTACAGGGGGAGTCTGTACAGGTGGGAGGGGGGCAGGATCTGAGGGGCGGTGGGGGTAGGAACCGGGGTGGCAATGGCGGCGGCGGAAGGAGGGGAACCAGTGTACAGAACGGGAGAAGGAAAATGGAGCTGGAGGGAAGGAAAGGAACCCACTGAAATTTTCCCCATCAAGAGCTGCCAAATTCAGTGTCTTCCATAATGACCCAGGCAAGGACCCCATGAGCTCCACTTGCCCCCGTGCGCCCTCCTCCCAGGATTGGGATGGGCTCCCCCCGGCCCTTCCCTCCTGCTCCAGCTCACTCAGCTGCCCGTTCCACCATCTGAGACCAGACCCCCCCGATACACATCCTCAGCATCCCCCCCCCGCAACCCCGTGGCCGGCCCAAAGTGGCAAAGGCAGCGTCCGAGGCGGAGTCTCACCAGGGTGCTCCTTCCATGGGCAAAGTCCATCCCATGAGATGTCGTGTGGTCACCGCACCCATTTCCTTCCTCCCTTCACCGAGGACTGGGTCCGGCGAGGCGTCCAGCTGGGGGGTCGATCGGTCTGAGTGAGCCCTTGAACCATCCCCTGGGAAGGCCAGCCTCTGCCAGAGAGCGGTCTCAGCACTGGGGTTCGTTTGTTGTTGTTGTTTCGTCCTTTTGAAGTCCAGCAACGTGGGGAGGGGGCCTGGCGTGACCGCGGTAAGGGGCCGACTGCCTCTCAAAAATTTGGTGCGCTGTAGGGGTGCGGAACAGCTGAGGTTGACGTTCACCCCCCTTTCTGCAGTGGTCAGGCCGAAGCCGGCCGAGAGCAGCAGTAACGTCAAGTGGCTTTAGCGTTCCGTCATGGCCAATATGGCCGCCAGGGGCCGAGAACCACCGGAACCGCGCAGCCACCCCTCTCTTGGAGAGCAGCCCCGGGTCCCGCGCCAGGCGTCTCCTTCTGGCTTTGCCCCGACCTCAAGACCTCTCCCACTTTGCGGCACCTCATCGGACGAGCCCGAAGAAACGCCCTTTTAGAAATACCGCTTGGGCCTGAAGGAAGTGAGGTGCCCATTGCCCTACTCCAAACATTTGGGATATTTACTGTACTCCTCCCGGCTGCTGGCTTTTAGGCATTTTAGACGGGGCAGACACTGCTAAATCTGGGGGGTTTGGACTCCTAGCTCTCTCTGCTCAACTCTTACCATTACTATTATTATTTATACACGCAGAGCCCAAATCGGTTTGGATGACAATCCGCCTGCCATCCATCAAACCCAAACGCCAGAAACACAGCCGGGATTAAAAACCACCTCTGGCTCGAACACCTAAAGCAGGCTCACAACGTCTGGATTCAAGATGTAGGAACACGTGCCAACGAAGGAATCGGTGACCCCCAAGGTCATTTGGGGTGGGATGAGGTTCGGGGACTGGGAAGCACAACGACCAGGGACCCAAGCGCTGGAGTGGGGGTGTGGGGGAGGCACCAGTAAGCCAGAAGTGTGGGTATATGGTGGGCGGGCACAACGCCGGTCTTGGTCCACAGCTCTTCTTCCCTTGCCACGCTGGCTCCGGCTCACATGCCCCTGCCGTTGCAAGGCAGACCCTCCTCTTACCACGGCTCAGAAAACAACGAGGCCCAGACGCGCTTGTCCCAAGGAAGGCCCTTGGTATGACGGCCACTGGCCACACAGAAGCCATGACTTTTGTATCTGATTTTCCCCTCTTTATCCCTCCTCCGCCTTCCTCTTTATCCTTCCACCTGCAGCAGCCTGGAGTTTTTGTCAGGGAGGGGATGCCAACAAGGAGAAAACGCTCCTTGTCCTCAGTCCTGAGGAGCCCCCTCTTCAGCACCCCACGTCTCACATCAGCTTCCCCCAAGTCCCCCGGGGAAGCTGGCACAGACTGGCTCACAACAGCTCTCCCACCCCTCAAGTCCCTGGCACAGGCCAGTTACCGTCCGGAGCAGCCCCTCGCCCTATCCCACCACAGCGCCGTGTCCCCCAGAGCCTCTATAACAGGGTGGGGTCAAGGGTCGCGTCCCCACGGGCGCACCCCCTTCCTCCGATCGTTCTCCTCCGGCCCGCGAGTCAGTCGACGCAGAGGCGCCGGGGCGGATCCCAGCCCCTAGAGTTGCAGCTGATCGGAGATCTTGCTCACCAAGCTGCGGAAGGCCAGGGAGGTGCCAGCCTGTCGCCGGAAGAGCACCCCATGAAGTCCGCCCAGCCGCTGGAGCCGGCACACCTCCACCTCGAAGGAGCAATAGTGCTCGCTGGGCGTCTTCTCGTACGTACAGGAGAGGACGAAGGGCTCCGTCTGGCGGCAGTAGCAGTTGGCAGAGTCCGTGGCCTGGTGGAGGGCGGCCAGGATGGCCTCGGCGGAGCGGGTGCTGGTGAGCTTCACATTCCAGGTAAATCGGAGCAGCCGGGGTTCTGCTTCCTTTTGATTCCAAGGTAAATTGCAACTGTGGGCAAAAAGGGACAAAGGAAAGGGAGATTTTGTAATGCCTCCAGAAATGTTTTTGCTGGGTATTACGGATACGGATCTGGATAATATTATCAACAGAGCAGTTCTTGCAGTTTTCATGTTCAGTAGAAGGGGAGGGTCTTTTGCAAAGCTAATAGGTCTGCCTTACCCATTTGAGACCAAGTCCTTAAAACATGCCGTGCATTGAACCAGGGAAAGCTCTCAACAACAAACGTTCATTCCCTCGATCCTCAAAGGAGGGCACAGTAGGATTTGGTACTGGCCTGGAAAGCCCTCACAACTTGCTGAGAAGGGAGCTGGGAACGTACCTTGTGAGCGCAGGTCCCCTGATTCTCTCAGGTTCGTCTGCGACCCTGGAAAGAGAAAGAGCAGGGCAGCGGTCAAGTCAAAGCAAAGTGGAAGAAGGCAGGGAGATGGCACAGGGAAGGTGCTGCCGGGCAGACGCTTTCCTGCTCCAGGCCATCAGAGGAACCTCTGACCCAGGCCAGGGTGGGCAAAGACCCGCTAATTTCCCCTGCTCCCTCTCTGCACCGCCAACCATCAGTTGTGCCGTCAAGGGAGGGCTTCACCCCTCCAGGGGGTGGGGTGGGGACACCGGCTGTCTCAATTTAGATTGCAAATGGATGCAGAAGAGGGCTCATCTGATTCAACACTGTTCCATCTCCCCCGTTTACCTTAAATCCACAGCACAGAGAGAACAGAAGTCAGCATATCTGGTAGAGAGTTAGCAGATCGAGATGCTGCTCTGTCCTAGCCTCCTCCCTGAAATGCTGTCTTTTTGTGGGCGGGGAGTTTTGCTATCATTGATACAGTGTGGTGCTGAATCCCTCAATTATGATCACAAGTGGGGCAGCCCAGGAACAGGAAGGGGTTGAAGAAGCTAGCCTCCATGCTCACAGCAACCATCTTAAAGAGCTGTAGCCTAGTTCTGGAGGAACCAGGTCGGCCAAGGAGCCAAGCACAACTTCCGGTGGGCCTCAGGAGTTTCCCACAGCAGGGGGTCAACTTCCTCCGATTCCTCCATCACCCCTTTCTAACCTTAAAGAGCACTGGGTCTGTTTCTGCTCAGGAGATGCCTGAAAGCGTCATCCCTAGACCCTCGGCTAAACCAGCAATATACTCCTGCCCTGGCTCTTACCCAGGTCTTGTGGCTGCTGCGTAGCCATAAGACTTAGCTCGGATCTAGAGTACAAGGAAGAGAGTGCTTCTGAGTCCGTGCAGAGAGTCTGCAAACGTCTGAGATTACAAGGGAAGGGCTTCCAAGGCAGAAAGAGGGGCTGGTGGCCGGGCACCCTGGCCTCTTGGCAGACCCCACCGCCAAGGATATCCTGCCTGTTTCTTGCGGGTTCTCTAGTTTTCTAACCAAGGAGAAAGGAAGCTGCTTTTACGAGAGAAAAAGACAGAGAGAGAGAGAGAGAGAGAGAGAAGGGGCGGGAGGGGAGGGGTAAAGCTGGAGGGAAGGCAGCCAGAGGTGGGCAAGCGGGCAGGCAAGCAAGCAGGCCTACCCCTCAGCCAAAACAAAGAAAACAGAAGCAGCCAGACTTACTGATTTTAGATCCTTGAGGCATTGAAGCGCCCGAGACGCACCTGTTAGAATTCTGCCGCTTAGAGGGGTCAAGAGTGACCCTGAAAACAGAGAAAAGCCAGAGTGAAACAGGCGCGGGGGGGGGAGGAGGCGGAGAAGGCAGAGCAGGAGGGAAGGCAAAGGAGGCGGTTAGTCGGGAGAGCGATCCTATCCTTGGAGCGGAGAAGCCGGGGCCGTGGCAAGGAGGGCGAGACGGGCCTCACGTCACGTTTGCTTCCGGGTAGCCTCCGCCCGCGCCACTCGGGGGCTTCCCCTGCAGAGGGAGCGGAAAGGGCCTCTTCTCAAGCGCACGGAGGTTGCCTCCACGCTAGCACCGCCTCTCCAAGCGCCCTTTCCGGGCAGAGCCGAGATGGCATCGCCATCCAGGGCCTTCCTGGCCGTTCTCCAGGCTGCAACTGTCCTGGTCCACAGAGGTCCATGGACAGGTAAATCGAGGGCAACCGACTCCACACCGGTAAAGCCAATGCTCACATCTGCAAAGCTATTTTTAGACACGCCCCTACAAATCATGGAGAAAGGGAACTCAGGAAAAGAGCCACGTAGATGGGGGGCTGTTTGCTAAAAACTGCTTCTTGATATTTAGCCTTTCCTCTCCTTCTCTCACAATACCACCACAGCTGGATTACGGGACAGGATTCCCCCCCCCCATGGGCAGGTGTCCTGATGTGACCTTAAGGGGCAGCTCAAGGGCAGTTAGGTGGAAACCCCAACCTTAGCCAACCTGGGAGCGGCTTTGCCAGCAATCTTCCCACCCTCACCAGCAACCACTAACAAACGCCTTTGAGGCTGCTCTGCTTGCAATCAAATTTGGAGCTTGGAGAAGTTAATTTTTTGGGGGGGTGACAGCCCCTAGAATCCCGTGGCTGCTATGGCCAATTAAACTCCTATGCAACACAGCAAGGAAAACCTTGTGGGGTTACCACATCTTCATGGCCTCCAGGTGGGAATTTCACCATTGTAGTGACTCCTGCTAAAGATGATGGAAACTATCAAACCAAGGAGAGGGGAGAGAGATGAACTAGTAGGAAGGAGGCAGCCAGCACCCCGATTTCTTTTTCTTGCTCCATACCAGGGGTAGTTTTTTCCTCCCGCTACCCACTGCTGTTTCCCTCCTCGGCCTCCACTCTCGTGGCGGGTTGCTCACCTCCGTGTGAGTTTTGACGTGAGCTTGCTGAAGAGGTTGGAGGTGGCCCGGCTGCGGCTCTGAGGCAGCGGGGTGGCTTCGTGGGAGAGGGTGGGGGAGGTGGGGGGCCCGTTCTGCACCCCGGTCCCGCGCCGGTCCCGCACTTGGCCGCCGTGGAAGGTACTGCGGATATTGGTGCCCCGCGAGAGCCGGGTACGGTCCGAAGAAGTGGATGAGGTGGCGATGCTGTGGCTGGAGGGGGAGGCCGGGGGCACCCGACTGGCGACAGAGCTGTTGGAAGGGGAAGAAAAGAAGACGGGGAGAGAGACCGTGAGCTGGGAATTTGGCCCCATGCGTTCACATTTGCACCAGGGTTCTAAATCAAGCTAGGGAAAGTGTCAACTACTACACAAAGGATCTTCTATGCATGTACAGAATGCCACTTGGGAAGTGTGGCTAAGAATGAAGTTAGACGGGTGGGAAAGGGTGGAAAATCCCTGGAACCTCTTATTTTTAGAAATTATTCACTTTGAGGACTTATGGATGAACAGCTGGAAAAAAATAACCCATGGGAGACAGCTTCAATATATGATCACAGCAGCATATCTTTATCTGCACAAAGAGGGAAGAACTCAGCATTACCTACAAGGGAGAAACAGTTACTGAAACTGACTGATTTAGCAGAAAGGGACAAATTATCTGGTTCGATTACAGAAAAGTCATTGGAGACATTTCTAAAAGATCAGAGACCCCTTAGAGACTTTTTGTGGGGGGGAAAAAGATTTTATAACTTTTGGTTTTGTGAATTAGAATTTGGTTATCAGAAGAAGTCAATGCTGCAGTTTAAGGAGAGAGGTACGATTGTATTATACGTATAACTGAGAGAGGTACGACTGTATTAGAGAGAGAGAGGTATGATTGTATTATATGTATAACTACAAAAAAGAAAGTCAGAAGCCACTTTTTATATCCTATTTCTCTCTCTTCCTTTTTGCTTTCTATTGCATTTTCTTCTTGATTCAAAATATCTGTAATTTTTATTGCATTTTGAAAAAGTCTTCATAAAAATTCTGTTTAAAAAACCGTTTACTGAAGCCGGACAGCCGTTCTCCGTAACTGTTTGCCTGTCCTTGAACATTTGTCCCCGCTCTTCCTTTGTGCCTTTCTGATTTCCTTCAACCCCTTGGGATTTTCAATTATTCTGGGAGCTGTTTTGCCCTTTCCGTGGGCTGAAGAAGAGAAGAAGTCTCCCAGGAATGAAGGAGAGGTGCCCATCCGTTTCCCCAGGGCCTGTCCTTGATTCTCCCACTGCCGGTCACATGAACGACCGGGACCCTGGCATCTGCCCGGGGCCAAGGCCGCGTCGAGCCAGAAACAAGGCCAGTGGAAACTGGGCACGTGGCCAGCAGTGAGCCAGAGTCTGTGGGAAGGGGAAGAAATGAGGGCAGCAAAGGATGAGCGGAGAATTCCCGCCCGGACGGACGCAGAAAGAGACAGGAAATCGAAGGGAGCCAATCTCTCCATCACAACCCGCAAAGAGGTCTAACCTCTGCCCCCCCATATTCACCACCGTCTCCCAGGAAGGACTTTTAAAACAGCCCCCAATGGATTACGGACGTAAACCTTCACAAACTTCATTCTCAGAAGCAAGAACAAACCATTATATCCTATTTTCCCTACAAACAATTGTCCTTTAGTACTATGCAGCTTTCATGGACAAGGATTGCAAGTTATCCAAGGCAGGACAGACCACCACCACCACCACCACCACCATCATCATCACCATCCTGGACTACTAGCTCAAGCATACTGGCACAGTTTAAAAAGAATGATAAATTAGGATAGCCACAAATTAAGACTGATGTCCAAATGTGCTCCCTATTTCCTTTTCTCAGCTACTCCCATTTACCAAACCTCAAAGTCAGTTGAAAACTCTCAAAACCACTCCAGTTTAGATTCATGAGCGCTTGGATGCTTCTTTAACACACAACCAGACCTTGAAAAGTTGGCTGGGGGATTCTGGGAATTACAGTCCAAAACCCCCTAGCCCTTCTGAACTGTTAATCCACATGGGTCTCAGTTTTTCACTCTGAAATGCATACAGGTTGAGCATCCCTTATTGAAATGCTCTAAAATCCAAAACTTTTGAAAAGGGGAACCCAGTCTTCTTCCTGTAGGGAACAGGACAGAATTACGGAGACTTGCTCAGGACTGGGAACACGTGTGGTTCCAAGCAAGTCTCTGTAATTCACCTTGTTCCTTACAAGTGGAAGGCAAAAGGAAACGAACTGAAGAAAGAACAGACTTTGCATTGAAAGAACAGCATATAATCTCATTAGGTATATGCAAATATTCCAAAATCTGAAAAAATCTGAAACCTGAAACACCCCTGGTCTTAAGCATTTTGAATAAGAGATATTTAACATTTACAAATATCTTTGCTGCCACAGCTCTTGCAAACAGTTCACACAGGCCAAGATTTCTGAGGCTCTGGAAGACATTTCCAGGACTCAGACTTCAACCTGCCTGAGCCCCTGCAAAGCAGTAAGAGAAACGGATGCAAACCCAAGGCCACTTCTCTCTTGCTGAGTAGCCGCAGATCTGGGATGCGGGCCAAGTTTGCCAGGGCAGAATCAAAACAGGAACACTTTCTGAATGCTGGAATTAAAAATTTGTCCTCAAATCCCTTCCCAGACCGTTCTCAATCTTACCTGTTCTCCTTTCCGTTCTGGAGCAGAGAGTGGCGTTCCCCGCCAGGCCTGTCCGTACACACGTAGGTGTTCCTCCGGGTCATCATACTAGAGGGAATGTTGTTCTGTAACAAGAGAGAAAGGTTGCAGGTTGAAATCAAGATTCTGTACAAAAATATTAAACAAAAGCAGGCATGTCAGACCTGAAAAGCAAAGCAGAGGCTGGAAATGAAGGTGAAATTCTGCAGCTGTTTATGGCAATGTCAACTATGTATGTGTGTTTATATACAGGCACGCACACTGTTTATCCTTCTTGTCAGCACCAGTCAGAAGCAATCCAGGGTAGAATCAGAGTTGGATCTTATCCCATTATACTGTTCCAGTGCTATCGTTCCGCTTTCAATCTCCTATGGAATCCTGGGGTTTGCAGTTTAGGGAGAGGCATTTAGAATTCTCAGCCAGAGGAGCTCCTTGGCCTCACTGAACAACAAACTCCAGAATTCCAGAGTTTCAAGTAGAATGCTTTCCTAGTCCTCCCTGGAGACTCCAAGGATTCCCTCCTGGTGGTCTCCCATCCAAGTCCTGACCAAGCCCCTGCCCTGCTTAGCATCTGAAACCAGCTGAGATCAGACACGTTCGAGGCGGGACAGCTGCATTAAGTTGGAGGAGACCTGACCCCGCTTACCGTGTTGACGGCACTGTCCTTGCGCCGGTCGGGGATCTCCGATTTGTTGGGGTTGTTTGCGCTGCTCACCATCGGACTTGAGGGGGGGATGCCCCGCCCGCTGCTCACCACGCTGCAACTGGCCTTGCGCGACGGCATCCGCTCCTCCTTCAGCTCGCCGTCCCCGGTGCTGGTGGGGCTCCGCTTCGGGTGCATGGGCACCGGGGAAGGGCCGCCTGAAGACAGAGTGTCGGACAGTTTGAGAGACAGAAAAAGAAGCAAGGAAAAAGAAGGAGGGCAAGGACCGGGCCAGGGAAAGGGGGACATGCTGGCCGAGGCTTCCCAGCAATATCTAGCGGTGCCGAGCAACGCTTCTGGGCCACAGAGGACAAACGCAGGCGTACCCGCAGTTCACAAAGCAGGTGCATTCTTGGGCATTACTGCTTTAACAGAAACTTTGGTAAAGAGGACAGAAAAAATGAGTAAAGAATAGGGATGGGTTCCTATCCCATAATATCTAACATGTTTCTGCAAACTTTTGACTGAAAACTAACACTAGGCACATGTAAAATGTGTTAACCAGCATGATAACAGCATTTTTGAACCTTCCAGAGACCATGTGGAGCCTTCTTCCAAAATGCACCGAAGGATGATTTTAACTTTCACCAGCCTCCATTTTTCTTATGATTTCCAGTCTGCTGACCAAACCTACTGATCTCGTTTTTTTTAAAAAACATATTGACGATGGCTGGTGAGGCAGATTTACCTGCTCTCTCTCTCTTTCTCTCTGTCCTGATGTTCATGCATGCACAGTAAAGGATTCTCGAGGCAGCTGCTGTCTCCTTTGCCCATCGTAAGGAGGCACACACAGCTAGAGAAGGATCTAGCTAGAGAAGGATCAGCTAAAAATCCTGCTCTTTCCCACCTCAAGCTTTATTGCATTGTTGACTGCAGACGCACTGCTGCACCCCAAACACTGAAAGTCTGTGCTTCTCTGGTGCTCCCCCACCAACCTCCCAATGCTAATGAAGCTAAAAATCTTCCAGCTAGACAGAGGATGAGGTAAAAAGGGAGGCTGGGGAAGCATTAAAAGATTTTGTAAGAAGGAGATTCAGCATCAGAGGCTTTGTTAACTGAGCTAGGACTGTAATATCCATGAACCCTATTTGTAAAAATGGGGCAGGGACAGTTTCAGCCCAGAATTAGCTGGTATCAGTTTGGATGTTCAACCAAGGGAGCCAGGTCCAAGACTAGGGGTGGAGTGGTAGAAGCAATGCTGGGGGGGGGGGGTCACTTACAGAAGTCGCTGTGCCGCCGCTGCCGGTGGTAGGTGGAAGAGCTCCTTTGGCTCTTGGAGTGTGACGAAGAGGAGGACGACTTGCTGGTCCCATTGGAGACCTCACTGGGCGCCCGCACCCGGGCCAGAGAAAGGCTGCTACCTGTGCGCGACTCACCCCCTTCCACCTGCTGGGAGAGAGCAAGGCGGTTACGGCTGGGACTGTGGAGATCCAGCACTGGGCCTGGAGCAAGATGCGCGAACGGGCCCGTTTATACAGACGCATATATACGCACACCCCTCCTTTCTCCCACTAAGGGGCCTAAGGCAGCTTACAGCAAGACGAGAAAAGGTGCAAAAACTGACGGTAAGGAAGATTAAAACACTACCCAATTATAAGGCCATTACTTTTAAAAGAAGCATACGGCAAACCAAGAGTTAGTGTAGTGTAGTGATTTCACTGTTGGACAAAGGGCAGCCTTCTAGCTGTTACTTAACTAGAATTCCCATCATCCTTCACCAATGACAGCAATGGCTATAGAGTGGCTGGCAGCTACAGGCTAGGATTTTTGTAGAAAGATTTAGTGTGTTCATTGGAGAAAATAAGGTAAAATGCAGTTATCCATGTCAGGTATAGTATACTTAATATGGTAAGGACCTGTTGGGGGGAGTGTATAAAATGTTAGGAGTAACTGGTGATTGGCTGAATTTTTAGAGGGATTTCAAGAAGGGAGGCAGTTGGACAGTAAGGAATAGCAGTTAGTGATGTGAGGCGTTAGGACTGGAAAGAGAGAATAGCTAGGGCCTTTCTGCACTACACTGGTACAGTGCTATTATTCCACTTTCAACCTCCTGTGTTGGAATTCTGGGGTTTGTAGTTCCCTGAGGCCCAAGAGCTCTCTGGCTCAATGCCCCTCCCGAAGCTGCAAACCCCAGGATTCCAGAGGATGTTGAAAGTGGAATCGTAGTGCTATAACGGGCTAGTGTGGAAAATGACTTAAGCATGGCGGTCTCCTGCGGTGGGATAAGAGGACTAAAGTCGTGCACAAGAAAGCGCAAGGGCGTCTAGAAGGACCCGATGTTTGATGCCACAGCGGTGAGAAAGAGGTGGTCCTCACACCAGGTGGAAGAGTGTTGGGACAGGGGGGCAGCCCTCACAGCGAGCGGCAGGAGTGGGACGGGTGGGCTATCCCCACACGGACCCCTAACGTCTCGCCCGCCCTCCTCTCCCCAGCGTTGCGCTCCTTTCCCCGGGGGCTTGGCTTCCCCGGGCCAAACAGCCCCGAGGGTCCCTCTCCGGCCACGGCCACCCCGTCGCCAGGGCCCCACGGACCCCCTCACCTCGTTCTTCCTGCCCAGCAGGAGATAGGTGGCTGTGACCTCGTTGTATTTTTGGTTGGTCAGGGCTTCCTTGATCTCCTCCCGAGTGTAGCCCATGCCCACCATCACTTCTGGAGAGAGGAAGGAACAAAAAGGAAGCCGTAAAAGCGGCCAAGACATTAAAGCGCCCCAAGAACTCACATTCCCCTCACCCCATCGGCCCTGGGCAACCTCGTAATTTATTTATTATTAAATTACAGGGATGCTCCCCCTTATTATCCAGTCTCATTTTCTGCGGTTTCAGCTATCTCTGGTCCCCCTCCCCGAGCCTGGGAAGTTCCTTTTTCAAAAGGAATTTGTTTCTATTGCCATGGTTAGCGAAGGAGTGCTATTAACAAGCAACTGCTGGAACAAACTACTGCCCCACCGCTCCGCTTACTACTTGTGAGCTGTTCCGGGAGCCTTTTGGTTAAATGGGAGGGTATAAATGCTTTGAAATAACTGGATAATAATGTTGGTGGTGGGGCAACTCACTGTGGTAGTAGCTCTTTGCTTTTCTAATATTTTCCATTGCTTCTTTGAGAGGGGAGGGAAAAGCTCCCCAAAGAACCAATAAGAAGACGATATCACATGCTTCCTATCAAAGTGCCTCTAGAAATGCTCCTTAAAAGTAACTTTTCCACAGAAGTAGCATGAATGACTTCCTGTGACAACTCAAGGGCTTGCTGGAATGATGCAGCTCAGCTCATCCCTTGTGCAATGCAACTTTGTAGGACTTTCCTTACCAACCCCTCCCAAAAGTAATTAGTTACAAGTAACTACATTACGCACGCTCGCACTCTGCACACTTACCGATCCGTTTGGCGTCTGCAAAATCCTCTTCGGGCTCCTTGTACGGCTTCAGCTCGTCCCCCTCGTAGCCAATGTTGATCCATTTGTCCTTCATGATTTGCTGCAGAAAGGAGGGAGCGTGAAGAGGTCACAAAATGGGGTGGTGTGTGTGTGTGTGTGTGTGGTTCTGGCTCCCCGCCTCAGTCCACAAAACAGCCCTTCTCTCTAATCCTGTTTAAAGCTTAGTGGCTGGGGGAAAGCCCTCGGGACATGCTCAGGGGCACTCTCGAATGCTCCACACCAGATTCAAAGCCCTTTCCCCCAACCATCATCGTTTAGCGGGGAGGAGAGAGCCCTGATGCCGGGGTGCCTGTGCCACGTGGGGGCGCTGCAGCTGCAGGCAGCCTCCCCCCCCAATACACCATATAATTTTCCCTGAGTCGATTAGGCTAATTACAGTGATCCACGGAGGCGGTGGGGGGGAGAGGAGGGAGGCAAGGCAGAGGGAAGGGCCAGATCCCACGGCGACATTAGCTAATTAAAGGCCTGGCGCTTCCTCCGAGGGAAACAGGTTGGCGGTGCTGCTGCTGCTGCTTCGTGCTGGGAAGCGGAGATGGGCTGGCATCTCCCTTCCTCCAGGGAGGCGAGCGCACCAGCTGTGCGCTCTCTCTCGCTCGCTCTCCTCTCCCGCCCCGGGGGTCCAGGAGGAGGAGCACGCACATCTCCGAGAGCAGAAAAGAAAAGGGAGAACGGATCAGCAGCACACACCAGGAAAACAGAGGGAAAGGGAAGGAAAGATGCCCCCCCAGCCCCATTTGCCCTCCACGGGCACCGCCAGAGGGCGGGAGAGGAATGTCCACCTTATCAGTGCACAGCCCACATAAGACCCTCTCCTGGAATTTTAGCAGTTACAGTTTTGGACTAGAACTCTCAGCATGCCCCAGCCAGCATGGGCCCAGAGGTTTTACAGCTCTTCTTAATGGTGACATGACAGCTACATTTAACGGGATGTCATCTAGAGGATGGAGCAAGCTTCTTTTCTGCTGCTCCAGAGGCTAGGACATGGAGCAACGGCTTCCAACTACAGGAAAAGAGATTCCACTTCAACACTAGAAAGAACTTCCTGACAGTAAGAGCAGTTTAACTGTAGAATATACTGCTGGCTCAATGGAGTGCGATGGAGTCTCCTCCTTTGGAGGCTTTGAAACAGAGGTTGGGCGGCCACCTCCTGGGAGGGCTCTGGTCGAGCCTTTCTGCATGGCCCTGGCAGTTTCTTCCAACTCTGTGGTTCTATTCTGTGGTCACATCTGGTTTGGTTCCAGGGAGGCTCATGCAATGGCTTTTGCCCTCTCCCCTCCGAAAATTGGCCTTCGGATCTTGTCTCCCCTCTGATTTAAATGGAGAGAAAGCGGCCAGTTTGAGGGACCAGTTTAAACCAGCGGCTCTTCCATTACTTCCCAGGTTTATGATTTCACGCTGGCCGGGAGGGTTGTTCTAGGAATTCAAGCCCCAAAAACTGAACTCAGCTCCCGGAATGGCTCCCTAAACAGGCACGAATCCCCCTACCCCCCCTTGTTTCTCTCTGTCTTTCCTGCCCGTCGGTTTTTCTCCCCCGCTGACGGGGCATCTCTTCTCCCCCGGGCATCCTCACCTCAAGGGTGCAGCGCTTGGCTGGATTCAGCACCAAGAAACGCCTCAGGATGTTCTCGCAATCCGTGGACATGTAGAAGGGGACGCGATACTTGCCACGTAGCACACGCTCCCGTAGCTCCTAAGAAGGGAGGACGCCCTCACGGTAAGGCCAAGGCCCCCCCGTCACCATGACGCAAGGCAACGGGCCTTTGCCAGCTCCCCTCCTCCTCCCGGCCAGCCCGTCACCCCCACGTCGTGTCTCTGCATCCTCTGCCTCGGGTTCTCATTCTATTTCTGATTTAAATCTGGGCTGGGAATCACGCAGACCACCTTGCAGGGCTGTTGTTGCTGCACTTTCCTCACTGGCCACTCCCAGATCGTACCATTACCATAACATACAAAAACTTTCAGTCAAATTCTCCTAGATTCAAACCAAAGTGTGGGCTCCTCGTGACTTACTTCGCTCCCCAAAAGGAATTTTACAAAAGTGAAACTGGATCTCCAGCCACTACTGTTTTCCTTCTTGGGAGGAAAGTTGGTACAGTTAACTTCTGGTCCTAAGCATTTTTGGATAAGGGATACTCAGCTGGCACCAACAAATGACAATCACCATCATTATCACCACCCTTTTTCTAAGTGCTTTAGACAAAACAAACCCCAAGTCATTCCCATCGAGTAGAGAACTTCAGACGGGCCGGTCCTGCCAGTCCCTCTGTTTCCTGATCTGGTTTCTGCTTCCGGTCCGGATCCTCAGCTACCAGTTGCCTGTGCCCGCTCCCCTTTTCCTGCCCCCCTCTCCTCCGGCCCCCCCTCCCCACCTCACCTTGAGGTTCTGCCCATCGAACGGCAGGGAGCCACTGACGAGCGTGTAGAGGATCACCCCCAGGCTCCAAATGTCCACCTCGGGCCCATCGTACTTCTTGCCCTGGAAGAGCTCCGGCGCGGCGTAAGGGGGGCTCCCGCAGAAGGTGTCCAGCTTGGAACCCAGCGTGAATTCGTTGCTGAACCCAAAATCGGCTATTTTGATATTGGCGTCGGCATCGAGCAAGAGGTTCTCGGCCTGTTTGGCGCCGGAGGAGGAAAGGAGGGGAGAGAATCACTTGAGGGCTGCGGTCACCACATCCTCCCCCAAAAAAGACACACCAAAATTATTTGGGGGCAAAAACTCCCAGAATCCCCTAGCCAACAGAAGTCTGAAAGTTGTAGTCCAAAAAAAAAAGCTGCATTTCCAAGTATTTGCAAGCGGGAGAGGTACATTCACAGAAAGGATTACAACTTCCAGAATCCCCAATCCGTTAATATTGTTTGGACTATGGATTTTCTATATATGGACTACTGACTGCTTGGCAGATCAACTGAAACTTTTTAACATTTCCTTATTATACATTTATCTACCTACTCATTTCTTTCTGCTTGCTTACTTTTTCTCAGACAAATATTCCTAGCTATCAGGCCCTGCACAAATCTGAGATGCTGCTTAAATTTTATCTTTCCACCTCCAATTTCTTTTAGCTCAGATCATCTTTTGTTTTGCTCATCCTCACATTAAAAAAAGGACTGATTGTTTCTGCTTTCAGTATGAGAGAACCGAGGCTCGGTGGAAAGCAAACTTCCCATGGCCACACGGTAAAGTCCGTGTCAGAGCTCGGATTTGAACCCAGAACTCACCAGTTCCAAAGTTCCACCAAAGTAAACAAGACTTGTGGCAGCAATAAGCAATTACAATAAGGGGGTTTTTTGGGGCTTTTTTTTTTGCAGCAGGGGAGGGGATGGATTAGGAGAACAGTCCAAGGGCACTTCACCTTCAGATCCCTATGTACAATGTTCTTCTGGTGACAATAGTGCACAGCAGAGACAATCTAGAGTGTGGGGAGAGAAGAGGAGTTAAAGCCTGCATGCAACATCCCCCCTGCTATGCCTCTCCCCTTCCTGCCAAGATATGACTTCCTTCCCCCATTGTTACTCATCATGAGTGGCCCCTTTTACAGCAAGCAAGCTTGGGCTGCCAGGATCGATCCTTCCACCCGGAGGCCAGAGCAGGAAGGAAATCAATTCCCGGCCACGTGAAATCGCCACGGGAGCAGCCAATATTCCCTCCGCATCAAACTCCAGTCGGCTCGTGTTCCTCACTTGCAAGGCCAACAGGCAGCCTGGGCTCCCTTTCAATTCTCCTTGCAACGGGGTGGGTGGGGGATGCTATAATGCCATGCCCTCCCCTGTTTTCCTGCCCCCTCCGTGTGATCCTGGACATACACCACTTCTCCCTACCTGTCTGAACTTGGCCCGGGCTTCCTTCTCCTTCATCCGACCGTGGGACACAAGGTAATCAAAGACTTCTCCTACCAAACAGAAAGAAGAGAGTGAGACTGGCTGGGTTTTGCAGTCTAAGGATGGTTTCCAGTAGTCCCTCCACATTTGCAGGGGTTAGGGAGGCAAGACCACTGCAAAAGTGGAAAAACCACAAAAATTTACACAGGCTACCCCGAACGATATATAACAGACACAAAAAAGGTATGATACATCTGAATTTGCATCAGCCACCCGGTTCTGCTTTCGAGGCGGAAGGTTCCTTTGCAAGCTTTGCCTTGCATTTGCAGTCTCTTGCAGTCTCATGAAGCTTCCAGAGAGACTGCAAAAGCAAGGCAAGACTTGTTAGTCCCTATTAAATATGGCATAGGGGAGCAGCGGAAGTTGTTGCAAGCCATCCATGAACAATCAAATCCACGAATATTAAACCTGCACTACCATTTGCGCAATGTGGAAGGGCCTCAAAGCAACTAGAAACACTGAGACATCCAGAGAGGAAGGCCGGCGCCAGGACAGAGCTGGGAGGCAGAAAAGAGCAGGGGAGCCCAGGTGCAGGATCGGGGCCAAATGGCACTTACCAGCACTGGCATACTCCATCACCAAGTACAGGGTCTTTTCTGTCTCTATCACCTCAAAAAGCTTCACTGAAATGAAGAGAGAGATCCTGTCAGCAATTTCAGACACTGGGCCACGGAAGTGGCTTGTGCATGCATGCACGCGTGCACTCACACTCTCTCTCTCACACACACACATCCCAGCGCATCCCTGATTCCAGCTTCAGAGAAAGGTTATTTCTAAGAGACATTGGGAATGAAGCAAAGTTTTGTGTAAGACGACAACGCTCTACCTTGGGACTAGCAATTCGCTAGCTGAAAACAATAAAACCAAAACTTGGATCTTGCCCAAGTTGTTGTCGCTGTTTTTGTTGTTACTATTATTAGCATCTTTATTTGGATCCCTCTTTTTTTCTTTGGAAGGACTCAAAGTGGCTTACAGTACTTTTAGTAATGAAAACAGATAAAAAATCACAACGTACAAAAGTTAAAACAAAAGTAAATGATCAAATAGTTATTCAAATGGAGTTAAAATACATATTTAAAAACACAAAGAAACTGCAAATACTACATAAGTTGCAAAACTGACATAGATTTTAAAAGATAGACCTACTGAAGACTTTTTGAAAGACTGGAAAACCTTTTACGGATTTTTCTGAGCAGTAAGAAATCTAATGATGCAATCACCTGTGGTTCTGATTATTAGTAATTCTAGTAAGCTCAACGTATATAGCTCTGTAATGGTAGAATAAGGCATGGGATATTAATCGACTTTTTCTTTTCATTACAGTTTGTACGGAGGGGGGTCAGAATCCTTTTGCATTTTAGTTAGTGTAGCTAGGAAGCGCTTAGTGAAACAGATTAATCTTTCAGTTACAGGTTTTGTTACTATGTGTTAATTTTAGTTTAGTTTTAGTTATACATGTATACTTTTTATGTATAGTTTTTCTTTTGTTTCCCCCTTTTTTAATTTGCCTCTGTAGGTTTGAATCAGCCTGTTTGTATTTCTGAACTACAATTAATAAACATTAAATCAGAAAAAAAAAAAATGGACACGGCCAGTGGTTTGCTGCTCCCCATCCCAAATTGTTCAGTCAATGGGAATATTTCCTCCCCAGCAGCCATGCCATGGGGGTTAAGTTGGAGACCGGCTTCTATGCTTAAGAGGAGCACAGAACGCCAGCTGCTTCGTTCCAGGTCCAATATTCTGTCCGTCACACCATTCATTCCCAAATCTGGCGCCTTCCAGATATTTGCAAGACAGCTCCCATCATCCACGAGCCTACATGGGTACTCCTTTTCCTCTCCAGCTCCGGGCCAACTTACCAATATTGGGGTGATTGAGACCTTTCATGATCCTTACTTCTCGGAAGAGCTGCAATAAATAAAAATAGCACCGGATAAGCAAGGGACAAAAAGCAGGAGAAAGGGGGAAAACCAACCCCGTTCCAGCCTTTTTGCCAAGGGATAGTCCTAGCGGGGAACTAACCTTTTGTCATTTCTGTTGGTTGCCTTCAAGTCATTTCTGACTTGCAGCAACCATATCATGGGGTTTTCTGGGGCTGAGAGTGTGTGACACACCCAAAGTCACCCAGCGGGTTTCCACGGTTAAATGGGGAATCGAACTCTGCTCTCCAGGGCCGCAGTCCAACGCTCATACTGTGGTGGGGGGATGATAAAACCCAGAGTGGCTGGGGGATCTGTGGTATAAAACTGTGCTCCCATGTTTTCAGAAGTGAATCAGCTCATTCAAAAAGTGCTGCTGGAGAAGGGCCTTGTGTATATCCTGGACTGCCAAAAAGACAGACAAAGGGGTCCGAGAGCAAACTAGGTCTAGATGCCAAGATGGGTAAACTGAGCCTGTCGTACTTTGGACTCATCATGAGTTAACTTGACTCATCAGAAAAGACAGCAATTCTGGGTAAAGCGGAGGGGGATCAGAAAAGAAAAAGACCACAGTGCAGGCGGACTGACTCAACTAAACAAGCCACAGCCATCCTTCGCGAGGCCTGAGCAGGGCCCTTAAGGACTGGGCATCTTGGAAGCAATTAGAGGCCAATTTGACAGCAGTTAACCAGTCCAAAAACCGGGTGAAGGATTCTGGGATTTGTCGTCCAAGAAAGACTCCTTTCTAAGCTACGGCTCCTTGCTTCCTCCACCTACTGACCTTTCAGAACCGTTCTTACTGTGGAACACGCTTGGACTACCTGCATTTCTAAACAGAAGCACCTATGATGTGTCAAGAAAGACCCACAAGCAGAAAACCGAGGGCTGTTTCTTGCCGGTTGCACACAGCCAACCTTCCTGCAACTTCCATTATGATGCAAAACCCATCTGCACCCCCACTGGGCAATGCACCCCTTCAAAGGAAAAGCCCCATGGATGAAAAGAAACCTTCAGTCTTGGAGGAGGAGTTAATTTCTAAAAAAGGAGAGGGGCTGAGAGTGACTCTTCCCAGACCCTTCGGGTATTTTGAGGGTGAATGGACCCAGGCACTGGGGAATGTCGCTCTTCCCGACTGTGTCTTAACGGAAGCACCAGTTTGGATATTCGACTGGGATGACTGGGGAGATCGGTCACTTAAGGAAGGGAGCAGGGAACTTTCTAATTTGAAGGGGAGGGGGCAGCCACAAAAATCCATGTCTTCCTCAATTCCACTCCCCCCGCCAAATCTTCCCCAGAGCTCGTTCGGCCTGGAAAATCCAGCCGCTAATTAGCAGCTCCAGCCCCCCACTGCCTCCCCCTCAGCGCGATGCTGGCAGGAGATGGCGTTACCACAGCGACCAACTCGGACTCCAGGCGCTAATTACGGAAAGGACTGGCGGCAGCGGGGGGGGGGGACACAGGGACAGCGACGGATGGGCATCTCTGTCTTCCTCCTCCTCCTCTTCCGTGATTGGAGGGTGGTGGGGCAGGCCAAAGGCTTAGCAGGATGGGGACCCCTCAAGGCAGGAGAATCCACACATTCCCCCCACCCCACCCCAAAGAAAGTCATAAAGCAAAGGGAGACTGATGAGAAAAATGCCAAAACAGAAGAGGGCAATTCCACCGCTCCCTCCCCGGTGTAAGATGCTTGATATGGTCCATTGCAAATGGCCACTGAAGGTCTAAGGGGTCAGTGAAAGTGGAGCAAGGGATTCTGGGAAAAAGCAGCCCCCTCAAGTAGCCACGGCCACTTGCTGGCTAGCCAAGACCTTGGCCTGGCTATCTGCCCTGGGGCCTCCCCCGGCCTCCCTTCCACTCAGCCATTCACGCTCACCTTCTGGAGGCTCGTCGGATTCAGCTGGGTCTTGTCTATTATTTTTATAGCCACCTGAAAAAGAATAGGCACAGTTCACAGGGCTGACGGTGACCGACACAGCCCCGTACGGCTTGCTTCGGCACGACTGGAAAGCCCTACCTGTGTTTTGAGGCCCTTCTCTCCACCCCACCACCCCGTCAAATGCATCTGGCGAGAACACAGGAGACGGGGCTTTATCAGTGGCTGCCCCCAGCTCTGAATTTCCTAGAGAGGTTAGACCGATGCCTTTCTTGCAATATTTCTGCAGGCAGGTAAAGACTTCTTCGTTTCAGCAGGCCTTTGAGAACGCATTCCTCCTGGAGGAAAACGTCTTTCGTGGGGTGCCATAGTGTCTACATTTCATAACGGTTATACTTTTAAATTGCTTTTAATCTTAGAACCACAGAAATAGAAGGGATACTCATGGGCCAGGCCCCCCGTCACGCAGGAACGCACAACTCATGGACCTTCCTTGCAAGATGGCTTTCCACCTTCTGTTTAAAGATCTCCAAAGGAGGAGACTCCACCATGCTTCCGGGCAACCCATTCCACTGTCACACAGCTCTTACAACCAAGACATTCTTCCTAGGCCATTTCTGCACTGGACTGCTATAGTGCTATTATTCCACTTTCAACATACTATGCAATCCTGGGGTTTGCAGTTTAGGGAATGGCCTCTTTTCTTCTAATTTGGATCCCCTGATATGTGTGTTCTAGGCTCAGAAGTAGCAGAAAGCTACCTTGCTCCATCTTCTCCCTGACAACTATTCAGATATCTAAAGGACATCTTACTGACAGGTTAATTACGTTTTAACTTTGATCGGGTATCTAACTTTTTTGCGTTGCCGTGAGGGCTGGGGAGAAAGGCAGCCGCAGCCGAGCTTCGCCCCTCAGTCCTGCCCGCCTCACCTCTCTGCCCGTGAGGATGTGCCGTGCCAGCTTGACCTTGGCGAAGTTGCCCTTGCCGATGGTCTTGAGGAGGCGGTAGTTGCCGATGTGCGGCTGCTCGTCGGCGCAAGAGGCGATGGAGTTGCGGCAGCGGGCGCCCAGCGAGCGGCTGGACCATGATGAGCCCTTTTCGGAGCGGCTGCTGGCCAGGGTGGAGGGCTGCGGGGACAGCGGCGGGGTCACCGGGATGGGGGCCGGGTCGAGGGTCAGCACCGGGCAGCGCTGGTGCTGCAGGGAGAAAAGAGAGGAAGACGTGAGGAGGAGAAGGCAGAGGAAGAAGAGTTGCAATATGGCCAACTTTCAGATTCCCTACATACGAAGTGACCGGCTGGACCACCACACTTCTGCCTATTGGAGCAGAGGGCCGAACGCTCCTTTTCCTGTGTCTTTTTTAAAATACAGTTTTTCAAAATGCAATAAAAATTACCGGTATTTTGGAAAAGAAAAGAAAATGAAACAAAATGGAAAGCAAAAGAAGAAGAAAGAGAAAGAAGACATAAAAAGAAATACAGACAAAAAGAAAAGTGGCTTCCAACTTTCTTCTCAGCTGTTACAAATACATATACAGTCATCCCTCCACATTCGCAAGGGTTAGGGGCACAAGACTCCCATGAAAGTGGAAAAACTATGAATAACTCTAAGCCCTCCCAAGCCATATTTAACACGCGCGCACACGCACACGCACACGCGCGCGCACACACACACACACACACACACACACACAAAGGAGCATGTCCAGAGGAGGGCAACCAAAATGGTGAAGGGTCTGGAAGCCGTGACGCCCTATGAAGAGTGGCTTAGGGAGCTGGGAATGTTTAGTCTGCAGAAGAGAATGTGAAGAGGGGACACAATAGCCATGTTTAAATATCTGAAGGGATGTCATGTCGAGAAGGGAGCGGGCTTGTTTTCTGCTCCTCCAGAGACCAGGACAAGGAGCAATGGACTCAAGCTGCAGGAAAGGAGATTCCGCCTGAACCCCAGGAAGAACTTCCAGGCGGTTAGAGCTCTCCAGCAATGGAATCTGCTGCTGCCTCCATGGAGTGTAGTGGAGTCTCCTTCTTCGGAGGTTTTTAAGCAGAAGCTGGATGGCCGTCAGTTGGGAATGCTTTGATGTGTGTTCCTGCATGGCAGGGGGTTGGACTGGTGGCCCCTGGGTTCTCTTCCAACTCTATGATTCTATGATTCTATAATCACCCTATTCAACCCACCGTGGATTCCTCTGAGGCCTCAGGGTTCCTCCATAAGGCAGAAGTGCGGGGCTGTTGGGGCTTACGGCCACCTTTGCTGCTGCCTCCCATCATTTTTAGTAGGGACTTACAAGCTTTGTTTGCAGTTCCTCAGTCTCATGAGGCTTGCCGTCCCTATTAAAACTGGCAAAGGGAAGCAACACAGAGGACAGCAAAGAATCCACGAATAATCGAATCTGCAAAAGTGAAACCTGCAAATGTGGAGGGCTGACTGCAACGTAATGACACCTCTCTCTCTACAACTACATCATTCAACTTCTTCCAATAAAAACCAAATCTTACTGTCAGAACCAAAAGTTACCAAATCCCAAACAAGCCACGCTGCCTGGCAGATTTGGGGAGACGGTGCTCAGAAACCGAAGTTTCCCACTCTATTTTTGATGCTGACTGAAAAAGTTTTCCTTCCTGCAGCTGATAGTAAGACCACCTCAAAATGTGCCATTTTCCTGGGTCTTGCACTCAGACTGCGTTCTTGAGACGGAGGACAAGAAGGATTTGGCAAAAACCTCCACCGTCGGTAGGCCCAAGTCCCAGAGGCGTCCCCAGGGAGGCTGGTCGCCTTAACAAGCTTAGACGGCAAAAGATCTTTAGTCCAAGAAGATTACGGAGATCAAGAGGAGGAACAGCAATGCAGACAATCCTAACCACCCTGGCACTGGCCTGGAGAAGTTACACAGATGCCCATTTTCCCTTCCCCTAAGCTGGGGGGAGTATTCCTCTGAACACATCTTGCCAAGGACAGCACGGGATGAGAGTCGGAGTTGACTTGGAGGCTCAGAACAACAACTACTGCAGCTCCCAGCATCCTTACAACTATCAACTAGTGCAGTTCCCAGTACTCTTACACGACTCTAGAACTCCCTTTCCGGGGAGGCCAGAACGGCCCCCTCCTTATCGTCCCTCCGGCAGCAGGCTAAAACCTTTTTACTCAGGCAGGCTTTCAAAACAGAAACATTTTAAAAACGGGCCGGGGGGGTGCTGCATTGTTTTAATTGTTGCTTTTAAATCTTTATTCTTTTACTTTTAATATTGTTGTTGAGTTTTATTTTAGTATTTGTTTTTTGTTTTTTAAATTGTTCTTTTAAATTTTGAGCTGCTTTCAGTCCCAATTTTGGGACAAAAGCAGGATGATATGATGATGATGATGGGATGATGATGATGATGATGATGATGATATCAGAGACTGGTAAATTGCCACAGAGCACAGGTATCTTCACTGTGCCCTCCTGGCAGAATTTCCTAGGTGAAGCAACAGTTAGGCAGATATTCAACAGAGAGTGCCAAGCTTCATAAATTAATCCTAATTTCTAATTTCTTGTGTTTGAAACATCTTTTCCAGTTTATCAGAATATCCCATGAGAAAATGCTCTAGCCTTTTAATCTAAGTTTGCCTCAGCAGCTATGGCGTATGTATATACCTGCATGATTAATGCTGGTTCGATACCACTTGAACTGTCATGGTTCCATCCCAAGGCATTTTGGGATTTGTAGTTAAGAAATGAGGACGCTGGAATTCCCTGCTAGAGAGCTCCAGTCCGGGCTCCTACATCTTTCCTCCTCACCTGTTATTTGATTCCCATTTTTATTCTTTTCAGATTTGAATCTGCAACTCCTTGCATGCAAAACAAGTTTTCTATCCAGGGTTGCCAAATTGAAAACTGGAGAAGGTTCCTGTGTCTTTCATGGTTGCACAGAAAGGGAGATTTCAGCAGGTGCGGACTGTCACTCAACCAGGTAAAAAGACACATGTATTAAAGCTCCCTCGTCTACACAGCCATTAAAAGTACTGGAGCATTCTTCAGTTTTCACTCTGGCAACTTCATCTACCACTGTTATTGCTTCTGTTATAATTTATTTATATAGTGCCATCTATGTACATGGAGCTTTACAAGTAAAACAACCAAAAACAACGATCCTGCCAAAGGCGTACAATCTAAAATATATAAATATGCACACAAACAAGAAGAAGGAATAATAAGACCATACCATAAAATTGCAAAACAAATTATCCAGATAAAATGCAAAAAAAAATCCAACAGAATATAAAACAAACTGACAAGCAGATGTAATCAACCTATATAACATTATAAAACAATACAAAGACAATAAAACGATTGAGCTACTGCATTTCCCAGTATCTCAGAATGCTAAATTTCCACATCCTCTACGCCAACTGATATGCTGCTTTGACATATTAAAACCACACTCAAAGCAGCTTACGGAAAGATCAGAAAAAGGTGGTCATAAAACAAAGCAATAAGATTTCCAGAGAATTCGGTAATCATTATAAATTAGAACTGAAGGATTTTTTTTAAAAAGTAACAGAACAGGGTGAACGTCTCACTGCAGTAAATATACACTGAGGATTAAACAATCCACTAATGAGTCATGCTAAGGTCGAATTAAAGGAGAAAAAAGAAAGGCTCAAAGAGACAGAGTCATCGAATTGTATAGTAGGAAAGATCCTGAAGGTCATTTAGTCCAACCCTCGGCCGGTGGAGGAAAGCACAGCTAAAGCAAATAGCAGAAAGAAAGAAAAATTAGCATCTTTTGTTGTTTTTGTTATGTGCTCTCAAGCCAACTCCAACTGCTTTTGGAAGGCACTGCAGCTCCCAAAATCCCCCAGCCAGCATTGCCATGCTGGCTGGGGGATTTGGGGAGTTGCAGTGCCTTCCAAAATAATAATTTTCCCAAGCTCTGGTCGGGCTCTAAAGATCCGGAAGGTGGCCTTGCGTAATGTCCGTGGCTGCTCCGTGAGCTGGCCCCGGCCCTGCTTTGCTTCTTCTGCCTGTGACCTAGGAATCAGAAAAATCCCCATGAACCAGTTAACCAATCTACTTTTCAGGAAGCCAAAAAAACTGGCTCGGCCTAATGCTAACAGGAAAAGAGTAGGCTGACGATGAAGAACAACCTGAAAGGCTGGAGCCAAGCCCCAAAACAAAACACCCTCCATTCACACAGGAAGGAGAAAAGGCGGGTCTCCCTTGCCACGTGTCAAGAGGGAGGCCGAAAAGGGATTATTAGAGCTGGGCTCCCGCCAGATTCAGGGATATGCCAGGCATCATCTTGATGAAATAGGGCCCTGGGTCCAGATTTAGACCAAAGACTCATTCACAATACACAATGATTGCGCTATGTTTCCACTTTATCTGCGGCATCCTACGGAATCCTGGGATTTGTAGTCTAGAGACGCACCCAAGCTCTCTGGCTGAGAATTCCCAATACCCCTCCTTAAACTGCAAATCCCAGAATCCCCTAGGATGATAGAGCCATAGAGCCATGGCAAATAACATGCAGTCATAATGCTATAATCGTGTAGTGTGAAAGGGCCCCAGGAAATATAACACTGCGGCTTACAACCCAAACTTCCCAAAACCTTGCCCATGCCCAAAACTTCATGTCAATTCCAATTTATGGTGACCCTCTCCCAGGGTATTCTTGGTAAGATTTCTGCAGTGGGGTTTTTCCTTTCTTCTTGAGGCTGAGAGAGTGTGACTTGCCCAAAGTCACCACATGGGCTTCCATAGCTAACCAAGGATTTGATCTCCAGGAGTCATAGTCCAACACTCAAATTACTACACTGGGCAGGTTCCAATGTATTGATCTCTCATGGGTTTCCTTGTCAAGATGTATTCAGAGGGGGTTTGCCCTGGCCTTCATCCGAGGCTGAGAGAGTGGGACTGGTCTGTAGTTTTGAGGGCCAGCAGCATGGGTAATTTGAGACCCCATTTGCAGTTTGAAACCTAGTAGTTTGTGGTGGCCTTGGGTGCATCACATACTCTCAGCTGCAGAAAACCCTGTGATAAGGTTGCCATAAGTCAGAAACAACTTGAAGTCACATAGCAATAAGCTTGCAGTGTAAGTCCTGACTTGTACAGTCGTCCCTCCACATTTATGAGGTTTAGGGGAACAGAACCCCCGTAAAAGTGGCAAAACTGCAAATATCTCTAGGCCCTACAACCATATTTAACACACACACACACACACACACACACACACACACGGAAGTACCATCTGCACATTCAACCCACCACAGATTGAAATGTACAGTACACGATACATTTGAATCCAAAGTGGGGAGCATGCCAGCCACCCAGTTTTGGCAGAAAGGGCAAATAACTAAAACCTGTCAACGTGGAGGGCTGACTGCATTTTGAAGCCTGGTATTTTGCAGCGTGCAAGGAGCTGCCGTGGGATTGCAGTCTGAGTGCTGGGCTAGGACTTGGGCGGCTGGGCAGGGTTCAAATCACTGCTCAGCCTTGGGTGACTTTGGCAAGTTCTACTCTCTCAGTCTTAGAGGAAAGCAACCGCAAAGCTCTGAATCCAGAAAAAAATCTTTCAGCTAGACAGAGGAGGAAGAGGAAAGGAAGACAGGACAGGTAGACAAAGACTCTGTAAAAAAGGAGCTTATCAGAGGCCGTATCAATTAAGGTATGCCTGTATAACCTTGCAGGTTCTTGGAGTCTTTCCTCAAGATTAAGACCTGCCCACTCCCGCGCCAACTCCGAAATGCACAACAGCTCCCTGGGTGCTGAGAGGTCTTCAACCTGTCTCATCCTCCATCCCTCCCCATCCCCTTCCCCTCCGCTCACACAAAGGGACGCTTTTCTGCCCCATTTCTTTGCTAAGCGGACCAATGCACAGGAGAGCCGGGAGGTGGATTTTTCTGCCTCAGAAGCCACTTTCTCTGTGCGCGGTGAAGAGGACAGGACGTGGAGCCGAGCCCGCTGCAGAGAGTGAGGTGGAAATCCTGCGGGAGCCTGTTTCCACAGCAAGCGGGAACAACCGGTGCCTTGCTGCCATTTGAACTCTGGGCCCCCCATTCTCTCCAGGGCCACACACAGCTTGCCAAGCAGTTCCTGGGTTCTCCCGGAGTCGGGGAGCCAACGGGAAAGGCCGGGTCTCTCTCGAGGCACTGTGGGCATGCAAAGACCAGCTGTTGTTTTTTCAAAAGGGCAAGGGCAGAATTCACTTGGGAACTTACAGCTTCCTAAGTCTGTGGGACATAGAATTGAGTAGTTTTGCACTGTTCATACTCAGCAAGGGCCTGTTGTTATGTTACTACGTAGGGAAACCAGCAAAGTGACTGCTGACCATCAGAACCGATGGACGACGGGATAGCCCGTGCACCGTGAGACGCCAGCTAGGGAGTGCCAATGTGCATCAGGACACTCTTCCCTGTGTCCCATTATGCACCTTCACAATCCACTAACAAGGTTCTTCAGCGCCTCTGCAGTGAGTGCAATGGGGTTGGACCTGTGACCTGCAGGCTGACCCTTCCCCAACCTTGTTCTGCAGACCGTGGCCATTTCCACACTACACTGTTATAGCGCTATCATTCCACTTTCAACATCCTGTGGAATCCTGGGGTTTGCAGTTCAGGGAGAGGCCTTTAGGATGCTCAGCCAGAGAGCTCTTTGGCAGCAAACTACAAACCCCACAATTCCACAGGATGTTGAAAGTGGAATAATAGCACTATAACAGTGTAGTGTGGAAACGGCCCGTGTGTGCACATTTCCCCGCACACAGGACGTGCACGCTGCAAGCACCGTGCTCTTTCGACATGCTGCAGCTCTGCGCCCCAGGACTAAACACGGCCCACTAGCCACATGGAGAGGGGGCACTGGGAACAGAGGGCTCCCAGAAAGGCACGCAGCTAGATTAGGAAGGCTGGGGGGGCTCTGCCTTCTGTCTTGGTGGGCCGGCAGTTAAAACAGGAGGGAGCTTCAGAGGTTGCTCTCGCACTGGCAACGAAGGTTCGTCTCAGCACAGTAAGCAGGCACCGGCCAAAGCTGCCGGCGAACATTCTGTTACTTGTTTCCCGTGAGAACAAAACAAAACAAAACAGCCTTTTAGGAACTTATTGTATGCTGTGCTTTTGGCCCGGAGGAGGTCGTCATCGAGAGAAACGGCCGATAAAATGGCTACGTCTGTGGGGACACGGCACGGCACTCACTGTCCCTTGTCGCACTCCCTAGGGAAATCAAATTATAGCTGGAAGACTACCTGACCTCAGATTCAGTCCGTTAGGGACTGCTATTTCTTAATTTACCGCACTTTTACATTGCTGTGTGCCTTCAAACCGTTTCCGACTTATGGCCACCCTAAAGTGAACCTATCACAGAATACAGAACACATGGAGCAATAATAAAACCAGAGCATTGCATGAGTTAGTGGGTTGATCTAGGAAGACCTGGATTCAAATTTCCTTTTCACCAGCACAGTTTACCGGATGCCCTTGCGCCAGTTATCTTCTCTTCCCTTCTTTCTCTTGCTAGCCTACCTCACAGGGCTCTTATGAAGACAACATGAGGGTACAGACTGAAAAACCAAAAATGGCCCCCTGAACTCCTTTAATGAACAGATGCAAATTGACCAAGCAACTGCATATGTAATATCAGGATTCAAATTACAAGAAAAGAGATTCCACCAAACACAAGGAAGAACTTCGCAGATGGTAAGAGCAGCGGAACAGGTTATCCCAGAGGGTTTCGGACCCTCAGAGATCAGAGGGGCATCTTTCCAGAGTGCTTTAGTTGTGTATTCCTGACCGGAATACAAGGGTCAGATCAGATGGGCCTTGCAGTGCCTGCAATTCTATTTAAGAACTCCCTGCCCCATAAAAACAGCACAGGGGATAAGCAGAACCCCACAGAAAATACACACACAGTATTCACCTTAACAGCTATGGCTAAGTAAATCATTTATACTGAAGAATAAATGTTACAGTACTGATTTTACCAAAGTTACAAATTCCAAGTAAAATTACAATTTTAGGTAGGGTGTTCAAATTCGTGCCCCTGAGCAGCAATGTATTGCTGGCACTGTCAAAGCACGGGGCTAAAAGTTTCTCTTGCAATTTTGCAACATTTTTCTACTACTGGAATCTTTAATCCTGTTCAGGGTGTATACATTTTTTTGAAAATAATTGCAGTAAATAAAATAAAACCCAGAATTGTAAGCTGCTAAGAGTGTATGTGTGTGTGTGTGTGTGCGCATGTGCATTTGGGACACCCTAATATATATACAAATATATATATATGGGAAACATGCTGTCTCAAGTACAGCAATTGAGCCTGTAGTTATGCTCCATTGCCATTTAGTTGTCATCCTTTTTTGGCATGGTGGTGCCCCTATTTTCATCTATGCTCCCCCTTTGGAGCAGCATCCTTCCCACCCCTTCCGCAGAACACCCACATGTGTCAACCGAGTCTGGCGTCCCAACCCTTCTGTCAATGCCTTTTCTGATCCCAAACTACCACCCCCTCCCCACCCGAGCAGATGGCGGATTTGGAAAACTGTTTGGCAACAGTCAGTCCAAAGGTTCCCTTTTTAAGCCCCCTGAGCTAACCTTCCTTCTCGGAGTAAACACTGCCCCGACTGACCCAAACAGAGGCCTGGCGACCCAAACCAAAACTCTCCCCACCGCCCACCTCCTTAAGACCTGACCTCCGAGCCCAAAAAGTTAAAAGAGGACTCACGAGGAGGGGGGATTAGAGATGCCCCCAAATTAAGCTCTCCAGGCGACAGGTGCCGACGCCAACCCAAGGAGACGGCTTTGACCGGCAGTGGTGCATTCTGGGAGAGAGATCCAGGTCTCCAGGGGGTGTCAAGACCAGGAATCTGGCTGGGTCTCCAGCAAAGGAAGGGCAGGGACGGTTCCCGGGAAGACGGGAGGGGATCCGGAAAGCCACCAAGAGCGGCGCTGCGGCTCCCGGCTTCTCCCTGGTGATTCGCAAGGAAAGAAGCATCCCTGGTGTTTATGGATTTTCTTGCCTCCTTGGAAAAAGGAGGGGGTGGGCCCAGGCACGCCGGTGGTAACGCACGCACTTGCTCGCTGTCATGGGCTGGCCTTTCGGAAAAGCTCTCGTCTTGATGTTCCCATGGGAGGCGATTGAGGAATGCCTCGGTGCATTGTGGGAGAGAGCGCTGCCTGTCAGGCTGGCGCAGGGTGGGGGCTGCAGGGGAGGGAGGGTGTTGGGCTATACACAGACCCTCCCCTCTCTGCACACACACACACACACACACACACACACACACAACCTGCATCTCAAAGCTCATCAATAATGCACTGGAACAGAACCAGCGTGCCCAGGAAAGGAGCACGGAGAGGGAGCCGGCTTATGCTCTCAGGTCAGCATGGGACACAGTAGGCGTGCTTTGTGTGTGCCCATTTCCACCCTGCACTCACATAGTGCTATGATTCCACTTTCAACCTCCTACGGAATCCTGGGGTCTGCAGTTTAGGCCCCTCCCTCAACTGCAAACCCCAGGATTCCATAGGATGTTGAAAGTGGAATCGTAGCACTGTGAGAGTGTAGTGCAGAAATGGCCTGTGTGTGTGCTTTAAAATATATTTACAATACAATATACAAAATAACATAAACACCTACTAACATTTTTGACAGACATAAAGTAGAATTAAAACACCATACTAAAGCAATAAACCAAAAACCTCTAATTCACTAAAACACTAACCTACTGACTTAGGTGGGTGTGCGCCTTTCCACATTGCACTGTTATAGCGCTATTATTCCATTTTCCACCTCCTGTGGAATTCTGGGGTTCGTAGTTTCCTGAGGAGGCCAAAGAGCTCTCTGGCTGAGAAGTCTAAAGGCTCCTTCCTCCCTAAAGCACAAGTCCCACCTAAACATCAGGAAAAACTTCGTTCGACAGCGGAATCCGCTGCTGCCTGAACAGAGTGTGGTGGAGTCTCTTCCCTCTTTGGAGGCTTTGAAAGAGAGGCTGGATGGCCATCTGTTGGGAATGCTTTGATGGCGTATTCTTGCAGGGCACAATGGGGTTCTGGTTTCTTCCAGCTCTACCATTCCGTGATTCTGTAGCTCACATTAACAACCGCTGCCATTTTGGTACGACCATGCTAGAGATGCTCAATTTGGGACTAAACTGTCGTAGTTACTGTTGCTGCTGCCCCAACAGGATTTTAACTTCATGGTACACACACACCCCAAAAAGGTGTGCAGATATGTGCACACCCCTAAAGAAAACTCCATTCTTGAAGGAGTGCCTCATCCTAAATAATACAGGCATACCTCAGTTAACAAAGGGATCTTGTAGCACGTTTGAGACCAAGAGAAGCTGGTAGTATACCCTGGCCCTAACCCTAAATCTACAAAAGCTTCTGTTTCCAACTTCTTTCTCTCAGTCTCAAAGGTGCTACAAGATCCCTTTGCATACGGATCCAGACAAACAGGGCTGTGCCTTTGAATGCTCTCAGTTAACAAAACCGATGTGTTCCTGGGCATGACTTCTTTAACAGAAAACTGGGTACCAAAGGTAGAAAGAACATGGAAAGAATAGGGAACGTGTTCCCTGTATCATAAAAATGTAGCCATTCAACACGTTTCAGCAAACTTTTTAACCAAAACTGATAACATATCCACATGAAAGGAAACAACCAGGTCAGATGAAACAAACAAAAACATTTTGAATGTTTTAGAGACTACTTTAAGTCTTCTTCCAAAATGCATCCAGAGAGGGGGTTTTTCCCCATTCACCAGCCTCTCCTTTTCTTATGATTTCCACTTTGGTGGTTAAATGTATAGATCGTAATATCCTCAGGAAAACTTATCCGGTCTCCTCTTTTTTCTCTGTTTTGCTCTTCACGTATGCTCAGATAAGGAATCTGAGGCAGCTACTATTCACCCTGCCTGTCGTACATAGCTAAAGAAGGACCAGCAATCTTTCCCAGCTTCAGCTTTATTGTAGCATTCACTGCAGACATCCTGCTGTAACCTGGCACCAAAAGTCAGTGTACCATCCTCCCAGTGTTGGTGCCACTAAAAACATTCAGCTAGACTGAGGAGGAGGAAGAGGAAAAGTAGGCTGGCAGTGTGAAAAGCCTTTGCGAAAAAACAAAGCATCACTCTCAGAGGTTTTGCTAGCAGAAGAAGGCCTGTACTCACTCCCCAATGTCTGTGTTGAGAAGTTAAGATTTTAAAAAGATACCACTGCTGATTTTTTGCAACATTTTTTGCAACCCTTTGCTCCCTGATTTCCATTCTACAAAGCGTGGCCTTCGTCACCCATACTTTTAAAGATAAGAAACAAAGGGACAGAAAGAACAGAACAAAAGCCAGAGGTGTGATCTGGTCAAAAGTATCACCTTGCAAAGTAAACCCATATGGAGTGGAGGAGGACCAAGGAGCACAGCAGAAGCTAGACACAGAGCTCAGACAGCCCAACAGAGACCTCCAGTGACCCGGTCAGGATCGTCCGGCTTTCGCATCTGAAGCTTCATTACACTGTTTACAGGAGAATTGTTTACTGTTGAAAGGAGAATGTATATAAAAGTGCCTATAGCCAGCACTCAAGTCCTCATCAAAAATCCCAGCATTATTTCTTTTTGCGTACTGCTTTGGTTTACTAGGTTTTGTATACTGCTTTTGTATGCTGTTTTGTATACTGCTTTTGCATACTAGCTGAAAGTGGCAAACAAGACATCAGGCAAAAGTAATCAACCCAGACATCCAGATTTCTGGATTCTTAGCAACTGAAAAGATCCCCAGGTTCTAAAATACAAAACCAAACCAGACAGATACAGCTGAGAATAAGAGAGAAGGACAAACACACAAGTTTCTCACTGTAAAACTAGCCCCAGCAAAGGTACGGCCACCCAACATCTTGAGATAGTCTTCACCACTCCATCACCCTCCAGATGGGTTGGACCCCATCACCCTTGCACATACTGGCTGAGGATGATGGGGCCGGCAGTCCAACTCATATAGAGGAAGCCACTCTGTGGGAGGAGGAGGGAAGTATGGGACCAAAAATAGGGTGTCCTCCTCTCTCTCCAGCCACTGCAAGCTGTTGATGTCCATCCAGTATTCTACTTTGGACAAAAAACAATCAATTATACATCCAACAATAGTGGTTCTGAACCTACGGTCTTCCAGATTTTTGGGACTTCAGCTCCCAGAATCCATGACCATGAGCCATGCTGGCTAGGTCTTCTGGGAACTGAAGTCCAAAATGTCTGGAGGAGTAAAGATTGCGAGCCTGTGGTTCTTAATATTCTCAGGCAAAAAATTGAAGGAAACAACACAAAGACGACCTGAAACCGCATGGAGAATCTGTCCTTCCCCAAACCTTATAAAACCCTCACAAAACCCATTTGTTGATTTGTTTCCCTTTAACCTTCTCACCCCAAACCACTGTGGCCCACCTGGGATCCCTCAACACCCTTCTACATTAAAAGGAAGAAAGAGAAAAGCCTTCAACACAAATCAGTCAGGAAAAAAGACAACACTCTCAAACACACAGGAAATAGGAAGAAAACTGATTTTTAGGCCAGTTCTGAGCATCTTTGGCATTTTCTACAGTACTTTGAGCACTTCACGAATATCACCTCCGTAATCTTTTGCACAACCCAATAAGAAAGGCCAACGGCATTATTAGTTTTGCAAAGAAGGGTCTAAGAGAGAACACTTGACCCCGGGCCACGTCGGGAATTTAAGACTCGAATGAAACATCCTGGTTCGACACCCACACTCTTGGCTACCTCCTAACAACAGCTTGAGACGTTCCGACCTGTTTCGGAGACAGAAAGGATGAGTCAGACATATCTAGCTATCTATTTCTGTATTTGCAGATACACTCCTTGGCTCCTTTCTCCCCAAAGAAAAGTTCCTTGAACTCAAGGCTTTGAAGGTTCCCACGCCGGTAAATGCACTGGTCATTCAATAGACAAACCTCATTTGAACCTGTACGATCCCTCACGGACAAAAAGGCCTCCATCTTTTTAAACAAATCTCACCTAGCTAGGCTCAAGGGCCAAGTCTGCTTTCGCAGTCAGGGTTGCCATCGTGACTAAAAGGAACATCCCTCACTGAAGAGACAGAATCACAGAACTGTAGAGTTGGAAGAGACCCCAAGGGTCATCCAGTCCAACTCCATTCTGCCATACAGGCAGGTACAGTCCAAGCCCTCCCTTTTATAGACAGCAATCCAACTTCTGCTTAAAAACTTCCAAAGGAGGAGATTCCACCACACTCCATTCAGGCAGCAGCATATTCCACTGTCAAACTGCTTTTGCCATCAGGAAGTTCTTAATGTTTAGGTGGAATCTTTTTTCCTGAGGGTTGAAGCCACTGCTCCGCGTCCTAGTCTCTGAGGCAGTAGAAAACAGCTTGCTCCATCCTCCCTCTGACATCCTTTCAAATATTTAAACACAGCTATCCTGTCGCCTCTTCACCTCCTCTTTTCCAGGCTAAACATACCCATATGTCCCATTACATCTCACCAACTCACATTCTTTATTCCAACAGCAGGGAATTTCTCTCCTTGGGGTAGGATGTGGGTCCCATTTACCAAAAACAAGGATGCTTTGCTGCGCAGGTCACTCCGAAAGGTCCAGCAGACTGGAGAATACTCCACACAAGAGGGCCCAAAACAGCTCAAATTGGGCAAGGGTTCAAGAGGGAGGCTCTTGTTTTCAGAGCTTGTTGTCAAATGAACTGATACATCCTTTCTGGCCAGGAATCCACCTCTGAAACCCTATCTGCTGTTGAAATGAGGAAGACTGTGACCACAATGGGAGGAGGCAGCCCTGCCCTGACACCTCATCTCGAAAGGCAACCTGCTGCCGAACCGGCAGGCAGCGACTCCCATTTCAAGGGAAACCGGTAGAGCGGTTGGGTCACCCCGTGTGAGATTGGAGCCGTGCACCATCGCTGAATGAGGCCGTTCCAGCCAGAAAAGGAGGCTGGAGCACACCCAAGCAGCACCACTGAAGAGCCCTTTGTGTTTCAGGAGGGTGTGGGGTGTGTGTGTACGCACCCACAGGTGTGCATAGCTGTTACCTTCCATCCCCGTGCCCTGAAGTATTGTGCATAATTCTGTGAGAGACATCACACAGATCGAATTAAGGAAGGAAATCTTTGCAAATTTCGTTTCTCACAAATCATTTTACCATTTTTCTCCCTGCTGCCTGAAAGTTACCAAAAACTGTGCAGTTTACAAAGCCCATTTACCATGGGGAATTTATTCCACACAAAAAGCATGTGGGATTTTTGTTGTGCACGCGGAAAGCAGCATTTTATGCATAGAAAGCAACAAAAATTTTTGCACCAAGAACAGGTTTTCTGTGTAGAAAACATTTTCTGCACAAAAACGTTTAAAAACCATGAGTATTTTTCATACAGTTTTCAAACAGTTGCAAATATGCTCACCCTTTTAGGAATCTCCTCAACAGAGTTCCCCAATCCGTTTTTCCCCCCATCATTCTTCAATTATTCTTTCTATCCCAATACTGAACTCAGCAATATTTGCAACCACCAGGCATTCTAGGGGCCACGGCATCACTCCAACATATCTTGGATGTGGGGAAGGCAGGTGCGCAATGTTCTCCAGGAAAGAGATCCTGCATCCAGTGGGATCGGCACTGAGAGAAGCCGAACAAAAACTCCTCTCCTTTGACTCTGATAAATCAAAAGCTCAGGCACCTAGTATTTATACCAGGCCTGACCAATCAGAAGTCCTCATGCAGTTGGCCAATCAGAAGGGCCCTTTCACACTACATGGTTGCAGTGCTACCATTCCACTTCAACTGCCTGGGTTAAGTCCTATGGAATCCTGGGATTTGGAGTTTAGGGACATTTATTTAGAATGCCGAGCCAGACAGCACTAGCCCTTCCCCAAACTACAACCCCCAGGATTCCATAGGATGCCATGGGGGTTGAAGTGGGGTCACAGCACCATAAGTATGCAGTGTGGAAGTGCCCAAGGAGCAATACTGCATACAGTCGGTCCCCGGATCTCTGGATTCTGCATCCATGGATTCAGCCAACTACAGCTTGAACATATTCCAAATTAATAAATAATAAAAATCCAACAAGCAAACTTTAGGTCTGCTATTTTATATAAGGGAACACCATTTTACTACGCCGTTGTACCTACTGGGACTCGAGCATCCCTGAATTTTGATATCCACTGTGGGTTCTGGAACCAAAACCCTAGCGGATACCGAGGGACCACTAAATTCCTGCCCATCACAAGGTCTTCGGAACCTGAGCGTACAGATTCCAGGTTAAGTCTAGGTTACATTCATCTACCACACGATTCCTTGTCCCACATCTGGCGGGCCCGATGCTATAAGCCCTTTCAGGTATTCTCAGCAGTGGTTAAAATGAAAGCCCCAAAACAACTTCCCCTCCAAGTGTCCTCCTTGGGACAGGGGGTCTCAAGCGGTGGCATGAGTACTAGTAGGGCAAGGATGGGAAACCTGAGGCCCTGACAAGCTGGAACATGCGGTTGTGGATTCTAGTCCATTCCCCTACATTACAGGTCTAGAGCTAAACTGTAGTTCCCAGCATTCCAAGGAACGGAGCCATGGCACTTCAAGAGGTATCAAACTGCTATAACAATACTGTCTGGAAGCATGTTGCCCCAACCTCCGTTGAGGGCACAAGTAAAACCAAGGGCTCCTACACTCTTGCCCACCCTTGCCAAAACACTCACCCCACAAAATGGTCCCTAAGTCCGGCTATGGGTACCAGAAACCTCTCCAGATGTTGCCTGGACTGTCAAAAATAATGGGACAAACCTGAAAGTGGCAAGTAAAAAAAAAAAAAAAAGATTTGGGGATCTTTTTGTGATGTAAGCACAGGGGGAAGGAGATGTAAGTGTTTGAAAGATGAATTATTTCCTAGAGGATTCTGGAAGAGACAGCTCACTCTCCTTTTTTTTTTTTTTTGCCAAACGGTCCCCTGGGTCCCCCAAAATCCAGCTGTAGGACACTATATGTGAGCTTGGGAAAACAGTCCACCCACTCTTTATTTCAGTAGCTCCTGCAAGGGCCGAATGCCCACTACAGCACACAAGATTTCCAGTGCAACCTCTGCTTTGGAGAAACCCCTCTGCCCATGGAGAGCATCTAAAGAGGAACTGCTTGATGCAAAGGAGACCTGAGTTTGCATAGACGCCACACACGGCAGCTCCTAAAATCAGTTTGCTCAGTACTGGGAGAAGGGAGCACTCAGCCCATGCTCAGAGGCACCCTTTTTCTCTCTCAGCGTGACTCTGTGAGCCTGAGGGCTACTGGCACCAAAAGCAGGTTGCATGGGTGAGGCTTGCACAGCAAGGGCATCGCTTCCATGGAAACAAAGTGGTGGTTGGAACGCACCGCAGCTGTGAGGGAAGGCTCATCAATTGGCAACAGCGGCTAACAGCAGCAGCAACAACACTGGGTGGGGCCCGAGATCTGGAAATGCCAACAGCCAAAGCGCGAGGTTATGCTGGTTAGACTGGAGGCAGGTCTCGCCTGCCAGGGCAAACGCCATCCCCAAACACACTGGTGTGCGATGTTGTTGGAAATGCAGGGTTTAGCAGGGAACATCTACAGTGTCATTCTTTCTCCCATACACACACAAACAGGCTAGCACAACTACCATGGAATTGCACACACACCTGAGGACACTGCCTGTTGCTTTATGACTACTGCTGTCATCTTCCTTCCCTTCACACCGTACCTAACCCGCCGTATGTTGCCTCCTCTACTTTTTTCCTGCAACAACCGTGCAAGGTAGGCCACTGTTTTTACCATTTGGGTGTCTGCGCTTTCAAGTCGCTCGTCGATTTATGGTGACCCTATGAATTTCCTAGGTTTTTTTTAACTGCCTAAAGCTGCAACCCCTTCTGCACTTCTCTATCTGGGTATACAGTCCCACAGTGTACCCACCACTGGAATAAGCATCCCTCTGTTTCAAGTCTGGAATGGAAAGGCAGGGTAAAAAGATTTGGAGTAACTCCCTTCTTTATCCAGATTCTGCAATTCATTAAAAAAAAAATGCATTTTGTGGCTCAGAAGCCTGTCCCATGTACTTAACCCCACAAATAATTTATTCTAAGACCAGCATTGTTTACACAAACTTTATCCTGAGTTCTGCCTTACTCCGTTACACATCAGCTATAGTAATAATACTACTAATAACATGGATTTCTTATCCACTTCTCTCTATGGATTGAGGCAGGGAACACAACTGATTAAACACATAACACTCACACTATGCTTGCCCTTCTAAGCTTGGCCACCCTCTCCTAAGGACTACTACCTCACTGTGTGTTTTTTAAAACAATACTCCCCTGCAATAAAAGACTCTCAGAATGCCAAACTTGTATCCTAAGGGTTTCCTAAATAAACCAAATACATGCAACTGGGGCTGTAGTTTCAAGAGACATTTGTTGTCTGCCTTCAAGTCATTTCCAGCTTACAGTGACCCTTAAGTGAACCTATCACTGGGTTTTCTGGGGGCTGAGAGTATGTGACATACCCAAGGTCATCCAGCAGGATTCCCTGGATGAGCAGGGAATCAAACCCTGGCCTCCAGGTTCATAGTCTGACACTCAGACAAGTACACTACCACATTGGCCCTCTCTTTGCAAGCTTTCATTCCTGGTTCCCCTGAATATCTAAGTGTTATCTGGGGACAACTGTTGAGAGGAGCATCTCACAGCTTGTGTAGAAGGGCTCCTTGGTTTGTATACAACACACCACCACTCCCAGTCAGTTTGCCATATTGCTGAGCCCGGAAAAGTTTTGGGTTTTTTGAGTCACAACAACCAGAAAGGTTGCAGGCTTCTGGTGAACTGTGGTGCTCCCAGGCCAGAAAAAAACCTGAGGCCTCAAATGATTCAAAAGCTTGGAAAGGTTAGCTTTTTGGACTGCAGTTCCCAGAATCCACCAGCCAGGATGGTCACCAGGATGCTCTTCCCACTGGTTGCCATCCATCTTGTGGCCTTGAGGAAGGGATATTTTCCCAACAAGCGGGTCTCACACAGCAGAGCTCAAACACACTACGCACACGCTGCTTTGGAAAATGTTTGCCTTGCAACTTTCAGGGTGTCCCCGCGTCCCGTTTTGGGTGTGTGCATCCACAGAATACTCTGGGCAAGACCAGAAGACGAACGCCAGACAGGAAACCCCTCGAATCAGAGCTTGCTCTGCGTGGTCGTTGTATGTACCAGCCACGGTGGTTTGGCCTCCAGTGCTCAGCGTGTTTAACCTTCCACGCCTGGCACTAAGCATCAACATCAAAAAATACCCCAGGAAAAAGAAATGCTAATAATAATACACGCTGAGCGTCCCTTGTCCAAAATTCTGAAATACTCCAAAACTGTCCACATGGGTGGCTCAGAGAGCAACACCTTTGCTTTCTGATTGTTCAGCATGCCCAGATTTTGTTTCGTGCACGAAATTATTAAAAATATTCCATACCTTCAGACTATGTGTATAAGGTGCACATGAAATATAAACGAATTTTGCATCTAATATAAACAAAAATCTCCAAGACACGCATATGCAAATACAGGTATTCCTAAATCGGGGGGGGGGGGGCAAAACGCTTCTGATCCTGAGCATTTCGGATAAGAGATCCGCAACCTTTAATACCAACCACCTAAATACTGAGCACAAACTGCAGCCTGGCTTCTGGCTCTCAGCTTCATCAGGCAGACACACTTCCCCTTAAACCCTGTCTTCTTGACTGACCAAATTACTGCCCTCCGATCCGTACTGGCAGGACCAGCAAAGGCCGCAGGCATCATAGAGAGCTGGGGGGGGGGGGCAAGCCACACTGTAGGGGGCCCTGCACCCCCTTTTTCAGCTGGCCGGCCCTAAACAGGCCTCTTTCCCCCGGGGGGCACAAAGCAAGGCTACCACTGGGGCGGAGAGAAAGAGAATGGCTCCCTTCCCTGCTGCACAGCCCTGGCACCCTGCCTGCCTTCTCCATCGCCCCACCCCACGCGGCAGAAACCGGGGAGAGCACGGGGGCAACCCCGCCACCGCCAACCGTCCTTTCCTTTTGTTAAATCTCCTCTCCCCACATTCCAGCCCTCACCAAACGCCGCGCCAGGCCGGGCTGAATTGGGTACCGGGTTGGCACCGTGCCCAACCCGGGCTGGCACTGCGCCTTCCTCTCTCCAAGCCCCCGACAAGCCAGGGAGAGGGTGGGGGACATTTTTCCGGGGGAGGGGAAGAGGCAAGGGATCCGGCGACACCGAGACGTCCCCCCCCCCCCCGCTCCTGCCACCCGTGGGCATTTCAGCCACATCGGAAGACCGTGGAGAAGGCCTCATCACGGTCCGGCGGCGAGAGGGGGTGCTCGGCTCCATCCTCATGCCCATCTCCCCCCTCCAAAAAGCCCCACACGGAAGCCGTGGCTCGGTGGTGCCCAAAAGGGATTGCGGGCAGCCCCTCCCTGGCGCCGCTCCTCCCGGTGGCCACCGGGCCGCCTTCGCCGGTCGCTCCGCCGCCTCGTTTTGGGGAGGGGGGGCTCCGATTGCGGAAGGGTGGCCGGCGGGGTCCTCAGAAAACCGCCTCCCTCCAGGGCCCTCCGTTACGGCCAAGGGGCGCAGAAGGGGACGGCTTGTCCCCCCCCCATTCATCCCCCTCCCCACGCGGTAAACAAATGGCTCAGACGGCGCGGGAAGGGGGGGCGGCGGCCACTCACCGTCTCGGCATTGCGCTCATTGCCCGAGGCCAGCGCGGTTCGCAAAGACATCTTCCTCCTCCTCCCCTCCTCCTCCTCTTCCTCGCCGGGGCCGGAGGGGGCGAGGGGGGGCCGGGATCCGGCGGCGGCGGCGGCGTCTCCTCCTCGCCTTCCCCGGGAGGGCCGCTCATAGAAAAACACCCCGAGGGCTCGGTGCGGGTGGGGGGCTGGGGAGGCGGCGCCCCCCCTCTCTTGCACAAAATGCCCGCCTGGGGCAGGAGGGCGGCCGGGGCCCCGAGGAGGGGCGCGAGGAGCGGAGAGGGGTCCTTTGGGGAGGGGGTGGGCAGCTGCAGCCCAGGCCCGGGCCCCGATCCCCGGCCGCCCTCCTCCTCCTCCGGCTCAGGCTCCGTGCCGCCGCCGCCGCCGCGTCCTCCCCGCCGGCAGGAGAGAAGGGAGGCAGCGGCGCGTCCAGCTCCCCCCGCCGCCGCCGCCGCCGCCGCCCCCCATAAGGGTCCGGCCTTCCCCGAGCTGGGGGAGAAAGAAAGCGGGGATCGCTCTGCAAAAGGTGGCGAGGGTGCCCGGGGCCGGGATGCGGGGCGCCGGAGAAGGAAGACGAGGAGGCGCGCAAGGGCCGGCCGGCCGCCTCCCTCCCTCCCTCCCTCCCTCCGTCCCTCCGGTGCGCCCTGGCCGGGACCGGGGTTCCTCCTCCCGCGCCGGCCGCCTGGCCGGCCTCCTTCCCTGCCGCGCCCGGCCCGGGGCTTCACCGCAGGCTGCCGGTGGCGGGGAGCCGGGGCCCGGGACGCGGGGGCTCCATGGGGTCGGGCCCCCGGGGGCGGCGGGGAGGAGAGGAAGCGCTTTCGCGCGGCCCCCCCCCGACCCTCTCCAAGCGTGCCGGGAGGGTGGAAGCGGCGAGAAGGCGGCCGAGGAAGGAGGAGAGAAAAGGGGAAGGGAGGAGAAGGACGCCGAGCAGCAGCAGGAGGAAGAGGAGGAGGAAGGCTGGGCTGGGCTGGGCTGGGCTGGAGGACACACGCCCGGCAGGGGAGGGAGGGGGGAGGGGGGAGGAAGCAGCAGCCGCCCCCCCGGTCCGGTCCGCGCAGTCGCTTAAAGGCGCCGCCGCCTCCTGCGTAAAAACGCGCCGCTTGGCGGAAGACGAGCGGCCGGGAATGCGCTGCTTTGGCGAGCCACGGCGAGGGGGAAGAGCGGTCACGGACCGGCCCCTTTTGCCTTTCTGTCTGGCCTGGCACTCGTTCGGAAGTGGGCGTTAGGAGAGTGCCCCTGAGCATGAGCAGAGCGTCCTTTGGAGAAAGCACCTCAGACCCGGAGGCCGGTAGCGGTGAACTTGACCTCTCCTTCCTTCCTTCCTTCCTTTCCAGACTTGGCGCGAGAAAGCATTGGAATAGTGCCTCTGAGGATGAACAGAGCGGCCCGTGACGGAAGCGGCTCAGTCCTGGAACGCGCTTCGGAAGGGCCGCCGGCGGTGAAGTGGCCTTTCTCTTAATAGTATCCTTTTCTTCCTTCTTTCCAGCCCTGTTGCGGAGGGGTGGGGGCGTCGTCGGAAGAATGCTCCTGACCACGAGCAGAGCGCCCCTCTCCGTCTGAGACGAGGTCCAAGGACCAGAACCCCGCCCCGGCAAAAGACTGGGCGCGGGGAAGAAACCATTGAGCTTGGAGAGGCTGCAGATTCGCCCTGGTCTAGTCCTTACCTTCTCATTTAGGGAGCCGGCATCCTCATGTAGATGCTTTTGAGCATCTACAAGGAATGTTCTCACCGTGTTGGAGATGGTGCCTCTGAGAATGTGCAGAGATCATTTGGACTTAGGTCAAAGCTAGCAGGGTTTGCTGAGAGGCATTTATTTTTGGAAAGTATGCAATTGAGATTGGGTGGGTGGGTGGTTTTTTTCTCTCCCCAATTTTACTTTTATTTGGAAAGAACAGAAATATGTATTTTTTTCCATTTTCTAGCTCAACTCATCCAGGCAGCTGAGGAGCAGCTAACCATTTCTTCAGCCTCCTTCCAGCCTGAACCCTATGTGTGGGGACTTTGGAAAAGCAAAATCTCAAAAATGGCTTTTCTGCAACCCCAAGAAGGCCCTGAACCCAAACCAAACAAAAAGGCTCACAAAGAAACTTTGTATTTTGGTTAGCTATGTATTTAGTGTAAGAGATCAGTCTTTTAAGCAATGGGTTTTGTTACTGTGTTTCTGTCCTAGTTTAATTCAGTTCAGTTTTACTTAAACAAATAGTGTCTCTTTTTGTATAATTTCCTTTCCTCTTGTACTTTTTTCGTTTCTGTAGTTGTGAATCAGTTTGTCTCTGCACTAAAAATAATAAATACTAAATCTTAAAGCAACAAACTAACATTAAACCTTGAACTTTTAGAAATAAGATTCTAAGCGTCCAAGAAAAAGACCAGGCAAGTCAGTGACCCAGGGAATGAGAACACAGCAAATGGAAGGAGTTTCGAGTGTGAATGATTTTCACTGGCTCACTCTGCAATATTAGAAACCTGGAGACTGTGGGAAATTTTTACTGGGGAAGGCAGAATTCTTATTTTCTCTTCATTTTGCCCTCCCTTCTCCATAGCTGCCTCCTTGTGTGGCTTACTTCAGCCAAGGGCTTATGCCCAAGAGACCAAGCATGCTTTGTTTTGGCAGGCAGAGGGCCCAGAATTAAACCAGTTGGTGGAGGAGACTGACAATTCAGCACTTGCAGTCTGTACAAAGGTGATGTGGGGAGCTTGTACTGTCTTGCAAACCATAGCAATGTTACGTTGTGATTATCTGGAAACATCTTCTGGACAAGCCCTGTGGCCTAGGTGCGTACATCCCAGGCTCCAAACTGCCTGGAATTTTGCACACCTTTGGAACGGAAATCCTTAAACCCAGATTCCTGTGATGATTCAGCAGCACTCTGTATATGCTCAGAGCTTCTCTGTCTCGTGCCTGCAAAAGGGAAAACTGGCCAATGTTCAATGTAACTTTATGGGCACATTCGTGGTGACAGCAAGCAGGGACTGTGTTAGTCTCTTGTAGCAAAAACAAGGGAAAGTCCTGTGATGTCTTAAAGACCAACCCATTGAATACTCAGGGGCCTTTTCCTCGGAGACACTGAGTGATTTCTTGAATGTCTCTTAGAAAATGTATGTCTGGATGGATGGGACTTTAGACGGAGGGACTGGGAAGAAACTGAACCCCAGACCCATGAGCATCCCCCTTTTTGGCTAAACAACTGCTCAGAAGAAAGTATTTATTAATGGTTGTAAAAATTTTTAACAAGTAGAACTGATCCCAAGCCTAAGGCACCAGATCCTGTCTGATCTTAGAAGCTAAGCAGGGTCAGCCCTAGTTAGTAGTTGGATGGGAGGCTGCCACTGAATACCACCTGCTGTAGACTCTGTTTCAGAGAAAGGAACTGGAAAAACCACCTCTGAGTATTCCTTGTCTAAGAAACTTGTAGGAGATTCATAGGGTTTCCATAAATCGACAGGAGACTTGAAGGCAGAGAAAGAGAGGAAAATAAATAAAAAAACCCAATCCCAATAGTTTATCCTGATGTCTTTGCATGAAAGATGGGATATAAATCTAACAGACAAATAAAATGGAGAGCACATCTGCATCACCTTGAGTTCCATGGTGGGAGAAAGTTCGGAATAAAATTGGGTTTCTTGGATATTGAAGAATACCGTGATGAAGATCTTGGATGGATGAGAAGCTTCACAGTTTAAGAATTGTTCTGTGCAAAAAGAAAAAAAAAGTTTCCTGCACAGAAAAAAAGATTTTCTACAGAGAAAAAGCATTCTTACTCTGCAAAGAAAATTTTTGCACAAAATGCTATCTTCTGTACAAAAAAGGCGCGCGCGCGCGCGCGCTCTCTCTCTCTCTCTCCCTCTCCCCCCCCCGCATGCAAAATATAAATTCTCAAATGGTGAATAATCTTTGAAAACCGTGCAGTTCTTACAGCAGGGAGAAAAAAAACAGGACAATTATTTGCTGCCTGTGCCACAGTCACAGCCAAGGTGAAATTTCAAGATACAGCCTCTTGGCTCACGGCCCCTGATCGTAACCACTGCGTTGTTCCCCAGCGCAGTCCAAGTCACATTTAGGAGCAGGCAGGTCCTTGTCCGTGATGTTCAGTCTTTAGAGATTTTAATCTAAACTGAAGATGCCACCTGAGATTAAGCCTTGTGTCCATCAGTGTGGCTTTGGAGGGGAGGGGATTTCAGAAGGGGTTTTGGTGGCCGGGGGGGGGGGTCTGGCATTCAGCAGGAGGGGGCTGCTGGGGGGGGTTGAATCACAGCAGTCTCTCTGCAATGGTGCTTTCAGCACACACACACACACACTCCTTTCTTCCTGCTGCAAGCTTGGAGTGCGCCAAGGGGGCAGCAGCAGCATCACCCTGCCTCACCCTGCAGGGCACTCCGGGGTTGGTGTCCACCCTGCAAAGCTCAGCAGCCAATGGGCAGCCGCTGCAGTGGTGGGGAGCCGGCCCTGCACGCCTTCGATTGGCTGCAGAGCGGCATGGAGACAAGGCTGGCCTGTCCATCACTCTCCAGGCTCTTCCTCTTCCCTCCCTCTCCACCCAAATCCTTGCCAAAAAAAGGGGGGGATGCAACAGCCTCCATGCTCACTCCTCATTGGTTGCCACTGCAGCCAATCCCTGCCACCCGACCACCAGGATTTAACCCTTCCCTGCCAGTTTGGGCAGGCAGGCAGGTGCACCTTTGATGATGGTGGTGATGATTCCATCTTGAGTACCATCTTAAGAAATGGAGGATCAAAATTAAAATAAATAGAAAAATATTTTTCCAAGATTGGGCCTCAAAGCGTTGTTATTAATTAAAATTCAGCTGGTCACCATATACTCAAGGGAGTGCCAACTCCAGAGATCAGGGTTCGAATTCTGCTCAACCATGGAAAAAGACTGGATAACCTTCTGCAAGTCACACTCCCTCAGCCTCGGAGAGAGATCAAAAGTAATTAGGAACAGTCCAGTTTTAAACAACACAGCACCCTCTTTAAAAGGTCCTTTCTTTGAAAACCTTCACATGGCATCATCCATGCCAGGTTGGCAGGTTGAAGTGAGGAAATGAAGCAACGGAGAGACAGATGAGAGAGGCAGCGTGGTTAAGTGGTCCGAGTGGTGCTCCAGGACTCCAGGAGATCAAAGTTCAAATCCCCACTCAGCCATGGAAACCCACTGGGTGACCTTGGGAAAGTCACACTCTCTCAGCCTCAGAGGAAGGCCATGGCAAGCCCCCTCTGAACAAATCTTGCCTAGTGAATTCCATAACAGGGTTGCCTTAGAGTCACCATAAGCCAGAAACGAAGGCATGCAACAAAAAGAGACAGACCAAGGGCCCTTCCACATTACGTGTTTATAGTGCTATGATTTCACTATAGCTGCATCCTATGGAATCCTGGGACTGGTAGTTCTGGACGGGCATTTAGAATTCCCAGCCAAACTACAAACCCCAGGATTCCATAGGATGCAGCCATCACGGTAAAGTGGAATCATAGCACTATAATGGTGTAGTGTGGAAGGGCCTCAAGTGAGAGTCTGTGAAGGGATGGACCAGGCAGTGGGGTGTCTCCTAGCTCTCCCAGCCCCCTCAAACTAGTTTCTCTCCTCAAGACTCCCCCACTCCCACTCCTGTTTGTCATATCTTTGGGTGAGCACCATCTACTCTGGGCGAGGAGGCCAAGATGGATAAGATGACTACCGGCCAAAAACACTCCTCCCCAGTTGCATCTCTGCAGATGATCCAAGAAGAAAAGCCCTCCTTCTGGCAAATGAGTGAACCTCAGGTGCCACCTGCTGTCCAGCCTGAAACAATAGCCAACCTGCGGGAAAGCGGAGCAGAGTCGAAAGCTGGCAGCAGGCCCGCCCCAGAGGGATGGAGCACAGTGCCGGCTGGCCTTGGACCTCCTCTGAGGTTTTCTGAAGCATCTCAAAGCCAGCGGCCCCTCATGTCAGTGCGGTGGTGAACTTGCTCTTCTAGGTTTTAGTCTGAACTTTAATGGAGCTTGGCCTGTTTCAGGGATAGAGCTCTGTGCCTTGATTTGCTGCTTGGGAGTTCTGGGTAAGACCTGGAGTGGATTCTCTGCCCCACTGACATGGGAAGCGACTAGTCATCAAGAGGACAAGTGAAAGAGGAGAGGGTATGGCCAACACCGCTCACACCAAGAGGCCCTATTGATCTTCAGGTTGCTTTGAGTCAGAGTTGGAATGCCATCTAGATTGACGGTCCAGATTAATCCTTTCTCATCCCACTTTTCCACCTGCTTTTAAAATGTCCTGGTTTCTCTTCCTCCCGCTTTGTCCTCTGCTTACTTCATTTGCTGCAAACTGAGTTCAATTGAGGGCAAAAGTAGCTTGCCCTCAGTTAGGAGAAGGGGGGGAGCAGGAGCAGCAGAAAACAAGTGTCCACAAATTTCTACACTTACAAAACCCCGTGGGAGGTTTGCCTTAAGGCACACAATGACAACAACAAACATTACCTTTATTTTTTTTAAAGGCCATTTCCACACTAGATTGTTAGAGCGCTATTATTCCGCTTTCAACATCCTATGGAATCCTGAGGTTTGCAGTTTAGGCAGGAGCCTCAAAGGCCATCCTCAAAGGCCCCTCCCTAAACTGCAAAGCCCAGCATTCCCTAGGAGGTTGAAAGTGGAATAATAGCACTATAACAGGGTAGTGTGGAAATGGCCTAAATTTAAGGCTATGTTAATATTGACAGCAGCAGCAGGACAGACTCCCCTACACCCAACAAACATATTATCGTATATCAAAACATACAACAGTAGGTTATTCTGACCAACGCTCTCAGTGTCTTTAAGATTATTAGACATTAATCTTGCTTTCTTCTCTCAACGTAGGTATTGCGGAATCAGACCTTCCACCAGAAAACAGGCCACCAGAAGGCCAGGCATTAATTCTTGTTTTTTTCCTTAGTAAATTGAATGAAAGGGAATCACATTTCCTGGAATTTATCCTCTGGTCCAGTAATCCCAGAAGACGAAGCAAGGCAGGGGCATGATTCTTTAGGAATGGCCTTAAATCCACACCAAGTACTTAAGACCACCATTCATACACAGGTGCTGGAACTCGTGCTTTACCCCAAAAACATTACAGAGATCAATTCACTCTGCGTGTGCTCAGGGGCACTCTCTGCTTCCATAGGAAGTCCTGTTGGCCCCCTCCCTGCTCTTTGTCCACTGATCTCTACATCCAGGCAGGCCTTTTGGATTTAAATTATGTTGCAGCAGAGTATGCAGGAGAGAGACAGCACGGTTTAGTGGTTTGAGCATTTATTACTCTAGAGGCCCGGGTTCAAATCCCCACTCAGCCATGGAGACCTTTGGCAAGTCCCACTCTCTCAGCCTCAGAAGAGAGCAAAGGCTAACCCCCTCTAACAAGTCCTGCCAAGAAAATCCCATGATGGGGTCGCCTTAGATGTACCATAAATCAGAAATGGCTGGAAAGCACAAAATGACAACAATGTGTGCGATGCCCTCTGATGTATTACTTTTTATTAGCAACTGGGTTTCAACCATGTTTTTTAGATAACGCCATGCAATTCTTTAAAAAATAATAATAAAATCTGAATTTAATCTTGTTTTAAATTACTGGAAGCTGCCTGGGATCCCACCCCACGAGAAAGGCAGGGTAGGCATTCAATAAATAAATTAATAAATGCATAGTATTTTGCTACGCTTAAGGCTTAAGCCACAATATTCCTAGCTAGGGGGGCTTCTGAGCCCCCCACCATCACTTCCCTTTGGTCATCTCAGCCTGCCCGAGGGTCATTTTGGAGGAAAAAGCAGGCCGCCCTGGCACGGCTTCCCTTCGAGCGGGCCGCCCGCTGCTCCCCTCACTAGGCCTTTGTCTGGGCCTGGCAAGGGACCAGGCGGGCAAGTGACCCAGGCTTATAATCAAGTCCCGTTGGATGATTCCCTTCTCGAGAGCAGTTTTGGAGACAATAATGAAGCCGGGGAGGGGGGCAGCCGCAGGGGCTCCTCGGGGAAGGCGAGGGCGGGAGAGAACACTGCCCGACTGTCTTGCTCCGGCCGGCCGCCTTTAGCCGGCACCAAAACAAAGGCTGCTGGGAAGCCTTTCTGGGTCAGCTCTGCGGCTTCTCCGGCCGCCCCTTAAGAGCCCTGGTTGTGGCACACGCCAGCAGGACGGGCAGAGACAATGACGCGCTGCAATGGCAAGGGGGTCTTGGGAAGACACAAAACCACCGACTAAGCTCAGGGGCAGAAAAATAAAACCGGTCAAACCAAATAAAGAAGTGAAAGTAAATATGACACATATTATGGAACTAATTGTACTATACAGCAAATAAGAGAGTGTAAATTAATCATCATGAAATTGATTCCTAGAATCATAGAAAGAAAGAGTTGGAAGAGACCACAATGGCCATTGGGTCCAACCTCCTGCCACGCAGGAATGAATACTCAAAGCACCCCCAGCAAATGGCCATCCAACCTCTGCTTAAAAACCTACAAAGAAGGAGACTCCACCACACTACAAGGCAACATATTCTACTGTCAAACAGCTCTTCCCATCAGGAAATTTTTCCTGATGTTTAGTGAAATCTGTTTTCCTGTAGTTTGAATCCACTGCTCCTTGTCCTAGTCTCTGGAGCAGCAGAAAACAAGCTCGCTCCTTCTTCAACATGACATCCCTTCAAATATCCTACCCTCCCTTTCCTTGGTAGTTAACAATCTTGCATAACATTGAAATCACCAACTTCTTAACAGCACAAATCTGAAAATAGCAATATATGCCTAAAATTACAGGTATCTAAAATCATAAGTTGTAAGTATTTGCTAAAACAGGTTAGGAAATGAGATACATATTATGAAAATAATTGCACTGCGTACCAAATAAGAGAATCTTTAACATGAAACAACCAAGGTTAATAAGTAAACCACAGGGCAGAGCTGTTGCCGCTGCTGTTGTTATTTGTTTGTAAGGCACAATCTGTGTCCATGACGCTTTGCAAGGAAGCGACCAAAAACCAGGGGTCCTGCCAAAGATATACCGTCTAAATCATATGTGTATACACAGTGTGCTGTAGTTGTTTGAGCATTGGACTATAACCCTGGCGAGCAGGATTTGATTCTTGCCTCTGCTGCGGAAACCCACTGGGTGACACACTCTCAGCCCCAGAAGAACCTTCTGATAGGGTCACCTTACGGTTGCCATAAGTCGGAAACAATTTGAAGGCACCCAACAACAACAAACATGCAAATACAAAAGAAGAGAAGGAATAAGAAAACTATGCCATACAAATGTAAAACAAGTTATCCAGGTAAAATACAACAAAGTGCAATATAATATAAAGCAAACCGATAAATGTCTGTAATCAAAATTACACAAGACTATAAAGGAAACGTGGAGTGTGTCTTGTTTTGGACAACAGCTCCCAGAATCCCCCAGGCACTGACCGGTTGGGCCTTCCCCCAAAGGACACCGGCAAGAGGTCTCCGAGAGAGGAATTTTCCGCCCTCTTTGCTCGGATGCATTGCACCGTGGCAAATCCGTTGCTTTCTTCTGTTTTGATGCTCTTGTCACAGGCCATTTCCGCACTAGACTGTTATAGCACTATCATTCCACTTTCAACATCCTATGGATTCCTGGGGTTTGCGGTTCCGGGAGGGTCAGAGGCACCCTTTCTTGTGCCATGAAGAAACCAACTCTTCTCTAAGAAAAAAAAATAAATAATGCAATGGTTTGCTTTGCTGCTAAAGAGAGGCATATTTCACTAAATAGGGATTTCTTCAAACAGAAGAGACACATTTCGGCACATACAGTATTCATATTTCCGACCACAAGGTGGCAAGAGAAGCCTGATGACAGTTTAGCTGGGGATGAAGGGACCAGGAGCCTGTCTTAACGATTTAGCCAAGTTGGGTTTGAGAGGCTGGTTTGCAGCTCAAGACATTTTGGTGCCTGGAACAGAAACTGCAGCTGAGAGCGGCCCCCAGTCCTACTGAGAGACCCCCTTGGACAGAAGGGAGAAGATGGCACACGAAAGTATACCTGTGTTCCTAGTCATTGTCTGTTCATTTCAGGAAGACTCAAGAAAGAGACTATCCTGGGGGATTGGGCCCACAAAGCCTCAGCCCAGATTGCTTCCCCTTCTGATGCAGGGGGTCAAAGTGGTTTGGAGATAAGGATGAAATTTAAGGACCAGCCATGTGATTTGAATTCAGAGCAAACCGAGTTTCAGAGCAGCCAACACTAGGTTAGTTGAACCAGAATCTAACTCACATTCATAAATTCTGTCACCTTTCTTGCTGGCCTTGAAAATATTAGTTTCTTGGACTGCAACTCCCATAACCCTGTGCTAGAATTGGGGATTATGGAAGCTCTAGCCTAAAAAGTGTTGTATCCCTCAAAACCAAATTCTAGAGCTCAGTCCTGGTTCCTCTTTTTCAAAATGACCTCCCCCAGTATCCTGAAAACATATCCAAGAATAGTTGCATTGGCCATACAAGGAAGTACAATAACATCCAAAATCCACAAAACAGTTTTTCACCCGTGCAACAGTAGGGAGCCTTCTTGAGAATGTAAATGTTCTCTGTCTAAGAAAGGGATGGGTAGCCTCACTCAGAACAGAAACAGCCTGGATCTCAAGGAAAGTTACTTTTCCTGTTGCTAATGGAATATAAATTTTATTGCCTGGATTTTATTGCCTCCATTATTGCTAATGGAGTTTAAATTTTACTGCCTGGAGCGGCCTCTGCTTCCACTGATATCCCTCCAGACCACCTTAACTGACAGCAACAAAAGCAACATCTTGACAAAATGTAGGACTGGAACTGTCAACTTTTTTGACAGTTTGATGTTGTCCATTTTTTCCCCCCTTTTCCTGTGTGGTTTTTAACACCTTCACCTGATAAAGGAGCCAATGGAACTCCGAAAGCTTGCATGCTGTATTTTGTGCAATTTTTGGTTGGCCAGATAAAGGTGTCCCGGTTTTGGGGGATGTTATTGTATCCCCTTCCCGGCCTCTCCCACGTCAGCGGTCACAGCCCCAGGCATATCTAGGGCAGGGCAAGTAGGGCACGTGCCCTGGCCACCGGTGCCAGGGGGACGCAAAAAAGCCGTGCTGGAAGATCAGCCGCAGAGGAGGAAGAGGAGGAGGAGAAAGTGGGCCAGGAGGAAGAGCGGGCAGCTCGGGCAGCTCTGAGTCCGGAGGGCACACACCCTATTTGCCCCACTTTAGATACTGTGGACGAGGCCTGAGTGGAGGGGAAGATCGCCGTGGGAGCCCTTTCTGCCGCAGCTACATGTGGGTCCGGTGGCACCCCAAGGGCATCAAGCAGCACGTAAAGGAGGCCCGGGTTGCAAAGCCGCCACCCTGGGCCACTCGGAGGGTGCTTTCACAACAGCCAGAGCGGGGGCTAGGGGTAAGAAGGTAAGGGCGCAATTTCCACCCTTGCCCTAGGCTCTGTTTACACTAGCTATGCCTCTGGTCACAGCACTTGGTGCCCCACCGGGGTGAGGTCTGGCAAGAGAGATTGCTCCGGGTAGGTTTTATAGAGCCGAAGTTTCCTGCCGGTCTTCTGGGAGGGGCTTCCTCTGCAACAACTTCCCCCTTCTCCTCTGCACCCCCTCCTGATCTGCACCGTCTGCCCGCAGCCTGGCCAAAGGTTTCCAGAGTGGGGAGATCAGCAGAGAGACATCAGCCGCTGCATCCTGTGAGCAGAGCATGGACTGAGAGCATTACGGTTTTCTCCCAAGAACATCCAAAGGTAGGACCCCCCAGCCTTCCCCCTCTCACCTTCTCTTTGCATTATCTCAGCAGCAGAAAACTGCTTCGTAGAGCTTCAAAAATAAAGGGGAGGGGGGAGAAAAACAGAGGGGGATTTTAAAAAAACAGCATCTAGCAGCACCTTTAGGACTAAAGGGATTATATTTTAGCACGAGTTTGCATTGAGAAATAGCCCTGTGGTCCACAAGTTTAAAAAAATCAGTCTTGATCACACTTTGATAGAACCACTAAAACGTTCCAGACGTGACAAGCTTTTGGGTTCAGCAGAACTCTTCTTCAGGGTTTGATGGCACCGAAATTGGGGAGGACTACAAAAGGAGTACAATTTTGGGGAGAATATTTGAGGAGAATATGCTGAATATTCTTTGAGGAAGAATCTTCTGTACTTTGGTTCTTCCAGAGATGCTCTCCGGCTGCCTCCGAGCCCTGGTGGTACCTGGAAGCCGCTCGGGCGAAGATTGTTTGCACTGGGGAGGGACTCTGCGAAAACTCACATCAGTCTCCTCCTTAGTACTGGTGGTGGTTGTGTGTGCGTTGGTGTGCAAAATTGTGTATTTGAGGCACCTCGCTTCTTCTAGCCTCTGTGCATATGTGTGCTTTCAAGTCGCCTGTCGACTTATGACAACCTCGTGAATTTTGTAGGGTTTTCTTAGGCAAGGAGCCCTCAGAGGTGGTTTGGCCAGCTTGCAGGGCTACTCTTTTTTCAAGGCAATTTAGCTAAGGTGGACACATCTCTGGATCTGCAAAACCTGGGCAGGGCTGTTGATGCCAGAGTGGCTTAGTGGTCTCTTATCCATAGAGTTGCCATAAGCCAAGATCAAATTTTTCCCCGTTCTTAAAATTTATTTTAACAACAGTTACAGCTTTTTCAATAATATTACAACAATGTTACACTATTATTGCAACAACATTAATATATCCCCTAATATATGAATACGTTCCATAATGTAATCAGTTATTTAATTTAGCTGTAACCTCTCAAATATTCCCCCTTTTTTTAAATTTACAGTTATTACCCCCTCCCTCCTGCATCCCCCCCAGGAATGGTCTAATTATTTATTATTATTCTCATTTACCTTTCGTGTGGGGTATTGCCTTAATCATCTTGTTTACACCCCCCCACCCCTCTCTCTGTTTTATGTTTTCAATCCATATTCTGCAATTTCCGAGCCAAGACTCCTCCTTCAGTTACCTCATATAGAGCCCTCTTTTTTCAAACAAGTAATCAAGCGTCCTGTATTCTGATATGTAATATTTCCATGTATCAGGATCAACTTGATTGCAGCTAACTACAAAGTGTGCGTGTAAATAACCAGATGTGTGTGAACACCAAGACGATGTGCAAGGATCCGTCCCTGTGCACATGCTCCCAACTGCTGAACTCTGTTGTTTGGATCTGTTGATAACTCATCCATTTTCCCCCCCTGGTGCATTATATTTGATTAAATTAAATAAAAAATTCACTTTGTTAAGGTAGATTAAATTCAGCTAATTTGTAAGACAACACACCCTTTTGATTTGTAAATCACTGGAGGACAGACTAATGAAGCGGTGTTGGGAACTGAGCAAGGGAAAAAACAGTTGTCCCTGCCTTTGGGCAGTAATTGTTCACGGAATAAGAGTTTTACAAGCATGCCCCTATTTTCCTCCGGCCAAGATTGCAGGACATGCTTTTAAGTGTGCAGAAAAAAAAATAAATAACACATCCCACCCTGCTTCTTTTTTTGTTTTCCCAGACACAAATCAGACTCCAACAAAGCGGAGGTGGAGAGAAAGGGCAGACTGTGAGACTCTCTGCTGTGGCCCCCAAAAGCTGCAAAAAGGAAACATAAAGGTTGGGAAAGTTATTTTAAATTTCTAGGAACCACACTCCTGCACGCTTGGGGGAGGGGGTTAGACTGAACTCCTTTCATTGCTTTTTGTCTTTTGGGTATTTTATCTTTTTAAGCATCATTTTAAAGCATTTCAATATTGTCAATAGTTTAATTCCATTTTAATGCTCACTTTTTTGGTATGTTTTTAGCTGTATTGTTTATTAAATTGTAAGCTGCCTTGAATCCCAATGTTGCAGAAAAGGTAGGATGATAAGGATGACGGCAGTAATAATGCATGGTTGCTTATTAGCTTCTGGTTGGGTTCTTTTTTGGGACTGGTACTGGGTTGTACACAGAGCCAGTGTGGTGCCGCAGTTTGCCGAACTAGGGTTCTGGGAGTCCAGGGTTCGAATCCCTGTTCAGCCTCGGGTGTCCTCGGGCAAGTGCCACTCTCTCAGCCTCAGAGGAAGAAATCTTGCCAAGAAAACCCAAGGATAGGATCACTCTAAGTCAGGGTCCAACTGAAGTGGAGACTTGAGTATTAGACTTTGGGAGACTAGAGTTCCAATTCCTCCTCAAATATGTAAACCTATTGACTAGCCTTGGGCAAGTCACAAACGAAAGATGATGTCAAACCTCTTCTGAACAAACGTTGAGCCAGTGTGGTCCAGTTGTCTGAGTGTTGCTCTAGGAGCCTGGAAGACCTGGGGTTCAAATCTCCACTCAGCCTTGGAAACCTCTGGGTGACCTTGGGCAAGTCACACTCTCTCGGCCTCAGAGGGAGGCAGTGGCAAGCTCCCTCTGAATACAGCTTGCCAGAAAATCTTGTGATCACATTTCTTCCCTTAAAACAATTTTTAACATCCATGCCTGATGAAGAGCCCTGGGCACTCAGAGGGAAAAGCAAACTGCTGCAACCTCTCCTTGCTGATATTTTCTGCTCCATTTATAGCTTTTGCCATCTTGACCACACATGTGTCCAGTTAAAATACGGGAGGGTATGAATCTCTAACAAAGCCTTTTCATCCCATTGATTCCACCTGACCCTATTAAGGTGGAAGCAGGGAGCGGAGCCTGCTTTGATGAGTGACACCATTTTATTAATTGTTACTAAGATATATTGCATTCACTTCCCTATCACTCTTTAGCACATCAGCACCGAGTTACACTTTTCTTAATATTGATAACCTTCTATTAGGGAACTTGGTGTTATTCAGAGACGTAGCTGTATTACTCTCTTTCAACACAAATTTCTAGCGGAAACTTCCAACGGACAGTCTGGATGTGGACTTGAATCCACGAAAGCTTACGCTAGAGATACCTTTTTCTCAGTTAGTCTGGAAGGTGCCACAGGGTTCCTTGATAGGGATCTAGGTCTTCCTACATCAATATACTTTTGTTTCACGTAAAAACAGTCTCTCTCTTTCTCTGTCTCGTGACCCAACTCCCTCGGACCTAGTCGCTATCTCCTTCCAACACCAGTCCCTCGACAGCTGTCAGTCTCCTTTTGTTAGGTACCGTTGATGGTAAACGTTGTGCAGAAACACAAAGTATATTAGAAGTTAGGGAACAGAACAGAAGGGGGTTGGAATGGATGACCATTGGTTCCTTCCCGACCCACAGTTCTATGATTCTGCAATACGGTAATGAAAAGCAACAGGAAGTGCTCAGATTTGTTAGGGTCATACTTTAAAAAATGCTGCAAGATTCTGCATTGTTTTTGCTGCAGGTTCTTGTGAATGTGTGCAGCATGCTTTGACCTATTCCAGTCAGTCCCTGGAGCTGCAACCAGTTCCTACATCTGGGATTAGAAGGGGGGGAAATTCTGCAGAGTCAGAGGCAGAAGTGGTAGAAATACCTGACCTCTTGCCCACTGGCTGCTTGGAAGTGACTATGATTGCAAGCAATTCACCAGCCCAAGGGGCTCAGAAATTCAGATAGTGTTAGGTATGTTAGCATGACAGACTGGCCCCACCTTATACACTATAGGCTCTGCTTGCGTGCATGTATACCCTCCACCCTCCCACAAGCTGCTTCCTGCCTCTTCATCCTGGTGTGTAATTTCCTTGCAACCTCTATGCACGGTGGAGTTATGACTCAGGGTCTCTTGGATTGTCAAGCTGGCTGGAAGGGCAGCCCCAGCCCTTGCGACTTCCAGGAGAACAGGTTCTCAAGGGCAGCTTCGTATCACCCTCCGCCCCCCACCAAAGCACACTTGGGGCAGAAAGAACAAACAGGGACTCCCGTTAGAATCTGCGCATCAGAGGATGCGCCTCTGTCACGTGCAGAAATTGAGATATGCTTGGGAACCTCTTCAGCGCTGCAGGCACACGGCCTTTCTTTTGAAACTAAATCCTGTTCCAGCAGCATCCCCTCCAACATTTCACAGGTGAAAACCAGGACACGCGTGACCGAGCCATAAAAAGTCTGGTCAAGATGGCACAGTTATTCTAAGGGGGAAGAAGTTAAGAGAGGCTGCAGCATTTTGCTTTTGCCTGGGCCTCCTGGGAAGGGCAAGATTCTGCCCCTTCCACTCTTTTCCCTCACTGAGTTGTGTGCACTTGATTTTTTCATTTTAAACTCAGTTTGCAGCAACAGAAGTAAGCCAAGGACAAAGGAGGAAAGTGGGAGCGGGAACACCCGCACACAGATATCATATGTTCCCGTTTGGCAACTACTAGAGAAGTCTTAGCTGAAGGGGCTATTGCCAGATTAAGAGGGAATGGGGGGATTGTTCCTTCTCAGTTAATTGGGGAGATGGGAGAAGGACCATTTAATCCAGGCTGCTTGCTTCTAGCTGAAAGGTGGAAATCAGAGCAGAGTGGAAGGTGAGCTCTGGCACCACAAAATTGGAAAGGGAGGAGGCCCTGAGAACAGGTTACCCTGGCCTTATCACACTACAACCATTATCACACTATGATTCCACATTAACTGCCAGGGCAACATCCCATGGAATCCTGGGATCTGCTGTTTGGTTGAGGCAATATAGTTCTCTGCCTAAGAATTCTAAGTACCCCTCCCTGAACTACAAACCCAGGGATCCCATTACCACAGAATTTAAAACAGAATCATTATGCTATAACTGTGTAGTGTGTAAGGGTCCTAGGGGCCTCTCTAAAGTGTGCTTATTTTACAGATATTAAATGGGAAGATTTAACACCTGGCTTACTTTACAGAACTGGTGAGACAGATTGCTAGAATAAGGAATTTAAACGTAGTCTAGAAATTATATGGATTAGATGGAAGGATGTTTCCTACTTCTGCCTAAATTTGCCTGATTTTTTTTTGTTTTGTGAGCAAAGTTTGGAACAGTTCCTTCTTTGGCCTGAAATGTGAGTCCCAGTTTTGGGGGTTGATCAATTGATTGATTATCGATTGACTGATTGATTATGACTCCTAGCACACGCACACACCCGTGGCCACTTACCAGCTCTGGTAGGAACTGGACCAGGCTGCCTCAGAACCAAAGTCCAGATTGACCACAGTGTTCTTCTGGTTGGCAACAGCAGAGAACCCAAGAATGCTCACGTGGGTGTGATTCCCCTGAGGGCAACGCTTGGAATTTATATGGTCCCCTGGCACAAGCTGCAGTGATGGCCACCGGCTTAAGGCTGCTTCAGCAAGGGGATTAAGCAAAGCTCTTTTCCTCCCAAAAGAGGAGGAGGGGTCTCTTGTCACAGAGGATAAAGTAGAACCTCCATCTTCAGAGGCACGCTGCCTCCAAATGTTGCTTGAGAATTGAGGGAGGGAGGTTGCTCTGCTTTGGGGCTCCCCAGAGATATTGCACTGCATGGGTATTTATGAATAAATGAGGGGGTGATGTTCCCCTTGCAACACCCTCCATGTGGTCTTATGGGTCGCTACGGGGAAAGGGATGCTGGGTTTAAAAACAACAACTTTTTAATCTCCTGCATCTGGGGCTTTCCACATTGGGCTGGGGAAAGCACCCAGCTCTCCCGACGGCACTGGACGGCAAACCCAACATTTTGGGATGCGAGAATGCTCATTTGGAGGGGCAGCGCCATGACCCCCAACTACACCCGTGCTTTCCACCAACCTGCCCCCCCCCTTTGTCTTCCTCAACCAGAGAAGGTCATAGGAGAGATCCCCCTCTCCTCCAGGCCTGGGCCCCTCCAGCCTCTTTGCTTTTAACTTCCAGGAACCAGAGCAACCGTATGTTGCAATGCCACTCCTTTCCCTTTATTGCTGGCTTTGGGGAAGGGGGGGGGATTTACTGTCTGATGGGAGACTCCTGCTCTGCTCCCTTCCTGGCAGGAGGGCAAGTGAAAGAGAAAGCGTCACGCGGGGGGAAAAGGAGGAGGGTCCCAGTCCGGCAGGTAGAGGCGGCCAGCTGCTCTCTGGAGACGCTGGCAGCTGCTCGGGCAGCCGGTGGCTCAGCCAGCTGGTGGCGCGGGGGGCAGGAGGACCTCCCTTCGGCCTCAGCCCCCCACCCGGGACAAAGGATGCGGGGTCTGCAGGTAGGATTGGTGCTTTCCATTTAGTTTTCTCCATAAGGAACTTCTTCCTCCCTGATGCACGGTTTAAGCCAGTGGTTCTGAACCTTTTCTGCATCGGAGAGCCTCTGTAAATATACTTTGTTGCTGGGGACCCCTAAGACTTAACTCAAAATTTGAATATTTAATTTTAAATATTTATTTAAACTTTTCAAACATTTACGTGTTTATTAAAGGCTTCTGGGGATTCAGATCCCCGCTCAGATGCTGCGTGACCTTGGGCAAGTCACATTTTCTCCTTCTCAGAGGGAGGCAAAGGCAAACCCCCTCTGAACAAATCTTGCCAAAAAACCCCCCGTGACCGGTTCAATTTTAGGGTTGCTGTAACTCAGAAGTGACTTGAAGGCCCACAACAACAAGGGGCCACTGACAGGGGGAGGTTCTTTCTAGCCGTCATGTCTCTCCCTTTCGAAAACAGACTTGTGTCACCCCTAAAGCGAACCTGCCGTGAGGTTTTCTGGGGCTGAGAGTATGTGACGTGCTCAAGGTCACCCAGAGGGTAGTCCGATGCTGAGACCTCGCTGGCTTTCTGAGGCATAACTGATGCAATTAGTTAATCTGGGGGCCATCAACACTGAATACTTTTAAGCTGTTCTGTTCAAGGAGACTCTGAGTTGCGGTGACCTTCTCTTAGCATTTTCTTGGGAAGGTTTGTTTGGAGGAGGCTTGCTGTTGCCTAGAATTCCATAGGATGAAGACTTGGCAGTTAAAGTGGAATCACAGTGCTATTCTTGTGTAGCGTGGAAGGGCCCTAAGATGGAGTCAGCAAAGAGTGTCTGTCTGCACAGATGTCTGTCTGTCTCTCTCTGTGTGAGAGACAGCAAATCACACACACACACCCCAGCATTTCACAGGTGACAACCAGGAAGCCTGTGGCTGAGCAACATCAGAATGTGGTTAAGATGGCCAAGGTTTTTACGGAGGAAGAAGAGACAAGCTAGGAGAGGCTGCCACAGTTTGCTTTTGCCTGAGCCTTTTGGGAAGGGCAAAACTCCACTCCTTCCTCCCAGTTTGCCAGGGATGCTCCTGATTAATCCTCTGTTGTCCCACTTTTCCAGCTGCTGTAAAAACCTCTGGTTTCTTCTTCCTCCTCCCAGCTCTTCCTCCTTCATCCTCAGCTTACTTCCTTTGCTGCAAAACTGAGTTCAAAATGCAAAAGTGGTTTGCACTCCATTAACTCTGCAGAGGAGAGGAAGGGAAAAGGATCTTGCCCTTCCCAAGAGGCTCAGGCAAAAGCAAACTGCCACAGCCGCTCCTGACTTGTCCGTTTGTCCTCATTAGTTAAGCTTTTCCACCTTGCCCACACTCTGATGCAGCTTGGTCACACGCGTCTTGGTTTTCATCCGTGAAATGTTGGAGTGTAGGCTTTCCCTTTTCCTACGAGCTTAGGAAAACCTGTCTTGAAACTGCGAACTGGCTTCAAAAGCAGTTGGTGACATGAAATTGGCAGCAGACAAGGGGCAGGAGTGTGGAGCCTACTTGAAGCAACCTCTGCCGTGGCAGCCCCAGATGCAAAACTGGTTTTGTCCCTTCAGGCACAGTCGGCAGTGGGCGATTGGCAACTCCTTCCTTGGCCTTATGGGAACATCTCCCTCCGGGGCAGGACCACAAAGTGGATGTGGGCAGTGGCCGCAGGGAGGTGGATAGGGGCCCTGACCCTTCCAAAGTTTATACAGTTTTTGTTTGTTTAATTTATATCCCACTTTTCTCACAATATGGGACCCAAGGCAGCTTATAAGTTAAAACAAAGTTGCTGAAACTAAGGCTAAGAGGTTAGCCTTTCAGTGTCTTACTTTTAGATTAGTTCAAATAATTTCAGTTATACATGTATATTGTTTAGCTGTAGTTTTTTCCCTTTTTTCGCTTTCTCCGTACCTGTGAATTAGTCTGTTTGTATCTCTATACTAAAATTAATAAATTGCAAAAAAAGTCAGCAGGGTCCAGTGCTTTAAGGGCTGGACTACAACCCTGGAGAGCCGTGTCCGATTCCATGCTTGGCCATGGAAACCCACTTGGGCATGTAACACACTCTCAGCCCCAGAAAACCACATGATAAGTTTTCCTTAGGGTTGTCATAAGTTGGACTCTCTATATCACACTGGCTCTAAGGAGAATGAATACAGTCCTTCAAATAACCTGGAACTGAGCTGTATGGGGCTTTACGGGGCAAAACCAGCACTTTGAATTGTGCCCAGAAAAGTGGACCAGCAGGCAGTGGAGTTGTTACAAAAGAGGGAGTTTTGTGCTCCTTGTAGCCTGCCCCAGTTAAAGACTTGGCTGCAGCTCTTTGGACCAGCTGAAGTTTCCAAACAGTCGTTCAAAGGCAGCCCCATGTAGAGTGTGTTACAGTAGTCTAAGCATTTCTTCTGATTTTGTTGTTTCCTTGAGTTCCAAAAAATAAGATTTAAAAAAATACACGCCAGCTATCTTCCTGTAATGCTCTTCAACATTCTTTTGCCCGTTTCATTTGCAGGTTCTGTGGAAGAAGAGCGGCCATGCCGGTCCTTAAAAATCCCTGCAAGCTTAAGATGGCAAATGGGGAGACTGCCGGAGGGGTCGGGACGCTGATTCTGGAAAAAGACAGCCAGAGCACTAACCCCTTTGAGGAAGACCTTGAAGAGAATGAGAGAGACTCTTTCCTCGGGAACCTTTCCTCCCCTGACAGCAGAAACCCTTCCCTGGAAGACGGCCGTGGAGACTGTGAGCGGGGCCTTTTCAACGGTAGCCCCGAGGAACGCTACCGGCGCCGGGCGACCCTGGAGAAGCTGGTGGGCCTCTCTCCTTTCCGCATGGGCAAAGGAAAGAAAAGCACAGACAAGAAGTCCCCGAGTGGTGGAGAGAAGGGGCTGGACCGGCGGTCCTTCCTGGAACGGATGCTGATCCCTCTGACGGACGGCAACTTGGGCCAGCGGACCCTTGAGAAGAGGAAGCCACGCCGCTGCTCGGAGGACTTCAGCCTCCTCCAGCGCTTCAACGGGCGCCGCAAGGACAACCTCTACAGTTCGGACTGCGGGCTGGCCGAGAAGGAGAACGGCGGAGGGGACACCATGAAGCGGTTCCTCAAGATCGGCCTGGGGGGCAAAGTGCGCCGGGCGTCCCTGGTGGAGAAGCTCAACCAGACGGAGGTGGTGGCCTCAGAGCCAGAGCCACCGGTCATCGAAGAGGCCAAACCCAAACCCAAAGAACCTCTCTCGGGTGAGTCTGGGGCCTGTCCTCACCAGGAACAGAACTGGATTAGTTTCTCTCTCTTTTGGGGACTGCAATAAGCTCAGATTCCCTTGTCTGGGGAATTCTGGGTGTAAAAGTAACTTTTCCAAGCTCTGACTGGTAGCAAAGGATGGCACAGGCTGGTTCAATCCATAACTATGAATTGTTATTTTCATGCATTTCCTATGTTATTAATTTTAATGCAAACATACAAAGAAACTAATTCACAACTACAGGGGGCAAAAAAGGACCAAACTGTATGTAAGCAATGTACATATATAACTAAAGGTAAAACATTTTGGGAAAGGTTTCTTCTTAAAACCACGCTGTCCCATCCGCATTGCTGCCACTTTTACACAAGGTGTGTTTGCACCTGCTTTTTCAAATCAGTTATTTCCATACCACTTCAGGAGGTGATCTTCCAGGAATAACATTTGCTTATTGATTTATTTAAAACATTTTCAAACTGTCTATGTTGCTTAATATCACGAGAGCGTAGAAAAATAGTAAAACAACCAAAGCGACAAAAACTCCTAAACATGTCAGCCAAAAAGAAGAAAAGCTCCTTTCTTGTGGTGGCTGTATGCTTTTAAGTTGTTTCCAACTTATGGTGACCTTAAGGTGAACCTACCACAGGTTTTGCTGGGACTGAGGCCATTTGCGCACTAGACCGTTATAGCGCTATGATTCCACTTTCAACCTCTTATGGAATCCTGGGGTTTGCAGTTTCGGGATTTCCACAGCGAATTGGGTGGATTTCCACGGCTGAGTAGGGATTCAAACCCCGCCCTCCAGAATTTTATTCCAACACTCAAACCATGAGACCACCCTGGTTCTTAGCCACAAAAATGCAGATTAAATTCTGAACTCTGGTAGTGCACAGTCAAGCACGTTATGTTTTTATACTTCAGTCCCTCTTAATGAGCTCTCCAGCATTATCAAGTCTGCTATTCGTACCAAATAGCTCTGCTGTCATCTAATGCCTAATTTTCAGCTGTTGAAAGTGGAGCTTTGATAACTTAAAGGCTTGGCCGTCTGCGAAGTCCTCTTTCCCAAGGGACTGGAACAGAGTCCTGATTTCCACTGACCTCTAAGGCCGGCCTGTTTACTCAGGTTATGGCCCAAGAGAATCTAATGAGGGTTGGCTCTTTTCTTTTCTTTTTTTCTTTTTGTCCTTGGCTTATTGTTTCAGCCTGATTGCCCCTCCTGATTGTCTGTGAAAAGTGGCCCATTGACCTTGCTGGAGAATGTGCCCGGAGGGAAGGAAAAGGCCTCTTTAACAGTTCTGGGGAGAGTGTTTTTCAAAAAGGAGAAACATGCAAAACTAATTCAGCTTTGGTTGAGAAACTTGGAAAGCGCTTTCCTTCCTCTTTCAAAGTTTTTTAGTGCCTGGAACAATTGGTCAATGATAGCCTCATCACCCTAGATTAAAGAATTCCAACACCCAGGCACACACCCATACCCAGTTCTTATAGAAAACAACGCTGAACAACTTTGCTCCAATGTCTGCCTGTCTGCTTTCTAGTGCTGGACAAATGAGGTGGGCAGAGAAGTTTTGCTTGAAAGATGAGAAGGAAAATAATGGTCTGGAGCTCCATGATATAGTCCCAGCGTCTAAGATTATCAGGACTCTTCTAGGCCCTGACATTTGGGGAGGAAAAACTGAAATCTAGGGGTGGAGGGGCCCTGGTGCATCATTAAGTATGATGCATTGAGCAGAAAACTGCAAAGATTTGGAAGAACTATTGAAGAGAGTCAAGGAAGAAAGTGCAAAGGCAGGCTTGCCACTGGGCATTAAGAAAACAAGCAATAAGGACTGCAGATTATTTACACTACTTTAAATCAGATGATGAAGACATTGAAATAGTTTGAGACTTTTCCATACCTTGGGTCAGTTATTAATCACAGTGGAAGCCACAGTCAAGACATCAGAGGAAGACTAGGACTTGGAAAGGGAGCTATGAAGAAGCCAGGCAAGATCCTGAAGTGTCAAGATGTATCACTGAATGCTAAAGTTAGGAATGTCCATGCCATTGTATTTCCAGTTTCTATGTACGTCCGTGAAAGCTGGACAGTGAAGGAAGCCGATAGGGAGAAACTCAATTCCTTTGCAATTGTGAGCTTGAGGAGAGTTCTGTAGATACCCTAGACTGCTAAAAAGACCAATAAATGGGTCCTGGAAGAAACCAAGCCTGAACTCTGCCTAGAAGCCAATGACTAAACTGAGGCTGTTGTACTTTGGACGTATCATGAGAAAGCATGACTCACTAGAAAAGACAACAGTGCCTGGTAAGGCAGAAGGCAGGCGGAAAAGAGGAAGGCCTTGTTACGGGTGGATAGACTCTGCTAAGGAAGCCACAGACCAACCATAATATTGGACAACAATTTTAAAAACAAATGAGATAATAAGAAAAAAGCTATTAGCAATCTTTCAAAAAAAAAAAAATGCTATGTAGCAACAAATTAGTGGCAAAAACTCCAGCTGAATAGAGTACTAACAGAAGGAGAACAGAGAACTGGGCAGCTAACCTTCCTGTATCAGGGAGTTCCACAGCCTGGGAGCAGCCACCAAGAACACCTTTTCTTTAGCGTTCACCAGGTACTCCTGTGCAGATGCTGGCTTTGAGAGAACGCTGCCTTCTTTAGATCTTAGAACTTGGGCAAGCTTATACGGAGAGATGCAGTCTTTCAGATAGTCTCAACCCAAGTCCAAGCTTTTGTGCAGTCCAGAAAGCTAAGCTCAGGTTCCAAAGATGCCCTGTATAAAGCAGGAGTTACTACATGCCTTGCCTTCATCTTAAAGACTTGCTTTCTTAGAGCTTTGGATGAGTACCTTGCTTTTGAGATGTATGAAAGCACATTTACACATGCATGCTCAACAATAGTTCTCTGGATGTGTGAATTCACCAAACAACTCACAAAAGAAACCCACAACCACTGTTTTCTTATTGCAAATACGACAATATTTCCAATTTGGTGACTTGTTTTTGTTTTTTCTGCTCAGATTTCAGACATTTTAACCTGTTTGTTTAGGACAGGGGCTCAGAGAGAATGTTTGCAAAACGCTGAGCCAGTCCATGTTTATTCTGGCTGGTCTGTGGCACGCTAGGGTCTCAGGCAGCGTGGGGTGCCGTTTCACTGGAGATGCTGGGAACTGAACCCGGGACCTTTTGCAGGCACAATTTGTGCTCCACTAGGCAAATCAGAAATTAAGATTTCAGTTGCAAAATAGACGTGGATTTTAAAAGATAGACCAACTGAAAACTTTTATTTGAAAGACCAGAAGCCGTTTGTGGATTTTTTGAGCAATAAGAAATCAAATGACGTAGTAACCTGTGATTATGATTATTAGTAAGATGTACATACATAGATCTGTAATGGTAGAATAAGGTAATGGGATAACTTTTTCAGACTGTGCCAGCAGTGACACATGGGAGCCACATTTTTCGATCAAGGTAGCCACATTTTTAGAGTTCAATCCTGTCCGAGGATCGAAGTCTTGGAATCCGGAGACTCTCTTCTGCACACACACCGCCCCCCACCCCAACTGAACCTTGGCGATAAGGCGGGAGGAGATTTCACGGCTGAAGAATGCGCCTTTTTGTCTGATGGCATTTCCTTTCCGCACCGTACAGGGAGACTTAGGAAGTGATCTGACACCAGGTCAGGCTCAGTGGCGACTCCGCCAATGGTTTTGGGTGACAGATGCTGAAGGCTGCGAAATGCAAAGAGCTATGCGTGCCCTACGACCTGTTCTCCGCTCTGAAAATCATTTTCAGATGCGACCGAGCATGTATGCTGTCCTCTTGGCAATCTTGAAGTCAGATTCACCTGCCAATCTGTTCATCGCTTGCACATTGACTTGACCAGGGAAGCCACTGGGGCACATTGCACACTCTCAGACCCCTGGAGACCCTGAGATAGGTTTGCTTTAGGGTTGCCATAAGTTGGAAATGACTTGAAGGGACACAACAACAATGCTCTCATACCCTCCAGCATTCCACCTAGCAAAACAAGGAAACCTGGGGCCAAGCAACCTTGGAGCATGGTTAAGACGACTTTTGTTATTAATGAGGAAGAACACACAAGCTAGGAGAGGCTGCAATGGTTTGCTTTCGCCTGAGCCTCCCGGGAAGGGCAGCTGTCTGCCCCCCCCCCCCCCCGGGTGCAAAGGACTTTTGTACTTTGCAGCAATTGAAGCAAGCTGAAGACAAAGGGGGAAATTGAGAGAGGAGAGAGAAACCATGACATTTTAATATTTAAAAGAAGTAGCTGTGTTAGTCTCTCACAGCATAAAAAGGAAGAAGTGGGAGGGGAAAAAAGCAATGTGGCGGTACCTTTAAGACTGCCTGATTTTTTATTCTAGTGTGAGCTTTCATGGATAGAAACCCACGTCTTCAGTTGCATCTTGGTACTGCATCTGCAGGAGTGGGTTTATATCTCACTTCTAAAATCAAACCCAGAAAGGTGCTTCCAAGTTTCCTTTTTGTCTCTTCTCACCTTTCCTCCTTTTTTCATGTACGAGGACATTTTAAAAGCAGCTGAAAAAGTGGGACGACAGAGCATTAACTGGGATTGTTCCTGCCAAATCCAAACTGTTGGGGAAGTATGTACCTTATAAGGCGGCCACGTAACTTTTTCCCAGCGGTGTCTGTCTTCTTCTCAAAATGTTCGACAGCACCATCCAGGAAGGCTGCGTGACAGTATTTTCCTCCTAGCATGGAATATCCCCATGTCTTTGAGCTTCCTGGTCAGAAAGTGTGGGTTCCAAGCTTAGCCAGTGTTTTAAACATTAACCAGGGGCCCGAGTGTGCCATGCAGGAGGGAGAGATGGTGATGGTGAAGCAGGAAACACTCAGCATTTAAGTCTGGGAAAGGTCGCAATGTGACACAGTGGAAATCCAGACTGTTGGGCTCCTAGAAGCAGCTCAGAATCCTTTATGTATTAATTTAAACACAAAAAAAAACAAATACCAACTGACCTTTTTAACATGGACATGAACTGAAATTAAAACAATACTAAAACAGTGAACTAAGAACACTAAAGCCCTGAAATACCAACTTATTAACTAACTAAACACTAGCTTCCAAAAACACAAAAAGGCTCTGATCTCCCCAAAACCAAACTGTAATGAAGAAGAAATGATAAGAAAAGGGGAAAAATGATTTTGTTCTACCATTATAGATCCAGCTAAGCACTAGGTTACTCGGGTAACTAGTAATCATATCCCGAAATTATTGCATCATTTGATGTCTTATCGCTCAAAAAGTCCATAAATGCTTTCCAGTCTTTCAGGATCTCTTCACTCGGCTTATCAATTAAAGCCCACGTTAGTTTGGGCATTTGGGATAACTCACCAGCCTTAACAATCTGTTCTCCCATCGCTGGTGCTTCAGAAAAAGTCTCCCGGTTCTGAGGACACCGGAGGCCCCATGACTTGGCTTAAGGAACAAGGGTGTGTTGTCTGTGTGGACAGTCAACACGTTATCACCAAATAAAAGCCCGAGCAATTCCCAGCCCAACAGTTCAGCAGTTCAGCCGTCGTTCCGGCTGTCTCCAGATAAGCATTGTTTCGCCCATAAAGTCACAACAAGAATCACTGGAGAGCGTGATGTCAAAGCTGGGCAAACCCAGGAATGGGTCCCTCCCATGTCAAGGGTCTCCAGGAGCTGCTGAGATTCAGGGGCTGCTGAGATTCAGGGGCAGGAAGGAGCTGTCCAGAACCAAGTAATTCACTGCCTGAAGGTCGAAACCAAGATATATGTCTGAAAGCACAAGCTGAAAGGTGGTGCTGGCCAGACAGAAAGGGAAATGGAGTGGAGGCAGAGGCAGAAGGGGTACCGGCCGGAGAGCCAAGGCTGAAGCCAGGTTGTTGCTTGAGGGATCCTTGAGACTAAAAGCAGCTCACAATAAAAGCGGACAAAAAGAATTAAACTGTTTACAATATTAAAACAATAACAGCACAGTGAAGAATGAAAATGCAACCAACAATTCAAACAATGCAACACTCCCTAGTCCATTCTTTAAAAACTTTCTGCTTCTAAAGCCTGTCTGAATAAAAAGGTTTTGGCCTGGCAATGGAAGGACGACAAGGAGGGGGCAATTTTGGTCTCCTGGGAAGGGAGTTCGAATCTAGGGGCAGCCACTGAAAAAGCCCTGTCTTGTTTGCGATGGTGGTTAAAGAACCAGCTGCAATCCCTTTTATCTGCAACGGTTCTGCAACAACAGGGTACCACATGCCAACATCTTACAGATGAAAACCAGGTGACATCTAGTCATCTTTGGAAGGATTCAGATGGTATTACTTATTACACCAAGAACCTCTTTGTACCCTCCTTAACCACCCCCTAAAGAACACTATTTATGGGTAACCTTTGCATTGTTGAGCAGTTCTTACAGTCTAGAAGTTCTTCTAAATGTTTAGGTAGAAGCACTTTTCTTGTACAGTAGTTTGAAGCCATTGGTTTGTGTTCTAGTCTCTGGAGCAGGAGAAAACAAGTTGGCTCTGTCTGCAGCCTAACATCTCTTCAGGGATTTAAAGATGGCCTTCTTGTCACCTCTCAGTGTTCCCTTCTCCAAACTAAACAGAGCCAGTCTTGTGTTACCTTTAAGACTAAGGGGCCTTTCTACTAATATAAGCTTAAACGTGATCTTACGTGTTACTTTATCACGTTTCTTGCTTTAAAATCTAACATTTATAGTGTACTACTTATTTACCGTATCAATCACAAATATGTTGTTTTACTGAAATGCTTTTTATAATAATAATAAAAAAAAGACTAAGGGGCCTTTCACATTGCACAATCGTGGCAGACTGATACCCCTTTAACTGCCACGACTGCAGCCTACAGTATCTTAGGATGTGGAGTTTGCTGAAGGACTTTGCAACAGAGTTCTAAATATCTCATGAAACTACAAATCCCAGTGGCCATGATGGCCGGGTGAGTCTAGGAGTCGTTGATCCAAAAACTAATTTTCCTGAGCCCCAGTTGATGTGTGTGTGTGTCTATGTCTGTGTTAAATTTCTCTCTGGGCATTTCTAAGCAAAATGGATCCCTGGCTTGGTGCAAACCGGCTTCCTTATTTTCAACATCATGTTGCCTCACTGTGTAATAAATGACTCCCAGCCCTGGGTCTGTAACCCCAAATGTGACATCTCTTTTCTTTCTGCTGCTTCTCAGTTCTGGAAATCCTGAGCCTCATCCAGAAACGCGACCTACTGGTAGCTGACGAACACATCATCGAGCTGGAAGCGGAGTGCCAAGAGGAGGAGCAGCAGAGTTTGGAAAGCAGCAGCGGCCCGGGCAGCGAGGGCGGCCGGAAGGATGGGAGCCGGAAGGCCAAGGACGTGGCGTTGCTTTACGAGGCCCTGCAGAAGGAACTCTGGTCGGTCCTGGCGGAGTCCCTGGCGGCCAAGAGCACATACCTGGAGCTCATGGTCCGCGTCATTGACCAGGAAGAGGAGACGGACCGCAAGTGGATGGAAGCCAGGGGGGAGGCGGCGGCTGGATCTGGGCCCCGGCCTCGGGCCATGAAGAAACGGTGGGCGGAGGCGGTGAACGAAGTGGTCGTCCAGCGGCTGAGCCGGTGTGTGGAAGGCAGGGCGGGCCCCATTGCCACACAGATGGACAGGCTGGCCAAGTGTGCCCTGGAGGACTTGTGCACTGTCAAATTCCACCTGCTCCACGCCTACCCAAAAGAGTACAAGGCCTTCGGCATCTACCTGTGCAGCTACCACCAGGGCCTGGCCCAACACTTGGCCGAGGTCGTCCAGAAGACCTTAAGCATCTCCGAACTCTATTTTGTCTTAGATTGGAACAGCAACATCTACCAAAGGTAGGAGGGAAAAGAGAGAGTTGGTTGCTGAATACCTGAATTGTGATTGATCTAGTGCAACCTTTCCACCAAATCCACATCAGGTTGGCCAACTGCACATCTCCAACCCATCTGTCTAGCCCTGGCTGGCCTTGGGCTGCTGTGTTTCCTTGTCCGAGTGCATAGGACATCAGCATGGTTGTATGGGTCACATATCTCCAAGGAGGAACCCATGGCAGGTGGTACTTAGGTCCTAAATCCTTCAGTGTTTGTGTGTATGTGCCATCGGGCCACCTACCGACTTGTGGCGACCCCCATGAATTTCGCAGGGTTTCCTTAGGCAAGGAATCCTCAGAAGTGGTTTTCCAGCTCCTTATTCTGAAATGGAGCCAACAACACCCAGGATTCATCGGTAGTCTCCCATCCAAGTACCAGCCAGGCCTTACTCTGCTTAGCTTCCAAGATCAAAGGGGATCTGGTACCTTAGGTGGTTGCATCCCCTATTCCAATGAACAGGAACCAGACAAGATGGTGGTAGCATTTTGGCACTTTACCACCTTCTATCCTTTGCAAGATGGCCTCCTGGTGAATTATATGTCATTGGGAAGAGGGAACGGAAGTGTTGAAATGTGCCATCTAGATTTTCTGTATCATGCACCAATTTAAATGTAATTATACCAGGATAAAATGAAAGAATTGTGCCCCCCAAATGAATATTCTACTCTCTCAATGACATTTTTCTTCAGTCCCCAAAAGGACTCAGTTCTAGCATTCCAGAGAGAGAGAGAGACATGGAAAATTATTCATACCTATAGGTTTTCTATTTGCTGTGTTCATATTCCATAGATCAAACTTTTCCTGCCTGCTTTTCTGTGGATGCCTCTCTATTTCTAAATATTTGACTGAAGCTTTAAGTTCTTGCAATGCTAGAAGTTTGGGGACTGAAAGCGACCTCAAAGGCCCCTCCCTAAACTGCAAACCCCAGGATTCCATAGGATGTGCAAAGTGGAATAATAGTGCTATAACAGTCTAATGCGGAAATGGCCTGAGGATCTGTGAAATGGTGGGAGGTGTGGATTTGCACTAAGCACTATGCTTGGATTCCCGCCATTTCAGATCCTCAGCCTCTCTCCTTGTGTCTCATACCCGCCACAAGTAGTGAATGAAAGAGATGCAAAGTCATTCTGAAAATGTGCTGTATTAAAAAAAATCTGAATATTATCTGAAATATGGAACACTTCTGGTCTCAAGCGTTACAGACAAGGGAGGCTCAGCCTCTAACAGCATCTTTGAATCTCCATCCCCTGGGCTGTACCTTCAGTTATACTAAAATTCCTGTCTCACACAATCTCTCTCTCTCTCTCTCCCCATCACACAGAGAGGTTTTAGGCCGAGCAGAAATCTCGTCGCTGGTTAAGGGCTATGAGCTGGGCCCATTGCTGTCTCCTGAGACCCAGTTCGATTTGGAAGAAGACTGCATCACAGCCGTGAAGGTAAGGGCGCAAAGCAAAACGGGCTGCAGAAGCAGTTTTTTGGCTCCACTTGCTTCCTCTTTGGGCCCATCCAAACAGACTGGAAAAAGCAGAAAGCCCCTGATTTTGTTCCTGTCCTTTCCAATGTTGTGTGTGTGTGATCTACCTGAAGTTTTCCCCATTTTGAAGTATTCCCAGGGAACTCTCAGCGCTTAAAACTTATAAAGACTTTTTGTTTCCAGTTTTAATTAACCCAGGATTTCCTCAAATGAAAGGTGCCTCTCTGTGGCAATGTGTTTCTGTTATCACAGGTGTAAGAACTGGGAATTATAGTTCTGATTCTGCTGGAAGCCCAAGACGCAAATATCCAAGGCAAATACAACATTGCAAACTAGCAAAACAAATCATGAGGTTAGAGCTTGGTTTCCTGAAATTCTCTGCCTATTACTAAAATAGACTACAAGGTTAGAGAACCGAGCTGTGAAACCAGATAGTTCCCCTTTCTACAGAACAAACAAAAGAAATAAGAGTGAGGAGGGCGATAGGAGAACTCGCAAAAGAGGGGGCTTTCCTTATTTGTCAAAAGAAGTGCTTTTAACGAATCAAAATAGTGGGGACGGGGCTTTTAGGTAGGCAGACCGGGAAGAATGTGCACCCTGAAAATCAACAACCTATCGGCAAAAGAGGGGGAGCAACTGTGCAGCCGGATAAGGGTTTAAATATAGGATGTTTGATTTGCTTGGTGTACTCTCACCCTCGACCAAGGTTGGGCACCCAATTCTGCAAAACTGAATAAATCCGATTGCTGCAATCGGCTGCTTGATCCAAGAATCTGTCTTAGCCTCTTTATTTAAGTCCTCACTGGCATTTTATTAAGATCTATTGGGCTTACTTCTGACACAGGGCTAGCTAGGCTGGCAGTCACCAAAAATCATAGTGAGCATTTTGGACACCAGGTTCAACAGAGTTCAAGCGAGGAAAGGGGAATATCAGTAAGAAAAGAAAATGAGTTATAGCACTTTGAGTAGAACTCCTGAGTAATAATTAAAATGGTCTCAGTGGAACTTAATGAGGAAAAAGAAACAAACTTTACATAAACAGCATCCGTGTATAACTAAAACCAGAACTAAACTAAACTAAAATTAAGCTAAACTAAACTAAAATTAAGATGAGGGCTAGCGTGGGGTAGTGGTCTGAGCATTGCACTATGACCCCAGAGACCCAGTGGCAGCATCACATACTCTCAGCCTCAAAAAGCCCCATGACAGATTTGCCTTAGGCTTACCATAAGTTGGACACAACTTGAAGGCACACAACAACAACACTAAGATACAATAACAAAACCTAATACTAAACAACTTATCTATTACACAAAACAAATCCTTCCTGCACTAACTACCTAAAACACAAAAGACCTCTGGGACCCTGGGGAACTGGGACATTTTAAAAGCATTATCATCATCATTATTATACTTTATTTATATAGCGCCGTCCATGTACATGGCGCTTTACAAATTTAAAATGCAACAGTTACCCTAAATGAATACATAATAAAATGAAGATATACAACAAAAAGGATCCAGAGTATATGGAATTACAGCCAGTACAACATAACATTACTGTAATGCCAATAATACAATATCTAAATAACAATAACACTAGTCCAGCATTCCAAAGATTTCAGAAAAGCAGCAGCTGAAAAAAGTGGGATCACAGAGGATTAATCGGGACTGAGGGTCTTCCCTACTTTATCCCCTGTGGGTATCGCTACACACCGTTTCGGCTGGTTGCTCCTAGGCCAAGATCACGGACAACATGAACGAAGAGCTACAGAAGGAAGAAGAGAAGTGGGCACAAGAAAGCGAGGGGGACAGCTTCCAGTTTGGCCTGTCCAGCAAAGTCATCATGGTAGGTCCAGCGCTTGGTCTCCCGGAGAGCAGTGGACTCATCCGGCTCCACTGGCTTCAGCCTGTGTGTTCTCGTTTTTCCTTTTCCTTCCCTTCCCTCCTGTCTGGCCAAGTAGAAAGTGAGGAAGCTGCCTTGTGCCAAGGCTGGGACCCATTTCGCTTAGAAGCGCCTAGAGAGAAATTTAAGACACACACACACACACACACACACAGAGCCATCAACTGGAGCTTAGTGAAGTGGATTCAGGGGGCAACAACTAGTAGATTCCTCTGGCCAGTATGGCCACTGGGATTTGTAGTTTCATGAGATGGTTAGAATTGTATGGCCAAGTCCTTTGGCAAACTACACATCCTAAGGTTCTGTAGGGTGCAGCCGTGGCAGTTAAAGGGACATTAGACTGCTATAACTGTGCAAAGTAAAAGACCCCTTAGTCTTAGAAGTGACATGAGATGAGCTCTGTTTAGTTTGGAGAAGGGAAGACTGAGAGGTGACAAGAGAGCCATCTTTAAATATCCAAAGGGAAGTCAAGTCAAAGATGGATCCAGTTTGTTTTCTGCTGCCTTAGAGAGTAGGAAGTGAACTGATGGATTCAAATAGGAAGACAAGAGATTCTACCTAAGCAGTAGGAAGAACTTCTTGACTGTAAGAGCTGTTCAACAGGGGAATGAACTGCCTTGAAGGCGATGGTAGAGTTTCCTTCTCTGGAAGGTTTCAAACAGAGGTCATCTTTTGGGAATGCTTTAACTGTGTATTCCTGCACCGGTAGGAGGTTAGACTAAATGACCCTTAGGGTTTCTTACAACTCTACAATTCTAATACTCTTTTAAAAACTTAGGAGAAATTGCATTTGAGAGTAGAAAGTGTACATGCCAGGGAAAAGGGCATTTGCTGTGGCAATGAACGCAGTGGGGTTGCAGGTGGCTCATTTGGATAAAAGGACCTCACATGTCACCTTTCAAATAAGGCTTCTTTCCTGCTTACACCTGTCTCAGGTGCTGGCTGTCCGTGCCAGGCAGCAGAGCGCAGTGTCAGCAGGAGGCCATTCACGATCAACAGAGACACTAACCATCAGTCCGGCTTACCTGTTCATAGTCCAGAAACAATCCAAAGGTCCAGGAGTCCCACGGGCAACACAGTCAGACAGTCCAGGGTCAGAAAATCCAGGCAGGCAACAAGTCCAGAAGACAGAGACCAGCATCACACAAGTTGGTTCTGGAATGAAGCTGCTGCCTTCTGACTTCCTTAAGAAGGCAGGACCCAGCTGTCTCTCATCCCCACCTGATGAGCTCCTGGTGCGCTTGCTTGTGCATCTCCTCCTGCGAGGCTGCTGTTCACCTGGGGAAGCCCAGTCCTGGCCCATGACAACACCTACCTTCTAACCCCTTTCCCTGCTTCCTTTCACGTGAGAACGCTTCTCCGTCTTCCTCTGAAACGTTTCCTTCCTTGCAATGTAACTGTGGGTCCTATGGAGCTGCAGTACCTCCAGTGTTTCACTGACAAAACCAGGGCTCCTGTGGCTGAATCGTCTCATTGTGCGGTCAAGATGGCTGAGGTTACAAATGAAGAACGGACAAGTAGCAGAGAAGTCTGCTTTTGCCTAAGCCTCCTGGGAAGGGCAAGATAATACCCCCTTCCTCTCTTCCCGCATGCAGAGTTGATGGAGTGCACACTCCTTTTGCCCTTTGAACTCAGGCCATTTCTGCACTAGACTGTTATAGTGCTATTATTCCGCTTTCAACATCCTGTGGAATCCTGGGGTTTGCAGTTTAGGGAGGGGCCTCAAAGCCCCCAGATTCCATAAGATGATGAAAGCGGAGTAATAGCACTACAATAGTGGAAATGGCCCCAGTTTGCAGCAGTGGAAGTAAGCTGGAGGACCAAGAGGGAAAGTGGGAGGAAGGGAGAGAAACTGGGACATTTTAAAAGCAGCGGAGAAAGGAGGATGGCAGAGGGTTAATCAGGACTCTTCCCTGCAAATCAGGACTGTTGGAGGGTATCGGGTTGGCCCCCTGAGTATTCCAAACATGCCCTGCCCCATCCTGCCCTTCCCATGGACACTAAGTCTTCCTCCCACTTTGCAGGTGTTAAAGGCTCACGCAGACAAAGCCCCGCAGATCACAAAAGACTTTGGGAGAAGGATGGCACACTGTTGCCTGACCAGCCTGGCAGAATTCTTGCAGAGGTAAGATTGGGCACCAGGAACTTGGTGAGAGCAGGAGCAGCACAGCAAGTGAGGGGTGGCTGGGGTGGGAAGGACTTGTTTGCTCCAGAACTGAAGCCCTGATTTCCTAATAAAGGTTGAGGACACCTGCTTGGGACCACTGGTGTTTTGGATTTCAGATTCTTTTTTTCCCAGCAGTGCAGCTGCAAGCGAGCCTTTGTAATTCCCTCATGTTCCCTACAGGAAGAATACTGGGTTCTGCTTTTCAAAAGTTCCATTTTTTTGGAGCATTGCAGATCTTTGGATAAGGGATACGCAACCTGCCAGGCAAAATTGTATCAAAGAAAATAATGTTTGATTCAGAATGTCTGTGTGAATTTAGGAATAAGGCCCCTCCCTAAACTGCAAACCCTAGGATTTCATAGGATATTGAAAGTGGAATAATAGCACTATAACAGTCCAGTGCAGAAATGACCTAATTTACAGGGCTCAGAAAAGTTCCCTTTGGGGAATTGCAACTCCTAGAATCCTTCAGCCAGCTAAGGGGTTCTGGGAATTGCAGTTCTCCCAGAGGAACTTTCCCAAGGTGTAGAAATCTAACCATTTCAGATTCACAAACTGTTGTTTCAAGGTACACCTGTCAGTATTCAGGAAGACACTCTTTATTAAAAGAGAAAACATGACACAAATCAAAGTCAGTTTTAACTCTATCTCTGTTTGAAGTGGAATGTGAAAAGGTCATTAGGCTTGCCAAAGTTTTTTAAAAAATAGAGAAGACTCCTGCACCTTTAATGGTTGTGTAAAAATTGTGCAAAAGAGAGAAGTTTGGCTGGGATTGCTAGTTTCCTGGGTACATAACAAACAACAGCTGCTAAAATTCCTTCTTGTGCACAGCTGTTGTCTGTGAGTTTGAAATCCTAGAGATACTTTAAAAATGCTGCAAGATTCTGCATTGGTTTTGCTGCAAGTTCTTTTGAATGCGGGCAGCACACTTTCACCTATTCCAGTCATTTCCCAGAACTGCAATCAGTTCCTAATCTGGGATTAGATGGGAAAAATTCTGCAGAGTCAGAGGCAGGAGTGGTAGAAAATTCCTGACCTTTTACACACTGGCTGCTTGGAAGTGACTCAAGATTGCAAGCGATGCACCACCCAAAGGGGTGCAGAAATTCAAATAGTGTTAGGTATGTTAGTATGATAGATTGGCCCTACCTTGGGTGTTGCCCTATATACTACACACACACACACACACACACTTTATAGGGTCTCCTTGTATGCATGTACGCGCACACGCACAGAGAAGCTGCTTCCTTCCTCTCCATCCTGGTGTGTAATTTCTTTGCAACCTCTTCTATCCAGGGTGGAATTATGGCTCAGGGTGTCTTCTATAGAGATCTTAAAGTGAACCCATCACAAGGTTTTCTGGAGGCTATGTGGGGGGGGGGCACACCCACAGTCACCCAGTGGGTTTCCGTGGCCGAGTCAGACTAGACGAGCCTTGCAATCCCTTCCAACTCTGTGATTCTACAATTGCACACTTCTTGGCAGTATCCAGTACAAAGAACCCTGCTAAAATTGCCAGTGGCTATGCCGGTTTGGTCAGAAAGCCAAGGTGGATTGAGGGAAAACAGTGCCCATTTTCCATGTCCAACTGGAAGAGTTCACCTTTGCCTAAAAACACAGATGCCGTGCCTCCACGCCAGCTGTTGTGGAAGGTGGAGCCACTGGGCAAAGGCTCTTCTCTGGGTTGGACAGCCAAAGCCCCACCCGGGCTATTTTTAGCCAGCTTTCTTCCTGAAGTGCCTGTTTCAGAGAAATCTCTGCATATCGGTGTTGTTGTTGTTGTCATCTGAATAGATGCTGTTCCCCCCAAGGGATGCTGAGGCTATTTTTTTTAAAAAAGGCACAGGAAAATTAGAAAGTTTCATAACAGGGCTATCCCAGTGGAGAGGCCGGGCTTGATTTCTTGCTTTGCAGAAATCCAGAGGAGAGACAGAGCTGTCTTGCGCAGGTGCACACCTAAAAGGGTGCACTCTGTGGGGATTGAGCCGGGCACAGCCAGTTTTTCCCCACCCCAATGAGCCGGTCCAGATCCTCAGAAGAGGGACTTCTTTCAGTCCTACCACCTTCATGGTCACAGCTGGGAAGGGACACAAAACAGGGCCTTCTCCGTAGCTGCCCCTTGGCTCTGGAACTCCCTCCCTGGGGAGGCCAGGGTGGGCCCCTCAGTGCTGTCCTCGGATGAGCAAGCGAAGACTCATTTATTCAGATAAGCTTTTCGAACTAAAGCTTTTTAAGGGAGGAGGTTGTAAGAGAGCAATGTATTGTTTTAGGGTGGACTGTGGTGGAGTCTCCTTCTTTGGAGGTTTTTAAAAAGAAGTTGGATAGCCATCTGCTGGGAATGCTTTGATGGTTCCTTCCTGCACGGCAGAAGGGGGCTGGAAAGGATGGTCCTTGGAGCGTCTTCCGGCTCTATGGTTCTATCAAATATAATATTTTTAAAAAACAATTAAGCAATGCATGAAGTTAAAAACGTTACGCAATAGAAATATTGAGATGCACTGAAAGACCGTAAGCAGAACCGCGCAGCATTAAAGGCCTGGCCCTGGGCAGTTCGTGAATGTCTTCCAGGGATGCTCCGAGGCAGGTGAGGAGTTTGGCAGACAAACGAGCGGAGACCGGGTGAGGTGACGCTGTGCCGTTTACGGGGAGATGTTAGCACCCGTGCGGTGTTGGTCACCTTCCTTTCCGTCCCCCCCTCGCCCCTCTTTGGCTGCCCCCTTTCTTTCCTTTTCCCTCCCCTCTATCCCAGTTTCCAGAGAAAGGTGGAAGCCTTCCATGAGCGGCAAGCCGAGAGCGGCCTGACGACTGACACCTACGTGGGGAGGACCATCATGCTGGTCAACTGCTGCCCGGCTTTCAGGTGAGACCACTTCGCCCCGCCTCATGGGCCTTGGACAAAGCAGGGGCAGCTGGTCTTCTCTCCTTCCCCTTTAAATGCCCCCCACAAGCCATTCTGCCCCCAGCCCCGCCCTTTCGGTTCAGGCTGAGACAAACATCTGTGCTCTTGAACTTCATATATGCACGTGTGCGTATTGTGCATACCTGATGTTCATGCGAAGGATGACCAATTGCACAGTCATGCCTCCTGGTCGTGGGAGAGGAGCTCATCTCCTTGGCTTTCCATGCCTTCCTCTTCCGAATCCCTTTGCCGGCAGTCCCGTTGACCAGCATCTCTCCTTCAGGGAATATGCTGAGCATTTGGCCAAGTTCAGTCACCCCGAAAGTGAGGCAGGGAGGCGACAGGCAAACTCCTCCCTTGACAGAGTGACCCGGCTGTGCAACCGAGTGCTGGCTGACCACCTCTTTCAAGAACTCAAGGTAATAATTTCACGGCAATGCTGGCTCCCGAGAGGTCATCACTTGGGAGAGACTCAAGGGGGTGGTCATGGGGGGGATCAAACTTCCACTGCAGAGCAAGGAATATGGGGCCAGGGAGGGGGCCCATTGGATGAGGACGCGGCAGCCAGGGGCTTGTCTGTGCTGCTCCCATCCTGGGGAACTCCCTTCCACAGGAGGCTTGACTGGCCCCCTCCCTGATCTGCTTTCACTGGCAGGCAAAGACCTTTTTGTTTAAGATTTCACTGTCCAAGTTTTTTTTTTAAATTTACTGTTTCTGGAAGCCTGAAAAGGGCAGCATAGAAATGAAATAAATAAAATAAATTAAAAAAAATAAACCTTGCTCTTCCTTTGAACCTTTTGCTACTAGAAAAATAGGTATTCCCTCAAATGAGGCTGGTTCCTTAGGTAAGGAGGAAATAAACACACTAGTGGATGGCATGTGGAACAGATTTGTTAGCTATTGGGCAAACGTTGCAAGTGTTAAAGTAAGGTTTGTACCTAAAGCAAGTACCCACATCTCTGTCTAGAGAAATAATAGCGGAGCAAGAGTTAATCATTAACTAAGGCTACAGAGACTTCTGGGAGAAACACATACCCTCCAACATTTCACAGATGAAATTGCCTAGCAAGGAGAGTGTGTTCAAGGTGGCAAAAGTTATTAATGAAGAAGAACAGACCAGCTAGGAGAGGTGGCAGCAGTTTGCTTTTGCCTCAGCCTTCTGGGAATGGTGAGATTCCACTCCTCTTCTTTTCTCCTCCTTTGCAATTAATGAAATGCAAACTACTTTTGTATTTTGAACTGAGTTTGCAGCAATGGAGGTGGGCTGAGAACAAAGGGGGAAAGTGGAAGGAGGAACGAGAATCTGGGACTTTTTAAAAGTAGTAAAAACAGCAGGACGGCACAGGATTAATCAGGACTGTCCCTGCCAATTCAGGGCAGTTGGAGGGTATGGAAAGAGGCCAAGAAGGTTAGCACAATGGAACAGTTGGCGCATGCCATCGTAATCCTCCTAGTACAAAGTTCTTCCTGTCATTTAGCTCCACCAAAGGAAACAAGGAAAGCTGGGCTTGGAAAAGTGACGCGTTGTTTGGAGTACAGCTCCAAAAGTTTTAGCCATGCTGTCTGGGTGTGCGAGGTGGTTCTGGGAATCCCAAAAATAGCTTTGGGAAGGACTACGTGCCCTTACCACCACGACCACCTCTTCCTCCTCCAACACGGCCACTTGGGGCAAGAGATGATTCAGTGCCTGAGGAGGCATCAGTCAACTTCCTGTGGTTCTCATTCCCACATTCATTCTTCCCCCCGAAACAGCCCTACTTCCACAAACTGATGAAGAGGAAATGGCTTAACAACTCTGAGGCCTTCCCAACCATCATGGCTCTCCTCCACGAGCACGCCCAGAAGCTGAGTAAGATGAAGCTGGAACCCTACCAGGTGAGCGACCTGCCCGGAAGGCGAGGGGTTCGGTTGTGCGCCCGGCAATCCGGTATTTTGCTGCATAGGCAACATGGGTACCTATTTGTGATGGTAAGAGTGTGATGAAAAGAAACTGTGACTCACTTCCCCCCACAGACAACTATTTATCTGTGTCCTCAAGCTGTGCTTCCATCGTGCGCCCAAAATCTTGGCTCGTTCCTGTCTCTGAGCTTGCCCTCATTGACCCTGTTTGTTTGCCTTTCGCTGAGCAGATGCTGGTGAAGGAGGTCCACCGCCAGGTGCTCATTGAGTACATCCGTCCCCTGATGAGAGTCCGGCTCATTTGCAACTCTTCCAAGATGAGAACCAAAATGGCCAACAAGCTGCGGAGCGAGGCCAAGCAGCTGCAGGAATTCTTCATCCGGCTGGTGAGTTTGGGCAGAAAGTGGTGAGGCAAAGGGGATGACGGGATGCAGTAGTGGGGAGCTTCTTCCATTACCAACTGCTAAGGTGAGCGGCTGAATGAGGGTACCTAGATGCAAAGGGAACTCATACAATCTCTGACTTACAAGTGGTAGTTCTGGAACAAAAAAAAATAAATAAGAGGAGGAGTGAAACAGCAGCATTATTTTCACAAATTCCCATCCATTAGCAAAGGCGTGCACCAAAGAGACAATGGTTTTTGGCACATTGCATCTATTAATATCTGTGTTTTCGTCACAGTTACCCATACAAAGATGGAAATGGGAGCTGCAGGAAGCAGGAATCCAGTAGCAAGTTTGAGACTAAGTCATTCATTTTAGGATGAACTCTCATGGATATTAATTCATTCCCTTTGGGTGCAGTGACGGAGCACAGTATTGCAGCTTAAGTATTTAAGCCCTCTCCAACAGCTCCCTGTAGTTAAACACCTTGACTGTAAGGTTGTACTCCATCAGCACATCTGAATAAATGGATTAATACTCAAAGGTTGCCACTTCTAGATTCATTCCCACACACACACCCTTTTGCTTTCCTTGCTGTGGCATTCTTGCTAATGCAGCTATCTCTTTGGAAACATATAACAGTAGAATTCTGGGTGACCGTGGGTATATCACACACTCTCAGCCCCAGAAAACGCCATTGGAGGTGCATCTTAGGGTCGCCATAAGTCAGAAACAATTTGAAGGCACACAACAACAACAAAGGTGGAGCTAGGAAGAACATCCTCTTTTCTGTCTGGAGTTAAAGCTTAGACCAAGATACTAGTTGAGCTGCTTCTCCGAAGTGCAGGAAGGATGTGGGGAAAGCGCTGGTGTTTTTGAAGAAGCCAGTGTGCAGTGTGGTTTCCGGCTGTGAGATGGGGAGCAAAGACAGGTCATGAAAGAGCCCTGATTTTTAAGGTGTCTGCCCTGCTTTTATCACCAGCCTGGCCCGTGTTTTCTCCCTTCCTTCCGTCTCCAGCTTTGAGGAAAACAGCTGGTGGGAAGGAGGGGACACAGATTGAAAAACCCACCTTCCTGGGGAAGGTTGCAAGCCCGTCCCTCCAGACGTCTTTTCACTTTGAATTGAACACACCGATTTTGCTTCTGGCACTTTGTCTCTTTTGGGAGTGACCTTTTGGGAACGGTACAGCCTAGCAGATGTTGCTTGCCAGCAAGTCCCAGCATCCCCAGTCGCCATAGCTAAAAAGCGAGGAATGGGTGCTGGACGTTGTAATTCAGCACCACCTCTAGGGTTGCAGGATTCTGAACCTATGATATAAGGCCATTTATTTGGTTTTAGACCCTGGTATTGGCCAGAGAGAGAGGGAGGAAGATTTTGGAACTGTGCTTGGCCTCGTGTGTCCTACAGCAAGGAGTTCCATAGGTTACTTGCAACTCCACCTCCCCCCCATGTGTACAAAAGTTCATTTCCTGGTGTTTGCTTGCAAAGCCGGCACGTCGGTTCTGCCGTTTCCAGTGAGGACAAGTGGCAGTTTATCTGTAACGAACTGCTGTCCCCACTGTAACCTGTCGCTGTCCCTTCCTTGACTGTCATCTGCCCCGTCTCCCTCCCTTCCTTGCAGGAATCCACCTCGTCCTGGCTGGATTCGGTTGTGCCACACCTGGCCGGGATCATCGAGCTGGAGGACACCCCGGCCATCCAGATGGAAGTGGGGTTCCTGGTCAGAGAGTTCCCGGACGTGCAGTGAGTGGGGGAACCGGGACTGCTTGCAGGGGAGGGAGCCTTCCTTAATGGGGCTGCTGGCTCATATTGTGCACCCGTCTGCATCTATGAAAAGCTGTCCTTGACTAGAAAGAAGCAGGTGGAAAAATAAGAAGAAAGGAGAGATAAGTCTCCAAGTGCTCAGTCGATACTATTTCATTGCATTTGCTGGACTATTGATTTCCAGCTCCAGAAACTTCTGCTACTAGATAGCATATTGCTGCTGAAGAAGGCCATTGAAACGTATACATAGACCAAAGCGCCTTGGGCTTGTTCTAAGATTTAAAAATTAATTCATTAATTAAATACAATCTGCTGAGCTCGTGGAGATGTATCTCCCTCTCCTTCCTCAGGTTCTGTTGGATGCTCCCCAAGAATTGCCTCTTCTGAGAAAATAAGGAGGACACCAATGTGTAAGAAGAGGCGTGTGGTTAACTCTTGTGGCTTATATCTGTCAATAGGAAATGACCAGCAGTAGCTTCTAATCCGTTCTTGGGCCCAGTTTAGAGGGTGGTTCTAACTTTGTAAGCCTGAAATGGCTTGGGACCAGCTTGCCTGAAAAGACCAAGTCTGCTAACAAAATGAATTTCATCAGGGAGAAATGCAAAGTACTAGGCAGAAAAAAGGGAAATGCACAAATACAGTATGGGTGATAGCTGGCCTGACCACAGTATGTGTGAAAGGGCTCCAGGAGTCTTCATAGACAACAAGCTGAAGATGAGTCCACAGTGTGATGCGCAGCTAAAAAGGCCAATGTGATTCTAGGCTGCATCAATAGTAATGTCTAGGTCAAGGGATGTGATGGTACCATTCTATTCTGCTTTGGTCAGACCTCACCTGGAATACTGTGTCCAGTTCTGGGCACCACAGTTCAAGGAGGATATTGGCAAGCTGGAATGTGTCCAGGGGAGGGCAACCAAAATGGTAGAATGCCTGGAAGCCATGCCCTATGAGGAGCAGCTTAGAGAGCTGGGTATGTTTAGCCTGGAGAAGAGACAGTTAAGTGGGTACATGATAGCCATGTTTAAATAGCTGAAGGGATGGAAGATGGAGCAAGCTTGTTTTCTGCTGCTCTAGAGACAAGGACACAGAGCAATAGCTTCAAACTACAGGAAAAGAGATGCCACCTAAATATTAGGAAGAACTTCCTGACAGCCAGAGCAGTTTGACAGTAGAATATGCTGCCTGGGAGTGTGGTGGAGTGTCCTTCTTTGAGAGTTTTTAAAGAGAGGCTGGATGGCCGTTTTTTGGATTGCTTTGATTGCATCTTCCTTTAAGGCAGGAGGGGGCTGGACTGGATGGCTCTGGGGGGATCTCTTCCAGCAATAGGCTTCTATTATTCTTGCCTGCCCTTCCTCCTTTTGGGCTGACATGGACATTTCAGATGCCAGCTGGGCCTGGGGTGTGCCATAAAAGATGGCCCGTTGCCACGGCTGGCTGCTGGGAGCCACGGTGCCTCCTGCCTTCTGCCAAAGAACAGATCCAAAGAACAAACAAGCACAAGATCAAAGTTTTAGGGGAAACATTAATCAAGGCCACGGCTCCCTCCTGCAGCGGGGGAAAGGCTATCAGGTGAGGATGTGCGCAACCTGAGAGGACATGGCGGACGGCCAGCGAGGAAACTACTCAGAAAGCAAAGCGGTCGGGTTAGAACGTCCAGACCTTGCTAAGGAGGGCCCCCACCGGTGGAAAGAGGGGGAAAGAAGCAAGGGAACGCCAGCAGCTCAGGGGGAACACAGGAGACAGCAAGTTACTTAGTCACACCCTTGCTACATATTTATTTATTTATATCCTCCTTTTCTCCCACGTGGAACCCAAAGCCACAAAAACTGGTGGGAAAGAAAGAAGCTAACTAAGTCCATAGATCTCCTGGAGGGTCTTTGCAAGTTGCAGCAAGACATGAATTAAGCCCTGCAACTTGTAGCAAGGTACGGCTCAGCTAGGATTTGCACGCAGGCCTTTTTCCTTGCGCGGAGCGGAGCCTACTTGAATGGGAGAATCTGCACCTTTATCTCCAGCCTGGAGGTGACCCATGAGAACTGGAGACTCAGGGCCAGTCCAGAGGTCTGGCAACTGCGTCCCCCTCTGCCAAGTGGAAGATGATGTCCCCCAGAGTCTCTGGAGACCGCAGTGGTTGTTCTTCTCCTTCCGCGCAGCAAAACCAGTTCTTGGAAGCCAAAAAAGTGTCACTGCCGGTTTCCCAGGACAAAGGGGACGCTGGCAAGTTATAAATACCCTCCCTTCCACGCTGCCCTCCCGGTTCCATTCCGCTGCCAGCCGACTGCGTCACTCGGGGAGGGTGAAGCGTGGCCTTATCGTGTCTCGTCTGTTTGTTTTCCTTTTCCATCTTCCTGCTTATTGCATCCTTAGGAATTGTTTCGGAGGCGACAGATTGCCTGTTAAAGTGTGGCTGACGGACGTTTTCCTGTTTTATCTGGACCCTTTTGGGGTTGTTGTTTCTTGAAAAAGAAAAAGAAAAGAGAGAGAGGGAGACATCCAACGGGAGAAAAACAAGCGGCTGAGCTTCAGACGGGAAGTGGGCTTGGTAGCAACTTCCTGCCGAGTGGCCATTTTACGCTGGCAGCCGGACAAGAATCATATTGCTATGTCGGGATCCATATAGGGTGTTTAAGCAATGTCTTGACCCCCCCCCCCTCCAGCCTTGGAGGAAAAAGAAGTTTAGGAATGTAAAAACGGAGGTGCCAGCTTAGACCTATGGCCTGTCTAACCCAGGCGTCTCCCATGTTCACGAGCTGGTGGTTCTCCGGAAGCTCACAAACCATGCACTTTGTGCGGTCCGTAATCCAGATTAATTTCCCAGGCTCTGGGGCTGATTCACCCTATACAGTTATAGCCCTATAATTCCACTTTTACCGGTGAGCTTCCATCCCGTGGAATCATGAGATATGCCACTCAGGGAGCGGCAATTAGAATCCTCTGCTGGAGAGCTCTAGTTCCTTACCAAACTATAAAGTCCAGGGTTCCATAAGACACAACAATGGTGGAATCATGGTAGTGTGGTGTGAAAGGACCCCTGTTTCCGTAGCATCTCTCTTTCTCTCTGTGTCTGAGGAAGAGAGAGACCATTTCCACACTGGACGGTTATAGCGCTATCATTCCACTTCCAGCATCCTATGGAATCCTGGGGTTTGCAAGTTAGGGAGAGGCCTCAAACTCCAGAATTCCATAGGATGTTGAAAGTGGAATGATAGCACTATAACAGTCTAGTGCGGAAATGGCCAGAGAGTCCATCTCTCATTTACTTATCCTTGCACTCCCCTGGTATTGGCACCCAGGGCACACGCCCTACTTGCCCCACCCTAGATAAGCCTCTGTGGACTGGTAACCCTACTGATAATACAACCAGAAATTAGAAAGTTTTTTTTTTTTTTTAACTATTTTGTCTAACTACAACTCCTCTTTTTGGCTCAGCCGGGGGCCAGGCTGGCCGGGGATTCTTTGAGTTGTAGTCCAACAAAAGGAACTGTCCCGAGGTCTCGTGATTCACCACTTTGCTCTCCCCGCTTCTCGCTTATTTTGCTCCTTTGTGGGAGCAAAGAAGGCTCAAAACATCCATCCACGCCAAGAACTTCCCTGCATTTCTTTTGCCTTCTTTAATCGGCCGCCGAAGCACAGGGCTGCCCAAGGCAGGAAGGGCGTGAGGGGAAAAGGAAAGCCCTTTCCTCTAATTTTTGGGGGCTTTCTGTGCCTCCGAGGACTTGGGCCGGCTACGTGGGAAGAACAGGGAGCCCCCTCGGCGGGAGAGGACGTGTAGGTCGGGGCCCCTCCGGAGCCGCCCAAGCAGGGACGGGGGGGGGCCGCGGCCACCTGGCCGGCGGTTGCGGGGCGCTTACGAGGGGAGAGGTGAGCCGCCACCCTCCGCCAGCGCCCCCCGACCGCTTTCCGCCCCTCCCCAGGAGAGGTCCGCGGAAGGAAGCGGGGCGAGGGAACTGGGGGCATCGCTCAGAGGAAGCCGGTGGGAGGGGCAGGCCCGGCGAGCGGAGCGGGGGGCGCGGGACGGATGCGCGCGGCTGATTAGCCGGGCCCTTCTGAGAAAGCCCGCGACTCCCCCCCGCCGCGCCGCAGGCCTCTGGTGCCGGGAAAAAACACCCCGGAGGGCCCATTAAAGCGGGCGGCAGCCGTGCGCCTCCGTGCGCTTCCCGCCACGCGGACGCGCGCGCGCGTCTCCTCCGCCCGCGGGCCGCGGCGGCGGCACAACGGGGCCCTGACGCGAGGATCGCGCGGGCCCCGCGCCGGCTGCCTGAGGCTGACGAGACCTCCGCACCGGCGGGGCTCTGCGCAAACGCCGCCGCGCCGGGAGCCCCCTCCCGCGGCCGCTCTGCCCGGGGGCGGACGGGCGGGCAGGGGGCGAGGTCTCCCGGAGAGCGAGAGGGAGGGAGGGTTGCCGGGTTCGGGCCGACCCGGCCTCCGCCTGCCCCCCGAGGCTCGGGAGTCCAGTCCTTGTTTTTGGGTGGTAGAGCTCGGGGACCATCCTTTGAAAGAAATGATGATGACGGGACTCAAGGAGGCGTTGTTGTCATCTCCAGCTTACGGCCGTCTCCTAAGGGGAAGCTGTTGTGGGGTTTCTTACCAAGAAAATCCCATGACAGGTTCACCTGGTTGGAAGCAACTTGAAGGCGTACGACAGAAAAGCGTGTAGCGCCTGGCCTTAGGACATGAGGCACGACCCACCCAACCCTCTTGCTGGCGCAGTCCGTCGTCGTTGCGCGGAGCAGTAACGCAACCTGTCCTTGCTTCCTCAGGAAGAAACACGTGTCTGCCATCTTAGATGTCCGAGGCCTGCGAAGCCAGGCCCAGCGCCAAGGCATCTTGGCCGTGATGGACCGCTTGGAGTTCGCGGACGGCGAGGACCCGCCCTGCCAAGACCGGGCCTTCTTCAGCGAGATCCCCACCGGCGAAGTGTTCTGCGTCCGAGTCCAGTTGCACCGCATTTCGCACCTGGGTCTCTCCTGCCTCTCCCGGCTGCGCCCGAGGCGCAGGCGGTCCCGGCGGCAGCGGCGGCGACAGAGGCAGCGGCCGAAAGAGGAGGGCGGCAAATTGCAGGGGTGAGAACATTTGTTCCGCCAAAATCCGGACTTCCTCTCTTGACGCCAAGGTGATCGGGCAGGTGGCTGGAGAGTTTCCTGCAGCATCCAGTTTCCAAAGAACTGCTGGCTGTGGGGTTGGCATCCCGTGTGTGTGGACGTGTCCCCCCCACACGCACAATACCCTCTCGCCTGTTCTATCTTTGCGTTTGTACTCGGCAGACAAGCAACACCCCAAGAATGGAGCAGCCTTCACTGTTCTGAAATAGCCAATGTTTTCCAAAAAGTCTGGAAACTAGTGGGTATAGCACTGTCCAAAGAAAAGTGTTGTTCCTTAAAGAAAGATATGGAGTCTCATCCCGGAACCAGGGGTAGTCCCCGGCTTTTCCGGGTGTTCTTTTGGTGCCGGACACTGACGCACGTTACGGCTATAGCACAGGCTTTGTCGGTGGTAAAGGGATGCAGAAGGTGGTAGACAGCAGAGAAGCAAGAAAGTCCTTTTGCTGATGAGATCCAGCATTCTCTCACAGTCAAGGGGAGAACTGGCCCCCCAAAATATCCCACCCAGACTGCCCCTAGCCAGTGGTGCAATTCAGGCCTCCTAACTATATAAGAGCGAGTGTAGCATAGTGATTTGAAGACTCCGGGAGACCAGGGTTCAAATCCCCTGCTCGGCCCTGGAAACCCAGTGGGGGACTCTGGGTAAGTCACACCCTCTCAGCCCAAAAGGAAGGCAAAGGCAAAACCCTTCTGAACAACTCTTGCTGAGAAAACTCTATGATAGGTTCCCAAGGATTATCTAGTGTAGAAGCAAAGAAAGGAAACCAGTGTGCACAAGCAATAGTGAAGGGAGCTGTGCAACCAGGTTACCAGCGGAGGAAAATTCACTTTCCCAAACCATTCCCAGCCTTCTCGTCTTTTCCCAACTTCAAACCGCTAAGTGAATGCCAAAAGTATCCAATGAGGTCACTAAATTCTTTCATGCCACAGGTAACTTTTGGCCACAGTGCTAACAAAGACTCTAAAGCCCATCTTCCTGGTGGCAGGGAGAGCCAACTCACTACAGAGGAATGGGCGTAAAACTAAGGGCTTTTACAAAACCAGTTGGGAGAGAGGAACAGACATAAGCACTGGGGTGGGAAATTTCCGCCTGGCAAGTCTACCTGCAAAAGAAAGAATCCAGCTATGTTTTTGTTTTGTGGAACAAGGAAAAAAAAGGACATAGTTACACCCATATAATGGCAAAGAAAGTGCTTCAAGAAATACACCTTGCATATCTGGGGGGGTATCACCCCCATAATTTAGCCATTTCTTAAAACACTCTGTACCAAGGGGTGAAGAAGGACTATCTGAACCTCCCCCTCTCAAAGTTGGGAGCGGCTCATCCCATTTCCTGGGGACGGCTGGCCCTCAGGGGTAGACTGGTGGGATAGGGAGAGGGAAGAGGACGCATATCTGTAGATAGAGAAATAAATAAAATACATATTAATTTAAACCAACTCCTTCTCGTGATTGTTGGGATGACGATATGGATTCAAACATAATTTTCCTCACCAGGATTTTTCAACATTCAAAAAAGTTTTTTGATTATTTTTCAAATATTCTTTCTGTCCTTAACTACAGCTCCCAGAATCCTTCAGCCAATGTAGCCAAAGTATCCAAGTTCTGCCACACATTACTTTGTCACTGTCTCAGTGCTATATTTCTTGAAATGTCAAGCAATCAAACCAGAGGTCTGCAGTTTTATCTAAACAAAGCTGTTATAGTTAAGGATTTATTTATTTTTCTAATAACTGAATAGCATTTTTTGTCCTGAACATCAAAGAGTCGTATTGTCAGCAAAAACTTGTTGCTGCAAATAAATTGCATGCAGATTGTATTTCCAAGGAAGGAACTGGGAAACCACCTCTGAGTATTCCCTGCTGAAGAAAACCCTGTGAAATTATGGGGTTGCTATAAATCAAATCAGCTTGAAGGCACATATACACCCACACTGGGAAGGGCAAGATACAACCCTGCTGAATTAATGGGTTGCAAGCTACTTTTGCTCTTAAACTCACTTTGAAGCAATTGACATAAGCTGAGGGTGAAGGGGAAAATGGGGGGAGGAGGAGGACAGAGATACTGGGACATTTTAAAAGCAGCTGAAAAAGTGGGAGGGCAGAGGATTAATTAGGACTTATCCCTTCCAAATGGAGCAGTTGGGGGGAGGTATGCCATTTTGTTCCATCTCTTTTCCACCCCCTCCCCTTTTCTTTAAAACCTGGTTGCCTGGAAATGCAAACCACCCATAGCCGACTGCATGAATAAAAACCTACTTGCAAGCCTGCATTCAGCCACTCATTTGGGTTTTACTACCCACACAACAGCTCTTGCTTACTCTACTGTGAACTAGGAAAAGAAGCGACACGGCAAGCCATCTTTACTTCATTCCCCACCATCAACTTTTGTCCCATGCGAGTCTCCCAAAGTGTCGTGAAGGCTGGCAAGGGCAGTGGGGAGAGGCTGTCCTTCCCTAAGTTGTCCACACCCTATAAGTGGCCATCAGTGGGACCTCTCCACACAATATCTTCTCCAAGCCATCACAAGGGGGTGACGGTGGGAGCTGAGCCGAAGGAACAGCCTGGCTTAATGAGTTTCCCATCCTGGCTCCTTCTTAATTGGTCTCATGCAGCTTCCTTCCTTTGGGCTCTGGTGGAAGCCAGGGGCTTCCTCGTAGCTGACGAGGCCGCAAGCCAAGTGGGGCTGAGGTGGAGAGAGGGGCGAGATGGCTAGGGAGTGCATTTTGGTCTCCTTCCCAAAATTGATAGGGGGAAGCGGGAGAGGAAGAGTTTGCTGCCATTTCATGATGCCCCAAATCTCACACTCTCCAACTGTCCTGCTTTGGCAGGAACCATCTCTGTTAATTCTCTTCCCTCCCACTTTCTCAGCTGCTTTTAAAGTGCCCGAGTTCCTGTCTCCTCCTCCTGCCTTTCTCCTCTGTCCTCAGCTTACTTCCATTGCTGCAAAACTGTACAACTAGGTGGCACCCCACTAACTCAGCAGCGGGAAGTGGAGAGCCTCTCCGCTCCAAGCCTTCCCAGAAGGTTCAGGCAAGAATCAACGGCAACAGCCTCTCCTCATCCAAGACGTTCCCCATCTTGACCACCCACTGATGTTGTCTGAGCACATGTGGCCTGTTATTTGCAACGGTGGAGCTCGGAGTGTGTGGAGGGGGGGTGGGAGGGGGTGGGGCCACGGTGCCGGGGGGCAGGGCCGGGGCTCACGGGGCGTGGCTATGGGCCAGGACGCCCCGAAAACATTGTCGCCTGGGGTGATCCACCCCCATCGCTGCCTGTCCCTACGCGACTGTTTTTTTGTCTGTGAAAAGTTAGAGGGGTATGCAAGACCTGAGTAGCGCGGTCAACACACTCTCAGCTCCTGAAAACCCCAGGATAGGTTCGCCTTAGAGTTGCCATAAGTCTGAGATAACTTGAAGGCAAACACACGTGTTGGAAGTCTCTCATGTAAAGGGTCAAAGTCACCCTAAGTCAAAGTCAACTTGACAGCAAATAACAGTAAATGTGTGTGTGTGTGCGTGTGTGCTTAGATGAATAATCTGTACTGTTTTTAGGTAGAACCTGGATGCTAGAAAAATACCAAAGAAATGTCTGTCTGTCTGTCTGTCTGTCTGTCCACCTCCCCTTGCAATTCTTCCAGCTGTACTGATCTATGCCCCTCTTCTTTCTTGGTGGTCACATTTCCATTCCAGTTCTCTTGGCCATCAGCCACCTGAGCTGAAGGTCAGGATGAAGGACTTAGTTAGTAAGCATTGTGCTGGCAGGCTGTTCTTCACCTGGAGGCAAATCCCCAGGTCAGGCAGGTTGTTTATCTGGAGCTTTGGAAAACTACTCGCTGGCTTCTGGGAGCGTCAATCCAGCAAAGGCACTGATCCCAAGCTCTGGTTTCCAACAGCCTTGGCTTCATTTCCATGCGTGTTGGTCAAGAGAGTTTAAAAGGCGTGCTACGGTGCAGAAGTGACGTATAAAAGATGCTCGTTTGGAATAGCACGACCTGACCTGCTGTGTCTTTGCATGCTGCCCTGGCTAGGTCTTGCTTTTCCACGACATTGTGCACGCTAGCACACACACATATTCAGTCCTCCAGAGATGTCTCCGGTCACGCTGCCCTGTCCCCTATCAATCCCTCTCATGTCCTGACCTGTCCAGTACACCCTCCAGAAGTAAACACCGGCGGGAAAAGGCCAGGCCATTTATCCTGCAAGATGTAAACTCTCCTGATGGCTGAAGAATAACTAAGACACGGCGGCCAGCCCCCTGCTGCCAATACTGACGCCTCCAGGGACCACTTGGCTGGCGGCCTGTGCGAGGAAAGTAGCACTTGTCCTCACTGCTGGCGACATTTCCTAGAACAGCCCCCCCCCAGCCCCTTCCATTAAAAAGAAAGCTGGGGGAAAGAAAATGCCTGTTTCTGAACTGGAGGCATTTTGTGGTGCGTTCCTACAAACCTACAAGATCTCAAAATGCAGAATAAACCCATACCCTCCAACATTTCCAAGCCAAAAACCAGGACGTGTGTGGCCAAGCAACCTCAGAATGTGGCAAACGTTGTTAATGTGCAAAAATACGTTAGCTAAGAGAGACTGCAGCAGTCTGCTTTTGCCTGAGCCTACTGGGATGGGAAAAATCCATGCTTTCCTCTCCTTACCTCTCCTGCTGAATTAATGGAGTCAGGAAAAGGAGATGGTCACCACTTTCCACATTCAGATTTATTTCTCCACCCCCAAAATGCGTAAGACTGGGTTGCATATGGGGGCAAAGAGGGAGTAGGAGTCTTGCTGTGTCCCTATAATTCTCTGAATACCCCCCAACATTTCAAACATGAAAAGTGGGACCCACGTGGCCAAGCAACATCAGACTGCGGTTAAGACGGCAGATGTTATGAACGAGGAAGAAGAGACAAACTAGGAGAGACGGCCGCAGTTTGCTTTTGCTTGAGCCTAGGGGGAAGGGCAAAATTCCACTCCTTCCTCTCTTTTCCGCTCCTCTCAGTTTAATTGGAGGAAAACAATTTTTGCTCTTTGAACTCAGTTTGCAGCAACTGAAATAAGCTGAGGACAAAGGGGGAGGGTGGGAGGAGGGGAGAGAAACTGGATATTTTAAAAGCAGCTGAAAAGTGGGATGGAAGAGGATTAGTCAGGATTCTTCAGGTAAAATCTGGACGCTTGAAAGTCCTAGGATTCTAGGAGGTAAAGAGGTCATTTCCGCACTAGCCTGTTATAGCGCTATGATTCCACTTTCCACATCCTATGGAATCCTGGGGTTTGCATAGGATGTGGAAAGTGGAATCATAGCGCTATAACAGGCTAGTGCGGAAATGGCCAAAGTCACATTTTTCCAAGCTTGGAACAGAATATAGCATTTATACAAACTGTTGCAATCTGGCTGAACTGAACTGAGAACACATGAAAGAAGGAGAAGGAAACTGGGACATTTCGAAAGCATCTGAAAAAGTGAGAGAACAGATATGTAATTGAGACTGTCTCTGCTAAATATGAGCAGTGGGAGGTTATGTAAATCTTCATAAAAGGATGAAACCTACGTCTAGATTGTGTGTGTGTGTGTCTGTGGAATCTTTGATATGGGATTTTTTAAATTATTATTATTATACTGAAAGGACTTGGTGTACCACAAGCTGAAAAACAATGTTTTAAATTCTGGACAACAACAATCTGGGGATAGAGAAGTTCATGCTAAATTGCATCTGAGTTTTTGCCTGCCATTTTGCATAATGTATTCTGGTTCTGCAAGTCACTGGGAGAAGCAGGCAGCTGTGCAGCGTTGCTGGAAATCTTACTTGGATGCTCCTGGTTTCTGAATTTAAGCAGACACGACCTACTAAAGGCATGCATCAGTTGACAAAGCCTAATTTTTTTAAAAAAGGGACTTTTCTTCAAGCTCTGCTCCTGTTTAATCGACGATCCAATGACAGTGTGAGGAAGGAAGAATTAGGTTTTGACTATGATGAATCCCTGGTGAAAAAGAGTTACTCAGGCTTTTCCTATCTTGGCTTAGGAACTGTTGCTTCCCCTGGCATTTGGATCGGCGGCAAGTAAGGCTCCTAGATCTCGGGGCCTGGACCCTCTTCCCTGGCCCTAGAGGTGAGGGGAAGGAATCTCAGGGTGAGAGCACTGTCTTGAAAAGTGTGGTTATATATGCATATTCCTCATTTGTTGGACTTGGTGTTTTTGTTTTAAATGGGATATTTGGTGCAACGCTGGTTGACACTTAATGTACCCTGTTTAATGACTTCATCAGAGGCTGATCCCGGCTGCTATAATATCGGTGCTGGAGATTTGCACCCTCTGGGCTGGAGGCGAGCTCCCCAAAACTGGAGAATTTGCATCCTTGTCTCCCACCTGGAGATGACACCTTGCAAGTGGAGACTCTGTGACCAGCCCTGAGATGCGGCAACCCTGCAAGGGATGCTGCTTTAAAAGATGCCGCCCGGTCCAGGAGCACCAGAGGGCTGGAGAGGGGGAAGGTTGTCTATTAATAAAGGACCCACAAGTGCTCCAAGTTCTGGTCAGGAGGCTGTTAGAGAAGCTGGCCAAAACGATAAGGTGGAGTGGAAGAAATAAATCTCAGCACGCTCGAGGGTGGCCTAGGCCAACGGGGCGTCCAGGAGTCCTCAATCAGGAGCAAGGCCATTTGGCACAAGGGGTGTGTGTGTGTGGGAGAAAGTCAAAGGGCACAACCAGGGTCAGGGGGAGGAAACCCTCTACTTTCTCTTCCTCCCCCTCCCCTCTCCAACGTGGTGCTCCAGAGGCAAAGGGCTGCCAGGTCAGAGGGATGTTTATTATCTGGGAAATTTTGCAGGAAAAAAATTGCTCCAAGTTAGAAGTGCATTTCCTTCAAAACAGCTCCCGCCTGCCTGAGTGGATGAAATATGACAGTTCCGCAGGGAAGGGAAGCTGAGCCGAACTCAGGATTAACGTTCTGGCAGCAAACGATGGCTGAAGAGCCGTCCTCTGCCACACACCCATGGCCCTGGAAACAGTGGCCAGTGCGTGAAGGAGCCCGGGGGTGGCCCTCCCGAGGTCCTCGGACTGAAGCTCCCAGCACTCCCCAGCCAATAAGAACGTGCTCATCCCAAATTGGCAGGGAGAGTTTGATTAATCCTCTGTTGTCCCAGTTTTTAGCTGCTTCTAAAAGGTCCCAGTTTCTCTCTCTTCCTCTGGCTTCCCCTCTTTGTCCTCAATTTAGTTCAGTTGCTGCAAACTGAGTTCAAAGGGCAGAAGTAGCTTGTACTTCAGTAACTATGGCCTAAATACCCTAAAGGCACCAGATCCCTGCTGAACTTGGAAGCTAAGCAGGGTCAGTCCTGGTTTGTACTTGGATGGGAGATCATATCCCAGGTGATGTAGGCTCCATTCCAGAGGAAGGAACTGAAAAAATCATCTCTGAGTATTCCTTGCTTAAGGAAACCCAGTGGAATTCATGAGGTTGCCATAAGTCAGTTGGTGACCTGAAGCCCCAGCCACCTACCCACACACGCCATTAATGCAGCAAGAGGAGAGGGAGGAATCTTGCCCTTCCCAGGAGGCTCAGGCAAAGGCAAACTCAAGCAGTTTTTGGGAGTGGAGGCTGATGCAAAAGGATTGCAAAGCTTTGGTCCAGATTTGGAGATGAACCTGAATTTCTGTTCTGTATCCTCCTTCTGGCTGGCAGCCAGTGGGTTAAACATGCATTACCTTTAAATCTCCATTATCTCTAAGCAGGTGAGAAGGAAAACTCTTCCTCGTTTCTCCTTGACTTAGAAAAAGCCCCTATAGCCAAGACTGCTCTCTTCATTTCCAAACAGGAGAAGTTGTTCTTCTTGCATGTGTTTGGATGAGAAACTGTGAGCAAATGTGGTTGGCACTTAATGTATACCTCTTAATGACATCAGCAGGGATTGTCCCTAGGTTTCAGATTTTCATGGAATCATAGAGTTGAAAGTGACCTCAGGGGCCATCCAGTTCAACCTCATTCTGCCATGCAGGAATATACCATTAAAGCATTGCCAACAGATGGGCATCCAACCTCTCTTTAAAAACCTCCGAAGAAGGAGACTCCACCACACTCCCAGGCAACATATTCCACTGCTGAACTGCTCTTAGCATCAGGCAGGTCTTCCTAAAGTTTAGGTGGAATCTCTTTTCCTGGAGTTTGAAGCCACTGCTCCACAGTGTCCTAGTCTCTAGGGCAGCAGAAAACAGGCTTACTCCATCCTCCCTATGACATCCCTTCAAACATTTAAACATAGCTATCATGTCATCTTTTAACCTCCTCTTCTCCGGGCTAAACATCCCCAGCTCCTTAAGCTGCTCCTCCGAGGACTTCATGGTTTCTAGACCCTTCACCATTTTGGTCGCCCTCCTCTGGATATGTTCCAGCTTGTCGATATCCTTCTTGAATTGAGGTGCCCAGAACTGGACACAGGATTATTCCAGGTGGGGTCTGAGCAAAGCAGAACAGAGTGGCACTATTACTTCCCTCAATCCAGATGCTATACCAGATTGCTTTTTTCAATTCCAAACAGGAAAAGGTGTTCGCTCAGACCCGTTCTGCACTGCACTGCTATAGCACTATGATTCCACTTGCAACATCCTATGGAATCCTGGGGTTTGCAGTTTCGGGAGGGGCTGCCTGGCCCCTCCCGAAACTGCAAACCCTAGGCTTCCATAGGATGTTGTAAGCAGACTGATAGCACTATAGCAGTCTAGTGCGGAAATAGCCTCTGCGTACGTTTCAGTGCCAACCTTTAAGCAAAGCTGGTTTGTGCTCGGTGCATCTCTCTGAATGACTGTCCCTGGGTCTCAGGCTTTGGGCTGAAAAACCTCAGACCGCGGGGCGCTTCCGAACGGAGACTCAAGCCCAGGTCCCACGGGTGTGGCCACCCTACCGATGACAAAGGCGGCTCGGCTTAGCTTAGCCTTGGGCGGCCTCTGCCGAGAACACCCGGCCTGTTGAGGGAGAGAAGGCTATTTTAGGAGGCTCATCTCTGGGTCTTCTTTGTCACGCAGTCTCCACGATGACACAGCTGCGCTCAGGGAGCCAGCGCGAGAAAGAGAGGGACAGGCCGGCCTTGAGGACAGAAATAAAACCTTTCCTGACCGAAGAGGGAAGGGGAGGGGAGAGGAGGACGGACGGACAGGCGGATGGACGGACAGGAAACGCTTCTTGGGAACACCGTTCTGACGTCGTCGTTGGGATCAACCGGGCGGGGCGGCAAAGGGGGAAAAGGGCAGCGGGTGTGGGAAGAAGAGCCGCGGCTGTCCTCTCCCGTCTCCTCGTGTTCCTGCCCTGACCTCGCAGCCAGGCCAGGAATAGGCTTAGCATCATACAGCCGGAAGGGATCCCAAAAGGCCATGTAGTCCAACCCGCTGCTGGCGGTGCAGAAATCCACAGCTGAAGTCCTCCTGAGAGATGGCCATCCAGCCTCTATTGAATGGGCTCCAAGGAAAGGGAGGCCAACCCCGTCTAAAACTCTCCGGCCCCCTCTTTCTCAGCCCACCCCTCTTTTTACTCCTAAGCGGCCAAAAGTTCACAGGCCAGGGTCAATTTCCTGTATAGAAAAGAAAGGAAGGGTTGGTGATATTACTTTTAAAAGTCAAATCCAGTTATTAACAAAAAATGTAGAAGCTGAGCTTGAGGAAGCTGGCATGATCCCATCCACTAGCCCTTTGCAAATCCACCCAACAGCCCTTCCCAAGGCTAACCGGATGCAGTCTTTGGTCTTCCAAGCTGGCTTGCCAACCAGCTGTGTTGTAGTCAGCTTTGGCTTCCACAGCTAGTTAATCAATTAATATCCCACCCCCTTTCCCTACAGGGGACCCTTCCTGGGCTACTTCCTTCTTTCCTCATCCCCCCGGTCCCTTCATCAAAGCAAGTGGGGTAAACTTCACAGTGGGGTTGCCAGGTCTCAGGGTCTAGGCTGGAAGCTCAGTACCTGGCCCTGCTTCCCCGGTCCTCAGGGAGAGGAGGAGGAACCTCAGGGCGAAAGCGTGGCCTTGAAAGTGCGTGTGTAAGCACCAGTGATGGAAGAATGGATCGTTAAGACCGAGGGATTCGCCCAAATTGCCAAGCTCACATGGGCTTTAAAGGATAAAACAGTTGAAGACTTTCTGGAAGACTGGAAACTGTTTATGGACTTTTTAAGCAATAAGAAATCTAACGAGGCAATAATTTGTGGTTATGCTTACTAGTACAATTGGTTTTCCACATTTGTGGGTTTCATTTTCACTGACTTGATTATTTGTGAGTTTCTCCAACTCCGTCCCTTTCCTTCTGGGGCAACCTTCCCTCTTGGCATCTCCAGCCAGGCCGTGCAGCCCTTTAAAACTTCGCCGGGTCTTTGTCCTCTTCATTCTCCACTATCCACTGCCTGGCCACCTGAGGATAGCTCACAGCCCAGTTTCTCAGCATCACAAACCTCTTCCAACGTCCCATGAGGAAGGAGACGGGACATTTTAAAAGCAGTCGAAACGACGGTTATGACAGAGGATCAAACAGGCCTTTCCCTGCCCAGTGGGGACAGTTGGAGGGTACGTGGGTCATTCTGGGTCCTCGGGTTTTGGCCCTGAGATTTCAGGGCCTGGGGTAGTCCTTTGTAGCTAGCAGCCACCAGCCACCAATGTCCAGCGAAGCAGGCCTCCTCTTGACCTCGGTGCCTGCTTGTTAAGGAAACAGCTGTCACTATACCAAACCATGAGAAAAGGGCATCTCTTTTGTCATCCGATAGCCATTACGGAACCGGCCCTTGAAACACCGAACGGGTCATCTTTGGCAACCTCTTTCTCCTTTCCATCTTTTGCTTGCCTTGCTGCACTGCAACATACGTTGTTTGTTTCCCTGTTCCCCAAAGACCGAGCTTGTCTGGTCTAGAGGAAGTGAACGCTCCACAGTCATCTGGGAGGGGACTGGAGGGGAGAGGGGTGTTTATCATAACTGTGTTTAAAAATGGAATTTGGGTACCTCTGTCCTTGGCTCACCTCACAGCCGAAGGGACGCTTGGGGCTTCCTCCAGACCGAACCTCTCACGCCACCGGCGTGTCTCGAAATAGTGCGGGATTGTTGTTCCTGTTTCCTTGTTTTGTTCATGGTTCCCAAGCAAGGTTGCAGCTCCAGCGTGAAGAGGTTTGGGGCAAGGCAGACGGGGCGGGGGGGGGGCATGGAGGGACCGATGAAGAAAGCTCCTCTTGGGGCGCTGGAAGGACCAAAAAGCCCCAAAATCACAAGCACTACTGACCTGGGGCAGAACTGCACAGTGCTGGGGAACTTGGCCAGGCAGGGGCTGCGTGACGGAGATTCAAACTGGGCTGAAGTTTTGGAAGATTCCACGCAAAAATGACCAGAATCCAATGCTGGGTTTCTAATGACCTTTCTCATCCCCAGTGAACAAATACATAGTTGACAAATATATATTACTTGACAGATTCATATACTCCAACTGTTGCAGTTTGGCAGGCAGAATTCCGGTTAATCCTTTGCCATCCCATTTTTTCCCCAGTTTCTCCCAGTTTCTCCCCTTTTCCCTCAGCCTCAGTTGTTGCAAAATGAATTCAAAGTGCCAAAGTACTTTGCGCTCAGCAGGAGGGAGAGGAGAGTTGGGGGCAGAATCTTGCCTTTCCCAGCTGGCTCAAGCAAAAGCAAACTTCTGCAGCCTCTCCTAACTTGTCTGTTCTTTCTTCTTAGTAACTTTTGCCATCTTGAACACAAGCCATTTCCGCACGAGGCTGTTATAGCGCTATGATTCCACTTTCAACCTCCTATGGAATCCTGGGGTTTGCAGTTTTGGGAGGGGCCACGAGGCCCCTCCCGAAACTGCAAACCCCAGGATTCCATAGGAGGTTGAAAGTGGAATCATAGCGCTATAACAGCCTCGTGCGGAAATGGCCACAGTCTTCATATGGGAGGCACAGAACTATAACAACAAATGTGTGGATTACCAGTTCATCCCAGCATCATCTGTAATGTGTATTCCAGATTAATGAATTCAACATTTTCCAGATCACATTGCATCTACACATCTGCCAATGAGGACGGGTACATAGGTTTGGTGGTCAAACATCTGTATTCTATATCTAGAGAGAGAGACCGAGAGAGGATAATGGTGAATTCATTAATCTGGAATATGCATTATACATTAATATCGATGCTGCGGTGTTGGCATATACCTTCAAGTTGACTCCGACATATGGCATCTCTCTCTACAGGTTTCTTGGCCAAATTTGTTCAGAAGGGGGTTTGATGTTGCCTTTCTCCGAGGCTGAGAGAGTGTGACTTGCAGAAGGCGAGCCAGTGGGTTTACATGGCTGAGCATTTGAACCCTGGTCTCTGAGAGCCTTAGTTCCACTATACCATGCTGGCTCTCATATAAATTGACTTGCAAATTGAATGTGGCAAGGGGAAATGATGAACTCATTAATCTGGAAAAAAGAAAGATACAGCTTCTGGAGTTAACTGATGAAACCTGTCAACTAATCAGTGCAGTCTTAATTGGGGAGCCAAGGCATTTGAAATTGGACGCAAGGGTACTTATAAAAAGTAATGCCTATTTTTAAACGCAGCAGGATAAAGGGAAATTGATCTGGACAGTAATGCATTGCATGTAGTGATAACATTAAAAAGTGACCAGACAAAGACACTTAATGTTTTTCATTGTTATTGTTCAAGTGAGGAAGTTAAGTTGGAATTCCTAAGGGCTGATCGGCTGCTTATCACAAGATCTCTCTCCATAAATCTTAGATATAAAGCCACGGAAATCTTGAACTCATGGCTTTGCGTCTCAAGGGCCAGGGATGACTAAGAGTTAAACATAGGTCCCTTAGAAGCCAGGAGGGCTATTTTTGATCTTATTCCTCAAACAGAGCGTGGAAAAGATAATATTAAAGTTGGCCTCAGTGTATAACAACAAATGGTAGCTTTTGTTTATTCTATTGTTGGATGTCTCACGCTTCCTTTAATATGCCCAAAAAGTCACCTTTATTGAGACAGTGGTAATATATTGAATTGTTCCAGATGTATGACTGCAACAGCAGAGGTGAAGGAACATACAAAGTACAGAGCTCGGAAAAGTTCCTTTGGGAAACTACAGCTCCCAGAACACACGAAGGTACAGAGCTTGGAAAAGTTCCTTTGTGGGACTACAGCTCCCAGAAACACTCTTTACTCTTCTAAATTGAGCCACCATCCTTTAATTAATTTGAGAGCCTGGGTTTTTAGAATTCCTGGCATATATCCACCTTTTACCTTCCTCCCAAACTGTGTAAAGCAAGAAGGCCTGGGAAGATTTGCTCGTTTTGGTTAAAATTGCAGACTTTATCCAAATTGTCAAACTGGCGTGGATTTTCAAAGATAAACCAGTGGAAGGTTTTCTGAAGGACTGAAAACCACGTATGGATTTTTTTTGAGCAACAGGAAACCTAACAATGCAATAATCTACTATTAGTTATTAGTAATTCAAGTAAGTTGAATTTAGTTAGATCTGATTTCCTATTAATCGAATGAATGGAAGAAAAGCCAGTGGTGCAATCTAGCCAAAAGTGAATCTTGCGAAATAAACCTGTATGGAGTGGAGGAAGACCTAAGTAAGAGAACAGGAGAAGCCAGATGCTGAGCTCAGACGGCCCCTCGAAGACCTCTGGTGACCCGGTCAGACTCATCCAAATCCAGGCAGATGTGGGACAAAAATTCCAGCGGGGAAGCTGACGACCAGAAACTGTTTTCTATTTGAACCTCAATTCCAAAGCAAACAAGATGGTTTCTTGACGCTGCACCAGAGAGAAGTACAAACATTGCAGCCCTCCAAGCCCTCCGATGGTGCCAGGAAAAATATCTTGCTGTGGGGAAAACTTACAAGGGGGGGAAGCCACTGAGCCCAGCCCAAAGGAAGAGCGCGGTCATGCACGCCTGTAATAAATGCAGTCGGAACTGTCCATATCATGTCATGCCTGATGGGAATGTTTTGAAGAGTCCTGCGGATGCATCAAACCAAAGACCCTCCTCTTTCCAACCACATTGAGTAATCAGGTTATATTTTTTTTTACGCACAGAACTCCCCACTGATCAATGTGCATGTGTGGGTGTCATGGCCCTCCAAGTTCACAGACAAAAAATGGAATATATGTGAATGAATGCCATCAGAGTGAGGTCAAAAGTGTGTAGCCAGGTGCAAGAGGGCAATAGTTATCAGTGAGGAGGAGGAACACACAAACCTATTATTTCAAGTGGAGAAACTCTGTGAGATAACACATACACATATCCCAGGCCATTTCCACATGACACTCTTATAGCACGATGATTCCACTTTCAACTTCCTACGGAATCCTGGGGCTTGCAGTTCCGGGAGGGGCCGGCCGGCCCCTCCCGGAACTGCAAGCCCCAGGATTCCATAGGAGGTTGTAAGTGGAATCATCGCGCTATAACAATCTAGTGCGGAAATGGCCTTAGTGTTTGTGTGTATGTACATATATTTTAGATGGTATGTCTTTGACAGGATCCACTGATTTTGGTTGTTTTACTTGTAAAGCACCAGGTGCATGGAAAGTGCTGTATAAATAAACAACAAGAGCAACACCAATAAAATGTGGACAAAGCAACTGAACAGCAATGTTTATAAAAAGAACCTGCAACTCTTCAGGAGATGGGAAAAGAGAAATAAACTTATAAATGACTGAGCATCATTGTTGGCGCCAGAGGTTTCAGCTGCATCAGGGTGACCTTGCAGGGGGTGGGGATGATGGGAGCTGTAGTTGAACCCATTGGAGAAGACAGCTCTGAGATACTGTTCATCCTAACCCCCGGTTTGACTCCTGGCTTCGTCCATCCACCGCTTACGTCAATACTCTTCTTCAGGAAATTTTGTGTGACAACTGCGCTGGTGTGGGAGAATGATTTCCCGCCGCAGTGGGTATTATTTTTCGTCGAACCACCAGAAGCAACAATTAGCGCTGGTAGAAGAGTGACTCCCAGTGATGCACCGCAGAATTGCAAGGCTCTGCTAAATGCGGTAAGGCTGGGGAGTGGAGGTTGGACTGCAGTTCCCAGAACATCCCTCCATATCTTTATGGCTGATGGGGGGCGATTCTGTGAACTGCACCCCAAAAATAAACTCTTCCAAGCTCTGCTTTGGATTAACAAAAGATTAACCATGTCCATCAACTGGATGTTACTTAATTGGGGAGGTTTTCAAAAAAGAGCAATAAGGGAAAGTCAAAATTCAAGACGTGCAGGCTTCACAGGGTTCAAATCCCTCTTCAGCCACGGAATTGTAGTATCCTGGAAGAGACCCCAACCCCTCCTGCCATGCACGAAGACATCCTCAAAGCCCTCCCTTGGACAGGTGGCCACCCAGCCTCTCTTTAAGAGCCTCCAAAGGAGGAGGAGACTCCGCCGCACTCCACGGAGGCGGCAGCAGATTCCATTGTCAAACTGCTCTAACCATTAGAAAGTTCTTCCCAATGTTGAGATGCAATCTTCCTTCCTGAGGTGCAAAACCATTGCTCCATGTCCTAAACCATTTCCGCACTAGACTGTTATAGCGCTATTGCACTTTCAACATCCTATGGATGGCCCCTCTCGAAACTGCAAACCCCAGGATTCCATAGGATGTTGAACGTGCAATAATAGCGCTTTAACAGTCTAGTGTGGAAATGGCCTTCGTCTCCGGAGCAGCAGAAAACAGGCTAAAGGAATTGGCTAAAAAGAAAGGAAGCCTCATTCTTCCTCAGCCTCTCAATGGTGCCATCATCATGGTGCATGAGGCATGCTGAGCCTTCTGCCAATATATATTCTCTCCAACGCAGCCAGCCCGTCGTAACGGTTTGAGCGTGGGACTATGATGATGGAAACCAGGGCTCCGCCGTGGAAACCCAGGGCTTGAGACCTTGGGCAAAGGCACACTCTCTCAGCCCCAGAGCAAGGCCGAGGCAAACTGCATCTGTGAACAAATGTTGCCAAAGAAACTAGGTGATATGTTTCACTTAGGGTAGCCGTAAATCAGAAAGAACTTCAAGGCACAAGCAACAATATACGTCCCATATATGGGGAAGGCAGAGAGAGAACAGAAGAGTAGGTTTTGGAAAATTTCCTTTTGTGGACTACAGCTCCCAGCATCCCCAAGCATGCAGGATCGCAGAGCTGTATTCCAAAAAAAAAAAAAAAATCACTTTTTTTTTTGGTCCAGAAATAATTTTTAATTTTAAAAACTTGCATTCCAAATCGCTGTTATCAGAGGCAAGATCCAAGATTAATTCACATTGCACAAAAATATTTTTTCCCCAAAGTTTTGGCAGCTGGAGAAAAAAAAATCACTTTTCCAAGCTCCAAGAAAAAGAGAGATCTAAAGGAGCAAATTAAAATAAATATTCCCTGCTCCTTTTTCTCACTGTTTTGCCCCCCTTTTTCTCACTATTAAGATAAAAAAATTATCTTGGTTTGGAACCAGATTCAGAAACAGAACTACTTATCCGAGTTGGGCCGACAAATAAAGCAGCCGAGCCTCCCCTTTAAGAGCTCGGACTGTACCAACTCGTTCTATCCGGGGGGAGAAGCAGCGCACTTAGCGGACGGGCATGCGCAGAAGAGCGGAAGCGGCTCCCCCCATCCCCGGAATGGAATGGTCCAGGAGAAGCCGGAAGTGGCCGGGGCAGAGAGTGGAGGCCCACGTGGGAGAGAAAGAGTGGAAGCGCCTGGAGGGATGGGGACCCCAGAAGGTAAGTTGGGGGGTTATTACCATCATCCCCTTTCTTTTTAGGAGGGTGGACCAATGCAGAGAGGCTTCTCAAGGCTCCAGAGCAGGGGAAGGTTAGTGGTTTTGCACTGCAACTCCCAGCACCCCTCGCTTAGCGGGGGATGCTGGGAGTTGCAGTGCAAAACCACTAACTTTCCCCTGCTCTGGCGCATATCCCTGATAGCTGAGCAGATCCTCCACGTCCAATGACACTTTATTGCAAAGTAGAGCCTCCATGTGCAAGGACAGTTTATACCCAAAAGGCAGGGGAGAAAGGGCAGGAATACTTGAGAGCAGCCTTCCCCACCCTGGGGAACTAAACAGTTCCTTGGGACTAAACAGACTTGCAAGGTGGGGCCTTATGGGGCTTGATAGATTTGCTTTTGCAATATTTTCTGGTCACTTTCCTTTTTTTTTTTAAAAAAAATGTCATTTTGTTTTGATCTTACATCACACATCGTCTATGGCAACCACATAGCAAAATGAAGATACGGAAAATGCATGCGAGGGTCTGTCCGGTGGCAGCTCCCCTAGCGTTGGCTGGGGTGATGTTTTTGCTTATAATTTGAACAAAAAAATAGTTGGAGTGGTTAGACTGATAATCAGGTTGCCTGGAAAAATGGACTACATCCATAAGGGTCCCCTCCTCCACTAAAAGAAAAAAAAAATCAATTTTGCTTATTGGTCCCAGCCTTGAACAAAAAATATTTGGCATGTCAAGCTAAGTGTTTGTGCAGGAGATGACAGGAGTCGTGAGCCAATTGGGTCCAAAACGGAAACAGGGTCTTTGTTTTGCTCCGATTAGATAGCACACCAAATTTAGTGGTTCTGCAGTTAACCAAGTGGTTTGTATACCGCCAGACAGGCAAACATTTTAAATTTTAGCGTGGGAAACAAAGAAAAAAAAATTAAAGATGGAAGAAAGATAAGGCTCGTTTGCTTTTTAATGGCTGGAGGTTTTGGAGAGGGGGTTGGAATTAGACTCCACTACAGGGTCTGGGATTCATTGGCCATCTCCCATCCAAGGACTAACCAGAGCAGACCCTGCTTAGCTTGCACGATCAGACAGGATGTGGTTCCATTAGCGTATTTAGGCCCCTTTCCTCTGGAATCACTTCCCACAGAAATGGGTGGAATAATGAACCTGGGGCGAGGCTCTGGCAGTGTTTCTGTGGGTGGAAAAGGGTCTTTGGCTGATGACCGGAGCGTCCTCATTTGCCGCTTCCATCTCCTCCTTCCTCCCCGCTTTGGTCTTTCGCCACAGGGCCACCCCGCTTCGAGTGTCCACCGGACTTCTGTGCCAGCCGCTTCGCTCCTGGGCCCCCCTTCTCCCTTGAGACACTGCAGGACCCCTCGAAGGAACTCCTCCTCATCCAGGCGCCTGCTAACTTCAGTCCAGAAAGGTGTGAAGCTTCCTCAGTTCTGGAGGAATCGGGGCAATAATCTTCCAACCACCTCTGGCCAGCCAGAGAGAAGGGGCTGAGCAAGGTGCACTTCATTTCTGTGGCCCTCAGGGTTCGAGGAAAACAAAATCTCCGCCTCAGTGCCCCCTTGTGTCCTCTAGGGCAGTGTCTCTCTGGCTAGCCAGTGGGGGGGACTGAGAACTGTGTTTGCTCAAGGTGCCAGGGACCGGAACCTTTGTGCCTTGTGCTCTTTGGCTACCAAGATTTCATTCTGTCCTTGATCTTCGGGGATCAGCAACTGATGGCTTGGGGAATGGCATAAAACCACTGCTCCTGAGTAGCACTGCTCTGGGGGGGCCTGGAGGGATTATCACCACATTTTCACCCACACTCTGGCTATTTTAGGCTCACCAGAGGACTTTTTTAAAGGTAAGAGGTGAACAGGAAGTGACTTATGCTCACTTCCTGTTAAAAACAGGGCTTTCCTGGGACTAAGGCCATGGCGAAGACACCCTTGCCACACTCTATAGAGAGCTGTTTTGGAGCAAAATATAATTATTTTTTCTGGGCAGGTACGGTGGGGCTGCAGGGCCCTCCAAGGTTTTCTGCAGGGGCTAATGCAGCCCTTAAGCTTCCCACTGTTGCCCACCTGTGTTGTTAAAGAGAAGGAGTATGAAAGGTTGGAGCTGCAGTTTTGGGGTGGAGGGAACAGGGGGCTTCTGCCACAGCCATGGGGGAGCTCTCTAGAGCTTTCTTTTGGTTCTCTGAATTGTCTTTGGGATTCCTTTTGGGTTTTTTATACAAGCAGTGTTCCCCAAATGCCCCCTGAAGTGCTTTATGGGAGGTGGGGGACACTATTTGTTTTGCTTCATGAATAAAACTTGCTGCTTACCCTTTTTTTCCCTCTTCACCAGCCTTAATGGGCATGTCTTGCCCTTCTTGGGCTCCCAGACCTTGAAGGTGCCACAGTCAAATGGAACACAGAAGCTTTACAGCATCCACGTGACTCCAGGGACGTCGGGCAGCTGTGCCCACCTGCTGGTCCCATCAGGCCACCAAGACCACCTCACTTGCGCGCCACCTTTCAGCGGGTCCCTGAACATCTGGGAGAGATGTGGGGACCCCGGTGCCAACCCAGCCCTCTTCCCTGTGGCAGACCGACCAGTCCCCCAGATCCCAGAAGGCCTCAAGCACCGCTTCGTACCTTTTGGAGGCCAGCTGAAGAGGCCAGCTCCCAAGGAAGCAGCAGAGAAGTCTCCACAGAAGAAGAAAAGGAAGAAGAAGCGCCAGCTGCACATGGTGGGGTACATGGGGGACCCTGAGGAGGAAGTGGCAGTGGCGGACAAAGGCCCAGAGACACCTTTGGAAGAATCTGTGGGGCCAGCCGAAGGACCCCAGGAGGGAAGAAAGAACCATCACCAGCTGAGGAAGGGAGCCGAGGAGGAGGAGAAGGAAGAAGAGGGTGGGTCTTGGCATGAGCAGGATTCTCCGCCACTGTTCTCCTCTCAGGAAGGTCTCTTCTCAGCTGAGGTGCCCAGCCACAAGAGGAAGAAGAAAAAGAAGAAGCTAAGGGAGGAGGTGGTGGAGAGTAAAGAGCTGTTGGTAGCAGAGCCTGGCACCCTAACCCAGCCGTCTGAATCTGAGCCTGGGCTGCAGTTGGAGTTTGCGACCCCTGCGGGAGAAACTAGCACCACAGGGGTGGAGGAGCCAGTTCGACACAAACAGAAGAAAAAGAAGAAGAAGAAGCATGAAGGGGAGGCCACCACCTTGATGGATCTGGTTGCCCTTAAGGAAGAGCCCATGACAGAACCGTGGGAGGTGAGTGGGCTAGGGAGCCCCACAGAAGGCAGTCTGGGCTTAGCAGAAGAGAAGAAAGAGGTGGGCTTCTTGAGTCACAAGTCCAAGAAAAAGAAGAAAAAAAAGGAGAAAATGGAAGAGCAGGAGGGGCAAGAATGGACACTACTGGAGCAGGCAGGGGTCACTATCAAGGAGGAGGGGAAGGACTGGGATGAGCCGGCAGCATTCTCCGGAGAAGGCGTAGTGCAAGGGGAGTCTGTGGAACTGAGTGTGGAAGTGCCAGGCCACAAGCACAAGAAAAAGAAGAAAAAGGAACACAAGAGGGAAGTGGACTAGAGGGGACTGGATTTCATTTGACAAGGGGCAGGAGGACTCCCAGGAATTTTCCTCTTGTTTCTCTAGAGTGTGATGGTTTGCAGAAGAGAAACCCTGGCCCTGTTTCATCCAGGAGAGGTCTCTTGCCCCACACATACTTAAAACAATTTCCTAGAAGAACCCTCCAAATGGCTGACCAGTATTGCTCTGGTTGTGTGTGGTGAGGCGGAGGGGTATTGGCCCCAAATGAGCTTCGCAGGACAAAGAGCAGAGCTGTTCTTTCCCCCCATTTCCTTATTGTTGGGTTCCATCTGCAACCTCAGGATTAAACAAGGAAGTAGGAATTTTAAAGGTGGAATGCCCGTGTTTAAGGTTCTCCCTGTTTTTGAGAAGAACAGAATTAAGTGACTACCCATTTTTTTTCTGCTGTTTGGTGTTTTATTTTGGGAGTTGGGAGAAGGAAATATTGTATTGGCCACCAGGAAAATAAGGCTTTGCTTTTTTTTTTTCAAAATTCTTCTGGGCTTCTATAAGGTTCTCCAGGCTCTCTGGGTGGGCAGAACAGCGATGATCAAATACGTGCATGTGCAAATGTTTAGTCCATGCTCTTCTGCTCACGAGGAGCCTCTGTTTTCTTGGGAACTTTGAGGAATGGCTCATGCAAGACCTCAAAGAGCCTCTTGGCCTGCAAGGAAGAGGGGCAAGTGAGAACTCTGAGCAAATATATTTTTTGTGGGGGGGGGCATAGACCCTTAGGATTTCAAGAGGGACTGTCCCATAAGTCTTTGTAAACGGGAGGGGAGCGTTTCTGTATTTGCTTTTGTCCGTTCTGGCATCTCTTCCAGCTCTAAGATTTCTTTTGTGCCCTTCCGCCTTCTGGGCCCACATGAACAGTTATGATGCCAGCAAGGGCTGCGTGCTGTAACGTGGCCCACTGCCATGGCTCCAGCAATGACCTCTGCCACCCTCTGCCAAAGAACAAACCCTAGGACTCCATGGACAAAGTGTGGCCCTTGGAATCCCAACATCCTATCCCTTTGCTAGATCCATTTTGCACTGATTTTCAGATGACCCAAAAACTAGCTGCAAACGTGGCCATTTACTTCCCCTCCCCACAAACCCCTCTAAGCAGGGGTGGAGGTTAAGCGGAAAATCAGCCCAAATGGCGACTGGAAGTAATGTGATGTCACTTCTGCCATGCCAAAGATCAGATCGTTTGGGGTGCTGAGCATCCTTCTCCACTTACCTTTTGAGGCCCAATCCCCGGGCAGAGAGAAAGGTCCTCCTTTGAGGTTTGGATGATGTTGGCCAAAGACTGCAAAGCAAAGATGAGGCTTTAAAATTAAACAGTGCCCCCCAAAAGAGAGAAAAGGTTAGCGGAAAGATGGTTGGAAGAGACTCGCCAGCACAAAAAGAGACACCAAATAAAAAGTTTGCAGAAAGGAGTGAGACGGAGAGTAATAACAGGAATCTAAACCAAGGGTTTTAGCTGTGCTGAGTATTATCACTTGGAACTTCAGCACCAAAGCTCAGCAGAAGAACTAACGAAATAACAGGGCTGTCAGCCTGTCCTCTCAACTACTGCTACACCGCTGGGGTAAAAATGAATAGTTTGAAGGTGGTTGCTTCCCCCTCCCGCCAAACTGGTGCTCCAGCACAAAGAGCAGTGACTCACTCCAAAGGTAGAGAGCAGGCTCAGCGTGTCTGTCCTGTTCACGGATTTCACGCTGGTTAGGCAGTCTGTCATCTGGAATGAGAGAACCAAAGTACCTTGAACACCTCTGTCCTCTAGCAAAAGGTTCTCTGAATGTCAGAACAGCAGCTTCTGGCACGAACTCTGGGTAATTGTTCAGGAAACCTCTGAGAAGCAGCAGCACCAAGCAGCGTTTCAGGGGCTGCAAAAGTGCTGGAAGGGAGAGATGGGAGCTGCAGTCCTCTAAGGCAGCAGGAAGGCACCCAAGGCTGTGGCAAGAGCGGCTGGAAGCTGTGGGCCAAAAACATGACAAGGCCCTTGGCCGCCTCCCTCGCTTTAGGGCACAGGTGGGCAACTGCAGGGGTTGGGGGACAATTTTCACCCCATTCTGGCCACACTGGAAGTGACACAACATCATTTCCAGCTGTCAAATGTTTGCATTTTTTTTGTCTGATTCCCTCTGTTTATTTTCAGGGATAGGGGATTCTGAGGCCTTGGGGGAATGGGTGACTGAGTGAAAATGATGTAGTCTGTTTTGGGGTGAAGAAATTGGATGAAAAATTGGTTCAGGATTTTTTTTCACAGTTTTGAGTGAACTTGCGGAAGGACCCAAGGGGCTTGGGGGAGGCCACATCCTATAGAGTGACCCTGAATCCTGTAGATCAACCTGTTGTATAGCAGTACCCCCTCCCTATACAGTTGGTGAGGCTCTTGCTGTGTGAATGAGGGATGGGTAATAGAGACTGACAAGTTACAACCAGAGTGGCAATGCTGAAGGGATATGATTGTGACTGATGGGCGAGAACTGCCAGAAGGGTGGGACCCATACAAAGAAGAAATAAACAGAGGAACAGTTAGCCACCGGAGAGGGACTGATCCAGGCATTCTGTTCCTTATGCAACACTGCCAAGGGGAGAAAAGGTCTTACTCTTGATAGGTAGTCCTGATCCACTTTCTCCTTCAACATGTCAGCAGGTTTATTCTCATAGGCCTTGTAGGTTTCCAAGTAGCGGCCAGCCTCCTCAGGGCTAAAGGTAGGAAAAAGAAGCCAAGAAGTTGTCATTATTATTAAGTGTGTAGTGGTGTTAGGTTCTTTTATGCTAATTCTGACTTATAGAGTCCCTGTCCTAGAGTTTTCTGGTCCAGATTTCTTCAGAGAAGGATTGCCATGGCCTTCCTCTATGGCTGAGAGAATGTGATTTGCCCAGGGTCACCCAATAGCTTTTCTGTGGCTGAGCAGGGATTCAAACCCTGGAATGAAGTCTTAGCCCAGTACTCAAACCACTGCACTCAAACCACTGGCTCTCAGCTGGAAGTTTTCGTTTTTGCTAACTGCTTTTGAGTTTGGCTCTGACTTACGGCGGCCCTATAAATAAGAGACCTTCATGTCACCTTATCAACAAGGTTGGCCCTGGTTAGTATTTGGATGGGGGAACCATCAAAGAATCCTAGGTGCTATGGGCTATATTTCAGGGGAATGGACTGGCAAAAACACCCCTGAGTATTCCTTGCCTAAGAAAACCTGATGAAATTCATGGTGTCATCATAGGCGTGCTGGTGGAGATATTTAAGAGATGGAATGACAAGCTGCCAGCATGGACTTCAGAACAGGGTTATTTTTTTGCCCCAGGGCTCAGAAATGTGACTGGGGGAATTACAATTTCTAGGATTTGCCAGCCAGTACAGGATTCTGAGAGTTGTAGCCTTCCACCTACCCAAGAAAGCTTCCAAAGCTCTAATCCTTAACATGATATGGATCTTCATATGTGTCTGAATACTCTAAAGGCACCGGTGCTCATCTGATCTTGGAAGCTAAGCAGGGCCAGCCCTGGTTAGTACTTGGATGGGAATACTAGATACTTTCAGCAGTATTTCAGAGGAAGGAACTGGCAAAACCACCTCTGAGGATTCCTTGCCTAAGAAAACCCTATGAAAGTTATGGGGTTACCATAGGGTGACAGGTGACTTGAAGAGGGCTGGTGCGTCTGCCCTCCCTGCCCCGTCCGTTTGAGCTTCTGGTCCTCACCTCCAGGCCAGGATAAGGGTACAGTCGGCTAGGATACAGATCTTCGCCAGATCCTTGAGAGCCCGGTGTGGCTCTTTCTAAAAGAGACAAAGAGGGACTTGGCTAGCAGAGCCAACCAGGGCTAGAGAAGCAGAGTGCCAGAGAAGGACCAGGGGAAGGAAGAAAGGAATCACTGAGCAATGGAGACGAGAGAAGAACCCAGATTCTGGATTCCACCAAAGGTGGTTTGTCCTGTCCGGCATCCTCCATCTAACCACAGCCTCCCACCCCGACAACGGGTTGCTAGTGAATTCCCAGCGGCTGCAGAGAGGTAGAAACAAAGACAGGGAGGCCCAGGGTTTTGGAGTGCTGAACTGGGAAAATGAAAGGGGGATGTACTCAGCGTGGGAAAGGGCACTTCTTAACAGGAGGGGAGGCTGTCTTAGTGGCCTGGTATCTCACCACATCAACTTGAAGCAGGAGCACCTGCAGCGCGTATGTCTTGCCCAGGTTGCGGAGCCGTTCGTGGATGTAATTGGGATTCAGGTTGTGGTACCGGAGGCTGTAGCAGGAAGAAAAGGAAAGAAAACACTCAGGAATGACTTTGTCTCCCTGTTCCCAAAGGAGCAACAGCCAGAGAGAGAGAAGAGGTTGCCAGGGCCATTAAACTGGGCTGAGCAAGTTCTTAGCAAAATTAATTCACTTCTGCAGCTGTTGAATGAGAAGAGAGAGACCCTGCTCTTCTTCCAGCTTAGAGTCTGTGTCAGGGCCAAAGTAATGGCCCAGTGCTTGGCTCCTTGGCATTTTAACTCATGTAACACCAGTCTCTCTTCTGATCTCAGGGTCCATTGATCTCTTTGGTTTCAAAGGTAAGCCTTTCAAAGGATCTCTTTCCTTTCTCTCACTGTCTTTCTGGCTGAAACTAGTCATAGCCTGCCTGACTGCAGAGCTCACCAGCTGTCAGAAGCTACTGTTGTGATAATGTCACAGAACGTTCATGAACACTGGAACCGCTGTGTAGGTAAGCTGTTAACGAGTGGATGGTGAAACTTCTGCAAAGCTAATGAGAGATACATTCTGTTCAACAGATAATGTTTTGCAGTGGGCATGGATGCACGTAACATTGAACATGCGTGTGATGTGCTCAAGGTCACCCAGTGGGTTTCTAAATTCCTGCCATGCCTTCCTACATGTGTGTGTGGGGGAGGGGGGGATTCTGCCACGTTTTTACCTATCTGGGCTGTTTTCAGCCCACAAGAAGCCTTTCTGAAATCAAGAAGCAAAGCACAATCGTAATGTGTTCATTTTCTCCTCACCTCAGGAAAAGAGCGCAGGTACTTTGGCCCAACACATAATCTGGGACAACATCACCAAACTCCCACGGCACGTTGCGGATAAACTTCAGGACGGGGTTTCCTCTCTGGGGGGGGAGGGGGGAGGGAGGAAGGAAGGAAAGAAAGAAAAGATGTCACCACCAGAAAGAAAAAAAAGGAATGCAAGAAAAAGAGAAAACGCAATTGCTTAGACAAGCTCTTTCAGTTTCGATTTTTGGCTTCCCAGGAGGAGGCAGGCTTGGGCCCCCTGTCCCAAACTGTCTAAACACAAAACTGCTGGGCCTAAAGCCTTCCAGGACCAGCAAAAACTGATCTAAAAAAAAATGTAGCTTTCTCTTTGCACCAGATAGAAGGGCAGGGCCGGCTGTACAAAAGCTTTATAGGGCCACTCCAAAATAAAAGCTTGGCTTACCAAGCTAGGCTTCCCGACTGACTGTTAAATGATGTCCCCTTAGCAGAACTGTACAAGGGGTAGAGAGGAGGGGATGTTTCCCATCAACTTGCCCTGCTGTCTCTCACCTGACGAGGACTAACAATGATGCTGTTGTGTTTCGGCCCGGGTTTTAGCACTGGGTTTGAGGCGCTAGTTTCTTCTGTTGCACTTGGGGGGACCGCAGTTGTCCTGTTTTTGTCGCATGGAGGAGGCACTCCTGAGACGGTAGGTTTGGCTGCTGTGGGGTCAGGCACTCCTTGTTTCGCCTGGGGGACTGAGGAGGGGCCTGCTTGCCCAACTACGTAGTCCGCATAGGACGTCCCCCCTGATACAACAGGGGCCTTGGGGACCTCTGAGGCTCTTGTTGCAGAAGACGGCTTGAAGAGTGGCTTCACCTGGAAATGTGAGGGCAGAAGAGAGAATGTAAAGGGATGGAAGAATCAATTCAGGCTGTGTTGGAGAGGGAAGTCGGTGGATGCTGAGAACTGTGAGAGCCGGAGGTCTCCTCTGTTTGTGTCAATTAGGAGTGGGCCACATGCTACTGTTTTTCTGGCCCCCCGAGTTCCCTGGGAGTCATTTGTTGGCCCCAAAATGTCTTCTAGAGTTCTAAAGTACTTTTGTGTTTTAGTTAGTTAGTGTAGTTAGAAAGTGTTTAGTGTAACAGATCAACCTTTTAGTCATCAGTTTTGTTGTTATGTCTTAGTTTAGCTCAGTTTTTTTCATTTTACTTACACATGCATTGTTAATGTATAGTCTCTTCCCTTTTCTTTTGCTTTTTTTCCCTCTGTACAGTCCTCCCTCCACATTTGCTAGAGTTAGGGGCACAGGACCCCCACGAAAGAGGAAAAACCATGAATAACTGCAGGCCCTCCCAAACCATATTTAACACACAAAAAAGTATGATCACCCTATTCAACCCACCGTGGATTCCTTTGAGGCCTCAGGGTTCCTTCATAAGGGAGAAGTGGGGGGCTGTCTGCCACCTCCACTGCTGCCCCCACCCCCATTTTTAAGAGGTACTTACAAGCCTTGTTTGTAGTTTCTCAGTCTCAGGAGGCTTGCAGTCCCTATTAAAAATGGCACAGGGAGGCAGCAGAGGTGAGAGCAAATAATCCATGAATAATCAAATCCGCAGAAGTGAAACCCACAAATATGGAGGGCTGACTGTAGTTGTGAATCAGTGTCTTGGTGTCTCTGTACTAAAACTAATAAATATTAAATCTCAAAAGGCCTTCTAGGGGGCACAGGGAACATTTTGTCCACATCTTTTACCCCCTTCCTAGCCCAGGAAGGGACTTTTTCTAAAACAAGGAATTACTTTCTGTTGACAAAGGCTTCTTCTGGGCCTAAAACAGCCCAGGAGGGCCCTCAAAACACAGTTAGGATGTTACCTGCATACCTAGGGGGCATTTGAGAGCAATTTTCGTTAAATTTGTATTGCAGGAGGCACAGTCCTCCATGGTCTTTGGGGCGCTAACGAAGCCCCCTGGCCTCCCACAGGTTACCACCCCAGTGCAACTCTGGGACCTCAGCTAATGTCTAGTAAGAGCTGGGAGAAGAGAGTCCCCAAGTTGCATCTTTCCAACCCGATCCCAAACCTCTTATCTTACCGGTGCCACGTCGTCATCCTGCATTTTCACAGTGAACTTCTTTCTCCCTTCTGGGACCTTCTTGTCTGCTTGGGACTCCATCTCTTCAGCTCCTGGCAAGAGTCAAGAATAAGCACCTCTGTTTCTTTTCCCTGCCCTCCCTTATTTAATATTTATTAATTTTAGTTCAGAGATACAAACATACTAGTTGACAACTACAGATAAAAAAAGGAACCAAAGGAAAGGAAACAAAGTATACATTAACAATATACACCTAAAACGAAAGTAAACTGAACCCAAACTAGGACATAATAACAAAACCTGTTACTAAAAGACTAACCTGTTACACTAAATACATCCTACTTACATTAACTAAAATACAAAAGAGCTCTGACCACCCCCAAACAAATTGTAATGAGAACAAAAAATCAATGAATATTTCTTGTTTTATTCTTCCACTGCAGATCGATGTACACTCAACTTAGTAATTACTAATAATCATAACCACAGATTATTACACTATTAAGAGTTCTAATTGCTCAAAAAAACCAACAACCCATAAATGGTTTCCAGTCTTTCACAAAATTTTCGGTTGATCTCTCTTTTAAAATCCGTGTCCATTGGACAACTTGTGCAAGATCTGCGACTTTCAACAACCCATTCTTCCTTCCTTGCTGCTTCAGTCCGTTTCCACATTTGGGCAAACACACTTCTTCCCGCTGTTATTGCCTACGGAATAAGTAGTCCATATTTCACCTTGAGCGAGTCACTCTCTCTCAGCCTCAGAGGAAGGCAAAGGCAAACTCTCCTCTGAACAGATCTCGCCAAAAACCCGCAAGAGGTTCGGTGTAGGGTCGCCTTAAGTCAGAAATAGGTTGAAAGCATAACAACGCATAACACCAAAATACTTTTACGGTTTTTGGGCAAACAAAAATGTTTATTTTGAATTAAAACATTTGCCCCTTCCTCTCTCTTTTCCCGCTAAGGGAGTCTAAGCTTCCAAGCGCCATCATCAAAGGTTGGCAAGAACTCTCAAGCTTAGCAGAGGAAAGATGAACTGTAACTTCCTCGGGGCAGAGACCTCTCCATTTACTGACGACTGTTTATTGATTAACAGCTTTTCAGTGGGTTGCCCTAAGTCGAGAGGCGATTTGAAAGCAAACAGGCGTCTACACACGCACTTTTATATGCTTGGGAGGTCAAGGGTCGTGACCCCAGGCGCTAGAAAGAGTTCCCCTGATTCTCCCCCTCCCGGGTGGGGAGGAGGGAGGTAGAATCACCATAGCAACAGAAAACAGCCCACCCCTCCCGCGTGACGACCAGCTTACGGGCCAATAGCGAGACTCACCGGGCTCCGGCGCATGCGCATTCGCTCCTCCGTGTCGCAGTCACACTCTCTCCCTTCAGCGGGCCTCCGGGCTCCTCCCACCATCGATTTCGCCCGCCGCCGCTCGGATTCGCATTCGGCCGTCCGCCTACGATGCCCAGTAACGAGGGACCGGAGGCCACCGCGAGAGAGGCAACGTCGGGCCGCCCCTTCCGCCCTCCATGCTTCCCGCGAGGTTTGAAAGCGCCCGCATGCGCCTTCGGAGGAGCAGGAGGAAAGACGCTCTGGGCATCGAGACTCCATGGTACCTGCCAAGTCTATGGTTAAATGGAAGCTAGACAAGACCTGTGAGGAGGCATGCCAGAGAAAGCCAGAGTCGGCTTCTAGGGCTATAAAATCTTTTCCAGTTATTTTCTTTGAAGCTTTGAAAGGTCTCGTCTTTATCTCTTAAGTCATAGACGGGCAATTTACGCACGTTTCCGGTCTCTGCCCGACCGTCTCACGCTGCCAAAGCGGAAGTAGAGTGAAGCGCCTCTCTGCCCAATCTCTCTGGTCTAGCCGGAGCGCCCCCTCTTGGCGGGAGGTGCGAGCGTCCCCTACCTGCGAGCTCGCTCATTGGGAAGAGGGGGAGGGGCTGAGATGTTTGCCGCCTTTGGCAGGAAAGCCTTTTTTATTTATTTATTTATTTATTTATTTTGGACTCTTACCTCCCAGAGTCCCCCACCTGGCCCTACCGATGCTGGCTGGGGAGTTCTGGGAGCTGTAGTCCAAAGTTTAACATTTCCAAGCGCTACTTTGTTGCCCTTAGTGGCCTGGCACCCTGGTTATCCCAGGGGGAGCAACGGGGAACGTTCACACCACACCACTGCAGCGTGTTTAGTCCACTTGAATGGCCACGGCTGCCCCCTGTGGAATCCTGGGAATTGCAGTTCGTTGAGGTCCTGAATTTCAATGGTGGAAAATTCTCAGTATTTCATGAAACTACAGATCTCACAGTTCCATAGTACAGAAGCACCGAAATGTTCCTGGGATGCTGCAGCAGCTTCCTCTGGCTGTGCCGCGTATGACCCTGAGAGCGACCGTGAAAGGACCACCATGACTAAAAGCCTTATTTTTCATAAATTTGTTCAATACTCGTTTAAAAACCATATTGAGGTAGTGGTGGCTGTTGCTACGTCACGAGGGAGTAGGCCTATAAACAAACCACGGAACTGTTTTATTTACAAATAAGTAAAAAAAGTGCTGGAGACTTTCCTCTCTGTCGAGAACATTCCGACCGTTCCAACGTTCCAAGCAATCAGACCTTGGTCAATGTGGCAAAAATCGCAAAAGAGGAAAAACGGGCAAGCCAAGCGAGGCTGCAGGCGTTTGCTTTCGCCGGAGCCTCCCGGGAGGGGCGAGAGTCCGGCTGCTTTCTGCTTCCTCCTGGGGCGCAAACTGCTTTTGCACCACGAACTCCACCAGCAGCAGTGGAAGTAAGCTGAGGATAAAAGGGGAGGAGGCGGGAGGAACTGGGACGTTTTAGAAGCAGCTGAAGAAGTGGGAGGACAGAGGATTAACGGAGGTGGTTTCTCCCGAATTGGGACAGCTGGAGAGTCTGCACCTTCCAGACTCAACTTATTTCAGTACAACAGCTCGGCTACCTCAGACAGTCTTTAAAACACCACACAATTCCTTTCTCTAATGCTTCTTGGTCCACTGTCTCCCCACCGTGAGTAACTTTATAAGCCTCTTGTTGCGTTGCTCTCCAACTTCAGATTCTCTGCTGTAGATTTGCAAGTTGTCTTAAAGCTGTCCCTCGCTGGTTTGCATGGAGGAAGTGAAATGTGCAGATGCGGGCTCCCTAGCCGGGGCCACGGGGCCCCCAGGGACTTTTGATAGCTGTTTCTCGTCTCTTGTTCTCAGGGAGATGAGGCTTTATGAGCTGGGTATGCCTGTCCTTCTGTCGCTGTTACATGCATTCGATATTTTCGCTTTCAGTTTTGGACTTTGCAAATGCAGGCAGTATAAACTAATCCCTCACTGCTGGCTTGCTCACTTCCTTTTTTTTTTTTTAATAATTTTTATTAAAGGTTTAATTTCAAAAATACCCCCCCCACACACACACACACACTTCCAAGCTTGTATCTGCCAGTTGAATTTGCTTATTTCCATTTCGTTAGAAGCATAATTTCCATTTTACAGAGAAAAGAATGATTACATTATTTCTTTCTTTGATTTCTTGTACATTTATATCTTTACCCATTCCAGTACTCCTTTCCATTCTTTTTCAAAGTTCTGGGTAGATTTATTCTTTAAAGAAAATGCTAATTTTTCCATCTCTACCATATCCAGCACTTTTAACTTCCACTCTTCTAACTCGGTATATTTCTTTTCTTTCCACTATTGCGCATATGTCAACCTTGCCGCAGTTATTAAATATAATAATATCTTCTGATGGCTTCTTATTGCTCGCTTCCTTTTTGTAGTTGTACATCTTCAAGTTATTTCTGACTTACGGTAACCCTAAGGTGAACCCCTATGACAGGGTCTTATGGTGCGAATTCTTCAAAGGAGGTTCACCCGTGTCTGCCCCCGAGGCCAAGGGAGTCTGGTGTCCAAGTCTGAGCAGGGATTTGAGCCCTGGTTTCCCAGTGTCTTGTCCAGCACTCAAAGCGTTACGTCACTCTGACCCTCCGGCATGATTGCTACATAAATAGCAGAATTGTAGATTTTTTAAACTCAGGATGCCTGGGAACACAGTGGTACAATGCTAGGTGACACAGCGATGAAACTGACAAGCAAGTCCCACCACCCGTCATGACATGATTTTCTGAAGGTGAAGAGGCACTCAGCAGACATCCTGGGAAGATACACATCACAGTACCGGGGTGGCGGTGGCAAGGTGCAGTGCCTTCCCCAAAGCATTTTGGAAAGAAGAAAAAGCCGGTTAATGAGAGTTTCTGGAAGGGGAGCGGGCTCGTTTGTTGCCAGACTTACTTGAAATGGTGGTACAGCGGGGGGACAGAGTTTCCTTAGCAAGGTTTTTCGGAGGAGGTTTGTCATTACCTTTGTCTCTGAGGTTAAGAGAGTGTGACTTGCCCAAGGTCACCTTGGGGGCGGGTCCAGGGCTAAGGGAAGATGTGAAGCCTCATCTCCTCCAAACCCTGTTCCAATGTTCAAACCACTATACCATACTACCTTTCCACATGAAGTGGACTTGGACTTAACACTGATCCTATTGGAGGAGTGGTTGGTGAGATTTCTTCAGAGGCAGTCTGCTGCCCCACCACACCGTCTCCGTTTTCTTGGAAGGATTTATTCACAGGAAGATTGCCACCATGGCCTTCTTCTGAGGCTGAGAGGGTATGACTTTCCCAAAGTCACCCAGTGAGTTTCCCTGGCTTAATGAGGGGAGAGTATAAATAAATATTTACACATCTGAGAAGCACTTGCTAGTTTAATTTGCATCTTTCTCTTAAGATGCAAGCTACATGGTGAGAGGAAGAGGAGAGAAATTTTTACTTTTACTTCTAGGTGGTCCAGAGAGATTTGGTTTGCATTTGACTGACCGCGACACTTCTTTTGCTTTAAGGAATCAGTTATGTTCTTCCTCTTTCTGTTAAAAGGCTTTCATGAGCCTTTCCGCTCCCCACGCTGGGGCACAAGGAACCACAGGTGACACGAAGATACAGCAGGTTTTCTCTAAGCCTCAGAATGTCTCAAGATGTGACCTATGCTGATGTGAAATTTGTGAGAACGCCCCTTCCGAAGAAGAACCGGCAGGAAGGTAGTATAATGTGTGCCCCTTTCTCCGGAATATGGAGAAATTCCAGCCCGGCCCTCTGACTCAGACTGGTCTGCTATGGAAAGAGAGAGGGAGAGAGAACTGGAGATTTCAGGTGTTCCCGTAATTTTTTTAGTTTATTTAGAACAGGGGAAATTGAACTTAGAGGAGAGTTTCTTTGTGGTTTTCTACCCCCAACAAAGGTAAAGCTCTTTTGTTGGACTACAGTTGGCAAGTTTTACCTATGATGTGCCTTCAGGTCGTTTCCGACTTACGGTGGCCCGAAGGCAACCCTATCATGGTTTTCTGGGAGACTGAGTGGGGATAGTACCTAAAAGTTTTTTCCAGATGAAACAGTATAAAGACTCTTTGAGAAAGTAAACATTCTATCCCCAAGGAAGGGACATCTGGAGCTCAAGGGAAGTTACTTTTCTGTTGCTAATGGATTTGAAATTTTACTACCTGTCTTGCATTGCCCTTCCTTGCTAGTCCTCACATGTCCAAGAAGGGAAGTGGCCCCTGCTACACTGAGATCCCTCAAAACCATCCTAACTGACAACAGAGTAACATCTGACACATCACCCTTTTTTTCCTCCTGCATGACTTCTAACATCTTTGCCTGACGAGGAAGACAGTGAAGCTTCGAAAGTTTAAATAACATATTTTATGTTTTGGACATGGCTCAATAAAGGTATTGCTGCTTTGTAGGTTTTGGATTTTGTTGTGTTTTGCTGCATGGCCAGCAAGCCTACCCCTGAATATGTTTCTTAAAGGGGAACATATTTCCAAGCAGTTGTTCCACTGCCCCAGAGTGGATCTGGTTTTCTCTAGCGCATTAGACATGTGAGGTCCATCTTTCCAAACCCAGTTCTTTCCTCAGTTCTGTCTCACTCGAATAGTAGCTTCTCTCGAGCTCCTTTTGCTCCAAAGATGCTTACAGACTTAGATTTTGTCATCTTGAGCTGGGAGCAGAGACATCTCCTGGGAATGTACTCCAGTGTTCTGCCATCCCAAAAGAGCTTTGAAAGAATTAATTCTTTGGTTTTCGATTCTCAGTATCGCCCAGCTAGCCTGAGGGCTTGTGACCACTTTGGCTGAAGAATCTGGGGAACTAAGGTCTCCCAAAAGGTAGTGCAAATTAGCTAGCAACATTAGCAATTAGCTAACGAAGAAGAGGAGACCTGGCCAGACCTAGCAGACAAACTTGTCCCAGCTTTTAGCAACCCTCCCAGCAGGCTTTTAAACATCTACATATATCCTCCGACATTTTACAGCTGAAAATCAGGACAAGTCATATCAGAGCCTGATCGGGTAACAAAAAGGGGGAAGTGGTTAATGAGAAAGGAATGCACAAAGTTCCTGGTTTGAGCAGAGAAAACACTGCAATCTATAGACTGCAAGACCTTCCTTGGTCAGGGCAGGGACGGAGGGCAGGGTAGAGGACAGAAGGCAACCACTGGCATTGGCTGGAGGCCCACGAGCAATGTCCCTGCCCATCCAATGGCCACTATGTCCATGTTCATCTGGGTTCTTTTCCAGCAGCCAGAAAGCCCACCCAGGACACTCTAAAGGTAGCTTCTTGGAGGGAGTGGGCTTGTTTTCTGCTGCTCCAGAGACCAGGAGAAGGAGCAATGGATTCAAGCTGCAGGAAAGGAGATTCCACCTGAACCTCAGGAAGAACTTCCTGACGGTCAGGGCTTTCCGGCAGTGGAATAGGCTGCCTCGGAGAGTGGTAGAGTCTCCTCCTTCTTTGGAGGTTTTTAAGCAGAGGCTGGATGGCCATCTGTCGGGAGTGCTTTGAGGGTGTTCCTGCATGGCAGGGGGTTGGACTGGATGGCCCCTGGGGTCTCTTCCAACTCTACATTTCTACGATTCTATGATTCTCTGCATCCTCTTTCAACATGTTGCTTTGCACCTCTTCTCTTCTAGAGGCAAATGAGGCAGAGCTCAATTATGAGAACATCAAGCAGGCCAGACGTGGGGAAGAGGCATCCCCAAGCTACTCAGAGCACCCCAAAGGTAAACAGTCCAATGCTCCAGCCATTATAGCTAATAGTTTTAATTCTGATGCCGCAGGCTGGGTTGGATCCTTTTTAGGAAAGGCATGGGTTATAAATCTTGCCTGTGCTGGATAGGGGGGGATTCTGGGGATGGCAGTTCTTGATTGATTGGATTAATTTCTAGCCCACCTTTCTCCCAAGGTGGGACCGAAGGCAGCTTCCAAAAGGTAAAAAAACAAAAAAAACAAAACAAGAGTAGCTTTTCTGAATGTTGCTCCCTCTTCGCTGTCAGCCTGTGACCTTTTCCTCGAATTGAGTTCACCTTCTGTATCTGTCAGGATGTGTTGCTTCTGTGATGAGTAAATGCTGGAAGGGTATTAGAATATGTATTAGAGTAGATTGGCTAACTTAGGTAATGTAAGAGTCTGCTAGAGTGCTTCAAAGTGTCAATTCCCAATTGTTAATTGCAAGGATGTGTCTGGGAAAATGTTGAAACTGCTGGGATGGTGCGAGATATACGATCTTCCCCAGTTGCAGCTTTGCTTGCCTAAATTTGTGCGACAAGGTATAAAACCTGTAACCATCCTGTGTGCTGTAGTCTCAGGAAGTTTGAATGAAGTGTACCGTGTCAATTGCTTTGTCACAAATAAATGCTGCTGTTTAACTTGGAGTGAAGTTTGTGGACTGCAAGTTATCCAGGGCGTGAGAGGGTCGCAAGAGAACAATTTCTCTTCTGCTGATTTGATGGGGGCGATTTCAGCCTTGGTTCATAGTTAATTCTCCTCAGTTTCTCTTCCAGATTTAGGCCATCGAGCCCCGTATACATGTGCGGCCCTGGGAACCGCCTTCCTCTTCCTCTTGGCCACTGCCACTGGATTCGGGGTCTCTTGTACGTAAGAAATGCTTTGTTCCAGGCCTTGTACCACCCCCCTCCTTTGGGGAAAGTTGGAGAGGGTGATTCTGCAATGCAAAACAGGGCTTATCGGTTGGGGTTCTGGGGAATCCTAGGGTTCCACAAGAGATTTTCATTTTATTCTTTATTATCTTTTTCGTGCACTCAGAAAAAGATTTTGAAAAGTTAATGCCGTTTAAAAGAGTACAATTCTTACAGCTCTGTCCTTAAACGCCTTCAGTTCTAAAAGCCTGTCTGAGTAAAAATGTCTTCGTCAGCCAACAGAAGGGACGCAAGGAAGGGGCTGTTTAGGGGTCCCGAGAGAGGGAGTCCCAAAGTCTAGGGGCAGCCATGGGGAAGGCCCTCTCTTATGTAATCAAATAAATAAAATAACTCCTGGGAGCCCTTCAAAAACTGAGCCAATCGACTTTGCCTTGTGCAAGGTACTCCAGCGGACAGTTCTGGGGAAGCTGAATTGCCCTGAACTTGGGAAAGATATCTTGGGAGGAGAAATACCCTTTTTTTAAAGACCAGAATTCCCAGAACCTTCTGCCAGTATGGCCAATGCCTCCGGGTTGGGGGGCTGGGGTTGTGCAAGATATGTAACTTTTATAAGCTCTGAGAGAAGCATCCGCTAAATGCCAATTACAATTGACGATTACATCATATGGTGTAATGTAATTACGTAAATATAATATGCAATTCCTCCCCCTGAGCTCCGGAGTTGCCATGTTGTCTGTTCAACCGGGAGTAGCTCCCCAGTGCCGCCTTGCTCCCTTTTCCCATGTTGCTCGCTGGATCTCGTCCTCTGGCCTCTGCAGACTGGCAGATCTCAAAGAAGATCCAGGAGGTGTCCCAGTCCCATGCTGCGAACAGCAGCCTCTTGGAACGGAGAATCCAGGTGGAGAAGGGAAGACTGGCCCAATCCCAGCAGGAGCTCCGCAAGGCTGAGATGGCGCTCAGTTCCACCCTCTGGGGAACCTGGTTGGCCGGGAACAAAACGGAGAGGCGGTTGCAGCAGCTGGAAGGAGAGCTGAGGCAGACAAAGAGCAACCTAGCTCGCCTGCAGGAGGAGAAGGTGGAGGCGGAACGGAAGATGATCTTGGCTCAGACAGAACAGAATCGGTCCAGATCCTGCCCACAGATTGGTAGGTCCACCTCTTTTCTTTTCCTTTTGGGGGTCTAATTAATGAGTGGGGAACAGATGGCCCTGTGGGGCACATATGGCTCCAGGACTGCTTCTGCCAGCTTCAAGCTTCCCCACCCCAATTTTGGAGTGTGGGTGCTTAGTTTTTCTTTTTTGAACAGTGTATGTTTTAAATTGAGAGCCAGCGTGGTGCACTGGTTTGAACATTACACGTTGAACGTCTGGAGGGCAGGGGTTGAATCTCTGCTCATCTCGGTAAGTCGCACACTCTCAGCTTCAGAGAAGAGCGAGTGCAATCCCCCTGTGAACAAATCCTGCCAAGAAGGTTCTTTGATGTGTTCTCCTTTGGGTCGCCATAATTCGGAAATGATGGGAAGTCACACAACTATGTGGTAAATAGTTTTACTATTGTAAGCAATTTAATTCTGTTTTCAGGTTGAGTCCAGACAATCTAAGGGCCTAAATACCTTAAAGGCAGCAGATCCCATCTGATCTTAGCAGCTAAGCAGGGTCAGTCCTGGAGAGTACTTGTATGGGAGATCTGGAGATCCCCCAGGTGCTGTGGGCTATATCTCAGGGGAAGGAACTGGCAAAGCCACTTCTGAGGATTCTTTGCCTGAGAAAATGCTCTGACTTGACTTGACATACACACACACACGCACCGGACTATGTTTGAAAGACTATGGCAGTTTCGACCCTTCCCGAAACTGCAAACCCCAGGATTCCATAGGATGTTGCGAGCGGAATAATAGCCCTATAACAGTCTAGTGCGGAAATGGCAACAGTCTCCCAATATGAGCCTGTCCACATTTTAAGATCTTTGTGGAAAGGCTCTCCACCATCTCAGATACAATTGATGAAGACACAGGAGAGGATCTCCTTGATAGTCACTTCCAGATTGTGGAATTTGCTGCCACAGCAAACTTTTTTGGCTCGCTGACTCTCTTTCTGCTCCCCTTCTATCAACAGGCAAAGACCTTTGTATTTATTTTCTATTTGTCTAGGCCTAGGAGTATTAACTGCTGGTGCAGAAGGTCTCCTAACTGGAGCGGGTTGGAATACTTGTGTCATCAGAGATAGATAGATAGATAGATAGATAGATAGATAGATAGATAGATAGATAGATAGAATATTTTAACTCCCTTTTAAAAGCAGTTTGAATGCAACTTGGATGTCCTTTTTTTGTCCTAGCTGTAGTTTTAACTGCATTTGGCTTTAACTCAAATGGTGAACTGCCTTAGGAGAAAGGCAAGATATAAATGGATTAAATAAATCAGTGTAGATCTTGGTATGTGTTTAACTGTATCAAATTTGGCTTAAATTGCAAGCTGTCTTGCATCCCAGTCTGGGCCAAAATGTTGCATATAAACAAACATCATCATGATTATCATCTAGGACCATAGAATTAATGAGTTGTAAGAGACCCCAAGGGTCATCTAGTCCCACCCGTTGCTTTGTAGAAGACACAACTAAAGCAGTCCTAAGAGCTACCCACCCAAACCAAAAAGAGATGGAGATCTCGGAGTTATTCCGTATTCTCCATTCTCTGAGACATTCTGTATTCCACCTTCAAACAGCTCTAATACTCAAGAAGGTCTTGCTAATGTTTAGGTGGAATCTCTTTTCACTGAACCATAGTGCTTGAAGAGGACCCCAAAGACCACCTTGTCCAATCCCGTACTAGGCAGGAAGTTTTAGCTAAAGGACTCGTGAAAGATGGCTATTTAATCTCTGTTGAAATACCTACCATGCCCTGGCAGATGGTACGTAAGAATCCCTTTTATCTCCAGAGGAACAAAAGTCTTTTCTCCCTTGCCATTGTCTCTTCTTCTTCCCCAGGTTGCTGCCCTTCTGGGTGGAAGCTTTTCAGATGGAAATGCCTCTGGTTTTCTCCGGGATCGAAGTCCTGGCAGGAGAGTAAGAAGGACTGCCTTGCAAGGAAATCATCCCAGCTGCTTATCTTAAGAGACCCCTGGAATGTCGAGGATCTGTGGAATGCTGGCTTAAACATGGTGGGGACAAATTGGTGATCCCTTGTGCAGGGGGTGGAGTGTCTTGATGGCCAGGTCGAGCCTTGATGGCCAGGAGGAGAAATGGAAAAGTGGCTGAAAATCAAGCCGCGGAAATTGCTGCTTTGAGAAAGGATAGGGGCTCCTTCGGTTAAGAGCCAGTCTCCTTTGGCAGCTTTTCAGAGAAATGCACTCAGACTGAGAAACTTATCACACGGTGCTGTTAGACTGCAATCGCACTGCATTAGTCCCAGCTTTGCCTGGAGTATATTGCACAACATTGCTGTCCTTATCACGTGAGGCAGCTAAATCACAATTGCAGCAGACTAATGGTGCCTTTGGTGGGGACTTATCGCATGACATTGTTCCTCTTCCCTTGTTCTCCTGGTGGCAGACCATTTAGTGTTTCTATTATTAACAGAAAATATCTGTTAATTAAAAAGAAACATTTTTCAAATGGTCTCCCACCAGGAGAACAACAGAAGAGGAACAATGTTGTGTGATAAGTCCCAGCCATTTTTGTTATTAACAGAAAATAAATAAATAATAAACAATTTATTAAAAATATCTGTTAATAACCTCCTTTGCAGAAGAAACACTTTACAAATGATCTCCCACCAAGAGAACAACAAAAGAGGAATGAGGTCGTGTAAGTCCAAGCCAAAGATGCTATCATTCTGCTGCAATTGCAATTTACCTGCTTCATGTGATAAAAGTATGAGTCCGGTACTATGTTGTATCGTATTGCTGTCAGATCATTTGGAAATCAACTCCCCACCCGCGAAATAATGTTAATGTTTCCCTATTCTGTTATGGTTTAGTTATGCCTTTGGGTGTGGATATCTCATGCCACTTAGTTGAGATATTGGAAACATAGTGGGTGTGATTTTATTGTTCCTGTCTTGGGGGTTGATTCCAGATTGCTTCCGGTGGTTGGGCTAGGGCACCGAAGAGAACCGTGGTGTGTTTTGCTCTCTGTTCTCTGGTGTGTTTTCTAATACTAATTTATTTATTTATTTTTGAAAAAGGGGAAGAGCACAACAGTGCAATTCTGATGTAATCCCATTACGGCTTAATGCTCGGAGAAACCGTTTACTGCAGGCCCACTGCTGCAGCCTGCCGCCGGAACTCGCTGTACCTCCAGCCCTCCTTTGCCACCTTCCCAATGTTGATGCTGCTAAAAAAACCAGCCCAAACAAAAAACCCTTCTAGCTAGATAGAGGATTAGGACAAAAGGGGGAGGATGGGCAGGCGTTAAAAGACTTTTTATAAGAGCCTCCTTCTCGAAGGCTTTGCTAACTGAGGTGTGGCTGTAGCTATCTGAGTCCAGCAACCAGGGCATCTCCCCAAACCGAGCGATGCTCTCCCACCTATAGAAAATGTCCTAAACTGATGGTGAAATACGCCCACTATGTTTTATTTTAACTCTGCTAGGGGTCACGATATCAATATTCATACTGGATTGGACTTAGAAAAAAAAAGGAAGGACACTTTCCTTTGTTTTCCTCTTCGACATGGTGCTGGGTGGACGGCTCAGAATTCAGTGGGTACGTGGAGAAGGGACCGACCGTCGGTTGCCCGGCAGTGAGATGAGTCCGGGTTGGATGTAGGGTGGGAGGGTGATGGATCAGCCAATTCTTACTGTAGTGGAACAGAATTGCGGAAGGGGCCTTGTCCTGCATCTGAGGCTGGATTATTTTCGGGGCGGGTGGAGGATGGGCCCCAGGTCTCTCCTAGAACAGAATTGTAGGTTGGAAGAGGCTGCCAGGGCCATCCAGTCCAACCCCCCAGCACGCAGACGGTGGCAGAAAGAGAGAGACTCAGGATCTGGGAAATGAACAAGCAGGAGCACAGCAGCCACTGCCTCGAATATAGAAGTGGGTGACTGGTGGCAAAAAGTTTTAGTTTTGGAAGGTTTTGAATTTGGGATTTCTGGAAAAGGGAGCAACAGCCTGCCTGCTTCCTAATTTGGAACTCAAAGTGGCCATCTGATCCCCTTCCCTCTGGTTAGTGATCCCTTGTCTATCTCTCAATTTTTTCAGGAGTTTCCCAGGAGTCTTTATAGCTCTACCTTCCTTTCACTGTTCAAAGGGTGCAAAATGTTTTGCCAGCTCATCCATGCCCCCATAGCTAGAAAAAGAAGGGTTAGAAGGGATTTTGAACTCTACTTGCTGATGAAGTTCCTTCTCCTTTCAGAACTGTGGAGTCACACACAGGTGACTGTGTGAAAATGAGCCAAGGAGGTCTGATGCAAGCCAGCTGTGGAATCACTCTGCGCTACGTTTGTGAGAAGGCAGCCAAACCCATGGCCCTAACATGAGAGGTCTATGTAAGTATTATGTCCAGAAACGCAGGCCCTGTTGGGAAGGTTCCCAATAAAGTTTTCTTGCAATTGTTCCCAAGCAGCTGCTGTCACAAGAGTCAGATTTGTTGCCTAGCAGATTGGTCCAAATTAGCATAAAGCAAGCAGAGGGTAAGAAAATGGGAAGCTTTATTTCTGCAGCAGAAATAGGCACACACTTGGTCAAGGACCAAAGTGAGACAAGGGGGGATTTCAGAGCCCCAGCCTGCTAGCCCAAACAACGTCTGTGCGGGTTTGCCTGGGACGAGCCAGCCCTGGTGTAGTCAGACCTGTACTTCTCTTGTGCACCTGCTAAAAACCCAGCAGGGAGGAGGGAAGCCAACCAAAGGCAGGTACAATCCAGTGAATGGCATCAGGCTAAGACTGGGCAGGAAAGCCGTTCCAAACTGTCTCTTCATGTCCCTGGGAGGCTTTCGGGAGCCACCTGTGTGGAGATCAGGAGCGAATGGCCCAATATGGGAGGAGGAAAAGAAGGGAAAGTGGAAAGGGACAAGACAGTCACACCAGTTCCATGCTTTCTCTTGCAGTTTTGCACTCTTACTGGAATCTTTGCTGCACCTGTTTGGCACACCGCTCGGTCATCCTTGAACATCCTCTGCTACATACCACATGCACAATGGCCTAGCCTAGCGGCTGCTACATACCCTCTCACCGTCCTCAAGTGGCATGGACGGCCCTGATTAATCCTCTGCCGTCCCACTTTTTCAGCTCTGTTTAAAATGTCCTGGTTTCTCTTTCTTCCTCCTGCTTTCTTCCTTCGTCCTCGGCTTACTTCCATTGCTGCAAACTGAGTTCAAAGTGCAAAAGGAATCTGCAGTCAACTCAGCAAGAGGAAGAGGAGTATTGCCCTTCCCTGTAGAGTCAGGCAAAAAAAGATACCCCAACCTCTCCTAGCTTTGTGTTCTGCCTTATTAATAACTTTTGCCATCGTGACCGCATTCAAATATTGCCTGGCCACACGCTTCCCAGTTTTCATCCCTGAAATGTTGGAGGATATTCCACCAGGCCCGTGTCTTCTCCTTCTCTTAAGCTCAGACTTCCCAGCTCTGTGAATCGCTCCTGACTACAGTTGGCTATTCACTCACTCGCCTCCGCGGCCCACAAGCCCGCTCTGAGTAGAGCAGCAGCCTTCGAGCTGCTTTCCCCCTGGGCCAGATGCCTGTCTGATTCTTTTTTAACCTAATAAAAAAATCAAGAATGGAAAGAATAGGGTATGAGGAAGTTGATGGAAAGATGCTTTTTGTATCAAGATCTACTGAGAAGATTCTTCATTAAAGGTGAATTTCTGAGAAATGATTTGTTGGTTCGAGCTGTGTCTTGTCATAGCAGATTTTGTCTGGCTCAACCATACAAAGTTTTACAGTGTTCTCTTCTGCTTAGAGACAGAAGGTGATCTGATATAGCAGAAATAAGGACACGTATACACACGCGTTTGTTCATAGAATCCTAGAGCTGGAAGAGATCGCAAAGGCCATCAAGTCTAACCCTATTCTGCCATGCTGGAAGACACCGTCGTCAGCTTCTTCACTCACTTTCCAATCTCCATCTTGGACTGAGTCGAACGGCAGCCCTCGTGGTCCGAGTTGCCAGGTCAGGATGGTTCTAGGCCCTTAAGTTTCTTTCTGGGGCCAAGACACGTGGCCTGGAGATTCGAACCCTGGCCTCCCAAAGTCCTAGTCCAGCACTGAGACTGCCTCTTGCTTGCAAACTAAGAGAGGAAAGATATGGCAGGAAAGAGGGGAAAGGAGGGAAGAAGTGGGGTGGAGGTGTGGGATGGGGGTATAATTCTTCAAGGCTGCCAGGTCCAAAGTGAAGAGTTCTCCTAAGGTGGTTGTCATTCAGGCCATGATCATTGTCCTTTCTAATTCCTTTATCACACCACACTGTTATAGTGCTATTATTTCACTTTCAACATCCCATGGAATCCTGGGATTGGTAGTCTAGGGAGGGACCTTTAGGATTCTCAGCCAGACAGCTCTTGGCCATCGCTGAACTACAAACCCCAGGATTCCCCAGGTTGTTGCCATGGCAATTAAAGTGGTATATAGTGCTGTAACAGTGTAGCGTGATAAGGAAGTTGGTGTTCTTGCTGGAGCTGCGATTAGTGGTTCTTACTCTAACGGAGCAGGACCCCAAAACGTTCCTTTTTTTGGATCACAGTTCCCAGAACCGTGGTCCAGAAAGGGGTAATTTTTTCCAGATTGTGGCCAGAATATCCTTTCCCCCTTGCTTTTGAAGTCCCAGGTAAAAGAAACGTGTTCTCGTCCCCCCCACCAACCAGAGGGAGGGAGAAGCGACCTCCACTCTGCTCCTCCCCGCTCTCTGGCTTGCGGACGGGCCAAGCTGGTGTCGCTTTCTGCCCTGACGACATCCTCTGGCTGATGCTTGGGGTGCTTGTGATGTCACTCCCATCACGCGAGCCCCTGAAAAGATTTTACTGAATGCAAAACAAGAAGGAAGAAGAGAAGAGAACTGCCCAGCCCTTTATTTCCCTGTCCGGCCAAAAACAGAGAACGGCGATACAAACGCACAGCAAAAAATGAAAATGCTATCTCATTTACAAGAAGCTGCTTGGGAAGAGTTTGAGTGGGGCAGTGACCGGTGCCCCAGTGTGCCAGGCAGTGACGACCCTTCGAACATCAAGCATCAATGTCCATGGTCCGCTGAGCCCTTTTAGATCTGCTGTTCAGGGTGGGACCTAGAAGGCAAAACCCCCAAAATCCAGCATGTCAAAATCCTGATCCAGCCCCTCGTAATCCAACGCTTCATACTGCATCTCGGAGTCGCAGGCCGAGGGGTGGTAGCCCAGTTCTTTGAAGTCCGGCGGGTGTGACTCTGTCGGGTGCCCTGCGGTGGCCGAAGTGACCATGTAACCCATGGTGGGGCCGGCCGCTGCGCCCCCCACTAGGACGCACGCCGCCCTCACGCCTGGGCGGGCCGAGGATCCGTGGCGTAGGCAGGGAGGAGAGCAAACCTCCTGGCAGAAGCTTGTCCGGGCAGCTGGCAAAGATAAGAAAAGCATGGGCATTAGTGACCAGCCTTGGGGGCAGCCCTTCTCTCAGTCCCAGCACCTTCCCAGACGCCCTTGGTGGGAAGAAGGACAAGACCTTCTTGGGGATTCCTCCCAAGTTTTGAAGCTCTCTCCATTTTCTCCCTCCTCTGGGAAGGAAAAAAGTCCTTTATTTCAAGAGTGTTTCATGAAGTGGCTGTCACGGGCTGTCCCAGTTTTCATGTATGAAATGATGGAGACCATGTATCCAGTCCAGCATTTTGTCCGCCCAGTGGGCAAGTAGTTACCCCAAAGAGAAACCAACTAGCAGGATCAGAAGGGTCTTATAACCCTCTGTCTCACCTTCCCCAGGAACTGATACCCAGGGATAAATATACAGCCCTCCTTAGCAGCCAGTGATGTCCTCCAAACTCTATACATTTTCCTAACTCAGGAGGAGCAGCTTCTAGGACCCCATTCGCTACCTTTTCTCCTTTCAGTGCTGCTGGGAGACCCTCTGTTGCTGCTGCTGTCGCCGCTTCCTCCCTTCCGGCAGCATTTTCTCACTGGGGAGTTGATATGGAGTTTGCAATGGGAGGGAGACCCCAGGGAGAAACTCTGGAAAGAGGAGCCAAAGAAGGAAACTATCAGCATTTTCCAGCCATCTTGTACCCGAGCATTTGCAGAACATTTTCCCCCCCCCGTGCCACTGAGGAATCACAGCTCACTCAAATACATGTAGGGTTTCTTTTGGGGAGGAAGAAATGGCTGATTTCATAGAATCATAGAGTCGGAAAAGGCCATAAGGGCCATGGAATCCAGCCCCCTGCCATGCAAGTCTTAAGTTAAAGAGCTGGATTATCTCCAGGAGCTGCAGTTTACCTTCTAAATAGGTTACAGCCCCCTCCCATGGGTATTTAACATTAAAAATATATCAGTTTTTCAAAACCAGAAGGGACTTCCAGCACATCAGATCTGTGGAGCATTTTTGTCAGTGTAAGTAAGTGATGTAATGAAGTAATGAAGACGAGACTGGTCTGGGCTGCTAGGGGAAGGGAGAGTGGCCTTGTTTCCCTTCCCCTTGCAGCCTAGACCAGCCACTTCTTCCTCCTCTAAATTCTTCCTCTCCTTCTCTCCCTCCCAACCAGGAAACAGCACCAATGGCCCCCGTGGATCTTGACAGCTACTGGGGATGGAGGGAGGGCACAGAACTGCCAGAAAGGACTGTTATATGCTTGGCCCTCATGATCCAGGATCTCACACTGGAGAACCAATGCCTCCATCCTTTCTCCAGCTTCATAACTTCAGATGCTCACCTCTTTGACTTTTCTCAGGATGTTGAGCCACTGTCTGCAGAAAGTCAGGAAAAAGAGAGACATCTTATATTAAGTCTTTCAAATAATCGCATAATCGCTTCCTCCCATCTCTGCTGCTGCACCCACTTTATAGAAGGGCCAGGTGTTGTGCAGGATGTCAACTATGGGCAGCTGACAGAAGTTACTTCTGTATCTCCCAGTGTTCCTCATAACTCCCAATAATAAATATATATATATATTGGCAAAAAGAGAGAGAGAGAGAGAGAGAGGGAGGAAGGAGGGAGAGTGTGTCACCTCCAGAAGCCTCTAGGTGGCATAATTATCCTCTGAAACAACATCCATCCTACTTAATTCTGTTGTAAAACACTTTCACACTTCATGATTACGACCATTTCTGCACTAGACTGTTATAGCACTATTATTCCACTTTCAAAATCCTATGGAATCCTGGGGTTTGCAGTTTAGGCCACGATTCCATAGGATGTTGAAAGTGGAATAATAGCACTATAACAGTCTAGTGTGGAAATGGTCTACATTGCTATAATTCCACTGTGGCAACATCAGTTTAGGAAGGGGTGCTCCGAATTCCCAGCCAGAGAATTCTACTGACTCCCTAAACTTACAAACCTCTGGTTTCCATATGGTAGAACAACAGCAGGTACAATGGAATCATGGCACTATAATTGTGTAGTGTGGAAAGGCTCTTAGCCAAAACCAGTTTTTAAAAGAAACCTAAGGCCATTTCTGCCCTACTTTGTAATAGAGCTATTATTCCACTTTCAACCTCCTATGGAATCGTGGGGTTTGCAGTTTGGAGAGGGGCATTGAGAATTCTCAGCCAGAGAGCTCTTGGGCCTCAGGAAACTACAAACTCCAGAATTCCATAGGATGTTGAAAGTGGAATAATTGCACTATAACAGTGTAGGGCGGAAAGGCCTTGAGACCTTGACACCACAACTGCTCTGCCCCTTTGCCCTGTGTCCTCAACCCTGTAGAAGAGGAGGGGGGTCTCCCCATCTCTCCCTACCTGCACTCTTGGCCGTCCGGAGCGAGGAGTAGCAAGACCTTCCCGTCGCTGAGGCGGAGACCCAGGCAGCTGTCCCTCTGGGCACCCAGCGGAAGACGAGGCAGGTCGCAGATCTCGCTGCCCTCGAGGATGGCATCACAGCTGGTGCCCAAGGCGATGCCCAGCTCGGCCGGAGAGTCGGCGTCCGGGCAGACGAGCAGGCTCCCATCCACCGAGAGGACAAGGAATTTCTCCTTCCACTGCTTGAAGAGGAAACCTCCTGCAAAAGACTGCTTGAGGTCAAGGCCAGTAGGGATGTCGAAAGTGGAATGATAGCACTATAACGACGTAGTGCAGAAATGGCCATAGTAAATGTTGGGGTGTGCACGTTGCATCCATTGACTACCATGGGATGCAGCACTTGCATTTGTTGTTTTACACGGGAGTTCCTGAAACATACTGCATTACGTGGCTGTCTATCAGTCATATTTAAGTGCCTTTGGTTACTCTGTACTCTGTTCATAATATCATTTATTATCATACACTCCTTTTTGTTTGACTTGAATTTTGTCTCCCTCTCTTCCTGCCTCCTTGTTGGTATTTTGCTTGTTCTGAAACACTCCTGTGTTATCTGTATTAGAGCTTGGAAAATATTAACAATAACTAACTCCTTTTGAAAAAGTAGCTTTCCAGTTACTCTGTTAGTGGGCTCAAACTATTAACAATAGCTAACTCCTTAACTTTCCAGTTCCTCTGTTAGCGGGCTTCCTCCCCTGAATACTGTTCTTGGGACCTTGTTCGTTACTGAACGGAGGTGGGGATTACTCATTCCGGCTGCTCGTCGGGTTCTCATAACTGAGTGGTCAGATGGCTCTTTGATCCCAGAGAGTAATTTGCTACTAAAGCGACTCTTTTCCCATCAATCTGTCAGCCTCCCTTAGGACAGGACAAACATCACGCACAGCAACAAAGAGATTAAATTCCTGATTAAATTCTCTCTTTGCTGTCCTGGGATTAGGATGCAATCAAATGCTGGCGGTTGTAATCCCGCGTGGCATCGGGGGCGGTGGTAGGAAGGGGTTGCCGGGCCGAAGCCGGACGCAAAAACAGATCAAGGGGCGAAGCCTGCGTTTTGCATTTTGCAGGGGGACGGGCCCATGGAGAGGTTAGAGAAGCTGGATAGATTAGAAAAAGAAAATGGATGAATTCACAAATTGTGCGCATGTTGTATTGTTATCCCCACACGTTAAATATGGATGCCAACGATCACAACACAAACCAGCCCAGGCTGCTCGTTCATCCTTAACAGCAGCCCAATATGCTGCAAACAGAGAAGTGTGTTGATCAACACTGTTGCCTACTTCTGCCTCCCAGTCAAACAACTTTTCATGGCAGAGGAGCACAGCCAAGAAAAAAGTTGGCAACCCTGGCTTTGGAGTCCTTTCAAATGGGGTAGCTCACCAAAGCCCTTGCCTTTTACCCACCAAATAACAGAATGCTAGGCTAAATTGTTGCTTTAATTTGTTTAATTTGTTTCAACTGTTTTCCTGCTTGTGATGGCCTAGCTGCTTTTTAACTTTTGTATGCTGTTAATTGTTAACTATTTTAACTGTTGCAAGCTGCCTTAAGTCCCAAACTGGGGAAAAGGTGTAATTGCTGTTATTATTCCGTCCAGGAGGGTGTGATTATGCCAACCTATTAGCATTTCTTGGATGATTTTGCACAACTCTCAGGCTTTAATCAATTGAATGGTGTGATCAAACTATTACAAGTTTTAGCAGTTAACAATAACACAATAAGGGGTAGGATTGAGGTAGGCTTTCAGGATAGAAAGTCTGCTGCAGAGCTTGGAAAGTTTCTTGGCTTTGGATTCCAACTCCCAAAATCCCTGGGGAGTTGGACCCACCCCCCTTCAAAAGGGGAACTTTTCTTGCACCTAGCATTTCTTTTTTAAGCACCTCTTTCCTTCAAATATTTGGGGAGACAGGTGGCATCCCCCTTTCCTCCAATCACGGCCAGCAAGTTCCTTCAAAATTTCTCGGTCAGGTTTGCTAGCTGACATTCATCGCACACAAAAATTTGTATTTCTGTCCTGCTGGAGCCTGCCTGGCCCTGCTCCCTCCTTCCCTCCTGTCCTGGCAAAGCGTCCCCAGATTTTGCAAAACCCGAAGGGGAAAGTTGGGGCGACTCACCATATTTCCGGAGATAGCCCCGATGGATTCCTGGGGAACTCATCCTGCCGGGACCCTTCCATCAGACAGGACTGTATGGGAAGAGCGGAGAGGGCGGAGGAGGGAAGGGGGACAGGCAAGGAAAGAGGTGCCTCTGGCCACCAGCAGATGCTCCAGAAGGCAGATCCTCTAATCCCCGAGCATCCAAGCAGGGGACGGGGGGAGTCCTAGCGGCAGCATCCCTCTCAGCCAATCAGAGCCCGGCAGCTTGAGCATCCTTCCTCCCGCATGGATGGACCAAGCCCGCTTCCCTCTTTTGCTCTCTCTGCTTGGATAGATTTCGATTTCAGCACTTTGCATATTTGACATGTTTCCTCCAGGGAGAAGAGTAACCCATTTCCTCCAGCTCTGTCCTGCGGATTCTGGGTCATTGCAAAGACTAGTCCCAAATAGACACCCATCCCATTTTTTAAAAACTCTTTAAAAAGAGCATCATCCATCATAGGTCATGGTTGCAGACCGGGAGGCCCAGTGTTTGCCAAGGAAAATGGGTCAGTAACAGACAGAGAGGGGGAGAGAGAGAGAGAGAGAGAGAGAGAGAAGGAAGGTTGCGGGCAGAAAGACATCAACCAGACAAGGTTGTAACTTCTCCATCCTGGATCTGGAACGCCATGGCCGTGCGGGAAAATATTGCTTTGCAAGTTCAAAGAGTGCAAACCAGTGGTGTTGACTACAGGAGGGCCGAAATGAAGGTGCCACCCTTCCCAAATGAGGAGTTGGACCTGCTCCCCAGCCCCCGTTATGACACCATGAAGTGAGGGGTACCTGGCCATTTGGGACCACCCAGAGGGCTCGATGGGAACCCTGGCCTTAAGTTCGCCAATCCTGTTGGCAGGTCTTTGGGGAGGAGGCACCGATTGTTCTAAAACATAATTTTATCAAGATTTTTTTCTTTAAAAAAAAATACATTGAGAATAACAGACTTAAACAAATAAAAAACGGAGATGGAGGGACAGTTTGAGGACGGGTACCGGCCGCCCCACTGGCCTCTCCTCCTCCTTTGGAGGTCGCTGAAGAGAGGCTGGAGGGCCAGCTGGTCGAGGGCTGTGAATGCGGCCTCCTGGGTAGGGGAAGGGGCTTGGACTGGGCGGCCCCGGGGGTCTCTTCCCACTCCTCCTCATAAATAACTGTTGCTGTCTTGATCATACTCCCCCCAGTTGCTTGGTCTGTGAGCCATCTCCGCACGAGGCTGTTCTAGCGCTATGATTCCACTTTCAACCTCCTATGGAATCCTGGGGTTTGCAGTTTCGGGAGGGGCCCGCCGGCCCCTCCCGAAACTGCAAACCCCAGGATTCCATAGGAGGTTGAAAGTGGAATCATAGCGCTAGAACAGCCTCGTGCGGAAATGGAGTTTTCATCCCTTGAAGTGTGAGAGTACGCAATTCTAGAACATTACTAAAGGGCCAGCTTTATTTGTCCCGATTTTTCCCTTGGAGCAGGGCCTGAGGTGGCTCGGCTGGGAGCCTGGCCGGCTGTGGAAAATGGGATATAGAGTCCCCCAAAAAGCAGGTTGGACACCTCGGACTCTTGGCAGATAAAACAAAAACCTGGGAAGCGGGGGTGCTGGAGGACTCGAAAGGAATTCGCCCAGCCCTCCGGACAGAAGGGCTGGGCCCGTCTCCCGCCTTCCTTCCAGAGCCGCACAGGGGACCCAGTGGCGGACGGGACCGGCTTACACCCTCAGAGGGGGGTGACACCAACCCTCGAGAGCCCGCTGCGCGGACCCCGGCTGGCTGGGGATGACGGGAGGTGCAGTCCGAAAGGGCAAAGTTAGGGGATGATGGGAGTGGCATTCCACCTATCCCTCCGCCCTGGCATACTCAGAGGGGCTCCATACCGAGAGAACCGGGCGCGAGCCAAGCAACCGCCCCGCTCCCGCCAGGCTTGCTTCTTTTATTTTATAAATGCAATTTCTCCCTTCAGCCTCCACGCAGAATCCAGTTTCACCAGAATAATAAAACTCCACGCACCAGGACGAGACGGGAGCAGGGGTCCCGCGCTGCAAAGCGCCTCCGACCCGCTGCCGGAGCACCTCGATCGCCCGGGATCTACCCGGTCCTCGCCGCCCCCGGTTTCCCCGGCCGCCGGCTCCACGTGCTGCTCGGCCCCGCCCGCCGCCCGCCTGTCAAGAGGCCCCGCCCCTCCGCGCCGAGGCCCCGCCCCGCACATGTCCCGATGTTCTGTCCCCGCCCCCTCACGCGGCCGCGCACCCGGCTCCCCGCGCCGCACGTGGCCGCCGGGGCCGCTCGGACCGCCCCGGCGCCGGCAGACCCGGGCGCCCATTGGCCGAGGCGGCCGCCACTCAAAGGGACGGGGGGGCGGAGCTCCCGCGGAGGGCGCCGCCGCCGACGGTCCTCTTTGTGTCCGGGCGAAGGCGAGGGGCGAAGGCGGGGTGCGGAGCGAGCAGGTAAGGGGAACCCCCCCTTCCCGCGGGGACGCGCCTTCCCGGGGAGCCTCCTCCCCCCCCGCAGAGGCCGGGGTCGGATTTGGGGACCCCCACCCTTTCCTCCCTCCCCCGTTCTAGCCCGCCTGCTTCCTCGATGAGGACTAGGAGCTTGCCACCGTTTGGTGCCCGGTTTCCCGCTGCTTCTTCCCCCCGGTCGCTGCCTGGATCCCAAACTAGGAAAGAAGGAGGCTCTCACTCCCGGGGGGGGGCTTCGATTTCAGGCAGCTCGACCCGCCCCCCAAAAAAGAGAGGGACCCCCAACCCCCATCCTCCCTCCCCACACGGATCTGAATGCCTTCCAACAGGGCCAGGTCGCCTGTCCTCCTCGGCCAGGGTGGCTGGCAGCCCGGGCCTTGCTGTTAATGGGGCAGCCCCCCCACCCCCCGAGACTGGGGGGGCCCTGGGCGTCCCCTGGCTGGAGGTCTCCTTCTGCAACCAACCCGCCTGAGGACTAGAAACGCGAGGGCTTTGGCTACCGCTCTTCCTTTCCCGGGAAACCTTGCCCCCCTCCCCATTTGCTGCTGCTTCTGCGCCCCCCCCCCCCGCAGTCGGCCACAGCCAGGAGCCGCTTCTCCCACCGGTGGGGTTGGACCCCAGACCCGGTAGCACCAGCAGCCGCGTGCCCGGGAAACGGGGGTGCCGCCCGGCTGGGCTGCCCTCTCCCAGTGCGTCCCAGGGGTGCTCCGGGGTCCCTTTGCCTTCAGGTCCCAGACTGACACCCCCGAGTCTTCAAGGCCCGCAGGGGTGAAGTGTGTCTTGGGAGAGGTGGGGTCTGCTTTCTGAAAATGAGGTGGAGCCCCGAGATCCTCAGGTGAGGCCCTTCTTTCGGTCCGGCCACCTGGACCGGTTAAAGTTGGTGGGCGCGCCAGAGGCAACGGGACCTTTTCAGCGGCCGCCCCCGGGCTCTGGGACCCCCTCCCTAGAGAGGCCGGAATGGCCCCCTGCGCTCTTCTGGTGATGGTGACGACAGGCTTTTAGGATGGAAGGGTTTTATGGAGCGGGCGTTTAAGAGGGCGCTCTGCTGTTTAACCTGCGCCCTTTTTTCCAAGCTGCCTTTTATCCTTTTTAAGGGTACCTTGTCAATGGTTTGAATACTGGTAATAGTTTCGTTCTGGCCGAATGCTGATTTTCCGTACATTTCTAGCTGTGTTGTAGTCATTTAAGTTTGCAACCTGCCTTGTCCCACTCTTGGGAAGATGACTGGATATAAAGAAAGAAAAGGATGACGGTGGCGGCGGCGGCGGCACACGGCACCCTTTCCTCTGCGCGACTAAAGTGCGCGCCGGTCTTGGACATCCCAGAGCCCCTCTTTTTGCCCCTGGTCTCTCCGGGGCAGGAGGGCGGTCGACGCCAAGCCTCCTTCTTTTGTTCCCTTGGGTTCTTCTCTCTCTTCCGGGCCAGCTTCTGCCCCAGCCTGGCACCCTGGGAGTGGGTTGGACTACAACCCCCATCGTTCCCCGTGGGCGTACTCTGCGTGAAGGGAGCTGTAGTCCCGGCCACCTGGCAGCGCCGGGTAGGAAGAGTCTGGCCTGGCGTCTTGCTCTCAGGCTTCCGAGGGTGGCCGCGTGCCGGCGGGCGAACGGAGCTCTTTTTGTGCCGTTCCGATTGCTTTTTCACACTTGTTGGTTGGTGATGTGTGTGTGTCTGTGAGTTATTTCTTTCCTGGCACAGTGAGCAGGGTGCAGGTTTTTTTGTCAACTTTCTTCTTTTTGTAGTATCTATTATTTATTATTATTTAATATTTACTTTAGTTCAGAGATACAAAGGAACAGACTAATTTACAACTGCAGAGGGGGAAACAAGGGAATCAAAGGAAACAAACTATACATCAATAATATACATGTAAAACTAAGCTAAAATGAAGACATCGTAACAAAACCTGTTACTAAAAGACTAATCTGTTATTCTAAACACATCCTTCCTACATGCAAACACAAAAGACCTCTGATTCCCCTGTACAAGCTGCAATGAAAAGGAAAATATCAATTATTATACCGTATCTTATTCTACAATTATGGGTCCGTGTACATTGAGCTTGCTAGAATTACTAATAATCGTAACCATGGATTATTACATCATCAGATTTCCTTATTGCACAGAAAAATTCAAAAAACTGTTTCCAGTCTTCCAAAGAGCCTTCAGATACTCTGTCTTTTAAAATTCATTTCTCTGTCAGATTTCCAAGGGAAAGTATTTGGAACTGATTCCACCTTTGGCCTCTTGTTGGAATGCACGGAACTTTTTAAAAACCTGGAAGGGTGGGGAAATTCTTCTTTGTTTTTAAGCCAGCGGTCAGGGTTCAGTTTACACTTGGATGACTCCGGTTCAGGATCCTAGTGTGTTGTGTACGCTTACGATAGGTAACTTCTGCAGTGGGTAGGGGGGACATTTTATGGTGCGGACAAGTGCTTACCTGAGGGGTGTGGCCTAAGAGGAGGGGTGGAGCTTTGTAGACTTGTAGAAAAAGGAAAAATGCCCCCTAGACTCTGCAACTCCCTTTCCAAGGAAGGCAGAGCAGGCCCCCTCCTTGCTGTCTTTCCAACTAGCTTTTAAAATACAAAAAATGCTTTCCAGGCTTCAGCCACTTCCCTGGTTAGGATTTGGTGCTGTAGGCTTGGTTTGCACGTGCGTGTTCATCCCTTGGTTCCTCCGGGTGTGTGGATTGGTTCCATTGCAGAGCAATGACAGAATCCTAGAGGTGGAAGAGACCCCAAGGGCCCTCCACTCCAACCCCCTTCTGCCGTGGAGGAAAACACAATCCAAGGGCTCCCTTTGGCAGATGGTCTCCCAGCCTCTCTTTAAAAACCTCCGAAAAGAAGACTCCACCACACTCTGGTGAGGCAGCAGCATACTGCACTGTCAAACTGCTCTTATTCTCAAGAAGGTCTTCCAAATGTTTAAGTGGAATCTCTTTTCCTGAAGTTTGACCCCATTGTTCCGTGTCCCAGTCTCTAGAAGAGCAGAATGTAAGCTTGCTCCATCCTCCGTATGACATTTCTTCAAATATTAGGTTTAAGGGGATGTGTAATGTGGTGCTCTCATACATACTCTTTGCTGTGGCTGTTCTGTTTTGGAAGATGTGCCAATCGTGAGCCAAATCTTGATCCACACTGGCCTTGAGCTAAGGAAAGACTAGGAGGCCCTGCTGTCCCTCTCAGTCTTTAGTCTCCTGCACACTGGTGGTATCTAGTGGTAATGGAGGCAGAGACCTTTACTTCCGAAACATGCTTCAAAGCAGAGTGTGTGGAGTCTTCCGTCTCCCCCGCTGCACCAGTTGGATGCCCACCTGAGAAAGCTCTGCAGCGGCCTCTGTGGCCGGGAAGCGTGTGGGGTTTCTGCTCTCCGCCCCAGGGCCGAGTGGGCGTTTCGTGATGGAACCAGTTGTACCACTAGAAGATGCCTTCAGGGCAGGGATGAGCATCAGGTGAGCATAACAAGGCGAAGCAAAATAAGGGGGAAAGTTCTGGAAACCAGCTGTGCCACTTTTGCCCTAGACGGGGTGGAAAGCTGCCTGAGGTGTGGAAACCACACACAAATACCTACACCCGTGTTTTAAAACTCAGAATGCCCCCTAGAAGGTATGGGGACAGTTTTGCAAAGATCTTCCTCCTCACCTTTTAGGCCGAGGCGAGGCCTCTTTCTTTAACCAACAGGTGGACTGTGTTCATCATTATATTTTAAATGATTTTTCAAGTATTTTAAATTAGTTTTTTTTTAAAAGGGATTGCTTACGTAACTTTATAAATCGATTTTTAGCTTTCGCGCTGAAACTAGTTTTAGCTGTTACGAATTAGTGCTTCTTTCAAGGATAGCTGACTTGTTGGTTTTATAATTGCAATGTTCACTTTTCAGCTGTTGATTTTGTCCTAATCTATGCCGCAAGAACGGCCTTGGATCCCATATTGGAAGAATTTTAGCAGCATAGAAGTCCAGTAAGAAACACCTAAATGGTTTAACGAGGGGCTGTTCTTGCTCGGCCCCGTCTTTCCAGTCCTGCTGCGGGGTTTCTGCTGGGCCGAGGCCAGCGAGCGCGGGGCGGGAGTGGTTGCCTTCCGGACAGACGTGCAGTAGCGGCAAATACCTGTTCGTGGTGGGTGGGAGAGCAGGGAAAGGACTGGCAGTGGAGGGCTAGAAATGGCTCGTAGGCCGCCCGGAGCCTGCTGGGGCTTAGCGGAAGCTCACGCGGGCTCAAATCCTCTTCTGGTGCCGGGAATAGTTGGGAATTAGAAGACTGCGTTTTGTACGTGAGTCTTTTTGTTTCTTAATTATTATTGCGACAGAGCGGAACATCGGCCAGGAAAGGCCGTGCACCCTGTCGTTACGGGATGGCGACAGCAGGATTTTCAAACTGCGGTCTTGGCGACAAAGAAGATTGCAGCCGCTGTCCAGTCTGGTCTGGCTTCTTTGTATGTACAGACGGAAGAAGTTTGCACCTAGAAGCCACAGAATCATAGAGTTGAAGGAGACCCCAAGGGCCGTCCAGTCCAGCGCCATTCTGCCGTGCAAGAATACACAATCGTAGCATTGTGAACATATAGCCAGCCTCTGTTTCAAAACCTCCAAAGGAGCAGCCTCCACCACACACCACTGAGGCAGCAGATTCCTCTGTGGAACTGCTCTCACCGTCAGGAAGTTCTTCCAAAGTTTTAGGTGGAATCTCTTTTCCTGTAGCTTGAAGCCATTGCTCCACGTCCTAGTCTCTGGAGCAGCAGAAAAAAAACTTGCTCCATCCTCTCAAATATTTAAACATGGCTATCATGAAGCCTCTTAGCTTTCTCGCCTCCAGGCTAAATACCCCCAGCTGCCCAAGCCACTCCTTATAGGGCATGATTACCAGATTTTTACCATTTTGGTCACCCACCTCTGGACATGTTCCAGTTTTCTGTGCTGTCCTTGGGCAATGGTGAAACTTGGAAAGGCTTCCAGCTTTCCTTCTGGGGGGCTGGGTTGCTTCCTGAGTGGGTGGGCTTCTCTTGGTGGTCTCTTACCAACATGAAGAATGGTACCCCTCCTTTCTGTATGATTGGCTCCGCAAAACCTACTTAGATGGGTTGGAACATGTTTTAAAATTTATGCTTTAAATGTGCCTTCTCTTTATATTTTAAATGTGCCGCAAACCTTATATTTTAAACATGCCCCAAAGTTTGTACTTTAAACGTGCCTCAGCTGTTAATTTTTAAACATGATTTAACTTTCTGGGTTCTTTTTATGAGACTTACTATTTCTTTATTTTAGTACAGATACACAAAAGAGACTGATTCACAGCTATAGGGGGAAAAAAGAACGAAGGAAAAAGAACAAACTATATATGAGAAAGATACATATATATCTAAAATGAAACTAAATTGAGGTGCAACTATAGCCATTTCTACACTAGACTGTTATAGCGCTATTATTACACTTTCAACCTCCTATGGAATCCTGGGGTTTGCAGTTTCGACCCCTCCCGAAACGGCAAACCCCAGGATTCCATAGGAGGTTGAAAGTGAAATCATCGTGCTATAACAGGCTCGTGCGGAAATGACGTAAGACACAGTAACAAAACCCTATTAACTAAAAGGCTGATCTGTTACAATAAATTCCAGCTACACTCGCTACAACACAGAAGCCAAGACACAGTAGCAAAACCCATTAACTAAAAGGCTCATCTGTTACACTAAACAGTGCCTAAGTGTACTAACTAAACCACAGAAGAACTCTCTGTTTTTAATAGAATTGCCTGCTTGTTTTTACGATTTTGTATTGATAAGATTTTTCTAAAGCGGTATTTTCTTCTGATTTGTTGGAAGCCCCCAAAGGCAGGATATATAAATGATCGAAGACGTAAATTTATTTATTGAATGAATTAAGTAAAAGCGAGGCACGTGTTTGCCCCATCTTTTGTGGCAGGACCCCCAGCCCACCCCAAGCCGGTGCCTGTCTGGATTCCTCTCCCCCTTAATCTGTGTCTCCATCTTTGTTTGGCTCATGCGTCGCGGTGCCTGATCTGGCTTCCCGATATAGCCGTCTCCTCACCGCTTGCTCGCTCTCTTCCAGTGGGGGGAGAGAGGGAGCGCATGAGTGCGAGGGAGGCGTGGTGTGCGCACACATGAGGCTCCGAGTGATAAAGATGAATGAGTCCCTCTCCTCAGCTTCCGCCTTCCTCCAGCTGTGCGTATGGCGCTCCATGTGACTGCAGCCCTCGGCGCCCTCCATGTTTAGACACTCCCCCCACACTCCCGGCTGAATGATCCATGTGTGCGCGCGCATGAGAGGGTGGGCGCTTCTCTCTCGTCCCCCCCCGCCGCTTCCCCAGACGCAAACATTCCTGCCGCCCTTCCCAAATCTCCGTGCCTCCAGTTACGATGCGGAGGTTATTTCCTCCCCTCGGTGCCACGGAGGAGAGCTGAGTAGCAGGTGATGGAGGGGCTCTTGTGATCCGGAGAGGAACTTGGAAGCGCAGAGGGTCCTCGCCTGCCGGGACGAGGGCAGCCCCACGGAGCAGGTATGTGGAAAGACCCGTCAGCAGATGGGGCAACATAAATTGGTGGCGCCGCTGATGGTGAGAAATACCAGTGGGAGACGTAGGTGTAGCATCAGGCCAGGGTGCACAGCTTGCTCCGTTTTAGCTCCTCACCATCTTTGAGCATCCCTTGCTCCTCAGGTCTTCCTGCAGTTGGTGGTGGACATTTCAGAGGGTGGATGGATGTCTTTTGCGGGGCTTTAGCTGTGGATTACTGCATGGCAGGGTGTCAGACTAAATGCGTTTTGTGGTCCCTTCCAACTCTGTGATTCTGTGACTTTCCACGTATTGCGCCTTGTGGGACGCAGTAGAGTGAGGAAAGGGGGAATTTGAGACTCTTACCCATTGTGCGTTGATAGCAGAACTTCAGCAAAAGAGGTGCTGGTGGTTGTATGTTCTCAAGTTGTTTCTTACTTATGGCAACCCTATCGTGGAGGTTTCTTGGCAAGATTTGTTCAGAGGGGGCTTGCCTTTGAGGCTGATTGAGAGTGACTTGCCCAAAGGCACCCAGTGGGTTTTCGTGGCTGAGCAGGGATTCAAACCCTGGTTTCCAGAGCTGTAGTTCGGTGCTCAAACCACTATGCCATGTTGGCTCTTCAGCAAAGCAGATCGCAGCCTAAGAGATCCAGGTTCAAATCCTGCTTGAGCTGTGGATTTTTAGTACAGGGTGGTGCTTCAGGGCAGCAGATCCCTCTCTTTCTCTTTGCTTTCAGAGTGGAATGAGAGCAACCTGTTCCGCAGGGCTGGATAAAGACTGCAGGGAAGTTTGCAGAGTAAATAAACACTGCTCTTTGCAAATGTGTGGTTGTTCCATTGTGTTCCCTGAGTGCCCATTTGTTTATAAGTTCCTTTGTTCTGTGGAGACTCTTCCCCAGCCTTCATGAGGCCTAGAAAGTTGGTGAAGGATGGAGTTTTTTATTACTTATTGCCTTTTCTTTGTGTGAGTGCTTTTTAAAAAGTTCCTGTGTTATCGGTAATGTGTGGTCGTCATGCCCAGCACTGTTATGATTGCTCAATAAAACTCTGTGTTTCCATTGAGCTTGGTGTGATTCCATCCTCAGAGCAATGTTTGGGGACTGTGTTCTCTTGGTGTGGAAGGACAGCAGCTGAAGGATTGCTCCTCTTTCAGCTTGGCAGGGGGGCAGATTTAGCTGAAGAGGCAGGGGTTCAGAGCTGGTTTGGAAGGGAGCTGATCCCTTGGATACCTGCACCTGGGGAAGTTGTGTACCTGCAGCGGGTGGGACGAGATGAACTTCGGGATCCCCTTCGTGGTCACAACCCTGAAGGCCAGTGGTACGCCACTGGCTTGGGATAGAGCAGTGCAGAAATTTCAAACACGGTTAGGAATGCCTTTTTTCCAAATGCAGGTGATAGAATCTTTGAAGGAACCCTCAAAGATCAACTAGACCAACCTCTACCCACCATGCAGGAACACACAGACCACTAAAGCACTCCTGAAAGATGCCCATCCAAACTCTCTGAAGGGCTCCAAAGATGGAGGTCCCACCCCACACGGGAGGCAGTCTGTTCCACTCTCAAACAGCTTTCACCAGTGGGAAGTTCTTCTTCCTGTTTACATGGAGTCTCCTTTCTTCTCATTTGAATCCATCACTCCATGTCTTGGTCTCTGGAGCAGCAGAAAACAAGCTGGCTCCGTGCTGCACAAGACATCCCTTAAGATGTTTAAAGATGGCTATCTTATCCCTTTTCAAATCTTCTCCTGCCTTATTATGGGCAACAAGAAATCTAATGATGGAATGATTTGTGGAGATGGTTATTAGCACAATTGTTTTGTAATAGTAGAATAATATTTTTTTACCTGCATTTGTTTAGTGTTTTTAGTTTGCTGTTTTAGTATTGCATTCAGTGTTGTGGGTTTTAGTTTCAGTTCATGTGTAAATGTCAGTTTATGTTACGTTATTCTGAAAGTGAATAAATAAATATATAGAGAAATCTTCTGCAAGCTGAACCTATCCAGTTCCCTAAGCTGTTCCTCAAAAGGCTTAGTAGTGTCTAAGTCTTTCCCACGGGGCGTGTGTGTGTGTGTGTGTGTGTGTGTGTGTATTTTCCCTGGGTTATCCCAAGCAGGTTTATTTTTATACGTGTGTCCGTGTGTGGCAAGGGCACAAGGTGATCTACTCTTTGAGTCACCCTGACTAAGCTGTCTCTGTCCATGGGGGCTTTTAATTAGGGGTTTTGGGGCTGGCAAAAACGGAGAGTTGCATCTTCCCTTTAATCTGATTGCTTCTCAGATTTAAATGACTTCAACTCTCTGTGTAAAGGTTTTTTTGGGGGGGGGGCATTTCCTGGAGCAGAAGGCAGTATGCCGAAATTGTTAGCTCCATACAGGCATACTTCAGTTAACGAAGCCTCTGACACAGAAAGTCATTTTTTAAATGCCCACCTCGCCCTCCTCCCCCCCTCATCCTCTGTCTAGCTAGAGGCTTTTTAGTAGCATCAGCATTGCAATGATGGTGAAGGAGGGCGGGAGAGAAGCACACACTTTCTGTATTAAAATTTGTACGAAAGTCATCCTCATCTTAATAATCTATGTTGTATCCCACTCAAGCAATAATAAAATTACCCATCTCTCCCCAAGGTTTGAGGTAGGGTACAACATAGAATAATAGTAATTTGGAACAAGATTTAAGTTAAAGTCCTCTTTTACAACAGCTGGAAAAAAAAGAATTAAATAGCAGTATGATTTTTGTTTTTAAAACACATGGTTAAAACAGTTTGAAAAGCACAGTTAAAAGAGAATTACTAAGAAAAGATAAATTTGTCTGTTCCTGGAGGGGGCTCGGGGAGAGAGACAGTCTCCGACGGGCCCCTTTCTCTGCGCGCAAGGTACGTGTGTGTACCAGTGCCTCTGTGCGTGCACACCCATGTGGCTCTGGCTGTACCGGGAACACGCTGTACCATTACGTAATGGAGATCTGCTTGAGGAAGTCGGAGCCGTGTCTGCCGGCTGCCGCCTCCGCCTTCCTCCCCTCCCTCCCTCGCACCCCTCTCCCGCCACCCCGACAAAGTCCCGGCTCGCCGTGGAGAGGGGCGGGGTGTAAACAAACGCACATGGCCCGGCCGCTGACGGACTCTGGCCGAGCGAGGGGATTATTACTTTTTCTTTTAAGGGACTGCCACTTGTGCATCATTTTGTGTGTGCAAGTGAATGGAGGAGCTCGTGCTGGAAGGAGTGAGAAGATCAGTGTGTGCGTGTGTCCGTGTTTTTCTGCTTGTACGTACAGGGTGTTTCCCTCAAATTTCTACAACTTTAACATCTTATAATTCTGGAGGAGTTGTTGTTGTTATCATCATCATCATCATCGTCATCATCATCACCGCAATTTCTTTCCAAGAAATGTATATGCCTTTGACAGGATTAAAGATTCCACAGTGGAGAAATGTCGTGAAATTACAAGCAAAGCTTTAAAATGAATTTTGCAGCTCTGCGCTTTGACAATGCAAGCAGTCCCGTTGCTGTGCAGGGATGGCAATTTGAACACCTTGCCTAAAACTGTAATTGAAGATGGAATTTGTAAACTGTGCTTAAATGATTATTCTGACATTTGTGCTGCAATATAAGTGTATTGAGTCAGCCTTCAAATAATCACCGCAGCTACTGTTTGCTGTTAAAGGGTGTCTGCATTTTAGCGGGGGACATCCTGTGTCTGCCTGGGTCTAGGTCCCTGTGGCATCTTGTGTTGGCACCAGCCGTCTGGTGCCTCTGGGCACTAAGAAATGCAGTGGTAGCCTTAGTCCTTCACAGAGCTTTTTGTTTGGACTACAACTCCCATGGTCTCCCAGCCAGCATGCTTGCATGTGGTATGCAAGAGACCACCTGGTCACCTGTGCTGCTTTAGAGTCTGAGAATTCCTTTGTTACACTGCCATTTGGGGCTCCATGTAAGTGGGGGATAGAGCCTTAGGAAGTTGCCTTTTTTTAGAATACAACTCACAGAATCCCCCAGCCAGATGGAAATTCTGGGAATAATAGCAATAAAAACAATATCTATTTATACAGTGGGCCCTTGGTATCCGCTAGGATTTGGGCCCCAAGCCTTCTACAGATACCAGAATTCGTGGATGCTCGAATCCCGTTATGTACAATACAATGGTGTAGTAAAATGGCAAAATCAAAGTTTGTTTCTTGGATTCTTTTCTTTAAAAATGTTTTCAGGCCGTAGCTGGTTGAATCCGTGGATCCCAAATCTGTGGATATAGAAGGGCGACTGTATCCATCTTTTTCCCCAAAAAACTGAGACTCAGAGAACTTCCCAGTTTAAAAGAACAGTACAGTTAAAACCATAGAAAAGGCGAATGTTAAAATGGAGTTAAACGATTGCCCAAGAAAGTAATTTTCTGAGGCTCTGAGCCAGGGTCACCAGGTTTGAAGCAGTTCTGCTGTGTCTGGAACCGTTTTATATCCGTGCTTAGGTATTTTCCCATCTTATGTTGAAGCTCCGTTCTGCGCTGTCTAGATGAGCCCTGAGGTCCCTCCCAACTTGCCAGCTCTGCTCATCCGTGCGTGGGCTGAGGCCCTGGCTTACCAAACTCATGTCCAGCTGTGGCTTCCCCCTCCCTCCGCTCCCCGGCCACCACACCCACTCTCCCGTTTCCACCACAAGCGCCTCTCGGCCACCAGCCCGGGCAGGGCGAGGCTTTGGAACAGCCATCCCAACCTTGTTATGTAACAGCCAGCCTGGGTTGCCACGGCCCGTCTCCCAAGAAGCGGCTTGCCGAGCAGGGTGGAGTCTGTCAGCGCGGGCGAGCTGCAGTAGCAACAGCAGCAACTGCTGCCTCTAATCTCCGCCGCTGCCCTCGCCTCCTGGCCCTTCCCCAAGTCCTGAAGCACATGGCCGGGTGAGAGATGGAGGCACATGGAGGGCCGTGTGCTTGCCAGGCTGTGCCCGCCCACCTGCCTCACGCTGCAAAGGTGACAACACACAGAGAACATTTGTGCCGGAAATTGGCGATCGGCGTGTGTGCCGCTTTGCTCCATCCCACAGCCGTGTGCCAGGGCGGCGGTAGAAGAGATAAAGGAACAAAGGGGGCTTGCAGCAAACCAGAAATGTTCCAGGTTTGCGGGGTGGATCCTCCCAACCCCTGGGCCTTGGAGAAGCCCTCAAAGGGCCAGTTTGTTCACGGAAGCATGCTGCTCGGGGGCCGGGCGCCGAATGTGTGAGCCTGCGTGTCCCTGGCTGAGCAGTGTGCGAATGCGTGGTATGCGCAAACATAGAAAGCTGCTGTCGCCCAAGTCAGGCTCTTGGTTCTTCCAGCCTAGTATTGTCTGCTCTGGTCAGCAGTGGTGGGTCTCTGACAGACAAAGGGTCAGTGGTATTTCTTGATTTGGGCAATGCAGAAGAAGAAATCTGTCTGAGCTTTTGGTTAAGGCAGGCCTGCTTGGTTTAGAAGATTTCCCAATCTGCTCACAAGATTTCCCCTCCAGAGCAAGACTGATGGACCCCCCCCCTTTTTTTCCCCCCTTCTGCATTTTGCAGAAAATATCTCTGAACAAAACAACGGCCTTTTCCAGTTTGGAAGATAAAGTTGTCCAGTTCTTCAGTGGATTCATGCTTTTCAAAAACTTAAGGGTTAATAATTCCTGACCCTTACTCATAGTGTTTGAAGTTTTGAGACAGCTGGTGGTTTTTTTTCTTACAGTTAGCTACATAAAGGGGAAGTTTACTGAAAAAGATACATCAAAACAGGATATCTAGAACTCCTGTATACGTTTTGTTGCTACCTGTCCATGTTTCACTGCTTTGTTTGTCGCGTTTGGTTCAGCGTTCCACAGAATGTTTTTGTAAGACACCAATGTCTCCTACACTGTTTGTATCCCATCTTGTGTTTACACCTTTGCCATCTATCCACGTTTCTTCCTAATAGTAAAAGGATGGTAAACATTCTCTCTTGTGATGTCTGTATTGGTTTTTGGAGGGGGAAGTTATTAGGTTTTTGTGCCGCGTGAATCTTTTGGCCTCCAGCCTCCTTGCCCTCCGCTCCTCTCAGTGGCCCTTCCCTGTTTCCCGCCCTGCAGGAGCTGGGAAGAGTCGCAGCAGCCATGCCTTCGGATCAGGGCCCGCCTCCTGGCCACCCAACCAAGCCTGCGAAAGAGAGGAGCAACCAGTCGGCGGCAGGATCCTTGAAGGCGGGCGGCCCGGCCTCCGAAGGTCCCCGGGGCCAGTCGGAGAAGATGGTGCGAGGTGGCGGAGGCGAGGCGGCCCGGGAGCCCAGACGCCCGGCCAGCGAAGGAGAGAAGGACTCTGGATTTTCAGGTAGAGAGCCAGCAGAGAGGGTGCCGGTCCTCCCAGCGGCTGCCCCTTTGCAGTGAGGCCGGAGAGGGTCTTTCCAGGACAAGGTGATGCTGTCGCCCCTTTCTGGGTATCCCCCTTCCTCTTCCCCACCTTCTCACCCCAGGCATTGCCATCTCACCATGTCTGCAAGGGTCTTTCCCTCTTAACGCTCTGTGCCAGGGCTGCTCAGGGGGCAGGGAGGGTCTGGAAGCCCCAGAATCCATCCGGACCCCTTCGGGAGCAACTGTCGCCTCGGCTGGCTGTCTCATTGCCCCAAATGCTCAGTTTCACAGCTTTATCCGAGGGATTCTCTGGTGCTGCTGTGTGTTTAAAAGGGACACCCTGATATGGCAAAGCCTGCAAAACAATTCTCTCTCTCACACACACACACACAGAGTTTGCTTTAGACCGGGGTGGGAATCTGGAAGCCCTTCAGGGTGGGCTCTTGGGCTGCAGCTCCTAACATTCCACACCATTGGCTGTGCTAGCTAGTGGGGCTGATGGGAACTGCAGTCCCAGAAAGGCAGTACTTTGCCTTTTCTGCTGCAAGTCTTGAAGCTTCCCTTGTGATCACTGAGCCATTCAGGGCTGTTGTTCTTTGAGCCTATAAATTATTTCAATGACACTGAGGAGTAGAAATGGCTTTTCTGCCAGCCTGTGTCTTTCTTTCTTCTTTCCCTCCCTCCCTTCTTCCTAACTGGCACCACTTTCCTTCAGAGTCCTGGAGGGCTGTGCTTTCCTCCAGAATATTCTGAGAGCCTCAGGCTAGCCAAATCCCCCTCCGGTCTTCCATTTGGCTTTCTGAGTCAGCACTCCAAAAGCCTTACCTCGGTCTGACGCCCTTGGCTTGTGTTAGGCACTCGTGTGTTAGGCACTCGTGCACAAAGATGATGGGAGCGCCTTTGGCCAGACACCAGAATGGGAATTGTATGGCTTTCCAAATGTTATTGAACTGCATTTCCCAGCATTCCTGACCATTGGCTGTGCTGGCTGGGACTGCTGGGACCTCCAGTTCAACAACATCTGGAGGGCCATACAATTTCCACCCACTTTCTGAGGAGAGGAAGCAAAATGAAAGGTGGGAAGAACAGTGGCAAGCTGCTGTTCTTCTTGAGTAAATTTATTTGAGGAGGTATGAAGGATTCACTTGGTATTCTGCAGCACCTCTTCTGAAAAAATCTTTGCTCCCTGGAAGCCAGCAGGGAAAGACCCGGCGGAGAAAAGATAAATTGGGCAAGGAACCAGAGTCCACTGCTGTTCCCCCGGATGCTGTCTTGCGGGTGATGATTCCATTATTCTTTTTTTAAAAAGTTTGTAGTTTCAGGAGCTCAACTCAAGAGAAGGGAGGACTGATTGAGAAATGGCCAGGGGAGGCCTTCTTAAACTCACCTTTCCCCCCTCTCTCCTACTTAAACACAGGCTGAATCTCCCTTACCTGAAATGCCTGGGACCAGAAATGTTCTGCATTTCTGATTTGTCTTTTTTAAATTTGGGAATGCAATACCTTTTTGGAAAAGTCTCACGTCTCATCTGTTTGCTACTTGTGTTTTGTATGAGATGCAAAGCTGGAGAGAGACCGGGGGGTCTGTGAAATAGCACGAGCCCAAGGGTAATGCTCGGTGTGACACCATACCCCCCCTCATTCACGATCATCACTCTCCCTCTTGTTGCCGCCAGCCACCCCCTCCTGCCTTTCTGGCTGCAGCAGCGCTCCGGCCACCTGGCTGGTGGGAAAAAGAGAGAGGCTGAAAGGCTGAGCAGCAAATGCGTGCGAGTTCCGCAGCTTCTCCCTCAAAGGTAGGAGCGGGTGGCTGGCAGTAAAAAGTTCCATTTTTTGGAGGTTTTCGGATTTTGGATTTCCAGGTAAGGAAGGCTCAGCCTGTGTATTTGAAGTGCCAGTTAGTTTGCCTGTTGCACTGCTGTGGATGGAGACCCATTTTGAGGGAAGGCCATGAAGCTGGCAGGGCACGGAGGCTTGGTGGAAGCTGATCCGAAGTGTGAGCAATGCGGGCGACAGGAGAGCCAGGTGGGACGAAGGGGCAACCTGTAGCCAGAGGCACCGTCTCTGCCTCAACTGGCTGTGGGGAGCAGGAGGTCACCGCACCTCCTTAATGCCAGTCGGAATGGGATGGGTGCTTGGTGGCCCCCTTGGCTGAGTCAGCAGGGGAAGGACTGCCGGCCATTTTGTTTCTTGCGCTGCTTTGGTGACCCCTTGACTCCCCTTAACCCAACCTTTCTCTCCATTACCTCTGCGCAGACGTGAGCTCGGAGTATCTGAGCACCGTGGAGCAGACCGACACGGAGGATCCGCCCGCCTGCACGCAGCGGCAGCAACTGCCAGCCAAATCTCAGAAGGCTCCGCCGAAGGCAACGCCGGGGGGCCTCGCAGGGGGACCCTTCCCCAGCCTGGCTCCTGTTTACATTGTCAAAAACGTTATCCTCAAACAGGTAGCCTTTGCCACACTCAGGTGCCCACCTGTCCCACTGGCCACCATCTCTTCCAGCTGCCCCCAACCCCAAATTTTGGAGAATTACTCTCCCACCTGTCCTTATGTCGGCTGGGCTGGATTTGTACCGCCTTCTTGATCTTGTTGAACTGCAGCACCCAGCATTCCTCATCACCAGCTGAGGCCTTGCGTCCCTTGTTGCCAATTTGAATAGAGCCATTGGATTAACTGTTGCACACTGTGTCAACCTTAGGAGGGTAAATCTCATTGATTCAGTGGGGCTACTCTGAGAATAGGACTGAGACTAAGTTAAGCCATACCAAGAGAAGAGATGCTTACCACGTGTCCACCAGGCCGCTTCTTATATCGAAACCTTTTTCAAGGCCTCAGACACCCCCAGGCCTCTGGCAAGAGTCCTTTCTCTTAAGAAGGGGCCCTAAATTGCTGCAGTTTTGCAGTCCTGTAAACCCCATATTGCCAGATAATAGAACAGGGAGTGATGTTGGGTTACTTCCACTCTGGGGTTGGTTGTCTGGGTCCAGCCTGGCAGGGAGGGTCTTGCTGGGAGTGGAATTAGTCCCTGCCCAAGGGCCCTTGAGGAGGCAGCACATTCCCTGCTCCACAGAATAAGAGCCACGAGTGTGTACTTTGTTAGAGTGTGGGGGTTTTGAGTTCAAGTTCTTCTTCGCCATGCCTTGCCCCGCCTTGCAGCTTCCTTCTCCTCCGTTTTGCTGACCCCCTAACTTTTCCTCCTTCTTTCTGCAGCCCCTGGGCGCCTCCCCCACCACCCAGTTCCTGGCTTGGAGCAGCCAGCACCCCCTTGACGCAACCCAGGGCCCTCCTGCCCGCGTCCTCCTCATCCGGCCGCCGGTGGCCTCCCTGAAACCCCTGCTCCCTGGACCGAAGTCTTCCGCCAAGGAGACCTACCTCCCCATCCTCAGCGCCTATCCCAAAATCGCTCCTCATCCGGGCCATGACCCCAAAGCCAAGGGGCTCGCCGAGGGAGGGACCGCCCCGGCAGAGGGCGCCAACAAGAACAAGCGTTTCTGCCTGGAGGAAGCCTGGGTGTCATCGTCGGAACCCAGCGCTCTGAAAGACAGTGGGGAGAAGCGGTGTGAGGAGCGTCCCCCTTCGGCCGGCCGGTTGGCCTCTTCGCCTCAGGGCTCCGAAGCCCTCTCCCAAAACACGGTGACCTCCTCCACCGGGTTGGACCAGGCCGAAGGGCGGATGATCTCCAAGGCCTCCAAGAAGCTGGGCGGGAGCAGCCTGGGGAAGCAGCGCCGGTTCCACAACACCGTGGAGATCCTGCGGAAGTCGGGGCTGCTGGGCATCACGCTGAGGACCAAGGAGCTGATCCGACAGAACAGCGCCACGCAGAGGGAGCTGGTGGAGCTGCGGGAGCACGCCCAGCTCCTCTGCGAAGCCGTCCGGAACAACGACGTGCGGGCGTGGGCCCGCCTCCAGGAGGCCGTGGACCGTTCGGCCGCCTACTGGGCCCGGAAGGGCGCCGGCGCTTCAGCGCGCCAGCAGCGAGGCGAGGTGGCCGAGCCCCCGGGCGCTCTCCTGGATCCCGCCAGAGGGTCGCCGCCCGGCTCGCCCGTGAATCTCTCCCTCACGCCGGACACGTCGGTGCAGGTGACGCTGCCTTAGCTTCCTCCTTTTGCTTCCTCTCCCATCACGCTCTGGGCTGAGGGATGTTTTCGAACAGAGAGACCTCGGGCGAGAGACGAGTGCCGGGCCACTGATTCCTCAGCACCTCCGGGTTTCTGCAGTCAGAGCGGATGAGAAGACCCCCCTTCGCGTGGGAGAGGGAGGCCTCGACCGTCTCGCGGTCATCTTAGCCGTGGATGACCACCACGTGCTGACGAATGAGACGCCGGAGCCTCGGAGGCTCTGAACGCCAGCAGGGGAAAACTGAAATAGGCTGAGACGGGGTTTTGCATGATGGAGGCTCGCGTCCCCGGAGGAAGCAGGGGAAGGGCCCGGGTGGGTGAGCGAGGGAGGCGTGTGTGTTGTGTGACGAGAGAAAGCCACGCGGATGTGAACCGTCTCGTCTTGGCTGCCGGACTTTCTCCCTGCAGAGCTGGAATGGGCTGGGAACGTCTTTCATCTTTCAAGTATGCGGAATGTCCAAGGAGGCAGCGATTTGAATCCAGGGGGTCTCTCCTGTGCAGTCGCGTTCTCTCTCTCTCTCGCTTGCTTTGGTGCTTCTCTGCTGTAAAGGAGCATTCCTCCTACATTCACAGGGGAGCCCGTGAAGCGGTTACAGGGCTCGGTTGAGGGGAGGCGACGTGGTGGCCTGCCGGAGGCCGTTGGAGAACGACTTTCTCGTGCTCTCTCCCTGCGTCGAGAGTTCTGCCGAACTCCAAAGCTTTTCCGCTTTGCTGCAGATGAAGGACGGCCCAGTAAGGAGGAGGAAGAGGAAGGAAGAAAACAAACGCTTGTTCGTATCAGTTTCTGGGACCAGAACCAGGAGGAATCATCGCCGCGGCGGCAGTGAGCTCCCCGGCCATGCTGGGAAGGCAGGCAGGCCATGAGGTCTGGAAGCAACTTCGGCTGTCGGGGCCGCGCACCGGGACGACGGGATCCCCGCCTGCACTCCGGAAACAGAGGCCTTTCTGAGCCAGAACAGTGAGCGTAGTGCCTCCGAGCACTGCCCCTTTTCTGTGCTTTCAGCAAATTGGTTTTTATTTGTCTTTTTCTTTTTTAAAAAATAAATACATTTTTAAAAATCCACTTTTAAAGGACTTTGGTGTCTCAGATGTGACCTCTTAACTGTTTGCAGGTGGCACAGCTCTCGTCTGTGAGTTATTACCTCACCTGGCACCAGAGACATGCTGGAGCAAAGCCACATGTCCGGTGCAGGATTTTGGCCGGTGCTGCCAGGTCAAGACCATTCCCAGGCCCGGAGATTTCCAGGTCCAGGCCTGAGAGCTGGGGTGGGGGGCACCCCTGCTAATGTCATTAAAGATCCACCACAGTTGCTCAGAACATATAATGCAAATAACAAATCTACTCAGTTTGAAAACAACTTGTGTGGCTCTTGACATCAGCTTTCCAAGCTTTGTGTTCAACAGCGGGGGGAAAACCCACCACACTTTCCCCAGCTGTGCTTTCGACCCTTGTGCGAAGGTTGGGAGGAACCAGGCACGATTAGCCTAGCGGCGGAGAAGACTGAGGGAGGACACGATTACAGTCCTCAAATACCTCAAGGGCATCTCCACTGAGAGGAGCGGGGCAGGCTCGTTCTCTGCTGCCGTAGGAGGTGGGACCAAGTCCGTTGGTTTGGAGTGACAGCAGAGTGGATTTTGGTTGAACACTGGAAGGCACCTCTTGACGATCGGAGTGGTTTGGCAATGGAACCCACTGCTTAGAGAGGTGGTGGGTCTGGAAGTCTCCAAAGAAGGGATGGACTGCTCTCTTTTGGGGAGCTCTAGCGGCAGATCTTGCATTGGACTAGATAAGGAATAGAGCCCATTCCAACTCTGCGATTCTTTGACAAATCAGCAAGGCCAGTCCAGTCTGGACTAGGCTGAAACCAGAGTCAAAATTTCATATATCTCCAGGTGAGAAGAGCAGTGAGACACACGATGGGATAAATAATGCAAAAGGCTTACATTTTTTTCATTTCTACCAGGGATGTCCAGTATTTTCTACCAGGGATGTCCAGCTCCCATCATCCTTCATTATTTGCTATGGCGGCTAGGGCTGATGGCAGTTCTAATCAATTAATATGCTGCCTTTCTGCTAGAGTGGAACCAAAGACGGTTCGCAAAAAGAATAAATTGAAAATGAAAATTTAGAAACAATGAAAAATCATCACATTGAAGCAGTATAGAACCATTTACAAAGCATACAGAAGTTACAGCATAGTTGGGGGCACAGCTGGAATTCCAGTGTTGCCCAAACCTGGTTCATACCCCCATTTTGTAATAAAAACTTTCTGCAGCGTGGGTGGGAAACAGCAGTCACTAAGAATTAAAGACAAAAGAGAAGGACATGGACTGTAGTCCATGAAAGCAAAGGCTGGAACAAAGGGATATTTTTACTGGTGCCGCTAGATAACTTTGTCCCTTTTTATAAAAGCAAAAGGGAAGAGAGAGCCAGGGTGGTGGCGGCTGAGTTTTGGATTTTACGTGGCAGAAGGGGTTTGGACTCGATGGCCCTTGTGGTCTCTTCTGACTCTTTGATCTTATGACGCTGGCACACCAGGGGTGGAATGTCTGCCCAGCAATGGAAATCCATTGGGTGATCCTGGGCAAATCACACTCAGCCTTAGAGAAAGGTACGGGCAAGCCAACTCTGAAGAAAGCCTGCCAAGGTAAAAAAAAATATATATATTTTTAAGAGCCAGCATGGTGTAGTAGTTTGAATGCTGAACTAAGGCTCTGGGAGACCAGAGTTTGAATCCATGCTCAGCCAGGGAAACCCACTGGGAGTCACACACTCTCAGCCCCAGAAAACCCCACGATGAGGTCACCATAACTTGGAAATGACTTGAAGGCGCCCTACAACGATGTTGCACTTCTGCCATTTAGCCTCCAGAGGGCATCGGTCCCCTTTAAAGCCGAGATGCTGCTCATCCGAGATGGAGCGGTGGATCCGTGGAGGGATCGTTGCCTTGAAAATACAGAGCAAAACAGCTTATATTTTTCTTTGGAAGCATAAACTGTATTTCTAAACGCTCAGCTACAAGGCTAGAAATTTGGGAACTGAAGGATAATTTGGAGGGCCGAATTTTCATGCGGGGGGACAATGCCCACATTCACCCATTGCGACATCCCTGAAATTTGTTGACTGATTATCAATCAACCACAATTGTTTATCAGTCAATCACACCTGATATTTATGAGTCAGTCACCTCCATTCTTCCTTGCAGCTGTTTTTTAGGGTGATCCTCTCATGAGGTTTTCTTGGCAAGATTTTTCAGAGGTTTGCCATTGCCTTCTGAGGCTGAGAGAGTGTGACCTGCCCAAGGCCGCATAGTGGGCTTCTGCAGCTGAGCAGGCATTTGGACCAAGGCCTCCTGGAGCTCAGGACTGAACATGTTACGCCACACTGGCTCCCCAAAAGATTTGTTCGGAAAAGTTTTGCCAGTACCTTCCTCTGAAACTGAGGGGGCGAGACTTGCCCAAGGTCACCCACTGAGTTTCTAAAGTATAATTTTTATTAAGAATTTTTTCAAAACACAATAAAGATACTTTGAAAAGGGGAAAAAAACAGAAAAAAGCAGGTGTCAAAAGAAATACAGACAAAAAGAAAAGTGGCTTCCAACTTTATATATATGGTTATACATACATATAATCTCTCTCTGTCTCTAATACCCAGAGGTGCATTTCTAGTTGCCAGTCATTGTCACACGCAAACAGCATTGCTTGTGCTTAGTCTTTGTGCAAATTCCTCATGGCTACCAGACAGAACAAGTCAGTAGCCAGCATGCCGGTATTCACTGACTTATTTCACTCGTATCCACCCTTCTGTCCGGACACTCAGGATGGCAAACAACACACATCAAAATAAAGTTACACAATTGGAAAAGCACAAATCACTTCTAGATAAAAAGGAGAAAAGAAACACAGTAAGAACAGAGCTGAAGTTAGTGTCTGTCCCAAACTTAAAAATTCTCTGCTGTGAACTATTATGGCTACAACGGCAATAACACCACCATTGATCTGCAAATGTCTCCGAGTCCTATGATGGAGAAGAAACGAAAAAAGAAAGGAAAAGCTAAGGAACGAAAAAGCACGCTGAGGAACAAAAAGCTCACGGTGGAAGCTCCCATATTAAAACCATGACGGTGGATGAAAGAGAACTGAGGAGGCTAGAGCAGGATTTTCAGGTGAGTTGCTGGGGGTGGTGATGGTTGGATTGGCAGCTGGAGCAACGACACACATCCGGTGCCAGATTTTGGCCACAGCTGCCAGATCAAAACCGTGCCAGGCCCTGAGATTTCCAGGTCCAGACCTGAGAGCTGGTGGCACCCCCTGTTCATGTCCTTCAGCATCCGTCACAGTTGCCCAGAACGTATCATTCAAATAACAAATCTTAACAGATCAGAAAACAATTTGTCTGGCTGGAAATCAGTTTCCCAAGTTTTGTGTTCAGCGGGTGGGAGAAAACACACGCACACGCACACACATACTTTCCCCAGTGATGCTTTCAACACCTTTGCAAGCATAGCGTTTAAGCACATCTGGGAGTCGTGGTCCAACCACAGTTTTCCAGGGTCTGCTTTGAACAGTCATTTCTCCACTACAGCTTCCAGTACCCCCTTCAAAGCAGCCTCAAGCAACCATGGCCAAGAATACACACACATGTATATGATTTTGAAGGCAGAGCTCTCACCCTAAGATTCTTCCCCTGTAGACTGGTGGAGAGGGTCCAAGAGCTGGGAAACCGGACAGATCAGCGGTGCAGGGCTTAGCGGGTGGGAACCAGGGGTAAGTAAGCAGAGGTTTAGCAAAGCCGTGCTGGCGTGGGGAGCAGCGTAAGCTGAGAGCAGATGCCCCTTTGGCTGTATAGGCAGCCGCATTCCTTCCCACGTTTCACAGGTGAAAGCTGGGACACCGGTGGCCAAGCAAGAGCAGAGTGCGGCCAAGAGGGCAGAAGTAATGATTGGAGAAGGACGTACAAGCTGGGAGAGGCTGCAGCCCTTTGCTTTGGCCCAAGGGGACCGGGAAGGGTGAGATTCCCCCCCTCCTGTCCTCCTTTGCTGAGTTAATGGGGGGCACTTGGAGGAACTGCTTTTGCACTTTGCATTTGCAGCAATGGACATAAACCGCGAGGAGCAAAGTGGGCGGAAGAGAGAGAAACCAGGGCATTTTAAAAACAGCTGAAAAAGGGGGAAGGCAGAAGACAGGTCATTCCTGGCCCTGCCAAAGCGGGGCAGTGCGGGGTTTGCTTGGGTCAAGCATTAAGGCACGGGACCCCTGAAAGCTGGCAAACCAGCTCCAGGTGGGAAACGTTTTTTAACCAGTCGCAGCTCTGAGGAAGAAAAAATAGCTGATTTATTTATTTGGAAAAACTGTCTTTTGCTGCTATTTTAATCTTTCCAGCACATACGAAAGGCAGGGTACTCCGAAGTTTTCCGTTACATTCCAAAGGCTTATCTTGCACATCCTGCACGGCGAGAATGCGGTCATAACAACTGAAAACCTTAAAAGGGGCGCGGTGCAGAAGAAAGCTGATCGCAAAGAAGAGAAAACGCATCCTTCCGTTTTCACCGGCTGGTACAGCAGGGGAAGGGGGGACCCGGCTGGCCTCTGGCTAGGCGATAGGACTCCACTCAAATCCCACCAGCACCCAGAATCTCCCCTCTTAAAAAAAAAATGTTGCTGCCTGGAGAGAGAGGGTAACTGCGGGGATGGGGGATCGGCGGTCATCGGCCCCCCAAATGCAGGAGCCTTGCTCTCTCTCAGCTGGGAAAGAGGGCTTTCTTGGGGACAGCCCTGGCTGCCCAAATCCGCTGCAGCTCCCTTTCCCTTTTCTTGTTCGGGGCCTTTTCCAGATGGCCCCTTGGGAGAGGGCAGGCTGTTCCCTTGAAGCCCCTTGCTCGAGGTGAGTGCGGCCTAGTGGTTAGAGCATTGGAGTGCCTCTGCACCTGCAATTAGATCGGGTTCATAGCGGTTTTGGTCTCAGTGGCCCACCCTGTCAAATTCTGGGATTCGTGGTTTGCTGAGGGATTTAGAGTTCTCTGTAGACAGGTAGTGGGTTGGTGGAGAGATCCAATGGCCCCTTCTGTGGTTCCCATCCCAATCCAGGGTGTGAGAAATAGCTGAAAAGACTCATAAAACAATTTAGCACAGGATCGGCTGAAGCATTAATGTTTATTAAAACTACGTTTCTGCAGAAGCGGGTGCTCCCCAGAGAGAAGGACACACCCTGGTATTGTACACCTCATGTTTTATCCCCTGTCCCCGTCGCAGTTTGTGCCTCCCCTGGAATCCCACTGGATAGGATCCCAAAAGTTACAGTCTATCAGGATCGCCTAAGAAGTTCCATTTCCCCTTCCCCATGTTTACAGCATGAGTGATCAGGCACTGATCATGCATTTCCCTCATGTATCCTTAATTCTCATTAGCAGTTGCAAAATGCCCCTTGGTGTAATCATCCCAAGAGTTTGTAACCGCCCCTACTTCTAAACAATGCCACCCTTTTTTCTTATATTCCTTATCAACCAGTTTTCTCCTTACAGACGACCTTGTCCTGTCTGGTGTGTTGTTATCTGAAACACACCAGCCACCCTAAAGATCCGAGGTCTTGGAGGCCCTCTTTTGCTCAGCTGCCAATTTGAGGAAGCTGTTTTCTTAGACTTAGTGCATTACAGAAGCTCAAATATAAAATATACTGAAATATGTGTGTAAATATATCCAAAATATGTGTTATACATATAAGCTAATATATATGCTTCTAATACATATCATTAATACTGTATACCCAGTGCAGAAGCTAAAATAGATTTCACTTCTCTCGAGGGGACCCAGCTGGCCTCTGGCTAGGCGATAAGACTCCACTCGAATCCCCCCAGCCTCTCTTTAAAAAAAAAACGCTGCCATGAGGGATCTTACGCAGCCTTTCCTCCGAGGGAGGTGCCCGTCCGGAGTTGTGTAAGCGCCTCTCTTTCACTTTCGCTGGAAGAGGCAAGGAGGTTTTCCAAAGTTTGGAAAAGACATCCAGAGAAGATGGGCGCCTTAAACGTGAGTGGGCAGGTCCCGGGAGAGGGGGTGACTGGGGGGATGGGGGATCGGCCATCATCGGCCCCCCAAATGCAGGAGCCTTGCTCTCTCTCAGCTGGGAAAGAGGGCTTTCTTGGGGACAGCCCTGGCTGCCCAAATCCGCTGCAGCTCCCTTTCCCTTTTCTTGTTCGGGGCCTGTTCCAGATGGCCCCTTGGGAGAGGGCAGGCTGTTCCCTTGAAGCCCCTTGCTCGAGGTGAGTGCGGCCTAGTGGTTAGAGCATTGGAGTGCCTCTGCACCTGCAATTAGATCGGGTTCATAGCGGTTTTGGTCTCAGTGGCCCACCCTGTCAAATTCTGGGATTCGTGGTTTGCTGAGGGATTTAGAGTCCTCTGTAGACAGGTAGTGGGTTGGCGGAGAGCTCCAGTAGCCCCTGCTGTGGTTCCCATCCCAATCCAGGGACAAGCATGACATTTTTATCTTTTATTTCATTTTTGGATTTGTTACACTCCACAGACTGTTGTTTGCACACTTAGCCCTGAGGGTGGACTGCGCACAGATAAGACTCTTGTTATCAGTGGCAGAATCCCCGTTGATGCAAGAAGGTTGGTCCTGAATCTTTTCCCACTTGTTTTCTCTTATGCTTAAGGATTTCATCCCAAATACATGTATCTATACACTTTCCTACTGTTTTTTCCCTGAAAAATATTCATTTTAAAATTGTTCAACTGCTTGATACATTATATATATATTACTTATATTCGTTTGTGTTGCTTTACATTTTAAAACTGCTGGTACTGATTTTATTGTATGCCGCCGAAAGGGAAAGTTGCCATTAGTGAATTGAAGAGAGCAGTTTGTTCAATGACACAGTGCTGGTCTGAATGCCAGCGCTACAAATGAACAGTTTGGTCCCAAAGCAAATGTGTACCTGACCCATTTGTAGCCGTTTTGGAAAATCGACTTAGCGGCAGCATGCAACAGCAGAGAGCAAATCGTAGGTGGATACTGGAGATGCATTAGCCGATCATGGAGCCTCAACCATTAAGCCGCAATAGAAAATTTCCAAGTGAGCATCTCATAACACGTATTCATGCTGAACCTTCTCCCAGTGTTTCACGTTGTTATTATTGCTGTCGGTAGAAACGGCCTGCTGGTCTGTGATAGGGTCAGAATGCTCCAATAATCCTCAATCTGCTGAGATTTCTAGCAATTCCTAAGAGTTTAATAGCTCTGCAGCTTCTTTTTCCTTGATTCTTGTCCTTTATCGAAGCTCCACCTTGGGTTTGCCTAATGTTAACTCCCTGTCCTTTCCTTTTACCGCACAGAGTTCACGTGATTAAATTAAATTACTTTTAAAACAAGCAGCACCTGCTGAAATGCTCTCTTCTGCACCTCCATTAAAGGGAGAGGAGCCCTCTCCAGTTTTCACTCTGGCAACCCTGGTGGTGGGTTACCATTTTGCTCAACTTTCCATCTTTCGGTGTCTCCTCACATTTCAGATTTGCCATCGATCTGGTGTGTGAGAATAAGTGGAACATCGCCTTCCGCTTCTGCCCCCAGTTTGAAGGTGTCCCTGTGGTTGGGTGTAAGACGAAGAAAAACGGCTGGTGGAGTACAGAGCAACAGAATTTCAACATGCCCTTCTTACGTGGGGACTCTTTTGAGATGGCCATCGCTTTCAACGGGAACTGCTATGAGGTGAGCGACGGCCCAGAGCCAGCAGGAGAAACATTTTTACCTTGCAATCTCCTTTGTTTTGAGGTTGTCAGCTTGATGGCTTTATGAGGAAGGCAGCCGTGGCTTTTCTGCGGGGTAGGGGGGATAGATGTAGGCACGTCTTCCCTCTGGCGGTGGGCCTTGGCTCAGGGCTAGATCAAAATGGAGGCTGTCGTCAAGAAATCCGTAGAAGGTGGGAGTCGGCGGGGCAGCTGTGAAGGAACCAGACCGAGTCCTCAAGGGCCAGAATCTAGCACTCACCCCAAACTTGGGATTGTCCATACCACGGTATTTCTTGGTCTGGTGGTGAAAGCTGGGCCATGAAGACAGGGAACAAGACTAAAAAGGCTACCTTCACCTGCTTGTTCTATTTTCCTCCCTCTCTTTAGGTATATATTGACAGAAAGCCCTATCTGGAATACAATCACCGGCTTGGCCATTCTCGGGTTTGGACTGTGCAAGTTCTAGGAGATCTTCACTTGGACAGTATTGGCATTGATGTGAGTTGCGCTTTTCTTCTTCTGACCCCAGTTTGAACTTGCCAGCGTTCTTGAGAAGCTTGAACCTTGATATTACCTTTATCAGATCAACCAGAAGGTGACTTCCAGAGGCCAGTGGCATCTCTGTCAGGTGGAGGAGGTTAAAAAAACCCATTCAGGTGGCAAAAGATGCTGGTGTTGGAGTCACAGTTTTGCATCCTATTTGCAACGGTGTCTGGGCGGAGTCTGTGCAGAGAGAACGGTTAGGCCACCCCGACACCCCCGCCATGGCCCGCCAAGGGGTGAAAGATAAGCGGTGGAAGTTTTCTTCATCATTTGCAGCCACAGAGTACTTCCTTTGGAGATTTTGGTTTGTTTCCTAGGGGCTGCTGGAATGGAGCTGTGGGTATGTGTCTGCGAAAGGAAGGCCACTAAGAATTCTGCCCCCGCCCTAGTGAGCTTTTTCTTTAAACCGTGGTAAGGATGGGCCCTTGGTTTACCATCCTGTTTCTTGTGACCAAAAGCACAGGAGGATAGGGGTGGTTGGGAACTAGTAATACAGGCGACTTCTGTGGCCCTTTGATGCACTCTGAGCTGTGCTGCTATCACAACATGCTGGGGGGGGTGTCACAGAATCGTAGATCTTAGAGTTGGAAGGGGGACCCGATGGGTCATCCAGTCCAACCCACTGCCATTGCATTCACACACATCTACCGTGCTTCTGAAAGATGCCCATCCAACCAATTTGAACCAAGACTTCCATGCATTCCACTGTCAAACAGCTCATTCCTAGGCTTTCCCATTTTTCGGTTGGGCACCTAAGGGAGAAGGGACGGGTTCATTCCTGCGCAACGGATCTTTGCACTTAGTGGACTCAGCAGGAGGGAGAGGAATGGAGAGGAGGGACGGATGCTTACCGCTCCTAAATGCAGCACATAAATGCCAGGGTTTTTCTCCCTAAAAGAGTGGTTGGTGCATTCTTCCTTGTTAATAACTTTGGCTTCTGGTTGCCTGGCCACAAGCTTTTGAGCATGCAATGACGTGACTTGACCACATCTTTCCGAGTTTCCATTTGTGAAATGTCGGAGGATAGGCATTAAGTCCCTCCTCGAAATCCACCTCTCCAGTGAATTCTTCCAGTGTGTGTCTTGTTGGACACATTCAGGGTGGCTGGTGTTGCCTTAGGAATCGATGGTAAGCGGCTGGGGGCAGGGGATGATCTGTTTTCGTTGGGCAGTGGGTATTTCACCTTTCTCAATTGCATCTCCGGATACATATTTCTTGTGTTACAGAATCTGCCTCCCTACTTCTCTTCTGAGTACAAGGAGGTAAAGTATGAGCGTCCCTTTCTTTATCTGCATATTGTGGCTGAAGCCAATTTGCGGCAGGGCAGTCAGGGATGAGGCAGGGAGTGGTGCTAAAATAGTAAGTGCCTTGCTTAAAGCAGGGGTGGGTAAAGTGGAGCCCAGGGCCCCCCAAGATGGTGTTGTGGGGGATGCATCCCATATTTTTTTATGGGGGGGGGAATCGAGAGGAAAAACAGAAAGGTAAAACCAAGCAATAAAAATCAATTAATTAATATTTGAAATGAAACAATCTCTGGCTGTTTGTAAGCACTGTCAGTCCCTGACCATTGTTGCAGCAGGCAGATGTAGGTTATTTCCACACTAGACTGTTATAGTGCTATTATTCCACTTTTAACATCCTATTTATGCCCCTCCCTGAACTGCAAACCCCAGGATTCCATAGGACGTTGAAAGTGGAATAATAGCACTATAATGTCCACTGCGGAAATGGTTGTAGAAAGCCTTTACTATTCACCGCAGTCCTGAAGACTGAAAGAAAGAAGTTTACTCTATTTGTTTATTTTAAATATTTATAACCCACCCTATCCCACCCAAAATCAGTCAAAGCAGTTGTAAGTCACTGAAAACCATAAAACAATTTAAGCAGACTTCATTGTGGTTATGTGCCTTCAAGTCGTTTCTGACTAATGGTGGCCCCAATGCGACAAAATATATATACAACAGAATATATTAAATAGTTTGAACAAGTTAAAACGGATAGTATTAATTTTTTTCCCTTCCATTTTGGAAAAAAACAGTTTGGTTTCCATTTAGAAGAAACAACAAAGGCAGCTTGTTCTTAGTTTTCATGTATCCCGGGAAAGAGAAAAGCCAAATTTATTTTCTGACTTCATCCAGCAAGGGAATCTCTCTTTTCTAGTACCAGATGTATTTTTTTTTAACGTTTGGGAGTTGTCTTTTAGCACCTTTGTTAACCATTTGTTGTCACTGTGTGCGTTCAAGTTGTTTCTGACATGGCAATCATAAAACGAACCTATCACAGGGTTTTCTTGGCAAGATTTGTTCAGAGGGGGTTGCCTTTGCCTTTGCCTTCCCCTGAGGCTGAGAGAGTGGGACTTGCCCAAGGCCACCCAGTGGGTATCCCCGGCTGAAGGGGAATTTGAACCCTGGTTTCTTGGAAGCCCTAGTCCAGTACTCAGGTGCTACTCCATGTGGGTTTCCAAAAATTTATTCCAAAGAGGTTTTCTGTAGCTTCCCGCTGAGGCTGAGAGGGTGTGACTTGCCCAGGGTCACCCAGTGGGCTCCCAGAGCAGAACGGGGGTTCAAACCAAACTGGGGGTTGCAAGAGTCTTTGATAGAAATATATGACCAGGTGACCCCAAAAGAGCCGGCATGGCGTCCTGGTCTGAGTATTGGACTATGGCTCTGGAGAGCAGGATTCAAATCCTCTCTTGGCCATGGAAATCTACTGGGGGATTTGGGGCAAGTCATACTCTCTCGGCCTCAGAGGAAGGCAAGGACAACCTCCTTTGACCGGAACTGGCCAAGAAGGCCTCACGATGGGTCTCTCTTAGGGTCGCCATAAGTCGGAAATGACCTGAAGGGAGACAAGAGCAACCCTGAAACAGGTGTAAGTCGGAAAAGAAAAGCTGTCCTGTGCCTCCGCTAGTCTCACGTTATTCTGGTGTTTGGAACTGAAAATGCAAATCCTGCCACCATCTCTCTTGCCTTCTACTGCTTTAGGTGGAAATCATGATCAATCTGAAGCATAAGCAAAGCGAGACTTCTGACGGGGCTCCTGGCGTTTCCGCCCAGACTGACCAACTGGAAATACCTGATGATATTTGTCTAGACTACTGATAGATCTCTATTCTTCTCTGTTCAAGTATCTTCACCGATTGCAGTTACCTAGCTATTACATATGAACCTTCCTCTTTAGGTTACTCCCATATATCTATCTATATCAGTATACATATATACCCTTTTCCCTAAGAAACATTCTAAATGTCAAAACCTCACTTTGCACTGTCGGCAAATCTTACTGTAGCACATCATATAAAACGCTGCCAGCTTTGAAGATAAGTTTGTATGGAGTTTCCTTTTCACCAGTTCGTTGTTTTATCCGTTGTAGCTAATCCCACTAAATTTCAGTCCACGCTTCCGCTCTTGTTGACCTTACAAGGACGTGATTCAAGCGTGAAGAGCGTAAGCCGAGAGCAGACGCGGCTTCGGCTGCACAGGCGGCCGCCTGCCCTCCCGCGTCTCGCGGGCGAAACCCGGCCCGCGCGTGGCTGCAGCCGCTTCCTTTGGCGCGGGGGGACCGGGAAGGCAGAGATCCCCCCCTCCTGTCCTCCGTGACCGTCCCTGCCAAAGTGGGAGAGTTACGGGGTGTTTTGGGGGGTCAACCGCTAGAGGAGCCTCTCCATCTGGCAGCCCGACGTCTAGCTGGGAAAGGTTGCTAACCAGTCACCGGTCTGGGGAAAAAAAAAAAAAAGTTGGTTTATTTGGAAAAAACTGTATTTTTCCGTTATTTTAATCTTTACAGCGAATCTGCCTGAGTCCCGTAGTCGGAGAAAGGCAGGGTATACATTAAATGAAGTAAAGAAAAATTTTAAAATACGGTGGAGTTCTCACTTACATTCCAAAGGCGCTTCGCACATCCTGCACGGCGAGAGTAGGGCAACAACAATGGAAAACTTAAAAAAAAAAAGGCGGGGGGGGAAATAAAGCTGAAAACAAAGCAAAGCAAAGGGATCGTTCTCTTTGTTCCTGTCCCTGTGGCTGGGCGCAGCTGTGTTTTTCCGTTGCTGGTACAGCCTGGGAACGTGGGACCCACATGGTCTCTTGCCAGGCGATGGATTGCACTTAGACCCCCCCCCCCGCCGCCTCTCTTTAAAAAAAAGTTGCAGCCAGGGCTCTTGGGCAGAATTTCCTCCCGGGGAGGTGCCTGCCTGAGGCTGTACAAGCGCCTCTCCGTCACTTTTGCTGGAAGTGGAAAAAAACTTTCCCAAAATTGGGAAGAAACATCCAAGGAAGATGGGTGCCACATACGTGAGTGGGCAGATCTTGGGAGAGGGGGTGACTGGGCGGGGGGCAGGGAATCTGCCATTTTCCGCACCCCAAACGCAGGAGGCTTGCTCTCTCCCAGCAGGGAAATAGGGCTTTCTCGTGGCCAGCCGTGGCTGCCAAAATCTGCTGTCGCAGCCGTGTTCCCTTTTATTGTTCAGGGCCTTTTCGAGACGGCCCCTTGGGAGAGGGCAGGCTGTGCCTTTCCAAAGTTATTGCAAATGGAAGTGGTGATACTTACGTGATTTTCAAGGCAGTGCTCTTGTCCTAAGATTCCTCCTCCTGGACCTCATGAAAAGGGTCTGAAGCCTGGGAAACCCGGCAGATCGGTGGCGCGGGGCTTAGCTGGTGGGAGCCGGGGGTCAGGAAGCAGGGGTTTAGGGAGAGCAGATGCCCCTTTGGGGGTATAGGCAGCCGGACACCCTCCCACATTTCAGAGCTGCAGACTGGGAGACCTGTAGCCAAGCAAGATCGGAGTGCGGCCAAGAGGGCAAATGAGACGGATGGAGAAGAGCACACAAGCTGGGAGAGGCTGCAGCCCTTTGCTTTGGCCCAAGGGGACCGGGAAGGGCGAGATTCCCCCACGCCTGCCCTCTCCTCTCCTGTCCCCCTTCCTGAGTTAATTAATTTGAGTGCACTTGGGGTAACTGCTTTTGCACTTTGAATTTGCAGCGGTTGACATCGACTGCAAGGAGCAAAGGGAGAGGAAGAGGGAGGACCAGGACATTTTAAAAACAGCTGAAAAAGGGGGAGGGCGGAAGATTGATCGGTACTGTCCCTGCCAAAGCAGGATAGTTGTGGGATAACTTTGTTACCATTAAAGGATGGGATCTTCCATTTGACAAGCCTACGTCTAGCTAGGAAATGTTTCTAACCAGTCACGGTTCTGGGGAAGGGAAAAAAAAGGTTTGTTTGTTTATTTATTTATTTAGAAAAACTATCTTTTGCTGTTATTTTAATCTTAACAATGAGTCTCCTTGAGTCCTGTACTAGAAGAAAGGTAGGGTATAACTTAAATTCGTTAAGGAAAAAATTAAAAATATGCTGGTATTCTCACTTGGAGGCACTTCTCACATCCTGCATGGCGAGAACAGCAAGATGGCAGGGAGAATACAGCTGGTACCAAAGAAAAAGAGAATGGATTCACAGCTGAAACTTTGCTCATTGGCTGGAACGGTGCTGTTGGCGCTTGACATTTTTTTGGATCTACAGAAAGTAGAAACTCCTTGTTCGTATTTAGAATGAGAACCGTCAATCATCTTCGGCTACAGCATGCCTTTTAGCGAGAAATCTGGGGAAAACCTTGAAATTTGGAATCTGTCCTTGGGCTCCTGCTTCTCTATCGCTTCCGGGAATCTTATCTCACCAAGAGGTCCTCGAAGGGAGTTGCCTGTCTAGAATTCCAAAGGTCCATTTCTTATACTTTCATTTCTTATACTTACAAAAGGCAAAAAGGCTCTACAGACTCTAACTGTGGGTCTTTGAAGATGGGTTCACTCCTGGTGAGTGGGAAGACCTTGGGGAGGGGGTGACTGGGGGGGGGAGAATCTGCCATCCCCCCCCCCAAAAAAAATGAAATAGGGCTTTGTCATGGACAGCCGTGGCTGCTAAAATCTGGTGCAGATCTGTTACCTTCCAACTGGCCTGTTTCTTGGAGTGGTGGGAAAGGGCAGGAACAGCAAGGGGTCCTTTGGTTGTCCAAGGCCTTTTTATGACGCTCCCCCCATGGCAGGAGTGTAGGCTGTTCCTCTGGAGCCTCTTGTGCAGGGTGGGCATGTCCTAAAGATAAGGGCATTGGAGTGAATCTGCACCGTGGAGTTAGGTCAGGTCTCACAGACTCACTCTGTGGAATTCTAGGGTTTGCACTTTGATTAGGGATTTAGAGTTCTGTGTCGGCAGGTCGTGGGTGTGGGGAGAGATCCAGCAGCCCCTTCTGTGGTTCCCACCCGATCCAGGGCCACGTGTGAGCATTTTATCTCTTATTTTGGGATTTTTTACACTCCACAGAGCTATCCTATTGTCACTTCAGGGAACCTGAAGGAGAAGAAGTTTGTTTATCTCGAAGGCGAAATCCCTGAAAATGTAAGAAGGTTGGTTCTGAATCCTTGTTGCATTTGTCTTCTGCAGTGCCTGAGGATTTCACCCCAAATCCACTTTCCCACTGTTCCCCCCCCCCAAATTTATTAATTTTAAAATTACTCAGCTGCTTGATACGTTTTACATGTTGTTTATCGCTTTGTGCTGCTTTAAATTTTAACATGGCTGAAACTGCTTTTATTGTAAGCCCCTGAAAGGGAAAGTTGCCTGGTTTGGGGCTTGAGAAGGAAACTGTTGGTGAACTGAAGCCAACCATTTGCCTATGGACAGAGTGCTGGTCCAGATGCAAGCATCACGAACGCGCAGTTTCGTCCCAAAGCAAACCTACACCTGAGCCATTTGTAGCAGTTCTGTAAAATCTACTCAGCAACAGCATGTAAGAACACATATGGAATCATAGGAGGATACTGGAGATGCTTTATCTGATCATGAAACATCGGTCGTTAATCCACAATAGAAAATTACCAAGTGAGCATCTCATAAAAAGTATTCACGCTGAACCTTCCCCTAATTTTTCATATTATTATTATTATTATTGTTGTCGGTAGGCTATGATGGGATCAGAATGGTCTGGTAACACTTAATCTGCTTTTTCAAGAGATTCCTAAGAGCTTAATGACTCTGCAGCTTCTAACTTTTTCCTTGATTTAGCATGCTTGTACTTTGTACTTCAATGTAGCTGCACCTTAGTTTTGCCTTATATTCAGTCTCTGACCTTTCTACTGCCAGGAGTTCATATGATTACATTAATTAAGACGAAGTAATTAGTTCCTTTTAAGATAAGCGGCGCCTGCTGAAATGCCTCTTCTACGCCATCGTTAAAGGGACAGGAGCCCCCTGCGTTTTTCAGTCTGGCAACCCCAATGGTAGGTTACCGTTTTGGTCAACTTTCCATCATTCAGTGTCTCCTCATATTTCAGATTTATCATTAATCTGGTGTGTGAGGACGAGAAGAACATCGCCTTCCACTTCAACCCCCGGTTTGATGGCGTCCATGTGGTCGTGTGCAACACGATGCAAAATGGCTGGTGGGGGTCTGAGCAACAGAATTACAACATGCCCTTCTCGCCTGGGGACTCCTTCAAGCTGGCCATCACTTGCAAGGATAACTGCTACGAGGTGAGCAATGGCCCAGAGCCGGGGGAGATATACTTTTACCTTGTAATCCCCTGTGGTTTGAGGTGGTGAACGCGATGGCTTTATGTAGAAGGCAGCCATGGTTGGGGGGGAGTAGATGTGGGGATGTAGACCTCTAGCTGTAGACCTTGCCTCGGCCATTGGTTGGAATGGAGACTCTCCTCAAGAAATCAGAAGAAGGCTAGAACTTGGCGGGGCAGCCACGAAGGAACGAGAGAAAGTCCTCAAGTGTAAAAATCCATCACTGAACCCCAAAACTGGGACCGTCCATAGCACAGTGTCTAGGTATGGTGGTGGAAGCTGGGCAATGAAGAAAACAAACCAAATAGGGCACTGGAGAAGAGTTCTGCTGTTCCCACGGGCCACCAAATAAATGGGTCCTGGAGTCAATCAAGCCGGAACTCTCCTTAGAATCCAAAATGACCCAGTGGAGGCTGCTGCGCTTCGGATGCATGATGAGACAACGTGGCTCTTTGCAAAATAGAATAATGGTGGGAAAAGTGAAAGGCAGCAGGAGGAGACCTTAGGGGGTGAAGGATTCTCTTTCTCCGGAGGTGGTTAAACAGAGGTTGGGTGGAGACCCCTCAAGAGGGCTTCAGTTGTGAATGCCTGCATGGCCCAGGGTTGGACTAGATAGCCCTTGGTCTCCCTTCTAATTGTTAAGATTCCCTGATTCTGTGATTACAGGTAGATTCCCTCAATTCAGGAAGCTGTGCCTACCCTGAGTTTGCAAAACCTGAAAGGGATTGTTGAGAAGGGATCCCTTCGGGAATCTTGTTTCGTAGGGTCACCATAAGTCACATAACAGCAGCACGTTCCGTGCTGCATTTATGGATCCATATACTGCCCGCTAACGGTGGAAACCCAACTCTGCAACTCCCTAACAGAAAATTCCCATCTGGTCTCTAAAAAGGGTACCTTCACCTGCTTGTTCTGTTCCCCCCCTTCCTCTAGGTATCTATTGACGACAAGTATTATATGGAATATAAGCACCGCCTTCCCTTCACCCGAGCCCACAAAGTGGAGGTTAGAGGAGACGTTCGCGTGAAAATACTCCGTGTTGACGCGAGTTGTGTTTTAACTTTTCTGGCCCCACTTTAAACTTGCCATCATAGACTGTAGCAGACAACCAGAAGGTGTAAAACCCATCGCTGTTAGCCTCCAGAGGTCACTAGCATCTTTGTCAGGGGAAACGGTTAAAAAAAGAAAAGGGAAAAAAGGCACTCAGGTGACAGTGGTGGTGCTGGAGTCACCGTTTCGCATGTTGTCTGCAGTGATGTCTCGTGGGGGGGTCTGTGCAGAGAGGAAGGCAAGGCCCCCCTCCCTACCCCGGCCAGGAGGTGGCTGGGGACAAGAGCAATAGAAAAAAGAACCAATAATAATTTCCTTTTTCATTTTCAGCCACAAAGTACCTCCTTTGGAGATTTTGGTTTGTCTCACAGGGGTTACTGGGGTGTAGCTACGAATGTGTGTCTGCAAAATGTGGGTGGCTAAAAATTCCGCCTCCCCTGGTGAAATTTTCCTTCAATCCTAAAACTGCTAGCATTGCGGTAACTGAAAACTTTACTTGAGTACTGCTGGCCATTCCCATTTACAGGGATTAAGGGCTCAGGATCCCGCAAAAGTGGAAAAACAATGTATATTTATAGCCTGCCCAAATTAAGACACACACAAAAGGAGAGGGGAGCGGGTCCAACCCACTGCGGATCCCAAAGTATGGGACACAGCACGTGTGGATCCACAGTGGCCATCAGGCCAGCCATCCCCTTCTGCCTTTGAGGCGGCAGGCTTCCTTTGCAAGACGGAAGTGGCTGGCTGGTGGGGACTGCCGTCCTCTCTGCTGCTGACATACACAATTTTTAATAGGGACTTACAAGCCTCACCTTGCAGTCACAGTCTCCTGCAGTCTCCCTCAAGCCATTTCCGTACTAGCTTGTTATAGCACTATGATTCCACTTTCAACATCCTATGGAATCCTGGGGTTTGCAGTTTCGGGAGAGGCCGGCCTCCCAAAACTGCAAACCCCAGGATTCCATAGGCTGTTGAAAGTGGAATCAACGCACTATAACAGGCTAGTGAGGAAATGGCCACATATATTTCTGTGTCTTACAGGAGCTGCCTTCCAATCCCCCCCCTGCGTACAGTGATGTCCCAGGAAAACAGGTAAATTGCAATCATCCCCTTCTTTATCTGCCTATTATGAGTTAATCCAATTGCAGGCAGGGCAGCTGGTGATTATTAGTATGGGCCATATAGGGAGCGGTTTTAAAACGGCAAGTGCTTTGCTTGAACAGGAATGGGTGAACTGTGCCCCACGGGCCCCCAGGAACGTTTGGGGAGGACGCACCCTAGATCTGGGGGCGGGGGGAATCAAACAAGCAAGCAGTAAAAATCAATCAATCAATTAATTGTGAAACGTAGTAATCCCTGGCTGCTTGTCACCGCTGTCCATCCCTGACCATTGCTACGGCAGGCAGATGTGGGAAGCCCTGGCTTTGCAGCACAGCTCTGTAGCTAGAAAGAAAGAAGTCTGTTCTGTTTATTTTTTTAAATACTTATAACCCCCCAAAACGATAAAAGCAGTTGAAAGCCATTTAAAACAATGAAATAATTTAAACAGACTCTGTTGTGGTTGTCTGCCTCCAAGTCATTTCATGGTGACCCCAATGCAAACCTGTCATGGAGTTTTCTTGGCAAGATTTGTTTGCAGAGGGTTTTAAAGCAGACGTTAAAACATATTAAACAGTTTGAACGGGTTAAAAAGCGTAGAACAGTATTAAATGGGTTTTTTTTCTTCCATTTTGTTTGTGCGTTGTGAGAAAGAGCAGGGCTAGATTTATTTTCTGACTTGATCCAGGAAGGGATCAAGTCCTCTTTTCTGGTGACGCATTTTCTTTTAATGTTCAAGCTGTTTGTGACTTATGCTTTCAAGTCGTTTTTGACTGAGGGTGACGCTAAGGTGAACCTATCATGAGGTTTTCTAGGCAAGATTTGTTCAGAGGGGGTTGCTTTTGCCTTCCTCTGAGGCTGAGAGAGTGGGACTTGCCCAAGTTCAACTGGTGGGTTTCAGTAGCCAAGCAGGGATTAGAACCCTGGTTTCCTGGAAGTCGCAGTCCATTACTGAGACGCCACACCATGCGAGTTCCTAAAAATTTATTCCAAAGAGGTTTTCCGTAGCGTCCCGCTGAGGCTGAGAGGGTGTGACTTGCCCGGGGTCACCCAGTGGGCTCCCAGAGCAGAACGGGGGTTCAAACCAAACTGGGGGTTGCAAGAGTCTTTGATAGAAATATATGACCAGGTGACCCCAAAAGAGCCGGCATGGCGTCCTGGTCTGAGTATTGGACTATGGCTCTGGAGAGCAGGATTCAAATCCTCCCTTGGCCATGGAAATCCACTGGGGGATATAGAGCAAGTCACACTCTCTCGGCCTCAGAGGAAGGCAAGGACAACCTCCTTTGACCGGAACTAGCCAAGAAGGCCTCACGATGGGTCTCTCTTAGGGTCGCCATAAGTCGGAAGTGACCTGAAGGGAGACAACAAGAGCAACCCTGAAACAGGTGTAAGTCGGAAAAGAAAAGCTGCCCTGTGCCTCCGCTAGTCTCACGTTATTCCGGTGTTTGGAGCTGAAAACGCAAATCCCGTCACCATCTCTCTTGCCTTCTACCACCTTAGGCTGAAAACAGGGACAACGTGAAGCATGCAAAGCAACGCTTCTGAGCAGGCTCCTGGCGTTTCAGTCCAGACTGACCAACTGGAAATATGACGAAATGGAGCTGTCTGAAGATAACACTATCCTTCTCTCTTGGCTACTGACAGATCTCACTTCCTCTCTGCCCAAATAAATTTTAAAAAATGGTTTCTAGCATCTCGGTTATTTGGCTGCTGCTTTCTGGCTGGTGTGAGAAGTGTGATGAGATGTAACAGAGATCGTCCTAGACGATCCATTTTGACGTAACAGAGATCATCCCTGCAACCGTGTGAAAATAACTGGGGCATCCCTCTCTCTTAGGTGGACCCCCATCCATCTGTTTCTTTGCTGAAAAATAAAAGAGAGAAGAAGGTTAAAAGCTAGGGTGAAGGAAAGCTGGAGTTGCATAGGATGCTAGGGTTGGAAGGCACCTTTGGTGGTCCTCTCTTCCAGCCCTCTGCCGTAAAGGAACAGACAACTCAAGCCATCCTGGACGATGACCCCCAACCTCTATTTAAAGACCTCCAAAGAAGGAGCGCCCATTATTATATGAGGCCACCTTGTCCACTTGCAAATAGTTCTGACAGTCCTCATGTTTAGAAGAGTGGAATCTGTTTTGCAATTTGAATCCATTTGTTTGTCTCTTAACGCCATTTCCGCACTGCACTGTTATAGTGCTATTATTCCACCTTCAGCACCGTGTGGAGTTCTGGGGTGTGTACTTTCCTGAGGCCAAAGAGCTCTCTGGCTCTGAGAATTCGAAATGCCCCTCCCTGAACTGCAAACCTCAGGATTCCACAAGATGTTGAAAGTGGAATAAGAGCGTTGTTACAGTGTAGCGTGATACAGTCCCCTACTAGGAAGAAGGCAGGGTATAAACGAAATTAATTAAATAAAAATTTAGAAATATGCCAGGCTGCTCGCTTACATTCTATAAGCCATTCTCACATCCTGCAGAACTGAAAACTTTCAAAAGGAGGAAGGGAAATAAAACTGATACCAAAAGAACAGAATATAGATTCTTCCACTTGTTCCTATCTCTATGGCTTGGCACAGCTGGAGCTATGCTCATTGGCTGTTGCAGCACTGAAAGGCGGGACCCGGCTGGTTTTTCGCCACCTGATAGGACAGTGCTGCCCGCACTCTTTTTTTTTGGATCTACGACAAGTAAACTCCTCGTTTGTATTCGGAAAAAGAAATGTGAGTCCCTCCATCGCCGGCTGCAGATTGTCTTTTGGCGAGAAGGCTCGGCAGAGGCTTGAAAATCGCATCCTGTGGTGGGAATCCTGTAGTAGATGCTCTTCAACGCCCCTTCTCTGCGGGAAAAAAATGGAACTTGCCCGAAGCCATCCGATGCATGCGTTCCCCCTTGGGAGGTGCGTCTGGTAGAATTGCGAAGTGGACTTTCCCTTTCACATTCACTTTCACTTTCGGAGCAAAAGGGGAGGAAGGTTCGGAAAAGCGCTGCGGGGATTCGCAGGCCCCAGCCGTGTCTGTGAAGATGGGGTCATGGCAGGCGAGTGGGCAGACCATGGGGTGGTCGTCCCTCTTCGCCCCCCCCCCCAAATGCAAGAGGCGTCCCCTCCCCATCAGAGAAATAGGACTTCCTCTGGCCCGGTTCTTGGAGTGGGGTGGGAGGGCAGGAACAGCAAGGGGTCCTTTCCTTGTTCAGGGCCTTTTTAAGATGGACCCCAGGGAGGGGGCGGGATGTTTATTGGAAGCCCCTTGCTTGAGGTACGTGTGGCCCAGTGGTTAGAGCATTTCGGTGACTCTGCGCTTTGGCGTTAGATCGGGTCCGTACCAGTATCACACACTCTGTTGAAGTCTGGGATTTGTAGTTTGGTGAGGGGTTTAGAGTTCTCTGTAGACAGCTAGCGGACGCGGTATGGGATCCAGCCACTTAGCAGATTGCAAGCCCCGCAGCCCCTTCTGTGGTTCCACCGCGAGGCAGGGCTAAGCATGGCAATTTTATCTTTTATTTTAATTTGGGCTTTCTTACACTCCACAGAGCTATCCTCTTGTTCACAGTTGCAACGTTATAGGCGGCCTGACTGAGGAGAAGTTTGTTTATGTGGAAGGCGAGATCCCGCCTGGTGCCAGAAGGTTGGTTCTCAATCCTTGGCCATTTCCGCACTAGTTTGTTATAGCGCTATTATCCCACTTTCAACATCCTATGGAATCCTGGAGGTTGCAGTTTAGGGAGTGGCCTGGCCAGCCCCCCCCCCAACTGCAAATCCCAGGATTCCATAGGATGTTGAAAGTGGGATAATAGCGCTATAACAGGCTAGTCCGGAAATGGCCCTTGTTGCATTTTTCTTCCGCTGTGCCTAAGCATTTCACCCCAAATCTATGTATATATATACTTTTGCACTGTTTTGCAAAAAAATATTCCTTTTAAAATCATTCAGTTGTTTGATACATTTCATCTAAAGTTTATATTTCCTTCTGTTGCCTTCTGTTTCAAAATTGCTGAAACTGGTTTTGTGGTAAATCTCCGAAAGGGGTGCTTGCTTGGTTTGGGGTGCGAGAATGGAACCAGTAGTGAATTAAGGACAGCAGTTTGTTCAATGACACAGCGCTGGTCCAGATGCCAGTCCACAAATGAGCGGTTTGGCCCCAAAGCAAAGAAGTACCTGAACCATTTGTAGCAGTTTTGGAAAACTGACTTAGCAGCAGCATGCAACAACAGAGAGCAAATTGCCAATCATGGAACCTCAGCCATTAATCCACAATAGAAAATTACCAAGTGAGCATCTCATGGCACGTATTCATGCTGAACCTAATGTTTCACATTATTATTGCTGTTGGTAGAAAGGGCCTATTGGGCTATGACAGGACCAGAATGCTCCAACAATGCTTAATCTGCTGAAATTTCTAGCGGTTCCTAAGAGCTTAATAGCTCTGCAGCTTCTAACTTTTCGTTTGATTCAGCATTCTTCTCCGCCTTAACTTTGCTTTTTGTTTCACAACCTCTGACCTTTCCACCACGCAAGCTTCGTATGGTTAAGTAAGATTAACAAATTAATTTTTAAAACAACCGACATCTGCTGAAATTCCGTCTTCTGCGCCACTGTTAATGAGAGAGGAGCCCTCTCCATTTTTGACTCCGGCAACCCTGCCGGTGGGTTACCGTTTTGGTCAACTTCCTGTCCTTCGGGGTCTCTTCACATTTCAGATTCGCCATCGATCTGGTGTGTGAGGACGAGAAGAACATCGCCTTCCACTTCAACCCCCGGTTTGATGACGTGCAGATGGTTGTCTGTAACACGAAGCAAAATGGCCGCTGGGGAGCCGAGCAGCGGAATTACCACGTGCCCTTCTTGCCTGGGGACTCTTTTGCGATGACCATCGGTGTCAAGGAGAAGTGCTATCAGGTGAGCGATGGCCCAGAACCGGCAGGAGATGCACTTTTACCTTACAGTCTCCTTTGCTTTGAGGTTATCAGCTTGATGGCTTTATGTGGAAGGCAGCCATGGCTTTTTTGGGAGGAGGGGATAGATGCGGGTCTGCCTTCCCTCTAGCAGTAGACCTTGGCTCGGTCATTGATCCAAATGGAGACGTCCTCAAAAAGCCAGAAGAAGGCTGGGAGTTAACAAGGCAGCCATGAGAGGAACTAGGGAAAGTCCTCAAGTGCAAAAATCTATCACTGAACCCCACAATTGGGATTATCCACAGCGCAGTGCTTTTAGGTATGGTGGTAAAAGCTGGGCAATGAAGAAAACAAACCAAATGGGGCACTGGAGAAGAGTCCTGCAGTTCCCATGGGACACCAAATAAATGGCTCCTTGAGGAAATCAAGCCTGAACTCTCCCTAGAAGCCAAAATGACTCAACGGAGGTACTTTGGACACCCGATGAGACAACGTGGCTCTTTGGAAGATAGAATAATGGTGGGAAAAGTGAAGAGTAGGAGCAGAAGACCTGAGAGTTCTCTGGAGGTGGTTAAACGGAGGTTGGGTGGGCATCCCTCAAGGGAGCTTTAGTTGTGAATTCTTGCGTGGCAGGGGTTGTGCTGGTGGTCTGTGGGGACCTTTCGACTCTTAAAATCCTGTGATTCTGTGGTTGCCAGTGGATTTCCTCAATCAGGGAAGCTACGGCTGCCCCGAGGTTGTAAGATGTGAGAAGGCCTGTTAAGAAGGGATCTCTTGGGGTATCTCGTTCGTAGGGTGGCCATAAGTCAAAGCTAGCTCGAGAGCACGCAGCAGTAGCAAAGTTCATGCTGCATTTGTGGGTTGATGCGCTGCCACCTGCAGCTCCTCAACAGAGTGGTCCCTTTTGTTCCCCAAAAGGCTGCCTTCACCAGCTTCTTCCCTTTCCCCCCTCCGTCTAGGTATCTTTGGACAACAAGGACTATCTGGAATACAGGCACCGCCTTCACCCCGCCCGGATCCGGAGTGTGCAAGCCAAAGGGGATATTTGCTTGAGAAGATTCAGAGTTCTCGTGAGTTGTGTTTTTCCTCCGTTTAAATATGCCAGCTTGATTGACAAGCTTAAACTGTGGCAATACCTTTATCAGGTCAACTAAAAGTTGTAAAATTAATTACTGCTGGCTTCTACAGGACACTGGCATCTTTGTTAGGTGAAGGTGGCTAAAAAACAAAAAAGTGACAAAAATGTTTGTGTTGGAGTCACAGTTTTTCATTTTGTTTGCATTATTTTTAATCTTATTTGCAAAGTTAGCTGTGGGGGAGTCTGTGCAGAGACGAAGGTTCGGTCATCCCACCCCCTGTGGCCAGGAGGTGACTGGGAACAAGAGGAAAAGAAAAGAAAAGCAATAAGGATTTCCTTTGTCATTTGCAGCCACCAAGTACCTCCTTTGGAGATGTAGGTTTGTCTTGTAGGCGTTTCGGGGGTGCAGCTTTGGGTGAGAATGAGCAAAATGGAGGCCAGTAAGAATTCTGACTCCTCCAGTGAAATGTTTGATTAATCATAGAATCATAGAAATGTAGAGTTGGAAGAGACCACACGGGCCATCCAGTCCAACCCCCTGCCATGCAGGAACACCCTTAAAGCACTCCCTTGGACAAATGGCCATCCAGCCTCTGCTTAAAAACCTCCAAAGAAGGAGACTCCACCACACTCCCAGGCAGCATCTTCCACTGCTGGACAGCCCTGACTGTCAGGAAGTTCTTCCTGAGGTTCAGGTAGAATCTCCTTTCCTGCAGCTTGAATCCGTTGCTCCTTGTCCTGGTCTCTGGAGCAGCAGAAAACAAGCCCTCTCCTTCCTCGACATGGCATCCCTTCAAATATTTAAACATGGCTATCATGTCCCCTCTTAACCTTCTCTTCTGCAGACTAAACATACCCAGCTCTCTAGGTCTGTCCTCATAGGGCTTGGCTTCCAGGCCCCTCACCATTTTGGTCGCCCTCCTCTGGACCTGCTCCAGCTTGACCATGTCCTTCTTGAATTGGGGTCCCCAGAACTGGACACAGGATTCAAGATGAGGTCTAACCAAAGCAGAGTAGAGCGGTACCAGTACCTCCCTCGATCTAGACACCGTACTCCTATTGATGCAGCCGAGAATTGCGTTGGCTTTCTTGGCTGCTGCATCACACTGCCGACTCATGTTCAGCTTGTGGTCTATTAAGACTCCTAGATCCCTTTCACACGTACTGCCATCCAGCCACATGTCCCCCATCCTATATTTCTGCATTCCATTTTTTCTACCTAAGTGTAGGACCTTACACTTCTCTCTGTTGAATTTCATTTTGTTAGCCTTGGCCCAGCTCTCCAATCTGTCTGGGTCATTTTGAATTTTGATCCTGTCCTCTGGCAGGATCCCGAAGTTGGTAGCATTGGCAGTAACTTAAAACTTCATTTGAGTATTTAGAAATAAAAGTATAGCCTTCCCAAGAAGTGGGCAGGCAAAGGGACCAAGGGATTATGAACTCTCTGCAAGGTGAGGAAGTTGGAGACTGAAGTTTGTTTATCATCCCCTCTAATCTGGCCCTGCGCTGTCATTTCTCAAAGAGATGGATCATGAGAATTATGGACAAGAACATCCTATACAAATCTGCTAGGCTTTTCAAGGCGAGGCTCTTCCGTCAGTCACTCGGCCTTCATGGGCATCTTTGGGGAGCAAATGGGGGAGGGCCGTCTTCTTCCAACACCACAGAACTTTTTTTCCACTGGAAGCTAGATTTGCCCTGCCTTTGTTGTCCTTGTGCCGCCAGGCAAAGCTGTTTTTATTTGCAAAGGCTTGCAAAGGATTGCAAAGGAAGCTGACGTGGTGTGGAGAAAAGGGGCTTTTTATAGGTAGCTGATGTATTTCTACAACACTTTTAATTCAGTTGTTGTTTTAACACGGTGATCCGTATACCCTGCAACACGTACGCGTCTGCTATGTGTGTTGAATTTTTTACAAAGCTACTTTGTAAAAAGCAGCTTCTTTTAATAATAACACTCTCTTCCATGTGGTTCTTCCATTCTGCTTTAGGCTGTACCATCGTATACCCCTGAACCCAGCAGTAACACAGAAGACGTCTTGGTAAGGAGGAGCCTTCGGTTTGCCATCCTGTTTCTTGTTACCAAAACCTGTGCAGGAAAGGAGTGGTTGGGGATTAGTAATACAGGAGACATCTGTGCCCTTTGGATTGACTCTGAGCTGTGCTGCCGTCACCTTCACAACACCTCTGGAGGGCGGGTCATGGAATCATAGATCTTAGAGTTGGAGGGGACCCCAAGGGCCATCCAGTCCAGCCCCCTGCCGTTGCATTGCCACGCATCTGCGGCACCCCTGAAAGACACACATCCAAACTCTGTTTACAGACCTAGAGAGAAGGAGAAACTGCCGTCTGTTCCACGGTCAAACAGCTGAGTGGGGGGCTTTCCCATTTTTCAGGTGGGCGACTAAGAGAGAAGGGGTGGGTTCATTCCCGCGCAAGGGGTCTTTTCACTTAATTGACTCAGCGGGAGGAGAGGAACGGAGAGGAGGGGCAGATGCTTGCCGTTCCTAAAAGCAGCACATAAATTCCGGGGTTTCTCTCCTTAAAAGAGCGGTGGGCGCCTTCTTCCTCATGAAGAACTTTTCCTCTGGTTGGCCGGATGCAAACCTTTGCCCGCGCTACGATGTGGCTGGGCTGCGTGTTTCTGAGTTTTCATCTGTGAAATGTCGGAGGGTATCCACTGTCCTGCTCTCAACACTCAACCAGAATCCAGAGTGCCCGGAGCTCAGAAGCCGTAGAATTGGGAGGCAGCCAATATCCAACCATCTGGGATGAACGAGCTGAAAATCAGAACACAGTCCAAGCAGCTGAGGTAGAAGTCAGGAAAGAGTCCTGAGTGTCACGAACCCGGTACTTACGATAGCTGGATCAGGTCGTCTAGAGGTGAACTGAAAGTTTGCCTCCATCAGTTTGACTGGAGGAACCTTCTTGCTTGTAAAGCCGGCCAGCTCAGCCAGCACTCCCAACACTGTGCGCTTCACAGCGCCGCTCACGTAGCCTTTCACCGTGTCGGCAGGGGAGGATCCAGCCTTCGCCTCAGGGGCCGGGAGGCCTTTCTTCCAGCTCCTCTTCTCGCTGAACCGGAGGAGGACTTTGCTGCTTTCTGTCAGGCTGACTACCTGATGTATGCCCACTTTGTCTTCTGAAGAAGATGAACTCCTGAGGGGGGCATGACGTGCCTTGAACTGCTCCTCAGAATCCCCCTCTCCATAGAGTCATAGAATCCTAGAGTTGGAAGAGGCCCCAGGGGCTCATCCAGTCCAACCCCCTGCTATGCAGGAACACCCATCAAAGCATTCCCAACAGATGGCCACCCAACCTCTGCTTAAAAACTTCCGAAGAAGGGGACTCCATCACAATCCACTAAGGCAGCAGATTCCACTGCCGGACAGCTCTGACCATTAGGAAGTTCTTCCTGAGGTTCCGGTGGAATCTCCTTTCCTGCAGCTTGAATCCATTGCTCCTTGTCCTCGTCTCTAGAGCGGCAGAAAACAAGCCCGCTCCCTCCTCGACATGACGTCCCTTCAGATATTGAAACACAACTATCCTGTCCCCTCTTAACCTTCTCTTCTGCAGACTGAACATCCCCGGCTCCCTAAGCTGCTCCTCACAGGGCTTCACGGCTTCCAGATCCTTCGCCATTTCAGCACGGTCTTCCTGCTGCCTTCTTTCCGTACAGATTCAGGGTTGGTGTTGATGACTTAGGGGTTGGCAGCGATCTTAGAGACTTAGGGGGGTTTCCATTGAGGTGTTTCGTCTTTCTCCATTGCATCTCCAGGTGTATAATTCTTGTGTTACAGGTGTCGCTTTCCTACAGTCCTCCTGAGTACGATGAGATTGCAGGGACAAAGGTGAAGTACAAGCGTCTCCTTCTTTAGTTGCATGCTGTGAGTGAAGCCGGTTACGGGGAGGGCAGCAGGGGATTATTAGCGTTTAGGGAATGCTGCTAAACTGGCAAGTGCGTTACTTGGGTAAAGTGGGGACCCCAATACTGTTTTTTTGAGGGGGGGCATGCACCGCAGATATTTTAGGGTGGAATCGAAAAGTCAAACAGAAAGTTAAATCAACCGAGCAGTATCAATTCATTGATTAAATTAGAAATGAAGTGATCTTAATTAATATTTTTTTATTTAATTAATTGAAATTAATTGAAATGTATTAATTAAATTAATAAAATAATCTGAATTTAATTAAATCAAGTGAATTTTAATTTAATTATTTAACTTCAAAACTAATTTACATGTAAAATCAATAAATCAGTAAATTAAAATGCAGCACGTTGGGCATGGGGGCAATTTTTTAGTGATTTTTTGGGCACCCCCAGGGCATTTTAAGGCCAAGGGAGGCCTCCCCGCCCAGCAGGGAAGCACTCCAGATTGAGAAGGTCAGAGGTCAGTAAGAGGAACTAAACTGCAGTGACTGAGCGCGTGGCTTAAAGGCAGAGGGTCGGAGGTCTTTCGGCTTCATATGGGCTTTTGATGCCACACTTGCGGTTTTGCCACACTAGGGCCAGCGGTCCTAACGATGTGGTGTTATTAACAATGTGATGGAAGAATGTTGCAGAAATCTGAGAGAAATGGATCAGATTACAAACTAGGGGAGAATCGTTCAGTATTCCAAGGTGTACAGAAGCCACTGATTCCTAGGTTCCTGGATAGGCTCGGAATCATTGATGGTCCAGAACTCTAATTGGGAACCCCTGGGAAACCAAGATGATGGTGGTAACAGTAATAGTGTCGGGTAGCCCTCTGTATTTCAGTTATGGGACACGTAGCAGGAGTTAGTTAACTGCTTGCTTGTAACAAGGTATGGGAACCAGACGGTACACGCTCTGCTTTCTCTAAGGTGGTCGTTACATGCCTTCAAGTCAACTCTGACTTATGGCAACCCTCTCATAGGATGAAAAATTGCACAAAATAGCACTGAAAATAAATTTTAAAGAAGGAGTGGGGTTCAGTTGCTTTTGGGCTATGGGGAGGGCCATAAACATGGGTCTGTGGGCCGCATGTGGCCCATGCCTGCTCTCGCTTTTCTAGCTGGCTCTGTGGCTCAGACGGGTCCAGGTGGGAGAAGGGCGGACACCTCGAACCCTGCCCGGCACCGGCGCACATGCTGATTCTTACTCTCTTTTAGGCTCCACTTCCTGATGATGTTGGCCCAGACCTTTGTCCATCCCTTCCAGTAAGTACAACCCTCACAGCTACTCCACACCTCTCTAACTTGCTTAAGGATTGAGGTCTTCTGCGGGGCGGGGGGGTCCCTCCTTTGTGCCTCCCCAGTGTGAGAACTTGGGAGCGGGGTCGTCTTAGCTGTGGCACTAAGGGATAGTTCTTTTTCTGTTCAGAGTTAATGCTGTGCCTTAACCCTGATAATCGGAACCGTCCCCATCTCTGTGTAGAGTGGCCGAAGGCCTTTTTGAACGTCTGTGTGGAAAAACGGCAGTGATGGCAGCCAGGGGAGACCCTCCCGCTGAGGCATCACTGGTATTCCCCACTCTCCAAGGAACAGCCCTTGACTTAGCCGTGGGTTGTAGCAAAGCCTGCAATTCTGGCCCCCAAACCTGCCCTCGATTTATACACGAGGTCAACTTGTACGCAAGCATATAGGGTGTGTTTTAGTTTTAGTCCAGTTTGAGGTAGCTTAGTATAGTTTTGGTCCTAGTAATACGTGGGTAATGTTTTGTATGATCTTCTTTTCTCCTGCTCTTTTCTTTTTTTAATTTTCTGTGGTTGCGGCTTGGTTGGTTTGTTGTCTTCTGCTAAAACCAACAAACGCTAAATCTTAAGAAAAAAGGAAATAAAATACAGCCCTTAAAGCGCGTCACTGTCTGAACAGACAGAAGACCTTTAAACTAGGCTGTTCCCCCTCTATCGTGACTGTAGGACCACCGCAGAAGGGGTCTCCTTGGAGAGGGGGACCCGACGTAGTGCTTTCTTAATTGCTCCAAATCTGAAATGAGCGGAAAACGTCTTTCTTAGAACCCCATTTCTCTGTCTGTGCCTCCTGAAGAAAGGCTGACCTTTTTTTATTCTGTCTCTCCTGTCCAGGATGAAGCCGACCCAACCCATGTGCTTGTCAAAGGGAGGTTCAGTCAGGTGAATCATCAAGGGTATGTGTTTCCTCACCAAAAATTTTCGGACTACAGTTCCCAGAATCTGCAGGCCAGCATGGCCAAGGGCTAGTTTGGCAACTGAGATTCTGGGAGTCCCAAGACTGAGAGTCTTCATTGTTATACATTATTTTTTTTATTGTATTCATTTACTGTATTTACCGGCGTATAAGATGCACTGGCATATAAGACGCACCTCATTTTCAAAGAGGAAAAACGTGTGTCTTATACACCAGGAAATAGGGTATATCCTGCTTTTTTCCCCCAATTATGGGACTCAGGGTAGCTTAAAACTCATTAAATACAGACTAAATCTTTATAAAAACTTCAATAGCATATAATACCAAAGGCAATTCATAAAGTTGCAACTGTTAAAATGAAAAGGCTATCTACAAACCAAGAAAACAGCAGAGCACCCCACAAAAAGACCATCCTGGTCAATTTCTCAAAGCCTGACAGCATAAGAATGCTTCAGCCTGGTGACGGAGGGAAAACAGGGACGGGGCCTCCTGGCCTCCCACACTGGACGGCGTTCCAAAATCTGGAGCCACCACTGAGAAGGTCCCGTCCCCCTTGTCCTGACTAAATGCACCTGGAGATGGAGCGGGATAGAGGCACGAACCTTTCCTGAAGTCCTTAGAACTTGAATGGACTCTAAAGGAGGCAAAATTGACCATTTCAGTGATCAAACAGAGGTCGGCAAGCCAGTGAGAAAATAGTCCTGTCAAACCTGAACCCGTCGCGTGCCTCGTTTGAATTTTACTTGCTGCCTTCTTATGGATTTGTGTTTACTGGAATTTGTTTTAAGCTGCTTTGGGTTCCAGTTTTGGAGAAAAAGTTTTTGAAATGGATTTCATTGATGGCTGGGTTTTTGGATAGAACCAGTAACACCTGGGCGACCGGGAAACAGGAAGTAAATAATGATACTAATGATGATACTACTGCCTGGTTTTTTCAAAGTTCTCTGATTGTTATGTGCCCTCAGGTCAACTTCAACCTAGGGTGACCCTTTCCTGCATTTTTCTTGGCCACATATTTTTTCAGAGGAGGTTTTCCATGGCCTCCCTCTGAGGCTGAGAGAGTGGGACTTGCCCAGGGTCACGTGGTAGATGGGTTTCCATTTTTCTGGCTAGTCATGTTCCACCTCTCATTCCATTCTACCCCATTTATTCTCCAGTGAACCCATGCCTCCATGTGGTTGTGACATGCCTTCAGGTTCTGTCCAACTTAAGACAATCCTGTTGTGAAGTTTACTTGGCTAGATTTGTTCCGAGGGGGTTTGTTACTGCCTTTCTCTGAGGCTGAGAGAGTAGGACTTGCCCAGGGCCACCTGGTGGCTCTCCATGGCCAAGTGGGAGTTCACAACCTGGCCTTCTAGTGACCTGGTCCGGGACTCAAAACACTCAACCAGGCTGGCTCTTTGTTCACACCACCCCGCTTAGTAATTCTTTCAGTTGTAGTCCTTCATCATGAGGCCAAAAAGGAGAGGGAATGAAAAGGGGATGCTGGCAACCAGTCCTTGCCAGGAAGGGGAGGTGTTTCTTTTGGAGTAAACACAGCCACCAACCTCCTTCTTCCTAGGAACACCATGAAGCTGAGCAACAGCGTGGCTCATGTGGCCGTGCAGATCAGTCCTGATGTGAATGGGGAGCAGATTTCGCTGTTGATCACTGAAGATAGCATCTATCAGGTAAGAGAGACTTTCAGAGAATACATACCAGGTTAACTGCGTCCGTGCATTTCAGTCTTGGGAGAGTCTTGCATCTGCATTACAGTAATGCTGGTTCATGCAGAAACTTCTGCATTGGGGTCCCATCCTTATGGAAATCCCTGGCTGTTTCTAACTGCTGACGATCCCTCACCATTGCTACAGCAGGAAAACCCTTGCTTGGCAACATGGTTCTGTTGCCAGAAAGAAAGAAAGTCTATTTATTCATTTTAAGTGTTTATAACCTACCCTGCCAAACCCCAGAATCAGTCAAAGCAGTTGAAAGTCATTTAAAACAATGAGATACCTTAAGCAGACTTTGTTGTGGTTGTGTGCCTTCTAGTTGTTTCTGATCCTAAGGTCAACCTGTTATGGGGTTTTCTTGGCAAAATTTATTCCAAGCAGGCTTACCATAGCCTTCTTCTGAGGCTGAGAGGGTGTGACTCACCCAGGGTCACCCATTGGGTTTCCAGAGGAGAACAGAGATTCAATTCCAATTGGGGGTTGTGAGATTGTTTGATGGGAATATATGACCAGGTGACCACAAAAGAGCCAGAGAGGGGTGATCTGAGTGCTGGAGTCCACCCGTGGAGACCAGCGTTCAAGTCCTCTCTTGGCCATGGAAAGCCACCGGGAGACCTTGAACAAGTCCCATTCTCTTGGCTTCAGAGGAAGGCAAGGCTAAACCTCCCTTGAGTAGAACTAGCCAAGTGAACCCTATGATAGGTCTGCTTTGGGGTCACCATAAATTGGAAACGACTTGAAGGCCCACAACAAGAGCAACCCCAAAACAGGTGTAACTAGGCAAAGAAAACCTGCCCCGTGCCTCCATTAGTCTCACTGTATTCCTGGGTTTGGAACTGAAAATGCAAATCCCATCACCGTCTCTCTTGCTTTCTACCACTTTAGATTGAAATCAACAACAACGTGAAGAATGCAAAGCAAGCCTTCTGAGCAGGCTCCTGGCATTTCAGTCCGGATGGACCAACCGGAAATATGAGGAACTGGAGCTATCTGAAGATGACACCATCTTTCTCTCTTGGCTACTGACAGATCTCAGTTCCTCTCTACCCAGATAAATTTTAAAAAATGGTTTCTAGCGTCTCTGTTATTTGGCTGCTGCTTTCTGGCTGGTGTGACAAGCGTGACGAGATTTCCTTTCCGTTTTGACGTAACAGAGATCATCCCTGCAACCGTGTGAAGATAACTGGGGCATTCCTGCCTCTTAGGTGGACCCCCATCCATCTGTTTCTTTGCTGAAAAATAAAAGAGAGAAGAAGGTTAAATGTTAGGCTGAAGGAGAGCTGGAGTTGCATAGGATGCTAGGGTTGGAAGGCACCTTTGGTGGTCATCTCTTCCAGCCCTCTGCCATAAAGGAACAGACAACTCAAGCCATCCTGGACAATGACCCCCAACCTCTATTTAAAGACCTCCAAAGAAGGAGTGTCCATTATCACGCGAGGCCACCTTGTCCACTGCCAAATAGTTCTGACAGTCAAGGAGTTTCTCCTCATGTTTAGAAGAGTGGGATCTCTTTTCTTGCAACTTGAATCCATTTGTTTGTATCCTAGTCTCTGGAACAACAGACAACAAGCTTGCCCCACCTTCTCCATGGCACCCCTTCAGATATTCCAAAATGCCTCTCATGTCACCTCTCGGTCCTCTCCCCCACAAGCTAAAGATATCAATCTCCCTAAGTTGGAGGTGTTGGTGCCCTTTTAGTTCAGTGGTTGCCTTCTTTAGGAGACTGGATTGCTGTGCCAGCTCAAAACAAAGCAATGCCACGGATGTTGGCTAAACAGGTAGCTTAACAACTGGACTTGGTTTCTGTGAACCACCGAAACTACCAACCACAAGTAGTTGCCTTCTGTCCTGAAATAAGTTCACACAAGCCATGAGCCGTAATTAGATAAACCCATCATTATTTAAATGTTAGTGTCATTCGCTAGATTTTGGCATGACTGACATGAGGCGGAGTTGAGAATAATTTTTCTGGAGACATTTGGGGTCATTTGTAAAGCATGGTGTCCCTATGACTTTTGAAATGGGGGCAAGAACACACACACAGTTTCAAGGCAGTGCTCTCCCCCTAAGATTCCTCCCCCTGTAGACTGCTGAAAAGGGTCCAAAACTTGGGCAACCCAGCCAATGAGTGGTGCAGAGCTTAGTCGGTAAGGGCCAGAGGTAAGTAAGCAGAGGTTTAGGGAAGCCATGCTGGAATGGGGAGGTGTGAAGACCAGAAACTGAGAGCAGATGCCCCTTTGGCAGCCGCATACCCTCTGACGTTAGTTGAGTGCACTTGAAGTAACTGCTTTTGCACATTGAATCTGCAGCAATTGACATAAACTGCAAGGAGCAAAGTGGGAAGAAGAGAGAGGACTGGGACGTTTTAAAAAATAGCTGGAAAAGTGGGAGGGCGTTAGATTGCACAGGACTGTCCCTGCCAAAGCAGAAGCATTGCAGGGTTTGTTTGTGTCAACCATTAAAGGCATGGGAGCTTTCCACTCTGACAAGCCTATGTCTAACTGGGCAATTTTGCTAACCAGTCACTGCTTTGGGGAATCAAAAAAGATTGATTGATTGATTTGGAAAAACTGTCTTTTGCCATTATTTTAATCTTTGCAGCCAGTCTCCTTGGGTCCCATACTAGGAGAAAGGGTATAAACTAGATTAATTAAAAATTTAAAAGTGCGTTGGAGTCCTCTCTTACGTTCCACAGGCACCTTTCACACCCAGCATGGTGAGAACAGCAACAGCTGAAAATTTCCAAAGAGATTGGGGAGAAATATGGATGGTAGCAAAGAAAAAGAAAATGGATTCCTCTCTTTGTTTGTATGGCTTGGCACAGCTGAAACTTTGCTCATTGGCTTGTATGGCATTGGAAGATGGGACCCATCTGGTTCCTCGTCAGGTGATACAACGGTGCTGTTGGCACTTGAGATTTTTTAGATCTACAGAAAGTAGAAACTCCTTATTTATATTGAGCGGGAGAGATGTCAATCCTTCCATCTCTGGCCACAGCGTGTCTTTTGGCAAGAAATCTGGCAAACCCTTGGAAATTGCATCCTGTTGTAATAATCCTATATTAGGTGCTCCTCAACACCCCCTCTCTGAAAAAAAATATGAAACTTCTGGGAAGCTATTTGATGAATAAGTTTCTCCTAGGGAGTTTCCTATCTAGCATTGCAAAGGTCAGTTCCTTATACCTTTATATTTGGAGCAAAAGGCCAAAGAGCCCTTCAAAGCCCTGGAGAAGACGTACTGGGATCTCCAGGCTCCAGACGTGTCTTTGAAAATGGGTTGTGGCCAGGTGAGTGGGCAGACCTTGCGGGAAGGGGTGAATCTGTTATCTTCTTCCCCCTGAAATGCAGCACAGAGACAGGGATTCCCCTTGGGTAGCCATGGCTGCCAAAATCTGGCACAGTTCTGTTCCCCGGGGAGATTCTTCTCACTGACCCGGTTCTTGGAGTGGGGTGGAAGGGCAGGAACAACAAGAGGTCCTTGGATTGTTCAGGGCCTTTTTAAGATGGCCCCTGGGAGGGGGCAGAATGTTTATTTGAAGCCCCTTGCTTGTTCCCCAAAAGGCTGCCTTCACCAGCTTCTTCCCTTTCCCCCCTCCGTCTAAGTATCTTTGGACAACAAGGACTATCTGGAATACAGGCACCGCCTTCACCCCAGCTGGATCCGGAGTGTGCAAGTCAAAGGGCATATTCGCTTGAGAGGATTCAGACATCTCGGGAGTTGTGTTTTTCCCCTGTCTACATATGCCAGCTTGTTTGACAAGCTTAAACTGTGGCAATACCTTTATCAGATTAGCCCAAAGGTGCAAAATTAATTGCTGCTGGCTTCCACAGGTCTCTGCCATCTTTGTTGGGTGCAGGTGGTTAAAAGGCAAAAACATTCAGGTGACTTAAAAAAAAATAGTGTTGGAGTCACAGGTTTGCATCTGATTTCCAGAAGTGGATGGAGTGCGGGCAGTCTGCACAGAGAACAAGGTTTGGTCACCGGGCCCCCTCTGGCCAGGAGGTGACTGGGAACAATAGGGAAAGCAAAGCCATAAGAATTCCCTTCTTCCTTTGCAGACACAAAGTACCTCCTTTGGAGATTTTGGTTTGTCTCATAGAGGTTACTGGGGTGTAGCTATGGATGTGTGTTTACAAAATGGGGGCAGCTAAAAATTCTGTTCCTCCCCCAACCATGAAATTTTCCTTCAATCCCAAAATGGCTAGCATTGCAAGAACTGAAAAATTTACTTAATACATTTGGCCCTTCACATTTGTAGGGATTAAGGGCTCGCTGTGAAAATGGAAAAATTACTAACATCTATAGCCTCCCCAAACTATAGTTAACACACGCGCGCGCGCACACACACACACACACATGCACAAAAGGAGAGGGGAATGGATTCAACCCACTGCAAATTTATGTTTGTACAGCGCACAGCACATTTGAATTTGTGGTGGGAAGCATACCAGCCGCTTGGTTCTCTTTTGGGGCAGCGGGGTTCCTTCACAAGGGAGAAGTGGGTGTTTCCACTGCAACCCTACACCGTTTTCAATAGGGTCTTACAAGCCTTGCCTCGTGTTCATCGCCTTCCTTGGTCTCTTGCAGTCTCACAAGGTTTGCAGGGAGACTGCGAATGCAAGGCAAGACCTATCAAAAATGGTGTGGGCAAATAATCTGCAAATAGTCAAATCTGCAAAGGTTAAACCCACGGATACGGAGGGTCAACTGAATTTAGAAATATAGGTTTGGCTATTCCAAGAAAAGAGGCAGGCAAAGGGACTGAGGGATTATGAACTCCACACTCTCTTCAAGGCGAGGAAGTTGGAGACTGAAGTTTGTTCATCATCCTATATAATCTGGCTGTTTCATTTCTCTGAGAGTCAGATCATGAGAATTACGGGCAAGAACATCCTGTACACTTTGGCTTGGCTTTTAAGGTCTGAAGGAGAGCTCGTTCCCTCAGTGACCCCACCTTCACGGGCACGTTCGGGGAGCGGATGAGAGAGCACCTTCTTCGTGGTGGCTCCCAGGTTGCAGAACTTTCTTCCCCTGAGAAGCTGGATCGGCCCTGCCGTTGTTGTCCTTGTGCTGCCAGGCAAAGATCTTTTGATTCACGAATGCTTTGGCAAGCCAGCTTGGTGTTGAGGAAGGGGCTTTCTTAAAGGGAGACCCCTGGACTGCTTTTTAAGTCAGTTGTTCTTTTAACACAATGATGCGTATACCCTGCTACATGTATGTTATCTGCTGTGTGTGTTGAATCTTTTACAAAGCTACTTTGTAAAAAGCAGCTTCTTTTAATAACAACACTCTCTTCCATGTGGCTCTTCCATCGTGCTTTAGACTAAACCACCGAACACCCCTGAACAGTAACACAGAAGACGTCTTGGTAAGGAGGAGCCTTCGGTTTGCCATCCTGTTTCTTGTTACCAAAACCTGTGCAGGAAAGGAGTGGTTGGGGATTAGTAATACAGGAGACATCTGTGCCCTTTGGACTTACTCTGAGCTGTGCTGCCGTCACCTTCGCAACATCCCTGGAGGGCGGGTCATGGAATCATAGATCTTAGAGTTGGAGGGGACCCCAAGGGCCATCCAGTCCAACCCCCTGCCGTTGCATTGCCACGCATCTGCGGCACCCCTGAAAGACGCACATCCAAACTCTGTTTACAGACCTACACAGAAGGAGAAACTGCCGTCTGTTCCACGGTCAAACAGCTGAGTGGAGGGCTTTCCCATTTTTCAGGTGGGCGACTAAGAGAGAAGGGGTGGGTTCACTTTTCACTTAATTGACTCAGCGGGAGGAGAGGAACGGAGAGGAGGGGCAGATGCTTGCCGTTCCTAAACGCAGCACATAAATTCCGGGGTTTCTCTCCTTAAAAGAGCGGTCGGCGCCTTCTTCCTCATGAAGAACTTTTGCCTCTGGTTGGCCGGATGCAAACCTTTGCCCGCGCTACGATGTGGCTGGGCAGCGTGTTTCTGAGTTTTCATCTGTGAAGTGTCGGAACCTGAAGCCCCTGCTCAAAACCTGCCTGTCCAGTGAAGCGTTGGCACGGCCCTTGTGTGTTCTGCCATCTTCTCAAACAAATTCAGGGGCGTTGTTGATGCCTTGCCGTTGGCGGCAACCCACTGGGGTAGCGGGGAATGCCAGCTTTCCATTGGGGTGGCGGGCGTTTCATCTTTCTCCGTTGAATTTCCGGTTTTTATATGTGTGTGTATGGGCGTGTATTTCTCTGTGTTACAGGATACGTCCCCAAGTGCCCCACCGGAGTACAATGATGTCACAAGCACAAAGGTAAATTACAACCATCACCTTCTTTATTTGCATATTATAAATCAATTTAATTATGGGCAGGGCACCTGGTAATTATTAATATGGGCCATTAGGCAATGGTTTTAGAATAGCAAGTGCTCTGCTGAAAATAGGAATGGGTGAACTGTGCCCCATGGGCCCCTGAGACTGTTTGGGGCGAGGGAGTGCACCATAGATTTTTTTTCTTGGGAGGGGGCAATGAAAAGGTAAAATAGTAAGGTAAAATCAATCAACCAAGCAATAAAAACCAGTTAATAAGTCTAGAAATGAAGTAATCTCTGGCTGTTTTTGACTGCTGTCAATCTCTGACTGTTGCTACCTCAGGCAGATGCGGAAAAGCCCTTTCTTTTCACCGCAGTCCTGGGAAAAGGGAAGCAGTTTATTCTATTTGTTCATTTTAAATATTTATAACCCACCCTATCCCACCCCAAAATCAATCAAAACAGTTGAAAGGCATTTAAAACAATGAAACGATTCAAGCAGATTTAGTTGCAGCTGTGTGCCTTCAGGTCGTTTCTGACTTAACAGCAACCCTAATGCAAAAAAATGCAAAGAAAACCTACTCTGTGCCTCCATTAGTCTCACTGTATGCCTGTGTTTAGAAATGAAAATGCAACATCCCTCCTGCCTTCCACCACTTTAGATGTAAATCAGCAACAATGTGATGAATGCAAAGCAAGGCGTCTGACCTGGCTCCTGGCATGTCAGCCCAGACCGACCGACCGGAAATAGGACCAGCTGGAACAATCTGAAGATAGGGCTTCGTTCTCTCTTGACTAGTGGTGGATCTCAGTTCTTTTCTGCTCAAACACACTAATAAAAGGGCTTCTAGCATCTCAGTGGCTTGGCTGCTACTTTCTGGCTGATGTGGCAAGTGTGATGAGCTTTCCTTCCCCTTTTGATGTGACAGAGGTCATCCCAGCAGCCACGTGAAGATCACTGGGGCATCCCTGCCTCTTAGGTTGCTCCCCATCCATCTGTTTCTTTGATGAAAAAAAGAGGGAGAGAGAGAGAAGAAGATTAAAAGTTAGAGTGAAGGAGAGCTATTGTTGCATAGGATGCTAGGGTTGGAAGGGACCTTCTGTGGTCATCTCAACCAGCAGTCGGTAAGTTGTCTTCAGCCAGGAACAAGAGATTTCTGGTGTCAACAAACAGTTCAGGGTCAAAAAAAGGCAGGAAGGCAGGAAGGCAGGAAGGAAGGAAGGGGGCTATAAATCAGATTTGGGATTCTAGGGTGTTGCAGTAGGCCAGTTGTTGAACAGTCCAGGGCTTGTAAATCGTCTAGGCTGCACTTTCATAAGCTGAGCTGAGCTCTCGAGAAAAAGACTGAAGAAATTCTCAGCTACATCCGCTGTGACTCCTCCATTGATATGTCCAGTTGTCTCCCCATGGAGACAACTCTCAGAGGAGGCCATGACCTTCAGAGTGTTTCCATCTGGTCCTCATTCAGCCCTTGCTTCTATTCCAGATTTCTCGGGTGCATCAGCCAATGTGGCTGAAATATACATGGGTGGATTACATTCTGGGGTTGCGCTTAGGAAAAAGGACTGAGCTCACAGATGCAGCATAGTTTTGGCGCCTAAAATATTGGTCATGTGTATTAAACGTGCATAACAATCAGACATATTTTACCTGTTGCATTTTTAATTCACTGGTTGGCAACCTTAACAGAGAATTATTTTTAAAAGCAGGAAACTGGTTTGTATGGAGGAAAACCTGTTGTCATAAGCCCGTGAGGAATTGGCACAACATGGGGTGTGTGTGTGTGTGGGCTGGATGGAGTCAAAAGCTTGGGGGAAAATTATGAGGTTATGAAGAAGTAGTTGTGAAGAAGAGTTCTGTGGGTACTACGGACTGCCCAAAAGACAGATAGGTTCAAGAAAAAGCCAAGCTGGAACTCCCCCTAGAGACCAAAATGATGGAACAGAGGCTATCATATTTTGGACTGGAAACTGAAATTGGGAAAACTGCTTCCAGACAAGACAGAGGTGCTTACTATTAAGGGTCCTAATCTGGGGTTGGAGGTGTGTCAACCAGTTCTGGAGGGCATCACCTTCCCTTGAAAGACTGTGGGCCTTTCTACATTACACTCTTGTAGTGCTATCATTCCACTTTCAACATCCTGTGGAATTCCGGGGTTTGTAGTTTCCTAAGTAGTTTGTAGTTTCCTCAGCTTGGGGTTTGCAGTTTCCTGAGGCCAAAGAGCTCTCTGGCTGAGAATTCTAAATGCCGCTCCCTAAACTGCAAACCGCAGGATCCCATAGGATGCTGAAAGTGGAATAATAGCGCTATAACAGTGTAGGGTGGAAAGGCCCTGTGTTCGGGTCTTGAAAATACTCCTGGATCCATCTTTCCCAGTGTCAGCTCAGATAGATGTGACAGTCTGGAGTGCTTATTATCAGCTTTGGCTGATATGCCAACTGCGTCCCTTCGTATAATTAGAAGATCTAAAAGTAGTAGTGCAGACACTGGTAACCTCAAGGTTGGACTTTTGCAATGCACTGGACTTTGGGCAACTTTTGCACTAAATTTGGAAACTCCAGTTGGTTGAAGATACGGCAATCGGAGTGGTTAAAGGCACTCAGGAGTGAGCATATCACACTGATATTAAAATTACCAGCTGACAATTAGTTTCCAGGCAAAGTACAAAGTGTTGGTTATTACTTTTGAAACCCTACATGATTGGGGTCCAAGTTACCTACAGGATTGCCTCATCCCATACAATCCGCCCCGGACAGCAAAATATGCTATCTAAACATGCCTTCTCTTCCGGCAGGCCTGCCCAGTCAATTTTAAACTGTGAATTTTAAATTGGCATATTCTTAAGTTTATGTAGATAGGATGTTAATGTGCAATGGCTGTGGTTTAATCTAGAATTATGCATTTAAATGGCTTTGTGAGTTTTTAATTATATACTATACTTTAACATATGTTTTACCACGCCTTGAGCCTTGGAAGGAGGTGAATAAGAAATCAAATATGGTTGTTGTTATGGTGGTTATTAGCTCACTAGAAAAGAAGATATAGGCCCTTTTCACATGTGTGTGTGGGGGGAAACGGGCGAAAACACCCAAAAACGGAGCTTACCTCCAGCCGGATAAGTCCGTCGCCACGTGGAGCAGCGCGAGCTCGCTGCTCCACAGTCCTCCGGCGTCCCAAATGGCGGCTTCCGGTTGATGGAGGCTCTCCACCAACCGGAGAAGCTCGCCAGCCGGAAGCCGGCCCCCGGCAGATCTGCAGGCACGCACTTGCGCGCGTCTGCAAATCCACTTCGGAGCCGGGCAACAGAGCGGAGCGGGGCTGCGCGCTCCGTGCTTTTTAAAAACCTTGAAAAAGAGGTTTTTAAAAAACATACAGCGCGGCTAGTTCGGGCCGCTCCTGAGTGGATTCTGGTGTGGAACTACAAAAAGTGGTCCACGCCAGTCCACTCTATGGTGTAGAAGACCTCCGTGAGAGGTCGCTCTGCACCATTTCAGAAGCCCGGTATGGAAATGGCCATAATTCCTGATAAAACGGAAGATAGTAAGAAAGGAGGACGACTGCATTACAGGGGAACAGACTCGGTCAAAAAAGCCATGGCTCTCAAGTTTGTGACTTGTCATGTAACCAGGGAACAAGCGGGACCTGCTGAAATCCCCTCTTCCATGCAACCATGAAAGGGAAAGGAGCCCTCTCCGCTTCTCAGCCTGGCAACGCTATTTGGGGCCTAATCAGTTTTGTACAAATCAGCATGTGTGCATGGTTTTAAATCATTGCAAACTCTTTTAATGGGCTTAAAACAGTCTCTTGTGATCGGGGACCCTCTCACCCAGTGATGTAGACCGGAGTCGATCGACTGGGACTCAAGTCAGACTTAGGTCACTTTGGTGGCTCAACTCGGACTTGACTCGGCAAAAAATACACACTGACTCGACTCGATTTGAGACTTGCGTATTTTTAGTGACTGACTTGCTGCCCTTGGTTCAGCAACATCACGCATTCATCCAGGAACCTGACAACGTACTGGTCCCGTGACGATCCGTCTCAAGCCCAAAGTGGGGACATGTTTCCCAGAGGGAGCAGCAAATGGGGGAGGCAACGGGCTTGAGGTAGGGTTGGGGTCTGCTCAGCAGCCCCTCTCTGCCAGATATAGGAGGAGCTTTCTAAAACTTTTCCTAAGAGCAGAAGGCAAGGCTCATGCCCAGAGTGCAGGGTGTGTTTCTCGGAGGGGAACGGAAAATGTGTTAGGCAACAGGGCTGGGAAGGAAGGATCCTTCCTCCTAAAGCTCTTGAAGCTTCAGTAATGGGGAATAAGAAAGGTCCTATTCCACACTCCTGAAAAACCCTCCAGCTTTGCAAATGGGAAGCAAGAAGGATCCTATCCCTGTTTCTGAAGCCGAAGATGGTAAAATCACAAAAGTAGAGGGCCAACTCTACTTAAATTGTTAAAACTGACATTATTCAGCTGTGTTCAGAAATTCTGGAATACAGGTTGGGGTATAAAGTTGGCTCCCAGACTTGAGACTTGACTTGAAAGTATCTTGCAAGGACTTGAGACACGACTTGAGACTTGGAGAAAAAGACTTAAATACATCACTCTCTCACCCTACACGCTTATAACACCATGATGCCATTTTAACAGCTACGTTGGCATCTTGTAGAATTGTGGGATCTGTAGTTTAGGGAGGGATATTAAGACTTCTCAGCCAGAGAGCTCTTGTCCCCCGTAAACTACACACTCCAAGATACTCCAGGAAGTTGCCATGGCAATTAAAGTGGAATCACTACATTAAGTGTAGAAGGAATGTAAGAATAATTATTGTTAGAAAATAGTATTTTTATAAATAATAAGAGTTAAGCAAATAATTAGAAAATATACATAAAGGAAACCTTTCTTGAAGTTTGAAATTGTGTTTTGATCTACCCCATCTAGATAATAAGTTAAAATGACTTGGAATGGAACATGATGTATTATAATCCTTTTTCCTTTCATGTGGTTTTCTCGTCTTATTGTGATAAAGAATTTTGTACTTTTTTATATTATACAAATAGAAAAGGACAGGTATTTGAGTGGGTGGATAAAGGGGTATTTTTATAGTGTAAAATGTAAAAAGTTTGTTCTTGTACTACAACAACAACAACAACAATAATAATAAAGCGGAATCACTACACAGTGATTGTGTAATGTGAAAGGGTCACAGTTTCATAAAATTTTGCCTATTTAATATGTTTCAGCTTTAAAGCTTTTTTAAAAAAACTGCTTTAAATTGTTTCTCGTTGATGGAATTGATCTTCCTGAGCAGCACCCTGGAGTCTTCAGATACAGCGTGGATGTAAACATGGTGACCAAAAAGGAAAAATAGCCCTGGTGTTGGTGAGACCCGCCCGCGGCCGTGCGGCACCCATCCTCTTCCGGGGCACAGTTCCCCCAGCGCCCGGAGCCAGACGGCAGAACTCCAGCGCAGGCTCAGTGCCAGGGCAAGGTCACCGGTTCGGCAGCCACGAGCCAGTTGTTTGGAGCGGAAGACATCAGGGTGTGCCCAGGAATTTCTGCACGCTGGTCTTGATAATCAGTGACCACGACAGATAAAGCTTCATCTCGGTGCAAAGCATTGGCACGTGGATTCTTACTTCTGCAGCAAGAGGACGAGAAGGGAAGAGATGCCTTCCCAGGGCAGCCTTGCTTCCCTGGAACTTGCCCTGTGTGCCGTTGGAGGTTTTGTCGTCCTTTGGACCCTTCTGAAAGCCGCCCGGGGTCTGGGACGCCTGGTGAGGATTCACCTGCTCTCTGAGGTGCGGAAAGGTGTGGATTTCTCCCACTACGGCTCCTGGGCAGGTGAGTGCCGTCGCGCTGCTCTGGAGGCTCGCGGAGTCAGGAGAGTCCCAGGCCTTGGAATTTGGGGGCCAGAACCTGAACTCACGGGTTTTGGTGTCAGGGGAGGTGGGTCGTAGTGATGTTCCAAGGGGAAGCCCCCCGGGGAAATCTTTAAGCAGGAGACCCTCACCATCCACCACAGTTGCACAAAGTATGCCATTAGTACAAACCTTCCCTTCTTTACAAAATTGAAATCACCAAAATACAAAGAAAGAATAAGCCATGCCAGAAATGAAAGGGAATAAATCAGGGGTGTGAAACGTAAAAACCAAGATACTCTCAGACAGAGACCCGCACATGAAACTAAAACCTAAAACCTACATTGGGTTTATCCCAGTGACAGATCTTTCCAGACGTTGCATGACTGGTGACTGTTAAACATCACTATCATCATTCTGTTAATTAATAAAAGGATACCAGGTTTTATAGGAGGATTAGACTTATTATTTCTATATTGGAGAATATAGAAATAACCAGAAAGTTCCTTTTCCTCATCAGAAGGACATGTGTGAAATGAGGCGGCAACACTGAGTCTTTGCCTTGCGTGGATGTTTTGTAGTAATAGATTTCTCATAGTTTTTCAGAATGATAGTGCAGCATCGGAGGGGTATAAATGGAAATTGACGTCTGGCCGTCGTTTTAAACTATCTTGTTTCCGCTTTTTAAGGATATGTTCAGTCTGTACAAACTCTCTTTTATTGTGTTAAATTCCTCAAGCTGGTGTTATGGTGTAGTGCCCGAATGTCTTTTCATAAAGGGCAAGATATAAATATTAAAATAGATATATGAATAAATTCTGCATTAAATACAGCAACTGCAACATAAAGTCCTCTGCTGGTAACGCCTCTTCTCACACCTGTGCTCCAAGTCCAGATTGCTTTTCTACATGTTTTTCTACATGTTCCAGGAAATTTTCCTGGAAGCCCCATAACATCTCTCTCTCTCTCTCTCTGTGCATTTAATTTTGAATCCTGGGGCTGAATTTTATAACCTCCTTCTCAAAATTTCCACCCCGTTCGGCATTTTTGTACAACAGGTTTTCTGAAAGGTAGTGTGGGTGGCTGAATACGCAAAGCCGACAATTACCGAGTCCTTGTGACGCAATCAATTTTTGTGTTGGATTCCGAACGTTACCCGAAGCTTTTTCCTTTCTCCTGCATGCAGAAGTAATGTCAGTTAGGAAGCAATGCAGTTTCCAGTCAAGCTTCTGCGCTGGGCTACCTCAGTACCAAGTTCCAAAGCTTCAGTTAGTTCAAAACAAGGCAGCCAGATTGGTTTTGTGAGGTGTCTCACGAACTGTTCTCTGCAGAGTTACGTGTGGTTTTTCTACAACACCCACACTTCTCCCTTAAAATATGGTCTCTGTGCAGGAAACTGTGTATCTTGTGTAGAAAACAATGTCTAATTTTGAAAAAAAAAAGTGCAAAATAAATCAGTTTTTTTGGTGTTTTCGTATGCTTTTTAGGCCATATTAATTGCCTGAGGCATTTTGCAAAATGCAAATCATCTCCCAGGACTGTGCAGAAATCTTCCTTTTCTCCCTCTACAGAGAGGAGACCATTTGTCGTTGCGTGCGAAGATGAGGAAGGCCAAGGTTAGCTTTCCTAGTGGTGAGATCTTGGGCCTTGCTCATCCGCTGTGTCTTCTCTTCTCTCGGCAGTGGTGACTGGCGCTACGTCCGGCATTGGAAAATGCTACGCCCACGAGGTGAGCGAACTCTGCAAGGCTCCCACCCGCTTTGCACCGACGGAGACGGTTCATATTTTACAAGGAGGAAGAAAAGAACTAGCGGGCCCGCTGTCTCCGGTCACATTCCAGTTTTTCCTTTCCATGTCTCTACTGGGGAGCAGAACCCATGGCAAAAACGGCAACGAGTCATGGATCTTATTTAATTGATGGGGTCCTTTTATTTTCACATTTTTGTGGGTTTTACCTTCCCATATGAACCCGCCTGGCTGCTAAGATTTTCAGGAGAAGACTTTCTCTACTTTTCTTGTGATTTTCATTTTGATGGCCAACCTTATAGATTTATGCTGTCTAACATGCTCGGGGAGCTGTTGCAACAGTCTCATCTGTTTCCCTCTTTTCTCTTTCTTTTGCTCTTCATGAGCATTCAGTAACGGATTCTGGAGGTGGCTGCTGTTTCACTTACCTGTTGTAGGTAGGTGCGGACAGCTACAGCCAGAGCACAATCCCATTTTTTTCCCCAGGTCAAGCATTATCACTGATAATGCCATTGTGATGTGTCCCCACCAAAAGTCTGTGCCTCTTTAGGTCTCCTTCACCATTCTCCCAGTGTCAATGCTGCTAAAAAGACTTCCAGCTAGATAGAGAATGGGAAGAAAGGGGGTGAAGCATGCATAAAGAGATTTTGTAAAAATGAGCTCCCTTTTTAAAGTACAATATGCCTATATATATGTGTGTGTCTGTATGTGTGTGTGTGTGTGTGTGTGTGTTTTTTTTACACTGAGCCTTCTAGATTCCTCAACGCTTTCTCTTTTCCCTCCTTGCCTTCTCAGCTTGCCAAAAGAGGTCTCGATGTGGTCCTCATCAGCCGCTCCATGGCAAAACTGAAGCAGGCGGCTACTGAAATTGGTGAGCAGGGAGCCATGCCCGGGCGAGCCCAGGATGGGTGATGCCCATTCTCAGAAATAAGGGTCTTTCTCAGTGTCAATTTACCGATTTAATATATCCCCATATAGCCCAACACGACACCCAAGGAGGCTCATGACATAGATTAAAAAGAAAGACAGCTGAAAATGAGTGGTTACAATTTAAAGAAAAAAAACCATTTAAAAACAACAAAAGTTAATAAAAACTGCACTGATCCCAAATGTTTCAAAGCATAAAAGTGAGAATAAAAGTGCAGCAAACACGCACGTGTTGAAAGATCTTTCTGCGTGCCCCTGTTAAAAACCAAAAAGGCTGTCTGAACAAAGAGGTCTTTGCCTGATGGCGGGAAGAGAGGGGCCAGCCTCGCCTCCTCTTGTGGGAGGGAGTTCCACAGCCTCTCTCTGGTGCCCCTGCCAGATGGGGTGGTGGAAGAACGTGTGCTGGCTTTGAGGTTGTTCCCCTCTACCTGGGTGCAGAAACAGCCACTTTCCATAAGGCCGGCTGCGTGGTCTGGGAGGTAACTGAGGCTCGCCCCTCTCTCTCGGTTTCCCAGAGGAACGGTACGGCCGAAGCACCAAGGTGGTCCAGGCGGATTTCACCAGGGGCTCCGAAATCTACGAGCCCATCCGGTCTGCTCTGCAGGGTTTGGAGATTGGCGTTCTGGGTGAGTCTCAGCCTCCTCTCTCTTCTTACTGTTGAGTATTGCAGAGACATCAGGAGATCCAGAAAGTGATGGGGAAAGAAGAGGAAGCAAGATGCCCGGCTACCTTCCACATGGGCCCACGAGGGACCTGGAACGATGTGCCAGTCTAGTTACGGCTGGATTCCACAGTTGTCCAGTGGGCGCCGTACAGGGTTGGCAGGTCAGGGCTATCCCAGTTTTGGATACCTTGGGACCAATACCTGGGACCGAGGGATGGTCCCCTTGTGACGACACAGGGGACATGAGAAGGTGATGCTCCAAGGGGGTGGTCCCTGCTTGACCCCACAGTTCTCAGGCTAGGCCCTGAGACCTGGCAACTCTGATCATCGCAGCCTTGAGCCTCAACCGCCGTGCATCAGTTGATGAGCTTGGTTGATTCGGAGTGGTGAAGGAGAGGTGGCAAATTAATGTCAAAACCCCCTCCTGTTCTTGGTCAATATAACACCCTGCCTTTTGGTCTTTCCACAGTGAACAATGTTGGCATGAGCCACACGAAGCCAAGTTTGTTCCTGCAGACCCCAGAGGTTGACAAGGTGACTTCCAGCTTTCCCAGATTGGTGGCTGGGACAGGTGTCCCCACATGCCAGATACATACGTCACACACATTGGGTGCCTCCACGTCATTTCTGACTTATGGAAGTCCTCCTGAAGGTCCCAAGCCCAACATTCGAACTATGACCCCATGGTGGATCTCCTCTTCCAGCAGACTCTGACCTCTGAAGACCCTCTCCTTGGGTTTTCTTGGCACAATTTATTCTATAGGGATTTACTATTGCCTTTCTCTGAGAGAAAGGCTGAGAGAGAGTATGTGACTTGCTGAAGGTCATCCACCAGACTTCCATGATGGTGTGAGATTGGAATCTTGTCCCATGGAGTCTTAGTCCACGCTTCAAACATCTGCACTATGCTTGTTCTTGCAGAGTTCCTGGCACGATTTCCTAAGGAGACATTTGCCACCATTGCATTCCCCTGGGGTTGAGAGACAGTGACTTGACAGTGTGTTTTCAGGTCTGAGTGGGGATTCGAACCCTGGTCTCCAGAATAGCACAAAAGCCACCCTACCCCATGGCCTGTCATCATCACATACATATCCACATTTTATCTTACTTCTTCTGGTGATTGAAACAATGTTTTAAAAAACAAAAGTCCATAACGTTGTGCCACCAACCTGAATCAACAGCATGTTCTCTTCTTTTTTCCCTTTTAGTATATAAGCGACATAGTGAATTGCAACGTGCTTTCAGCTGTGAAGGTGGGTTCAGTGGGATCCACGAGATGCATGAGCCGGACGGGGCATTCGACCTCCTTTGAGTGTGGCGCCCATTTTGCGGAAAGGGGAAGGGAGGGAGAGAAGTACCTGGCTGTAGTTTGCTTCTGTGCATAGCAGCTTCTGCATTTAACACCACAACCTCTAGAGGGTGTTGTGGAGTCAATTGGTTCAATATTTTTTGTGTTTTGTGGTGGTGAGGTATGGTCCCCCAAGATGTCTTAGGGGGTCTTATGTAACCCCCTTTGGCTCCCTCAGTTGTAGGGACTGTACTGCATTGCATTGAAATTAATGCTCTAATTGGATGAGTTGTTCGATTTATATATATATATATATATATTTCATTGAGTGCCTTTTTTAAACTTTAAAAACTTATGCTGCTTTTTTTTGCAGCATCATGTTGTGGTTTCTGAGTGTTCAGATATCTTAGCTGTTTTAACCTGTGCTGTAAACTGCTTTGGCTCACATTTTGGGACAAAGGTGAGATAGAAATCATATCAAGTTTCTGCACACACACACACACACACACACACACAATCCATGCACATTTCTGTGTTGAATAATTTCCCCCATGTTGAGAATACTGGATGAAAATGCTCCAAAATTTCTGCCACTGTGTTATTTCTTCTTGGCCAACTGTCCCAAATTTCGTGCAGGAAACAAATATGAGCGAATATTCTGTCTGTGAATATTCTGTGAATATCCTGCTTTGCAGACTGTAAATGGAAGGCACTTGGGCCTCATCTCCTGCCATTTACTCCGTTTCCTTTTCCTTTCTCTTTTCAGATGACGCAAATCATCCTTCCTCAGATGGTGGCCAGGTAGGTGACAAGGAGGGTCGTGCATCTCTGAGGACCCCTCCGCACCTGTCTTCAGGAATGTGAATCTTGCAGCCTTCTGGCTGTTGTAGGACTGCAACACCCATCAGTCTTAGCCACCGTGGCCAGTGGTGAGGAACACTAGGCACTACAGTCCAACAAAATCAGGAGGGCCCCAGGATTTTGAAGGGTCCGCAACATCTTGTGGTTTCTGAGTGTTTAGATATCTTTCATCACTTGGGGGAGCCCTTCTCCCAAAAAGTGCTAAATGTACTACTTGTGTGTGAGAGAGATAGTGTGTAATTTCATATGGTTGTCTTAGGCAAGGAAGACTGAGAGGTGGTTTTGCCAGTGGCAGCCCCCGAAGAACCTTTTGGACAGTCCAGATTTGGACATTTATGGCTTGGTAGGAATTGACCATCTAACTCTCCACCATGGCTCTCTTTGTAGGAAGAAAGGGATTGTCATCAACATCTCTTCTGCAAATGGCCGGAGACCCTTTCCATTGTATTCGATGTACAGCTCAACCAAGGTGAGGGAATCTAAATCCAGAGAGCCAAACTACATGTTACACCTGCTGGGTGAAAAACAGCCTGCCTCGACTTTCTTTGGAAGTCATCCTCCCAAAAGCTCCAGCTGGTGCCGGGAGAGCTCCCTGCTGGATTTAGCAACCGTTGCCTCTATTCACCAGTTCCTAGATTGCACTTCCCTCTTTAGAAATGACATGTTTATGGTAACTTCCTGATTGTTTTTCCACCCCCATTCTCTTCCTGTACCATGTATCCTCAACAAGACAGACCTGTGTTAATTATGCACAAGTATTTGAGAATAAAAGTACTTTTATATGCCTTAGAAAGAAGACTAAATTTCTTTGGGCAGGCGTGGGACTGGTTGTACTTCAGCTTCTGCCTAGCACATTGATTGTTCTGCTTGAGAGATCTGCAACTATCTCTTACATTTCCCAGCACCTCAGAGCAGCTGTTGTAAATCCAAGTGTGGATTCACCACTCCTATGGCATCACCATGGAAACCAGTGGAGGGGGAATGCCGCCTTGAAGGCCCATGGATCTATTAAAACATTGTGTCGTGTTTTCATGCTTCTCTTTCAGGTCTTTGTTGATTTCTTCTCACAAGGGTTAGACATGGAATACAGGTCCAAAGGCATCATCGTGCAGGTACCTTGAGTTGCCCTTTCACATCCTCGGGTATCAACAGCCTTCAGCAGCAAGGTCTGGTCAAATTTTCTTGGTCAAATTGGAGTTTCCTTGGGAAGAAGAGATTCTCCCTGTCAGAGTCTGGGAAATGTGAGGTCTGAGGTCGGGGCCTAGACTGCTGCAGAGAACAGACATTCCTCCACGGTATTCTCCCTGTATTCAAATGTACTGAAGAGTTATGTGGGAATAATTCTGCACAGAAAAACACATTCTGCACTCCTCCTCCTGTTCTTTTTCTTCTTCTCTTCTTCCTCCTCCTCTCCCTCCTCTTCTTTCTCATCTTCTCTTCCTTCTCCATCCTGTTCTCTTCTTCTTTCTCTTCGTCTTCCTCCTTTCTTCTTTTTTTCTCCTCCTCTCCATTCTCGTCTTCTTTCTCTTCTTTTTTTCTCCTCCTCCTCCTCCTCCTCCTCTTCTCTTCTTCCTTCTCCCCTTCCTCCTCTTCTCTTCTTTTTTCCCTCCTCCCCCTTTCTCTTCTCCTTTCTCTTTTCTTCCTCCTCTTCCTCCCCTTCCTCCTCTTCTTTCTCACCTTCTCTTCCTTCTCCACCACTTTCTCTTCTACTTTTTCTTCATCTTCCTCCTCCTCCTCTTTCTCTTCTTCTCTTCTTTCTCCCTCTCCTCTTCTTCTTCTTCTTCTTCTCTTTCTTCTCCACCCTTTTCTTTTCTCTTTTCACTTCTTTTCTTCCTCCTCTTCCTCCCCTTCCTCCCCTTTCTTTGCTTCTTCTCTTCTTTCTCCCTCTCCTCTTCTTCCTCATCTTGTTCTTCTCTTCTTCCTCCTCCCCTTTTTCTTCTTCTTTCTCATCTTCTCTTCATCCTCCTCCTCTTCTTTCTCTTCTTCTTCTTTTCTTCTCTTCCTCCTCCTTCTCCTCTTCTTTCTCCCTCTCCTCTTCCTCCTCCTCTTCTTCTTCTCTTCCTTCTCCACCCCTTTCTCTTCTCCTTTCTCTTCTCTTCCTCCTCCTCCTCCTCCTCCTCCTCCTCCTCCTCCTCCTCCTCTTTTTTCTCTTCTTCTCTTTTTTCCTCCTCTTTTTCTTCCTGTTCTTCCCTTCTTCTCTTTCTCCTCCTCCTCCGGCAAGCTCCGAGAACTGGCAGTCTCTATGAAGTCTTTGGCTTGTCCATCCATCCTCGGATCAGTTCTTGGCACTCTGCCTTCTGCCTTTCCCTCTTCAGCAAAGCAGTACTTTTGGCTTGATCTTCCTTAGGGTTTAGTTTCCACTTTCTCATCTCAGAACCTCTCAGGTAGCGACCAAACACACCCTGCCGTCCAGGTGTTGGATGAGGAAATGGCTGTGTGCCTCTTCCTGATACCTTCTGCAGTTTACTGACACCATTGTGGCCGACAGGTTCCGATGCTCGGAGGCCTCACCCAGATGCCCTTTCCTTTTGCAGAGCATCCTGCCTATGTTTGTTGACACCAATATGGTCAAAAATATGATCCTGCAATTTATGAAGGAGTCGCCAGAGGCATACGCACGCCAGGCCTTGAACACCGTGGGGCTCACCAACAGAACCGCTGGCTGCTTCAAGCATAGCTTGCAGGTGAGCCGAGAGCACAAGCTGAGGAAGGCATGGCTGCACACAACTCTTGAAATCTCTTGGTCATCTCCCAAAATCCTCCCAAGTCTTGAAAAGCTTGGTTGAGATTTTAGGGTGATTTTCCGCCCGAAGACCACACCAACACACCCCCAAAATATCCACAAATGTGGTGGTTTGCCTTCCCCCACCCAACAGAACTCCTCTTTCCTCCCCCCAAGTCTCTGTTTTTGGCCAAAATTTGGCTGAAAATGGCTACTGGAAGTGACATGATGTCAGCTTTGGTTCCCCTGGAGATGCCAGCATGGCCCTTGTGGGGGTATGGAGGCAGAAATTGGCCTCCGCCCCCACATAATTACCCACACCTGGTCTGGAGGATCTCAAAGTAAGCTTGCAGATGGTGAAAGTACTGTCTTGTTTATTTTGCAGATTATACTTTTTAAGGAATCGAGATAGATTGATGAATTGTGCAGCCATGTCTCCATAACCACATCTTCTGTGCTGCCCTCCCCAAAATCCACCTTCTAAGCAACACAGACACCCCACTTTGTTTACACGTATGTCTTCAGAATATGTGAATAAATTCATATATGTTCTGATCAGACATGCCTGTCAGGGATCTTGTAACTTTGACAGGTAGTGTATCTGGCAAATTAGACTCAAAAACTCACACAGAACTCTCTACAAGATGAACTTTATTGAACATAACGGCAACCAAGAAACACACATTCTGATGTTCACCTTCCCTCAATCAGCAACAAGTTGTGAAATCTTTCTACTTCTAACATGTGAAAGCAAGCCATAACTTTGCAGAGTTACCCACCTGGGAATAAAGGGAATTTTGGAGTGTGTGTTTGGAGCAGGAGGGGGGAACTTTTCCAAAATTATTTTATTCAACTCCTTCTTCTCCTTGACTTCTCTTTCAGTATTTCTTTTTTGATCTGATGTTTCCGCTCTGGTTTCAATCCACGTCTCTTGGATATTGTTTGTATCGGTACGTAACAAAGAAGATATTTGAATAAGACTTGCTTTTCTGAGGATTCTTGCAGAAGCCTCCCCTCAAAGGAGCAGGACTGTGACTGGAACTGTAGGACTGCAAGTTTTAAACCTGATCCTAAATCCTGTGTTATGAAGAGATGTTTATGACCTTCATTGCTTGTTATGGGAAGAAGGAAATATATTGAGAGGTTATGGTATCTATTGCTGTAGTTCTCTGGGGCTCTTTTAAATATACAGTTTTGCATTTCTGTTGTCCTAGACTATTTTCTGGACATTCCCAGCACCTGTTGCAACATTTTATTCCCACCTTGAGGTGGGTTTCTTCCTAATTCTGAGACATATGAGAACAAAAAAGATTCTTTAACTCTTCCCCCCTACAACTCTTTTTTCCACCTTTGCAAGTATATTGTAAGCTTATTGCTTGCAATGTATCTGGTCAAAGGGAGAAGATCAGAGCAGGTGAAAATGGAAGCGTCAAGGAGTGTTTTGAGAACTAGTAGTGTCTAAGATAAGGGGCAGGAGATATGTTTCTGCCCCAAGGACAAAAGACAGGTAAGCAACTCCAAGTCTGGGAAGTGCCCAAAAATATGGGGTGTTGTCATTTTTATGACCCTTCTCCTTTCGCCACTTTGTCCGTCCAAATTGTATGGAAAGGTACAAAACCCGTGAACTCCATGTACGCGTTAGTCTCAGCAACTTTGGAAGAAGTGTTCTGTATTGCTTGCTTTGCTAGAAATAAACCCTGTTTACCTCAGAGTGGAGTTTGTGGATTGTGAGATATCCAGGGCAGGACACTTATAGATCTCTGACTATGGCTGGTAACAGCAGAAATTATTCTTTTGGGTTCCTTGGCTGCCACAACGTCTATTCAAGAAAGGGCTTTTTAAAGCAGCGAGCTTTTGGAGATGCAATATTGCTAATGCTTCCTTAACACACATGTTTTGGAGTTGTCGCCCTGTAGCTACATTTGTGGGGGAAGTAATCACACAGGTAAATTTGGTTTTGGAAATCTCTTGATATTCAGGGACGTGCATGTTCCCCTGAATTATTTACCTGTTTCTTGGAAATTAACAAACGGCCAGCAGAAGTGGATTTCTCATGCCCCTTTGACTGCTAAAAAAAGTAATACTTAGTTAACTGAAAAGATAGTTTATCTCTGCCTGTGATCCAGCGGAGAGAAGATCTAAGAACACTTGCAATGTCTGAAAGAATGATGCCTAGACAAAATGTAGAAATGGACATATTTGGACAGTTGGTCAGCTTTATAGAAACTTATGACTAACTGGTTATTTTTAATCCTTTTGCGGTTTCACTTTCCTGTTTTTGTCATATTGGAACATTACTTTATGTAACTGAGATTACTTTTGAATGTATATGATTTTTTCATTTTAATGACAAAGAGCTTTGCCTTCACATTTTAGATTCAAGCGACTGGGAAGACAGGCACCCTGTTCTTGGCAGGGTCCAGAATTCTTTGTTATGTCTTCTCTCCCAAATCTTCCAAAAAGGGACATTGGAGGTCATTCTTACAGGTGGCCAAAGAGATGTTGGTTCTTGGATCTTCTCACTCTCTCACTTCAACACCCGTGACCTCTACCTCCCAGCACGGATCTGTTGCACATTTCACCCTGAACAAGAGTGGCCATACCTTTACACCCAGGGATGGAGAGGGAGGAACTGTTGAAAGATGGTTTTGGGGAAAGGGTTGCCTGTACACGCTGAAGGGACTCTCCCAAATGCATCTGCAAAGTCATTTGGAGAGCATTCTTCTGCAGGGGCTGTTGCAAGTAGGTTGCCTCTATAACCACATTCTGCTCCTGTGCAGACAAGGCTGGCTTTTCCTTACTCAGGGCTGTGTTACTGACCTGGCCAGCCTGAGCTTGGGGGATATAAAAAGATATCTCTTGATATCAATAATTCGGCTTCACATACCCATTCCCCTCTACGTGCTTGCGAGGCCCCCAGACAAGCACGCATACAGGCTCGGCCGATAATCGCTATAATATTCCAACACGATACAGGCAGGCCAGAAATAGCCGACTCGCGGCTTCAGGAGACCTCAAGGCAAGTACTCAATTATGTATGCACGCGACTTTCAAAAGATCCTCCGCCCCCCGCCGGCAGCTTGATGATCTGACTATACAAAGCTCAAGTACTCCGTGTTTGCATACTGGCTATCATACTGACAATTTGGCTATAGTTCAATCATTCAAATTATGACCTTTCGGAGGTTTTGTCTCCAGCCCCAAATCCTTTGTTTTCCCCAAGTCCGAACGAGCCTGCGGTCACAATTCTCCTTACAAAAACCCCTGACTCTGAGCACCTCTTCGGATCGCTCTTGGCTTCCATCCCGCCTTGCTGTCACTTTGTCCAGCGAGCCTTCCCCTCGGCCCCACGTGCTGAGATCCACGCTCCCCAGCTTCTCCGTTTCCAACCGGGCGTCAGGACAGGTGTAGTATTACCCAAACCAACAACTCCTCTAAAAATCCCTTTATCCCGCTCCAACCTTTATTTCTATAGTTTCTCTGTATATTTGTGTCGCATACACTGTTTGATTGTGTTTTTAATAAAGCATCATTTATTGTCTAAACTTCTGTGTGCTCCTTGACTCGGCCTGACCCCGTAGACATAGGGTTAAAGATCTCACTACGTTACCCTGCCTCTCGTATTGCTAATTTTCCCAACTTGTGTAATTTTAAGAGCAATTTGGTGTCCCTCCCGGGACCCCCAGAAATCAGGGTAACAGCTGGATTCGGGGCTTAAGCCTCCTTCCTCAAAGTGGCACATAACAGAGCTCTAAAATCGTGTGAGCTTCAAATTGCAGTTGTTCTTGTGTGCCTTCAAGTCATTTCCAACTTACGGCAACCCTAGGGCAAAGCTGTCCCGGGGCTTCCCGGGGCCGGGTGTGTGTGATGTGCCCAGGGTCGCCAGTGGGTTTCCATGGCAGAACAAGGAAACGAACCTTGGTCTCCAGCACTGTCATCCAGTGCTCAAACCACTACCGCACACGGGCTCTCTGTGCTCTAAATGCAGCCTGAGATATGAATAAGAAAGAATATGTTAATAATGAATGAGTAAATAGAACCCAAATGAGAGTGAGACCCGCCCACTGCCGTGCGGCACTCATCCTCTTCCGGGCCACAGTTCCCAGAGGGCCCGGAGCCAGATGGCAGAACTCCAGCGCAGGCTGCGTGCCAGAGCAAGGTGACCGGTTTGGCAGCCACGAACCAGTTTTTTGGAGCGGAAGACATCAGGGTGTGCCCAGGAATTTCTCCACACTGGTCTTTGTAATCCGTGACCATGACAGATAAAGCTTCATCTCGGTACAAAGCATTGGCACGTGGATTCTTACTTCTGCAGCGAGAGGACGAGAAGGGAAGAGATGGCTTCCCAGGGCAGCCTTGCTTCCTTGGAACTTGTCCTGTGTGCCGTTGGAGGTTTCGTTGTCCTTTGGACCTTTCTGAAAGCCGTCTGGGGTCTGGGACGCCTAGTGAGGATTCACCTGCTCTCTGAGGTGCGGAAAGGTGTGGATTTCTCCCACTACGGCTCCTGGGCAGGTGAGTGCCGTCGCGCTGCTCTGGAGGCTCGCGGAGTCAGGAGAGTCCCAGGCCTTGGAATTTGGGGGCCAAAACCTGAACTCACGGGTTTTGGTGTCAGGGGAGGTGGGTCATAGTGATTGTTACTTTGGTGGAGAAATCCTATCCCGGAGTCTACAATTTTGATATTAAAATATGATTCTGTGTGCCATAAGAGATTCCCCGAAGGAGCAAGTAGGCAGGCACGGCCGAAAGACCGAAAACCAGGTCAGACCAGTAAAATCCCCAGTCATGTAGCCCCAGGAGACCTCAAGATGTGTAAACCCACAATAAACAAAGGGTCCACAGCCCCAGGAAGCTGACTTGAGGGGATTAGCGTGTCTACCCCAAGTTGAGCAAATGTTCCATCAGGCGAGGGCCATTTACATGAAGTCACACCACAAACTAACACAGCTGAAGATCCTGAGACTTTGGCAACACCTTGCAATCCCATAATGCAAAAGAAATTACCTATGTGGAGCTTTGTGCCCACTGCGACTCCCATTGTTCTCCCCAGGAAAGGATTAGTCCTCCAGGTTCTTTTTCCCCTACAAATAGTCCCAGCTTTTGAGCTTTTCTTTGGATCGCTCTGGTCATCCCAGCTGACCGTCGCTCCGTTTGTTGAGCAGTCCCCTCAGCCCTCTTCATCCTGAGCCCCATTTCTTCGCTGCCTTCTCGGACCCAGGACTTCAGGACAAGGTGCAGTATTACCCCAACAACACCCCTTCAAGCTCCCCTGTCCAATTTCCTCTCTTTTATTTCTTAATAGCTCTTGGGTGAGTGTGTGCATGAGTGCACTGGTGCGTGAGACTTACGCTCAATCAAATCATTTACTAGGCAATTTGGTGTGGTTTTTGGCTTGGCCTGACCCCATAAACACTGGGTAAAAAGACCCCGCTAGGTTACCCTGCCTCTTGCATTGCTATAGCTCGTACCTTGGCTAGTTTCCATTCCCCACCACGTGGAGCACACTGAGGTGTCCCCCAAGGGACCCCAGAAATCAGGGTAACATGATATTCCAAGGGGAAGCCCCCCAGGGAAATCTTTAAGCGGGAGACCTTCAGCATCCACCACAGCTGCACAAAGTGTGCCATTAGTATAAGCTTTCCCTTCTTTACAAAATTTAAATCACCTAAAAAAAAAAGAAAGAAAGAAAAGAACAAGCCATGCCAGAGAGTAAAGGGAATAGATCAGAGGCATGAAATGTATAAACCAAGATATTCTAAGATAGAGACCCCCACATGAAACTAAAACCTACAAGGTTTATCCCAATGACAGATCTTTCCAGACATTGCATAATTGGTGACTGTTAAACATCACTATTAATGTTACAGCAATTAATAAAAGGATACTAGGTTTTATAAGAAGATTAGTCTTATTATTTCTATATTGGAGAATATAGAAATAACCAGAGAGTTCCTTTTCCTCACCAGAAGGACATGTGTGAAATGAGGCGGCAACATTGAGTCTTTGCCTTGTGTGAATGTTTTGTAGTAATAGATTTCTCATAGTTTTCAGAACTATGGCAGCATCGAAGGGGTGTAAATGGAAATTGAGATCTGGCCGTCATTTTAAACTACCTTGTTTCCACTTTTTAAGGATATGTTCAGTCTGTGCAAACTCTCTTTTATTGTGTTAAATTGCTCAACCTGGTGTTATGGTGCAATATCTTTTGATAAAGATATTATTATGGTAATATAATATGCTATGGTGATATCTTTTGATAAAGGGCAAGATATAAATATTAAAATAGATATATGAATAAATTCTGCATTAAATACAGCAACTGCAACATAAAGTCCTCTGCTGGTAACGCCTCTTCTCACATCTGTGCTCCAAGTCCAGATTGTTTTTCTACATGTTTAATATCTGAGTGTTCCCTGTCTAGTGTTGGAAATTGTAAATTTGGGTGAGAGTGCTACGGACTCTCGGCCGGAGACCAGAAGCTGCCTTTTTCATTAGAACTGCTGATCTCATACTGATCTGGTGGGAGGGTCAGGGGTTGGAAATTTTCCCGGAAGCCCTATATCGCTATGAGGTGTTCTTGCAAGGTGTTTTGGGTCTCGAATCGACAACGAAGACCCCTCGGCTTCACAAAAGTCCTGCTGCGGCTGGAGAAGAAAATTGCTCCAACCGGTTTCTCGGGAGGGATTTCTGACTCTTTTTTTTGGAAGGTGGCTGGGGATTGTCAGGGCGTGCCTGGACACTGCAAGGTCTGGCTTTCAAATCAGGTCGGATCTGTGCTTCAGAGACCCTTCGGGTGTTGGATGAGCGAAGCAGCTGAAGAGGTACCCAGCCTCCTGCAAGATGATCGGGGAAGAACTTCCCGGACTGACTGTTCTTCTTCCAGCTTTTGTTCCTCTTTTGTCCTTATTCTTGGTTTTGTCTTGATTTCTTGCTGCGCCTGCCCCATAACATCTCTCTCTCTCTCTCTCTCTCTCTCTGTGCATTTAATTTTGAATCCTGGGACTGAATTTTATAACCTCCTTCTCAAAATTTCCACCCCGTTCGGCATTTTTGTACAACAGGTTTTCTGAAAGGTAGTGTGGGTGGCTGAATACGCAAAGCCGACAATTACCGAGTCCTTGTGACGCAATCAATTTTTGTGTTGGATTCCGAACGTTACCCGAAGCTTTTTCCTTTCTCCTGCATGCAGAAGTAATGTCAGTTAGGAAGCAATGCAGTTTCCAGTCAAGCTTCTGCGCTGGGCTACCTCAGTACCAAGTTCCAAAGCTTCAGTTAGTTCCAAACAAGGCAGCCAGATTGGTTTTGTGAGGTGTCTCACGAACTGTTCTCTGCAGAGTTACGTGTGGTTTTTCTACAACACCCACACTTCTCCCTTAAAATATGGTCTCTGTGCAGGAAACTGTGTATCTTGTGTAGAAAACAATGTCTAATTCTGAAAAAAAAAAAGTGCAAAATAAATCAGTTTTTTTGGTGTTTTCATATGCTTTTTAGGCCATATTAATTGCCTGAGGCATTTTGCAAAATGCAAATCATCTCCCAGGACTGTGCAGAAATCTTCCTTTTCTCCCTCTACAGAGAGGAGACCATTTGTCGTTGCGTGCGAAGATGAGGAAGGCCAAGGTTAGCTTTCCTAGTGGTGAGATCTTGGGCCTTGCTCATCCGCTGTGTCTTCTCTTCTCTCGGCAGTGGTGACTGGCGCTACGTCCGGCATTGGAAAATGCTACGCCCACGAGGTGAGCCAACTCTGCAAGGCTCCCACCCGCTTTGCACCGACGGAGACGGTTCATATTTTACAAGGAGGAAGAAAAGAACTAGCGGGCCCGCTGTCTCCGGTCACGTTGCAGTTTTTCCTTTTCATGTCTCTACTGGGGAGCAGAACCCATGGCAAAAACGGCAATGAGTCATGGATCTTATTTAATGGATGGGGTCCTTTTATTTTCACATTTTTATGGGTTTTACCTTCCCGTATGAACCCGCCTGGCTGCTAAGATTTTCAGGAGAAGGCTTTCTCTACTTTTCTTGTGATTTTCATTTTGATGGCCAACCTTATAGATTTATGCTGTCTAACATGCTCGGGGAGCTGTTGCAACAGTCTCATCTGTTTCCCTCTTTTCTCTTTCTTTTGCTCTTCATGAGCATTCAGTAACGGATTCTGGAGGTGGCTGCTGTTTCACTTACCTGTTGCAGGTAGGTGCGGACAGCTACAGCCAGAGCACAATCCCATTTTTTCCCCCAGGTCAAGCATTATCACTGATAATGCCATTGTGATGTGTCCCCACCAAAAGTCTGTGCCTCTCTAGGTCTCCTTCACCATTCTCCCAGTGTCAGTGCTGCTAAAAAGACTTCCAGCTAGATAGAGAATGGGAAGAAAGGGGGTGAAGCATGCATAAAGAGATTTTGTAAAAATGAGCTCCCTTTTTAAAGTACAATATGCCTATATATATGTGTGTGTCTGTATGTGTGTGTGTGTGTGTGTGTGTGTATTTTTTTTACACTGAGCCTTCTAGATTCCTCAACGCTTTCTCTTTTCCCTCCTTGCCTTCTCAGCTTGCCAAAAGAGGTCTCGATGTGGTCCTCATCAGCCGCTCCATGGCAAAACTGAAGCAGGTGGCTACTGAAATTGGTGAGCAGGGAGCCATGCCCGGGCGAGCCCAGGATGGGTGATGCCCGTTCTCAGAAATAAGGGTCTTTCTCAGTGTCAATTTACCGATTTAATATATCCCCATATAGCCCAACACGACACCCAAGGAGGCTCATGACATAGATTAAAAAGAAAGACAGCTGAAAATGAGTGGTTACAATTTAAAGAAAAAAAAACCATTTAAAAACAACAAAAGTTAATAAAAACTGCACTGATCCCAAATGTTTCAAAGCATAAAAGTGAGAATAAAAGTGCAGCAAACACGCACGTGTTGAAAGATCTTTCTGCGTGCCCCTGTTAAAAGCCAAAAAGGCGGTCTGAACAAAGAGGTCTTTGCCTGATGGCGGGAAGAGAGGGGCCAGCCTCGCCTCCTCTTGTGGGAGGGAGTTCCACAGCCTCTCTCTGGTGCCCCTGCCAGATGGGGTGGTGGAAGAACGTGTGCTGGCTTTGAGGTTGTTCCCCTCTACCTGGGTGCAGAAACAGCCACTTTCCATAAGGCCGGCTGCGTGGTCTGGGAGGTAACTGAGGCTCGCCCCTCTCTCTCGGTTTCCCAGAGGAACGGTACGGCCGAAGCACCAAGGTGGTCCAGGCGGATTTCACCAGGGGCTCCGAAATCTACGAGCCCATCCGGTCTGCTCTGCAGGGTTTGGAGATTGGCGTTCTGGGTGAGTCTCAGCCTCCTCTCTCTTCTTACTGTTGAGTATTGCAGAGACATCAGGAGATCCAGAAAGTGATGGGGAAAGAAGAGGAAGCAAGATGCCCGGCTACCTTCCACATGGGCCCACGAGGGACCTGGAACGATGTGCCAGTCTAGTTACGGCTGGATTCCACAGTTGTCCAGTGGGCGCCGTACAGGGTTGGCAGGTCAGGGCTATCCCAGTTTTGGATACCTTGGGACCAATACCTGGGACCGAGGGATGGTCCCCTTGTGACGACACAGGGGACATGAGAAGGTGATACTCCAAGGGGGTGGTCCCTGCTTGACCCCACAGTTCTACAGTGGGCAAGATATAGGGTTGCCAGGTCAGGACTGTCCTAGATCTGGAGACACTGGGGTCCAAATCTGAGACTGGGGGAGAGTTCCCACGTGATATCAGAGGAGAACGTCCCTGGTGAAATGGCAAGGGCCATGCCACGAGGGGGTGGTCCCTGGTGGTATCGCTACTCCCAATAAATTAAGTACTGGAGACCCTTGCACAGAGCCTGCCCTTCAAACAAAACCACCAAGTGTAACAAAGGAGGAAAAACTAATTTATGGACACACTATTCAAGGCATTGGTCTTGCAGAGAGACTCTTTGTTCTTGCCCTGAGGGCTGGAGAAGAGCATCCAGGCCCTGAGACGCCAGGCTAGGCCCTGAGACCTGGCAACTCTGATCATCGCAGCCTTGAGCCTCAACCGCCGTGCATCAGTTGATGAGCTTGGTTGATTCGGAGTGGTGAAGGAGAGGTGGCAAATTAATGTCAAAACCCCCTCCTGTTCTTGGTCAATATAACACCCTGCCTTTTGGTCTTTCCACAGTGAACAATGTTGGCATGAGCCACACGAAGCCAAGTTTGTTCCTGCAGACCCCAGAGGTTGACAAGGTGACTTCCAGCTTTCCCAGATTGGTGGCTGGGACAGGTGTCCCCACATGCCAGATACATACGTCACACACATTGGGTGCCTCCACGTCATTTCTGACTTATGGAAGTCCTCCTGAAGGTCCCAAGCCCAACATTCGAACTATGACCCCGTGGTGGGTCTCCTCTTCCAGCAGACTCTGACCTCTGAAGACCCTCTCCTTGGGTTTTCTTGGCACAATTTATTCTGTAGGGATTTACTATTGCCCTTCTCTGAGAAAAAGGCTGAGAGAGAGGGTGTGACTTGCCGAAGGTCATCCACCAGACTTCCATGGTGGTGCAAGATTCAGATCTTGTCCCATGGGGTCTTAGTTCAGTCTTTGAGCCTCTGCAGCAAGCTTGCTTTTGGGGTTTTTTTGGCAAGATTTCCTAAGGGGAGGTGTACCACCATTGCCTTCCTCTGGGGTTGAGAGAGTTTGACTTGCCCAAGGCCACTTAGTGGGTTTCCAGGTCCGAGTGGGGATTTGAACCCTGATCTTCAGAATCGGCACACAAGCCATTACACCACATGGGCTTTCATTGTCACATACGTGACCACATTTTACCTTAATTCCTCCGGTAATCGAAACGATATTTAAAAAAACAAAAGTCCATAACATTGTGCCACCGACCTGAATCAACAGCATGTTCTCTTCTTTTTTCCCTTTTAGTATATAAGCGACATAGTGAATTGCAACGTGCTTTCAGCTGTGAAGGTGGGTTCAGTGGGATCCACGAGATGCGTGAGCCGGACGGGGCATTCGGCCTCCTTTGAGTGTGGCGCCCATTTTGCGGAAAGGGGGAGGGAGGGAGAGAAGTACCTGGCTGTAGTTTGCTTCTGTGCGTAGCAGCTTCTGTATTTAACACCACAGCCTCTAGAGGGTGTTGTGGAGTCAATTGGTTCAATATTTTTTGTGTTTTGTGGTGGTGAGGTATGGTCCCCCCAAGATGTCTTAGGGGGTCTTATGTAACCCCCTTTGGCTCCCTCAGTTGTAGGGACTGTACTCCATTGCATTGAATTTTTTTTGAATTTTTTTTTAAATTTCATTAGGTGCTTTTTTAAACTTTGAAAACTTTTGCTGCTTTTCAAACCATTACCTCTTAGCTGTGTTAACCTGTGCTGTAAACTGCTTTGGCTCACATTTTGGGACAAAGGTGCGATAGAAATCATATCAAGTTTCTGCACACACACACACACACACACACACACACACACATCAAATCCATGCACATTTCTGTGTTGAATAATTTCCCCCATGTTGAGAATACTGGATGAAAATGCTCCAAAATTTCTGCCACTGTGTTGTTTCTTCTTGGCCAACTGTCCCAAATTTCGTGCAGGAAACAAATATGAGCGAATATTCTGTCTGTGAATATTCTGTGAATATCCTGCTTTGCAGACTGTAAATGGAAGGCACTTGGGCCTCATCTCCTGCCATTTACTCCGTTTCCTTTTCCTTTCTCTTTTCAGATGACGCAAATCATCCTTCCTCAGATGGTGGCCAGGTAGGTGACAAGGAGGGTCGTGCATCTCTGAGGACCCCTCCGCACCTGTCTTCAGGAATGTGAATCTTGCAGCCTTCTGGCTGTTGCAGGACTGCAACACCCATCAGTCCTAGCCACCGTGGCCAGTGGTGAGGAATGCCAGAGCCATTTCTGCACTAGACTGTTATAGCGCTATTATTCCACTTTCAACTTCCTATGGAATCCTAGGGTTTGCAGTTTAGGGAGGGCCATTTGAGGATGCTCCTCATGTGATCGGGAAGCCTTTGAGGCCCCTCCCTAAATTGCAAATGCAGAATTCCATAGAATGTTGAAAGTGGAATAATAGCACTATAACAGGCTAGTGTGGAAATGGCCTACATGTTGTAGACCAACAAAATCATGACCACACAATTTTAAAGAGTTAGCATCGTGTTGTGGTTTCTGAGTGTTGGGGTTCTTTCACCACTTGGGGGAGCATTCCTCCCAAAAAGTACTAAACATGTCTTTGTTTCTTTGTGCACCTTCAAGGTGACTTATGGCAACCCCATGAATTTCATAGGTTTTTCTTAGGCAAGGAATACTCAGAGATGGTTTTGCCAGTTCTTTCCCCTGTCTAGTTAAACCCACAGATGAAAGGTTACAGCGTGATAAAACCAACTGTTGTTAAGAAACCTCATTACTCTTCTGCTGCAAGCTCTGTGTGGCTTTGCAACTGACGGCCCACACTCCAGAGGTGTGGCACTTTCTTGGAGGCGGTATGCTCATGGCACCGTCCAGTTGGCATGATGTAAGCCATGCGAGCGGTGATCCCCTCTCCCTCTCCCTTCCTTGGTTGCTCGTCTCAATTTTTTTGAAGTGGCAATAACCCATTTGGTGCGCCTGTGTTTACAGTTTTGGAAGGAGTACAATTGCAAAAAAACAAACAGTAAGTTGTGGGTTCTTTCTAAGTGCCTGCAGCAGAGAGCTTGAAGTTTGTGGCTAAATGTTTTCCTCAGTAAAAAAGATAATTGCAAAACAAACTGTAAATTGCATACATTGTTATGTGTTCTAACCTAGTCCATTTCCCAAGGAGAGCTAATTAGACAAATTTGCATAATCCGTTTCACACCCAGGCTGGAAAACGTGTGACCTTGATTTTTAACTCCTCATTTAGCAGGCTCTGAAACCCAGTGCAGTAAAGACTAGAGAAGAACAGAATAATAACATTGGATAAAATAAAGAGATAAATCCAAGGGGCTACACCTCCCATGGTGCTGTATTTACATATTTTCCTATCCACGTCTGGAAAGAGACAGTGCTGGTCTTCTTTAACAGATGGATGACAAGGAGACAATGTCATTGCCCAGAATTTTCTGCAACATGTTAACATGGCAGCCCCTAAACAATGATTTGGATAGTTCAGAGATGGACTTTCATGGCTTGGTGGGAATTGGCTGTCTAAATCTAACTGACAAAGAGTGACTCACTTTGCAGGAAAAAGGGAATTGTCATCAACATCTCATCTGGATTTGGCCGAAAACCTTTTCCATTGGTAGTGGTGTATTCTTCCACCAAGGTGAGAGAAATGGAAGCCTAAATCCCGAGGGCCAAGCTACATGTTACACTTGCTGGGCGGAAAACTGCCCAGCTCAGCCTTTTCAGAAGGCCTCTCCTACCCCAAAGAGGATGATACCGGGGAGCAGGAGGACAGAGGATTCATGCATGTGTTTCTTAGCTTACTTGTTTGGGTGGGAGCGGGAGAGATATTGGTGGTTTCCCCCATTTTGATAGGGGCCCTGAGCCCCTAACCACTATGAAAGTAGAGTGCCATTTTCCTTATGCTTGGAACAAATCTTGATGGAATTTTCCAAGCAAATGTGTTCTGCAGGAGTGACTTGGTGGCCTTGGAGAACTGTTTCAGAGCGCACGAGTTCATGGCTCCCTTTCTTTTCAGATTCTGGTCTGTCTGGGTGGGAGATAGAAAGGCATTTCTTTCCCTAAATGGTGTCGGATCCTTGATTCACCAGCAAGACCCACCAACCTTTCTGTGTGATTGGGACAAGCAGTTCCACTCTGCTAGCATCGCTTCAGAGTCTCTCAAGCAAATTAAGTGTTCTGCTTGGGAGATCCACTATTGTGTCTCATGGTTCCTAGGGCCTTTCCGTCCTACGCTGTTATAGTGCTATTGTTCCACTTTCAACCTCCTGTGGGATTCTGCGGTTTGCAGTTGAGGGAGGGGCTTTGAGAATTCTCAGCCAGACAGCTCTTGGCCCTCAGGAAACTACAAACCCCAAAACTCCACAGGAATTGTAGAATAAACAGCAACAATGATAAGGAGCATCGTTGTCTTGTTCCTCTTTCTTTACCAAAACTTTTAGTCATTTCACCATTAATCAAGATCTCAATATTTTGCAAGGAGTATATTGCTGTAATCCATCGTGTAAAGTTATCTCCAAAGTCCATCTTTTTAAAAAATTTTCAGTCATAAAAATCCAATTCACATTATCAAAGGCTTTCTCTACATTCAAAAATACGAGCACCACTTGCTTCTCATTTTGCCTTCTAAGGCCCTTTTCGCATGGCATTTTCCATGCAAAAGGGCACTTGGAGCGTCACGCGATTGTGAGGAGCGATCTGCATGATGCACTCACAATTGCGCGATGCTCCGGGCTGGCAGGCACTGATCGCGCACCTTTTCATTTTTGGCCAGAAGCTGAAAATGGTGCACGATGGCGCATTGCTCCCGGGTCCCGCACGCACTTACCTGGCATGTGGAGCCACCGGAGCCGCACCGGTCACGCTTCCTGCCCCAGCGCGGCCTGGGAAACTCCCAGGCCGTGCTGCGGAAGGAAGAGGTGGGGCTTCTGCACGAGCGGGCGGCTCGTGCGGAGCCGAAGGACCCTGGATGCGAGAACCTCTAGCCGGAGGCTGCTCATGCGATGCCCGCATCCCCGCTCTGGAAGAGGGTAAGGTGCGGAAAGGGCCTATGACATCCATTACTATCTCTCTATTGCCTCTTAACAATCTGTTTGGCAACATGCCACGTTAATCTTCATATATAATCCCTTGTAGGGTCTTCTTCAGTCTTGCTGCTGATATCAAAGTGAAAATCTTATAGTTTTTATTCAAGACTATTATTATATAGTGACTTCCTGTTTGTTTGTTCTTCCACACTCACTCTCTTCCTGCATCAATAGCCTCAAGCAGATGGAGCCTTGTTAATTATGCACAAATGTTTGAGAGTAAAACTACTTTTGCATACCTTACAAAGATGACTACATTTGTTTTACAGGCCTTTGTGTGGGCAGGCGTGGGACCGGTTGTGCTTCACCTTCTGCTTAGTACATTAACTGTTTTTCCTGAGAGATCCACTACTGTTTCTTACATTTCTTGCACCCCAGAGCAGCTGGGGTTGGAACTGCTGTAAAACTGAGTGTGGATTCAGCATGCACATGGCATGACCACAGAAACCAGAAGGAGAAGACTCCTTTTGGAGTTTTAAAACCTCACATTACAATTTCCTTGCTTCCTTTTCAGGTCTTCATTGATTTCTTCTCACGAGCATTAGACATGGAATACAGGTCCAAAGGCATCATCGTGCAGGTATAGTGAAACTGAAATGCCCTTTTACATCCCCAGGCATCAACAGCACTCAGCAGCAGGGCCTAAATTTCTTGGTCAAATAGCAATTTTCTGTGCAATGAGTCATTCTGCCATCAAAGTCTGGGAAACTTGAGAGCTGGGTTCAAGCCCTCGACTAGCAAACGAGGATGTAAATCTTTCACAATGTCATCCTTGCAAGTGAGAACAAAGCTTGAAGTATTTTTTTTCCCCAGTGCTGCTGGAGAGAACAAATATTCCTCTGCCGCATTATCTCCGTTTTCGAACACCCCAAAGTGTTATACAGGAATTATTCTGCAGATAAAAGCATGTGTTTTCTTGCAAAGCTGCCATTTTTGGGGCACTATTCAGGAAACAGTACTTTCTATGAAACAAACACATTTTTCATATGTATGCAGAAAACTAGACTTTTTTTTTTCCTGGAGCAAAATCACCTTCTTCTTCCTTCCTCCTCCTCTCTTCTTTCTCTTCTTCTTCTTCTCTCTCCTTCCTCCTCCTGTTCTTCTTCCTCCTTTTCCTTCCTCTTCTTTTTTCCTTTTTCTTTCCCTCCCCGTCCTCCTCCTCTCTCTCCAAAAACTGGCGGTCCCAACATCTTCGGCTTTGTCATCCATTCTTGGATCAGTTCTTGGAGCTTTGCCTTCTGACCAACCTCATCTAGACTACTTCCGCACTAGCCTGTTATAGCGCGATGATTCCACTTGCAACATCCTATGGACTCCTGGGGTTTGCAGTTTTGGGAGGGGCCGGCCGGCCCCTCCCGAAACTGCAAACCCCAGGAGCCCATAGGATGTTGCAAGTGGAATCATCGCACTGTAACAGGCTAGTGCGGAAATGGCCTAAGAGAGTAGTACCTGTGGCCTGCTCTGCCTCAAGGTTTAGTTTCCACCTTCTCATCTCAGAACCTCTGAGGTAGAGACCAAACAGGCCTGCCTTCCAGGTGTTGGTCAGGAAATGGCTGTGTGCCTCATCCTGACGCCCTCTGCAACTTGCTGATGCCGATTGTGGCCACCATATTCCACTATTCAAAAGCCTCATCCGGATGCCCTTTCCCTCTGCAGTGTGTCATGCCTTTTGTGGTTGACACTAACATGACCAGAGGTGTGACCGCCCAGTTTCTGAAAATATCACCAGAGGCATACGTACGCCAGGCCTTGAACACCGTCGGCTTCACCAACAGAACTTCTGGCTGCCTCAGCCACAGCTTGCAGGTAGGTCCAGAGTGATCTTGAGAATGGTATGGGCTGCAAGGCCCCCCCCAAAACCCCACCTTTCTGACCCCCAAAACCTCTTGGCAGTCCCCCCCAAAACCATTCCAATACTTTAAAAAGATCAGGGGAGATTTTAGGGTGATTTTCTGCCTGAATACCACATCATTTTGGATTTGCCTTTCCCCACCCTGGACAACCCCCTCACCTTTGTTTTTAGTCATGATTCACTACCGGGAAATTGCCGGACGCAGCCCTGTCGTCCCCCCTCCATCTCCAACAATACGGAAATGGCCGTGTTGGGGACTGGGTGGTGTACAAGGTAGACGAAATTGGCTCCGTATTCCTTGGGAGAGTCGAGGGGCATTTGAGGAAGGGGGTGCCGGACTGCGAAGTCCTCTAGGGGTCCAATGCGGCCCCTGATTTTCCCCTTTAAGTCATTCTTCAATTTCTACACACACCCCAGAAAATACTGGCACCAAGTTCTGAAATCCTTCTCCTTCCAACATGGACAAGCGAGAGAGAGATTTGCAGAGTTACCAGGCCTTTCTGCACTGCACTGTTATAGCGCTATTTTATTCCATTTCCAACCTCCTATGGAATCCTGGGGTTTGCAGTTCAGGGAGGGGCCTTTGAGGCCCCTCCGTAAACTGCAAAACCCAGGATTCTACAGGATGTTGAAAGTGGAACAATCGCGCTATAACAGTCTAGTGTGGAAGTGGCCAACCACTTGGGGGATAAAGGGAATTTGAACACTGATAAGCACGGGTGAGACCCAGCAGGACAGAGGGGACCTCGTTGCCTCCAGTGAAATTTTCCAGAGTTGTTTTAGTTAACCCTCTCCTCTCCTTGCCTTGTCTTTCAGTGTTTCCTCTTGAACTGGCTGCTTCCACCCTGGCTGGCCTCCACCTCTCTTGGATCTTTTCTCATGCAGTACACGCTTACGAAACTTTGTTAAAGAACACTGCCTCACTTTTCTGAAGATCCTTGCAGAAAACCCCTCCAGAACGCAACTGGAGCCTGACCAGAGCTACTGAATCACAGTTTTTCAACCTAATCTCAAATCCCAAGCTGTGAAAAGAGAATTGTGACCTGATTTAATAAAATCATCGTTGTTTGATCTGGGGAGCCTTCTGAGGAGGGAAATGTGTTGAGAATTCGTGGTATTTGTTGCCTCCCTTTTGATACCCTGTTATCTGGTGACTCTTCAGAAGCTTCCGAATCAAGGACGAGTTCCATTAATTTGAGAAGGGTTCTGCTCTTTCCTCAGTTCCTCTCACCTATGGAGACTTGCTTGGAATCACCTGTGTGCATGCACTGCTTGCAAAGTGAGCTGAGAGGAGAAAAATGGGCATCAGGCTGGCCGAGAGATTTTGCACGCGGTGGGCATGTGGCCGTTCCCAAGTGAGCCTCCGGAAGTCCTTCAAGCTCCCTGTAGCACAGTACACGCTCTCCACTTTTCAGCTAGTTCCATCTTCTGTCAGTGCTCTGGTTCCTAACCTATCAGACAAGAGGGGGAAGCTGGAATAGTTCTCTGCCTTTCTCTTTTTTTATCATTCAAATGGTGTTTCTGTTGTCCCTGATTATTTTTTTGGTGATTCCCAGCACCGGCTGCAATGTTTCATTCCCAGCTTGAGTGGATTCCTTCTTAATCCCAAGAAATATTAAAACAAAAAAAAAATGTCAGTCCAAATTTCCTCCCTCCCTCCCTCCCTTCCTTCCTTCCTTCCTTCTCTTTCTCCTTCTCTTTCTTTTCCTCTTTCTGTTTATCTTTCTCTTTCCTCCTCTTCTCTTTTTTTGAGAGTTATAGTACACCATTACATTAAGGTTGCAATGGACATAACACTTTTTCCACTATAACACTTTTAAAAAATCAGAGAGGAGAAATCAAATCTTTAGACTACCTCAGCAAACCACGTCCAAGTGTTTATTTAAAAAAAAGAAAACTTTTGGGAAAGCTCCCTACTGCAGAGCCAACAAATTGCTTCAAGAAGCACACCCCCAGCCCAGCCAGGAATGAAACAAAAGGACTGGGAAATGGCAGCCACTATCTAAACCCAACGAAGTGCATTGCAAGAACTCAGGTTTCTTTAGACCAGTGAGAAATTCCTGAGTTGATTAATTGATGCACCGATTATTTGCATAATTTTAAAGACAGTAACTGCTGGGGGAGAGGTACATCATTTAATGTCTGGTGGGAGGTAAGAGCCAGCATTGCCTAATGATTTGAGTATTGGATTAGGACTCTGGAGACCAGAGTTCTAATACCTATTCAGTCTTAGAAATCCATTCAGTGGTCTTGGGCAAGTCACACTCTCTCAGCCTCAGAGGAAGACCAAAGCAACCCCCCTCTGAACAAATCTTGCCAAACAAATCCCATGAAAGATTCAACCCTTAGGGTTGCCATAATTTAGAAATGATTCGAAGGCACACAAGGACGAATTCTTTGGATCTTAGTCACTCTTCTTCAGTGTTAGATTATCTTCCCAGGCTAGGCATCAAATCAGCCCTCCTATGGCCTCTTTCCAGACTGTTTGCTACTGAAGGGCCCATAATTCTTATGTGTCAGGAAGGGAGAGACATGCTGGGTGTAACATTAGCAGTGTCTGCTTGCAAGGTACAGAATTTTAAAGAAATGCAAGCATTTTGCTCAGTGAGCCCAAACGAAGCCACATTATTGTCGCTTTCCCCTTCGCTTGTGTGCCCCCATGTCTTCCACAAAAGCATGGGGCTGATCACAGGGTAATCACATTACTTTACCAGATTATCACATCACCTCTTCTGTTCTCCCAGTGGGAGACCATTTGGAAAGTGTTTCTTTTACCAAGGAGGACATTTGGGTGATCAATCCAGCCAAAGATGCCACTAACCTGCGGCAGTTGCAACTCACCTGCCTCCTGTGACAAAGCCCACAGTGCTGAGGTTCTGCAAAAGGTATTCGCAGCCAAGGTGCCCCCCGTGAGAAGGACCTATCTGGGATTGTTAGCTCGTCACCTCCCACGCCAGGCTACCCTCCATTCCGTTGCTGTCAAATGGAAAGTTGGGCTTAGCCGCAAAGTTCCTTTTCTCAGCAGTGGGATGGAGGGTGATCGGCCGCACCCTTGTGATCTTGAACACTGTGGTGGTGAGGAAGTTGGAGCGTTCTGGTCTTTCTTTCTGTTCCTTCTTGGCATAGGGTAGGGTATTAGGGCTTGTTTGTTTTTTAATTACTAATTTTGGGTCTTAAGCTGTCTTGGAACTTGTTTAGCCTGAAACCAATAGAAGGGAGCTATTCTCCTCACAGGGAAGGGCTTTCCAAATATTGGTTTGGGTGGCCCTATTTCTGGACCAGCAAGGAGGAGTAAACCCAAGCCAGACTGACTTCCATTCCACTGCTGAATAAAAGGAACTTCATGGTAAGTCCAACTTTCCTTTTCTCTGTGAAGAAAAATCCTCCAGAATACTTTGTATCTTTCAGATGCCAAGAAAAAAAATTGCACAAGAGTTTTGCTGTTCTGTTCTTCTTCTCAATGGGGTACCCCAATTGCATGGAAACCCATTTATTGATCAGTTCTGTCCAGATTTTGATGGCTTATAACCACAGGTCATCATCACACTGCAAAAAAGAGATTACACAAATATCAAATAACAAAGTTAAAATATAAATTTTAACAGGGGATTTCCAACATCATTTCCAACACTTTGGGAGATCAGGATTCAAATCCCTGCTCAGCCTTGGAAACCGACTGGGTGAATAAACCTTTTCTAAAAAGAGAGCCAGCATGATCTAGTGTGTTTGGAATAGGACTCCGGGAGAGCAGGGTTCAGATCCTTGCTCAGCTGTGGAAACCCACTCGGGGGACCTTGGACAAATCACATACTCTCAGGCTAAAGAGGAAGGCCATGGCGACCCTTCTTTTGAATAAACCTTGTCCATAAAACCTTGTTTTTAAGAACCAGCCTGGTGTAGTGGTTTGCATTTTGGACTAACACTGCAGGTTCAAAGCCTGGCTCAGCCGTGGAAGCCTTGAGGAAGTCCTGCTCAGCCTCAGAGGAAGGCAAAAGGTCCTCAGGTGAAATCTGGCCGAGAGAACCCTCAAGCCTGTGACAGACTCACTGCACCTTGGAGTTAACCTGAAGGCACCACAACCGTGCCCTCAGTGGTCAGATCCACCTGAGGCCAGTGCAGCTGGAAACCGCTGTTCCTGCCAAGGGGTGTATATACACTCCCAGCAGAGAAATGCATGATCTCATCATGGCTTCTGGCCTGTGGTATAGTCTGTGGTTTGGGGTTCCTGTGAGGTCTCTCCCAGTTCCAAGGAAGGCAGCACCCTCCGTGGGGGAAAGCGTGTTCCACAGCCACGTAACAGCCAAGGGGAGAGCAAGGGGTGGCCCTGCTCAGGTCTTGCAGATTTGGAGCAACCGGGGATTCCTAGATAGAGTCTATGCACCCGTAACGAGGGTCTTCCTTTTTTCCTACTGTGTTCATCCTTACCATGCATTATTACCTTTTTCTGGGGAGTCATGTCTTCTCGTGATATGGCCAAGTGCAACAGTCTCTGTTTAGTCATACTGGCTTCTGGGGTTTGATTTGCTCTGGGGCCCATTCATTTGTCTTTTTAGCAGTCCGGGTATCCACAGAACTCTTCTCTAGCACATTTCACAGGAGCTGATTTTCTTCGCGTCGGCTTTCTTTGCTGTCCAGCTTTTGCAACCATACATAGAAGTTGGAAATATATTGGTGTGGACAGTCCTAACTTTAGCATTCAATGATACATCTTTGGACTTCAAGCTCTTGTCTAGTTCCTTCCTAGTTGCCCCTCCAAGTCCTAGCCTTCTCCTGATTTCTCGACTGCAGTCTCCATTCTGATTAACTTCTGAGCCAAGGTCTTTATTTCTTTAACCCACTTTTTTAACTGACATGTTTTTCTGATGCATTTCTACCTGTTTGCAAAGTAAGCAAAGTGTGAAGTGATAAGTCAAACGCCACAAGCAGGAGGAAACACAAGATGTGCCAGCTTTCAAGGCAGTGGTGATGAAGGTGTGAAAACGAAACCTCCATGTGTCACTCCTTCGCTCTTCCTGTGTTGCCTTGAAGTGCCGCCACAGCCGAGGAAGAGAAGCCGAGCTGAGGGTAAAAGGATCCAAGCAGGTGCAAAGATGAGGCGATAAAAAGGCACTCGGGACACAGAGCGTCAACAACAGCCTTGCAAGCAAGCACAGAGATTATTAAAGTACAATGCCCTTCATTGGAGGTTTCCAAGTATAGTTTGGATGGCCACCTCAGAAATGGTTTAGCCATGCATTCCTGGACTGGCAGAAGGGCTCTGGCCCTTGGGGAATCCCTCCCAACTCTACAGGTTTCTGATTTTATGGGTCTATCCAATCCTCCTTTAAAGCCATCCAAGTTGGTCACCATCTCTTGTTGCAGTTAGTCTCATAGTTTGGCAATGTCTTGTCTGAAGAAATGCTTCCTTTTGTCTGCCTCAAATCTCTTCCTCTCCAGCTTAATGGATAGCCTAAAACACTAGCATTGTAATAGAAGGAGAAAAATCCATCGTTTTTTTTCTTCAAACTGTATCTTGCATTGTATTTTTAAAATACAGTTCTTTATGCTTCCACATCCCAAATTCCACACCTGGATTTTTTTTTTCTAAGCAGGGGTGAGAATCCAGCAGCCTTCCAGAGGTTGTTGGACTGCAAATCCCAGCATCCCCATCCAAGATTGCCAATGCTGAGAGGGAATTGTGGGAGTCATCGCTCGGGATTGCCACACCCATAATCCAAAATTTCTTTTTCTCAAGCACACTTGTGTCTGATGTGTTCCAATGGTTTACCAATCAGAGTAAGTCCATAAGACTTTTTACTACATCTTTTTACTATATTTTCCCACCAATTCTTTTAAGATGGCAAATTATAACTTTTTTTTTTTTTTGCAGCCACTGCGTAGCATTGTCTTTTATATTTTGCAACAGGAGCTGACAAAGTGGGAAAACAGTGTCATCTTTTTGTTTACCCTGACGATGTTTATTATCCTTAGCCATTTTTATAATTTCTTGTGTTTTTTTAAAGTTTTTAATTGTTTTAAATGTTTTTTAAGATTTCTAATTTATTGTTGGAAGCTGCCTTGGGTCCCATTCTGGGAAAAAGGCGGCATACAAATAAAATAAATAAATAGATAAATAGATAAATTGCTGTTAGCATCATCATCACCATCTTCTGATTTCCACGGTTTCTCATATATATTTCTAAAACCCCAAAGGGCCCAAATTCAGAGTGAGTACTCGTGCCTCCTGTGTGCCAAGTGAGTCTCCGGTCACGTCTCTCAGTAAAATGAGTGAGGAAAAGAAACTCCATTCCGCTTCAGGAGAAAAGGGCAGAGGAGTTTCATTTCCCTCCTGTCGGACCTGTCCGTCCGAAGGGACAACGCGGGTTGCTCCTGGCTCACCGCCTTTCGCCCAGCTGTTACTACGTGCTTCGTAATAAAGCAACTAGGCCGTGACGTATTTAAGTCTTTTACACCAAGTCTCAAGTCCGGAAGCCGACTTTATACCCCAACCAAAATTCCAGAATTATTGGATAGAGTGAAATAAAGTCAGTTTTAACCATTTAAGCAGAGTTGGCTCTCCACATTTGCAGTTTTGCCACCTGCAGCTTCAGAAGTGGGAATAGGACCCTATCTTATTTGTCATTACTGAAGCTTCGAAAGCTTTATAAGGAAGATCCTTCGGCCTCAAGCCTATTGCCTAACACATTTGCTGCTCACCTCAATGCACCTGCACTCTGGGGGCGAGTCTTGTCTTCTGCTCTTGGGAAACGTTTTAGAAAGGTCCTTTGATATGCAGTGGGGACAGGCTGCTGAGCAGACATGAAGCCTGCCCCAAGTCCATGGCCTAACCTGTTTGCGGTTCCCTTCTGACACACTTCGGGCTTGAGACAGATTGTTATGTGACCAGTAAGCAAAAAGAGATGGAGGCGTTGTTTAAAGTTGCAAGGTTTCTGGATTAATGTTACTGAACCAAGGGCAGCAAGTCAGTCACTAAAACGATACAAATCTTGAGTCAAGTTGAGTCAGTGCATCATTTACGGCCGAGTCAAGTCCGAGTTGAGTCACTGAAGCAACTTAAGTCTGACTTGAGTCAGAGTCTATCGACTCAAGTCTACATCACTGCGATTAGGTGGACTAGATCTTAATTGGATTCTTTTGTGAGCATATTGGAAGTGTTACCGTGATTTGTCAGCTTTGACTTACTGGTGCCCCTGTGTAAAGGAGAGACTCCCAAAATCCTGCTCAGCAATTGCAAACTTAGGGCAGTCATTTTTTTTGAGGGGGGGGGGTCTTCCTTTTTTCCTACAGCCTTCCCCTTTACCAAGTATTATCTTTTTTTCCCCAGTGAGTCATGTCATCTCATGATATGTCTGAAACAAATTGTTCTTTTCTGTCAAGTCAGCTGCAGCTGATGGTGACTGTCTGGAGGAGAGGCCCAGACGCCAACAGCACTTCTCAGATCTTGCAAACTCAGGGCAAGCACGGCTTCTTTTATTGTGTTATGGATGGAGTCAATCCACCTCTTTTCCTATCACCTTCCAATTTACTGAATATAATTGTCTTTTCCCCCATGAGTCACGTCAACCCTTGATGTCCAAAGTACGACAACTTCAGTTGAGCCGTTTTGGCCTCTAGCGAGAGTCCAGCTTTGATTTGCTCTAGAATCCGTTCATTGCTCTTCTTGGCATTCCATGGTACCCAAAACTCTCTTGGAACACCACGTTTTAAATGAGTCAATCTTTTTAAATGGAAGCATCGTTTGCAAGTCAAGAGAAGTCATAATCCCCTGATATTCTGCGCTGGTATGGCCTCCTCTGGAGTGCTGAATTCAGTTCTGGGCATCTCATTTTAAGAAGGATGGAGACAAGCTGAAGCAGGTTCATAGAAAGGCAACAAGATGAGAAGAGGCATGGAGGACAAAACATATGAGGAAAGGCTGAGGGATTCTGGCTTTTTCAGCTTGGTGGAGACAGTCACAGAATCACGGAATTGTAGAGTTGGAAGAGACCACAAGGGCCATCGAGTCCAACCTCTGCCATACAGGAAGACACCATCAAAGCCCTCATCCCAACAGATGGCCATGCAGCCTCTGTTTAAAAAACTCCAAAGAAGGAGAAGACTGCACCACACTCCAATGAGGGCAGCAACCTATTCCACTGTCAAACTGCTCCTGCCCTCCGCAAGTTCTTCAACAAAAAGCCCTCTTCTGATCCTTTCTAAAGACACAGGAGCCCCATCCTCCTTTGCAGTTGGTCACTGTCTGCTAAAACAGAGGGGGTTCATAAAAGAAAAAAAAAACATTTGGCAGCCTCAGACTTGCACTATGAGGAAGCTGTTGGTCAGCTTTTGCTATGTGTAAGTATGCAAATTGTGCACATTTGAGTAAACAGAGTTTCTCTCCCCACTTTGACCTGTACCATGGAGTCTGCTTGGTGTGTTCGATTTCTAAAAGGAGACTGTCAGGGGCCAGTTGGAGGGCTACGCTACAGGAGTGTGTAGGTTGGCACAATGGCAAGTTCTTGCTGAGGTAAAGGCCTTCTGCAAATGGGCAGATGCACTCATCCGGCTGCCTACTCCACAAGTCTCGGGGTGGGGCTTTTGCGCGCATAAAAGAAGCCCTCACGTTTGCTCCTATATACCTGGGATGGGGATATTCAGTCCTCCCCCTGCAGGCTAAAGAACCACCGAAGACTTCCTGCCTGCAGCTCACAGGAGAAGGCTGTCTGCCCAGATCAAAGGCTTCATTCAATGTGTCTCAGATCCGTCGGCTCAGCTTCACAGCTCCGTGCTTCACAGAAACGCATCGGCCCCAGCAATGGTGAGTTCCAGCCGGGTCCCCCTTGCATGGTCATAGTGACTCCAGCGTGGGATTTTCTTGGCCACCTTTCTTCAGAGGAGGTTGGCCACAATGCCTCCCTGTGGAGTCCTAAGGAATCCTGGAATCTGTAGTTTGTAGAATTTGTAGAATGGGTGGAATCCTAGAATTCGTAGAATGGGTAGAATGGGTGTAATCCTAGAATTCGTAGAATGTGTAGAAATCTATGCCAGACATCTCTGTACCATCCTGAAGTAGCAGAGAAAGCTTGGATTAATTTTATGGCTTCCCACATTTTCAGCTGCTTTGAAAATGTCCTGGTTTCTCTCTCCTCTTCCCACTTTCCCTCAGCTTTCTTTAACTGTTGCAAACCGAGTTCAAAGTGCAAAATAGTTTGAACTCCACTAAATCAGGAAGGAAGAGAGGAGAGCAGGGGGCCAAATCTTTCGTTCCCAGGAGGCTCAGGCAAAAACAAACTGCGGCAGCCTCTCCTAGTTTGTTTGTTCTTCTTCCTTAATAATCTTTGCTATCTTGACTAATCTCTGATGTTGCTTGGCCACACATGTTCTGGTTTTTCATCTGTGAAATACTGGAAGTTATGGGTCCCTAGTTCTATAGTTCAGTGGGGGTCAGAAAATTCCAAGTACTGCCCCAAACAATAAATCCCAGAATTCCATAGGATGACATGACAATTGCAGTGGAATCAAAATGCTGTAATTGCACAATACGGGCATACCGCCTTGGCTTACTTTAATTGCAAATCATGGGAACTGTAGTCCAAAGTAGCCACTTTCTCAAGCTTTTGTGCTTGTAATTGGATCAGTCTGTAACCCCTTCCATTCCTTCAGGCTGGGCTTTTCCTGGAGGAACAGAATTACTTTCCTCTTTGGTTTTTTTAGACATCTCATGGTACATTACTGGGTGGCAGGGAAGATGTTAATTTACTCTTTTAATCTCACCATTGTGCAACTATAGAGAAAGACGTTTATCTCGACCGATGCAAAAAACTGGTTTATAATGAAGAGCTACAAGCTGCAGTGGCACATTGCGTAGTATCCAGATTTATTATGGGAGAAAGCTGCCTCTCTCACAACAGAAAATTACAGGGGAGTAAAAGATGCCCAGGAGAGGAGTTTGGAGGGGCTGCTGTAGACATGCATTTAGAAGAACCTGTCCAAACATTTCCTGGAAGAAGCATGTGTGGTGTGTGGTGTGTGGCACAGACTTTCTGTTCTTGACTTAAACTCAAAGCTGACTCATTGTAGGACTTCTGCCTCAGAGAAGAAGCTAGAGGGACAATAGGAAACTTTGAAATGCAGGTCTTTATTAGGACGCTCTCGGCCCCCCATGCAGTCATACTACCATAGAATACAACAGTTGGAAGAGACCCCAAGGGCCATCTGGTCCAACCCCATTCTGCCACGCAGGAAGACACCGTCAAAGTACTTCCAGCAGACGGCCACCCAGCCTCGGTTTAAAGATCTCCACAGAAAAAGACTCCAGTCAGTGCAGTAGTGTTTTCTACTTTCAAACTGCTCCTACCATCACTCTTAGGTGGAACCTCTTTTCCTGTAGTTTGAAGCCATTGCTCCATGTCCTAGTCTCTGGAGCAGCAGAAAACAAGCTTGCCCCATCCTCCTTATGACGTCCCTTCAAATATTTAAACATGGTTTTCACGTCCCCTCTTAACCTCCTCTTCTCCACGCTAAACATCCGCAGCCTTTCGTCAGAGGGCTTCACGGTTTCCAGGCCTTCTACTATTTTGTTCACGCGTTCCAGCTTGTCGAAAAATACAAACATATTCTCCAGGACCGAAGAGCAGACACTTCAGTCAACTCAAGAAGGCAATTTCTTGATTCAAGCAAGGGTGGGGAGCCTAGTTGAGTTTGGCAAGAGCGGAACTTAGAGCCCAAACCTTCTGTTTGGACCTGCGGAGGACATATCCTCTCGATTTGACTGTAGCGTCTCCTCCTCGGTCCTGGCAACTCAGACATCACGGAGAGAGTTAAAGAAGGGATGCAAGACAGAGAAAGAGACGAGGCATCCTTATGGCCTGTGTGTGCATTGATTCCGATTCACTGCTTGTCACCTGCTGCACTTTCTGGCGAGGGTGGTTTTGTAAGTTTCGAAAACCCCACCACATCCTAGAAAACCTGTGAAGAGAAGCATTTTGGAGATGAGTAAAGCACAGCAGAGCTGAAGTTGCTCCTTTGATGCTCTCCACAGCTGGACACTTTTCAAATGTATTTTTAATGTATTTTATGCCCTTCTTATGTATTTTTTTTTAGCAAAAAAAAAAAAAGCTGAAATCATTCACAGGTCCCAAGAGAACATTTGGGCTCTAGGTTCTGCTCCTGCTAAACTCTACCAGGCTCCTCACCCTTGCCTGAATCAAGGAGCTCAGAAAATTTGGGACTACACCTCCCAGAATCTCCCAGTGATTGTGGCAAGTGTTTGTTTTAAAAAAGTAAAGAGTTTTCATTCTCTCCTGCTAAGACTGAAAACTGGTTATTATAAAATTATATATGATTATATAATTGCTGGTGAGGAAGAGTGCATCAAACCATTATTGTAAGCAGAGCAATGAAGAGAATTAAGAGCTGTGAAGCCTGGTTGGGCACATCCTCAGGCTGGCAGCTCTGATGTTCTCTGAGGCTACCTTGCATGACTGCAAACTACTGAGGCATCTGATACATAGGTCTGATACACAGTACATTTCCTGACAACATAATATATGAGCTATTCTTCTATTAGCACTCTTCCATTAGTAAGGTACATAACGATATATGAACTATTCTTTTACTTGCTTGATTGCCTTTATACAAAGATTGCTGCTATAGCTATGTAAACTGATGAGTTATAAAAGATAGCTGTTGCAAATAAACGGCAGCATTCCCCGTGCTCTGGAATATATCTCCGTGTCTTTCATTACTTCAGAGCAATCCTGGAATTGATCTGTTATAGTGCTACTGTTCCACTTTCAACATCCTATGGAATCCTGGGGTTTGCAAACCCCAGGATTCCATAGGATGTTGAAAGTGGAATAATAGAACTATTACAGTCTAGTGAGGAAACGGTCTTAGTTTAGGAAAGCCTGAGCCTACTGGGATGCACGAGATTTCTCCCCTCTGCTCTCCTCTCCTCCATGCTGAATTAGCTGAGTGCACACTACTTTGTATTTTGAACTCAGTTTGCAGCAAATTGAATTAGGCCAGAACAAAGGCTGAAGAGAGAGAAACCGGGACATTTGAAGAGCAGCTGAGATGGCAGAGGATTAACAGAGGATGGCAGAGGTTGGAGGGCTTCCATCTAAGCTCTGTTGAAAAACTCCCAATGAAGGAGAATCCATCATGCTCTAAAGCGCTCTACTCTACTATCAGACCATGCTTACCATCAGCAGCAGCTCTGTTACATATCTCACCTTTTCCCCATTTTCTTTTTGTTTCTTTTTAGGATCGAGATGAAGTTATGATCTATAGCAAAGGAGATCTTGCCTTCCATCAGGAAAACGACTCCTACTATGACTACTACAACGGCAGTGAGGCCTGCTGTGGAGACCCACCCTGTGAAGTCAATCCCACCCAGGCCTTTGCTGGTGGTTTCCTGTCCACTTTCTACATCCTGATTTGCTTCCTGGGCTTGTGGGGGAACGGCATGGTGATTGCGGTCTTGCTTCGTGCCAAGGAGGTCCTCTCCGGGACAGACATGTTCATCTTCAACCTGGCCGTGGCTGATATCCTCCTGGTGGTGACCCTCCCTTTCTGGGCGGTCCAGGAAGTGCATAGCTGGGTCTTTGGGAAGTTCTTGTGCCAGCTGGTGGGTGGGATTTTCAAAATCAACTTCTACGCCAGCATCTTCTTCTTGGTTTGCATCAGCTTGGACCGGTACCTCTCCATCGTTTATGTTGTCCGCATGTACAAACGCAGCCAGACCTCCATGATCCGCCTCACCACCTTGGGGGTTTGGTTTTCCTGCCTTCTTCTCACCTTGCCAGATTTCATCTACTTGACGGCCGAGTTCGATTCCCGCCAAAACATCACCTCCTGCTCCCTCTCCTTCCCTTCTGGCTCGGCCAAGCGCTGGAAAATCGGCCTCAGCCTCTTCAACCAGGTGGTGGCTTTCCTTCTGCCCCTCGTGGCCATGGTCTACTGTTACACCCACATCATCTTCACCCTTCTGCTCTCCAAAGGTTTCCAGAAACACAAGGTCCTCCGGGTCATCTTGGCTGTGGTGGCCGCCTTCTTCCTCTGCTGGTCACCTTACCATTTTGTCCAGTGCGTCAACATCCTAATTGAGATGGAAGTCCTCCACCACACTTGTGCATGGGAGGAGAAGTTGGACCTGGCCAAAATTGTCACCACAGCCCTCGGCTTCTTCCACTGCTGCCTCAACCCGCTCCTCTATGGTTTTGTTGGCGTCAAATTTCGGCACAGATACCTTGAACTTCTCGAAAAGTTTGGCTGTGTGAGCCGCACGTTCGTGGACAGACACACCAAGGGGTTGGCCCACCGGAGGGACTCAACTTGGTCCGAGAGCACAGAGGCAACTTACTCAGGAGCGTTGTAGGAATCTGGTGGACATTTTGCAAAAACAAAAAAACAAAACAAAACAAAACAAAATTAACTTCAATTTGGAATTTTTGTGCAAATACACCTTCAACTCAGGACTTTCATGAAAAGCCACCTTGCACTCAGAATTTTCATGAAAAGCCACCTTCTCCTCTGGGTTTCAATTTGAACTTTAAAGGACCAGTGACAGTTGGATTTTTCAGTGCGCTGTAGAGGCCAGAAGCAAAAATACAGATAATGGAAAAGATACTTCCACCTCAGGGAGAAAAGGTCTTCTCGCCATCTTGTGGACAGAGTCCAAAATTACAGAGACCAAAAAAAGTTCCAAAGACACCAGAATCCTTTTGCTAAGATGCACTGATGTAGTTTGGGAATACGCAGACGTATGTCCATCTTTGGATGGAGAGAGATAGGGGCTGTTTGTTAGCCCCTTTTGTATAGTCTTGGAATGTATCCCCCGTAGATAAAGGGAGATTCCTGTATTTTCCTGACAATTAGCATTGTCAATTACACCTGTTTTTAGTGAATTTGTCAATGTCCAGCCGGCGGCTAAGCAGACATAGAGGCAGGAGCTGAGTTTTATGGCTTTAGTCGTAAATAAAGCAAAGCGGTTACATCACCAAAAGAAAGTATACACAAGCGACAAAGTCCCAGGAGCGGCAGACTCAGGCAGCAAGGTCCGACTGGGGCAGAGAGCTCATGACACGGGAAGCAGATTCGCGGTTGATAGGCAGTTGTTGCCCCATGCCCACCCCCAACAGCGTCTGACTTAAGTACCCAGTTTTCAGCCCAGCTGAGGCCGATCACCTGTCCGTTGGCCCCACTCACAGCTGGAGCCTCTCAGGAGTCCAGAGCCGCTCCTTCAAGCACTTCTCCCGCAGTCGCTGAGACCTCCGGACTGCCCCCTTTTCCAGTCGCCTCTGTAGGGGGAGGGTCTGCTGCAAACTCTGGGCTGGAGTCAGAGACCCCAGCCTCTGCCTCTGGAGTGCAAACGTCTGCTGCAGGTGCTGGCCCGGGCTCCATGCCAGGGACAGCTGGGGAGTTGCAGGCAGGCTCCTCCCTAGAATCTGAAGCAGACCCCCCTCCAGAAGGCCCCTCCCAGGGCTCAGAGTCCAAGTCTGAATTGGGAGCGAGGTCAGCCTGGCCCATGACAGAATTGTGCTTACTGATTTTTTTAACTGATTTTTTCCCCCAACTGATATTTTAAAATGGTTGCTTGGCTGTCTTTTAACAATGAGTTTTATTGCATATACAATTGGTTTGACTTCCATGGATTTGATTATTTGCAAGTTTCTTCAATCTCAACCCCTCCTTTTCCGGCCAGCCCCTCCTGGAACTACAAACTCCAGGATTCCATAGGCTGTTGAATGTGGAATCAAAGTGCTATAATAGTCCAGTGCGGAAATGGTCCTAGTTTGGACCCCGGTGTCTGTTCTCCCCACCATGCCTTGGCCCCCTTCACACACACACACACACACACTTGAAATATGTTGTTTTCTCACGTTTTTGGGGAGTCCTGCATCCCTAACCCTAGCAAGAGAGAAATGTAAGGTCCTGCGCTTAGGCAGTAAAAATGGAATGCACATATATAGGATGGGGGACGCATAGCTGGATAGCAGTACGTGTGAATGTAGGAGTCTTGGTAGATCTCAAGCTAAACATGAGGCAGCAGTGTGATGCAGCAGCCAAGAAAGCCAACGCGATACTTGGTTGCATCAATAGGAGTCTGGTGTCTAAATCGAGGGAGGTAATGGAACCACTCTATCCTGCTTTGGTTAGACCTCATTTGGAATACTGTGTCCAGTTCTGGGCACCTCAATTCAAGAAGGATATTGACAAGCTGGAGCGTTTCCTGAGGAGGACGACCAAAATGGTGAAGGGTCTGGAAGCCTTGAAGCCCTGTGAGGAGCAGCTTAGGGAGCTGGGGATGTTCAGTCTGCAGAAGAGAAGGTTAAGAGGGGACAGGTTGACCATGTTTAAATATCTGAAGGGATGTCATGTCGAGGAGGGAGCGGGTTTGTTTTCCACTGCTCCAGAGACCAGGACAAGAAGCAGTGGATTAGAGTCGCAGGAAAGGAGATTCCACCTGAACCTCAGGAAGAACTTCCTAATGGTCAGAGCTGTCCAGCAGTGGAATATGCTGCCTCGGAGAGAGGTGGAGTCTCCTTCTGAGGTTTTTAAGCAGAGGCTGGATGGCTATCTTTTGGGAATGCTTTGGCCATTTCTGCACTACACTGTTATAATGCTATTATTCCACCTTCAACATCCTATGGAATTCTGGGGTTTGTAGTTTACTGAGGCCAAAGAGCTTTCTGGCTGAGGAGTCTAAATGCCCCTCCCTAAACTGCAAACCCCAGGATTCCACAGGATGTTGAAAGTGGAATAATAGCACTATAACAGTGTCGTGTGGAAAAGGTCTTTGATGGGTGTTCCTGCATTGCAGAAGGGGGTTGGACTGGATGGCCCCTGGGGTCTCTTCCAACTCTATGATTCTATGAAACGTGGAGTGCCAATGGTATTTTTCAATGTAAATATGCTTAAAGTTTTTTAGTTTGTTTTTAAAATATAAAAATGCTCTGAAATAAAATCAAAAGAGATGCCTCTATATGCTCAAATGTGTATGCAGCACCCAGGAGGAGGCGGGGCCTGGCCTCTGGGAAGCTCCTCCCTCTCGTTGCTTGTTAATGCAGTGTGAACGGACGTTTTGCAAGGGAGGTGCGGAGGTGCATGATGGGGAGGGTGTGGGAAGAAGTCCTGGCTGCCCCTCTGGGCATTAAAGGGTCTGGGCAGAACGGGAACAATGGGATAAAGAACACTGAATATAAGGCCATTTCCACCCTATACTGTGATAGTATTCTTATTCCACTTTCAGCACCCTGTGGAATTCTGGGATTTGTAGTTTCCTGAGGCCCAAGAGCGCTCTGACTGAGAATTCTAAGGGCCCCTCCCTGAAATGCAAACCCCAGGATTCCATAGGAGCTCGAAAGTGGAATAATAGCACTGTCACAGTCTAGTGCCGACTGACAGAGTGTGCATGTGTGTGTCTGAGAGAGAATGAGCAAATGGGCTGTCTTTTTCTTCTTTGTCTTCACCATTTTATTATTTATTTATTCTCTGCTTTTTTTTTCCCCTCTCCCAAAATTGGGACTCAAAGCAGCTCAAAATAATAAAAAAAATACAATTAAAAAAATACTTCAATATTGTAAGTCAACATCTTACAGTATTAAAACGATAACACCTAAGTAAACAGAAAAAATGCAACAAAAGATGAAAAGCTCTTTAAAAAAAAATTAAAACTTCAAGGCGCTGTTTGTTAGAAACGACACAACCCTTGGTCCGGCTTTAAAGCTCTAAAGGCCAACTTGAAACGGCCTGAACAATTGGCAGAAGTTCAACAGATCAAGGCCATTTCTGCACTAGACTCTTATAGCGCTATGATTCCACTTTCAACATCCTATGGAATCCTGGGGTTTGCAGTTTCGGGAAGGGCAACCGGAAACCCCAGGATTCCATAGATATTGAAAGTGGAATCATAGCGCTATAACAGTCTCGTGTGGAAATGGCCCAAGTCTGCTCTCTTGCAGCAGGCCTGGAATTGCTTCTCCTGTTGAAGTTCTGCAGCTGTAAAATCCAACAGGTGCTGCTCTCCCAACTTCCTTCTACACTTTTTAAAACAGCAGCTTGACAGGTAGAAGTTTTTTAAGGGAAAATGTTTCCCGGTTGTGGAGGTGCAGCAACAATGAGAAGATGGGAAGAACTTTCCTTGCTGAATATCTGAGTCTCCGGCTGCCTTTAATGGACCAGGAGTAGGAAAAAGAGGCTTCACTCAGCGTCTGCTTTACTTCCCCATCTGGGGTCATTTCACAAAGCGGCGGTTTCCTTTCTGTCCCCTCCACTCAGTTTCCTTTCCTGGTAGGCAAAGTGGTGGTTTTGGGGTCTGATTCAGAAATCAAGACTTGCTTCGCTTCTGCACTGTCAGGCAGCGGCAAGGGGCTGGGGAAGGAAAGTGGAATGCAGTTGCCTTTCCCCATAAACTGGGCATCCAAAGGAAAGGCTGAGGATGACAGCAGAAGCAGAAATGCCCACCTCTTCCTGGGATCTGGATTACACCGATTTTTTAGAGGTATGTCCTTCTTGTTCTTCTGCCTAGCAGCACCATACCCTCCATCTCAAATGAGCCCGTAAAGACGGTGGGACAGAGAGAAGGAATGAAGGGAGAGCTCGAGTGGGCTCATAAAGCATCATTAGCATCATCTTTAGCATCACTGGGACTCTAGATTGGGCAGATTTGAGTCATTTATGCCTCTGAAGTAGAACTGGCCTCCCCAAGTCAGCCCTTAAAAATTAAAGAACTCAGAGGTTTCAATTCAGTTGAATCAATGATCCTAGTGTAGTGGATGGGTAACTCAATCGATCAATGGGTTTCCAATGGGATTAGATCATTCATCAACTGATCCAGTGGGGCTGCTCTCGCTCTAATTTGGCTGCGTCAGCAATTATCTTCTCTGGCTGGCCCTACAGTGACCTACACCATAGGATTCAGACCTGAAATTTGCCATCCAAAAAAAAGTAACTTTCCCAGGCTTTGGGTCAAATGGGCCAGTCTTGGCCAAGGACCACCATTAACACATTGCCCTTTCTGCTTCCTAGTTTCCCACCGGCTACCCTGAAATTGACCCAAATGCCGTTCCCTGCACTCAGACCGAGGTCAGCACCTTCGCCCGCTATTTTGGCCCAGCTGTCTTCTCCGTGGCCTTCATGGTGGGGCTGGTCGGCAACGGGCTAGTCCTGGCCGTCTTGGGCAGCCACCGCTGCCCCTGGCTCTTTGCCGACTGTTACCTCTTCCAGCTGGCCGTCGCCGACCTCTTGCTGGTCCTGGCCCTCCCTTTCCGGGCCACACAGTTCACCCAGCCCTGGGTCTTCGGGGAGTTCCTCTGCAAGCTGGTGGGGGCCCTATCCACCGTGAACAGCTACAGCACCGCCTTCTTCTTGGCTTGCCTCAGCATCGAGCGCTACCTGGCCATCGTCCATGCCGTCCAGCTCCACCGGCACTGGACGCTTTTCCATACCTACCTGGCCTCCGCTCTGTTGTGGGGGGTGAGTATCGGCTTCTCCGCCGTGGAGCTCCACTTCCGCACCGTGGCCTACACCCCCCAAGCCGGAGCCATCACCTGCCACCTGGGGTTCGATGCCCAGGAAGCCGATTCATGGCGGGTGGGCCTCCGCCTGGCTTCCTTCCTCCTCGGCTTCCTCCTCCCGCTCCTGGTGATGGCTTATTGCTACGGCCGGATCTTTGCCAAGCTGCGCCAGGCTCAGCTCTTCTTCAGAGTGACGGCACTGCGTCTTCTGGCGGCGATCCTGGCGCTCTTCGTCCTCTGCTGGGGTCCCTTCCATGGCTTCATCCTCGTGGATAGCCTGCAGCGTCTGGGCCGCTTGGCCAGAAATTGTGCCCGGGAGAAGGTCTTGGACTTTGGCTTGCTCTTCACGGAAAGCCTCGGCCTCCTTCACTCTTGTCTCAACCCTCTGGTTTATGCTTTTGTGGGGGTCAGGTTCCGAAGGGAGCTGTCCGGGTTGTTCCAGAACTGGAAGCGATGCCAAGAACACCGAGAGAGTTGCCCAAGCCCAGAGCGCAGTGGCCGAGCCACGGAGTTCACTGTTGCCCAAGGCGCAGACTATTCCGTCATGATGTGAGAGTTGCGGTGGAAAGAAAATCCCAGAGTGGCCCCTCTTCCATTTGGCATCCTTTCAAATATTTAAACATGGCTATCATGTCCCCTCTTAACCTTCTCTTCTGCAAACTAAACATTCCCAGCTCCCTCGGCCGCTCCTCAGAGGGCTTCGTGGTTTCCAGGCCTTTTAGCATTTTGGTCGCCCTCCTCTGGACACCTTCCAGCTTGTCCATATCCTCCTTGAATTGTGGTGCCCAGAACTGGACACAGGATTCCAGGTGGGGTCTGACCAAAGCAGAATAGAGTGGGACCATTACTTCCCTTGACCTAGACACTATACTTCTATTGATGCAGCCTAGAATCACCTTGGCTTTTTTAGCTGCCACATCACATTGTTGGCTCATGTTCAGCATGTGCACTATTAAGACAGTGGTGCCTCTGGAGCAGAGGCTCACTACAGATTGTGACACCCCTATCAGACGCACAGTGGTATTGCTAATTCCAATTTTGAGGGTGATTCCAGGTGCTTGACCATTTAACAGCCAGTGGGGAACAAAAATCAGCAGGTGCCAAGGCGAGTTTGCCTGCTGGAGGACATTAATGCCAAGGGTCTGTGAATGGCACAGGAGCATTACTAGCAACGTAGTTGGAACCTAAACGCCACACTATGTAACAGTATTGGCAGCTGAACATGGCTGGAGAAAAGGAAAGAAGGCAAAGCCCCATTCCTCCTCTTTCTGTCCCCCTCCCCTCGTGTTGTCATCACAGTTGTGGGAAGAAAGTAAGAGGCAGAGTTCCAGCCTTGCGTCAGCTTCGCAGGTAGTTGCAAAACAGCCAAAAAATTGCAACCCACGTCAGCCTTACAGGAATTACCTTACTGATGATTTCCTGTCTTGGTGAACGGAAGTTGATTTGCACGTAATCTTCTGCTTGAGAAGTGGGTCATGCCAGTACAGTACCTTGTCAGGATGAGTCCTTGTGGTATCAGCGTACTAGCTTCAAACCACTAGCGACTTATCAAACAGCGTTGGTTCAATTCCACCTCCCAGGCAGCAGTTGTGCTGATGTTTGATTTCCCCTACCTCCTTTGAGCTGCTTGACTTGAAGCACCAAATATTTCCTGCTATCTGAGCCACAGGATCACATTTTCTCACGGTAGGGCTGGCCACAGCAAATGTCCCATTTGTCCCCTTGCAGGGCCTCCCCCAGGGACACATGAGCTGGAATTGTGTGGCCCTGGTGGCTGTGCTCATTGCTTTTCTTCTCCTCTTAACATGTGCTGATTCCTGTCTTGCAAAGCCCTCTATGGGCTTACTTTCTCCTTTCCTCTGGGAATCACCTTGCTCATGCACCCTCCTCCCAGAGTCAAGGAGTCACTAGGGACGAGCTAGAGATGGCTGAGAAACACCTGGCACCGTGACTATATACCTCTAACTGTCCTGATTTGTAAGGGACAGCCCCAATTCATCCTCTGCCCTCCCGCTTTTTCAGCTACTTTCAAAATGTCCCAGTTTCTCTCTCTTCTTCCCACTTTCCCTTTCATCCTCAGCTTGCTTCAGTTGCTGCAAACTGAGTTCAAAATGCAAAAGTAATGTGCAATTTCCTTTTCCCTCCATTAACTCAGCAGGGAGGGAGAGGAGAGGAAGGGATGGAACCTTGCCCTTCCCAGTAGACTCAGGCAAAACTGCTGCAGCCACTACCTAGCTTGTCGGTTCTTCCTTCTTCATAACTTTTGCCATCTTGACTACACTCTGATGTTGCTTGGCTATGCATTACCCAGATTTTGTTTGTGAATTTTTGGAGAGTATCAACATCTACCTCCACACGAAGCAAGTTTCCAGTGTGGATCGCACCCCTGTGGTGGCCAGAGAAGGGCGTGGGCTGCCTGGAGGTGTTGGGTTACGCAACCATAGCTGGGAGGTAACAGCAGCTATTGCTGTCCTTTTTTTCTCCACCTGTGAAATGTTGGAGAGTATGTGACTATAGCTAGGTAACGTCAACATCATCTTCCAGGATCTTTGGAGGACCCAGGAAAGCCCTAGAAGATGTCTTCATCATGACGGGTACAGTTGCACAGCCAGACTCTTCTCACACCTTTCTTCTCAGCATGGCTGATGGTCAGAAACGTTTGGTGTCATAGTCAAACAATGGAAGAGCCACACAAAGTCCCCACTCCTGCTTTATATGGTCTGCTATGAATACTGAGGTTTCATCCTCTGGAATTCTGCTGTTGATGTACCTGCAGGTAACCCAGAGTTGCGTGTGCATATATTCCTTGTTTGGATGGGGAGTCAAAAGATATTCGGTAACCCTTGTCCGCCATCTAAAACCTCCTTCCTCAGGCAGCTGTCAAGTTCTAGGGACGGCTGCTGCTTCTGTTTGCTGGCTGTTTGAGGTGGGAAAAGGAGAGAAATCAGGAGCAAAGAAGCAGCTGGTCTTGGCTGCAAGGGGAAAAGAAATAAAAGTGGGAGGAGTTTGTTCCAAGACAAAGAGCACCCTCATTTCTCTTCCCTACACAGCCAAGACCAGCTAGTTCTTCATCTGTCTCCCCAACAGTAAAGAACAACAGAAGTGTTCCTTCCCAACCTCGCCCGTTTCTTGACAACTGCTTGGTGGAGATGTAGGTGTGGAGCGTTTTGCATTATGCTCCCTTGTGGAATGCAGGATCTCTGCCTCCATTAGGGGTGGGCAGAATCTGGATTTCCCCAAAGATGCTTTGTCAGCTCCCAACAAATACAGTATCTTTTTAGCCTGAGGATCTCTGGAACTGTGGGGTTCCTCGGACGGGGGAAAGCGGAACAGTCCCTCTAGCCCTGCTCCTTATTGTCAAGCGTGCCTGCACCCGGGGTGGCCCACGATGGGTGCCGTGCCACTCCTGCCAACGTTCCAAGGAAATAAATCAACAAGCGTTGCAGTACTCCCCATCCCCCCAAATAATAAATAAAACTGCAGACTGGCGGGCAGTATGCCGGCACCAAATTTTATTTTCTTTATCTTAAAGAGCAGATATATAGATAGATATAGATAAAGAGAGATATACACCCCCTGCTTCTTTCATCTTACTTGGTCTTCTCTCCTACAAAACCATTACAATGTTTAAAACTGGTTTAAGGGGTATGGTTCCCTTGCCCCTTAAAAAAATCAAATGAAAAAGGGAATCCTGGGGAGATTTAGTTTCGTGGCATCCTCCAGTATTCCACAAAGGACTCCATTTCCCATGTTTCCTTGGGGGTGAACAAATGACTCTGGTCGAATCTGGGTTACCCATTTGGGTGTCAGCCAGTTCCCTTCTTTCTTTTCAATGGAAGGCTTGTTTCTTTCCAAGGAAGACCACCGAAAGGGGCATTTCCCCTGGAAAAGGGCAGGGGGTGGGCATCTTCCCCTTAAAAATGAATCCTGAAACTCAGTTGTTGGCCAGCACTTCTTCTATCCAAGCTTTGTAATTACACACTTGAGTGTAGACCCCAGGGTAGTTTTTCTCAGCACATCCAATCCCCCAGGACACGACACCGGTCAGTTCTCCATTACACACCAATGGCCCGCCAGAGTCTCCCTGCAGGTGAGAAGGGGCAAGATAAAAACATGGGCTGTGTTGTGTAACTTTACACATGCTTAGCTACACTGCAAAGGAATCCTCCTGGTGAATTGCAAAGATGCACGTGCTGGTGTGCCAATGCGCTCTCCCCAACCAATGTTCCAATGTGCATTGGGAATGCGGGATAAACATCAATGGCCATCATGCATTAGGACCAATGTGTGATGGTCACTTTGCTGGAACCCCTATGTAATAACGTAGTTCCTCCAGGCAGGGCAATGGTGTTTGGAGGTTGTGTTTTTCGTTTCATTAAAGAATAAAAAATACCCTAATGTCCAAATCTCATGTCCTGGACAATTTTTTGGCTGCACCAGCGGCAACATTTTATTCCCATCTTTGGATTGATTTCTTTTCAATGTCAAGTCATATCGAAACATTATGTTCCCTGAACATAGTACATACGCGGAATGGCATGTTTGCACTATAACTCTATAACGCTAAAAGAAATTTTTAAAAATCGAAGATGAGATAGATTTGCCTTTCAAACCCTGGGAAACTATGCTCTGATATTTTTTAAAAAACACCCTCCGGAAGAACCCAACATTAATGATCCATGAAGTTGCTACAAACAGCCCCTGACAAGAATGGGAGGAGTGGATACAAAGGGCCTTTCTGCACTACACTGTTCTAATGCTATTATTCCACTTTCAATCTCCTATGCAATCCTGGGGTTTGCAGTTGAGGGAGAGGCATTGAAGATTCTCAGCTAGAGAGCTTTTGGGGCTCAGGAAACTACAAACCCCAGAATTCCACAGGATATTGAAAGTGGAACAATAGCACTATAATAGTGTAGTGCGGAAAGCCCCCAAACTGACAGTAAACTGGCAAGACCTAAGGCATTACATTGTGAGAAATCACACTTCTTTAAGTCAACATGGAAGAGCCCAGAGAAAGGCATTTCCCATCTAAATTTTAGGAAGAAGTTATAGACTGTAAGAGCGGTTGGACAGTGGAACAGATTGCCCTGGAGGGAGAATGGACTCTCTTTGCCCGGGGGCCTTTAAAACAGGTTGGATGGGCATCTTTTGGGAGTGCTTTAGCTTTGTACCCCTGCATGGCAGAATGGAGTTGGACTGGATGTCCCTTGGGGTCTCTTCCAGCTCTGTGATGCTATGATTCTGTTGGATGGATATATGGCAGAGCCAGCCCTCCTCTTTCCACCCAACCTCCTCCCACGGACCCAGTCCCCGGGTTACCTGGCAGGAGTCTTTTCCTCCCTCGAGATAGCCGGCACAGAACATGTTGGAAGTGATGCTGCCTGGATAGGCGGCGTTGCAGGCGGCTGACGACAGAATGGGGACTTCCAGGCATTGCAAGGAGTCTGGGTATTCAACTGGAAGGAAGAAAAACCCACCACAGGTTAAGGCATGTGTGAGGTCAAGAGACGCCAGGGAAAAGATAAAGTTTCTTCTTCAAAGTAGCAGATGAGTAATTTCAGCAATCTTCTCTCCACTCTGAGAAAGTCTTTAAAAATCACCCAGTTTTCGAAACTGCGGTTGCCTGCAATTCAGGCAAGATTTGCACATGGTTTTTTGTGTGCAGAAAAGAACATTTTTTGTCCAGACAAGAGCTTCTTTTTTTTTTCCACAGAAAATAATATTTCAAGGCAGATGTATTAATTCCTGCATGGGAAATGTGGTTTTCTATGCAAATCAGCCAGGTGCAAATTTTAAGTAGAATAAATCCCCAAGTAGAGCATTTTCTGTGCAAAACTTTTTATTTTGAGAACCAACTTTTTTTTCTAATTAAAAAAATGCTTTGAGAACCAATTTTTTTTTTCGGTTAAAAAAACATGCTTTGCAGAAGGTGTAGGATTTTTATTTGCTGCTGGTGTTGTTTAAAATCATTTTCGCTGGTTTCACTTTTACTGTGACTGAATTGCTTTTGAACTTTTGCACACTATGTTTGTTGTAACAGTTGTAAGCTGTCCTGAGTCCCAAGCTGGGAAAAGAGTGGGAAATAATGAACATCAATACCATATCACAGTCTACACTGTATAACTTTATGCATACTTAGCTACATAGCAGATGTGCTATGGAACATGCTCTCTGAATTTTAAAGTGTGAAGGACCTCTCTCTTCCAGCAGTCCTACCCAGTCTGTTTGAAAATATGGATTTTAAATTGGTATATTCTTTTGTTCCTGTAGAGAGGATGCTAACATGTAATGGCTGTGTTTCAGTCTAGATCTATGTGTTTAAATGGTTTTATGTGTTTTTAGTTATTTACTGTATTTTAGTATAGTAGTACCCCATCCTGAGCCTTGGGGGGAGGTGAGTAAGAATTAATAATAATAGTAATAGTAACAACAACAATAATAATAATAAAGATGCATAACAGGGCACCACCAAGCATGCCCGAATGCACATTAGGCTCTGTTGACATGCACTGGCATCCCCTAGCATGTGTCTCCATGCTCAATGAGGCTGGTGCGCATAGGTGGTGATGCTCAGCAGTCACTTTGCTGGCGCCCAACATAATACTGTAACAACAGCCCCTTGCTGAATACGGATGTTGCAGAAGTGTTTGCTTCTGTTTACCGCAGATGTAGGTCTACTTAGGTGGATGCCAGTCCCACACTGAATTCCAGCCAATAATAGTACAGGCTTCCCCTACTTTTTGACAATCCACTTCTGAATGATCTGCTCTTTTTCCAATTGCAATCAGAACTCGTATAGTGATGTGTAGTCCACTCTCTCGATCATGTGGGTTCTGCCTGGAAATTGGAAAGAGTTGAAAGGGTGAATTGTTCCTCTCAGTCTTCTTGGCACCATATTTTATTTCAGTCTGAGTGCAGACTGGGCAAAAAGGCAGTGCCAAGTTGATTCACTTCCGCGTTGCAGTGGCTTCCGCTTTTTGACAGCGCTCTGGTCCCTAACTTGTTGAATAAGCCGGGGATGGCCTGGACCACCAACAATGACAGCAACGGGCCTCTGAAAGAGATGGAAGCCACAAAAGCAGTCCTAGGACTGCTTGTGGCCCAAAGGCCATCTTCCACCCGGCGGGGCCTGTAAAGGTGTCCAGTTCCCAAAACAAGAGAAGATGGCTATCCTGCCTCACAGCAAGGGCTTACCTCCGTCTGTCAGAAGGTTCCCCCAGCCTGAGACGAGGCATTCGGTTCCAGCCACTGGACAGCTCTGAGAAATTTCAATGGGCTGCACAAAGGCGTTGAAGTTGGCTGGCTGGGAGAGTTTGATCAACATGATGTCGTTGTCGATGGTGCCGGCATTGTACTGAGGGTGCCGGATGGCCTTCTCCACCTGGATATTCTGCTCCGTCCCCTCGTCGCTGTTGGTGTTGTGCTCCCCGAGGTGCGCAACGAGAACATTAGGGCTAGAGGAGGAGGAGGAGGGGGAGGAGGAAGAGGGGGAAAAGAACCTTGACTGGCATCTTTTGCATGAGTAAATTCGCTTATCCATGCAGTTGCATTATTATTTGTGGTGTATGCATGTGTGTGTATGTGATATATAATCTCCTTATTCAGAAAAAGGTTATGAAAGACGGGTTATCGACATGGTGCTGTTGTACATCATTGTTACCCACGGCACATTATTACACACTGTGCACAGCTTGCATAGCTCCACATGGTTGTGTATTGTGTGTCGATTCAGAATGCACTTTTGGGTGTGCAATGTTGCAGATGTGTAATGAAGTGGAGCAGCACAAGGGAGGTGTAACTCTATCAGTCACACTGCATATTTTTAATGCACCCTCTTATCCTTTGTAGGGGGGAATTATTTTGCACACAAAACAGCATGAAGCAGCACTTTCTACAGTGGAAATAACTTTCGTATGCAGAAACATTTTTTTCTGGGCAGAAAATGCTGCTTCCTATTAAGAAACTGCAATTTTCTGTGAATTAAAAAAAAAACACTACATGAGAATTTTGCACAAAAAGAGGTCTCAGGCTGCAGTTTTTAAAAACTATGCCATGTCTGAAGACTTCTTTACGGCAGGAAAAGGGAGTGGGAACTGTCGAAGAATGACATCCCCCTATTGTACTCACTTTTTGTAGCAATGAGCAGCCGAAACGATCCACTGCTCGTTAATCAGGGAGCCGCCGCACCAGCGGTAGCCCGACCCGTAGGTTAGAAAGACTTGCCAAGGCTGGGAGTGAGGGGAGCATTCGTAGCCCCCAATGATCTTGTCATCGTCCTCGTAACCCCTTGGTGGTGCTGCCACTGCACAAATGGAAACAAGACTTGGGTTCAGTTAATGCACACACAGAGTAAGCTGCAGCTCCGGGCCCCGGATTGTGAGGGGCCCCTCCGCATCAGTCAAAATAATACATTTGAACGGCCGACCACTGTCCAATGGTGCCATTCAGCTGGTTGGCCCCAGTATGCGCAAACCATTGATGAAATTCATGGAATCGTATAGAGTCATAGAGTTGGAAGAGACCCCAAAGACCACCCAGTGCAGCCCCATTCTGCCATGCAGGAAGACACCATCAGAGCCCTCCCTTTGATAGACAGCCATCCAATGAGACTTTTGTGAGTTCTGACTTAACTTTTCCCATTGATTTCAGTGAATCTAAGTATTCATTTTTTTATCAGATCCATCCTCATCATTGTCTATACCAACACCATGTCATCAGCAATACCACCAACACGGTGAATATCAACCATCTAATAAGGAGACTAGTCCTTGACACTTACTATGGGGCAGGAGTGGGAATCATGTCACTCTTTAGATGTTGTTGGACTACAACTCCCCCAATCCTTCACCATTACCTATGCTGCCTAGGGTTGTTGGGAGTCATAGTCCAGCAACATCTGGAAGGCCCCATGCTCCTTACTCTTTCTATAGCTGAAGGAAAGTTCCTTTTTTTGGGGAGCCCTGACTCAAAGTCCAGTCGATGGTGACATGGACTTCTGTGGAGGTGAGGAGGAAGATGTTACCTGCAGCACCCAGAAGAACCGCAAACAGGAAGAGAGCCATGGTGTCACAGATGTAAAGAAGGTTGTTGACCATCCTTGGTCTTTTATAGCCAACTGTCACCTTCCTGCCTCTCACAGCTGCTGAGCAGACAGGCTTAAAATAGCAAGAACGACTTGGTTATCTAGGTTTTAATGGAACCAACTTGTCAGTTCCACCTGCCATGTTCCCTGACGACATCTGAAACCTCGAGTTTGAAAATAACCTGGCACAGACTGTTGGTTTTAGATAAGGCAAAAGCTGAACTGAGGACAGGCCAAACCATCCACGTAGCCATAAACCCAAAGGCAGGTCTTCTGTAGTTCATCATCAACAGTAGCATCTCATAGCTTCCATCTCAGTAGGTTGTAAATTTGCTTTCTGTTTTCGTCTGAACTTGGAAGGACTCTCCAAGGTGCTTCACCTTTTCCTTCCAAATGGTCCCAGCACATTGGATATCTCCTTTGAAGTTCAGACTTGAAACTTGGACAGATTCATAGCCCCACAGAGAGCAGAGCCACAGGGTACCATAGTTTGCTGTCCTTTGACTCAGGCTAAGGATGTAATTGTCTCTAAACTTCTTGGAAGGAAACATAGGGTAATTTTAGCAGTTTTCTTCGCACTGTAAGAAAGTCTTTGAAAACCACACCATTTTTGAAGCTTATTCGTATTTCATGACTTACTTTGTGCAAAATTCGTACTTGGCTGGTTTCCACAGAAAAGAGCATTTTCTGCACAGAAAATAATATTTCCACATAGAAATACTATTTTCTGCCCAGAACAATCCCATGAACATTTTGACTTGGATAAGCCCTGAGTTGCAATGATTCTCATCAGTCCAGAATTCTCCTTATCAGAGTTTCTCAACACTCCATTTTGGCAATGTTTGGAATATTTTTGAATATTCTTGACATCCCTACCTTAGGTGGCAAAAAGTCTTGGGATGGGACAGGAGGGCCCAGATGTGACTTTTAAATAAACACAGTCTTTTCTGGTTGTAATTCTGACGGCAGCAAAGAAATAGGCTCAAGTTAAGTTCCGATTGCCATTAAATTAATAAAATTTGATGGGTTGTTCATTCCACTGAAGGAGAGGTTGACCAGTACCCTTGACACTGAAAGGTAAGGTCGGATTCCTTTCTCGGCAGATCATGGCCTGATTGGGGCTGTGCTTGGCAAGCAGAATTTGTTTGTTTTGCCAAATCAGGTGCACATAAAATGGCCCTTCAGCAAACCAGGGCTGAACTATCAGGGTCAGGAAACAAACACTATTTTCCAAAGTGTTACTGAGAGCCAGCACGGCAAAATGGTTTGAGCATTGGAGTCCAGCTATGCAGACCAGAGTTTGAATTCCTGTTTGGCCACAGAAACCCACTGGGTGACCTCGGGCAAGCTGCGCTCTCTCGGCCTCAGAGGAGGCCAAATGGCAAGCCCCCTCTGAACAAATTCTGCCCAGAAAGCACACGACAGTTGCTGAGTGTAAGTCTCTGCATGGAGACGTTCGGTTGTTTGTGCTACGCACATACCCTTCAGCATTTCACAGATGAAAACTGGGACATCCGTGGCCAAGCAGCAACAGACTGTGGTCGAGATGGCAAAAGTCATGAATGAGGAAGACCAGACGAGGTAGGAAGAGTGGCTGCAGAGGTTTGCTTTTGCTTGAGCCTACTGGGAAGGGCAAGATTCCACCCATTCCTCTCCTCTCCTTGCTGCTAAGACTGTACTTACCTTCCAGTTGTCCTGATTAATCCTGTGCAACCACACTTTTTAAACTGCTTTTAAAGTATCCCAGTTTCTCTCTCCTCCTCCCACTTTCTCCCTTTGTCCTCAGCTCACTTCCATTGCTGCAAATCAAGTCCAAAGTACAAAAATAGATACATCACAGAGAGGGGATAAGAGAGGAAAGGACAGTTGCTTTCACTTCCCAGGAGGCTCAGGCCAAAGCCAACTTCTGCGGCCTCTCCTAGCTTGTGTGTTTTTCCTCTGCCATCTTGACCACCCTCAGATACTACTTCCCTGGTTTCCATCTGTCAAATGTTGGAGAGCGTGCTGTTTGCAAAGCCTCAGGGCTGTGTCAGTTGATTGCCCCGCTCTGGAGGCCTTTAAGCAAAGGTTGGATGCTTCAATGGGTGTACTTTAGGTAGTACTAGAGAGAGGAGGAGTGGAATCTTGTCCTTCCCAATAGGATGAGGCAGAAGCAAAATGTGTGCTCTTCCTCATTCGTAACTTCTGCCGCTTGACCACCCTCTGGTGTTACTAGTCGACACATGTCCTGGTTTTTATCTGCAAAATGTTGAAGAATATGAATGTTTCATGCCATCACCATGTCCATGTGTTTTGCATTCTATTACAGTTTACACTCCCCTTTCCTCCCTAACCCATGGGTATATATTTGTGTCACAGGAGCTCCACTTCATGCATCTGATTTAGCGGAGTCCATGAGAGCTTATGCTTGGAATTTCCTTCCCTCATTTAGTCTCAAAGTGCTATAGGTTTCCTTTATATTTTTTGTACCATCTGGGGTTTTGCATTTCATTTGTGCAATTCTCCTCCAGCCCTGCAGGTGTTGCTAGAGCATAGAAAATATGAAAGATCGCAGAACGCATCGGAAGTTAGAGTCAAAACCAGTTATTTCCAAGCTACGTTTAAATCCTTTGAAGGTTATGGTGGAATTACATCCACAGTGTTGTGCTTCTGTGTCTTTTTAAACCATGAGAGAAATTAGGGGAACCACACAGCTTGGTAGGGAAGGAACTTTATTCACTTGACAAGCAGGAGAAAGATCTTTGTATCCAAAATGCATGAAAAGAAAGTGAGAGGATGTCCACTCAGTAAACTTCACCGACCGGTTGCCACAGAAGAGAAATGGTCAGGCCACGTTATTGATCACTGTGCCACCAGTGGTAGGCTTGGTCAGTGATGATGCCCAGGTAAGTGCTCACAGCCGAGCAACTCTTTTCATACATGTCACTGGAAAGGAAAAACAAAGGAAAGGAAACACATTAGGAGAACCGAAGTTGGAGAGCTGTTATCTTCACAACTTTAGAGGCCTTCCTTCCCTTTGAACTGGAATCTGTGGCTTCTCTTGGACTACAGCTCCCAGAATCTCACATCTACCATGGCTTGATTCTATTATCTACCCCCTTCTGTGCTCCAAGCGACCAAACAGTGGGGGCTGCCTCCAATCCAGGCAGCTGTTTTCCAGAGAAAAAGGACGGGAAATAACCTTAGACGACCAGAAGGGCCATACAGTCCAGCTCCGTTCTGCCATGTGGGAAGACAGGTGATTCATGTATCTGGACTTGAATCCTTGGGAGGTTTCCTCACCGTCAACTGCCCCGGTCATGTTCCCCCCTCTTCCCTTGGTCTGGGGTCTGCCCTCTTCTCACCTGACTTTCTCTTTCACCTCAAGGGCGTTGACTTGTTCCAGCCAGTTCTGGGCTGTGCTGTAAACTCGATCCCAGTACCCTTTGGCTGCTTCCTGGAGCTGAGTGAGAACTTGCTTCTCTTGAGCGTCTCGTTTCTCCAGGCGGTAGCTGGAGACGTCTACAAAAAAAAAGAATTTAAAAAATTGAAGGAAGGAAGGAAGGAAGGAAGGAAGGAAGGAAGGAAGGAGGGAGGGAGGGAGGGAGGGAGGGAGGGAGGGAGGGAGGGAGGGAGGGAAGGAAGGAAGGAAGGAAGGAAGGAAGGAAGGAAGGAAGGAAGGAAGGAAGGAAGGAAGGAAGGAAGGAATTAAACATCTGATGATATGGCATTTAATAGGAATGGTTTTGATATTCGACTAGGACTCTAGAGTCCAGGGTTTGAATCCCTGCTCTGCTGTGGAAGCTCTAGTGCGTAACCATGGGCAAGTCCCACTCTCTCAGCCTTGGAGGAAGGCAGTGGCAAACCCCATCTGAACAAAACTTGCCAAGAAAATCCCATGATAAGTTCCCCATAGGGTTGCCATAAGTCAGAAAAGACTTGAAGGCACAAAGCAACAACGACACGGCATTGAAAAGCTCTCTTTTATCACCCTGAAACTTCTTGGTTGCTCCCAAGTAGGACAGAGCCTTTGAATCAGTTATTGGTTGGCCAGTCAACATGTTAAGTAAATCCCGTGGATTTAATAAGCCTACTCTAGTTGGGAATAATGTAGGATTGAGACCAATGTTTACATATTTACTGCTGTTTAGACTTTTGTAAAAGAAACACTTTCCAAACAATCTCTCACCAGGAGAACAGTGGAAGAGGAATGATATCAGATGAAAAGACCCATCCAGAGACACTATTATTCTGCTGCAATTGTAATTTATCTACCTTGTGTGATAAAGCCCGAAGATCTTCAGAATCCACTACAAGCTATCCATGTCCAATTTCTAACTAAAGCAGATGCCGTCGTCTTTCTCACATTCACATGCTACTCCACATACTTTAATGTGTTACTGTTGAATGCACAAGGGTCCCACATACACATTTCTACATATGCCACCATCAGCTGGATATGAGCTTTGTGCACTGTTAAAAAAAAAGTCGCTCTTTGTAAGAAGGGCTCCTTACGCTTTTGTATGTCACCAGCAGGGTGCTGGCCAATAACTGACCCAATAAATTACCCTAGCTGGATCTGACCAAGAGGATTATATGATATTAATTATGCAGTTCTATATTACGTCTGTCTTTAAATTTTTGAAAAGATGTCGTGTAGAAGAATGAGCAAGCTTGCTTTCTGCTATTCCTGGGATAAGGACGTGAACCAGTGGATTCAAATTACGAGATATTCCATCTAAACATTCGGAAGACCTTCTTGGCTGTAGGAGCCATTTACCAGTTGAACAGACAGGCTCGAGGTTTGTAGAATCTCCTTCTTAGTAAGCTGTTAAACAGACGTTGGAAGGGCATCCTTCAGGATTGCTGTAGTTGTGTATTCTTCCCCGGGAGGAGTTGTGCCAACTGGCCCTTGATTTCCCACCCAGCTTTAAGAGTCTACAGTTCTGTGTTCCAGAACGCTTGCACCTGATAGAATCATAGAATTATAGAGTTGGAAGAGACCCCAGGGGCTAATCCAGTCCAACTCCCTGCTATGCAGGAACACCCATCAAAGCATTCTCAACAGATGGCCCTCCAGCCTCTGCTTAAAAACCTCCAAAGAAACCTCCCTCGATCCAGACACCATACTCCTATCGATGCAACCGAGAATTGTGTTGGCTTTCTTGGCTGCCGCGTCACACTGCCGACTCATGTTCGGCTTGTGATCTACCAAGGCTCCCAGATCCTTTTCACACGTACTGCTATCCAGCCACACGCCCCCCATCCTATACTTGTGACTTTCATTTTTTCTGTCCAAGTGCAGGAGGTTTTTTCTTTGATCCTATCTATCTTTTCTGGCGGGGACAGCAGAACTTAAAACCATACTCAGTTTACACTTTGTACAAGACCTGAAGTCCTCTCATGCCTTTCAAATCAGACAAAACTCACCTGAACAGAGAACTACGAACAAAAGAGTTGCGGCTAGCAGTTTGAGCCCCATTTTCACAACAGTCACCTGAGGTGTTGAAACAGAAAAGTTTACCCGGGTAAACAAAAACAGAACAATTCAAAGCCAAGCAACTTCCTGAATGCATCCGAGCCCCCTTTGGTTACAGCTGTATTTTTCCATCCACAATTTTTTTAAGAGTCCAGCATGCGAGAGCCATTTTAAATCCTTGTATCACTACAATGTTTGCTGGGTGATCAGACACAGAGGGTCTCACTCATTTTGCAATTGCTCTGTCTCCTTCTCAGAAGGTGCCAGAAGCTACCACAACCTTCCTTTTGCACTGGGAGTGGGGAAGGCATGGAGGACTTATGGCCCTCAATACCATCTTTATGGAGGTCTTACCCCCCAGAAGACCCCCAAAGCCCCAAGGCCTCACAAAAATGCTCTAAAAATTCTCAAGGCTGAATTTCAAGTCCAAAATCTCCCCCTCAAACCATGCAAACCTGTCCACAGTTTTGGCAGTTTTTCTTCCCACACAACTCTAAACTTGGCTGAAAATTGGTCAACAATGAAAGAGGAAGGGATGTCATGTCACTTCCACTTTGAGGAAAAACACAACTGTATGACCCACCAGGGGTAGGCAGAGCTGAAAGTGGGCACAACTGCTCACCCCAATTTGTACCCCAACATATTCCCATGACTTGCATCTGTATTTTTTCCCTATCCATGAAGGACAGAAAGAGGAGATGGCTCCATATTCTGTTCTGGCCAGCAGTTCACGGAGTTGTCCATATTCTGGATGCACCCAAGGTGCTTCAGCCTAACCTACCCCCATCAAGTTTTGACCTGGAGAATTATGACCTGTGAAATAGACCGAGATTGTAGACCGAGCAGCAGGAGCTTAACACTGCCATGCAATCCCATATCCCCCGCTCACCCTGGCAATAGTCAACCACCAGAAAGGGGCCCCTGCTTCTGCTGCCCGGTGGAGGAAGGGAGGAAGGAGGCAATTCACACTGAAGAAACAGCTGGTCTTGGACCGGAGGGGGAAAGAAATAAGGGTGCACACAGAGATGCAGGTTCTCTTCCCCTTGGAGCCCAGACCAGCCATATTCTCAGCATCTTCTGTCTGGCTTCCCTCCCTCTTCCCTCACCCACTGGTCTCAGGGCTCCAGCCTTGGGCTGCCTCCACTGCCATGTCTTCGGCTGTTCCATGGACACAGAGGGAACCAAATCCCAAAGCATTTCAGGGTTGTTTTCACCCCAACCTTGCTGGTTTCCTTGGATCATTTCCAGGGCACAAGAGTCAATCCCTGAGGAGACAAATAGCCTCAGATTCTCACCTACTTGCTTGAAGCTGCGCCGTCCGTCTCTGGACTAGAACCGTCTCCAGTGCAATTAGATCAGACTGTGCTCTTGCCAGAGGGGAAAAATGCCATCGGCAGCCCCCCTCTTGTTCCCCCCTACTCCCAAAATCCTCTTCTTCGGTGGTGCCTTCACACCTCCTTCAGCCGACCAGAGTCCAAGCAAACAAGTCCAGGTTGCAGTGCCGTTGGATGAGATAAATACGACCTTTGGGAAGCAGGCACAAGACAAATAATGGCTTAGCTGGGGAGTTCCTGGGAGGCCGCCCAGCGATGGGTTCTGGAGTCTATGATCCAACCCCAAAGTGCCAATTCTCTGAGGTTAAAGACAAGATGGCGCCCTTACCCAGTCCACAAGCTCCGTATGGAGGGTGGCTGAGCTGGCCGCTGGACCGATGGAGGAGCGTCCTCTCCCGCAGCAGTTCTTAACCTTTTCTTTACCATGGATTCCCCCTTTAAATATCTTTTGTTGCTGAGGACCACCAAGACCAAGCTCAAGATTTAAGACCCTAAAGTATATTTATTTAAAGTTGTTAATCAAGAGTCCAGATTTGGCAAGAAGGGAGAAATAGGTAAATGTGTGCACTTCTGCCAGCATCATTCACTAGCATGCTCTCACCTTGCACAGAAGTAGCAAGTGCTGAGTACGTTCTTTGCTATCAAACAGTTATTTTTCTAACTTTTGAATCGTTTGAGATATTGTAATGAAACTTTGTACAAACAGTGTCTATGATCAGCAAAAGACTCCTGTTCCTCCATCTATCTATCCGTCTGTCCGTCCTCCTTCCTTCCTTCCTTCCATAAAATCTCGCAACATCTCTTCAAGCCTTTGCAGACTCCACGTGAGGACATTGCAGCTCCCCAAGGGTCCTCCGACCGCAAGTTGAGAACCACAGCTCTACCACTTTTGAGGGTGCAAAGGAAATTCTAGGTCCCAGGACAGGTTGCATGGGACAGATCTGGAAAGTTCTAGAAGAACATTCCCCACAGAGGACATGCCAACTGAGTCAGGTCCCTCATGGTAGGGCCTGTCTGGACCCAGCGCTGGTTGCTGCCTTTGTTTAGGGTCTCTCCCCTTTGTTTCCCCCTCCTGTCCAGAACTAATGGGTCCTCCATCATGTCATCAGCCGCTAGTCCAACATCCGTATGGATTTCAAATAATAAACATAACGGCACAGGACTCTGAGCCGTGCACAAATAAAAATCCATCTCAGGTTTTTACAGCTCTTTCCACAATAAAAACTTCATCTGGACCTAAAAACGGAAAAAAAATACTTTTCGAGCTACAGCTCTTAACCAGAGCACATGGTCACTTGGGGGGGCTGGGGGTGGGATTTTGGAGTTATAGACCAGGGGTGGGAATTTTCTGGCCTTCCAGAGGTTGTTGAGCTGCATCTCCCAGCAGCCTCTTCATAGCCTGCAGAGCCAATGGTGAAGAACGCTGGGAGTTGTAATTCAACAAAGCCTGGAGGGCTAAAGTATTCCCACCTCTGTTGTAGACCAAAAAGTAACTTCTCTAACTTTCTGAACTAGATGCACCCTAGGATGTTAATCCATAAGTGGTGCAAAAACTCCCACCTCCCATATTGTTCCCAGATGCTTTTGAGTTGTTTCTGACTTATGTTGACCTTGAGGTGAACTTATCGTGGGGTTTTCTTGGCAAGATTTGTTCAGAGGGGGATTGCGCTTGCTTTCCTCTGAGGCTGAGAGAGTGTAACATGACCTTATCCAGTGGATTTCCATAGCTAAACAGGACTTGAACTCTGGTCCAACACTCAAGCAACTACACTGCATTGACTATCAACTTCCTTTTATCTGAACACTGTTGTTGCAGCCTAGGATTACACTGGCTTTTTTTGCTTCTGCATTACACTATTGACTCTTCTGATTAAACTCTGTTGTGAGAAGTAGACTGAAGTCCATGAATGCTTGTGCTAGAAATGTATTTTTCTGAGTCTCAAAGGTGCTACAGGATTCCTTCCTATCTCTTGATGCTCTAACACTTTAATATAGCTATGTCTTTGAATACTGTGGACTTGTGTTTAGCCTATGGTCTGCTATGACATCTAGATCAGTGGTTTCCAGACTTTGTTTTGGACCCCAGCTTCCAGGCATCCCTGCTGCTAGCTTGGTCAATAGTCAGGAATTCTGGACACTGAACTCTAAACCATCTGGAGGACCAAAGTTTGGGGAACCCCTGTTCTATATTCTTTTCACTGAACTGCTGTCAAGCTGGTTTTGTACATCTCAGCCCTTTGTGAAAGACAGTGCATAAAGAAATGACAGTAACAATAATAAGGATATTGTCCCGTTTCCACTTTTAGGAGGTCTCTGCTAACCGAGGGTGGGATCTTTTATGTGAAATAGGTATCTCCTGGGAGCGAGACTGAGCTGGCCAGTCCAAAGGACAGTTTACACAAGGACCGATGAGCAGACAGAGCTGGGGCAGAGAAGATCAGGGTCAGCCCAGCCTTGAGCAATGTTTGCTTCCCAGTCACTCATCAACCAGACTTCTTTAGGCTTCAAAGATTTCAGAGGAGACGAAGAAGGGAGACAGCCAACCCCATAATGGCACCAAGGGGTAGGAAACACTGTTGGCTACCAATAAAACTCAAGCAAGGGCAGGGAAGAGTGCCGGTCAGCTTCATGTGCCACCAACCAGTCCTGGAACACATCTAAGGTGTGAGAATGCCTCTGAGCATGTGCAGACAGCTTTCTTCAGTAAAAACACCCAACAGAGGATTGGAAGGCAGAGCTCCCTGCTGAGAGTGGATTCTGCTCCTTGGCAGTTTTTGCACTTCTCCTTTAACCCAAATCTCATCTAGGGCAGCGTGGCATCTGGCTTGCTTCGGCAAATGAGAGAAGGATGCCTGTAGTGTCTGGCACCTTCCATTTCAGTGGGTGGTGGTGAATCTACGCTGGGATTTAGTCAGAGCTTTAATGGAGCTCTCCAAAGTGTGGAACCCACTTAGGAGATATGGGGTTCCTAGAATCCTAGAGCTTGTTGACAACCTCTGAATCTGCTCCAACTTGACTAAATCCTTCTTAAAATGTGGTGCCCAGAACTGAACAAGGTACCTGAGCAGTGCAGGATATAGTGGGATTATGACTTCCCTTGACCTGGAAACTCTTTTTAAAGATTGACTTATTTAAAATGTGATGCCCGAGGACAGTTGCAGATACCAGGGACTGCTAAGAACAGAAATGTGTGGGCCCTTGAGGCTACGGCTTTCATTGACTTGGTTCAATCAAGCTACCGCTTTATTTGCACCTTGCCTCCAGGGACTAGGACTTCAGCACCTTGGAGAGCTCTTTCTAAAGTTGGGACTAAAACACAGAGCAGGCTCACTGCTCTGCAGACACAGAAGCCTCTAGACCCCTCTGCAGGAGGGCTGCCAGATGGAGACCCAGGCCAGCTGGGGGATTTTGGGAGTTGTTGTCCCTCCTCTCAGAATAACTCTGTCCTCCAAATTGGAACATTTTGGAAGAAAAAAGATCTTAACAAGAAGCAGAGATTTTGTTTCACTAGGAAAGCATTTTCTCTTTATTTGTGCCTAATAAGTGATGGCAAATGAAAATGTAGAGAAAGAAGGTGAAAAAAAAAAGAAGTACAAAAGGAAGAGATAGATGGGCAATGGAGAGTGAGATGTTTCTCCATTGCTACCTGGGGGCCATACAAAAGCCCTCCCTCCAGCCAGTGGTGAATAGAGGGAGTTGGGGGACGTGTGTGTATCTCCTGCCATCCTCCCTACAGATGGGTGGGTTCAGTCGGAGTCCTCTCTGGAAAACGCAGCCCTGAATTTGTCCTTCAGCTTCTGGAACCAGGTCCTGTCAATGACAAGAGAATGGTGAGAAGATCCAGTTAAGCTTACCCTGCAACCCCCCAAAGCCCCTCTGCTCTCCCAAGTGACTCTACCCATTATCCCTCACTGCCCCTTGCACCTGGGCTTCCTCCTAAATCATTTGGGGAGTGCACAGGGTGGTCAAAGTGCAGCCTTCCATAACGGTGTCCTTGTCGCAACTGGTCATCAAGTTGACTTCTGGAGAACCTCTGAAGGAAAATTCTCCAGCAGGTCTTGCAGACTCGGGGCACCTGCGGCTTCTTTGATGAAGTCCAACCATCTCTAACAGAGTCTTTCTTTTTTCCTGCTGCCTCCCACTTTATGCAGCATCATTATCTTTTCCAATGAGTCATGCTGCCCCATGAGGGGCCCAAGCTGGAACATCCTGAGCCTAGTCATTTTGGCTTCGAGTGAGAGTCAAGGTCTGATTTGCTCTTAGACCCATTCATTTCGCTTTTTAGCAATATATGGTATCCACAGATCCCTCCACATTTCCACTGACATCCGCACCTTACTGGGCTGCAACCCCTAGTGAGCATCGCCAAGAAGTAAGGAATGCTGGGAGATGCACTCCATGAACATCTGGAGGACCACATATCTGCCCCTGTTGGTGCAGGGCTACTCCTCCTCCTTCACATCCTTCCTCAACACCCCTCCTTTTTTATTCGAAGCCTTTGCCTCTCCTCCTCCTGAGATCCCCAGGGATCAGTGTTCACTTGCCCCTCTTTCCACCCCACAATCCTTGTATGGGGAAGAATCACCATAAGCCCTATTAAGGCCTAAATACCCTGAAAGCACCATATCCTGTCTGATCTTGGAGGCTAAGAAGGGGCAGCCCTGGCTAATACTTGGATGTGAGACCAATAAATAATACCAGCTGTATTTTAGAGCCAGTGTGGTGTAGTGACTTGAGCATTAGACTATGACCCTGGAGACCGGAGTTGGATTCTCTGCTCAGCCATGGAAACCCACTGGGTGAGCTTGGGTGTGTCACATACTCTCAGCCCCCAGAAAGTCCTGTGATAGGATTGCCTTAGGGTCGCCATAAGTCAGAAATGATGAAGGCACACAACAGCAATACAACATTTTAGAGGAAGGAACTGGCAAAATCACCTCTGAGGAGTCCTTGCCTAAGAAAACCCTATGACATTCATGGGGTCACCTTAGGTCAATAGGTAACCTGAAGGCACAAAGACCCTCGCCTTCTCTAATGCAAACTGTGTGAAGTTTTCTGTTTTTGCATTTTGTCCAAGTCTGAAGCTCCACCTAGTGGTGCCTGCAGGGACTGTCTCCTTTTCCCTTGAATGCAGTCTGGATTTGGCCAACACTGGACCGGACTCTGCAGACTTGTCTACAATGCTATGCATATGTATGTGTGCCGTCAGGTATTGCCCGTTGACTTATGGCAACCTCTTGAATTCCATAGGGTTTTCTTTGGCAAGGAATCCTCAGAGGTTATTTTGCCAGTTTCTTCCTCTGAAATACAGCCTACACCACCTGGGATACATTGGTGGTCTCCCATCCAAGTACTAACCAGGACTGACCCTGTCGAACTTCCAAGAACAGACAAGATCTGGTGCCTTTAGGGTATTTAGGCCTACAGGGCTGCTTGCCTGCAAAGGAGGCACCTCTACACTAACAAACCTGACCCTTTCTGGCAAAGTTCTGTGATTCCAGGAGAACCAGTCTTTAGGCCAGGATGGGAATCCTGCATCCCTTCAGATGACATTGGATTGCAAGTCCAGCAGCCTTAGCTAGGGCAAGGGTGGCTGGGCACTCCATGTCAGAGGGGGAATGGATCCACTCCAGGCTTTAAAAGAGCTCTCCAATGTGCTGAACTCTTTCCTAAACAGCTTCAGCACCTTGGAGAATTCCTTAAAAGCCAACCTAAACTCAAACTGAATGCACCATCTTGTTGAGATGGGAGCCACCAGTCGCTACTGAATCGGAGGACAGCCAAAGAGTGAGGAATGCTGGGGGTTGCAGTCCAACAACATCTGAAGGGCTGTGTGATTCAACCTCCTGCTTTAGAGGTTACTCTATTCCATGCCAGGCATTTGTTGCCAAAAATGCAAAACTGCACAGGAATTTCAGATTAATGAGAATCAAGTTAAAAAAAACCAGAATTTACAAAGGAGATCTTTTTAAAAATTAAATATTGTATGGGTGGATAGAGAACCTCTATCTACCTTTCTTCCTTTACCTCTGCCTCCCTTTTGCCCTAGTGGTTATAGGCAGAGCTTGGAAAAGTTCCTTTTTCTTTTGGACTGCACATCTTTGAATCTGCCAGCTTGCCTAGCTCCCTAAAGCTCCCAGCATCCCCTGCAACTCCCCGAATTCCCTTGGAAAATAATGCAAGTCCTGAGGAATTTTTCCAAGGAAAGTCGGGGCGTTCTTGGGGACTATGCAAGCTAGCGGATTATGGGACTTGAAGTCCAAAAAGGGAACTTTCCCAGTCTCTGGTGACAGGTCTGTAAGTAATTAGGCAGATATTCACCTGGTTTTGTTGCTGAATTCGCTGTGGTGGATGTCGTAGAAAGCCGCCTTGGTCTTCTCTCCAATGTTGTCCACAAAAGTCTGGACCCCATGCTGGAATCTCTCGAACTTCTGAGACAGAGTGGGCTCATCCGTGGTTGAGACTTCAGCAGAACCTGGAACACAGCAAAGAAACACTAATATACTAATTTTCAGCAGGCCTGTAGGCTTCAGCTTGAGAAACATTTGCTTTATGGCAGAGGTAGGAATTATGCAGCTCTGCAGATTTTTGTCGGACTGCAACTCCCAGCAGGCACCAGCCAGCTCAGTCAGTGGCTGGGGATGCTGGGAGATGCAATCTGACACCACCTGGAGGGCTGCATGATCGCCACTCCTTTCTTACAGAACAGATATTTATTCCTTCCCTCAACGTGTATTTCTTCATTAAATAAAGTGTTTCCCCTCCAAACACACACACACCACAAACCTCCAGAGTGCCCCTGCTTTGCCAGATGTTGACCTTACTATTTTTAAAACCAGGCAAACCAAACCAGAGCTTCTGCGCACTGAAAACTCTCCTCCTGTTTTGGCTTCATGTGGTTTGGCACATGAAGCAGTTCATGTGCTGAACTGGGAATGTTATTTCTTTTGGACTAGCATGGCCAGAATCCCCCAAACAGCATGGCCCCTGGGGATTCTGGGACCTGTAGTGGGGGAGCAAAGGTAATATTTGTGAGCTTTGAGAGAGCTGCAGTCCACAGAACTGACTGCCTGACACTTTTGGCCTGCTAGTAATAACCAAGCGGCTGTTCTCTGGAGAAGGTTTTGGCATTTTCAGACGGGGGGAAGGAATGGAGGTTTTTGCGCTCTGCAGCAGCCGGGATGGGGCCAGGCCGAATCTGCAGAGACATGTTTAACTGGGATGAGTTGCTGGAAGGGGCTGTTGAAGGCCCTGGGAACTGGGGAAGCAAGAAGTATCAGGAAGCTGTGGTGTCCCACTGGTGTGACAAGAAGCCCTTGCGAAACCGCACATGCAGCGAAAACAGGAGAACGGTGCAAAGAGGAGAAGCAGAGTTTGCAAAAGTTACATTCAGGAATTGCAACACCGGGGCTGAGTCTGCCTTGAGATGCCAGGTATTTAGGATGAAAAAGTAACTTTCCAAAGCAAGGAGGAAGGGTAGTGAGGATGAAGGTGATTGCAGTTTTGAGAAGTTTCTTTTATTGCAGACTGTAATACCATGGCCATGTTGATTTATAGGTCCTGGGAAGGTGGGCTGAAAAAGTAACTTTTCAAAGTGAGGAGGAGGAGGCCAAGGAGAGGAATGTGATGATAAGGATAATTAGAGTTTGGAAACATTTCTTTCATGAATTGCAACACCAAGACTGTGATGGTTTGGAGATCCCACACAGGTAGACCAGAGAAGTAAATTTACAAAGCAAGCAGACGGGTGAAGATGAGGATATTTGGAGGCTGGAAAAGTTTATTTTTTCAGACGGCAACTCTAGGGCTATGTCATCTTGCAAAGCCTGGGCATGTAGAGCCATATAAGGATTGCAGCTCCCCTCAGCTCTAGCCAGCACAACCAGTGGTAAGGGATGACGGGAGTTAAAATCCACCCTCTCCCGTCACTACACTTTCACTGCACAATGTGATCATTAAATGACCGGGGTGGGAGGAGACAACTGCCTCTTTTTGTCAAGATTTTTCAGTTCTTCCACTTCAGCGAGTTTGGGAGGTTCCCCAGCCTGGCTGATACCTGCCTCTTGCAGTGTCGCTTTATCTATATAAAATCATAACTCTGAGAAGTGAGAGGGCACAGCTGGCAAAGGCAGCAGGTCCAAAAACATAGATTGGGACCCTACGGCCAGCATCCACACCCCACGATGTGATGCTATATGGCCAGTCTAGCTTTTTCTCCCTCCCTTCTCTCTGCCTCCATCACAAAATTACTGATAGAGAGGAATAAACTGGTCTTTCTCTCCATTCCTTTTAACCTACAGGAGCCTTCCCCACTCCTACCTGGCCCCTTCCAGTTGCTTTGGGAACTACAGCTCCCATAATCTCACATCTGACTGGTTACAGGAGCTGGGTTCTAATATATCTGGATGCCTTGCATTTGGGGAGTGGAGAAAGTCTCTTCTGCTGCTCCTCTGCTGTGAGACGTGCACATTGACGGTGCATAACATAACATAATATATTCATATAATAGATCAATATATTAATCTAATGTAATGCTATAACCAGAACAGTCACGCTCTAGGTCCAACCTGCCACAACAGACAGAGCCACGAGGAGCACTGCAACGGAGACTACGATCTGCATGATTTTCGGAGGTCTTGGAGTTCCTGGTGAAGGAAATGAAGAATAGGAGCGTGTATAATAAGAATAGCGACAACAATAAGAACTAAGAATAATGAACTATATGGTGTAGGACTTTGAGTATTGAGTATTGAGTATATATGGTATAAGACTTTGAGGGACCAGGGTTCAAATCCCTCCTCAGCCATGGAAATCTACCAGGTGACTTTGGACAGGGCACACACTCTCAGCCTCAGCAGTGGTGGCCAACCTCCTTGGAAAAAATCTTGCTGTGAAAAACCTATGAACAGCAGTGTGGTTTGAGTGTTGGACTAGCACTCGGGGAGACCAGGGTTTGAATTCCTGCCAAGCCCTGGGAAGCCAGTGAAAGAACCTTGGGTGAGTCACATTCTCTCAGCCCCAAAAAAAGACAAGGGTAATAACCCCCTCTGATGAAATCTGGGCAAGAAAACCCTGGGAGAGTGTTGCCGTGAGTTGGAGTCAGCTTGGAGGAACATTGGCATTAAGTTATGACATCAATCTGGTTTTGTTTTCCCTCAAATCAGATTAGGGAACTATGCAGTTTCCAGAGAAAACTCCTGACATAGTTAGACTGCAAGTCCCAGCATTCCTCACACTTCTCTATTCTTGATAGAAGTCTGCTGGAAGTTGTAGTCCAACAACATTTGGGAGGGAGGCAACATTCCTACCCTTACCTTAAAGCAAGAGAGGAGATGCCATGTGACTCTATACCACTGCTATAAATAATACATGTTACCTCTCTACACATTAACATTAAAGTAGGTTGCCAACTGACTGGGAAAGCACAGGGTTTGTCCTGCTCTTCTGCCTTCATCAATAGTTTGTTTGAGAGAGGTAAGTACTTGAATTTTCTTGGCATAGAGACACATATCAACAGCTGGAATTGTCAGCAGATTAAGCTGCCAAATAGGCAGAGGAGCAGGGAACATTTAAAAAGTTGGCAACCTTGTCTATAAATGGTGCAATAATCAGTCAGATTCATACATGGCTAACTCTTACATTGCCTCCCACATCTCACTGGTTCCTTCTCAGGAGAGAACGTTTTCTCCCAGCAAGCCAACACTGCTGAAGAAAGTAAAATGGTCTTTTTCCTTTTTCAAAACTGTCAGGAGGGTGACTCTCATTGGCACAAAAACTTTTTAGAAGTTATCACCCCAAAACTCTGCACTGATCATTATGCAGAATAAATTTTTGACAATGGGTCAGTGTGGCTTTGACCTCCACAGAATTGAGCAACGGGTATTTCCAAACTCCTGATATTTCCAACTCCTTCGTATCCCAGAACATTCCTGCATTTTTGATAGTCACTGAGGGTGGGCCAGCAAAGCTTCATCTGTTGAAAATGTCTCTCACGGAGTCCTGAAAGGCATAGCAGCCCTCCCGGGTTAAAACAACCGAGGGGACAAAGGATAAATCAATTATTTGGCGAACGTGAGATTAAAAACCTCCCTTAGGCACTGTCATTCTCCCCTTCCCACTAAGCCATGATGCCTTTACTCTCTGCAACCTGTGTCTCTTCTCTCTGACCCCAACTTTGCATTTTGCTTGGTCTCTTCCATTGTTTCACTGCAAACCGCCCCCCCCTTTTTTAAAGTAGGCTCTGCGTTTGTTCCTTTCACATCAGCCCAGCAGGCAGACATTCAACAGGTAAAGCTCTTTCTAGAATGGAGATCCAGGGAAAGTGGAACATGTACTCTCTTCTAAATTTCTGCATGGTCAGAGCTTGGAAAAGTTCCTTCTGGGGGACTGCCATAACCATAATCCCCCAGCCAGCCACGGCTGGCTGGGGGATTATGGTTATGGTAGTCCCCCAGAAGGGACTTTTCCCGTCTTCAAGCAAATGACTGTCGCAGTAGCAAAGCCCAGCATTTGTCTATGTTTAAAAAACTAACCTCCATTTGCTCTTTGTCTACAAGTGACTATTGAAGATTTGAATGTTTTCTAAATAAAACTATTTCATCTGTTTCCTCAGACCAGGTTTCCCTTTTGCCCCACACAGCAACCCTAGCTGGATCTCACCACCGCCCCCTCCTCTCTCCTCCACTTACTTGTACCAGGGATTGCAGAGACAATCGTCCCCCAAGCCTGTCAGGATCTTCGCCGCTGCACCCTACAAGCCTGGGCTCCTGCCGCTGTCCTCCACCCTTTTCACCCCCTGGGAGAGATGCAATTTGACCTGGGCTTTCTGTCTCCTCCTCCTCCTCCTCCTCCTCCTCCTTGCCCTTCTCCTCCCTCAATAATTAGGTTGCTCCCATCCCTTCCTGGAAACTCAACTTTCCAGCTGGCCAGAGGTGCTGTAAGAAAACCAAAAAAGAATGCCTTTGTTGTTCTTGTGTGTGGGTGCGCAATCTACTTTCCTCCCCCTTTGAGGCAGGCACATGCAAGGAAAGAGAGAAGCAAGAGAAAAACCTCTTAGCGGTTTCCTCACACATTGAGTATGGCTGCAGAACGGGTTTGCAAAAAGCGTGAGCTTGGGGGGGGGAAGATGCAGAGAAACCTAGAATTATAGAACTGGAAGGGACCCTTCATGATGCCCCTATAGCCCAGTCTCTCACGGTGCAGGCTAAAGCACTCTCGGAAGATGGGCACCTCATTGCTGCTTAAAGGGCTTCAAAGAAGGGGAGTCAACCAACACGGCCCCAAGGCCTTCCAGACAGCACACCCTCCAACATCTGACAGATGGAAACCACGGCCTTTTCCCCACTGAATCTCTTTCCATCCGGACAGCATCTTTGCCGAGAAGGGGGTGCAACGGGTTCTTTGCCTCCACCGCGCTTCCGCACGGCCGGGGAGGATGGGACCGTTGCCACAGTCGTGGGCGCTTGACAGATTTATCCCATTAAGCACATATGCTGCAATCGTGATGGGCGGGGATGGGATGGCGGCGGGACCGCGGCAACGTTGTGCAAAAGCACGACCCGTGAACCACTGCCATCGTGTTCCAAACCTGGGACTGCAACACTGTGTGGAAACGGCCCAGGACGGCAACACCAGAGGGTGGTCAAGACGGCAAAAGTTATGAACGAGGAAGAACAGGCAAGCTAGGAAGGGTTGCGGCGGTTTTCTTTTGCCTGAGCTGACTGGGAAGAGGAAGGTTCTTCCCCTTCTCCCCTCTCTTCCAAGCAGAGTTCATAGAGTACAGACCGCTTTTGCATTCTGAACACGGTTTGCAGCAACTGAAGTAAGCCGAGGACAAGAGAAGAAAGTGGAAAGAGCAGGAGAGAGAAACTGGGATGCTTTAAAAGCAGTGGGAAAAGTGGGAGGATAGAAGATTAATCAGGACAGTTGGATTAATCGGGAAAATTGGGAATGCACTGGTTTTAAAGCTGATTCACAATTTGGGACTTCACGTGCACAAAATTCACACATCGCTGTTTTGTGCCCAAAACAGCATTCTTGGCATAGAAAATAATATCCTGCAGAGAAGTTCAGTTGGCCCTACGCGTTGGTGGGTTTAACTTGCACAGATTTGATTATTTGTGAGTTTCTTCAACCGCTGCTCACCAACCTCAGGTGCTTCTTTTCCGGGGGAACCTTCCCTCTCAGTGGCTCTGATCAGGCCACGCAGCCCTTTAAAACCCCGACTCTGGTCCTTTTCCTCTTCCACCAGCCAGCTAAGGGGGGGCCCAGAGCCCGATTTCTCAGCACCGCACACCCTCTCCCGATTCCTCCCCACCCAAGGAAGGAGATGGTGAGGAAGGGGGAGTCTACGGCTACCGCGCCTATCCGCCCCCTTTCCCTCCCCAACTCCGTGGGCCAGGGGTCAAATCCCTGCTGGGCTATGGAAACCCGCTGGGTGAGCTGGGACAGGTCACACTCTCTCAGCCTCAGAGAAAGGCAAAAGCAAACCCCTTCTGTGTAAATCTTGCCAAAAAACCTCACGACTTGAAGACACATTGGAACATTAACACAAAGCAAGAAAAAAAATAATCCATGGGTCATTGCAAATGGTTATAGTACTGCTGGGTATGGATTTTACTGCCACCACAACTAAAATAGAAAAATAATCTATAAAAACCTGCAGTTCTGTTTCCGGGAATACATTTTATGGCTCTGACTTAAACACAAACAAAGATTCCGTGGGGTGTTAAAAACTGGATGAGTACTGACGACTGTTGCAATGGCAGAAGAGAGATGAAGTTTAAGCCCCCACGAATTTGGGGCAGGGGAGGAGGGGAGAGAAGTGCATCATGGGTAACTGGGGAGGGAGAAGCCCCTGAGTGACCCCTGCTGGTCATCCCAGGGATTAGGAGAAATGGCATTAAATATGACACCAGTTAGGAATAATTCTGCATGGGTCACTCTTATTCTCGTGATGTCTTCTAAATCAGGCTGTCCTTTTTTTTAAAAAAAAAATCCTTTACATAATGGCAGTTATCTAATTCTGTTATCTCAAACAGGTTTGATGGGATATGAAGAACATGAGAAAAACCCACCAGGTTCGGACAAAGATCTCCCCTGTTTCCAGGACAGTGCTGACCTCTGAAAAACCTACAAGCAGCATTTCAAGAAAACTGAATGACCACAATTTCCAATATTCGGAGATACACTGCTATGGATCACGGAGGCACTCTTTGGTTAAAGCAACCAGTGGAGACACGGTCAGTCCATACTGCCTTTCCCTGCTTTCTCAAAATGAAGTTTCTGCATTGCCCTGTGCTGTGGCACCGAATACTACAAGTTACTTATTCGTAGGTAAGGAAATAGCATTTCCCTTGATTCATTCTGAATCAACTTCCAGTTGGTTTGTCTCTTTAAACATGAGAAATCTTTGTGCTCTTCCAGCTTCCTCACGCTGTAGGTAATTTTGTCAACCTTTATCACGGATGTTTTATAAACTTTGATCAGGGCTGTAAACCTTGATTGGGCCAAACTTTTGTCAGAGGCCACGCTGGCTGGGGGATTTTAGGTACCGGCGTCTAAAAAGTAACTTTTCTGCTCTGCATTTTTTTTAAAATGGATCAAATAGCATTGTACTGGTTAATGCACACCTTTATAAACTTGTAATGGGTTCTCCCCTAAAAGCCAAAACACGGGATGAGGTTTCGCCAAAGAGGGGAAGGGTAACATAAAATAAGAACTGTAACTGAGTTCTTATTTCCTTGCCCTTATTATGGGTTGGATCAAGGCTTTCTCTGTGGTAGCACCTGTGGGTGGATTGATCTCCCACCACGAAGACTGGGCAATTTCCTTCCAACCAAGGAAGCTGTCTGTTTGCTCAGGTATTTTGAAGGTTTCTGCAATAAGTAAAGTCACAAAATATATTTTTATACACACACACACACACACACACACACACACACATATATCTCAACAAAGACAAGTAGATTGTATATATTTAAGAACAGGACAAGTTGTACAAGTTTCCAAAGGCAGACAGGCCCTTGGTCCGGTGCTTGTCCATACTTGTTTATTTGTGGGTTTATAATGTGTAATCTGGGTTGGAGACCTTCCAGAATCAGGTGCCTCCTTCTAGCATCATTTTCTTCATATTTTTTTTTTGTGCAAGCTTGCCCAAACCCTTCCTCTTCCATTTCTACTCACAGCTCGTGATTGAATCAGGAGATTTCGCCATCCCGTGATGCAATCAGACAAATGCTACTCTTTTCTCAGGAACAGGAAGAATATTCAAAGATTTTTTTTTTTTTTAAGAAAAGGTTTTTTAAATTATAAATATTTATAAATTGTATAAGCTAATAGGCTTCTCGGCTTATCTTCCGGACCAGCTTTAAATAAATTTTAAAAATTGCACACAATGAAATGCCTGAGAATCCCAAAAGATCAGAATTGGCCCAAAGTACAGCAATAGAAGAAACCCCAAAGACAAGGCCAGATTATTCCCCCCCCCCGCAAAAAAGTCCTATATTATTGTCAAAAATGTCCCTTTCTGTGGTTTCTTCCCACCAGCATCGCCTTGCGTCTTTGGACAGAATGGGAGCCCTTTTCTCTTCCAACCCAGAACGCAGCTCCGAGGAACAAACAGTCCAGCTCCACAGTGTTCCTTTTTTCCCCCTCTCCCCCCCCTCCGCCTCCCCATTTTGAACTGGCAACCCCACTCATCCGGCCTGATGGGAAAGGAGTCGCTCCCCCCGCTAAGCACCCCACCCCAGGGGTTATTCCCGTTCACAGCAAAATGTTTGTCCAAAGATTTGTGCTTCTTTCCCTTTTCCCCTCCTCCAGACGCACAAAGGCTGAACTCCAGTAACCTTCTCCTGGAATCTTTCAGGATTTTTTTTTTTATTGCTAGGTCCACATTTTTTTACATATATATACAAAAGATAAACAGTCCCAGTTAAGAAATCCTTTGTTTTCACTGAGAAACAGAGCTTCCCCCACCCCGTCCTAAGTCTGGAAACTCTGCTTGGTTGCTTTTTCTTTTTCTTTTTCTTCTTCCTTATTCTCCTTCTTCTTCTATTGATGTTATTCATTCATATCCTGCCTTTCTCCAATAATAAGACTCAAGGTGGCCAAGTCTCCTTTCCTTTCCTTTCCTGGCCTGTCCTGTCCTGTCCTGTCCTTCCCTTCCACTTCCACTTCCACTTCCCCTGTTCCTTTCCTTCCTTCCTTCCTGTTACTGATAATTTCTTTATCTTATTCATTTAAGTTCCACCTTTTCCCAATAACAAGCCCCAAGGTGGCCGGCTGAGACTCCCTTCCTTCCTATGGCACACGCGACCCTCCCTGGATTGGGTGGCCGCGTAGGGTTCGGAGTGCGAGATGCCGGGAGGCAAGAACCAAGCCAGTTCTGGTCTTTGAGGAAGCGGTTTATTAAGCAAAGAAGCAAAAAGAAAAACGAAAAGCACACAAGCATGCATACACTCTGACTCCGTCGGAAAGGCAAAGCGGGCAACGGAGCAGCGTTCCCCTTGTTCCGACAGATTATATAGATTTTATGTACACGAGTAGCAAAACAGCCTGTCAATCCATCAACCCGCCATGCCGAAACAGACAGGAGGGGGGCTATCCCCCCTCAGACGCCAATTACTGAGGCCTCTGGTGCACGATAGGCTCGCAGCCAAGTCTCGTTACCTGCCTGAGATGGCAGCGGGTGGTCTCTGGTCATGCTTCGCTCTCCCCTCACTGGGCGGCGCGGGGAGTGAAGCACCCATCGTTCACATTCCTTGGCTATTCTCACAGGACTGCAGCGTACAGGGCAGCCTGACCTAGCAATTCAACAGCCATGAGCTAAACATTTGTGAGTGTGAAAGCAGGCTGGACCAAAGTGCAAGTGTGCAACCACAGGGCCTACCCTGTAAGCCTCGGGCCCAACACTTCCTTCCTTCCTTCCTTCCTTCCTTCCTTCCTTCCTTCCTTCCTTCCTTCCTTCCTTCCTTCCTTCCTTCCTTCCTATTAATAATTTCTTTATTTTATTCATTTATATTCCACCTTTCTCCAGCAATGAGACTCAAGGTTGCTGAAACTCCTTCCTTCTTTCTTGGTCATAAAAGATGGTGCTGGAGGAGAGTTTTACAAATATGATGGGATGTTAGAAAGATTGCTGCTCGGCTTCTGCCTTTTCAATTTGATTCCTTTTGCTTCAGAGATCCCCTGGTACCTCTCACATTTCCCAACAATGTAGAATCATGGAAGCATAGACCTGGGAAGCACCATCACAGCCATCCAGTCCAACCCCCTTCTGCCCCCCGGGAAGACACTCCTGGAAGATGGCCACCCAACCTTTCTCCAAAGACAGAGCCCACCACTGTCTTACTATCAAACAGCTCTTACGGTGAAGAAGTTCTTCAGGTGGAACCTCTTTTCTTGTAATCCAAACCTTGCAGTTTGAATTTGAAAGCGATGGGTCGGAGAGCAAATGAAGCCTCAGCTCTCAATGGAAGCAAAGATGACTGAACTGAGGCTGTCATTCTTTGGGCATCGCATGGCATGACACAACTTGTTGGAAAAGATGGCAGTGCCTGGAAAAGCGGATGGCAATCGGAGAAGAGGAAGACCTAACTACAAGTGCATCAAGCTACTCTAAGGCCATTTCCGCACTAGCCTGTTATAGCGCTATGATTCCACTTGCAACATCCTATGGAATCCTGGAGTTCGCAGTTTGCAAACTCCAGGATTCCATAGGATGTTGCAAGTGGAATCATAGCGCTATAACAGGCTAGTGCGGAAATGGCCTGAGTTTGCAAGACCCCAGCTGGGCTCTTTATAACAGGGATATCTCCAAGGCCTCTCCTTCAGAGGATAGCCGTAAGTCAAAGCCAATTTGATGGCGAATAAAAACAGCAGTGTTATATTATTTCACAAATGGTGCTCGGCTATCTCTGTGAAAGACTTGGTCGTGTGTTTCCCTCCACGGGGCCAAGCTGACTGGAAGAGCTGGCTCAGGGAGACTTGTTTTTTCAGCCGTGCCCACAAAGAAATAATTTGTACTTAGAAGAAGGGAGGAAAAGAAAGCTAAGACACTTTTAAAATGCCCTGGATACTGGCCCAAGTTTTGCCACAACACTTCTCGAAAGCAAACTCTGTTCATAAAGGACACATCGCTGCTGAAGTCTGGAAGATGTTCTCCTACAACCCCACACTGTGTCTTTTGGTTCCAGCTCCTTTCATTGAGACACACAGGAGCAATCTTTCATAGGAGTCATAAACAGGGTGTAACAACGGGACAATTGCTTGAGCCATGATTTTAAGGATAAGATAAGGGGCTTTAAGAAGCATGCACATAATTTAACTTGTGGTATTCTGAAGGGTGCAACAGTGGCCTTTTGGAGGGATTCAGTTGTGGTGAATACCAAAGTTTCTGTCTGAGAATGATAAAGGCAGGTACTCATTCGGCCCAATTCAGGGCCAAGAGCAGTTAGAAGTTGTTCCTCAGGAAGGCTCAAATTGCAAAGAGGCAGAGATAAACATGCCATATTTGAAGGGATGTCATATTGATGATAGAGCAAGCTTGTTTTCTGCTGCTCCGGAAACTATGACATGGAGCCATGGATTCAAACTACAGGAAAATAAATTTCTTCTAAGCATCAGGAAGAATTTCCTGCGATTAAGAGCTGTTTGACAGTGGAATATGCCGCTACCTCAGTGGGTTGTGGTGGAGCCACCTTCTTTGCAAGTTTTTAAAGAGAGGCTGGATGGCTTTTGATGGGGGTGCTTCAAGTGTGCCTCCTGCACGGCAGGAGGTTGGATTCCATGGCCATTGTGGTCTCTTCCAACTCTGTGAGTCTATGATTTGTCAAGAGGCAGCATGGTTCAAACGTTGGACTGTGACCCTGGAGACTGGCATTCAGTTCTCTGCTTAGCCATGGAAACACACTGCATGACCATGGGCACATCACATGCTCTCAGCCCCCAAGAAAACCCCATGATAGGGTGGCCTTATGGCCACCATAAGTTGGAAATGGCTTGAAGACACCCAACAACAACAGTGTCCTCATCACATTTGCCTTCACCTGACAGGAAGGGTCAAGGACCATTTCCGCACTAGCCTGTTATAGCGCTATGATTCCACTTGCAACATCCTATGGAATCCTGGGGTTTGCAGTTTCGGGAGGGGCCGCCCGGCCCCTCCCGAAACTGCAAACCCCAGGATTCCATAGGATGTTGCAAGTGGAATCATAGCGCTATAACAGGCTAGTGCGGAAATGGCCAAGGAAAGGGTATTTTGAAGTCACTACTCTGTATGTCCAGATATGGAAAAAAACAGTGTCTCCTATTAGCCCTTGGATAAATAAATGATGTGTTATCAGTGGTAGCATTCGAAACAGTGTGCGGTGTGTGGAAAATTCCCAAGGACGGAGGCAGTGGCCACCCGAGAGGTCCAGAGACCGTTTATGATCTGTGAGGTGTGTAGTTGGGAATCACAAGGGAAGGGACGCAACTGATGGGCTTGAAATAAGTGAGGCTGACTGTTCTTTTGTTTTCCCTCTGAGCTGGCTGGTGCCAGGTATTTTGTGTATAAAAACAGAAACAGAGCATGGATGAGAGCATTTAGATTTGGAAAGTCAAGTGGGCTTGGAAAAAAGTTAAAGTCAGCATAGCTGGCTAGTCTGCTGTCTAAATAGGGAGCCCTGCAGATATCATTGGACTACAACTCCCAGCAGTCCAAGCCGGTACTGAGGAATTCTGGGCACTGCAGTCTGGCAAGATATGGAGGTCCACACACTTCCTAGTTCTACAGGCTTAAAAAGGGTGCAATTTAGGGTGGCAGTTTGTTGAGATCTAGTTTCCGGCCACTGGTCTCAGTAGGTCCCGATAGCCTGTGTGCTTTTTTGGGACTCCAGGTCCCAAAATGCCCCAGGCAGACTCTCTAGACTGCATGGCCAGGGAGGGATTCTGGAAATTGCAATCTAAAAGAAGTACGGTTTCCAAGGTCTGTGTCTTGTGAAACTGCAGGGTAAACATGCAAGGTTCCTTCACCCTTACCACTCCACTGGCTGTTGAGACCGTACCAAGACAGGGTGGCCATTGGCACAACCAAATGACAGTGCTGGATTACATCTCCCAGTGTCTTCCAGGCCTCAGGAGTACAGACTGTGCTTGCTGGGATTTGTAGTCCAAACAAGTACATTTTCCAGCAACTCCATCTCCTGTCCCACCCAGAAGAGAACCACTTCATGTTTACTTAAATTTCCATACCACCTCATTCAGTCTGAATTTATGATTCTATATTCATCTCCCAGTGATTCAGACTGGTTTAAAGGGTTTCTGGTACTCTTTCTTTTTGTGGGTGGGGAAGATCAGGGTGTGTGAGTGCAAAAAGGTGCGGGGAAAACAGCAATTCTGTTTTTGGCTAGCAAGAAGGAAAAAAATCCAGATACCTTGCAGCTGTGAAGATATGCCAAATATATTCTGTTTTTAAGATTAATACCATTGGTGTGCTGTCTCCTTGCTCATCTTATTTCTTATTTATTTTATTAAAATAGTCATATCCCACTGTCTATCTAAAGATCTCAAAGTGGTGTACAACAAAACCAACCTGGTTAATGCATTTTAATGGTTTTTTCCCCCCCGCCATCTTGTTTTATTTCGTTTCTTTAACGTGATGGCACACCAGACAGGAACCAGTGATCCAACAAGAGGCCGTCATAACCAAAGTATATTTTATTGTTACAGACCAAAACAGAACATGATGAGTAAAAGCCGAGAAAACACGGCAAAAGGAATGCGCACATAAGCATCTCGGGCATAAGATGTTAAAACGAGAAGGAGAGGCCTTTCTTGCCAGGGATTCACAGGGGTGCAACAGTTGCTAAGGCAGGACCTAGAAGACGGCGGCCACCAGAAAATGCGCAGGATATTAATCGGCCAACATGGCAGCACCTTGGCCAAGAAGAGCTGGAAAAAACAGTGTTTGTGTGTCTGTGAAGGATGTCAGGAGGTTAGTATGTGATGGCGAGCATCAAAGCAAGGAGTCTCAGGTCTGGAGGCCATCTTGGTTTCCACGGCAACCAAAGGGACGCCCGGACTATTTTTGCCGGGAGCGGAGCAAGCCGGGACCGGCCATTACGACTGCAGGCTCTTGAATTTTTCCACCAGGGCCTGGAACTGGGAGGAGACGTCCTCCAAGAAGGGGGCAAACCACTGGCGGACCTTCTCCGCGGCCTGGTCGAAGGAGCCCTTCACCTCCTCCGCCTTCTCGCGGAGCTGGCCGTGGAGCTCCTGGGCGCGGCTGCTGAGCTGCTCGTGGACCATCCTCCCTTGCTCCCCCATGGCCTGCTGCAGGGCCTGCAGCCGCTGTTGCCCCTTTTCGCGGATGTTGGAGAGGTACGGCTCCAGGCTCTGGCGCACGGCGTCGACCTTCTCGTCCGTGCTGGCCCGCACCTCCGCGGCGTAGGCGGCCATCTTGCGGCGCAGCTCCTCGGTGTCCTTGGCCAGGCGCTTCTTCAGCTTGCGCATGAAGAGGTTGAGCTGGGACCGCACCACGTCCACGTTGTGGTCGATCATGACCCGGGCGTCGTTGGTGTACTGGACGATCTTGGCTTTGGTCTCCTCCATGTCGGCGCGCAGCTTTTCCGACAGGCCAGACACTTCGCTGGTCAGGCGCTGCTGGGCTTCCTGGGCGTAGGGGCCAAACTTGGAACGCAGGTCTTCCGTGTAGAGCTCCAGCTCCGCCATGGTGTCCGTGATGAGGCCACTGTGGGGGACAAAGACCGCCAGGGAGAGACGGTGAGAACGGTATCGCCGTTTTTTCCAGTGAGGCGGCCGTATTGGCCTGTTTCTTTGCTTTAAATAACAAACCTTTTTAAGAATACGCAACGCTTACATACGAAAAATAATAATAAAAGGTCAAACTACAACCACGGAAAAAAGACAAAGAAAAAAGAGACGTAACCCAATGGGAACATATCCTAAATAGTAATTAATAAGAACTAACCCAAATCCCTTAAATTGAAAAACTAACAGGAAATAACGAAATAATGATATGATTAGTAGAATAGAGATGTGGGATATGAAGAAAATAATCTAAATGCAAAGGTTCATAAGTAAAAAATTTCAGTTGCATTGTTTTTCCCTTCATTTCCCTCTGTAATGATATCAAGTATATTATTTGTAACATAATCTTAGAGCCTCTCCGCACTACACTGTTATAGCGCTACGATTCCACTTTCAACACCCTATGGAATCCTGGGGTTTGCAGTTCTGGGAGGGGTCGGCCGGCCCCTCCCAGAACTGCAAACCCCAGGATTCCATAGGGTGTTGAAAGTGGAATCGTAGCGTTATAACAGTGTAGTGCGGAAATGGACTTAGTGTGTTTAATAATAAAATTTATAATGGAGGAGTGAGGAAAAACTAACATTAATCCTGAAAAACAGTGTTATAATATTTCAATAGAAAACGCCAAGTCTGACCAATGAGGAGTGTATACACCCATCCCTTTCAAGGCAACGCTGTCACCCTGAGATTCCTCCCCTCCATCCTGGGAACTGGAAAAGCAAGGGCCAGCCTGTGTGAGGGGTAAATGCTCCCATCCTTGGAGCATCACCACCACTCCTTCAACCACCGCCCCACCCACTTGACCAAGGAGAAGCAAAGTCACTCACTCCAGTTCCTTGCTGAGCTGTGAACTCTTGATCTGAGCGGTGACGTCATCGGCCGCGTTCCCAACTCGGGTCACGTAGTCCCAGAACACTTCCACAGTCTCCTCCCATTTGGATTTGGGTTCCTCTTGGAAGACCGGGTTGGCCAAGGAGCCTGGGTGGAGAAGAGAGAAGAGGGAAACCCTCAAGCATCTGAAATACCTTGTCCTGCAAGTCAATGAATGATGTCCCACCATAATTCAATAAATACTAAAGTCAGGATGGTCCATGCCATCATATTTCTGATTTCTGTGAAAGTTGGGCAATGAAGAAAGGTGACAGAGGATCAACTCCTTTGAAATGGGGCTCTGGAGGAGCGTTCTGGAGGATACCTTAGACCACCAAAAAGAGAAGGAAATTGGTCTGAAAGTCAATCAAACCTGGATTGTCCCTGGAAGCTAAGAAGACTACACTGAGACTGTTGTACATTGGACATACCATGAGAAAGGAATGACTCCCTGGAAAAGGCAATAATGCTTGGTAGTGCAGAAGAAGGTAGGGAAAGAGGAAGACCTCATTACATGTGGATAGATGAATCAAAGGTTACCCAGCCCTGACTTTGCAAAACCCGAGCAGGGCTGTTGATAACAAGGAATCTTTTATAAGGTTGAAGTTGACTTGGTGGCAATTAGCAACAACAAGGTCCCAAACAACTTACAGAATGATAATTTCTAAAGGCAATGCGGGAATAGGAGGCAACCAGTGAAAGAAGTCGTTGAATGACCTCCGCAGACCCAGCTGCATCTACTAAGGAGCTCGAAGCTGGTGAGCTTGAATGTGGGAAGGCAGGCGGGAGTTCGAGAGCCTACATAGCTGACCACTTCTAGAAACATACACATAGGAATGGATGATATTTCTATCCGTTCCAGCAAACCAGTCCTTAAGTTCCCCATCTCTCCTCTCGCCCCTACGTTCCACGTTACGTCAGCTCTTGCCACACATCCGACAAAACAGCTAGTTTGTTCTTAGCAATACTCATGTCACAGAATGCTGACCCAAAAGATCACTGAGTTCAGTACAAACAGGACGTGAAGATGAAGCAAATTTCCACTGGTCTTTTCCCCCTGATTTTGCCACTGCCCAGGAGTTTGCTGATTTGAGGAGATAGCTCCTATCTTGCAGAGGACAGGATGCGAAAGATAACACTTAAACTAGTCTTTAAGGAGCACCAAGAGGGAAACTCCATGGGGCATCCTGACTGGTTTTCTGTCTTTTTTTTTTTGCTGCTTCAAATCAATTGTTGCCTTCTGGCTGAGATACTCACCGCTCAAGAGGGCCACTGTGCAGAACAGGGCAAGGAACTTCATGGTTACTGTTCGGCTCCTTTGGGTAAAGAAAGGGACAACAATGGATTAGGTAAGGCGGTGAGCATAGGAGATGGAACAGAGGAATGGAGGGGGCAGGCTTAGCTCCCCCAAATTTGGCTGAAGGGGCTAAGCACCCCTCCCCCCCAGACAAAAGAAAGGGATAAAGCAAAATTTAAGCACAGCCTTCTATGCAACTGAGCATTACGGTTGTCGGACCCTCCTTGGAACAGGTTGTCGTTGGCTGGTCTAAGGTCGTTGGACCCTCCTCGGAATAGCAAAGTCTGCCTGCTGTTTATGCTACGCAGGCTTAGAAAGGAAGATGAGGAATTTACTATGACAGATGAGAGAGGTATAGATTTAGTTTACTTTGATATATGCCTTAGTTTACTTTAATATAGTTTAATAATGCTGAAGTCTTTACTTTTTCTGTTCCTTCTTTTTTTTATCTATATCCTTTTCATTTTTATTTATCACTTTTTCCCCTTTCTTTTCTTTATTCTGTTTTCTTCTTCTTCCCCTGTGTTGCTGTTTTCTTTAATTTTTTTACTGTCCATGAAAAAAAACCTTAATAAAAATTATAAAACCAAGACGTCTATTGTTGTTGAACCCTCCAAGAATAACAAAAGGCTGCCTTCCATCTAATCCTAGCCGTGCTTACTTGGGAGTAAGCTCCACTGAACACACACAGGGCACTTCTAAGTATACAATGTACTTGGAAGAGTTTTCCTTTTTCCAAAGGAAAAATTAATAAAATTAAAAGACAGGGTGTCACAGTGACAATGGATGGAGAAAGTAATTTGTCCTACCTTTGCATGCAGACAAAATTCATACCAACCTGGCTGCCAATGCTGGACACCCCCCCCCAGCTTAAAAATAGTTCCAGGGGGAAGGAGTCAGGTGGAGGGGAGAATATTCCCCAGAGCCAAGGTGGCTGTGGAATTCTGGGAACTGTGGTCCGAAAAGGTGAAAATGTGCAAGCTGTGCATTTCTGCTAACAGGAATTTTAACTGTCCTCAAAACTAGAGACATTCACAGAATAAATCACAGTCTACACACTCCCTGAAAGCTTTCCATTAAACAGCCCTGCTGAGCAAAATCTGCATCAAAGCGTTCTACCCTAACTTTCCCACCCACCCCCCAAAAAAACCCTTCTCTGCATTGATTTCATCGCCCCAGAACTTAACCCACATTAAGAATCTGTACTGTCAATCTTTAAAGGAAATCATACAGGTTCTGAACAGGTTGCTGCCCAACTCTCCATCATTCCCATCTTTTTTCTTTACCTTTTCTTGCTGCTGGAGTCTGGAAAATGTGCTCTGCCTGTCCAACTTGCTCCACATTTAAATACCCAGCCCAGCTGGTGGGAAAGGCTCGGGGGGGGGGGGAGAGAAAAAAAAGAGGGAGGCAGGACTGGCAGAGTCAGCAGCTGTAGTAGCCGCAAGATTTGCCAAGGTGGCCCTGAGGACAAAGTTTAATCTCCACCATCACACGGTGCTAGGGAAAGTCTTAACCCTGAATGCACCAGAGACGGGAAAACAAGATGGCTAAAAGCTTACTCTCTCTGTCTGTCGGTCGGTCGGTCGGTCTGTCTGTCTGTCTGTCTGTCTGTCTGTCTGTCTGTCTATCTATCTATCTATCTATCTATCTATCTATCTATCTCATCCATCCATCCATCCATCCATCCATCCTCCACAGGAACAACTTCTGTTCACACCGTGAGCTTTCCAGGAACACACGTCTCTCCATCAGGCACAAAATATGCAAGCAGTTAAAGTCTTATTTCCATTTTACATGGAGAATGGGGAGAGATCCAATGGCTTAAAAATGATGGGGTGTGTGTAGGAAGATAGCTAAGGGGTGGGGGTCCCACAAACAAGAATTTTGCCCCCAAATGACATTTTCATTCAGCCCCTAAATTCCTAGCATTGCAGTAACTTCAAACTTTAGCTGAGTGTTTAGAAATAGAGTTGAGGTCTCCAAAGAAAAGTCAAGTTGACCCAGGGACCCAAACAAACCCAGAAGATGGAAAAGTTCTACATGTGAGTGACATCTCTGGAAGGCTAGAAATTTGGGGACTGGAGGAAAATTTCGTTTGAAGGGGCATAATTCTCATTTCAGGGGAAGCCAGACTTTCATCTCACCCCCTCCTCTGCAGCTACATCCCTGTGTGGGTCCCACACAACCTGCACTGCACTGCCTAAGTTGGCCCATCTGCTACTTTGGGACGTGAAGTCCGACATGGCTGTGTCATAAGTTAAGGCCATTTCCGCACTACACTCTTATAGCACGATTATTCCACTTTCAACATCCTATGGAATCCTGGGGTTTGCAGTTTCAGGAGGGGCCAGCTGGTGCCTCCCTAATCTGCAAACCCCAGGATTCCGTAGGATGTTGAAAGTGGAATAATCGTGTTATAAGAGTGTCGCTTCTCTACTCTTCCCCTGTGCAGTTAATGGAGCACAAACGATGGTTACTCCACTTGCAGCAACAGGAGTAAGCTGACAGCAAAGGGGGAAGGTGAAAGGAGGAGAAAGACACCAGGACATTTTAAAAACAGCTGTAAAAGCAGGAGGGCAGGGGATTAATTGAAGGCATGCATTGCCCCCTCCCACATAAAAATTCTGCCTCCTAAGGGAAAAGTCCTTTCAGTCTCTAAATTTCTAGCATTGCAATTACCGTAAAATTTCACTTGAGCATTTAGAGACAGAGCTTGGACATCCAAAGAAAAAAGGCAAACACAATGGCCCAGGGAATATGAATGCAGTAGATGCGCAATACATAATTTTTGTATTTGCCTCAAAGTAAAGTCCTGCTTGCTGCTTTTTATCTAGAACGTGAAAATAACATTAAGTTGGAAATTAGAAGGAGGGAAGGAAGGAAGGAGGGAGGGAGGGAGGGAAATGGCTTAGAACGCTAGTAGATGAAAGTTCATTTTCTATGGCAGGTTGGGGTTTTTTGACATTTGTACCCAAATGACCCCATAACACTTTGGGACAAGAAGCTGAAATGCGCATCCTGCATTTCCCTGCCCAGTTCAACATAATCAACAAATACTGAATTATCTCTGAGCCCCCTTCCTTTTAAGGGTGGCCCTGGGGGAGAATTATTCCACCACCAGCTGGTATTTTGGGTTGCAGGTTTGGCTGGGGATCTTGGCTGCATCTCTGAGGTCCAGAGAAGCCACCCTGTGAGGAGAATGTAAAAAAGGTGTGGGTGTGTTTAACACAGTCTCCTTCACATCTGCACACCTCTAAATTTAGACACACCCCATTGCTTTTCTGGAGTATCTAATTAGTACTTATTTTGGGTTAGGGCGGCTGCTAAATTTTCCTTGTCCTGTTATTACAACCAGTGTTTATTAAACATGTGATTCCTCCCCACTTCCCTGTCTGGCAGTTTGCAGATGGAGAAAGTCCCACCAGTTGAATTTCTGCCTGAAGTGCAGTTGCAAAAGAAGATGTAACGGGAAAGCCCCAGAGCAGAGACATTTGAACTTCCTCCTAAAGTCCAGAGAGCTCCCTGCTTTGCCTCCTGCTACACCCTCACTCGGTCCAACCATGCAGTCATATGTCATATTACTTTTTATAATTATTAAGCATGAAGCTACGTTGGCTAAGTTGATCAATACAATGTATTGATTTTCTGTTCTTGGCTGTGAAGGCAACTTGTCCTATTCCTGGGTACCTTAAAGTGCAAAAAAAGATTTAAAGTAGAACATATGCTAGTAACTTTAGATCAAGCAAATATTTAATCTTTAAAGGAATGATTGAGTAAAGGCACAGCTACAATGCCTGGCTGAAAAGTTGGCAACACTGACTACCGCTGCCCTCACACCCAAACACACCCAAACACCTACTTCTCCTTGTGCTTGGTATTGCCAAAATTAAGTATGCACGGCTCTCTTCCTCAGCTTTATGTCAGGAAAAATTTCACCTGCCCTGAGAATACAGAGAATTTCCAGAGAGGTAAATACGCTGTTCTGTCCTAGGGACCCGTGGTTTCATGTTGGAGAGCTGCAAGTACAGTCGGTTTGTAACTTCAGGTGGAGAAGCCACACTTTATTGGCTCTGTGTTATTGATTTTGTTCCCACGCAGCTTATAGACATGGTGTGTGTATCTGTGTGTGTCACTTTTTGTCTTTACACTTCCTGTAATATCCAAAATGTACACACTGTGGCAACAACATTGACACTTTCTTTCTCCTCTTTGCTATTTTACCATCAGCATCTGATGAACAAGACCGTGAAGTTCTGAAAGCTAGCATGATGTATTTTTTTTCCTAATGAAGAAGCTCATGAATCTCCAAAACCTAGCATGATATATTTCCTTATCTGATGAAGAAACCTGTGAAGCTCCAAAGGCTAGCATGATGAATTTTCTTGCCTGATGAACATGCTTGCGAAGCTTCAGAAACTATCGTGATGTATATCCTTGCCTGATGCAGAAACCTGTGAATCTCCAAATGCTAGCACGGTGTATTTTAATGCCTTTGGGTTGGCCTAATGAACATATTCCCCCAGGACGGATTTCAGATTTTGCTAATTATTTGCAACAAAACATTTTCCTGCTAAAGCATTTTCTTCCCAATTTGTGTTTCCAAAACAACACAGGAACGGGTCTGATTTTAAAAAGCTGGGAACCCTCAGCCTGGAGACTCCACTGAAGCTGAGTGCTTTTGCTGGGCATTAATTCAGAACCAAAGAATGGCCTCCTAGGAATATCCTCTCAGAGCAGGAAAGAAAATAAAAACAGCTTCCCTCCCTCCCACAGCCGGCCCCGTCTCGGTTTCCTCCTGCAGCCCCGGCTGCTGCGTGTCTCTCATTTGAAACGATGACCCAGAGTAACCCTCCCCAGCACGGAGACCGGGGGTCAGGATGATACCGCCAGAGGTTCGCCGTGGCATGTGCAAAACAGCTCGGGGGGTATTTTTCTTGAGCACAGATAAGCCGAACAGCTGGGACAGCTCGGCCACCGTGTCGTGGCTGGAGGGGACCACCTCATGGAGTCTTCTCACAAGAGGCCCCGGTGGGAGGTTCTGGAGAACAACCCCACCAGCCGAAATTCTGCAACCCCAGGCTTTGTCATCCTAGCAGGGCCTCTCTTTTCATGCTCTGGGTTGGGCTTGTTTAAAGTACCAGAGCAGGAAATATCAATAATAATTCCGCAAAGTAGACAAATGGGATGTAGAGAAATACTGTGTTGGTTTGTGGCCTGTCTTGGGCCAATTTTTCAAGATTATTGGGGGGGAAACCCTGCAGAAATATATGGGATTTGTCCCTGACCTATATATATACATTGCCAAGACATCTATTTGCAAACTGTATTGTTTTTCAGACAATCCCTCTTCCAATTACCTTCCAACCGCTGTCCTGATTTTCGGCATTTCCTGGCTGAACCCCCGGCCACTCAGAACACCCTGGGGTAGAGGCCCAGGAATCTTCATGAACATCCAAGTGGAGCATTTTCTTGCAAGTCATCCCTGCGTTGCCTTTTTTGTGTGTCTGGAGGGGAAATGCCAAGCCGTGCCAACCAGGGCAGGATTTCCCAGGGCAAACTCAAATGATCTCGACCTCCTTTTCCCATGAGATATGATACGGAGAGGAAATTGAAAACGTAAAAAAAAGCAGTCCTGTCTCTCAGAGATTAAAAGGGAAATCAGACGAAGAGATACAAAAAGAATGGCAAATTGTAATGGGTAATTGCTGGGTACCATCAGATGGAAATCTGTGATTCATGATTTAAGATAAATTATGAGGGGGGCTACAGGATATATATCATGAAGCGGGAATATGGAGATGGAAACGCAAGAATCAACAAGTAATAATAGCACTAAAACGTAGTACAATATTTTAAGCATGTTAAGAAATATTGATAATGAAATCTAGATCAGTGTGGAAGATCAGAAATATTTCAAATAAGTTGACAGTTATAATTGTTTGTTTTATATCTGAATTTGAATCAAATGATTACAAATGCAAAAAAGCAGTCCTGTGGTTTTAAAACAAGGAGCTTGCTTTTCAGCCAGCCTCTTGGTTTATTATTTTTTTCTCCAAAGGAGATGCCAAAGTTTGGAAGTGACTAATACATATCTAATCCATTACTTGAAGTCAATTCCTTTTTTCCCCCTTTTTTAGCAATAAATAAGCACAGCTTGGAAAAATTACTTTTGGTCTACAACTCCCGGAAACTCTTTTCTGCTTGCCACCCAAACGAAGGAACGAATGGACTTGGCACCCTCTGGCAGAGAAAACAAGAGTCCAAAGGTACACAGACCTCACTTTGCAAACGGTGGAAGGTGAGAGGGCAGGAAACCAGCTGCAAGGTTGGCATTGGAATTATCTGAAAAGGTGGCAGTAGACAAATGGCATTTTTCGTGTTCATGAGTCCAAAATCCGAACCTTTGCTCTCCCCATGCCTCCCTTAGTTGACATTTCACCAACAGAGAGAGCAACTCTGACCTGGCAATTTTAAGATGGAGCCACAGACATGTGGAAAAGTGTTTCCAAACACCAGTCCTTTTCATGGTACACTCTGATAGCGCTACGATCCCATTATAACTTCCATGGCTGCTTCCCATGGAATTGTGGGATTTGTAGTTTTCTGGGGGGCAATAGAGCTGTTTGGTAGAGAATTCCAAGTATCGCTCCCTAAACTCCAGATCCCAGGAGTCCAGAGGATGTTGCCATGGCTGTAGAGTAGAATAATAGTGCTATAACAGTGCCGTGTGAAAGGACCAAAGGTTTTTATTCTGCAAGTGTCTTGCCTCATTTGCAGAATTTCGTGATGGGTCTAGGCCTTGTTGTCATGCAATTATCATATCCCTCCTGCATTTCACTGACATTTTCCCTTCTCTTTTTCACTCTCTTTCCTCAACATCCCCCAGGGACAGCAGGCAAATTTCTTCCCAGCAAGGAATCCCTTCAAATTTTCACTTTAGGCAACATTTGGAGTGGAAAATCCAAGGAAGGCGATTGGACCGCTTGCTCAGAAACCAGATATTCTGAGATTTCACAGCAGATAGGGCTAAAAGCACAATGGCAGGTCACTTAACTCGGTACCTTTTTATTTTTTATGAAATTATGTTGTATTTCCGTCAAGTTTAACCTTGCTCCAATCCAGCCTAGGAGACAACTAGACTGCAGGAAGAGTTTAATCACGCATGGTTCTTTACATTGCATCATATCCAGAGCTTGGAAAAAATCATTTATGGACTACGAGTCCCAGAATCCTCCAGTCAGTATAGCCCGTGACCATGCTAGCTGGGGAATTCTGGGAAGTGTAGTCCAAAAGGAACCTAGCATCCGTGCTGTACAATATTGTAAATTTTGAGAGCAAAACGCCTCCATTTTGTAAGTGCATATCGCTAATCAAGACTGAGGTCCCCCTCTTCCTTTTGCAGGGACAAAAGTCAATCTTTCTTTCTTTCTTTTAAAGAGATAACCAGAACGAGAAGATTCTTTCTGCTCCTTTTCTCTCTCCTAAGAAACGTCTTTGATCTAGCCGGTCCTGATCTATTTGCAAATCTGGAATTGTTTACTGGAAGCAGGAGACAACATTGTTTTTGGCCTTTCATGTGTGGGAAATCAGAAGGGTGTAAGCCTTGACTTGGTCCAGGGTCACTTCCACATGACCCCGTGGTGTAATTGGTAATAAAAGAACCCAGCCATCTTGGCTCCAAAACCTCTCCTCCTCCTATGTGGCCGAGATTTAGGGGCTGGCGACAGAAGCAAGCTGAGAGGGAGATAAGCAAGCAAAGTGATTCACCCTCCCTCATGCCACTTTTCCAGCCGCTTTTGAAATGTCCCAGTTTCGATCCCCTCCTCCAACCTTCTCCCTTTGTCGTCAGTTTCCTCCAATCGCTGCAAATTAAATCACTGGGGGAGAAGGGAGGAGGGTGTGGAACCTTGCTTCTCAGTTGGCTTTGGCAAAAGCAAAATGCAGCAAGCTCTCCCAGCTTGTCTGTTCTTCCTTGTGAATAACTTTTGCCCTCGTCACCACACTTTCATGTTGTTAGGCCACGCTTGTCCCAGTTATCATCTTCCCAATGTCGAAGGCTATACAAGAAGAAAACCAGATGCCACTAGACGTGATACTTTAAGCATCACCTGCGGTTGCCCAGAGCATGTTGTTCAAATAAAAATTGCTATTGTTAAGAGCTGACCGTTTTAGCAGTTCAAACAAATGAGAATATATACATACGCACGCATGCTTTCCAAGGGAGCGCTCTTGCCCTGAGATTCCTCCTCCGCGCCCCCAACATCCCGAGAAGGCAGCTTTGGCCCTGAGGCTCCAGTTTGGACCCTGAAATCTGGGAAGACGGTGGGCCTCTTTGGGGGTTAGAACCTGCCAAGCCCCAGTCTTAGGAAAGATCTAACCAGTACACCACACTGTCAAAACAGAATGCTTCTCATCCAATGCTACTCACAAACCGTTCCCTCGCCTTCCATTATTCCATTTGCTCTCCCCTTCCTCCAACCCGGATGACACAATCCAAAAGTCCAGGACTGCGTAAACCTCAGGACACTGGCGCCTACATAGCACAACACTCCTACACAAACACGTAGCTCAGAACCACCATCTGGGATGATTTATGGTCACCTGCCTCAGCCACAGCGGTCTCAGCATGCGCTCGCACACACTGAAGCAGCTGCGCGGCCCGAGGCCCTCGGCTTTTCTGAAAGGCCACAACGAGCTGAGGCAGCAAATTATGTGTGTGAAGAGTGACTGGGAGAGCAAGGAGGGGGAAAAAGGATGCAGTCTTGAAAATACAGGCCAGGCCTGCCGTCCGCCAGCAGATTTCACACACACACACACACACACACACACACAATGTCTCAAAAACTGGAACCCATGTGGCCAAGCAACCCCAGAGTGCAGTCAAGATGGCCAAAGCTACGGATAAGGTAGAAAAGACAAGCAGGGAGAGGCCGCAGCAGTCTGGTTTTGCCCAAGACTACTGGGAGGGAGAAGATTCTGACCTCTTTTTTCCCTCCGAATGAGTTAATGGCCTGCAAACAACTTTTGCACTTTGAATCTGGTTTGCAGCGACTGAAGTAAGCTGAGGATGAAGGGGGGAAATGAGAGGAAGAGAAGAGAAATTTGGACGTTTTAAACACAGCTGGAAAAGTGAGAGCGCAGAGGATTAATTGGGTCTGTCCTGCCCAGTTGGGACATTTGGAAGATATGAGATTTAGGGCATCACAAAAAGGCATCAAACTCTTAGCTATTATTTTTTACTTTTTAATACCAGGAAGGTGGGGATCAGGAGACTTGTGGAGTTTTCTGCCTTGGCTTCCAGAATGATTTGGCTGGCCAGAGAAGCAGCATCCCCTGATTTTAGGGGCACAGAGGAGACCCTTCCTCTTCCATCTTGGAGGGTAAAACAGGGGTGAGGAAAGTCCGGTCCTTGGACTGTCTGTGGTCCACAAACAGAACATTCAGGAGACCCTTTCAGGAAGGATGTTAAAGCACTGAGGTCTTTGTGCAGTTTTGACCAGTATACACTCGTCCCAAAGATTTGGACAAGAATTATGCTATAGAGAAAGCATAACTATGCAAAAAAAAAAGAAAAGAGGAGGTTTTTTTCTATGTGGATAACAGATTTCCTGGACAGAAAGCAACGTTGCTTGTGCAAGATAGAATATTTCTATGCAGAAACCATTTATTTTTTTCTTGCAAAAAGATGTGTATTTCTCTGCAACATGTCAGGACATTTAAATACTGCTGGAAGATGTTTGCTTTCTCCCACTGTGGGTTGAAAACTTAGGCAATTATTGCTCCTTCAAATGCAAGGATGAAATAATTGTGAATCTGCATCGTGAGTGCAGAATCAGACCTGATTATTAATCCATCTGAGTGGCTTGAAAATGTAAGAAGGAGAAAGCTGGAGTCACAGGGAAAATCATCTACCAGGACAAAGCATCAGCTTCCCTGTGTGATTTTTGGCATTTGAAGGCTGGGCCATCATTTTAGATATTAGCACTGATGGAGACAAGACTATCAGCAAGATTGGGAGGCCTGGGTTTTTTTTGATAGCTTGAGTTAAATTGCAAAACAGCAAAGTATTCTAGGAGCCAATAACTGCTGGAAGGTTATCATTACAGGTCAAACAAGTGTGTGGTGTGGTTTGTTTGTTTTCTTTTAAGTAAGAGATTTAGGCCTAGTTGTATACATACGCAAGGGGCCATGACAACCATTTCTCTGTGTACACAAATGTATTAAGTGCTTCTGTGTTTTGAAACACAAATCCTCCTAGATTTTTTCAACAACAATCAAATACAAATTTCAGAAACACGGAACATTTCTGAGAAACGTGGCTGTTTCTCATTGAGTCTCACGTGGCTGATAAATTAGTTGCTGATAATTTTGTCTCCATTAGTTCTACAAGGAGATTGCATGCCTTTCATGGGAAGATCTGTTTATTTTTTTACCGTGCTATGTACACTGATGGTGGAATAAATATACATTTGGCCCTCCATATCCACAGATTCTGCACCCATGGATTCAACCAATGAAGATACACCCTCAATTTACTAACCGAGGGTGTATCTTTATAGCACAATTAATAGCAGCGTGTTAGTACTTTAATTGCCATGGCTTCATCCTAGGTGATTCTGGGATTTGTAGCTTGGTGCCAGATCTCTAAAAACTCTCCTGAACTTACAGCACCTGAGGTGCAGCACTGCCAAATGAGACTAAGGTAGCTCCGGACACTACTAACCGTGTCACAGCCGTGAAAGCGGTATAGAAGTGGTATAACTTGGTAGTGTGTACACATCCAGAAAGGCATCTTCACTCAAGCTCCTGCAATACCCTGGTAGCTTCAATCGCAGAGAGCAAAAACATCTGGGGGGGAAAACCCTCCGTCAAGATGAGGTTTTCTGGTAAACAAGTCAGCAAAAGGGAGTGATTCACAATAGTTAACTGCTGATGAGATTTTTTGGCTTTATCATGGTAGAGGCGGGGAATGACAGGCTCACTGCTCCCTGCCGAAGCACAGACGTCGTGTCCTAGGCAGGGGACAAGGGAAAACACCCCAAACACACGCCCCAGGAAGTCTTTGGCCCCCGGAGAGGGACAAAGGGCAAATCCCACCACCAACATCTGGCTAATGGGGAACAGAGCCATTTTCTGGTGGTTGTGCTTGAAAGAGTCATGCAGACATCCCCGGTTGCTTCATCCAGAGGCTCAGCCGAGCAAGGAGGTGGCGGTGGAAAGTTATGGGAGGGATGGGGGAGGAAGTGTAAAAGCGGAACTGGAACTTTAAGAGAAGAGTTCTTCGGGTGCTCAGACAAATAGGCCAAAGATTATTCCAAGCTATGAACTTTTGCTGATCTGGAAGACGCGTTCCTCAAAGCATCGCAAAGCTTTAACCACAGAACGAACTGCAGTAACCTTTGCTTTTTTTGGGGGGGGGAGCACATCGAGTATAAGGCTATGTGTGTGTCTAGAGCCATTTCCGCGCTAAATTGTTATAGTGTTATTATTCCGCTTTCAACCGCCTATGGAATCCTGGGGTCTGCCTCAAAGGCCCCTCCCTAAACTGCAAACCCCAGGATTCCATAGGAGGTTGAAAGCGGAATGATAGCACTATAAGTGTCGAGTGAGGAAACGGCCAAGGTTTCCATTTCAGGCTTTCTGGGAAGGTTTCCCGGATTTAATCAAAGCAGTATCCACACTGCAAAATTATAGCAGTTTGATATCACTTTAAGTGCCACGGCTCCATTGTATGGTTTCCCGAGATTCTTAGTTTTGTAAGACATTCAGAATTCTTTGCCACAGGACTCTAAATTCTAACTTTTAAAAGTCATGACACTTAAAGTTTTGTTGTCGTGTGGTCTCAAGTTGAATCCGCTCCATGGTGACCCTGCCAGCATCTTCACCAGATTTTCAGGAGGTCCTTCATTGCCTTTCCCTGAGGCTGAGAGAGTGTGACTTGACCAAAGTCACCCAATGGGTTTCTGTGGCTGATGGAGATTCAAACTCAGCCTTCCCAGCCTGATTTGAAACCACTACATCACACTGACTCCGATATAGCGATCTTCTCACAGCGATTTCCAAGCAGTGTTTCCTCAGATGACCTTTGTCACCTTGGGCAAGTTGCACTCTCTCAGCCTCAGAGGAAGCCAGAGGACCAAATCCCCTCTGAACATATGTTGCCAAGAAAAGCCCATGATAGCTTCGCCATAAGTTGGCAACAAAAGAGACATAGCAATCGAGCCAGCTGTTTTTTTGGCTTTGAAAATAGGTGCCTTTTTGATCCGAAATGGGGAAAAGGGGCTGTGCTGGACTTGTTTAAAATGTAGATTGTCACTCCCAGGGTTTTCCTGCCTAGATTTCTTCACGAGAAGTTTGTTATACCCTTCCTCTGAGGCTGAGAGAGTGTGACTTGCCCAAGGTCACCCAGTGGAAAGAAAAGAAAAGAAGAGGATAAAGGAGATAAGACAGATTCTCCCAAATCTGAAGTCTACCCTTATCTAGAGAGACGAATGCAGGAAAACTATCACATCATGCTCTCTGGTCTTCATCTCCCTCTACTGGTAGAATTCTTACTGTATTTCTATGTTTTATTTTCAGGTCAACGTAATTTTTAATTTCTCTTCTCTAAGGTATTTCTTCCTCCCACTCCCAAATCGTACGGTCATAGACTGCGCAAATCTGAAGTGAGGGAAAACTTCAACAAAAATGAAAGAAACGGAGAGAATGCATTCAAGGCAACCCTATCACACGGTTTTCTCGGCAAGATTTATTCAAAACGGGTTTGTCTTTGCTTTCCTCTGAGGCTGAGAGAGTGGACTTCTAGCGTGTAAAAAACCCAGTGTGTTTCGGCCTATGCATTGAACTGAATAACCTTCTTCTTGGGCCACAATAGGGACAAACACAAATAACAATAAATAATTAGTAGAGGACAGCACATTATACAAGTTACATGCATGTAAAATATCCTGATAAATCATATTAGTCATACATAGTATTAAAAAACAAGTACATACCATTCTATAGATCAACAGCAGAGATTTCTGGAGTTGGCAAAAGATCTCTCTTTGTAAACTGGACTCTTAAATAATAAAAGCAGGACTGGGCTTCTAACTCTTCCTTATTTATACATTTCAGCAGATGGCCAGGAAAAGAAGGCAAGTACTCGATATTTAGTGATTGATTCCACGTTAATGTCATATAGAGGGTTAATACCATAATGTGTAACTACGGATGTATTTTAATGTTGAACCTACTGTGGTGAATATATTTTCGAAATTAATAAATATATTTGGGGGGGGGGGAAGAGAAAAAAAGGAGAGGGTAGAGAGACTGTGGTGAGACAACCCTCAAGGACATCTGAAAGGTCTTGGGCTTTTCTCAGAACAGAATATTCTTCAAAGACCCTTCTCTAGGATATTCAAAGTGGAATAATAGCACTATAACAGTCTAGTGTGGAAATGGCCCAAGTCTTTTTAAGAAAATGTAATACAGACCATCAATAACTACATCGAGACTTGTCTCCTTCGTGGCTTGGGGATGACAGTACGTGCTTTTCCGTGCCTGTTCTTTGTCTTGATTATGTGCCACGTCTCCCTGAACGGGTCACAGGGGTCTTGTTTTTGGGACCGCCCCAAGACTCCCAACTATCTGAGTACAAGGAGACCCTAACGTCTCCCCCTCCGTCCTTTATCCCACCAAGACTGCCTCGGGCTTCTTCTCCAAACAAGGGGAGATGCCATCACGCTCATCAGCTCCTGGAGAGATAAGCCCAAGGCGAAGACTGCAGCTGTCTTTGAGGACTGCTAATTCTTCCGTGGTTAACTCTCCACTTTGCTTAACAAACTTCCAGCCATGGCCTTCTCCTCTATTGTTCTGGGGGCTTTGGAGACTAAGGCCATGCCAGCCGGGATGTGGGAAAGGGAGTCCACCCCACACGTCCGCAAGGACACCTGGGCCCAGCGTCCTGAGTTAATGAGTGACAGAAAAGCTGGGGAGGGAAGGAAGGTAGGTCTCGGGTAGGGCTCCTCAGAGGTCCTTAAGAGCAGATCTCACTGCCTCCACCCTACCAGGTTCTCAAGACCCTCCGGCCGTGAGCCACCATGAAGTTCCTTGTTGTCGCACTGGTTTTGGCCATTTTTGCAGGTGAGTGGAGGGTCTGCCTCAGGCTGAGAGCATTTTCAAAGCTTCTTTTCTGCCCAGGGTGGTGGGCAAGGTCTTTGCTTTCCTGGGGCACAGGGGCTAAGTGTCCAGACAGAGCACGGAAAATAGCTCTCAGAAACCTCCGATTGGTTTGGCCGTGCGGCTGGCTGCAGGATTCCTGGAGCTGCAGTCCCAATAAGGAACTTTTCCAAGCTCTCAACTTGGAACAGAGGATTAATCATGTCCCAGCCAGGTTGGGACAATTGGAGCATATGCTCTAATGGTGTGCAACATCCAGTAAAGCGTAATATAGATAAACATCAATCATAATATTAAAAGCAATGAAACGAACAAACATATTGAACCGGCACTGAATTGGCATGCCCGCTATTCAATGATCCTTCCTGGGAAAGTGTTAATAGCCAAGTGTTTGTCTGAATAAAAGGGTCTTTACCTGGAAGAAGGGGGAGCACCTAGGATCCAATGGGAGGGAGTTCCACGGGCTGGGAGCAGCCACCGAGAAGGCCTTCTTATTAATAAATCTTTGCTTTTCAGATCTGCCTTGCCTTTGGCATCATTTATTGCAGACAACACAGGAGCTACTTCCATCTTGCTTTGGTTAATCGTTGTCATTGTCATTCCTTTTATGGCGAGACTGTTGAGTACAAAAAGGAGCGAGGTTGCCTAGTTTTTCCCATCTCTTTCAGGGTCCGAAGCGTTCATCCTCCGAGATGAGCCCTATTCCCAGCTGGACAAGTTAAAGGAGTTTCAAGAGTATGTCAAAAACTTCACCTGGGCCCTGAATGATCATATAAACTTTGTCATAAGGTTCAAGATTTCCCAGTCGGTGGTGTAAGTAACTGGGAGGGTTACAGGTCCGTACCAAAAGGGTGCACAAAGGGTGCGCCCAGATTGACTAAAAATGTTCCAAAAGTTTCCTCCTTCTTTGGAGGTTTTTCAAGAAATTCTGGATGGCCATCTCTTGGGAATGCTTTGATGGTGTCTTCCTGGCTGGCAGAAGGGGGTTGGACCAGATGGCCTTTGGGGTCTCATCTAGCTCTAGGAATCTATGATCCTTTTGTCCTCACCAACTGTGATGGTGGCGAGAGAAAGCCTTCCTCCCTCCAAAGATCTTAGACCTTAGGAAGGCTCATATTAGCAAGACATAGTCATGACCAGCCCTTTGAATTGTGTCTGAAAACAAGCACAAAGCAATGCTGGGTTGTTGTACCCGAGGCCAGGTTGCCAACTGATCGCTTTGGAATCCTCATACCAGAGCCTCAACATCCTTCTTTGTTAAGCAGAAGCATTTAGAACAGTGCTTCTCAGCCTGGGGTGCACGGAGCCCTCCCAGGGGGACCGCGAAACCCTGCTTCTGGACACCAACAACATCAGCAGCAGCAACAGGCAAGCCACATTCTCTCAGCCTCAGAGAAAGGCAAAGGCAACAAGCCTAGGAAAGAAAACTCCCAATAGGTTTGCCTTAAGGTCACCATAAGTCAGTTTTCAAAGCGGGGAGAGACACGGTGGCTAGAAAGAACCTCGCCCTGTCAATGGCACTTTTTGTTGCGTGTCTTCAAGTCGCTTCTGACTTACAGCAACCCTAAAGTGAACCTATCATGGGGGGTGGGTTTTTTTTGGGTTTTTTTTGGTTTTTGAAAGATTTATTCAGAAAGGGGTTGCCTTTCCCTTCCTCTGAGGCTGAGAGAATGTGACTTGCCCAAGGCCACCCAGTACCTGAGGAGAGATTTGCATCCTAGTCTCCAGAAGCCTTTAATAAATAAACAAATATTTGAATATTTTGATCTAAATTTAAATATTTAAATCTTAAGTCTTGGGGGTCCCTGGCAAGCAATTATATTTACAGGGGGTCTCTGGTAAAGAAAAGGTTAAGAGCCACTGACTTAGAACATAACAGAAGAGAAAAACAGCAGCTTCCTCTGACATCAAAAAAACCCTTCTGCAGCAACCAGTTAATTGCCAAAGGTGCGTGTGAATAAAAAGGGCTATGGGGAGAAAGGAGAACAGAAAGTGGATTGGGCTGGCCTCCGGTGGGAGGGAGTTCCACAGGCCGGGAGCTATTGCCAAGAAAGCCCACTCTCCCGCGTCACTGGCAAATGGGTCTGTAGGGGAGGTGGGATGAAAAGGAAGCACTCCCATAAGGATCATAAAAGTCAAATAGGTTCATATAGGGTGCTGTCTGAGGTCCTGAACCCATCCTCAAAATAGGTTTGGCATCATGGATGCTCCTTTAAAATTTGGGGTGAAACTCAAAGCGGATTCACTGCTCACCCCTAAACGTGGAACTCACCACTTACCACTGGCCTAAATCTCAGTGCTTAGAGCCTTTCCACACTACATTGCTGGAGTGCTATTATTCCACTTTCAGCCTCCTGTGGAATCTTAACGTTTGCAGTTTAGGGAAGAGGATTTGGAATTCTCAGCCAGAGCACTCTTTGGCCTCAGGAAACTACAAACCCCAGAATTCCACCAGATGGTGAAACTGGAATAATAGCACTTACAGCAGTGTAGTGTGGAAAGGCCCTTAGTCTCAGATTTATTGAGTCAATGCTCGTATGGTGAGTCAACTCAAATAAATCCGTTTGATTCAATGGGTCTACTCATTGCTTTCAATCTGTTCTGGCTTTCATATTGCATAAACCACACCGAATCCCAGTATTAGTACAAAGTAGAATATGAAATAATATTTCTCCTTTTTTTTTTTTGAAAAAAAAACACCCTTTCCCCCCCGTCTTTCCCTGCAGAGACCAGCTTCGCGAGGTCTACTCCAAAGTCAAACAGCAGGTGCACAACGTGACCACGGAGTTGCCGGCTGAGGTGAGGCGGCGCTACGAGCAGGCGGTGGGGGTCTCCCTGGGTGTGGTGGAGAAAGGCCTCCGTGCCTTGCGCAGCTTAAAGAACAGGGTGACCCCTGCCACAGAGAAGCTGGCCGCATCCCTGTACGACATCGTGGTCCCTTACGCCAATTTGGTCCTCCAGAAGGTGGATTCGTACTCGGAGGCCGCGCGCCGGTCTATGACTGAGGCCGCCGGGAAGCTGAAAAACCCCAAACTGGTCGAGAAGCTGAAGCAGCAACTGGAACAGTTGAGCAACCAGTTGGCTCCTTACACCAGCCGGCTCCAAAACCAGTTGGAAGAATTCCAGGCGTCCTTGGAGCCTTACGCCAGTCCAGTCGGAGAGAGGTTCAAGCAGGGGCTGAAGAAAATCAAGCGAACTTTCCAGCCCTTGGTTTCCTCTGTTCTCGAAGCTCTCCGGAAATACACTGAAGACTTTAAGCAATGGGTGTGGGGCTCCCCTGCGGTTTCCCAAGATCAATGATTTATAAAAATGTTAAAAGCGGGTTGGGGGGGGACCATAGAGGCTGGAACCTTGGCCAAAATCTAAAAAGGAGTCAGCAAAAAAGGAGGGATGCTCACATGCACACTAAGGACCTGGGTGGGTTTTTGTACTCTTCCTCTTCAGTATTTTTTAGATAAATGGGATTATGTCCCTACTGATGTTTGGTCAGTGATACATTGATGTGGGTCCCGTCCTTGGAGAGACCAGAGCATAAATACATAAAAATAAATGTGATATGTTTTTCATATCGTATAGAGACGAGAAGGTTAAGAGGCAACACGACAGTCATGTTTAAATATTTGAAAGGAGAATTCCAAAGGCTCCTCCCTAAACTGCAAATCCCAGAGTTCCATGGGATGTCTGCATAGCAGTTAAAGTGGAACACCTCACTGTAATGGCTTTTGATGCCCCGTTATCGGACAGTTTGCTCTTCTGACACTTCCAAATTCAGGACAAGTGCCATTAATTCACAGGAGGCTCCATTCTTCCACCATTTCTTCCTGCCTACGGAGGCTCGCTTGGAACGACTTGCAAGCACACGCTGCTTGCAAAGTGAGATGCAGAAAAAAGGCGTTAAGCTGATTGAGATACTTTGCAAGGAAGCATGCGTGGCTGGTCCCGGGGGGGCCTCCAAAAGTCCTTCATGCTCCCTACACTTTCAATCGATTCTGTTTTCTGACAGCGCTCCAGTCCCTAACCTGTCAGATAAGGGGGGGAAGCCTGTAGGGCAAACAGGGCCCAGAAATGATATTGTGCTACACTTGGCTGCTTTCAGGGCCATTTGTGTGTGTGTGTGTGTGTGTGTGTGTGTGTGTGAGAGAGAGAGAGAGAGAGAGAGAGATAGTAGGGGTGGGCATTTGTGCTGTTTCTGGGACAGAAGACCCTGAAAAAATTTGAGGTGGAAAATGGAGAGGTGCTGGAGGTTTTAAGCTGTTGGTGAGGGTCCAAAGTAATACAGAGGATCCGCCAATTGGCAGCATAAGGTGTATGGATTACCTGACTTTCATCCCTGCTGTAAAATTCACGCCCTCCACCTGTCCCAATCCAGCAGGGACAGCCCTTATTAATCCTTTGCCTTCCTCTTTTTTCAGCTGCTTTTAAAACGTCCCAGTTTCTTCCTCCTCCATCACTTTCCCCCTTGATCCTCAGCTAAGTTCAGGGGTTGCAAACTGAGTTCAAAGTGTAAAAATAGTTTGCTCTCAATTAACTCAGCAAGGGGGAATGGAGAGCAGAAGAGGGGTAGGAATCTTGCCTTTCCCATTAGGCTAAAGCAAATTGCTGCAGCATCTCTGATTATCTGTTCTTCATCCTTAATAACTTTTCCCATCTTGACCACAGTTTGATGTTGTTTGGCCCCATGTGTCCCAGTTTTCATCTGTAAAATGTTGGAACGTATGGGAGTGCGGAAGCTCCCCAAAACTTTCCAGACTCGAGAGAATCTCCCCACCACACTATCCGTGGAGGGGTGCAGGAGTCCATCAGCAATGCTGGCCTCTCCCACCCAAGGCTTGTTGCTTATTTGCACAAGTTGCTTGCTTTACCTAACATACTGGAGTTCGATCTCCTTCAGTAGGCATCTGCTCTCAATTTCCCCCTCCAGTTTGGGATCATGACCCCCTGGGGGTGGCAGAATGGGACATCCACCCACGTCTCCTGTGTCCTTCAGCATGAAGGGACTGTGTAAGCAGTGGGGTCCCTTGAGGATCTCTGTTAGGGGCCGGTGTGTGTTTTTCGGAACGTTTTCAGAAATGACCTGAAGTTACGGGTGAATTGTGAAGTGGGCAAATTTACAGATGACAACACTGTGTTTACAGTGCAAAGGACGAGAAATAAGTTGTGGGCAGCTTCGAAAGGCTCTCTCCAAACTGGTGAGGAAAGGGCATTAAAAAGACAAAGTGGGATTAATTGCAAGGAAGGGAGAAGATTGCATCAGCGGGCAGAAAAGACATCCCAGCTTCAGAAACACATTGCTGGGATCAAACTTGCAACCGTTACCCAGGGAAAGAGAGATGGGTCTTGGAGTTATGGTGGAGAGCAGCATGGGAATGCCAACCCAATGTGTGGCCCTCTGCTCCAGAAAGGAAAACTGCCACAATTATACGCCCAACCCTAGAGGTGACCAGCAGTCATGTGACACCCTTTCCGGATGTCCAAAATGACAGCAATGATGTCACCACCTGGCCCGCTGGAGCCATGAATGGGAAGAAATGGGATGGAGAGGAAAGGCCAATGGGCACCAATCAGGAGCGAAGGTTTGAGTGAGAGACCACCTCTTTCTCCTTCCACCCTAGTACTGCTGTGACCCCTAATCTGTGTGGGAAAAGCATGAAGCCGGTGGGAGTTGTAGTCCCACGCATCTGAAGGGCATCATGTTGGTGAAGGTTAGCTGAGATTTACCTCCATATAGACTCCTTATTCCACAGTGGGTTCAGTGGGTCCGCTCTGGAATTCCTGTCAGCTGAAGGTAGATCTGTAATGCTGGAATAAGACTTGGGATATGAATTGAATTTTGTTTTCAACTACAGCTGGTATTGGAAGGGAGTCAGAACTCTTTTGCGTGTTAGGGTGATTAGGATGTGTTTAGTGTAACAGCTAAATCTTCTGGTAATGGGCTATTACATTCTAGTCTTAGGTCATTTCCACCCTGCAGTTTGAGAGTGCTATTATTCCACTTTCAAGATGCTGTGGAATCCTTGGGTTTGCAAACAACCACAGCACAACCAACAAATTGCTACAAAGAGCTAAAAAGGATGGATTGAGCAGCTGTGAACGTGACAAGGAATGGTAAAACTTGGCAAAACCCAAGGGAACTCCCTTGGGAGAACTCACACTTCTTTGGACTAAATTTGGAAGTGCCCACAGTCTGGAATTCTTCTGGCAAGACGCTGAGAACGTTCAGTTGCAGGGAAATCAGCCCAGGAACCCGGACGGCAAAGCAAAACTCTTTCACGTCCCTTGCTCCAAGCAGCGAGGGGAAAATTAATTAAACCAGGCAGAGCTAAGAAGCAAGGTTGGCAAAACGAAGCAGAACAGCCTCACCTTTTCGCTTGCCGTAGCTCGGGTTGCAACTCGCTGCTTTTCATCTTTGAGCACCGGATCCACCAACGGCCGGAATGCAACCCAAAGCCCGGAAGATGCCCACCCACGCTGGAAAATGCATTGGCTACCCCAATTTCCCCCCCAGCCCGGTGACGGACGTGTAAGAGATGCTTCCAACCAATCTGTCCGTGGAAAGAAAGAGGAGTCCTTCATCAAAGCCAGCCTCTCCCACCAAAGAGTTAGTGCTTGTTGTTGTTTGCTTTACCTTGCAAATGGGAGTTCAATGTCTTCGAAGCTGTCTCCCCCCCCCCCCAATTTGGGACCCTAGGACAATGACCCCCAGGGTGATGGGTGGAATAGGACGTTCTCCCATTTCCCCCTGTGCCCTGCGTTAATGAATGACAGGCAGCAGGATGATGTCTATTTATTCCTCCCGTGGAGCCCCCGCTGTCCAGAGACACCCTCCGCTTTCACCCTGGTGTGTCTTCCGGTGGCTTTGCTGGGACGCGATGAAGCTCCTCCTCATTTCTTTGGCCTTGGCCATCTTTGCAGGTGAGTAGAGAGCTGACTCCGCGTGGAAGGGCAACTCTGAGGACTCTTTTGGGCCGAAAGGGGACCTTGGCCATTTGTTGTGGTTGCGTGCCGTCCCGTTGGCTTTGATTTAGGGAAACCTTAGGAGGGAGAAACCTCTTTCCTAACAGCCCTGCTCAGGTCTTGCAAATTCAGCCAGGACAGCTGTGGCTTCCTTGATAGAGTCAATCCACTTCTAATGCCGTCTCCCTTTCCCTAACGCTATCAAATTTACCAAGCGTTATAGTCTTTTCCAATAAGTTGTGGCACTCATAAAATGTCCAGAGTACCACGGCCTCGGTTGAGTCATTTTGGCTTCGAAGGCCAGTTCGGACTTCTGGAACCGAGGAGGGAGGGGGTTAAGGTTTTGCCACGTACAATAAAAATTTAAACAAAATAGCAAATGAAAAAGGGAAGGAAGAGAGAACAGAAGAAAGAGGGAAAAGGAATTCTACAGAAACAATATAAAGAAAAAAAGTAGAAATACAGTCAGCCCTCCACATTTGTGGGTTTGACTTGATCGTTTGATTATTTGTGAGTTGCTCCAACCCCTGCCGCCCCCACTTCGGGCACTGCTTTTCCGGGCAAAGTTTCCCTCTCGTTGGCTCCGACGAGGCCACGCAGTCCTTTAAAAATCCACCTCTGCTCCTCTTCCTCCTCCTCCTCCTTCCCAACCAACCACCGCCTGGCCAGCTATGGAAGGATCGTAGCCCAGTTTCTCAGCACCACAAACGCTCTCCCAGTGCCCCCCAAATATACCCAAGGAAGGAGGTGGGCAGGAGAGAGGAAGCACAGGGCCACTGTGCCAACCCACTCCCTTTCCCTCTCTTTTCCCTGACCTGGTTTGGATGCCTCAGCCCGCTTCCCACAGACACACACATATTTTGATATTTGCAGTTTTTCTGCTTATGCAGAGATCCTGAGCCTAGCAAACATGGAGGGAGTGACTCCATAGACAGATAACTTCTGACCATGTTTTCAGCAGGTATCCTCATTTGCCTCCAAAGAAGGGGACTCCACCACACTCCCTGGAGACCGGGTATTCTGCTGTCAAACTGCTCTTACCATCAGGACATTTTTCCTACTGTTTAAGTAGAATGTCTTTTCCTGGAGTTTGGAGCCATTGCTCCGTGTTCTAGTCTCTGGAGCAGCAGCAAACAAGCTTGTCCCATCTTCTTTGACATCTCTTCTATGGCCATTTCCACACGAGACTGTTATAGCGCTATGATTCCACTTTCAACATCCTATGGAATCCTGGGGTTTGCAGTTTCGGGAGGGGCCGGCCGGCCCCTCCCGAAACTGCAAACCCCAGGATTCCATACGATGTTGAAAGTGGAATCAAAGCGCTATAACAGTCTCGTGTGGAAATGGCCTATGACATCTCTTCAAAGATATAAATATGGCTAGCACATCTCCTCTTCACCTTCTTTTCTCCAGGCTAAACATCCGCAGCTCCTTCAGCTGGTCCTCAGAGGACTTCATGGTTTCCAGGCCTTTGGCCACGTTGCTCCCCATGCAATTATCCTTTGCTCCACCACCCAGGGGTCATGAAGTGATGCTGTATTGCTTTACCTTCCAGGATCCCAGGCAGTCGTCATCCGAGAAGCCCCGCAGCAAGTGACGCAACCCAAGCTGTCCGAAGTCATCCAAGAACTGGAGGACTTCCTGGAGGAACTCGGCAATGCAACAGAGAAGAGATTTGAGCAGTTCAAACAGTCCAAGACCGGCCAGGCCCTCCTGTAAGCAAATCCCCCTGCCGTCACAGCTACTTTGAAAATGTCCCCATTTTCCCCTTTTGTCCTCAGGAGGTTAGCCCCTTGAGTTCACTTTGCAGCCACTGAAGTAAGCGGAGCAAAGAGGGAGAATTTGGGAAAAGGAGAAAGAAACTGGGACATTTTCAAAGCAACTGAGGAAACGGGACAACCAAGGAGTACTTGGGCTTGTCGCTACCAAATTATTTTGACAAGTCCTCGAATTTGTTTGGGCTGGGCCCTGAGTAGTTCAGGACCCCAGTGTGGGTACATCTCCATCCTAAAGCACCTTGGGATTTGTAGTTTGGTGCAGATATGTAGAATTCTCTGCCATAGAGTTCCAGCACGACACTCTCAGACTACCCAACATAATTACCCAATGTTCTCTTGAAAGAAAAAGATGGAGGGTATAGATTTATAGGCTGGTAGAGTTGAAAGGCATCCCAAAAGCTATGAGGTCCAACCCCTGCCATACAGGAACCCACAGGTGAAACACTCCAGAGAGATACCCATCCAACATCGGTTTTAAAAACCTCCCGCGGTGCTCCAGTTCTGCTTAGACTGTAGTTTAAGGGAGTGGGCTAGGGGACTCTCTAGCAGATAATTCCAAGTCTCTTCCCAGACTCCCAGTCCTGGGGCTCTATAGGACAGAGTCAGGACAGTTTGTGTTCAGGATATCAGAAGGACTGAAACTCTCTATCTGAGCCTGCCTTAGCTCTAAGATCTTCCTTGGGAGCCCTTCTCTTGGTTCTGTCACCTTCCTAGGCTCATTTGGGGCTGGGGGTATAAGGGAGAGGGCCCTCCCAAGCCCTGGAATTCCCTCCGCAGGGAGGGTGGGATGGGCCCCCTCCTTGCCCTCCTTCCGCTGCCGGGTGCAAACTCCCTTTTGCAACAACAGTCATCCAGGAACTGACTGCAAGAGGATTTTAATGATGCTTTCTTTGGCTGTGTTGCAGAGCCTGTTGACAATTCTTAAGTGGATTAATTCCACAGATTAATTGCTTTTTAAAATAACTTTCATATGTTTCACTGGTGTTACTGTATGTTTTTAGTCTGTTTTGGATTTCATATCCTGTAAACTGCCTTGAGCCCAAATATTGGAAAGGGGGAAAGTTGAGCTATAATAGGATACAGCTACGACTGCGGCTACTAATGTCCTCCTTTTTGTCTTTCCTCTTCCTCCTTGTCCTCTTCTTCCTCCCCTCCTCCTGTTCCTCCTCCTTCTCTTCCTCTTCTTCCTGCTCCTTATCTCTTCTTCCTCTTCTTCTCCTCTTCTTCCCCTCCTCCTCTTCCTCTTCCTCCTCCACCTGCAGAAAATTCTTGGAAGATGAAGAGGAAGAGGAGAAGGAGACGGAAAAAGACCTGAAGAACTTCGAAGCTGCCATCGACGCAGCGATTGATATCGTAGCAGACTTTGCTGACATTGTGTACAAGGCTGTGGTGGAGCTTGGGAAGGAAGTCCGTCCCGCCCTCAAGAGGTTTGATGTGGCCGTGGAAGCAGCTGTGGGAGCACATCTGGACCCCGTGATTGAGAGGCTGGAGCCCCAGGTGGGACACCTGCTCCACGCTCTGGTCCACAAAACGCAGGAATTGGAAGACAAGCTGGAAAAGATCTTTGCTCAGCAGCTGGAGGTCCTCGACACCCACGTCCCTCCGTACCTCCAAAAGCTGCAGGAGCAGGAAACCCAGCAGAAGGCAGCCAGGAAGTAAAAGTGGAGGACACAAGAGTGTCCCTCCCGTGCGTTCTGGAGCTGAGATGGAAGAGGAAGCAAAAAGTAATTCAGGAAGAAGGTAGATGACCCTATGTTTGTCTAGTCTCCATTTTCCTTGAATGCAATGAGTGGCTGAAACTGAAGGCCTCTCAGAGGAAATAACGCAGAACTACTGAAATTACTATGCAGGTGGTAATTTTGTATTCCTTCCTCCAGATCCTGTTTGATAAAGGAGATACTCCAAAACCACGTCACTTTTGCCTCTGTTTCCTTTTGCCCATGTGCCTCATTGGTTATCCTTCTGTCGGGTACTTGAAGGTTCCACCTACCCAAAGCCAAATTGGCAATCCTTTGTTGCATGTTTTGAGGACACCTTATCCATGTGCCTCCTCAAAAGACCGTCTATTCCGACTTGCAATGGATTCTACCTTCCTGTGGGAAAAATATTCGATGTACGCATTTGAAGCTTGGAGGCCCTTGGGGTGCAGAATGGAGAGGGGAGGCTCCCTTACCAATTTCTCCCCACTCTAATATTTCCTGAATCCTTATATCACTAATATCGAGTCTTACTGTGGAATCTTAATCTTTTCTTCTGCACGTGGAGTTTGACCCCAGTTATCCTGAACAGCAAGAGAATTAACAAGCTGGCAAAACAATGGACGCATGTGTGGATGCGCTTGAAGAATATCAGTGGTTTAATGTTCAGCAATGAGATAAATTCTGTATCCACACTGCACACTTTGTTACCATTTGATTCCTTCCTGTGGAATCCAGGGATTTGTAGTTTGGGGGAAGTTCTTAGAATTTTCTAGCGTGCAGTCCCCTGAAATACAGTGTGAGCTCTCTGGCAGAGAACTCTAAGTATAGGGAGCCCTCCACTTTTGTGGGGGCTCGGGTGCAAGACCCCTCCAAAAGTGGGAAATATGTGAATAAAATAAAAACCACGAATGCTATTTTTCTTACCTAAGAACACTTTTCTAGGAATGTGTAGATCCTCCAGCATGATTCTATGGCTGGAGGACCCAGCAGTGCCTAGAGAAGTGTTGTCTCTATAAATCTCTAGGTCCTACATAAAGAGAACATAATTTTTCCATGGCAAGGGCAAATAAGGTAAGAATTTTTAAAATAAACAAATAATAAATATTTTTAAAAATAACCTGCAAATAATCAAATCCACAAGTGCTGAACCTGGGAACGTAGAGGGCCAACTGTATCTCATGAAACAGCACAGCCGTCTAGGAATGTGGGGGCGGGAGGGGTGGTTCGCCCCGGGCGGCAATGTTTCCAGGGGTGTCCCAGCCCATAGCCATGCCCCCACGCATCCTGGCCACGCCCCTGCATGCCCTGGCCACACCCCATGCACCCTGGACACGCCCTCACCCAGTGACCACACCCCTCATGCCATAGCTCCGCCCCCTTCCCCCCTCCACACACTCCAAGCTCCACCACTGAAACAGCAAATCCCCAAATTTCATAGCATGGAGCCAGAGCAATTAAAGTGGAATCAAACTGCTATAACTGTGCGGTGCGGACAGTCCCAGAGGTGAACAAAGAAGCCTTTTTACCTGCACAGTCTGTGCTATCCGAAGTGGTAAACAATAGTGGCATTCACAATCCAGAAGAGAGTGGATTAAGGAGATGGGAAAGTCTTTGGGAATCTATGGGGTTTACAGATCAACTACACACATGCAACCACACTTGTACACACCCCTTAAACTCTAAAATCCTGAGATGATGAAGGCCCAGAGAAAAGCTTCATGGGGGGTGGGGTGTATGCTCAGAGAATACAAAATGTGGAGAAATTGTTGGGGATGGAGTGGGAGAGAGATATTGATAACTTTTAAACTGCAAGTTCTCATCGCGATAAAAGTTCCACAGCCGCCAACATTTTGCAGGCAAAAACCGCGACACACGTGGGAATGCCAAACCAGTGTGGCCAAGATGGCAGAAGTTATTAAGGAAGACAAATGCACATGCTAAGGGAGGCTGCAGCGGTTTGGTTCTGCCTGAACCTATCGGGAAGGCGAGATTCTGCCCGCTCCTCTCCTCGCCCTCTTGCTAAGTTAATTGAGTGCAACCTACTTTTGAAATATGAACTCTGCAGCAGATGAAGTAAGCTGAAGACAAAGGGGGAAAATGGAAGGAGGAGAAGGAAGGCGGTATTTTTTAAAAGCGGCTGAAAAAGCAAGACTACAGTCAATAAATTTGTTCTGTCCCTGCCCATTCCGGACAGTTGGGCATGACGATCGATAATGTCCCTCTTTCTTCTCTGGTCTCATTCTAACCTCGTGTGTCCTGTGCTGGGTTCCAGCTGGGCGTCAATGTTCCCAGAAGCTGTAATACTCCCGTGTCTGCAGACATGCCCGGAAAGAGTGCCCAGAGTTAATGTTTGACAGGACCCAAGGTAGTGCTGGGACACCGGCTGGAGCCATTTGCGCTCTCCCTGGTGAGAGACAGCCTCCCTCTCAACTCTGCCCGGGGATTCCTGCGCCCGTCTCGGATGCGATGCAGATCTCGGTCGGGATGCTGGCCTTGGCCTTCGTCACAGGCGAGTGGAGGGGAAATGTGGCTAGTGAGGGGCTTGCACTAGGAAATGCTTGCACAACACACTTCTCTAAGGCCTTTTCCACCCTCCACCGTTACAGTGCTCTCATTCCATTTTCACCACCCTGTGGAATCCTGGGGTTTGCAGTTTAGGGAAGGGCCTTGAGAAATCTCAGCCAGAGAGCTCTTGGGCCTCAGGAAACTACAAACCCCAGAATTCCCAACAGGAGGTTGAAAGTGGAATAATAGCACTATCACAGTGTAGGGCGGAAACGGTCTAAAAAGTCATCTTGACGGGGGCCCTTTTTTAATGTATTTATTCTGGGCCGTTTCCACACTAGGCACTTATAGTGCTATCATTCCACTTTCAACATCCTATGGAATCCTGGGGTTTGCAGTTTAGGGAGGGGCTGGCCTCTCCAGGATTCCATAGGATGTTGAAAGTGGAACGATAGCACTATAAGAGTGTAATGCAGAAATGGCCCTGGAAGGAAAGCAGCAATATGTTTTTGCAGCCTGATCTACAAACAGGATTCCCGCACGTCATTATGGCATTGTAGACACCATAATAGATATTTGAAACTAGATATAGATATTTGAAATTCTTTGTTTTCAAAATGTAAATGTTTCATGTGAAAAGAAAGGATGGGGATCCTGGTATCTACATACCCGTGTGTGACTTGGGGCTGCACAGCTGTGAGTTTTGTTTAGAGCACTCAGCAAGGAGTTGTTCACTGGCTCCTCACAGAGTATCCAAAACCTGCTCTTGCAAGGCGGTTGTGTCTGCTGCCGCTGCTGCTGCCGCCGTTTATTCGATGGGAAGGATAGAGGAGGGACAGAGGAAGTAATTGGGTGGAGCTCATCTCAGTTCTGCCTCTGGGGAAGAGAAATGAATTTGCACTCTTAGTTCTCTCGCAGAGTCAACTCTTTTTCTTTTCTCTGCAGCAGGAACAATAAATCGCTTTCCCCAGCTTCTCTCCTCCTACTGACTCCAGTAAATGGCCTTTGTAGAACTCCATTCCCAGAGTTTTCAGATCTCGGGGCCTCACCCCGAGCGTCCAGTTTTTGTGAGTCATCTCTTGTTGAGAAATGAAGGCACAAGTCTGCCAGTTTTACAAGGCTCAGATCCAGGCAAGAGGGAAGTTGTTGCTATGTGCCTTCAAGTTATTTCCAGCTTACAGGGACCCTAAGGCAAACTGATCATGGGGTTTTACAGGGCTGAGAGTGTGTGATGCACCCAAGGTCATCCAGTGGGTTTCCACGGCGGAGCAGAGAATTGAAGGCTGGTCTCCAGGGATGTCGTCCAGTGCCACCAGCCATTACAGCTTGCTGGCTCTCTAAGAGGGAGGGTCTGGGTACATATCTCCAGCTCAACCATTAAAGCAGCAGCTTCCTACAATTTGCAGGGCTTGGTCCGCTTCTTGAGGCAGTTTGCAAAGGCTTCTGTATTTCTTCAATTAGCTTCCTCCTCCCTCCACTCCAGTCACTATTGTGCCGGGGTTCACCCTGCTCTACATCCACTGTCCGGCCTGGAAGGATGTAGGCTAGATTAAAGGCCCCTTATCCCCTCTCTCTAAGTGAGTGAGGAGGAACAATCCCTCACCTTGCCCTGGGAAGCACCTCTTTAACTGGTTTTTTTTTTTTTTTTGGTCTTAATTTCCCCTCCCTCTCATGTGCGTGTGTTTGAATGCCAAACTATGAGCAACTGTGATAGGTACTTAGTGCCCAGTGCTTAATGGGATTACCCGGGATGGTCACTAGGTCTTAGGTTTTGGTTCCAAAATCTTATGGCCTGGGATGATCCGGAACTGGCAACCCTCCTGCTGCCTTCCCTACAGAATTTGACAACTGCCTTAGAGAGACAAGTTGCACAGTTATGCATGAGAGTTACACTCTGCACCCTCCAATATACCATCTTGCTGGATATCTGGGTTCGTGACATTTTCCCCTTCAAATTTATCACTGGAAATTGATAGAAAGGTGTTCGCTTTTATCACAAGGTGAAAGTTTGCAGCAGCAGGCCAGCATGTGAGATGTGCTTCTGCTTTGCTTCACCCCTCAGAGGGGACAATGAGTTGTTGGTTTATTATATCTTTCAGGATTCCCAGCTTTTGCCACCAGTGAGGCTCTGAATCCAGATTCCAAGGTGGACGTGTTACTCCAGGAGTGGAAGGGACACCTGGGGAACGTCACTCGGGCAGCCCAAAAGAAATGGGGCCACACTGAAAGATCCAATACTGCTGCAGCTGTGATGTAAGCAAATCCAACTACTCGCCAAGATCCTGTACAGCCTTCCAGGACTCAGGCCATTTCCGCACTACACTGTTATAGTGGTATTATTCCACTTTCAACATCCTGTGGAATTCTGGGGTTTGTAGTTCACTGAGGCCAAAGGGCTCTTTGGCTGAGAATTCTAAATGCCCCTCCCTAAACTGCAAACCCCAGGATTCCCTAGGATGTTGAAAGTGGAATAATAGCATTATAACAGTGTACTGTGGAAAGGCCCTTATCCAACAGGTTAGGGACCAGAGCAGGGCCAGAAAACAGAATTGGTTGAAAAATGGAACTCACGTACCGTGAAGGACTTACAGAAGCTCACTTGGGACCGACCCGCTTGAAAAAAAGTCTCTTGCCCAGCTTAGCACCTCTTTTTCCCCACGTTGCAAGCAGTCTGTAAACAATTCCAAGTGAACTTCCATAGGCAAAAAAAACCTGATGCAAGAGCAGAACACCATTGAATTAATAGAACCTGTCCTTAATTTGGAAGTGTCAAATGAGTGAGTCATCATATAACAGGTCTTCAAAAGGTGAGGGCTCCCTATATTCAATAGGGTTACCTGGTTAGGACCATCCCATCCCCCAAGATTCAGAGCCAAAATCTGAGGCCATATCCGCACTACACTGTTATGGTGCTATTATTCCACTTTCAACCTCCTGTGGAATTCTGAGGTTTGTAGCTAGAGGCTAAAGAGAGGCTAAAGAGCCCTCTAGCTGAGAATTCCCTAAACTGCAAACCCCAGGATTCCACGGGATGTTTAAAGTGGAATAATAGTACCATAACAGTATAGTGTGGAAATAACCTAAGACTTGTGATTTGTGATGCATATCGGGAGGGCCGGCCCCTCCCGAAACTGCAAACCCCAGGATTCCATAGGGCGTCGAAAGTGGAATCATAGCGCTAGAACAGTTTAGTGCGGAAACGGCCCCAGTGTTAATTGCACGGATGCCGCGAATGTGCAGAGCTTTCCTGCCAGACAAATCTTCCCTTTCCTGGGTAGCAGCTGCCAGCTCAGATCCCATTGACGCATCTATGAAGCCGGGCTGCGTTTTCTGCCCCGTGGTGCCTCCTTTTCCATTTCCTTGCAAAGAATCCCCCGTTGTCCTTTCAATGCCCTTTCGCCACCAGTTTGGAGAGATCCTTCTGGACCTCTCCACAACCTATTTTGCATCCTTTGTACCGCAAATATTGTGTTGTCATCTGCAAACTTGCCCACTTCACGATTCCCCCCACCTCCAGGTCATTTCTGAACATGTTCAAAAAGGATACACGTGTGTACCAGCCCCTAACAGAGATCCCTGAGGGACCCCCACACACACTCACTCAATCTCTTCATTCTGAAGGACATGGGGGATGTGTGCAGATGTCCCTCCACCATGGAGGTCACTGCCCCACTGTTCCAAGCCGAACACGCCCCCCTTGAGGGCAGTGCCCGGTGTTAATGAGTGACCGGGGGCAGGGAAGGAATGGGCTGGCCTCTGTCCTTCCCAGTCTCACTGCCCAAGAGACCGTCTTCTGTTCGCGTCCATCTGAGATCCGTCCTCTCCTCCACCATGAAGATCCTGGCTGTGATACTTGTAACCATCGTCACAGGTGAGTTTTGAAGTGCTGGGGAGGGGGGGATCTCCAAGCCTCTTTTCTTTTGGGATAAGATTGAGGGTGATATCGACAAGCTGGAGCGTGTCTAGAGGAGGACGACCAAACTGGTGAAGGGGGCAACCTGTTATCAAATGGTGAAGGTCCTGGAAGCCATGTCCTGTGAAGAGCGGCTTAGGGAGCTGGGGATGTTCCGTTTGCAGAAGAGAAGGTTAAGAGGGGACATGATAGCCATGTTTAAATATTTGAAAGGGTGTCATGTCGAGGAGGGAGCAGGCTTGTTCTCTACCGCTCCAGAGACCGGGACAAGGAGCAATGGATTCAAGCTGCAGGAAAGGAGATTCCACCTGAACCTCAGGAAGAACTTCCTGACAGTCAGGGCTGTCCGGCAGTGGAATACGCTGCCTCCGTGGAGTGTGGTGGAGTCTCCTTCTTTGGAGGTTTTTAAGCAGAGGCTGGATGTCCATCTGTCGGGAGTGCTTTGAGGGTGTTCCTGCATAGCAGGGGGTTGGACTGGATGGCCCCTGGGGTCTCTTCCAACTCTGGGATTCTACGAATCTATGAATCACTTTGGAGGAATCCCTGCTGCATTGGCATAATGAACATTAGACAGATCTCTGAGACCCCTCTTTAAACTGCAAATCCCGGGATTCCATAGGATGTTCAAAGTGGAATAATAGCACTATAAGAGTCTAGTGCGGAAATGGCCTTAGTTTCTTCTTACAGTCATTTTGACAGTTTCCTTCCTGTTCTGAGAAAGTCCTCGAAACTTCACAGTGTTCAAAGCCTGTTTTGCAACTCAGGACTGATCCTGCATAAATTTCACATATGGATATTTTGCACACACAAAAATGTGTTTTCCCAATAAATTACAGCCATTTTCTAAACAGAACATACTATAGCATTTTTAGTCTAGAAATCTTATTATTTGACCAGAAAATGCTGTTTCCTCTGCAAACCCACTGACGCTTTATGCAGGGGAAATCCCAGATTCTGAAGATTCTTGTCAGTCCAGGATTCTTCTTTGCAGAATCCCCCCTCCCTTTAAAAAATGTGTTTTTCAGCCATTTTGCATTTATTCTTGACGTTCTCCCTCATCGCTAATGCAGATTTCTTTTGTCTTCCAGGATCCCAAGCTTTAGTCATCAGAGAAGCCCCTGACCCACCACCCAAATTGGAAGATTTAGTTACGTCGTTTGCGGGCCTTCTGTGGGATGTACCGTTTGCAACAGTGATGCAGTTCTACAGCATCGCAGACACCAAGACTGGCAAAGCTGTGACGTAAGCAGATCTATCCGACAATTTCACAACATGTGGCATTGCCTTATGTGAAGCCAGACCCATCCGGGACAGGACAGTCCCCATAAGGTTTGGGCAACCTGTTATCATCCAGTGATTTAGGACTGCAACTCCCATAAGCCCCTGCAACCCTGCTCAGCAGCCATCGTTTATTGCTAATGCGACGCAGCTGGCAGGCATACCATTGCTTCCTGCATTTCTGCTCTGGTCAGAGGTGAATCTCCAGGGGGTCAGGAATGGTCTTTCTTACTTGAGAGAAGCTATAGACTCATAAGGGGAGGGAGAGTTAGAGACGACTTACTGAGGAATCCCCTGGAGAATTCCTTCCTTGTCTTCCCCAATCCATTCCTTCCTTGCAATAGATTTCCTTATATTTTCTGGCATATGCAGACCACTTCTTCCCCTCCTCCGCTCCCTGGGTATTTCTCTTCATGAGGGTTTGGAATGTGGCTTTTTAAAAGGAACTATTTACTTTACCTGTGAACCCGATCAACCAACAGGTGATGACCTGTGACAGATACTGCCGCCCAGAATACCAACTAGCGGAGTGACTTGTTATTAACAAGTTACCAGCACTGTTGTTGTTGTACCATTAGACAAAGCGCTCTCTGGTTTCCCCCAACTGGTCAAGTCAGATATCGCACCTTGGAAATTCTGAGAAAAATGGCCAAGACGTTACAGCTTCTGGGCTGTCCAGCTTCCAAGAAATGCAAACAAAGATCGCTGAATGAAAACCGTTCCCTATTATCTTCACTGAATACCTTAAAATACTACACCTATATAGCACTATGATTCCATTTTAACCTCCATGGCTACGTCCCAGGGAATCCTGTAATTTGCAGTTTATGGAAGGGTACTTAAAACTCTCAGCGGGAGAACTCTAGTGCCACCCAAACTACAAGCCCCGGGATGTCACAGGGAGGGAGACTGTCAAGGCAGTTAAAGTGGAATCATAGTCCCAAGTTCAGTTCTGGGTGCCTCATTTTAAGAAAGCTATAGGTAAGTTCGAAGGAATTCAGAAGAGTATCCAGGATGATAAAAGATACAGAGAACAAAACTTACGGGGAGGGGTTGAAGGAGATGGGCATGTTGACCTTGTTCAGGAGGAGATAGAGGGGTGGCATGGCTGCATTTGAAAAAAAAATTTCAAGGGCTGCCATGGAGAGGAGATGACAGGCCTTTTCTCTGCAGTCCCAAAGGGTAGGACCAGATGTGATGGTTTTAAGCTATAGGAGAACGGATTTCAATTAAACATTGGAAGGAATTTCTTCACAGTGAGAGTAGTTGGGCGATGGAACCCATCACCTGGAGAGGTGATGGGTTCTCCTTATCTGGAGGTCTTCCAAAAGAGGCTGGACTGCTCCCTGCTGGGGAAGCTCTTGCTGGAGAACCTCCACTGAACAGGAGGTTGGTCTCCACGGCCCCTGGGGCCCCTTCCAACTCTAGCATTCTATAATTCTACAGGAACACTGTAACCATATGGTCTGAAAGGACTTTCCTTCTCTCTCCCAAACCTCCGTCTTGTTTCCTCCCCCAATAGAGACCAAATGATGCAACTCATCCAGTCCTTCCGTGACCTGGATGAAAAGTCGTTTCCAGATATCACGGAAGCGGCCGAGGTTGTCTTTGGAGTCCCCTGGAGCATAGCAGAGAAGGCTTACCGCACTTTCCGAGAAATTGACATGAAAGCATCTACTGACGAAAGAAACGTCTTCGAGGCCCTATCGCCTTATGTCGACCCCGTGATATCGAGAGTGAGTCCCCATGTACGTCCCCTGATCGCTACTTTTGAATCCACGGTGGGGGAAATCATCGAGGCGCTGGATGTGAGGCTGCGTCAGGCTTTGGACTCCCTGGACGGTCAGCTCTCCTTTTACGTCAAGGGGCTGCAAGAAATTCGGGAAGCCCTACAGCCCCTGGCGGACGATGCCGGGAAGCAGGTCAGGCTAGGGCTGGAGACCCTCGACAAGAATTTGAAACCTTACCTTAAGCCTTTTCTGGAGGAGAGCCAGAAATACAGGGAAGAGTTCCTGGAGTGGAAGAATGCCCCAGTGTTCCCCCCACCAAAGTCTTGATTTCTCCAGCGAGTAACAGAAGATGGCAGTTTGGCCAGCTACTAAATGGAAATGAACGTGAAAAAGGCTGGGATGGGAATAATATGGCCAGTGGCAACCTGTATGTCTCCCTCTGAATCATGCAATAAATGACAGGTCCCCAAAGGTGCTCCTTCTGTCTGGGTTTTTTTGGATGACCTTTTCTCGTTAATGGCCTTGTGATTCTTGCGTCTCCTCCAACATTTCACAAATGAAAAGGGGGACATACTGGGGCCAAGCAACCTCAGAGTGCTTTTTGTCAACATGACAAAAGTTGTGATTGACGAACAGGCAAATTAGGAGAGGTTTCAGAAGCTGGCTTTTGCCTAAGCCTACCAGGAAGGGCAGGCTCAGCCCTAGCCTGTCCCCTTTCTGCTGCTGACTTAATGGAGTGAACTGCCCCCCCCCGGGGAGCTGATTGAGCGCAACTAAGTACTTTTGCATTTTGAACTCAGTTTGCAGCAGATGGAGTAAGCTGAGGACAAAACGGGAAAGGGCACAGAGGAGAAATTGGGACATTTCAAAGCAGATGAAAAAGCAGAACGGAAAAGAATTAATGCGGACTGTCTGTGCTAAATAGGGGAAGATGCAGGGCACGTTGTTGATTACAGTGCAGCTACCAGTGATTCACCAATGAAAACTTGGCAATGTGTGGCTAAGCAAACTCAGAATGTAGCCAAGATGGCAAAAAATATAAATAAAGAACACACAGGCTAGGAGAGGCTGTAGCCATTTTGCTTTTGCCCGAGCCTCCTGGGAAGGACAACCCCCCACTCCTCCTCCTCCTCCTGGCCCCCCTCCCCCAGCTGAGTTAATTAAGCACAAGCTACAGGCATTAAGGAGAAATGTAGGGTACTATACTTGGGAAGAAAGAATGAAATGCACAGATATCGGATGGGTCATACATGGCTTGAAAACAGTATGTGTGAAAGGGATCTAGGAGTATCAGTTAACCACAAGCTGAACATGAGACTATGGTGTGATGCAGCAGCTAAAAAAGCCAATGTGATTGCATCAATAGGAGTACAGTCTTGAGATCCAGGGAAGTAATAATACCATTCTACTCTGCTTTCGTCAGCCCCTGCCTGGAATCCTGTGGCCAGTTCTGGGCACTACCATTCAAGAACGATACGGACAAGCTGGAACGTGTCCAGAGGAGGGTGACCAAAATGGTATAAGCTGGAAATCATGAAGCTCTGTGAGAAGCAGTTTAGGGAGTTGGGTATGTTTAGTCTGATGAAAAGAAGGTTAAGAGGTTACACGATAGCTGTGTTTAAATATTTGAAGAGATGTCATAAGGAAGAGGGAGCAAGCTTGTTTTCTGCTGCTCCAGAAACTAGGACATGGAGCAATGGATTCAAACTACAGGAAATTTCACCCAAACATTGGGAAGAACTTCCTGACTATCAGAGCTGTTCAAGAGTGGAATATTCTGCCTCGGAATTGGGATAGGGAAATCTCCTCCTTTGGAGGTTTTTAAAGAGAGGCTGGATGGCCATCTCTTGGGAATGCTTTGATGGTGTCTTCCTGCCTGGCAGAAGGGGGTTGGACTGGATGCACTTTGGAGTCTCATCTAGCTCTAGGATTCTATAATTCTAATATTCTTCATTCAGCAACTAATTAAACAATCCCAAAAAATGGAAAGTAAAAATGCCGAAAATCCTTGATAAGAAATAAGGAAGAAGAATTGATGTTGCCTAGAACTGCATTGGGTTTTTTTAGCTGCTGCTTCGCACTGTTAACTCCTGTTCAGCTTGTGGTCTACTAAGACGACAGCTCCCAAAATGCCTCCTGCCCAAGTTACCAAGAGAAGTGAACTGAAAAGATAACTACTCTAAGCTCGGCCATCCAGATATTTCCTCTTCCACCGTGGCCATTTCCACAGTAGACTATTACATTATTCCACTTTCAACATCTTATGGAAACCCTTTGAGGCCCCTCCCTAAACTGCAAACCCCAGGATTCCATAGGATGTTGAAAGTGGAACAATAGCACTATCACAGTCTACTGTGGAAATAGCCCTCAATTCAAAGCCCACCTTGTTTCTTCCTGTCTCCTCCAATCTTCAACTCCAAGAGAGTCACAAAGACAAGGGTAGGTCATTGCCAGCAGCTTTATTGTCTTCCAGAGGGGGTGGTTACAGGCCCCAGATGTTGCCACCTTGGGGAGTATGATGCCCTGAGCTCTCCCTCCCTCCCTGGGAACCAGACAGAGGGGCTTACAGGGCAGAGACCGGCCCTCCTGGCTCCCCAACCTCCAGCCACCCCTCTCGGCGGAAGCTCACTGGAACCGCTCCTGAAAGGAGCTCCAGAGGTTCCTCAGGTGCCCCTGGAGGTTCTCGGCCAGGGGGACCAGCTTCTGCTGGAGGTCTTCGGCGTAGGGGTGCAAGTTGTGGCGGACGCGCTGCACCCCCTGGCTGAGGCTGCCCTGGAGCTGCTGGGCCAGGGGCTCCACTCCTTGGCGGAACTCCTCCACCTGCCGCTGGATCTTGGTCTTCACGTCCTCGGCCAGGGGCCCCAGCTGGGCCTGGAGGTCCTCCATGTTCCGCTGGAGGTTCTGCTTCAGCTCCTCCGTGCCGGAGACCAGGGCCCGCCGCAAGGTCTCCGTGTGCTGCTCCGCCTGCTCCAGGAGGTCCTCGGCGAACGGGGCCAGGCGCTCCTGCAGCCGGCTGACTCCGCCCTGCACCTTCTGGTTCAGGTCTTCGGCGAAAGGCTGCACTTTCTCGTTCACCTGCTGCAGGTCTGCGATGACCTTCTGCAGGAAGTCCTGGGCCCCAGGGAGCAGCTGCTTCTGCAGTTCCGCCTGGTAGCTTTGGGCGCTGTTGAGGCTGTCGGTGATGCGGGCGCTGCGGGGAAAGAGCAACGGATCTCACTGGGTGGTGCACAGAAGTGCATTGCACTGAGAGTCCCCCCCGGTGTTCCACAGATGCAAATGGAGACACGGGTGGCCAAGCAGCGCGTGTTCAGGAGGATGAAAGGTGTTAATAAGGAAAAGGACAAAGCTGAGAAAGGCTGCAGCCTTTGCCGGTGCAAACAGGGAAGGGCAAGTTTCCTCCTCCTCCTCCTCCTCCTCTTCGCCCCCTTTTCAGTTAACCGAGGGCCCTTCTGCACTAGACTGTTATACAGCTATTATTCCGCTCTCAGCCTCCTGTGGAATTCTGGGGTCTGTAGTTCACTGAGGCCAAAGAGCTCTCTGGTTAAGAATTCGCAAAGGCCCCTCCCTAAACTGCAAACCCCAGGAATCCAAAGGAGGTTGCAAGTGGAATAATAGCACTATAACAGTCTAGTGCAGAAACGGCCTTTGTTTAATATTCTGTTATACCCTTGGAGATTTTGATTACATGTAGCGGTTTGAGCTCTGGACTGAGAGTCTGGAGACCAGGGCTCAGTTTCCTGTTCTACCATGCAAACCCACTGGGCAACCTTGGGCATGTCACACACTCTCAGCCTCAGAAATCCACATGGTAGGCTTGCCTTAAGGTCACCACAAGTCAGAAATGGCTTAAAGGCACACCACAACAACAATTTGTCAGTTCGCTTTATATTATGTTGAAATTTTTTGTTGGTATTTTATCTGGATAATTTGTTTTACAGTTTTATGGCACAGTTTTATTATTCCTCCCCCCCCCCGTGTTTGTGTGAGTGCGCATATATTTTAGACTGTACACCTCTGGCAGAACCCGTCCTCTTTGGTGGTTAACACCGTCTACGAGCTCGTTAACACCATCTTTGTACTTTGCAAGTAAAGTATCTCCTTGGCTTGTTCCTGGTGAAACGGCCAGCCTTCCGAGGGCTGATTCTGTTATCAGTGAGGTCAACGTGACTTTTGGGCACCGTGCCGGCACCCGCCGCGCTCGAGGTCAGCACAACCTGTACTTTGGAGGATGAGGAAAGATGCCAGCGCCACGAAGTCAGGTTTCGCCAAACCGACCGGGCTCACTTACCTGATCTCCTTGCCGAGTTCGGAGTTCCGGATCGACTCCAAGTTCTCTGACGTTGCTTTGGAAATCTTGTGGATGTATTCCTGAAAGGTGTTGTGGATCTGCTCCAGACGGGGACGGCGGGGCTCGTCGCTAAGTAAATTGGCATAGGAGCCTACACAAAGAAAATAAAACCCTTTATATTCATGTACGTATATAAAATAAAACCCCATATATACATAAAACAATCTTCTGAGCAAGAGAAATAAAGTCATGATGGACCTGGCAGGAGAATTGTCTTACTTTACTGGACTGTGACTAGGTTATTCTACGGCCATTTCCGCACTAGACTGTTATAGCGCTATTACTCCACTTTCAACATCCTATGGAATCCTGGGGTTTGCAGTTTCGGGAGAGGCCGGCTGGCGTTGAGCATTGTCTAATTTTACCTCCGACCTTAGCCTAAATTTTTTTTATATAATTTTATTAAGTTTTAAAGTATTTTACAGTATTTTAAAGTATTAAAAAGTATTAAAGTATTTTAAAGTATTAAAAAAAATCATCTCAAATTGTACTTTTACGTGTACTGTTTTTGTTCTTCCACTCTGATCTAGTTTTCATTTTCTAGGTATCTACTCACATATAAAAAATTATGCCGCACAATTCCATGTTCATCTTACCTGTTTGATCTTGCATTTCTCTCATCAACCTTAGCCTATATTTTGAGTCTGTTTAGATTATTAATATTAATATTTATTTATATCCTGCCTTTTCCCCAGTCTGGGACTCAAGGCTGCTTGCAATACTTAAAAGATACACACACACACACACACACACACACACACACACACAAACATAAACACAGCTGAAAAATTTATGTCAAAAGCATGATTCCTACTTTTTTTAAATGGCCTGAATCTCTTAAAACTGATTTTGGTGTATGCTGCTCTGAGATGGTTGAACAGAGTGTGGGATATAAATATTTTCATCAAATTTAAAACAAAAAGCAAACGAAATGCAACTGAAGTGCTCCAGGCCTGCCGGCATTTCAGGGGTTATTTTCAGCTGGCTGGTCTCAAATACCCAACCTCTTAAGGGCCACCTACTTCCGCCAGAACCTGCCACAGGTGGGCTAAGATAATCTTCAGGGGCCCCCATGGCCCCAAGTCTTCTGAAAGGATGCGGGAACTGACCAGGGAAATGGTCTTTTCAGTGTTGGCCCCCCGCAAAGGAGCTGATTTTTACCTTTTCAGCCATTAAACTGTCCAGCCTTTAAATCTGTCAGCCTTTGAATCTGCATTTTTTACTGTCTTAGTGCTACTGACCTCCCTGTCCCATCCACCCAGGCTTCTTTTTGTCATAATTACTGATTTCAACATTTTCGCTGCAATTTGTGGTTTTTCTGCACTGGAGAAAGCTGCCCCTGGTTGATGGAGTGATTTGAGCACTGGACTAGGACTGCGAGATCAGGGTTCAAATTCCTACTCTGCCACGGAAATCCACGATGATGACGACGGAAGTTGTGGTTGTTGTTGTCACCAATCTGCTACCATCATCCTCATGGATGGAAGTTTCACGGGGAAGTTCTTTGCTCTAAATCTTCCGGTTACAAGACTAGCATCCTCACAGTTCTCGTGAGAACGACGCAAACCGCGGGGTCTTCTCAGGGAACTGGGAAGGGTAGAAAGGCCAAATTGGGGGACTGGGATGAGGGAATCCGGCAACCACTCACCTGTCAAGATGGTTAAGGCAATGAAAACAACACCGAACCTCATGGTGGCAAAGGACTCAAGGCGCTGAAAGGCAGAAGAATTGGGAATCATCGGTCAGAGGCATAAAGAGATCCCTTTATGGGCCGAGAGGTGTCCGGACAGTGTGACCCCCCCTGCCCTGGTCATTTATTAACCCAGGACCTCCAGGGATGTTGGCAACCAAGGGAGATGTTGTCTTGGCATCTTCCCCGGGCCCTCTGCTGCTTGGCCAAAACAAATCTCAAAGGACTCCACCGCTAATGGGAAAATCCTTCAGCGGGACAGCAGGCAGGCGCAATTTAGGATCAGACGGTGGAAAGTAAAAGACCAAACCATTCCTACCAAGTGATGAGCTTCTTTCACCAGCCCTCGCTCTTTGCATTTAACAACAGCCTGATCTGCAGGCATTTCTTCAGGCATAATTGATTACCGTATTTGCCGGCATAGAAGAGGCACCCATGTAACAGACGTGCCCCATTTTCAAACAGTATTTTTCAGGGAAAAAAGTGAGTCTTACATGCTGGCAAATACAGCAGTTTTAGCAGAAGATGCCAAAAAACTCCACCCATAACCGCAGGAAGAGAAAAAAAAACAGGGGAAGAACAGAAAACATAAGCAAAAAAGAACAGGAGAAAAGAAGCAAACGAGATGCAAACAAACATTACACACAAATAACTAGGACTGAGACTGTATTAAGCTAAATCAAACTAGACTAAAACCAAAACACAGTAACATGTAACATTGCTAAAAGACTCAACTCATACATTACTGTTGTTGTGTGCCTTCAAGTTGTTTCTGACTAACGGTAACCCTGAGGCACAGGTTTTTCTTGGGCTGAGAGTCTGTGATGCTAGTGTAGCATTTTTTGCATGTGCTTAATGTAACTCTTGTATTACATTCACACTACACTAAGCTACGCTAACATACGTACAGAGGAACTCTGACCTCCTGAGACCAACTGTAATGAAAAGAAGAAATCAGTTAACACCTCATGTTTTCTTCTACCATTACAGATCTAAGAACATTCGACTTTCTAGAATTACTAATAATTATAACCACAGATTACTGCATCATTAGATTTCTTATTGCTCAAAAAAAAAAATCCATAAATGGTTTCCTATCTGCAGGTATTTCTCAGCAATAAAGAAGCCTATTCCCTTTTGAACATTTCTTTTTTAAGAAAATGGTCTCTCCTCTGCTGAGCTCTGCAGGCCAAGGTGCTCCTCAAGGCACAGGAGCAGACCAAGTGGTTCTCCTTCTGGTCAGTTGGCAACCCTGATCTCCAGTGTGTTTTATTCTTTTCTCTCAGTCTAAGAGTGCAATCCAAAGAGTGAAGTGGGACTTACTCCCAGGTCAGTATCGGATTGTGCCCAAAGACTGTTGATACAGAAAAAAATTAATTAAAAAAACAACTGCAGAAATTAAAAGAAATTAAACAGTAGCAGAGTTGTTTAGGTGTGATAATACTAAATACCATTAAACTGAAGGAGCAATTTTGGAAAAAAAAAACTATTTCATTATCTGTGGTAGATAATGAATCTGCGGAACCCAAACCAAACTCTTAGGCCCTTTCCCCTGATCTAAAAGATATGGGGCTGACTGTTTCGGGGAGGGGGATTACAGGAAATGGACTCTGCACATGGTCCAGGGTATCCTTTCCTTGAATATAACGTGTCATGATGAAGTGATCAGAGTTGGTTTTGGGCTTCCTCCTGCCTCCTATTCAGCCCTGTTTGTGTTGGCTGCCCACAGAATTTGTGACATGGGAGATCAGGACAGCCCCGGCTTTCAAGGCCAAACCCCAGCGCTAAAAGCATTTGCCGAAACTGTTGACAGGGCGCACAAGCGTGGCCGGGATCCAAACCCAGGGAGCTAAAGAGCCTTCTGGCAACTTGTGGGTTCCCAAGCGCCTTTCCAAGTTATCAATAGGCATGGGAGGAGAACAAGTCTCCGTCTGTTTATTGATCGTCTCTATTTTATTCTTTAAAAAGCCTTGCTGGATATCCTGTTCTGTAAAAAGGCCGAGACGCTTTGGCCAATAATCCATTGAACTGAATGGTCTTCTCTGGGGGGCTGCAATAGGAACAAAAACAAAGGACAGTAACAAACGAAGATTCAAAACTTGGAAGGGGATGACACATAATTCAAATCAACTTCGTGTAAAATACCCTGATAATTTGTATTTAGGAGTATTGTTTACACAGCATTACTTTTTATTGTTTAACAGTCCAGCTGATGGAGAGATTTTTTTTGTGCCAAACTCGGAAATTTCTGCTGTCAATCTATTGAACGGTATGAATTTTTTTTTTTTAATATGATGTGCAACTAATGTGATTTATCAGGGTACTTTTGGAATGTAACTTGAATAATGCGTTGTCCTCTGTTAAGTTCTGAATCCTAATTTATTACTATTATTTGTGTTTGTACCTCTTGTGGCCCCCAAAGAAGGTGGTTCAGTTCAATGTGCGGCCACAACACAGTCACACGTCCCAAAGGGACAGCAAGAAGCCGGAGGGGGCCAAGAAGAAATCAAAACGTCTGGTGGAAAGAGCTGCTACGAAAAAGAAAGCTTTCGTTTTTGTATTCCTCAAGTGTGGTTTTCAAGCAATGGAGCCTACAAGCAGCAATAGCAATTTCTCCCAGTTTGCCACCAAAACGCCAAAGCAGCCCAGCCAGAGTTTTAATCAGATCAGAACTAAAAGGAAATTAATTCATATTGGTTTGAGAGAAACCTTCAAAAACCCTGTAGATCACACTCCCTCTTGCTATCGCTCCTTCCCTCCTTCACGGCTGCCTCGACATGTCTTTGGCCATTTCCGCACGACACTCTTACAGCGCGATGATTCCACTTTCAACCTCCTATGGAATCCTGGGGTTTGCAGTTCCGGGAGGGGCCGGCCGGCCCCTCCCGGAACTGCAAACCCCAGGATTCCATAGGAGGTTGAAAGTGGAATCATCGCGCTATAAGAGTGTCGTGCGGAAATGTCTTTCAAGGCCAAAGCTACATCTGTTTATTTGCTCCAGAGCAAATCCTACCAAGGTAAAAGGGGGGAAGACTCAAGCACATGATTACATAGCCAGTAATGTGGAACCCACGGCCATCCAGATGTTGCTGGACTACAGACCTCATCATCCCTATGGACTTTTCATTGCCTACACTAAACAGTCAGTTTGCACGCTTGCTGACTTCCCACTTATGTGTGTTTCCACACCCATTCTCTCCCAGCATCACCTTTCCCTTTCTTTCTTGCGTTAAACTATTTACTTGATTATGGACAAGTGTTGATAAGTAAAGATACTTTCCATGTTTTACAAAGAAGACTAAAGCTTCTTTCTTTCTCTGCTACACCCTATAGGTGGGTGATTATGGGACTGGCTGTTACTCACCCTCTACCTTTTCAATGTGATTATTCTGCTTCACTATGTCTCACGTTTCCCAACCATGTAGAATCATAGAGTTGGAAGGGATCGCAAGGGCCATCTAGTCTGACTCCTTGCCATACAGGAATATACAACTACAACATTTCTGAAAGATACTCATCCAACCTCTACTTAAAGACCTCCAAAGAAGGAGATCCCACCCACTGAAGTAGTCAATTCTACTGTTGAACAGCTTTTACCATGAAAAAGTTTTCCTAATGTTTTGGTAGAATCAATTTTCCTGTAGTCTGAAGCCATTGCTCCATGTCCTAGTCTCTGAAGTAGCAGAAAACAAGCTTGCTCCATCCTCTATATGATATTATCTCAGATATTTAAAGATAGCTGTCATGTCTCCTCTCAACCTTCTCTTCTCCAAGCTAAACATAGTCCTCATAAGGCTTGAGAGAGTGCCAACTCTCTCAGGCAGAAAGGGAGCAGAACCTTAAGCGTGTGCTACCAAACACATTTTCGTGCCACAATCTTAAAAAAAAAGAAACTTACTGCTGAAACAGGGCTGTTTGCACAGCTACGTTACAAGCAACTCAGTGGGTCTCAGAGCCTCCCAGAGCTTGGGATGTCTGATTTGAAAATTACTTTGTTAAGACTGGATGCAAGAATTGGGAAGTTAATTCACTGTTGCTAAAAGTAACGGCCAAAGTAATCCTCTCATGTTGTTTTTATCTGTTTGCAAAACAAACCACAGGATTTACAGAGAATGGCAAGTGGATCACTGCTGACACCTCGTGGCAAATCATATTATTGACTCCCTTAAAAGTGCCGTTTTGCTGATTTTTAAATTGCTTTCCTCAACCTGGCAGCCTCCCCAATCTATTGGACTACCAATGGCTGGGGACGATGGGATTTGTAGCAGACCCATCTGAAAACTATCAGGTTGGAGAAGAGCATGCTAAAGCAAAGGAGCTTTTAAGCTGTTCAAGTTACTGTGATTAATCTTTCTACTTTCCATTCACACCAACAAACATGCTGCTCGCTCCCCCTTCAGATCCACTGTTGTGGGTTGCCTAGATTGGAAAAGGGGTATTATAAAGGAATGATGTGTTCATTCCAGTTCAAAGACAATGATCCACCGAAGACTTGCAAGTAGCTACAAAGATCCTTTGGCGAATCAAGGGGGAATAACACTGAATCACAATTTTGAGCGCCTCTGAGCATATGCAGAGTTTTTTTCCTCCCAAGTTCAACACTTGCATCCTTTACCTCCCCACTCAGGTAATACAGCTATCCCTCCACATTCATGGGGCTTTAAGGTCACAGGACTCCCGGAAAAAGTGGAGAAACTGTAAATATCTCTATAGCGCCCCCAACCATATTCATCACACACACAAAAGTATGACATGTGGATTCAATCCAGTGCAGATTGAGAAATATGTACAGTATATACAATATGTTTGAGTCTGCAGAGGGGAGCATGCCAGCTGCCTGATTCTGCCTTTGAGGTGGAGGGTTTCTTTGCAAGGCAGATGTGGGCAGCCAGTGGCCATTTTTAATACGGATTTACAAGCCTCGCCTTGTGTTTGCAGCCTCCCCCAGTCTCAGGAGGGTTGCGGAGAGACTAAGAACATGAGGCAAGACTTCTAAGGCCATTTCCGCACTAGAGTGTTATAGCGGTATGATTCCACTTTCAACGTCCTATGGAATCCTGGGGTTTGCAGTTTCGGGAGGGGCCGGCCGGCCCCTCCCGAAACTGCAAACCCCAGGATTCCATAGGATGTTGAAAGTGGAATCATACCGCTAGAACAGGCTAGCGCGGAAATGGCCTTAGTCTCTGGGACAGGAATGGAAGCAGCTGCAAATAATCCGTGAATAATCACATCTGCCAAAGTTAAATGCATGGGTGTGGAGGGACAGCTGTATTAAGAAACATAGCCCGCATAGATCAATGTTGGCGGATGTGCTTGGCTTGCGAGGGTGAGAGGCCTCATGTTCTGCCCTTGGCCATCCGGCTGTCCTTTTCTTGAAACCACCCATGGCGTGGATAACACATCCAAAACTCTCCTCCATTGCACCACAGGACAGTATTAACCAGCAAACAACTACTTAAAGGTAAGCGATCAGAGGCAAAAGTTAATTTGCGAGTTCTGAGAGCAAACGTCTGCTAACCGACCAACGATTTCATTAAGCCTCCCTGGGGGAAAGAGGCAACCAAGGAGCTCTTAACTAGTTACAATGAACTAGTTATTTCCTAGCTCTGTTGTTGCTGTGTCGATGTGCTTATTTTTATGCTAATATTCCTTCCCGTCCTCTATAACCACACTTCCTTTTGCACGGCTTCATCAACATGCGAAGTGAAGCCTGAATTCTCCCTAGAAGCTCAAGATGAGTAAAGTGGGGCTGTCGCACTTTGGACATATCATGGGACGATGCAACATATGGGAAAAAGATGATAATACTGGGAGAACTGGAAGGAGAAGAGAGGGACAGCTCATTACCATTAAGGAACCAGTCTGCGGTGGTCTGGGCGTTCAACTAGGATTTTGGGAGACCAGAGTTCAACTCCTCCCTCGACCACGGAAACCCACTGAGTGACCTTGGACAAGTCTCACTCTCTCGGCTCCAGAGGGAGGCAATGGCAAAGCTCCCCTTAATAAATCTTGTAAAGAAAAATCTATTTGTTTTTTAAACAGCCAGAGTAGAGTCGTGGTTAGAGTGCTGGGCTAGGCCTTTGGGAAACCAGGTTCGAATCCCCCACTCAGCTGTGGAAACCCACAGGGCAACCTGGGGCAAGCCACACTGTCTCAGCCTCAGAGAAAGAAAGGTGAAGGCAAACGTCCTGTGAATAAGTCTTGCCAGGAAACCCCTAGAACAGGATTGCCAGCAGTCGGAGTCCACATGACGACCAGTAAAAAATAACTCAGGTTACAGGTGAAAGGACTTCTTCAAGAAACCCGCGGCTCCCTGAGATCGCAAGACCCGAGCAGAGCCATCTGCAACCGAGTGTGTGTTTCAGAGATCTCTCATTTGCAGATCTCCACAGATCAAAGCCAACTTGACAGGACATCACAACAGCAACAGCAGCAGCAGCAGCAGCAGCAGCAGCAGCAGCAACCATACTTCCCAAATTAACTCTACAGCAGGCAGACATGACCCTCTTAAGGTTGCGTAGTCAAACATTTTAGCTACAAAAAGTTTGTGGAAATGTGCAGGAAAACCAACCCCAGAATACATTAGAACTGTTCGTACAAAGTATGGCTGCTTATAGCCCAACGGCAAATAGGTAAGACCTCCCAAATCCCTACAAAGACAGACTCGCACCTACACACACAACCCCTGCAAGGTGCTTCCCTCCTTACCTAGCTCTGCAGGCTGTCGGTTTCTCCCGAGTGGGGTGCTGCCTCTGCCTCTCCCTGTATTTATAGTCGGATCAGCCAAAGATAAGGCCCCCGAGGGATTTCCTCTTATCGCATCCGCCCGCCCAGCAGCCCCTCCCGGGGTCAGGGCACTGCCCGAGGGTTACCCCGGGGGCAATCGCTCGGGCACGGGCTGGAGGGGGTTAGAAATTCAGGACAGGGAGGTTTGCTGGTCTGGAATCAGACCTGGACGGAAAAGAGAATCCTGCAGGGTCCAAACGGTTCGCCACCTCGCCAGCTCGGATTCACTTTGCTCAAGTTCAAAATTCACACCCAGCTGACAGGCTTACCAAGGGCACTATTGGGCTTGGTCAACCTCACAGGGATGGTGTGAGGAAGGAATAGGAGGGTGCTAAGTATAACAATACATACTTGGTGGAAGCTCTTTTTGTTCCTATAATCCCAGACCAGCAAAAGCATTTTTTATTTTGGCGGGTGTTCAATACGTGATCATCGCTTGGCTGACGAAAGGTGCTGGCTATTTGTGATTTATGTAGAATTTGTGATTTGTTTTGTGTTTTCAAATACGTATTTTAACTCGGCTTTAATTGCTATTTGATTGTTTGAAACTGCTATAACTTTGCGGTATGTGAAAGAGACATCTCCTCCTTGCCTCTGAAGGGATGGGGGGGTACAAAGCAATTGAAACCGGACGCGGGTCGGCTTCCGTCGAGAACGAGGATGACGCTGTGTTCGTGGAGCAGAAACGTTGTCGACCAGTGATGCAAACGGACTCTGGAATGGGAAAGTGGCTGAAGGAAAAGGAGGGGGCAGGCCTTCTGACCCTCAGTGGGAGCATTCCTGCCGGATCAGCACAGGCTCATTGATAAACCTAAGCCTGGGTGGCCCTGAACCCGTGCTAACCACATAAACAGCTTCTCTTGACCCTCTAGGGAAGGCTGGGGGAAAAAATTAAAAATAAAGCAGGTCAGTGGTAAAGGGAAGGGCCCAGAAGTCCCATAGCGGGTTCATTTTGTACCCCAACCAAACATGCTGTTTAGGGCCCTGTTGGCGACGGCAGTGCCTACCACGGCCACCCCAAATCGACTATCAGATATTCCAAATAGGAGCAAAATAGTAGCCAGGTTGGATCAGCAGAAAAGACAAAAGGCCTCCGGGAAATTTCCTAAGCAGGGCATGAAAGCTGAGCAGCTTCTCTGGCCACTCTTCAGCACCCAATATTGTGCAGTACAGTGAGTGCTCTGACGGTCTGCTTAGCAATTCTTGAGAGATCTCTTCATCTACACTGTGTTGTTGAATCTGTTTTTAAGGCTGACGAAAGCTATTGGTGTCCACCGCCTCGCAAAAGGATAAAAATGGCTTGCAAAGTCAAACCAACGCCGTAAGTAGGTTTGGAGGGTGCCGGTGGGGTGCCCATAGTACACTGATAATGAAAGTAAATTGTGATCTGTCCTTAGAAGTCAAGATGACAAAATTAAGACTATCATACTTAGGACATATCATGAGATGACCCTGGAAAAATCGATAAGGCCGGGGAAAGAGGAAGGCAGTAGTAAAAGAGAAGGACTGCATTACAGGTGGAGAGACGGCATCAAGGAAGCAACAACTTGGCAAGACCTGAGCAGGGCTGTTAATAACAGGGTCTCTTGGAGGTCTCCAATTCAAAGGGTTGCAAGAAGCCAAAGCCAACTTGAGAGCAAATGATAACAGCAACATAAAGAACTGAGGCGAGGGTTGTAAGGAAATAGGTCCGAGAGCAAATGAAGTCCAAATCTGAAATGACCCAACTGAGGCTATTGTGCTTTGGGCCTATCGTGGGAAAGATGTGCCTTTTGGATAAGATGATAATGCAGGGGAAAGTGGAAGGCAGAAGGAAGGTTGCATTAGAAGTGGAGAGACTCAATCAAGGAAACTTTGTTTGCCCTGAGTTTGCAAGACCTGAGCCAGGCGACCGCTACAAAAAAGCCAACACAATTCCGGTATTGATAAGAGTCCAGCGTCTAACTCAAGGGAAATGATAGTGCCACTCTATTCTACTTTGGTCAGACCCCACCTGCAATCCTGTGTCCAGCTCTGGGCACCACAATTCAGAACGGAGAGTGACAAGTTGGAAGCTAGCCAGGGGAGGGCAACCAAAATGGTAGAAGGCCGGGATACCATGAAGCCCTTTGTGGAGCGGCTTGGGGAGTTGGGTACATTTAGCCTGGAGAACAGAAGGTTAACAGGGAACATGACAGCCGTGTTTACATATTTGAAGGGATGTCATGTGGAGGATGGAGCACGCCTGTTTTCTGCTGCCCCAGAGACTAGGATGTGGAGCAATGGCTTCAAACTTCAGGAAAAAAGATTCTACCTAAACATTGGCCATTTCCACATGACACCCTTATAGCGCGATGATTCCACTTTCAACCTCCTATGGAATCCTGGGGTTTGCAGTTCCGGGAGGGGCCGGTCGGCCCCTCCCGGAACTGCAAACCCCAGGATTCCATAGGAGGTTGAAAGTGGAATCATCGCGCTATAAGGGTGTCGTGCGGAAATGTTCATCAGAAAGAACTTCCCAATGGTAAGAGCAGTTTGACAGGGGAATAGGTTGCTGCCTGGAGTCTTCTTCTAAGGCTGAGCCAAAAGGTGCACAGCTCCTCTGTTTCATTTCCTTCTTGGGCTGGTGCTGCTATACTCCATTTGCTCGTATTCCCTTCCATTCCCGTGGTCTTCCTCAAAACATCGGCCTCCTGGACCTTGCCCGGGATGGGATATTAAAACTCCACGCTGGCTGGCTGAGCGGCAAGCCACAGACGAAAGAGAGCAGGAAGGCAAAGGGCATCTTAGTGCTGATAACGCCCGGAAGGCAGTTCGAGGGAGGCGCCCAGAAGGGCAAGGAGCCACACGGAGCTCGTGCAAATCAGCAAGGCACAGCTTTCAAAATGTGCACCTTCCACAGTACAGAGGGATCTTGAAATATTTTTGGCTCTGCAGCTGTTGTGACTCTGGTCTAGCCTCACCACATTTTCAAAACATCAGGTAGGGATGCTCATTCATAACACGCAGGGCTGAAAGTCGGGAAGCACCTATTAGCAAGCTTTCTACCTAAATAGCAAACGGAAATATTGATTTTAGTTCACTTTGCCATGTGTTTCTCTGTAAAACCAAAAATCTGGCCATTTCCACAATGGACAGTGCTATCATTTCACTTTCAACATCCTATGGAATCCTGAGGCCTCGAGGGCCCCAGGATTCCATAGGATGGAATCCCAAAGCTGCCGACCTCAGGATTCCATAGGACGTTGAAAGTGGAATAATAGCACTGTAACAGTCCGGTGCGGAAACGGCCGTCGACATTCATAAACTGCACAATGCGCAAATTTCACCTCAGGACTGAACCAGAGGTCTTCTGCTTGAAAAACACCCATGGCTCAATTTTACCCATCAGCATCAGCAGAAAACAGCTAATCAATAGGATTTTTGAAAATCAATTATAATCCGTTGGAAGCCAGACTGCATCTTCTCACCGGATTTTCATCTCTCGGCTGACGCTGCGTAATGCACTTGAGCCTTTAACCCTGGGACAAACACCGGTTCTGGCACTCCATCCAGAAAGACCCCTCCAACACTCACGAATCACACCACCCCTCATCATCCTGCAGGCTGCTTTGGCCTTGATCCTTCAGAACAAGTCCGTACCTGGTGCCAAAGGACCATTTTAGCCATTGGCTGCTTCTGCTAAGCTGAGCGAGCAAGAGCATCTCTGGGTCTTTTTTTAGTGACTAGGTGAAAGGCAGGAGGCTTTTGCAAGGTTAATTTTGTCCCAGCCAACTCGTCTAGACAGGACGGCCACGTGGAAAGCAGCTGTCCAAATGCTCTCACTTCCTCCCTGCCAACAGCTGTGGCACATCTCTTTCGTGGGGAGGCTCCACCATGAAATCACCTCAGTGGAAAACATACACAGTGAGTTCATGCAGGGCTCACATGGCTCCTCCATCACCTAATATCGACTAACTTGAGTGCTTTGGAAACACGGCCCACCTCTCTTAAGGTCGTCCTACAGTTATGAGCCAGCGTGCCACAGTGCTTTGAGCATGAAACCCTCAGAGACCAGGACTCAAAGCCGCACTGTTCTGGAAACCACAAGGCGACCCATGCTCTCTCGGCCTCTCAAGAGGACGGCAAAGGCAACTTTTGGAGGAACCTTGCTGAGAAAACCCCAGGAGACGGCGCAGTGCAGTGATCTGACTGCATCAGGACTCTGGGAGACCAGAACTCAAACTCGTTTAATCCTGGAAACCTCCTCTGAAGTATCTTGCCAAGAAAACCCCATGGTTGGTTTGGCGTAAGCTGGAGTCAACTCGGCAGCATGCAACTCGTACTGTTGAAAGGAAGGCAACTTGGGCTATCCAGGAGGTTTTGCATAAAAGGACCACGGTGAGCTATTGCTCAGTTACGACTAACTCTAAGGTCAAGAAGTTAGTTCTAAGCGTACTTCTCTAGCATCAAGCTCTGGCTGCTGACTTTCAGAATTTCAGCAAAGGAATTTCCTGCAAACCTCAAATCTTACCAACCTTGCAGTGTACCAGATTCTCACTACACCCTCAGACTTGAAGAAGGATTTTTAAAAATCTCATAGCTGCTGGGTTCTGCCCAGGAGAGCCACCCCAAGCAACTATGGGAAAGCCTTGACTGTGACCCCAATCTGCACTTCCTTCATGGGTGCTTTCACACTGTGCAATTATAGCGCTATCATTTCACTTAAATTGCCACGACAATAGCCTATGGAATCTGCAATTTAGGAAGGAGTATTTAGAATTATGCAAACCAGTGGGGTTGAATGCTAACTACAACTCTGGAGACCAGGGCTAGAATCCCTGTTCAGCCATGGAAACCCACTGGGTGTAACCTTGGGCAAGTCACCCTCTCTCAGCCTCAGAAGAAGGCAAAGGCAAACCTCCTCTGAAGAAATTTGGCCAAGAAAACCCCTTGATAGGTTTCCCTTAGGGTCATTCTGGGTTGGAAATAGTCCTAAGGTACGCCCCAGCGACAATTTAGAATTAACAGCCAGAAAGCTCTTCTGCTTCTGCAAACTACAAATCCCAGGATTCCACAGAAGGCAACTATGTCACCTGAAGTGGAACCGTATTGCTGTAAGTGCGTCATGTGAAAGGGCGCTGTGACAAAGCCTTGGCTCTTCAGATGTTTTCAGACTGCAACTCCCAGCATTCATCACCATCAGCTCTACTGGGAAACTGGGCTGATGACAGCTGCAGTCTAAAATCTGGAATGTTATGCAATTCCCACCTCCTTTCTTTCAAGACGCAAACACCACAGGCAAAAAAAGACAGACGACAACACTCAGGCAAGGTGGCAGACGATGTGTGTGTGTGTGTATTTTCTTTAATTGAAACCGGATGTTCCCAACTATGCCGAAAGGGAGGCGGGGAGCTCTCGCCTTGCAGGGCTTCCTCCCCAACCTTGTTTTTTTCTTCTTCTATAAAAGATTCTTCCATTCCCATAACTTATAAACATGATTTACACTCAGTCTCTGGCGGCAGGAGGGGAAGAGGGCATGCAGAGACCCCCAGACTCTCTCCGCAGGGGGTGATGCAATGACAGGTGAGCTTGGCAGCTCTCTCTCTCACACACTCTCTCTCTCTCTCTCTCTGTATGGTCCCACAGAGCATGCCTTTTGCACAGGAGGGGAGGCCTGGGCTGGCGGGAAGCTGGGGGGGGCGGGCAACACAACATCCAACAAACCCAGAAAAAACAGAAGATGCTTTCTGGGGAAAAAAAACTGATGCTGGTGGTGGTGGAAGGGGGAATGGGGTGGGAAAAGACGAGGGAAAAAAAACCCAACAGGACAGTGCAAACACAAACAAGACTGTTTCTTTAAAAAACAACGAAGGCAGAGGGAGACAAAATTTGTACAGGAAGGCAGGCTCTGGGGTCTGAAACACCCCTCGGGCACCTCCCCAGGGAAGTACCAGTGTTGCAAATGGAGGCGAGGACCTTTCACGAAACTGTCCGCCCAGCCTCTGTCCCGGCTAGCGCAGGTGGGTGGGATGAATGCCACTGCATCTCAGCCAAGAGGGAAGGGTGGGTAAAGTCAGGATCCAGTGCACAGTCTGATACAGCCTGCCCAATCCTGGTCCTCGGATTTTGGGCACGGGATCAGAAAAAGACAGCTAAGCCCCACCCGCCCTGGGCCACGGATCCTCGCCTCCTGTGTCGTATTAGCAGCCATAGAGATTCCCTTTGGAAAAAAGGAAAGGAAGAAAACCGCATGTCCCAAGCTGCCTCCCCATTTCCAAGGCGAGGGCTCCCCCTAGGGGCGGCTGGCGGGCAGAGCCGGGATCAAGTGCCGCTAGGTGAAACATGGGTGCTCTTGCCCCCACGGACCGTACCTTGGGGGCAGAGGCCTGAAGGGAGAAGGGAAGGAGGCCTCTTGTCCCAAACCCCACACAGATTCCCGCCTCCCACGTTCCCTGAGAACCCGCTACCCAGCTCCTTGTGGGAAGGCCGGGGAGAAAAAGAGAGAGAGGGGAGGGGGGCGGGAGAGGCCTATCACATCATGCTCTCCCCCCTCCAGACACACCACTGTGCTCTCTGGCCTCTCCTCCCTGCCGCCCCACGGAGGGTAACCGCTGGCCGAAAGAAGGGTGTGTGTGGACGCAGCAGGAGGGCAAAAGGGATGCGGGAGGAGAGCAAAAGAGAGAGGAGGAGAGTTTTTCTAGCCAATGGTAAGGCCAAATCCGCACTGGAATTTGTTCTTGCGGTGGTTGAGGAAGGCGCCCATGGCGAGTGTGAGGGGGAGAGGAAGCAGTTTCTTTTCCAGCGTGGCCCCCACAATCCAGTTGCTGTCGACAGAACCTAAAGGGAGAGAGGGGGATGCCACAGGCATCAGGAGAAAGTACAGGCACACTCCACTTTTCCTTGTTTTTCAACGTTCCTGTTTTGATGCCTGCAAATTACAGACAAGTTCCATTAATTCCATGAGGGGTTTCCTCTCTCGCCAATTCTTCTTGCCTACGGAGGCTCGCTTGGGACTCTGGGCAAACGCAGGGTCTACAGAGTGGACTCCTTGTTGAATTAATGGAACTCGTCTGTAATTTGCAACCACTGAAACAGTGGGTTTCTGTCAGCTCTTCTTGCTCATGGAGGCTTGTTTGGAAGAGACGGCATGCCGCTTGCAAAGTCAGCTGTGGTGGGGAGAAGGTGCCACGCCATCTGAGAGACTCTGCAAGCAGCACACATGCAGTCTGTTTCAGGCAAGCCTCTGTACTGTAATTCCCACATGTTCCCTACATGGTTTCTGCTTTCCAACCAATTTCTGCTTTCTGACAGTGCTCAAGCCTGTCAGTTAAATGGGGGAAGCTTTTAGCAGGGCAGAAACAAAACAGCCGAGTTGCGCGAGCTCCCCATTGCTAGAGCAGCAGTCAGTCCCAGGGGGCTATTTACTGATCTGGGCGGGGAGTTGGTGGGGAAGAGAAAACTCCCATGAGGAAGAGGCAACTGGTCTCATCTGCAAGGGGAAGGGAAAGGAAGATGTCCCTTATCTCAAAGAGCACACCTGTTTCTTTCTCCCTCACAGCCAAGACCAGCCAGTCCTTCCTCCTCTTAACAAGATTTACTTTTTGGATTTCTTTTTCTGAATATTTTCAAGACATGGTTGGTTGGATGCAAAACCCATAGCTATGGAGACCCAGCTGTAGTAATAAGGCTCAGAAAACAGCATCTTCAAACTAGAGTACAAAAAGTAAACAAGGTGAAGGTCTCTTCCTGGCAATCCACGGTTAACACTCTCTGGCTAAACATGGAGGGGGTTGATAATTCCGTACCTCTGAAAAGCAGGTTGGCTTTGGCAAGGTCCAGCTGGTACCCGAACGTTACGCTCGTGTCCTGCATCCGTGTGCTGGCTTCAAATTCTACTCCCACCTGCAACTGCAAGGCCACAGGAAGAAAGAGGGAGGATTGTGGAACTGAGAGGAAGTCACGTGGGCTGCTGAAAATTAAACTAACTAATTATTCAGTACTTGAACTTTTGTACCACCCCTATTTTGTACCACCTCCCTAATCCTGGGAGTCCTGGATTCAGGCTTACTAATCAAAAGTATTATAATTAATGTTTCTGCTTCCCAGGACTCAAGAGACAGTTTTGGGTGTTCAGTGGCTCTTTTTTCCCCTGTCTTTTTGGTATTTTCAAAATGGAGAATCATGCTTTACTTTTACTATCTCTCTTGCTTCCAGCAAGTCAAGGGGTCCTTTGGGTGCAACTGGGTGGGCCTAATTTAATAGCCTGCTGACTCTGTCCCATGATATCTCAAGACAACAAGCAATTCACACCACTACCACAGTCACCCCGTTTTCTTTTTGCATTTGCATTTTTGGAACCCCTAGGGTCCCCCGGGGGGGCACATATGGCCCATGGGCTATCCTTTGTCTACTCCTGAGCTAGAGAAACATTTACTCCATTTATTTCTGCCCCACAAGAAACCTGAAAATGGCTACCTACCTGATCGCTGGCTTTGTGATAATATGTGGCATGTGCTCCCGCTTGCCCTATTGTCAGGGTCCCAATCCAGTTAGGTGCTGCAGAGAGAACAGAGAGGGGCATCTCATTTGATTGTGTGGTCTATGCCTCTCCCTAAACTGCAAACCCCAGGTTTCCATAGGATGTTGAAAGTGGAATAATAGCACTATAACAATCTAGTGCAGAAATAGCCTTGGTCACCTCTGCTGTAAACTAATGACATTTCCTGTGCCTCTGCTACCTCCCAAATCAGGGTTTCTAATCTTGTGGGACACACTTTTGCAGTCCTGGGCCCCTCTCCTCTGTCCCAGAAAAATATATAAAGGATTAAAAAAAAAAAAAGAAAAAGTACACTTAAGAGCAGTACCATCTTCCTTCCATAGCCTCCTCCTTCTTGCATTATTAAAATAAGAGCTCCAGGCAACAGAGCTCCACTGTGAGAGAAGGATATTTGATTTTTCTTTCTGTTCAGTGATGAGAAAATCTAATGCCATAACTCCCATGATCTTGGGAAGGAGCCCCGACAAAGCTCACGAAGGCTTACTTCTAAGTAAATACGAGCCCTGAGGGCATGCTGAATTAGGCATGGACTTAGAGAAAAAAGGTGATGACTTGAAAGCAGGGATCTTGTCATTGCTGACTCTATTTTAAGACACAGTAGAATTCTGAACACACAAACACATGCAAAGACAGGTAGGAGGCTGAAGCACGCCTAGGACAGAGAATATGGTACAAGCCAGAACTCAATTTTCACAGTTTTCTGCTGGATACCTGTGTATTTCCCTGCTAGGGACATGACGGTGCCCTCTTCTCCTGGGCGGCGGTGGTACACCAGCTCCCCACCCAGTGCTAGGGACGGCGTGATGCTCTGTAGATAATGTGCCACCAGGATCCCTGTAGAGAGGAGAAAGGCGACAGTCAGCGCCTCCGAGGCAGAAATGCGCCCAGCTGGACCACAGCCTCAGGGCAAGTTACCTTGCTGAACGGCCACTACAGCCAGGAAGACAGGCTTGAGCAGGAAGGGAAAGGAAGAGTCACCATGAAGAAGGGGTGTCTTCTCACCTGAGCCAACTAAAATGTCGGGGTTCCCTAGCGTGACGGCTGCTGTGAAGTCTGTGCCCCGGTATTCAGCATCCACTTGCCAGTTCACAAACTTTGACTGCTGCGTCTGGGATGTAAGAGAGGAAGGTGGGGATGGTAGGTGACAGGGAAGAAGTTAGATTTCTGTAGTTGTTATATTTATTTCCATCCCCAGTTCCCAGTCTGGGACTCCAAGCAGTCCCAAAACAAACATACCTAAAAAAAACTGCGTGGTATAGCAGTTTGAGAGTTAGAATGGAAACCCATCGGGTGACCTCAGGCACGTCACACACTCTCAGCCCCAGAAAACCTCGTGATCGGTTTGCCTTACGGTTGCCATAAGTCAGAAATGACTTGAAGGCAGACAATAGCAAAAAAATCAACACCAAACACAAAAATTAAAAATATCATTGAACAATCTATAAAATTAAAACCAGTTCTTTTTTTAAAAAAAATAGCTATTTAAATCAACAAACAAAACACAGCCACAAGGTTGAAGCACAGTTCCACAAGGTTTCATCCTCTTGAGTATTCAATTTTCAAAGGCCTAAACTTTCTGTGGGAAGAAAGCAGGGAGGATGCCGGTTCTAATTGTCTGGGAAGGGAATTCTAGGGAACTGCCACAACCGAACACCCTAAGTCAGCTAGCCAAATGAGAAATTCTCCAATGCCAAGGACACCCCAGCAGAAAACCAGTGGCAAATGGCCCACATCAACCACACCTAAGCTGCAGGAAAGAGATCCCCCATATATGGCCTTGGGGTACACATGGGAACGCCTCCCTAAAGAATCAAGGCACACAGACATTGACAGTAAATCTAAACTTTGGGGACAGACAATCCAGCAGCCTCAATATGTTTTGGAATACAACTCCCATCATTACAGACAACTGGCCCAGCTGGCCAGCTGATGGGAACTGGAGGGTGAAAGCATGGCCGTGCTGGCTGGGGGATTGTGGGAGTTGTGGTCCAAAAAAGAAAGCTGTCTAAGCAGTGGATGCGCTGCCTGAAAATTAACATGAGCCAACAATCCCCAGAGGGCTGCAGGTAAACCCCATGGGAGGGGAGAGGAGAGCAGCTCAGCCTCTCGATACGTACCTGGAGGGCCACTTTGGAGCGAACCTTGTTTGTGAGCTGGTGAATGATCTGTGCGTTGAGGCTGCCGCTGTTATCCATATCGCCCACCAGGACTGGGAAGGCCTGAGAGGGGGGCAGAGAGACACAGGATGGGTAAATTTTGACTGTTGGGGTCCCTGGCAGGGCTGCCAAGCATGGTAGAAATGACCACCACCCCTCTAGAGGTCATAGAATACAGAGTTGGAAGAGACCTCAAGGACCATCCAGTCCAACCCCCATCTGCCATGCAGGAAAATACCATCCAAGCACTTCCTTTGACAGATGGCCACCCAGCCTCTGTTTCCGAACGCACAAAGAAGGAGACTCCAACACACTCCGTTAAGGCAGCACCCTATTCCACAGTCAAACTGCTCTCTCTGTCTGGAAGTTCTTCCTAATGCTGAAATGGTATGTCTTTCCTTAAGAGTTTGAAGCCATTGCTCTATGTCCTTTCACAGATCATTTTGGAACATTTTTTAAAAAATTATTTTTCAATTATCACTGTAACACCTTTAATGGCATTGTAATTTTTTTTTAATCTATCTTGCTTGATTCCTTAGGGGCCATAAAAAAAACCCCACTTTGCCTACCCTGAACTAGAGTCTCCCTGTTCTCAGCATTCCTGAATGAAATAGATTATCTAGATTCATTTCAATCTGGGTTCAGACCTGGTTATGGGACGGAGACAACTTCGGTCACCTGGTTTATTTATTTATATCCATCTTCTCCACCCAGGGATACCCAAGGGGATTAAGCAAGACAGATACAAAGATTAGAATGGCATTAGAAGTGTCATAAAAGCATTTTTATTTATAATAAAAAATATTAAAACCCAAACCCACATAATGAAGCAAACAAAAATTCCCCCTGGACCAAAAGGCATTTAGGAGGCACTGAGAAACCACCAGGGAAATTGAATGGAGAAAGGGCGCCAAGCAAATGTCTCCAGAGGGAGATATCAGACAACTCTAGTGCCACTTCTGATAAGGTCCTGCGTGTGGTAGCCACCTACCTAAGCTCTGAAGGCCTGGATGATGATTCCAGTGAACCAGCAGGCTCACAAAAAGAGAAAGCAATCTCAATACCAAAGAAAGTGGACAAGGAGCAGAAAAAAACCAAATATGAGACGTGCAAGAACAGCCTATTTCATGTCGCTGTCAGGCTGCGTGCAAACTTACCTCTGTGGGGCTGAGCTGCTTTGTCCCTACGTAGGTCACCCCAAAGTGGTAATTAGAGTCGCCAACTGTGCTAAGGGCCACCGTGTGATTAACCTGCAGGGAAGACGGTACATGCACGAAACAGCGGGAGTCATCGACACCTCATGGAACTGACAGCCAAACACCTGACTTTCTAATAAACATTCTCCTGACCAGATGTGGTGAGCAAGGAGTCACCAGACACAGACCACACAATGAAGGGTGCATAAACTAAAAGTGCTATTCCCTCACTTCTTAGGTTGATATGTCCACAGGCTGCATAAGCTATTACGTGCCTGCACTTGCAGAACCAACTGTGGGGTGAAAACAGATCTCCTGACTTTTGTTTCAAAGCAGAGGAAACAAATGTATAATCTTCATACCATTTCCCACCCAACTCCCTTTTTCTGGCCCTCAAGCCAATTAAATGTCTTTACATTCAAAGGATTTGGCCTTACCTGGAAATGGTTGCTGAGACCTTTGTTCACAGTCAACTTCACACCCTCCATTTGAATGGGGAATAATTCTGAAAGGGTGAGAAAAACCCAAAGAGGGAAATCAAATCAGTGTGAGAGACACAGTAAATAAACAGTTTCAGATTAACAACTGTTTCCTGAACTACTTTGATATCACATTCCTATGTAAGTACACTGAAATACCCATGGCTTTCTACTCCATCAGTGCACCAGAAGCAGTAGACCAAAATCCACAAAGCCTCTTGCTAAAATAAATGAGTTACTCTTTAGGGAACCCCTGGATTTCTTCTGCCCAGTTTCCTCTTTATACTAAAGCAGACTAACATGGCAACCTCCTTTGAAAATTTACTAAACAAATGCATTTTCTGCTCTTTTTGAGAAGTGGGATAAAAATGGCACAGGTTAAGCCTCCTTTATCTGAAATTCCTGGAAACAGAAGCATTCTGTGCTTTGGATTTATTTTTTCCTTCAGATTTTAGAATTCAGTAACTTTGGAACAGCCTCACATCCCATCTGTTTGCTACTTGTATTGTGCTTACACTGCTGTGCTCTGAGGGACTTTATTTATTTATTTACCTTTGCATTTCCGGTGACATTCCTCAAAGGTGCCTGGGTTAGGAAGCTGGTCACATTTCTCTTCTGTGGTGCGGTCCTGCGCAGGGGGAACCAGCCCACTGACGGGGGGCATAGAGAAGCCAGGAGGCACTGATACCAGGCCAGAGCCCGGCCCTGGCACTGTGGGAGGGGGGGCCGGGGAGCTGGCAGCCAGGACGTTGCCCATGGCAAGGACCTAGAAAGGAGGAACGAGAGTGTAGGTCAGTTGGCAGATTTGCCCCTTTTGGACGAGGCGCTTTTCAGGGGTAGATGGTAGAATCTCCAACTAATTCAACTAACTTAGGCCATTTCCGCACCGGGCTTCTGTAATGGTGCAGAGCGACCTCTCACGGAGGTCTTCTGCACCCTAGAGTGGACTGCCGTGGATTACTTTTTGTAGTTCCACACCAGAATCCACTCAGGAGCGGTCGGAACTAGCCGCGCTGCGTGTTTTTTAAAAACCTCTTTTTCGAGGTTTTTAAAAAGCATGGAGCGCGCAGCCCCGTCGCCCGGCTCCGACACAGATTTGCAGGCACGCGCAAGTGCGCCATTTGGGATGCCGGAGGACTGCCGAGCAGCGAGCTCATGCTGCTCCGCGTGGTGATGGACTTATCCGGCTGCCGGTAAGCTCTGTTTTAGGGTGTTTTCACCCGTTCCCCCCCCCCCACACGCGGAAAGGGCTTAGTATTAACATCGTTTATCATACAAACATAATACATAACAGAATGCAAGGAAAAGTAATATTGAGATACAGTCAGTCCTTCACAGCCACAGATTCTGTATCCATGGATTCAACCAACCATGGCTTGAAAATATTCTAAACAGGAGGTTCGCAGACCCAACAATATTGGGCAGCCGAAGCTGCTACACCCCCATCCCTGCCCCCAATTCTTTCTGTATGACACTGCCTTGCAAAGTGTTGACCCTCCAGGTGTTTGGGACTCCAACTCCCATAATCCCCAGCAGGTCAGGGCAGCTGGGATTTGAATTCCCACATGATCTTGGTGGTCCACATGCTCAGAGAATCACTTCTTTATTCAGGTGCATGTCATGGGAGACAGAACTCTCATTTGGAAGGATAAAGTCCTCATTTTTCCCCACTCCCAGTGCCCAAATCTGCAACCCTGCTTCCACACCCATGAATCCGGGGTGGAAATCATGCAACCTTCTTCATCTATTGCTTGACTGCAAATCTAAACAGTGGCTCTTAAAAACTCTTAAACTCTCTAGGTGTTTGGAACTTCAACTCCCAGAAAGCCTACTTTCCTTCTCCAAGCCAGCAAGCCTGGCCTGACTGTTCAGGCCAGGCTTGAACGGGAGCTGAAGTCCAACCCCCATCCTGGCAGCCCAAAAGCTTAGAGGACCATCAATGGCTTTCTGTGTGGGGGTATCAGCTGCAGACATCCCCACTCCCTCACCAATCTTCAACCTCCTCTGTTTAAAAAAACAAACAAGCATGGGAGGGTCCAGCAAGCAGGGCTGAAGCAAAACCATGCAGCCCATAGGATCTGAGGCACCCCCCCCACGTCTTGTCCTATCCAAGACCTCCCCTCCAATTGCCGCACACCAAGATCAAAGTGCAAAAGTATCTCACATTCCGTTAACAGAGAACATAGGAGCGGGGAGGAATCCTGCACTTCCCAGTCAGCTCAGGCAAAAGCAAACCGCTGCAGTCTCTCCGAGCCTGTGATTCCTTCCTCATTAATAAGTTTTGCCAAGTTGACTACACTCTGATGTTGCCCAGCTAAACTCGTCCCTTTGAAATGTCGGGAGCTATGTCAACTCCCTTTGCTAAAAAGAGATGCAAGGGACTAGAGACTCGGGCTGAAGCACAACCTTGCTGCCAACGGGGTCTGAGGGACCCCCCCCCCCCCAGCCACCAGACACAACCAGCCTGGACTGGCTGCCCTCTCCCTCCTCTTCCCAGAAAGCCCCTGCCCGCTGCCAGCTAGCCACTCAGGCCCAACAGGACAAGGATGCTGGGAACTGAAGTCCAACGCCACGCCGGCTGGCCAAAGGCTTGCAAAACCAGCGAGGCGCCCACAACCTGGCTTTGGATCAGCTGCTGGCCGCGCCACTCCTCTCAGCACCCCTCAACCTCCTCCGCTTCCCAGAGCACACCAGGGACTAGCGACCCGGGCTGGACCAAAACCCGTGGGGACGAGGGACCCTCCCGGCAAAAAGGCCCGCCCAGCCTGGCCTCTGGTCCCTTCCCGCCCCCAGAAAGCCCCCCCGGCCCCCCAGCCCGCCCGCCCGCCCGCCGGCCGGCCGGCCGCCAAAGGCCGAGGGTGCCGGGATCTTTCGGGAGGGCCCCACTGGCCCCGATGGCGGCACGCGAGGGACCGGCGCCTCGGGCTGGGGAAGACCCGGCGGGCAAGGGGGCCTCGGGGACCCGGAGAAGCGGAGCCCCGGCCCGGCCCTCCCCTTCCGCCCGCCGCCCTCGGGGCAAGGCCTCCCCTCCGGCCTCGGTCACTCACGCGGCGGCGGCGGCGGCGAGACCAGCAGCGAGACCCGCAAGGGCTGGAGCCGGGAGACACCCGAACCCGCCTGCGCCAAGGCCCCGCCCCCTCGCCGCCGCCATTGGCCGGAGCCTCCTTGAGCCCCGCCCCCGCCTCTCCTTTGAGCAACCCTATTGGGCCGCGGCCTCATCAAGCCGCACCGCTCTTCCTCTCCTCCAGGATCCGTGCGCTCCTCATGGCCTGCGACGTCCAGCCGCTTCCTCTCCGAAGGGGTGGACTCTAATTGGCCGGCCGCCCGCACCCGGGCTCGGCTCTCCGATTGGGTGGTTGGAGGGATAAATCTGGCCTCTTTGCGGCGATTGGTCGCCTCGGTGGGGGAGCTCTCCGCGTTTTCATTGGTTGTTTTGCAGTCGGGGCGGAGATGGGGGCCCTCTGACGCCTTCTCACTGGTGATGCCGTGAAAAGAGAGGCGGTGCGCCTTCGCGAAGCCAGCAAGGTCAGACGCGAAGAACAGGCGCAAGGTCAGGTGGCCGCCCCGAAGTGCATCGCGGCGACCATAGACGCTAAAGGGCCAGAGCGGACCCAGGAAACCATAGAGTTACTTAGACCTCCTACGAGGCCAAAGGCGGAGCCGTTTATCGATATGGGCCTCTGTGCCTTCTGGGCTTCTCCCCGGCGGAGCTTGAAAAAGTTACTCTTATGGGCTACAGTTCCCAGAGTCCTCCAGCCAGCCCAGCTCGTGGCCGCAGCGATTGCAGGATTGGGGGAGCTGTAGTCCAAAAAAGTAGCTTTTCCAAGCTCTTCATGTCTGAATGGGGACACTGTGGGTTCCCTGACACGCAGGTTCTCAGATGGGGAGTCTCGCATTGTGGGCTTTGCAACAAGCACACGAGGCACGACAACACTCTGGGAAGCCGTGTTGCGAAATGGGGCCATTTCCACACCAGCTTGTTATAGCGCTATTGTTCCACTTTCAACCTCCCATGGAATCCTGGGGTTTGCAGTTTAGGGCGGGGCCTTTGAGGAGAGCGGGAATTGGAGGCCTTTGAGGCCCCTCCCTAAACCGCAAACCCCAGGATTCCCTGGGAGCTTGAAAGTGGAACAATAGCGCTATAACAAGCTGGTGCGGAAATGAGGTGGGTGGCAAGACCCTATATTTGCAAGTCTGCAAAGACTGTTTCAAGAAGAAGAAAAAGGAGAAAGGAACTATTTTCCCTTCCATTACTTCTCACCCCCCTACATGCTTTCTCAGATACACCTTCCTGCCATAGGTGTGTTTCAGTTATAACAACATGCATGTACATAACAGGTGCGTAATGAGAAACCTGGCAGAGGGGACCCAAGCAGAATCACAACAGATTGCAGAATCTTTTGTGCTCCACATACACATTGTTTCATGCACAAAATGACTGAAAATGTTCTATAAAACCACCTTCAGGCTCTGTGTTTAACAGAGCCTGAAGATAACAGAGCCTGAAGGTAATTTTATATAACATTTTCAGTCATTTCGTGCATGAAACAAAGTTTGCATACACTGAATCGTCAGAAAGCAAAAGCATCACTACCTTAGTGGACAATTTGTGGTTGTTTGGCATCACCGTCCTTCCTGAGTCCAAAGAGTTTTAGATTTTGGAGCATTTTGGATTTTGGATATTCAGACTACGAGTCTCAACCTGCATAAAATAGATTGTAGAGTGTGTGTGTGTGTGTGTGTGTGTGTGTGTGAAGAGTCTGTATGTATGTATATGGAAATTGCCCATTTCCTTCCATTTAATACTCCTTAATGGGGAACACACTGAAATCCCAGGGCTGGTGGGTATTTTTGCATTTATTTTTTATTACCCTTTCCATCAGGGTTACGTGAACCCCATTAGCAAGACATCTCCCATGTTGCTTTGCAGCGCCTTGCACACAAGCCCATGAGAACACATGAAAACCTTGACCCCTGACCCCACTCAACAACAAAATTGAGTCTGTTGCCACCCGGGTTTGGAAAAAAAAACCCTATTTATTTATTTGTTGTTTTTCTTTTTTAAGAAATAACATCAGTGAAAAGTTTTTTAAAAAACAAAGAAAATCCTCCCGTGTCCCCATTGAAATACAGCCACTCAGTAGTGTTAAGTGAAGGCACAAAAAGGACATTTTGGGGAGCGGGAGGGAAGAAGGCATTGAGGGTTTTGTGTGCATTAATCATTCTCTCTCCCAGAGAGACCCCGAGATTCAGAGGGTTAGTTGAAATGGTAAAGTTGGAGAAAGAGTGTATACAACATTATCATCATCATCCCCGTCCTCATTCCCTTCCTCTGAATACCAATCCCACAGGGTCAACAATTTGCACCCGCGTCCAGAGGAAAACAGCAGCAGTGGCGGGGCGCGTACCATACCTTGGAAGAGTGAGGTCCATTCATTTGCTACCAAGTTTTTAAAAAGAAGAAAGATGAACCTAAAAACAGGAGTGTAGCTACAGGGTGGGTGGATGGGAAATAGGGCATTGCTCCACAAACAAGAATTCTGCCCCCTCAAATGAAATTCTCCTTCAGCCCCCACAAATTTCTAGCATTGCAGGAACTTAAAACTTGAGCTGAGTGTTTAGAAATAGAGTTTAGCCCTCTAAAGAAAAGTCAGACCGACCAAGGGAATGCAAACACAGCCAAACAGAAGAATTCTAGATATGAACAATTTTTGGGTTCTCATTCTCTGCTACCAAATTTGAGGAATGAAGGAAAATGTCACTGCAAGAGGACAGAGTTCCTACCAAGAACCAATGTCCTCATTTTGTCCCACCTGTAAGTACATCTCTGGCTAAAAACAATCTCAAAAACCTTTCACATTTTCAGACCAGGAGCCCAGGGACCCGAACACAACTAGGTATCGCCTGAACTCTTGGGTTATAGATTGAAAATTCAAGTAATACACCGGAGCCTGGCTGGAAATGAAGGGAGGGTGAATCAAGTCTTTTTCGTTGTTGTTGTTTTTTGGACTGCCTTCCCTCTCCCCAAATTCTCCTTGAAACACATAAACGTTTTCAGCAGATCCTCTAACGAAATCCTGCAGAATTTCTTGGATAAGAACTCCCAGGATTGCTGACTGATGGCTGGGACTTCTGGGAATTGGAGTCCAACAGTATCTGGAGAACCTCTGATTCCCTTGGTCATGGAGGAAGTATTCAGCCTCCCTACACAATCTCCTCCCAAATCTATTGGACTACAATTCCCATCATCCCCAAGCAACAGGGGAAGGCTAACTGGGGAGAGATGCCTGACTAAAGAAGGAGATAGGGCATACTTTCCCTTGTTTATAATTCCAGCAAACAGCACTGGCTTTTAACATAAGGAAATACAATCCATTGCTTGGCTGAAGTCTCTTCTGCCCTCAACATGAGTGTGAAATCGTGCACACACTCATGTGCAAAACCTCAGCTTCTCAGGACTGGTGGGGTATATGTGCAAAGGAAAGGAAGCACACTTATCTGATTTACTTCCCAGAACTAACAATGTTAGGGTTGCCAAGTCAGGATGTTCTCAGATCCTGAACTTTCTGGGCCAAACCCTGAGACTTAGGGATATAGGGTGATGTGATCTGGCCCTCGGGCTGATCAGCCTTTGGCTAGGAATGGCTAATGTTAAGATATTAGGACATTGACTTCTGTTCCCCAAACTAGGAAGAAGACCAGAGAAGAGAGGGTGAAGTCTTGCCCTTCCCTGTAGGCTCAAGCAAAAGCAAACTGCTGCATCCTTTCCAGCCTTGTGTGTCCTTCTTCATTCCTAACTTTGCCATCTTGACTACACTCTGATCTTGCTTGGCCACATGTGTCGTGGTTTCTGCCTGTGAAATGTTGGGAGGGTATGAAATTCAAGGGTTGCCCCTCACTGTAAACAGCCTACGGCAGCCTTGAGTCTTTCCCCCCGTGCGTCCTGATACTTTGTGAGCTCAGAAACAGGACCGGGTTGCCAAGTGAATCTACTTGATTTCGTTGGAGTGCTGGAGACGGTAGCCACAGTGGCCACTACCAGCAGGCGGGTTTCAAAATATCCCGACAGGAAAGTCCAAGAAGGCACTCAATTCGTTTGGCATCCCTTGGAAATGTTAGTGGGGAGGAAGAATCACTAGTTCCGGCCTGGATGAAGAAGGAAGGCAGAGAGTTAGAAGGCTGTTTCGGAGCAAAGTGGGCTCCTGGGCATCGGAAGGCACGTGCGAAGCCCCAGAGAAACAGAGCCGGGCATCTAACGGGGGGCGTGTAGCCTGGCAAAGACGTGGCATCTCTCCCAGGGAAAGACGCGCCCGTGGAAGCGGGGGCATCCCTCCTTCTGGACTTGCAGCCTGAGAATCCGGGCCCCCGGGGCTCATACATACATGGCCCTCGACATCACAAAGGCCTTGTCGGTGGCCATGGGGGTGAGGGCAGTCTCTTCCTCCATGGCGGGGAAGGAGAGCCCGTCGTAGATGGGGTTCATCTGGTCCAAATAGTCGTCCTCCAGGGTGGGTCCAGCTTCGCTCGTGGCTTCTCGCTCTTCCAGGGTGGGCAGCTCGTGGTACCGGGGGGCCTCCTGTGAAAAGTGGGAAGCAGATGACGGGGGCAGGAATTTACAGTAGTCCCTCCTTATCTGAGGGGGATGCCTTCCAAGACCTCCTGTGGATACCTGAAACTGTGGATAGGGATGAACCCTGTGGTATATAGGGAAGAGGGTTACTTGCGGTCACTTCAGGTGCCACCAGCCCGATTTCCCGTGGCAGGGTTGTTGATGTTAAAGCAGTTCAGAAAGTGAACCCCGAGATCCTTTGCAGTATTTCCAAGCAGTCAGGAAGGCACCTCAGTTTGCTTACTACAAAGGGGGAAGGAACTTTGGAAAACACAGGGCCTTTCTGCACTAACGCTGTTCTAGTGCTATTATTCCCCTTTCAACCTCCTATGGAATGCTGGGGCTTGCAGTTTAGAGAGGGGCCTTTAGAATTCTCAGCCAGAGAGCTCTTGGGTCTCAGTAAACTACAAATCCCAGAATTCCACAGGAGGGTGAATGTGGAATAATAGCACTATAACAGTGCAGTGCAGAAAGGCCCACAGAAACAACACTACCCCCATCCCGCTTCATTCTCCATCCCAGTATCTCACAGTTCACAGAGTCTGGCTTGCAGCCGTGCAAAATGGATTCTTTTTGTGGCCATAAGGACCAGAAACTTGTGGCACTTTTTTTTTTAAAGGAGGGTGCAGGGAGAAAGAAGAAAAACAAATCAGGATTCTGAAATGTGTGCCCAAGAACCAAATTTCATGTTGTCTCGGTATGTGCATTCATGCGCTCAAACCGATTTGTCGGGAACAACCCCAATTAATCCTCTATCTTCCTACTTTTTCAGCTGTTTTTAAAATGTCCCAGTTTCTCTCTCCTCCTTCCACTTTCCTCCTTTCTCCTCAGCTTGCTTAAATCATTGCAAACTGAGTTCAAAATGGAAAAATAGTTTGCATTCAATTAACTCAGCAGAGAGGAGAGGGTGGAGTCTCTCCCTTCCTTATAGCCTCAGGCACAAGTTAACTGCTGCAGCCCCTCCTAGCTTGTGTGTCCTTCCTCATTAATGACTTTTTGCCATCTTGACTGCACTGCCGCTCCCAGAATTGGTCACGCATGCAAGAAGAGGGGTCTTGTGTCTTGGCAACGGCTCCAGAGACCCAGCCCCTAATCCATCCTTTCCTAGGGAAAACCCACTCGGCCACCAGCTTCCCCTCACCTCCGTTGCGGTGGTAACCACCCCTCCAAAGTGCTCGTCTGTGACGTTGGGTGTCAAATGGGAACTTTTGAGCGGGATATTCTCAACATCGGGGGGGTTACGAACCTGGAACGAATCACAGAAGCCGTGAAGATGGGTTTCGTACCCACCACCACCGGAAGAAAGAGAAAGGTTTTCCCCTTCCGAGAAAGGCAGGCATTCAGATACAGGATTGGAGCATGGTGAGAAAGTGGAATTGGTTGCAAAGCAGAACCCAGACTTACATCAGTTCTTCTCCTCTTGCCTTCTTCCTGTAGGGCACATGAGAGAATTACGGAGGCTCGCCAAGCGAGCCTCCGTAATTCCCTCATGTGACCTACAGGAAGAAGGCAAGAGGAGAAGAACTGACGAAAGAGCAAATCCTGCGTGGAAAAAATGCCACACGTCTGTAATTTACAACTCTTGAAAGAGCAGAACGTGGAAAAACGAGTCGTCGAAAAGTGGAACCGGTTGCAAAGCAGAACCCAGACTTCCATCAGTTTTCCTCCTCTTGCCCCGAAAGAACGGTCCATGTTTATAATTTACAACGTTGACAAGAATAGAATGTTGAAAAATGAACGGTTGGAAAGCAGGGGATGCCTGTGCCTCAGGGTTTTTATAATGGGGTGAACGTGTGGTATTTCAGTGTTTAATCGCTAGCCTGAGTCCTCCCCGTCCAACTGCTACACCAAACTGCTTCTCTAGAGAGGTGAGATAGGGACGGTTCAATCTGGCCGATTTGCTTCTAGCTAGGAGGCCGGTGCAGAGCAGAGGGTGAGCCCTGTTGCCGCAATGACCAGGAGGGGAGGAGGAAGCCAGGTAAATCCAGAGGCCTCCCTGGTGAGTTTTTGGCAAGGTGAAGAAACCCTTCAATGAAGCCTCGGAAATTATAGCGAGCTGCTTCTCTGTCAGCTGGGCTGGAGATTTGCAGACCTTTCCTCTTACCTGCAGCTGAGCCTCCAAAACTGGAGAGTTTGCATCCTAACTTCCCACTTGGAAATGACCCATGAAAACTGGAGGCCCTGAAATCTGCCAACCCTCGCGTTGGAGTGGCAAGGGAGCTCAGTGTGGCTGAGTGGTTTTGGTGGCTTATGGTCCCTCACGGCCCCCTGGCCAACTCCTGGACTCCGTCCTTCTTCCTTGCGGATGCTGCCTTGTTGTCTCAGAGAATGCAAGAAAGCTACAGTTGGGGAAAGGACAACTTCCAGAATTGGCCAGTCCGTGTGGCCATATCTGGCTTCTGGCCAAGGCATCCTGGAAGCTCTGGTCCATATGATCACAGAAGCACAGAGCTGGAAGGGACCACCAGTCCAACGCCTGCTATGCAGGAATATCCGATTGAAAAAGCAAGTTCCCAAAGGTCTGAGGAGAAGCAGAAGGAGTTTGCAGAAGGAGCAGGAGGCCATCCGTCCAGCTCATGCAAGCAAAGTGTGGCAAGCAAAGGCAAAGAAGATGAGCAAGGTATCTTTTGGAGTAATCTGCTGAAAGAGAACCAGGTCGAGAAGAGCTCGTCCTGAGTGTTCCAGAGCATAAGCAGAGCGGGGATGAAACTTACCGGTTCTGTTTCTTCAGACAGCTGGCAAGGTGGAGGCGGCTTGTAGGCCGGGGGGCCTTCTAAGCTGTAAAGACAAAAGGGAAGGAGAAAGTTATAATAAAAAAGAAAGAGAGAGAGGGCAACATTCCCCACACCCATCACGCAAGCCTTCTTTCCATCCGACGCGAACTGAGTCGCTTACTCGTCCTCTTCGTGATCCATGCGGTTCTTCTGCTGCTGGCGGCAGATCAGAATGCCGGTGGCCACCACCGCGAGGGCCACGATGGCCGCGATGAGACCTCCGATTATGCCCCCGGTGGTGCCCGCACCTTGAAGATTGGGCTTATCTGGAGAGAAAAAAGGGAGGACAAGAGAACCGAATCAGACCGGAGACGGAGGTGGGGTAAATATGCTCCCCCACCAACCTCGCTTTCGAACTCAGAACAGGGCGTAAGCTGCCCTGAGCATGGACAGAGTTCACAACAGAGGGAGACTCCCCGGATCCCAAGCGAATTACTTTACTGATGCTAACAGGGTATAAATTTTGCTGTCCTTTTTCTCAGTTCCCACATAGCCAAGAGGGGACTGGCTTCTGCCTGCGCCGAGATCTCTCCAAACCGACTGAACTCCAACAGAGGCAACCTCTGAGACACAAAGCAGGCCTGTGATGACCAAGGCCATTTCCACACTGGACCCTTATAGAGCTATTATTCCACTTTCAACATCCTATGGAATCCTGGGGTTTGCAGTTTATGGTCATTATTACTATATCTTTATTTATACCCCATTTTTCTCCTCAAAAGGACCCAAAGCAGCTTACAATAGTTTAAAAAGAAAACATAGTTAAAACTATAACATATAAAAATTAAAACAGATGTTAAAGAAGAGTAGTAATTAAAACAAAGTTAAAATGCATATTAAAAACAACAAACCAACACAGTCACTGTTCTTATGCTTTTTAAGCATCTTTTGCCAGATGAAGAAGCCAGTGGAGCTTCAAAAGCCTGCATGAATGTGTTTGGCCCATTTTGGTTGGCCAATAAAGGTATTGCTCTTTTTGTGGATTTTCGATTTGTTTTTTATTCTTCACTCTTTGTTTCCCTATTTTAATTCTTCAGTTTTCAGCCAGTAGGTGGCGCTATGATGCCGCACTGAAATTTTAGCCGCTGCCGGACCTGAGCCATTTCCGCACTAGACCGTTATAGTGCTATTATTCCACTTTCAAAATCCTATGGAATCCTGGGGTTTGCAGTTTAGGGAGGGGCCTCACAGGTATTGCACTGCAACTCTCAGCATTCCTCAGCATTGGCTGTGCTACTAAAGGGGATACTTGATGTTGTAATTCAACAACTGGAACCCTATGCAATTCCCATCCTTGTCATACATCAAGTTTCTAGTTCTCAAGGTTCAAGGGCAGACCTGGATGTCCCACTAAAGAGGCGGCTGGGTTTACAGCGCTTTGCATGGTGCTGCGGCTTTTGCAGTCATTAACGGCAGCTAAATAAATTATGCAAAACAGAGACATATAGAGCCGAAGGAGCTCGGTGTGCATAATTCATACAGGTTGTAATGTGCAGCTTTTCCTTGGCATGTAATTATATAATTTTTTTAAAAAAAGCACAAGAGTGTAGGCAGCTTTGAGAAGGGGTGCTGCTGGAAAATGGTTTTTCATTCTTTCTCCTCTGCTATTTGGAAAAGTGGGGCCTAGTGGTTGCTGTCCGGAGGGGGACTGGAGGAAAGACTCATCGTGATTTCTGGATTGCAAACTTTGGTTTAGGAGAAACTATGGGATCAAAGTTCTGGCAACCAAACCTTATAAGGAGCAACTGAGGAAGTTGAGTATGCTTAGCCTTAGCTGATAAGAAGTGCAGAAATACACATGCTATTGCTACTGCTATTGCTATTGCTATTGCTAGCCTGGGGAATAGAATCATGGAATTATAGACCTTAAAGGGCTCCTACGGGCGACCCGCTCCAAACCCCTGCTCAATGCTGGATGACTGACACATCGCTTGTTGTTGTGTCATGCTTTCAAGTTGTTTCTGATGGATGGCAACCCTCAGGCAGTTTTCTTTGTCCAGAGTGGGTTTGCCCCCATTGCCTTCCTCTGAGGCTGACAGATTGTGGCCATTTCCGCACTAGCCTGTTATAGCGCGATGATTCCACTTCCAACATCCTCTGGAATCCCGGGGTTTGCAGTTTCGGGACGGGCCGGCCGGCCCCTCCCGAAACTGCAAACACCAGGATTCCAGAGGATGTTGAAAGTGGAATCATCGCGCTATAACAGGCTAGTGCGGAAATGGCCTGTGACTTGGCCAAGGTCACCCAGTGGGTTTCCATGCCTCAGCAGGGATTCAAACCTCTGTAAGTCTCCTTGAATCCTAAACTGGTAAAAAGCAGGAGATATTGAGGAGGGGGGAGGAGGAGGAGGAGAATCCTAAGATTGGAAGGGACCGCAAAGGCCATCCAGTCCAACCCCATTCTCCAATGCAGGAACACAATCCAAGCCCTCCCGACAGACAGCCATCCAGCCTCTGTTGCAAAACCTCCAAAGAAGGAGACTCCTCCGCCTTCCCAGGCACAGCAGATTCCACTGTCCAACTGCTCTCACTGTCGGGAAGTTCTTCTTAATGTTTAGATGGAATCTCTTTTCCTGAAGTTTGGAGCCATTGCTCCATGTCCTAGTCTCTGGAGCAGCAGAAAACAGGCTTGCTCCATCTTCCCTATGACATCATTCCAAATATTTAAACATGGGTCTCAGGTCCCCTCCTAACCTTCTCTTCTCCATGCCGAACATCTCCAGCTCCCTAAGCTGCTCTTCATAGGGCTTCATGGTTTCCAAGCTTTCTACCATTTTGTGGCCCTTCTCTGGACATGTTCCAGCTGGCCTGTCTCCTTCTTGAATTGTGATGCCCGGAACTGGACACAGGATTCCAGGTGAGGTCTGACGGAACCAGAACGGGGGGAGCAGAAGAAGGGGAAGGAGAATGACACCCTCCTAGAGGTACAATTCTCCATTTTTGGTCAACTCCAAATTTTATTGGAGATGGGAAGTCCAGGGGCCACAGAGGAGGCCCTGAGGGGCTGCACGTGGCCTGGGGCCCACACAAAATTCTCACTCTGATAGTTTTTTCCTTTGTCTTTTCCATTGTCCCATTGACCGGCCAGGCAACCCAACTTCTCCTCCTCTCTGCAGCCGGGCCAGAGAACAACGCAAAAGCCCTCCTTCGCCTGTTGGGTCTGTCTGCGGTCCTTCCTTCTGCGAAGTCTGAGGAGTGAAAGGGAGGCCTCCCCGTGCCATCTTTTCGCTGCCAGCTTGGCGTGTTCATCCACCAACTGATCCCCTCCTCGGCTCTCCTGGGAGAGCCCATAATTACACACAGGCCCATCCATTATGCATGGACAGGCTCGCAGCAAGCGGCCTCGTTTGCATCTGCTCAAAATTAGTATTTTGAGGTGAAAAACGGACATGTTTCCAAAGGAACTCTCGCTTCTTCTTTTCCCTCCCGCTTCCCGGATGCCACCTCTGCTCCTGCCAAGAAAATGGGCCTAGCCAGAAATACCAAATCCAGAGGGGAAAGAGAAGAAGAAACCTTGCAACAGTGCAGAAACGCAAAGGAGAGAACGGAGACTGGCTGGGCTCGGGCTGCTGTCTCCAGGAGAAAGGGGAAGAAAATACGGAGAAAAAGCAGGGAGCGAGAGGGAAGAAAACGCCAGAAGACGGAGGAAGGAGGGAACTGTTTTCCTGCTAAGGGGATTTTGAGAGCTTAGAAATGCAGATGACTGCGGTAAAATATGACAGGCGCATAGCCGGCGTATGAAATCAGAGGATCATAACAGGGGGCCAAGACGGTCAGGGGGTCCAGCCCACGCACTCCTGCGCGCACCCTCACGCTCAAATCCTTCCCAAGCCACCTCTGACTCCCAGCACGTCGGCACGGGGCTGAGGACCAGGACCAAGCAAGCGGGCTCTGGGCTTTGCGGGTGGGGTTGCCAGATCTCAAGGTCCGGCCCTGAATTTCCAGTTTTTGTGGGTCATCTCCAGGTGGGAGACGAGGATGCCGATTCTCCTGTTTTGACAGGCTCAGCACCCTCTTTCCAGCGCTCTGCTGTTTCTCGGTCACGTGCAGCCTGGTTTTCGTCTGTGAAATGTTGGAGAATATGAGCGTGCTCAAAATGGCAGAAAACGGCAAACGTTATTACTGAGGAAGAACTCACAAGCTAGGAGAGGCTGCTTCAGCCTACGGGGAAGGGCCAGATTCTGCCCCTCCTCTCCTCACCCCACTGCTGAGTCAAAGTAGTAGAAACTACTTTTTTACTTTGAACTCAGTTTGCAGCAATCGAAGTAAGTTGCAGACAAAGAGAGGAGGAATGGGAAAATGGGAAATTTTAAAAACAGCTGGAAAAGGGGGATGATGGAGGATTACTTGGACTGTCACTGCCAAGTCAAGACATCTGGGGGGCTACAGGTTCCTTACTCCTGAATTAACCATTTGGATGGGTGAGCCTTGTCATTCCCCGTTTTAGGAGGTTGATTAAATGTCCCATTTTCAGAATCCTCTTGTAAATGGAACATTTTCCACTCTGTGTGCGTACAGACTTTAGCTCTCCAGCTACATCAAACATCCCAATAACCTGCAAGCGTGCATTGCGTGCTGTGCGTCTTTTCCAGTGCGCACCGGAAGCACGGCAAGGTGCGCGCCTTCCAGGAGGAATCCCTGGTGAGCCCGATTCAAATGAAACCCTGGATCAAAGATAAAAGGAGGAAAACGGGCCTCAGCCCTGCCAGCCGAACAGGTAGGGGTGGAGAACCGATCCACCTTATCAGCCACAGAGATCCGCCCTATCGGCCACAGGTATCTCTGCGCCGCCAAAACAGGTAAGGTCAGTTACTCAAGAGGTACAGTCAGAAGGCACCCTGTCTTGGGAGTTTGCTCCTGACGTGACGGGGAGGGAAAGTGAGTCAGGGCAGAGTGGGGATTTTGAAACCACGGCGTGGTCACCCGGGTGAGGTCAGAGGGAAGCCTGTCCCTTTGAGGAACTGCGAGAGAAGGGAAGGGAAACAGAGCTGAATGCGATTCTCTCCGGACACGGGAGGCTCACATTCCACAGCGATGACAACACAGGCGCACCACGAAGCTACAGCTCATACCTCCCACACGGGAGGCCTTGGCACCAGTCCACGCCCCACCAAAAGGCTACGGGGGCAACGCTCCCCCCTCCTCCCATGCCGTCTTTTGCCCCTCTTTTGTCTCTCTCCGTCTGGAACGCTGGGAACAGGCGTTTTATCTTATCTCAGCTCCTGGTTCCCACAAGCAAAGTCCAGTTTCTCTCCCTTCCTTGTCGTCATTGAGAAATCAGGCTGACCAACCCAACCACAGAGCAGCAAAGACCATGAAGGAGAATGGCAAAAGTTAATAGTGAGGAAGAAGATACCCTCTAAAAGAGGCTGCCACGGTTGCTTTTGCCTGAGTCTCCTGGGAAGGGAAACATTCTGACCTCTCTCTCCTCTCCTCTCCCTCTGGCTGAATTAATGGAGCGGAAACTTCTTTTGCACTTTGATCTCTGTTTGTAGCAACCAATGTAACCCTTGGACAAGAGGGCAAAGTGGGAGGAGGAGAGAGAAGCTGGGACATTTTAAAAGCAGCTGGAAAAATGGGATAGAATCATAGAAGAGTTGGAAGAGACCCCAGGAGCCGTCAAGTCCAACCCCCTGATATGCAGGAACACCCATCAAAGCGTTCCCAACAGATGGCCATCCAGCCTCTGCTTAAAAACCTCCAAAGGAGGAGACTCCACCACACTTCCAGGCAGCCTATTCCGCTGCCGGACAGCCCTGACCGTCAGGAAGTTCTTCCTCAGGTTCAGGTGGAATCTCCTTTCCTGCAGCTTGAATCCATTGCTCCTTGTCCTGGTCTCTGGAGCGGCAGAGAACAAGCCTGCTCTGTCCTCAACATGAGATCCTTCAAATATTTAAACATGGCTATCCTGTCCCCTCTTAACCTTCTCTTCTGCAGACTAAACATACGCCGCTCCTCATAGGGTTTCATGGCTTCCAGACCCTCCACCATTTTGGTCGTCCTCCTCTGGACACGTTCCAGCTTGTCGACACCCTTCTTGAATTGAGGTGCCCAGAACTGGACGCAAGATTCCAAATGAGACCTAACCAACGCAGAATAGAATCTATGCACCACCAAAACACAGAATGGAAAAGGATTAATTGGGATTGCCATTGCCAAATCAGGACAGTCAGAGGTTATGGGCTATCCTTGCAGCATTTCCCAGCTTTGTGCTCTCTGGGTCTTTGGACTGCAACTTCCGCCCTGCCTGATGTGCTGTTTGGGGCTCACGGGGAGTTATAGCCCAAGATATATGTAGGGTGCCCAACCTGGCATGGCCTGCCTATGAAAACAGCCTTTCCCTTGCCACCTCTGTTCCTTTCACGTTTTTGCATTCCAGGAAGTTTTCAACTGGTGAGATAAAAAGAAAGGTCAAGCAGAGAAGATCCAATTCACCAGGCCTGTTGGTTCAGTAGTCCCACCCTTGCTGGAAAATACAGCCTGTTCCTTAAAAGAAGGAAGCAGGAAAAAAGGAAACAAAGAAAGAACTCCTTTTGAGCTGCTTTCTCTTAAAGAGGAGCGGCTCCCTCAGTTTCAGCCCCTCCCTCGGGAATCTCTTTGCCTGTGTTTACATGAAACTAGACCAAAGAGAAAAAGGAGAGGCTATACTTTCGGCTTTGGATCGGGGATCTGTTTACTGCCCTTCCCTACAGCCCCTGTTTGGAAGCAGCTGTTCTCTTGGGGGCCCATTCGTACTACACGATTGTAGCGCTCCGGTTCCACTTTTACTGCCACGATGACCTCCTACGGAGTCTTGGGGTCTGTACCCTGATGAGGCATTTGAGCTCTCTGGCGGGGCATTCCAAGTCATGTCCAGCTTATGGCAACCCTAAGGAAAAACTATCATGGGGTTTTCTGGGGCTGAAAGCGTGTGATGTGCCCAAGGTTAGCCAGTGGGTGTCCATGTTCCAGCAGGGAGTTGAACCCTGGTCTCCACCCTATGGAATCTTGGGATTAGTAGTTTAGGCAGGGGGAGTTCTAAGTACTCCTGTCTAAACTACCAATCCCAAGATTTCAAATGATGCGGCCACAGGACGCAGGTGGTTGGAAAAGAGGAAGACCATGCTGCAGATTGTGGTCAGTAAGGTCTTATTCGAGGTCCTTCTGCTACCTAGTTAAAGCACAATGATCCCACTTTAACTGCCGTGGTTCTGCCCTATGGAAATCTGAGCCACTAGAGCTCTCAGACCGAGATGTCCAAGTATCCTTTCCAAAACTGCAAATCTCGGGATTCCATAGGCTGTAGCCACGGCAGTTAAAGTACTTATTAAACTTACTTAGTACTTAGTACTTATTAAACTGTTGTAACTGTGCAGAGTAAAAGTGTTCTAAGGCTTCATACTATGTAATTATAATGTTATGACTCTGCCTTAACCGCCACGGCAACACCCTATGGAATAATGGGATTTGCAGTACAGGGAGGGGCAATTAGAATTCTCAGCCAGCCAGCCAGCTCCAGTGCCTCCCTAGACTATAGATCCCAGGGTTCCACAGGACACAGCCATGGAAGTTAAACTGGAACTGTAGCGGCATAAGTGTGTAATGTGGACGAGGACTTAAGAGGCACTGGAGAAGGTTGTGAAACTCAGGTGATGATTCAGGGGACACAAATGCCGTCCTCTTACAAGAAATCAGCCAGCGTTCCCTACAGCCACGGTGTGCTATTTTTAAGGGATATTAATATTCCAGCAAAGATAGCATGGTATAATTAGCTGTGTTTAGTCACAAAACTTGGCAAGGCCTTCAGGTAAGACGGGGAGTCTGGCAAAGAGCAACGAACACGGTTTGTCTGGGCTGCTTGTTCATTACTGGTCATGGCTAACATGCCTCCCTCACCCCATTGCCCCCACAGATGGGTAAAAGCACTGACATTTCCCCTCGTCCGCTCTGACCCCGTCCCTGAGTCAGTAGCTCCCGCCAGGCAAAGTGAAATTTTAGCAAGTAAAAGTCTCCCTGGCACAGAGACAATTAGGCAAGCAAACGGACCACCTGCTGAATTTCCAAGGGGGAAAAAAACAACGACAGCATCCCCTTCCCAGCTCCAATCTGTCCATTTTTTTGGGGGGGGGGCATCTAAAAGCACAAACTATGTCGGTATTTCCACCCCTCCACTAGCCTGTTGTTGCTAGTGGTGGCAGTTCCAGTAGCAGGAACACTGGCCGTTTCCACATTAGACTGTTATAGTGCTATGATTCCACTTTCAACCTCCTATGTAATCCTGGGGTTTGCAGTTTAGGGAGGGGCCTTCGAGGCCTGCAAACCCCCGGATTCTGTAAGAGGTTGAAAGTGGAATCATAGCACTATAACAGTCTAGTGTGGACATGGCCAGTGTCACCATTAATAGTAGCAGTACCTGGCTTTGTTATCCTACTCAGGATGCAGTCCTACGTGGTCATCCCGGGATCCGTTTTAGCTGAGATTCGGACAAAAAACATTGGCTTAAACTGTTACTTATTCCTTGCGAGTTCTGTGTTCAAACAAAGGACTGTGTTGACATAAACTCAGGGTCATTCAGAGCTGTTTTTGGGCTGGGGAGAGGCCTTTAGATGGCCATGAAACGGGACATCCCGAAGCCCACGACGGAACACTGGGAACGACGTGCAATGAGAAAGGAGACCAGAACTCCGGCTAGGGTTATACGTAAATGGAAATGCTCACGGCACATGCTCAGGAAGACTCCTGTGACTGTTTTAAACTTTTTTTGGAAGCTGCCTTGGGTCCCACTCTGGGAGAAAGGTGGCATATAAATATAACAAATAAATATTTTAGTAATGGGTCTTGTTTGCTATGTCTCAGTTCAGTACAATTTAGTTTAGCTATACATGTAAATTGTTTATATATCTTTTGTACCATTTTCTTGGTTCTTTTCTCTCCTCTGTAGTTGTCACTCAGTCTGTTTATATCTCTGTACTAAAACTAATTAATATTAAATCTAAAATAAAATAAAAGTTGTTGGACTGCAACTCCCAGCAGCCCCAGGCAGCACAGGGAGGGGGTAAGGACTGCAGGGAATTGCAGTACAACAGCATTTGAGGATGGCCACGCGAGTCTCACCTGGACTCTTAATATTTTGGACTACAGCTTCTATCAGCCCTAAAAGCAGTACCAACAATGATGAGAGAAAATGGGATTTGCAGTTGTTAGTGTGGATGTGACCCAACGGATTCTCATGACAAGAAAAGTGAGACCATCTAGACGTGAGGAAGAAATGTCCTGATGGCCAGAGCTGTTCGGTAAGGGAATGGACTCTGTCAGAAGGTGGGGATGAACTTTGCTTGTCTTGGGGTCTTTAAAGAGAGATTGGATGGCCACCCTTCAAGGACGTTTTAGCTGTGGATTCCAACATGGTAGGAGGGTCAGGCTAGATGCCCCTTTGGGATCCCAGCCCCATTATGATTCTATGAGCTGCATGCTTCCCTTGCCTGGGCAGTGCATGGCTTCAAGAGCAAACAGGGAGTCAAATTTACAGTTTTATTTCTTGGCACGGAGATGTCCAGAGCGTCCACACCCACTAAAGAGCTAACAAGGATGAACCTGCTGTGGCTGACCTTCCTCCGCAAAGCCGGGCACTTTTTATGGCCTTTTAAATCAAAACAGCTGCTCTAGTTTGGTTCGTCCCCAGGCGGCTGCTGCGGCTGACTGGGTGGTTCACCGAAGGGAAAACAGAGGGACTTTTCAAGGGTGACCCTGAATCCAGTGGTACGGAGGGACTTGGCTGGACATTCACACCAAAATTTAATGGCATTGAGACCCCTTGGGAATGGAGGGTGGGATTAGGAAGAGACCAAAAACACAAAGCGCTCACAAAAGAATTTAAGGCTGAACATGTGCCGGTTTCCAGCACCCAGACGTCATTTTATGGGCCTTATCTTGGGTCCTTTCCACACGACACTCTTGTAGCGCGATTATTCCACTTTCAACCTCCTAGGGAATCCTGGGCCGGCCCCTCCCGAAGCTGCAAACCCCAGGATTCCCTAGGAGGTTGAAAGTGGAATAATCGTGCTATAAGAGTGTCGTGCGGAAAGGGCCTTGGTTAAGAAATCCTTTGAACATAAAGCACATGTCATTGTGATAGCACTGACACACAGCACTTTCCCCACGAATGGTGGGGCCTCACTTCACTGGAACCCCAGCACCTATTTTCAGAGACCCTCACATGGTATTTTGCGTCATGCCCTCAATGACCCTTTCGAAAGGGAAATCAGAATTGTGAGCGCTTGGGAACAGGACTTGTGTTGGATCGCAACTCCAAAAATCCCCCAGCCGTCACAGAAAAGCCTGAATCAGAAGAAAGAGGAAGTTTTACTGGCTTTGTTACTCATTCCTCTCCTTTCAGCACTGTAAAAACACTATTTAACCAGTAAAGCATTTTGGGGCACACAGAGAAAGGAAAAAGTTTGCAGCTAAACTTGCAAGTATGTCAGCTTCCCGAGGTGAACAGGAGCGTAGCCAATTTTTTTAAAAAAAAATAAAAAACAACATAAGGAATGCTGCGTCTGCAAAACCATTGCCACGGTACATTCTGAGGCCCGTTTTCACGGACACCCACAGACGAAGGCATCTACATCGCGGTTAGGGTTGCCGATTAGGGATTGTCCCTGGCCATGACGGGTCTGGGCTAAAGCCTGAGACCTGGGGAGAGCCCTTGAGGATGTTGTCTTTAGCCATCAGGCAGGCATTCAATACCAACCACATATTCTTCTGACTTGTTCAGGAAGGCAGGAGAGCGAATATTAAATCTAGCCTCCTTCTTTCTAGCCAGAAGGTGGATGCAGAGCTGAGCGGAGGGCGAGCCCTGCCAGCACAACAACCGGCACAAAAAGAGGAGTGAACTCAGTAAGTCCATAGGCTCCTCGCGCCCAGCAAGTCTTTGCAAGTTGCACCAAGAAATTAATTAGCAAGATGGTGCTCTCCTATCCAAGTCGGATATTGCCCCCCAGCCGTTTTCCTCTTGGCTGCCGCTGGGTCCCCACAAGACTGGGGAATCTGTACCCTTGTTTCCTGCTTCGAGAGGACCCACAAGAACTGGTGGCTGAGGGCCAGGCCCTGAGATACGGCGACCCTAGTTGCATTCAGTACCAGATGCTCTACTCCTTTCCTCCCAAACATCACCTGTTGTTATCGGCTGGGCGGCTGCCTTAGAAGGAAACACCAGCTGCCTTCTGGGGTAGCCAGGTGGTCATGGAAACCTGCAAAAAAGCTGAAAGATCAGCTCCAAGGTAGCAGGAAACCGCTGCCAAAGAAAACGCACACTTTCCTGGAAATATTTTGGAGACCCTCCGCGCACGCACTGCCTGAGGACGGAGGTCTGCCGGAGGGCCCTTCCTCTGTCTCCCAGAACCTGAATGGGGAAGGATGTGGGAGCAGGACCAGTGGCACCCCAGTTCTCAGGCAGCTCCCCTTAGAGGCTGGCCTGGTGCCAAAGCTGCTCTCTTTCGGCCCCGAGTCAAACCGCAGACTGCACCGTCCCCGTCCCTTCTCTACACTCTGAAAATTGTTCAGAAACTTCACGGCTGGTCCAAAATGGCACTACCGTGACATGGTTTGCCGGCCACACTTTCTTTTTGTGGATCTTGAAGCAAAAGAAGAAACAAGTTCAGTGCACTGTGACGGCCGGGAACCGTGCATCCAAGAACCACTCCATTTTGCAATCAGTTGGTATTTCTCATGCTCATGTTTCCTGAAGGGAACAAAAATACCCTCCTCTTACTTCTATAGCAAAACATCTTTTTCTAAAAAAAAGACTGCAGCAGACAGTACTTCAGCATTAATTAAAATCAATCATTCTGGTGCTCTTCCAAAGGGAGGGGGAGAAGAGCCGGTGTCTGTCGCAGCCCCTACTTGTGCCCAATCTGAGCCAGCTGCTCCAAATGTGCAGAGGGTAGATTCTCCGCCTCTCCCCAACCCAAAACCCTCTCTCCCCCTCACGTGGTCAGCGCCCTCACTCTCAACCTGAACACTTGGGGGCATTTAATTTGCCATTAATTCCATCCCGAGCCAGCCGGTTTTAAATATTCATGCAGCCGAGCAGCTCGGGCTTTGGAGGAGACAAGAGCTCTGCTGTCGTGACGGTTCAGAATCGTTCCTTCCTTCAGCTGATGGAAATATTTGTCACACATACCAACACACCCCAGCTCCCAAATCTCCTTCTCGACGGGCAAATCTGAGACAGTCAGATGAAAGAGAGACGCGGCGTTTGGGACAGTTTTTAATTACACACAAAAGGGGGGGGGGAATTAAGAGCCCACCGGGGACGATAAAACAAAAGAAAAACACAACCCAACAACAACAACCCAGTATGAAAATAACTCTGAGTCCTTTTTCATTTAAACAAGGTGGGGATATTTACAGACAAGGCAGGGAGGGGGGATTGGAGGGGTAAAACCCGCTGGTCCCTTTAAGGCACAGCATGGGGGGTAGTGTGTGAGTGAAGTGGGGCGTAAGGTTTCCCGCACCCCACCTCCTATAGTTGCAACCTTCAGACACGCGATCCGGATGAGCTGGAGGGGAAAAGTGGAATACAGCAAACCAGGGAACAAAAAGAGACAGACAGAATCCGGCCAAACTTGGATATTTATATGTATACTCTCTTTGAAAACCAGCAGATTTTAAAAAAGACAAGACGGCCGTAAGTTCCTCGGGGAGGAGCAGACACAGGGCGGGCCCTGCCATTTTTACCACCACGACCACCTACACCACGCCCCTCGTCTGGCTCCTTGCAGAAAATAAGAAGCCCTCGTGGAAAGGGTCGGGCCAGCCTCGGCTGCAGGTGGACACGGGTGGGACGGCAGGGTGCGTGGAGAAGGGAAGGGCCGGCATCTTAAATAGGAGCCCGGTGGATTCCTCCCAGCTCCAGGCTGGGGAGGTTCGGCACCGGTCGAAAGCGCACTGGGTTCAAAGCACCAACACCAGAAGGGGAGATTTAACCAGCGTCAGAGCCTGGGACTCCACACAGAGCAAGGCTGTTCCCGTTTTCCCAAGCTGCTCCTAATTCAGTTTTATTACGGTCCGTTTTGACATTTAGGAACAACCACCAGGCAAAATTTTAAAATCCTGTTAAGGCAGCAGCACAGACAAAAACTTTTCCTTGTGAGGATGAAAGCTGAAGGAAGTCTCCAGGAGGAGGAATGCTCCCCGCTCGTTAAAACCAAATTAAAAGCCTCTGTTCTCCCAAACTCTTTCTCAGGGGAGGGGAAGAATTCCTCATCCACTTTCGGAGGGATTGTTCTCTCGTGTGCCTTTGGGAGGGAGGGATACCCCCAACTGATTCCGGCCCCACAAGGGGCCCATAAATTATCGAATAAGGTTCAAAACCACCTGCGGGAGTCTTTGGGGAGGGACAAAGTCCTTCTTCCTCCCCCTCGCAGGCGCTGCCTCTGGGGCGGGGGCTCACACGTAGACGGCTGTCTTTGATATGATGGAGCCATCGTGCTGGGACTCCATGTCGTCATACTCATAGCCGTGCGGGGTGGAACCGAGCCGCAACATGGGACCCAGCTGGTCATACCGTTCCTCCTCGTCCCCCAAGCGGTGGTGGGGGGCGTAGCCGTACGGTGGGGGCCGCTGCTCCTCGCGCTCTTCCTCCTCGTCGTACTCGTCTTCCTCATCCTCATCTTCCTCCCCTCCCTTTCCCGGGGCGGCCTTGAGCGGCCGGTCAAGTTCAGCGAAGTCCCGTGTCGGCGGGGGAGCCGTGCCGTTCCCAAAGACCCGGGTTTTTGCGTCGTACGAGCCCTTGGCGGCCCGGTGGCGTCGGCGTCGGCGCAGGACGAAGACGGCGACAATGGCCCCCAGAATCAGCAGGGCCAGGATTCCCCCCACGATGGACCCCGCCAGGGCTCCGGCGCTGCCGCTCTGCCTCCTCGCCGGCTGGTCTGAGTAAAGAAAGGAAGACGGAGGAGTCACTCAGAGAAAAGAGCATCGTTTGCACAGGGCCGGTGCTGAGGAAGGGGCAGAGCGACAGGCAGGGCCGTGAGAGGGCACACCGGGGACGAGGGTCACAGGGACCCCAGTTGGGTGGGATCCTTCTCAGCAGGGGCCACAAGAGTCCCCCGGCGGTTCAACCAGAACGGGGAGATAAAGGAGGTCCAGAAATGGCCTCTTTTGTGCGGGTCTGCCCAAGCGCGACGCAGCCTAGCCGGCTCTCCTCTCCCTCAGCGTGTCACCTCCATACCCATCATCCCCCTTGGGCAGCCACAGCACCCTGTTGTTGTTACCCACAATGCTTCAGGTGGGCTGGACCTCATGGCAGTCCTGGCTCTCCCGTCCCACAGTGCACTTGGCCTGCAGGATCTTCTTCACAACAGAGGCTCGGGATGGGAGCACCCAATCCAGCCATCCGAAAACCGGATTCTGTCGGATTTTGGGATATCTGCATATACAGTTGGCCCTCCAAATGTGCAGATTCTGTATCCATGGATTCAACCAACCGCGGCTTGAAAATATCCCAATAATAAATCATCATCATTGGTCCCAAGTGAGCCTCCATAATTCCCTCATGTTCCCTACAGGAAGAAGACTGAGTTCTGCTTTTCAAAAGTCCAGATTTTTGAGGATTCTGGATTTCAGATTTTCGGCTAGGGGATACTCAACCTGTTATTGTTTGTGAATCTGGCACGGGGCTTGGAAAAGCTCCTTGGATGACAAATACCATCATCCCCCGGCACCACCATGTTCTCACCATGGGAATTCTGAGAACTGGGGTCCTGAAAAAGGGAATTTTTCCAAGCTCTGTGCCAGTGTCCTCTCCACATTGCCCCAAGAAATGGCTTTTCTCCCAAAAACTCCACATGTGTTTGAGTGTGTTCCCCTCCCACCACGCTTACCTCGCACAAAAACGACCTGTTCTGTGGCCACCTGCCCCACACGGTTGGTAGCCTGGCAGATGAACGTCGTGTTCACGGAGGCATCCACGTTCCGCACCACTAGCCGGTCGCCCTGGACTTCCACGCTCTTAGGAAGTGGCCCACTTGTCCTGGATGGGGCAACCAAGGGAGGCGCATCATTAGGCCAGGAAAAGAAGTCTCCCCATTTCCCTTGTGAAAATGCAACCAACATGCTCCGTGTGTCTTGCAAATGCTCAATCTACATGCCTATTAAATTTGTCCCTATTAAGTGTGACAGACAGCGTTCAAGCTTCTCTCTGCAACCACAACAGCAGAAAACTTGTAGTATTAGCTCCCGAACATCTCCGTGCAGATGGCGAGGACAAAACAAGAAATTCATGTTGTGCATTTGAATTTTACAATCAAAGCTCTATGTTGATTCTCTGTCTTCTCTGCTGGAAGAGCTTCCTCTTCAAAGAAGCCAAACAGGGGCTGACAAATGCCATTTGCTGTTTCAGTAACGTATCCAGCTTTACTGGAACATTTTGCCTTTGTTTGCTTCCACTCATGGGGACACCTCCGGAGCAGCAGCAGCAGCACCCCTAAATTCAACATAAGGGTGGTGACAGTAGCCTGAATACGTGGTACAGGAAAGAAAGCAGGAGGGGAAGGGAGGGAGGGAGGGAGGGAGGGAGGGAGGGAGGGAGGGAGGGAGGAAGGAAGGAAGGAAGGAAGGAAGGAAGGAAGGAAGGAAGGAAGGAAGGAAGGAAGGAAGGAAGGAAGGGGAAAGGAAAGGAAAGGAAACCTGGGAGGGAGGGAAGAAAGGAAGAGAGAGAGAGAGAAAGAGAGAGAGATGAGAGAGATGGATGAAGAAGGGGGGGAGGGAAGGAAGAGAGAAAAGGGAATATGGAAGGAAGGGGAGAGGGAGAGAGATGAATGAAGGGGGGATGGATGGATGCAGAGGAAAGAAAATCTGGGAAGAAAGAAGGGAAGAGAGAGAGAGAGAGAGACAAAGATGAGGGAAGGGAAGGGAAAGGAAAGGAAAAAAAGAAAGGGAGGCAAGCAAAGGAAATAAGGAGGAAGATAGAAAGGAAGAATCAACCAAAAAGAGAGATCTCCAGAAAAGAGGATGCTTTACCCACAGAGGAAGACAGGCACCTATCAGACAGCTACCCATGGCAATTAGACACAGAATGAACCCACTCTCCAAGAGGTCTGCCGTTTTAACATCAGAGTCTTCATTTCAACACCAGCCGCTCCTGCATTAAGCCTTTCCCGGCATCATCTGAACTCTCCCACTTCCAGATGCAGTTCCCTCTCTGTTGCCCACCTGCAAAAGAGCTGCTTCCTTTATGTACAGACTGGGTCTCTGCCCCCATGGTGCACAGATGGCCAGGACTGGACTCGTGGGCTGAGAAAACTGGGCTCTTGTGGCCACACCGTCCCGGGTGCCTGCACTGCGCCTCCGCCCTCATCCCCCTCTGCCCCACGGCTTCCAGGTCCCAAGGCAGCTTCCCTGTGCTGGGCAAGGAGGACTCGGGCGCCCTGCCCTCTGCCCGCCCGCCCCTGCCCCCAGCCAGAGTCAACCGAGAAGGAGGTTTTCTTCTTCGGTGAGCCGGCAGAACCGGCTTGGCCTCATTCCGCACTGACAAGGGATCAGCCGCTTTCCCCAGGCTGCCGGGTGGAACATGACACACAGCAGAGGGACGGCACTGTGACTCTTGCCTACAGCTGGAGAAAGTAACTTTCGCGGATACTCCCAGAATCTCAAGGGTGGTGGCCTAAAAAAGCAACTTTTCCAAACTATGGTTGGATTCAGCAGAATTGATCTCCACCACAATTTCAAGCAGTTTTGTTTGGATTTTGATTTCAATCACCTCTCCGAAGAACTCGGTTACGCTGCAGGGGGCTACCCGTGCCAAGCTGCTCTGGGCCTGTTTTTAATAGATGTATGCAATTAAAAAAAGAAATGTGGGTATATGTGCATTTAGGTTGCTTGTTGACGTACGGCAACTCTGTGAACTTCCTAGGATTTTTTTAGGCAAGGAGTCCTCAGAGATGGTTTTGCAAGTTCCTTCCTCTGAAACACAGCTTAAAGTACCTGATATTTGTTGGTGGTCTCCCATTCAAGTGCTAACCAGGGCTGACCCTGCTTAGCTTCTAAGATCAGGTGGGAACTGGTACCTTCTTGGTATTTATCTCATTTTTAAGTTCTTACAAGGGTGGAAGGAAAGCTTGAAATTTACTAATTTAGCGACAGGGGGTAAGGCAAAAAGAAGAAAACTGCTCCTTCAGATATAAGAATTCTGTCACCCCATGAAATCTTCTTTCAGTCCCCAAATTCCTCAAACACCTAAAGGCACCAGATCTCATCAGATCTTGGAAGCTACGCAGGGCCAGCCCTGGTTAGCACTTGGATGGGAGACCACCAATGAATACCAGCTGCTGTAGGATACATTTCAGTGGAAGGAAACTGCAAAATGAGCTCCAATTATCTCGGGTGCCTGAACATCATGCCGATATATTTTTCTTTTATTACATCTTGGTGGGCGGGGGGGCTCAAGGAACTGCCAGGTTGCTTCAGGGGTCCCAACGACAGGCCTCAATGCATGAGCGGCACTCTCCTCAAGCCAGTTTTAGGTTCTTATTGACAGTCCTACATGCATATTTTTGGCAAACTGGTGCACCTGGCATGCAGAGAGTCTGAATGCACGTGTGGGTTTGGGAACGAGTGAGACCAAAGAATAAACAGCTCGAGACTCACGTGCGCCAAGTGAACTGGGTGGGCGCGGGGTTCCCTTTGGCGCTGCAAGTGAGCACGGCCTCGCTGCGACTCAAATACCAGTTGTCATCATAGCCCTCGATGGTCACCTCAGGGGGATCTGGAGGGAAAAGAGCAGGAACATCAGTCAATTTATACCTCCCTTTAATTACGTCCCCGCTTTTTCGCTCAAGAAAGGGACTCTTCGGGAAAAAACAGAATAAATAGAGTAGAAGTAAAACCACAGGAATTGTTGTTATTCTTGCATTCCAGATGTTTCTGACTTAAATGACCCAAAGGCAAAGCTATCCTAAGAATTCCTGGCCAAGGAGAGGCCTGCTACTGTTTTCCTCTGAGGCTGAGAGAGTGGGACTTGCCCAAGGTCACCCAGGGGGTTTCCACGGCTGAGCAGAAATTCAAATTTTGCTCTCCCAGAGTCCTAGTCCAATGTTCAAACCGGGACACCCACATTGTCTCCCCTCAGGTCTTCTTGTCAACATTTCTCCAACAGAAATTTTTGCCGTTGCTTCCCTTCTAAGAGGCCGAGACAGCGTGACTCACTCAAAGTCACCAAGCGGGTTTGAAAGATTGAACAAAGACTCCGACACTGGCCTCCTAGAGTCCCAGGCCAACACTCAAACCACAGTATCTCATTGGCTCTCTAACTTATGGTGACATTCTCGCTGTATTTTCTTGGAAAATTTCTGAGGCTGAGAAAATGGCACGACTCGCCCGCGTCACCCAGGGGGTTCCTGTGGGTGAGTGGGGATCTGAACCCTGGTCCCCCAAAGGCCTAGTCAGACACTCAACCAACTATACGATGCTGATTACAAACAAGCGTCAAGTTTTTAAGGAAATGTCATGCTTGTAGGGTCTGGGGAGATCCAAACACGCTCCTTCCATTTGCCACAGCGGTGCTCCCACGACTCCCAAGAAAATGCCTCATTGCAAATACCTTTCGGCTTCTGGGTGACATCTCTCCCACTCCAAAGACATTCCACTTCTCCCGTCCCCAGGGACAGAAAAAGAATTTGGCATATCTGCTGGTCCTTCTTCCTGCTTCTCTCCCTGTCAAGTTGTTGCAAGGATGAAGACTCAGCCGCCCAGCCGCCTTCCTCCTCTCCGACTTGCCCCGAACCTCTGCTCTCACCACTAATGTCCAATCCACAACCTAAATCTAGGGACGCAGTAGAACCCAGGTGTCCTCCTTGCATCCCGATGCCTGCTTTTTAATCCTGCAATGTCACGCCTGATTTTAAACCAGTCCTCCCAGGCTGAAGGTGAAAAACAAATTTATCTACCTAATGAGGAGTTACAGCATCTTTTATCCAGCGTACGAAGGCCACCGTACAAAGGAAACGACCTCTCTCACACACACCCCTCTGCTCCTCTCTCATAAGAAGCTTTTTCAAGGTAACGTCTGTCTTGCTGAACTTTTCAGGTTCTTCACATCTCTACCCTGTCTAGCAGCTCTTTAAATCTGAAGCAGATATTTCTGGCCATTCCCAGACAAATCTTTGCCTGTATTTTTTTTTAAAGATTTCTTTTTCCTGAGGGGGATCTGTGGGCCACCAAACAAAGTCACACGGAGTTCACGTGGCCCACGGGCTGTAGTCTGCCCACCCTTCTTCCAGCTGCTCACTGAAGCTTGCAGCCTTTAATTAAAACGAGCCAAAGTGAAAAATAACCAAAGCCTCTTCCCTCTGTATTCTTCCCCGAATTTTTTGTATCCGCCTCCACTCCACAGCCATCCCCGACCACAGAATCAGAATCTCAGAATCTTACTAGAGTGGGAAAGGCCCATGTTAAGGGCCATCGAGTCCAACCCCATTCGGCCACGTTGGAATACACAGCTCGAGCCCTCCCGAAAGATGCCTAGCCAAATTCTTGGTCATCCTTCTCCTCCCCGCAAGGCCCGGGTCCCCAGGCCACTCACACAAGATGGAGAGCGTGACGGGGATGGATTCCGGCTGCGTCAGGGTCTTGTGCTCAATGACGCAGGTGATGCGTTGCCCGTTGGCCTCTTTGGTGGGCACCATGTGGTACTGGCTGGTGACGGTGACCGTCCCGTCCGCGTTCTTCACCTCCGAGACGCTGGCGTTGCCCCCCAGCCCCGACTGCCACGTGATGCGGGCGGGGGGCTTCCCGTTGGCAGAGGTGCAGGTGGCCACGGGTTGTTCCAGCGCGCTAACTTTCACCTCCTGGGCCTCAGCAGTGTTGGTGGGGTTGGCTGCGGGGAGGAAAAAAGAAGAGAGGCAGAGAAGTGAGTGCATGCAGAAAGGGAGCGTGTGCTTGATACGGGACTGTGCTCTTTTCGGTGGCACCACGCTTTGCATTGCAGGGAGGAAAAAGGCGTGCGCGCATTGGAATGCCCAGAAACCGGAGAGGGGAAACCAAGCTCCCCACATCTAGAAAGCTAGCACTTGAGGGAGAAAGTTACGCTGAACCCTCTCCTCATACAGCTTGAATGCCCCCCATCCAAAATGCTTGGGACCAGAGGCGTTTTGGATCTTGGAATATCTGCATATACACAATGGGACTATATACAGTCCTTTCGACGCAGGATTGCTCTTTCATGAGTTCTTCTCCTCCTACCCTCTTCCTGTAGGGAACATAAAAGAATGATGGAGGCTCACTTGGGACCACTCACTGTCTCCATAATTCCCTCATGTTGCTTACAGGAAGAAGACTGGGCCTTTTCTGCACGACACTCTTATAGCGCGATTATTCCACTTTCAACCTCCTAGGGAATCCTGGGGTTTGCAGCTTCGAGAGGGGCCAGGTTCTGCTTTTCAAAAGTTTTGGATTTTGAAGCATTTGGGATTTTCAAATAAGGGAGACACAACCTGTAGCTGGTGTTTCAGAGAGCATCCTCTCAGGTACAAGAAATACAGTATAATAATCAGGCAACCTGAAGAGCTGTGTGATTCACACCCTTGCTTTAGAATCTGCAGCCACCCTAAAGCTGCAGATTTGTGCCTGGTCCATTCTACCCCACTGAATAAATTCCCTCCTTCACAACAAGAGGAAACTAAGAGCTTAGGAAAGTTAAGAGGGATTTTGGACTAAAACTCCCAGAATCCTGCAGCCAGCTTACCCACTGGCCCAAGCTATTAAGGAGTTCTGGGAGTCATAGTACCAAAAAAAAAAAAACAACCTTATAACTTCAGTGGATTCTGGGAGTCACGGTATGGAAAAATCCTCTTTAACATTCAGGAGATCCTGGGAGTCATAACACAACCCTATTTCTCACTTTAGTGGGTTCTGGGACTCATAGTACAAGCACCCCCCCAAACTAAATTGACCGGCCCCCTCAGGCAAGTGAGATGAAGATGCCAAGAAAGAGGAATGCAGGCAGAAGGTACAACTTTTTGTGTAAGCGTGTGCACGAGCGTGAGTGCACACTTGTGAAAAGGGAGAGTGCCTTTGGCACCCGCCTCCGAGTGACAGGCACTCCATCATCACCACAACGCCAGCTCTCCCAAGGCTTTTCCCAGGTGACCACGCCAGTGGGAAAAGGGAGCCTAAATCGGGACTTGGCTCATGCTGAGTGACTCAAGCTCCCCTGCCTTTTTTTGCCTTTTTTTTTTTGGCAGTCTTTGCAATCTTTGCTCAGGTCAAAAATGTGACCCCAGTTAAAGGCTAGCAGCCTAGTGTAAACATGATTAAAACCTTGTAGTCCCTGGCTGCATTACAGGAGGGGGAAAAAATCTGCTATGGCGTATAGATGCTTGCAAGATTCCCTTGCAGAGGGAGGGGAGGGGAGACCCCCTCCTCCTTGCCCTGCCAGCTCCTCACGAGAAACCCTCCCTGCTCGGGACCACTCCGCAAGATCCCTTCCTTCTTCTGCAGCAGCAGAGGACAACCTGAGGCCCTCGGCACTCCAAGCGGTCGGAGATTCCACACAAGGAAGATGAGAGCAGACGGGAGAGAAACCCCGGAAGGGGAGGAAAGTTTTGAAGAAGTTTCCGGGGCTAGGGCCATAATCGTGACTGCGTTCCCCTAAATAAGACTGCCTGGGCCTTGAGATGTGCTGGGGAGATTTCTCATAAAGCTTACAACACATGTGCAAGAATATTTGCTTTCCCAGGACTGACACTCTGATACATGGTTGCTAATACAGTAACTTCTGGTTAACAGTCAACAGCAAATCGTGAATCACACATGCATTCGCTCAGCAGTGAAATACAAGAAATGTTGTTACAGAGACAGCTGGGAGCTCAAGCATTAACTCTGTCGATTAACATCATCATAATTCTAAGCGGGACAAGGGACAGACAAGAGGAACAACCTTTAAAGCTGACCAGAATTCAAAATGGAGGAACTTTGGTTAAGCAGATACAAAGAGACAGAGAGTTCCTTTAGCTTGGACACTTAAGTGGGCAACAGGCTCTGCGAACTGAACTGTCCAGGGCACTGAATCTCTGCCAGCCCTCAAGAGTGGACCAAGGAAAAGCTGGGAAGCATGATCTATTTCGTCTGGACTCTTTTATTGCTTACACCACCATCTTAGGAGCCATTGAAAACTAAGAAACTTCACCTCTACTGCTTCGCTTTGTAAAAGCAAAACAAAAAACAAACGCCAAGATTTTCCGCCGCCTGAATTCTCCATCCCGGCCTCCGTTCCCGCACTCCGGCAGGATACCCGTGCAGCCCTCACCTTCACTTTCTACACCAGCGGCCTCAGCACACGGCGGTCCCCGGCTCGCCCTTAACAAGAGGTCATCCGGGAAACTCTCCTCCTAATGAGACCTGGAGGTAGAAGTGGGGGCATTCCCCCACCCCCTCCGAAGTCCCTCTGCGGTCAAATTAAAAATAGAAGTGAGAGTTCTCAATGACAGGCCAGTGACCTTATTGCTGAGCCACGCAAGAGAGCACCAGTAATGTGAACACCATCTCGGTAGCCCAAAGCCCTTTCTGGCTTTTGTTTGGCTTCTTTCCTCTTCTTTTCCTTCTCCAAAACAGGATGTTAGGTAAGAACTCACTGCTGCTCTTGATTAAGCTCCCTGGTTGCAGAACCTTAGCAAGAATTGTCAATAATGAAATTCAAGGAAGGAGGACGCACCGTCCTGGAAAGCGTTTAGGCAGCCCTGTTCACGGTGGCTCCGAGGAAGCCGTTCAAAAACGCCCAGGGCCCCTCCCGCCAGAAGCAAGCCAAATGCAGGCAATTTGCATCTGCAAAAATAACTGAGAGAGCACGCCAAAGTCAGAATGTGGCTTCCAAGTTACGGCGGATGGATTTTAATGCGGCAGCAGAAACGTCAGTCGACTGGCCCGGCCAACGGACTGGGCGACTTAAGGAAAGATATCCCAGTACGGTCTCTGACAGTGGTGGGAACCCTTTAACCCTGCAGATAATTTGGACTGCAGCTCCCACAATCCTTTGCCGCTCACCACGATGGGGGGTGTTGATAGGACCTGTAGGTGGAAAAGTCTAAAGGCCAAAGATTCCCCTCACCCTGTTTTATATTGTTATCCCTTGTGAAACTGAAAATCCCAGAATTCTATAGGATGTTGCCATGGTAGCTAAAGTAGTATCACGGCGTTATAATTTTGTAGTATAAAAGGGACCCTGGGACTCAGCCGCCATGTTTGGTAAAGATCTCCCTGTCGCTACTCTTAATCATTCATTTAACACATTGGATAATAATGATGCGAGCTGAGATTCACATCACAATCTGTAGCTACATTGCTGAAATGCAACAAAAACCTGTTAATGAATTGTGTATCCGGGCACTGACAACATACTTCCTGGAGACCTAGTTTTCATTCCTCACTCGGCCGTGGACACCCACTGAGTGACCTGGGGCATATCACACTCTCTCAGCCCCAGAAAACCCCATGATAAGTTTGCCTTCGGGCCTCCATAAGTTGGAAGTGACCGGAAGGCACACAACAAGAAGAAAGGAAGAAGGAAAAAACTAAACATAAACAATATACCTGCATAACTAAAACTAAAATTACGCCAAATGAAATTAAATGGCCCCACCACATCCATGGTTTCACTTTTGCGGATTTGATTATTCACAGATTGTTTGCCCTCACCTCTGTTGCTTATGGTTTACGTACAGTTATTTGCAGTTTTTCCACTTTCAGAGGGTCTTGGATCCCCAAACCCCATAAATGTGAAAGGACAACTGTCAACTCAAACCGAGACGCAATACTAAAACACGTTGCTAAAACACTCATCTATGACCATAAACACAACCTGTCTATGCTAACTAGCTAAAATGCAAAATAACTCTATTCCCTGCCCCCACAAACTGTAATGAAAAAGAAAAAAATGATTAATGGAAAATGCCTTACTCTAGCATGACAGATTGACTAAATTCAACTTACAGGAATTACTAATAATCCTAACCACAGATTGTTAGTCATGTGCTTTCTTATAGCTCAAAAAATATATAAACATTTTCCAGTCTTTCAGAAAATCTTCGGTTGGTTTATCTTCTTAACTTGGACAGCAGCCTCCAGCTGAATCTGGACATGGTAAAACTACTCGATGCCATTTTGAGTGCATGGAAAGCCATTCTCTACATGTGAGACCCAGCATGGCATAGCGTTTTGAGCACTGGACTACAACTTTAGAGGCCAGAGTTCGAATTCCTTCTCAGCCATCGATCTTGACAAGTCACACACTCTCAGCCCTCAGATGAAGACCCCCTCTGAAAAAATCTCGGTTGCCTTAGGGTCACTATAAGTTGGAAATGACTTGAAGGCACGCAAGAGTAACATTTATGAAGTGGTCAAGTTCCAAGCGGGATGCCAGCCAATAATAATCGTTCTTACCTAAAATGATGAGCTGGGTGGCACCGTCCTCATTGCCCAAAGGGTAGGTGGCAAACTCGCAGATGTAGGTGCCCTCATCCGTCATGCGCAAGGGGTTGATGACCAGCGTGGCGTCGGCCAGGGACGGCGTGCGGAACCGGATGTGCGTCCCGTCCCTGTCCAGTGGGTAGCTGGGCCCGAGCTCTGGGTGGTAGACAGCCACGTTCTGCTTCCGGCCCCCGGACTCTTTCCCCCAGGTGACCTGGCTGACTTTGATGTCGGCGCTTTGCATCTCAAAGTTGCAGGGAAGGATGACCTCCTTCCCCAGGTAGCCCGTGACCTCATCGCGAACCTTCACCCTCTGGGCCGGCAGCACTGTGGAAGGAGGAGAAGGAGGACAAGTTGGGAAAACGGTCCCTTTCTGGTTTCTACGCACATGTGCAAATTCCCCCTTGCCTGGTTATCTCTAGCTGGGTCTTGCTTTTTTGGACTGCCATCCAAAACCTAACTTTTCCAACACACAAATGTTGGCAAATTGGTCTCTCTGTGATGTTCAGGCAGATGTGCAAATATTCCTCTGTTAGCTCTAGACAGAGCTGGCTTTTTTGGGCTGCAATTCCCAGAATCCTCCAGCTAGCAAGCTGGCTGGGGCATTCCAGGAATTGCAGAGCAGAAATGTAACTTCTCCAGGCTTTGCCTCTTGCAGGTACGAAGCACCACAAGGCAACCCACAGGAATTTACCTTTCAATGGTCAACCCTTTCAAATCCCTCTATGTCATCTTGGCCCGCTAAGGACGGCTTTAAGGAAGGGAAGGCATGGATGCTCTTTACTATTACAGATCAGGGATAGGAATCGTGCAGCCCCTCAGATACTGCTGCACTACAGCCGCCAGCATCTCTGGCTCGCGTAGCCAATGGTGAGAGATGATGCCACACTGGGACAGTGGGAGAGCTCACAAGTCTGCTTGGTCTGCATACTTTATAAAGAACGTGCAGTCCAGCTTTTCAGAAGCCTGGCGCAGAATTGCCGTGTGTTTTTGCACGGAGTGAGAGACCGCCCTCTCTTCCCACCAGGCATTGCTGTCATCTCGATGCCACAACACAGACCTCAACAGAAGGTGCCCCAGTTTAGCCACGCTCTTGTGCCATCTGAAGGGCCCCAGAATACCTTCTGCTGCTCCTTCCCCCATCCCAAAGTTTTCAGGCGGATTTCCTTGGGCTCTAAAACATTTGTTCATCTCAAGGAGAAAGACAGGGGCTCCCCCAAGAAATCAACTTAGATCCTTCTTAGTACTTTTTTTTTTTTTGGTACCATATTCTCTGGCTGTACGTGGCACAGCAGCCAAACACGCGGCACCTTCCAGAATGGCATTTTCAACCTCACACGGAATCCTGGGGTTTGCAGTTTAGAATTCCCAGCCAGAGAGCTCTTTGGCCTCAGGAAACTACAAACCCTAGAATTCCACAGGAGATTGAAAGTGGAACAATAGCACTGTAACAGTGTAGTACGGAAAGGCCCTAAGTCCCAGAGGTCGAATAAGCTTTTAAAACCAGTTTTTGAAAAGTTTCTCATAGCAGCAAAAAAAAAGGCTAAAATTGTTCCTTGTTTGCTCTGAGAAGAAACTTAGTGACCCCTGCTCTTCCTCCTTGCCCTGAGGACAGCAGAAGAACATCCAGGCCTTGAGATTCTAGGCAAGACTCCGAGATTTAGCAACCCCAGGGAGGGGACCAGCTAACCTCGATCTATTTTCCACGAATCTGGTTAAAATGCCTCGTTCCTCCCCTCCCCACCGAAGCGGGTACCGCCGAATCACCGGCTGTCAGGTTCAGGTTAGCGGGAGGCTTTTGGAAGTCCCCGGCTGCAGGGAAACGGCGCTTCGGCAACCGCCGGCTCGACAGATGAAGGATCTTTTCCGACAGGCAGGCCATGAATAAGTAAAAGGAGGAGAGTGTGCAGTTTGCAAAGTACTGCCACACTCTGCCCCTGGAGGATAAGGCACATTCAGAGGACTTCTGCGGACCGAGGGAGCCGGCGACACACACAAAATGTGTCCCCTCTCCGGTACGCACACAGATAGACACCGGGGACTCTTAGCGCCAGCTTTTGGGCTCCCTGGGTTACAATAGCAAATTAGGCCGTGCTCCATTTAACGCACACCCCTGCGCCCATTTTGTTCACTGCGCTCCGCGGCTAAACGGTGAAAATGGATGCTTCCCTCAGGAACTCCAAAGCAGTTGAGGCACGGGGGGGGGGGGGGACAGCCAAACTTGTGCTCTCCTAAAGTTGCGACGTCTTCAGCTCTAGACTGCTCCTTCTTGTGAGGAACTGTGATGGGTCTTTTCTCCAGGATGGCCCTGTGGTCCCAAGCTTGGGGGAGGGTCCGATCGCTCCCCTTTCCCTTCTGCCCTTAGGAGCCCTCCCTGGATCTGGCATGTGGTCCTCAAGGTGACCACGACACCGGACGAGGGGATGTGTTTATAGGCATCCCCTGCCTATTTGTAAGATTAGGGAGCAGAGCACTGTTACCGACTGGAAATCGTTGAAATGTAGAACCCAGGAATGTTTTGCTTTTTTTACAAGGATAAATTGAAAGAAAAAGCAGATTGTGGATGCAGAAGATTGTGGAAACATGGCGAAATAGGTCAGAAAAGCAGCCCATGTGCTGAACGTGTGTGGGTTCTGGTAATAACTGAAAAGGGTTGCAAGGGCAGATGGTCAAAAAGGGGGCTCTTGAAAAGGGGTGGATGCCCATATTGGTTGGTTCAATGTAGTAATAAGTGGCCAAACTCTCTTTATCAACTCTTTCATTTATGTTTCGTTTATGCAGAGTGGTAGAAAATAAAACCAGAAAAGGTTTACCGTTGGCCCTTCGCATTTGCAGAGTTAACTTTCACGGATATGATTCAAGGCTGCAGCAATAGGAGCAAAGTGTCTAGATCAAGGAAAGTAATAGTACCACTCTATTCTGCTTTGGCCAGACCCCACCTGGAATAATCCTGTGTCCAGTTCTGGGCACCAGAGCTCAGGAAGGGCATTGACAAGCTGGAGCGTGTCCAGAGGAGGGCAACCAAGAGGGCAGAAGGCCTGGAAACCATGAAGCCCTCTGAGGAGCGGCTGAGGGAGCTGGGGGTGTTTAGCCTGGAGAAGAGAAGGTGAAGAGGTGATATCATAGCCATGTTTAGATCTTTGAAGGGATGTCATATTGAAGATGGAGCAAGCTTGTTTTCTGCTGCTCCAGAGACTAGAACATCATGAAGCAATGGATTCAAACTACAGGAAAGGAGATTCCACCAAAACTTTAGGAAGAGCTTCCTGCAGTTAAGAGCAGTTTCACAGTGGAATACGTTACTGCACGGGAGTGCAGTGAAGCCTCCCTTCTTTGGAGGCATTTAAACAGAGCCTGGATGGCCATCTGTCCAAGGGAGGGCTTGCATGGGGTCTTCCTGCCTGGCAGAAGGGGGCTGGACTGGATGGCCCCTGGGGGTCTCTTCCAGCTCTATGATTACTTGTGAGTTTCTCCAACCCCTGCCCCTCCACCTCAGGTGCTTCTTTTCCAGGAGAACCTTCCTTCTCAGCCTCTCCAACCAGGCTGCGCAGACCTTCAATACCTGCCGTTGGCCCTCCTTCTCTTCCTCCTCCACCAGCTGCCACCTGGCCAGCTAAAGACACCCCACAGCCTGACTTCCCAGCACCACGAACCCTCTCCTTACGCCCCCCTAACATCCAAAGGAGGAAATGGGCAAGAGAGAGGAAGCATAGGGCAGCCATGCCGAGCCACCCCTTTTCCCCGTTCTAGTTTGGACCCCCGGGGCCCACACTGCCCAGCACGCGTCGGCCCCGTTCCCACGTACACGCATCCCGTTTTGATATTTTTGTCCATTTTTCCTAGGACGCCGAGTCCCTAACTCTAGTGAATGTGGGGGGCTGACCGTATTATATAATGAGGAAGTTAAACACATGAAGAGCCCAAGTGCTATAGAGAGGTCTGAGTGTGAGAGTAGGAATTCAGGGGACCAGAGCTCAAGTCCCCACTCGGCCAGGGAAACCCACCAGACCGCCTTGCGTGAAGTCACACCCTCTCGGCAGCCCCAGAGGAAGGCAGCGGTCAACTCCCACAATCCTCCACCCGACACGCGTACGCTCTCTCCCGGGCACACCCGTCTCCCAGTATCCCTCGGCAACTCTCGCAAAAGCCTGCAGAACTGGCCGACCCTGAATTATTCATCACCGGCACTCCGTCGGCTCAGGCCGGGGAGGCAAGGCCCGGGCAGGCGGCATTCATATTAATAATAGAAGTACTTAGTATTTACATTGCTCAAAGCACTTCACATATATTATTATCGCTGTAATCCTCGCAATAAGCCAGTAGATAATGCTGACCTATCATCCCCACATTGCAGTGAGGATGGGGTGGTGATGGAGGTGGGATGGGGAAGCAAGACTTAAAAGGCAGGAGGTCTCCTCAAGTTCACAGCCAAGCCCAACCAAATACAGACAGATCTTTTTTTAAACAGAGGACTCCCGGCTCACTACAGTTATGCTCCGCTAATGCTGCATAGCTTAGCTTAGGTGTGCGCCACACATTATGTTTATGAACAGATTTATCAGGCATGCTTTTTGCTTCCCAATAATATGCCAGCAGGATTAAGGAGTATGTAATTCAAGAGTTTAAAAAGCCGTGCCTTCTTTGAAAATACCCAGTTCTGCACGCTTTCTGTTGGGACCCTGAGATGCTCAGTAGCAGATGTGCGTTCCTTCCCTCTCCTGCTCACAAAAGGAAAAAAAAAAGACATAAACATAAGCAATTCAGGAGCTATTTCTGAGTGCGCGTGTGTGTGTTGTGTCTAGTGTGTCTTCAGCCGACCCACAGCAGTGAGGAACATGCCGTGTTCAAACGCAGCAATGAGCCAGGATTATCTGGAGCTGTTGATTTTCTCCTGCTCCTTCAAATCAACTCCAACTTCTGGCAATCCTCTCCTAGAGTCCGACAGCGAGGAAAGCTGGCAGAAAGAGAATTGGTTCTTTTCAAAGATGGTGCTGGAGGAGAGTTCTCCAGATAGAATTATAGAATCATAGAGTTGGAAGAGACCCTAGGGGGGCCATCCAGTCCAACCCCCTGCCACGCAGAAACCCACATTAAAGCCTCCGTTTGATAGATGGCCATCTGGACTCTGCTTAAAAGTCTCCAAAGAAGGAAGAAACTCCACCGCACTCCATGGAGGCAGGAGCAGATTCCACCGTCAGACAGTTCTGACCGTCAAGAAGTTCTTCCTGAGGTTGAGGTGGCATCTCCTTTCCTGTAGCTTGAATCCACTGCTCCTTGTCCTAGTCTCTGGAGTAATGGAAAACAAGCCCATTCCCTCTTCAATATGACATCCCTCCAAATATTTAAACATGACTATCATGTCCCCTCTCAACCTTCTCTTCTGCAGACTAAACATCCCCAGCTCCCTAAGCCACTCCTCATAGGGCTTCATGGCTTCCAGACCCTCCACCATTTTGGTCGCCCTCCTCTGGACGCGCTCCAGCTTGTCCATATCCTTCTTGAATTGAGGTGCCCAGAACTGGACACAGCATTATTCCAGATGGTTAAGAATTCAAATGAATGGACCCAGAGGAACTTAAGCCTGAACTCTCACTAGACACCAAAATGAAGCTAGCATACTTCAGAAGAATTATAAGATGACACGACCTGTTAAAAAATGCAGCAATGCTCAATAAAGTGGGAGGCAGTAGGGAAAGAGGGAGAACAGATGCTATACATAGAGAGACTCATTTGAGGAAACTGTGGCTGTCCTGAGTCAGCAAGACCTGGGCTGGGCGCTGGATGACAGGCTGGCTTGGAGATCTCTCATCTTAGGGCTGCCGTAAGTCAAAGTTGATTTGATGCTAGGCAGCAAGAATGGTAGTCTTAGCAAAAATGCTTCAAGAGGAGGCTGAGTGGAACTCACTGATGGTCACCCAGTGGTTTTACAGGGCTGAGTAGGAAACTGAACTCAGATCCCCCAGAGTCCTGCCACAGTTCCTCACCCCTTCAATATCTTCTTGTTGTTGTGTGCCTTCACGTTGTTTCCAACTTGTGGCAACCCTAAGGCGAACCCATCATAGGGTTTTCTGGGGCTGAGAGTATGTGATGTGCCCACTGGGTTTCCATGGCTCAAACCACAACGCATAATGCCTCTCTCAATACCTGTTAATTGCAGATAAAATTTGGCTTTCCTCCTTGCAGCTCCTGCCTTTGCACGGAGAGCTCCAGCCGCCTCTTCTGAGTCCCGGCCTGCAGCGGAGCTGGCCTCATGGGGAACCTGGTTCTACATCTTGTACGACAACTTTCCAGGCGTGTTCAGGTACGCGGCAGCATTAGCCCAGACAAGCAAAGAAAAAGAAAATACACCTCCAGTTCTCTGAACGTCAGGGGCAAGCAACACGGAAAGTTTGCGTTCAACCCACAGGCAAGATGTTGGAGCGGCAAGGGTGGAAGGAAAGAGAGATGTTAAAGTACAGAAACATTGGAGCTAATCAACTCTTCACACTTCACAGCCCAGTAGAGGCAGGTAGGGAAGTCCTGCCACGCTGCTATCAAACCCACAATTGTTTTATTTCTTAAGAGGCGGGTTCGGTACAGCCCAGCAGTCCCAGTTTCTTTCACAAGTCTCTACCCTGGGCAGACACAAATGCTATATTGCTTATTCTGTAATAAGCACTCTCGCTCGCTCGCTCGCTCTCTGGTTAGGATTTTAAGCTCCATTTTGCCAGGAGAATTTGGGGCAGGGTAAAGCTCCTGTTGACAAAAGCCGCCAACACAGCAGATTTGCCCGAGTCCGTCTGACATTATCAAGCGGGCACCAAAGACTTTGGAACAATGGGTTGCATTATAGAGCTTTGTTACAAAGCAGCCGGTAGCGAAGTGGGAGAGGGGACATTTCCCAGCCCCTGGGTTCGGGGGGGGAGGAGTGGGGGGGGGACAGAAAGTGGCTGAAGTTTAGCAGGAAAAACCCTGGTGGTAGTTAACAGGACTTTCGGGGGTGCAGCCATTAAAGGGGGACAAAATGAAGTCACTGCCCCCGAAATAAGAATTCAAATCTCCAAAGGAATTTTCTTTCAGTCCCCAAATTTCACAGCCTCCAACATTTTGCAACATTCCTTCCTCTGAAATAGAGCCTCCAGTCACTGGGTTTACCATTCAAGATAAAGCTGTTAACATCAAACATTCCTCTTTAGCAAGAAATCTCAGGACTGGGGATGATTCTCAACTGGCAACACTCATCTTCTCCCATTTGTAGACTGCGGTTTGGGCTGCACCGCCTTATGCAGGAATAGTCTATCTGGCCCCGGTGTTGTCCATCTCTGACTGGCAGCCATTATCTACACTGACCAGGCGTGACTTTCTTTCACCCTCCCTAGAGACCTCGGGGACCAAACCTAGCACCTTCTGCCTGCAAAGCAGGTCTTCCATCACTCTCCTGTGCCGCCGAGATGAGCATCCCCGCGGACAGGCCCGGCACAATGCGCACAACCTCTTCCCATGTGTCGCAGCCGCACGTTGCAGGCACTCTGGGATTCTGCGGCAGTTGACACTTCTTGCCATAACAGGCAGAGCCGCTCTGATGTCTCAAGGGAAGAAAAGACAGGAGAAAGCAAAGGCCGCAGAAAGGACGCAGCAGGGACCCTAGGAAATCAGGGAAAGCTCACAGGAAGAAGGAGAAAGCAGGGGTTGGGTGGAGGGCTGGCAACCAACTTCCAGGAACAACTGGCTTTCTCTTGGCCTAGCTTGCTGCTAAAAACGGATCTGTCTTGGGGCTTTGCAAAGCTATGTTTCGGGCTACAACAAGAAGTGCGCTGTAGCCAGGTCTCCCAGGGTCACACACAGTGACTGGGAGTGAAGTAAGAAGCTAACTAAGTAGATACACAGGGCCCTTTGGAGAATCATTGCAAATTGCAGCAACCAACCAATTAAGCATTGCAAAACTGCAGCAAGCTGGTGCCCTCCGACTGATCTGCATGGTGCTCTTTCCTCTCGCCTGGTGCCAAACCCCTGCCCTGCCCCAAGAGATAACCCATTAAAAGCAGAAAAGGTCAGGCCCTGAGATTTGGCAATCCTGACTGTAACAAGAGAGGAAATTCACTTTGCTCCAACAGCAGTGGGTTGTCATGAGCCATCACTATTGATTCCAAAGTATTACAAACTGGCTCGATCTCAAGTGGGGCAAGAGCCATTAGCCTTACAAAAGACCTGTTCACATCAGAGATGAAAACTGGTAGGATAGCTCAACCGCTGAACTGATCAACACAGCCCCATGGTGGCTGGGAGACTCCGTAAATTGTAACCAAGGTTATTTCCGCCCTATGCTGTTATAGTGCCGTTATTCTACTTTCAACATGCTGTGGATTTCTGGGATTTGTAGTTTACAAAGAGCTCTCTGGCTGAGAATTCTAAAGGCTTGTCTCTAAACTGCAAACCCCAGGATTCCATAGGATGTTGAAAGTGGAATAACAGCATCGTAACACTGTAGTGTGGAGATGGCCTGAGAAAGTTATTTTTTGCAAGCTTGGGCCCATTGTGAACCTCTTATTCCAACACTACAAACAGCATGTATCTTTGGGCCACCACATGTGATGCTCCTCATGGGGATGAGCTGGGAAAAGATAGGGAGGGGGAGGACAAAAGTTACTTTAGGAATCAGTTACACATTTCTAATAAGCTCCATGTGGAGGAGACTGCCAAGTCCAGTTTAATTTTGGGTCTGTGGTGAGTAAGGAAAGGGGAAGCAAGACAGACGTGCTGAAGACCTCATACAAATGGCAGAAGCTGTGACAAAGCAGAAGATAGGATGTGGCATCTCAACAAGGCGACGCCCCAGTTCTGGAAGTTCCTTTTTCCTGCACGTTTGCAGGGAGGATGAGAGAACAAGAGAGATACCGGAAAACAGTCCATCAGCACCCGATGTGCTGAACGCAGGGTTTGAAAACACCTGCACCAGAGAACAGATTAGCTCAGAGGTTAATTTGCCCCGGTTCCCAAGACTCTGTGACCTCTTTTTGCCCACTCAAACTTTTCAAAAAAACACACCTCTATTGTTCCTCTCTTCTCTTGCCCTGAAACAGCTGGTTTCCTGTTTGTCTTGGAGGACGTGTTTCAAAGCAAAGAAAAAGACACAGAATGGTGTTACAAAGAAGAAGAAACTTCTCCTTTTTGAAAAAGAGAGAGGGGAGAGAGCCCAGACACATCAAATACAGGCCATCTGCTGCAGCGCCAGACCCATTTTTGGACAGCTGAAACCTCACGAAATTTGCGGGGCTGCCACAAGTCGACAGGCAACTTAAAGGCACACGCACACGTAACCTGAAAGATGGAGACAAAGGCCATTTCCACACTACGCTCTTATACCGTGATTATTCCACTTTCGACCTCCTATGGAATCCTGGGGTTTGCAGTTGAGGGAGGGGCCTCAAAGGCCATCCTCAAAGGCCCCTCCCTAAATGGCAAACCCCAGGATTCCATAGGAGGTTGAAAGTGGAATCATCGTGCTATAAGAATGTAGTGCAGAAATGGCTGAAGAAACAGAGGTGTGAATCCTGTGCTTGTGTCCCCCTCCCACCAGTCATCTTTCCTGGGGTCACAAACTCTGGCAGAAAGAGGGTGGGAGCCTGATCCACCACCCTGCAAAAGCGCCACATTGATTTTTCAGGCTTATCACAATTTTTGTTCACTTTACACAGCCACACCTCTCGGCCCAGCCAAGGCGGATGAGCATAAAAGTTTCACACCAAAAGTGAGCAAATGTAATCTTTTCCTCGAGAAATGATGGCAAAGTGAGCTCAGAACAACTTCCTTGTAAGAAAACAGGAGAAAGAAGAAATCAAGCTACAGGCCTCGCAAAGTGTCGATGCAGTAGGAGACGGAGCCAGCTTGTTTTCGGCTACCCCAGAGACCTTAACGTGAACCAGTGGATTCAAGTTACAAGAAAAGAAATTCCACCTCAACATTAGGAAGAAGTTATTTTCTGTAAAAGGAGTTTGGCTGTGGAATGTGCTGCTGCCTGGGAGTGTGGTGGAATTTCCTTCTTTGGAGGTTTTTAAACAGAGGCTGGATGGCCACAAAATGTTTTTTAAAAAGGAATGTTTTGATTATGGCCATTTCCGCACTAGCCTGTTATAGCACGATGATTCCACACTCCACATCCTCTGGAATCCTGCGGCTTGCAGTTTCGGGAGGGGCCTCCCGGCCCCTCCCGAAACTGCAAACCCCAGGATTCCAGAGGATGTGGAATGTGGAATCATCGCGCTATAACAGGCTAGTGCGGAAATGGCCTATGTCTTCCTGCATGGCAGAATGGGGCTGGACTCCGTGGCCCTTTCGGTTTCTTCCAACTCTACAACTGTTCTACCCATTTGCGTGCGTATTTCACTTGAGAAACATCAAGGGCCTGTTTGCATGCGTGAACGGGCCATTCTATGGCAGCAAACAGAACGTCCTTGCAAAGGCATGGTTTGCACAGCTTGCGACAAATAGTCAAGTATTCAGAAATCAAGTCATGTCAGTTTATAATTCCGTGTGTGTCCCCAAGTTTGTCCAGTCCCATTACTTCACCCCATTCACCAACAAAAACAGGGGCTGTTCTGTTTTGATAGGTCGGCAGTCAAGTTCCCAAGATGATGTAAATTCCCAGCCAGCTGTGCTGGAATCCTCTATCGCGGTCTACGTTATGTAACTATGAATACTTAGCTAAGTAGCAGAGGCGCTAAGAAAACTCTTTGGTGACTTGCAAAGATGTGGAACAAAAATCCAGCACATTTTTGCACCTGTTTCACAGATTCCCCTAAACTGTATTTCTTGGATGTTTGGGGGTACTGATTACAAGAACTCTGAACAATGTGGTGTCTTATTGGCTTTACCTTGTTAACAGATTTATTTTAACTACTTTTAGTTCTGTGCGTTTTGACTAAAAGTGATGGCATTTTATAAAATTTTGCTCTTCTTTGTCCTGATTTTAATTTTCAGTAGTCCCAGTTTTGGAGAAGAGGCTGTACGTAAAAATTAATCATGATAATAATGGCAATGAAGGCAAAAGCATTTCAAAGACCCCCCAAAAATGCCATACAGTGGCACAATGGGCACAAAGCTTTCCGAGTCAAATAAAGACTCTGCTTCGAGTCTTGGAGTGAGTGTGCAAGACGGACCACCAGCCCAGCAGCAGATGGCCAGCGATGCCGCAGGAAACTCCTGGGCATCTGTTCCGGGGCCTGTCCCCAGCTGTGCGGCTGGGAGCGCGCAGGTTTCTGCCCCAACCTGGCCTCTTGACAGTTCCAGAGTTAAAGGAAGAGAATATAAATCGCGGAGTCGCAGAAACATAGAGTTGGAAGGGCTACTCAGTCCAGCCCCATTCAGCCATGCAGGAAGATACCACCAAAGCATTCCCAACAGAAGGCCATCCGGCCTCTCTTTAAAAAGAAAGAGATTCCACCACACACCATTAAGGCACAGCTCTTACCATCAGGAAGTTCTTCCTAAGGTTTAGGTAGAATCTTTTTTCCTGCAGTTTGAAGCCATTGCTCCGTGTCCTAGTCTCCAGAGCAGCAGAAAACAGGCTTGTTCCATCCTCCACATGACATGCCTTCAAATATTTAAACACGGCTATCAGGTTGCCTCTCAACCTTCTCTTCTCCAGGCTAAACCTCCCAAGCTCCCTAAACTGCTCCTCATGTTCTTGCTCACAGGTGAGAGAAAGAGGAAGGCTGAATTGCTAAAGAGAGAGAGTGAGGAAGACTGGCATGCTAGGGTGGAAGGAGAGAAGGGACACAGAACGGCCTTGTTTAGAGGTGCCTCCAACGGGCCCTTTTGCACGACACAGTTATTACGACCATATTTCAACCGCCACGGCTGCTTCCTGTGGGATTCGTAGTCTAGGGAGACACAAGCAAGAGGATGCTGCCATTGCAGTTAAAGTGGAAGCCCAGTGCCATAGCTGTGTAAAGTAAAAAGGCCTTGTGAACAGCCAGAATAAATATGTCTCCAGTTTTTTTTCCAGTAAGGCATAAGGGAACACAAGGACAGCTGATTTGAGCAAGGAGAGAGAAAGATACAGAATAGCCAGTAACCATGCTCAGAGGGCATTAATAAGGGGGAGAAATGTTGCAAATGGAGGAATTTCACACTGCGGACTCTCCTTAGACCTCCCTTGCACTCCTCATGTATTGATCCCTTATTCTCGGTTCCCCGGCATCCTTCACACACGTCTAGTTTTTCACTCGGGTTCTTGCAGAGAGTGCTTCGCTCCCCTCTGCATGCTCAATGTTCCCAAGGCCTTTTGGATTAATGAGATGGTTGTGTAATTGTGTGTGTGTGTGTCAGTTCCTCTCCAACCCAAGCTGCCTTTAGGACAGTGGGAGTATGACAGTCACTGAAGTTCGTAGATGCTGGGGTGGAGAGGGGAGAGAGTAGAAAGAATTGATGGAACCAGCATGCCAGGGATTTGCAAAATGGCTCCTCCCAAAGTTGGAAGGAAGTCTTTTGGAAAGGTGGGTGGCCACTGCCACCTCTACCTTGGTATCTCCCATTACTAATCAAGCCAACAGACGCTGCTATGGTAATAACGAGATTATCCGAAACACACTCGCACACCCTTCCGCATTTCATGGGTGAAAACTGGAACAGGTGTGGACGGCCAAAGAACATCTGCCTGCGGTCAAGATGGCAACAGATATCCACGAGGAAGAACACAGAAGCCAGGAGAGGCTGCGGCAGTTTGCTTTTGCCCGAGCCTGTTGGGAAGGGCAAGGCTGCCCTCCCCTTTCATCTCCCCTCAATGAGTGACTGGCATGCAAATTAGACTCGGTTTGCAACAGCCGAGTATGCTAAATACAAAGGGGGAAAGTGGGAAGGAGGAGAGGGAAACCAGGACATTTTACAAGCAGCTGGGAAAGTGGGACAACACAGGATTAATCATGAGTGCCCTTGCCAAATTGGGACATTTGGAAGGTATGCATTTGTTTTTTGGCAGTGCCATGCTATTCAGGTAAAATACAGGTGCCCTGGGTCTCTTCCACATTACCCAGTCATAACACTTTGATCCCAGTATTAACTGGCATGGCTGTATTGGGGGAACTCCTGAGATTTGCAGATAATCCACAATTCCAGAGACTCCTGGCTTATTGCTCTTGAGCAACAACAGCAAAAATACCAATTTTTTTCATCCAAAAAAATAGAGGCGGAGGGAGTGCTGAGATTTGGGCATCCCCAAGAGGGTCACACAATTCCCCTTCTTGATCTAATTATATGTGTTCCTTTTTGTCATCTCCATTTCATTACACTTTGTGGCTCTAAACTTCCATATATATTATATATCCAGGACTCTATGTGGCTGAAAACATAGTTGCAATGCTGCCCCGGTCAATGCAGGTAAGTAAATAAATAAGGAACCAAAAACAACAACACTGTTCATCTCTTTAAGTGTGTGGGGTATAAATTTCCGTAGCTATGTTTGGGTTTTGTAATTTGTTTTTAACAGAGCGAGGCTGGCGGCAGCAGACGTTTTTAAGAGACCCTTCAATTAAAACCTACGCGTCCCGCGCCTGAAGAGAGCCAGGACGTGAAAATAAAATATTGGACCGACAAGCTGGAGCTTAGTCACCATTTCTCCCTTGCTGGCCGCTCTCTGTCTCATCCGTCCGCAGCCTCCTGCCCAGCCAAGCAAGCTAAGCAGGAGGGAAGGAAAGAGAGAAGAACGACAAGAGAGGAAGGGAAAAGGACCCGGCAGCCGAGAGGCCACACGCACGGCCTACAACCACCTAACCACACCAGAATTGCCAGAGAAAAACACTGGTGTGTTCAACCAAAACCGTGCCTCCATTTTGGGACACCTGGAGTTCAGATTTTCCACATCACCCCCCGAAAAGCCTCCACTTGTCCCGATCTGGCAGGGTTTCACTTGGCAAAATTCCTTCAGAAGTCCATCACGGAAGCAACACCACGACACCAACCCTGTTGGACCACGGCTATGTCATGGAGCACAAAAGCGGCTGCTGAAACCACAGGGGAGATGGATTTGGATGGAAGGTACACCAAAGTGACGTCTAGTCCAACCCCATTCTGCCCTGCAGGAACCCGTAACCAGAGCACTCCTTGAGAGACGGCCATCCAACTTTTGTTTACAGACCTTAAAGAAGGAGCATCCACCACCATCTAAGGCAAGGTATCCCACTGTCACTACAGTTCCTACAACCAAGTTCTTTCTAATATTCAGGTGGAATCCCTTTTCTTGTCATTGGAATCCACTGCTCCCTGTTCTAGTCTCTGGAGCAGCAGAAAACAAGCTGGCTCCTTCTTCTACACGGCTTCCCTTCAGATACTTAAAGATGGCTCCCACGTCACCTCCCTCTCTTCAGTGGTTCTGAGCAACGCCCGAACAAAGAGAAAATGTTCATGTGCCATGGCCTCCTGCCTAAAATCATTCATCCTGACCCTAGAAATCCCCCAAAGGATCCAGTATCTCACCCAGCTTCCCTCCCCACGTGCCTTTGTGGAGCCGGTTTAGAAGTCCTCTAATCAAATGCGGGACGGCAGATGATACGGACCACGTCTTTTCCCCCGATGGGGCAGATCTCGTGTGTCCTTACTCTGAGGATCGTTTTAAAAATAGACCATAATTATGTTCCTCTGCATTTCCAGTATAAAGCCAGAGAAAGAAAAGCTCCAGGCAGGTTTTTTTGCCAGACAATTCCACTCTGAAAGAAAGATTTCGCGAAAGAAACCGACAAGCCACAGTTTGGCTTTTTATAGAAATAGTCACAGAGCAACAAAACCCTTCCCTGCTCCCGGCCTGGCAGCTCCCACATTCTGAAGGGTCCGTATTCTTCTTTCATTTTTTTCTTGCATTCTTTTTGGTTGCATCCCCCCCTCCCTTTTTGTTTCAAGTTGCCCACCCTACCCTAGGACAATTATCCCAGGGAGCCAAGCGTGCAGGCCGCTGCCCCTAATGGGAAGCGACATTCCCGGCCGTCGCCCCGCTCTGCAGTCAGGGCGATTCGGAGAGCGTGAATGAAGCTCCCCTTAATTTAATAAGAACACAGACCAAGCATGAGGCAGGAGCATTAAAAATTCAGAGTCTCTTTTTTCTCTTTTCCAAAGAAAAACACGGGGAGATTTATTAAGCACGGGAGTTACAAAGAAGGACGATGTGGAAACAAATCGCCCTCCCAAATGTGGGCCGTCTGAAGATTACACTATTTACAAGTTCCTATAAAAGGGATAAGATTGCATCTTAAGTCACAGAGGCTTTGAGGCAGATCAGAGAGAAGAAGGGTGGGGAGTGTGAGTGCGTGGCAGAATCCTGTGGACGTCCAAAATTTAGCGCAGATGGCGTCTCAAAAGGAACCTGTGGGTGTCTCACACTCACGATTGAGACGGCATTTTCGTGAGCACGTCTGTGATCTCTCGAGATAACCGCATCGGGCTTCAGCCACTCTGCCTTGCATCTCACAGAATGAGCCAAACCATAAACAGTTATGAAAAATCAATGCTGTAGAGCTATTAACAAAAAACGCACCTAAATTTATTCAGGCCATATCATTCTGGCTTCCCCATCAGCCACTTTCTAAACCAGGACCAGCTCCAAGTCCAAACAGATTTGCAGCCCAACTTACCTACCTGTTACTACACTGGAGTTGCACCAAAGTCTCTCAGTTCCTCCCCTAAGAAAACTCCCCCCAGAAAACCTATCTCGCAACCCTCAGGAGATCAAATGTTAGGTTCCACCCCGGAGACGGATGGTTTGGCAAAGAGGGAAGGATCAAACCAGAGACACTCGCTTCGACTTCCAATCTCTAACTTCCATCCACTCCCCATGCCCTTGAATCCAAATTAATTGCATATGATATGGGGGAATGAGGAAAAAAAAACACCAGGGAGCATTATGACGATGTCTTGCCATCTGCATCTTTCCTCAAGTAAGGCAGTCCCAGATGGAGCACGGTAGCACAGGAAGAGTGGGATATTTTTCTGGTATTCAGCACAAGCGTGGGGTCAGGGTGGGGATTCCAGGCACAGCTCGGCTTTTTGAATCTCCAAGCCTTCAAAGCTTTAGAGGAAAAATCTAACCCCTCAAGTAGACTTCCCTAACTGGACCACCTTCAAATCAGATTACAGTTCCTACCACCCTGAAACGAGCATGGCTGATGGAGAATGCAACATATCTGGAGCAGCAGGGGGGAGTTAGTTAAAAGCCACAAAGATGGTCCTGAAACCGTAGGGGTTAAGGAATCTGGCGGGACCTCGAAAACCCAAGAGGCAGCCGACTGTCAGCCCCCGGAGCAGCGAACCTGTTGCCCGCCAGATGTTGTCGGGGGCCCAGCTCTTCCGAGCCCCGTTAGCATACCCAGGAAAGAGAAGTGCTTGGGTCCAACACATCCGGGAAGGGGGACCTCATTATCTACTCCTCTAGCGACCAGTAAGGGCAGTGGGAAAGGTGGCAGTGCTTGGCAAAGCGGAAGGCAGGCGCCAAAGAGGAGGATCCGAGTGCAGTGGGGATTAACTCAACAAATGAAGCCAAGTTTGCAAGACCTCAGCAGGGCTGGGAGTCCTTCAGGGAGGTCTTCTTTCATCCGTTCAAAGGCTTGCCGTTAAGTCAGAGGTGACTAGATGTAAATAACAACAACAAAGTTGGACAGACTTACGCCCTTTCCGCACTACCCTGTTATAGTGCTATTGTTCCACTTTCAACACCCTATGGAATGCTGGCGTTTGCAGTTTAGGGAGGGGCATTTAGAATCTTTAGCCAAAGAGCTCTTTGGCCTCAGGAAACTACAAACCCCAGAATTCCACAGGAGGCTGAAAGTGGAATAATAGCACCATAACAGTGCAGTGCAGAAACGGCCTTAGTTTTTCATACATAAACTCCAGGAGAGGGAGAAGCTACGCTTGTAATCCTAGTGTAGTCTACAGCTTTCCTGAAGGGGAACAATTCTATGAAATGTGAGCAGTGTGGGATGAGACCACTCTGGCCATATTGGGAGACGGCAAGCAAAAAACAACATAAAGAATAAGGCTATTAGGAAAAGAGTCTGAGAGCAAAGCAAACCCGAAATCCCACCAGAAGCCAACATGAACAAATTGAGGCTGTTGTACTTTGGACACATCATGAGATGACAAAACACCTTGGAAAAGGCAGTGACGCTTGGCAAAGCAAAAGGATGACCCCATTATGCGCGGATCGAATCCACCAGGGAAGCCAAGGCTGCTGCCTTAAGTCTGCAAGACCTGAGCAGGGATATGAGGAGCACAGTCTCCTGGAAGTCTCATCTGAGCTCATAAATCAGAGCTGACTCAACAGCAAATAACATTGTAATAACAAACACTGACCATCTGGGCTGGGGAATTCTGGTATGAGTAGTCCCAAAGAAGATTTTTTCCAAGCTCTGAGAAATGCGCTGCGTGTTATTTTGGGCATCTTAATGATTTGTAGCATGACTTGACAGTTCCGTCATCCAGTACCGAGGCGTCCAGGGATACGAGCGAACAGACGCAGAGCATCAGGGCCGGCAATCTCCTCTGCTTGCATTGCCTCCCGAGCTGACCAGAGGAGACGGGAGCCCTGGCTGCAAAGTGAACAAGCCACGTCCAGCTGGGTTCCGCAGCGAGACGGCCCTCGACAGCCAACTTCCCCTTGCGCCCACCGGGCCTCTGCTCAGAGCCGGCGTGTGCCAGCTGCCACAAGAGTGCCGCGGAGGGTGGCGAATGAGGGCAGCAGCCTGACGGAGCCACGCAAGTGCTGGGCGAGCAGACAGCGATCGGCACGCTCGGTACCCCGGGGCAGGATTGGAGACGGACGGCCTGGAAAACCAGACATGCGAGTCCTACTTGCTCCGCAGACCAGAGGAGCTCAAATGCACCCAGGATTGAACTGGACTGGGGACCAGAGTCCTGATTTGGCAAAGTTGCGGGGGGGGGGGGAATATCATGATGTGCAGATAAATTTTTACAATCTAACTTGAGAAGCCAAAGCATCTAGCCCACTCATGGATGGTAGTTTCGCTGCTCCTTCAACTGTCCTCCATCTCTCAAAGTTCCAGCAGTTGTTGACTTCCTTCTAGCACTGGGGTTGGGATCATGCTGCCTTCCAGATGTTAGTGGATTGCAGCTCCCAGCATCCCCAGCAAATAGAGCCCAGAGTGAGGAATGCTGTAAGTTGCAGGCTAGTAAGAGCCAGCGGTTGCTGTTACATGCCTTTGAGTTGACTCTGATTCCTGGAAATCCTGGCAAGGGAAGGGTTGCCACTATTGCTGTCCTCTGAGTCAGAGAGTGGGACTTGCCCACGGTCAGCAAGGGGGCTTCCACAACTGAGCTGGGAGCCCCCGTCTGACTCAGACTTCCATCTTCAAGTAAGAATCATAGAGTTCATCCAGTCCAACCCCATTCTGCCACGCAGGAACACACCGTCAAAGCATTCCTGACAGATGGCCGTCCAGCCTCTGTTTAAAAACCTCCAGAGAAGGAGACTCCAACACACTTCATTCAGGCAGCTGTGTATTCCACTGTCGAACTGCTCTTACTGTCAGGAATTTCTTCCTAAGGTTCAGGGGGAATCTCTTTTCCTGAAATTTGGAGCCATTGCTCCATAGTGTCTGGAGCAGCAGAAAACAGTGGCCAAAAACATCCACTTGGCTCTGCCATGGAGTCGGACCCTGTAGGAAGTCCTCCCTCTTTCCAAGCTGAGCTCTCCAAGCAAAGGATGACTGTTTGCTTTTTCCTCAGGATAGTTATGCCTATTGTTTTGTAAACCTGACTTTTTATTTTTCTATTTAGCAACATTAAGTTCAATAATATGGTTGCAAGAGTTCACAAAGTATCTAGTGCACCTCTCTGTTAAGATCTGGAGACAACGGTTTCTCCAAGTATAGAAATTCTTGCTGCTTACCCCGAGTTTTAATAAATGGGGGCTCATTTTAAGACACTATTTCTAGCCAAGAAAAGCCTCACTGGATGACAGATTAAACTCTTCCAACAGTGAAAAACAGATGAGAATTAAAAGGGGACAGAAATGAGGTCAGAATCTTGAATCCAACAGTTTGGTGACTTGTGCACAGGGTCAAAGAGAAATACTGCAATAATGAGTGAGAAGAAACAGAATACAACAACAGAAGAGATTCTCTTCCACTAGATATGAGAAAAGAAGGGGAAATTCAAACCAAGAGCAGGGATGCAATATGCCCACGTAGGGAACACATTCTATAATCCATGGAACCAATACTCTGAAGAATTATGTAAAAGAGATGGAAAAAATGACAGATTTCTCCAAGGAAGAACAATCTGATGATCAATCCACAGTCTAGAAAATAAAAGTAGAAAACTCTCTCAAAGCACCTGGGAGAAATAAATCACCAAGTACACAAGACATATCAATAAAGCTGTTTCAGGATGCAGAGACAGAATCCATTCGAACTTTAACAAAAATATGGAAATATGGAAAATGAACAATGAGCCATAGATTGGAAATGTTCAATATACATTCTGGTATCCTAAAGGAAGGAGATACCAGGGACTGCAGTAACTTTCCAACCAATTGCACCAATCTTCCATGCAAGCAAAGGGACTTTAACAGAAGTGGCTGCATAGACTAACTTACTCTCTTTCCTTCCTTTTTTAAAAATGAAATTCTCCACCACCGCCGTGCTTTTCTGACTAGCAGCAGGGGCAGAAAAAAGAGCAGGGTGTGAAGCCAGATGTCAAGTGAATCATGATTGCGAGATGTCCACAAACAATGTTCTAATCTTAGAAGACACGGAGGGGGTGGAAGGGAAGAGGCCACTGGATCTTAATCTTCTCTGGCATGCCAGTCCGAGAAGCACCAGAGACTGGCGTTGAAGGTGAAAAAGGTTGCCCTAACTCAGCCCAGGGGCCTGGCTCAGAGAGGCAAGGAGGAGACCGGGTGCCCCAGCAGGGACAAGGAACAGAGAGAGCACTGCTGTGCATTTTCCGGATCTCAAAGTCAAGACAGGTCTGGCAGCCCGGACAAGCATGCAAGACCCTTAATACTTCTTCCTACTGAGACGGGGCTGATCCTCGGGAGAGCAAGAAAGCTCCAAGATGAAGGATCCAGCACTTGCAACAGAGTGCAAACAAACACCAGTCGGTTGACCAAAAGCCAGGGAAGGCCGGGTGGAGCTACTTCAGCTCGACCTCTGGCTGCAGAAAAGAGCTTTGATCCTCTAAGTCCGTTTTTCAATCCCATGTTTTCATCCAGCCATTGCCACTTTTGAAAGAGAACTGAATCTATCTCTTGCATACTGCACATTTAAAAATGGTTTGACATACTATTAACTCTCCTGCTCTGTTCTGTGGGATCTGTAGTTTCATGATGTCCTTAGAATTCTACAGAGAGAGCCCTAACGCTGTTGTGCAGGGGAGCTCACAGAGCAATGGTTCTCACGCTCAAGTCCTTCAAAGATTTCGGCTCTCAACTACCAGAAATCCCAGCTGGTGTGGCCTCTGCTTCTGAATTCTGGGAAGTTAAGTCCCAAACAGCTGGAGGAATTTTTGGTGTTGTTTTTGTTTTTTTTGATAGATTAATAAACATTCTTCCTCTCCTATCCCAGGGCTGGCCTGGCTTTTGCAAAGCTACGGATTTTCACCTAAGGTCAGGGAAGGCAGGAAAGCATCACACATCCTGGAAAACTCAACCTCTCAGGGTTTACAAAGTCATCCCACCGGGGACGGACCTATTTCGGCAGGGCTTTTGCAAGTGCGGCTGGGCTAGGCATATGGGTGTCAATCAATATGGCTTAGCCACAGACCAAGCATCCCTGGAGGGGATGGATTTTTATCTCTTCTCTCTCTCTTTTTTTAAAACATATCTTAATATACATGCAAATTATCTGGGAGAATTAAGTAGGTCACCCTACCGTCATGACGACGACTGTGGCAGGCGAAGAGGAAAAATGGGAGTGTGCGTCTGTGCGTCTCGGTGTGTGTATACACAAATAACATTTAAGAGATATGGGAGCACGGAAACCCCAAGCTGTGGGCGGAGGAGTCGGGGCAGGAGAGGAGAAACCAGAGCCCCAAAGTGCTCTTTGATGTTTGAAAACAATTAAATGGAGCAAGTTGTCAGGAGGGAAAAGGTACGAGTATTCGCTACCTGAAAACCTTGCTTCCAGGCAGGAGAGGGGAAAGGGGGAAATTGCAAAGAGGAGTTCTTAACGAACTGTGGGAGGTTGAGAGAAAAAGGCAAGACCGGAACAGAGTGACTAAAAAGACACTGTTAAGTTCTTGTAGGAGATGCTCTCCGGATCTGAGCAAATGATGCTTCATAAGCTGAAAGGGATCTAGGGATCTTGGCAGATCACAAGCTCAACATGAGTTAACAATGTGATGCGGCAACCGAAAAAGCCAATGCAGTTCTTTAAACAGAGGTCGGATGGGCATCTCCCAGGAGTGCTTTAGTTGTATCTTCCTGGCTGGTTAGAAAATTGCCCCAAGCACATCCCAAATAATCACAAATGTGGTGATTTGTCTCAAATCCCCCAGAACAGCATTATATCTCAGCCACAAACTGGCCAGATTGAGAAGCAGAAATGAGGTGATATCATTTCCCAGCATTCCTCACATACTAATGCAGGGGTTGGGAGGAAGGTCATCATATAAACTGGACCCCACCCTCACATATAGCACGGCTGCCCAGGCCGGTTGTATGCATGTATGTGTGTGTGTGCGCGCGCACATACACACACACATGCATACATACAACAAACCATTCTGCAATGTATTTATGCAGAATTTGTGTCTTCTGTATGAACCTAATACTGTAAGTTATCAAGTGTGTGTGTGTGTCTCTCTCTTCTCCTTTTTTTAAAAAAACATATCTTAATATACATGCAAATTATCTGGGATTGTTTGTGTGTGTGTGTGTGTGTGTGTGTGTGTGTGTCTGTTAATGCATGCACCTTCAAGTTGACTTATGGCCACCCCATGAATTTTTCCTAGGTTTTCTTAGTCAAGGAATTGTCAGAGGTGATCTCATCAATTTCTTCCTCTGAAACAGAACCTACAGCACACAGCATTTGTAGGCAGTCTCCCATTCAAGTATCAGCCAGAGCTGACCCTTCTTAGCCTCCAAGATCAGATGGTGCCTTTAACGTCATCGAATGCATCTCCTTAAATACCACGGTCAGAATCCTCCAGGCCACAGTATTTCCAATTTCTATGTTTGGTTGGAAGAGGTGGATGGAGAGGAAAGACGACAAGAAAAGAATCGATGCATTTGAAACACGGTGCTAGAGGAGAGTTCTGCAGATATCCTGAACTTCCAAAGAGAAAAATGAATGGGTTTGAGAGCGAACCAAGCCTGAACTCCCCCTAGAAGCAAAGGTGACTAAACTGAGGCTGTCATGCTTTGGACAGCTCATGAGATCATGCGACTCCCTGGAAAAGAAGACGATGGCTGGTGAAGTGGAAGGTGGGAGGAAAAGAAGGGCAAATTGATTCAACGAAGGAAGCCACAGCAGCCTTGAGTTTCCAAGAACTGAACAGAGCAGCTGAAGACCAAGGATCTTGGAAGCCTCTTGCATAGAAGGTCAGCATAAGTCAAAGCTGAGTCAACTGGCAAGCGGCAACAAGTCAGTCATCAAAACAGGAGGATGAATTCAGCTGCTCATGCATAAACTCCAGGGGGGAAAAGGAGTGTGTGTGTGGGAGGGCAGGAGCCAGGCTTAAAATCGCAATGTAGCTTATGATTCCCCAAAATAATTCATTTCCTAAAAAGGAACAATTCTGTGAAATGTGAGCACTGCCAGATGAGATCAGCGGCTCATTCAGATCTAGATTGTCTCCCTATTGTGGCTGATTAAACGTTCCCAGCTCCAAAGCGCAGCATGAATGCAAAGTCACCTTCCCCAGCATCTGATACTGGTTTTGGTGACCGGCCTTGCAAGCAAAGCCAGCAATCTCTGCCACCCATGAACCTCCTCTGCTGTTCTATCTCTGGCATCTCTTATTTTCAAAGTCATGCTTCCCTGCCAAGGTTTACTCCAGCCTGAAAGGGAGAGAACGATCAAGAGTCTGCTCTTGATAGTGACACATATTACTAAATTATGCAGATCGCCTACATCTGCCCATTACTACATTTGCCTTCTTCTCGAGGTTTGCTTGCCTGCGTGTGCGATGGGGAGGTCTTGCAAATTCTATTAGACTTGGTTTTACGATCCATGCGTCAGCCATGAGGGAATCTAGAGAATGTAAACACCAGAAATATGGCCCTCCAGCTCTCCCGGATGATGTCCTGGAAAAAAGGAGCCATGAGGTCTCGGTCCACGCTTTACTTGCCGGACTTCGGAGGCTGAGATCCAGCAGAGGAGCCGGCACTGAGAGTTTGTGGGGTGAGAAAGCACTATGCTAAACCCACAAGCAAGCTAGCGGTATCGGATACCATCAGATGGTCCCAAGATATATACACTGAACGTATTTTGGGCCACCCCAAGTATGAATAATCAGTTAGTATTCCTGCAGAGAGGGGACCATGATAAGATAGGAAATAGCTTCTTTTCTATACTAGAAATTATCTATAGTTTATGTAAGGTATGCAACTGTTTGGATATGCTAGCGATCACTTCTTTGTGATCTAAAAGTAATGCATATATTTTGGTCTCCTTTAGTATGTTCTTTTTTCTTTTAAAATATACTTCAAAACTTAGCCTAGGAATGAGATTTGCATTATATATAGTATTGATACATTACTCTGCTAAATCATTCTGCAATTGCATTGTTTGTGTGTAACATGTATTATTTACTGTTCATATGTTAAATTGTGTTTATAAATATTTGCTAATAAAAGAATTCTTTCTCACACACACACACTCATACACTCTCTCACACAGAGAGAGTGCTTCTGAGGATGTGAAAACCGACTAGCTATTCTCTATTAGCAGCTCTCCACGTGTCGTGCTCAGAAAACACAACACACAATATTTGCAGTTTAAAGAGAACCGAGCGGGGGATAAGGTTAGTCACAAATCGCCACTGCCAGATAAGGAGCAAAGACCTCCAAATATAATGCTGGGGAAACTGGAGTGGGTGGGGAGAGAGCCCTTGCCACCCACACATTCAGTCCAAACAGTGCACAAAGGCTGGATTTGGCCTTGGATGCAATTAATAATTGTAATCATGATACCAATACTCATTCTCCTCTTCCTCATCAGCTTTCTGCTGTCCATGTTTTCTGCTATATTTGGCCCTCTGGTAGCTCCACGGGTGGGCAGCATTTGTGGGTCATCAGATTTTCCACCGCGGGGGCCAGGCCCCCGGCACAGAACCACGCACGTTCCTTCCCACCCCCGCCACGGACACCGGAGGCGTCTGCTCGCCACTGTGGTCCACAGGTGTCCAGCGCTGCAAGCCCTGGCCCAGCCCTCCAGAGGACGGGGCCTCGGCTCAGCGTAGGGACGAGAAGGGAGAGGGTTTGTGTGAGGGTGTGCACAGCCAGAAAGGAGCTTAGCTTCTCCACGTCCAGAGAGATTACTCTCCTCGGAGTCCCACCGGGCCCAAGGCAACGCCGCCGAGTCCACGGGGAGATTTCGACAAGCAGAGACAGGGCTTCACAGTTCATCTTCTCAGCTCGAGATCAAGCCAGCAGCCGGCTCTTCCTCCTCCTGTCCTTTGTCTTTCTGCACCATCCCTTCCTTCTCTTCCCCTCTCCCGCCCCTTCCACTCCGCGTTAAGAGAAGCCTCGAGCCGAACCTCGGCTGAAGGGGCAGGAGAAGCTGCCTCCTTCACCGTGCAAAAACCCCTCTGAAAATGGGGAACCTTTGTTTAATTTTATAACAAAATAAACCACAGAGCTGGAGGCTGCCTTACCCCCTTAACTTAATTGGATTGGGGGAAACGTGGCCCCCAGATTCCACTTTTACAGCCCCTGGAAGCCTTTGGGCAGTCCCCTCCCTGCAATTTTAAAATAACTCAGGGCAATTTTCCAAAACGCACTGCAGGTGTAGACCCAGTAGTTTGTCTCCCTGCCTCAAACTCTCTTCAAAGCATTGCACGCGAGTGGACTGCCATGCTGGGCAAGTCACACTCTCTCAGCCTCAGAGGAAAGCAAAGGCAACCCCCCTCTGAACAAATCTTGCCAAGAAAACCCCATGATGGGTTTGCCTTGTGGTTGCCATAAATTAGAAATGACTTGAAGGCATGTAAAAACAACAACACACAGCAACTCTATCACAGGGTTTTCTTTACAAGACTTGAGACTGCTGGGGTGGGGAAGTCCATTTCTGAACCGCTCTTTCACCATCTCATCTGAATTTGAAAGGATAATTATATCAGCATAAGAAATTACAACTAGTACAACCATTGCCCTGTTTCAAACACGGCCCTTGTTAAAGATTAGCCACAGCTGACAAAAACCACATCTCTTCCATGCCTCCCCAATAAGACTGTGCTGGGGAAATTGTGCAGCTCTCTGGACGTTTTTGGACTGCAGCTCCCAGCAGCCCCTAGGCAGCATAACCAGAGTGTGAGGAATCCGGACAACTGTAGTCCAACAACCCCTGGTGAGCTCCATGACTCCTCTCTCTCCCCGAAGGACTCATTCCACACTTTTTAAAACCGGTAGTAGGGAACAGGGTTTAAAAAAGAGGATTCCCGTGATACTTTTAATATCAGCAGATTTGTTTTAGCATGAATTTTCATGGATTACAATCCATTTCAGGCCTGGCTGCTCAGAACTCCTCACCTCTTTTCCTGAGAGCACTGCTTGCTGAGTAAAAAGCAGAGCTTGGAGGGGGACAACAAACTTTTTGGATTAAGACCTACATGTTTGTGCTGGTGGATTCTGAAAATTTTAGCCCAAGACTGCAGCATATCCAAGCTCTCTCTGTCAGTTCCCCAATTCTGAAATGCTTCCTAAACTAGGGATAGATCTGCAGTTCTTACAAAACACAAACCTTTCCCCCGCTCTCTCTCCTGAGCTGACTTCTGGCTTCAGAAGCCACCGTGCCAACTCTCTGCTTTCCAAACCTCTCTTTCCACCCTTCCCCATTTTGTTCTGCCGACTTCCAGGCCCCCTGTTCCCTGTCAGACCCAATTAGCAAAGTCTCCCCTCTCGCCCCCCCGTGCCAAGTTTGCATCTCAGAGCCCACCAAGAAGGGGGCAGGGAGGAAGAGGGAAAAAAGAAAAATAACCCACTGGCTCTCGGAATGTTATCTGCGGAGAAGACAAAGCGATGGCGAGCTGGGATTAGGCTCAGTTTATGGAAAAGCAAATCAGCGATGCAAGGCAAAGAGAGGAGGGGCGGGAGAGAGGCCCCCTGGCGCAGGAACAGCACATGTTTCATTAAAAGACTGTTTGAAGAGAAAGCGCACCAAAGACGTCCCCCTGAGCTTGTTTCGACGGGAGGAGAGGGGAGGACAGGGGGCGCGCCCGGCCAGCCGCTGTGGCCGCAGCGGACGGTGCAGCAATCAGAAGTGGCACACCGTGCACCAACAGTAGTGGTGTCGCACCCTATGGTGGAGCCACATTGTGCCGGGTGGCGCTTGTAAGCGACAGAGAGTTCTACATCCCCCTTCCCAGATTTGTTTCTGCTTAAACTTCCTTTGAGGCTGAGAGGGTGTGACCTGCCCAGGGTCACCCAGCAGGTTTCTATGGCTGAGTGGGAATCTGAATTCTGGTCTCCCAGCGTCCCAGTCCACTGCACTCTCTTAACACTTGTCTAGAAGAAGGAAACTGAGAAGATGCTGCTTATGGCAACCCCCTGAAATCCGTGGGTTTTCTTGGGCACGGAATCCTCAGAGATGGTTTTGCCAGTTCCTTCCTCTGAAATATAGCCTACAGAGGATAGAACCTGGGATTCGTTGGTGGTATCCCATCCAAGTATTAACAGGGCTGACCCTGCTTAGACCCCAAGACCCAGCAAGATCTGGTGCCTTTAGGGTCTTTTGGCCACTTGCGTGCACACATGTCTGTGCTCCAAATCTCCTGTCAGCTTATAGCAAACCCATAAATTTCACACAGTTTTCTGAGGCCAGGAATCTTTAGAGGTGGTTCTGCTAATTCCTTCTTCTGAAATACAGTCAGCCCTCCACATTTGCGGGTTTAATTTTTGCGGACTTGATTATTCATGGATTATTTGCGGTCACCTCTGCTGCCTCCCTGTGCCATTTTTAATAGGGACTGCCAGCCTCCTGAGACTGAGAAGCTACAAACGAGGCTTGACCCTATTAAAAAGGGTGTGGGGCAGCAACGGAGGTGGCAGGAAGCCCCACCAGCGCCCCCACTTCTCCCTTATGAAGGAACCCTGAGGCCTCAAAGGAATACACGGTGGGTTGAATAGGGTGATCATACTTTTTTTGTGTGTTAAATATGGCTTGGGAGGGCCCAGAGTTATTCACGGGTTTCCCACTTTCATGGGGGTCCTGTGCCCCTAACCCTAGCAAATATAGATGGATGACTATACAACCTACAGCACCTGGTATTCATTGATGACCTCCCATCCAAGTATTTTTTTTTCTTTTTTCAAGAACAGTAACTTTATTGTAGTTTGAAACATACATCCAACTTTCGGAAATCAAGATACAATTAACCAATTTTCTAGTTTGCAAAAATTCCGGATTCCAAGAACAGAAAGATAGAAAACACCCCCTACATCCTGTGCAAACCTTCTCCCTTACAACACGTCGTTTACAATTTGACTCTGACGTATCTTGAGAACAAGATGCCTACACATTTAATCTTTCAACGCAATAACTGATGACCCCCCCATCTTCTTTCCAGATAGCTACATACATCTTCCCACCCAAGCATGAACCAGAGTTGACCCTGCTTAGCTTCCAAGATAAGAGGGGATCCGGTGACTTCAGGATGTTGATGCTTGATGCCTGCCGAAATTCCCTTTTCTGCACACCCACTAAAGGGACCCTTAGCCCTGTCCCCGGCCTCCCTGGGCACCCCTTCTCCGAGAGCCCTGTGGGCTGTGCTCCGGGTGGTCAACCAGCTCTCCGCAGCAGGGGCAGGAGAGGGTTAACCCTGTCCTTGCTGCAGCCACTGCCTCCTCTCCCTCTCCAGGGCTCGGTTTGCAGACTGCTTTTTTCATGCTAATGATAAGTTCTGGCTCCCAGGCAGGCAGAGGCAGAGAGAGAGAGAGAGAGAGAGAGAGAGAGAGGGAGGGAGGGAGAGGGAGAGGGAGAGGCAGAAAGAAAGGCTGGGGGGGAAGGGACTGCATTCAGACAGAGGCTTGGGGCCTGGGGAGGTTTGTGAATGAGCTCACACCACCGGAGTATTTGCAGGGAGCCAGGCTGTTGCTTTGGAGATTGCTTTTTTTACTTCCCCTTTTTATAAAAAAAGGATGAGCTATCAGTCTCATATTGGGTATTTATAAGTGGCTGCGGGTGCGCGTGGGCGTTTTTGCATCCATGTTTGCCTGCTTGCCACGAGGAGTTTGCAGTGACACATCTCCACTGCGAGATTCACTTAATGCAAGCAAAAAAGGGAGTGACTCACCCTGCCCAACATATTAATTTCACACAATTAAGGAGAGGACAAAAGAGAAAAGAGAGTCCTCCCAGTTTAAGAGGCATACAAGTCTGGAACAAGGCAAAGCAGCTGCTAGTTTAAATTCTTTTGTTGTTGTTGTTGTTGGATGCCTTCAGGTTGTGTCTGACTTACGGCGACCCTATCACAGGGTTTGCTCGGCAAGATCGGTTCAGAGCAGTTTTGCTACTGTCTTCCTCTGAGGCTGAGAGAGTGTGACTTGAGCAAGATCACCCAGTGGGCTTCCCTGGACAAGAGGGGATTTGAACGCCGGCCTCCAGAGTTGCAGTCCAATACTCACACCGCTACACTACATTTCCCTGCATTATCCTTAAGGGCTAAGCAAGGTTAAAAGAAGCTAGCCAAGAATTGCTCAGTTTAATCTGGATGGTACAGGACATTATTTTTATCAGATGGTAGGCTGATGTGTCTTGCATTGCCCAACCTAAGTTGATAGATTTGTTATAAATTTCCTCTATGGCGGCACAACTGTTGTTGTTTTTCAGTAACAGGGCACCTCCTTTGAACACTGTGCTATACAAGTAAAATTTGGCTTATAAATTCAGGATGCCATTCTACGCCTCAAGTGCAAACTCAGGTCTGTTGATTAAAGGGGAAAAGTTAACAGGAGACCACAACTACCAAAAAACTGAAAATACAAAATAAACCAGGTTGCCAATTTAATGAATGACAATTGTCCCTCTTTTAAAGCCATTAACACTTTGGGAACAGGAAACGTGCTGACTACTTGCACACACAAGTGGAATAAGCAAGTATTTTAAATGCATAGCCAATCTGGGTCTATGTTGGTGACACACCATTTTCTGGTTGTGGTTCTGGCTACATGTGTTGTTTGCAACTGATTTTCAGACAAAATTCAAAACCAGAACTCACTTCCAACATGGATGATTTCTGGGGACTTTTCCCCCACTTTGGAGAGATCTCTCCAGGTATGTTGCCCGTCCACAAAGCTTCCAACAATGTCCATTTACTATTTTGGTGTGGGCTTTTGGTCAGATTTTCTTCCCCAAGGTTTTGAGTATATGTTCAAGACTGGATCCCTGGATGGGTTGTGAAAGTCATGCATCTTGCCCAAAGTGCAAAACTGACGTGAATTTTAAAAGCTAGACCAATTGAAGATTTTTTTGAAAGACCGAAAATCATATATGGATTTTTTTGAGCAGCAAGAAAAATAATGATGTAATACTCTGTGATCATGATTATCAGTAATTCCCGTAAGCTCAATGTATACAGATCTGTAATGGTGGAATAAGATATGGGATTAATTTTTTAGATTTAACTTAATTTTTAAATTTTTAATCCATTTTTTTTTCTTTTCATTACACTTTGTGGGGATTCAGAGTTACTTTGTGCTCTGGGTGGTGCAGGAAGATGTGGTTAGTGTAACAGATGAGTTTTTTTAGTAACAGGTTTTGTTATTATGTTTTAGGTTTAGAATAGTTTAAGTTTTAGTAATGCTTGTGTACAGTGTGGTTCCTTTTGTTTTGCTCCCTTGTTTCTTTCTTTCCCCTTTGTAGCTGTAAATTGGTCTGTTTGTATCTCTGAATAAGTATTATATTAAAAAGAAAAAGAGAGTCATCCCAGAAATATTTCCTAGGGCCTTCTGTGGACACAGAATTTGCAGCCCCTGCTGTGGATCAAAGCAGTGTGTAAATGGAACATTGGAGGTTCTGTAATATTTTTAAAAAATCCAACAGCCAAGGGTCGGGGAACAAGCTTTTCCACCCGGTTTGGAGTTAAAATGTAACTCCAGCTTGTCTTCCACATCTGAGCTGCCTCCCAGGGTCTGAAGAGCTCTTGAAGGCAAGATGCAAATACAGAAATCTGCTTTCAGAACCTGCTGGGCTTCCACCGCGGTCAAACCTGCACAATTAACCTCTAAAATAATTTTTTAAAGGTCAAAAAGCAGTTTCAAACTGGCTCTGGCCAGCTATGTTGGATTACAGCAACAGTCATCCCCTGCCAATATCACCAGTGACCACGCAGACTGGGGATGATTGGCACTGTAGTACAAGACCATTTCTGCACTAGACTGTTATAGCGCTATGATTCCACTTTCAACATCCTATGGAATCCTGGGTTTGCAGTTTAGGGAGGAGCCACTCTCCTTTCGAGACAAAGAAGTGGAGGTCAAAATATTTATTGGAGAGTCTTTCCTGCTTGAGAGGAAACATCTTCTTTTAACGAATGGGGGGGAAAAGGAAAAGGACAAAGAGGACTCAGTGTTCCTGAAAGGGAGTCTGTCAACAGAAAATAAAAATTCCACCGCACCTTATCTTGCAGAAAGAACAGGAAAACAATTTGTACAAATGAAAGAGGGCTCATGTCGTTTGGTTCCAGCTCCTTCCCTGATTTGATACTTTCTTTTTTTGCCGCTTCACAAGCAGGATAAAATTCTGGCTTGCTCACTAGTCAAACTTTGCAAAACAGCATCTTACAAGAATTAAAGTGGGTCACTTTTCCTTTGGAAAATATTTCAATTGGATGCCAACAAGGCACTTCACAAACCCCAAGGAGAGAACAGCTGGTATGTTAAACCTGGCAGCCTTCCAGAGGTTGGGGGACTCTAGTTCCCATCAGCCTAAGCCTGATAATGAAGAACGCTGAGAGTTGTAGTCCAACAATCTCTCAAAGGCTACACATCCCTGGCCTAGAGAGCCAGGATCATTTTCCTTGAACACGGGTAAGAATTGCAAAACCCTTCAGATATTGTTGCACTACAACTCCCAACATTTCTTCTCAGTGACTATGCTGGCTAGGGCTGCTGGGAATTGTAATCCACCTACAGCTGGACTATAGCCACACCATTCCCACCCCAACTTAGGAGTGTATTCACAATCCACAATCATATGATTTTGATACCACTCTGAGTCCCACGACGCCAGCCTACGGGCTCCTGGGATTTGTAGTTTGGTGTGAGGTACTTGGGATTTTCTGCTAGAGAACGCTAGTCACTCCACTGAACTACCACCATAGCAGTGCTTCTCCATCTTTGGTCCACCACATGTTCTGAACTTGAACTCCCAGAATCCCTGACTGTGGCCCAACCTTGGCTGAAGCTTCTGGGAGCTGAAGTCCAGAAAACCAGAAGGATGAAAGTCTGAGAACCTCTGCTCTGGCTTCTCTCTAGTGCAGAACTCTACTGAGGTCCTTCATTAAATTACACATCCCAGCATTCCGTGGGATGGAGCTCTGATGCTTAAACTGGTATCGGACTGCTATAACTGTGGAGTGCGGACACATTCCTAGTCTGAACAGGAAGCTTTGTTTCTTAGCCATCTTCAGTTGCCAAGGAAACCCCGGAGCCTTTGTAACTCCTGCTCAGGCTTCAGTTGCTACCCAGGTTCTCAGGCTGAGCCACAGCCAACTTCCTGGGCAACCCCAGGCCTTGATCTCAACTTTTCAACAAAAACCACCGCTTATCTTGCCATCTGTGGGTTTTCAGGGCAGCTTCTACCCTATTCCTTTCTACCAACTGACATGAGGCTCATTTTTGCCAGAAATTAGCATTCTGTAGTGCAAGAGGTGGACAAACTGCAACCTTTTGGACTACAACTCCCATCCACCCTAGCCAAGACAGCCAATGATGGGGAATGCTGGGAGGTGCAGTCCAACAAAGCTGAACTGTTGGCCATCCCTCACTATAGAGCAAAACTTACCAAGCAAACTTTTCTTCTGTTCTTATGCATTTCACTTGCTGGTCCTAAGCCTCAAATTCGTATATTCTGGCCCAAACTCAAATTTCCAAAGACAGAACTGGCTTGGATCCTTTCTTTGAGGAATGGGCGGTTTAGAAGGCGCTGTATTGGATTAAACACCACTGTTTTTAAAACTGCTTCCTGTTATTTTTAAGTGCATGTTTTAAATTTTTAAAATATTGTTAATATTTTAATTACAGTGTTGGCATTTTGCATGCTCATATTTGTATTTTAATTGCAAGCTGTCTTGAGTCCCAATTTGGGGAAAAGGCATAAGTAAAGATGACATTACCAAAATGTGCACTTTGAGGTAGTGAAACACCTGTCTTCTGCCCTTTGATGAGTCAAGTAAGTTTGAAGCATTAAGAGTTAAGCAGGTCAAGACAGGTAAGCAATTGTCTAGATGTCAACAATTGTCACTATGCGTGACTGTTCCACTCATACACCCGGTTTCTATTTGCCACACACCTTTGTCTCAAGGAGTACAAAGTGAGTAAACCTACAACCGAAGGAAGACTTACAACTGAAAGTTACAGACCTACAAGTAGGATTTCCAGCTGAAAAAAACAGGACAGGCCTTCTGTACCTTTACTGACTGTGTAGAAGAGGGGATTTCAGCTTGCATGGACGGCAAAACCTGCTGGAAGACCCTCTATTACACGACAGTTAAAAATACAGGAACCCTGTTCTGCATTTCACTTGGCATCTCTACCAGCAGCTAAACTGGTGGCAGTGTTAAGCATGCAAGCCTTCACGTGACACAGAACTCTTCCAACAGAAAGAAAAGAAACCAGCTCTCTGTGTAGCTCAAAAACTGGCACATCCTCATAGCAATCAGGTATTGCTCCCAAGGAGCAAGGAGAGGGAAATTAAAGCAAAGGAGCATCTATCACAAGGGTGGGGAAACTCTAGTCCATGGGCCATGGGCAGCCCCTGACACCAGTTCTGTGGCCCCCAGGAACTAGTTGACTTCCCAGTGCAAAAAAGGGCCTCTTTTGGGTGCAAAACTACCTGGAATGGGGGAGGGCATGGGAGCAAAGCCCTCTGAGGTCCCAAGGAGGGCTGATGTGGCCCCCAACCTTTGGTAGTTGTCGACTCCTAGCGAACCAGGTTCAACTTCTGATTCACTTCTTCATTAAGGATATGGAAGCAGATTGAAACGCAACTGTCATGAACATTTATCATGCAACCCTGCAAAGAATGGGTTGATAAAATTGTGGAACTAGCCCAAACTGTAAAAATGACATGGATTTTAAAAGGCAAACCAACTGAAGATTTTTTTTAAAAAAAAATAGAAACTATTTATGGACTTTTTGAGCGATCAGAAATCTATTGATGTAATAATGATTTGTGGTTACGATTATTAGCAATTCTAGTAAGCTCAACATATACAGATCTGTAATGATAGAATAAGATACGAGATACTATCTTTTCCTTTTCACTGCAGGTTGAATGGGAGGTGGGTTTCAGAGTTCTTTTGTATTTTATTTAGTTACTGTAGGCAGGCTCTGTTTAAAAGATTCGTTTTTTAGTAGCAAGTTTTGTTATTATGTCTTAGCTTTAGTTATAGATCTGTGTTGTTTAGGTGCAGTTTGTTTCTTTTTCTTTGTTCTTTTTTTCCCCCCTTCTCTGGTTGTGAATTAGTCCTTCTCTCCGAACCGAACTGAAGAAATATTGAATCTGAACATTTTAGTATGCAACATGTGTGTTTCTAAGGCCATTTCTGCACTAGACCGGCCGGCCCCTCCCGGAACTGCAAACCCCAGGATTCCAGAGGATGATCCAAGTGGAATAATAGCGCTATAACAGTCTAGTGTGGAAATGGCCTCAGAGAAACAGAGAGCAGCGCCAAGGTGGAGCAAGAGGACTACACAAAAACACACATGCATGTGTGTCACTGACTCACACAAGCTTTGCAATTGCAGGGAAAAGTCAGACTCTTCACAGCTGCTTCCAACGCTCGTGTCCTTGCATTAAGGCCTTAAATAAATAGCCATAGATAAACTAAATACTAAAAGACTTCCAGGACAGAGTCTGTCCGCTCCCTATTTACACGCAGGAGGGTGTGCCCAGCCCGAAAGCAAATGTTTTCCCGCGGGGCCTGGCGACGTCAACTGAAGGTTGTTATTTATGGGGAGCTCCAGCAGGAACAACGCCGAGCAGTTCGCCAACTGGTTTTCTTTCTTGAAAGGGCAAACGGAGACACGATTTCCCTCCGCAGCCCTAAACGACACAGAAGAAGAGCACAATCGCCAAGGCCCGGGGCCTTGGGCAACAGGTGTACTCCTTCCACAGCCCAACAGGTTCTCTAAGTGCCCCAAAGGATCCAGGCCATCCACTCCTTTCCCTTTGGAAAGGAAGGCAATTATCTCAGGATTACCTCAGTGAAAAGGAAAGGCGTGTCCGGACACACTGGATGCCCCACAATGGCACAGCTGTCACAATGCTGGGAGGGAATTTTCACCTGAGCCAGGGCAGTGCCGTGATTTCTGAACTAGAACTCTGGATAACCAGGGCTGAAATCCCTGCTCAGTCCTGGAAACCCACTGGGTGGCTTTGGGCAAGTCACACGCTCTCAGCTTCGGAGGAAGGCAGTGGCAAACTTCTTCGTCTGAACGAATCTTGCAAAACCCCTAGAAGAGGATCAACCTAAGTCAGTGGTTGAAGTGGCTTGAGTATTGGACCAGGACTATAGGGAACCAGATTCCGAATTTCTTTTTAGCCATGAACACTCACTGGGTGACCTTGGGGAAATCACACTCTGTCAGCCTCAAAGGGAGGCAAAGCAAAAACCCCTCTGAGCAAATCCTGGCAAAAAAAAATCCCTGTGATAGGTTCACCTTTGAGTCACCACAAGTCAGAAATGATTTGAAGCCACACAATAATCTAAATATTTTTGCCTGTGTTTCCACATTTTATTTCTCTAGGAAACGAAATGCTGCTTCAATGCAGCCCTTGAGTAAATGCAAGCATATGGTTCCAACGCTACTGAGTCCCAGAGATGCCAAGAGTGCCTGCTCCTAGGGTTGCCAGACCGAAAACTGGAGAGGGTTTCTGTGCCTCTAATGGTTGAGCAGAAGAGGGGATTTCAGGCGGTGTGTCTTGTTATCTGGTTGGGTGACAGGCAGCGCCTGCTAAAACCAACAGCATGTGCTACAATTCTCTCTTCTGTACAACCATTAAAGGCACAGGAGCCCTCTCCAATTTGCCATATGGCAACCCCACATTCTCATGATGCACACCTGCTTGTGGTTACACCCCACGTACCTACCAGATATTTCAGCCACATTGACCATGTCTTACAAAAAGCAGCGGTGCCCTCAAGAAGCAAACTCTACACCACCACAAAGAAAACCAAACTATAGATCCTTGGGAGAAGGGGGAAGCACGCCACAACCCGGCAACATTTTATTCCATCGCGAGACACACCCAAACACACAGAGAGAAAGGTACAGTAGTTAGAATGGTTCATTACAGGTTGGAGAAAAACACAGATTTAAATCCACACTGCACTGAATTCATGAAGAATCAGAATTTTAAATCAGATGTGTCTGTTTTGTGAGACCCTTTCAACATTTTCGTGCTGAGGTTCATTGCTTTGGTTTTGGACCATTTCTGGAGAGCACCACGGCTTCCCAATGAGGAGATGAGTCACAGCAGACAGATGTCTTTGTTTGGGGGAACTTCCCCTCCAATTCCTAGTGTCATAGAATTGGAAGAGACCCCAAAGCCATTCAGTCCAGCCGCCTGCCATGCACGAAGAAACCATGCAAGCATTCCACCCAACCTGTGGGTATTTCATCATTACTTCATCTTTTCCTGCAAAATTCAGCCACAGGACAGCACAAGGCACATTTGGGGATAAGAGGAGGACTAGTAACCCATTACAGAATGGAGGCACCCCTTGGAAAACTGCCCCAGGGTTCTTTGCAGTCTTTTGGGGGGCTCCACAGCAGACGCTCAAGGCCTTTGTGGCAAAGAAATGTTCATAGGAGGGCCTTCCTTTCCTCTTTTCACATTCAAAAATAAAGTCAGTAGAAAATCAGAATGCTGTGCACGATACTGTCTTCTCTCACTGGTGGTACAGACCTCCAGAGATCAAGAAGGATATTTCCTGCCACTCAGGCTCCTCTTTTTTTTGAAACCAGAAAAGACATGGGCTGAATCCGAACTCAAGACCTCCCTTGTTCAAATTGTGAGCAATGCTCTCCTTGGGGACCCTGGTCTACCAGGTGGCTACCCCTAAACCCTAATGGGTAAGGAGGGGTGGTGAACTTTTACTTCCAGAAGCAACACACCAACAGTTACCAGACCCTTAAGCCCAGGGTGGCGGATAATATCTTAGCCGACACTCAATGGCCTCTGTTAAAGAGCCCAAGGGTCATTCTGCACCACACAATTATAGCTCTATGATTCTACTTTAACTGCCATGGCAACATTCTCTGGAGACCTGGGATTTACCGTTCATTGCTGTTTGTCAATTTAGCTTTGATTTATGGCAATCCTACAAATCAGAGACCTCCACAGCCCTTCTTGAATCTTGCAGACTCAGACTCAATCCAGGAAGCCACAGCTCTCCATAACTGGGTCTTCCTCTTTTCCTCCTGCCTTCCACCTCACCGAGCGTCATCCTCTTCTCACCATACGGTCAAAGGGTGTGACAGCTTCAGCTCAGCCACCTTGGAAGTCTGGGGAGGGGCGTTTACAATCCTCAGCCAGAGAGCCCTCGTCCCTCCCCAAAATCCAAAACCCAGGATTCCATTGGATGTTGCCATGGCAACTGAAGTGGAACCATAGCGCTATAAAGTGTGTAGCGCGAACAGGTCCCCACAGTCCAAGTTAAGCAGACGGATCCACCGAGGAAGACGGACAAACGCGGCCCCTTGGAGGTCGTGGGGTTGCAACTCCCAGTAGCACTCTCACCCACAATGAAGAGCGCCGGGTGTTGCAGTACATGGGGTCTGCCTGGCTGCCAGCCCCGTGCTTAGCAGCCGCAATTCTCCCCGCCGTTCCTTTCGCTCTTTCCTTGGAGTCTTCCCTGGGCAAAGATGCTCCTAAGATCCAGGCTTGCAAGGCAGAGAGGAAGGGCTCTCTTCCTCTCCCTAGCAACTCCTCGCGTGTGGCTCCGTGGGGGAGAGTGGGGAGCCAGAGCCTTTCATCACTGAGCGCAAGGTGAGCCCTTCCGGCCATGGCTGCTGGCTACGAAATAATAAGGAACCCAGCCGAGCAGAGCTGGTGGATTTTGGGAATCCGTATTCCAGACTTCGGAAGCCCCTGTTGCGGGTAGCAAGGGGTGGGCAGGTGCAGAACCCCATGGCTACCCCCCCATTTGAATGGGGCTCACGGGGCTCACTTCCATTCAGCCCCATAGATCTCAAGGTCTCTGCTTTAAATTGGAGTTAAAATGCGATTTTCAGCCACAAGGCAGAACCTATGAAATTTGCAAAGAGGGGCCAGGTCACAGCAGAAACATACCTTACCATTATTCTTAAATCTATCTATCTATCTATCTATCTCGGAGGGAACATGCAGACGGGTTCCTGGTAATCCAAGAAAGTTTCCCCTCTTGCTTGTTCGATGGGAAATAAGTATTTTTCCCCCCACCACAATGAATCAATGGGGCGTCGCATGGGATTCCCCAGGGAAGCAGCCCAAACCTGATGGATTCGCCTCGGGGCTTGGCCTCCGGGAGGGAAAGCAAGAAGGAAGCGCCAAACCCAGTCCGGCCGCCTCGAGGTTCGCGCGGCCAGTCGACACGTAAGTAACCCCCCTCGATCTAATGGGTCTACTCGAGTCGGGATTCGCGCGACCAAAGCCAAGCCGGGGTCGTTCCTTCTTAAGGCGGTGGTGTAAGGAAACGGGCCGAACCGAATCGGAAGGGGGAGGCGGTGGAAGGGATCGGGACCCCCCTCCCGTCCCTCCCTCCCTCCGCCCAGGCCGGGCAGGTGAGCCGGGCCCCTCCCCGCCCCTCCCCTCCGCCCACCCGGCCTCTCCCCGGGCGACCAGCCAGCGAAACAGGTTCCCTGGGCCTCGCCATCTTGGCCACGGAGGGACGGACGGAGGGAGGGAGGGAGAAAGAAACTTTGGCCAGCAACTGGGTTACGCGGGAGGAGGGGGAGGGGGAGGGGGCGGGGGGAGGAGGAAGGACGCGAACTCAGATCTCCATTGAAAAGAATTCCCTGTTTTAAATAAAGGTCGGATTCGAATTAGGACGGAAAATTCAAATCGGTCCGGTAGCTGGAGTGGTGAGGGAGAAAGGGGTCCGAAGCGAGGCATAAGAAAGCGGGGAGGGGGTGGAGAAGAGGAAAGAGGGGCGAAGAGCCGCGGGGACGGGCGCCCCAAAAGTGAGGAGGGGTCTCCGAGGAGGAGGGCCGGCCAAAGATCCCTACCTCCCCCCCTCGAGAACACCGGCCGGGAGGGATCGGGGCCCCGGCGCGGGGGTGGGGCAGGGAGAGAAGACCCAGCAAGCGATCCTGGGGGGATCGGGACCCCTCCTCCTCTTCCTCTTTCCTAGTCGGGGGGGTGGGAGCGGCGCCGGCGTCGGACTTACCGGGCAGGAGGGAAGCGAAGAGGAGGCAGGCGAGGAGAGCCCGAGCGCCCGGACTCCAGGGCGCGCCCATGGGGGGGTGGAGGTCCCTCGACGGCGGCCAACCGAGCCCCGAATGCCGCTCCGCCGCCGCCGGCTGGTCGCTTCGGTTCAGATCCGAGCCCCGGACCCGCCTCTCGCTGTCCCCGAGGAAACGGCCGCCGCTCCGGATCCCCGCTGGCTCCCTAAGGCGAAGCTTCGCGCACGCGAGGGCGCCGGACCGCGTCTCTGGCGGGGACAGCCGACAGCGCCCGGTGTGCTTCGGGCCCCGCCCCTCGGGGGCGGAGCGAGGCCTGGCCACGCCCGCCGAGCATCGGCCACGCCCCCTGGCCCCCGTCGCTCCTGCGGGGGCTCCTGCCGCCTCCCGCCCCTTTTGGGGGGCTAGGTTACGATTTGGGGGAAAGCCAGGTATGGGGAGTTTCCTTTGCTTGGGCCGCCCTCCCACGCGCGAAAAGAAACCCGAGCCACTTTCTGGAACTCACCGGCTTCTTCGTCAGGCGAAGGTTTGGTTTGATGTAAATAATTAGCCATCTCTTTGGTGGTTCCTTGGCGCGCTAAATACCCAGACCGACTTTGTTCTGTGCCTTTGAGTCGTTTCTGGTGACCCTACGGCAAAGCTCTGACGGGGTTCTCTTGGCACGATTTGTTCAGAGGGGTTCTGCCATTGCCCTCCTCTGAGGCTGAGAGAGTGCGGCTTGCCCCAGGTCGCCCAGGGGGTTTCCGTGGTGGAGCAGGGACTCAAATCCTGGTTTCCAGGGTCCTAGGCCATTTCCGCACTATATTGTTACACCACTCTGATTCCACTTTCAACATCCTTTGGAATCCTGGGGGGGGGGGCGTTGCAGTTTTGGGAAGGGCCTGGCAATCCACAAATCGACTCCACCCGTCTGGGTCTCTAGGTCTAGCTCGGTTAAGGAAGTCAGTGTGTCCCTGGGCATTTTTTTTTCACAGAAGTGTTTAGTACCAAAAGCAGAAATAGCAGGAAAAGAAGTATAGATTCGTGTGCCAAAAAAGAGGAAAAACAGTCCAACACGCTTCAGCAGTCCTTTTATTCAGGACTAACCATATACACCTGTGAAATGAGACCATCAGGTTCGGTTAGCCACGCGCAACTGAACAAAAACCTTCTAGAGAGACCAAAAAAAAATGCATCCAGGAATGATTTTGCTTTTGATAGCCTCTGCTTTCCTTATGGTATTGTTTGGTGGCTAAAAATTATAGACCTTTACAGTTGGCCCTCCATATCCATAGATACTGTACCCACGGATTCAACTAACCACAGCTTGAAAATATACCCGAAAAAATCCAGAAAGCAGCCTTTGATTTTGACATTTGGCGTAAAGGATGCCGTTTTACTCTATGATTATACATAATGGGACTTGGGCATCCACGAATTTGGGTATCTGTGGGAGGTCCCGAAACCAAACCCTAGCAGATTTTGTATCCTATGGGTTTCGACTACGTCTTTTTACGCCAGCCTCTTTGAGTCCCAATCTGGGAAAAAACCAGGGTATAAACGAAAATAATAATTTGGAGGGGCAATGCCCTCGTTTGGACACTTCCCCCACAGCTACACTCCTTTGGACAGTTACTCCGGTAACAGGCAAAAAGCAGATGATTACAGAAAGACGAGACTGGGGTGACAAGTAGCGAAGAAGAGGAAGCTAGGAAGCATCTTTTCCCTCGAGGGATGAGCGAATGAAGGGAAGCCCCCTGCATTCCCAGGCACGTGGGCTGAGGGGAGGAACTGGACTTTGTGGAGGAAGGGTGGGCTCCAAATTCTCTAAAATTCCCTGCATGGGAGGGTGATCATCCCCATTCCTTCTTGAATCCCTCCCAAACAGGCAGCCCACTCTCCCTTGCAAATGGGTTCCCTGAACCAGTAACTTCCACCCTTGCCTTTGCACATTCTCGCCTTCCCTCCCCTTAAAAGCTACCCACTGTTTTCTCCATAATTGCTTTTTGATGGCACAGGAGAAGAATCAATTTGAGGAACTGTCTGCAATGCTCTTCCTTACCTGACAAGATGGAGGGGGAGAGGAGACAGAGGGAGAGAGAGACACAATTGTTTCTTTAGACAACTCCTTCGTGGGTGACCGGGGCAGGTATCTTTTGGACTGGGGGAAATGAGGTGAGCGGGACGACAGATTGGGTGTTTGCTCTGAAGACATTTCCAGTTTAGGGTGACCCTACAGTGAACCTGTCTGGGATTTTCATGGAAGAATTTGATCAGAGGTGTTTTTCCTTTGACTCCAGCCGAGACTGAGAGAGTGTCACTTGTCCAAGGTCACTTGGTGGCTTTCCAGGGCCAAGCAAGAATTCGAACCCAGATCTGCAGAGTTATGAACACGCAAACCACTCTGCGATGCTGGCCCTTGCAAGAGCATCAAAGAACCATGGCTAAAATCTCTGCCTTGATGTTTCCTTGCCACTACTGCGCGCATCACCACTGCCCCACTATTTCCTGTTAATCTTATTTGTACCTTTCGATGACATGTGTTGCCCCTGAGCTGAGGTTCCTAGGAAAAGTGACCCATGGGGATTTCCAGGTCCTCAAAACCACAGCTCTAGACTGTCTTAGGTGCCCAGGGATTTCCTTCAAAATCTTGTGCTCTGCGACTTTGAAAAGTCCCCATCTCTCATAGCCCTGTGTCCGTTGTATTTAAAAGTTCCCTATTTCCAGCAACAGTGTGCTGTTCTCCCAGATGGTAAAATGAAAATGATGCCTTTTCTGGTTGATTGTGGGCTTAGATTCTCCCCAAGTTAACACAGAAGGGTTATTTTTCCAGGCTAGATCACTGGCTCCCATGTCAGTGGGGTCATGAATCCATTCCAGGGTTCTCTCCAGCTCTCCAAGGTGCAGAACCCTATTCACCAAACAGATTCAGCACCCTGGAGAGCTGTCTTAAACACATCCAAAACCTGGAGTAGAGTCATCATCTCACTGACGTGGAAGCCACCATCACTGCTTGCTAGATGTTGACACGAAGGGGTGAGAGTGGCTCAGCCCTTAAATCTCATCCCCCAGGGTCAAATCTGGACCTTTAGGGACTTAATTTGGCCCTCGGATGCTCATGCCTCATGACGCCAACATTTCCTAGTTTTTGTACAGAGCTTCACCCCATTGTAAAAAGTTGAAATGTTTCTGAGGTTTACTTACTACCAGTAAGAGCGTTGACCTAAAATAGGCTGGTGTTTTCAGTCCTGCTTTTGATCTTACCCGCCCATTGGTGTGTTTCCCACAAGAACGTCTCTGAAAATGAGTTTGCCTCTCAGGCTGAAAGTTCACCACTTTGATTCAAGAGATGGGCAATCCCAGTTTTGTATGCCTCCAATTTTTTAAAAAAGGCCCTGCAAGTAGAAAACTAGTGCAGCAGGAAGATGTCCGGGTTATAACCTGATGGGCTATGTTTCTATTTGCAGGGAGTTTCATAGGTTGGTTTTTAACATGAGAGAGCATTTAAATGTAATTACATCTCCCTGCTCCTGGCACACACATGCACACACACACACAGAGCTGCAAGCTGAGTGGTACAATTTATTCTATCATCCTTGGAATCTGTGCTTCTTGCTGCTGTGTGCCTTCAAGCTGTTTCTCCCTCTATGGCAACTCTGAGGCAAACCTATCGTGGAGTTTTCTTGTCAAGACTTGCGCAAAGGGGCTTGCCTTTCTGTTCCTCTGAGGCTGAGAAAGTGTGACTTGCCTAAGGTTACCCAGTGTGTTTCCATGGCTGAGCAGGGATTTGACTGCTGGCCTCCAGAGTTATAATCCAGTGCCGAAACCACTAGACCACTCTGCTTTCCGGAATCTATGCTGTCTCCCCCTCAGACTGAATGAACGGCTAGGTCCAACCTGGCTTCTCAGCTCCGTTTTCTCTCTTTCTGCTTGTTCTGACCGCAGCTTCCAGACACGCCTCGTTCTGCTGGTTTTATGAGTCCTTCATGCCCCCTGCTGGTGGATGCCTTCCTACAACACAAAGAACTTGGGATTTGTGCATAATAGATTATCGCTTGTCTTGACTTGGAATTGTAGCATCACGGAGTTGGAAAGGGTCTTGGAAGGGATCCCAATGGATCATCTACCCCAGCCCCCAGCTAGTGCAGGAATCCACGGCTGGACCCACACCACACCGAGGCCTGTCCAGGGTCCCCTTTTAAAAACCAGTCTGTGACCTGGTGCTTTGAGCTGTGACCTTAAAAGATCTCTCTCTGTGTGGGCCTTAGAATTATAGAATCATAGAAATGTAGAGTTGGAAGAGACCCCAGGGGCCATCCAGTCCAACCCCCTGCCATGCAGGAACACCCTCAAAGCACTCCCGACAGATGGTCGTCCAGCCTCTGCTTAGAAACCTCCAAGGAAGGAGACTCCACCACACCACACTACACTCCTTCAAGTCACCTGTCAACTTATGGAGACCCCACATCTTTCCTAGGGTTTTTTGGACAAGGAGTCCTCAAAGGTAGTTTAGGCAGGTTCTTCCTCTGAAATAGAGCTTCCAGCACCTGGAAGCATTGGCTGTCTCCCATCCATGCCCCTGCTTAGCTTCCAAGATCAGACAGGTTCTGGCGCTTTTAGGGTATTTAGGCCCTGTGCCGTAACATGTGTTTTATGTTCCTCCAAGCTGCCTGTTGGTTTATGGCAATCCCATTAATTTCCTGGGGTTTTCTTAGGCAAGAAATCCTCAGAGATGGTTTTGCCAGTTCCTTCCTCTGAAACAGAGTGTGTAGCACGGAGGTGCATCAACACCCACTCTAGAATGAGCCTCAGAATATATATAGAATGGATATAATTTTAGTTTTCCTCCCTTCCCTTTGTGTTTTGTTTGTTTATATATGTGTGTATTTGTCTTTGTTTGTATATAGATATATTTTAGATTGTGAGCCTTTGGAAGAACTCACTGTTTTTGGTTGCTTTGCTTATAAAGCGCCAGGTATGTCTATGGCTTTCTGCTTCCCAGTGAGCATCATGCTACGTTCCCTGCGCCATTCCTGTGGCTATCTACTCACTTTGGTTTTAGGCAACCTTTTTTCTCCTTAGTTCATAAGTTAACTCATTCATAGCTATAAAGCCCTGTTCCTAACCACTGTGCTCTGTGCATCTGATAGAACAGACGGAAGTCCCCAGAAACTGATGCTATCAACTTCTTTCTGTCAGTTAGCATCAAAGGTGCTACAAGATCCTTTTGCATGGCAAGCAACCTGTGCAACCAGCCCCAGGCAGCAAAGAAACAGGAGCCGCATCTTTCCTGTGTCGTCTTCTTCGTGCTGGCTGTGAGAAGAGGAGGGGAAGAAGAAAGGGAGAAGAAAAGGAAAACTTGCACCTGTTGGATTGTTTCCTGCCAGGCAGCTGTTAAGAGCCCTGCCGGAAAAAGGAGGGAGGTGCCAGGGTTGTGTATTGTTTCCTGAATGGGTTCTTTAGATATCCCAATGCATTCCACAAGGAGTCACTGTTGTCCTGCCGTACTCAGCCCAGTCGGCGCGAATGACAGGTAGGTTTTCTTGTCTGACTCCTTAGAAAGTATTCAGAGGCGTGGCCTTGATATATAAAGGGATCCTTTATCGTCTTTGAAACTAAGGCCCTTACCCCATGACGTCGCCATCCCGGCATGGCGGTGTGTTGCTCCCAGTCCACAACACAGGCTGTTGCGTGACGTCATTGCTGACCAAGCGCTTTTGTGTCTCCAGCTGTTGCTTTCGCACCGTATACCACTACCAGAAAAATCCAGTAACGGCCCCCTTTCCTGCAACGATCCCATCGGCTGCAGGCGTGCAGTAAGGGCTGAAGCACTATCAAGTGCTTCCTTCTAGACTACAGTGCAGGAAGAGGCGGGCTGTACCACAGAAAGGAGGAGCACATCCCTACGCTACCCATCCACCAGCAGCCGGCCAGGTGTGGTGGGGAGCATTTGCGTTCCAATCCAATCCTGGCAACGGCACTGCCAGGATGACATGGGATCCAGGTATGGTGCAAAAAGGACCTTAGTCCCAATGCTGGCACAAGATCCCTTTGTAAATCATTAATAACCTTCAGTCTTTGAGGGAATCTCATAAGCTCAAGGGGTGGTGCAGTGGCCAAAAAAGCCAATACAGTTCTGGGCTTCACCCTCGGTGTGATTCCATGTGACAAAGAGCTCTGTGCGGATAAAAACCTTGACTCTTTGCTTTCATTCCACCCAGCGAGGTGGTCTGTGCGGCTGAACACCTTACACGTGTTCCTTACGTCTGTAAAGTCGTCTTCATCTACCCCTGTTCTCTAAGACGGACCCAACAGCCATGCGAAGGTGAGAGGTTGATGGGGCGACCTCATTCCGAAAACAAGGGAGAACCCTTTGATCAGAGGAAGCTTAGCAACGGTATCCCCTTTGCCCTTCTTGATGAAACTTTTCCTCTGCCAACCACAGTACGTTAGAGGGAAGTTGAATTTCCCCTTTGTCTGCAAAAGGAACTAAAGATCTGTGTGAGAGTTGCAAACTCACCTACTCCCGACCCTGGTTGCACAGTTTGTACCTGAGAGCACCCAGGCTTTATTTGCTTGAGGAGAAACCAGTCTGGCTTTAAGGAAGGGCTAGGAAACATGTGACTCTCCAGATACAGTGGAACAACAGCTCCCATCATTCTTCACCACATTCTATGTTGGAGAGGTTTGATGGGAACTGTAACCCAGACACACAGTGAAGTCTACATGTTCCTCATCTGCCTTCCAAGGCTTACCTTCTGAAGCAATGGGGACAGGAGAAGGGCAGGGTGACCTGGAAGGTGTGCAAAAACCAACAAAATCCAAAACACACACCCCAGTGATAGCCTTTCTTAGGCCCGCCAGAAACTGTGAATTTTGTTTTGTTTTTTTTTAAATTACAATGAATGAGAAAACTCAAGGCCAAATATGCAGGGAGTTATTTTGGATCCCTGTGTGAAATTCCGCACAACCTGTCCTTCCACCTCTGCTTCCCCCACCAAGGCTTTGCAAAGAGCAGAATCAAACACTTTTGCAGCTCAAAAAGAGATCCGTGGCTGGAATCCAAAGAGCTACTTTAGTGAGGGCTCAAAGGCAAGGGAGGGAGGGAGCCGGGCTGAATTTCTGACTCCGTATCTTTGAAGAAGAACTCTAGGTCCAGCCCCCCACCGGCTACCTCCTCCCTGCTATATCACCAACTATTTTCAGAGGCTGGCCCTGGTTTCCAAAATGACGTGGCGCGTGGTGTGAATCCCAGACCACCAAAAAATGAGTTGCATGGCTCTTTGGATTCCCATCAGCAGAAATTGACAGCCAAAGGAAGGAAGCAAAGAAGAAAGCAAAGGCCCTTCCCACATTTTCTGGGCTTCTGTTTAATGTTTGAACTGGTTGTGTTTTCATCCACTGAAGTTCGAATGTTTTTGGCCATTCTGCAACTTCACAGGACAGAGGAAAGACAGAGGGATAGAAGCTGACAAAATATATCTCCTTAAAGAACCGACGGACCAACCAACCAACCAAACGAACAACCTTCCTTCTTTCCTTCCTCTTGAAACCTGGAAAAATCCTCACTAGTTGAGTTCTGGGATTCAGACTGGCCCAGGATTCTGGGAGCCGTAGTCCAAAAAAGTGACTTTCCCAAACTCTGGAAAACACAACATCCAGTCTCCCGATACAAATGTTTTGCAGTCATTGTGGATTTTTCTGCCGCCCCTTTCTCATGTGGAGTATTTGGTAGAAGTAAATTTAGGCAGAAAAACTGAGAGGGAGTTTTTAACCCCCCCTTCCCATGTGCAGTGGGCCTGAGCCAGATTTACTTGTGTTTCGGGGGTTGGACTCGATGGCCGATGGGGCCACTTCCAACTCTCTGATTCTCTGGTTAAGAAAGAGAGTAAATCCCAGCTGCATGCTGTCCATTTTCGGGGGTGGACAAATGTGGAAATCCAGGGCATACCCTCTAGCATTTCACTGGTAAAAACTGGGTGCTTGTGTCCAAGCAATGTCAGAGTGTGATCAAGAGGGCAAAAGTTATTAAGGAGGAAGAAGACACAAGCAGGAAGATGCTACAGTGGTTAGCTTTTGCCTGGGAAGGGCAAGATCCCACCCTCTCCTCCCCTGTCCCCCAGCTGAGTTAAGTGAAGGCAAACTGCTTTTGCACTTAGAACTCAGGCCATTTCCACACTACACAGTTATAGTGCTATTGTTCATAGAATCATAGAATCATAGAAATGTAGAGTTGGAAGAGACCACATGGGCCATCCAGTCCAACCCCCTGCCATGCAAGAATACCCTCAAAGCACTCCCGACAGAAATTTTTCATTTTCCAATTTTCCATTTTCAACACCCTGTGGAATTCTGGGGTTTGTAGTTTCTGGAGGCCAAAGAGCTCTCTGGTTGAGGATCCTAAAAGCCTCTCCCTAAACTGTAAACCCCAGGATTCCATAGGAGGTTGAAAGTGGAATAATAGCAGTATAACAATGTAGTGTGGAAATGGCCTCAGTTTGCAGGCAGTGAAGGAAGCTGAGCATGAAGGGGGAAAGTAGGAGGAGAAGAAGAAACTGGGACATTTTAAAAGTAGCTGGGGACGTGGGATGGCAGGGGTTTAATTGGAAGCGTCCGTGCCAAATTGGGGCATTTGGAGTGCTTGCCGTGGCGCTATAACTGCGTAGTGTTTAAGGGCTCCTAGTACCACCCTATGAGATTCTAAGATCTGCACCTGAGGGAGGGGGTGTTTAGAATTCTTAGCCAGAGAGCTCTAGTGCCTCATAAAACTAGAAATCCCAGGATTCCATAGGAGGCAGCCACAGGGGTTGGAGTGGAATCGTAGGGCTATAACCATGCAGTGTGAAAGGGCCTCGGGTGATTTAACTGTGACGCCAGCCAGATTTTGCAACGTTATCCTTGTCCCTGACGTTCAGCAGCGCCGCTCAGATAGTTGGGAGTGGGGGATCTTGGCGGCCAAAGGCTGCCTAACCTGCTCCAGCCTTTTTTCTGTACCTTCCTTTTCTTCGGTTTTGTTTTTCTCCTGTGAATGGGCTCCAATCTGGCGGGTTCATTAAGCACGGATCAACTTTCATGCCAGAAAGAGGTGGGCCCCCAGGGCAGCCATAAAACAAAGGCTGGGAACAGTCTTCAGGGTTTGTTTACCAAAGGATCACTTATAGTTGGTGGGTTGGGGGAGGCAAAAATATTGAGGGTCCCCCTGTAAACAAAAAAAGAAACCAAACAAAAGGAAGTTCTCCAAAAAGACCCCTGAAAACCTTGGACCAGAGGTCATGTGTGCTGTTCCGCAACTGCTGCCTGCTTCGTGTTTTATGTTCTTGGGGGACGATGTTGGGGGAAAGTCTGCGCTGCAGTAAGACAGCGATATCTGAAACCCAATTAGTAACAAAAAGAGCTTGTCTCTTTTGCCGGGTGTGTTCTGTGTGCTTTCCTAAATCTGATGCACAATTTGCTTCTGATAATGTCTCTGCCCCCTCCCCATCGGCAGCCCCCACCCCCAAACAAATATTGTGTTAATTCAGGGATGGGACAGTGTGGCCCCTAGGGCCCTTCTGTGGCCCCCAGAGCTCTCTAAGGATTGAAAACGCAATGCTTTCCAAGCCATTTTGGAAACGAGGGACATGCTGTTCCCCCTCCCCCAGGCCCTTGTAAACCAGGGAGGCCTTTTCTGAAACAAAACGAAAAGAAAGCGATTGCTACTCAATTTTGCCATTTAAAAACATCTCCTTCGGGCTTAATAAAGCCTGGAGGGGGCAATAATGTGATGAAAATGCCCCCTTTTTCCAGTAGAGGATGTCTGGGGACAAAATCTTTTTTGCGGGAGGGTATGCAATTGGGGGCTGTGGCCTTCTGAATTCTCCTGGGGACTAACTAATGCAGCATCCCAGCCCACACCCCAAACTGCCCCAAATGTGCAGAGACAATCCCAAGTAATCCTTTGTCATCCCAGTTTTTCAGCTGTTTTTAAAATGTCCTGGTTTCTTTCCTCCTCCCCCCCTTCTCTCTTTGTCCTCAGCTTCCTTCCGTTGCTGCAAACTGAGTTCAAAATGTAAAAGTCGTTTGCGCTCCATTAACTCAGCAAGAGGCAAAGGGGAGGAGAGGGCCGAGTCTTACCCTTCCCAGAAGGCTCAGGCGAAAGCAAATTCCTGCAGCCTCCCCCAGGTTGTCTGTTCTTCCTCATTAATGTCTTTTGGATACTGCCTTGTATTGTATAGTTTTGGGCACTGCCGTCCAAAACAGCCACGCTCCCAGGCTCTTCGGCTGCGTCCCCCTTCTTGTTGTTTCAGACAGTGGCTTACCTCTGTCTTTTCCTGCAGGTATGTTGATGGAACCTTATCAGTTCCCTTGTTTCCAAAACTGCTCTGTTGTTTTGCTTTGGGATGGTGGCAGACACCACAACGAAGGGGTCTGCGCGCTGATAGCCATCTTCACGTCTTTCAAGGGCTCCCACGTAGACAGCAGCGGAGGGAGCTTGTTTTTGGCTGCTCCAAACGGTAGGACCTGAAGCAATCTCTTCAGATTGCAAAAGATTCCGCCTAAACGTTGTTGGAAAAGACTTCCTGAGGGTAAGAGCTGCTCCACGGTGGAGCTAACTCCCTCAGAAGGGGGTCGCCTCTCCTTCGTTGGAGGTCTTTAAATATAGATTTTATGGCCACCTCTCATGGCTGTGTTAGTAGTGGATTCCTACACGGCAGGGGCTTGGACAAGATCACGGTGGGCAAAATATGGTTTGCAGGCTGTGTGTGACCCCCAGGGCCATTTTGTCCTAGGGATCAGAATATTTCTGATATTCTCAAATTCCCTCAATGAGTATTTTTTGCTGCTTTTGATCCCCTGGACTATTTTGGGTCCAAGAAAGGCCTTTTTTTAAAACAAGAAGTGAACAGGAAATGATTTCTGGTCATTTCCTGTTGCAAAAAAGGGCCTCCTTGGGCCAGAAAATGTCTACGTCTGGGCAGAAACTTGGTGAAAATGATCCCCCTCATGCTACAGCGTATTTGAAGCCAAAGTCAGATGTTTATTCCCATGGGGGCAGGTGTGATGGAGATGTGTGTAGCCCTCCCAGGTCTACCAGGGAGCTAATGGGGCCCCCTAACTTTCTACAATTGCCTACAGTTGCTTTTTCAAATGTTTTTAAAATGTCTGTCCAACTGTTCCCAATTTTGCAGGGACAGTCCTGTTTAATCCTCTGTCATCCCATTTTTCCAGCTGCTTTTAAAATGTCTCAGTTTCTCTTTCCTCCTCCCACTTTCCCCCTTCCTCCTCAGCTTTCTTCCATTGCTGCAAACTGAGTTCAAAATGCAAAAGTAATTTGGACTCAACCCAGCAGGGAGGAAAAAAGAGGAGGGAGTGGAGTTTTGCCCTTCCCAGTCAGCTCAGGCCAAAGCAAACTGCTGTAGCATCTCCCAGCTTCTCTATCCTTCCTCTTTGATAATGTTTGCCGTCTTGACCACACTCTGACAGCAACAAGTTATTTTCAAGTCAATCAATCAATCACTAAATCAATCACTTTATTTATATCCTGCCTTTTCCTCCAGGAGTGGGACTCAAGACAGCAGGAAGGAATTACTTAAAGGTTAAATTACTTAAAAGGTAACTTCCCCAGCTCCGCTGTCCTCTTCCTACCTCTCCACCTACCCTGAAAAGAAAAACCAGAAAAGAAATTACTTGTTTTAACCTTCAGTGGGGAAAAAAAGAGTTGATTTAACTCGGAAGGTATTCCGCCACCCGACTCCTCTGCCGATCCTGAAATGTGGGATTGTTTGTAGGCCTGCTTTTTGGGGAATCCTGGACACTCATAGCTGCGCAATCCCTGCAATCCCCACCCAGGCTGCGCCAGGCACTCGGGAGCTGAGGAATGCGAGGAAGGGCAGGGAAGAGCCGGAGGCCGGTGGCATTGAGATGGGCGGGATTGAAGGATCCCCCCCACTCCATCACCGTCCGTCAGGCTGTACCCTGGACTGACTCAAGCAACACCAGCAGCTGCTGACAAGCCCGGCCCGGGGGAGGCGAGGCTGGATACCAGGCAGAGGTGCCTCCTGTCGGAGAGCCTTGGGGTGGGGTAGGGGCTCTGTCGGCGCTCAGGAGGAGGAAAACGCAACCCACACCCACGGGGCTTCTGGACAGGCCGGGAGTCTCTGGAAAGATACATGCAGATAACTAACACCCACCCACACTCACATACCTGCGAGGCTTCCGGGAAATCTCTAGAATCCTAGAGCTCAAAGGGACCTCAGAGGCCATCCAGTCCAACCCCCTTCTGCTATGGAGGAAGACGCAATCAAAGCGCTCGTCTCAATGGATGGCCACCCAGCCTCTCTATAAAAGCCTCCGAAGAAGGAAACTCCACCACGCTCCACTGAGGTAGCAGCAGATTCCCTTACCATCTGCTCTTACCATCCAGCTGCTCTCACCATCAAGAAGTCCTTCCTGCTGTTTAGGTGGAATCTCTTTTCCTGGAGTTTGAATTCATTGCTCTGTGCCCTGGTCTCTGGAGCAGCAGAAAACAAGCTTGCCCCATCTTCCATATGACAACCTTGCGTATATTTAAATATGACTCACGTGCCACCTCTTAACCTTTTCTTCTCCAAGCTAAACGTGCCCTGCTCCCTAAGCCACTCCTCGTAGGACTTTGTGGTTTCGAGACCGCGAACTTCTCTCAACCACAAACAACCAAACCTTGCTGCATCATGGATGAACCATATAGCTTCCAACATTTCGCAGGTGAAAACAGAGGCAGATGTGGCCAAGGAATATCACGGTGTAGCCAAGATGGCAAAAATTAATAATGGGGAAGAATGCACAAGCTCGGAGATGTTGCAGCAGTTGGCTTTTGCCTGAGCCTTCTGGGAAGGGCAAGATTTACCCCTTTCTCTCCACAGTGGCACGGATGGGGCTCTTTTAGCTGCATCTGGATTCATACCCTCCCAATTTGGCAGGGACAATCCTGATTCATTCTCTGCCATCCCACTTATTTTAAAAATATCCCAGTTTCTCTGTCCTTCTCCCGCTTTCCCCCTTTGTGTTCAGCTGTTTGCACAGGTTGCACAAACGGACACATTGCAACAGCAATCGCACACAAAACGGACGCTGCCCTCACACTACTATCATGGCCGTCGCCCTTTTCCTTCAGCGCACCCTCTCCGCGCCCGCGTCATGCTCTGAAAGTTCAGACGGCTCGTGTTACTACAGCCCTCCCCTCCGCATTCCCACCGAATGCAGCCTTTCCTGGCCAAAAGGGAGTTCATGATCGCATTCTGGTGGCTGGGGCCACAGAGAGGGTACATGGGTGGATCCGGAGGCCTGGGAAGGCCCTCCCACCGTGGACGACTTTGCTCTGCCCACTGGCAACCTGTGGGCACGTGGGGGCTAGAGGGGGAAAGGACACGGGGAGGGGGGACCGGAACACAGTGGGAAGGCTGCCCAGCCGGGGGAAGGTCCTCCAGGGAAGGAGCCCTCTGTGTGACTGGCGGGCCTCCAACCTTCGTGCCGCTAATCCCAGAGAAGGTGCCCACCCTGCCTGGCACACGCCCAGCAAGTCTTTGCCATGCGAAGGTGCGGCCCTGCCAGACGGCGGCTCTGGGTGGATACCCGGCATGCCTTCTTTGCCCCAGCGAGCGAGCCTTTCTGGGTGCAGACAAGTGCTGGTATTTGGCATAGGTCCCAAGATTTGATGGGGCAGCAGGGTGGTGTGTGTTTGTGTGTGTTTAGAGCCGGGGAATAGCGACCTTTGCTTCGCGTGAAAAGAAAATGTAGGCAGCATGAAAGTGAGGGAGTGAAACCAGCAAAACTTTTTGGCAGGAGCTGGGAATACGCTTTGAGGGCGAAAAACTATTGACCTGTTCATTCGTGTGTTTGTGTATGAGAACATTAGAGAACAGCAAAGCATGGGCCAAAACCAGGCTTAAAGCTGAGGTTTGGCACCTTGTTTTGCAGCTGCCAACTTCATGAGAGGCAGATATTTCAAGCAGACAGAAAAGGAAGCTGAGGAAAGGAATTTCAACTCACTCCAGTTTTTCTTTTTTTAGTTGTCTACCGTGCTGTTGTTCATCTGGTTTTTGTTTTGGTCCTTATGTGTTTTAAGCAGAGCTTGGGGACTTTATTTTTGCAGACTACATCACCCAGAATCCTTCAGCCAGCACAGCCAGTGGGGATTCTGGGAACTGAAGTCCAAACACCTTTTCCGGCTTTGGTTTTAGGCAGCAAGTCGTACACACACTTGCCTCGAGTCCTTTCACACTGCACAGTTGTAATGGTCTGATCCCACTTTAACTGCCATGGTTGCATCCTATGGAATAGTTGAATATATATATGTAGACACTTTTCATGGCAGTGCTCTCTCCCTGAGATTCTTCCCCCATGTTCCTATGGCTAGAGAAAAGAATCCAGGCCCTGATCCTCTTGTCTGTGGAGCCGAACATGGAAAAGCTTCATTCTAGGTCATTCCCGCCTGGAACATCTGGGAGCTGCAGTTTGAAAAGGTAACTTCTCGAAGATTTGGTATGGATAGTGTTCTTTTAGCTACATCTGCATTCATACCTTCCAACCGTCCCGTGTCTTCAGCTGCTTTTAAACAGCTCCCGACTCTCTCTTTTTCTCCTCTCCCCATTTTCCCCCTTTTTGTCCTCGGCTTCCTCCACTTGCTTCAAACTGAGTTCAGAAAGCAAAAGTCATTTACATTCATTTAACTCAGCAGATGGGAGAGGAGAAGGTGAAATCTCAGCCTTGCCAGCCAGCTCAGGAAAAACCAAATGTTTGCAGCCTCTCCTAGCTTGTTTATTCTTCCTCATTAGCCACTTTGGCCATCTTGGCCGCGCTCTGAGGTTGCTTGGCCGCAGGTATACCAGTTTTCATCTGTGAAATGATGGAGGGTTTGTCAAAGTCACCTGGTGGGTTTCCAGGGGGCTGATCAAGAATATGAACCCTGAGTCCAACTTCCAAACAGCTACACTGTGGTGGTTTTCTATCACCTTAGCATAGGGTTTTCATGGCATAAGTTCTCCAATGGAGGTATGTCACTCTTGTTTTCCTGTGAGGCTGAGAGAGGGTGACAAGCCCAAGGCCACGCTGCAGGTTTCCAAGGCCATGTGGGAATCTGAATGCTGGTCTCCCAGAGTCTTAGTCCAGCCCTCAAAGAGCTATGCCATGCTGGGTCTCTGTTTGAGCTGCTAAAGAAGTCAATGCCTCACCGCTATGGAGATACTAAATGGGAATATCCAGAATTTTTACAACAGCAGAGCCCTGGAGACCCAAATCCCAAACAGAACAAGCTGTTGTTGTTCATGGAAATCCACTCCAATTTGGTGCACTGCTGACCTGTGATAATCTTCTCTCGTGGAGATAAAGCTTTTTCTTTTTTCTTTTTTTTCTCAATTGCAAACTGGCGTGCCAGCGCAGAGCATGTGTGTTCCTGGAATTACCTAGCCGTTTGACCTCGGGGCCTTGGCCCACTAATCCCAGCTGGGTGAAGGCTGTCTGCAGTTACTCAGCTCTGAGCAAAAGGCTTGTAATTGGACCAGCACTGGGGGAAGTCCATTTGCTGGACTACTACTCCCATAATCCCCTTTCTCAGCGCAGCCAGTTGGGAGCTGTAGCCCAAAAAAAGTACAGTCTCCAAGCTTGGGGTCGGATTTTGACTGAGGGAAGATCCAACTAAGCAACGAAGGTACCAGTTTGGACATTGCAATGAGGCGTGGGTTTTTGTGACAGGAACAAGCCACAGCGGGTCTGGTGTTCGTGCATTTGCTTCCTCCGCTGCAGCCTTGAAGTCAGATGAAAAGTTTCCACTTCATTTTAGACTGACTGCAGTTTTTCATGTTCTCCGAACTTGACACCAGAGCGGTGTTAACCTGGGTTTGTTTAAAACACATCTGCTTCAAACTAGAGATTGGGAAGCTGACTCAATGCAACAAATCACAAGTAAGGTGAGCCCCAGTTTAGAGTTCAGCTGTAAAACTTCAGGGCTGCCCAAAAGCTGGAGAAAAGGAAGGCGCTCCCAAGTCTTACCGTAGGTTGTTCTATAACGATTAACCTGAGTTTATTGTGCTGCACTTGATCGTAGCAAAATGCCAGGAAGACGTAACCTGAGTTTATTGTGACAACCAAGCCTTCTCAGCAGGATCCATAACCTTACTTTAGCCGGTATGCTGAAGCTCAGCAACAAGCATTCCTTGGGCGGAATGTGGCCATGCTCATGCCGCCTAGGGGATTCTGGCAGCTGCAGTCCAAAAAGGCAGTGTTTAAAAAGCTCTGGCTCTGTACATATAATGTTTACGTGCATAGGAGCGGACCTTTTGAAACATTACTAAGTTTGGGGTGTTTCCACACAAGCTGCAGCTCTGTAGACCTGCGTTTCAGCTTGTGTGGAAGATCCGCAGATGTCTCTGTGAAGGCAGGTTTCCTCCTGCAGACGGGCATAGGGGCTGAGGAATGATGTGATTCAAGGGGAGGGGGGCTGGTGGTACAGCCCTTTCTGCGTCCCCATCGTGCAATTCGTATAGGAAGGTTGCTACACGGGCCCAATTCGTGTAGCCCCAGTAAGGCTGTTGAGATGCAATTTCAGGACCAAAACAGAGGCCTTTTCCACACTAGCCTGTTATAGTGCGATGATTCCACTTTCAACATCCTCTGGAATCCTGGGGTTTGCAGTTTCGGGAGGGGCCGGAAGGCCCCTCCCGAAACTGCAAACCCCAGGATTCCAGAGGATGTTGAAAGTGGAATCATCGCGCTGTAACAGGCTAGTGCGGAAAAGGCCAGAGACTTAGGGATGCCTCTTGTGATGTCACGGGGGTGGTGGTGGTCAGCCCTGGTGGTGGTACAAGATGATGTCATGAGGAGAAGCCCCTGGTGGTATCAGTAAGCAGAAGACATGAAACGTCAACCACAGTCTGTGGCTGTGGTCAATAGTAATTCCAGAGGAGGGCGACCAAAATGATCAAAGGCCTGGAAACCATGAAGCCCTCTGAGGAGCAGATTAGGGATCTGGGTATGTTTGGTCTGGAGAAAAGAAGGTTAAGAGGTGACAGGATGGCTGTGTTTAAATATTTGGAGGGATGTCGTATGGAGGACGGAGCGAGCTGATGACGGACAGGCACGATCAGAGCAGAGGAAGCTTTGGAAAAGCAGGTTGCATCTGACCTCCTGCGAGACACTATCTGAATGTCTTTCCAAGTCCTCCTTTTAACCACACAAGAGACTGACCTTTAGCCCAAAGTTGTGGTGTGTGTGAGGTGTTGCCACATCCCAGTGGAACATCACTGGAATCTAGAAAATGCCGCGTTCTTTGGTCGTTGGCTGATTGGGAAGGAAAGGGGGCAAGCGCTGACCTGGCCGAGCTGTAAAACCCCTGGGCTTTGATTCCACCACCAAGATAAAGTGGGTTTCAAAACTTCTGCCTTCCGGGACCCTTTTCCACCGAGAGTGCTCTGCTGAGAATCCCTCGGAGGGGGGTGTCTGTCGCTGCCCCTTTTCAGAGAAACAGCCATGTTAGTCTGTTGCAGCGTAAAAAAGGAAAAAGGGGTAGGTGGAAAGAAAAGGATCAGGCCACACAGTTGACTGAATTGTTTTTATTTTAGCATGAGATTTTGGAGATATTTTTATCCACCTCCTCAGATGCAAGGACAGGGTGATATTGAAGCCTCCGGTCGCCAAGTGTTAGTTATACAGTTATGCAGTTATACCTGTTGTCGCCTCACGCAGCCCTTGGAAGATTTAGGATGTGGTTCGTGATTAGGGTTGCCAGATCTCAGGGCATGACCCTGAATCTCCAGTTTTCATGAGCCATCCATGGGTGAGAGATGAGGATGCAAATGCTCCAGCTTTGGGGAGCTCAGCTCTGGGCAAGAGGAAAAGGTGGGGTGCAAATCTCTGTTTCAGCTAGGGCCCTTTCTTCACTGGAGTGTTATATGCTATTATGCCACTTTCAACATCCAATGGAATCCTGGGGTTTGCAGTTTAGGGACAAAGGGACATCCATCCCTTGATAGTTATTTATTTATTTATTGAATTTATATGCTGCTTTTTCTCCCAAAGAGGAACCCAAGTGGGTTTCTGCCGGTACCCGTCTTGGTTTCTGTGCTGGACACGGACGAGGAACAGAGAGCTCCGCTCTCCTTCCGACTGCTTACCTGCTTGAAATAACACACATTCATCTGTCTGCAATTTCTCTTTGCCTGGGGCTATTGGGTCAGGGCTTGCAACACAAGGCCACTGCAACCCAGGTCTTTCATCTCGCTGTTTCCCTTTTCTGGCTGCCTGAAATGTCAGTGGTTTGTAGATTTCCTTCCTCGGGCATTGGATTTTTCCTGAGGATCGGCCTTTCAGAGAGGCTGCATGTGCCAGAACCACCAAAGGTGGCCTCAGCAGAGATCAACAACGACAAACCACACAACATCTTGCCTCGTGCTTCTCGTGAACAGATCCTTTAGTCTGAAACAAGTCCCTGCAAGAGATGCAGCCAGAGGGCCAAATTGCACACCATTTGGGAAGCTCTGTGAGCAGATCTGGCATTCTTTCTTTCCAGTTACTTAAAAACAACCAGAAAACATTAAAATTTGGATCAGAGTAGAAGCATTGAGGGTGAAATTGTCATTTTTTCCATACACTCCAACTGTCCCAAATTGTCAGGGATGGCGCCAATTGATTTATTTTCGGCTGCTTTTAAAACGTCCCAATTTCTCTCTCCTCCTTGCACTTTCCCCCTTCTTTTGCTTACACCCATTTCTGAAAATGATTTCCAACTGCAGAAGTCATTTGCATGCAATTAATTTAGCCAGGGGGAGAAGAAAGGTGGGAATGGAGTCTATCCCTTCCCAAGAGGCTCAGGCAAAAGTAAATTGCTGCAGCCTCCCCTAGCTTCTCTGTTCTTCCTCATCGATACCTTTGGCCACACACTGGCTTGGCCATGTGTCTCCCAGTTTTCATTTGTGAAATGTTGCAGGATATGCTTTGGTTACTGGTGCATCTAGGAGTGACCTTATTGCACCATATCACACTGATATAAAATCAATCCACTGGCTGCCAATTAGGGCCTTTCTGCACTGCACTGTTATAGTGCTATCATTCCCTTTTCAACCTCCTATGGAATCCTTGGGTTTACAGTTTATGGAAGGGGCAGTTAGACTTCTCAGCCAGACAGCAATTCAGCCTCAGGAAACTACAAACGCCAGAATTCCACAGGAGGTTGAAAGTGGAATAACAGCACTATAACGGTGTAGTGCAGAAATGGCCTTAGTTTCCAGGCAAGGTACAAAGTATTAGTTACTACCTTTAAAGCCCTACTTGGTTTGGATCTGGGTTATCTACAGGATCACCTTCAACCGTATAATGCACTCTGAACACACATGTCCTAGAGGAGACATCTGTTTCCCTCTGCCAAAACTAGACTAGACCGGCCCCTCCCGAAACTGCAAACCCCAGGATTCCATAGGATGTTGAAAGTGGAATCATCACGCTATAACAGTCTCGTGCGGAAATGGCCTGAGTTAAATCAGCAGTAATGACCCCAACCAGCACGGTGTTGGACTATCACTTCAGAGACCAGGTGGATGAACCATGAGCTCATCTCCTTTTAATGCAACCCTCTCCTCCTCTGCTAGATGGTCCAGGCCCATCAAAATTGTCTCAGTGTGTATATATATACACCCAGCAGCAGCAGCAGCAACATTTTCAGTTGCTATTTAGAAAGAAGAACAGAAAGTGTAGCTGTCTTGAAACTGGCAAAATTAGACATCCATCCGCTTGGTAGTTCTTAAGAAGTCTCTCTCTCCAAAGAAAAATTCTCTCTCCTTTGCAAAGGTTGCCAGCGATGAGAGATATTTCCCTCTTGGCATCAAAAGCTCCGTCAGGGAAGAAAGAAGAAGGAATGCCTTGAATGGTCCCAGATGGCCTTGGCAGCATCCTTCCGGGTCCTGAATTTGGTGTTGAGGAACTATATCTTGACCTCACGGAGCAGCCCCAGAGCAGGGGGGCCGGGTGCTCCAAACAAGGTGGAAATTTCCAGCACACCCCATAAAGTTCATTTCTGACCATTTTGAATTTTTTTTGGCCCCCAGGGAGCCCCGGGGGTGGGGAGCACAAGAATGGTCCACCCTGGCTTAAGAGGCTTTCAAAAGAATCTCGGAAATTTTTGATCCAGTGCTGTTTTTAATCTCATAGTTTATTCACATTTATTTGGGCAGAAAATGCACAAAACACAAGTTTTCTGTGCTGTAAACCCATTTTCTTTGCAGGAAACCCATCTTGTCTGCAGAAAACCGTTTTTCTGTGCAAATATTCTTCTGCAGAATAATTCCTGTGCAAAATTTCGGGATGTCAAATACCAGGGGAAAAAAATTGTGTGCAGAATTCTTGCTGGTCTGTTATTCTTCCCAAATGTCAGGAAAACTGTTTTTTGAACTGGGAAGGAATTGTTGTCCATGTTCTTTCCACCTCTGTCGGGGCAGTGGGAGGGGGTAGAGGGTCTCCTTGTGTTCCATTTTCCTTGTGCAATGTTCTCCTTGCTCTTTGTATCGGTAGTAGAAGAAAAAGAACTAAAATAAAGACGCTGTGCAACAGCTTGACAGGAACTTCCAGGCCCGCAACCTGCTCTGTTTACTGGCTCTCTTTCCCTTCTGTTTTGACTGGCTGACCTTCAGCTGCTCCTATCTGGCTGGGGCTGACCGGCCCTCCGTTTGCTCTGGGATTCACTGCGGTAGGAATTAACTCGCTTGTTGATCCTGGTGGGCCTGATAGGGAAAACCAGGAGTAACTTCTGGCCTTGAAAACAAGCCAGGCAGCTCCCCAGGGGACCAAGAGGGCTGTGGGTAGGGGAGAAACAGGGGAGGCAAGGTGAGGGGGGGAAACCTTGGGGGTCTACGGAACAGTTTTGTGGTTTTGTTAGGAAGAGGAGAGGCCAAGAACAGTGGAGGCTGCCTTGGACACTAATAGCTAACTCATTTACTAACTGTGAATCCAAATACCCTGGCCATTTCCGCACTAGACTGTTATAGTGCTATTATTCCACTTTCAACATCCTATGGAATCCTGGGGTTTGGAGTTTAGGGAGGGGATGTTGAAAGTGGAATGATAGCACTTTTACAGTCCAGTGCAGAAATGGCCCTTCGAACATTTCACAGATGGAAACCAGGGTGTGCGTGGCCGGGCAGCATCAGAGTACGGCCGAGATGACAAAAGTTATGGACAAGCTAAGGACAGATAAGTAAAGCAAGGCTGCAGCAGTTTGATTTTTCCTCAGCCTCCTGGGAAAGGCCAGACTCCACCCCACATCTCTTCTCCTGAATTAACCGCAAGCAAATGACTTTTGCAGTTTGAAATCCTTTTGTAGCAATGGAAGTAAGTTGAAGACAACAAGGGGGAAGTTGGGAGGAAGAGAGAGAAACTGGAATGTTTTAAAAGCAGCAGGAAAAGTGGGATGGCAGAGGATGAATCAAGACTGTCCCATTCTGTCACCCCATTTTTTCAGCTGCTTTCGAAATGTCCCAGTTTCTTTCTGCTCCTCCCATTTTCCCCTTTTGTCAACAGCTTGCTTCCATTGATGCAAACCAAATTAAAAATACAAAAGCAATTTTCCCCTCGACTCAGCAGGGGTGAGAGTGGATTCTTGCTTTTCCCAGAAGACTCAGGCAACAGCAAACTGCTGCAATCCCTCCTAGTTTCTCTCTCCTCCCCCATCCATGACATCTCCCATCTTGACCGCACTCTGATGCTGCTTTGGCCACAGGGGTCCCACTTTTAATGTTTGAAATGTTGAGGGGGTATTGCAAGAATTGCAGAGATAGAGTAAAACTCCTACTCCCTCTTGGTCCCAAAGTGCAACCCAATCTTGTGCATTTTGGGGATGGAGAAATACATCCGTATGTGGAAAATGCCTGGCCATCTTGTTTTCCTGACTAAAACTAACATTGACTGGCTGCTCAAAAGGTCTGTGCGAATCTTAATGGTGTATATTTCCCAGGCATTTTGTAATGATTCAAATATTATCAGACTTATCATAGAAAGTTTGATTTATTTTATTTATTTATTTTTTTAGCATCCAGCACTGATAATATCTAATCCAATTCACTTAGCGTGATTGGTAAATCATCTCTAATTTATTCAGTATTTGATAGCAGACACATAATGAGCTTGGGCCTCGTTTTACAGCTGGCATTTCATAGTCTTTGCTATCTGCTTAAAATGTTGCATACTGGGTTTTTGCCAAATTCAAATTAAATTGCTGTGGGTGTGTGTGGGGAAGAGACAGGAGGGTAGTTATGATTTAAAAAAATGCCTCTGAGCAAATGCAGAATTGCAAGGAGATATGTTGATCCGTATCAAGAAACCAGTTTCAGGACTTGGGACTACAGCATAGGCAGCTCACAACACCGCCTGCATTTCCGCACTAGACTCTTATAGCGCTGTGATTCCACTTGCAACATCCTCTGGAATCCTGCGGTTTGCAGTTTCGGGAGGGGCCGCATGGCCCCTTCCGAAACGGCAAACCCCTGGATTCCAGAGGATGTTGCAAGTGGAATCATAGCGTTATAACCGTCTAGTGCAGAAATGGCACATGTTGCCTCCCTCCACCCTCCTCTCCTTGTACTGTGAGGATTATGACCGAACCCAAGGAGAAGGCTTAGGAGCGTGTCCTCCGGTTTTCCAGATCTGGAAGGACAGATCTGATTCATCCTTTGCTGTCCTGCATTTTAAGCACCTTCCCTCCCTTGTTCTCAGGTTTCTTCAGTGGCTGCAAACTGAGTTCATGGTGCGAAACGAGTTTGAACTCCATTAACTCAGCAAGGGAAGGAGTGGAGAGGAAGAGGGAAAATCTTGCCCTTCCCTCTAGGCCCGGGCAGAAGCAAATTGCTGCAGCCTCTCTTGGTGTGTTTGTCCTTCTCATTTATAATGCTTGCTATCTTGACCAGACTCTGATGTTGCTTAGCCACGTGTGTCCCAGTTTTCATTTGTGAAAAGCTGCAGGATACCTGATGAAGATTTGTTAACTGGAGCTGGTTATAGGGAACACGAAACTGCCCTGTTACAACAGCTGCACAGGCTGCTGGTCTGTTTCTGTGCACGATGCAAAGTGCTAGTTATGCCCTCTTAAGCCATATGCAGCTTGAATCCTGGCTGTCTTTTCTAATGAGCTTGCTGCAGCTCATATTTTATATTTCATATTTCCAATTTCAACAGGTGTCATTACCTGGTTGCATGACAACACCTGCTGAAATTACCTCTTTTACATAACCGATTAAAGGAAATTTCTCTAGTTTTCACTCTGGCAACCCTGAAGTGACACACTCTCGTCCTCAGAGGGAAGTAATAGCAAACCTCTTCTGAAGAAAACTTGCCAAGAAAACCCTGGGATACAATGGCTGCATGGGGGAGTATACCTGAAGGCACTTACCAGCAGCAGCAGCAACAACGGAGGTGTGGATGGAGGCATGGCAGATCACACCCTTGTTAAACTAATCTGAAAATCTCAACCCTATGAATGCTGCCTTTACCATGAGGTACCAACAATGGGGCTCTCGCGTACCTGGCGGTCAGGATAATGCAGGAGGCAGGAGTTCTGGAAGACGAGCGCTTAATTTCAAAGCCCCAAAAGCGATGTGTGCCTTCCTGGAATTCACATGTTCTGATACGACTTTTATCTCTAATCCCAGATGTGTGACGGCTGGTTCTACCCTTCCCCTCCCCATAGTTGTGTTGCTTCATGGACTTCCTTTTCCCTTCATCAGTGACGATGCACCGTTGGAGAGGCTGCTGCAGAAAGAGGTACCAAGGTTCCTCCTTGGTCTGTGGCCATTTCCACACTCGCCTGTTACAGCACTATGATTCCACTTTCAACATCCTATGGAATCCTGGGGTTTGCCGTTTCAGGAGGGGCCGGCCGGCCCCTCCGGAAACAGCAAACCCCAGGATTCCATAGGATGTTGCAAGTGGAATCATAGTGCTATAACAGCCTAGTGCGGAAATGGCCTGAGAGGAGAACAGGCCTGAAGCTTCCCTAAGAGCCAAAATGAGCAACTTGAGGCTGTTATACTTGGGGCTTACCATGAAATGGCAGGACTTGTTAGAAAAGACGATAATGGTTTGTCAAGTGATAGCAGGAGAATGAGATGATATTACAGGTAGATCAGCTCCATTGAGGAAGCCGCACTTGTCCGGCCGGCCCCTCCCAAAGCTGCAAACCCCAAGATTCCCTAGGAGGTTGAAAGTGGAATAATGGCGCTATAAGAGTGCCGTGCGGAGAGGACCTTGCAAAGATTCGCTATTACTCGATGGTTTGAAGATCTCATGGCTTTTTGTATGCAGAAAGGTATATTTTACAGACATCAACTTCAAGAAAATGTGTTTTCTTGAAAAGTCCTTTTCTGGTTTAAGTAGATTAGTGTTAGTAAGTTACGTCTTTTAGTTGGTAAGTTACCTGTTTTAGTGAGTTAGTGTTTAATGTTTTTAGTTCACTGTCTTACTATTGTGTTTTCATTTTAGTTCATGTTAAAAATGTTAGCTTGTGCTTGTTATTTTGTGTCAAAAGGAAAAAAGAAAACAACAACAAAAAAGAAAAGATACTGTATTTTTATAACTACGGTCAGCTCGTATCCCTATCAGCGCCTAGCACATGTCCTGTCCTAGGTACTTCCTCATCCTTATTTTTCTTCTGCAATCATACTTTTGCAAAACACAAGGAAAAAATTTAAAAAGTTTATTTCTGCTGTTTAAAATATGAACTTATTTCATTTTGCTGGAATCCGTTTTTACTTGTAAGACATGTAGAAATCTTAGGCTGTAGCGGGGAGAGAGAAATATTTCACAGATGAAAAACCAGGAGAAGAGTGACTGAGCAAACTCAGGGGTTGGCCAACAGGGCAGAAATTAAGAATGAGGAAAAAGAGACAATCCAAGAGAGGCTGCAGCGGTTTGCTTTGGCCTGAGATTACTGGGAAGGGCAAGACTCTGCCCTGTCTTCTCTTCTCCCCCTGTGAATTAAGGCAATGCAAACTACTTTGGTCCTTTAAACTCAGTTTACAGCAGCCGAAACTAAGTCGAGGAGGAAGGAGGAGAGCAGGAGGAGGAAGGGAAACTGGGACACCCATATAGGATGGGGGACGCATGGCTGGGTAACAGTAAGTGTGAAAGGGATCTAGGAGTCTTGGTAGATCACAAGCTGAACATGAATCAGCAGTGCGATGTGGCAGCCAAGAAAGCCAATGCGATTCTTGGTTGCATCAATAGCAGTATGGTGTCTAGATCGAGGGAGGTAATGATACCACTCTATTCTGCATTGGTTAGGCCTCATTTGGAATCCTGTGTCCAGTTCTGGGCACCTCATTTCAAAAAAGATATCGACAAGCTGGAGCGTGTCCAGAGGAGGGCGACCAAAATGGTGGGAGGTCTGGAAGCCATGAAGCCCTATGAGGAGCAACTTAGGGAGCTGCGTATGTTTAGTCTGCAGAAGAAAAGGTTGAGAAGGGATGTGGGAGTCACGTTCAAATATTTGAAGGCATGTCATGTCCAGGAGGGAGCAGGCTGTTTTCTGCTGCTCCAGAGACCAGAACAAGGAGCAATGGATTCAAACTGCAGGAAAAGATTCCACCTGAACCTGAAGAAGAACTTCCTGACAGTCAGAGCTGTTCCGCAGGGGAATCTGTTGCTGCCTCCATGGAGTGTGGTGGGGTCTCCTCCTTCTTTGGAGGTTTTTAAGCGGAGGATGGATGGCCGTCTGTTCAATGGAGGGCTTTGATGGGTGTTCCTGCATGGTAGAAGGGGGTTGGACTGGATGGCCCCGGGGGTCTCTTCCAACTCTATGATTCTATGACACTTTACCAACCGCTGAGAAAGTGGGAAGGCGTGGGATTAACAGAGATTGCCTCCCCCAGTTCTGGACAGAAAGATATGTTTAAATATATGTTTAAAGGTGGGAAATTCGCTGGGGAGTCTCAATTTCTCCAGCGCGCTAGATGTGTTTAAAAAGGGGGCGTGCACGCTGGTTTTCGGAGGCTAATCTGGAGCAAAACCGGAGGGCGAGGAGAAATGGAGATGGGGACCCTGGAAGTAATTTTTTGCAGGGAAGGAAATCCCTTTTGGGGATCAGAGACGCCCCTAACTGGAGGAAGGGGTCCCTCCCATCTCCCTCTCCTGCCCCGCCTCCTTGCCGGGCTAGCGCGTCCGCCGGGTAGAAAGAGGGAGGGGGGGCGTGGGGGGCGTGTGTGTGCGCGCGCGCGGCCGGGGATTGGGCTGAGCCGCGAGGGGGGCGGTCCGGGGGCGGGCCCGGCAAGCCCGGCTGGAAGCGGGGGGGAGCTGAGCAGCGGCGGCTTTAGTCTCGGAGCGGAGTCGGAGCAACGGCAGGGCGCGACCATGGGCTCGAAGTCGCAGCCGTGGCGAGAACTCCTTTGGGTAGGGGTCCTGCTTCTCGCGTATTCAGGTAAGAGGAGAAGAGAGAGAAAGCCCCTAAAGAGAAAGAAAACCTTGGTTCTCATTGCAGTGGCCGGACGGTGGGGACCCCCGCGCGCCCCAGGGCGCGCCAGCCTCTCCGAGAGACCCGTTCCGTGCGCCTAGGGCGCACGGAACAGGTCCCTCGGAGAGGCTGGCGCGCCCTGGGGTGCGCGGGGGTCCCCCAAATCTTTTGTACCACCTGCCCTAGGGGACAAAAAACCCTCTCTATCCCCTTTCAAAACTTCAGTTCACCTGCTTCTCCCCCTCCGCTCCCAGCCTGGCTCCTCCTCTTCCTCCCGACCCCCGACTCCCCTCCTGAAGCCTGGACGTGCCAACTTCGCTGCTGGGCTTTTCAAAGAGAATGGGGTGTAGGCGGCGCTGCTTCGGCACCTGCGAGCTGCCTTCCCGCGGTCTAACTCCCCCCTAGGGAAAAGGTCCCCCCTTTGTCTGGGTGGGTGGGAGAGATTCCTGCTTTTCTCGCTATCCCACCGCCGCCCCCGATCTCTCATCGTCTTTAGTGGACTCTTAGGTCTCTTTCTGCCTTCTTTTCCCGCGGTCCCCAACCCCCCGTCCCAAGGGAGAGCCAGAATTGAATGGGCGGTGCGGAAAAAGAGGGTTTATTTCTGGAGATGATAGAGAAGTCTGAGGAAGGTGGGGGGAATAGTATACCGGGTGTGGGGTGTGGCGTTGTAGTCCTGGTTTGAGGACAAAAAGTCCAGCTAAGGGGAGTAGAGATTGTGTGTAAAAGAAAGTCTTCTCTGTTTGAAACTTCTGGCTCAAAGTTTCTCCCTTTTTGCTTGTTTGATTGTTTTCTGCTCCTTACCCTCCTTAGAATGATAGAATTTTGCAAATGGAAAGGACCACAAAGGCCATCTAGACCAGCCCCTTGCTATGCAGGATTGCACAACTCGAGCACACTCAGGCCATTTCTGCACTAAACTGTTACAGTGCTGTTATTCCACTTTCAACCTCCTGTGGATTTTGGGGTGTGTAGTTTCCTGAGGCCAAAGAGCTCTCTGGCTGAGAATCCTAAATGCCCCTCCCTAAACTGCAAAGCCCAGGATTCCATGGGAGGTTGAAAGTGGAATAATAACACTATAACAAGGTAGTGTGGAAATGGCCCCAGTTAATGTTCTCCACTAACCACCGTTAAAGATACCTGTGCAGACACCAGAGCGCAAATTCTGTCTCCACATAATTCCACCCCCTCGATACCACTTTGCTCTCTGTTCTGCCTGTCCTCGCCTTCCTGCCCCAAATCCGAGCTGCCTTCTCTTCTTCTCTTTCCCCAAAATCCTCTCCTCCCTCCTCCCCGTGGCTGGCATCACCCCTCTTTTCCCGGCTCAGTCTTGCTCAGCAGTGACTCGGTCAGTCTTAAGTGACTCATGGTTGTGATGATGTGATGGGAAGGGACTGCTTGAAACACAATTGAATGAGCAGGGGGGAAAGCAGTGTGTCTTGAGGGCAGGGGCAGCTGCAAGCCGGAGGGACCCTCATGAAGCCTTGGCCTCCCAATCTTCCCCTAAATGGAGATCAAACGCTAGGACCGTAATGGTTTTCGTATCTCAGCCACACCTGTCCCGGTCAATGATATTGTGCTGGTTGGTTTAACTATTCCAGGTTAACTAACCTGTAATAAATGCCACGCTCTGCTCTTGCTATTTGTACTTGCTGTTCTCCAAATGTGGACTGCTTGATTCAGCTTTGAACCTTCCCTCCGCCTGGAAGCCTGTGGTTTAAAATGCCGCCCTTAAGATCTCTGCTTTTTACTACAGTGCTGTAAAGGTTATTACTGGGTTTCTGGTCCTCATGAACATTCCTGTCTCAGGGAGCCTGCTGGGAAGGCATGATGGAGCTGTCCTCTGGAGAGGGTGAATTCATGTCAAAGAGAGGGTGGTTGGAGGTGTGCAAGGTTTCATGTGTCTGAACCACAGTTTACACATTTACACTCGGGGGGTGTGGCTTTTGTGCAAGGTTGAACCCCAATTCTCCTTACTTAAAAAAGAAATCCACCAAAGAGCAGTAGTTTCCAATTCTTAGCATAGAATGGATTCCCACTAAGCAAAGTGACACCAGAGAATGACTGTTGTAACTCTATGTTAACTGTCTTTCTAATTCTCCTCTGTTTATGACTGGTGTAAATAGCACAATTGTTGTTTTTGGCGTCCAGTTTTGCTTTGATTTCAATCTCTAAAGTACACAGTGTGTACCTGAAACTTGAATGTTGCATTTCATGAATTCTGAGTGAGCAAATTCTAACCCTCACGAAGCTCTGCGTTGAAATAAAGGGGTTCGTCTCAAAGGTGCCGCCACCACGTTAATACCAAAACTGCTCACTTTCCTTCCCAGAAAAGGGGAGAATTCTGGAGTTCTTGACTTCTCCCTACCCTTCCCTTCCTCCTCGTTTTCACCTTCCAGGGCTCCAGAATGTGGGTCGTGCCCTGCTTTGATGCAAGATTTTGCAGATGCCAGAGACTGGCAGGAAAAAAAATATCAGAGAGTATGTTTACCTACTTGGTTCATGGGGAGGTGGATGGTTTTGGATGCCACAGTGATGCGTGTTGGGTGTGGGAGGGTGGAGGCCTTGGGTGGAACGAGGCTGGGGATGCTCACTCGAGGAGGGAGGAGGAGTAATGGGTATAAATCAGTTTTAAGTCCCCTGGCCCCCTCTCTTGGAGGGCCGGGAGGGATGCTCTTACCCAAACATGTCCCAGCTGGTTGTTTGCTCAGCCCTCGCCTCTTACATTCCAGGTCCCCTGCGTTAGCTTTTCCCAGCCTCTGGGGCTTTGCCTGCAAGAACAGCTCCTTTTTTGGCCCCTCCAAGGAAGGCAGGAGCTTGCTTGCCTCCCCAGGAAAGCTCCTGCTTTGCACCATGGGGTGGGAACGAAGGCGAGTTGGAGGATCCCGTCTGGAAGGCTTTTCTTCATGGTCTTCTAATCACCTTCCCCCAGATTTTCTCATCCAGGGCTTCGCTTGGAAAGGGAGGCGTTCAGGGACCCTGTAGAAGCTGCCCCTGGGAATGTCAGAAAAGCCTGCCTGGATCAGAAGAAGGGATTGCCTAGTCCAGCATCCTGTTCCTAGTCCAGTGTATTGTTAATTGGATCTCCGCGTGGTCACCTTAGCATTGTAGAAATCTCCTACCCAGTCCTGGGTGTGGGAGGGATCTCTGATCGGAGAAAGTTGTATACTCTTCATATTCTCAGAAACACCCATCCTGGAATCGAATCATGACTGAAAGTAAGCTCTATTACAATCACCCCTGCTTTTGCACAGTCTCCCTCTCTTTCAGGTATTTTGCTGTTTTGTATAATGTCTCTAGAAAGAAAGAGGAAATTTCCTTTTTTTCTGTCAAAAATCCCTGAGTGTAAGAAGAGAGGTAGAATAGCTTCCCACGCAGGGCCAGCTCCAGGTTTTGGGGGTGGGGATGCATTTGGGGGGACATTCCTGGCAGATTTCCTTGGCGTTGGGCAGAAGAGCTGCAGGTAGTGTGGGACAGCTTAGTGTAGCTACCGTTTTAATGGCTCTGGTGCTTCAGAATAATACTCTCTATTGTGAGGGAATGTCAGCTAGACTCATCTGTCCTGGGATACTTAGAATAATAAAATGTTAGCCTTGGAAGGGAGCCCAAGGGCCATCCAGTCCAACCCCCTTTCCATGCAGAAACAGAAGATTGCAGCATGCCTGGAAGATGCCCTTCCAAGCTCTGTTGAAAGACCTCTCTGAGGCAGCCCATTCAGCTGTTGAGCAGCTCATACAGCCAAGAAGTTTTTCCTCCTGTTAAGATGGAATCTCTTTTCTTGTAATTTGAATCCACTGGTTCCTGCTCTAGTCTCCGGAACAGCAGAAAACAAGCTCGCTCCATCCTCCATGTGCCATCCCTTCAAATGTTTATAAAGGTGTGGCTCTCACTTCACCTCTCCTTCTTCTCTTCTCCAAGCCAAGTGTACCCAGCAACTTCAGTCGTTCCCCGTGAGGCTTGGTTTCCCAACCTGCGAATATCTTGGTCACCCTTCTCTGGACACCTTCCAGCTTGTCAAAATCCTTCTTGAATCACCAGGCCGCAGACTGGTTTTTAAAGGGGGATCCAGGACAGCCATTGGTGGTGGGACTAGTTGTGGATTCCTGCACTAGCTGAGGGTTTGATTAGATGACCTTTGGGGTCCCTTCCAGCTGGATGAATCTGTGAGCTCAAGGATGCTGGGTTGCCCCAAGGAATCACCCTTCATTCTCCTCCTCTGGGACTTGGGTGGTATGGCTTATGCTTAGTACCATTTCCGTCTCATTTCTCTGTATTCACACCTCCTTGCGGCCTCAAAATCCAGAGGAAAGATACCTGTTCTGTCTATCTTAGAAACTACAGCTTGTATTTTAATGCTGCGTTTTAAGTTTGGGTACGGTGGAGGGAGCTTAGAGAGAAAGATCTAAATAAAATTCCAACCGTTGCAAGGTTTGATCTTGTCAAAGGGCTCCCAGCGTGAAGACGTATAGCCAAGATGGCTTAAAATGGATTAGTTGCTCTATCATCCTTTAACAATCTTTTTTGCTCTACGGAGGTATCCGCACGCTGCTTAGTAGTTCAGTTGTAGAAGACTCAGGGCCACGGATGGAGCTGGTCCTTTGTGCCTGGGGATTTTTATTCTTCAGATTATGGGTGGGTTGCAGATGTGTTACGGAGATCTCCCCAATCATGTGGGGAGTGTTGCAGATGGCCGGCTCCCCATGTGGTCCCGTGCCTGCCAGGATAAGTTACTCCTTGGTGAATGAGTGGCGTGTGTTCCTACGATTGAGATGCTTAAAAGCAGATTATTTTGCTTCTGCCCATCTAAGGCGTGCGTGAGGTAGAAGCAAGGCTTCTAATCTTTGCTGAGGATGACAGTTTGGAAACCAATCTGAGGACGGTTTTGGAAATTTGGGGTTTAGGGGTTGTAAATCCTGCACCCCATCTTAGTCAAGGGGAAAGCCGAGGATGAACTACAGGGCTCATGACCTCAGTGTTAAAAAAAAACAAAAAAAAAAAGGTTAAAGCTAAGCTGGATGTTGTGTGTTGAGCTAGCATACAATCAGCAAGTGTGCACTTAATGGTGGTCGGCCCATCCGGCTCTTAATGTGTTAGGCGGTTATGTTTGCTCTGTACGGCTTTATTTGTAGAGCGGATGATTTAATTGCGCTTCTTAGCTCCTCTGTGTGCTGTGCTGTGAGGTTTTGATGACTCTGCTCTTGGTTTCAGTATGATCTACACGGTGATTTAAAACACAGGCAGACGTGTTGTGTTTCTTTCATGGGTATAACCGTTTGGGAGAAGTTATTCCTGTTGGGTCTTGTGCCTTCACGTCATCTCTGACTAAAGGTGGCCGTGTTGTAGGGTTTTCTTGGCAGGATTTATTCGGAGGAGGTTTGCTCTGTTGGTGTTCTCTGAGGCTGAGAGAGTGTGACTCATCCAACATCCCCCACTGGGCTTCTCTGGCTGAGCGGAGATTCAGACCTGATGCTCCTGGAGTCCTAATCCAGCATTCAAACCACTACGCTATGGTGGCTGTCTAAAGAGGACTTACGGGAATCCTGTCCTGGGGTTTATTAGGCCAAATTTCTTCAGGAGAGGTTTGCTGTGGCCTTCGTCTGAGGCTGAGAGTTTGTGACTTGCTCAGGGTCATGCAGTGGGTTTCCACATCTGAGTGGGATTCATTCCAAAGTCCTAGCTGAACACTCAAATCGCCATTTCATGCTGACTGTTCTTGAAATAAGTAATAAGCATCCGTTACTAAGAGATTTTCCGTTTTCAAAAAGAGAAGTTTCTAGTCCTCGTAGATACAGGAGAAAGCTTCAAGAAGCAGCAGTCTCTAGATTCCTTTCTTCCCGGGTAATTACACCATTACTTTCCTGATTTGCTCAGGTTTTTGCCAATTCTAACAACTTCAGCTGCCTCCCTTCAGGCAACTCGACACCTTTGAGTAATCTCAAAGATTCAGAGCCTCCCCACACCTAGATATGTTTAAAAAATTGAAGAAAATTACAGCTCAACCTGAGACACATTTACTCAGAAGCAGTTGCCGCTGCTTTTAGCGCAGCTTGCTTCAGGTAAGCATGTGTAGGGTTTATTTTTATTTATTTCCTAAAATGCATATATCGTGCCCTACATTTAAGAATCTCAGGACAATGCACAAGAAAATCAATATGAAACTGTATCCTATATAGTAAGATGCATAACCATCACTAGGGAGGTCAGAAGTCAAAGTTAATCTTTCTCCTTCTTTTTGTCTGTTGTTTCCTTCTCTATTTTGTTTTTCTTTGCTTTGTTTTCTTCCATTCTTGTTTGTATTGAAAGTCTTCATTTATATTTATATTCTCTCTTCATGATGAGATGGAAATTCTTTTCTTGTAACGTGAATCCGCCATCCATGCCAGCTGGAGGGCGTTTTGCAATTGGGGCACAACAACGGAGGAAGGTTGTAGCTTCTCACAGAAGGAAAAATCAAGGAATAAGATATCAAACTGACAGATCTGTGTCTGCGGAGGGAGAAGGGAGGAAGGTGGTAATTTGGCCCCAGGGAAAGGTAGAGCGGGTTGTTGTGAGGTGCAGATTCACCCTGGAGGCATTGTGAAAGAGGCGAGAGAGTGTGACCCCACAGGCTGGCTTGGTCCAGGCTCGGTGTGCAACACTCGCGGGGTGGAAGCGGCTTTGGCTCAGCATTCTGTGAGAGTTTAGCTGTGTTGTGCGATACACGAGGAGGACGGAGGCACGTGCCGGCTCTGTGCAGAGAAAGCTGACGGCAGCGGCAGGGCATCGTCTTTGCCTGGTTGCCATTTCTGTGTGTGGCAGGGTCAGTTTGTGAACTCTGGCTTCCGTTCCCCTCATGCCGTGGTCAGGGTCAAAGCTCCCCTCCCTTTTTTTATAAGCGTAGACTACAACTTCCATCTACTACCTCCCTTGGACTCCCGTGTTTAATTATAGTGTCCACAGTAGCTGGAATGAAAATGGATTTTCCCAGTATTGGTACAGGCCGTCCTTGTAATCCAAAGTATTTCAGGGTGGCTTGAGTGGGCAAGACCCATTAGCCTTACAAAAGACCCACCCTTGGTGGAGATGATCCAGTAGCTATCTACCTACCTACCTGCCTCTGCATCACCACATCTGTTTGTGTGCTTTTTTATTCTCTTTCGTGCGCATTTGCGTGTTTGCTGTAGGAACGCTTCGATGATAAGCCCCTGCCCTTCATAATTTACCACTTCACCACATTCCCATAATGGTGTTGTCATTATTATCACTACCAAAAATGACTTACTCCGTTTTTCCTTCAGAACTGGGGCTCAAGGTGATTTAAAGCAATCCAAACAGGTAGAAAGAAAAGTGCAGACAGACTTAAAGATGCACAAAAGTAATATTTAAGATATCATTAAACTGTCCTTGACGGTGATGGTTTCATTCTCATATATTCACCGTTGAGTCCCAAAACCGAGATTCAGAGTAGCTCAGAACAATCCAAACAAGTTTTAAAAAACTGAGATTTAGAAACCTGCCATGGCGAGAGTTTAAAACGCAATAAACTGTCCATTGTTGGTTAAAGGTGGTCCACCCCTTGAGGTCAATTCTTGGGCCTCGCGTGTGTTTCTTTCTCTGCTTCCCACCTGCTCAGTTTCTGGCTGCCCGTTTTCTCACCCCATAGCATCTTCTACGTATCCCAGAGCAACCACGAAAGTACACCGCAACCGGTCTGGCCACTTCAAGGGGCCCTCCAGGCCCAACCACAGGGGGCGGGGAGGGAGTGAAGGGGCACCCATATTGGGAGAAAGCTGTTCGGAGGTTGCAGCTGGTGCCAAATGCGGCAGCCAGACTGGTGGGAGGTGTGCATTTAATGACCACACAGCGCCTGTCTTACAAGAACTGTGCTGGCTTCCAATTTGCTTCTGAGCTCAATGCAAAGTGCTGACTTTGACCTTGTTGCTGTGTGCCTATAAGTTGTTTCTGATTTCTAGAGACCCTACAGCAAACCCATCACGGGGCTTTCTTGGCAGAGGGAGGTTGCCATTGCCTTCCTCTGAGGCTGAGAGAGTGTGGTTGACCTAGGGACAACCAGTGGGTTTCCATGGCTGAGCAGGGATTCGAACCCCAGCCTCCTGTCATGGTCCAGTGCTCAACCCGCTTCGCCCATTCACCTACAATTTCTGTCTTAATTTCCAAAATGGAATGTATGTTTTCTCTCTCTCTCTTTCTTTTTGTGCTTGATTGATGGACTGTGAGCAACTGTGCTTGATAACGCTTGAGCCTCCCTTATGTGAAATGTTTGGGACCAGAAGTGTTTCATGTTTCAGATTTTGGAATACAGTGCCTTCTTGGAATAGCCTCACATCTCGTTTGTTTGCTACTTGGGTATGAGAGACGATGCTTGGAGAGACAGGCTGTAAGAGTATGGGAATCCGAGCATAATGCATGGCATGAATCCCTCATTTTGCAGATCCTGAGATTCTCTCTCGCTCTCACTCTTTGCCATCAGCCGCTCGCTTCCACCTTTGGGCAGCGGCTGTGGTGCTCCTGCTTGCTTTTCTCTCAGATCCTCAGCCTCGTTGTTCTCGCTGCCTGCAAAAAGAGGTGGTGACTGCATTGCTCCTGCTTGTTCGTCTCTCAGATCTTCAGTCTCTTTGGTGGCAAAAAAGAGAGACCAACGATCGGAGAAATGAAGAAGCAACAGTACTGCAGCCACCACCTTGAAGGTGGAACTGGGCAGCTGGCAGCAAAAAGTTTCAGATTTTGGAGGTTTTCGGGTTTCTGGATAATTCTCATTCTTGACACCTAATGATGTCACCAGGGACCACCTCTAGATCTCAGGGCCTGCCAGCCCTTTTTGGAAAGCCCCCTTTCCAAGGGCTGTCAGGTGTGTCTAGGCCTGTCCCCATCTCTTAAGAACAAGCTTTTCACAATATGGGCTCAGCACCTGCAACCCCTTGCTCCTCTCTGTCTCCTCTCTCCTTTCAGAGGTGGGGCTTGGCATATTTTCCCCCCTTTCCTCTTCTCCGTTTTCTTGTGCTTTGTTTCCTTCTCCCTCCGTGTGACCGGTCCCCAGCTACAGCCGCATTGTGTTTCTCTAGCGAAGCGTGTAACCTCTTCAAATCGTGGAGTAGAAATTAATGATTTTTTCCTCTCTTTGCTTGCAACTACATGCAGCCGCAGCGGAACACGGATACCCGATTCTCCCCAGGAAAACCCCAAAGGCGTCGTGGCGTTTCAGCTTGTAACAAAAGGGTTGGGTGTGGAATCTGGGGCTTTGAATCCCAGAGAGCAATCCTTAGCTTTTTTTTTTTTTTTGGTATCTGCCAGGTAGGCGAGGATGTTTTTCAGGCCCCCAATACCTCCAGAATCTCCAAGCCAAATAAAGAGAGTGAATTGCTGGTCCAGCAAGCCCGTGGGTGCAATAGTTTACCTTTTAAATAGGTTTCAAGGCCTCCATATATGGTTTAACCTAAGAAAAAACCCCACCTATTTTGGAGAACCAAAAGTAGACTTTTCAGCCACTTTGGGTTTTTTTGATAGAATATTTGTGTTGCCCACCCCTGCGTCTCGTCCCAAGCCGTGTGCTCTGAATTGCCATGGACATGGCTGTGGTAGTAGGTGTCTCTGACCATGCACAGAGGGCCTTACCCTCCTTCCGTGAGTCATCCCACCCAGGCATTATTGCACAATCTAGCACTAGGGAACCGGGTTTCTAAGGCCATGTGTCAGGTTGGAAACCAAAAAAAGAGTATTTAAACAGGAATAGTTAAGTAATCTGGCCTTGGAAGCTAAGTAGGACGAAGTTAGTACTGTATTTGCTGGTGTGTAAGACTCACTTTTTTCCCTGAAAAATACTGTTTGGAAATGAGGTGCGTCTTATATCCTGTTGTGTCTTATACATGGGCAAGTAGTATTTGCTGGTGTATAAATGGGGTGCCTCTTATACATGGGTGCATTTTATATGCTGGCATGCTGGATGAGAGACTGCCAATGAATACCAAGTGAAGTAGACTGTATTTCAGAAGAAGGAAGTCGCAAAACCACCTCTATTCCTTGCCTAAGAAAATCCTATGAAGTTCATAGGGTCACAATAAATCCACGGATGACATGGAGGCACACACACACACATACAAGTAATTAAAGGGCCTAAATACTCTATGACACCATATCCCATCTAGTCTTGGAAGCTAAGCAGGGTCGGCTCTGGTTAGTACTTGGACCACCGAGGAACACCCAGAGCTGTGATATATATTTCAGAGGAAGGAACTGGCCAAACCATCTCTGCTTATACCTTGCTGAGAAAACCCTGTAAAATTCATGGAGTTGCCTAAGTTGACAGGGGACTTGAAGGTACAGAGAGGCAGAAGGAGAAAATTGCACTTAAGTCCCAACTAGTTCTGAAGAAACAGGAGAAGCTCTCCAGATCGCTTGCTCCGATTTTCACTTGGAAGTCGCCTTCTCGTTCCCTCTCCCTCCCGCCCCCCCCGCCCCCCATGTGCTGCTTCTGTTCTGAAGTTTCTCAAAGTCCCATCCTTCCTTGCTCTACTTGGCGGCTGCCCTTGCGCCAGGCAAAGCCCCAGTTCTTTCCCCTCCTCCTCCCCCTCCCGTCTTAATTAGCTGGCTTCGTTAAGCGGGCGCCTGCGAGTGCCAAGCCCGGCTGGGATGCCGAGCTAATGCCTTGCTCTCATCCCTGCTGCCGCCCGGGGAGCCCGGGAGATAAACAGCTCCCCCTTCCCTTTCATCCTTAGACGGGCACGCCGGAGGAAGAGAGCTCGGAAAAATCCTTTGCTCCGGAGCTGGCCTTTGGTTATTTCGAGACTGGGAGTGGGGTGGGGTAGGTCGAGGGTCTTTTTTTAGCTCCTCGGGGGATTTGGGGCCCAGCCTCCCCAGGCAGCCAGGGGCTTGTGCTATTCATAGGCAGGCATTTGGTGCTCGGAGTTTCTCACGGCAGTCAAGGGCTGAGGAGGAAAGCGAGCCTCGCTCGCTCGTAGTTGGCTCTGGACGTGACACTCCGAAGCAAAGGCGCTCCGTGGGATTCTGCTCTTTGGCTCTCCCACCCTCTGGAATGCGTATGCCAGCCCTGCAAAGACACTGCTCACCTGCTTGCCCGTGCCCTTCCCGGAGCACCCTCCCACACACCCACGTTGTGGGGAAGTTGCGCTCCAGAACACTTTGCGCATTCGTGCAAACCACCTGCCACAAGCGCCACTCAGTGGCTCTGGGAACATTTTTATCTGTGCACGCCCGCAGGGAGAGTCCCTCATGGCTGTGCTCCTCTGTTATTGTTGTTGACAGCAGCAACAATTGATAACAGCAGCAACGATAGTTATTTTATTTTAAAAATCTGTGCCAGAAGCTGCAACACTGAGCCAAATGCTGCAAGAAAATGGGTGAAATTTCTGTGACCTGGGTACATGTGGTAGCTTTATTAAATTTCCATGCTTCCCCCTAGCAACTTTGTTTCCTCCATTCTGCAAAATCCTGATTATTCTGGTGACAGGGAGACGTTGGGAGGTCTGTAGGCCGCTGAAACCGTGCCCTCCCTGCTGGAGAATTTGCTAATTCGAATCTTTGCATTCTGGGATCGCCTGCATTCTTCTAATCGCATCTTCACAGCGTAAGAACTAGAATCTTGTTCTTTCTTTTAAAGTGAAGGGGAACAAAGAGGAATGGTGAATAGCTGAAATTCTCAGGGAGTGGAATTCTGGGTGCATTTTTTTCCCCTCTTGTGCCTCCCACCAGATCTTGACACACATGCAAATCAGAGTATGCTTGAGATTTTTGTACCCTCTCAGAAGAAACCTCTGAAGGAAACAGATAACTTGGCTTCATTCCTTCGTCTTCGCGAGGAGGTGAGAGTTGTGAAGTGGAAGGGAGGAGAGCCTCCCCCACGGGATTTCCCAGGAGGGAAGGAATTCAATCGTCTTCTTTCCTTTTGACTCCTTCTGTGAGAACACCTAGACCTAAAGCAGGATATTACTACAGTTCCTGCCTGGATCTTGTGCTGCTCTGCATCTTTGCTCAGTGCTTTGCCCATATATAGGCAGCCCTTCTTAGAATCATAAAATGATAGAGTTGGAACATATCTTCCAGCACGTCGCAGATGAACATTGGGACACTCGAAGCTGAGCGATATCAGAGTGTGGTCAAGATGGCAAATGTTAGGAATGAGGGGGGAAAAAGTGAGGAGAGGACGCAGCAGTTTGCTTTGGCTTGGTCCGACTGGGAAGGGCATGATTCTGTCCTGTCTTCTCCCCGCACAAGCTAAGCGTAAATGAGATTTGCACCTTGAAGTCAGTTTGCAGCGGTCGAGGTAAGCTAAGGATGAAGGGAGATAGCGGAAAGAGGAGAGAGAAACTGGGACATTTTAAAAGCAACTGGAAAAGCAGGGTGACTGAGGGTTAATTAGGACTGTCCTTGCAAAACTGGATCAATCAGAGAGGATGCACTCTCCAGCTTTCATAACTATACACGGAAGCAAGGTAGTTTAGACTTTAGTGTTCCGTCTACCATCTCTTGGGGTTGATGCTGCCAGCAGCCTAGAGAAGATCTCTCTTCTTTGAAGGAAGCCTCCGTCCTTGGCTTTGATCAAAATCAGCCAGAGAGTGCATTGGTCTATTTTGGAACCGGACGGCTTTTTATTTGCGAGTGCTTGTGGGGAAGCTGCATCTCCGGCCATTTCCCCACTAGACTGTTATAGCACTATGATTCCACTTTCAACGTCCTATGGAATCCTGGGGTTTGCAGTTTAAACTGCAAACTCCAGGATTCCATAGGACGTTGAAAGTGGAATCATTGTGCTATAACAGTCTAGTGCGGAAATGTCCTCAAATTCCTTTGGGCGTGCACTGTTAGTAAAGGGGCCTGCCTCCCCCTAACCACCCTTCCTGTCCCCTCTCTTGAATATTCCCCAACCTGGGAGGTCATTTTCTATCAGCTGCTTCGTTCAGTATACTTCACTAAGTAACTTCTCCTGGCCTGACTCCCCCAAAGCTGAGACAGACCTGTGCTCCACTCGCTGCCAGAATGGAGCTCCTTCTCTCCGTGCAGCTGATGCCCAGGAGAGTAGGGAGCTGATAGAGAATCCTATCCCTGGCTTTGCACAGCAGCTGTGGTTGAGAATAGTACATAACTCAAACCAGGGCTTGAAAAAATGAATTTTGGATTGCAGGGCTCATAATCCCCAAGCAGTGTCCGTCTAGGCTTTCTGGGAGTTGCAGTGCAAGCAACGAATGTTTCCAAACTTAAACTCCCTGCTTCCAGAAGCCCATTTTCTCTCCCGTTCTCTGTCCTCTGCCACCTTCCTTGACTCTGGCAGGTGTCTGGTCTTCAAGGCCAAGTTTTTTCTGCCCCCGGACTCCTCCTTCCAGGCTATTGTTCTGGGCTGTTCTTCCTGTTGCCTTGGAAAAGTGTGTCCTGCTTTACTTCCTTGACCCCACTCTTCCCCTTTCACGCCAATATTTTATATAAACAATCTTTATATAAACTTCTTGTATAAAACCTTACTCGCTCTTTATGAATGGATTGTGTAAGATTTCTATTGTTGTTGTTTCCGATTCTAAGGTGAACCTATCACGGGGGATTTTCTGGGGCTGAGAGTGTGTGATTTGTCCAGGGTCACCCAGTAGCTTCCCATGGTCTTGTAAGATTTCTACCGCACTCCTCCCCCGAAAAAACCATTGCGTTTCCTTAACGTCAGGACTGGGAAAGAAAAACGAGGCATGGATCTTCTTAAATAAATATTAGTAAATAAATCTGCATGGAAGCTGAGTCCGCTTGGCCTTTTTCTGCTGGAAGGTGGGTGTGCCACGCTCCGTCTTCTAGCCAGAACTGGACACTTTGGTGCAATAGCATAGACTTGGGGCCCCTTCTTTAACTGCCATTGATTGTGTCCGATGGAATCCTGGAATTGGCAGTTGAGGGAGGGATATGCTGGCTTCTCAGCCGGTGTGCTTCAGTGCATCCCCAAACTACAGATCCCAAGATTCTCTAGGACAGAACCAGGGCAGTTCAAGTGGGATCATAGTGCTATAAATAATGGGCACAAGGAGCACAGGTGAGTGTGTCTTAGGGGGCTCAAGCGGGATAAATCTCCCTCTTGCCTTGTGTTTGTGGTATGGACAGCGTTGCAATTGCAAAGATTACGGCTTGTCTGTTAAGACTGTCTCTGCCTGGTACCAGGGTGGCCAGATGGACAACATTCCTACACGTTCAGCAAAATTTGGATGTTTCTCTTTTTTTTTTTTTAACCCCAGCCCTGAAGTCTAGAAACTTTCCTTCTTCATGGATATAAGAATCCACTGAGCCAAAGTTCTGAACTCTTTAAAGCAATTTTAACTAATCAACTGTAGTTACTTGTCATCAAGTCAACTTCAACTTATGGCGACCCTATACATGAGAGACTTCCAAGAGTCAACAGGCCCACTCAGTTCTTGAAAATCCAGGGCAGCTGGGGCTTCCTTGATCAAATCAATCCCTCTTAATGCCATTTTCCTCTTTTCCGCCTGCCTTCCACCTTTCCAAACCTTCTCATCTTCCAAAGAGTCTTGTCTCCTCATGAGACGTCCAAAGTACGACAACCTCAGTTCAGTCATCTTGGCTTCTGGGGAGAGCTGAGGCCTGATTTAGCTCTCAAATCCATTCATAGGTCTTTTTGAAAATGGTCTCCGGGATCTATAGAACTCTGTTGTTGTTCTATTGTTGTACGCCTTCACGTCTTTTCCAACTTAGGTTCAGTTTAGGATTGCTTTATCACAGGGTTTTCTTGGCCAGAATTGTTCAGAGGGGGTTTATGGAGGGCAACATGTGGCTGGATAACAGTAAGTGTGAAAGGGATCTAGGAGTCTTCGTAGATCACAAGCTGAGCATGAGTCAGCAGTGTGATGCAGCAGCCAAGAAAGCCAACGTGATTCCTGGTTGCATCAATAGGAGAGTGGTGTCTAGATTGAGGGAGGTGATGGTACCACTCTATTCTGCATTGGTTAGGCCTCATTTGGAACACTGCGTCCAGTTCTGGGCACGTGGATTCAAGAAGGATATTGACAAGCTGGAGCGTGTCCAGGGGAGGGCGACCAAAACGGTTTAAGGTCTGGAAGCCATGAAGCCCTATGAGGAGCGGCTTAGGGAGCTGGGGATGTTTAGTCTGCAGAAGAGAAGGTTAAGAAAGGGGACGTGATAGCCATGTTTAAATAGTTGAAGGGATGTCCTGTCGAGGAGGGAGCGGCCTTGTTTTCTGCCGCTCCAGAGACCAGGACAAGGAGCAATGGATTCAAGCTGCAGGAAAGGAGATTCCACCTGAACCTCAGGAGGAACTTCCTGACGGTCAGAGCTGTCCGGCAGTGGAATCTGCTGCCTCGGAGTGTGGTGGAGTCTCCTTCTTTGGAGGTTTTTAAGCAGAGGCTGGATGGCCATCTGTTGGGAACACTTTGATGGGTGTTCCTGCATGGCAGGGGGTTGGACTGGATGGCCCCGGGGTCTCTTCCAACTCTATGATTCTATGAGTCTGCCTTTACCCTCCTCTGAGGCTGAGAGAGTGAGATTTGCCCAGAGTGGGTATTCATGGCCAAGTGGAGATTTGAACCCTGGTTTCCAGAATTATAGTCCAGCACTGTACACCATGCTAGTTTGCAAAACTGTGTCAGTGAGCTAATGCCCGTCTTGCAAGCCACACAGAGGGTGACAGTGAACACGGGTGGAACATAGCTGCTGAGTTTTATTTGCCGACTCCATTCTTTTCTGAGGCCTCTGCTCTTCGCATGCGTCTTGGTGCCCCCTCCCCGAGCCCCTGGGTCCCTCCCCACGTGTCCCCCCCCGTTTTGATTCCTCGGTCAGTCGTCCCTGGCTCCTTTCTTCATGGCCGGGCACAGCTGTTCCCTGGGTGAGCAGCACCTGTTCCTATTTAATCAGCCTCCTTTTTCTCAGCCGCCTGGTAACCCTTTCCTTTCCACCCTCCCTGGGACGACCCTGCGCCTGGACAGCCAAGGAAGGGGACCCGTCCCTCCCTCCGTTCAGCGGATCTCCCGAGAGAGATTTTGGACTCTCTGTCTTTGGAGAGAGGTTGGATGGGCCTCTCTTAGAAGTCCTTTTAGTTGCGTATTGTTGTCTGTAATTGGGGGGTTATTATTTGGGCTTTGGGGTCCCTTCCAACTCTGTGATTCTATGAAGTCACCAGCCATTCAGGGCTTGAAAAGTCATTAGCAGCACCTTGAGTTCTGACTGGAAGTGAATCAGCAGCCACTGCAGGTTAAAACTGTTGTCGTATGATTTTTGTATGATGTTGCAGTCAGCAGTCTGGGTGCTGCGTTTTTACTACATCAGGATGCTAATTTATTTGCTCCTTTGGGAGTCTGCTGAATCAGAGCTACTGTTGCTGAGCTAGAAATGGAGAGATGGTACCGCTAAGCCTGGTAGCTTCTGCTGTGTATGGTTTCTGTGAGAGAGGCCCTGGCCTGAGATGCTACAGCGAGAGGGTTGCACAGCAGAAATCTCAGAAATAGAAAAATAGTAGAAATCTCTGCATAGGGAATTATGCGTTGATTATGTTACACGGGCCTTGGGGTGAATGGCAATGGGTGCAATTGAATGTACAGTCAGATGTGGAAATGAATGCACGCACAAATATGTGACAGAATTGCAAGCAAACATGCCATTGGGGAAATACTGTTGCCAATTCCAGCGGGGGCAAATGGAGACACAATTGCCCAAAATATGTATCTGCGTGTGCTACAGCGCCCCATGCTCAGCTCCATTTCTGTGACCTTGAGCCATGCAGCAATGATGCTAAGTGACCCTTGTGATGAATGCCAACATTTGTAAAGTTGAACCAAGCATCAAATATGCAGCTGAATGTGTAGCCAGACTGTGCGCAGTGCTTGCCATGTGAAATAGCCACACATACTTGGCTATGTTTACATCACCAAAACGGCTACACCTGAAGATGTTTACGCAGTCTGAAGGTCTACAGTTGGACTTCTTCTGCTGTGCCTCTGAGTTTTATTTGAGTTTGAGTTTCTGTCTCTCGGCCCCTTCTTTAATGGTGTTTGGATGCCATTTGTAGCCCTGGTTGTTTCCACAAGGCTAGATTTATATTTATCCTCCAGGATGCTTTTTAGCTGCTGTGTTTCTGGTTTGTTTGTTTGCTTTATGATTGTTTGTGGGTTTTGATTGTTTTATTGCGGCCGGGTTCTGTGCATTGCTTCAGGAGCTTTAGAGGTAAAGCGGAAAGGCGAGATAGTTGTTTAAAATATTTATGAATGTCTTAGTCACCTCCCCGTGGATTGCGCCTCCATAACCAAACAGACTGTGCCTCAGATATTATCCATGTTGGGTCCAGGCCATCGAGGCTACCTTGGATAGCTCTTTGGCCTGCGTATCTTGGTGATCACCCTTCTGATTTGTTTTGGCAACAAATAAACAGGTGCCTTTATATCCAGGCTTTCCTTAAAAAGAGTTCAAAGCAGCCTTCATTCTTCGTCCTCTGCACTTTGTCTTCTCAACAACAACCCTTGTGGGTAGGCCACGGAGAGAGAGAGAGAGAATGAGACTGTACCATGGCCACCTACTGAGTTTCATGGCTCAGTAGGGACTAGAACAGAGGTGGAATCTATGCAGTGGTTGGACTGCAGGTCCCATCAGCTGCAGTCAGGATAGCCAATGGTGAAGAGTGCTGGGAGGTACAGTCTGGAGAAATATGGAGAGAGGCATGATTCCCATGTCTGGATCTCCAAAGCACCTTCTTTTTTATGCCTTCATCCAGTGTGTCCATCCCTCTTCTGTGGCATGAAACCCTATCCGGATGTCTTAAGGGACCACTTATTGTAGCAAGCTGCCTTATTTGATTTCATAAAATCTGTTCCTTCTCCTTCAACGGCCAAACAGAACTCCGGAGGCAGCCTTTCCAAGAAAGGTTTATTTCTGAACTCTTGGGAATCAGGCCAAGATAAGAGAACTGTAGCCACAAAGGCCATCTATCCAACCCTATGCCATTGAGCAGTGCACAACTCCATCCATCCATCCTCTGGTTCAAAGATCTCCAAAGAAGGCGAGTCCTCCATCCTCCGGCTGTCTTAACAGCTCTTACGGTCAAGAAGGCCTTCCGAATGTTTATGTAGACTCTCTTTTCTTGTCCTTTGAATCCATTGGTTCATCTCCTAATCCATGGAGAAGCAGAAAACGAGCTGGCTCCATCTTCTATGTGACATCGCTTCGGATATTTAAAGACAACTGTATGAGATCAGCTCTCCATCTTGTCTTCACCTCTGTCTTCCACATCACCTGCTCTGTGCTCCTATTAATGAGATATAGCTGTCGGCTTATTTGTGCGTATGATTTATAGATTTATATGTGGCTTCCAATTGAGAGGTGGCACCTTTTGAACTGGGGATGGAAATTGTGTGCCTGTCCAGATGGGTTGGAACAGCATCTCCCAGCAGCAGAATTGTTAGATCCTGAGAAAGATACCTTTTTTGGCCTGCAAGGTGGAAATGATGCTGCCTTTCCCCGGCTGATGTTGGACTGCAAAGCTCAACAGCCATTAGCCAGGAAAGCCAAGGGTGGGGAATGCTGGAAGCTGCAGTCTGGCTGCATCTCAAGAACCACATGAATTGCACTGTGGTTTGCAATGCAGAAATAAAGTTAGGTAATGGTTGTCAAGGAAGCTTGCGAGCCTTACATAAGATCGCACTGCTTCCCTCACAACTCTTTCTGCCTGTCTGCCCCTCTCACGTGCAGCCCTTAACTCAGAGATGGCTGGCTGTGGAGAAAGTGGGACCTATTCGCCTTCCTGCGATCCCCCAGTGAGTTCCACTGTTGCATTTTGGTGTGCTGGAAATGACAGGAGTTGTGCAGTTGTTGGACTGCAGGTTTGACCAGCCTAGCTGTTGAATCAAAGCTTGCAAAAGTTTCCTTTGGTGGGAGTGCACCTCCCAGAAGCCCCCAGTGTGGCTACAGGCTTTGAGATTTTTGGACTTGTAGTCCAAAAAAAGTAAATTATGAAACAACAGTACTCCTCTCCAAAACATGGTTTATTTCCAACCCGTGCCATTAATTAATCCAGACTTACTGTTCCAAGCGTCGACAAAGGATCAGAGCCCAGAAACATTCAGCCTCCAAGCCTTAATCAATATAAAATCTGTCTGTAAATCAACTAATTGGTGGGAGAAATTTTAATGGGTGGGGAGCTGCCAGTGAAGGACATGCCATCTTGTGGTTTCAAAAGCCATCTTGGTTTGTGGCGTGTTTACTGCATTAAGGGAATGAACGAGGGACTATTAACGACAACTCTGCTCGCCTCCAAACAGCCAACCGTAGCAGCTTTCCTTTTATTTATTAAACTGCAATAAACATAATTCCTTCAAATGCCCTCCCAATTAGTCACTTACCAGAAAGTTTTTGTCATGTGCATCAACCATTAAATATGTATCAGGAAGAGCGGGGAAGCCGCTTTTTAAGCCTCTTCCACATCGGCAAGGTGGTTAAAGAAAGGTTTTACAACAAGACTTAAGTCCGCTGTGTTAAATTGTATCTCCTGAAACTATCTCTCCATAGTGAAATGGACAGAACTAAAGCAGGTTCTCTCCACGCATCAGCCCGTAGCTGAAAAAAAGAACTGAGGAGGCCTGGTTTCTGACTGACAAATGTTAATTTGTTCATTAAAAGGGTTTATATCCTGCCTTACATGTCCTCAAGGAAGCTCACAGTTAAAATGTATCTTACAGGGGAGGGAAAGCTGAGCAGATAATTAGCGCAAGGGCCCCATCGTAAAGGTCCTGACGAGGGAGACTGGAGTAGCCTCATCCGTCAGACAGAGGACTAAGGGCAGGGATGGGCAACATGTTGCCCACAGACCCCGTGTGTCCCTTGGGACCCCAAAGTGTGGTCCCTGAAGCCCCTTAAGTTCCCTGGATCCGTTTTTTAAAAGGCTCATAGATTTTGGGGCAATTTTTTACTTGCGCTGTCCCCAAACACCTCAAAACAGCTTCAGAGGTTGCAATTTAATTTCCCCCCAGACAAGCAAACCAAACTCTTGGCTCCACTTTGGCCAAAATAGTGGCTGAAGAGATGGGAGTTGTAGCAAAAAAAAGAGGAACTCTGATGAATGCAGAGTAGGAAGATGTGTGAAATTATGTGGTCACCTCTGTTTTTTCCCTCATTTTTTCTGCAGTGGAGTTTCTTCATTGTTTTGACTCTGTGACACCATGTTGCCTTTCCCGGGAGTTTCCAGAAGGCTCTCCTGCGCTTTCTTCCTCCGGCCGGGGAGAACGCTTTCCCTGCCAAGATCTCACGCCAACTGTGGACCCCTGTCCAAGCGCAGCTTTGCCTGACCTGTGGGACTAGTTCTGGCCTGGGAGCAGCCTTGAGGAAGAGGCGAAAGGCACAATATAGAGGCTTTTTAAAATAAATTCATAATTGTTGATGAGCAGCCAGGCTACCTCAGTTCTTATTTCTAGTTCAGGCAGGTATTTGGAGGAAGTGTGGACAGTTAAAATGTCATCACACAAATCTGCAATGCAGACGTTGAAGAAGTTTGTCAGAGGGTGTCTGAAGGAGTCCAGAAAAGCTTGTGCTGAAATGAAGACACCAGTTTTAAAGGTGCTGCTAAGTTCCTTCTGTCCATCTGTCCATCCCTTTTGAGGCCTTGATGGATAAATGCAGCTCTTCCGTTGAATCAAGAGAAGCTGGGTATTCTCCAGCCAGCCCTCCCTGGGAGCAACCAAGCGGCAGAGGGGTTATATTTTTCAAAGAAGTAGCCGTGTCAGTCTCCTGCGGCATAAGGAGGAATGATAGAGAAGAACGAAAGGAATGGAATGGGAAGGGAAGAGAAGAGAAGGGAAATATGGCAGCAGATTTAAGACTAGCTGGTTTTTATTTTTGCATGAGCTTTCTTGGATATAAGCCGACATCTATAGTGCGTCCAAATAAGTGGTTTCATAGCCATGAAAAAACGTGCAAAAATAAAAACGAGCTAGCCTTAAAAGTGCTGCCGCATTTCCTTTGCCTTTATTTTCCCCTTCCCCTTCCTGGCTTCTTTTCAGGTGGGTTGGATGTGCCTGGGGTCGCCTTTAATCCCCTCTTCCCTGCCCGTCTATCCTTGCTGTGTCATCTGGCCTGGGCTCGGGGCTCGTGAGGTAGTGGACAGAAGCGGCATCGGCTTGGAGGGGGGGTCCCCCTTCTCGGTCTGGGAGCCTCCCCGACCCCAGCTGTCAGACTAGGCTGCGTCCCCTTGGCGAGGGGGTCTCCGGCTAATGAGGCTAATCTGTCACTCCATCTTTCCTTCCCCGGCAGGGGTGGCCTCGGGGAGGAGCGGATGGGCCCGGCCCAGACGGAAGAGTGGGGCGGGGGAGCTGGGGCTCAGATGTGGCCGCAGCGCATCTTTTGTGTGGTGTGTGTCTATCCGAAGCGGGACCCCTCCGTCGGGGCCTGATAAGAGGATAGGCAGGCTCTTCAAAGAATACGTGTCGAGAGGAGGCTGAATTTCCCCCTGGCCGATGGAGCTCCGTTCCCTCGGGGAAGGGATCCATGGACTGAGCAAAGATGGTTCCCTCGGTGTGAGCAAAACAGGAGAATCTTGGTCCGTGGGGACACAAATAAATTGTTTCTTTTTCCTCTCCCGCCTCTTCAAAACGGAGAAACGAACCTCCTGGATTTTACCAAAGACTGTTGAGCTGTCCGGGAGTGCCTGGGTGATTTGTGTTTGAATGTGAGAGAGAAATACTATTTCCCCCACTCCGATGGCGGAGAGCGTAGCTTCTTTCAAAGAATTGGCAAGACCGTGTGCCAAATAACTGGGAGAACCAGTCAGGAGATAAAAATATGTGAATTGTTCAGTGAACAGGTTCATGCGATTCGGGTGGGTGTTGATGCTGGGCGATTCTTAACGCCACAATGATTTAAGATGTAGGTTTCCTTTGATTTTTGTTTAAATAAAGGGGATAGGGGTCATTTGGCAACCCAGATTCTCTCTCTGTCTTCAGCGGTTTGCCCTTTTAGCTGCACAACAAGCCTGCAAGGAAGGGAAGTAAGGGGGGGGAAACAGGCATTGCAAATTCGTATTGGTTTTATAGTAATTAATTTGTCATGGCAGAATATAACCAGAATACAAATTGAATAAATGAAAAAAAAATCTCATTATCCTCACCATTGACTATGTTGATACATAACGACAGGAAAGTAGTTTGTTGTGATCTGTGAGCCTGCTTCTGGTAAGAAGCCATGGATATTCAGCAGCCACAATCATGATTTGTTTGGGCCATGGTTTATTGTGACTTCCAAATGCTCAATCATGAATTGTTTCTGGCTTGTTTCTCCACCAACTCCAGCCTGAACAGGAGTTGACAAAAGGAGTAGAACAGGAAAGGCGAGCTATGATTTGTTTGGTCACCCTTAAGCAACAAATCATGGTTAACACAGACTATGGCTTATTGTGATGTGTAAATGCACCCAGTATGCCTGAAGCTGTTTTCCCTTGAAATCCACAGACTGCCTCAAGCAGAGGGCACTCCTAAGCATGTGCAAAGGGCAGTGCTCTTGCCAGATTAACCACAGCCACCCAGGAGCTCTGAAAGTTGGTCAGAATGGAGCCCCATAAAGAAAAGAGCTTTACTGCATCTCATTTTACAAACCAGACACAGTGCAAAAATGCATTTCAGGGTCCCTTGCTTGCCCACACATGTGGCTGTGGAGGAAGGATTAACCGAAGACAAGTGGTGACTGTGTACCCAGGCGGTCATTCCTCTCTTTGCATACGAGGACAGAAAAAATGCTTTCTGCAATCAGACACAGCTACGTGCATTCAGCTTAGTGTGCATTTATCACAAGGACAGCCTAAACTGTGTTGCTTTTATTCTGAAAAAGATAAAACAGAACAAAAACCTCATTTACAAATCCTGGAAATACGAGAAGTATGTTCTTGCACAGGCCTGGCATAAAGCTGGTCTTTGCTTCTGAACTCAGGTGCAGGGCTGTGTTTTAAGTGGCAGAATCCCTACATGATTCGCGCTAATAGCACATCTATGCACATTCAGAGTGGAGCAGTTTCCTTGTCTTTGACACAGAAGCAACAAGCCAGTTCTTTCTTAATTTTAGTATTCATATTAAATGCCAGGAAACCCATCTGTCTTAAAAGCCCATCAGGTTGATGTATGTATATTTGGAAAGAATAACTTTTTGGCATGGCCAGTGGCAACGGGGACTGGAGGATGCTGGGAATTTGGAGTCCAAAAAAGTCATCTTTTCCCATGCTCCGGGAGCAACCTGCTGGGGTACAAATGCTGCTTTGACCACGAGGTCTGCAGAGTCAGCCTTGACACGGTGGTCTCTTTCACACAGCACAGTTGATCCCCTCCCCTTTAAATGCCATGGCTGCATCCTGTGGGATTTGTAGTTTGGGGAGGCACTAGAGCTCCCTAGTGGAAAATTCCGTATAACCTCCCTGAACTACACATTCCAGGATAATGTAACATGGAAACATGGCATTTACAGTGGTATCAGAGTGCTATAGCTATACCTGTGAGGTGTGAAAGAAGAGCCCTAGGTATACCTAATTAAGAGAGGCAATTTAGAGGCGAATATGGTTTATTTCTATCAATCATTAGAGCTTTTTTCCTTCATGTAACTTTTCTGCCTCTCAGGTACTCACTAGTGTGCCAGGAAAGCGTGGAGAAAGAGGGTATGAATTGTGCACAGCCATTACTGCCTGTCCTGAGCTTGGAAAAGTTACTTCTTTGGGCAACAAATCCCAGCATTGCTGTTGGCTGGAGGATTCTGGGATTTGTCATCCAAACCCCCCCCCCCCCCCAAAATCCAACTTTCCCATGCTCTGGATGTAGTACAGAGTTCCTGCAATTTTTGTGCTTTCTCAGTCATGAAAAACAGCTGGCTGCATCATCCCAAATTTAACGACCCCAGCTCCTCATCCACACCACCACAGAGATAAACAAAAACAACCCATAGATAAAATCTGCCTTGCAGCATTCCCCCAGGGGCTAGCAGAGCTGAGTGCCAGAGGAATGGGCCCATGTGGTGCCACGGCGTGCTTTCAGGTCCCCGGGAACAGTCGGCGTCCCTGGAGGAACCGGGCCCTGGCAGCCCTGTTTTCTAATGATGTTGGCTATTGCCGGGAGGAATGGTGCGGTGGCGGTAGTGGTCACACAGGCTCTCCATTCTGCACTTGGGCGGGCTAAGAAGTGAAGGAACTAGAAAAGATCCTGAAGTGTAAAGTTATATCATGGAATGCTAAAGTTAGGATTGTCCGTGCCATTGTAGTTCCAGTTTCTATTTATGGTTGTGAAAGCTGACAGTGCAGAAAGCTGATAGAAACTCAAGTCCTTGGAAATTTTGTGCTTGAGGAGCGTTCTACAGACATCCTGGACTGCTAAGAAGACCATGAATGGCTCCTAGAGCGAACCCGGGCTGAACTCTCCCTAGAAGCCAAGATGACTAAACTTAGGTTGTCACACTTTGGACATGTCATGAGAAGGCAAGACTCGTTGGGACAGACAACAGTGCTTGGTAAAGTCGGGATCGGGATCACCCATAGCGATAGTTTTTCCAGTTGCCGTGCATGAGGGTGAAAGCTGGACAGTGAAGGAAACTGGGAGGAAGAAAATCAGCTTCTCTGAGATGTTCGAGAGTTCCATGGATACCTAGGACTGCCAAAAAGACAAGACAAGTGGGTCCGAGAGAGCGTCAAGCCTGAACTGTCCCCTAGAAGTCAAAGTGGCCACACTAGGGCTGTTGAACTTTGGATACTGTATATAAATTATAAGTGGATCCCATGGATAAGTCGGGGCAGGTTCTGGGCCCCAGATTAGGGAATTTGCTATGACCTGTGGTATTGAAAAGTGGAAGGGAGCAGGAACACAGGGGGAATATGTTACAGATGGTGTGAACTCATCTAGGATGCCCAGTTGTTCTGAATTTGCAAAGGCTGAGCAAGCCTGTTCGTGGCGGAAAGTCCTGGAGGTGGCTTATAAAGGGGGCTGTCATAAGTCAAAGCCAGATTGACAACATAGAAAACAACAACAAAACAACAACAACAACAGGGTGGCACCAAGTTGGCAAAGCACCTTCTGGTGTAGGCTGCCAGCCAGTGGGGTTGTTAATATTTCCCTGGCATCTGCTTTGATGACTCCCGGAGGAGGCTTGAGCTGAACTCTGAGAAAAACCATTTCAAACAGGAGGCGGTTGTTCCATTTTCATTAATTTTGTAACATGTGTTAGTGGTGCATCCCAAATATATTACAAAAAAAATTGCAGGCCTTCATGACAATATTCATAATCAAGCAGGGGAGAACACGAAGGCAAAAACCCAGGCAGAAGACAGGCGAAAGGACACGATTTGTTTCCAATGAATTAACCAAGTTGAAGCTGGTGCTTTTATGGCTTTTGTGTATGCCAGTTCTGTTTTTGTCGAAAGTATCGGCGTCTTGGCCAGGATGGTCTTTGAAAAAGAGCTCTGACTGTTTGGTTAGAGGGAGAAATGATCTGATCATAATTTCAGAATCTTAATAGCCTCTGCCCAGGCCGTCCTTTTTCTTTTCCGCCACCTGGGTTCCGGTGGTGAGATTAATGTAATAATGCATCTTGCCGATTGGGTTCCCGCCAGGCCCGCTCAGGAGTGGAGGGTTTGTTCAGCTTCGACAGCCCCACTAGCCAAGCGTTGCAAGCTGGCAGGCAGTGGCAGCTAACGTGCTGGAGTTATTTATGCACAATTAACCTCATTTGCATACAATTTAGCATGTGCTCGGCGGGTGCGAGATGCTCCAGCCGGTAGACATATTGCAACATTTCCACAGCAGCCTTTTGTGTAATTGTTAGGCTTAGCCCGAAGTGGGTTGTTGTTTTTGACTTCAGTGTGAGGTTGGTCTCTGGGCTTGAGACGGATTTGCAACCGTGTTCCCTTCTCCCTGTTCCTGTTTACAAACCACAGGGTTTTTATCACAAAGAGGAGCGTCCTCTTCTGCACAGATACCCCTCAGTACCATCTTACAACAGAAGTGACGTCTGAGACAAAGCAAAGGTCTGTGACTCTAGTTTGGTCACATTTCTTCTCCTGTATGGTTTTTAGCACCTTTGCTGGATGAAGAATAAAAAAGCCAGCGTGATTCTAGGCTGCATGTCTGGGGAGTGATAGCACCACTCTATTCTGCTTTGGTAAGATCTTACCTGGAATCCTGCGTCCAGTTCTGAGCATCTCAGTTCAAGGAGGATATTGACAAGGTGGAACGTGTCCAGAGGAGGGCGACCAAAATGGGGAAGGGTCTGGAAGTCATGCCCTCTGAGGAACAGCTTAGGGAGCTGGGTATGTTTAGCCTGGAGAAGAGAAGGTTAAGAGGGGACATGAGAGCCATGTTTAAATATTTGAAGGGATGTCATGTTGAAGATGGAGCCAGCCTGTTTTCTGCTGCTCCAGAGACTAGGACATGGAGCAATGGATTCAAACTCCAGGAAAGGAGAGTCCACCTGAACCTCAGGAAGAACTTCCTGATGGCAAGAGCAATTTGACAGTGGAATACACTGTCTCAGTGGAGTGTGGTGGAGTCTCCATCTTTGGAGGTTTTTAAAGAGAGGCGAGATGGCCATCTGGCAGGAATGCTTTGATGATGGCTTCCTGCAGGGCTGAATGGGTGTGGACTGGATGGCCCTGGATGGCTCTGGGGGCCTCTTCCAACTGTAGGACCTATGATTCTAAAGCCAGTGAAGCTTTTTAGTTGACCCAATAAAGGCACTGCTGTTTTGTATATTTCCTATTTTGTCATGCAGTCTCCCTTTCTGTGTTCATGGCATTTTATAGGGAATTTCCCGTCAGTTCTTGCATCTCTATTTTTTCTCTACATTAAAAAAAACCAAACAAACAGACTTTGGAAATGTTGGTCTATGAGAACTAGAACTCCCATGTTGTCTGGGAGTTCTGGGGGCTGTAGTCCAAACCCACAATATTTTCCACCAAGCCCTGAAAAAAGAGAAGAAAAAACTGGAATTCTTTGGGAGTGGTAGTCCTATTTGTGAAAAGCCTCCCTAGGTTTGCTAGAAGCTGGTCAGTTTCCAAAAACCCGAAAAACCAGTTATTTGCAAATGACGCTACAAATTGTGCCTTTTGGAAAGTTTTCTGGCCATATCTGATGGACAGTAAGGCTCCTGTGCATTTCCTGCCTAGCTGTTGAGGAGGAGCAATTTTATTGAAATGCAACTTTTCATCACCCCATTAGGATGGGGAAATCTGCCAAATCTCTCTTAATTTACTGGTGCAGGAATATGGATTTTCTTGGCATCGATCTGTACTGTCTGGGGCAGGCTGCTGGGTGGGAATGAGAGTTGTTCTGTTACAACATAATGCCAGTTCATGGTTTGTGCTATTCCCTGTTACAGAGTCGAAAAGTGTGGCTAATTTAGCCATCCAGCTAAAATTACCTGAACCTGTAGGATTGGGCTGAATTTAGAGCTATTCGGAATCTTGATCAGATACTGTGTCCACAACTTGTGAGCTTTTTCCTTGCAGCCTGGAAGGCTTAAGAATGGGTGCTGGAGATTTTGGAAGTCTTCTGGCTTTGAAAGGCAAACACATGAAAAGCATCTGGGGGTCTTAGTTGACTGCAAGATAAAACATGAGCCAACGGTGTCATGCAGTGGCCAAAAAGGCCGATGCAATCCAGGTTGCCTTAACAGGAGTATAGTGTCCAGATCAAGGGGAGTCATAGTGCCCCTCTTTTCTGCTTTGGTCAGAATACTGTGTCCGTTTTTGGGAAACACAGCTCAGGAAGGATATTGACAAGCTGGAAAATGTTCAGAGAAGGCTGACCAAGATGGTCAAAGGTCTGGAAACTACCAAGCATTACGAGGACCAATTTAGGAAGCTGGGTATGTTTAGCTTGGTGAACGGAAGACTACTGACACGATAGCTCAGTTTAAAAATGTGAAGGGATGTCATACAGAAGCTTGTTTTTTGCTGCTCCAGAGTTCAGGGGCATGAACCAATGGATTGAAATGATGGGAAAAGATTCCACCCAAACATTAGGAAGAACTTTTTTACTTTAAGAGCTGTTTGACAGTGGAGTGGACCCAGAAGGAGTTGAATTCTGGGTCCTTGGGGATCTATGATTAGTGGTTGGGTGGGCATCTTTGAGAGATGCCTTCATTGTAAACAATTCACCCTCCAATTATGCAGGGCATTTGTGAAAGCTCACGTCCCGTTGACTGAATGGCGGTGATGCACATGCCAATACTTCAGCACATCCATCTGTGTATTGCCACCATTTTAGGTATAGAATACAGTCACGGATGCTCAAACTCACAAGTCCAGAGACCACAGGTAAGGAGGTCCCATTGCATTCCTGTATGGTAGTGGGTTGGACTAGATGGCCTTCATCGTCCCTTCCACTTCAAAGATTCTGTGATCTTAGCTAGAGAACTCAATTCCAAAATGAAATAAATTGCATGCACGGGAGAGATCTTCCTGCTGTTCGCCTTGCCCTTGCATGAGAAATTGGAGCCTCAGGTTTGCTTTGCTATAGTCTAGATTTTGTGGTTGTCTCTCAGTTCAGTGGCTCTGCCCGGTCTAAGAAGTGAGTTTTAGCAGAAGGAAGGAAGGAAAGTCTTGGTTGCAGTAAGCCCGGCATGTGCAAAGACGACAGGAATGTTGAGCATGTTTCAGCACCAAAATCTGGATGGCTCAGGGGCACATTGCCTCTGCAGGGGCTTGTTTTAACCTGTGGGAGGAAGGGAACTGTAGGGGCTTGTTTCTGGTTCTACCATCATCCTTTTGTTGACTTTCATCCAGACTTTTACTTACTTCTCCCAAAAAAGTCAAGCTGGACGTCTTTGTATTCATTCTGTATTTGGTTTTTACTTATCTTTTTCCCTCTCTTTCATCAGCAAACAGCCCTGTGTCTTGATGTCATTATCCATAGCTTGGAAATATTATTTTTTGGAGGACCCAGAAACCTCCATAATTCTGACACTACAACTCCCAGAATCCACCAACCAGCAGGGCAGGAGTATAGCTGAGTGAAAACGAGGTCATTGCTAGATAAGAATTCTCCACCCTCCCTGAAATAAATTTTTCCTTCACTCACCACATTTCTCTCATTGCAGCAACTTAAACTGAGCATTTGGAAGTAGAGTTTAGAAAGCAGGGGGAGCAAGCAAGGGGACACCCAAGGAATGTGAACACAGCAAATAAAAGGGGTGTAGATATGAAAAACTTTCAGTGTCTCACTCTCTGCAACCCTCTCTTCCCCCTGATGGGAAGAATCCTGGAATGACCATAATCTTCACAGTTCAGGACCTATTCTGCTCAAAATTTGCACCTGGTTGATTTGTGCAGAAAATAGCATTTTTATATATGGAAAATTGCCTTTCTACACAGAAATATTATTTTCTGCTCAGAAGAAGCTTTCCTGTGCAGAAAAACCAGTTTTCTATTCAGCAAATAATATTTTTTGTGCAGAAAATTGCTCTTTCGTGTGCAAAAGAACCACGTGCGAATTTTGCATAGAATAAGTCCTGAATTGCAAACAGCCATTGAAGACCTCATGGTTTTCGAAGACTTTCTTGCAATGGGAAGAAAATTGCTAAAATTACTCATTACTTCCTTTGGGAATAAGATTAGTGAAGAATTTCACTCTTGCTATCAGTTGTGCTCTGTAGAAGTTGTGTGGAAGGTTGTACTTGTTGTACTTCTATCGTATTGTTGGTCAGTTAGGTGTGCGTAGTGTGAGCCTGACTTAGGGGTGTGTTCCTTGCAGGGTGGAGTTCGGTTCAGGTGTGCGATCAGAGCATCAGCAGCAATTAAAGGGAAGAAATCATCGTGTGGGTAGGAAGGGTGTGGAAGGATATTTGGGAATACCCAGCTTGGCAGCTAAAAGTCTTTTTAGCTTACCTGCCCAGCTGCATACGCGTCTCTTTGCCACAGTGTTCCTGGAACGCAAAAGTCTTCCCGTCTGAATAACACTGAGAGTAAAAACTTGAAAAGAAAAATTGGTCTCAGTGTCCTTCCTGCCCTCCCGGTTTTTGCTTCATTTCTCCATCCATTTCATTGCCTACAGGCATGAGATCCTCTTTCACTGTGGAAACTAAACAGGGCCAGTTGTGATTAGTACTTGGATGGGAGACCGCCAATGAATTCCAGGTGCTGTAGGCTCTATTTCAGAGGAAGGAACTGACCAAACCACCTCTTACTATTCCTTGCCAAAGAAAACCCGAGGAAATTGACGGGGTTGTCATATGTCAAAAGGTGGCTTCAAAGCACATGCACTGCTCATTTTTAAATTTTTTGGTGGGGGGAAAGGTTGGTGTTGGCTGGAAGAAAAGGGCAGCTGGACTTCTCTTTTGATGTCTGTCCAGATGAGGTGAAGCTTAATGATTTAATTGCCTGTTCTGCCCCTGAACAGACGTCAGCAACTATCAAATTAGACTGATTAACAAACAGAACTTAGAACAAATTAGCAAAACGTTTTTGCTTTCTGCCTTCATTGGTGGGTGAAGACAAACATTTGAAAACTTTTAGGTTCTGTTTGTTATTCAGTCTAATAATACAAACATGCACACATTTGATATTAACTGCCTCCTTCTGGGTCCAAAACAGACTTTTTAGAAATTCTGTTTGCTTGTTTTTAAATCACACAGATAAAAAATGAATGGAGGTCACTGAGGCCCAGACTTCTGTTGGTTTCTATAAACACACATTTTGAGTCATTTCATTAAATCTACTTTGGTTTTGTAGGAACCCCCAGGATCCAAATTCTAGTTGATCTCAGTGCTGCTCATTTGCCTTTTTCAGTTGTGTATGAACACACACACACACACACACACACACACACATGTACAGGGTTGCTCTTGACTGCCATCAAGTAATTTCCGACCTAGGGCAACCTTAAGGCAAACCTATCATGAGCATTTCTTGGCAGGGTTTCTTCGAAGGGGCAGCCAACTTTGCCTTCCACTGAGGCTGAGAGAGTGTGACTTTCCCAAGATCACCCAGTGGGTTTCCGTGATTGAGCAGGGATCTGGATCCTGGCCTCCTGGAGTCCTCATCTGGGACTAAAGACCTCTACAACATCCTGCCTTTCCTGGGGTTCTCTTACCCAAATTTATTCTGAGGAAGTTTGGTCTTGCCTTTGTCTGAGGTTGAGGGATTTGTCTGAGAGGAGGCAGAGGAATGGAGGCAAAGTGGTGTGTGTGTGTGTGTTTGTGTGTCTCTGTATTTGTTTACACGCACAAAGGGCAAGGATTCCTCTACCACAATATTTTGAACTCTGCAAAAACCTTCAACTCCATCCAGAGGAGGGCCTTGGAAGCTGACTTTTTCCCTACCCAGTGTGGCCATGTTGGTGGACAGATTATGGGAACTGCAGTCCAATCCAACTCTCCCTGAGACAGACACACACACACACTTTTCCAAGCCTTGCTCCAGCGTTATTTAAAAGCCACCCAACATCCTTTTGCACTTTGCAGCCACTCTGGGCTTTCTGCCTGCCTTTTCTGCAGTCCAGATCCGTCCCTACCCTTCTCTACAGAGGCACTTTTTTGCCGCTGCATCTAAATTTGGGCACCTTTGGGGTGGCTGGGAGGTTGGCTTTTCCAGGCGAGTGTTTGGAGTGGAGGGGACAATCTTTGCCCTGTTCCTTCATCTGTTTTGGTGCGTGAGTTGTTCTGCAAAGACTACTCCCTTTCTGTCCATGAGTCGATCTCTTTTTCCTCTTTCTTGGGCATCCCAGCTGGTTCCTTGGCGCTGAGCGGTTTGTGGGCACTTGGCTGTGCCAGAGCCCTCCCTCCTTCCTCCTCCCCAATCGGGAGATGAAAGGAAGCTCCCCCCCCCCAAACCCTCATTTGGAGGGGCTTATCCTAGAACAAAGCCCTCCGTGCAGCCTGGAATCTCAAGCAGCTGCTGGCTTGCTTCGCTGTGGGCCTTTTTAGTTCTCGGAGACCCCTCCTTTCATGTCCCACCCCACCCCGTGCCAAATAGACGCTTTATTTCTCTGCTCCTACCATCCCTTCTGCCTCCTCCTCCACCCTACCCCACCCTCATATTTTTAAATGCAAGATTTGCCTTAAGTGGAGCCAAAGGCATATCGTAACTGTCCGATGCTCGTCATGGGGTGGAAGACGGAGGAGAGGGGGAAGCGGTTGTTTTCTTGAAGCAAATGAGAAAATTCACACTACACCGAACAAAGGAGAAAGCTGGTGGTGGTGCTGGCAGCAAAAACACACTCCCTCTTCGAGAGGATGGTGGAAATATTTGTGTCAAACGAGTCACAGCAACGACAAAGCACGTTTGTAATCACAGTAACAATTAGTTTATAATAATAGCTGGGATCCTCAATCAGCATCTTTGTTACCTAACTGTATGTATATTTAGCTATGTAGCAGAGATGTTTTTAAAAAACCTTGGCCGTTTCCACACTAGACCGTTCAAGTGCTATGATTCCACTTTCAACCTTCTATGGAATCCTGGGTTTGCAGTTTAGGGAGGGGCCTCAAAGGCCATCCTCAAAGGCCCCCTCCAAACTGCAAAGCCCAGCATTCTGTCGGAGGTTGAAAGTGGAATCATAGCGCTAGAACAGTCTAGTGAGGAAATTAATGAATTATGAAGATACATAACAGGATACCGGCAAAAGTGCCCAATGTGCATTGGTGTGTGACGTGCATTGGGGCTGGTGTGATGTGCTCAGGACTGGTGTGATGTGCATTTCATTGTGCATTTGTTCCGTTGTAGGACAAGCACTGTGCCAGATTCCCTTTGTAGTAATGTAACAGCAGCCCTTTGCTGGATACGAATGCTACGGAACTGCCCAGTTCTGATTTCTGCAAATATAAGTCCTCTCATGAAGACGGAAGTCCTCGGCAGTGCCATAGGATTCCTGCCAGTTATTGTAATTTTATAAGAATGAGATGGAAACAATTACAAAGAGAGAGGCCCCTCCCTAAACTGCAAACCCCAGGATTACATAGGAAGTTGAAAGTGGAATAATAGCACTAGTGCAGAAATGGCCCAAAGGACCTTTCTGCCCACCCAAAGACTGAAAGCCTGTTTGGATAAAATGGTCTTTGCCTGCTGACAAAAAGAGTTGGGGGGCAGTCTTGCATCCAGTGGCAGGGAGTTCCAAAGCATGGGAGCAGCCACCAAGAAGGTCCTCTCTCCTGTCCTCACCAGCTGCACCTGTGATGGTGATGGGACTGGGAAAACTCTCCCACAAGCAACAGAATGAATTTATTCAAGTAGCAAGCTGTATTGTTTGTGGCTGGATTCATTTGAGACTTTGGACTTTGAATCTGGGATGGCAGTCGGAGAATGGAGTGCAAAGAATGTGGCTTCCGGGCCAGAGACGTGAGGTGGATTGCTGGCAAGCGGGTGATAAGAAGGATCCGTGCTTTCTGGTTCCACTCAAGCGTCCCTGGCCTTCCACCGCTTGAAAGAAATGGGTGACAGAGGCAGACAGAGATATTTTTAGCCGGCCGGAGGAAAGAGGAGACGGTGCTGTGATCCTGTAGCCCAGCTGAGAAATTTGGAGGGCCAGCTAGCCTTTGGAACTGCACATCTCAGCAGTGTGAAAATGCTTCTCTCGTATTCTGTACGGGGCTGAGAGGTTGAGTGGTCTCAGTAGTGGGGAATCTGAGTTCTGCAAGAGGGTAGGGTGCTCTGCAGAGGTCTCTTGTGGTGCACAGAGAGGAAGCAGCCGGGGATCCCAACATGGAACAGATTTGGGGTGCAGAGTTTTGGGGTGAAAGAAGTAATTGCACCACTTCATGTTGCAGTGGGATGATTGCAGAACTGGGAAAAGCTTTGTGCTGGCTGGGTTCTGGGAGTTATAGTTTAGAAGGTAACTTTCTCAAACTCTTGTGGCTTTGAGGGGTTGAAGTGAATAATTTTTCTGAGTATTGCCCCATGGGAAAAATTTGCTGAAGATATAAAAACTGAGCACAACAGACAATGTATTGTCCTATGTTTTGGATCGTTCTGTTTTTAAAGAAGGAGGTGGTAAGTGTTTGACACAAAGGGGGCATCCGAAATGGGCACCCCCGCGTGAAAGCAAAAGATGGGATGCAGAAGAAGCGGCGTGGCTGTGGAATCATGACATGCTGGCAGGTCCTCAGGCAGATGGAAGCCAGGTCCATCTGGAAATTGGTGGAATGAAAGAAAAAATCATTTGAGGAGGCAGAGTTCTTATTGGGGATGGGGAGCGTACAATCATGGAATCACAGAGTTGGAAGGGATCGCAAGGGCCATCCAGTCCACCCCCTTGCTGCAGCGCAGGAAGACACAAATCCAAGCCTTCCCTTTGGCAAATGCCCGTCCAGCCTCTGTTTAAAAACCTCTAAAGAAGGAGGAGACTCCATCACACTCCACTGAGACGGTGTATTCCACAGTTGACGTGCTCTTGCCGTCAGGAAGTTCTTCCTCGTGCTTTGGTGGAATCACTTTTCCTGGAGTTTGAAGCCGTTGCTCTGTGTTCCAGTCTCTGGAGCAACAGAAAACAAATTTGCCCCATCTTACATATTACATCCTTTCAACTATTTAAACATGGATGTCATGTCACCTCTTAACCTTCTCTTCTCCAGGCTAAACGTGCCCAGCTCCCTAAGCCACTCCTTATAGGATTGCACGGTTTCCAGGCCTTTGACCATTTCGGTCACTCTCCTCTGGATGCATTCTAGCTTGTTAATCTCCTTCTTAGATTGTGATGCCCAGAACTGGAGACCGTATTCCAGGTGAGATCTGACCAAAGCAGAACAGAGTGGGGCTATTACTTCCCTTGACCTGGACACTAGACTCCTATTGATGCAGCCTAGAATCACATTGGCCTTTTTAGGTGCCGCGTCACACTGTTGACTCTCGTTCAGCTTGTGGTCCACTAAGACTCCAAGATCACTTTCACATGTGTCTCCCATCCCATATCTGTTTGACGACAGGGAGACCGTTACCTTCTGAGACCATCTGCTCCACTGTCAGATGGCTCTTTCCTCCAAGACGTTCTTCCGAATGTTTTGGTGGGATCTCTTTTTTTCTAATTTCCTTTTCTTCAGAAAAAAACCCCAGACCTTTTTCTTTGTTCCCTCTTCAGAATGCCAGGCAGAAGTCCAGATGTCCATCCCGGCGGTCGTAGAGGTCCTGTTAGGTGAAGAGGTGCCCCTTCTGTGCACGCACATGGTGACGGGCGGAGGAGACGGCTACATCCTGGTGGAGTGGTTCATCGTGAGTATGTGGGGCTCGGGAAAGGGGCGCGGGAATTGTTGGCGGTTGAAGGATTTCCAGAGTGTTCTGATAATCCTCCACTTTCTTCCTGGGAAACGTTGGCGACCCAGACGGACAAAAACGGGGAGCAGAGGCGCGTGGCCTACAACGACCGGGGCCAGCAAGGGATGGACGCAGGGACGGAGTACAAAGACCGGGCCTCCATGGACTCCAGTTACAGCCTGGTCATCAAGGCGGCCGACGTGAGCGACGAGAGGGCCTTCTCCTGCCAGGTGACCACGACTTCGGGGTCCGGAGTGGGAGTGACCCAGCTCAAGGTGTTCGGTGAGATTCCCCTCGTGGCTTCTGGGCTGTGGCTCAGAGTCGGAGGCCCCTTTCCTCAAATTCCTTCGTGCAGAGTTTATTTTTTTTATTTTTTTTATTTTTTTTTAGAACAGGTATTCCAGCCGCTGCACAGATCTTCTACACCTTAAAAGTTTTTGAGTTTTTTTTAAAGTCAAACAAATCTGCAACTTGCTTTGTTCCTCATGCATATTCTGCATCAGTGGCAATTTCTTTACAATAATTGTTTGTTTACATCCTAAAAACAGAGGTGCAAGGCAGGTCATGGGCAAGATATTCAAGAGGAGGTGGAGTTCTTCCACAGTTAAGCTTTCACTTTAAAAAAGAATGACATTTTCAAAAAAGAAAAACACTAAAAACGTGAAAAATACGTACATGAGCAAAAAGAAAAGAGCAACATCCAGAAAAACATAAAAGCCCATGAATTAAAAATGTAAGAAGGAAGGAAAGAAAGGGGGGAGGGTGAATGAATTGACTTCCCTCTTTCCTTTAATGGTTTATAAATTACTAATTAATTTGAGCCTCTCAGAAAAAAAAATCCAACATATCTCATCTTTCTCCTCCCATGCTTTCAAGAAGGAAAAAAAAACTTCTGAACTTTTTTTTTTACCAAAGGTTAACATATCTAACTTTTGGGAAAGGGGATCATTTACATTACAAATTGAGACCAGTATTTTTTGCTCCTGAGTGGGCAAGACCCATTAGCTTTACAAAAGACCTGTTCCTTGCTAGACATGTCCTCATCTCCTCTTCCTTGCTGGAGAAGAAAACAGCTAGAAATAACTTACTTATGTGGACTAGTCCTGGGCGTGTGTGTTTAGGGACTGTTGTTTTTCGGGGCTGCGTTGTTCGTGTACATCTTTGTGGATGCCATGGGGGCTTTATCACTTTAGACTTCCATCTTTATTTATTTTATGAGTCCCTGTGGTTGGAATTTAGTTGGCAGGTACCTTGGGGCAAATAAAACCACCTGATCCCCCTATACAGGTCAAGAGAATCGCCAGGCTATCCAGATGTTCATGGACTGCAATTCCCAGCATTCTTTACTGCTGGCTGTTTGCTGGCGTGTCCCACGGTCTCTGGAGGTCTGCACATTTTCCACCTCTGCTGTATCTCATCCTCATTCGGCTCCTGCATCCATTTTAAAAGCTCTTTGCCTCCTCTTCCCAAAATCCCCAGCGATGCAGTTCCCCTGGCCAAATCTCCTTCTCCCAGCTTCCAGGTGTTTTCCTTACCTCCATAACAGGTAATTCCTCTGCTTACGAAAACCCCTTTTTCCCTGCCTGGAGCAAAACACCTGGAGAGGCCGCGTTTGCTTCTTCAGCAACAAAGGGTTGTGTGTCTCCGTCCAGTTGTGCCACCCCGGCACCCAGTTCCTCTCCTCCTGCCTTGGGAGGCCTTCTTGTGCGCCGTGGGGTCGTCCATGGTAGAGATTAGGGGTGTAATTCTTCTCTACATTTCTTCCCAAAGGAAGCAAGGAGCAATTTTAGCACTTTTCTCCCCATTCTGAGAAAAGCCACGGCGTTTTTGAAGCCTATTCGCAATTCAGGACTTGTTCTGTACAAAATTCACACAGGGTGGTTTTGCAGAGAAAATGGCTTTTTTTTCCCCCGTGAGAAACATTTTCTGCCCAGAAAATAATGGCTGGAATTCTCTACCAGTCACTTGGTTATGTATACTTAATTTTTTTTAATTATTGTAAGCCACCTTGAATCCCATCTTGGGAATATAAACTCAATAAATGGGTAAAATGAAATGAATTTTCTGCACAATATAAATTCAGTAAATGAATAAAATGAAACTTAACTTTAATCAGGAGAAGCTACTTAACCAAGTAGCTTCTCTTGATCTGACACCCCCCACACCTGACAGAAAACATCTTTTTAACAAATTTTTGAATATTTTTGAATTCTCTTTCCATCTCTTGAATATTTCATCCTTGCATGCAGACATGAATGATTGCAGCAGTTTTTGTCCGTGCTGCAGGAGAAAGCACGCATTCCTATGCAACATTCTTCCCTTATTAAAGAAATTAAGTAAATAGTAATCTTTTCCCATTTTAATGTCTAAATTAAATAAATAGTAATTCTTCCCGATTGTAATGTCTGAAAGCATTGCAGAGGATTTACTCAGTACAGAAGTATATAGGGAGGGTTTTTTGTGCAAAAACTTGTTTTCTGCACCACAAAAATGTTTGCTTCTTTTTTTCCTTTCTGTGCACAGGGAATTGTGCAGAAAATTCATTTCGTTCTATTCATTTACTGAATTTATACTGTGTAGAAAATTCATGTGCAGAAAATTCATTTCATTTTATTCCTTTATTGAGTTTATATCCTGCCTTTTCCCAAGATGGGACTCAAGGTGGCTTACAATAATAATAATAAAAAAATTAAGCTAAAACATTAGTTTACAAAAATTTAAAAACCAGTCTTATTTTATGAAGATTATTTTAAAAAGTTAAAAATACTAAAACGTATTTAAAGCATAATTTCCAATAAAAGATTAAACATACAGCACACCTCTGTAGACACACACACACACACACACACACACACAGTCTACATCTCCAGAATTAAAATTCGAAGACCTCCCTGAATAAAAAAATATCTTCACCTGCTCTCAGAAAGAGAGAAGGGAGAGAGCCAACCATACTTTCTGCAAAAGAGAGTTCCACAGCCTGGGATATTTCCTCTGCAATGCTTCGGGATGTTCAAACACACAGAGAAGATTGCTCATTATTTTTGCTGGTCTGTTATTTTTCCCAATGGGTATTTCCCTGCTGTCAAGGGCTCTGTCTTTCAACCTGGGAAAAATAGCAATTAATGTCGTTTCCCTCTGTAGTCCGCACCCAAGGCTTCAAAGGGACCAGGTTGGACTCTGTCGTCTTTGGACTTGCGTGGAGCAAATCGTTGCCTGAGACAACACTCGCGTCCACCAAACAGCTGGAAACACAAAGAGGACGGTTGGAAGAAGCAGCTGTGTTGCCTCTGCACCTTTGGTGGCAGCAAACAGGAAACGTGCGGAAATTTCCCAGTCCCTGATAAAGAGGAAACTCCGTGTGCGTGTGTTGGTCCTGGAATCTCCCTCAGATAGGTCCAAATGATGGAGATGTTGCTTTCTGGGAAACTTTCCTGACTGATAAGGACTTTTTTTGTTTGGAGGGAGATTGTTTTGAATTTTGCCATGGATCACCCCTCCATTGTTTCAGTTCTCTTTATCATCATTTGTCCTGCTTTCCAGACTTGAGACTCAAGACATCGTACAAAATTCTTTTTCTTTAAAAAAAGATACAGATGAAAGTTCATCTCACATCACCAACATTTTCTCAGTTCTATTTATAACCTCCTCTTCCTCCCTGTGTCTCTTCCCTGGCCTTAAGATGTAAGCTGGCCTACAAAATAAATTACGAAAGATACAAAATTCACATCACCAAAAAGTCTGATCAATCACAATCAATCAGGTTCACCTTTTTCTCAGCGCTGGGATTATAAAAGTTGAAACAGATACAGATAAATGTTCAGATTGCTAAAACTTTCAGAAGTAATAGTAACAACAATCAGAAGAAGAATAAGATTTTTTCATCAATATTTTCCAATAATAATAATAAAAAAGTAATATAAGCATAAATAAAAATGTAAGAGAGCCAGCATGATGTGGTTTGAGTGTTGAGTTATGACTCTTGAGACCAGAGTTCAAATCCCCGCCTAGTCATGGAGAACCACTGGTGACCTTGGCCAGGTCACACTCTCTCAGCCTCAGAGGAAAGCAAAAGCAAACCCCTTCTGAACAAATGTTGCAAGAAAACCCCTAGGATAGGATCACTAGAAGTCAGAAACAAGAAGATAAAAGTTCACTAAAACCTAACAAAAATTAAAATATAATTATCAGTAGACTTAAGGGGCATTCAAAAGCATGTCAGTTAAAAAAAACCCACTTTGAAACTATAAGTGCTGTCATACTTAAAATGCAAATTGGCACTTTCCCCCCTAAGGCAAGCCCATTACTGGGTTTTCTGGGGCTGAGAGTCTGTGACACACCCAAGGTCACCCAGTGGGTTTCCATGGCTGAGTGGGGAATCGAACTCGGGTCTCCAAGGTCGTTGTCTGAGACTCAGAGCGCAAGACGACACTGGCTTTCAATGTATAGACATACAAATTTGCTTTTGAGCATTTGGAAGTGATTTGGGTGGGGAGGGGGTCTGAAAAGTTACTTTTTTGGCTGAAATGTGGTGGGGTTACAAGGAGTGCTTAACCTGATTGCATCCTTGCCTTACCTCCAGACTTCTCTGATGGCATCCCTTTCTCCTCGTAGATATACCCGAACCTCCAGAGCTGATATATAACACCGGGACCCTCTCTGTGACTGGAGAATACGCCTCTGAGGTGAAACTTTGGCTCCTGTTTCCTTCCTTACTCCCCCATTTTTCCTTAAAAAATAAAATCAAGTTTCTAGCCCTGATGCTTTGCCAGGCAGGAGCATCTGGTGGATCTCAAGAGGAATTGTTGAGTAAGATTTACCAACAGTGGGGCTTTACCATTCTGTGTAACTGCATGCACCCTCATGAAGAGTAGAAAGACACAATTTTGCAGAGTAAGGTGTCAGATCTTAGAAATCACACATGGACTGGCTTTCTTCCCCTCCCAGATTGCCACGTGTACCAGCAGAAACGCCAACCCAATGCCAACCATCAGCTGGTACAAAGATAGCCACTTTCTCAATGCCTCTACGGAGCGCAATAAAGGTAAGGGTACCATTTCTTATTGCAACTGCCTGCTAATAATTAAATAAAAAAATACATACACGATTATCTTTATTATCGTCATCACCTGCTGCTGCGGACCTTTCCTTACCTCCAGAGACATCGGTTGTCTGTTGGCCCAAGACTGTCAACCTGGACAGACAACCGTGGAAATCCGTTGCATTTCTTGGACGCTTCTCTTCCAAGTACTAACCAAGTTGAGGCTGCTCAGCTTCTCCCGCCTGACCAGATCTGGTGTTTTTGGCACAGGGTAGCAAATGTATGAGAAGATCTTCAGAACATCTCCATCGCTGCCTTGCCTGTGCTCTCCGGTTCCACCAGAAGTTGAGGGGTCCCTGTTCCCTTTAGCAGAGATGGGCGAGTTTGTGGGGGGGGCATCATGGTCCCTCTGCCTCCCCACAGCAAACCCCAATACCTCTGTTGTCCTCTTCAGCCCTTCTCAAAACGGTGACAGGAAGTGACATTGTGGCACTTCCTGTTGCCATTTTGAGAGGGGCTGCAAAGGGAAATAGAGCTACTTAGAGGTATTATGGGGTTGGGCTGGGGAAATTTTTGTGTGTTTTCACGTGCTTGATTTTTGGTTTGGGGGCAAAAATCGCCTGAACGTCACGCACTTTTTTGGGGTGGAGGGAATTTTGGGAGTGATTTGAGTGGCTCTGGTGGTTGCTGGTGGGTGATCCAGAGGCCACATGTGGCCTGCAGGTGACATTATGCCCACCCTTGCCCTATAGGCTCTAAAATGGGGGTTGAGAGTGGCTGTTTATCGAGTAGTTGGGCTGGAACCGTGGGCACTTGGAGTGGATGCACCTGGAGCAGATACTCAAGTGGCTGAATGGATTATTAAGGGCTCGGAGTGGACATCTGAACCCTTGGCAGGCCACAGCCTTCCACACTCAAAGCAGCCTGTACAGCAGGCGTTAGTGCTGTCCCCTCACTCTTTCCCACCCATCTGCTTTCCTCCCCCCAGAATTGTACGTGGTGCCGCGGACGGTGAAGGAGACCTCGGGCCTCTACTCCGTCTCCAGCACTCTGTACATGCACCTCAAGAAGGAGGACAAGGACTCGGCCTTCCGCTGCAAAGTCAACTACTCCATGCCGGAAGGAAAAGTTGGCAGTGCCGAGACAAAACCCTTCCAGCTCACGTTGCACTGTAAGTCCAGGGCAGGGGATAATTTGGGGAGGGTTTCTGGACGAGGTGGTATTTCCTGATGGCTTCCCCATCCACAGGATCCCTCCGAGGTTCAGTGGTGGGGGGGGATGGTCCCCTGTGCCGGACATGATGCCAAAAATACCTGGTGCTGTCTTTGCCCTGAGATCCCTGAGAGGGGCTGCAAGGCAAACATTGGCTGCTTGCCACAACAGACCCCTCTCTCCTTTTCTTCCTTTCTCTCTCCTGTCCCCAGACTACACAGAGAACGTGGAGTTTCGTCTGAGTTCTCCAGAGCTCATCAAGGAAGGGGATGATGTCGAGTTTCGTTGCAAGGCTGATGGCTCTCCCCCACCCGAGTATTACTTCTCCAAGATACAGGTACTGCTCCCTGGGGTCCCATGGGCCCTTTACCCTCTCCTTTTCCTTCCTGGACCCACCTGAGTTGTAAGATCCTTATGGGGTGGGCTCTCTCTAGGTCCCACCACCATCCCAAGCACATTCAGTGAGGATGCAAGAGACAGGGCCTTCATGGTGGCTGCTCCAGGCTGTAGAATTCCCTCTCACAGCCTGGGAGCAGCCGTTGAAAAGGCCCTGTCTGGCATCCTCACCAAATGTGTCTCTGCTGATGCTGTGTATTGGTGAGAAGGGAGGAGCTGGGCCAGCCTGGCTAAAAGCAACCAATCAGAGCTCAGGCAATGCTGTGAAGGTGGGCCTTCTGGGGAAGGAGATGTCACAAAACTGAGGCTTATTTCAGTCAGAAGGCAGATAGGGGAAAACTGGCACAGAGATAGGGAGCAGATTTCAGAGAGATCAGGCCAAATGGAATAGAAGCGGGAGAGTCAGACAGAGGGAAGGGACTGACTGTGGTTTTGGGGAGCTGTAAATGATTTAGTAGTCCAAGGGTCGGTGTATTATTTTCTTGTGTCTGAATAAACTTCCACTCTTTTGTTTTTAACCACTGTTTCTGTCTGTTGATGTTCAGTTTAGTGGAGGACCAGTCACACTTACCATAGCAAACCTACCAAACAGCACAGCCACTGGTCCACAATAGGAGGTCACCTTGTGGCCCAAGTGCCCAATCCAGAGAGGGATTAAGGGGACAAAGGGTCAAGATTGAGGGTCAGGAAACAAGAAGTGGAGCTGTGGGACCAGCCTGGCAAGAGCAACAATCACAGTTGGGGCCGGTTCCAGTAGCAGAAATCAGGCAGCCCAGGTTTGATCCATTTCCTCCCAATCTTTCCTCCTTGGCCTCTGCCCCTCTTCACTGGTGGATCTAGACTTCCAACTCACAAGTTGGTGAAGTCCAGCGTGACCTGGGCAACAACCCTGATGGAACCCTCCGCATCCCTCACGTGACCAAAGCTGACAGTGGGACGTACCGGTGCCAGGTGCTTGACTTTGATAGTCCCCCCGAGGTGGAGCTGGAGAAGGAGGTGACCATCTTTGTCCACTGTGAGTAGCCCTTGGAAGTGAGGGAGTGAGAGGGAGTGAGGCCTGCAGAGGGAGAGGGTGAAAAGCTCAGGATCAAATCTTCAATGTCCCACCTGTCCCCTTTTCCTTTTTTTTTTTTTTTGCCCTGCCCGCTCCCACCCATCGCGCTCCAGATCTAGACCCTGTAGTGGTGACTCCAAGCAAGAAGGTGGTGGTCAACGTGAGCGGAAACATTGAACTTACCTGCTCTGGAAGCGGCTCCAGGACACCTGAGCTGTCATGGAAGAAGGTGGGACAACCCTCCCTAACATACCGCTTTTGTAAAGTAATTCAAAGCAAGCCATGTCCATTCCTGAATCACTCTGGGGTGAAGCAGAATTGCTCCTCTGATTCTTAATCTCATCTGAAGATGTGCAGCAGAAAACATGCTTGCTCCATCCCCCGTATGACTTCCTTTCAAATATTTAAACATGGCTGTCCTGACACCTCTAAAGCTTCTCTTCTCCAGGCTAAATGGACCCAGCTTTCCCTAAGCTGCTCATCATAGGGCTTCATGGTTTCCAGGCCCTGTAAGGAGCAGCTTTGTTCAGTTGTACTCTTTTTTGTTGTTGTTTTTTTTAAGTTGCAACATACAAATCAGGACAGCAAGGAAAGACCCATCCTAGCCTTCTTGGGGACAGAATTCCAAATTCTGGGAACAGCCGCCAAGAAGACCTTCTCTTTTTTCTCCGTTCCACCTGCAGGGAGAGGAGGAGGTTGAAAAAGGTGCAACGTTGACCTTGAATTCGCTGACCTACCAGATGGCAGGCACGTACTCCTGCAGGGCCTCTGTTTCCAGCGTTCCTGGGCTGGAGAAGGAAGAAGCTGTGCAGGTCATTGTGGAAGGTATAAAGAACAAAATCCAGTCTATCTCTTTGGGCTAGAATATTGTTGTTAGGTGGTTTCCCACTTTTTCCTAATACATGGTTGTTAGATGGCTTCCCTCCTTTTGTACAAGTTCTTCTTCCACATATTCCAAAAGTTCTCAGTATTTTCCAAGGCTTATTTGCTGCTCATAGTAAGGTCTTTAAGCTAAAATATGATGGTCCCTTTTGCTTTAATCTTGCCCTTGTGCCTCTAGCCCCAATCACTCTTAGCAAGCAGCCTGCAAGGATTTCTCTGGAATTGAATTGGCCCCTCGGGCTAAAAAAGGTGCCCCACCTTGGCTTTCCAGTGTTACAGAGTGCATGTGAGCCAGGTTCTTTCCACATCCTGACTGCCTCCCACTCGTAACAGGAAAACCAGAGATGGAGCAACACCAGACCATCACCCATTACCACACCCTGGGCCAGATGGTGGAGCTCACCTGCTCAGCTTTGGGCCATCCTGAACCAGAGATCCAGTGGAGCATCCCTGGCGAGGTGAGTATTCTGGTGACAGGTTGCCTTTTAGTCAGGGAGTGTGGAATGTTGGCCCACAGAGTTAGGTGTGAGGATGGAGGTTCTGTCCCGCATAAATTATGGTCCTGTTTGTTTCTCCTTCCAGGAACTGTCTGGAAAGAAATTGTCAGTGGAGGTGACCCCTGAGCTGGTTCAGAGTGGGGTTACCTGCTCAGCAACGAACAAGCACGGTACAGACAAACAGAAGTTCCGGTTTCAGATTGGTGAGTGGCAGAGGAGAGGAGTTAAGTGGGAGATCTCTTCTCCTTTTGCTCCATTACAACAGGTTTGGGCTGATCTCTGTTCACAGTTAGCTGGTAGCAAGGCTCATACAAACTGCATGCAATGTTAAGGTCACGATGTCACTTAAATGTGTGTGGATTTTTTTTTTTTAAATAATGTAAATAGCAGCTGTTGGGGGGGAGATCAGGACCGGGACTGTGTTGCGTGGAAGGGAGGGCCTAACTTTTCACCACTGCACTGCAGTCCCAATGCAAGTCCAAAAGAAATGGCCGTTCAGCCAGGAAGAGAGGTGTCCTGTGGCATTAGTGGAAGATTCCCAGCACTTTTCACCAGTACCTGCAGCACGAGATGATCTCAGAGAGATGTGCGTCTTAGCAAAGAGAGGCACAGTTTCCTCCTTGGCTAGTTCTGGAGACGAGCAATGAGCCCAATCCCTGGAGCAACCAAAGTGGTGCCAACTGCCACCCACTTCCTCTGATATTCCACACCCACTTCCAGAGCTTATCTAGTCTTTCAACAACCATCCAAAGAGGGGGATTGCCCCAAGGGCCAGTTCTTTGGGGGAATATTTATCTTTTAAGTGTCTGGCATTTTTTAAGCTCTGCTGGAGAAAAAATATTTCAGAGCAATGTGGGGAGGTGGCTGAAGAAAGGGAAGTCGCTTTCTGAATGCCCCCACCCCAGTCCCACCACAATCCAAGGACATTGGTGTGACAACCAGTCCCACAATATTGTGACTTGCATGGCAGTCCTTCCGGAAGTCTTCTGGTGCTATGATGAGGAGGGGGTGATGGAAAATGGGGAGAACATGGCAAGTGTTCTTCTCTGTGAACATTTCCTAATAGACCTGTCTCTCCCTATAGTTTCCCCAACTGAATCATCCTCCCCAGTGCCTGCAGGTAAGTGCTTGCTTGCTTGCTTGCTTGCTTGCTTGCTTGCTTGCTTGCTTGCTTCCTTCCTTCCTTCCTTCCTTCCCTGACCTCTCTTCCCACCTTCCCAAACTCTTACGTTGCTAAGAGGGGCAGGGAGCAGGTTTTGCAACGTGAGCAGAGCTTGGTGGGGGTGCCAGGTCTGGCTGTGGGGCAGACCTATCTTACCATTTAGATCTGGGGTTTTTAAACCACTAACCGCTTTTCACCCTTCTCGCGCATGCTGCCTCAGGAAACCCTGAGCTCCGGACAGGTGGGTCTTTGGAAATGGGGGTGTACATTTTGGTCGACTTTATTTTCCTAGCCAAGAATGAGCAATTCTACTCTTTTTCTCCTCAGTGCAAGAGGAAAACCACAACATTTTTTGGGGAACTATTCACAGTTTGGGACTTATTCTCCACTTGCATGATTTTTGCGTCGAAAACATACTTTATAGATAGAAAATCATGTATTCTGTACAGGAAACATTCACGGAAATCGTTTCTGAGGATTATTCTTAGTTTGGGATTTATTGTGCAAAAAAATTCACAAGGATTTTGTTTTCTGCTGAGAACAGTGTTTTTTACACAGAGAGTATGAATTTTTTTTTTGTACAGAAATGTGAATTTGTGGTACAGAAATGTGATTTTGCTTGCAGAAAATCATGTGTTTTGTGCAGGAAATTTTCTTCTGAATTCAGGATTATTCACGGTTGGAAATTATTCTGCAAACTAACCACGCATGTCCTGGGCAAAGGAAGGGCAGAAAACATATTTTATCCACCAAAGTGTGATTTCACTTGCAGGAAAACATGTGTTCTGTGCAGGAAACTTGTTTTTTTAAAAAAGATTTTTTTTCACAGAGTAAGTCCTGAACTGTGAAAATTCTCATCTCTCCAGCATTCTCTTCTATAGGGTTTCAAGAACTTTGTTTTTCATCTGTCATTTAGATATTTTCAAATATTCTTTCTGGGAATGAGGAAATGAGAAATAAAAGATGGGAGAGACTCCATCCCGTCCCTCCATTCGTTCTCACACACAGAAGCACGGTTACCATGTGAAGGCAGTGGATATGGGGAGGGTCAAGTCAGGAGAATATTTTGGGTTTGGTGTGTTTCTATCCCCAACCCCCAGCATACAGGAAAAATGGGAAATCCTGGGCAGAACACAAAGGAAAACATGACTTAGATGTGCCACGTTGCTGCAGAGAACAGAATATTTTAATGTCCCAGTTGGCTGGCTGCAGATTTCCTTTGCATGTGTTTAAATAAGGTCAGGGAAGGTTCGTAGAGTATACTTTTGGAGCGCAGAGGACATAAGCCGGGTTTCACGCCAGTGCTTGTCTGGTTTCAATTCCCCCTTCTTCCCGAGAGAATAATAATATGGTAATAATAATAATTGTTGTTGTGTGCCTTCAAGTCATTTCCGACTTATGGCAACCCTAAGGTGAACCTATTGTGCAGTTTATTGCCAAAAAAAAAAAAAATCCATAAAGGGTTTCCAGTCTTTCGAAAAGAAATCTTCAGTTGACCCATGTTTTAAAATCCAGATCAATTTTGCAAGTCCGTCTTTGTCTCGTTGTTTTTGTCTCCCCGCTGCAATAGTGGAGGGAGAAGAGAGCCAGGGAGGCAGCACGGTGGCGGTCATCGCGGTCTGCGTCTGTGTCCTGCTCCTCCTCCTCATCGTGGGCTTCTTTTACTTCATGCAGCGCCGGGGGCAGCTTCCCTGCGGGAGCGGTGAGAAGAGGTCCTTGTAAGTGCGCTCTTGCCTGCTGCGTGACGTGAATCCACAGCCCTCTTCCCAGCCGTATGTTGGGGATCCCATCTAGAATAAGACCGGGGTGGAATTTTCGTTGTGGACCCCGTGCAGCCCTCCAAGGCACTTCATTAGACCCCCAGTACTTCCCCACGGTTATTTTCAATTATAAAATACTGCGGGGAATTCAGTACAGAACTTAGGTCTACGTTAGTGGACTCAAATCTCTGATCAATAGAATTGAGCAGTTTTCTAATGTCCATATTCAGCAAAGGGATGCCATGAAGTTAACTACTGACCTCTAGGACAGCCACCTCTCCAAGTGCTGAGTGGGTGGTATTCTATTATTTTTAATTTTAGAACAAGGCCGTTATGTTGTGGCTTATGTATATATTTCAGTGGTCTTCTTCAGGGTCAGTGTGCTATGTAGCAGCAGAAATTTCTGGAACTGAAAATTTCATTCCGTTTGCTGGACTGCCAGCAATTATTGTGTGTTTTTAACTCTGTTGTAATCTTATTAAATTGTAAGCCACCTGGACTCCTGGATAATATTTATTATCCATCTGTGATTGGGATTGTCATTTAACATTATTTATACTCCAGGAAAATGTGGGGTATAAGTCAGGTTAATTAATGATGGTGGTGGTGAAAATAATAGACAGTACAGTAATCTCTCCTTATCCGTGAGGGATAAGATTCTCTGTGGTTACTGAAGCCGTGGACAGTACTGAACCCTCTAGCTCCACGGGGACCGTAGAGGAGCTTTATATTACCGGGTTATGATAGTATGAAGCTTCTCTTTGGTCCCTGTGGAGCTAGAAACATCTCTCGTGTCACCCAAAGTAGCCCTCTAGCTTCACAAGGACCATAGAGAGGCTTCGTACTAGTAGATGGTATGAAGGTTCTTCTGCGGTCACAGCGAGGCTAGAAATGGCTCTGACATCACTGAAAGTGGCCCTCTAGTTTTTCAGGAACGATAAAGAGTTTCATACCATGAAGCCCCTCTATGGTCCCTGCAAGGCCAGAGGACTACTTCCAATGATGCCAGAGCCATTTCATGTGGCATGAGCCCCAAGTGGATGCCATCACTCGGACACCAGTATTTTCCATATAATATTTTTGGCCTGTGGGTAAGGCAAACTGCAGAAAGTGATACCCACGGATAAGGGGGGATTGTTGTGTCCCCATTTGAGTTCTTTTGTCCACCCTTCTCTGGAGTGTTGTGCTTAGATGTCCTATTTCCCTCACCTTCCAGGACTCCCAAAGAGGGGAATCCCGATGACACGGTGGTGGAGATGAAGACGGACAGACGGAACGAGCAGACGGGGCTACTGAGCCATGGGGGTGGCGGTGGAGGCGGGACCAATGAGGTGAGGAGGAAGAGGAAGAGGAGGGGGGGAATTAAGATGGCTGCCAGGCTCCCACCGTCTGTGCTTTGGAGTCAAGAGTTCTCTCTCTCTTGCTGAGAGTATGGAAAGAATAAGAGTTGGAAATGAATTTGTTAAACTTCTCTGAATTAACTGAAGGTTTCTGCAAGAATTTTCCAAAGACCTGGGATCCATTCAGTTTAATTGGCAGGACACCATTCTGTGAAATTCTGGGATTTGTAGTTTGGTGAGGCGCTAGAGCTCTCTGGAAGAGAATTCTAAGTACCTGTCCTTAATTGGCAAATCCCAAGATTCCATAGGATGAAGCCACAGCATCATGGGCCCTCACGCTACCCAATTATAGCAGAAATTCCAATTTAATTGCCATGACTGCAGCTTATCCTGGGATCTGTAATTCAGGAAGACCCTTGTGTTCCCTAAACTGTAAATCCCAGAATTCTATAAGATGCAGCTTTAGCAGTAAAAGCAGGATGTTAGCACTGTAATGGTGTAGCATTAAAGGGCCCCCGGGGTGAAACCAGGATAAACGAGAGGCGGTTGTGCAGATTGTTCTCTCTCTTTCCTTCTAACGCTTCTTTCTTTTCTCTTTGTCCAAATGTCCCCACTGGCCTCCAGTGCTGAGAACAGAGGAACCTCAAGCTCTCTCTTTCTCTCTGTCCTCTCCGTTCTGCACCGGACCCAACACCCATCTTGGATGAAGACAATGCCGCGGCTGGCCTGTTCCGGGGGAAGCAGTCGCACCGGCCCTTTCCCCCCTCCCTTCCTTCCACGGAGGGGCCGAAGGGGCATCCGTACATCTAGACTTTGGGTGCGGGGTGAGGCCTGGGGATGATCGTGCTGCCACTGCTACTTCTTCCTCCTTTAAAATGCCAGATGAATTTTTGGTCCCCTTGAAAGAAACTGACCTGCGCTGTTCCCTCCCCCCCCCCGCATTGCGTCCCCACACACACCGCATCCCTGTTGCACTTAACGTCAGTAACACGCAACACAACAACCTTGCCAGAGTTACTGGCCCCTTCTTTTGCTTTTTCAGTTTTTATGTGCGTTTACCCCCTTTTTGTCCACACGTGTCTTCCGAACCCCCTGTGGTCATAAACAAACTGCCTTTTGTAAATCCTTTGCTGCCTGGTCGTTTGGAAACAAGTCCCTCTTGCCATTGGTGAACGGGGCAAACGTCTGCTTTTTGAGTGTGTGCAAAGTCATGTACGTAACCATGTTTGGACCTTGCGCCCGTCTGTATCATTGGTGTAAAAGAAGTGCCCAAAATGCACGTAGCATCAACACTTCCCTCTGTTGACTGCGTACCCAGGGATGCAGGAGGAATATGTGTCAACGTATCCCGTCCAAATGCCAACATGTTTCCGTGTGCCACTAACGTACCCTCTGTGTGTCTGTGCGCATTCCCTCTTATCGTGTGAGCACTGGCCTAACCTTGTCTGTCTCTCCTTTTGGAAAGTTCACTTGCCTTCCCAGCATATGTACAAATCTGCGTGGCGCGTCTTGAACATGCTGGTTTGTGACCATTCCAGCTCTCAGATTGGGCCCTTCCCCTTTGGCTGGCTGTTAGCAGCCGTTACGTCCTCGATGCGCCATGTGCTGGTGTTGATCGCTGTGCCATGAAAAGCAAGCTTCGGCTGCTTGCAGCTTCTGGTCAGTCCTCAGTTAGAGGAGCCAAGGGGGTGCATGTCTGTGTGTGCGTGTGTGGTGTGCGTGTGTGTCTGTCTTTTGCGTCCCCTGGACTAAGGAGTGGGTCCCGGAGCAAACCAAGCCTGAGCTCTCCCGAGAATTCAAGATGACTCAGCTGAGGCTGCTGTACTTTGGACGTATCATGAGAAGACAGGACTCACGAAGAAAGATGGTAATGCTTGGTAGAAGGCAACAGGAAAAAAGGGAGACCTCATTGTGGGTGGATAGCCTCCGTTTAGGAAGCTGCAGCTGTCCTGAGGCTGCAAGACCTGAGCAGGGCGGTTGAGGACAGGACAACTTGGAGGTCTCTCATCCATAGGGTTGCCATAAGTCAAAGTCAACTTGATAGCAGTTGGCAACAAAAGGAAGAAGACCAGCTGGCAACCCTATAACATCGCTGCGTTGGTCCCACGCATGCTTGCCAGCAGCTGTGGGCACAATCTGTCCTGCAAGAGACATGCTTTTGGTCTCTGCCTGGCTGGTGAGGAATTCCTCGCTCATTTTTCTTCCTCTTTCTGATCCTCCAAAACCAGAACAGGCTTCCGTTGGCATTGGTAGCCCTTGGCACAAGTTCCTGGGTCTTAGAGGGCAGGGCTTCCCAGGGAGAGGGGCGGGGCTTGGAGAGTCTCAGGAGGAGGCTTTGGAGAAAGCTTTGGAGAAAGCTTGTTCAGCTTTCCTTCCTCCAGAAAATAAGCATCATCCTCATACCCCAGAAAAGTCTTACCAATAGGCAGCTACTTTGTTTTGGTTCCTGCTTCTCTCTCCATGCCTCTGCTCAGGTTTTTCACACGCTTCTCTTTGGGGCAACTGGTTGGCTCCCGTGTGAACAGAACCCTGGTTCGATCCGGGTTCAGAGCCTGCCTTCCGTTCTTCCCGGGATAACTCCCACGTCCGTATTCTCTGCCAACATGGGGCGGCCAGATTCCCTCCCTTCCACTATTTTGATTCTGTCCATTGAAATGTATGGGTTTGTTTAAATCTTTATATAAATATATATATATATATATGGCATATTTTTGTGCGTGCGTGTGCGTGTGTGTGTCTGTACAGGAGAAGCCTTGATGGGGGATGTCGCCTTCCTGCCCTCCCCGAATCCCTGCGGTGTGTTTCCTTGCCCTCTTTTTATTTTCTTCTTGCACTTGTCAAGACACTGGCTTTTGGGGGGGGGGGGAGACTTGGGGCTTTTATTTTTTATTTTTTAAATGTAGTATATTTAATGGGTGTTGCATCTTAGAGAATTGGGCAGGGCTTTGGAGCTATGGCAGAACCCGAGGAAGTGTGCATTGCAGGAGAGGTGGCAGACACGGAAGACATGAAAATAAAGTGGCAGAGCTGTTGCCCACTGATTGGCACAAAAAATGCATTTTTCTAGGAAAGGAAAGTTGGTATTCTTATGTGTGCACATTCCCTGCAGGAATGGCAGCCGGGGTCTTTTCCACACTATGCAGTTATACCACTTCGATTCCACTTTAACTGCCATGTTGGCACCCTATGGCATCTTGGGGTTTGTAGTTTGGGGGAGCGCTGGATTCCTTGCTAGGGAACTCATGGAACTACAAATCACTTGATTTTGTATGAGGGAGAAAGCCACAGAACTTAAAGTGGAATGAATGCTCTATAATTGTGTGGTGTGGAAGAGGCTGGAGCCTCCTCACTTGTTCCCACTTCTCTTTCTGTTTTCCATTTTTTTTTTTCTAACAAGAGATTGTGTCTGCCATAGACTCAGCATCCGTCAAAAATTCATTGTTGTGTGCCTTCAGGTTGTTTCTGACTTGCAGTGACACCAAGGCAAACATATCATGGGGTATTCTTGGCTAGATGTTTAAACGTGGGGTTTGCGCTTGTCTTCCTCTGAGGCTGAAAGAGTGGAACTTGCCCAAGGTCACCTAAAGGGAGCCCATGCTCAATAAAGATTCAAATTCAGCTCTCCAGAATCCAACATTCAAACCACCACAATGGCCAAAAAATACCACTCCCCAAAATTTCACCTCATTTCCTGTCCCTTCTCTTTTCTAGCATTGGAAAGAATATTCCTGGAAATGTAAAAAAAGGCGTATTTCTCAAGTGCTGGGAATCTGGGACTGATGAGACTCTTTGCATTTCAGGATTTATTCTGCACAAAGTAACATGTGTCGGGTTTTTTTCTTTTTGGACAAAACATTTTTTGCTCAGAAAGTGATAATTCTGCACAGAAAATAATAATGTGCATAAAATGTTCTGCTTGCTCGAAAAAACCACGTGCAATTTTTGCCTTAAATAAGTCTGCAACTTGAGTGTTTTGCATGCTAGAAACAGCATTTTTGGCACAGAAGATTATATTTCTGTGCAGAAATGTTATTTTCTGTACAGAAAATGCTGTTTTCTGCAGATGAATGCCACGTGAGAATTCTGTGCGGGAGATGATCAGTTGGTAACCCTGGCCGTTTTGCGCCCCTGTGGTAATCTGCCTCCCCCCAGCCCCATGGCCCCCAAATGCCATAGCTCCAGAGCCCCCCTTCGGATGTGTCTACTGCCTGCTGCCCTTTCCCCTGGGTTACACTGTACATTAGCAATTAAAAGAAAATTCTGTAACCTCCATCTGGCTCTGAAGTGTGTTTTCTTTGCTGCTACATCTGTTTCCTGGCAGACTTTGGCAAGGCCTTGTCTCCGCATAACCTTCATCACTGGATTTCAAGAAATGTAACCTCTTTGGGTCTTGCACGGGATGTGTGCCATTTTGAGCTCTTGCAAGTGTTAAAAGATAGCTGTGCCTACCTGGTCCTCTACCAAAGAAATCTTCTTTTAGCAATGATTTTACAGATGTCCAGACTTCCTTCCTCCTGGGAAAGGTATCTTCAGCTGGGAACTGGGAGCAAATTTGGTTCTGTTCATGTGTCGCTTATTTTTATTTTGTTTGCATATTTTATTTCTGTCTCTACAAAGTAGTCAACACATTGTGCAGTGGGCTGGTTTCCATCTTGCATACCTATTTTTGGTCTGCAGTTCCCCCAGTCCACTGTTGGGTCTTAAACTTTCAAAACCGAGGATCAAATCCTGTGGGTTGACCCCAAGTACCAACTTAAATAACAACACTAGGATAGGCTGTGCTGCAGTATTTCCACCTTGCATGCGTGGATATGAAAGCTGGACAAGGATAAAGCTGACGAGAAGAGAATCAATTCCTCAAAATGCGGTGCTGGAGGAAAAAGTTCTACAGATACCCTGGACTGCAAAAAAAAAAAAAAAAAAACAATTTAATGGATCCGAGAGCAAATCAAGCTTGAATTCTCCCCAGAAGCCAAGACGAGTGAACTGAGAGTGTTGTACTATTAAATAGTTGCTGGGATATTCCGTCTTCCTTCCACCTATAGAAAAAGCACAAATAGAAGTTGGCTGTGTCAGTCTGTCTAGCAGCTTTCATTCGCAGGAACAGGTCTTTTGTGAAGTTAACAGGCCTTGTCCTCTCAAGACCAAACCACCCCAAATAATTTTGGAATTGCAAAGGGGATAGGTCATCATAGCACGTTGTTGCTTGGAAAACGCGTTTCCCCTCCAACTATAGAAAATGCGAAAAGCACAGATGATTTGTGTCAATCTAATTTCTAATTTCCAGTTTTAGCAGCTATCATCACCATGGGCAGGTCTTTTGTAAAGTGAATGGGATTACAAGAGAAATAGTTCATACTAACACATTATTGGTGGGGGAATCCATTTCACCTCTACCCACCGTGGGGACTGCCACTAGACCCAAGGGGAGTGGAGTCCATGGGTGGGTGGCGGATGATGTCATAGACCCCGCGCATCAAAAAATCCCAGGGATGTTGGCCCCCTAAGCCCCGGTGCCATTACACGGCTGGGGATGCTGCAGCCGGAGACCTCTCCGAGTTTGGCCGCTGCCTTTGTTCGGCTCTCTCTCACCGTGCCTCTTACAGAGTCATCCTCCGGAAAGGCAAACTTGGCGGCAGCAGTAAGAATTGCTGCCAAAGCCCTCTGGAGCCAAGCACACACATTTTAAAAGACAGATTTTTCTCCTTTTAAGCCCAGCATCCCGCTCCCAGGCTGGTGAGTCAGATGGACCAAAATAAAGAGTTTGCGGTAGTTACCTGTAACTAGTCACCTTTATGAAAAGAGGTGTGAGGACAAAGGGACAATGAAGTAACATACTAAAATTAACTGGTTTCCCCCAAAATGTTCATACATAGTTTTAAGCCGTTTTAAATCATTTAGTGGGGTTTTTTAATAGTCTGTTTAAACTATCTTCTGATGGATTTAACATTTTAATTTTTTAAAAAAATACTGTTTGAATTGATTTTACAATTCATACCACCCTGAGAATCCACCATATAAGGTGGGATAAAAATAATTTAAATTTGTCTTAATCCCATGAACAAGGGATGTCCCTGAGACCCTCTGGCCATCCACAGGGCTGTTCAGGTCTTGCAAACTCAAGGCAGCAGCTGTGGCTTTCTCATTAGTGCCATTCCACCTATAATGTTGTCTTGCTCTTTAATGAGCTCTCCTCATTGCAATTTGAAGATGGTTTGATCTTGAGTGGACAAGATCTGTTAACTTTACAAAAGGCTTTGGTGATGAGTACTACTGGAAGTGGAGATAAAAAGACTGCCCCAGCCTTTGCACAACTGGATAGGGAATCCTTTTCCTCATAGCCGAACTCTTCTGGATGGTGTTGGCTTGCAGGAAGGCAGGCTTAAGAGAGATGCTTCCCTTTCCAAATTTGTCTTAAAGGCAGAAGAGAAGGGAAGCTTTGCACTATATATTTTTCCTAGTGAGGTTCACACACGTGACAATCTGCTGCTGGTCTTCCATCTAGTCTTTTTAGGATTTCAGGGCTGGTTCTGTCACCAGGCAAAATCCAAAGCAGCCAATTCCAGAAATCATGCAAGGCCAGCAAAGGGCAGTCATTTGATTTAATGTATCGTTGCTGCATTTGTACTACTTGGGATGGAAGCAGGTGGGTATCTGTATGATTTATCCACCCCACTTTCTGCTGCCTGGGGGCCCCAGTATTGTGGCTTTGTTGGAGAACTTACATCCTTTGTTCTTTGCAGCCGTGCCTCAAGCAGCAAAGGGTCTTAGGCCAGCCCCATGCAGGTGTACGAATCCAAATTTGTAGGGGTCAGCCCTGCCAAAGCTGAGCCCAAAAGTACACAGGTTGGTTTTTATTTTTTGGTCAAGTGTAGGCTCAGATTATCAAGGCTCCAGTTGGAACAATCATTCCGCACTGGCTAGGAGCCCCTGGGAAAGGGAGAAGGCAGTCATTGGCAGCTTCCTCTTCTTCTCCAGTCATTTCCTGAAGCTCTTGATGGTTCTGCTGTCTTCATAATCTCCTGTGCAATTGGAGAAAATGAATTAAAATCCACGGGCTTGGGCTGCTGGGTCTCACTGGAGCTTACAGAGCTGGAAATAGGTTCGTGCATGAAGATTTTTCATTTCTCCATTGTATTTTCCTGGTTATGTATTTCACTTCTGTGCCATGGATCCTGGAACAACTCATGTGTAAAAGGAGTCCTCCCCTTGCCTTTTTGGGGAAATGTTCAGGACTCTCAAGCCACCTCAACCCCAGCCTTGCTCTCAGTTTTCCATCCTTCACAGCTACTCCGTGGAGATTTGAATGTCGCTGGAAGATTCCAAAGTTCCTAATGAGAGCAGTTCCTTCCTGGCCCTTTCATTAGTCACAGCATCCTTCCTCGTTTCCTCCAAAGCACATCCCACGCCCAGCTTCATTTGGCTCATTAATTCCCCTGCCCTTCCTGTTCCTTCTCAAGAATACCTCCATGCCATCCTCTCGGACTCTGTTTCAAGGGGGCCAGCTTTCTTTCTAACCCTGGCTCCTGTGCTTTTACTTGCAAAATGATCAAGAGAGACGAGCAGATGCGGACATCAGTGGTGGCTCCCATGGTTTCGGCGGGCTATGGAAAAGCTTTCCGAGGTCCTGAAACTGTTTAGGAACAGCTCCCTTACATGAAGAACTGGGCACAGGATTCCAGGAGAGGTCTGACCAAAGCAGAATAGAGGGATGCTTTTATTGCTCTCAGTCTCACTGTGCTCCCATTGGTGCAGCATCTGCCTTTAAGTCACCTATCAACTTATGGTGGTCCCATGGATTTCTTAGGGTTTTCTTAGAAAAGGGATCCTCAGAGGTGGTTTTGTCAGTTCCTTCCTCTGAAATAAAGCCCACAGGACCTAGGATACGTTGGTGGTCTCCCATTGAAGTATTAACCAGGGCTGAACCTTCTTAACTTTCAAGATCTGATGGGTGGCTTTAGGGGGTTTAGGCCTCTTCATGTGGTAGTAGGTGTTGTGTGTCTTCAAATCATTTCTGACTTAGGGCAACCCTATCATGGGGTTTTCTGGGGGCTGAGGGTGTGTGACACACCCAAGGTCACCTAGTGGTCACCTAGTGGGTTTCCATGGCTGAGTACAGAAACTGAACCCTGCTCTCCGAGGTCGTAGCCCAATGCTCAGACCACTAGGCCATGCTGGTTCTCCTGTTGAAATGCTGTGTCCATTTTTGGACACCACAGATCAGGAAAGGTATTGACAAGCAGGAATGTGTCCAGAGGACGGCACCCAAGGGTTTGGAAACCAAGCCTTATGAGGCATGACTTCGGGGTATGGACAGATAGGAGAAGAGAAGACAGAGAGGTGACGTGACAGCCATCTTCAAATATCTGAAGAGATGGAACCGGCTTGTTTTCTGCTGCTCCAGAGACTACATGAACCAATGGATTCAGTTTACAAGAGAAGAGGTTCCACCTAAATGTTAGGAAGAACTTTTTGAAACAGTGAGAGCTGTTTGAGAATGGAGTGAGTTGTCTTAAGACAGAGAAAGACTCTCCTTCCGAGGAGGTTTTTGAACAGAGTTTGGATGGGCATTTGTCAGGAGGACTTGAACTGTGTCTTCTTGCAAGGCAAGGGGTTGCACTCAATATCCCTGGCAGTTCTTCCAGCTCTAAAGCCATTTCCGCACTGGACCGTTATAGCGCGGTAATTCCACTTGCAACATCCTATGGAATCCTGGGGTTTGCAGTTTCGGGAGGGGCGAAACTGCAAACCCCAGGATTCCATAGGATGCTGCAAGTGGAATCATCGCACTAAAACGGTCCAGTGCGGAAGTGGCCTAAGATTTTATGATTCTATTATTCTCTGTCTCACCACAAATACGTTCAGAGCTGAGCCTTGTGAGGGGAGCTACCCTTCTCGTGTCATCATAGGAATTGTTGCAGAGTGGCAGATCGGGGGGAAAGCTCGTTCTTCTGGCCAGGACTGCCGTGTTTGCAAAAATCTTGGCTTAGGGCAGCTGCACTTTCTTTGTGTCTTACATTTATCTAACAATCATCCGGGGAGCCAGAACCTTGTAAATAATGTAAGAACATTTATGATCTCAGTTTTCACCGCGTTCAATAATACAGTGTGTATAATCTGCAATGTGAACCCTATAAGTAATTTTTTTTTTTTAAGAAAAGATTGAGCCGGCTCCTGCCAGGAAATGAGCATGCAAGCTTCTGTGCAGCACAGGGTTCTTTTCTCAAGCTGAAGTGTAATGTCAATGAAGTGACGTACACTAGGGAGAATGGTCATGCTGCTTAGCAAGGTTGCTAATCTTTTTCCCCCCATCAGAGCTCCTCTGCTTTTCTAAGTGGGGAGAGAGGCAGAATTCCAACAAGTGCAGCTTGCAAATGGCTTGGGGTGGATAATTCAAGACCTATGAGTTGAATTTTTACCTGTCAGAAGAGGACTATCAAAGAAAGGAAGTACATAGAGGAAGATGGTGAGAGTTCTTAGTTGGACTTCCACAGTTTCCTACCTTCCAGCTCATCTCACACTGCCAGTTTAGTCCTAAATCACGTAGCCAGCTGGGCAAGAAGTTACCATCTGGATGTGCGTTCAAGGCAAGGACAGGAACTCCCTGTGAAAGGGAGCCACAAGGGACAAAGTTGCAATTTTCAAAGGCATTCTCCTTCCAAGATTTGATAAAGCGTTCTCTGCGTGTCATGGAAGAGAGCTTTTCAAGCCTCTTTCTGATTCTATAGCATCTCATTTTCAGTCAAGACAGACATGGACGGGGCCACAGACTGTGATCTGAGACCCCCCCCCCCAGGGTCCCGTGGGCCACACTGTCTGCACTCTTGCTTTTAAGGTAGGGAAAGGGCCGTGTGGATGAGGAATATGTTGGAGAAAGGGCCATCCTTGCCCCTGGCCTCCCTTATGAAGCAAGACACTCAGGACAGGACTGTTGTGCTTTGCAGCCTTGCACCTCGTGAAAGCATAGGCTCAGCAAAAACTGAAAAGGTGCAAGCTTGGGCCAACATCCTCTCCACGACCTACAGGGGTGTAAGTTGCGCTATGTATGTGGCGTGACTTTTCTTTTCACAATGCACAGTGGGGGTATGCAGCCAACAGCAGAATTCCCATCTGCTAGGCATTAAGGACAAAGAGTAATGGGTGCGTGTTCATTGTGTCTGTGAACTGCCTTTGTGCATTTGTCACTGCTTAGACCACGGATCACCATTCGTCGCAGTCCATTTGTTTTCAGTGTAGGGGTGGTGTGATGTCATTTTGCTAGAAGATATTTATACCACATTGAAGTAGTGCGTGATCTCTGCCTTTATTTTGATACAAAATCCCCTTGCTCCAAGTCAGCAGGCCAACAGTGCTAACCTATAGACACCTATAGAAAAACCAAAAGTGCTTAGTCCAGGATTTTTTTAGCAAACCCGTTCTGTTTAGTCTCTGCTTAGTCGGAGGGCCTTATCACACTACACTTACAGCGCTATTGTTCCACTTTAACTGCCATGACAACATTTTGTGGAATTCTGGGATTTGTAGTTTAGTGAGACCCAAGAGAGCTCTGGCAGAGAAGTCTAAATGCCTCTCCCTGAACTGCAAACCCCAGGATTCCATAGGATGTTGAAAGTGGAATAATAGCGCTATAACAGTGCAGTGTGATATGGCTCTGAGTCTCTGTTTAGTCCAGGGATTTCTAGCAAACCTAGCCTGGATCACAGAAGGGGTCTCCCACAAAAACTGCAAGCCTTCTTGTGCTGCACTTTGCACAGTCACAGGGACATAGAAACCAGCTTCAGTTTGTACGGAGGGGTCACAGTGGGTATGTGTCATGTGCTGGTGCTGCTCCTCAGAGACGGAGAGGCTTTTCCCGATGGCAGAGGGACGCACTGTGCCAAAGCCGGGCTGGGTGGGTGGAGACGGTCCGTTTCCTTCCCTTTCGGCGGCCCGTAGGCCTGTCTTCCCTAGGAACCGGGAGTTTGCACAGTGGGGTGTTAGCTAGCAGGCGTGGATGCACAAATGTCTGAGCGCCAGGTTGGGCAGCAGATGGGGGAGTTGCGGTGGAAGGTCTGGTTTTGGATGAAAACTCACATATTGCTGGGAGAAACAGAGAAAAGAAAAGAACTTTGGTGTGTTTGCGTGTGTGTTGTGGGGAGCAAGGCCAGAAGCTGAGTTTTTTTAAAAAAATATTCATGTATTGAAAGCATTTCCTTATGGCTGTTTGACTCACCAAGGCAATCTTTCAACCATTAACTATACAAATAAAAAGATTTTTAAAAACCAAAGTAAAACAGGCTTTAAAGATATTCAAAGACTTAGTCATGTTACACATTCTCCATTGTGTAAATCTTCCCCTGTGGAATTGTGCACTGATTCAGCTATGCAACCTATGTGTTACACACCTGAATGTACATCTCATGGGTGCATTGTGCACCCATGTGGACAATAGCATCACGTGTGCAATTCCACACACCCCAAGATTTGTCAGATAGAAACCAGGACACGTGCGGCCGGGCGACATCGCAGTGTGGTCGAGATGGCAAAAGTTACGAATGAGGAAGAAGAGAAAAGCTAGGAGAGGTTGCAGCAGTTTGCATATGCCTGAGCCCCTGGGGAAGGGCAAGATTCTGCACCCTCCTTTCTCCTGCAGCCTTTCCACATTTTGTCTGTTCTTCATTGGTAAGTTTTGCCATCCTGCCTGCACCCGGAGGATTGCTTGGCCCTAGGAAATGTTGGACGGTATGACATGGGTTCAGACAGCTCGAGGAAGCGAGCCAAGCTGTATGCAGTAAAGCAAAATAAGGTGTTTCCCCCCCATGACTTATTTTAGGAGTGCCTCCCTGGCAGATAGAGAGCAAAAAAAGACAAAACCAAGGAGGAAATCAATGAGTAGAGAGGTCTGAGCAATCTCAAAAGGAGGTTTAGGTTTTTTTGAGGAAAAGAGAGGCTGGCAGCGCTCTGAGAGCTGGAAGGCCAGGCAGGGGAAACTGGTGGGGCTGGTTAATGAGGCAGCTCAGTTTAATGGCCTTGGAAAGAAAACAAGCATCCGGCCAAATGGAGCCAAAGCCCTGATTATGGCCTCATAAAACCCCCCTGGGCATCGGGACCCTTTGGCATCTAGGGGGAGTGCCTGCGTGCCAAAGCAGAGAGAAAGAGATAAGGGTTGTGGGAAGATAGGGTTTGGGAAGGAGAGGGTCCCCTTAAGATCTTCTAGCGGGGCGCTAAGCCCCAACCCCATATAAGCATAAAATGCTTTCAGGAATTCAGGCAGGAAATTATACAAAGCTTAGGGAAATTACTTCTTTGAACAACAAGCATCCTGACTCTCCCAGCCAGCACACGTGAGTAATGTTAAGAAGGGGACACTGCAATAAAGTGTTGCAGCGTGGATGTCAAACTTCCTGAATCCATGTAGCCAACACGTGGCTGACGTGAAAAAGGTGATGCATCAACAATTGTGTTTGGGATTCCAGCTGCCCTGGTCCTTCTTCCTCCCCTGGTTTCATGTGCTGCAGGGAAAAGGAAACGACGACCTAGATTTACTCATCTGTAATTGTTTTGTGTTCGTGATCGCTACTTAGTAATGTCTTTGACGCTACTTGCACCATTGTGACTGCTCTTCTTGCTTTGCTGGACATCAGCTGCCTGGGGAGAAGGAAGTCCAGTCTGCAGACAATTGGAGCACAGGTGATTTCCTTTGAGGTTGAGGGAGCTCAGATCAAGAGTAGTTACTTAGTATACTAGGAGTAGTTACTTAGTAGTTACTAAGTTAACTTAGTAGTTAAATTTAGTTATAGTTAAGTAGTTGGTTATACTTAGTTAAATATACTTAAGTATACTTGACTTAGTAGATGGCACAGAATTCTGGCCAGTGTTATTAATTAATATTTAAATTAAACTGAAAAATGATTTCCTCCATTTTCTCAAGCAGTCAGTGGAAAGGTGGCAAGCAGGGTTTACTCTGAAGGAGGTCTTGCAAGCTTATCCCTGCCTGGAATCTGTCTCTGCCTCCTTCTTTCAAGCTCTGTTGAACTCCTGGGAATGAAAGAATGGATCAGCATTAATGTAAGAGATGAGTCTTTTAGTAATGGGCTGTGTTATGACATTTTAGTTTCAGTCTAGTTTGGTCTAGTTCAGTTTAGTCTTTAATCCCCATCACCCATGTGTTGTTGTGTCTCGGGCAGACCAGGCAACCAATTAGCAAACCAGCAGGACAGAGCTTGTTCATGAGAGCAGGAGTAGTCCAGACAAAGTTCACGTCAAGAATGCAAATTCCAGGGCAAACAAATCCCCAAGGGCAAATCCAACTCAGCAACAAACAAGCAGAAGTCCAAGAGAGTCAGGATTCAGGGAAAACACAGCAGAGGGCTTCAGGTACCAAGAAGATCAGATGTTGACCCTGGGAGGAGGTAGGCCAGCTGTTTGCCTTGCCTAGGCTAATGATGTTGCCACAGGTGTTCCCTCATTAAAGCCCTTTTGCTACTTAAACGAGCCGAACGGCCGAGACCTTCTTTCTGGCGTCCTCTCTCCTGCAAGGTGGGAATCGGTGTTGTTTTGTCCCCCACTGTTGGTTGTTATTTTCCATGGAGCAAAGTTTAGGGAAACTTCTGCCTCAGATTCAGAACCCCCTCCTCCTCACTGTTAGGGTCTCCAAGGCAGAGTGTGACATGTGTGATGTTTGTTTGCTTCTGTGTGGTTTGTTTCTTTTCCCCCGTTCATTTTCCTCCCTCTTTTTCTGTTTCTGTGGTTATGGATTGGTTTGTTTGCATCTTCTGCTAAAACTAATAAACATTAAATTTCAAGAAGACAGCGAGCATGCGGGAGCCAGACTCGGCTATAAATTAAGTGAGGGATGGCGTCGGCAGCTCGGGGCTCAGTGGAGAAAGGTTTCAGGTTAAACGCAAGCGTTCGAGGCTGAAACTCAGGGACGTTTGTGCCGTCCTTGACTGAGCCGCATGTGCGGATGCGGAAGACAAGTGTCAGACACAGCGGTTGTTGCATCCACGTTTTCCACACCAAATGTGCCTTTAAAAAAAAAGAGAATTTAGCTGGTGAGTAAATTGAGGGATGGAAAGAACTACGCAAATCAGCAGCATCCACAGAGAAGGAGAACGGGGGCACGGTTTGCCACGGGAGAGATGGGGCCGAGGGGAAGGGACACTCCCCCCACCGCCATGGCTGAGATAAGGGACTCAAACCGGGGGCTGCCCGTAGCGGTCGGTGTTCGTCGAAAGCCCACCCTTTTGGATTTAGGATCTGCACAGATGTGGGTGCCAGATTGCTTTTGTTGGCCTGGCCGTCCGCAGTCCCAAGGGAGAGCGCCTAATACAGGCCCGCAGCAGCGTGCGTTTTCCTACGGGAGGAGAGAGAGGGGGGCCTGGGTGGAAAGGGGCGGCAGGGGGCGGCTGTGAGGGTCGCGGGGGGGCACTGAAAGTGGCAAGCCGCCTGCCCGAGGGGCCATTTTGTACATTAGAGCCGTCTCCTGCTCCCCCGCCCCCTAATTCTGTCAAACCCCATCTTTCCCCCTCAGTGGCTCTCCCCTGTGCTGTTTTACCCCCGGGGCAACGTGACCCCCTTGCCCACCCGGCCGTCTTGACCGTGGAATCCCAGCGAAAGACTTCCTCTGTCGCCATGGAAACAAACCTCTTCTTCCTCCCTCCCGGCCCAAATCCTAACAAAGCAATGAGGAGGGGAGAGGCAAAGATGGCCGGAGGAGGCCACTTTTCCCCCAAGGAAAAAGGTGATTTCTTGGCTTGGGGGAGAGAGGCTGACCTCGCCCTTGTCGCTTTCTCCTTCTGGAAATCCGCAGGACGGGAATCGCCCTCCCCTTACGTTAGCGCCTCATCTGTCCAGTGTGTGTGAGAGACAGTAGCGTATTCATCTCATGCCCTTCCACTGCGGGTTCTCAGGGCAATGTACAAAGGAAAACATTAAGGGCAGTGTGACGCTTTTCCAAATTCCAAACACCCGTAGAATACAATCATATTCAGGAATAGCTGTGTTGGCCATGCAGCAAAATACAAAATTGAGAAGACGCAAAAGACATCATGCAAGATTTCAAAGCTTTGCTGGCTTTAAAACTAGAATAGAACCCAGCCCTTTCATCTTGGCTGGAGCTGAGCCTCCCCAAAAATTGTACTGTTGTCCCCTGCCTGGGGATGATCCATGAGCACTAGAGACTTGGGGCTAAGGGCTGAGATCTAGTGAACCCTAGCTGCTACAGCTTCGTGATTCAAATCTTCCTCTCTGTTCTGCCCCGAAGGATGCTTTAGATTCGCTGCCTCGGCACTTATAAAGCGATTATCTGGAAGTTGAGCGAGGAGGCTGCCGTGACGTTCGAGGCCTCCTCTGTCCATCTCTGGACTGTGTGGGTCTCGCCCTCCTTGTCTTGAGGACCTAAACCCCTCTCTTTCTCTGTCCGCCTGTGTCTCCCTTCCCATCCCTGGGAGCCTCACCAACCTGGGCCTGCAGCACCCTGCTTCGCGCTCTGCCCCCAGAACATCGATCGAGCTTTTCATGGTTCCCGGAATAGGAGCTGATCTCAGCCAGCCTTCCGGAGCCACTTTTCTGCCCCCGGAGAAGGCAGATCAATACCCTCCACCGAAGGGGCGGGAAGCCTTGCTGCACGATGAGGTGGCGATGAGCAGAAGCCCAGCAGATTCAAAGGGGTGTCCGACACAATCTGCGGATAGGGCATTGTTGTGGCCACCGCGGGCGTGTTTTTACAGGCCCTCATCCTGTGCCGGCAGCCTCGCTTGGAGAAAGGTTTGTTGCCGTGCCTTCGAGTTGACTCTGGCTTACAATGACCCTCTGCTGGGGTTGTCCGGGCAAGATTTGCTCAGAGGAGGTTTGCCAGCATTGCCTTCCTCCAGGCAATTTGCCCACGGTTGCCCACCGGGCTTCCGTGGCTGAGCTGGGATTTGAATCCGGGTCTCCCCAAACCAGTTCGCCACACCAACTCTTTTCTTCTGTGCCTTCAAGTTGACTCTGACTTATGGTGGCATTTCCCTGAGGGTTTTTATTGGTAACATTTACTTAGAGGAAGTTCATTCTTGCCTTCTTTGGAGTCTCTTGTTGTTTGCTTTCAAGTCATTCCTGACTTAAGGCAACCCTAAGGTGAACCTATCATGGGGTTTTCTTGCATGATTGGTTCAGAGGAGGTTTGCCTTTGCCTTCCTCTTGATGCTGAGAGAGTGTCACTTGTGCAACGTCACCCATGACTGAGCAGGGCTTTGCACCTGGACTCTCCACGACCTGTCCGGTGCCCACACCACTACCCTGTGCTGCCTTTCTACTTAAAGCAAACTCCGATTGGCATTGATCCTATTCTAATATGTTTTCTGGGCCGGATTTATTCAGAGGAGATCTACCATTGATTTCCCCTGAGGCTGAGAGAGCGCTACTTGCCCAAGATTTCCACGGTGGATTCAAACTCTGGTCTCTTGGAGTGCTGGACAAACATTCAAACCACTATTCCATCCAGTCTATCCATTTATATCCTACCTTTCTTTCTTCCAAAACTGAGATTTAACGTGACTTACAAAATAAAAACGTACTTTTATTGTGGTTTCACTTTTGTAACACACATAAAAACTTCCTCTATTGGGGCTGTGAGAGTGTGACTTGCCCAAAATCACCCAGTGAGTTTTCATGGCAGAGCAGGAATTCAAACCAAAGTCTCCAGAGTCCTTAGACAACATGCCACTCCCCTGGGTGATGCTGCTTGGAGAAAGGGACATATTTTTCTGCATATGGAGAAACATAGTTGGAGAAGTTCCCGGTCAATGGCAAAAAAGCACTTTGCCTTCCAAATCTCTCCGTTGCAGATTGATTTTGAAAGGCTCAAGAGAACCACAAAAAACGAAGAATATAGTGATCCTACACTTAACAACGCTCTCAGACATTGCTTTCAACTTATGGGGGGTAATATTTAAAAAATTGGCTTTTTTGTATGAATTTTTAATAGTGATGAATTTTTCAGGCAACCAGTAGCTTGACTCCCTTTAACTCTCCCTTCCCATAATCCCTACATTCATCAATATCCATAATAAACAGGGAATCTTATTTCACTTATTTATTTTTTAGAGTTTAAGTAAGGAGTACGAAATGCATGTTTCTACAAGTAGGAAGGTGAGACCCCGGCTCAGTTATGCCACTACTTTGGTTACTGGACTATAGGTGCCACCTCCTGGACAAAGTGAGAACTTCACCCATACAATTAATGAAGCATTTATTTTTTTTTAAAAAAAGAAAAGATAAAATGTCATTGCAGGCATTCAAACGGCAGTAAAAAGAACTTCTAAAGGGAAAGGTTTAAAATAAAGACTTCTTGGCTCACCTCCTGGAAAGCCAGGCATGTCACTGTTGAGTCAGCAGTGTGATGCGGCAGCTAAAAAGGCCAATGTGATTCTGAGCTGCATCAATAGGAGACTAGTGTTTAGGTTCAGGGAAATAATTGTACCACTTTATTCTGCTTTGGTCAGACTGCACCTGGAATATTCTGTCCACTTCTGGTCAGCACAATTCAAGAAGGATATTGGCAAGCTGGAACATGACCAGAGGAGGGCAACCAAAATGGTCAAAGGCCTGGAAACCATGAAGCCCTATGAGGAGTGGCTGAGGGAGCTGGGGATGTTTAGCCTGGACAAGTGAAGGTTACGAGGTGATATGATAGCTATGGTTAAATATCTGAAGGGATGTCATGTGGAAGATTGCGTGAAGATGAAAGATACGGGAGCGCTTTGATGGTGTCTTCCTGATTGGCAGAATGGGGTTGGAATGGATGGTCTTTGGGGTCTCTTCCACCTCTATGATTCTATGTCTGACTTTGAAAAAACAAAGAAGAAGGTAGTAAAAGGTTTTTAAGAACAATGGCCAGAATATCTAGCTGGGGACTCATGTCTTTATAAGTGGACTTACATTTGCAGGGATTAGAATTGAGCATTTCTGCAATGTCCACATCCAGTAAAGAGCTGCTGTTACGTTACGGCAGAAGAGAGCTGGCAAAGGAACGGATGCACATACTTTGATGCGCACCAGTCCCATTGAGCACCGGTCCCCTTGTGCATCAGGGCCCTGGCTGGAGAGAACCAGGGTGCGTCAGACTCTCTTGGCCGTGTCCCCATACACACATCTTTGCAATTCACGAGCAGGGTTTCTTAGTGCCTCTCCAGTGTAGCGAAGTATATGCAAAGTTACATAACTTACATCACAATAGAGGATTCTGGACAATGTTCTGCCTCAGATGATGCCATTATTTTTGTTTACTCATATCTCACCTTTTTCACGCAAAACTGGGACTCAAGGTGGCATGCAAAAAGTAAAAGAAGTACACCAGTCCCCCCACTATCTGCAGGGGATATGTTCCAAGACACACACACGCACTCCATGAATGTCAGAAACTGTGGATAGTACCAAACCCTATACCGTTGCTGGACGTAGCCTTCTGCATTTGCAGGGATGGTAGAGGGGCCTCATGCTACCGGCTAATATGAACCCTCTCTTTGGCCCTTGAGAAGCTAGAGAGAGCTCCTTCCGGTGACGCCAGAGCCTTTTCCTTTGGGGGTGTTGGCGGGGGGTGGGTAAAGTGGGGGCAGGCACGGTGGCAGGACCTGGAGCAGGCTCTGTGGGTGCCATCGTCCAGATGCCAGGGGACGGATTGGGGCAAAGGGCGGGAGGGAGGGAAGTAACTCTCTGAGGGAAGAGGCTGACTGCAGGTAGAAAGCGAAATTGCAGATAATGGGGGACTTCTGTACCCTTAAAAAAAACACAAAGGCAAATGCAACATGGAAAGGGGAGGAACATTCTTATGACTCATTTAGTGGTGACGCCAAGGGTGCTGTGCCACCGGAGCCCTTGGTATTGGTACAATTACCAACCCTCCAGCAGCCGGGCCCGGACACGGCACGCATAACAGTTGCATCGCATCGGCTGGAGTGGGCACCACTGACTTTCCCAGCAATCGCGCTTGGGTACTGCATGACTTCCAGTTGACTGCAGTGGTTATTTGGGTCAGCACCCAAGCCCTGGCAGGGTGGTGACAGCTGCGCAGTTCTTCTGTGGGGAAATCCACTCTCCGCTGTCTGGAAAGACTCTCGGGAGCAGCCAAACCCCTCCGTCGGGGCTCCGTTCCCCCGGCTTCCTTCATTCTCAGCAAAGGAAGTCTTTGTAGCTTGAGACTTTGAGAGGAAGAGACAGAGTGAGAGAACAATCTTGCCTTTCCCTTTGTCGGTATGGAAATCACAGGGAGGATAGAGACCAGTGTGTGGCGCTGAGTTCACTCTCGGACTGTGACCGGAGACAGACCGTCTTGCCGCTCGGACTCCACAAGTCACGCAATGCGCACTGGCAGTGGTGTGTTGTAGGCTTCTCAGTATTGACAGCTGTATGCATAGACAAAATAGGTTAGATGGCATGTTCTCATTGGCTCTTTCTCTTAGTGCTCATAAGTGTAAGCTTTTGAGTCACACAAGATTCTGCCTATACAACGCTCTCAACCTAGGAATCTTGGACCCAGTCTTAGCCAGGTAACTTATGTTACTCTAATTCAGCTCCTAAACGGTTAGTGGATTGGTGCTGGAGGGGATCAAAATGAAGAAAGAACAGCAATCTTTTTAAAATACTGAAAAAGGGAGGCACAGATGAGTAAAAATCTGTCTGCTTTTAACTCCCAGGATCTGAGAGTGGCATGTGAGCAGCACAACAGCCCTATACAGACTAGGCTGAGAGAGGGACATGTGGCTGTAACTTATCTGAATGGGTCCGCCTGCTGAAGGATCCTGTGTAATCTGGAAAGCTTGCACTGACAGAATTTGCTTCTGTAAAAGATTTGCCTACACAATTTTTTCCTTTTCCCTTCTTCTCCTCCCTCCTTCTCTTTCTCTCTCCCTGTTCCACTCAGCTTCTAGAATCCAGGAGTACAAATGATACACCCCTCCAGATTAGGAATGCAATTCTTCACTAAGTTTCTTCTCAAAGGAAGCAACAAATAATTTTCTCCCTGTTGCAAGGAAGTCTTTGAAAACCACCCAGTGTCCAAAGCCAATTCGCAATTCAAGACTTGGTCTGCACAAAATTCGCACACAATAGTTTTATGCAGAAAACAACCATTTCTTCACAGGGAACAGCATTTTCTGCGCTGAAAATCATATTTCTATGCAGAAATACTCCCTCTGGCAGAGAAAATGTTATTTCCAGATCATCCGTGCACAAATTTACTGCAGAATGAACCACTAATTACAGTATTTTCTGCTGAAAATGGTTTCTGCGTGGAAATATTATTTTCTGCACCAAAATACTGTTTTCTGTGCAAAACACCCCATGCAATAATATTATATTACTTATTATATTACTTATTATAGTAAGACATATATGTATATGTGTGTGTCTCAAACTGCAAAGATTCTTATCATTCCAGTATTCTTCTCATCAGGGTTTTTCAACACTTGAATAACATGTTTTTTGACCATTTTCTGACTATTTTAAAGATATCCTTTCTTTCTCTCTTCCAGATGCTGTTGGACTGCATGTTCCAGCATCCCAGCCAGCAATAGACAGAGGTCAGGCATGCTGGTGGTTATAGTTCAATCATGTCCGGAGGTCAGCCCAATTCCCCCACCCGCATTCGAAGGATCTTGGCCCAGTTGGGCAGGTCAGATCCCTTGCCTTCCAGGGTTTGAGGTTCACTTTGCTATCTTTAACGGCCATGGCGTAACACGCTCCCCCTCTCAAGGACTCAGCTGTAAGCTTGAGTTGATTAATCAACCGATTGGAAAGGCGGACCCTCGACCCGGCTCACCTGTGTCTCCGCTGTTCTCTTGGCTTTCCTCAGCTCAGCTGCTGGGGCTCCTGCTGCCCCCCGTGAAGCGGAGGGGTTGCTGGGGTGTCCCAAGGGACCAAGGGAGGGGGGCACTCCCCGGGCGGCCTGGGCAGGGGGCGATTATGGATCCAGTGCAGAGAAGACACACCCTGAACAGGGGAGGTTGGAGTCAGCCGGTTGTGGACACATGGACAACGCAGTCAGGTTGTAGAAAATGAGGGCAAAATAAGAACCTTCCCCCTCCCAAATAAGGAATGTGCCCCCCAAATGAAGCTTTCCTTCAGCCCCCAAATGTCTAGCACTGCAGGAAGTGAGACATTAACAACCATCTACACCTAGAACTCTTCCCTTTGCTGTGCTTGCATCTCCTTTGCCAATTTTCCCGCAGCTTGATGGTGGAAGCTCACATAGTGTGATGGTTTGAGCCCTGGACTCCTCCGGGAGAGAAGGGTCCAAAACCATAGATACCCACTGGATGACTTTGGGGGAGTCACACTCTCTCAGCCTCAGAGTAAGAAAATATTGGCCGACTTCCTTTGGACAACTGGAGAGTCTGGATAGTGGAGTGGTTTGGTGCTGGACCCGGACTCTAAGAGACTAGAGTTCAATTCCCTGCTCAGCCATGGAAACCCACTGGGTGGCACCCTGGGCAAGTCACACTCTCTCAGCCTCAGAGGAAAGCAAGGGCAAACCTCCTCTGAAAAGAGCTTGCTAGGAAACCCCTATGTATGCTCACAGAAGCTGGAGTTGACTTACAACTGGATAGATACTAACACCCACCCATGACATGGACAACAATTCTAGAACCACAGGTTGTTGTGGGTTTTCTGGGCTTTGAGGCCGTGTTCTAGCAGTATTTTCTCCTGACGTTTCGCCTGCATCTGTGGCTGGCATCTCCAGAGGATCTGGTGGCATGGAAGTGAGACAGAGAATATATACTTGTGTGGTCCCCGGGTGGGAGGGAGCAATTTGCATGTGTTGCAGTTGGCCTGTGTGATGGCCTATTGTTAAATGGGATATCCCCCGGGTTGTGTTGTTAGTCAGGGGACATGCATAACACTGCATTAAGTACATTAGCAACCCATTGTATTTTTCCCTGTAGAGGGACCTCCAGAGTCTGGGTCGTGTTCATTGGCATATTTTTGAGTCTTGATTTTAGTTTTCTTCAGTACTGGTAGCCAAATCTCGTCTACTTTCTGAGTTTCTTCTTTCCTGTTGAAATTGTCCGCGTGTTTATGGATTTCAGTGGCCTCTCTGTGTAGTCTGCTTTCAAGTCTTTCCGACTTATGGTGATCCTTAGGCAAACCTTTAATGCAGTTTTCTGGGGCTGAGAGTGTGAGAGTGCACCTAAGGTCAACCGGTGGGTTTCCATGGCTGAGCAGGGAATTGGACCCTGGGCTCCAACTACTACACCAGACCGGTTACCCAATTACAGAGAGCGATTCTCCATTCTTAAAGGGCTTGTAGATACACACCTTCCCTAAATGAAAACCCTTCGAGCGCCTTGGAATCATTCTTGCAACAGGACGACCAGCAGCAAGAGTGAGTTAAAGGCAGAGTTTTGCCTCCGTTTTGAACAACTGCTTTGTTTTCCAGCCCACCAAAAACTCAGCCAGCAGGTAAAAGCAGGCAGCCAGAAGGTATCAGCTACGGCCAAGATTTCACTTACCTGGTAGTCTGGGTTGGGTAAGGGGGCTTTCTTCTGCCGGGGAAGATTCGTCCGAGGGGGCACTGGGGGTATTTCCAACTCAGGTTCCGGGCAGGGTGTGGAAATGGCATTTGCTGCTGGCTGGAGGGAGAAAGACCAGAGCTGAAGATCCCGGTTGAGTTACAGATATCTCCTTTTCATGGCACGCCCCTCCTCTGCTCCCTCGCCAGCCCCACTCCTGACAAAGGATGTCATTCTTTGCTAATTTCATCCTCAAACCAAGCAATGAGTAATCATTGCAATTTGCTTTCCGCTGCCAGAAAGTCTTTGGAAATAGTGCATTGTTGTTGTTGTTTTGAAGACTATTCACAGTTTCGAATGTATTCTGCACAAAATTCGTATGTGGGATTCCCCCCTCCCCAAAAAAACCCCCCACACTTTATGTGTAGGAAAAAGCATTTTCTGTGCTTCTGAGCAGAAATATTATTTTCTGTCCATAAAATGCTGTTAAACATACTTTTTGTTTGCAGAAAATGTTGTTTTCTGTGCAAAAAAAGTATGAATTTTATACTGATTAAGTCACAAATTGTGAAGATTCTCATCTGTCCGAGATTCATCTCACTGAGATTTCCCAACATTCAAGAAACACATTTTTTGAATACAGTGGACCCTCTGGGTCTATGGGGGTTCAGTTCAAGGACCCCCCGTGGATGCAAAAAAAAATGCAAATCATTGTCTACCATATTATTAAATGGGGCAACACATGTGCAGATGTTTCGGCATGTCTGCATTCACGTTGTGGCCACGTTATGTGGAGGGCTTGGCGATCCGTGTTAAGCGTTAGCTGCAGCCACTGAGTCCGCAGATCTGGGGGGGGGTTGGGATTCTGACTGGATTGCCAAATGTTCTTTCCTTCCCCGCTCCTGACCTCTTTCGCCTGCCGCAAGACCATCAACTCCTGCAGCACGGACGCCACGTCTTCCAGATCCTCCTCGTCGCCCTCTTCCTCCAGGTCGGGGCCGCCGTCCTTGCAGCTGAAGGGGTCGATGACGATATCCTCGTGGCCCGAAATCTGCTGGCGGCAGAAAGGGCAGGTGTGTGCTTCGGAGAGCTGCCGGGACACAGAGAGAGAGGGAGGGCAGGAAAAGGCTAAGGATCAGAACGCGCCAGTCTGTCAAGGCGGGGTGTGGACCAGGCGTAAGTAAGGTCAAGACTGGGATGCTGCAACACTTTGTTGCAGCGTGGAGGGAGTCTGTTCAGCTTTGTCCTGGACTCAAAACATCCCAGCGTCACTGAGCATGCTTGCTCTTCTTTGGGCCGTTTTAAGTCTCCCACTTCCGAGGAATCTGTCTTGAAGAGATACTGTAATTCCCTGGTGCTGGGTGAACATTTGCTGTCGGGGGACCCCCTGCCCCTCCTGGGCCTTGGATGACGCAATTCGTGTGGAACTCAGTTAATTCCCGATCAGGTTTCTGCAGTAAAAGGAAGTGAGACGCAAAGCTTTGCCCGTTCTTTCACCCGGAACACAAGAGATGAGAAGGCTTGTTTTTTTTAAAAAAACAGCTTTTCATGAAGCAGTTGCAGGAAATGAATATTAACCAGCACTGGGGCTTTCCCTGTTTAAGGCTTTGTTTATATATAACTGAACAGAACCCTCTGGGTATGAAGAGAAGAGGAGAGCTGAGAATTAAAGCAAAGCCAGGAGGGAAGCAGCAAGGAGAAGAGACAGACAGCCAGATTTCAGGGGAGGGGGAAGGTATTTTTTATGACTACAACTCCCAGAATCCACAAGCCAACATAGCCAATTGGGTAATGCTTGGCTGGGGGACACTGGAATGTAGTCCAAAACAGTAGCCCTCCCTTCTCCCAAGTTCTGGTAAGGAGGAGAAATGAGTGTTTAGAATGTGGAAAGATAACCTTTTTGGAATACAATGCCCAAAATCCCCAAACCAATTATGGGAGCTGTAGTCCAAAAACAGTTGCTTCTTTCTAAGAGTTGCTCTAGACACGATTCTAGGAGTGGAGTTCAAAAAAAGAAGAGGAAGTAGAAAGGGAAGAATAGGAGGAAGTAGAAGCGGTAGAGCGGAACAGGAAGAGGAAGGAAGAATAAAAGGAAGAAGAGAAGGAAGAGGAAGAATAAAAAAAGAGGAGGAAGAGGAAAAGGAGGAACAAAGAGGATGTAGAAAAGGATGTAGAGAAAGAAGAAGGAGAAACAGAAGAAGAAGAGAAAAAGAAAGAACAAAGAGGAAGTAGAACAGGGTGAGGAAGAAGAAGGGGAGGAGAAAGGAGGAAATAGCAGAGGACAAGAAGGAAGAACGAGAAGATGTAGAAGAGGAAGAAGAAAAATGAAGACAAAAGAGAGAAAATCAAAGAGGAAGAAGAAAAAGAATAAAAGGATGTAGAAGAGGGAGAACCTTTTCCAAGGCTCTCTGGGCTGGATCGCCAAGTTCTCACGGTGCCCGCCCGCCCGCCCACCCGCCCGTCCACCCGGGCCCAAGGGAGTGGCGGGGAGGATGGTGCTGATGGAACCGGAGAACAGAGGGAGAGAGGAGGGACTCACCTGCCAGGCCTCAAGGCAGCCCCGGCAGAGGAGGTGCCCGCACGGCTTGATCCGGACGTCCTTGTTGTTCTCGGCGCAGATCTTGCACAGCTGGAAGGTGGAGCCCACCTGGCAGTAAAGCTCAAACTGTTCCTGCAACGGAAGCCAAGAAAGCCCCGCGCCCGGAAATCAGGACTCCTTCCTCAGTGTGTCTGATGGTGAGGGATGGGGACCTTGAATCCGCTTTCCCCAAACCGGTTGCCCTCCAGATGTGTGGTACTACAACTCCCACCTCTGTCCAGCTGCCTGACGCATCTGGAGGGTGCTGAGTGTGGGTGGAAAAGGCCGGCTTTAAGTGTCTATTCAGGGCAAAGCCTGGCTTCCCTTCTAACTCTGCTGAAAAGGAGTTGCAGAGGAGAACCAGCAATTAGAAAGGGGGAGTCGATAAAGTAACATGGAAAAATTGTTTGTTTAATTATTGTTTGGTATCCTTGGCAAAAGGTATATCCTAGAAACGTGGCGCCACCATACATAAGGCCTCGCTATCTATCAGCACCTGCCTTGCTCTGAAGTTATGGTGACTGGAAACAAGACATCTGATGATGACCTTAATAAACAGGCAGGTTTATATTTTAGATGATATAGGCTTTGTTCCCTGACAACCGCTCTATTCAGAGAGGTTCTTGTACTGCACTTAAAATCCAGCATTTCAGGGGCCTGGTAGTGATGGAGGGGAGCAGAAAATGAAGTGGAGTATGTGTGCGTGTGTACACAGAGACTTACCTGGCTGACCCGGATTCGGGTCTGTGAGACAGTCTCCGTCAGCAACGTCAGGTCCGGGTTGGCGTTCTTTCCGTCTGGATAGAGGTAGCTGTAGGGTGAGACCGAGCACGTCACAACTGGCTTTGCAATTCGTTGATAACTGCAGGTGGGTGTGTGACAGAAGTTGATAAAGTTTTGCAGGAATCAGCTTCCAGCAACTGAATGAAGCTAGCTGCTAGAAGACCCAGGACAGATTAGACCAGGTATCTATTCACGCACAGCTATGGGCACCAGCTCGGAAGAAAATCATGGAGGGCGTGGCTACTCATGACGGCCAGATATGACGTCCAGTTCCAGAGGCCATTTGCCCCTAGATGGCCAAACCTCCATTAACGAAGCAGATGTGCTCCTGAGCATGACTCCTTTAACGGCAAAGGTGGTGCCAGAGAAGGAACATGCGAGAAATAAGGAGCGATGCCTGTACCACAACGAAGAGAAGACGGCCGACATATTTGAGCAACGTGTCCAGAGGAGGGCGACCGGAATGGTCAAAGGCCTGGAAACCCCGAAGCCCTCTGAGGAGCAGCTGAGGGACCTGGGTACGTTTAGCCAGGAGAAGCGAAGTTAAGAGGTGTCAGGATATCCATATTTAAATATTTGAAGGGATGTCAAAGGGAAAATTAGGACTACTGTCCTCTCGCCTCTTACAGAGTTGGAAGAGACCACAACGGCCATTGAGTCCAACCTCCTTCTGCCGTGCAGAAGCGCACGTTCAAAGCACCCCCAGCAAATGGCCATCCAGCCTCTTTTCAAAAACCTCTAAAGGCGGCACAAACAACAGCCCCACTCCTGCAATGTGAGCCCCGTCCTCTTCGCGATCCCCATCACTCACAAGCCCTCCTTGTGTCCGTCGATCAGTGCCTGGAAGAGGGGTTTGTTCTGTGGGATGGTCTGGAGGATGCTGCCGTTTTCGGTCACGTAGCCGATGGCCCACTGGCCCAGCCGGGTGCAGCTCAGGCGGAAGACGTAGCTGAGACGGAAAGGAAGGAGGCAGAACTGGACAGTCAGTACTGGAGGGATCCAGCAGGGGGAGTCATTGTCCCAGGTGGGACCCCAGAAACAGGCTGGAAACTTTCTCTGGGCTAACATTAAATCATAAAAGAATTTTTTTTTAACGCTAAAAGGTTAAGAAAAATTCTACAATTTTTTCCATTAATTGTAAAAGTGGCCGGCAACAAACTGAGTAACAATGATTGCCACTAAGAAATAACTTTGTTGGTCTTTAGCAGTTAAAAACAGCACAAGAGAAAAAGGAGAATACATCGAAAGTCACAGGAAAGATGGAGGTTTTATTAGTTAAAAATCCTAACATGTTTCAGCCTGTGGGAACTCTTAAGGCCTCCTTCAAGAATATTTAAGAGAATATTTAAAAGAACATGAAAGGGCTACACACAAATGCATGACATCATATCACATAAAATCACATGCTCACTTAAAATCAAAAGTGCAGAAATCTCTGGGCCAGGAACTCCAAAACCATTTACTTGGAACAATGAAAACATCTAAATAAAGGCTGATTAATCATCACCATCATCATCCGATTAGCCAATGGTATAAAAATAGATGATGTGTAAGGGCTCTCTTAAAGAACAAGGAGCCATCTGAAAATTCTGAGAGATTTTTATACACTCAAGAGAGAGCCAATGTCCTTGTCCAACATCCCCTCCAGCTGTCCCAGTTTAGCAGAGACGTCCCCAATTAATCCTCTGCCATTCCATTTTTCCAGCTGCTTTTACAATGTCCCAGTTTCTCTCTTCTCCAAATTTCCCCTTTCCTCCACAGCTTACTTCAGTTGCTGCAAACTGAATTCAAAGTGCAAAATAAGCTAATATAGCAGGGAAGGGATTAACTCATCATTCATATATCATTAATTCATCAGGAGAGAAGACAGAAGGGGGGGGATCTTGTCCTTCTCAGACAAAATTGCTGCAGCCTCTCCTAGCTTGCGTATTCTTCCTTGCTCATAACTTTTGCCATCTTGAGCATCTCACATACCTTCCAGCATTTCACAGATGAAAACCGGGACACATGTGGCCAAACAAAATCAAGAGTGTGGTCCAGATGGCAAGAGTTATTCACGAGGGGGAGCAGGCAAGCTAGGAGAGGCTGCGCCGTTTGCTTTTGCTTGAGCCTACTGGGAAGGGGAAGGCCATTTCCACACTAGACTGGTATAGTGCAATTATTCCACTTTCAACATTTCCTATGGAATCCTGGGGTTTGCAGTTTAGGGAGGGGCCTTTGAGGCAAACCCCAGGATTCCACGAGAGGTTGAAAACGGAGTAATAGTGCTATAACAGTTTAGTGCAGAAATGGCCTAAGATTCTGCCCCTCTTCTCCTCTCCCCCTTGCAGACTTACTCGAATGTAAATTATTTTTGCACTTTGAACTCAGTTTGTAGCCAACAGAAGTAAGCTGAGGACAAAGAGAGAAGGAGGAGGAGGAAGAGAGAGAAACAGGGACATTTTAGAAGCTGGTGAGAAACTGGGACAGCAAAGGATTAATTGGGACCCTCCCTGCCAGTTGAGGACGGCTGGAGGTACGTGATTCCGCCCCACCGCCAGCATCTCTCAGTCTCGTTTGGGTGCGGAGAGTCCCAAATTCATTGGCGAGAGGAGGAGAAACGCTCAGCGAGCTCTCCGGCCGAGGGCCCCGGCTTACCTGCCCGGCTTGTTGGCGTAGGCCTGGAGGCGTTCCTTCACTTCGTCGTAAGTGATGAAGGCCATGTACCCGGGGTGTGTGACCGCGAGGTAGGTCCAGTTCTTCAGCAGTGTTGGCCAAGGCTGTTATTGCAAAGGGAGAGAGAGCGGAGAGGGGTAAGCGTTTGGAGAAGCTGCCTTATAACTGAAGGCCTTTCCGCACTACACTGCTATAGTGCCATTATTCCACTTTCAACTTCATGGGGAATTCTGGAGTTTGAAGCTCACTGAGGCCAAAGAGCTCTCTGGCTGAGAATTCTCAATGCCCCTCCTTAAACTGCAAACCCCAGGATGCCACTGGAGGTCGAAAGTGGAATAACAGCACTGTAACAGTCTAGTGTGGAAAGGCCCAGAGTCAAGGTTCTTGGTCTCAGAAGCAAAGCTTGGAGACCACAAAAACCTATTACTTTTTTGGACGACAACTCCCAGAATCCCCCAGCCAGTCCAACCCCATTCTGCCATGCAAGAAGACACACTCAAAGCACCCCCAGCAAATGGCCATCCCGCTTCCATTTAAAAACCTGCGCAGGTGGTGACTCCACCACACTCCCTTGAGGCAACATATTCTACTGCCTTTCTTCGGTGTTGTTCTCCTGGTTAACAACTCTGTTAACGCTCACCCCCCGAGTTTGCTTTCAAAGGGAGCAGCCCCCTACTTGCCTAAATACCATGATCTATTGATTCATTTGCAGCTTGCACGGGTGGGTGTTTCTGTCCTTTCTTTTGAAAAACCACTACTGAATTTTAAAAAAAGAATGCACCCTCCTGCCCAAGTTTAATCTCAACTAAGATCTGCAAAGCCTTTGCGCCTTTCAGAAACGGAAACAACAGCGTTGTACCTATAGCTGCTGCTGACCCCCTCTCCCACCCACGGATGGAAGCTTTGAGCTATGGACTTAGAGCAACCACATCCTGCTATGTGGCCGACAGATCTCGTTCTCTGTAGGAGAGGAGGAGAGAGAACGAGAACCTGCCAAAAGACAGATCATCCCTGGGCCTGCGGGAAGGAGGCATGTCGGCATTTGGGGCGGGGAGTAAGCAGGGGTGCAGCTCACCCCCACGTGCTAAAATGGGAGCATTGCCCTTCTCTGAAATTACAATCCTGCCCTTTCAGATGAAATTTTCTGTCTCCAAATTGCTAGCGTTGCGGTCACTTAAAACTCGCATTGAGCATTTAGAAACAGAATTCTTACGTCTACAAAAAGCGGCACTTTATTTACTGATCCCCGTAACACGGCTGTGTCTTTGAATTCTGTTTCTAAATGCTCAATGCAAGTTTTGTAGACTCAAGTCTACCAAAGCTCATGCTGTCTGATTTTTTTTCTCACTTAGTCTCAAAGGTGCTACAAGATCCCTTTGCATTTAAGAAACAGAGTTTAGGTGCCCAAAGGAAAGGGGAAGACAGGGCGACCCAACGACGGCAGACACAGCAAATAGGAGAGTTTAAGGAGTGAATGATTTTTAATAGCTCCCTCTCTGCAATGCTGAAAATTGGGGGACTGGAGGATAATTTCATTGGAGAAGCAGAATTCTTGTTGCCCGGACAAAATTAAGAACTTGGTAACGCTACTGTTTTGGACTCCATTTCCCAGAATCCTCTAGCCAGCACAACCTATGGTCATGGGGGCTGTTGGGATTCTGGGATTTATAGCCCCCAAAGTAACATTTACCAAGCTTTGCACGAACTGATCTAAAAATAACTTTATAGCCCCAAAGTAAAATTTACCAAGCTTTGCATGAACTGATCTAAAAATAACTTTCTCTTTGCATAGTAATTTCAGAATAACTTCCTCCTGGGAAAGACGGAGCGTAAACATCTGTAAAAAAAAGAATCCTCGTGGTTATCTTGTCAAACTCCAGTTGCCCAAGATCCTTTGCAAGATGCCATGACAGGCAGAGGATACTCAAATCTCTTTGGTTTTCTACATTCTGGTTTTGATTGTTTTGAATTTCTGAGAACTAGCAGCTTGGCAAAATATTTTGCTTTCAAAACTAATCCCTCTCCAAAGTAAGTTCCTGTCCATTATTGGGTTGGGGAGGGGGCTCACCTGGAAGAGGCAGGTGAAAACATCAAACTCAAAGACGGAGATGTGTCCGCTGCAGGTGAGGTCGATGGTGGACCTCAAAGCCACGGCCATAGCACCGGGATCCACGGGGTGGACGCGATGGAGCCCTTCTCGAAATTCGGCCCAAGATACCAGACTTCTGCAGAGAAAAGACTTCAGTTGCTGCAAACTGCCTTCAAAGTGCAAAATTAATTAATTGCACTCAGTTGACTCAGCAGCAGGAGACTCGCAGTAAACCCAACCAAAAACAGACTGCTGCAGTCTCTCCTAGCTTGCGGGCCCTTTGTCGTTCCTAACCGTGAAGTTGCTTGGCCACAAGAATGAAACGCGGAACCCCCGGCACGAAAGGCGTCCATTTCCTCACCTGGTCCCCCAGGTCTCTCTCCAGAAGGACTGGGCCTCCGGTTTCTTGAGCTGGTAGCTTCTTCCATGGTCCTGGCCATCTGGAAAGAGGGCCTGTAATTCGGCCACCATGTGGCTGAAGATCAGCGAAAGCTTGGTCAGATTCCGCCTGGCAGGAGAGAAGGAAGAAGGAAGCTCAGCTGCAGCAGTTCCTCAATCAAAATTTATCTTCTCACCCACTCCAGGCTGTAGTTAAGTACAGCTCTGTTAGCAATTCACAAATAATGCAACAGGAGAGTATTTTTAAAACCCGCATTTTATTAATTTTAATGCAGACAAACCGATTCACAAGAGGATAATCACCATACAGAAGGGAAAAAAAGGAAAAAGAACTACACATACACAATTTATATGTATAGTTAAAGCTAAACTGTAACACATTACTAAAACACTAAACTGCTTCCATAAACACAGCCAAACTAATTGTTAACTAACTAGGAAATATAAGAACTCTGAAACCTCACCCCCAAATATAAAGAAAACAAAAAACCAGCCAATAGAAAGTGTATTATTTTACCATTACAGATCTAATTAAATTCAGTTTACAGGAGATTACTGTATTTTTAAAATACAATCATTTTGCAACCGTAAAGGCATCACTTGTGAAACTATGGCCTGGCTGGGCAGCTGCCAAAGGCACAAGTGCCACGAATCAAAGTAGGGGGCTTTTCAGTTTGGTCTTAGGGTTTGTCGGCACAGTGTGGCGGTTTGAGAGTTTGCACTGGAAGACCAGGGTTCAAATCCCCCTTAAGTGACCCTGGGCAAGTCACATTCTCTCAGCCACAGAGGAAGGCAAAGACAACTCCCCTCAAACAAATTCCCCCAAGAAAACCCTGTGACAGGTTCACTTTAGGATTGCCATAAGTCAGAAAGAAATTGGAAGACACAAATTAGGGGCTGTCTTTCCCCTTCCTTCCACTCTGTTTTTTGTCCTTTAACAGCTGCAGATAAGAGTTCCCAGCTTTCAGACCCTGGCCCTGAATCTGCAGAAGTCATGGGCCACCTCCAGGTGGGAAATAAAGGTGCAAATTCTTAAGTTTTGGGAAGCATGTGAAAGGGCTGGGTGCAAGTCTTTACTTCAGCTACGATTGCAGCAGCTCCCTACACTTTGGAAGGCTTCACTGACTTGTCATTTCTGCAGCCTCCAAAGACTTGACGGGGTCAGGGAGTGTCTATGTATTTGCTTGCATAGTTTCATCCTCTCCGAATGTGCTTTATCTGGTCTCCGTAAGTAAGTAAGAAGGAATAATTCTCTCATTTCTCCTTGATCTGGGAAGAGCCCCTTTAGCTAAGATTATTGTCTTGGTTTCCAAACAAGAAAGTATGTTCTGCCTCTCTGTCTCTCTGTGTATTTTTGAATGACAAGTGGTGAGCAACTGTGGTTGGTACTAAATATATTTTGCTTAATGATGTTGCCCTGCGGCCATGCTCGGGTTTTGGCCTGGCAACCCCAGCAGCAGAACAGGGCGAAATCTCACAGGCAAAGCCCATCCCTTGCTAATGCCCCTGTTTGATGTGTCTCAGAGGACTGAGAAGGGAAATCTGGGGGGCGGGAATGACGCAATTGCCCACCCCAAAAAAGACTACCCCAGCTTGTTTTTCTCCCTCTACCAGAAGAAGACAGATATTATCAGCCAGCTTGAACCTCAGCCCGGTGGCCTACTCGTTGCTGCCGATCTAACCCGGGGCAGCAAAAAGCTTGCAAGAGGGGCAAACTCTCTTTGAGGTTGGAGCCAGCTTCCTTCTCGCATGCCGAAGCATTTCCTCGATCCGTAACTGCGTTCTGGTCCCAAACGCTGGGGAGGAGAGGGCCCCAGCGGTTAACCAAGCAGCCGCTGGCCCCGGTGTCTCAAAGTCCACTCCAAGTCCAAGGTCCATAAAGCTGGACGTGCGTGCCAGTGGTGTGTGTGTTTGTGTACATGGGACGGGCAGGTTTTAAGACCAGCATGGTCTTAAAAAAATTGAAGGTGTTGCTCATACCAAACAAAAATTCTGCTCTCTCCCCATGAAATTTCCCTTGAGTCCCCAAAATGCGGTCACTTTGAACCTCTGTGGAGCGTTTAGAAACAGAGCTAAGGTATCCGAGCAAAGGAGGCAGGAAAAGCAACCGAGGGCAGCCAAACACAGGAAACAAAAGAGTCCTGCTCGTGAACGACTTTCAGCATCACAACCTCTGCAAGGCTAGAAATTTTGGGGACTGAGGGAAAATTTCACTGGGGAGGGTAAAATTCTTATTGAGGTCTTTACTTTGTCCTACCCCTTTGGGTTGGTTGTTGCGTGCCTTCAAGTTGTTTCTGGCTTATGGACACCCTAAAATAAACCTAAAATGGGGTTTTCTTGTCTAGAGAGGATTCACCTTTTCCTGAGGTTGAGAGAGTGTGACCTACCCAGGCTCAACCAATGGGTTTCCACAGCTGAGTGAGGATTTAAACCCAGGTCTCCAGGCACCTCCTTCAGTGCTCCGACCACTATGGCACCCTGACACAGCCCTGGAAACCAGCCCTTCTCCTTCGATATTTAGCTGCCTGACTGGCATGTGATCCGTCTCTTTGTGCCACAAATACAGTTCCTGCTAGTTTTTGCCCTTTTTCATGTTAGCGTTACTAAATACATGGGCATAAATCAGGGTTGTTGTTTTTTTCCAGGTTAGTTGGCAACCACGTTTAAGCTGATGAGAAAGGCGATGGGGCGGGAAACAAATAAAACGCCTGGGGTCTGGACCTCTGCGGGGCCTCTGGCACGCTGGGCCGTGGGAAAACAAGCCATACGTTGCAAAAATAAACACCAGCATCTCAACAGACCAGAGCAAGGCACTTTTAAACTAAGAATAGCGTGTCCAAATTGACTCCCAATCTTGGCTTTCGGACATCCAGTGGGGAGAAAGGGAGGCGTACAGTTCAGTCCGTGAACCGTGTGATTCCCACCCTCTGTTTCAAGGCCTTCTGCAAATGATTTTTGCAATCCCTGAAGACTCCCCAAATATTTTGCAATCCCACATCAGAAGTATATTTTTAATCTGTTTCCTCCCCCGCCCTCGGCTTTGATAATACTTTTAGGGAAATTATTTCCCTATTGCTTTTAAGTCAATGTATTTTCTGGTGGTGGGAAGGATGATAAAAATTATGAGGATAATGAGGTAGGTTGGCTCCAGAACAGAATAGAAGTCCTTTTCCCCCCACTTTGGAGAGGAAGGATGGAAGGAATAGCAAAGAGAGAAGAAAAGGAAAACAACATGTGGCTGGCTCGTCTTTAATGGCTGCGTAGGAGGCCAAAAATCTAACGGGCGCAGCTTTGCATCAGCACGGTAGAAATCTGGAGATGGCAGACAACCCATTTTGTTGTCATGTCCCACACAGAGAAACAGCAGCGGAGGGGGAAACGGGTAAGATAATCGTTGCCGTCTCCACTTCAGCGGGCACCTCCCTTTCCCGAATTTAATTTTATTTTTACCTGGCCGCGGAACCCTCTTTGTAGATCTCCTCCTTCTCCTGCTTGAAGAGCCGGGTGGTTTGCTTAATCTTTTCCTGCAGGTTGGTGAGGAAGACTGGAAAATACCCACCCTCCCAGAGCGGGGCCAAGCCGGCCCCGTGGCGCTCCTGGATCAGCCGCAGGTGCTGGTGGGTCTGGGGAAGCAGGTGAGGCAGGTGTGGCGGGCTGTTCCGCAGGCCAAAGCGGGGCTGGGACACCAGCTGCTGCAGCTTGACCAAGCCCTGCAGGGCTTTCTCCAGCGACCGGGGGGCCGAGACCCACCAAGACATCCGGCCGGACCCCAGCTGGGTGGCCATGGCCGGGCGGAAGCACGGGCGAGGCCCCAGGTGAGGCCTGGCCCAGTCGGTGCCAGCTTGGGAGGGCACGGCGGGGCGTTGCGCCGGAGAGGGAGAGAGAGAGCGCGCGCCAAGTCAGAGTGACAGGGAGGGGACGGAGGAAGAAAAAGGTAGAAAAGCGAGCCGTGGGGAGGGTGAGCCGAAAAAGAAACGGCAAGCAGCTCGAGAGAGCCTTGACAGCTCTCACCACACTGTCTGCGGCGCACTGGCCACAAACACCAGGTGGGAGGCGGAGGGAAGGGAGAGGAGAATTCGGCAGGAACAGCAGGCAGGCTGCTGCCTGCACGACGAAACAGGCTCGCTTTCTGCCTGCGGGCATCACACCCTCCCAGGGCCCGGATCGGTCACCTCCTGCTCCGGCTCGAGACTGTTTCTTTGCTCCCATTGGGTGCTCGGGGCTGCTCGGGCAGGGCTCGTCGCCAGCTTTCTATCTTTTTCTAAAAAAGATGATAATTCCTCTTCCTCTGGAGTACTGAGTACTTGTTTGCTGAATTTAAATTCCAGCCAATGCAGGACCCAAAGCAGCTTGCAAGAGAACTTAAAATAACAGGGCACATCCAGAGGGACCGAGAGGTCGTAGGTCATTTCCGCACTAGACTGTCATAGTGCTATTATTCCACCTTCAGCCTCCTATGGAACCCTGGCGTTTGCAGTTTAGGGAGAGGCACTGAGAATTCTCAGCCACAGGACTCTTTGGCCTCAGGAAACTACAAACCCCAGAATTGCACAGAAGGTTGAAAGTGCAATAGCAGCACTATAACAGTCTAGTGCGGAAATGGCCGTAGAATCAGAGGGCTTTATCACATGAAGCAGGTGAGCCACAATTATAAGAGGAAAATAGGGTCTTTGCCTGGGATTTATCACATGACCTCTTTCCTCTTCTGTTGTTCCCCTGGTTTGAAATCATTCAGGAAGCATTTCTTGTAGGTCATTAACCTTCTTCCAAGGTAGGGGAAGGTGGAAACAACTTGAAGGCACCCAACTGTCACAGGGTTGCTGGAGTGAAAACCGGAGCGGGTTCCTGGTTGCGCAGGAGTCAGAATTCCAGCAGGTGTGGCTTGTCACCTGCCGCATGACAAGCAACACCTGTTTCAGTTCTGCTTCCACACAAACATTAAAGGGACAGGAGCCCTCTTTAGCTTCCATGCTGGCAACCCTATCTGGAAGAGAGGCCAAAAATGCACACAGCTTATTTACCTACCTGTCTACATATCAGCCTAGCTTTTAAAAAAACTTCCTAGGAGCAGCTGGTCTTTTGTAAGGCTAATGGCTCTTGCCTGCTCAAGACCAAGCCATCCCAAAATACTTTGGATTCCAACAAAGAGGGATTATAACAATACATTGTTATTGGGAAAATCTATTTCCTTGTTGGTTAGGGTTCCCAGATCTCTGGACCTCAGGGTAAAGAAGAGGAATCTTAGGGTGAGAGCACTGCATTGAAAATTATATTTCACTATTTTTTTAAAATTAGAAAGATGAATACATCCAAATAATTAGAAGACACATATGCAATGATAGGATTCTGAGTTCGAGACAAGAGGTGTATGCAAAATCCATCCTTTATCAGGCTATTGTTAAGCAAGAACATGAAAATGGATAAAGATCAAACGTCATTCCAAAGAGAAATACGAGTTGTCGGGATATCACTGTATCTTTGTTTTGACTGACATCTGTAATAAACAGAAACCACTAACTACTAATGTTAGACTGATAAAATTTGTTTTTAGAGTGTCTCATCTGATATGTTAATTTCTCCATGACCGTGAACTGACCAAATTTTTTACCACCAGGTTTAATTTTAGTTTTGGTCCCTGGTTCTCCCGAGCCTGCTGGAGCCTGCTTTTCTGCTCAAGGCAGAGCTTGGAGAGCTTTGTTGGGTTGGATCAGGCCAGGCTCCCAGATCTCCGGTCCTCCGCAAAAAGGGGAGGAATCTCAGGGCGAGAGCATTCCTGCAAAAATTATCCATCCACCCCGGTTGTCTGGGATCCCTGCAGCTGTAGGGTGCTTCGGCATACCTTCTGTGGACTTGTTTTGTGCTCAGAGCAGAGCCTGGAAAAAAAATCCTTCGGGGGAAAGTACCTGTTAAATGTCCCAGTCGTGGAGCTCTTAATGGCACAGCAGCTCAGAGAGACATAGTGGTGGCAGCCTTGGAAAAGAAGGAGAGGAACTCTGATAACAAGCAAATATTATTGCATACAGACAATAAACAAAGAGGGGAGGGAGGGAGCGGGGAGGGAGGAATGAGGGCAAGTGAGCAAACACAGCCCAGGGGTTAGAAAAGTTACTTTTCTGGGCAACCACTGCCCTCATTCCTCAGCCAGCACCGCCACGTTCTGGCAGTGCTAAATTCACTTGGAAAACTTCTCCCCAAGCTCTAGCACAATCCCGTCTTCAGACTCACACCCTCCCCTGGAGTTAACAAACTGAGCAGGCCAAGAGGAAAGGAAAACTGGAACAGAGCCAGAATTAAGCTCCGATTTCGGGAATTCCCCCCTTTTGCAGGATTTGTCCCTGGGGCTTGGCCAACATTTTTGGGAGAGGTTCTGCAAGGGGCGGGGAGGGAGGCGGGGAGGGAGGGAGCTGCTGGGAAACGGAGGACGTGACACTTTGTACCTGTTGAGCCGGTTGTGGGGTGTGTGTGTGTGTGTGTGTGTACACACCCCACCCTACCTTGCTCACGTCGGTGTCTGGGCCCAAAAACTGTTTCCAGAGGTGTAAAGGGAGGAGGCGAAAGACACTCAAAATAACAGGAGGAAACAGAAGGAGGAAGGAGTGTGGTGACACTTCCAAGATTGATTTATTTCAGCAGAAACTTTCGGCTGCGCTGGCCGACTTCTTGGCGAGAAAAGGGCAAACCTCGTTGCCATTTCTTGCCGGCCACCTGGGGGCGATGTTGCTCCGTTTTGCTCTCTCACCTGCACCGGTTTCCGAAGGTGGGTGTTGCAGGCGCCTGAGCCAGCCGCAGGCGAACCGACGAAGAGCGCTGTGGGACCCTCAAGACTGCAGGATTTTTTTTTTAAAAAAGCAGGTATTCCAACTGGCCTAAATAGCTAAGGCACCAGATCCTACCTGACCTTGGAAGCTAAGCAGGGCCAGCTCCAGTTAGTACTTGGGTGGGGAACCACAAGCAAATACCAAGCCACAGAAATGTGGCCATTTCTGCAGTACACTGTTATAGTTCCCTTATTCCACTTTCAACCTTCCATGGAATCCTGGGATTTGTAGTTTCCTGGGGCCAAAGAGCTCTTTGGTTGAAAATTCTCAATGCCCTGCCCCCCAAAACTGCATCTATCTCTATCCAGTACTACTCCTGTTTTTTTCTTTTTTTCCAAATGCATGTGGTCAAGTTTCCAAATTTATTGTGGTGTGAGCTCCGTTGACCTGCTGCACCCCAGTCTGTTTGATGCAAACCACAGCAATCTCACAAAATGAAGACCTGTTTAAAGTTCTGCTGTGCTGGAAGGCAGAATGGTCACTGTTGAACGAGAATGAAAATCCCCTGTCCGTTCATTCAGCAGCAAAATTATCCCACAGCCTTTCAAAGCAATCTATGGTGAAGGCAGACAGTGACTGACTGACCCATGCCTGAGCTGGGGGATTTATGGGAGTTGTAGTCCCACAAACATCTGGTGGGTGACTGGTTGGGGCAGGCAGTGCTGCCCAAGTTTTTTGTGGCCTGAGGCAGAATAGCAAACTGAGTTGCTCAACAGCCAAAGCCAAGTTATTCCTGCGAACGAAGCACAGAAGAAGCAATGAGCACCTTTCCATGAACGTGGCAGTTAAAAATACGGGAATAATAACTAACTAAATAGCTAGCAATTTCCTGCAGTTATGCAACATCGCAAACCTGCTGCCTGAGGCGGCTGCTTCATTCTGCCTAATGGTAACACCAGCCCTGGGCGGGCTAAAATAGCATTAGGAAAGCTTTTTTTATCCACCTCAAAAGGTTGTTGCAAGGAAGGCAGAGAGAACTCCAAAGAACCCACCTGACACCCAGAACAACCAGACTTCTCACTGCCTCATTACTGCTCACAGCCACGTAGTAAAGTTTCTCCATAGATCTTATCCTTTTTGTCCTGCTTACCATACAAGGTTTGTCACAGGAAAGACAGAAGCAATCCATGAGAACTTCTTTGAACACTCTAAAGGAACTAAAGAACACTTCATAAATATCCCGGACAGAATTACTTCATACATTGCTCTTTCAGTAATCATCGCGTCTGTGTAGCAACCAGACCGCTTATCCTGTTTGCCCTTGTGATGTCTGCCTTACAAGTTTGCTGTTATGAGTACAGAAATAATACACAAGAATTTCTGTTTTGAACACCCTAAAGCATCTAATATATATACTAATGTCATGCCTGCCTTGGAGACACTGAGAGTGAGGAGGATTTTGAATCTGAAGCAGAAGTTTGCTTGGTGGAAAATAACAACCAGCAGCAGGGGGAACAAATATCAGAAGAAGAAACAGCCCAGGCTCTTACCTTGTGGGAGAGAGGACACCAGAAAGAAAGTAAGTCTCAGGTGTTCAGCTCATTTAAGTAGTAAATGGGCTTTAATTACTGAGGGAACACCGGTGGCAACATCATTAGCCTATAAAAGGCAAACAGCCGGCCCACCTCCTCCCAGGCTCCACAACTGATCTTCCTGGTGGTTGAAGTCCTGTGCCTTGTGTTCCCTGAATCCTGATTCTCTTGGACCTCTGCTTGTTTGATGCTGATTTGGATTTGCCCTGGGGATTTGTTTGGCTTGGGACTTCCATTCTTGACCTGAACCTTCTTTGGACTACTGCTGCTCTCAGCTCCGTGAGTAAGCTCTGCTGGTTTGTTGATTGGTTGCCTGGTCTCCCTGAGACATGACACTAAATACACTGAAATATAGTATAGCAAACATATCCACTTTTTCCATGCTCATCATTGTTCTATACCAACCTTTCTCTTATTTTATCTTCCTGACAGCCTTATAAGATAGGCTAAGAGAGGGGGGGGGGATGTATCAAGGACAGGACATAAGGACCCCCATGCTGGATCGGTCCTTTCATTAGTCACCTGGTGACCTTTGTAGCCAAGTGGTGTTTGAATCCTCTGTGTGAAACGTTGTTCACTTTTTAAACAAGGTGTGCTTTTAAAAATGTGATCTCATCACATGACTGATGAGGTTGGTTAATGCAACACAAAACAATCACCAGATAAAAATGTTTCCAAAAAGAACCGTTAAGACCAAACATACCCAACTTGCCCAAATCTTTAGAAGTCATAGCAGCTGTTGCAAGATTTAAGTGGGACAGAATGATCTTTCCTCAATGGCCTTGAAGATGAGGACAAGGCAGGCCTGATCAAACTTTGCTGGGTTTGCTGCTCTGCTGTTAAGGGAGCCATCACTGCAAAGACCCTGCCTTTGCTACCCACTCACATCCCTGCAGGCAGCTCCAGAGCACTGAGTTAGGTGGCATCGAAAGACCATTAACTGGGTTCCAGTGAAAGAGATTTGAGAGAAGCGGGCACTCTTTCTCTCTGGTACCCTGAATGTTTTAAAATTTCTTTTGCATGTTTTTTATTTCTTTTGCATATTGAACTGAGTTTGCAGCCATTGACGGGACAAAGGGGGAAAGTGGGAGGAGGACAGAGAAGGTGGGACCTTTTAGATGCAGCTGGAAAAGTAGGATGGAAGAGGCTTAATTGGGAGTGTCCCTGCTGAACCGGGAAGGTTTGAGGGAATGCATCACTGCATAGTGATAACATCACACCAGTTCTCTTGTATCCTCACAGACCTTTGATCTCAAATCTTTCGTGAAGCTTGGGAGCTAAAATTAGTCCCCACTGCAGTGCAGTTACCCAACATGGGAGCAGATTGGATTACACTGTCCCTAATGACCCACATTGGGCAATGCATTTTTAAGAGGCCATCTCATCCACCGGGCATTCTTTTTGATGTTAGTCATTTCCTCCTTTTGTTTCACCTTGTTGGGAAGTTACTTTAGCAGAGGGCTAAACTGTGTGTCTTCAGCATTTGGTGAGGGTGTCTCCCTTTGCGATCACAGCTTTTGCTCAAATGGGAGAATATAATCTCTTGCCGTGGACACCGGATTCTACTCTGCAGCTTCTAAAACAATAGTGTTACAAGATTGCTCTGGACTGGTACTCGAGCAACTCAAAATTCAGCATTGCTACTTTTAACTCTGGGTTCACCAGGGAACGATGGGGTGCATTTATCCACCCCTCCCCAAAATGATTTTACTAACAGAATCCCGTTCTTTATTCCAGATTCATAGAAATAACCTAATTGGTAGCAGCGGCAGAACAGTCTTTTTGAAGGGGCCGTGCTCAGTGTTACCAGGTTTGCAAAACAGCAAGAAAGGGTTAGTTGGAATTCATGACACGAAGGGTTGACCCTCCAGGAAGTAGCTGTTGATAAGTTTGTGTTCTAGTGAAATATTCTTGGGCTGCTTGGCCTCATTTGGAGTGCTGTGTTCAGCCCTCCATGTCTTAAAAAAGACAGGGACAAGCTGGAGCATGTTCAGAGAAGAGCAAGCCGGATGCTAAGGGCTCTGGAGAACAAAACCTATGGGGAAAGGTTGAAGGAGCTGGGCCGGTTCAGCCTGGGGGAGAAAAGACTGAGGGGTGGCCCGATTGCACTCTTTAAATACATCACGGGCTGCCCAGAGGTGGGGGACGGGTCTGTTCTCTGCTGCCCCAGAGAGTGGGACCAGGAGGGTTGATTTCAATTGAAGATTAGAAGCAACTCTTGGTAGCAAGAGTGGTTCGGCAGTGGAACCAATTGCCTAGAAAGGTGTTGGAGTCTCCTTCTCCAGGCATCTTCAACAAAATAAAACAAAAAAATCTGGACGGCTATCCGCTAGGGATTTTCTAGTTGGGGTCCTGCATTGAGGGGTTGGACTTAATGGCTTCTAGGAGACCCTTCCAACTCTATGATTCCGTTTCTGTTTTCAGTAAAAGGAAATTTTCAGACCCCTTTCTTTACCATGAGCCAGGCTTTCAGATCTCCTTTCAAGAACAACCAGAGGTGATGAATTAGCCTGGAGAAGATGGAGAGGTGATGCAAAAGTCCTGAAATATTCCCACAGCTCTCAATAGCAGTCAAAGGAAGTCGTAGCCCCACTAAATTCCATGCTAATTGGGCCTCTTCTGGCATTCAGTTTTGGGTGTCCGATTTTAAGAATATAAGCAAGTCGGAGCAGGTTCGGAGAAGGGCAACGCGGGTGAGTACGAGGGATGGAGAGCAGAACGCAAGGGGAAAGGTCGAGGGAGCTGGGCGCGTTCAGCCCGGTGAACAGCAAAGGCCGGGAGGCTGGCAGAATCGCCCTCTTTAACCGCAAGGGCTGCCAGAGGGAGGAGGGGGCCGGCCCGTTTGCTTCTCCTCACGGGTGGACCCAGGTCTGCTGCTTAGAAGTCAGGAGAGCAGATTTTGAGGGAATGGAACCAATTGCATAGCGAGGTGGCGGGGTCTCGTTCTCTGTACATCTCCCAAAAGAGGCCGGACAGCGACCTGCTATGGGGCGCACCGTGTCGGCACACACGTTCTTGGTCAGATTTATGCAGAGGAGGTTGGCCGCTGCTTTCCCCTAATTGGGCTGAGAGAGTGGGGTCACTCAGTGGCTCTCCGTGGCTGAACAAGGACTCGAACCCTGGTCTCTCAGGGTCCTCATCCAACGCCAACCGCACTGCTCACGTACGTCTCTCTCGCCGTACAGACAGGCTTCACATTCCCACTAAGCAGGAAAGACCTTCACCAAAACCGTTCCGGAGGGGAAAAAACACCCTCGCGTGTGCGCAATTTCCCCATCTCTGGTGCTGTCTTAACTTTGTTGTTAGCTGTGACACCACAAACACAGGTTTTGAAAGTAGAAAAATATTTTATTGACAAATCAGTAAATATACTCAAAAGACCCCCTCCACACACCCACTTTTCTACTGTGGGATGTTCAGAAGGCCTCAGTTTTCAAGTATTGCTCCTCATAAAAAGCAAAGAAAGAACATTTGGCAAGAAAATGGGTTCCTATCCTCTAATGGTCCCATTTGGATTAATCCTCTGCCATCCCATTTTTTTTTCAGCTGCTGTTAAGATGTCCCGGTTTCTCTCCCCTCCTCCCACCTTCCCCTTTGGTGCTCAGCTTACTTCCATTGCTCCAAACTGGTCTTGAACTGCAAAAGTAGCTTGCACCCCATTGGCAGGAGGGGGAAAGAGGAGAGGAGGGGGGTAAAATCTTGCCCTTACCTGGAGGCAAAGTGCTCTAGCCTTTCCTAGCTTCTTCCTCATGAAAAACATTTGCTACACATCCTAGTTTTCCTTTGTGAAATGTTGGAGGGTATGTGGATTGAAAGAGACAGGGATTCCTTGAGAGCGAACTCCTATATTTTTGGGAGCGGGGCAGGGGGAGGAGGTGGTGATAGGGAACAAAAAGATGTCTGCAAAAGAGGTTGACGTGAAACAGCACATCTCTTCTTTCTAGCTAAGGGTAAGGTGCCTTAGGCCCTGCTGTTGAATTTGGCCTTCCAGATTCCCCTTCTTCACGAAGGAATCATTTGATGGCTTTCCAATAGTTGCCTAGAGCTTTGCACTCCCCTCCCAATCCTTAAAGCTAGAAACCGCTCCCCCAAACAGCTTGGTCACGGCGTTGGCAGGAGGAGCTTTAAGTTCAAAACGTGCTGGTATTTTTTGGTGCTGCCCCTCTTCCTTTGGGCCTGCCCACCACTAGAATGCAGCCCCCCAAAGACTTTTCGAAAACTGAACATGGCGCCCGAGAGGGATTCAGCAACCTTCTGCTTCGGCTCTAGGCTGAGAAGTGCATGGCCTGCAACCAGCTGTCCTCTTTGAGGCACAAGGTTTCAGCCTAAAGATGACCAACTGCACATCCAGAAGCTGAATGTGTGCTCACCCAAGTGACTGTTCGAGGGCCACATGAGGCTCCCAGGACTCTTCTGTGGTCTTCACCCCCCCTTCAAATGCCATATACATATACATATGGAAAGCATCTCCAAAAGATAGTCATGGGTGCACTTTCATCACCCAAGGAATTCTTTTATGAGACCTCACACTGCTTCTGACCAATCTGGAAGCCCCCTTAGATAGTTCTCTCCTTCCAAGTTGAGCCTCAAAGGTACAGATGCTAAGGTAAAGTCATCTCTCCTCTAACCCTCCTTTCCCATTTGGGATCCTGTTCCCAAAATGGGAGGAAGGAGAAGGCTCCATGCAGACCCAATCTGCTAGGTAGGACCACTCCTCTTGCAAGCAACAGTTCCTCCCAGAGTTGGGAAAAGTTCCTTTTTGGACTACACCTCCTACATTCCTCCAGCCAGGATGTGGACAACTGGCTGGGGAGACTCAGGGAATGGTAGTCCAAAAAAAAAAAAAGGTAACTGTTCCAACCCTTGCTTCCCTCTCTTCTCCACTCACGTCACCTTAGTGACTAATAAATCCCAGCTCTTAACACTTCCTGTCATGACTGGAAGCTGTTTGGGAATTTCTGAAATTTCAGTTCTTGAAATGGACCCAACATTCCTGTTTGCCTGTTTTCAGAAAATCCCTAGCTTTTCCCCAATCCTCTTCCCTTCACTTCCACACCATCTTGATACAATTTATATTTCCTGAAACTTATTATTTTGCAACCACTGGGAAAACTGGCACCATTACTGGGATGGGATTGGGGGGAAGGGAGGACTTAATACCTATCTCCCGCCCCTCAAAAGTGCTGGTTTATCTCAGGCAGCAGCACCATGTGCTAGTGGTGCGCACTTCAAGACCCCTTCCACTAGAGGGAGACAGAGTGCTGCAACTGAGTTCTGCCCTTTCAACCATTATCGAATAGCTCTTGTGTTACCAAAATCCCAGATCTCACCACTGCTATTCTGTGTCTTAAACAGGTGACACTCCAGACCTGCCACAGAACAGAACCTGCCCAGTTTGCAACCTAGGAGGAATCCTTAAAAAGAGGATGGAACTGTATCCTGAAGTATGTGGATGCGACTTTTGGAGGACGAAGCAAAGCCATGGGCTTAGCAAAACCTGAAGTGTCATCTCAGGCTTGTCGGGAGTTGCTACACACAAACACAAAGGGATAGGAAGTCCCCTGGAGGTGCAAGCATCTTGGATTCAAGATCATTCTGTGCTGGGAATCCTTAGCAGCAAAGTCCAGAAGCTTCAAGCACCTCGCCTGGCTCTACTGCCTTGTGAAGTAGAGCATTCCTGGGGGAGTTTCCCTTTTGCAGGAAATGGTCCTTTTAAGTTCTTCCTGTCAGCTGCCACCAGGACTGCTGTCCCTATGATGAAGCCACTGTCCGTCGTGGCTGCCGGCGGGCAGGTTCTCAGAGTCCAGCAGCGTCTGTGATTGGTCCATCCCCACGCCCCTGGGGTGCAGCCGACTGGCTAGGGAAGCAGGGGGCAGCGCTATAACTGAATGGTTCAAGCTAACAGGAAGCAGGTGGAGAGCATGGGGTGAGAGGTTAGGGCTGGAAGTCACAAATGGGTAGAGGGGAGCGTGGAAGGCAGGATCCATCACGCCCTCACTGACAGGCAGGAAGTACTTGGGTGTCCCGAGGAACCTCACTGGCTGCTCCGGGGTGGGTGGAGTTGGACTCCTTTCCAGTTTCACTCCGTGCAAGGGACCAGATGCTGAAGTTTCATTGGTCCCTGTAATGCTCTCTGGCTTCTGGTCGGCCGAGCCGGGAGAATGTCCCGCCCGGTGGGGCTTCGGGGTTCGGGCAGGGCTGGGCGTGGTGGGACAGGAATCGGGAGAAGCACGGAGCAGACCTGGAGAGGGAAGGAAACAAGCCAGTTAAGGAGATCAACCCATCAAGTCATGTTTACTTGACAATTGCTTGGCTAAAAGGTAAGCAGATTAAGCGAAGGGTGGGATATCTGTGGCCCATGGACCCTTATGTGGCCCACACCCCATATATGGCCCCCCCAAGAGGGTTACCTCACCCCCTGGAAATCACACAGCTGAAGGCCGACCATACCCTCTGCTGCTGAATTTTGGCAGCAATGAGGCAGCCAAGATGTCCAAAGTCAAGTGTGTCATTGCTCCTGGACTTGCAAACCAGGATCAAAAGCAACGGCACCAAAAATGTATATTCCAAATGGCAGAAAAGCAGACCTTTCAGGGATACTGAAGGAAACATAAGATAGACAAATGCTATCGCACTTTGGTTGATGGTATGGAATCTTCATTCCAAATTGCTGCCCAAAACCAGATCAAACCAAGCCTCTGTTCTTAACTCGCTCAACTGCTGCAGAGGGCAGAAGTTTTAAAAAAAATCCCTCCCACCAATTAATCAATACAATATTTAGTTGATGTATTCAAAACCAGAACAAACCGCACTTCTGTACATAACTCTGTACTCCCACCCGTTGTGGGTGAGGCCAGAGGTTTAAAAATGCTTCCCATCAATTATCCAAAACTAGTGGATTAGCTCCAGCAGCCCTTACATAAGGATCGTCCCTCGATCCCATTCTTCCACAACTGCCTTGCTGTCCCAGTGCGACTTGTGCATGGGTCTGCTGCCTTGCCCACATTTTCTCCCCGCTTTTAAGAACTGCCCAAAATTCGGCTGCAGCCGTGGATGGGCCAAAATGTGGATGCTCGTCTCTCGCTGATGTGCGTGGGCTTACTCACCAGCGTAGGTCGGCCGGAGAACAGGAGAGCTGGCTGTGCTGTTGGATGGGGACGATCCGTCCTGGACATTGTTGGGAGCCGGTCCGGGGCGGGAGGCTTTGCCCCTCAGGATGTCAATCACCTGGGGACAGGGGAAGCCAAAAAGATGTTTTTGACTTTTTGATCATCAATTGATCTTGTTCCCTAAGAGTTGTTTGGAAGAACTTTGCTGGAAATCCCATGGATTTCCTGTCCACAAATTCTCCCACATAAGTGGTTGGACACATTTGTCTGAGATGGAAGATTTGCATTCTGTTCATGTTTGCAGAACTAGAGTTGCATATATGCACACAGGTGCGCAGGCACATTTGGGTGAGCATTAAGTCAGCCAGCATTGCCAACAGTATCCCTGCTGGTGAGGGGATTCTGGGAGCTGTAGTCCAAAAACCGCGCAAGTTTCCCAAGTTTTGGCAATAACATTCTATTACCGGTAAAAGGCCCAGAACCATATATTTTGGCAACTGATACAGAAAAATCTACAGCTTCAGAAAATTGCTTTTTAAAAAAGTATTTAGCTGCAGTTACAGCAACACAGGCCTCAAACAGGTAGCTACTATGATAGTTACAGGGCTGTAAAAAAAAAATGTCTTTTTGCTGTTTTAACTAGACACTTTATGGTCACTTAAAATTCTGAATGCTAAATGCTGGTACAAACAAAGTTCTGGAAAAGTTATGGTTCCAGATGAACCCTCACACCGCACCACCCCAAAAAATAAATTCCCAGAAACACAAAGATATCCCAGTGAACAAGGGGCAGAATCCACCAGGAAGTTTTCACCTGGCACGCCTCACTGAAATTGAGTGGAAGTTGCAAAGAGGTCAGTAGCAGTTCATTGACCTGCTGCTAATTAACCTGAAGGAAATTGTTCAACCGGTTTAACTTGAAGCAACATTGCCGTAATGGCAAACTCTGAACTTCCGTACACTGAGGACCTTGAGTCCCCAGTGTACGGAGCAAGGGGTAGCGTTGCATCCTGTTTCTGGACATCCTTGCCCACATTCCTTTAAGGATCTTTTGCCGGCTTGGACAACTTCCTTTTTCAGAGTTTGTAACTCTCAGAATAGCCGCCAGGCCTGCACTTGATGCTCCCCTGAAGATTTTGAGACTTGAAAGCCCCCAAGGTAACACCTCCAAGCCCACGTTTAGCTCTGTCTGCGTCCTCTCACCCTCTTGTTCTTGGCCACCATCAAGGGGGTGTCGTTGTGGTAGTTCTTGAGGCTGCCGTCCGCCCCGCTGCGGACCAGAAGACGGAGCATGTCCAAAAGGCCTCGCCCACTGGCTGCGTGGAGTGCCGTGTTGCCGCCGTACGACTGAGCGTTTACGTTGGCGCCGTGCTGCAAAAGCAGAAGGAAACGACACTGTTGCTTTCGGGTCAACTCTAACTTTGGAGATGCTCTGCCAGAGTTCTCATCACCAGATTCCTTCAGAGAAGGCTTTCCATCATCTTCCTCTGAGGCTGAGAGAGTATGACTTCCCCAAGGTTACGCAGGGTTTTTCAGAACTGGGTGGGGATTTGAACCCTGGTCTCACAGAACCCTCGTCCAATATTCAAACCACCACACTCTGCTGCCTCTAAAAATAGGACTCTTTCTTGTGGCCAGATTTCTGCCAAGGAGGCTTTCTATTACCTTCTTCTGATGCTGAGAGAGTGTGACTTGACCAGGCTCAGCCGGGGGCTTCCAAGGCAGAAAAAGGACTTGAGCCCTGTTCCTCTGGACTCCTAGCCCAAGAATCAAACCGCTACATTGTGGTGGCTCCCCAAAAAGATTTGTTCTGAATAGGGTTGCCACTGCCTTCCTCTGAGGCTGAGAGAGTGAGATGTGGCCAAGCTCACCCAGTAAGTTTCTGCGACCGAGCAGGGATTTGAACCCTCCTCTTGAGGAGTCTTAATCCAAGGCTCAAATCTTTGCACAACAGTAGTTCTAAAGATTTCTTCAGAGGAGGTTTGTGACTACTGCCTTTCTCTGAAGCTGAGAAACTGTGACTTACCCAAGGTTGCCTAGGGGGTTTTTAGGGCTGAATGGAAATTCGAATCCAGGTCTTGGCACAAATACATTTTGTAAAAGTGGCCAAAGAAGGCTCGGGGGGAAATACAACAGCCCAGACCTCCTGCCAGCCAATATCACAGAACAATCACAGAGTCGGAAGGAATCTACCACTAAAGCTACCTTGAGAGGTGGGCGTCCAACTTCTGTTTAAAATCCTCCCAGGAAAAAAGATCTCTGATCTTCCAAGGAAATGCAACAATTTGAGAGTAAGACCGAGGTAATAAAAAACACCCTCACCTTTAGCAGAAGCTCCACCATTTCCATATTATTGTTTTCCACAGCATGGAGAAGGGGAGATCGCCCACTCTTAATATCCTGGAAATGAAGAAGCAAGAGGGGGTTACCCTGGATTACCCACCCATGTTCAAATTAGGATGAAAAAAGTGTCAGGCACAAGGAAATCTTCAGTGAAAAATTCACAGAATCAGAAATTTTATGCAACCCCCCCCTGTATTATTTCTGTCGAGATGGAAAGTACATTCGAAAATATTAGCAAAATGGTCAAAACACGTGTGTTTGTGAATGTCAAGAAATCCTGACGGGAAGACTCCTGGACTGCTGAGAATCTTTGCAGCTGGGGCTAATTCTGTGCACAAACAGCCTCAGCATCCTTCAGCCATATGAAGGATCCCACCTGAAATTTTAACTTTCGATTCCCTTTATTTCTGCTTACGTCCAGAAATTCTACCCAGAAACATCTCTGGCGTTGCATTTCTAAATTTTCCTTCAAAATCCTTCCCCAAAATCCACTTTTCCCATGATGCTTTCGGCACAATCCCAGAATCCACCTGGGTTTTTTTGCTCTGCTTACCCCAAGCCTCTGTCTCCCCATCCCAGGTTGAACTTTAGATTGTAAGTGTCTTGGGGCAGAGGCCTGTTCTCTTGGACTTTGTAGAACAGCCTGCAAATGTTCACAGATGGTGCCGCACAGATAAGTAAGTGATACGTGCACACAAAAGGACATTTGCCTAAACTTGGAGCTTTTACTCAAGGAAGAGATTTGAGTTTCTCTTGGGAAAAGCTAGGTTTCCCCTCCTGGGCCTAGCATCATAGTGTAGAAGATCGAAGGACATTCATAATTTCAACTTTATCCTCCTTCTCCCAAATCCCGGACTCACCACAGCATCCACATCGGCCCCGTGTTCTAGCAGAGTAAGGACAATACTGTGGTTGGAGGTTCCAACGGCCACATGGAGTGGCGTTAAACCTAGTCGGAGAGAAAGAGGAGAAAATGGGGAAAGAGAGATTAGGAGGGAAAGAGAGAGATTAGGAATGAATTTGGGCTGCTTCAAGGACAGAAATAACACCTCTGAGTTGTCCAAGAGACCCTGGAGGCCATTCACACTACACAGTTATAGCACAATGATTCCACTTTAATGCCACGGCTCCATCCTATGGAAGAATGGAGAACTAATGGCTACTATCGTTGCTAAATCAGGATAATCGGAGGGCATGTTTTGCCCTGTGAGCACAGATTTAGTGCCCATCCTTAGTATATAGGGGGGGAAATTGTTGGTCCTCAGCAATAGACAGCTGAAGAAGTGCTGGTGTAAATGACAACAACAAAAGCTCCCAACATCTGTGGAGATGCCTAAATACTGCAAAAGCACCAGATCCCATCTGATCTTGGGAGCTAAGGGGTGGGGTAAGGCCTGATTAGTACCGGATGGGGGACCACTAGGAATACCATAAACTATAGGCGATACAGCAGTCCGCCCCCAATCCCCGGTTTTTTGCTCCTTGCTTTCAGTTGCTCACCGTTTGCAAACACTGAATAGAAAATTCCAGAAATAAAGAATTCATAAGTTCTAAATTGCACGTTGTTCTGAGCAGCATGAGAAATCTCACATGTCCCGCCCTATCTGGCCTGGGGTGTGAACCCTCCCTTTGTCCAGCGTATCCATGCTGTATCTGCTACCTGCCCGTTAAGTGACTTAGCAGCCGTGTCGGTCATCAGGTTGACCACTGCAGTGTTGCAGTGCTTGCGTTCAAGTAACCCTTATTTTACTCAATAATTGCCCCAAGTACAAAACTTTATCATAGTTATGTATGTACAGGGAAGAAAAAAACATATATATAGGGTTTGGTACTCTCCACAGTTTTTGGGGGGTCTTTGAATGTATCCTCCATGCATAAGGAGGGACTACTGTATCTCAGAAGAAATTAGCGGCACCCCATCTCTGAGTATTCTTTACCTAAGAAGTTCTCTCCCCCCCCCTCTCTCTCTCACACACACACACACAGAGAGAGAGAGAGAGAGAGAGAGAGAGAGAGAGAGAGAGAGAGAGAGAGAGAGAGAGAGAGAGAGAGAGAGAGAGAAAGAGAGAAATGCATATATATCTTTGGTTCCCTCATTACCCCACACCAACGGCCAGCTTGTCCCTGTCCCGGCTCACCCTCGAAATTCCTGGCCTCCAGGTCCAGGGGCGCGGGGCTTCCATCCAGCAACTCCTGCAGGCAACGGAGGCTGTTGTGTTCGCAAGCGAGATGGAAGGCAGTCTGTCCGTGGCGATCCAGGACCATCGGCGAGGCACCGTGAGACAGCAGCAACTTCACCAGGGCCGGCTGGGCCGTGATGACCGCCAAGTGTAAGGGGGTCTAGCACAAGAGGAACACCAATGTCAACCAAAATCTGCAGGTGAAACCTGAATATGGCTGTGGCTTACACATGACAGACCTTGGAAAACCTATCCTGTTGGACGGATCCAGCCAACTGCAACCAAGGATTTCTCCAAAGCAGAGATGGAATTCAGTCATGGAAAAATCCCGTGGGATAACCCAGGCCAAGTCATACTCTTTCATCCCAAGAAGGCAAAGTAAAACATCACTGGATTAACCTGACCAAATGAACCCAAGGAGAGGGTCATTGCAAGTCAGGGTTGACTTGAAGGCACATAACAACGATATTTAATAAAGCAATACAGGTTGGATGTTCCTTATCTGAAAATCTGAAATGCTCCACAATCTCAAACTTTTGAAAAGTGGAAGCCAGTCTTCTTCCTATAGGGCAAAATGAGGGAATTATGGAAGCTTCCTTGGGAACACACACATGTAATTCCCTCATTTTTCTGACAGGAAGAAGGCAAGAGGAGAAGAACTGATGAAAGAGACGACCTTGCATTGAAGGAACAGTATATAATCTCATTATGTATATGCAAATATTCCAAAACCCGAGATCCAAAACACTTCCAATCCCAGGCCACTTGGATAAGGGATACTCAACCTGTACTGACATTTTAGAAGGAACAGAGACGAACAAGCAAGAAAACAAGACAACTGCTTTCCTCTTTCCCCTTTCCTTTGCAATTATCACTAAAAATGTGGAAGCTGTAAACATTAGAAAACATTAGATTAAACAAAAATATTAATATTTTAATGTATTCCTTCCATTGCTATCCAGTCCCCAAACGGGGACTACCTAGTTCAATTCTTGTTGGCAAATGCTTGGGAACTGCAAAATTGCAAGGGGTGCCAGATTCAAAAGAAACCCGCAGTGTTGTCATGTCTGATTTCTGGGTAATTGCAGGCAAGCCGCTGTAGGGAAAGTTAAATGAAAACACACACGGCCCAAAACACCGCCAGAGGCACCTGCCCTGACTTCTCCGGTCGCGAGGCACTAATTGCAGAAAAAGAAACTCACAAGTATCCGGGGCTCCGAGCCCAGCCTGTCTCTTACGCACCCAGTCAACCAGAGGAAACCCAGCCGGTTCCCACAAAGCAAACCGCATCCCCAGCACCTGCCAGTGGTGACGCAAGAAGGCACTTCTCAGAAAGGGACGGGGTTGGCTCCCCAGGAGGGTTTATGAGAAACACAGATAAGGAAACAACAATGGGTCAGGCACAGGTTGCGAGCGAGAGGAACAGATACGCGGGGAGCCCGGGAGGCGGCGCGCACCCTTCCCTCAACCCGGTTGAACCGCAAAAGACAGCACGCATGCGCAACTGGTTTTGAGAGTCAGCACCATCTGATTCCACCACGCTAAAACTTTCAGGTGTGCGGGGGCTTGTGTTGTTGTCCCTGCTTTGTAGTGTAAAGTCAGCTTTGACTTATACCAACTCTCTGAATGAGAGACATCCACAAGATCCCCTGGTCATCCACATTTCTGCTCAGATCTTGCAAACTCAGGGCAGCAGTTGTGGCTTCCTTGACGGAAGTCCATTCTCCTGTCGTGGGGTCTTCCTCTTTTGCTACGGCCTTCCACTTTTCCCAGCAAAACCATCTTTTCCAATAAGCCATGTAAAATCCTAGAGTTGGAAGAGACCCCAAGGGTCATCCAGCCCAACTCAATTCTGCATGGAGGAAGACATCATCCAAGCATTTCTGACAGATGGCTGTCCAGTCTCTGTTTGAAAACCTTCAAAGAAGGAGAGGCCACCACACTCCCAGGCAGCAGCGGATTCCACTGTCCAAGTGCTCTTACTCCCAGGAAGTTCTTCTTAAGGTTTAGGTGGAATCTCTCTTCCTGACGTTTGAAGCCATTGCTCCATGTCCTAGTCTCTAGCATGGCAGGAAACAAGCTTGCTCCATTTTCAACATGACATCCCTTCAAATATTTAAACGTGGCTATCGTGTCACCTCTTAGCCTTCTCTCGTCCGGGCTAAACATACTCTAAAACTGATCCTCAGAGGGCTTCGTGGTTTCCAGGCCCTGTACCGTTTTGGTCACCCTCCTCTGGACACATGCCACATTATCAAAATCCTTCCTGAATCAGGGTGCCCAAAACTGGACACAGGACTCCAAGTGAGGCCTGATTAAAGTCTCACGATATGCCCAAAGTTGTTGTTTAGTGCTGTCAAGTAGAACTTGTGATGACCCTCTGAATAGTATCCTTGCTGGTGTCTAACCATCTGCAATGCAACCTCCCTCTTTTCCTACTGCCTTCCCCCTTTCCCAGTATTACCATCCTTCCCAACCCGTCATGTCTTCTTGTGATATGCCCCGTGGATGATAGCCACAGTTCAATCATCTTGGTTTCTAGCAAGAATTCAGGCTGGATTTGCTCTCAGACTCATCTCTTTATAGCCTTATTCCCAACTACTTATATGCTGCTGTGAATTGCCATCAAGTTCGCCTTGACTTCTGGTGCCCCAAGCCACTGGCTGCCCTGCTCAGGTCTTGCAAGTTCAAGGCTGCCCTGCCTTCCTTGACACATGTAATGAAGTTTTCTTCCCCTACTGCCTTCTCTGTTACTGAGCATTATCATCCTTTCATCTCATGATAAGTTCAAAGCATGATAGCCTCAGCTGGGTCATCTTGGGTTCTATGGAGAGTTCAAGGTGGGTTTGTTCAAGGTGGGTCTCCTTGACTAGCCAAAGATAGAAAACCCTCAGAGAGAGGATATCTCCAGATGGGGTTTTATCCTGCAGTCATCCTGCCTCAAATGTGGAACGGTCTCCGGGGATCCAAATGCTGCCATTTTCTCTTTGGAACCTGGACATACAGGCATAGCTCAGCTGACAAGGCCCGGGACAAAGAATCTCCTCTTCACAAAGTCTGTTGTTGCCCACCCAGCTTCCATTTTCTTCTCCTTGTCCTCCGTCTAGCTGGGGGGGGAAAAGGCACAGCTAGCTGGAAGACAAGAAAAGAGGGCCGGGCACGCATAAACAGCCGTTATTAAGGTCTTGATAGCTGAGCTTTGCTTGTACACGTTCTACTGTACACTTTGCCTTTTTGCAATCCGCCTGGGAGAAAGGGGTGATATAAATAAAGTGACGGAGGAATGGAAAAGAAACGTATTTGTTTATTATTTTATTTTTGCCTTGTTACAGGCAAGCCAAAGACAAACGCAGGTGGGACAGAGATACACCCCGAGCAAACAAAACCCCAACAGAGGAAGCAAGCTAAGAAATGCGCTTTCAGGCTCCTTCTGTCCTACCCGTCATGCTAGTGGCCGCGACAAAGGCTGGCTGACCATGGAAGGCTGCCATTGCTCTTGAGTAACTAAACATTTGAGGAAGTTAATCCCTGGCTCGCTGCCAGCTGCAGCGAGGGAAAGTCCCCGGGGCGGAAGAGGGGCGGGCAAAGCCGGCTGCCAGGAATAGAGACACTTCTGGCTTCGCTTTCTGTCTCTTCTCGCCCGCCGAAGGCCACCAGCCTCGAGCCCTGCTGCTGTCGGCCGGGGGGCTTTTGTTAGTCTGGGTTCAAGGGTCCCAAGAGACCTACTTAGTTCTCTCCCCCTGAGCCACAAAAGGGGACCTGCCCCCTCCCTGCTTACAGATTTGGGAACAACTGGTTCTCGCTCGGTTACAACCAGAATTTGGAACTAACAGGACTGTTTTCAAGGTTGTGGTGGCGGGTGGCAGTTTAAATTGCACGGCCTCCAACATTTCAGAGATGAAAACGGGGAGACGTGTGGCCGAAGAACATCACAGTGTGCTCAAGGCGGTAAATGTTACGAATGAGGAAGAATACACAAACTAAGAGAGGCCACAGCAGTTTGCTTTCGTTTGAGTCAACCGGGAAGAGCGAGATTCTGTCCCCTCCTCTCCCTCTGCTACGTTAACTGAGTATAAATGGCTTTTGAACTCTGAAGTCAGTTTGCAGCATTTGAAGCAAGCTGAGTACATAAGGGGGAAGGCCTAACTTAGAGAGCTGTAGCAAATTTATTTTTTTAGTTCTAGCCAGTGATGCAATGGTTTTAGAATTTGCTTATGGAAGCCTCTAGTTGATTGGCCTGCATTTTTATATCTTTCCTAATCAAACTTTGCTCCCAGAGTGCCTTGGGATCATTCCAGGTGAGACCTCAAAGCATCTCATCAGCTGCCAGGACCTCTGCTGAACCAGCTAACTCAATTTCAAAACTGAATCAAGCTTCTTCCTCCTTCAATTCCCCGTTCCCTCCCCAGTCTGTTTTTCAAACAGCAACAACATCTAGGCTAAAGCTTGGAAAAATTTACCTTTTTGGACTATGCTTGCTGGACTGCTGGACTATGCAAAGACTCTTTGCGCTGTAGTCCAAAAAGGTAAGTGTTCCAAGGCTCCTTGCCTGACAAGGAGACCTACAGAACTCTTCTGCAGTCTGCTCACAGATCAGCCTATGAAAGCAATTGCAGCAATACGACTTCGGCTGTGGTGGATCTTGACCTGCCCGCTCTTCTCAGGACACACCCAAAGTTCCTCTGCGACTGCAGACTGCAAGGAAAGTTTGGCAGCATTGTGCAAGGCGTCTTCCGAGGAAACATACCCACAGTAGCTAAAAGTAATATAAGATAAGGTTCTAAGAACCTTGAGAGCTCTCCGGAACAGAGTTTGGGGAAGTTAATTCTGGGACTACTTCTCCCAGAATCCTCCAGCTAGCTTGGCCTCCCTCTGGCACTATGAGGAAGAATCTGCCAAGCCCAGAGCTTGGGAAAAAAGTTCCTTTTAAGGACTAGAATTCCCAGAGTCCTGCAGCTGGCAATTTGCTCCAGCACTCTGGTGAGGAAGAATGCACAAAGCCCAGTGCTTGGAAAAGTTACTTCTTTGGACTACAGTTCTGTGAATCTCATAGTCAGGACTAGAAGAGAGCACGCCGGCTAGGAGATTCAGAGTGCTGGAGAGGCCCCCATAAAAATAATTTTTCCAGACGTTGGTGGGAACGCACTGGCCCCCATAAGTGCCTCCTTCCTCAAATCAAACCAGTATCTCAAAACAGTCATTGTTTTTGTGGGGGGGGGGACCTGAGGCAAGGCAGAAGGCCCCATAAATAGCTTTTCCACTCTCTAACTGTCAAAATACCCCAGCAAATTAAACAACTTAGAAACAAGATACCCCAAAAACAGACTGCCTGAGGCGGTCACCCCAATCTGCCACGTAGTACGGCTGAAAAGAGCCTCCCCATTCAAAGGCAGTATACCTTCAAATATCAGACACCAGAGAGAAACTGTAAAGTTTTGTATCGCACGCCTACTGGGCCACAATAGCTGCACAAACGCTCCCTGTTCAAACACAGTAAACTTTCAAATATCAAGAAAAGCATTAGGCTTTGTCTCTCAAGTCATCTTGTTCATAACAGCCAGATAAAGCCTCTTCATTCAAAGGCAGCGTACTTCCAAATATCAGAAACTATTAGGCCTCGTTTCTCAAGCCAAACTGGCCCTAATAGCTGAACGGAGCCCCCCTGTTCAAAGGCAATATACCTTCACAGACATCTGGCAACGGTGGGGAACAGACTACAAAGCTATTGGGTCTCACTTGTGAGATTCCAAGAGGCATCAGGTTGGAACGAGGAGGTGGTCTTTCAAGGGCTGCGGGGGGGGGGGACCCCTTGTTCATCCTTCCCAGTCTCTCAAGCTTACCTGCCGCAGGTTGTTGAAAGTGTCCAAGTCCCGATGTCCCTGGTGGAAGAGGGCCACCAAACGCTGGACCACGAAGAGATTCCCCTGGACCACAGCGATGTGGAGAGGCCTGGAGGGAGACAGAGGTGGTGCTTGGAAGCAGTCCGAAGAACAGAAATCTCCATTAAGCTGTCCTTTGCTCTCCCTGACACCATCGCTGATTGAAGGCCAAAGGTACCAAGAGGACGGAGTATTTGTTGCTCCAGCTCTTAGGTTTATTTTTATGTCTATCTATTTATCTATCTACCTATCTGTCTAGCCATCTGTCTATCTCCCTACAACATTTCTGTTGTCCCAAGCTATTTTCCAGCAATTCCTAGCACCAACTGCAACATTTTATTCCCATCCTCAAGTTGGTTCCTTTTTAATTTCAAGGCATACCAGAACAATACGTTATCCTCATTTTCAAAACAATATTTTTTAACAGTGCAATAGCACTAGAGTGCATCAGTGAAGGGGCTTTTCTGTCTATAACCTTGAGATTCCAATTTCAAAAATAATTCCGAGAGGAGAAATTTCTGCACAACGCAGAAAGCTAAGAGGAAAAGAACCAACTCAGTTGAAATGTGGTGCTGGAGAAGAGTTCTTCAGATACCATAGGCCGCTAAAGAGACCAACATCAGCCCTTAGCTGTGCTAGAAGTCAAGATGAGCAAACTGAAGCTGTTGCACTTTGGACATGTATATCATGAGACGATGTGACTCACTGAAAAGGATGATAACACCGAGAAAAGGCAGAAGGAAAGCAGGAGACGGCATTACTGATGGGGAGACTCAATCAAGGAGGATTGTGGACGGCAGGGAGACTGGAGGTCTCCCTTTTGTAGGGATGCTGTTAAGTCCACGTCAGCTCAGTGGCAAATACCAACAAGAAGAAAAATCTCCTTCAAAACTTAGGTCCACTGAAGCAAACCGTGCCTACTTTGTTTTAAAAAAATGTGGAAGACCTTGTGCAAATCAAAGAAATTTCTACCAACAGCCTCCAAAAAGGACGGAATGAAACAACACCAACTGGCTGAAGCCAAGGAACTAAACTGGAGAACTCACACTTTTCTTTCCCAGTCTGAAAGAGCCCTGACATAAGATGGCTTTTCAAGAGAGATTGGGCAAAGTGATGGAAGCTAAGGTTACTAGCCCTGATGGCTACTGAGAGCCAACATGGTGTAGTGGTTTAAGCTACAACTCTGGAGATCAGGGTCTGAATCCCTGCTTGGCCACGGAAATCCACTGGGTGACCTTGGGCGAGTCACACTCTCTCAGCCTCAGAGGAAAGCAAAACCTCCTTTGAACAAATCTCGTGAAGAAAAGCCTATGATAAGCCCACCCTTAGGGTCACCGCAACTCAGAAACGACTTGAAGGTACACAGAAACAACCTGATAGCTACTAAACCCCTCCACTTCTCAGAGGCCTTTTCAAAACCTACTTCTTTCTTTTTTTCCTTCATCTCTCAGGGCTGGGAAATTACAGCGTTTAGGTCACAAGGTTCAAACCACTCATTCCCGAGAAGTTGCAGCACTCATAACGGGGGCTTTGGAGGTTAGCCGTCTCCGTAAGCTGTTTCTCATCCGCCTCTATTCTGAAAACAACAAACAGTCCGCATTCCTGAAACCAGACATTTCTGTATAGCCATGAAAATCTGAAGGACTGGAGAAAGGTGGAATGCAAGGAAATGAGATTGCAAGGGTGGGAGCAGGGGAAAGCAAGACAAGAGGGTTGCTTTTAATTGGTGAGGTGGATGAGAAATAGGGTTTTTAAAGATTCTTGTAGCTTTTTTGTTCTCTCCAAGGCTCAAAACATGACTGAGGCGGGGAAGTCAAATCACAGATGGCACTTTTCAGCTTCATTTCGGGAAGTGTGAACTAGACAGGCCCTTGGTCTGATCCAGTACAGCTGTTCTTATATCTTTACACCGAGGATGGGACTCATGAGACCCCCTCCAAATGTTGCCAAACTACAACTCCCAGTATTCTCACCACTGGCTGTGTTGTGGTTGGGGCTGCTGGGAGTTCCAGTATAATCCCCTCTGGTGGTGCTGGTGGAACCCACACAAAGATCCCTTTTCACTCTTGCTTAGTGCATGAGTTATCCACTCCAGAAGGAACCCTATGAATGCATTTTCCACAGCCGGGGGGAAAAAGCTAACTTCTTTGGACTACAATTTCCAGAACTCCTCAAACTGCACAGCCACTAGAAATGGCAATTCAGAAAGTTGTAGGCCAAATAATTAACTTTTCCAAGCTCAGCCATTTTCACATATTCTTTCCTTTTAATATGCACCATTCTTTCTAGAGAAATCTTACATATGTTCATTGTTGGGTGCCTTCAAGTCATTTCCGACTTACAGCAACCCTGAGGCAACTTTATCACAAGGTTTTGTGGGGCTGAGAGATGGAGGGAAAACCCCTTCTTTCCTCCTGAGTTCATTTGGTGGGTGTATCCACACACATAACTGCAGCACTCTGACCCCACCTTAACTACCATGGTGCCATCCTAGGGAATTCTGGGATTTTTATTTTCATGTGAAATGTTCAATTCTCTGCTGTAATTCAAGGGAGTTCACTAAAAAATACTCTCATGAAACTGCAAATCCAAAAACTCCTCAGCATGGAACCCTGGAAGTTAAAAGAGGCATCAAACTGCCCTAATTGTGGTGTGTGGAAGTAGCCATTGTTCCCTTTCTGGAACTATATCGAGAACTGGAATTAGGAAGGGAGAACTTAAATTATTGTTTGCAAATAATTTCATACTTCTGTATTTTTGCTCCCAAGGAGATAAGGACTCATTATATGCCTTTTTTCTGCCCCATTTATCAAAACAAGATGGCAGATGGTGCTCTGGAGACTAGAACACGAACCAACAGATTCAAGTTACACGGAAAGAGACTCCACCTGGAAAATGGGAAGAACTTCTTGACCAAGAGACATTCAGCTGTGGAACGGGCTGCCTCAGAGCCTCCATCTTTGGGGGGGTGTCTCTAGATGTTGGGTGGCTACCTTACAAGAGTGTTTTAGCTGTTTATCCGTGTAGGATCCTGTAGTTCTCCAACTCAGCTGGCTTTAGGTATCACGCACCCTGACTTAGGCGGGTGGAGAGGGTGCCGTTTGCCGCTCTGCTTCAGGCAACGAAACGTCTTGGGCGCGCACCGCCGGGCTGGCGATGTGGCAAGGAGGTGGACGGAATCCTCGCCTCTCCTATTAATCTACAAGTTTCTCTTTCTCTATCACTCTTCTTAAAATACCCTCCCACTTCATTCTCACTGACTTTTTTTAGACTGCAAATCCATTGCTCAGGGATTTCTTTTTCTGGCAGTTCTGCAAAACGCCAAGGGCGCCCCGCGCCCCGCAAGCCACCACCTTCTCCGAGGGGTCTGGCCCGGGGGCGGAAGGGGCGGCCGCCGTACCCAGTGCTGGCCGCTGCCGGACGGGAGGCCGCTTGGGACCCCCCATCCCCAAGAATACAGGAAAAGCGCCAGGGGAAGCTCCCTGATGGAAGAAGCACGGGGTGAAGTGTGTCAACGACATTACCCCAACAATTCAAAATGGTGGCGGGGGCCGAAATGTGAACGAAAGACTCCACGAGTGCTTCCAAGCCCTGGGTTCTCCCTCCGTCTCTGTCTGCAAGCCCCTTCCCCTGGCCGCCCCCACACCTCCCCTGTCTCCAGATTCCACTCATCCACCACCAAGGGGACGACAGACGCCATCCGTCTCCTTTCCACCCGCCCGCACCTTACACCTCCCCACCTGCCTGTAAACCCACTCATCTCCCTCTGCTCGTCTGCAACCCCGCCCAGCCCCCCTTCACCTGCCTGTACCTGGCGCCCCCCCCACCCGGCACCAAATGCCACTCGTCTCCCTTCCGCCCACCTGCGTCCGCCCGCCTGCCCGTTTGCCGGCCGGCCCCTCTTTCTCCGTCCGCAAACACCGTCCGTCTCCCTGCCACCTACCTATAACATCTCCCCGCCCGCCTGCAAACCTCAGCTGCCTCTCCCCTCCCGCCTCTGGCCCCCCATTTCTGCTCCACCTCCCTGCAAACTGCCCCCGCCTCTGCCCCCATCCTCACACCCTTCCATCTTCCCCCCACACCCGTCCTCACCTGTTGGCAACTCCCTCCCCCACCTCCCCCCAGGTCGAAGGGAGCCTCCTACAGCTCTCTCCGATTTCACAGAAACGTCCGGGCTCTCCATTTACAATAAAACGAAACCGCCTTCTTGCCTCAGGGCCAAACCCACAGCAAAAAGGGAAGGGCTCTGTTCGGGGGGGGGGCTTCTCGTAAGAACCACGGTCTCCGCCGTGACCTCGGCTTCCTGTCTCAGCCCAGGCCCCCCCCCCCGTGCTACGACTTCCTTCCAGGAGCATGAGAGAGCGGGGTCCCCCGAGAGGCACAAGAGCTGCCAACGCCTCACAACGCACACCCGCGGACATCCTCTTTTTCCCCGGGAAATCCCTGCCCGGATGGCGAATGAACCTGGCAGAAGGCCGGGAGATTTCCTCTCCCCAAACCGTACCCCGGTTTGCAATTTGGCCTCGGAGGCGGTATGGGAAAAGTGGTGGGGTGAGAAGGAAACTTGCGGAGTCCTGCCCCCGCCCCACAGCTCCGCAACGGGACCACGGTTCGCCACCTCCCCTTGCCCCCTTCCAGTAAAGGGGGCAGAGCTGCCAAGAGTGACGCAGGCGCTGGGGGGCGGGGTGGGGGGACGTCAGCGGGCCCGGAGGGGCGGGCAGGGACCGTGCGTGCGCGCGTTCCTGCGTGCAAAGGGAGGGCTGTTTGGTTCCCGTGCGGACAGGGGATTCCCCGCCACGGCTCGATTTGGCTCAGGTTTTAAAAACTGCCAGGAACCGTTCCCAAGGCAACAGGAGAGAAGCCGAAAGGACTTCGCTTCCAAATCTCCCACCCGAACGCTCCCGGAGAGGAAGCTGGGAGAGAGAAAGAGAACGAAAGGGAATAACTTCTAGCCACTCCAGCAGGCTGGCTCTGCCGGACATTGTCCCCCGCCACTGCCCGCGCGAGCTGGAGAGAAATGGATACACACATCACGCATACGCACAGAGAGAAAAAGGTTGCCGAAATTAGGTTACGGGCTGCCCAAATCCATGGTTTTGTCCACCATACATAAACATGCCTACAATATCAATAATAAGGATACAAGTAAGAAGGTTTTCTTTTTAAGGACATGCTTTTGAATTATTTTCAGTCCTATTGATACTTTAATTATCTTTTAGGTTTTGTACCTGCCTAACCATATGAGCTTTTATCTGCACCTGTTTTTTTTTTTTTGGTAAGGCTAGGGAAAAGGCAGTATATTATGCTAATAGAAAAAAAATCTATGATGTTATTACGATGACTGGGGGAAAAAACCAAAGGGCCCACAATTAGGTTCTTTTTCTTTTCTTTAATGACGATGAAGAAAAAGGAGAAGAAAAATTTTCCAGGAATAGCACAAGCTGGCCTTGGAAACAGCAGAATACCTTCCCTGAGTTGCCAGCAGAAGTTGCTGGACTGCAAATCCCATCAGCCCCCAGTTGGCACAGCCAATGGCCAGAGATGATGGCAGCTGCAGTCCAACAGGACCAGTGGTTAGAGAACTGGAGATCAAGGTTCCAGTCCTCATTAAGTCAAGAAACCTGCCTCGGTGGCCATGGCGCAGTCTCTCACCTTCAGGCCGGCCTACCCCACAGGGTTGTTGTGAAGATAAAGTAGGGAAGGAGAAACCCACAGGCACCACCTTGAACTCATTGGAGGAGAGTCAAGATATTAAAAGAACTAATTAGACAAATTGGCAAGGTAGTCTGAATTAACAACCCTATTCAAGAGCAGAGGCTGGAAAAACTGCTTCTTCGAACTACAGCTCCAAGATTCCTCCACCACGCTGGCTGGTGGATTATGGGAGTTGTCATCCAAAACAAGGGAACATTTCCAAGCTCTCTTCTGCCTCAGGGAAACCAGTCAGGCCTGCTCCACTGGTTTCTCAACATTTCGCCCTCCAGACTTGGTTTGCTGAGGCTGTCAACCTCAAAAGTCCCTACAACAAGTGCTGGAACTACTCCTGAGCAAGCGGTTTGCATCTTGTGACCTAAAACCTGTAATTCCCCAACCATGAGAGATCAAGAAAAAGCAGGAAGTAGTTCTTCAAAAGGCCAAGAGAACAAGCCTTTGGGTAATGGGGAGGCATGTAATAAAGCCTTCTAAAACTGCATGGGTTTTTTTTTCCCCTTTCAAGCCTATTCACAATTTGGGACTAATTCTGTACAAAATTCGCGTAAGTTTGATTTGTGCAGAAAACAACATTTCTGGCAAGAAACACGATTTTCTTTGCAGAAAAAAGGCTTTTTTCTGTACAAAACATCAAAGTTGAGAATTTTGCTCAGAATTAAGCCTGAAGTGCAAAAATTCTTGCCACTCTTGAATTCTTCTCATCAAGGTTTCTTTCCGACAATTTTTTTTGAAATGAAGACCCAGTTGGGAGGAGCAATTAATTGTTGTCTCCTTAAGGATGGCCTCTCCATGGATTAATTCAACCTGGCAACCCCAGAGATCTCTCTTCGCCTCCCTCCGTTACGCTACCGCAGCAAAATATTCCCCCTTACGTGTCTCCATCTTCGTCCTGCTTGGTTGCCGTTGCGATGTCCAGGGCCAACTGGGCCTCCACAGAGCAGAGCAAGGAGTAGGGTGTGGGGACCCCCAGCAAAGGGTGGCCAGGGGTCACTGGGTGCAAAATGGGAGGCAGCTCGGGGCTCAGGAAGGGTCCGGCCAAACCTGCGGGATGGAGAGAGAAGGGAGAGACTGTGAAGCCCGGCGTCTGAGAGGCCCTCAACCATTTTTATAGCACTTACACAACTTGTATTAATTTATTTCTATTTGTTTTATTCCTATCCTGCCTTTCTCAGACCATGCAACACCCAGCAGCTGACAAAAATTGCTAAAACAAGAGAAGGCCAAAGAACTGACAGTGAGAAAAAGTGAGAACAACGCACCATATCAAAACACCCTAGAATTTTTAAAAATGTAGGATTGTTTTAAAGTAATAACAATTTATTATAGTATCAAATAACAACAATGTAGCATACAAAAACCAGTAAAACACCTCCAACCATCCTGCTTTGGCTGGCAGAGTCCTGATTAATCCTCTGCCATTCAACTTTCAGCAACTTTCAGCTGTTTTTATGATGTCTGAGGCCATTTCCGCACTAGACTGTTATAGCGCTATTATTCCACTTTCAACCTCCTATGGAATCCTGGGGTTTGCAGTTTAGGGAGGGGCCTTTGAGGCAAACCCCAGGATTCCATAGGAGGTTGAAAGTGGAATAATAGCGCTATAGCAGTCTAGTGCAGAAATGGCCTAAGCTTCTCTTCCCTCTTCCTACCTCCCACTCCTTCCTTCCGTCTCACTTCAGTTGCATCAGACCAAGTTCGAAGTGCAAAGGGCACTTGTGCTCCATTAACTCAGGGGCAAGGAGAGAAAGAGCGAGGGAAGAACCTTTCCAGATTCACTTCCCTGTCAGCTCAGGCAAAAGCAAAAGCAGTCTCTCCTGGCTTGTGCGCTCCTCTTCATTCGTATCTTTTGCCACCTTGCGTAGTTGCAAGTGCCCAGGTTTTCACCTATACAGTGGACGAAATGTGCCCTGCGGTCCAGGGTTCGATTCCCTGCTCAGCCACAGAAACCCACTGGGAGACTGGGCTCATCACACACTCTCAGCCCCCAGAAAACCCCTTCCACCTTAAGTCAGAAATGACTTGGAATCACACAACTCAGGTGCTGGAGGCTCTATTTCAGAGGAAGGGCCAGGCAAAACCACCTCTGAGAATTCCTTGCCTAAGAAAACCCAAGGAAAAATGTGTGGGTTTTCCGTAAACGCCTGAAGGCACACCCACACGGAAGGTCCTAAGACGCTGGCAAGAGAAACTTGACAAAAGGCGTTTGTTTTTTTCCAATCCCTAAAGGCACTAGATCCCATCCGACCCAGGAAGCCAAGCAAGGTTAGGCCTGCTTGGTACTTGGACGGGAGACCGCCAAGTTATTCCAGGTTCTGTAAACTCTATTCCAGAGGAAAGAACTGGGAAACCACCTCTGAGGATTCCTTGCCTAAGAAAACCCTATGACGTTGCCATACATCAGCAGGTGACTTGAAAGCACACAAGCAAACACACACACAACTCAGTTCATCCCCAGGTAGCCTGCCATGGGGGTACTGGGAGTTGTAGTTGAACACAGAGAGGCAATGAAAGGTTGGGCCAACAGATGATTATTTCCACCAAGGTGAGGAGCAATTGCAGGAAAGGGAAATGGCTGTAAATTCTGTTTGCCCCTAAAGGAGGGGTAGGAATGGTGTTCCCCCCATCTTTTTGGACCGCAGCTCCTAGCATTCCTCCTGCTGGGATTTGCAGTCCAACCACATCCAGGGGAGCATCAGTTACGAAGTTGCTTGTAAGGATTTGTTTTACTCTATGTAAAGTGCTTTGTCTGCCCTGAAGTCACCAGGTCAGATTCAGACACAACCAGATTTCTCACAGTCCATGGGTGGCCTTCCAGGTGAGGCAACTCCCATCATCCGTTGCCACAGGGCATGCTGGCAAGGGGTCTGCTTGGACTTGCAGTCCAACCACACCTTTCCAGTCAGAACCTAATCTGTGGTGGACATCTGTGGACCACCAAATATAGGCAAACTGTAACTGCCATCACCCCTCACTGTAAGCTTAGTTATACATGGGGCTGCTGGGCACTGCAGTCCAATCACACTTCTCAAGTCAAGACGCACTCCACAGAGTGAAAGACTGAGATGTTTATGGTCAACCAGATGTGGCTGGACTGCAGCTCCCACCATCCCTTGCCACAGGCTAGTCTGGCAAAGGACTGCTGGGAATTGCAATCTAGCCAGCCCTCTCCTGTCAGGACCCAATCCGTAGTCTAGGGGTGGCTCTGACTTGATCGCAGGGCCTTTCATCCTTAAAGCACAGGCAAGGCTGATGCAGAGGCTGCTAGGACTTGCAGTCTGACCATTCTTTCCCAGCGAGGTCCCAATCCATGTATACAGGAGATCCAGTGGTACTGCAACTCCTATTAACCCCCCCCCACCGGCTATACTGGCCAGGAGCAGCTGGGAGCTGCAGTCCAGGGGAAGGGGAAGGGAACTGCCACATGGGGGGGGGGGGAGTGTCCATTCACATATGCAATTGCAGCGTTATTATCCCACTTGAACTGCCACGGTTGTGTCCTGCCCAATGCCGGGATTTACAGTTCAGGCGAGGAAGTCCCTTTAATCAGCCAGGGAGCTCTAGCGCCTCACTAAACTGCAGACTCCAGCATTCCCGAGGGCGAAGCCCTTGCCATCAAAGCGCGATCGTAGCGCTTCAGCCGTGCAGTGTGAACGGGCCCGAAGGGCGCCGGGGGCCGGACCCGGGAGGGGGAGGCGGACGCGTCCTTACCTGGGTAATAGGCGGCGGGCGGCAGGCGCGGGTAGCCGTGGGGCAGGTGGGGCGGGCCGTGGCCGTTGGCGTGGCTCCAGGGGCCGCTCTCGGGGCCGGGCCCGCCCTCGGCCTTAGGCACCTTCCCGGCCGGGGGCCCCTTGGCCTCCCCCTCGGCCTCCTCCATGGCGTAGCGGCGCTTCCGGAGGGGCAGGCAGGTCTGCGCCGCCGCCTTCTTCTCCCCCTCCGGCCCGGCCGGCGGGGAAGCCCGGCCCCGGCGGACCCCCGGCGGAGCCCCCGCCGCGCTCCTGGGCGCCTCTCCCGCCGGCTCCCCGGCAGCCGCAGGAGCCTCGTCGCGCCCGCGGGCCCCCGCCGCCTCGGGCGACCGCCTCTCGGGGGCGGCAGACGCCTCTCCTTCCGAGGATACCCATCGGGAGCCCTCGGCGCCCTTCCGGCAAGTCCGCAAATCCACCGGCAGCTCCCCGGCCATGTGGCTGGCCCGCGGCGTCCCGGTCTCCCGCCGGCCGCGCTCCGCCCGGGGACCACCCCCGACGAGACTGCCTCCGCTGCCCTCCGCGCCGGCGCCCGACTGGACCGGCGCCCCACGAATCAGGAGGGGGCGACAGTCACCCTCGGCCCCCCATCGTCGGCCGGTCCCGAGCGTCTTCCTCCTCTCTTCCGCGGCTCTCCGAAGCCCCCGCTGCTGGGAACCGGTGGCGGCTGCCTTCCAGGCGCGGGCGGCGGGACCGAAGAGGCTCTGCCCCGCGGAGCGCCCCGCCACGAACTCGCCGCCTCGCCCGCGGCCGCACCTGAGCGCCGGGCTCACGGGGCGGGGACGACGGCGCGGGGGCGGGGGCGCGGGCGGGGGCGGGCGGGCATCCTCGGCGAGGGCGCCCGGCGACGCGGGCCGGGCGGCGGCGGCACAGCCGAAGGAGGGGCGGTGACAGGGGCGCCCCCCAGCCACCGGCGCCCCGCCGCGCCCCGCGCCCCCTTCCCGCCTTCCTCCCGGCCGGTCCCCTCGCGCCCGGATTCCTAGGCAGGGAGTTCCGCAGCCCAGCTCCGCCCGCGCGCCGCCCCCCCTCGGCGCCAGCTCATCCTCTGCCGGTCCCTTTCATTCCGTCCACGGGGGGGAAAGCAACATCGGGTGCGAAAGGCAGCCTCCTCGCCGCCCGCCCCTGAGCCCCACGCAGGTCCCGAGTGGGCGGCCCACGGGCGAGGCAGCGGCGTCCGCGCCCTCGGCCCTCCCTCCTTCTCCCCCCCCCCGCCCCGGGCCCAGGAAGGAAGGAAGGAAGGACCCGGGACTTCCCCGCCTGCTCAGCTGAAGCCCAGGAACTTTCACAGCCGCCTCTTACCGCCTTCCCCTCCCCTCCCCTCCCCTCCCCCGAGGCAGATCCGCCTCCGGCCCCTCCCGCTCGGCCGGCCGGCCGCTCCCCGCCCCGAGCCTCCCGGCAGCCTCCGCCCCGCCGCCCGGGGAGTCCCGGCTCGGCCGCCCCGCCGGCGCAGTGCCAGCCGTGCCAGCTGCGCCCTGCCAGGCGCCTCGCCAGGCGCGCCTCCCGACCGCCCCCCCCGCCGCCGCCGCCGCCGCCGTTTTCCCGGACTCTTCCATCCCCCCCCAGCCGGGAACGCCCCAGAGGGTGGAGGAGGAGGAAGAACGGGAACGGACGGCCCCTCCCCGGCCGAGGAGGAGAGGGGGCGCTTAACTCTTTCCTTGGGATCGCGCGCAGGGAGAACAGAAGGGGCGAGAGGAGGAGGAGGAGGAGGACGCCGGGGGGGGGGGCGTGCGTGGCCAGGCCGCCTCGTCCGTCTGCCCCTCCGCTCCGAAGGGGAGGGCCAGGGCCGGCTACACCGGTTGAAATTCTGCCTGCCGCTAAACGGGGAAAGAGCCCAGAGCCCCGCGAAGCCCGAAAGTTTCTGTCCAACGAGACCCTGGGTCGGGGGGGGCTTAGATCGCGGAGGGGATCCGGTGGCCTGCCAGATAGAGTCGGCTCGCAACTCCCAGCAGCCCCATGGGGTAAGAACGCTGGGCGTCGTCGTCCGACAATCTGGGCAACCGGGGCTCCCCACCTCTGCCGTAGACCTCCCGTGCGGGCGAGGGAACGAAGGGGCCCGCTTTTGTTTGGGAGAAACAATACCCCCGTGCCTTTAAGCGGAAGGCACCAGTCCGGAGACGCGCTCCCTTTGGTGCCATCCGCAAGCCGGGACGAACTTTACCGGTTAGGTTTCTGCCTGGCAGTCGAGCTGCCGAAAAATGCAGAGCAGCGGCGAAGCCCAAGAAAGGGGGAAAGCCGGCAAGCCGGGCCTCCTCCCGTCCCCGGCCGGCAGCAGAACCGAGTCACCGGGCGGCGGTGGGGGGGCCACGGCAGGAAGGACGAGCCCGGGAGCGGGGAGAAGGACGGCGGCCCGGAGCGGGGCTTCCCCGCGAGGGGCGAGGGCGCTCCGGGCGGCCGGGCAGAGGGAGGGGCGCGCCGGTGACGTGGAGGCCTCGGCCGGGCGGCGGGGCGAGGAGGGAGGAAGAGCGGGATTCCCCCAGAACTCGCCCGGAGGGCGAGCGAGGTCGCCCACGGGTCTGCCGGGGCGCCCCCTGCTGGCCGGGAGAGGACGCGGCAGCGGGTCGGAAGCCGCGGGACGGAACGAGGGGCGGGAGGCCGTGGCCGGGGGCGACCCCCGCGGGTCCAAAAAGTGAAAATAAATGGAATTTAGTGACTCACCGGGTGACCTTGGGTGCATCACACTCTCGGCCCCAGAAAGCCCTGTGATGGTTTTGCCTCAGGGTTGCCCTAAGCTGGAAATGACTTGAAGGATCACAAGAGCGACGGTGCTGGTTCCCCCTTTTCTTTCCTTTTTTTTTCTATTTCTGAAAGCTCAACCGACTTTTTAAGTTCCTGCAGTCGTAGAAATTTGGAGACTGGAGGGAAATCTTAAAGGAGGGGGAAATAATTCTTATGTGGGAGGGGCCCCCTCTTAGCTACCCTGCTAGGCCTGTGTTTTATTTAGGTAGATAGGTAGATAGATTGAATAGGATTCCTACATGTGAAACAGGAAGAGGAATTCAGGGGTGAAAATTGCACACCCCTCTCGAGGGTAGGCTGCATCGCCCAGCATTCCTCACCCCCAGTTCTCCAGTCTGGGACTGCTGGGAGTTGCAGTCCACAAACTACTGGATGGAGCTCATTAAACAAGAAGTTGGAGTGCATCTTTTCTCAGAATTGCTTGAGTTGTGGGTTCCTGCGTAGCCGAATGGGGCTTGGCCTAGGCGGCCCAGTGATTCTAACCGGACTTGGAGTGATTATTCCTACTGGGGAAAGAGCTTTCAATAGGATACTGTATTTTCTACTGTTGCAGTTCTTGTTTTTTAAAAAATATGTTACTAAATTGCTTTTAATTCTGCTGACAGTTTAATTGTATTTTAACTTTTGCGTGTTTGCATGATGTGGACTTTTATTTGTAACAGTTTTAACTCAGCTAGCTACTTTGAGTCCCAGGGCTGGGGAAAAGGTGGAATATAAATACCTAAAATTAGCAACAACCACAACATGTGATGTGTTACTTCCAGGCAGTGGTGCTGGGCAGAGGGCAGTTTCACTGCTCCGTATTTTAGTCTGAACTCCAGAGGAACTATCTGACGTGCAAAACCCTGCCCCTGTTTATCTCTCCAAACAGGTTCCACCACACCCTTGGATGGCTCTGTTACAGTTCCGGGTGAAGTTCACGGTGGACTGACGACCTGCGACTGTGCTTGTCATTTACCTCAGGCGGGCAAATATTGTGGGTCAGCCCCACCCTGCCAGGCAGGCAGGCAGGCAGGCAGGCAGGACTGCGTGTGAAATCAAAGCTGCCTGTCTCCCTGGGAACAAGGATATGACTCAGCAATCAAGCGACCGGGCTGATATTTCTCATTTTGGGGCCGTTTCCAGTCCACCGGGTCATTTGCAAATAATTCAGTGCGTGTATGTGTGTGCGTGTCTGAATCAGGGCTTGGGAAAAGTTACTCTTCCTCTTCCCCACCAGAGGCTTAACTTACTGCCTGGGAACCTGCGGCAAAGGCGGGCTCCTGGAGACTTGCTACAGCCCTTGTCGGATGGACGCCTGGAGACGGTACTTCAGTTGCCACCTTGGTCTTTTTACTAGTCCTGCTCCTATGTCTTTAAAAAGTGGAGAAAGCATTGGCTGTGAGGGAGATAAAGCAGTAAGGAAAGCTTTACCTGCCAAGCTGCTGTTAAGGGCATAGGAGCATGGCCAGGAAAAAAAGGTGGCAACCAACGTACACATTTCTGGGAGTTCATCTGGCAACCCGCGTCCAAATCTCTGGCTCTCAGTCTAGCAGGCAGCCATACAAATCCACTTTTCTCCCCCCCCAACCAACATCCCTTAGTGTCCAGGGATCTGGGTTCAAGACATAACAATGATGACCCTGGATGCATTTGCTTCCATCTTGGCTGTGAGAGGCCAGGTCGTGGGCCCCTTTGGTAGAGTCCCAAGGGCTAAAACACTTTGAGCCAAATAATAAGTATACACCTCCCAGCATCCCCAGACAGCATCATTGCTGCTTTTTAAAGAAGGAGGGGTGGAAAAGCAATATTGTCTACAGCTTATTTATAACGCATATATTTATTTTTTCAAAAACCCAGTGTGGGTTGGTCACACGCGAACTCCTGGCCTGTTCGGCCTCAGTTGCAGAGTTCCTATGGAGACCTTGGCCATTTCTGCAGTAGACAGTTAATAATGCTATTGTTCCACTTGCAACATCCTATGGAATCCTGGGGTTTGCAGTTTCAAGAGGGGTGCCTGGCCCCTCCCGAAACTGCAAACCCCGGGATTCCATAGCATCCGTTGCAAGTGGAATAATAGCGCTATAACTGTCTACTGCAGATATGGCCCTTGTTGTGGGTTATGAATCGGCATTGGTGCTTTGGCACCGTGGGTGAGTCAGGAGTTGGGATCTCTTTCACACAATGGGCAGGGAGGGCCGAGCGAGGGCATGAGTCACCAATCGGTTATCCAGACAGACTGACCCATCAAAGGAACCAGGAACTGAATCCCAAAAGTCCTCGTCTCATGTGAGATGCCCCTTGTAGAGTCTCACTTAATTTCTGGCCTGTCTTTAAAAGCAGTTTGATATAAAGCAGAATGCATACTCCCTAACAAGGAAGTCAAGCAATGGGAAAACTGTTTGCCTGCTCTATTTATTTGTGTCAGGTTGTCATTAAGGGTATGGGAGCAGGGAAGTAGGGGGTGAAAAGGGGTGTCCATATTAGGAATCTCCACCTGGCTGTCTGGCAATCCTTGTATAGATCTCTGGGTCTTAAACTGCAAATTTCTGGATTTGGCAAGGGGGTCCTTCCAGGGAGGAACATGCCCGGGGGCATCTCTGGTTGCCACGGTATGTACAGCCTCCAGCCGGGCCCCTGAGTGTCTTTCAGAAGAGTTGGCGTGAAAATGGAATATTCTCTGCTGATCCATTAGACCGGGTCTAATGGCTTCAGGTTACAGGAGGGTAAATTCCAATTGAATATTAGAAGGAATTTCTTGAGAGTAAAGTGGTTTGGCAGTGGAACCAGGGGTCTGGAGAAGCGGAGGGGTTTCTCCCTCTGGATGGCTTCAGGAAGAGGCTGGATGGCTTCCTGCTGGGGATGCTCTACCTGGAGTTCTTGCTTTGAGAAGGGGGTTAGACCTGACCGTTCATAGAGCCCATTCCAATGCTGGGATTATTTGGGGGCGGGTCTCAGCACCTCCCAGGCTGACCTGTGGGGGAACTCAAGCACTCCTCCACCCCATTCTGGGGTCCATGATGAGCTTGTTCTGTGACTGAGGACACTCTCTGAAGGTGGGCTTCAGAGTCAGTTTTAGGGGAACAACAGAGTCCAGAGTTGTGGTTAGTGGCCATGCCAGCTAGAGGATTCTGGGAGCTGTAGTCCCCACCACCAAGGTACCTCCCCTAGAAGCTCAGCAAGAGGAATTCTCTCCCCTACAAGCCCAATGAGAGCTGGCAGTAAGGAAATGTGAGCAGTTCCTGCAATGCCCCCCCTCCCCGCCCACAACCAAGATCAAAGCAGAGATTTCCCAGACATTAGAAGTCTGGAAAGTCCCATTCCACAGTCCTCCGCCTTCTGCCAGGAAGGGATTGGTGGAGGAGATCCTGCCCAATTCTCTCTTTAAAAGGAAAGGATCCACAGGGATTCGTTCTGGGGTAGAACTGAGGATAGGGTTGCCAACTGACCAGTAAAAACGGAACTGGGCTGCTCCTGTGCCTTTAATAGCAGCCTGCAGACAAAAAAAGAGAGCAAGGAAAGCTTTTCATCTCCAGAGCAAAGCATTTCCCCTTTCTGTGTCTAAAAGGGAAGCTATACTGGCAAAACCACCTCTGAGGATTCCTGGCCTAAGAAACCCCTTCGAAAAATTCACGGGGTTAAAGTATTGTTAAAGTTAAAGCACGGCCAGGGCGAACGCTGGAGAGGGCTCCTGTCCTTCTCATGGTTGCACGGAAGAGGGAATTTCAGCAGGTGTGGCTGGTTACCTGGCTGCCCTATAAGCAGCGCCTGCTGAAAATTTCTCTCCGACACAACCAGCTCTCAGCCCTACATAGGAGTCTCTTGCTGCAGCAGTGCCACTGGTTACCATTGTCTGTTTATGGTCAGAAGTCAAAGTTCTGCTTTTGACCCATAAAACTCTTTATGGCTGAGGCCCGGTGGTGCCGTCTAGCTGGTTTGTACCAGTCTGCTGGAAGTGGTTGTTAAGACTGGTGAAAAATGTGGAGGCGAGGGTGGAGAGGCAAAGGGGGTCAGCGGAAGGGAAGGATGGAAGCCATGGGAGGCAGGGGGACAGCTGGGGGTGGGGGTTGCTTGTTAAATATCTTGAGTGACCCCGTTGCTCAGGCCCAAGGCTGAGAGACTGTGACTTTCCACCAGATCCCAGCCAGCTGCTTCTCTTAGTCCTATGATCTCTCTGGGCACTTTTAGTGTGGACACAAAACAGGGCCTTCTCAGTGGCTGCCCCCATAACTAGGACTCTGGGAAACCAGCGTTCAGATCCCCACTCAGCCGTGGAAACCGGCTTGGTGACCTTGGGCAGGTCCCACTCTCTCAGCCTCTGAAGACATCTGGCCATGCAAATACAAGAATAGGGTCGATGGAATTTGGGGTCCAATTTAAATGGAAAGGCAGCAGATGTAGTGGTTTGAGCACTGAATAGGACTTGGAGAGAGCCAGGTTCCAGTCCCTGCTAAGCCATGGAAACCCATGGGGTGAACGTGAGCAAGTCTCACTCTCTCAGCCTCAGAGGAAGGCAAAGGCAAACCCCCTTTGAATTAATCTTGTAGAGAGAACTTCATGATGGGTTCGTCTTAGATGTGCTGTAAATCAGAGGCAACCTGAAGGCACGCAATAACAACAAAGCAAAGGTTACTAGATAGTGTGAGACTCCCTGAGAGGCAGTGTGGTATAGTGGTTTGAGCATCAGACTATGACCAGGGTTTGATCCCCCACTTGTCCAAGGAAACCCAGTGGGTGACCTGGGGTGTGTCACACACTCTCAGCCCCAGAAAACTGTGTGATAGCTTTGCCTTGGAGTTGCCATAAGTTGGAAATGACTTGAAGGCACACGAACACAACGAAGGGGCAAACCTGCTTGTAACTAAGTTAGAAATAGCTCAGATGACACCTGCTGGCCGACTGGAGCCATGACCGTGGAATTTGACAAGTTTATGATTTTGAATCTTCTGACCCTCCCCCTGGTGTTGTTGGATTGCAACGCCCAGCAGCCCCATAGCCAACACAGCACATTGCCCATTGTGAAGGATACTGGGAGATCCAACCCAGCAACAGCAAGGGGGAAAGCATAATTCCTGGTCCTTCTTTGTATCTCTCACACAGCAAACATGGCTCTCCAAGTTCTATGAGAGAGCGTGGTATAATAGAGTGTTCAACCAGTACTTGGGAATGCTGGGTAATGAGTTGGCAGTGCCCCAAACTCTTGCAATCTACAACTGGTCACAGATGAGGAGGTGGGGAGTGGAAATCAAAAATCCATGGCCTAAATCAACATCCCTCCAGAAGTTGCTGGACTGCAAGTTCCATCATTCCTCACCTTCAGCTATATGCTGGGCAGGGGCTGCTGGGAGTTGCTGTCCAAGGAGATTTGGATTGCTGTGGGACTCCCACAGCTGTGCAAATATTTCAATTGTGTGACTGTTGACGTCTCAAATCTCACTGCAGCCTCAGGGATGCCGAAGGACTTTCCTTTGGAAGAGGTCGATCGGGTGTGTCTTCAGGTGGACGGCTGCGTCTTTCTTTCCTCCATGCTGGGAAAGTTTTTCTGTCTCGAGAACAGACCGTTCCTTTCTCCTTCCCTCTCTCTTGCCCAACCCTTCGTTCCCTTCCTCTCCTGCCCCTCTTTCCTCACCGGCGTGTTGGGCAACGTCCCCCCGGCCTGGGGAAATCCATCCTCTGCACCGTATATAAGACCCTGGCAGGGGAGTTTTTGGACTGAGACAAGTCAGATGAACCAGGCAATGGTGTGGAAAGGACTTGTCATCGTGGCAGGTGAGATGGGAGGAGGTGGAAGCTGGCAGAAGGGGCCGGGGCTCTGGCAGCCACAGCCCTACCGTTAGGCATGGTGAAGCACCTGCCTCAGGTGGCACAGGCTGGGGAGGTGGCAAATGACCAGGGGGTGCCAGGAGGACAGAGGAGCATGGGCCACAAGGCCTGCACTGTGACCCCCCCTGCAAACCAGCATTGTGCTGGGGGACCCTAAGTGCCAGCCAGTTTGAGGAGGAGAGGGGTCACTGTATCTTTTGCATCAGGCAGCAAAAGGGGTTGGGTCATCCCTAGGATCGAGTGCTTTCAGCATTTTGTAAGTTATTTCCTCCACCCCACCCCAAAAAGGTTCTCCTCCTCCACATCCTGCACTCGCCACGTTTGTTGCAAACGCACCATCTTCAAGTCTATCCCAGAGCTTGGAAAGTTACTTTTAAAAAGGAACCCTTTCCTTCTACCCACTAATGGTGGTTGGGGCATGCTGTTGCTGTCCTACTTGAGAACACTGGCAAAGTAACTCAGAGTGTTATCCATCACACTGTTAGTTGCTTTTCCATTAATTTGTGTTACCTTGGGTGGAAGGGAGTTAGGACTGATAAGAGGATGGCATAAAAAATGTGGAAAATTCCTTTCAAAATGTCTCCAAAAGTTCCCTTTCAAAGTTAGGATGGAGCAAGCTTGTTTTCTGCTGTTCCAGAGCCTAGGACATGGAGCAATGGATTCAAGCTACAGGAAAAGAGATTCCACCTAAACATGGGGAAGTGCTTCCTGATGGGAAGAGCAGTTCAACAGTGGAATGTGCTGCTGTCTCAGTGGAGTGTGATGGAGTCTCCCTCTTTGGAGGTTTTGAAACAGAGGCTGGGTGGTTATTTGTTGGGAATGCTCCGATGGTGTCCTTCTGCGTGGCAGAATGGGGTTGGACTGGGTGGCTTTGGGGTCTCTTCCAACTCTGGGATTCTAGGTCTTCAGCCATTCTTCGTGACTTCCCTGGGCATTCCTTCTCTTGCAGCCTTGGCCGCGGCCACTTGCCCCCAGGCAGCTGAAGCCGTCCGCCTGGTCCCTGAGCCTGCGAACCCCCGCCTCGGCCAATCGGTCACCATTTCCGTGAGGGACGTACAGTACCCATACATCTGCTTTTGGTTCCGGGGCAATACATTTAACAAAGGCAGAATGATCTTCCAAGTTGAGAGTGGCCAGGTGGTGTCCAGGCAGGGAGGCTTCACTGGCCGGGAAAGTTTGGGAAACAACTGCGCCTTGGTCATCCAAAACTTGCAGCCCTCGGACAATGGGGAGTTCTACCTTGTTGTCCTGGATGGATATCCAGGTCAAAATCAAAAGTGGACAGATGCCTTGGTGCGCCTGCATGTCTCCAGTGAGTACCCAAGATGGAGGAGGGGGTGTGGCTCGAGGGGCAAGGTGTGTGTGTGTGTGGTAGCTCCCAGTTCAGTGGGGCACCAGCTAAGTCCACTCCAGAGTTTACTTCAGACTTTAAGGAGGTTCTGTTGGTCCCACTGCACACCCCAGAATAGGTCCAGCATCTTATAGGCCCCCCCTTAAACTTCAGACTAAACCTCTGCATGCATTCTCCACTCCACTGGTGTTGAAAGGGCCAGAAATATGTAAACTTTCGTCACCCCGATGTTTGAATTTTCCAGCTGCAATTACGAAAGGCAAGATTTCCCCTGAAAGTTTTTAAGTACAGTATGTGGTCTTCTCTTGATTTCTTGGAGGGGAAGCAGGCCTTGTGGATTAAATTTTGGTAAGTGAGGCAGTATAGTGCAGTGGTCAGAGTCCAGAAAGCCTGTGTTCAGTTCTAGACCTGCTGTGAGCTACAGTCTAAAAGCATCTCCAGTCCTGCCATAAACTCTTAATCTGTCTGCAGAGTGAAGAGCCTCACCTGGGGCGACCCAGAGTCCATTTCAGAGGAACAGAGGAGGTTGCAGTTTCGACACCAACACTGAAGGCAAAGCGTCACTCCAGTTCCACACATGCCCTTCCTTCCCTTTGCTTTCTTCTTCCTTGTCTCAAAATGAGTTTAAAAAAGGAAATACATGCCATAATTAAAATGTGCATCTTGAAAGCGGTTTGTTGTTGTTGCTGAAAATTCACGGTAGGACCTGGAAACATCTTCAGTCTGCGACACATGTTGCAGCACTGTATCTTTGCACAACGCTCTATTCCATTCGCCCTCGCTCCAGGTTTTCCATTCCTTATTCCAACAGTCTGTCAGCATTATGTGGCCAGAAAGCATACTCAGTCCTCATTAGGCTGTTTTGGAGTGTTTTCTCATCAATAATTTTCTGTACGTTTGCAATTTTTGATATTTAACGATTCTTCCATTCCTACCAATCTGGAGTGAGAACCAAGCAGCCTGACACAGACAAACACATGAAGCTTCTATGAAAAGACTGCACTCATCCTTCTTTGCAACTGTGCATTTCGCTCATCCAATCTGTTTGCACCTCTCTTTAAGGGGAAGAGTCCGACCTCACTAGTTGCTCCAATATCAGCCACTAGGTGGCGAGAGAGATCACAAAATATGGGGAAAGCCATAACTGGATCATTCCAGCTCTTAAAAGTGCCACCAACCCTGCAAGAAAGGCACCTGTGCATTTAACAGCATCCTGACAGGCAGCGATCCAACAGCGGAAGTTTTACTTAGCAGTTTTTGTGATGGAGAACTGCCGGATTTCTGGACAATTGTGCGCCTGCTAATGGCAGAGGAACATTGCCAGATATGGAGGATGGGAAATGAGTTTAATGAAAACTCCTAGCTCACAATGTGCATTCCAGAGTGTGGGTAAATTAACATTATATGGAGTATCAGAACTGGGGGAAGTTGCTCTGGTTGAACTTCTGCCCGTCACTGAGGACTTGGTACCAGATTAGATATTTCTAAATTATTTATTTACAAGCTACATGTTGATCCTGCCTTTCCTCCCATGAGCTTACATCCTCACAACAAAAATATCAATTAGAAAAGGGCAGAAAAAACCAGTAGAGCATCCTCTTAAGGAGAGCCCCGGTAGTCATGTCTTGCAGTGGCTTCTTTGGTGTGCTTTGCAAGGTCAGTCAGCTGGGCAGACTAATGCCAAAGTCAGGGGTTCAAATCCTGCAGCCCCCCAGAGGTTGCTGGGCCTCAGGCCCCCACATGTCTCACCAGGGAGATCGCCTTCCTCTCAGCTTTCTTAACTGTCCAGCTTTCACAACCATACATAGAAATTGGAAATGCATGGATGGCCCTCACTTTGGCATCTGATATATCTTTACACCTGATGATCCGATCTAGGTAGCCTTCCCAAGCAGTGACTTACAAGGAGTGACTTACGGCCTTTCCGCACTACATTGTTACAGTGCTATTATTCCACTTTCAACTTCCTGTGGAATTCTGGGGTTTATAGTTTGCTGAGGTCAAAAAGCTCTCTGGCTGAGAATTCTAAAAGCCCCTCCCTAAACCGTAAATCCCAGGATTCCATAGGATGTTGAAAGTGGAATCATTGTGCTATAAGAGTGTAGTGCGGAAAAGGCCTCAATCATAATTTGTGATTTACTGGATTAGCAGTTGTTTTTGGATTACTACTAGTTTGCAACAGGGGCAGGAACCAATGTTTAGTTTTGTACATAGTTCAGTACAAAGGTTTTTTGAAAAAAGCAATTGAACGTCATTTCTCGTAAGAGCACTTAGTTAAAAGCAGCTTACAACACATTTGAGACATATCTGATGAAAAGCATGGGGCATGCTGCTTCTAGCACTGTTCTGTCCTGTGACCAGAAGCCTGGTTAAATAAACGGGTTTTAACCTGCTTGCAGAAAGAGAGGAGGGAAGGGGCTAACCAGACCTCCTGTGGAAGGGAATGGCAGTGGGGAACGGGCAGTGCCTGTCCTGTTCTTGCCCGCTGGGACTTTCTGATATGATTTCGCAAGCCCACTTGCAGACGGAAAATTGGAGGGAGAGCTTGCAAACTGCTGGCAAAATAAGGCAGGAATCTGCCAGGAGATTTACCGTTAACAGGCTGCTCTCCCTATATTTCTCAGACAGTTGGAAAATTGTTTACTTTCTCTGCACAGACTGTGCTTCACTCCCCTTTACTCTTGCCAAATCCTTCATTCTGGTGGCCTTTTACTGTAATTTCTTGGCTAACGTTCTTTTTGCTGCCTGGGGAATCCCCCTTCTGCACCGTATGTAAGAGCTGCAGGGTGGCATGTGCCCCAGAGGCAGCACTGCGTGGGCACCATGGATCTCTTCTCAAGCGTCTTCCATTCCACGAGGCTGCAGATGAGGCTGGTCTTCCTAGTAGGTGAGATGGGAGCGACGGAGGGGGCGCTCGGAGGGGACAGCGGGCAGAAATTTTGTGCCGTTTTGCTCTCAGTCTGGCAGTCTTGCCAAAGGTGACCCACTGGAGACTGCAGCCATTTCCACACTAGCCTGTTATAGTGCTATTACTCCACTTTCAACCTCCCGTGGAATCTTGGGGTTTACAGTTTAGGGAGGGGCCTTTGAGGATGTTCCTTCCGTGGTCCAGAAGCCTTTGAGGCCCCTCCCTAAACTGCAAACCCCAAGATTCCACGGGAGGTTGAAAGCGGAATCACCGCGCTATAACAGGCTAGTGTGGAAATGACCCAAGAGGTGGATGCTGTTATTTTGCCTCTTCTTGTCCCATAACGGCAATCAGAACACAGTGGACTTTATATCACAACTGTGTTCACTCCACGGCTATCTCTCCTTATGAGTCTGCCCAGGGCCCTGAGATCCTTAAGAAAGGCCGGTATCTGAGTCCCAACACCTTCGCAGGCCTGACTGGTGGAGTCGTGGACGGGACCTTCTCAGTGGCTGCCCCAAGAACTGTTTTCCTATTACATAGCAATTTCTGCACTACGTAACTATTGCATTATGATTCCGCTTTAAGTGCCATGATTCTGTTCTATGGAATCATGGGATTTGCAATTTAAGGAAGGATATTTAGAATTCTCAGGCAGAGAGCTCCAGTACCTCCCAAGACTACAAACCCCAAGATTCCAGAGGAGGCATCTGTGGTAGTTAAAGTGGAATCATAGTGTGATAGTTATGTGGTGCAGAAAGGCCCTAAGAGCTGTTTGAAAGGAGAATAGATTGCCTTGGATGGTGTTGCATCTGTCATCTTTGAAGGTCTTTAAACAGAGGTTGGAAGGCCAGGCTTTAGCTGTGGATTTCTATATGACTCGGTGGCTCTTGGGGTCCCGTTCAGCTCTGAGATTCTCTCAGCTAACTGTTTTATGCCGGTCCTCTGTTTACAGCCCTAACCTTGGCCGGGTGCCTCCAGACAGCTGAAACCGCCCAGATTATCGTCATTCCCCCAAGTCCCCAGGTGGGGCAAACCGTCGCCCTCCGCGTGGTGGATGGACCCCCTCCCCTGAGCTGCTATTGGTACCGGGGGAGCAGTTTCAAAAGCAGCCAAAAGATCTTGCAAGTCGAGCTTGGAGGCACCTTCTCGCCTGGCAGAGCCCACAGCGGCCGTGAAAGCGCAGGGTGGGGCTGTTCCTTAATCATCCAGGGAGTGCAGCCGTCTGACTCCGGGGAGTACGGCGTGATCGCTATGGACCTACGTGGCGACCCCACCAGACTTGTAGGGCGGCTGCAAGTTTCCAGTAAGTACATGAGGATGCGGCGTGCCGGAGCCGGCGGGGGGGGATAAGAACTTCTTTGGGTCCAGATGTTAATGGCAGCATGCTGAAATTGGAACAGAATCTGGAGTGAACGAAAGCACAGCTCTGCACCAAAATTCTCTGAAGTCCGTGTACAGTTTTCTGCTTTTTTTAAAAAAAATGTGCAAAATTAGAGGAGAGGATGCATTAAAATCTGTGTGCTAGAAGATCAACCCCAGCACACCCTCTAACATTTCACAGGTGCCAAACCAGGACGTGTATGGCCAAGCACCATCAGAGCGTGGTCAAGATGGCAAAAGACATTAAGCAGAAGAAGACACAAGCTGGGAAAAGCTGCAGAAACTTGCTCTTGCCTGAGCTTGCTGGGAAGGGCCCGATTCCACATTTCCCCTCTCTCTTGATGAGTTAATTGAATGCAAATGATTTTTGCAATTTGAACCCAGTTTGTAGCAACTGAAATGAGATGAGGACAAAGCGGAGAGAGAAATCAGGACGTTATAGAAGTGACTGGCAACCCTGGCAACATTCTGTGGAATTCTGGGGTTTGTAGTTTACTGAGGCCCAAAAGCTGCCTAGCTGGGAACTCTCAGTGCCCTTCCCTAAACTGCAAATCCCAGGACTGGCAGTTAAATTGTAGTAGTAGTGATATTATTATTAATATTAATAGCATTATAGCAGTATAGTGTGATGAGGCCCTGAGAAAGTGGGATGATGGAAGGGTGAACAGGACTGTCCCTGCCAAATTGGGAGAAAATGAGAAAATAGAAACAATACACATCTGAAGTCTTTAAAGAAAAAGTTCTGTGGTTAGAAATCATGTCCACAGAAACCCAAGGTGAGGAAACTGGGGAACTGGAACGAATCTTCTCTTTTCTTTCAGGAAGTTACGAAGGCAGTTGGTCTGGCTTCCTTTTCTGTGACTCTTGATTGCTTCTTTATGCCACTCTGCTCTTAAACTTTTAAGTTTTTAGAAGTAAACAGACAAGAGCAAAGTTTGTATTTCCTATACAAACAATAACGCAGTTTTGTACTCTCATCCACAATCGCACCTAGATATTTGGAAAGATGTCTTACTCAAAGGCTGCTGACATTTGGGACAACACACGCTCACACCCACTTTATTTTTCTTCTTCTTCCTTAGCTGCAAAAGAAAACAGTCCTTATAAACAAAGATGACGCAATATTATTTGTATTAATGTGAGGGGCAGGTGGATAGTAGGGAAGTTTTATTCCCTGAAACTGTTGGAAACCTCAGTTTTTTAAATAAAAGCAAACACGAGTTTCTAACAAGGCAGTATGCAAATACCATTAATAAATATATTAAAGTCATGAGGGCGGGAGTGCTGGAGCAATGCTAGAAAAAAAAATATGGCAACTTTTTGGCTGGTAGGTGGGAGGGATTTATGACTCTGTTTTGCTTTTTTACAACACAGTGATCCAATTAAATCCACAAGTAAGGTTTTCCATGGGATAGAGCAAGGATGGGGAACTTGTGATCCTCTAGGTGCTTTTAGACTCCAATGCCCATCAGTCCCAGTCAGCATGGCCAGGACTGGGAGTTGTAGTCTAGCTTTCTCCGCTATCATGTATTCTTAAAGACAGAAAAACAGAAGTCAGTGGGAAAAAATATTTTTGCATTTGTGTTAAACAATTAAGCCTTAATAAAAGAGAGAGAAATCAATGACCCACTCTCCATGTTTTGCAGACTGAAAAAGTGTATTGTCTCTCTTTCTGGATGCCCTTGCTTGGAGTCTCGGAGGAAACGGGGGCTCCAGCTTGTTTGCAGTTGGCATGGATGGATCCCATGAAGGAAGAAGCTCTTCTGTTCCTCTCTCTTGTGTGTTTTTCCTCCCACCACGTTGCTTCACTTCCCACTCAAGAAAAGGCAATGATTAAACTCCCTTTTTTGCAATAAAAAACATTTCAATTATGTGTTTGGGGTACAACTGGCTCAGAGAGGATGCTAGTAACATCTTTCAATGAGGTCTCCAAAGTTTATCTCTCCAAAGTGTAATGTTGCACTGCTGTAAATTGTTGCAAGCTGCAGCTCTGCTAGGTGAGCTAGAGGTTTGCAACCAGTTGTTTCCTCTTCCCTAGACCTGAGCCCACAAAAACCGGACACCTAAGGAAGACCCCTTCAGGTGTCATGGGGCAGCCCCTGTTAAGGCCACGACACATGGCATGTTCAGAATCAACCACAGCCTGTGCCATTCAAACAAAAAAATACCGACACGAGCTTGCCTACAAGGCAGTGCTCTCACCCTGGAATTCCTCCTTCCCCTGAGGCCTAGAGAACGAGGGCTGGGCCCTGAGATCTGGGAACCCTAACTATGGCTGATGATTGATGCCTCGTGCCTAATGACATCACCATGGCCTTCGCTCTGTGACATTAAGAAAAAGCACCCCTAGATCTCAGGCCATTTCCGCAGTAGACCGTTACAGTGGTATTATTCCACTTTCAACATCGTATGGAATCCCGGGGTTTGCAGTTGAGGCAGGGGCCTCAAAGGCCCAGGATTCCATAGGGTGTTGAAAATGGAATAATAGCACTATAACAGTCTAGTGTAGAAATGGCCTTATATTTGGGCCCGAAGGTTTGGGATGCTCTTGCCCCGACCACTCCTTGTGCCACCGGGATGACTTCTTCGTCTATGAGAAAATGCCAAGACGTGCGGGGTGGTGGAAGCATCACATGCACGCATGCCTGCACCTGCCTCCAAAAATCTTTTCAGATCTGTGGTGTGGTAGAACTCATAAACACGTCTTCCTTCACCTGCATTCCTTTCTCTCCATGTCAAGATCCAGCCAAACCAGTTTGGGCCCCAGTCGGACTGGTTTTGTCTCCACCACTTGGAGGCAGGTTGTCACACTTCCTTGCACAGTCCCGGTATATTTTGAGACAAAGGAAAACCAATTGCTTCATTATTTCTTTTAAAGGCAGAGGCTGGTTTGTAGTATGGCAGTTACGGATTTATAACCTAGAGTTGTGAATCCACAACTTGTGTGTATTCTGTAAAGCTACGTAGTCTTTCTGGAAATCTGGGTAAATGCTACCCCACTCCACCTTAAGAACCAGCAGTCAGATCAAGTGAGCGAGGTCTGTTCTGCTTCCCATTTGGGCCGGGAAGACAATGTTTTCTCCCCCTGCTGCTATTAACACTTAGATAATTCTTCTGTACAAAATACATATACATACACATACACATACAACATTTATTGAATGCTGTTTCTTGTGCAGAAAATGCTGGAGTTTCACATTTATACTATAGAAATTCATACGTGTGTACAGGAAATGGCATTAATCTATGCAGAAAATTATCCATGCTGAAATATTATTTTCTGCACAGAAATTGCTGTTTCCTTTGCGGAAAAGGTATGAATTTTGCATAGAATAAGTCCCAGATTTCTTGTCAGTCTAAGGCCATTTCCGCACTAGCCCGTTATGGCGCTATTATTCCACTTTCAACCTCCTGTGGAATTCTGCGATTTGTAGTTTAGGGAGGCCAAAGAGCTCTCTGGCTGAGAATTCTGAATGCCTCTCCCTAAACTGCAGACCCTGAGATTCCATAGGAGGTTGAAAGTGGAATAATAGCACTAGAACAGTGTAGTGTGGAAATGGCCTTAGGTTCTCCCCATTATAGCTTCCTGACACTCAACACTTTTTTGGACATTTTTTGACTACATTTGAATATCCTTCCCACTCCTAGTCTGGAGGAGCCTCCCATAGAACCCAGCCACTCACTACAGAGGATCCGGTTTTCCTCCCACTGAGACAATAATTTATTCTGCCAGAAACGGGTATACACTTGACTGCCTGCTGATAGTTTCTACTAATGTGTAACCAACAACCTCTTGGTGATTCACTCATGCAGAGCTCAAGCCACACAATGCCTCTTGCAATACCTGAGAAAACATATCTCCAAGCATGATGCACCAGGAGAAAGAAAAAACCTTTTTGATGCTGGGTCAGGGGTGCAATGAATCCACCCCGGGTCTTACTCCAGACTTTAAACAAGCTGTATCTTTTTAAGATGTAGGTTTCAGCATCTCGCACGGTTCCTTGGAACGAAAGCCAGGGTTGACTTAGCTCCCCAGTTACATGAAAACCAGTGGTCACAACTGCAAAATTTCCAAGCAATAGAAAATAATGAGAGGCTCTGATGAAGTTGCCAACTGATGGGGAAAAGAACAACCTGAATCACACCTCTGCCTTTAGCAGGATATGAAATGTTCCAGAGGAAGGATGGAGATAAAGATGATCATCCACTTAAAGCCTATGGGTTATTTCCAGCTCCAACAGACCCACTAAATCCATTGTTCACCGGTGAGTCAACATTTAACTAAATAACCTTGATTCAATGGGTCTCCTCTAGCAGAAGCTAGCAAGGGGATTCAGAATAGGAGGAACACTGCCAACCCTAAATGTAGTCTATCACACAGAAGGGAACACACACAGACTCTGGAAAATGTTCCCTTTGACACTTCGGAAGGGGTGAGAAAACATACACAGGAATTTTAAGATGAGGCAGCCATATTAACTTTCTGTGCAGAAAATGCTGTTTTCTCCAAAAAAAAACAAAAAAACCTCTGTGCGAATTTTGTGCAGAGTTAAGTCCTGAATTGTGAAATTTCTCATCAGCCCGTCATTCTTCCCACAAGGGTTTCTTGATGAACTTTTCTCAAATATTTTGGAATATCCATTTCATCCCTAATTCTAGGCGGCTTTCAGCTCTCCCAAGCACAGAATGCCTTCCATGAAATATGCCGTGCCCCTTCCCGAATACACACCAGAAAATCCAGAGGAAATTCACAACACGACCTCTCTTTCTAACCCACCAGCTGTCTCTGTACTCAGCACCTTCCAGTAATACCAACACAGTATCCCTTTTCAGGTATGGCCAGGGAGAGTGACATCTTTCATGTTGTGATGGCTAAATTCTCATGCCCCGTCTGCAGCACAGGCAGAAATCCAACTGGTGCAGTTTTTGCAGGGGTCTGAGGTTTTGCATGCTGCTATACTGCAAGTAGGCAATCAGACATCCTAAATGATGCGGAAGCACCTTGCTCTCTCCTTTTTCTGGGGCCCAAATAGATGCACTCACCCCGCCTGTCCCTCCCTCCGTCTTTCTCTCTCTCTGCGTCATCCCGCAATCCAACTTGTCAGGTAACTTGTGCCCAGGAATGTGTAGGTGAGAAAGAAGACAGAAAGGAAGCTGGGAGGGAGAGAAAGAACAACAAAGCAACCTGTGGAAGAGGATACCATGTAGGACTCATCTCTCCTGCCGAAGGTGAGCTAGACCCAAGGTTCTGTTTTCCATGGGAGGGAGTGGAGCACAGTGGTTACAGCAGAGAGGGTTCAGAAATCAAGATGGGCTTCCTTTCTGTTGTTTATCCCATCCAAAGCTGAGCAACTGAACCCATGAACCAATTCCATGGCTTTGCTCTACTTGGAGCTAACAGGATTCCAACCGCTGTATTAGCAATGCCTGGCTCTATGCAGAAATAAGCCCTCTGAGGTCCGAAGTGAGAATTTCTGTGTCCTGTTTTGGCTGGGGTGAGGAGGGGGACACAATGAGGGCATCGCTCCTCCAGCTAAGATTTCTGCCTCCACAGAAGAAATTTTCCTGCACTCTCCAAATTTCTAACATCACAGTAACTTAAAACTTGAACCGAGCATTTAGAAATACATTTTAAATACCCAAAATAAAGGGACAGGCACAGAGACCAAGAGGATGTCAACACAATCAATAGGAGAGTTTTAAGTGTGAACCATTTTTGGATACGCTTATTGTTTTCAGCAATGCTACAAATCTGGGGACTTGGGGAAAAACTTCATTAGGGGGACAGAATTCTTATTTGGGGTGCAATGTCATCAATTTTGCCCCCTCCTATATCTACACCCTTAGCTAGGGAAGTGTTACCAGAGCGAACATTGTTTTTAGTCTCCCCACCCCAAATATCACCAGCTGCAACTAGTATCCACCTGCCTTAACAATCCCCTATTCTCTTGCATTGCCCAATTCTCACCCCTCCCCTCCTGCTCAGTTTCGGGAAATTGGATCCTCTCTTCAGTGGGAGAAGTCCAGGTTGTAGCAAGATCTACGCTTTTTCTTCAGTTCTAGGGTAGGGTGGGAGAGGGGATAACTCTCTGCTTCCATCCCCAGAGAATGGTGTTCCCAGCATCTCCGTCCACCCCTCCAACCAAACCCAGGGCACTGAGTCAGAACATTTTGGGGCAAAGCCACCGGCCTCTTAATGTTCCATGACATTCCTGGTGGCCAATGAGTCAGGGTTGGATGACTTTGACGCCAGCCGGGAATAAGTGATAACCCTCTCCGGTGCTCCCGCGTACGGACTTGCATCTCCAGCTCTTTCCTTCTCTCTCTCTCGCACACACACAACCAAGATTGAGACACCCAGGAGAAAGCTGCTCACACCCCTGGCATCCTTCCAGAATCAGGATTGGACCTTCTCCCTGGGTTCTCCCAGGGAACGCCGAAGAATTTGCCCCATAGGATGGCGCAAGGAGAGGATCGAGGTGTCCGGCAAGCCTCACAGTGACTGTTTTAGCCTTTACCGGGTCTTGGAGGGTTGTTTTCCACCCAAGAAAAGAGACCCAGGTCTACTCTGAGCAAGGAATATGGAGGCATCAAGAACCCAGGACCTCTTTTGGAGGAGTGTTTTGCTAGCAGGTGAGTGATGGGCTTCCAGTTAAGTCATCACGTTGCTAAAATATTTTTCTCATATATATGTGATTGCTATGTGACTAATGCTAACCAGTATGGACTGCCCTCTAATAGAGGGATGCTGAGAACTCAATAATTTTTTTCTGTTTCTTTTTTTCTTTTCCTTTTTTGTGTAACATGGGATTAGGATAACATATTCATTATTGCAGGTTTCTTTTTAAAAAACAATGCTTTTGAAAGGAAAGCTAAGTCTTTCCAAAATTTGGCAACCCTGTAAGAGGCCCCACTCCACTCCAGTGTGAGGACAATTTGCCAGGAAACCACTTTTTCTGCCCGATTTTGGCAGGTCAAGTGACTGTTTAAAGAATAGGAGCTGGTCTGGTAAGAAGGTTGGCAACCCCAGTCCATAGATTTGGAGTGCAGGGAATTGGGATAGATGTGGGGGGGGGGCACAAGCTGGAGGTTTAGAGGAAGAGAAAGGGTTGCCAAATGGTCTGAAAACGATTCAGCCTGGCCTGCTCTTGTGCCTTTAAGAGCACACTGATCTGCAGAAATTGGGAGGTAACAAAGGCTGATTGAAAAGTTGGCAACCCTAGACCAAAGTAGGGTGAATGTGTGCTGTGAATTCTTTGCATTCCCTAGCTGGGAGCCATGAACAATTAAAAACCTGCCTGGAACCAGTTTAGGCTTATAGTGTAAACAAGCAGGCCAGCCAGCAGCGGAGGGCAGAGACTTTGGAAAAGTATTGTGTAGTGGGAGAAGAAGATGAAGGATTGGAGGAAATTTTGGGAAATTCCCTTTTTGTTGTTGTTCAATTACAACAGCAAGGGAACGCTGGGGGATTCTGGGATCCGCAGTCCAAAGGAAAGGAACTTTCCTCAAACTCTGCCTTTGAACATGGGGCACGAACTCAACATTCTTTCTTACACTTAATCCAGAACCTCTAGGAAATTAATTTAATGTGTTAAGTTACAGTTGTAACCTGCCTTTCTTTAAGTGAGCTTTTCCAGGGAAGGGAACGACAACTCCCAGAATCCCAAGAAAAACTGGGAGATTTGGGGGGTTCTTGTCCTAAAAAGGAGGAACTTCCCATGAGCTCTGGAGTTGTACGTGAGTTTAGTGAAATTCCTGTTTTGGAGAGCTGTGTTGGGGGATCCTCAGTTTCAGTACCCAGAATGGAGGAACTTCCCATGAGCTGTGGGTTCCCACAGGGCTTAGAAAAGTTCCTTTTATTGACAGGGAGGATTCTGGGATTTGTAGTCCCAAAAGAAGAAACTACTTGCAAGCTCTGAACTCCCACAGGGCGTGGAGAAGTTCCTTTTACTGACAGCTGCGTGCTCTGGGCTCTTTCCTCCCTGACCTCTTCCCTCCTCTCCTCCAAACAGCCTGTTTCTCGTTCTCATGGGTCCCCCCAATTCGAGGGGGCTTTCTCAACATCCCCGTGATTTCCATCCCTGAGACCCCAGCCGAGGGACAGAATGTCACCCTCTCTGTGGAGAACGTGAACGGCACCATCCGGGAGATCAACTGGTACCGAGGGCAAGCGATGGAGGGGTCCACCCGGCTCTTCACCTACTTCCCTGGGCTCAGCCGTCCGCAGAGGAACGGGGTCCAAAACACACAGAGGGAATTTGGCTTCCCCAATGGCTCCCTCCTCATCACCGGGGTCCGGCCCAGTGACGCCAAAACCTACACGGTCCTGATCCTGCTCCGGCCCAAGGGGGCCCTCAAAGGGACCTTGGACCTTCATGTGGCTGGTGAGTTGGGGTCTCTTTTGCTCCTCTTGGCTCTCTGACCCTGTCCTTGAATCGATGGGATTTGCTCACATCATCTTTCAGAGACTGATTCAATGGGTCTACTTGGAGCAAACTCAGCAGGATTCAAGAGTCTGGCTGGGGGAATCAGCTGAAAGCAGAATGACCAGTTATTTGCTGCTCTTCAATGAGATGCCGAATCTGCTGCTTGAGGCAACTGCCTCTCTTTGCATCAAGACAGGGCCAGCCTTGCACTCCCAGGAAGGCGTACTTCTCCAAAGATGGTACCCGTTCCAAGATACTTCCTCTTTTGTCCAAAACTGAAGCATTCAAAAGCATACTTTTGGAAATTTGCAGGTACTCTTGGCAAGTCAACTTTGGCTTACGGTGACCCTCTTCTCAGCAGAGAGGTCTAGCCCTGCAAATTTAGGGCAGCCACGGCTTCCTGGATGGAGTCAACCCACCTGGACTGAGGTCTTCCTCTTTTCCTACTGACTTCTACTTTATTGAGCATCTTCATCTTTCCAAACGAGTCCCATCATCTCATGATACGTCCAAAATACAATGGCTTCTGTTTAATGATTTTGACTCCTAGGGAGATTTTAATCTTGATTTATTCTCAGACCAATTTACCTGTCTTTCTGGCAGTCCATGGTACCTGTAAAACTCTCTTCCAGCACAACATTTCCAATGAGTTGATTCTCTTCCTATCCGCTTTCTTCACTGTGCAGCTTTCATACCCATCCACACTGTACCCTGATTAAAACTGAAAAGGCAAGACACTATCTTAGGCGAGGTCTTTCCCAGGAAAGGGAAGCCCTCTCCAGTATTGGCAACCCTAAAAACCCTGATGACAAAAGAGACAGGAGGGTGAAGTCATCTCCACTGTTGCAGTAAATTCTCCTCTTTGCCATGTGCCAAATCTCTGATCTGCCATCAAAATGGGACACTCACCTCTGGACTCTCATCCCCGTCTCTTCTCTTTTGCAGGCCCAGTGACCTCTCCGCCCCCAACGACATCCACCACCGCACAGACGCCGTCCATCAAGGAACCGACACGACCACCTCTGATGCTGGGGTGGATCGTGGCCGGGGTGGTGGTGGGCATCCTGCTGGCGGGGGCGGTGGGGGCGGCCCTGGTCTACCGGTTTGTCTTAAACAAGACGGAGCCCAGCACTGGGTAAGGCCTGCTCACCAAAATTTGGTAGATGAAAACCGTGACGGTTCTGGCCAAGTGGCATCAGAGTATAACCAAGACGGCAAAAGTGATGAATGAGGAAGAAGAGGCAAGCTAGGAGAGGCTGCAGCTGGGAAGGGCAACGGGAAAAGGCAAGATTCACCTCCCTCCTGCTGCTGATTTGACTGAGAGCAAATTCCTTTTAGACTTTGAACTCAGTTTGCAGCAATTGAAATAAACTGAAGACAAAGGGGGTAAAGCGGGAGGAAGGGAGAGAAACCGGGACCTTTTAAAAGCAGCTGAAAAGGTGGGATGGTGGAGGGTTAATTGGGAACATCCCTTCAAAACTGGAACCGATGGGGCAGATATGATATAAGAACATACGATACTATGGAATCCTGGGGTTTGCAGTTTAGAGAGGGGCCTTTGAGGGTTGCTTCACGGGGGCCTCAGAGGCCCCTCCCTAAACTGCAAGCCTGAGGATTCCGTAGGAGGTTGAAAGTGGAATAACAGCCTAGTGTGGAAATGGCCTATGTTATAGCAAATCATTATGGCATTAATATATCCTCTGTGCCTTGTACACATCCGTTTAGAATCTAACTTCAAATCTCTTTTTAGGACGGATCCAAAAGGGGGAAAATCTTCAGCACCCAAACATGGTGAGTTCTTCTGTCCTATCCAAGGAAGCAAGACATTCCTGGGATGTAGGTATGCACACTCCACCCTGAGAACAACACAGGCCATTTCTGCACTACACTGTAATAGTGCTATTATTCCACTTCCAACATCCTGTGGAATTCTGGGGTTTGTAGTTTTCTGAGGCCAAAGAGTTCTCTAAATGCCCCTCCCTAAACTGTAAACCCCAGGATTCCATAGGATGTTGAAAGTGGAATAATAGCACTATAATAGTATAGAGTGGAAATGACCACGGTATGGTTTGGGAGGGACATTGTTTTCTGTATCACAGAAACCATATAGTTTCCATGGCAAGAAATTGCCTGTAATTTACCCACGAAGGGAGTATGATAGGTTACATCTGCACAGCTGTTTGGTCATTCTTCTCAAAGTTTAGGACAAGTTTATACCCAGAGTCTGGGAAAGTTAATTTTGGGGGCTACAGCTTCCGGAATCTCCTACGGCCAATATGGCAAATGGTTAGGGGATCCTGGCAGTGTTAGTTCCAAAATAACCTGTCCTGGCTCTGCCTTTATCTTTACTGTTTCTGTCTGCATACGTGTACCACGAAATTGTGTAACTGGTGAAAGGTCGTTGGCTTTGTTCTCACCTTTGCTTTCCAGATGACAAAGAGCCCATTTACGAGGTGATGGATTCCCCAGTGGAATCGCCCAATACGGAGGGGAAGGAGCCGCTCCCAATGCCAGGACCGCTCCCGGTGAGTCTCTGCACCGTCCGCCCAAATTCCTCTGAGTCAGCCTCCTCTAAGGTTGGCCATGTGATGGGACTTAGTGGATCGGGTAGGATGTGGGAGGAAGAGGAGATGATCCCAACCTGGATTCCTCAGTCAGTGAACTCTGGAGCCATTTCTGGACTAGACTAGTGCTGAAATGGCCCGTGTTGCCTTTTCCCTCAGTCAAGAGTAGGAGTGGACATCCACCACGACTGGGAGAGGAGTCAGAAAATAATCAAATAATTTTTGAACATTTTGAGCGTGAGGGAACCCCCGACAAAAAGAATCCCGAACTGACAAGAATCTTTGCAGTTTGGGATTTATTTGGCATGAAATTTGCACATGGTTGTCTTGCACAGAAAACAGCATTTCCTGCATGAAAAATACTACTTCTATGCAAAAATATGCATAACAGGAGGCCCCTTCCTGGGGATGGGAAATTTGGAAAGGAGCTCTCTGCAGAGCCACTCCTTTGCCCCCCATCAAAGGGCAAAAGGGCAAAATCTCCATGAAGGATCAAAAGGAAGGCTTTCTTTCCCTACTTTGCCAAACCTTTCTCATTGCAGTGGGTTACACACCTGTCTTTCTTCACAGCCTCTGCCAGGGACCTGCCCCAAGGTAGACTCAAACTACATGGTATGTTTGCACTCAGTGTGCTTATCTCTTTCTCTCTGCATCTGTGTTTGGGATGTGGGATTCCTTCCTTCCTTCCTTCCCTCCCTCCCTCCCTCCCTGATTCTGCAACACAATGCAACACAATGGCTTTATTTTAAAAATAAGTATTTTTATTAAAAGTTTTCATCTACATCTATATGAAGAGAAAATACAAACAAAAAAAGCCCACGGTTCAAAGAAGAAAGAAAAAGGAAACAATACAATGACTTTCAACTTTCTTTACAGTGGTTACAGGTCTTGGTGTACAAAATCTTACTTCTCCAATTAATTAACAGATATTTCATGCACTTCTGCCTGTAATTTAAACCAACTAATGATCAAAACCCACAAAATCATCTTACTCTCTTTTTTTCTGGAAAAAGACAATCAAGAGTTCCCAGTCTTCTGGTGATTTTTCTCTGATCAAAGCAGATGATTTGTCCATTGCAATCATTCGATTTTAGCAGCCAGTCCTCTTTTGTTGGTATTAATTCCCTCTTCAATTTATGTGCCTATATCCATCTTGCTGCTTCAGGCATGTATCACAGCAGTCTTTCATGCTTTCTTTCCATTTGCCTGTCCATTAATGCAACTCAACGGCTTGTAACGTCTTCTCCTGTTTTTCAGGAGTTGCTGCGAAGGACGGAATCGGTTTATACAGAGATCAAGAGGTGATGCGGCTGCTTGGAGAGCACTTCCCCCGTCCCCGACTCCCAAATCATCTGGACCCTTGGAAATGACCCACTCCAATTTCTTGGGATGTGAAGATTCAGTCCCCTCTCTTTCTGTCCTGCCTTCACTGAGGGAATCCGGGACTTTGCCTCCTCAAGACGATGAACGTGGCTGACAGTTTCAATCCGTGGTCGGCTTCCACGCTTCGTGAGTCTTCTGGGACTTTCTCCTGATGACGGGGAGAAGCCAGAAGAAGCTTAACACAGCCACGGTGGTTAACTCTGGTCCTGAAAATTAACTCTCGTGGGGTGCCAAAATATGGGGAAACTGTGCTCTAGAGGGCATTTAGGGGGGCAATTTTTCTTAAATTTCTTGGTGGATCCTAGGGACCCGAGGGACACTGGCTACACTTTCCCCACTACTGGGCTAAAGGGACACGCCCTGACCCAGAGATGCTGGGGGGACCTCCAAGAAAGAAGCACTTGGACCCTCTTTTCTCCACCAGATTGAGGAAGCCCACCTGAACCACTTTTGGGGGTCCGGTGAGGGAGGGGGGGTAATTAAACCACTTTAAAATCTGCAGCGTGGGTGAACTATCCCTCTTTATCAGGCATCTGAGTTTTGTTCTTGCATGCGGTTATGCTTAAACTGAGCTCGCTTGATCTGGAAAAGTTGCATTCTTGTTTTGTTTTGTTTTGCTTTCAAGGAAAATTTATGACTTTCCTTTCACAAGTGGAGGGCACTTATCTTGACTGCCCTTAGCAACCCTTTAGAGAAAATTTCAAGGCATTTTGGAGATAAGCCTGGGCTGTTATTTTTTGCTGGTTTTAGTCTTTGCTTGGAAATTCCCCACTGTCAAGTTGAAGAGATATCAGTTAGGGTCATAAAATCATAGCCCAAAAAACTGTAGCCCGAGCTCTGACTTTGACACAGAGATGGGTTAAGGCATGATTTTCCAAGTGTTCCTGGACTACTGCAACACCCATCAGCCCTAGCCAAACATAGCCAATGGGGAGGGATGCTGGGAGATGTAGTGCAAAAACTTCTAAAAGGCTGCATGGTTTCTGCTTATTTGCTGTGTGGAAGAGACTGCTTTGGCAGATGTAGCTCACCTGGCCAAACTCACCTTCTATACACAATCAATCAATCAGTCTCCTAGATACTGATTAAAGGATGCCTGTCCTCTTTTCCATTCGGCAAGCCTAGCCCTGTCCGTGTCCGGCTTCCACCCGTTATCTGAACAGTGGAGGCTGTTGTGTTCCACTTTACTGGGATGATGTATCAGCTCCGGGTTTTAGCCTGAACTTTTAAAAGGCTATCCAAGGTGCTGAATCTATTGGGGGGAGGGTGATAGATTGTGGGATCTTGAACAGATTCCATGAAGTTCATACTAAGGCCCAGAGCGGACTAACACCCCCCCCACCCTGACATTGAAGGCTGCTGAATCTGAGTTTGAGCTTAGAACCTTGGGCATCTCCCTTAAAATTCAGACTCGAACCCAGAGTGGATTCACCATCCCACTGACATTGAAGGTGGCTAAATCTGAGCAAACCGATCAGCCTCTGATGTGCTGGATGTACTAATGGCACTGTTTAAATCAAAAGCTTTATGCGCCTAGTATGATACGTATTAAATCTAAAATAACCATACACCCTGTAGTGTTGTGGGACATTTTCCCTTTCAGATTCTGCTGGACTGCAGCTCCTTCCCTATTGGCTGTGTTTAATTTATGCTGCTGGGACATGCAACCCAACAACATTTGAGGGTGTAGCTGTCCCCCCCCCCCGCCTTTGTATTTATAGGTCCCCCTCTCAGTATAAAGGTCTGGAAAGTGATTAACAACTGGGCTTTGCCAAACACAAAACATTTAGAAGCAGGCAAAAACTGTTTTTTAAAAAAAACAACACTGCCATTCTCTGTTTCACATTGGGGGAAAAAATCACCTGTTGAATTTCTACCTGACTTGGAGCTGGAACAATGAAGGAGCCCGGTACCCTCCACAGCTGAGCCAGCTTCTTAGCAATCTGTGCACCATGTTATTAAAAAGCAGGAGGAGGAGGAGGAGGAGGAGAGTGCACAATTTGGGTGTCGCTATCTTGTGACTGTAATCAGCACACTGTCTTTCATGTGTGATGTGGACCGGATCTCTTTAATGAATCATTATCCATTTCCTCTGTTCCTGCTGTTCGGTCGTGCCATTGTTTGCGTGGGTAGAGCGGCATCAAACACCAGACAAAAGAGCAGAGACCCTAGCAAAGTTACTTATTTGGACTACAGCTATACCCTTAGAAGGATTCTGGGATATATAGTCCAAAAAATTAGTCCTCCCCCTCAAAATCTGAGAATGATGTACTAGCAGGCTCAAAGCAAACTTTGCTGATGGACAGCAGCAGCAACAACAACAAAAATCTTTAGGAAAAAAGATCCAAGATTGTGTGGGGAGAGGAATCCCTATAAGAGGTTTAAAGAAACTCTGCACATGCCCAGTGGCTTTGGAATGCTGTCTGTTTGGGGCGGGAAGGGGAATGGCAATGGAAAGTTTACAAGTCTGCACACTGAAGTTCTCCGTACTGCAACCTTTTGTTGCAGCTGTCATGCATAGATGCCAATAGTGATCTCACACTTCTTAAGGCAGCCTCCATTTTTTACTGTAGCCACAATGGCACCAGCCCCTTGACAAGGAGGACTGGGTCAGTAGGCTTGTTTGCTGAAATACCAAATAAATTGTTAGACCGAAACCCCCCTCAAAAAAGACCAGAGTGGTGTGGGTAAATGGGTATGGAATGGAATGGAATAATCTAGCGGGAGTTTGGCTGGCTGGGGCACCAAACTGGGCACGCTCTGTTTCTTGTTAATCTTTATCCCCACTTGAACATTTCCTGGCATCCACCTTGCTTGCTGCCTTGCTCACTCTTCACAATCTGGAACTCTTTCCTCCCGTGTTTGTTCACCAGTTAGCTAATGATCAAATGCTTCCCTGAAGTTACAAAACTTTTGGGAAAGGCTTGAGCCAAGAGAAAACCCTCCCACTGGCTTTGCTGTGCCATGGCCCCCCAAAAATTGTAAACTTCAGGTCTGCTTGATTTAGCATTCAGCTAAGTCATGAGGACGATGAACAGCCCTAAGTGGACTTTGGGGCCTGCGCCCCCTGCCACGGCCCCCCCAGATGTTTATTATTCACCAAAACAAAAATACTCTAAAGGTTCCTCCGTGTAACTCTGAGGCATGCACCTGTACGGCCATTTCCGCACTAGACTGTTATAGTGCTATCATTCCACTTTCAACATCCTATGGAATCCTGGGGTTTGCAGTTTAGGGAGGGGCCTTTGTGGATGGTTTCTGAGGTCCCTCCCTAAACTGCAAATCCCAGGATTCCATAGGACGTTGAAAGTGGAATAACAGCAGAATAACAGTCTAGTGTGGAAATGCCTATGGTGTTTGGCAAGGGAGGGATGTTGCTTGGCCGCACACATGCTCGTTTTCATTGGCCAAGTTTTGGAAGCTTTAGGGGAGAAATGGTCTCTTCTCTCTTCCTTTCATGCCCTCTCCCCACCATACGGAGGCTCCCGCAGTCCTTGCAAAAGTCTTGCAGGTTGTTCTTGTGACATCTTGTGGTCTCTTGCTTCTTAACTGGCCAGAATTAGGAAAGAGTCCTGCTCTCAATCCTTCCCTGCCTCAACTTCCTTCTTGTTTTCCTTCTTCTTTCCCTGAGCAAGGGCTTTCAACATGCTGGAACAGAAAGATGAACAGCCGAATCCTGGAAGTCTGAGGGGGCGAGGAAGAGTTGGAGAAGGGGTGCTTTGCAATCCAGAGACACCCCAAGGGCTGCCAGATCTCAGGAACCAGGGAATGCTTTGCAAAAGAATTCTGCCTGCACGCAAATGAAATTTTCTTTCAGTCCCCAAAGTCAGAAAGGACTTGAAGGCACACAACGACAACCCATTATGAAGCTGAAAACAAAACTTCACAGATGAGAGGTCTGAGCACTTCGTTTCACAAGTATCAGGATTCAGCAATAGCGACAACCTTCACGTATAATAACTTTATTCCAAACTAAATAACGTCTGTTAATTATAGGGGTGGGGATCGAAGACACATGGAACAAACAATATACGACATAGCTTCATGTTTTTCTAGGTAGCATATATTCAGGACTTTTAGATTTAAAAAAAAGGATTTGAAATGACAGAAAGGGAACACACATATGTATATTAAAAAGGCAGCACCGCTTCTGGGATCTTGGCACAAGAGACGTGATACAACTTATTAGTGAACTGTGAGCCGCTTATCTACAGAAGAACCTGTGGAAAGATTCGGAGAGGAGATGCAAAAGGATTAATAGTTTTACTCAGAGCAGAGGTCGTGAATTGGGGCAGAGATAGCGCCCAGGTTTCTCTCCCTGGGATCCTCTGGGACCCTCGCAGATGATCAAAAAATCCCCCAAAGCGGGGGAGAAGGCAAGTGGCTGGTTTTGAGAAAGAGGTATTTGATGTTAAACATTCTGAAGGTCTGCATTTTATTTAGAAGGTAGATTTCCGTTAGTGGAGATTTGCAGGAGAGACAGTTCACCTGGTTTGGGGGTTTTTTTGCCAGAAAAAAAAAAGTCTGTCCAGGGAGTCTGCAGTAATTCAGGGTCACAGACTGGGAGCCACATGCTGGGCCCCCACTTTTCTTACTCTTCTTTTAGAGAGTTTTATCCAGTTACTGTGAACTGGCAGAAAAAGCAACTTGAAGAAGAAGCCGTCCCTTCTTTCAGCTAGCACAGAATGAAAACATATGAGAGGCTGGCATTTGCAAATTTAAAGGGTTTTTTGAAGCACAGGAGCAATAGCTGGTAAACCAAAGAAAAAAGTTGGCAACAGAACAGTACCTCTTCCTGTTAAGTAATGATTACTGCTGGATGTGATTATTAGTTCTTGTTGAACAACTGGGCAGTAATCATTGCACAGAATTATTTCACCACACCTGAATTCCTGGCCTTTGCCTCCCTCTGTTCTCTCCCCAGCAATCAATCAATCAATCAATCAATCAATCAGTTGTTGTGAGACAAAGCTGCCATCTGGTGGCCATTTCATGATCTGACCCTTATTATTAACGTTTCAGGCTCTTTCTAATTCCACAGTGGATGGAAAGCATTCCTAGGTATTGGAAAAAATTAATTGCAATAGTCCTGGATGAATGAGAATCTTTGTAGTTCTCCTTTTCTGTACAAAATTCACACAAACTTGCTTTGTCTGGAAAACAGCATTTTCTTCACAGGAAACAGCAGAAATCTCATTTCCTGCTCAGAAAATGCTGTTTTCTATGCAAAACAAGCACATGTGAATTTTTTGCAGAACAAGTCCCACATTGCAAATAGGCTTCAAAAAAAATCTGTGTGGTTTTCAAAGAATTTCTTGCACTGCGAAGGAAATTGTTAAAATCGCTCATTTTGCAAGAAACTTACAAAAGAATTACAACCCCATCTTGTATATATGAGTTAGCTCAGGTCTTGGCTCTCTCCAACTGGGAAAGGCAGAAGCAAGAAATGACACAGGAGAAAAGGAAGAGCTGGAAGGAATCAGAGAATCAGAGAAGCATAGGCCATTTCCACACTAGACTGTTATAGTGGTATTATTCCATTTTCAACATCTTATAGAATCCTGGGGTTTGCAGTTTCAGGAGGGGTCAGGTGGCCCTTCCTGAAACTGCGAACTCCAGGATTCCATAGGATGTTGAAAGTGGAATAATAGTGCTATAACAGTCTAGTGTGGAAATGGCTACAGAGTTGGAAGAGACCACAATGGCCATCAAGTCCAACCCCCAAGTCCAACGGAGAGGAGACTCTGTTTCTTGGGTCACACTCCCTCCAATGGAAAGAGCCCTTCCTGAATCCAACTATTGCTCCTCATTGCCATCTCTGAACTTGTGTGTCCTCTCCCCCACCATTTGCAAGTGGAGAAGATAACTTACAGACGAAGCCAGAGAAGAGGGCCACCAGGGACTCTGTCCAGGCGAGAGATCCGAGGAAGGCTCCAGCCACGATCCACGCGCTGTACTTCAAGGAGGCAGACCCCGAACCAGGGCCAGAGTGGGGGTCCTTCTCTGAAAGAAGGAAAAAGAGGAAAAGTTGGTAGCCATGCATTCTAGGATTGACCCGTGACATGTGGTTCTTGCTGTGCCCATTCAAGTTGTTATGATGACCTGCATATGAGATTTTCTTAACTGGATTTCTCTGGTTCTCCATTGTCTTCCTCTGAGGCAGAAAGAGTGTGATTTCTCCAAAGCCCCCCTGCGGCTTGCCCGGGCTGAGTGGGCATTTGAGCCCTGGGCTCTCGGAGTCCTAGGCCAACACTCATAAAATCATGGAATCGTAGAGTTGGAAGAGACCCCAATGGCTGTCCAGCCCACCCCCCTTCTGCCCTGAAGGAAGACAAAATCCAAGCAACCCCAGCAAATGGCCATCCAGCTTCTCTTCAAAAACCTCCAGGCCTGTACTTCACATCAGACCTCTACTCCACATTTCCTCCAGTGTGGAGGCCTTCTTCCAAGGTTTCTGTGGTGAGATCTCTTCAGAGCAGCTTTGCCCTTGCCTTCCTCTGAGTCTCAATGGGGAGGGCTTGAGAGATCCCCCAGCCCCGTGCATGATCCCAATGCCACAATAGGAAGGCACACACTGGCAAATACGCCATCGCTTCTTCGGTGCTGCTATTCGGCAGTGCTGTGATGTGGCACAAGCCCCATGGTAACTCTATGGGGTAGATTTATGCTACCCAAGCATAACATACGATCCTGACAAATGTGAAATTCATATAGCAATTCAGTGACCAATTTCCTTCTCCACGTATACACACAGCTCTGGTACCTTTAATGGTTGTGCAGAAGAAGGCAGTGCAAATGCTTGTGAAGTGCATTGGCATCCCTTCCCATGCTCCTAATTCGGCAGGGACACTCCCAACTAACCCTTTGCTGTCCCACTTTTTCAGCTATTTGTAAAATGTCCCTGTTTCTCTCTCCTCTTCCCACTTTCCTCCTTTGCCCTCAGCTTATTTCTGCTGCTGCAGCCTGAGTTCAAAACGCAAAAATTGCTTGCACTCCATTAGCTCAGCAGGGGATGGGAGAGGACAGCAGAAGGCAGAATCTTGCCCTTCCCAGGAGGCTCAGGCAAAAGCAAACTGCTGCAGCCTCTCTCGGCTTATCTATTCTTTCTCATTCATACCTTCTGCCCTCTTGAATCCACCCACTTTCAACACATTGCTTCCAAAGCCTGAAGATGCCTTTATTTTGTGTGGCTGCAATAGTAACCATTCCCTGATCTGTTGGAACGGTCATCTCCTGAGTTGGTGGATACTTACTGGATGAATGGCTGACCTCGAAGTACACACGGCCTGAGTAGAACTGTCCGTAATCCTCAGGCTCCAGTTGTCCAGTTCCTTTCCCTGGTTGTTGTTGCTGTTTCAAAGGGGCTTCTGCAATGATTGTGTAGTTGCCGCTGTCTGAGGTAGTGAGCTTGGTGATGACCAAGGAGCAGTCTTGCTGCACGGACTCCCTCCTCTGTTGCTGGTTTTGCCGCTCCCCCCGGATGTACGTCTGGATGGGCTCATCAGTTCCGAAACGGGTGTGTCTGAGCCACTCGCAGAAATAAAAGTCCTGTGGAAGTCCCTGTGGGACCAAGGTGACATCCTGGCCCTCGCTAGGATATTTTGGTCTGGTCTCCACTGTGATGAAAATTTTATTTGGCTCTGCAAATAAAAGTTGTTAAGAGATCAGCTATTCAGGATCATCAAGACCTGAATAGCAACAGTTTGGAAAAGTGGCTGCCAACTTTTGTTAGAATGACCTTGGTGTTCTGTACCTACAGCAATTGCTTGGACTCTGGAAGTGGTATAGTCCTAGCAATAGCTTGGTCTTTGCAAGTGGTATAGTCCTAGCAATCATTTGGTCTATGGAAGTGGTCTAGTTCTTGCTTTTGAGGCCCCTCCCTAAACTGCAAACCCCAGGATTCCATAGGAGGCTGAAAGTGGAATGATAGCACTATAACAGTCTAGTGCCGAAATGGCCTAAGATTTGAAACCAAAATCTGTGATTTAGGAAGAACCTCTTGCGATGGGGCATCTGGTGATGTCATTAAGCAGGGTACATTCAGCATCAACCAGAGTTACACAGAGGACACAGTCTGAATTTTTTAGAAGTCCAACGAGTGAGGAATACACAGACACACACACACACACACATCCCTCTCTTTTAAGACTGCTCCCTTGCCCTGAGATTCCTCCTTTTATCCTAGCGAAAAGGAATCAGGCCCTAAGACACCAGGCCAGGCCTAGAGATCTAGTGATAATGCTAACCTTTACCTGGCATCCGCAAATAGAAAAAGCCTTGGTAGGTTTCCCCTTGAATTTGGGTATCCTGTTGTTGCTGGGTTGAACCCGTGTTTATCGTCACAGAGTAGTTTCCCACATCCGACATCTTCAGCTTCCTGATAAGGAGAGAACAATCCCGTTCGACCTTCTCCCTCCCGCTGAAGGCCTTGCCCTGGACCAAGGAGGGATTGCTCTCCGGAGAGTAAGTCAGGATGACGTCCGAGTTCCCTCCCTTCCGGCTGTTTCGGACCCACTGGCACCGCACAAAACGGGACGGGCCGCCTCGTAGGGACAGCGTGACGTTCTGACCCCACTTGGGGGCGCTTGGCTCCCCAACCACCGAAAAGCCAGGCTGGCGAGCCGTTGCCAGCTGCAAAACGCAGCCCAGGACGAAGCCTGCAAGTTGGGGGAGAAAGGAAAGAACAAAAACGAGATTCAATTTTGCAGTCTTTGCTCAGTTATCCGGAGGGAAACTTAGGAGAAGCACCTCCTCTTGATTTCTTGAGGGAACATGGGGTCTCGGACCTTTTTGGTGCATTTAGAATATTGAGGAAGCGCCACGGGCGGTGTCGCAAAATGGCCGCCTCTCCACAAAATGGCTGCTGCAACGGGCACGGCCAGTCACGTAATATACCCGTTTCACAGAAGGTGAGGCAGCAATAAAGACAACAGGCATGAAACATCCCCTAGGATCTTGAATATAGGGTTTGCATCCCAGGTACGAGTCCACGTTTTCAGAAGTACATGCGTTCAACACCACTTTCATCCTCAGTTTCTCTCTCTATGTCTTTCTCTATTATACACACAGACACCTTCTTACTTTCTGCTCATCCTTCTTACTGGGTCCCCTCAGAATCAGTCCCACGCCCTTCCATCACTCTCTGCAGATTTTTTTTTACCTTAAAAGTTACCAAGAATGACAGAATTACAAGAAAAAAGAACAAAAGAAAGAAAAAGGAAAAAGGAAAGTGAGTTTCCTTCTTCCTTTCGGTGGTTGTATACGCATTTAGTTATTCATACTTCCTTCTCCAAAACAACAACCAATTCCCTTCTGTCAATAGCTTGCTCTTTCTAACCATCAGAACCAAAAGTTATCCGCACGTTTTCTTTTTCCTTTTCTCCTCTCCTCCTTCATTTTGCAAAAAGTTTATAAGGGCTTTCTAGTTTTTAATAAATGTCATTAACAACCTTTCTCTAATCAAACCCCACAATTTGTCTGTTTCTGGTCCATCTGGCAGGTTCAGCAACTGAATGTGACCTTTAAATAAGTGATCCTTTAAGCCCTGTTCCCGAAATGGGTTGCACACATCGGGTGGCTTCTTTTAAAGCTCAGAGTAAGACCTGGAGTAGATTTGCTACCTCCATGAGACGAAGACCCCCAGCTGCTGGCGTCTAACTCCATGCCCCCATACTGTCCCCCTGCCACCCCACTTTTCAGCTGTTTTTAAAAGGTCCCCATTCCTTCTTCCTCCTCCTCCTGCTTTCCCCTTTCATCCTCAGCTTATTTTAGTTGCTGCAAAATGAGTTCAAATTAAGAAAAAAGAAGGGGGGCAGAATTTTTTCTCTCCCGGAAAACTGTGGGAGTGTCTCCCGTCTATCTCTAAACTCCACAGGGAATGAATGAGGGCATTGCTCCCCCATAAGATTTCTGCCCCCAAAGTGAAATTTTCCTTTAGTCCCCAAATATCTAGCACTGCAGAGGGTAAGTCGATGAAAATCATCCACACCCAAAATCCTTCAATTCTGCTGTTTTCACCTTCCCTTGCTTCTTTTGCCTTGCCCTTTTGTTTGGATGCCTAAACTCTGTTTCCAAAATGCTCAGCTGATTTGGGTTTTTTTTTTTTAAGTTATTGCCACGCTAGCAATTTGGCGACTGAAGGAAAATTTCATTTGGAAAGGCAAAACTATTGTCTAGGCGTGCCCTTATTTGCCCCCCACTTGCTACACTCTGGGGTAAGTCCCAAGGCAGAATGGCCACCGGGTGCAGAAAAGAACTCTTTGAAAGGGAAGCTTTCTGGCAACTTGCAGAGCGTGGTGAGCAATCAGTCTTGCCTCCGGTGAAGGTGAAGTTTTGCTCTTTTCCAACTGACCTGAGAGAAGCATTGCCTTCTGGAGTCCCTGAAGTCCACAGTGAAAATCCTTCATCAGTCCTCCAGAGGTGGACTTGTTGAACTTTTGACAATGCCGGTAGAAAAGGTGGGTTGGTGGAGATACCCTCTTCTTCTCCTGACCAAGACTGGGGGTTCCTCTGTCCAGTCTCCTGTTGTGCCTGGATGTGACAAACGTCCCTTGGTCTTGTGGGGCTCCTTTTTGTCCTCCAAAAGGAAGGAGGTTCCTTCAAAACTTCCTCCAAAGGAAGTTGCACAATGGATGACACTCCTGTGGTCACCTTCTGCCTTCTTTGGACCCGCGGGTGCCTTTGGTTCACGCCACCTTAAAGTGACTAAGGATGAGTCCAGATGGCTTAGTGGGAGGGAGAACACCCCAGTTCCCTTTTTTTCTTTTTTTCTTTTTTTTTTGTGGGTCAGGGCTGGGGTGGGGGTGGAAGTGGAGTAGTTCCATAAAAAGAAGTCACAGGGCCCCAGGCTGTGAGCCAGCAAGTTGTACTGGGACTGTGGGAGATGGGGGTTCGAATCCTCACTCACCTGTGGAAACCCATGGGGTCACCTTAGGGAAATACCACTCTCTCAGCCCCTGAGGAAAGCAAGGACAAACTGCACATGTCAAGAAAACCCCAGGAAAGGGTCACCTTACATCATATTTGAAAGCCCATAACAAGTAGGGATCTAGTTCTTCACTAAGTTTCTTCTTGAAAGAAGCAAAGCATAGTTTTAGCAATGTTCTCCCCCCTGTGAGAAACTCTTAGGCCATTTCTGCACTAGACTGTTATAGCGCGATTATTCCGCTTTCAACATCCTATGGAATCCTGGGGTTTGCAGTTTAGGGAGGGGCCGTTGAAAGCGGAATAACCGCGCTATAACAGTCTAGTGCAGAAATGACCTTAGAAAACCAAAGAGTCTTTGATGCCTATTCGCAGTTTGGAATTTACTCTGCACAAAATTCGCCCACGGTTGTTTTGCATAGAAAATACCCTTCTCTGTTTTTAAACAGAGGCGGGATGGCTTCCTGTCAGGACTGCTTTCATTGCACGGCGGAATGGGATCGGACTCAGTGGGCCTTGGGGTCTCTTCCAGCTCTAGGAGTCCCTCATTTTATGATCGAATCCAACCCCCTGCCCTGCCAGAAACCACAGCTAAAGCAGTCCTGATAGATAGCCACTCAATCTCTGTTTAATTTTTTGAATCGAGTTAACTGTACATCAGCCCATGTTGTAAGGATTTAATAAATAACCAAACCTCTCCAAAATGACTGGGAGGTTGTAGAGGACAAGAGGCCTTCCTCCATAGGTCAATGATCCAGATCTCAGAAGGTGCCTGAGTCATCCCGTTACCCAGTTTCCTTCCCCATCCAACTTACAAACCCAACACAACCTAAGTATACACTGTTCAGTTTTGGGGCTGATTGTGAAAATCTCTTCACATTCTGTCCGTGTGGCAACTTGTGACTACGAGCTTAGCAGGCATTGGGAAAGAGCTGGTTACTGAGGTTGTTTCTCCATGTCATGACCTGAAATCAGCAATTCGACATGTAGCAAGCGACCACATTGATGAAAGTTGGGAAGATGCAACCGGTCTTAAAAAGCAGCGGAAAAAGTTACACACTCTGCTGCAATGGGCCGTAGACAACAACGATGTCTCTACATCCTGGACCGCTGGGCACAGTGCTGCCACCTTGTGTCCATGTTAGGAGGCACAGTATGTCATTTGTTAAAAGACACAATTTTTATTTTAAAAAAAGACAAGAACACCACAGTATTCCTAATATTATTATGTGTTCACATTCACAATTACTTTTTTAAAATGAAGGAAGATATCTCTTTTTGAGGGACCTGAAAGTCGCTTGAAAGAGAAAAATGAAAAAATAATTAACCTTTTCTTCTCCAAACTAAACATACCCAGCTCCCTCAGCTGCTCCTCAGAGCGCTTCATGGTTTCCAGGCCTTTTACCATTTTGGTTGCCCTCCTCTGTACACGTTCCAGCTTGTCCATATCCTTCTTGAATGGTGGTGCCCAGAACTGGAGATAGGATTCCAGGTGGGTTTTGACCAAAGCAGAATAGAGTGGTACCATCATTTTTTTGACTCTACTCCTATTGATGCAGCCCAGAATCACATTGGCCTTTTTAGCTGCTGCATCACACTGTTGGCTCATGTTCAGCTTGTGGTCCCATATCAGAACATACGGGCCTCCACTGCACAATGGTAGCCAGTGGCATGATTGATGAGCCACAGCCCAATGCACAATGGGCACTGATGTGCATTGAGGTTCTCCCCAAGGCACATCAGGATGCCAGCGGGGCAGTGCAGGGTTCAACAGGAGCACCTGATGGGCACCCAAAGTAACAGCATTTTTCGGCACATAAATATTAACAATGTGAAAATTTTGCATAGAATAGGTCCCAAAGTGCAATGATTGTTATCAGGGTCCTTCTCATTCTGGTTTCTCAACATTTAAGAAACACATTTTTTATTAATATTTCTCCAAATGTTCCCTACATTCTTCCCATCTCTAGTGCAGGGATGAGCAAAGCAACCAACTTGTGCCCTACAGCGTTAGTTACTTTTGCCCTGCATGTACCCTCATAACCTTAACGAATTAAAAACAAACGGTGTAATCCTGTGTGACTAAACCCATTACGTGGTTACTCAATTTTTGGCTGGGGCACTCGTGATCACCGAATGCGTTGTCGCCTTGGTTTCCTGTTTCTTTGGCTGCCTCAAGTCGCCTCTTTCTCGTTCTCTTCCACCTCTGCTTCTCTTTGTAGATTCTTGTTTCTATCCATTATTTATTCTAAGGACAGGGAATCTTCGACCCTGTAGATTTTTTTTTGGGGACTACATCCTGCACAGTCTCTTACCATTGGCCATGCTGAGTTGGGCTGGTGGGAGCCGTAGGCCCAAATATCTGCTAGGCCGAATCTTCCTCGGTCCTGATCTACTCTCTTGAGTCAACACAGCCTACCTCCGAGGGCTCTTTCACACCTCTTGTGCCATGATTCTGTTTAAACTGCTGTGGCAATGTGCTGTGGGATTTGTAGTTTAGGGAGCCACTAGAGCCCTCTGGCAGATAATTCTGAACGTCCCTCCCTAAACTGCAGATCTCTAGGATGGGTGGGACCTAAGGTTGGCAGAGCTCGGGGCCTGGCCTTCAGCCTCCAGTTTTTGTTTTAAAAGCCTGTTGGAACAGGGATCGAAAATCCTGCTGATGGAAGGACAGCAAAGAGGGCTCCACTTGGGCCTCCCTAGGAAGGATGTTCCAGAGCCTGGGGGCAGCCCCTGAGAATGTCCTGTCTCTCATCCCCACCAGATGAGCCCCTGAAGGTGGTGGGACTGAGACAAGGAGACCAATAAGCCAGGGTTGTCATTAGGCTGCAACTCCCATCATCCTTGGCCAGCATAGCCTGTGGGGAAGAGTGCTGGGAGCTACAATCCTGCAACATCAGGAGTGCCACGTGGTTTCCATCCCTGATTTAGCCTGCTTTCTGTAGTAAAGCTGCCAGATGATCAGCAGAAAATTACACAAGAACAGCACAGGGATGCTAACTTTCGCCACAGCATCTGAATGTAGCCTGAAAATCAAGCCGCTGTTAGGAGCACAGGAGCTGGGGCTCACCAAAAAGTTGGAATTTGGCTTCCAAGACTGTGGTGGTGATGCCTCACGTGTCAGCCCCAAGGAAGAACTGCTCGCTGCAAAGAAAAAAATATATCTAACAGCCAAACAGAAGTCACACATTTGCATGACATTTGTGTGTGCTGACAAGTGTAGGTGTGTATTTAAAAATGCTTGTGGTAACTTAAACTGAACAACAGTATCACGCCTTCCAACATTTCACAAATGAAAACCAGGACACGTGCAGCTCAGCGACATCAGAGAGTGGTCAAGATGGCAAAAGTTATTAATGTGGAAAGACAGACCCTCTAGGAGGGGCTGCAGCATTTTGCTTTTGGCCGAGCCAACCGGGAAGGGCAAGACGTTCCCCTCTCACCTCCTCTTCCTCCCCACTGGTTTATCTGAGGGCAAACTTCTCTCGTGCTTTGGACTCAGTTTGCAGCAAGGGAAGTGAGCTAAAGACAAAGAGGGGGAAATGGCAGGAGGAGAGGGGGACAGGGACATTTTAAAAGCAGCTGAAAAAGTGGGAGGGCAGAGGATTAATTGGGATTGTCCCTGCTAAATTTAGATAGTTGGAAGGGATTCCTTGACGTAATGGGGAAGGTTACGGGCTCTGTGCTTTGTGCTACTCGGAGCGAATCCACACTGCACAGCTACAGCACTTAGATACTGTGTTAACTTTCATGGTTCCATTCTATGGGATTCCGGGATGTCCAGCTTGGTGGAGGAGCCTGAGAGTTTCTCCAGGAGCAGTTCTAAAGGGCTTTGGGGGAGGACTTTCGGGAAGGACTTTCAATAGCAGGGTATTTTATTGACTTCTGTCTTTGGTCTTTTGAACGAAACTTTTGTTGGAAGATACAAGACCTCCCCCTGACCTTTGTAGGGTGCGATCCCTTTCAAAATCGCTGAGGCGTGTTCGATACACCAGTCACGGAATTAACACAAACGCCCCATTGTCTCCCTGTTTTGCATAGCTGGTATCAGCTGGGACTGGAATTGGCTTAGTTTTGACTTTGAATAGCTCAAAAGTGAGGCCTTCCAAATACAACTTCTTTGAACATCTCTTCTCCCAGATGAATAGCTCTCCATGGTCCAGCCTGCATCTCTGTGTCTTCCACCCAACCAGGTGTCCAGGACGGACAAGGTGAAACCCAAAAGGTCCATACCCACATCATTGTCCCCCATCCGAGAGGAAGATCTGATAACCCAACAAGCAAGACCACAACACGTCTTTCTCTACTTGAGAGAAGAGGAAGCGATCTATGGAGAGACCCTTTCAGGTGATTCCACGATTCTGGAGTTAAGACGTTGGAACAGTTCTCCTCCAGCCTAGGGCCTTTGAGCAGCGCTGATGGAATATCAAGCCTCCCTGCCAGGGAAGACCTTTTGGCCAAGGTTCCTTCTTGTAGGTGAGAAAGCTGCTGGGGAATATTTTTTTCTTAAATTTTTGGATTACAGGTCCCAGAATCCCCGTGCCACCCCTCTACTTTGCCCAACTGGCATAGAACCACTGAATGATTGAAGTGTTGACTTGCCATTCAGGAGTTGATTCAATGGGTTTACTCCAGCTGGGACTAGCAGTGGGGTTTAAGTCAGAGGTTTTGCCAGTATTTGGAAATTATGGGAACTGCACATGATCTGAAGAAGGAGAAGTGAGGCTTTGTGGTGAGGAGGTGAGGAAAGGACTTCCAGCAAAGTAAGGTCCAGATCAATCAACGTGCAATTTTGCATTCATGGATCTTTTCTCCTTGCAGCCTCTACTGTTCTCAGCTTCTTCTTCTTCTTCCAACTGGCTTTGGTCCCAAGAGAAGCGGACAAGGCGGCTGCCATGCATCAGTCATATCCCAGAAATGACCGGAAAAGGACTGTCTCACGGAACAACAGCCTCGGTCAGTGTGATGCTGTGGGGCGGATTGGTGGTACAGTTGATAACCAGCTTCCTTCCTCTCTCAGATCCTTTGGGAATTACCTTATTATGATTTAATATTTATTAATATAATTCAATAATTATTAATGAATATTTATTGATGTATTAGTTACTAAATATGAATTTAAGGTTTATAAATTAAAAGTACAGGAGGGGAAAGGAACAAAAGAAAAAGAAACAGGCTATACATAAACAATATACATGTATAATGAAAATTAGAGTAATCTAAACCAAACTAAGACGTAATAACAAAACCCATTACTAAAAAACTACTCCACTAAACACATCTTTCCTACACTAACCAAATAAAACACAGAAGAGCTCAGACACTTGCCCGAGTGCAACCCATATGAAAAGGAAAAATGAATTATCATCACATATTTTATTCTACCATTACATATCAATATATGTTGAGCTTATGCATGTCTGAGCAACACCAGAGTGTGGTCAGGACGATAAAAGTAATTAATGAGGAAGAAGACACAAGCTGGGAGAAGATGAAGAAGTTTGCTTTTGCCTGAGCCTCCTGAGAAGGGCAAGATTCTGCCCCATTCTCTCTTTTTTCCTCAGCTGAATCGATGGAATGCAGACCCCTTTTGCACTTTGAACTCAGTTTGCAGCAAGTAAAATAAGCTGAGGACAAAGGGAGGAGGAAAGAGAAACCAGGACACTTTAAAAGCAGCTGAAAAATTGGGATGGCAGAGGATTAATCAGGACAAATTGGGGCAGTTGGAGGATATATGATATATATGGATCTTTTTATTAATATAAAGGGATTTTTTGTCCCTAGCGTGTCTTAAAGCTGACAACCTTGTGCCCGATTTAACTTCTTCTTTCTCTCTTTTTGCCCTGTTGCAGATGGATGGAACGGTGTTGAAATAACTCCTCCTGGGAACATAACTGTTCCGTTGGGTTCCACCCTGAACCTCTCCTGTAACACAGTCAACCCGATTCCTGATCTCTGTTACTGCTGGTTTTTAAATTACAACAGAGTAAATGTGACAGACAGGCTCTTGATCGTTAATTCAATAGCCAAGGACAGCGAAGGGACGTATAAGTGTTGCGTACACAGCGCTCTAGACAACTTCACCGACTGTGCATCTGCGTCCGTGACAATCACAACGGGCCAAGGTGAGCTTCGGCAACCCTAGTCCAGAGTCAGCCTTCTGATTCTGCAACCCTCCAGCCACCACATGGACCGCCAAAAATAATTTGTGGGATTCCGAGAGTTGTTGCCCCCCCCCCAAAAAAGGAACTGTCCCCAGCAATGCTTCTGAAATGGGCTGTTGGTCCATCTAGCTTGGTGCTGCTGATACTGACTGGCAGAGTTTCAGGCTGGATTTTTTTTTTTCCTTAATGAATTAAATTAAATTAAATTCTTCACAGATGTTCTACAAGCAACTGTGGAAGTGCCCATGAAGATCATTGTTGGAGCTGTGATTGGGCTGGTGGTTGGAACAGCTTTGATTGTAGCCCTGACGCACTATTTATGTGAGTAACAGTCTTGCATTCAGAAAGCTTGGAATCCTGGGTTTTATTTCCACTCTCTATGAAGACCAGAGAAGAATATTGTAAGGGGAAAGGCCACACGTGCCTAGCTTTGCAACCTTTTGTTGGGCTTTCTCCCAGACAGGTTGCAGACTCAAAAAGTCCTGTTGATGCCTGGACTCAGGCTTCAGACAAGTGAAGCAGTGCGAGGGTACCTCTGGGCACGTGCAAAGTACATTTCCTTTATCAAACTTTATAGTTGAGATCAGGGTACAGGGTTTCTAGGGCAAGGTAATATATATTTTCAGAGCGTCGAAATGACTGTAATTTGGAGTAGGGGCATAATTTGGGGACATCCAAGCCGGAATATCTATGTGGAGAAGAGTACAAGATATAGCATCCCCCTTGTAAAAAATTGCTCATTTCACTTGTCTTATTTGCGCATTTCGTTTCAACTACGCGACAAGATTTTGTTACCCCAGTATTGCCAAAGGATGCGATTTCCTAGTTCTCATCCCCAGGTTTCTTCATTAAGAAGAAGGACTCACCAATGACAAACACGGTCCCGAATGTGTATGACGACCTCCCCGCAGCCCCACAGGTGAGGAGTAAGGAAGTACATTTCTACTGTTCCATGGTTTCCCCTTCTCTCCCTCCCTCTCCAATTACGTATTTTCCTAACCAGCGTAACTGGAGCTGCCTTTCAACCTTGTTAATCCGTCACGCGGTGGCAGAGCGTGGAGTGCGCGGAGGGGTGTGGCCACAGCACCAGGGGTGTGGCCACTGCTCGTGGGGGCGTGGTTGCGGCGCGCAGGCGCGTGGCGAGGGCGCGCAGAGGCACGGCTATGGCCCGGGACGCCCCGAAACCTTGCCGCCCAGGGCAAATTGGCCTCCTCTGCCCCCGCGTCCCTACGTGACTGCCATCATGCAAGTCCGCAGAGGTTTCTGCAAAGAAGTGCTCGAGGAAATGTTGCTGCAAAATTGCCTGGAGCCTAATTAAACTCCAAGAATCTTATCAATTAAAGATTTCAATTGTACTATTGGACTGACCAAGGTTTGTGTTCCCTGAAAAAATAAGTCAGTGCCGGGCACATTTTCCATTTGAAATTTATATTCCTCCTTGTCCTTTCAAAAATACACGTTTGGATTCCATTGGCTGTAAAATGCAGATGCAGGCAAAACACTTTTAATCTCCAGAACTACACTGCTTGCTGTTTTCTTCCCAGAGAGTTAAAATCTTCCGGCCAACCAGTAACGTGTTGTTTTTCACTCCGGTGTCTCTTTATCTCTCTCCCAGTGCTGGTTTTGGGGAGAAGGGTGGGGTTTCCATAAAGTTAATGCTAAGAAGATTTGTAATTCGGATTCAAATTGCAAGAAACAGGATTCCACTTAAATGTTACGAAGAATTTCTTCTTCCTGGTTGTCCATTCCTGCATGGCAGAATGCGGTTGGGCCAGATGGCCCTTGGGATCCCTTCCAACTCTGTGGTTCAGTGATTTTATTTAATTTATATTTCTTACAGACCAAGCCTGAAATCTCGTCTGATGCCAGCACAATCTATGAGGTAAACTGGTTACTCTCCTGGAGAAAATGTTCTTTCTGCTAAAAGGCTGTCTCACTGTCGTTCTGGGCCTTCAAGTTGATTCTAATCCATGCCAGCTCTCTGCTGGAGTTTTCTTGGCAAGATTTCTTCGGAGGAGGTTTGTGGATATTGCCTTCCTCTGGGGCTGAGAGAGCGTGACTTGCCCAGGGTCACCCAGCGGGTTTCAAAGCCTGTGTGGGGATTCAAACCCTGGTCTCCCAGAGTCCTAGTCCAGCGCTCGAAGCGCTACGCTGGCTTCAAATATGGCAACCCTCTCTTCGGTTTTTCATGGCAAGATGTGTTCAGAGGAGGTTTGTCACTGCCTTCTTCTGAGGCTGAGAGAGTGTGACGTGCCCAAGGCCACCCGCTGGGTTTCCATGGTTGAGCAGGAACTTGAACCCTGGTCTCCAGAATCATAGTCTAACACTCTAACCACCCTGGCTCTTGAAAAATAGGGTTCTTTGGACAAGATTTCTTCAGAGAAGGCTTGTCCTTGCTTTCCTCTGAGGCTGAGAGAGAGGACCTGCCCAAGGCCAGCCAGTGGGCGTCCACAGCTGAGCAAGGGTTTGAAGCCTGGTCTCCTGGGATCCTGTGACGACATTCAAACCACTACTCTGCACCAGTTGCAATATGGTGACCTTCTCCTAAGGTTTTCTTGCAATATTTATTCGGGGGCGGGGGGGTTCCACTGTCTTCCTCCCAGGTTGAGGGAAGGTGTCTTGAAAACAGATTTCAATGAACTCCTTCATCCCACGGAATGATTTCTATAATGTTCTCTGCAGATCCTGCAGCGTGGAGATGAAGCTGTCTATCAAGAACTGGAGAGGTAGGTCTCCCTCATTGTCTCCATACCGGTCCAGAACTATCACCTCTGGAAAGGAGAAGAGCTAAAGCTCCAGGATTCTTCTCTGGAAGATGTCTAAGGGCCGGATTTCTCCCCTTGGACCCCTTCTGCTCAGTGCAGAAGGGCCTTGCAAGACATTTTTTCAAAATGTAGACCAGCTTTTAGAACCAAAGGTTTTTAAAAATAGGGCTTTTAAGAGGGGTCTACGTTGCTGCAATCCTGTTTTGTTTTGTTCTCTTTATTATTTTTTGTTGTATGCTTTAAATTGTTTTAACACTGCTGATAGCTTAGATCTGTTTTAATGCTGATTTTTGTACGTTTTTAGCCATAACATAGTGGCTTTAATTTGCATGCTGCCTGAAGTCCTGGTTTGGGGGAGAAGGGTGAGGTTTGAATAAAGTTAATGCTAAGAAGATTTGTAATTTGGATTCAAATTACAAGAAACAGGATTCCACTTAAACGCTGGGAAGGATTTCTTCTTCATTGTTAGAGCTTGAGTTGTCCATTCCTGCATGGCAGAATGGGGTTCGGCCAGATGGCCCTTGGGATCCCCTCCAACTCTGTGGCCATTTCCGCACTAGCCTGTTATAGCGCGATGATTCCACTTTCAACCTCCTATGGAATCCTGGGGTTTGCAGTTTTGGGAGGGGCCAGCCGGCCCCTCCCGAAACTGCAAACCCCAGGATTCCATAGGAGGTTGAAAGTGGAATCATCGCGCTATAAGAGGCTAGTGCGGAAATGGCCATGTGGTTCAGTGATTTTATTTTATTTATATCCTGCCTTTCTCCCAGGACAGGACCCAGCATTCTATTGGGTTACTTAGTTGCATCTGTAATGGTAGAATTATAAATATACATTTCTCCTTTCATTCCATTTTGGCTTGTGTGTGTTGGGAGTCAGAGCCCTTTTGTGTTTACTGAGTTATTGTTCAGTGTTTTAATAAGTTGGTTTCCAGTGTTATAGTTTAGTGTTTTAACCCTGAGCTGTAGTCTTAGTTTCATCTTAGTTTTTTTGTGAATTAGATTGTTTGTGCTTGTACTAAAACGATATATTTATTATAATATATAATATAATTTATTATTATTATTATTATTATTATTATTATTATTATTAAAAAAGGTCTCTCATTCATAAGGTTGTTGTAATTTGAGCCACCCTGATGGCTGTTAACAACCGCAAAAAGAGAAAATGATTCTTTTTTAATGATTTTTTCTTCTGCAAAAAAACATGTGACGATTTTGCACAGAATAAGTCCCAAATTGTGATGAGTCCTGGGCTCATCAGTCTGTGATTCTCCTCTTCAAAAAAGACACCTTTTTTGACCATTTTCCAAATACTTTTTCAGCCCCTAAATCCCAGACCCAGCGCTCCAACCCCTGGAGTCCGTGGTTAAGGTTATCGGGACGGAGTCGGGCGTGGACGCAGGAGGCCTTTATTTTAATCAGCAAATATGGTGGCTGCTGGCGGTCCAGATAGGGGCCAACCTTAGCTGTCAGAATACCCTCGGTGGCCTGGCTGGTGGGATTTCCACGTGGCACCGCCCTCCCCGAGAACGGAAGGAGGGCGGCTGAGTCATAAAATTCTTGGAGAAAGGTGATTCTGTTCTGTGTTGGATGCCAGCAATATTTTTGACCAGGGTGGCCTCTTTTTAATTCTTTTAATTTTCAGCTGGAAAATAAAAAAGTCCAGTTAGAATCAGGAAAGAAAAGGGGGGGGGGGCTAGAAATGCCGGTGTCACATTCTGCTCTGTTTGGGCATATCCACACTGCAGAATTATAGGAGTTTGATACAGCTTTAAACTGTTCTGCCCTAAGGAATTCTGGGATTTGTAGGGGTGTGTGTGTGTCTGTGTGTGTGTGTGTGTGTGTGTACGTGCCTTCAAGTCACCTGTTGAGTTATGAAGAACCCTTGAATTCCACAGGCTTTTCTTAGTCAAGGAATCCTCAGAGATGGTTTGGCCAGTTCCTTCCTCCAAAATAGAGCCTGCAGCATCCAGTATTCATTGGCAGTCTCCCATCTAAGTTGAAACCAGGGCTGACCCTGCTTGGCTTCCAAGATCATACAGAATCCGGTGCCTTTAGGAAAGTTTGGTAAGGATAAATTTAAAATTCTCTTCCAGGGAGCTCTAATGCTGTCCTTCATGTGAGAGAGAACTCTCCGGCAGAGAATTCTAAGTCCTTCCCCCACCATACTACAAATGTCTCTGGGAATCAGCCTTTAAGGAAATGGCTCCAAAAGCAAATCAAGCCTGAATTCCCACTAGAAGCCAAAGCAGGCAAACTGAAAATCAACTCCTTTGAAATGCAATGCTGGAGAAAAGTGCTGTGGATACGATGGATTGCCAAAAGAGACAAATGGATGGGTCTGAGAGCAAATCAAGCCTGAATTGTTCTAGAAGTCAAGGTGGCTAAACTTGGGACTGTCCTACTTTGGCCATCCTTCTCCTTTTGATGCCCCAAAAAGTTGGTTGGGAGAAGTTACAATCGTGGCAATATGGTTGCAACTATGACTAAGTAGCGCTTGTGAATATGGAACATTTATGGATGAGTACGTGTGCGGAACCATTTCATATTCACAATCTCTACTTAGTCATGATTGTGACACTGTTGCCAGGATTGTGACCACACACACCCCGACACACATCCTGCTTTACCAGGCGTCACTTACCTGGGGAGAAGGAGGTCCATTCTGCTTGCAATCTGAGCTTGGGTCAATGAAGTTTCCAATAAGTCTGGGGCAGTTGGGCCAGGAGAAGTTATTTAGTTAATTACGCTAAACTCCGTAGATGATGCAGAATTCCACCCTCCATCTTTAGCTTGTCGCCCATTTTGCGTAGGAATTGAGGTGTGAAACCCGTCTTTGTTTCATTCAAATTGGAAGCAAAGGCTTCACCACCAACCGGGGACAAACACTGGGTAGATTTCCTTGGGCGAACTCATCGCCTTACCTTCCAGCGGATGTTCTTGTGGTCTGGTAGACCAGTAGTCCTGCCACTCCAAGGATGCCCAAGAGGGTGCCGACAACGATCCCGGCAATGGCTTTGCCCGTTAGTTTACTTTTTGGCTTATTTTCTGAAGTGGCAAGAAAGGAGGAGGACATGGGTGAGAGAGAAAGACAGCGATGTATTTAAGTCTTTTACTCCGTGTCTCAAGTCAAGTCTCAAATCTGGAAGCCAACTTTATATCCCAACCAAAATTCCGGAATTATTGGACAGAGCCAAACAAAGTCAGTTTTAACAATTTAAGCAGAGTCAGGCCTCCACATTTGCAATTTTGCCATCTGCAACTTCGGACATGGGGAATAGGGTCCTTCTTACTCTCCATTAGTGAAGCTTTAAAAGGAAGGATCCTTCCTCCTCAAGCCGGTTGCCTGACACATCTGCTGTTCTCCTCTGGGAAACGCACCCTGCGCTCTGGGGGCAAGTCTTGTCTTTCGCTCTCAGGAAACATTTTAGAAGGCTCTTCCGGTAAGCAGCAGGGACAGACGGCCGATCAGCCCTCAGCCCTGTCCCAAGCACATTGCCTAACCCGTTTGCTGTTCCCCTTTGAGATATGAACCCACACTTCGAGCTCGAGAGGGATTGTCCTGTGACTAGTAGGCAAAAAGAGATGGAGGCATTGTTCAGTCATAAGGTTTCTGGATGAATGTGGCGTGTTACTGAACCGAGGACAGCGAGTCAGTCACTAAAAACATACAAGCCTCGAGTCAAGTTGAGCTCGTGCCTCATTTACTGTCGAGTCCAAGTCAAGTCACTGAAGCAACTTAAGTCCGACTTGAGTCCGAGTCTATCGACTCGAGTCTACATCACTGGAGAAAGATATGTGTACATAAACCCCAAAGCTACATATGCCACAGCCAAATCTTCAGTCATCATTTCAAAAAATACTAATATTTTAATGTCGTTTTACAAGAATGCATGACTAACAAGTTACCGCCTGGAAGCCAGTGATGATGTTGTTAATACATTACCAAAATGGTAAACCAGGAAGAAATTCTGGCACACTGTTGATTTTAGCTACCACTTCCAAACTCAAAGGTTAGAAAAGTTTTTGTGGGATGGGAAAAGGTATATAAAACATTTACCTCCAATCAGCAAGAACACCTTCCCAAATTCAGAGGTCATGTTTTCGTTTCTCTGCTTGTGAAATTCGTAGAAGCCGATGTCTTCCATGCTGAGATTGGTGATGTGGAGCGAGCAGTGTTGCCTTACGGTCTCCCGCCCGGTGTAGGAATTTCCATAAGTGTATGTCGAAATAGGGGGTGGCTCGTACCTGAGGATCTGAGTCGTGTTTGATATCATCGCTCGGTACCAGAAGCAGAAGAGAACGTCTTTCAAGTCTCCCGCTGGTATTATGGTGACTTCTGCTCCATCCACCGGTAACCATGGCTCCAAAGTGATGGGGATGGTGATATTGTCCGCACGAGTCAACGGGAAGCAAGAAGAACTGAGGAGGTAGCCTGAGGGATGCAGGAAGGAGATAAGCCACTCAGAATATATCTGTATCACCCGGTTAATTGCCTTTTGATACCACTTTAAATGTCATGCCTCCTCTTCTGGTAAAATCCTGGGAACTGTAGTTTTGGTGGAGGTACTTAGGGAGAAGAGAGCTCCAGTGCACCCCACCCGTAAAAGCTCCACAGATGGAATTATATTCTGTCTCCTGTTTCTTTTCTTGCAAATGCAAGTTCAAAGGTCAGAGGCCCTCTGGAGAGATTTTGGTTTTTATGAGCGAGAAGAAGAGGATTCTGACCTCTGAACTGAATTACACAGCTGTAAGCTAGAGGTACTTAATTCTTCATGGCTCACTCACAGGGTGTTTGCCATGGCTTTCCAGGGAACGGAATGCTGGACTGGGTTTAAGTCTGGATGGCTCTTCTTAGACTGATTCCTGCACTGGCTGGGTGGTTGGACTAGCTGGTCTCAGAGGAAACCCTTCTAGAAATCTTCTATTCTTATCCCTCTCAGTCCCCATGGAGGCCAAAATCTCTCACCTGCCAGGAGCAACGTGGGCCAAGATCTTCCATAACCAGGTGGCCACCTAGACGCCAGGCAGTGCCCATATGATGTCCGCCCCTCTTTTTGGGCTGATGGCCTTCTGGACATCCTGAGGGAAGGGCTCCAACCTGCTGGGATGTCCCAGTTTCCCCCTCTCTTTTCCATCCAACCCTGGTGCCAGGGGGCCCAATGGAGGCCTCCCTCCCTCCCCCAGACTCCTCACTGCATTTCAGCTTGGCAATGAGGTCACCTGCCTTCCTCTTCCCCCAGGCAACAGGAGGAGGTCACAAAGCAGAGGTGTGAGCTGGGGGGGACTGGGGTAGATGAGGGGTGGTGGGTCTCCTTTTGGGGATGGCTGGGCCAGATGAAGCTGGTCATGGGGGCGGGGGCCAGCTCCCCAAGTCATAGAATCACAGAGTTGAAAGAGACCACCAGGTGCCTCCAGTCCAGGTCTCAGAGGAACTTTGCCATGGTCTTCCTCTGAGGGTGAGATAGTATGACTAGCCCCAAGATCACTCCCTGGGGCCTCAGTCTAAGGGCCTTTCCACACTATATTGTTATGGTGCTATCAGTCCACTTTCAACCTTCTGTGGAATTCTGGGGTCTGTAGTTTGCTGAGGCCAAGAGCTCCCTGGCTGAGAATTCTAAATGCCCCTCCCTAAACTGCAAACCCCAGCATTCCAGGGGATGGTGAAAGTGGAATAATAGCACTATAACAGTTTAGTGTGGAAAGACACTAACATCCCCCCTAGCACAGCATAAATATTCTCATGCATGGTTAGACTGTGCTGACCCACACGCCCTCCCCTGGCTTACTGTAAAGTGCATGATGCCCCCTCATGGGGTCACCCTGTGCTCCGTAGTCAGTGGCCGGGATAGGGGGAGTGGCTGGCTCCCTCCCTTATCCGTTGGGGAGACATTCCAAGACTCCCTGAGGAGGCCTGAAACCATGGATAGTAATGAACTCTGTAGTAAGCAGGGAAGAGAACTACTTCCAGTGATTCTGGAGCTGTTTCCTCAGGCAGCATTGGCGGAGAGGTGGGTAAAGTGGGAGGCAGGCAAGGTGTGTGGGGGGCAGAACCCAGAGCAGGCCGTGTGGGTGCAGTTGCCCAGACACGGGTATTTTCTCTTTAATATTTTTGGACTGCAGGTAACTGAACTGTGGAGAGACCATGGATAAGTGGGGGGGGGGATCCCTTTACTAACCCTTGCGGTTCTTGGAAAGGGACTTACCCACACCTAAGGGACATTTACACGTGCTTATGTCCCTAACTGAATTCTGGCCTGGGTTTTCATGGAGGACTGGAGATTCGAACCTGGCCTGCCAGAGTGCTAGCCTATCACTCAGACCATGACAACACGCTGGCTCAGTTTTCATGGCAAGATTTGTCACAAAGAGGCTGACCATGGCTTCCCTCTGAGGCTGAGAGACCGTGACCTGGTACAAGCAGGCTGTCACCCTGGTGGGTTTCTGGGGCTGAGCAGGGGTGCAAACCGAGGCCGCCCAGACACGCTGACAAGTTGGCACCCCCCCAACCACAGCATCATTATTCTCTTTGTCAGCATCATTTTATTTATTTATTTATTCATTCATTCATTCATTTTCCCAGAGCTTGGAAATTTTACTATTTGGACCACTCAGAATATCCCAGCAATGCTTCCTGGTGGGTTGTGGGAACAGCCCTTGTCACGAGATAACTTCCCCGAACGTGGGAAGGAACCTGCCGCGCAGCCAAAGGAGCACAGGAGAGGCAGAAGTGGCACGGGAGGCTTTTTAATTTTGTTAGCAGACTCAGTGGTCTCTTTTTTTCCCGGGGCATCTGAATAAGGTTTAGGAGGTGGTGTCTCAGAGGCAACCGAATGCCCTTGATTATTCCATCCATTTTCTTGCGAGGGGGGAGCAGGTGATGTACGAATTGGTCTCACACTCTTCCAGCCTACAGTGCTGACGATATTCTTGGCTAGGATGATGGTATCTTCTTTTGCATCAACATCATCTTCTTCTTTTACCTGGAAAAAAAAAAGGACCAGCCTAGAATCAGAGGATAGAAAACAGCCTGACTCATCCACAACAGACACCCTGACTTCCAAAATATAGGCAAAGCAAAGCTTCTGATTCATGAGCTCCACTTTCAAAAGGAAAGGACAGAGTATAAGAGAGAGAGAGAGAGAGCGCTCTTCTTGAGACTCCCAAGAGTGATGATTCTTCTCTAAATTAAGCTATGCTATGCTAGGCATTGCAGCCCAATAACATCTGGAAGGAGAGAAATTGCCCACCCCAGGGGCCGCCTACATGGCATAAGAAAGCTTGAACGAAGTCCAACTCAAGCTTGGAAGGATTACCTCTGGGAAACAAAAGTTCCCCAAATACCTCACGATCACAGACCTAGGCTACTGATTTGGAAAACCATAGTCCAAAAAAAGAGAGAACGGGGAGGAAACTGTCACAAGCTCTTCCCTGCCTCTTCTCTTGCAAGGTTGCTACTCACTCAAATGGTGGCGGTGGCGGCATGTCTGTCATGCTAAGTTTCTGCTCATTCCCAATGCTGTGGGGAAAAAAGAAACATTGGAAGAACTGTGAATTGAGTTGTGCCTGGAAACAAACTGGGAGGCAGTGGAGCTGTTTAACAGAGAGGTTTCCCCCACTTATATGACAGGTTAGGGACGGGAGAACTTTGAACGAGTTGAAAAGCAGAAGCCATGCAGGGAGCACGAAGGAGTTGCAGAGGTTCCTTTGGGACCCACCGCACACGCACTGCTTGCAAAGTCTAGTCCAGTTTGGCACCTTTCCCCCCCTCTCAGCTTGCTTTGCAAGCAGCGCACGCGTGAAAGGGGCCCCAAGCAAGCTTCCATGGGCAAGAAGAGCTGGATGTGCTTCCTCAGAGTGTGGTAGAGCCTCCTTCTTCAGAGATTTTTAAGCAGAGGCTGGATGGCCATCGGTTGGGGGTGCTTTGATGGGGGCTCCTGCATGGCAGAAGGGGGCTGGACTGGATGACCCCTGGGGTCTCTTCCAACTCAATGATTCTGTGATGAAACAGCAGAACCCCCATGGGATAAATGGAACTCGTCCTTAATTTGGGAGCATCAAAAGGGCAAGTCATCACGTAATGGGGTGTCAAAATGTGGGGGGCTTCTGGTAGTAAGCTGCCCCGCTCTGACCTTCCACCCATTTTTCAAAACCCAAAGCGAGCTTATGACCTTCTTTTAAAAAAAACTATTGACCTTTGTTAAATTATAATGCACAATCAATAAAGCAAAATACAAAGTGAGAACCAAGGCATCTCAGTAGATTGTTTAATGAAAAAGAAAAAAATTCCCCCAATACGAAAAATAAGTCCACGTGGCCACAGGGCATAAAGCCGGCCGGGGGACGCTCCGGAGTTCCCCACCCCCCGCTCTTACTAACACGTGTGGTAAGTGACGCAGCCACGTACTTGGCTTCAGGAAAATAACTGCCCCTCCGCGGAGTTTCAGGGAATGCAGCACTGAGGAAACAGGGAGAAAGAGCCAGTTACTTACAGTTATCGGAAAGATGTAAAGTGGATAAAAAGATGCATGGTTTTTGGGGGGAAAAAGCTTAGAATCTGAAATGGAGATGTGTGCATATGCTGTGATGCTCCTCCACAATTTAGCAAAGGGATTTCTTTGTGCCTCTGCTGTATAGCTCAGTGAAGATAAAATTAGGTGTAGTAACAGGTCGTATAGGATTCTGGTGCTCAGTCCTTGACTGATACATCCTGCACGCTAGGAGGAAAAATGACTGTTGTCTTCTCCCTGCTGCATGAGCAAACAGCGATTCCTCTACAGTATTCTCCCTGTGTTTGAATGGCTCAATTTGTTGTGCAGGGATTCTTTTGTGGAGAAAAACATATTGCTTTGTTTTTGTATGTGTGCCCATGCAGGACCTCATTGTCTGCGTGGTATGCCCACACGATCCTTTTTTGCAGAATATTTTTTTCCAACACTTTGGGATGTTCAAATACCAGGAAAAAAAATTACAGAATTCTCACTTGTCTACTATCCTTCTCAACTGGGTTTTCTGATAATTGGAAAATCTCTTTTTCAACCCAGGGATAAATGATTACAAACACTCTTTCCATCTCTAGATGTAGGGCCCATTTCCCACAAGACATGTGCAAAGAAATGATGAATAAACATCTGGATGGATTTTTTTTCTTCTTGAAAGAAGCAATGAGTAATTTTAACAATTTTTCTGTGTGTACGCTTTAAAAAAATCTTCCAAACCACATGGTTTTTGAAGACTTTCTCAGAGCAAAAAAATATTGTTAAAATGATAATTTTAACAATTTGGGGTTATTCAGCACAAAATTCATTTGGGTGTTTTACACAGAAGGCAAAGTTTTCTGAATAGGAAACAGCATCTTTGACACAGAAAATGGTATTTCTAGGCAGAGATATTATTTTCTGTACAGAAAAGGCTGTTTTCTACACCAAACAACCATGGACAAATTTTGTGCACAGTAATTACCGAATTGCAAAAATTCTTGCCAGTCCAGGATTCTTTTTATCAAGGTTTCCTGAGACCCCAAAAACACACGTTTAACTGTTTTTCAAATACTCTGTCCATTCTTAATTACCTTTCAGCATTTCTCGCAGACTGGTAGACAACAACCCCAATAAAGAAACCGAGGCCAACAAAGCAGGCAACTACAACCCCGAGAGTGGCTACCGGAGAGAGGGTGGCTCTTGGCTCTGAGTCAGCTTTTGCTGAAAAGCAAAGGGGTTAAAAAGGCTGTGTGAGTATTTAGAATGAAATCCTGATGGCATTTTGTGGATCTGTGCAGCTGCCACCACCCAGTCAGAAGTGACTGAGGCGTTGAACACGCCCTTTCCTCTGCCTCTGATTTTGCAAAGACTTTGCATCTCTGTGGGAGAGGAAAATCCTATAAATATATGCCGATGCAGACACTGAGCAAAGGCATGTGCAGAGAGCATGCAAAGGAGGAGATCTCTACAGGAAAGCTTTTATTCTAAGCAAGCCATCTTGCATTAGCAAAAGGATACCTTGTACACCTTCTTTCAGGCATTACTTAGAAGGAGGTAAGAAGTTCAGAAAATAGCCTAAACCACATTCAGCTAAGGTTAGAAAAAATGTAAACTTTCACACATCTAGCTTAATATTCCTGTTGTATTCAGGAGACAGAGGGTGTTTTGGGTCTTGGGATGTCCATGGAAAGCTGGGAGCCTGGGCCCTTTTGTCCAGCCTACGGTCAACCTTCCCTCGGGACGGTGGCTCAGGCGGGACCTTCTTCAACCTCTCCATCAGTCCAAAGTCTCTTCAAGGGCTCTCAAGTCTGAGGGCACTGTGTTTTTACAACCTTGCATCTTGGAAGCATCTTTTTTCTTTCAGAAAAGAAAAAGTGTATTAACAATTTGTTTGCTAGAGAAACAGACACTGGGGTCTCATTCCAAAAGCCTTTAAACACTCAGATTACACAGGGACACTTTTTTATAGATGAGTGAGAACTTTAAACAGTATCCTAACTTCATAACACAAGTCTGATAACCTATGCTATTAATAACATTTGGCAAAATATGTTGAGAATATGACTGATTGGGTTGCCAACTAATCCCAAAAAGAGGCATCTTGGAAGCATCTTGAAGCTTGGACACATCTCACAAATGGGTCATCCTCACTGGTCAACCGGCTCTCATGATCTCTATTGCTGCTTCATGGTGCTGAACCTCCCCTCCATAAATGTAACCCCAAACCATCACATTAACCCTTTGTTTACCTTCTCCACATACCTGGAGGAGAGCCTATACCTCTCCGCTGTGTTGCCCAGATAATGGGAGAACCTATTATCACACAGGAAATAGTGAGGGGGTGTGTAATGGTGTATTGGTGTTTCTTTGGAGTAAACAAGCTAGCTATGGGCCAGCGCTCTTGCAACTGTAAGCCCAAACTGGTTGAGAAGCAGGAGAAATTCTGTGAAACCAGGTGAAGGGGATTCAGTCAACTTCAGACCTTCGGCTGCACCCACGGCCACTGCAGAGCCTTGCCGGGAAAGCAAGAAGCGGTGGGGTGGAGTGGTGTTAATGTAGGTCCAGAACTTGAAGAGGAGGAGGAGAGAAATGACTCTGACCACTTACTTTGGACCAGCAAAGCTACGACCCCTATTTCTGTTGTGTTGCTGTCAGTAATCTTCTGGATGGCATAGAAGTTGCTGTCTGCGAGGCTCAGATTCCTTATGTGAAGCGAACAATCCGGACTGATGGACTCCCGGCCCGAGTAGGCGTCTTTGTACTCCAGTGAGGCGTTGTTTGGCAGGTAGTACAAGATCTCGAAGAAGGTGAACTTATCGCCTCGTAGCCACTTGCAGGAGAGGATGTTCTCTTTGGCTCCTCCTGGGTGGAGGGTGACGTCCTGTCCGACCTCGACAAACTTCGGTTCTTGCAAGATCTCAATGGTCACGTTCACCGCAGCATGAGTCAGGGTGAAGCAAGAAGGACTCCAGAGGTGGGCTTAGAGAAGGTCAGGGAGGAAAGAGAAAGGCCCTCAGTTCCACTCCAGTGAGACCCCAACAGCACCAAGAGAGACCCCCAAAGAACCGTTCCAATTTTTTAGACTACAGTAATCTCCCCCCCCCCGCCGCACCATCTGCAGCCTTGCTTTTTTGCATGTTCAGTTACCCAAAGTCCAAAAATATGGAATGAAAAATACCTGCATCGGTTAAGGTTAACATGTTCTCAACTTGTGTGTATTCTTTTTAAAGATTTCATATTTAATAATTTTAATACAAACAAACTAACTCCCAACTACAGGAAAAGAGAAAGAAAAGAAAAAGGAACAAGCGATACCTAAGCAATAATCATGTATAGCTGAAACTAAAATAAACAGGACTAGACTGACATGAACTAAAACACAGGCCATTTCCGCACTAGTCTATCATAGTGCTATTATTCCACTTTCAACATCCTATGGAATCCTGGGGTTTGCAGTTTAGGGAGGGGCCTCAAAGGCCTGCGATTCCTCCTCTCACGGAAAATCCATTAACAATTTCCAGTCTTTCAAAAAGGAAGAAAAAAGTCTTCAGTTGGTCTGTCTTTTAAAAATCCGTGTCAGTTTTGCAGTTTGAGCAAGGTCTGCAGCTTTAAGAACCCAACATATTCTTGGCTTGTGTTCCTAACTCAAAGTTTGTTCAATTGTGTTTTAACTGTTGTATTAAGAGTCCTTTAAAAAAAAAAGTATTGGGTTTGGATGCCGCTTTTGAGTTCTGGGAGAAAAGCAAAATAATATTGCACGTCTGCATGGCAGAAGGGGGTTGGACTCGATGCGGTCTCTTCAATTCTATGATTCTATAATAAATAAATAATCCATTAATCTAATAAATAATTCCCACCCTGCAACCAATTTAGTCTCACCTACTAGAAGCAGCATGGGCCACACCCCGGAGGAATGTCCACCGGATGTGCCCCCTGTCCACGGAGCCGGGATGGCTTTGGACATCCTGGGACCTTGTCTCGACCCACAGCCGGATGTCTGCCTGGGTTCCTCCCGTGCTCTCAGCCCCCAGTGCCCGGGACCCCCGCCCCCCAGCTGAGCCCCCGGATCCTCCTCTCCTCGCCCCAGGCTGTCCTCTCCCAGGGCCCGGGTGGTCTCCCACCCCTCCCAGCCCATTGTGAACTCAAAGCGCAGCAAGAGGTCACAAAGCAAAGCCCCCGGCTACCCTGGGGGAGAGTTTGTGCACGAGCCTGGGGATAGGGGTGGAAGAGGTAGCTGGGGAAAGTTTATTTCTTTATCTTTTTGTTCCACGTTGCCCTTATTCTTTTCCTCCAGTGAGCTCAAGGTATGGCCAGCAACTTTTCCCAGACGAAAACCAGAAAATGGGTGACCAAACAACAGCAGAGAGTGGTCAAGAAGGCGAAAGGTATTCATGAAGGAGAACACTTTGAGTGTCATGGTTGTATCCTACCGAATTCTGGGATCTGTAGTTTGGGGGCACTGGAGCTTACTGGCTGAAAATTGTACAGGACCCACCCTAAACTTCAAAACCCAGGATTCCAAAGGAGGTCGTTAAAGTGGAATTGTAGCATTATAATTCTGTGATACGAATGGGTTCCTAGATTTGGGTAGAGGAAGTCCGAACGCCGGCTGCCAATTCTTGGGGGATTGGCTTGCACCCCAACTGGGAAAGGGACAGTATTCTCAGAAGAAAAGAAAAAAGCAACTTAATACCTTATTTCAGGAAGGGGGAAAATACCTCCACAGGCAGGCAGGAAGGAAGTGAAAAGGCCTCACTCCACAGATCTTAGAAAGTTTTTTAAAAATAAAAAATTAACACAGACTGATTCACAGCACTTGTATCAAATAATTAGTGGAAGGGGAAATAGGCTAATAGATAGTTCAGCTCTGTATTATTGGGTCATCTCCTCTCCCAGTAATTATTTGATACAAGAGTTGAAGTTCTTTTCCCCAAAAAGGTAATAAGAGGTTTTGCTTTTCTCTTCTGTCTTTCCCTTCTGATTATAATTTCTCGTTTGCAAAGAGTTTGTGCACAGCAGGGATAGGAAAACTGTGAGTCACAATCCTTAAAAATGATTTTGTGCATAGAGACCAAAATGAGTTGTGTAGACATTTATTTTGTGAACTCACATAGGACCAGGTGTGTGTTTGTGTGAGTCATCAGGGTTCTAGGAGAATATGATGTTAGCGATAAAGAAGTTAGAAGAAATGCTTTATTTCGTCACGGCTTCCAATGAAGATGAAGCTTCTTTCCTCAAGGAGGGAGGTGGAGAGTCCGTGGGATGGCTTGATGCTGTTCTAGGCTTGGACAATTGAATACTGTGGGGTAGGATGGCAGGTTTCTTTTTTCTCACCTGGAAGAGAGCCAGGCCAGAATCAGCAAATGGAAATCAGAGCTGGGAACGTTCAATATTCTCCAACATTTCACAGGTGAAAAATGGAGATATGTGTGGCCAAGCAACCTCAGAATGCGGTCCAAGTAGGAAAAGTTAATAAGGAGGAAGCATGCTTAAGCTAGGAGAGAGTGCAGCAGTTTGCTGTTGCCCAAACCTCCCGGGAAGGGCATGATTTTGCTCCCTCTCCCCTCTACGTACTCTCCACTCTACTAATCGAGTGCAAACTATTTTTGCATTTCAAACATGGGCCATTTCCACACTATGTTTTTATAGCACTACTGTTCCACTTTCAACCTGCTGTGGAATTCTGGGGTTTGTAGTTTCCTGAGGCCAAAGAGATCTCTGGCTAAGAATTCCAAATGCCCCTCCCTAAACTACAGACCTCAGAATTCCACAGGATGTTAAAACTGGGATAATAGCACTAGAACAGTATAGTGCAGAAATGGCCTTAGTTTGCAACAATTGAAGCAAGATGAGGACAAAGGGAGAAAGTGGGAAGTGGAATTCAAAAGCCCTGAAGTGTCCCAGATTATTTTTCTGTGCAGGGAAAGTGAGGATCTTTGGAGGAGAAAATTTATTACACAGAGATTCTTTTTTCTATTTCTTTTCTTTTTTGTACAGGAATTGTTTCCCTCTCTCCACCCGACAAAATTGCATGTCTTTCTGTAAAAAAAATTCTGCCATGATAGTCGTTTGCTTTAGCAAATGGCTGCCGGCTTCCATGTCTGCAGGGGTACGAGTGTACTCCATGCTTTGAAAGGCTTTAAAGGAGCTGCCTGAGGTCCTGAACTCTATCCTCAAATATAAGCTCAGAACTTTGGATAGCTCCTTAAAAGTTAGCCAAAACCTGCAGTGGATTCACTGTCCCACTGACATGGGACAAGCAGCACCTGCTGACCTTCCCTCTTCTGTACAACCGCTAAAGGCATAGAAGCCCTCTTTCAATTTTTGCTGTCGTGACCTTAATTTGGACTCCACCATTGCATCATGCCCACCCCCTCCTACAAAAAACATGAGATCATCTAGACAATTGTGGGAGAAAAGACCGGCTGGAAGACACTCAAAATCTAGTTAGTGGAATGCATTGAAAAAAGAGAGATAACTATTACCCTGCAGAGCTGATGATGATTTTGTAGGAAGCCACGACAGCCACGCCTATGGCTGCAATGACGCAGACAATAAAAATCCCAGCAATGGCTCCTCCGGAGAGACCGTTGTCATTTCTCCCTTGCGGCGTGCCGTCTGGAGAAAGAGAAGGAAAAAACGCCTGAGGATCAGAGCCTTGACTTAAGATGTCTTCCCACCATCTTGTCTTGTTTTTGGAACCTCACATGTCCCTATCTCCTTCTGAATAAATCTGGCCAAAGAAACTTTTGGACAGGGTTGTTGCAAGTTCAAGTCAACCTGAAGCCATATAACAACACCACAGAGGGAAATCCCACTGTTTCAATAGATCTACTCTAGTCAAAACTAAGATTAGGGTTCAGGCTGGAGTCTATCAGTTGATTTGTTTCAGGATGGATCCTAGAAATGCAAAGACGATTTTTCCTTCCCGTTTCTCTCAGTTCTCCCTCGCTCTCACGGTCCCCCACGCTCTGGCGATTTGGGCAGTGCTGAAGCTAAGAATGGACAGTAAGAACACCATCAGATCTCACTTCAGGTCTACCTTTAGAGATGAGTTGGTTAAGGGGCCTTGGAGGTCAGCCAAGGTGATTTGCTCAGACTAAACCCGTGAGCCCTTTGGCAACAACAATGGCCTACCTTGCCAGCTTGTTTGTAAGGACCGCTGAGGTATGTGAGGTGCTCTTTGTTGTATGAATTCTTTTTAGTTCGCATTCAGACTTAGCTTTGATTGAAGAACGTTCGCAGTTTGGAGCTTTTTCTACACAACATTTGCATGTCGTTGTTTCATGCCAACAACAGTATTTCCATACAGAAAGCAGCACTTTCTCAATGGATTATAATATTTCTACACAGACATATATGTTTGCTACAGAAAATGGCACTTCCTGCACAGAAAAAAATATGTAGTTGGGACAGATTTTGTCAAAAATTCAGATGTGGTTGTTTTGCACAGAAAAAAAGCATCTGTGTACGCGCATGCACACGTACACACACGCCAAAAAAAACTTGCACAGAAAATATTGCTTTCTGTGCAAAATGAACATGTGAGAAAATTACTGGTTGCTTTTTTGAAAAGAAAATTCATGAAGAATGACATCCTCATTCCAAGGTGCATGGCTAAGCAGACTGACTACTCAGACACTATTAACCTGACTATAAATTAGATTTCGACAGGTCCCATAGGAGTTGAGCCAGAACTGGAATGGAATAAGACAACTAAGCTGCTTGGCTTTTGGGTTCCCCAGGATGGGTAGAGGACATTTTGGGTGGGAGAAGGGGGCCGAGGTTCTAGAGGGTGTGAAAGGGCACTTGAAATGCTTACCTATGACCACCAAGAATGCCTGTCCCGCTTCAGAGGCATCGGTGCTGTTTTTCTCTATGAAGTAATGGGTGATGTCTGCACTGGATAGCTTTGAAATGTGCAGGGAGCAATTCTTTTTCACGGATTCCCGCCCAGTGTAGGCATCTTTATATTTCACTTTTTCAGTGGACAGTTGGTAGATCAAGATCAGGTTCTTCTCAGCTATCTCCCACCGGTACCAGCTGCAGAAGCTGAAATTCGTCATGCCTCCTTCAGGGATGAGGGTGACGTCGGTTCCCACGAGGGGAAACCACGGGTCCATCTTGACCAGGATGGTGAAGTTCTGAGCTGCTGTTACAGGGACGCAAGAACTCAAGATGTGGCCTAGGAGAAGGGGAAAGAGACAGACAGGCAGAACAGTTAGATGGGCAGGGGTTCAGCTCAAGGAAGGGGCCCATACCAAGGAAAACATCTCCAGTTCCTGAGACTTTGGAAGCAGGAACAGAGAAACATGATTTTCTGTCTTGAAAACTCACATCCTGGAGAAGGGGGAATTACGGGTAATTGAAGATTTGGACCCATTGCCGTCCCCACCACCACCTCTGTTATCTACTTAATCTTAAAGGAGCCCTGGTGGCACAGTGGTTAAACGCCAGTACTGCAGCCACAAGGTTGTGAGTTCGATCCTGCTGGGCTCCAGGTTGGCTCAGCCTTCCATCCTTCCACGGGTCGGTAAAATGAGGACCCAGCGTGTTGGGGGCAATTAGCTAAGACACACTGTAAACTGCTTAGAGAGCACTTAGCTGATAAGCAGTATAGAAATACGCTTGCTAGTAATCTACCTGTTTCCTCCACAAGCAGCTTACATCTTAGATTAAATATTTTAGCTAAAATATTATACCTAAAACATACAAAAGGATAACACTGAAATGAAAGAGATGGAGAAAGAGCACGATCTAGTGGTCTGAGTGTTGGACTATGACTCCGGAGGCCAGGGTTTGAATCCACACTCAGCCCTGGGTGATCTTGGGCAAGTCACACTCTCTCAGTCTCAGAGGAGGGCCAAGGCAAACTCCCTTTGAGCAAATCTTGCCAGGGTAGATTCACCTTAGGGTCACCATAAGTTGGAAGTGACTTGAAGGCACACAATCTGTCTGTCTGTCTGTCTGTCTTCTCATGGATATCTATGTCTACACCATTTACATTTTAAAAAATAAGAAAAAAAAGTGGTCTATTAAAACAGGTTGTTGTTGGTATGATGTGCCTTCAGGTTGACTCTGATTGATGGCCAAAATTCTTCAGAGGAGATTTGCCATGATTGCTTTCCTCTGAGGCTGAGAGAGTATAACTCACCTCCAAATCACCCAGTGAGTTCCCATGGCTGAGCAGAGATGCAAACCCTGGTCTCCCAGAGTTCTAGTCCATCACTCAAACCACATCGTCATCGTCATCACCACCATAACCATCTTATTCATTTATAGCCTGCCTTTCTCCCACCAATGGGACTCAAAGGGGCTAACAACATTGAAAAGAATACAAATTAAAACATTCACAACAGTATGAATATACAATTTTAAAAAGGAATTAAGCAGTTCTGGATCACATTCCTTCTGGGATGTTTCCTCTCAGCACCACCCAAACTTTTCCGTTGTCTCCTGTTGGTACCTGTTAAAAGTAGCATTGGCCACAGACTTCTCCTCCCCACTCCTGGGTAACTTCCGGAGGCAGGAGATTTGGGGCCATTGTGGATGCCCAGCCAGATGCCCAGGTGCCTCCCATGTCGGTTGCCACCAACGCCCCAAAGCACCGGTTGGTCCCACCCACTCATCATCACCCGTGGCAGTTTCTCCCCCCAGGAAGCTGCGAAGGCCGCACTCGGAACCCCGGCTCTCCTCTCTTTCCCACCGTCCTCTGTCGTGGTCTCCCGGGCAACGGGAGGAGATCACAAATCAATGGATGGAACCGTGGCTTGTGGCGGGGGTGCTCGGCGGGCAGTGTGGCTCTGTAGAAGTTCCCGAGGAGTCCAGCAGGCTCTGAACAGTTGGCTCAGCCCAGGGACACAGATGCGGGACGGTGCACTCTCCCTGAAATCCTGGACGTGAATGGGCAGAATGTGGCTTTCCTCCTGTGAAGTTCTGGGCGGACGTCAAGCCCAAGGGTCTGCCAGGGGACTGGGGGAGCGAAAGGAAGGCATGGCCCTCACAGACAAGGATTCCGCTCCCCCCAATGAAACTGAGCCAGTGTAGTACAGTGGTTGAAGTGTTGTTTATATAGCGCCATCCACGTACCTGTGCTTTACAGGGAAAACAACCAAAAACAGAGGGTCTTGCCAAAGGTGTACAATCCAAATTAGATGTATATATACGCACACAAATGCGAAGGGAAGGAAGGAATAATAAAACTATTCCATACAATTGTAAAACAAATTGTTGTTGTGTGCCTGGAGACCAGGGTTCAATAGCCCCCTCAGCCGTGGAAACCCACTAGGTGACCTTGGGCACATCACACGTTCTCCGTCCCCAGAAAACTCCATGATAGAGTCACCTCAAGGTTGCCCTAAATCAGAAATGACTTGAAGGCAAACAACAACAACAAGTATCTCAGTGGCCTTCTTCACGGGAAGTATGCCATCCAGTTTCTTTTTGGTCTGGCGAACGGAATGAGATTTTCAGGTCCAGATATTTCTGCTGCTAGATATAGCAGATTGCCCTTGAAGAAGGCCACTGAAATATACTCATGGGCCAAAATGTGTTGGGCTGGTTTCAAAATTAAAAATATAAAAACCATCCACTGAGCACTTGGAGACATTATCTCCACGCTCTACAGTACTTGCCTCTTCTCTTCCACATTTTATGCACCAAGACAACCATTCCTTCTTACAAAACTGTTTTAAGTTGACTCGAAATGTTATAAACCACATAAAACTTTGTGTGAGAATATAGCACGGAGAGATTCATCCTTGATGAAAGAGCACAGGTACAGTGGCATGTTTTATTTCATCATCAGATATGTTTCTTTATTTAAAATGCCCCCGGGGATCTCCAATGGTATCAGATTTGGTGCTTAAGAAACATCCACCAGGTTCTTCGTTATTTTCTCACGATTTCCAAGTAGACTGAGCTTTCCTTCCTGGACTCAGAGGGAAAAAGTAACAACCCTCAGCTGGGCTGGGTAACATTCTGCCAGATTGGGAAGCCAATGGTATTCTAGACTAAGAGAATAATCACTTCTTTGCATGACCTGGAAGAAAGGCAGGTTGGAATCAGAGGATGGTAAGCAGAACTGGAAGCATTCTGAAAAGGCTGTAGTCCAAAAGAACAACTTTTTCCAAGCTCTCCTCTATGTTTCCTTTCCAAGGAGGCTGAAGAGCTCTTAGAAGCAGTGCCTGAACATGGGTGGGGGGAATGAAGCTTAGTCCAGACAAGATAGGAGTCATTCTTGGCTTAGTCAAATTGACCTGGGAATTATGGGGCTGAACCATCCACCACTTCTGAATACGAGACATTAAAAACAATTGTTGTCTGTAAATTTGGCTACACAAGCCAGCCAGAACTACAGAGTTTTGAGTATTGGACTAGGACTCTGGGAGGCAAGGGCTCCAACCCTTGCTGAGCCATGAAAAGCCACTGGATGACCGTGGGCAACTCCCACTCTGTCTCAGCCTCAAAGGAAGGCAATGACAAACCTGCTCTGAAGAAACCTTTCATCCTAGAGTTTCCATAAACTGGAAATGACCTGAAGGCACACAACACATACAGCAATTTTGCAATGCAGCTGAATTTGTTCCTTATCTGACACACAAGCTCTTGAAAAACCATCAGCAGTCACATTATTTCTTAATATGAATTACTCAGAAATCGAAATCCTGCAAGGCTAAACCCCAGCATAACAGTGTTTGATTAGAGTTCTTGGTCCTGGAAAGCCAACAAAGTGGTGAGAATCTCCTGTCCCTCAATTAAGGTCTTTGCTGCTCAAAAGTGCAAACAACAGCAAAACATAGGCCATTTCCGCACTAGCCTGTTATAGCGCTATGATTCCACTTGCAACATGCTCTGGAATCCTGGGGTTTGCAGTTTCGGGAGGGGCCATCTGGCCCCTCCCAAAACTGCAAATCCCAGGATTCCATAGGATGTTGCAAGTGGAATCATAGTGCTATAACAGGCTAGTGCGGACATAGTCATAGTTTTTCCATTATAGCAAGACAGCTCAACAGCTCAGGCAAACCTCAAGCTGCAACTCTTGATCATGTCTGCTTGTCAACAAAACCACGTCCTCTCACTCCTGAAGCATCACTTTGCAGGCCAAACGGTCTGTGCAGTAGGGTAGTCCATTAAATTATCCTTTAAATTATCCAAAATTTCTAGGCACTGATCAGTCCATTAAACTCTAGCAGGCTGGGGTATTTCACACAAGACAGTCAACAAAGCTACTTAAATGAAGCACAAATTGTCCATAAGAAAGCTGCTAAGCCCCTCAAAAAGACTGAACTGGTTTCTTTCCAGCAGTCACACAAGCTACTCTCTCGGCTTCCAGAGGTTTAAAAAGGCCTCCACCCACCTTATGCCAAATATATCCGATTTCTCTGGAGCCACCTTGATACTTTTGAGCTGCCACCATCAGCTGAAACACAATACGCAAATAAATTCATACATAAGTCCCAATCTTGGATATAAATCACCGGATCATCAAATAAGCACAGAAAAAAAATCGCCAAATCTAGTTTACAGACAACAGTTAATCTTTTTAAAAGTTTAGGAAAGTGTTACTTAGACCACAGTTGCAAAACAGTGAATTTTAACAGCTCCTATAAGCATAACGAAAGCTAACAGTGCAACATTCTCCTCCAGAGGCACTTGCCAATACTCCTTGGTGAGGTCAATAGCAGTAAACATACAAATCTGCCTCAGTTAATAAAGCAGATGAGACGTCACGGTCAGCAAAAATCAAACAAATCAAAACTACACACCACTCCAAAGGCTGTATAATAACACAGGCCTTAAAAATTTCCACAGGCTTGAATCTCTCAATTTATCCATTGGTCTGGTAACAGGATGCTACAGGGATAAGATAAGGAACCTCTGCTATCTTCAACATCTTTTGAACCAGAAAAGAACAAACAAATAAACATTTAGTGTAATAACTGAAAGCAATGAGACTGCATCAGCATAATGAGCAGCAAACTCAGTGATTCTCCATTACATCTTCTTGCTTGTAAAGGTGAGTGGAAAAGTCCACCCTAGTCTTTCAAATGGGGTCTGAAAGACAGGAAATATCTGTGCAGATGCTTTGGGATGATCTCAGGGGAAAACCAAACCTTGACAACTGTCACTTGGATCACAACAAATGTTTACAGCCTTTGCAACAGAAGGCCAAGAGCAACTAACTGAATAGCTTGCGCTTGATATCTTTTAATTCCAACAAGAGCTCTCTGAACACTTGAACGGGCCAGGGTTAATATCTCCTCCCAGTGCTAATTCCAGCTTGTTAAGGGCCATTGTTTGAGGTGCTGCACAAAGAGCTAGAATGAAACAACAGTCCTGCAAGGTGGATCCTGAGATGGCTAGTTAATTCTGAGATTGTTGGGAATGCTACCTGAGTGAACTATTGTTCCCAAAATCCTCCAGTCAACATGGTGGCTGGTTGTGCCGGCTGGTGGAACCTCTGATTCTTGAGCAAGTTACTTCTGTATTTCAGAATCCTCAGCCAGGAGGACGTCTGGCTGAGCTGCCTGGTGGGTGTTGTAGTCCTCAGCAGTAACTTGCCCAGGCTCTTCTGCATAGTGAATATGGTGCTGCTCTATGACTTCTGTCCCACCTTGCAGGGATGACACTTACTTACCTGGAACTGGTTTGCCTCTGCCTTTGGAAACACTTTTTCTCCTTGTGTCAGTCTTTTGGCTTCCTCGGCGCCCCATGCTGCCTGATCTAAGGAAACAAAGGAACATGACACCTCATCAGATATTTAAAGGTGGCTTTTAGGTCACCCCTCAATCTTCTCTAACTTGAATATATTCAGCTCCCTCGGCCATTCTTCACAGGGCTTGGTGGTTCCAGACTTTTGATCATCTTGGTCAACCTTCTCTGGACACATTCCAACTAATCAGTAGCCTTCTTGGTTGTGGGGTCCAGGTTGAAACCTTTCGAGAATTAGAACTAGCTCCTCTGGGGAAAGAAAGCTAAATTACAATCCGGGACAACTTCCTTGCGGCACCAACATCTGGTCAACCAGAAGGGCCCAGTCAGGCTCTGCCTGTGGTCCTGATTTTTGCTTAGGGAACCTTTGTCTTGATCAGACCAGACCTCACCTGATATCACATATCCAGAAGAAGAGATTGAGCCCCACTAATTCCTCTTACCCTGGAAGTCTCAAAACCCAAGAGCAACATGATAGTCTCATGGCTGAAGGATCATAACAGAGACCTTCTTTTTTTAATAATACTGTGGACCCTCCATTCTCAGGGGAGCAAGACCCCTGCAAAAGTGGAAAAAACATAAATATAAATAAAAATCACAAACTTTTTTTTTAACCTGAGAGAACACTTCTCTAGGAATCTCTAGATCTTCCAGCTCAACTCTATGGTCAACTTCCAGCAGATGTTGACCACAGAATCATACTGAAGGATCTAGAGATTCCTAGAGAGAACATATTAATCAAATCCACAAATTATCATCAAATCCGTGAATGGGAAACCAACAAATGTGGAGGGCCAACTGTATAGCTGTCCTTGTCCCAACTCAGCAGACTCTGATTTACCTCCAAAGCTGTCATTCCTCACCCCGTCTCTGGAGATTGGGGTGCGGCGGCGGCGGCGGCGGCAGAAGGAACTAGCTTTCCCAAATAAGACGTCCTGTAATTTCAGTACTTACCTAGAGGTACGTCTCGGAGTGGGGGCTAAATCCGTTTGGACTGCAACTTCTGCTGCCACGGCCCTAAATTAAAAGAAGAAAGAATAAGGCATACAAGCAGGGTCAGCCCTACCTTTAGGTAACATAAGGAAGTGGTTGCCATACATGCTTTGGAGACGAAAGGAAGCTCAGAGGTTGACCACAAGGCCAACATAAGACAGAGACACAGCGAAGGAAAAATGTAGGCGCTGCAGAGTTGTTAAGCTCTTAGGAATCACTAAAAATCCCTGCAAATTAAGCATTATCGGAATATTCTGACCCTGTCGTAGACTAGCAGGCCCTTTCTACCAATAGCAATATTAATATGAAACTTTAGGAGAAGGTTCCTGCATTTTCCATATCACACCGGCGACAGCCGTGATAACGCCCTGCGCTTTGGAATTTTGTTGCTGTTGTTGTTGCTGTTGTGTGTCTTCATGTCTTACAGTGACCCTAAGGAGAACCTATCATGGGATTTTCTGGATCTGAGAGTGTGCGACATACCCAAGGGCACCCAGTGGTTTCCATGGCCAAGTGAGGAATCAAACTCCGGTCCCCAGGGTTGTAGCCTAATGCTCAAAACAATACACCACGTTGGTTCTGCTTTAAAATTTAGCACTCCACTTTTGCTAGGAGGGAGGGAGGGAGGGAGGGAAGGAAGGAAAGGAAAAGACTGGCAATAAATAAGGACTACCTTTTGCGCGCCGTTATCTGGTAAGCCGCAAAGCCTACAATAGCCAAAATCACAACAAGGGCTCCTCCAGCAATACCTCCGATGGTCACAAAATTGAGACCGCTGGCTTTTTTGACACTTGGCTTTTTTTCTTCAAAGAACAAGAAAAGCAAAGTTAGAGTTATGTTGCCTTGCAGTTATCTCAGCTACGTCGGGCCTCCCTGCCCTCTCCGTCAAGCCCCAGGCCTACCGACTGGCACACAAACACCACCTTCCCCTCCCACCCACCCCCTTACTAGGAAGGCCTCTCCTTTGCTTCCGATCAGGTACAGAGCCAAGAGTAAATGTGGATCTGCACTATACAATTGCATTGAGTCTGTGCCTTTTTAATTGTCGTGATTCTGTGTTAATGAATCCTGGGATCTATAGTTTGATGAGGCACTTGTAACTCTTTGTTAGAGAGCTCTCGTGTACTCCCCTAAATCATAGTCTCCAGTGCGACCCAAGTACCCATGGACGCTAAAGAATTAAGTGATTTAATTGTTCATCCCCCTTAGCTCAGAGTGTCTTACTAACTTCTAAGTACCCCATCAAACTATATGTCCCAGGATTCCGCAGGATACAGCTGCGAAAGTTAATGTGGTAGGAAACTGGTGTGACACGGGTGGTGCAGTCGTTCTTGAAAAGGAAAGCATATTTCCTCTAATTAATCTAATCCAAACTGGTAAATTAGGCTCTTGTTCCTTCTAATGAGGAATCAGCAAAAACACACCCCAAAGTCAAGATACATAGGTGAGGAAAGTCATGGGCTATGACAAATACATGTCTCTCACCACTTGGGGGAGCACTTTTGCAAAGAAAAAACTGATAAATACATCCTGCTGGAGTCCAACCTTTGAAGTCCTTTCTTCTCCCTCTTACGGTCTCCCGGCGGGTGGGAAACAGTGTAAGAGTTTCTCATCAAGCCAGCACAGCCAATGGTAAGGAATGCTGGGTGTTGCAGTGCAAGAACATCTGGAAGACTGTACAATTCCCACCTCTGGCTGGGGGGAAGGAGGAAGTGACAAGGCAGCTCCCATCCTGGTTGCAATTCTGAAGCCGAAAGAAGAGAAATGAGTCTGCTTTCCTTTGGGAGAGCAACCTTGCTTCTCAGCAGGTGGGATGTGTAATATCTGGTTGCCTCCTCAGCCCACCTCCCACCCTCTTGGCCGGTGAACAGCCACAGTGGCCACCAGGGACTTGACCACTGCCTTGGTGCATGGTCATTGCACAAGGATCTAGTGGGTACCTCCTTCTACAATGTCCAAAATGAGACAAGGGCCATTTCCGCACTAGCCTGTTATAGCGCTATGATTCCACTTTCAACATCCTATGGAATCCTGGGGTTTGCAGTCGGCCCCTCCCGAAACTGCAAACCCCAGGATTCCATAGGATGTTGCAAGTGGAATCATAGCGCTATAACAGGCTAGTGTGGAAACGGTCAAGGATGTGCGTTTGTAACCGCATGTTATGCGTACATATATGTCTCTAGGAGGATTCCAGCCATGGTGGTCTTGTCTATATTTATCCAGTCATGCCATGAGCTGTTTGGGGTCCTAGTTCTGGGAGGGAAGGAGAAAAGGAGGACAAAAATTGGAAGAATTAATGAACCTACAATCTGCCTCCATCTTTGCCTTGTGGGACAAGACAAGGTATGTAGGAGAGCCAGCATGGTCTGGTGTTCTGAGCATTGGAAATCCCTGCTCAGCTGTGGAAACCCCCTGGGTGACCTTGGGCAAATCACAATCTCTCAGCCTCAGAGGAAGGGAAGAAGTAAAACCCCCTGTGAACAAATCTTGCCAAGAAAAAAAAACCCTGTGATACTTCCCCTGAGGGTTGCTGTAGGTCAAAAACTATTTAAAGGCACAAAACACCAACAATAACAATTGCAGTAGCATCAGGAGCAAACGTTTACCTGTGACCTGTATGTTAATATTCCCCTCTCTGGACTGTTTGCTGCTATTTGTCTTTAATGTATAGGTGGCTGAGTCTGTGGCAATTAGCTTTGCAATGTGCAGGGAACAGTTCTGCCCTACAGTCTCCCTCCCGGAGTAGGCAGCCTGATTCTTCATCGCAGAAACTGGTAGTAGTTGGAGGGTCGCAATCGGATCAGACTTCTTCTTATCCCCCCGGTACCATGTACAGAAGGCGATGCCACTCAAGTCTCCTCCTGGAATCAAGGTGATGTCCTCTCCTAACAGAGCAACCTTCGGTTGCGTTGTGATGCTGATGGGAATGGTAGCAAGCCCAGTAGTAGGAACTCCAGCTCCACCTGGGCTAAAAATGCCAGGGATTTTGGTAGGAGTGTTAAGAGCTGCTGGTGGAACTGCAGGGGGAAAAGTCTTTGGTGTGGTTGCATGAATAGCCAGGGCCTTCTTGGTGGTGGAAAGAAGAGTTGGGGCCCTCTTGGTGGTGGGATGAAGAGCAAGGGCCTTCTCGGTGGTGAGATGAATAGTCGAGGCCTTCTTGGTGGTGGGGTGAAGATTGGTCACCTTCTTGGTGGTGGGATGAAGAGTTGGGGCCTTTTTGGTGGTAGGAGGAGGAGGTGGGGGCTTCTTGGTAGGTGCTGGAGGAGCAGACAGTGGTTCCTTTGTGGTGGTCGGAGGGGCAGGAGGACTCGTAGCTGCAGCATCCCCACCACTTTGAGCTTGGGTCAGCGAGAAGCAAGAACTGAAGATGTGAACTGCTGGGGCAGAAGGGTGGGGAGAGAAGGGAAACTCTGCTGTTCACAAGACTTGGGAAGAATGCCAGGAGGACATCCTTGTGGCTTCCTAGTCAGCAGGACACAAATGGGACTTCTAAACACGCCTATCTGAGCAAGGAAAAGAGATAGATGGGCCAGAATCCGGTAAGAGACACAGGCAGGCTCCATGTGCGCATGCCTTGCTTTGAAGGGGCTTGTGAAGGGAGGAGCAGAACAAGCCTGCCTGAAAACAGCCAATCACAGCTCAAGGAATGCTGTGAAGAGGAGGGGCCTATGGGGAAGGAAATGTTGCAAAACTGAGGCTTAGCTTCTAAGATCAGACAGGATCTGTGTTTTCTGTGAAGGAAACTATGTTTTTGCACAAGGGAAAAAAAAGCATCTTTTTCCCTGCAAAATAATTCTTCCATAACATATCAGGAAGTTCAACTAAGGGAGGGAATACTGCAGAAAAAAAAGTAATTATTTTCTGTAGCGGCAAGAAAACAACTGCAATTATTTGTTCTTGCTTGCAAGGATGAAATAATCTAGTAATTTATACTCCTAGCTCAGTGTGTTCCAAGCTGTGTTCCATAGGTCCCAATATTCTGGCATCCAGGCTACACAACCACCCCAATTCCACCTCCCCACTCCGCACCAAACCCCAACCTCTCACCCAGTAGAAACAGCACCATCCAGGACCTTCCATGACCAGGGGAAGCCTTGATTCCTTGGCAGCCTTGGCAGGGTGTCCCTGCCCCTCTTGGTGGTGGTGGGTGACTCTGGTGCATGCTTGGAGGTGATCTGGAAGGCCAGCCAGGCACTTGGGTTCCCTCAAGGGGCCTTGCCACCAGTCTTGTGGACCTCAAGTTGAGCCCACCCCCTTGCCATCTGTCCCCAAGGTCCCTTCTCCTTAAGATGCCTCACTGCCAGCAGGGGCCTCCCCCCTCCCCATGAATTCCCAGGTAACCTAAGGGGATGTCATAAAGCAGACTGGTAGGTCGTGTTGAGCTGGTGGAAGACCTTAACTTTAGGGATAGGATGGAGATAAGAAAGTCTGGTTGTTGGGAACTGCCATCAAGTCAACTTTGACCTATGGCAACTCCATGAACAAGAGACCTCCAAGTCCCCTTGTTATCTACAACCTTGCTGAGGTCTCACAAACTCAGGGCAGCCATACCTTCCTTGATGGAGTCTATCCACCTGTGATGTGGTCTTCCTCTTCTCCTACTGCCTTCTACTTTCCCAAGCACCCATGCCTTTTCTAGTGGGTCATGCTTCCTCATGATATGTCCAAAGTATGACGGCCTCAGTTTGGTTATCTCAGCTTCTAGGAAGAGTTCAAGCTTGATTTGCTCTCAGACCCATTTTTTGTCTTTTTAGTGGTCTGTATTATCCATGGAACTCTTCTCTGGAACCGTATTTCACATGGGTGATTTTCTTCCTATCAGCTTTCTTTACCATTCAGTTTTCCCAACCAAACATAGAAATCAGAAATGTGATGGCATGGATGATCCTGACTTTGATTTGTTGTTTGTCTTCAAGTTGTTTCGGACTTATAGAGACCCTAAGGCAAACTGATCATGGGGTTTTCTGGAGCCAAGTGTGCGTGACCTACCCAAGGTGACCCCATAGGTTTGGTATTCAATGATATACCTTTCCACTTGAAAGAAAGGTAGTAGGAATTAGATAATTGTTAAATTACCAAAAAAAAAAAAAAAATTCCAATTGCATGTATGTTAGGAGGGTCCAACTAAGAGCTTTTTCAGAATGGTCTAAAGAAGTGTGAGATCACATGATACTCCTTTGATACTCCCTGTGTCACTCAGTGGAGTAAGTCATGGTGGCACCATCATGGAGCCTTCTTTTCTGTCCAGGAGCCAGAATTCCAGGGAAGAAAGATGGGGTGGCAGTCATTTGGGGGTCTCTCTCTCACACACACAGATATACATGGTGGTGTCACCTGGTGTGGTCTGTACCCCCCCACACACACTCTTAGTGGAAGGAATGGAACACAGAAAGAGAGTGTGTGTGTTTAGAACTGGAAAGAGAAAAAAGAATGTTCTCACTAGAGAACATGAGGAGCTTCATAGGGAGCTGGGGATCTTTAGTCTGCAGAAGAGAAGGTTAAGAGGGGACATGATAACCATGTTTAAATATTTGAAGGGATGTCACGTCAAGGACAGAGAGGGCTTGTTTTCTGCTGCTCCAGAGACTAGGACAAGGAGCAATGGATTCAAACTGCAGGAAAAGAGACTCCACCTGACCCTCAGGAAGAACTTCCTGACAGTCAGAGCTGTCTGGCGGTGGAATCTGCTGCTTCCTTGGAGAGCGGCGGAGTCTCTTTCTTCTTTGGAGGTTTCTAAGCAGAGGCTGATGGCCATCTGTCAAAGAAACTGCTTTGATGTGGGTTCCTGGATGGCCCCTGTGGTCTCTTCCAACTCTATGATTCTATGATTCTATAACTGCTGTGGGGATAGGTGGCTGCATCTGTCAGTCAGACCCCTTCCCGCCTCTTCTGGCCCCTCAACAGTCACAGAGCTGCCCCCAGGACTCGTCAGCTACCGGGGTGAGAGGCGTCCACGATGCACAATTTCAGCCCTGCTCTTGAAGCCAGATGGTGGCACGCCAATTCTTCCAACAGTCCCAGAGAAAGGGGCACGAGGAGAGCCAAAAGTGGTGGACACTGGAGGTTTTTATTTCATCCGCTGATATACGATGGGTCTTTTTTCTTCTCTCTGCACTTGGGGTTCCGGATGGGTGGAAAGGATGGTGCTCAGAGGTGTCTTGGTACATGAAGCACTTCTCGTTCTTGGGGTGAGGGAATAAAGTCCATGGGAGACTTTAGTTCTGATGGGATTCCAGCCAGGAGGCAGAGGGAACGTCCGGGCTGCTTTTCACCTGGGAAGAAAACCATCCAGAATCAGAAGAGCAGTAAACACAATGGGAGCCCCTGACATTTGACCATCTTTTTCTATTTTTTAAATTTCGATTTTTAAAAGTACATTGCAGTCACCCTCTCAGTGCCCACCACGCTTCCTATCCCTCTTTGCAGCATGTTTCCATGAACCAAATAATAGCAAAATCAGAAATCATAGTGTGTTATATCTGCAGAATAAAGGATGCTTTGATTCACTAGATTAAGCTGCTGAGTTGTGCCTGAGATTGCTGGGGTGGCTGTTGGTTTTTCGGGGGGAGGGTTTTATACACATAGGGTGGGTATCCCTTATCTGAAATACTTGAGACCACAAGGGTTTCGAATTTGAGATTTTTGTCAGACTTTGGAACATTTGCATATCCCTAATGATATTATATACCATTTTTTGATACAGAGTCCAGTCTTCCATTAATTCTTCTCCTCTCCCCTTCTTTTCCATGAGGAAATGACTGAGGATTGCTTGGGATCACACGCATTGCTTGCAAAATCTCTTGGCTGGCTTGGTGCCTTTTTTCCACTTTCCACTTCCTTTGGACCACGCACGCCAAACCAGCCAAGAGACTTCGCAAGCAGTGTGTGCACGAATGTTCCCATGTGAGTCTCCATAATTCCTTCACATTCTCTGTAGGAAGAAGACTGGACTCTTCTTTTTAAATATTTTGGATCTGGAGCATTTCAGATTTTCATATAAGACATACTCAACCTGTATCTGTAGTGTTACATTTATTTTCCTTGTCTTTGGTTGTATATGTTTGATGTTCCACTCTTTGATGGGAAGGGTTATAAATAGACGTTATTATTAAGTGAAGGGATGGTGGGCCTTATGTAGAGATATGATCCGTAGTACAATTGATAAATGGGGACCTGGGTTCCACAAAAGCATCCTTTGATCTTTCCCCTCCGTTCAGCCAAGCCTGGGAGCTTAATTTGTCTGCTAAAGCGGCTTACCAGAGTTGATCTAACCACCTCCCAATTAATAAAAATTCTCTCCTGTTCCATGAATTTTTCCTTCAATGTGAAAATTTCTAGTATTGGAGAAAGCTGAGCATTGGGAAATACATTTCTGGCATCCCAAGAAAACGGGGTAGCAAAAATTAGCAAGGGAGCGAGAACACAGCAAATAAAAGAGTTCTGGGTGTGAATCTTTTCCAAGGTCTAATTCTCTTCAACAATAGAAATGTAGGGGCCAAAGGAAAATTTCATTGGGGAACAGAATTCCTATTCAGAAGAATTTCCTCATTTTACCCTTCTTAACTACCCATGATTTATTAAATGTTCTTAAAAAGACAATGACCTTGACTTGGGCTTCTCAGGAGAGAAGTGTGGTGACTATATTTTGAACTGAAGCACAGCACTAGAACTACACCAAACCAGCGCTTCTTGTCCCACCTCGCAGGGCTGATACTTACTAAGGTGCAAAGGCAGGCTCTGACCCAGGCCCAACCGTGTGGAAGCTTGGTCTCTGCTGACTCCCAATCCTGAGGAAACAGATTGCGGAGTGATCCGTAGGGCTGGGCTCTCTCCCAGACCAAGACTACATCCTCTCCCCAACCTCCTAACCCATCCTCCTTTCTATCATTCATAGGTGGTTAATGGATCTGTTGCTATGGGAGCAGAGAATCCACTCTTGGTTTTGCAACTGATCTTTGAGGTTCCACTACTCCTGCAGAATCAGGGACAGCTGCAGGAGAAACCGCCATAGAACTGAGGCTGCCCCAGCTTCAGAAAATGGGGTGAAGTGGGCCTGCTTCTTTGACATTGGATGCATGACGTAGGAAGACCTCTGGTGGATCAAGCCGCTGGACTATCTGGGCCAAATTTCTGTTCCTTCTGAAGCTAACCAGATGCCTTCAGGAAGCTCAAACAGGTTTGATGGCTCCAGTTCCTGCCTACACTGGATCTCTTATCATCAGTATTATGTCTGTCTTCATGCCCTGATTTTATATTATTTTTGTCTTCATGCCCTTGTTTTATACTACTTTTGTCTTCATGCCCTTATTCTATATCTGTCTTCATGCTCTTATTTTATATTATTTATGTCTTCAAGCCCCTTCATCTGTCTTTATCCCATCACTTTGATTTACCCCTAAAGCTGCAAGCAGGATCTCTGACATCTCCTCCTGGATTTCTCCTGGGTGATCACAATGTCCTAACAGAAAGACTAGTTTCGTCTAAGGGGGATGCTCACGCTCCTATACCATAAGGCCTGATACTTACATAGATCTGGAATGGCGGCTTCCACTCTCTGCAGAAGAGAAGCTATTCCCAAGGAAAGATGGGGGAAAAACAAGGGAAGAGATTATTTTGGTCCCCCTTAACTGTGCCAGAAACAAGTACACAATTTAACCAGCTGTAGCTCTCCCTATTAACCAAAGACAGTCCCTGTTTTCTCTGCCCTTCTGTTCTGAGCTGGAACCAGCTGTGATTCTGTCTTTCTCCGAGGCTTTGGCCATTTCCACACTACATTGTTATAGTGCTATTATTCCACTTTCAACATCCTATGGAATCCTGGGGTTTGCCATTGAGGGAGGGGCCTCAAAGGCCATCCTCAAAGGCCCCTCCCTAAACGGCAAACCCCAGGATTCCATAGGATGTTGAAAGTGGAATAATAGCACTAGATCAGTCTAGGTTGGAAATGGCCTCTGTTTGCTACCAAAAAACGGGCATCTATTTCTGCTATAGGATAAGCTTTAGGAGTGGTCGGTGGGTACAGCAGGCAATTTCCAACTTTCTCCACTGCCCACTTCCGGTGTTTATTTTAACCATTTGCTTTTTCTGTTAGTTACCACTTGGCATCTCCATACCCCTCAAAAAGATTAATCCCTTTGAAATAAACACAAAGGACTAAGTTAATATTACCTTTCCTGTTCTCTCAAGGCCTGGTAAGAAATCAAAGCTGCGACTAAAACGGTCCCAATAAGACAGCCGACAATAACTCCGGCAATGGTTCTGGCAGAGAGTCCTCTCGTCTGTTTTACGGCTGGCGTTGGGGAGGGATTATATTCTGGGGACAGAAGGAGAGGCTGTGAGAACCACCGCCCTGGCTGGGGGATGCTGGAAGCTGTCCTCCAAAAAGGAATAACCTCACTCTGGATATTCTTTTTTGAGGGGCTTGAATCAATTCGTTGGGCTATAATCAACCAGTTGGATGATAATCAGTTAATACGCAATTAATCATACAATTATCCATTCTTTTGAAAAGAGTAAGAAGTTGATTCTTGTGGGGGGGGTCTTTGTTCCCCTTTCATTCTGTTCTTTTCTTTCTTTCATCCTGTAATTTTAATTCATTTTTTTAAAAAGTTTTCTTGCATGTTGTTTTTTCTCTCTCTCTCTTTTACGTACTCATTTATTCATTTCTAGTGTTCCTAGTCATTTATTTATTATTTTCTTGGAAAATGCTAATACATTTTTTTAAAAGCAAAAACAAAAAGAGTAAACTTACTTCAACACTGCCTCCTCCAACTTATCTGTGATGCCTTGCTCTCATAATCCTGGAAAAGGTTGGGGTTTTTTAACTACTACAACTCCCAGCATCCTCAAGCTGGCCGGAGGACATTGGGAATTGCAATCCAAAAAGAGCCCCCCCCCCCCCGCTAAACTCTGCTTGGTCCAGCTTATCTTGTCCATGGTGCTTTGCTTTCAGAAACCAAGACAATGTTGCATTTTTTTCTATTACGATTCCCAGTATCCCCTGTTCACCCCTCCTCTTCTTAGGAACTATCCTCCCTGTGAATTCCAGATGCCAACTCAAATGTCTTTGTCCTTCTCACCACCACTTTTCTCACCTGCAAATATCCCTCATCCGCTTGTGATCAGCTTCAGTGTTGGGAGATTAAAAACATGTCTAGACTGCACCATTATAGCAGTTTGATAGCACTTTAACTGGCTTAAAGAACGCTGGGTTCTGTAGTCTGGTAGAGGCACTCTGACCGTCATTGATGGAAAGAGACAAGAGCTCTCTGGCTGGGAGTTCAAAATCCTTCCCCAAACTACAAATCCCAGGTGTGTCTAGGATGGTACCGTGAGAGAGTTGATGTGGCAACAAACAGCCGTCGCTGCAGAGGGCCACCAAGCATCAAGAACCTGAGCTGAGGACCTCAAATCCCACTGCTGCCCCAAGTTCATCTCTTGGCCTTCGGACTGGGCCACGATCTCCTCAGCTTTGGCCTCATGGGGTCATCTCAATAGCTACCTTGAATGCACTCGGTTTCACCTTTAGCTGTTGAAGAAGGAGGAAGCCAAAACATTCTGCTCGTGTTATAATGTTTAATTCTGTTTGTTTATCGCTTGAATAAACACACACAATAAGAATGAACGTGATGGAAATCTGAGGATTGGACATTTGGACGAAAGAGGCCAGGTTTCTAAGCGGAGCAGAAAGGGACCTAAAACCATTTACCTTCTGGGCCGTCATTCAGAACCCGCAAGAACGCTTCTCCGACTTCGGTTCCCTTGATGGTACCCCTCACCACCCCATAGAGGGCCATGTCCTCCAGGGTGACCTTCATGATGAGCAAGGAACAGTCCTCTTTGGCGACGTGCCGTCCGTCGTGGCCCGTCATCGTCTGGACGCCCACGTGCGGTTTGAACTCAAAGCTCAAGATTTCTAAGTAGGTGTCCCCGGTGCTCCTGAACCACAAGCAGGAGGTCAAATTGTTCTTGGATTTTGTCGGGATGAGAGAGACATCCTCTCCCTCCACAGGATCTTCTGGGTCAACTGTGACGGTAATGGTGACGTTTTTAGCCGCTTGAGAGGGAGCCCAGAAGAAATTCAAGATGTGGGCTGGGAAGGGAAGAGAGAGGCCAAGGTTCAGGATTCTGGAAAAGGCCAGGAAGCCCACCTTTCCTGCTAAAGAGAGCAACGGTGGTCTTGCAGTTTGAGCATTGGGCTACAACTCTGGATGACAAGGGTTCAAAGCCCCCCTCACCCATGGAAACCCACTGGGTGACCTTGGGTGAGTCACATTCTCTCAGCCTTAGAGGAAAGCAAAGGCAAGAATTTATTCTGCCGAGAAAACCCTGTCATACGTTCCCCTTTGGGCCAGAAATGACTTGAAGGTGACAACAACAAACAACAACAACAACAGCGATGCCTTTTCAAATGTTACTGACTGTTTTTAACCTTCTGGTCTTAGTTGAATACTCGGGAGTATTTCTAGTTTTAACAGTTTTTAAAAATAATTTAAAAAAAGTTTTATCTATGGCCATTTCTGCACTAGCCTGTTATAGCGCGATGATTCCACTTTCAACGTCCTCTGGAATCCTGGGGTTTGCAGTTTCGGGAGGGGCCGGCCAGCCCCTCCCGAAACTGCGAACCCCGGGATTCCATAGGATGTTGAAAGTGGAATCATCGCGCTATGACAGGCTAGTGCAGAAATGGCCTATGTGTCTAATGTTTTAAATGATTTTTTAAAATCTATTGTACATTAGCTGGAGGGCTGAGAAGCAATACTCAAGGCCTTTCGTACATCTATTAAAAACAACAATTAAAGTAATTTGCAATATTATTATTATTAATAATAATAATAATAATAATAGTAGTAGTAGTAGTAGTAGTAGTAGTAGTAGAGTAGTAGTAGAGTAGAGTAGAGTAGTAGAGCTCCCCAAGGCTCGAGGCGGACCATAACATAAATTAAAACACAAGTAAAACACATTATGGTTAAAAGTCACTAAAAATTCATCAAACCATTTAAAATACAAATATATCATAATTAAAATGCATCATAATTAGAAATAGACTGGGCAGGCTTGCCCGAAGAGAGAGGATTTTAGTACTTTTTTTGAATCTGGACAGCATGTCTCGAAGAGTTTGAGCGGCAACGCTCTCAAAGAACTTGAAATGGTGGAAATCAACACATGGTATGCATGGTGGTATTAGCAGGCAACACTTGTGGCCTACAGTGAGGCCACCATGGTCAAAGTCACACTCTCTCCCACTCCACCTGAGTCTTTCCCCCTAACGCACACTTACACATTCACTACTCCAGCCCTGCTGAATCCCCACACACACACACACACACAATTGCTCTCAACAGCCCCCCAGTCTCACCAGCTAGAAAGAGGCTCAGCCAAGATTTCCCACAGCGGCCAGTCTGTGTCCACATGATGTCCCAGCCAGTCTGAGAGGTGGGAGAGACTTGGACATGCTGGGAGAGGATGTGTGGTGCCCAACCCAATGCTGGTGGTCCCTGGGACCCAGCCTGGGCTCCCTTCCCCTCCAGGGGACCTCGCTGCCCATTCCCCACCCACCCTTTATAAGCTCCCTGGTAAGAGGAGGAGGTCATAAAGCAGAGGTCTCACCCATTGTGAGGTGTGGCCCTGGGTGAGAAGACTCCTCTGAGCTGGGCATTCTCTACATCAGCCCAGGGTTACAGCCATGGCAGGGAAAGCGAGTGGGTCAGTATTGCCTGGGGGCTTCTTTGTTGGTGGGGTGATGGGCTTGGGGCCAAACTTCATAGGAGCTTTCCAAAGTGCTGGACCTTCTTCTCAAGAACTTTAGCTAGCTCCATTAATGTAGGGGGAAAGTGTGTGCATAAAGCATTGCCAGACCTCAAGGTTTGGAATTGCGTCTCCATTTCTTATGCGTCATCTCCGGGCAGCAGAGGAGGGTACAATTTTTCCCCTTTTGGTAGAGCTCAGCTCCGGGCAAGAGGAAAGGGCTGGGGACAGACCTTTAGCTCAGCTAGGAAAGCAGCAGCTTGCTCTATTTCCAAAGGCTCATTGTTGATCTAACTCGCAAACATTCACTGGGAAGAGTCTATGTGTTTACTAAGTTAATTTCCTCCTTGTCTCCTGAATATTCACCATCCCCTCTCTTTACCCGCTTTATGACTAGAAGCAAGTAGGCTAACGCCCTGAGTGTTCTTTATTCCCGTCTTCCTATGCATGTGAGACAGAATAACCCTCTCACTTCACCTTGATCTGGGAAGAGGCCATATAGCTAAGATTAATTTCAAAGCAGGAGAATGTGGGGTCTGTGTTGTGCTGGAATGACAAGCTGTGAGCAACCGTGGTTGGTTTGTAATGCATAACATATAAAGATACCACCAAGGGCCACGTGCACATCTCAGCTTTTGGCCCAGAAATCTCAGGGCTTAGAACGATCCTGTAGCATTTGCTCATCTATACTACTGTTGAGTTTGCAAAGAGCTCCATTTTATGGAGTACATTCAAACATTCATTCAGCCAGGCACGGGCGTTCTGACCCACCCACTTGGCTCCACAGGCATGAAGGCACTGGGACCTTGTCCAGTCGGTATCCAAAAGGGGTGGCCACCCTACATGAAGGTATAGGAGGAGGAAGGGAAGAAGGAAGGGGCAGCATTTTGGGGTGTCTCTCTCACACACAAAGACATACGTGGTGGTGTCACCTGGTGTGGTCTGTACCCCCACACATCCCCTTAGGAATGAGACACAGAAAGAGAGAGAGAGAGAGAGAGAGAGAGAGGAAGGAAGGAAGGAAGGAAGGAAGGAAGAGGGGGAGAGAGAGAGAGAGGAAGAGAGAGTGTTTTCAGAACTGGAAAGAGGAAAAGGAATGTTCTCACTAGAGAACTGCAGTGGGGATAGGTGGCTGCATCTGTCAGTCAGACCCCTTCCCGCCTCTTCTGGCCCCTCAACAGTCACAGAGCTGCCCCCAGGACTCGTCAGCTACCGGGGTGAGAGGCGTCCACGATGCACAATTTCAGCCCTGCTCATGAAGCCAGACGGTGGCACGCCAATTCTTCCAACAGTCGCAGAGAAAGGGGCATGAGGAGAGCCAAAAGTGGCGGACACTGGAGGTTTTTATTTCATCCGCTGATATACGATGGGTCTTTTTTCTTCTCTCTGCACTTGGGGTTCTGGATGGGTGGAAAGGATGGTGCTCACAGGTGTCTTGGTACATGAAGCACTTCTCGTTCTTGGGGTGAGGGGAATAAAGTCCATGGGAGACTTTAGTTCTGATGGGATTCCAGCCAGGAGGCAGAGGGAACGTCCGGGCTGCTTTTCACCTGGAAAGAAAACCACCTAGAATCAAGAGGGTAATAAATGGAATGGGAAGCCCTGACATTTCACCATCCTTTTCTCTTTTCTAATTTCAATCTTTAAATTTTTAAAAGTACATTGCAGTTACCCTCTCAATTCCCTCCACGCTCTCTATCCTTCTTTGCAGCGTGTTTTGGTGAACCCTATACATAGTGAAATCAGAAGTCATAGTGTGTTATATCTGCAGAATAAAGGATGCTTTGATTTGCCAGATTAAACTCCTCAGTTGTGCCTGAGATTGCCAGGGTGTCTGGTGACTGTCTGGGAGAGTTTTATATATACAGGTTGAGTATCCCTTATCTGAAATACTTGGGACCGGAGGTGTCTCGAATTTCAGATTTTTTCCCCTGATTTTGCATATACTTGATGAGATTGTATACCTTTCTTCTGATACAGAGTCCAGTCTTTCATTAATTCTTCTCCTTTCACCTTCCTGTAGGGAACACGAGAGAATTACCAAGGCTTGTTTTGGATCACATACGTTTCTTGCAAAGTCTCTTGGTTGACTTGGTGCCTTTTTTACACTTTCAGCTTCCTTTGGACCCTATGCATGTGTACGTGGTCCAAAGGAAGCTGAGAGTGGAAAAGAGATCCCAACCCAGTCAAGAGATTTTGCAAGCAGTGTGTGCATGCATGTTTCCAAGTGAGCCTCCGTAATTCCTTCATATTCCCTACAGGAAGAAGACTAGGATCTTCTCAAAAGTTTTGGATTTTGGAGCATTTCAGATCTTCAGATAAGCCATATTCAACCTATATTTTGAACTGAAGCACAGCACTTGAACTACACCAAACCAGCGCTTCTTGTCCCACCTTGCAGGGCTGATAATTACTAAGGTGCAAAGGCAGGCTCTGACCCAGGCCCAACCGTGTGGAAGCTTGGTCTCTGCTGACTCCCAATCCTGAGGAAACAGATTGCGGAGTGATCCGTAGGGCTGGGCTCTCTCCCAGACCAAGACCACATCTTCTCCCCAACCTCCTAACCCATCCTCCTTTCTATCATTCATAGGTGGTTAGTGGATCTGTTGCTATGGGAGCAGAGAATCCACTCTTGGTTTTGCAACTGATCTTTGAGGTTCCACTACTCCTGCAGAATCAGGGACAGCTGCAGGAGAAACCGCCACAGAACTGAGGCTGCCCCAGCTTCAGAAAATGGGGTGAAGTGGGCCTGCTTCTTTGACACTGGATGCATGACGTAGGAAGACCTCTGGTGGATCAAGCCGCTGGACCATCTGGGCCAAATTTCTGTTCCTTCTGAAGCTAACCAGATGCCTTCAGGAAGCTCAAACAGGTTTGATGGCTCCAGTTCCTGCCTATACTGGATCTCTTGTCATCAGTATTATGTCTGTCTTCATGCCCTGATTTTATATTACTTTTGTCTTCATGCCTTTATTTTATATTATTTATGTCTTCAAGCCCTTTCATCTGTCTTTACCCCATCTCTTCACTTTGATTTCTTCCTAAAGCTGCAAGCAGGATCTTGGGATCTCTGACATCCCCTCCCAGATTTCTTTCTGGTGATCAAAATGTCCCCCCATTTTCTCTAAGTGGAATGGCCACCCTCCTATCTATACCAAAAGGCCTGATACTTACGTGGATCCAGAATGGCGGCTTCCACTCTCTGCAGGAGCGAAGCTATTCCGAAGGAAAGATCAGGGAAAAACAAGGGAAGAGATTATTTTGGTCCTCCTTAACTGTACCAGAAAGGGAAACATATTTCAACCAGCTGCAGTTCTCCACATTAAGCAAAGACAGTCTCCGTTTTCTCTGCCCTTCTGTTCTGAGCTGGAACCAGCTGTGATTCCAGCTCGCTCCGAGACTTTGTTTGCTACCAAAAAAGAGAATCTATTTCTGCTATAGGATAAGCTTTATGAGTGGTCAGTGGATACAGCAGCATTTTAGTGGTCCAGGGAAAGCACAGCCTGTTTCTGGTGTTTGTTTTAGTCATTTGCTTTTTCTGTTAGTTACCACTTGGCATCCCACCCACCCCCCAAAAAATAGGTTAATCCTTTTGAAATAAACAACAAAGGACTAAGTTAGTATTACCTTGCCGTTTCTCTCAAGGCCTGGTAAGAAATCAAAGCTGCAACTAAAACGGCCCCGATAAGACAGATGACGATAATTCCGGCAATGGTGCTGGTAGACAGTCCTCTCGTCCGTTTTGCAGCTGGCGTTGGGGAGGGATTATATTCTGGGGACAGAAGGAAAGACTATAAGAACCACCGTCCTGGCTTAGGGATGCTGGGAGCTGTCATCCAAGAATAACCTCACTCTGGATATATTTTTTTGAGAGGCTTGGATCAATTAATTGGGCTATAATCAATTAATTGGATGATAATGAGTTAATGCTCAATTAATCAGACAATTATCCATTCTTTTAAAAAGAGTAGGAAGTTGATTCCTTGGGGCTGGTCTTTTTTCCCCTTTCATTCTCTTGTTTACTTTCTTTTATCCTGCAATTTTAATTCATTTTTCAAAAAGTTTCTCCATCTGGGCCAGCAACCGCCTGAAAAGTGAAGCAGGTAGGGAGGCTCCAGCCCAGGGGACCAGGGGCATTTTGAGAAAGGAAGGTGGCAAATAGGTGGGCTAGAGCCCGGATTCGTGCTTCTTCCTTCGCAACATGTCTGCCTGTCCTGGAAAAATGTTTTAGGAAGGAAAGAAGGCCTGGAAACTATGCAGTTCAGTGGGAAGCAGCTTAGGGAGCTGGGTGTGTTTAGCCTGAAAAAGAGACAGTTAAGAGGCAACACGACAGCCATGTTTAAATATTTGGAGAGATGTCACATGGAGGATGGCGCTATCCTGTTTTCTGCTGTTCCAGAGACTAAGACATGGAGCAATGGCTTTAAACTGCAGGAAAAGAGATGCCTTCTAAACATTAGGAGGAACGTCCTCATGGTAAGAACTGTTTGACAGTGGAATGTGATTTGGTGTCTCCTTCTTTGGAGATGTTTAAAGAGAGGCTGGATGGTCATCTGGTTTTGGTCGTGCCTTCCTGCATGGCAAAAGGGGGTTGGACTGGATGGCCCTTGGGGCCTCCTCCAACTCTATGGTTCTATGCTTCAAAGGCTAAGCATGAAGGAGGAAATGAAGGAAGGAAGGAGGGTAACTGGGGCAATGAAAGAGGGAGAAAGATGGCTTCTAGAGTGGCACGGAGGCTGGAAAGAGTGGCCAGGACAATGCAGTGTCCAGATCCAAACTCTTGTACAGCTACTTTTAAACGAGTACTTCCCAGCTAACATGTGCATGCTAGTTTGGGTTTCTGACAGGTACAGTCTGAAAATGTAATTTTCCAAAGCTATGAGTGCTCTCAAAGGTACCCTCAGTGCTGTCTTTTGCAGCCGGCCCTTGATTTCTGCTGGGGTTTTGTTCCAGGACCCCCCACGGATACCAAAATCCATGTCTGCACAAGTCCCAATGGCATAACAAAATGGTGTCCCTTATATAAAAGAGTGAGCAACTCCGTGCCAGAGAGAGCCAGAGGATCTGTGAAATGGTGGGAGGTCAAAGCAGGGTATGCCTACCTGTCAGCAGAGTGCTCGGTGCACAGCAAAATCCAGGCCTGCTTTTTGGAATTTATTTTCCCAAATATTTTCAAGCTGTGGTTGGTTGAATCAGTAGATACAGAACCCCTGGATATGGAGGGCTGGCTATACCTTAAAATACTCAAGCCCAGCCCCACAAGGATAGTTAGGCCTTATCCCACCATTCTCCAATGTGCTCAAGGTACACGGCTCATTCTCCTCCTGTTTTATCCTCACAACAGCCCTGTGAAGTAGTCTTCCCAATAAGTTTAATGGTCCTGTGAGGATTTGAAACTAGATCTCCCAAATCCTAGTCCAACACTCAAGCCACAACTGCCACTCTATATCTCTACACCATTGGCCATGCTGTCTAGGGATGACGGGAGTTATAGTCCCAAGCATCTGGTTGCTTAGCACTGTTCTACAGAATACAGAAGGGAGACGGAAGCATTCACCTCTCACCTGGGACAAAGAGGTAGACACGACCCTTTTCTGGGTCAGCCGGTACCTGGAGCTTACTCTTCAAGACAGTATAGTTTCCAGTGTCCGCTGCCTTCAGCTCACGGATGTGCATCGAACAGTTTGTGCCTACCGTCTCCCGCCCAGTGTAGGCCGGTCCATCTTCTCGAAAGAAGTTCGGGGCCGGGAAGTAAGTGAAGATCCTGTGCTTCTCCTGCACTCCCCCTCGTAACCAGAAGCAGATGCCAATGTCTGTCACGTACCCGCCGGGGATGAGGGTAATGTTCTCTCCAGCCACAGGGCTTGGTGGGTCCAAAGCGATGGGGATTTCTTGCCCCGCTTGTCTCCCAGTGAACTGGAGGGAAGGGCTCGAGACGAAGGCTGTAGGATGACGTTAGAAGGGAAGGTGCAGGAGATGAGGTGCTGAGCTTGGGGAAAGACCAGCTCCTACATAGAACAGCAGACATCCCAAAACTGGGAAGCCTTTACACTTAGGAGACCTTTTCAAACACAAGGTAACCCTTCCAAAAAGACTTGGCTTGATGTAAGTCTTGAATGGTTGTCCTTGGTGCAATTATTATCAGGTAGAAGAAGACCTAGAAGTCCTAAATACCCTAGAGGCACTGCATCCCATCTGATCTTGAAAGCTAAGCAAGATCAGGCCTGGCTAGGACTTGGATGGGAGACTGCCAATGAATATCAGGTCTTTTAGGCTACATTTCAGAGGAAGGAATTGGCAAAACCACCTCTGAGGATTCCTTGCCCAAGAAAATCCCAGGAAATTCATGGTGTCGCCATAGTCTACAGGCAGTTTGAAGGCACATAAACACATTACAAATTCTGACACAGGCACACATACGAAAACCTAAGACAGAGCATAACACGTCATACCTTAGCCTCATCTAGCCCAGCAACCTGTTTCCCACACTGGGCTACCAGGAGCATCACAGAAGCCCATAGGAGGAGGCTTATGTTCTCTGTAACCACTCAGAAGAACTTCCTGGGAGTAACAGACTTGCCCAAAGCCACCCGGGGGTGTCCACTGCTCAGCAGGGAATTGAACCTCGGTCTCCCAGAGTCTTCGTCATACACTCACACCACTACATCACACTGGCTGCCTTTGAAATTCTGTGCACGCGTGTATATTTACTAATTGCAATAAGACACACGCCTGGGCAGCACTATAGCTCCTCTTAAACACCCTTCGGTATGTCCTAAGGCAGCCCTCTCCCCATCCACCACCCCTCCTCGCCCGTCCACCACCCACCTGTTAGCAGCAGCAGCACCTGCCACAACCAGCCACGCCCAGGAGAGCAACCATATCTGCTCGTGGGCCCCATAAGGCACCTGCCACTCTCTCGGAAACGGCAGGGCCTTGCACCTTGCTCCCCCGGGGGGTATACTGGTGCCTAGCGCGGTTACCCGGGGCTCCTCCCTCTGCCGGAGGCGCCTGGGCGAGCCCCGGGCGAGCCCGGCCTCCCGCCACCCATCCCGGGCTCTTCTTTCGCCGAGGACCAGGCGGGCGCGCGAATGGCTCCGCCCACTCAGCGGGGACCTTCCAGAAAGCCCCGCCCCCGGCCAAGACCTCACAAAGCGGAGCGCGAGCGGCGGGGAGCCGGGAGGGCGCGCGTTCCACCGCGTCCAGCACCTCGGAGAGCTCCGGGAGCTCCTCGCCCCGGGGCAGCCCGAGAGCCGGCGGGAGGCTCTCACGGGGGGAGCGCCTTCGGGCTCTGCCCCTTCCCCCGGTGTGGGAAGCCCTGAGGGGAGAGCCCGCTTTGGCTCGGACCTGGGATGGGGCGCCAGTACGGGTTTCTTCCCCGTTCCCTTTCCCGAACCAGATGCGTAAGCCTCTTCCCGAGCGCGATGTCGCGTTTGAAATCTGGCCACTGTGAGAGTCACTCTCCCGCCCCCGATCCCTGGAGTTTGGGGATAAGCCAGATCCAGAGCCACTGACGGGCAAGGAAATCTTTACTTGAGAAAGTGTCCCGTGCGTCCAGCCACTTCCTGCGAGAAAGGCACACAGACGGACGGGCATCTTGTGAGGAACAGTCTGCCTGAACCCCACCGCTGGGATATCTAGCCTTGCAGCACAATTTCTGTCACACACACCCCCCATGCTTGGCCATGCCAACTGTGGATGGTGGAAGCTGTAGTCCAGTTTGTCTGGAGCACACCACACCGGAGAAGGCTGCAGGGGATCGAGAGAGCACTGGAAAGCGGCGCTTGGAAAAGCTGCCTTCTACAAAGAGTTTCCGCACCCTCCAGAGCTCCAGCAGCCGGGGTCTCCCGGAGCTCCGCACCCCGGGGTGTCTCCGCCCGTCTCCTTTCTGGCCGCCCGCCTTGCGGGGCTGGTTTTGCTCCAACCTCCGCAGGGAGGGAGGGGAGGGAGGGAGGCGTCCCCGCGAGTCCAGCGTGCCTCTCGGAAAGGGGCCGGGCCGGGCACGGGAGGCTCCGCCCGGCCCACCTCGGAGGTCGCCAGCGAAGGGGCAGCCGGGCGTCCGGCGGAGAGCCCGCGAGGAGCAGAGCCGCGATGGGGGCGCGCCGGGAGGGGGGCCTGAGCCGCGCCTGGGGGCCTCGGCTGGGCCGGGGGGGCTGCTGGCAGGCGGCGCTCCTCGCAGGTAAGGAGGATCGGGGCCGCGGGCGGGGGAGGAGGGCGGCGGAGAGGGGGAGACAGGGACGGAGGGGGGTCTCTTCTGGCCCGGGGTGGGAGAAGACGGGATCTCCCACCTTCCACATCCGCCACCCCACGTTTGGCAGAGAGCTTGGAAAAGCAACCTCTTTTTTTTTTTTTTGGACCACAGCTACCAGAATACCCCCCCCCCCGACCATGCTGTCTAAGGATTCTGGGACCTCTAGTCCGGTCAAAAAACAAAAAAGCTCCCCCTGCCTTTCTCCAGAGGACCAAGGCCATTTCAGGGCTAGCCCCGTATAGGGCTATTATTCCACTTTCAACATCCTATGGAATCCTGGGGTCTACAGTTTAGGAAGGGGCCTCAAAGACCATCCTCAAAGGCTCCTCTCTAAACTGCAAACTCCAGGATTCCATAGGATGTTGAAAGTGGAATGATAGCGCTATAACAGGCTAGTGTGGAAATGGCCCAAGACTTTCTTGTTTAAAGAGGGCTTCCTTGTGCCTTAGCTGACCAGAGCAGAGGGACGGGTGGTGAGGGAGGGGCTGCCTTTTTTCCAGTGTCCTATGTATTTCAAGTGATTTAAGTGCGTATAAGTTAATGCTTTAAAAGTAGCATTTTCACTGAATCGATGATAATGATGCTTTTTAAGCTTTGGCACTCCATGCTGTTTCATCTGTTCTGTTTTAACTGGTATTGCAAGCCACTTTGAGTCCCACTAGGGACAAAAGTGGAATAAAATATAAATAACGTGGATTTTCTTTTTAAACTGTCTCAGCAGGGGACTGTTTTAGCAGGAAAGTTACAGGCTAATTCCAAAGAAGATTGTACTGCAACCCTATTGACTAGGGTTCGATTCCCTGCTTGGCTATGGAAGCCCACCGGGCGACCCTGGGCTCATCACACACTCTCAGCCCACAGAAAACCCCGTGATAGGGTCCCCTTAGAGTCACCATGAGTTGGAAATGACTTGAAGGCACACAGCAACCAAGGGGTACACAGAGCATGACACAGAAGCTTAACAAATAATTACAAATATAGGGAGAAGACTGCACAAAATCCAAGAGAGGTACAGGCAATTGACACAAACAGGGTTTGGAAGTTGGTTATTTTAAAATTTTTATGCAGAATTTGGATATTCCTGCATGGCGGGGGATTGGACTTGATGGCCCTTGTGGTCTCTGCCAACTCTAGGATTCTGTGGTTATCCAGAATTCCCATACCTTCCCAGAAGAAAACTCTGTAATCCCCTTTGGGGAAACCTCAACATTCGTTTCACAGGATGGTGACCTAACCTAGCCGGGGTGTTGCAATAAACCAGAGAACCGACTTCCATAGAGGCATGGGACAAGAACAGGTTGCTTGGAATTCAATCTCAAGAAAGTTCCCCCTTTTTTGGAGATACAGCTCCTGAAACTTCTTCAGGCAGCCCAGGTGTTTGTACTCCAAAAAAAGAAGGGGAACTTTCCCAGACTCTGTTGGAGAGGTGAAGCCACAGGGCCTCAGAGCTGGGTTGCATCTTTAAAAGAAATGTTCCTTAGCACTCTGTGCTTTATAGGTTGAGATAACATTTATGGAATGGAAACAGGTAGGGCTCTGTGTACTCTTAGTCAGTTAAATCTGGCGGTTAAGCACACCAGAGGCCTCGGTGAAAGAGTGGACTGGTGCCGGAGCGGTTCCTTGACAGCGCTTGTGCAACCAGCCAAGATGGTTGCTGGAGGCCATTGGCCATCCCAGCAGTGCTGCCCCAAGACATTTTGCTGCCTGAGGGAAAAGCAAAGACAGGACCCACCCAAGATCACTGTGATCCTATGGGCAGTTCAGGGGAAAATGTATTTCATTTATTAGAGGTAATAAAGGAAGCATCTTTCAGGAGGGGGTGAGAGAATGGGATGCTGGGAGTCAGTGGTGATTGGTGGAATGTCTGAGCAGATTTGAATAAGGATGGGATTCAGGACAGTTGCTTGGGGAGGGATACCATAAGTCGGAAATGACTCGAAGGTGTACAATAACAATAACCAGGAATACAACTGAGGACATAACGGGAATAAAAGGAAGAATATAATGGGAGATAACTAGGAGATAACTTGAAATACAACTGGCAAATACAATGAGGGATATTAGGAGGAAGGAAATAATGGGATCTAACCAGGAATACAACTGGGATATAAGGGGAAGGCAATGGGGAAAGGTGTTGGTTTCCAAGAGGAAGTCTTTGGTTTGGAGAGAAGCTCCTCCTCCTGTCCTCTTGTACCGCAGCCTCCATCCTGCTTTTTTGCAACCTGCCAATCCACGGTCAGAACGTTACCATCTTGTTGAAACCCTCGAACCCGATCGAAGAAGGAGCGAACATCTCTCTGATCCCACAAGTCACCTCCGGCCCCTTCAGAGAATGCCAGTGGCTTCAAGAGATGAAGATGATCCTGTCCCACAAGGGACTCCAGCCTTTCTTTCTTGAGGTTGGAGAGGCCTACAGCGGGCGGGAGACAATGGGGCAGGACTGCTCTCTGCACATCCGTGGGGCCGTGGAGGAAGATTCTGGGACGTACACTGTGATGATAGACGAAGACGGGGTCTCTTCTGCAAGAGGAGATGTGGACCTCCTGGTGGCAGGTGAGCCTTGTGTTTTCTTTGGCCCTTCTGACAAGAGCGTTGGGAACACAGGCTCATAGAAATCTCTGAGAACTGAGGTACAAAAGAGGTGGGAACCGGATATGGTTGAACTACAATTCCCAGTAGCCCTGGCCATCATGAGAATGTTGAGATTTGCAGTTCAACAGCCTCTGGGAGGTCACAAAATCCCTACCTGTTAGGTATGAGCTGTTGATGGGGCTGATGCTATACTTTAAAAAAAAGTTTTTTTTAATTGTTTATTTTTAAGAATTCCGACCGTTTTGGAATGAGAAAAGCATTTAAATTTGAAAACTATAATTTCTTGGATTGTATTTTAGCATTGTATCTTTTTACGCAGACCTGCTTTTATCTCTTTATTTTTCAAACTTTCCCTTTCGTGACCCTGTTGTGAGCCACCTCAAAGTCCCAGTTCTATGAGAAAAAGGGGCTATGAGCCAAACAAATACAAAAATCCATCCATATATTGAAGATTACCCTTCAGCAATCCATGTATTGAAGAAATCTCTTCCTGTCCTAAGCACTGGGCTAAAGCCAGTTTTCCATCTATGTCTCATTCTATCAGGCTTGCAGGGCTTCTGTCCCTATGTGTCCACGCTCCATCTTTACAGCACTTCAGTCTCATTTTATCTGCCATAGCTTCATCCTGTGGAAGCCTGTACTTTTGAGATGGACCTAGAATTCTCCAACAGAGTTTTAATGCTGTCATTCAGGGACATGCGCTACAGAGTTCTAAGTCCCTCAGCAAACTACAGATCCAGTCCTGTAGGGACAGCAGGGCGATGGGGGTAATTTGCCCCAGGTGGTAATGTTTCTGTGGCGGCCAAACTCGTAGCTATGCCCCCGCACACCCTGGCAACGCCCCCAAGACTTGCGGCCACGCCCCCATGAACTGTGGCCACACCCCACGACCTGCGGCCCCGCCCCCTCCCGCCCCCCCTCCACACGCTCCAAGCTCCTCCGCTACATAGATCTGCAGGTGAGAGCTGGTATCAAAGCACCGTAAGGACATAGCATGAAACTGGAGGCCTGGGGGACCCAGAAAGAATGACACCCCCAGACACAGCCTTTTCTTCTGTGCACAGCAAAGCTCTCCAGAGCTCTCCTGCAGCCGGAAACGTCCGTCGTGGAAGAGAATGGGGAGGTCACTTTGACCTGCGTGACCTCTGGCAGCTCCAGGTTCACCATCTCCTGGTTCAAGGATGGTGAGCCCGTGCCCAAGACGGACGTGCTTTCTGACCAGGGCCAGAAACTCACTCTGAGGAACGCCACCAGGGAGGAGGCGGGGAGCTACACTTGCTTGGCCAGCAACCCTCTCGGCAATGTCATCAGCAACCCCGGTGAGGTCGTGGTCACAGGTGAGTAGCCACGGAGCAACACCGCTGGCGAGTCCTCCTGACCGCCTCTCTTTTCAGTGAATGTGGCCATGAGGACACCAGTGACCACTACTGTCCTGTTTCTTGAAAGGATCCTTCCCGGTGGCTGCCCCTCGACTCTGGAACTCCCTTCCTAGAACATCCCCCTCCTCCTTGTGAGGAATGATGGGAGCTGCAGTCTAACAACATCTGGCGGGTTACTTAATTCCCACCCCTGAATTCAGCCATAATGTTCTCCGTTTATCCAGAAAGCCCTTATTCCCTAATGGAAAGCAGAGTAATTTAACGTCAGCCTTTATTTATTTTTTTTCATTTTTAAAATTTTATTTGAAAAAAACATTTATATTCCAACACATAGTTCCTGCTGTCTCTACAATTCTATATATAAATGTATTAACGGGAGAAAAAGAAGAAAAAATATATATATAAAATTACAAAAATAGAAGAAGAGATGATGCATTCAAGACAATGAGGGAGTAAAAATAACCTACCTCCCCAATTTCCTTAGGTAGTTAATTCCCTAACTAACAAAAACTCACACAATGTATTAGAGTCATAACCACCTCCAAATTCTATCAAATTATTCACTCCAAATCCATAAAAATCTATACAAAGAGAGAGAGGACAGAAAAGAGGGAAAAAAGGGAGAAGAAAAGAAAAAAATTACTGTGGCCATTTCCGCACGAGCCTGTTATAGCGCGATGATTCCACTTTCAACCTCCTATGGAATCCTGGGGTTTGCAGTTCCGGGAGGGGCCGGCCGGCCCCTCCCGGAACTGCAAACCCCAGGATTCCATAGGAGGTTGAAAGTGGAATCATCGCGCTATAACAGGCTCGTGCGGAAATGGCCTGTGTCTACACATCTATCACTAACACCAGCATTAAATGACAACATCCTTCAGTCCTTAAAGACGTATTTCTTCCCCTTATCCAGAGATCTGTGGTAATTCACAACAGACTGTGGTGATCGTTGCTGGAATCTTTACTGCAGTCCTGGCCTTTGGAATTAGCATGCTGCTTTACTTCTGGCTCCGTGAGTAAGACCCTGGAATCTTACGGGGGGCTTGGATTCATGGATTCTGTTCCCAGAAATGGGGCAAGGAGACTGGCGGGTACCAATATGCTTGGGACCAGAAGTGTTCCATATTTTGGATTTGTTTTGGAGCAGAAGTGTTCCATATTTCGGGTTTGTTTTGGAGCAGAAGTGCTCCGTATTTGGGATTTTTTTTTTTAATAAAGTACCTTTTGGAATAGCCCCGTATCTCATTCATTTGCTAATTGTGTTGTGCGTGAGACACAAGGCAAGAGAGAAACTGAAGATCTGAGAAATGATGGGATCCGAGCATAATGCTCAGCACAAATCTGCACCTCCTGCCATTTCACAGAACCTCAGTCTCTTTTCTGCACAGTGCCAAGGGCGCACAAACGTTGCAGGGCCCACAAAAACATCCCGAGTGGTACATCGAGGGGAGGCAGGGAGTCAAATATGAGAGTACCTAGGGCCTAAAGAAGCCTTAATGCATCTCTGCTTTTTCCCCATCAGCCATGGGAAAAAGTCTGGTCTCCGATTCTCTCCCCTTCCCTTCAGGTTTCAGACGTTTGAGAAGAAGGAAGCCTGCCTCTGTCTTTCCCACGCCTGCTGTCCTCAACCTGTCCGCACCTCCGCCTCTGCCTCCGCCTCCGCCCTATGAGAATGTTTGCCCTTTGGGACGGACAGGGCCACGGGTGAGTTGTGCAAGGCAGTTCTCCTCCCTTGTTGCATCCTGTACCACGTTCCTCTGCAGCACCGGCATGATGGGAGGTCTTTAGGAGAATGAGACCATTTCCACACCAGACTGTTATAGTACTATTATTCCGCTTTCAACCTCCTATGGAATCCTGGGGCCCTCAAAGGCCCCTCCCTAAACTGCAAACCCCAGGATTCCATTGGAGGTTGAAAGCGGAATAATAGCACTATAACAGTCTGGTGCGGAAATGGCCTGAAAGACTGGTATCGATTAGGTCACCCTGTGGCACAACGCAGTACAATAGGGTTATGGAGGAATATAGGAAGCAGCCCTGAGTCGGGGCCTTTGGAGTCCATTCAGCTCGGCATCATCACCTCTGATGGGTAGCCATGGCTTTGCAGGGATATATCTCCTAGAGGTGACCTTGGGGACTAAATGTGGGGCTTCCTACCTGGAAATATCGGGGGATGCTCAGTATGAAATGCGAACACAGCTTTTTAAAAAGTTGCATTAAGCGTCTCTACAGGTTAATCACCAATGGATAATGTTTTTCTTTGAACCCAGGTCGCTCCTGAGATCTCCCCGGAAAATATATACGAGGTAAGTGAAGGTCGTTTGTGCTTCAGCTTTCTCTCGTAAAGGACATTATTGCTGCTTTTAAAAAGAAAAAAGAAGTCACACAAAGCAAGTCCAACTTTTCCAAGCAGTATGCTGAATGTTCATTGCAAATATTTTTGTAGGGTTCTTTCCTTCTTCAGAAATGCACACAGCTATCAATTTTATCAGAGGTTTTAATTGCCTTCTCACAGAGCTGGGAAAACAAGTTTTTAAAAACAGCTTTGAGTGTACCTGTCTCCTTTGTTCCCTCTTCAGGCCTTTCAGCCTGGAGTCCGATCCGTGGACGGAGAGGTGAGACGACAGCAAAGGACCCCGCAAGCTCCCTTAGCCCTGAAACCCGAGTCCCTTTCGCCTTTTGCTGAGATCCATCCTCTCAGCCTCTCAGTCAAGCGACTCTAGGACCCAGTGCAGGAAGCAGTGCGGTGTAGTGGTTAGAGCACTCAACTGCTGGGGTCTGAGGGATCCAGGTTCTAATCTCCACTGAACCGTGAAACATACTGGCTGGCCTTCATCCAGTCCTCTTCTCTCTCGCTCTCAGCTTGACCCTACCTCAGAGGGTTGTTGAGAGGACAAAGCAGAAAGGACGAGATCTATACACACATACGTAAAATGGGATATAAATCAAAGATTAAACAAATAAATACATAAAGGCTGGACTTTGCTTCTTCCATTGAATTGGCTTTTGGGTTCTTCTTTGTTCATAACTTTGCCATCTTGACCATGCTCAGAGGTTACCTAGCCACACACGTCCTGGTTATCAACTGTGAAATGTTGGAGGGCATGAAATAAGCAAAAATGCAAAATAATGCAAATGCAAAATGTAAAATAAGATACGCAAGCTAATTGTCACTGAGAAAACAGTTAATAATTAAGAAGAAATGCATCTATATTTACTGTACATTGTACAAGAGCAAGGTTCTTTCCATAAGGGTGGATGAAATATAATTGGAAATAACTGTTATAGAAATAAATAGAAATAATTTAGGGTTGCAGATTACCACTGTATCTGTCTGTCTGATTTGTTTGCGCCAGAGTCCTGCCCTGGATCACCTTGGAGGAAATGGAGCAAGAATCCTCTGAGCATATACAAAGTGAATTTCCTACAATCTTGAATGAGAGCTACCGGTTCATCGCATACCATCCTATACCCACTTGTCTTGGTGGAAATCCTATTAAACTCAACCAGACTTGCTGTTGGATGACATGTTATTGAGTTGCAATGCCAGGCATTTAGCCCTATAGCTAACAAATATAGAAGGGAAGAGTCTCAGTTATACATACACAACCCAAAAAAGACCATCACAAAGGCATAAACAAAACAACAAAATGCTCTGGAATATAGTAGAAATTAACAATGAAAATGCAGACAGCCAATATAAAACAAATGAATAATGGTTGCAAAACTGTATGCTGTTGGGACAGACCCTAATTTCTCAATCCATTCATTTTGCGGTTCCAACCTAGTGATGCACCCTGGCACTAACACTCAGCCCTGATTCTATCCTTTAAACAGAACCTTCATGTCAAAGAGCTAGAAATTTAAGTGTTCTCACAGAACCAAATAGTTTATTTATGGTGGCATGTTCTTCTTTGTCAGGCTGACTAAGTAACTATAAAAACAATCTGTATCCTTTATTGTTGTAACATTAGAGATAAAGTATCTTGTAAAGGTTCATGTACAGTACAGTGTTGTTACATTAAGCAGTTCAAACTGCTGCCAATAACTCCCAGCCTTAGTCACCAGTTCACTGTGTCTTTTCTTCAGCTGCTTAAACAAAACCCAGCCACTATCTCTGGCCAAGATCTCAATGAAGGCTCTTGGCAAATGGCATCTCTGCCTTATATATAATTCCTCTCTCCCATCAGCCCTTCTTGTGCACACCAGTGTGCTGGGTTTCACTCTTAAGATACTACTCCTGTCGCCAACAACCAGCTGACTCCTAAAGCAGTGTCACACATGCTCTATGTTGCGCAGCTTTATGAATACTTAGCTGTGTTCAAGGGATGCCATAGAACTCCCCTGGTGAATTGCAAAGAAATGTATCAGGGCACAGGCAAGAATATCGTGATGCACACCAGGTTCTGGCACATCACTATCAACTGGGAAACTGGCTTCCTTCCATCAGCCAACCAAAATGGAATCTAGGAGCAAGAGGTTAACATACCTTCCAACTGCCCCAATTTGGCAGAAGAAGTCCCAATTAATCCTCTGTCATCCCACTTTTACAGCTACTTTTAAAATGTCCTGGTTTGTCCCTCCTGCTTCCCCTTTTGTGCTCAGCTCACTTCAGCTGCTGCAATTGCTTTCAAAGTGTGAAAAGAGCTTGCACTCAATTAACTCGATTAATTTCCCACTGGAAATTTGTTGAATTAGGAATATACGCGTGCTTGAATGAGGAATATATGCATGCCTGTTTGCATTCCTACAAAGAACCAGGGAAAGTTACTTTTGAGGACTACACTGCTAGAATCACCCCTCCAGTCCCCAAGGTAATTTTCCCAAGCATTCTTCCTGCAACTACATCGGCATCGTCACTGCCTAAGGAGAGGGCGAGGCAGCTGCTGGGTTGAGTGTTCCAGCACAGGATTCCAGGAAAGCTTTGATAGTATGAACTTATAAGAAAAACAAAAGGGAGGTTTTGCTTGGAGGAAGTGCAGTCTCGGAGAAAACACAGTTTGGAGACTGGGCAATGGGCGAAACATTTTTGTTGCCAAGTTCCTGTAGTCTGGTTGGATTTTGTAGCAAGTGCAAGAGAGATCATCCAGAGCTTCAGCTGCATAAATCTACACGGGTTTAACACACTTTAAGATGGGCAGGATCTGTGTCCCCACAGAAAAGGACCCCTCTAGGGTGAAGCTGCTGTTTGCAGGTGAGTCACTTTAGCCATAAAATGGAAAAATTATGAGGGATGCCCTGACAAAATTGATCTCTGCCAATTCCAATACAGATTGATGTGAGTACCAGTACAAACCGAATTGTAGTGTGGACTGTAACTTCACTCTTCGCACAAGTTCTGCACTTATGGGTGGGTGTTGTGATGCCATTCTTGGATGTTTAAGGCTGTGATCTTGTGGGTACTTACATGGGAATAAGCCCTGCTGGATGCGGTGGGACTTAATTCTGAGTAATTGTCTTTTGTATTGCACAGTAAATGCATCACACTCCGTTTAGAAACAGGTCCATGGCAAACTAGAATATGCTTAATCCTTTGTATTTAATTTGCTACATGTTAAATTGCAAATTAATGCAGAAATGGGACAGCAAATGGGCACACACACATATGTCTGGCATAGACTTATGACTTGGAGGCTAAACCATCTTTCCCTCCTCCCTCCCTCCCTTTTATCAGCCCCTCACCCAATAAAACCTTGTGCCTTTGGGGAGCTTGGACTTTGCATGTTGGACTGGGAATCATGCAGCCCTCCTGATGTGGCTGGACTGCAGCTCCCATCACCCTGCACTATAGCTGAAGTTGAAGAATACTGGCAGTTGCTATACATATGACATAGAAGCTCCAGCTATGAATCAATGTCAGAAGTTGTCAGGCTTTGTGGGACTTAACTTTCCAGAGGGAGGAGAAGGGGTGCAGATATTGGGGGGGCGGGGTGAGGATACTGCTTCTCCAATTTGAAAAAAAAGTCTTTCTCCCCTATGAAATGTGTCCCTTACCCTCCCCTTACTTCAGTTGCTGCAAACTGAGTTCACAGCGCAAAAGTAGTTTGTACTTAATTAATCTAGGCTGCCCACCCTTTTTCCTCGGAGCACTTATTTGGGAGCAAGATCCCCTGGACAGAAGGAGGGGGCTTGGAAGAACGCGCTGTGCATGGAAGAATTTTCAGAGTTAAGGATGATTAAATGATCATGGAGGGGAAAAGGCATTTGCCCTTCCCCGGGACGTACCTGTCAAGGGGCAAAATGAATTGCAACTTCCATGCCAAAGTTGAGCTCCCACCGCCACCTAAAACACAGTCCTGGGGTCTGGAACTGAGGTCCCTTTGGCCACCCACCCCTCACTTCCAAAGGGTTTTGTGAGCCTCCTCCCCTGGGCTCCAGAAGACCTTCTTTACGGAGATAACCAGGGCAGTTAAGACTTTATTTGTATTTCACATTCATTACTTATCCTTCAGTTCTATAGTCTGGTGCCATTTCCGCAGTAGACTGTTATAGTGCTATTATTCCACTTGTAACATCCTATGGAATCCTGGGGTTTGCAGACAGATTGGGAAAAGCTGCCTTTTGAATGTGAGATCTCAGGCCCTTTCATGCAGTATCATTACAGTGCTATGATTCCACTTTGACCACCATGACTGCATCCTAGGGAATGTTGGGATTTGTAGTTTGGTGAGGCACTATTGTTCTCTGGCTGAGGATTCCAAGTGCCGCTCCCTAAATGGCAAAACCCAAGATTCCAAAGGATGTTGCCATGGCAGAAATTGTGGGATTGTTGTCCTGGGCAGTGTGACAAGGCTCTTTGTCCAGACCGATTCTTCATCCAGGAAGAGACTCAGGTTCTTCAGACTCACATCTAGGAAAGTAAGAGAGGCAATTATTTTCTTCCATGTCTTGCATATTCGCCTGGAATCATCAATTCAGAGGCTGGTTTTGCGTTTTCCAAAATTGTCTCTCAGAGTAGGTGTCTTTCTGGGAAGGGTTCTTTCAAACTTTGAAGGAAAAGGAAGGGGAAGTCATAACACCTTTCACCCAGTTCACAATTCCTAACCCGTTTGTATCGTTCTCTTTTGTCCTAGATGGACCTGACGCTCCTGTAATTGCACCGTACAGAAACATTTACTCTGAGCAATCCGACATCAGCCTCTCCCGCGTGGCCGATGCCTTTCCAAGCGTAGTCTATACCCGGCTCTTCAATGGGAAGGTCTATGGCAGTGGAGAAGAGCCGATCGTCCGAGATGTTAGCAAGAGGCAGAGTGGCAATTACACCTGCCGGGCACAAAATGTATTGTCTCACAATACAGCAAGCACCACCCTTGAGGTCCAAGCGGTGGGCAAGTAGACCCAATGAGGTCCCCTTTCACCCCCTGTCCCAACTGTTTTAGATACGTTTCTGCCTCCTGCTCCTTTCCTGCAACCTCTGCCCTGCTGCTGCTAAATGGTGTTGATTTTTGAGCATTAGAATCATGGAATCTTACAGCCGGAAGGGGCCATCTAGCCCAAACCCTGCCTCGCAGGAAGGCAAAACCTTGTCCACCCAATCTCTGCTTGAAAAGCTCCAAAGAAGAAAAATTCGGGTGGAATCTCTCTTGCCTCTTTTGATGAATTGCACTGAAGGTTGGGCATGCCAGGTTTGATTCATTTCTCTCTACAGTTCCTCATTCCGTGCCAAGCTTCTGTCTTAATCAAGCAAAATAATCTCTGTGTCTATTCATGAAATGCATTCTTTTTTCCCCTTGATCTCACCACCTACCTCAACCATTTCCTTAAGACTACATCTCTCGAATATTCTCTCTTCTTCCTTCATTCCTTCTCTTAATCCTTTCTATGCCCCAGTCAGGACTGGGTGCTTTTAATCAGCATATAGACTCAATAGTATTCATGTTGCCTTTATAACCCATACCTTTGACTTGAATAAATGGTGATCGTTATCCAGAGTCCCTTTAAATTGTTTTAACTGGTTTTAAAGTACCTGGTTTTAAAACGATTGATGATTTGATGTATTTTTAGTCAGTTAAATTACAGTTATTGCTACTTATTGTCTTAAATTGATTTTATTGTGTAGTCCCAGAGAGTTCCAGATATAAGACAGAATATAATAAATAATGCATAATTAGCATATAATTTAAGTAACGAGAAATAAATAAATAATAAATAAACACTTGTGTCTCTCCGTCATCCTACTGACCCTAAAAAGCAGAGGGATGTAGAAACTCCATTGATCTCCATGGAGACGGAAGATGGGTAAAGCAATGGGTCGGTGTCATTTTTCTAGTCCTCCCTGGGACTTTCTTGCTGCAAGCACCCACGTGTGTGACTGGGAGATGCTCCACACTTCTGCACTATATGGTTCTAGCACAATGATCCCACTTCAAGTGCCATGGTTGCACCCAATAGAATCCTGGGATCTGTATTTTAGGGATGCCTTAGAGCTCCCTGGCTGAAAATTTTCCCAAACCAACAATCAATGTTTTCTACCAATGAAAAGAATGGTCTACAGGTTGTTGCAGACCGACCCAGAATCAGAACTTGGAAAACTTCCTCTTCTTCTCCCCCTCCCCAGCCAATGCTACTACTACTACTTCTTTGGACTATAGTTCCCAAAATCCTGAACTCAGCTTGCTGGTTTGGGGATTCTGGGAATTGCAGTTTGAAAAAAGGATCTTTTCCATGGTCAGTCCAGAACCTTTTAAAAAAAATATTTCTCAATGTGTTCAAATTTGGCATTTAAATCCACTGCTGGGCTTTAACATGACAGCTTCTTTCACTGTGTTTTAGCTGTTGTTCAGCATAGTAACCGATGGCTTCTGCTTTGGTTTGATTTTTAATGTTGTATTCTGTTTTAATTCACACTATAAGCTGGCTTGGGTTTTCCCTGGGAAACAGGCAGGATTTTAACTGCATTTTAATCGACCAGATGTATAAATCTTAACTGAACTGCTCTGGTAGGAACTCAGGAGAGGGAAGGTGAACATTTAAGCTTCGACATGGAAATACTGGATTGATGTAGAACGGAGTCAGAGACGCATTCCAATGAAGACAATATTGGGGTGTTTACCTAAAAAAGTGGGTGTGACCCTGTGACCTTGCTTTATATCAAGTTGGATTATTGGTCTGGTAGCCCCCAGCTGACCTGTCGCTTGCCAGAGTCCCCCAGGATGTCTCAGGTAGAGTGCAGAGGTTACAGGGGGCTCTACCCAGATGCCCACTGGACAGACGTTGGATGGGGAAAGTATGCGTGTGGGTGTGTCTGCACTCCTGCACAGAGCTTGGGGAAGTTACTTTCGAGGACCACGCTCCTAGCATTCCACAGACAGACGACTGACTCTCCCCGGCAATGTTCCCGCCCCTCGGGTGGCATCTTTCCTGCCCAGCCCCAGGGGAGGGTGAGGCAACTGGGTTGATTATCCCAGTTCATTCTTCAAATGAGAAACAGCGTGGGGAAGGGGTTTCTCTGACTCTGGAGACCAGAGCTCGAATCCCTGCTCAGACATGGAAACCTACTGGGTGATCTTGGGTGTGTCACGCTCTCTCTCTATCTCAGAGGGAGGCAAAGACGACCGCCTCTTCCCCCCCTCCGCCTCCAAGGAAGAAATCTGGCCAAGAAAATCCTGTTGTAGGTTTGCCTTTGGTCAGAAGCAACCTGGAGGCTCAGAGCAGCAGCAATTCTTCCAACACAGCTCTATTAATATGAGTTCGGAAGGAAAACAAAAGGGAAGTGTGGCTTGGAGGAAGTAGAGGCTGAGGGAAAACACAGTTCTGAGAAGCAGCGTCACAGGTCAAAGATTTTTCACTCTCAGTTCCTGATGCCCGTTTGGCGTTTGAGCCAAGGTTCAAGAGAAGGGAGTCAGAGCTCCGGCTGTGCAAATGCATACAGCGCCGGTGCCTGAAGATGGCCAGGATATCCTGCTGCCCTGAAAAGGGGATCGCCCGGGAGAAGCGGCTGTTTGCAGGTGAGTCGCCTGGGCCACGGAATAGGAAAGACCACGAAGGATTCCTTGACAAAACTGATCTCTGCAAATTCCAATACAGATTGACCTGAATACCAATGCAAACTGAGCTGTAACTTAACTCTTCACAAGTTCCACGCTTCTGGGTGTTGCAATGCAGCTCTTGGACGCTGAAAACTGTGATCTTGTGGGCACTTACACGGGAGTAAGTCCTACTGGATGGACACAGTGCGGGAGGGGACAATGTATTCATTCTTCCCCTCCCAGCTGCAGCCCTGGGGAATAACCTGGGGGTTGATTCTGCTTTGAGCCTCAGTCACAGCTTGGCAGGGGGTGTGTTTGTGTTTTCTCTCCCTGGCACAGAAATAAGTCTTGGGGTTGAAACCAACTTTCTTTTTTTCCTCGCCATCTTTCTGTGGCAGCCCCTCCTCAGAGATACACACAACCCCATGCCTTCTAGGAGCTTGGGTTGTGTTTTTAAGTGCCACGCCCTGTCAGCTGTGGACTTGGGCATGCCTGTGAATGGGAGGTCTCCAGAATCCTCCTACTCTCATCGCATCCACAGCCTGCAACCCTGAGGATCCCTTAGCAGATGGCTGGACTGGATCTGGCTGCCCCGAAGGGTCTCCCTCGCACCCAAAGTCCTTTCTCCTGGGAGTCCTTTCTCCCCCTCCAAAGGTCCAGGAGTGGAAACCGCTCTGCCACATACAGTCCTGACGTTCAGGTTAAGGCGCACACAATTTTTTTAGAAGGTGGTAATACAGAGTTTCAAATACATCTACCATCTTCCACGTAGGATGCTGAATATCCACCTGTGGGACTGCATTATGCAACCCCTATGCTGAATACCAGTCTAGCACAATGTGCACAGATAAAATGGTCCATGCATATGCCTGACAACCCATGGTGGAGCTACAGTGTGCAGTGTGCAAAGCATAGAGGCAATGTCCATCCACACACTGCTCTCCGCACTCTAATGCGCTACCGCATGTGCCTACATCCCACACGCTGGAGCCCACTTCCTCCCCATTAGTTGGATATGATCGCTGCACACTGATAAACAAAAATCACTTGAGGTTATAACTTTGTACCTCACTCACAGGATGCCTGCCATTCTATGCTGCCATCAGCCCTTGGAGCTGAATTTGCCTCCTTGGCTCCTTGATCAGTTGCTTGCACCCATTTGATCCGTGCCAGGTGTCCAAAAGCCAGGACTGGGGGCATGGAGCCCGGAACTGCGGAAGGGGGCACTTGAGTCATCCCCCATGAGACCAAGCTAGGAGGGGCTGACCATCCCACCCGCCTAGAAATGATCGGACAAAATTGGACCACCAAGACTCCTGTGTCATTGAGCCTCCTCAGGAATTATCAGCCAGAACTGGACTGAATTACAAAGCACTGAGAAAGATTAAGGCAGCTTTGCATACCTTCCAAGTGTCCCCATTTGGCAGGGACATCTGCTGTCTGTTTTTTCAGATACTTTTAATTGTCCTTCTCCTTCTCTCATTTCCCCCCTTTGTTCTCAGCTTACTTTGTTCCTGTAAACTGAGTTCAAAGTGCAAAAGTAGCTTGCACTTAATTCATTTGGCAAAGGAGAGGAGAGAAGGGGGCAGGATCTTTCTCTTCCCTATAAGCTCAGGGGAAAGCAAACTGCAAAAAATCAAATTGCTTGTCTGTCCTTCGTCGTTCATAACTCTTGCTCTCTTGATCACACTCGAGGATCCTTGGGCACACACCTCCTGGTTTTTCTATGTGAAATGGGGCGGGGGGGATGCTGTCATCCCTGAGTCCTCCCTGGAATAATCTACCTACCCTCTCTCCTCAGTGTGCTTGCTTGGGAGCAAAATATTCTGAACACAAGGAGGGGACTTTGAAGTGCACATTGTGCTGGAAGAATCCTGATATTTAATGAAGTTTGAATGCTAATGGAGGGGAAAAGTCATATGCCTTCACCTGGGAAGCCTTTGCAAGAAGGCAAAATTAATCACAACCTCCCTGCCAATGCTGAGCCTCCCTCCCACCTGAAAATCAGTTCCAGGGTCCTGCAATGAGGTCCGTTTGTCCACCAAACTCTTGCTTCCAAAAACCTTCAGGGGTCTACCCTGGTGGGCAATTTAGGGGCTGTTGAGTATCTGCAGTGCCAGACCCAAGTGTAATTCACATCGAGGAGCATGCAGAGGACTCAGGGATGTTCTAGACATTGCAATGAAGCACTATGATTCCACTTCAGCTGCCACAACTGCGTCCCAGGGAATCTATGACTTTGCACTTTGATGAGGCACCAGAGCTCCCTGGCTACAAACCCGCAATAACTCTTCCCAAACGGGATTCTCAGGATTCCACAAGGTGGTTGCTATGGCAGTTAAAGTGGATTCATAGCACTATAACTGTGTTGTGTGAAAGAAACCAGAGAAAGAACAAGGCAGAATATTGACTGCAGCACACTGAGGAAGTCCTTCTTTATCTAAATAACCAGAGCAGTTAAGACTTTATTTGTATTTCTTTTCATTATTCATCCTTTACTTCAATAATTTGGACACTGCAGTGGTTGTATCCCAACATGCTGGTTGAGGTCTCTCCAAAAAAGCAAAATGAGGAAACAAAAAGACTTTTGAGGCATGTTCTAAAGACCCAGAAGTTGCTTTGGGATTATAGCCATGTTTGCTGGCAGCTGTGGGGATTCACTGATTTTTGCCTCAAATTGACATTTTGCCCAAATTGATGTTCTCTTTCTTTTTCCACACTGCAGCCTCTGTCCTGAGTTTTTGCTTCCTGTTGACTGGAGCCCAAATTTTGACTACAACTATCACGGCGGACCCACCAAAGCCCGTAGAAGGACAGAACGTCACCCTAAGACCAGCAGCCGGCCCAGGAGCCTCTGGTAACTACCGTTGGTACCGAGGAGAAGCTGCCGACAGCAGCATCATCCTCGTCTATTTCCTCCCTCCAGGCTCTGGGCAGGCACTAGGACCTCTCCACAGTGGGCGAGAGACTGCGGGCTCAGACTGCTCCCTTCACATCACAAATGTGAACGTAAATGACTCTGGAACCTATAGTTTCCGAATGGAGATTCCTGGGTCAACTGTAACAGGGGAAGTGGACCTTGTGGTCTCAGGTAGGCTGAAGGTCTTCTTCATTCATCCTGCCTTCTTTACGCTGAGAGCCATTTTCTCCAATGAACTTTGAGCCAGGGAGCTTCCCCAGAGGGTCTCACATTCTCCCCAAATGCATTTTCCCCCAAGGAGGGGCTCCGTGAAAGAGCCAGTTTTCTCTTCGCTGAGGAGAGGCGATAACCTTGCTAGAGTCATCTTTTCGCTATTAGATGTGGAAGTAAAATAGTCTCGATGATGCCCATTTAGTTGCCTCTTGCTATACTTTAACTACAGTAGTCTTCTTCTCAGTCAATGTAGTTAAAGAGAGCTGGTTTGATTATTCTGGAATTAAGGGAGTGGTGTCTTGTGAATATAGTGTGAGGTGTACCGCAGACGGGGTGCCGCCTTCTGGTGTGTAAAACTGTTGCACTCTGCAGTCTGCTGAAGGCAAGCTGATCCAGTCTTGAACTAAATTTCATAAGGAAAGGAAAAAGAGCTCTCCATTTTGAGTGAATGCTGTAGGCACAAGATTTGTGGAATTCTGGCTTCTTGTTTTGTCCCGATTCATTTTCACTAACAAACCAGGTTTGTTAGCCTGCTGTAGCCCACAATTGGAAGTCATGGCTTGTTGTCGGCTTACTAAGTCCGGCTTGTTTAAATCGTGCTTGTGATTGTGAGCCCAGAAGTGTGGCTTGTGCCGCGCCAATTTTCCCAGCTGCCCCTTCTGAAAGGAGCTGAAGAAATAGAGAAACAGGGTAGAAAAGGGGGATTCAGTTTGGGCCAGAGGACAAACAAAATACAAATCACAATTTATATAAACTGTGGCTGGGAATGAAATGTTGAAATGTTCTTGGAGTAGAACTCCCAGTAGCCCCGAGCCAGCACAGGCAATGCTGAAGGATGCTGAGAGCTGTAATCCCGCACCATCTCAAGGCCTGCACCAGCTTTGGGTGGTGTGGAAATGAGGCCAGTTTCTTTCTTTCTTCCTTTCTTTCTTCCTTTCTTTCTTCCTTTCTTTCTTTCTTCCTTTCCTTCCTTCCTTCCTTCCTTCCTTCCTTCCTTCCTTCCTTCCTTCCTTCCTTCCCTCCTTCCTTCCTTCCTTTCTTTTTGATCAACTTTCCCCCACCTCTTTGGCTTCCTCAGTACCAATGAACAAGTGCTGGCTGAGCACCGAACGGAGCATGACGGATAGATCTCTTGTTTTTCTCAAGACTACTCAGAACAATATGCTTTGAGAGCAGAAATCTGCCCTAGTCTTTGCAGGTGTGAAATAAGAGACTGTCTTTTTATGCTGAGGACAGAGATGGTCCCAGATATTTTGCTGCCTGAGGCAGAACAGAAATGCCCCATCCTCCCCTAAATCAAGGCACTTATTTAACCAAAGCAAGCCAATTTATTTTGGCCCAGGAGGCAGAAGAATGATCTCTCCCCCATTCTTTGAAAGTTCAGATAAAATAAGAACAGATTAAGCAAGTATCAATCGGTAGGCATTTTGTAATATCCAATCATGTGCGTCATCCAAAATAGAATGGATGACTGGGCAGCAAAGAGGTCAGGCTGCATGGTGTTATTTTAAAACCCGGTCAGTCCGTAGAAATTATCTGGAGCCAGTACACTAATGACAGCAGTATATGTTCCTGTTACGGAGAAGAACGGAGGTGGGTTTGCCTAAACCGTGAATCCCCATCAGAAGCTAGCCCAGGCCAGTAGCCACATAAAGGAATCGGAGCCAGGAAAGAGACACCGTGACTGTTGCGTGCCACTCTGCAAAGCTGCGGGAAGCAAGTCAAGCTGCTGCCGTGCTGCCCAGGGACCGTGGCTTCCGGGCCCCTTCTCATAGCCCGAGGGGTGGAGCATGTTTTGCTACCGAAGTTGCGCAGGATCCCTTCAGGCACAACCCGGCTCGTGCTGCAGAGCTTTCCAACGGGAGCTGCAAACCCTGAAGCACGTGGGCTGTGCAGTGGCGGAGGGTGCGTGGAGGGGGAGGGGGAGGTGCGCGGGGCCGCTGCGCACGGGAACATGGCTGCGGTGCGTGGGGGCATAGCCAGAGCGCATGGGGCTGTGGCCAGGGTGCACAGAGGCGTGGCTACGGGCCAAAACACCCCAAAAACATTGCCCACTGGGGTGAACCCCCCAACCCCCGTCCCTACATGAGTGGGGATGTGGGTTACCAAATACTGTATGTGTGTGTCCTAGCAAACTTTCTAGCATGAATACAAGAACCAGTAGTGATTCATTTGGCTTGGGCACCATTATGACCAAAATGTTGGCGCAGGAGACAGCCAGATCTCCGGTCGCACAGGGACAGAGGGGGCGGTTCGCCCCAGGAGGCAATGTTTCGGGGGCGTTCCAGCCTGTAGCCGTGCCCCCCACGTGTCCTGCCCGCACACGCTCACACACCCGCACACACCCTGGCCGTGCCCCCACGCGCCGCCCCCGCCGCCACGCCCGGTTGCCACGCCCTTCGTGCCATAGCCCCACCCTGTCCTGCCCCCCCACGCATACTTCAGGCTCCGCCACGGCAGGAGGATCTTACACAGACTCCGTGGCAATTAACAGGAGTCGTGTATTTGAGGGTGACCGGGTAGTCTCTGGCTGGATCACGCTCCTTGTTAAACAGATGAACAGAGAGTTCCGTTTGGACTTTCCACTGTGACACCAAAATGGCAGACCTGCCCTGGCTGTCGGAAGTTTGTCCATTTATACTGCAGGAGGATTTCAGTGAAGCTGGCTTTTCAATTCAGCCGTGAACTTTTGCCTGCATTATCTCATGCGTGGAGGTAGAATTTGTGGCCTTTGTGTGCCGTGTTTGCTCGCTATACTGTAGTCCACTATTCTATGGGACTTGGATTGTTTCTGTGCCTGTTCTCACAATTTGGTGGAGGGTATTAAACTGTAACAGATACAGTTGGAAACTGGAATTTTAAAAATCTGTACATTTGGGAGCAAGATTTTACTCAAAATGCAAATATGGATTTGAGGTATGTAAACCGTGAGCATTCGGATAGTTGCTATGATACTTACATGGTGAAAAGGTAGAGATATATTACTAGATTAAATGTGTGAACCCAGCTTTATTGCTGCTTGTGTGACTATTGAACACTTGACTTGTCGGAGCTGAATGTGTGAAGTGCATCTGGCAAAAGAAACTGAGGTGATTTAAGTTGTTATTGCAGTTCTTTTTAGTAGTGGTTGTCCTTTTATACATGCAAGACCTTACTTACTTTGTGGTTGTTTTTTAAGGGAAGACATTATGTGCGTCAAACACTTGTGGACCCTAAATGGTCCACGTGTTGCTGTGACGTGTACAAAGAAAACAATTTGTGCAGAAAAGAATACTTCTTCTCTGCAAAATTCTGCACAGCAATATGATTTTCTGCGGCCGCAAGGGTGTTTCCTGCACAGAAAACACTGTTTTCCGTGCAAAACAATCACCTGCGAATTTTGCATAGGGTAAGTCCCTAATTGCAAAGATACTCATCAGTCCAGGATTCTTGTCCTCGGGGTTTCTCAACCCTCAAAAAGACATTTTTTTTTAACATTTCTGAATATTTTTAAATATTCCTTCTATCTCTCTGCATTATCTGTAAATTTTGCAAAAAAGGTGGGGAGGGCAAGAGAGAAATTCCAATGACATGATGGTGATGATACAAAGGATGAGCATAGTAGCAGGAAGCAGGGGTTTGAATGAGATCCAAAATACCGGCTGAACAACTCAGGGTTCAGATCTCAGCTTAATCCTCTCTTTGCCAATGTAAGATCCTTTGCAAATGTAGCACTGCCCTTTTTAGCTAATGTAACTGAGGTTTCTTTCCTCCCTCCCTTTGGCTGATCTTCTAAGCATGTACTTAGTACATTAGTAAAATAGATGTAAAGTTCTCGAACACACATGCACATGTATGCGTGTGAACAGACATACACAAACAGGCCACCATTGTTGGTTTAACTCTTGAATAAATTAGCAAACCATAATTGCTTCTCTTACCGAGGGATATATAGTTCACCCTGTCTCAGCCAGCTTCTGGGGATTCTTGGCTTTCAGTTTAAAAAGAGGAAATTTCTAATCTTAAAGGTTGGAAATAAATATGCACTCTGGTGTGGGTGAAATAGCTGCTGGGATCTCAGAAGCCAAGATGACAGTTTAATAGCATTTCCAGGGACCTGAGGGGGTAGCCCTACAGAAAAATTTATACAAAGCACAAATGGCAAGATAAGTTATGCAAATAACATAAAGCAGGGAAATTTGCGAAATTTGCCAAAAAAGTTTAGAGCTTCAGGATGCAGAGCTCTTGCTGTGTAATTGTCCCATCTCAACCACAAAAAGATTATGAAAAGTTCAGATTACAACACCTCCTCTTCATTATTGCCTCATGGTTCCACCATTGCTATTTCTATCTTAATTTTCTTACCGGGTGAATAGATACACCATAGGTATTTTTTATCAATAGTACTAAGAGCTGTCCATCTGGACACGTCCAAGCTCGAGGAATTCACCTCTTCCTCCAGGTTCTTTTGTATCCCACCTTTCTTTCACCATAGGAGGCACAGGGCAGCTCTCAGCACAGATGAAAACAAAGCAAAGCTGAAAGAAAACAGTGATGATGATTTTTAAAGTTAAGCTATCTTATTAAGACTGCACTTATTTAAGAGCTGCTAAGATCAGGAGGTTTCAGAAGGAGTTCAAAAAACTGAAAGCTAGCTCCCTGCGCCCATTCAAAAAGAGACTGCTCATACATTCATGCAACTATCAACCAATCAATTACTTTAATTATACCCCCTTTCTTTCCCCCAAAGCCTGGGATTTAGGATGCTGGCCATGGTTTTTCAGACAATCTGAACCTAAGCCATAGAACTGGACCATCCTGAAGCATGACGTACACACATCTCAGATTATGATATTTCTAAAAAGATCTCATAAAACGCCTCTTACAGCTCGTTACTTGGACAGTGGGGCCTTTCAGTGCTAGGAAAAATCCAGATCCTGACCTTGTTTCTGTTTCTGACAGTCTTTGAGTGGTTTCCAGCTGAACTGTTGTTGGTCTTTCTGTTGCTGACACTTACAGGACACAGTCCAGGACTTTGTACTATTGCCGTGTTGCTTCCCAGCAGAAGCTAATTATATGGCTAGATTAAAAGGGAGGAGCCAGCAATAACATTTAAAAAAAAAAGCAAAAGCAGCTTTTCCCCATCTGTTTGTTCCGTTGTTTTTCTTCCTGGAATCTGCGAATCACTTCTTTGTTTGCCCTGACGCCTGCCCCACCCTTTCACCTGTGCTTCACGCACCATCTCCAACGGCCACGGTCCATAGAATCCTAAAGAGATCACGGGATTGCAAGGGTGTCCCCTACCCTCTGCTACAACCATCCCCTCCTTTATTGGTTTTGTGCCTTGCACCAACAAAACTCCAAAACCTTTGGTTTCTCAGTCACCCTGGGGAATCTCCAAGCTGACAGAGCCCTGTTTTACTGAGAACGGTGTGTGTAAGGCATTGCTTTGTGCTTGCAATCTGTTTCTTTCTGTGTGTCCCTGCATAATCTCTGTATAATAACATCTGTTCCGCTGTATGCTGGTTTCACCAATACGAGAACAGCCGCTGTTCGAGTCATAAAGGCACCGTGGGGCCCCTGGGGATCCTCTAAAGGTGCACGGATGGAAAACTTCTCAGCACCCTAGGAAGCTAGTAATTTCCACGGCTCCTTGCTGATCGCTGCTTCTTTTGAAACTATTTTGAGTGTATTCGTGTACGCAAAGAAGTGAAACAAGGGTACCCAAACAGAAGAGAGAGAGAGGGAGAGAGAGAGAGAGATTTCTGGTTTAACTACTTCCCCAAGCACCCCAACCAAGCTAAGGTGCATTTACTCATTGGCACCCAAGTTGTTTTGATAACAGACGGAGGCAGGAAAAAAAATCCTCCTGCAGTTCTCCTCAGCCCTCACCCCCAGCAGTAAAAACGTCATGCTAACAAGTCAAATAGCTAACAGTGTGCTGCCGTGTCATGCCACCCAGCATTTTCTGTCTGCGGTGGGGGCCTCCCTCTGCCCTGCCTCCTGTATGAAGGCACATACGCCACAAGATCAGGTTTTTCAAAAACACGCTGGAGGAACACTTGGGGTCGCTCCAGAGCGGACTGAGGTGCGGATCTACGCTAAGTAGTCCGGACCCAGTCCGCTCCAAGGTGCAGACGTCCTCCGTGGAGGACGCACTGCACCGTTTTTTTTTAACCTGTGTGGAAATGGCCATTCTTTCCTTCTAGTTTCTTATTCACCTTTCCTTCAGCTTGATTTCTATCATCTTGCATCTCCCTGATCTCTGTTCCGAGCTTGATCAGAATTTCCCCTTCTGTTTTGCCCAGAACCTGTAGGTAAATCCTTCCTAAAGAAGGATTTCACGCTATGTTGCCAAATCCTCAGATTAATGCTCTCTCCCCATCCTTTTTAATTGGGTTCTATTTTACCATCCATCCTCCCCTAAATTCTTCCCTACACTGACAAACTTCTGTAGCTCCGCCGCGGTGATAAATTGTATCTACACATTTTGGTGTGGATTCTCTTCTACTTAGCACTCGTCGATGAGTTCCTGGTTGTCGTGGTTGATTGTGGTTCTCCAGAGTGAGCAAACCATTTCGCCGTGCGGAGACAAATGGATCTTTACAGCAAAGCCACTCCTAAGATGGCTGCAGGAGACGGGATGCTGAAGCTAAGTCCAAGCTGGCTACGGCACGAGAGGCAACGTCACCGGTTGCAACTCAGATAACAGCCAACCCTCTCCCTGCTTCCCCCTTTCTTTCTCCACAGAACCCGTTGGTGAAGTCACCATCGCCAGCAGTCCCACAAAGGTCTTCGAAAACAACATCACAGAGCTGACATGCAACGCCAGGGGCACCGATGTCTCCTACTTTTGGTTGAAAGGGAACCAGAGATTGGAGGTTGGGGGACACATCTCTTTGAGCAACAATAACCAGGTCCTAACATTCAACACAACCCTCCGGAATGACTCAGACGTCTACACCTGCTTTGCCAATAACAGCATCGCTAGTAACAGCAGCACCTACACACTCGATGTTTTGTGTAAGTCTGGTTTTACCCTTGAAGGAAGGTTGAAAGAAAACTGGAGACGAAAGATGTGGGGTTGGCTTGGAGAACGGAGAGGGGGAGAAGGTAACTTTTGAAAGGGAAGCATTTAGGGTCACGTTTTTGCAAGAGCAGTAACTCCAAGGTGGCCGAAAGTGGAATAGCCCATACTCTTGTGGTCATTCGCCTGAGGTGTACGGTTTGTATGCATGCCTTTTTAAAGCCGTGATTTTCACGTCTCAAATACCCTATTTGGAGTTTAGAGTGGCCAAACCTCTGATTTTAACCCCAGCAGCTGCGCTAAACCATCGGTCACGGTTCAAAAGCTGCAACTGTCATCAAAATTTTACGACAAAGAGATGAACCTGCAATTTTGATTGGACAATTGTATATGTGATTCCAAGTAGAGGACTCTAGAAAGGGCATCAGTCCAAAAGATAATAGCTTAGCCCTGGGGGATCAGCGTCGTAGCGAGTTCCAGATAAGCCAGCCTGCCTATCTGGGGTGGGAAACAGCTGGTGCAGATCAGCTGAGTTGGAAATTTTCATCCATAAAAGGCCAACTTAATTAAATATATTATTTTTTTATTAGATAATAAAATAAATAAAATTTTATTAAATTAAATTAAGGTGCTGATTTCAATTAAATTAAGGTATTAATAAGAGAGAGTGCTACAGAGAACTAGCATGGTGCAGTATTTTGATTCCTGGTCCTAAGATTTTCCCATTTAGCTAAGCATTATACAGCACATTTTTCCACAAGGGACTCAAGAACAAGTAACAACAGGTTCCCAAAAATAGCATAAAATAAATACAAAAATGAGTAGATTGCTGTAAAGCCCACATCTCGGCTGGATTGTTTAGCTTCCAATTTTAGGTCAGCTGTAGCTTCTCAGCGATCTCTGTGGCTAAAAGAATCCACCTTAACGAGTATGAACTTAAAAATATTGAAACCATTCCTGGCTTTCATCAATATTTTTTTTCGTTTTGGAAGAACCTGAGAATTCTTTGTCACACTCTCCCTTGTCCCTGTCACAGAAGAACGGCATGCCTGGGCATTAAAACTGGTTTAAATCATAATTGCTAACCAAAACTGGGCATGGGGGTTTCCTTCTCCGAAAAGAGCTGTCCGGTGCTCTTCCAGTTCAAAGTCATCTAAGGACCTTCAGCTGCTGAAAACAATCATAATTTCCATCAAGACTTTTAGTTCCAGGAGGCCTGGGGATTGTAACCATGTCCTTTGTCCCCTTCTCTACACAGGGCACAAGAATTACATGTGTTTAAGCTCTAGCTTAACTTTTTAATCCCTAGTAAACCTCCCGTGGGTGTGGGCTATTCCGTGCTGTGTCTACCTCCACCGGCATCTCAGCTTTCTTTGCGCTTAGAGGGGACGAAAGGTCCACTTGGACTGCCAAAGACGCAGGCATCCTCCAAACCATCTCTAGATGCATTTTGCTAGTTTGGAGCCTAAATCACCCCAAGACCTCCTGCCTCTGCCCAACTTGTGCCTTTCCTGTGTCCGCTCCAGATGGGCCTGGTGACCCTGTAATCAGCCCCGGTACATCATATTACGCGGCGGGCTCCACACTCACTCTCTCCTGCAACGCTGACTCCAACCCACCTGCAAACTACGCTTGGTATTTTAACAGCCAACCACTACAGGAAGGGGACACCTTGCAGCTCCCTAATTTGACTTTTAGTGATACCGGGAACTATACCTGCACGGCTTCCAACACTGAGACCAACTTGAGTCTCTCTCAAGTCCTGGAGATCTGGGTTGAGGGTGAGTATCCTCAGGGTTGCATGCATCCCAAAGCCGCAAAAATTAGTTGCATGCACCCATGGGTTGTGTGAGTGAGTTGTGGTGATATTTCTTTTTACATCCTGGTGGTCTGTAACTTTCCCTGTTTACTGTCTTCATAGGATTCCTACCTAAATTTTGCTGAACTTTTTTGGTCCACCCATTCTACGATGTGCCTTTGTGTGTTATCCTACTTCCTACCTACCTAGCATCTGATATTCCAACATCCCCCATGCCTTGACTGTTGATTTTTCCAGCAAATCCAATTTCTAGGAATTTCACATGGGTGCCAATTTCACATCAATTTTGGATCATCCACCGACTGTCAATTAAGTTTTCAAATCAAGATAATCAGTGGAAAGATCTCTTCCAAATAGTCCATTTCCCCTGAAAACCTCTTTGCATGGTTTCTCTTAATTTACTTCTCAAGGCATCTCTTATGCCTTGGAGTCTTGATATTGCAGTCTGATGGTTCCCTGTAAAGATCTGGTGCTTACAATATCGTGCTCCTCTACATCTCCCACCCTCGGTAATTACATAAATATGTGCTTGTTTCCTTCTTACAAGCAGTAAGAAAATTATCGGTTTTCTTACCCACAGGTCCATGATTACCTCTGTTGGTCTTTAAAGAGAGGTTGGATGGGTGTCTTTCAGGAGGGCTTCAGTTGTGTTCTCCTGTACAGCAGGGGGTTGGACTAGATGGACCTTTCGGTTTCCTACCATCTCTGAGATTCTGTGATTCTAGATCACCATACCAAGAGATTTTGTGCATTTTGGAGGGGCAGTTGGTCTTTGGAGAGTTAACTTCTAAATGTTAAATACAAGAAAGGTGGCAAAAATATATTGGTCTTGCAACACCTTTTCTTACTGGATCTGAAAACAAAACTTGTGAATGCTCTTTATATCTCCAAATCCCAGTCACTGGTGTCATGCTGTTATAAGTATGAAATCTATGCAAGCCTGTCTTTTCCAGGGAAGTTGGTCCATCTTTTCCAAATCAGGACTTTGTGGCTTATCGCCCAAAGCTTCTTCACTTTCTACTGAGTTCCTCCTTCTCCTTCTGTCAGTGAATGCAGTGGGGTCATTTCTGGAAACTCATCTTCTGTCCTCTTGGGAAGAAATTTGAGGAAAGTTGTGTCGCGCTGACCTAAGCGTGTGGTGGCTTCTCTGTCTCCTGGCTTGTCGTTGCTCGATGGCTTCCTGCCTCTCCATTCTTCTTTCTCGGCAGGGGAACGTTGTTGATGTTACCTTCAGCGGTCCTTCTGAGATGGTACTGTGGGACCTTCCATCAGTCTTTTTAATGCCGGATACACATATTCTAAACAAGCCCTTCCAAGGTGGCAGTAACACCAACGCCCCAAGCTTGGCCCTTCCTCATAACTCTCCTTGGATTGCTAAATATGTTAATACTTGAGCTATAATAAGTTTTTTAAAAAGTGGTCTGTGGAACGAGTTTTGCTCATGTCTTTTTGAGGACTGGTCAAACTTCCGTCAGGACAAACTTCAACGTAAGTGTTTTAGGCAACAGTGGGAGGAACCGATGAAGATGATTTTCAAAGAGGTAACGCGTAGCTATGATGTTTTGTTGGTTAGCCCCACTATGAAATTGCTGTCTTTGAATGATAAGGCCATATTAAGGGCAGCTAAGAGTCAGTAACCTGTTTCTCACCCCTCTCTCTCTCTCTCTCTCTCATTTAAGGGCTAGAGTGATTAAAATAAATGTGAGTAGTACTCTCGATTATACTTGGATTATAGGACATTCCTTGAAGTCCTGTTCATTTTGCCCTGTTGAGTGAATGGCCCGTGCATAAAGTACCCAACTGAAATGTGACAATCATCGTGGCTAGCGTGAACATTCGTATCTGTATCTTAATTTTTCGTATCTTCACCCTGTGTCGTGGGATCTCTTGCCCACATAAACTCCTCAGCTGCAGCATGGCTCCTCCCCTGGCATCCATCCACCCACCTACCACTCCATTTGTATCTCATTTTCCCCCCACGGTGGAACTCAAAACAGTTTACGAAAAGGTAGAAAGTACTGTTTTAAAATCCCGTAATACTTTCCCCAACATAAAATACGGTGTCTTGATAACGAGAAGTGTTTGCTGTTCAAGAGAGATTGTGGATCATATACTGCGTTTTTGGCTGGGAAAAGGAAGGAAGGCCTGATGTCATCTCTCAGGGAGAGGACTTCTGGTCTGCATCTCGGCCAAGGTTGTTTCCGAACTTGATTCATTTCCTCTCCAGCTTCCCAAATTCGTTCCCTGGAAAACCCAGCTACCCCAGCCCACACCTACACCTCTGACTCTCGGCCTGTTGCTGGTGGCTCTTATCTTTCCCGTCCCAAGAGTCGTAGGAGCCAGAGTTCTGCGGAGGGAGCTGCTGGCACGAAACAGAGAATTCTCAGCATTGCAACCGAACTGGGATTCCTAAGACTGTTAGTGGAAGTAATCTAAATAGAAGGCCTTGTATTGCTGTGTCCTTGGTGCCAGCTTCACTGGCTAAAATGGGGCTTGGGGGTTCCCTCCTTTTTGGGTGGGCGTTGGTGATACAAGAGACCCCTCCCTCCCCGTGAGGCAGCCAGTTCTAGCCGCCTTTTTAAATTTCCAGTATTGCTCCATTAGGGGCATTGTGGAAATCAAAATGGCAGCTTAATCCCGGTGCCAGACACTTTGCGGATATAAAAATAGAACAATAAAGGGGACAAGACCCATTAGCCAGTGGTGCAGCTGCCCAAGAATGCCAAATACGTAAAGTAATTGTGCCTGCCTTTGAAAGACTTCAGAGAGCAGAATTCAAAAATGGAACCAAGCAAAGTTTGGTCTGATGTTGACATGTAAGACAAATTCTAGTGTCAAAGGTGGGATATTGTATAGCCGTAAGGAAGTTCATAGGGAAAAAAATGGATGGTCGTCTGTTAAAAGAAGCTGATAAAGTTTACAAGGAGAGATCAGAGCTCAAACTTTGCTCCATCCTATGATGCGGGAAATGGTGCGTCGGCAGGTTTTGTGAAACGGAGGGTCAACACCAGCCCTGCCTTCCTTTGCTCTCTCTCTCTCCTATATGGAAATCATAGACCCCCAACTAGGTTTCTTCCAAAGCAGAACGAGCTTCGTGGGGAGGTAATTCTCCACCAATTTTCTTCTTAAAGGAAGCGATTAATATTTTTAGCAGTTTTCTTCCTGCTGTGAAAGATGCACAAAAACCATGCAGTTTTCAAAGCTTATTCACAATTTTCTGCACAGAGTTCATTCTCTGCTCAGAAAATAATCTATGCAGAAAAGAATACTTCTTCTATGCAAAATCCTGCATAGCAATATGATTTTTTTTTGCGGCAAAAGGGTTGTTTCCTGCACAGAAAATGCTGTTTTCTGTACAAAACAATCACCTGCGAATTTTGCGTAGAATATCTAGAATTGCGAAGATACTCATCAGTCCAGGATTCTTGTCCTCGGGGTTTCTCAACTCTCAAAAAACATTTTTTTTAACATTTCTGGATATTTTTAAATATTCTTTCCATCTCTATGCATTTTCTGCAAATTGTGCAGTTTAGGTGGGGAGGGGAAGAGAGAAATTACGATGGCATGCTGGCGATGATACAAAGGATGAGACTAGTAGCAGGAAACAGGGGTTTGAAAAAGATCCAAAACACAGTGGGAAAGACTGGCTGAACAACTCAGGGTTTAGATCTCAGCTTAATCCCTTATTTGCCAATGTAAGATCCCTTGCAACTGTAGCGTTGCCCTTCTTAGCTTGCCTAATTGGGATTTTTTTCCTCCCTCACTTTGGCTATTCCTCTAAGCGCATATTTAGCACATGAGTGCAACGGATTTAAAGAACCTGAATGCACGCAAATGTATGTGTGAACAGACATACACGAATAAGCCACCATTGTTGGTTTAACTCTTGAATAAATTAGCAAACCATAATTGCTCGTCTTAGCAAGGGATATATAGTTCATCCTATCTCGACCAGCTTCTGGAGAATCTCAACTTTCAGTTTAAAAAGAGAAAGTTTCTAATCTTAAAGGCTGCAGATATAAATATACAATCTGGGGTGTGGGGAAAATAGCTGCTGAGATCTCAGAAGCCAGGATGACTGTTGAATAGGATTTCTAGGGACTTGAGGGGGTAGCCCTTCCCGCTTTACGAGCAAGAAGCCCAGAAAAATTCATACAAAATGCAAATGGCAGGATAAGTTATGTAAATAATATACATTTGCATAACGGTGTAGAGTTTCAGGATGCAAAGCTCTTGCTGTGTAATTGTCCCATGTCAACCACAAAATATTATGAAAGGTTCAGATTACAATACCTTCTGTTTGTCATTGCCCCATGGCTTCCCCACTGCTATTTCTGTCTTAATTTTCTTTCTGACAGTGTGAAGTTGCTGTTTTTTTAAATCAATAGCACCAAGAGCTGTCCATCTGGACACATCCTAGCTCATGCAATTCACCTTTTCCTTTGAGGTCTTTATATCCCACCTTTCTTTCACCATACGATGCACAGGGCAGCTCTCAGCCCGGAAGAAAACAAAGCAAAGCTAAAAGAAAATAATGATTATAATGTTTTTAAAGTTTTCTTTTAAAAGTTAAACAAGCTATCTGATTAAGACTGCACTTATTTATAAATAATTTTAGAGCATTTAAAACTTAACAATAAAAAAAGTACAATGCACAAATATGTTTAAAAAGATCCTTCTACAGCAACCTGTTGGCAAAAGGAAAACAGAGGAGGCTGCTGCAGACTGTGGAAGGGAGTTCCACAGTTTGGAGCAGCCACTGAGAAGGCCCTGTCTCCCATGTCCTCTCCAAATGGGCCCGTGGTGGTGATGGGACGAAAAGAAAGCCCTCCCCAAGGGCCCCAAAACTTGGGCAGCTTTGTTTACGGAGCTACAGGCCAAGATGTTGCCTGAAGCAGATGCAGCGTAATGCTCCCTTGCATGGACTTCCGTGTCCTTCCTCCACCCAGGCAGCTGTCAATCGCCCCTGAAAAGGCCACTGTTGTTTACTGGGAAGAGAGGAAGGGGAGAGGCAATTCAGGGCATGAAAGAGCAGCTGGTCTTGGCATGGAGGAGGAAGAAAATGAGAGCGTGCCCACAGAGGGGGTGAATCTTCCTTCCCTTCCCCTGGGAGCAAACCCAAGCCGCATCTTCGTCAACTGAATTGCCTCCCTCCTCACCGGTAAACTTAAACGGGTGGCGGTCCCCGCTAGGGCCTGAAAGCTGCCAGGAGCAGGAAGTTTTGGATGCAGGGCAAAAGGCTAGAGACTAGCCTCTGCAACCCATTCAAACAGAGATCACTCATACACGCATGCAACAATCAATCAATCAATCAATTGCTTTTATTATACCCCTCCTTTTTCCCAAGATTGAGAGTCGGGATACTGGCCATGGTTTTTCAGATATTCTGAACCTAAGCCGTAGAACTGGGCTGGCCTTAAACATGACGTACACATATCTCAGATTATGATAATGCTGGTTTATGTGAACAGATCCCATAAAATGCCTCTTGTGGCTTGTTGTTGGACAGCAGGGCCTTGGGACCTTTCAGTGCTAGGAAAAACTCAGATCCCAGCCTTGTTTCTGTTTTTGACAGTCTTTGGGTGGTTCCACCTGAATTGCTCTTGGCAGTTTCTGTTGATGACACTTACAGGATGAAGTCCAGGACTCTGTACCTGCCAAGAGTAGTTAATTATACGGCTAGATGGAAAGGGAGGAGCCAGCAATAACTTTATTTTTAAAGCAAAAGCAGCTTTTCCCCATCTGTTTGTTCCGTTGTTTTTCTTCCTGGAATCTGCGAATCACTTCTTTGTTTGCCCTGACGCCTGCCCCACCCGTTCACCTGTGCTTCACCCACCATCTCCAACGGCCACGGTCCGTAGAATCCTAAAGAGATCACGGGATTGCAAGGGTGTCCCCTACCCTCTGCTACAACCATCCCCTTCTTTTTCGCATTTGTGCCTTGCACCAACAAAATCCAAAATCCTTGGTTTCTCAGTCACCCCAGGGAATCTCCAAGCTGACAGAGTCCTGTTTTACTGAGAACGGTGTGCGTAAGGCATTGCATTGCGCTTGCAGTCTGTTTCTCTCTGTGTGTCCCTGTGTAGTAGATCACCAGGGAACGAAGACCAAACAGAGTAGGAAGCAGAACAAGTTTATTTTACTGCGCAGGGTCCCAGCGGAATGGTTTCCAAAGTCTGAGACCCAGAGCTCAGGTATCAGCATACTTTTATACTCTCTAGTAAACAAGTACGAGAAGTGATTACATATCAACAGTTGACCAGTTACAGACAGGTTACAGAGACCTTGGATTCCAGCTTTCAAAGTGATGGATGCCCCAGCCAAGGGAGTACCTAACTCCCTCAAATGTCTCACAGTTAGGCACATACATGTCTCACATAGGCTGCGCATACCTAAGGCTCCTGATAAGATAAGAGTGCATCTGCTATTTTCTTCTATTTTCTATTAAAGCGAATGCAATTCTAAAGCCTTAACCCTTTCACCTGCATAATCGCTGTATAATAGCATCTGTTCTGCTGTGTGCTGGTTTCACCAATACGAGAACAGCCGCTGTTCCGAGTCATAAAGGCACCGTGGGGCCCCTGGGGATCCTCTAAAGGGGCACGGATGGAAAACTTCTCAGCACCCTTTGAAGCTAGTAATTTCCACGGCTCCTTGCTGATCGCTGCTTCTTTTGAAACTATTTTGAGTGTATTCGTATACGCAAAGAAGTGAAACGAGGGTACACAAACAGAAGGGGGAGAGAGAGAGAGAGGGAGAGAGAGATTTCTGGTTTAACTACTTCCCCAAGCACCCCAGCCAAGCTAAGGGGCATTTACCCGTTGGCACCCAAGTTGTTTTGATCACTGATGGAGGCAGGGAAACAAATCCTCCTGCAGTTCTGCTCAGTCCTCACCCCCAGCAGTAAATGCTAACAAGTCAAATCGCGGACAGCGTGCTGCCCTGGCGTGCCACCCAGCGTCTTCTGCCTGCGGTGGGGCCTCCCTCTGCCCTGCCTCCTGGGAACCTCTGGGAAGCACTGGCGGTACCTTCCCCGTGGCGTTTCCCCTGCAGAAACGTCGCAACATTCCTCTCCTCCACCATCCCCGTGGCCGTCCTTGTTCAATGCCTTAGCAGGACAAGAGACAGACCCCCCCCCCCCCAGGACTGAGCACCAGTGGGTCTTCAAAACAGACAGCCCAGTATATTGTTTAAAACAAAGAGAGAAGAACCCGAACTTTATTCTCAGTACAGCCTCTGAGATACTGAAGTTGATGCCACTTGAGTGTCAGTACCATATCACGTAGTCACTCGCTTTTCCCTCAACCGTTCATCTTAAAGATCATTGCAGTTTGAAAATTCCTTATTAATTGTATTTTTCTAAAGTGATGTCTTCAATAAGAAGCTGTAGGGGGGCTTTGTTAAACTTCTCCCCAAGTTCCTTTCTTCTTCCTTCCTTGCCCTGCCAAGAAGAAACAGCACAAACACACACCATTCCTGCACACACATTTCCTCTGCGACCCGTAGCAGACTCTCTTCCTTTCTTGAAGAGCAACCCAGGGATGGTCTTCCTTGATGACCAAACTAGAGGGGACCTTGTCTGGATTCAGGGGCCACGAGGCCAGCGAATGGATGACTGTCTTTCTATTTTGTGTCCAGAAATGCTCTCCAGCCCCATCCTGACGTCTTCAGAATACCTGCCACTTGAGAAGGAGAATGTCACCTTGGAGTGTAGCACCTCCAGCAGACCTGAAGTCACCGTCTCCTGGTACAAGGATGGGCAACCTGTCCCAACTAACGCAGTACCTTCTGGAAATAACAGAAGCCTTACTATATACAACTTCACCAGAGCAGATGATGGGAATTATACATGTGTGGCTGAAAATGCAGTCAGCAGTGCAACAAGCAACCCCAATTTCATAACCATGGCATGTGAGCAACCCCCTCTCAGTTTGGGTGTGCCTTTGCTTTTGTGGGCATGGGTGTCATGGAGTTTGCTTGTACTTCCAAAATGAGAGACCATGGAGCTCAAACCTTCTTCCACCCCCCATCACTCTCATACTGTGATGTGTGCAGGTAACGTAGTAATGAGGGGAAGGCATTCCACAAACACACCCTCCTCCTCACCAAGGCTTCTGCCTTCCTGTATGTGCCACAGTGTTGAACGCAACTTGCAGGCGTAAACCGCAGTGGAACCCATCACAGAACAAGCTTTGTTCCTGACTTCAAGATTGCCAGTCCTTTTTCTGGTGTGGGAATAATGCCCATGGCATGGCACATAGAAGCTGGGCATAGAGGGTGAAGCACCCCTTCTCTGATTCCATCGCCGTGACCTGATTCAGCTTCCTTTCTTTTCTAGATGGGCCTGACAATGTTAAGATCGTGCAGTCAATAAAAATAACCCAGGGACAAGAACAGCTGTTGGCTCTGGTGTGCTCTGCAGACTCCAACCCAGCGGCACAGTTTCGGTGGTTTGTCAATAATAGTGACACCGGTGTGACAGATGAAACTTTCCCTCTTAGCCTGTTGCCCTCGGAAAATCAAGGGACTTACACCTGCCAGGCTCACAACACCAGAACCAACCTCACTGCCTCGGCCTCTCGGAACATAACAACCAGTGGTGAGTCTCCAGGGCTGGCAACCTATCCCATGGTTGAGAAAGCCTTAGGCCATCTCCAGTCTGGCTACGCAAAGAGCTAGTCACGTTCGTCTGGAGACAGGAATTATATTCAGAGACGTGGCTGACTTGTGGAGGGGGAGGAACAGGATTGGATCCAGGTGGGGTTAATTTCACCTTGGTTCCATCAAAGTCAACAGGACAAGCTGCAAGCCCCATTGAATTTAGTGAAAATTAAGGGCAAGTGATGTAGCTCAAGTAACTGGATACAAGGGCTAGAGTGATTAAAATAAATGTGAGTAGTACTCTCGATTATACTTGGATTATAGGACATTCCTTGAAGTCCTGTTCATTTTGCCCTGTTGAGTGAATGGCCCGTGCATAAAGTACCCAACTGAAATGTGACAATCATCGTGGCTAGCGTGAACATTCGTATCTGTATCTTAATTTTTCGTATCTTCACCCTGTGTCGTGGGATCTCTTGCCCACATAAACTCCTCAGCTGCAGCATGGCTCCTCCCCTGGCATCCATCCACCCACCTACCACTCCATTTGTATCTCATTTTTCCCCCACGGTGGAACTCAAAACAGTTTACGAAAAGGTAGAAAGTACTGTTTTAAAATCCCGTAATACTTTCCCCAACATAAAATACGGTGTCTTGATAACGAGAAGTGTTTGCTGTTCAAGAGAGATTGTGGATCATATACTGCGTTTTTGGCTGGGAAAAGGAAGGAAGGCCTGATGTCATCTCTCAGGGAGAGAACTTCTGGTCTGCATCTCGGCCAAGGTTGTTTCCGAACTTGATTCGTTTCCTCTCCAGCTTCCCAAATTCGTTCCCTGGAAAACCCAGCTACTCCAGCCCACACCTACACCTCTGACTCTCGGCCTGTTGCTGGTGGCTCTTATCTTTCCCGTCCCAAGAGTCGTAGGAGCCAGAGTTCTGCGGAGGGAGCTGCTGGCACAAAACAGAGAATTCTCAGCATTGCAACCGAACTGGGATTCCTAAGACTGTTAGTGGAAGTAATCTAAATAGAAGGCCTTGTATTGCTGTGTCCTTGGTGCCAGCTTCACTGGCTAAAATGGGGCTTGGGGGTTCCCTCCTTTTTGGGTGGGCCTTGGTGATACAAGAGACTCCTCCCTCCCCGTGAGGCAGCCAGTTCTAGCCGCCTTTTTAAATTTCCAGTATTGCTCCATTAGGGGCATTGTGGAAATCAAAATGGCAGCTTAATCCCGGTGCCAGACACTTTGCGGATATAAAAATAGAACAATAAAGGGGACAAGACCCATTAGCCAGTGGTGCAGCTGCCCAAGAATGCCAAATACGTAAAGTAATTGTGCCTGCCTTTGAAAGACTTCAGAGAGCAGAATTCAAAAATGGAACCAAGCAAAGTTTGGTCTGATGTTGACATGTAAGACAAATTCTAGTATCAAAGGTGGGATATTGTATAGCCGTAAGGAAGTTCATAGGGAAAAAAATGGATGGTCGTCCGTTAAAAGAAGCTGATAAAGTTTACAAGGAGAGATCAGAGCTCAAACTTTGCTCCATCCTATGATGCAGGAAATGGTGCGTCGGCAGGTTTTGTGAAACGGAGGGTCAACACCAGCCCTGCCTTCCTTTGCTCTCTCTCTCTCCTATATGGAAATCATAGACCCCCAACTAGGTTTCTTCCAAAGCAGAACGAGCTTCGTGGGGAGGTAATTCTCCACCAATTTTCTTCTTAAAGGAAGCGATTAATATTTTTAGCAGTTTTCTTCCTGCTGTGAAAGATGCACAAAAACCATGCAGTTTTCAAAGCTTATTCACAATTTTCTGCACAGAGTTCATTCTCTGCTCAGAAAATAATCTATGCAGAAAAGAATACTTCTTCTATGCAAAATCCTGCATAGCAATATGATTTTTTTTGCGGCAAAAGGGTTGTTTCCTGCACAGAAAATGCTGTTTTCTGTACAAAACAATCACCTGTGAATTTTGCGTAGAATAACTAGAATTGCGAAGATACTCATCAGTCCAGGATTCTTGTCCTCGGGGTTTCTCAGCTCTCAAAAAACATTTTTTGTTGTTGTTGTGTCTGTTTTGCAAATTCCGATACAATGGGAAGGCAGGGAGAATGTGATCCTGTCAGATGCGTGATCACAAAAGAGAGGCACATAAGAAAGAAGGGGGAATATTGCAAAGCACATTCCTGCACATAGCAGGGCACATAAGTAGAAAAAGTGTTTTGTTCTGCATAGTATCCGTGAAGCAAATCCACTCTTTTGGAGGGGATAACAGTCCCAGCAAACAAGGGGAAAAGACGAGAGCACCTGAACCACCAAACTATGTGGGGCAGATTGTATGGTTAATATTTCCCTAGTCCTAGAAAGAAGGTTTCTGTTTTCTAGAAAAGTATTAAAATTGTAAGCAGGTGTTGGGGGAGAAAGGGAATTGAATCTCACCTGGGAATGCATCTGGAGGCAAAATGGGGAGAATAGTATTAGAAACACCCACATTTAACATCATAACCCACAGAGCTAGCAAGTCGCTCAAAATGAACCAAAATGTGTTACCTTTTTGTTGATTTTTTTTTTATTTAAAAACAATTGAGGAGAGGGTTGGCTGGGGAAGCCTCATGATAGATCAGAAAAGATGTTACATGGTGGGTAGCACAAATCGCCAGCAGCATTTGTATAGAGAGAGAAGGCAGCTGAATTTTGAAGGGAAAGATAGGGTACCCTTGCTTAGGGGTGGCCCTACTAAGTTCTCCCTTTTGTCCCAAAATTCCTCCTGTTTTTGCAAAGAGAAGATAAGTTAGACTCCAGGTGACAAGCTGCTAGGTGAACATCAGCCCTTCACAATGGCTTTGCTGAATTCCTTCTAAAAAATAATAATGCTTTGCTATTCAGCACCTTCTCTTTCCAGTCCTGGCGGCCTGGGAGGTGGAGCCATTGCTGGGATCGTGATCGGGACCCTGGCGGTGGGACTGGCGCTGCTGGGAGGCCTGCTTTATTTCCTCCTCCGTGAGTAAGACTTTGCAACTGGGGATCCGTAGAAGTCCATGTTTACAACACGATTCCCTCCTTTTGGCTGAAGCCTTTTCTGGGTCTGCACGAAAATCGCCATTTCTCTTTTTCCTGGTATAAGGAAGATTTAAAACAAGTCTTCGAGAGATGGGTTTGTTGCCATTTCCTTGGACATGGCTTGCCCCTGGAGCCGAACTGCAAAACTGCCTGTCCCAAAGCTGCTACCCTTCAGGCACGCAAAACTACCGCGCTCATCATGCACATGCACCAAGGCTTTTGGCAGTGCAGTCTGGGGGTGATGAGGCATGTAGCCCAATACATCTGGGGGAGCCAGGATGAGGATGATAGGAACTGTGGTCTGAACTGGAAGATGCCAGTTCAGGAGTGGCCGAGGGAGAATATGCCGGTTTTCCTGCCAGACTTTGATTCCTAGTTTCTCCTTCCTGCAGGGATTCGTCGTCAGAGCAAGGAAACAACTTCTGCACCAGTTCCACCCCTGCCTATATTCTATGAGAACATTCCTCCTTCAGGACAGACGAGGACTGGGGTGAGGGAGTCCAGATTTCTCTACTAGCTGCCATCAAGCCAGCTTGGATTTATGGTGACCTTGCAAAGCAGAGACATCCAAGTCACTCCCATATTAACATCCCTGCTCAGGTCTTGCAAAGTCAGGGCGGCTGTAGTTTCCTTGATGGAGTGCTGCTGTTGTTGTTGTGTGTCTTCAAGCTGATTTGGATTTATGGTGGCCCTAGGATGAACCTATTATGGGGCTTTCTTGGCAGAATGGAGTTGGACCCTGTGGCCCGGGTGTCTCTTCCAACTCTATGATCCCATGACTTCATGGTGTCCAGGTCTTTTAGCATTTTGGTCAACCTCCTCTGGACACGTGTCAATTTCCTTCTTGAATTGTGGTGCCCAGAACTGGACACAAGATTTCAGATGAGGTCTGACCAAAGCAGAACAGAGTGGGACCATCACTTCCCCCAAAACTAGATACTAGAGAAGTGGGAGAGTGAGCTGTGTGCCACAAAATGTTGGAACACCTTTGTCTCTGACAAGGGTCAGCTAATTTGGGGCTTTAGGAATGTGCAGCTGGTGAGGTTGAAAATTTATCACTATCAATAAACGCAGTGTTCAGAATTTGGGATTAAATTAGGGATTTTGCCAGCATCGCTGGGTCATAACCTTTGATGGATCAACGTCAACTTTTTGTGTGTGTTCTGCTTGCAGGTCAATCCAGGAATTTCTTCTGACACCACCAGCCATGTATACGAGGTGAGCGGAAACCCTCCCAGGGTTCAAAATGTTGGGAAACTTCAGTGGGTTCAATACACAGGGGGTCTGCAAATCACAGAAACCCACAATGGCCATGCCAGGTTTTCACACAAGCAAAATAAAGTGTTGCTTTGCAGTGAATGTGATTTCAAGTCAGATCTGAACTTTGGTGAGTGTTTCCTCCCTTTTTTTTGGCAAGATTAAAATTCTTCTGCAGAGGAAAGATATTTGGGGATAGCCATGTTGGCCATGCAGCAAAAAGTCTGGGGTCTCATAAATTAGCACCGTTTAGGGCCTCAGCCTGTATTAAGCCCATTTGCAGGAGTGGAGATTCTGGCCATTTCCACACGAGACTGTTATAGCGCTTTGATTCCACTTTCAACATCCTATGGAATCCTGCAAACCCCGGGATTCCATTGGATGTTGAAAGTGGAATCAAAGTGCTATAACAGTCTCGTGCGGAAATGGCCTCTGTTTCACTACTTCAGCAAGATTTGCATCAGCTTCTACCTTCTTCCCATGAACTTTTCAAAAAGCAGACCTGTATCAAACCTCAGTCCCTTCACTCTTCCAGCTGCTTTGAAAGTGTTCCAGGTTCTCTCTCCTCCTCCTCTCACTTTCCCCCTTTGGCTTAATCCAATTGCTGCAAACTAAGTTCAAAGTGCAAAAGTAGTTTTTAACCAGTTAACTCAGCAGCGGGAGAGCAGAGGGGGAGCAAGCATCTTGTCCTTCCGAGTTGGCTCAGGCAAAAGCAAACCGCTTCGGCCCCTCTTGGCTTGCGTGTTCTTCCTTGCTAATAACATCTGCTGTCTTGACCACCATCAGATGTTGCTTGGCCACACATATCCTGGTTTTTACCCATGAAATGTTGGAGGGTGTGCGATTGTGTAGCTTGAGGCCGATGTTATCTCCATTTTCTTTCCAGACCTTGCAACCCAGAGGCCCAAACATCTATGAAGAGGTCAAGCGATCCTGACAGATGAACCAACCAAGTGTCACTTCTGCTGCTCACTCTTCAGTTTGGCCCACTGAGTTCCTTTTCCCATTCAGACTGTTACCCTGATTTCCGGGGGTCCCGTGAGGGACACCTAAGTGCGCTCCAAATATTATAAAGAGCACAAACCAGCACTACGAGAGGCAGGACAACGTAGCGAGATCTTTTACCCAATGTCTACGGGGTCAGGCCAAGTCAAGGAGCAAACAGATATAAATAATAATAATTGTTTTATTGATGTATAGTCAAACGCGTGTATGCAACACACTCACACAGAGAACTATTGAAATAAAGGTAGGAGTTGGATAGAGGGATTTTAAGAGGAGGTTTTGTATGGGAAATACTACACCTGTCCTGAAGCCAGGAAAGTCTGAAGAAAAAGGTCCGTTGAAGTGGAGGTTCTCAGCACGAGGAGCTGAGGGGAAGGCTCGTCGAACGAAGCGACAGCAAGGCGGGATGGAAGCCAAGAGCGATCCGATGAAGCTCTGAAAATCGGGGGGTCTTGTAGGGGAAAATGTGGCTGCAGCTAGTCCGTGCTCAGGGTTTTGGGCTGGAGACAAAGCCTCCAAAAGGTCAGTACTTTGCATGATTGCGTTATGACAGCATTGTCAATAGAATGGCCGGTATGCAAACGCGGAGTGCTTGAGAGTTGAGTATTTGGCTCGTCAAGCTGCCTGCTCGGGGCAGGGGCTCTTTGTAAACAGCGTGCGTACATAATGTGATCTTGAGAAGGTACTTGCCTGGAGGTCTCCTGAAGCTGCGGTCTGGCAAATACTGGCCTGTCTGGATTTGTTTTTCAGCTATTTTCGGCCGTGCCCATGTGCGAGCTCGTCCGGGGGCCTCGCAAGCACGTGGGAGGGAATGGGTAAAGAATGCCAAATTATTGATATCAAATGATATCTAATATACCACACGTTCGGACTAGAAACTACAGTAACAAGACGACTGACATTCCTTTCAGCCCCTGCTGAGTGATTTTATGGACTCAACCCACATAGAACCACAGACTCCTAGAGTTGGAAGGGATCCCAAGGGCCATCTAGTCCAACCCCCTTCTGCCATGAAGGAAGATACCATCAAAGCCCTCCCCTGGGCAGACGGCCATCCAGTCTCTACCCAAAAACCTCCAAAGAAGGAGGAGACTCCACCACTCTCCATGGAGCCAGCAGTGGACTGCATCATCAAACCGCTCGCTCAGCTGCTCCTCCTAGGACTTCGTGGTTTCCAGGTCTTTTAGCATTTTGGCCAGGTTCTTCTGGACATGTATTAATATCCTTCTTGAATGGTGGTGCCTAGAACTGGACACACGATTCCAGAAACTGGGACTCAAGATGGACTACAAATTAAAACCTAGTTGGCCATCCGTATCCATGGTTCCTGCCTCCATGGATTCAACCAACCAAAGATCAAAAATATTTGGAAAAAGTAAACCTTGATTTTGCCATGTGCCAAACACTACTATGCTGATGTGTAGGCATTCCCTGGGGTAGCCTCCCAACATTTCACAGATCTTCTGGTTCTCTCCAACATTCATTTGAGTTGTCCACCACTTTATATAAGGGATGTCATTTTACTACACCATTGTATATAATGGACTGGAGCATCCACGGATTTTGGTACTCATGGGGGGGTCCTGAAACCAAAGCCCAGCAGATTCCGAGGACCTACTGTGCAATACAGCTAAAAGATCAATGTTAAAACAGAGTAAAATTGTTCACAAAATTAAAGCAATTTAAAAATTGCAAACAATGATTTAAAAGCAATGAAAAACTGTACAATGAAAAAACACAATATAGCAATTTCTTAAAAACCCTTTTTTAAAAAACTAGTTAAATGCCTCTGTCATTCTATTAGTGATATAACAGGGGAGGGGGGCCATCTCAGGTCACTTGGCTGTCTGAAGCAAAAGGCAAGATGGAGCCCTTCCTTCTCACTGTGCAAAAAAGTCCACCAGGCTGGTGGTTTAATCTCCTTTTGGCAGCAGAGTTGCTGAAATTGAATGGCTCTCTTAGGACCAGAGTAGACCACGTGAACCTGTATCCTCCAAAATCTTGATAGTGTTGCATACCTGTAAGCCCAGGGATGGGCAACTGTGGAAAGAAAAGAGGCCGTATTCACCCCCCAAGAGACCTTGGAGAGCCACTCACCCGCTCACCCATCCTTGCTCCTGGGGGGGAACATGTTTGCCCCCAAATGCCCTCTAAGGAACAATGTGGGGGCATTTCCACCATGTCTTTACACCTTCTCACTTTGAAGCCATTTTTAGCTACAAGAAGTGAGTAGGAGCCACTTCCTGTTCATTTCTTGTCTCAAAAAAGGTCCACTTTGGGCCTAAATTGGTCCGGGGTGGACCTAAAATGTGATGCAAGTTCCCCACTCCTCCAGAATGCATTTGTAGGCAAACTGAAAACTCTTTGCAAAAATTTGTAAAAATTCTGTGAACTTTGTAAATTTTTGTAAAAATTTGTTTAAAAGTTGTAAAAATTGTAAGATGTCCCTGGAGAGCTGCATTTTGCCCACCTGTGCTCTAGCATCTGCCTCTGCCCTAATGGTAGGACTGGCAGTTCTGGAGAACATGCCAGGGCTTCTGGAAATCCTAGCCCCTGTTTGGAACAAGGGTGTTCTCATAAGATCAGGAGGCCCAGAGTCGTGTTGTCTTCACACGAGGATAGCAGGGAGATGCTTCATATCAGACCCAATCCACAGAAAGTGCAGTTCGTTGCTCTGCAGGAAGACATTTGCAAAGAAGTTTTGCAGTTTCATGATCAGGCACTTGAGGGCAGCAGAATCCCATAAATCTGCCCGCACCCAATTTCTTTCCTTCAGACCTTGGAGCAAAATCCCACGGAGCTTGGCTTACTAGAGGAGGGGATCACTTTTGAAAAGCAGCTAGCCCACTGCAAAGGGAGATTAGCAGTAATTAATTAAATTACTTTAATTATAATTAGATCAGAGACGTTAGCCTAACAAGTGCCCCACCCACCCCCAAAACCCTTCGTTGTCCCGCCTTGCCAGGTCTGGGCATCTTTTCTTCTGAAGGAACCAAAGGGAGGAGGCCACCCCCACCTCGACTTTTGCTAGATTAAGCCAGTCTCTCCATCGGGGGTGTTTTCTCCCTCAGAGGGTAGAGATCTGGCTGCGCCTCCCACTCATTCCGATGAGCCACCCAGGACGTTTTGCTGCCTGAGGCAGGGCAACCAAATGGCACTACCAACCCCTTCAGAGCCCAGACTGGCTCAGGTATTTTGGCCAAACTCCTCAAGAACATCTTTTCATGCCACCCTAGATTAAGCTGCCTGAGGCATGGCCTCTCCTTATTTTTAAAATTGCTCAAAGAGAAGGTGAATCAGTTGCTACCATCTGCACACTTCAAAGCTGCATGGAGTCGAGGTTGCCATTCTCTGAAGTGCCACAAGAGGGTGAGATAATCCCAAATGCAGTACGTCCCTCAAATCTGCACGCCCGCTGCACACGATTTCACTTACCCTGAGCCCAAATGAGGTCTCTTGTTGAACCCACGTAGCTGTCGGTTTTTATGTTTCTATCAGCTGTGCAGTGGCTTTGGACTGCAAATAATAACTGCAAGGGCTTCTTTCTCTTAGGCCACTTCCACACCAGACTATTATGGTGCTATTATCCCGTAAGATGTTGAAAGTGGAATAACAGCACTATGACAGTCTAGTGCGGAAGTTGCCTTAGATTCTAAAGATCTGTCTAGCTTCGGGGGCTTCTTGCCAAGCAGTATATGGCTCTCAATATAGTCCAAGGAAGGCCAAAGCTGGAACTGTTTTGAGGTGAAACTTTCGATCAATGGCTGTTGCCTCAATGGGGTTTATGGGTCAGTGACGGCTCACAGTCTCCCGTCTGCCTTCTTTTGTGTCCCCTGCCAGTATCTCACTCCGGGCAGAGAATTCAGCTCCATAGCCATTTTTCAGGGGAAAGACTTAACTCAGCTGTCCCTGGGCAGAATGACCGAGTGGCTTGAGTGATGGGAGTTACTGTTGATCAATAAATCCCACGGAGGAACTCCTCAGCCGTGGATTGAAAGCTTCACCTCATATCAGTTCCAGCTTTGGCCTTCCTTGGACTAGATGGCTAGGAATTTTAGTACAGTAATCCCCTTATCCATGAGGGATACGTTCCCAGACTTACCACGGATAATGAAAGACATGGATAATAGGAAACAGAGAATTTTTATCCAATGAGATGAACAACAGTTATATAACTTGGCAAGAAGGCCCTGAATGTTTGCAACGGCAGACTTCCTGAGCTTAAAATTTGCCAAGAAACCCCAAGGACATAAAGAAACCCCAAGGACATAAGTTGCAGTTAATTTGGAGGCAGGTGGCAACAGCAGTCCTATACTCATATGCAGCTTCTTCCAGACTTGGGTCTCTAGATGTGGTTGGATACAGTTCCCATCATCCTTGGCCACTAGATCTTTCTGGGGATGATGGGAACTGATTTAGGGGTCTAAGTGTGAGAAGAAGAAAACCATCACTGCTCCAACTATTACATTTTTCAAGAAAATGAATTTTACCATTTGCTTTTCTCATTTGGCTGGGTTTCCACACGATGTTATATCAGACCATCTTAAAGACCGAGTATTGTCCTCAGAATGCACACTTTTTAAGAAAGATTGGCATCCAGTTATAATCTGAAGCTTCTGCTTGTGCAAATGCAGCAGCATGTTTGTTCGAGATGGAACTGTTAAAAATGGCTCTGGTGTCTTTTGCATTCTTAAATTTGTTGCTGTGTGCCCTCAGGTCATTTCTGACTTATGGAGAATTTATCATGGGGTTTTCTTGCCAGACTTTGTTCAAAGGGGGTTTGCCTTTGCCTTCCTCTGAGGCTGAGAGAGTGTGACTTGCCCAAGGGCACCAGTGAGTTTGAGCAGAGATTCAAACCCTGCTTCCCAGAGTCATGGTCCAACACCCAAACCACGGTCTCTCTGGTTCTTAAACACATCTTTCCAAAGGAATTTTGGGACTACTTCTACATTTAGGAGCAACCCATCCCCTTACCTCTGTGCTAAATCTCAGCCCTTCCTACCAGTTCTGATTGTATCTATAACAACCTGATAGCATTTGCTAATTGCCTGCTGTAATTAGCAAAGTGAAGGTTAAGCTGCTGGGTCTTAGGTTGGGGAGCGGCCAGGTAACAGTTCAGGGAGCAATTTGGATTCTAGTGGTGCATGCCAGGGACTTTCAAAGAAATAAAAGAAACCTGGTGCCCACTGTAAACAAAGGAGTGCTTATTGCTGAATCGTGACTCAGATTGCCTTGTTTGCCCAGTGGCCGGAGGTGACTCTAGCGAAAGCCACCATCAGGTACAACATGATCTAGGGTGCAGTTCAGGTGGCTTTCTCCTTGGGGCCGTCATCGGGTCATGCCCTGATTCAGCATTCTTGAAACCACCCATAACTTCGTGTACAATCCCAGATGGCCTCGGTGGTTCCGGAAGTGACCAACTCCTGCTCTGCAGGTCAGCTGGGGTCAAGCTGGGTCCCCACGGTTTCTTCAGTAGAGTTGGTGTTCTGAGAAGCTTTTGAAGACATGCGCTCTCCTAATAGCTTCCTCACGGATGAGACCAGTTGGTGCGTGAGGTTTCGATGCTACCAGATCAATGGAATTTTCCTACCTACTAACTCACCATTCAGGGAGTCGGCATAGGGTATTGGTTCGAGTGTTGAACTGGAACTGTGGAGACCAGGATTCAAATCACCTGTGGGTGACCTTGGTCAAGTCACACTCTCTCAGCCCCAGAGGAATGAGAAACCTCTGACCAAACCTTGCTGAGAAAACCTTGTGATAGGGTCGCCTTGAGATCACCATAACGACGACTTGAAGGTACACAAGATGGACAAAAGTTCACCATTCAATAGATGAATAAGTGTTTTTTCTCTAATCAGGACCACTCCATAAGATTCAGGCCTCCTTCTGTTCCTCTCTCTTCTTGACAGATGGATACCTTTCAAAGCTTTCAGTGCATATCTGTCAGCCAGTTGCAGCAAAAATGGCAAAGAGTCCTGTAACACCTGAAAGACCAATAAGTTTTATTTGGCATAAGCCTTCATGGATGTCAATCTATTTCATGCCAGGCAGAGAATGTTGCTGCATTGGAGAGATTTTGTTGCATGCGGTTGGGTGGAAGAGTGTAATCAGATGGAGTAAGAAGAAATTGAAATGCAAAGAGTACAACCCTTGGTCATGATCTTACTGGCAATCGTTGGCAAACAGTAGTTGGGTGGTAGCTCAGCTATCCTGGCATCGGCGCATGGATTAAAATATCCATTGTGATGAAAGCTTAACAGGACCAACAACAGTTTTATAATTCTGAGACCCTTTTTAATGTACCTCTGGATTGCATCTTAGATTTTCCATCTCATTACTGCTGTTTGTCATTCCTTTGCTCTGCATTCTCCCAAAACTGCAATGCCATTTTCAGGAGCTTCTTGTGAGATTCTTGTAAACCTGAAGAGGAGGAGGAGGAGGAGCTGATGTGCCAGCCGACACAAAGGCCATTGCCTACACGCTTGCTTTGAAACCAATATTTTTAGGAGAGGCAGGTCATCACAAGATGGGTCACTGAAATCATTCAAGTGGACTTCAAGTTGACTCTGACTTCTGGTGACTCTTTCTTCGGGTTTTTTTGTAGGTTTGCCCGTGCCTTCCTCTGAGGTTAAGAGAGTGTGGCTTTGCCAAGTTCACCCAATAGAGTTCCCATGGTTGAGCAAAAGGGATTTGAACTCTAATGTCCTGCAATTGTAGTTCAACGCTCAAACCACTCCACTCCACTGTCTCTCTTAGGGTTTTCTTGGCAAGATTTATCCAGAAGAGATCTTCCATTGCCTTCCTCTGAGGCTGAGAGAGTGGGACTTGCCCAAGGTCACCTGGTGGGTTTCAGCAACTAAGCAAGCACTTAAACACTGTTCTCCCAGAGTCCTGCTCCAACTACTGCTTTCGAGTTCATGCCAAATTATTCCAACCCTATCTTTCGATACCATAGAAGTGGCAACAAATGTGTAATTGTATGTTGTAATACATTATGCAATGGTCTTGCTCCTTATATTCTTCCCCGGGAAAAAGAGATTATTGGCAAGAAAAAGAAAGTTCCACTCTTAAGTGATGATAAGAAAACAATCCAAGTTGACAAGATTGTCCAAGATTCCTTTGCAATAAAGTGGGTGCCCAGTGTCCCGGACAGTGTATTGAATGATATTTTCTTGCCATGGTTACAAAGACCCAAAATTTTAGTCCATAAAACTTGGCAGGGTCCTGATATCCCATTTCCTTCCACTTCTATTACACTTGTCACCTTTGGCCCAGTCGGCTCAGGTGGAATGCCAAGAGGAAATCAGCCAGCTCTGAGGGAATAAAAACCTCGAGGGAGCAGCTCAGGCGGGACAAGAGACCGGGAAGTCTCAGCTGCCCACTTCCACTTGGCTGATACGGACATCGGTCAGAGGCACTCCACTCCAAAATTGGGTAGCTGCTGGCCGGGAACAGCAAGAAAACACAAGTTTCCAGGACAGCACAGACACACAAGGCAGCGTTATCCATCTCCAAGATGGATGGGACGTGCAATACACCCGGATGGAAGAACTTCTGGAAGCTGCCTCTCTTGACAGGTGAGAAAACAGGACCTCGGGGAGGGAAGGCTGCAAGACGAGCTGAGTCCCAGAAAGTGTCAGCTCTTGGTTGGAACTGGGGAGGGTCAGAAGGAGCCACAAAATAATCTCTCTGATCCCAAGTAGAAGTTATTCGAACCCAGCACCCACCAGAGATGAAAGACCAAACGGAAGACCACACGCGTTGGCTGTGAGAAACGGCCAGCTCGGACCGAGAGTAATATCTATTTGTGTGGTCGTAAAAAGAGATCCAGCTCGGTGTGGTAATTTGAGCGTTGGACTCCAACCCTGGAGACCAGGTTCAAAGAATCATAGAATCACAGAGAGTTAGAAGAGACACCCCTCCAGGGGCCAGCCAGTCCAACCCCCTTCTGCCACGCGGGAAGACACCGGCCACTTCCGCACTACGCTCTTATAGCTCGATGATTCCACTGTCAACATCCTCCGGAATCCTGGGGTTTGCAGTTTGGGGAGGGGCCAGCCGGCCCCTCCCCAAACTGCAAACCCCAGGATTCCGTAGGATGTTGGCAGTGGAATCATCGCGCTATAAGAGTGTAGTGCGGAAGTGGCCGCCGTCAAAGCATTCCCTTCTACAGATGGCCATCCAGCCTCTGTTTAAAAACTTCCAAAGAAGAAGGAGACTCCATCTCACTCCCAGGCAACATATTCCACTGCTAAACTGCTCTTAGCATCAGGGAGGTCTTCCTAAAGTTTAGGTGGAATCTCTTTTCCTGGAGTTAGAAGGCGTTGCTCCACAGTGTCCTAGTCTCTGGAGCAGCAGAAAACAAGCTTGCTCCATCGTCCACATGACATCCCTTCGAATATTTAAACATAGCTATCATGTCACCTGGTAACCTTTTCTTCTCCAGGTTAAACAGCCCCAGCTCCCTAAGCCACTCCTCAGGGGGGCTTTGTGGTTTCCAGGTCTTTGGTCACCCTCCTCTGGACCCCTTCCAGCTTGTCCATATCCTTCCTGAACTGTGGTGCCCAGAAAGAACACAGTATTATTCCAAGTGGGGTCTGACCAAAGCAGAATAGGGTGGGACTGTTACTTCCCTTGACCTAGATGCTATGCTGCAATTGATTCAGCCCAGAATTGCATTGGCTTTTTTTGCTGCTGCATCACACTACTAACTCATGTTCAGCTTGTGATCTACTGAGATTCCTAGATCCTTTTCACATGTACTGTGGTCAAGCCTGGTGTCACCCATCTTATATCTGTGCATTTTATATTTTCTGCCCAAGTGTAGTAGTCCTTGCATTAGTCTTTGAGGACTTTTGTGCATCAGTGAGAAAACTGACTATATAATTAGTTTTTGCCTGGGGTTAAAAATGGGAAGATTTACATCTGGAAGAAGAACCCTCGAGATCATTGGCTGGGGTTGGGCAAGCCTGGTTTGAACATGTCTTGCCGTGTTAAAAACTCTACCATGCATAGACCTCTTTGTTTGGGGTCATGATCCAAAGTGCTGTTTTCATTTCTTTATAGCTCCAGAGAAATCCTTACAAAGCCTACAGGATTATAATTTTTTCAAAAAATTAAGGCATTTATTTATCTACTTTATTTAATATCCTGCTTTTCTCCAGAATGGGGTTCAAAGTGGCTAAAATCATCCTCTCATTTAAAATAATTCACCGATTATGGTGGACAACTTTTATGGAAAATAGAAATGCGGACATTCTTACACAAAGATTAAAAGGGAAATCAGACGAAGACATTAATAAAGAGTGGAAGATTGTTACGGATTTGGGTTGGGTGTAGACAGAAAGCAATGCATAATTCATGATATCAGTTACTATACAGGGTAAAAATCATAGAAATATCACGGAACAAGTAAAGTAGAGAAATATAGCAGGAACTAACGAATTAAGTTTGACTACTAACATTTTATTGCGATACGTGGTATAACAAATAGAGGAAATATTAATAATTGTAATCCAGAAAGGAAAAGAAGAAGAGGTAACATTGCATGTACACGTTGCAGAGATAATTGTTTGTTTTATTTGCTGAAACTTTAATAAAATTATTTTAAAAAAATAATAATCCACCGATTATTAGTTATCTCTCCTGCCTTTCTCAGACCCTCCAACATTTCAGAAACAAAGACTGGGACAAATGCAGCCGAGCAACATCAGAGTGTGGTCTAGAAGGCAAAAGTTAGTAATGAAGAAGAGCGGACAAGCTGGGAGAGGCTGCAGGGGGCTGTTTTTGCGTGAGCCCCCTGGGAAGGGCAAGATTCTGCCCTCTCCTTCCCTTCCCCTCGGCCAAATTTAATTGAATGAAAACGACTTTTGCATGTTGAATGCAGTTTGCAGCCAGTGGATGCAGCTGCCATTTCCGCACTAGACTGTTATAGCGCGACGATTCCACTTTCAACCCCCTATGGAATCCTGGGGTTTGCAGTTTCGGGAGGGGCCAGGCGGCCCCTCCCGAAACTGAAAACCCCAGGATTCCATAGGGGGTTGAAAGTGGAATCGTCGTGCTATAACAGTCTAGTGCGGAAATGACCAAAGAGGGAATGTGGAAGGAAGAGAGCAAAACTGGGACATTTTAGAAGCAGATGGAAAAGTGGGGTGGCAGGTGTTTTATAGAGGAAAATATCCTCTATATCCTCCTTTGGAAATTATCCTTTTGGTTGGAGGTACAAATTCTGCTGAAATGCTGTAAACAATTTGTCTGCCGTTTTTCACTTTATTGATTATGCCTTTTACAACTCATTCTCTTTCTCTGTAACCCTGTAAACTAGTTTTGGAGACTTTCGGTCAGAATGAGACCCATAAATTCTTAAAACAAACAGGCAATTAGAAGGGAATGATGGGATACTGGAAGCGATGTTCCATTTTCTCTCTCTCTCTCTTTTTTTTATGCCGCAGTTTCCATCCTCAGTTCTTCCGTCTTGCAAACAAGAGTCGAGGCTCAGAGCGCCCTAATTCCCGTCGCCTCAGAGCCCCTGTTCCCAACAGAAGGACAGGACGTCATCCTCAGGCCAGAAGGAGACTCCATGTTGCTTTGCAGCTGGTTCCGGGGTCCGACGGTCGATCAAGAGAACAGAATCTTTACGTATTACCTGCTTCCGCCGGGCAGGCAGGTCAATGGGCCAGCCTACACCGGGCGGGAGACGGTGGGTTCAGACTGTTCCCTTCAGCTCAAGAACTTGACAGCAGATGACTCCGGAAATTATACGGTCACGCAGGGAGCAGCCAGGACATATAAAACGGGATATGCACACCTAATAGTTTCAGGTATGGGTTATCACCCATTTTCTCTCTTTCACAGCTCCCTCTTCTAAAACTTTTGGGGGCAGGATCGCCCAAGTGAAAACTGGAGAGGAGTCCTGTCTCTTTGATACTTCTGTAGAAGAAGGAATTTCATCAGGTGCCGCCGGTTACCCACTTGCATCAAAACCATCGCCCGCTGAAATTCCCTCTTCCACACAACCATGAAAGGGGAAGGGGCCCTCTCTACTTTTCACTTGGGCAGCCCAACCCCTGAGCCACAAAACTCACTGGGTGACCTAAACGAAACCTAACACTTAAACCCGACACGTGCTGCCTTGCCCGACCAACGCAACTCACGGACACGATGGCTGAGATCCTACCTTAACAAGATAGAACATAACCTTAGGCTTACAAAATTACATGGAGGTTGCACAATGTCATCTTGCTAGTGGATTGTGGCATTGTGCAACCCGATGCGCGTTGTGTGTCTATGAATTTGTGCTTAACTGTGTACGGTGCACAACTGTGTGCAAATGCCACGACATGTGCAACTCTGCAACTCTGCAAACTTGAACTGAATACTTTATTACTCTACACCAAGCCCTCAGTATCCGCTGGGATGTGGTTGCAGGATCTTCCATGGATACCACAATCCATGGAAGCTCAAGTCCCACTATGTACACCAGGGTAGCAAAGTGGCGTTCCTTATTTTAAAAGGATGAACAACTCAAAAGGTTTGCTTTTTGGAACTTCTTTTGAACATTTTCAAGGCACAGTTGGTGGAATCCATGGATGCAGAATCCGTGGCTACAGAAGGCCAAATTTATTATGTTTTAAATATGCTTTGAACTTGCATACTGTAAACAGAACTTTGGCTGAATTCTCTTGTAACTTTTGTATTACAACATAAAACTTGTAATTGTACTTTGTTATAAATGGTTGTGAGCCACCTTGAATCCCACGTTGGCAAAGGCATCCAACCACTTCTATAGGAGACAACAGCTGGATTCTGACCATACACATAGAGATAGACACACACATACATTTTGCTGGTGGCCATCGTCACTCTTTTTCTTCTCTGCAGAGTTTCTGGCCAAGCCTGCCATATCTGCCTACCCCAGTCCGATTGTTGCAGAGTTCTCTGGCTCTGTTGTCCTCACGTGCGTCACCTCTTCTACGCTCGCCAACGTCTACTGGCTCTGGAATGGGCAGCCTCTTGGGGAAAACCCTCGGATCCAGCTCTCCGGAGATAACCGGACGCTGACTCTCCAATCCACCCTCCGTGGGGATGCTGGGAGATACCAGTGCCAGGTGACCAACCTCGCCAGCTCTGTCCTAAGTGACGTCATGCACGTCGAGGTGATCTGTGAGTATCTGGCTTTCACCACAACTAGTTTTCATCTTATGGAGGTACTTTTGTTAGGCTGACTAAAAGGTGCAAAAGGCAGGGTGCCAGCTTTCGAAATTCATAGGGTTCCTCATCAGGCAGAGATGATTAAAAAGAAAAAGGGAGCCAGGGAAAGAAAGTGGTGGTGGTGTCAGAGTCATGGTGTCTCCAGTTTTCTTTAAGATGTTATTTGAGAAAGGGATGCTGTAGAGTAAAATTAAAGTCAGGCTATGAGGTAGCTGACAATGAAGACAGTGAAAAGACAGGCAGTAAAGTCTGGCTTCTGCATTTGAAGTTTTGAAGCCATGAAAAGTCTTAGAATTGGAAGAGACCTCAAGGACCATCAAGTCCATCCTCTTTTTTCCAGTGCAGGGATCCTACACTAAAGTATCTCTGAGAGATGGCCACCAACCTCCATTTAAAGGTCCCCAAGACCTCTCGAGTCCCCCAGCAAAGCCTGCCCTGGACCTTCTGTCAAACTGGGCTTGTTTCCAAAATTGTACCTGATAAACTTGAGTTGGTAGCTCTTGAAACTGTGAATGTTGGCTAAAGGAGCATCAGAATTTGAGGGCAACACTGAGCTTGGTTGGTGGTATTGCAACATTTTTAAATTTGTGGCTGGGCCTTTGTGCTTTTAGCAGTTTTGTTTGTTAGTACATGTCTAGTGTTTAGACTCCTGTGTCATCAAAGCTTTGCATTTTTCCCTATTTTTAATTTGTTTTATGTATTTGTGTAATGTAGGGAGTGAACCACTTTGGGCCTCTTATGGAGGAAAAGTGGGGAAGAAATTAATTAAACGACATAAATATTTTGTATCCCACTTTTGTCCACTAACCCAGAGATGCTTGCTCCTCACACAGCACAGCTTTGTAGGGGGCTACAGGTAGACATGAGGTTCCCCGAGAGCTAGGAGTCAGCGTACGTAACATTCTTAGCCCTTATGGCACATTAGGCTCCAACCACCTTCTGAACAGTGGCTCCTAAAACAATACGGCTGAGAGTTCAGAAGCATAGCCACAATGCCATGGCTACAATCCCTCTGCCAATCTGACCTCCCAAACCCACCTGAAAATCCAGCCAGCCGCACTAAGGGATGAAGTTCCGCAGCGGGGAGCTGAAGGACGAGGTGTCCAGCTCACTGGCCGCCAGCAAGTGGCATTGCACTGAGAAGAAAGAGGAACCCCCGCAGGGTCCCGTCCCGTCTCCTCAGTGCAGCACCAGTCACTGGAAAGAAGGATCTGGACACATCATCCTTCGCTGTTCCACTTACCGGCTCTCCGTCCCTTAATGCAACTGGATGGATTTTCAGGTGAGTGCCATAAGCATTTATGACACGGCAATGGTGCTACAATTGCAAATATGAATAGGAAACGTAAATGGTCATAAGTGTCGTCTTCTGAAACTAGGTATACTCCCAAGGTTTCTTTTGGTGCCAAACATTGACAAATGCTACTGCTAGAAGATCACGATAAGCTTTATGGGTGGTGAGTGGATGCAATAGACGGAACACAAGATAAAGATAAGCTTTATTGGTGGTAATTGGATGAAGTAGGTGATAGACAGCAAAAAAAGCAACCCGCCCCTTTTGCTTACAGCCAGGGGTAGAACTTGGCCCCCAGGTAAATTCGGCCCAGACTTAGCCCTCGGGCGGCAATCAGATCAAAGCCTCATCACTGGACATACGGGGAGCTCCTGGGCTGAGGTAGACCCCCCCCCCCCAATAGGCGAGGCTGTGGAAGACAGACTCCCAAAGATAACTGAGCCCAGGGGCAAAGGAAGAGAATCAAAGTGCTCAAGTGCACCCCGTTAGCAAAGAGAACAGTGCGAGCAAGTGAGCTACAGAAGAAAATTCATTCCCCTTGGTCTGTTTGCCCAGCCTCAAGTTGCAAAACCAACGCAAAAAGTATCCGACAAAGTCAGGAACACAAGGTACCACTTTCGTTCCACTGGACAGCTGTTGACATTTGGCCAAGACTCTAAAACCCATTTGCCTGGTGGCAGAGGTCCTCCTGAAGGCAGTAAGTCTAACTTACGACATTGTAACTCACTAACAGGAGGCCAGCTTTTCTGGCTTGATTTCTCGGGAGAAAAAGGAAACTAGGCTTTAAAGGAAAAGTAGGCGGATGTGGTCATCTCTTGTTCCACTCTCAATTTCTTTGCTTCATCTGTTGGCTCCAGATGGCCCTGACCTCCCCACGATCCAGCCGAGCGAACGCTCTTACATGGAGCATTCCGATCTCAAACTCTCCTGCACGGCCAGCGTGTTCCCCAGTGCAAATTTCGCTTGGTTTTTCAACGGCCGGGAATGTGGCAGCGGGCCAGAATTGCTCATCAGCAACATGACTCTGGAGAAAGCTGGGACTTACACCTGCCAAGCAGAAAACATAATCAGTCTCCAAAGGAGAAGTGCCGCTTTGGAAATCCAGGTGGTGGCAGGTGAGTAGCTGCCACTTTTGTGGCTCAGGAGCCCACATTTCGGTAGCCAATACTCGAGATATGTTTCTGTTTCTAATATTCTTTTCACCAACCGTGCCCCCAGGAGCAGAGGGTGCTGCATCTCTCAAGAGGGGTAGTCAAACTGGCACAGCAGAAGATGAACAACAACCAATCCCATGCCCACCTGCCCCCTCACACAACACACACAGGGCCTAAGAGACATTTCATCTTATATAAATATATCAAAGTAGCTATCATAACAACACCTATCCATAGCCAGTGCTGCAGGTGAGAGTGAGAAAAGGAGAGGGAAAGCATCTGACAATGCAAACAAACATGTTGTAAACTAGCAGTAAGTGACTGTATGAATGCAAAGGTTGTTAACTCTAATATTTCTTCCCTGTCCTCATAGCTTATGTGCATAACATCACCATCTCTGGGCCCTCCGAAGCCATAGAGAACCAGCCAGTCTCCCTGCATTGTGCCTCTGCGGGAGCCAGCGTTTCTTACTCGTGGTTTAAAGGAGGCCAGAAGCTGGAAGCGGGAAGTCGAGTCTTCTTGACGAACAACAGCCAAATCCTCACACTCAACCCGAGTAGCCGAAGCGACGCCGGCAACTACACCTGCCTCGGCTCTAACAGCATCTCTTCCAGCACCAGCGCCCCTCATCACTTGGGCGTCATCTGTAAGTCCAGACTCTCAGCCTCGGGGAATGAAAAGCAACTGAGGCCTGCAAGCCCAACCAGGCTCATAGTCGCTGTTGAGTCTGCCAACCAGGTCTCAGATCCTACTTTGCATGTGGAAGTCATGATGCTTTATAGCTGGCAGCCTGTTTGTGAACTGCACAGGTCTAAGGCCATTTCCGCACGAGTCTGTTATAGCGTGACGATTCCACCTTCAACCTCCTATGGAATCCTGGGGTTTGCAGTTTCGGGAGGGGCCAGCTGGCCCCTCCCGAAACTGCAAACTCCCGGATTCCATAGGAGGTTGAAAGTGGAATCGTTGTGCTATAACAGACTCGTGCGGAAATGGCCCAAGTTGGGCTATCCACACAAAGTGATTCTTTTTTCTAAACTACGCACAATGGTCATGTGACAGCAACACAGGGTGGGTTGCACATGTGGGACCATGATGCGTATAGAAGCACATGAAAGAACACAGAGCAGCATGTGAGTTGCAGATTGCAATTGCGCCATGCATTCTCAGCTGTGTGCACTGACCGTTGATCCACACACGTTGTGCTGCGTTTGATGCTCAGCATAAAAGTTGCATAATGTAATTTTGCCAGTAGATATTTATGCTTCGCTGAAGCAATGTTGGAGCTGTGCGTTTCCATTGCCCCCCAGCAACTGTCAAACTCCAACAGGCTACTGCTAGCACTGTCAAATGGCCAGAAGAGGAAGGGGAAAAGGCAAGTGACCGTCTCTCTCTGGCCATTTCCTCACTAGACTGTCACAGTGCTTTTATTCACTTTCAACATCCTATGGAATCCTGGCCCCCTTCTTAAACTGCAAACCCCAGGATTCCATAGGATGTTGAAAGTGGAATAATGGCACTTTAACAGTCTAGTGTGGAAATAGCCTCTCTCTCTGCGAAGACCTGCAGTGAAGGAGGGAAACAGACCCTGCCACCCCCTCAATCACCTGTAGCTTTGGTTCTGAGTCTTAGCTGTTCCTCTCCAGCTTTCTGGGAAAGGGGGAGAAATCTCAGGGCAAGGGTGTTGTCTTTAAAACTATACACAGTGGACTGTCCATATATGCGGGGGTTTGGTTCTAGGACACCCCACAAATAGCAAAAAAGGCAAATGATTGTGTCTCATATTATTCAATGGAGGTGACATGCATGCAGAGGCTTCAGTACATCCTTGTTCACATCACCACCATTTTATGTATAGGATGCAAAGCTCCATGGTTGCTTGAAATCACAAATCTGGAGGTCACATATATGTTCATGCTGGCTGGAAAAAACTGCAGCCCAAAGGCATCATTTTCTTCCAAACCCTGTTCTTGGAATTCACAGGAGAGGCACATAGTATGAGAGAGAAACATTCCAAATAAATGAGGGATAATTTGATGGTTGGATTCGATATTGCCTTGTCTCAGAGGGCAGGCTGGGATGAATTGAATTTTGAATGCTAGCTCATATTTTTAAAGCTTATAGAAAATTAGCACATCAGGGACAGAATTAATCTACGCCTTGCTCCCTAGAATGCTAGCTTACTATACACAGGGAAGTTATTTTGTTTTCCCCCTTGAACTTGTGCAGCCATGAAAAACATGTATTTATGTCATGTGTGTTTCTCTTTATCTCCAGACGGACCCGATATCCCGGTGATCTCTGAAGAGATTTACATCGAGCGTTCGAAAGTCCATCTCTCTTGCAAAGCTGTTTCATTTCCTGAAGCAACCTATGTTTGGCTTCTCAATGGGAAGGAACTTCCTGGCAAACCAGCCACCGTCCTGCGGGATTTTGCTCCAGCGGAATCCGGGAATTACACCTGCCAAGCGGAAAATATCCTCTCTCGCCAGAAAAGCAACACCACATTGGTGCTCAACATGTCAGGTATGTAGCCAGTTGGTAGCTCAAAGTGTTGTGAGTTTGGAGCAACGTATTATTTGTAGTATTATGATTCCACTTTAACCGCAATGGCTGCATCATATGGAATCCTGGGGGTGGGGGGTTATGGCTCATTAAACTACCTCTGAAATATTGTCACTCATTACAAGTAACAGTGTTTCTTGTAACGCCAAGTTCTGTGAAAGCTTACGGCATAGGAAGTGTTGCAATTTTTAATGTTACACAGAACTCTTCATAGCACGGGGAAAGAATCACAGGGAGGAGTGGTTAGCTCTTCTGTGCAGAAAGTCCTGAGTTCAAATCTTGGCATCTCCAGCAAAAAAAAAAAATCGCAGCAGGGCTGGGTAAGATCCTGGAGAAAGGTTGTTGGTCTGGATACCTACGAGTAAACAAGACAGACCAGTCTAGGCAAGAAGAAGTATACATATCAAAGCTGATCTGTAAGCGATGAAGTCCTCAAGTTCCCTACTCATGAGGGAAGAGAAATTCTTTCCTGCCATTTGATTTCTTCTTTGTGCTTGCTGTTTGCTCAGAAACAAGAAACACAGAAGCAACTGAGAAACAAGAAGAAACACTCAAGCTGCAGTAAGTATCAACCGACTCCATCCCTGCGTGCTTTGGGCAAGAACCCACGTTGGACAAAACGGCTAATGGTTTCTGTAGGGCAGCTTACACACGAGTAGGGCAGCAAGAAGATTCCAGCCAAGGAGCCCTTCCTCACAAACGGCTGCCTTCCACATTCACCTGGAGCCCGAGCTGTGCACCCGCGATGTTCCCACCACTACTATGAAGATGGTTGCAGCGCCTGCTCAGGATGTGGGCAGTGTGTGCGTTGCAATAGTCCCCCCTCCCCGCTCTGGAATTGCTGCCCCTGGTTTGCTAACTTTTGTATGGATAATGCAGATGAAGCTGCTGGCTAATGACTCCATTTCAGTATTTTCTGTGCTGCCCTCCCATAGTTTCTCACAATTGAGAGACCCCTCCAAAAATGCCATCTGCAGCTCCACACCTTCCCAAGTACCTAATGCAAGCGTTAAGGAAGTTTTGAAGGACTTTAACCCAAAACTTCCTGTTCCCCCAGGGACACTTCCATCATGCCTTTAGCCCATTTTATTCCTTCCTGTTCCACTGGGGATGTGTTCCGCTGTGCCTTTAGTTTTTATTTGTATTGTATTAAATGCAGCATTAGCCACCTTGAGTCCTATTATTGGGGGGAAAGTGGGATATAAATGAATAGGAGGGGGAGGAAGAGGAGGAATATCAGATTGAATTCTCAGATAAAAGACTGCCATGTTAGACAGACTTTTTACAATTAACCTCTATGCCAATGATATCCTGTTTTTCCAAGCTGCACGAAGCGTGAAAACAACCACATGCCAGAAAATATCAGGGATGGGCAACTCATGGTCCTCCACATATTATTGGACTGCAATTCCTAGCAGCCCTAAACAGCATAGCTGGTGGTGAAGGATGATGGGAGCTGCAATCCAAAAATATTGAGTGGGACACATGAATGCCTACCCTGCCCTAAATGGAATCAGTGTTCAAAGTTGTTCATCCCGGCTCCCATCCCTAGCACACTTAGAGAAACTGGCATTCAAGTTAAGAATAAGTAAAGGAGAAACCCCAAAAATGCACATTTGCAGTCTTAGGGTGCCTCTTTCCTTTTATTTGCAAGTGAGGACTTGTCTTTACATGGTGCACCCATGGAGCATGTGAAATTCTGGAGAAATGTTTTCTGAAATGGCACTGCTCATTCCTGATCTGACAGAAAAAGGACTTGGGCTTTCCTTTGTGAGCTAGAGGATCAATTGGATCGTGAATTGCATCCATATGACTTTGATAATCCAGTGGCTCCATAGATTCACACTATTTGTTAATTGTCTGTTTTATTTGTCTGTCTTCCTTTTGCAATGTGTTGTTCATCAAAATGCTCAAGAAACCTAAAAAATAAAAGAAAAATAAAAGATTTAAGAGCCAGAGCATTCATATTAAGACAATGCCTTTTTCAGATTAAGCCAAAGATCACAAAGGAGGTTGCAATTCTCCAAATCTCACCAACTGGTTACATGAGAAATAAAATAAGGAAAGGGAAGGAGGGACAGAAAAGTGCAACAGAATGGGATAACCACGGCATTGTGGGGGATGGCAGGGGTCATCCAGCCCAGCCCTGTGGCTGAGGCCAAAGCCACGGAGAGTCCGCCTTTAGTCAAATCTTAAGACGGATTGTGGTAGGGATTCTTAGGCATCCAAATCAGGTTGAGGTCATGGGGGTGGCATTTCCCAGGTAGCCCCTGGGCTCTCACTCTTTCTCCGCAAGACCCCACTGGGGAGAAGGGGGAATGTTGCACGGTCTAGAGCGCATGATCAATTTGCAATGTGGAGGAGAGAGTGAGCATCAACGGCCCAACTCCAGAGCTGAGTATGCACTTGGGGTCTGATCCAAAAGACTCTGCCAGGCCCTGGGGCTGCTTTGGCAGATGCAACCCTGTGAAAAGGGCCCCTTGACGGTCTGGCCCGCCATGGCTAACTCCTCCAGTGGGGGCCGGGGGCTCCCATGGCAGTGGAACTGTACTTCCACTCCGGTTTCTAGCCTGAGCTCTCCAAGGTGCTGAATGCCACTCCCAAAATTGGTCCGGTACAAGATTGGTCTAGGCTGTCACCAACCCACTGACTGGGCAGCCCTCAGCCACCCAAACCCACCGTGTTTGCTAAAATGTCAGTCCCTCACCTTCTTCTTCCCCGCTGACTGGAAGACCTTGCAATCATTCTTATGTTCTCTAGAACATCAAACTAAGAGTGTGGGTTGGAGCCCTTTTTCTGTACGGATCATCTGTTGGGAAGGGCTTGCCTCTCAAACCCCTGGCCTTACCTCTCCTACAAGGTACGTGTACAAATTGGAGAAAATCTCCCATCTCCGTGACGAGAAGAACCTGAGGAAAGGACATGACAAGGAGTCAAATCCACCCACGTAACATTTTTCTTCTTTTAAATGGGGGTGTGTGTGTTATTTTTAATTTTAAGCATTTCGAAGAGCCAATCAGAAGGCTCTAGGTACATTCCTTCCACCATCAGGAAGGGAACCAGGACTCCTGGGTTCACCTACCTGCCCCGCTGGTCGGCCCTTATTCCTCACCCATAACAGGTAATGAAACAGAAGGCTGCAGAGTGTTACTCACGAAAAACAAAGTAAATCACCAGGATCAGCACCACTAATGCAACCATGCTCCCAACGATGATTCCAACAATGGCAGCTGCAGAGACTCCCCTACCTGGAAGAGGAAAGTAACTTTTGACAGGGCGTGGCATGCTACTGCCCATCCTGTCTTGGGTGATTTTTAGCTTGCTGCCCCAATAGAGCTAAGCCTTCAGAGGACTGGGGTCTCTGATGCTACAGCCGTTGTCTTTTAAAGTCTTTTCTTGCTGGAAGACGCTAGGACCAATTATACCCGCTCTGCCAAAGGAAGTGCTGTTGAGAATTTCCTAAAGAGTTGTACCTGCCCACCGACATTATACATCAGATGTTTACAGCCAAAGCATTTTGGGGAAAGGACACATGGGGCATCTGCACCTTCTGACACGTTCCTGCAAGCCGGATGACTACTACGAACCCTTAGCTTAATGCAAGAAGCCCCGGACGGACACGAGACCTTGGCACGCACAACTCTCTGCCCGAGGTCCACCACCATCTCATCTACGGCTGTGGAATAAGAGACCCTGGGCCCTGAGCGATTTTGCTAAGCGCAAGGTGGCTGGTCACTGAACTTTGTTGTAAACGGGGGATATGATGGGGGCTGCAATTGGAATCAATTCATGGCTAAAATTTAAAAATATAAAACTAAACAAACCAAAGAAACAAAACAGAGAGACTCTCCCAGTGCACGAAGAAAGCAAGATGGATGAAGCACACGTCCAACCTACCTAAGACCACAATATCCACCATCCCTTTTTCGAGTACCGTAGGTCCCTCGATCCGGATTATATAGGTTCCAGAGTCATTTACTTTTAAGTTTGTGATGCGAAGGGAGCAGTCTGGGTACAAAGTCTCCTTCCCGGTGTAGTTTTGCCCCTTTGTGTGTCCAGAGGCTGGAGGGAGGTAATAGATAAGGATGATGTTTATGACAGAAGCTCTCCCTCGGTACCACCGGCAGTTACTCGAGTTTTCTGGAACACCCGATGACGGTGTTAGGGTGACACTGTCTCCTTCAATCAGCTTTTGGGGCTCCGCTGTGATGGTTGTAGTCTCATTTTGGGCTCTGGTCAAAGGGAGGGAAAAACTCAGGACAGAGGCTGTGGAGTGGAAAAGAGAGAGAGAGAAGGAATGGCCATTTCCGCACTAGCTTGTTACAGTGCTATTATTCCACTTTCAACGTCCTATGGAACCCTGGGGTTTGCAGTTTAGGGAGGGCCTTCAAAGGCCATCCTCAAAGGCCCCTCCCTAAACTGCAAACCCCACAATTCCATAGGATGTTGAAAGTGGAATAATAGCACTATAACAGGCAAGTGTGGAAATGGCCAACATCAGTTTAAGTAAAATGTTCATTTGAGGCAAACTGCACTGCTGTCAGCAAGCACGGCTACAACCTCGGAGCAGCCTCTGGGTCTCCAGAACATATCCCAAAAGCCTTTCTGTTACCTCATTTTGCTTTTTCAGAAGTACCCCAACCGTTGCCACTGCAACATCCAGATTATTGAACTCAAGGATGAACGATGAACGTGAAATGCAAATAAACCACCAACTACCCTGGTTATTTAGGTAAAGAAGGAATGCTTCCATGTGCCGCAGCCAGTATTTTGCCTTTTCTTTCTTTCTTCTCTTTCACGCGACACAGTTACAGTGCTTTGATTCCACTTTAACTGCCATAGCAACCACCTTGTGGAGTCCTGGGATTTGCAGCTTAAGGGAGAGTTATTTCGGATTTGCAGCCAGGGAGCTCTAGTGCCTCATCAAAGTACAAAGCTCCAGATTCCCAAGGGCACAGTTAGGGCAGCTAAAGTGGAATCATAGTGCTTTATTGCAATGTGTGGAGTAACCCTGAGTCCCTTGTATGCAGCTCTGTGTGAATTACACTTGTGTCAGCCAGCGTGGTTTAGCGGTTTGAACACTGGACTAACAATATCCTCATTTTGCCGCCCCCCATTCCCTGCACCCCTTTTCTTCCCTCTGGGAAGTCAAGTCCCACAAAGACTGGAAGCTTCTGACGCTCACAGGTTGGACTCCTACATCACTGTACTGCAACTGCCAGTATTCTTCAACCTCAGCTCTAGTGAAGGCTGATTGGAACTGCAGTCCAGCCCCATCAGGAGGCCTGCAGAATTCCCAGCCCCACACACAGAACCCAAGCCCGCAAAAGGCACCACAGTTTATTGGTACGGGAAGAGAACGGTTAAGAGCGTTTAAAACATAATTTCCAGCCCAAGATTAAAAATACACTCCAGCGCTTTTCACACATTCTCCCTCTGTAAGTCTGTTCCTCCTCTGGACTTATGGCAAAACCATGAACTCCACGGGGTTTTCTTGGGCAAGGAAGACCCAGAGGTGGTTTTGCCACTACCTTCAGAGAACAAGTTTTATGTGCCTGAAAAAAGGAAAGTCAAGAGGCGGAGAAGAGGTTGCAATGCCCGAAAGTGTCCCCAGAGGGCGACACGCTCCCGCTGACTTCAAGGCGGGCGTTCTGGCTAGTCGAGGCCCGGCTGGTTTGGGCCGTAAGCGTGACACCTCCGAGGGACCAGCCGCCCTGCTCGGGTCTTGCAAAGTCAGGGCAGGAGCCCTGCGCTCCACCTCTCCCGCACCCTCCCTCTTTTCCCCCTTTGCCTAATGTGAAAGATCGCAGAGCCCGGGAACCATGCGTTTGCATTTTGGAGGGGTGGCCGCGGATTTATCCGTCTCAGGCACCCCACATTTCCAAAAAGGGCAGCTATGACACGCAGGTGCACAGCAGCGGCGGCAGCGGCGGCAGCAGAGACGCTACCGCAAGGAGACCACCCCCGCCGCGGCCCCGATCCGAGCCCGGCTGACCTGCCAGGAGCGCGGCCGGCGGCCAGCTCTTCGCCCCGAGGGCTCCCCGGTTCCTGCTTCGCCCCGACATCGCCTCTGGGCAGGGTCCCCCGGGACTCTCGGGAGGAGGGGGCGTCTCTGCCCCGCGCCCGTCCCTCTCCCTCCGCCCTCTCCCCCACCCCGCTGACCCCCGACCCAGCCAAGCCCCAGACAGAGGGGAGGGAGGGAAGGCGCGGCCGTCGCCGGGCGACGCTGGCTGGCCAAAGGGGGGCGGGGGGACGAGCATTGTGAGCTCGCCGACCGGGGAGGGGTCCCTGGCGGTCATCCAGTCCCACCCATCCGGGAGATGTTTTCCGCCTCTGAAGCCCAGCCCGGCCAGCGGGCCAAGCAACCCCGGCTACAAAAGGAACAGGATCACCCTCTCCTTGCGGGGTAGTCGGCTCCTCCCTGGAACAGCTCTTAAATTCTCCGGGCGAAGCCTTTTTTAATCCGGAGTGGCTTTTGGAACCGGAGGTTTTGCAGGAGAGGCCCCTTAAAGGCCATTTCCGCACGAGACCGTTATAGTGCTATTATTCCACTTTCAACATCCTATGGAATCCTGGGGTTTGCAGTTTAGGGAGGGGCCTTTGAGGCTTTTAGGGCCTTTGAGGCCCCTCCCTAAACTGCAAACTCCAGGATACCATAGGATGTCGAAAGTGGAATAGTAGCACTATAACGGTGTAGTGCGGCGGTGGCCTAAAAGAGGAACAGTACTGCTTTAAATCGCACTGTTGTAAGCTGCCTTTTATCCTCTCCAAATGTGTGTGTTCGATTGTTTTGGTACTGTTAATAGTGTGGCTGTGTGGCGACGTCGCCCTTCTGTGCGCATCTTAAGGATCTTGTGACGCTTTGAGTGGGAAAGCTGTCTGGAGTCCCCGAAATTTGGGCGGGGGAGGGGACTTTAAAGGGAAGAGGAGGAGGAGAGCGAGGAAGAAGAAGGTGATAAAGAGAGGCTGATCCGAGGGTGAGCAAAGAGGTGGGTGCGTCCCCCTCTCCTTCTCCAAGGGAACAAGCCCCAAACGCCGCGCCCTCCCCTCCTCCTCCTCCTCGGGGAGCGGCCCCAATCCCTTTGGGCGCTGGGGGGCCGTAACTTCTCCACCTTTCCCAGGGATAACTTCCCTTTTCCAGGCGCGGGGACCAAAACTAGGCGCCGAGCCCCGGAGGCGAAGCCGTCTTCGCAGTTTTATTCTGGACCCCTCCCTGACCGCAGCCTCTCGGAACAGCAGCTGCGCCCTGGGCAGAGATTTTTGCGCGCCCCCATCGGCCACGGCGAGCCGGCGCAGTGGGGAGGTTTGAGTCCTGGACTGAGATCCCGGAGACCCGGGCTCGATTCCCCTTTGCGCAGCCAAGGAAACCCCCGGGGTGACCTTGGGCATCTCACACACTCTCAGCCTCAGAAAACCCCACCTTAGGGTCTCCATAAGTGGGAACCACTTGAAGCCACAGGACACCACCACCAACCGTCTTCCACAACCCCAGAACTGCGTTCTCGGTCAGCTGCTTCCAGCTCAGATGAAAATGTGATTTGGGGAAATTATTAATACTATCATCGTCATCATCCCCGAAGCTGCTGCATGCTTACCTGAAAAGGTAAAGGAAAAGCCACCGTTGGTTGGGGGAAAAGTTGCAATTTCCCAAAGAGCCCCCAGAGGGCAACGTGAGCTCACACATCCAGGCGGGCCGATCTAGCTGGAGCTTTTGACCTTCTGCTATTGATTGATCAATTGATTCGTTGATTTTCTGTCTCACCCTTCTGCTTGCACACGACTCAAGCTTTAAATCTGTGATTAAGTAACATCTTTATTGGTGCACCTATTTCTTGTTAAGAAAAGCAACTTTGAACGTATTCCAAAGCTTTTGGAATTCTAGTTTAATATTGCTTTATAATCTTCTATATTTTGGTTATATTTATTTGCCAGTTTGCTTTATATTATATTGCATTGGCTTTTTCGCATTTCCTTCTGGATAATTTGTTTCATAATTATATTGCCCAGTTTTATATTTGTATTACTCCTTCCTTCCCCTGTGTGTGTGTGTATCTTTCCTAGTTGAAAAATGGGTTTCCAGACTGGAAGGAAAAGCCACTAGGAAGAAAGCTATATTTTCCTGTATGACATAGCAGTTTTCTTCTAGGAACCAGGGACTTTGTGTAAAAACGGGGGATATTCTTCCCAGCACAAAAATCCCATACATTTTAATGTGCAGGAAAAAGAAAAAGCCCTTCAGAACATTTTGGGATGCTTAGATACAGCAAGAAAACTACATGGATACATTTTTTTTCTCCCATAGCAAGGAGAAAGCTAAAGGATTTTCTGCACATACAAGGATGAAATAATCAAGAATTTCAGCCCCAGGGCACAGTGTCCAGATCAAGGGAAGTAACGATGCCCCTCTCTTCTGCTTTGGTCAGGACTCACCTGGAAGAATCCTGTGTCCACTTTTGGGCTGCACAGGTGAGGAAGGATACCAACAAGCTGGAAGGTGTCCAGAGGAGGGTGGCCAAAATGGTCAGAGGTCTGGGAACCGTGAAGTCCTCTGAGGAGCAGCTGAGGGAGCTGGGTAGGTTTAGCCCGGAGAACAGAAGTCAGCGAGGAGACTTCTCCAAGTAAGGAAAAGAAACGACCCAGAGAAGATGGAGCCAGCTTGTTTTCTTCTGCTTCCGAGACTAGCACCATTTCCGCACTAGATTGTTCTAGTACTGCTATTCCACTTTCATCCTCCCATGGAATCCTGGGGTTTGCAGTTTGGGGAGGGGCATTTAGAGGGCCTCAGTAAGCTACAGGATGTTGAAAGTGGAATAACAGCACTATAACAAACGTCCACAGGATGTTGAAAGTGGAACAATAGCACTATAACAGTGTGGTGTGGAAATGGCCTAGGACACAAACTGATAGATTCAAAGGACAAGAAAAAAAGATTCCACCTAAATTTTAGGCAGGACTTCTTGGCTGTAAGAGCTGTTCAAATAATGGAACAGGTTGCCTCAGAGGCTGGTAGACTTTTCTTCTTTGGAGGTCCTCAAACAGAAGTTGGAGGGACATCTTTCAGGAGTGCTTTGATGGTCTATTCCTCCATGGCAGAATGGAGGTGGATTAGATGGTCCTTGCATCCCCTTCGAACTCTAGGGTTCTCTGATTCTATGGTACTGGACAATATGTAATGTGGTCCATTACACTAGGCACAAAAATACAGAACGATAAAAAACCAGGGTTTTGCACCCAAAGGAAGCTCTGGAGCCCCCTAACTCATACGCCCAGCCCATTAAACAATCATCAAGGGCTATGTCACCCAAAGCTTTTACTAAGATTGCAAGGTTGTTGATTTGGGGTGGGGTGGGGGGCTTAGTTTGTAGAAGAACAGTAGCCAGGCCCTGAGCTAACACAAAACTTCATTTGGTTTCTGATGGAGTCAGCGATGGATGAAGAGGCTGCAATTCCCAAACGCACCGCCAGAGAGAAACACAATCCCATCCAAATGGAAGCAAGGCTGGACTCCCGCTTCTATAAGATCAGGTGCGCTTTCGGTCTGTGGCTGAGTGATTCATCAGCGGGGATTATCGATCCACGGCTCAGTCATCGATCTCAGTCTTCCCATCTGCCTTCTTTGGCATCACTTGCCTGGATCTTGGTCTCTGTCTGGACTTCAGCATGTACCTGTTTTCAAGGCAAGGACTTAGCTTTGAGGCATGCAAAGGATTAATTTTAAAAAAATCTCAGTGTGTGAACACTCCACTTCCATTTTGTAGGGGTGGCCTTGGGTTTATTTGCCTCAGACTCCTCCAGGCTGCAAAAGGGGTGGCCATGTTATTCAGACGCAATTAAAACACAATAACAAAAAAACCCTGTTGGACCCTCGAGATGACACATTTTATTGTCCCTTGACTGAATTGACCTTATATGACAAGCATGGTTTATTACAGTTTTATTTAAAACTCTTTCAGACGGTTCGAAAAGGGGGCTAATGGATGCTTTGAGTCAGTACACAACGTGGCCTCCTGTGAAACGTTGTAATAAAAAGACCTGAGAGCATGTGCAGAGTGTCTGTTCCACCACCTGGGCAGCCACACCAGGGAGCCAGGCTTCCCGAGCAAAGGATGAAACAGCTTCGGGGGAAGTTTGAGCCCCGGCCCTGTTCCTTTTCCGAAATGAGGCGTCAGGGTCTCCTTTCCTCCATTGCCCTCGGCTTGCTTTAGTCTCTGCAAACCGAGTCCAAAAGGCAAAAGGAGTTTGCACTGAGTTAATTCGGGGGAGGGAGAGGGGTGGAGGGAGCAGGATGTGGCCCTTCCCAGGCAAAAGCGGGGCGCTGCACCCGCCCCGAGCCTGTTTGTTCTTCCTCGTTGGTAACTTTCCGGCCGCTTCGACCACCCTGGGATGCTCCTTGGGCGCAGCCTCCCCGGTTTCCTCTGTGAAAGGGAGGGGGGAGACGCTGTTGCCTCTGAGTCCCCCCCTCCGGAAGAGTCCGGACTGCCCGCCCCCCCTCCCCACTGGCCCTCCTCGGGAGCAAGAATCCTCGAAAGGAAAAGCGGGGACTTGGAAGCGCGCGTTGCGCTCGAGAGAATTCTCACGTTTCAGGAGGACGGACTCCTCCCGGAAGGGAAAGAGGCGCTTGCAAGGGCGGGGGGGCGAAATCAATCCCCGCCTGCCTTCCCGCCGAGGCGGAGCCCCCTCCCACCAGAAAGCCGGGGTCCCGGGCCGAGGCCCCTCCGGCCACCCGCCCGGCTCTGCCCGCTTCCACGGGGCCTCGGGACCCTTTCCTCGGTCCTCCGGGTTTTCTCCGGAGGAAGCGCCCCGTCAGGGCTCCGGATCCCGCGGCTCCCCCTCCCGGTCCGGCCCGGCCCGGCCCGGCCCGCTCCCCTCCCCTCCCCTCCCCTCCCCTTCCCGGCCAGGCGAGGCGAGGCGTGGCCGGGCAGGCGGGGGCGCAGTCCGGCCCCCGGCCTCCTTTGCCGGGAAGGAGGGCCGGCGGGGCATCTCCCGTGTCCGCCGGCAGCCCGGCCCAGAGGGCGGGGCGCGGGAGGGTCTCGGCGGCCGGCGGCTAAGTCCCCACCCCGACGGAGCCCAGCCAGAGCCCGGCGGCTGCAGCGGCAGCAGCAGGAAGAGCAGCGGCGGCAGCAGCAGGCGGACAGGCGGACCGGCGGGCGGGCGAGCGGGCGGCAGGGGGCGAGCGACCGCGCGCAGGCGGGGCGGCGGCCACGATGTCGGGGCGAGGCGGCGCTGGGGGGCCCCTCGGGGCGAGGACCTCCGGGCCAGGCGCCCTCCTGGCAGGTGAGCCGGCGAGCAGAGGGGGGGGCGGAGGGTCGGCTAGCGGGCGGCTGGACTGGGCGACTCCCCCCTCCCTCCCCCCTCCTTTAAACAAACTTACAGCTGTATTTTTGTACAGTCGTATGAAAAGCCTCACCCCCCGCCCAAAGCTGTTTAGGGGTCTAAAGTAAGGTCTGCTCAGGAATTAGCACCGCGAGTCACTCCCACAGGGATGGAGAGGGGGACCCGTTCCTCTCCAAAGCGCCCCGCCGGTCTCTGAACGCAACGCCCGGTTTTTCCCTTGGCGCCGGGGAGCCGACTCGAGCGGTGGGAGCAGACTGCAGCCGGGGCGGCCTCCCTGGGGGCACCGTCGATGCCTTCCTCAGGGCTGGGGGCGTCTGTCCGGAACGGCTGGGAAGCGGGTCCGGCTTCCCCTCCCCGCAGTCTGCCCCACTTCGAGCGGCCCGCTTGCCCTTTGGAAAACCGGCTTTGTTTTGTCTCTTAGCCCAAACAGGGCGGGGAGCCCCCGCTGTGGAAGCCGAGGCCCGCCGGGAAGTGGTGGCTTTCGGAGCGATTTGGCCTTTTGGGCCCCCAGTAAGCGGGGCAACATGGGAGTGCGAATTAGGAGAGAGTCGAACTGGGATTTCAGAGCTCCGAGTTCAAGCGCCACTTAGCTGTGACCCTCGGCCAGTCGTTCTCTCTCAGCCTAACTTACCTCGCTGGGTGGTGTGTGTGTATGGGATGCTGGCTGCTACCTTGAGCGTATCTGGGGAAAACGGGGTCGAAATAAACCTAATATACTTGCCGATTAATTTTAAAAAACGAACCCTCTCTCCCTTAAGAAACAGCTGTACATCCTGTATCATCTTGATAATAAGATCTTTTCATCCTTTGCTAGAGATGTAGCTGTATGCTGTACGTGTTTACTATACATACATATAATATTTATATGAAAACTATTGAGTATATATTAAAATAGAGCAGGCCTTCCATATCCATGGATTCTGTATCCACAGATTCAACCAAACACAGCTTGAAAATATCCCCCACCCAAAATAAAAGATTCCAAAAAGGAAACTTCATATAAAGGATGCCATTTTATTCCACCTTTGTAAGTAATGAGACTTGAGCACCCACAAATTTTGGTATCCGGAGGGGGGCGGTCCTGGAATCAAACCTTAGGGAATACTGAGGGCCCACAATATATACAATATATGTCAGTCCTTATATATCTAAAGATCTGAGGGTGGTGTTCAATAAATTCGGTTCAAAATAGTTTGAAATGTAAACAGTAAAATATCACATTTCTTTATATCTTGCCCCATATCATAGGACTATAGGGCAATACACAGTAATGTCAGTTTAGTACAATTAAAAAAAAAAAACTACAATAATTTTAAAAGCCTAAAATGTACTGTGCCATTTGTTACTGAAACCAAAGCAGTTTAAAACCAGTTAAATAATGTACTGTAGCAGTGTGGGAGTTGCCCTGGGGGAAGCATCCCTGACTTGGCAGCAGAAGATTATTACTGAGTTGGGGGCTGCTGCGTGTTTGCAGTGCCGGAGACAAGTGTGCTTCGCACTGGGCTGCATACAGGGTCAGGCTGTGAGGGTCTCTTTCACATTCTACAATTATAGCACACTGATTCCTCTTTAGCTGCCGCAGTTGCATCCTAGGGAATTCTGGGCTTTCTACTTTGAGGAGGCACTGGAGCTCTCTGGCTGCAAATCCCAAATAACCTTCCCTAAACTGCAAATCTCAGGATTCTACCTGGTGGTTGCCATGGTGATTAAAGTGCAATCGTAGGGCTATAACTGTGTTGTGTGAAAGAAACCAAAGAAAGGAAAATGCGGAATACTGACTGTGGCACCCTGAGGCAGAACTTCTTTACAGAGATGACCAGGGCAGTTGATATTTATTTGTATTTCACTTCATTATTCATATGGGTTCATTAATCTGGACATCGCAGTGGCTTTATCTCCACATGCTGGTTGCAGTCTCTCTGCAAAAGCAAAATGAGGAACAAAAAGATTTTTGAGGCATGTTCTAAAGACCCAGAAGTTGCTTTGGGATTATAGCCATGCTTGCTGGCAGCTGTGGGGATTCACTGATTTTTGCCTCAAATTGATGTTTTGCCCAAATTGATGTTCTCTCTCTTTTTCCACACCGCAGCCTCTGTCCTGAGTTTTTGCTTCCTGTTGACTGGAGCCCAAATTTTGACTACAACTATCACGGTGGACCCACCAAAGCCGATAGAAGGACAGAACGTCACCCTAAAACCAGCAGCCGCCCCAGGAGCCTCTGGTAACTGCCGTTGGTACCGAGGAGAAGCTGCTGACAACAACCTCGTCCTCATCTATTTCCTCCCTTCAGGCTCTGGGCAGACACCAGGACCTCTCCACAGTGGGCGAGAGACTGCGGACTCAGACTGCTCCCTTCACATCACAAATGTAAACGTAAATGACTCTGGAACCTATAGATTCCGAAGAGAGAGCCCTGGGTCAACTGTAGCAGGGGCAGTGGACCTTGTGGTCTCAGGTAGGCTGAAGGTCTTCTTCATTTATCCTGCCTTCTTTACGCTGAGAGCCATTTTCTCCAATGAACTTTGAGCCAGGGAGCTTCCCCAGAGGGTCTCACATTCTCCCCAAATGCATTTTCCCCCAAGAAGGGGCTCCGTGAAAGAGCCAGTTTTCTCTTCGCTGAGGAGAGGCGATAACCTTGCTAGAGTCATCTTTTCGCTATTAGATGTGGAAGTAAAATAGTCTCGATGATGCCCATTTAGTTGCCTCTTGCTATACTTTAACTACAGTAGTCTTCTTCTCAGTCAATGTAGTTAAAGAGAGCTGGTTTGATTATTCTGGAATTAAGGGAGTGGTGTCTTGTGAATATAGTGTGGGGTGTACCGCTGAGGGGGTGCCAGCCTTCTGGTGTGTAAAACTGTTGCACTCTTCAGTCTGCTGAAGGCAAGCTGATCCAGTCTGGTACGAATGAACTGAATTTGGTGCAAAATATCAAAAGAGTTCTTCATTTTGAAGGAATATTATAAATCAGGGGTTCTTAGCCTGGGGTCCAGGGATCCCTGGGGGTCCACAAAGGCCTGCTGCTGGACACCACCACCACTGGCAGCAATAGGGATGTGGCAGTGGGGGGGTGCAGGTACTGAAACTGCTCCCTCATTTGCAAGTGAGGGAGCAGTCTGGGTGGGCACACACGTACTCCCATGGCCACATCCCTGATGAAAAGAACACAGTGGCAGGCATGTGTGCACCCCCAAACCATGACTGTGGAGACCAGGGTTTGAATTCCCAGTCAGCCATGGAAGCCCACTGGGTGACCTCAGGCAAGTTACATTCTCTCAGCCTCAGAGAAAAAGGCAAAAGCAACAGATCTTGGCAAGAAAACCATCATGATAGGTTTGCCTTAGCATCACCATACGTCAGTTTTCAAAGGAGAGAGCCATGGTGGCTAGAAAGAACCTCTCCCTGTCAATGGCACTTTGTTGTTGTGTGCTTTCAAGCCACTTTTGACTTATGGCAACCCTAAAGTGAACCTATCACGGGGGGGTGGGGGGCGGGCAAGATTTGTTAAGAGGAGGTTTGCTTTTGCCTTCTTCTGAGGCTGAGACAATGTGACGTGGCCAAGGTCACCCAGTGTTGGAATGGGGATTTGAATCCTATTCTCCAGAAGCCTTAAATAAAGAAGTATTTAAGTATTTAAATAAGTATTTGAATGTTCAACTCTAAATTTAAATATTTAAATCTTGAGTTAACACCTGGAAGTCCCTGGCAAAAAGTTACATTTGCAAGTATCCCAGTAAAGAAAAAGTTAAGAACCACCACCGTAGATATAATGGTTAAGTTTGCACCTAATGGTAAGTCAGGCTGTGGTTTGTCGAGTACTGGCTTCTTGTTTTGCCCCAATTCATCTTCACTAGCAAACCAGGTTTGTTAGCCTACAATTATCCCACAATTAGAAGTCATGGTTTCTTGTTGGCTTACGAAGTCCAGCTTATTTGAATCATGCTTGTCATTCTGCCTGTGTCCAGCATTGTGGATTTTTCCGAAACTATTATTCCCAGCTGTCCTTCTAAGAGAAGCTGAAAAAAATAGAGAAATGAGACAGAAAAAAGGGGTTGTAGTTTGTTTGGTCCATAGGACAGCTTGTGACTAAAACTACAAATCATGACTTGTATAAACCACGGGTTTATAGGGTTGGAGACTGTGCAGTCTTTCTCCAAATGTTGGAGTGGAACTCCCAGTAGCCCCCAACCAGAGTAGCCAAGGATGCTGGGAGCTGTAGTCCAGCACCATTTCAAGGGCTGCACCCAGCTTTGGGTGATGTGCAAATGAAGCCAATTTCTTTCTTTCATAGCCGAAGCGTGAGCTGGGGGCAGAGTGAGTGTGTTTTGCTACTGAAGTTATGGAGGATCCTTCCATGCACAACCAGTTTGTGCAACAGAGCTTTCTAAAGCGGGCTGAAAATGCTGTGGTACACACGCTGTGGGTTATCAAATATGTGCGTGTTCTACAAATTTTCTAGCATGGGTACAGGAACCAGCAGTGATTCACTGGGCTTGGGCACCACTAAGACAAAAGCGTTGGCACAGGAGGTAGCCAGATTTCCTATCTTAACAGAAATCCTGTGGCAATTAATAGGAATCATTTATTTAAAGGCAACTGGGTTCAGGAGATAATCTCTGGTTGGATCACACTGCATGTTAATTAGGTGAATGGAGGGTTCCTTCTGGAGTTTCTGCTTTGACACCAAAATGGCATATTTGCCCTCAGTAGCAGAGGTTTGTGTATTTGTAATGCAGGAAGATTTCAGTGAAGTTGGATTTTCAATTTATCCGCGTACTTCTGAACTGTTGTCTATGTGATCTTGTTCATGGAGGTAGAACTTGTGGCCTTTGCACGCCACTTTTGCTTGCTTTACCACAGTCTACTATTCTACGCTACTTTGATGGTTTCTGTGACCGTTTTCACAATTTGCTGGAGGGTATTAACCTGTAATAGGTATGATTCAAATCTGAAATTTTAAAAATCTGTTTGCTTGGGGGTGAGATTTCACCCAAAACACAGGCATGGATCTGTGGTATCTGAACTGTGAGTTTCCAGAAAGTTGATGCAACATGCACACAGTGAAAAAGTACAGAAATATTGCAAGATCAAATGTGTGAACCCAGTTTGGTTTCTGCTGGTGCGATTGCTGAACATTTGCCTTCTCACAGCTGGATGAGTGAAATGTGTCTGCTGTCAGAAACTGAGGTGATGTCAGTTATTATCGAAGTTCTCTTTAGTAGCGGTGGTCCGTTTATATGCGCAAGACCTTACTTACGTTGTGGTTGTTGTTAAGGCAAGACCTTATATGTGTGAAACACTTTTGGATGTATTCAGCGAGGCCTGACACCCAGGAGGTGGGCACAGAAGTGATTGTGTTGTTTTGTACTTGTCAGCCGCCAGGGCGTCCGTGTCAAGGGGGTGTTGAATTCATTCTCAGGATCCAAAGTCCTGAGCCTATATTAGGGATACAGTTCAGCAACCTGAATGGCTCTTAAACATTCAGACTAAAACCCAGGGTGGTTTTGACTGCTTCCCTGATAACGGAAGCTACCCGTTGCCTCTGAATAACTGGCGCTCAGCCGTGTTTCTAAATTACTTATTTGCTGAGCATGAAATGCTTGTTTCCCTCCATGTGGTAATTTAGTTCTGGATCTTCTGCATGAATGAATGGAAGGTGGGCTGGACGGCCAGCAAGACCCCTCCCAGTTCTGTAAAATTGCCCGTTTCTGGACAATTTAATGACTTTGTTATGTATCCTGCATTCCAAAAAGATCTCTGCTGTTTGCAAATGTAACCAACACACATTCTTAATGCTTCTCACGCACATATGTTGATGTCTCCACACGGCACCCACTGTAACGCTGTGTCTTTTCCACCCTTAGAGTTTCTGTCCAAGCCCACGGTGTCCATCTCCTCCCCTCTTTACCCCAGAGAACTCGTTGACTCTGTTCAACTCACTTGTGACACCAACGCTACCCTTGCCAATGTCATCTGGCTCTTGAACAGGAGCCTGGTGGAAAGCAGCTCTCGAATCCAACTCTCTGACCGTAACCGCACCCTGTCCATCCAGCAAGTTCTCCGTGGCGATGCTGGGAATTACCAGTGCCAAGTGTCCAATCTGGCCTTCAATGAAACGAGTGACACCTTATGGGTTCCCGTGGTCTGTGAGTACCTGGCTGCCACCGCCGCCCGTTCGGCCTGTCCGGTTCCCACCTCTTTGCTGTCCTGTTATGTCCTGTCCCGTCTGTGTGTCTTGGCAGGCGCTTCAGTTTCTTTATAAGTGTATTTTCTTTCCAGTCCTTTGGTGATCTCTGTGTTGGCTATATCATACCCAGAGCTGGGCTGTGGTCTTAAAAGTATGTGAAGTTATAGTTCCCAGATCCAAGAAAGTACTTCATTGCCATCATAGTTGCAGTTTGAAAGGTAACATTTTACTTTCCCAGTTCTCAAAAGTAACTAAAAAGTTATTGTTTGCTACTTTTGTGGGGGAAATCTGAATCACACAAGCCACTCTCCTGTGGTACAAAATTCACACCTGTATTTGTGTCAATAGCTGTAACAGAGTATAAGGCAGGAATGTGAGCCAGCACTTGGGCCATGTGGTATTCCTCCTCCACAGCAGAGTCAGGCCACATTTCCATAATTATGCAAGGAACTAAAAGGTTATGAGTGAAGTTATCTTTCAGGTTACAAAAATAACATGATGGAGCGATGCTTTTGTTAATGCTTCAGGCAATTAAAGCATACAGGCATTCAGGTTAACTAAAAAGTTACAGTGAAGTTATCTTTCAACTTATGATAACATTAATATAATGTGCTTCTCTTAATGGAGAGAAGAATGAAGTAACTTTTTATTTGTGCTTAGTTTTCTTGATGCTTCCTAGGGAGGGATCAAAAGACATTAGCAGTTCTGGTGATGTATGGATGTTCTTGAGAACTCAACCCAAAATAAGTCAGAAGTTAGCAAGACAGAAGTTTCTGTCTTTTGACACCTTGGCTGCTTTTTCTTGTCCTCCTGTGTTCATCAAAAAGCCCCCAGTTATCTCTGCAGCTCCTGAAGGCGACCCTGCTGAAAACTGCTTCTGATGCTACAGTGTAAATGCAAAGTCTGTTTGGTATAATGCAAAATGGGGGCCTTTAACACCACCCTGGATGTAATATGGAGTCCCTGTGGGCAGCATGAACCAATATGGCACTGTGATTTGGGTGGCGGACTAGAACTTTGGGAGACCAGAGTTCAGGTCCCCACTCAGCCTTGGAAACCCACTGGATGAGCTTGGGCAAGTCCCACTCTCTCAGCCTCAGGGGGAGGCAGTGGCAAACTTCTTCAGAATAAATCTGGGCAAGAGAACCCTAAGAGAAGCAGTGTGGTTTAATGGTTTGAGTCTTGGACTCCAGAAGACCGGGTTTCATGGAAGCCTACAGAGGATACTGGTCAGGTCACACTTTCTCAACCTTAGAGTAAGGCCACAGCAAACCAAACCTGAATTCATCTTTCACGCTATGCAGTTTTAGCACTGTGATTCTACTTTTAAAGGCCATGGCAACATCCTCCGGAATCCTGGGATTTGTAGTTTGCGGAGGGTCCTAGAATCTCTGCCGCTCCAATACCTCTCCAGACTGCAGGATTCCAGAAGAGGTTGCCATGGCAAAGAAAAGTGGGATCTTAGTGCTATTACTGTATAGTGTAGAAGGACTCCCGGTCTTGCGACCCCCAAACTGCAGAAGCCTTTTAATTAATTAATAATTTAATTAATTAACAAACTAATGTGAAAGGCCCACAGAGAGTAAAGAGAACACGGAAAAGTGGAGAAAGAGAGGTTTGAGGCCCGGTGCTTTCAGGTGGCACAACGAGGCCCGGGCAGGACTTTTCTCTCTCATGCAGAGAGAGAAATTTCTGCTTTTCCCTTCCTCTTTCGTTTCTCATTAACTTGACGACCGTTTTATTCGCTGGCGTCAGCCACGCAGGCTGACGGCACCTGTAACGGTTGCTCCCCGGGGTAAAAGGGCACCTGCCAGGCAAGCGGGCGTTGATGGGGGATCAGCTGTGTGAATGGCTGCAAAGAGGGACCGGCCGGCTGTGGAACACAGCACCAAGGGAAAGCGTTGATTTCCCTGGGGATTTTAGGGCTGGCATTTCTAAGAGTGAGGAGGAGGCAGCAGAGCCCTTGTTTAGCAGTGCCACTGTTTATTTTACTTATTTACATCTCACCATTTTCCCAGCCCTGGGACCCGAGGTGCGTCATGAGGAGTCCGTCCACACTGCAGAATTATCGCGCTGTCTTTCCATCTTAACTGCTAGGGTTCTTTCTCATGGAATCCTGGGATTCGTAGTTTGGTGAGACACCGGAGCACTCTGGCTCACAATTCACTCCCTAAGCTGCTAGTCCCAAGATTCCATAGTACGGAGCCGTGGCGGTTAAAGTGGAACGATGGCACTGTAGTTCTGCAGTGTGAATGGCCCCAAGTTAAAGCGCTCTTCCAAGACATAGGTGTGTTAACTGTTGCAGCATAAAATACATCTTCCAGTTGTCCTGATTTGGGAGAAACGGACCCAGGAAAGCCACTGGCGTCCCAGTTTTCCACCTGTTTTTAACATGCCCCAGTTTCTCTCTCATCCTCCCCTCTTGTCCTCAGCTTACTTCGGTTGCTGCAAACTGAGTTCAAAGTGCGAAAGCTGTTTGCCCCCAGTTAATTTGGTGGAACAGAGAGGAGAGGCAGGCTGGGAATCTTGCCGGGAGACTCGGGCAAAAGCAAACCACTGCAGCCGCTTCTAGCTCATGTTTTCTTCCTCATTAACAACTTCTGCCATTTTGACCGCACGGTGGTGTTGCTTGCCTACACCTGTCCTGGTGGTCATCCATGAAATGTCAGAGGTTATGATAAAAGAATCCCCAGCAACCCTGAGACCAGCTAAATAAAATAAATCTCTAGGATAAGTTTGCATGGATTCCAGCCTACATGCATCCGATGCAATGGATGCATCTGTTGAAGTGGACTGGGAACCACAAAAGCTGATGCCAGAAATTTCTCTTTTTTCAGTCAGTCTCAGAGGAGCTGCGGGGTTCCTTTATCTTAAGTTCCAACAGGTACTAGTAAAAATCTGCATTGTTAACACACACAAAGAGGGAAAATACAATTAAACTATAAATAGAACTGAAAGCAGTTGAAAAACACCTATTCTTTTTAAAAAAATAGACAGTGCAGCATCTTATTAAAATTCCTTTCTCCATTAATTCCCAGAGACATCTGCAAACAAACAGACCAGAATTTTTGTCTCCTTCTGTAAGGATACCGTGGACAGAGCCAGTCTAGTATAAGAGCAGGGAATTCCGATAGGAAGAAATTCCAATACCCTGGAAGCAGCCACCAAAAAAGGCCCGGTGCCCCATATCCCCCCACCGGTGGAGAAAAGGGCCCCCCAGCTTCTCAGTTTCAGCTGTGTGCTTTCAAGGAACTGTGATTATTGAGGTTCTCCACGGTAGCTATGCATTATGCCTTCTTCACCCCAATCCTAACCTTTAGTCTGAGACATTTCCCACAAGAGTGTGGGTTTTTTTTTTAATGCTCCGGAACGTACGGAAACTAAAGAGACAAAGGTTAGTTTCCTCCAGCTTTGCAAATGATAGACAGTCCCTCTTGTGTCAATGGCGCAAAAGCGAGCTGGACATCAAAGGCCCTATTGTGAGCATGCTAAAGCCCTCCTATATCTGATCTTGTCAGTGTAATTATTTTAATTCTTAAAATATAGAGCTGGAAAAACAGGTCCTTGGTGCCCAAACGGCCATTATAGCTCCCTGTTATCCAAACAGTAAATTCAATTTGACTGGGTATGACGTACAAAATAAGATCATCCTGTCTCATGTTTCTACAGAACAACTTGGCCTTATTTGTTTTCTGGGAAAGCACGCGAGCTTTTTGCTCTTTGCTGCTTGGAGAAGCCTTCCTTATGCCAAATTTAAAAGAGGAAAAAACTCACACACACACACTGGCTTTGTTTTAGGTTTGGGCTTATTTAGAGTTGACCCACCCAAGCTGGAACAAACTCATTCAAGAAAAATGCGCTAGAAGATGGACTGGTTGGAATGTGTTTAGACTGTGCAGTTCTGCCTTTGCAAATATTGGGAGGAATGCTTGCCCATTTTGGAATTATTCTGTTATGCTCCCAGAACTGGGAAAGAGCTATAAAAATGTTGATAAGTGGTGGGACTGTCCAAGCTATCCAGAAAGACCACATCTCCCCATATGAGCCTGGGCAAACCAAACAATCTCGCTGATAACCATATCCCTAAATTATTGCATTGTTAGATTTCTTATTCCTCAGAAAGTTCATGAATGGTTTCCAGTCTTTTTTTAAAAAAAAAAAACTTCAATTGGCTTAAGCTGTTTTTTAAATATATAATATGTGTCTCATGTCCTCTTAATTTTTTTAAAAAAATTACAGTCTTACAAGTAGTGTTTTAACTGGACTGGTGGTTTAATTCTTTTAAAACTTTTGCATTGCATATTGTTCTAGCTGTTTCATTCTAACTTACATTGCAAGCTGCTTTGAGACACAGATGGGGTATAAATCTAAAGCAGTAGCATTAATAATAGGCATCCCAATTGCTAATACAGGGTTTGCCAGGGCTCCCAACTTAAGGGGAATTCAGTACAGAAAAAGCACACAGCCAGCCCAAATTATCTAATTAAGTCCCCCCTTTTTTTTTCCAGTCCATACAAGGCAACAGAGGAAAAGATTCAATCAGAATAAAAGAACTCCCAAGAAGGAAATGCAGTCAATCTTTCCTGCATTTTCTCTTTGTAACTCTCATGGCCCACTGCTTTGTCTTTTTCCACATGAGCTGTCTCAGGAAATCCTCTCCTTAAAGGTGGGGTTCTGAATAATTAAAATGAAAGGATAAATAGAAAGGAGGTTGCCTCCCCTGCACACCCCAATTGCGTGGCAGATATTGGAGAGAAGCAAAACGAATGTTTGCTGGAGGTGAGACAGGAGGCTGAGTGGGTCTCTAGTGAGTGGCAGTCCGGAGCCATTTCCAGAAGCAAGGCTGTGAACCTCCCGCGCTGCCAATTTCCATTAAGCGTAGCTGTGAATAGGAAGCAGTCTATCAGCGTGGCTGATTTTTTATTGCGTCCCCTAAAGGTCAGCTTGGTTTCCTCTAGAGACAGGTAGAAGCGGAACAGCGGTCTCTCCAAATGGCACCAGCAAAGGGTTTAAGAGAGTCCTTCCTTGTTTGCACAGTTTGATTTATTCCCTGCCTCCTGCGCCCGGGTGCCCAGGCCTTAGCGGTAAATCACATTTCCCATCCATGGTGGGCTCACAGAACTGGAACTGGAACCTGGTGCTGCTTCTGTGCTCACCTTGTTCTTTCATTACTGTCCTTCCCATGTGCACTCTAAGAGAGGGCTTGAAATCTTTCCATGCCCTCCAGTTTTTTGCAGATGAAAACTGGGACAAGTGTGGTCAAGATGGCCAAAGTTGTAAATAAGGAAGAACTGGCAAGCTAGGAGAGGCCGCAGAAGTTTGCTCTTGCCTGAGCCCGCTGGGAAGGGTGAGATGACCCACCCCTCCTCTCCTCTCTTCTCAGCAGAGTTAATTGAGTGTGAATTATTTTGGAACTTTGAACTCAGTTTGCAGCAATGGAAGTGAGCTGAGGACATAAAAATGGGAGGAGGAGGAAAGAGAAACCAGGACATTTTAAAAGCAGCTGGGAAAGAGGAATGACAGATGATTAATCTTAACTTGCCCTGCCAAATTTGCACAGTTGGAAGGTATATCTTCCCTGTTGTGTGTCTTCAAGTCGTTTTCGACTTATGGTGACGCTGAGGCGAACCTCACATGGGTTTTTCTGGGGCTGAGAGTGTGTGACGCAGCCAGAGTCACCCAGTGGGTTTCTGTGGCTGAGCAGGGAAGCAGGGGTCGTGGCCCAAAGCTCAGACCACTGGGCCATGCTGGCTCTCACGCTTCTCTTCTCCGTATTAATCCTCCTGCAATGGTACACAATAGTAGTAGGTTTCAAAGGGCAGGCCCCCTTTTTGATAGTCACTATAGCAACAATCCCCTGTTGAAAGTCCGAAAATACAGGAAGCTGTGTTGACCTTTCTGTCTATAAAAAGTTTCTAGCTGTTTTCATCTCCATGAGGAGCAGGTCTCGTTCCAGACCAAGCCATTCCAAAAGTACTTCAGATTGGTGCTACACAAAGTGGTGGTCCCTGGGCTAGGGGCGGTCCCCAAGGCAATGGCTACTGCTGCCCAGAGAGCTTCCAGGGAAGGAAGGAAGGAAGGAAGGAAGGAAGGAAGGAAGGAAGGAAGGAAGGAAGGAGGAATCATTGCAATTAATGGGCATAAATATGGTGCTGGGGGGGGTAACCTTGCCAGCGTCCACATTTGATAGCTTTAAAAGCCCTGCTTTCAAGTTTAACAAAAGCAAGCTCATCATAATCTCTTGTTCTGAGGGGGAACCCGTTTCCCCTCCAGATCATGTGAGGACTGCAGCTAGAATCAGAGGGAGAAAAAGCAAAGTCCAAAGAGGTTTTGCGGATGATGCTGTCATCAGCGAAAGTCCCAGATCTTTGACCCTAGGTTCCTTTCTCTGCTGCTCCCCTGGCACTTCTGTTACTGATAGCCTACAGCGAGGCTGGTCAATGTGATGCTAGAGGAAGATCAGCCTAGGGACTGGGGATGTTTTGAGGGCCACTGAAACCAGGACATGTGTGGATTCCATAGAAATAGGGTTGCCAGTTCACAATTGCTGCAGGTCCTGAGGTTTCCAGGCCAAAAACCTGTGGCTTACGGACAGATGCTGGTGAAATCATTAAGCATTAAACATTAAGAGCACTAAGAGCCAACCGTGCTGGCTCACAGCTTGCCTCTCTTTCTCTCTCTCTCTGAGTGACAGAAAAGAGAGAATGTATTTTCCTGTTTGCAAATGAACGCTTAGCCTAAAGGGGCTGTTCCCAGATCAAGGTGAAATGAGGGGGTTATTCCTTCTCAGTGACTTGGGGAGACAGAATAGAGAGCATTGATCTAGCCTACTTGCTTCTAGTTAGAAGGTGGATTAAGAGCAGAGCAGAGGGTGAGCCCTGTCACCATAACTTCCAGCAAGGGATGGAAGAAGCTAACTAAGTAAATATTTGGAGAGTCTTTGCAAGTGGCAGCAGCAGCTTTGAAAGCTGTAGCAAGCCACTCTTCAACTACGTGATTTGCACCCAGCGCTTTCCTCTTGTCTGGTGCTGAAGAGAATCTGTACCCTCCCACCCACCTGGAGTTGACCCAGGCCCTGAGATCTGGCAACCCTACACAGAACGTTGCCATGGCAGTTGGAGTGGGACGAAAGTGCTATAACTGTGTAGGTGAACGAGACCCAAGTGTTGAGGGTTCTCCAGGAGCTGCACCAGTGGTTCTTCCAGAGGAGGCTTTTGGTTGGTGAAATCTGACCGCCTCATTCGTGGAGGTTTGCAGGGAGTCCAGAAAACATTTGTTTCCAGCTGGACCCTTTCCTGCCCACCCGCTGCCTCAGCCTCTCTTGAGAATGGAGAGGAGGAGTCCTTGCACTCTGACTTTTTTTGGACCTGGTGCTGCTCAGAGCCACCTGTCTGAACGCATACCTGACCTGATTGCAAACCGAGGCATCACAGGAGGGAAAGAGCAAGCAACAGCAGGGTGTCAGGGACTAAAAAAATAGGAGCCCGCAGCTAAAATTAGTCATGGCAGAGATGTATACTTTTTGAAAACATGCCAAGGCATCATGTCTTGCAGCATGTGTGAGACTGCAGAAATCCTGAATGTTCCTGTCTAGCAGGGAACAGGTAGGCTATTTGTGTGCATTCAGTGAAACCTTGCTGATGTTCTCTTTTCTTGAAAAGTTCTCCTCGTCTGTCGCTTTTCTCGGACACACCACCTTGTTTCTACAGCCCGGTCTGTCTCTTTGATCCCCTTCTGGTGAAGGAATCTTTCTCAAGGGAACGTCGAGGGGGGGCTTCGTCTCCCTTTTCCTTGAATCCCAACATGTTAGCTTTGTGTATTTGCCTCAGATGGACCCGACGCACCTGTAATCACACCGAACTCGAGCACTTACTATGTGCATTCTGACATCAGGCTCTCCTGCAAAGCAGACGTGTTTCCGAGTGCGAGCTATACTTGGCTCGTCGATGGGGGGCCGCATGGCGCTGGAGAAGAGCTGCTCATCCCAGATGTTAGTAGGGATCAGGATGGGAATTACACCTGCCAAGCAGAAAATATATTGTCTCACAACAAAGCGAGCACCACCCTTGAGATCCGGGTGCTGGGTGAGTAGCTGGAGCGTGGCCCAGCATCGCTGTCCGTGGCCACTCTTTCCAGCAACGTGATCTATCTGTGACGTTTCTTTCGCCTGTCCGGTGGCTCTCCGTTCATTTTGGGCGGCTGACAACTTCTTTCACATCCATCATTTGGCTCCCCAGAGATTGAACTGTCTCTCCTGTTACGTTGTGCTCCACATTGGCTCCTGGTTCGGTCCCTTTTGGGTTGGGTTTTGCTTTCTCATCTTATCTTTTATCCTCCTAGGGTGCATCTGTTCTTCTTTTGTTTCTATTTTTTTATTTACGATCGAAAGCTGTCTCAGTTACATACAGTAACGTTCCAGTGTAACAAAAGCAGGAAAATGAAAACACAAAAGGAAGAGGAATAAACACATTAGTTGTGAGTGTCTGTAAAAGCTGACCGAATGTGTGTTCGTTTGTAAATTTCATCTCTGCAGCATTTTTTGCAAGTGAAGCAAACATTGTTGGATCTTCTAAACATTGGATCACAAGCAGAGAAATATCATCTTTCCAGTATCAATCTTATGATTATTTCCTCCTCAAATGTAGCTAAAACAGGAAAACTCCAAAAAGTATGCATTAAGGAAGGATTTGCAGTATTACATCTCCAAAAGTTTGCTAGTTGCATCTGCTTTCAATGCTCGCTTTGGTTACATCTCTCAGTCACTTTCCATGGGTCACGACTCCTTTCTCTAGGAAGTACAGAACTGTTTTTTAAGAAAATTAAAATGAGCGAACCTGCATTTGAACAATTGCACTCATATCTTTCCAAATCAGTTTGACGCACTTTGCCTTAAATAAATAAATCGGAGGAACATCTTGAATCAGGATCAAGAAGGAGCCCAAGCTGACAGAACAAAATGTAGACCCTGGAAGTGCCCACGGGAGAATGGGTTAAACAAGGCAGCCGGGCAGCTCATCTGGATATTTTTGGGCTCCAGTTATCTTTTTTAAAATTATTATTATTGTTAAACATTTTCAAATACAATAAACATACAAAGAAGAAAGAAACAACAAACAAAAAGAACAAGAGAGAAATGACAATAAGGAAAAAAGCAAGGATAATGAAGAACGATAAGGAAAAAATATACATTGATTTCCAGCTTTCCTAACATAGATTATGTACGGCTGTCTAAAATAACTTCTCCATTTGTAAATAGGTCAACTACTTATTTTTTCCAAATATACTAATTACTAAAGCCTACAGTTAACACATTGTACTTTTTTTTTCCTGGAAAAAGCCCATCAGAGGTTCCCGGTCTTTCGAAGTCACTGATGATTTTTCTTCTATCAGTGTTGATAGTTTATCCATTTCAGCTAGGTCCATTGGTTTTATTAAGCCAGTCCTTCTTCGTTGTTCTGTTTCTGTGCACATAATTGTCTTGCTACCGTGGTCATGCATTGAAACATCTTCTCCACATGGTCGTCCACCAATGCCAAGAAAAGTAATGCAGGTTTCAGTTGAATTTTAACCTTCAAGACTTTCTTGCACCATGCAATGTATTTGCTTCCAGATTTTTTTGGCCTTTTGACAAAGCCGTCACATGTGATAAAAGGATCCTGCTTGTTACTCACATTTCCAAGACAGGTTAGAAATTCAGGCTCCAGTTATCAAAGGGAAGGGGAGGGATGTGGACAGAAGGAGACCTCATGCAAAGAAAGTTCTACCACCTTCACGAAGATCAACAGATGCAGAGTCCTTCCACATATATTGGATTGCGGAAAGGGGGGTCACCTAGATGCACCCTTGGAGAATGTTTCTGTATTTCCTGCACATGGTTGTGAAGCAGTCCTGTGGCTGATATTTCACTGATGTCTTGTGTGACAGTGGTGGTTCTGGAGACCATCTTCTTGCTGCCTGTCTTCATTCTCCTCTTGCCCTTCTGTAGGGCTTGGCACACAGCCCAGGAACATTTCTTCCAAAATCTTTTCCAAGACATTTTCTCTGTATGTCTTTTTAAAACCTTCCCTAAGGTCCCTAAAAGGAATCCTGCCTGTCATTCACCTTTATTGTTTCCCTTTATAACTGCAAGCAGGCTTTGCTGTTACTGTCTTTCCAAGCCGGGCTTTTACAGATTCCTCTCACAGTTGGCTTCTGAATGCCAATTCTCATGGGATCCCAATCCTCCAGTGTTGAATCTCGACCGGGAGACACAAAAGTGTCACCTCTTCACTCCTGTGACGCTTCCAAAGAATGGCTTTTTCTAGTGACGTCTTGCATCTCTCTGTCTCTTCTTAGCATCTGCTCTCTCTCAATGTGGGCTCTTTTCTCCTGATTGATTCAAATGCAGTTAAATTCATGTGTTGGTGGAGGAGACATTGCACTGGAAGAAGTATGGAACCCTTTGCCGATTTTCTGTCCCCAACAGGTGGTATATATGAGGTCACCATCCGTGGCCCTTCCAGTGCCGTAGAGCACAATCCTGTCACTTTGAACTGCACGTCCGTAGGCTCCCGTGATGTGTATTACTACTGGCTTAAGGGAGGCCAAGTGGTCGAAGCAGGAGATCACGTCTCCCTGGAGAACAACGGCTCAGTCCTTACGCTCAACCGGGCCGGCAGGGGGGACGCCGGCAACTACACCTGCTTTGGGAACAACAGCTTCTCTTCCGATGTCAGTGCTCCCCACCAGCTGGAGGTCTTCTGTAAGTCCGGTCTGACTGTAGGTGGGAACGACGGCAGGCACGGGGTGTCCCCTCCTTGACGCCCATCCACAATCCATATTGCACCTCCAGTTCAGAGGTGTCAGGTCAAGACTCTCCCAGGCCAAAAAGAAAATCCCTGTCACCTTGGGACCATTTCAGGGCCAAAAACTTAAACTTGGGGACTTGTGATGTCATGAAGTGGGCCTTGTTGAGGTCACACTGGTGATGTCACAAAGGGACGGCCCCTGACAATATCCTTAAGCAGGACCCCTTCAGCACCAACCTGTGGTGGGTTTATCTTAGGGCCACTGTAAGTTGGAAATGACTTGGAAGTACACAAGCACGACAAAATAGGGGACAGAGATAATGAAGGGCTGTGCCAGGCCCCTGACCACCCTTTAGGCTGTTGAACCCATGGAGATGCTTTGGAGAAGGAACCATTTCCACCCTGTCTTTTTGCTCCTCAGATGATGAATACTAAAGGAAAGGCTGGAAGAAAGAGAACTCAGTTCTTGATCTGACCCCAAAATTCACACCTCAGGATATCAAAGGAGCGTGGAAGCCTTGCACCAGAAATCCCAACACTGCATTCTTGTGCTTTTTCAAACAGTACAGAAACAGCGTAATATCTGGTCATGCACTACTTGGAATTATTTTTTTTTTCTTCCTCCATTCAGTAATATACTCTCGAACTGTCCCAACTGGGCATGGAGAGTCCCAATTAATCCTCTGCTACCCCATTTGCTTTTAAAATGCCCCGGTTTCTCTCTCTTCCTCCTCCCACTTTCCCTCTTCATCCTCATTTTGCTTCAGTTGCTACAAACTGAGTTCAAAGCGCAGACGTGGTTTGCATTTCATTAACCCATCGCGTGAGAGAAAAGAGAGGAGGGACCAGAGTCCTGCCCGTCCTAAACTCATCACATAAATTCCAGGGTTTCCCTGCTGGAAACCTCAGTTTTAGGGGTTCTTTCTCAGTAATAACCTTTGCGCTCTGGTTGCCTGGCCACACCCTTTGGATTGCACTGATGTGCCTCAGCCACACACGTGTCCCAGTTTTCGTCTGTGAAATGTTGGAGGCTTAGGGTATGCAATAATGCTGCAAAGATGCAGCGGAGAATTACAATTTTTTGAAAAAAGAAAAGTCTTGGAAGTTTGTAGATGTCATCGTGGGAGTAGCTGAGTGGTGCCTTCAGCTGCTGACAGTGCCACCCGACCTTTTCCAACATGTGCCTTTTTCCGTGTGTTTGCTCCAGACGGGCCAGACGAGCCCATAATTGAACCCAGTCAGCAGGTTTACGCAGAGGAGTCCGACCTTCACCTGTCCTGCTCAGCCAACTCCAGCCCCCCTGCAAACTACTTTTGGTATCATAACGGGAATCTGATTGTGGGTGAGAACACATCGCAGCTTGTGATCTCTTCCCTCTCTCTGGGTGATGCTGGCAGCTACACTTGTGAAGTGGTCAGTAGCGTGACCGGCCTTTCCAGCAACATCTCCGTGGAGATCACCGTCTGGGGTGAGTAGCGGAGACGCTCTGGTCCGGAGCCCAGAATACCTCTCCCTGATGCTCTGACCCTGTCCTGTTGCCAGCTTGACCTGCTGTCACCTTGGGAACTTCGTTTTCTGACCTGTGATGATTCCCAGACTTGCGTTTGAGTGACTCTTCCCAGGTGAGCCTGTTGCGGCACTTCACTGTCTCTGCACGTTGAGCGCTCCTCTTGTTTAAAATTGGGTCTGATTCTTATTCTCAGTCTGTGATCCTTAGTAGACTTTTTCCATCTGGTTCAATCTGGACCCAAGATAGATGGTTGCCTCCCGTCCTTTTCTCTCAACTCACGTCAGGAAAGCTTTTCCTGTATCCTGTCAATTTACTCTTCTCTCTTTGGTACTGCCTGATAATAGCATTTTTATGCCACTTAAACGGCCATCATCCTGTGGAATCCTGGGATTTGTAGTCTGGTGGGAATAGAAAGAAAATTTGAAAATATCCCAAAAATTGTTGGGAAAAAAATGTTTGGCCAAGTCTCAGGAAACACTAATGAGGAAATTCCTGGACGGATGAGAATCTTCACAGTTCAGGGGATTATTCTGCACAAAAATGTACATGCAATATTTTTGCATATAAAACTGCATTTTCTGCAGAGAAATATTACTTTCTGTGCAGAAAGTAGTTTTTTTCTGCACAGAAAATACTTGTTTCTACACAAAATCAAATCCTGCATGTTTGTTCTGCACAGAGTAAGTCCCATATTGCAAATAATCTTGAAGAGCTGCACAGCTTTTGGAAACTTTCTTGCACTGCTTCCTTTGAGAATGAATTTACTAAAGACTTCAATCTCAGCCAGAGGGTTCCTCTAGTGCTTCCCCAAGCTACAAATCCCAGGATTCCATGGCAGCTAAAGTGGAATCTTAGTGCTATAACTGTGTTGTGTGAAAGGGCCCCTCTCACACACTTTCCAGCAAGATTTCTACGATTATTCTTCTTTGTGGGCCATTATTGGACATTGTAATCATTTGGAGAAAATGGAATGATTTTGTCTTTGCATTCTCTACCCTATGGGTTTCTGTTTTCCTTAGAACCTCGTCCAAAACTTTATACTCTTTTTTTTAAATCACCATAACAACTCATATAAGCCAAACAATTTATGTACAACCTTCTGGCATTTCCCTTGTCCTCTCTGTCAAGATCTTTCCTTCTAGATGTTTGAGTGCTTCAAGTTGGCTAGTATGCGACTACGATTTCAGGGACCCCCAGCTGACAATCCCATAATGCCTTACATCTGGAAACTCTTTTATTCTGGTTGCTCATCTGTCCCAAACCACTTTAAAGAAATTCTTTTAACTTGAGCCTGGGTTCCATTATTTTCCTTCTCCTTGGCCGATGGTCTCTGTTCCAGAACTGGAGCAGAAGCTTTGCACAGAATGTGTAGATAATTCATCTACACAGTTTTCCTTTTCGTTTCTAGATTTGCTGGCAAACCCTAACTTGTCCACTTTTTAAAAAACTAAGGTCCATTTTACCATTCATACAAATTGGTCTGACGTGGACAATAAATGGACGTGCTGTGTCCATCCAATAAATGGATGGACATGCTAATAGATGAGGTCTAAGCGGTTCTGTCTGCGTGGTCCAGTTCCGTGAACTTCTTCCGTACTGCCGTGGTTTATTAAAGTTTCTTAACCGAACCGACGGTCTCGCTTTTTCGGCGGCAAGCGGCTCATACTGTGCAGCCATTTCCAAAATGACTAGGGCGGACAAAAGGCAACTTTGCCTCTTCTACCCCGGATAACCCCCAACCCTCTCCCTGCGTCCCCGTTTTCTTTCTCCACAGAACTTGTCCGTAATGTTGCGATCACCAGCAATGCCACTAAGGTCTTGGAAAACGATGTTACGGTTCTGACGTGCAGCGCCACGGGCACCGGAGTCTCCTTTTATTGGTTAAAAGGGAACCAGATCTTGGAGTCTGGGGGACGCGTCTCTTTGAGCGACAATAGCCAGTCCGTCACATTCAGCCCAACGCTCCGGAGCGACTCGGACGCCTACACCTGCTTTGCCAATAACAGCTTCTCTAGCAACAGCAGCACCTACACACTCAGTGTTTTGTGTAAGTCTGGTTTTCCCCCTTGAAGGGAAAGTTGAGTGGGGAAGGAAGGTCTGGGCATGGATAGGTCAAGACTGTAGCTTTTGAAAAGATGCATATAAAGTCAGGTCTTTTAAAAAGAGGAATATCCCAAGATAGACCAACCCTGACCCACACCTCTGTCAACATTCACCAAATGTGCATAATTTGCACTTGTACTTTTCTAAAATCATGACCGTATTTCTCACTTAAGAGTGCCAAACTTCAGATTCTAACACATACATGCATGTACTGCATTACATTATTATTTTTTAATTTGAAGCCTACAACTTTATTTTAAAGATTTAATACAAAGAAATAATGTTGGCACCCTTTAGTTTAATCTGACAATTGTATATTTGGTGCCAGTTCTAGCAGGTTACATTAGCCCAAAAAGTAATACATAGAAAGTGAGGAATTTGAAAAATAATTTCAAATATCCAATATGCCTTTTTCTTTAAAAAAAAAAACTAGTTTCTAGTCAACAGCAAGTTCCCAAAAATAACGTGAAATAAATATCTAGATTTAGAATACTGTCAGGTTTAACTTCCCATTTTAGGTCAGCAAGTACCAGGTGCCCTAGGTTCTATTTCAGAGGAAGGAACTGGCAAAAACCACTTCTGATGATTCCTTACCTAAGAAAACTCTGTGAAATTCATGGGGTCACCACAAATCGACACCTGACGTGAAGGCACATGCGCACATACATTGAAGAATTTAGGGCCCAAATACCCAAAAGGCACCAAATCCCATCTGATCTTGGAAGCTGAGCAAGGTCAGGCCTGGTTAGTACTTGGATGGGAGACCTGTCAGTGGATCCCAGGTGCCATAGACTATATGTCAGAGGAAGGAACTGGCCAAACCAGCTCCGAGTATTCCTCGCCGAGAAAAGCCTATAAATTTCATGGAGTTGACACAAGTCAATAGGAAACCTGAAGGCACATACACACGCACAGAGTACCTGCTGTGCTGTCTAGGGCAAAAGAATAAATTCCAGTTCAAAGTCATCTAAGGACCTTCAGCTATTGAAAACAATCATAATTTCTACCAAGATTTTTAGTTCTGGGAGGCCTGGGGATTGTAGCAATCTCCTTTGACCTCGTCTCTAAACAACAGCGCTCTTAAGAATTAAATGTGTTTAAAACTTGCTTAAACTTTTAATGCCTCATAAACCTCCCATGGGAGCGGAGGGGATGCCGTGAATCTCCCAGAAGAGCTGTTCCTTGCTCTGTCAACAGATGCCTCCACCAGCATCTCAGCTTTCTTTGCACTTAGAGGAAGCAAAATGCCAAACGTTCAGGCATCCTCCAAGCCACCTCTGCATGCATTTTTCCTAGTTTGGAAACGAAACCCCCGGCCCCCCAGACCTCCTGCCTCTGCCCAACTTGTGCCTTTCCTGTGTCCGTTCCAGATGGGCCCGATGACCCTGTAATCAGCCCTGACAGATCACATTACGCGGTGGGCTCCACACTCACTCTCTCCTGCAACGCCGACTCCAACCCACCCGCAAACTACACTTGGTCTTCTAACAACCAACCACCACAGGAAGGGGACACCTTTCAGCTCCCTAATTTGACTTTTAATGATACCGGGAACTATACCTGCACAGCGTCCAATAATGAGACTGGTTTGACTCGCTCTCAAGTCCTGGAGATCTGGGTTGTGGGTGAGTATCCTCAGGGTTGCATGCATCCTGCAGCTGCAAACATTAGAACTAAGTCCACTCCCCGCCGCCTGGAACATAGTAGCCTGCAAACCGGTCTTCCTGGGGCTCGTCTGGTATTTGGTGCGGATGTTTTCCCCTTCCCGTTCTGTTATGGGCATTGCGTCAAACGTTATCCATCTCGCAAGCGATAATGCTATACCCAGGATTCTTGGGCAATTGATTTTCCCACTCTGTTTTCCCTGGGATGCTGCATGACTTCTGTCGTCACATCTAATGCTTTCACCCACTTCTTTATGGAATCTTCAAATCTGGATAATCGTTGGTATTCACCTTTTTTCCAATATTCCACTTCCTTCGTAGCTTCCCTGTATGGTTTTTGCTCATGTTAGTCTCAAATCTCCTTGCTTCCTAGGGTTTATTCTTATGCCTTGGGTCCAAATCTTCACTCTGCTGCTCACTGGTTCCCTGCAAGGGTTGATGCTCACAACATCTTGGTTCTGTCTTCCTCTCTCTGTCGTGTCACTGGTGCCTTTTTGTGATGATTGTGAAATTTATGCAGGGTTAACAAGCACAAAACCTTCCTTGTCTAGGGAGTGTGGTCCGTTTGTCCCAAATCAGGACCTTGAATGTCATCAAGGGTTCTTGAGCAAATTCTGAGTTCGTTCTTGCTCTTCTGTTGGTGAACACAATAGTGCAATTTCTTGAAATCATTCTTTTTGAAAGATGTAGCATGAATTTGAGTTCTGTAGGCTTAAGCACAGGGGACTTCTCCATCCTTTGGCTCATTGCTGTTTGATAGTTTCTGGATAGCTTGGTAGCTTTTTGATGATCCTGTGGTCCTGGATCTTCAGTGGTCCTGGATCTTCCAATAGTCTCTGAATGTGTGCATATTAAACAAACTCTGCAGCAGGAAAAATAGAGCCTGCTTATATTTAATATTTGAATGTTCTGCACATAACAAGTAGAAAACTAGAAGGAGCCTTTCAGAAGGCAATCTTTTTGAAGACTGAGCAGTATCTGTGATCAAACTTCAGTTGGGTCAGTCTTTGGTGTAAGTGGTTTGGGGCTGGGGAAGCAGAAAGAACTAATTACGTTAAGAGCACTTTTGCAGAGATGTCATCTGAAACTTTGTGTTGAATTCTCCAGATTCCAGTGGTCTGTCTACACACAGAGCTTGATTGCCAACTTTATACTGTTTCTTTCTTCCTTCTCACTGTTACAAGTTGGATAAACAACACAGCTTGTGCCCAAGCTCCGGGCATTTCCCTCCTTTTGTGTGCCCCGTCTTCAAGCAATTTCTGTGCAAAAGTTTGAAGCTGAGAACTTCAGGCTGGCCAGTATCTAAGATACTGGAGGCCACCAACTGATGTTCATAAAACTGTAGTCCTATATATTCTTTGCTTCCAGTTTCTTATTCACCTTTCCTTCAGCTTGATTTCTATCATCTTGCATCTCCCTGATCTCTGTTCCGAGCTTGATCAGAATTTCCCCTTCTGTTTTGCCCAGAACCTGTAGGTAAATCCTTCCTAAAGAAGGATTTCACACTATGTTGCCAAATCCTCAGATTAATGCTCTCTCCCCATCCTTTTTAATTGGGTTCTATTTTACCATCCATCTTCCCCTAAATTCTTCCCTACACTGACAAACTTCTGTAGCTCCGCCGCGGTGATAAATTGTATCTACACATTTTGGTGTGGATTCTCTTCTACTTAGCACTCGTCGATGAGTTCCTGGTTGTCGTGGTTGATTGTGGTTCTCCAGAGTGAGCAAACCATTTCGCCGTGCAGAGACAAATGGATCTTTACAGCAAAGCCACTCCTAAGATGGCTGCAGGAGACGGGATGCTGAAGCTAAGTCCAAGCTGGCTACGGCACGAGAGGCAACGTCACCGGTTGCAACTCAGATAACAGCCAACCCTCTCCCTGCTTCCCCCTTTCTTTCTCCACAGAACCCGTTGGTGAAGTCACCATCGTCAGCAGTCCCACAAAGGTCTTCGAAAACAACATCACAGAGCTGACATGCAACGCCAGGGGCACCGATGTCTCCTACTTTTGGTTGAAAGGGAACCAGAGATTGGAGGTTGGGGGACACATCTCTTTGAGCAACAATAACCAGGTCCTAACATTCAACACAACCCTCCGGAATGACTCAGACGTCTACACCTGCTTTGCCAATAACAGCATCGCTAGTAACAGCAGCACCTACACACTCGATGTTTTGTGTAAGTCTGGTTTTACCCTTGAAGGAAGGTTGAAAGAAAACTGGAGACGAAAGATGTGGGGTTGGCTTGGAGAACGGAGAGGGGGAGAAGGTAACTTTTGAAAGGGAAGCATTTAGGGTCACGTTTTTGCAAGAGCAGTAACTCCAAGGTGGCCGAAAGTGGAATAGCCCATACTCTTGTGGTCATTCGCCTGAGGTGTACGGTTTGTATGCATGCCTTTTTAAAGCCGTGATTTTCACGTCTCAAATACCCTATTTGGAGTTTAGAGTGGCCAAACCTCTGATTTTAACCCCAGCAGCTGCGCTAAACCATCTGTCACGGTTCAAAAGCTGCAACTGTCATCAAAATTTTACGACAAAGAGATGAACCTGCAATTTTGATTGGACAATTGTATATGTGATTCCAAGTAGAGGACTCTAGAAGGGGCATCAGTCCAAAAGATAATAGCTTAGCCCTGGGGGATCAGCGTCGTAGCGAGTTCCAGATAAGCCAGCCTGCCTATCTGGGGTGGGAAACAGCTGGTGCAGATCAGCTGAGTTGGAAATTTTCATCCATAAAAGGCCAACTTAATTAAATATATTATTTTTTTATTAGATAATAAAATAAATAAAATTTTATTAAATTAAATTAAGGTGTTGATTTCAATTAAGTTAAGGTATTAATAAGAGAGAGTGCTACAGAGAACTAGCATGGTGCAGTATTTTGATTCCTGGTCCTAAGATTTTCCCATTTAGCTAAGCATTATACAGCACATTTTTCCACAAGGGACTCAAGAACAAGTAACAACAGGTTCCCAAAAATAGCATAAAATAAATACAAAAATGAGTAGATTGATGTAAAGCCCACATCTCGGCTGGATTGTTTAGCTTCCAATTTTAGGTCAGCTGTAGCTTCTCAGCAATCTCTGTGGCTAAAAGAATCCACCTTAACGAGTATGAACTTAAAAATATTGAAACCATTCCTGGCTTTCATCAACACTTTTTTTCGTTTTGGAAGAACCTGAGAATTCTTTGTCACACTCTCCCTTGTCCCTGTCACAGAAGAACGGCATGCCTGGGCATTAAAACTGGTTTAAATCATAATTGCTAACCAAAACTGGGCATGGGGGTTTCCTTCTCCGAAAAGAGCTGTCCGGTGCTCTTCCAGTTCAAAGTCATCTAAGGACCTTCAGCTGCTGAAAACAATCATAATTTCCATCAAGACTTTTAGTTCCAGGAGGCCTGGGGATTGTAACCGTGTCCTTTGTCCCCTTCTCTACACAGGGCACAAGAATTACATGTGTTTAAGCTCTAGCTTAACTTTTTAATCCCTAGTAAACCTCCCGTGGGTGTGGGCTATTCCGTGCTGTGTCTACCTCCACCGGCATCTCAGCTTTCTTTGCGCTTAGAGGGGACGAAAGGTCCACTTGGACTGCCAAAGACGCAGGCATCCTCCAAACCATCTCTAGATGCATTTTGCTAGTTTGGAGCCTAAATCACCCCAAGACCTCCTGCCTCTGCCCAACTTGTGCCTTTCCTGTGTCCGCTCCAGATGGGCCTGGTGACCCTGTAATCAGCCCCGGTACATCATATTACGCGGCGGGCTCCACACTCACTCTCTCCTGCAACGCTGACTCCAACCCACCTGCAAACTACGCTTGGTATTTTAACAGCCAACCACTACAGGAAGGGGACACCTTGCAGCTCCCTAATTTGACTTTTAGTGATACCGGGAACTATACCTGCACGGCTTCCAACACTGAGACCAACTTGAGTCTCTCTCAAGTCCTGGAGATCTGGGTTGAGGGTGAGTATCCTCAGGGTTGCATGCATCCCAAAGCCGCAAAAATTAGCTGCATGCACCCATGGGTTGTGTGAGTGAGTTGTGGTGATATTTCTTTTTACATCCTGGTGGTCTGTAACTTTCCCTGTTTACTGTCTTCATAGGATTCCTACCTAAATTTTGCTGAACCTTTTTGGTCCACCCATTCTACGATGTGCCTTTGTGTGTTATCCTACTTCCTACCTACCTAGCATCTGATATTCCAACATTCCCCATGCCTTGACTGTTGATTTTTCCAGCAAATCCAATTTCTAGGAATTTCACATGGGTGCCAATTTCACATCAATTTTGGATCATCCACCGACTGTCAATTAAGTTTTCAAATCAAGATAATCAGTGGAAAGATCTCTTCCAAATAGTCCATTTCCCTTGAAAACCTCTTTGCATGGTGTCTCTTAATTTACTTCTCAAGGCATCTCTTATGCCTTGGAGTCTTGATATTGCAGTCTGATGGTTCCCTGTAAAGATCTGGTGCTTACAATATCATGCTCCTCTACATCTCCCACCCTCGGTAATTACATAAATATGTGCTTGTTTCCTTCTTACAAGCAGTAAGAAAATTATCGGTTTTCTTACCCACAGGTCCATGATTACCTCTGTTGGTCTTTAAAGAGAGGTTGGATGGGTGTCTTTCAGGAGGGCTTCAGTTGTGTTCTCCTGTACAGCAGGGGGTTGGACTAGATGGACCTTTCGGTTTCCTACCATCTCTGAGATTCTGTGATTCTAGATCACGATACCAAGAGATTTTGTGCATTTTGGAGGGGCAGTTGGTCTTTGGAGAGTTAACTTCTAAATGTTAAATACAAGAAAGGTGGCAAAAATATATTGGTCTTGCAACACCTTTTCTTACTGGATCTGAAAACAAAACTTGTGAATGCTCTTTATATCTCCAAATCCCAGTCACTGGTGTCATGCTGTTATAAGTATGAAATCTATGCAAGCCTGTCTTTTCCAGGGAAGTTGGTCCATCTTTTCCAAATCAGGACTTTGTGGCTTATCGCCCAAAGCTTCTTCACTTTCTACTGAGTTCCTCCTTCTCCTTCTGTCAGTGAATGCAGTGGGGTCATTTCTGGAAACTCATCTTCTGTCCTCTTGGGAAGAAATTTGAGGAAAGTTGTGTCGCGCTGACCTAAGCGTGTGGTGGCTTCTCTGTCTCCTGGCTTGTCGTTGCTCGATGGCTTCCTGCCTCTCCATTCTTCTTTCTCGGCAGGGGAACGTTGCTGATGTTACCTTCAGCGGTCCTTCTGAGATGGTACTGTGGGACCTTCCATCAGTCTTTTTAATGCCGGATACACATATTCTAAACAAGCCCTACCAAGGTGGCAGTAACACCAACGCCCCAAGCTTGGCCCTTCCTCATAACTCTCCTTGGATTGCTAAATATGTTAATACTTGAGCTATAATAAGTTTTTTAAAAAGTGGTCTGTGGAACGAGTTTTGCTCATGTCTTTTTGAGGACTGGTCAAACTTCCGTCAGGACAAACTTCAACGTAAGTGTTTTAGGCAACAGTGGGAGGAACCGATGAAGATGATTTTCAAAGAGGTAACGCGTAGCTATGATGTTTTGTTGGTTAGCCCCACTATGAAATTGCTGTCTTTGAATGATAAGGCCATATTAAGGGCAGCTAAGAGTCAGTAACCTGTTTCTCACCCCTCTCTCTCTCTCTCTCTCTCATTTAAGGGCTAGAGTGATTAAAATAAATGTGAGTAGTACTCTCGATTATACTTGGATTATAGGACATTCCTTGAAGTCCTGTTCATTTTGCCCTGTTGAGTGAATGGCCCGTGCATAAAGTACCCAGTTGAAATGTGACAATCATCGTGGCTAGCGTGAACATTCGTATCTGTATCTTAATTTTTCGTATCTTCACCCTGTGTCGTGGGATCTCTTGCCCACATAAACTCCTCAGCTGCAGCATGGCTCCTCCCCTGGCATCCATCCACCCACCTACCACTCCATTTGTATCTCATTTTCCCCCCACGGTGGAACTCAAAACAGTTTACGAGAAGGTAGAAAGTACTGTTTAAAAATCCCGTAATACTTTCCCCAACATAAAATACGGTGTCTTGATAACGAGAAGTGTTTGCTGTTCAAGAGAGATTGTGGATCATATACTGCGTTTTTGGCTGGGAAAAGGAAGGAAGGCCTGATGTCATCTCTCAGGGAGAGGACTTCTGGTCTGCATCTCGGCCAAGGTTGTTTCCGAACTTGATTCATTTCCTCTCCAGCTTCCCAAATTCGTTCCCTGGAAAACCCAGCTACCCCAGCCCACACCTACACCTCTGACTCTCGGCCTGTTGCTGGTGGCTCTTATCTTTCCCGTCCCAAGAGTCGTAGGAGCCAGAGTTCTGCGGAGGGAGCTGCTGGCACAAAACAGAGAATTCTCAGCATTGCAACCGAACTGGGATTCCTAAGACTGTTAGTGGAAGTAATCTAAATAGAAGGCCTTGTATTGCTGTGTCCTTGGTGCCAGCTTCACTGGCTAAAATGGGGCTTGGGGGTTCCCTCCTTTTTGGGTGGGCGTTGGTGATACAAGAGACCCCTCCCTCCCCGTGAGGCAGCCAGTTCTAGCCGCCTTTTTAAATTTCCAGTATTGCTCCATTAGGGGCATTGTGGAAATCAAAATGGCAGCTTAATCCCGGTGCCAGACACTTTGCGGATATAAAAATAGAACAATAAAGGGGACAAGACCCATTAGCCAGTGGTGCAGCTGCCCAAGAATGCCAAATACGTAAAGTAATTGTGCCTGCCTTTGAAAGACTTCAGAGAGCAGAATTCAAAAATGGAACCAAGCAAAGTTTGGTCTGATGTTGACATGTAAGACAAATTCTAGTGTCAAAGGTGGGATATTGTATAGCCGTAAGGAAGTTCATAGGGAAAAAAATGGATGGTCGTCTGTTAAAAGAAGCTGATAAAGTTTACAAGGAGAGATCAGAGCTCAAACTTTGCTCCATCCTATGATGCGGGAAATGGTGCGTCTGCAGGTTTTGTGAAACGGAGGGTCAACACCAGCCCTGCCTTCCTTTGCTCTCTCTCTCTCCTATATGGAAATCATAGACCCCCAACTAGGTTTCTTCCAAAGCAGAACGAGCTTCGTGGGGAGGTAATTCTCCACCAATTTTCTTCTTAAAGGAAGCGATTAATATTTTTAGCAGTTTTCTTCCTGCTGTGAAAGATGCACAAAAACCATGCAGTTTTCAAAGCTTATTCACAATTTTCTGCACAGAGTTCATTCTCTGCTCAGAAAATAATCTATGCAGAAAAGAATACTTCTTCTATGCAAAATCCTGCATAGCAATATGATTTTTTTTTGCGGCAAAAGGGTTGTTTCCTGCACAGAAAATGCTGTTTTCTGTACAAAACAATCACCTGCGAATTTTGCGTAGAATATCTAGAATTGCGAAGATACTCATCAGTCCAGGATTCTTGTCCTCGGGGTTTCTCAACTCTCAAAAAACATTTTTTTTAACATTTCTGGATATTTTTAAATATTCTTTCCATCTCTATGCATTTTCTGCAAATTGTGCAATTTAGGTGGGGAGGGGAAGAGAGAAATTACGATGGCATGCTGGCGATGATACAAAGGATGAGACTAGTAGCAGGAAACAGGGGTTTGAAAAAGATCCAAAACACAGTGGGAAAGACTGGCTGAACAACTCAGGGTTTAGATCTCAGCTTAATCCCTTATTTGCCAATGTAAGATCCCTTGCAACTGTAGCGTTGCCCTTCTTAGCTTCCCTAATTGGGATTTTTTTCCTCCCTCACTTTGGCTATTCCTCTAAGCGCATATTTAGCACATGAGCGCAACGGATTTAAAGAACCTGAATGCACGCAAATGTATGTGTGAACAGACATACACGAATAAGCCACCATTGTTGGTTTAACTCTTGAATAAATTAGCAAACCATAATTGCTCGTCTTAGCAAGGGATATATAGTTCATCCTATCTCGACCAGCTTCTGGAGAATCTCAACTTTCAGTTTAAAAAGAGAAAGTTTCTAATCTTAAAGGCTGCAGATATAAATATACAATCTGGGGTGTGGGGAAAATAGCTGCTGAGATCTCAGAAGCCAGGATGACTGTTGAATAGGATTTCTAGGGACTTGAGGGGGTAGCCCTTCCCGCTTTACGAGCAAGAAGCCCAGAAAAATTCATACAAAATGCAAATGGCAGGGTAAGTTATGTAAATAATATACATTTGCATAACGGTGTAGAGTTTCAGGATGCAAAGCTCTTGCTGTGTAATTGTCCCATGTCAACCACAAAATATTATGAAAGGTTCAGATTATAATACCTTCTGTTTGTCATTGCCCCATGGCTTCCCCACTGCTATTTCTGTCTTAATTTTCTTTCTGACAGTGTGAAGTTGCTGTTTTTTAAAATCAATAGCACCAAGAGCTGTCCATCTGGACACATCCTAGCTCATGCAATTCACCTTTTCCTTTGAGGTCTTTATATCCCACCTTTCTTTCACCATACGATGCACAGGGCAGCTCTCAGCCCGGAAGAAAACAAAGCAAAGCTAAAAGAAAATAATGATTATAATGTTTTTAAAGTTTTCTTTTAAAAGTTAAACAAGCTATCTGATTAAGACTGCACTTATTTATAAATAATTTTAGAGCATTTAAAACTTAACAATAAAAAAAGTACAATGCACAAATATGTTTAAAAAGATCCTTCTACAGCAACCTGTTGGCAAAAGGAAAACAGAGGAGGCTGCTGCAGACTGTGGAAGGGAGTTCCACAGTTTGGAGCAGCCACTGAGAAGGCCCTGTCTCCCATGTCCTCTCCAAATGGGCCCGTGGTGGTGATGGGACGAAAAGAAAGCCCTCCCCAAGGGCCCCAAAACTTGGGCAGCTTTGTTTAGGGAGCTACAGGCCAAGATGTTGCCTGAAGCAGATGCAGCGTAATGCTCCCTTGCATGGACTTCCGTGTCCTTCCTCCACCCAGGCAGCTGTCAATCGCCCCTGAAAAGGCCACTGTTGTTTACTGGGAAGAGAGGAAGGGGAGAGGCAATTCAGGGCATGAAAGAGCAGCTGGTCTTGGCATGGAGGAGGAAGAAAATGAGAGCGTGCCCACAGAGGGGGTGAATCTTCCTTCCCTTCCCCTGGGAGCAAACCCAAGCCGCATCTTCGTCAACTGAATTGCCTCCCTCCTCACCGGTAAACTTAAACGGGTGGCGGTCCCCGCTAGGGCCTGAAAGCTGCCAGGAGCAGGAAGTTTTGGATGCAGGGCAAAAGGCTAGAGACTAGCCTCTGCAACCCATTCAAACAGAGATCACTCATACACGCATGCAACAATCAATCAATCAATCAATTGCTTTTATTATACCCCTCCTTTTTCCCAAGATTGAGAGTCGGGATACTGGCCATGGTTTTTCAGATATTCTGAACCTAAGCCGTAGAACTGGGCTGGCCTTAAACATGACGTACACATATCTCAGATTATGATAATGCTGGTTTATGTGAACAGATCTCATAAAATGCCTCTTGTGGCTTGTTGTTGGACAGCAGGGCCTTGGGACCTTTCAGTGCTAGGAAAAACTCAGATCCCAGCCTTGTTTCTGTTTTTGACAGTCTTTGGGTGGTTCCACCTGAATTGCTCTTGGCAGTTTCTGTTGATGACACTTACAGGATGAAGTCCAGGACTCTGTACCTGCCAAGAGTAGTTAATTATACGGCTAGATGGAAAGGGAGGAGCCAGCAATAACTTTATTTTTAAAGCAAAAGCAGCTTTTCACCATCTGTTTGTTCCGTTGTTTTTCTTCCTGGAATCTGCGAATCACTTCTTTGTTTGCCCTGACGCCTGCCCCACCCGTTCACCTGTGCTTCACCCACCATCTCCAACGGCCACGGTCCGTAGAATCCTAAAGAGATCACGGGATTGCAAGGGTGTCCCCTACCCTCTGCTACAACCATCCCCTCCTGTATTGGTTTTGTGCCTTGCACCAACAAACCTCCAAAACCCTTGGTTTCTCAGTCACCCCGGGGAATCTCCAAGCTGACAGAGTCCTGTTTTACTGAGAACGGTGTGCGCAAGGCATTGCATTGCGCTTGCAATCTGTTTCTCTCTGTGTGTCCCTGCATAATCGCTGTATAATAACATCTGTTCTGCTGTGTGCTGGTTTCACCAATACGAGAACAGCTGCTGTTCCGAGTCATAAAGGCACCGTGGGGCCCCTGGGGATCCTCTAAAGGGGCACGGATGGAAAACTTCTCAGCACCCTAGGAAGCTAGTAATTTCCACGGCTCCTTGCTGATCGCTGCTTCTTTTGAAACTATTTTGAGTGTATTCGTATACGCAAAGAAGTGAAACGAGGGTACACAAACAGAAGGGGGGAAGAGAGAGAGAGAGAGAGAGAGATTTCTGGTTTAACTACTTCCCCAAGCACCCCAGCCAAGCTAAGGGGCATTTACCCGTTGGCACCCAAGTTGTTTTGATCACTGATGGAGGCAGGGAAACAAATCCTCCTGCAGTTCTGCTCAGTCCTCACCCCCAGCAGTAAATGCTAACAAGTCAAATCGCGGACAGCGTGCTGCCCTGGCATGCCACCCAGCGTCTTCTGCCTGCGGTGGGGCCTCCCTCTGCCCTGCCTCCTGGGAACCTCTGGGAAGCACTGGCGGTACCTTCCCCGTGGCATTTCCCCTGCAGAAACGTCGCAACATTCCTCTCCTCCACCATCCCCGTGGCCGTCCTTGTTCAATGCCTTAGCAGGACAAGAGACAGACCCCCCCCCCCCCAGGACTGAGCACCAGTGGGTCTTCAAAACAGACAGCCCAGTATATTGTTTAAAACAAAGAGAGAAGAACCCGAACTTTATTCTCAGCACAGCCTCTGAGATACTGAAGTTGATGCCACTTGAGTGTCAGTACCATATCACGTAGTCACTCGCTTTTCCCTGAACCGTTCATCTTAAAGATCATTGCAGTTTGAAAATTCCTTATTAATTGTATTTTTTTTAAGCGATGTCTTCAATATGAAGCTGTAGGGGACTTTGTTAAACTTCTCCTCAAGTTCCTTCCTTCTTCCTTCCTTGCCCTGCCAAGAAGAAACAGCACAAACACACACCATTCCTGCACACACATTTCCTCTGGGACCCGTAGCAGACTCTCTTCCTTTCTTGAAGAGCAACCCAGACATGGGCTTCCTTGATGACCAAACTAGATGGGACTTGTCTGGATTCAGGGGCCACGAGGCCAGCGAATGGATGACTGTCTTTCTATTTTGTGTCCAGAAATGCTCTCCAGCCCCATCCTGACGTCTTCAGAATACCTGCCACTTGAGAAGGAGAATGTCACCTTGGAGTGTAGCACCTCCAGCAGACCTGAAGTCACCGTCTCCTGGTACAAGGATGGGCAACCTGTCCCAACTAACGCAGTACCTTCTGGAAATAACAGAAGCCTTACTATATACAACTTCACCAGAGCAGATGATGGGAATTATACATGTGTGGCTGAAAATGCAGTCAGCAGTGCAACAAGCAACCCCAATTTCATAACCATGGCATGTGAGTAACCCCCTCTCAGTTTGGGTGTGCCTTTGCTTTTGTGGGCATGGGTGTCATGGAGTTTGCTTGTACTTCCAAAATGAGAGACCATGGAGCTCAAACCTTCTTCCACCCCCCATCACTCTCATACTGTGATGTGTGCAGGTAACGTAGTAATGAGGGGAAGGCATTCCACAAACACACCCTCCTCCTCACCAAGGCTTCTGCCTTCCTGTATGTGCCACAATGTTGAACGCAACTTGCAGGCGTAAACCGCAGTGGAACCCATCACAGAACAAGCTTTGTTCCTGACTTCAAGATTGCCAGTCCTTTTTCTGGTGTGGGAATAATGCCCATGGCATGGCACATAGAAGCTGGGCATAGAGGGTGAAGCACCCCTTCTCTGATTCCATCGCCGTGACCTGATTCAGCTTCCTTTCTTTTCTAGATGGGCCTGACAATGTTAAGATCGTGCAGTCAATAAAAATAACCCAGGGACAAGAACAGCTGTTGGCTCTGGTGTGCTCTGCAGACTCCAACCCAGCGGCACAGTTTCGGTGGTTTGTCAATAATAGTGACACCGGTGTGACAGATGAAACTTTCCCTCTTGGCCTGTTGCCCTCGGAAAAGCAAGGGACTTACACCTGCCAGGCTCACAACACCAGAACCAACCTCACTGCCTCGGCCTCTCGGAACATAACCAGTGGTGAGTCTCCAGGGCTGGCAACCTATCCCATGGTTGAGAAAGCCTTAGGCCATCTCCAGTCTGGCTACGCAAAGAGCTAGTCACGTTCGTCTGGAGACAGGAATTATATTCAGAGACGTGGCTGACTTGTGGAGGGGGAGGAACAGGATTGGATCCAGGTGGGGTTAATTTCACCTTGGTTCCATCAAAGTCAACAGGACAAGCTGCAAGCCCCATTGAATTTAGTGGAAATTAAGGGCAAGTGATGTAGCTCAAGTAACTGGATACAACCTGTTGCCCTACTTAGAGTTGCCCTTTGAGGGAGGGCTGGATGAACTCTTGTTGACTGCCATTAACACTTTAAGTCCTACACTTTGGGATGAAACTACCATTCCCAAGAAGTTTATGGTGTCATAAACCAAAATGTGACAAAGCTAGGTAAGGCATAATCAGAGCCATAAACTTTTTAAAGAGGAATCAAACATTAACTACTGACTGCCATTAGGTTAAAAAACACGCAGCCTTGTTGAAAGAGGCGATGATGTGGTGAGGACCGGCATGTCACTGGCACAGATGGGCAAGCCTGTGCCATCCCAATCCTCAGAGGCATTGAGACTTCCTTTCTCTCCCTCCCACCCTAGAAGCTTGGTCAGTTTTTTTATTTTAGATCTTTACATTATATTAAAAAGACTTAGAAGTTTTGTAGTCTTGCTTGAATGCCTGTTCCTTGCCGTCTCCTTCTCCGGCTATTGCTGGGAAAGTTTCACCTCTCTAATCTCACCGTGGCAGGTGACAGGAAAGGGCCAGGGTTTCGGTTTTAAAAAAAAAAAAAAAATCAAAGATAAAGGCTAGTCTCCTTTCCTGGACTTGGTCCTGAATGCTGGGAAATCTGTGGCAAATGTATCTGGCCCTTACTGTCCATCAGTCAGGGGAGGGCGGCTTGTTTTTTTTGAAGATTCAGCAGCAGTGAAGTGTGCTTGTGTACGCATTTGTTGTTGTGGGCCTTCAGGATGTGTCTGGTGACCGTCAGGCGAATCTGTCATGGTTTTTTGGGGGGCTGTGTGTGCGTGTGTGATGCACTCAGTGGGATTCCATGGCCAAGTGAGGAACTGAACCCAATGTGCAAACCACAATACCACCCTGATTCTCTGTGTGCACACATGCATACATATCTCTCTCTCTCTCTCTCTCTCTCTCTCTCTCTCTCTGGCCGTTTCCGCATTAGCCTGTTATAGCTCTATATATGGAACCCCAGGATTCCATAGGATGTTGAAAGTGGAATCATAGCGCTATAACAGGATAGTGCGGAAATGGCCTCTGTGACCATTCACCCATCATAGCAGCGTGCATAAATACATATCTTTGCAAACACTCACCCACCGTAGTGGCGTGCATGTGTGGGTATCCGTGAGCACTCGCCCAACGTAGTGGCGTACGCATGTATTCATAGATATCTCTGTGAAGACTCGGCCATCACCGTGATGTCCATGTATGCGTACTTATCTCTCGAAACACTTAGAGGTAACAATAGCATGGCTGTATATGTACGTCTGTGAACACCCTGGTATTAAGAGAGTGGTAGGAGTGTGTATGTACCACTGTAAACAGTTAGGTGTCATGTTAGCATTTATATATACATATACAGATACACACCTCTGGGAAAACTCATCCCTCCCTGTGGCACAGCTTGCCATGTGGTTACACTTTTCTGTCTCCTATTCCAAGTTGTCCAGCTGCCCCCCGAGCTTCTCGCTGTGCCTTTCAGAAACCCGCCAGTCAGCGGAGAACAGACCAGAATAGTCATGCCATCCAGGAGAGGAGGAGGGCTATTTGGACCTGTCCTCCTCCACCATGGCATGCTTGCCTTCCTTTTTCTTCGCCAGCTGCAGTGAAAAGGGCTTTGGAGGGGAGGTGCCAATGGAGAGATTGTGGAGAAGGGCAGACTGTCTTCCTCTTCTCTGGGCATCGCAAAAGGGGAAGCCGTGGCTGCCGTTTCTTCTTTTGCAGCCATGGAATTGTAGCAACTGTTCTGGAACTGTGTGCCATGAGAAAAAACTGCTGGCGTACCACAAGAAGTGGGTTTAATGAGTAATGAAAGGCCTTGTGAACTGAAATCACACGCTCCCAGGACAGATCGAGGCCCTGCCTCCCCACTCCGTATCGTTTGCCATCTCGCCTCTTCACAGGGGCTGCTCTGTCCCTCCCCATGACATGCAGAATGTTTCATCCTGTAGTACCTTTTAAATTTATTTTGGGCTTATTCTGCAAGCTTTCAGAATTTATTGATGCTGTAAAGCAGGATGTAAAGTATTTCAGACAAACAAAATGGTGGAGAAGATCTTTGCCGCATTGCTGCATGAACTTTGTTTACAGGGTGATCAGGGAGGCATAAAGAGCGTAGAGCTTCTCTAAGGATGTTTGAGTCTTAGTCCTATGTCTTGCATATGGGGAAATTTTTGCACTGAGAGAGCCAAAGCACGCTCAGGTTTTAATTCAGCAAAAGGTCCACACTCCTGTGAGTTGCAGGGAAAATGCATGTTTTGAAAGGTGCAGGGGGCTCTCTGGGTTGCAAACTGGCCAGCTTGTTCATGTTGTGCCGTCCACCTCCCCGGCAGACATTTGTTAATCTGGAATGCCCAAAAATGGTCAGTAACAAGGAGCAGAAATGGAATCCCGACATTGTTGTTGTGGTGGTGTGCGTTCAAGTCATTTTTGACTTACAGCAATCCTAAGGTGAACCTAGCACAGGGGTTTCTTAATAGGTTTCTCCAGAAGGGTTTTGCTGTCAGCGTCCTCTGAGGCTGAGACAGGGTGACTTGCTTGAGGACTCCCAGTGGGTTTCGACTTGAACCCTGGTCTGTGGAGTTACGGTCCAATGCTCAAACCAGTACCCTGTGTGGGCTCTGATCCTCATAAGTCTGTCTTGGCAGGTGGTCTGTGGGCGCAACAGAAGACCCTTTTCTCACCTTACATCCAAAGTGTGGGATCGGCTGTCCTGCATCTCCTCCCCTCCTCTGCTGAAACATATTTTCAGAAACCCAGGCCAGCATGGCTTTTCCCTTGCACCAGAGCAATCCCCTCTGGAAACATAAGGAACACATTTGTGTCAGGAGGAAACCCAGTGCTGTTACAGGTTCCTGGCATGGCGCTCGTGGTCTGGAGGAGACCTGCACTGTGGCAGCCCTGAGCTTACTGAGGCAACGTGGAAACCAAGTGAATGGTGTGTTAAGGGATACCTTGTCCACTCTGTAATCTTGAATATCTGCTTTAGAACTGGAGTAGAACAATTCTGGTCTGGCGGTTGTCCAGACTACAGTTACAGCAGTCTGATTCCACTCTAACTGTCATGGTTCCATCCTATGGTCACCCTGGGTTATGTAGTTTTCTTGAGGGGCTATGGTGGCTAGAGCTATCTTTCAGAGTTTCAAGTCCCTCTCCAAACTATAAGTCCCTGTCCGTCTTCATACGACACACTCCATAGGATGTACCCATGGCAGGAAATGTAACCTCGGAGTGCCATCATTAAAAAGTTGTGGGTACACCCCAAAATTTCTCTGCGCTCTTTTTTCCCCATCAATAGTGGATGGAGGGAGAAGTTTCTCTGAAGGCAGTCCTATGTTCATGTGATTTAAATGGGGCAGGAAAACCATGGGTCCCCCACTTTGTAAAACTTCTCTTTTCTCGTTTCCATTAGAGCCAGCCAATCCAACAGAGCCACCAGCGGCCGGCGGCCTTTCCGGCGGCGCCATTGCTGGGATTGTGATTGGCTGTGTGGCCGGAGTCATCCTCATTGCAGGCATGCTGTATTTCCTGTGCACCAAGACCTCCTTGGGGTAAGTCTCCCCCTTCCGGTCTCCCGGTTGCCCTCCCTTTTTGCCCAACTCTCCCTGGCTTCTCCAAGACCTTTCTGCTCTCTGGCTACCTGGGATGGTGTGGACTTTTGTGCACTCTGGGGGTTTGTTGCTGTCTCCCTGGTGGGGGGTTCCTTTCCTGGCTCTCTCCACCTTCAGTAAGAGTCCCGCCCCACGGGTCTCTTGGAAGCACCGAGTGTGAATCCTGCTATCTTATGCCTCTCTCCCACTCAAGCTCACAAAAGGCAAACCAGGGTCTCACTGGGTTTAAGAAGGAGGAAAAGGAACTCCCGCAGTGCTTTGATTCAGGAGATGGTCACCGGGCAGCCCTCTCCTGGTTTTGTTGGATGCTGGCTACCTGAATGCCTTGCTTTTCATTACACTGATCAGGCCTGATGGGAGCTGCGGTCCAACATCATTTGGAAGGCCTCACCTTGCCTCTACTTCTACATTGATTGGAGAAGTTGCAACAAACGAAATTCTTTTTTTATTTATTTATTTAACCTGGCTATCAAAGGCTCAGGACATTGAGGCAATGGTGTCAGATATTGTACTTGTACTTCCTCCTTTTGCAGTCTTTAAATTCAGATACCTGTGTTGTAGGGGAGAATCCTCACCTCAAGCTAGGACAGAAGCAGTAATTACCAAAACAAAACAGTGGAAGCGGCTGGCTTTCTCTCTCCTGCATCGTTGTGCAAACAGTAGCCTAGAACAATGCTTTCTCCAGGGAGTTCTAGCCACTGCCGGCCAAGGGAAAATAAAACAGTTAAAAAATCTAAGCAGCACCTGCCACTGCTACTACTAAGTTTAAAAAATTAATATCCACTCCATGCATTGAGGAAAGGGGAGTTGCTGAACCCCAAGCCATCATCCCATGCAGCCCTGCGGGCTGAAAAGTGGCTTTTCTTGTTAGAAAACACAGCCAGGTCAACGACAGTGCAGGATGGTTGGTTTCTTAATCTTTAAAAACTGCTAGTTTGGCCAGTGGCAAGGCAGAGGAAGGCAGGGGGATGTGTTATTGCAGATGGTTCATCAGTAGCACAGGACGCGGGACAACCTGCTGAATTGGCCGTGGGGAAACGAGCCCTGCTTGTCTCTCGGATCACCCAGTTTCTGCTGTTTACCTAGGAGAACGGAGCGGCACGCATCCAATGGAAACATACTCTCGGCTCCCGGCCACAGTGAGTACCAGCCCAACGGGCCGGGCCGGGGCCTCTCTCGACACACGCCGTGCGCTCTATGCTGCTCTCACTGTTACTACCACCACCACCACCACCACCAAGCTGCCCGATAAGTCACCCAGAACTTGGAAAAGATTACTTTCGTTGGGCTACAGCTCCCAGAAACAACCCCCACCGGTTACTTTGGGAGTCGTAGCCCAGCAAAAGTAACTTTTCCAGGCTCTGACATCTGCTGTGCTGAAGCTGCAGAGAAGTTTGAGAGTTCTCCCACATACTCACGTGCTGAAGGAACTTGGCTGTTTCAACTTGTCTTTCCTTTGGTTTGTCCGAACTCTAGCCGACCCTCAGCCACATTGAGTCAATGGGTCTACTCCTATCGAGACTAACCTACAGGATTCAGGATTCCAAATGCGTGATCGAACCCCACGGGGTCTTTTTTGTTTTTTCGAGGGGGGAAGGGGGAAGCAAAGAAAGAACTTGACCGCATATCCATTTCCCAGCTCCAAGAGCATGGCTTAAGATCTCTTCCCTGACCCTCCCACTACAGCGGCGTCTCAGTTGCCGGGGGACAGCGCACGGGGAAGAAAGCAGCCGTATCTGTGCAGAGCACTGGTTTGGTCTCCCTCCCCTGTCATTCTTTCCCTTGCTGCAAAATCCTGCATGGGTCAGCTTTTGGGATTCCTGTGGCGGCAGCAATTCTAGAACAGCCTGGTGGTGGAAAAATACAAAACTGGAATTCATGCAAAGGATTTATTTAGAGTAACGGAGGGGGCTGGGCAGATGGATCTCTCTTTCTTTGGGAAATGCCGGTTTTCCCACCCTTTACCGCCGCCGAGGCCACGGTCGATGCCCGCTCCTTCCGTCATACCCGAGCTTCGGTCTGAAGCAAGGGGCGAAGGCGAAGAAATGGGGGTTGAGGGTGGAAGCCAGTTGCCGGCTCCTCTCTCGCTGTACCCCGCAGCGCTTTGGAGCGTCGGGGACCCAGCACAGGTAGGAAGGGGAGGCGGGTGGGGAGGGGGGAAGAGGGAGGGGGTGAGGTGGGAAACAAGCTGGGCAGGAGGAAGGAGGGGTTTCGTTCCCCCCTCCCATGACTTCCAGCCCAGTCGCCAAACTGGTGGGCCGTTGCTGCATTCACCCTGACTGAGGGTTCCTGAGTCTTTAAGAGTTGCATAAAGGAAGATGGCTTTATGCTCTGGGTCTTTCTTGTTTTCTCTATTGCTGTACTCCGGTGGACCGTAGAAGCAGTACCCGCCTTTCCTCTCTATGCAGCACTTAAAGGTCTTCTGGCATCTGGAGGAGGACCCCACGGTCAAGGGGAGAATCCCGGCACGTTTTCTTTGCCCCACACTGGCTCCACTAATCCTGCTTGCGCCGCTCACACCGCCTGCTTCAGCTAACCTGGTGGGAGTGGGGGGTCCTGGGGTCTTCTTCGTCACTGGCTCCTGCTTGGCTCATTGGGGCTCAGGTGCAGGTTCTGTCCGACAACGGTCCCCTGATTCTCTCTCTCTGTCCTGTCTCTGTCATTTCAGACCAGGGCGTTACTGACACCAAGCCCAAAACGGTAAGGACGGAACCTTTATCAACCTTTATGGGACTCGGGAGTTCTGTTCCCATTTCTGCAAGGGGGGACGGGGCTACATTCGGGGTCAACCCGTTAAGGCTGTTCTTGGGGACGGGGCGCAGGATGGTTGGCCATTTGGGGCTTCTTGGGAAGGCAGCCGGTGGGCTTTTCAAGGCCTGTACAACCCTTCTCTGCCTCCCCCCTTTTTTTCCAAAACAGGAAGTGACCGGGTGCATGCAAAGGCCTAAATAAAAATGAGAAGGGGGCTGAAGATGCTTGAGAATGTGGGGGCCAGTAGCACTCCCCCTTCCAAAAGGCGAGGGGCACACGCTTGGCCATTTGGAGACAGAAAAATGTTTCTGTGTCTGGAAAAGTGCAGGGGAGCTCCCTACGGGGAGCTGATATGTCCCCCTTCCCCTTAGCAGTTCTGTTTCCCAACTTAGAGGAAATTGGAGGTTTTGTGGACTTCTGGAGCCTCTTTTCCATCCTGAGGAGGAAGGAGAGGCTGGTTGCAGTTGCCACACACACACACACACACACACACACACACACACTAAAGGAGAGACAAATACAGCAGCTGGGATGTGTCTTCCCAACAGCCGTTTTTGTCTCTCTTTTAATAGCAGTTGCCTTGAAAAGCATCACTCTGATTGCTATAGCTCAGTATTTCTCAACCTTTGGTCCTCCAGAAGTTTTGGCCTGTGGTTCAGACCCTTGGCCAAGCTGGCTGGCCGTTCGGGTAGATGGAAGTTCAAGACGTGTGCCATCCTTTCACTTTACCCAGTTATAGCCCTATGATTCTATTTTAACAGTCATGGCAACATCCTGTGGGGTCCTGGGATTTGCAGTTTAGGGAGGAGTATTTAGATTTCTCAGCCAGAGAACTCTACAGCCTCACCAGACTACAAATCCCAGGATTCCATAGGATGTAGCTGTGCCAATTAAAGTAGAATCATGGCGCTACAATTGTGCAGCGTGGAAGTGTCCCTGGAGGACCAAAGCTTGGAAACCTAAGCTATAGATCAATCTGCTCTTTAAGCATGAAGTCTTTCCAGATTATGCTTTTGTCATGCAGTCACCTTGCTTCCTTTGTGGATTTTGACATGGAAGTCCATTTTGTAATCCTCCTGGTTTTCCACACCTTTGGCCATATTTTTTTCTTTCCACAAACAAAAAGGCTGTTAAGAAGAGAAAAGCGGAGTCTTTGGATTAGTATGAACCTTCCGTCTGGAAGGAAACATGGACAGGCCATCCAGTGTGTTTCTTACACACACACACACACACACACACACACACCAGGTCAGTTGGCATCCTTCAGGGTCCCTGGATTATAACATCTTTAGTGCCAGTGAGATGAGTCCAGTATAGCATCCGTACGGACAATCAGACGGCCCCGGGGGGACAGCGTTTGATCTCTGGGGTAAGTTGGGTAAGTTGGTTGCCTGCGTCGTCTGTTGGCCATCAAGTTAGAAAAAGAATTTTCCTGTATGCCCAGGAAAGATCCGAGGTGAGCCATCACTGCTACCTGTCCCAAGAGAATCTGGGTATCTCAAACAGGTGTGGAACATTTTTTCTCAGGGGGGACCTCAAGGTTGCTAGGTGATGCCCACCTTTGACCCAGGTAGTTCACTCCTCTCCACAAACGCAGCCGGATTTGCCACTTTTAAAACAAGGAAGTCCTTGCCCCTGGGCCTTTAATCTTGCCCATAGCCAGAAATTTTGAGGACTTAGTACGATGTGGGGAAAAGACCCCCGACAGCAAAACAGCTAGAGTTGAGACCCTGAGACCCTAATAAAATTGAAGGCCATTTTCTTGCAGTCAACTAAATTTTAAAAAGAGTTTTAATGTTTGTATCAAATGTATAAATCAGTGGACGAGATGTTGCCGATCAGCCCAAGACTTCAGAGCGGGGCTGATGCTCCCAGAGTGAAGTGGAGAATGTCGTTTCCCTTGCTTTTTCCCCCTTGTTGATCCGAGACTTACACGGCGGTGATGGACTTCTGTTGTTCTGAAAAAGAGAGAGAAAGGGAAGGGTGTCATGAAAATTGGGGGACGGCAGGGACGGCACCCGCAGGGCCCCTGCCTTTCCCTGCCTCGCGCCTTCTCCTCCAACCCTCCTCCTCTTCTCTTCCAGGGTGAAGAGGATATACAGTATTCAACACTAGCCTTCAATGCAAACAATCCTCCGCAGCCAGCTCCGGGGGCCGCCCAACCACCAGAAAGCACTATAATTTACTCGGAAATCAAGAAGAAATGATCAGGGATCTGGTTTTTTGTTTTTATTTTTTAAATCCTTCTCTGGGCTCTCTCTTAGCGTGTCTCTCTACGAAGATCCACCTCTGCTTTTCCTTGCCCTGTATTCTTGCACCGGAGGGCATGCAGGGGGGAAAGGAAAAACACACCCAAAAACACACACACACTCAAGCGACCACTGTTCTGCTGCCTCTTCTGAAGTGGAAGCAAATGAAGGAGACGCTTCCTGGTGCAGTCAGATTCCACCCGAAACCCTTTAATCTGGAAAAAGGAAGTGGACTCCTCGACACTTCCTGATGCAAGAAGACTGGCAGCGGAACGTAGAAAAGGCCAGGCTTCACCCTGCTACGTGTGCACTCCCAAGACTTTGTCTGATCCCCAAAACTGGGCGAGGGAGAAGGCTCGGAACCACCTGTACTTCCTCCCTCCTTTCTGCCGCAACTGCTCCTGGGTCCCCCCAGCACCCAGAGCTGCTCATTTCCTTACCGGGCCCGGCCGTGCCAGCCTCCTCCGCTCCTGGACTTGTCCCTCGGGTCTGGTGTTGCCGGGGAGCTGCGGTTTTTGCCGATCCCACAAGCAGCAGGGGAGGGCAGACGGATTCCTGGCTCCAGCGTGACTTCGGAGCAGACGCCCCATACGGCAGAAGACTCTTTTGTTTGCTTCAACAATTGAGCCATCACCAGATTTGCCTTCCAGGATGGTTTCCGAATGGAACTTCTGGACAAGTTTATTTGATCAAGTGAAGAAATCTGCAATCCACAGGAGGCACCCTGTTCCGCTCGGCAACCCTTTTCCCCCCATGTTTTGCACACATAGGTATTTGAACTCTTCCCATGGGTGGACATGTGGGTTGGAATCACTCAGGGTTGTGGGATGTGCAGGGGCTACAGGGGCCCCTTGTGAGATTTTTTGCTAGGCAAGGCCAGAGTTCCCTGGACCGGACAGGACAGGAGAGCGCACCAAAGCAGGAAGATGGATCCCAGAGCAAATCCAGCTGATTCAGTGATAGTAGGATAACTGCAAGAGAATGTGGGATGGAAGGATGGAGCAGCACTAAACTGATACACACTCCCAGGTTTTTCCAGCTCAGTGGTGTCTCCTGGATCTAAACCAGTGGTTCACCGCCTTTCATCATCCACATGCTTTGGACTTCACCTCCCAGAAGGCCCAGTAAGCCCGGCAGATGGTCAGGGTTTCTGAGAGCTGATGGCCAAAGCATCTTAAAGACCAGAGATGGAGATCCACCATGTTAAGGGGGGGAGGGGGGAGGATGGTGGGTTGGAGTGCTACGGGTAGGGCTCGATTCCCACCGGCTCCAGGAACAGGGAGTTGTGTTGTGTGTGTAATCCGGTCCCGCTGGTGGACGGACTGCTGGGACTGGGCGCAAGGGGCCCCCGCTCAGACTCCCAGTCATGATGCCCACAAAGCGTGCAGGCTCGGGACCAGCTAGCTCGCCTCCCTGCCCTCCTCCGCAGGGTTGTTGTGAGGCTGCTGAGGGAAAAGCATATCTACCTTGAGCCTTTTGAGAAGGACTGGAAGGGGAGAGATGATTAAAATTAATTAGTTGCAGGGATGGAATCGAGGTCTGCGTGGGAGCCGGGGATTCTCAGTCGGCTCACTCCCTTGCTGCCAGGAACGCTTTCTCGGTCGGGTGGGACGGGTTGTTTTGTTCAGTGCAACGAAGTGTGGAGAGAGGAGAAGAGTGCCACGTGGTGGTTGTTCTGCTTTAAAAAATCGGAACGGGCCAGCCAGCCAGCCTCAGCTGAGCAGGGCCGACCGACTGAATGCCGCTGACACTCGTCTGAACTCTAAATCCAGGGCTTGTAAGATCTGTGACGGGCAGGGAAGAGAGCGTGGAGAAGCAGAGAGGGTCCCTTTTAGATCACATTTTGTGGTTGGGATTTTGCCCTCCCCTTCCCCACGGTGTCAGACTTTCCCGTCTTTACCCGAGCGAGAGTGCGATAGCATCTCGTACGCTCTGAGCCGTGCCAACGGCCGGGCGTGGCCGGTCAGCCCCGCTGGGCTTTGTGGGCAGAAGGACAATGGAGCGGTGTTTGGAACAAGCGTGGCACTCGGGGCCGGGGCACCCAAGTGAACCCGCCCGTTCTCATCCGCCCCACTCGGAGGAGCCTCCCCCACCACGCGGCCGTCGTCTGCCCAAAGAGACCGCCTTGGAAGGCAGGCGTGCCCCCTCCCGACTGGCTGAGGGTGGGCTTCCAGGGACGGGAACTGGGATAGGAAACTGTGATTTTGTGGGAGGGGGAAAATGGGTCTGTGTTTTTTTATATATATAAATATATATTATATATATTAAATCACTTTTGTTTTTAATTAAATAAATTAAGTATGGACAAGGCTTTCGTGTGCATTGCTGTGGGGTGGGCAGAGGGGGACAAAACCTGCAAGCAGACTCTGGCTAGCTTTGGGGTGCATCAGACAGGGCTGCTGAGAACATGTCTCAAAAGAGTACGGAGCGGACAACAGCCCGGTAAGGTGGGCCTCCCTGCAGAATTTGATGGCTGACCGGGAGAGCAATTGATTCATCTGCTTTTTCTCCCTGAACTGAGATTGCAAAGGCATGTGAGGATAAGGACAGTAATAGTGTTAATCTTCCAGGCCAGGATTATTTCCTTAGGCTTGGCTTGGTTAGGCTAGGTCTAGAGTGGTAGTCTGCATGATCAAAAAAAGAGAAAATACAAGGCTTTTTGCATTCTCTTTCTCCTGCTGTCATAAAATCCATACTGATGGTCTCCCAGCCAGTAGAATAATCAGTTCTGCAGCTAACCCAGATCTTGGAAAGTTACGTTTTATTGGGGAGAACTACAGCATTGTGTTTAGAAACCTGGAGTTCTTGGAAGAACAAAAGCGCCTTAGATGAAGGTTGCCAGTTCATGTGCAGCCCTGAAATTTCAGGATCAAAACCTGCAACCAAAAGGTGACCCCTTGTGATGTCACGGGTAAGACGCTGGTGATGTCATTGAGCATGATGTGTTAAACGATCACAGAGTGGCCCGTTCGATTAAAACAAATCTATCACACTTCTATATGTACTCACGCATTTCCAAGGCGGTGCTCTCACCCCAAGATTCCTCCCCCTGGGGATTGGGCCAGGCCCTGCAATCTGGCATCCCCACCTCAGATACTTAAAAGACGCAGGCTTTCTTTCCCTGTCCAAGGGTACAGGCCAGCTGTTCTAGCATGAACAAATACCCCATAGAAAATCGGGGGTGGGTGACCTATAGGAGGTTGAGAACACTCTAATAAATCTTGTCTGCAACCGAATGAGTCCATTTCTGCAGTCCCGCAGCTGCTGAGCCTGTGTGGATCCTTCTGCCTGTCCTCCCATGCTTGTTGTCTTCCTCTTCTGTGGCGGATTTGCATCTTTCTTTAGAGTTTGCAGGGCAAACAGGCAGTCACAGGGCTGCTGTTCCTGTTGCCCCAGGTGCCTGCCAGTAAAGGCTTCACCTCCCCGCACCCCACCGCAGCAAAACTGGCTGTGAAGACTGAGCCAGTTTAAATTCAGTCACCGTTTACAGTGTAAACACCTCCCCTGGGGAAGCATTGGGAATGTTCAGCTCCTCACAGCAAGCGCATCTGTGGCTCCCACCCAGGGCTGTTGTGGGCGATTGAAGGCTGTTCCTTCACCTCTCAGGACCCATAGAATCCTAGAGTTGGAAGAGACCCCAAGGACCAGCAAGTCCCACCCACTTCTGCCATGCAGGGAGACACCATCCGAGCCCTCCGTTGGACAGGTGGCCAGCCAGCTTCTGTTTAAAAGCCTCCAAAAAAGGAGACCCCACTACGCTCCTTTGAGGCAGCAGCAGATCCCACTGTCAGACTGTTCTTGTCACTGCTACGGTGTGCCTTCAAGTTGTTTCTGACTTATGGCGACCTGAAGGCAACCCTATGGTGGGTTTAGGGGGGTTGAGAGAGTGTGACATGCCCAAGGTCACCCAGTGGGTTTCCATGGCCAAGCAGGGAATCAAACCCTGGTCTCCAGGCTGATAGTCCAGTGCCCAAAGTACTACACCATGGTGGCTCTCTTGTCCCAGATTAGACCCCCGTAAAGGACCAAATTGGTCAAATGGCCATCCCCTAATACTGCTTTATCATGCAGCACCGCTAAGAGCACCAGAGGTCTCGTGTCCTGCCAATGGCGGGGTGCAACAGATTGATGTTTCTGCCCCCTTCCAACAAGTCATCTCCGGTGCAACAATCAGAAGCAGGATGCTTATGGAAATTCCTCCTTGAACCAGAGTTTGCTGGCAGGAGCAGGGTGGAAGCGGCAGCCTGCGGCACCGTGAACAACAAGAGAACAAACCTCCGTCGCGTGCAGCAGCTGCTGACCACCGAAACAGGATGGGGGGACATTCGGGCCAGGCCAGCTTGTCTGTCCTTCCTAAGTTATAACTTTTGCTATCCCGACTATAGTCTGGTGTTCCTTGGCCACATGTGTCCCTGGTTTTCATCAGTGCAATGGTGGAAGGTATACAGAGGTGTCTCTAGGGTGAGGGAAGCAGGGCACAGGCCCCGGGTGCCAATGCCAGGGGGACACAAAACAGCCATGCATGTAGTGCATGTAGTGGGGTAGGGGTAAGAAGGTAGGAGCGCAACTTTCATGCTTGCCCTGTCTAGCTGTCTACACGAGATATGCCACTGAAGGGACGCACTGGCTGGCATCAGCTCTCCAGGGTTCAAAAAAAAGGCATTTCCCAGCCAAGCCAGGATCTGCAAGGAAACGAAACTGCAACCTTTTGAGTGCAAAGACAGATCCTGGAGTGCTATTGCCAGCCAGTGCATACTTAGCTAGAAATCATCCGTGTCCCCCGCGGGGTCAGCAGTGATTGCGAAGCAGAGCTCAGAGGTGGGTCTCAGCACTCAAAAGGAAGATTCTCCATTTCCTCGTTGTGTTTGCATCTGGGCCTGAATTGTCACTTTCCTGGATCAGGCTGTTCTTAACAGCTAATGAATGGCTGTCAAAGTTTTGTTGTGCATAATAAAGCTTTGTTGGCTGAAAAAAAGAGAAGAAGCCTTGGAGAAATTGAGGAAAGGCACGGAAACTCCTCTTGGGCTTCCTGGCCTCAGTTGCTCATGGGGCAACTGCTTCTGAGAGATGCAGATCTTCAGGGCAACAGGGGTAATGAAAATGCAAATAAAATGTTAGCTGGCAGGGCCATACCGGTTGTGTGTATACCAAATTTACCTTGTAAATTTTTATTTGTCTCTAAACAGAGGCTCTGCGTAGGGTTGCCAGGTCAGGGTTATCCCTGGCCCTCAGATTTCAGGGCCAAAACCTGTGACTTAGGAATGACCCTTTGTGATGTCACAGGGGGAGGTGGTGCCTGGTGATGTCACAGGGGGGCAGCTCCTGGTGATGTCACTGGACATGATGCATTAAGCAGCAACCCCGCCATCGTACAGATTATGCCATTCAAATTAAAACACCAGTCAGTACAGGCTCCCTGCCGCCATTTCCATGGTCCAATTTTTGACGCCCCACGTTTTCAAAGATTCCCTCTTATAATCAGAACCCGCACATTTGATGCTTGGTCTGCCCTTTTGACTTATGTTGTCCTGTTTCCACGACCTTCCCTACACCTCTGCAGCCACGCACGTCTTTGTCTCTCCAACACATTAGTTAGCTTCTGCATACATTCACAAGTGATATATAGCGTTTTACATTTGATGGCAAAAATGCATTTGCAAGCTAAAAAAAAGACTGGGTTCTGCATTTTGATGATTTCTGGCTTTCTCGTCCCTAATCCAGCCAGCAAGGTGTAGCAGTTTGAGCACTGGATTATGACCCTGGAGACCAGGGGTCAATTCCCATCGAAACCCACTGGGTGACCTTGGGCACGTCACACACTCTCAGCCCCAGAAAACCTCGTGTTAGCTTCACTTTAGGATCACCACAAATCCAAAACAACTTGAAGGCACATAACAGCAATAACCTGTCAAAGAAGCAGGTAATATATGTATTCTGCATCAGATACCTAGCTAACTAGCCTAACTTAGTTAAGTTAGTTAACTTAGTTAAGTATACTAACCTCTCCTGGGCTGATCCCCCCAAACCTGATGTCATTCCCCCATGCTCCGATCGCTGGCAGAATGGACTTTGAAGGCAGAAGTCTAAAGGCCTGCATCTTACACGTAGTGTCAAAAAAAGAGAGAGACAGAGGAGAGGAGAGATAAACGGACTGGATCATCACAGCTGCCACCTCAAAGCGAACAACTTGCAGCAAAAAAGTTTTGGGTTTCGGAGGTTTTCGGTTTTGGGATTTCCGGATAAGGGAGGCTTAACCTGTACTAAGACGTTGAACTATTACACTGACCACTAACTTACTAAAACATGAAAGGGCTCTCATCCCCCACACCCAAACAGTAACGAAGGAAAAACAAAGGTTTAAAAAATATATTCTTCTCCCATTATGGATCCAGTTAAGTAATCCTACTAGAGATCCTAGTGATCACAGCCACAAATAAACGCACTGTTAGATTTCTTATTGCTCAAAAAATCCATGAATGGTTTGCAACCTCCCAAAAAGTCTGAAATTGGTTTATCTTTCAGAACCAACGTTAGCTTGGCAACTTGGGCTAACCCAGCCACCTTAACAATCCATTCTTCCATTGTCAGTCCTTCTGTTTGTTTCCAAGTGTGAGCAAACAGTATTTTTCGCTGCTGTTATCATATAACAAAGAAGTGATTCATATTTATTATCCAAATATTTATCCATAATACTCAACAAAAACATTTCTGGTAACGTTACAAAATCCACCTCTAAAATTCTTTGAATTAGCACATAAATCTTAGACCAATAATTTTTTGCCTTCTTACAATTCCACCATATATTTAAAAAAGAGCCCTCCTTATCTTGACACCCTCAACCTTGCTTTGAAACACTCTTAGACATCTTTGACAACTTATTTGGGGTTAGATACCATCCACACTCATATCTGTTTTCTTTTAAATTACTACACAAAGTAAATTTTAGATCTTTAGACTGCATTTTCCCCATGTATCCAGTTGAACATTGCAACCAAAATTGGAGCCCACTTTTTCATATACTCTTTAATAGGTTTATTCTCTGTTTCCTGTTCCAAACTACATTTGTACACTTTTTAAATTATATGGTCATCATCTTTACTCCAACTCATTCTCTCCAACATTTGTGACTAGGCCTCTCTTATCTTGATTAAATCTATCCTTGACTTACACATAAGCAAACCAATTAAGATCTTTGCCTTCCTTAAGAAACATCTCACTTAGTACAAACTCCCAGATGTCTTGGTCAAAATATAATAAGTCATAAATCAACCACCTTTTAAATGCATTCGTTCCTGAAAAAGGCTTCTTGGGGTGAAGTAGCTAAGATTATCTTAGGAAAAAGTCTCTGCTTATTTGTGTATGTATGTATGTGTGTGTATATATTTCAATCATAGAAGAGCCCTTCTGATACAATGATGTTTAAATTCAGCATGAGCTTTAAGTTAATGATACCAAAAATTTCCACGCCACCTCGACCTTAACTCATGACCTTCAGGTTCCAAAAGTCTCTCATCTCTAAGCAATATCCATTCCTTTCTTGGAGGAAGGTATACTTAATTAAGCAGCTGATACATAATACTGGCCACCAAGGCTAACAAATAAGGAAAACATATATCTACACATACCTTTCAAGACAGTAGTTTCGCCCTGCGATTTCTCCCTCTTGCCCTGAGATCTAACTCCTTTGCTCTGTGGCTTGTGCCAGTTGTAAGACAGGCAGAAATTCAACCGGGTATTCTGGAACTATCCTCTTCATTCCTCAAGAAAAGCTGTAGTAGCTGCACTTCTGCCTGGAGACCTCCTGACCCTTTGGATGTTTTGGAAGACTTCAGCTCCCAGAAGTCTTAGCTTGCAAGGTCCATAGCAAGGGATTCTGGGAGTGGTGGTTCCATACGCCTAGAGAGCCAATGTTGGCTTCCTGACAAAGCTCTAGTTTTGCAATCGCCTTGCCTCTTTGAGGTTCCAGGCAAGTTGTATATTTAGCTCTCCCACATTTCCTCAGATGGTTCTTCTTTCTGACCACAAAAAAAAGTCAGTCAAAGAGGACAAGACAGAATGGCTGTAGAATGTCATTTAGCTAGAAGAGTAAGAGAAACCCATCTGGAACTATCTTTAGTCCCAGCAATGGTGGTTTGTAAGTGTAGGGCTGCCAAAGGACTGGAAAAAAACAATTGTACCTGCTCTTGTGCCTTTAACTGCAGAGAATTGCACGGAAACAAGATTGGCTTTTTGCTAATGTCTGAAAACAAGCTGCTGTTGGGTGGATGGGTTAACACCTGGCTGGAAAACAGTACATGTGAAAAGGATCTGGAGATCTCAGTTGACCACATGCTAAACACGAGTCCACAGTGTGGTGCAGCAGCCAAAAAAAGGCCAGTGCAATTCTGGGCTCGACAGGAGAATAGTGTGCAGATCAAGGGAAGTAGCAGCGTCACTCTATTCTGCTTTGGTCAGTCCCCACCTGGAGGCATCCTGTGTCGAGTTCTGGGCACCACCGTTCAAGAAGGACATGGACAAAGCTGGAACGTGTCCGGTGGAGGGTTACTGAGATGACCAGAATGCACCAGGTCCTGTGAGGAAGAGCTGAGGGAGAGGGTATGTTTAGCCTGGAGAAAAGAAGATTAAAGGGTGATATGATACAGCCATCTTTAAATACCTGAAGGGGCGTCATGTAGAAGATGGAGCCAGCTTCTTTTCTGCAGCTCCAGAGAGTAGGACATGGAGCAATGGATTTGAATGACAAGAAAGAACATTTTTTATGGTAGGAGCTGTTCAAGGGTGAAATGTACTGCCTTGGAAGGTGATGCTTTCTTTCTTTGGAGGTTTTTAAACAGTGTTTGGATGGGATTCTGTTACTGCCCTGGCTAGTCCGAGCTTTGGGGATATTAAAGGTATCCTCTTGATATCATAATTTGGCTTCACTTCTCTATTCCTCTCCACGTGCTTGCGAGGCCACCGGACAAGCACGTAAACAAGCTCGGCCGTCAATAGCCGTAATATTCAAACTACAATACAGGCAGGCCAGAAATAGCTGACTCGCTGCTTTAGGAGACCTCCAGGCAAGTACTCTAATCAGGTGTGCACGCAACCTACAAAAGAGCCTCCGCCCCACAATGGCAGCTTGATGGGTCACCTATACAATACCCAAGTACTCTGCGTTTGCATACCGGCTACTCTATTGAGAACCGCTACGATAACTCAATCATTCAGATTCTGACCTTTCGGAGGCTTTGTCTCCAACTCCAAATCTATTGTTTTCCCCCAAGAACGGCATAGCCTGCAGTCACAATTCTCTTTATAAAAACCCTCGATTCCGAGACCTTCCTCGGATCGCTCCCGAGTTCCATCCTGCCTTGCTGCCGCTCTGCTTGGCGAGCCTCCCCTCAGCTCCACGCGCTGGGCTCCATCGCACCCCAGCCTCGCTCTCTATTTTTCCGGGCTTCAGGACGGGTGAAGTATCACCCCAACCAGCAATCCCTCTAAAAATCCCTCTATACCCCTCCAACCTTTATTCTCTTTAGTTATCTTGTGTGAGTGTGTCGCATACACTGTTTTGCTTGTGTTTAATAAAACATCATTCATTGTTTCAACTTCTGTGTGCTCCTTGACTCGACCCGACCCAGTAGACACAGGGTTCAAGATCTCACTACGTTACCCTGCCTCTCGTAACGCTAAGCAGCGCTCTGAGCTAATTTCCCCCACCTTTAGTTGAGCACATTTTGGAGTCCCTCCCGGGACCCCCAGTACACAGGGTAACAATTCCACCCAAGGAGTGCCTTAGTTGTACCTTCCTGCATGGCTGGATGGGGTTGGACTAAATGGCCCTTGTGGTCGCTTCCAGCTCAAAGGTTCTATTATCTGTGGTCTATGATGAAAAAGCCCAGGAATCCACTGAGTAAAAAATATTTGGCAACTTCATATATGGGTGGTGGATGTCAGAACTGACCTCACCGGTTATTTGCTTAAGTGACAAAATAGATGTTATTGCTACTGGTCAGTTATTAGGATTCCTAATCTTTTAAGATGATTTTTTTCTTCACAACAACCCTAACAGGTAGTCCAATGCAAATAAAGAATTATGGCAAAGGAAATGACATTCCTGCTCACAGACAAGAGTTGGACAATGCAGTTCAAAACGGCCACGTGGCTGCGGATTCCTTAACAGAGTTTTCTCCATTTTCCAGCCCTTTGAAGTTGCTCTGAATGATTTGCTCAGAAGTTTTTATCTCTTCTGCCTGCCTCTGGGGAAGCTGCTGGCAGATTGACTAAGAGAATTGGTGACAAGATCAGATTTAGAAACTCTGAAATGTTTCAGCGCTTCCTCCACACCACCCAAAACCCAGCAAAAGCAAGCAGATGGTCAACAAGTTTCTATTTTTAAAGCAGGGTATTTTTAAACTGAATTTGCTTAAAATATGGAAAGAAGATGTGCATGTCTAACACCGGTGGCTTTAGCAGAAGATGGTTTCTTAGTTGTGATAGTTAAACGAAACTTCCTTATCTAGAGGCAGTAGATCTGATTTAGTGATTGACAGCTTGCAGTCCTTTAGATGTCGTTGGACTACAACTCCCAGCAGCTCTAGCCAGGATAGCTAGTGGTGAGAGATTATGGGTATTGCGGTCTGACAGTATCTGAAGAGATGCTTTTGCCCACTCTTCTTTGGAGAAGTTACTTGGTTCAAGTGCAACTCTCAGAAAACTGCATCTATCCAATACCGGGTGGAGCAAGGAAAAGTTGCTTGTGTGGAACACAGCCCCCGAAATCCTCCAGATAGCTTTGCTTGATTGCTGAGGTCGTGCTCCAAAAAAGTAACTTTTCTGAGAGCCGCTCCATCTTAGATAACGACACCCTTGCCACCCATTGTCCCGATTTCCACTCTACAGGGAAGGGTCTGTTTGGCGGCCGTGGCCGTGAACAGACGGCGCGTTCATCCAGCTGCCCTTTGCAGCCCTCTCTCAGCCACGAGTCGCAGCCGTAAATTTCGTAAGTTTGTTACATCTTGCGAACAGAATGACTTCCTTGTCTCTGATTTCCTGCTGCTCAGCTTTGCCAGATAACCCCGATGTCTAAGACAAAATGTGAAAAATGAAAATCGTGGCTGGGATCTCATGGGGAAGTTAACGTCATCCCAAACAGGCCTACGATCGAGTAGAGTTGACTTGCACCCTGAGCAGCACCCGTGTTCTCTGCGGGGCAGCTAAGTTGCCGGAACCAAGCGGCATCTCCCGTCAGCGACGGTCCCAGTGCACCACAAAGTGGGACCCCCAGTTGCTCACCACTAGCACGGTTTGTGTGTCAGGTCGGCAGCATAGCTCTGGCACTGTAAGGTTATACAACATAACCTCTGGTTCAAGATGTTGGCCCATGTGTTTGTCTGGGCAAGAAGCGAGCACTGGTTCCCTTAAGTTCATCTGTCCCGGTGCCCCGTGGTGGCTTATTGAGCACCAGACTGAGGGCTTATCCAGAAAGGGAGAAAGTCCTTGGAGGTACCCAGACCCCCAGGGTTTGTTTTTGGGTTTTTTTTAAATTTTCCTGGAAATTCATGGTTTTGCATCCAAATTCTTTCTCTCTCCTTCCCCCCTCTCTCTCTGTGTGTTTGGATGACAAGCTGTGAGCAACTGTGGTTGGCATCTATTGCTTAACTCTTAATGGCATCACAAGGAACCATTCTTTGGTCTCAGGTTTTGGCCTGGAAATCCAGGACATCTAGGACCACCTTGAACAGGCAACCCTATTCTCTCCAGCTAGTAAACTGAGCCTGTTGGAAAATCTGCATCCTTAGGATTCATTCAATGAATCTGAGCATCAATATTGTATTTTTTACCACCCATCAAGAGGGGTTGCGTTTGCTTTTGCAATTGTGTTTCTTGGCTCCAAAATAGTTCCTACAGCGGCGGGTGTTGTGTTGTGTGATGAGAGAAAGAGAGAGGGTGAAACTGAGACCATTTTAGAAACAAGAACGAAAGCAAAGCGCAGCCTGACCTCTCTCCTAGACATCTGTGATGGGCTGAATTATGTCAAGGATATTTGACGATATCTGAAGGAAGGATCTTCTTGCTTTCTGCTCCTGTCCAAAGCCATGAGTGCCTGTTCTGGGTCCCTCCCTGGGTGCTCTTCCTCCCCATAGCATGAATGCCCCCCTCATTCTGTCCTGTTGCAATAAGTGGTGCTTCTGAATGCCCTGAGTGAATCTTAGCAAAGTTACTTTTTTAAAAACAACAATTTGCATTATGCCCCAAGCCATTTTCAGGCACACAATCCATGCCAGTTAAGTATTTTTATCAGGAAGTCCAAAAAGTAACTTTGCTAAGCTCTAACTGGGGTTCAGATCCGGATTACCAGACAGTGGCTTAACTCTTTCTGCAAGTTCGGATTGGAGGAGACCCATCAAATCAATAGGATCGATCTATGTGTTGACTCTTTAATCAGCAATAGAGTCTACTACAGTTGAGATTAACCAACTGGATTTTGCAAGTGGCCCAAAACACCCCTGTGAGAAGTGGAAAAGGGGTTCTATGCGCAGGCGTGAGAGGACACCTAGGCCATTTCTGCACTGGCCCCTCCCTAAACTGCAAACCCCAGGATTCCATAGGACGTTGAAAGTGGAATAATCGCACTATAAGAGTGTAGTGCGCAAATGGCCCTAGACATGCTACGGAGCAATGTGCTTTCCTTGTCTTCTAGGGAACTACTCAGTTCTCCAAAACTTACCCGGAGTTCCTCAATTTGAAGCCGCATGGTAGAAGACGCACTTCCCTGAAATTTAGGACAGATCTCTCAAGTCACATAGACCAGCGGGAAGAAGGCCTGGGAACTCAAAACTCAGCTGCCTACAGGCTCAGAAAGACAACTGAGGGGGTCCCAGAGCAAACCAAGCCTGAACTCTCCCTAGAAGCCAAACCAATGAGACTGAGGCTATTGTACTTTGGATGTACCATGACAAGACATGACTCACTGGGAAAAAAATGATAATTCTGGGCAATTTGCAAGGCAGGAGAAAAAAAAGGCAGGCCACAACACAGGTGGGTGGACACCACGTTTGTTGCCTTGAGTTTGCAAGGTTTGAGGAAGGTTGTTGATGGCCAGGACTTGCTGAGCTCTTCCATTCTTAGGGTCACCTTAAGAGGAAGCCAGCCTGACAGCACCAGAGCCACAGCAACATAAGGGTCTGGAATTAAGGCTATAAAGGAAATGGGTCCCAGAGTAAATGAAGCTTGGGGTCTCCCTAGAAGCCAAAATGACTTGGCTCGGGCTGTTGTGCTTTGGACGTATTGTGAGGTGAGGTGGCTCATTGAAAAGAATGGTTATACTCGCTGAAGTGAAAGGCAGCAGGAAAAGAGGAGGTCCACCAAAGGAACCCGGGCTGCTGGTCCTTAGTTTGCAAGACCTGAGCAGAGCTGGTGCTGACAAGATCTCTTGGGGATCTTATTCACAGGGTCACCGTAAGTCGAAGTCAACTGGATGGCAAATCACAATAACAACAACAGCCCCTGCATCTCTCATAGCAGCATCCCAGCAGGCCTGCCAAGGAAGGCATGAGTTCAAATCCCTGCTCAGCCACGAAGCCCTGATTGGACGATGGGTCGCTCTGGTTGGATTCATATTACCACCTTCGCTGTTGAAAGAATGTGCAAAGGGGGAGAGGCACAGAGTTGCTCTCAACCATCCCCAAAGGGACATCTGGGTGTCCCCAAAGGGGAAGGACTTCCAAACCACGCAGTGGGGTACCCGGCTTTTTGAGATCTGTTCAAAACGGCATCCAGACATTGCATTCCGTGAGCACCAGGTAGGAGTGCAGGCAACACCTCCTTCAGCAACAGCCTTAAAAGTACCAGGACACCTGCAGGCTCCTGGCCTGAAATACACAAGGAAGAAAGAGAAAAATAACAGGGATTTTAACTGCCTTCTGTTTGCTCTCTTCAAATATTTGAAGGCTCATCACAGCAACGGCAGAGCAGATCTGTTTTCTGTTGCTCCTAACCGCCAACAAGATCCAAACCAACATGTTCTAGTTAAACGGAAGGAAGTTTCAGGTGAACGTTTCTCTAACAGGGAGAAGGCTATTCAGCAGTGGGACGGCCTGAGATGTTTTAGAAAGGGGTAGGATGCCCCTTGGTAGTGCAAATCAGGCTATCTGAAGGGTGCACGCCTGCCCATGTGTTGAGATCTCCTGGGGAGGGCCTTCTCTCTCTCCCACCACCCTCACAGGGACATCTAGCCTATCAGGGAATCCTAGAGCTGGAGGACAGCCCAAGGCTCATCCTGTCCGACCCCATTCCCCCATGCAGGAATAAAGGGAAGGGTAACATTCAGCCCTCCAGCAGTGGCTAAGCAGGTGGTCCTCCAGATGTCAAGGCCCCCAGTGCTCCACATCACCAGCTTTGCTGCCTAAGGCGGATGGGAGTTGTGGTCCAACAACATCTGGAGGCACTCATGATTCCCAGCTCTGAAGTGCAACATAGTCCATGAGGGTCTTCCTTCATCGAGGGAAATACAAAGGGAGGAAGTGTGGTGTCATGGTGTGAGTGGTGGGAGAGTTGGGTTCAAATCCCTGCCCAGCCCTGGAAATCCACACAGTGGCCTTGGGCAAATTGGACCTGTTCCAAGCCCCAGAAGAAGGCAACCTCCCTTGAAGACATCTTGCCAAGAAAACAAGACCCGGTGTGGGGTTCATGGTTTGACTGTTGGGCTCAGATTCAGGGGGACCAGGGTCTGAATTCCTGCCCAGCCATGGAAATCACTGGGTGAACCTCAACAGGTCACACTCTCTCAGCCTCATAGGAAGGCAGTGGTGGCAAGCCTTCTCTGGAGAAATCTGGCCATGAAAGTCATAGAAGAGGGTTACCAGAGGTTAGAGCCTACTTGAAGCACATAACAACAACAAAAACAACTCCATAAAGATCTTGAGGCCAAGATATCTGAAATTCCACCTCCTCCCACAAATCAGGCTGCCTAAAATCAGAGATCATCAGCAAAGGTCTTGTTCTGAATCCTGCCCGCCGTCCCCATGTGGCTTGGTTGGTGGGCACACAACGCAGGCCCCCTTTGCTAAAGCAGCAGCAGCCCACCGATGGAAGTCCTTCCTGAGGGTCTGGCCCCAGCCTTCAGACGTTCCCGCTGGCAGCGAAGCCAACCAAGAGCCTTGGGCTCTTAAGATTTTAAAAGGAACGGCTTCAAACTGCAGGAAAAGCAATTCCACCTCAGCGTAAGGAAGCATTTCCTGAGGGTAAGAGAAGTTTGACAGTGGGATGCACTGCTGCTTCCGTGGAGTGTGGTGGAGTCTCCTCCTTCTTTGGAGGTTTTGGAAGAGGGGCTGGGCGGCCTCCTGTCCAGGGGAGGGCTCGGATGGTGTCTTCCTGCGCAGCACAAGGGGGCTGGACAAGATGGCCGTGGGGGTCTCTTCCATCCGACTCCAGAATTTTATCATTCTGTGAATTTTGGGCATCTGCGCTTGCTGTTTTTTAAACTGTTTATCAGGTTTAGAAGAACTTTTAAAAAAAAGCCTGAAGTGTTTAAACCATTTTATTTTTAGTTATTGCCTTAAGGTTTTTAAAGTGCTTTTATCCATTGTGTATCACCCGATGTCTAAAGAGGCAAAAAAATAAATGCCTTAAACCAATAAACAAACAGAGGAGGAGAAAATACAGTCAGAACTGCTCCGGATGAGTTTCGCTGCGTGAGTGATGAGCAGAGCACTCAAGGCAGCATCTGAGGGAGCATTGTGGCCTTTCATGGGTGCCAGCCCCGCCTTGGAGAAACATGGTAAAATGCTTTGCGCACTGACGCGACCCACACCCCTCTCCGACGCTTCCGTTGCCAGGAAGGGAGGGGACATGAGTAACACAATGAGCGATGAATTAGCAAATTCCCTTTAAATTTTGGTTTCATCGTTACGTGGATGTCTTTGTCACCTTTCCTCTTAAGCTTGGAAAAGTTACCTTGCGTATTTGCCACCTGTCTCAGTTTCAGAGGGACAATCCTCCTGTGTGATCCTCTGCCTCATCTCACTTTTCAGCTTGTTTTAAAATGTCCTAGGCCATTTCCACACTAGCCTGTTATAGTGCTATTATTCAACTTTCAACGTCCTATGGAATCCTGGAGTTTGCAGTTTAGGGAGGGACCTCAAAGGCCATCCTCAAAGTATTCCGTAGGATGTTGAAAGTGGAATAATAGCACTATAACAGTCAAGCGCAGAAATGTCCCTGGTTTCTCTCTCCCCTTCCCCCTTTGTCCTCAGCTTACTTCATTCGCTGCAAACTGAGTTCAAAGTGCAAAAATAGTTTGCATTCAGTTAACTCTACAGGGGGGAGAGGAGAAGAAAGGGCAAAGCTTTGCCCTTCCCACCTAGTCCAATCAGCTGCAAACCTCTGTGGCTCCTCTTAGCCTGTTTGTTTTTCCTCATTTTGCCACCTTGACCTTCCTTTGATGTTGCTTGGCCATAAATGTCCTTGTTTTCAGCTCTGAAGGACTGGGGGGTATGCTCTTGGGCCTTGTTATTGCTCTTGTTGCATGCTTTCAAGTCATTTCTGATTTACTGAGAGTCTAAAGTGAACCTATCATGGGGTTTTCTGGGGCTGAGAGTGTGTGACATGCCCAGCATCACCCAGTGAGTGCTTGTGGCCGAGTGGGGAACCATTCCTCAACCTCAACCAGCAGGGCCACTGCCCTATCTTACAAGGTTGTTGTAGAGTTATGTGAAGTGGTTCTGGCACTTACTATGAAATAAATGCTAAATATTTGTCACACACATCTTTGTAATCTTGGTTCACTCCAGACTTCTTTGACTCTAAGAACTGGCACATCACCGAGGCTTTTGCCAATATTTTATAGCTGGCCCTGACTCTAAACCTAAAAGACAAAGGAATTCTCAGACAAGCAAAGTGTTTTTTCTGTGTGTGTGTCTAATGGAGCTATTGAAAGTTCAGCAGGAGAACCAGAAGAAAAAGCTGATGATGGGACATGGAGATCTTTGTTGGTGTATAGGTGCAACCAATTAAATCTCTTGTGATCTGGCTGACCAGCATCTTGGACAGAGTTTTGAAATGTTGTCTTGGGAAAGTTACTTTGTCCTTGGTTTGTTTCCCCAGGTGTCTACTCTGAAGCAAGAGACATGGACCAGAAGTGGGACCATTGAAGGCCAAGGTCTCCATAGCTGAGAGACGTGGGAATACAGCCGTTGTGAGGAGGCCATCTTCTATGATGTTCCCTTGACCTTCTTCCGCCTCTGTACCTTCATCTCATTTGCTCCAAGCCTCTTCCCCACATCTCGTGGGGCAAATGTTCCTTGTTTTTTCCTTAGTGACTCTTTGTAGGACGAGCAAACACATTTATGAGCTGTTTGCCCAAGCGTGTTTGGGACACCATAAAATGGCAACAGATGAGCGGGATAGGTAGTCCACTTTGGCACCTATTGGAAGGCAGGGGGGTTGTTTGCCGAGGGTGAGGTGTTTCTAGAAACAGAAGTGGAACCTCATAAACACCATGGGGACGCACCCATTGCCCTCTGGTGCTACTGAGGGCCATAAACCCAAGCTATGGGGCAACCGCACGCACACAACCGGGGAGGTGTTGCTGGATACAAGAAGTGTTGTTGCCCATAAAAGTTTTGAGAAGAGAGGAGAGAGAAGCATGTTGCAGATGGCTCATCCCTGGCTGATGCGGAGCTGCAACATGGGTCTGATAGTTCGCAAAAGCTGGAACCTGCATGCACGGTGGGCATCTTCCAGCGAATAGCAGCCGGTGGGGGTGGCACGATTGAGGAAGACGTGGTCCTCCAGATGTTGTGGGACTGCAGCCTCCATCTGCCCCGGAGAGCCAGCATAGGCAATGCAGAGGGATGATGGGAACTAGGGTTGCGTATAGGGTTTTCCAATTTTCAATTTTCAAGGGTTGCGTATAGGGTTTTCCAGACTGAAAACCAGAGAGTGTCCCTATACCTTTCATAATGGTACGGAAGAAGGAATTGCAGCAGGGCGGTGATTGTACAGCCAGTAACACATGCTGAAGTTCCCTCTTCTACAGAGTTATTTGAGGGACTGTTTTCAATCTTGCGGGTTTGTTAATTGGTTAAGAAATTGTTTAAATACCTTAAAAAGTATAACTATAAAAGAAAAAAAACAGATGCAGTAAGAAAAAGTGAAAAAAGGCAATAGACATAAAATATAAAGGGAAATATATAAAAATGGAAAAGTTACTTCCAACTTTCTTCTTGCTGGTTGTAGACATAAAAGTTTATACATTTTACCAATCACATGTTCATCATCTATACACAGCTGCGACCCATTCCACACTAGACTGTTATAGCACGATTATTCAACTTTCAACATCCTATGGAATCCTGGAGTTTGCAGTTTTGGGAGGGGCCGGCCGGCCTCTCCCAAAACTGCAAACCCCAGGATTCCATAGGATGTTGCAAGTGGAATAATAGCGCTATAACAGTCTAGTGTGGAAATGGCCCACATTTCAAACTCAGATTTACATTTTTTTAAAACCATGATTCTTTTTATCCATCCTAAACTTTTCATCTAATTGTTTATATGTCGCTCATTGTTCTATTGTCTTAACTTTATATTCTCCTTGGCAATTCTCTAGTAAATTTTGATACCTTCACCGTTTTTCTTTAGCCATTGTTGCTTTTCTAGAAAAGGCCTCATATGCTTTGGGCACGACTTTGGTATAGACTTATTCCATATTCTCAATAAGGCACGTCTTACAAAATTATTGTTAAAATCCACATTCACTTTAACTTTATCATGTCATAAATAGCCATGTCATCCAAAACTCAGGTTGTGCTCTTCTAATAACCTTTTGTAACCAGAACACTCCATTGTTTCAACCATACCAAATGACATGCAGCAAAATACATCAAATCCAATAAACCCAAACCTCCTCTTTGTTTTGCATCTTGTAAAACTCTATAAATTCTTGTTTTTTCACCTTGCTGCTTAAACTTGGACAGATCCTTCTGCCATTGCTTGAGGGCCATACCATGAGTCAAAACCACTATTATCTGGAGTAAAAACAACATTCCAGGCAAAACATTTACTTTATCACTGAAATTCTCTCCAACAATGCAAGTTTAGTTTCTCCCAGCTTTTCAAGACCTTCTTAATTTCGTTCCATGTCTAAATATAGTTATTCTGAAACAGGATACGATTTTTATTTCAGTTTTCAGCCTTGGTTTGGGTGTTCGACTAAGACTCTGGGAGTTCAAGGTCCATCTCCCCACCCAGCCGTGGAAACCCCACTGGGTAACTTTGGGCAATGTTCACTCTCTCCCAAATCTCCTCTGACCAAATCTTGACCAGAAAACCCCTGGAGAGGGTAGACATAAGTCAGGGTTGACATGAAGACATCAGTGATCGGGTTCGGTGCAATGTTTTTTGAGTGCCGGACAAAGACTTTGGAGGACCAGGGTTACCAAATCGCCACTCAGTTGCTGAAACCCAACAGGTGACCTTGGGCAAATGCCACTGTTTCAGCCTCCCGGGAAAGCAAGGGGAAGCCCTTTGAGGAAATTGTGCCAAGAAAACACTATTTTTAGAGCTAAAATGATATAGTGGTCAGAGTATAGGACAAGGGCTCTGGGAGACTGAGTTCAAATCTCCACTTGGCAAAGGGGGAAAGTGGAAGGAGGAGAAAGAAACCGGGCCATTTTAAAAGCAGGTGGAGAAGGTGGGACAAGAGAGAACTGATCAAACTGGGATTAATTCATAACCGGGACCCTTGGAGAATATGCTCGTTGGACTTCTGCATGACTTCAGCTTTGTCCTGGAGTCCTTCTGGTTCCTTCTGGCTCTGAAATGCCCCAGCCATAGCAAGGAAGGCTGGCCTGCTGCATATCAAGCAGTTTCACAGACGGTGGAATTCCCTGCAGCACCAATGGCCCCGATGCTCCCCCTGCTGCGATGCCCTCTCCTCCACACAGCTATTAGAGCTACGACGGGCGGGCGCCCTCTCTTCTCCCCGTGAGACCCATCTATTCTGAAATCAGGGAGGAAAACTGCATCAAGGTTCGCTCAGCATCGTCCTCGGGTGAGAGGCTCAAGTTAAAAAGGCCAAGGGGAAGAGGGAGAGGGTTAACCATTAACCCACCCCTGGCCGTATCCGGGGAAGAGGGGGGGAATGGGCACTTCCCTGAGGCTGCCGGTGTGACAAAACGGGAGCAACTTCCTTTTTCCTCCTCATAGTTCTCCGCTGAGGAACAGAGCGCCTTTGCAGCCTCTGAACAGCAAGTTCTCAGAACAAAGGTGGCTCCTTGCTTTTAATGCTTCCTCTAAGGCCGTTTCCACACTAGACTGTTATAGTGCTATTATTCCACTTTCAACCTCCTATGGAATCCTGGGGTTTGCAGTTTAGGGAGGGACCTCAAAGGCTTCTGGACCACCTGAGGAACATCCTCAAAGGCCCCTCAACTGCAAGCCCCAGGATTCCATGGGATGCAGTATTAGGACTTTATCACATGGAGTAATTAGATCACAATTGCAGCAGAATAATAGGGTCTCTGGATGTGACTTATAACATGATGTCCTTTCTCTTCTGTTGTTCTCTCAGTGGGAGATTGTTTGAAAAGTTTTTCTTTAATAACACCCCCCCCCCCAAAAAAAATCTGTTAATGACTTCTGTCTCCCATTGGGAGAACAACAGAAGAGGAACCACACTCCCGTGATAAGTCATTTCTCTGGATTTCCCTGCCTTGTATGGTAAAGCCCTTAAAGCTGCCGAAACATTTTCTTTTCTTTTGCTGCCTGCCCTTCCGCTTCCTTCCTCCTCTTTATGCTGCAAGAGACTAACACGGCCCTTTCTCTGTGTGTTGTTCCGCCAGTGCTGAGACATGCGGAAAGGGGAACTGCATGCCGAGGGAACTTAATGGAGTTGCTGAAATTGCATATCTGACATCATCCCGGAATCCTGGTAGCTGCAGCAATTCAGTTCCTGGATGCTTAGCGCTCAGACTCTGGGGCCACCTGAGGTGAAAGGAAAACCTGTTCCTGGACGTCACACCAAGTCTGGGCTGACCGCTCGTGTCTTGAAACGGGGCAAAAAAAGAGAGGGGTCATTGAAACCCCTTTCCCCTACTCTGGACTCAACACACACCCAGAGTGTCCAGATGCAAAGAACAACCCTCCATTGAATTGGACAGATGGGTAGAAATGGATAGTTCAAGACATAATCTCTTTTTTTGCAAACTTCAGGACCATGAACCGAACCTGATCAAATCTACACATGCATACACAGACACGCACAGGCACGGATAGGCACACTTCAGTTAATACAGCCTCTGAGAGTGAAGTTTCCTTTTACAAAGACTTTTAATAGCGTCCAGCCTCCCTTTCCTCCTTGTCCTCTGTCTAGCTGGATGTTTTTAGCAGGATCAGCATTGTCAGGACGAAGGCTGAAGGAACTCAGGCTTCGGTTGTTGTCAGTTTGCAACATTGTGTCTGCAACAAACAACACAATTAACAAACCTTGGTCTGGGAAAGACTAGACTTCTGCTGCAGCTGATCCAACTGTAGCTGAGTGTGCCTGCTGACAACAGGCACGTTAAACAACCGCTGCCTCCAGGATCCCTTGCTAATCATGTGCGCAAAGAGATCCCATAGCATCTTTGAGACTAAAGGAGAGAAAGAAGTTTGTAGTATAAGCTTACATAACCTGTTGACTTCTAGCGACCCCATGAATTTCCTAGGGCTTTTTTTAGGCAAGGAAAGCCAAGAAGGCAGCCTTTCAGATGTTGTTGGGCTGCAGTTCCCATCATCCCCTAAGAAAACACAACTAATAATGAAGGATGCTGGGAGCTGCTGTCCCACAACATCTTTGGAAAGGCTGCAGGATTCTTACCCCAAGTCTAAATAAAAAGCACAGAACTGTAAGAAGAGAGACCTACGAATGGGGTTGCCAACTAAACAGGGGGGAAAAAAGGCATGTGCCCTGCCTCTGTTTTCGAGACCAGCTGAATCTCTCGAAATCAAGGAATGCTTTTCAGCTCTCGGAGGGGGAGAACAATTTCACCTGTGAGCCGCTGCAGATTGTTCTGCTGTTAAAGACATGGCTGCAGGAGCCGGTTGAAGAGTTGGCAACACCCTCACGGCTGCATCGCTCATGTTGGAGGAGGAAGAAGAAATTTGGTGCAGGGAGGGGAGGAACTATAGCTATTGTCATTGTTTGCATTTTGTTTCCTAAGTAACTTTGGCTCTTTTGTTCCAGATTAGCATGGGGCTCGAATGCCAGAGAGAATGAATAAACCGAATATTGCAGTGATAATGGATTTTAAAAGCACATGATACTGCAGAGGAGGAGGAGGAGGGCGGTACGCGTGACCTCCTCGGGCCTGAGGTTTGGCAGCCTCTGTTTGTGTCTCTCATTTTTCCATTTTCTGTAAATCAGCTGACTTGGACAGAACCAATCATCAGACACAGGGGGAAAAAGATGTGCAGAGCACGGGTAGGAAGCTGATGTTCTTTCCCAAACGCTTCTGAGTCTGAAACACAGGCAGAAATTCAACAGGTTAAGCATCCTCCCTGGCTGGGGAATCTGAGAGATAGACTCCAAAATGTTCATTTTCCCAAGTTTTGGCCAAGTTGCCAGTCAACCACATTCCAAATAACTCAAAAAGGTATTGAATTGGATTCACGAGGTAGCAACTCCTTCTCTGGGGTTGCCAGCTATTCCCCGCTGGCTCTGCTCCTGTGCTCTTAACATTGCCTCTGACTGACAGCCAAAGGGGGTTCGGCTGTTCAGTAACATCTAGGTGTTTAAATAAGCTCCATGTGCGTTCAGGCAGAGGAGCAGGACCAGTTATAAAAAGCTGGCAATACCTGCCCAACTTCTGGATGTCACAGAGAATTTTAAAAAGTTTTGGCAGAGAGCTGAGACTGGATACGGTATATTGATATTTGACATTTATATTGCACTTGCTCTAAGTGTGAAAAGTACCTCATATAATTCTTTAAAAGGGGAAGGAGGTATTGCCATCACCTCATCCCTTTGCCAAATCAGGAAAAAAAAACCAGGAGAGAGATTGTTCTTCAGGGCAACATCCGATCCAGATTAGCTGTGAAAATCAGGCAGGATCTGGTACCTTTTAGGGTATTTAGGTTCTAGTTAACTCATTGCTGTGATTGCTTTTGCTGTGTGTCTTCAAGTCATTTCCAACTTACGGTGACCGTAGGGCAAAGCCATCGTGGTTTTTCTTCGCGCAAACGATTTGTTCAGAGGCCTTTGCTTTACTCCGAGGCTGAGAGAGTGTGACTTTCCCAAGGTCACCCGATGGGTTTCCGGGACGGAGCAGGGATTCGAACCCTGGCCTCCAGAGTTGTAGTGCTCAAACCGTCACTCAACGCGATCTGGCTGCTTCACTCGTTACTGAGCGGGTAATCCCAGGACTAATTACTGTGTTTCGTCTTGCCATGAGGTGGGTATTTGCTAAGCCATGGTGAGTCATTACCCAAGCACGCTATTCTTACTGAATTTGGGCCTCTTAATGCTGGTTCCTTTGTTCCCCAACGATTCCCTCCTCACCCCCTTCAGGGCACACCTTTGGCTGACAAATGAATTGCCCGCTCTCTCATCTTATTCTGTTCTGGTGAATTATTTAGATGCTGTTTCCTGGAATCTTCCTTTTCCTTCAGGCCTTAATTGCTCTGGGAGTGCCCAATTTTTTTTAAAAAAAAACAACCCTTAACACATCATCATTTCTCCAGTAGTGGCCAAAGTCCTTCTTTCTCGCGTAACCAAAACTGAAAATAGCATTTATGGGGCCAGCCATGTCATGCAGCAATAATAATCAAAATGCCTGAGTCTAGAACAGGAACAAATGGGCTATGTGTCAGAGGGATGAATCCAGCAGACAGGATATGAATTCTTAGTTTCAAAAGCCTCAATTCAGGGAGCGGTGTTGATTTAATTGTCCGACTGAGCACACCTAGAACAACCACACAGAAGAGGGAAAGTCAGGAGGGGCAGTTTTGTAGCATTGCCTCAAAATTTGGGAAACTTGGGTATGTGTGCGGTTTTGTTTTTTTTTACTACAAGACCCAGATTCCTGTAGTCTGGGTCTTATAGTCAAAAAGGCACTTTTCTGAGCTCTGTGGCAAATGGGCTAGGTAGTTTTACAGAAATCACAGCTATTTTACAGAGATAAAAACCGGAGAGAACCCAATAGAATCCAGCCGATAGGAAGTGGGGAGAGGTCCCCAAGTGCTTGATAGGAGGCTGCTTTGTTGTAGGAAAAAGTTTTGGGTGATTTGAAATCCGACTGGAGCTGAGAATGTCATTCCACTTGCTCATTTCATCTGTTTCGAACACCAAAAAAGCATTAAATAAATACCTAGTATTCTTATTTATTTGCACAAGTTCTATGCCCTCTTCTCCAAAGCTGGTTACGGTACAGGATCAATTTCCATTTTTCTCTTTCATCTTTTCAGGGCACCAATGTATGTTCCTTCACATATTTGTGGGTTTTTTTAAACTCCCAGGGTAGGATTTCCTTAAAGAAATGTGCCTCAGCAATCAGTCTTACAAAATTAAGTCCATATTTACCTTCAAAAGCAAAATTGTGAATAAATGTATTTATTTATGCACAACAGAATATTTAAAACAATAGATCTAAACAAATGCAACAGATAATGAAGGTTATTTAAAAGCATTCTAAAATAGTATTTTTGGAACTTGTACAGATTGAAGCAAAAGGTGGCACCAAGTAGATAGAGAGAGAAATCGGCACATGGTTACTTTTTGATGGTCTGCTCTTTTAACCCTGTTGAATTACAACCGGAAACCAAAAGTTGGCCTTCCATAATCATGGACTCCGCATCCACAGATTCAACCAACCATGGCTTGAAAATATTCCGGAAAAAAAAAACCAAAAAGCAGACTTTGATTTTGTCATTTTATATAAGGGGCACTATTTTAGTACACCACTGCATATAACGGGACTTGGGCACCCACAAATTTTGGAATCTACTGAGGTTCTTGCAGTGAAACCCTAGCAGATACCAAGGGCCCACTGTATACCCAGTGAGTCGTTCAAAGGGCAGATCACACATCAAATACTGTATTTGCTACTGTGCAAGACTCACTTTTTTTCCTGAAAAATACTGTTTGGAAATGGGGTGCATCTTATATGCTGGTGTGTCTTATACTCCAGCAAATAGTATTTGCCAGTGTATAAATGGGGTGCGTCTTATACACGGGTGCGTCTTATATGCCAGCAAATACGGGTACAGTCAGCCCTCCACATTTGCAGGTTCGCTTTTGCAGATTTGATTATTCATAGATTATTTGCTGTCACCTCTGCTGCCTCCCATGCCATTTTTAATAGAGACTGCAGGCCTGGTGAGACTGAGAAACTGCAAATGAGGCTTGTAAGTCCCTATTAAAAATGGGGGCGGGCAGCAGTTGAGGTGGCCGGAAGCCCCACCAGCCCCCCAATTCTGCCTTGTGAAGGAACCCTTGTGCCTCAAAAGAATCCATGATGGGTCGAATATTGTTACCATACTTTTTTTGCTTGTTAAATACGGTCTGAGAGGGCCTGGAGTTATCCACGGTTTTTCCACTTTCCCGGGGGTCCTGTGCCCCTAACCCTAGTGAACGGGGAGGGATGACTGTGTATGAACGCCAGTTGTAACCGAAAAGGTCGAAAGAGCAGGCACTCGAAAAACGGACTCCCAAGAAGCGAGGGACACCTTTATTGAATGAATGGGACTTGATTTATTCATGAACAAATGCCGCAGGTGGATGTCCTGTTGGCCGACCATTTGAAAATGCCAAAGCCTTCCGCCCTTGCTCCCCGGCCTTGATCCCCGGGGATGGCACGGAAGCCAAGAAGGTCTCCCGTCTTGCTCAGGGTCGCTCGTCGGGTCCGCCGAGCCTCCTGTGAAACCTTCCCGCGGTTGCCCGGAGGATCCGAGCTCCTTCCGGCTGCCCGGAGAGCGCTTGCCTCGCGCCGCGGGTCTCGCGCCACGGGGACCGGAGAGGCAGCTGGCGTGGGTAAGGCGATCCCTTTGCTGGGAGCCGCCTCAATGGCAGGTATTGCCTTACCTACGCCTACTCCCTTTGTGTGCTGCTTACTCGCTCCTCACTAATGGCCCCGGAGTATTTTATGACCTTTTGAAGAATGGCTAGAGAGCCGGCACGCCTCTCTCTCGACAGGGAGGGAGGAATCCGGATGCATTTGTGATTCACGAAAGGCCGGGTCACTTTCTGTTAAATTCTAGTTGTGCTGGGGAACATGATCTCAGCCTCTAGAGACTACTCTTTTTAAAAAATATGGTGACATTACCGGCTTCCAGTGCTTTAAAAACAGCAAGTTTCTAGACCTCATGGAGTGATAAGCAAAGTCCTAGAAAACTGTTTAACTATTCATTACAATACTTTTGTTCTAACCTCGGCTTTTGTGTTTTCAAGGCCACACTTTGTAGACCTCATAGACTGATGAAAAAAAGACCTACAACACTATTTAACTGTTTATTTGTTACAATGCCGTACTTTTCAACTGTCCGAATTTGAACGGATAGTCCGAATTATTCCTCTGCGCTCCCACTTTCTGTGCTGCTTTCAAAATATCCTGGTTTTTCTCTCCTGCTCCTACTTTCTCCCTTTGTCCTCAGATTACTGCTGTTTCTGCAAACTGAATTAAAAGTATAAAAGTTGTTTGCATTCAGTTAACTCAGCTAGAGGGAGAGGAGAGGAGAGAGTTGAATTTTGCCCTTCCCAGAAGACTTGGGAAAACCAAACTGCTGCAGTCTCTCTTTACTTGTCTGATTTTCCTTATTCATAACTTTTGTCATCTTGACTACATTCTGACGTTGCTTGGCCACCTGTGTCCCAGGCCATTTCTGCACTAGGCTGCTACAGTGCTATTATTCCACTTTCAACACCCTGTGGAATTCTGGGGTTTGTAGTTTCCCGAGGAATCCAAAGAGCTCTCTGGCTGAGAATTCTAAGTATTCCTACCTAAACTGCAAACCCAGGATTCCATAGGATGCTGAAAGTGGAATAATAGCAGTGTAACAGTGTAGTATGGAAATGGACCTCATTTTCTTCCATAAATTATTGGGCCGTGGGATATGCAGCACTTCTGTCTTGAACTTGGTTTTTGTGTTTTCAAAACAGCAGGTTTCTAGACCTCAGGGACTGATGAGCAAAGTTTTGGATGCTATTTAACCGTGTATTAATTAAAACATTTCCATCCTTACCGATCTCCAAAGATCACAAGACAAGGCACGCTTAACAAAAATTCTTCAAAATCATTTTAAAACGGATGGAACCAATTCCATATAATCAAAGGGAAACCTGCAATTCAGTATTATTTGGCTCAAGTGTTTCTTTCTACTCTGCATCATATGATCCCTGGCCAGTAAAATCAGTTTAAGCAATTGAAACATTTAAAAGCAATTGTAAAAATGTAAACATTCTAAAAATATATTAAGCAAATTTAAAAAATAAAAGTTAAAACCTTTTGAAATTATGTGCATTTTTAAAAAAACGTATAGACTGAAACCATGCAATCCGAAACCAGTAGTTCAGGATGCGTGGTAATTCAGCAATCATTATTTTAAAAATAAAATTAGCTTTGCGAATTTCTGTACTTCGGAGGTCAGTATGCATGGACTTTGTCGATTGCACAGCTGTGTCTAATTGAGCGAGGAGGAGCCCACCCTGGCCCTGTGGCTTCGAGTTCTCTCAACACCAGGGGACTATTTTGTTAGACTTAATGGCTCTTCAGCGACGGTGCTACACAGAGTTCTTGGCAGGGTGGGATTGCCTGTGAGGTTGGGGCACCACCTCGTGGCTGGTTTTGGAAGTGAAGCCTCTGAAATTTTCTCCCACTCTTTATTCTTTTTAAAAATATTTTGTACTTATTTTGTTCGGTCCAGTCATTAGAATGGAGACTGCAGTCAAGAAATTGGAAGACAACTAGGACTTGGAAGAGTGGCTATGGATGAACTAGACGAGATCTTGAAGAGTCAAGATATATCACTGAATACTAAAGTTAGCGTCGTCCATCGTATTTCCAGTTTCTCTGGATGGTGAAGAAACCTGAGAGGAAGAAAATAGACCCTTTTGAAATATGGTGCTGGAGAAGAGTTCTAGAGATACCCTGGACTGCTAAAAAGACCCTTGAATGGATCCTGGAGCAAAGCAAGCCTGAACTGTCCCAAGAAGCCAAGATGACTCGACTGAGGCTGTCGTACTTTGGACATATCATGAGAAGATGCGGCTCACTAAAAAAGACAGCAATGCTTGGGAAGGTAGAAGGCGGAAGGAAAAGGGGAAGACCACATTGGAGACTCAATCAAGGAAGCCACATACCTGAATCTGGAAGACCTGAGAAGGATGGTTGAAGACAGAATGACGCGGGAATCTCTCACCCAGAGGGTTGACAATAGTTAAAATTGACTTGAAGGCAGTTAACAACGATGATGATGTTCTGAAACACATTCTTTGAGTGTTGTGAAACTGGGGCTGTTTCTGCACTAGACTGTTACAGTGCTATTATTCCACTTTCAACATCCTATGGAATCCTGGGGTTTGCAGTTTAGGGAGGGGCCTCTAAGAACACAGAGTTCTTGGTATGGTGGGTTTGCCATAGTGGAATAATAGCACTTTCACAGTCTAGCGCAGAAATGGCCTGGATATTTTCAATCTACAGGGATGCCATGCAATTCTTTTGACGTGTGGGGCAGGCCCTCTTCCTCATTAAAAAGCACTTGATTCTTGAAAAGCATCAACAGAATACTGAGGGGAAAGGCCATAGAATCCTAGAATCCCAGAGTTGGAAGAGACCTCAAGAGTCATCCAGTCCAACCCCATTCTGCCATGCAAGAATATGCAATCCAAGCACTCCCTTTGACAGATTCTGGCCATGCAGCCTCTTCTTTAAAACCACCTAAAATAGAGGAGACTCCACCACACTTCAAGGCAGTGTCAGACTGCTCTTACCATCAAAGATAATCCCATTACCATTAAAGTTAATCCCCTGAGCAGGAAATGAGCCATGGGAACAAGCGATTTCAAGATTTCGCTGGCACTGTTGCAAAAGGAACCTGTTTCGCTGGTTTAATGCTTGGACTAAAAGCAAGAAAAGATTCACGGTGGAAGACCTAGGTCACAACACCTGGATCCCTGGGAACAGTTGTGTGCCTGGGCTTGAAGTACGGCATGTTTCTGCACTCCACAATCTCTCCCCTCTCTTGCATTTTTATTTCACAATGGAAAACCAGAATGATTGCCGAGCTCCTGTTGCCAAGGCCAGGTTATCAGTGCTTCTGTCAATGCCATTGCTCCAGGCTGTTCATAGGCGAGGGAGAGTCTGGTGTGGAATACAGCTTTCCACCACATTTGGAGTCCCCCCCATTAAAAAATAATTTTTGCAGTTTTGCAATTTTTGCTCTGAAATGTTCCAAAATATCCACTAGAAGGCATGGGTTGCATCCATGTTTTGCATTCCCCATGGATCCATTCAACTGCAAGAGAGGTCCCTTTTTGCAACCCCAAACATGATGAAAATGTTCCCATAACCCCTTTTTTCTTCATGAGACCAGGAGTGGTAGAGGGGTGCAGCCCCCCAAGGTCTCCTTAGTCTTCGGCAGTTGCCCACCCCTGCAGTAGTTCAGAGGACAATGTTGGCAAACCATCTTTGAGCGTTCCTTGCCTAAGAAAACCCTATGAAATTCATGAGGTTTTCCCTTTCTACAAATACCTGCCCAGTTCCAATTATCTTCCTTGTCCTCTGTCTAGCTGGAAGATTTTTAGCAGCACAGAACCGAGAAGAAGCTGAAGGGGGGCTGGGGAAAGATAGACTGTTACTGTCAGATTGCAGCCATCCGGGTCCTCTTTTCTCCCTCTTTTTGAAGATGGGGACAATATTTGCCCTTCTCTAGTTTGCTGGGATTTCCCTTGTTCTCCAAGAATTCTCAAAGGTTATTGCCAATGGTTCTGTGATTACTTCTGCCAGTTCTTTAAATGCCCTTGCATATAGTTCATCTGGCCCTGAAGACCTGAATTCCCTTAGAGCAGCCAGGTCTCCCTTCACTACCTCTTTACCTGTGCTGTGCTGGATTTCCCCTACGGCATCATCTGATCCATTTTTCCCCGGTTGAGCACTGTTTTCCTTTGGGGAGAAGACTGAAACAAAGAAAGTTTTGAGCAGTTGTTCCTTTTCTCCATCTCCTGTTAGCATTTCACCATCTTCTCCACACAGTGGCCCCACTGTTTCCTTGTTCTTCTTTTTGCTATGGGAATAACTAAGAAAATCCCCTTTTTATTATTTTTAACCTCCCTAGCAAGTATGAGCTTGTTCTGCACTTTAGTTTCTCTGACTTTCTTCCTACATGTGCTGGCTATTTGCCTGGATTCCTCTTCGGTGATATCCCCCTTTTTCCATTTCTTGTACATGACCCTTTTAAATCTTAGCTCCACTGAAAGTTCTTCAGACATCCAGTCTGGTTTCTTTAGATATTCCCATTTTTTCCTCATTATTGGACTTGTTTGAAATTGTGCCTTCAATATCTCACTTTTAAGAAACTCCCATCCATCATGAACTCCCTTCTCTTTTAGTATTTCCGACCATGGCATCACACCTCATATCCCCCTAAGTTTATTGAAATCAATCAGCTTTCTTAAAGTCTAGATTGCAAGTCTGACTATGCTTGGCTTCCTTTTTCTGCTATATAACAAACTCCAGGAAAACATGGTCACTTCCACTTAAGGATTCTGCCACCTCTACCCCATTAACCAGGTCATCATTGTTGGTTAGGATCAAATCTAAAATAGCTGATTCCCTTGTTCCATCTTCCCTCTTCTGGGCAATGAAATTATCTGCAAAGCAAATGAGGAATTTGTTGGACCTGCTGTCCTAGACTTCCAACAAATATCAGGACAGTTGAAATCTCCCATTGCTGCTACATCTTTCCTTTTGGAATGTTTGGTCATCTGTTCCAGGAAGGCATCATCCGAGTCCTCAGTCTGCCTTGGGGTCTGTAGTAGACCCCCGCAATGAAATCACTATTGATTCTCTCTCCCTTAATTTGTACCCAGGTGCTCTCAACCTGATTTCCAGGATTCAAGTCATGAATCTCTTCACAGGTGTAAATGTCCTTAATATATAGCTCTCCTCTTCTTTTCCTTTTGGTCTATTTCTCAGAAGTGGGTTATACCGCTCTATTACTGCATTCCAGTCTTGAGATTCATCCTTCCAGGTTTCAGTGATGCCTATTATATCACGTTTGCTCTACTGTGTTAAGAGTTCAGGTTCATCTTGTTTATCCCCAGCGCTCTGTGCATTAGTGTAGAGACATCAAGACCATGGGTCATTCCCCCAGCTGCTTATTTAAGCTGCTGTTGGGTTCTTGTACTGTTTGTCCAGTTCTTTCTATAATATTCAGGCTATTATTTACAACATTTGATGAACTCTGCCTGCAAGAATATTGTCTCCCTCTCCCACCTAGCTCAGTTTAAAGCCCTCCTGATCTGATTTGTGAGACTCTGCCGTCAGAGGCAAAGCAAGATTCAGCTGCCCGTCTGATCAGCTTCTGTATGAAGAATGTGGAAGACAAAAGGGCATCATCTTGTCCTCAGGCAGCAAACTTTATTGAGTCATCATTATGTCCACTGATATCTTTAGAGCTCCATATGACCACACACATCCCTTTTGCATTAGACCCCACTCTGTGTTCAGCTCCTTTGAACGAGGGTGGGCAACTGCCGGGAGATCTTGGAAGGCCACACACCCCTCCCCAGCAAAAATTGGGGGCGTTTGGGGGCGAAGAATTTTTAGGCCCTCTGGGGGGTGAGGTTGCTGGTAAAATAAGGGAGAGGGCTCCTGTGTGGGAATTTCAGCAGGTCTGGCTTGTGTGACCAGCAACCCCTGTCTTCATTCCCTCATCTACACAACCACGGGAGGGACGCTCCCTGGGTTCACCGGGCAGCCCTGCCCGAGGGCCCCAAAAATGACCCCGGAGGGCCGCATGAGACCCACATAAGCTGCGCCTTTCCCGGCCCTGCCGTAAAGTATGAGGAAGGTGAACACAGAGAAAGTGAGAAACTTTTTGTTCGGTTGCTGAGTGGTGCCTCTTGACTCTCCGGTTTGATTTGGCTCAGGCCGTTCGCTCCGACGCCAACTCTTGAGTGGCAGTGACGGGAGCGGGTGAAGCGGGCAGGAAGGTGGGCACGGGGGGGGAGTGGTAAAATACCCTCCTTCTGCACCCGGGTCTCGGAATATGGATTTCAACGGCTCTTTGAGCAAACAAACTCGAGCAAGTCTTATGGGAAAAGCCTTTCTGCCTCAGTGACCAAGAGGATTGCCCTGAAAAGTGATCCTTTTTTTTCCCCTCCTCTAATCCTTCCCACAAAAGGCTGCAGGAAGTGTAGAAAAGGGAGCAGCCCGAAGCGCTGATACGCCGGAGAGAGAGCCTTCCTTGCCGAACCGCACAGGTAGCCGTGGCGGCGCAGACGCTCATCCTCAGGGGCCGGCATGGCACAGGGGCGAGCCTGGAGACTGGCCCTCCTGCTCTCCGCTCTCGGAGTCGTTTTCTGCTCAGCAGAGGAGAACGGTGAGAGGGGGCTCCAGGGCCGGCAAGAGTCGGGGGGCGGTCACGGGAAGGGTTCCACCGGAGAGGGAGGTGGCGGCGGCCGGGCCCTGTGTTCAGGCGGCCCCAAATCTACCCTGGGTTTTAGCCTGAACATTAAAAACTCTTTCCAAGGTGCTGCGCCTTCTCCCAGCAAAATTAGATGCAGCACCTTGGACAGCTCCTTTAAAGTTCAGACTAAAGCCTGGAGCAGATACCCCAGCCCACCGACATTGCGATCAGCCGCTCTCACCGCCTGCGACAGCCCCTTGTAGCCCCACGGGTGGGGGTTGTAGCCTTTCGATGGAGAAGAGGTTTGGGCAATGATGCTTTTTTTGCAGCCAAAAATAGGACATTTGGGGCAGGTTAGGGGGTATCCCACACTGTTACTGTTGTGGGCCTTCAGGACATTACCAACTTATGGGTACCCTAAGGTGAACTGTCATGGGGATTTCTGGGGCTGAGAGTATGTGGTACGTCCAAAGGCACCCCATGAGGTTCCGTGGCCACACGGGGAATTAAATCGTGGTCTCAAGGCTCATAGTCCAACGTTCAAATCGCTACCCCACGCTGGCTCTCTTGTCCCCCACTAGACACCCTAAAGGTCCAGATTGGTCAAATTGCCATCTTTCCATCTTTCTTTCCGTCTTTCTTTCCGTCTTTCTTTCCTTCTTTCCGTGTCAGATGGGGGACAGGAGTTTGGCCATCCAGAGGGCGAACTGAGCAGATCCAAGCGAAGCCCAGGGGGGCACCTTTCCTGTCCTTGTCCAGGTGAGTCTCTTCCCCATCCTGGGGCTGGGAAAACGGACCATGCGGAGGAAGGTTAGCCAAAACTGGCTTTCACTTTCTTCTCAGGCAGCCGGATCAGGGGGTTAGTTCTGGAGGTGTGCCTGTAGCAAAATTAAATATCACTGATAACCAACCATGCAATACAGTGCACAATAATACAGATACAGAAGAGAATAATACCAACTACTGTAATTAAGCAGTAGTCTCTGTATGTACTGCAACGCATATATGCAAATAGCATAGCCCAAGCTATTTTCTTTGGGTTATGTTGTTCTTTGCAATATAAATTCTAGCACTTAGTCATAAGGTGAGTATTATTCCTTTTTGTATTTGCATTATTCTCTACTGTATCACATGACTGGTTATCAGTCACACTCCACTGCCTTTGGTTATTCTGTGTTCTGCATAATGTTCATAATACGATTTATAATCATACCCACCTTTTTTGTTTGATTGGTTGAATTCTGTCTCCCTCTCCTGCTGTTTCCTTGTCGGTGTTTGCTTTTTCCAAACCCCTCCTGTGTTTCCTCTGTTAGAGTCTATCATGAAGTGTTGGGTTACTTCAGAACATAAAGGGATCACCTTGCCCCAAAAATGAGATAATTCTTTTGAGTGGGGAACCCCAGAGACCCTGCAATTTTTTTCCTATTAATTAATTAGGCCTGTCGGCACAGGGGTTTCGTCCCAAGCCCCCACTCCCCACTTCCACACGTGCCTTTGCTCACCCACGGATGATCTGTCATGTTGTTTCAGGCACCCACGGATTCCAAAAACCGAGGCGCCCTGGATGGATGTGCCCTTGTGACCACGTCAGTTTGTCTGTGCTGGGTAAGAAAATGTTGTGAGCTGAACATGGGACGTTTGCTCGGCGTTGGGGGCACTGGCATCTCTTAGCAGCTGTAAGGGCAAGGACGGATGGTAGAAAGCACCAGTCGCAGGCCTTTCCCCCAGGAGCCCGTCTTCACTTGGGTTCTCTGTTGGGATTGTATTCCTGCGTGGCAGAACGGGGTTGGACTAGATGAACGCTGTGGCCCCTTCTGAGTCTAAGGCCATGTCCACACTAGACTGTTCTAGCGCTATGATTCCACTTTCAACATCCTATGGAACCCTGGGGTTTGCAGTTTCGGGAGGGGCCGGCCGGCCCCTCCCGAAACTGCAAACCCCAGGATTCCATAGGATGTTGAAAGTGGAATCATAGCGCTAGAACAGCCTAGTGCAGAAATGGCATAAGTTTCTATGACTCTGGGATTAATCTGAGCTCTGCAGGCAAGCTCTTTTCTCCGCGAGCACCACACAAGGTCTGCGCCAGGGTGGGAATCAAGGCAATGCTGCGAATGCTGGTTTGACTGCAACTCCCAGCTTTCTTCACCATTGGCTACGCTGGCTAGGAGCTGCTGGGAGCTGCAACCCAGCCACGTTTGGAGAGCTCCTATTGATTTAAAGAGTCTGGTCATTCTCTCCCTGACCCCTAGTTCTCTCGCCTGCAGAACAACCTCACCGTCATCATCACCACCGTGGCACCAAGCGGCACCTGGACCACAAGAGGAAGCAGTGCCGGCACTTCCTGAGGCAATGCCACCTGAGGCAAATCAACATCCCCCTTTAACCATTTCCAGTGATGCAGTTTTCTTTTCTTTTTTTTAAAAAAAGCAAGTCTGGGGCTCACCAGTAAAACCAATAAATCTCAATTCTGGGTCCCAAAAGACTTTGTGTGTCTGTTTCAGCCGTGAAGGACCTGTGCTCTGGGTCCCTTTCACACACTGCATAGTTAGAGCGTTATGATTCCACTTTAAGAACCTCATCAACCTCCTGTGGAATCCTGGGATTTGCAGTTTAAGGAGAAGCGCTTAACATTCTCAGCCAGAGAGTTCTAGTTTCTCACCAAACCACAAGAACCAGGATTCCACAGACTACAGTTAGTGAGATCATGGCTGTATGATTGCGTACAGATAGCCACGCTTAAATATTTGAAGGGATGTCATGTGGAAGATGGAGCAAGCCTGTTTTCTGCTACTCCAGAGACTAGGACATGGAGGAACAGCTTCAAACTTCAGGAAATGAGATTCTACCTAAACACTAGGAAGAACTTCCTGACGGTAAGAGCAGCTTGAGAATGGAGTCTGCTGCTGCCTGGAAGTGTAGTAGTAGGGTCTCCGTCTCTGGTGGTTTTTAAAGACAGGGTGGATCCTAGAGGTGGAAGAGCCCTAAGGGCCATCCAGTCTGATCTCCTTATGCTAGGCAGGAAGACACCATCAAAGGAGACTCCACCACACTAAGGCCATTTCCGCACTACCCCGTTATAGTGCTATTATTCCACCTTCAACATCCTCTGGAATTCTGGGGTTTGTAGTTTACTGAGGCTAAAGATACCCCTCCCTAAACTACAAACCCCAGGATTCCAGAGGATGTCGAAAGTGGAATAATAGCACTGTGACGGGGTAGTGCGGAAATGTCCTGAACCACGGTGTGCCCTCGACAGACACGAGGGCAGCCCCCAGTGCACATCTAGGCACAGGCTAGGAAGTGTGAGAGCGCAACAGGAGTGCCCGATGGGCATCAGAACTGCCCAGAGGTGCATCTTTGCAATTCACCAACAGGCTTTTGTTGCATTCCTGCAATGTAGCTACGAATTTGTAAGGTTACAAAACACAGACTTGTGATGCCCTGTTCCAAAAGGACACTTTTATTTAGCAAAATAGTGCTGGTGCTTGTGGGCAAGAACGCCCCCAAGCTGAAGAAGGCTTTGTTATGACCCCCAAGGAACCAGGAGGGATGTCTCTTCCTCTCACCCCAAATGGCAACCATAAAAAGGTGCTGCAGTTCTCAAGGACAGCGGGCAAAGCCAGGCTTCGGTGTGGCTGGACTGCACCCATCCCTAGTCTAAATGAAGGCCCATTTAGGCCCTGGACTGACCTCGGCTACGAGGCTGACCGCTGGCTCCCTCTGGACGTTGCATCCTTCCTGTGGCCACTGGGCTTTGTTTGTTTGAGCGACAACATCTTCTGGAGCTCTAGTGTGTTCCTGAAATCATCCACAGGACTTGGAAGTAGCATGTTACAAATAACATTGTTCATATTTTTTATATTTATTTTTTTTTATTTGTAACAAGGGCTTTGCAATGTTGCCTTCGAAAAGTAGCGCAACAAGTGGAAACCTTAAAGAGTAACATTGTCAAAATTACTTATTTCTTAGTTTTAAAACAAGCAAACTAATGGGCAATCCAAATCACCATCAGAGTGTGAGAGAGGAAAAAATAAGAAAATGCACTAAGCTAAGACATTAATTTGCTAGAATGCTAAACACTTAAGCCATTTCTGCACTAGAGTGTTCTAGCGCTATGATTCCACTTTCAACCTCCTATGGAATCCTGGGGTTTGCAGTTTCGGGAGGGGCCGGCCATCGTTAATTGGCTCAAGGGATGTGAGGTGGAAGAGGGTGCAAGCTTATTTTCTGCTGCTCCAGAGGCTAGGACATGGAGCAATGGATTCAAAGTACAGGAAAAGAGATTCCACTTAAGGAAGAACTTCTTGACGGTGGTATCATTTTGATTGCAAAATACGGTACCTGGGAGTGCATGGATTCCCGCCGGCAGAATGGGGTTGGGCTGGAGGTCCCCAGCGGACTCGGTGGCCCTTGGGGCCCCTTCCGACACTGTGGCTCTAAATCAATTATTTTGCAGGGGCGGAAGCAATGCTGAGCGAGCATTAGGAATAAGTTCTTGATGGCAAGGGTGGATGGGAAGCCAAACTGCCCTGAGTTTGCAGGACCTGAGAAGGGTTGTTGACAGCAGGTGGGCACCTGCATGGCAGGGGGTGGGACTGGATGACCCTTGGGGGTCCCTTCCAACCCTGTGACCCCTCAGGGTCCCTTATGGCTTCTACGGTTGGATGCAAGGCACTTTTCCAACCCGATTCCTTTTCCTTCTTCTGCATCACCACCATCATCCCCTCAAGCGTGCGCGGCCCCTTTAAGGGCCGGCTGTCAGGTGAAAAGGCGGAAGCGGGGGGGCAGAGAGAGAGAGAGAGAGAGAGAGAGAGAGAGAGGGGAGGACGCGGTTGCCGGGGCAACGGGTGCGGTGACGTCGCAACGGTCCACCTCGCCGGCTCCGCTCCCGCGCCATTGGCGGGCGGGGGTCATGTGGCGCCTGCGAGCGTTCGATCCGAGGCGGAAGCCGGCCGGGCCGGGGGCTAGTCGGGGGCTGGCGGGGGCGGAAGACGGAGCCCCGTCGGGTGAGTCCGCGCGCGGCGGGTGGGCGGGGCCGCGTGACGTCTCCGAACCCCCCCCCGCCGCCCGGGGAATGGTGGCGGCCGCGCCCGTCCCTTCGAATCCCCCGGCGAGAGGGCGATTCCATTGCGGGAAAATGGGGGGAGAGGAAGGGGAGGCCGGAACTTTGCCAGTTCAGAGGCGGGGAGAGAGAGGGGTCCTGGCTGGTTGTTTCTTGGGGGGCCCGACTCGCGGTGTGGGGGTTCAGGCAGGGTGGGGGAGGGCAGAAGGAGCCCAGCCCTTGGGAAAAGTTACTTTTTTGGGGGGGAATACAGCTCTCAGGATCTCCCACCCAGCTTTGGGGAGAGGATTACAGCTCCCATCATCCCCCAGAAAGCTTCTGGCTGGGGAATCCTGGGAAATGCAGCCTTCCCCTCCCCACGGGAGCTTTTCCCAAACTTTGGCTACCCTCCCCTCAACAGTAACTTTTTGCCCCAGGAGTTTGGTCCTTTCTATCCTTCTGGCTGGGGGATTATGGGAGTTGCGGTTCCCCCAAAAGTCGTTTTTCCCGAGCTTTGTGTCCCATCTTTATTGCTGCCAGGGGATCCTGGAAATTGGAGATATAGCTCTCCCACAAAAAGTAACTTTTCTCAGGCTTTACTGCCTTTCTCTCTGGCTGGCTAGGGGATTCTGGGAGTTGCAGCCCCCCCCCCCCCCAAAATAGCTTTTCCCACTCTGTTGGTCCCTTCTTTCTTGCTGGATGGGGAATTCTGGAAATTGCAGAAAAGTAACTTTTCCCACGCTCTGAAGAGAGCTGCAGGGACAAGAGGTGACTCAGGTCAGCCGGAACTTCGGTGCGCTCCGACTTGCTCTCAGGTTCTGCTGCGTTTTTTTAAAACCGCCTTTATCTGAGTTAGCCATTCCCTGTTTAGTCCAAACTTGGCATTTGTCTCTTGGAGCTGAAAAAAGAGAATTTGTGTGTTGTGTTGTTCTGTTCATTTGGTATATATTTACATTTTATTGATATACGTGACTTTGAAATTTTTTGAATACAAATGTAATATAAAGCATTTTTAGGTCGATTAAGAAACGGAACTCAGCACTTCGGCTAATACGCAAAATGTTTCGGCTTCGGCCTTCGCCGGTTGCTTTAAAAGGCGGAAGCCAAAACTTTTCGCTTATTAGTTGCACTTTTATTTCTTAATCATTCTGTGTGTGCGTCTGTGTAATGACTTCACTGCATCTTTATGGGATCCGAAACAGACTTGCGGGACGTGCTATTCGCTTGCTTTGCTTGTTTTTAGATCACCTGTGTGTGCTGTGTGTGTCCCTAACCCAGGTCTGAGCAATAAATTAGGCAATTCTGTGATGGGTTTTTGGTTGAGGAGGGGAAAATGACCTCCACTCCACATCCCTGCTGCCAGTCCCCGTCCACAGTGATGGGACCAGGGTGGGAATGGTGGTTTTGAGATGTCCCGGCTTCTTTGGGTTGTTTGAAAATAACAAGGGGGTGTAGGCTATATTTCAAAGGAAGGAGGAGGCAAGACCGCCTTCTTGCCTGAGGAAATCCCGTTAAATTCTTGGGGTTGCCGTAAGCCAAGAGGCGACCTGAAGGTGCATACGCACGCCTAGTGTGATTATGAGCCCACATTGTGTGGTGGTTTGAGTGTTGGGCGAGAACTCTGCTTTGAATCCCTGCTCAATCTGGGAAATCGGCTCGGTGACCTTGGGCACACCACACTCTCTCAGCCTCAGAGGAAGGCAATGGGGGCAAGCCCCCTCTGAAGAAATCAGGCCAAGAAAACCAGAGACGAGGGTTGGCTGCAGGTTGCCATAAATTGGCAGGCTAAAAGCACATGCCAAGAACAGTGGCGTTAGCGATATTATTCCTTCATTAATTGTGACATATTCTTGTATATCACCTTGCAAAATACCCACCCGCTCCTCTGACTTCTCTGCATTTTATTGTCTCACAAGGTGGAACTAAAATCCCTTTAACTGGCATTATTACTATGTGATGCACACAAGCGAGAACACGAATAAATAAGTTAATACAGTGGCATTTCTGGAAGCTACACTGTCATTAATCGGTGAAACCCCTTGGTTATAACATAAGAATATATCACCCATTTTGACTAGAATGTTGAACTGATTTGATAAACTAGTTAATTTTTTTTTAAAAAAAATTCATTTTAGAACTTGTCATTTGAGCCTCTGTGGAAATTGATAGCAGCGTCACTGATGCAGGCACAACTGTTGAGAGATCAGGTAGCAAGAACAGGGACTGAAATATAAGGAAGGTGGCCAAAGAAGTTAAATAGAAAGTAGGTGAGGCCAATACTTGCAAAGAAAATCCGCTTGGAATAATGAGCTCTGCTTTGTTCATCAGGAAACAAATATTTACTTAGGGCGAGTCCAGTTTCTTTAGAATCAATGGCAGCTCCTTCTCTGTTTTGAGTTGGGGGGCGCGATTTAGAGGCACATCTCAATAGATTGGGTTGGCCATATCTGCTGCTCCCAGTTCTAACCATGTTTGTGGGTCTATGAAAGAACATATCTTGGCAATCTCTCTAGGGAACTTTCTGCCTTGCATAAGTCTGGTGGTATTATGTGCATGTGCCTATATATCCTAAAGGCACCAGATCCCATCTGATCTTGGAAGCAAAGCAGGGTTAAGCCTGGAGAGTACTTGGATGAGAGACCACCAACAAATGCATAGCATGTGTGCCGTGGGGTTACCTGTTGACTTTTGGCAGCCCCATCAATTTTTGATAGGCTTTTCTTAGACAAAGAATCCTCAGAGGTGGTTTTGCCAGTTCCTTCCTCCAAAACAGAGCCTACAGCACCTGGTATTTGTTGGTGGTCTCCCACCTAAGCACTAACCAGGGCTGACCCTGCTTACCTTCCAAGATCAGATGGGGTCTGTTGACTTTTACAGTGCTTAACAGAGCTTCTCAAAAAACATTCAGCGACTGCTTCACATTTGCACATGAAAATTCACTTGCGGATTCCTCAGATTTCAGATCTGCAAAACACAAACAGATGGAGGCACGTTCAGAATTTGATACTGAGCTTTCAGGAATTATTACATAAGCTTTCAGACAGATTTAAGCTCTTAGGGCACAAAGAGATTAGTTGTGGCTTGCCACTCAAAGTAACTTCAGAACCCTTTAGTTTGCAAACTTGTATGCCCCTAAATGGCAGTGAGTTCTGTTTAACTTCATGGAATTCACTTTCAAGAACACTTTCACAGGACTGGGCTGGTAAATATCACATTTCTTTGCTCTTAAGTATATATAGACATAAAGATACTGTATATTTCACTAGCTGTAATGCTTCTGTGACGTTTGGATGAGAGCTTCTCAAATCCTGGATCATGCTAAATTACTTATTTATGTTGTAACAGCAGCGGGGATGAGTGCATCTTTTCTGGGTGTGAGGTTGGGCCCCTGTTGTACCTGCAGATGATGCCAGTGTGCTGACAGTTGTGTGTTCACAAGCGGGAATCTGAACAGACCTGCCCGAATTCTCTGGTTTCTTACATCTTCCTCCTTCAGGCAGCCTAGTCTTGCTGCTTTTCAGTGCTGCCTTCCATGTCTTTGATATCCTTGATTTTTTAAAAAATGTCAGCTTTAATTATCTTTATTGATCTTTTCCAAGCGGCAGACCCAGAAGCTTGGCGCAGGTTCTGTGCCCCCATAAAGTTCTTAGCGCAACATCCCTCTGAGCCAAGATTTCCTTGGATTCCTTATCCCCCCTGAAGCCCTCCTCTATATAAACAGGCACTTGGGAACACGAGAGATGACATCCTGAACTCATCTCCCCTAAAGCAGTCACTCTTCGTGCTGCCCAGACTTTTCCACCCCGTTTCTCTCCCCCGAACACCACCAAAATCACGCGGCCTGGAAAGGTGGTCTCCCGGGCTTGGTTTCCTTTATTGACACCCACTCGCAGGAAGATGGGTAAGGACTGCTGAGATTAGTGGTTCCCTTCGGCATTATTTTGTGGCGCCCTGCCCGTTGGGCTCTGAGCGGTCGATGCAACCTTGTCTTGTGGAAGGGGCGTGCGAAATGGGTTTTGGCACTTCCTGGCTGTTGCATTGTTTGTTTCTGACGTTTTACAAGATGAGAAACGTACCTGTGAAGAGCTAGTTGTGTATCTATCGGTCTGTGAAATCAGTCCCAACACATGCAATGTGTCGAGTGGTTGTCACTGTTGTTGTCGTTCCTCCCTTTGTTTGTGTGACAGTCATGGCGCATGGTGAAGGTTTACGAAGGGCCGGCGGAAGAAGACCTGGGGCTCCTCATTGCTGAACTATGAGGCTGGAGTGCTATGGGGCTGGGTGTTTTCTCTCCCAGCAAAACCTCTACACACACACACACACACACACACACACACACAGAGTGCATTGGCACTCCCCGCCCCCCTCCCCGCAACATTTCCACAATCCCTTTTCAGCACCCAGGGTACACAGTGGGTTGGCACCTCAGGTGGCGGGCACAAAGAGGGGTCTGTCCGCTTTGTGCCTGGCACAGCAAGCCTGACGTGTCGCCTGATGACTGTCCTTCGAGCCAGCACCAGCCCTGCCCCTCTCTCTCTGACTCTCTCTCTCTCTCTCTTTTGCGCCCGTGTTTGTCCCCCCCCCCCGCCAAAACCCAGTGCTCTGGCATCACCAGGAAAACTTTTTGGAGGGGTCGAGGAGATGAAGGAGAGGCTGGGAGAGAGGGGCGGCTGGGCTCTCGGCCAATCCTGGGGTGGAAGGAAGTGGGCTGGCCGGGGACCTGGGCTTCGCCGCCCGTCCGAGACGCCCCACTAGTCCGTTGCTCCTTGCACTAGCTTCGGTCTCTTCCCCTCTCTGCCCGGCAAAGGTCAGAGGTTCTGTCCTGCTCCCGAGTGAGCAGGGGGGCTTGCGGAGGGGAAGGGCTGGCTCTCCGTGCCGCCGGCTCCACCCTGCTGTTGACGGTTCTGGCGGTGCCGAGGATCTTCCCAAACCTCTCTCCCAGTCCCCTCTCCTCCCCTTTCCTTGCTGCTCCTGGCCTTCCTCCTCTGCCCCCCCCTTTGTGCCGGTGCCCCCTGGCCTAATCCTGCCTCCTCGGCCCAGCTGAGACTGTTTGCTTTCTAGTTTTCCCCCAGTCCCAGAGTTGTTTTTCTTCACCCCTCCGGCTGCCAAAGTCATGACTCAGCTGGTCCCAAACTCCACCTCTGGGGAAGCAGCAGAGCAACACCAGGGATGGAGGCAAAATAGTCAAGCACACAAGGCAAAATGCACTGCTTTCATAGACCCCTAGCTCTGGAGGGGACCCCAAGGGCCATCCAGTCCAACCCCATTCTGCCTGCCAGGAAGATACGGTCAAAACCCTCCTGAAAGATGTCCATCCACTCTCTGAGGTAATCTGTTCCACGATCAGTTCTTACACCAAAAAAGTTTGCCCTCACATTTAGAAGGAATCTCTTTTCTCCCCATTTGAACCCGGTTCAGGTTCTAATCTCAGGAGCAGCAGAAAGCAAGCTTGCTCCATCTTCTGTATGATTTCCCTTCATATTTTTAAAGATAGTTGCCTTTCCACCCCTCTATCTTCTCTTCTCCAGGCTAAACATACCCAGCTCCCCAGTCATCCTTCCTAGGGCTTGCAGGTTTCTGCTACCCATTTCAGCTGCACTGGGCAGCCTGTGAATCTCTGGATGGTTTTGGAGGACAGTTCCCATCATCCCTGACTACTGGCCATGCTGATTGCTGGTCGTAGTGGGAATTGGAGCCCCGCTATAGCCAGAGTGTCAGCCAGCCACATGTTACCAGCTGGCATTCTCAGGATCAGGTGCTGTGAAGACTGGTTCTTCTGCACTGAAGAAGACTTGGGATTACGCATAGTGTTGATTGGCTAGCGCTGGTGAAGTCACCATCTTATCCCAGCCCTGAGAGGTTTTGCAGCTTGACTGTTTAAAAAGGAAAGAATGTGAAACAACAAGAGGCATTCAGGGCTTAAAGTTTTGTTTTTTGTTTTGTTTTTTTAAGGTGGTAAGAAAGAGGAAAGAAATGACTCAGAATTCAAATTGCTGGTAGGCACCTCTGACTGATGCCGTGAGAAGCTCGGAAGCTGTGGAGTGGCTTTATTTTGTGAAAAAGGAGGGGGAACTTGACACACTCCGTGTGTAGGTACACTGCTGTGCACACTTTATGCCAATACCTTGCCTTTGTTTGGATTTCGAAGAACGTGTATAGATACAGAACAGTGTTATGCCGGAGTTTGGGTGTTGGAGATGGATGAGACCTAAGTGAAGAAAACTGAAAAGTGTGCAGCATAAGTGGCAGGAGCCAAGGGGAGACCCCAGGCAAAGTTACAAAGCGTTACACCCAGCAAACTGGAAGGCAAAGGAGCTCCATCCAGGCTGCAGCCCAGATGGTGTAGGCACACTTTCCTCAGCAGTTAAGAAATAATGTCCAGAAATTCACTTGGGGACTTGCATCGTCACAAGCGGACTTAATGTCTGCAGGAAACGGAGCTGGCAGTTTTGCAACGTCCGTATTTATCAAGGGGATGTCATGATGTTGGTACTACATGGGGAGCCAGCGAAGTGACACTTGCGCATTGCAATCCGATGCACTATGGGCACCAGTGTGATCGGGCTCTCCCGATACAATACATGTCGGGTCACTGGCAAGGGAGTGCCGGTGCACGGAAGTAGAGCCCGGTGTTCATCAGGCCATTCTTGCTGGTTCCCCAGTGCACATCTTCGTATTTCACCAGGAGGATTCCATAGGGGCTCTGCTATTACAGAAGGTAGAAAATAATAGAGAATTCTGGCCAATTTGTTCAATTGGCCACTTCCCATCATTAAACCAATGATCAACAGGAGTTTGTCGCTCTCCCCTGCCCCTTCTTCCCACTCCATTCTCATCCTCCCCTTCACTATCTTTCTCATAGGATCCTAGAGTTGGAAGAGACCCCCGGGGCCATCCAGTCCAACCCCCTTCGGCCATGGAGGAACCCACCTCAAAGCACTCCCTTTGACAGATGACCATCCAGCCTCTACTTAAAAACCTCCAAAGAAGGAGGAGACTCCACCACACTCCGAAGCAGCCTATTCCACTGCCGGACAGCCTTGACCGTCAGGAAGTTCTTCCTGAGGTTCAGGTGGAATCTCCTTTCCTGCAGCTTGAATCCATTGCTCCTTGTCCTGGTCTCTGGAGTGACAGAGAACAAGCCCGCTCCCTCCTCGACATGACATCCCTTCAAATAACTAAACATGGCTATCCTGTCCCGTCTTAACCTTCTCTTCTGCAGACTAAACATACCCAGCTATCTAAGCCTAGGGTTTCATGGCTTTCAGACCCTCCACCAATTTGGTCACCCTCCTCTGGACTCGCTCCAGCTTGTCGATATCCTTCTTGAATTCAGGTGCCCAGAACTGGACGCAGGATTCCAAATGAGGTCTAACCAACGCAGAATAGAGTGGTACCATTACCTCCCTTGATCTAAACACCATACTCCTATTTTTGCTTCTTTAAATAAGCAAAGCCTAGAGGAGCAGCTGGCATTACACCACCTTGGATTCGTTCTTGGAGCTACCAATAGAATAGCCACAGTTCAAAATGGGTGGGAAACCCATCTGAGCAATGCTCCCGGGACGATTTAAACCAGAGGTTCAGCATCCTGCACCTTTTCTCCAGATGACGTAGTCCAACAACATCTGGAGAAGAGCTGCAAGATGTCCTCCCACCCCCTGGTTTAAAACACCCCAGGATCATTTCCCGGCCTTGTCCACTCTGGGCTAGCCGTGAGTTCTTCTGACCACCTCTCCTGCCCCCTCCACCAGCCCCAAGGCACTCTGTCTAAAGGGGAGCGCTCCGCGGCAGCCCTGAGTTCGTGTTTCTTTCCAGATGAGTTTCCAGGAGCCTTGGGGAATCCAATCACACATTGACAAACTTGACTTCCTTCCTGGAAAGAGTTGTTGGTCCAGTTGACCTCACTCCACTCAGACTCTGCAAAACATGATCAGGAGGGTCCCCACGAAAAGCCCAGGCACCCCGCCATGTGTGAGGAAGGGCCCTGTTTGTTCTCTTACTTTGTTCCAGATCGCTTGTGCCTTCTCTTGGGAAACCAACAAGCCCAAAACAAGTTGTTTCGTTTTGTTTTGTTTGCAATAGCCAATAAAATTAAATCTGAAAGATCTAGGTCAGGGGACGAGGAATCTGCATTCGCTTATCCGGCATGTTGCACAATAACAGAAAAACCATCAAAGCAAACGGATGTTAGAATACAGGCTTCCGAGTTTTTGTTAAAGCAAAGGAAGTTCTTGCATTGCTGGGAAGGAGGTAAAAACCAAACGTATCTTGGTGATTTCTCTAGGAGGAATCGGGGGCATCAAAAGCATTACAACACTTAATTTGCTCCTTGTGCGGACCGTATCTCCCTAAATGGGCTTTGTGTGTTTTGAGATCTTCCAGGGAGGCCCATCTCTCTGTCCCTCCACCTGAAAGGTTCATCTGGTGGGAACGTGGGAAAGACGGCACCTTCTCCGTTGCTGCCCCCAGGTTGTGGAACTTCCTTCATAGAGCGGTTCGCCTGGCACCCTCACAGCAACAAGATGATGACGACGACGACGACGACCAGGGTTTGAATCTCCACCGAGCCCTACAGACACACTGGGTGGCAAGTCACACTCTCTCAACCTCAGGGGAAGGCAAGTGGTGGCAGACTCCCTCTGAAGAAATCGTGCCAAGGAAATCCCAGGAGAAGGTTTGCTGTAAATTGGAGCCAAGAATGAAAAGAGCAAATTGCTTTATTTAATAGCCAACCCTTTAAGCTTTGGACACCAGGGTTTAATTCCTGGCTTGGCTGTGGAAGCCCACTGGATGACCTTGGGGGCATCACACACTCTCAGCCCCACAAAGCCCCATGATAGGTTCATCTTAGTGTCACTGTGAGTTGGAAATGACTTGAAGGCGCACAGCAATAACTTTTCCCAAAATCTGGGATTAAAGGCTTTTTGCGTTAAAAAGAAATGCAAGTATAAACCCGTGTGGATAAAAACATTCAGAAAAATACATTTAAAATTGCATTAAGCTGTGTTCAGGGTGAAAACCCTGTGCTCTCTTTTTAAGCCCCTCGTCTTCAGAAAAACAGCTACGTGTTTGGGGGGTGGAATCGAATGCTCCGTCTCCTCCCCCCACACTCCCAAATTTTGCAATTCGCATCCAGACTTCTACTTAAGTAAATAAGATGCACACGCAGGCGTGGAATCTCCCGGCCTTGGAATTTAGGAGGCGGCTGGTGCTTGAATTTTGGTACCGTGCCCCGGAATTCCTGGACTTGGAAAGAAAGCGCCGCTGAGAGAGACGAATCCGTGCAGAGAAGGGTGGCTGAATCCTGTCTGCCTCTGGTTTTTTGCAAGGGAGGGGTCTCTCTTCACTGTCCCTCAGGCCCTCACCCCCCCTCCAATGAAGGTGGGCACCCAGGGCTGCCCCCCCCGGCTCCCCTCCTCCCTGCTAGCAAAGCTTTCCTGTTCTCTCCCCTCCCGAAAGTGGGCCGTCTCCCCCGTCACCGGCCGTCCTCCGAGGCGGAGTCGGCTCATCGGCATCCCCGGCAGTCTTTTAAGTTCAGCCGGCAGCCCGGCTGGCACTCCTAAAGCCGCTCAGCAGGAAGTGCCAGGGAACCTCGGCCAGCCGGGCCGGCAGCAACAGGGGTGAGTACAGCCCTCTCCCCGCACCGTGCCGGTTTGCAGTGGGAACCCTTCTGAGGAAGGAACGTCGGGGAGCGTAGTGGCTACAATTGTCGTCCGTCGGTAGGGAAGTCCTCCCCTTCCTGCCCCGGGGTGACCTCGAGTAAAACTTCTCTTCGTTCTGCCTCCTTTAAGGTGTGACGGTGACGATGCCGGCCTCCCTCACCGGGCTGTTGTGAGGATGTTTGGGGGGATGCGTGTGAAGCGCTTTATAGATTGCTGAGAAGTGGCTGAGTTTGAAAAAAACAACCGGCAATTAGCAAAAACAGCCGCTGGTGTGATGGGAGGGCTGGCTGTTCGGAGAGTCCTGTCCCCGGGCTCCGGGAAGCCAAGGCAGGGCTCGTGAGGGTCTCGGCGGAGAGCAGGGTTTTGCCCAGGGGCTTAAATTTGCCCCCCAAACACACACAGTGTGGAACTAAAGGGAGGCTAGGCACTTACACGAGGAAGAAAGAGAGGGCTATGAAAGGCCTCGGAGGCTCGAGCTCGGCCCGCCGCCTCCCCCAGCCGGCCAGCGGTGCCTCTGGGATTCGGAGTTCCAAAAAAGCAGGCGCCCTGCTTGCTCAGCTCAGCCCCCTCTGGAACGGTGGCTCTCAGGCAGGCTGGAATGAGTCAAAATACTGGGCGGGTGGGACCGAGCTTGGGGGCAGCTGTGCTTTGGCAGAGGAAGAGGGCCCGTTAAGCAATACCCGCTCTGCTCCTAGGGCGCCCCATCCGCTCGGGGAGGAGGAGAGAAGGCAGAAGATTTCGGGGGGACGTGGAGTCTGTAGCAGAAGCGGCAACAACGGACCGTAAGTACCGCAGCTTTCGGCAGAGCTTCTCTCCCGTCTCAGCTGGCTCTTTGGATGATCGGATCCACGCTCGGCCCCGCGACCACCCCGGGCTCTCTCCTTTAGGACTTGGGAAACGGGGCCTTCTCAGTGGCCGCGCCCGCCCTCTGGAACTCCCCTCCGCAGGAGGCTCGGCCGGGCCCCTCCCTGCTTTCCTTTCGCCGCCAGGCAAGGACCTTCTCCTTTAAGCAGGGTCTTAGTATGTAAGCGGGAGAACTTCTCACTGGGATGCTTTATTTATTCACCTCTCTTAAATTCTGAACGGTTTTTAAACAATTTCATATTGTTTCACGTGGGGGTTTTAATTGTTTTTGAAAAGCTCCTTGTTCTGCTTTTTCATTAACTTCTTCTGGAAGCTTCCTTGGGTCCGACTCTGGGAGGAAGAAAGCACACGAGGGAGACAAATGGATAAAACTGCCTTCCCCTCTGGGTCCTTCACGTTCCGCCTTTCCCTCGCTCCTCAGGCTCCCCTCCCTCGGGCGCCATGGACTCCCGGCCCCTCTTCCGGACGCTGCACGTGCTGGCGGAGGACAACGCCGCCTTCTTCCGGGACAGCACCTCCGAGACGGGCCGGCGGTTCCTGGCGGCCTTCACGGCCATCCGGGAGCACGCCCGGTGCCTGGAGCCCGTCCTGAGCCACTTCTCTGCCATCTACCACCTCTTCGACCTGGACGAGCACACGCCGGCCAACGGCTACCGCAGCCTGGCCCAGACGGTCCGCTGCTGCCTGGCCCACGTCGTCCACAAGAGCCGCTACGTGGCCGCCAGCCGCCGCAGCATCTTCTTCCGCGCCAGCCACAACTGCGCGGAGCTGGAGGCCTACTGCGCCGCCCTGACCCAGCTCCGGGCCTTGGTCTACCTGGCCCAGCAGCTGCTCACCCAGAACCCCCCCGGCTGCCTCTTCAACCACGAGGAGCGGGGCCTCTCGGAGCAGTTCCTGCGGGAGTACGTCACCATGCAGAAGGGCTGTTTCTATGGCCGCTGCATGGGCTTCCAGGTGAGGAGGGGGACTGGGGCCCCGCGAGGGGCAGGGGCTGAAAGGGCCCTTTTGTGGGCTCTCGTCCCTGTATTTTTCATCCATCCATCCATCCATCCATCCATCCATCCATCCATCCACCAGGCCCCCTCTTTGCTCTCCTTCTGCCGGCAGATCAAAACATTTTTGTGCCGCCAAGCTTTTACAAACTGACCGGGTTTGGGGTTTTAATGCTGTAGGTTTGCATATAGTTTCTAAAGCATTTCAATATTTTTTAGTTCTTTGACTTCGTGACTTCTTTCATTGTTTTTTTTTAAATCTTATGTTTACACTTTTAGGACTGTTTTGTATTCTTTTGTTTTAACTGTGTTGTTAGCCTCCTTGAGTCCCATTATCAGGAGAAAAGCAGGATATAAAGGAATAAATAATATAAACAATGACAACAACACGTTTCCTTTCCCCTCTCCCTTCCTCCCTTTTATGCTGGGATTTGTAGTTTTTGTGAGGTATTTAGAAGTCTTTGCCAGAGAACTCTAGCGCCTCACTAAGCTCCGGATTCCGGGACGCAGAGATGGCAGGTGAGTGCTGTCACGGCACAGGGTAAAAGAGGCCCGGGTCTCCGTGGGCTGTCCATCCCTCCTGCCCTGTTTTTCCCCAAAGCGGAGCCAGCCCGCTTATCCAGCAGCCAAGCTGGCCAGAGACCTTAGCGGGGCCTCCCAGTTCCAGCACGCCAGCCCTGGCCTTCCCCTCTTCGTTCTCCACCTTTCCACGCGGGCGGCCTGCACCGGCCTTGGCGATCGTGTCCCTGAGCGGAGATGCGTCACGTGAGCCCGCCTGGTCCCCGCGTCCCTCCCACAAACACGCTCGCTTGCCCTCCATCCTCCGGCCCCCCAGCTGGGCGGGGCTGGCTGTGGATCTCGGCTGGAAAGCCCCCTCCCCTTCTCCCCCCCCCGGTCCCGGTCCGGGTTCCCCGACAGGAGGGCCGGGGAGACTTGGCAAGAGCGTTCCTTGCTCTTCCCGTCCCCAAATAACTTGCTCCCTTTCTGAGTTGTTGCTGTTACTTGCTGTCAAGTCAGCTTTGATTTGCGGCCGCCCTCTGGATGAGAAACTCCGAGAGAGCGCCTCTGCTTAACTGGCCCGCTCGGTCTCGCTGAAAGTCAGCGCGACAGTCATGGCTTCTTTGGAGGACGGAGGCTGTCCAACTACAAGAGACCCAGCGTGGTTTGAGTGGCCAGGGTTTGATTCCCCGCTCGGCCACAGTCTCTGGCTATGTGGTTATGACTTCGTGAATTTGATTCTTTGTGTTAAACTAATCAATAAATAATCTAAAAAAATTGAAACAGATCTTTGGAAAAGCTCACGTCAGTATAATTGGTACAAAACATATGATGAAGTTAAACTATCCATAGAATTAAAATCAGCCTTAAAACATGCTCATTAAAAAAGCCAACAAATGCAGACAATGCAATATATCGTTAAAAGCCCTCTTGACATAAAAATTAGTTTTCAAAGGCCTACTGATTTTTTTAAAAAAAACCAGTCTTCATATGGTGTGAAAGGTGGTCAGTGTGGAGGGCATCAGTCTAGCTTCTCTAGGATGTGAGTTCCAGAGCTAGGGAGCAACCACCAAAAAGACCCTGTCTCCCCCCATGAGGGTGGTGGGGCTGAGAGAAGGGACTCTGTCGAAGATCTTAAAACAAGGAACGCTCGTATGGGTGAATCCCGTTTCTTTAGACGACCTGGGCCTGAGCTGTACCTTTCTGGTTAAAACCATTTCCCTCTCTTTTGGCAAGTCTGGCTACCAATCTGTTCTGTGGGCTAGCTTGCCCTTCTTTGGCTCAAGTCCAGGAAGGGGAAGTATGGAGAAGATGCTAACAGTGTCCTTTTGCCTCCAGTTTGCTCCCTCCATCCGGCCGTTCCTGCAGACCATCGCCATCAGCCTCGTTTCCTTCGGGGAGAATTACAAGCGTCACGTTTCTGGCATCGGTGAGTCACGGGGCCTTACAGAGTCATGGAACCATATTGTTGGAAGGGGTCACAAGGGCCTTCCGGTCCAAACTCACCCTGCCGTGCAGGAAAATATACCATCAAAGATGCACAGCTCAAAACGCCCGTCCACCTTCTTGTTTAAAGACCTCCAAAGGAGAGTCCGAGACAGCCTGTTCCATTCCTGAGCAGCTCTCACAGGAAAAAAAAGATCTTCCAAATGTTTAGGTGGAGTCCCTTTTCCTGTAATTTGAATCCACTGGTTTGTGTCCTGGTTTCCGGAGCAGCAGAAAACAAGGTGGTTTCTCCATCTTCTACACGATGTCCCTTAAGACATTTCAAGATAGCTGTTATGTCTCCTCTCTGTCTTCTCTTCTCCAAGCTAAACACATCCGGCTCCCTGAGCTCTGATGGAGCTCAGACCATGGGCAACCCCAGGCCTGTCTTTTCTTACCCCATAACTCTCTCTGGCCACTCCAGGACTTCTCCTTTCCACCACAGACCTATTGGTCTTTCCCTTCCTGTCGTGCATGGCTGTTTTAGACAGTTCTGCTTTCTCCATTGCTGGCCAGATGGCGATCTGCTCACACAATGCGTATTGCATTCTTGAAACGTGTATTACACAGAGAGTGTATGTCTCCAAGGGTAGAAAAGGTTGCTGGGAATAAAAAAATCAGAATTCTGAAAAGAGCATGGCCGAAGATGTTTTTTAAACACAAATACAGTTACAGTCTTCCCGGTTGTAGCGCGTTGAGTGTTGGAGCAGGACTCCTTCAGGAGACCAGAGTTCAAGCCTCACCCAGCCCTGGAAACCCACGGGATGGCCCTTTCCTCAAAGAGGAAAGTAGCAAATCTCCTCTGAGGGAGAACTGCCTCTGAAGGGGAACTGCCAAGAAAACCATACGATAGGGTTTCCGTAAGTCAGAGTTGACCTGAAGGCACATAACAACAACAACAGCAATTAATTCTTATAATTCCGGATGGGTAATTAGTATTTGCATAGCATGCACTAATTCCAGCTTCTAATTGAAGTGCAGTATTCAGTTGCCAATAGCTGATTTTGCCTTGTTACAGGTCCCTAGCCACACACAGGTTGAGTATCCCTTATCCAAAATGCTTGGGATCAAAAATGTTTCATATTTTGGATTTTTCAAGATTTTTGGAATACCTGTATTTGCGTATACATAAAATACAGAGCTGTACAGGAAATCTCCAGAAAAGCCATGAATGAACAAGCAGGAGTGCTGCAGCCACTGCCTCAAAGGCAGAAATGGGCGGCTGGTGGCAACAAGTTTTGGGTTTTGGAGGCTTTGGGAGTTTAGATTTCTGGAGAAGGGATGCTCAGCCTGCACTGTTCTTGCCGCCCTGCTCTCCCACTTCCAGCCATGCCTTGCACGTCTCCCTGTAAGGAAGGGCAGTCCCTTCCCTGAGAGGAGGTCCCGGCCTGAGCTGGGACTCGCCACCCACTCCTCACCTCCTCTTTTTTGGTTTCTCTTTCTCTGCCTCCCCGCAAGTGCAGGCGTGGCTGCCAGCTCCCTTTTTACCAGCGGGAAGTTTGCGATCGACCCCGAGCTGCGTGGGGTGGAGTTTGAGCGCATCACTCAGAACCTGGATGTCCACTTCTGGAAAAGCTTCTGGAACCTCACCGAGATGGAACTGCTGGCGGTGAGTCCGGCCACTGAGGGAGGGAGGGAAGGCCAGCGGAGAGAGGAGCCGCTGGGGCAAAGGGCCTGGCGTTTGGGAGGCCTGGTCTCTGCCTTTCAGGGGAAGATTTGGGGAAAGGGCGTAAGAGGATAGCCATGGGCAAGTGTGTGGACGCTTTGGAAAGTCACTGATCAGAACATCGTTGTTACTGATTGTTACCAAGTTGGCTTTGGCTCGAGGTGGCCCCTTGAACCAGGGACTGCCAGGAGATCCTGTTATTAAACAGGATCTCGATCCATGTGGAGAGGTGGGATAGAAATAGATTTTATTATTATTATTATTATTAAACAGTTCTGCTCAGGTCTTGCAAACACAGGACACCCATGGCTTCCCTGGCTGAGTCAATCCAGCCATAATATAATCTATAAGTTGTAAATTCCTAAGTGCCTTCATCTTTTCCTGGCAATATTGTGTTATGCTGTGTCCAAAGTACAGTATGTTCGTTGAGTCATTTTCACTTTTAGGGAGAGTTGAGGCTTGATCTGCTCTCGTACCCATTTGTTTATTCTTTTGGCTGTTCATGGTGTCCACAGACCTCTTCTGCAACACCACATTTCAAAAGAATTGATTCTCTTCCTGTCAGCTTTCCTCATTGTCGGGCTTTCACAGCCGTGCACAGAAATCAGAAATATCACGACATGGATGACCCTGACATTGGTATTCCATGATAATACCCTTACGCTTCTGAGGATCTTCATAGCTACCCTTTTAAGTCTCAGCTTTTTTCTGACTTCTTGACCACAGTCTCCATTTTCATTTATGACTAAGCCAAGGTATAGAAAAATCCTTAGCTATTTGGATATCCCCACCGTCCACTTTAACTTTGTAGAAATCATCTGCAGTTGATTTGCACCTCAAGCCACAGCTGCTGTTATTGCTCTTTGCAGGACAACTGCCAGAAGCCCTGGCCGAGGGATTTTGGGAGCTGTAGTCCAAAAAAAGTAACTTTCCCAAACATTGAGGGTGTTGCAAGGGTGTGGGAATATGAGGGATAAAGCTCAGCGAGCCTTCATACTCTGACAGGAGCACGGGGTCTGTCCAAACCAGAAGATTACAGTTCCTGGAGGGGGCTCATAACTGATACTTAGTGGGGGAGTACTTGTTTTGGATATTTGCCCCAGAAGACGACACCCTTTCTCCCGCCCTCTCTGCAGTCGCTGGCCAGCATGGCTTCCTCCCAGGTCCGCCTCTCCAGGGCACTCTTGGTGCCTCCTCATTCCTTCGACTTGCCTCTGGTTGCTGACCCCAAGCTGACGGTCACCATCACGCCCCCGGTGGCACACACCGGCCCAGGACCTGTCCAGATGAGGCTCATCTCCCACGAGCTGCGTGAAGGACAGGTAAGAAGCTGAGAACACCTGTGTGGTGGTTTGGGGCCTTGGCCTCGTGTAGGAAGGGCAGGTTTAGAAATAACAGTTCCTGACATATTTCAGACATTAGACTCCGGCTTCTTGGATGCACCGTCCTAGCATGTGGTCAGACTGTCTCTGGACACGATTGCAGATTAGTGGGATAATCCTCCACATCAGATTCTGTGAATTTAGGAAAGTGGATCCCAGGAGAAGTCCTGGTCTAACCTTCTCCTTGATACGCTGCTTTTCAACTGCTGCGCTGATCCTCAGCTGCTTTGTTGGTTTTTATTTCTGTGTATCATTCACTGTTTTCATCACACAGCACACTGTAAACCACCTCAGGTATATTTAACCAGAGTTTGGAGAAGTTAACTTGGGGACCAAAGCCCCCATAATCCCCCAAACCACCACAGCCGCTACAAACCTAAATAGAGGTTGTTGGAATCAGACCTGTTTTTAACAGATACACACAACACGTGTAGTTTAAGTGTGTAGTTTTCAATGGCTTGGCTTAGAGACAACCCCAAATCTCAGGCTTCCAAGTTTCCTTTTTGTTTTTTCCTTCTCTCTTCCCTTCTACTTTTTACGTCCCTCTGGAGTTTGGTTGCAATTTCCAATCCTGGCTTTTGCAAGCGAAGAGCAGTCTATAGTTTGCTAGAGATGAACAGCAAACCATGGTTAACTTAGAGTGAAGAAAGGAAGGAGGTAATGGCTGAAGTTTGGGCTCAGATTTTTCCTTGTGTGGATCAATTCACTCCCCTTTTTTTGGTTGCTGGAGGTGAATCATTGCTTCCCGTTCTATGCAGGGCTGGCTGTGTTGCCAAAGAAGAGCTGTAGGTTAGGTCTAGGGTTGCCAATCCAGGATGTTGCAGGCCCTAAACAAAGGCCTAGGAACAGCCCCTGGCGATGTCATTAAGTGTTATGCAGTAAGTACCAAATACAGTTGCTCACGCACACGCACACACGCAAGAGAGAACGAGAAAATATATTTTTCCTGTCTGGAAATTAAGACAGAAATCCCGACTAAAGGGGCTACCCGCAGGACGTCCCTTCCTGCATATGGCCCAGGGAAAATGGAGACGTAGGGCCAGGCCTTGAGATCTGCCAACCCTAGTTATGTCTGAAGCAAGCCTGAATGTCATTCTGTAAAGCATAGAGAGGGACTAAGAAAGAGGGGGAGCAGTCATTCCTGTGATTTCTGCACCATCTGCTCTCCGGAGTGATACATTTCCAGGAACAAACGACGGCTTTGTTTGTCAAGGAAGCCCCTGAGATTACAGGGCCCTGCAAATTGGCCCTGCGAGGAGATGCGGGTGGGTCCCAGCGGGGTCCCCTGTAGCCAAGGGCAGTTTTACATGACATTACCACATTGCAATCAACAGATCATTAAAACAGCATGTTAAACATGCAGCACATTATTCAATTGATGTTAAAAATAAATACGCTTGTCACAAGTTGATAGGCGTGTAATATGTTAAATACAGTAATATTACAGAGAAAGGGCATAAGTCTGTTTAAAACAACGAGGCTTGAAAACTGAGCCACTTGCTGAGTGCGCAGTTTGTGAGAGCCCCGGGGAAGAGAACCGTAGGAGCCCTACAAGAGCACTCGGGGAGGTGGTGCACGGTGGGGTGCTGTAGATGTTCCTTGGCCCCCCAGGTAAAAACTGCAGCACACATGATGTGGTTCCAGTTTCAGGATTATCACACGGGCAGCATCTCTTGTTCAGTGGAGTCCTCATTAAATCTGCTGGCTAATAGGCAAGAGGGAAAGACAGCGAACTTTGCCAGGGGAAAAACCGTTCTGTGTCTTGGGCGGCCCTCTCGGGGCCGGGGCCCGCCCTCCCTCCCACCATTGCCGCGTCTCCTCCTTCTCTCCTCCCCTCCTTCTCCAGGACAGCGAGGAGCTGAGCAACCTGATGCGCCCGGAGGGCACCCTGGCCCTGGAGCTGCGCTGGAGGACCAAGCCCCTGCCTCGCTCGCCCTTCCTGGTGGTGCATTTCCACGGAGGCGGCTTCGTGGCGCAGACCTCCAAGTCGCACGAGCCCTACCTGAAGGCCTGGGCCCAGGAGCTGGGGGCCCCCATCCTCTCCATCGACTACTCGCTGGCCCCCGAGGCCCCCTTCCCCCGGGCCCTGGAGGAGTGCTTCTACGCCTACTGCTGGGCCCTGAAGAACTGCCGCCTCTTGGGTGAGGAGTGGACCGGTGGCGGGGGCGTGGAGGGCGCGGGGGGGGAGAGGCCCCCGCTCGGGAGAGGAGCCGCCACTAAGCCCTTTCCTAGCGGAGTAGAGGAAGCCCCTTTTCCCGTTAAGCCAGCTGTGAGTCCGTTAGCCCGGCAGAGCCCTTTTTTGGGATTCCCGGTCCTCGCCGGGCTCAAAAAAAACTTCCCAGATGCCTCCCATTGCCCTCCGTGGCGCGGGGGGATTTTTCACCATATTTTGGGGCGGTGGGGGGGGCATGGACCATTCTAGGCCTGTAAAAAGGCCTAAAACAAGAAGTAGTGTTGCCAGGTTTTCAAAACAGCAATGAGACAGTTGCCACTCATGACACGCAGGGTTGACAAACAGGAAGCAGCTGGCAACTGTGTGTTCTGCCTAAATAGCAGCTGAGAGGAGTCATTTCGGTTCACTTAGCTGTGTGTTTCTCTGCAGAATCGACCTATTCTACACGTGCATAAATTGCGTGATGTATATATTTCTCCCTTTATGAAAGGCCCATGTTCCCAAAATACGGGACCCTGCCGTGCAAGAATACACGGCTAAAGCATTGCCGACAGATGCCCTTTCGGTCAGTTTTAAGACCGCCGAATACGATAATAACATGATTTAGAGCAGGGCTTTCCAAACGGCGTGCTGCGACGCGTTAGGGTGTCGCCTGAAGTGTGTAGGTGTGTCCCCTACAATCTTGGAAAATATGTTATTGTTTATAAGTCATATATTGTTAAAAATATGTGAAAGGTTTTCATGAGATATGTTGCGTCCCCATACATTTTGTTATTACAATTTATGTATGTGTCTGTATCTCTCACAAGGGGGTTAGTTTAACCTCCGGTTTGCTAGTAAAACTGAAAGTACTGTGTCGTGAAATGAGGCATGTCTAAAAAGTGTGTCACCAACATGAAAAGTTTGGAAGGCTCTGATTTAGAGCACTGGATCAGAGAAAACCTTACTTAGAGCCTTGGGAAATTCAGTGTAATTTTTCCAGTTCGTTTTTTCGGAAACCCCCCATCGCCCTCCTGTTTGACCACTCTGGGTTCTTCTGCCTCCCACCGCCGCCTCCCCCGCTCTCTCGTAGGGTCCACCGCGCAGAAGGTGTGCCTTGCCGGAGACAGCGCCGGGGGGAATCTGTGCATCACCGTCTCCATGCGGGCGGCCGCCTTTGGGATCCAGATGCCGGACGGGATCATGGCCGCCTACCCGGCCACCCTCATGCAGGCCGCAGCGTCGCCCTCCCGCCTCCTCACCCTTCTGGACCCGCTCCTGCCGCTCAGCGTCTTATGCAAATGCCTCAGTGCCTATGCCGGTGAGGAGGGGGCGGTAGCCAGGGGAGGGGGTTCTGGGGGCAGAGAACCAGCTGGGCTCATGTGGGGTGGGGCTGAAAACGGGGGTTCCATTTGGCCCTATTTAGCCCCCCCCCCGGTTTGGAAGAGGTGAGGGCTGCAACATGGCCCTCGAAGCCACCAGCTTGTTCCCACTCCTTACGTAGTGGTGTTGTTGGGGGCCTTCAAGTCATTTCCAACTTGTAGCGACCCTGAAGCAAACTAATCATGGGTTTTTCTCAGCAAGCTTTGTCCAGAGAGGGTTTGCCTTTGCTTTGCTCTGAGGCTGAGAGAGTGGAACTTGCCCAAGGTGGGCTTCCACAGTGGGCTTCCATAGCTGAGCAGAGATTCAAACCCTGCTCTCCGGAGTCACAGTCCGACAATCATTGCGTGTTGTGTATACTGGGGAGGGAGGCATGCCTCATCTTTGGCCTGCTATCTCTTGTACTCTCTTTTTCTTATTCTTATCACCGCCATAATTGGTTTCTCTAATCGTATGGTGACGCTTAACATTAATGGCCATGCTGGCTGGGGGATTCTGGGAGCTGTAGTCCAAAAAAAGGACTACAGCTCAGCGTGTCTGTGTTAAGTATGAGGCGTAAAGAGGGATGGCGATGCGGTAGGGGAATTGTCCTGCCTGAGTATTTTCCTTTCCCCTCTCGTGCCCCACCGTCAAGGGATGGAACCGGATCCCCCAGAAGATCCCACCGTGGAGAAACTGGGCCCCGTGAACATGGTGTGCCGAGACACCGCCCTGCTCTTCCGAGACCTGCGCCTCAGCGCCTCGTCCCTGATCGGCTCGTTGATGGAGAACCCGGGCAAGGTCAATGGGCCCGGAGGGGGCGCTGGTGAGGACCCCTTCTCCCCGGCCTGCCGTCTTGTCCATCTCTCCCCACTCTTTCCCTTCCCCACCTTCCTCTCTCATCCGCCGTTTCTCCACAGGGCACGGCCCCTTCTCTCAGTACCTCAGGCGCCCCTTGGCCCGTCTGCTCTCCATGCTGTCCCTGGCACGCTTCTTCTGGTCCCGGGGCCACCCCCTTACTAACCCGGCAGCTGGTAGGAGCCGCCTTTTTGGCCCCTAAGAGCGCGTGCTGCTGCTTGAGCTAAGGTGGCGGGGTGGCGTGTGGCTGCATCCTTGGTGTTGGCTCTTCGTGACCACAAGTGTGGCTTCCTGCAGCTGGCGCCCATTGGTGGCACGAGCACTGGGACCAGCCCGGCTGGGCTCACAGATGGCGCTGGTCGGTGGGTTTTTTGTTGGCTCTGCATGGCGTCTGGGGCAGCTCTAGAACAGGAGGGACCACGCGGAAGGCGAGGGCCAGTTTCCAACACACACATACACACGCACACGCGCACCCTGACCACCTCTGCAGGCTGTGCCATCACATCACCTCTGGGTGCCATTTTTGGCCTATTTTTGTCTCATTTTTTTTTCAGGGGTGGGTGGGTCTAGGAGACGATTATTCAAACTGCCACACCCATGGGAGGTTTTGGAAGCCTTTTGGGTGAAATAAGTCACCTGTAAACTGGCACAGAACATTTTTATTTTGGATGGGAGTGGAGGGGGCTCTACGCAACCAGCAGGTATTGCCTTCCCCAGCCCCGTGCTTCATTTCCAGGCAAAACCCCAGTTGTGCGAAACCCCATTCACCCTCTCCGTTCAAAAAGCTGCAATTCTGCATCTGGGCTGCGCTGTGCAACTGGACTGCGTTATGGTTGTCGTTGTCATTGTTTGGGTGCACATTTGACATGTTTGCATGTGAGCGTCTGCTTTTTAACAACACAGCGAGTAGGTAGGATGAGGTAAGAGGAGAAATGAGTGACCTTTAGAGATCTCCAATGCTTTAAAAGCGAAATCCCCTTTCGGTGGCTGGAGTGCATCTTTGAGCAGATTGTCTCTAAGGTTGCTAGTTCTGGATCACCCCACGCCCCAAGGTTTCCGGGCCTTAACCTCAGATATGTATTGTAATATATTATAATATTATAATATATACAAATTGAGTATTCCTTATCCAAAATGCTTGGGTCCAGAGGTTTCAGATCTTTTTCAGATTTTGGAATATTTGCATATATACCTATATAATCAAATTATATACTGTTCTTTTGCTGTGGGGTCTCCTCTTTTGTCAGTTCTTCTCCTCTTGCCTTCCTCCCGCAGGGAATTACGGAGGAGGGCTTGTGACTGCACGCGCGCACAGTCCGAAGCGAGCCTCTCTAACTCCCTTGCATTCCGCACAGCAAGAAGACAGGGTTGCGCTTTTCAAAACGTTCAGATTTTGGAGCATTTCGGATTTCTGATTTTCCGATAATAGATGCTCAACCTGTATTACAAAAAAATAATCTATGATATTATAATAAATAATTAATACAATAAAATGTTCGGGGAGCATATCGTTGGGGTCGGTTGTGAGGAAAGGCTCAGAAACCGAGTCCCGCTGAGACAGAATTGCAGAGAGGAAGGAAGGGCATGACTCGATAGCGGTAGCGCGTCCCCTCTTCCTCCCCATCACTCTGGTCATCTCCGGCCTGCAGAATCCTCCATGAAGAAGAGCATCTCTGAGGTGAGCCTCAAGCCCGAGCCGCCCGTGAATTTCAAGGACTCCCGCAAGAGCCAGACCTGCCAGGACCTGACGCGCTCCTCTGATGCCCCAGCGGACCCCGGGTGCAACGCCCACGGCCTAGAACACCCACCCGGTTTCTTCCTCAGCCACGGCGAGCGCGAGGCAGCGGCCACCAACACCGACAACAGCCTGACTTTTCCCGACGGCTTCCAGCCCCTCCGCTCAGCCCAGCCGGCCACCGGCCTGCCCCTGGAGCTCTCGCCGATCGTCCGGAACCCCTTCATGTCGCCCCTGCTGGCCCCGGATGGGATGCTGAAAGGGCTGCCTCCGGTCCATATAGTGGTGAGCAAACAGGGTGGAGAAGGAAGCCACGGGGTTACGTGGCTGCCTGGGGGAGTGGGCGCGGGCGGGACGAAGGGGCCGGCTGCCCCTTCTAGCCTGAGCGAGGCAGGCTTTTCTTCCACTGGGCAAATCTGCAAGGGGAGGGAGTCTCATAGCTGAGATGGAAACGGCCCCGGGGAATTCTTATGCAGAGGTTGTCTGGGGAGGGGTTGTCAGTGAGGGTTTCAGAAACCCAGGACTGGGCATAGGGGAGGTGGTGGTGTTTTTCTCTTCAAGGCAAAAGGTGGAAGACTGTGGTCCTCCAAAGGTTCGGTGGGGGGGTTGAACTCCAGATCCCATAATCCCCACCATCAATACCACCCTTGTTTATGATGCCCGGGGCAATGGGAATTGCATGCCAGAATCCTCCGGAGGGACACAGAGCCTAACAATAACCTGGGCAGGACGTTTCTTTTGTTCATCCTTTCCTTCCCTCTCTTTGTTTCTTCCGTGTTCTGCCTCCCCCTAGGCTTGCGCCCTTGACCCCATGCTAGACGACTCGGTGATGTTCGCTCGGCGCCTGCGGGCCATCGGGCAGCCCGTCACCCTGCGGGTGGTGCAGGACCTGCCGCACGGCTTCCTCAGCCTCTCCCAGCTGTGTCGCGAGACGCGCCAGGCCACCGCCATCTGCACGGAGCTCATCCGGGACATCCTGGTCCCCCCGGACCAGGACCCTCCGCAGCCCCCTGCTACCGCAGCCGCCTCCGCCTCCTCTTCCTCGTCCCACCGCAAGCATCGTAAACTCGAGCGGACCTCCCGCGCCGGGGGTACGACCTCCGCCACTAGTCAGCCCACTGACCACCGTCCCACCCCAGAAGGGGGGACGGGCGCCGAGCAGGAGGGGCCCGTCTGCGTGACTTCTACAGAGGGCGGTGCCCCTTCCGGACCGTCAGGGGTCGAGGCGACCACCATCAGCCAGCAGCTCCGCCACGGAAGCTGATCCTCGGCGGGCCCTCCAAGCAGCGGGGGCGAACACGGGCCCGCCCCGCCCTCCAGCCCTGCCCCGCTTGCCACCCCTGGGCAGGACGCCAGCTCCTCGGGCAGCACGGTGGGCCGGGAGGGCCTGACCCCCCCCCCCAGAAATGCATCACTAGAACAACTTGGTTTGAGACTGCGTGTGTGTGTGTCTGTCTGTGAATGGCACGGCTTTCTTTTGCGGTGGAAATCCCTCTTGGTGCTGCACTCCGTTCTGGCGACGGCGAAGCACAACAGGCCCCCTCCTGCCAGCGTCTTTTGTGGGGGTGATAGGGGTGGGTCTCATTTGCCCCGATTCCTGAATTCCGTTTTTTAACACTCGTTTTAAAAGCACTGCAGAGAACTCTGCAGCCGGTGGTACCTCCTCACGGTGTCAGGGTTGGCACCCCGGGCACGCCGAGCGTTCCAACGGTCCCGATCCTCTCCTTACGCTCCGCCACAACCGCTCCCACCATATGGAGCACTCCAGTGTTCTCTGTACTCTGCTGCGGAGAGGCTAAATTTGGTGCGTGATTCTGTTCACTCCTTAGCACGGACAGCACAAAAACCCCTTGCTTCTTGGGTTTTCCATTTTGGGGGCGAGAGGGCAGGAAGATGTCCTCCCGTCACTGCTCCACATGCCCCCAAAAGCACTGTACACCCCCCTTGGCACAACAAAGGGTTAACAGCCACCGCCCTCTCCATGAGCCGGTGGGGAGACCCGACCCCCCCCCCGCTTTTCAGTATTTGCCTTCTTTGGGGCACATGCTCACGTTGCACTGTGACCTTCCCATGCCCATCCCCTCCCCTGACCTTCCCCACCCACCACCCCAAAATTCTCATCTCTTTTTGCCTTTTATTGCTGCTGCTATGAACCAAATGGGGGGGGGCAGAGAGTAGAAGGAATGTGGCCCCCCCGTCCTGGGAAGAAGGGCTGTGGCGTTCCCCCTCTGCCTTTCTCCCGTGGGGTGTGGCAAGGGGGAAGAGGGGGAACAAACTTATTTTTGTAAATAAAAACAAGCCGGTTTGATTTTGAGTGAAGGATTCTTTCTCTCTCTCTCTCTCCCCCTGAGATCCAAGATGGAGAGTGTGATCTAAACAGTCTCGGGAGGGACCAAGACCAAGACCTTGCACCAAGCGTGTGGCGCACAAGGCTCTGTGGGGCCAGGTGGCAAGCTTTACGGGGGCCGTAAAAGGGCTGGTGGGAGAGAAGGAAGGCAGCCCAGCCACAGGGATTGCCTCTCATCCCGCCATGTGCCGTTCAGGGGCCCTTTTGCACAGCACGGTCGCGGCCGTCCACAGAGTCGACGTCTTCTGGGCTTTGCTTCCGTAATAGAAAGTTCGGTAGCAGAGGCAGAAATAGCATGGAAAGAGTAGGGATGGGCTCCTTCAGCGCAAAAAGAAGAGAATGTCAGTAAGTTTCAACAAACATCATTCAAAATTAACTCTAGGAACATGAACGAAGAGGTCAGGGAAACCTTGCGGAAGTCAACAAAAGCATTTGGAGTCTTCTAGAGACCATTTGGAAGCTTCTCCCAAAATGCATCCAGGCAACAAGTTTGCTGTAGGGTTGCCATAGGTCAGAAATGACTTAAAGGCAGGCACGCAATAACAAACTTTCCTCCCATTCAGCAACAACACAGAGTGTGTGGTTGGGACAGCAGTGAGGATTCCTGGTTAAGATGGGAGACGGTTTTTCTACTGTGGCCACCGTGTGCCTTTTTTTTCCAAATAATGTACCACCTGCCCTTTGGGGTGTCGTAGAAAGCTGGACAGTGAAGGATGCTGAGATGGGAAGAAAATCAGTTCTGGATTGTGGTGTTGCCGGAGAGATCTGGGGACCCCGTGGACTGCTAAAAAAATTAACGAATGGGTCTGATAACAGTTTCAAGGCTGAACGTTCACCAGAAGTGCAGATGAGTCAACCGAGGCCATTGTACTTTTTGCGTAGCGCGAGAAGGCACGACTCGGTGGAAAAGGAAGTAACGGAGGTGTCTGCAAGAACCGAGCAGAGCTGTGAGAAAGAGGTGCCTTTGGGCTCCCTTATTCACAGCGTTGCCATAAATCAAAGCCAACTTGACAGCAAATAGCAAGAAGCAAGCAGGCCAACCCAATTCACACACCAAACAAATTCAGCATCGGTGAGATTTCACTGATGCAACTCGGACGTATTGCTTGATTTATTTATGCCTTTGCCTGCACATCTGCCGGGTGTCTGGCCGGTTGGCGGTACAAAAATAGATTGCCGTGTCCAGGACGGCCTTTATCCCAGTTGTATCAAATCCAGGATTAAATTAATAACATGCCGTGTGTTTGCGTGTGGATGGCAGGCGCCGATTCTAAATTCTGCCCTCCCTGGACAGAGGCCGTGTTTGCAAAGTCAAGGAGGAAATTTCCTTTGCTCTCTGAGCACCTCCGGCTTTTCAGGTCCTCCATTGCGGTGGGATTATTAGTGATTTAGTAATTATAAGATTCTTCTTTTCATCCAATTTTGGCTCCAGGAGACAGCCAGCATGGTGTAGTAGTTTGAATGCTGGGCTGTGACCCTGGGGTTCAATTCCCCTTTGCTCGACCATAGAAACCCATTGGGTGACCTTGGGCATGTCACACACTCTCAGCCTCAGAAAACCTAATGATAGGGTCACCGTAGGGTCGTCGTCATCGGGAAGAACTTGAAGACGCTCAAGCACAACAACGTGCTTTGCAGCATCTGTTAATCTGTCAAGGAATGCCTCCTGGTGCAGTTCTGCCCCATTGATTTAAATGGGCCCCAGAGACGGGGCATCTTTGCATTCACCTCACCCTCGTTGATTTCAGTGGGTCTAGTCTAGGCTGGGTCTGCCAGGGTGATCCCTTCCCCAGGAAACTCTTTGCAAGTTGCAGCAAGAAATGCGTTAATCCTCGCAAAACGTGGCCAGCTGCTGCTTTGCTGGCTGAGCCGGAGATTCGCACCCAGTCCTTTCCTCTTGCCCGGAGCCCCCAAAACTGGAAAATTTGCAGCCCGGTCTCCCAACTGGAGGTGCCCCATGCAAACTGGAGATCTTGAGATCTGTCCCCTTAAAGGTTGCGTAGAAGGGGAAACGCGCTTGCTTCCCGCCTGCGTGACCAGGGACCCCTCCTGAAGCTCCCTCTTCTGCACCACCCGTAAAGGCACAGGAGCCCTGGCCAGTGGTCCATCTGGCAACCCCAGGAGCAATGCCAGCATCTGGCAACCAGGTGTGCTGGGTGAGGGGGAGAACTGCCCTGCAAGGAGGGCGTGTGGAGCCGGGGGGCCTCCAGGGGCCGATACGGGGCGCCGACCCCTACAGAGCGCAGCCGGGGGGCAGGCGGCGGCGGCGGCGGGACTCCTTTCCGGCGGAGGGAGACGGCGGCCGGCGCGACCCTTCACTCCCCCGCGCCGCCCCCGCCCGGCGTCCCAGCGGCGGGTCGCTCCGCGGAGCAATCCCTCCCTCTGCGCGCCTGGGAGAAAAAGTCCCGGACCCTCGGAGAGGCGGGTCCCAAGATGGCGGCGGCGGCGGCGGCGGGGCGTCCCCGGGAGCCGCGGCGGAGCCGGGCGTGAAGCGGCGGCCCGGCGGCACCGCGGGATCCCCGGAACCGGGCGAGGAGGCGCGGGCGAAGGCGGCCTACCCCGGGTGAGCGGCGGAGGGAGCGCGAGCTTCGCGTAGCCCGCGTGGCGGGCCGGGGGGGACGGGGCCGCGCGGACGGCGCAAGCCGGCGGCCTCCCTGGGCCGGCGGGGCCGCGCGGCGCGCAGCGAGGGGCGGGGGCGCTCTCGGGAACAGCGGCCCGCCGGCGCTGCGCCCCCGCCGGCGGGCTCGTTGTCCCGGCGGGGCGCGGCTGCGAGCGCGGCCTCTCCGCCCGGCGCCCGCTCGGCGGCGCCCCGCGGGCAGGCGCAGGTACCGGGGCGGGGGAGCCTGGTTCTCTCCGTCGCGCCCCGGCCCGGGCGGAGACGCCGCCCCCGTGGGTTTCGGGCGCGCCGCTTCGCGCGCGCCGCGGGCACGGAGTCCGGCCTTTGTTCGCGGGCCGCCCGTGCCCGGCCCCGTTTCTCCGCTTGTTTCGGCGATGTTCGGCCCTCCCCGCCTCTCGCGGCGGGCCCCGGCGTGGCCTCCGGGGGCGCCCGGACGCGCGGCCGCGGGCTGTCGTTGCAGGCGGGCGGGGCGCGGGGCCCGTTCACGCCCGGGGGGGGGCGCCCGCCCGCGGCCTCGGGCGGGAGCAGGTGGGCGCGCGTCGGGAGCAGCCCCCGGACATCGCGGAGCCGGGCTTCGCGCGGCGAGTCCCCGTGGCTCGTGGGCTGCGTCCCTTAGCGATGGAGGGAGGAGGCCGGGGCCGCTTCCGCGCTACGCCGTCACGGTGGGCGGCTCACGCTCCGCTTCCCTCCTTCCCTCCCCGGCAGGTCGGCGATGGCCCCCGGCTGCGAGCGGCTGCGGTTCCGTTTCCCCGGCTACGGCGACGGGGTGCTGCGCCGGATGGACCGGCTCCGGGAGCAGCGGCGCTTCTGCGACGTGACGGTGCAGGTGGACGAGCTGCGGGTCCCCGGGCACCGGGTGGTCTTCGCCGCCTGCTCGCCCTTCCTGCGGGACCGGTTCCTGCTCAGCGACTCCCGGGAGGTGTCCGTCTCGCTCTTCCAGCGCCCCGAGGTCGGGCGCCAGCTCCTGCTCTCCTGCTACACGGGGTGCCTGGAGGTGCCGGTCGAGGAGCTGGTCAGCTACCTGACCGCGGCCTCCTTCCTGCAGATGGGCCACGTGGTGGAGCGCTGCGCCCAGGCCGTCTCCCGCTACCTGGCCCCCAAAGCGGACTCCCTGCCGCAGGGAGAGCGGGGGGAGGGGAGCCGTCCGCGGCTGGATGGGGCGGAGGAGGAGGAGGAGGAGGAGGAGCGGCCTTCTTCACCCGCGGGGGAGGCGGGCTCCGAGGAGGGTAAGGCAGAGGGGGCCGAGTTCCCCCCGCGCGGCTCCCGGGGCCCCTCGTCCCCAGACATCTCGCTCTCCCTCATCAGCTCGGCGGTGGAGATCACCCGCAGCTACTTGCAGGGCTGCTACGATGACGAGACCGGCGGCAAAAGGCATTCTTTCCCCTCGGCGGCTCCGGCGTCCTCCTCCCAGTGGAGGGGCTACCCCCCGCATCGCCACCGCCACGGCACGGCCGTGGCATTCCGAGACTGGCGGGCGGGCGGCGGCGGCGGGACGGGAGGGTGGAAGGTGCCGGGACTGGAGCGCCCGTACCGCTGCCCGCGCTGCAGCCGCCTCTTCCAGCAGCTGGGGCCCTTCGTCAGCCACGTGCAGGAGCACAAGCTGTTCCTGTGCCTGCGCTGCGGCAAGGTCTTCTCGCAGAAGAGCAACCTGACGCGGCATTTCCGGGTCCACACGGGCTTCAAGCCCTTCCAGTGTCCCGTCTGCCGGAAGTGCTTCACCCAGAACGCCACCCTGCAGGACCACCTCAACCTCCACAGCGGCATCAAGCCCCACCGGTGCAACTACTGCGAGATGCACTTCACCCACAAGCCGGGCCTCCGGCGCCACCTGAAGGAGATGCACGGCAAGAGCACGGTCCAGAACAGCCACGAGGAGATCGAGGAGGTCACGGTGGACTTCGATTGACAGCAGAGGAGGAGGAGCTGCAGGCGGCGGCGGCGGCTGACTGAATGGCCAGTTCCGCCTTGAGGCCAGAGGCGGGCTTTGGCCAAAACATCCTCTTTGCGAGGGGGCTGGGCGGCAGGAACTGAGCGGGAGACGTAAGACTTTGAAGTAGGGCTAGCGGTGGCCAAATTCATCCTCTTTTAGTTGTGAAGAAAGTGCTGTGATTAGGTTTCCTACGGGACTGCGGAGGACTGAACTGTTTCCTTTATGGGAGATAATACACTGCAGGAAAAGAGATTGAGGAATGAGAACAGGCTGAACCACAGGTCTTTCAGCAGGCCCTTTATTTTTCCAGAGGTGGGCCTCTCAGGAGGCAGAGCGAAAAAGCTTCCTCCTGCTGTGGGTTAAAGGTGCTGTTAAAAGGCTTGAGATGTCAGGCGTGGGCCAGAATCATCTTCGCAATTTATGCTGGCAGACCTGGGGTTTATGCAGACTTGAGTTCTTTTCTGCAAGGTGGGGTCCATTACAGGTTCTTCCTGGGCACACACTGGCATTCACGTGGCTACACAGTTCTGCCCCCGCCACCAGATCCGAAATGGCTGTTGATTGGCCTCAGGGAACACTAGGAAGACTCCTTCCAGAATGTTAACCCTCCTGGACCTCCACCCCCCTGAACCAGGCCGGCTAAACAAGTCTGCCTGTATCAGTGCAGATGTGGGCTGTAGATGTGGATCGTCACCTCAGACGTCCTGCACAAGCCCCCTGTCGGTGGTCCTCGTTTACGGGCCCCTTTCCGTTCAGCAGACTTTGTGCTGGAGAACACGGTGGTGGATTGGTGGGTCGAGGGAGCACCGTTTATATATAGGTTTCCTACCTCAGGCACGGCAGTGTCGTTTCTCTCTCTCTGGTGGGATGCTAGCAGAGTGGCACTCAGACTCAGCTCCTGGAAAAATGAGCCAAATAGATGTGACGAGATGGAATTCCAGGAGTGGCTGGCAGACAGGATGTTCAGCAGGACTGGTGCGGAAAGGACAGGCACCCAGGAATTCTCCAAACGTGAATTTGCTGATCTCCCAATAAAAATATGCAACCCATTGCTGAAATTGGGCTCCTTTCAATAAGACTTGAAAGTACCCTGCGTGTGAGGTCGGTTTATTTTATTCCCCTGCATTTTATTTTGGTTTAAAAACCCAATGGAAGATCAGGTAATCAGGCCAGCTAACATGAGGTCTGTCCCAGCTAAATCTAGGGAGAACAGTATTCAGAGTGTTACTAAGCATATCAAAGAACAAGTCTTGCTGCAAAAGGAAGTCCAGTCTGACCAAACCTGTGAAATAACTCCGAGGTTAGCAAAAAAGGGTGGTTGACTGAGTGAGTAGAAATAGGGCTAGCCCTGGATCTGATTCTGACCTGTTGAATTCGGATTAGTCTCAGTGACTTCAGGGGTCTTCTCTGAGCTTGGCTAAGTCTGACTTAACATTATCATCCCCCTCTCTGACTTCCCAACCCACCTTAAATGAAACCATAGTGTGATAATTGTGTGGTGCCCAAGGGCCCAGGTGTGCTGCCTCCCCTTTGGCAAGGGAAGACAGCAGCCGCATGTCAGCCATCAGTTAAAGGTAAAACCGGGCACCACTTTGGTTGGTATGGGGAGGATTCCAGGTCGGGAACAGGGAAGGGTTTGTGCCACTTGTGAGCTCACTTTGGGTCTGAAATCCTGAGAGTCACGTAGGCTGTGCCTGGATCTCTTCAAGGGTCAGGGGACCTCAAGGGAACCCGGAGTGACTCTTCGTGGGAAAGTAACAGTCAGTGGCTCAGGGAGAGAGAGCCAGGCGGGCTTGCAGGTCTCCATGGAGGTGCCAGAGAAGAATGATTGGGAGGAGAGGGTCAGGAGCTTTCAGTGTGGCTAATGGTCTCTTGGCTTCTCAGTCCAGTTGAAGGCGTTCTGGCCTGAAGCGAATTGCAAGGAACTTGAGCCAACCTGGGCTCGCTGTCTCCCCCTCAGACGCTCTGCCGCTGGTTCTGAGAACCTCCATTCCAGAATGAAACGTTCCTTCCCCACAGCGTCCCGACCCTTAAGGTCTCAATCCCATTGCTTCCCAAATGACTCCCAAGCCCTGTTGCCTAACGGATGAGGTCGTGACGGCCCACCCTTTTTTTGTACGCGGGCGCCATCTGACCCGGCCAACTTCCGCTGTCAGCAATTCCATTTGGCACGACTGGCATCTGCTGCGGCAGCGGGAGTCGTCCCGTGGGCCAGATTGTAGGCAAGGGGTGGAGGCGGAGGATTCCTCCCCCGGCCTCTGGGGCCGGCCTCTTCGTACACCCCAGTTCTCTTGCTGCGGCGACTGGCGTGAGAAGCGTGCTGTTCCTTACCCTGAGGGAGGGGTGGTCCCGTTGGTGAGGAGATGCAGACCCCACAACGCTCCGGCCGGCGCCAGAACGCTTCCCTTCGGAGTCGGGGTTGCGTGTGCCACACCTGGCAGATTTGCCTCACCTGTTGTCCTGTTTCCGTGCAAAACTAACTTCCGCTCTGCAACGTGCGGTTGCCTCTTCCTGTCTGTGCCTTTTCTCCCATTAACATGGAACCCACTCACACACAGCGCGTTTCTCTTTAAACATATAGCCATTTATTTATTAGTTTTAAAAGACTCTTATTCACAATCAAAAAAACAAGAAAAAAAAGACAGAGGAAAGGAAAACAAGGTACTAATACATTAAACAGTAACTTAAACACAAAGGGCTCTGACCCACCCAAGCCAAATTGTAATGAAAGAAAAAAATGCTATCCTACCATTACCAACCCAACTAATTAATCCTGCTAGTGACCATAGCCACAGATTATTGTCCATAAATAGTTTCCAGTCTTTCAAAAAAAAAAAAAAAAATCAGTTGGCTTGCCCTTGAAGACACGTCCACACTTTCTGACTTGGGACAAGCCTAAGGTGAGCCTATCGGGAGTTTTCTGGGGCTGAGTGTGTGACGTGCCCAAGGTCACACGGTGGGTTTCTGTGGCCGAACGGGACCTCCAGGATCACAATCGGATGCTCAAACCACTACACGCTACACACTTCTGCAATCAGGGCCTTATTGCAATGCCACAGTCCTCTTTGTAACGAGTGAAATTCTCAGCATAACTTCCTCTCTTTGCGCCGTAAGCAAAGTTGCTCTTAATTTTAGCTCTTGATAGTCTCCAAAGAACCTGTCGGGGCAGGAATTTAGAGTGTGGTGGGGCAACAATGTCCTGCACGTGCCTACCAGCTGCATAGTGGAGGTGGAAGGTATTTTGCGTGTGTGGAAATGTGCAAATCGCAGATGTGTGGGCGAATTCCAGAGAGACCAGTGGGACTTCGGGAAATCTGCATTGGCGTCCTTGCTAATGGAAAGCCCATTCACCTCAGAGAAGTCTTACAGAGATCTTGGCTGCAGATCTGATAAAAAGACTGCCAACTTTAAATACCACACAGAGATCTGAGAGTGAGTGTAAATAACGAGGTTTTTTCAGGCAGACCTAGCAGACAACTCTGCATCCAAGCTCTGGGATGTGATCTTAAGTCTGAAAGCACAGAGATGGAAAGCTGTATCTGCTTGCAAAAGTTCCCACTTAAGAAGCTCATTAATTGATGACACATTTACACTTCTCAAGAACAACTTTATCTGTTTGGTTGTAAGGAGGGAGTGAGCATATCTGTGTTGAGGTAGATTTAACTATTTCCCCCTTTTTGTGTTTCAAAAAAAGTTCCACACCACATTTCATAAATTCACACCAAGACTTCAGAGTGGCAAAGCTGACCCCAAGGTGTGCTGTATTTGAATGCCCCCTGCAATGGCTGCGGGAAGTGCCGCCCAGCAGCCAACATGAGGATGGAGCGTGATTTCACACTCGTGGCGATTGTGCAATGCCACCTCAACAGTGAATTGTGAGATTGCACAGGTAAATGTACATGCCCCCCGGTGGGCAGTGCATCTGGGTACTGACGTGCAGCCATGTGCAAGGCTCATACAGTATTCACAGCATCACATGCCAAATGCTGGTTCTGCAGTCTTAAGAAGGATGCTTCACACTGGACAAAAGTATCCAACCGCTTCTGTTGGGCAAGTTACACATGTGTAAAGCAGCCACGGGATCCTGGCCAATGTCAGCGGTGATGTGAGCTGTCTGCATATTGGATGCCAGCTCCTAGAACCCTTGGACACAAAAGCCATGCTTGCTGGACCACATGGGTGTTGTAGTCCAAAAGATATGGAGAGTTCCAGGTTGCCTGGTCCCTGCTCCATGTCCAGGCAGCAGGTATTCTTCAGGGAGAAATCGGGGGTGCATATTCAAAGCTGTGCCAAGGAGGCCTAAGGCAGCGCTCATTTGGTCTTGCAGGAGGTTGTCCCACGGAGCGCTCCGGGACTTCATTCCCGGCAGGGCTGTCCAAGAGCATCTCCCTTATCATCTGCAATGTTCCACACTTGTACAGCTTGTGCTCTCGTGATGCAGTTGGCAGGCCCTTCCTGATGCCCTCCAGAGCTGAGAACCCGCGTGTTCTCGGCTCCGGGTCCCCCCCGTTCCCTGTTGCCCCCCTGCGTGTCTCTTGAAAGAGAGGAAGCACCTCTGGGCTTGTGAGGGATGGATTGCAAAACCCTTTTGCAACACGAGGAGGCAGCCTGGCCCTAGAGAAGCCTTTTCCCAACGAGGGACTCTCCCACTGTGTTGGGAATCCAGCCTCCACGGTGCACAGCTGACTCTGGTGCGTGGGGGTGATAGGAGCTGCTTTCCAAGGCATCTGAAGGTCTGCAGGCCACTCTAGGTTTAGTCGGTCATTTTCCTTTGAGAAGGCTAAGAGGTGACATGAAAGGATGTCATTTGGAAGATGGGGCAAGCTTTTTTTCTGCTGCTCCAGAGACTAGGACACTGTGGAGCAATGGCTTCAAACTACAGGAAAAGAGATTCCACCTAAACATTGGGAAGAACTTCCTGAAGGTAAGAGCAGTTCAGCAGTGGAATAGGCTGCTGCCTCAGGGGGGTGTGGTGGAGTCTGTTGCTTCTTTGGAGGTTTTTAAACAGATGACACCAAATTAGAATTTGCATGCTTCAGCAAATGCCTCCAACAATATGCACATGTGAAATGAAGCAAACAGGTCAGGTAAGCTATACATGAATAAGCAGAAACACTTATTATTTCCATTTTGGTTACCAAATTTACAGTGGCTGGGGAGCTTCTTTGTCAGAAGCTTTATTAACTGGATCCTGCCCAACAAGATGTACCTTTGAGGGAAGAGAGTTTGGATGACTCCATAGTGCCTGCTTTGCACCTTTTGCTCAGATCAGTGTAGGGCGTGAGGGAAATCATTTTTATTGGAATGCATGAATATTCCTTAAAGCAGGACCACACACGGCAACACACATTCCCCTGATATCATTTTGATTTTAAAGAGAGGAAAGAAAGAGATGCAGAAGCTGTGAAAACTTCAGGGGGATAAAACTGGACCGTGAAGAGTAATGTGCTTATTTCTACGCGCTCCTTAGGAACACTCTGCAGAAACATGTTAATTTCAAGCCTGATCTCAAGTTATTTTCCCCCCGTTCCAATCACCCAGCTTCACTCACATTGCACACTTTTAAGGTGCTAATTTCTTGGGGAAATTCTTTTTCTAAAAACAGAGAAATTTCCCATTCAAAAATCCACCAGCAGCATTAGATGTTCTGGGCCACTCTGTCATCCAAAATAACGCTGCAAGACGTCCTCACCCTGTCTGGATAACAAGGGGTGGGGTTCAGAATGGGCACAGAGAGACGGTGCACCTCCATGGGGAGGTGGAGTCCTGGCCGTCGCCGGAGAGCTTTTAGGCTGGTTTTGGCAGCCGTGCTCCCCTCTCCGAGCTTATTAATCCCGCAGCCCCAGCGGGCAAACTGCCCTGGCGAGTCGGTGGGTGGGGAGGTGGAAGGCCGAGGGCCAACCTGCCTTTCCTCTCCTGCCTTGGAGCATCTTCGTTGGATCCTCTCTCGGTCACTCGAGTGGAAGGGGATGGAGGGCTCCGTCATGCCCGGACTGGGAGATGCCGCCTCTCGCTGGTGAGTAGACAGAGGCGGGGGGGTGGGTTAGTGGAACCGGTCGTGGCAATTCTCACATTTTCTGGTGGAGGTCAGAAGGGTCAAGTCACCTGAGGTGACACGATCGCCGTGGAGGCAAGCTTGTTTTCTGCTGATGCTCCAGAGACCAGGACCCCCTGGAGGAACAGCTTCCAAATTCAGGAAAAGAGATCCACCTAAACATTAGGAAGAACTTCGTGACAGTAAGAGCTGTTGGACAGTGGGATCCGCTGCTCCCTGGAAGTGTAGTGGAGTCTCCTTCTTTGGGGGTTTTTCAACAGCAGTTGGGTGGGCATCTGTTGAGGTGGGATAGCGGTGTATTCCCCATGGCAGGCCCTTGGGGGTCTCTTCCACCTAACCTGAGATTTGCAAAGTCACAAAAGTAGATCATCAAGAGAACATTCAAGAGTTGCATTTCTTCTTGCAATGTACGGTTAACTTATAGAACCCACTGCCACAAGATATGGGTCAGGATCCTGCTGGCCTCTTTTGTTGTGATGTGCCTTCACGCTCAGTGTTGAAGCAGGACGCTCTGCTTATGGTAAGGCTCTCCCAGGGCTTCCTTGGGAAGTTTTTTCCCCAAAGCTTTCCTTCTGTTGCCTTCATCTGAGGCTGAGAGAGCGTGAGTTGCCCATGGTCAGCTGGGGAGTTTCCATGGCTGAGCAGGCATTTAAACCCTGGTCTCCCCAAATCCTGGTCTAACATTCAGACCGACGCACCACGCTGGTTCTTGCTGGTTTCTTCCAAGGTGAAACTTTCCTTAGGGAAGCGGTCAGGCGTCTTCCTCTTGGAGAGAATGCCCACATTCTTCCGGAGATTGCCGCAGTGGCGGTGTGCGTGTGGGGCCATTGTTTATTTGGTTCTGCAGCATCGCCGTTCCGCAAAACGTCAGGCGGCGCATTCAATGCGGGACTCTGTCTGTGGGGATTTGCACCGTATAACCACGATGTCAGGTGTCAGCCGTGCCGGTGGCTGACAGCTTAGAGAAGGGGAAGCTCTGGGCAAACGCACGGAGGAGGGGAGGCCGTGCTACTGACCGGCACAGGCGCGGCTCTAACATGGGGCCGCTCGGGAAGGCCAGCCTCTCAGTTGCTGCATCCTGCCAGGTCCAGGTGTGGCTTTCGGGACTCCCTGCCGCAATGCAGCTGATGCCCATCTTCACGGCACCTTCCGTCGGATGCGCCCTACCCGGTTGGGGTGTGGTGTCTTTGCCAGCCGTCCTGCCTTCATAGTCTCTCCGGCTTCTTTGCTTTGATAGCATCACACCGATCATGTTCCGGTAGCTGGCAGAGGTGGCGGAGGAACCCTCCCCTCTGTTTAAATAAGCGTGCCAGCTGTGACGCATCTTCCGCAGCGCTAATTACGGGGTGGATTCTCCCCTTTCTCCATTTGCGTTGAACATTTAACCCTGTCGTGGGGGATCTTGCTTCCATCTTCTGAATTTCTCACTTGGATAAAGAAAGAGGATGAACCAGGCAAGGCTTTTGGAACAACCTGTGCTTAAAATGCTGGAAGTAAGTTTCCAGGTTACACAGAACTCTTCTTCACAGGTTACACAGAACTCTTTTTCAGGGTGAAGCAACCAATCTTCCTCTGCCAAGTTGGTAATTGCTTAGTTATAGCTAGGTCTTTAGGACGAAGAATCAGGACATTCAGTAGCACAGCCTGTAATTATGCCATGCTGGAGAAATAACCAGGTAATAAAAGTCTTCAAAGAGAACAACAAATGGGACAAAATCATACCTATATCTATGTCTAGATCTATGTCTATATACACATATTCAGACACAGAGAGACAGAACTCTCTGTTCCCATGAATTTATTTCATGTAAAATTGCACTAAAAGGAAATTTCTTCCAAAATGTTGGCTGAGATATCTTCACCGTGGTCTACATTTTGCAGCTTTATGAATCCACAGTGATGTTGCAAAAAATGCAGAAATTGCTCTGTTAGTGAATGGCAAAGAGGTGGAAGATCCAAGCACCAGCATTGTTCCCATGCGCAGTGTGTGCTTCCGTTAAGCGCCAGGCACTCCTGCCGCGCACCGGGCACGCGGTTTCTGGGTGCCCATCAGTGCCTATTGTGTGCAGGGACTGCGGCACATCCATCGCCCCGGTGGCTATCATGGCACAACGAACCATGGAAAGCTGCTCCATTCTGTTTTCCACATGCGTTAAGTCCACTTATGATGATATGCTGAACCATGCTGAATCCCAGCTGATATTTTTATTTATGGATTTATCTCTTAAACTAAAAACTGCTCCTAAAGTCTATCCGGCATTGAAAATCTATAATGGTAACCAAAAAAAATAAAAAGGGATTTTTAAGCACAAATTGGAAAGTAGCATGAGGTGAGCTAAAATACAAATCATACAATGCAGCTAGATTTCCATCAATAGAAGATTAGATAAAACTATCTGGAAGAGAACACAAAGAAATTGTGAGGTGCCTTTAGACCATTATACCTGAGGGCAGGTTTCATTAATTAAACGGGGTTTACTTCTGAATAGGGTGTTGAGCCAGGGCGAGAAAACTGGAATATCCCATCAAAGCATCACATGCTTTTAGTCCAACACAAACAAAAATTGATTTGAATTCTGGTTTTGTCACCACCTACTCAAGTTTTTAAATAATGAATAATTTTGCAACCTGTATCTTCCATGGCTTATCTCCTGGACTGTTGGTATAATTATATATTTTTGTGAGTGATTTGTAGAAAGATAGTAGTTTCTTGAACTTTCAGGAGATAATCCAGCAATTAGAAAGTGAAGTCTTCCCTTTTTCCAAATCAGAGACGCTTTTTAGAAACCCAATGAATAAATATAGAATCCCTGGAGAATCTGCCAAAGCAAAAAACTTCATCCCCAGCATGAACTGGAAAGGTAGGCTCAGCAAAGAGCAGTCAATGCTAGATTAAAATATGAGCACACCTAGGAAAGGGAAAATATAATTAAAGGGGATTAGCATTGTTTCTACAAAACTGTTGCTTCAGCTGTGATCTTTATCTTCATTGCAAAAATGATTTTATAAGATTCAATTTCACTGACAGTTAATTCCAACCCACGGAAACAAATTTACAGTCTGTAGGGAGATTAATGCCGAAGATGTCAGGCTCTAAGACAGATACTCGCCAGTATTCTCCATCAGCTACTGAAGTAGAATCATAGAACCCCAGAGCTGAGAGAGACCCCAAGGGCCATCCAGTCCAACCCCATTTTGCCGTGAAGGAACACACACCCAAACCCCCACCACTAAATGGCCATCCAGCCTCTTTTTAAAAACCTGCAAAGAAGGATGCTTTCTCAGGCAGCAACATATTCCACTTTCCAACTGCTCTTACTATCAGGAAGTTCTTCCTAATGTTTAAGTGGAATCTCTTTTCCTGACATTTGAATCTGTTGCTCCACATCCTAGCCTCTGGAGCCACAGAAAACATGCTTGCCCCATCTTCCCCAGGACATCCTTTCAAATATTTAAGCACAGCTCTCAACCTTCTTTTCTAAACATACCCAGCTCCTTAAGCTGCTCCTCCCAGGGGGTGGTGGTTTCCAAGCCTTTCACCATTTTGGTTGCCTTCTTCCGGACACCTTCCGGCCTAACGCCCTACTGGAAACTGGAGAGGGCCCCTGTCCCTTTAATGGCTGTGCAGAAGAGGGAGTTTCAGCAGGTGTTCCTTGTCACCCGGCTGCAGGTCTCTGGCAGAAAACAGGCTTGCTTCCTCTTCCAGGTGACATCCCTTTAAATATTCAAACCTGACTCTCACGGCACTTGTTAGCCTCCTCTTCTGCAGGCTAAAGGTCCCCCGCTCCCTTAGCTGAGTAACTTCTCCCGACTCAACCTTCCTCCCTAAGCTTGATGGAAACATCATTCCCCCTCCCCGTGTGCTGATCATAGACAGAAATGGCTCCTTTCTTCCCCCTGTGCAGCTGGCGCCCGTTAAAGTAGGTTGGGGAGGGAGTTGTGGCAATGGTGCAAAAAATAGTGACAAAGTAGTGATTGCCAAGAGTAAATCTAGGTCACTGTTGCACGCTCACGGTCAGGCCACTGCTGCTGCCGCCGCGGGTTGCTGTTGCTGTGGGTGAAGAGCCGTTCCCTCAGGCGCCAGGTGAGGTTAGTTAGCCCACATCCGCCCTGAGTAAAAAGAGCAGAAAGTCCCAGATTTTGTCCTTGGATTCAGGTGCGGTTACGCACAGCCGGCCGTTTTCCCTCGGTCCCCTTTAAATCCAGCCTGAGTGCCTACACCCAGAAAAGGCTGTGAGTTAAGGCGGTTACTTAATCTGGGTGTGGATGCGGTTCTTCTCCGGTTTGGCTTCTGTTTGGGGCTCGTCATGGCGTCGCTTCGGTCGGCATCAGAGAGCCGATCTACGCGGGATGGAAAAGGGGGCGGCTGGAGACAGCAGCGTTCACGGGCTGTGCCAGACCTCCAGCCTTGGGAAGAATAGTAATGAACGCTTCTCTTTTTTAAAAAAAGCAAACAGGAGCCCTGCCAGTTAATAAAAATCTACCTGGCTGAGTGTGGGAAAACGTGCTCTCTCCTTCTCTCTCTCTGACATCTTCTTTTACTACCTGGGACAAGCTACGAATGTGGGGAATATTCGCCAAGGGGACCCAACCGGTCGAAAGGGGTGCACGGCTACAATTCCGCCACCCTTCTTTTGCCTCCTGCGTGAAGCCCCCCGTAGGGCTGCATCAAGTCTTGGGGGTCTCTAGTTGGCTAAGAAGCAACGTCAACGGGCCGCCGCGTCCCCTGAGGTCTTCCAAAGTCTTGGCAGACGACGTTCCTCCGGCTACGGGGAGAAAACCGGACGCTTCTTTGCCCGCTTCCCTCTCTGCCGATGGCAGAATGGCTGGCGGGGTGGGGGAAGCAGTGGCTAAACTTGGGGATCCAAGGGAGGCTTTGGGTGTTGTGGAGCAAGAAGAAGAATACCGGCCTCCACCGAAAAATACGTGCACGAGCGGAAGCGTGGGCAGCAAGTCCAAAGCTTCTTGCCCGTCCCGGGTTCTCCTCGCCAAGGTTTCCAGATTCTTGGGAAAGCCATTTTTCTGCCGTTGTTTGATTATTCTTGAGTTTTCCTTCACAGTACATTGTGCCCTTTGCTGCACTTGCGCCAGGTGTCCCTTGCCATCTTTCCCGGGTTAAGCCACTCAGAGGACGCTGGAGAGTCGGGGGGGGGGGCTTGGCCTTTTTTAATCGTCCGGCGTCACCTACAACAGGGGCTGGGAGGGATTTCTCCCCACAATTCTCCGTTCTAGGTCAGAGGTGGGAATCGCGCGTCCTGTTAGGTGGTTAGACGGCAACTCTCCGGTTGGGGTTTCTGGGACCTTCCATCCAACAACACCCGAGCAAAGGCTGCGTGATTCCCACCTTGTCCGAGATCACAGAACCCCAAAACCATAGGGCCGGAGGGGGTCCCTAGAGGCCAGGCTCCGGCCGCAGCAGCCCCGGCAGGGATGTCGGTCTCGTCTCTAGGCGTTTGCTTCCGTTGCCGAACTGCTTTGACCGTCAAGGAGTTCCTTCCAATGTTCAGTTGAAATCTACTTTCCTTCAACTTGAAACCCTTAGGCTTGATCCTGCCCTCCCTGCAACAGCCCTTGGGGTGTTTAAAAGGTGTAATCATGCCCCCCCCCCCAGTGAAGAAATGTAGACCTTGTAGGCTGGTTTTGAGACTTGGTGTTCTGTTTTATTGCCCTCGTCCCTGATTGTGTATCTCAATGTTCTGCCCTTTGGTGTAAAAGACATTACGGATAAACGTTATTACTTGGTGTGCCTTTCTTTAAAGAAATCAACCACTCCAGCTATCCCACGAGCGCCTTCAGCCAAGGGAGTTCCTGATTCAAATCCTTCCACACGTACACGCCTATTTCGTCTTGCAGTATTTCAGTCCCACCCTCTCCCATTACCTGTTAAATTGCCTCTTCCTTCCCCAGGTGCTAAACCGACTGCCGAAGGAGCCTCTGGGCGATGAAGCTCTGGATTCTTGGCAAAGACCTTGATCTCTTTTATGCCAGGATTCGCACCCACCACACAAGAGTGCTTGGTTTCTGGATGCCGTTGTTTACAGATGCCTCCCGGTTTTTCCAGTAAACCGGAGGATGAGACCCCTTCTCTAAAGCGGCCTGACTGGGGAAGCCTCAGAAAGCTGGATCCTGACGACCAGACGCTACGGCTGGCCATTTAGGAGAGGGAAGCCCAGACGCCTCTCACCGGCCCCCCTCCTCTTCCTCCCAGCTCGGTCCCCCTTCATGGCCTTCCAGCCCTGCCCTGTGGTCACCCAGCCCACGGCGGTCAGCCGGTGCCACCCCTCTCCCTACCGGAGCTGGAAATCGGGACTCCTGGACTGCGATGCGGACAAGACCATCTGTGAGTGTCGGAGGACCGGTCCTGGGGGCAGAGGGGCTGGGCAGGAGGGTCCCGGGGCTGTGGGAGTGTCTCTGTCTGTCTGTGCTGTGATTAATTGCCAGAGTGAAAGCAGGAGAGAGCTCCTCTAAGCAGCCTGTGTTGCTCAAGACCCGATCGCCTGACCAGCTGGAGTTTTCCTCTCCTGCCCAACCATTAAAGGCACAGAAGCTGGCTCCTGTTTTCAGCCTGGCAACTGTTAATTTAGGTCACGCAGTCAACTCCCAAATAAAAGCCAGCGGCGCTTTTGATCTGTGACTCAGCCCCTCACCTGAGCAAGTAAATGAATGGGTGTGAAAGGACAGGGCCTCCGGCGGGGAAACGCATCGCCGCGTCGAGGGGATGGGGCGAATCACAGATCAAAAGCGGTGCCGCCTTTTCATTTAGGCCTTTGCCTTGGAGGGCTGACGCCTGGCCCGGGAAGCCGGTTTCAGGGCCGAGCCGGAGATGGTCTAAAGGCTCCGTTTCCCTCCCTCCACAGGTGCCTGCGGCGTTTGTGTCCCCTGCATCCTCGCCTGCAAGGTGGCCGTAGAATACGGGGAGTGCTGCTGCGTCCCGTTCCTGCCCGGGGCGCTCGTGGCCATGCGGACGGGCCTGCGAGAACAGCTGCGCATCCAGGTACCAGCTTTCCCTTCTGCCCAGCCAACCTCTCCCTTTCGCCCAGCAAACCTCTCCGGCCCAGCAGATGACGGTTGGCCAGGGGGTGACAGCCCGCCCGAGCCCCTCTCTCCATAACCGCCCACATTTCTGGAACATGAACAGAATGGGCGTTGGAAGTTTGCCTGGTGTCGCTCCTTTCCTTTTGACGGAGGTTGGCTGCAATCCACCCTGGTGTGGATCCTTCCGTTCAGCCTTCGCCCCAGTCAGAGGTCAGGCCTACCACAAGGCAGCTGGCCCAACGGGGCGGGTACTGCCCAGTGCAGTTAGGTAGCCTGGCATCTTCCAGATGTTCTGGAGTCATACTTAGTTTGAACTGGAACTTAAATGACTTCTAATTTAGCTGTGCTTTTAATCTTCCGGGCCACAATCCTAGATCAAAGCACAGATCACATGCAATGTTCCCTGTGCACAGACCTCTGCTCTCTCCCCCAGGACTGCTGTCAGGAGCTCCCCCGGGGGCACTGGTGGTTCACTTGTTAGGGAGGCAGTACCGTTCTGCAGCTCGGGGAAGAAAAGTGAGGCTACTAATTGCTGTCAGGGTGGGGGCCACTTGGTCATCTTCCTCCCACTCCAGCCAGTAAACGGTTGCGGCCATTCCCCCTCCCTCCGGACTAACAGGTGTCTTGGAGAGGATGTTTTCGGATGTTGCGGGAGGGGCTGGTTTAAGACAGCAACCTCATTTCATTTCCCTCTGCAGCCAAGACCAACAGCCTCTTGGGCTCTTGCCTCTTTCCTTCCCACCCCGGCCAAGTTGAAGTAGGGGGCCCTGGGGCTTGATAATAATCGGGGTGGGGGAAGCATTGTGGAGCCAAGCATGCAAAGTGTTATGCTCCACGTGTATAATGCCAACGCATTTTTACCAGTACCTGTTTTTTTAAAAAAAATTATTTTAGCCATTTCTTTATATTGTTGCAGGCCACCTAGTGTCCAATTTCCGAGAGAAAGGCAGACTATAAATTGAATCAGCCAATAAGCTAAGTCCTAAAATGCTGTGCTGTCAGCGGTACCAACAGAAGCTGATGCGATACGCAGACCAAAATGTCAGGGGGAGCGGGGGCTCCAGGTTCTGAATCCCTTTCCAAAATCCCCATATGTGAGGGGAAGGGCACCAAGTTTGAGCTTCTCAGGATTCCTGATTCAGGAGAGGTTTTTATGGGAAATGGACCGGTATGCAGGTTGAAAGGATGCGTCGAGTACCTCTTTTACTGCCCCCCCCCCGTAATTTTCCATGCCTTCCCCATTAAACTTAGGAGCCAGTTTAGAGGGGGAATGCTGAGGCTTCTCTGCCTAGGGCAGCACTCGAACCCAGCCTACAGAACTAAAAGGGAAACGACGGTGGAGGTGGACCTGGCCACTCTTCACCTTTACTCAAGAGTAGTGGGGAGAAACGGGGGGCCAGACATCGGTCACGGCTGCCCCCCACTCAGAGTGCGAATGAAGGCAAGACTCTGCAGCGCTGAGACTTTGACGGACCTATTCTCTCCCCGCAGGGCTGCGTGTGTTGCGACTGGGTGGCCTTCTGCTGTTGCTGCCCCTGTGCCCTTTGCCAGATGGCTCGAGAGCTGAGGAGCCCCTGCTAGCCCCTGTTGTGGAGCTGAGACCCCCAGCCTACCCGCTGACCCCCACTCCCTGGCATCCAGCCACAAGACCCTCTGATGCTCAGAAGCCTGGAAGCAACTGACCCGTTGTGGCCTTTTCCTGGCGAGGCTTCGTAGCCGAGACCAGGCTACGTTGGGCAGCACTGCCAGTCGGGCACCACGGTGGTCCGGGAGGGCAGCCCCCCCCCATTTTAGCACAAAGACGGAAATGTGGACTCTAGCAGCTTGGACTGTAAGCAGGGTGCGGACTGCCGCGTGGCTGGAGGGGGGCCGCGAATAAGGCAGAGCTCCCCTTCCTCTGCTCACACCACACCACGCCTGGACACACACACAGAGGAAGCCACTGGCTTATTAAAAAGGGAGAAAAGACGCAGCGCCCGCGTGGGATCAGTCCAACGGCAGGGGCCTGGGACCTCTTGCTCCTACGCCAGCATGCCATTAATGACATCTGCAGGCATAAAATGTCCACTTCACCCGCTGCATGGGTATTTTTTCAACTCACTGCAAAGGTTGGTGTTCTCTTCCCCTCTCTGCAACATCCACAGACTCACACACCTACAACTCACTGTTGCATTGTGACAGCACTCCCCACGGCCATTCCATTGCTGGGGGAGACTCCAGGGAAGTGGAGGACTGTCTGGCTACGTCCCCACTGCCAAATGCAAGGCAGTTACACCATCTACTGAGACCTTCAGAGGACCATGGTGGAGCTTGGTGGAAGGCATCATTCTGTATCCGGCTACGGGGACAGACTGTAAAAAAACAAAAACCACTAGCCCTGGAGTGGTGACAGGGTGGCCGCAGCAGAGCTCCTCCAGCCCCACACTTAGCCTACACGCAACTGTCTCAGATCTCAGGCTTAAGTCATTTTCTAAAGAAATAACTGCCGCTTCACCAGGTACCAAAGTGCAGCCACGCTCAGGGCCCTTCCTGAGTGAAAGATTTGTTTTAGCAAATGACCAATCACTTTGTGCCACAGCAGAGCACGGTCCTCAGAGTAGTTCTTAAAATGCCCAGTGGAAAAGAATAATCAGTTTATCTTGGCAGAGTCAAGTGCTGGAGCTTTTCCTAGGCTGTACCATGTGAGGCTGTGGAGGAGAACCAACTCCCACGAGCACGCTCACGGACATCTTCGGCCGCAGCAAAACCACACGTCAAAGATTCAAGGAACCTCAAATCTTCTCCTCCGTGCCTTACGCTTCTAATCACAGGGAGTGTTTCCGATAGGCAGGCATTAACTCCTGCACCATCCCAGCCTCACAGGGTTCAGAAATAAAACATTATGAGTGATGTTTACTTGCAACATACTATTTTGGCTGCATGGCATTTTGCAAAATAATGATGGTAACATTTTAATTTTTTTAGTGCGGACCCATTACTTCAAACACATAGCGGGGGGTTCTGTCTGCAAATCTAAAATTTTCAAATCAAGTAAAACTCAACACGTTGCTCTGAAAACATTGACTAATACACTCTTTTCATAGAGGTAACAGCCAACACTTAATGCCCTGTTTTGGGAAGAGAAGCAAGGTCCCAGCTCTGATGACTGGAGCACTACCAAGGGACGGGAAACGCTCTAGTGCCTGTTCACACTGCTGCGTATCATCGAGGAACAAACACGTAGGCAGCAAACTCTCTTTATTATCTCTTAGGGGGGTTCTGGTTGGGGACAGTGGTGGCCATGAGACCACAAGGAGGGGTGTAGAGAGGAGTTTTTTGTTTTTTAAAAAAGAAAGCTCAGAACATGAAAAACAAAAACCGTGAGCGGAATCAAGGCCAGATTGCACCACACGCCTCTCCCAGGCCGCCCCAAGCGCCCCCCAGCCCACCCCATTGCTTAGAGCATGTCTCCGTCCTCGTGCAGAACAGCTATGAGACTGTCACTTTCGTCTGCCCTGCTGAGGCAGCTGTGAGGCCCCCTCCGTCCAGGTCCGTGGCCTCCCCGGAGAAGACCGGGAAGGGAGCACAGGAGGTGCCCTGCCCTCCGGGAGCTGCGCGCGTTGGCCCGGCCACCCCAGAGGTTGCAGAAACGCACTTCTGCCCGGTGCCAACTTCTGCATTCACGGCAAGATTGCGGGCAGTGCCCTAGGCACCCTCCCTGCTGCGAGGCGCCACCTCTGCCACCTCTGCCAGTCTTCAGCCGCCTCCCTGAGGCAAGCAGAAGGGCCACCCAGAGCCATGCAATGACTTCCAAGCACCCCTCGCGAGCCTTCCCCGGAGGAGAGGGCTCATAGGGACATGCTGGTGAGGTTCTCGTGGCTGAGGAGGCCCTTGCGGGAGCTGCTGACCCCGTGGTTGCTGCTGCAGTAGTCCTGGAGGTTGTGCCGCAGGGTGACCAGAGCCGAGCCCAGGCAGGCCCGGTTGGGGGCCTGCAGCCCCCCCGGCAGTTGGAAAAGGACGGTGGCCACCCCGGCCATGCCGTCGTCCGTGGGCTCCAGGGTGATGGGCCCCACGCGGAAGCTGGAGTAGGAGTAGCCCATCAGGTGGGAGAGGAAGGGCTCCGAGCGGCGGAAGTGGGCCACCGGGTAGGGCACCTCGTGGTACGGCTTCAGGCGGCTTGGCAGAGGCGGGGCGGCAGTCAGAGCCGGGTGCTTGTGAGGCCGAGCCGGGAGGAAGACCAGCTCAGTGGCTGCCCCCAGGGCGTCCGGCTCAAAGTAGATGGTCACTTTGGCGAAGGGCCGGCTGGCCATCTTGGTCATCTCCTGCAGGTGCCGGCGCTGCTCGTGCCTCAGGTCCAGGAACTGCTTGACCTTCCAGAGCAGGACGCAGACAGACAGGAAGAGGAAGAAGCAGGAGAAGAAGACGGAGAAGAAGACGAAGAGGTCGATGTGGGCCTGGTCCTGCCGGAAGAAGAGCAGCCCCTGGGACTCCGTGACGTTGGGGCTGGTGCCCCCGACCCCCAGCAGGACAACGTAGAAGCGGCTGGACTTCAGGGCGTGGATCTCGTGGGGGTAGGTGATGACCACGCGGTCACGGACGCCCCGCACAATCAGCACCGCCTGCTGCTCCCGCACGGTGATGTAGGTGATGAGCCCGTGGGTGCGTGCCTCTCGCACCGGCGGCAAGGACTGGCTCCCGTTGCCCACGGCAGCTCGCCCGCCCGTGTCGTCCCCCGGGGACACGATGCGCACCGAGTGGATGCCCGTGGCCCGGTCCACGTCCACGACAAAGGTCTCGTAGGAGGTGGAGATGTAGACATCCACGCCACCAAAGGTCACATCGATGGTGATGCGGATGTCCACGTTGGTGAACTTGGGCTGGACGCCAAAGAAGACCGTGCGGCCTAGGGGCAGGTTCTTGATGTTGGGCTCATGGAAGCAGTTGAGCTGTGAAGTGGGGTCGAAACAGCTCTCCTGGTCGACGATGATCAGCCGGTAGCACTGGTGCCCGCCCACGGGGTTCCCGTGGAAAAACTCGCGGCACTTGGCACACTGTGAGGAGGGCAGGGAAAACCAATCTGTCAGTCCAAGAGGACCCAGTTGCCACTCGAGTTTATCTCACGCCTTCCTGCCTCCCGCCCATATTTCTAAAACCTGTACGATGTGATGCAAGTTAAAACAAGTTTCTCTTAATTCTGAAAATATTTAGCAATTTGCCTTAAATTTCTTCTGCTTCTCCAAGGGCTATGGAAATATACCCACATTACAGGCTCTTTTTGCAAGTGTGCAGGACTGAAGCATAAAATGGCTTCTGTTTTACTGCCTAGAAAGAAATCAGCCATCCAGATGCCAGATAAAGAGTGAACTAATGGCATTACCCACACCTTTTCCCAGTCTTTTGTCTCTAACGGTGCAACCAGTACATGGAGAATGAGCTAGTTGCTAGCAGTGAGAAGAATGTTCTTAAAACCGACTATCTTCTGCCTCTTAACAATATTCCCACCCGTTTGCTTCAGCCCCTCCACCCTGCTGTATCCACACCAGCCCCCTCTTTTATAAAGAGCTCCCTGCCCCTGCACTCGAGGCCCCAGACACCCCCACCTGCTGCTTGTAACAGTCCTTTTTGTCCGACTGGGCACTGTTCTGACAGCCTCCAGTCTCTGTGTTGTTCTGGCAGGGGCAGCCGGTCCCGTCCAGCTCGTTGCAAGAGTCCGCGTGGCCGTTACACTGACACCTGAGAAAAGGGCAATTAAACAGCAAGGCCTGTTTTCCTCCCACCCCAAATGCTTGCAGCCCCTGTCCAGCACTAAGTGTCACATCAATGAATATAGAAGGAAGGCAGCTGCATAGTGTAGTGTGAACCACACACAGCAGGGCTCCCCAACCAGGGTGGGGAAAGCGCAGACTGCCTCAAGTCCCACTGCGGTGGCCCCTGGGGGGAAAAAAACCCCTGTAGCGACCCATCTCCAGAATTCACAAACTATATTTTTCAGTATGCTTGTTGGGCAATTTCCCACCAAGACATAGCACCAAATCAGCTGAAATCACCTGCAAATGCAGTGGTCTGCTCCCCCACTTGGAACCCCTTCTCCAAAGCCTTTATTTTGATCTTAGATTGGCCCAAAATGGTGACTGGAAGTGATGCAACATCACTGGTGTGTCCTCCAGAGTGTCTGGGGGCAGGGATGAAACTGAGTGCACTCATGTTGTCCAAGAAGGGCTTTGCACAAGTGGACAGCCATCAGCAAGGCAAGGAATTCCCTCGGGTAAGGATAATTACTTAGCGGAAACCAACAAAAAGAGTCCCTTCCCCAGACTGACTTAACAGCATTGCAAGTCACTTCACAATAATCCAAAGTCCCCCCAAACCTAGCTTTTAAGCCATGAGGGAAAGCCTGTAGTGAAGAAATTGAGGAGGGGACAGCTCAGGCGGATCACACCCCCTCATACACACTGTGGTCCATGGGGGCAAGTTGCCCAATGCCCTTACTTGGTGCATTTCCCCTCCAGCAGGAAGTAGCCATGGAGGCAGCTCTCGCACTTCTCCCCAAAGCTGTTGTTCTGGCAGTTCACACACACTGCGGCGTCCTCAGCTGGTCCTTCTGCCACCCATTTGGGGATCTGCAGGGAGGAAAGGGTCGAGGTGGGAAGACTGCCGGCACAGTTTGGCCCTCTGCCGTACACCAAGGAGGCTAGCTGAGGATTATGGTCCCGTGGCACAACTAGCCCCCTTGAGAATGGGGTGCAAATTTAGTTCCCCCCTCTGAGAAGCAACGGGTTGCCCGCTCTACTGGAGAGTGGGATTCACACAACCTGCTATTTGGTCCTCCTTATTTAGCCTGCTCTGAGGGGCGGAACCCACCAAGACCCCCGCTTCAGAGGGCTGTTATCAAGAGTACTACCTTGTCTCTTGCTTTGCCCGCACTGCCCGCAGTTGATGGCACTCACCAAGGCCGGGTCCAGCGGGAAGCGGGCCGGGTCTCGGCGGGCTCGCTCGTACTCCTCCCTGGTGATGCAGAGGTTGCTGTTTCTGCGGCAGAAGGCGTGGCAGGGCCGGCAGGTGCCCCCGTTCAGTGCCGAGCCGACAAAGAGGGGCTGGCATTTCTCACAGTGCTGGCCCTGAGGGGGAAGAAGGGAGGAAGGGGGAGGCAGCTGAAGTGACTGCGGGGGGGTGTAGGGAGGCCCCCAGGGGCACGGACAGCCCGGTCAGCGTCTCAAGCACGTGTTAAAATTTTCCAGCAGAAGTGGCTGGGTTTTCTTGTCTGGCACACAGCACCTGAACACACTCCCAGGCTGCAGCAGTGAAGCTGCACGTGTGGTGTTGTTACACAGATGGATGTGCATGGGAGGTTGTGCAATCCTTCCTTTCAACACAGGGATTATGTCGCACGATCGGCACATAACACCGCTTGAAGACACGTCTGCTATACAACCCAGATGCATTCCTCCCAGCCTCCATCTTTTGGCCTCTGGAGAAACTGAGCTTCCCTCCCTCAAGAGAACGCGGCAACATCAGGACGCACCACACAAGAACGCGGTAACCCACGTGCCAGTCCAAAACATTCAGAGAAATTCTCATCTTCTCCCTCACTTGACACTTCCTTTGACACAGGGGTGGACAGAAGGCAGGGAACGAAGGTATTTCCTTTATCCATTTTGAGAAAAACTGCAGAATACCTCCATTTGGCCCTGCGGTCCCTCTCCAGATGTCTCCAGGAAATGATGCGAAGTCACTTCCTGTAGCCATTTTGGGAGGAACTGCAGAACAAAATGGAGCTATCTGGGTTTGCCAGAGCGGAAGACAAGGCGGCCCACCAGGGTGTCTAGGGGTACCGGCCCCTGGTTCCTACCTAGCTGCCCACCCCTGCCTTACGGCTCGGCCTCTCCCCCCCTCCTCCCCCGCATCCCTGGGATACCCCACCCACTCTCACCATGGTGTTGTTGAAGCACTGGAGGCACTGATCCTGCGCCTCCACGCCCTGGCAGTTGCTGTGCTTGTTGCACTGGCACTCCACCGAGCAGTTCCGCCCCACGTAGCCAAAATGGCACCGGCAGGCATTGGGCTCCACGCAGGTCCCGTTCACGCAGCCCTGCTCACACACCGGCCTGCACAGCCCCGTCACGCTGCAGGGGAGGGAAGGAAAGGGTCAGGCTCCCCGGAGGCACCCAGGCAACGTGGCCGGGAACTGCTCGTGTGCCCCGGGGCCGTTCTCCCACCCGCCTGCCAACGCGCACGCCAACCATGAAACGAAAACCCCTGTGAACTGTCCGGAAGGCAAGGCCATATGGGAGGGTTCTCCTGACGGTTCCCTCAAGCCAGCATGGATGGTTCACCACCTGTCAGTCTGGAAGCTAAAGAGCCACCAAAAAAATAAGGAAGTGGTTCCTATACGCTCAGAAGAATCCCAGCGGTGTACTGAAACGAAGATGCAAAATTAAAAGAAAAATATATTTTTTTAAATGATACACAACAAGCATCTGGACACTGACAGGAACTAAGACTATAAAAGCAGAAGGTGGTTAAGAGTCAGGCAGATTACAGACCTGTTCAAGCACTTTGCAGCCAGGCCTCCCAATTATTTATTGCAGTTTCTAAAAAAGCACCTTGCCTAGCGGTAAGACCCTGATGGAAAACTATGCTCTGGCCAACTGCTGTCAGCGTCAGCCTGAAGGGGGCCGTATACTCTTAGAGATGCAAACACGGGCCGCTCACTTCACAGGAACACAAACCCCAGGAAACCAGGTCCTGACCACCCTGCTCAGGAATCTAGTCTGAACAGCACAAACCCCTAGAGCAGGGGGCTGGAGGGCCAACCTGGGGTCTTTTAAAACTGGTGCTACATCCACCGTTTTCTGAATCACTTTGGATTCCTTCTCTTTATGACTTTTGGCTGGTTTAGTGTGGAATGGGAGTCCAAGACATTGATTTACCATTAGAAAGTCCCTTTCTTGCTGAAAAAGATGAATGTCAGCAGTTTTTAAAAAATTTTGAGGTTTCTGAGACCCCTGTCCTCAAACACAGGGGAGAGACGGCACTCGGCTCTGACCCTTTCCCATCTCCCAGGGCAAGACACAACTTCAAGCCACAGCCCTGTGTCTGCATGTGGAGGAGGCATCCGTCGGGCATCGCTTTGTCCCCTTGCCCTCCTCCGGCACTCACTTGTCCAGGGTGTAGCCGTTCTTGCAGGTGCACTGGTAGCCCTGGGGCAGGTCGTTGCAGTTCTGCGTCTCGTTGCAGTCGTGGTGTCCATTCAAGCACTCATTCTCAGGAGGGCAGGACATGAAGGCCCAGTCTGCCCTCGGGCCGCAGGAGTCCACCAGGCCTGCAGCAGGGGAGAAGAACACCGACAGTGAGCGGCTACAGATTCTTGCAGGATTGAGGCCCAAAGCAGAGATGCTCTTGTGAACAAAATTAATTCCCCTGCCGTCACATATCGCACAGTACTCTCCTGGTGGCATGGATTATGCACAGGTATGTCTTATTCTGGATGAGAATCATTGGCTCCTTGGGGGCCATCCAAAACCTCCCGCTTCCCAGACAGCATAGAGCTGGATATCTTGAGCCTGGAGAAGAAAAGGTGAAGAGGGGACCTGAGAGCTATGTTTACACATTTGAAAGGACGTCATGCGGAAGATGGAGCAAGCTTCTTTTCTGCTGCTCCAGAGACCAGGACACAGAGCAGTGGCTTTACACGACAGCAGAAGAGATTCTACCTAAACCTTATGAAGGACTTCCTGATGGTAAAAGAAGTTGGACAGTGGAATATGCTGCTTCCTGGGAGTATGGTGGAGTCTCCTTCTTTGGAAGCTTTAAAAAGGCAGGATGGCCATCTTTTGGGAATGCTTTGATTATATATTCTTGCATGGTGCAATGGGGTTGGACAGGATGGCCCCTAGGGGCCTCCTCCAACTCTAGGATTCTGTCATTCCTTTGCACCTGGCTACAGGGTTCTGTGGCTTTGTGGCTGGTCTTCGGAGGCAGGCTTGATAGCTGCAGCGGGAAGAGGGGAATATCATCCTCCACAGCAACCAAAAGAGACATACACAGTTGTAAGGTTAAATTATGTTTGACTGAGATCTTGCTGCTCCCTCCTGCTGTGCACAGCTCCACATTCTCTGCCTCACGTGGCTCGCTGTTCCCCACTCCTTCTATGCAAAGATGACACAGAAAGCTCAGGTACGGCTTCCGCCTGGTACCCACCTTGGCGAGGGCCGCTTCGCCCGCCTTCCATGCAGCGCCCTTTGCCGTTTTCTCCCCGGAGTCCGCACCACCCGCAGCGGGGCTGCTGGATGCAGAGGGCACACTGCTGGAACTGTGAGCAAGACGGGGTGCAGCTCTCGGAGCCGCTCAGCACCCGGCCACACATCCCGGCCGCACAGCGCATGGGCAGGTAAGTGGGGCTCATGCACTGCAGGAAGACAAGAGAGAGGAGAGGGAGCCGGTCAGGTCATTTTGAATTTTGATCCTGTCCTCTGGCGTATTAGCAACCCCTCCCAATTTGGTGTCATCTGCACATTTGATGAGCATGCCCTCTATTTCTTCATCCAAGTCATTGATGAAAATATTGAACAGCACTGGGTCCAGGACAGAACCCTGTGGCACCCCGCTAGTCACTTCTCTCCAGGATGAAAAGCAGCCATGGGTGAGCACCCTTTGGGAACAGTCAGTCAACCAGTTACAGATCCACCTGACAGTAGCTCTGTCCAGCCCACATTTTACTAGCTTCTTTGCAAGAATGACTTAAGAAAAAGGTTAGACTTTGTAATTTTGGAGAGAGGTATGAATAACTACGAGCATATATAACCACTGAAAGGAAGATCAGAAGCCAGTTCTTCCTCTTCTTTTTTAAATTTCTTCTATTTTTGTTCTGCGCTTCTAATTTTATAGTATCTCAGGGCTCTATCTTTTCTCATTTTTTCTTAATCTTTGCAAATCTTAACGCATTTTTTTTAAAAAAAATCTTGATAAAAATGATTGAAAAAAAACAACAAACAAAAGGTTAGATTGCTGACAATCTTCCCAACGCACAGACTTAAGGAGCAATGTGCTGGAAGGCAAGGGGGGAATATTTGCACAGAGCAAGCAGGGGCTCAGAAATGGAAAAAGCACCTCTTAAGAGGTTTGCCTCGCTCCATGACTCCTGGGGGTCTCCCCCACCCGGCAGGGGGGCTATTACCTGCTGCAAGGAGACGCTCCAGACGCACTGCTGCCACCCACCATCCGCCCCCTTGGAACTCAGGCACTCCCCGCAGGTGCTGTGGTTGTGGCAAGGCGTGGGGCAGGCCAGCGGGGGCGAGGACTCCACCGGCATTGGGGAGACGTTGAGGAGCGAGTGGCTGAAGCAGGTCCAGTCGTAGGTGGGCTGTACGCTCAGGATGCGCCGCGTCTCCCCTAGGTGTCGGGGGTGGGTGGGAGATGGGTGAACATGGGTGGGCGTTTGAAGATGGGAATTCTGCCCCAGAGACGGCCTTGGCAGTCTCACGCCATGAAGGCAGGGTGGGCACAGCCGGCCCCTGAGCCCCAGGTCAGTGGCCCCTGAAGCCTGCCCACCAAATACCCCACACATATACATATACAGATGGGTAATTCCATGCGATTTGGGGACAATTTTTGCCTCCAAACCACACACAAACCTTCCCGAGCATGTGGAAAAACTCCATTCTACCCCTCATAAGCACTCCAAGACCCCCTATACTCCACAAACCTCTGTCTTCCTCAGTGGCTTCTCCCAAAATGGAGACAGGGAGTGATGTTACTTCACTTCCGCAGAGAAAAACAGGCATATCTAGGTTCGCTGTGGGGAGATATCCTGCCCACTGGTACCCGCTGCTTTCCAACTCCCACCTCAACCACTCACCGGTGCGCTTGAACTGCCGTGTCCACATGCACTTCCCAGAGGCCGTGCACTTGGCGCAGTCCGACGCCTCGCACGAGATCTCCGAGCAGTTGCTGGCCACAAAGATCTCCCGTTGGTTGATGCGGCAATCGTTCTCCGAGGTGCAGCTCCCCGTGCTGCCGATGCACGCCCCCTCGGGGCAGTTGGTGCACCACTTGCACTGGGGCAAAGCCTGCGGGAGAGACATCAGAGCTCAGACGCTAAAGGTCCCAGCATTTCGTGATTTCTTTTGTTCACTGATTAAAACATTCCTACCCTGCACTCTGTCATATGGTCTTAGAGCAGCAGACAGCTGAAGGAATATAAACTATCAAATACAATTCCAGATAAAAAGCAAGATAATAATTTATAGGTTGCGACTGCTCTAAAGCAGCAAGCAATAGCACCACAGCGGTTCAAAACTGTGCATTTGAGGGTGAAAAAAAACCTTTTTCAGGCCAGAAAAAAGTCCCAAGGTCTCCAGGGGATTCCACAAGGGTCCAGATGAGGCTTGCAGACAGTACAGCAGTCGTCTCCCTGCAGCCATCCATGAAAAGGCCTTGCAAGAACTCAAGGATTGGGATCCCCCTCCCTCACAAAGGCACTTCTGAGTGGTGGTGGGGAAACTGCTACTCACTGGAATGCCCAGGCTGTGGGCCATGGCACGTGGATGCTGGGCAAGGCACTCACTGCAGGTTCTGAGGCGTCGGCACTCATCTGCGGACCGTGGCGTGGGGAAGCAAGAGGTCACCCCAAAGGAACAGCCTTGCCTGAAGGAAGGAAGGAAAGAAAAAAGGAAAAACCATCAATTTCAGTCGAAAGACTTACCTCCTTCCCCACCTACTGGGCTGAAGGCATTTCTTTATCCTTCTCAGTCCTTAGATGTCAAAATATGGAACTAAAAGTCTGAGAATGAAAATTTAACAGGGAGGAGGGAGACAGCCAAGAAAGAGGAACCGAGTAGCCATTTGTAAAAGAAACAGGGAAATGGGTGAAAATGAGGAATGTAATCTAAAGTAAGAAGCCAACAAATTCTTGCAAAATCTTACGAATTTGTCCAATGGGGCCGATATCACCTTGGAGAGAAAGTTTATTTTCTAAATCTGGTATTCTGTATCACAGTGAAAACGTAGAACACTATTCTCATCACAGAAGCTTGACCACATGCTATTAAGGCATTCTAAAAGAGAGTTTGTTGGGTTCATAAATTTGGTGGAAGGAAGATGGTAGCAAGGTTTAAATCAGACCAAAAAAGTGCATTTGGCTGAACTGCAGGATCTGGAACAGATCCAGCAATGGAAGAATGGGAAAGAAGGCACTGGGGGATTTTACAGGTTTACGTATTTGGTAGAAAAGAATCAGAGAGCCAGCTTGGGGTAGTGATTTGAGCATTGGAGCATGGCCTTGGGGACCCCGCTTGGCCATGGAAACCCACTGGGTGACCTTTGCCACATCACACACTCTCAGCCCCAGAAAACCCTGTGGCAGGTTCGCCTTAGTGTTGCCATAAGCTGGAAACAGTTTGAAGGCATACGACACAACAAAAAAAGAACTTAAGTGTGTCTTCCCAAACCTTCTGAAGATAACGGTACGTGGCCTCAATGGATTGTGGTGGAGTCTCTTTCTTCTGGGGAGGCTTTTACAGACAGGTTGGATGGCCGCCTGACAAAGGGAGTGCTTGGATTGCGTCTTCCTGCCTGGCAGAAGGGGGCTGGACTGGGTGGCAGTTGGGCGTCTCTTCCAACTCTAGGATTCTATTCCATTTATTACTAACTAGCTGTCCACAGCGTTACAGCGCTCTCATCTTTCAGAGAAGAACTCTGCCCCCTGTTAATTTCTTCAGAACACCCACAGCCTGGCCCCGTCCTCTCTGCGCACCAACACAATGCAACCCTCCCGCACCTCTCGGCAGTGTCGGAGGAGAGGCAGCTCCCGTGGCACCAGGCACAGCTAGCGTTGGAAGCATTGCAGGCCTCCAGGTTGGGAAAGATGAGGCAGGGGTCGGCGGGCACCGAGAGGGCCACCATGCGTCCCAGAGCAACCCCGTTGAAGCCCCCCGAGAGGTAGATGCGGCCCCCGACGGCTGCCACAGCGTGGGCAATGGACTCTGTGATGGGCTCACCCACCACTGCTCCCGCTGCAAAAGGGGAAAAAAAACATGTCAGTGAGCGAGAAGGACACTGGCTGCAAGACAGGCCCCGCTTGGTCAGAACAAGGAGCTGCAAAAGCAATTTGTTGTCAGTGCAGTGTCAAAAATATATCAGACTATCAATAAAATTACATGGATCCCACCCCTCCTTTATCTGTAGTCTTGCTCTCCACAGGTGCAGTTATCTGAGATTTGAAAGCAATAAAAGGAAAATACCAGCGCCCTGGCAATGGCACCCACACGGCCTACCCTCCACTGGAATTGCCTGTCTGCCAACACCACCGCTGGGAACAGCTCTGGTGTCAACAGAAGTGGCCCTCCAGCTTCGCAGAGGCCACAGACAGGCTTCATACTACAGGAACTCTGCACTTTCTGGGGCCTTTGTTCTCCCAACTCCGATTTCACCTGTGCTGTTTGGGAGGATCCAGGTATTGCAATTCAGCTGGTAGAAGAAAAGGTGGTTGGTGAAATTTTCACGTTCCGTGCGCCCTCCGATCACCACCATGGTGTCCTTCAGCACCGCTGCCACATGGAAGAAGTGAGCCAGAGGCTGGAGATGGGTGAAAGGGATGGGGGAGGTGGTTATGAAAGAAAGGAAAAGACTCAAAGAATTAAAATAAAAAAGCAAAGCAAAGCAAAAACCCTTACTACACTCGCCACTTCACTCCACACGCACTCCACACGCTGGGGGCAGAAAGAGTGAGACTGGGGATCTGCGAAAAGGCGGGAGGCATGGATTTTTGCTGAGCACTACCCTTGGATCACTGCCATTTCACAGATCCTCAGTCTCTCTCTTTCTCTCTCTCCAGTCTCTTGGCTCATACAGCAAATGAATGAGATGCAACGCTACCCCAAAAAGGCACTGTATTCCAAAATCCCAAATAGGGAATGCTTCTGCTCCCAAGCATTTTGGATAAGACAGGGCCCTCAATCTACATGGCTTTGCTTGGGCTAACTTAGAAAATGGCTTGGATCTCCATAGCCGTATGGAGTATGCCTATGGCTGTGGATTTACTTCCCTGGAAGCCAGTTTGAATCAGTACACCAGGTGTGCCTGGATGGTCTCTCACCTTTGGGCCCTGGGATGGGGCCAGCAAGCTCCACGTCAAGTTGGGGTAGTAAAGGCTGTAGAGCTCAGCAGAGGCAGAAACCATTTCCACGTGGAAGCGGTGGCCGCCAAAGACGTAGATGGCATCCGTGCCCTCGTGGTAAACCGCAGAGTGTCCGTACAGCCCTGAAAAGAGGAGGGAAAATCTTTTATCTTTAGCACTACTTTAGGTTTTACCTGGCAATTTGGTCTTCTGTCTTCCCTCCCATGTCCAACTGCGGTTGTTGTTGAGATCAACTGTATTTATATATCGCACGGTTTTTCCCACAAAAACAGGACTGAAAGCAGCCTAAGAATTAAAACGCCACAGGAAAAGCATACAACGGCCAGCATTAAAACAGAACTGAACTATCAGTAACTTTAGAAACAAAAATAATTTTAAAACATTACAGTCAAAAGGATTACAGCACCCTACTGAAGGTCCTCCTGTTAAAAACTTTCAGCCCCCCAAAGCCTGCTGGAACTGAACGGTGACAATGGAAGGGTAGCAAGGACGGACAAGGTTGTTCTCCCCACCTTTGGGAGGGAGTTCCTCAGATTAGGGGCAGCCACCAAGGAGGCCCTCTCTATACAAAGGCAGAGGCGGATATGGCTCTCTAGCACACACACCCTGTAACTCTGGCGTGGGAAATCTGTGGAATAATCCCCCATTCTGGGAAGGTTTTAGGAGGAGATGTTTGGCTCAGAGGGCAAGATGGGCGCACGAGCAAGGTGGCCCTACCCCCACGTTCCTTCCTTTGGTTGCCACACCACCTGTCAGGACAGCTTTGTTGGTTTGCAGAACTGGTTGCAATGATAAACAGACATGAAGGAACTTTTTGGACTTCTTATTGCTTCTCTTTATGCGCTTCATATTAAGATGCTTGCTTTTGCTACAAGCTTCTCTCTAGCGTTTAGCTTTGCTAGCTTCTAGTAGCTGCAGAGACTGGGAATAACTGTAAGAGGGCAGCACCAGGAAAGGAACTTGAGAAAAAGTAGGCATTTGGTGCCTGGGCATAAAATCAAGGCCAAAGAGTTGTCATAGTAATGGACAATTAGAAGCAAGCTTGGGCTAGGAGGCAATGTGCACAGCAAAGAATGGGATACCTCTGTGGGAAAACTGAACTTAATCACCTACTGCTTGTTAAATGCTGCAACTGCAGCCAGCTTCAGTCTTGGCAATGTTCCCATGTATGCAATTGCTTTGCTATCATCCTCCATAAAGTTTCTGGGTTTTCTGAACTTTGTTGCTATGGTCTGAAGGCCAGCAGCGCATGCCCCACTGGTTCCTGTGGAATCTCTCTACCTGTGGGGGGCGTCCCGGCCTGGTTCCCTGCACGCCAGCTCTCTGACAGCACATTATACTCCAGGAGTTTCTTGTTGAAGCCGTTCTCAGGCGAATAGCCACCGATGAGGAGCAGGGAAGAGCCACGCCGGGCTGTGAGCGTGTGGCCAGCCACGGCTGGAATCAAGGGGTCCTGGAAGAGTCGGGAAGACAAGAGGAGGCCGGTCAGGACCCAAGAGGTTTAAAGGGCAGAGGAGCTGAGGAGGCGTGGAGTCCCTGCCTTTCTCGGCCATCCTGAATTTTTCTGTGGTGATGGAAAGTTAGGTATTCTATTAGACCACAAAAAGGGATGCACGTGGCCTTCCAGATCTTTTCAGACTGCAGCTCCCATAACCCCTCACCACTGGCAGTGCTTGCTGGAGACGATGGGAGTTGCAGGCCAGAAACATCTGGAGGGCCACAAGTTGCCTGGCCCTGGGAACAGACATCAAAAGCACAATATTTGTTCTGCTCCACTACACCACAATCCAAATTTTTATTTTATTGTTAGCTCAGTTTTCTATGTTTTTTCTCCTTCTAGCCTCTTAATTCTTATAACATTTTTTAAAAATTTTTTAATGAAAATTATTTTCTTAAACAATGGATTAAACCTATTTAGCACAAACTTCCCCCTTTGAGAGCAAAGAAGATCACCTGGACACCTTCCTCCACCAACAAGTGAGGGAAATCCCTCCTTGGCTCCCTGAGGAGCATTCTAGAAATACCTGTCCAAAGTTCACTGGATACAAAAAGCCAGAGATCGTGAGTATCCGTAGGCTGATCTGCAAGGACTCCTCTTGTATCCTTCCCAAAAAACGAGCATTACCTGTACCAGCCTCCACTGCAGCGTGGTGAGGTTGAGCAGCCAGAAGTCACTGGCCACCCCGTCAGCCGTCAGCCCACCCAGCAGGTACATGGCCTTGGAGGAGGGGATGTAGGCAGCCGCGTGGAAGTAGCGGGGATTGGGGCCAGGGCCTCGGTCCTCTGTTCCGGCCAGCATCTGAGTCCAGCGGCGCTCAGCAATGGAGTACCTGCAGAGAGGTAAACGGAAGGAGTTAGGATATTAGTGTAAAATACACGTGTGTGTATGTGAGCAAGTATGTGAGTGCGTATTTGTAAAAAAAAATATAGAAGGAAGGAAAAGAGGCAATTGTATTTTGTACCTAGACAATGTTGCTTTTTGTACAGTCTAGTGCTGTCTTTTGTCTGGAGGAAATACTGACAACATAAGATTTACACTGGCCGCAGAAGAAGACTGCTAGTAGAAACACATCTGGCTTCTCTTTAAAAGAAGAATCGGAGGAGACCTTGGGCCTTTCTTTCCTTCAACGATTTACGCCCTACGGACATTCTCACATACTGCCATTTACAGTGTGGACTGTGTAGTATTTATTTTAAAAACTGATTATTTTAGTGATTTGTACCAACACAGAGACCTTGTGCCCTCTGCTGTCAAGAAGGGGAAAGGCACCGAGGGAATTCAGGGAAGAAGGGGTCTCTGGTGGGGGAGTGGAACAAGGAAAGGGACGAGGATGGCAAGGAGTCTTGTGGCATCCTGAAGACTGATTCATTTCAGCCCGAGCAGTCAAGGATTTCAAACCGCGCGCCATTACCTGTAGACGTTACCCAGCATTCCTTCTCGCAAAGACATGCCCCCAAACATCCAGAGGGTGTTTTCTGGCCCCTCCACCATGGTGTGGCCCAGGCGGTGAAGGAAGCGGCTGGCTGTGTCCTGAAGAAAGAAGAAATACGCCCAGTGCTGAGACCCGAACCAGCGCTCGGCAGGAGCAAAGATCTCTGTGGCAGGACAGGCTCCCTCGCCCTGGAAGAAGGCCACTTACTGCAGTCAGCTGGGTGTCAATCAAGGTCTCCCAGACAATCTTGCCGGCATCCAGTGGCACGGAGCAGTCCACGCCGGCAAAGCGATCGCTGCAGACGCAGAGGCCAAGACTCTGCGGGGGAAGAGTTGGTGGAAAGAGCAGAGCGGGGAGAGAGGAAGACACAGTGAGGTGGAGCACAGCTTTTAAATCTTTTTAAACTGCACTTTATTCTTTTACTGCAGTGCAATTGTTTTAATACGGTAAACAGTTTGATTTTATTTCCATATTCACTTTTTGTATGTTTTTAATCGTACTGTTCTTTTAAATTGTGAGCCACTCTGAGTCTTAATTTTGGCAAAAAAAGTGGAATAAAAATAAATACTATTATCACCCCCACAGAAATACAGGTACACACACACATACACAGAACTGATCCTCCTACCTTGTTGCACGTCCCTTGCCCAGCATGAGCCGTACAGTTGCCCGGGCATGTCTGGTACTGGCAGCTGGGCCCTGTGTAGCCCGCCCTGCAGACGCAGCGCCCTTCCTGGCACTCCTGGTTGGGCTGGCAGCTGGGGCGGCACCGGTGCACTGTGTAGGTGGCATTGAAGCCAGACGCCTCGCTGGAGTTGGCCTCGTAGTAAATGGCCAGCAGGCCTGCAAAGGGTGGGGGGGAGGCAGAGAGAGAACATCAAGACCCCGGAAAGGAAGGCAAGGCTGACAAAGGCACACACAAAGAAATGGGTGGACACATAAAAAGATATTGCCAAAATGCAATTAAAATGAGCCGTCATCATACTTGCTTTGAAAAGTTGAGTTCATGCAAGGTGGCAATAACACCCAGCAGGTCTTGCCTGTCTTGAACCTTCACTGTCTCTCACTCAGAGGGAAGGTCTTCTCTTCACCAAGCCGAACGTGCCCAGCTCCTGCAACCTTTCCCCGTAGGCTTGTTCACATTTCCTCTTGCTATCTTTGTAGCCCTTTTCTGAACTCTTTTCAACTTGCCTACGTGCCACTTGCAATGAGCTGAGCCATTCTCGACCCACTAGACAAGCCAACGAATCAGGTTCTTATCAAGCATCAAAATTCCGTCTTCTCGGCCTCTTTCAGCCCTGCTTGTCCCTCCTACCTGATACAGCCTCCACCGTCATGGGACGATCCCGGCCTTGACCACAGAAGGCCCCGATTAGGGTGCGATCCAGCTGGATCAGGCCCGTGTCCAGAAAGTCAGGTAACCCATCGAAGACATAGACATAATTGTTCTAAGGAGAAACCAAGTAGGGGCAACGTGAGTTATCAGGAACAGATCCAAAGTTCTGCTCTTTAACAAAAGTTGCGCATTTTTGCCCCATTCTCAGTTCATTTCAGTTCATTTCAACACATGCTGGAAACTAAGGCTGCAATCCTGTCTCTGCTTACATGGGAGCTAGCCTGGGTTTCCAAGGGCAAGTGGAGATTTGAAGGCTGGTCTCCCAGAGACCTGGTCCAACACTCAGACCTTTATACTCTGCTGTCTCTAAACTTTATACTCTAAACTGTCTCTGCTTTATACTCTGCTGTCTCTAAACAGTAGGGTTTTCTGACAGTTTGCCTTCAGAACCAAAAACAGACTTTTGGCCATGTCTGATGGACATGTGAAAAAGCTATTTAAAAAACTGGATTCAAATTCACACACTGATGTGGAGGATTTTAAAGATTAATATTCAATTAAAACCAGAACCTTTTCCTTTGGGATTTGTGGAAAAGAGCCATGGAAGATTGCTTCAGTATATGACCACGGCAGCAAAATGGTTGTACACGCAACAACAGAAGAATTTCAATTCCACCCACCATGGACGAATGGTTGCGGAAACTGATAGATTTAGCAGAAATGGACAACTTGTCTGGTTTGATTCCAGAAAGGTCACAAGTGACATTTCTTAAAGACTGGAAACTCTTTATTAGACTTTTTGCAAGAAGAGAAGAGAAGAGAAGAGAAGAGAAGAGAAGAGAAGAGAAGAGAAGAGAAAAATGATTTGGTACCTCTTGGTTTTAATGATTAGAAAGAATAGGCTATCAAAGAAGGGAATATATTCTAATTTGGGAGAGAGAAGTATGAATAACTATACACATATACAGCCACTGAAAGGAAGATCGGAAGTCCCTTTTTTCTCTTCTACTTTTCTTTTCCTTTTTAACTTTTGTTCTGCATTTTTAAATTTTTATTTTATTGTATTCCAGTATTCTCTCTTTTCTCTTTTTTCAATGTCTGTAACTCTTAATTTTTTTAAAAAAAATCTTAATAATTTTTTTGTTTTTATCATCAACTTCCTGCCCCTGTCGCCAAGGGGGTCTCCCCCCCGACAACCCCCACCCCACACCCTGTGCACTCACCATACAGAGGGTGTCTGGCTGGATGGTGAGGGTGATGGTGGGGCAGGTCTGGTCCGGCCGACAGGGCTGCATGCCATCTCCGGCCGACAACACCCAGACACAGTAGGACAGCCCGCCAGGCGGGGGGCCCCCAGCCCTTTGAGAGCTCAGCGAGGAAGAGGTGGAGAGGTTGGCCAGCAAAGACCGCCCGAGGCACTCCCGATAGCACACGCCCTTGTTTCTGGAGGAGAAAGTCACCAACACGGGGGCTAGCACGGACCCCAGTCCTCCCAAAGGAGACCTTCTATACAGGTGCCACCCCCCGCTTCTTGATGACCCATTCTTTCAACCAGTTTGAACCATACCAGAACCCTTATGTTCAATGTGATGCCCGCTCTTTCATGTTCGCGTGGCACTTTTGCAACCACGGGCTGCTTTTTTTTCTCTCAATCGACTTGGCACCATCTTGTGGACAGGAGTGTATCCTGCAGAAGTGGTGCCCCTCTTGTCTTGTACGGTATTTGCCCTCATAACACTTACGTTTGTGCTTATAATAATATATAATAGATTTACAGTAATATGCATTTCCAAACTAAAAAGGATCAGGGTTCTGCATTTCAACCATTTAAACTTTTTGACAGTGCTCTGCCCCCTAACCTATCAAAATAAGCAGAGGATGCCTGTACAAAGTCATCAGTGCACTTGGTGTTCTTGCAAAACTAACCAGGGCCCAAAAGTTTCCATGAGCAACCACATTTTCACTTGGAACTTAAACAATGGCCATGTTGGCACCAATAAGACTACCAAAGGGAGATAGTGGGTGTCACACAGATGCCTAAATGGTTAGTTCTAAGTGTTCAACTGAAATTTTATCTTACTGAAACACTAGAAATTTGGCGAGAGAAGGAAAATTTAATTGTGGAGGACAGAATTTTTATTTGGGGGAGGGCAGTGTCCTCATCTTGCTCTGCCCCTCATAGCATCACCTCTGACAAATTTTTCTCTTAAGAAATTTGTTAGCAAGCTTTGATAGCAGTCAGCTTAACCCACGTGACTTCACTGACTATTCCTCTCCTGCCCTTCCCAATAAGAGGGGAGGGAAAATTGAGCCCACTGCCCCTAGGTTTGAGCAATTTCTTGTGGATGCTAGATCGGGGTGTAGTGGTCAGTTTTGGAGCAAAGGCCTTCCTTCCAGACAGTCCCTATCAGTGACCCCTGCATTACAGGTTGAGTGTCCCCTATCCGAAATGCTTGGGACCAGAGGTTTTCCAGATTTTGGATTTTTTCAGATTTTGGAATATTTGCATCTACATAATGAGATTATATACTGTTCTTCTGAGTTCAGTGCCATTCTTGTGTCAGTTCTTTTCCTCTTCCCTTCTCCCTGTAGAAAACATGACAGAATTATGGAGGCTCATAAGGGACCCTCATGTGCCCTACAAGAAGAAGACAGGCTTCCACTTTTCAAAAGTTTTGGATTTTGGAGCATGTCAGATATTGGAATTCCAGATAAGGGATACTCAATGTGTATTATAATTCACAGTGCATAACCCAGACCAATCTGACCAGTTCCGCTTGCTCACCTGGGATCCCCGTAGTAGCCCGGGGCACAGCGCTCGCAGTGGGTCCCCTCTGTGGGCGGGGCACAGAAGCAGACCCCTGTGGATCCGTGGCAGAAGCCCATCTCCTCCAAGCCGTGGCCATTGCAGGTGCACTCCCGGCAGCCACTTGGGTCAGTGGCGTTGCCATAACTGCCCGGGCGGCAAAGGTGGCAGCGATCGCCGTACGTCCAGTCTGGGCAGAGACGGGCAGAAGAAAATACGTGAGAGGGAAAAGGCAGGCTTAAGTCAGAAACAACTTGGAGGCACACAATAACAATATTAAAATAAAGCAAAAAAAAAAAACCCTCTGCAAGGGATCATACACACAGGTGCTGTTACAGAAAATAATCACAATGCAACACAAGGCCAGCGCCAGCCATGTTTTGCTTAGCTTTGAAAATCAAGTGGGAGATGGGCGAGGCTGAAGAACTCACTTTGGCACTCATCACAAATGCCAGGCCCTCCGACTGAGCAGCTGCTGTGGAAGTGGCACCCGCAGTCCACGTTGCACTGGACCCCACTGGGTGCAGGGGTGGCCCCAGTGATCACCTCTGTCGTCCAGCCTAAATCGCACAGGCAGGTAAAGTTGGGGGCCCCACTGCATTCCCCGTGGGCACACTCGTCGTAGCAGCTGGGGTGGTTGGGAGGGAGAGAAAGGCCAGAGAGGTGTCAGCTAGAGGGCCCTGTTTGAGCCGGCCTGCTTCCGTGGCTACACCATCTCGTCCAAACACATGTTCCAATTTCCTAGGCTGCGCCCATGCTAACCTAAAGCTGCCAGCCAAAGACTACACCAAAATGTCTTTGCTTCTGCCTTCTTCTGTTGCTCAAAATCAAAGTGAACTCTATCCAAGGGAGGTGCTGGTAATCTAGAGGATGCAGTGTCCCAAAGCCCAAACATCTTGCTCTAGCATATAAACAATTCTGTTTGCTAATCACACTAATAAGTGTTTATTGTAATTGATTACCCTACATCCTTCTGGGATCCAGAAGAGACTTGTCCAAAGTCCTGCCTGTTTGCTTTTAAATCCTTTAAAAATATATGTACAGATGCAAATTACTACATCTGCATACATGTATGTATTCAGCCCACACAGTGTGGTGGTGTGGGTGCTGGACCTCTGAGAGACCAAAGTTTGAATCCCTGGAACGGCCTTCATCCTCCTCAGAATGCTGATGCTACTAAAAGAAAATCTAGCTAGACAGAGACTGAGGAAGAAAAGGGGGGATTAGGTGAGTGTAAAAAGACACTGCAGAAAGGAGCTTCGTGGTTTTCTTAAGGGAGGCTAATTGACCAGCTGTGATTCTACCTGTTGCTGAAAGGGATAGAGTTTCACCTTGTTCTCTGCTCACTCACGTCTGATTGCAGTAGGCCACACCATCACCGGCGTAGCCCCGGTTGCAGTGACACTCGAAGGAGTCCGGGGTGTTCTTGCAGCTGGCAAAGGCGTGGCAGTTGGCCAGGCCCAGCCGGCACTCGTCCACATCCGGGCATTGTCCGTAGGACCACTGGGCCGGGTGGGTGGGAGGCAGCCCGTGGGACTCCCAGAGAGCCACCGAGCAGTTGAGGAAGGTGTTCAAGCCGGAGAAATCCCCAGGGAGGCACCTGGAGAAGAAGGAAGAGAGACATCATTCACCTCACACACAGGAACAGGGGTGGCCAACTTTCTTCCTATCAGAGGCTTCTGTGTCTGTAAAAACCTCCACACCACAGGAAGCAATTTATGCTCCCTACAGTACAGAGCAATTATGCTTTGTTGGATTTCTTCCCATGAATGACACAAAAGAACAGGACCCTGTGTTTGGAAAATAAATGGCAACCCTTCCAAAATTTCCCCCAGTTGAAATGCAACTGTAAAACTATGAAGGCTAGTAACCCGAATTTAAACATATGAATGTAAAAGTTAAACTTGAGGTTTTCGGTACTGCATCGTGTGCCACTGCTGTGGGTCAGGAAAAGGTACTACGGTTTCCAAACGCACGTCTTACCTGCCCAGGGTGGGGTTATCGGAGTTCCCACACCAGCCGCACTCAAAGTTCTGCAGACACTCCCGACAAGTGTTGAACCGGGTGCAGTCCAGGCACTGGGGCACCGAATGGACACTGCGCCAAGAGGAAAGGAGACCAAGGGGAGCTCAGCCAGCAGGGAGCACAGTTTTGCAGGGCAGAGGATTTTGCAAAGAACGGAGGCTCTTCCATGCTTAACTAAAACCTTGCAGAAACCAGAGACATCCCTGCCTTCCTTGCCCAGGAATGCTTGCTTCTCTCTCTCTCAAGCAGCTGCCCAGTTGGAGAGTTCCCCTGAGCATAGGTAAAATTCATGTTTTCCTCCCTTCCTTCCAAAAGGCAAAACTGAGGAGGAAGAATGGGGTTTCCTTCTGAATCCAGCCTTCCTCCCACACTACCGGTGGCTTCTTCTGGACACCCTTGACATACCTGTCGTACCAACCGCGGCAGTCCCCGTACGGGTACTTGGCCAGGTAGGCCGCGAAGAAGAAGCAGCTTCGTGTGGACTGGCACCAGGCACACTGGCTGGAGTTGGACAGGCACTCGGAGCATGTGGTCCGCCTGGAAAGCCACAGGGGGGGGAGGAGACACAAAACTCTCAACTTGGTTTATACTGCAGTTTAAATCAATTTGATTCACCCCATGGTTTAAATCAATTTAATTTACATCGTAGTTTAAATCAATTTGGTTTACATCATTGTTGTGGCCACGCACTTCCAAGTCATTTCAGACTTACAGCAACCCTAAGGTGAATCTATCATAGGGTTTTTTTTGGCAAGATTTGTCATGGGAGGCATTCTTTGCCATCCTCTGGGGCTGAGAGAGTGGGACTTGCCCAAGGTCAGCCAGTGGCTTTCCATGGCTGAACGGGGATTTGAACCCTGGTTTCAGAGTCACAGTCCAATGCTCAAAACCACTACACCACACTAGGTTCTCTGTTACATCACAGTTTAAATAAAATCAGTTCACATCATGCTTTAAATCAATTTGATTTCCATGAAGCCCACTCTGTCCTTCTGCCGTGGGACCGAGTGCGGCAGTCGCCCCTCTTTCCGCCAGGGTCCGATCCCACAGCCTCCAAGGACACGAGCAACACTCACTGGTTGCAGAGCCGGGGGCAGTCCCGGGGTGAGCGGATGGCACTGGGAAGACGGCCTCGGCGGCTGCAGAGAAAATCCCCTTTCTTGCTGCTGTTGACTTGCCACTCGCAGAACGGATCCTGAGCCGAGAAGAAGGTGGACACACAGCAGTGAGGAGCTGAGTGCGTTGCAGGTACCAGGCAAAGATGCTGCGGGAAAGCACCTCAAAAATGTGCCCTCAGCATCTTCGTTTTCATTTTGGGCCTCCAACTTCTTTAGATGTTTGTAGGTACACCCGTTACTTGTAAATCATACCCCCTGCCACCTGGAATTTAATCCACAGTGAAGGTGGTTGCTAAAAGACTTTGGCCAAAATCCTACCATTTGATCCCAGCTTGGGTAGAACAATGCGACCAGTTATTCAACAGTGAGTCAACACGTAGCTAAATCCCATCATTTCACGAGGACTGCTCAGTAAGAATTTAAAATAGGATTCAGTTTTTATGCTCTAAGACTGGAAGGATAAACATTTACCATACACCATGCAATAGTCAGAAGGGCTTACTGCTTTTGCTATGGGTAGGCGTGCATTTTACAGATGGCCAATTCCAAAAAAATGTAATTTAGAAACACTGTTAGTTTAAATCAATGTATCTGCCTAGCCCACATCAATATCCTTTCTTTTTCTTCGTCTCTCTCTTTCTCAAGCCCTGCTTTTCTTTTCAAAAAAATCAATTTTTTTGAGAAAAATTTTTTTGGGTCTCCTTCTTGTCTCAAGGAGACAGGGGTGCAGATATGGGGGGGGGGGCAAAATGAGGTCACCGCCCCAATCCAAATACAAATTCTGTCCCTCAAATTAAATTTTCTTTCTTTCCCCAAATTTCCAGCATTGCAGTGAGCGAGACTTTCTCGGATTAGTAGCGTAGACTCTCAAAAACACAGCCACACGCACGCGCTCCTCCTCGCCTTTCCCCACCTTGCTGCAGGCATGGCAGTCTCGGTAGTCCTCACACAAGACGCAGTTGCCCGGGGCCAGGATGAGGTGCACGCTCCCAGCGCCGCAGGCTCCGGCATCATCCCTGCGTGCCAGCCGCCGGTGGCAGGTGGCACTGAGCGGGCACCAGCCGCAGCCCTGATCTGCCAGGCAAGCGAGGCAGGAACGATACATGGCACACAGCTCAGAGCGGTAAGGCTCCAAGAAAAAGTAGGAGATCTCCTGGAGGGCGAAGGGAAAAGAAGAGGGGGAATAGAAATCAGGATACTCAATAAGGAGACATCAGAACATCCCTCCCCTGAGAAGTGCCTCCGTGTGCCTGCCAAACGAACACACAAATCCTTAATGTGGTGGTTTAGGTTCAGCCACAACCACCCCCACAGGCCCCCAACCAAGTTATAAATGGTCCCCTTTAGAGCAGAGGTGGGCCACTGCCTTGCTGGGATTGGGGAAGAGGGCTCCATTTTTGCCATCGAGGGCCAGGCTGTTGTGTCCTGGCGCAGCGGAAGAGGCATCGCTTCCCAGCAGCCATAAACAGGCCTGTGGAGTGGCCGCGCCACTAACGCGGCTGGCCACGTCTTTGAACGCTACCCTCAAGCGGGCCACTCATCCTGAACTGCCCTAGAGCAGGCCAAAATACTCACGCTGCCACCCAGCACTCCCGTGCGATCCCAGGTGAGGGTCAGCTCACTCGTCTGCCCGTTGCCAGAATTGTTGAGGTGGCCTTCTACCAACACCGTGTATTTCTTGCCCCTCTCGGTGCTGGGGAAGAGGCGCTCGCCCCCCGGGCGCTGGAGCAACCGCTTCTCTTTCTCCTGCTGCACGGCCCAGCGCCCCACCTCCTCCTGAAAGGGAAGGAAGAGGGCTTGGAGCTTGGCAGAGGAGAGCTGCCTTGGAGCAAACAAGCCGAAAAAGGAGACCTGGTTCGTAAAGCACGGTTTTTAAAAAAATCTCCTGCGGGAAATTTATCACTCCCTCGCTACACTCTGCAAACAGAAGGAATTGCAACATTAGTCTTATCTATGCGACATCCCTTTTCAGCCCTGGAATCTTATTTATCCAGATAAATTTCCATTTATTTACATAAACAAAGCAGTGCCGCAATGCATTTAAAAATCAGCTCTAAATACATCCAGGAAAACTGGCGTTTTTGCTGTGGCGGCCATCTGTATCGTTTTCATTTGAAACAACATCACAGCAGCTTGCTGACAGCATTTTGAGCAACCTGTATACAACTGGCCCTCCACGTTTGTGGATTTGACTTTCACAGATTTGACTGTTTGCAAACTCCAACCCTTGCCCCCCCACCTCAAATGCTTCTTTTCTGGAGGAACCTTCCCTCTTAGCAGCTCTGCCCACAAAATTGGAATAGGCTTCTCTAGCCACTGTGCAACACTTGTGATATTTTGATCTTTGCGGATGACTCTGCCACACTGAATTTCCCCTCCACGAAGGCTGCTCTTTAGCTTCCCGGTGCATGCTCCAAATCTTAGCCCCAGTGTTGTTTCCCACAGCGCAAGCAAAACGGCCTCCCTCCCCACTTACCAGCTCCAACGAATCCGGTGTTCGGGCCAGCTTGGCAACCACGTAGAGACGCTGGATCCGTGCCCAGATGGAGATATCTTCAGTAGGCCCTGAACCACTCATCAGTGGGTGGATGAACCCCTTGTACACCAGCGAGACGTCCATCTCTGTGCTGGGATTGAGGGTGATGGTGGTGCTCCGGATGATGGAGACCTACAGCGGGGACACCAATGGCCAGATTTGAATCCCACGGAGCTGAGGGTGGGGCAGGACAACGGCAGAGGTGGGATCCAGTGGAGGCAGGCTGGGGCCACCACCAAGCAGCCCTTCACAGAAGATCCCCATTGCTTAAACCAGTGAAGTAGGCGCTTTATCACACTAGTTCAATATTTTGGGTTAGTCTGTTTGAAAACCGCCTCTTGGTAGCAGGACAGCAGTGAACCCTTTCGTGCCATCACTGCATTTGCCCTTCAAAGGCATTATTTTCTGTGTTTGCTTTCTTGCACTTGAAATACGAAAATACTACATTCGGCACACTATTTGCTCTGCCCCATGCGCCATGATGGTGCTTTAAAAAAACAAAACAAAACAGGAAGCCCTAATTGCACCATTATGTAAAGAGCCTGTTATGGAACCACCCCAGGGTTTCCAAGTCAAAAGGTATGGAAGCAAGAGGGTCAAAACAGTTCACTTTTAGCTCTGAAAATGTGGAATGTGTCTGAGAAACTGGAGGACAAGAATTTTACCTCTGGAAAAGAGGACAAGTCCAAGAAAAGGTGGGTGTGTGGCAACTCTAAGTGAAAGGGTCTTACCCCTACACCTTCCTTATCCCTGCCTTTCCTGAATGATTCCATCTACTTACCTTATCAGGCTGGGAGTCATTGCGTGGCTGCTGGTAGGTGATGAGATGAAGGCCAGGCAGGAAGTTTTCACGCTGGCATTGAGCCAAGGAGGTGATGAAGAAGGGCTGGGACCCCCACCAGCCGTAGGTTCCAGAAATCTTCTCCACCTGGCAGCTGCCCCGCTCTGGGGGCAAGCGGGAACAGAAAAGCAAACGGGATAATTTCAGCAAAAAATGTTTCTTCAAACCCAAGGATCCGAGACCCTTTCAGAAGCAGAGGAAGCATGGAGAGATTTCGCTTTTGCTGCGATGCGCAAGTTCAGAGAATCATAGAATCATAGAAATGTAGAGTTGGAAGAGACCCCACGGGCCATCCAGTCCAACCCCCTGCCGTGCAGGAACACCCTCAAAGCACTCCCGAGAAATGGCCATCCAGCCTCTGCTTAAAAACCTCCAAGGAAGGAGACTCCACTACACTCCAAGGCAGTATATTCCACTGCCGGATAGCCCTGACTGTCAGGAAGTTCTTCCTGAGGTTCAGGTGGAATCTCCTTTCCTGCAGCTTGAATCCATTGCTCCTTGTCCTGGTCTCTGGAGCGGCAGAAAACAAGCCCTCTCCCTCCTCTACATGGCATCTCTTCAAATATTTAAACATGGCTCTCATGTCCGCTCTTAACCTTCTCTTCTGCAGACTAAACATACCCAGCTCTCTAAGTCTATCCTCATAGGGCATGGCTTCCAGGTCCCTCACCATTTTGGTCGCCCTCCTCTGGACCTGTTCCAGCTTGACCATGTCCTTCTTGAATTGGGGTGCCCAGAACTGGACACAGGATTCAAGATGAGGTCTAACCAAAGCAGAGTAGAGTGGTACCAGTACTCCCTCGATCTAGACACCATACTCCTATTGATGCAGCCGAGAATTGCATTGGCTTTCTTGGCTGCCGCATCACACTGCTGATTCATGTTCAGCTTGTGGTCTATTAAGACTCCTAGATCCCTTTCACACGTACTGCCATCCAGCCACGTGTCCCCCATCCTATATTTCTGTATTCCATTTTTTCTACCTAAGTGTAGGACCTTACACTTCTCTCTGTTGAATTTCATTTTGTTAGCCTTGGCCCAGCTCTCCAATTTGACCAGGTCATTTTGAATTTTGATCCTGTCCTCTGGCGTATTAGCAACCCCTCCCAATTTGGTGTCATCTGCAAATTTGATGAGCATGCCCTCTATTCCTTCATCTAAGTCACTGATGAAAATATTGAACAGCCCTGGGCCCAGGACAGAACCCTGTGGCACCCCGCTAGTCCCTTCTCTCCAGGAGGAAAAGCAGCCATGGGTGAGCACCCTTTGGGAACGGTCAGTCAACCAGTTACAGATCCACCTGACAGTAGCTCTGTCCAGCCCACATTTTACCAGCTTCTTTGTAAGAATGTCATGTGGAACTTTGTCAAAGGCCTTACTGAAATCGAGATATGCTACATCCACAGCATTCCCTTCATCTATCAAGTTGGGGCAAAAACCTTTCTGAATGCCCCCAGCGACACCACAAGGTGTCTCCGAACTGTCAGAGCCATGCAGTTTGGTTCACTTACCTGAGAGGGGCATGCAGGTCTCATTCTGAACGCACCACCCAAAGGGTCCTGGGGCACGGGGCAGGGAGGCGTTGGCACCACCGAATGCCAGGCAGGACTGGCAGTCCACTAAGAGGCGGGCCAAGCCCAGGCAGCCGGTGTTGGGGCACTAAGGAGAGAGAGAAAGAAGACATCGTCCTTCAGGAAGGCCACAACAGACTGGAAGCTTTGCTGAGCTGGATCTGTGATGGAAGAAAAATATCACCCTGCCTTCTTTCCACCTGCCCTTTTTCATTACAGTGGGGTTTTTTATGGGGGGGGTGTCAGAGCCCTTTTGTGTATTAGTGTATTAGTACTTTAGTGTCTAGTTGTCTAGATCAGTTAGTTAGTAAGTCAGTGGTTTAGAGATACTTCTAAAATTTAACATTTTATTTTATTTAGTGTGTTAACTGGAGTTTATGTCTATGTTAAAAATGTTTGTTGGAATTTATATTGATGTAATTTTGTGTTACGTAATTTTTGTGTAAAAACTGATATACGAAAAGAAAGAAAGGTAAACAGCAGCACTGCCACACGGGAGTCAAACACTCCTGTGTTCCCCCTTCACCCTGTACAGTTGCGCTTACCCTCTGCTAAGAAAGAAATCCAAGCAAGAATACAGATAAATGACTTCCAACCTTGTTTTTGGCAGTTTTATTGGCATACACAGGATGGTCCTGCCCCTTTGGCTGAAAACTAACTTATACACTTCTTCTATTAACTAACTTTTAAATTCCCAAAACCAACAATTATTGAATCATTTTCTTTTTTGCTCAAAAAGTCTATCAAAGTTTTCCAATCTAAAAATCTCTACCGATTTTTCTCTAATCAAACTGGATAATTTAAGCATTTCAGCTAACTCATTCAATTTTAACAGCCATTCTTCCACTGCAGGGATTTCTGAATTCCTCCCTCTTTGAGCACACAACAGTCTCGTCCCCTCCCTGCAATCACGTACAGAAGCATTGTTCCACGGTTCCTTTCCAGCCGCCCTACTACAGCTGATAAGCACTGACAGACCTCTCCTCTCTGTGGCTTTGTCTCACCTCCTCCTCCTCCTCCTACTCTTTGGAAAGGGGACACACACACACACAACACACAGCACAATTACTCACAATGCTGCGAGGCTGCGTGCTCTGGCACTCTCTTATGCACCAAGCGCACTCCGGATCCTTGGAGCACGTGGTCTGTTCCGTGTAAATGGAGCAGTAATCCAGGTGGTACTGAGGACGGAAGGAGAGAAGGGCAAAGCAGGTCAGAGACGTCCCACGGCACTCCAGAAAGCCCTGGCTGGGCTGTTCTTACAACCACCCCGCACGGCAGGGCGACATGGAGTTCCCTGACCCATGGAAGAGTTCCTGCTGGAAAGGACCCTCCTCACCACAGACTCCCCTAAAGCTTCCATTCACAGGGCAGCCCCGCAAACCAATCTACAAAAACACATCGGCAGTTGTAACACACACACACCATTGCTGTGTGACTTCAAATTTTTGGATGTCTTCCCAGTTTCACATATTTACAATGAAAAGATTTAGTTTCAGAAACCTTGGAAGAACGCGTACGGGAGGCCCAGTAAGCGACAAGGGGGGCTCTTAGAAAGAAAGGGGGCTTTGGTGGGCAAGCGTGCAGCCAGGCCAAAGGGAATGCAGGTCAGAATGGATGGCTTACCATCTGGGACGGCACCTGGAAGACAAAGGTGGGCACCTTGTAAGCCAGGAGGTCGCCCCGTGGCACCCCGCTGTAGCCTCCGGCAACGAGCAGGACGTTCCCATTCATGACAGCGGCCACGTGGGAGTAGCGGCCACGAGCCTGGGCCCGGGCCTTGCCCTCGTGCTCTGAGGGAGGGAGAGACAGAACCCGTCAGGGACCGACCTGACAGATCTCTGTAGAGCCCCACACATTCTATGTATCACGAATACCATGTAAATCAATCAATCAATCAATCAATAAAGCTGTAGCAGCCTCTTTGGTGCATTCCCCCGCCTTGGGTTCCCCCAGCTGTGCTTTCGAAGCTCTGCTGCTGCAGATGTTCAGTTGCTGCCTTCAAAGCTGTGACAGAAGAAGCCTCCATTGCAAAATGTCTCCCTTAACAGCGCTTAAAAGGATCACGGCTCCTGCTCTGGAAGGAATCCCCGGAGGGTCCGTGGCTCTAAAGCCACCACCGCCGGCCTCCTGCCACAAAATCAAGGGCACCCATCTCCCCTCACCGTGGGAGATGGGAGGGGCCAGGTCATGGCTGGAGACCCACTGGTGGCAGCCCAGGTGGTAGAAAAAGATCTCATCCTCGTAACATTTCTCCTCGTGGTAATGGATGTGGACGTTGCCTCCTGGGGAGCAGAAGGAAAGGAACTGAGAGAGAGAATGACAAACAGACGTGTGGGGGAAACTAGCAATATCAACTTAAAATGTCAAATTCAGTAATAGGGTTGCCATCCTTTCCCCCTCTGCTCTGTTTCTGTGCTTTTAATGGCAAACTGGTATGTACACATTTAGCACAGGCCCCCTCCCCTGACATGCCAACTTCCCAGATATTGGGAGGTGCAGGAGGGGAATGAAAAATGACACTGCCCTCGTGTTTACACCTTCTGGCCAAAAATGATTTAAGCGCTCGTTTAGCTATAGAACACACTAACCGTAAACCACCATGTAGTTGCCAATGACAGTGGCGGAGTGGAAGGCCCTCTCTCGAGGTCCCCAGTGCAAATCCTTGGCGCGTAATGTGCTCCAGTAACGCAGGTCCACGTGGAACAGGTCGGTGGTGTTTACTCGCACACTGAACCTGAGATCGGGAAAGGATTCTGGTCAGCTATTCATCTCACACACCTGCCTCCACCATCTCCATTGCACTGCCCACACAACTTCCATTTCTCCCCATTAGTACCTGGCGGTGGAGGGCCGGTGCCCGCCATAAACCACAAGAGTCCGTGAGGCCGGATGGAAGACCATGGAGTGGCCGGCTGCAGCCGGGGCCTTCCCTCCCAAAGGCATCACCAACTCCCAGCGCCACCCCCGAAGGTGGAAGCGGAACATCTGGGAGGAGAAGACATCCACCGCGGTGCGGCCTGCGGAAAGCCAGGGGAGTGGGTTAGCAGAGAAGGATACGGCCCACAGCTTCAAAGCACAGGTCTGCTACGTCTGCTACGTCCCTTGGGGAATGTTCCCCTTTTCCCTCTTGGTGTGCAAAATTGGATGAAGATGCCAGCACTCAGGATTCCTAACCTAGATGAAAAAAGACTCACAACTGTTGAGAAAAAGGGGGCTTTGCCTTACCCACTGTATTTTCTCTCATTATAATTTGAGGTGGGTCTTCAAACTTTTGCCTTCCTACACCCATGAGGACTAGAACGTTGGTTTGTTTCTTTGATTTTCTATTTTTTTTAAAGGGGATTTTCAATATCCTAATGAAACACAAGCGTCACAAAGGGGATGCAGGTTGTGTAGATCTCACTTTCTAGTAGAGTAGGCAACCTGTTGCTTCTCAGAGGGGGAACTAAATTGGCACCCCATTCTCGGGGGCACTGTGGGACCGGAATCCCCATCCAGCCGCAGGGGTGTTGGTAAGCAGAGAGATGAAGTCTCTTGCCAGTTTTCCTAGCTCAATCGTTTACCCCACACAGATCCCCAAGCAAGGGGCAGAAGAACCAGCAGAAGATGGTTCAGGGTGCGCGAACTGCCGGCACAACAGGGCTGGGGTCTGCTAGAGGGTCCCTGCTTGAGTGAGGGGGGCAAGAGCAGAGCTTTTTCTGCTGTGGCTCCCCAGGTACTGAATGCCTTCCTCTCAGAGGCTCAACTGGCTTCAGTGCTGTTGTTGTTGCTATTATCATAACTTTCATTTAGATGCCATTTTGGTGCCAACCGAAAACACGGCTTTTTCTTCAGATCTTTGGGTTCTAATCAAGTACACCAAAATCTGCACATGAGTTGTGGCTTTAGACTGTTCAAAAGTGCTTCAGCTTGTCCCTATTGTTTAATATTTTTAGTCTGCTTAAACTATTTCTTTTGGGGATTTTTTCTTCTTTACTGTTTTAAACAGTTGAAACTGATTTTTGTATACATGGCCCTGAGAACCTATATATATATATATAAAATCAAACAAAAGAGACAAAACTTACCTCCGAAGACGTACAGCCAGTCATCCACCACGGCAGACGCGTGGCCGGCCAGCCCGATGGGTGGAGGAAACCAAGTGGTGTTGAGGGGCACCAGCTCCCGCCAGCGGCCCTCCCGGGGCAGGTACATCCAGACGTCGTTGGCTAGGAATCCACTGGCCAACTCACCCCCGAAGAGGATCAGGGAGCCCTCCCAGGCCACCGCTGTGTGGGAGTGACGGGCAGACTGCAGACGGGGAAAAGAGAGGGATTACGAACAACACAGATGCAAAAAGAAGCCAGCACCGGTTTTGAATGCTGACCCAGGATTCTGAGAGAACAAGGTTCAAATCCCCACTCAACATTGAAAACCCACTGGGTGACCATAGGCAAGTCGCACCTTCACAGCCTCAAGGGAAGGCAATGGAAAATCTTGTCCGCAGAAACCAGGCCAAGAAAACCCCATTATACATTTGCCTTACTGTTGTTTAAGACAGAAATGACTCGAAGGCACACAACAAGAACTCTGCAAAGCAGGTCAGGATGGGAAAACAGAATAATCTCTCCCTCAAGATCTTTTCACTAAGGAATATAAACCATATCTGCCTCTCAGCCTCCGCAAAACTTTCATTCTCGTCAGAGACGTATGTTCTGATACTGGAAGAGATCGTCCTGATCCAACCCCTGTGTCTGAAGATAGAAGTCTGCAGGAGAGACCCTCCTCTGTCTTCCACCAGTGGGGCTGATAGACCGTGGAAGGACATGGGAGCAAGGCCCTCCCTACCATGGCACCCTGACCGTGGAATGCCCTTCCCTTAAAGGCCTGTTTGGTCTCAACAGCCCTGCCATTTGGTTGCCAAGCGAAAACTTGCGTTTTTACTAAAGTCTTTGGGTCCCAATTTGTTACATCCAAATCTGCATGTAGTGCCATGGTTTTAGACTGTTTTAACTCTTTATTCAATTTTTTTAAAAAAATGTTTATTATATCTATTTTGGTATTTTAGGTTGTTTAAACCGATGTCACTGTAAGCTGCCTGGTGACCTTATGACAGAGGGCAGGACAGAAGTAGAATCATAGAGTTGAAAGAGACCACAGATATTTTAACAAAATAAATGAGCATTATATAGTTCAAAGTAAATCGAGCCCAAGGCTATCATACTTTGGACATACAACGACAGGACACGACTCTGAAAAAAGACAATAATGCTGGGACAGAAGAGGAAAAGCAGTCGGAAAAGTAGAAGACCTCATTACAGTTGGATTGATTTAAACGAGCTGCCCTGAATTTGCAAGACTTGAGCAGGACTGCTGAAATCCAGGGGACTTGCGGGGTCTCTCATTCATAGGGTCACCACAAGTTCAAGCCAGTGTGAGAGCAATGAACAAGGACAAGAACTGCAGTGGTGGAGTTCTGGTCAGAAACATGCGAAACCCAGCAGGTTGGGAATGTCTCCTTTACAAAGTTGGCATCAGCAACAGCGGGCGGGAAGCACTTACTGGAGAAGGGCTGAGCACCCGCCGGTGCCAGAGGTTGGTGGTGAAGTTATAAAAGACGAGGTCTCCCAGGGCAGTGTTGAGATCCAAACCTGGGGAGGGAAGCAGGTACACAATGGGAAGATAGCTGGCCTCGGCTATCAAGCCGTGGAAAAGGGAAAGCTTTATTGCATTCTGTCCGGGAATTGTAGACTGAAAAAGCAATATTTTTTTTCCCTCCAAATCTTGTTTCTATCACTAGAGAATAGCAACAGAATGACTCCTTGCCTCCAAAGATGTACAGTCCTCCAGTGGAGGGCAGGAAAGCCCCAGCGGCAGCCGTACGGGGATGGAAACTGGGATCCCGGTCACTGACGTTGTACCACTTGCCAGCTCCTTGATTCTCACTCAGGGCTAAGTCGCAGGCCTGGCCCACAAACCCCGGTTGGCACCGGCAGCGCCCAGACTCCTGTGAGAGAGATGGGAGAAAGACGTACAAACTTGCGACTCAGATATCACTGCCGTTCAAGACGTTGTTTCTGTACCTCGGCTCAGTTACCAAAGAAAACGGAAATCACCGTCAAGAATTTAGAAGAAGGGTTAAGACTTGGAAGAGAGCTAGTGTCGTGTGGTGGTTTGAGCACTGGACTATGACTTTGGAGACCAGGATTCAAGTCCATGCTCAGTCATGGAAATCTTCTGGGTGGCCTCTGGCAAGTCCCACTCTCTCAGCCTCAAAGGGAGGTAAAGTCAAAGTCCCTCTGAACAAATCTTGCGAAGAAAGTCCTGCGATAGGCTTGCCTTAGGGTCCCTATAGGTCAGACCTCTTTGACTTCCAAGCAGGCAGCCAATGCAGACAGCAACAGGTAGCGGGTCTCACCTGGTTGCAGGTGCCATGGTACTGGCAGTAGGTGGCACAGTCGGGCACTGAGCAGTCCTCCCCTCCCCAATCCCGGAAGCAGACGCAGCGCCCGTCGTTGTCGCACTTCCCACGGCCCGAGCAGCCCCTCGGGCAGAGCGAGATCGTGTAGGTGGCATTGAAGCCCAGCAGGTTGTAGTTGGCGTCACTGAAGAGGTGGAGGAGCACCTGCCGAGCCAGGAGGGAGACACCGTGAGACGCCAGGGGTGCTGGACCCCACGGGCCAGGATGAGACCGGGGGGCTCACAAGAGGCAGAGGTACGGCTACCGTGGGGTGCAAAATTAGGATGCTGGCCCCTCCAATTCCTCACCCCTGTGAAATTTTCCTTCCGTCCCCAAATTTCTAGCATTGCAATAACTTAAAACTTAAGTTGCATATTTAGAAATAGGGTTTAGGCTTCCCAAGGAAAGGGGCAGTCAGACCGACCCAGGGAATACGAACTCAGCAAATAGAAGAGGGGTTCTAGGTGTGAAGGATTTTCAACATCTCATTCTCTGAAATGCTAGAGATTTGGGGAGTGAAAGAAAATTTCATTTGCAAGGGAGGTGGCAGAATTCTTATTCAGCAGGCCATCTTGCCCACCCCCTATAACTACACCCTTGAGAAGAGACCAAAGGCACCCTTGCAGTGGACTCCCAGAGAAAGGACACATTACCCTTGCCCGTAACTCAGAGAGCTGTCCGTCCAAACTCTGTTTAAAAACCACAGGCCTATGAGTCTCGATCTCCACGTCCAAGCGAGACCTGACCCCAAATCCAAACCCTCTGGGGGACACACACCTTGCCAGAGGTGGCCTCTATGGTGGGTGGGAGGGTGCTCCCACTGAGGCTGGCCAGCAAAGGGCTGCTGGGAGAGTCTCCATCGTAAATGAAGAGGTAGTCATAGGTACATTCTGTGTCCATAAACATGAAGGTCAGGAGGATCCGGTAGCTGCTGCTGGGAGCTGAGCGAGGGGAAGAGGAAAAAGATGGGGGTTAGAAAAGTTGTTGCAAGGCTAGAAGAGGTTCTCCATCCAGCTCGAACCCCACCGCTCCCCAAATCCCGCAGCTCCGAAAAGGATGCAAGTACTTTTAGTCAAAAATAATTATAATGAGGGACACCGGTCTCAGCACACCTGTTCCCATGATCTACCATTTTGACAACCAGGGTCAAAATGCGTGGCATATTTATGTCACATATTATTAGAAAAACTGACAAAAGAGTGGATCCCGCTTCGAAAAACAGTATGTAGTCTCATAATGTATATGCAAGTATCTCAAAATCTGAAAAAAACGCAAAGTATCACTGGTCCCAAGCATTTTGGATAAGGGATACTTAACTCATATATTCTACCTCCTTTACGCTTCTAAGTTACCCTACCTTTATCTGCTGTTTGTACTGCATACTCTTCCACGCTGCACAGCTTTGTTTCAGTAGCCGTTTCCTCCCTTGATCCTAGCCCACCCCAAAGGTAACAACCCCCTTCTCCAATTCCCACCTTCCACCAGCCATTCGCAGTTGCCGTTGACAGAATAGTTGCCCGGGCCGTCCGTCACATAGCCGGACGCGCTACGCAGGACTTGCCGGTGGCCCTTGCAGTCCCCACTGTTGGCCAGCTGGACCCCACACAGGGCTAGGAGCAGGACTACTAACAGCCTCAGGCGGCTAGACCCCTGGAGCTCCATCACGGCTTCAGGATCTTCCCACAGTTCCCAGCGGGCTGAGTCAGCACACTCCGGAGGACGAAGATAGCGTCGTGGCCGAGCCTGAAGGAACAGAGAAGAACTTGGGGATTGCCGGTGGCCTAGGGAAAAAAATGACTGATGTTTTACTGCCTTCTTAATATTTTCTGGTTTTAATATTCTGTAAGCTGCCTTGGAGAACCAGCATGGTGTAATTGTTCGAGAGCTGGACTCCAGCCCTGGAGATCAGGGTTTGATTCCCTGCTCAGACATGGAAGCCCACTTTGGGCACGTCACATACTCTCAGCCCCAGAAAACCCAAGACAGGGTCGCCATAAGTCAGAAACGACTTGAAGACACCCAACAACAACAAGTTGTCTTGAGTCTCAACATACGGAAAAAGGCTGAATAATTTTTTTTCTCACCAATATTTGTCATGGACGCTGTGAGAAATAGGAAGACATTATTCAGCTCAGTAATTCTTACCCAGGACAGACTTGCCTCGGTATGTGGCCCATTCTCAGAATTCTACCATGATTCTTTCTTGATGGAAGCTACCAGCATCACTAACTGGCCTTTTGGACCATCCATGTGGATTCTTTCCAAGGACCCCAGAATCCCTGGTTGCTGCGTGCCTTCAAGGCTTTTCCGACTTACGGCAACCCTAAGGTCCCTATCACGGGGTTTTGTGGGGGCTGAGAGAGTGTGACACGCCCAAGGTCACCCAGCAGGTGTCCGTAGTTAAGCAAACGAGAATCAAACCCTGGCCGCCAGGATCGTCTGATAATGGGACGCATTCCAAGCAGTTCCACTTTTGGGGAATTGTGCTGTTGTGGTTCTGTTCACATTTTACCAGTTGGCTTGGAATTGCTCCCAAAAGCACTATCATCATCAGCATCCTTATAGACATAGGCCATTTCCACACTGGCCTGTTATAGCCGGCCCCTCCCGAAACTGCAAAACCCCAGGATTCCAGAGGATGTTGAAAGGGGAATCGTAGCGCTATAACAGCCTCGTGCGGAAATAGCCGTAGATATACATTATTATTATTATTACTATTATTATCATCCTTATTAGCATTATTATAGATAAACATCATTACTACTACTACTATTATTATTCCCACTGTTGTTGTGGTTGTTGCTCTCCTTGTTCCTTTATTATTAATAATAATATTACTATTACTATTATTTTAGACTGCCTACCTTTGGCAGGTCTAGCTGTTCTTCGTCTAGCTGCCACGCAAACAATTATTGCACTCGTGGGCCCGCGCAGCCACCTGCATTTTCGGACCCTCCTTTAGGGTGTGGCTATAGAACCGCTCCAAAGGAGCTTCGAAATTACTATTTTGTTAAATTATGCTACTGGTGGGGGGGGGCGCATCCATTGCCCTGTCTCAGGCAGCAAAATGCCTTGGGTCAGCGGGGGATGGGGGGAGACGCCTTACAAAAGAGTCTCTCACGCACAGAGAGGGCAGAAGCCCCCCCCAGTGTGGGGAGGGGGACCCCAAATCGAGCCTCCTCCCCCCCCCTCCCTGCGACTGGTCCCATTTCGGGATCAAAACAAAACAACCACAAGCCCGACAGGGAGGCGGGGCGAGAGCGGGGAGGCCGCGGGGAGGGGGGACCCCTCAATCTGCAGTCAAGGACCCCAACGAGACCCCCCCACACCCCGCACCCCCAAAATGAAGCCGTTTCCACTAAAGGGGAGCCCGGACCCACCTTCGCGGGCCCCTCGCAGCGGCTCCCGGGGCCCCCTCACTCCGAACGGGGGGCCGATACTGGGGGGCGCCGCGGCAAAGGCTGCTCCGGGGGGGGCCCCGACTCCCCCCGCCCGGCTCTGCGGCGGCGGCCCATCGAGACGGAGGGAGAGAGCGGCGCAGCCCGCGGGGACCCGCGAGGGAGGGCGGGAGGGAGGGCAGCGAGATGAGGGGCCAGAGCGGACGGAGCGGGAAGGGGGCCGGGCATAGAGCGGGAGAGCGGGACGGTAGAGCGGAGCCTCTCGGAAGAGGGAACATAGACTTTTGGCCAAAGGGGACTCGCAACTGATAGACAACCTAGCCTTTTTTTTTTAATCATTTTTGTTGCAAGACTGGGTTGCTTTTTTTTCAAGGCTACAGAAACTAGGTAGAGGGGGATGCTAAGGGGAAAAAAATGGGACTTTTTCAACTGTGCGTGAAAACCAGGATGTGTATTGCCTTTTTTTTTTCACAAGAAAGAGATCATATAATAATTGCAATCTATAATTATAATGATAATGATAATTATGGTGATCGAAGGGATAGTAATAGTTACAACAACAAGCAAACAAACTGCTGTGCAGCCGGTTTTTAAAAAGTAAATCCAACCACCTTTCCCTGCACAAGTGTGTGAAATAAAAAATATATTGATATTATGAATATTATTATTCCTGTTGTTTTTGAATCAAAATGATCTTAGTTGCTGTTGTTAGGATCATCCATAACAACATCACCATTATAATTATAATATGTATATACTGCTTTGTCTCAAAGGAGCTCAGAGTGACTTAAAATTATTTTAAAACAATTTAAAAATTAAATGCCTAGGTCTTAAATACTGTAAATATTTTTTGGATGTGGGAAAGAGAGAGGCATCCCGAGATGTTCGGCTTGGTGCTTCACACGTCCTGCAGCTGCTGGGGTGTATGGTGGCCTGTTAATAATGCATTTGTAGGTGCGGCCGGCTTTCAGAGGAAAGAACTGGCAAGACCACCTCTGAGGTTTCGCGGCAAGAAAACCCTAGGAAAAATTCCAGGGGGCCAATACAGGTTGACAGGCAACTTGAAGGCACAGACACAAGCCCGCAGATATGGCTAGAAGGCCCTAAAGGCACCAGATCTTGCTCGGTCTTGGGGGCTAAGCACAGTCCATCCTGGTGAGTACTTGGATGGGAGACCGCCAACAAATCCCAGGCTCTGTAGCCTGTATTTTGGAGGAAGGAGCAGGGAGACAAGGAGAAAGTTCTCAGAGGCTTTGTCGACCGAGATACGCTGGGACATCCATTTTTCAAGGCGGCGCTTTCACTCTGAGATTCCTCCCCTCCACCCTGGCCAGCAGAGCAGAGGGGTGAGGACCTGGCTCCTGGGACCCCCATGATAAGCTTTGCCTTTCTCAGGTTAGCTCAACATCCCTGGCTGCTCCTGCTACGAAGCCAGGGACAGCTCCTCTTCCGGACTATAGTTTTCAAACATCTCTAGCCACCACGCTATGTGGAGCTACATTCCAAAAAAAATTTTTTTTTCCTCCCCCGGGCTGAGCGAAGCAAAAGTATTTCCCGGTCTCGGTGTTTCTGCGGGCCTCGGCGGACCGGGCAGCGCGGGGGGCGCGGGAGAACCGGCAGAGCAGCCGCCGGGTTTGTTCTCCTCGGCGCTTCGGCCCGCGTTGAACGTCTGGCCCGCAGGGGAGCGTTGCGTCGAGGATCGGCGGCGGGGGTCGTACAGCGGCTCCCGCTTTCGGAAGGTAATCTGCGGCTGCCGCGCAGGGAGGAGCTGCCGTGTGATCACAGGCACGGTGAAGCCCAAGGAGAACGATTTTTCAGACAGAAGCGGCAGTTGCAGACCTTGGTTGTGCAGAATTCTGACAGCGCTGCAGAAGGTTGAGGATACCGTGTTCCTCTCTTCTTCCCAGGTGGGTTTAAAAGCAGCCTCCAGCTGATTTTGATTCTCTGCATATTTTATTTGTATTTCTAGTTTTTGTGTGTGTGTGTTTTTTTAAAGAAAGCTGTTTCTATTTCAAGTTATGTAAGCCGCAGCCAGGAGTTGGACTTCGCCGCCAGACAAATGGGTTTTGGAGTCCCTGTTGGCATCACAGCCAAACATCGACAGCCGCCCAGGGTAAAGAAAAGGTCCATTCATACGAGTGGCCTCGTTGGACGCTTTCGCTTGGGCTGCCCAGTTTGGGGCTGGGAATGGACCGGGGAAAATATTTTTCTCTGTCACCGAGCTACTTGCGCAGTTCCCGTCTCTACGGGAGGGATGTGGGCACGGCTCATGGTCTTTGGCATCCTTTGCTTGCTTCTGCTCTCTGTAAGCCTTGAGAGTCCATCTTTCTTTGGTCTCACCCTGGAGGGCATCCGTCCCAGCCCAGGGGCTCCCTATATAACCAGTTAGGGAGACTGAATTGGATTGCCAGCCGGGGTCAGTCTGGGTGGGACCAGCTGTTCAGGGGCCCAACTCTATCCCTGGGCTCCGAGGGAATGCTGGGCCCTCGGGTGTCCCCCACCTGCTGTGTCGCTGACCACCAGTACAGCTTCTCTCTTAGCAGTAATCTGTCCAAATAGTGGGTGCCATAACTGGGCACCAAAAGGACTCCTGGGGATGCCCGGAACCACACCCAGTTGCAGGAGAACTGCTTTGAGTCCTGGGTGGGCAAAAAAGGAAAGGATACAAGGACCCCCCCCCCCCCGCCATCCTCAGCCTCCCATTCCAAGGTTTCAGTTACCCACAATCTGAAAATATTAAATAGAAAATACCAGGGTTCGGCCGAGGGCACCCACCCAGTCTTCTCTGGCTCCTGCCATCTGCCCTTTGCAACAATAACAAATACATGGACAAATATCCGAAGGGGCAAAACCCAGCCAGGTCTCCTCATACATCTTTAACTGCAGATTGGGATCTGGGGGGTCAGCTTTTCATAGCATGCAGATAAATATTCTTGCCCTGCTAAATGCCAGTGGCCATGGCCCAGCCACAAGAACTATTTGCAAAGTTATTTGCAACCCATTATGACAAGACAGGCAATGCAATCTTAACACCGGGCAAATCTCAGCAGTTTTAAAAAGCCAATTTAAGTGTCCTGGGTCTAGGATAATTGCCGCCCCACCAGTCCTTCTGCAAGAGTTCAGTTTTGCAGCTCTTCTTCAGTCTGGACACCACATCTGTTTGCAAACATACACGGAACTGCTTGCGACTGTGCCCCGGGAGAGACCGGAGGAATGCTATATCGTGTCGTTGGAATTTACGGTAATCTGCCTGTTTTACCAGATGGAGGAAGATGATTAAATTCTTCCAGATCGCTCTTTCCTTGTTTTACGTCTGCCTACTCACCCTGAAATAACCACAGGCCTTCTCGATGAGATAGAAACACGAGAATCCTCTTTATTTTGGCAAAAAAAAAAAACTTCCAAAAACCAAAGCCCCACTCTGGCGTATTTCAGAAATCCACCGTCATCAGGAAATGAAGCCCACAGGGTGGGAAGGGGGCGACACACCGTCACCCCGGAAAGTCAATCGGGCAGAAGGGCAAAAAGAGATTCCCGTTGCTGCCGGGAAAGAGAGGCGTCAAAAGGAGACGGACGCAAGAGCGGGAAAGGGGAAACTGCGATGCGTTGTGGCAAAGCCAGTCTGGACTAGAATATATGTCTGCGTCGGGTACGGGGGACTCATCTGGTCACAACGGGAACGAGGAAAGGCTACGGCGACCGTTTGAGGGGTCACGCTCTCTACAAAGGGGGCAGGGGGGTCTCAGCCGAGGGGAAGCCCGTCGTTCTAGGTGAACCGGGGCACAAAAGAACACCGCCCCCCATTTGTCCAATTCCTGACTTCTCGCTCCCCAAGTGGAACCGGTTGCTCCAAACTGGGGCATATACAACTGCCCTGTAGGGTAGGACAGAAATGTCTCACACATACAAACTAACACGGTGAGGATTAATTCCCTCTGTCATATTGAATGGGCAAGGAGATTGGGGGGGGGCACGAAGAGGGGGAGGGGGAACCAATCTGACCCCGATCAAAATGTCGGGGCCGTCCTCATTCTCGCTAAAAAGGAACTTTTCTGCAGCGTTGTTCTGGGGAGGGAAAGAATAGCCCTCTGACGGAGTAAGACGTCAAAAAGGGAAGAGAAATTTGGCAGAGGGGCTTGAGGGGGAGGGGGTCCTGGAAGAGAATTGGGGAGCCCCTCCCCAGTAAGGTTGAGAGACTAAGCGTGGAAGGACCGGGGGGGGGGTCCGGAGGCCCCTAGACGGGCCGGGCGCCGTTCGTGTGCATGCTAAAATACTCGGTGTAGCCGTTGTGCTGGTGGAGTTGCGGGGCGTGGAGCTGATAGGGGGGCGGGTGGCTCTCGCCGCCCGAGGCCGGCTTCAGCAGCACGGGGGCCCCGCTGTGCTCCGAGGTGGTCACCACGCAGCTGGGCGTCAGGGTCCGGTCAGCGGATGACGTCTCCTCCAACTGTTTGCGGGGCTGGGTGTGAAAAGGGAAAGAAAACAAAACATCCCAGTGAGCAACGTAGAGGAAGGAGAGGGGAAATCCTGTGTGCCTGTGGGCGATTTAAAAAGCAGGCAAACGGCACGCGTTTGTCCTGGGAGCGTGCAATTAATCACAAAGATATTTGGCAAAGCGATTAACAGGCCAACTGTCCCAGTTTGCCGGGGAAAGTCCCAACTAATCCGCCACCATCTCGCCTTTTCGGCTGCTTTTAAAATATCCCGGCTTCTGCCTCCTCTTCCCACTTTTGTCCTCAGCTTAATTCAGTTGCTGCAAACTGAGTTCAGACTGCAAACACAATTTGCACTCCATTTACTGAGCAAAACAGGGAAAGGAGAGGGTTGAATCCTGCCCCTCCCAGTTGGCTCAGGCAAAAGCAAACTTATACGTCCTTCCTCATTAACAGCTTTTGTCACCTCGACCACCCTCTGATGTTCCTTGGCCACACACGTCGCAGTTTCCATCCGTGAAACGTCGGAGGGTATGACAAACAGGCCTGACTACATTAATAAGCAAAACGTTTCAGCTTCTGCCTCGCACAGCTGCTTAAAATAAGCCCCTTTTAAGCAAACGAAGAAGGCAGAAGCCAAGATGTGCTATTAAGTTCTGCTTGACAACCACTTTAATAAACAGAAATACCCACCCACCAGATGAACCAGGTTGCTATCACTTCCTTTGCTCTCAAAGCAGGAGGAAATGGACGCTGAAGTGGGACAGAGGTGGCTGACAACCCAAAACTGGACTCTTTTTCTCTTTGCCAGTCAGCTTCTGGAAGATTTGTAGCCTTGTAACTGCTTATACGTCTCCTGCTGCTATTTTAGTGTTGTTTTTATTTGCAGCTGTTGCTTTTTAAAAAAAGGGGGGGAAATCTGAACTGTTCGATTTACGTGCTCTTGTTCTTAGAATATTCTCACGTCGCTGCTTTGGCACAAACCTATTTCAGGGGCCAGATGTTACGACAGGCTTTGCAGAGGTTGTTAATAACCGTGTCAGAAAAAAAACAGGGACACAAAGTAAAAGGGGAGATTCTGAGGCAGTGGCGGAGGGGATGCTCCCGTGTCACCGAGGCACTGAATCCGCTCCTGGTTTTCACTCAGGCTTTCAAGGAGCTTTCCAAGGTGCCGAAGACTGTTCCAAAGGAAGTTCAGCACCGTGGAGAGGGCTCTGAAAGCCATCCAAAGCCCCCGAGGGGATTCACCAGCCCTCTGGTGACCCGCGGGTCCCCAACCGCCATCATCCCGAGGGGCGCCTCCCTGCCGGTCCTCACGTGGCTGGCGTTGCTCCCGGTGCTCTGAGGGATGGAGAAGAGCTCGGTGAAGTTGGGCACGGAGTCGCTGATGAAGGTCACGTTGCCATAGACGTGGTGCGGGAACTTGGCCCCGGAGGCCACGTCCTCCACGATCCCGATCTGCGACGTCCGCACGTGATACGGGAAGTTCTTGTTGGCGGCCGAGGGCCGGGTCATAATCTGAGGAGACGAGGAAGGTGAGGTCCAGTCAGCCGGCCGGAAGGGAGCCCCACGCACGGCTGCTGCATGCCCTTCCCCAAAAGGAGACACTTTGTTCCCTTTTCTCCCACTTCAGCCCGCAAAAGGATGGCCAAAGAAGTAACCCAGGGCAGGTCTCAACCAGCATTTCCTCTTTTGGTTTATTTCTTTTTTATAAAAGAAAGATGAGATAATCACTTTTCTAGCTTTTTATGCTTACAAAGAAAGGGTGGAGAAAGGAAGATCCGTGGGTCCCACGTGGAGCCTCCACCTCACTCTTCTGTCTTCCAAAGGCTCCCAACCTCCGATTTTTTTTTAAGCCTGATTTGTCATGCCTCCCCCCCCCTTTTTTTTTTGGCCCAAAAACTGCATGGAAAGCTTCCCAAATGAGCTAAACCACCCCAGCTCCACACGGGAAGCTGCTGGGACCCCATGGCATCTTCAGATACTCTCACCAGGAAGACTGCGTGGGCGTAGAAGTGGATGCCCAGCTGGATGCCGTTGACGATCTTCTCCCGAGCCCACTTGGGGATCCCAAAGTTGGCAATGAGCGCGGTCACCGGGACAGCAAAGAACCTGCACGCGAGAGAGAAACGGCTGTGTAGCGGAGCTGCAATCCCCCCACTCTCTTTCACTCACGCACACAATGCCCAGGTTGCCCTTCTTGGAGGTAGGGCATGCTTCACCTGGCTTCCTTATCCCAATCAGGTGCCCTTGTTTCCAGAGCTTGGAAAAGGTTACGTGTGTTTTCATTGAATTACAGTCCCCAGGAACTCCCAGCCAGGGTGGAGAGCGGCTGGGCAAAGAAGGAGTAACTTTGCCGAGCTTTGCTCACTTCTTCCTCTTGTGATCCGAGGAGTAAATCTGCCTCCCCCTACTGTTGCATTCAGCGGGCCCTTGGTTTCTGCTGGGGTTTGGCTCCAGGATCCCTCGGGATACCAAACGCTGTAAGTACTCAAGTCCCATTATATACGATGGCATAATAAAATGGCATCCCGTATATAAGACGGAGAACAGCTCAAGTGTGTGCCAGAGAGAGCGGAGGATCTGTGAAATGCCAGGAGGTGGGGACCGTAATTGGATTCCCACCTTTCACAGAGCCTCAGTTTCTCTCCAGCCTTGTGTTGTATATATAACATAAGCAGCAAACAAACGAGATACGAGGCTATTTCACCAGTTTTCTCCATAGCTCAAAAGAAAAATTAAGATTTCTTAGGCTTTACGCCAGGACTTTCCGAAAGGTGTGCCATGACACGTTAGCGTGTGGCCTGAAGCATGTAGGTGTGTCGTCTACAATCTAGGAAATGTATGTTATCATTTATAAATCATATAGTTTTAAAAATATATGAAAGGTTTTCATGAGATATGTTGTGTCCCCATACGTTTCATTATTACAATTTCTGTATGTGTCCGTATCTCTTATAATAGGTTTAGTTTAGCCTCCGGTTTGCTAGTAAAACTGAATTACTGTGTTGCGAAATGATGCACGTCTAAAACATGCATCACCAACATGAAAAGTTTGGAAAGCTCTGCTTTACACAAATGCTTGTTCTGTACCGAAATATGAATAGTTATTCTGTGTCAAAGAAAGAAAGAAAGAAAGAAATGTCTGTATGTCTTCTGCACAAAACCCAGTGTAAAGAGAAAGGCTTTCTGTGCGTTTTTGTTCTTCTTTTTCATGGAAAACCCACGCATACGCATGTGCAGAATAATTCCCTCGAACACTTCCCATATCTAAAGAGAAAACTGTCCAGAAATGTTACCACCACATTATTCTCCCTGAAAGAAAGAATCCTTGGAAGGTGCCCTTCTCTGCAGAAAAACCAGCCACAAGGAACACTCCTTCCCTTCCTGTTTCCCACCCCGGGGGCTTCCCCTGAAAGGGACTCACCAGAGGGTGTAAGCGGCAAAGAAGGGAACGTAGAAAGGCTGCTTCTCCGGGAACTGCTTGAGGGTGATGAGGATGGCGTAGCAGAACCAGATGTAAGCCACGAACTGCAGGGCGATGAGGCCGTATCCGGCGGGGGACTCGTAGGTGTAGAGCACCTGCGCCTGGTCGAAGAACTGGGCCCCAAAAGGGAGGGGGGAGGGAGGGGGGAGAGAAAGTGACTGGGACGCAGGTGGGTGGGAACGACAGGTAGAGCGGCAGCCCTCTCCAAAAGCGGCACGGATAACTAGGGGCCGGCCCGCCAAACCCGCCTCTCTCTCAGGATGCCGACGGCAGGGGCTTCTTCTCTAGCAAAAACCTCTTTGGGTCCATCTGCATAGCCTCCAACTGTTCTGATTTGGAAGGGGCTCTCCCAATTAATCCCCTACCGCTCCACCTTTTTTACCTGCTCTAATAATGTCCCAGTTTCTCTCTCTCCCCTCCTCCCCTTCCTTTCCCCCTTCTTCCTCGGGCTCCTTTCATTGCTGCAAACAGTGCAAATTGCAAAAGTTGTTTGCCTTCAATTAACTCAGCAGGAGGGGGAATGGAAAGGGGAGTTTTGCCCTTCCCAGAAAGCTCAGGCCAAAGCAAACTACTGCCCCCGCTCCTAGTTTATTTCTTCTTCCTCATTCGTAACTTTTGCCATCTTGACCACTCTCTGATGTGGCTTGGCCACACGCGTCTCCACTTTTCACCTGTGAAATGTTGGAAGGCACGCACACGTAGAATACAGGAGACCATCTTATTAACGTATTTTTCATTCACCTGCAAATGGGGATCGTTTCTCCACCCCCCAAACCTGCAAACCACCTGCATGGGTCGTGGTACAGGGTGACTCCCAGTGTAACTGGTGATACAACGTCACTTTCATTTCCAGGTTCCGGACAGGAGGAAAAAGGTTGATTTCCTCAGTTTTAGGGAGGATTAAACATGCTAGACTTCCTCCACTGGAAAACACACAAAGCAGCATCGTGCATATTTCTGCCTTTCCCCAGGAACTTTAGGGCCTGTCCTAAATGGGTAAGTGGATGTCTCTGTTCCAAGGCACATACATGTCCCAGAAGTGTACCCGCACAGGAATTCAAGTTTATTTGGGAAACAGTTCAAAGGAAGGTGGATTTCCTCAGCTCTCCCTGGTGAATGGGGTTAAAAAGAGACGTCCCTGGCCGTGCAAACTCAGGTGGGCCCTGAAATCCGGGAACAAAGAACCTCCTAACCCAGGTTGGGCTAGGGCTTTGCAGACCAAGGTTCGAATCCCACTCGCTCATGGAAACTCATTGGGTGACCTTGGGCAAGTCACATTCTCTCAGCCTCAGAGGAGGGCAATGGCATCAAATTCCCCCGAAGAAATCCTGCCAAGAAAACCTCCCCACGGTTCACCCGAGAGTCACCGTAGGCTGGAAACGACTTGAAAGGATGCGGCAACAAAGCGCAAAGAGAGGAAGCGTCTCAACCGCAGCAGCAAGAGAGGAGACTCACCTCGGCCTCGTAGATGAAGAGGACAACGTGGGTGATGGTGTAGAGCGTCATGTACACAGAAAGCTTGACAGAGCCGGTGTGGCTGATCCGGCCCCTGCAAAACAGGGAGCCGTGAGCCAGGATGGGAGGAAGCGGGGAGCGGCAAAAAATTGTTGCTTCCTGGCGCAAAGCCCTCTGCACCCTTCCTCTCCTCCCATCAACCACTGCCCTTGCAACTCCCCGCCAGGCCCTCTGCCTCCATCTGCCCACCAAAAAAGCCTCAACTCATGGCACACCCTCCAGCTGTTCCAGTTTGGCAGGGACACTCCCAATTACTTCTCTGCCATCCCACTTCCTCAGCAACTTTTACGATGTCCCAGTTTCCCTCTCCTCATCCCACTTTCCCCCTTTGTCCTTGGCTCAGTTCAGTTGCTGCAAACTGAGTTTGAAGAGCAAAAGTTGTTTGCACTCCATTAACTCAGCAGGGTGGAAAGGGGAGCAAGGGGCGGGGTCCTCCCCTGCCCAGGGGCTCAGGAAAAGCAGCCCCTCCTAGCTGGTCTCTCCTTCTGGGGTGGGCTTGTTTGCTGCGCTCCCCAGGGCGGGAGCTGAACCAGCGCGGGGCTGGCCATCTTGGTTCTCTGCTTCTCTCCAAGTTACCCTCAAGGGCTGGTACCTGGTGACCGTGAATCCTTTTCCCAGGAGGATGAGCATCAGGAGGAAGATCAGGAAACTGACTGAGAAGAGGAGCTTGGCTGCAGGGAAGGAAGGACAAAGGGGTCGGACAGACACAAACCATTAAACAGGAGTTCCTGGTAAGGAGTTCAGAAGGGGATGGGGAAAAGAGGCCAAAATCCCACATCGTGGCTGCACAACATCCATCTCCACATGGATTGGGCTGCACAGGGATTTCCAAGCTTTGGTTCTTCAAGTATTTTGGACTTCGGCGCCCAGAATTCCCGACTGGTGTTCAAGCTGGCTGGGACCTTCGGGAGGCAAAGTACAAAACACCAGAAGAACCAAAGCTGGGGAACCCCAGAGCTACACAGATGCACCCCTGAATAGAGTTTAATATGTTTTCAGAAGGTACCATGCCTGGTACTCTTTCAATGTTTCGAATTTGTAAAATTGATTTTATCACAACTGTCCACAGGCCTTTGTATATCAGTTGGTATATAAATATTTTAAGAAGAAAATGGACAAATAAATCAGAAATATGCCCGTGTTTTCCTCCTTGGCACCTACCCAAGATTTTGAGGCTGCCATTCCCAATCCCGTCGCTGGCATACTGGCCCCAGTAGATACAGAAGAACATCAGACTGAGCACTGCGAAGGAGAGAAGGAGGGACACAGATGTGCAGTAATTGAGAATGTGGACAGGAACACCAAAGCGCTCTTTCCCTCCCTCTAGCACCTGCTGCAAGTCCTTTGATACACTGTCTGCATTGGCCATCTAAGCTACAATCTCCTTCTTTCCCTCCCACCCTCTGTACCCAAAGCAATTTACAATAACTGGAAAATCAGAACCACAGAACTGTAACTCACCTTGGCCTTTCTCTGAGGCTGAGAGAGTGTGACTTGTCCCAGATCGCCCGGTAGGTTTCCACGGCTGAGCGGGGACTTGAACTCTTGTCTCCAGAGTCACGGTCCAACGCTCAAACCACTACACACCACACTGGCTCTTGTGAGTTTTATACCACGGTAAGAACGGAATACCAGGGACATTGCCAGAAGAGTCCCGGTAGCACAAGGGTTTGAGTGCAAGACCCTTAGAGGCCAGGGTTCAAATCCTACTTAGCCATGAAAACACGGCGGGTGACCCTGGGCAAGTTACGGTCTTCTCTCGGCTTTGGAGGAAGGCTTCAGTGGCAAGCCTCCTCAGAATAAATTGGGTCCCCCAAAAAACCTCCATGGTCGGTTCACCTTAGGGTTGTTGTAAGTCCAAAGCACACAACAATGGCAACAAGAACAATGCTTCCGGAAACCCTGCAGGTGAGAGTAGGAGGAAACTTCCATGGCCAAAAAAAATTATTTCTGCGCTCTGGAGCGCAGTCTGCTTTTCACCAAAACTAGCCAAGCAAGAAAAATTGTGCAAAATGGGTAAAATCATGGCAACCTTTGAATTAGGCCAACTTGTTTTTCTCTGCACAGATCGCCAGACTGTTTGCTGGAGAGGAGATGCAACTTAGCCCCTTCCCTCTCAGGTGTTTTACAGGTCCCCCTTTTTCACCCAGAAGGCCCTCCTCTGCCCAGGCTCACCTTCCACCCCGGCTGCCATCATGAACATCTTGTATGTTGTGTGCAGAAGTTGCCTCCCTTTCAACAGATCTGAGAGAGAACGCCAAAAACAAGCTGGTTAGAAACTTTTAGCTAAAAAGTAGGAGGTGATTGGCTATGCCCTTTCCCCTCCTCTCTGATCACTTTGGAGAGAGGGAATGGAGGCTTTTTAAGAAAGGGAACCATGAAAAAGATCTTGCACGGTAGGAGTTTGGACTAGATGGCCTTTGTGATACCATTTAATGTCCTTACGGGACAGACTGGGGTCCCACACTTCAGGGTGCAAGACCCCCCTGGCCTGATCCTGGCTGCCACCTGTATACACCTAGAAACACGGGAGGCTGGTGGGGGCTTGTAGCACTCACAGCCAAAGTAGCAAGAAATGATGAGGATCAGGATGAAGATGAGCAGGAATGTGATGTCTGTCTCTAGGATGCCTGAAAAAGAAGAGATAACGGTCACACCCGAAGAAAGAAGTGGGATTCCCCTCAGCAGACGTACCTGTGAGGGTGGTGGGACGGAGAGAAGGACCCCCCACAAAGATCCAAAAACTCAGAAGGCTCCTAAAGGAAGATGCGGTCTTTCAGGGACAATGGATGCCAACCCCTGCCTGCCTGCTTGGAAGAGGTCCTTCTGTCTACGCTGGAGTCGCCTCTTTTCTGTCTCTCTCCAGTTTACCAGGTCCTCTATGAGGTCATCAGCACATGTTCTTTGGGAACATTTCCAAACTCCACATGCCACATGTGCCAAAGGAGACCCAACCGGGAAACCTACCAAACTCATCAGCTGAGAAGTGGCGGGTCCAGAAGGATTTGCCGTTGGTGAGAATCATCTCATACTCCAGTTCCAGTCCGTCCCCCTGCAGAGGGAGGGATTGAAATCTCACCGCGGGAGCCTCTCGGGAGAAGCGGGGATCGAGGCCCTGGGGAAGGGCCGGAGGAAGGGGGAACACGGGAGACTCACCCCACACTTGCTGAGGGCCACGTACCACCAGCGCTCGCGGACGGAGCGGAAACTTCTGCCGCTGGCGCAGCTGAGATACCGCTCTGAGTTCTCCGTCACCAGCTGGGCAAGAGAGCAGAAGAGCAACGGATTGAGCAGCAAGGGGGGGGGGCTGGATAAACGTACTTCAAAGCCTCTTTCTGCCTCCCCTTTTCTGTATTTCTTTTCATTTTTGTAGCAAGAGGAAAAGCAGACACATCTCAAGATGCTCAAAAGAGGATCTTTTATGAGCTGAAAGGCTTTTCAGCTCATAAAAGAACATGGTTTAAACATCTCCAAACGTGTGTTTTCTCTTTTTTTTGTCTGCAGATTTTATTGGATGCTGCCCGGCACTTTTCATTTTTGGAAGTCACCTTGAACTTCAGTATGTACATATGTTGTTGTTGTGTGCCTTCAAGATGTTCCTGGGTTATGGAAACTGTAAGGTAAAACTATTACAAGGTTTTCTCAGCAAGATGTTTTCACAGTTGCCCATAGCTGTATCCTATGCAGATCCTGGAATATGTAATATATTTTCGCTCTTTTAACATTCGTGTTGCTGTTTACAGTTTTGTTGTAAGCCACTGTGAGATCTCTGGATATAGGGAAGAATGCAAATATTCTAAAAGAGAGAGAGAGAATGAACACGGCTCTCACCTTGCACCCCGACCAAGCATACTGAGTTGTGAGGTTGATCACCTGGTTGTTCTCTGGGCGGATCACAGACTCTTTCATTAGACAATCCTGGAAAAGAGAGAAGCGATGGAGCTGAACCCCCAGCCTCACTTTCCCCAATCAAGGCGACCCACGGCAGAGCGGGAAGAGTGTCCCAAGCCTTTCGTAGCGGTGAGGCCTTAACTCGCCCAGAACCTTCCATCATACTACCGTAAATTTGCTATCACTAATTAATATACGTTTGCTATTAACGAAGGGGATGGAACCCGAGTCTGGGTTGGAGTCAAACACATTCCACAGCCCTGATTTAAATTGGGGAAACCTACTACACCCCAAAAAACATTTAAACGACTATAAAAGAAAAAGAATGCCCCGCCTCAAAGAAGCCCACCTTCCGTTGTGTCTCTGCATGCAGCCTTGTAGTGAGAGTACCTCCAGAGTGAAAGGTGGCCCAGCCAGAACAGTGACTCATTCACAGGCGCGACAGCAGCCCTCCAAAGATGGGCGGTTCTTCTGAACTGGAGTGAATGAATGGTCCACGAGTGGGAGCCAAGCAAACCTTTGCATGTTTTTGGACTGCAGCTCTCAGCAGCCCCCTAGCCATCACAGCCCATGGGGAGCAATGACGGAAAATGCAGTCTGGCAAAGTCCAAAAGATCCCTACCTCTGGTTTAGTCACACTCCAGGCAACAGCTGGACAGAACTGTGGGGGATTGTGAGAGCTGGAGTCCAAAAGAGGAATCTCCCCAAGCACCACCCATGGTCCCAGTTCCTGATTGCAGGGACTTGGGGGTCCAAAAAGGCAGCTTTTCCAAGCACCACCCATGACACTGTGTCTTGACTAGGGGATTCTGGGAAATGCAGCCTAGAACAGGAACCTTCCCAAGTACTGGTTACATTCCTGATTCTTGACAGTGTGGATTCTGGGAACTAGAGTCCAAACATTTTTCCAAGCATTGGTTGCCACCCATCAACACCTGAAACACTTTGGCCTCAAGACGTAAGACATCTATGCTGCAGAACTCGGCAGACAGAAGGCAACAGAGCAGAGTTCACATCTACAGACACGCACCCCACAACAACTGCCCACGTCTTCTGATAGCAGCTCGCTTAGCACATTAAGTCCCAGACCTTCAATTAACTTCACTGGGAGGAGAAGCATTTGTGAGCAAATTCGTTTCACTGCCGCCAAGTCTTAACGAGCAGTGCTGATGAGAGCCCCAATGCTGTGCTCATCTCTCCGGAACCACCACGTTGCATCTCACACCAGAAAGCGTGCGAATTACATCACCCAAGAAAAGGATCCAGCTGCTTCCCTCACATCCATTATCATCATGGAAATTATGCCAATTATGTGCATATTTGAAATATGCAAATTTGCTGCAGCTTTGTAGCTCCTAATAATGCTTTCCCCAAGCATCCCTCCATGCCAAAGAAATTAAATGTGCAACCTGGCTGGCTTTGAATTAAGCTATCTTGGGGAGAAACCATGAAATCTTGGCCCTTCTCTACATTTTAAAACAGGTTCTGCTACTAAGAAATTGCTGACTATGGCAGAAAAACCCTACTGTAAAAAAAAAATCCATTATTATTCTCCTGTTTTACCAAAATGCATATAATAACATCTATGAATCCAATAGGGCTTCCTGAGTGCTCAGACTCCAATAACTTATCTCAGGTCATTTCCGCACTAGACTGTTATAGTGCTATGATTCCACTTTCAACATCCTATGGAATCCTGGGGTTTGCAGTTTAGGAAGGGGCCTCAAAGGTTCATATTTACTACCCCCAAAAGCCCCCTCCCTAAACTGCAAACCCTAGGCTTCCATAGGATGTTGAAAGTGGAATCATAGCACTATAACAGTCTAGTGCGGAAATGGCATTGATGATGTGACTGTCCATAACTTGCAACAGCAGAAGCCTGAGAGAATTAACACTCATCCGCTTGATTCGAACTGACCTTATTTCCCTTCTTGTAGACGGACGGCCATTGCGAAGGATCGTCGAAGTAAAGGAGGATATTCTGACAGCATTTAGCCTTTGAAAGGAAACAAGAAAGAGGCCCATTAGCGGCACAGAAGCATCCACAGGGTCAAGGCGAAAAACACGTTCTGTGGTGAAAGGACTGCCAGAGTGAAAACTGGGAGGTTTATTGTCAACCGTTGTCAAGTCAACTTCGACTTATGGCAGCCTTATGGATGAGCCACCTCCAGGCCACCCTCCCCTCAACCGCCCCGCTCAGGTCTTGCAGATTCAGGGCCGTGTCTTTCTTGATGGAGTCCACCCATCTGTAATGGGGCCTTCCTGTTTTCCTGCTGCCTTCTACATTTCCAAGCACTATTGTCTTTTCAGGTGAGTCATTTCTTCTCACGATACGGCCAAAGGACAACAGCTTCAGTTCTAGTCATCTTGGCTTCTAAGGAGAGTTCAGGCCTGCTTTGCTCTGGGACCCATTTGTTTTTAGCAGTCCAGGGCATCCACAAAGGTCTCCTCCAGCACCACCTTTCAAAGAGTGGATCATCTTCCTATCAGCTTTCTTCACTGTCCAGCTTTCTCAACCATGCATAGAAACTGGAAATACAATGGCGTGGACCACGGTATTCAGCGACAGACCTTTACGCTTCAGGATCTTGCGTGGTTCCTTCGCGGCTGCCCTTCCAAGTCCCGGTCCAGGTGCTTCTGTATTTTTAATGGCCGTGCGGATGAGGGAATTTCAGCGGGTGCGGCTTGTTACCTGGTTGCAGGACAAGCCACGCCGGTTGAAACGGCCTCTTCTGCACAACCATGGAAGGTACAGGAGCCCCCTCTGGTTTTCACTCTGGGAACCCCAGGTGGGAAGGAATGGGGATCCTGCGGATGATAACAAGAAGCTAAAGGTAAGGAAACATGCGATACAACTGAAATAGAGGAAAATATACCTCTGGATAACGGAACTGGAAGTCGAGGCGGCCATAGTCAGAGAGGAAGCAGAAGCGAGTCAGGAAGACCCAGTCCTGGGAAGGGGAAGAAGAGGAAGAGGAAGAAGAAGGTGTCCTTCATCTCAGAATTGGTTCTGTTGTGTCTGTGCGTACACAGGAGTGTGAATGACGCCATATATATATATTAAGGGCACGGGGTCAAGACCATCATGGGTGGTGGTGATGTCACTGAGCACTGACAGAGAGTGGAACTGGTCGAAAGCCGTAATCCAGGTAGGGAACGTGGGGGACTTATGGGGGCTCCCTTGGGGCTGACCGTGCACACGTCTTGCTTGCAACGTCTCTCGGTCAGCTTGGTGCCTTTTTCCCCCTCTCAGGTCACTTTACAAACAGCGCTCATGCGGGCAGTCCCAAGCAAAGCCTCCATGTGCAAGAAGAACGGATGAAAGGATGGACCTACTGTTGAATTAATGGAACACGTCTATAATTTACAAGCGTTGAAAGCATGGAGCATCAAAAACTGGGTTCAAGAAAAGCAGGAGAGGCCTGTACTCTGAGCAGGAGAAACTCACCCAGGATGAATCCTTTCTTAAACGTGGGTCCCTGGTAACCCCAAAGGGCAGAGAAGGCACGTACTGGGGTCCCACCATTGGAAAGAGCTTTCTACCCTAACTGGGCTGTTGTTTTCAATTCCTAACTCAAGGGAGTTCAGCACTAAAACACACTGTTTGTATACAAAAGATCTCAGGTCCCGCTCACCGTGGCATCTTCGGGGCTGGGCAAGACCAGTATCCAAAACCCTGGAGAGTCACAGAATCATAGGGCCTTTCCACACTACACTGTTATAGTGCCCTTATTCCACTGTCAACATCCTCCTGTGGAATTCTGGGGTTCGTCGTTTCCTGAGGCCCAAGAGCTCTCTGGCTGAGAATTCTCAATGCCCCTCCCCAAACTGCAAACCTCGGGATTCCACAGAAGATTGAAAGTGGAATAACAGCACTATAACAGTCTAGTCTGGAAAGGCCCATAGAGTCATTTCCAATCCACATAGACCACAGCTGAGGAAAATCTGGCCCAGGGACCACAGCTGTTTTTGAGGTCCTCGGCCCCTCCAAACTTCCCCAGGCTGTCCTTTTTCTAGCCCCCCTAAAGGAGAGAGTGGACTGCCTGTCCTAGAAGGAATGGAAATCATCTTTCAAGTAGTTTCTAAGTCTTCCTCCCAATTGTTGCAGTGTTTAATATTTTAAAACACCCATTTTCCAAAACCAGACACAGACTTCAGGCCTCTGTCATTTCTGTTTCTGCGTAGTTACACATTCCTGCCCCTCTTGGGGGTCCACAGACTGCCCCAGTTGCACGCCGGCAGAAATAGAAAACAACGAATCAAATGGACCCAAGATCCACTGTGCTTGGCAGTGGCTTTCCCACCTACCTGAAGATCTGGACTTGGAAAAGTGACCGTTTGGGACCACAACTCTCCAAATCCCCAGTGATCGAGTTTTCAGGGGATTCTGGGTGTTGTAGTCCAACCCCCTCTTTTTTTTTCCCTTGAGCTCTGAGGAGGATCTTGCATATCCTGGAGCCGGCACTGTGTGAGACTTTGGCCATTTCTGCACTACACTCTTATAGCGCGATTATTCCACGTTCAACATCGTATGGAATCCTGGGGTTTGCAGTTTAGGGAGGGGCTGGCTGGCCCCGACTGCATAGGATGTTGAAGGTGGAATAATCATGCTATAGGAGTGTAGCGCAGAAATGGCCTTTGCCAACCAAGCACACTGGGAATTCAAGCGCACTGGGGAAAATGAGGCCAACATAATTTGAACATTATATTTTTGGAGAGATTAGCCTAAGCCCCAATCCAACCTGAAAAATATTACAAGCATCAGCACCCTAAAGCTTGACTCCAAACCAGTTATCACTAAAAAGATTTTTTTTTTAAGGTTTTTACTACTTGGCTATGGAAAGAATAAATAACATCCCAAACAATCGCTATAAAAATGAGATCTATTAGGCGGTTAACGTCAGACTCATTAATTTAACAGAGCGCAGTGCAGCAGCTTCAGAAGCCAGGCCCAGTTCTGACCCAGTTTACTGCAGTCGACTGGCCTTGTGTTCTGCTATGGGCCATAGGGTGATTTGCAAGTAAAAATGCCCCGTAGCAGGGTGAAGCAAGGGCAGGATTGTTTGGGCAGGTGGGTAGATGCATGTAGAACTTCATACCCAAAAGTTGCAGGAAGCAAGGGGCACCATTTGGAGCTTTGCTTTGGGCAGCAAAACATTTTGCCTCCGGAGTCAGTTAAGTAAGGCTGCAAAGCCAGGGTGAGAATCCTTCAGCCCTTCCGTTGTGGCCGGACTGCAACTCCCTGCATCCTCACCACTGGCTATGCTGGGATTTGCAGTCTAACCACATCTGGATAAAGACGGCAGGATCCCCCTCCCATCCCCTCCAACCGTCCAAGTTTGTCAGGGACAATCCCAATTATTAATCCTCTGTCATCCAATTTTTCTATTTGCTTTTTAAAATGTCCAAAACTTGCTTTTTACCATCCTTTGAGTGCCAATGATACTTGAAAAATTTCCAGCCAGACAGAGGAGAAGGAAGAAAATATGTGGGTGGGACAGGCATAACAAGGCTTTGTTAAAAGGAGTTTCTTTGCCAGAGGCTTTGTTAAGTGAGGTATTTCTGCATTCTAACTTCTGAGGGTTTCTCCACATTTCTTCTTCTCATGTATAATTCCCTTTCTGACACAATGGCCATTTCCGCACTAGACTGTTATAGCGCTATTATTCCACTTTCAACATCCTATGGAATCCTGCAGTTTGCAGTTTAGGGAGAGGCCTTTGAGGATGGCCTTTGAGGCCCCTCCCTAAACCCCAAACTCCAGGATTCCATAGGATGTTGAAAGTGGAGTAATAGCGCTAGAACAGTCTGGTGCGGAAACGGCCGCCGTCTCTCTCCCCCTGCCAAAGACGCCCCGCCATGGTCATTGCGGGGTTTTGCTGTCACCCCACATTAAGACGAGGCACCCGTCCTCTTCGGCGCAGTCTTCCCGGGGGAGTCTGCGGCCATTCCTTCCCACAGCCACCCGCCTGAGGCCGAAACTTCACTGGACTGAGAGACGGATCCCGGCTCGCAAAGGGGGCGGAAATAACAGAGATTCGCAAAGAGGGCAAGAGCCGCCGGGTTGACGGCAATTTTTGCAAAAGAAGCGGAAAAAGAACGGACAAGTTAAAACGGCAGAGGACGTCTCTGTGTGGAGCGTGCAAAAATGCAGCGAGCTGCGAGATATGGAAATATATGGAAATCCGTATATCAGGTCTGAAGGTTTCCAAGCGTCCCCGAGAAATGGGTTTCGGAGAGCGGGCCTGCCCCTTCCCCCCCGACCCCCTCCTTCCTTTCCGCCCGAGGAGGACGACTCGACTCCGAGGCCTACCTCCTTCCCCTTAAAATCCCCTGTTCCCATGGCAACAGCCCATGCTCCGGCGTTTCCACGGAAACCGTACCGGAGGCTGAAGAAGGCGGAGGAAACAAGCCGAATCTCAGAACTGGGCAAAGGGAAGGGGGAGATTTTGGGGGGAAAACAGAAGGAGAAAGGAGGAGAAAAAGTGGGGAAGCACCTATTTGCAGACCTCCTCTCCGGACAAGGACCCCGGCGGACCCGTAAAAGCTCCGTAGTCAGCTCCTCCCCGCCCCACGAAAGCTTCGGGAACATCTCTGCAGAAGTCTGGCTTACGCTCACTGAGGCCCGACGGCGCTCCGGCCGGGGGCCTCGCCCCAGGGCGGCCCCGCACCCCGAGGGGGCCAGAGAGCCGAGAGAACGGGCCTGCGTCCGGAGGACCTGCATTCTCAGAAGCTCCAGACCCAGACCCGAATTCCATCGTTCCATCTTTCCATCCTCATCATCGTCAGCCAAGCAGCACGCCCGCTCTTCCTCTCTTCGTTTTTTTTTTAAAGCAAAGCTCCGCAACTGTCTTTAACAGCTGCCTGGCTGGGCCGAAATTCAACAGGGGTTCTCAAGGCTGCTGCACTGCAACTCCCATTACCCATCATTGTAGAGTATGTTGGCTGTGGAGGATGGGAGCTGCAGTCCATCAACACCTGCGGGTCTAGACATTCCCCATCCCAGCCAGCCTTTGCGCTCAGAGTTATTGACGGCTATGCCAATTGACAGAAGGTTCATAATTAATATTTATTCACACAGGCTTTTGAGAAGGGAAGGTGTCTAAAGGAAGGGCCATTAAGGGCTGTTTTAACTGTTTTTATAAAAACTACTTTTTATCATTTTTAACTGTTACGTTTCAAATTGTTTTAAAATGTTTTGGTAGTTTACTTCCATTTTAATAGGCTTTTTTCCTATGTTCTGACTGTATTGTATCTTAATGTGTAAGCAGCCTTAAGTTCTGGGGGAAAGCAGGAGGGATAAATAAACATGGAAGTTAAAAGGATTTTGAAGGAAAAAAACAAACGCTTCGTACTTTGAATCACAGTCTGCCCAGCATTCCAGCTCCCTTAAGAATCTGAATGTCACAACGAAACTTTACTGCAGTGGGATGAAATGGAGTTATACAACCCACAGTTCTTTTTAATGCAAGCCTGGAAAGACTTTAGCTGCACCATGATTTTCCCCATTCCCCGACACCTCTACCTGTTGAATCGCTTATTTCCGTAGTTTTGCTGAAGGGGGCTGAAGACTGCCTGCATCCATAGCGACGTCCACTTAATAGGACCAGCCTTTGCCCAGACTAAAGGTGGCGGGTGGTTAAAGCAGGATAATTAACAAATAATTAATCCACAGTTAAACCTCCAATCCGTACTCTGCAATAAATAATCCTGATTTACTCATTCATTCTCAACCATCTCATGCACTACTGATAGTTAAGTGACTTTAGCCCGACGGCCCTCTGACAGCGCACAGCTACAGCACTTTGGTTTCATTTTAACTGCCATGGCTGCATCTTAGGGAATCTTGGGATCTGTAGTTTGGTGAGACACCAGAAGAGAGCCGGTGTGGTGTAGTTGTTTGAGCACTGGACAATGACCCCGCAGACCAGGGTTTTGTTCTACCCTTGGCCATGGAAACTCACTGGGTGACTTTGGGTGGACCACACACTCTCAGCCCCAGAAAACCCCATCCTAGGCTCTCCATACGTCAGAAACGCCCTGAAGGCACGCTTCAACAGCAAGATTTTCGAGTGTTCTTCTCTAAACAGCAAACCCCAGGACTTCACAGCCTGGATGCAGCCAGGGCAGTTAAAGGGCCCAACGGTCTACCCTTTTCTAGCAGAGGTGGGAATCCTGAGGCTTTTCTCAAGATGTGGTTTGACGGTCATCCCCAGCAGCCCTGGCCAGTGAATGAAGAATGCTGGGAGCTGCAGTGCAGTAACATCCAGAAGAACTGCTGTGATTTCCACACCTGGCTTCAAGCAACACTTTTGCGGTGCCTTAAAGATTAACAGATTTATAGCAAAATAGATTTTCATGAACTAACGTTCACTTCTCTGGATGCACCGTAAAGCATCTAATGTTTCCCACACACACGTGGGAGCAGAGACCACATCTGGGGGGCCAGTGTGGAGAATGACACTGGAGACCAGAGTTCAAATCCCCACGAGGCCACAGAAAACCCCTGGGTGACCTTGGGCAAGTCACGCTCTCTCATCCTTTGAGGAGGGCAAGGGCAAACCTCCTCTGAAGAATCTGGCCAAGACACCCCTGTCTTCATACATGACAGTTGGCTTGAAGCCGGCATGGTTGAGTGTTCAGACCAGGGTTCAAATCTCTGCTCACTGGGTGACTCCGGGCAAGCAATGGCACACCTCCTCCGAACAAATCTTGTCTAGAAAGGTCTGTGATAGAGTTTCCTCAGGTCAGCGTAAGCCGGAAATGACTTGGAAGGCACGTAAGAACAAAGTCTGCATCCTAAATGGCTCGGCTGGTTGTAAGGGAGAAGGAGAGCAGGGGTTGAAAAACATCTGGAGGCTTACGGTAAGTGTAAATGTTAAGATTATGTGGCATTGGCCGCCATTTGAAGTCATGGCTGAGCATGGAGGAATTGTTTAGCAAGTGGTCTGGCTAATTAATTTGCAATTTTGAAAAAAAAGATGAGACCTCAGCTTCTTTGTAGATTATTGTCCCAGGTTGGCGCTGCCTCTTGCTTGCTTGCTCTTTCTCTCTCTCTACCTGTGTGCACCTGCGGCGGTGCAGCCTCACTCACATGCACGCGCGTGCACACGTGCGTGCGCACACCTGCCAATTTAGGATCTCACTGCCTGCCTGTGGCGGGCCTGCGAAGGGGACTCCTGCCACGCTCCGTCTGTTCGGTCTAAGGTATCACAACACTTTCTCTTCCGGCTGGAGGAGGCGAATATGGCTGCCACGCCGACAGTGCCTTTGGTGGCCTGCTTGCACTTTCGCACAGCACCAGGAGACACGGCGGCAGGGTAGGGCCCGAGACCCCAGCTCGCCCGAGGGGGCTGGGAAAGGGGAAGGAGGGAGAGCGCCCAACTCGCACCCCTCTGCCTGCCCTGCTCCCCCAATCTGCCGCTGCCTCCTCATCCCACACACGGACAGGCATGGACAGAGGCAAGAAACCTCTCCTTCAGCAGCTCTCCCCTGGGCCAGGCTGGAAACTGGTCCCGGTACGGTCAAAGGGCAGGGGAGAGGGAGAGGAAGGCCGTGAGGCCGGAGGCTAAAATGACAAGCAGAGCAAAGCCAGGAAAAGTCACCGGCCGTGAAACAGATGCCAAATGCGTGTACCTTTCAGCCCTAAGATGCTGTTAAAAGATGGGGGGGGGGACTTCCCCAGTGTTTGAATGTTGGAGTGGAGAATATCACACCCCATTTTCTGGATGGAAAAGATGTTCACTCCCTCATCCTCCCACCAACGTTTCAGCCGGAGAAAAAACTTCCCTGGGTTTGGTTTGCTGTCCAGCCCTCCCTCTTGGGGGGGCTTGTATATACCTCCACTGTCTATCCATCTAAAATTTTGTTAATTGATTACTGCGGGGTCCACCCTGCCTGTCGACCTGCAGGGACCCCCTGGATTTCCGAGGGTTTTCTTAGGCAAGAGAACCTCAGAGGTGGTTTTGCCCGCTCCTTCCTCTGAAATGCAGCCTCCTAAAGCACCTGGGATTCCTCGGCACTCTCCCATCCAAGGACCAACCGGGGCAGACCCTGCTTTCCTTCCAAGACCAGACCGGACCTGGCAGCGTCAGGCCCCCGCCCGCCTCAAATCCCGGCCCCATCCTGGACACCCAGGAAGCAATGCCCCCTCTTTCCCCTCCCCCGCCGGCTAAGGAAGAAGGGAAGCCGCCCTGGCGTGCATCCCCGGCTCTGTCCATGCCCATTATGGGATGGCCGTCCAAATCAAAATAGAGGGGGAGGAGAGGTGGAGCGAGGGAAGAGCGCGGGGCACGCTGGCCTCAAAGGCGTTGGGGGAGCGGCCCCGTCTTTGGGGAGGGGGCGTACACGCGCGAGAGACCGGGGGCCGGGGACCGCATTTTGGGGACCGGATCCCCCCCGCGCCGCCGCCGCCGCCCCCCGCCTCAGTCACCGACCGCATTCGGCGCAGCGCGGGCGGAGGGCGCCTCCTCCGCGGGGGCGCACGGTTGAGGATGGGGCGGGGGCGATTCGCGGGATGCCTGGGGAGGCCCCAGCCCCTCCGGGCCTGGGCGCAGGGGCGGGGGCCGGGCCGGGCGGGCCGGCTCTGCGGCGCCCCCAAAGCGCCTCCCCCCCTCCCTCCCTGCCTCCCGGCGCCCGGCTCACCTCCTTGGTGCTGATCCTGCCTTTGACGTACTTGCCCCAGCAGGCCTCGGGCGGCAGGAGCTGGAGGGCGGCGAGGAGCCAGGGCAGAGCCCCCGGCAGGCGCCGCAGGAGCGGCACGGCGGACGGCGCCATCCCTCTCAGCCCCGCGGCCGCGCCGGACCCCCCCCCCGCTCCGCCGCCGCCGCCGCCGCCGCTCGCTGCGCGCTCCCGTTTAAAGGGACAACGGGCCGGGCGCCTCCGAGGGGAGGGGACAGGAGGGGAGGGGGACCCCCTCTCTCCACCCCGCCGCCCCTCCTCCCCCTCCCAAAGCCGGAGCGGGGTGGGGGAGGCAGAGAGGATCCCCCCGGCTCCAGCCCACAATTTGGGAAAAGGCGGGGGGCAGAGAGGGAGAGCAGGGTTCAAACAGCAAAGGAGGCCGGGGTGGAAGGGTGCCGCCGAGCACGGCGCTTAACGCCCCCCCCCCGCACGTTGTGCAGTCCCCGCTTTCCGACTGGATGCTCCTTGCGGACGGAGACCTAGCAGGTGCGCCGCAGTTGCTCTCTCCAACGTTTGCCCGCGTTCGTGGCGCTCCTCTTCTCTCCACGCCCCCCGCCCATTTTCCCAGTTCCAGACGTTCCCTCTGGAGCCGAGACATCCCCCAGACCCCTTATCCTTGACTGCATCGGCCACGCCGATGGGAGACGGGGTACCCCAAGACCTAGATGGCCTTAGATGCCCCCCCCCCGAAATGATTCAGAAGCCGCCTAGTCTGAGAGAACTCGGGGAAGTGGTCGCCAGCCCCGGGAGCCTCCCAGTCTGTGTTTCGACCTCCTTTGGACCTCCTGCTGCTTCTTGGACTTTGCCCCCCACCCCCCGACGCCAGCCTTGGCCAGTGGTCGGGGATGCTGGGAGCTGAACTCCAGAACACCCGGAGGGCCAAGACTGAGAACCACTGGCTGCCGAAGCAAGGGAGGGAAGGATGCAGCCCCTCTCTCCCGACGTTCTCCGACTGCGGGTCCCAGCACTCGCCTAGCCCAGGGCAAGCTATGCTCGGGGTTGGAGCCCCGTAACAGCTGGAGGGAGATCATGAGATTCCCGCCCTTGGCTGGATCGGTGCTTCCCAGGCTTTCTCTTGTGGGGGTCTGGCAGTCTCCCCACCCACCCACCCACCCAGTATGCCAGGGAGCAGCCCCAAATTTGGGCTTCTCAAGCGCAATGGTTTCTTCCCTTCCTGGAAACTCCCTGGGGACTGGCAGACGGTCGTTTGCAAACTGGCGCCGGAGCATCACTGGTCTGGACTCGAAGTGACGGCCGTGGAAACACCCTAGGGGCACCCCAGAGCCCCTCTGATCCTGGAAGCTAAGCAGGGTCAACTCTGTTTCGTATTTGGATGGGAGACCAGCAGGGAACATAGGTGCCCTAGGCTCTGTTTCAGAGGAAGGAACTGGCAAAACCACTGTGAGGATCCCTCGCCTAAGATAATCCCGTGAAATTCATGGGGTAGCCAGAAACGTCAACAGGCAAATTGAACCCTTATTAGCAGAATGACTTGGCCCTGGGGAGGGGGCTCTCCTGAGAACAGAGAGGAAGGAATGAGGAAGAAATGGGGAGCGGTGGCATCAGAGAAGCCGCACAAGGTGTCTGGTTCAGAAAGAGAGAGAGACACTTCTAGAAGAGCTCCGCCACTTCCTCTACTGACGTTACGGCGGCACAGTGTGCATCGAGGAGCTCTTTCCTCTGTCTAGGAAGCAAAAATAACAGGCCAGGCCATGGATGCTGTTGTTGAGCGCCTTCAAAGTTATTTCAGACATGTGACAATGCTGAGGTGGCACTATCATGGGATTTTCTGGGGCTGAGAGTGTGTGACGTGTGGGTTTCCCTGGCCAAGCGGGGAAGCAAAGCCTAGTCTCCAGGGTCCTAGTCCAACAATGAAACAACGGATAGCAACCTTTATTTGCACGCCCACCTTCGCGCACACGCACACCTCAGGCTCCCGGGCTCCCCACATCCCCGAACCTTTACGCTCCCAGAGCCGGGGCCGTTACTGGCCAAGGTCCATGAGCCTGCCCTCGCTCCAGTTCCCCGGCTTGCTAGAACGTGCCTTTCGGATTTTGTTGGGAGACGCTCAGTCTTTTGTGCACACAGAGGAGAAGATGACAAGTGGGAGAAAATGACATGACGCCGCCCCACAAAAGAGGAGACCCACGGATTGTTTCAGAGGGGTCCAGCAGGGTCAGAGATGCCTTACCTGTGAGGGCAGTTTGCACAGTTTAAAAGGGCCAAAATAGGGAACAAAAAAGAGCAAGGTGCCTTAGAAAACACATGAACTGAAGACCAGGCAGCCAGGCTCATTTGGAAGAGGAATCAAGAAGGGGAAGGAATTCGCAGGGGGAATCCTTCCTTGAAACACCGCTCAGCCTCTTGGAACAGGATGTGGCCAAGAATAGAGGCCGGTGACTCCCATAAATCCGCTTCAGGATTCAGTCTAAACTTTAAAGGAGCAATCCGAGGTGCTGAACCTGGTTCCTTTCCCCCAAGCTCGCTTCAGCACCTTGGCTACTTCCTTTAAGGTTGTTGGACTGCAACTCCCAGCCAGCAAGGCAGAGAGATTCTGGGAACTGCAATCCAACAACACTTGGAAGAGGCTGCATGACTCCCAGCACCCTGCTAAACTCGTCATAGATTTTGGGAGATGCCACAATCAGGTCCTACGTAAGAGTAAGTCACCCACCTGAACAAGCCCTCCCCGGTCGGTTGTGACTTCTTTCCTTTCTGCACTCGCTGGAAAGGAGAACATGGCAGCTTCTCCCTGTCAATAACAGAACTGAAAACAGAAAGTCCACCTCAGTTCCTCCTTAAGTAGAGAAAGAAATCATGCAAACTTATTTAAAATAAGCAAAGAAAAGAAACTCGCCCACACAAAGGAAGAGATTGCAGCCTATGCTAAATTAAATCTGAAGGCATCATTACACGCACTGGGGGAATGTGAAGATTCACAGCTCAGGAGAAAGAGGTAGGAATCATCGCAGAGCAGTTTGGTTGTGCATTTTTTGGGGGTCTCATAAATAGCTGGAAGCCACGGCGGTGGAGGGTTTGAATCTCTGCTCAACCATGGAAAGCCACTGGATGACCTTGGGCAAGTCACATTCTCTCAGCCTCAGGGAAAGGGAACGGGAAACCCCCCCGGGGTAAATCTTGCCATATAACCCCAGTGATAGATTTGCCTTAGGGTTGCTGCAGGTGTGGTGCTTTTGGTATCCAAATGGCAGGTTGTTTGGTTGAAGTCAACCCAGAGGAAATGATTTTGCACTTGGAAATTCCTTTTTTCTTGTGTGTGTGTGGCTGAACAGCAAAACAAATTTTATGAATCTTGTAATTTTACCGTACATTGACTCAGGAGGAGCAAGCTCTGCGGATCTGCTTGGGGCAGAGCTGGAGGTGGCTTGACAGTCGCCCGGCTGAGCCCTGGAGAGGCCCCGTGGCCTTTACGGCTCCATGCAAATAGGAAGGTCAGCAGGCATGGCTAGTCTTGAAAGCAGGCAACAAGCCACACTTGCTGGAATTCCTGCTTCTACACAGGAACTCCCTCCTGGACGAGGACTCAGACGGGCAGCTACGAAGGAGCCAGACAAGGGCCTGAAGTGTCACAATTCATCACTGAATACTAAAGTTAGGACTGTCCATGCCATTGTATTTCCAATTTCTCTATGTGGTTGTGAAAGCTGGACAGTGAAGAAACCTGAGAGGAAGAAAACAGGGGCCATTTCCACACTAGACTGTTATAGTGCTATTATTCCAACATCCTATGGAATCCTGGGGTTTGCCGTTTAGGGAGGGCACCAGTCAGGCACCTCCCTAAACGGCAAACTCCAGGATTCCATAGGATGTTGAAAGTAGAATAATAGCACTATAACAGTCTAGTGAGGAAATGGCCAGGCTCTTTTGAAATATGGCACTGGATGAGAGTTCTACAGATAACCTGGACCGCTAAAAAGATAAATGAAGGGGTGCTAGAGCAAAGTAAGCCTGAAGTCTCCCTAGACACCAAGATGACCAAACTGAGGCTGTTGTACTTTGGATATATCATGAGAAGACAGGACTCACTGGGAAAAATGACAGCGCTTGGAAGGGTGGAAGGCAGTAGGAAAAGAGGCGGACTCCATTACAGACGGACAGACTCAATCAAGGAAGACACAGCCCTGAGCCAGGCTGTTGAGGACAGAATGGCCTGGAAATCCCCCATTCACAGCCTCTCCGGTTTTCACTGTGGCAACCTTGCATGGGAAGGACTAAGACACATGGACTTCCGTGTTATTTTGGAAGACAGCATGGAGGAGAAGAGCAGGGAGAATGTGAGGGCAGATGAGGGGTGGAGGTTGGACAACTCAAATTTCAGGTGCCTTGAAAAAAACAGCTGTAACAGCTGCAAAAATCAGTGGAGACACTTTTCTTTGGTAGAACACGGACCACCATTTCCACATCAAGGCAATTTTAAAAGCTCTGGAGTAGGAGCATTTTTTTAAAAAATGGCTGTTTCATCTATTTTAGGATGTGCTATAGTTTCTGCTAGTAATAAATATTCTGTTTATATGACCACAAAGCAAATGCATATTAAATCTCTTTCAGAAAGGTTTTGCAGGCTGAATAAAAAGCTTCCAGATTTTAGTGCCAAGGTGGAAACATTTCAGGGATAATTACACTGTTTGCTGGTTATATCTACATAATAATTTAAAGTAGCTTTTGTTGTTGTTGTTGAATCCACACGCTTGAACTCAGAGCCAACAAACTTGGTCTCTCACCAAGCAGGAACAAAACAAACATTCTCATAAGGCTTTGGACCCTGCACAGAACTTTCAAGATCTTTATTTTTTGTCTTATATTTTGCTTTAGACAACACACATATTAACCTATTCTGAGAGAATTTTATGTTTACATTTAGGTTGACACCCTGAACATTTTTTTGGGCAAATTTCAGACTGGTTGGAAAAACCTGGAATTTTCTTTTTTCCAAAAAATTAATGGCTTGGATCCCTGTTGCATGGAATTTGGTGTGAAAGAAATTTTAAGGCTTGCAGTATTACCATTCAAGTATCTGCTTCACACAAATCATAAGCAAAATTATTGGCATCAAGAGAAATTCCTTAGTAGTATATGAAGAAAAGGAAAGCAAGGAACCCCGACGAAATTGGGTGGAAGAGAGAGTTTTAGGCGTCAGATTTAAGTTCTAAGAAAAGGTTTCTAGAATTGCCCAACTAACATTTTGCTTGGCACCCTATAATAGCCGTGATTGATTACCATATGTGGTAAGTATAGAGAGCAGCTGGGCTTTCGTTTCCCTCCTTTGTGGCGCATAAATAAAGGAGTTAATTTACAGCCTAACCCGATGCTTTTCTGCTCGGAAGGGAAATGTGCGTAGGGTAACCGCCTTATTAATTTTCATATATACCACCAAACAGATGAAAACAGAGCCCTACCATTTAAACACACACAAACATAATTATTGTAAGCTATTTTGAGCAAAGCAGGATATAAATCAAATCAAATAAATACTGTACCATTGCTCTTGTTTTGCACCTTCAAGTTGACTCTGACTTCTGGTGACCCTCTTATGGGATTATCTTGCCAAGAGGTTTGCCACTGCCTTCTTCTGAGGCTGAGAGAGAGCGACTTGTGCACGGTCACCCAGTGAGTGTTCACGGCCGAACAAGGATTTGAAGCCTGTTGTCCTGGGATCCCGGTCCAAGATTCAAGTCACTACACCATGAGGCTCACAATTTTCTTACATTAACTATAAAAGTCCAGAAGGCGGCTAAGGACATGTCATTGCCAATATGAGTATTGGACACCTATTCTACCATCCCTTTGCCCCCACGTTCCTTCACTGTCCGAGCATTTGAAGTGGAAGATGAGTATGGAGGGCCTCCCCCAGAGACTGTGAGGTTACTTCTAAGAAGTAACTCCCTGTGCAAGGTGTTAAACCCCAGGGACAATAACTTGTTGACTTTACACACTATTCTGCAACGAATTCTTCCCAAAAATCCTTTTCAGATGCCTAAAAATCCCCTTTGAGAGTAATTTGAGAGCATTCCTCTTCACACCTGTCCCTTTGGCACGCTAACATATACGCACAGATATACACATATAGAGAGGAGGTGGAGTTTTGGGTGACCTTGTATCCTTTACTGTCTAATCACTTATTAAAAATTACTGGCCGGCGGGAAGTGTGTTTTAGTGGTTTCAGCGCTGGTCTACGACTCTGACGACCAGGGTTTGAATCCCTACTCAGCCATGGAAACACACTGGGTGATTTTGAGTCAAGTCACACTTTCTCAGCCTTAGAAGACAGCAATGGGAGCAAACTGCTTCTGAATCGATAGTGAGAAGAAACTCCTAGGAGAAGGTCATCATATTTTTAGGCCCAGCGTGGAGTGTTGGTTTTAGGTGATGGACTAAAAATCTGAAAGACCTGGGTTCGAATCCCTGCTCAGCCCTGGAAACCCTCTGGTTCCCTTGGGAAAATCACACTCTCTCAGCCTCAGAGGAAGGACATGGGGGAGGGGCAAACCTCCCCAGAAAAGACATATTGCCAAGAAAACTCTAGAGTCACCATAAGAAAGAGCCAACTTTACTGCAGGTAAGACCCACAGCCTTGTGTTTTCTTTTAAAAACAGACGCCTCCCACCAACCCCGGCTCCCTTCAAGCCACGGATCAGGAAGAAAGGGGACTGTTCTATGGGGTCGAGGTGGCCCACGCTTGAGGAAGGGGGCTATGGGATGCTGCAGCTTCTGCTGAACTGGAAAAGCAGAATCATTTAAAGCAAACCACATATTCACCCCACGCCCCAGGGTTTTATTTGAGATGTGGCTGGCAGTGGGGAAGGAAGTGAAAGAGAGGGCCGGGGGGGTGGCAAAGAGATGATTTCCTCTTTTCTGCTCGCTATTACTGCAGCGCAAGTTTATGACTGATCCTTAACACCTAGCAGTGCTTAACACGCTTAACAATGACACTCTCAAGCGGAAGAGCCGCCTCTGCGTTTCAGCCCTGCTGTAGCTGTGGGGAGGAGGCAAAATGGGGGCATTGCCTCCCCAAATAATAAATCTGCCTCCCTGCAATGAACTTTTACATCACTGTCCATATTTCTAGCACTGCAGGAACTTTGAAAGCTGAGCCTTTAGAAGTACAGTTTAGGCAACTCAAGGAAAGAACAAAGTTTCGAAGGGAACTGAGAAGAGTTTTAGGTGTGAACGCTTCCTCGTGGTGTGCCACTCTCTGCAACGCTAGAACTTTGGGGCCTTTTCAATTGGAAGGGCAACGCCCTTGTCTCTTACCTTGCCCCTGCTACACCCCTGATACTGATGTAACAGGTCTCTGGGCATCAAAGGGAGGCGGCACATCCATGGGGAGGAAAGAGAGTGCAGAGGGATCAGCAAAAGAAATAAAAATGGAGTTCTGGTAGGAGAAGAGCTCTCACGAGCTTTCATGGACATAAATCCACTTCTTTGGATGCAGTACTTTAAGACTAATTGATTTTTATTTTCATGTGAGCTTTCGTGGATATAAACCCACTTCTTTGGATGCGGTGCCTTTCTCTGAGGGTGAGAGAATGGGACTTTCCCATGATCACCTCATGGGTTTCTGTGGCTGGATTGGGATTTGAACCCTGGTCTCTTGGAGTCCTAGGCCAACCCTCAAACTACCACACTGTCTCTTATTTTGCCATTATTAGTTCTTACTATCTTGCTTCCAGTGCTTTCCATCTTTCCACCTAGATTTCTACCGTGTGAAGAAATTCGAAGGTGGCTCATGGTGCCTGTTCTTTGGTTCTAGGTGTCTTTCGGATCCTCCCTCTCAAATGGATCTGCTCCCTCCTTTCCTGGCTTTCGTCCTGCTCAACACTCAAGGGGCGGCCGCCTACGGCTTCAGGAACTGCATCCAGTCCATGGGGAACCCCGGGTATTTCAAGTGCATGCAGCGCTTCCTAACAGACATCTCCAGAGCCGTGGGCGATCTTCCCAGCAACACGATGGTGGTCAACGCCTCCCTCAATTCCATTCGGGTCTTGCCTTCTGGGAGCTTCCGCCATCTCCCGGAGCTGAGAATCCTGCACCTGAGCCACAACCGTTTGGAGAAGATAGAGGACGGGGCCTTTGAGAATCTCACGGCCTTGGAGAGCCTCAACCTCTCCTGCAACAGCCTCAAAAATCTCTCCAAAGGTGCATTCTGGGGCTTGGCCAACCTCACCCTCCTCCTCTTGCACAACAACCACTTGCACACGATCCATCCGGATGCCTTGATCCCGTTGCAGAACCTTCTGGAGCTTGAGCTCCAGTTCAACAACTTGGGGAACTTTGGAGAGATCGTCCAGAGCTTACAAAGGCTGACGAGGCTGAAGTGGCTCAATCTCTGCAACAATAACCTGACCTCCCTCCAGTCAGAACTGAGACTCCCGGCTTCCCTGACTGTCCTCTTTCTTTGCAACAATTCCCTGCATGGGATGGATGGCCAGGGGCGAGAATTCTTGCGCAATCTGAAATGGCTGGACCTCTCTTACAACAAGATCTACAGCGCCTCTTCCTTTGCTAAAGTCAGCCTCCAGAACATGACCGTTCTCAAGCTGAAGGGGAACAGCATAGATGTTTTCCAGCTTTTAAACAACTCTGACTTGCAGCCTCACAGCCTGGACTATTCTGGCTTGCGCTTAAACAAACGCTCACAGCTAACCGACTTGTGTCACCTTCTTGGGAAACCCAAGCGTCCTGTGAATCACCTGCGCTTGCAGAGCAACCATCTCTGGAATATGAGCAGCAACACCTTCTCAGCCTGTCCTCCCATTCTGCAGCTGGACCTTTCTAGGAATCGTCTCAAATCAGTGGGGTGCGTAAGGGAGATGTGGAATGTAACCATACCAAATCTGCTGCAAGATTTGACTGTGGAACATAACCTGTTGACCCACCTACAGTCCTGCTCCCGTGGTGCTCTCTTAGAAGACCTGAGGTTCATCTCTTTCCGCTTCAACCGCATCCTCTCCATCAGTAGCTGGGCTTTTGGCTATGCACCCAATCTCAACATGCTTCACCTCAACATCAATTCCATTGCTTTTTTGGACAGACGTGCTTTGAGGGGTTTAAAAGAACTTACAGAGCTGCGCTTGGACAACAACCTCCTGACTGATATCTTCACTAACACCTTTCGTGACCTGGAAAACCTCCAAACACTCAACCTCCGGAACAACCACATCTCGGTCCTCTTCCCTGGCATCTTCAAGAACCTTGGGAAGCTCCGTATTTTAGACCTGGGAGGCAACAACATCCACTGGTTGACCAATACGTCCTTTGAGGGGCTGAGGAATCTCTCCAATCTCTACCTGGATAACAATCACATTGAAAAGATTCGCCACAGCTTTTTTGCTCCAGTGGAGAGTACACTCCAAGTCCTGGACTTAATGGGAAACAAAATACACTACATCAGCATGAAGCAGGACAGACCGCCTCCTTTCTTGAACCTGCACAAGGTCTATGACCTCAAGCTCCAGGCCCAGCAACCCTTTGGGCTGAAGATCATCCCACCAAGGTTCTTTGAGGGCCTGACTTCTTTACGCCACCTCTACCTGTCAGAAAATAAGATCCTCTCCATCGCACCAAACGTCTTCAACGACCTGCAACAGCTGGAATACCTCACCATGGTGGACAGCAGCAACGGGATGGGGGACCTCCCACCTGGCATATTCAAGAATCTTGGAAACCTGATTAGTCTCAACCTGGAGAACGCTGGCCTTCACACCCTGACCCTGGAGGTCTTCAGCAACCTCACTAAGCTGCGCATCCTGCAGCTAGGAAAAAACGAGCTCCACACTATTAACAGCAGCGTGATGGAAAAGCTCACCTCACTGAGATACCTTGACTTACGCAAGTGCCCCTTGACGTGCACCTGTGACAACATTTGGTTCCAAAGATGGCTCAACAACAGCCAAGTCCAGGTGGTTTACCCGTACAACTACTCCTGCCGATCTGGGCAGGGTGGCTTTGTTTACAGCTTTGACACTCATGTCTGCTACCAAGACGTGGGCTTGTACCTCTTTTCCGCCACGTTCCCTGCCCTGTTGCTGCTCATGCTGCTCCCCTTCCTCTACCATCGCACGTACTGGCAGCTGAAGTACCACCTCTACCTCCTGCGAGCTTGGGTCAGCCATCACTGGCGGCGGGGCAAAAATGAGAACTACAGATTCGACGCCTTCGTCTCCTACAACTCCACAGACGAGGGTTGGGTCCTGGAGCAGTTGGTCCCCAACCTGGAGAAAGGAGGGAGTCCCATCTTCCGGCTGTGCCTCCACCACCGGGACTTCCAGCCAGGGAAGTACATTATAGACAACATAGTGGAGAGCATCCACAGCAGCCGGCACACAATCTGCGTCATCAGCAGGAGCTACTTGCAGAGCGAGTGGTGCTCCATGGAGATCCAGCTGGCCAGCTACCGCCTCTTTGATGAGCTCAAAGATGTCCTGATCCCTGTTTTCTTAGAAGACATCCCGAAGCGGGAGCTCTCTGCCTACTACCGCATGCGGAAGGTGATGCTCAAAAAGACCTACATCACGTGGCCGCCGGAGTCCGAGGCTCAGAAGTTGTTCTGGGCGAAGCTGAGGATGGCTCTGCAGGCTGGTAACTCTCAGGGGAAGGAGGAGGAAAGGACATACTGGTTTGAGAAAGATGGCAAGCCAATCTAGGACTCCACTGGCACAAGGGAACAGGAGGAAGGCCATAGACTAAGAGGCTAGTTTGTCTCACACAGGCACCTCACTCAGACTTTGCTGGGAAGGGTGCAAGAGAGCTTGTTTTTGACAATTGATTTTTTTCCCCTGGTGCATGTGGAGAGTGGCTGGATGCACCTTGGGCTGAACAAAATTTGTTTATCCTGGGCAGCACAGGCATATTGCTGAAGCACAATCCATGGGGCTCCATGAGGGGCAGGGCAGATTCTCCTTTGCCCCCCTGTAACAGTGGCCGAGAGCACCCATGCAGGGTAGAAACGAACTGCACCACTGAAAATTGGAGAAGGACAAATTCCAGAGGTAAGCTCCCTGCATACAAAAAGAACCCCGCTGCAGCTGCAAGGGTGTCCTATCGGGAACACAGATTTGACCCTGGCACTTTGCCAGCTGTTTTGGTTTCTTATTTGCAGGCAGTCCTGGGTTCAGAGGAGCATTCCAAAGTGGAGTCTTTCTCCTGCAGTCCAAAATGATCACAGTCCATTCTCTTATTTATTTTGCCTCACCTTCACATCCCTTTAGACACATGGGGAGGAAGTAAGGAGCAGGGAGATGTGGGAATGTCTTGGCGATGCCAACGGTTCTCAGAATCCAGGAGCAGAGGTAACTGTTTAGCATCTGTCCGCTCTACCACCTAGTCCTGACCTGCATCTGGCATGCCAGATGTGAAAAGATCACAACTCCCCTCAGCCCTCAGCTGATGGAAGATGTGGGCTAACACCTGGCAGGCCACAAGTTGCCTGTTCCTAAGGAGGAGCGAGATGGGATCTCGGCATCAGCATACGCATGCATCTGTGTCATTGCAAGATTAGAAGTTTGGACAGACGAGAGTTACAGGTAAGGTGGCTTGAGTGCCCAGAGGAATGGGTACGTCCCACCTTTGGTAGGAGATTGCAGACAAATGCCCCACAATTGCCAAGAAAATCTTGGGCACTCTTCTGAAAGGTGAGTGCCATTTTGAAAGAAGGGCAGGTCTCTCTCATTCCCCACAGACCCATTTCCAAGACAGAACAGCATTCCTGGCTGGAGCCGAGAGAAATGCCATTGAGAGAAATACTTTGAAACTGTCTGTTCTGGTGCTGTTTCTGCACTCTCTCCCCACCTACGTTCAATGTGCATATTGCTAAATAAACACAAACATTACAAAAGCCCAAGGAGCCTCTAGTGATGACCTCCTAAAAGGGAACACCCGTGGGCCGGGGTAGCCCCCAAGATTTCCAGAAGTACTCCTTCTCTAAGTCTTTAGCGGGGAAAGGTCCTAAGGGGGTGGAGAACACTGGACCAATGACTCACAGGTGGGAAGATGATGCAGAAAACGAAGAGAGAGAGGGAACAAAATGGAGTCTACTGCAGATGGAGTCTACACACAGAGCTGTCCATACTGCAGCTTTTGTGGCCGCTTCCACTTGGAAGCGGTAGAATTTACTGTTCCCAAAGGAACAGAGCTCAGGAAAGCATAAACACAACATAACACAGCAGGTCGATGAACTAACCCACATCATAAAATTTGGACTGTATTTTAAGCCCGTGCATAATTCCTAGGCCATGTAGGAGCCACCTCATTCTGCCAGGCAGAAGGCCACTCTCTGCCCTCTCTGAAGGGGAATTTCAGGGTTCTTTGTGTACGAAAGAACACTGTAGGGATGTCACTTTTCATTGCAGACAATGGTTCTTGCAGGATTTTAGAATGCAAAAAGCACAGAAACACCTTCCCCTTAATAAATACTTAACTCTTGCAAGAGTATTAATTACAGGGTCTGCCAATGGTGGTTGCGAAAGCAGCACTTATGATTTCTTCTAAGCAGCCTGAGGCCATTAACTAATTAACCTTCAGTCCTCTCTCTGGCAAGGAGAAGGTAATGATCTTCATAACGAGGTGGCAGAACTTCCTACAAAGTCAAAAGGTTCTTTTGTCAATACACGGAATTCCAAACTTGTCTCCCAGCCTCCCTGATGTTCCTGCCAGCAGCTGGACTACAAGTCCCATCAGCTCTAGGCAGCCACCGTTAGGGAACTTGGAGAGGTGTGGAGAACAAAATATATGAAGCATGCTGGAGAGGGCTGTGCTTGTTCAGCTCGGTGAAAGGAAGACTGTGGGGGGACACAATGGTTCTCTTTAAATATCTCAAGGCCTGCCAGAGAAAGGATGGGGCCGGCCTGTTCTCTGCTGCCCCAGAGCGTAAGACCAGGTCTAAAGGTCTTAAGTTACAGGAGCACAGATTGTGATCGAACACTAGAAACAACTTCTTGACAGTAAGAGCGGTTCAGCAATGGATCCAACTACCCAGGGAGGTGCTTGGGTCTCCTTCTCTGGATGGATTCAAAAAGAGGTTGGACAGGCATCTGCTGGGGATGCTGTAGGTGGAGGTGGGATTGCTCTTGATGGCCTAGGGGACCTCTTCCATATCTAGGATTCCAGGATTAGCCATGTAGTCCAGTAGAAGCTGGAGGGCCACAATTTGCCCATCTGCTGTAGATAAAGCCATGGTTAAGACAACAGCTGTTTAAATCTTCTTTCAAAAGATCTCAACCCCAGGTGAATCCATAAGACAGGAGGAAGCCCCTAGATACAGGAAAATCATCTACTGTCTCTTCAGTAGGAAAGGGAAAGATGCAGCTTGGCCAGAGAACTATTAATAGCTTCATCATCTTTATTAACATCCCAACTTTTCCCCCAAATTGGGACTCAACATACTTTCCCTGGCATTTCCAGTGGAAGAGAGAGCAGGCAGCTGGTGATGAGAGAGAGAGAAAACACCCGTATCTAGGGGCTCTGCCAGGCAGGACAGACAACTCTGCGCCAGACGTAGAAACAGTCCAATATGCTGTAACTTGAACATATCACGTTCGTGCTCTGAGGGAGACTTGCTGATGTTGTATTCCTGTTGAGTTGCGGAAAACGTGCAACACTAGGAACTTGTGACACTGCTGCCAAAATGGCAGATGACCCTTCGCATGTGACCCTCAAGCCTAAGGAAATCAGATTATTCTAACTATAACAACGCTATCTATTGCGGTGTTTTGAGAGCCCAGCCAGAAATGGAACCCCTGCAGGGAATGGCTGATATTGTGGAGCTTTGTAGAGATTATCTGGTGTGTTATGGTGACAGAGAGGGAGGAGGGACACGCAGAACTAAATTGAATTCTCTCTCTCTCTCTCTCTCTCTCTCTCTCTCTCTCTCTCTCTCACTCACACACACACACACCACCCTCCTCACTTATTTCTTCCAAGAGGAAAAACAGAACAGTTCAAGCTAATTACCTCTGCCTGAAATCTCTTGCGTGTATAGTAGGATCAGGAAAACAATGAGGACAAAATGCAGTAGCCAGTTTGGGTCACTGTGTACCCCAGGCAAATGATGACTCTTTTGCCACTGCTGAACTCGCTAGGATGCTCCAGACTGACTGAGCTAAGAGAGGAATCCGTACATGGAATACAAACAGCAAAACCTGCCAATGCGCCCAAGAACAGGCAAGCTAAATGAGTTCAATCAGTCTCTATTTCTGGGGCAGGTTTCCATAACAAAAAGAGGACAGTTACCAGGCAGGGTAGAACAGATTTAATAAACTTGCATCTCAGCTGTACTGGAAAGATGTACAGGGATGCTCATGGGGGTGCATCCCATTTTGGTCTTCAGAAAAACTTTGCAAAAACCACTGCAAGGCACTTCTCTCTGTGGCCAAAGCTTACTATTATAGTAAGCACATCTCGATGTCTCACCAGTAAGTCTTTTGCCCCCTCGTTCCCACCGCCGGTGATGACCGCTGTAACACTAACAACCCAGTAATGTAGGCTAGTCATACATTCCATCTTACAAATGGGAGTGCTGAGGCTGAGCAATAATTGATACCTAGGGTCACCCAGTAAATTTGTGGCTGGGGTGAGACTTGAAGCAGAGATAGAACCGTTTGCACTATTCGTCCTTCCAGATTAATGTAGATTATAACAAGTGCGTGATCTTTTGGGAGTAATCTATGTCCCACGCACCAACCTCTGACCAGTTTCCCATAATCTCTGTGGCTCAGCAGCTGACTTCCAGGCCTCTTAGCACATATCTCATTAAGCAAGCACTTCTGCAATCTCCCTAATTTGTTCGCTCACATGAGTGTTTTTGCACTGACCACCATCCTAGCCATTACCCCATCTCAAAATTATTGCTCTGACAGTTGGCACATCTAGTGTAATTTACTAGGAAATAATCTGCACATGCAACCTCCTGGTCTAAAAGAGTAGGAAATAATAATGATGATGATTTAAAAAAACCCTTCTCCAAAGATAAATTAGAGTTTGATGTTTGCTTACTGAGCAGCAAGGAAAGGCGAGCGAAAAGGAAGAGCAACTGCCTACAGGCAGAATCTAATAACAGGATGGCATTGGGGACTCAGCATGAGTGTAGAAGCTGTGGAAGAACCACATCCCACCATCCATGGAAGCAAAGCAATCAGGGACAGAGGTTTTTTTTTCAAATACTGACTAGGACTTGACAGCCATCTCCAGTATCTGGATGTTTCTGCACCAATTCATTTCTTGTGTTTTGTTCTTGAAAATATCCCCGCTTACCCTCCATGTCACTTCTCAATTAGCAGATTACTTCCTCAAGTTTCTTAGTATGGAAGTGAGTATTTCATTACAGAGGTGCAACTACTGTAAAGTCCCTTGTTTGACTAGATGGTATAAAATAGGAATTCTTCTATCTCCTTCAAGGTCGGTGTGGTGTGGAGTTACACAACCACCACTACAAAACTCATGTAAGCCGAAGAGCAACCTACAGTCCAAAACAGCAGAAGCCAAAGCCCTTAGCAAATGCAAGTGTTTTTTAAGGCAAGCGCAGATACAAAAGTCCAAAATAAATAGTAAAATCAATTACAGAAGGGTACTAACAATTTCATACTCAAATACTATGATTAAGATTGAAATGATCAAATTTATGATTAAAACTTTCCCCTCTTTAGCAAAATGTTCTAAGATCATCTGGATTAACCCTCTTAAAACCAGAAAAGAAAGCAATGTTCTTGAAACATGGTGATTTAATGGAGCCAAGTGACAGTATTACCTTCTGTGCCGTCTTTGGTACTGAGAGACATACACCTGACACTGTAAGCTTATAAGGCAATTGCTCCATAGATCGTTAACACCCAGAAGAGGACAGTTCAGAGCCTTTGCTCGGACTGCAAAGAAATGTGCTTAAAAGGAAAAAGAAGAAGAAACCACCTAACTAAAGGACAGTTACTTGTAATTTTAGGTGAAAGGCAGCAAAGGCCTCTTCCAAGTGGCGTCCATCGTTCTCCTACTCACACTGTCCTCCCATTCATGCATTTCCCCAAGGGCCTCTCATCCACGAATATGCCTACCCACACTCTCCTCTCAGTACAACTTCATTCGGGGGAAGGCCCAGGGCTCGGGGCTGGCCTGTCCCAGCAGATGTCCCTCTAAGGTGCAGAGGGGAGGCCTCCTGCTCTCTTCTAGTGCCTCTGAAGGGGGGAAGTAGGACATTGGGAGCTGCTGGAAAACCTGCAGCTGGTGGGCCCCTTCGAGTCGGAGTAGCCTCTCCAGGTCTCCAGTCTGACTCTCGGATCGGGAAGAGTGGCTCTTTTCTCGGGTTCCCTGGATTCTTTCTGGAGCCTCTGCCAGCCCCCAGATTGGATAGCTCTCTGAGGTTTTCTCTTGTTCTACAGAGACTTTTTGGCAGTGCATTCTGGGCTTTGCCAGCACAGAGAACAAGTCATTCCCCTGCTGGGGGCCTTTGCTGGACACGGTCACTTCTTGCAAAGGATTCTGCCTGTAGAAGGAGGCACAGGGCTGCTCAGGGACGATGCTGTACAGCTGGAGAAACTCTTTTGGTTGCCCTCGTTCCATATTCAGTGCTCTGGAAGATGACAGCTGGTGAGCCAAACGGGGACAGGCCAGGGGCCAGGACACAGGAAGTGTTGTTTCTTTCCTGGGCACTTTTGGACTCCAGATGCTCTTCAAGACATCAAAGGAGGTCTGAGACTCAGTGGAAGCCCTCTCTGTGTTCCTGAGCCCCAAATTCAGCAGCTGGGAGTGGTGCAGCTCCTGCGAATGATGCAGACTGTGGACTGGAACAGGTTCTGTCCCATGTAAATTTGACACATCTGGGCTTAGTTCATAGACACAGCAATATGGCAGAGGATCTGTCAAAAGGAAACGCTCAGAGCCACTGCCGTTCACGCTGAGGCTGGATGAACCCAGAGGACCATGGCCAGTGGAAGGCAGGCAGCACCTTTTGGAAATCTGCTTCTTTGGTAAGACTCTCTCGGAAGCTACTTCAGGCCTCCCTTGCCTGCCTCGGGGCCCCCAGAAGGCCTCCACTGATCCCTGCTCCCAGTGCTGAGAAGTTCTGAGCAAAGCCTCACGCAAAGGATGCTGTTCCTCAGAGACAAAGGCGATTCTGGGTGAATTCATGTGCTGAGAAGATGCAGGCCGAAGATGAGGGTGGAAATGAACTGTCGTTGGATGCAAGCTGTTTTGGTCAATGACTTCTGGCTCGATCCAGGATTCAAAGCTTTCTCTTTGGCCGGAACTCTCTCCTGCCTGCACAGAGAAACAACCGTGACACAGGAGTCAAGCACAGATATGAAAAGGGCAGGATTCGACAGAAAGAGATTGTGACAGGGCCCATCTTTGCCAAGGCTGCATTTCATACTAGCTTTGCTCTTTCCCACAGGAAAGTACGCATGTCCACCCCACTCCTACAGTGGGGTGATCTCAACCTCCAGTGATCTCAACCTCCGTATCTGCAATTTCCATCAACCGTGGAGCATCGGGTCCTAGACATAAAATGGCAGTGATGTGAACGCGAATGCACTGAAGCATCTGCACGCACATCACCACCATCATCACAATAACATGGGACGTGATCATTCGTGCTTTTTTGCCATTCATGGGGAGGGGGCTGGAACCAACCCACCCAAAGATATGGAAGGTCCACTCTGGTCCATTTCAACCACCCAGGCTTTTTTTGATTTGCTTTACACTTGAACAGTTCTAAAGGCTGCCAACACAAGGTCTTTGGGACTCAAGATACTATTAGCTAAGGCTAAACTCACAGCTACCTGAAGGTGGGCTGGAACCCAGCGTGGGCTTTGTGACTGTCAGATTTTGTGACTGGTGGCTGACAACACTGTGGCATAGAAGGGCCCAAGTGGTACAGAATGTCTGGATTGGGACGGAGGTTCTAATGCTGGGTGACCTTAGAGAAATACTTGAGAACAGCCTGGCCTTCCAGGCCTCGGCATTCTTCTTTGTAGTCCTACCAGTCACAATGTTCTTAGCCAGAAGTATTTGATTAGTGCTCAGTATGGCATTCTCTCTCTCTCTCTCTCTCTCTCTCTCTCTCACACACACACTCACACACACACACACACACACACACACACACAGTTTATCTGTTTGGCCTAGGAATGCCTTTCCAGAACAACCCATTGGCAGCAATCATCCGGACTGCTTCAGAGGAACCATACAACAGCTCCAAGTGCCAAGACAGAATACGGCATGCCAGCTGTTCACTCACGGCAACCTGCAGGCTACTTCACATGCTGCATTTTTATAGGCTTGCCGTTTTACAAGTTCACCCTTTAAAATGTAGCGCTTGACTGCAACCAGCAGCTGTGTTTTACAGGTGCGCTGGATTTTGGGAGCCACAGCATGCAGCCTGGCTGGCAGGGTTGACCTCTTGGAAATAAATAAGCAGCAACACCACTACAGTCCTTTGGCCACTGAGGTCAAAGGGTGGAGAGAAAACGAGGCAGGCTGTTCACCCCCCTCCCAGCTTTCTGCCTCCCATCGGCTCCTATTCGGCTCACTTCCCAAAGGAACAGGCTAAGAGTAACGTTACGAAAGTCCTCTCACATCTTTCTGATTTGGCATTCCCAGGCGGTGTAATTCCCATAGGAAAGGCTGGTAGGTTCCTTCGTTTTTAAGGTTTAGGCAGGCTGCCGAGACCTTTTTATATTGCTAAGCTATCAATGTGGGTCAACAGTCTCTTTCTCCTGGCTTTTACTCTTGGTTTTATGGTACAACATTTAATGTAGTAATTTGGACTGTTTTTACTGTGTCATATTATTTTATATACTTTCTGTAAGCTGCTATAGGTTTATTTTATAAAGAAAAGTGGCGTGTGCATGTCTAAACAGATAAACAGACACCTGCTCCTTGTTGAAACCTCACCTCCAAGCACATTTTTTTTAAACCCGCAGGACCTAAATACCCTAAAGGGACCAGATCCCCTCTGATCTTGGAAGCTAAGCAGGGTCAGCACTGGTATGTACTTGGATGGGAGACCATCAAGGAACACCAGGTACTGCATGTTGTATTTCAGAGGAAGGAACTGGCAAAAACACCTCACGGTATTCCTTGCCCAAGAAAACCCAGTGAATTTCATGGGGTCACCATAAGTTGGCAGTGACTCTAAGGCACATGCACCACACAGGGCTCTTGCTAGAGGCAAGCCAATGTAGTTCTTTGAGACTTTATGGTGCTCACCGTTCTCATTGCTGTATGCCCAGAACTGGGAGAGAAGCTGGCAAGGAAGAATTCTTCTTGTCCTCTCTTGCTCTTCAGAGAAACACCCTGGTCAGAGTTTTGGCTCCTGCAGCTGCTACATTTTGATTCCAGCCACCGCTCTTCCTGATCCCCGTTAGCTGGGCTCTTGAAATCTGAAGGAGAGAAGGAGAAACAAAGCTCAGCAATCCCATTTGGATTTGCAAATCTACAAGCACAAATTCCAACATGCCACAATAAATCTGCTGACCCTTCAGGTGCTACAAGATGCCTGGCTATATTTGATCCACAAGTCAAACGCCACAGATTTAACTTCTATGACATCTCAGCAGCTTGAACACAGTACCTTTAAATGGTGTAGACTTAACAATAATACAATTCAGTGCTTCAGAGGTCTCACCAAGTACATCCCACCTGGAATCACCAGTCTGTAAGTATGAAGTCTAACGACGTCAATGAGGGCAAAATTAATCTGCACTTCTGCCATGTGTCACCCCAGTTTTCTACCACAAGAAGTAAAACAGGGTGAGCCCCTGCTCTGGGAAGCTCAAAAGTTAATTCTGTTGGGCAAAGTAGGAAGAAGTTGGTGGGAACAAAGACTTTGGGATGAAACACTGGGGTTGTGGCTGGAGATGTGTGTGGTGTCGCAGATGACAAAGGCCCTGGGGAACATCAAAGCAGGGGTCACGAATTGGCTGTGGACTCCCAGATGTTGTTGGACTCTGGTTCCAACATTGATTGATTGATTTAGAAGGAGACATTTGTGACAATTTTTAAAAGGGATGAGGACAGCAAACACCCAGTGATCCAAAGAAAAGCATTACAGGGTATGAGGTCAAAGTTAATCCTCTGGAATATATTGCTTGCCTGTTTTCTTCTTTTCTTTCTTTGTTTTTTAAAGACACTGACTGAAAAACAGTACGCTTCCGCTCTTTAAACATATATTGCAAGGCTGCATTCCCCCAAAGGGGCTCAGCTGGCCTCAACGCTTGGAGACCCCAACACTGTAGGCTCCACAGCCACCTTACCTGCCAGGATGCCACTGCTGTCACAACCACTTGTTAACATCTTGAGCGATGCCAAGGCAGTTAAATCTGGCAAGGTTTTATTCTGCTCCCGCAGGGCACTAATCACAGCCAGGCGTGTTTCGCTGATTAAGTTACGCCCAGGGAACATGGCCTTGAGATCCAGAAGTCTTTGAAGGTCTTGGGCCAGTTCCCTCACAAGAGACCTGCCTTTTGCTGGCTCAGTGCCACTAGCTATAGGATCAGGAGGGACATTTTCCTTCTCATTCAACACCACACAGGCATTGCTCTGAAAAACTTCAGTCTCTGTGGCCTGTGGATTAAACTCCAAAACTGCAGGGGTGACCAAGGCCTGGGTTTCTGCTTCAATGGCTTCTACGGCAGCCAGGTGATGGGATTCTGCAACTGGGACAGGGATAACATGAAGGGAATCCTCGTTATTCACTGCACTTAGATCCTTTCCAGTGCATTCGAATTGCTCAGCACGAAGAGACTTGTGAGTAGCAGATTCACAGGGAGGTTTATGAGGTTGGACATGTTCCTCCTGTGGCTTCTCCACGCTGTCGTCTCTGCATATAGGGGTCACCTCCGATATTACCTCTTGCTCAGTTCTGGGACTCAACAGCCTCTCTATGTCAGCGGATTTCACCTCTCTGTTAAACATGCCCAGGTGCTGCTGCGTGAGCCTCTTCTGGGTGATGATCACCGGTTTTGCCCCACAGTTGCCTCGGATGGGAGTCGACTGAGGGCAGTGCCTCAGCTGGGAGCCCCAGAAAGGGGGCAGAATCTTCTGCAGCCCCCTGCGGCCAGGTCTTCGGTCTGGGGCCTGGTCAGTGGCATTCCTGCCAAATCTGAGACCGTTCCGCTCCCGCCGGGTTCGGCGGCGTTTGACCCTAATGGGTTGCTCCTCCAGGCTGTGGTGCTCCGAGGGAGATCCTCTCAGTCGATGCAAAGAATGCGGTAAGGCACAACCAGGAAAGGATTGCTGGTCTCCTTCTCCCCTGCAGCTAGGATTCATGCTGAACGAAGCTCCTAAAGGTAAGCGAAAATGATAATTGATCAACAATGCCCAAGATACTGTTTTAGACTCTAATTCCCACCTAGAAAAATGAAAGAGGCAGGAAACTGGGGTTAAAGTTGTTGTTTCACCAGTGTCACTTGCCTTTTAGTCCAGGGATTGGTTAAGGCACACACATGCAGAAGAGTCATCAAGGAAACACAGGCAGAAATCAAGGCTCTGATGAACTGGACTCTAGCGCATAGAAACTTGTCCCTTAGCGAGCCTAATAATCTTTTATTGTGCCACAAGGTGCTTTGCTGGTTTGGACACACAAATGAATTTGCTACAGATACAATTTTCATGACATCATCATCTTAAAAAAACAATTCTTTGAAATGCCACAACTTGAATAATGATAAAATCTAATATTTGCGATGAGTAAGGAAGCATAAAATCCTTTGCACAAATTACAATATATTTGTAAAGCACATCAATGTAAGTATATCAAATTGCACATGAGGGAGAGTCATGGATTCATACAGAGGAAGGGACCACAAAGGCCATCTAGTCCAGCCCCCCACCTTGCCAAACTAGGGAGCTTCCAGGCTGCTTTTCCATCAAATACCCACAACCTGCACCATGGGGCTGTGCTGTTCATATAGGTGTTCATACCTGAAGCGTGTCTTCCCACCACAACTATGACCCAGCTATTAAGATATTATTTTGTGCTTAATACTTTTTGTGCTTCTCATGTTCACAGTTAAGCAGTACACAATTTTACATATGGACATATTTAAGTCAACAGTTTCTATGACCCAAAGAGTCACCAATATTAAAAGAAGGGAGCGGAGGGCTGAATATTCCACCCTAGGATGCTTCTCCCTCTTCTTATGTGTTATGCCTTTTTAGATTTTAAGCCCCCAGGCAGAGAAACAATCTGCAAGATATTCTGGGAGCCTTTTTTTGGCTAAAAGGTGTGTGCATGCTAACAAATATTCCCAATAAAATAAAGAAGAGGATTATTTTCAGTAAAGCAGAGGTAACAAGAGTGCCTCTGAGCACACACTCTCACTTTCACTCTCACTTCAGACCTGCTGCGTTTGAGGCCAGAATCGGGGGTAGTCTGTGGCAGACCTAATATTTTATGTTTGGCCCTGCATTTTGGGGGGGAGGGGTTCAGGGGTAACCTTAAGATAATCAGGGGTCCTATACCTCACAATTCAAACAACAACACATTTTGAAATTTGAGCCATGACAGGTTAACTATTTGTAAGATGCTCTGGGTGCCTTTTTTACCCAAAGGAGCAAGGGGGCATGTAAATAGATCAAAATAAATATACTTTTTAATACTAACAAGACTGCCTCTGAGCACATGCAAAGTTATTTTCTCATACCACTTGGTCCTTACACAACTAAGGCCAGAAACAGCAAGAATACTGTATCTCAGGCTGATCAGCAACCTTGCCCAAAATTTGAGCAATGCTCAAAAAAGTCTCCCAGAGTGGTAGGGTTACCCCACACCCAGTTCAGCTTTGTAAAGTTGGCTATATTTAGCACTGTCCAGGGTGCTGATCTCTAGTAAACCTGCAAGTTAGACTAAGGAATTACGGAGACTAAGTTTTCTAAATTCTTTTATTGCACACAAGAGAATCTTTAAAAAATTGCTAATTAAGATGCTCTGGAAGCCTTTTTGCCTAAAGTAATCAAAATGCTTCAAATAAAATAAAAGCAATATGCTTCCCAAGGACGTGGAGGTAACAAGATTGCCTCTGAGCATATGCAAAGTATTTTTCTCTCACCATTGATCCTTACAGATCCAGGATCAGTGGTACAAAATTTGGAGTGATCTCTGCTGGGGTGGTATTCCCCCCCCTCCCCGAATTAAATTAAATTTCCTGCCTTATTCCTGGAGTCCTCCTTCACTCTCAAAGACGGATATTTAAGCTTTTTTGGGGTCCAGGGGGATGCAAGTAGCAGTTTTCCCAATGGCTCCCATGTTTAAGCAAAGTAATGAACAAAGAAAAACAAACAGAAAAGAGCTCTCCCCTCTTACCTCTTCACCCCTCCATTTTGTACCCAACTTCCCTCCAACTGACTCCACAGGCCACGCCCCTTCCAAGGCATGGTGGGCGGGGCCAGCCACGCGCTGAGACAGTTAACGGGGCGCCACGTGACCGAGAAGCGCGCGCGCGCGGGCGCAGACGCCGGAGAAGAGTGCTCACGTGGCTCGACTCCCTCCTCGGTACTATTGGAGATAAAAAAGAAAGAGGGACCTTCGGAATGACGTCGCCACGCCCCTGCTTGCCCTTGATTGGGCGCAAGGGGCCAGTGTTGAATGCTGATTGGCTACAGGCTTTTGGCGGACGTTGGGCAGGTGATGGCACACCTGAGTGAATAAAAGCTTAGTGAAATTCCGATATCCGTGTGTTTACTCGAAAGTAAAGGGTTTCGTTGATCTTCCAGGCAAATGTACATAGATTGGATATTTTCTCCTCAGCAGATTTCAGATGTGTGCTGCTTAAACCTCCCTTTTAAGATTGCTAAAAATAAAATAAAATTAAAATAGAAGTCTTTCCTAAGAAACGCCTGTCTGCCCTAGAGGGTCTTTTTTCAATGCTGATGAGCTGCGGGGAAGTTTGCTCCTATGGACACTAAAAGTATATCTGCACTGCGTGCTTAATGATATGATTACGTGCCACTCCTTGGAACATCACCAAGACCTGCTTCCCCTGTGGCACTGCAAGTCCCTAAGTTTTGGGTTCGGGCCCTGAGATGTAAGGGCTGGCACCCCAGCTTACATTGCCTAACGGTAAGGCACACCTTGGAACTGCAAACCTTGGAGCTGTATCTGCTTGGGATGGCATTCACACCCCCCCCCAATTAAGACTGGAGCCCCATTTCACTCTTGTACATGAATTTTGAAGATTTTAGGGCCAGAAGATGCGCACAACATTTTTTTTCCCAATGGCTCTTTCGTTGAGCCATTTTTAATGAAATTGCAGCAGCAGAAGGATGGAGATTTGGTCAGAGGAGGGGCAGGAGTTCAGGTCTCCCTGAACACCTCCCTGGCATCCTTTCGGTGGTCCATATTTTCTGTTCCAGTCCCTGTAGCATCCCCCAAACACTCCTTTTCTACCTACAGGGCGTGTTAGTCCTGTGCATTAGCAATCTGGTGTGTGCATTATTCATATACAGAGGAAGAGAGGCTAAGAGGTGTTTTTGGAGCCAGTTGTGAGAGACCCTAATTCAGAGGCAACCACTTGGAAAATGAATGTTCATAATGCACACTATAGACATTCCAGAGTGCACATTATTCCTTCCCGTGGCGAACAGAAAAGCAAGCGGAAAAAGATAATCACCTAGGTTATTGGACTGTGAAAATAGGGGTTCTTCTTCTATTGCCGTTTTCCCTTCCTGTTCCCAGACCATTGTGCTTAGAGCGGCGAGAGGGAAATCATGATAAAAAATCACTTTTAAATCCCTCCATAGTTTTTATGGCCCTTCTTGCATTGGAATCCATTACACTGGGAACAGATTTCAATCCATTATCTCCCTTTGCAACAATATGTCTTTATTTGTTTTGCATTTTTAAAAGTCTATCCCAGGGCACAATTTGAAACAGTTTTAAAAGGGGAAAACAAAAAATGTTTCCTATTCAAGATTGTACTTGTTTATTGAAAACATTTTATTCCAGAAAAATCATCAAAGCACCGGATAGCAAATCAAAATAAAAGAGGCCTATAACAACAACACAGTGATCGGGGGAAAAAATGGGAAAACTCTAAAGCCATGATGCCACTGAAAGCAATTTGAAAAGCCAGATTGAGAAGATTCTGGTGGGTTCCATAAGTGAGGTGCGCCATTTTAATTAACTGACTTTTCAGAATGGCATGAGCTTTTTTTAAGAAAGCAAATGTCATACTGGCTACTGCTAAGATGAGTTGTCCAACTCTACTAATAAAAATTCAACATCCCTGTCAAAAGGACTTAATCAATCTTTTGATATCAATATTTGAACAAAGGAAATCCTGTTTACATACAATTATGAATACTATTATTACTGCTATAGTGATAAAACACCAAGCGCCTCAGCCTAGAGTCTTTAATAAATATTTTATTCAAGAGACCACGGAGGGTTAGGATGCTGAGATTAATTTTCAGACCCATTAATATTTCAGCCGGCCTGTTTAGGTTCTTGTTCTTTGTGGTAGCGACTCAGATGATAATGCCTCAAGCCAAAATCTGAAATTACAGTGCCATCTGCTGTCCCTTCCTATGGCTGATCAGGCAATACAGGCTTCCCCACTTTATCTGACAGGTTAGGGGCCGGAAAAGCTGTCAGAAAAGCGTGTTGGTTGAAAAGTGGAAGCCACAGACTGTACCATAGGGAGCTTGAAGGACTTATGGAGGCTCCTTCGGGACCCACCACACGTGCACTGCTTGCAAAGTCTCTTGTCCAGATGGGTGCCTTTGCCCCCCTCTCAGCTTGATTTGCAAGCAGCTCATGCATGCCAAGCGGTCCAAAGCAAACTTCTGTAGGCAAGAAGAACTGATAAAAGAGCAGAACTCCCATCGAATTAATGGACTTGTGCTTAATTTGGACACATCAGAAGAGCAAATTGTCCAACAACAGGGTGTCAAAAGGTGTGGGCTTCCTGTATTGGATGCTTAGTGGCAGTTTAGACCAGGAATAGATGAACTTCAGGTGTGCTGAATCTAGTTTTTTTTCTTCTATTACATGCCCAAGAAATATGAACTGGAATGCAGTGTAAGAGACAAACTCTCAGGCCATTTCCGCACTAGACTGTTCTAGAGCTATGATTCCACTTTCAACATCCTATGACATCCTGGGGTTTGCAGTTTTGGGAGGGGCCAGCTGGCCCCTCCCGAAACTGCAAACCTCAGGATTCCATAGGAGGTTGAAAGTGGAATCATAGTGCTAGAACAGTCTAGTGCGGAAATGGCCTTAGAATTAATGAATTCTCAGCCTAAGAACTTGCAAGGAGCTCAGAGTTTTTGCGTATCAAAGGCTGGTTCCTAGTTATCTCGGACTTTGCCCATTTCAACAGAATAATGGAGGGAAAGGTGCAGGTTGTTTCCATGCTTAAACCGCCAGGAGTCTGAAATCCTTGCCAATTCAATAATGCGGACCTAAATCCAAAATTAAGCCCAAGTAGAGTAAACCACTGAATCAATGGTATTCGTATAAGTTTGACTTACTGAATTTTCATTTCATTTTCATTTATCAATTGGATTTACTTGGTTTGAAAATAACCATTTAATTTAGGTCATAGGAAAATTGGAGATCCAGTGTGGTGCAGTGGTTAGAGCACTGGGCTACGACTCTGGAGATTAGGGTTCGAATCTCTGCTTGGTTACAGAAAACCAACGCATAACTTCTGGTGAGTCACACTCTCTCAGCCTCAGAGGAAGTAGCAAAGGTAAACCCCCTCTGAACAAATCTTGCCAAGAAAACTCCATGATAGGGTCACCTTAGGGTTGTCATAGATTGGAAACAACTTGAAGGCACACAGCAGCAACAACAACACAGAAAAATGCTGCACACCAACAACACAAGTCACAGCATGAGTCCACCTAGCCTCAAGATTTCCCCATGATCAACAGAAACCTCTAAAAACTTAGGGTTGCCAAGTGTCCCTTATTATGAGGGATGTCTCTTATTTGAAACTGTCCCTTAAAGGACTGGCTGGTGTCCCTTATTATAAGGAGGGTCCCCTATTTGGGATCTGGAAAGCTTTTTCCTGTTATATAGACCGAATGAGGTGCCAAAAAATCTTGTAATTTTGGGTGCAGGTCCTTCATAAAAGCAGAAATGCATGCATGACAAAATGTTGGTTTTACAGAGAAATGCATTTGGGAATTTTCGAAAAACACATTGGAAGGGAGGTTTATTCATGGAGGGAGGCCTTCTGAAAGTTTATAATGCTACAAGTTTGAAGTTTGATAGGGCTGCAGTGCCACCAAATGGTCTCTTTGAATAGTGCAAGGTATCTCACTTTTAATAGACAGAAAGGCACCCTGTAAGCACCTATGAGATTGAGAAAGGGACATTTTTAGCATAAGCTTTCGTAGACTCCAGCCCGTTTCATCAGCAGGATCATTTAGATTTCACTTTAATTTTCTTTTAAATTGCAGTGATGATTAATATCCAGAAAAGTAGCTCTGTTGCCTATTGCAACAAACGAAAAAAAAACCAGTGTAGCGGCATCCCAAAAGACTGACAGGATTTATCTGGAGAACGGTTTTGGAGCATTGTGTGATGCATGAGAGGCAGCGGGTGAACTTTATTCCATCAAACAGAACTTGTCAGTCTTTAAGGTGCCCCAAGACTCTTGATTAGTTTCATTTAAAGCACCTGGAAAGTTATGAAGGAGGCAAGCCGTTCTTGCAATGTAAACAGGTGTGAAGCCCAAGAATTTCAGTGTGTTGCAGGTTGTCACAAGAGGCCCTGCAGCTGTCAGGCTGAGCAACGTTGGACCAGGAGAAATGTCTTCATTTGAGCAATCGTTAAAGAAACAACTGCTCTCCCCCCACATCTTTATTTGCCTTCTTTTCTGGGGACTATTGCAGACGTCTGGGATCAATGCTCACACTCTATACATTTTCTGGGAGCCCCCAGAAACACCTTTGGGGGAGGCACACTTTCCCTGCCCTTGTTGTAAAAGAAGCCACGGGCCAGCCATCTATGTTGTAAGACATTTGTTTACTCTTTGCAGAGCCATTCAGCAAACACTGGAAAAGAAACGCTGTGAGAGACAGAGAGGTCCCACAGTGCTGGCTTGAGTGTGGTACTGTGTGGGATTAGGGCAACTAGGAGCCTTTTCACATAATGTAATTACCAATTATAGCAATGTGGTTCCACTTTAACTGTCATAGTTACATCCTATGGAATCCTGGGGTCTGTAGTTTGGTGCAAGTATTTAGATTCTTCCGCCAGAGAGATCAAATCCCTTCATGGAAGCTATGACTCCCGGGAGTCCATAGGATGGACCCATAGCAATCAGAAAGGAATTGTGGCACTATGTAATTGTTTACTAGGACAAAGCCTCAAGTACAAAGCTAGACTCCTCCACTATTAGCAATAGTGTGGAAGAGGAATTGTCAGGAGTAAGAGGAAGCGGTGCTGCTTCTGGGGTTAATCAACAAAATGGAGTCTGCACATGTTCAGAGACAGCCTTCTTTATAACAGACGCACTTTAAACCGGTTTGGAGCAGCCCTGCGTGTCCCTGGCACCAGAATTTGCCTGACAACCGAGACCTCCCTGCCGTAATTATTATGTTCCCCGAAAATCATGGATTTCTCTCATACTAGAAGTTTATTAACCTACACAATAACAAATTATTATGCTATTTTGTGAATCCCTCAATTTTTTTTTCTCCGCACTGAGGTAAAAAGGTCTGCAGTGGTGCGACGAGAGACCGGTGCAATTTTTTGCCATCCCGCGCTGCGTGTTGATTGGTCGAAGGCGACTTATCTGCTTTGCTGATTGGCTGCGCGGTTTTGGCGGGCTCCTGAGTTTCGCTTAGGGGGACCGGTCGAGGTTCTTGCGAGGAGTTGCGCAGACGAGGCTGAGGAGGGAGCGGGGTGGATCCGGACCTCACAAAACAATTGTCTTTATATTCGTTTCCTTACAGAGAAGCCCAAATTACCAGACTTTTGAGTCTTTATTTTGAGAGAGAAGTGTCCCGTCTGACTTAAACCGCTTGAGCCGAGGGGAAAAAAGAGAGAGAGAGAGACATCTAGCTGGGATGAAGGGAATTTGAGGGAGACTTCGGGGATAATTAAACTGGGATTAATAGCTGAGAGGAAAAATGCCAGCTGGGGTGTCTTTCCAGGGGACGTGGGGGGAGATGCCAACCGGGGCAGAAGCTCAGGGAGCTTGTGGGGACCTGATTAACGAGGGAGGGATGCAAAGGGAAAGTGAGCCCCACAGGCGGGAGGGTGGTCTTTCCAAAGGAGCGAGGGCGTCTGGCGAAGAGGAAGCCCACGCAGAGATAGCAGCTGAGGCTGAACGAAAGCCTGCGGGGTCTGAGGAAGGGGATCTGAGAGGAAGCCCCTCCAAGGACGACGCCGGCTGGGCAGCAGCCCCTTGTGAACTTTTCCCTGCGGAGGGCATTGAGGACGGTGGGAGGGGGTCAGGGGCTAAAAAGTCCCTTTCTGGAAAAAGGGACAAAAAGCAGAATATTACGGGGGGGGGGGGGGAGAGAGAAAGCCAAGGTGAGGAACTTGAAGAAATCTCACACAGATGGACGCCGAGAGATAGCCAGGGCGTCCTAATTTCCTTTTCAGTCGTCTGTGCCCCTGGTATTGATCTGCTTTAGTGGACTTGGCTCATTTGAGCCTCGTGGATGAAAGGCAGGAGAGATCCATCTTTCTATCTATCCCTCAGAGGTGGGAATCAGGTGTCCTTTCTCCAGATGTTGCTGGACCGCAGCTCCCATAAGCCTTCTAGACCAGCATAGCTAAATGGTGAGGGATGCTGGGAATTGCAGTCTGGCAACATCTGGGGTCGTGCACAGTTTCCACCTCTGTTTTAACCAAGAAGATAGAAAGAAGATAGAATTTGCTCTAAGAAGAAATTGTGAAAGGTTGACAAAAATGGTGCCAAGCAGTCTATGGTTTCCCCTCTTTTGTACTGTGCAACTCCAATATTGTTCATTTAACATAGTGAGGTCCAAGAAAAATAAGAAATTAGAATAAAGGTTTAAACTGTCTGACCTTTAACATGTTAATTGCTCAGATAAATGGTCTTAGCAACAGACCTCAGCTTTGGGGAATGGGGGGTATAAATAAAGTAACAGAACATGCAGGAATTTACAGAGCAATCCCCTTACATGTGTACTCTGCTGTCCAACTGAGTTCAATGTTAAGTATCCACAGTTAGAATTCTTGCATATTTCAAACTATTAATGAACCCATATTGCAAATCCAAAGAGAAAAGGGATTTTTCTTTTCCTTCAGTTTTTGGGCTCCAAGCTTATGCATGCATAGCTGGGGGTATGTTTTATCAAACTCAATTGGATTTTTTGAGCTGACCTGGAAAGGAGTGCTCTGTTAAGTGGTCACTGATTGTTAGACCATATTTAGTATTTTTAGGAGAATTCATTGATTAAAGCTCACCTTTACTTAATTTTATTTAATGCACTTTTAATGCACTTGTCAAAGCTCAACCTTTTGGCAAAAGAAGTGGAAAGGAGGTTATTGTTGTATTTATCAGTGATATCTCACTTTAAAGAGTGCAATTTAATGCTCATCCAGAATGTAAAAACCCTGTGTGTCAGTAAGAATTTGGCTTACTTAAAATAAATATATCATATTCTTTAGATATTACTGTGGACCTAGATTTAAAATTATGAAAATTCATTTTTGTTCTATATTTCCCTATCTAACTTTTAATATTTTAATAAAGTGAAATAAACTTACATATTGCAAAGTATCAAGGGAGACATTGTTTTCAGGTTACAACCTAAAATGGAAAATGGGTATTAATACTGGGCATAAACTGGACAAGAAAAAAAATACTTAAATTTCCTTTTTATAGTACCTGCTTTTGTGGGCTGGTTAGTTTGAGCAGGTGTTCAATCTTTGCAGCAGCAGGTTTATCAAGAGCAATCCTTGATTCATTTGTATGCAAGGTAAAATCAATTATTAAAGTTTATTAATTGCAGTGGTTAGCTGGTGAAAGGTGGGTTGCAAAAAAGTTTTAGTTTTTTAATGCAGAAAATGTAAGCACTTGACATCCTGTGCCTGTGTCCACTACCTTCCAATGTGTTAGGCTGAGGATGCTTTTAAAGGGCTGTCCATCTACTTTCCCAAAGACCAGTGGGCAGAAATGGGAGAATGGGAGAAAATCCGTTACAAGAACTTGAAGGAGAACTATGAGTTTCTGATTCAACTAGGTGAGAAGAGTTACTAGGAATTAAAGGTGGGGTGAGGGATTATTTACCCTAACAATATATTGACACAGTGAGATTCCCAAGTTGAAAAGCATCTGAAGAATTAATGTCTCACACTATATTTTAAATTTGTAAAAGGGGAACCTTCAAAGGTGTCCTGTGTTTCTCCTATTATACTCTTGTAAAGTATATTTTTGTGCATATGTTCAAATGTAGAAAAGCCACTGAAATGTACCAGGTGGTGAAATGTAGACAAACTACCAGGGACTCACATTTTTAGAAGCAATTTAGGCACACTATTTAGCTTGTATCAGCCCCTTTTGTAGACTAGAAATTAGGCTTTACGTCTTTAGATGGAAACTGGAGACCAGATCCAGGTGAGGAGGGGTAGAGAGATTAATGGGTAGATAAATTCTGAAGTTGCCCTGGATTCGAACTGCTTTTCAGACATGAATTCTTCATATAGGCTTGGATAAATTGCTGGATTGCATTTAGCTTTCACTGACATAATCTGGATTTCTGTTAGCATAACAGGACATGAGGTTATGATGGGTAGTCTGTGTACATCTCATTTTCTTTCAGCCTCATCTCTTGATCTATAAAATCAAGGCAGTTTTTGAAAAAGAGCCTTCTTCCTGTTGGAACTGTTTTGTACAAGGTCGTTCCTACCTTCCTCTTTCTCATTTTAGTTGGGAGGGGGACACACCAGTTGAGTTTTGCAAACACTCATGGCTGGATATGTTGTGTACTCTGTAGGAAATCTGACATTTCTTGTAATAGGTATAGAGGTGTTATTCTAGCTTCTGGCTCGTCCCTTGCCACAGCAGCCACAATCCTTGTGATTACAGGTTGAATTCAGATCTAATCAGAACTGAAATTGTCTGTACATTGGTTAGTCGTAAGTAATGAGCCCCACTGATTTCACTGAGTCTGCTCTCAGTGTAGATCTAACCCTAGGGCTTGTACTAGATCAGTTAAACAGAGACAAACTTGTAATAAGTCAGTGTCCGGTGATCCTTTGACATATTTTTATTAGGTCTTCCTACTCCAAAACCAGCATTTATGTCTTATGCACGACGTCCACCAAAGACTGCAAACGAGTCTTCTGAGTCAGATGAAGAATGGACACTGAGACCTAGAGGTGAACTACCAAAACAGATCTCACAATGGAACAAAGTATTCTCTCTGTTTATATTCTGTACTCTCATTCTCTCTTCACATTTCCTGAAGGAAATTCCCTCATAATGATACAAGCTCTAGACATCGCTAATGTGTATCTTTCGGTTGTGTTGCCTGGCTGAAAGCTTATATAAATTATTGTGTTTGCCTTTGTTAAATAGCAACAGTAGCGCCGCTTCAGTGTCTACCCACAGAATGTGTAGCAATGGGGGACAATATAGATAAATAATTTAGGCTTTGAGCCAGTGAAGCCAGCAACAATACTGTTATGTGAGACACTTCCTTAATTTCTTCCACCTTCTCTTACATATTCTGCTCCAGGAAAAACAGTTAAGCAGTTCCTGTACTGAATTCTGGACCTGAACATGGAGTTTCTGTTTAGTTATCGCTAACACCAGCTACTGATAGACGTATGCCCTATCATTAAGGTTCTTGTTGTTGCATATATTCATAAACAACATGTTATTTGGTGCTGTTGGAACTATTTTGTTCTGTCAAAAAAAGCTTGCTAATTTTACAATAGTATCTTTTTCCAGATGACAGATTTATACTAGTACCAGAAATTTAATATACATTAGCTTTTCATCTACTGATCCTTATAATTATTGTGAATGTATTAATATCCTTATCAATATATTTTGCTTTCTAATTTTTAACTCCAGTAAAGTCTTTCAGGCCATCATACAAGATGAAAAAACTGAAAGAGGAAAAGAAAAAGAACACCTTTAAACAAGTATGATATTTTCTAAAATTTTCAGATGACCTGTAGTTTTTCTTATTTTGTTTGCCTGTTAATGTGACCTAACACAGTCAATTTTTGCTGTGTCTGAGGTTGGAGGAAGGCATAACAGGGGAAGAACACTTGTGAAACTCTTTTGCAGAGACCAGCCTATCCTCAACAGTGCCACACATGTATACACCCGCACGCACACACAGAGGCTTACCCTTCTTTTTCACATTTGCCCTACTTTTGGGCTGACTTTTCTTACGCTGCCTTTGAGCAACTGTTGTGCTCCCCTGTTTAGGGTCCTGCCTCACAGCTTGAGAACCACAGCTTTAAATAATGTAGGAACCAAGAATGACAGAGACTGGAGAGCATAATTGCCTTTCTGGCCAAAAAGAATGTAATTTGCAAAATGCATCATACTGTTTATTAGTCTTTAAGGTGCCCACATATCTGAAGGGGAAAAAATTACCTAAGGACCCAAATTCTTGCCCTGAGAGTGGGGTAAAATGACTTGCAAAATTGTTGTAAATCTGACCCACATATTCAGAAAGATATGAAGCGTCCACGTATTAATCTAATTAGAAATCTCATAGTGGAGGGGAGAATATGGGGTAAAGTGATAATGAACGTTGCTGATGAAATCACTTTTGTTTATACATATAAATCATGATGGCTACAGAAAAAATAAAGATAATCCCTGCTTACAGGTGTTTCCTTTTGTATTTGCTATACCTGTAGACCCTTATAAAAGATGAATAGAAGTTCCTGAGAAAAAGTAAAGAACTGGGTATGCTATTTAACTATCTCATATGGAATGTACAAGCAGGTAGTTTGTGTAAGCTGTTACTATGAATGCTGAAATATTTAAGAATAAATATGAAACTTGTCCCATTTGAAAAATAAATGTAATTTATAGGTATGTTCTTACTTATAGCTTCCTGTTGAGTACGCCAGCAAGAATATGTCAAACTAGGATTAAAGTTTTTTGAGAGAAGAGAAATTATTTAATAGAAGTTATTTAATAGATGATAAATTCTGTTTACAGTGCCAACAAATAAGCAACATGGAACCTAAGACTCCAAACCAACAAGATGTAAAGAAACCAGAAAATGGTATGAGTATAGATGCATCAGTCCATACTGATCCTGTAGCAGAATCCAAGGCTGGTAAATACTGCTATAGCTACCTATTTTTATATATTTTCATAACTATTTGAAAACCTGTAAACATTGCTTTCTTCATTTATAATATGAAAAAAAATGGAGTTAGTGGGGGGTTTTTCCAGCTACTAAAAACAAATTTTATGCTTAAGTATATGAGGTACTTTCTGAAAAATGGAACTGAAACTTTTTCCAGTGGTCTGATCTTATGATCTGCTGATTAGATGAAACTGCATAGAACTGGAATAAAAACAATGTGTTTTTGTTGCCTGTGCAGAACCGTCTATCTGCAAGGTTGTATTAGAACTTAAGACAATATAAATCTATCAGCTGCAGAGTGAAAGGCCTTGAGTGAATCAAATGTGGAAGGAGATGTGGGCGCCTGAAAGCGGGAGTAAGTTGGGAACACTCAAAAGAATCCTGTCCAAGTATCTGGATTACAAGATATGAATAGTAATGAGGATATCATGTGCCAATTCTGGAGCTCAGAAATTACTGCTATTTAAAATAGCAGGTACTTTCCCCAGTAGTGAAGGTACACCTGTATTATGTTATGGTTCCAAGTTTAGAGAAGGACAATTTAATTTCTTTTGTGGTAACTGTAACTCTTTTGTTACAGGTTTATGAAGGATATACATCGTACAGATATATCACATAACTGTGTTCCTTGTGATTTTGTGGTGTGTCTTGAGGCAGTAAGGAAGTAGATAGGAAAAGAGCGTGCTGATTTAGCAGATTTTGGCATTCCTTTTTCTCTCTTTTTTTAAAAAGCAACTTAAAGTAAATATTCACATTACTTTTGGGAGGCAAGAAAGTAAAAATTATTTTTAAAAACACTATATTAAACTAGTCTAGAGATGTCTCAGGAGTACAGACCACAAGGGAGTTGCTTCAGATTGTGTAAATACATAACGCTGCACCTTCTACAATGGTTTCACAATCCTAGAGAAAGTATCCATCAATCTCTGAGTAGGACACTTGAACACTGACTTTTCTCTGTTGATTCGGTCGTTACCTGAACATTTGTGATACCAGTGGTCAGATAACACAACCTATATTCTGCCTTTTTATTCTCCCAGTGTTGTGTGCTCATCTGCTATTCTTATGTGACTTGTTAGGAATTACATGAAATACGACTAATATGAGGAAATAGTTATATAAGGCTACTCTGGTATTCTATATGAGTTGTACAAAAAGAATAGTTTTGACTCAGGTTCTTGCAATCTCTATGTTACTCTTGTTTATAAAACCCCTTTAGACTGTGTGGATTAATTTTCAGATTTCCAGAGGAAAAGTGTATCTGGAAGAAAAGAGAAAAGGAAAAGAGAGCAAGATAAAGAAATCAGAACATATAGTCTACGGAAGAGAGAGAAAAAAATGTATATGGAAATAAATGAACCAAACGATGATGATTGCTTATGTAAGTGATACCTTTCTGATCAGTGTTTCCCAGTTTCTACGTTAATTCAGCAAAATGCTTGTAAACAGTGTTTGCATGTTTATTTAACAGACTATGGCATGTTTTTCAGATCTGCATTACTATGAAGTTTGTCATTCATAACTGAACTGGCCTTTTATGGCTATACTTCAGGGATTGCTTAATCAAAACTTGCCTGTGTCAATTTTGCAACAGCTCACCAGGAGCAGAAAAGGAAAGACAGATAGCTCCTGATAGCCAAACAGAATTGTAATAAGCTTGCCCTCTAATTTTTGTGACAAAATTCTGTTTTATAAGAAACCACATCAGTCTTTTCCATAAGAAGATCCCTGGTTATAACAACTTTGGAACAGAATGCCATTTCCTATTTCCACTAATGTAAAAAAAAATGTTTTTCAAACGCATGAGGAACTGTTAATTTTTTAAGATGTTCCAGTATATATTGGTTCATTCTGTCACTACAAATAGATTTCTTTGATCATATCCAGGAGCATGTGAAAATCATTTCTCCATGGAAAATCTGCCTGCAGTTACCACATACAGCTATAAATATGTACCAAGCTGATATCTGATTCTTGCTGGGACTCTCAGGGCTTTTTCAGGGGCTCGTGATAAATGAGTGTTCTAATGGCTGGAGGATAATTGCTTTTTTTCAGCATGTTGGGGTGTTTGCAGAGTTGCAAGTTAACATAGGAGTGTTGGCATCAACCAGTTTTAATTTACATTATCCAGCAATGTAAATATGGTTCACAGATTGTTGGTGATCGGCTGTAAATTGAGTCCGTATACATTCTTGCTTTTTAAGTGTCTGTGTTACATTGTCATTATTTCTTGTTTTATAGCAAAGTTGTATAGATCAGAGAATTTTGGAATCAGCAGCTTCTAAAACAGTATTTTACCACTCACTTACTGTAAAACACTGAGACATTTCTTTTATCCATCCAGTTTATCACCTAGATTCTGACACTGGCAGCATCTCGTGGTTTAGAAGCTGTAAGGATAACTTTTTTCTACTCAGTACTCACTTGTCTCTTTCTGTTCCTAGTTTGCGAACGTTGCCTGATGTTCTTTATTGATGAGTGCCCAGTTCATGGCCCCCCAGTTTTCACAGAAGATACAATAGCAGAAATAGGACTTGAAAAGAGAGCCAGCTGCACTTTACCACCAGGTCTGAGAATTGGCCCCTCAGGTATCCCCAGAGCGGGTCTTGGGGTCTGGAATGAAGGAGAAAATCTGCCTCCAGGAATTCACTTTGGGCCCTATGAAGGGAAATTGACAGAAGAAGAGGAAGCAGCTAACAGTGGCTACTCTTGGCTGGTATGATTTCCTGATAGCATTTCTATTTAGAAATTGTTCATATCATGCAAATTTTTTGTAATTTTTCCACATCATGCAAATTTCCACCTCCGGAGGGAAACCGTATTTGGTCTGTGCCAGTGGGTTGAACTAGACCAATAAGTAGCATGTAGAGGAATGACACTATATTTTCTTACTTTGCAGTAACCAGTGTGTATGTGTAGGAAATGGCTAAAGCCCCCTTTATGCTGTTCCAGCCTCTATGTTCACCTCCCCACCAATGTGGTTTCATGTGAACTACTACTCTCTTTTTCACCTAACTGCCCTACCATTTTGGGAATGTGCATGTGAGTTACATTGAAAGAGGAGTGGGTTTGGAAGCGAAGAACCTTCTTATGAATATTTATTACATACCCTATAGCACCTAGTCATTTTAAACACTAAGCAAAACATAATATTTAAGAAAATTATAGTGTTGGTATTATCAGTGCAGACCTTATTTCTATTAAAGCAAGTTTCTTTGCCTTGTACTTTCAGGCATTTCCCTGTTAAAACACAGTTTTAAAGTGATTAAGCCTCTTTGTATTTTGAGTTTCATAACAGAACAGTATTTCTGTATTTTTTTTTTCCAAACAGAGCATTGTTCAGTGATGTGGCCCACTTCTATGCATATTTACTCTGATTCCCATGACTTCTTCCTTTATCATAAATGTCTGTTAGCTACGACCAACATTTTGTGAGGCTCAAGACCTCTTCTTCATTAAATGCATTTCAAAATGGTTTTTAATGACCGTTAGCAGATTTTCTTCATATGCTATAACCCAACGTTGGGCTAGAAAATGACCTAATAACAGTGCTATACTGGAATTATTGTATTTCACTCATTGTTGTGGAGTCACCATATCTATGTGTTTGGTTCATTTTTACTTTAATTACAGATTACCAGGGGGCAAAATTGCAATGCTTACATTGATGGAAAGGATGAAACAAATTCCAATTGGATGAGGTGAGGTCCTTTATAAAACTAAACAGGAAGGGGATTTTAAAGCAAGCATCTTTTCTTAGTTGAAAAGGACAATAAGCACAGGATTACTTGCAAGTCAAATTTGCAAGCCAGCTAAGCCCAGATAATTTGACATCAAGCCAATGGAGACACACACACCATGAATGAGCTGCATGCTGCTGCATACAGTCTCTTTCTTCTTATCAATCCACGTAGCTATTTAAAAAAATATACACATTAAGAAGTGGGAACTCTTGGTGCACAAAGCATTCGACATATTTCAAACATTGCAACAGTTCAGTTCAATATATGAATAATAAAAGAAAGTAGTACAGTTATCATATGTCTGGTTTCTGGTTGTCCCAAACAGATGCTGTTACTTATACTCTTGGAATGAATTTACAGGTATGTTAACTGTGCCAGAAATGAGGAAGAACAAAACCTTGTTGCCTTCCAATATCACGGGCAAATATACTACAGAGTCTGCAAGATAATCTTCCTTCATTCTGAGCTTCTAGTCTGGTACGGAGAAGAATATGGAAAGGAGCTTCGCATCAAGTGGGGATCTGGGCAGAAATCATTAAAAGGTATGTAGTATGCATTGTTCACAGTTCTCCCAGTGTTAAAAAAAAGAAAAAAATCTCACGGCTTAGTGAGTATTTGTTTAGATAATGTGCTTATGATATATCTACGCTCTAGCCCTGGAGAATAACATAGTACTTCCAGAACTGGAGTATAACTATTGTGGCTTTTTAAAAAAGAAATTTCAATAATCACAAAATAGCAGTGCATTAGGCACAAAAAGTGATAGTACTTTAGGGGAAATTGTTACTCCACTTCTTCAAATGTATTGAGGAAGTACGTCTGAGGAAGCAAATTAAAATACGTGAAAGCTTATGCTGAAAGATATCAGTTTTCAAGGTGCCATTAGATCCTATCCACTCCTTTCATTTTTATCTCAGAAAAGACACTTATTAAAAGCAATATGTAATACTTCACAAGCCCTAGAAAAGTAAAATTCATGAACAACTCTGCAAAAGAAAAGAGGAGGTTCCTGAAGCTGTGAACAATTTGGTCAAAGAAAGTAGGAAGAGTATTCACCAATAATTTCCAAAATCCTGTCTCTGCTTCGAGGCTGTCCAAAAGCAGTGCATCCAGAGACAGCAGGATTGTGCCAATTATGGCCCTGGGACTGTACATGACCCCCAATATTGTTTTCTTTCTTTTTTTTAATGCTTTCAGCTTCTCTAGTGTCACTAACCCTTTTCTGTCAAAAAAAAAGGAGGGGGCGAATTGCCCATCCAGAAGCCTTTAGGTGAGGCAATTCACCTTCCAGACAACCCTGCAGTGCCCCTCTGCGTTGTTATAACCCCTGTGTTTTCAGATTCAAGACACTTTTGGAGTAGATTGGTTTTTTGGTTTGGTTTGGGCTCTTTTGGCAGCCCATACATTTCCCAGATGGTTTGGGGGGCAACAAACTGGCCCTCAGATCTGCCACTACAGCTGTCTCTATTATAGATAAGAATTCTGACTGATAGCAAATTTCTAAATTAAATCAGTTTCATATGACTTTGCAATTGTGAGTTAGTTCTTCTTTCATGTGCACTAAGGATCACAATTTTGATTTCTTTTTTTTTCTTTTTTTTGGTTGCAAACAGTTTGCAGGCAGAATTCAGACTTGGTGCAGAAACAAGCCGTAGCCTGTCATCAGTGTCCCTGCTGTGAGATGGCTTTCAGTTGCAAAGATTATCTGAACCGACATATGAAGTGGAAGCATTCTGGGTAAGGAATACAGGCTGAGGAAGCAAAAAATGTGCTAGGAGAAAAATCTTTATTCAGAACTGTGGGTTTTGCTTCCTGTAGGGCTACGCTGCAGGACCCAAGGCCAGGCTGTGTAAACAAAAGTAAAGAGGAGGAGAAATCACATATGGAAGATGTAAAGAAAAAGTCAGTGAATAGGAATCTCTGTGATAGCAATGAAGAAAAGCTTTTCCACCTTGTCACTCATAAGCAAACACACATAGGAGAGAAGACATATTCATGTATGGAGTGTGGAAAGAGCTTCAGCTTTTCATCACACCTAGCCAGACACAAGCGAATGCACACAGGAGAGAAGCCATATTTATGTACAGAGTGTGGAAAGAGCTTCAGCCGTTCATCAGCCCTAGACGTACACAAGCGAACACACACAGGAGAGAGACCATATTCATGTACGGAGTGTGGAAAGAGCTTCAGCCGTTCATCAGCCCTAGACGTACACAAGCGAGCACACACAGGAGAGAAGCCATATTCATGTACGGAGTGTGGAAAGAGCTTCAGCCGTTCATCACACCTAGCCAGACACAAGCGAATGCACACACAGGAGAGAAGCCACATTAGTGTACCACACTGAATAGATTTACCAATCCCGAAACAGACAAAAGATGCTTGGGGGCATCACTAAAGTAAGCAGTTGTTGCCTTTCTCTGCCCTAGTCATGTTTCATCCACTTTTCCAGACGCTGTAGCAAGCAGGATTCTGGTCTCTCTGAGTAAGGTGCAACCTAAGTGAAAGCAAAGGGGCAGTAGCCATGCTGAAGGAAGCCCCGCTGACTGTGCTATCACACTGCCTCAGAACTCTGAAAAAAATAAGGCTGGAATGGGGTACTGGTGACCTGAGCAGCGGTCTTAAAGTCATCATGTGTGCTTCTTCTGCATTAACACACTTTTAGTAAGTTGTTTTCTGCAAGAGTAGCCATCATTGTAATATACGGGAATATGGAATAGACTTTTGTGTAATTGTCACACCACTTTGGCCCCTCTGTTGCTTTGTCTGGAAACACTGGACCTAAGGACAATAACTGCATCACATACAAGCAGGTATGCTAATAAAAGAGAATGTGCTTGTGTCTACCAGCCACAGCTGCTAAACAAATGAAACTTGGCCTGCCTATTAAGGGGATGCCAGCGATGTGGTTTTTAAAACACAGTAATTAACTCTTTAATTTTTAAGTGGCCATATGTTTGAATCTGGCAGTCCCATTTCAGCCTCTAAGAGGTATCCTTCTCCAATCAGCAAACAGCTTTGCAGCTGATATTTTTTGAAGTGAGGGGATAAGAACGTGGGGAAAGGAGTTATAGGACCGGCCCTCTCCTGGTGTGGATAAGCCCACACTGATGTAGAAAGGCCTCTCGGGCTGTCGGGGTGATGGACGCTAAGGATTAGCAGATGCAGGCACCAGGGCTGGGACAAGGAACAGGCACGGGCTCAGGAGGCCGGGGTCAGAGTGCAGCAAGAGTCCAAGGCAACAGAGGTCTAACCTGGTATCAAGAGTCCAAAGAGCAAGAGGCAGGTCCAGGAAAGAGGCCAAAGGTCATGAGTCAGCAAGGTCAGGACCCCTGAAGCATCAGGCGAGGCTACAGTCAGCGCAGAAGACCCTGTTGCTGTGCCAGGGCTGCAGAGAAGACCCAGCCCTTATGTAGCTGGCTCCTGCCTGCTCCAGCTGTCCTGCGTCTGAGTAGCCAGCTGGGCCGGAGGTACAGGGCAGGGTTCTGCAGAGACTGTAGTCAGGGCTACGATACTTGCAGGGAGAATCCTGCGAAGACTCCGTCAAGGCCCCAGACCCTTACGCAGGGGGCTGAAGGGTTACACCATGGCAGGGGCTATACTTAGTGGCGCCCTCAGATGGGGTGGTCAGGCTGTGTGCCTCTCTTACAACTGCAGCAGTTTTGCTCAAAGGCTCTTTTGCATTCAGACTAGAACTGATCCATCTATGAACAGTGAATGTATAACTCCAGCAAAGCAAGTGAAATAGGTGAAGCTGCTTCCTATGCAAAGAGGTTTGTGTGGGAACGAGATGAAACAGGAGGGGAGATGACGTGCTTCGGTCTTCCCTGTGGCACTTCCTTTTGTGGAGAGAGAAACCAGGGAGCCTCATTTCAGCCATCCAGTCACAGCTCAGGGAATGCTGTGAGGGCGGGCCTAGAGGCAAGAAAGGATAAAGACTAAAGGCTGGTCTGCTAACGAGTGAGATAGGATTAAAAGATTGGGAAAAGATGAAGTAGAGTTAAGGCAATCAGAGACACGGTGGATATTTGATTAGAGTTTTTGGAAGTTCTGAATGAGAAAAGAGTTCGGGGAGTTCGTGTTTAACCTTATTGTTATACAATAAACCTTTACTTGTTTTATTTTCTGCAACTGTGTCTGGCTGTTCCCTTTAAGAATGGAAAGAAAAGTCTGGTCACACGTTACCCTGATAAACCCAACAACCAGCACAGCCTCTTGTCCAGCAGAGAGGTCAGCGTGAGGTCTAAACACCCAATCCAGGGAGGGATCCTGAGGATCAAAGCGTAAGACCAGTGACAGAAGCCCAAAAGTTGGAACTATGGGTTCAGCCTGGTATGGGGACCTATCACCCTTTTCTATGTCTGCGTCTCCATAATCGAGTCGAGTGAAGCCATATCTAGATGTTCGCCCACTCCATTTTTTACCACGTAAATGTATCAGGAAACCTGTAGGGGAAAACAATGCAATGGAAAGGAATAAGTACCTCTCCTCTTGAAACTGCACTTCCCAATGCCCCCTTTTACCAAAAGAAGCAGCCACATAGAGGCTGAGTATGTGTGTTTTCATTGTAATGGACTTCAGACCTTCTCAGAACATGAAGGTTGATCCTCACAACTGGACTGAGTGAAATCTGGTAAGGTCATTTAGAAATGCAGCCAGTGCAATCAGTGGTGGTGGATGAATTTCTGTGCAATAGGTGCCTCTCTCTTGCTTCTAGCTTCTCAGTCTGGTCAGGGTCCCAAACCCTGTTATCCTGATCTGAGCAGAACCTGCTCATCTGGCGCATCCGCATGCCTCCATCAGAAGGAGTTCCACTAAATATTTATATATAATGTTGTGATTCTCAAGGCAGGGACCCCTCATACAACACAACTTCTACCTTGGATCAATGACAAAGCATCAGAAATGCAGCAAAGCCACAGACTCTGAGGAATGAAATAAAATATTTTGTTATTTTAATAACAACACAGTTGACAAAACATTTAAAAAACAGCGACAGACATTTAAATCTGTGGTTACATCAATACAGGATGGCAAAGTGACTCTTAGGAAACAGTTTGGATTAGTCTATGGTCAGAGCTTTGCTACTTTATGGAGATAATCAAGGCCCATAAACGGTGTAGTGAATTCTGTCTCAAACCAAAAGTCTTTGTTCCTTCTGTATCTATCCCACTCTTAGATGCAAATCAGGCCCGTCACCCCCCAAGTCCCATAAGGCTTACAGTGGTCTCTTCAAGAACCCTATGGTTCTAACAAATCAAGAACTGCAGAGCATGCAAGTGGAAGATCAAAGGTTATTGTGTAAAAAAGAACCCGAAGGTGCCATGGTTCCTTCGCTCATGCTGCACTTCCAGCCTTTTTTCCCCTGGTTTTGCAATCCGTATGACGGAATTACACTCTACCAAGGTGAATCCAGGGAAAGCGGTTGGCTTTGCCCCACCTTATACTTTGGGGCTAGGCAAACAACTCACTTACTAAATAAAAAGCACCAGATTGATCGACTTATATATTAATTATTCACTTGGAAAAACTATTTTTAAAATTGAAGTCTCTAGCAGGTTTGAGACATAGGTTTGGGTTTGTTATATTCTGCTGACATTACAAGTGCCAAGCCTAATTAGCACCACCCACAACCAGGTTTGGCTCTAAAGTTGCAGAATAATTTTTCAGCACAATATTTAGGTAATTATTTTTTTTAAAAAAAATGAAAGTGAGGTGACTTGCAGACCACATCTATCAGTCTATAAATATGTCTTTTTTTACCCAAACTGAAAAGCGAACACAAAAGCAAGCAAAAGTTCTGAAGGAATTAATCCTACAAGTGTCACAGCCACATCCTAGTGAACACAACTGAAAGGAGTATTGTATTTCAGAACCATTTTCCTCAGAAACATAGATAGAAGCTTAATTTCTGAACATATTAACAATGGAAAAGAGAATGAGGGAATGTTAAAAGAAGATAGCACTATTCAGAATATTTTGTCTTGAATAAAAACAAAAATGCTAGGGAAGCACCTCTGGGTGCTTTTCCCTCTCCTAAGGAAGCCAGATGGCTGACAAAGCAGAACCAATCAGTTTCACTTCCCTGCTGTAGATCTGGAATGGTTTTGCAAAGTGTCAGTATCCAAGCAATGGGAGAATACAGAATTTACCCCACAAAATTATCTGCAGGCTAAACTGAGAGGCTCCTTGAAAATGAATATAAAGCAAGGTCCTTTTGATCATGGTTTCTCTGGTTTCTCCAGCTGGAAGTCAATCACTTTGACATTGCCGATGTCTTGGTAAGTGGCTTGTAGGCCCCGTGAGATGTCCTCATACATGGAACAATCGTCCAGATTGAGTCCCTAAGAAGGAGAAAAGAAAAAGGACTCATTGTTATAAAAAGGGTATTGGGTTCCCAAATCGCAGGGTCTTGGAACTTCTTTTCCAGTCTTCAGGGTAAAGCAGAAGAATCTCAGGGTGACGGAACTGTCTTGAAAAGTACGTGTGTCATGTTCTGTGCAGCTGTGGTTCATACTTAATGATTCATGCTTAATGGCATTACTAGGGACTGTTCTTTGTAGCATCATCCTTGTAGCATCATTAGAGGGCCATCCCCAGGTCTCAGATTTTGGCACTAAATCTCAGAGTCTATGATAGGTTGCCTGACTAGGCAACCCCGATGGTGCATCTATCATGGGCCAGGACTCGAAGGAGGACAAGCAGACACAAGCGCACCAGGAGCTAACCAGGCTGGGATGAGAGCCAGCCGGCTCCAGCCTTCTTAAGGAAGGCAGAGGGTAGTGGCTCAATGCCAGAAACAACTTGTGTGTTTGCCGCCCCTTGCCTTGTGTAGTCTAGATTCTCTGCTCACTGCTGACTGGATTTTCTGTCCCTGGACTGTCTGACCGTGTTACCCGCCAGATTCTTGGATCTTTGGACTGATGCTTGACTACATTTCTGCTCCACCCTGAACAGGCAAGTGTTATTGACTGTGAACGGCCTGCTGCTAGCCCAGCACTCCATGCTGGGGGATGAACAGCTGGAGCCTGTGACAGTATAAGGGGTTTTAGGCAGATATCCAAAACAACATTATTAGGAAGTAGGCCCAATTTATCTCAGGGGGACTGTGGTATATGTGGTTAGGATCAAACTGTTAAAGGGACAACGTCCACTTTGTGCGCTGCAGAGGCCACAGACCTTCCCAGTAAAGGAAAAAAACTTGCTTTGAGCATTGGACTATGACCTTGGAGACCAGGGTTTAATTTCCCACTCAGCCATGGAAACTCGCTGGGTGTGTCACACACTCTCAGCCCCAGAAGATCCCATGGTAGGTTCACCTTTGGTCACCATAAATTGGAAACAACTTAAAGGCACACAACAACTACAACAGCAGCAACAACGGTCTCAAAGAACCAGAGGAAACCAAAACTGCACAGTCAATCTGACTTGAATAAATGGAAAAGTGGATGATCGATATAACTGGGCTTTATTGTATGAAGCAAGTAAATTGCAACTACATCAGGATAATGGCTTCTTTGGCCAGGACTTATCACATGACCTCATTTCCCTATAACTCCAATATACCTGCCTTGTGTGAGAAAGCCCAACACTAAAATAACACACAACAAGCGTTAATATTTCCTCTTTGGGAAGAAAGGCTTCCATCGTGTTTGAATTCACAACCCTTTACCACAGATCCTAATACGGTGTGGGCAAGTCCTTTAGCTTCGTCACTCCGTGCTTTCATCTATTTACTTATCTATTTCTGTGCCAAATATTCCCACTATTAGATTAATGCATCATCCCTTCGTCTCCCTCAGATCTGGAATTTGCTCAGATTTCTTTGCACGCGTATCTCCTGGTCTTACCTCATATAGGTTCTCCTCTTCATAAGTTTTCTTCTTGGCCTGTGAGAGACGCTCATTTTCCCACCTCTTCTGTGAAAGATACAAGAATATAAGAGAGAAACTGCTGGGCACACAAATGTGCTACACTGAATAGTATGTGGTTTAGGTGTTATGTTTAACCAAACAATGTAAGCTTTCAGTGCACTTAACACAAGGTTACACCACAAAGGTAAGCCAGTTTAACATCAAAATAAAAATTAAAATAATCATAGCAGAACATTTATTATGATTTTTAATAGATATTATAGTAATTGTGTGGTGTTCTTTTGATTTTTAATTTGTCATTTGTATTTATATTCGTTTTATTTAGACCTTGAAGAAGACCGTATGAAACAATTACACCAGTTGAAACTGCGTTGGGTTTGTTTTCAAATAATTAATAAAGGCCATTTACAGAACGCTTGGAGACTCATCTCCCCGTTTTTTTCCTGTGGATTCTGTGACCCACCCTTCAGTATTTGTCTTCGGGGAAACAGAGATCACCTTTTTACCAAAGCGTGCAAAAGCAGAACAAGGTCTGGTGACTGGAAACTGTAGGCAGACAGACACAGGACAAATCACACCCTATATAAGAGTGTGGGCAAACAATGAATGGAAGGAAAAAACAGCTCACCCTGAAGAGCAGAAAAAGCCCAGGTCCAATGGCACAGATGAGCAGGAGGAAGCCTTCTGCTGTTATGATCTTATTTTTGACAGATTCACTCATATTCAGGAAGGAGATCGGACGAGCTCCTAGAAGACAGTAAGCAAGAGAGAGGGAGTTTGATTGCAGAGCGTCCCCAACTCCTTGTTTTATCACTTTCACCCTGACTGCACGACGGCAACAGCTTTGAAAATGCAGCACAGGTGACGCGCGGCTACCTGAGGGAAAGGGGACCGGCCTTTGTGCTTGTGCTCCTCGGTTTCAGGCCTGCTGTCTGGGCTCCTCCTGAGAGGAGCTTGTGAAAGGCACAGAAACCTCCCCAGCCATTTAAACAACTCAAATCACAAGCTGTGTGGGCTGAAAGCACCTCACCTCCCGGGCCATCAGTACTTTCAGACAGGAAATGAAAGTTGCCCATTGACAACGTGGCAGAGAGGCAGAACGCCGCTATTTACAAAAACATTGGCCAAAATACTGTCCTGAAAGAATAAAGAACCCTGGGCTTACATTGTGTTCTTCACTGGGTATCTGAGGCTAGATGCTTTCAGCCTAACCTACCTCACAAAGTTGTTGCAAGGACAAAAAATGCAGATAGACTTTGAGGAAGAGAGGAGCAAAAAGTATTACGTAGCCACGTCAAGGCCCAGAACTCCCCTGCACTCATCTGAAATTACATGAGCTTCTCTCTTTTCCCTTTGGAAGGATCAACAACTTTAAGAATTTAGTGCAGGAATAAGTGACCTAAATCCCACTGTCAGGCTCAATAAGGGAATTCTCATTGAACTTGTGTAAGTGATGACTTACCAAATTCCCATCAAGTCAATGGATCCGCCCCAGCTGGGAGTAACAATTGCATTTTGCTCAGTACCCCTTGCCTGACCAGGAGCTTAAAAAACATCCAATCTCAAATTCCCAATGGTTTCATTCTAAAAATACATGCCATATTCTCTTTATCCTATATCTGGCACCAGAGAGACGTACATTTAACCAAGCAGTAACTTTATGTTGTTTTGGGCCATCAAAGTCGGTTTTGATTTACATCAACCCTCTGAATTAGAGACCTCAAAGTTGCCCTGCCGTCCACAGCCCTGTTCAGGTCTTGCAAATTCCAGGCAGCAGCCATGTCTTCCCTATTGTGTCTCTCCACCCGTGAGATTGTCTGCCTCTTTTCCTACTGCCTTCTGCTTTTCCCCACCTTATCATTTCTTCCACTGTCAACTCATGATGTGCCCAAAGTACAACAGCCCCAGTTTAGTCATTTCAGCTTCCAGTGAGAGTTCAAGCTTGATTTGGTCTCAAAACCATTTGTGTGTCTTTCTGGTGGCTTTGTCTTTCTTTATCAGTTGGCTACCTTGCATTTCTTGTTCCAAGCAACCTAGATAATTTTACCGTACTTTCACCTGATCCATAATCTAGAGACAGTCATGGCTGGTGGCTTCCACATCCCTTGGGCAGTACATTCACTCTGGGGTTTTGGCCAAGGTATTGAAGCCTCTCTCCAAATGGACTCAGCACCCGGTTTGATGTGAACACCACTGACATGTAAACTCTATCTCTGACTGGGAAAACAGGGAAAGTGTCTTCACCATTGTTGGTGGGACTTGGTCAACCTGCTTATCGAGAGTCAACAAGCCAATTGTGGAAAATGAGCAGCTTAGCTTGTGCTAGGTTACAAGGAGAAAAGGAAGTACCTCTGCTATTGCAACCATGGTTCATCCCTAAGTTCATTTTGCTGCTTTAGACAGACATCTAGGCTCTCTGATGTTGTTGGACCACAGCACCCATTGTCCTTCATCCCAGCTATGCTGCCTAGGGCTGATGGGAACTGCAGTCACACAACCCCTGAAGGTCCATAGTTGTCCACCCCTGGTGTAGGTTTCTTCTTTCCCCTCTGCCTCCCAGATTCAGCGGCCATCCTACTCTCCACTGTGGCTAATGAATCCAGTCCCTTGCTTGCCAAAGGGCAAATCCAATTCGACCTTTTGTTCCTTGACTCCTGTTGACCAATAATGACCTCATCCAAAACCAGTCCAATTGCTTCTGCACTGTCTTGTTTCAACTCTTGGAAGCATCAGTTATTTTCTGATTTATGTATTAAAATTTCATGAAGGAAAAAAAATAGAAAGTGAGTAACAGATGTCTTTGGATCATGATTATGGATACGATTATGAATATGAATATAAACTCAGAAACAACTTGCCTAGAAGAGAGAGGAAAGCCAATAAACTTCTTCTCACATATTTCGTGGCAAATGCTTGAAATCATATTCACTTTTTCTCACCACATCAACACTTTCCCAAGTATGAGTGTTGTGGAGTGAAAAAGTTTTAAAAGGGAGAAAAATACAGCTATTGAACACGACAGCTTGCACATGCTTTCAGACTTAAAATTTTGATTTTTTTTTTCCAAAAGTAGCTCTGAAGGCTGCAATTCTATTTGCTGTACTTGGGAAGAAGCCCCATAGTGCACACTGAATCTTCTTTCCAAGTAAACATACACAGTATTGAATTTTAAAACTGGATTCTTTCTTTTTCATTTTATATCTATCTATCTTGGATTAAACCTGCCCTTCCAGTATCCACAAGCAGATACTCTAGACTAGCGGTCCCTAGCCTCTATTCTGTGGTACTGTTGCTCCTAAAATCTCTCGCCACCATGATCTTATTTGTAGCCAACAGACCATTAGGATGAATGTTTCATCACTGGACCTGCTGATTACAGCTTTTGAAGCCCAACGACATTCAGGAACCCAATATTTGGAATCTTTGGACTGAACAGCCAAATTAAAAGACTGTGATGCAATGAGCACTGTCTCTTAGCAGAGATTTGAACCATCCAGCTAAGACACATCTGGCCCAAAAAACTACTTTAATTTTTACTGGAATCTCAACTTCCACCAAAAGAATTTCACTCAGAAGTGAAGAGTTCAGAATCCAGGAGTTCATTCTGAATAGCAGAACAGAATGTTGCTCACTCAGTTATTCCAGACAAATATCCACTCCTGATCATCCTGAGCTTTCTTCATTTTACGTGTGTAAAGTTAATTTAGAATCACAAGTCTTTGCAGATCTACCGAAGATCACTTGCTGGTCTACTGGTAGCTTCAAATCTGCCTTCTCGGCCAGATCCGTATGCCACCCTTGTAATACACGCTGCATTGGTTCCCAGAATGGCAGGATTCAGACCGTGTTACAACAGCAGGTCAAAAGCAATCATTATAATAATCAAGATTCAAAGAGCACCATCTTGAAATATTGCCAAATTTCAAATGCATGGCATTTTTAACCAGTCCTGTATGAGATACACATTTAGCAGAAAAACCAAACAAACTTCTGGAACATTTTGGAGCTTCCTCGTCTTATATCCTGTTCTGATATGTGTCAGCCATTCCAAACTGACTTCACTCTACATAGTTTTAATAAAATATATTAGCGGCCAAATGTGAGTGAATTAGTCACAAGTGAATGATTGGAACAGCCTTCAGCCCTCCTTCCCTATATATCACCAGACAACTCACACCAGCCTCTCCAAATTTTGCAAACTTTGTATGGGTCTATAATTCTCCTCATTGCCACTACTCAGACTGAGTAAGGATGACGGGACCCGCAAGGCACTAGAAATCTGGCCTGCATTTTCCTTCTCTTGCCAGTTGGTACAGGCACCTTATAACTGGCTGAGTGTAATAATTTGTCCTTACAGTAAAGTAGGTTCCCTCCCGCATGGATCCTAAACCAACCCCTAAGAGCTTAACGTTCATACTTACTCCTGACCCACAGGTACGTCCCGCATGACTGACCGTAGGCATTACTTGTCTGCACATAGCAATAGTACATGCCAGTGTCATTTCTTTGGGCTGGAAAGAATGAGAGTTTTGACAACCCTCTGTCACCGAGGCTTATCACTGAGATGTTCTGGTTCCCGACACCAGTGACATTAAAGGTGCTGCTGCAGTTGGGGGAACAAGACTTTTTCCAGGTGACGCTGGCCTTTGGTGGTTTGAATTTGCACTCCAGAGATGTAACAGAGCCTTCCAAAATGATCTGAGAGGCAGGGACAGGTTCCACAGACACAGGAAAGTCGGAACGGCCCTCCGGTTTGGGATGACCAGTCAGGATGGACTTATTTGTCCCCAGCTCAGCAGCCACAGTAACTTCTGCTGTTGTGACCTTTTCATCCGAGGCATCAGATTGCCCCGTTGATGAAGTTGCTTCGTTCATGCGTGTACTCTGCTGTCCATAAATGTAACCTGAGGAACAGGAAAAACCAGAGTCGTTTGGTCAACGAGAGGTACAGAAGGAACCACGTTGGTTGAGGAGCAGTAGCAAAACAGTGAACTTTTAGAACATTTCTGGCTGATAATTCCTGAGTTTTACCTCTGAAAACTATCACATTCTCTTTCTGAGACTTGGAGCCATTTCTTTCTAAAATCACTGCAAGACAAGTTCAAAATTGCTTTTCCACTATAAAGAAACTCTTGTTTTACATGTGTGCATCTCTTATTTGGTTTACTTTATCATCTTTCCTAGATATTATTTCATGTGTAAGCTGATATGAGGCATATGTTCACATTCAACTATTAATCTAACTATTAATATACACACACACACACATACATACATACATACATATCCCCATCCTGCCCTTGCAGTTTTAAACAACCCCTGAAAAAGGATGTGCAAATATTTTTCAACTAAAATGCATTTTGCTATTCCTCAGAATGCTTGATATGCTGAGGGATCAACTCTCCTTTCCATTTCATCATTCATAAGACGTGAAGGGCCTTCTCTTCCATCTTGGCAGCACTTTGAACACCAGAAATAAGTGGGATCAGAATAATATTGGGAAAAGTTGAGATACTGAAAAGTTGCAAGACTTTTCAGGGTCACTTTTTGGTGTTGCTGGGGAGTTCTAGTTTCCCTCACCATCAGCTAAGTAGTTCACCAACTTCTAGATGGACACAGATCCTGTTCCTTTGATATCTATTTTATTCCACCTTTACCCTTCCTTTGTCCTAGAAATGAGATTAACCAGGTGGCTTACAAGAAAAATGAAGCAATGTACTGTACAATTGAAACATATATTTGCTATGTTGGAAGCAAAGAGGCATGATTACTGAGAGAGAGAGAGGGGAATCCTTTGTTTCATCTCTCCGAGTCTTTCTTTAATCTACGCACTTTTGGCTTCCTTCTTACTGGCAGACATCACTTTCCCCTTTGCTCATGTTAGTTAGAAGTCAGTTAGAAGTCTGAGTTGTTCACCATTTTATATAAGAAACACCCTTTTGTTACATCATTGCATATAATGGAACTTGAGCATCCATGGATTTTGATATCAAACCTCACTGTATAGGTCAACTTCTTTTTACTATCTCCTCTCTTATCCTAAGATAGATTTCTTGAGAGAACAAATCCAAGTTTTCTCTTTTTGCCTAACAAGATCATCTAGATTAATTACTTCTGTTTCTACTACAGGCACCTATTGCACTAGCCCTTGCTGCTGAATATAGACAAAAAATATTCCCACATGCTAGCAGTCTGGAATAATACTTGGATAGCCAAACCAGAGCTCAGAAAAGTTACTCCTTGGGACGACAACTCTGAAAATCCACCACCACCATTGTGGACATGGGGATATCTGGGAGCTGCAGTCAAAAAAGTAACTTTTCTACTCCTTGAGATGCATCAGTTAACTTAGTAGAAGTTAGGTTGTCATATACTCCATCCAATTTTCAACAGTAATGCAGTTGCTAATGTTGAGAATTTCTGATCCTGTTTCTGATAGCTTGTCTTGTAGAAATTCAACAGATTAAACTTTACTTGAGTTGGAGATTAAATAGACAGACGTATTTATTTAGTTAATTAGCTAGTTATTATGCCAGGCTGGTCTTCAAGGCACAGGAATAAGTCCTGTTAGAGACAAAACTGGGGGAAAAAATGAAGAGCTCAGCACTACTTCCCTATACAAGGTGTTCCCTCCCAAATGTATACGCCCTTAGACAGCTAATAGTAGCTATGGTGATTATTTTAAGGCTGAGTAAACACATTCATACTGAAGAGTAAATGTTATAATAATGCAAACCTTCCTTCAAGTTTTTCTCGTGATTTCACAACACTTCTCAACTACGGGTGTTGGAATCCTTAATCCTGTGAAGGTTTTTTACATTTTTTGAAAGAAAAGGCTTCGCAAAAAATCTTTTCTAGAATTGTTAGCTGTTCAGGGCGTATACTTTTTTGGAAACACCTTGTCTATTAGACTATCCTTCCAATAACACGTTTTATAATTTGCTTTCCGCAGTTGCTTCCCTTGCTTCAGGTCACCGAACCACATCACCGCCAAGTGGCCCCCAAACCTCCCTCTGGGCCCCGGCGTGGTTTTGGTTCCCCTTTCCTCCCTCTATTGACAGGAAACAGAAGAGAGGTGTTCTTATTTTTAAAGGGAACTTTTCTAGACCCTTCCCCCTCTTGTGGGGGCACGGGGCTCTAAGGAACTTCACAGGCCTCTGGGGGATCGCAGTGCTAAAACGGGGTGCCAGTTCTCGGGAAGGAAATGGGGGAGGTCACGTGCCAGGGAATAGGATACGGTTCCTTGGGCATCGGCTTCAGATCTAGCGCTTGGCTCCTTTTTTATCTTTTAAAAATAATCTTTTAAATGTTTGTGTTTTTTAAATAGAATTGTCTGTTTAATTGTTTCCCACTTTTGTAAATAAGAGTTTAACACGACTTTTCGTTTACATTTTTGTAACCCACTCTGAGTCCCTTGCTGAGACAAAGGTGGGGTGTTAAATAAATAAATAAGCCACAAATTGGGCTGAAGGTTTGAAAGCAGGCCATGCCATGAAAGATCAGCTAGCTGACAAGGAAGCAAATTGGTGCTTAACTTCCCCCAGGCAGTCACTGGGTGTTTAACAAGAGGAAAAAGGAATAGAGAACCAGCATTCCTCCAACCTGTCACACCTTCTTGGTTTGGAAGAAATGTCTCCGCTCCACGAGTGACTAAGTTAGTGGCTATACACCAGGGATGGAGAATGTGTGGCCTGCCAGATGCTGCTGTATTGTATATCCCATCACCCTTCCCCATTGGTTAGGGATGATAGGTGTCCCAGTTCAGCAACATCTGGAGGACTGTATGATTTCTCATCCCTACTGTGTGCAAACCTGTTTTAGGTGCAAGTGAAGTACTTGCTTGGCTATGGTACTTGCTTGGGAGTAAGACCCATTCCACTTTGTGGGACTCACATCTGTGAAAAAGACAGACGCCGGACTGAGCTGCCCTCTTTTGAGCCCACATTTGTGAGTGCAACCCATTGCAATTGGTGGGGCTTACCTCTGGGGAACCAAGTGTAGGCAGAATTTATGCAACAGGACAAAGCAAGCTATAACAATCTCCTACTTTTCCTAAGGACTTAATAAAAACTGCCTATGTTTGTCATTAGAATAACCCTACTCTGATACTGAAGTTAAATAGGCTTCAACTAAGTTTACTGTTCATAGAATCATAGAATCATAGAAACGTAGAGTTGGAAGAGACCACACGGGCCATCCAGTCCAACCCCCTTCTGCCATTCAGGAACACTCTCAAAGCACTCCCGACAGATGGCCATCCAGCCTCTGCTTAAAAACCTCCAAGGAAGGAGACTCCACCACACTCCCAGGCAGCCTATTCCACGGCCGGACAGCCCTGACTGTCGGGAAGTTCTTCCCGAGGTTCGGGTGGAATCTCCTTTCCTGCAGCTTGAATCCATTGCTCCTTGTCCTGGTCTCTGGAGCGGCAGAAAACAAGCCCTCTCCCTCCTCTACATGGCATCCCTTCAAATATTTAAACATGGCTCTCATGTCCCTTCGTAACCTTCTCTTCTGCAGACTAAACATACCCAGCTCTCTAAGTCTATCCTCATAGGGCATGGCATGTTAAAAATGTGCACAAAAAAAAGAACCTCCCCCACATAAAACCTGAACCAAAACATATTCTAACATTTGATAATGGCCTAAATTCTGTTTTTATTTCAACTAGAGTATTGCGTTCAGTTCTGGGCACCCTGCTTTAAGAAGGATACAGACAAGATGGAGGACGTTCAGAGAAGATAAGAGGTATGGAGAGCAACATTTCTGAGAAGAGGTTGATGGAGCTGGGCTTGTTCAGCTTGGAGAAGAGAAGATTGAGGGGGGACCTGACTGAACTCTTTAAATACCTCAAGGGTATCCCAACAAGGGCCGCCTTAGAGGTTAGGACCAGGTCTAATGGTTTTAAGTTACAAGACTGTAGATCTCGATTGAAGCTTAGAAGGATCTTCTTGGCAGCAGGAGAGGTTTGGGAATGGACCCATTGCCCAGAGAGGTGGGGTGGGGTCTCCTTCTCTGGAGGTCTTGGAAGAGAGGCTGGAGAGCCACCTGCCGCTCCTGGGGATGCTTTCGCTGGAGATCCTACGCTGAGTGAGAGGCTGGTCTCAATGGCCCTTGGGCCCCTTCCAACTCTAGGATTCAAGAAGAGACCTGCTAAAATCAGTGGAACTTACATCAGCGTGGACATGCACCACACTTGGTTCAATGAGCCTAAGCTGTTTGGCAGTAATAATTAGATTTAGGTTGCCAGCCTCCAAAATCTGTGCAAAATGAGAAAATTAAACTGCATTTAAGAAAGAACACTTATCAGGGTTTCTAAGTATTATCTGTGATAACTTTTGTAAGGTTTGTTTATATGCGACACTTAGGCAGGTCCAGCTTTTGGTATGTGCGTGCAGTGATACTCAACATGGATTACTGTGGAATCTTGCAGAACCCTGATGCCTTGCTTGTACTTACCACTGTGCTCTGCATTAGCTACACAGGATAGGGACTGATGGGAGTTGCAGTCCAACAATATCTGGAGAAAGGCCAGACGATTCCCACACCTGCTTTACATCATGATCTTGGAGGGTGCCCACTTGGATTCGGGGGGTATCACTTCTGAACAAACATGCCTTGACTCACCTAGTGATTCACCACCTAGTCCAACCCCAACTCAGCATCAACTCCGCAGTTCTGGAAGCTGCTCCACTGCTCCTCACAGAGGCCCCCCAGCCTCTCCCGCCCGCCCTTCTGGCCTGTGGATGTCCAGCCTCTTCACAGCTTACGTGCCTTTTAAAAGTTATCTTGCACAAATTTAACAAGGCAAATGTTACCGCCAGCTAAAGTGCTATCATGGACTCTGGGGTGAGCAGCTCGAGACACCCCCCCTCCCAAAAAAATGATCTGTCAAAATTGGGTCACCAAGAATCCTATGTAGTCCAGCCCCTCAGAAATTATGTCAGAAGTGTACTAAATTGGAATTACTTTGCTACTGCTTTTGTGGTACTCCAATTGCCATCATCTTCATTTGGATGATGATTGTCTTATTGCAACATACTCTTTTTAATACAACATATTGTTGTTTGCATTGTTTTCTACAAACTTACTTGCAAGTACCCAAAATTAAGAACCACCAGCCTGCCAATGTTGACGCTCCCCATCTTACAAACAGTTTCAGGGGCCCTGGCCGCTACCAAAGTCCTCCCCCCCTCACCAAATAAGGACTCTGTGTTCTTGCTTTTGGTTTTGGTCCAAAGATCTATCACACCTTTTCCCCATCTGTATCCAGTAATTCCTACCTGTAAAAATACTGAGGAGAAGCAAAGAACCGAATTTACAGAAGCCTCCTTCCATTCTGTGTCTCTGGAGCCGCTCAGCAGTTTAGCCACCTCTGTCCTTAGCGTGCGTACAACTTGCGACCGTAGAGTCTGCTGGATTTTGGAGTTGTTTTTACTTGCAACCTTATGTTTTTCCTCTTTCAGGCAGACATCCGGAGATGTGCCTGGTTGCTTCTTTGCTCCACCCAGAGCTCAGCTAATGAGGTGGACCTTTTCTCTTTTTTTTAACCACACACACTGAAGCCTCAGTTTTTACTAGGCTGTTGTTTTAAAGTAAGAAGGTCCGCAGAGAGCATTAGATTTCTGCAGAATATGCAGAGAGCCCCTGGAGAGTATCTCCGTGACCTGTCACACTGAGGACTTTTGTCCAATAATTTTACCACAAAAAATTGCTCGAGACTTCTCTCCAAAACAGAATTTGTTTCCCACCAATTTCTCACCCACTGTAGCATATGTGAAATGGCAGGCTGCGGCAGGCCAGACTTTTGGCTAAACGGTAGTTTTGAAATTAGCATTAGTGTTTAGATTGGTTTCACTGGAATTGTAACTGTTCTGGATTTTACAGCTTTATTTTCGTGTGATGTGTATGTTTTGACTTGCTGTGTTATGACCTGTGGTGACATCAATACATCGACTTCCTTACCTGCAGAGCAGCGAATGGGAAAATTAATTTATGTGTATATGTGTGTATATGTATGTGTGTGTATATATACATATGCATATGCATATACATATACGTACATACATACATACATATACATACACACACTCATATATATATTTATATATATATAAGTAAGTATATTTTTATATATATATTTATTTTAAGTAGTTTCCAGAATTTCTCAGCTGGGGTTCTCGCCGCTTTGCTCGTAACTTTTCCAAACTTAGAGGAGTGGGTAAATCTTTCCATTTCTGTTTCCAAAGCTCTTCCTCCTTTGTGTCTGCCTGGCCATCCTGGGGTATTTGGAATGCCCACCCGCTGTTACCAGACACAGTCCTGAAGCCCATTTGAGCTACGCAGAAACCCAAAGTTCCTTCACCACCCCAAGAAGACCCAGGGGCCTCCCACATCAGAGAATTATTAAGTGCTGTGATTCTGCTTTCATTGCCATGCGTTGGTCTTATGGCATCCTTGGATTTGCAGTTTAGGGAAGGGTACTTGGAATTCTCAGCCAGAGAGCTCCACGGTCTCCATAAACTACAAATCCCAGGTTTCCATAGGAAGCAGCCCTCGGTCTTCTTGAAGCTGTGAAGTTGCTTTGGCTTCCATCCTGGTGGATCTAAGGCAGACCCCTGAAAGGCCCCCACTGGGCTCCTAGGCACCTACCGCCGGCAGGAGCACCGTCTGCTCTCCCCAGGCACCTGGGAGACTCTCGGGGGCACTCCAGGGCTGTTGGAACAGCCATGATTGTCGCACAGGTTAGGAATCACAGGTCCTTAGGGCTACATGGCTCGGCCCACTGACTTGCAGCAATCCCGTTGTTTAAGCAAAGGGAAACCTACCAGTATGGAAACACTTGTTCTCTCATCTTCCCAGCAAGGGTGCTGCGGTGCTCCTTCAGTTACGCATGCTCCCGCAACCAGTCTGTCTCGCTCACCCCACTTTCCCACCTGTGCCCACCTTAAATACTGTGTACATGCTTTCGGGGCATTTTCAGTGACCAAAATACATCTTCCATTACATTTTCAGACAGCTGCCTCTCTTACACATCAGGTTTCTCTAGATGTTACCCATTTCTTTTGTTCGCTGCAAAGAATTTAAGGTTGGCAGAGTGAAAATGGGAGAGGGTTCCTGTCCTGCAGCCAGGTAACCAGCCACACCTGCTGAAATTCGCTCTTTTACAGAACCGTGAAAGGCACAGAAGCCCTCTTTAGCTTTCACTTTGGCAACCCTAGGCACAACCCTGACATAACGGCCATGGATAAATTAAGCCAGCAAAATTTTGCCCGCCTTCCCTCTCACCACCACTGCACGACCATGGAAAATGTTCAACTGCAATCACAAGCAGACAGAGGAGGTTCCAGTGGGAAGTGCTTAAGACCTCTTCCTCAACAGCTTGCTCATTTCTATCTCTTTCCAATCTTCTGCTTCCAAAATGCCTAAAAATGCAGGAGCATGGAAGCGATTCCCCCCTCTCTTTAGAAGAACTTCTGAATAGTTGTTTAGAAGAACTGTAGCAGTTGTTCCTTTGCACCTTTATGTTCAAATTTGCCATCTTGATAATATGCATTTGAATCTGAAGGCCCAGGTTCCCCTTTTTCTCTCCGACCTCCACTGTCACGCATTTCCTCTCCTCTCCTGGAAGCCCACAGTACAGGTGTGCACGGTTGATAAGTCAGTCAAATTCCATGCAAATGATGAAAATGGGTTGTAGAACTCATCTTGTTAAGCAGATAAGGAACCAAGAAATAAAATACAGTGCAATTCCCCCAGAGACTAACACACTGGATAGCCAAGAAGACCTCCTGTTTTACCAAGTATTCTATAAAAAGCTGAAATTAGCAAAGAGAGACATCTCATCAATTCCAGACACATAACTCCTGGGTGGAACACATGCTTTGGACATACGACTTTCCTCCGGGTAAAGTTACCAAAGTTTGCATCTTTAGCTCCAGCAAAAAGAGAATGAAAGCATTATGAACTGGTGAGGTGTAGCTAAGGGCTGTGGAAATGGGGTCTTCACTCCCCCAAATAATAATTCTCTCCGCCCCCCCGAATTCATTTTTAATTCAGTCCCCACTGCAGAGAGAGAGAGAGATTGAAAATTGTGCACACCTATATTTCGACAGAACATTACAAGGAACCTCTCGGCAACGAGGGCAGTTCTGCGATGGAACTCATTGCCTAGAGAGGTGTTGGGGTCTTTTTCAGAAAGAGGCTGGGGATGCTCTAACTGGAGATCCCTCATTGAGCGGGAGGTTGGATTCAATAGCCTCTGGGCCCCTTTCCTCTCTAGGGTTGCTGGGCTTCTCTACTTAAAAAACAGTCTTGCACGCTCTTCCACAGTAGCCGCTCTTGCCTTCTTGTTGCCCGGCTACACTCTCCAGAACACACCTCTCAGGTTTCATCTCTGAAACACGGGGGCAAATGTAGCCGGCCCTTAAACCCATTCCCTTGATTATAAAACCTCAACAATTTTGGGTACTTGGTGATCAATTGGATTGAAAGACTCAACCTAAAAAATTTAGATCATGTAAAGTTAAGTTTGCTCCAGCAGAGGGAGCCCCTTTCTGGCCATTTCATGCGGCAGAGAACAAAGTGGAGCTGGCTGGGTGCCCAGTGGCCACTTGCCAACAGACTGGGAATGGACTGATTTTAAAAAAAAGAAAAGAAAAAGAACAGTGGGAATGTTTAGATCCCAGAAGATGGCTTCCGTATACACTTCTACATTTTTTTGGCCTAATCAGCAATGCAAATACCTGGCTGCTTTGGGGCTAAGTTCACACAGTTCTTTGCAAACTTACCTGCTGTGCTCAGCTGCCACTGTTCAAGAACAATTGCAATTCATCTCTATTATTATTATTATTATTATTATTATTATTATTATTATTAAACAGCAAACATCAATCTACAGCCCTCCAGGTGTTGGTGGAGTACAACTCTCATCAGCCCCACCCAAGCCAGCATAGCCAATGAAAGGGAATGATGGGAAATGCAGTTCATCAACATCTGGAGGGGCATACCATTTCCACTTTCCCCAGTTTGGTACAGCAAAGGTAGACAGCCTGACATAGGAGGAGGAGGAGGATATGAAGAATAACAAGGAACAGCATCATCTTAAAATCTAAAGCATTTTAGTCGGTTATACACTTTCATGTGTGGTGGTCTGAGCATTAGATTATGACTCTGGAGACCAGAGTTCGAATCCCTGCTCAGCCGTGGGAACACACTGGACGATCTTAGGCAAGTCACACTCTCTCTGCCTCAGAGGAAGGCCATAGTGGGAAACCCCCTTTGAACAAATCTTGCCGAGAAAACCCCCAGGACAGGTTCGCCTTAGGGTCGACATAAGTCGGAAACGGCTTGAAGTCTCACAATAACAGTTACAAATTGTTTAACTGTCTTTTAAATAACTTCTCTATTGATACTTTCATTGACATTTTGAACAGTCTACCTGCATTCTTTTTTAAATAGGTTGGAAGCCGCTTTAAGCTCCATTACTAAAACGGTAGTAAGCCACAGCCAACTCGTTCCTGTTCCAGGTTGATCCAGTCCTAAGTTTCACTTTAACGCGACACCGCCGTGCGCGTGAGCCCCCCCCCGGCTTACTAAAAAAAAAGCCCACCGGAGTTGTGCGCCCACACCCTCCCCTCCGCGCCGCGCCCCGGAAAGAACCACCGTCTCGCAAGAGGCGCGTCGAGCCCGCTTCCGCACGTAGACTTCCTCGGGGCTTCCGCGTCGGACGGGGAAGTGACACCGGCGGCTCCCTCGGCCGAGAGCGAGGGGTGGGACCCGGGCGGCGGCCCGCTCGTCCCGCTTCCATGCGGACCCCGGCCGGCCCCTGGGTGCCAATCACGCTCTCTCTGCGCGAGGCAAACTGTTTTGCCCAGATGGGGAACGATATATCAGACGCAGAATAAGCCATCTGCGCGCACCTACGCAAGCCGTTCAGGCTGTAGGAGCTACAAGCCCTCGTCTTCAATGCCGCCTGCCTTCGAGCGCGACTTACGGCCACCCTGAGACCACCCTACCGGGGGGTTTTGGGGGCTGAGAGCGTGGCCATTTCTGCGCCGGACTGTTATAGTGCCATGATTCCACGTTCGACCTCCTATGGAATCCAGGGGAGGGGCCCCTGAGCGGCAGGAAAGGGCAGCCCATCCGAGCCTTTGAGGCCCGTCCGTAAACGGCAAGCCCAGGATTCCACCGGAGGCTGAAAGCGGAATCACGGCACTATAACAGTCCGGCGCGGAAACATCCCACGTAACGCGCCCACGGCCACTCAGTGGGTCCGCGCGGCCAGGCGGGGAGTGGACCCCCGGCCTCCGGGCCCGTAGCCCGGCGTTCAGGCCACTCCGCCCCCCCGTCGGCTCCCGGGCCCGTCTCCCCAAGAGGCCTCCCCGCCGGGCCCGCTCGGAGCCCCCTTGCCAGGGAGGCGGGAGGGCGGCCGCGGGGAAGCTCTTCCGTCCCGGGGGGCTTTCCCGAACCAGAGGGAGACCCGCGGAAGGGGCTCTCTCCCAGCCTGCTTTGCACCGCCTTCTGCCTTCTCAACAGATTTGTCCCGTGAGGTCAACTCGCCTGCCTTTTAACGGTAACTTTTCGTACGGCTGGTTTGTTTGTTTCTGGTCCCCGTTTTTGCTCTTCGTCTGTATTGGCCACAATCTACGTCAGCTGCTCCGATTTTAGGGGATATAAGACAACAACCCGAGGATGACACCAGCAAAGACCGCGGCCCAGCGCTGCGCTCTGCGGCGCCCGGAGCGGAGGACCAGGCGAGGGCGCGCAGGTGAACCCCGGCCGCCCCGCCCTCCCCCCCGAGGGGCCAGCCGCCGGGGCCCGGCGCGGCCCTCCGGGCCCGCCTGTATTGCAGCTCCCATCGCTCCTGCGGAGGGAGCATCGGCCCCGAGCTCGCGAGGTCAGTGGAGAAGGGGGGCTCCCTCTCGTTCAGACGGCAATGAACGGGGCCGGCGTCTGGGACCCCCCGGCTCCCCCCCACGCTGGGTCGGGCGGGGGTCTCCCGCGGCGCCGCCTCCGCCGCCGCCTCCAGCCGTGCCTTCGGTCCCCCGGCCGGCGTCCCGGAGCGTTTACGCGGAGGGCGGGCGCAGCGGCCGGAGCTCCCGCGCCCAACGCGGAAGAGAGGGCAGGCGGAGAGGGAGGCATCCGGCACAGGCGAGCGGCTTCCTGCCCGCCCCCCGCTCCGGTCCCGGCCCTCCCCGCCAGTCCGCCCGCCCGGCCCCGGACCCCGAGAGCGGACGGCGGGAGCCCGCGCGCCCCCCGGCCAGGTGAGCCGCGCGCCTTCTCTCCGCTGCGCCCCGGCGGGCGGGGGCGGGGGGCGGCCGAGCGCGCCTTTCCCGCCGGGCAGGGGCCGCGGGGGGAGCGGGGAGGGGAGGGGAGGGGGAGGGGGCGCCTTTGTTCCTCCTCCTCCCCCGGCCGGGCGCGCGGCGCTTCCCCCCGAAGGAGACGAGGCGGAGGAGGACGGAGCCCAGGCGCTGCCGAGGGGCTTCCAGCCGGGAGTGGCTCCCCTTCGCGGGTCGCGGGTCCCGGCCCCCGGCCCCCGGCGCGTCTCCTGGGCAGCGAGCGCCCCCGAGACCCCAGCCCCCTCCGCCCCGGGCCGCCGCGCCAGCCGCGGGGAAGGGAAGGGCCGGGCCGGGCCGGGCCGGGCCGCTGCGCGCGAGGCCGGAGCTGGGGGCTCGCCGGGCGAGCGGGGCGCCGACTCGCGAGGCAGGGTCCCGGGCGCCGGAGGGCTCCCTCGCCGGTGAGTGGCCGCCGGCCCGAAGGCGGGAACGCGGGGGGGGCACGGGAGGGGGGTCTCGGCCTCGTTGTTCGTCGCCCGCCCGGCGCCCCCGCCGCTGCGCCTCGGCCCCGGGCGGCGGGGATGAAGGGGGGCGTCGGGGGGCCGTCCGGGCCCGTGCCGAGCCCTTTCCCGCCCCGGTGAGCCAGCGGGCCCCGCGGGTCGAGGAAGGAGGCCGCGGCGCCTTTTCTTTCCTTTTTTAAGCGAAGCTCTGGAGGAAAACAGAACTCTGCACGTGCCCCGTGTTCTCTGCCGTGCCTGGAGTTGACAGCAGGGCGGGCTCCGTATCGGGTGGTAGAAAGTTCAGGCTTGTTCTGGGGAAGGGAGGAGAGACGCAAAGGCCTTTGAAACTGCTTAACTTCCAGCGTTTTCTTTGTAATTGTGACTTTTTTAAAAAAAAATAAGATTAGATGAATAGTCGAGAGTTGGAGGAGAGGAGTTAATAACTTTTCTGGTGAAACACTAAAAGGGAGTTCTAGGTTTTCAAAGAGAGAAAGCCAGAGCTTGGAGAAGTTACTCTTTTTGGATGACAGTTCCCCAAAAGATTAGGGGTCGCGGAGAGCATCGGTCTCTGCTCCAAAACGAGGGAAGGAGGAGGTTGTTTGGAAGGTGCCGGCGTGACGCCACAGGGAGAGATCTCTACGTTAGACGAAGAAAGAGGGCCGGACCAGGCCTCCGGATGTTTGGTGGACTGCAGCTTCCGGCATCCTTGACCACCAGCTGAGCTGGCTGGGGCTGATAGGCTTAATAGTCAGACAGCATCTGGAGGGTCGCAGGGCCACCGTGCCCAAGGGTGAAAACCGCCGTGCATGGTTCTTGTTGCTGCTGTTATTCAGATATTTATGTCCTGTCCTATATCATGGGCAGTTTATGACTAAAATGAGTTTTAAAAAGTTTGGATGGTCTTTCTCTTGTTTTCTCTGCGTATGCAATGGAAGAGCATGTCCTCTAGCTGTGCTGCTTTGGAAGGGTTGGTCCTGGTTAACCCTCTGTCGTCCCAGTTTTTCAGCTGCTTTTAAAACGTCCCAGTTTCTGTTTCTTCCTCCTGCTTCCCCCTTTGGTTCTCAGCTTACTTCAGTTGCTGCAAACTGAGTTCAAAGTGAAAAAAAGTAAGGCAAAAGCAAACTGGGACAGCCTCTCTCCTAGTCGGTGTGTGTTCTTCCTCATTAATAACTTTTGCCATCTTGCTCACACGCTGATGTTGCTTGGTCACATCTGCCCCAGTTTTTATCTGGGGAAAGTGTTGGAGGGTGTGGAAAAGAGTTTGTCATGGTACATATTATGCTGGAAGGAAGAATTTGTTTATCATAGTCATAAGGAAGAATAAGGTACTTTTTTTCAAAGTGTGCTTTGATGTGTGTGTGTGTGTGTTGTGTATGAAATGGAGGTGGTGTTGCATTATGCATGGTGCACATCACATACATTGTGATGTATAATGCATCCCATGAATGGTGCTGGAAGGAAGAACGGGCTACTTTTTCAATGCATGAAAGATGTTTGTGTGTGCACGCACAGCAGCCAACCTCTCCAGCTCTCAGTACCCTCCCAGCAATACACAGTTCTGGGTTTGGACTCCAAACTGCACCTCGCAGCTTGCAAACACTGGGATCTCTTCCTGGCATCCACCAGTTTGTGCAGCAGGCATAGAGTCTCCCCCAGCCTGATGTGCTGGACTGCAAGTCCCATATTTCCCAGCCAAAGGATGGCAAATGCAACTCCCCTGGCACGTGGTACATGCAAGAAGGCCCCAGTAATTGCTTTCTGCCCATTTGGAAGGCTGCAAATTCCCCACCCCGTTCCGTCCTCTTCACAAGACCGACATTCAGAACAGCATAACTGCAACTGCGGTAATGAAATTGTGACAATATTATTCCTGTTAATGATAGTAATCTTATAGTTTACGCTCTACTAATTGTCCTAGCCTTTGGGGTGCCACAGGGCTTTTGGGGGGTGGCGAGAGGGGGCTCTGGCTGCTACCCTGTTGAGGATACAGCGTTTGGGCATCCAAAGAGTCCAGGCCGGCCGGCTCTGTATCTGGTCCGATCGGAGAGTTGGGTGCCCTCTCCCCCTTCCCATCCCTCCAGCTGCCCTGGGCTGAAGAGCTTTTGCATGCCACACATATTTTACTGGCCAGGGAGGCATCTCGAGCCTCTGAGGTCAGCTCCAGAATGTGGTTTCTTTGGAAGGGCTGTGTGCGCGCGTGTGCACAGCATTGGAGAGAAGGGGCCGACTCCCCAGCCGGTCTCCTTCTGCCCCCCTTCTCCCCCTCCCCGCCGCCGTGAACGGACCCGGCCCCTGGCTTTGAAAGCTCCGTGGCGTCCGGTGCTGTTTGATTGTGAGCACTCGATGAGAGAGAGAGAGAGAGAGAGAGAGAGAGAGAGAGACAGGGAGTTTTGCCCCCTGGAAATTCCACCTGTGGTCAGTTCTCTTTGGAACAATTTGGGGCATGCCTGAAGGTGGGAGGGCAAGAGGACAAAGAATCTTTATAGATATCTTTATAGGTAAAAGAATCCCCTATTGTCGATGTTGTTGCTGTTACTATATTGAAATCCCTCTTTCCCCACAAAATTTGTACTCAGAGCGGCTCACAGTTTAAAAGAATAATATAATTAAAAACATACGAAAATATGAATACTACGATAAATGATCTAAAAGCAATTACATCTCAGTCTTAAAATGACTGCACCTCAGTCAAAGAATAAAATGCAATTAAAAATTTTGAAAATGCTTTAAAACATTAATTAAAACAATACACTTAAAAGTGTATTATTTTAATCATTAGAATATTTGGTCCCTTCCTTCCAGCCCTTGTGATTTGTTAGGAAAAAAGTTTCTGGTGGAAACGACTGTTTAGCGTACCTTAAAGACCGGCCTATAAGCTTTCACAGAAGCACAGCTGGCATCTTCAAATGGCCACAAAAACTTCATGCCACTGGTGGGCAGCAGATGTTGGAGGACTACACCTCCCAGCATTCCTGATCATTGCCTGTGTAGGCTAGGGGATGATGGGAGTTGCTGGAGGGGCACAGCTTTTGCCCATCTCTCATTTGCATTTTTGAAGCGTCCATCTATTGCCTTTCAGCCCACACACGTCCCTCCGTCAACGATAATGTTGTGATGATGGCTGTTAAGTGCCTTTGAGTCAACTCTGACTTAATGAAATTTGTTTCTGTCCTCCATTGGCTCGGTGAATGGCCATGAAGGCATTTGGGTAAACTAAAAGCATCCGAGCACTTTAAAAGTATCCTTAAAATCAGAAGCTTTATTTGTTCTAGTTCTGTTACTTCAAGTTGACTCCAACATTTATGACATCTTTGGCCAGATTTATTTCAAGGAGGTTTGCCAAAATTGCTTTCCTCTGAGGCTAAGAGAGTGTGACTTGGCCAAGGTCACCCAGAGGGTCTCCGTGGCCAAGCAAGGATTCACACCCCGGTCTCTCAGGGCCTTAGTCCACCGCTCAGATAACTACACCATGCTGGCTCCCCGAGGAATGATATGCAGCAGATAATTTTTCTAAAAATATTAATGCTGATTTCATGCCAAATAAGCCATGTTCATCTTTAAGGTATCACCAGACTCTTGGATTTTTTGGTGGCCACAGACAAGCCTAGGAACCTTCTCTTGAAGCGGAAGTCACTCTTATGTAATACCAGACTTTAGGCAATGCTTGTGTGCGTGAGCATGTATGCACATGTATGTTCATGCATGCGTGCAAAGAGAAAAGGGTTGCACGTGGAAGAGTTGGGAAGGGCCTGCTGCGTGCAGACACAATTCTTTCCACCCAGCTTAACATCTCAAACCTGGAGGCAGATTTTCAATTCATCACAACACTAGTACGTTGTTCATTTTTCCCCCCGTCCAGGGATGAACAAAAATCCTTCAGTTATATTTTGGGAAAATCAAGAGTTTCCCTTTAGGGCACCTCTGGAGTAGAGGGCTCAGTCTGCTCCCAGCCATTCAGGGTCAAACCCACTCCTATTTCATAATCCCGTCTTTTGTTTATTTCTGATCACACAAGTGACAAAATTTGGAAGGCGAGTTTTCCTGTCCGCCCCCCTCTGCTAAACAAACTACTTTCCCCGTGTGTGGCGCTTTACAGAGCAGCAGATGGAAAGGATGGACTAGTCCTCTGCCCCAAGAAGATTACAGTTTGACACCTTAGAAGGGAAATGAGGAAGGGGAACATGTTTGCTGAAGGCAAGTCATGAGGTGTGTGGTTTTGGCAGGAAACTGCTTTGCCCTGTTGATTCTCAGCCCTCTTTGAGTCCCTGCTGCTGTGGCCCCAAATCCCCCCTCTTCAGGGAGCAGCAAATGCAAACGTGGTAGCTGGAGAAACTGGAGACTGAGATGGGTGCCTTTTCACGTGGCTTCCCCATGCTCAGGAGACCACAGGAAGTGAGCCCGGCACTGTTTCTCTCGTTGTTTATTGTACCTTTTGCTGGGTATTTTTTACTCTGCTCCTAAAAAAGGAAAGATGGAAACAAACCAGACAAGAAAGAACAATAAAATCATGACTGTCTTAAAAGAACAAGTATGCAAACAGGCATACTAGTATGCATAGCAGGCAAAACAATCCCTCCCCCTGCCCTTAATAAGTTGGTGCATAACCCCCTGCCCCGAAACTGTCACAGTTTGGCAGGGACGGTTCTGGTTACTTCTCTGCAGCCCCACTTTTTCAGCTGCCTTTTAAAGTGTCCTTTTGTCCTCAGTCTGCTTTGGTTGCTGCAAACTGAGATCCAAGTGCAAAGGCGGTTGGCCCTCAACTGACCCGGGGGGGTCAATTAAGTGCAGCACGGTAATAATCTTGCCCTTCCCGTTTGCAAAAAGCAAACTGCTGCATTCTCTCCTAGCTTGCCTGTTTTGACTCATTAGTGTCTTTTGCCATCCTGGACAAGCTCTGATGTTGTTTGGTCACACAGGTTCCCATCTGTGAGATCTTGGAGTGGCGATATGGGGTAGCAACGCCAACAAAACCACAGTAACCTGCGTCCAAGGCTCTTGCAAAAGCCGGGCCTTTTAGTTGTTGCCTTTAAAAGTATTCTGGGTTGGAGCTAAATGGTGCTTTAATAGGCCCACAACCAGGAAGGCCCTGCGCCTTCGCTTATTCCGCCAGCAGGAGAAACGGTGCAGAACTTCTAGTGCAAGACAAGATGCCTGCGGAGGAATATTAAGCGATCCTTAGCTTTGTGAGAACATTAGATGATAACATAAGAAGAAGTGTGCAGCAGCTGTGAAACTTAAGGATACGAGCGCCCTAGCAGCCCCTTGTTTGTGCGTCCCGGAGGCTGGTGTTTGTAGGAAGGCCGCCTCTTAACCTGGTTGCCATTACGGCTAGTAGAAGAGGCAAATACTAGCCAGCACCCAATGGAATCTCCAGGGAAAAAGGAGATGTGTCTCCAAGCGCCCAGTGGATGGCTGTTTTTACTTTTTATTTTGGAAGAAGTCCAGCATGTTTTGGCCTATTTCAATGACCTTCCTCAGTAGTTGCATAAAAGCAAATTCAAATGTAAATCTAAAATTTAAAAAAATGAAAGAACAACACATAATTACATAATAATACCTACCTGGAACGTCATAATACATTTTCATTTTTGTATACTGCTTAAGGTCTATCCATACTAACATGAAATCTAAGTGCATAAATTTCCAGAGCTGAAACTCTCATATAAAAAAAGAATTATGTACCTAGATTGAAACATGTTGGGCATTTTCCAAATGAAAAAAGAAAAGAAAACAGCCATATGCCGAGCACTTGGAGAAGTATCTCCCCTTTTTTCCTGGAGATTCGATTATGGCCGGTTGCCAGAACAGGTATTTGGGGGCAGAGCACGGGAAAGTTACTGGTTTTGGCTGGTCCTGTAGCTGTAGCCATTCTGACTGATGGGTAAGGACACTTGCAGTGCATTTCCCCCTCCAGTTTTTGGTTTGGTTATCTCCCCATTCTAACTGGAGTTCCCCCCTCCCCTTCCCTCTTCTGTGCGGTATTATATTATAATTATATATATAATTATGATCCTGAACACTTGAGGCCGCGATTGACCTGATTGCAAGGCTGTGCTGGCGAGAGGAATCGAGGAGCCACGTTCCAAAAAGCGTGTGTCTGTTTTTCCCAGACTCAGGTTCTGGGGTCCTCCTGACTGCACTGCCTGCCCCTCCGCTATCCTCTTTCAGGAAAAATGGATTAATCTTTTTAAAAAAACAAACAAGGGAGAAGGGCCAGTGGGGAGAGGAGCAGAGAGCTACAGAGAAGAGTGGAAGGGAACTCGAGAGGGTGGAGGGTCCCGGGAGGGAACGGTGTGGGTGTGGGTGTGGGCCACCACCGCCTGTGTCACTAGCGTGTGAAAGTGTTTGCAGCCTCTTCAGGCTCGTGCTCCGTCTCTGAGCACTTTGGCCACCCTGGGAGGAGAAAATGTATGCCTGCTTCTGTGTGTTTGTTTCTGTGTTTGAGAGAGAGAGACCTACCGCAGGAGCAGCACCCTAAAGGCGCCAGATCCTCTCTGGTCTTGGAGGCTAAGCAGGGTTCGCGGCCGTGCCGGCTGCGGCTTCTGGGAATTGGAGTCTGAAAAACTGGAAGAGTAAAGCCTGGGAACCAGCGACACAGATCTGTTCCGCACCACACAGTTATAAAACTTTGACCCGGCTTTAACTCAGTTGTCTCCAGCATCCTGTGGAAACCTGGGATTTGTAGTATTATGATGGAGTTAACATTTTATGCCAAGGAGGTTTTAGTGCCTCAAGAAACTGGAAATCCCGGGATTCTGTAGGGTACAGCCGTGGAAGTAGTAGTTGTTCTTAACTTTATTTGTATACCAGTCTCCTCCCCCAAAAAAGCTACGACTCAAGGCATGAGCGTAATATACCCATTATTGGATATTAAAGTTAGTATTGTGCATTCCATCGTATTTCCCATTTCTATGTATGGTTGTGAAATCTGGGCAGCGAAGAAGGCTAAGAGGAAGAGAATCAACTCCTTTGAAATGTGGTGCTGGAGAGAGTCCTACTGAAAAAGACAAGTAAATGGGTCCTGGAGCAAATAAAACCTGGACTCTCCCTAAAAGGCAGGATGGCTAAACCGGGGCTGTTGTGCTTTGGCCGTATCATGAAAAGACATGAATCTCTAGAAGAGAGAGTAGAAGACAATTAGAAAAGAGGAAGACTGCATTGCAGATGGATAGATTCAGGCCTTTTCCGCACTAGGCTGTTATAGCGCGATGATTCCACTTTCAACCTCCTCTGGAATCCTGGGGTTTGCAGTTTCGGGAGGGGCCGGCCGGCCCCTCCCGAAACTGCAAACCCCAGGATTCCAGAGGAGGTTGAAAGTGGAATCATCAAGCTATAACAGCCTAGTGCGGAAAAGGCCTCAGTCAAGGAAGCCATAGCTCTGAGTCTGCAAAGCATGATCTTTGGACATGAGAAGGCACGACTCGAAAGACAATGATGCTTGGAAAAAAAGAGGGCCCCGTTGCAGGCAAATTGACCCAGTCGAGGAAGCCTGCAAGACCTGAGTGGGGCGGTGGAGGAGAGGGCGACCTGGAGGTTGCCCGTCCAGAGCGTTGCTGCACGTTGACGCTGACTTGGCAGCAGTTAGCAACAACACGACAGTAAGATACCTAAAAGCGTGCAAATGGGTCGACGTTAAAATAGAATTAAATAATTAAAATATTGCAATTAAAATGATACAGCGCCCTCTTAAAAGCCCTTTCTTTGTGAAAACTCTTCGGTTCTAAAAGGCGACGGGATTAAAATGTTTTTAATCTTTTTTTTAACTTTGCGGCCCTGCCTTGGGTCCCACTTTGGGAGAAAAGGTGGCATGTCAATTCGACAAACGCTACGACTACTACTAATAATATCTTTCCCTGCTGATGGAATGACAAGAAGGAGGGAGCCGTGCCGGACTCCTTGGGAAAGGAGTTGCAGGGCCCGGGGCCTCGACCGAGAAGGCTTGCCCTTGAATTTCCACCAGCGGTAAAAGGGTAAAAAGAAATCTTCAGTTGATCTATCTTTTAAAATGAAGTTTGCCTCAAGGCCACCTCTTTGATTTTAAAAGATAGATCAACTGAAGATTTCTTCTTACCATTTTTGGATTTTTTTTTTCTTTTGAGCAATAAGGAATCTAAGGAATATAGTAATCCATGGCTATGGTTATTAGCAATTCTGGTAAGTCGAGTGTTTTTAGATCTGTGATGGTAGAAAGAGACGTGGGATGTAGTTGATTTTTCCATTTTTATTGCAGTTGGTTTGGTGGGATTCAGGGTTCCTTTGAATGTTAGTTAGTATCATTTGGATGTGTTTAAGGTAAGAGTTGAGTCTCTGAGTAACAGACTGTGTTACTATGTTTTACTTTTAGTTTGGTTGTGTTTAGTTTTAGTCCTGCTTATACAAGTGTCCTGTTTGTTGGTGTGTGGTTCCCTCCTTTGCTTCTCTTCTCCCTGCTCCCCACAGTTACAGATCGGCTTGTTTGTATCTTCTGTTAAAACTAATAAACTTCGAATCTTGAAAAGAAAGAAAGAAGTTACTACACTTGGCCACATGGACGAGGGTTTGGTGTCCAGCCCATCCAAGGGGCACCGGTTTGGACAAGGAGGCACTTGCTGAAATTTGGCCCTGATCCACCAAAGTTCTCCCACATTTTTGGTCTCCTGGAGAAGTCCTAAAGGTGACGCAACCTCTCGAGATAGCACATGCCTCCCCCCCGGTCCGGCATGTGTATATATCTGTTTGTGTGTCTCTGTCGGATGGTTGCGTTTGCATCACTTCCGGCTCCAGGAAGCCGGCTCGCTCTGTGTATATTCTGGGCTGCTCCTTTTGTTTGAGAGCTCGGCTGCCGGAGAAGCTGACCCTTGTGGGCAGGAAGACGGGGAAGCCCCAAGGAACACAGGTGTCCGCTGAGGGGGTTTGGACACACACGGCCCATTCCCTGTCCTCCGGGTAGGAAGCCAGCGCGAGAGAATGGGGAGGGCAGATCTGGTGGTATTGCCGCCTCAGTTTTGGCCTTCCTTCAGCAGGCAGCAAATCCAAAAGGGGTTACAAGAGAAAATACTAGTTTGGGAGACCCGGGACGTGTTGTTGGTGGTTGGTGCCTTCAGCTCATTTCTGATTTGTGGCAACGGCAAGATCCGTCGTGAGGTTTTCTGGACAAGATTTGTTCAGAGGGATTTTGCCTTTATCTTCTGAGGCTGAGAAAGTGTGACTCAGCCAAGGCCACCCATTGAGTTTCCGTGGCTGGCTGGGGATTCGAACCCTGGTCTCCAGAGCGATAGCCCAAAGCTCAGACTACACACTAGACAAACACCAGAAGTGAAATGAAGCAAAATGCAATTTAATTTTAATCGGGTTGTGGGTGTACCCCGTATTCCCAGAGCCAGGCATGCGGGGCCAGATTATCGGTTGGCGCCATTCATCCAGCGCACTGGCAGGTGGGAGGTTGGAGGGGAAGCCGTGCGCGAGCTTCCTTTCCTTTCTTTCACACGGCCACTTCCTGGCTCTCCAGATGTTTCTTTTTCCATCAACATTTTGCTTATAAATCCAGTGGAAAAGTTCAAGTATCTTGAGTGGTGGAGTTTAAAAATGCTGAAGATGAGGCCGACCGCATGTCCCTGGAACTCAAGGGCTGCGTGCGGGTTCAAATACAAAGATTGTGCCTTGTTGTCCGTTGTGCTCGTTAATTTCCGTACTATTTATAGAATGTAATTGCACCCAAATGGGAGAAGGGGACGCTTGGTTTAGGGGCCTCGTTTCCCATGTTCCCCCAAGCTGCCTCTCTCTGGCCTCGTACCCACAGAGGGGTCTTTGTTCACTGAGTCCATTTCACGAATCACGTCAGATGTTCTTGGACCGCAACTCCCACGAGTGCTCACCATTGGCTTTGCTGAAAGGCTTGCCGTGACCTCCCTCTGAGGCTGAGAGAGTGTGACTTGCCCAGGGCCACCCTTTGGGTTTCCAGGGCTGAGTGAGGATTTGAACCCTGCTCTCTGGGAGTCCTGTTCTAACGCTCGGATCGCTACCCCAGGTTGAAATCATATTTTCCGCCTTGTTTTTTCTGAAGCTTTTTGCCCTTGACACAAGATGGCCGTATCTGCTCTGGATTTGCTCCATGGCTGGCCCAGCCCTTGTTGTTGACATTGTTGTTATTATCATGCACACATGGAAACGACTTCTTCTTCTTCTTCTTCTTCTTCTTCTTTGCTGTTGGTGTTGTTGTTGCCACCTTCTGTGCACAACAACTGCGCGGGGAGTGGATGAGGCTGCTGCCTAGTGGTTTGTCCCGGCCCACATTGCATGCTCTGGCGCTGAGCAAGTGATGTGGCTTCCCCCACATCTACACCCGCTGCTATCTGGATGTTCCACCGCAGGGCTGATTTCCGTGTACTCGTTCTTTTCTGCTAAGCCACCCTTGTGGTTTCTCTTCTAAAGAGGTGCTTGTGTATGAATTTTCAACTTTCCCTGCTAAAACAGCACTCAGCCCACCGTCCTCTTAAAAGTATGCAAACCGGTGAGATGTGCATTTGGAAACTGTGTTGCATTCCATATTCCAGCCCTCTCCAGGCTCCAAATATGTTGGACTACAACTCCCATTGTCCCCAAGAGTATCCTCCTCCTCCTCACAACCCCACCATGAAGTTTCGGGGACTTCTTTACATTGCTACACTGCAGGCAGGAACGATTTTTAACGCCTTGGTTTATATTCCAACCTTCTTTACGCGCCGCTGTGGAGATCAGTTATGAAAAAAGAGAGCAAGTTCTGTTAAATTTCTTGCTGGCACAGGAGTTTAACAGGCTGTAGGAGACAGAAGTGCCCAGACGTTCCCAGTTAAAGAAAAAAGCCCCAGTGACCGAGTCAGTTAGTCTCTCTTTTCCTCTTTGTGTTGCTTGTCTTGTTTTGTGCTCTGTGTGTGTGTGTGTGCGCGTGTCGGGGAAGAGAGTGCAATCCACCTCTGAACATGGGTGTTGCAACCGGGTGTCGCTCTTGCATTTTGACCCGCTTTTCTCCGTCCCTTCCCCCAGAGCCGGCTCCTCCCTGCCACGGTGCCAGCCGGCTGGACGGGTGCCCTTGGGTGAGTCAGGCCGCCGTCCTCGTCTTCGGTGGGGCGTGGAGTTTCCCTCCCTCCCGCTGGCAGCTGCTTCTCTGAGGCCTCTTTGTAGGTGACAGAGGTGGTATTCATGCCCCGGCCAGCCGGCCGTACCTCCACCTAGCCCAGGAATTTCTGAGTAACGGGCTGGCGGGGGAGCAGGGAGGGACCGGAGGGTGGCCGGGGGGGGCTTGAATACCTCTCTGTATGCAAAACCTCCCCTCCCTTTGGACTTACTGTGCGCACACACGCGCACACACACACACACACACACACACACACACACCCCTGCCTCCTATATTTTCCCCCTCAGGGTGTTGCAAGGCGTTTATCTGCCCAAAAAACCAAATCCTTGCAAAGTTGGGGTGGCGGAAATAGATGCCGTGAAAGTGGCGGGGGGCAGGATCCGTACTTCACTGTGCCACAAAAGCACAGACCTCCACAGGAGGTGCTTAAGAAGACACACCCCACACATACTTACCAGCTGGGGCTGGGGGGCGAAGTCCAGTTTGGGGCCGACGGCCGTGGTTTTGAGGTTTCGGGTGGCTGGAGCGAGGCGGTTTCAAAAAGCCGGCCGGCCGTGTCGCTGCTGGTCGTGCTGCACCAGCTGAGGAAATGGGACCAAAAGATGGAAGGAGGAATCGGACAGAACCGACCTGAAGTCTAGAAGGAAATCCACACATTTATTCAGCAGAGAAGCAACTTTCAGGAGTGATTTCATTGTGTGTTTGTGCATGTTGGGGTTTTGGACAAGGCGGAGGCCCTTGGGGCCTCGTCTGACTCTGGTCAACAACGGAACGTGTGCAAAAATGTCTTTCCTATATTCCAGGGGTCTCAACCAGGGGTCAGCTTTGAAGTACAGATCTTCATTGTGATGGCCTGTGTCCAGAAATGAAGATGGCTGTGTTAATTTATCTTACTTGTCTATCGCTAGCCACCTTTTCTAGCTGTTTCCGTCAAGAACTGGTCTTTTGTAAAGCTAACAGCTCTTGCCTATTTGAAATTAAGCCAGAGATAGTATCTTTTAAAAAAAAAAGTTGCAAAAACACCTTCAGACAGAACAAAACTCATATAAAAATGTGACGTAAGATAAAAAATAAATAAATGCCATTCTTGGAGGAAATGTTGAAGAACAGTGAATGAAATCACTGGATGATCATTTCTGTGCTAGTTTGAAAGCCTTGTCCCAAATTCATCTGTGAGAAACTGGAGGTTGTTTTCTAGGATCCTCATTTTCATTCATATGAGAAATGAAAATAAACTAGCTCTCCTTAAAATGGGCCATGTCTGTTTCGTTTATTAAGTTTCTAACTGTTACAACAGGGGTAGTTCATAATAATGCAGTGTTGCTGGGAAAATTCAGTTTCCCCTTCAGGTGCTGTGAGAATTGCAACCAAACTCTGAAAGGAAACAGGGGAGTCTGGGATATGTGTGGCAGATGGACATTGTAGTCCCTGCTCATCAAAAAGCCTTCGGGTTTTGGCCCTGTGAGTCCTGGCTCTGTTACAACACTGCTCCCAACTTCAATTTTGGAAGGGTGCAGAGAATCAGTGGCCATTTGGGAGGGAGAGAAGACTCCCCTGCTCCACAGAAGAGGGAACGCATCCGTTCTCTTCAATTAGCAGACTGGAAAATGTTGCTTTTAGCGGGGAGACTACAGCCCCCCAAATCCTGGTCAGTGGGAGCTCTTGTCTTCCAAAAGCAACTTTTCCAAGCTTTGGTTTGCCTGTCCTTTGATTCCAGTGGGTTAATTCTTTTTTTTTTCTTTTTTCTTAATGCCATACTGAAGGTATAAGACCAATCCTGGACACTTGGAGTTCTTGACTGAGTTTCGGGGGGACGTGTCCCCCACCCCAAAACCAGGGAAAGATGGAAGTGGAGGAAGGATACAATGGGGTGAGTATTTGGGGAAGGGAGTAACGGGATGTGAGGTAGGGTCAGTTGGGGGAAACATTTTCTGAAACCCAGAGGCCCAGAAATTCTTTCCCGTGGTGTGGGATGATGGAAGCTGCAGTCCGGCCGTGACCGAAGGGGTCAGTTTTGGATTCCTGCAGTGGCTGGGGGCTGGACTCTCTTATGACTGGTTGTATCTAAGGCTCCGTTCTAAGCTGTGATGCGAACTGCATCGGGGCCCATCTCGGGAGATACGGGGGACAGAAATAAAATGAAATTAAGCTTATGGCTAGCTTGGGGCAGGGACGGGTAAGGCAGGACACCCTGAGGCTGCCGTGGAGGAAATGACCGTGGCGCTCTTTCTGTGTCCTGGACAGAACCCGGCACTGGCCGCCCGGGGCGGGTCCGCCACGGCGATCATTGGCGCAGAAGACGAGGATTTCGAGAACGACATTGAGCCTGTGAGTGCCTGGTGGCAGCGAGGGTGGGGAAGCGTCCGCACTCCACAGTTACAGCACACTGATCCCACTTTAATTGCTGGGAAGACCTGTGATATGTAGTTTAAGAAGGGCTGCTTGGAATTCTCTAAGGCACACGCCATCCCACCCCAAATTACAGTATTAAATCTCTCTGGAAGAAAATTCTAAGTACCTCACAAACTATAGATCCTGGAGCTCCACAGAAGGATGCTGTGGCAACTGAAGTGGTATCAAACTACCTTAGCTGTGTGCTGTGGACACACCCATGGAGAACAGTGAAATAGGGGACTGGGGATGTGGTTTGGACCCACCTCGCAACATTATACCCGTTTGATCCTCCTTTGAGTGCCGTGGGTCCATCCTGTGGACTTCCGGGATTTGTAGTTTGGTGAGGGACACTCAAATTCTGTTCTGGAGAGCTCTAGTTCATTTGTGGAACTACAGTGCCTACGAGTGCCATGTCTACGGAAGTGAACTGATGTCGTCTTCAGTCCCTCTCTTCTCAGGATACCTTGGGAATTGTAGTTCAGGGGAGCGGACTAGAGCTCTCAGCCGGAGAATTCCAACTCCCTTTCCGAAGTACAGCTCCCCGGATTTCACGGAATGCGGGCAGAGTAGTTAAAGTGGGATTGAGCTGCTCTAGCTGCAGAGCGTGGACACACCGCAGAGGAGGACACAGACTGGGGGTGGCTCCCGAGGGGGCTGGAGAAGGGAGGCGAAGGGAAGAAGATTCCCGATTCCCGGGCTTCCTTTTCCTCCCGCAGTTCCAGAACCCGGATGTTCAGAGCGGCCTGTTCCAGAACCTGAAGACGCTGAAGTGTCACCCGGCCTACCTGATGGTTTTCGTCCAGCACGTGGTTTTGCAGTTTGACTCCAGCCCCGTGGTGAGTCTTCCCTCTGTGTGTGTGTGTGTGTGTGTGTCGTTGTGCATCCTCCCCTCATCAGCCGGGAAGCACACAGACAACTCTCTCCCTGCATAAGGCTTAAATTTTAAATTTGTATTAAGCAGAACAAAATGCAAATGACATGCCAAAAAGCCATTGTCTGTCTGGGGTCTCTCTTAACGGCTCCCTGCCCCTCCCTGCAGCTCTGTTACCTTCATGCGGACCTCATCCTGAACCGCCTCGGACCGAAGGAGGCAAAGAAGCAGTTTGTCGAATTCTGCCACACGTTTCTGGACAAAGCGGGGGTGAGTGAACGCTTCCCAAGCGCCCTTTTTGTCCGGCTCTGAATCTTTCGGTCTTTGCTGCTTCGACTCAGTGCTGCGGGTGTTCATTTTTTAAGCCTGCGTCTGGCTCGCTTCCAAGTACTCACCAGGGCTGACCCTGCTGAGCTTCCAAGATCAGACGGGATCTGGTGCCTTTAGGGTATTTACTAGCACAGAGTTTTTTTGGGGGGGGGTGTTATTAGAGGGGATCATGCTTTTTTAAAATAGGAAGCCTACCTGCCCAGGGACTGAGGCCTGCAGAAGGGCGCTTCCTCTTTGTCTCGCTGGCTGTGGAAAGGCACCGTCTGAGAACGTGGGAGCGGGGTCTTTTTAGCTGCGGCACCCCAGCTGTGGATTACGGGCTGAGTTGGTTGCAGAGCTAACTTCATTTGAGCGTCAAGCAGAAACACGTGTTTTTGCTGGAGCCTTTCGGAGCCAGTTCATTTAATCCAAATCTGCAGAGACATTGTTGGTTTCAAATGGTCTTGGGCTATTTTGGCTGGTTTTAAACAACTTGTTCAGAACGGTTTTCGCCTACTTCGGTGATTATTCTTACTGCTCTTACCGTTTCAAATTGTTATTCAAATGTTATTTTATTCAATATGTCTCTATCCTCAAATGTAGGGCAAGATATAAATATTTTTATAGGGGAAATAAAATAAAATGTGATCCCCCCCCCCAGCCTTTCTTTAGCTTGAAGACGTTTCCTTCTTTAATACTATGTCCTTCAGCTGCTGTTTCAGTTCCCCTTCCGACGTCCAGGCTGCGCGGCATTGGTTTGCACTGACCTATACGTGATTTCCGTGTCTTTTCCAGGGTTCCGCAAGATGTTGCCGTGGCAGTTAAAGTGGAATCATAGCACAATAGCCTTGTAGTATGATAAAGGAAAAAGTGTTTTGGCTTTTTATTTTTCTAACTGGACTTCTTTATCTTTCCTTCAGCTCTTGAGGGTCCCTGTCCCAACCGCTGTGCAGTTTGAGCTGGGTGAGTGTGTCTTCTGTACCGGGAGCTCTGTCTGTGTTTTTTCTTTATAGAATGTGAAATGCAAAATGTACAGTTGAGTAACAAATGAGCAATCGTACACACACACACGCACACACATATAGAAAGAGTATAAAAATATGATTGCTGCTAAAATTCCTATTAAAAATGCGCCCATCTACCCAGTGGGTTTCACGCACCACACACACACACTCCCTCCTGCAGATACTTTTAGGTACAGCTTTGGCAACTTAGCCCGTTTGGAGAAAGAGAGGCAAGGCACTGGGAATTCTGCAATCCCACACTAGTGCAGGGGAGATAAGCCCCACCAGATTTGGATGTTGCTTGCCGAATTTTGTGTTTTGTTTTTTTTTTCACTTCTCTTGTGTTCCAAGCTGAGATTTTGTTCTTCGCTCACTTCATTCTCGAAAGAAGCAACAAGAAATCTTGGGCGTTTTTCTTCCTACTGTCTTTAGAAGTGGTGCAATTTTCGAAGACGGCTCACAGTTTGGAACTTGTTCTGTGCAAAATTCACACTTTTTTTTTTTTGGCATGTGCAGATTTGGCATGCACAATTTTTTTTCTGCAGGAAACAGCGTTTGGTGTGCAAAAAATAACAGCGGGTCCTTGGGACCAACAGGCCCAAACAGCCTTGTGCGAGCCGTGGGTCCAGCTGATGGCTGCCCCAAGGGAGGAGGCCAGAGGAGGTCAATGGGGAGCACAGAAAGTCTTGGAAATCCAGGGGGGGGAAGGGAGTGAGCTGTTGTTGTTGTCTCCCAGGGGCAAGGCAGGCCTCTCTCCAATGCTGTGTTCTTGCTTTGTTGGCCTAGTATCACACACACTCACACTCACACACACACACACAGACCGCTCCCCTCCCCATATTATAAAGCAGAACTTGGAAAAACACCTCTTTCCGTTCTCTGTTAGGGGAGGAAGCCTCTCTGCAGGGAGAGGAGATGTCGAACTCGGGTATGTTTACGTGGGATCCGTTGCCGTTGGTCCCCGTAGGGCTTGCTTTTGAGTAAACAGGCTGGCGGCCAGGAGCAAAAGGGAGGGGAGGGGAGGGGAGGGGAGGGAGGGGGCAGATGTGTTAGTAACCGGGCTCCGAGAGCACCTCTGTGGCATGATAACCCCCGTTGATCCTTTTTATGGGGCTTGCTGTTACGGATCCAGTTTTGCCGCTTCTCCGGGGAGCTGGTCTCGATCCAGGGCTGCTCCTTCACCCACCCGGCCCTGCCAGTGGCTGTGGGGAGGGGGGGGCGTGACGCGAGTTCGGCCGGCTGGTGCAACTGTGTGAAAGGAGGGCTTGAAGAGGGAGCTGCGGCGGCAGAGCCAGAGGGGAGGCGGCGGCGGCGGCGGGGAGGTCTCCTGCCGGCCCGGCCAAGCAGATGAGCTCACCCGCGGACGAGCCGCCACGGATGGGGGGGCGGGCTGTCCAGCTATTCCCGGGGCCCATGGCGCCACCTGGTGGCCGCGCCTGGCCTTGCAGCTGGCCCGGGCGTTTTCCTCAGAACGAATTTTCTGCAGAAGGAAATTTTCTGGAGCAAAATCTTGGGGTGGGGAGTAATTTACATTTTCAGTGGGGAGGGGACTTTGCAAACCTGAGCGGGAGCGGCGGGCTTGATAATGGCAGGTCCCAAGGCAACTTACGGTGTAAGATTAAAACGAGGTACAGTTGGTACAAGACTAACTAAAAGTGTCTAAAAGAAGCACCGGTGTTTCTTGAGATCTATCGACTGGGTGATTAAAATCAACACGGCTGTATTATTATTGTTTCCATTGGAGCTCAGGTTCTGTGGGGAGAGCCTTCTGGTCCCACTTCCTTCCTTCCGGTTTGACGTGTGGACACGTGCGTGTGCTTACAAGATTTCAGCCACCGCTTTGTGGTCTCTTGAGGACTAGAACCTTGGCGCACATGCTTTCAAGGTCTCAGCCCTCGAGACTGGCACACTTTGGCCTTTCCTACCTTTATAAGGACTAGAAACACCGCCAAGTAAAAAGGTTCTGCTGCTGAAAGCGCTGATATGAAGTCACAGATGTGCACAGTGAAGCCTGTATGCTGGCCGAACGGCTACCACAACTGTACCAGTCGTGCTGACCGGTGGCTTTGTGCAAATATTTCTAGGTTTCTAGCAGAAGTCTGCTATGGATGCTGTGTTATCTCTGTTGCCCCGTCGAAGTGCAGAACTTGGAAGTGTTCCTTTTCTGGACCCCAGGGTTTCTTTTGGGCTGCAGCTCCAAGAATCCAGTAGGCTGGGCAAGCACGTTCCAGGAGCTACAGTCAAAAGAAAAAGGGAATGCACCTTTTGGAAGAAACTGGTTGCCTGCAACCCAGAAGCCACTGTGATTCTCTGCTCCCCTTTCCTTCCACCACTTTGGAGGAGGGTGGGGCTACAAATAAACATTTGGACCACCCTAGAAACAATGGCACCGTGATGCCAGGGCTGCGTGCTCCGCTCCAAGGGTGGCATCTTTCACGCTGGCCACCAGCCAGGGACGGCGGCATCCAAACAACTACAGGCCGACTTGGCCTCGCCAACGCTGCGCTTGCACAAAAATCCACAGAGAAGAAAATCCGTCCCTTTGGAGAAGCGTCCGACGATCCCTTCAGCCGGAACCACAAGCCGGCCCCTTGTGTTTATCTCGGAGTCCGGTTGCCAGACAGCTGCGGTGTGGGGAGAGCTTTCGGGGTGGGGCTTGTTCTGTGTGTTTGTGTGGCGCTCTTCCTTTGTGTGTGTTTTTGCTTGTGGACAAATATAGCAACAAGAATTCCCCTCTGGACTCTCAGGAAGCCGGCCAGGAAAGGAAGAACGGAGCCGTTGTGGGTTTGGGGAAGTTTCTGGGACGCCCTTGTGGCAGACGCAGATGTGGCATTAATGTGGTCAAAGTCCTGAGGCTTTCAGGAGAACAGGGGCTCGAATCTTCAGGGTCTCACAGCTTTGCTGAATGCTAGAGAGGACCGCTTTGTGGGTCAAGTTTGCTGGAACTTTGGGAAAATTCCAGTTTTTCACTTGAGAAAGAGAGGCAAGTTTCTAGTTCTCATGGACTTCTCACAGTTTCCACACTCCTTGGATGAGTCAACATCCTCCACGGAATAACATGGATCTTATTTCTAACAAGTATCCAAAATAAACAAATAATAATAGTAAAAGTAAAAGATCCACATTCTTTCCCCCACACTCTCTTGGTGTAAATTGTGTTCACCTTCTGACTGCACACTGGATACAACAAGCAAATTCAAACCAAGATGATCATTGTCATAACAGTACTAGTAATAATAGTAATAAGAGCAGCAGAAGCAATAATATCTTGCCTTTTTCCCAGTTCAGGGAGTCAAGGTGATTTACAACAGTTAAAACAAACGTAACTAAAAATTCACAGCACACAAAACTTAAAATGTAATTAAACCACCAAAGAACTTGGTGCCAAGTTTTCCTAATTAGGCAAGAGAAAATTCTAGCACCTCAACAACTTTCAGTCTGTAGGGTGGAATAATGAAACTGATCTGCCTTACAGGATTGTTGTGCCAGCGATTGCGGTAATATACATGAAAGGCAATGAGGATTCATCTAGGATACAGTGCAGTTGTTAAATTGATACTTAACAATGACAACAACAACAGAAAGACCAGCATTCTAGTTCTTATAGCGCTTCATTTTATTTTTCATTCCTGCCTAGCAGTTTCTTCTTTTTTCCACTCAATCAATAGTGAAACCCACTCCAGATTCTTTTCAAGAAGACTGTTTTTGGTAGCAGTTTGCAAGAGTTTGTGGGCTGAGAGCGTTCTTAAAACCCTGGACTCACTTTTGCCGGGGAACTTGGCCTGCACTAAAAAGTAGATATTTTGGGAATGATGCAAAACTTTTGAGGTTTCGGGGGAAAGGATCTTGTTGTCCAGCGCTGGCCTTGGGATGTGAAAACCGGGCTCGTCCCTTGAGTCGCAAAGCCTCTCTTAACTCCCTCTCCAGTTCTGCAGGATGCCTCCGGGCCTGAAGCTCCTCTCTCCTTCTCGTTGCAGACCGAACCCGGCCTGAACTAATTCCCGATGACCAACTGCGGAAATACTTGCAGGAAATCCAGAACTTCCAAGAACCGGAGATTGCTCGTCAGCTGGAGGACTTCAGGTCTTGTTCCTTGGGCAGGAAAGAAATGGGAGACGGGGATTTAGGGGTGGGGGGAGGCCTGGGAGGGAGAAGGCTGTGGCCCAGATTTGGGGGGGGGGGTGTCCAGGGGCGGACTGGCCGGCGTATTAGCCCATCTGGGCCAGAAGGAAGCAACCAGTCTCTTTGCTTATACCCCACCTTTTCCTCAAGACTGGGGCTAAAGGAAACTTACGGGTTCACAGAAATACAAATACAGGTTGAACACCCCTTATCTAGAAATCTGAAATTATCCACGTGGGTGGCTGAGAAAGTGACACCTTTGCTTTCTGATGGTTTAATGTACACAAACTGTGTTTCATGCACAAAATTATTAAAAATATTGTATAAAATTGCCTTCAGGCTACATGTGCAAGGTGTATTATGTACATATATGCTTGGGACCGGAAGTGCTTTGGATTTCAGATTTGGGGGGGGCAATATCTGGATTTGTGTGTGTGTGTGTCTGTCTGTCTGTCTGTCTGTCTGTCTGTCTGTCTGTCTCGCGCTATATATGTCACGCAGGATATGGCGTTGAGACTGCTATGGTTGCCTTACTGGATGATCTCCATCTTAGCATCAACTGGGGGAACGTGTCCTTGTTGGTGCTTTTAGAACTCACAGCAGCATTTAGTGCCATGGCGTTCTTCTGGAACGCCGGGAGGCGGTTGGCATTCCGGGCAAGGGCCACCTAGTCCAGCCGGCTTCAGCCATGCAGGAGTGCACGGCTCAGACTCTCCTGAAAGACAGAGAGTCACCCCATCTCAAGGCAATCTCTTCCACCGTCAAACAGCTCCAAAAGAAGTTCTTCCTCGTGTTTAAGTGGAATCTCTTTTCGTGCAACTTGCCTCCTTCTTGATTTCCCACAGGGAGAAAAGGAAAATGGGGATGACTCCGGGAGAGTTGGAGCTTTTTGAGTTGGAAGGCTATCGGACCAAAGACCGGGGCATCCGTGAGGCCAAGGAGAAGCAGCTGGCCGAACTGTTGCTGGTCAAGCTGGAGGAGATGCAGTGAGTGGACCTTGCATGATTTGCCCCCTGTGCCCCTCCCCACGCCCTATCTGCCGAAATCTGCCTGTTCAGGCCCCCCACTCCCCGAAGGACAGAGCTTTCTCTTTTCCCCCTTTGGGCCTGACCCACAGCCCGCAACCTGCAGCCTCCATCTGCCGGCACCACTGCAAAGAGCTAAGCGACCCTCTTTCCTGGCTCTTTTGCCTTCCTTGAAGTTCCGGGAGGAAAAGAGATGCCCGGGGTGGGGGCAGGAGTGTCCCCTGGAAACTAGCCTGTATCTAGAGAGGTCCTTCTCAGGCTTTCTGACGTGGAGGACCGGCACTTACTTATCCAGGCGTGCACTGTACTAGTGCCCGTTGAGTACAGTTGTTTCTCGCTCTCCTGGAAACTTGTCAGGGGCCGGTAGCTGATGGCTCAGGAACCGGTGCTTTAAGTAGGACCGCCTTGGAGAATTGCCACAGTTCTTCCAAATTCTATCGGGATGGTGACGCCAGGGAGGTTGGCAGAGGCTGCAAGACACTGGCGGCAGCTCAACCCCCGTGAGCCCTGGCGTGTTTCGAGCAGCTTGTTTTCCGCTGGGGTGCCAGCGGGGGCTGGACTGACTTGGCTGGACTGAGCTGTGGGGGAAGAGACCTTTGGGGCCACTTTGAGGCCTTGCTGCTCTTGTGTATCTTCCCAGCCGGATTCACATGGCTGTGCAGTTATCTTACAGCCTCACTTCCTCTCGCTGGCTCGGCTACTCGCCCTATCCCAGCTTTGCATTTCAGTCCAGGGAAGAAGAACGTACCCTGACTGGTTTCTCCATTATCCTTGTGGGGATGTGTGGAGGCCCTCTTCCTTCCATCCCCCTCTCCCTCCCCTTTTTCCCGTGATCTGAGTTTCTGGTTCCTGGCGTTCCTCCCGTTTTCCCCGGGATCGGGGCCAGGAGGTTGCCTTTTCCTCTCGTCTCTGAGGAACAAGGACTGTGGTCAAGGCAGATCAACCCCCCCATTTCCTCCGCCCTCCTCCATCGCTGCCAAGTTCCTACCAGATAATATGAACCAGCTGTTTGTGGGGGGGGGGGAGAGAAGAGGCCCTCCTCCCACGAAGGGAGATTGCCTCCGGTTGCATCATCCAACTCGGGGTGTATAAACCGGACCGGCACCCCCTCCCCGGCTCATTTCCTGCCTCCAACTTGGTCCGGCCGCTGCCTTTCAGCTCTCAGTCTCGCTCATTGCAGAACATGCCTATGGGCCTTTGGTCTGTGGTTGCCTTCTTGCCAAGGGAAAATGGGGCTGATGTACCGGTGAGTTTGAAAGAGAAGGAAGGGGGGCTGTGGGGAGAGGAGAAATGGCCTTGGGGTCCCGTTGCCTCTAGCGTTCGGGGACAACTGAGGATCAGAGGGTGCCGGGCCCCTTATTACTGGCAGACAGTGCCTGGGAGCTGGTCAGTCCGGGAGCAGAGAGAGTTGCACTGATATCTTTGTTGAGCTGGGAAGATAAATCAGGGCTTGTGGAAGTTTCCTTTCTCTGGAGAGCAGCTTGCAGGTTCTCATCTTTGCTGAGCTGGAAAGATAAACCAGAGCTTGCAAAAGTTACCTTTCAGGATCAGATCTTTGCTGAGCTGGGAAGTGAAGTCAGAGCTTGCAAAAGTTAGCTATAGTCTTTGGACTGTAGCTCCTAGAAGCTCTCTGGGGATTCTGGGAGTTGCAGTCCAAAATTGTAATCCCTCTCCCACCAAGAAAGTTCTGAGAACTTGCAGTCAGATTTGGGGTTACTGTGCAGGTAAAATGAGACCACCAGAGAAGGTGGCCATGATAGGAATATAACAGGCTAGCAAGTGGTAAATTCACGTGCCAATCTCTTTCCCTTTTGTTTATTCCAGCCTCACCATTTCTGCCGACGAGGAGAAAAGGTACGTTGAGGAGACAGAGCGATGCTGCATCTTGCAGAGCTGTTGGGTAGGGGGACGGTGTGTGCGTGTGCATGTGTGTGCGTGCGCGCGCAGAGGAGGTGGAGTTTTGCCACTTGACGCCACGTCACAAAGGCAGCCAAATGCAGTGGGCGGCAGATTCCGTTCTGTGCTCAGGAAGTCGTGCGGCACAGAAACCGAGGGCATGGTTTTAACCCTTGAGGCTTTGGGCATGACGGGGTCCCAGTGTGTTTTTGTAAGACTTCTTGGTAAAATTGGTTGCGTTGTTTGTTTGGGGTGGACCCCCAGGCTACAAAGCTCTGTCGTTTCAGATAAACTGCTGAGTTCAGTCCTATAATCAGACTCGGTTTGCGAGCCTTAATAGAGTTTTTAAAAATCTCCCTTCAGTGGTTCTCAAGGTGACTTACAATTTAAAGCAAGAACAAGCCAGTTAAAAGCATACCAAAAGCAAACATTAAAATGCAGTTAAATTATTCACAATGTTAAACATACACTTAAAAAGCAATTAAAGACAGGTCAGTTTAAAAGCATGCAGGGCCCTCTTAAAAGCCGGTTCTGTGTAGCCCTCCTTTCTCTCAGCCTGCGAGACCCAGAACAGCTTAGAAGCCAGTCTAGCCCAGGACTGACTCCCCAGACCAGCCCTGGTTTTCCAGGGGCGACAGTCCGTCCTGACTTGGTTGCCTGTCTTTTTTCAAAAAAGCTGGAAATGCAGGATTCAAACTGGGGAACCACTTGCAAAACCCCGGGTTCTTTCTCTGCGACCTGTTTCTCTGCAATCCATTTCTTTACTTCAGGAATGGGAATGAGGCAGAGCCCCCAGGTGTTCTTGGACTGCAGTTCCCAGCACTCCTCACCCAGCTGCTAGGGCTGATGGGACTTGCAGTCCAAACAATATCTGGAGTGCTCTCTCTCATTCCCAGCCCTGCTCTGTGTGCACCTTAGGATGAGAGAATACCGAAGTTACTTTTTTGGTTTACTACCCCCAGAGTTTCCCAGTAAGCTGGAAGTTGTAGTCCAGAAGTCAGTAATTCCTCTAAGCTCTGATCCTAGATTTGGAAGGGGAAAAACAGAATCTTCTAACAGCTTCAGGGATGGGAATTATGTGGCTCTTTTCAGACTGCACCTCTCAGCATTCCTCACTATTGCCTGTGCTAGCTAATGGGGCTGATGGGAGTTGTAGTCCATGGAACATTATTCTCACCCCTCCTCTACATTCATGAGAACTTGGAAGAGCTGCTTTGTTGGACTATAGCTTCCAGAACCCCCCAGCCAGCTTGTTGGCTGGGGGATTCTGAGAGCTATAGTCCAAAAAAGGAACTTATCCAGGTTCTTATACTAAATTAACTCCTTCTGCTTCATAACCAGACTCCTTAACAAATGGAATTATTCCTGGGAATACAGCCATGACATGTAAGGTATTGCAGAGCAGGTGTGGAAGTAAAATTTTCTTTTACTTCCTCCTTGAAAAGAACGGAGGAATGAATTTTAGCTGAGCTTAAGCCTACAGAATGGGGCGTAGGGCTGATGCCTAGAGAGAGCCTCACTGTGCACCCTGGAAAAGAGGGGACCTCTTTTTCCAAAATTGTAAGCACAATGAGCAATAGAAAATGCTCAGGCTGCCCTTTGAGGAAAGACACCCTGTGCATGCTCAGGGGTACCCTTTTTGTACAAATGGCACCAATCAGCCATGTTTAAAGAAGGGAGGAGTAGGAGGAGTGGAGCGATGTGCAGATAAGATATTTTCTTTCTAACTCTGCGGGACAATCCCCCAACTTAGTGACACTCAAAGTGAACATAGACCGTCTGGCTCAGTTTCATTTCCTTTATGAGTTTTCCCCCCGCCTCTCTTGTCCCCGACCTCAGCTCTGCCATTTTCACGGCTATCGTGACATACATGAAGCACCTGGGGGTTAAGACCAAAAGTGCTGATAACAAGAAATCCAAAGCCAACTTCTTCCGGAAGAAGGTAGGTCAAGGCCTGGAGCCGGGAAAGGGACGTAAAACTTTAATCGTTCCTTTGTTTTAGCGGGTTGGCTGTTGCTCCACGTTGGAAGGATATAAAGGGGAATTTTGTGGTGCGCTCCAGTGAGAAGACGCAGGGAGTGTAAAGAACCAAGCGCTGCAGCACACTGGGAAAAGCCTTGCAGCCAGTTCCCAATCCAGGCTTTGCGTCTGGAACAAATCCCACAGCCTTCCTATTGCAGAGATGTCTGGGAGAAAGCAGTGTGAGGGAGGGGATTCTTATGGGAGGAATGATTTCCCCTGCAAACCGAGAGGCACACCAACGCCCTGTCCCAACATGGGTGCTTCTTTTGGTGGCGTGGCCGACGTGGCTCCCTCTCCCTCTCTCCCTTCTTCTGGCTAATTCAGATTTCAGGGGCCAAGAAGCCCGAAGAGGCCGCCAAGTCGAAAAAGGGCTTCAGCATTTTGGATCCAGCCCGCTGGAACCGGGGCGACTCCCACTGTAAGTCTGCATTTGGTGGTCGGAGGGCAAAGCCCGGGGGTGGATCTGTCTCTTAATCCCAGGCCAGGAGATCTCGCTTGCTGTCTTTGAATCAGTATTTCTAGATGCTTGATGATCATACCAGTAAGGTGAAGTGAGGAGAAAATTACTTGGGGTGACGGTAAGGAGGAAACAAGTATTGCTAAGGTGGGCAGGTTTGCGTTTGTCCCCATTGTGGAACAGGCCATTGTGGAAAGGTTTGGGTTCTGAGAGTTGTCATCCAGAAAAAGTAACTTTGCTGGAGTCTCAGTGCTGCCCCCTGGGAAGGGCATTGTTTGCCTCCTTAATCTAGTCTCCCCATTGCTGGTTAATTGAGTGTGAATTATTTTGGAAACTTTGAAAGTTTGCAGCAATGGAAAGTGGGAGGAGGAGAGAGAAACTGGGGCCATTTCTGCACGAGGCTGTCATAACGCAATGATTCCACTTTCAACCTCCTATGGAATCCTGGGGTTTGCAGTTTCGGGAGGGGCCGGCCGGCCCCTCCCGAAACTGCAAACCCCAGGATTCCATAGGAGGTTGAAAGTGGAATCATCGCGTTATGACAGCCTAGTGCGGCAATGGTGTGGGACATTTTAAAAGCAGCTGGAAAAATGGGATTGCAGAGGATTAAGCAGGACTCTCCGTGCTGAATTGGGACAGGTGGAGGGTGTGATAATTCTGGATATTCCAGGTATTCTGGAAGGGTGTTGTGGAAAATCTTCCTCTAATAAGTGCTTTTGGTCTTCTTAGCACAGAGGTGGATAAAGGGCAGGCTTTAGACTGCATGTGGCCACCAGAGCTGTTTTTGAGACTATTGGCTCCTCTGAAGCCCCAGGAAAATTTCAAAAAATTGAAAAATGCATATTTTTGTGCAATTTTATACTTTTTTTTTTTTGTTCACAGAAAAACACAATTACAAAAACTAAAAATCTGGCCTCCCAAAGTGGCAAAATTGCTTAGATGTCATGGGGGGGGGGCATTTTTACCACAAAAATTCGTCCCTCCCCCAAAAAAAAAACCTGGAAGGGGGGGCCTTGTGAAGAACCCCCTAGCATCTCCTGGGATGGATTTGCTCACCAGCCACTGGCAGTTGTCTCCTCTCTCTCTTAACGCTTTAAGGGTGGGGGGTACTTGGAGCCACTTTGCACATGAGTAATAAAAGTTAATGATGCACCTCTGCAAAAACAGAATCACGAGCCTTTGCAAACTGCAGCCCAAGTTTTGGTGGTGAATCTGCCACCTTCTTTGCCCAGGAGGATTTTTTTTAAAGTTATTTTGACACAGGCATGTATATTCCTGGGGAGAGTCTGATTTTGTATCTTCCTGTCTCCCCCTCCCCAAATCTGGTTTTTCTCCTTGTCCTCCATTTCCTGCCTTCTTTTTCCTCCATTTCTTTGTAGATTCTGATTACAGACAGTCCAAACCCGAGGGTGAAGGTACCTGCACCCCTCCCCAAAACTAGTGCCCCCCCATAATGCATGGCACCCCATTTGTCACTGCCTCCCTTTGTGGAAAGACCCCCTGAAGAACTAACGCACCCCATTATAACAACAGAAGCTAACTTTTCTGTTCATGGTTTGACAATGACAATGTCTCCCATCAGTGTACCATAATAACTACAACAGCAGCAGCAGCAGCAGTAGTAGTAGTAGTAGTAGTAGTAGTAGTAGTAATAATAATAATAATAATAATAATAATAATAATAATAATATACTAATACATATCACGTGCCCCATTTTGTCAAGTCCAGCACGTGTCTCGTGTTCTTAGATAAATTTCTTGGCATGCCGTAGCATTTCTCTGTGTATCCGTCCGTCCACCTGTCTCTCATTTTGGAGTTCGGAGTTGCGCAGGTAGATCTCGTCACTTTTCATCCTTTTCTCTGAGAGCTTGTGCACAAATTATGTACTTTGGCAGTCTCCCGCCTCTCGGTGAATTAATTTCTCTTTCGGCTTTTGGGGCCGAGATGAACCCACCGGCCACGCAAGCCCGGGGATGAACCCCACCGGCCACACGAGCCCGCGATACCCTGTAACGGTAACTCAGTTGGGGCCCACTCCGTCCCTTCAATGTACAATAGCCGAGGGGTCCCACTCCCTCCTGACCCCACTGTAACCTGAGCTGCGAGTGGCCCTTCTTGTCAGTAAAAGCGCAGATTTTTTTTCCCAGTGGAAAAGGGAGGAATGTCCTTTGGAGGGGTGGTCCTCTCTTTCTCCAAGGGGCAGGAAAGGTAGACCTCCTTGGTGTCTCCGTGCTCTGACGGCCAGTGGCCCTGACTTGCCTCAGTCGGTCATTTTTATGCGTACCCTGTTTGTCTCTGAGACCAGGATTCAAGGCAGTTCAAAACACATCTGAACAAAATATAACTGAAGAAATAATCGTTACAGTAAAATACAGTTTCTAGAACACAGAGAACTATTGATTTAAAAAGAGTTAATGTTAAAACGGTACAAGAATAGGAGTAGGGCACCCCCTTTTTAAAAGGCCATTCTGCGGTTGATAACCTCTGGTGGGAGGGAGTTCCATAGCCTGGGAGCTGCCAGCAAGGAGGCCCCGTTTGCATAGTTTCTGCACAAGCCCTGGAGGAAGGTGGGGGAGAGTTGGTGGGAGGGTGGGTCGGTGGGGGCCCTACATCTCCAAACATGGGGAGGGGGCTGGGTTGGAGGAGACAAGTCTGCTGTCTTACTTACTCCTTTTAACTCCTTTTATCCCTGTATCCGTTATTATTTGTCTCCTTACAGCAGGTGATAAGGGGCCAGGCTTGGACCGGAAAGGGGCAAAGGCAGCCGAGGGGATCCCAAGCCGTGCCAAAGGGGGACCCTCGGGTTCGGATGTCCCCGGAGTATCCGTCAGTGTTCACCTCTCAACTGGGGAGAGCAACGATGGAGAAACGGGTGAGAAATTGCATGAACTGGGAGGCGGATAATCAAGTTTATGGGATGCATAGAAAGCGAGATGTTTCTGTCACCCTTCGGGTACTCAGCCATGCCCTGTGCCCCTTGGGCAATTGGCACCAGTTGTGCAGTGGAGCCATGGCTTTCACGGTTGAAGACTCAGGACTTTTTGATGAGCAGGGACTGCAGCATCCATCTTCCAGCACTTGGACTCTTCTGTCCATCCCTTTGCCATTAGTTGCCACTTCAGCCATAACTTGAGGCAAAATTGACCCCGCCCCCCCCCCCCCCGAAATAGTGTGTTCTTGAGAGCTACATCCCTATTGTAATCCAAAGTATTTGGGATTGCCTTGGTCTTGGGATGGGCAAGAGCCATTAGCTTTACAAAAGACCTGCCTCTGCTAGCTAGTGTTTAAACTGCTGGAGAGTTTAGCTAGATAGCTAATGCGGAGTGAGGGCCAGCAATTTAACTTTGCACCATGGGGCTGGCCCTGGGGCAAGGTGCAGGATCCTGCCATTCCACCCCCCACCCCCCCAATTTAGCAATGTCCTCGGTAGCCCCTCTCTAGGCTGATGAGATTTCAGCATTTATTTTATAGTGCATTGTATTGTCTGTCTTATTGCCCAGCCCCCAGGGGATTGGGCCCTCCAGAGATGCAAGACCCTGGGATTTTGCCCCCAGACCTCTTCCCTCCGTAACCCCGACTAACTTCCCCCGTCTTCTCATCTGTTGCTTTTGCTGTCTCTATAGGTATGGACAGTCACGCTGGAGTGGAGTCTGGAGAGCCTGCGGTCACCGAGCAAATCTTAACTGGGGACCAGCCCCCGACGGACGATGGGGCAGAAAATGAAAGGTGAGAGCCGAGGGGGAGCAAGTGACGGACCCTTCAAGGTGGGCTGGCTTGTGTATGAGCAGTGGGGAGAGATTAGCTGATTCATTAAAAATCTGTTTGCACACAGTTGGAGGATTTTTAGTAATCCTGTGAATGCAGACTGCCAGGGTATGGTTCTGGATCTGGCTGCAAATCATACGGTCTTCCTCCAGACGTGGCCGGGCTGCATCTCCCAGCGTTCCTCACCATTCACCTCTGTGTTGCCTAAAAGCTACTATGGGTCTTGGTCCAAGCGCTGGCTGTGGTCATTCATACCTGTGTCCCAGAATTACGTTGCCTGTTGTATCACGCAATTCCCGTCAAAGTAAGCCCCTTTGAAGCCACTGGGACCTACTGGTGAGCAGAACCGGCTAGGATTGCACCCTCGGGCCAAAGCTGATGGTTCTCAGCCTTTGGACCACTGATGTTGCTGGACTTGAACTCCCAGAAGCCACAGCCAGCCTGGACAGTGGTCAGGGCTTCTGGGAGTTGCAGTCCCCAAACAATTCCGCAAACTTCCCACTTTGCACTCTCACTGCCTCTTCTTAGTGAGTTGTTTCAAAGAATGGTGCTCCTCCATTCTCTTACTGTTGTTCTCTGGAATTTGCTATGCAAAAAGATTTTTTAAAAAGGGAGAAAGGGAGAGCTGTGTCGTTCCCTCCCTCTCCTCTCGGGTAGCTTGTCCCCCTTTCTTCACCCCCTCCTGCCCTCCTTCTCTCTCTCTTTCCTGCCCCTTCTTCTCTTCTCCTCTCCTTCCGGCGTTTTAACATAATCACCCTTCTGTATTCTTGTTCTTCCCTTCTAGAAGGCGAAAAAGGTTGGTGGGCTCATCTCCCCTCCCCTCACCCTTTGCATGAATTCCTTCCTCAGGGAAAGGCACACGAGCCCAGTTAAGTATATACCTCCTTCTCCCCAACGGGGCCGCCTGGCGAACTGGCAGTAACTGCCCCTCCTGAGGTCAACTGCTTGTGAATTGGGGCCGTTTAGTCTCCGGGGAGGGGTGGGGGGGAGGGGACACGGAGTGGCGACCCTTCCCTCATGGGCTCTAACGGGTGGGCTGGCGTGACTTGCGGCCTCAGTCTTCCGATCTGTAAGGCACCTGTTTTGAGCACCGGCTGGATGGGGAAGGGGCGTGCGTCAGCCCCCGGGAGAAACTGGGTTCCTTCTGTGGGGGCCCCCCGTGCACCTTTGGGTCTCTGAGGCTCTGCCCGCCCTTTGCGTGGCAGCACGGAGCACCTGCCCTGCCCCTGCAGCCACCCTCTCCGCCTTCCCCTGTTCTGGCGCATGGATCTCGCTCACCGGTTCTGGGATTCTCATGATTTCTTCTCTTCCCTTCTCTCTCCACCACTGCACGTGCTAACGTCTGTCTCTCCATGCACCCCCGTGCCAAAATTGGGCGTTTGCTCACCTTGTGGTCTCCTCGGTCGTGGCCCCTCCTGTCCTGTGGATCTGTGGTACCGACATTCCATGGCTCTTGTTGCCCCGCCCCCTCCTTCCACGTCTGTTTGTTATTGGTCCGTGGCCCCTCCGCGGTTTGTCCCGTTCTCCACCTCTTGTCTCCGATTGGCTTGTCCAAACCAACGCCGCCCCGCCTCTCCCCTCTGGTTGGTCTGCGTCTTTCTGTGTCTGTGGCGTGGCTCCACCCACCCGTCCACCCGCCCCGCCCCTCGCCAGGCTGACGGGAAAGCTGGGCCGCTCGGAGAGCCTGCGCGTCTACGAGCGGAAGCGGTCTCAGCGTGGCTCGGCCAAGGGCAAGCAGCCGCGCTCGCGGAGCGACGTGGACATCGAGGCCGCTGCCCGGGCCAGCGAGCTGGAGGAGAAGCCGGCCCTTGATCAGGCCCGGCAGAAGCAGGGGAGCTGCAAGTAGGTGAAGAGAAGGCCCCCCGAGTCGGAGGGTGGGCAGCCGAAACAAGAGCCGGGCTGAGGCTCCTGCAGAACCATCCCTGCTTTTTCTTTTTGGCGGTTTTGGAACTTTCGGAGAGTAGTAAAAGTCTCTTAGGTTGCTCGATGTGGTGGAATTGGGAATAAAAAGAAGGAGTTTTTTTTTCTTGGACTGCATAATATGTATACTCTCACGGTGTCTTGGAAGAAGAAAATCATCAGATGGGAAACTGTGTTGCTATTGTTATTATATCCACACAAGAAGGATCCAAGGCAGCTTTTTACAGTGATTGACAAAGGTGCAAATACAGCACAGGTAGATAAATACAAACAGAAAACGATAGTTAAAATGCTATTAAAACCACTCAAAATAATTAAATTGCAAGAGTAAAAACAATGGAACGGCACATTATTAAAAGCTCCCGTAGGCAGTTTCTAAAAGCCTGTTAGAATTTAAAAAAATATGTTTTCACTTGTAATTGACACCGAGGAAGGCGATAGGAACGAGCTCTTTAGGAAGGAAATTTCAGAGCCTGGGGGTGATCACTGAGAAGGCCCTGCCTCCTTTGCTCTCCAGAAATGCCACCTGGAGATGGCGGGACAGAGAGAAGAGTCTCTCCCAAAGATCTCAGGGGCTCAGGGAGGCTTATAGGGGAAGACGTGGCCTTTCAGACAGCCATTTTTGTGTCTTGGGATAAATCCACATTGCAAATTTAGACCAGAGTCGCAAAGATTTTAATTCTGTGGCCTCTTTCCTAGACTGATGGAATTTGGAGATTTGTGAGAGGTGCTGAGGCTGGAGGGTTATTATGGGAGGAGAGACGAGTCACAACAATTTTAACCCACTATGCTCTGTGTTGGTCTCTCCTTACTGTGTTTCTCTCTTTATCTGTTCTTTTTGGTGTGATACAGCCTGGAGCCCGGAGGGGCAGGGGGAGGGGAGCCCCCGCCGTCCTTTCTGCATCCCCAGTCTGAGGAGACTGAGCCGCGCGTTTCGGAACTGGAGCTCGAGCCGCCAAACTGGCGTGAGCTCGTCCCCCTCGACACCCTCCTCAGGCTGAAGAAAAGCGAAGTGAAGCGGCAAGAAGTTATCAATGGTAGGTGCGGTGCCCTCACTCCCGTATGTCACTCGTGGAGCCTGCTGGGACCAGAGCCGGCCGTGCAGTTGTTAGGTGTTGGAAGGGGGTGGCAACCTCCCACTCCTCAGTCAGTTGCCCACCCTGGTGCGGGGCTTCTAGAGTTGAAGCCTGTCCTAATATCTCGTCTTCCTTCACCGTCACAGAGCTGTTCATCACCGAACACGCCCACCTGCGGATGCTCCGGGTGCTGCTGGAAGTCTTCTACCAGCCCCTGTTGACAGAGGGGTTCTTCATAGAGAGAGACCTGGCAAATATCTTCCCCAGCTTGGAGGACTTGGTCGATGAACACAGTGAGGACACGGGAGTAGGAGGGATGGAGAAGAGAGTGGGGGGAGGGGGAGGGGGGAGGAGGAGGGATGACATGATAGAATCAACACACCAAAAAAACCCCCACATGCTCCAAAAAGTCCTTAGCTGCAAGAGCTGGAGTCCCTTGATTCTCTACTGAACAATCACACTTTGATTCTCCATTGAGCAATCATACCTGGTTCTTCTAGTGAACCATAAAACACCTTGCTTCTGTGTTAAGCATAGTACCTTGCATCCGTATGAAATAGTAATACCTTCCTTTCCCTTTTAGCAATAAGACCTTTGCTTTTCTATTTACTAGTAATCCCTTGCTTCTCTATTGAGCAATCATACCTTTCTTCCCTATTTAGCAAGAATGTGCTGCTTCTCTGTTTAGCAATAGTGCATTGCTTGTTACTTTAATGGTAGCCCCTTGCTTCTCTTTTGAACAATAATACCTTTCTTCTTTCTTTAGCTCCACTTTTTAAAGATAAGGCCTTGCTTTTCTATTTAATTTTAATAATCTTGCTTTTCTGTTTTAGCATTACCTGTTGCTTCTCACTTTCTCAGTCCCTTGGATCCTTAATTGGTTGGCTGGCATTAGACCCTGTCCTTCAGTTCAGCAGAGTTTTCCAAAGTGGCTTACAAACTGACATGTACCGAAATACAATAACAATTCATGTGACAGTGTTAAAAAAAAAAAGGCCCAGAATCGCCAGCAATCAAAGTATCAATACAACATGTTTAAAGGCCCACAAAGAGGAAAAACATGTCTCCCCCAGCTTCTGTACCAGTAGTCGGAACGTCCCAGCAGCCTTATAGCTGGCATGACCATGCATGAGGAATGCTGGGAGTTGAGGTCCAACAACATCTTGAAAGCTGCTTGATTCCCTCCCTGGATCCAAATAGTAGAAAAATGGCACCAGGCATCTGCTCTGGAGAAGAAATCCCAAAATGGGAGTGATCTCCCCCAGGAGATCTCTCCTGTGGTAGCCATCTGCCCCAACATCCACAGCCAGTAACTTTTTTGCTACCCTGTAGTGTTCTGTAATTGTGTGGATGATATTTAAGGGATGGGTTGCCACATGCTTGCCTGACCGGGGCACTTGTGAGTAGGTCAGCGTGGCCGTATTTTGCTTTAGCATCCTTGGTGCCCCCATCCCACTCTTTCTCCAATTCCCTCTTTCCACAGAAGTGTTTCTGGAAAGTTTGAAGAAGTTGAGAGAGGAAAACAATTCCATCATTCCCGAAATTGGAAGCACTTTGCTGGCACGGGTGAGAGCAAGAGGGGAATGCGAGCAGGCGAGAGGAGGGTCGAGAGGGAAAGAAGGAGAAGATGGGGGCTTATCTTGGGGGTCTGGAATAGGCAGATATTTTGAATAGGCTGCCTTCGTAAGAGCATCTTTCCTGACTTTTCCCTCTAGTTTGACGGCTCTGAAGGAAGGTGGTTCCAGAAGATTTCCGCCCGTTTCTGCAGCCGACAGTCATTTGCACTGGAGCAGCTGAAAGCCAAACAGAAGAAAGAGCCCCGTTTCAACCAGTTTATCCAGGTATTTTCTGGAAGAGCCTGGGATGCCCACTCTCCTTCTGGATTCCAACATGGAATCTGCTCAGGCATGACATTTAGGAGTGGCTGCCAAGTGTCATAACCCCAAGAATCCCATCTGTCTTTTTTCATCAGTTGAGTTTCTAGTCCATAAGGCTGTCAAGCTAAGCTTCAAAAGGTACTTGCGACGCCAATCCGGATGCATCTGAAACAGAATGAATTGCCAGTAAATCCTCGCTCTGTTACTGTTATTATTAACAATAACAGTATATTAATATTTTATTATAGACTAATATATTATTAACAAAGTAGTGATAATAATGAAACAAAAATAAAATTTATAACAATAAAATTATTATTTAAAAAGGCATACCAGGTGAATTCATGTTTGTGCAATTCTTTGTTGTTTTGTGCTTTCAAGTCAAGTCACCCTAACACAACCCTATCATGGGGTTTTCTGGGGCTGAGAGTGTGTGACACACCCAAGGTCACCCAGTGGCTTTCTGCAGTTCTTTAGGCAGCCCCGCTTGCCTTTTGTGAGGCCAGTTTCCATTTATTATGATCTTAGCTGCCCAAGAGATGAATGTCCTACTTTAATTTTTATTCAATTAGTTTCTGATTTTGGGGCTCAAATAGATATTATTATTATTTCACTGATGAGATTTTACATTATTAAGAAAAATGAGGATTGCTTGAGGTTTTTGGAAGGAAGGGGGGAGTTTTCTAAACTGCTTACCCTTCCCAGAATACATTCCCCGGGCCTCCGTGCTCAGCAACGGTGTGATATTTCTTTTTATCGCTTCTAGGAAGCCGAAAGCCAGCCACGGTGCCGGAGGTTGCAGCTGAAGGACATCATCCCCACTGAGATGCAGAGGCTGACCAAGTATCCGCTCCTTCTGCACAACATTGCCAAATGCACGGGTGAGAAGACATGCCTTCCAACTGGCCCTTTTGGCAGGGACGGTCCGGATTAACTCCCTCCCATCTCACTTTTTCAGTTGCTTGTAAAATGTCCCCTGACCTAAATGTGTGTGTGTTTTTACACGTCTGCAAGGCATGACATGTTCTTGATCGGGACGATTTGGCTGCAGGGAAAGGCAATGTTGTGTGTTTCAGAGGGGAGGATCAACTGCAGGTCTCTTCCTTAGGAACCTGTAAAAAAAATCTGACCCAGATGGGAGCCACGCATCTGGGTGGCAGCGGGACTAGATTTAAGGGGCAGCTTTTCTAAACCACTTCTGCTGTTGTTGATCCGCACTGCAGAGGAGAACGAGGAGCGCCAGAAGGTGGAGAGGGCGGCCGAATGCTGCCGGCAGATCCTCAACCACGTCAACCAGGAGGTGCGCAACATGGAGAACTTCCTGGTAAGAGAGCAACTTCCTTGGGGACTTTCCGCACTACGCAGCGAATAGTGCTGTGATTCCACTTGAGTTGCCATGGCTGCCTCCTGTGGAATCCTGGGATTTGTAGTCCAGTGATCCAGTAGAGCTCTCCAGCTAGAATTCTAAATACCCTGCCCTAAACTGCAAATCCCAGGATTCCATAAAATGGAGCCAGTAAAGCAAAGGAAGTGGAATTGTAGCACTGGGATTGTATGGTTGTTGTTTGCCAACCTGCTTTCTGCTTGTCATGCTAATCTTCTAACACCTTCACTTTCCTTTCCTCCCTAATTCTGCTCCCCTGTCCAGAAACTCAAAGATTACCAGCGTCGTCTGGACCTTTCCAACCTCAAGCAAAGCACGGATCCGCTGCTGAGCGAGTTTAAGGTGAGTTCCAGCCCTTGCACTTTTCCCATCGCAGGGTGGGTCATGGCAGCAAAACTTGGCTGTGGATCATAGAGTGAGAAGGGGACCTCAAAAGCCATTTGGTCTATCCTCCTGCCATGCAAGAATTCCACCACTACGGCATCGCTGAAGACAAGAAGTCCACAATCACTGGTTCCCCCTCCGGAGTCTCTGTGACATGTTGATTTATGCACAGAGCCCAACATCTCTCCATTGTTTTTTTTCTCCACCTGCAGAACACAGACATCACCACAAAAAACCTTGTGTGTGAGGGACCTTTGACGTGGCGTCTCACCAAGGACAAATCCATAGGTTAGTTGACCCTTCCCGGAGCCCGGCCCTCTGCCTCCTCCTTCTCTCCCCACTTTGGCGCCCTGGTCTTTGAGTGGGACTAAATTTGGAGCTAGAGCTTCATCTCTGGAACCCCCCTCCTTCCTTTGAGATCTGAGCAGAGGCTCAGAAGAAAAGTGGTGGAGAGTTGCATCCCTTGCTAGAGAGGAGAGCAAAGCTTATGGGGTTAAAGGTAGAGAGTTCTGGGAGTCTGGAGCCATGAGGGGCTTCTCTGCTTGTAAGCTGAGCTTTTGAGGTTGTCAGCCAGTCTGGGAGTCCTAAATGGACCTGTTTGTTCTGTCCTTTTCTCTCCCTTCCAGATGTTCACGTCCTCCTGCTGGATGACATCTTGGTCCTTCTCCAGAAGCAAGAAGACCGCCTGGTGCTCAAATGCCACAGCCGCACCATCACCCCGACCCCTGACGGGAAGCAGATGCTCAGCCCCATCATCAAGCTCAATTCGGCCATGATCCGTGAGGTGGCCACAGGTGGGTGCTGGGGGTGGACACCTGGAGTGGAGGAAGTCTCCCAGATGTTTGAACTGGGACCAGTCCCACAGAACACCAAGCAAAGAATCCACTTTCTTTTTTTCTTTTCAGGGGAAGTTTTGCAAAGTGTCAGTGGCTAAAGGCTCAGCAAAGTTACTTTTTTTCTGGGTGATAACTCCTTAAATCTCCATAACCAACATGGATATTACACATGCTGGTTGAGAGGTCCTGGGAAATAGGTAACTTTTCCAAGTCGAGTCCACAGCTTTGCATGCAAGAAGATCTCGGGTTAGATCCCTGATTATTCCAGCTGGTAAAGAAACTCTGCTGGCTAGAATGGATTAACTTTGCAACCATAAGGACTAGAAACTTGCTTTTAAAAAAAGAAAAACAAAGAAAAGCTAAGATCCTCAAGAAGCAATTTCTGTACCCAGCAACCCATTTTCGCGTTCCCCCTCTGCTGTGGTTCTGTGGAATTGTTAGCAGACACGCAGCTCTGCCTTTTCTCTGATTTGGATACGCCTGAGGTTGAAGGAGTTGCTAGGTGCTGTTCACATTTTAATCCAGCCAGCAACTTTTTCAGTGCTTGGCCAAGTTACTTTTTTGCTTTGCAGCTCTGAGAATACCCTGGGGGATTTGGGAAGCTGAAGAGACCAGAAAACAGAATTGTCCAGGCTTCTGCTTCTTAATAAGGAGCGCCTGCTTGGGGGTGGGTTGGACGTTTGGGCTCCCGATGGCCAGCCTGCCAAAGGATCTTGGTCCTCTCTCCTTCCTCTTAGATATCAAGGCCTTCTATGTGATCTTCAGCTGGGAGAACGGGGCGCAGATCTACGAGCTGGTGGCCCAGACCGTCTCGGAAAGGAAGAAGTAAGATATCAACTGGGACAGTGGGAAGGAGGGGGTGCGGGAGAAGTTTTGTCTGGAGCTCAGAAAAGTTACCATTTTTTGGACTACAACTCCCAGAGTCTTTCCCCAGCCAGTAGAGCTGCCTGGCCAGGCTGGCTAAGAGATTCTGGGAGTTATAGTCCACCCAGTTTTTCACCATACTGAGCTTTGTCTCCTTTTCATAGAATTGTAGAATCCTAGAGTTGGAAGAGGCCCCAAGGACCACTAGTCCAACCCCCCACCATGCAAAAATACACAGTTAAAGCATCCCTGAAAGCTGCTGCTTTACTGAATAAATTTGTGGTTTTCCTTCTAGACTTTAGCTGGGTTCTGTCTGATTCCTCCCTCTGTCCTTTTGTCCCATGTCCTTAGCTGGTGCAGCATGATCAGCGACACGGCCGGCTGTTTGAAACTGCCTCGCTCCAGCCAACCGAAACCCCGGATGTCGGTCCCAAACCGGACTTCGCCCCCCAGCCCCAGCTAGTAAGTGTGTGGGGTCTGCTCAGGAGCAGAGGGGAGAAGAGAAGAGATGGTCGAGGGCTGAAGGAACCAGAGCTGAGATGGGCATCATGGAAAGGTTTTTGAACTACAGCACCCAGAATCCTCCAGACAGCAGGGCCTTTTTTGGTGATTCCAGGGGAGCGTTGTTCAGAAAGATGTATGTTTGCCAAAATATGGGCAGGGTTCCTTAGAAAGGATTTTTTGGGGGAGAGTCACCCTCAACCCAGAAGTCTCATAGCAATGTGGGAGACGACCCAAACTCAAACTGTGGAATCCTATGCATTGGAAGGGGCCTTAGAAGCCGTCTTGTTCAGACCCCCTTTGCCACCTAGGAATATACAGCTCAAGCACTCTTGAAAGACCCCCCCCCCAACTTAATCCAGTTGCTTTGTTGCCATGAGAGCCTCTAAAATCAATACAGTATTAACATCAGGAGGTGTGGGAACCATGCAACCCTCCAGACAATACTGGATTGCAGATCCCAGCATTCCTCACTATTGGCTGTGCTAGTGGTAGATTTTACCTCTTCTTCGATCTAGAGGAATAAAAATCCCTTCAAAGATAGAGCTGAAAGACTGTACGTCAGCGGTGCTGTATAAATGATGGGGTGGTTGTGGTGATGCACAGACACCGATGTTCCACCCGAGGAAATAGCCTCCTGGAACAATAGACTCAAAGAGTTATAGGGCCGGGGAGAACCCTGAAGGACATCTAGGCATCCCTCCCCTGCAAGTACAGCTAAAGCGTCCCCAAAAAATTGCCATCCAGCCACAGTTCAAAGACTTCCTGTGAAGGAGGGGGACTGTTCTGGGAAACAGACCTTCTGGAAAAGCTGCGTTGCCCCGTGGAAAATAGTTCCTCAGTGCTGGCTGCCTCTTAGTAGCCAAACGCCCAAAGCAGAAGCTGACCCTTGCCGAGAGATGCCATCTTGGACCCCCACCTGGCTTTGGGAACGGAGGGCCCACAAGCCAACTCAAGAAGCCGGGGCGGGAATCCCATCGTCCCCCAGGCGGGGAGAGGGGGCGTTGGCGTGGTCCTGAGGGACCGGCTGGGGGTGCGTGGGACGCAGAGACCTGCAACCGTGGTCCTTTCCTCAGCAGCTACTCCGAGGGGCTCCTAGGCGGGACGGAGAACGGCGGCTCCCTGAAGGAGGGGCTGCAGCCGGAAGGTGAGTTGAGGGCTGGGCTCTGGTGGCCACCGGGTGTGAGGGAGGAGCGACGGGGAGCAGAGGCCCTGGCAATCCTGGAATCCCTTGGCTCGGTAGATTTGGGGGGGAGTGAATCTGGGGCCCCTTCAAAAGGGCAGGGGAGTGACGAGTGCTTTTGCTGCTCCCCAAACCAGAAAGAGAGAAGGATGGGATGCTGGAAGGGGCCGAGTTCGAGGAACGGAGCCCCGTGAGCGAGCCGAAGCTGAGCAAGGCGATGGAGGAGTTCTTGGCGGACATCCTGACCCTCTACAAGCCTCGGCCCGTGGGTCAGCGGGGGGTACTGGCCGCCGCCGCTCAAGAAAGAGGTGGGTCACTCTTCTCCTTTCCTCCCGTCCCCCCACCGAGGGTGCGGTGGAAGACTCTCACGCGAGCCCCGTGTCCGTTCACAGTCTCAGCCCTGAGGAGGCTGCTGCAGATACCCGAGGAAGGCGGCCCCCCCTTCCCGGCGGAGGAGGCCGACGGACCCCCAGAGAACGGGGCCCCCCACGAGGCGGAGGAGGAAGAGGGGTGGGACGGGGGCCACGCCACCGAGGCGGAGGGCGGCGGCGGCAGCGGTAAGAGGAGGCATCCGGGCGAGGATGCGAGGCCAGGGGCATGCTGGGAAAGAGGGGAGGGGGTGAGTGGAGAGAGGCATGCTGGGAAAAAACACAGGGGTGTGGAGGGAGGGGAAAGAACCGGGGGGGAAGGGGCTGGGCAGGCATAAAAAGCCTTCGTAGAAGGGGGCCTCACTGCCAGAGGCTTTAGTAATCGAGATGTCCCCGTAATTAATTACCTAACTAACTCATCGATCCACTGGCTGGCTGGCTGAGAGCAGTGTAGGAACCGTGGGGGTGGGGGCTGTGATTTGCCCGCAAATGGGGGCGTCCTGGCCTGTAGCCACGCCCCACGCCCCCTGGCCACGCCCCTGCACAGTGCCGACGCCCCTCCAGCTGTAGCCCCGCCCCCTCCAGCCCCCCCCCACTCCAGGCTCCGCCACGGCTGACCGATCGGCTGGGTAATTAATTAACTGACCCTCGAAGTGTCTGCCTCTCCCAGGAGGGACCCTCAATGGCCCGCAAGAGTCTCGCTGGGGCTCGGAGCACCCAGAGAAGGACGGCTGCTTCTCCCCCCTTGTTTTGTCCCACGAACAGTCCGACGGGGTGAAGCATCACCTGCGGCTTCTGGAAGATGCCATTCAGGGCCTGAAGGTGAGCGAAAAAGTCGAGCGTCGCTGCGTCACGGGCTCCGAACTCGGTGGTGCCGTTCTGCAGCGTTTTGTTTTGCTTGCCTGACTGCAATTCTGAAGTTCCATTTTGCTTTTTGAGTTCTCATAGATGTGAGAGAAAAAATAATATTGTAGAAACCACTGGTTTGGTGGAAAGTAGAGGGAAGGATGCAAGTGTGGTAGTTCAGCATACAGATTCCCACTTGTTTCGATTACTGTAACGCACTCTACGTGGTGCTACCCTTGAAGACTGTTTGGGAACTTCAGTCGGTTCAAAGAGCCGGAGCCACAGTTTTAGTTGGGGCTGGCTGGAAGGAGCACGTGACTGCTATAGGAGCGCCCTTATTATTATGGATGGAACGATTCGAGCACAGAATCCACGGGCTTGGGGCTGCAAGACCCGAGCAGCTCTGTTCCTAACAGGGTGTCTCTTGGAGGCACGTGCTGTTTTATACAACTCGGATCCAGGTTATCTGCCTTCTTCCCTTTGGGAAGGTGGGGGAATTACGGAGGGCGGGCTGCTCGCAAAGCGTCTCCGCCGGCTTTCTTCCTTCTCGGCTTGCTTGGAGCTGCGCACGCACGTGGTTCCGGGCAAACTGAGAGCGGGGGGAAAGAGGCACCAAGTCAACAGAGAGATTTTGCAAGCAGCGTGTGTGGTCTCAAGCAAACCTCCATAATTCCCTCGTGTTCTCTACTGAAAGAAGAGTGGGTTCTGCTTTTCGAAAGATTTGGGTTTTGGGGCATTTTGGATAAGGGGTCGTCAGTCTGTCCTAATAGTTCCATTAATTGAAGTTTTTTTTTGCTTCTGTCTTTCTCTCTGCCGCTAGGATATGGAAGCAGATTATTGGCACTTGCAGCGCCTGATGGGGAAGCTGACCTCTCCTCAGGAGCCCAGTTTCACATGAGGGAAGGTAAAGGAGGAAGGAGGTGGGCACGTGCACGGACGACGCTCCGGGTTCAGGGGCCTCAGGGGCCCCCGGGGGTGTAGCTGCTGGGGCAGAATGAGGACGTTGCCATCCGAATGAGAATTCTTCCGCCCCACGTGAAGTTGTCCTTCGGACCCCCAATTTCTAGCAATGGAGAGGGCAAGATGCTGCAAATCCTCCTTACCTGCGCTCTCATTCTCTTGGAAACTCTGCCTGCCTGTTCGCTTTAGATGCCTAAGTTGTGTTTCCGAACGCTCAGCTGAAGTTTTAAGTTCCTGCGGTGCTAGAAATTTGGGGACCGAAAGCAAATTTCTATTGTGGGGAGAGAATTCTTGTCTGGGAAGGACAAGGTCCTCCTTTTGGGCCCCCTCATGGTGCCCCCGTCCCCTGCTCGGGGCTTTGATAGCTGCCTGGGTGGGGGAAGAGAGAGGGGCGGAGCTGCACCCGTGGAATGGTTTCGTGCAGCAGGCCTGGGCGCGAGATGTCAGCTGTCCGTCTGACCCTGGGGATGTTGCGTGTGCGGGTGTGTGTGAGAGAGAGAGAACAAGCAGTGGGCGTTGATAACGCCGCCGTCCGCACACGCCTGGCCTCATGGCTCTCGGTGTCGCTCTTGTCTCCTTCTCTAGGCCCGCCCCGAGCACGGAGGAAGAGACCTCGCTCTGCCCGCTGCTCTTTCCTGCCTGGTGGTTCCTTTCCCAGCATGAAGATGGGCCCCGGGCAGCTTTTTTGTATAGAAGACTTGCAATGCAGGGAGAGATTGGGGGATTATAGAGATGTATTTATATATACCGCCTGAGCTGCGCTATAGTGGGAACTATATTTAAAATCTGAGAATCTGCGTTTCAGGTCAAGCGTTATCGCCTTCCCGAAAGGCCAGGGGAGGGCCGTTTCATCAGGGCAAACAGGTGTAAGCTTTTCCTTTAGCCATGAGAGTAGTTGGCAGGGATGGTCCCAAAGAGAGACGGATTTTTTTTTAAGTATCCGTTCTGGTGACAGTTTTCTGGCGGCTGAAGATGTGGACCAGCAGTAGACTTCTGAGCTTCAGAGGCCACCGAATGAGGACATCTCCGTCTTCTTGGCCCAATACCGTGGGAAGGATTGGCAAGGAGGCAAAAGAGCAGCATCTACCCCATCCCCTGTGCAACTTATCAGTTCTCAGGTCTGGGGACATAACCTGCCCACAGGGGTTTCCCTGCTGTTCATCTCATTCCCCTTCTGGTCTTACCTAAAAGCAGAAAACCCACATTGCTGACAGTTGGATTCTCCTGAGGGAAGGAGAATCCGGCTCTGTTCAAAGGTCTGTTTGCTCAGCCTTGCCTTTTCTCCACTAGTTCTAACACTTTAGTTTCCTTGGTCTGGCCTTTTCTCTTTTCTTCACTCTGTTCCCCAAGTCCCCCATCCATTAAAATTCCCACCTATTTTGGCTTCCACTCATGATGCAGCACCTTTCTCCATCTCCTGTAATGGTTTCCCCAGTGCCTGTTGGTCTTCCCATTGGAGACTTGTGGTGCGTTATTTTCTCTTATTTCCAGTCCGGCACCAATCCAGCTCACACACATGTGCACGTATGTCCTTGAATGCAATCCTTGGACAGTGAGTTCCCTGTGCAAATGGAATCCATTGGGTTTTGGTAGCTTGAAACTTAGGTGGGGCTTCTCTCCCTTTGAATACCCAACCACACACACACATGCGCATGCACACACGTCACAGAACCGGGGTCTCCCAACTGCTGGGTCATCATCCACGGTAGATTGTGATCTCATGAGCTAAGGTAAGGTGAGTCGTCCCCCTGGGGTGCCACAGCCATTTTTTGAGGAAAGGTCAAAGAGAGAATGTGAGGAGAACCAATGAAAAAGATGTATAAAGAGAGGAAGAGAGAGTTTCCATGAAAAGTTACTTCTTTGGACTACAGGCCCCAGAGTGCCAGAATTCTGGTAGTCCAAAATTGTAGCTTTCTCATGGTTTGGAAAGGTGATCGTGGAATCTGGAAAAGAGAAAGGACAGAAATTTCTGATGATGCCCAAGGGAACTGTTGGGTTCCTGGAGGGATTCTCTGGGTTACCTTGGTAGGATCAGGAATGGAGGAAGGCAGTTTGACCACTGCAGCTAGTCTTGGCTGGCCGTGTGCGGCAAGGAGAGAGGAGGTCTGGGCTGTGTTCGGGTGTGTCCTTGGCCATTGTCCTGCTGGAGTCTGGCAAGGCACCGGGGATTCATAGCAGATCCACCCTCCCGTCCGTCCGTCCGTCCGTCCGTCCTTCCTGTTGTTCCCTCGCCCTCTCTCCGTCCCTTCCTCCTTCTTTCTCCCTTTGGCAAACTGCAGCCATCGAAGGGCCTTCCAGTCTACCTCTTCCCTCTCCAGCCTGCTCCCTTCTCTCTTTCTCTCTCTCCCTCTTTGCTTTGCTTATCAAAACCTCAGAAATGCAGGGTTGCTTAGGGTGGGACACAGGAAATATTTTCAGTGGGGGCACCCCCTGCACATAATCACAGAAATCTGCCTCTCCCCTTTCCCTTGTTTCTAACCAAGATGTTTCTTCTTCACTCTTTGCTGTAGTGTTTCAAGCGTTTTTTTTTAAAAGCCATGATCTCCTGCAGGAGCAGCACATGACAGCCAAAGAAAGAGAGTACACAAGTGAGGAGTGATCAGGGTTCCCATCATCCCCAAGTCCAACCTATGGCCGCCTTGCCGGTCCTCCTTTGACGTGCTATTGCAGAAAATGGACAGCAGGTGGAGCCATAACAATGGCAGCAGGAGGCCCTTGAGCACGGAAGGGTGTGGGGAGAGTTGGGGCGCTTGCTGTGTCTGGGCGGGGGGCGTACGGAGCAGGGGGGATGGCGCCCCTTCGGTCTTCTCCCTCTTCGAGTGCCTCTGCCGGGAAGCTGCCACCAGACCTGGATGTTCCCACGGAACAAGAGGACGTCTCCTGGGCCTACAGCAGGCGTGGGGACCTTGCAACCTTCTGGTGCCGTGGACTGCAGAACCCAGCATTCCTCACCGTGGCCTCTGCCAGCTTGGGATGCTGGAAGCTGCAGTCCAACAAAGTCTTAGTGGACCAGAGTGTTCTCACCCCGGCCTAGGTGGTGTTAGATTGCAACTCCCGTTAGCCCACGTAGCCAGCATAGCCAATGAGGAGGAATTCCGGGAGCCGTGGTACAGCAACATCCGGCCTCTCACCCCCGGCCTTGGTTTTGCTCTCGGTTTTGCGATCTGTTTTTGGCGCCTCTGGGTCCTGCCGCTTGGAGCAGGTCCATCCTGGAGGGGGCCGCGTTTCATGGTTGCCAGGCGACCGCGGTGTGTTTCCTCCTCCCTGTTCCGGCCAGAGAGGGAGCAGACCCGGAGCACCCAGCTGGAAAGATGACGGGCAGGGGATGGAGGAACCTGTGGCCCGCCGGGTGTTGTTGGACTACAACTCCCACCATCCCTGACCATTGCTCCCTGCTTGCTGGGGCTGATGGGAGATGGGGTCCAGCAGCACGCCTGGCCTTGTCTGTGGGTAGAGTGGGGGCAGAGAGCGTGGGGAGGTCAGGGGGGGAGAGGCAGTATGTGTCCCAGAAGGGTGAAGGGCAGAGGAAAGTCAAGTTGGCCCGAAGGCGCCTGCAGGAAACGGGCAGAGCTGCATTCGCACCCGTGGCCTCAGAGCCTGAACGACTCATCAGCTGCACACGTTCCACTTCTTCGCAAGTGCCTTTGTATTTTGTCAAAAACATGCTTGTATTTGTAAGGAAACTCATATTTTGCTGGGATATTTTATATACATATACATATAAATATATATATGCACACAGACAAATATAAGGGAGTGGTTTTGATGCCACCAGCTGGGACTACAAAACTGAGCGCTTTTTATTTAGAGATATACATATATATATATTGTTTTCCTGTTGTTTTGTCTGTTGCTGTACAAAAAATGTAAGCTGTATATGCAGAGATGGAAGGGGGGACTTTGCCGGCCCCTTCCTTGCCTTAGCCAGTATTATGCATATGGATAATGGTCTCTCCCAAATCCAGCCCCAGTCAGGCAGAGAGGGCTGTTGTTTTCTTTTTTTAAAGCCACACTTAAAATACATAACAATTCTGAACTAAGCAATACTGAACTTAAAAGGGAAGAGAAGAAAAAAATTGTCATTCCTGTTTTTACATTTTTAATGTCTCTTAAGGTCGCTCCCTTGTGTTGTAGGACAGGAGTTCTCAAACTCTCCAGTCCTCCAGGTATTTTGGACTTCAGCTCCCAGAAGTCTCAGTTGGCACGGCCGGTGCCCAGGAGTTCTGGGAGCAGCAGTCCAGGACGACATCTGGAGGACCAGAGTTTGAGACCTGCTGTTGTGGAAGAGTTTCTCAAGATGACTGGTGGATTAGTTCACCTGTCCTGTTGCCACACATACCACAGTGCCAAGGGCGTTTGGGCCCACTCGTAGCTTTTTCTTTTTCTTGCGGGTTTGAGTGCCGAGTAAAGACGGAAGCAGGCTTTCCTCGTAGTTTATCCTTAGGCTGGGCTCTCTGAATCACAGCCTAACCCTGACACAAGTGCAAGAACTGGTCTCAGGAGAGAGCCTAAATTTTCCAGCCCTGATGAATATAGTTTGGAACCTAGACCCCCTTGGCCAAAAGCTCAAAGACCCTAACGGGGAGATGGTTTGGACGCACCATTACTTTCCCCCTGGTTCTTTCTCTCTTCACCTGGTCTATTATCCCGAGCTCTAGGCTGCTGTTTAAAAGCTTGGGATTTAAGAAGCAGAACCAGTCTTGCAAAGTAAGCTGTTTGCTGAAGTTCCGTAGCTCACTTGAGTTGTTCCTTGGTGCTAAACAAGAATTGCATTGATGCAGGAATTTTTAACTTGGGGCTTTTCTGGAATGAGGGAAGGGCTCCCAGGTTTTTAACTATATCAGGGTTTTTCTGGAGTCCTTCTGCTTTGTTTCTGAAATCCATGTGAACTTGCTGAGTAAGAAATGGTAGGTTTCTACCAGTTTCAGAACTGTGCAATACTAATATCTCTTAAACTGCTCATTCCAAAGATGATAAAAAAAATTTGCATTTCTCACTCTGTGGAACAGAACTTGGGGGTGTGCATAATTGGATTTTACACAGAGGTGCATTATATACCTGAGTGTTTCTTAATTTTTTTTAATACCAGCTCAGGCAACATAAAATGTACCACCATCATTTCTTCTTCAGTTTATACGTAGAGATGTAAATTTTTTTTTGCAATTCTGCACTGGTCTTGTGTCTGTTCTATGTACAATCACCTCTCCTGGGAGCACTTTCCCAATTGCTGACTGGGGATTTTCGTGCCGTTTCGCTCTTTGAGCTCATCTTCAACCAGTGGCGCAAATCAGAGTTTGCATTGTTCCCTCTTTTGGGTTGTGGGAACTATCAAGGGTGGACTAATCCATAGGAAACCTATCTTGAGAACATTCCTCGGGTGGTCAGAACTAGCTTTGCCTCTGTGTGATGTTTTACTGTTTTTGGATTTCAGTCCAGTTGTGAAGCCAGAGCGCGTTTCCTTCCATGGGGGGACTGCGGCAAAAACAGAGGTCAGAAGGAAGGGGGACCCCTTTCTCTCACCTAGGAATTTTGGGGAGGGTGTCAGCTGGGTTCTTGGTCTGTATGTTTCTGGGAGGGGGAAGAGGAACAGAAACGGGGCGGAAGAGGAGAGCGAAGTTGTTCCTCATCCCAGGCGGAACGGGCGTGGGTGGGTCGTGGGCCCCCCTGCTCTCCTCCTCCTTGCCCCACCGCAAAAGAGACGCTGAAGGTGGTGTGTACGTGGTGAAGGTACGTGGAGGGAGGGAGGCTGAACCAAAGATAATTCTTGTAAAAGATGCCAAATTAAAACCTATATTAATCACCGCTGCTGGTGCCTTTGTGGTTGGAGTACCTTTTGCTTTTCCGTTTTTTCCCCTCCCTTGTTCAGTTATTCAGTTCTTGGCTTCTCTCTTGCTTTCTGAGTTTCGCACCAGAGACCTGAGAGAATCAGAGTTGGCTTGCCGTGATTTCTTCCCGCCTGATATTTTCCTGCTTCCAATGTGCCTCACTTCGGAAATGAAACAGCGGTTTACCTGCGTTCCAGCCTTCGGTTGGCCCCTTGTGTTGTATAAACTGTATGAATAAACAGACCCATTTAATCTCCCGAAGGAGGACTTAATTGGGCTAAATTAATAAACAGGAGACCAAATCAGGCCTGAACTCTCCTTGAAACTCTCCTTGAAAGTTGAAATGATTCAACTGAGGTTATTGTGCTTTGGCCCATATCACAAGATGGCATCACTCTTGGCAAAAGATTATAATGCTGGAAAAAGTGGAGAGCAGAAACAAGAGAGAAATACATTATTACTTCCTTAATAGGTGGATGGACGTGGCTACCGTGGCTCTGCGAGACCCGAGCAGGGTGGTGGATGGCGGTTGTCTTGCCAATCTCTCTTTCATAGGGTCACCCTAAGTCAAAGCCAACTTGGCAGGAAAAAAAGAAACCCACTACCAATATTTGTAGAGCTGCCTACCCTGGTACTAGATTGGGGTGGAGAAGTTATTAAGTGATTTTTAAATGCCCCCGAGGATAGCAGTGAGACGGGGGGGGGGGTCCAAGCTTTTAAGGGAGCCGGGCAACAGTCCCTCTGTCTCCATGCAGAGAACCCTAGAGTGGCAAGGGATCTCCAGGGGACACCAGTCCGAAGTTGGCCACGAAGCCTCCGTTGAAGGAGCACCCTGGGAGGACAGCCCATGCCACCTTTCAGCAGCCCTTACTCTCAGGAGGTTCTTCCTAAGATTTAGGTGGGACCTCTTTCCTTGTAGTTCCAATCCATCGGGTCCTGTTCCAGTCTCTGGAGCAGCAGAGCACAAATTTGTTCCTTCTTCCACATGACACCCTTTCAGATATTTAAAGACAAATTTCATGTCACCACTCAACCTTCTCCGAGCTAAACATGCCCGTCCCCCTAAGCTGTTCTTCCTAGGAGTCGCTGCTCTCCAGACCTTTGACCGTCTTAGTTGCCCATCTCCGTACACGTTCCCACCGGTCAATATCCTTGAACTGGGTGCTTCCACCTTTGCAAACAGACGAAGCCCCTATGCAAAGGACTGAGCGTGCTCGGTAGACACAAATTGCTGATTGGCTGTTGGGAAGAGGTGGGAAAACGCGCTGGCGGGGCAGCCATCTTAAACCTAACAACAGCATTCTAACACTCTGCAACATTTTGTTGCAGTTCGTGCCTGCTTCCCCATAAAGTTGGAATTGGAACAGCGCCACTGATGTTTACCAAGTCCAGACCTAATTACACATGGTACAAACATGTGCGTGCACACATATTCATTTTTACCTTTAAGGAGACCCAAGGTTGAATAGATATTTTATTGCTTTAGAGGCCAGCAAGATCGTAATCTGCTGGGCATAATTTTTTTCCATCTTTTTTTGTTTTGTTTTCTTTACACTCCATAAATTAATACAGTATTTACAAAAAAATAAAATTAAATTAATAAAGGGTTTGGAGTTAAACAGCTTCTTCATATATCAACCACACAAATAACAGTTTTCTTCTTTAAAACACGAAGACACAAGCACAGAAAGAGGGTGAAAAGTCTGGAGGAGGGGCTGAGGAGGGGTATTTTTATACAGAAGGGGAGGTCACACCAGAGCATGACAAGACAATATTGCACTTCGAAAAGTTGAGGAATCGGGGGACGGGAGGGGTTCTTTGCAGCTCCTTCCTCTCCACGTTCTTTTTATTTGGCATAGGACTGCAGTTTGCTGATTTTAAGAGCTCTTCCTTGGCATGTCGGGACTAGAAATTGGAATGAAGGGCAAAAAAGGTGGTGGGGCAACATGCAGGGGCTCGTTGGCCGTGTGGAACACATCTTTGCTTCATTCTGCTTTCCAACAGCTGATTTGCCATTAAAACGGCTCTATTGTTTCCAAATTGTGCTTCAGGATTGTTTTAGGCTGCTTTGAAAATGCATATTTTAATGTGTTTGTAAGGTGTTTTATCTTTGTATGGTTGGAATTGCTTTCATCTGTTCATTGCCTCGGGAGCCCATGGGCTGGGAGGCGATATACAATTGCTATAAACAAACAAACAAAAAACCCAAATATTTGTATATCTTAAAATGTTATGCATAAAAGTGGTGTGTAGGGGTGGTGGGAATTATGGTGCTTTTTATTTAGTGGCTGATCACCCCATTCCAGCTGGATTTTGCATTTCAACCACCCTGGATTACTTATCCTGGCCCTAACAGCAAGCCAGTTGCTTCCACACCTCCGTGAGGACTGGAGCCTTGCCTTTAGACAGTAGAAGCCACTGCAGCTCTAAACTGGGTTCTAAATTTAAATTTTACTGTGACAGTAGATATGGTTTTGTGGTTTGGGTGCATTCTTTTATTTAAACGTTGCTATGAGCAGCCTTGAATCACATCTGTGTAGGAAGGCAAAATGGTGATTAGGTTGTGAAATTTTTCTGGATGCAATGGACCTGGGTAGAGAGACAATTAAATTGTATGGACTTGGTGTGGAAAAGAACTGAGACAATAGTAAAAATGCTTTTGAATTGGGAAAGGTTCTAAATGTGGCATCCAGTCTTTGCTGTGTGCATAGGGATAGGGGATGTATGGCAGTACAGATTTTGAAAGACTACAGATCCCATCATCCCTCACCACCAGCTCTGCTGATTGGGGCAGATGGTACTTGTTGTTCCACGGTACCAAGACAGCAACACACTTCCCCATCTTGTGTAACAGCCTGCAGTTCGGAAAAGATTTCCTTGCAATGTGCCCAGTTCCATGATTCTTTCGAAAACCAACTGCAGGGAGGGAATGCAGAGAAAGACCTCTGCCCATATAGATACCCCATGGATGGTTTTTTTGGAGGGGAGGATCCCAGCCAAAGAAGGAGTGGGGAGCCAAAGAAGGAGAGAAATTAGACTTGATATATTCAGTGAATAAAATTTTCCTATAAAAATAGAGACATCGAACAGAGAGGGGTGGATACTTTCTTCTGGTTTCGTTTAAATTCTCTTAAGAATCTGGCTAGTGATGGGAAGTCGAGGGGGACCACTGGTCAGGCTTGGGGTCTCTGGGGGATTCAGCTCCCCGGCAGACTCTTCCCTTCCTTGGTGTGGCTGAGGATGACCCCGGTGGCGGCCACTCCCGCCTCTTCCTCCAGCCGGGCAGGGGTCCCTCCGGCCGGCCTCTCTGCCTCCAGCCGCTTGTAATTCTGTACCTGGCTCTCCAGCGCCTCCAAGCTGTCGGGGCTGAAATCACAGCCTTCGTTCTCCGAACTGCATTCGCTGAGGTCGGTGATCTCCAGCTCCGAATCGGAGGCCACGGGGTCCTCTTTGGACCCCCGTCCCCCAGATGGGCTCTGTGGCCGGGCCCCCAGCGACTCCTTCTCCCGGTGGCCGGTCCCGTTCCCCTCCCCCCGGGAGGGCGCGGCGGTGCCGTGGGGGGGCAGGCAGAGCCGGGGGACGGAACCGGACCCCAAGGCTGCGGCCCGCTCCGTGCTCTCTGCGGGCAGGAGCGAAATGGGGGCTGGGAGCTGGGCCAGGGAGCCGGAGAGGGGGTTGGGGTAGAAATGGGGAGAATAGAGGGAGGCGGGGAGCTTGGAGTTGTTCAGGGGGAAAGTGCTGGAGAGGTAAGGGTTAAAATTCCAGGGGTAGTCTGGGAAGGAGGCGTTCCTGCCGTAGGGAGTCAGCAAACCGGGGGGCTTCGTGTACCCAGCGACACCTGTGGGGGGGAGAGAAGAACAGAGAGGTAAATCCGTCCCTTCGCACGCACGCCTTGGGTACCAGGGGCCTGCTAAACGGGGGTTATGGGGCCTTCTGGGGATTGGGGGCCACGTATGGGGGCCCGTGGTGCACACATTCCCCTCCTCTGCCTTGAGGTCACAAAACTCCTCCTATTTTTATGGTATCTCTCCTTGGCTGCCATCCCGCTGTTTATTCCCCACAAAAGAATAGAGCTACTCGAGCAATCGTTGCATGGAGAGTCAATCCCACGGAGGGCAAATCCCATTGATTCAATGGGCCTACTAGAGTCAGGACTAACAACAGGGGTCAGAATTCTCCATCATGGTCAACTTTATGTTAATTTATGCACGCTTAGCTACGTAGCAGAGGGGCCGAGGAGCCCCCGAGTGAGTTGTGTGGCTGTGGAACGGGACACCGGCGAGGGAGTCCCACTGCAGCTCCATTACGTGGCGATGTTACAGCTGGAAATGGAGGTTGTGAAACTGCTTGGTTCTATTTTCTACAGACTTACAAAGATGTAAGTCTTCCAGGTGAATTTTGGCCCCACTGTCCTTGGGCACCCGATGGTATCCCTCTCACCTGAGCCCAGGAAAGGGAAGGCCGCGTCCAGGCGCAGTTTCTCTGTCTCAGGTTGCCGTTCAAAAAGTGGGTTGCGGGTGGCAGGATCCCCCAAACGAGGGTTCGAGAAGAGGCTTTGCAGAGCCTAAGGAGGAAAACCAGAGGGAAAGGGATGAGCTACAGCCGGCTCACGAGCCCACACGACAAGCCATTAGCCTCTGCAAGGGAGCTGCATGCCAAGAATGGAGCTGGTTTTGCAAATTCTGCCTCCTGATCCTAACAGCAGATGTCTGTGCTTTAATATGAGAACTTACTCAGCTTGATTTTAATTTAGCTTTTTTTTTAAACTCCTCTTTACTGGTCTAAGTGTATTTTGTTCCAGGTACTCTGCATTTTAATTCATATCACAGGGCACCTTGAATCCTGCAGTGGGAGAAATTGGGTATAAAAAATACTAGTTACAATTCACTGGGCGCAGGAAACACTTTGCACATGCTCCATGGTGCATTGTTTTGTTTTTAAATTGCTAATAGACATGCATAAGTTTTGCATAGAGTAAGTCTCAGATTGCAAAGACTCTCCTCAGTCCTGTATTCTTATTGTCAGAATTTTTTAACACCCAAGAAACACGGTTTTCAGCTGTTTCAAATATTTCCCCCACAGCTAGATCCAGGTCAACGTATTCCCTGGCCAGACTACTAAGGTCTATTTCCTCCCCTTTTTTGTACCTCTGGGGTGAGCGGGGCACAGTCGGCCCCGTGGTTGCCCCCGTTGAAAGGGTTCTGGGCCAGCAGAAAGGGGGAGTTGGCCGCCATGTCCAGCAGCGGGTAATTCACCAAGACCACCTTGCTGAAGTTGAACTTGTAGGTGAAGCGCTTCCCCTTCGTCTTGTGCAGGATACGCTTGTTGTAGTAATACCTGGTGGTGGAGGAACACAAGTGAGGCTGTGGGAACTCCCCCCAAAAAAACATTGTGGCATTTCTGAGACTCAGACATACCCAGCTGCAAAAGATTGCCGCAGATGAGGAATGGGTTTTTGAAGAACTGCTGTAAACCCTAGAATCCCCAGACAACTTGGGGGAATAAGATGCTTTTTGGACTCCCAGAACTGTCCTCCCAGCTTTGTGCAATCGATTGCACTCATTGTGGAACCGGGGGTGTCTCTGCCCACGTGCCACTGAGGATAATAACGTACCGTGGATGTCTCTGCAACTCCTGGGAATCAAGTGGCACCTTGAAAGTACCGAGGAAACCACCGCACATTGCTGGGTCTCTTTCCAGGTGATTGGTTATGAGAAAGGACTAAGCAGGGAAGTTCCTTCGCCCTCTCCTGGCCTCCAGGAAAAGAGCAGAAGGCATTGCTCACAAACTACACTAAGGTGAGCTGCAGGAAGTGGAGTCCAAGCACCCCGGTGAGTGACAACCTGGCTCCTTTTGCCCTCTGGCTGCCCAGGCCGATGGCTTCCGTGCTTTAGCAGAATTCTCCAAGGTGCTGCATCCCAGGCCCAAATCAGGTTCAACCCCTTAGGCAGCTCCTCTAAGGCTATCCAAAATCTGGCGTGGATTCATTGCCTTGCTGACCTGGAGCTGCAGTCCACCCACACCTGAGGAAAGGCAGAGCGTGATCCCCACCCTTGGCCCAGCAATAAATCTCCAAGATTCCTTCAAACTGATGCCTTGGGGAAGAACAGGCTTGGGGGTTATGACAACCAGGGAGTCTTCAGGATTTATTTTCTGGGAAGAGCAGAGGAGAATTCCCAGGCTGAGATAATCGGAAGTGTCAATAGCGCTTAGCCCCTCATAAATATTAATTAGTGCGTAGCAATCTCAGGCGGCCAGAGAAAGGCAGTTGATTAATAAGCAATAACAAATATTGCTGTCGATCAATTGCATGAGAGGGGTCACCACACAGGGAGGGCAGTCATAAAGCTCTAGTGAGCTTTGCCATCGCTTTGAAGAAGAATCCGGAAGAAAGGGCAGAAACCGGTGTCCCAACCCCTCTTCTCGCTCCCTGCAAGTTTAATTGGCTTCTGAGAGCGCAGAGAAAGGCTGGAATATGTGGCACAGACACACGTCAAAACCAGTGGCATAATAATGCTTCCTAGGGTTGTCATCCGATTACAGAAATCCCATTGATTCATCCTGCGAGTTTTAATTGAGTAATCGATTCATTAATTGATCAAAAGTGCTGGTGAGTGAAGCAATAATTCTGTGAAATGAAAATGATACCATAGCAGCCTTCCGAAGAGGACACGTGTCTGTTTTGTCAAGCACAATCCAGAGCGGAGGGGGGAAATGTTTTCTACTACAGTTCCCAAAATGCTCTTTCTAAGTGACAGATTGCCAACCTGTCCTTCTATTGGAAATTTTCAGGAGATCACTTCAGAAAAAAAAAAAATAAAGCTTCTGCACTATTAATCAGAGCATCTGTCTTGTCTGTCTGTCTTTTTTTTGTTAAAATTGTTTTTAAGTAACCTAAATAGTTAATTGGTTAAATGTCCCAGATCAGAAGAGAAGGACACTCCAGGCTCAGTCATTTGGACCACTGGAAAAAAGCTAGCATCTGTGCGGGGCGCCATACAGCACAAATTTCTATATGTGGACTTATACATGGATTGTGCTTTGCACAACCTTTGTGCTGAACAGCAACCTTTCACAACCACACATGCAGTCAAATGTGCAAATGAAGGCACATGGTTGCTGCCACTGCTCTTTTATTTTATAAATTTGTATTCCACCTTTTTAGCAGTAATGGGGCTCAGGGTGGGTTACCTACTAACTGTGCCAATCGTATGATTGACACTTTTGTCAGGGAACGGCAGCGCTGTGTTGACAGAGTGCGCAGACTGAGCAAAGGCCGCTCAACGCACTTCAGCATGTTTTCCTCGTGTAGACCTTCACTTCCATCCCTGTGCGCCGGATACCTCCGTTGCCTGATGTCCAGTAAGAACAGCCTGTGTGCATCATGCAACTCGTGCCTGCCTAGACCACTAACCGGCAGCTGGAAATGTTGCCCCTGCAGAATTCTTGGAAATGCTGCCCCTGTCGCGACTTTCCCAAGCCCTGTTGGTGTGGTGCTTCTCCTCCCGTCCCCCAGTCTCACCTCAGGGCCCGGCTCAGCTTGTCATAGTTCATGTGCGGCTTGCATTTCCGGATGCCCCAGAGCCGGGCCACCTCGTCGGGGTCCTTGATGACGAACTCGCCGTAGTCCCCCTGCCAGGCGATGACGTTTTGGTACTCCTCCTTCTGCAGCAGCTCCAGGATGAAGTGCCAGAGCTGGATCTGGCGCGAGCCGGGGCTGGACTCCGGCTTGTAGGCCCAGTCGGGGAAGGCGAACCCTGCCACGGGAGAGAGGAGGAGGGAGAGGAGAAGAAATCTCTCACCACAGACCCCGATGTGTTGCTGTAGCGTTGTGTTTATTGTCCTTGCCTTGACTTATAGACTGATGTTCCTCCCTTCAGTGAAAAGGATGTTATGAATAAACATTTATTAACGTATTAATAAATAAATAAATGTTTATTAATAAATGGGATATATATAAATAAGACATTATACATGCGTGCGCGCCCTTCAGGATGGTCATGGAGAGCGCTCTGAGTTTGCCCCAGGATTCCAGCAAAGTACAGTTATATTTTTAAACAACTGCACTCGGAACAACTGGGTCTACCTTTTAAAGCTATTTCTGTGGTTAGCTACTTTATTGCTTACCGGTCCCATTTGCAACTGTTTTTATGCTTGTTGTTTCTGACCGTATGTATGTCAAATATGTTCTGAGTGGTCTCTCTTAAGTTTTGGCTTTCATCACCTTGTGGAGTCAAAACTTCTGTTTCGAGGAAATGCACGATTTGCCTGTTAACCGTAAGACAAAGCCCAGAATCCATGTTGCGGTCCAACCTTCCCCAGGCTGCCCAAAAATGCAGAGCAAACTTGGAGCTGAAGAGAGAAATCTTCCTGTCGGTCTGATAAAAGCTTAGCTGCAGTACGGCCTTTGTCTTAACAGTCAACAGCATGCCTCTTGGGGAGATAGCTGATTAAAACGTATTATCACAGTATGGGTGGACTCAGGGTTTCAGCTTTGTTTTTGGTGGGTGTTGCGATACCCCTTTTAGAAGAGCATCTTGCTCTGTGCCCGGCCTTTGCGGCTGCCCTCCTGGCTCTGCAGACGAGCCCGTGCACAGACGGACACATGCCGGCACATGGGCCAAAGAGCTTGCGTGCAGGCCTGGGCCTGTAACTGCTGACTCTCCTCTCCCACCACTAGGAAAATGCTGAGGGGGGCCCTGGGAGACCCCTCTCTCCCCCCTCCACCAACTTGAGAAGTTTCCTGTAGTTATTTCCACTTTCTGATGGCGATCCTGCAGGGGGCTTTAATAACAGCCCGCTGCTGCCGCCGCCTCCGACAACGCTGTTGCTTAAAAAGCCGGCCTCTCCAAGGAGTCCGGATCGCCAGCGATGGCGCGGTCACCTCCACCCCGGCTAATTAATCACAGCTAAAAGCTGAGCTCTCTCTGCAGCTCACGGGGGGCGGGCCTCGGAGCAGAAGGGGCCGAGGGAGGCGCCGGGCCCTCCGCTGCTCCGGAGAGGTCAGGCCGGCAGGCTCAGATCTGTGCCTCTATCTATGAATCTATCATTAACAGGCCTAATGAACTGCTGATCAATGCCTTGATTTTCAGTTACACGGAGCACCTTTGGCACTCTTGCAGTAAATTACATTCCCTTCTTTCTCCTCCTTCTCCCTCCCGCCCAGCCCCTAAGGCTGCTCCTGCACATGCTTCACACTCCAATGCTGTGGCTCTCTGGCACGTGAGAGACACCGCGTCCCCCAAGAGGGGCCAAGGGCTAGCGGGGAAGTTACCCCAAACGTCCCTGCCTCAACGCTTCTCACAACCTTCCCTCCGCTGAACGCAGCAGGGACAGAATCGAGGGGCGGAAAGAGACCCCGAGGCCCGTGTGGTCCAACCCCCGTTGCACAGGAATCCACAAGCACCCTCCTCCTGAGAGACCCGAAAGACAGCGCCCCCAGCTCTCCCCAAAGAAGAAGAGCCCGCCCGAGAAGGGGGCCTGCTTTTCACAGCTCTTCCGTTCGGCCATTTTCTCCCAGTGTTTCATCAAGAGCTCTTTGCCTGCCGTTTGAACCCCTTGGTTGGCCTTGTGCCGTCTGGAGCGGCAGAAAACAAGCCGGCTCCTTCTTCCACGTGGCTCTCCAACGTGGGAGGCGGGAAGACCCTTTCAGGAGGACCCCGCGTCTGGTGGGAAAGCTGCCCCAAAGCCCACCTTCCATGCCCTCGCAATAGCCTCTGTGCTGAATGCCACAGGGAGAGAATGCAGGAACTAGGAGAGTTGGAGGAGGCTCCGAGGGCCACCCGGTCTAACCTCTGCCAGCGCAGGGAGTTACAGGTGAGTAAGTCTAGGTAACTGTTCTGTCTTCAGGATAGCTACGGAGTCCCGATTTTGGCACCCTTGCCACAGTCTTAACCCCCCCCCCAACCTCCTTTACGGGGCTTCGGCCGCCTGGAGAGAAGAAAGCGGTCCGTTCTGCTGGCGACCAAGGCGTGGGGATCAGGCTGGAGTGGGGCAGGCCGGAGGAGGTTACTTAGTGAAGCATGCTTAACTAAGTAGCACTTTCAGTTGTGTCCAGAAACACAGACCTTCGGCCAGAGAGGCTGTTGCAACAAGGGGGCTGAGTGCTCCCCAAAACCAGCATCTGCCAGCCCTCTGGACCGCCTTCCAAACAGTCTTCAAAAGGCATCTCCGTGCACAGCACACTGTGCACGCGTGGCTTCAGTTCGCGTGTTGACTTAGGGCTACCCGTTCATTTTTCCTAGGCAATGAATCCCGAGAGGTGGTTTTGCCAGCTCCTTCTGAAATAGAGCCTACGGCACCTCTTGGTCACCGGCAGTCTCCCATCCAAGTACTAAGCAGGGCTGACCCTTCTTGGCTTCCCAGATCAGATGGAATCTGGTGCCTTTTAGAGTAATCCAAATAGGATTATCTATGGTGTGTGTCACTGTGGCCAGATCGGACATCTCCAGGGATGGGCACAGTTGGCACACTGGCTTTTAAATGTGCCAGAGCACTTCTGGGCACTGCAGACACCTGCACCCATGAGTTCAAGGCTGAGCCCACAAGTACCCCAAAACCGCAGTCCTGTATCTTCGGGGGGATGTCGCCCCATCTGGCATGGGCTGAATTCTTCTTCTCTGTTCTGCCTTTGGACTGACCAGAAACACCTTGCCTGGATTGAGCTTCAAGATGTTCCTCGTTGCTTTGTCATTGTCATTGGCCATTTCCACACTAGCTGGCCGGCCCCTCCCTAAACTGCATTCCAAAGAAGGTTGAAAGTGGAATAATAGCGCTATAACAGGCTAGTGCAGAAATGGCCATTGTTGTCGTTCTGTGCCTTCAGGTTGTTTCAAACTTATAGCAGCCCTAAAGTGAATCCATCTCAGGGTTTTCTTGGCAAGACTTGTTCAGAGGAGGTCTGCCGCCTTTGCCAGTTCCTCTGAGGCCGAGATAGTGTGAGTCACCCACGGGGTCTCCAGGTCTGACGGAAATTCATACCCTGGTCTCTAGAGCTGCAGTCCAACACTCAAACCACTACGCTTCACTGGCTCTTGACAATAACATAATCTGGCCAAATGCAGTCATTTTATGCAAAACGGGGTGTTAAAACGAAGCAGTTAAATCAGCTATCTTGGTTCCCATCTTGAGAGAAAGGCAGGGTATAAATTCAATAAATAAATAAATGAGCAAGCCAGCATATTTAAAAATCAACACTTATTTAAAGCTATTAAAAACCATTTTAGACGTGGCGATGAGGACACAAGCACAGAAAAAACACACCCCGTCCAGAACCTCTCTTGCAAGGCGTCTCTACGCAGAAAGGTCTTTGCCTCCCCCAGCAAGAAGACAGCTGAGAAGGTGCCAGTCTTGCCTCCTGGGGAAGGAGTTCCTCAGCCACCCAAAAGCCCCTGTGCCCTCACCAGGTGGTCTTCTGAGGGTGGTGGGACTGAGAGAAAGCCCCCTCATCCTGCCAAAGACCCTCAAACTCAACCAGTTCAGCTGAGAGACACAGACTGAGATCTCGGATAACAGGTGTGGGGCTGAATGCTTTGGACCCCCAGCTCTGCATCTCTTCCATTCTTGGCAGCTTAAGGTGGGTCTACGGCTGTGGAGGGGGAGAGGGAGGTGGTTGAATAGCAGGGACAGCTTCTCCCTCATCCCCATCTTATTTCCCAGCAACCCTGGGCGGTAGACACCTCTCTATCCCATTCCCCCTTGTCTTCATCTTATTTTCCAACAGCCCTGAGAGGTAGGCCTCTTTTTGACTTTCTGACCCTTTCTCTCCTGTCCTTTCTGGCTCGTTCTCCCTTGTCCTCACCTTACTTCCCAACAACCCTGAGAGGCAGGCCTCTTTCTAGTCCATATCTAAGCTTCGTGGAAAAAAACAGTGAAATGCAAACACAGAGGAAAATTACACATACAGGAAAAATCCACCCTGTGCGGCTTTGCTCTCGCTTTGGCTTCCCTGTCATGATTCCTACCTTGGTGTTTGGACTGGGGTGGGGGAATGGAGCCAGCTGGCTAATGAAAGATGCAAGGGCTGCGGTGGTCCTTGGGGGCCCGGCCCGGAAAAGAGTGCCCTGCGGTTAAAAAAACGAGCGCCTTTGATTGTCCCGTTTGCCCCGCAGCCTTCGGCTTGCAGCTACAAACTCCAGAGCTGCCTTGACCCTTGGGGGAGATTTTACCGTGTGAGAGAGAAAGGGAGCGGGGGTGTCATTATTTCGCTGTGTGAAACTAGAGGGTCCAGAAAAAACCCCACGCTCCTTGTTTGCTTATGGCGCCTAATTGGGGACGGTTGGATGCTGGATGCATCCACAAAGCCAACCGGATGCGGCTCCGTGCAGCGTGTCCTACGAGGCAGCCGGATCGGTATTTATTGGATACTCTCCCTATCAGATCCCCAAATCAATTTGTTTGCAAAATGAAATTCTCCCGAAATGAACTGGGATGTTTTACATTTATCAGTGATTCTCTGAGGATGGGAACGTTTGCCAAAGAGCTACAGGATGTTTGGTGTAATGGGCTGTGCATTTGGCATCAGAACTGCGGCATGAACAGGAGAGGGAAAACCTTTTCCATAAATAAATAAATGTGTTCATAGGGTTTGGTATTAGATGATGATGGGATGGGGGTGGATTTATCCACTGGTACCTCCCCTGCCTCCACAAGGCAGCTTAGCAACAGCTAAAACAGAAGCAACTAAAAGTATACACGCTACAAAAGTCAAAATTATAATGAAAATATTAATAGAATTAAAAACATCTTAAAAGCACACGTATTAAAAACATTAACAAATATAGACAACGCAGCACATTAGGAAAGGCCGTTCTGGCCTGAGCAGTCAAGGCCCGCTGAAGCCAAGGCCCCGTCTCCCCCATGTTCCCGCCGGATGTCCCTGTGAGGGTGCAGGGGCAATGAGAAGGCTCCCCAAAAAAGATCTCAAAACAGGGGCAGGCTCACAGGGGGAGAGGCAGCCTGCATGAGGCCTGGACCTGGGCCCGATTGGGCTTTAGAGGGCACAACCAGCACTTTGAATTGGGCCCGGAAACAGACCGGCAGCTGCTGCAACCGGGGAGCGTGAGAAGCCCTTGGTAGCTACTGGTTCTTGTGTCTGTGAGTATTCTTTGGGGGTTAATAAACACTTATCATTCATTAATCCAAACTTTAAAGGAACGACCAAGGGGATGAGTCGGCTCTCCTTCCCCGCCCCACCGTGGGTTCAGCTCCTTTAAATTTCAGGCTAAAGCCCAGAGCAGAAGGGTTGCCCCACTGGCATGCCCCCCCCCCAGCTACCCCTGCAAGGTGGGCCTTCCCTGGGATGTCCCAACCAACAGCTAAGGCTCTGCTTTGAGTCTCTGCACCAAACAGAAGATGGTGTACGCTTACAAGGGGAAACGAGCTTATCAGTCAGGTCACAAATATTATGAAATGGCCAGAGCTTGGGAAAGTTACTTTTTCAGGGATCACAGTTCCAAATATGGCCAGCAGGCATGCAGATTGGGACACTGTGGGTGCTCTAGTCCTCAAAAGTAACTTTCCAAAGCTCACTAAGCCCTTCATTTCCTTGCTATGCATCCACATGACACAGCTATAGCAGTTTCATATCACTTTAAGTGCCAGAGCTCTGTGCAATGGTGGCTGATAGCTTCCACATCAGTGGGGTGGTTAATCTGCTTTGGATTTTAGTCTGAACTTTATAAAGAGTTACCCAAAGGGCCTCTATTCCCAAACAGGTTCAGCACCCTTAATTAATTCACTAATTCGAGGGGGCTGCTCTAGCAACAGGAGTGCGGCCTCTGTGTCAGGCTGCCGTGAGCAGCTTCTTGGAGGAAGAGTGACAACAATTTAATGAATCGTTAAATTCATCAGTGATTGCAGTTTGATTAATAAATACTTAACTGGACGCCTGGTGATGTCCAGCTTAATTAAGCCCTAGCATTTAATTAAAACAAAGCAAAACAAAAACAACCACCAAGGTGAGCCTGTTGATCCCTTACCTATCAACGAAATTTGCCAATGACTGTTAGTTTCGTCCTGTGCAAACTCAGAGGCATTCCACGCAGTCAACAAGATCTGCTGCAACTCTGGGAAAACGGGCAAGCTTTTGAGTTCTGCAGAACGCTTCCTCAGACCAGAGGGTGGAAACCAAGTGCAGGGAGGGAAAAAGGATACTGACCTCCAAATTCATTGTGTGTGTGTGTGTGTGTGTTTGCTAGATGTTTAAAGCAGGAGGGAGTGCGAATCACAAGATTCCCCAGAGGTTGGCCCTGCAAGTCCTGTCAGTCCCCTAGCCAGCATAGCCAATGGTCAAAGATGATGGGAGCTGCAGTCTAAGCACCTTGGCACAGCTGTACAAAATCTACCTGCTTTATGCCAATGAGAATATTGTTCTTTGTTTTCTCCTTTTTTGAAAAAAAAATAATTCTGAAGACTCAGTCTCCAAGCTCCAGAAACTACAGGCAGTGGATTTTTCTCTAGCCCCCCCCCCGTGGTTTGGGGGGATCCATCCCCACCCCCGTAAAACGACATAACAAAACCTATCCTTTGTGTATGCGTGTGTACGTGTGCGAGTTGCAATGAATTGTACGTGTGTTTTAACCTAGACTTTGTTCCAGTTTTTGGTGTGAGCCGCCTTGCCTTGCGTCGGGCGCTTAAATAAAAATAATTTGAGGGCGCCTCCGTTCGTCCCTCGAAGCCCCCGCCGGCCTCCGACGGTGGGCAAGGAGAAGGCGAGGGACCCCGGGAGAGGGCCAGGCGGGCTGGGAAGGAAGGAAGGAAGGAAGGAAGGAAGGAGGCGGCAAAACCTAGTTTCTGTTTCTCTTTTACCTGGAGTCCAGAGGGCCGGAACCGGGGAGGTGAGGAGCAGATCCGAGACGCAGTTGCAGTCCATGGTGCGGGAAGGTCAGACCTGGGGGGAGAAGCGGAGGGAGGTTGGGGGGAGGAGAAGGGGAAGGAAAAGGGGGTTCGGAGAGAGTCAGGGGGGTTAGCGCGTTAAGAGCGAAATCAGTTGGAAAGAAAGGGGAAGAGAAGATGGAGGAAGAGGGGAAGGGAGGGATGGAGAAAGAGTTAGAAACAGTTCCAAGGACAGGAAGAAGGAAGAAAGGAGAGAGAGAGAGGGAAAGACTTAGCCCATTTCCGCACATGACTGTTATAGCGCTGTTATTCCACTTTCAGCATCCTATGGAATCCTGGGGTTTGCAGTTTAGGGAGGGGCCGGCCGGTCTGGGAGAGGCGAAAAACGACCGGTCTTTCCCGTCTCCAGACCTTTCTTTCCGGCCCTGAGGAGAACCTGACCCAGAAGGGAAGGGAAAAGGAGGCCGGAGGCCCCCACGGACTAGCCTGCTCCGAAGTCTCCGTCCGGACCTTCGGCCCCGCGCCCAAGCAAGGCGCAAATCCCGCGCGGCGCGGAGGAAGGCGAGGGCTGCGCGGGGCGGGAGAGGCTTTTTTGTCTCCTGCGCCGAAAGGGCGCTTTTCCGGCTCCCGGCTCTGTCGGGCGGGGTTTCGCCGGCCGTTCTCCGCAAAGCCTTTGGAGCCGAAGTGCTGGAATCGGGCCCTGCGCGCCACCGCGGCCCTCTTTGCTCGAGAGGAGTCCCGCAGCACCTGCTGCGTCCTCGGGGTAAACCGCCGCCAGGTCGTCTGAACGAACACGCCGGCCGTCACCGTGTGAATTCGACTAGGGCGTGTTTTTCAAACACGTGTATCAAACGGGAGCGGTTGTCTAGAAAGCGGAGACTGTCACGGGCTCCCTACCGTTGAGGGGCGAGGGAGGAAGTCTGGGTAGATTTTCCCCCGAACGTGTGAAAGGGCCCCCTTTTTAATTTAGCGGTCTGAAGATAATTTACTGTCGAGGAAACCTCCCTTGGCTTGGATCCAGGCTGAACTCCGCGCGGCTGTTACTTCAGGCCCCAGCTATGCGCGTACGTTACGAAACCCGTGTGCTTGCGGTCGTGAGAACGCCAAATGCAGACCTGTGCCAGCCTACACGGGTCCGTTTCCACTCGCGTGGTTCCCTGCACGCAGGTTTGCGGTGGCCTCTTTTGCGTGTGTGGTGTTGGGCACTCTCATTGCGAAGGATGTTGAACGGCTTTAATATAATTAAATGTATACACCCAAATTCTATTTACTGTCCCTTTTCGCAACCGCTTCCCAACTGCGCCGTTACCGTCGCCTCAATTTCTCCCTGCTGGTCCCTCCTGGCCTCCCCCCGCACTCCGTCCTAGGACTTGATGGCCCGTTGGCTTTCCAAAGAAAACGTTAATTTTTTTTTTTTTTTAAAAAAGGATAATATCCCTGTCCGATCAAACGGCGAGCCCTCGCAAGAGACCGTCGGGAGAGCCAAAGTTGGGTCGAACGAAAAGCGCCCCCTCCCCGGGAGAGAATTTCCGTTGAGCTCAGGCTGGCCGGGGGGGGGGCAGGGAAGCTAATTAATTCCGGGGGACCCCGAAAGGGGTGGATTAAGCGCCAACGGGGACGCCTTCCCAGAAAAGCGGCAGAAGAAAACCGGCCTGGAAGAGACTCCCCTCGCCCAACAACTGGGGCTGGCAGCAGAAACTTCCCTTCTCCCTCCGCCCCATAGGCCCCCTCCCCGCACCCCCCAACTTCTTGCGAAGTTTTTGCGATCTAGCCCCTCCCACCCGAAACAAACGCTCTCCCCCCGATGCTTTCACATCATATTTTCCTCTCCCGCCACCAATTTAACAAAATCAACCTTGCTTTTTGCGGAGGGGGCTCTAATTCTCCACCAACTCCTCCCCCCTCCCAGCGCGCAGCAGGAGCCTCCCTTGACCCCCCCCTCCCCCAGACCCCCGGATTCTTCTCCGCCGTCCATTTTGCTTATAAGGCGGCCACGACCGTCGCCGGAAAGGCCAGCGCCGCAAGGAAAGCGCGCAAGGAGCCGGTCTCTGCCCTCGAGGAGCATACGTGAAGCAAGGGAACTGGCGGGAAGGATGCCGTGCAAAAGGTCTCTGCTCCCAAGAGCTTGCAATCTGCGCATTCACAGAACGGGGGGGGAGGAAGGAAAAGACAGGGCAATTCTGCTCTTCCCCAAACCAGATAAAGAGAGCCAGTGATCCCCGGATCTTCCCAGGGCGCTCTCGCAGGGACGCACGCTCCCTTTGCGCCGATCCAAGGAGTGCCACCGCCCCCGTCCGCCCGCTGCCCGGGCACCCGTCCTTCCTTTGGGCTCTTCGGGGGACTCGGCCGCCTCCCTCCCTCCCTCCCCGTCCCCACTGCGCCCCACTCCCCGTTGTCGTCCTTTCCGTGAAGGCTTACCTCTCCCGGCCAGGTTTCTCTGCCGGGAAATTGTCGGGGTGCCGAGAGTGGGGGGCGATTTCCTCCTCAGTCGGGAGGCTTCCCTTCCTCCCCCCCCCCTCAGAGAGAGAAAGCGAGCTCATTTGCCGGCTGGAGCGCGCCTCCCCCTCCCCCGGGGCCGAGCAGGGCGCGGGCGCGCGCACGGGGGGGCCGGCCGACCGGGTGCCAGCTTATTACCGCGGCGGCGGCGGCGGCGGCGGCGGCCCGGGCGAGCGAACGGGCCGCGAGGCGAGCGGCACCCGGGCCGGAGAGGCCCATCACTGAGGGATTCGGCCCCGGAGAAGAGAGAGGGAGAGCGCGGGGCGGGTGGGGCGTCTCCCCCGTCCTCTCTTTCTCTCCCGCCGCCCTTCGCGGGCTCCCTTTCCCCTTCCCTCGCTCGCCCCGCGCCGGGCTCGCCGCCGCCGCCGCCTGCTCCTCTCTTCCCCTTCCCTCCTCCCCCAGCGGCTCCCCGCCCGTCCGGCGTCTTCGTGGGGGAAGATTTGGGGATCACCGGCTCTCTTTTCCAGCCTCCCTCTTCCCCGTTCCCCCTCCCCTCCGGGCCTATTCCTCCGCGCGCACCCCCTCCGCGGTCCCTGGCACCCGGGGTCCGCGTTCCGGCCCACGCCATTCTTCCGAGCCCCCTTGCGGGGCCCTCTCCGGGGGGGCCCTCTCCCTCCGCCGCCTTTTCCACGCTTTTCCCTCCTTTCCTTCCTTCCGCCTCTTCGGGCCCGACCGGCCAGGAGGCGCGCCGGGACCCCCGACCCTCCCCGGGCAGGCCGGAGGGGTCGCAGCGGACGAGATGGGGCAGGGAGCAGAACGGGCCCGGGAGGGGGATGATCCGGGAAGCCTTCACCTTCCTCCCGAGGAAGAGTCCGGGCTGCTGCGCCTCGAGACGGCGGCGGGGCGGCGGCGGCTGACAGGAAAAGGGAGTCTTGGCGCGGGCTTTGGCGTCTCCGTTTGTCTTCATTAGGGGAGTTTGTTTGCTTGGAAAGGACTCGCCCCGACCCCCCAAAGCAGCTGCAGCATAAAGTGGAGGAGGGGTAGGGAGATTAAGAAAGGCCCCATAGGAAAGTAAACAGGAAACAGCCAGAAGAGATGAGGAGTATTTACCCGAAAAACACACGCTCTCCAGTTGCATCCAGGCAACCCCCGCGTGCCCCCCCCCAACACACGAAGGAAAAGAATCTCCCCTCTGCAAACGCGGGGAGGCAGGACCGGCCTGGGCCGCGCTCTCCTTTCGGCCACAGTAGCGCACCGGCGGGCCCCGATCCACCGAACCCTGGCCGACGGTCGCTTAGGCCCCTCACCAGGTATTTAATTCCCTCCGCCACGCACGGGGGACAAATGTTTGCAGCAATTGCAATGGGCTCCCCGAGGGCGGGGGAGGGGGGAATGCCTGTTTTCCTCCGAACGTCAGAGCCCTTTCTCGGTTCCTCAAGGGGGTTTTGGTGAGCTAAAACTCGAATTTGGAAAGGAGAGGAGGAGGAAACCGCCAACAACCTGTGAGGAGGGGAGGAGGGGAACGAGGGAATTTTCACCAGTCCCACAGTGCCCCCCCACCCTTGTCTGAATGCCTTGCAAAGCGAGGTGGGGGCGTTGCGCCCCCACTCCGCCTTGCTGGGCATTCAAACAAGGGCGGGGGTCACTGTGCGCCTGGTGAAAATTCGCTCCCATCCCCCCCCCCCGTTCTTGGACGTCTTTAACATTTCTGGGAGACCTCCCAACTCTAGGATTACAGTCCCCAAACTTCCATTCAAGACCTCGAAAAGTGCCTCACTGTGCGTTTGTGTGTGACAGAGAACTTTGAGCTTTCAATCTGTCCGTTTCCCACCAAAGCGGTGTCTGGGGATGGTGGGTGCTGGAGTCCTACGCACCTGGGAGTTAAAGACTGCTTTTGTGGAGTCTCGGCTGGGCCCAGAAGAGGCCTGGCCTTCCTTTTCGAGGCGGGGGGCGGGGATATTAGACAAACGCCCAACGCCCTGTCCTGGCTGCTCTCCTGAATCCGCTTCTACCTCTCCAGGCGCAGCGCAAGGGGAAGGGGTCTCCATCAGATACCGCGGGTTCCTGCCTGCCTCCGTCCACACCTACTGGGAGGCTTTGCACGTCTGCAGCATAAACACGCGCATTTAGGGATACAGACGATATAAACATACAAATCTATCCAGAGATACAGTTGGATTTATTTAGAAATACTAGACGCATTAAAGAGACACGGGCACGGAATAAGATGGCGAGTCCCCACTCGAGTAAAGCCACTGAAACATTGGGGCACGTGTGGACTAACCGCTGAACCACCGATTCGAAAGGTCTCTCCTCGCTCTGGGAACTGACCCACAGGGTCCCCGCCGATAAGGGAGAAAGAGAGGGACCGACCGGACCAGAGTGGGAAAGGGGTGCAGAGAGAAGGACGGAGAGGGGAAGTTTGGGGCGAAACTGAGAGGGAAGAGAGGAGGTGGAGAGGCTGTCCCTTTCGCAGAGGTATTTAGGGGGTGGTTTTGGATCTGATTTGGTTTAATTCGAAAAAAATTAAACAATTGGGAAGAGTGGAAGGAAGTCTCCGCGGCGCTTGGTTTGGTCTCGGCCGCGCCCGCCTTCAGTTTCAGCACCGGGGACAGTTACGCGGCCGCGTAACTGTCCCCGGTGCTGAAACGGAAGCGGGCGCGGTGGAGACCAAGCCAAGCGCGGTGGGAGAGTTTCAGCCCCCCCCGGAAGGGAGGGGGGCTTTGGTCTCCCTTTCTAGCTGCCCCCCAGTTCAAAAGAGAGAAACGCATTCCTCCACTTCTCTAAGCGCTCCCCTTCTCCTCCCTTCCTCCGGCGACCCCCCTAAAACTTCCCCCTGGCCAACTCCTAGGATGTCACCCCAGCCCCCTGCCTCGCTCTCGCCCCCTCCGCTTCTCCCCCCACCCCATCCCGTTTCCCCACTTTTCCCGTGCCCCCCACCCTCGCGCCCGCTCCCAGCCGCTCGTCCTTGGTTGCAGTAATTTTCCGTTTGATTTGGGAGGTAATGCATTTTTTACAAATCAAAGAGGAAGCCAACAGATTCCCCCCGCGGGCCCCCAGAAGCCGGGGCCCAGATGAGAGGCGCTGATCATTTCCTTGTTAGTTTTGATTTCGGTTACCGAGGCTTTCAACTTCCCTCCAACCTCCTGGAGAAACGTTATAACAAGTTGCCCAGGGAATTTTCCCCTTCTTTGCTTCTCTCTCCCTCCTCCCTCCCGCCCTCCCTCTCGCCCTCCCTTCTCGCTTTTTGCACACGCGATCGCCTCCTTCTCGCCCTCCCTCCCTCCGCTTTCCCCTTATCCTGGCATATTCCTGAAGCCAGGAAGGGGGGGCCCATAGACAGCACCGCCGAACCCCGAAATCCGCAAAAGCAAGGGCGCAAACCACTTTGCATTCGTCTGTGCCTTCCCCACCCGAGAAAAACGCACCTTACTGCCTGATTTCTTCCCCTTTCTCTCCCCCACCTCACCCTCTTCTTTCACCTCATTCTGGCAAAGCTCTCCCTGCAGTCCTTCGGACAGGGTCCTAGGAACGGTTTTTGGAAGCTGACATTTTTCGGGGAAAAAGCAACAATTTTTTCCCCACCTCGGTGCTATTTTTGTGTGCTCGCCTGTAGCAGCTTTTTATCAACCGCGTCTTCATCCGCACAGAGGGCTACGTGGGAACCACACTATTCACCTCCCCAGATTAATAGACTTTCCACAGTCACCCCAAAACTGTTTTAACTTGCAAGCGATTGAGTTCAACGGGACTGGCTTTTCCGAGCAAGTGGGGACTCGGCGACAGAAGGGGCCCCTTGTGCTACTGACACGCGAAAATCCACGTTCGCACGTTCCCTCCCTTTGACCCCGAAAGGTGCGCGACCTGCCCCGGGAGGAGGAGAAGAAGCTCATTAAAAGCTCGCTTAACAAAGGCAGCGCGTCGAAGGCGCGTTTAAACACCTTTGCAAGAGAAAGGATCACGCCTCTGCGCGCGTGTGTACCGGAACACGAGGTGAAATAATTTTTAGGGCCCGGCCAAGTAGATATCTGCCTTTTTAACCTTGAACTGGGGGGGGGGGCCCTCAACGCATGGGAGTCTTGAATTTCTGAGGAAAGGATGCAACTTGATCCCCGAAAGTTTCCACCGAGGCCACGTTTAATCTTTGCAGCTCCTTCCTTAGCAAAGAAAGGGGGGGCGCGCTTCGTCCCCCCTCCCTCGGATAAAGTCCGACTTCGCTGATCAATCAACTAAAGGGGCGGTTGATTAATTCACGGGGGAGGGGAAGAGGGGAGGGCCAACCAGCGCCCAGGAGGGGGCTCCTGCCAAGAAGGGTGCAACGGAGGCCCGTTGAGATCCCCCCCCACACACACACACACACACACACACTCACAAACACGGACCTGTACATGGACACACCTGGAAGGTGCCGGGGGGGGGAGATGCGCCCGTTGGCCCCCAATTTGAAATGCTAATGGGCTTTAACGCATCTTAATGCCAAAAAAAAAAAAAAGAGAGTAACCACGAGAGAGGAAAAACCCCAGACCTTCATCGGGATTTGGGGAATTGGAGGCGAGTTTGTACGGTTTTATCTTTAAAATAAAACAAAATTCTTAAAGGCGATGTTTGCCTTCCTTCCTCCCCACCTCTCTTTTTGGGAATCGATAGCGTAAATTATTCATTGTCATTAATTATCGATTTGGATATCTAGCGGCGGCGTTTGGAGGATGAAAAGGTCCTTCCTTTCTCCCTCATTGTTCCATAACCTCCGGCGAAAGGAGCCGGAGAGCCGGGAGAAGATCCCCCCGACCCCCCGGAGCCCCCCCCGCCGCCCCGGTTCCGCCCGGCCTGTTCTAAGGAGCCCCTGTACGCGTGTTAGGGCAAACTCCGCCCGATCAATGCGGGATCAATGCGGAGGCATGAAACTAATAGCCGGCGAAGCCGCTTTGATCTGAAACCTCAGATCAAAACTCAAATACCTGCTTCTAACAAGACAGAAAAGGGAGGCGAGGGAGGGGGAGGGGGAGGGGGAGGGGGAGCGAGGGGGAGCGACGAGCTTTAAATACCGGACAAATATTTAAACATCCAGGTTGTAAGTTTAAGAGCGTCGGCGGCGCGGAGAGGAAACGCCCGTCTCTCTCCCCCGGTGGAGGAAATGGGGGGATTTGGGGGGGACGGAGGGAGGGGGAGGAGGAGGAGGAGGAGGAGGAGGAGGGGGGAGGTGCCACAAAAGGCTGAAGGCCCAAGGACGAAAAAGGCTGGGGAGAGGGAGGGATGTGTGAGGTCGCCGCTTTCCAGGAAAGGAGGAGAAAGAGGGAGGGATGGCGTTGGAGAAAGAGAGAAGACGACGGACAGGCAGACACGGGGGCCGCGATCCACCGAAAAGAGCCACGCTTCCGTGGCCACACCCAGCCAGATGTTTATTAAGCAAAATAATCCTCAGCCATCTAACGGGGCTTCTCTGAGCAGCCCAGCGGGGGCACAGAACCGGCACCCCCTCCTCCTCCAGGTGTAAAAGGGACGCGGTAAGGGCGTGGCTTGGCCGCCCTCCTCGCGACTTTTGGGCTGTAAGGTCCCGGGGCGGCCGCCTGACCGCCTGCCTTGGTTTGTTTTTTTTTTTTTTTTTTTTGGAGGGGGGTTCGTTATCCGTGTGCCTGGTTAAATTACTCCGAGGGCGGGCGCGCGGTAGAGAAGTAACAGCGCTTCCAATCTGTCCGTGGCCATTTCCGCACTACACTCTCATAGCACGATTATTCCACTTTCAACCTCCTATGGAATCCTGGAGTTTGCAGGATTCCATAGGAGGTTGAAAGTGGAATGGTAGCGCTATAAGAGTCTCGTGCGGAAATGGCCCTGTCTACAAGGTTATTTATTCTTTCCGAAAAATAGGTCACAGGGGTCTCAGGCGGACGCGCGGCTCAGGCCAACACTCTCCCGGCGTCATATAGGCATATAAGGCAGGAGTCATTCATCCTGAGGGAGACTAAAGTGGCGCCAACCCCACCCCAAACGCTCCCTGGGTTTCAGCCTGAGAGGGAAGCCTCCCCTGTTAAACCAAAGGGATTTTTTTTCTTTTAATGAGTTCAGATTTGGCTGGACTTAATATGAATCCTCCCTCGTTTTATGATGAACTATCCAGGCAAAACACAACAATCGGAGGGAAATAGCGCGTATTTATTACGCAGCATTTTCCTTCTGATCTATTACGAAGTCATAGGTAGTTCCTTCCTTAATTTATGCAACTTATATCGCGCTTTCGTTTCTCGATGGAAACGAGAAAGGCGGGCTGAGAAGAACAGGGACACAAACTAACTTTGCAGTAAAAATTCTTGTGCTTAGGTCTGGGCTTTTCCGTCCTGAATTCTCTCCTACAAGCATCTCCAAAAAGAGGAATGAATTCATTTATAGCTTCAAGTAGGGGAAAGAAATGAGCCGAAGGAACACCAGAAACACACGCCTGTGAGGAGGGGTGAGGTTTTAAAGTAACGAGGAACGTATTTCGCGCCCGTTTCCCGTTGCTCCGGGGGTCGGAAAGCATTCGTTTTCCTCCTGGATTCCTCCTAATTTCTGAGCACTTAATTGAGAGCGAGGCTCGTTACTCCTTTAAGGGCAAATATGTACAGGTCCCAGTGATAATTAAGAGTATAAAACTGGTACATCAACGTTACTACTAATAGTAGAAGTGCTAATAGCGAGAGCTGTAACTACTCCGGCGTTGCCAACGGGAACAATGGCAATACAGCGCTCCTCTCGCGATTTCCACGAAAAGTAAAGCGCTCAGGGCGTGGCTAGCTTGGCAACGTGCCCCTAACGTTAAGCCGGAGAGGATTATCCTCGGTCAGCCCCAGCTGAAGCACACCTGTTTACTCACTCGTTAAGGGGAAGATCCGGGGCACGGGATTTAGAGGCGAGTTTTGAGAAACGGAGTTTAAAAAAAAACCAAGCATTGAAATGAGTAAAAGGGTGTAAGAGAAACTTGATTTCTTCTGCCTTGTGGGCCGGTTGGCTGAGAGTTTGGGGGCCACATCGGGAAAGGAGAAGAGGGGAAGAGTCGCCTCAGGAGGCAGCGTGCGGCTTGGCTCGCTTTCTTGAGCCGGCTGTGTCACAGGTGATAGGATACCCGGACCGGAGGAGGATCCGGAGGCTTTGCGTATCTCGCAAAAGGCCCCTGGAACCTCCGGGTGGGGACAGGAAAGGCGTCTATCTGATCCCCTGGAGAGCCAGAAGGCGGGGCGGGGGGGAAGGGGTCCCTGGTCCACCACCCCACCCCTCAGCCTCGGACGATGGGCAGGGACTTCCTCTGTCCCGCCATGAAAGCGGCACCACCAAGGCAGAGGGCGCTGTAGAGAGCCGTTCGCGGCGCCCCAAGTCGGTCTCTGCCCCGAGGCTCTTACAGCCACGAGGCCCACCCTTGAAAAATAGGGCCAGCCCAGACGAACCTTCCTTGAGGCCTCCAGTCGTGCCAGGCAGCGATAAGTCCCGGAAGCCGGCGAGGCGCGAGGGCTTACACCGGCGTAAAGGTGCTTTGGGGCTGCCGCCTACTCAGAGGACCGGAAAGGGGTGGGTCGCGCCCCGGCCTCGGCAGGGACAGAGAGGAAGGGAGGGGACGAATCGGAAAAACCAGAAAAGGCCGGGAGCGGGGAAAGAAACGACGTCCTCCCTTTCAGTGGGAGCGCGCTCCTGTTCTTGGTTAGTCGGGATCCTGTCCATCCCTACCCGGGGGTAAATCTCGTTTAATTCAGCCTGCTTTGCTTCTGAGGAGCGCCGCATAGGATTCCCTTTGCTCGGAGAGAGCTTTACTCTCGTGCCAGTCCGTGGCCCCTGCTTCGGATCGCAGCCTCTTGTCTGGCTGGCATCGAGACCCGGATCCTGTGGCTGATTCTCCCCTTCGAGTAAGCCCGTGGCTCAATCGTTCAGTGTTTGAGTCCACACGTGGGTAAATTCCGTTCATGTAATAGGTCTCCTCTGGGCAGAACGAGCCAGGGTCATGGCAGAGTCAGGAAACTCAGCCTGACCGCAAAGCCCACCCAGCCTTTTCCAAAGAGGGGGTGTCGACCGGGGAGGGGAAAGGAAGGAAGGAGGTACTTCTGAAGGCGAGACGCGTGTTTAAAGACGCCCGGACAGAAGGAGGGCATTGCCCTCCCAATATAAAAAAAAAGTCTGCCCCCCAAAAAATGAAATTTTCCTCTCTTCTCCAAATTTCTAGCATCGCAGAGACTGAAAACCATTTACACCGAGAACTCTTCAGCTATTGCCTCCTGTTTGAGTTTTCTGGATCGCCTTGCCTGCGCCTTTTCTTTCTCTGGGCGCCTAAACTCTATTTCTAAACTTAAGCAACTGCAATGCTAGAAAGTTTGGGGCCTGGAGGAAAATTTCACCGAAGGATGGGGGACATTTTCGTTGCCCCCCCCCCCCCAATAGCTACGCCCCTGGACCGCTCTCTCGGCCGATGCCTGGCTTTTCTTTCTCTGGATAAAGGGGAGGCTAAGGGCGCGTGCCCTGCCGAGGTGCCCCCACGCGGGGCTGTGGCTGGGTGGGAGGCTCCGAGGAGAGAAGATCTCGGGGGTGGGGGCCAGCTGCCTGCCCCCCACCCCTTTTTCTTTCTGCAGAAGTCTGGGCGAGGAACAAAAGAAGAAACGCTGAATAGCCGAGACGGCTCAAGTGATCTGGCCTACCTTGACTCCCTCTTAGCACAATCTTCCAAACTGAAATTAAAATTGATTTTTTTTCTTTTTTTCCCCCTTTAAAAAAAATATCATATTTTCTGTGATCTTTCCAAAATAAGGAGCGAGCGAGCGAAAGCGAAAAGCGTCGAAAGAGGACGAGAGAAAAAAGATTGTCACCCTGTCACGGGGGAGATGAGAGAAAGAGAATGAGAGAGATGGGTCTCCCTTTTGGAAGAATGGCGGCCCCCAAAGTTTTAATTCCCCGGAGGGGGGGCGGCTGGCGACCCTCGGGAGGGGGCTACGTGACCCCCGGGGAGGGAGGGAGGGAGGGAGACGCCGCCGCCAGAGAGAATTGGGATAAAAAGAAACCGAGCGTCGCCACGGAAGAGAAGGGGGGAGCGGCGGCTCCGAGGCAGGGGCCTCCGCGGGCCCTCCCCCCTCTCCTGCGCCGGGGAAACCGCGGGGTTGGGTGTGGGAGCCCTGGAACTGCTTTTCTACGTTCCCATATTCGCCCCCCGAATCCCCTGCCGTCGCTAACCCCCTCACCAGCAAACAAAACAGCAGTCTCCTGCCTGCTCAGCTTCAACTTTCTCCGTGCGTTTTTAGACAGATGTTTTCTATTTTTAAAAAAATATATTGTAATCTTAAAATTTCGATCTGCATATTTTAAAAAACCCCGAGCAATCCAAATATCTCCTACCACATATATATGCACCTCTCAGTCTCGCCCCCCTGCCCTCTTTTAACTATCCTAAAAAGGTCTCCCGTCATTTCTGGCACCCCGACCGCCTCCGCTTCTTTCCTCTCTCCCATACGTAGTTTATTGTGAATTATTCTGGAAAGAAAAAGGGGGCGATTTTCTGGAGAAAGGAAAGAGCGTGGAAGAGCCCCCAAGAAAGAATAAACTAAATGGCGGGGGTGGGGAGGGGGAACAGATGGAAGCTGCTATGGAGACCCTCCAGCCAAAGGAGAGAAAGAAGGGAAGGAAGGAGTGGATGGGAGAGGAATAGGAGGAGGAAGGATATCGGAGGGGAAAAAATTCCCACGGAAAAAAGCGGAGAGAACTGACGGAGGGGGCAGAGAAGGACAGCATCGGCTGAGAGGGGGCGAGGGGGCGTTGAAGGTAGTTTAAGGGAGCGAGTGGGCGCGTAACGGGGGGGGATAACCAAAGCACCGGCGTGTTTGTGCGCCTAATGAGAGCCAGATTGAAAAACGGGGAAAAGCGAAAATTGCTCCTGAGTGTCTGATTTTTTATTTAGCGTTTGTTTGTTTAAGGCGGGGGGCGACGAGAGCCAAGGAAAACCACCATCGGCCCTTAAAATGCCGCTCCGTTCCCCCTCCTCCCCCCCTCCGCCTGCCCCCCCCGTGCCCCCCGCCATCCCCTCCGCGGCTGCTTTCGAGGCTGAGACGCCGCCGCCGCCGCGCGCAGAGCCCTTCCGGCGGTGAGTCTGTTCCCTTTGAAATCTTCCCCCTTAATGAACGGCTCCCGGAGCACCCGCCGCCCGGCATAAATAAATATATACACTCCGGGTCCGGGGGGAGAGAGGTGAAGCCAGGCGCGGCTCCTCGCTCGCCCCCCGCCCCCCGCCTTTGCTGAGCCCCCACCCCCGCGCCGTGAACCAAACGCCTCGCAGAAAAGTTTGGGGTCCCTTGGAGTGAGCGGGAAATCCGCCCTGTGCAGATTACAGCATTTCGATACCGCCCCGAAGTTGCTACTGCTCCATCCTATGCAGTCTTGGGACCTGTAGTGTGGTGAAAGGCTTGGAATTCTCTGCCAGCAAGCGCTAGGCCACCCTCAACCCCAGTTCCCAACGTACTCTGACAACCCTATAGAAATGAACCCTTTTAATCCTCGATGTCTGTCTCTTTTTAGTGTGCCCGGGTGGCTTCCAAACAACTGATCAAACCTCAGTCCTTAGATTATAGCCATGGCAACTAAGCGGTACCAAAGTGCTTTAATTGTGCGGTGTAGATACGCCCGGAAGCGGTGCCAAGGGTGGAGAAGGGAGACGGGTCCTTCGCCTCTGGAAGCCCCGGGGAGCTCTTCCGCCCCCCACCCGCCGGAAAGCCCGGGCCTCCTGCCACCCTTTCGGTACCGGTCTCCACCGGCTCCTTCCCTCTCCCGTCCACTCCTCCGGGACCGGCCAGCCACGCGGTTCCCAAAGCCCCGCAAGGCCGCCTTCCCGCCCGACCTCGGGCTCCCGGTCCGCCTACCTCACAGGGCTGCGAGTAGCGGGTGGGGTTTCGGGGGAGAGCGCGCGCGACAGGAGAACGCGTGAAGGGTGGCTTATTTTTAGGACTTCTGCTGGTTTCGACAACACATTCTTTAGGCCCACCTACTTAATACCTCCCTAGTTAATTCCTCATCGCTTTCTAACTGCCTTCTCCTTCCTGCCCCTCTCCTTTTGCTTTCCAACCGCCCTCGCTCCTCTCTCCTTTCCGGAGCGCCCGCCCACCAGCCCTTTCTCTGCCCTTCCCCGGAGCCCTCCCTTCAACGTTAACCTGAGCAAAAGCCCCGGAACCAGTTATAAACGTATTGCAGTCGGGCCAAATAAGAGACTGTCTCTGGACGCGTACAGAGTGCAGTTCCCGAAACCCTAAGGTTAAACAAGCCTTTATTTTTGAACTGCGGGAATTCACTCCAGGCACTGCAGGAATTTGCACCCAGATGATGCCGATTGTTATCATCATTAGTCGTTGTGTTTGCTGTTGCTTCGCGTTCCTCCCGAGGACATCCCAAACCCATCGGCAGATCGCCAGAGTTCCCGGCCGGTGGTCGAGCCCGGCTGCCAGAAGCGCGTATCAGCCACTTTTCCTTCCTTCCTTCCCTCCCTCCCTCCCTCCCTCCTCATCTAATTGTGCCTTCATCTCCCTTTTCTCCTCTGCATTCTCGGTTCTCCGTCTGCCTGTCCATCTCTCTGTGCGTCCTTCTATCCATCCACCAGAACTTTCTTTTTTTTATCTCTCCTTCCTTCCTTCCTTCCTTCCTTCCTTCCTTCCTTCCTTCCTTCCTTCCTTCCCTCCCTCCCTCCCTCCCTCCTCATCTAATTGTGCCTTAATCTCCCTTTTCTCCTCTGCATTCTCGGTTCTCCGTCTGCCTGTCCATCTCTCTGTGCGTCCTTCTATCCATCCACCAGAACTTTCTTTTTTTTATCTCTCCCTTCCTTCCTTCCTTCCTTCCTTCCTTCCTTCCTTCTCCGGCCTGCCTCTTCCCTCTTTCTCCCACCTGGGCGCGCTTGGCTCGCCAAACAAAACAGCTGCCTCCCGCTGCCAGCTCCTTTAATGTTCGGAGTAAAAGCCAGAGTGGATTCATTGCTCTGCTGACCTGGGAGACTCCAGCCCTCCACGCTGGAGCTCAGGGGCCACCCGGTTCAGCCCCTGCGTTCTCTCTGTGGCAATTCACGCACCACACAAATTCGGGGCCCGATCCAGTTGTGTCACCCGCTTTCTTAAATCGGCAGTGACGCAGCACCTATTAATTCAGTGGGTTGATCGTTCCAGGGATTGGCTAGCCGCACGTGTGAACGTTACCCATCACGGCCGTGCGCCGCGGACTCCCTCACCCGAGAGGAGCCTCTGGGTCCCCCGTCCATAGGGCAGGAGAGTTATTCCGGCGAGAGCAGCGGGCAAGGACCCCGCGGGGCTCGGAGGATGAAGGGGGAGGGGGCGGCATCTCCTCGGGGCCGCGACTTGGGGGAGCTTCCACGGGGGGGAGTCCCTCGGCGGCCAGAAGGGGGGCGAGCGGGTATTACCATCCACCAGCACTTCCCCGAGGCCCCGCGGGCTCCGCTCGGCATCGATTTGCAATTAGGCCGCTCTAATGCGCTCCCGATTGTGGCAAGGACGCCGGGGGGGGGGGGCAGAAGGGGCGCGCGCGCGCGCGCTCTCGGCACCGGTATCAAAGCCAGTCTCCCGCCCCCCAGGCTCTCCCGGCCGCTCCCCCTATCCTTAGGTGACCCGGCCCCCTTCGGTCTCTAACTCCTCTCCCCCAATTCACTCGAGAGCTGGAATGAAGGGCGGGGGGGGGGGTCCGTCGCTTTCTCTGCAACTCTTGGGATCGCCACCAAAAAAACCCTCCAAAACCAAAGCGCCCTCCCTCGCCTTTCCGGCCCTTTTGAGAAACTTCTCTTCCAGGCGGCATCCGGGCGGCGTTTTAAGCCCCCTCCTCTCTTCCCGCGCCCCCCCCCCCGGTTTCATCTGCATGCTTGCGGCTCCGGGGCTGTTTGCGCTGCTTCGGGTCCCGGAGGAAAGCGGGCGGATGGGAGCAGGGAGGAGGCGACGAAAGGGGGAGAGCTTTGGGGGAGGAGGGGGCGGGAGGCCCCGGCGGCGGAGCGGAAGCGGAAGGCGCGGGGGGGGGGGCTGAAGCTGCAAAACAAACAGAATGTGGGGGGGAGGGGGAGGGAAAGAGAGAAGAAAGGGGGGGAAGAGGAGGGGGAAGAGAGGGAAGAAGGCGACAGAGAAAGGAAGGAAAAGGAAGGGAGGGCAGAAAGGAAGGAGGGAGGGAAGGAGGAAAGAAGAAGGAAAAGGCAGAGGAAAAACAGGGAAGAGTGAGAGGAAAGAGAGGGAGGAAGTGAGAAGGGAGGGAAAGAGGGGAGGGAAGGAGGGAGGGAGAAGGGAAGAAGGAAAGCGGAGAAGGGAGAAAGGGAGGGAGGGAGGGGACAGGAAAGTGAAAAGGAAAGGGAGGAAGGAAAACGGAAGGGTGGAAACAAGGAAGGAAGGGAAGGAGGAAAGAACAAGGAAGGACCGAAAAAGCGGGGAAGGGGAGGGTAAAGGGACGATGGACGGGAGGGAGCAAAGGGCCATTTCCGCACTAGCCTGTTATAGCGCGATGATTCCACTTGCAACATCCTCCGGAATTCTGGGGTTTGTAGTTTCGGGAGGGGCCGAAACCCCAGGATTCCAGAGGATGTTGCAAGTGGAATCATCGCGCTATAACAGGCTAGTGCAGAAATTTAAGCGCGCTCAAAGCGCTATCAAACAGTGCAGTGAGAAAGACACTAAAATCCAAAACGTCTGGAGGGCGCCGGGTTTCAGAAGACGCCTCTCTCAGTTTCTGGGTGGATCCATCCGGCTATCCAGAAGCACATGTCTCCGATCCTCCAGAGCAAGAGTGACACGTTTTGTGGCTCTCCAGATCCTTTGGGCTCCGGCTCCCATCGCCCACAGCCAGCGTGGCCACTGACCAAATCCAAAAACAGAGCAGGGCCCCAGGTTCCCTTCCGCGCTCCTGCTGCTAAACAGGGCCCCGCGGTTTTCTTTCCCCGCCTTTAATGATCCAGAGAGACGCCGGTTTGGCGCCGGTGGAAGAGCGCGCGGGGCCCCGTCCCCGGAGACGCGCGTCTCTGCGGCAAGCCCCCTTCCTCGCGCACGTGAGAAAGCCTCCTCGAGTGGTGCTCCCGCAGCTCCAGACAGTCCAAAGGGACCTGTGCCAGAGGCGCTTTCTTCTGGATCGCGGGCAAAGTTTTCATGAGCTGGGAACGTCAAGTTTTCCCAGACAGTGGCCCCAAGGCCTTACCAGCCCGCCTCCTCCGTCGCGCACTACCCTCTCGCGTTGCGGGATCGGGGCGACTTGGATCGGGTGTGCAATCGAGAGCCACTGGCTTCACAAAAGTCCGGCCGAGGCCGGGCGGGGGCCAAGGCCGGGGCTGCTTAGGGACAGGGGTCAACATCTCCACCGCCATGGATAGAGACCTTCGGCAGGGCAAAGGCCTTCTTTCACTTTATAAAATAAATAAGCCATCAGTTAACAAAAGAAAGAAACTCGGAACCGACCCCCCCCCCCCCCCCCGCTGCCAAACCTGACCCCGCACGGTCTCTCCAAACTCGCGTCCCAAATCAATAGCGTGAGAACTGTTCCCACTTATTTCAGCGTCTTTTATTTCCAAGGTCCGTCGTATTCAGGAGAGGGGAGGAGCCGGGGAGCGCCAGAAGCGCCGATCCAAGTCGCCTGGATCCCGCCGTTCCTCCGCGCAATCCTTCCCTCCCCAGAAGAAAGCCGGGAAGTCGGGCCAGGGGCTCAGATCCGGCCGAGGGAGCTGAGGATGGACGGATGGGGCGGAAGAAAAGCCCACAAGCGCAGGAAATCCCGCGCGAGGCGAGAGCACGGCCAGAGCGAGCGGATCGAACCGGACGCGCCCTCCGGATCGTGGCGGGGAAGGGGGGGCGGCGGCGAGAGAAGTTCGGGGGCGGCCGAGAGAGAGAGAGAGAGGCCGGGATGATAATTTGTTAATTTATCAAAGTGACGGCGGTTTGATCTCAGTCTCTCATAATGATGGGACGTTAATTGGACTTGTAAGGTCACCGCCGCCGACGCCTCGCGCGCCTTGTTTGCTAATTGAACTCTGGGCTCCCCGCCGCACACCCCATTTGTCAGGAGCGGCTCCGGCAGCAGCAACGCCGGGGAAGGCGGCCGGCCGAAGAGAGGTGGGCGCGGGGAAAGCGGGCGCCAGATTTTTTGGAGGGGGCAAATCAGAAGTGGAAGCAAAGAATCACAAACAGGAAGGAACCAAACCGAGGGAAGGGAGGGGGCGACTGAATTTAATCCCTGGCAGTCAACCCAGGGCGGTCTAAAGACCCTAAAGGCAGCGGATCCCATCTGGTCTTGGAAGCTAAGCAGGGCCAGCCCTGGTTACTACTTGGATGGGAGACCGAAAACGAATATCAGGTGCGGTAGGCTCTGTTTCAGAGGAAGGAACTGGCAAAACCACCTCTGAGGTTTCCTTGCCTAAGAAAACCCCCTGAAATTCAAGGGGTCTCTGCGTGAGCCCTCTTTCTCCTTGCAAGCCTGGCTTTGTGTTCCAGCTTCATCAGGGTCAGCGTGGCCAAGGGAAGACTTCGCTGGCTCCAGAATCGGTCCCCATGACGTCCAAGGGAGGGGGTGGCTCCGGGCGCCGCCCCTCCTTATGTCTCCCGATGGCAGGACCAAGAGCAGAGCCTCAGGTTCAACAGCCCCAAGGTGCCCCCCCGCCTCCTCAGCCTCTCCACAGCCAGAAAATGGCGGCTGAACGGACGGGAAAAGACTTCCCGGATCGGCCAGGGAGCCTCCTTTCTCTCTCCAGAAGCGCTTCCTACCCTCCAGCATTTCACAGAAGGAAGCCAGGACAGGTGTGGTCCAGATGGGAAAAGGTAAGAATGAGGAAGAACAGACAAACCAAGACCAAGGCAGTTTGCTTTTGCCTGGTCCTCCTGGGAAGGGCTGTGCCGATGGATCCCGACCGGTAAAGGCAGGACAAGAAAACCAGGGACCTTGTTTAGCTGAGCTAATGGAGGGCGAACTAATTTTGAATTTGACCTAAGTTTTCAGCAGCTGAAGTAAGGTGAGGACAAAGTGGGGAAGTGGGGGGAGGAGGGGAGAGAAATTTTAAGAATAGCTGGAAAAGTGGGAGGCCCAAGCCAAGGCCCGAGTGCAGTGGCCCCCCGGTTGATAACCTGACCCGCCCCCGGGAAACAACCAGTGCCTGGGAATAGTCATACTACTGTTGCCGCTCCACACAGGAAGGTTTCCTGCCGCGGACACTTTCCTCCCTTTAGTCCCAAGCAAAGAGGTACAGCGTTTATTTTCCCAGGCTATCGCTGCGAGGACGCGGGGAGGCCAGGGCTTTTGTGATGGCGGCGAAGACCGTGAGCTGCCGGCCTCGGTGCTGCAGAGGAACACCCTCCTTGCCGTTTTAAATGGTGTTTCACTCTTTTGTGCGCTTACGGCTGTGGTTCCTTGCTGTTCTGATTAGGGAATATATTGACTATGCATTCCATTGCTGTATTGACTATAGATTTTGAGATGTTTTCTTTGAAAGTAGCTTAGAGGCCTTTCTTTTGGTGGTGGGAATGAAAGGGAGTCAGTTTTAGCAGGCGCTGGGGGGGGGGTCCCGATCTCGACCGCAGCAGCCCAGAGGTGGGAAATGCCACTGTTTGGGGCTCTTGCTCCTGGAATGCTGGCTGGGGGGTTCTGGGAGCTGTAGTCCTCAAAGACTACAAATTGGTTGAAATCCAACACCAGGGTTGGATAATGTAAACTTTTGCATGAGGAACTATGAGCCGATTGTGTTACGCAGCACCTGGCAAGGCTACACAGCAGAACGCACAACGGAATTTGCGTTTGAATGCACACCCCAAGGTTCATCTGCCTGCACGTTGGGACTATTTCTCTGTCCCGTGGCAATGAGTTCCGTAGGCTAGGCGTGCCTCTCACGGAGCGGCCAAACATCTCCTGGTGGCGGGGTCAGCGTGCTCGAGTCTGAATTGTGTGTTTGCTGCTTGTTTCGCCCCCCGGCCATTCTAAGCCTGCCTCTGTTGTGTGCGTGCGCGCAATGAAGGGGGCTTTGAAGACCCTGGCGTTGCTCCTTCTCAGCCCTTCTTTGGCCCGGGGCGCCGTCCCAGCAGGGCTGGCGGAAGATGAGAGGGGACGGCGGGCGACTGAAATAACAAGAGCCGCGAAGGCGACCCCGGCGCTTGTTGCTGCGGCAGAGGGTGAAGCTGTTCGGGCTTCGAAGCGCCGCCGCCGCCGCCGCCGCCGCCGCCCGGGGTCCAGCTCCCAGCGTGTGTGCGTGCGAACGGCCCCCTGTGCTCGTGCAGGAGGGCTGGGGCGGGGAGGGGGCCTGGACCCAAAGCTTTCCGGGCTCGGTGGGAGAGGATTTCTCCCGCCCCCGCCGCCTCGCCCCGACCGCTGCCTGGCTGGCTCGCCTTCCTCGCCGGCGCGGCGCTGACCCTGGTTCACTCCAGTCAATCGCGGGGCGGCTCCAATTAAAACAACACAGCCGAGGCCGGTCCGGGTTCAGGACGGCTGGAGACGCCGGCGACGCCGACGCTTAGCCCCGTTTAGGGGGCTTCTCTTCAGCGCCTCTCCGGCCCTCCCGCGGGTGCGCCCCGCATTCACACGTTACGCGGAGGGAAGGACGCGGGAACTTCCTCTTGCTCTCCCAGCGGAGGAAGCGATGCGGGAGGGAAGCGAGCCGGATAATAAAAGGCCTTGTTCCCTTTGGATCCCTTTGGCCGGGCCGTTCAAGAGCCAGCCCCTTCCTCGCAGCTGAGAAATTACCACCCGGTTGGACCCTTTGCACGCATTCAACAAGCACTCGGAATTTAAAACAATTTCAGCGCCGTTGCTTCTGAGGAGGACTGGCTGCCCCCCCAAACTTAGGACTGATTTTGAAACAGTCACGTTAAGTATCATCTAACTAAATTCAGCTTTATTTTTATTTGCATTCCCCCATCCTACACAATGTTTAAAAAAAATCAAATAGACAGCTTAACTAGAATATGAGAGGGAGGGATCAGTTTATGAGAGTATGATCTTTTTAAAAAAGAAGAAGGAGGAGGAGAAGGAGAAGAAGTTTGAGCTTGCAGGATTTGTTTATGAATTCAGAAGAAGTTCACACTCTCATCAAGTTGATTTTTGTTCTCGGAAGTCACTGACGCTTGGAATTCAACAAACCAAACTGAGTTCCCAAAATATATTTGCTCGCTTGGTATTATATATACACATATACACATACATAGGATCTTTCTCTGAGTTCATCATGTTGGCCATTCCCTCTCCTCTCCTCCACCACCCAGTCAGAAATGCAAGAGAGGGCACTGGGCATACACTCTTGCAGCCTGGTTGGTTGCATGAAGGACCACACTTACACGCTGAGAAAATGCAAGCGCTTTGCATCACCATCAGGATGATGATGATGATGATGATGATGATCATCATCATCATCATCATCATCATCATCATCATCATCATCATCATCATTATCAATAATACCAGCATATCGTGCCACCAGCTTTCAAGCCAAGGGCAGGAGCCCTGACACCCTGCCCTGCCTCTCTTCCTTCTCCTTGCTGTTCTGCTCCCTTCCTGCTCCCCTTTCTTCCTTTCTGGGGGCCTTCCTACTTCCTGCTGGCATTTCTCACCGCAACGAGAAATACTTTCTGCACTGTGAATTAACCCTGCAGACAGGTGACGCTTGCAGGAGAAGCAGCTTTAGACCTGACAAGAATGCCAGCCCTACAGGATCTCAGCTCCTCCCATTTTAGGTGCATTCTTAAATCTCCTTCTTCCTTTTTTAACTGCAAAATACAAATTCAGCACAGATGGGTTGGCGTGCAAACACAGATGCCTTGTACAGATATATTTTGCAGGGAGATGTGATTGAGTGTGACACACATGGTCCCTGGCAACCCTTGGCTGTGTAATGAGAGAAACAGGCTTTTATTCAACACGAATCCAGATTTCAGCCTGGTGGCCTGTGGCCCAACCCTGCCCAAAAAGCAGCTTTGCAATCCCCATTTATTATCTATTCAACATGAGTATTTCTATACATCTCCAGAAGCCATCACAGCAATGCGCAGCACACATTTCAAATTAAAAAAAAAGCCATCACAAGGAAACAGAATCTTTGACAAAACAGCCAAACAAAACACAACCAGTTGGGCAGTTGGTTTCAGCAGGGGACAGTGAATCCTCTCTCGGATTTGGTCTGAACTTTAAAGGAACAATCCTTCAGAACAGAAACATGCAAGCTTTTGATGGGGCCATCCACCTTAGGAGCAACAATTCTTGATTTCCATGCTGGTGGGGCAGTAAATGCAGTCCAGGGGTTAATTCAGGCTTCCGAGGAGCTTTCCAGGGTGCTGAAAGCTTATTTTCAAATAGGTTCAGCACCTTGGAGAGTTCTCTCAAGGCCAACCAAAACATGGCATGGATTTAGTACCCCACTGACCCAGGAACTACAAGCTCCCACTAAACCAGGGATGAGTGACGGGCTCAGAAGGTTGATTCCGGTTCAGACTCAGGTAAAGGAACGATTAGAGTGGAGAGAATCCATCTTGTTTTCTCCACCCATGCTAGAAACTCCCCTTCTTCCAGAAATTTCTCACTCCAGAGACAAGACATTGGCAAATGTTCCCCAGTCCATTGCCCAATAAATAATAGAACCTCCTCACATTTGTTCCTCTTGCTTGAGCTGACATTAATTAATATACAGTAATTAATCTGAGACACTGCAGTAAATACAGTTAACTCCATGCAGCTTGAAAACAGGTCGCGCCGTTGTGGGTATTGTGTGTGCCTTCAGCAGTTTAGCTTGTTAACGGATGCATTAATATTATAACAGTTACTGCTAAGACTACTGTATTATTAAAAGTATTAGCAAAGGCTGTACCACTAAATAGGTTCATTAAGAGGCTGGAGTCGTCTTAAAAATTTTCTGGGCCCTATGGGAAACTGGGGGAGGAGGGCTGAATTGACCCTTGTTTTAAAACTAGTCTTGGAATCTTGGGAGTAATTAGTTATTGAGTCTTGGAAGTAATTAGGCACAGAGGTGGAGTGGAAGCAGGGTTCACGGGGTCAAAGTCCCAGGATATTTTGACTACAGCATCCATCTGCCACTCTCCTTGGAGCCCACTATTCTCCTCTCTGATTTTTGCTGTAAATCTCACACGAACTGGAAAGGAAATGGGTTTCTCCCAAAATAAAAAAAAAAAAGTTGTCAGGAATTATATCCTGTTGTCACCCAGAACCATTAGGTTTACAAAAGATGTGCTTCTGGTGGAGAGTAAAAACTGCCAGGAGGGACAGACAGACAGATAGACACAACCTCCTATATTTTGGGATTCTTGTTGGGAGCATCACGGTAGAGACTATACATATCACAGTTTACCATCACACTATTAGTTACAAATCACTACAAGGCATTCCTTTGTCCAGTAACCAAGTTATATTTTGGTTGTAACTTAATGGCAAACAATTTCATTCCTTTCCCAGAGTGGCTGCTAAGCGCCACGGAGGCCCTGCACCAACGGCCCCACAGACGACGCAGGGGTCGGCAGCGTTATGGCCCCGTCTCACAGCTCTGAGCCAGGGGCTGTGGGAATCACACCGTGCCTCCCTCTGCCTGTCTGAGACCAAAGGGCAAGTCTGGTATTTGAGTGCTTGATGTGCTCCACAGGAAATTGTGGGTGTCCATCCCGTCCAAGTCAAGGTACACGGTGTTGACATTATGAAGTCAAGTCATTGTGACCCATAAGATAGAAAATCCACCCCCCAACCCCCTCTCTCCATCTATGGGGCATAAAAATAAGAACATATGTGCTGCCTTTTGTGGAACTCTGGGGCACTTGCTTCACTTTGCCCAATGGTAGGGCTGGCCATGATGAAGTGACCCAGCATGGTGTAGCGGTCAGACTTGGGCTTTGGGAGAATAGGGCTGAAATCCCTGCTCAGCCTTTGAAATCCACTGGGTGATTTTGGGTGAGTCATGTTCTCTCAGCCCCAGAGAAAGGCACTGATGGCAAACCCTTTCTGAACAAATCTTGCCAAGAAAACTCTAGGATAGAGTTGTCAGAAATGGGAATTGCCTTGAAGGCACACAACACGCATCAAAAGGGTTTTGCCCCCTTGGGCATGGAAGGCATGCTGGTCTTCTGCCACCTTCCAGCTCTCATTCCGTGATTTCAAGAATAGGTTTCCACCCACCACCCACCACCCAGGGATTGGTGAAAAGCCGCCCGGGTGTCTGATGTCCCCTCTCCAAGAGCAGCCTGCTTCACTGGCCCTTGGCCCTGCTGGTTTCCCCAGAATGCCAAGGGGAAAAAAAGAGAAGAAAATGGCTGTTCCTGGAAGCCTCCACAGGCCTCTTTCTTTACTGGAGCACTTTAGACTGCAGGTGGGGAATCAAAGCCCGGACGCCAGTGGGTGATCTCCTCTGGTGTAAGCCCTCTTGCCTGTGGTTCTATTTTCTTGGCCATTCAGTTCACAGTTGCAGAAGCAGAAATTCCACAAAAGTAGCTATTTCATGGGGGCCTCGACCTCAGTCCCAAACTAGAGTAGAGCCCTTGAATCTACAGCATTTACCTACCCACCATCTCACTAGTCAGCAATTGATTCCAGGATCTCCTCCAGCTGGGAGGAACCCACAGGAGCCCCATCATGTAGTCACACATTCCTGGATGGTGCCTTTAATGTCCTACTGGATTCCCTTCAGCTGCAGAAATGGTCCCCCGTGCGTGATACCCCAAGGCTCAGTGGGAAAAGAAGCATGCACATGGGCTGCTTCCCAACAGCCCTTCTAAATGGCCATTTATTTACTTATTTAAATATTTAAAATGCTGTAAATTATCATTAGCTGGAACTCAGGGAAAGCACAGCGCATGTGCTTGCCAGGGAGTAAGAAAGAGAGAATAGATTTTTAATGTACTTAAATTTATAGCCTCTTCCTTCCCAAAGGCTCCGAGGAGGTGAGAAGCAAATAGAAATATCCTGTTAAAAATCAATTAGGACACGTAAGAACATTAACAGATCTTAAACTCTTCCAGCGCTTTACTGGCTTAACAGCGGCCTTCATAAATCAAGCTAAGCAGAAAGGGATGGAATGGACGGACGGACGGACGGACGGACGGATGGATGGAAGGAAGGAGAGGGAGGGAGGGAGAGAACAAGAGATCTATAAATTCCAGGAAAGGAGTTTTGCCTTTTTGGCTTTCCTTTTCTTTCTGTATAAAAACCAACTTCCTGGTTCTTACGAGTAAAGAAAGGATGTATACGCAGCATCTCTCCAAGGCTTTAAAAGCAAACCCAAGGGAAAGTTGAGCTTCTAAGTCCCTAAGTCCTTTGTGTCCCCCGGACTCTTCCCATTCATCCCACACTTAGGTTGTTCACCTTCTTTGCCCGGCACCCACCAGTTCTCTTCAAACTATTCTGGCTCCAGAAACTGAAGACAGAATTAGGGGTGATTAGACACCCAGAATCCCCTGTTGTCCTGGTAAAGAATGATGATGGGAATTGTCACTCAAAGCACCAGACGATGTCCACCTCCGTTTTGACAGGTTTGCAACTATGAAGTACAAAACTGAGGTTTAAAACAAAAACCAAAGAATGGGAACGGTCTCTAATTTGGGAGAAATTCCAAATGTTTTTGTCCTTCACTGTGTAGAAGCTCAATATAAGAAAATGTCTGAGAAACATATTTACAAGATAAATGTATAGTTCTGAACACAGAAGGGTTAGAGGAAACGATTTGAAGCGCACACAGGGAACCACACATACACAACAGCTGGTGTAATCGGGACAACGAGCGGCCACCTCACACTGTCTGGGTCACACTGTCCGGGTCACACTGTCCAGGCCCTTCTACCCTGGTGGGTGGAAAGGCCATCTGGTGCAGGTCTGGGCAGGTCACACTCTCTCAGCTTAAGAAAAAGGCCACAGTGGAAAAAAAACTCTGAAGAAGCATGGCCAAGAAACTCATAAGATACAATCACCATATTTTGAAGCTGGTTTGAAATTTAAGATCTAGGCTATTTCTGCACTAGACTGTTATAGTGCTATTACTCCACTTTCAACATCCTATGGAATCCTGGGGTTTGCAGTTGAGGGAGAGGCCTTTGAGGATGTTCTTCATGTGATCCAGAAGCCTCAGAGGCCCCTCCCTAAACTGGAAACCCCAGGATTCCATAGGATGTTGAAAGAGGAATGATAACACTATAACAGTCTAGTGCAGAAATGACCCTAGTGAAGTCCAGTAGTTTGACTGCCGGATGAGAACTTCTGGGGACCAGGGTTCAGGGTTCAAATGCTTGCTCAGTCATGGAAACCCACTGGCCGACCTGGCAGGTCACACTCTCTCTGCCTACGAGGAAGACAAGGGCAAGCCTGCCTTAGGGTTTCCATAAGTCAGAAACAACTTGAAGGCCCACAACAACAAAACAACAGCCAGATGGTTGATTCTTGGGGAGGGCTTTCTGATCACACAATCCACCTAACTGGAAATGTCTGGGACTGAGCCTGTGATCTTCAGGGTGGGAGGCCCTTCCCTGCCGAATTACGTTTATTCCACGGTGTGGCCTTCTCCAACTGAGTTCCTTCTGGATGTTTCCAGGGATTCAAAATTTCGTGGTTTCTTCATGCCGTCCCCCTGGGCCCTCTTCCCTGACTTCTGTGGACCCTGCCTGTTTCCCCACCTTCTCCCATCCCCTCTGCCATCCTTTCCCCCAGCAACAGAAAATCCAATAAAGGAGTGAGAGAATGAAGTACCGCCAGCACAGTGACTTCTAGTTTCTAATGGGAGGGGACCTCCACCTGGGTTTGTCCTACACGTCCCATGATCCCTGGTGAGAAGGTCAGCTGGGACTCATGGAAGCCATAGTCCAAAACACCTGGACGGCACATTTGGTGGTCGGAGAAGGCTGTCCTGGTGGGTGTGATAAGACACGAGTCCCTTTCACACTACACAGCTGTAGCCCTGTGATTCCACTCTAACTGCCGTGACTGTAGCTTTGGGTGAGGCCCAGGAGCAATCTGGTTGGGAATTCTAAGTACCCCTCCCTAAACTGCAAATCCCAGGATCCCATAGGCACTTGAAGTGGACTCCGGAGCCCCTTCCAAACCTACATGCCCTTGTTGGTGACAAGGGGCTCGTGACCCCTTCCCCTCACAACATTTTCCCATGTCTTAAAAGAGCAATGCGAAGGCCCTCACAAGGCCCTAGAGGCACTTTTGCTTCTAAGGCCTCCTGTGCCCCCCCCCCCGGTCTAGTCTCACAATGCAGTCAGAACACGCCAAAGGTCAAAGTTGCAGTGGAATGAAATTTATCAACAGCACTAAAACTGATTCCAATATAGGATTATATTGAAAGCAATACAATTTTAAACAGTGCAACACTCTATTCAAAGCCCTCTATTTCTAATGATTCACTACACACAGACAGACACACCCCCTTTCATTAGGACCAGTTGTCATGCTGCCTCAGGCAGCAAAAGGTCTTGGGGCATCTCTGAACCTTACCCATCCCTGACTCCAGTCCCATCCATTTACTGGCGAGCACGACCAACAGATTATCCCAAAAGAACATATTCTTCAATACAGGAGCAGCTAGTCACTTCCATGTCAGAGGAGCAGTGAATCCACTCCACATTTTGGTCTGATTTCTAAAGGAGATGCCGCTTGCTTTGAATCCTATCAGCCTCACAGGTTCAGCACCTTGGAGAGTTCCCTTAAAACTGTGAGCTAATACCTGGTGGGGATGGAAGAACTATATTAATTCTCTGAATGAATTTCCTCCATCCTTCCCTTCCCTCACGCCACAGACCACTGACTCAGAGGTTGTAGACCCCCCGCTTCTTTGGAGGGCTTTAAACAGACGTTGGACCAGCATCTTTCAGGAGTGCTTTCATTGTGTCTTCCTCCATAGCAGAGAATGGAGTTGGACTAGGTGGCTGTTGGGGCCATCCAGTTCTAGAATTTTATGATTCTGTTTGTAGAAAATGGGTCTTTTGCCATCAACATTCTCTGGGACAAACATCCCATCTACTCAATGAATGGGATGCTCCCTGAAATGTCCCTACATGTAGGGATATTTTACTCTCCTCATAATGTATTTAAATGTGCACAGCTGTGAACAACTTCCCTTATAGCTTGCAATGAAACCATCTAGGAATAATTTTAGCATGGAAGTAGACTTCTACTTGCAGAAAATGGGAGATTTGCCTCCAGCTCCACTCTTTGGGACAAATGTTGCATCTACCCAATGAACGGGTGGGGCCAGGTTTCAAAACCTCTTGAGGTTGTAATAAAACCAAGAATCAGCTGAAGATAAAACAGACAAGCACCAGGCCGGCTAGCTCCCTGAGCAATTCCTAGCAATAATTCAAAGCTCAAATTAACTTCATCAGGGGTGAAAATTATCTTCCTGGATAATTGGAGAAATGGATTAACAGCTGCCTGAGGATCTCTGGTCAACTCAAGGTCCTTGGCAATTCCTCAACAAGGCCTGGAAGGAGAGGTGGAAATAAATTCTGGCTACTTGAAGGCCCGTCAGATAGCTGGCTGTCTGGAGGAGTCTTGCAGGAGATGAGAATTCAGAGCTATCTGTCTAAAAATAGTCTATACCTATTAGAAAGAAGCCCGGATCATATAACGGAGGACAGACAGGGAGATATATAATATTCCACACACCCGAGGCTTGCAAGAAGGGGAAGAGGTGCAAAGTTGCATAGGGTGTGAGTGTTTGTGCGCGTACACAGACGCACACTCAGGCATGTGTTGTCGACATCAGTGGATCGTGCCTGCCCCTTGCAAGCGTGCACGGGTGTAAATGTGCCTCTGGCTAAGGGGCCTTGCACGAGGCATCCGCGTCAGTGCAAAACACATCCGAGGTTTGGTACATTTGGATCCATAACGACACACAACCGCTTCCCCGCCTCTTCAGCCTCTGCCTTACAGTCCAGCTGGTTGGAGAGGAGACCCATTCTTGCAGCTGCTGAGCTGTGTTTCAACACACAGGTAAGCTCCAAGGATTTAGTGGGTCTACTCCGGTCAGGGACTAACCATTAAATTCAGCTCCCCAAATAAACCCATCCACCTTCGCGCTTTGCCTGTTGAGCAGACATTTATTCCGTCCCAAATGGACGGAAACCCTAAATCAGGGCTGCTGTGCCCACCGCCCCCTTCCCCCTAAGGCTGGGCCTCCTTGGCCTCATCCAACCGGTCCCCTGGAACAAAGCAGTCTCTCTTTTCCCCCTCCTTCGTTCTCCATTCTCCTTCTCCCAGATCTGACCCCGATCAACTGCAGATCCTCTAAAAATGTCTCCCACCTGGCCTCCCTCGGCATCTTTTCTCCACCCACCCCGCATCAGAAAGGGTCCTTCTGGATTTCCAAATCCCCCTCGGAAGTCTGAGACCCTCTTCTCCCCCCCCCTCCCGGTTTCCCCCTCCTCTGCCTTTCTGCCCTTTGGGGCTCTGCCCTGTGAGGCGGCTCCCGAAAAGGGACGCCACCCGCCGCCGCCGCCGCCGGCAGCTGGAGCCCCAGCGCTGCCCACCCAAGAGCCCCCCGCTCGGCTCCTTCGCCCCCGGACCCGGGGTCCCCCTCCTCTCCCCTGCCGCCCCCCCGCCCCCCCTCCCGCGGCCGCCCCGCGCTTGCCCGTGTCCGAATCAATTAGAATTGAGATTGGAGGCGCTGCGCGGAGGGTAAATATTAAAGCCGGGCGCTTCGCTAATTCAAACCATCGATCAGGCGGGGATGAGAGCAATAAATTATTGTGACAAGATGCGATCCGCGCGCCCGGCGCCTCTCCCGCCATCGATCCGTGCGGCCCGGCCTGGCCGAGGGGAGCCGGAGCAGGAGCCGTTGCCGCCCCCGCCCCGCCGCCGCCCGAGCCCCCGCCCCGCGCCCACCGCCCTCCCGCCCGCCCGCCGCTGGGGGGCGCCCTGCCCGCCCCCGCACGGATCCCACCCCACTCCCCGGCCGCCGCCTCCTGCCTCCGCCCCGGGGACCCCGACCGCCCCCCCCCATTTTCTTTTGTGTACGCACCTGCTTCTGCCTCCCCCCGCCGGCAAATCTGTTGCCCCCCATCGTGAACTTTATCCTCCTTGTTCCAGCCCCTCCGGCTGAACTGCATTCAAGCAAGTGAGCATCGCGCGCGGGGGGTGCAAATTAATTAACTGAAATATTTCTAGCCCCACCCCCGTATTACAAGATCTCAGGGCAACTTAGAAACAGAAGAACTAGTGACAGGTTAAAACAACGAGAACAATTTTTAAAAAATTTAAGGGACTACGAGCATCTTAAACAGGCTAACAAGCCAAAAGAGGTTAAAAAGGTTACAGCGCTTTCCAAGCACCTTAGGTGGGCATCCTGAGGCAAATCCACGGAGGCCCAAAGAGTTTTTGTAGGCACCGTGATTTTTACTTGGCCCCTAAGTAAAGACAGTGAGCGGGGGGTGTCATTCAGGCACCCAAGGGGAGGGCATTCCGCAACTGGGGTGCCCCCTCTGAGAAGGCCGTGCTCCCACTTGACCTCACTGGGGGGAGACGGAGGAGAGCCCCCTTCAGAAGATACCAGTCCTCAGAAAGACAAATCTGTGGCTACGCGCCTGCCTTTGCGGGGGCTCGCCACATCCCCCCGAGAGCGCGTTTGGTGGGGCAACGGAGACGGGGCCTTCTCAGTGCCCGCTCCCAAGCTGGGGAATTCCTTCCCATGGAAGCTCCACCTGGCCCCCTCTCTGCTGTCCTTCTGCAGACAGGCAAAAACCGCCTTATTACGGCAGGCCTTTGGCCCTGAACTTACTGTGACGGGTGGGTCTCTTGCTCCCATCCTTCCTACCGTGTTCCAGTGTGCTACTAAACCGCTTTTATTTCGTATTTTTAACAGAATTATTTTTTACAAAAATTGTGTCAAAAAGGTTTTAGCTGTAGTTTCTTTTAATTTCTTGACCATAGGCAAGTCCCACTCTCTCAGCCTCAAAGGGAGAAAAAGGCAAACCCCCTCTGAACACATCTTACCAAGAAAACCCCACGATGGGTTTGTCTTAGGGCCGCCCTAAGCTAGAAAGAACTCGGAGGCACTCGCATGCATGCGCGCACACAGGCCACCTTTTGGGTGCAGAAGAAAGTCGAGACATAAATTAATTAAATAAATATCTTACTTGAACAGGGATAATATTCTTCCCTCTGGCTGTGTATCAGCCCCCCCCCCCCGCTTCTCTCCAGAGATACTGGGACCTTCCCAGTATCTCCAAGTATATCCCTCCCTTAAAATCCTACATTTTAAGGCATTCTTAAAACCCAGGATTTTAAGGATGCCTCCTTTCTTTCTTCCTTTCTTCCTTTCTTCCTTCCTTCCTTCCTTCCTTCCTTCCTTCCTTCCTTCCTTCCTTCCCTCCTTCCTTTCTTTCTTTCTTTCTTTCTTTCTTTCTTTCTTTCTTAACAAAAAAATCCTCATTAATTGAACCTGAAGGGGACGAGGCCGCCGTCTGGGTGCTCAGCCACGGGCCCAGATGTGGTGGGTTTGGATGCTAATGGAAACCTGGAGGCTGCGAGGGGGCCTTGGCTCTCCCGAACCCCTGCAGAGGAGCAGCGAAGGCATGAATTCGGGAGACAGGGGCCTGGTTGCTGGTGACACCGGGAGCATACAGATTCCGCCGCCGCCGCGGAGGGCTGGGGCCTTTCTCGTTCGCACACGGATCTTTGATTGATTCTCCCACAGCAATTCCATCCAGCCCTGCGCCCTCGCATAGGGAATGTGTCTCTGTGTCGGAGAGAAAGCTACCTCTCTTTCCTCTCTCATTCATAATGCACCCAAAAAGCAGATTTTTTTTTTTTTCAAGGCAGCAGGCTCAGAAATAAAAAGAGGCAGCTCTTTGCAACATCAGGGCCAGCCCTACCCTTGGGCAAAGTGAGGCAGCTGCCAATTTTAGATGTCATGAAAGAGTAGCAAATTGCCAGTCATTTAATTTATTGCTGCCCAAGACTTGCCATCTTTGGGGGAAGGCTTTCTCTTTGTCCTTCCACCTTCCCACCACCCTACAAGAATATAGGAGTCTCTTTGGTGGTTGCTGCTGTTAGGCTGTGGAACTCCCTCCCTCATGAAACTCACCCCCTCTTTTCACTGTTCCCTATTTAAAGAGGCCTCCAGCCATTGGGGTAGAGCAAAATAATGTGGAATGCATGTGCCAGGCTTTTCAAAATGTTTAATAAGAGCTTCCTGTGTTTTAAGTGTTTTAAATTAATGTCTCCAAAATAATGGCCAGAATTCACTTCAGAATTTACACCTTCATAAGTGGGAGACAGAACAGAGTAGTTTCACAACATCCATATTCAACAAGGAGCTGCCGTGATGTCGCTACAGAAGCAGCTCTTCAGATAGCCCTTTGTCTTGGAAATAAATATTTCTTGATCGGCTTGTAATGCCGAGAAACACAACAGAGTCTGTGATGGCAGATTAGGGAGCATGGAAGGCTGGCAAGTGTTTCTTCTGATCAAGCAGAGGCAGGCAAGAGAGAGTGACTCGAGTGCTGGACCAAGACTCTGAGAGACCAGAGTTCGAATCCCTGCTTGGCCATGGAAATCACACTCTCTCAGCCTTAGTACAAGGCCAAAGCAAACCTTTTCTGAATAACGCTCAAGAGCCAGCAGAGTGTAGTGGCCTGAGTACTGGACTAGAACTGCTGAAGACCCCCAGGTTTTAAAGCTCTGCTTTGCCACAGAAGCCCACTGGGTGCCCTTGCAGAAGTCTTACTCTCTCAGCCTCAGAGGAAAGCAATGATGGCAAAATTCTAAATAAGAAATTTTGCCAAAATTCTAAATAAGAAATTTTGCCAATTCTAAATAAGAAATTTTGCCAAGAAAACCTGAGGAGAGGGCCAACGTAAGTTGAAGTTGATTTGAAGAGGAGAGCCGGCGTGGTGTACCATTTTGAGCACTGAGCTAGGGTTTGGATTTCCACTTAGTCTCGGAATTGCATTGGGTGGTCTTGTGCAAGTTACACTCTCTCAGAAGCCTAAGAAGAAAGCCATGGTCAGCCACCTCCAAAAAAACCTCACCCAGAAAATCTGAGGAGAAGGTTGTCGTAACGTGGAATTGACCTCACGGCAGACAATAACAAGTCAAAGTACAGCTCTCCGGATGTTGCTGGGCTGCCACATCCATCATTCCCTATTTGTTTGACGTTTTGGGGAAAACTAAAGCTGGAGTTCCGAGCGGTCTTACTCATGAGCAAGCCCCACCGACCTCCAAGTGAGAAAATGCCACCCAAGCAGCGTCAGGCCAACAGCTTCTCCCACAGGCAGGCTGCTACTGTCGCACAGCCCCCAGCCGCTCCTTCAGCAGCACAGCCAGCGGTGAGGAACGCTGGGAGTTCAAATCCCGCAGCATTTGAAGGACTGTGCAATTCCCCCCTCCGGCCTGCCTGGTCCAGTAAGAAAACAAAATCTCCTTTAGTGCTGAAAATCTGCTGCTGAGAGCAGTTTTGTTGTGTCTGAGCCATTTTTGTCAACACCGGCTGGCATAGCCCTGCCAGGCCGCTAAGACTGTAACACAGCCTTGTGGGACTTACAAGACAACTCTGGAGGACTTTATATTTTAGATTTTGCATTCCCTTCACTGGGTTTTCTTTTTTAAGTTGTCACTTTGCTGGTGTTGCATCTTCAGCTTGTTTCCGACTTACGGTGACCGTAAAGTGAATCTATCACGGGGTTTTCTTGGCAGGATTGGTTCAGAGGGGGTTTGCTTTTGCCTTCCTCTGAGGCTGAGAGAGTGTGACTTGCCCAGAGTCACCCAGTAGGTTTGGTATGTCTCAAATTTCTTTGTTGTCAAGTCAACTCTAATTCATGATAACCCTCTACCATTAACTTCCTCTTTGGCTGAGAGCATGTGACTTGCCCAAGGTGAGCCAGTGAGCAAGAATTTGAACCCGGGTCTCCCAGAATCCTAGTCCAACATTCAAACCACCACTCTGGCTCACAATTTTCTTCCTGCTGAGGAAATCCCACCTCGAGCCTCCAGGACCGTATTCAGCATAAAATAACCATGATGGGGGAAAGGCAGGCTTTGCTGCGACTGAGGGGAAAGAGGGGTGGAGGGAGAACGGCCAGCAGATTGCAGAGAGACCGAGAGAGGGGCCAGGAGAGGGGTGAGAGGTGCTCCTGCCCACCCGCCCGCCAGCCCTGCCTGCTCCTGCGCCCGCCCGCCCGCCCGCCCGCTCTCCACACCTGCCTGAGTCAGCAGTAATGAAGGTTGTAAAGAAGAGGGATGGGACCCGTCACAGAGGAGATTGCCTCTCAAGTACAACATCCTGGCCTATTTCATCCGCACAACCTGCCTCCCCTCCCCTCCCGCCTCTCTCTGCAGCCGGCGGAAGGAGGAGGCAAAAGCAAAGGCAAAAGCCAGGCAGCCGGAGGAGGACTCACTTGCCCCCCTTGCACCCCAGGGAAGAGGGAACTAACCAAAGGCAACCGCTTTTCTATTTATTGTTGCAGCCCGAGACCAAGAAACTGCACTGGCAGAGGGAGCAGAGCTTGGCATTTGCAATCTTACACGATGGCTGTACAGAGCCGCCACATGCGCTTCCAGAGGTTCACCGCCTCTGAGCATGGAAGTTCCACTGGCTGCCATGGCTAAGAGCCTTCTTAGTGACTTGTAGCATTACGCAACCCAATGCGCATGCTCAAGGTGCCTCATGCACGACCGTGCGTATCGTGCGAAGGGACGCTCATGCGTGAGAGTGCCACACGCTCAGCTCCACCACTGCAGCCTTCAACTGAGTATGGATATTTTTGTTCAGACAAAGTCTTTCATAGAGGAACTACAGAAGTTGTGTTGGGCGTGCTTCAAGTTGTTTCCAACTTATGGTGACCCTAAGGGAAACCTACCACAGGGTTTTCTGGGGCCGAGTGTGTGTGACGCCCTCAAGGTCGCTCAGTGAATTTCCATGGCCAAGTAAAGGGGAATCGAGCCCCGGTTGGGAGGGTTGTAGTGCAACACTCTTCGCCTCCCTGCTGTAAGAAAGTCCTCAAACGCTTTTGCACAGAGCGAGTCCCAGCTGAAACTTGTCCTCAGTAACTGTATGAAGAATGTCATTTGTCCTTCACAAGAAATGCACTTGGATTTCCCCCACCCACCTACCCAACCACCCAGAGGGAAAGGCATTTTCTGTACAGATATGCTATGCTCTAATATAAAAAAATGCCATTTTCTGCCCCTTCCCTGTACAATTTTTGCAAAGAAGAAATCCTAAACCGTACAGATCCTCATCTGTCCCAGATGATCCCCATCAGGATTTCCTGAACAGTCTAGTGCGGAAACGGCCAGTCTTGCAAGAACTACATCGACTTCCAGTTTGCTTCCGAGTCCAATTCAAAGTGCTGGTGTTGACCGACAAGGCCCCGAGCAACTTGGGCCTCCTCCCACCCGAGCCTGTCAGAAATGCGAGCTCTTTTGAGGAGGCCCTGTTGCATCTCCCCACACCTCGTGAAGTTAGGTTGGGGGTCGCACCCCGGGGCTTCCTCTGGAGCAGCGCCTCAGCTGCGGACTCCCCACCCCACCCCAGAAGGAAGCCTGGCCCCCGTCTCTGTGAAGCTTCCAACAGGCAGCCCAAACGGTGTTGTTCTGCACGGCATTCTGAGTCTGAAAGGGATGTTTTAACTGTTACAAAATTGGATTTAGATTGCTCTTAGGAGTTCTTAAGGAATATTTTGTGTGTCCCAAATATATTTTTGTATAGTTTTAATTGCTTTTTTATTTGTTCATTGCTTCAGGAACCCTGGTGAACCAGGAGGCAATACAGAAATACTATAAATAAATGAATAAATAAATAAATATCCAGAATTCACAACTCTACACCATGTTGGCCTTAAAACAGAGTTTTCTTGCCCAGATTTCTTCAGAGGAGGCCTGCCATGGCCTTTCTCTGAGGCTGAGAGAGTGTGACCTGCCCAAAGCCGCCCAGGGGGTTTCTCTGGCTCAGCGGGGATTCAGACCCTGCTCTCCCAGGATCCCAGTCGGGCACTTAAAGCCACAACACTACTGTGGCTCCTGTGCTTTACTGAGCTCTTATTTATTTAAGTCCAAGGAAAAATAGTTATCTCTAAAATGAATTTATTTCTGCCAGCCTTAGACTGTAAGAATCACGAATTTATATTGTGGGTCAAAACAGACCTGGTTTCTGAGGGGGGGGTTTTGCCAGGAAACAGTATCACAAATCAAGTTGCCTGTCTTTAATTTTGTCCTTTTGGTTTTTGAGCTATAAAAAAAAACTAGTTGAGAAACCTTAAATATTTTTTTCCTTCTGGTATGGCTACCTAAGGTTGGCCGCAATGACACAGTTCGAAAGCCTTATTTAATCTTTTAGTTTTGATATTTAACACACACCTCATTCTTTCTCTCACTGCACCCTGCGCCTGGATCTTTCTCCAATAATGACGGTTATGATGATGATGATAATTATCAGTAATTATTTTAAAATACAATTAAACTATAGAATTAAAAACATTGAAAATGTATACTTTTTAAAAGACAAAAAAGTACATATCTTTTATCTTAAAGGAAGTGGATATCCTTTAAACGCATTCATTAAAAAGAAAAGTCAATAGAATACCTGTATCAGTTTTCCTATATCAGACATGTTGGAATACAACTCCCATCAGACACAGCCAGCATGGGAGTTGTAGTCTGACTTATCTAGAGGGTGCTGGGTTGGGGAAAGTTGATTCCCACTCGACTCGTCTTCCTCACTCAAAACCACGTTTGCAGAGACAAGTGGGGTAGCATCTCCGATTTCTCCAAGAGAATCTTTTCCAAAACCTCCTTCATTTTATCCACCCAGCAGCCAAACCTCTGCGGCCACCCTGGCCTTTCTCATTAGAGGCAAATGCCTCCCTCTTTTGGAAGACCCGGCCCTGCCGTTTGGCAAAACGAGGCTGCTTCCCCAGCAGCTGACTTTGGGTTACCAGACTGCTAGCTACTTGATTTGTTAGCCGAGCAATTTTGCTCTCAGGGAGAAAAGTGTATTTCTGGGCTCTCACTCAGGGGGCAAAATAACTTGGCCCACTTTGAACACTATGCAATTTATATTTTGAGGATAGAGGCAGCAAAATACCTTGGGGCGCATTGTCACCAACCCACCACAGACTTTTCCTGACCAATTCCCAGCTCCATGAGAATTGAACGGTCATCCTATAATAAGTTAGGTTGTGAAGATGCAGGCATTGATAGTGAAGCAGGAAATTCCTTATTGAGGCCCACGCTAAAGTTAAAGTGGTTTTGCACTGGCTTTATGTTATCAGTGCAGACGCGTTAAAAAGGTCTGAGCCAAAATGGCCTCCCAAGTTCACTGCATGGCTGGTGAAATGGGAGCAGGGATTTCACCCAATATTCCCCCAGCTGGTAGTGGTCGTCTATTATAACCCAACAGGTGTGTCTGTGTGCCTGTTAGAAAAATATATTTTCAGAGGAATTTCCACTTTGCTTCAGAACTAAGACAGGTTTTGAAAGCTGTTTTCTATAGTTAACATTAAACTGGCAAGGAGCAAGGCTGTAGCTCAGCCAAGAAAGGTTGCAGACACACTACGGTGACCCCTGCACAGGGAGAAGACCCCTCGAAATCAATTGGACTCACTCCTGGATAAGTGTGGATAGGCCTGCAGCCTCATTCTCTGCTTTCAGGAATTTTTTTATTTACCCAAATGAGCCTCAGGCATACAGCAAGGGTCTCAAACATCCCAAGACGCTAGGGGGGAAATGCACTAGGGGTGTAGTCCTTGGATGGGAGACTGCCAAGGAATCGCAGGCCTGCAGGTTATATCTCAGTGGAAGGAACTGGCAAAATCACCTCTGAGGAAACATGGGGGGAAAGGGTTATTTTTTCCCATCTAAAGGTACCAGATCCCGTCCAATCTTGGCAACTAAGCAGGATCATCCCTGGTTAGTCCTTGGATGGGAGACTGAAAATGAATATCAGGTCTTTTAGGCTACGTTTCAGAGGAAGGAACTGCAAAACCACCTCTGAGGATTCCTTGCCCAAGAAAATCCCAGAAAATTCAGGGGGTCACCGTAAACGCATACACATAGAAGGGCCTAACAGACTGGAAGAAAACATGGAGGGAAAGGGTTGTTTTTTTTCCCATTTAAAGGCATCAGATCCTGTCCAATTTTGGAAGCTAAACAGGATCACTCTTGGATGGGGGACTGCCAACAAATGGCAGGTGCTTTAGGCTACATTTCAGAGGAAGGAATTGGCCAGACCATCTCCGAATCTTCCTTGCCCTGAAATTCACAGAGCAGAGAACATTCACACGAAATGAAGGCTATGGCCTTTCTCCTATCGTTAGCGCAACTGAAGTACAGCTTCAGGGTTGCTGGTCTGTTTCCGGACACAATTTCAAGCGCTGGTGATGATCTATACTGCCCTGGACAGCTAAGACCCAGATTACCGAACAGACCGTATCTCCCTACATGAGACTGCCAGAGTTTTACAATCTCTGGGGATCATTTATCTCTGGGTTCCCCCACCCACAGGCTCCTTGGTGAGAACAGAGGGGGCAGGGCCTTCTTGGTGGCGGCTCCCAGGCTATGGAATTCCCTCCCACGGAAGACTCAATGGCTCCATTGCCAAACTGCCTCACTTTGAATGTTCAGCCAAAATCTACGCTCCTGTGACTTCAAAACCTTAGACCTGGTCCTGCCCCCAGAGGCGGCAGAGAGCAGGCCAGCCCCCTCCTCTCTGTAACTGGAGGATGCTGAAGCCAAAATCATGCCCCTATACTTAAAGCCTAGGATTTAGGGTGGGTGAAATTACTTCCATGTAGCTTCACGTGGAGTCTCGCCATTGTGCCCAATTCACAGAAAGGGAGGACCACCCAGAGAGGGTCATGTTTTTATTCATAGTCGAAGGGACCCAGGGCATAACATGAGCCTCCTAACTTGTTTGAAACACAGGGGCATAGCTTGGGAATAAAATGCAAACATATGCAAATAAAAAAAAAGCAGCAATCATTTCTTTAAAGGGTATGCCCCCTTCCGATGAACCACCACCTTACCATAAATTAATTGACCACATTCAGAAGGTTCAAGTGAGCAATAATGTGTTAACAATCCTACCTTTTCCTTACCCATTCATAGCTGTTTTAAAATCCCCCCCCCCAAAAAAAGTCCCTTTTGTAGGTTGAAAAGAGGGGTCCATCTACCCCTTTGGCGACTGTTAAAACTCTAAAGTGGAAGAATGGATTTTAGCAGCAGGCTGCCTACCTCTCTGTCCTTGAAGGATCCCCTAAACAATCCCTGAAAGTAGAAACTCAGCAATTGCTCCCTACAGGTAGAAACCTGGTACAAAACAGAGGAAATCGGGCTCCCCTTTATTTCTCGCTGGGGGATGCCTTTTATTCCCTATTTTCTCTGTGTTCTTTTAGGAGGGGACTAGGCAGAGTGGCCTCCTCCTCTCACACCCTCTACCCCTGTCGTCTGAAGCGGTTCGGCTTGCCCACGGTCTTAACCCCCGCACTACACTCTTATAGCACGATGATTCCACTTTCAACATCCTATGGAATCCTGGGGGTTGCAGTTTCGGGAGGGGCCGGCCGGCCGGCCCCTCCCGAAACTGCAACCCCCAGGATTCCATAGGATGTTGAAAGTGGAATCACGGCTCTATAAGAGTGTAGTGTGGAAATCATTCCCGGGCTGGACTGGCAAGGCACGGGCTTTGGCCAGTCCCCGCGAGGCAAAACTCCGAATTCTGCTGCCCAACCCGGCAGAATTTATCTTCGACCCATTATACGCCACGGACGGGGCGGAGGTGTCAAAGGCAGTAACTTCCAGCCCTGCTGGAATCCTCTCCCCTCTGACAGTATTTCTCTTTTCAAAAAAAAAGTCAATCCAACCCTGATCCCAGGCTCGCCCTTCCAGAACACGCTAAGCGGTATAACCAGTCTGGGAGAGAGGTGCCCGTGGAACAAACCCGGTTTCCGTGGGGCGGGGGGAATTCCAAGCCCCGCGCGCCCGCCCTGCGTAAAAGCGCCCGGCAGCCTTTACAGGGCGAGTAGTGCTGTCAGAGTCCACGGCTCGGCTCCAGGGTAACGGGGTGCTGGCTTGCCACCCGCGTTCGCAGGAGCGTTGGAAAACCGGTTCTGTCCGCACTCCCGCTTACGACTGAATAAGGGCCCCGAAACCTGATTGCCAAGCGCGTGCGGACGGGTCCGACGAGAAAGGAAGTCGCTTCGGCCGGGAAAGAGGGAGATCTCCTAGAGAGAGCGCGGATCGAGCCCAACTGGCACGAAGGCCTGTTAGTGTGCGTTTGTACACGTGTGTGGATCTGTGCGTTACCAAACAGGTTTTGACAGACCTTCCCTTCCAGTCTGGACGAGAGTCCGGCGATACGGAGCACAGTTAAGCCGAAGCGGCCGTGTGAACGACCTCGGGGGCGACTCCAGTTCCAGTGGTTAAAACGCAGCTTCTCCGGCTTAACTGGGTAAGGGATCGAGCTGTTTAAGGGGAGGGGGAGGGACAGACGCCCACGGGTCGAGCGACCCGTGTGTACGTGTGAACGCAACATTCTTCGAACCGATCCCTGCTTCTCTTTCACGGTTTCGTCTCTCCCCGGCGCAACGTCCGGAAGAAACCAGCCCGCGTTTAGTCAAGCGGAAGACACCCGGGGCGCCGGCTGGCTCGGTTAGCATTGGCGATGTACACTCGCTTCCCTCCAACATCAACAACGACACAACATCGCACCCGCTGGGTGGGAAACGCGTGTAAGACCACCGTGCGCGCATCTCCTTACCGCCAAACTTTTGCTAAAAACCCGCGTACGGAAAGTTCCAGACCTCTGCGCTACGTTACATCCCCCATCCTACTCCTGCCTTCCTCTACTGGGGAAGCTCCAGTCTTTGGAAAAGTTCCTTTTTTCCCCTAGCCCTCGATTCCACCGCTACATACAGACACAATCCCCGAACTGCGCCCTATCCTCGGGTAATCCGTGTCTCTCCTTCCTGACGTGAGAAGTAACTTGGGAGGAACTCCCTCGGATATCCCACATCTGCTGTGGGAAGCAGAGCCCGGGTGACTGTAGCGGGCAGCGAGGGGCACTCTGCATCTGCTCAGAGACACTCTCTCCTTTCGCTTTGCCTGCCCGGCAGCCGGCTTTCGGGCTCTGGAAAGAGATTCCTCCTTCTCTGCAACCCAACCTCATTCGGCTCTTTCCCCCATCCGAAATACCTTTGTTCTGAAATTTGGGGCGGTGGGCGGCCGGAAGGGGGGGCTTCAAATATTCCCCAAACCCTCAAGTTTGTGGTTTTATGTGAGCTTTTACCTGCCCCCCGCCCCGCGCCCCGAAAGGTGTGAGCAGAGTGAAAGACGTCTAGCGAAGCTCAGCAAAAGCCTCACCCAGCCAAGCCTCCCGGAAACCCATCATCCTTTTTGGGGGGGCGGGGCGGTTAAATTACCAAAACCCCTCATCCCGAAATTTGTGAGATCTGGGCGGGGTCTTCTTCCTCTCTCTCTCTCCTGGTCATTCTCAAACTTCCCTTCCCCCTTCTCAGTCGTTCCAAAATTTTTTCGGTGTGTGTGAACACAGTTGAAAAACGGGGTGCCGGTAATTCGCGGTGGGGAGGGCGAGGTGGCGGCGCGTTTGCCCCGAAAAAAGCTCGGCGGCGACGCCTGGGAAGCTGGCTCCCAGGTGAACGTGCGCAGGATCGTGCCCGTCTTTGGCTTACCTGAGAGTAAGCCTCGTGGACCCCAGTGGGACTTCCTTGGGAACGGCACCCCGGGACGCGTTTGTTTTCCAGGTCTTCCCCATAACATGGAGGCGCCCGCACAACAGCCCTGCAAAGCAGCACAGCGTCTTACCCCTCCCGTGCGGTGGATGCGGCGGCGGGGGGGGAGGAAGGAGGTTGGGGGCCGCGGAGGGGGGCGCAAGCGGGACGTGGACCCGCGACTCGGCGGTTCACACGCACAACCCCGTGGGTTTCACCACGGCCCCTGCCTCTAGAGGGTGCTACGCCCGACCTGCTATTTCCCCCTCCCCGAAGCGCAGAGCCGGGGCGTTTGCGCGGTGGAGGCAGAGCCGAGACACCCTCCCTCCCTCTCTGCTGCTCCTTCTGGGGTTTTCCTTCCCGGTTCCCCGGGCCCGGAGGCGGGGGCGGCGGCGGCGGGCTCCGGGGGGGCCTCCCCTGCGGGGCGGGTGTTTGCAATGCCAGGCGCGTCCGCAGCCCGGCCGCCCCTCTCCCTCTCTCCCTCTCCCTCTCCCTCTCTCAGGCGCAGGGAGGCAGTTTAGCGCTGATGGATACACACAACTTGTGTCTCTTAATCTCCGGAGCCTCTGATCAATACGCTATTTCCCTTTGTTGCCAGAAATTTCGATCCTCTGCCCTGGAATTAGGTTCCCTGCCTTAATCTAAACGGAAACCGGCTTCCAGTTAGCTGGGGGGGAGAGAGAGGGAGGGCAGGAGGGAGAGAGGGGGGCGAGAAAGAGAGGGGGGAATGGGAAAGGACGGTGAGAGGAAGGGCAGGAGGGAATGTGGGGAGAGAAAAGGGAAGAAGAAAGAGGGATGGCGAAAGGCGACCAGGAGGAGGAGGAGAGCGGGGCAGGGGTCCAGCGGGTGGGTGGGTGGAGGGAGGGAGGGAGGGAGGGAGGGAAACCAGCCAGGAGTGGGAAAGGAGGCATAGCGTACTTCACCTGCTTTGCTCCCAGGTGTTTCCAACCACTGTGGGACCCCAACAGTTTTACTCTCCGTTGCCCCGCCCTGCAGACAAATAGACCCCCTAGGCTCAACTTTCCGCTCCTCCCCCCTCCAACCAAGTCCCCCCCCCCCCGGGACCCACGCCAAGAAACTTTCCCGGACCAGAGACGCGGCGCTGGACTCACCGGGTGCTCGCCTCGCTCGCCAGCCTGGGCGTCCCGAGCCGAAGTTGGGCGGGGGAGGGAGGGTTTTTCTGGGGGTGGAGGGAGGAGATTTGGGGAGAGGGGCCAGGAGATGAAAGAAGGGGGATGATTCTTGAGAATGAGATTGTGGTATCCCCTCTTTTTTTAATATATCGGCGTGGAGCAAGAGTTTTGCTGGTTGCGGGGGCAAGACTCGAAACGCGTGGGGGGGAGAAAGGAAGGAAGGGAAGAAAAGGGAAGCAGAGAGAGAGGCAGGGAGGGAAAGAAGGCAGGAGGGAAGGGGAGGAAAGAAAGAAGGAGAGACGAGGAAGGAAGGAAGGAAGGAAGGAAGGAAGGAAGGAAGGAAGGCTGGCAGCGTTCGACACAAGAGCGCAAGGGCTGGCAGAGGGGAAGGAAGCAGGCGGGGAGAGCAGGAGGAGAAAACGGGGAAAGAGGGCAGGAGGGAAGGAATCAGAGCAGAGGGAAGAGAGCGCCACGGGAAGGAAGGAAGGAAGGAAGGAAGGAAGGAAGGAAGGAAGGAAGGAAGGAAGGAAGGAAGGAAGGAAGGAAGGGGAGGCGGCGGCCGGAGAGCGCCGGGAGGCGAGGCGGAGGGCGGCCGGGGACTGCGGGCAGGAGGCGGTCGGGCGGCGGCGGCGGCGGCGGCGGCGGCCGGGCTCTGGTTCTCCTCCTCGTCCTCGGCGTCCTCGGGGCGTCTTCAGCCGGGGCGGCGTGTCAGTGCGTGCGTGCGTGTGTGTGCGCGTATCTCTCTCCCTCTCTCTTCTTCCTCCTCCTCTTCCTCCTCCAAAGGCGCCGATCGGAGGGGAGGGAGCGAACGAGCGAGCGAGCTTGCAGAGAGAGAGCGAGAGCGAGAGAGCCGAGACCAGAAGCGAGGGGAAAATATATGTAGGCTACGCCAGTGCTCCGGATCGATGGAATATAATTTTCCTCAAACTCGGAAAATAAAGTTCATAGCTGATCAAATTTGAAAACAGATGTCGAATCGCGACTCTAAATAAGATTCGATCCTTCTGAATGGACTGTGGATAATATTTGGCCGGGCACTTGATGAAAATGACTGATTTCATTTAGAGAGAGAGGGAGAAGGAGAGAAAGCGGGGGGGGGGGCGCCGAGGCACCAACCTGTTTGCAGAAAATGGGATTTGGTGGGTGGGTGGGTGAGTGCGCGCGCGCGCGCTCTCGGGCCGGCGGGCGGGCGGGGGAGGGAGGGGAGGGGGCGAGCGTGAGTGTCCGTGTCTGTGGGCCAAACCCCTCTCCCTCGACCCCCTTTCCCGTTCTGACCCCCCATCCTCTCAAATGTTGATGGATGGCTGGAGGGACCAGAGCAGGAGAGGGGACGCGGGGGTGGGAGGCCCCCTTTGAGACGACAATTCTCGCTCGTTCTCAGTCTCTCCCACACACACGCACGCAAAGATGGGAGTTGGGAGTCTTTGGGCAATTGGCCGACCCTCCACGCCCCCTCCCCAGTCAGCCCCTGGCAAGGGGGTCAGGAAGGAAGGGCTGAGGTGAAAGGTCTTCCCACGTTGTCGCCCAGAAATAGCCCAACAAGAGTTTGGGATTCACACACACAGACACAAGCACGCGGCCCACTCGAGCACGGGGCTGTCCGTAGAAGACTCAGGGGCCCCCTCCCCCGAAAGCTCCCCTCGTGGGGAAGGAAAGTTCCCCGTCCGCCCCCAGTGAGGCTAGAGCTCAGAGGAAGAGCTTCTGAGCATGGGCAGAGTGGCTTTGGCTTTCGGCCCCGAGAAACCAGGCCGAAAGAATGAAGTCCCATCAAGCGAGGAAAAAAAAACCCTGCCCAGCGGGCCGCAAACAGGCCTGTGGCGTTGTGGGTCTGTACGGGGCGTGGGGGCACGCGTGTCAGTCGCCCCCCCCGCAGCGTCCCAGAAGGGCTCTAGAAACACGCGTGCTCCAAACTCGTCTCGGTGTGACTTTGCCACCTCCGGAGAATCTACGGCTAAAGTTCTTCGGAGGCACCAGCTCGTCCTACCTGCTTACACTGAAGGAAATCCGGGGGGGGGGGGGTACTCAGCGGGACTTACTTCCGAGTAGACCCGTCTGGGCTTGGACTACCTCGCCGAGGAGAAAAGGGGGCGTCGCGGGGGTCGGCGTGCGCTTGGCACCAAGGCACTGCGCACCCGCGCACCGAGACACGCGCCGAGAGAAATGGTCCAGAGCCGGTTCTCTCTCGCTCCCCTCCCCCATTTCTCCCCCCCCCCCCACTCCCTGCTTGCAATAACAATTAAATATCGACCGCTTTCCCACTCCAGAGGGTGCTGGTGGAGAAACTGCCAACTGCACCCAAGGTATTTTCGCTCGCGCTGTGCGCCTTCGTGCCTCTGGAGAGAGAAAGAGAGGAAAAGGAGGGGAGGGAGAGAGGGAGGGAGGGAGGAGGACGGATTCTTCCCCCCCTCCGCCCTCCCTTCCTAAAATAAAGGCCTGGCCTGGCCCAGATCGGGGGACTTCACCGGAGAAGGAAAAGAAGCCGCGAGAGGGAGGGATTTATTTCCAAGATTTTTCCAAGAGAGCAAACCAGTTTCAAATAACAACATTTAAAAGGCGTGTGTGTGTGCGTAAAAGGGCAAGTAGGAGTGAGGATCAGGCCTCTGGGGAAGGGATGGGAGCGGGTAGGGAGGATCAAAAGAGAAAAATCTGTCTGTCTGTCTGTCTGTCCATCCATCCCCAAGACAGAAGGCGCTCCTTGGGGGAGAGAGAGAGAGAGAAGGAAGGAAGGAAAAAGGAGGAGTCCGGGGGGAAAGAAAAGTCCGGTAACTCCAAGGAAAGTCCTGTTCCGCGAGGGCGCGTGGGCGCCGCGGCGGAGTGTTCCCGCGCAAGCGCCGTGGGCGCGCGAGAAAGGGGCGCCTTTTCAGTTGGTGAAGTGGGTGGGAGCGGAGGAAGCTGGAGGGAAGGCAAGGAAAGGAAGGAAAAATGAGAGAGAAAGAGACCTCTTTCTCTCCCTTTCTCTCCCTGACGGCCTGGAGGTAGGACTCCTTTGCACAGAGGGTGGCGAATCCGGTGGGCTTTCCAGATGTTATGGGACTGCAACTCCCAGGAGCTGCGAGCCAGCGAGCAAAGGGCAAGGCATCAGGGAGCTGCAGTCCTAGAAGGCCTGGGGTTCCTAGCCGGTGAAGAAGGGGCCAGTGGTGTCTTGGAAGAGATGCGAGGCGAAGGCCCAGGGAGGGAAGGGAAGGGAAGGGAATGCCCGAGGCGTCCAAAGGGAGCCTAAGGAGCTGGATTCCTGTGGGCCAGGGCACAGCCCTCCAGATGTGTGACTGTAGCTCCCAGTAGCCTGCACACTGATGGTGCTGGCTAGGACTGATGGGGTTTGTAGTCCCACAACATCTGTGGTTTCCAATCTCCAGGCTGTCTGTTAACTGTTGGAGAGGTTGCCTGTGTTGGTGGTGGGGGAAACAAAAGTGGGAATCGCGAGTCCTCCGGATTGTTGCTGAACTGCATCTCGCAGAATTCATTACCATTGGCCGTGCTGGCTAGTAAGGACCGTGGGAGCTATAGTCCAACAGCATTGGCAAGGCCGCACAATTCCCACCAGGTGTGTGCGAGGAGCCATTGCTGTGTTAAAAGGGATGTATGCCAGAGGAAAGCGTGCAGGAGAGAGACTTCAGCCTGAGAGGAGCGTGCGGGAAAAGTCAGTGGCCCACATCCAATCACCAGCACCAACTAGAGGAGACCCACTCAACCAGCTGCAACTGAATGATAAGTCAAGACTTGGCTGAATCCCACAGATTCCACGGAGGGCTCTAGTTTGGGAGAAGCCGTTGGCTTTAGGCCAAGTGGGAGCCGAGAGAGGAAGGAGATGTGAGAGCAACGGGGGCCCCGTGAGAATTACAGAAGGTTAGATTTGGAAAGGGCCCTGAGGGCCGTCCTGCCCAGCGCCCTTTTCCCATGCGGGAATACCTCTAAGAGATATCCGCCCGTCCGCCAGGCCAGTATCCACTGCTGAAACACTCCCAAGAGAGGCCCACCCAGCCTCTATTTAAAGACCCCTGAAAGTGGGGATTCCAAGGAAGCCCACCTTCCACTGTCCAATAGCTCCCATGGTCAAGAAGCTCTTCCTAAGGTTGGGGAGGAATCGCCTCTCCTGCAATTTGAATCCGTTGGTTCGTGTTCTGGTCTCTGGAGCAGCAGGAGCCAGGGAGAGAGCCGTTTTTAAGAAATCCACACGAAAGTGTCCTTTTGTCAGAAACGTTGCATGGATGTGCATGCTAAAGGATTGCGTAAAGATATATTGTCGGGAAAGAAGTGAGTTTGCGGGTTGAATGGGGGGGAGCATTGTGGGGAGACAGACGTGGCTGGACTGCAACTCTCAGCACGTCTCTCAACGTGCTGGCTAGGGGCTGATAGGACTTGCAGGCCTGAAACATCTGGAGAGAAGCCACCAGATTCTGCCCCCCACCGAGCGTAAAAATTAAATATAAGGGGGCTGTGGGGGGGAGGCCTGGTGTGCGGAACTGGCTGTGGGTCCCCAGAAGACAACCTTGAGGGGTCCTGGGGAAGCGATAGGAGCAGAAACACAGCCAGAGGGAGGAATGTGCAAGGGCCCAGGCGGGGAGGGCAGCATGGATGCAAAGTGTGCAAGCGGGCATGGCTGTGCAAGGAGTAAACTGTGTCTCTGGGAGAGGGGGTCGATGTGAAAGCGAGTGTGTGTGTGAGGAACGGTGAGTGTGCCTATCGGAGTGGGTCATGGGAGGCGAGCACACAATTCTGAACAGCATCTGAGAGTGCAAGGAGAGTGAGTGTGTGCGTGCAAGATCTGCGTCTAGGCTGCACATTTGAAAGCTATTTTTCTGTTTATGGCTCTCTCTGTGTGCACGGAGCATGTCCCTCGCTGTTGCACGAACGGGGGGTGCATCGTGTGCTCTGCCCAGCCATTGTGGCTGGGTATGCATCTCCACTGGCAGTGTTGTTGTGTACGTACACACACCCACGGACTGACAGTTTACACAACCTGCTGTCTTCCCCACCAACCCTAACCCCTGTATTATGGCTGATTCATAGTTTTGCCTTCACAACAAACAAAATAGCCATCTCTCTCTCTCTCTCTCTCTCTTTCTCTCTCACGCACACACATACACCTACAAATAACAACTGGGTTAGGTGGTAGGAATGGGTAGGTGGGAAGAGGGATGTGTCTCACACACACACACACACACACACACACACACACACACACAGCCTTTGGCTGAGATGGGTTGGGAAGGATGTGTGTGTGTGTGTTGTGCTTGTGCCTTCTGACTTGAGTGTGGAGAGGACAATGTCTGTGTGTGTTTCAAGAGAGATCTTTCATTTTGCGAGGCAGTTCGGTGTGAGGTGGGGGTTCAGCTGGAAGATCTCCGTCCCCTTTTCCCCCTCTTTCCTTCCAAGCGGGGAGACTGCAGAGGGTGGGGAGGGCAGAGTCGGTGTGTCTGTGTGTTTTTGTATCTGTCTGGTCTCCTGGAATTATGAAAAATACCCACCATCGACACTGGACTTCAACTTCGATTAAGGCAGATAGGACATGACAGGCTCCGATCAATAGCAGGCCCGTCCTATAAAGTGTCAAGTAATGAATCAATTTCGACTAAATTTTCCATTTTTCAGGGGCCGTTCCGAGAGAGAAGAATATCCTCTTTTGTAAAGATATTATTATCGATTTCGGCGGCAATTTGACATCAGGGGTAGTTAATTCCACTCAGAATAAAATTGAAAACACTTGAGAGAGAAAGAGAGAGAGAGAGACAAAGGAAGAAGAGAAGGAGGGAGGGAAAGGGGGGATAACCGTGGGGCGAAAAGCTAGAAGGAGGAAGGGAGGGAGGGAGGGAGGGAGAGATGGACACTGGGATGGAGGGGAAGGAAGGAAGGAAGGAAGGAAAGAAAGGATGGGTGGAGAGATGCATGGATGGATGGATGGGTGGGTGGGTGGGTGGATGGATGGATGGATGGATGGATGGATGGATGGATGGATGGATGGGTGGGTGGGTGGGTGGGTGGGTGGGTAGGTAGGTAGGTAGGTAGATAGATAGATAGATAGATAGATAGATAGATAGATAGATAGATAGATAGATAGATAGAGAATAATGTTTATGGATGGATGGAGGGATGGAGGGATGGATGGGTAGGTAGGTAGGTAGGTAGGTAGGTAGGTAGGTAGATAGATAGATAGATAGATAGATAGATAGATAGATAGATAGATAGATAGAGAATAATGTTTATGGATGGATGGAGGGATGGAGGGATGGAGGGATGGAGGGATGGACAGACAGATGGACAAACCAGTGAACTGGGGGGCAGGATAAAGAGGAAGGAAGGAAGGATGGGTGGATAGATGGATAGGTAGATAGGTAGGTAGGTAGACAGACAGACAGACAGACAGACAGACAATAATGTTTATGGTTGGATGGATGGATGGATGGATGGATGGACGGACAAGTGGACAAACCAATGAATTGGGGGGGCAGGATAAAGAGGAAGGAAGGAGGACAGAAGGAAAACATATAACTGTTTATCTGGGAATACATTGAAGAGTGTTGGATGGATAAAATGATGGCATGGTTTTGAACAGGAAGGAAGGAAGGAAGGAAGGAAGGAAGGAAGGAAGGAAGGAAGGAAGGAAGGAAGGAAGGAAGGAAGGAAGGAAGGAAGGAAGGAAGGAAGGAAGGAAAATAAAGGGACTGGTGAGCTGGTGGAAAGACAGAGGGTCTGTGACAATGAGCAGGACAAGGTGAGGCAACCAGCAAGTACCACAGACGAGAAACCTTTCCAGCCAGCTCTGAGCGGGATTTGTCCTCCCGGCACCTTTGCCAAAATATCTGGCAGCCAGCCCGAGCCATCCTTCCATTTCTCTCTTCTGGACCCGGAGAACCAACGGAGAAAGAGAACGGGAGACGAAGGCAACTGTTTGTCACAGGGAACCATTTTGTAAGATCTTCTGTCACAGTCCCAAACCCACTGGAATCCTTTTGGAGTGCTTGATGAGAGACTGAGGGGATGAAGAATCCCAAATAAGATATGGGGAATGGATCCGAGGCTCCTTGGCATTCCAGTTGCAATATCTATTTTTAAAAACCTGCTTGTGGGAGCTTTGAGGCCACCTAGAGGGTGACTCAAATTCAGCCCACAGGAGGACGGAAGATGGGGGGAGTCATTCAGAGGGCTATTTTTCCCTAGGTGGGGAGGCTGGCTCTTGCCAGGATCAGCCTAAGACATTTTGCTGCCTGAGCTGAAGGAGGAGACCCCACCCTGCTTTGGCATCCACAGTCCAGAATCCTCCTGGCGCCTTCTTGTTGTTCCTGTTGGGTGCCTTCAACATATGATTCATCATCCTCAGCTATTCTTGGTGAGATTTCCTCAAAGAAGGTTTGCCACTATTGCCTTTCTCTGAGGCTGAGAGGGTGTGACTTGCCCAAGGTCACCCAGCGGGTTTTTCTGGCGGAGTGGGAACTCAAACCCTGGTCTCCAGAGTCATAAGCCAAGGCCCAAACTACTACACAACACTGGCTCTGCTGCACCACAATGGCTCCCATAAAGAAATATTTATTCAGAGGAGGTTCACCATGCCCTTCCTCTGAGGCTGAGAGAGTATGACTTGCCCGAGGTCACCCAAGGGGTTTTCAGGGTTGAGTCAATCTCCCAGGGTCCTCAAACAGCACTCAAAACACCCCATCACACTGTTCCCATTGGTGTCTTAGAAGTACTTAAATTCTTCTTTGGAAATCGGTGGATATCTTTATCTAATGTCTTTGTTGGCTTCAAGGTCACAGGAACAGAGGTCCGCATGTGGAGCCGGGATGGAGTGCTTTGCTTGTGGATTCCCCATGCGCAGTGCAAACATGCATGGATGCCCTCTGTGGTCGCACACACAGGTGCCTTTGTACATTTGGTGGCTTGGCTGAGCTGCACAGCATTGCCCCTCAACACAAGGGTTGTGTAGCACAAGCCATGCATCACGCAACACATGGGGATCTGTGCCACACAACCCTTGGCCATAAACCAAATGACTGGCTGGACCACCAGTTGAAATTTCCTTCAGTTCTGACTTGTCTCCTCAACCTTGAGCCAAATACAGACAAATGCAGCCATGTGTAATGTGCAGTGCAGGTCTAGTCACATGGGTTTCTATGTACAGTGCGCATCTATGTGCATCCATATATCCATGTATGAATGCACCACATGGGCAGCGCTGCTTTTCACTCTTGAACCGAATGCAGCTGTTCCCACATTAGACAAAAACTGCCCAACTACTTATGTGGAAGAGAACAAGTGAGTAACCAACTTGAAACTGCACTGAGTATGTACAGAGCCTTCATGGGAGAGAACATGGCTGATTGGTCTGTGTGTGCGCGTGCGTGTGTGCGCGTGCGTGTGTGTGCACGTGCGCGCCTGTAGGAATGAATAAGGACAAGATTCACAGAGTATTTGCACCAGAATATTTACTCTGCCCTACTCCAAGTCGGGATGAGGGGGGAGATTTGTTGGGCATGTGAGTTGTAAAGACGTCCAGTAAACAGCATTTATCATGATGCGCTTCTGTCTGTTAAAGCAGTCTGTGTGTTGAGTAAGATAGATAGACAAAACAGACAGGCATAAATGCACTAAGTGTGTGCATAATAGCACATTTTTACAGGACCGGGTTCTATGGATGTAACAGGAGTTAGAATATAACGTGCCTCTATAAGGGAAGTATGCACAAGTGTGAAGACAAAGCACAAGCACACCAGAGGGTGCATGCATGGACATATGGAAATCTGTGTGGATAAATGCAAGAGAACAGGGGGCAAACGTGACTGGTGATACAAATATGTCTTTCAGAATATGTTCAGTGGGCTTCTCTACCAGTTGAGCTGCAAGGAACTGGGTGCGTGAAAAAAAAAGTGTGAGTTTGGGAAGGCGTCCTAGGCATGTACATCCACGCAAGGCGAGTCTGTTAGTATTGATTACTACGTCTGCCCAGCACACAGGGGCCGTGCGCACAGGGTGAGCGCGCACGGAGAGGAGAGGAGTCTGCTCGGCCCGGTGTCCGGAGGGATCGTCGCCAGAAGTCTCCCTGGATCTGAGGACTAGTTACAGCTAGTCAGGCGTGCAAGATGAAGCCGCCCCATTTATCACGGGGACAGAGCAGGCCGCCTAACCTTTCCTCAGCCACGGTGTGGGAGGGAGGCTATTTAACCCCACAGGGTGGGGGGGTCAGGAGGCGCCTCTCCATTCTTTTCTTCAAAAAAAAATATTGACAAAAGGAATATAAATAGCAAGGTCCCGGTGGACGCAGGGACAGAAATGCCTCACTGTGACCCGATGGATTGTGACCGCAGCCCCAAATACCCGAATGGTCCCCTGCTGTCCTTCCTTGGAATAACCTGACAGACGGACAGAAAGACAGCAAAAAAATACTATCATGGTCACAATTTGCCTCCAAGGAATTAAATAGGTGTGTGAGAGAGAAAGAGAGAGAGAGAGAGAATGAGATTTATTGTCACAATTCATTTCCAAGGGACTTCAGGTCCAACTACGACCGTAATCCTTTCTGGTAAGAGCCAGTATAGCATAGTGGTTTGAGCACTGGACTACAACTCCGGGGACCAGGGTTTGAATTCCTGCTCAGACACGGACACTCACTGGGTGACCTTGGGTGCCTCACACTCTCTCAGCCTCAGAGGGAGGCAAAGGCAACCCCCCTGAAGAAATCTAGCTGAGAAAACCCCATGATAGCTTTGCCTTAGGGTTGCTATAACCCATAAACACAACAACCCTTTTATAGAATCCTAGAATCATAGAATTGGAAGAGACACCGAGGTCCATTTAGTCTAACCCATGCCAGACTGGAATACACAGTTAAAGCACCCCGAGAGACGGTCATCCAACCCCTGACCTCCAAAGGGGCCGTCCACTCCACTGGGGAACAGCTCTTACCATCAAGAATTTCTTCCTAATGTTTAGGTGGAATCTGTTTTCCTTGTAATTTGGACACGTTGGTTCCTGTCCCAGTCACTAGAACAGCAGAAAACCAGCCTGCTACCTCTTCTACATGTTTTTGTCGTTATTTGCTACCAAGTCAACTCTGACCTATGTTGACCTTATAAATAAGAACTCTCCAGGTTCTCTGGGCATCAGTTGCCCCGCTCAGGTCTTGCAGACTTAGGGCAATGGATTTCACCAGTAGTGCGGTCTTCCTCTTTCCACACTGCCTTCCACTTTGCTAAATATCATCATCTTTTCTAGCAAGCCTGGAATCTCATCTGATAACATACCCAAGGTGCAGTGGCCTCAGTTCAACCATTATGCCTTCCAGGGGAGTTCAGGCTTTATTTAATCTGGGACCCATTTATTTGTCTTTCTGGCAGTTCATGATATCTGTAGAACTCTCCTCCAGCATCACGTTTCAAATGAGTTGATTCTCTTCTGGTCAGCTTTCTTCTCTGTTCAGCTTTCCCTCAAATATTTAAAGATGGCTGTTTCACGTCACCAGGGTGCTGGACCTTTTGAGGGGTGCGATTCAGCAGCCTGGGTGAAAACCTGGAATGGGTTTACTGCCCCACTGAGCTGGGAGCCTCTGCCCTCCCGCTGGAACTAAGAGGCACCCCTGATCCTCTTGAGACCCTCCTTTTTATTCGACATAAGAGTCAGTAGGGCTGGTACCCCTTCCACTTCTTCCCCCTCCCCTCAGAATCCTAGTTTGCTAACCTTCAGGATCAGAATCAAGGGCCATCTTTTAAAGACTGCAATCCAGGAGCTTTTGGCTCTATTTCAGAGCAAGGAATGGGCAAAACCAACTCTGAGGACCCCTTGCCCAAGAAAACCCTCGGAAATTCATGGGGTTGCCATAAGTCAACAGTGAACTTGGAGAGACACACGCAGACACAAAGACCAGCTTTTAGGGTTAATATAGGATTCTTCTTTTTATTTCCTTTTAGAATTCAAGAACAACAAGCAAATCAATCCCTATCATCCAATCCCCCCCAAAAAAATTAACAGTACAATTATAACAACATATCAGATGTAGTCATGCACATATATTATCAAGTCAACTATAAATAATATATTTTTCTCTCTCTATCATCTATACCTATCTGTCTGTCTGTCTATCCATACATCTATCTATCTGTCCATACATCCATCTACATGTAAGGTCTGTTATTAGTTACTCTCTCTCTAAGGTATATTAATATCTGCTGCACGAAAAAATCCCAATTGATTAGTTGGAGGTCCATTTTCAACCGTTGTACGGTTGGTTTGTATGAGAAAGGCACACTCTGAGCTGTCCGATAGCAACACCAAGGGAAAAAAAATAAGACAGCGAATGCTCTGTTAAAAATAACCAAAGTGCTTTTTTAAAAAATCAGACGGAATGGAGATCTGAGCTACACACATTAATCAAATTATCATCCCCCCCGCCCCTTTTTTTCTGCTGGTTAGTGGGAAGGGTGGAGGGCTAGGCAGGACGTTGAACCCTAACTCCTGATCACGGGGAATCATAAGAAGCCGGCTCTTTTGCCCAAACTAGGCCATGGCTCCAGTCCTCTCGGCCATGTAGACGTGCTTAACTCGAGATTACGTGTGTGCGCATGTCTTGTTTTGGATAAGGCGCAAGGGGCTTCTCGCTAACATGTGCTCTCTGTTCAACCCCCAAAGACGGGGGGGACTGGCCATTTTTCTTCCCAGCCTGCCGCGGACGGGCAGTCTTCGGGCCCACTGCTGCTTTCTTCCTTGGAAACGCTCCACGGTCAGGTCTGTACCCGATGGCTTGCAGACTGGAACCGGTCCAGTGACTGCCACTTCAAGTAGCCCTGGGCTAAAGCTGGTGTTCCCAACCTGAGTTCTCCAGATGCCTTGGGGCTTCAAATCCCACAGGCCCCAGTCAAGATGGCCAATGGTCAGGGATTATTGGAGCTCAAAGCCAAGACGCCCGGAGAGCCAAAGATGACTGTCCTGGATCAGGGAGGAGATTTTTTCTTTCTGCAGATGGCACATTTTCCCTTTGGCTCAGGAGCTGCAGGTTGATGGTGGCCAAAGTCTAAGCCAGAAGTGGACAGAACTGCTTCCTCTCTCTTTCTTTCTCTCTCTTTCTCCCTCTTTCTCCCCCTTCCTTCCTTCCTTCCTTCCTTCCTTCCTTCCTTCCTTCCTTCCTTCCTTCCTTGTCTCGCTCCTTCCCTCCCTCCTCATACAGTGGCCCAACAGGGGAAAGACACATGTTGCCTTTGTCACAGGTCTGAATTGAACTTTGGCAGAACAGAATTGAAATTAGAGCTTCATGGAGCAGTACTGTTGGCTTCCATGTTAGTGGAGCAGAGATTCTGCTCCAGGTTCTAGTCTGAACTTCAAAGGATTTATCCAAAGTGGTGCAGAGACTCATCGCCCCGTGAGCCTCCATGTGGTTAAAGATGGGGCCACCTTTTCCCCAGATGTTCGTTCTGCTTCTCTTCAAAAGGCATCCTTCTGGAAAGACTTGGGGAAACTGCCAGCACCTTTCTCATAAACCAGCCGCGCTAATTATGGAGTTGCACCAGCAGAGTCAAAGCGTTTCAAGGAACACATCTGGATGGCAAATGGTGGCCTGCTCAATCCTTCTTCAGGCTGTGGTGAATATCATGAAATTGGACAGAGGGACTTCGGAGGAACACAGAACGGATTCTGCAACTCCAAGCAGGGATTCACGACTCTGGAGGCCCTGCCAGGCTTTGAAGGCCCGCTAAGCAGGGTCTGGCGGGGGTCAGCGCACGGGTGAAGGAGCCTTCAAGCTGCTAAACGTTGCCCTGGAGTAACACTGCTGGGGGACAGGGACGGAGACGAGGGATTTTAAAATGTCAGCTCACAGCCCCAGTTCAGTGCTGCAGAGAGAAGCTGCAGAAGTGGGGGGGGGGGGCGCTTGCAGTTGTGGAAGAGTTCTGGAAATTGAGGATTTGTGGTTGGGCATCCCTTCGCACTTAATTACTTACCAACTTAATTTCTCTTCCACCCTTTTTTCCTGCACGGGACCCAAGGCAACTTACAACAAGCGGAAGCAAAGTACAGCGGAAGATCTTCCTAAGAGGAAGATCCGTTGCAAGGAAGGAGGAGGAAACCCTCATTATCTCTCTGGCAAACCTCCACAAGGTTCTTAAAGAGCACTGAAGTTCTCCAGAACACACACTAGCCTAAGTCCCAGTCGGTTGGGACAATCGTCATTTAGCAGCTGGAGCCCCTGAGCCGCTTAGAGAAGAGATAAAGATGACCCCCAAGGCCATGTTGAGTAACCACTTTGACCTCACCAAAAACAGGGGATGTGCCACACCAAAAAGTGGAGGAAGGGGACAGGGAGTTGCATAAGACTGCAGATGCTAATTTGCCCAGGCAAAGACAAAATTAGCAATCGTGTTTTATGAATTAAGTAGGGCTACACCTCACCAGAAGGGAGAAAGAGGCTGCAGCCAGCTTGCGTCTGGTGATCCCACGGTCCAGAGGCTATTAGCTGTGGGTGACGGGAAGCTCTAGGGTCCCTCAGTTCCCTCCTTACTTTGCCTTTGGGTCAGACTTGGGCTGAACAGTCCTTGGGGCAGAGAGCCCCTCAAGAAGTGGACCGTCCTTGACCAGTGGAGGTCTGTGGCTTCTGTGTTTTGCAGAACAGTGACTCCACCCTACGTTTTATCCCGGGCTTTAGGAGAGCTCAAGTGCCAGACCAATTTGGTTGAACCAAAGTGCCGAACCAATTTCAGGAGAGACAACACTGCAAAGAGCTCTGGAATAAAGCCAGAAGCAGATTCACTGCACCTTTGGCATGAAAACCGCTGTCTGCCACAGTGGCGGGACACAGCAACTCAGATCGGCTTCAGGAAAAGTGGCCGCAAAACCAACCACGGCTTCACTGCCCCCATGGCAATGGTCCACCATCCAAATCTACTCACAGCTCTCCGTCTCGCCCAGTGGTGCCCTTGATGCATAAAACACAACTGTGTTTTAGAAAGAGATGCAAAGGTTTGGTGAAAAGATGGGTCACCCTTGTAGGAAGGGAGGAAGAAAGGAAGGAATGAGGGCAGGAAAGACGGAGAGAGGGAGTGAAGATTTCTTCCAGCCTCACAGCCCAACCCCCACTCCATCAGCAAGCTGAGGTTTGGGTCGTCCCCAGGGGTGAGGGGGGCTGGAAGCAAGGGCCCCCCAACCCGTTGCCTCCCTCACCGGTTGTGCTGGAAGGGTCAGGGGACTTTGCAATATCTCAGACTGCAATCACCATGCTATTTGCCTGTCACTGCAGCCATCAAGCCCAGCTATCAACACGGCAATTGCCTTTCTCTGCCTCTATGTCTCCATATTGCTCTATTTCTCCCTCTCCCCCCAGCCCCCCCATGCACAGATCACCTTTCTCTTCAGATTCCCCCCACCCACAAACCCCTCTTTTCTCTCCTCCTGTCTCCCGAGTGTCATAATTCCAGCCACCAGCCTCCCCGTTGCCTTCCTGCCGCTCTGCTGCGGACAGTCCTATCCCCTTTACATGCACGCAGAGCTTCCTTTCCAGCGCACATGATGCGCCCACCCTGTGGAGGCTCAGACGTGTGAGTCCTGGGCAGATAAATTGGCTTGGAGGCCAGGAGGAAAAAGCATACCTGTGCACACAAAAATGTGCAGAAATACAAACACACACGTTGGCCGGAATTCTCTTAGGGAGATATACACACACAAGTAAGTCACACAGGGCCAAAGAGCCACTACTGCATAACAGAGGCACTCTGCTGATAGTGGCAGAACTGGGCGTGCATAGACAGCACGCTCCTCTGCCCCTTGTCTTTGCAAGATGCCCATTGCACATTGGCAGTTGTGCATCCTGTTCTTTGCACTGCGGTTACATGTTGTGGTTGTGTGTCCTGTACTTTGCATTGCAGTTCTGCATTGAGTATTGTGTATTGTGCAGTGGTACTCAGTCATGGATATATGTTGTGCAATGTTGCTCTTCCACATGGGGATTGTGTAGGTCTGCTGTGGAGTACATCTGCAGGTGGGTGTGTACACTATGCTAATAGGATGTTGGGTTGAAGCCACTGTGTTGCACAAATCTCTGACCGCAGAGTCAGGCTGCGGTCACAATGCCAACAAGAAGCTGCAAGGGTGCCTGGTCCTGACCTGCTGCCCCTACTAAGCCTCACAGAAAACTGTCTGTGGCTTTCCAAGAGCAGAAGAGACTCACCCCATATGCCTCGGAACCGCTTCATCAAAGGGAAGGATGCAACTCAGTCTTTACCGCAACATGCTATTTTGGCTCCCTTTGGTTCCCAACTGAAGGACTGGAGGAGGAGCATTCCTATACCCCAAACTATCCGCGGCTTTGACTATGAGTTGCCTGTGGATGCTTAGGGTATTTTTATTTTCATGGGGGGAATTCAGATATTCAGCTCCCAAAGCATCCCACTCCAAGAAAGGCTCTCTGACCCAGTATTGTGAATGAAGAAGCAGCTAGTTGGGAGGCTTCCCCTGACCAGCCCTGCCAGCTTTCCAGGCGGAAACCTCTCTTCCACCTCCCCCCACACACATACGCACATACGCACACGGCCAAACCCCAGCCCTGCCCCGGCCCAGCAGAGTTTGGTCCTTAGCCCGGTGCTGCAAGTGACTCCAAGCAGACGAACCTGATCAAGGCCGGCCCGGCGTCTGTGAGCCCCGAGTCCCTCTGCGTTTTGGCACTGCCTCTCACAGCTCCACTCCCGGCCCTCGCTGGCCTTGATGGAGGCTGGCAATGGGGGAAGAGAACGGGGCCCTTACACTTTGGGTCCACAGGCACGTGTTTAAAGAAAGCATTCGCAAAAAGAGAGGGCCTGCACTCACTATCGACAGTCTCTCCCACTTCAGTCTCCCCCCACCGGGCCACCTGGGCTATCAAAAAATGGGATTGGTTGTCCACCGGATCTGGAGGGACGTGGGTTAAGCCGAAGGTCCTGACGCCACACTGGTTTTAGGTCCAGATTTGCCGCAGTCTGCCAGTTTGCGTAACGGCGGTCGCACGCTCGGAAACAGGGCTGAGCTAATCCGAGGGACAGGGGGAACCTCCTCTCCTCTGGGGACAGGATTCCATTTTAGAGAGGTCTTGAGGGGACCCAATGTGAAAGGGGTGGAGCCAAAGAGTGACCAGCGTGTATACAGATGTCCGGCTGATTTCGTGGGAGCTGGTTCCTAGCGGTAAATGAGTTCAGGACTGTGGCCTGAAACTCAGTTTGGTTTAAGCATTGGTGGCTTTTTAGCTGTTTTCACCATTTCTTATGGACATGTGACACTCATTGGGGCTTGCTTCCCCGTTCTCTGGTCTGGAAAGACCAGGGTCCCAGGAGGGCAAAAGCCACTCATCCCGTGCCACATTTGGCTGAGTCTGCACATTGCCACCCGGTGGAGTGAGCAGCAGTTTTGTTTTGTTTTGTTTTTCTGGGCTCAGCCTACAAGAGCGAGCAGATCCCTTGGTCTGTTTCGTACTTGTCCAGAACTCACCAACCTATCAACCTGTTGGTCCAGCCCTGGACTGTGTTTTCATGCAGGTAAACTATGCTTGGAAAATATGTTTCCATGCTGAAAATTATGATGTAATGATCAACAAAAATTCCTCGATTCATGTGCAGAGTGCATCTGCTTCCCAGCCCTGGCTACTAAGTAATCCAAATTTAGATTCCAAGGAAGTAATTTCTTAAGGGGTGGTGAGTGAATGCCAGCATCCCCTCCTCTTAGAAGAAATTTCTATGCCTGTGTTTACTGCATGTTTTAAACCCCACCAGCTCCCTAAACAGAGCCCTTCCACTGCCTTATCCTGTGAGATTGTACACACACCGTGTAGTGTAAAACATCCAAAAAAAATTGGGCTGGCATCCTATTTGTGTAGTAGTAGCAGAATATGTCTTGCATTAGTTCTTGGATTGTAGCAGGGCTAACATCAAAAGAGCATAACTGGCCCTTTCTCCATCATCTCACCCTCCACCATTCAGTAAAGAGCTACCCTGGGCCGGCTGCAGCAGCTTAAAGGTGGGTTTAGGGAGGAGAATTTGGTCATTGCATGAGGACCACAGAGAATTTGGCAGGGAGGTGTGGGAAAAAAGACCCGACTAGTACCGCTTGGTGGAGCTTTATGCTCCACCTCGCTTATTCAGTTCTTGGCCACTGTTTTTTCCAAAACAGAAGAGTGCTTCTGACAACTTTGGATTTGGGTTTAATTTCTCTTGGCAGACCTCAGAGACAGGAAAATGTCCCACGGCCTGGCCACCCTTACTGAAGGAGGTTTCTAGCAAAATTCCCTGGGTGCCGGGGCCGGAATCTTGCCTCTTGCCGGCCGCCCCGCCCCGTCTTCTCGCCAAGCAAATGCCCGTGTGCTGCTGCCCACGTCTCCCGGGGTGGGTGGGACCGGGGGGAGGAACCTGGGTTGGGGGGCTGCCTGCTCCCGTCCCGGTGCGTACCCTTTAACAAAGGAGCCGGCGGATCAATGCTGACTCCTCGCCTAAATGTGGCAGGGCCCGGCCTGCTCCGGTGTCGTTGTGCGTTGCCCTCCGGCAGACAGCTTGAGTGATGGTACACATTAAACAGTTAATCCGCCTGATTGAATGTTTGCTTCCTCCAAATTGAAACATTAAACAACAACGGAGGGAGAAGAGGCGGCGACAAATCAGTCATGAAAGATTCATTTTCTCCCGAATAATGTATCTCATGAGCTCGGAATATACAAATAGGCTGGAGCAATCGGCGGAAACTCCACCTCCCCCGCTGCCCAAAATAATAAAATAAAGCAAAACATAAGCCTTGGCAAGTTGGCTACAGCCCACCCAGATTCCTCTGCGAAGAAGACCACCGGGCCCCCTCGGCATTGCCCGGGAGGAGGGAGAGTCAACACTCGGGGAAAGGGACAGCTCTGCCTTCCCGCACATACCAGTCCTGCTTTGCATGTCATTAAAGCAGCTGGGGGGGTGTGTGGGGGGGGTGCATATCTGGCTTCAAGTCACCTGTTGACTTATGGCCACCCCATGGATTTCATGGATGGCATCTGGGACTCACTGGCATTGACCCTGTTTGGCTTCCAAGGATCTGGCGCCTTTGAGACATTTGTATGCGTGTGTCTGTGCCTACAGGCGGCCTGCTGACTTACGGTTACTTCGTGGATTTCACAGGGCTTTCTTAGGGGTGGCTTTGCCCCCAGCCAGGGTGGGTAGTGGTTTCAGTCCTGGAACAGGGGTCTGGAAGTTTGAGTCTCCATTTGACCATGGAAACCCCCAGGTGACTTTGGGCTAGTGACGTTCTCTCAGCCTCAGAGGAGGCAACGGCAAACCTCCTTTGAAGAAACTTTGCCCAGAAAACCTTAAGAAGGGCAGCATGTGTAGTGGTTACAGTGTTGGTCTAGGACTTCAGGACACCAGAGTTCGAATTCCCACCCAGCCATGGAACACCCCTGGGCGACTTTGGGTGAGCAGGTTTATTGCTTTCACACATCAACACTAACTGACCACAGTAAAGACCTGAAAGACCTGTTTTAACTTGCCGAGCCCTTCGAAAACTTAGGTCAGGAGTCTTGTTTTGCATCTTCCTGGATCGTCTTACATTCCATCCCACTTTCACTCTCACAGTTGTGTAAACACACTTTGCACCAGGGGCCTCAATACGACTCTGTACTGCATCTGAAGAAGAGGGTTTATATCCACAAAAGCTCAGGCTAAAAAGAAACCAGTTAATCTTCAAGGTGCTGCCCCATTTCCCTTTTTGTTCTCTTCCTCCCTTCCTCCTTTTTATGCTGCAAGAAACTAACACACTCCTTCTTTGAAAGCAATATCAAGCACTGAACTGCTTCTGGCCTTCCTTATGCCCGCTCTCGCACTGATCTGCACCCTAGGCATGAGTGGTCCAGTTTCTGCCCCACTTCCATGCATCTCTTGTATTAATATATAAAGTCCACATGGCATGGAATGGGCAGCGTTATCGGATGAGACCCCACAGAGGCCTTGGTTCTGGGACAGAATGTGAGCCACTGATGGCCCAAAACTCTATTGTGTAAATTCAAGTAGATTCTGAGACTGAGACGATTGGCAATGACTACAGTAACAGAGCTGGCCACACCAGGTAGCCAAGTTGGGTCCCTGCTTCTCCCCGTTCTGCCCAGATATTTTGCAGGAGGAAGAGGCAGGAGTAAACCCTCAGTTCATCTGCCCCCTCCCCACTTTCACATTATCCTCTCCACTCTGTTTTGGTCAGACCCTCCCTCCCAGAAAACTGTAGTAGTTGCTGGAAACCCTACCCAGGATTTGAGCGATGGGCCCTGTTTTGTTTATCCTGAGTACCCTCATTAAATTTAGCACTACAATTTGCAAGCGGAGCTGCCGACAGCCGATTTACATGGGTGCTTAACAAGCTGAGGGAGGGGGGACTGGTAGAGGGAGAGAGATTGATCATTGGGTGTGTGAGAGAGAATGAGAGAGAGAGAGAGAGAGAGAGAGAGAGAGAGTCTCACAGCAAGGCTGAAATGTGGTCACCGCAGGTGAGACCAAATCCATGCCAGCCTGCTTCTGGATAACCAGTGAGGCTCCTCTCCGAATCACAGGGTGCCCGACACCCGTCCAAAGAGAGCAAGGAGGGAACTGGCCCGGCCTCCCTGGGGAGCCACTTCCAGAATCCGGGAGCAGCCACCAAGGAGGCTCTCTCCTGCCTGGGCCACGTAGGGCTGTTTGCCGGGCGGCGTAGAAATTGCTCACACTGTATAAAAACATTATGTCCTGTTAGCATCATTCAACTGAGGCAGTTTATTTATTTATTAGGGTCTCATTTGGTATGGGTTGACCAACATTTGAGGCTGCAGCTGGCGTTAGAAGATGAGGGTCTCCCAGGAGGGGTCTCCCAGGGGTCTTCCGCCCTATTCCAGCGTCTCCTCTGAAGTGCCAAAGGGCTGCAAGGCCTGAGAGGAAGCCAAGAAGCAGCAAGGCTGACCCAAGACATTTTGAGGACAGGGCCAAGTGGGCACCCTTCTCTGTTCCCTGAACGTAGGGCTGGCCCAAGACAGTTTGCTGCCTGAAGCAAAGGTCGTGAAGGTACATAACCCCCTCCCCACGTTTCATGCAGAGAAGCTGACCTCTCTTTGAGACCCCTAGAGCAGGCCTAGGTCAAAGGGCAGCCCATGGATGTCTCAGGGCACCATGGAGTAAAACGCGTACGTATTTTTGCAATTATTCTCATTTTTTTTCCAAAAACGTGTTGTCCCAAAATGTCCACTAGGAAGTGTGGGGTGCACTTCTGCCACATTTTGTGGGGGCCCCCCCATCACTTTAGACCCCTGAGAGGCCTTTTGCGAAACAGGAAATGCACAGGAAATGACTTCAGTGGACTACCTGTGGTTGAAGCAGCCTCTCCTGGACCTAAAATGGCCAGAAAGGCTCCAAAGATGGTAAGATGCCCCCATGACCCCAGGCGGCTTTGAGGGGAGCATCTGGTGCGGTCCTCCAAGTTCTTTCCTGACAGGGGGGCCGATGCAGCCCTCCGGCCTTTCGCAGTTGCCCTCCCCCTGCCACGGGGGCTCAACTGGGTGCAAAGAAGGAGAAGGGGGCACTGTCCTTCAAGCAGGAAGGAAGGAACTCTACACATGCTCAGAGGGACCTTCTCCATGGTCACGGTGCATCTGGGAGGGCCGGGTCCGGGCTTCCAGGCCACTGAGGAGGAAAATGGCCAGGGCCTGGAAGAGGAAGAGGAAGGAAGGAAGCAAGGAAGCAAGCAGAGGGCAGGAGAAAGAAAAGGAAGGAAGGAAGGTGAACCGAAGTGAAAGAATCAAGGTAGGAAGGAAGAAGAGGAGGAAGAGGAAGAAAAGGAAGGAAGGGGGAAGCAGAAGAGAAAAAGGAGGAAAGGAGGAGGAGGAAGGCAGAAGGGAAGAGGAGGAAGAGAGGAAGGGGGACACAAGGTCGGACCCTGCGGGGGGGGGCTGGGGCCGGAGTGGGACCCCCCACGCGGGGCCGGGGCCGGGGCTGGGCCGGGCCCGGGTCTCCCCCGTCCCTCGTCCGGGGAGCCGGCGGGGGCGGCGGAGGGGGGCGGCGGGGGCGTCCCAGCCCCGTCCAGGCAGCGAAGTGGAGCCGACTCGGGAGTTGATCAATATTCGATTTAGGTGCTAATTCGCCGCTTTTCTGCAGCTGTCAGCGGGTGATGTATGGGGGAGGCGGCGGGGGTCGCGGGAGCTACAGCCTCCTTCGAGCCCTCCGCCGCCGCCGCCGCCGCCGCCGCCGAACAATGGAGACGCCGCCGCCGAAGCCGCCGGGAGGTTATTTATGGGCCGCGCGGACTCGGGCCGCGCGCGGACAGGACGGGGGTCGCGGGCGGGGGCGCAGGGATGAAGGAGTGGCCGAAGGGGGTCTCTGGGCGCGACGCCGCCTTCGGGCCCGGACGGGGGTCCGCCGGGGAACGTCGCCCCCGCCCCCTCCGGAGAGAGGAGACAACAAGGTGCCGGCGCGAGGGGGGCCCGGAGCTCCCCCTCCCCGTCCCAAACCCCCCAGCGCCAACCTGACAACTTAATCCCCCTTTTCATTGCCTGGGCGAGGGAGAGGGAGACGCGCCAAAGGACCCGGGATGCGTATTGCGGGGGGGGTGGAGGGTCGAGGTGAGAGCCGGAGGAAGAGAGCCGGAGGGAGCGCGGGGGGGCGAGGGGGCGGGCAGGGAGAGGGGAAGAGCGGGGGGGGGCAGCTGGCCGGGGGCTACCGGGACCGGGTCGGAAAGCACGCGCGCCTCCCGCCGCCACGTATTTTGCGAATTTGGGGCTGCCTCCAGCTCTGGAAGAGAGAGGCCTGGTAAAGTGGCGTAAATATTGGGCCGGGACTGCCGGAGACCGGGGTTCACACTCCTTCTCAGCCCCGGAATTCTGCTGGGTGACCCTGGGCGAGTCCCACTCTCTCGGCCTCAGAGGAACTGGCCAAGGCAAAGCCCCTCTGGACAAATCTTGCCAAGAAAACCCCGGAAGACATAGTGTTTGAGTGTTGGACCAGGACTCTGGGAGAGCTGGATTCGAATCCCCGCCGAGCCTTACAAGCCCATGGGGTGGCCTTGCAGGAATCACACTCTCTCAGCCTCTAGGGCAGGCAGTTGTGGCGAACCTCCTCTGAAGAGACCTGGCTAGGAACATCTCACAGTGTGGTCGCCATAAGTCCGTTTGGTATAGCAGTTTGTGGCGCTAGGTTGGTGCATAAAAACGTACATTTTTAAGATTAATTTCTCAAAACAAAAACTCTGTGCGTGGACACGCATGTATGCGGAATTAGCCTCCTCCCGGCATTCAGATCTGGATTTCCAGCGTAGCTGACGCGGTCTCCTTCCCATTTTTACACAAAAGATGTGGGATGTGTGGCTATTTTGGAAGAGAAGGGGGTGGTGGATGGATAAGGGGAGACCCATTGCGCCGCCCGTGGGGCGGAGGAGCGAGGGGGCTGGAGAAAAGGGCAGCCGCGGAGTCCGTGCCAAGAGAAGGAAAGGCAATTAGGAGAAAAGGATCTTCCTCCACCGATAAATCTCTCCCGCCTCCTTCAGAAAACAAACAGACTGTTTCCAATCAGGGCCGCTGAAGGGAGGCGGATTTGAGAACAAAAAAAGAGAAAATGGAGGGTGGCAGCGGAGGGAGGGGAGAGATTTACATAGTAGCATATAATCTTGCCTGTAATTTGTTTTAATTACTATTAAAATCTGCTCTAATCATACAAGTGGGGTTTATTAGCCTTGCGGGAGGAAAGCTAAGTGGCTGTCGGCAGCAATAAAATGGTTTCTGGGAGCTGGGGGGGGGAGTTAAACGGAGCCCCCAAACTTGTTTTGAATGCCAGAAACCTCAGCCCCAAAGAGCAAATATTGGTTGAGTTCAATGAAACGTGTACATTTGGTAGATTAAAATAGAAAATTTAAAAATGTAAGGGTGGGACAGCCGCTTACTGTCTTGTTCCTTTCCTCCTTGCTCTGCCTCCTCCTCCTCCTCCTCTTCTTTTTCTCTTCCTTCCTTCCTTCCTCCTCTTCTTCCTCTTCTCATCCAGAGGGCTTCCACAGCCCAGGCCCACCTGGCAGCAACGAGCAATGAAATGCACATGAAATCAAACCATTAGAACTGTTCCTTGGCATCCCATCCAGAAGGGTCTAGGCGGCCTTCTCCCCCTATTTGCATTCACCCCACCCCGCTCGCCGTCAAATGGTGATGAGTCCTATTTGCAAGTGAGCTGTCAGGAGGGCCGGAGGCACCCCAGGTGGAGCTTCCAATGCCTCGGGCCAGGGAGAGAGCTCACGCACTTGTTGGCCTGACTCTGAAGACCCTCGAGAAACAAGGGACTGAGGGATGAATGCACGTGTGAACCAGATCTCAACCCAGCCCCGTAACAGCTTTGGCACCTTGGAATGCTCCTTCAAAGTCTGGACTAGAACTCAGTGCAGCTTCCCCACGACCGCTGCTTCTTGTTCAAAAACAGTAACTTTTCCAAGCTCTGCTTTCCCCACAGTGATGTACAGAATGAAATTCACCCTACCACTGGAAGCACGGCGAGGAAAGGAAAAGGAACTCTTGATCTATTTAGTGTGCGTCTACACAGGGGGTTTAACGCAGATTAACAAAACCACATTAAATTCACCCCTTCGATACAGGTTAATTAACCCGCTTACCAACCTCACGTTCGCCAGTCCGTGATCAATCGAGCTGCGCAGAGCTTCCGTGGAGTCACTTCCCTCCGTTTAATTTACGCTTCCCTCCGTTAAATTTAACTATGGGTTTGCTCATGTTCAGGAGCCAACAGGTGCCAAGTGTGAACAGCTCTCTCTTTCATCAGAGAAGCGTGTCTCTGGAGTGCGGATTCTTGAAGAGTTTCTTTGTGCACCTCTGCTGTATGTCGGAAGTCCTCGACCCAGCAAGATGGGTGTGCATGTACTGGCACACATGAAATACTCAATCCCCAATCTTTCTCCGTCATGTGTGGCCTTTTGCACTTTCCGCCATAGCTGTGAGGGCTAGAAACTTTATTTTGGATTGAAAAGAAGAAGAAAAAAGCTACGTACTGTAAGACTTGGCAGATTTTGGACCTGACTCCATGCTGTAGGTCTGACACAGTCATAAAGATGTCTAGGCTGGCTGGCTCAGTGGTTGGGTGATGTCTTCCATGTCAGTGGGGCAATGGGTCTTTTCCAGGTTTTTATGGCTGCGGCATAATACAGGGATGTCCTGGAAGAAGAACTTGCAGGGTCAACAACTGGAATTTTTATACACTGACATCATCTCATACCACTTCGAGCTCCTTGGTTCCCCTTCCAAGTTTTGCTGCCACTTCCAGAATAGCTGAAGAGAAAATAATGTGAGCCAATCCTGCTGCAAGACTATGTCATGTTGCAACTGTAATGCAATACAGTGGCTGAGACCCTACATCACAGGTACGGAGCATAATGCTTCTTATGTGTGTGGCTTTGCGTCTCCCCACCCTCCCACAGCTGCAACTAGCAATCCTGGGCGCTGTTGTTTTTTATGGTGTGGGTGACTTTAATGGGGAAGGAGAAACTGGTCTTGGCTGTGAGGGGAAGAAAAACAAGGGCAGGGAGGGAGGGAGAGAGGGATAAAGGGAGGGAAGATCATGACTCAAGTAAGGGAGGAGTTAAGGAATTAAGAAGGGAGTGGTGGAAGGGACTCAAGAGATGGATAAGTCTCTGATCTTGGCTGCAAGGAGAAGAGAAATGAGGGCTGTGCCCTCATTTCTCTTCCCCTTGCAGCCAGGACCAGAGACTTCATCTCTTGAGTCACCTCCCTCCCTAACTGAGCCATAGCAGCAGCCCCCTATGGCTTCACAGATGAGGTTTTAGATGGTGTGCACAGACTAATGAACAGTTCTTTGAACATCATTCAAAGCAAACCATGCACTTGTGTAACCCAGACCTATGCTCAAATACAGGGCTCCGGGCATTGCTGTGAGCTAGTGCTGTTGTGATGCAAAGTGTTTGAGGTCTTGAATGGTCAATTTGAGGCCATTAAGCTTTGCAAAAGGTCTGCTCCCAATGGGGATAGAAACTGCTGGACCAGGGATCCTTTCAAAGTGTACAATTGTAGCACCGTGACTCCACTTTAAGAGTCATGGGGAAATCCTCTGGAATTCTGGGATCTATAGTTTAGAGAGGAGTACTTAAAATTTTCCATCAGAGAGCTCTGGTGCCATATCAAATAGCAAACACCCAGTTCCCATAGGATGGAGATGTGGCAGTTGAAGCGGAGTTGTGGTGCTGTAACTGGATAGTGTGAAAGAGCCCCCGGTTTGTGGATGTGCAGCTGATTCATTGTCTGCGTGTGGCTCTGCGCTCTGCCATAACGAACACCTCCCTTTTGCGGTTTCCTGCGGCACCGTTTAGACTGCTGCTAAACTCTTTTGCTCCGAATCAAAAGCTCGAGGCCCTCCCATCAAGATCCAGTCCTGCCATCTCAGCTTGGACCGAGTGATGGCAAAGTGGGAGAAAACCCTCCCTGCCCATTTAATTTCCCCAACCTTTTCCTTCCTCCCTCCCAACTCCATCCTTTTAATTAAGTATCTGTCTGTGTTAATTGATCATTTCTTCTATTAAATTCCCAGCTCCTCAAGTCACAGCTTTAATTGCATCTAGGAAAGAAGGTGCCTCTCCCGTGGGTCTCTCTCTGGAGATTGGGCCTGGGCCCTTGAACTCCATCCGGGGGCTTTGCTTCTGGGACAGAACCCCAAGAGAGCCAAAGTTTGCGCATCAGGAATGCCCCAAGGATGCACCTCACCCTTGTATGGAGTCTCCTGAGTAAGGATGTGAGTCCTGTCCTGTACTGTTTTGTCCTCATGGAATAGTAGAATCTTGGAGCTGGAAGGGGCCCCAAGAGCCATCTAGTTCAACCCCTGCCAGGCAGGCAGGAATACACAACGAAAGTGCTCCTGAAATTTGCCCATCCAATCTGTTTAAAGACTTCCAAAGACGAAGACTCCAGCGCGCTCAAAGGAAGTTTGAAGAGCTCTCACCATCAAGAAGTTCTTCCTAAGGTTTAGGTTGTACTCTTTTCTTTTAATTTGAATCCACTGGTTTGTCTTCTGATCTCTGAAGGAACAGAAAACAAGTTCATCTTCTACATCACAGCTATTTGAGCTGGTGGTCTGTGGAGCTCTGCCAGTCCAGGAGTGGTTGGCTGCCAGTCTGAAGAAGATTTCCAGGAAGGAAGGAAGGAAGGAAGGAAGGAAGGAAGGAAGGAAGGAAGGAAGGAAGGAAGGAAGAAAGGAAGAAAGGAAGAAAGGAAGAAAGAAAGAAAGAAAGAAAGAAAGAAAGAAAGAAAGAAAGAAAGAAAGAAAGAAAGAAAGAAAGAGTTGTAGCCGTCAGCTCACCAGCTCAGCAAATGCCAAACTGCTTCCAAAGCTTGCTGGCTGTGGGATTCTGGGAGCTGTGATCCAAAAAATAGGAACTTTTCTGGGCTCATACTATTTCCATCTTTTGCTGATGTTCCACATGTGGCAAAAAATTAACTCTGACACAATTTAAGGTTTTGATACTAAGCTCATTTTCAAAGGAGTAAACCACAGTGGGACTTTCTTCTGAGTTAAGATGCCAAGGACTGTGCTATAGAAAGAAATTGAAATGTGGACATTGGTGTTCTTTTCCTTCCCAAACCTGCTACAGGTAGCCATTCCCAGATCTGCTACGCTTCTGACTGATCTGTTTACAAGTCACACGATGAGGGCAGGCATTGTGTATTCTCGCAGGTCCCTTGTTCCGTCCCTGTTCAATCTACTTTCATGCCAAGTCACCTGGGCTGCTGAGAAGTTTTTAACCTTTTCATGCTAAACCATCCCCATTCTTTATCCATACAGAAGGGAAACAAGTTGTCAAGTGTGTCCTGCTGGTTAGTCCCAACACATAGATAAAACCAACGGATTCAATATAGGACTAACAACCAGAGTTTCTGCAGAGCTCAAAAACCAAAATCTGTGATGCAATGCAGCAAAGCACTTCAGCACTAAGGAAGGAAAAAAGGAAGCTGCATTCACTGTCTGAAGGCATGTCGCGCAGAAGCCGAGACCAGGTAGGCGTCTTTCGGGAGTGCTTTGGTCGTGCATTCCTGCATGGCAAGTAGTTCAACTCAATGGCCGTTGGTGTCCCTTCCAACTCTATGATTCTATGAGTCTATGATTCTCAGACACGGTGAAGCAAATAGAAAATGGGTAATTTAGAGGAAAGGAAAGAGGCCTCAAAGCTGAAATTCCATCCACAACATTAAATGCACCAAGAGGAAAGCACCCTTGCTCTCAAGATGGCTGGCTCTTTTCTCGCTCCCTCTTCAGCTGACGTTTCTTTCATTTCTTCCTTCAGTTGCAAACCCTTCCTGATCCATTTCTTGCCCTTTCCATTCCGCTCTTCCCTGCAGTTCCGTCTCTGTGTTAACCATCCTTTCCTTGATGCCCTGGAAACGTGTGTCCCCCCTTCTCCCCACTCCTCCGGCCTTCTGCCTCTCTCTCCCCATCTTCCTCTCCCTATTTCCCTACCTCCTTCCCCCCCATCCCACTGATCCGCAGTTCTTCCCCCCCTCCACTCACTGCTTCTCGACAGCCGAAAGTCCCAATCAATCAATGAGCCAAGGATGTTATCAATAACCCAGAAGATGGATAAAGCCGCACGTCTTGATTACAATCCCTGTCTGCCGCACTTTAATTAACACTTTAGTTAATTAGTTCGGGACCATTTACGAGTAAAATGTTTTTATTAGGGAATTTGCATGATGGCGCCATTTGATGAATTGATGTGTTACCCAAACTATCCGACTGTTCTTAATAGATAATAAACAGGAATCAATCAGCCAGCGCCGGCCCCAGCCTCCCACGACGGAGCAACGTCGCCGCTCATTAAGACAAGGCGACGAGGATGGCGATGATGGGGAAAGTTTCCTTCCCACCCAGCTGGTGGCATCGAGACCCCTCCTCAGGTTGGCGCTTTGGGTGCACAGGGAAGCCATTCTCATCCAAACAAGGCACGCGGAGCCCGGTTTTCCGACAGGCCAAGTCCGCTCCTGTTTAAGGCCTCCAATGGACCAGGGCCTCTCTAAGCACAGAAACGTCCCCAGATTTCAGGTAGGAATTCCCAGATTATCTGATGTGGTGAACTGGCAATCAATCACACATACGTACGCCCACCCAACACGTGCCATGCTACAGTGCGGTTTATGTGGAAATGTATGTAGTGAGGAACATCTAAAGTGTAGCTTGCATGGTGTGTTCTATTATACTGTTCAGACTGCATGCAGATGTGTGTGCCATTTTTGAACATGTTCCCATGTTCAAATCCCCTGCATATAGAAATGTAGCACACCAGGGACAAAAATGAAGCCTCAGCTATTCCCTTCTGGATTAGTTTTTCACTTGCAGGGAGCAACTGTCTATTGTTTTTCTTTTCTTTTTTCATATCAGGGTCCTTCACTCACCCTCTAAACGACAGTCACCCATTTTACCACCTGGTTGCCACCTGCCTGGCCACCACCACAGCCTAATATCCTTAGCCCCATGTTTCCCTCTCTCCAACTTTTCATTGTGGTTCCAACGCTGTTTCCACAGACTGTTCACACCTCCATCACTAGTGTGCGTGTGCATACCTGCAAGTCTCCAGTCAACCTAGGATGACCCCATGAATTTCAGAGAGTTTTCTTGGGCAAGGAATCCTCAGAGGTGGTTTTTCCAGTTCCTTCCTCTGAAATAGAGCCTACAGCACCTGGTACTCATTGGCGACCTCTCATCCAACTACTCACCAGGGCTGATCTTGCTTAGCTTCCAAGATCTGACGGGACCTTCTCTTGTTCTTCCATATTGTGCAGCCAGCATTCCAGGAAACTTGGTCCTGCCACCATGCCTTCCTCTGGGCTGAGAGAGTGGTACTTCTTGCCCACAGTTAGCCAGTGGATTTTCGTGGCTGAGCCGAGGGGATTGGAACGTCGGTCTCCTACAATCTTAATCCAGTACTCAAACCACGAGACTACAGTGGGTCTCTACCTTCAAGTTGTTTCTGATTTATGCCGACCCTAAGGCGAACCTATCATGGGGCTTTCTGCAGGTTGAGAGCGTGTGATGCGCCCAAGGCGAGCCAGTGGGTTTCCAAGACTGAGCCAGGAATCAAACCCCACTCTCCGGGGCTGTAATCCAGTGCTCAGTCCACTGCCCATGCTGGCTCTTCGTGCAGACCTCAGGAAACAATACTGTTTATCTGTGAATTTCTGTTTGCCTGGTTGTCAGAACAGCTGCTGCCAGAGCGAGCCAGCCCTCCTCCAGCAGAACGTGCAGCGGAACCCTCGGGTCTCCCGCTGGCCAGAACAGGAGCAACAGCAAACAACAGCCCGGCCTCTTAATATCCTGAAATTAGCTGGCCGAGGCCCAACTGGCACAGGGCTTTAAAACATCCAAGCTGCCGCGCTCTGCTAACTGTTGCGGAGGAAATCTCTCTCAAAGGGAGAGCTACCGAGAGCAGTTGCAAAGCAGGCAACTCAATTCGCCCCAGGGGGACACCGGAACCCAGCTTCCCTTTGTATCCCTGTCTCCTGTAAAAACCAACATTTCTACAAGGAAAGAGAAGGGCATTAATCTTCTCTCCTTTTAAACATCTCTCTCCTCTCCTCTTTCTGGGATCTCTACAATTTATCCTTGTGAGAGGGGCGTCACCATGTGGTCACTGCTGGTCATTGCACGGGTATTCGTTCCTTCGGGCCGTTGGGGATGTAATTCTTCACTGGTTTTCTTCTGGAAGAAAGCAATGAGTGATTTTTTTTTATAGCAGTTTTCTTCCAGCTACAAATAGCGGTTTATAGCAGTTTTCTTCCATGCAGTTTTTGAAAAACTACAATTCTGAAGCCCGTTTGTAATTCAGGGTGCATTCTGAGCAAAATTTGCATGTGGTTGTTTTGAACAGAAACATTTCTTTTGCATAGCAAACAGCATTTTCTGCTCAAAAAAATAATGTTTCTGTGCAGAAATACTATTTCCTGTGCAGAACAAGCTGTTTCCTCTGCAGGAAATGCTGTTTTCTGCGCAAAATGACAGCATGCAAATTTTGCACAGAATAAGCCCATAATTACAGCATCATGTGTACAGGAAATAGCTTTATCTACATAGAAATAGTTTTTGTCTGCACCAAAAAGTGGTTTCACATGTGTAAAATGCTGCTTTCTGCACAAAACAATCAAGTGTGAATTTTGTGCAGAACAAGGCCTGAATTGCGAAAATTTTTGTCAGTCCGGGAGTCTCCTGGAAAACTTGTTTTGTTTTTTAATCATTTCTCAAATATTTTCAAATATTTTTTTCCATTCTTAGGGGTTTTTCCATCCTTAGGAGTTTCCTCTAACTGTGGGCCATATTTCCTGGGAAATTATCTTCTGGGGCTTCACTTTCCAGCAGAGGGAGGGGGCAGAGTCACAAAGGGGTGGGGAGATGAAGCTTCCCCCCTTTTTCATCTTGCTATCCTCCCTGCAGAGTAGACCACAAGGGGAGGGAGAGATTGCATTTGATGGGGGCTCTGAACTGATGCCTTGGGAAGGGGAGGGTTGCTTGCATCCTTGAGGTGGAACAGGCGTCCCAGGTATTATGGAATGAACTGCAAGAATGTCTCCATGGCCGTTTCCGCGCTAACCTGTTATAGTGCTACTATTCCACTTTCAACTTCCTACGGAATCCTGGGGTTTGCAGTTTCAGGAGGGGCCTCTTACTCGTCCCTGCTTGTCCGGTTGCCTCATCACCTCCCCTTCTTCTTCGCAGGGACCACTGTCTCTTTATCACACCAGGACAGAAGTTTTAGTAAGTTTGGCTTCAAAACAACAGGGGAATTAATCAGAAAAAGGCACAGTGGTGTCCTGATGTTGTTAAAAGCAGAAGAGCTGGTGGGGAGGGGCGTGGGGAGCCGGTAACCTCATTTTTAATGATTGAGTCCTGGCATTGAGAAATGGGAAGGGGACGAAAACTCTGTGACCCCGGCCATAAATTATGCCCAGTATTGGCAGCAGAGGTGTCTGCTCCCATCGGAAGTGAGCCCAGTCGGAGTCCCGGAGATCTCCTACTGTCCCCGTGGCTACCTGAGCACCCATCCCCACGGCTGATCTGGAAATGGGGCAGCAGGTCGAAGGACCCTTTTTTCCCCACAGGGAATCCCACGGCCACCTTTAGGGAGTTTAGGCCTTTGGCTACAAACTAGGAAATGGTAAATATTTCCTCCCAACTCAGAACTTTGGAGAAACGGCCAACAATTTTTCTGAGGTGTGACTTTTCTTCTCTTTTTCTCATCAAGGATTGTTTTCAAAAGACACACACGCAGAGATAAATACATATATTGATAGACTCCTTTCCCCTGGAGACCTGTCTCTCTCCGCAGTGCTCATCCAAGGAGGGAAAGAGGGAAGGATGGAAGGATGGAAGGATGGAAGGAAGGAAGGAAGGAAGGAAGGAAGGAAGGAAGGACGGACAGACACAAGACCTCCTTCAAAGCCTGTCAGGTGCAATTCCCAGCCTTTTCTTCTTTCTTTCTAGCCCTATTGCTGTGCCCTTCTTCCAAGAAAAAGACATGATCTCATACTGCATCACAAACTCAAGTGCTCCTGAGCATGTAAGAAGTACTTCCTTCCACGGAAGCCTTGGTCTTGAACAGCCCTGATCAGGTCTTACAAGAGCAGGGCAGCCCTGCCTTCGTTGGTTGTCTAAATCCACCTGCAGTGTGGTCATCCTCTTCTCCTATTGCCTTATTTATTATTTATTTATTGAATTTATTCCCTGCCTTTCTCCTGGGATGAGATGCAAGGCAGCTTGCATGTGTGTCTGTTTTAGGGTGAGAGAGAGAGAGAGAGAGAGTGCTAACAACTCTAGCTGTGAGTGCTGATGCCTGGGGCTTCCACGGCAGTGGGGCATTGAATCCGATCTGGGTTTTAGTGCAAACTTTAAAGGAGCACTTGAAGGCACTGGACTATTTGGGGAAAATAGGGCTCAGTGAGCTTCTTTTACAGTTTAGACTAGAACCCAGAGCAGGCCTACTAGCCCTCGCAGATGTGGACCTTAGTAGGTTCCACCACTTGTGGGACCTCTTGGGGTTTGTTGCCCAAAAGATGGCACACAAACTGGCCCAAGAGCTTGGGACCTGACTTTTTTAAAAAAACCCGCACAATGCAATAATTCATCACAGAGCTCAGAACGTAATTGCTTAGTTTTAACACCACAAAGTGTTTTAGCACCTTGTCACATTTCTTGTTTTCTTCCTCATTGCTTTCCTGTTGTTTAAAAAAAAGACCAGTTTCCCTACGAGAATGGCAGTGAGTGCGAACATTTGTGCTCAGAATAACTCCCACGTGCTTCCTGAGGCTCACGTTTAAAAGTACCTGGGAAACCTTGCCGACTGCACGCAGACTTTACTCTCAATCTCATTCGTTTCATCACTCCTGAAATGTAACTCCCTTACTTCCTCGTTGCAAGACCCCCACAGACACACCTTGTGAGAGGGAATTAAGCGTCACACTGTCTATGCCTCCTCCATCCTGCCTTTTCCTTACAGCTAGGATTCAAGGGGCTTCAAAGTGGCTCATGAAATTAAAAGAGATACAAGGAAAAGCATATATAACAAATAAATAAATATTTACACATACAGAATGTTATTTTCTAAATGTTACTTGTAACTGATGGCTTCCGAGCTCTGAAATACAAAAATAAACAGCTCCTTGTGCTGTCTGTCGGGTGGATAGTGTCATGACACGGTCCCTTCACTAGGGGGCGCTGGACTCAGATAGAGCCAGAAGGTCTCAGGAATCTCCTGCTGCTTTTTCGTTCTGCATTAAAAGAGCCGGTAGGGTGGGACTGGCAGGTCCTCTGAGCCTGCTTTCCTTGACATGTTGTTGGAGCCAGTGTTTAAAAGCCACAGATTTCTTCCTAAGATGAAGAAAATGAGATTCTTCATGCTCTGGGCCAGAAGATTCCAAATTCGATCGTCTTGCAGCCTGGCCTGAATGGAAAGGAAGTTTAGTTTCCTTCTTTGCAATAGCAGCGGGAATCTCCAGTCCTCCAAATGCTACAACTGCAACTCACAGCATTCCTCAACACACTCTCAGGCTGATGGAACTTGTTGTCCATCTGGAGAGCCACTTGAACCCCACTTTGCCGCGGTGCAAGTAAATTCACTTTTTGTGCTGGGGGAAAGAAGCCAGTGGTGCTGATGAATCTGGTCTCTCTGCTGAGGAGTTCTGTGAGATTCGTTTAGTCTTGCCTGATACCTTTTGCATCCCCCGAAGGACATGGATTGTGATCCTCTGGCCCCCCAAGATATTTTGGCCTACTACTTCTATCAACCCATTAATGCAGTCTTCCAGATATTGTTGGTCTGCAACTCCCATCAGCCAGCATTTCCAGGGGTGAAGAATGCTGGGGATTCTGTTCCCACGATATCTGGATGCCAACCAGTTGCCTGCCAAAGCGGTAAGGCAGCCTTCCTCCGCCAGCAACACTCACCATCCCCACACCATCCTGGCTGGCGTGGGGGCTAATTGGGAACGCACCCGCTCGGAGAAGGCAGCCGTAAGACTGCAAACACACACAGACACACACTCACACAAAACAGCAACAGAGCGAAGCGGCTACAAGAAAAGAAACCTCTGTGCCCGCTTTTTGGTTTCTGCCCGCTGGCCTCGAGGCCGACAGAGAAGTCTTAGCAAAGAGGGTTTCTTTCTGGTCGGCGGGCAACCTGAGTTTGTAAGTTTCCTTTTCATGGTGTAAGAGAGAACACGGGTTTGGCCCTTCTCCTGGCTGGAAGGGATCTGCGGTCGCTCTTTCTCTTCCTTTTTCTCTCCCCTCCCTCCGCTTTTCAAACGCTTCATTATTATATGTGTTTTTCGGAGGTTCGGATGAAAACACGCGATAGAAGTGGCTCGTTGCAAGACTGGCTGGGCCCCGGGCGCTCCTTTCTAAAGAGGCCGCCGTTCTCTTTGCAGCTTTGCTTATTTCATCTTCTTAAATCTGCCTTGCCTCCCTTTCGGTGCCTCGTCTGGGGAAACTACATCCCTTGAAGTTATTTGCTCATCACGTTGTCCTGTTGTTGCATTTTCCCCCTGGTAGAAGAGTTTCAAAAGAGCATTTCTGCAGATTTGTATAAAAAGGGCTGTTTCAAGTTATGGATAAATTTTAAACTTGCGTCCTGACTTGAACTCAAACCCGCCAGCACAGAGAAAATGAAATGAACTAGGAGAATGTTGTTCAGCTTGGACAAAGGGATCTTTCTCCTTGCACCGTTCTGCACCAAACAGCAGCAGAGCTTAGAAAAGTTCCTTTTTTGGACCACAACCCCCAAGAAGCACAGCTGCTCTGATTGGGGGATTCAGGTTGCTGGAGCAGAGAATATGATCAAGAATCAAGGTTAGGTGTTGCTGTTGTGCTGGTGTGTCCGGAGATGTTGTTGCTGGCCTTTGTCAATGGTAGGGTTCAACCGCAACTCCCAGCTGCCCTAGTTCTCAACACCGTTGTAAGGAATGCTGGGAGTTGGAGTCAAAGAATATCTGGAGGGCCACACAAGGACTCCCAACCCTAGCCAACATCCATCTGCTAGTCCTAACTAGAGTAGGTTGTTTATTCCTGCATGAAAGAACGGGGTTAGACTGGATGGCCCCTGGGGGGTCTCTTCCAGCTCTATGATTCCATGATTCTAGACCCACTTGGTCGCCGTGTAGTTTTTGACCAGGCAAGGAACTTCTTTCCTCCTGGATTCTGGCAGTGTGTCTGAGGACCAGCTCAAGTCTGCCTAGTGGTTAGAGTAGGTGACAGCTGGTTCATGACTGTGGTGGCCAGTGATGGACCACAGAAAAAGAGGACAGCAATTTGCACAACATTTGCAGGCGCCACTTTATACACAGAGATGCAAACATGGGAAGAATTCCCACCGTTTCCATTTTCAGTCAGGGTGGGCAAAGCGCAACTCAGGGGCCTTGTGTGGACCCTCAGAGCTGTTTGGGGGGTCCTAAGGTCTCCCAGGACCAGAAAACTGCCCCCAAATGCTCTCTGGGGGCATTTGCAGTTTCCCTGCCAAGCCAGAACAGTTGGAGAGGAAGGCGCTGGCCGCTCCCTCAGGCTTGATTGGGGAACATTCACATGTGCGTAAAAGGGGTCCAGTTCCAGAAACTTCTACAGGGCCCAGACTATCTCAATCCCTCCTTAGGTTGAGGAGGGAGAGAAAAAGAAGGGAAGATCTCCGGCAGGGAAGCATCCAACCACCAGGCCCTTCTTTGCATTGGGACCCAGAAGCAGAGACTGCTGGAAAAGTTGGCAACCTTCCTCCCGGCTTCACCCAGGCCAGAGCTTCTGTAGAAGGGGGGTGGCTGCTGAAATGTTTAGAGCGAGACCTGCAAGAAAAATGAGCGTTGTTCTTGGAGCAAGGGTCCGGGGCAGAGGGTGGGCGGCGGAGAGGAATGACAGAGCGAGGAACAAGGGCCGGGGACATCTGGTACATTACGGGACCCGCTTAAAGGCCCATCCGTTTCTCTGATCCTGGCGGGATTTGAGGGATGGATGGCAAATTGAAAGAGGAACAAATAGCTAGCAATAAGCCATTGATCAGCCATGGGCGGGCTGGAGACAGGCTCTTGGAGGGAGGGGGAGGCAGGGAGCGACTCTGGCCAGGTAAAGACAGGAGAGGGAATCAAAGAGGGGCTTGGTGGGAAGGAGGGGGGCTAGCAAAGGCCCCGGCAGTGCCGGCGTTGTTTGGGCATTGGGCTAGAAGCGGGGGGAAGACACGCAACAGTCCTGTGAGCTAAATGAGGGTGCCCGGCCAGGGGTGTCGTGGCTTATGCGTTGAGCACGGAGGCCAGGGGTCAAAGGACCCCCACTTGTTTGACCTTTAGCTACCTCACGGGGCTGTTGTGAAGTTTTTTAAAATTGCCTAGAGGAAGCTTTGTTTCCCTGGTGCCCTGGAGGAAGAGCGTAACAACCAGGACACAGCAGTACGAGGGAGTCCATCGGTACCACCATCGTCTACATCACCATCACTTCTTTTCAAAGGCAGAACGTATCCCTAACTCTTATGAGGTAACAAGCCAAAAGCAGCTCAGACTAACCACCCAAAAGCCCCTCTCCTGTACAAGTATGAAGGGTGCAGGACCCCCGCCGTGTTTTTCACCTCACAACCCCAGCGTGTGCACGTGTGTGTCTTGTGTTAGGACGGCCAGGTCAAGACAACTCCAGGTCCTGCCACGCCCGGCCAGAACCTGGGATGGAGGGAGGACTCCTTGTGACGTCACAGGAGGCGGGGCCTGGCGACGTCATAAAGGCGATGTCAGAAGCAGCCACCTCTGGTGACACCATTCAGGAGGAGACTTTATGCACCAACCCCACAGCTGTACAAATAGGTCGTTCACATTTTTTAAAAAGCTCCAAGAGTTTGGACGGCCGTCTCACGGGACTGCTTTGGCAGGGGGTTGGACTAGATGGCCTTTGAGGTCTATGCTTCCAAGTCTAACAAAGGAGGAAAACGCACACTTTTCAAGGCCACGCTCTCATCCTGAGATTCCTCCTCCCCGGGGTCTGAAGACCGGAGAAGAAGTGCCAGGCCCTGAAGCTTGGAAACCCTGAGGGGCTGGAGGCGAACCTGTGCCAAGGAACGGAGAAAACACTGTGCCATCACCCGGCCTCGGCCGGCCCTCCCTCCCTCGCCCCCTCCCTCGCCCCCTGCTGCCTCCGAGCCGAGACACTCACGAAACACCTCGTTCTGGTTTTTATGCGAAGAAAGAAACCCCCAGCCCCTGGCTCTCTCTGGCCGGTCTCTGGAGACCCGCCGCGCTCAGGCGGCTCTCCCTGCCGGCCCCTTTCTCTTCCTTTCCCGGGGTTGCGTTTTCTCCTCCCTGCCCCCTTCCTTCCTCTCCCAAAGACTTCCTCCTCCGTCCTCCTCCTCCTCCTCCTCCTCCCCCTCCCCGTCCCGGGGAGGGCCACCCGCCGTCCTCCCCCGCCCTCCCCCTGCCCCCTCCCCGGAGCGTTATGACTTCATCCCGGCGCGGGTTGGCGGCGGCGGCGGCGGCGGCGGCGGGAGGGAGAAATAAATCTTCATAAAGGCTGCCTTGTGATTAATCCGCGGGCCCGGGCTGGAGAGCGGGACCTTTCCCATTAGCGGATAATGGGAAGATGGAAAGCTCCTGTCGCCGGCAGTAGCCGCCCGTCATTTGTTCCACTTTGCAGTCCATTTGGCGAGGAGAGTACAAGCCACTCCATCAAAAATATTTTCAGAGTTAATTTCCGTCCCTTAATCTGCTTGATTCTTATTTTGTATCGAATGGCAGAATCGATTTTCGTGGCGACTAAATTAAATAAGGGCTCTTTTCATGCATGGGGGAGCCCGGGAGCTAAGGGGAGAGAGATTAGGGGGGGGAGAGAGAGAGAGAGAGAGAGAAAGGGGGGGGGAGGAAGAATTAGAAAAGAGGAGGAGGGGGGAGGGGAGAATGCGCGGGGGGGGCATAAATAGGAACCTGGAGGGGGAGTGAGGGGAGAGGAAGAGGGAGACCGGGGGGGGGCTCAATTTCAGACTCGTGCACCCCACCTGGACGCACGCACACGCCTGTCAGCTTTCAGGCCCACAAAGGTGAGCCCAGACAAATGCAGTCACACAACCACCACTCTGGATCCATTCTTTTTTTTCCTTTCCCTGCAATCTTCCAAAGGAAGAGGCTCCCCCCCCCCCCGCCGGCTCTGCAACGGAGCCGTCACACCCTCCGACACCTCACAGACAGAAACCGGGACAGTGTGGCCAAGCCACGCGAGGTGGGAAAAGTTAGGAAGGAGGAGGAGGAAGACAAGCCAGGAGAGGCCGCAGCCTTTCGCTTTCGCCTGAACCCCCTGGGAAGGGCAAGAGACGCGGCCCCCTCCGCTCCCCCCGCCAGAGGTAAGCTGAGGACAAATGAGGAAGGTGGGGGGAGAAGGAGGAAAGCCGGACGTTTGGAAACCTTCCCAGTCGGCTCAGGCAAAAGCAAACTGCTGGGGCCTCCCGTCACTTCTCCGTTCCTCCTCATTAATAACTGGCCGTCTTGACTACGTGCTGACGCTGCCTGGCTGCGCGCGTCCCAGTTTCCGTACCTGAAATGTTGAAGGGTCTGCGATCCTAGCCACGTCTGACCTCAGAAGTAAGCTTAATTTGACTCCCACGCCCCTAGTTTGGGCCAAAATTCCAGTCCAACTGGAAGTTACTTTTTGCATCCCTTTTTTCTCCTCTGTGTTAAGGAAAAGTCTCACCTGCTAAATATTCACACGCCGGGCCCCTGTAGGAAGCACAAGGCCTGAGCCAGGATTTAATAAATTAAGCTGTGGCAACCTTAGACTGGGCCTAAGTTTCTGATCTGAGAGTGGCCTGGCTGTAGATTGTACCCCGGTTGGGGATTAAATCAGAGCTTTTCTCTCCGGGTCCTGAGCAGGGGCCCTTCGGAGGCGTTGTGAGGATCATATGTATAGAGATGTATTTCTCTCTCTTTCTCTCTCTCTCTGTCTCCCAGGATGGGCGCAGAGGAAAAGGAGGCCTAGGTCAGGTTTTAGAAATGGAAGGAAGAACGGCGAGCGCAGAGCCGATAAATGCGAACGCTAAGCCAGCCCCAACCGCTGGGCGGGTTCGAGTGGCGGTCCCTGTCCCCCTCCATCAGAGCCTTCCATGTTCATTTTATCTGCCATTCTTCTTCCCTTGTCAAGGAGGCTCCGAGTCGCCCCCTCCGCCGCCTCCCGGCTGCCCCGTGGGGAGCATGCATGCGCAGGGAGCCAAGATGTGATGCTCCCTCCTCCGTGGCACAGGCGCACAGGCGGCCCTTTAGCCCGGCAGAAAGGGGAGGGGGCCCGCTTATTCACAGCAGAGCCCGACAATCCATTTATCTCCTTTTGCATCCCTGACAGCCTGACAGGCCCCCCACCCGCAAAGCCCCCGTCCCTCCCGCCACCAGCTCCGATCTGCTGTCCCAGCCAACAAACCAGGACGTCTAACAGGGACCTCCGAAGGGTGCCCTGGCCGCAGCCTCCGGCTCCTTCTCAGCAAGCCATTTTTAGAACGGGCCGATAAACGCATATAAATATACAAAATCAACTAATTTGGCCTCTCTGTAGATCCCTGCAGCAGGACCAGAAATGATTTTTCCCAACGGGAATTGTGCAAACATCCCTAAATATGAATAATTAAGGCATGAAGATACGGAGACTCTTGCAAGCCCAGCGTGCAAACAATGTGTCCTCCATGTGTTCAATGATTCTTACTCCCAAGTAAGTGCACACAGGATAGACGGCAGGCAGCCTTTGTGATTCCTGGCAGGCCTCAACAGCAATTGCCATCTTAAGATTTCATAGCCCTCCATCTTGTTGTGCACTTTGGGTTGATAAATGACTAACAAGGCCCAACTGCATGCGAGTCTCATGTCCTCAACCGCTGCAATTTGGCCAGGACTGTCCCAATTAAGCCCCTGCTGTTTCACTTTTCCTGCTGCCCTTAAAACATCCCAGTTTCTTGGCGGAATTTGTTCAGGAGGATTGTTCGGAGAGGGTTTGCCTTTGCCTTCCTCTGAGGCTGAGAGAGTGGGATTTTCCTACAGTCTCTCCATGGGTTTCCATGGATGAGTGGGGATTTGAATCCTGGTCTCCCCGGTTGTAGTCCAGTGCTCAAACCACTACACGCACTCTCTCTCCCACCTAAGCTCTACCTGGAGACAGTTCCCTTCATGGTAAAGGTTTTTTTAGTGAAACTGCTCAAAATACAGGGAAGTCTGGATCCCACCCACAGAAACTGAGGCCATTTCTGCACTAGTTTGTTATAGGGCCATTATTCTACTTTCAACATCCTATGGAATCCTGGGGTTTGCAGTTTCGGGACGGGCCTCTGGCCCCAGGATTCCATAGGATGTTGAAGGTGGAATAATAGCGCTATAACAGGCTAGTGCAGAAATGGCCTAAGAAGCTTAAGGGACTCCTCCACCTCCCTGTGAAACAGATCCTGTAATGCGCGCCTGTTTTGTTTCAGATACAAATCTGGGTGAAGCAAATACCCTTTTCTGAGTCATTTGGGACGTGGGTAAACACCCTGTGCCCAGCCTTGCCTCCTCAAGATCCAGGTGAGCAAGGGTCCAAGGTCCAAGGCGCTGGCGATGAGAGGGAGAGAAGTGAGACGCCGGCCAGCCAGGCAAATATTTTGACATCTCCCCGGTGAAGACAGTTGCAAAGAACTCCACCCTCCAGCAGGGGGCACTCTGAGGATTTGCCCTGCAGCCCAATCAGAGCCAGGTTATCAAGGACGGAGCAGCCGCCACGGCTGCAGGTGGTGCTGAGAGCGTGAAAGGTGCCCGCGCCGTCCGACATTTCACGGATGAGACCCGGGAGTCCTGTGGCCAAGCCACATCGGAGTGTGGAAGAGCACACCAGCTAGGAGAGGTGGCAGGGGATTGCTTTTGCCTGAACCTTCTGGGGAGAGCCAGGAGCATCCCTCCTTTAAGGTAACCTGCGCACGATGCGTTGCCGTGGTTGTGATAAGACGGGCAACTCAAAGAGCTGGTGTGCCATTTTGTTTTTCCTCACCCTCCTCTCCGTGCTATTTTCCTCTCATGTTAGGCCTTTTGATGAACAACAAACAGTCTTGTCGCACCTTAAGAGTAAGAACTCGTCAGCCTGCGGGTGGGGACTCTCTTCACGCTGATACGTTTGAGGGAGAATGGCCATGTTTGCCTTATTACATCACTGAGAGGCTGACAGCTTTTCTATGATGTAAAGTTTTCCAACGCCAGCCGCTCCCGGAGCCAAAGAGCAGGGTTAAAATGCTCTAAATAAATACTTTTAAAAGATTTTAAAAGCCCATTAAGACTCCAGTGACCAGTAACCGCCTTCTAGAGGAAGGTTGAAGGAGATCGCTGGATGATTCACGGTAGATCTGCAAGGTTTTTGTGTTCTTTATTTCACTTCAACAATATTTTTGTTTTGCTTTACTTCACTTTCACAATACTTTGCTTTTCGTATTATTGATAATGACAACTAAATTTCTCCGCACCTGCTTAAGAAGGCAGATTTGTCCTTGCCTTGGCCATGGAGATGCCGTAATCTTCCACAATGAAAATATGTGCTCGGTCACTTGAAGACCAAGCTTGGGAAAGTTACTCTGGAGGGACTACAGCTTCCAGGCTCTCCTACCCACCATGACTCTTGGCTATGCTGCTGGGGGATTCTGGGAGCTGTAGTCAAAACATGTAACTTTTCCAAGCTCTTGCAATATTATCAGCTTGCAATATTTTTGTGGCATTTTGTCTGGGCTTTCAGTTAGGCAATCAAGATGTGTCTTGCTCAACAGTGGATTTTGGACTTTGCTATCCATGGCCAGTTCACAGAGATCATCCCTTGCTGATAACTCCCGTGTCCCAGGCCTTGAGAAATGCGAGTAGAAGGAGATACGATTGAATTCTCTTAACGAAGAAGAGCTCCACCTCTTGTTCCATCTCCCTTTGAAGCTCCTTTGTCGGAATGGACACTTACGGTCGTTAACTGACACAGAGTTTGGGGTGGGGGAACATTTTGGATAGGTTTAAAAAGTTCTCCTGCTTGCGTTTCACTCTCACCATCCCTGCTGTGAGATATGGAAACCCAGATCTCAGCGGCAGGGAGGGCCTCTGGGGCAGTTGGAAAAATCTAGTGGGATCTAGGCCATTTCTGCACTAGACTGTTACAGTGCTATTATTCCACCTCAGAGGCCCCTCCCTGAACTGCAAGCCCCAGGATTCCATAGGATGTTGAAAGTGGAATAATAGCACTATAACATTCTAGTGTGGAAATAGCCTTATCCTGGGCAGGGTGGCTTAGAGATTCAGTAAACAAAGGAAGGAATGCTGAATAATATACGCTCCAAAACGTCACAGGTGGAAATTGGGACACATGTTGCTCAGTACACACCAAAGTGTGGTCAAGATGGCTAAAGTTGTTAATGAGGAAGACAAACGAGTAAAGAGAAGCTGCAGCAGTCCCTCCCAGGTTGTGTGACCGTCTTCTTTGCTCACTTCGGCCATTTGAGCCACACTGTGGTCTTGCTTGGCCGCACACGTCCCCGCTTTCATCCGTGAAATGCGGGAGGGTCTACCACACCTTTCCCCCCGTTGGCCTCGGCTGGGCCCCGATCCTGTGAAGGGCCCGGAGCCACAGCCCAGGCTGATGGTTGATACTCCGGCCCTGCAGTTTTCTGTCCTTCTATCGACAGGACAAGAGAGGTCTTCCCCCTGCCCAAATCGTGCCCACCCGCCTCATGCGCTCTGTGGGATGACCGGAGCTGTACTCCACCTTAAAGTATTTTCCCCACGAAAAGGGACCTTTGTTTATCGCCACCCTCCCTTGACTCTGCTGGTCACTCGGGTCCACGCCCTTCCTCTCCTATATAAGCCACTCCATCTGGACCCCGCCTGACTGGTTTCTTTCCTCGGAGGCATCGGCCAGCACGGGACCCGACATTCCGGCAGGAAAAGGCCAGAGCAGGTAAGAAGGCATCAGCAGCAAACTTTCCACTCGTGGCTGGCTGGTGTGTGGGCTGGAGGGGGCACAATTTTGGCGAAAGCTGGCAGTAAACTGCTCCATGGTGCCCTCCAAACTGCTGCGCGTAGAAGGGCCAGGGAAGTGTGCTTCAGTTTTACGCACATCTTCTCACCCAATTCTTTTCAGACTTTCTGCTTAGACTCCATTTCCTCAATGATCTATTCAGCTTTCCCTGAAACCCCCAGGCTCCACAGCTTGATCTGCTGTTCAGGGATGATGGGAACTGTAATCCAGGGTGCCTGAACTGGAGTTGTAGTCCAGCATCAAGATCAGAGGGTGGGGAACCCAAGACTCTGAGATCAAATTTGGCTCTCCAAGGGTCTTCCCGGTTTTCCTCTCAACAGACATCTTTCATATATCCCCCCTCCATTACATAGTTATTTCCTAAGTTATTGGCAGCAAAGCCTCAAGCTGAAATATGGTGGCCTTTTTGGTCTCTTCCCTGCTTCAGCCACTTTTTGCCCCCCTCCCCATGTGTATCTATGGGGCGGCAAAATGAGGGTATTTTTCCCCATTAAGAGTTCTGTCTCCCCAAATGGAATTTTCCCAAGAGTTCCCGGTGTGGATGATTCTCAGCATTTCACTCTCTGCAGTGGTAGAAATTTGGGTGCTGAAGGAGATTTTCATTTGGAGTTTCAGGATTCTTATTTGGGGTGACAATGTCCTCCTTTTGGGACCCCCTGTAGCTACACCTTTGCCCCTTCTCAACATTGAAATGTGGCTCTCCCCTCATTTTTCTGGTTGAATTTGACCCCCAGCCTCAAAGGAGTTCCTTGTCTTTGGTTTTGTGGCTGCTGCTGGCTGGGGGATTCTGGGAGATGCAGTCCAGAAAAGTAATTTTCTCAGGCTCTCTGGCCTAGCCATGGTGAGTGTTGCTCCCCTGCTGCAAACTGACTTAAGACCCCGCCCTGCACACCTTCTGGCCACGTATAGGAGTGGGAAGCTCTGAGAGAGCCACCTTGTCTTGCCCACCATTCCTGGCAGACCCACAGGAACGCCTTGGGGAGGAAGCCTTGGGCCACGATTCCCCGCAGAAGCCCAGCCCCAAATGGAAACCAATTTAATATTATTACAAAGAAGAGTGAGACAATGTGTTAACTCCTTGGATAAGCTAGAAGTGCAAGCAGGCAATTTTTAAGAAAAGAAATCATATGTCATGGGGACAATTTCTCTAAAGACAATTTTCCAAGGCGTGCGCCCATGCCAGCTGGTACCACAGAGATGGGAAAGGTGTGGATTGTGTTGGACCACATCTACCAGCATCTCTCATTGTTGGCTATGCTGGATGATGAGCGTTGCAGTCCAACAACTTCTGGAGGGCCACTTGACTCACATCCCTGCTATCCCATGAAGAAATTGGGGTACATTCCCACAAAACCTCAACTGTTGTGTTTCATGATGAACCAGACACACCTGGAAGGAAGCCGCGTTGAAATCAATGGGACTTACTTTCCAAGTAAATGTTTTTAGGATTGGACTTTTGAGCTGATTGATTTCAGGGGAACCTTAATTCCCATTGATCTCAACAGGGCTTTGTGGGAGAGAAGGCCCGGTGGTACCTGGGAAGCTAATCCGTTTAGCATGGCCTGAGGTTTCTTCCCTCCTCTGCGGAGATGCATCTTCATGAATCCATGTCTCCTGAAATGAGGTTATCAACAGAGCAATTAAAAGAAATGAAATCTAGCGGGTCATTCCAGCGCCCCCTGAACAAGAGGACTAAAATGGAGAGACTGGCCGGGAGTTAAAAGTATTTGTAGACCTATGGCTGCAGAGAAAGCCCCTTTTCCTCAGCAGCGCCCAGGCCCAGTAAGAAGACATGAAGCTCAGCACGAGAATGGAAAAACGTGTCCCCAGGTGGCTTGAAAATGGGGTCTCTCAAGTGCTGGGAAACCCCAGTGAGGAGAACCCAGAGAGGTGAGAATCTTAGTAGTTTGGGACTCATTCTCATGCCCTCCAAGTGTCCCAGTTTGGCAGGGCCACTCCTTGTTTGACATCCCACCCTTTCGGCTGCCTTTAAAATGCCCCGGTTTCTCTCTGTGCCTCCCACTTTCCCTCCAGCTGATAAAGTGTGACAATAGAAGTTTAATCTAGATGGTCCCTGCCAAAATGCAATATTTGGAAAACACAGTAGAGCGAGCCCTGACTTTAGGGGCCAAAATGCTTCTGCAGTCTGCCCTGTATCACATGCAGTGAGAGCAGAATTTAGAAACATACCCCTTTACCTGGAATACCAGTCCAACCTCCCTTCCACCGGCAAAGGTGTTGGGTTACAACTTCCATCGTTCTCCAGCACGTCTGTCTGCACATTGTTCGCATACTAGCTCAGAACTGCTGAACAAATTATGCAGGTTTTTAAAATGTTGAGTTTTATTGCCTCTCTTACAGGGCTGTAATTCTTTGCTAATTTTCTTCTTGAAGTAAGCAATGAGGAATTTTAGCAATTTTTTTTCTTGCTGCAAGAAAGAAGTTCTGTGCAGAAACAGTGTAGTGTTTTTAAGACTATTCGCATTTCCAGACTTCTTCTGCACAAAATTGTATGTGGTACTTTTTGTGCAGGAGACAGCATTTTCTGCACAAGAAACACTGCTTCTGTGCCAAACTGTATTTTTCCGCACAGAAAATCCTGTTTCCTGTTGAGAAAGACCTGTTTTCTACAGAAAACAACCGCGTGTGAATTTTGCGTAGAATAAGTCCTGAAAAAGAAAAGATTCTCATTGGTCCAGGATTCTTCTTGTTGGGGTTTCTTGACATCTGAGAAACGTGCTTTCTTGAATATTTTCTGCATTGATGGATTCAGGAAAAGAAGCCGTTACCTATAAGGGGTACAAAAAAAAAATCACTCTGTATGTTTTTCTTGCTGCTGCTCCCGGCACCGGCCAAGCCCAATCCAGCTTGTTTTGGAAGGGAGGTTCCCTTCCTTTCCATTCACTTTTCAGTCCCGTGTGGACGAAAGTCCAGATAAGGCCTGAAATGTACACACAGTGGCTCCCTCGAGGTCCTGCCCACACCCTCCAGTTCCGTCCAGCGCGGCCAGGCCCTCCTCCTTTGATTGTCTCACACGTGTTGTCTGATTGTCCACACGTCTTGTGCTCCCGGCTTGCGCAAGAGATGGTGCAAGCAGGAAGCCCCCTTCCGGGTGCAGCCTCTCTTGGAGGAGAGTGCACTGGAGGCTTTACAGAAAGTGCTTAGACTTCTCTGCCAGAGAGCTCTTGTCCTCCCCAAACTACAAATCCCAGGGCACTCTAGGGTGCAGTCAGGGCAGTTAAAGTGGGGTGGGGGGTGGGTGGGTTGGTTGGTTGGTTGATTAATTTTCCTGCCTTTTTACTGAATGGCCCCCAAGGTAGGATCAAAGTGCTGCAACTGTGCCATGAGAAATTGCAATGAGTGTTTTTCCCCCCTTGTAATCTTATTTAGATACTGATACCCAAAAGACACCGGATCCTGTCTGATCTTGGAAGTTAAGTAGGTCAGCCCTGGTTAGTACTTGAATGGGAGACACCTGTGGGCTTTATTTCAGAGGAAGGAACTGGCAAACCACCTCTGAGGAGGAGTTGTTGCCTAAGAAGTTCATGGGGGCGCCATAAGTCAACAGGTGATGTGAAGGGGCACACACGTGCACGCATACACACACAATATGGCACAGGGCCTAAATAGCCTAAAGGTACCAGATCCATCTGACCTTGGAAACCAAGCAGGGTCAGCCCTCGTTAGTACTTGGATGGGAGACCACCTGTGAATTCCAAGTGCTGTGGGCTGTATTTCAGAGGAAGGAATGTCCAAAAGCACCTCAGAGGATTCCTTGCCTCAGAAAACCCTGTGAAATTTGTAGGAATTTAGAAAATAATCTGAGACAAAAGAAATGTCACCTGGATATTTAAAAAAAAAAACAACTGAGCAAACAGGAACAAACCCTGCAGCTTCCTGATGCTGTCGGCCCACCTGCAGGAACCCAACAAGGATTTTGTTTTGTTTTATTTCATTAGCCTAACAACTGGCCTTCCTCTCCCCTTCCCAGGAGAGCAACATGGCCTACCAGACGGACGTGATCATTGGGTCCCAGCCGCAGCCCATGGGCACCAGCTACACCTTCAGCAACCAGGGGGCCTGGAGCTCGGACCTGTGCGACTGCTGCGGGGATATGGGCGCCTGTGAGTAGCCTCGTGGGGTCCCCTCTCTGCTGCCTGAGGGGCTGGCCGTGTCACAGGTGGGGTGGCCACACACAAAAAGGTCACCTAAAAAAGAGGGCGGTGGTTAGAGTAAAGTTTTTCTTTTAAGCAAATAGAAGGGGAGTCAGTGTGGGATTGTGGTCCAAGTGTTGGATGAGGATTTCAGGGCCATTTCTGCACTAGACTGTTATAGTGCTATTATTCCACTTTCAGCATCCTATGTAATCCTGGGGTTTGCAGTTTAAGGAGGGGCCTCAAAGGCCGTCCTCAGAGACCCCTCCCTAAACTGCAAACTCCAGAATTCCATAGGATGTTGAAAGTGGAATAATAGCATTAAAACAGTCCAGTGTGGAAATGGCCCAGGAGACCAGAGTTAAGATCCTTTCTCAGCCACAGGAACCCACCTGGACAGTTCACACTCTCTCAGCCTCAGAGAAAGGCCTTGGAGTATCATGGGGTGCAGATGGAGTCATGAAGATTTAATTCTGGGCGGAGGAGAATCGGACGGTCTCTCGAGGGGCTTGGTTGTAATGCCATGCTTCTTTTCTTCCCCCTCTTGCAGGTCTCTGTGCCACTTTTGTGCCCTGCATCTTTGCCTGCCGCGTGGCAGAGCAAGCTGGCGAGTGTTGCTGCCTCCCGTACCTGCCTGGCACGCTTGTTGCCCTCCGCACCGGTGTGCGAGAGAGATACCATATTGAGGTGAAGCCTGGGGAGTCAAAGATGGGATGCAGGGATAGGGTGGTCAGGACTGTGTGTGTTGCCACTGTGCTAATGCAGAAAGAGAGAGAAAAGGACTAAGAAAAAGAGAGACCCCCCAAACTGTCCCAATTGGGGGGGGGGTCCTGATTAATCCTCTGTCCTCCCACTTTTTCAGCTGCTTTTAAAATGTCCTGTTTCTCTCTCTCTCCTCCTCCCGCTTTCCTCCTCAGCTTACTTCAGTTGCTGCAAACTGGGTTCAAAGTGCAAAAGCCATTTATACTCAGGCCATTTCTGCGCTAGACTATTATAGCGCTATGATTCCGCTTGCTTCCTATGGAATCCTGGCGTTTGCAGTTTCGGGAGGGGCCGACTACTGCAAACCCCAGGATTCCATAGGATGTTACAAGAGGAATCATGGCGCTATAACCGGCTAGTACGGAAATGGCCCCAGTTAACTAAGTGGGGACAAGAAAAGAGGGGGATGGAATTTGGCAGTTAAAATGGAATCATAGCACTGTAAATGTGTAGTGTGGAAGGGCCCTGAAGCTGTTGGCAGATTTCTCCAACCTGGGGGTCCCCCGTCGGCTAGGCAGGATGGCCATGTTAGCTGTGGAGTCCGCGGACATACTAGGCAGGCGCCAGGTGGAGGCCTAGTGCTTGTATCCCTTGTTTTACCTGAATCTGGCCAAGGGAATCCATAGAAGGGCAGGAATGTTAGTCTTTATCCCAGTAGAAGGTCCATTTTTAAACATTTTAGTCTTCTGTAGCAGAGCCATACAGATTCCTTGAAGTCTGACCATTAGGCAGAGTCAGGCAGCTGCCAGAGGCAGTTGATCTGGGGAGTCATGAAATGGCAGCAAATTGTTAGCCGAGTAATATTATTTCTTTTTAATGCCCAGGACGAGTGCTTGTGGGATTTTTCAGCCTCAGGTGCCAAAATAGCTTGGATGAACTCAGATAGCTTTCATTGGGTCATGGAAGGAGGTGTTATTGGTCACTCTGCCTCGGGCAGCAAAATATCTCAGGACAGCCTTGCCCGGCTTCCCATTTTAACTCTCTTTTTGGTTTCCACCCAGGGATCCATCTGTTCGGACTGGGTGGTCATGTCTTGCTGTCCGCTCTGTGGACTTTGCCAGCTTTCGCGAGAACTGAACAACAAGAACTGAGGTGGAAGAGGAAAGGCGGAAGAGCTCTCCTCCAGGAAACAGGGGAAATGAGCTGGACGGGTGGGAGAACCAGCCCAGATTCTGAACTCAGGGCCACCCTGCAGCGGGGAGGGAGCAGTTGCCCTTTCATGAAGAAATGCGGAAAGAGATCCAGATGTGTTTAGTGCCTGTGTTCATCCCACCACTCAAGCATGTATCCTAATAAAATATATATAATTTTCTCAACCTGTGCAGGGTTTTTTTTTTTTTTTTTGGGTGGGGAGAGGTCGAGATGCCTTTTGGAGCTGGAACACAGTGAGAACTACAACTCCCACATTTCCCAAGGAGAGCTGTAAGAAATCCACATAAAACCAGTTTACTACACAGTTATAGCACTATGATTCCCCTTTTGCTGCCGTGGCTCCATCATCCCGTGAAATCCTGGGATTTGTAGTTTAGGGAGAGGTACTTAGAATTCTCAGCCAGAGAGCTCTAGTGCCTACAAGCCCTAGAGTTCCAGAGGCAGCTGCCATGGCAGCGCTTTTGATTATACATCATCAAAGGGCCTGGAGTCCAGTCAGCCAGTTTTCTGAAGCCATTTCTGCACTAGACGGCTATAGCACGATGATTCCACTTTCAACATCCTTTCAAGTCCTGGAGTTTGCAGTTTCGGGAGGGGCCAGCCGGCCCCCCAGGATTCCATAGGATGCTGAAAGCGGAATTATAGCACTACACCAGGCTAGTGCGGAAACAGCCTGAGCTGCAGATTCTCCGTGGACTGCACAGACTGCCAAAAGGCTTTCTAACACTACACAATATACGTGCATAAACTAGAACTAAAGTAAACTAAACCGAAACTAAGAGAAAATAACAAAACCTGCCACTAAAAAAACCCTCTAATTTATTACATGAACACATCCTTCCTACGCTGGCTAAAATACACATACAAGCTGCAATGAAAAGAAAAAAAAATCGTTTAATATCCCATATCTTATTCTGCTATAAGAGATCTGCACGCATTAACCTTACTGGAATTACTAATAATTATAACGCTAGGCTGTCACATCATTTCCTAACATACATTTTATTGAAACAACAGAACAATATATTGAAAAAATAAAAACGCTCGTCCGTTATGCTGATTTATGGTCTGTTCGTGAAGGCGGGCCGCAAAGCACACACCCCTCCCGGGTTGCGCTTCCCTCCCCATCGGGGGCCCCCCATCCAGGCGCGGGTGGACTCCAGCTCCCAGCATCCCCCGCTACACCCTCGTGCGGGCTGAGGGGAAGGCCTGCTGGGAATTGTAGTCCATCTGCCCTTCCGGAGGCAGGCCCGGCCGCGGCGGGTACGCCAAGACTACGCTTCCCGGCAAGCCCGCGGACACGGCGCGCGCGGTCCGCATCCGGGTTCTCCCGCTCCCTGCGCTCCTCCCCGCTGCCACGCAGGCGAGGCGCTTCCGGCGGGCGCCGGGGCGGCTTCCGAGGGAGGCAGGTGAGCGCGCGGGGCCCGGTTGCCGCGGCAACCCGGGATGCGGGGGCAGAGCATCCTCCGGCCGGGCCGGGCGGGGCGGAAGGGGGCCCCCCGCCCTGGCGGACCCCCGGGGCTGCCGCCGCCGCGGCCCCCCCGAGCCGCGAGCGGGCTGGGCGCGGGCTGCCGGAATAGGGGCGGCGGCCTCGGGGGGCTTCGGCCGGGGCAGCCGCACCCGCGAGGTAGGGCGGGGGGCGGGGGAAGCCCCCGGGGGTCCCAGGGTGCCGTCCCCGGGTCCTGGGTCCGTGGCTTAAGCGGGCCCTTTTCTGGGCTCGGCGTATTTGTGCAGGGGTGTCTTTTGCGCGCGCGCTCGCTCCCGCTCTCTCCGTCTCGGAAGGAATTTCCAAGGATTTCTGTGCGGGGTCCGCGTTGTTGGAGACGGTGGCAGGCGGGGCTGCCGGGCGGAAGGCTGGAGGGGCCCCGGCCTGGGGCAGCGGCGATCGCGCTGGCGTGGCCGAGCGGGATAAAGGCTACTGGTTGATGGTTCCTCCCTTTCATCCCCGTTTGTGTGTGACCGGAGTTCTTTGGTGTTTCAGTGTAGGTTGGATGTGTTCCTAGTAGGGTGGGCTTACAGTGTAACAGGCGAGTCTTTTGGTAACAGATTTTGTTATGTCTTCGTTTTGGTTTACTTTAGTTTAGTTTGGTTCAGTTCCAGTTTTAGTTACGCATGTGTCTTCCTTATGTAGAGCTTGCCTCCTTTTGTTTTGTTCTCTTTTAACCCCCTCTGTAGTTGAGAGTTAGTTTGTGTCTCTGAAGTAAAATTAATAAATATTAAATCAGGAGCATCAGACCGTCACCCATTTTTTAAAATTAATAATAACATCAGCAACCGTTACTTTTATTATCACTGTCATCGTCAGTTATTTACATAATGCCACCAAGTACAGCCAGTCCTGCCAAAGTTATACAGTCTAAAATATATATGCGTATGTGTGCACGCACGCACACGAATACCTACAGAGAAAGGAAGGAATAATACAAAGAGAAAACTATGCAATGCAATTGTGAGACAAATTATCCGGACAGAAATGCAAAAAAACAACAACCCAGAACAGTATGATAGAAAGCAAACTGACAAATATATATAACTAAAGTACACAAGATTATAAAACAATGTTAAAAGTCAAATCCCAAAAGCTTTCTTCCTGCTGTTAACTAAACACACGCCAATTGTAAGATGACCTTAAATTTAAATAGACTGAGCTCACTGAAAACACCTCTTGAGCAGGACCCTGTGATCTTAGCACTGCATCCTAGAAGTTCATGGACTTCACTGGCTGCCACATCATACTGTTGATGCATGTTTAGCACGTGCTCTGGTTACCTTCAGGTCATTTCTGGCTTATGGCGACCCCAAGGTGAACCTGTCATGGGGTTTTCTGAGGCTGAGAATGTGTGATGCACCCAGGGTCATCCAGTGGGTCTCCGTGGCCAAGCAGGGAATCGAATCCGTGTCTCCAGGGTCATAGTCAAACACTCAGATCTCTACACCATGCTGGTCTAGTAAGACCTGTAAATCCTTTTCACCTTGTATTTGGAGTTGTTGGAGAATAGCAGAAAAGGGTTATAGCTCCCATAACTTGCCTGTTGACTCATCGTCATCCATGGGTTTCTTCTGTTCCAATTTAAAGCCCTCTAAATCCAATAACTGGACTCTAAAAGTTTGTGGACTGTATAAGGAAGAAGGAGGTGTTTTCTTTTCCACCAGTTTAATTTGACTAACTATCCCACATTCAGGTGAAAGGTTGGCAGTATAGTTTGCACGCACGTTCTGCTAGCGCTGTTTATGTCATTCTCTCATATAATATATCCTCCTGCCGTTCTGCTTTTTTCTCCCAATTAAAAAACCCTTTAGCCTTTTCTTACACAATATGCAGAGGTGGACAAAGGTTTGCTGTGGAGTGTACAACTCCTTGTTTCTCTTCCTTTGAATGCATTGTTCTCCCACCCATAGTGATGCCTGATCAATCTTTCCGACAACAAAACCCGATCAATTCCACCTCACAGGAGGGAGGCCTCCAGCCTTTTTTCCAGCCAACACCTCCCTTATAAAACTCCCTGGCAGATGTATTTCCATCTGCAGTTCCGTAAACAAAACAAAAAAAACACACACACTGTGCAGAAAAGCCAGCTAGCAGGAGCACCAAACTGAACCAGGGCATTTCCTGGCGTTATTGAACAGCTCGCAGCATTTTAAGGGAAGCGTCATGCCGTCGTATTACTGACGGCACCTCTTGTTTCAGTTAATTATCCCTTTAAGGTGTGTGATCTGTAACAGCTTTTGATGTTCCTGGGAAACAGGGAGAGGAAGAACTGTGTCCAAATTTTTCAGAAGAGTCAGCATGGTGTTGTTGTTTGAGCATTGGACAAAAACCCTTGAACAGCTGGGTTTGAATCCCTTCTCAGCCATGGAGGCCCTTGGCCAAGTCTCACTCTCTCAGCCTCAGAGAAGGGCAGTGGGAAGCCTCAACTGAAGAGATCTTGACAGAAAAACCCCCGGAGAGGCAGTGTGGTGTGATAGTGTGAGTGTTGGCCTGGAACTCCGGGAGGCCAGAGTTCAAATCCCTCCTCAGCCATGGAAACCTACTGGGTGGGCTTGGGAAGCTCAAGCTTCCTCTGGTGAGACCTTGCCCATGGCAAGCACACCCTGAGTTGGAGACTTGAAGGTCCACAGCAAGAGCAGCAACGTTGCCTTTGGCAAGTCACTCCTCTTTCAGGCCTAGCCTTCCTTGCAGGATTGTTGTGAGGCGTTAAAGGGAATGCATTCACATTAAAATAATTCGAGCTCCTTACTGCAAGGGAGATACAAATATAATTTTTTTTAAACAGGCATTGGTAACCAGGAAGTTGTGCTTTCTCTTTAAAAAGAGCTTCTTTGCATTGGCAAATAACACTTTGGGCTGGCGATTTGTTTGCCAGCTGTCTTCCACATGTCTCCCAGTGAATATTTCTAATGTGTGAAGACAAGACGTGGGTCGGAAACCACTCCGCAGTTTTGGAGGTTTTTGGATTTCCGGGTAAGGGAGGCTCAACCTGTATAACATTAAAACATTGCTAACTAGATTATCAGAGCAAACAAACTAAAAAGCAAATTTTTAAACATTTAAACTATGTCAACTGAAAGAGAAGAAGTACAGACCCCTTCTGAGGAATTCTCCTCCACAGCAGCCATTCAGTTGCCAAAAGGATGGCTGAATAGAAAGATTTTTGCCTGTTGGTGGAAGGACAATGGGGGGGCAGCCTATGTGCCCTCCCTTAGCAGGGAGTTCCACAGCCTAAGAGCCACCACCACGTAGGCCCTCAGTAATGTCCTTCCAAACTCCTTGCGAGGATGCTGGGACAGAGAAGAGGGCATCCCCTGAAAATCTTGAGAGCTGGACAGGCAGCTATGGGGATATATCTGGTGATGCGAGAAGCCCCTCTCTCTTGCCCTCGCCTGCCTGGGGGGCAGCACCCTTTAAGATTCTCAGTTCTTCCCCTACCCCAGCTCTGTGTCTGATGCCCCTACCACTCTCATTTTTTTCTCTCCCCGCTCTTTCTTTTCTCCTCTGTAGCTTGAAGCAGAATGGCAGCCAAAGCAGGGCCAGAGCATCTCTTCAACCCGGCCACTGAGATGGAGACGGCAGGAACTGTGCTGGGCGCCAAGTAAGGGCCCCCCAGGTGCAGGTTCATGGTGGGAAGACCCCTGTGTCTTAGGCAGTGAGAGGGAAAGTGTGGCCTGTGGGGCACATGTGGCCTAGGAAGCCATTTTTGTGGCCACTAGGAGTTCCTGGGGATCAAGAAATATTAAGGAGAAAAATCCCCTAAATGGCATCATTTGGGGGCAGTTTTACCATATTCTTCCCAGATGATTTTGGGCCAAGGAGATGAAAAGGAAGGGTTTTTTAAAAATGGGTCACTTCCTATTGGCCAAGAGGAGGGCCAAAAATGTGGCCAAAATGTCCCTGTGTCCCTTAGAGGGCTTTAAGGGGCAAAAGCCCTGACACAGGCTGGTGCAGTGGGGGTGAGGTGCAGCCTTCCTCCCATGCCATTTGCCTCTCCCGACCCTAAGGAGGCCCTGGTAGCGAATGGGGCCTTTGAAAGGAGTGAGGCATTGGAGAGGGGAGGCTTCTGACTCCAGCAACTGCCCGCTCCTCCTCTTGTGACTTGTGTCTTCTCATCTTCCAGGATCAACCTCCCAGCCCTCCTGCCCCAAGGCCCTGCGAAGGAGTGGCTGGATCAGCGCCGGGCCACCATCCGCCCCTGGGCCAACTTCCTGGACCAGCGGCGCTTCGGGAAACCTCGCAACTTTGGGGAGCTGTGCAAGCGCCTCGTCCGCAATGTGGAGTATTTCCAGAGCAACTACGTCTTCGTCTTCCTTGGCCTGATTGTCTACTGCCTGTGAGCTGAGGGTGCGAGTGTTGCGGGAGGGTCGCTGTTGTGGGTTGAAGCCATGGGATAGGCAGGGATCCTTCTTCTTTGAGAGTCCATGTGGCTGCAGGAATCGCAGCTATATTATCTCACAGATACTGGAGCCCCGCAGAGCTACAGACTTTAAACCCAAACCGAGGGACTTCCAGGGATCCAGACAGAATGTGTGCTCCGCCTTGCCAGACCCCCGGAGAGGGCTGCACAAATACTGGATCAGGCTCAGAAAAGAAAACATCGTTTCTAGCCCTTTGGAGTGTGAACAATTTTATGTGTCTGTGCCTGCACTGAACAGGGGGTTAGATTCAATGGCTTTTCTGACTCTGTAATTCTGTGATTATATTACAGGTTGAGTCCCCCTTATCTGGAAATCCAGAAACCTCAACAAAACAAACATTTTGCTGCCAGCCACCTGTTTCCATCTTTGACACCACTGCTGCAGCAGTTTGGCTCCTTTACTTCTCAGATCCTCAGTCTCTCTCTCTCTCTTTTTGCCACCATGAAGGCGGAAGAGGGTGGCTGGTGGCAAAAAGGGAGAGAGAGAGAGGAAGAGAGACTGAGGATCTGTGAAATGGCGGGAGGCGTGGATTCGCACAGAGCACTACACTTGAATTCTCGCCATTTCATAGGTCCTCAGTCTCTCTCTAGCATTGCATCTCGTACACAACGCAAGTAGCAAATGAACGAGGTGTGAGGCTGTTCCAAAAAGGTACTGTGTTCCAAAATGCTAAATGTAGAACATATCTGGTCCCAAGCAGTTTGGATTAGGGAGGTTCAACCTGTATATAGAGCTGTCAATAGGGTGATCCCCTGGGTGCAATATTTCCGCTACTAGAGCGGGGTGAGGTAAAGCGCGAGCCCTGGGCCATGTGCAACCAGCCTCTGGGCCCCACTTTGGATGCCTTTTCTTCCTGTTTTTGCTTTTGTTCTTGATACATCTTGCCTCTCCCCCTCTCTCCCCGGCAGCATCACCTCTCCGCTCCTCCTGATTGCCCTCGCTGTCTTCTTTGGCGCCTGTTACATCATCTACTTGAAGACCCAGCAGTCACAGCTGGTGGTCTTTGGTGAGTGGAAGGGCCCTGCAGGCCATGACTTAGTTCATGCTGAACATGTGGGCAATGCACTGTCATAGTCAAGGAAGCCATAGTAATTAAGCATGGGATGGAGACAGCCTGTAAATTTATTGATAATATATCCCTGCTAGGATTGGTGCCATTTTGTTGGTAGGAAAAGAGGAAACCTGCATGAAGGAAGCCACAATGGCTGCCCTGAGTATGCAGGACCCGAGCAGGGCTGTTGATAACCTAGAGGTATCTCTTGCAGGGACTCATCATAAGAAAAAAGCAAATAACAGTGACCTCATACCTAAAAAATACACAGCTCTTTGTGTGTGGAAAACTAGCATGTAAGGGAAAAGACCAGGCTAAAGCCCTGTCATATTAGCTTTCCAAAGGCAGAGAGGTGGGTTTTTTTTCTTCCTGTAGAGAGCACCTGTCATGCAGTTCCTCCCTGCTGGCTTGGATTCTCTGCCTTTTCTTAAATGTCCAGATCAATGCTCCACCCCAGTGGTTCTCAACCTTTGGTCCTCCTGCTGTTTTGGGCTTCAACTTACATAAGCCCCAGCCAGCTTGCCCAACAGTAAGAAATTTTGAGAGCAGAAGTCCACGATATCTGCAAGACCAAAGTTTTGGAACCACTGCTCTAGGTGACCACGATCTTGGGCAACTAAAAACTGATGCATACAACTTTTCCTAGAGGCAGCTGTGTTTGTCTGTGAGAGTACAGAATAGAGAGGAGATGAGGGGGGATCTAGCAGCACCTTTAAGACTAAGGTTTTAGTGTGACCTCAGTGTGCCTGAGGAACTGGATTAATATCTCCAGAAGCTGATGCTGAAGCAAACCGGTTAGTCTTCATAGTGCTGCTCAGTTCCTTGTTATAGCATAGAATCATTTTGTTCCATCCGCCCAGCAACTGTCAAGCTGAAGCTGAGGTTTGTGAAACGTGGAATCCATGGGAAGGGACGTGAAGGTGAAAGGGACAAAGCCTGAGTCGCAGCTTCCACCAGCCCTTCTCCCCCTAAAAAAAAGCCTAATTGAGGCACAGGAGAAAGATTTTGGCCAAGGAAGGAACTAGTGTGCAGCAGTGGAGAGCAGCTCCTGATCTGGTGGAGATCTCCCAACCCTGTGTCTTTGGAAGCTCTGCTTCTCAAGCAGCCACCAGGTGGGGATGTATCTGCAAGAATACAGATGCGGCTCTCTGCGAACTCTTGCTGGGCTCTGGCCCCACCAAGCAGTTTGCGGACCTCGGAAAACCATTATTTCTCAGATTTATTGGAGGTAGCCAGGCAGAAACTTGGCTTCGGGCCTGCGATTGCTTTAATCAGGCAATTAAGGCTTCCATCTTTGTCTCTGGGGCTCCAAAGAGCAGATTACTGGCCCTGCATGCCAGTCCTCTGCTGTTCCTTACCCCAGTCTCTTTCTTTCCTCCAGGCCGGGAGCTCAGCACTGCCCACCAGTACGGCCTGGCCGGGGGCATCTCATTCCCCTTCTTTTGGCTGGCCGGAGCAGGCTCAGCTGTCTTCTGGGTGTTGGGTGAGTATGGCGGCAGCAGCAGCCACCACTTCTCTCGCTGTCGGGCACAAAACCTCTCCTGTCTTTGGGTAAAGGCAAACTTGCCTCGGTTAACAAAGTTCTGGGCAGGATTTTTTAAACAGAATATTTGCTACCGGAAGTAAAAACACTATGGAAAAAATAGGGGGTGATAGGTCCCTACACCGCAGAATAGAAGAGCAAACTTTTTATCCAAAGCTAACAAACCTGCATGTGTGAAATGAACAACCAGGTCAGGTAGGCCCTGTGTACATCAATAAAAAGATTCTGAATCCTCTAGAGACCACCTGATGTCTTCTTTCAAAATGCATCAGAGGGATCTGATCCTTAGAGATCAGTTGCTGGTCCTGTTCACACAAGCAAGGGCCAAAGAGGGTGATCCAGAAGGAAAGTTCTCCCATCCGTGTGGTGTCTACACACTCCTAGTTTCTGCTTCAGCTCCCATTTTTGTAGCTCTGTCCCCATAGCCCCCTGATGCCCCCGGCCCTGCAGAAGAACTTCAGCTCCCATAAAGACAGATAAGGGAAGGGTTCTGACAGGTAAGCCATCTCTCTTTCTCCTTGTTCCTCTCTCACACACCCCCTGCAGGTGCCACGTTGGTGGTCATCGGTTCACATGCGGCCTTTCACGAACTGGAGCCCAGCGAGACGGATGAGCTGCAGATGGAGCCTGTGTGAATAGCTACCCCCCACTCACCCTGAGAACATCAGCCCTCCCCTTCCAGGTTCCCGGGTTCCCAGGTGGAGCACCGTGTCTTCTCTCTCCTGCATTGCTTGCATCTTGTAAATACCGCTGCAGTTTCATTCGATTTCTGTGTGCCATTCGCTCTCTTTCAGTTCCCAAGAGAGGAGTTTTATGGGGGGTGCTCCCGTTGTTTAAAACCATCTGGGACCCCCCTGCTGCTTGCCTCTCCAGATGCCTCCCCTCCCTTTAACCCCAAATAACTAAGAAACCCCCTCTCCCCCTTTTGTCTGAATTCATGCTCTGGTCTGAGACCTCTTACAATGCCTTGCTGAGAACATTCCTTCTTCTGCTGGGCTTCTCGGATCCCATCGCCCTCCATCCAGCAGCCGAGCTACTGACGTTTGTCACAGACCCCCTGAATTCACAACATCATTTTTCCCCCTTACTGATAAGATTAAAGAGACAAAGGTGTTAAAGCCAGAACGTTCTTTGAGTGTTTAAATGCATGCTGTCCAAAAGGTCAAGAGAGGTGCCCACAAGGCCTCACCAGCCCAAAACATTCCACCGCTTACGCACCGGAAAACTCTGCCCTAAACCTCCATCCGAGTTGGCTGCCGGTTGGCTGCCTCGTAGCGGTCAGCTGGAAAGCAGGTACAGGTTAAGTATTCCTCATCCAAAAATTCAAAATGCCCCAAAGTCCAAAAGTTTTGAAAAGCAGAACCGTCTTATTCTGGAGAGAGCATGAGAGAATTATGGAGGCTTGCTTGGGATGGCGTGCTTGTAGAGCACACGTGAGAATTATGGAGAAGCAGCTCAGTTTTATAGTTTCTGCAATGCTACAAACTTGGGGCTATAGGAAAATTTCACTGAGGGAGAGCAGAATTCTTATTTGAGGAGGGCAGCACCCCCATTTTGCTCCATCCCACCGTGAGGCACAACCCACCCTGAGTTTTTTGGGTGAGTGTTGCACAAGCCTTACTGTGTTGTACAGGAATTTCTGTGCTTTTTCTAACTCTCCCATTAATGTGTCACAGAGCATCACAACCACAGCAGTGACAATATTTGCATTTCTGTGCGCATCTGTATTCCCACCCTGTGTCATTTTCTGGACTGCAAGAGAGAACTGCAAACATAATGTTACAAAGCAGGAAAGCCCCCCACACACACACACTTCTGTTTCTTAATCCTAACGGATTCTGCAAATTTTGCTGTTTCCTCACTATTAGTCACCCATTTGGACAGTGATAGGAAGCTTTGATGTGATACCATGTACAAATGACTAATAATCAGGCCGCAGTTAATTCTGGGTTAAGTCATACTTCTGCTCCTCACACCAAGGCATCTTTGGATTGTCCCGGTGGATTGCATCCTATGGCTCTCATCTGCCTTTATGAAATTGCAGAGGGTCTCAGAGGCTTGCCTGTGGGAGCACATTTCTGTGTGTGGCCGTATGAGAGGGAACAGGAGGGGCTGATGCAGAACTTTCCAGACTCTTCATGTTGGTGACATACTTCTTTAGACATGCATCATTTCATGTCACAGTAATTCAGTTTTACTAGCAAACTGGAGGTTAAACTAACCCTTTGTAAGAGATACACATACATAAATTGTAATAACAAAATGTATGGGGACACAACATAGCTCATGAAAACCTTTCATATATTTTTAAAAATGTATGATTTATAAATAACATACATTTCTAAGACTGTAGGTGACACACCTACACACTAACGTGTCGTGGCACGCTATTTGGAAAGCCTTGGGCTAATGGGTCATACGTTAGAGACACGCACACATGGAGGTGTGGCTTATGCACATGTCTTTCTCGTTCTGTATCTTCAAGTAATTTCTGACTTACGGTGACCCTAAGGCAACTTATCACAGGATTTTCTTGAAAAGATTTCTTCAAAGGGGGGGGGTGTCTTGGCTGCTTCTGAGGCTGAGAGAGCGTGACCTGCCCAAGGTCACCCCGTGGGTTTCCATGACCGAGTGGGGATTCAAACCTTGGTCTCCAGAGCCATAGTCCAATGTTCAAACCACTACGCCATTCAAGCTCCCCCGCAGACATATATGCATGCATACATACACGCAAGACTTAAAGATACATATCAAGAGCAAAACATTTTGGCTTCCATCTTCTTTAGCTGCCAAAGGTAAAAAACTGAGCTGTTCAGTGGCTGTTTAGAACACCATCTTATTAGCATTCTCAGTGCGTGATGGCATTGTCCTCTAAGTTGAGGCCCTGTGGTGTTAGAGGAGTTTTTAGTCTATAAAATGGCCATTTAAAAAAAAAATACTGCAATAATGGATTGGCTGTGTCAGCACTGATCTGTACCGGACGTCCTTTCAGGTCACATCCACTTTCTTGTCCAGATTTGTCCGAGGGGGGTCCTCCAAGGCTGAGGGAATGTGCCTTGCCCAAAGCCACCCAGTGGGGTTTCCGTGGCTGAGTAGGGATTTAAACCCTGGACTCCACCATACCATGTTGACTGCAACGCAGCAATCCTTTCTTAAGATTTTCTTGGCAAGATGTCTTCCTCTGAGGCTGAGAGAGTGGAACTTGCCCAAGGTCTCCCATTGGGGTTTCCATGGATAAGCAGGGATTCGAACCCAGGTCTCCCCGAGTTCTAGCCCAGCACTATATGCCACAGTGGCCCTCCCAGCATCCCGTCGGTCCCACCAGTTCAAGGGCCTGCTCTGCTCTGCTCTGCTCTAGACTTAAAGCTCTCATTTTTGAGGTTGCTGTGCACCTTTTTACCTTGGAAAATCAGTGTGCAAATAAGCACGGTGTCAGTTGCTTCATTTCAGTGGCAAGAAGAGTTCTGCCCATAAGTCATCCTCATGTGGTTGTTGAAAGGCATAGGAGTGTGGGGCTAGGTGAATAAATAAATAGAAATAAATAGGTAGAACAGTTGGCAACCCTAAAAATGAGGAGTAGCCGGATCCCCAAAGCCCTCTCTGGGGTGCTGTGGGACCGGCACGAGAGGAGACGGCCTTCGTGGGCAAAGGTCCCTTTGGCCTCCCCGGCCGATCGCCGTCTCCATCGCTGCCGCCGTCGGCTTCAGCTGCTTTGTCGCCATGGCGATACCCTTCTCTCTCTCTCTCCATCCTTTGGTTGCCTTGGCGATGACCTCCTCCTCTTCCTCCTCCCCGCCGCCATCCCACGGGAGTCGGATGGAAAAAGCAATCCGATTAAATTAGCTGGGCCAAGCAATTAAATTAGCTGGGTCAAGCAGCATCTTTTGAAGGAAAGGACCGAGCCACGGGCAGCGGGGTGGGAGGGAAGGCTTAAAACGGAGCAGAGGGGAGGCGGGGGGGCGGAGGACTGGGGGCACCCAGGGCCAAGGCTCTTAACGATGCCCCCCCCCGACTATCCCTGCCACCACCGCCCTGACCGGCCGTCTGCTGCAAGGTTTGCAAGAAGCAGCGCGTCAGAGTCACCTTCTCGTGGCCAAGCCCATGGCAACAGATCCAAGCCGGGCTATCCTTAGCCCCATTTTGGGGGGAAATGCCATCATCTGCCCCCAGTTTCGCATGCTGGAGAAAAGGGCCACTTTCCCCACCCAGACGGTGGTGTGTCTGTGCAGAGCAGTTTGCGTGCGTGCATGCTTCAGCGAGCAAGCTGCTCTTGAATGGGCTGGTCATGCAGGCAAATTTAGAAATCCGCACAATTCCTCTGTGTGCGTGTGTGTGTGTGTGTGTGTACATTTTGCTGGCAGCTTGGCTCGGGTAACTATCCTCCCTCTGTGGCTGCAGCAGATCAGCTGCGTATAGCAATGCTGCTCCCGTAGCTTTCCCCATCTGCACGCAAAGTCCCTTGCGTTTATTGAGTCGGTAGTGAGGGTGATCCTTTGCACCACCATGGGCTACTGGAAGCCCAGTCATCCTCTTTCCCCAGAGGGCCCCGATTCTCAGTTTGTGGGTCTTGACATTCCCATACAAAGCACAAGAAAAGACAAATTCTTGGACAGAATCTGAATCCTTGAGATTCCAAACCTCCCCTGGTAGACTGCAAAAATGAGATGAGATGAAGAAGAAGAGGAAAGGAGGAAAGGGCAGGAGGAGGAACCGGGAAGCCGCTCTAAGACTGATTTATTATCAGTATAAACCTGTTAAAAATGAGTCAAAGAGTCTTAAAAGTGCCTCTCGATTCCTCCTCCCTTCCCTGTCCTGAAACAGACTGACACATCTCTCTCTCTTTCTCGAAACAGTATGCCTATAATAGTAACGGTAGCGAGTCAGTAATAGTAATCAATGATTAATCATATAGACCCTTTTAAGTCCCAGCCATGATGCGCACCTTGAGCTGGGGGGGGCAGTGAGGGACAGACAGGCCCTCTGTTCAGAGCTAAATGAATTACTATGCAAAGCGGGTGGTAGAATTAATTCTGGAGTGTGCCACATCCTATTGCAGGAGGAGGAATTGGGCAGGGTTGTTTTCCAAAAGTTGGGGCGGGGGGATCGCCTTCTCTTGGCAACTTAATGCATCGTGGGGGTCAGGGTGCCCCTTCTTAATCTGTCAGTGGGTGCTTGAGGGGCTTTCTCTTGAGAGAAGAGTGTATTCAGCGGCATCTCACACACACACACACACACACACACACACACACACACACAAATATGCACAGAGGCTCCCTGTTTCCCTTTTCCCAGGTGAGCAGACGGACATCATGAGACCACCACACATCTCGCAGATAAACACCTCACTTCCATTCCGTTTTTTTAAATTTATTTATTTGTTAAATCATTTTTGTTTTCCCTTGTTTTGGTTGATTCACACGACGACACGATCCCAAAACGGGAAGGGGGAGATGGGACAGGACGGAACAACGCCTCCCCCGCCACGGGCCCCTTGTGTCCCTCATCCCCTCCCCAAATACAAATAAAACCAGGGGGTTGTGTGTGTGTTGGGGGGTGAACACGGAGGGGGGGACACACCACCTCGCCCGGCCAGGAAGAGCCCAGGAGCATCCGGACCCTCCCCAGGACCAGACGAGGAGGCCCCGTTCCGTCCTTCCTGGAGGAGGGAAGGGGGCCGTGGCCGGACCCCTCTGCCCCAGACGAGGTGGTGGGCCCAGAGGCACTGGGGGGGGGGCAGGAGAGGGAGGTGTTGAGCACCAGTGGGATCAAAGCCAGGAACATCCCCCCACCCTGTTTCCCCACAGTGGATTCCTTTGGAACAGGAAGGTAACGGCGACCTGTGCGCCCCCCATACGTACACACGCACGCACGCACGCACGCACGCACACACGGAGGCTTGGAAATAAGCGGCTATCTTGGCCCTATGAACTCTGTACATGCACGGGAGACGGAATCCTGGGGTTCATCAACACATCTAGCGGGAATCTGAAGCCACGAGGGTCGGTTGGGAGCAGAAGGAACAGGGAGAAAATGAGCAATTCTGATGCCTTAAAAAAAGTTGTTGCTTCTTCCCCCCTCCCCCCTCCCCCCCGCAGGTCCAGAGAGGCTACGAGCGGCGGGGGAGCCAGGGGAGATGGGGCAGGGCTGTGGGGCTGGCCCACGGCCGACTTCCGGCCTCCTCCTGCTGAGCGTGTGCGCGCGCACACACAAACACACGCGCACACACGCACAAATTCACACTCGCTCTTTCTCCGTGGAACATATGGAGAAAATGGGGGGACGACTGGGGGAGAGCCAAAGGGGTGCCCCTCGCCCCAAACCAAGTGCCAGAAGGCTCACTACCGCTACCCAGAAAACGGGGGGCCCACCCCTCCCTCCCCCCCAAACCCCGCCCTGTTTGGCTCACGTAATCCGAGGCGTGTTGTTCTGGGGTACGGCTGGTCCCCGGGTTCAAATCCAGCTCGGAAGGGAATCTGAAGCTGGCAGGGGAGGGGGGAGAGGAGAGGGCGCATTTGGCAGAGGGAAATATTCTGCCCCCTCTGTCCCTACGCTTCTCCCCTATTTTTCTCTTGCACCCGTGCCCACTCCCCCCAAGCTGCACCTAAAAACAAAAGGAAGAATATGGCAGAGGGTCTGGGGGGCATAATGAGGGGACGCCCTCCCCTCGCCCCCGGCGTGCAGGATGAGACAGGACAGCCTGCCCCATCTCAGCCACCACCCTGGGGGGCAGGGGGAGACAGCGGGTGGGAGGGAGGGAGGGAGGGAGGGGGACTCGGGGGGGGTCTCGGTTCTGTTGTTTCTATCGTTGCGCGTTCGATCCTGGCAAGACGGCGGCCTCTTTCTCTCTCGTGATCGGAAGGAGGGGGGACATAGGCAGGCTTTTGGGAAGGGGGGAGAGAACCCCCTCCCGGCAGGGGAGACGGCCAGCACGGAGAGGAGGGGGAAGAGGCTCAGTAGTAGGTTTCCTTCTCCACCCATCCTGCGGGAAAGAGAAAGCAATGGAGGGGGGTCAGGATCAGGCCAAGGAACGCTCCCCCCACTGTAACACTTCCCAATGCTAAAACCTTCTGGTAATCCCAAATGAAGCAAGCCCACTAACTTCACTGTATTTCCTGTAAGTGCTGACTGGTTCGAGCCCTGGCTGATACCACCAAAGGCCCTTTCACCCTACACAGTTATAGAGCTGTGATTCCACTTTAACTCTCTCGATTCTGTCCTGCGTAATCCTGGGATTTGTAGTCTAGGAAAGGGAATTTAGAATTCTCGGCCAGAGAGCTCCGCTAGTGTCTCACCAAACTACAAATCCCGGGACTTCATAGGATGGAGCCACGGCAGATGAGGTGGGCCGGCACACCGACCAAGGAAACGCAGAGGCAGACAACAGGAGCGCTCGGGGTGCGATGGATGCCTCACTCCCTGCAAAGTGGGGAAGCCGTTTCCCCTTGAATTGCACAAGGGCTCGAGAACAGACCGAGGAGCAGTTTGCCTTGCAAGCTCCATAAGGCAAAGTGCGTTGTTTTGTTTTTTTTAACGTTTCCTGCCGAAGTGCCATTTAGAGACAAAAAAAGCAACCGCCGTGAAAACCAGGGAGCCCAGCTCTTTACCCTGCAGCCTCTGTGGGGCTGCCTTTGGAGAGTGTTTGGAAACCGACTGCTCAGGGGTGGGGGCTCAGAGGGGGCACACCACTCCCCCACTGCAACAGCCCCACTGGCCCCCCGTCTCTTTCCTGGCACAATTCAAAGTGCCGCTTTTGATCTAGAGATCTCCACGAGGCTTGGGTCCAGGTTACTTGGAGGACGGCGTCTCCCTATATGAGCCCATTAGAGCCCTAAGCCCATCCCGAGAGACCCTCCTCTCTGTCCCACCGCTTTCTCAGGCTCCTTCGCTGGGAACACGGGAGGGGGCCTTCTCAGAGAATCTGGCACGCCCTCCCTTCAGGGAGGCTGGCTTGGCACCCTCCTCGCTGCCCTTCCGCAGTCACGTGAAGACTTCCCTGTCCCAGAAGGCATTTCAGAACCGGTTGTTTTATGTAATGGCCCCATGGATTTGAGGTTATGTTGCAGCCCTTCTCCCCCACCCCACCACTGCTCCCCCAGCCCTTCTCACCTCCTGGGTTACGGCGCAGGATCAGCTTACGGATTTCATCGTACACAAAAATGAGGAAACTGTAGGGGAAGGCGCAGAACCACCAGCTCGGCCTGGCAGGAGGAGAGAAGGCAAGGTGTTCAGCTCAATTGTTTAGGGCGGGTTCGCAGGAGAAGATGCAGAAGAGATTGGGCCCAGCTATCTCGGGATATTCGAAGACTGTCAGGAGGAGGAGGAGGCAGCTAGAGGGTAATTTCTGCTGCTCCAGAGGATAGGAGTCCAGGGACAGGAAAGGAGATTCTGACTCTGTGTTAGGAACGGAGTTTCCGGATCTCGGGGTCTGGCCGGATTCTCCAGTTTTTGTGGGTCATCCAAGCAGGAAAGGAGGGTGACAATTCTTCAATTTTGGGTAGGGGGCTCAGTTCCAGGGAAGAGGAAAGGGCTCTCTGCCATTTTCCAGCTCATCACATAGCACTGTGCTCCAAGCTGCAGGCCTTAATTGATTTATTGCTGCAACTGTGTCTGTGTATTTACTGGGCCATCTTCCTCCCTCCTTCCCAATGGCTGTGGGGCTGATGCTCACCCTCCATTCCCCTGTGTTTCAAGAGGGAGGCCTCTGCCCATACTCACTTCAGGGGGTACATTCTCAGTGCCACATCCATGCCAGGGCAGTAGGATAGGAAGGCAGCCAAGGCGGTTTCTTCAAAAAGACCAAAGATAAGGATCTTGTTTCTGGAAAGAGAGAAAGAAGGAAGGATAGAGGAACAGAAACCAAGTGTGAGTCCTGCTAGTTCAAAGCAAACCTCCAACCTCCATGTCACAGGGACGTCCACTCTTTTGGAAATCATTCCAAACCCTCCATGTCCCCAAATATCTGCTACAACCAACCAACAACCAGCCTTCAGCTGCAGCTCACTCAGTGTCTATCAAGCGTCTGTCCTCAAGGGATTTGCAACAAACCACCTGCTTTACAAAATCTAAAGCAGTGCTAATCAGTCCAGCAAGAGCAAGGCAGTTACAGTGGCAACCAAAGCTTGGAACAAAATCACTGGGGGGGGAGGGCAATGGCTCCCAGAGCACCCCCAACCCAGGCTGGGAGCTGCTTGAAAGATGGCCTTTTCTGGGATTTGCTTTCACATGAAGCATTTCCTGCAGACTAGAATGGAAACTGCAGCTTGCAAGTGACCCAAGAAGGAGGGCCTTCACACACTACGTGTTTAAAAGAGGATACCTAAGAATGCAATGTGTGAATGAGACACACATCCCTGCACAGGGATTTTCCTGGCTGGGGATTATAACCGGTCCTAAATAAGCCTGGTCCTAAAAATTGGTCCTAAATCTCCATCTTCATGGCTCTGGCCTCATCCCTTCCCCTTGTCCACCTCCCCTCCACAAAGGTGGCCTGAAACAGCCCCACTTCTCTCCAAAGGCCATCCGTTCTCTGGTGCCCCGAGTAAGAAGCGCCCCTTCCACGAGGGCAGGGAAGAGCGACGCCATCTCACCTCATGCCCTGCTGGAAGACCGAATTCCTTCTGGTTTTGCAGATGATCAAATCAGCCCATTGCACCACCACGATGCTGACAAAGAAGGCCGTGTGGCAGGTGAACTCCACCACCTTCCGCTGCTCGTAGGTCTGGGAAAGCAAAAGCCCGGCAGGAAACGCGTTGAATGCCTCCATCCAGAAATACGGCCAGTCTTAGCACCGATGAAACCAAGGCAGCCTCCGGCCTACTTACCCACTGCTGCCCATAGGAATCCTCCAAATCGTTGACAGTCCGGTCATCCCAATTCAGACGGATGCCCACCAGCACGGACGGGAGGAAGCCGTTCTCAGCCAAGATCACAAAGTAGGAGAAGAAACCGCCCAGCGCCTGGATCATTCCTGCCAAAGGAGCTGAGGGTCAGGAAGCCCACTTCTGCGTGTGTTCCAACCGCACCCTCCCTCCCAGCTGCCCCCCTGTCTCTCACATCAGCCATTTGAAAACAAAAACATGCAGGCTCCTCTGTTAGTCTCACTCTGAGCTCAAATGCTTGCATTGCAGATGCGGCCACCGAAAATAATTATGAGTTCCGCCCACAGCCATACCACCCTGAACGTGTCCGATCTCGTCCGATCTCAAAAATAACTATGAGTTCCTACGCCCACGTGAATCTGGGCCATCTCTGGAACACGTGAACCCCAACTCTTGTACAGTAGCAGTTGCTGTTGTTGTATTTATTTATACCCCACTTTCTCCCAAAATTGGAACTCAAAACAGCTCACAGCTGTAAAAAACAGTGCAATTAAAAACATGCAAAAAGTAAATAATAAAATAGAATTAAACTATTTACAGTATTAAAATAACACTTCCCTAAAAATAAAAATGCAATTTAAAAAGATAAAAAGCTCTTAAAAACAACAATCACAACAATACAACACCCTTTAGCCCATTGTTTAAAAACTTTCTGTTTTAAGAGTCTGAACGAAAAGGTTTTAACCCGCTGCTGGAAGGACGAGCGGGGTGTGGGGGGGTTCTAGCCTGGGGCAGCCACTGATGGGCAGCCCTTGGCTCCCATGTCACCTGGGCAGTGAACCCACTCCCGGCTTTAAAGGGGCTCTGCAAGGTCCTGAACCCTCTCTTGGCCCAAAACAGATTCAGCACCTCAGACAGCTCCTTTAAAGCCTGGATTAAAACTGTCCCGCTGCCGCTGAGAGGGGAGGAGAGAGAGAATCCTGCCCGACAGGTGACTCTGCCGCCTCCCAGGCGACCAGGTGGGGGGCCATTTGCAAACCTATCTGTTGGAACAAATATTTGTTCATTCATTCTTTATTCATCTGTTCCTGGCTAAAACTGTAATAACAACAGCACAGGAACAGGGAGGTCTCTTCCTAAATTCTGTGAATGCTGGGAACTCGGATACAGAATAAATTACAGACAATAACCAGCGATGCGCATATGTCTTACTGAAATATCAGCCTGGCTTTAGGAAATCTCAGTGTCCAGTGCAGAATCTGATGACATTTTTGGCTGGCTCTACACTGGCTTTCTGAACCCCGCTCTTTCAGGGCTAAATCCCATTTTGGAGACCCCACGAGCAGGCCAACAGAAAGGCGCGAGATTGCGAGCCCACTGTTGGGCCAGGTTTCCACCGGGCCTGCCCCTCACTTTCCCCCAACAGAGCATCCTCAGTGGCTGCCTCGCGCACCGCCCCCCCAAGCCCCCCCCAAGCTCACCAATCTGCCCGTAGGCCATGCTGATCAGCCGTTCGTTCACCAGCTTGTCGGTCTTGGGGTTTCGGGGCTGGCGCTTCATGATGTCGCTCTCGGCCGCTTCGTAAGCCAAGGAGATGGCCGGCACCTGCAGGCAAAGCCAAGGTTGGGCTTAGTAGGGTCACCTGGGAGTTTCAGAGTCTGGGTGGGGATTCGAACCCTTGTTCCACAGACTCCTAGTCCAGCCCTCAAACCGCTACAGCACAACCGTGCTATTTTGCTGAGCTGTTGCTTGTTTCCACCTTCAGGTACGCTCTGGCAACCAAATCCTATTGTTAAGGAGTGGGAATCAAGAGGCCATTCTCCAGATGTCATTGCACCGCACGTCCCATCAGCCAGGACAGCTAATGATGAAGAATGATGGAAGCTGGAGTCCAATAACCTCTGAGCCTGAATCCTATTGGTTTGTTCCAACTAGAGTAGACCCGATGAATCCAGTGTTGAATGGTGAGTCATACACTTGCACAAATCCCATTGGCTGAGTGGGTCTACCCTGATGGGACTACAAGCAGGACCCAGACCACAGAGTCAACCCATTGAGCCAACGGAGTTTACACAAGTTTTGAATCCCTATTCAATGGATTCAATGGATTCAATAAAACAGAGGCCACGGATGGTGGTGTGCGGGGCGGGGTCCCTCTCGTGAGACAGCTCAAAACAAGGGGGGGCAGTGCATGACCCGGCGGAATGTTTGGGCCCCAGGTCCCGAGGGGGAAGCGCAGGGGCTGGGTGGGACTCACCATGTCGGTGCCCAAGTCAATGCAGAGGATGGTGATGGTGCCCAGGGGCAGCGGGATGTTGGCCATGATGAAGAGCAGGAAGGGGGTGATCTCCGGGATGTTGCTGGTCAGGGTGTAGGCGATGGACTTCTTCAGGTTGTCGAAGATCAGGCGGCCTGGCGGGAGGGAGACACACGGGCATGAGTGGGAGGGAGATGGGGGGCATGGCCGAGGGATGGCGGGAGCAGGAGGTCCAAAGGTCAGAGCCAGACAGACCGGGGTGCTCACTTTCACGGTCCAGGATGTCTCCCTCCTTTATGAAGGCAAAGCAGCACTGGGAAAGCTGCTTTGCAGGACTGCAGTCACCAGAGTCTGCCAACTAGCTTGGCCAGTGGTGGTCCTGCTGGCAGAGGATTTGGGCTGCGGGCAGTCCAAAAGGTTAACTTGCCCAAAGATTGCCTTTCCCTGGGAACTACAGTTGCCAGAATCCCCCAGCCAGCATGACTTGCAAAAGGATTCTGAAAGTTCTGTCCCAAAAAATTAATCTTCCCAAGCTCTCCCCTTTGCTTTGCACTGCAGTACCCAGAATCCCCCAATGGTCATGCTAGAAGGATGATTTGAGGTGCTGTGATCCTAAAATGGAACTTTCCTGAGTTCTCCGTTTTCCTTGGGGACTACAACATCTGGACTCTCCCAGCTAGTAAGAGCAGCCAGTGGTCATGCCGGCAAAACATACTGAGTGTTACCGTCCAAAAGAGCAGCTTTCTCGAGCTCTCCCTTTTCCTTCAGGGCTGTAAGAACTTGGCCCCAGCCATGTTCTGGTCTGACCCACAAGTGGGGCCCCGGCCTGGATCCAGCCCCCTGTCCCCACCTCCCTGCTTACCCTCTTCCACTCCGGTAACAATGGAGGCAAAGTTGTCATCCAGCAGGATCATGTCCGCCGCCTGCTTGGAGACGTCTGAGCCGGCGATGCCCATGGCCACCCCGATGTCCGCTTTCTTCAGGGCAGGCGAGTCGTTCACGCCATCCCCGGTCACGGCCACAATGGCCCCCTGGTGAGGGGCAGGAACAAGGCAGTCAGAGGGAGGGAAAAGAGGCCTCCGCAGCTTTGGCTGATGGGGGGCCCAAGCCCAGGGGGAGTGGGGTGAGGGGCACTGCCTCAAGAAATGTCTGAGGCCGGCAGAAGAGCAGGCAGCCTGGAGCCTGCCAGACGTATTGCACAGATTGTTTCCGTGAGCCCCCATCAGCATGGCCTGTGACCGTGGATTATGGGAGCTGCAGCCCCAAACATCCAAAGGGCATTTGGCACCTCAGAGCAAAGGAAGGGGCATCCTACTGGGTCAGACCCCTGGCAGGGCACAGAGCTAGGCGTTGTCAGCTCTGGCAGGCAGCAGGCGGGGCTCTCAAGGGCTTTGCCAGGGCGCTTTCGTAGCCCTGCCCAGAGACCCCCTTTGTTCTCTAGTGGTCTCCTGCCCAAGCACAAACCCAGTCAGACCTGTTTCGTTTCCACAGTCAGACCAGACGGGGGATGTTCAGAGCGGCCTGTTTGGCCACTTCTCACATATCTCTCAGGCCTCCTTTAGTGTGCCCCCATTTAATTTAGTGGGAGAGGGGAGGACAGGAGGGGGCAGAATCCCGTCCTTTCTGGGGGTTCAGGCTAAAGCAAACCGCTCCGGCCTCTTCCAGCTTGTGGGTTTGTCCTCATGATTAACTTTTGCCATCTTGGCCATACTCCAATGCTGCTTGCTACCCGTGTCCCGGTTGTCATCTGGGAAATGCGGGAGGCTGGGGGCTGCAAAGACCGGGTGCTCAATATGGGGCAAGTCTGGGGGTCTTTTTGGGGTCCTACCTGTCTCTGGCACCCTTCCACAATGATGAGCTTCTGCTGGGGAGAGGTCCGGGCGAAGACGATCTCCGTGTGGTTCTGCAGGATCTCATCAATCTGCTCCGAGGTCATGTCCTTCAAGTCCGTGCCGTGGATCACACAGGCCTTGGCGTCCCTGGGCAGGTGAATGATGGGAGTTGTGGTAGCAGAAGGCATACGTCGCCCTCCACACCACAGACAAGAGGAGGCCCACCTCTACCACGGGGCCACCCGAATCAGAGCACAGGGATCCCAAAGTGGAATCATCTCCTCTGCAAAAGCACACGGTGGGGGCACGGTGGCAGGGGAGGATGGGAGCGGTAGTACAAAACATCTCCTCGGGCTAAAACATCACCACTGCCCCAAACCTCTTCCTTCCTTCCTTTTCCCCCAGCCGCATCCACCCACACCGCAGCCAGCCAGCCCTCCTCCTCGCCTCACCTGGGGTTGACCTGGCTGACAGGGATGTTCAGCCGCGCCGCAATGTCTTCCACGGTCTCGTTGCCCTCGGAGATAATCCCCACGCCTTTGGCGATGGCCTTGGCCGTGATGGGGTGGTCGCCAGTCACCATGATCACCTGGTCAGGGTGGCAAGAAGGGAGAGGGTGACCAAAAGAACCCCATCAAAGTCCAAGAAGACTGTCTGGTAAACTGCAACATCCTGTCAGGCCCAGACTGGACCAACCGTCCATCCTAAGAGCTACAGAGCGGCAGTTCTCCTTCAGTCCTTGAGAGTTTTGTAAAGTTTTTGGGAGAGGCGTGTGGGTTTTTTGGACTACAGTTCCCAGGATTCCCCAGCTGGCATACTGGACATGCTAGATGGCTGGGAGATTCTGAGCACTGTTGTCCAAAAAAGTTACTTTTGCAAACTCTGGTTTAGAGGAAGGCACAGGGGACTCCACATCAGGGACTGGCAGAAGGTATTTCTCAGGGCCGGCAATTGTTCAGCCTTCCCAAATGTTGTTGTACTGCAACTCCCAGGAGCGAGGAATGCTGTGAGCTGTGGTTCCACATTATCTGGAAGGCTGCACAAATCCCACCCCTGAAGCAACAGAACAGAAAATTAATCTCCAATTCAACAACAGTACAAGAAAACGACTTTTTCCACCTAAGTTTGAAATGTCCGAGTTAACTACGAACGGACGTTTCTGCAACCAGACGGCAATTTCGTTTCAGGTCTGGTACTAGAAATAAACTCCTAGGCTCATCGTATGCTCAAAGACACCTCATTTTTCATCAATATCTTTCACAGCTGGATCTGGCTGGTACATTTTCAGAGTCTAGTAACATAGAAAATAATTTTTAAGAAGTCTAAAGGCTTCTGACCCTTGACTCTCCCAGTTATCTAGGGATGCTCCAGTGGTCACCACAGTGATAAGAACCCCTTCCCAACATGTCTCTTGGGTCCGATACAGACTCTGAGAGTCACAGCTCCCCAGGCTGCCATTGGCCGAGATGCTCTTACATCACGGAGGGCTCTGCAGCCCTGCAGCCAATCAGCCAACTGCCAAGGAACAAAAGGAGAATTTGCTGATTCTGGACTCTGCAGTCTGCGGGGAAAATTATTAATGAAAGAGCAGTGGGTTATATTTATACCAAGGGGAGTTGGAAGGGCCTGGCGGTTGCAGATCAGCTGACAATTCCAGAACCTTCCACCAGAAAGAGACACAAAACAGGTGCCGTGTCTTCTCTGAGGCTGGAACTCCTCTCCCGGGAGACAAATATGCCCAAGGAGCGAGCAAGAGAGCTCAAAACAGCTGTGCCATCCCAGAATAGACGACCTCTCCACATCGGGCGATGGAAATCTCCACGTCCTCATGACCAAGAACAAACAATTCCTCCAATTTTCCCCCGCTGGACAAGGACACCGAGAATTTGGTGCAACTGGTGACTTCTATTAGTCCTTCAGGAAATTGTTAGGGGAATTATTTTGCTAAGAAATGTAAGTGGGTTTTCTGAGCAGAAAACATGTTTCTTATTCAGGGAAGAGTGTCCAAGCACATATTACACTATTTCCAGTGCAGGAAACAAGGTTTTTGAGTTTTCTGTTTTCTGTGCAGTTGTTTTCTGTGTGGAAAGGACATTATTTCTGAGCAGAGAAATATGTCCTTCGGCTTCAAGAAAGTCACAGCTGCCTCTGTTCTTTCCAATGATTTTGGGAACATCAGGAAACCTCCTTCTTGACAAGAAAAAAAAAGTAACTTTTCCCAAGGCCTGACTCTACTGCGACCCGGTGTCCAGGCAAAGGATGCTGCTTTACCTTGATACCAGCACTCCGGCATTTTCCCACAGCGTCGGGGACAGCCGCTCGAGGAGGGTCGATCATGGACATGAGCCCCACAAAGCAGAGGTTGTCAGTGCAAAAGTTGACATCGTCACAGTCGAAGGCAAAACCTTTGGGGTACTGCTCCTCTGGCATGTAGTAGTGGCAGAAACCTACCGGGAGAGAAGGAAATATTGAAAACACCACCACCACCTTGGAACCTGTCCCTGTGGATCCTGCTTTCTTCATCTCAAGCTTTTTGCTTGTTTTTTTTTTTTTTTATGTCTGTAAAACTTAGAGGGTCACATGAAAAGGGCTGGGACCGTATGCAGCCCACAGACTGTGGGTTCCCCACCCCTGTGTTAAGGGCTTGGCTCCCCAGTTTGTCACGCACCTATTAACTGTTCAGCTCTGGAAACTGGGATCTAGCCTGATGCAGAGGCAAAGGCTTGCTATTTCTGCTTCTAGAACATTTCCTGATTTACTATTTGGCTTCTAGAAATGCTCACTGGCTCTCAGATTTTGCATGGAGATTGCCCACCTGGCATCTGGTGACTTCTGTGTCAATGGGGACCCTGAATGTCACACCTGATGTTAGTTTGAACTTTAAAGGAAATATCTAGGGTGCTGAATTTTATACCCAAAAGAGCACCTTCAGTTCCTCTACAGGATGCCAAAAGTGGCAACTTGGTCTGTGCAAACCTCTAATTCTTTGCTCCTTTCCCAGCTTTCTCTCGGTAACTGGGTCCCCCCTTTCCTTGCCTCCTCTTCCCCCTCTTCCCCTCCATCCGTACCCAGCACTCGCTCTCCAAGTCCTCCCAGCTCCAGGTAGGCATTCTGGAAAGCCTCTTTCATCTCCTCATCGAGCGGCTGCTCTTTGCCTTGGAGCAAGATGGTGGAGCACCGGTCCAGGATGCGCTCGGGGGCCCCCTTCATCACCAGCAGGTAGCGGTTATCGTTGGGGTCTTCCGTCTCGTGAATCGAGAGCTGTGGTGCAGAGGGACAGAGACTCAGGGATTCTGCCAGGACCACGAACTCAGGGTGTGTTTCTTAAAAACCTTTCCCAAAGGGCAAAGGGAGTGGGTCCCCCGGCCTGCCACGCTCTCTGTAACTGCAGGCTGAGCTTTGCACTGAAAAATTTAAAAACCTTTTAGATCAGCCAGCCTGAACTAGGACACCATCACTCACTTTTGATGATATAAATTTGGTTCCAACATATTTATGTCTCTGGATCTTTCATGTACACACCCTTTTAAAAACTGCATTTCAGGCAGTCTGTTTGATCTCTGATTTTCATTGTTTGGTTATATTTGGTTCTTTTGATCCAAATATACGTCTCAACTGAACTGGATGAAGCAGCTGCAAAAGAACTCCAACCATGACTACGGTTACGCCAGAAAGCAGCTGTTGGCACCGGGCTGTGAAGGCAGAGCCAGCCCAAACACGGGGGAGAGGGAAAAGCTGCCTGAGGCCCCATTCTTGGGGCGGGGCAGCAAGTGGCAGGAACTTGCAAAAGAATGGAGACGTGTGTGCACCTCACAACCTGCCCTGAGTCTTCTGAAGCAGTTTGTTACCTTCAAGCAAAGAGGAAGCAGGCTGGGGTGAAGTTCCTCCTTTGGACTACAACTCCCAGAATCCCCAGGCAGCATGGCCACATGCTGCTTGGAGAATTTTGTGAATTATTGTCCAAAATGGTTTCCCTCCACCACAGGGGAAAAAAAAAACCTTCGCTTTAGTGATGTATTCCTCCAGTGGCAAAGGGGTGGACTAGAAGTCCCTGGGGTCCCCTCTTCCCTTGTGCTACAACTCCCAAAATCTTCAGGCTGAAGGATTATGGAAGCTGCGGTCCAAATATGTTGTCCCATCTTCCAAGCCCTGCACCAAAATCAGATTCAGGCGCTAGTCAGCTGCTCAGCTTCTGAAAATAGAATGGCGGCCTGCCATTTTGTCCTTTGCCTCGGGCAGCAAAACCTCTTGCGCCAGGCCTGGCAAGACGCCAGCGCCAACATAAAGCTGGGTGGAAAACACCCACGCAAACGAACCCCACACAGCCAAGACTGGCATGAAAGCATACGAGCCCCTCCTCACCCTCCCACATGAGGCTCCGGAGGGAATTGTTCCCAGAAGTCAATCATTCCAGGCCGCTGACCGCAGGGAATCCTGTCTAATCCCCACCAGCTGTCAACAGAGGAATCGGGATTAAGGCTGATGGGCCTGAGAATGCTGGGCCACATTGGGATCACTGACTCACTCCTCCCCATGGGAACAGGGGACAGGGAGGGGAGTTTAGCAGGCAGGGCCAAGCCGGGATCCCCCCGCACGAGGACCAGATTTCCAGGCACACTCTTGAAAATCTTGGCCGTGACCAGGAATTGTTCTGTTCAAGTCGACCCTGGCTTATGGCGCTCCTCTCCTGTGTTTTTCTTGGAAAGATTTCTTCCCCGAGGAGGTTTGCCCTTGCCTTGCATAACGTGCCTAAGATCACCCAGTGGGTTTCCAAGGGTGAGCGAGGATTCGAACCCTGGAATCTTCGGAGGTCCCGGGAGATGACGGCCGTGCTGCGTCCCCAGAAATAGGAAGGGGGCTGGATGCTTCTCTGCTAGCACCCTGCTCTCCATGACCGTATTGTGGGGAGGAGCTTCAGCAGGTACCTGGTGGGTATGGGGGCAAGTTTGGGCATCGTGTGAGCTCAACAGAGAATCCCACCCTCTGCCACAACCAAAAAATGACTTAGGCAAGTGGAAATTGGGCTTCCACCTGCCCAAGTCACGTACAGGATGCCAGCTGCTTGACTCTGCTACAGTTGGGAGCAACCAACAGGATTCCAGTCTCTGGGTATTCCAACCCCTTTTGTTGCAGTGTGGTGGTGGCAATGAAGGAGATGATGGTGATTGACACTATTTATCGGTAACTGCGAAAAGCTTGTTAGCATGTAAATGTGAAAAGCTTCTCAGCAAGATTCCAGAGAATATGAGAAAACTCTGAAAAGGATCTTCAGGGGAGTTTGTGACTGGTGTTGATACTACGTTATGTGGTGTCACAAGAAATTATAATGATGGTTCAGAGAATGTGAGCAACCCTAAATAGGATCTTCGGAGAGGGGGGCTGGCAATGGGGCTATTGAGCAGTACTGATTTCTTTTCTGGTGTCAGAAAGCAACTCCTGCCTTATATCAGCCTGACTCCATTTTGAGGGGAGGTTCAGGCCCAGCCTGAAAATGGCGGACGGAATGCCACGACGACGCGGTACCTGGTATTTGTTGGTGGAGTTGAAGGGGATCTCAGCCACTTTCTTGTTCTTCTCCCTCATCAGCTTGACCGATCCAGACGAGAGCTCGATGCACTTCAACAGGGCCGACTCTGAGGCGTCTCCGGCCACATCGCGCTGTGGGTTGCGGGGGAGGCATTTAAAGGTGGCGTGAGTCACCCAGATCTTTCAGCAACCCTCTCTTTGTCTGCCACATCCACCCTTGGCTTGGCCATGCGTCCCGCCAGTCTTTCACAACCGCCGTCACTCAGCACCACGTCCTTCCCCTTCATATTCCCACACGCCCCACGGAGTCATAACCACGACAAGTGTTTTCACCCAGAGTGAAAAAGGGCAGACGTGGACACACAATCCTTTTCGCCCTCCACGGACATCTCTGTCCACATTGCTATTTTATTCAGCATCGCCCTCGATGCCACCCAGCTTCCACCTTCTCCCCAGAGACTCGGCCTGCGTCCCTCACTCTCTCCGGCATGGAATGGGCTCCCACTCTCTCACCTTGAGGATGGGAATGTTCTCCTGGCCTCCCTTGAAGACGGCACGGTTGCACAGCCCTGCAATGTGGGACAGAGCCACCCAGGTGGGAGAGCTCTTGTCAAAGGCCGTGCCTGGTGAAGAAAAGGAAAGAAGAGAGGAGAAAGAAAGGGGTCAAAGCAGGAAAAATGAGACCACGGGCACGACCCATGTGGCTTCAGGCAGGCTTTTAGAGGGGGTCAGTACAGCGCTTGAAGACTTTGCTCAGTTGCAAAGTCCAGAGATGTGGAACTGTCTACCATTTTCCAGCACATATACTCCAAGGTGAGATAGGTTAAAAAAAATTCTATGGGCTGAGAAAATACTCTCTTTTGCTCCTATTGTGTTAAATGTATTTTAAAGACACACACACACACACACACACACACACACAGAGCACACTCACCAGACTGGTCCTCAGTAGTGTCAGCCTCATGGATCTGGTTGTCGAACCACATGTGGGCGACAGTCATCCGGTTCTGGGTCAGGGTCCCTGTCTTGTCTGAGCAGATGGTTGAGGTGGAACCCAAGGTCTCCACAGCCTCCAGGTTCTTCACCAGGCAGTTCTTGCGCGCCATGCGCTTGGCCGTTAATGTCAGACACACCTAAAGGGAGGAGGAGACGTGCTGCAGGGAAAAGCGTGGGACGTGGAGAAGAACCCCAGCAAGGGGGCAACTAGTCTCACAAAGGCCTGCTGGCAAATTCCTTCACATCTCAGTATTTGCCCCCAATGGCAGATCCAGCATACATCAGGGACATGCCATGAAGTTCTAGATTCCTTCCTTCCCCTTGTTTTCTTAAGAAACTCCCAAGAGGAAATGTACAGGAAGGACAGCTCCCAGGGACAGTCACACTCCCACCTCCTAGCCCACCAGCACCATCCGGCCACGGCACTTACAGTGACAGTAGCCAGGAGCCCCTCGGGGACGTTGGCCACAATGATGCCGATGAGGAAGATGACTGCCTCCAGCCATGTGTAGCCCAGAATCAGGGAGAGGATGAAAAAGGAGACCCCCAGGAAGACTGCCACGCCAGTGATCAGCTGGATGAAGTGTTCAATCTCCACGGCAATGGGGGTCTTGCCGACCTCCAGGCCTGAGGCCAGTGTGGCGATTCGGCCCATCACGGTGCGGTCCCCTGTGGCAATGACAATTCCCCGTGCTGTGCCTGGTGGAACAAGAGAGGGATGATGATTCCGTGGGCATGCCCCACAACCCATCTGATATGGGATTTGTGCTGGTTTAGTTGCCATGACAGCCAATTGCAGACAAAACTGATAGCTTTGATAGTAGTGGAATTATCTGCTCAAGATGTCAATGGACTGCCAGGAATTCCCTATAGCAGTCACGCTCTTTAAAATTTTGGACTTCAGCTCCCAGAGTCCCTGACTATTGGCCAAGCTGAGGGGTGCTTTTGGAGGTTGAAGTCCAAATTTTCTAGAGGGCCAAAATTTGAAATCCCTCCCTGTCTAGCATCTTATGCACTTCGAGCCATTTGGGGACACCTGAAGAGGGACTCCGGAACACAGTAGTATGTTTTCGAAGCTTTCTTCAGGTTCTAGCAGCCAGTAGTTCCATGCCATTAGAGAGTGGCGGTCTCTCCCTTTTTGGTCAAATCCAGTGTTAAAGCCCTCCTGAAAGATGGCCATCTCTCAGTTCAGTGGAGTTATCTTGGCTTCTAGGGAGAGTCCAGGTTTGATTTGCATGGAGCAAACCACTCCAACAAGGCCTGCTGAATGAATTGTTGACTAATGAGTCAACGCATAGATAAGTCCAAGGGATTCGATAAGTCTACTCTGGTAAAGAATAACAAGAGGACTCAGACCACAGTGTGATCATACCTTCTACGCAGTTGGTGGAGAAGAAAGTGATGTTCCTTGTCTCCAGAGGGTTGTCGTGGGTGCAGTCTGGGGATCTGGTCTGTGGCTCAGACTCGCCGGTCAAGGAAGAATTGTCCACCTGGACAGCAGAAAATGCCATGTGCTTAGCAAAATCAGGGTAACAAACAGGGTGAAATCACTGCACATCTGTTATCTTGGTTTTCATTTGGATGGGATCGTTGGCCCTTGAGATCTTCAGATTCTCAAACTTGGCATGTAAACATCAACAACTGCAAAGATCTCAATGTGTGCCTTTCAGAATGAATCTGAATGTTCACTTCTCAATGACAAAGACTTTACGGATGATAAAATTCCAACAAATCCAGATAGCCTGCCCACAGTTTTGAATTACAACACCCAGAGGCCATACTGGCTGCAGATTCTGGGTGGTGTAGTCCAAAACTGTTAATGATTTCAACCACTGTATTTAACTGTCCAGTTGATATCATGCCCTTGTCTCTTTCTAATTTGGTTGAAAGTACAGCAAACACCACGACTGGTGGAGGTGTGAGGCTTTCAGTGCTCCAAAGCAGTGAGCTGGGGGACAAAAGGACACCATGTCGAAGGTCTTGAGGTGCTGTGGGCTTCTCACCTTGCATCCATGGGCTGAGATGATCCTTAGATCGGCTGGGACTCTGTCTCCTCCTTTCACCTCCACCAGATCACCCACCACCACGTCTTCAGCATTGAGCTGCATCTTCTCGCCTTCCCGGATCACCAGCGCTTGCTGTGGGGTGAGAGAGAGGAAGGCTCAGTGGGGAGAGGCAGACACGCTGGGTTCTCAGTGAGTAGCATTCATCCTCTAAGATGCGCCACCTGAGACACAGCCTCCAGAGGGGAACCAGGTCTTTGTGATTCATGTTCCTCTCCAACACATACAATGGCACCTGCAACTCTCCAAGTGTGTTGCAGCCCTGGAATCCTTTTAGTGACACACACATGTGTAACTCAAATTTTTGCCCAAGTTTGCTTTGCTTCGGAAGGGACTGTGCAACTGTGCAAAGGGAGGAGGAAGAAAAAAGGAAATTGGAGCACCAGAAGCCATGAATGTTTCTGGTCAGAATTGAAGGAGCTGCTGGTGACATTCAAAGCCCTACATGCCTTGGGACCTTACTACTTTGAACAGCTGTCAAGCCCTGGAGAGATGCTGGTACGGCCCTTAAATGGCCATGGAAGAGGAGCGGGGAATTTGACCTAGTATTGAGGACTGCCTCCCATCCCCACTGCAGTTCTCTAAAGAGAGAGGAAGATGGACAAACATGTTCCCTCTCTGTCTAGCAACTCCCTAAAGCTTGCTTGTCTCCCACCTTTCTCTCTTTATAACCATTTCAGGGTCAGAAGAGTCCACTCACAGCCATTTCTGCTTCTTGAAGGATTCAAACAAATGGCCCCAGAGCCTATAATTGCCTACACTGGTCCAGTTGAAAAAATACTATTCATTACAGTCCATGTTTTAAGAGCTGCTGTATAAGTGCAGGGAGTACATTGAAACTTGGCTATTAAGATACCGTGCCCAGGACCTATTTCTTTGCAAAAGATCTGGATATCCTCAGGCAGAATGAAGCATGAGAGGAAAGTTCCAGGTCCCCCCTTCCCTAGCTGCCGCCACTTCTCAGACCCAGTCTGAGCAACATGTTGGGCTTGCAACCTTGGTCAAACACCCCTCCTGCTTTGATCCTACCTGGGGCACCATATTCTTGAAGGACTCCATGATCTTAGAGCTTTTGGCTTCTTGGTAGTAGGAGAAACAGCCAGTGATGATGACGACAGCAGCCAAGACGATACCCAGATACAGCTGCACAAAGGCGCCAGCAGAAAAAAGGAAGGTGGAACATCAGACAGCACGTACGTGTCCAGTCTCTGAATTCAAGGTGCTGGAGGTGACATTCAAAGCCCCGAGTGGCTTGTAGCCATGATACGTAAGGGGGGTCCTCGCCCTACGTACATCTGCCCAGGACTGGAGCCTGCTGTGGGAGGACGTGGGAGCAGGGCCTCTCAGCTGCGGCACCCTGGTTATGGAATACCCTCCCCTTCGGGGCCCAGCTGGTACCAACACCTGGGGTCATTCCAAAGTAAATAAAACCATGCCTTTGGAGCCTCACTGGTTTCATCCAAATAGAAATTTCTGCATGGCTTCACATTGTCTGGTCTCTTTCACACGACACAGTTATAGCACTTTGATCCCACTTTAGCTGTCATTGCTCCATCCTATGGAATTCTGGGATGTGTACTTTCATGGGGGTATTTAGAAATCCCTACCAGAAAGCTCTAGTACCTCACCAACTACAAATTCCAGGATTTTGTAGACCGCAGCCATGGCAGTGAAAGTGTAATTGTAGGGAGTGAAAGAGGCTTTTAACAGTTTTCACTGGATTTAAACTATCCTGTTCTGTCTCGAAAAATTGTTTAGCATTCTCTTGGCATATAAATATACTTTCTTTGTTACTTTACATCGTTTCAAATTTATTTTATTGTATGCTGCCCTGAGGTCACATGGTGTAGTGAGGTGGGGGGGGGAGATTGAGAGGGGGGGGCAGACAGACGGACGGACAGGCAGCAAGATAGATAGATAAGAAGGAAGGACGATAAAGACAGATAGATGAGGAGAGGGAGAGGTGGAGAGAGAGATAGGAAGGTTGGATGCACAGAGAGAGAGAGAGAGAGAGACAGACAGACAGACAGACAGATGGGGAGGGATCCCCCTTGCTTTGCCTCTCCTGCCCAGCTCGCCCTCCCCCAGCCACTGTCCAAACGGCCCCATTGCTCCAGCCGTGTTGGCCATCTGCCCATCCTTCCTCCCACACTCACGTTGTCACCCGAGGGGTCGTCCTCGGTCCCCGCTTGGATGCCGTAGGCCAGGAAGCAAAGGATGGCACCGATCCACAGCAGGATGGAGAAGCCCCCGAAGAGCTGGCGACAAAACTTCACCCATTCGGGAGTCGTGGGCGGTGGGGTGAGGGCGTTGGGGCCGTCTCGGGCGAGGATCTCTTGGGCTTTGCTGTGGGTCAGACCCTGAGGAGGAGAAGGAGGAAGGATCAGTGGGGGGCTGGATGGGCTGGACAGAGGCGGCCCCACGCCCATCCCTGTTTCCAACTGTGGGGTCTCTGTCCACACACGCAGTTAGAGCATTCTGATCCAAGATTCTGCACTGCGGCCGCTGTCTCCTTTGGAATCCTGGGATTTGTAGTTTGGGGAGGCACCAGAGTCACTCTCTGGCAGAGAATTCTAAACTGCAAATCCCAAGATTCCTCTGGATGCAACAGCCATAACAATGAAAGCAGAATCAATCCGGTACCACTGCGTGAAGGAGGCCTGCCTTTCTTTGAAAGTAACTTTCCTGCCTTGTTCCCCTGGTCTACTTCCAGCCACTCACTCACCTATCCATCTTCCCACAACCCAAAATTCCTTCACTGGAGGCAGTTTTGCCCTCATGTAAGGAAGGGAGTAACGTTTCTCTCCAAGCTCTGGCAAAGGACACAGGAATCGCTTTGTCAATTTGATTACTCCGGTTGAGAGATTCAGTACTATCTTGCACAGCTCCCAAACAAAATCCACCCCCAACCCTTGAAGAAAGCAAGTGTAGCACCCCGGTACGGGTGGGGGAGTCACTCTGCCAGGGTTTTCTTCACCTGCACGCAGTCTGTGTTGTATTTTCGGCACACCTCCTCAATGGACATTTTGTGCTCGGTCTGGGGAAAAAGGCAAACACAAAAGTAGAAGAAATTTTACACAGCCCCTCTGCTATCTCCTTCCAGCCCTCCCCACCAAACGCTTCTAGCGTCTCCCCCTGCAAAGTTTGATGCCCCTCAAGGCACCTGTAAGTGCCAACAAACCAGCCTGGGAGTTGGGCAAGACTCACCATCGCCACTTCCTTCTTGAGATCATCCAGATCTCGGACCTTCTGCTGCGCTTTGGTCTTCTTGGGCGAAGAGCTGTCATCGTGCTTGTCTTGCGTGGTTGCCACGCGGTAGCTGTCGGAGCGCCCGTACTGGAACAGAGAACCAGGGAACGGTGAGGGGACACCCAACACACAGATAAGACTGATTTCCCATGCTGGAAATATTATGGGTTTTTCAGTTTAACAGTACAGCTCTGACTGTGCTGGCTGGAGGATCCTGGGAGTCCCAGCAATGTAATTTTTCCAAGCACTGGAATTTCCCAGGGCCCAAAAACATCCATTACTGTTACCCCATCATTCCAAAACAAATCAGGATTGGGAATAAAATGCTGCAAAACTAAGCTTTCACAAACAGAAAACACCAGTTTACAAAGTTTAATTGTGTCAACAAAGTTTGAGTTGATATATATGATAGAGAGGGGACCACAAAGCATTCAGACACACACATATCTGTATACAAACAAGCTGCTGCCCAGCTATCTGGGTGTGTGAGAAGCTGGTCCTGTACATACCCCAGTGTTCAGGAAGTCTTAGCAAAGAGCGGTCAAGAAAAGCCAACAGAAACCTTCCGCCGGTGCTTCCCTAAACTGGTCAGGGGAGCTGGGGATGTTGGGGGTTGTAGTGGGAGAGGGCCATTCCATGAGAGCAGAGAAGGGGGAGGATATTCTTGGCGGATGCCATGCAACTGCCTTGCTCTGGAGACCCACCAAAGTCTGAGCCTGGGAACATCTCCCTTGTGTGCAGCAAGACTTCATTTGCACAGAGCGCCATTCATTTGGGGAATGCTTTGTGAAGGGACTCCCACTATACTTGCACAGTATTTAAGAAGCATTTGGTAGCTGGGTGAAGGCCTTTGGACTATGACAGATACATGTGGAGCTTCCCTATTCAGACGCAGTGCAACTCTGACTTCCAGATCCCAAGACCGAATCCCAGGGCCATGGTCTTTCCAGTCCACTTGTGGAACGGACCACTACTGGAAGAGACAACCGGATTCCTGCGTCCCTGAAAGGGTCCCGCAAGGCAGGTTTATTCCTTGGGGTTAAACCCAGCGTTGGGCTAATGCACTTGTCCCACATTTCCGTTTTTCTGTTCTGTCTTGTTCACTTATTGGCCTCAGAGGGCTGTGGTTTTTATGAGTGTCATCCTTCTACAAATCCAGCTGACGAAATGGAGCCATTTCTTCCTCATCTTTCAATTTGTGGCTTCTGTTCCCCAACAAGTAAGGGACAGCAAGGCAGCATCTTGAATACCAGATCGACAAAATAACATTTTTGGATGACAGTACCACAAATTTCCCAGCCAACACATTCTGGGAGGATTCTAGTCGTAGTTGAAATAAGCAACTTTTCAGTTTACAATTACAGTTGAGAATGTAATTTTTCCAAGCTCTCTCAGAGGGAGACAAGATCTCGTTGGATCTTGAAGAGGGAGGTCCTGAAGAGATGGTGTTTAATTATCTATTTTTTGGTTAATTGCATGTCCAAAGTTCCTTTTATCTCACTACTAGGAACTCATAGTGCTTCAGCACTGAGGAAAGAAGGGTGTAATTCTTCACTAGCTTTCTCCACAATGGAACCAATGAGTAATTTTAGAAATATTCCTACACAGTTTTGAGGGCTATTCTCATCTTGCAACTTATTCTGCGCAAAATTCACATGCAGTTGTTTTGCAGAGAACACAACATTTCCTGCACAGAAAATAATATTTCTGTGCAGAAATAGGTTATCTCAGGCTGACAGAATGGAGAGAAAACTTGCTTGAGATAGTATTGGTTAGACCACATGAACATACCAAGTGCTACCCACCAGTCAATAATATTCCTATGCAGAAATTCTATGCAGAAATATTATTTCCTGAGCAGAAAATGTTGTTTTCTATGCAGATCTACCACATGTAAGTTTTCCACAGAATACATCCCCAATTACAGCATTTTCTATGCAGGAAACAGCACTTTCTTCATAGGAATACCTTTTCTGCAAAACAACCACTTGCAAATTGTTCATAGAACAAATTTGCAACTGCAAAGATTCTTGCCATTCCAAGATTCTTCTCTTGAAGGTTTCTCAACAGTCAAAAAATATGTTTTTCAACAATTCTGTGAATATTTTAAAATATTCTTTCCATCTCTCCTTGGGGAACAGGATTAAGTGGAAGAGCTTCCAGGCTAGAGGAAAGGACTGGATAACAGATCTCGCTCATCTTAGAAGTAACCAATTCTGCCCGCCCTTCCCAAAATAGCAGACTAGATTTTGGGTTGCCAGTGAATTCCTGCCTAACAAGAAGTCCTCATTTCTGCCTTCAAGTTGCACCTTGCTCATCCTGCCTTTTCCCTTTTTTGTGCACCTGTTTGGTCCTAAGTCAGTCTCTCCCTGGCTAGGATAAAACCTGCAGCTGTGGACAGGCAATAATTTTTCAGAGGCCATGGTCTCCTTCACACTTCTCTTTGATCTCTGTTTAACTGCCACTGAATCCTGGAATATACAGTTCAGTGAGGCACTAATGACAGCCAGCAGGCTGTAGTGGTTAGAGCACTGGAGTCGGGGCTTGAATCACCACTTGGGCATGGAAACCCAGGGGGTGACTTTAGGCAAGTCGCACTCTCTCAGCCTCAGAGAGAGGTAATGGTGGCAAACCCCTCTGAACCAGTCTTGCCAAGAAGATCCTGTGGTAGGCTGCCTTGGGGCTGCCACGAGTCAGATAAGACTTGAAGGCACACAACAACAACAACAACAACAACAACACCAAGGCACTAATGGGTCTCTGGGTGAGAGTTTCAATCACCTCTCCAAATGACAAACCCCAGTATTTTCTAAGATGTCACCATAGTAGCTGACATTGGATCAAAGTGCTGTAATTGTGTGCTGTGAAAGAGACCTGTGTTATCTGCAGTTTCATTCACTCTCTCTCGCTCACTCGCTCTCTCTCTCTCTCACACACACACACATGCACACACAAGCACGCACGCACACGCACCCCATTGGACTCCGGAGGGCCTCTCTGACCAAACAGGCTCGCCAGGATTCTAAAGCACTTCAGAAACCTGCAAAATTTTAGTCTTGCAATATGTATACAGGCCACCTGACACAAATATATTTTCATATTATTGGTACTTGGCAGATCCTGTATTCTGGGCTTTAGGACTGGGAGTACACTGATCCCAATATTATGTGTTGCAGGTAGTTTTTTAAAAAATATTCCGCGTCACAGCAGGGGAGGACTATAAAAAATGTGTGCGTGAACCACAAATGAAGATGCACATACCATAAGTCACGCCACCTCAGAGATTTCAGAAAATGACCTGTCTGCATGCAACCTCAGATGACCTTCCCTTCCCAAAAGGCTGTCTAAGAGAAGACCCGTCCTTGACTGAATAAAGTCGGGGGGGGGGCTATTCTGAACATGGGGGGAGAAGATATTTGGCTACTGGCTCCTTCCACGTCTAAGACTAAGGGAAGGACGGGATAAGCAAATTACTTATTAATCATAAATAACTGTATGTCTGCAGGAGGCCTAAAGAGGATACTGAGACCTTGACTGACCTTGAGTTCCCATCCTGGCTAGGCCCAAAGGCCCAGCCGAAGATGCCCGGGCCTTGATTCGCGATGGAAATCTAGGACCCCCCCACACAGAGTTAGCATTGCGGTGGGCACCTCGAAGCCCACACCAGCCGCCCCCAAACCCCGGTGGAATGTCTGCTGTGGTGGAAATCTTTTCCAAGCATCTGGTGCACTTGGAAAGAGTATCATGAGAAGGCTGTGCAAACTCACCTGTCCACAGGCACACAGACAGGCAGGGAGAAGGGACACTGATTTGTATAAATACAAACACACACAAATGGTCACAGGTGGCGATAACCACACCCAAGGAACACAAACCAAGGCCCTGAGGTGGCTGCATGCTGAGACACATTCAGAACGCACACTTTGGTTCAGGCGCCCACACTCAGACACACAGGCAACCCCAGAGAAAAGGAGCAAAAAAGGAGGGGGAGGAGACACCCCTGTGCTTTGCTGCCTTCTGGGCACAAGTGCACGTGGGCTCACCAACACACAAGTGGGGCACAAGCTCATTGCACATCCCAGATTTGACAATCCGTCCACCCACCCGTCCCTTTTTTCGTATCCTGCTTTTTCTCTTCCTGGGAAGCTCAAGGAGGCTTACAGAATGAAAAGGAAATGCCAGTAAAATCACATATGGCTAAAACATTAAGATTAAAATACTATTAAACTGTCTATAAAATTTAAAACCACACAAGACATTCATTTAAGGATATAGATGCAAAATAGGTACAGCACTAAAGCAGAAAAACTATTTTGCAAAACACATTATTTTTATACTGGATAAAGCACCATTCTGTCCACACACACCAAGGAAGAAGGACAGGCTCAGAAAGATTATTTTTGCTTTCCTTTTTAAAACCCTCAAATGGTGTGTGTGTGTGTGTGTGTGCATGCAGGGGGGAGAGGGAGAGAGAGAGTTTATGGTGCCATGAAATATCCTATAAATAAAGAGAGAGCCCCTCTCCCTTCAGCAGCCACATCTTGGATTCCTATCTAAGGCGTGGACATTGGGAACGCCAGTGCCGCGCACCTCCCCTTTACTGCAGTGCAGAAGTAAGGGCACCCCCTGTTCTTGGTCACATCCTACTCACAAAAGGGGGTCCAAGAAAGCAGGGAACCCTCCCCCAAACCCCCTTCTCCACCGCTGTTGAGCCTCTGGGGAAGGACGGAGGTTGCTTGGTGGGTACTTCAGAGATGGGGGGGGCTTGGCACAGAAGGGTCCTGCCTGGCTCTGAAAGGGGTCTCGGGAAAGGGAGGCACAGTGCTCCCCCCGCCAGGGCTGCTCACGGGGCCTCCCCTGGCTCTGACAGGAGCAACCGCGATCCCCATATTCTGCAGCGTTGCGGCGGGAGGAAGGAGGAAGGAAGGGAGAAATCCCTGGCACGGTGCCAGCGCTGCAGCAGGGCTCACTAGCCGCAGAGGCCCATGCCAAAGGGAGGAAGAGGAGGAGGAGGAAGAGGAGGAGGAAGCAAAAGAGGAAGAGGAAGAGGAGGGAGGAAGGGGGGACCATCTTGGATCCCAAGAGAGAGGCTGCCTGCTTTTGCAAGACTCCAACGGGAATCCAGGGCGGCGGGTGGGGAGAAGGAAGGGGGAAGGGTGGCCCATCTCAAAAGGGACAGATGGATGCAGGCTGGGCTGGGTGAGGGGAGGCACGGGCACGGGGGGGGGAGAGTGTCTGCCCCCATAACATCAGGAAGGCCTTTGAATGCATGCAGAATGCACTGTGGGTTTCCAAGGCCTGGAGAATTCTCAATGCGTGAGACCGAAGGGGGGATACGGGGTGGGGGGCAATCTTGAAGAAAAGAGGGAGGGGATTTGTTTTTTCAGACAACCAGGCCCTCCTTTCTCTCCTCCATCTCCCTTCTCCCCTCCGTCCTTCCTTCCCTCTGCCAGCCACCCGCCCTCGCTTTGCCGCAGAGTTCCTGGCAATGGGGATTTCCTCTCCTCATCTGCAGAGGCAGCAAAGACAGAAGCCAGGAAAGGGGGCAGCAGCAGGGAGAAATCTAATGTGGGGGGACCCTAGGAAGCAACAGAAGGGGTAAAGGGGGGCAGGAACAGGCTGAGGGCCTCATTCTTTGATGGTGTGGTGAGGGAGGGGCGTGCTCCCCTTCTTTGCCCCCAGTCCTGCGGACAGAACCCCACCACCATCCCTGAAATCCCCTTTTCCTTCCCCCTCCTTCCCTCGTGTCATTCTCCTTCCTGTTCTTTGCAAGGTTACAGCTGGTGCAAGGGGGCCATCGCTCTCTCTCGCTCTCTCTCGCTCTCTCGTCCCCCCTCCCTCCTTGACGGAGAGAAAGGCGGATTAGCTGCTCTCTGTCCATATGTTTCCTCTCCTCCTCCTCCTCCTCCTCCTCCTCGCCCCACCGTGCAGCCTTCCCCATCCACATCCACCCCCTTTCCCTCCCTCCCTCCTTCTCCCAAGCATCCATGGCTCTTCCTGCATTTCGGTTCTCTCCACCTGGCTCCCCCCCCCCCATTCCAATTGCATCCACCAGCAGAGAAAAAAAAAAGATTTGCATCCCAGTTTCTCTCTTGAGGCCCAGAACTGTTTCTTCTTTTGGGAGCAGTCAGGGACACACTTATGGGGCGACCCCTTCTATTATCTCCGTTTCCTCCGTGTGTCTCTGTGTATCTGTGTGTCTGTGCCTTCAGATTGTCTTTTGATGGATGGAGACCCCCTGAATTCCACAGGGCTTTCTTAGGCAAGGGGTCCTCAGGGCTGGTTTTGCCAGGTCCTTTTTCTGAGGTCCCCAGAGAGAGAGCCTATTTTAGCCTATTTTAGCCAAAAAGCTGGAGGGTGGGAGGAGGGAAATCTGCCAGTGGGATACAGCTAGAGGGAACAACACTAGGGCTTTGCTCCCCAAATGCAAACTCCACCCCAGCCCCCCACCCATGAAATCTTCCTCCAGGCCTCAGATGTTTGGCACTGCAGAGAGTGAGACACCGAGAACCGTCTCGCCTTTGCTGTGTCCGCATTCCCTGGGTCACTTTGCTTTTCCCCTTCCCTTTGGGTGCCTAAACTCTATTTCTGCATTGAAGTTTTAAATGACCGCAAGGCTAGAAATTGAGGGGCTGGAGGAAATTTGAATTGGGAGGGGGGGCAGAATCCTTAGCTACACCCCCGATTTGGACTTCTCCATCATCGCCAGTTCCCAGGGCTGCCAACGGGGGTGATCGCCGGCATGGGAAACAGTGGGTTTCCCCCACAAACACAGCAGCCGTAATTCCCCCCCCACCTCCCTCACAGAGCCCCCCCTACAAGAGAGACAGCCTGGAGGGGAGGGGGCAGCCTGGCCTGGGGGAAGTGGGGGGCAAAGGGTGGGAGAGAGGAAGGTGACCTTGCTCTGTCCGCGGGTGCCCCACGAGTGGGTGGCGGAGGGAGGGAGGCAGGGAGGGCGGGGGCGCTGCCGCTCTGCTGCTCCCTCCGCCTCGGGCTGCCGCATGCCCCCCTCCCCTCCCGGAGGAGGCGACACCTCTTGAATATCAATGAGAGGGAGACAAACAGCGGCCTGGCCAGGCTCTCGTGCCCACCCCCTCCCTGTGGATGCTGGGCTCTCCCGCCCTCAGCATGAGGGCAGTGAGGTTTCACAGTCTGCCGGGAGATACGGGTTCGGATTCTGTCAAGGAATCTGGGAATCGGTGAGCCACGCTGCATAACATGGTCCAATCCAAGCAGCCCCGGCTTGGGCAGTGCTCGCGCTCCGGTCCGGCCGTGGCGATCTGGAGAGCAGACGGGGGGCAGCTCCGTTTGCTCTCCCGGTGGCCTGGCGGGGACCCGAGGAGACCAGCGTTCGGATCCCAGTCAGCCACGGAAGCCCACTGGGTGACCTTGAGCAACTCACACTCTCTCAACTTCAGGGAAAAGGCAAGGGCCAGCCCGCTCCGAACTTATCTTGGCAAGGCTCACTTTAGGGTAGCTGTAAGCCGGAAACAACTTGAGGACACACAACAGCAATACGATCGCTGTTTCCTCCACATGTGTTATGGTTTGGAGATGTTCCCAGAGCCCCTCTCATCCTTGCTTTCTTTTCCCTGAGGACACTAAATCTCCCTTTCCAAGTATTATTATTATTATTATTATTATTATTATTATTGCTGCTTTGCCATCTGCCTGTCCCTCTCCTCTCTTTCTCCGCTTTGTCCCCCCCCCCCGTCCATAATCTCGCCCCCCTTCTCCTAAGCAGGGGTGACTCATCCTTTTTCTCTCCACCCCTCCGTCTCTTTTGGCCGGCATTTTGCCACCCGGCAGGTCGGGAAGGGGGAGGTGGAGAGAGATTTATTTATTATTTACATTTTATTGTTTGCATTTTGAATTAATTTTTTGTCCTCCCGGCTTTCTCTCCTCTGCAGCGCTGAAAACCAGTGGGTCTCTGCCCCCGCTCCCCCCCTCCACCGCCCGAGCGCCCCTCAGAAAAAGCCCCCAATTCAGAAGAAAGCGGCGGAGACAACCGGGAATCCCCCCCTCCCAAAACGAAAGAAATTTACGGCCACCGGACCATGGGTTTCCCCCCACTGCGCGTCCGCACGCACGGAGGAGAAACCGCGCCTGACCCGAGTTCCCAGACTGGATTCAGGTCTCGTCCCCCTGGGGCGACACGGAGAGAGGGAGATGGCAACGTCCCGCCCCAAAGCCTGAACTGGGCGAACTGGGGCGGCCTGGCGGCCTCCGTCCCCCTCCGCCTCCAAGGGCAGGACCCGGGACGCGGTTGCGTGTGGATGTGGAGGGAGCGGAGGGGAAAGGAAGGTGACTCCGCCGGTGGGGGGGGGCCGGGAGGGGAGGGGGAGGAGGGGCGGCCACATACGGGCACCGGGTCCTCAATCTCTCCCTCTCACACACACACACACACACGCACGCACATCATGCGCAGACACCGATGGCGCTTTGCCGCACGCCGCACAGACACGCATCCTCCCCACACCCCCACAGCCCCGCAGGCTGCTCCCCTTGTGCGGCGCGGTGCACGTGTGAACACCCCCGAGGTGGCCAGAGGGAGGGGGCGCACAGCCGGGGGTTCACACGTGCACCGCGCCGCACAACGGAGGCGCGGACCCAGACGCCTCCGCCGGTGGGACCCCCGGACAGAACCTCCCGCTCCCGCGTCCCTGAGTCCGCGTTCACATGGGCAGGGCACAGAGAGTCAGACGCGTGTCGTCCTAGGGGCGGGCGAGTAGGAGGGGGACAGAAAAGGGGGGCGGGAACGAAGAGGGGGCGCTCGATACGATCTTGCCGGGGCGGCATCACCCCCGCCGCCCCTTCCCCCACCCGGGCATGCAGTTTCGCCCGTCCACACGCGCAAGGCGGACCCGGGCGCGGGGCAAGGGCACCCTGGAGACACGGAGAGAGAGAGAGAGAGAGAACGGGGCTGGCGGCCGAGCGAGGCTACTTACCCCCATCTTGGCGGCTCGGGGGTCTCAGCCGGGGTGCTCCAGGCTCTCCCGGGGGGCTCCGGGGGCGCGGGGGCGGCTGGCCGGAGGGACGGGCCGGGCCGGGGGCCGGGACGGAGCGCGAGAGAGGCGGGCGAGAGCGCGGGCGCGGTGCCGGCGGGGCGAGGAGGGGAGCGGCTGCTGCCTGCGCCCCGGCCGGCCAGGGATGCTGCTGTGCCCACCTCGGCTGCCAGGCGCGGAAGGACGGGGCCCGGCGGGCGGCGGCGCTCCTGTCTGAGCGGGGGCGAGGGCCGGCAGCCAATCAGCGGGCGCGCCCGGCCCCTCCCCGCCCCCGCAGGCCCCGCCCCTTTTACTGCAGATTCACCTTGCCCAAGGTGGGGGGGCGCCCGGGGAGGGGGGGAGGGGGAGGGGGCAGGAAGGGGATCCCCCGCGCGAGGCAAAGCCACCCCCCGCTCCCCCAGAGCCAGGCGTTGTAGGGAGACAGGGAGAGGGGGGCGGGGGCAGCCCCACTGTTAAAAAACCCTCACCGCCCCCCCCCACCTTTCCTCCAAAGGATTGGGGCCGCGCCGAGCTCCCTGGAGCCCGGCCTCCTCGAGAGAAAGGCACCCTCGGGGTTCTTCTCGTGCGCAAGCGAGCCGCGCATTGGCCCACATGGGCCTCCTTGAGGAGGGCTCACCAGCCTTCCCGAATCCAGGGCTCTCACCCCAGGAACAGAAAACCGACACCACCCGCAAAATTTGGTTATATCTTGTTGTACCAGACCCCTCTCCCAAAAAAAAACTTCAGCCAGAATCCAAACATCCACTTGAGTGCACCCCAGAATTCTCCTGGATCAGACCGCTCCAATCCACAAACGCAGACGGCCCAGATCCATACAGCATTGCCTCCTGGCCAGCCTACCTCCAAACAGTTCTTGGACAGGGTATTCTTTTCGGATTGCAACTCCCATCATCCCCCAGCCAGCAGTTTCCACACCCTCATTAAGTCTAGGTAAGTAGACTTCCCAGCTTCCTCCACACCCACACAGGAACCCAGTCCCCGCACCCTAAAAATACAATCCTACCCTGAGTGCTTTGGATTTTTTTTCTCCCAAATTAAAACCCAGAGACAAGCTCAGCCGACAGATGGTTTATTGGAAACAGTCCCCAGAGAGGGGTGGCTTGGGGAGAGAGCAGGTGCTTTGCCTCACCCAAGGGCCCGGGGTCAGCCCTGGGCCTCTCCAGACAAAGGGATCAGGGAAGCGGGGAGAGGATCCCTCTCAGGCTGAGAGGCCCTGGAAACCTGATGCCTCCAGGTAAGAGTGGCTGGCCTTCCCCATACGGGTGCTTTACCCCATGCAGCCTCAGCCATGCCTTCCAGATGGGGCAGCTGGTCTCACCGAAGCCAGCGGAGAAGAGAATCCACTCCAGGGTTTCATGGAGGCTTCATGACTCTAGGTGGTGCTGAACTCTATTCCTAAAAGGATTGAGCACCTTGGAGAGCTCATTTAAACATAGCCAAATCCTGGCATGGATTATTTGCCCCTCAGATGCGGGAGCCCCTAGGCTTCCAGACATCAAATGGCCATCCTGATCAGGATAATGGGAATGGTGGCAGATGGATCTGGAAGACGCCAGGTTAGAGCAAGCTGGGTTAGAGCAGGTCTTTTGTAAGACTGACCTACGGCCTGGACAGGTATCCATGCATGCAAGAGGGCAGGCATGAGAATACCTAAGTTCTTGTGGGTGGGGAGCTGGTGGACTCTGGGCCAAGCCAGGCCAATCAGGATGCAAAAATGGAAGCGGTGTAGAGATTTAATGGCAAATCCCATGAGGAAGCCTCTTTGAGGGGACGGGTGAGAACGGGGGCCTCTGCCCTTCCCTCAGTTCAGAGAATAAAACAATAAAAGAAAGAGGCAGCTCTGCCAAAGGTGCATGATCTATTTTTTTTAAGAAAAGGGAAAAGTGTATAATATTGCTCATATCAATGTATATAAAAGATTGGCCTCGTTCACTGCAGCTACGGTGGGCCCACTGAGTTGCCGAGGGGCTGGCTCGCCCTTTGATACCTGACACGTTGAGTCTTACTACGGTTGCAGAGAGCCGCCAGTGTGGTGCAGCCATCCCAGTGCTGGACAAGGGCTCCAGGAGAGCAGGGTTCAAGTGCCCGCTCGGCCATGGAAACCCACTGGGTGACCTTGGGCAAGTCACACTCTCATGGTGGCAAACCCCCTCTGAACAGTCCTTGAAATAATACAGAGCATAACCCTCTGTTTCCTTTGAAAAGCTGGGATTGATTTCCAAGGAGTACTCTCAGTGGGCCCCAATCCAGGCTGCCCACCTCTCAGCCTGAGGCCTCCCCCTAGGATTTGCTGGGTCTCTGGATAAAATTCAAGGGATTGGAAAAGAAAAGGGGAGTCGGGGATTGAAAAAAGATGGAGATAGAATAGAGCATCCATCTTGCTGCAGTGAAATCAAAGTAATAGCGAAGAATGATTTATTCAATCCATTGGAGAGGGTGAACTTGCTGAGCTCCATTTTGGAGTAGGAACCGCCTCTTGGTTGGCCAACCTTTAGTGTTACCATCGATTTTTGTGGGTCAAAATGAACATTCACGATGTTCACACAATTCACGGTGTGATCAAACCAGTAAGAGTTTGCTGGTTTGCCAGGCCGTTTTCCCACCTCGCACCAAGGATGCTTCTGTCCCCAGTCGTCTCTCTTCCCCGGCTCTAAAGGAGGCCTCAGCATCCCTCCTCCGTCTCCTCATCCTTCATCTGGTCTCCATGGCAACTGGGCATGCGGGGAGGCCATGTGACCCAGAGTCACTGTGGCAACCAGGAGGAAGGGAGTTTCCACGGCAGCAAGGGAATTTGGATCAGCGGCCCAGGGGAAGGGACACCAGCTATGGAGGGTGGGGGGTGCTTTAGAAAGACCCCTTCTGATTCAGAAATTTCTAGTTTCTAATTCAGATCCCTTCTGAATCCTTCCTGCATCTCCTGCCATATTTAGCTTCTTTCCCATCCAGGGGCACCAGGTATGATTCGATTCCCCGGTGAGATGAATTTGGTAAGTTACATTTTGGTGCAGGAATCGGTCAGTGCCTCTGAAGCAAAGCCTCGTGGTGGGGAATCCTTTGCTGGACTACAACTCCCAGCATCCCCCAACTCACACAGCCATGAGGAGGAGGAGGAGGGAAATAAACCAAATATGGTCCCAGTGGTGAGGGGGCCCTGGGCGCAATCTCAGACAGACTGGCAGGACACCTGAATGGTCTTGCTCTGGAGAGACTCACAACAGCACAACTGCACAAAGTGGCACCGCTTGGAAGGTTCCACATGATACGAGGAAACCCCACTGACCCCCTGAATCTTGGAGAGAATTTGAACCGTGGGTGTTCTAAAATTCTGGTCCGTCCCAGAATGACAATGACGACAACAACGATGATGATGATGTCACTTATTTTCAGGGGGAAATAAATGGTTGCGTTAGTGATGGAGGGGCATTGGTGGGGTAGCAGGAGGGGAGAGAACCCCTGTATTTTTTAATCACTGAGTGAGAAGGGACTCCAAAGGTCATTTACTCCAATCCCAAGAAAGAGCAAAATGTTAGGAACCTGTGGAACCCTCTGCCACTAGATCAGGGAGAGGGAAGGTCACACACCGGGCAGCTCTGTTTGCCTGGCATGGAGCACACAGGGGAAGGCTGGCCAGACTAGAAGCTGTCCTGGTCCTGCCTCCCTATTTCCCACGGGGCCATTCCTTCTGAAGCAGCACACCCACGCCTCCGCTCCTCTGCAACGTTCAGAAGAGACCCTTCCTGCCCCCAGACGCTGGGCAACCCCAGGGTGCCCCTCCTCATGCCAACACAGTCACTTCGCAGTTCAGATTGATATCGACATTTGCTGCTTCCTCCCTTGGCTCTTGGCTCCTTGGGTCTGACCGCAGCTCCCAGCTAATGATTCCTGGCACGCCATCGTCATCACTGCTGGAGACGTTTCCCTGCCATCCAGCAACAGAGCGGGCCGGGGCGCCCTCCCGCACGGCCTGCCCGCTGCCCGTGCCTCCACCCCACTGCCCCCACCACCCCGATCTTCCAGACCCTTGAGGACTGTTTACCAGGAAAACCATAGGACAGCTGGCTTGAACATCGAGCTGCAGCTCCGGAGGGCAGGGTTTGGGTCCCTGCTGAGCCGTGGAAGCCCACCGGGTGATTTTGGGCAGGTCACACTCTCTCAGCCTCAGAGGAAGGCAAAGACGTCCCCCTCTGAACAAACTTTCCAACAAAACCCCGTGACAGGCTCGCCTTAGGGTGGCTGTAAGTCACACAACACCAACCACAATTCCCTCCCCTGGAATCCGAGTGAGCACAAGCCCGAGGCCGCTGCAGAGCTCCAGGCCCTGCTCAGTCGGGCCGCGGGTGGTGCTGAAACGGACAGCTCCCAGCCGAAAATCCCTTCCGCTCCCAGCCCGACTGCCTCCAGAAGGCATCCGGGGTCCTCTTGGGGCACAGACGTGCCTAACCCTACAGGTTGTGGGACTGCCTCTCCCATCAGCCCTAGGTGGCATAGCCAATGGTAGGGAATTCTGGCAGGTTCAAGCCAGGCTAGGAACAGGAGCCAGTTGGGGACATGGGTGTCGTTGGACTGAAACTCCCATCAGCCCTGGGAAGCATAGCCAATGGTAGGGAAGAGCAGGAGTTGCAATTGAACAATATACTTGAATTACATACACATATAATAATAATAATAATAATAATAATAATAATAATAATAATAATAATAATATTTATTCCTATCCCGCCTCTCCAGATGGATCGAGGCGGCGAACAGCAATAATGCATTAATTACATTAAAAACATTAAAAAACATACCCAATCCTCCCCACCCACCAACCCAGCTAAATCCAACCCCCTAAAACCCACAACAATTAATAATTAATTAATTATTGAAAGAACAACAAGACAGTTGGTGGGAGGCGGTGGAAGTACTAGTCTTGGAAGGCCTGTCGGAAGAGATCAGTCTTGACTGCTTTTTTAAAGCAGTCAAGACTGTTAATATACCGGGTCTCCTCCGGCAGGCCATTCTGTAACTGGGGAGCGATAGAAGAGAAGGTCCTCTGGGTAACCGCAGCCAGCCTAGTTCTGACTGTCTGCAGTAAATTCCTCCCAGAGGACCTTAGTGTGCGGGGCGGATTGTATGGGAGAAGGCGATCTCGCAGGTAGGCTGGCCCCAAGCCATGAAGGGCTTTAAAGGTAATAACCAACTGTGTACTGTGCCCGGAAACTAATAGGCAGCCAATGTAAAGACTTCAGAATTGGTTTTACGTGGTCAGTTTTAGGTCTACCAGTGACCAACCTGGCTGCCATATTCTGAACTAATTGAAGTTTCCGGACTAAGCACATGGGTAGCCCTATGTAGAGCGCATTGCAGAAGTCAAGCCGTGAAGTTACCAGCGCACGCACCACTGTTTTTAGGTGTTCCAGCTCCAGAAAGGGGCGCGGCTGGCGTATCAGCCGAAGCTGATAACAGGCACTCCTGGCCGCCGCATCTATTTGAGCTGTCATCTGAAGCGACGAGTGCAGGAGCACCCCCGAGCTGCGGACACAGTCTTTCAGGGGAAGTGTGACCCCGTCTAGGACCGGCTGACAGACCTCCATACCTGGGCTAGGGCCCTTAACAGCGACTACCTCCGTCTTATCTGGATTCAGCTTCAGTCCGTTTTTCCTCATCCAGTCCATTACTGCTTCAAGACATTCGTTCAGAGGCGAGATGCCACCCTTGGTTGATGCTCTTGTCCGAGGCGTGGAGAGATATATCTGGGTGCCATCAGCATACTGATAGCACCTTGCTCCGTGCCTCCTGGTGATCTCTCCCAGCGGTTTCATGTAGATGTTAAATAGCATTGGGGACAGGACCGCGCCCTGAGGGACGCCAGATTTAAGCTCCTTTTTCGAGGAGCGGCTGTCAACATCTCTTCTCTCTTTCCCTCCTTTACAGATTGTGTGTGTGTGTGTGTGTGTGTCAAATAGAAAACAATATCATCTGGACCCCTCCCTTGTAAAATTCCATATTCCATAAATACTTAAGCAAATGAATAAGTATTTGAGAGAGTAATTGGACAGTAAAACTCTAATTTGGAATTTCCCACTGAAAATGCATTAAGGAGGACACACAAAGCAGCTCAATTGTGTCTTTTGACCGCTGGGGCTGGAAGCCGTCCGTCCAGATCAGCAGGAGGCAATTTAGATCACTGGACTGATCTGAGTCCCTGTAGGATTTGACCCATAAAAGCCAAAAGCTCGAGGATGAAGAAAATTTGGCCCTATGTTGAACCTCAGTCCACATCCCCTCAGATCCAGTTCGCACCACCCGCCCCGTCCCGCCTTTCAAAATGGAAGCACGTGCGCGTTCAGCCAGAGGGCAGCGCGTACACGGCAGTCACGGAGCAGTCCGTGAAAACAGCCTTTCCGGCTGAGAGCTTCCCGTTCCGTGGCAGCCCATCCGTCCACCGGTAGGGGAGAGGGAGGCCCCGGCGATCCCAAGCAGGCAGAAACGGGCCCAGACGTGATCGATGGCCTGTGCGATTGGCGTAACCGTCTGCTCTCGCATCCTGTCTCCAACAGAGGACAACCAGGCAGGGCTGAAAAGCCTGCCGGCAGGCCCGGACCATGTTTTCCCGGCACTGCCCCTTATCAAGTCACACCTACACGCCTTTTCAAAGCTGGAGGTCCCTTTGAACAATTGTGGAAGGCCACTGCGGGGAGAACCCCCCCCCTCTCTCGGACAGACACAAAGCGCCTCGCTGTCCCTGCGCCCCACCCAGCACACGCACGCTCGCGCACACAGCCTGATCTGGGATGGCCAATGAGGAGGCTCCTGGCTTCACTCAGTGGGCATGTGGTTGGCAGTGGGCACTGTGCCCATCCGTCCCAAGGAGAAGGACGGACGGACGGAGTCCTTCTGAAGTGGGGGGAAGGAGGGAAGAAGGACGGACTGGTGCCATCTGGCAGATTTTAGAGTTTGGAATTAAAAGTCTGATGCTGGTGGGGCTTCCTCTTTTGGGGGGGATGACATCTTGCCTTTGGGGGGGTCTCTATTTTTCTGGCTTCTCTGCCTTCCAAGTTGTCGCCTAAATAATTGCACCACTGGAAGAAAGATGAGCAGGCCCAGGAAGTATACCCGTGGGTGTGGAATTGGTGCGCAAAACATTACTACCCATGGAAAGCCCTGGAGGTGGTGTCCTGGCTACTCCCCCTAGGTTCTACTTCCTGCCAGTGCTTGTGGGTCTCGCTGGGTTGTTCTTACCCTCTCCTTCCCTCTCTCTGGGTTCCCCTTCGTCCTTCACCTTGAGTCATCCTTCCCTCTCTCCTTCCCCCTCCTCCTCCTCTCGCTGCCGCTGCTGCTGCTGCAGAGGCAAAGCAAGATGCAAGGAGAAAAAAAAGAAGAGGAGGAAGAGCCCGGGGGCCACCCCAAACCCCAGTCTTTCTGGGCTACAGAAAGGCAGAAGGGGGGAGCCAAGCTCCCTGAGACACACGAGGGACCACACACACACACACACACACACACACACACACACACACACCCAGTGCTCCAGAACTGCACACTTGCCAGCTCCCAGACAACCCCTCCTCCCTCCCTGCTGTTGTTTTGTGCTCCGGAAGCAGGACGGCGCCGGCAGAATTCACTCTGCAGCAGAGATGGGAAGATATCTGCCACCTATAGATTGCAAAGAGGAGAAGGAATTTTAATCAGAAGTTAATACTGAATCAGAGATGGAACAAAGCAGGGAAGAAATCTAGCAATCACGGCTCCTAAAAAAAGAGAGATTACTCTTTCCACAGTGAGGGCAGAAGGAGAAAACTGTCAAGTTTTATAATGTTTCGGCCAGAAGTTTGGGTGGTCTCCCTCTCCCCTGCCCCCTCCCCCTCTTAGTCTCATTTAGAGCTTGGGAAAGTTACTTTTTGGTCTACAGTGACCAGAACGTCCTCCCTGGCCTTGTCAGTGGTTGATTGAGGTATTCGGAGGACTGTGGCATTCAGCTAAATAAGTGACCTTTACGAGAACCTTTCCAAGATTGGGACCAAACTACTTTGCGGGGGCGCTGTGGTGACGAAATGGGGGGGGGGGCTGAGGGAATGAATACTTTATTCTAGCCTGGCAGTGGCTGTCTGGGTCCCATGGGTTAGTCCCAAACAGAGTAGGCCCAAATAACCAATGGGGGAAAGAGCCTTCAGCCCCCATCAGCAGTCCAGCTGCAACACTTTGGGCCCACTGAAGTTTTCAGACAGTTTCCAAGGGCAGGTCCATGGAGAATGCACTTCAGAAATCCCAATGGGATGTAACCAAGGTGTGTCCCCATGGCCAGATCAAGTCTCTCCAGGAATGGATGCGGCTGGACAACTCTCAGCACCCTCCCCACCGCCCACCCCAGCCAGCGTGCCTAGTGATTTTGGGAGTTCAGAAAGCTCAATTCCCCTGGCACAGCGGTAGCCCTTTGGTACCACTGTCACTTCCATGGCTACATCCTGTGGCATCCTGGGGCTGGTCTCTGGAGGAAAAGGTTTGGCATTCTCTGCTGGGGGCTCCAAGGTGCCGGAACTCAGACTTTGGTCCTCCAAGTGTGGTGGACTTCAATTCCCAAAACTCTCAGCCAGCTTTGCCGTTGCTCATGGGTGAGCCATGGGGAGGGCTCTCCTCCCAAATAAGAATTCTCCTCCCCCTTCCAAAAAATGAATTGTTCCTTCTACATCGCGGAAGATAATGAGACCTTGAATAAAGCAGCTTGGCCGTTGATTGGGGCTGGTTATAGGATTCATATTGTTATTGTTATCATCCTGTTTTTCCCCAAAATTAGGACTCAAAGTGGCTTGCAATTTAGAAAAACAATGCAATTAAAAACATACAAAAAGCGACTGAATAAAACAAAGTTAAATTACTTCCAGTATTAAAACAGTAACAGCTCTGTAACAAATAAAAATGCTCTTTAAAAACAACAGTTAAAACAACTCAGCCACCCCTTGCCCGTTCTTTAAAGACTTTAAAGACTCTTTGCCTCTTCCCCTTTTGCTCTGGATGCTTCAACTCTGTTTCTGAAAGTGCAACACAGGCTCTCAGGTTCTGCAATGCTAGAAATTTGGGGACCGAAGGGGGGCGGAATTCTTATGGGAGGGCAATGCTGTCATAACTACACCCATGGAGTTGGTCGGGGATTCTGAGGTCCAGAACATCTGGGGCCCAAAAACTGAGGGTAATGGTGAGTCTCATCCACAGCCCTGAATCACAGCAGAGAATGCTAAGTCCTCTTCCCAGACTACAAATCCCAGGATTCCAAGGAAAGGAGCCCTGCCACTTAAAGTGATACCAAGTTGATCTGAAGGTGTGCTGGAGGCATCATCTGCCGGGACAGATTTCTCCCCCACGGCGTCCCAGTGCTAACGGGGCTTTCGTGGGAGCCGGCACATGCTCTACCCACTGTGCTAGGAGGCCACGGCATAACCTGGCTGTGCCAGGGGAAGAGGAGGAGAGAATCCCCACCGGAAAGGGGGCCGATCCATTCTTTGCAGCACCCCTTTCTTGCCAAGAACGTGACAAGAAGAGGACTGCAGGCAGCCTTCTTTTCAAGCAAGGCTTTCTTCTCCGCCGTGCCCCAGGGAGAAGCTGCCAGGAGAATTATAAATAGCCACCGAGCCTCGTTCTTTGCTGCCTGGAGAGATTATGGGGCGGCACTGGGTCAAGAGCTGCCATGTCAGCAGTTGCTCCATCCGCCCTCGCAGGAGAAGGCCTGGGCACCTGCTGCGACTGGCATGGACCCTCTACCACCCCCTCCTTCCCCTCCTCCTTGGCATGTGGGGAAGGAATTTTGCCGAGGTTCAAAAGGCACTTTGTGCATGCTCAGGGGTGCCTTTTTTACTGCTTTTCACTCAAGAACAGAACCTGAGAGCCTTGTGGCCTGTTATCAGCTGTAATAATTGCATGAAATCCGGGGTATCCAGTTTTGATTTCATTGAATCTGACTTTTAGTTTGTTCCCATTTCAGGTGGCCTCCTGCTCAGCAAACAAGGCTCAGGAACCAAGGATAATGGGTGTTACAGTCCCACAACATATTGAGGGCCACAGTATTTCCTCCAGCCCTGTCGTGGTGGTGGGGGAGTTAGGCTGAGATCTGGGTGAATTCTTCTCCAGGGGGCAAAACGAGGACATTGGCTCCCCAAAATAAAAAGTCCTCCCCCTGAGATGAAATTCTCCTTCAGTACCCAATTTTCTAGCATTGCAGTAACTTAAATTTCAGTTGAGCTGTTAGAAATACAGTTCAGGCCTCTGGAGGAAAGGGTCAGGCAAAGTGACCCAGGAACAGGACACAGCAAACGAAAGAGGGGTTCGAGGTGTGGATGGTTTTCAACGTTTCCTCCGCAGTGCTAGAAATCTGGAGACGGAAGGAAGAACCCATTGCTGTGCAGACTTCTCATTTGAGGGGCATTTACTCCCCCTCTGGCTGCCTTCCCATTCCTGCTTCAGTGAAAGGGGACTGGGAAGGAGAGGGTTAAGTGGACACAGACACACAAGACAGACAGACAGACAGACAGACAGACACTTGCATGTAATTCTGAAAGCAGGGAAGGGATTTCTGAACACGTGTCTGTTTATAAAGCACTGAGCGATTAGAGGCCACTGCAAATGATTACGTCTTCCCCCCATTTAAAAAAACTGCCCACCATTGAGTGGGTGGGATATTCTCACCGCCTGAATGCAGGTGAGTCCACACACCTTTTAGCCACATGATGATGGGCTGGTGAGAGGTTAAAAGCTCCAGGAATGGTAGTCGCCCCGCCCCACCCCTATTCTGGAGAGCCTTTAGAAGAAGACAGGAGAGGGAGAGGCATGTGTTGCTCTGCTAATCTGCATCTCAGCTGTCACAGTGGCACGCCGAGATAATTGCACAGAAGGAAACGAGAGCAAGGGATTAATAGGGGTTTGCAAAGGCTCTCTTGGAACTGGTCTGTAGGAAGAGCCGGGAGGGGGCTGGGAGAAGGACCGCTCTCTGAACATCCTTTGCACAACACCAACTCAGCATAGTGTAAATATCCACCCTTTGAGTTCTGCTATGTAGTGCCTGCTCTGAATACCAACCTGCACATCCGCTGTGGATTGAAGGTCAAATCACACAGCTGGAAGCACCGGGGCAATCACAATGCACATTCACTAGGGCAAGGCAGAGAGGCAAGGGGCATTCGCACGAGGGATGTCCTTCTTCACTAATTCTCTTCTCAAAAAAAACAATGAGCAACTTTAGCAGTTTTCTTCCTGCTGTGAGAAAGTCTTCAAAAACCACCATTTTCAAAGCCTATTTGCAACTTAGAACTTATTCCGTGCAAAATTTGCATGTGGCTGCACAGAAATATTATTGTCTACACAGGGGAAAAAACTGTTTACTGGACAGAAAATGCAGTTTTCTGCAAAAAAGCAGCCAGGTGCAAAATTTGCAGAGAATAAAACTGCAAATATCTGCAGCAGTCCAAGATCCTTCTTGTCTGGGTTTCTTGACACTTGAAAAACATATTTTTTGCTCCTTTATTGATTTTGTTTTTTAAAAAATTCTTTCCCACCTTAATTCACACTCTACTCCACCCTCCACCATATGCAAATGGTGCCATTTATATAGCTCAGCTTGTGCCGTCGCCAGCTGGATACGACTGTTGCACGTTTTCCAAAAGAATCACTCCACAGGCATAGCACAACCTTCACTTGTGTAGGTCATTAACAGGGTGCTGGTCCCTGTATACCATGATTCTAGGAGCAACATGGTGCTTGGAGTTCCTTTCAGGAGCAAACGGTCTGCATGTGTTCATGAGGAAAGGATCCCAAAGGGATGGTGGAGCTAGGAAAGATATAAAAGGCATCCCAGGAGCATAGTGAGTGAGGGGCTCCAATAGAGGCCATCGGCTTCATAGTCCCCACCGACCGTCTGGCTCCGGCCTGTGAGGGAGGACTTGGGAGATGCCCCCCCCCCCATTGCTGTAGGAGTCTTGGGGTCCCAGCCCCAGCTTAACCAGGTTTGAAATTCTGTCAATTCTTGCTGTGTGCCTTTTTCACACCCTGAGTCCCAGAGTCATCTCTGACTTACAGCCACCCTAAGGTGACCCCACGCCAGGGTTTCCTTGGCCAGATCTGTCCAGAGGGGGCTTGCCCCTATGGCCTTCCTCTGGGGCTGAGAGACAGCATGACCTGCCCAAGGTCACCCAGGAGGTTTCCATGGCTGAGCGGGAATTAGCTGAAAGAAAATCACAGGAGCAATGAAAGGACTGTTTACTGTTTATGCGGAGATACAGAAAAGAGAGCAACAGAAGTTGTGCCAGAGCTGGCTCACACTCTAGTCATTTTTTCCAGCAACTCCACCCACTGCACCTCCTCTCCTGCAACGACACCTCCAACCCACCCCCCTGCCCCCACCCTGCTCACGTTCTGCGTTGGGGGGGTGAGCAGGAAGGACCCTCCTCGCCTCCAGTGGGGCCACCGATTCTTCCCCCTCTGCCAAAACCAGGGGGAAGGGGATCTCTCTCAGACTGGGAGCTCATGAATGCCCCCCATCTCCATGTCACGAGCTGCACACTCAGAGGCCCCACCCACCCACCCACCCCGTTCACGCACACGTTTTAGGAAAAGGAGTAGTCATCATCCCGGAATAAGCAGATCCTCCAAGTTCTCCCTGCAGTCCTCCACCCTGCTCAGGGTTCCCTCTCCACCTACGGGTTGGGGGCGGGAGCAGCCGCTGGTTTCCGAGGCTTCACGGCCCCTGGGTGGGGAGGGGGAACTCTGTTGCAGGCCTGCCTAGAAGCAGCCGGTCCCAGAAAACGGTCAGGAGGCCAAAGAGCCAGTTGGTTAGGTGGTCAGTTAGGTGGCCAGCCAGCCAGCCAGCCAGCCAGCCAGCCAGCCAGCCAGTGAGACAGACAGACAGACAGACAGACAGACAGACAGACAGACAGACAGTTAGCTGGGGAGTTACATACTCAGCTTGTTAGGCAGCCAGCCATCTAGTTAGATAATTAATTACTCAGTCAGCCAGTCAGTCAGTCAGCCAGTTAGTTAGTCGGTTGGTTAGTTACTTAGTCAGTCAGTCAGCTTAGCCAGTTAGATAGACAGACAGACAGACAGACGTCGATTTAGTTCTTTTTACTTATTGCAACCGTTTCCTGGGGTTCCCCGGCCAGATTCCTTCGGGAGAGGTTTGCCACCGCGGCCTCCCTCTGAGGCTGAGAGCATGTGACCTGCCCAAGGTCGCCCCAGGGGTTTCAGTGGATGAGGGGAGAGTCAAACTTCCCAAAGCGCTAAAGCCACTGGGGGCAAAATCAGTTTCAGCACCCTGGACAGTTCCGGAGCGGTGAAATCAAACCCAGCGGCTGGTTTTTAATATTTTTTTGGAGGGCCCGACCTGGAAGTCACTGGCTGCCGCTGAGGCTTGAAGGCTGACTAGGGGGTGCTGGGAATTGTAGTTCTCCAGAATTAGCTTTCCCAGATCTGCTTGGAATCCATCCTTTCTGCCTGCCTTCCTCTCTGGGCTCCCTGAAAAAGAAACAGCGCGAGGGGGCGAGAGAGGATTCCAGCCCCTTAACTGCCTTTGGCTAGTTAACCAAAGGGGCAACCAGCCAGGGTCTCCGGGAGCCTTGCTGAGCCGGGAGACAGACGCGCCCTGCCGCCCCGCCCGGCCTTCGGGTGCTCAGGGCCCCCCCCCGCCCCGTATCTGCATCCCACCCCTCCTCCTCGCCGGAGCTGAAGGTCGTCCGTCCTCCATCCGGTCTCCACGGCAACCATTGACTGGCAGCCGGGTCGCCAGCATCCCAGCCGGCGCGGGGGGTGAGGCGGGGGTGTGCGGGAGGGCACTAAATGCAACCGAGGAGCCCGGGTAGGGGCCGACCCTGGCCCAGGGAGGTTTTTTGCGGGGCGGGGGGCGGGTTGCAGCATTTCTCCAAGAGGGAGGAGCCGGGGGAAGGGGGGGGCTGGATGGGAGACCCAGACACGCGCGCAGGCGCTCCTCCCGCGTGGAACTGAGCGTAAACACTGCTCCCCCCCGGCCGCTTAGGGGGCCCCGGGTTTCTCTCCCCCTCCCCCCTCTCCTTTGCAGCACGTGCGATTTGGGGGGGACTCAAAGGCCCGGGGAAAGAGGCAGGATCCAACCCCCCCCCCCGTTTCCCTCCTCTTCCCTGGAGAGCAGGCAGGCCGGGGGAGAGGGGGGACGCGGGAGGAAGGAGCAGGGCGCCCTCCGGCGGGGCGGTGGGGCGCCAGGGGGATGGTGGGCCCGGCACAGAGCCGGAAGGAGGGAGGGACGGAGGGGAAGCCCCATCCTCGGCTGTGGGGCGGGAGGAAGCGCGGGAGGAGGGGGAGGAGGCGCGGCGTGGGCGGCGGGTTCGTTTCTGGAGGCCTTTCCTGGAAGGGAGGGGGTGGGAAAGGGAATCCCGGGCCGCCCCCCCCAGCGGAGCCCTCCGGCGAGGTGGGCAACTGACACCCGCGTAACCCCTTGGCCCCGTCGGTCTCCTCCGGATGGGAGGCCCGGCCTCCCTGTTCTGCCCGCCCACCCGCTCGTGGCAGGTTCCTCCCGTGGGACTTCTTTAGCCCCGCAAACGTACCTCCGTCCCCCAAAGTCTCCTCCTCCCCTCCGGCCTCGATCCTGGCAGCTCCCTCCCCTCGCTTCCTACCCCCATAACTCCCTCTCCCCGGGTGGCTTCCATGTCGGGGGGGAGGATGCGTTCCGGATTGCAGTCCGAACTCCAAGGTGCCAAGCCTCTCTCTCCTCCCCACCTTCAGCACCTTGGACACGGCCTTTAAACTTCAGACTAAAGCCCGGAATGGAGTCCCTGCCTTGCCCGCTGTCAGGGAAGCACTGGACGCCCCCCTATCTTGGGGGAGGTAGCCCTTATTTTCTGGGAAGGTCCCTAAAATTGGAGTGGGCACAGCAGCAGTGCGGGGGGGAGTCGCCTTGATTCCCGGTTTGGGGGAGAAAGGCGGGGTATCTCTGATCCTGACGATGGCACTGGGGGCGCGGGGGTCATGGCTTGGGAAAGAGCCTCGCGAGTTCTGGGTTTGAGGCTGCCAACTGACCCGGGCGGAAACCCGGCCCGCTCCTGTGCCTTTTAATGGGGACGGAAGAGTAACTGAGGGTAACCGGCCACCCCAGAACTCGGGAGCGCCCCCCCCCCGCGGACCAGGTGGCGCGGGTGTGGTCCAGACCAGGGCGGTCGGTGCCCGGGAGCTGGCGGAGGGAGAGCCTCGGTGCCCGCCGGGAGAGCTGCCAGCCCGGCCGCCTCCCTGGCTTTGCCTTCCCTCCCTCCCTCCTCCTCCTCCGGGGGGCGGATTAGGGGCTCCTAGGCCGAGGCGCCCTCGCAGCGGAGCAGCAGGCGGAGGGCCGGACGGGCACGTGCCGCCTAGTGGCCAGAGCGCCGCGTGCCGGAGGGAGGGCCGCCTCCTTCCCCCCTTCCCTCCCTCCCTCCCCCCCTCCCTCCCCCTCCTCCTCCCCCGAGCCAAGGGCAGCGGGGCAATTAGCCGGCGGCGACCTCCCCATCCCTCGCCCTCCCTCCCGGCGCCTCCTGGCAGTTTCCAAGTCAGGCTGGGAGCGGCCTCGGGCGCGCCCACTTGGGGGGCGGCGGCAGGCAGGGAAGAGACGGGAAACGCAGCCGGTGGCTGGGCTGGGGGGCGCTGACACCCCCCGATAACCCCCCTCCGCTCCCCTCCCTTCCCACGTCCTTCCCTCCAGCTTGCGACCCTTCCTCGGGGCGGGTGGGAGGGGAGAAGCTGCCCCCAGACCTCCCCCCCCCCACTCCGCTAATTATCTGATTTCATTGGGGAGGGTCCTTGCTTCAATCCCTGTATCGCTGGAATTATACTGCAATTATTCTCCCCCTCCCCCGCCATTAATTACCGTGTCGGCAGGTGGAAAGTCCGGAAGTCTGAGAATTTGGGGTGGGGGAGCGCCATGTTCCCCTGGCAGCCCCCCCCCCCCATTTCCCTCTCCTTCCCTCCCCCGCTCCTGCAAGGAAAAATACGAAATTATCGGCCACGATTCCGCCACCGGGCGAGGAGGCAGGGGACCGCGCCCCTCCCTCCAGCCCCGACCCCTCCCCAACAGTCGACCCCCTTCAATGGGCCCCTTTGACCGCCAGACTTGGGGGGGGGTCCTTTGGATCGACCCCCTTCCCGCCTCACCCCCCTGCTTAAGTTCCGGCTTTCCCTCCTCCCCCTTTTCCATGTACACGTGCGACCCCCGAATATCAGCAAACACAGACACTCCAGATGGGGGGGGGGTCTCACAGCTTCCCCGCCGCCACCGCAACCCGGTCCCGCGGTCTCCCTGCAGCAGTTCCGAGCGGCGTCGACCGCGGATTGGGCTCCACGCTGCCCCCGCGTGGCCGCAACGAAGATTGCGTCGGGCCCTTCCAAAGTCCTGCTCGTTTCCATCTCAAGGGGGGAAAAACCAGCAAAAGTGTGCGTGCCTTCTCATTTTTCTTCTTCTGTTCTGCGATTCTAGAATAATCCAGTACTTCCCTGGATCCTAAGCTTTCTGGAAGCTGCAGGAAAGAGGCTGAAATACAAACCCAGCAGACTGCCAGGCAAATTCAATAGCCCATCTTGCATGGAGTAATAATCTCTAATTATGACGTCTAAACCACAAGCACACTCACACCCCGAAAAGGAGCAGAGAGGTTTCCCAGTCCAGAGCCTTGGGAAGCAACCTTTTCACCAAGGGAAATACAAATCTGGGCATGCATCTGCTGGTAAATCGTTTTCAAAGTGGATAAGCTGGTAAACTGTTTTGTTAAAATGGTCAATTGCCTTGTTTTAAACTGGTTAAACTGGCAATTGTCTTGCTAAACTGGAAAACTGTCTTGCATTGAACTGGTTAAGCTGGTAAACTGCCTTGTTTTAAACTGGAAAACTGTCTTGTTTTAAACTAAACTGCTAAACTTTAACTTGTTAAATGAGAATGTTTTTAGGTTTTTTTTTAAAAAATGCTTTAAATTGACCAAGTTGTTTTTGTCACGTGCTACCTTGAGATCCTAAGACTTAGAATGGGATATACATATTTCAATAAATAACAAATTGACAGAATAATCACTGAGTCGTCCTCTGAAAATGGCTCAGAACTGTGGCTAATCTGGAACTGGCTGGCAGAATTGAATGATGTGTGTGTGTGTGTGTGTGTGTGTTTAAACACACACACACACATATTTAACTACAGTCTTCTCCATATTATCCCCGTGCGCTGGGTCTCGGCTCTCTCCAGGGCTTCCTTTTTAAAGTGCTGTTTTCAACCTTTTAAGACCTTAAATGGCTCAGGAGGAGCTTACGGGGAAGGCCGCTTTTTCTCCCACGTGGAACGTAGGCTTTCCCGTCCCTCGCGCTGCCCCCAGGGGCCCGATCCCGGTCTCCCATGTCAAGGACACTGTGAGGAGGAAGCACTAAGGCCGGGGTGGGAATCGTCCAGCTTCCAGGCACGGTTGACTGCAAGTCCCAGCATCCCCCAGCCAGCATGGCCTAGGGTGAATCTAAGAAATATCTTGGGGGATGGAGTATTCCCGGCCCTGTAATCCCACCTTTCTCCCACTAATGGCACTCAGGGCAGCCTACACATTCCTGAAAGCGGTAGAGACTAAAAACGTACAAAACCATCATATATATGCGTGTATGTCTGTGTTATTCTAAAAAACAGAATTTAAAGAGTATACACTGTTTAAAATTCATTGATAGAATATTTTTTTAAAAAATCAAATCCTGGGGCTTCCGGAAGCTGTAGTCCATTAAAAAAACACACCCAAGCTCTCAGTGGCATTTTATAGCGGCCTTGGCACCAGGTGAAACTTTTCTCAGTTACTTCGAACGACTCACATCTGGGACTCTCAGTTCAAAATCCACGCTTTAGTTGGTTCCTAGCGAGTGTATGTTTTTGTTTTTCTCCGGTATTTCAGTGCTGGCTTTGTCTGGTGAGCCACGCAGAGATGAGGCGTGGTGGATGAACCAGATACCTCTCCATCGTGAGACGTGCGAAACGAGTGCAGACTCCCGCCAAAACGGAGCAGCCCTCCAGCAACGCGGCTTCCGGCATTCCGCACTGTGGGCCGAGCTGTCAGGGGACGCCGGGAGTGGCAGTACGGCCACCTCACGAATTTCATAAGGAAAGAACCTTCAAGGCGGCTTTGCCCATTCCCTCCTCTGAAACAGAGCCTGCTATTTCTAGACGGTTTCACATACAACCGGGATCCGAGACCTGATGAGATCTAGCAGCTCTAGGGGTACTTTTTAAGGCCCTTCTACTTGGCAAGGTTTCTGCAGAGGAGGTGCGCCACCATGGCCTTCCTCTGAGGCTGAGAGAGCATGACTTTCCCAAGCGGGTTTCCACGGCTGAGTGGAGATCTGAACCCTGGCGTACCAGACCGCCTCTCTTTCAGCCCCAGGAGATCCGGCCCAGCCGGCCACCAACAGCCCTGCTCAGGGCTTGCAAAGCCCCCCCCCCCCCGTGGCTCCTCTGGGGGCGCCAACCCCCCCCCCGGGGGTCCTTCCTCTCCCCCTGCCGCCTTCCACTTTCCCCAGAATCTTCTTCCTTCCCGACCAGCCGGGTCTTGTCTTTCCACTGTCCAGCTTTCGCAGCCATACCTAGAAATCGAAAATACTACGGGACGCGTGGTCCCGACCGCGGCTTCGAAGACCCGGTCTTCGCACGCTCCGGGGACCGCCCCCTTCCCCGGCTGCGGGGTACCCGCGAGGGGGGAACCCGCCCTGGAGGATCCGGCCCTGCCCCGGAGCTGGTTGGCCGGGGAGGGGCCACGGCCCCGCCCCTTCAGGAAGAGGCCAGATTCGTGAAAAGGACGCCGCCCGGTGTCGACAGGGCGGCTCTGCAGCGTCCCTGCTTTCCAAGAGTCTTTCTCGGAGAGCAAGTTGAACAATGCCTCTGAAAACATTTAAAATGTAAAAATCAGTTTTTAAAAAAATCAGTTTTGCCTCATTGTTTTGGGAGTTTGCTTGTCAGAAATACTTTTTTTAAAAAAAGGAAAGCTCTTTTTCTCTCCCTACCTAGCTTACCCACCTTATCTGTCTACCTATTTGCCTATTTATCTACCTACCTACCTACCTACCTACCTATCAACCTCCTTCCTTCCTCAGCCGTCTGTCTGCCTCCTGTATCTTATTAGTCAGTCCCAACTAACAGAGTCCCATACAATGAACTGCTGAACAGCCACAAAGGTGAATCTTGCCGATTCGATAGGCCAACGCGCGACTAATAGTAAGAGTCAGCCGCGCGGGGGTGTGAAAGTACAAATACCTGCACGCACGTACTTTTTAAAATAAATGTTCTTCTCCTTTATGTACAGAATAAATGTTCCCACAGGCAGAAAAATCAAATAGCAGCACAAGATCCTCCCTTCCGTTGACATTTCCTTATGGGGATCAAAGAATATATTTGCAAGCGCAGCCTCTTCCAAAGTAAATTGGGGGAAGAGGTACTTGTGCTCTCTCTCTCTCTCTCTCTCTCTCTCTCATGTCTAAGCATTATTTAATTGCAAATCAACATGATTTAGCAGCTCTGTGTCAATCAATAATAACTGTCAATCCACAAAACGTCCCCCTCGGTAACAAAGATCATAAACAGGAACTGGCAAGCTGACGAAAATCAATGATTTAAATGGAGGTTTTCTTGTTGTTGACTGAAATTGTCTTAGACAGGACGTCTGGTACAAAAGCCCTCCAGAATTGGAAGATTTCCCTATAATCACATTTTGCACGTTCTCCTATAAAACCACCCCGTGTTGCGCCCAAAGCCAACTGAGGACGCGCCCTCCCAGGGCAAACGGCGGGCGGCACGGAATATCCACAAACACCCCGGCTGCTCAGAGTGCGGGGCCAGCAGGCCGTTTGCAGTTCAGCTTCCGTGAGAAGAGGAAAAATTGTCTCTCTGGCCAGGAATCTCCCTTCCATCGGAAACAAATGCCACCACCCCCTTAAAAAACAATTAAAATGGGCCCTGTGGACTGGGGTAGTTTTTGGAGACAGGTGGGGACCTGGAAGAAGATTTCAGGGAACTGGGAAAAAAAGAGGACAGTGAATCTAGAAACAATGGGACGGCAGGAAGAAACTAAAATAAGACTGCAAAATAGTCTCTTGAAGGTCAGATATGTACAGAAGGAGGCGATTTGATGGATATGTGTACAAATTGCTTCTATTTATTGAGATTTTAGTGATATTTTAACTTTTGGTTGTTTTCACTTGCCTCTTTGTAAGCTGCCTGGAGTCTCAGGATCAAGGAGTAAGTGGGGTGTAAACAAAGAAGCAAATGTGGGAGATGGCAGGGAAGGGACGCAAGCTGGGGGGGATCATTCTGGCCAAGCTGAGGTGAGGCTCGGGGAGGATTGTCCTCAGGAGGATAAAAACGAGAAGAAAGTTGACGGGTGGGAAGTGGGTTGAAGAACAAGATGCAGAGTAGGACTGGGGCCCTGGCACCTTCCTTAAAGAAGGAATACCTCTGACGGACTCTCCCACTTCAGACGTCCTTAAAGAGACGGTTGGCTGCCCATCTCTCAGGAGGGCTTGAGTTGCGCATTCCTGCATGGATGAACAGGGTTGGTCTAGAAGGCCTTTGGGGCCCCTTGCAACTCGTAGGCCTCTGAGATTCTGACTGGACCAGCCCCATAGGGCACCAAGAATCCCACCGGATGAAAAGACCCTGAGACCTCAGAAACATCCTCATAGCCTTTCTTAGTTGGCCTAGTAAAGCTAATCCTCCAGCACAGATTTTGAATTTCCAACACGGCTGCTTCTGCTGTTTATACTGCATTTAAAGCACCCCATCGGCCTGCCTGCCTCTCTCTCTGTCTGCATACAGCCAAGGGGACCAAGCACAGCTTTTATGCTCACAGAGTTATGCCGTGGTCGCACAACTTGTTTGCATTAGGGAATTGTGATGTCACACAACTGTACAGCCAGATGCATGCACAGCCCCCCCAGGGCACAGTGGGTTGCCATGTACAACATGTACGCACATCCACGTGCAACCTTGTGCATCCAATTGTGCCACACGCGCAGCTCCACTTCTGCAACCATGAACTGAACGCAGGTCTTTCACGCTGGACAGAAAGATCCAACCACTTCCACAGGGGACCTCACACACGCATTAGACACCAACACAATTCTGGACGTACATGCACAACGGCAGCTGCTGGCAGGAGGGCACAGTGCGATCAGCCGCCAGGGACCCTTCCCCCCTCATCCACACCCATCCTATGAAACATCCACAGCCCCAAAAGTTGTTATTTCCGCCAGGAGAGAAGCTGCGGCATTTGGGTCCATCCCACTTTTCTGGCTGCTTTTAAAATGTCCCAGTTTCTCCTCCATCTTCCTCTCTTTGTCTCCAGCTTACTTCAGCAGCTGCAAACTGAGTTCAAAGTGCAAAAAGGGTTTGCACTAAATTTTAAGTCAGCAGGACGGGGAGGAGAGGTTGAATCTTGCCCTTCCCATTGGTTCGTGCAAAAGACAACTGCGGCAGCCTCTCCTAGCCTGTGTGTTTTTCTTCATTAATAACTTTTGCCACCTTGGCCGTGTCCTGATGTTGCTCAGCCACATGTCCTGGTTGATTTCTGGGGAACGTTGGCGAGTAGGCCTTTTTTAAGCATTCCTCCTATCTGTGGCTATCTCCGCACTAGCTTGTTATAGCACTATGATTCCACTTTCAACATCCTACGAAATCCTGGGGTTTTCAGTTTCAGGAGGGGCCGGCTGGCCCCTCCTAAAACTGCAAACCCCAGGATTCCATAGGATGTTGAAAGTGGAATCATAGCGCTGTAACAGGCTAGCATAGAAATGGCCTGTAATGCAATGAGACTTGTTTTTCCTTTTTTAAAAATGAGTTTCTATGGGTTTCCTGTGCAGCTCATGCCACTTTTGCCATTTTTAGAATTAACAAAGGAACGCTTTACAAACTCGGAACTAAGTCCCACTAAGAATTGATCCGATCACTGCCAAAGTCCAATTTGGAGATCAAAAATCCTCACTTCTAGAATACGAAAGCAGAAAGAGACAAGAGAGGTCTGGATGCCCAGGGCAGAAAAATCGGTCAGGGTCTCTCTCCTCTTTCCCGCAGTCGCCACAGTGCTAAAAATACAGCAGTGCTTTAATATTATTGAACATCTTCCGGCCTCTTCCAGGACCTTAAAAGGACTTGCCGGAGGGTGGCTGTTTAACCCTCATTTATTCTGCCTTCCCAACAGTGGGGCCGGTTCTCTTTGAAATGCCTTGAATCTACCACACCAGTACCTCTGAATTTCTACTCATATTTTCAAATGCATTTTGTTACAACTGCTGTTCGTGGCTGCAAACAAGCAGATGCAATCTTGTCTTTTAATTTCCATGAGCATCAATAGATTTCAGGTTTTTAATCACAGCGTATTGGTTTCAGATTTCCCAGGAGGAAGAACACAGAAATGTTCAGAACCCATCAGGAACTTTTAACAACTGGATCGTCAATAAATCTAGTTCACTCACCAGCTTTGGGGTAGTTTTTTTCCCCCCACACGCTATTTCTCACAAGTTCATGTGTGAAGAAGTTCAGCTAGAAGAAGGAAAAACACCAAACACAGAAGGGATTGAATACAGGTGGGTGAGCATCCAACAAAGTCGGGGGGAAAAGTAACTTTTTCCAAGCCCTGTGTGCTTAAAAAGGTGAGGCGGCAGGCAACCACACTGCCACCTCTACAGGCTAGGGGATTCTGGGAGCTGTAGTGCAAGAAAGTAACTTTCCCAAGCTCTGTGTGTCCAAAAAGATTAGGTACCCAGAGACCGATATGCTCATCCACTCTGGCCAGGGGACGCTGGGAGCTGTAGTTAACAAACAATTGACCCAAGCTTTGCACGTCCAGCAAGACCCTGTCCAAGCCTTGCACGTCCAACAATACTATGGGGCCGAGACCATGACAACTGGGGGATGCTGGGAGTTGTGATTCAGACAAGTAACCTTCCTTCAGTTCACTGTGTACCAGAGAGACCCACACTGTCACCGCCAATAATACAAATTTCTTCCATCACTCACATAAAAGAATCAAGTATTTTCACGTTTATTTGTCTTTTGGGGTTGCCACTAAAGTCTCCATTTTTTTTTTTTTTGGCTTCTATAGAAATTTCTCCAAAAAAAAAATTAAAAGAAAATAAAACAAAAATTAAAAAAAGACAGACAAGACGTCATGGGGGTGGGGGTCTCCCCGGGCCCATCCTCGCTCCCCCCTCTCCTCTCTTTCCGGGGTCCTGTGCCACCTCGCCCCCCCCACCCGGGGCTTCTGAATTCCTCCGGAATGTCCTTCCAGCCCCCTTCGCCCACCCACCCCTGCTCCCCTCAGACGGTGGTCCCGTGTGCTCCAGTTTTGCTTCTTAAAAGCTGGGGATCCAGTGCGGACCCTCCCTCCCTCCCCCCGCCACACACCCCAGCTCCGCAGCCTTGATTTCAGCCCCGACAAAGCCTGCTCCCCAACAATCGCCCTCTCGTCTCACGATAGGCTTGGGGGGGGCGCACGCTACTCCTTTCCCCCCCTTCCTCAGGTAGGCCAAAGGAGGGCAAATCAACCCCCCAAACCCCCCCCCAAGTGGATGGAGCTCCCCCAAAGACCGGGGCAGTCATGACTCTCCGCCATCTCTGGGAGCACCGGTTTGAGTCCTCCTTCCGTAGGGTGACGTCACGGGGAGGGATGGCGGAAAGGATGGTGCCCGAAGGAGCTGGGGGGCGAGGAAGAGATAGAAGGGGGCAAGGCAGAGAGAGGGAGGGGCTCTTGAGTGGTAGAGGCGGAGGAGGAGGCGTCCGTGGGGCCGGAGAGGTTCTGCCGTCCCTCATCACCCCGCACAGGACAGGCGTCCGAATCGTGCCTTCACCACAGCCTCGGGGAGAGAGAGAGAGAGAGACCGAGGATCCATCCTGCCACCCGTGGGGTTCGTCCAAGGTGGGGTACGGCGGCCTGTTGTCTCTTTCCCACAACGTGGGAGCATCAGAAAGAGAGAAACCACCCCCCCCCGCCGCCGACACAGGCACAAAGGCCTCGAACTTTGGGGAGACTTCCCTTTTCCAGCACTCCTGGGGAGGGCAGAGTGGGTCGGGGCTGCCGGGAGCCCCCCGCACCCCCCGAGGGCCAGGGACGCTTGTGCCAGGGCGGGCGGGCGGGCGTCCCCTCCGAGGCCCGGGGGTCCCGCCTTCAGGGAATACGCACAGCGTACATGTCTACCAGGCGCCTCCGCCCGAGAGCGAAGGCAGGAACAAGGTGAGGAAGGGGCGGTGAGCAACCGTGGGGGGTGCGCGGGAGGGCGGGGGCAGCGCCTCACTCCTGCTCATTCAGTTCGCGGGGGACTCCTCGCCGCGGGGTGCCCTCCTCGGGCGGCGGGGGTCCCCGAGGGGGCGGCGGGACTCCCCGGAGAGCCTGGATCCGCCGGCACTCGTGGCAGATGCGGACGTGGGTGCAAGGCCGGGGGGGCTCCTCCAGGAGGCGCTGGGGGCCCGGCTCCGACACCAGAGTTCCCGAGTAGAGCTTGCCGTTGCTGAGGCGCATCTCCCGGACGGAGCGCAGTGACAGGGCTCCTCGGGCGGCGTAGTGGCGGCGGGGGCGGCGCCGGGAGCGGGTCGGCTTGCGGCAGGACACGGCGTGCCGGAGTTCACGCAGCATCTCCTGGCAGACCGAGATCTGCGGGCAAAACGGCAACAGCGAGAGAGAAAGAGCCTGTGAGAAGTGACTTCCACAGTCCCCAGCCGGCACGGCTATGCTAGCTGGGGAACCGGAGGAGCCTGTAGTCCACAAAAATAACTTTTCAAAGCCCCCCCACTGCTGTCATTACAGCAAGAGAGCTAGCCTCAGTTCATTCAATCCATAAAAATACGCCATTTTTGTGAAATGGACATCACATCAACCTACAGCCATGAATTCCCCAAATTCAACAGGAAATGGAGAAAGAAAGAAAAAATATGTCTTTCCAACCATCCTACCAAACATAAGCCCTGGAGCTGTTCCAGAATTGTCAGCCATGTTGTGACATTTCCAAAACAGCAGCCATTTTGAAAATGGCTCCCACCTGAATAAAGTAAAATGTGGAAACCTTCAAGAGGGGGAGCAGCAATTTCTGAGTCTCGCCTCATGGAAGTCTTTTCAAAGAATCTAAGACTGCGAAATCCAGGCCTCAGAGGGGTCTTGCTCCCCCTCTTTGCCCAAATCCAGGCTTCGGAGGAGGGCGGGGGAGAGGCTTCACGGGAGAGGGAGGAAGGCCCTGCCTGCCGGTCACGTGTGGCCCACTAGGCCAGGCACCCCTCAGATCCTCTGCACACAGAACCTTCAGGAGGATTTTTGACCTGGGCAGAAGGGCCGGAAGTCAGGCAGGTGGACCACGGCGCTCTCGCTCCGGCGTGGCGCACCCACACTGGGCATTGCAAGAGCTGTTCGCTTGAGCTCTCCACGGTACTAAACCTACTTTGGGGGTAAGAGTCGGAACCACGGAGAGCTCCCACAGAACACAAGGGTAAAATGCAGAGAAACTCCTCTAAAACTAAGGGTGGAGTCACCGCTCCAGAGCAAGAGAGTGGCCGACTGCCTCAGGGTTCAAGACCTTCTTCTCAGCCACAGCTGCAGCAGAGAAACTGGCATTTCTGTGGACAACAGTAGACCCACAAGCCACGGCTGGAAAACCATTTCCCCTTGTCTGATGATTCTGTGAGACTCTTCTGCTCACTCTCTATTCTCCCTGTGGCCCCACCATAGCACTTTAGGAACTTCCTTCCTTCTTAGATGAGATCGTGCTCTTCTGGTAAGGCTGTCTTATTTGCGTACAGCGTCCTGTGCGTTCGGTGGCGCTGCGGAAAATAAACTCCCCGGGGTCTTTTCCTTACGGCCCTCCCCATCCCTCCCTCCCACACCCTCCCACCCTGGGACCCCTCCTCACCCACTCTCACCTCCTCGTGTTCGGCCGAGCGTCGCGTTGCCCACACAAACTCCATGACAGCCACAAAGACCGCAATGATGAGTCCACAGATTAGCACCACAAAGATGCCTCCTATGTTCTCCATGCCCAGCCCTGTTGGGGGGCAAGAGGAAGAAGAAGGTGGAGGAGGAGGAGGAGGAGGAGGAAGGCAAAAGGAGGAAGAAGACAAGAGCTGATGGGCAAGGGCAGAAGGAAAACTGGTGGAAAGTTACTTTTTTTTGCACACTACAGCCAGCATCCTGCAAACTATGGCCAGTGGCGTTACACACATGGAGTGTTTCTATTGGTTATGGTGCAATAGCACCAGCCAGGTGCTGGAGACAAAGTAAACACACACAAAGCACATACTGGTGCAGACTGGGCAGGGCGTACACAACCCACAAGGGGCCTTTGCTCATTCTTGCGTCTTTTAATGGATCAGTTTTACGTAGCTTTAATTCCCTTGTTGTTGCTGCCTGCCTTTGATTTGTTCCTGAGTTACGGTGAGCCTAAGGCAAAACTATCATGTGGGTTTTCTCAGCAAGGTTTGTTCAGCGGGGGTTGCCTTTGCCTTCCCCTGCGGCTGAGAGAGTGTGGCTTGCCCAAGGTCGTCCAGGGGGTTTTCATGGCCTATTGAAGATTCAAAACCTGGTCTCAAGAGCTGTAGCCAAACTCTCAGACCAACTGCACCACCCAGGCTCTTTTGTTTTAATTCTATGGACAGTTTAACTGCATCTTAATAATAACTTTTTGTGGTTTTTTTTCTCTTGCTTTTATATCTGTATCAGTTTTTTGTAAACCACCTCAAGTCCCAAGGCTGGAGAAAAGGTGAGTTATAAATACCCCTACTACTGTTATTGCTATTGCTGCTCCTGCTGTTTCATGGGCATTTCAGACAAACAGCATCCAGGCAAATATTGGGGGAAAAACAAATGCCATTAGCGGAATATTAGTGACTCATTGACCGTGTCATTCGTTTGCGCAGCAAGACAGCACAGGCTGAGCATACGAAATGCTGTGATACAGCACCTGCGAGGATGCACAGGAATCTAGGCAAAGAACAGAAAAAGCCTGAAAAGGCTGAAAATGGTGAAGCAAAATCTCACGGGATCTTAAGATTCAGACTGATAAAGATTTAAGTGCCAGACACAAATGTGTTCATAAAAAAAGAGGAGGTTTGGATAATGAAGAGGAGGAGGAGGAGGGTACATTCTCATCATTCTCATTAAGGGCTGAGATTCTACACCACAGTTCGCATGTCATCAGTCTTTGAATCCAACGCTATGTTGCGGAAACAACTGTGAGGGTGGGCATCTGGGCAAGGGCGCTGCCCCCGGCACACCAAGCACCTCCAACGCGCGTCAGGCGCTCCCACTGTGCTTTGGCGGTTCAGAGCTGGTGCCTGGACGCGCATCGGAGCGCCCGACTGCACTCTGGTGCCACGACACCTCTCCATCTCCAGCACGGCACAGCGGACGCCCGCGCGTCGCAGGGTGAGGGCCCCCCAAAGGGAAGACGACGGCTGCAAAACACTACGTTCAGTTTTGGCACACACGTACACCTGTTTTTATAAAGTTGCAAGTCCCGTTACCGGCGTTGTTGTTCTTCCTATTATTATTTTTAAGGAGTTACTATCACTATGACGCAACAGTTATTCTTAACGCCTTTGCCGGCGTGCTTCTTCCAACCTCTGCGAGGGAAAGCTTACCCATCGGAGGTACCCGGTCTAAGGAGAAGGCCCTGCTCCTTCTTTGGCCCCCTTTATCATTGGGGCAGTGGCAGCTTGCAGGGGAGTTTCCTTGCAGCATCTAAACTGTTCCACCTGCATTCTCCTCTGAGGCCGCCAGGGGCCACCTGCTCAAAGCTTGCCTCTCCCACCACAAACAGAAGTCCAGGATGAAACCTGGAAATCCAAAGACCCCCATGGAAATCCCAAAGGACAGGACTCTTGTGTGTCCCTGACTCCTCCAGAGGTTAACCATTTCCTCACCCCGCCAATAACTATGTGTGGAGAAGAAGGGCGCCAGGGCCACATCAAAGTTAAAAGAGCTGAGTCACACACACGTATTAAGAAGCGCCGTTTGAGAGCGGAAAAGACCAGTACTCCTCAAAGGCGTGGTCCCTGGATCGGGCCCAGCCCATGAACTTCCAGGAAAGAAGGAAACAACCGCGGGCACAAATACGACGCGGGCTCCTGGCACATTGCGGGGAGAACCCTGCTACTCCCGCGCTTCAACTGGCTTAAGAAGCCTGGGCGGGGCGGCCTCCAACGGCCGTGGACCCTCCCGCCCAGGGAGCTTTTCAGCAGAGGTTTAACGGCCACTTCTCAGGAGTGGCTTAGTGGCAAATTCCTGAGCCACCAGGGGCTGGGCTAGATGGGTCCCTTTCTAACTCTAAGGGACTGTTCACAAAACAAAATCATAGTGCTTTGTTTTTACTTCGCTTTTAACTGCATGGCTCTGTCCTATGGAATTCTGGGATCTGTAGTCTGTTGAAGCACTAGAGCTCTTTGCCTGAAAATTCCAAGTACTCCCCAAACTGCAAATCCCAGCATTCCATTGGATGTGCAAGTCCTGATCGCAGCTGGAGTGGAACCAGATCGCTACAGTTGTGACCGATTGTGCAAAGGGCCCTTACAGCTCTATGAGCCCCTCTTGTGTCCTGCTGGCAACTCTCCAATCAGGGTCACCCCCCCTTCTAACCCCCGACTTCTGACCTTTGGCCCGGTGGTCCTCCTCCTTCGGGCACTTGCTTCCTTCCCACCACTTGCGTTTCAGGATCTCCAGGCGGTTGTTCTCCTGAAGTTGCAGAATGGCGAGGGTGATCTCGTCCCGGAAGGGGGAACCTGCCAGAGGTCAGGGAGCAAAGGTCACCCAAGGCGGCGGACGGCCACTGGCCCACGGCCTCGCCAGCCCACCTCCGAGCATCTGCAGCTTTGCAGCAGGAAATGGGGGGGAAGGAGCGACCTTTCAAAAGCAAATAGTTCCAGTTCCAGTTCCAGTTCCAAGAAAGCATGCTGAGAAACTTAGCATTACAGCTGCATTTTTAATGGAACACTTTCCCATTTCTCAGAAGGGATTAAAGAGTTACTTTCAAGATGCTTTTAGTTACTTTAACCGTCCCCCAGGACACTCTCCTCTTGTCTGTTTTGTTGCCTCATCACCCAGAACAGAGTATGGGGAGGGCAGAAGCAATGATAAAACAGGGCCCATCCACCACTTGGTGAGGCCATATCCACAAATAACTACGGAAGTAACTACACATTGCAGTTGCAACCACAAAAACAGAGTAAAATTTGTCAAACTAGAATCATATATTAGTGGAAGCACATTTCCACGTAACTACAAAAATAACTACATACTGCAATTACAACCACGAAAAGAATTAAATTACCCCGTGTCCAACGACAATTGCATCTTAGTGCAACCACTCTTCCCCAATCACAAAAGAGAACAAAGTTATCCCTTCTCAAACTGCAATCGTATCTTAGCGAGGCCACTTTCCTGTGTAAGCGCAAAGGTAACTACAAGTAACAGTTACAAAAAGGGTGAAGCTATCCTTTATCAAGTTACAAACATTGACTTTGTCACTCTCACATAGTTACTATAAACATTAACTTAGTTACGAGGGCCATATTTTTACCAGAGAAGCAAGGTAATTACAAAAAATGAGTTACTTCCACGTGCTGAGGTTTGGGATGAAAAACAACCACCCAGCCACCCCAGGGTCTTCTCTGTGCTGACTTCAGTACATGCTCCTTTAATCTTGCCCCCTTCCCAGCGCCCTTGGACCCACCATTTGCTTCTCCGCCCCCCCCACTGCACCGGCGGCGGCGGCGGCGGCGACTCCTTACCCAGCGGCATGCCGATGCCGTAGCCCTTGGTGTCCAGCAGCCCCCCGATCTGCGTGAGGTTGCAGTTCAGCCGCCGGTGGTACTCGTTCATCGTGCTCTCGAGGAGAAAGGCGTACTTCGAATTCAGCACCCGGGCAATGCCCTCTTCTGTGCTCTTGACAAAGACGCTGGGCTGCTTCGAATGCATGTAGTTCCACATCCGCTGGTAGGTCTGGTACCGGGAGTTCTAGCGGGAAAGAGGGGCGGGAGGAGAGTGAGGGCGGGGGAGCCAAGAAGATGCCACCGCAAAGCCCCTCGCGGCCAGCGTCTCCCTACGGGAGCCCATCGGAGGCCCCTCCCTCCGCCCCACCACCCTCCCAGGCCTGTTGGGTGGGAAGACAGGAGGGAGGGGTCTTCTTGGTGGTGTCCCCTGGCCTTTGGAACCCCCTCCCACACGGGAGCCCAGGCTCTCCTTCTCTCAGCAAGTAGAACAATTCCTAACCTGTCTGGCTTCTAGAAACTGACCAGGGCAGACTTTCAGTGTTACGCAGTGATGCATTCATGGTTTATAGAGGCCATTTCTGCACCAGAGTGTTATAGCGCTTTTATTCCACTTTCAACATCCTATGGAATCCGGGCCAGCCGGTCCCTCCCTAAACTGCAAACCCCAGGATTCCATAGGATGTTGAAAGTGGAATAATAGCACTATAACACTCTACTGCAGAAAGGGACAGAGTTTTTATATTTAGTGTGTATATGTAATGAATTTTAACAGTTTTTAACTTCACAAATTGTTTGATTCTTTTTTTAAATGTGTGTATTTATACTTCTATTGAAGCTTTTGCATAGTTTCTTTTTATCTGTATTGTTTTTAAATATGCTGTCAGCTGCCTTGAGTTACATTATTGGGAGAAAAGCAAAATACAAATGAATATAATAATATCAATATCAAAAAAATACCACAGGGAGTTTTGCACCAAATAAATCCCAAACTGCAAACAGTCTTCAGAAGCTGCAGTTTTAGACAATTTTCTTGCACCAAGGAGAAAAAGAAGATAAAATTATTTGTTCTTCGCCGTGAGAACAACATTTACAGCAACGTTCCCTCTCTCCTTGCTGCACCCTTGGCCGTCCCTTGCCGTTCATCCCCAGCCTTCCACGTGGCTTCTTTCGAGCCCAGAATCATTGAAACATAAGGCCGGGAGCCACCTTAGGTTCCATGTCGAGAGAAAAAAAGGCGGCTGATTAATTAATCGACTGGTATTTTGCTTCCTACCTAACAGGTATCCGGCTACCTGAGCCCACTATTGGGAGGGAAGGAAGTAACTCAGCCTTTTTCGGAAGGGGACGGGTGTCAGTTCATTTGGATTTTTGCCTTTTCGAGTTCCTCAAAACTCAAAGACCAAACCAGGACCTATTCTTTAGAAAAGGATATTTGTGCTGCCACTGCATCCTCGAGGACAGCAGGAAACGGTGGATGGAACGGAAAGAGGGGGCGGTTTTCAGGGCGAGGAAATCTCCCTCGGTCCCCTAGAAAGGCAAGGCTGTGTCGGCCTTCCTTTCTCCCTCCTGCTCGGCCGGCCAGCCGGTCGGCCGGCCGCCACCTTGTTTATTGATTGATTTCCCTTCATTAACGTCTCCTGGAGCAGAGGCTGCTGTTACTGTGGAGACAGGTTGTCAGAGCAACCGAGAGCAGGACGGAATTAGACCCAACAGAAAAGCGGGGGGGGGGGAGACCGGCCACTGCCACCTTAGCTGCTATTGCCATGGAAACCTCCAGCCCTGGCCTCCCCCACGATCGCAATGTCCACGTCCCCTCCCCCTGCGCCGTCCGGCGAGGGTCTCGCATCCCGGATGGGGCAGCAATTCAGGCCGCGGATTCGGCAGGCCTGGTACCCAGCCCCTCCTCAGGGAGCCCCCCTCCCAAGTCGGTGTTTTCTGAGCAATGAGCCTAGCGGGCAACTTTGGGAGAAGGGCCGGGAACGGGGGGTCCTCCAGGCGTGGGGAGGCGCCCTGGGTCGGTGGGGGACAGAGGCAAGATTCAGTCTGAGGACGCGCGGCCAACGGAGGGAGAAGGAGAGAGAGGGAGACCGGGAGAAAGGCCGCCGAAGGTCAGCCCAGCTGGCCACCAAACCACTCAAGTGGCTTCCCGGAGATTTCCCCCGGGCATCAAATGGCGTTACGTAAAAACTGCGCCCCCCTCTGTGTGCGTCGGCGGTGGCGGGGGTCGAAAGAGAGAACGAGAGCGCGAGAGCGCAAATAAAGGGGGCTCGGAACGTAATATTGCCCACACAGCCAAGAGAGAAAACAGGAATCTCAGTTGGCCTTTGCAGCGATTTTAGAAGAGGGGATTTGGACCGGGGAGGGTAACTTTGTCTTTCAGGGCCCCTCCGGATGGGGAAATGCGTTTGGAGGTTTCAGAATTCATTGCCATAGTTCTCAGGTTTATTTTTATATTTTTTAGTCCAGATAATTCTTGGGAGCAGCTCCAACATTTTATTCCCACCTACAAGTGGGTTTCTCTTTAATTCCTAAATATACGAGAACACAGAAGTATCCTTCTTCTTCGTTTGTCTTCCTAATTTAGAACTATAATGCTCTAGCACCTCAGTGAAATGCCACAATTGCACTATAATAATATAGCGCTAAAAAGATATATTAAAAATTCAGAGAAGAGAACATTTGCCCTTCAACTCATAGGACCACCTCAGCATTGTAAAAAAATATACATTTGGAAGCGTCCTAACGCAGATCTAAGAAATTGCTACAGACAGCCCCCCCCCCCGCAAGAAATGGGAGGATGCAGAGCAACAACCCCGGCAAAACCCACGGAGGTCTGTGGCTCTCGTGAGAAGTCACTCTTCTTTAGACCGTTTCGGAAGAGCCCCGAGGGCCCGGGGAAGCGGCACCAGCTCAGAGTCCCTCTTCCGGAAGCCCCAGCTGATGCCGACTTGCTTTGATTGTGGTCATGGTATGCTGCCCCAGGAGCAGCAAAGATCAAGGGCAGTTCAAAAATATTTCTCAAGAACGCAGCCATAATAATTCACTTTCCCATTTGGTTAACATTTGCTGAAGGATGCATTTGGGACACAAACTTGCCTTCCTTCCTGCCCCCCCCTTGCTAATGCCGAGTGACAGGAGCACCATGGCCATTATAGCTCAAAGGCACTCTTGACATGCTCAGGGAGCTGTCTGACTTATTGCCTCCTCAAGGGTGAGCCCTGAAGATGGCTAAACAGGTGATATTGTCAGATGCCGGCCAACAGGGTATGGTAAAGACTATCGTACACCGCTGTCCGGCCTCAGCACCAGGTGTGGGGTTACGCTGCCCCGGACGGCAAGTAAAACCATAATCCCCATGAAAAGCCAGTCACTATCATTTGCACGCTGGCGGTTTCCGGCGAGGTGGCCTCATTCATCTGTTGTCCAAAGGAGATGGGAAGCTTTTCCTTTGTGCAGACTGAAAGGGATGCCCAAACAAGTCCTGTAGCTTGAGGTGCGGGCCCTGCACAAAGGCGCACATGTGAGCTGTCTGTCAGTTCTGCAGAGAAGCTCACGGCTAGATTAACTGAAATCAACACCTCCATCCGTGATTTAGGGAGGGCAGAAACTTACCACTAACTATTTCCTGATTGTCAGGCCTGCATGTCATAAATTCCCTCACTGTTATTTTGAACACCTGGAAACATTACTGAAGGCCAAGGTGAGATTTGAACTCAGACATCCAAGCCCAGATGTTGCACTAGAGCCACAGGCAGTCTGGCCTAAGCGTCCTGTCCATTTTCCTGTCGTAAGACTTACAAATCTTCCATTTCCAGCTCTTTTCCAAGTCCCATTCCGTCGCGGCCTTTCCCACCAACTCTCCCCCACCAAGAGACCTCGGAGGGAGCCCTGAGCCCAGTGCAAAAATCACAGTGGCTCCATTTGAACCCGCAGCCGAGGGAAGGGCAGCTGGGAGGGAAGCAGCGGGAGGGCAGAGGGGGGAAATCTCTCACCTGAAAGAAGGTCATGGTGGAGCCGGCGTGGATGGTGCCGTATTCGATGTTGGTCTGGTCAGCCAGGTCGTCTGCCGACTCGATGGGAACCTCCATCCGCTGGACGGTCAGGAAGGCAGCGAGGTTGGCCGTGTAGGAGGAGATGATGATCAAAGTGAACGCCCACCTGCAGCAACAACAGCACGCCGTGAGCAAGCGAGCGACCCTCGGGGGTAAATCCTCGTCTGTTTCATCCGTGCGCGTGAGGGCCGCTAAGAGAAGCAACTCTCTCCCCGCTGCGGGAGGAAACAGACATCCTTCCACAGCATTCTATCCCGGGGTGTAATCCATCAATAATTTTCTTCTCAAAGGAAACAGCAAGTAATTTTAGGAATTTTTTTCCTGCTTTTCACAATTTTCACAATTGTACTGTTTTTGAAGGCTATTTGCAGTTCGAGATTTATCCAGCCCAAAATTCACATGTGATTCTTTTGTGCAGAAAACAGGTTAATCCAAGTAATTTTGTGCACAGAAAGACTGAACAACCGAAATGTTCCCGTTGGGAATGTTCCATGCAATATTCGCGTGTGGTTGACTTGCACAGCGAAAAGCATTTTCTGTTCAAATCAACCACGCACAAATTTTGCACGGAATGTCACCAACTGTAGTATTTTCTGGGCAAGAAACAGCTTTTTCTGTGTGGGAAATTAATAATTTTTTGTAGCAATATTGTTTACTATGCAGAGAATGCTGTTTTCTATTCAGACCATGAGAATTTCGCACGGAATAACTCCTGAACTGAGAAGATTCTCCTCAGTCCAGAATTCTTTTTGTCAGCGTTTCTCAATAGTTGCAAACATGTTTTTCAACCATTTTGCAAATAATTTCTAATTCTTACATCAGCTGCTGAGGGCCAGACCTACTTGAAAACATGTCCTTTCAGTCTCTGGGGAATGTTTACAAAAGCGATAATGGCGAGGACAAGGGCGCTCTGTACATGGTTGGGGTACTCTTCTCCTTCTGGTAGTCAAGGAAAAGAAAAGCACATTTGAGCAGGTGGAATCCTGGCTCCAGGACTCAATGGCAGTTTCAGAGTTTGGTCTATGGGTTTCTTTGGCTACTCACTTCCACAAATAATAGAAGGTTTTACAGAGTCCGTTTTCTTCTGAGCAGAAGATACGAGAAAAGTGAGGGCTTTTAAGTCATAAGTGGTGCATTTATACAAATGTCTGCACTGGAAACAGAGAGCAGGCAAATGCCCCCATTAGCAAGGCTGCCCTTCAAAGGAAACTTGCCACATGTGCTTTAGCAGGGCCCTGTGAACAAAATCTTAAAAACAGTGCAGGCCATTTCTTGCCTGCCAGAAAGCAAATCTCCTCATCTCCTTCTTGGCCTATATTCCAACCGCCAAAATGTTTCTCTAAGCAGGTGAACTTTTTTTTCCTGTCAGTAGGTAGCAGGCACCAGCCATCAAAATCCATCAATGTTTATTTAAACATTGATGCTCATTTAAGTTCTTTGCGGCGTTTGAAAAAACCATCTCCAGCAATTAGCCGAGAGAGAAGGTCATCGCCTCACTTGGCAGAAGCCAACTGGATTCCCGATATCCACACGGCTAAGGACGTTGCCCGGCTGCAAATAATTCAGGCAAAGGGGCCGTTGCATTCCTCTGACAAGGCAAAGGCTTTTAGGATACACAGATTCTGTCTTCTGCCTTAGAAGAAAGGATAACCTCCCATGCTTGGCTGAACAGAGGGGAAATATCAAGGGATGCTTTTGTGGGAACCTGGGCCTCGTTTATTAATGATACCACAGATCACCTTTCTACACAAGATCCACCATCGTCTGACTCAAAGCTGTGAAACTGCAAACTAAGGACTCTGATTGATTTTGCCGCATAAACAGTGATTAATTATTGAACTATAATGTAAACAGGGATAAGGAGGGCAGAGGAAACTAAAGTGTGAAATTTTTAAATTTTTTTAAATTTTAAAAGTTTTTAAATTTTTTAAATTTAAATCAGAAGACCTAAAATTTAACAAAGACAAACGGGCTTCCCTTGTTAGAAGAGCAAGCATCCTTCATCATGCTTTTTCTTTGCCCTTTTTTGTGACAGAGAGGCACCAAAACAACAAACAGCCTCCAAAGGAGAAAAAAAATCAGCGTGCCCTTAATTCACAATTCATGGATTAAATGTTGTCCTCGCTAATTAAAACTGTCCCCCACCAATTAATCTACTAAAGCTTCAGTTCCAATTAAGCTACCAATTTAGGGTTCCAGACCTCATTATTATCCCACGGGGAAGGAAAGTCGGGGAAGGGTGGGAAACAAAATTCCTTGGAACAACATCACATTTTTAAAGAGGCAGATGGCCAAAGCTAGTGGGGGGAAAAAAAGCCTGTATTTTAAATGTCTAACCGGTAGCAAAAAAATGTTTCAAAATAGGATGAGTGGCCGGGAATTTTCTTGACCTGGCTAAAATCTCAGACTCAAATACGAACTAGTGCTGGGATCCCTCCTTGAGCATGAATATGCTATTTTTGGGACTACAATTCCCAGAATCTACTCCTACTCAAAAATAACCCTTTAACGCACACAAGCACACATATACGCAAACACACACCTTTCTTTAGCCAGCCTGCCGAGTGTTGGCCCCACTGCTACTCACCAGACCCCACTGACGCAGCGGGTGGAGAGGGCCCGGGGCATGATCTCGGACCCCTGCTGCATGAACCCTCCAACGGGGAACCAGAGGCTGTTGCCAAGGGTGTACTGGTTTTCCAGGACGTTGTGCCGTTCCCGGAGGCAGGGGTGAGGGTTGTACCATTCGTAGGGGCTCAGACTGCAGAAAAGAAAAGGGGGGGGACCCCAAAAGGGTAAAGGGGGGAAGTTTTGCTTACATCGGAGTAAACCAGTAAACAAGCTCATGATATAAAAGTCTTCATCCCAGAGTTCATCACGGGAAACCATGAATGACAAACCAGTTTGGTAGCAATGTGTTACGTCCAGAGCTAGGGAGTAACTGCTTTGTGTAATAAGTTGCTTTGTGAGACAGTAATGAGACAGAATGGAGTTGCTTTTCTGCCCTTACTGTGCATGGCAGCAATTCACTGTTGCTCAGTGAGAAAGGAATAATTGGTTTGCCTATTACAGCGGCCCCTCGGCTTTTGCAAGGGCTCAAAGCCCAAAAACCTCACGAAAGTTTAAAATACGCAAATAATCCACCCCCCACCCGAGTGAGTGCTCCCCCTCCCATCCCCTTCCAGGGCTCCCCCCACATTCACTTGTGTTTTGCCCGGGCACGCCGCCTTCCTCCGAGGTGCCCAAGCAAAAAGCAAGTGAATGAGGGGGGCGGGGAAGGTGAGCACATGTTCCCCCCTCTGTTTGCTTGTGTTCTGCCCAGGTGCGTGGAAGGAAGACACACATGCCAGGTCAAAAGGCAGGGGAACGGGAGGGGGAGAATGGGAGGGGGAGGCAAGCAGGCACCTCTTGAATAATCAAATTTCCTAAGACTGAATCCGCAAATGTGGAGGGAGGATGGTACCCGTTGTTTGTGGAAGGCACTGGCTCCGTCCGAACAGAGGAACAAGGGTCACGCAAATGGCTGCCCCATGCTGCGGCTGGGAAGGAGCCTCTTACAATTTTCCTTGCATTTTTCTCAGGATTGCCAAGGTACAATACTTGAATTGGCCACTTGGGGGAACCAGAGAGCCCCTTCCTGTATCTTTCAGCGGCAGAACAGTGTGAGCGTAACTTGGTAAATAATGAGTGATTCTGGCCATTTCCGCATGAGACTGTTATAGCGCTATGATTCCACTTGCAACATCCTATGGAGTCCTGGGGTTTGCAGTTTCGGGAGGGGCCAGCCACAGGATGCTGAAAGTGGAATCATAGCGCTATAACAGTCTCGTGCGGAAATGGCCTCTGTGTGTTTTCTGGAATGCAGTAAATAGCATGTCGGTTGATCAGGGCAACGAACAAACAACTAGTTTCTTTTGAGAAGTAACACTACAAGATCCGGTTAAAGCTAATGCCAAATGGCCAGAGTCACAAACTCTGGATGGCAGAAGCTCTCCGGGAAAGATTTTAGCATCGTCTCCCCAGGACAGAACGAGTGAACTGAGAAATCAGCATGCAAACCACGTGCTCTGCTCCTGAGCTCACAAATGTTAACACATGAGCAGTGCAGAAAGTGTCTCCATCAGACAACTAGCCTAGGCTACAAAGCAGGGGTGAAGATGCCCAGTTGGCAGCCTGTAGATCAGATGCAGCCGTGTAATTTCGATTTTTAACAAACCCCAAGAACTGCAGCAAAAGAACTACCACAACCTCCTGACGTTCTCCTGTTCGAAGGAACGTTAGGTAACTCTCCTCTCCCCAAAACCCGTTTGAGAGACTAAAGCAGGTTCCAAGGAAGAAGACAGAAGGGGGGCGTCCCCGCAACCTGAGAAGATGCATCAAAGTCAAGCGCGGAGGCCAGTCTGGGACAGATCCGCGGCAAGGAACACTCACCGGGCGGCGAGGAAGAGAACGCAGCTGACCGCCAGGTAGGCCAGGAGCATGAAGAGCCAGACGGCGGGGGAGAAGGGGTCCAGGAAGGAGAAATACCCCGGTTTGCGCCCCTGTGAAGAAAAGCACCAGGATGCAAGGTGAGAGAGACTGGAAATCTCTCTCCCTCCTTCACGCGCACAGAGAGAGAGAGAGAGCTCTGCTCTCCAGACAGCCCAACGGGACCCTTTTTTTCCAGTGAGGCTGGAACGGGTGCGGCCCCCCCTCGGGGACCCACAGCCGCCCGCCCTTGGCCTAGAGCGACAAAAGCGCCACGGTGCACTCTGGTGGAAGCTTCCCTCTGGAGGAGCAGAGGCACTACCGCAGGGGCTCCCCCCGAGACGGGCACTCCCAGGAGTCAGCAGCCCCACCGGCTAAAAGAACCTCAGGACAGGAAGGGACTCTGCGGGGAAGGAACTCTGCCCCCAGGGCAAAATATCTGCCTCGAAGGCTCTCCCGGTAGTGGGTCACCGGCCTCTGTCTGAAGGCTTCCAACAAGGGAGACGGTCCCCACCGCTCAGTTCGGGAACACAAGAGGTCACTGGCTCAAGGTTGTTCCCTTCACTTCTGCCAATTCATGATATATCTGGGCTTTTTCCAAGCTCAGAGCTTGGAAATGTTACTCTTTTGGACTACAACTTTCCCAGGCAATGCCTATTTGTGGGGGGGGGGGGCAAGGACAAAACCAGAAGTGGCATGGCATCACTTCCTGTGTTAGGTTTCTTCCGTGAGTGCAGCCCACCAGAGGGTAGGGAGGGGACTGAAAATGGGCCCGCCACCATTGGTTCCATCCCCTCCCCAACACCATGAAAGGTGGGGTCCATCACATACCATGTGCACCCGGTAAAGGATGCTGATTCCCAAGGTCATGAAGGGCTTAGAGAAATCAATGACCTTCTCCCGCTCAGCCGTGATGGTGAACGCGGCCACTGCAAGATCGGCTTTCTGCAAAGCAGAGAACAGAGAAGACCACTGGGCACAGACGTTACTCAAGAGAACTATACATCCCAGCCTGCCCTCTCCCCCCGCATCGCCCTCTGCTGGTGGGGACCAGGAACAAAAGAACGCATGCTTTTCTCCTCCAGCCATTTTATCAGCTCAGAGTGAAGGAGTCAGCAATAGACTGTTGCCAAACACTGCGCCTTCGTCAAGAGAAGTGTAAGAGCTGTACGGCAACTTGGTTGGTGAGGAAAGGAAATGCAGACAAGACCTTGCACGTGTAAAGTGGGTGGCGTGCAACAGACCTTTGGAGGCCAAGCTGAGTGGGAGAGATTTTATATAATGATTTGAAGGGTGGGAGAGGTTTTGCATATTTATCGGAATCAACCAGCCAATGGTGTGGCAGAAAAGTTCCCTGTCTTTCAGTACAGAGAACATCTTGCTTTTAATATGCAGTTGAAAACTGGGAGGATAAACCTTGATTTTTACCAAGTTTCCCAGAGCTTAGAAAAACTACATTTTTTAGACTGCTGTTTCCAGATCTGCTCATTAGAGGGGCCACAAGCATGGCCCCAGCTGAGGATTCAGGGAATTGAAGTACCTTTTCCTGAGCTCTGGAGAAAAAAATATGACATTCTCCCCATATGTATTGCATGCATTTCTGAACTTACACAGAGTATCACAAACATTGACTCAAGTTCTTCAGTACGGTGTGGTTGTAGTTTGCTGTTCCACCTCAGGCAGCAAATTGTCTCAGGCCAGACCCAAAATATGTGCTAAGTGGGACCTGAGTCCTGGTCTACAGGGAAATGAGGCAGCAGTTGCTAAGAAATGATGCATACCATTTCAAAGTAGAACCAGGGCCGAAGCCACCCTGCAAAACAGCTACGACATCACAGGAAAAGGTTCTAGCCCATTCCCTGGCAGGCTACTTTTCTCTGTAAAGGGTGAGCTTTGCATACAAGATCATTAAAAAAAACTTGACTTCTCCCAGCTGTGATCATAGCAGCCCATTCGGTGGCAGCTGGGCCCCCCTGTCAGGAGGACAGTGAATCCACCTCCAGGTTTTCACCCTGGAGCTCTCCAAGGGGGCAGAGCCGCCCCTAACCCGGTTCAGCACCTTGAAAGCTCCCTTAGAGTTGGGCAAACCCTGGCGCGGATTCGCTGCCCCTCCAACACGAGAGCACCAGCTGCCTCCGGCTTATCATGTCACCTTCTGGGATCACTGCAAGTTAAAGCCAATCTGAGCGCAAATAACAAAACTGCATCACCCCCGAAGCTCTTTCTGCTGCACATCTGTGCACCAGATCTTTGTCTGGAGGAGGAGGAGGAGGACGAAGAAGAACAGAATAAAAGAGACAGCATAGAGGGCTGTATTGTTTTTAGACTGAACTGGGTTTTTAAATAATCTTTTAATGGAGTTTATCTTTCTATGCTGCAGTTCTAAATCATTTTAATATTGTTAATTGTTTAATCCCACTTCAATGTTCATTTTTTTATGTTCTTTGCTGTATTTAAAAAAAAAACCTGTAAGCAGCCTTCAGTCCCAATTTTAGGAGAAAAGAGGGCTAGAAATAAATGTAATGATAATAATAATTAGGGCTGATCTTTCACACAAAACCCAAATCCAGGAAGCACTCAGGAGGGCTCTGGCTAATCACGCGCAGAGAAACGGCACCCCGCGCAACCCCCGAGGTGGGACGGGCCCTTTCCTACCGCCGCGTGCATCTTGTGGGGAGGGATTCTGGTTTCAGCCCACAAAGTCGGCTGTCAGAAGAGGAGGCCAACGTTGCACGGATCGCTGTCAGAAGGCTGTACGAGAAACGGGGAGGGCGCTTCCCAACGGGGGCCTGTCCGTACTTTGAGCTCACCGGGGCGGGCCCTCGCTCAGCCCCACCACCTCACCGGCCTGTCCGGGGAGGGTGAGACGCGGCCTTCTCGGGGGCCGCTCCCGGGAGGCTGTGGAACTCCCTCCCGCAGGACGCTTGGCCGGGGCCCACCTCTGCTCTCCCCTGACCAGCAGGCAAAGGCCTTTTCCTTTCCAGAGGCCACCCGGTCGCTGCAGAAGGGCCTTTCAGTGGGAGGGGACTTCACTGTCACCTGTTTTCCAAAGCTTCGGGAACTTTAGTTTAATATTGTTTTACAACCTCGCATGTTTTCATTACCTGCATTTGTCAGTCGATGCTGTATTTTAATTTTTACTTGTTTTACCGTTGTATGGCCTAGTTGCATTATTCCTTCTTCCTCTGTGTGTGTGTGTGTGTGTGTGTGTGTGTGTGCATACACATACATTTTAGGTTGTACGCCTTTGGCAGGACCCACGCATTGGGCTGTTTTGCTTGCGAAGTGCCCCACACGTGAACGGCTCTCTATAAACAAACTACTACTACTATTAGTGGAAGTAACAGCAGTAGTAACATTAGCATCGGTGTCATCAAACGCTTTTGAATTGTTTTAAATGAATGCTGTTTCTAACCGGATAGTTAAAATGCTTTTTAAAATCTTTCATTATAATCACTGTGTTTTCATTGTAACAAAAAAAATGCAATGTTTGCCTTCCAGTTGCCCACTTTGTTTTAGCCGATGCCATCAGCCACCTTCATCCCACATTGAGAGGGAACGTGGGATATCATTAAGTAAAATAAACAATGAGGTTTCATCGAGGGCTTCGGGGCGTCCCCTAGGAAAGGGGAGCAGGAGGGATCCCCTCGGGAGCAGGAGGCGGCGGCGCCGGCGGCCGGCCCTGTGCAAGCGGGGAGGGGGCCTTTCCCGCAGCCATACCCGATCGATGAGTTCCCCCACCATGCCCGTCCAAGACCCGTTGGGCTCGGGCGCCCCGTAGAGTCCATCGTCCACCAGCTTAATCTGGAAGCGGAATTTAAGGATGTCGGCGAGTTCGTGGAGCATGTCCACGCAGAAGCCCTCGTACTGCTCCGTGCCGGACAGCTCCTGGAAGTTGGCGCGACGCATCACGTAGGGGTTCTCCTGCAATAGAGGGCAAGGAGTGACGCCGGAGAGCGCAGGCGGGATCCCACCATCCAAGAACCCAGGCCGGGTTTTGGTTAGCTTACAAGCTACATGAAAGCTTCACGTAGGGGTCGGGTTTGGAGGGCCAAACAGCCCGAAGGCGCTGGACCCCTTTCGATCTTGGAAACTCAAGCAGGATCGGCCCTGGTGAATACTTGGATGGAAGACTGCCAAGGAACCCCAGGTGCCGTAGGAGGCTCTATTTCGGAAGAAGGAACTGGCAAAGCCCCCTCTGAGCACTCCTTGCCTAAGAAAGGGACCTGAAATTCATGGAGTGGCCATAAGTAAGCAGGCAGAGAAAGAGAGAGGGAAAGAATGAGGGACAGACAGCTCTTTTAAAGCCCAAATTAAACCCAGAAGTGGATTCACCATCCCAGTGGCATGGGAGCGGCACTGGAAGAGTTTGTGATAGAGCTTGGAAACATTATTCTGCTTTTTAAATATTTATTTTCTTCAGCTATTAACTTTTTCCATTCCTTACAAGTATAACACGGCATTCTACTTTCGCTCCCTCGCCCACCTTTTAAACTTTTCCATGGTTTTGCTATTCCTAATCTTGCAATTCGTAATAGAAGCGCTACAACATATTTGTTCAGCAAGGCTTGGAAACACGACTTTTTGGAGGGGGCACCCAGAATCCCCACCCCGGCACAGCCATTCCCCCTCAACGAGGCCAAAGCCAGCCCCCTCCCCGGCCCCCGAAGGCAGGGTCAGGCCCGCTTACCAAGATGGTGGTGACGACCAAAGTCTTGTTCGCCAGGCTCTCCGAAACATTGATATCCAGCGTGGTGGCGTTCATGGCAAGGGTTCTATTGGAGTACCACACCCCAATCTGTAACGAGGAGAGAGGGTGGAAGGGGGCTCGCTAGACCAAACCAGGAGAGAGAGAGAGAGACAAGGCCCTCGCCGTGGCTGCTCCCGACCTCCGGAACTCCCTTCCACTGGAAGCTTGGCTGCTTTCCTTTCACGGGCAAGCAAAGACTTTTTGGTTTAAGCAAGCTTTTAATGCCTAAGCAGGAGAGCTTCTTATTGGGATGTTGTCTTTATCTTTTTAAACTTTCATAAAGTTAAACTTTTAACTTTTAAACTTTCATATGCTTTCAAAATTATTTCACACTGCTTTTATGTGGTGATTTTCACTGCTTTTAAGTTTTATGGTAAACATTTCTTAATTGACTGTTTCTGGAAGCCACCTCGGGTCCCACTCTGGGACAAAGGCGGCAGACAAGCCTCCCTGGGTCTCGATCCAGGCCAGGAGGAGAGCGCGGCGCGCCACGGCTCCCCGCCTTCCACCGCCTCCCCGTACCTCCCGGTGTCCGTGCCGGGCTTTCTCCAGGATCCGCAAGGTGTAGTTGGTCCTCTGGCCCTTGCTGTTGAACTCCACGCGGCCCGTCAGCCCGTCATACTCTACCTGGCCACCGATGGAAAGACGGAGATGGGGATCGGACAGACGGACAGGGAGGGAAATGGCAGGAGGAGGGAGAGAGAGAGAGAGTGAGACACGGCCACAGCCAGAGCAAAGGACACAGCAGTGTGGCGAATCTGGCACTTGGACCTCTGCACCCCTGGTTTTAAGGTATAGGGGGATCTTTGAGAGTTTTGGGGAGCCAATCCACAGAGTTTTGCTAGGGTTTTACATTGTTTTGCACAGGTGGACAGGTGAACAAAACACTGCCCAGAAATTTAAAAAAAAATGTGCAGAGAGGCAGGATCTGGAGGCTTTGAGAGGCTTCAGGGGCTGCAAATAGAGGCCCGCAAGCCATATGCTGCCCACAGAGTGCCCCTTCTCCACCCCTGCCCCCCACACACAGGCAAGTGATGTCAGGCTGATCTGAAACAATCTCCACCAATTCTCATCTGCATTGGGAGCACGTCTTTTATAGACCTAATGGCTCTTGTCCACTCAAGGGCAAGGCCATTTCCACATTGGACTGTTACAGTGCTATTATTCCACCTTCAACATCCTACGGAATCCTGGGGTTTGTAGTTTGGGGGGGGCTCTGAGGCCCCCAGGATTCCATAGGATGTTGAAGGTGGAATAATAGCACTGTAACAGTCCAATGTGGAAATGGCCTTGCCCTTGAGTGGACATGGCCCAAGCCAACCCCAAATACTCTAGACTGCAACTGATATCACTCCTAACCACGCATCACTGCTGTGAAGATCCATTTCCCCCTCCAGCTTCTGCAGGGAAAGGGGGAACTGGGCAGTCCAAAGGACAGGGGTGGCAGATGAGGTCACAGACCCTTCTCATCAAAAGTCCAGAGCTTTGACACAGGCTCTGCTACACCGTTGCTCCTGATCACGTACAAATTCTAGCAACAACCAGAGCTTCTGGAGGAAACCCGTCTCACCATTCGCAGGTAGTTCATGAGGCTGGTCCCGTGTTGCCAGATGTTAGCCGAAGTGCAGGCCAGAGGCTTGACCCCAATCTCCTGGCTGCGGTTCAGTTCCCGGACGGCGCTTACCACCACGTGGACAGCATCAAACATCAACGCCGCTGAGAGCTAAAAGGGGAGAGAGTAATACAGCCAGAGGTCATTGTGTGTAGTTAAGACCTTGGGGCAAAGGGGAGTTTTTGGACGACCACACTGGCTGTGGCATTCTAGGAGCTTTAGTCCAAAAAGAAAAAAGGCCTCCTTTCCCAAGCACCAGGGTAGAGGGGCAGATTTCCTCTCCTGAGCCTCTCCACTCAGTGACAGTCTTCCTTTTCCAACCAGATCTAAACATCTGCACGGCACCATCAGAACTGGAGGTGGACAGAATGAGTCACGGGGCCGAGTTCTGCATACAGGACCCGGGGGGTCCTCTTCGTTTCAAATCTTTTTTAAAAAACTAGAACCTAGAGATTCACCCACTGGACCTTTCCTTTATCCAGCCCGCCCCCCGGCAATTTCCTAGCGACAAACCTAGAATTAACTGTCAGCCTGCAAATAATCATTTTCTCAGTCCCCCAGGGCACATAACAATCGCCTCCAGGCGAGGAGGCAGGAATGCTTATCAACCAAAAGAACAGTTCGGGCTTTTTTTTTTCCCTGGCTGTTGATGAACTACAAATCATTAACAAAAGGAAAGGATAGGACGGGAGAGAATTGAATGTTTCTAACCCATTTTGGGAAATGACAAAGGCTCGTTCCAGCCAGACTCGATTTGGACTTGCTTTCTGCAGCTCTGCCCAGTAAAACCAACCAAGACAGGACAGTCTCCACTGACTTCAGGGATCAGAAAGGGAACGCTGCTCGCAGGAACGTGGGGATTAATGCAAAGCCCCCTCTACCTCCAGAAACCCTCTTGCTCTTTTCAGGGGCGGGCTGGTATTTGTCCTTCAACCAGTCAGTTTCAGGTGAGCACAGCACTCGAGGGGGAGATCATCTTGGACTACAGCTCCCACAATCCCCTAGCCAACATGGGCAAGGGCCATGCCATTTGGAGGATTCTGGAAGCCTCTTTACGGAAACAATTTGACCCTGTTGAAATCACTAGAGGTATCAATCACGCGTCTAATTTCAACAGGCAGACTGCAGGCACGAAAGAACCGTCGAGCATCTCCAGCTTGAGCATTTGCACCCCAATCCCCAATGTTGCTAGGGAGACAAACGAGAGCGCCTCGCGATGGCCAGCGCGAGAGACCTGTGGCAAGCCAGCCTGGTAGCTGCGTTGCTCGAGGCTCTGAAAGGTTGCCTTTATGGACTCTGACTCCAGGGCCCTGGTGACCGTGCTGGCTGGGAAATTCCGGGAGGTGTGATAGAAAAGGAAAACACTTTCAAGCTGAATGCATCACCAAAACTTTCCCGAAACCTTTCCAAGTTGCAAGCATCATAAAAATCTTTCCAAGCTGAATGCACCATCAAAAAACTTTTCCAGTTGGCTGCATCACAAAACCTTCCACCTGGACACATCACTAACCCCTGCCACAGTTGTCGCATTTTGAGAGAAGATCCCCCACCTCACACCCTGTGCGTGCTCCCTCATTTGTCCCCCCCCCGCCGCAACCTCGCTTACCGCCGGCCCCGGGTAAGGGCTGAGCTCGCAGTTCTCTCGCCAGGACATGTTGAGGCTGCGAACAAACTCCATGTAGAAAGGGTGGCTGGTGTTGAACATGGAGAAGCCCAGGACATTGGAGTGGTCATCCACGATCCCGTCCAAGTGCAAGATTGGGAAATCCTGCAGGTGTTGGAAGCACCGGGACATTAGTGAAGCTTTTCTGTTAAGGACACATCCCAAACTGATGCCCTGCAGGGCGATTACGGAAAGAGGCCTAAATGAGGACCTTAGAGGGCCACCGGGAAGAAGAGGTGGACGCTGCCATGGTTTTGGTGTCCCAGGTGGCATTCCGTCCAGCATTTAATGGACACATGTGGCTGACCCACACCAGAGTGCATTCATAAGGGAATGGCCACCTGATAATACAGAAGAACTTGGGAAAGAACACACAAAACTACTACTCTAAGCAAAGAAATCTTGGAATCTGTGCACTGAGCTGCCGTGTGTGTCTGTGTCTGTGTGTGCGCGTGCACGCACGCACCTTCGGTCCCCTGTCAACTTACAGTGGCCGCATTATCAGGAGATAGAAAGCAAAGCAACATCAGAAGTGTGGTCAAGACGGCAAAAGTTACCAACGAGGAAGAACAGACAAGCCAGGAGGGGCTGCAGGAGTTTGCTTTTGCCTGAACTGACTGGGAAGGGCAAGATTTCTGCTTCCTCGCAGTCCCCTCTCCCACCACACCCAGGTGAGTCAGTTGAGCACACATTAATTTTGCAATCTGAACTCCATTTGCAGCAACTGAAATAAGCTGAGGACAAAAAAGGGAAAGGGGGACAGAAAAACTGAAACGCGTTAAAGGCAACCGAATCAGTGGGATGATGGAGAATTAATTGGTTCTGGGGCAGGTGGCAGGTACCCTCTGCTTTCATCCCTAACCTAGACCACAGCTCTGAAACTTACTTTTTTGGACTACAAATTCCAGAATCCCCCAGCCAGCATGGCTGTGAGAGTCTGCAAGCTGTCATCTAAAAAAGTAGTATAGCATTCCCCCCCCGCCCTCAAGTCTTGTTTTTTTTTTTTTCTGGAAACATCCAGCAGACGGGTCTTTGACCACAAATCCCCCGGCTCAGGAGCCAAAGCAAGTGCTCAGGAGCCAAAAACACAGAGATGGCTCCCCAAAGACCGAGACCAGAAAGCGCAGCCGAGGGGAACAGACACAGCCAACGCGTCCACTGAGCTCACGGCTGGGTCACGCCGGGAACATCTGGGGAGCTCCGGGCTGGCCTCCCGCGGGGATCACAGCCTGGCTGACGCAGCACAAACTGGGGTCAGGCCCGGTCAGGCCCAAATGGGAGAAGCAGCTGAGGGACCCCCTCGCTGGCAGTGGATCCCGGCTGCCACAGGAGGGGGGGGGTGTTGGCGGAACTGACAGGAAGGTAGCACGTAAATCTATAAATCGGAACCAGCCTTACCATGAGGTGCAGTGAGGCAGCTGCCTCAGGCAGCAGTCGTGGGAGGTGGCACTGAGGAGCACCAACGAGACCTGTGTGTGCTCGGTGGCCTGAATCCGAGGAAGAGGAGGAGGAGGAATCTTTCTTCTTCCCCCAAACCAGGATTTATTGCACATCGATACATTATTTCATCACTTATCCATAAGCTTCAATTGTATGCTTCAAATTGGTTTTAGTATCATTAAACCATTCAAACCGGTTTTAGTACCATCAGTCTCCTTCTCTCAGCTCCTTAAAGGAAGGCAATGGCCAACTTTTATCTCTGAAGGAATCTTGCCAAGAAAACCCCCTGATAGAACCGCCAAATGTCAGAGAACGTAACATTCTGGGGGCCAGCTTGGTGTCGGGATTTGAATGTTGGACTAAGACTCCAGGAGACCAGGGTTTGATCCTTGCTCAGCCACTGGGCAGTCCTGACCAAGTCACACACTCTCTCAGCCTCAGGAGAAAGCAACGGCAAACCTCCTCGGGATCAGATTTGCCAAGAAAGCACTAAGACGGAGCTGCCATAATTTGGAGTCTCCTTAAAGGCATGTGATGGCATAAATATTTCATACATCTCCAGCATTTTGCATAGATCTTTATAGAATACTAATGGGGACAGACCTCTGCCCCAAAGAACTTCCAATCCAACATTCAGGACAAAGCCAACGGAAAGCAAGGGAGACTGGAGGGAGGGCTGAACGGGGCAGAGCACGCAGTGCTTTCAGTTTCCGTCGGCTTAGTTTCAGGAGGGAAGAGACATAGCGGAACAACCTTCAACGGCCAGGGGGAGGCACAGTGGATGTAAAAATAAAATATAATTACACAATGCTTTTCCCACACCAGGACACAGAGTGGCTTAGACTAAAATATGAGAAATTGCAAAATTAAGGCAGGGAACAATTAACCCCACACACACATACTTAAAATAAACCCAAATAATACATCTAAATTTACTTTCCCTCCCACATGGCTCCAGTATATTCATTCTCTCTTTCAGACACACACGGAGCCCTAAATATGGCAGCTCCCACAACCACTGTTTGCAAGCATCAGTGTACGTGAATGTCTGTCCAGCCGTAGGAGAGAAGCCGGAGGGAAAACCGTTTTGACCGTTTCCCCATCCGGAGTTTGGTAAGGCCATCAGGAGCCAAGCGAGAACCGCTCTGCAGGTGGACCTGGCCCTCCGCCCACCGGCTGGTTGGTCGGCTGCCCGGCCCCGCTCTAAATCACGGGCGCTTTCACCTTCAAACAAAGAAAGGCACAGCGGGCGGGCGGGCGGGCGGGCGGGGAGGGAGGGCACGTGTGCTGGAAAGCGACAACCCTGACCCCTCGGTAAGGCCGCTGCCAAGGGGTATCCCATCTCTGGGCTTTTTTCAAAAAATCCCCATACCCTCCAGCTGGGTTTCCACAGCAGGGTCACCTCTCGTCACTGCCGAAACAACCGCTGAACCCGAGCCGACGTTCCACTCCGCCCGGGGACAAGGAATCCGCTTCTGAAGCCGAGGAAGGACGGATCCCCAGGCAGGTCGGACGCTGCAAACCGGCACTCCGGAAAAGGAGGTTTTTTCAGAGGAACGCAGACCAGACCGGTGGCTGGGGGGAACTGGGGGTTTGTTTGCCCAGAAGGTAACATCTGGCACCCTCTCGGTGAATTACGACAGTGCTAAGCTGGACATTATAATTCACCAACAAGACGCCAGCATACCCTCCATCCACTCTCAGCAAGGTCTGTCCCAATTAATCCTCTGTCATCCCAGGTGTTTTTTTTTCCAGCTACTTTCAAAATGTCCCAATTTCTCCCTCCTTCTCCCACTTTCTCCCTTTCAGCTCACTTTTCTTCAGTTAACTGCACACTGCATTCAAGGTGCAGGAGCAGTTTGCACTCCATTAACTCAGCGGAGAGGAGAGGAGAGGAGGGGCAGAATCTTGTCCTTCCCAGGAGGATCAGGCAAAAGCAAACCGTTGCAACCTCTCCTAACCTGTTCTTCCTCACGAATAACTCTTGCCGTCTTGACCACACTCCGATCTTGTTTGGCCGCATGTCTCCCCATTTCCATCTGCGAAATGCCAGAGGGCACAGATACTTGCTCTGACCTCTTTTTGGTAATGCAACTAATTTTTGGGTCATTGCAGAGGAGAGCCTTCACTACTGAGCACACAGCAACCAAATGCCCCCTAAAAACCACCCTTCTTCAACTGCAGTCCCCAGACCCCGACCAGTCTCCGGTCAGCGGCAAGCGGCAGGAGAAGCAGCAGCAACACAGCCAGCCAGCTTCCTAAAGGGGGACCCAGAGCGACGGCATCACCCGCAGAGACCTTCTAGAGGACCCCCAAGGCTCCGGGGGGGGGCTGGTGCTGTGTGTCCCCTGCAGTAAAAGAGTTAGACGCTGCTCTACTGCTCCCCCCATCTCTACCAACAAGGAAAAGTGGGGAGGGGGCTCCAACTGAGTTTTTAAGAGTTTTAATTCTAAAACAATAATTTAAGTTGTTAATTTTTTAAACTTATTAAAATTTAATTTATTTTTAATTTAAAACAAACTTTAAAGAACTTTAATTTTATCCTTTTACTCTTCTTTTTCTTTTAATTGTTTTACATCGACTTGACACCAGTTAACGATGACTGTAATGTTGCTTTAATACTATAAATAGTTTGAGCCTATTTTAATATTCTCTTTCTGCATATATTTAATTGAAGTATGCTTTTAAATTGTGAGCCGCTTGGAGTCCCAGTTTTGGTGAAAAGGTGGGATACAAATAGACACAATAATGGCAACCACAGCAGCACCTGAGAAAAGGTAGGTTGGGGTGCCGGCGATGGCCGACTGTCCTAGCTCCACCTCTGCAGCTCCATCTCTCAGCGGAGGATCCCAAGCAACTTTTCAAGCTCTGCTGAAGGCAGCAGCGCACACACACGCGCACACACGCACACGCACACACACACACCACTGGCTGACCCTGGCTGCCTTCCTGAGGCGCATAACACAACATTGTCCTCACTCGTTGTCAGTAAGAAGATCCCACCACGGCGCTGTCGGCCACGGAGAGCCTGCTGCGGGAACCACGACGGAGGAGGGGGGAAGTGGATGGAGAAAGACGACTGGGGGGTGGTCAGTCTCAGAAGACCTTGGCCGCAACCCCGTCAGCGTCTTACACGCGTAGAAGTCCTACGAGGGAAGCCGTCGGACGTCTCCCTCGCAGGCACATCGACCACATTCAGTCCAAGGTCACGGGAGCACAGCTGCGCGCGGGTGCCAACGGGCACGCGGACCCCGATGTGGCGGTGCCTCGCACAGCATGTTCTGGTTGTGCGACATCGCCCTTCAACACTAGGGCTGCGAAACACGAGTTGCAACAGGTAACTCCACTCGCCAACATTTATGCCACGCAACCCCAACGGAGCAGCTCGGCCCTTTTGCCACCCAGGACAACAGGTCAGACAACCGCCTTGCTGAAGGCTCTCCGAGATTTCACAGATGGGAAATGATGGGATGGGATTTACGCCACATGTATACATACTCTCACACAGGTACGTGCACGCACGCACTCCCCTCTGGCTCAGCTACTGCCCTCCCGGTACTAACCATGGTGGTTAGGATGTATTTGTAGAAAGCGGATGTCATACCCAGCTCAGAAGCCTGCAAAAGGAGAAAGTGAAGGAAATCAGGTTTTGCACAGGCGCCCCCCTTACCCCCAGGGCTCTCAGCTCCTCAACCCTCAACCTCTCCACCAGCTGTGGGACGGAAGTTTTCACAGCCTCCCGGTATCCAGACTGGCGCCGTGGTGGGCTCGGCTCCCAGTAAGATATCCCAAAGTGGTGCCCTGTGCATGGGGCTCACTCAGGTGGTGCCTGAAAGCCATGCAGGCTGATTTAAGGGCATCTTTTGAATCCAAGCTTGGAAGCATTCTCTTTTTGGACTGCATCTCCCAAAATTCTCCCAGCCAGGTATGCCTGGTCCAGCCCTCTGGGGCAGCACCCTGCAGCGTATGAAAACGTGGAACCTGTCTTCCGCTTATCCTGTGTCGTGCTGCATTTTATGCTGCCGTACGCCTGGCAAATAACGAACAGTGATGCTGGCATGAAACCACGGCAAATGGAGGTGTTCCCCCATCCCTAGTTAAGGTTTCTTGTCACCTGGGGGTTTATTACAACCGCCAGAACAAAGAGGTCAGGGAGTTAGCAGGATTAGCCAGGAGTAGTTGGCCATCCCATGTCAGTCGGGCAGTGAATCCATTCCACGTTTTAAGTTCAAGGGAGCTCTCCGAGGTTCTGAAATCTGATATTTCTCCTCTAGAAATAGGTTCGGCGCTTTGGAGATCTCCATTAAAGTTACCCAAAGCCCAGATCAGATTCACCACTCCATTAACATGGGCATCACAAGGTACCACTAGGACCAGTGAGGATGTTTTCCAGCCCAGGACAGAGTCTGCTTTCTCATCGAGAAGGCTGAGAGGGGCTTCTGTCAGAGGCCTCCCTGGCAGAACACCCACTGGGCACAAGCCAAGGGCCCCTCCTTCCAGGTGTGGGCCAAAGCTGCCCCTGGCTTCCCCACTCCCCACACACCTCCCGCCCCGCTCCTCACCTTCTTGAGGATGAGATAAGAAATGGAAGCATTGGCATCCACAATGATGGTGGAGATCTTGTCGTCCCGGATCTCCTTCAGGAGGGGGGTGGGATCGTTGGTGTCGTCCAGCATCCGGATGGACAGCGTCTCCTTGGAGATGAGGAACTGCCGCACCAACTCCTCCAACCTCAGCAGGCCTGTTGGGGTGGGGAGAGGAACAGGGGGTGACGCCAACCTTTTGTCCAAGCCAGGAGCCCAGCCCTGCCCTGTTCTGGCTTCTGAGCTTAGCACTTGGCCCTGGGAGCCCTCCATCGGGACACAAAGGCACTTGCGACGATGTACAAGGAGAACAAAGCTCCCAAGATATATGCACAAATACATCTTTTTGTGCCCATTAATATTGTCTAGGAGGCCCTGCTTCGCATCCTAATTTTGAAGGTGGCCAGACCTACAGGCCTGCTTCCTCCCCGGTTGCCCCATTGTCTGAGCACAGGGCCCCCAGCTTCACTCGCACGCATTCGACCCTGCAGGAATACACCACGAACGCAGCTTCCCTGGTTAGCCTGAGCATTAAAACCAAAGCAAATAACTAGGTCTCCATGTTTAACATGGAGAGTTCTCATCTTATTTTGCAAAAGCAAACAGGCACTCTTGCTGCTGCTGAGGGAGCTGGTCCTTACTGGGATCGCTGCAGGCAAGGAGGTGGGAGTTTACACCCTTCCCGCTTGCACCGGGAGGAAAACGCCTGCTGGCTCCAAAGAGACCCTTCCTCCTGCTGCAAACAGCAGCTTCAGAGGAGTGACTCTGTCAGAACTATAGCAAGGAAAGAAAGGGCTAAACCCACCCAGCATCCACGCACCAGTTACTGTCAGAGAGCTTGGGAAGCAGGGTTTTGTTAACAAAAAAACTGCCTACAACTTCCGGAATCTCTTAACCAGCATGGCTAACCCATGCAGGCTGGGGAATTCTGGGACTTGTAGTCTAATAACTTTTCCAAGCTCTGTGTAGCTGCTTTTTGCATTTGTTTTACAATGTGATTATTAAATGCAAAGACACCTTAAACATCATGTCTAGTACTGCAGGACTGGAGCTTTTCTCCAGATGTTGCTGGACTATAATTCCCAGCACGCCTTGCCATTAGCTATGCCAGCTAGGGACCCAATGGGAGTTGCAATCTGGAAACATGGTGGGGAACGCCTCGATTGAGACCTTATGCTGACGCTTGGTAGCATAAACCCCCACAGAACAGAACGCGCACCTGCATGTGCACCCATAAGCCCCGTCCATGCACAGCTTGCGTGCCTGCAAAACGGGCCACATTAAAAAAAACCTCTGCCCCTGCAACCTTGAACCAAATAGGGAAGTTCCACATTGGATCACAGTGTCCAACCACTGCTTCCGTAGGGAAACTTTCACATGCATAAAATGCCCACAGGATTCCCTAAGAAGGGCTACAAATGAAGAACAGAACCCAGAAAAAAACTGGACTGAAGTTCTCAGGAACCTGCTTCCGTGTTTGTGCAAAGGGAGGGGGCGCAAACGGGGCTGCCCCGCCTGACCTCTGAGCACCCCGTCCCCTCCTGCCCCGTCCACCCACCCAAGGCCCCGGCCGCCCCCGCCCCGGCCCCGATCCCAGGCTCGGTCTCCTCACACTCCGCCTTGGCGCAGATGAGGCTGGCCGAGGGGTAGTTGAAGGACTTGAGGATGCGGGAGACGGCCAGGCTGACGTCCTCATTGCTGGGGTAGAGACTGACGGAGGCAAAGCGCAGGTACTGCAGCTTGGGGGTCTCCTCGGGACCCACTTTGATGTGGGGGATCTGGGGAAGAGAAAGGATGGGCTCCAAGCTTTATTTCTGCATGCTTAAGTGAAGTTTTTAAAGTTATTGCAATAATAGAAATGTGGGGACTATGGGAAAAATTCATCTGCAGAGACAGAATTGTTACGGGGTGCCCTCATGTGGCACGCACAAACACACCCGTGCTACACTCTAGGCTGAAACCAGTTCTAAGGTGACTTTTCACTCCTGGGGGGCACCCGCAAGAGGCCGTTCCCCCTTCCTTTTGGTCAGAGAGGAGCCTGGAGGGCCCCAAAAGGGCCACAACCCTCTGAAGGGCCGTGGTCCCCCACTCCACCCCCGCTGCTGCCTTCGGTCTTTCCATCTGTGTATTTGGTGCCAGACCCCCGCTTTGCCCCGTGGGACCCCGGGGAGGCGGCTGAGACTGGAAAGCCAGTCCTGGGCTGCTGTGTTTCTACAGGAGGGGACAGAATTCAGGACTGTGACCTCGGCCAAAAATGTTGGACAAACCCCACTGAAAGTATCGGTCCAGAGATGATTGCTGGAATGGATGAGGGGCAACTTACCTCTTTCTCTCCACAGATGTGGCTGACAATGGAAGCAGAGGCTGGGCTGGAGGCCGGGCCCAGAACTGACACCACGCCTTTGGGCAGGATCTGACACACTGCGGAGAGGGGAGAGGAACACCAGGACAACGTTACCGCAAATGGACCCAGGTCACCAGATTACCAAAGCAAAGCAAAACGATCCCACGCCACTCGCCCTTTCACTTTCCATTCAACCCCCTTCCGCCAATCCAGGCGTGTTTGGACCACAAATTCCATCATTCCCAGCCAACATAGAAGGATGATGGGAATTATGGTTCAGCCCAATTGGGAGGAATGGCCTACGGTTTCAGCTCCAGGTGGGCTTCCCTTGTTGCCTAATTGCTCCTGCTGCCTCCCATCGGGGTCCGTAATCTCAGGAGTGCTGAGATGATGCTGAAAGTCCAGAAATTTTTAAATAGCAACTCTGAGGGCGGGGATCAATTGGGAACACAATGGGTCTGGGAGGAGATAAGCCCTTGCGTGCGCGCGCGCACACACACACACACACACAAGTCCCTACAATGCCTGACCCACCTCACCCTGCTTTTCACCTCAGAGTGAAAGATTTTCTTCTGGGCTGCGCACTCACCTCACATCACTCACAAACACGCATGCCACAACTTTGCAAAGGCTTACGGTACCGTGGCACCTGTCCGTAAGACAGACACTATGGAACCAGAACCAGTTTGATTGGTGCCTGAAGAGACAGAAAGATTAAGGCACTTGGCACGGGGGCAACACAGCGGCCAGTGGGCCTTGGCATGCAGAGCTGTGCTTTTTCCGTGCGCTTGGCAGTTTAATTCTCACTCCCCGTCCGGAGAGGTTTCACACACATGAGTTTGCAGAGAGAGAGGAGAGAGAGAAAACGTACTGGTGTCGGTGGTCTCGTACTGGCTGTCCTGCTGCAGCTCAAAGATCTCCACCTCCACCCGGGCTTTGGCAGGCACCTCAATGATGCTGTTGATGTGCTCCCGCGCCAAGGCTAACGCCAGTCGCTCCCCTCGGCCACAAACGGTCTGGTCATCCAAGATGGCAGCTGCTCAGGAGGGCAGGAGGGGCGAGGGAGGGAGGGAAAGAGAGAGAAAAAGCCAAACTTCAGCAAAACTCCAATATTCCCCAAAGGGAGATCTCCCCAATGAAGGGAAGGGGGAAGGCTTTGATCAGAGCTCTCTGAGCGGAATATTCTCTTTCTAACAGATTCAGGATCCATCAGCTCTGCACCTATCGGAGGAGCGGCAAGACTGAGATTTCACTGCCCCACAGCTCCTCCCTGAGGGTCTTCTCGCCCCCCCCCCACCTATCATTCGCAGGGGACCCAGCTATCAAAAAGCAGAGCTGGAGCCCTCAGCTGGGTGGGGGGATCCACAGAGGCTGGACCACCCCAATAACCATCTGGCCTCTCCTTTCAGACCAGGAACAGACCGGCCACGGACACCCACTGCCTCTGAGTACAGGGATCCCTCGGCAGAGAATGCGGAGCCTCTTTCATGATGTATTTTTAACTTATTCAGCCCCAGGCTACTAACTACTTCTTTAACCATACAGGCCACCAGAATTTGGAAAAGTTACTTTTCTGGTCTATGAGCTCCCAGAGCGGCCACAAATGTAAATGACTTTTGCATCTTGAGATCAGGTTGCAGCAGTTGATACAAATGGAGGAGACAAGAAAGAGGAGACAAGAAATGGGACACGGGGTTTGGGTTTGCTTAGAAACATTATACAGTATATATATTTTAGCCATTTCTGCACTAGCCTGTTATAGCGCAATCATTCCCCTTTCAACGTCCTATGGAATCTCGGGGTTTGCAGTTTCAGGATTCCATAGGATGTTGAAAGGGGAATAATAGGACTATAATAGGCTAGTGCGGAAATGGCCTTAGTCTCTCTTCGGGACCAGGTTTCAGGACCTTGGAGAGTTCCCTGAAGCCCAGATGAAAACCTGCATTGACAGAGGAGCCCCCAGATGCTGCAGGCAGGGGGAGGGCCTGGAAAGGTCACAGGGGCGGGGCCTGGTGATGTCACAAGCACGAGACAAGAAGGCATGACATCGTGAGGCAGGAGACAGGAAGCATCAACTCCAGTGACTTGTAAGAGGTCATTCAAATGTTCTGCAGAAATTTCAGCAACGAGACAAAGAGGAAAGGGAAGAAGACGAGGTCCGGACAACAGGAACAAGCCAAACAAGTTTTGGTGTGGTTGTTGTTTTAAGTATATGTCAGGACAACGCTCTCAGGCTGAGATTCCTCCCCTCCTTTGCCCTGAGGGCCCAGAGAAGAGGGTCCAAATAATGAGATGTGGGAACCCAAACAGAGGCAGGTCTGAGTTTATGAGGAGCCGGGGGGGGGGTCCTTCTATTTTCAAAATGAGGATCACATTCCCCTGCCTCTTCTTCCCGCTCCCTCCTTCTGCAGGCAGCTGTCCTCATCCCACTTCGAGGCAGCAGCCAGAGGGAACGCCGCCTGAAAGACCCACCCACCCGTGTTCCCCCCACCCCCGTGCTCACTTTTATCACATCGTGACTCACCAGGAGACCTGAATTGTCTCGGAAGTATGTGATTTTACACCCATTTTTGGTCAGCCTAATAAAAGCATTATCACACAACACAGATTTTGGAATTTCCCCCCTCTCTTACAATTGAAAACAAAACTACTTATTCCTTTATTCTTGCTACTCCAGGTCTTCCGGGGAGGGGGTCCTGCCCACTCCTATGTGGGCCTGAGGGACCTCGAACCCCCCCCCCGGGTTCAGCATCTCCCTTCTGCAACCCTTTTGCGTTTTGGAGCTGTCCTCCCCCTCCCCTCAAAGACCACCCCTTCCTTCTGCCCTCACCCCCACCCCACAACAGACACTGCAGCTCCTTCCTTTGGCTCCCCGTCCTGATTTATTCCCTCTGCAGCCGTCTGGATGGAAAGGGTATAACAAATGGAGCTGCTGAGCAGAGCAGACAGCCGGCCACCCCGGGGCCATCCGTCACATCCAGGGTCAGGCTGCCCCGAATTCCTGGCCCTCTGCCCCCCCTCCCCTGGCCCTCCCCTCCTTCCCACCAGCTCTGCCGCCTCTTTGCAAACTCCCCCGCAAGCTTTGCCCTCCTCCGGCAGCCTGGCTCTTCCCCCCGCAACGGGCCTGCCTGCCGCGGGACCCTCCCCGCCGCCCACCTGCGCACGGCTCTCACCCATGCGGAGAGAAGAGAGCACCTCCAGGCTCTTGTGGGCAAAGGCGACAATCAGCAGCAGCAACAGCGCGGGCAAAGCCGGCATCTTCTACTCCTCCTCATGGAGAAAGTTCGGCCGTGGCCTCTGCGCTGCCACCTGCAGGCAGGGCGGGAAAAACAGGCGGCCTCTGTCAGACGGTCCCCCCACGTCCAGAACATTCGTCAGTCTAAAAGGAAAGGGATTACCCTCTCTCTCTCTCTCTCTCTCACACACACACACACACACACACACCACACACACAACACCACATGCATTCAGCCATGGCAGCCAGGGGCTCGCAAGTCACTGGGGAGGTGAATCCACGTCCGGTTTCAGCTGAGTCTTTAATGGAGCTGCTATCCAGGGTCCTGAAATCCCCCATAGAGCCTTGGAGCCTTAGACAGCCAGTACTTTTAGATTTTATTTTTTAAGATTTAATATTTATTACTTTTAGTATAGAAGCACAAACAAACTAATTCACAGCCACAGGAAAAGAAAGAAAAGGAAACTAGACATGAACGATATCCTTGCATAACTAAAACCAAAACTCAATTCGGCTAAATTGGCTTAAATTGAACTAAACTAAGGCTAGGATGCATTTAGTGTAATAGACATAACCAGCATGGTTATTAGGTCTGAGTCACAGGCCCCTCCCGAAACTGCAAACTCCAGGATTCCATAGGATGTTGACAGTGGAATCGTAGCGCTAGAACAGGCTAGTGCGGAAATGGCCTTAGCGTGGTCTTAGATTTCGAATTAAACCTGGAGCCCACCAACGTGGAGTCACCCCTCTCCTCTGGCATCCAGCAATCCAAATATATTTCTCCCCAAGAAAACTGAGTGAGCTGCCTTGGCTCCCATTCAGAAGAAAGGCAGGATATAAATAAATAGTTTTAATCAAAGAAGACAGTTTTCCACTCATTTCTTAGTGATGGTGTGGTAGAAATTTGCTTAAATCTTTAAGGTACTCATTGTCAGACTTGGTTTAATGCTTTTTAAAGTTCTGCACTCCATACTGTTTGAGATCTCCTGTTCCAATTTATATTGCAAGCCACTTTGAGGCCTATTGGGAAGAAAAGCGGAACATAAATCAGATAAGTAAACAAATAAATGCGTGCACAAGATAAACGAGATAAATGTCGTGGCGGGGTGGGAGTCAGATGCCGCTTGTCGATCAGCCCCCCCCCAGGCAGCCCCTCCTCTCCTTGTGCCCACTCTCCTCTGGTTCAAGACCCTCCTCCCCACCGCTGCCGCCCGGCACCGCCAGAAGCCTTTCTGCCACCCTTGTGGCCCATTCCGGTCTCCTGACCTTCCCTGCCAGCATCCTTCTTGGGCCCCTTTGCCAGGCGCCAAGTACCACCACCCCAGAATCTGGAACGGGCAGGGTGGGGCGTAACCGTGCTACGTGCCAACTTGCCCCCTGCGGCTACAGCGCCCCCCCCCCCGTGGCCGCTGAGCCTGACTCTTTCAAAGGCCGTGGGAGCCCCTCCAAAGGCCGGCGCCGCAGAGGGACCGCGCGGCCTCCCCTCTCCCTCCGCCCCCCGCACTTGACGCCCGTCCCGCTCTGAGCTGAGTCAGCAGCATCCGTCCCGTCCTCGCACCGCATGGCGTTCACCTTGAGCATTAATATTTCTTTCACTCTCGGCCTCAACGGAGCAGGTGGTGCAGCCGAGGGGACACCGGAGCAAAAGGGGGGCAGGGCCTGCGCCCCTTTTCTCGTCATCAGGATGGGACAGGGAGGGGCGCCAAAAGTGGGGGAGAAGGGAGGCCAGCACAGAGGCGGCGTTGCACTTCAAAGGCATCTTTTGGAGGGAGCAAAAGATTCCAGGAGAGGAGAGACGAATCGCCTGGGAGGGAACACATGCCTCCCTGGCTAAAACGGCAGATAAAATTCTCCAAAAGGGAGGCGGAAGCCCCGCTCTGAAGCAGACTCTCTCTCCGGACACCAGTCGCTGGAGGGCGAGAGAGCTGCGGAGGACTTCGAAGCCCTCCTCCGGGGCTCCCTGCAGGTACCCAAAAGCTCCCCTTACGTCAGGCGAAGCAGGCCGGGTGCCTTTTTCTCCTGTCACTGTAGCCCCACGATGGGGAAAAGCAGCCATAAGCAAAACTCTCTCTCTGATCTCTGCAGCCGTCTGAAAGCAGCCTTCTTGGACTCCCGCTCCTTCGCTGATGGGCTGGATCCCATCATCCATAGCCAAGACTAAGGAATGATGGGAGTCGTGATCTAGCACATCAGGGAGGCCAGCAGGTCAGGGAAGGCTGATTTTTAAAGCAGTACGGACCTCCTCTTCTGCAGTAAATCGGCCTACAAGAGATTTTGACTTCGCTGTTATTTTTTCCACATTGCTTCCTTAAGCCAAGCTGAACATGAATGCAAGAGTTCCTGCAATGGAAGTCCAAAATATCCTTTTTATTTATTTGTTTATTTTAGTTAAAACTGGATCAGTCTCAGGGAGGGGGAGCAGGATCAAGATCAGGTGGGGAAGAGGCTTAAACTCAATTTTCCTCCTCTGCCTCCATTGCCACCTCAGTTTTGTCCCCATCCCAAGCAGTAATTGGAGCATGAGTCAACAGTGTGATGCAGCAGCTGAAAAACCCAATGCAATTCTAGGCTGCTTCAACAGGATCACACCAGCCAGGCAGGTCACCGTCCCACTCCATTCCTCCTTCAGCTGAGCGGGGGGGGGGCTGGCTAGCTTCTTGTGGGAAGGAGTTGCCACTGAGAAGGCCCCGTCCCCGCCTTCTCATCAAACGTGCGGGTATCTGTGCCACACTCAGGGGATACTGGGTTGCAGCCATAGCCATTTTTAAAAAAAAGAAACACACCTAAAACAACCAGAAGAAGCCACCAGAAACCTGTAGCCAGTCCCACATGCGTCTGCTGGCTGGAGGACCAAGCACTGCATTCCTCCCAAAAGTAACTTTTCCAAGCCCCAAAGAGAAGCCATAGGCCCAGCGGAGCCCCGAAGGGCTTGCCAGCGGGAAGCGGGGTCTCCCCGGCGCCACCGGGGCCACGGGGGGCTTCCCCCTCGCTCAGGCGCCCTGCCGGGCACCGTTTGGGGAAGCTCCCCGCACCTCCCAGGCCTGGCTAACGCGGGAAACGGCCCTTTAGCCCGTGCGGTAACTGTTGCTTGGCAACAGGAAGCCGCTAACGAGGAAGCCGCCGTTGCCGGGGAAGCGCCCTGCAGCTCCTCCGCCCTGCTCGGCCTCCTCGGCCAAACGGAAGGGCTTCCTCCGAGGAGGGAGCGGCGAGGCAACCTCACAGCGAGGAACGCGTGCGGAGCCCCCTGCCCGAGCGCCCCTTCCCACGCCCGCTTTCAACAGGGCGCCGGGACGCACCCAAGGAGCCGCAGAAACAACACGCGCCTGTTTCGTCTCGTGCCTTCCTCGCCCTGCGCGTTTGCGCCTTCACGTCACCCGTCGACCTACGGCGGCCCACGAATTTCACAGGGTTTTCTGAGGCCAGGAATCCTCAGAGGTGGTTTTGCCAGTGCCTTCCTCAGAAACAGAGCCTACGGTCCCAACATTCTTTGGCGATTTCCCACCCACACGCTAACCAGGCCTAACTCTGCTTAGCTTCCAAAATCAGACAGGATCTGGTGCCTTTAGGACATTTAGGCCCAGCTTGGGTCACGCTTTAAATTCTCCCTGATGCTCAAATGCAGAAAAATAGATCCGGCTGACAAAACTTCCCGGTCCTGGCCCAGGCACAAACAGACCCCTGGAGAGGCTTCACGGCTCTGGGGCCCGTTTTGAGGGAGTCCCTTTCTGCGCACAATTTAACGCCACCTCAAACATCCCTTCCTGTACCCTGCGGAGTTTAACTTCAGTATGTTTTAGTAATGCAAACTTTTAATCTGCATCTCTTTAGAAAGAGGAGGAAGAAGGGAGGTACTAACTGGTTTTTATTTTAGCATGAGTTCTCATGGATATAAACCACTTCCAGAACTGTTTTAACCTCGTAAGTCACCCTGAGTCTCAGACCTGGGGAAAAGGTGAGATATAAATAAAATACGTTTTCACTGTTGCTGTTTTTGTTATTAAAAGCATTCCTGTCCTGCCTTATATCACAAAATCTCAGGGTCACACACAAGTACAAGAAATGTAAACTGGGAATGAGGGACAGCCAGAGTGTAGTGTAGTGGTTTGTATGTTGGATTAGTTCGGAGCAGGATTCAGGCTACGGTTTTAACATTTGATGTTGTTTCAACCAGTTAAACTGTTTAACATGTTTTTAGTTTCTTTAAATTATTGTTGTTGCTTTAAATTTTAAAAATTGTTTTCAACCGGTTCCATTCACAGGCCATCTTGGGGCCCCTTCCTATAGGGTGGGAGATTAACGTGTGAGCCAGATTGGTGTCGTGGTTTCAGAGCTGGAAAACTGAGCCGGCACGGGGCAGCGGCCTGATTGCTGACCTAGCATTTTGGGAGATCAGGGTTCGAATCCCAACTCAGCCATGGACATCCACTTGGGAAATTCACACTCTCTCAGCCTTATAGGAAGGCAATGGCAGCAAACCTCTTTTGAATATATCCAGCCAAAAAAACTGCAGGAGAAGGTTACCGCAAGTAGGAAACGGCCCGATGGCGCACAACTAACAGTACATATTTTAATTAATCAATAAAAATAATCTGGCCTTGATCACATGCCACAATTCACTGTTTGTTGTGCTTGCCAACATCCCTACCCTGGAGGAACAAACAAAAGGATTCCTGAGCAGGTAAAGAGACCCACTTTTCCCTCCCTACCAAGTAACTTCCAGCTGTACCCCTCCGGCCTAGAACTGAGGGCCTAAGAGGAAGCGCAGGACTTTTATATCGGGCAAAAGACCCCCAGGACCACCCAAACTCCAGCAACTATGTCCTTTGAAGACAGTTCCACGCCACCATTTTTGTTCTGCAACCTCTAAATTTTAACGGCATGTGAAAATGATCCAGCAGGGGGACCTTCACAGCGGCGCCCTGGCTGGACCAGACTCCCTCCCTTTCCTCCCGGCTCGCAAAGACACCACGAAGGCCCTGCCCTCTGCACGTTGCCGTGGGCCAAGCCTTTCGCTGGCACGCACGGATTCTTGGACTCCCTTCTCAGGTGCTGCTTCACAGAGCGCCGAATGCCAAATCCCGCCTCATTGACTTGCATGAGCGTCATTCGCATTCACCGCACACTGGGGGTAAAATATTTGCATCAAAAGTTCAAACCGCAACAGATACATTCCTCAAACCCCCAACACAGACACACACACACGCATCCCATCCACTCTACTGTTCAAAGAGAGTAGGGAGAGTGTGTGTGTGTGTGTGTGTGTGTGTGTGTGTGTGTGTGTGTTAAGGGAGAAGAAATGTGTGTCTCTTGCAGTCTGAACTTTTGAAGCAAACATTTTGCAAAGAGATCACGTGGCAGGGAAGACTAACGTGCCAAATATGGACCCTTTCCACCACCGATTCCTGAACCATTTTGGATCCTCCTGGGCTTTCGTTTCACGCAGTCCCAGTTCGTGCTAATCCAGAACATGGACGGCACCATGTTAGCAACCTACACAGGCGTAAATTGTACTTCACACGTGGAGCAATTGTTTTTTGAGCAAAGCACAGAAGCCACACACGGCTGAAAGACACATAACTGGATTTGGGTGTGTGGCATCACTGTGTATTGCTGTTAATTGTGTGCCTTCATGTCATTTCCAAGGTTGTCACTGTCTTGCCTAGGCAACATTCCATCAGAGGTTTGCCATCATTGCCTTCCTCTGAGGCTGAGAGCGTGTGACTTGCTCAAGGTCTCCCAGTAGGTTTCCAGGGCTGAGCAGGGACTCGAACCCAGGTTTCCTAGAGTCCCAGCCAAATACCCAAACCACTATACCATGCCAGTTCTTAATATTCATTCACAGGGGGTTTGGCACCATTGCCTTCCTCTGAGGCTGAGACAGCGTGACTGGCACAAGGTCAGCTGGGGTCAGCAGGATTTGAACCCTGGTCTCTCAAGAGCCATACTGCAACATTCAAACCACTGTGCCGTGGGGTCTCTCCCCATTGCTACGGAACATAATTCTGCCAGTGGATACCTGCACCGGGCAGTAGAAAAGCCTTTAAGTCTAGTATTCATTCAACTTTATTCATTTGTTGGTTTAATTTATATCTCGCCTTTCTCCCGACGAGGGACTCAGTGGGGCACGGGTCCAAATTAGCACCAATTTTGTCCCCCTGAGCAGAGTCTGAGGTCTACTCCCTACCTTGAAAAAAGGGAGGGGGGATGGCCCAGCACCACCCACCCCAAATCCGGCATTCACAGAGGCATTTAGCACACCATCGCCAACAGCTGTCGCCCTTCCGCGAAGACGCCACTCCGGAGAGAAAATGCTGCACGTTGCGGAGGCGGCCGCTGACTCTGTTGTCACGGAGCAGAGAATCCGCCCTCAGTTTTAGCAGCCGCTTCCCCCGCAGCCGTCGGTCTTGCGAGCGCTCTCCGGGTGCCGAAGCAACGCCGGGAACAGGGTTCGGCACCCCGGAAAGCTCCGAGCAACCCGGAACGGCCGAGGAGGCGCAGCCGCTAAGGCGAGGGCGGAGTCCCCTCCCGCGATCACGGAGCCACCAGCTGCCTCCGTCTATCGGGCAGCTGCTCCTGGCACAGGACCAGCGCCTGCTAAAAACGGACACCCCGGACACCCGTTTGTGTTCAGAGTTCGGGTGCCGAAGCGGCGATCAGGGGACGCCTCTCTTCTTCAGAGGCTGCCTCGTACCACGCCCCTCAGGCAAGGACGCGGCCCCGGGGGGCCGAAGGGCACGGGCCCGTCCTTCCCCGAGGGACTTGCGAGTCGGCTGCAAGGGGGAGGCGGTCTGGTTGGCGGCAACACTGACGCACAGACGCATGGGAGCCGGCGGCCCAGCTACATCCTGCGCAAAGTTCGGAAATCAAACGTCACCGTTAACGACGTTAATTTTGGGGGGGTGGGGAGTAACGAGAGGGGGCAACAGTTCTGGGAGGGGCAAAATGAACAAACGGCTGTTAAGATCATTGCTGGTTTGGCAGCAGAAGTGACAGTGATTCATTGCTCCTTATAGCAGTTCATTTGGGGGGAAATGGGGGGCATTTCAGGCCATTTTAACTGTTTATTTTTTTGAAAAAATCCAAAATAAAGAAACGGTACCCTGTGATAGGGTCACTGTGAGTCAGAAATGACTCGAAGGCACACAACAACGACAACAAAGTGTCAGTAATGCATCACTCTTTAACTAACGCTAGCCAGTTACTTTAAAAAATGCAGCTATCGAGTAATAAATTCTTTCCTTCAAATAAAGCCCCATGCCGCCCAGTGAGTGCCCGCCGCCCCCAGGCACAGTTCACCGGCTCCCACCCCTCCGTGGCCCCAAGCCTCGGACGCTCCCCACCATCCCTCTCCGGAAGTACGCTCCGGGGCTCCCTTTCCTCCCTCAGGCCAGAAGCGACAAGGCCCATCATCCCCACACGTACTCCCCGTATGGCTGCCCCAAAATGCCCTCACCCCCACCCCCCACCGGAGCCTTTGGGAGAGCTACTCTCATCCCCCACATCGCCCCTGCTCTGCAGTGCCGCTAGAGGGAATTCTAGGAAAGCGCCGCACCGGCTACAAAGAGCCGGAGGGCAAAACGGGCAGCGGGCAACCAAAGACCCAGGTAGATCCACCACCCTCCTCCCCGGAGCGGTCTAAGTGCAGTTTGTCCCCCCCCCCCCCCGCTGGTTGGAAAGGGTGTCGGCGGTAAGGCAAGTGGCACCGTGTCTTCCCAAACGGCAGGACCGGCAGAGAACGGCAAAACTTCATTCCATCTTGCCCCCGGGCGCTGAAAAGATCCGCCTCGCAGGAGGGATCATACATCCCGTTCCATTCCTTGTTCGGTCCGAGCGGCGGGAGGGGGCCGGGGGGTCAGTGGTTTGTTTTCTTGCCCTGTGCGGCTGTCCTTGTGACACACACTGAAAACTCAGGACCTCAAAGGCCTTTACATTACAGCACTTCAGACTTCTTTTTTTAGGAAAAATGAAAAAGTATAGTTTAAAGTGCCGTTGAATTTAAAAAAAAAAAACGGCCTTCCACGAAGGCTCCCCAAGAGAGACTCAGACGGAGGATGCAAGGAGGAGGAGGGCTGGGATTCCTGGGTTCGATCCGGGACGCAGGGCTTCCGGGAGCTGAAAAACCGTGCAAAGCAAAAAACACACCTGCCTGCAAGTGTTCAGCTACCAACTTCTCTTCCAGCAGGGCCCCTGCGCCTTTAGAAGCCCTGCGATGAAACACAACACCAGCGCATGAACTGTCCACCGGCACAGAAAGGCAGCGACCAGGAAAACTCCGTACCTGGCTATTCCCCTGTTATAACTGGTATTAAAAAGCACCAGAGCCCCACCTGCAACCCAGAAGCCTCGCCTGCACAGTGGGAATATGGAGGGAGGGAGAGGCCTCTCCTGCCGTAGGAGGTAAAGATTCTTTTTCTTCTTCTGGTCTCACCTTCAGCTGCTTTTAGTTCCACTGTTAATTATATTTTAAGTCTATGGAATTTAAAGCCACATTTGTTTTCACCTCTGTAAGCTGCTTTGAATCCTGGACCAAGGAAAAGGGGGAATAATAACAATGAAATAGCAGAGGAGGCCAACAACTTGGCTGGACTTGAGAACTACCGAATCGCACACGACCGCCTGTCATTTTTTCGCTGTCCTTCGCGCACCGCTCAGTCCTTAAGCGTGTGGGCCAAACGGGAGGACGCCAGAACATTTCAGTGATTTGAATTTGGGGAAAACTGCTGTTTTGGGGGGCTCCAGCCCCCTGATGGACCATGCTGGCTGGCACACAAACTGCTGCCTGACCGAGGAACTTTTCCAAGCACTCCTCCTCCTGCCCACCCCGTCTTGTTCCGGGAAAGGCGAGGGACAGAGAGGGAGGAAACAAGAGAGGGGCCTTTCCCCCTCTCTCTTCTCTCACGGCCATCTCATTCCACGCCCAGTATCATCCCCACTCTCTGCAACCTAACTATTAAACTTTTATACCGCACTTCTTAATGAACAGCGCAATGTCTAATTTGTCCTCACACAACCCAACAGGGCCCATTATTTATTCCAGCGTTAAGCAGGTAACCAAGGTGGGAGCAGTTCAAGGAGCTCACTGCGGAACAAAGACCCACACTCTCCTGCTCACCTCGCTCATACTTTCAGGAGAAGTGGGAAAACATCTCCCAGGATGAGGTCAGGGAGAGCGGCCAAGATTCTGCATCGCACACATGGAGCCCGACGCTCCTCATTCGCAGCTTTGCCTCTCCCAGGGAAACGCCAAGCCCGGTGGGGTGCTGCTAATGGCCAGAGGAGGGGGAGAAGGGAGGCGACCTAGCAGCAGGGACTGCCTCCCGACCCCACAGGTGGAGGAGGAAGAGGGGTGAGGTTGCCGTTCCTTTTTCCCAGGCAAACTGCAGCGGGAAGGGGAGGCTGTCCCCGCTCTCAGCCACCTCCCTTTCTCCTTCCTCCAGTCCTAAATGGATCCAGCAGCACCCCCACAGGGCCTGACAGTGGCCAGGGGAGAGGTCTGTCCAAAATAAGACATACGCGCACACAACCTCAAGTTATGCATGTCACCAAAAGGACCATGGCCAGCATATTTGACTACTCACCTTCTTTCTTTCTGTTTCTACATCTTTCCACACGTAAGAAGCTACATAGAAAATATTACCAGGCAGAGAGGTTCAATTTCCTTTTCCCTGATGTGCTTTGTAAAAAGTGTTTAGGAAGCATTTCTCTTAGTGTGCAACAGGCGGCCTTCCCACAACACCCCTCCAGCCCTCAGCTGATAAGACTCCGGCCACGCTTGACCGGCTAGTTGCAGAAACCGGCCCTCTGAAAGAGAAAGAAGAGCCCACAAGACTAGGATCCAGGGTCAGTGTGGCGCTTCAGCTGGCATCGGACTGCAATTCCCATCAGCCCCTAGCTAGCCCAGCCAGCAGCAAGGAATGCTGGCAGTGTCAGTCCAGCCATCTCTGGAAGGTGGCATGAATCCTGCCCAGGGTTTAAAAGGAGGATTTCACAGAAGGTAAGATAAACACTCCTCAGCTTAGCAGGGGAAGGGGGAAATGTAATGGAGGTGTAAAGGGAAATTGAGTGAAAATAAATTGGGGAGCTGCTATTTAATGTGAGTAGGTGGGAATGAATTAGGATTCTCCGACACGTTTTTTCTATTTATAATGCACTGTTTAAAGTTTAAGCTTCAGTTCTCTTGATGGAAGCCCTGCCTCCCACCTCTTTCCACAAAAGAAGTCTCTTGTCTATCCATCCATCCATCCATCCATCCATCCACCTCTCATTTCTTAGATGGACAGGGCCCAACAAAATAAATAGAGAGCAAAATGAAAGCAAAAAAGAACAGACAACAAAAAATGTAGCAGAGTCTTAAAAAAAAACTTCAAAACAACCTAAAATGTTTTAAAAGCCAGGGGAAATTAAAAGACCTTTGCCTGGTGCCAGAAAGACATCCGTGCAAGAATTCTTGGGGGCACGTTTCAGCGCTGCCGTCTGAAAACCCCAAAGGCCCTCCTGTTTGAAACAGAACGTACTCACAGAGCTTGAGTACATGATATGTCAATGCACCTGAGCTTACTATTTTAGGACTACAACTCCCACAATCCCCACCCAACAGCTAGAGGAATTTAGGAAATCATAGTCCAGAAGAGTGCAATCTTTCCAAGCTGCCTGCCCAAGGTACTTGGGGAAGCTGATTTCATTGCATGCTGCCTTGAGACCCTTAGATAGATTGATATAGATATTTTAGTAAAGTAAATTAAAATAATAAAACCCTTAGAAGAAGCTGGGGGTGGCCAGCTCAGAGATTCAAGGAGTTGTAGGCCAAAAGAGTAACTTTTCCAAGCCCCCTCCTAAAGGCGCTTCCCTCATGATTTTATCTCCTGGACAGGACTGACATATTGAGATCTGCATTTCTCATAACACCTCAATGCACAGAAATTTTATGACACAAGGAAAAATCCATTATAGAGAATGGGACGACTCTGTCTTCTCTTTCTTATCAGTGGAGGGAGATCCCAATCAGGGATCCTCTAAGAACCGAGGTGGATAACCACTAGGTCACAGTGCCAATTGCCTGACCTGCCTGCATGCAGTGAAACAGGACATAAATCTCACCACCTGATGTTTATGAGTGCTCACAAAATGCATCCTTTTGGCACAAGCACGACTGCATCTTATTCACTGTTGCGGCCATGTGTAACGGTGACCCGCTTGGGCGATTACAGCTTTTGGTACTCAGTCCAATCACTTGCCAATTAATTCTCGTACATATACAAAGCACAGGGCTTTTCTGTAGAGACGCCAAGGCAGCAGGGTAGGAGGGAAGCTGCACAGATTAAAGTCAGGTTCCTGCCGGGGTCCCTGGCCAAAAAATACCTCCCCAAGTCCGGCCAGAGGCAACAATATAACCTCTCATCCTATGGTCACAACAACCCTGTAAGGTGGAGAGGCCACAGCAACAGGTCAGATCCAGGATTTGTCCAGAGATATAGACGAAAGTTCCTTCCACATTCAAACCCAGCCATCGGGACATCATACAGACAGTCTGCAGCCCAGTTTTAAAAAGCGCAGTATTCTGAACTGAACAACTCCAATACGGTATCTGCTGAATGCTAAACCACATATAGCCTGAATCCCAAAGCCACTTCCCACAAGTTCTGGACTCCGGCGAGTGTCCACCAGTGGCATCCATGTCAGGAGGGCCCAGTGAATCCACAACAGGTTTCACATCAAACTTTACCTAAGCTTTATCCAAGGTTCCAGTCTCTCAAGATAAGCTCAGGACCTCGGAGAGCTCCTTCCAGGCTCGAAGCGAATCCCGGAACGGATTCCTCACAGCCGTGACATGGACAGCCCCGGCCACCACCGACGCCAGTGCAGCAGAATGCTGAGCCTTCATCCCTCCGAACCCCTGCATCCCCGATCCGGGTGGGGTTCCTTCCACCAGCATTCCCAAGAAAGACAGGCCCCAGAGAAACGAGGGGGGCGCTTTTCCCTTCAGCAGTGCCAAACGGAGCCCGCCCGCCCTCCCGGGCCCTCACTGGGTAAGGCCTACGGTTCTATGAACCCCCCCACGGTGCGGGAGCCTCAGGGAGAGACCTTCAGCCACCTTTTTCTCCCGAGCTTCTTCAGCTGGTTCTCTGGGTTCTGGGCCTTTCCCGCCTTGGCCGACGGCCACTGGAGGAAAGGACCTGAGCAGAGCCGCCTCACCTGGTCTCCCTGCCTGTCAAGACGCGAGGAGGCAAAGTTGTGTTAACAGCAGTTCTTAGTCGGAAGTCCCTGATTAGCGGCAGGCAGAGCCCTGGTAAGAGTTTAATGGGATCAAAGGCCTCCCGCGCGGATAAACGGCAATCCCGGCAAGGAGAAGGCGGCTGAGATAATCAGCTTACAGGGATGCTGGTCGGGGGCTCCCTTCCCGACATGGACTCCTTCCTCAGACCGGCGGCCTTTGCCCCCTCCGGACCACCCGGCACACACCTCTGCCCCCCCCCCCAGGCCTTTGACTGGAAGGTGGGCTTATGGACGTTCTTTTCCACCGCCCGATACAGGATTGGACCCTCAGCAACTAAAGACTTTTGTACCCCAGCAGGCCTCTCAGAACTGATTTTGGGGGCTGGTGGCGGGGGAGAGAAGCCTTGTACGATCTGCCGGACTTTCATTTGATGCTGTTGTTGCTGCTCAACAGTTTACGCCTTTAACTGGTTTTAATTTTGTCATGGCTTAACTGCTTTTTAACTTTTGTAAGTTGCCCTGTGTCCCAAACAAGAGTAAAGGCAGAACAACAATATTTAGAACTTAGGAAAAGTTACTTGTGGGGGAGACAACTCCCAGATCAGTCAGCCTGTGTGATATTCCAAAGCTTGGGAAAAGTTACTTTTGGAGACTGTGACCATTTCCGCACGAGACATTTATAGTGCTATGATTCCACTTTCACCATCCTATAGAATCCCGGGGTTTGCAGTTTTGGGAGGGGCCAGCTGGCCCCTCCCAAAACTGCAAACCCCAGAATTCCACAGGATGGTGAAAGTGGAATCTTAGCACAATAAGTCTCGTGCGGAAGCGGTCTGTGTGCTCAAGCTGCCTGCCGACTTATGGTGACTCCATGAATTTCCCAGGGTTTTCTTAGGCAAGGACTCCTCAGAGGTGGCTTTGCCAGTTCCTTCCTCTGAAACAGAGCCCACAAATCCCCAAATTCCCCAACCCAAAGAGGGAGCGAACAGTGCCTCTGGAAGGGTATTCGCCAGGTATTAACAAGCACACCCGGGCCAGATTTTCCTGTTCCGCATGCCATGAAAGGTGCGCGCGACAAATTCAGACAGGTGGCTCAAGAAAGCAAGGTACTCCACGGGGGAAAGGGAACCAACCCTGCCACTCCCGCCACCCCAACTGGAAGGTAGGTGAAAGATATAAAAGGTACGAAGTTTTCTGGAAGGCCTCTCCTCTGGACTGAAAATCTACTGCACTGTGCTGTGGACGCTTTGCTTTCAATAGGCATTCTGCACCTGCTCAGAAACTCTCTTTTTTAAAACAAAAAGTACTCTTTGTAGTTCAAGTACAGATGCCAAGATTCAGTTATTGGGCCCTTTGTCACAAACAAAGTCCCGAGCCTAAAAAGGCCACTGAATGAAGCCCAAACAACTTCCTTGGCCTCAGATCCTCCAGTGAGGACCCTCCCACCCCCCGCCTCTGTGACAACTTTGTCCTCTAAGGACAACTTTCAACAATGGTGTGCCCCCAGGAGTGTTGAGTTACAGCTCCCATCCTCCCAGCTAGTGCAAGTGAGGATGATGTGAACTGTCATCCATCATAGCTTGAGATGGCTCTAGGAACACCCTAGCGCCAAGGCCAAGAGTCTTAGAAACCAGGAGTATGTCCACATACACAGTTAGCCCACACTGATACCACTTCAAATGTCATGGTGGGAATCCTGGGATCTGTAGTCTTACAATCCTCCACTAGAAAACTGTAGTGTATTTCCCTGAACTAAAGCACTCAAGCTCTCAAGCTGAGAATTCCAAGTACGTCAACAAGCCACAAATCCCAAGATTCCACAGGACAGCTAAAGTGGCACCAAAGTGCTACAACTGCAAAAGTCTCCAAACAAATATTTAAGACATAACTACAACAAACAACAACAGCAGCAGCTCAGTTCTCACCTTATCCACAGCCCCACAACGATCAATCAGAGAACTTTTTTGGGGGGGGTCCATCTGTTATTTCAGCTGCCCAGTAAAGACATAAGATAACTGAACAAGCCGGGAGGCGTCCAGAGAAGGGCGACCGAGATGGTCAAAGCCCTCTGAGGAAGGACTTAGGAAGCTGGGCACGCACTTAGCTTGGAGAAGAGAGCCATCTTTACCTATCCAAAGGGGTCTCGTCAGGGAGAAGACAAGAACACCAACCGTGGGGTTCCAGTTACAAGGAAGGAGATTCCACCTAAACGTTCAACGGAGGAACTTTTTGACTGCAAGAGCTGCTCAGGGTGGAACAGGCTGCCCCGGACGTTTTCCTTGCCGGTCTTTAATCACAGGCTGGCTGGGCGTCCCCCAGGGGCACTACAGTTGGGTGTCCCTGCATGGCAGAATGGAGATGGACCAGGTGTCCCTTGGGGTCTGTTCAGACTCTAAGACTCTTTGATGCCATGAACATACTTTTTGGCCTGTAGGGTCTCACTCCGGTGCTGGCACAAGAGTTGGGGAGACCCCGGGTGCAACGCTGCCATTCCGCCCCCCCCCCCTTAGGAAGAGAGTGAGGCATATTCTGTTTCTGTTGGACTGCACCCTCTTTCTTCCACCTAGTATCCTCCAGATGTGTCAGGGATGATGGACGCTCCAGTCCAATGAACTCAGCAAGAAAAGCGCTACACACTTGTGAAATCTTCTCTTCATGGGAAAAATAAGAATGCTGGGAGCTGCAGTCCAAGAACACCTAGAGGAAGAAGGTGGCTTGATTCGTCTTCCTGACAGAAGCATGTGAGGGCCTCTCCCCACAAGGGGACCAACTCCCACATGGAAACTTAGCTTACCCCCAACAACTGGGCCCAGCAGCTTCCCTCTCTCTCCACCTCTGCTGCACACGTGCACGCAAGACAGAGCCGTCCCCAAAGCAGCTTTGTCTGAGTCTCAGCAGAAACACACACCATCAGAAAGAAAGACAGGAAGATTCCTCAGCCCGCCATGACCTCGGTGATCTCTAGGCCACTCAGTGCCACAACAAACGCGACAGGATTCACCCGGTCAGTGGGAAGTGTGGAAGGGGTGGGGCTTTTGCCCCCCCCCCCGCCCCGTGAGCCACCATGCAGGGCCTCCACGTCCAGTTTTGTTCCGGACTCTCCAAGAGGGTCGCTCTCCAGGGTCCTGAACCTGTTTGGTGGGCCGGCTCTGGAGTTCTGCTCCTGGCTTCAAAGGAGGCTCTCCAAGGTCCTGGATGCATTTTTGGGAGGAAGGGCAAAGTTCATGCCTTGGGAGCTCTTTAAAACCCTGGAACGAAACCGAGAGCAGATTCGCTGGACCCTGCGCCTGGAAGCCGCCGGCTACCTCTTCACAGCACCACCAAACACAGAAGCAGCCAGGAGTCACTTGCAATGTGCATTTCCTGAGTATTCTGACAGTTTGGGGAGTGTCGGGAAGATGGCTGCCCCTCCTGCAGGGCTCCAGGGGCAGCACTGGCAGGGGGAGTGAAATTTCCAGCCTCTTTGGGGAAGATTCAAGTGGCAGAGGGTGGGAACTTGGAAGCCTGGAGGCCACAGAAAAGCCCCTCCCTCACTGGGGACTCCCACAGCATCCCGCGGGCCCTCCATTCACCTGTGGCCTAGATCTGAGGAAGGCCTCCTGGCAGGGCAGAAGACCACAGGCCTCCTCTCCTCAATCTCTCTCTCTCTCTCTCTCCTCCTGCTCCACGCCACATTCCCTCTCCCAGAAACAGCAGAGCCAAGAAGCCAATTCGCATCCCGAAAGCCCGAGCTGCCCGGGCCACAAACAAAGATGGGGAGCCCCCACCCCTCCCCGCCCAGCAAGAGCCTGGGGCACGCTCTCATCTTCTCTGTGACAACCAACTCCTTCCTCCCGGGAAAGTCTGAGGCTCAAAAGCAAATGTCCTTCCGCTTCCTGACAACCGCACAGCCATACGCTCGGTAAAGGAAGGGGAAACCTCTTCTCTCAGTACCCGGAGGCCGGCTGAGGCCCCCTCCGCCGCCCCTTGGCCCACCTCTCCACACAGGCCTTCCAAACTCATCCCATAGGCCAAAGGCTCCCAGTGCCATCCCGCACACACAAATGCCCATGCGCCACCCCACCCGGTGCCCGTCCCCATCGTACCAAAGCCCCAGGAAAGCTCCGACACCACGGCCCGGGCGAAGGCGCTGTCGCTGTCACAGCAATTGGGTTCCTGACTCGGATACGCTTCCGTCTCCGCCACCGAGCCTGGCGCAGCTGCCAGGGGGACGGCGAGACACTAAGCGGGACTGGCAAGTCTGGCTGCTCGGCCCCCTCTCCTCACCACCCGCCACCCGCGACAACGCTGCTCCGACAGCCGCTGGGCTCAGAGGCTGAGCCGGGCCGGGCCCCGAAAGAGAAAGGGGTCCACGTCTGGGAGATGTGGAGGGGAACGGGGGGAGATGGGAAACCGGTGCAGGAGACTCGAGTCCCAGCAGGCCGGGAAAAGGAAGGAGAATGACAGAGAGAGGGAGAGAAAGAAAAGGGGGATCGTGTGAGAAGTTCAGGACAGGAGAGCTCGGTACAGTTTAGGGGGGGAGGAAATGGGCTTGGAGCCTTTAACGCACAAAGCGGAAATCCTCCGTGGCAGCCACCATAACAACACCTGCGCGGGTGGCCCCCTGCCCCTGCCAGCCGGGGGCGGGGAGGAAGGGGGGGCCTGGAAGGAGAGGAGAGAAAAGCCCCTCCTCCTGCACAGAGGCTTCAGCCAAGGACGGAGAGGGGGGCCAAGCAGGGGCCCCGGGAAGCCAGCAAGAGGCTGCATGAAGACAGGGGCCTCATATGGCTACAGTGGTCTTAAACCCTTAAGATCATATTTTAATCACAACTTGTTACATGTTTTTAGCTACACGTGCTTTCAATTATGCTCCTTTTCATCTTGCAAAACACTTTGGGTCCCGGTCTCAAGGCAAAAGCAAGGCATAAATAAAGTGGCAGAGGTATAAACAGAGACAGGAAGATCTTAGAAAAACCCCAGAATCTGGTGGGCAGCACCACCACTGACCATGATTCTGTGGACTACAAATCACAGAATCCACCAGCCAGCATGCCCACTGACCGTGTGGCTGAAGGATGCCGGAAACTGCACTCCACAAAAGGGAGGTTCCAGGTTCTCAATGTCAGAAATTTCAGGGAGACAGGTGTTATAGGCATCCCACGAGGAGGAGGTTGGGGCTCTCCCCGCAGGGATTCGGGGAGAAGGAAGCGGAGGAGGGAGAGACGAAGGCAAGGGAGGGTTCACGCCGCGGAACCAGCCACGAGGCTTTGGTTGGGGGCAAAGGAGGGGGACCCAGGGTCCCAGGATGACCTGAGTCGAGAGCAACCGCCTTGGGGAAGGAAGACGGTAGTGCAAATCCCAGACTCGGTCCCCGGAATCTCCTGTTCAAAAAAAAACCAAAAGAAAAGGGATCGGGGAGCTCCTGAGGGAAAACACATCCCTGCCCGGGACCCAGAAGAGACGGGCGAAGGGAGGTGCAGAAGCGGCGGGTCCCGGGGTCGGCCGGAGAGGGGGCACTCCTTCTAGAGCATCCCCCCGCTTGGGAGGCAAAGACGCAGGCCGGACAGAAAGAAGACCGTGGGGGGGGCTGCACGACGGAGGAGGTTCGCCCACCCGTTTTTCAGAGGAGGGTCCCACAAGCGGGCGCATCGCAGACGGAAATCAGAGCCCGCGAGGAAGACGTTGAAGAAGGCGAGGGAGAACGAAGGCGCGGTACGTTCCCGGAAGACGCAGAAGTCCTTGGAGAAGCCAAAGGATGAGCTGCACTGGGCGACGAGGTCGGTTTGGAGTAGAAAGACATTACACAATCACACCTGGCAACATCTGGCAACCACTGGCCCTGAAACGCAAGCGCTACTGCCAGCCTACCTTGTAGGGCCGTCAGTATTCCCAAACTAAGTTCTTTCAAGACTCTGCAGGAAGGGGGTGGCCTTAAGAACGGTTCGCTGGAAAGGTTTTAGGAGACAAGAAAAGCCTGTCTCTGATCTGCTGTCCTGTCTCCCGAAGGGGCCAACCAGATATTCGTCAGGAGCCCAACGGTCAGCGTGGACGCCACGCAGCCCAACGACCAATCTGAGCGGCAGAGCCACGGACGCAGGTGGCAGCCCGTTGCCAAGACGACCCGTGGCCCTTGTGGTGAACCTCACCCCCCCCCGGCTCCCTTTCAGAGTCACTGAAATCAGCGCCATCCACCACATCTTGTGACAGGGAGTTCCCCAGTTTAACTCCCTCCTTTTGTTGGCTCTCCCACCGTAACACCAAGGCTTCAGTAGAATTATGGGTGGAGAAAAACCTCCTCCCTCCCCAATTTCATAGATTTGTGCCTTGCCTCCCTGTCCCCTGCCTTCTTTCCCTCCCTCCCAGCTAAAATGACCAAAACACTATAATTCGTCCTCACAGGGAAGTTTTTCTGGCCCACTGATCAAGAGGTCCCCACTGCGGCCAGGAAAGGTGACAATTGGGGGGAGGGGGCTTTCCCAAGATTCTGTGGAGGGCCGAAGGGGGGCAACGAGCGGGCAAAAGCGGGGCTCAGCCAGTCCGTGGCAAGGAGGCCGCGGCCAACGGTGAGCTGGCACCAGGCGGTCTGCAAAGGCGGAGCGGATTCCTTCCTTCCTCCCTCCCCTTTGCTCCGGGCACCCGACCACCCGTGCGTCCCGAAAGGGCTGGGCGGGGGGGGGGGCAAGCGGGACACAGCGAACGGGAAAATAAGGCATTGTGGACTAGGAGCTTGTGTGGACTTCTCTGCCGGCTTCCCAAAGGGCGGCTCAGCTCTGCCGGGGGGGGGGGGGAACGGCGGAGAGGCCAAGCCTCCCGGCGAGGATGGAAAACAACAGGGGAGCGATGCGGGGGGGGCGGTTACGTCCACCCTCCTGCCCCGCAAAGAAGGCGCCTCCTTCCAGCAGGCCGAGAGCCCCCTCCCCGCGCCCGGCCCACACGCATCCCTCCTTGGCCGGAGCCAGGCCTGCATTGGGGGACTCGGACGGGGGGAGTCTTGCGAACCCCATTAAACGTGTCCTCTCTCCAATTCGTCTTTTTCGAGGGGAAAGGAGAGCGGCCCTCCTCGGCTCCCTTGCGGCCCCGGCAGCGAGAGGCGGCCGGGCGGCGAGGCTCCGCCAGGACCCGCTTGAGCCGGCCGCTGGGCCGACGCCATCCCTGCAGAAGGCCCGGCCGGGGGGGCCCGGGGGAGGCCTGCTCGCGAGTAGGAGGGGAGCCCCCCGGGGCCCACGGGCACCTCTCGGCCTACACGGTGGCGGGGGGGGAGAAAAAGAGCGAGCGAGCGAGCGAGCCCCGGGACCCCCCAGCGGCCGCGACGGAGTCCCCCCAGGCGCCGGCGGGGCTCAGCGGGAACCCCCCCTCCTTTGGCTCGCTGGGGAGGCAGAGGGAGGCCGGGGTGGGGAAGGCAGGAGGGGCGCTCGGAGACTGGGAGTGGGACCCCTCTGCGTCCTTCCGCCTCCGTCCCTCCCTCGCTCCCACCCCCAAACGAGAGAGAGGGAGACCCCACTTCTCACAGTCCCGCCCCAACCTCTCGGCCCCTTGGGCGGACCCGGGCCGCTGGAGCCCCCTCCTCTGAGTAACGCCACCTTCCGCCCCCCAACAAATACATCTGCACCCGGTCAGATTCCGCCCCCCCCCCCGCCCAAGCCTCTGCCTTCCCTCCAGGCCTCCAGATCACAAGAAGGGGGGGGGATAAACAGAGGCACCCCCGCCCATCCTCAAACACACTTCCATCCCACCCACCCCCCAAAAAATGAAAAAAGGGGAGTCCTCCCGACTTACGGAATCCGTGAACTGCGCCCCCCGGCCTCCTCCTTCTCGCCCCCCCCTTCGAGGGGGGAGCCCACTTTTCTTCGGGGTCTTCTTCGCAGGGGGGAGAGGGAGAAGGAGCCTTCGCACCGTGCCCCCCCGCGCTGCTCTTTCGCCTCCCCCCCTTTTTCCTTCTGGAGGAGAAATCCTTCACGACCGCCCCCCCCGCGCGCTCCTTTCGCTTGGGCCCCCTCCCTCCTCGAAGCCTCCCTCTCCGACCCCCGCCTCACCCCCCCATCTGGGAAGGGGGGCGACACCCGAGGCGGAAGAGAGACAAACTGGGGAGGGGGCTGCAAGGCAGGCAGGCGGAGAGGCAGACAGACAGATGGGGGAAGAGGGGGCTCCCTTGCTCCCCCGGGGAGGGGGGTCTGGCCCCCCGCCCTTCTCAGACCCCCGGCGGGGGGGCCCAGCGTCTTCAGGGACGCCTGAGGATCGGGGGGCGGCTAATCCGCTGCCGCCGCCGCCGCCGCCGCCGCCGCCGCGGGGGGAGTCAGAGCCCCGCAGGCCCCCTCCCGCCCCGGGGGGGAAAACTGTCCGTAGAAGAGGACCCTCCCCATGGCCGCCAACGCCGCCGCCGCCGCCGCCGCCCCAGGACGCCGCGCGCGCCCCCCGGCCCCCTCCGCCCCCGGTGGAGGGAGGGAGCGCGGGAGGGAGGGAGCGCGGGCGAGCTCCCCCCGCCTTCTCGCCCCCTCGCCCCCTCGGCTGCAACTGCCGCTGGTGCCGGTGGGTCCCCCGCCTGCCGTGGGGAGGGAGCGACGCAGCGCCCCCCGCCCGTCCCCCCTCCCTCTCCCCCTCCCTCTCTCCGGCCCTTCGGCCCTTCGACGGCGGCGGCGGCGGCGGCGGCGGCAGGTGGGGAGGGCGGCCGGGAGGCGACCGGATCCGGATCCTCCGGCCGCGAACGGGGGGAGGCTGGTGAGGGGGAGGCTGGAGGAGGGGGAGCGGGAGGCGGAGGGGGACGGGCCCGATCCGGCGGCGCTGGGAGGGGAGGAGAGACCCACCCTCTCGCTCTTCCTCCCTCCCTCCCTCCCTCCCTCCCTCCGGCCACCCCCAGCCGAGCGGGGGGGCGCCCGGCCTGCCGGCGGCGCCTCCTCCCCCCCGCCGGATGGCTCCCTCCCCTCCCTCCCTCCCCACCTCCCCACCTCCCCGGAGAGGGCGCGCGGGGGCGGCGGGGGCGCAGGGCCTCCCTGTGGGGGCGGCGGGGCGGGAGGGGCGTTGGCCGGCGGCGGACGCGGCCGGGAGGGGGAGGGGCGGCGTCGGTGGGGGAAGCGGGGGGGGGAGGCGCGCGTTGGCAGCGGCTGCGGCGCTTTGCCGGCGCGCACGGAATCCTGATGAGGGAGCCTCCAGTCCGGATTCACTCCGGAGGAGCTCATCGCCAGCCGGGCGGAATGGGGATCCGGCCGGGCACTTTTTCGGCTTCTTCCCTCCTCCCGCTTCCGCCCCCCAAAGACTACCTACCCTCGGCCATTTTGGGCGGGCGGGCGCGTCGCCGTCGCCGTCGAGAGCAAGAGTGCCTCTGAGCACGTGGAGGCTGCCTGGCCTCTCCGCAACGCCGTAGGAAGCGCTGCTCGGGGAACCGGGTGTCCGTCGAAAGAGCGCTGGGGGCGGCGGGGGCAGCTCTCCCTTGGAGGCCCCCCCCGGGTCCTGGGGGCGGGGAGACCCTGGGGGGCGGCTTCGGGATTAACGCATTTTTCTGTAATTAATTAGTTGTTTCCTATCCTGGCTCTCTTTCCCGGGAGCGGACACGGAGTGGCTCATGGCAATCGGGATTTTTAAAGAAGAGAGAGAAAACTTTTAATTTGAAAAGAAACTCATTGAGTTATAATATTAAAACACGATCAGAGAGATTGTCAGTATGAAAGCAGGCAAATGAAAAACAATTCAGAGAGGTGGGGGGCAAAGAAAGTGCAGCCTCTTGCCCCAAAAGCCCCCCCTTTCCTCGCCTCCTGGTGGTCGGAAGAATGCGAGCCTGATTTTTCCTTTAAAGGCGGGGGGGGCGCAGACGAGGCCCTGCTGCCTCCCGGCCACGCGCGCCCCTGCGAGGACCCCCGGGAAGGCCCCCTCCCTCCGCTGCAGGTGAGCTCAAGAGCGGGAATCTCCAGCCAGCAGGAGAGCTGCAGTGCCACAAAGGACCCCTCCCCATGTTCTGGTCACGGGGGGGTGCCCCAGGGCCCCACGGGAGCACCCGCTGTTCAGATGGGTAAGGGGGCGGACGCAAGGGAACAGCCCTGCTTGGTGGTGGCCCCCCAATCGCAGAAGTGCCCCCGCCTGTCGACGGGTGCCTTGGCGCCCCCTTCTGTGCGGGCCTTGGGGCGCCCCCTCATCTGTGCTGGGGGGTTGCATCTTGCCCCCCAAAGTCGGGCCCAAATAGGAAATACTTCTAGTGAGTGCTAATTACATAACCGGCACACCCGTCCCCGGTCGAGCAGTTGGGTCTGTTTTTACAGGTTGTTATTCTTATCGTTATTGAGGTGAGCAATATTATATTTGCTGCAGCGGCGAAATGACTGAGGCCGTCCAGGGGAACTGAAGCGGTTTGGGAGTCTGAAAGGCCTTCTTTGTTGCCAGCAGAGCCAACCTCTAGGGCTTTTGGCTTTGGGGAAAACGAAAAACAGCAGAGTCAGGTTTGTGAAGTGATTGCTGGGGAAGATGGGGGGCAGCAAGAGGGTGATCTCTCTGCTAATTCTAGAAAACGGGGTCACCCAGTAAAGCTGGTGGGCTGATAAAAGAAAGCAGCCACTTCTCACACAGGAAAGATGGGGACGGAGGCGCGCCCAGGTGAGTCTTCAGAAAGCGTTTGAAAGGCTTCCGCAGATCTGTAAATCTGCTTGCTGTGCTTCTGACAGCCGGCCCCGATCTTGGGCAGAGGGAGCCCGGGGCCCCAAGCGGCCCTTTCCCTCCCTTGGGGGATCTCGGGGCCAGCAGCTCACACTTTCACACCAAAGCATAAATATCTGCTGGTGGAGATAGGTTTTGTGAGCAATACACAACCCCCCACCCAAGATGGCATGAATGCGAAAATGCCTCCCCGCGCACACATATGCTGTGCATCCTTCACACATGTAGGTCACTCCAGGGTGCCAGAGAGTGGCATCAAAGGTGCATCCAGAGAACATGGAGGGCAAGGGAAGGAAAAGCCAAGAATCTTCATGGTTTGAGGGTCCTTTTTCCAGGATGGAAACAGATCAAAACAGGGGAGGTTATGTTGTTGCCAACCACGGAAAGTCCTAGTCCACGAAACTGTTAAATGCGCAAGTCACCAAAGCCACACAGAATCACACCCACCCACCTCCTCCACCAAGCAGTCCCTGACTGCTTTGTTCCAGCCACGTACGTCACACAAACCGTGATGGTTCTGGGATTAGTTTCCCAACCTGGGGAGATGCGGGGAGTGTGGCACAATGGTTAAAGCGTTGGACTGTGACGTCAGAGGCCCCCGCTCAGCCACGGCAATTCCCTGGGTGGCCTTGGGCCAGTCAGTCCTACTGAGCCTGGCCCACTTCACAGGGCTGTTGTTGTGGGGAGAGCGGAGAAGGGGAAACGCACCAGGGAACGGCCCTGCATTTGTGCCTGTTGGCTACAACGGTTTCTTTCTTCTGTGGAGACTCACCATCTACCAGCAGTAGCCAGTGGCTTGCAGACTGGCACAGCTCACAGACTGCCCACGTCCCCAGGAGAGCAGTCCTGATGTTGGAGGAAAAGTGGAATACAAAAGTAAGAAATAAACAGGTCTGGACATCCATTCAGCCAGAGCAAAGTTACCTTCTAGACCCCCACTCTCACAACCCCTCAACCAGCACAGCCAGTTTCTAGTCCAAATGGGCAACTTTTTCCCAGGTCTGGCTTCTAAGCTTTCCAGCTGGGTCCCCGGCTACTCTTCAGACTAACTTACCACATGGGGTTGTTCTGAGGACACACCTTTAAACGCTGGGCGAAGTCTGTCCTGTTTCCATGGCTGAATTCGGCTAGTTGCTTGGTAAAGATTTTCCTGTTCCTTGTGTTTTAGATTCACCACCTAGTATCTGAATTATTGTTTAAAGACAGTGCTCTTCGTTCTTCAGAGAGTTTTAGCGTGGCTGCTGTCATCTGTTTGGTAATTTGCAGTTTACACTGTGTTGTATTTTTACGATGTTTTATTCTCTCTTAAGCCGCCTCAAGTGCAATTTATAGGCAGGCAGCACAAAAGAAATAAATTTTAAAAAACCCAACATCCTTACCAGGACTACAGTGCTGAGCTGCAGACATATTGGTTTAACATTTTAATACAGGGTCTCTCAGAGGAGGTAAACACCACAGAGGTGAGCAGGAACTTCCTGAAAAGCAACCCTGTGTGTGGAGACAGGGAGAGGAAAGGCGGGGAGAGAGAGAGAGAGAGAATGAGAGAGGCTGACTGACTGTTGGAAGCCGAGAGCATCACTGGTTTAGAATGCAGAGCACGCCCAAGAGAGGGAGACACAGGTAGATTTACCCTGGGAAAGAAAGATTAAGGCAGCAAGTGATAGCCATCTCCTCTCCACGCATTTAAGAATCTGCCATTAACCGGAAGGAAGGAAGGAAGGAAATAATTGTCTCCCTGCTCCCTCTGATTCTCTTTTCAAAGTTTGGATGTATCCCTCTTCCCTTCTTGTGCACTCAGTTGTGTGCGTTAGCGGGAAGAAAGTTCTTCTCACACAGAATTTGTGGCTACAAAATGGACTGTTGGCCACTTTTTTTAGAGCCATAAAATAGAGTCATAGAATCATAGAGTTGGAAGAGACCCCCGGGGCCATCCAGCCCGACGCCCTTCTGCCACGCAGGAACACATGTCAAAGCCCTCCCTTTGAGAGATGGCCGTCCAGCCTCTGCTTAAAAACCTCCAAAGAAGGAGGAGACCCCACCACACTCCATGGAGGCAGCAGCGGATTCCACTCTCCGACTGTCAGGAAGTTCCTCCTGAGGTTTAAGTGGAATCTCTTCCTGCAGTTTGAATCCATTGCTCCTTGTCCTAGTTTCTTAGATGCCACAATGGTGATGCAAGACTACTAGTGCCATTTCCTTATGCTACCTCATCACCTGGGCTGAGCACCACATACTAATGCACTCCAAACAAATCAAATCAAATAAACCTGACCTTAATCAAATATTCTTCAGAGAGACCAGAATTCCAGCCACAGAGATACTGGGTGCAGCTCCAGTTAGGAGATGTTTCAGAAACTCCTGATATTCCTGTCAGCCCCAGATCCGTCCAGTTTACCTCCAAAACAAACGTGATCAAAGGGACCGCCGGGGACGATGATCTTGCTGGCCAGGGAAGCGCAGCTCCATCCCACTCCCAGCACAGGGCCGTCCTTTTCACATTTTCCCTCTTTCTTCTCATCTTGTTCTTTCACAACCACACAGATGCTTATTGCGTCACTTCATTATCCCCCACTTGATTTTTTTATACACACACACACACACACATATATATATACATATACGTGTGTGTGCGCGCGCGCGCATGCTGATTTATCACAATGCATTTTCCTCCCGAAATAAAAATCCTCACTGTAAGATGCTCCGATCCAGTTTTTAATGTATGACAGCGATTGTGTCATACTGCAGAAACCCCAAACGGGCTCTTTTTCACGCTCAACTACACACTTGTACTCATTCTCACGCCCCCCCCAACAGGAAGCCTCTGCTAGGATATCTGGAGGCTTTACCTTATCTTCAGGCAGCCCTCCCACTTCACATCCGTTAAGAAAACCAACCTAAACGCTTGAAAGCATACACAGAAACAAAATGATTCTAGCAGTCAACAGAAGGCAGAATTCCTTCCGTCCAGAATTCTTTCCAAACCCGCAAGGGATCAAAAGCTCCAGAAAAGCTCGTCAGGCAGAAGCCCCACCGCCGCCAGGCAGAGCCTTCCACTCCCCAACAGCCAAGGGGGAAGTCCACGCTCTCCCCACGGTCCCACACGAGGAGCTTCAGTTCAGTGGCAAATCCTAAAGCAGGCCCACCCCAGCCTTTTGCACAAAGAGGAAAAAATAAACGCTTCCACACCTGGCGCGGGAGGAGGTAGCTGTCCCCTTGCCCCCTGCTTAATGCTGCCTCAGTGGACACTTAACGTGCGCGCTGTGGAACTGGAAGGAACCTCAGTGTGCCGGAGGTAGCGATTCCAGTGGCACCAAGGGCGCAGCCAAGCCCAGGGCGCAGCAACCAAGGCGGAAGGGCCAGGAAGAGGCCCGTCCTCCTGCGCTGCACGGTGCCCCACCAAAAAGCCCCCGGGATGCTACCTTGCGGGCCCAGAAGGGAACGCGCCTCCATGAGAGCAGGAGGTGCAGGTTGCCTCCTGGAGCCCTTAAGGGACGGTGGCTCCCGCTTCAGCACCACGGCCAGCTCCTTGGCCCAGAGATAAAAGGAGGGCGGATGAGCGCCGTCCATCCTTCCGTTTGTAAAGGACAGCCCGAGTGGCTGGTTGGCTGGCTGGCGCCTCTGCCCTTGGGGTCTCACTCCCCGGGGGCCCTGCCCCCCTTGTGTGACTGTGGGCAGGGACTGGCGGCAGGAGGAGCAAGAGCGAAGGCACACCTGTGGCAAGGGGCCTCACTTGTGTCAGTGCTCAGGTAGCCGGCGTGGAAGACCGCCAAGGAGAAGAAGCCCGGGCTGAGAGAGAGAGGGGGAGAAGGAGAACACAAGGGAAGGGATGGCCCTTTGCCATGTTTACCCAGGATGAGGGCAGAACCTCCCACTGTGCAGCACAGCCCATTGAGAACTCTCTCCCGACCCTGAAAAATCTCCCAAGCATTATTTCAAGGGGAAAACACATTTCCAGTCCTCATGGCATTTTAACCGGGGCCTCTTCCTGCCTGGGGAGAGACATTTACCCAGCGTGTCCTCCTCAGTCCTCTTCCTTTGGCCCTCCTGCTCCAGGGGAGGGAAAGGGATCAGCCCTCAAAGCCAGACTCCCTTTTCTTTAAACGCCTCCCCACCCCGCCCGCAACGCTCGAGAGCCAGCCTGTGTTCCTGGACTGCTTCCTTTACGGGTCACCAGTCCCCAGAAGACCTCACCGCAAGGGCTAGGACAAGGAGGCCTCCAGGTTCAAGGATGTCAGCGTATCCTCAGTTACCGAACAGGGGGAGGCAGGCGCCAGGGGACCTCCCCTCTGCATTGTGTCCCGCTTGCAACCTCTCCCGGGGGCGGCCGGCCGGCTGGCCGGCTGCTGCTAGAGGAAGATCGCTGGGCCAAGCAGAAATTCAGAACGGCTAGTCAAAATTCAGAAAACCCAGTTCTTGGCCCACCTAGTGGTAATGAGGCAAAATGGCAACCCATGAGTTCAAAAAGGGGCTTGCAAAGACTGTGTGTGTAGACACAAATATGCACACTGAGAGAGAGAGAGAGGGAGGAGAGGGAAACCTCACCAGACAGAGTCCCTTTTCAAGGGCAAACTCCTTGTCCCGCAAAGAGAATCACCTCAAAATACCCAGACGCACAAACACACAAACGTCTCTGCCCCTCTCCTGTCTCTTAACTCCCTACAGGGGACGCAACTTCTAACGGGGGCGGGGGGTGAAGCAAGCGATGCTTCAGGTGATCAGGCAGCAGAGGGAGGGAGTTTTATTTTTTTAGTCAAGGTTTCAAATCACACTTTCTATTTACTTATAGTGTGTTTCAGTTATCCTGTGTTAATCTACCAGGAAAGAAAAAGGAAATGTTAAAGCTATTTTTGCCTCCTACTGAGTGGCAGCTTTGCTTATTAAATTTCAAATTATTCTCCAAGAGACACTTTATATTGAGGGTTACATGAAAACCTTACAGCTCATTGCCCACTTAGAAACCCCTTTAGATGAGCAATCATGTGTTTTAGCCTTTCAATTAAATCTACATATATTTCCCAACACAGAAGGGATCTTTTCTTATCTTGTAAATAAATGCCACAGTAAGTTACATTGGGCTCCATCTTAGAAAAATGTATGGGAGATGCAAGAATGCCTCTTCCACGGTGGTGATAAGCACCTATATTACAAATAAGCAGAATTTCAATCACAGTAATGTGACTAACCAGCCACAGATGCCTCCCCAATTTTTAACTGGTCAGTCGGATGGCACATTTATTATCTGGTTGACAAAGCTAACTGGGTGCCTCTCCCCACTTGAAATTCCACCATGTTCCCCTCAAAACTGTGGAGTGTTTTCCACCCCAGAACAGAAAGAAAGCAGACCTGACAAATCACAAGCGGTTCAATTTTGTTTTTTTAATTTTAATACGAAGTAACAAAATCCTCCCATAGCACAAGGGAGGGAGAAATCCAGTTAGCAAGAAACCAAATCAAAGAAGCTGTTATGGACTGCAGAAGGAGCGGAGGCATCCGGCCGGCCCAGGGGGACCAGCAGGAAACGGGGAGAGAATCCTGCCGTGAAAAGTGGAAGCCCAGCATTCACGGTCCAGACTGAGCCCCAGCAGGGAAAGGAAGCCAGAAACCATTCGGGGTCAGAGGGGCTCAGCTGTGGCAGAGGCTGCTGTGGGGCAGCAGGGTGGGCTTTCCTGGGAGCGGGGGTCCCTTTTCATACGGCCAAGTGGGAAAAGACAGGCTGGGACCAGGAAGGACAAAACTCACAGAGCCCACACCAGAAAGTGGAGCTCCCAAGCCCCCGGCACTCTTGACCCGGTGGATTTCTGTACACAGGGTCTGGGGGTAGACAGAGCGGAGCAGGGCTTGGAAATGGCACCCTGTTGGCCTACTGAACCAGGGGAAAAGATAAAGACGCAACCACATTCCGAAACGGGGGCGGCCCAGGTGCCTCGGACAAAGCGCCTTGGACTGAAAGGCAGGGAGCGGAGTCGTTGCAGTTACACCCGGGCCCCTGAAGGGGGAGCCGGAGAGCAGCTGCTTCTGTCCGCATCACATGACCAGCTGCCCCTCCTCGCTCCCCCCAGCCCCCCTCAAACGCCCCCAATCTGGACGTTTTCCACCTGGATGTTCTCAAAGTGAACGGCCCCGTCGCTCGGGTAGATCTCGATGGTCTCCACTACGGGGATGGTTTCCATGATGGTAACCGTGTTGCCGTAGACCTGCTCGCTGGGCGCCGAGGAAGCTGTGGTTGTCGTGGCTGCCGCTGCAGCCGCCGCGGCCGCGGCCGCCACGGCCTCTGCCATGACCTCTTGCTCGTGCTGCAGGCGCTGCTGCTGGTGCATCTTGCGGTGCTTCCAGAGGTTGGAGAAGGAGCGGTATGCCTTGCCGCAGGCGTCGCAGTGGTAGGGGCGCTCCCCCGTGTGGATGCGCTTGTGCTCGGCCAGGCGCACGGCGATGGTGAAGGCCTTCCCGCACTCCTCACACTTGAAGGGCTTCTCCCCGGTGTGCAGCCGCCGGTGATCCTTGAGGTGGGTGGACTGCCGGAAGGCCTTCCCGCAGTCCGGGCATGGGTAGGGGCGCTCCCCCGTGTGGATGCGGCGGTGCACCTGCAGCGACGTCTCCGTGCTGAAGAGCTTCTTGCAGTCGCCACACTCAAAGGCCTTGGGGCAAGAGGTGCGGCGGGGCCGTGGCGGGGGTGGCTCCAGGGCCAGGGGCTCCTCCTCTGCCCCTTCAGGGGGCTGGATGTCCCCATGGAGCCGCTCATGGGCCCGGAGCTGCACGGTGGAGCTCACCTTCTTGCCGCAGACGGAGCATTCAAAGTGGCGGCTCATCTTGCCACATTTGTGCTCCTTCAGCTGCTCGGCAGAGACGAAGGCGGCCCCACAGCCTGAGGTGCAGCGATGGGGCTGCTGCCCGGTGTGGCTCAGCTGGTGGACCTCCAGCAGGCGGCGGAGCAGGAACGAGCGACCGCAGGTCTGGCACTTGTAGGGGTATTCGCCCGTGTGGTGGTAGCGGTGCATGAGGAGGCGGTAGGGGCGGTGGAAGACACTTCCGCACTCCTGACACTTGTACGGGTAGTGGCGGCTGTGCACCAGGAGGTGCTGTTGGAGGGTGGAGGACTGGGTGAAGCACTTCTGGCAGATGTCACAGCGGTAGGGGCGCTCGCCCGTGTGCGTCAAGCGGTGGCGCTGGAGGTTGGCCGGCGAGTTGAAGCTCTTACCGCACTCCTTGCAGTGGTAAGGCCGCTCTCCAGTGTGAGTCAGGAGGTGGTTGCGCATGTGGGACTTCTTCTTGAACATCTTCCCACAGGTCAGACATTTGTGGCGCCGCTCCATCTTGTGGGCAAAGCGCTGGTGGCGCGAGAGCTGGCTCTGCTTGGGGAAGGTCTTGCTACACATCTGGCATGGGAACTCCTCTGACTTCTGCTCCTGGGCACCACTCTCGACCGAGATGGCCACATTGTCCACCGAGCAGATGATGGCCACCGGAACCACTTCCTGCTGTTCTGAGGACTCGGAGGGTGCCGGAGCAGGCAGATCATCCCCTTCCTCCTCCTCGCCCTCCTCCTCCAGGGGTTGGTCCTCGGAAGGAGAGGCGGGCAGATCGGGAGCCGGGGGGGCGCCAGCACTGTGGGAGCGCCGGTGGTAGAGGAACTTGGTCATGTTGATGAAGGTCTTCCCACACGTGCAGCGGTAGAGAGGGTTGGACGAGTGGGTGCGCCGGTGGGAGAGGAGCACTGCCTCCGTGCCAAAGCCCAGGCCACAGTCCACACACAGGAACCGCGACTCCCCACTGTGTTCCTCCCGGTGCTTCTCCAGGGCGGCCGGGGAGGGCAGCACCTTGCTGCAGAGCGGACATTTGAAGGCCCCCTGCCGGTGACTCTGCACATGCAGCTGGAGCTTGTGGGCTGATGGGAACAACTGGTCACACTCCACGCAGAGATGTTCCTTGACAGCCGGCTTCGCTTTGCTGGGTGGCTGCTCCCCAGGGTTGTTCTTGAGTTCATAGCTGTGGTCTGTGGCCGTGACGCTGGTAGGGGCCGGTGGGGCCACGACCCCATTGTGCACAGTCACGATGGCTGGGGCTGGTGTTTCTTTTGGCTGCTCTGCCACTGCCGGGCAGGAAGCCAGCAGCTCTCTGGCCCGCGTGGCCGGGGGCAGCTGCATTACCTGGTGGGTGGCCTGGTGCTCCAAGAAGTCTGCAGTGGATTGGAATAGCTGGAAACACTCCCCACACTCGTAGAGGAGCAGCTGCACGGTTGCGCCAGAGAGGCCCCCCTCCTCAGGCTTCCGATACGAATGCTCCAGGTTAACGCGGGCCCGGCTCTGGGGAGGAGGGGCGGGCGGGTCTGGTGGTTTGCGGTGGGTCTGGCGGTGGGCGAGCCAGACATCTTGGCTGATGAAGAGGGCCTTGCACTCGGGGCACTCGTAGTGGATCTGGCTGGAGCTGAGGGACTTCAGCAGGGGCTCCGGCTCCTGGGTCACCATCTTCAGGTGCATCTCCTGGTGCTCCAGCAGCTGGCTGGGAGAGAGGAGAATCTGCCCACATTCCAAACACTGGTATTGGCTCTCTTGGACCGTCACTGTCTGATAGAGGCCAGCCTCGCCCCCCGCCATCAGCCCGGCCTCCGCCAGCCCCACCACTTCATACTGCTGCTCCTGGGGACAGAGGTGGGTCTGCTGGTGCACCAGGGCCTCCTCCAGAGTGCTGAACTGCTGGCTGCACTCTGAGCAGACATAGCGGTGCTCCACATACAAGAGCGTCTCTTCAGCAGACTCCGCCATCATGGAAGGCGCCTCCTGGCCTGCTGGTAACAAGGGAGAAAAGGAGAAAGGATGAGGGAGCTGAGCGGGGTGGCTAACCCCGATAAACTGATGGACATAGCTTTTAGAAGCAGCCTGTCAACTTAGGGCCACCCCAGGAATTTCCTAGGGTTTTGTTGGGCAAGGAATCCTCAGAGGTGGTTTGCCAGTTCCTTCCACGGGCTGGTCGTCTCCCATCTGAGTACTCACCAGCGCTGACCCCATTTAACGTCCAACGTCAGACAGAATCTGCTGGTGCCTTTAGGATATTTAGGTTTACTCACTCACAAAACATACAGGAAGGAATGTGCTTTTGAAATGTTGCCTGGTATGACATTTCCAGCACTTTAAAGCGAAGAAAAATGCCTCTTTTGTCCCCCACAAAACATTTTTATTTATATGCAAAGTGGTACAGATTTGACCAATGGAGATTCATTTAATTCATCCATTAAGACGTATTTCAGCCAAGTGACCATACTGTTCTAAATGACGCTTAATAATGATACAGACAAGTTAATGGTTACTCACAGATTCCCAAAGGAAGGAGCTGGAGTTGCAAGGGCTGAATCTGCAAGCCATACAGCCCCATACAGGTCTACCTGGAAGCACAGCCCACTGACCTGAACAGGGCTTACCCTTCACAGGTGTGTGTGGGTGGCAGCCTTCATCAGCCAGCTACAGTTTTAGAACATTAGCCAGCTGGGACAAATTTTCAACTCATGGGAGTGAAAGTTAAAGATAACTAGTACTGAAGATCGTCTACTACGCTATTTTAATTTCAGGCCAGAAGAAAGGAAAATAAACATGGCCTTCCCTTGTAACCCTGCACAGCAGCTTTAGGTATTCATTTTATTCCGTAAGGGTAACAAAACTGAAATTTTGGAGGGAAAACATGAAGCTGTTTTATCCAACTGACTCTTTCTGCCCCTGAACTCAACGGACAATTGAGTTCATTGTGCAGACCATTGTGCAGCCTAACTAAACTGCCAGCATTCCTGTCCACTGGCTGTGCCGCCAAGTGATGGGACCTGCAATGCAGCAACATCTGGACAGCCACACAATTCTAGCCCAGCACGATCTATGCTGACTGGCATCCAATTACCAGTGACTTAGGGTCCTCTGCCATCTACCACAACCTGATCCTTCTGGAAGCAAATCACGAGCTCAATCATCAAGCCTCTCCCTGATAGTCACACCACAGGCGCTACCCATGTGCCAGGCATTACTAGCAGATGTCAGCGCAGCTTAAGTTTGTAACACAGAAGGGACTGGCTGCACACAGCATAAAATAAACCCTACATCTGGAAAGAAAGGAAGGCCAGAATAGTTTTGGAAGAAATTGTGCATTATTTCTGTTGCTTGCAACACAGCAGCAGAGCTGAGCATCCATGTGCCCTGACTCTGGCATTGCTTTGTTAACTGCGTTGCATTATATTACTGCTTAGTACATCCTTAAGAGTCTGCCAGCAAGAAGAAGACCATCAGAATTACCCGTCCCAACTTTTAGCACTGGAGGGTTCTGAAACCTGACAGGACCTAGCTGTTCAGACAGCCACCATTTCAAAGTCAGAACACCAGACCTCTGGAGGGATAATTTCCCCTCATTATTAAAGCAGGCTTTGGTTGCATTAAACTCAGGTTTCAATCTGAATCAGAAATAAGGAGAAAGAAACTAGTGATTTTTTAAAGCCTACAAATTTTCCTTTAGAAACAAAAGCAACACTCCTTTTCACTTACTGTTCTCCCTCTTACTGCATTTCCTCCAGTTTCAGGGTAGATCTGTTTTTGCTCACATACCTTCCAGGCTTAATGACAGCAGGCAGCCCTGGGCAGGCTCATGGCCTTAGAAACACACATCCAGGGTGGTCAGCTGCAGCACACACCGAGTCCTGTGGAAGAGGCTCTGCTCAGAACTCTGAAAGCTTGAGTTGGAGACAGCAAGCGAACGTTCACAGAAAATTCATTTTCAACACTTAAAGGCATCCACCCTTTACCCCATATGTCAGGTTTATCCCCATTACCAGACAGAAGAGCTTCCTTATTAATTAGAAATAATGTGCCCTAGCGCACAGAATTGAGAGATTCCATGTGATGAAGGGAGGGAGCCACTCCAGCTCAGCCTTCCCTCCCCCTGCACTTGACAGGGACCCCCAGGCCCCTTCTCCTTTACGGACGGTGTCTGCCTCCTTAGGCGTGTTACCCTCTTGCAGCATGCAAAGGAGGAAGGAAGGGAGAAGAAACAAAAGAAATGTGGTAGCACCTTTAAGAGTGACTTGTTTTTAGTTTTGCATATGCTTTCAACATCGCATCTGAAGTGGGTTCATATCCTTCAACCTTTTTAAAGACAGAACCCCTTTCTCTGCCCCCACTCTGATCCAAACAGCCAAGAGCCATGGGTCAAACCCCAAAACGGGGTCAGGAGGGCAGGAAGTGCAGCTCTCCAGACAGTGTTGGACTGTCAACTGCCAGCATTGCCCGTGCTGGCTCGCGGTGGGAGGATGGGGCGACGTTCCCCCCAGCCGTCCACCGACCTTCCCTGCTAAGAAGCAGACCTTGGCCCCTGGACGGTGCGAGGGGAGCGGGCAGTCCCCAGCCCCCCAGACACGGTTGGAAGACGCCGGCCGGTTGCAGGGGGAGTGGTGGGACCCGCAGCGGGACAAAAGCCCGACGATTTCCTCTCTGCATTCGGCCCCATCCTCTCCTCCTGTTCCCCTCCAACCCCAAACCCGCAGCAATCCTTTCCACCAGGTGGGGAAATCACAGCTGCGCCCCGGAGGCCGCCGGACTACGAACCCCCCCCCCACCGGCTCAGGGCGGCCCGGTGGGAGTTGCAGTCCCACAGCCTGGGGAGAGAAGCCCCACTCACCCCCACCCCCAGCGTCAAGCCCGGCACAGTCTCGGTCGCAGCGGGAGCTCCTCCGCGGGCGGGGGAGGAGGCCGCCTTCTCCCTCGGGGGTCCCACCCTGAGGCGCCCCCTTTGGTCCCCCCCAGCACCCCGCGCCCCCTTCCTCCGCCTCAGGCTCTAACCTCCCACCACACGGCCCCCTCCCCCCTCGCGCCCCGTCTTCACGGAGACCCTCGTGCACGCGCGGGGCCCCTTCGCCAACGCCCCCTCCCCTGCCCTCGGGGCGCCCGCCCCCCGCGGGATTCCCCCGCTCTCCCCGCTGCCCCCGCGGCGGCCGGAGGCTCCTCCGCCCGGGGCTCCCCCCTTGCACTAGGGGCGCTCTCCCTCCGGCCCCCCTCACCTCCGTCCTCCCTTCTCTCCCCCTCGGCCCGGCCTTCTCGCTCGCCCTCCGCCTCCTCCTCCCTCGCTCAGCAAACCGCCTCTCCATTGGGTCACGGCGCCCAGCCAATCCCCAGGCGCCTTGCTCGGGAGCCTCGCCCAATCGGCGCCCCGGTCCGGCCCGACGCGCGAGCCCTTGCCCGAACCCGTCGGGGATCCGGATAGGGCGGGCTCGCGCGGCACGTCGCGGCGTGATGACGTAGGAACGGCCGCTCCTCCCGAAGCCTCCTGGCGCGACGGAGGAAGTGGGCGAGGCCAAGGAAGGGCGGGGTGGGGGAGCGGCCGGCGGGGCCGTACCAACGGGAGGCGGAAAGGGGAGGTCGCGGGCGAGCGAGGGCGGCGGTTGGGCCAGACCAAGCTCGGCGGGGCGGGGGCGTCAAATTCCGTTCGGTTCGCTGGAAAGAGCTGCGTTGCCCTCCTTCGCCGGGGCCCGTCTGCAGCAGCAGCAGCAGCAGCAGCAGCAGCGAGGAGGAGAGCGGTCGTTTGGAGCCGCGCGTGACGGCGTCGCGCTCTTCCCGGGGCGCCTTCTCCGCACTAGAGTGCTGTAGCGGCGTTATTCCGCTTTCGGGGTGCTCACGGAATCCGGTTGAGGGGGAGGCCGTCGCGCCCCGCCCCGGACCGCCGCCCTCCAGTTCCACAGGACGCTGGGCGTGGGGCGACAGCGCCGCGGCGCTCGAGTGCGGAGGCGGCCACCGTCCCGGGGCGGGGCGGCGCGCGGCGCGCGTGCGGGGGAAGCCGGGCGCCGCGACGAGCCCGCCGGGCCTCCCCGGGGCGGAGAGCGCGTGGCTCGCGGCCCGGCCCGCGGAGTCCCTTCGGCGGCCCGGCCCCGGCGGGGTCGCCTCGCGGTCTGGTGGAGAACCGCCCGAGTGTTCCGCCCCCGGGGCCACCGAGGGCCCGCCAGGGTGCCGGGAGGCGAAGGGAGCGGGGGGCCTCCCTGAAAGCACGGGCAGGCCCCGCGGGGCGGCCTGCGGCTGCTTCAAAGGCGAGCCGCGGCGCCTGGGAGCGGAAGACGGGGCGGGCCCGCGAGAACGCGGAGCTGGAGTTGGGGGCCGTCTGGCCCGGCGCCCTTCGCGGTGCGGGAGTTTAGAGCTCTCCCGAGACGCGTCCCTCCGACCGTGGCGTAACGGCCCCCGAAGGAGGACCGCCGGCCACCCTCCGCGTCCCTTCCGCCGGCGAACGGCTCTTGACGGGAAAGAAGGTCCTCCTGAGGTTCGAACGGAATCTCTTTTCTGTCTCTCGAATCCGCCGGTTCCTGTCCGAGTCTCCTGAGCGGCAGGAAACAAGCCTGCTCCGTCTCCTCCTCCGTCGGGGCTTCTTCAGAACGAGACCGGCCGTCGGTTCCTTTAGCGCGTCCGGACCGGTGCCGCCACGGTGCCCACCGGCCGCGGTGGTTCCTTTCTTTCCCAGAAGCTCTGCGGGGACTGGCCGCTGACGGCTTGCGGGCCGGCACCGTGGACCGCCGCTTCGCGCCGGACTGTTCTGTGTGCCCTCGCTTCAGCAGTGCGGGGATGGCTCTGGCATCGCCTCTCCGTCTTCTCTCTCTCCGAGCTAAACTTCCCCAGTTCCCATTCCTGAGAGGGCTTGGGGGTTTCCGGACATTTTAGGCTCGGAGTCTGCTTCTGAACGATAAAAAGGAAAATCTTTGCCTGGAGACTTCTCCAAACCCATCGCTTCCCGAAGGAGAACCCGCGACCTTTGCTGGCGACCGGGCTTCCACGTCTCGGGAGCTCTGGAGACCAGGCAGGCCGAGCGGGCCACTGCTCGGTGGGAGCCCTCAGCAGCAAGAAGGCTTTCTTCAGAAAGCACAAGCTTTGGTTAAGGGAGAACTAAAACAGACCCCAAATCTTTGCCACAGAAGTGCAAGCGGACCGAAAGGAATGCAAAGGGAATGCGGGGGGGGGGGTAAAATTATTCACGAAAAGTGTGAAGAATTTTAATCAAAAGCACAGCATCAAGGGTGAGCAACATGCAACCCTCTAGACACTGCTGAACTGCAACTCCCATCACCCCCTTTCCCAGCATAGCTGGTGTTGGGGAATGATGGGAGCTATAGTCCCAGCTCCTGCTGCTATGCTGTGTCAGCCACTGGCACCATTTCACACTTCCGGGATTCTAATATTGGCCACCTGTGCACGCACTGGGCTCTGCAAAGATCCCTTGCAGTTACGCGTCCTCCCGCTTTTTCCCTCCGTCCCTTTATTGCTTCCTTTTCAGCTGGGGGGCGGGGGGGCAGGCAGGCTAGAGAAGACTCTCCACATGGGAGGGAAGCTTTCATTAAATGCCTTACATAATTATGTTCCTTTCCTCTCTTTTATCATTAGCAAATGTTATTTTGCTGTAAAAGAAACAAAGCGGTAAAATAAATAAAAGAAACCACTGATTAATTCCCGCCCCGCCACCCGCCGCCTGCAGAGAAAAGGCATTGGCTGAAAGGGCTTCCTGGAGAGGTTTTATTGTGAGACTGCCCTGCCTCGCCCACTGATGAGGGGGTCCCGCCTCCCAGTGTTTTTCCTGTGCTGCTTCCATCCCTTTTTTAAAAAAAACTTCCACTGACTATCTGCTGAAGAGAAAAAATAAAGCCGCTTCCGGATGACAGGCAATCCTCAGCCTTCTCTCGAGAGGCACCCCGTCCAGCCCCAAACCCTCCCCATCCCTGGATTCGCCGGACAAGAAACAACAACAGGAGTCGAACACAAGGAGGAAGAAATGCTTTAATCAAAGGCACATAAGCCCTTAGAAGCCACAGCACTGGTTTGCCAAGCACAGCATTTCCTCTAAAAACACGGGAAAGACAGCCATCACTGGACTGCAACGTCTGGCAACGTCACTGGATTCTTGATTTAAAAAGGAGTGACCAAAGGATCACAAATCCCGGAGGAACGTCTGGCTCAAATGCAAGTAGGGTATATCGAGAGCCACTGGGATCATGACAACACGGGTGCCCCGGAGTGACTCAGTGACCCAGAAGGACACCCGCCACCTCAAACAAGGGGGATGGGTGGGCTTCATCCTCGTAGGGTCCCCCTTCCTTCTCTAGAGAGTGTCAAAGAGGCCAGGAGCCTCAAGGAGCCCCCGAGGTGGTTTTGCCCATCCCTTCCTCTGAAACACAGCCTACAGCACCTGGTATCCAACGTGTCTTTCACCAGAAAAACTGTGTCGCCTCACTGGTGGTCAGTGCCCGTAACCTGCGGGGTGGGCAATTCTGGCCCTGGCCTTTATGGGGCCCTTTGGACCAGCTTTCCCAGATGGTCCCCCGGGATTCCTTGGGGGTTTTCCCGAAAGATTAAAATGCCTCTCCAGAGACAGCTCATGGCAGTAAGAGGTTTAAGCCAAGATACGCTTGTGTTCTTTTAGTCCCAAACCTTTGCCTTTGGCTCTGCCCAGCACTGGAAGGTCACTCCCAGAGGTCTTACTGGGATTGAATTCCCTGGTCTTGCTCTGTAAGCAACGGGCGCCGTCCGGCCATAAGGCTCCCCACAGACAGAGGGCGTGCAGGGCATTGCGCTTAATGTCCAAGAGATGCCCAACACCAAAGCTTCTCTCTTTGGTACAGCAACTAGAAAGAAGCAATGCAGAACCCACACACACACGAGCTCCTTCTATTCAGAGTCCAAATTTTTCCTTTCTTCTTCTGGCAAAGGGCTGGCTTCCACCACAACCTCACGCCCCACTTCTCACACAATAGAGAGAGGAAGGAGAACATCTGGGACAGCGGTTCCCCCCCGGCAAGTCCTTCTTGCCTTGCACAGGAGTGAAGGGCGAAGGCAATAGCAGGATGGGTGGAATTGCTACTGGACCCTCGCTGGCTACAGGCAGAGGGGGCTTCCCTTGCTCAGCTCCTTGTTTTCTAACTGAAAATGGCTGGGATTGGAAATGTCACTTTTTTGGGCAAAGAGCTGTTGGCCATGCATCTGGCTGGAGGATTCTAGTCATGATAATCCCCATTAAAAGTAACATTTCCAAGCTCTGTAAATGCTGGACAAATAAGTCAGAGGGGAAAAAAGTCAGTGATCATTCAGTGTGAGAAAACTGCCTAGAGAGGGTCATTAGACTCTCGTGTTCCTTGCATGGCGGTGATTTGTGTTTTGAATAGAAACACACATTCTACAAAGCTAAAAAGCAAGAGGCATTTTCGCAAAAACTTCAGATGCCAAGGAGAGCTTCCACTTACCCCCCATCAAGAGAGACTTCCAATTCCCTTTCAACTCGTCTTTGGTTGCAAGATTTTTATTTTGTTTTTGTTTTTTTAATTTAAAAAAAAGACAGGGAAAAAAAAACACAAACCACGACAGAACCAAATAAAAGAACAAATTAAAAAAATCACTCAGAATATTTGTTACATCATCATCATCATCATCATCATCATCAATTTTTTTTTTCAAGTCACTTCTAAGCCCCACAGTTACAAATAAATTAACAAGACAGGATCAGACCCCGGAAGATTAAAAATTTTTTTAAAAAAATGAATACTAGGAACTAACTACCTTTGGCAAAGTTATCACACGATTTTCCCACGGCTCCGGGTCGGCTACGGCAACAGGCCAGTCGTGTCAGGGTGGGGTCTAGTGGGGAGTCAGGCCTGGTGCAGCATCCCTCCGACAAAGCCCCTCTGGCTCAACCCGGGCTCCGCGGCCCCCCAGGCATGGCAGATCCACCCCCCTTCCCTCTTCTCAAGATCCAGGCCCAAGCCGGCCGGAGGGAGGAGAGGCACCCAGGAGGAGAAGCTGGGGCGGGGGGCGGGGGAGAGAGAGAGGCTCTCCAGCCTTGTGGGACCGAGAGCTGAAATTTCAGAGGGAAGGTTGTGCTGGAAGCGGACTGGTGCCCGGGTGTGCCGTGCTGTGACACAGCCACCCTCGGTGCACTACAGCTGTCCTGCAATTTACAAGAGCGTAAAAAGTGCCCACAGCAGGAAGGGGGTCCCCCTCCTTTTATGTAAACAAGGCCCACCGGGCTCGGTCTCCCCCTCCCCGACCACTCCGCAAAGCCAAGTTCTCCGTCCATCAGCCAAACCAATGCGGTCTCTCGGTTCCCGAGACACTTGAGAGAGGGGAGCCTGGATGGAAGGGTTTCTCCCCTACTGACAGGACTGGATCGGACATCTCTCTCGGGACCTGGCCCCCCTACCCAATTTCCCTCCTGCGGGGGGGACAGAGAGATGCTGCCACGCCTGACCCCTCACCACCCCAAAACAGACCCGTCCGGCACACACCCTTCATAAAGCTTTTCTATTTGGTTCATCTTTAAAGTATATGAGGTATATGGCAGGCTATCTCCAAAGAGCCTTGTGGTGGGTGTCTTGGCACTAGAAGGGGAAGGAGGGAGGTCTAGCCGCCCCCGTCCCTCACGCCCCCCAACCCTGGGCCGGGCACTGGCACGGAGGCGCGTGAGCAAATATTTGGTTTCACAGCTGTACTTTAAAGCTCATCTCCTTCCTCTTTCTGAAACCGAGGAATGGGGGAGGCTGGCCGAACCACACAGAGGAAAAAATGGCAGCTGGCACCCCCCCCCCCCGTCTTAAGAGGAAGGCCCTGTCCTTTTCAACACTCGGGGTGGGAACGCACGGCCCTGAGGAAGAGGCTCACGGGGGGACGATGGCACGTCCCACCACACGCCGTCTCTGGCCTCGAAGTGGGCGCTCAGTACTGGGCAGGCTCGCTTGCCGGGCCGATCAACAGCCACGCTCCCCCCGCCCCAAGCCAGGAAGGCAGGTCCGGTTCTGACTCAGGAAACCCCTTGAAATGCAGTTGGGTGGGGAGAAGTCAGGGGCCCCCTCCCCGCTGCTCCTGACTGAGAAATCCACCGCCTCCCGCGTCTCCGTCCCTGCGGGCGGAGGCGGGCGGGGGGTCGAGAGCCAAGAGCGGTTTGAGCGAGGCCCTGCCTGCCACGTGCGGCCAGCCGGCTATTTGGCTATTTCGCTTGCCACAAAGCCGCCTCTGGTCAAGGAGATGGTTTCTGGAGGTGAAAACAAAGGGGCGGTGAGCCTCACGCCACCCCTAGCGACACTAGCTGCCGCTGCCCCCCCCCGGACCTCTTCCAAGCCCCTTCCGCCCTCTGAAAAAGACGGGGCCGGGGCCCCGGCCTCCTCAGCCGCTCCGAATCCCCCTTTGCTTGCCCTGTCAGCCTGGGCGGTCTCCCCCATGCCGCTCACCCACTACTCAGCTCCACACATGGAGATAGGGTCATTTTTGGTCTAGAATTGTTTTTTTTTAAAAAAACACATTTTGGTTTTTGTTTCTTTTTTTTCCTTGATTTTTTGTTCAGTTTTTTTCCCTTTTTATCTTTTTTTTTTGTTGCAAACCTTTAACGTTTGTTTGGTTTTTTGTCTTTTTTAATACAGTAAGAAGCGATAAAGCGGAACATAGAGTTTTCTCTATTAAAAAAAAATAGAAGGAACCCCCCAAAGTTTTTTTCCAAAAAAAGCAAGAAAAAAAAAAGAAAGGATAACAAATATCACTAAAACAGTTACATTCCACCTAGTAACACGTTCAGTAGCACATGAGAGAGAGAGAGAGAGAGAGAAAGGAGAGAGAAAGAGTGAAACTGGGCTTCCCAAATGTTTTTCTTTCTTTTTTCCCCCAGATGTCCACCGATAATCGCATCAAGATTTGTATCTTAAAAGAGACAGGTAAGTACGGCCGGTTCTCTCTCACTCACGCACATAATGGGATGAAAAATTCTCTCTTTTTTTTTTCTTTTTTTCCAAGTCTGTCTTTTAAAACTAGGTGTTTCCTGTTTGTTTCACAGTAATTTTTCTTCCGCTTGTTATCTCAAACCCACCTGAACGCTATAACACAGCTAAAGCAGGAGATAAAATGAGGTTGAGGTTTGTTTGTTTGTTTTCCTTTAAGAAAGGTTTCGAAGTCATTTTTTGTTTGTTTGCTTGTTTCATAGTTTATCTTTTTGTCACTCTGTCCTTTTGTTTGGTTTGGTTTTGTGTTTTCTACCAGATCGCAAGTATGCCATGGCTAACTTCCTTCTCTGCAACAGCAAGACTTTGGTTCGCAGGAGTTGAAAAGAAAAGACAAACATTCAAAGAGCCCCCAAAACAGGAACTAACCCCTCCCCCCCTCACGGAAAAAAGAAAAGAAAAATCATGTTTAAAAGAAGCCCAAACCGACCAGGACCTAAAACCAAAAAAACAAGGAAAGGAAAGAAATCAACAAAGATTTTTTTTTTTTAAGGTTTAAAAACAAAAACAATAAAGAGCATTTCGAGAAGCCATTTTTAAAGCTTTCCAGTCTTCTGGGAGGAAGTGTTGGGATCCTCTCTTCTCCCCCTTCCGTGTCCATTGATTTGGTTTATTATTATTTTTATTCTTAGCTTGTCTCTTTGCCATCCATAAAATCTTGGCTTCTCAACACAACTTTCCATGAGGTATTTTTTTTTCAGGACAGAGAAAGACGGTTGAGCCATTTGTCTAACCACAGAAAGTAAAGATCTCCCCTCTATTCCCACGTTTTCATCCTTTCTTCTTCCGTTAAAACTTCCTTTGTTTGCTTGGTTGGTTCTTTTTGGTTAAAAGTTTCTCTCTCACCTCCGAGTCTCTGTGATATCCACAAAAAGGGGGTATTTCGCCCCCTTCTGTGGTCTTATTTTATTTTATTCCCCAGTGGTCTTCATGTTGTTGTTTTCTGTAGTGATATCTTATCAATTTTTGGTTTTTATTTTTCCTGGAAAATGTAAAAGTATTCTGAAATTCCCATTTTGTTTTGGTTTTGTTTGTTTGGTTTGGTTTTTGTCAGGCACTGGAATATGAGTATTTCTCTTTTTTTTTTTCAGAACATAGATATAAAAATAATAATAAAAATTACACATCCCCTGTTTTCAGAAAAATAACCCCTGATACTAATCCCAAGCAAAAATCATTTTTTGAAAAAAGGAAAAGGAAAAACTATTGGTAAAATCAACAGAAGAATTAAAATCACCATGAGGGAGATATTGTCAAAGCTGATCTAACAAAATGAAGCAGGTTTAGTGCTGCCCACCCTGAAAGAGGCGACGACTGAGACTTTCGAGGCGGCCCCTGCGGTCAGCCGGGACAGCAGCTTGGACACCTGGACATCTGCTGGCCTGAACCGGCTGCTCCTATGGGACCTCATTCATTCCGCCCTCATTGGAGTCATGGAGGGGGTCTGGAGACAGGGCGGGGTGGGGGGAGAGACAGCCACGTCTTCCTCGGAGGACAAACCCCCCGCCCGTGGGTGACGCGCCAGATGCTGCTACCGTGGGCCAAAATCACGGGCAGCGGGACTGGTCCTCCGCGCACACCCCGCCACCCTCTCCGTTTAAGCCACACGTGGCTAATGTGGCTGGACCTTGGCAAGCGAGTTGCTCCAATGAGGTTGTGAGCTAGAGGTTTTTGGAGAATTCGGAGCAAGGCCGCATCAGGGGCCAGCGCCTCGCCCCACCCCAGCAAAAGGAGAAGCAGAGGCACGCAGCGCCCGCAGGAGCGCAATGAGGAAGCCAGGTTCCCCAGTGGGAATTTGGTGCCCGACGCGCCTCCTCGCCTTTGAAAATCTGAGCCTTCGTGATCTAAGTAGAGTCCCCATAAATGTATAAAACCTCTTATTTGGGTCATTCAGATTTAAAAAAAAACAGCAAAAAGCGGGGGGGGGTCTTCTAAAAAGGAAAAAAAAATATTTACAGTAACAACTTGAGACTAAACCAATCCATCCCTCCCTGCCAGCCCCTTCTGGAATCAAGAGAACAACAACAACAACAAAAAAGAATAAATAAGAATAAATAAAAGAGTTTTGTAAGACATTCGACCAGACACAGAAGTTAGAAAAGTCTGTAAAAAGCTTTGGGTGAAGCTAGAACTGGTGATTTTTGGTGTGAGATTCATTTCCCCCTTTAAGGATTTTAAAGGTGTTTTTTTTTCTCTTACTGTTTTTTTTCTTTTTCTCTCTTTTTTAAAATTTTCTACAAAAAGTTCTATCCCCGTTTCTTTGTTTCCCTTCTGGTACTGTCCAGGAAACCAGCAGATGAAAAATAAAGAGTGTTTCAACTAAACCGCTGACAGTCACCTTCTGCAAGGTGTTTTGTTCTGGAGGAGGGGGGGAAATCTTGGGGAAAAAAAACACAAATGCCAAAAGTTTGGGGAATTCTTTTTGGTTTCTTCCTTTGTCCCTTTTTGCTTTGCTTGTTTTGGTTACTTTGGGTTGTTTTCTTTTTTGGTTGGTTTTTCGTTTGGCTGTTGCTGACAATCCTTTGTTTGGTTTGGTTTTTACTATTTGGTTTCACTCGTTGGTTTGTACGTCCGTCTCTTGGCAGCCGCCGCCGTCCCTGCTGCATCGGGAAAGGCGGCAAGTGCGGATTCTCCTCCTCCTCAGCAGCCCTCATTCTGTCTTGGCGTCCGGCTCGGTAGGCCCGGGACCGGCCTGTCCCAGAGTCTGCGCCACGTCGCTGGCCGAGCTGCACGAGGAGCAGGAGGAAGAGGAAGAGGAGGAGGAGGACGAGGAGGAGGAAGAGGAGGAGGTCAGGGTGGGCGACTTGCTGGGCATGGAGGCGGCCGCCGCCGCCGCCGCCGCCGCCGCCGCCGACACCAGCCCCACGCCTCCCGGGGCAGCGCTCAGCAAGGGCAGGCCCGCGTGGTTGAGGAAGAGCGGCGAGGTCACGATGCTCTGGCTCCCGGCCGTGCCCGCGCTGGTTCCCAGCACCAGGTTACCGCTGGCGTCAAGGCTGGTAATTGGCAGGCTCCCACCACTGGCCAAGGCTGGGGAGGGAGAGAGAAAGACGGGTCAGCCAGGAAAGGCAGGGCCTCGGGGCCCCCCCAGGCCATCAGAGCCCTTAGCGAGGGACGCTGGCGGTTGCAGTCCAGCCCTGTCTGAGGGCCACGCAATCCCCCCCTCCCCGCGGTACCCCATCCCGATATTCACAGGGGGCTTTGGGAATGAATGGTGGAATGGAATCTCCCCACCACCCACGACCCTCTCCCCCCACCCACAGACCAGAAAAACACACCATGGTGCGGTGAGAAAGCAAGCAAGTAAATGATTAGCGAGGCACGATGTGAAGGATGGGTGTTACGGATGAAAAGATGTTCTACGGGAGGGGGGCTGAGGAGGGGAATGAGGGGGGTCGCTAGAGGCACGAGAGCTCGTTCCGTGGGCTCCGCTGCCGTGCCGCACTCTCACGCGCCCACGCTGCGCGTCTGCGCAGCCATTCACACACATGCGCCCTCACCCAGGCACAATCACTGCCCACGCTGGAAGTTGGAAGGGAAGCAGAAGGCTGTGGGGGCCGTGGGGCGGCGGCCCTCCTTTTGACTGCTACAAGACGTTGGGGAGGGATCCTGGGAAATCCGGTTCCGAAAGGGAATTTTTGCAAGGACGGGCCTGGAGGTGGCCGGCGAGGAAAGCCCCCGGCACAGCGGCAGACTCGGTGGTTTGCCCGGAGGGGAGACTGGGCTGGGTTCGCGGCAGGCGTTCCCTCTGCGTTTCAGTCCCGGCCTAGAGACGCCCCGGTAGCTCCCAGAAGCAAGGCAGCCTTATCTATTAACCTGTGCACGTAGCTTAATTCCATGTTAATGTCAATCTCTTGCATGTTTCAACTGTGATGTATATATCTGAGCGTGTCAGCCACCTTTTGGGAAAAGATGGGCTGTAAATAAAGTTAGTAACTGTGTTGCTCTCACATGCCTTCAAGTCAAACGTGACTTACGGCCACCCTCTCCTAGGAGGGTTTCTTGGCCAGACTTCTTTGGCAGAGGTTTGCCACCGCTGCCATCCTCTGAGGCTGAGAGAGTGGGACTTGCCGAAAGGGTCCCTGGGCCAGCCAGGGGCCTGAGTGGGAATTTGAACTCTGGTCTCCTGGGATCGTTGTCTGACACTCAAACCACTACACCATACTAGTTCTCTAATAATCATCTCTCTCCTAAGCATAATAATAATGCTAATAATATTAATAATAGTGTGAGGAGGAGAAAGAAGGTGAGGAGGAAGAAAGGAGGAGGAGGAGGTCCTAGTAGCAGCACCAGCAGCAGTAATTAGTAAAATGTAGCTGTCTGTTTTAACTGGGTAAAGTGTGTATGAGGAAAGGATGGCAGTCCCTCTGGTCAGGTGGCAGCCATATTGTGCAGCATTCACAGAACTCCCCGCATCTTCCTGCAGGTTTCTCCAGACACGCCGTCACCGTGCCCACTCCACGCCCTCCACATGCAGTCTCTTCACAAGGCACAGCGACAGGGGGGCCTTCTCTCTCTCTCTCTCTCTCTCTCTCTCTCTCTCTCACACACACACACACACACACACTCAGACACGCCCACAGAGCCCGGCAGGCCAGCGGAGCAGCGGATGGGAGCAATGACGTCATGTCTGGTTCTTCGTTCCACAAACCTTGTATGGTGGCCAGCGGGTTGGTGGCCATGAGCGCTGGGTTTAACCCTGCATTCACCCCCAGCACTGTGCTTCTGCAATCAAACCAGAGGCAGCAAGTTAAAGTTGCGGGGCTGGGGTGGAGGGTCTGCAGCGGACAACATTAGAAGGGTCCTCCTCACGCCTTTCGGAGGTATCCGAAATGGGAGCGTGAGGACGCAGCTAAGAAAATGGGAGTTCTCGCTCCAGAGCTCCTCGGCTTTTACGGCTGTCGTCACTTCCGCCTCCGAGTTCCGCTCCATTTTGGGGGACAGGGAGGATCGCTCGGCTCTGCAAGAGTGCTCTTCCAAATACTTTTTTTAAAAAAAAATAGGGTAGAGTTTGCTGAGGTGGTCCTCTGGCCTGAAGGGCTTATTTTCTGTTCTCTGATTTTTTTTTTTTAAATCTCTTATAGTATTCAGGGGTAGCTCTCCTGGCCATGCGGAAAAACACAACGGGGAGAGGCCTCTGCCTGCCCTGATATCCCTGTCGACCACCTTAAGCGACAACGGAATGTAGGCCACTGACTCTAACATCGTCACTTTTCTTGTCTTGTATGATTTTCAACGCCTTTGCCTGATGAAGAAGCCAGCAAAGCTCTGAAAGCTTGCACATTTTAGCCGGCCCAATAAAAGTATCACTATTTTGTGGATTTTAGAGTTATGGTGTTACAGTGCAAAAAATGCCACCTTAGTGATGCACTTTAAGAAAGAGAAAGCAGTGAAGGAGCCTTTTTTGTTCCAAGTTGTCTCATAATTAAAAAGAACCCCACGTAAGGGTGGGACTAAAATATTGAAGCTGGTGCCAGGAATTACCAGAAACAGAGCGGGACAAGGGAAAAGTCATTTGGATATTCAGACAAAAGCACAGCAACCGATTCCGCCACCTCCAGCGGTCTCCCGACCCCTTTGCCCCACCTGCAGGAACCCATCCCGGATTGCTCTCCCTCCCAGTTGCCTTGACCTTTTCTCGGCCGCACGACGCCCCTTGCGGGAAGGGGCCCCACAGGGGGAGGAGGTAGGGCCAGGCCTCGCTTCCCACAGCCCAGCCCAAGGAAGACACGTGGAGGGCACACGCTCTCTCCCCGGCCGCTTACCCCGTGCTGGGATTCAGGCCTTGCAAGCCGATCGCTGGGTGGCTGCCGCCGCCGCTGCCGCCGCCGGTGCCGCTCTGGGGGCTGGGGTTTGTGCTGTTGCTTGGGGGTGGCGTGGCCGAGTTGAGGGTGGCGCCCCCTGTGCCCACCGCTGTCCGACTGGGGGTCAGGGAGCAGACTGTTGGGGACAAGGTAGTAACTGCCCAAGAGAAAGAGCAGGGGAGGTTAAAAGAGGGGCCGTTCTGCGAGCGGAGCGGAGTGGTGAGGGGCGGCCCTCGGACACGATCCCCGCCAGTCCTGCCTCTCCCTCACCGGAGGACTCCAGAGGGCAAAGGAAGGGGGTCTCTGCTAACATCATGCTGAGCCTCAGAGGCTGCACGGCCCTGCCCCACGGAGCAGAGGGGGAGACCCCTCCAAAGGACCCTCGCGCACACGTGCAGCCTGGTGCCCCTTCTCCACAAGGGCTACGCAGCGGCCTTGGACGCTCGCCAAGAGTCTCCCCATCATCACGAAAGAGGCTCCGACTGGCCTCGACCCCAGCTCTCCTCCCCAAATGCTCCATGGACCCCCAGCTGGATTCTGTGTGGCTGCTCATAGCTGGAGGGGTCAAGAACATTCAGACCAGGGCCTGCCAGACCCAGGGCTCAGCTTCACGCCATGGGGAGGGGAAGGGTACAAGCAGCAACGGCCCCTCTGGAGGCCTCGGAGGAACAAGCTGCCACTCAGGGAGGGGATCTGGATCAGAGTCCCATCATCCTGGGGGGTAAAGGGCCACTTCCCCACCTAGGCCACTGGGTGGATGGCTCTGTGCCTCACTGGGTCCCTCTCTGCTGTGGCTGCCTCTCTCCCTCCCGTGGCCCACACTGTTCAGACTGGAGCACGGGAGCAGAGAGTAGCCGAGTATCTGTGATCTTTGTGCAACTGCCCAAAAATGGCATCTCACACAGCTTGAGGCTTTTTCTGGGGCTGCCGGGGGCGTTCCCAGAGGGCCACAGAAGGACAGCTGGCGGGGGCTCTGTCCTCGCAGCCCCCCCCCGGGTCAGCTTTGCTTTGAGCTCCCCCCACCCAAGGAGAGAAAGGGAAAGAGGCCCTGGGGAGAGAGAGAACGAACTACCTGTTGTGCTCAGACTGCTGGAAGCCTGGGAGAGAGGCAGACTTGTGCCGGGGCCTGGGCTGGTCACCTGGGGAGAAAAAACGGAGGGGGTCACAAGAGAGAGGTGATGGGGGGGCAGCCTCGCCATCTCCTGCCCTTCCTCTTTACTGCCTCGGTGGGGAGTCCTACCTGGGGGCAGAAGACACAGGGCAGTGCTCCCCGAGCCATCTGAGCTGGTGGGCGATCGTCATAGTCACAGAGTTTCCTGGAAACTCCCCTCCTACCAGCGGCCAACCACTTTGAGTAGCACCCCTCTGGGGAACCTCAGCGGGCAGGAGAGGCTTCTGAAAGCATTGGGGGGCTGCCCCCCACTGGGCAGAGTGAGGCAACCCTGTTGGGCAGCAGAGGAGGGGCAGTGCAAGGGCTTTCAACTGAGTCCCCTGTCCCTTTCTGTCTCCTGGAGGACAAACTCGTGTTTTCCATGCAGCCTGTTCTGCCCTCCCTTAACTGACCCTCTGCCCCCAATTGGGGGGGGGGTGATCCTGTCCCATTTGCCAGTGGCTTTGGCCCGATTCATGGCAACAGGGAACCTTACTGCACGCCCGCCCCAGCCTGGACTATGCCACCTCCTTTGCCAGTTCCAGGGGAAGCCTATTTCGTGTCTTGTGCTTTGCCTCAGGCAGAACAAAGTCCTGGTCACCCTGGGGCTCTACGCAGGGATGGTTAGGGCCAAATGTGGTACCCTGAGAAGTAGAGCATGGGAAAATCATGGGAAATAATCTCCCAGCCCCCACGGCAGCATGCTGCTGGGGGGATTATGGGACTTTAGTCCAAAAATATTTTCTTTTCTGAGCTCAGCAGAGTTTTCTGTGGTGGTCAGGTTATAAACTAATTCAAAGCTGTATCAAGGAAAGAGGACTGGAAGTGATGTGCCTTGCAAGAGGGGAGGTAAGCACGTCCCATTGGGGAGCCTTAGCTGAGGGGGCAAAAAGGCATGCTTGGGAAGGTGTAAAGAAAAGCCATAGCGAGACAACATAGTACTGGGAAATTCCATGAGGGAGTTTTGCCAAACAGCAAAGGCGGTGGGAGGGGGGAGAGTGAGTGATGGCATACAGGAACACAACAAGTAAAACCTACAAAACAGGGAGACCGACACGCACGGCATGTAAGGGAGGGCAGGAACCCTGCGGCCTTTCCTCAGATGTTTGTGGGAGCAACTGCAACTCCCAACATGCGTGACTACTGGCTATCTGGCTAGGCAGGCCGATGGGAGCTGCTGTCCAACAACTTCTGTGAAAAGGCTGTGGGGTGTCCTGCTCCTGCTACCAGGGACCACAGCAGTGCGTACAGGGGATGGAGGGCTTGAGGATGAGCCCGGGAGGACTGTACCATGTGAGGGCTGTAGACTGGAGGCTTGCCCTGGGCAGGCAACATGGGAGCAGAGCTGCAGGGATTGATCCGCTTCTCCTTCTGGCGGCGATTGCAGAACCACACGCGAATCACCTCCTTCTCCATGTTCAGTTGCTCAGCGATAAGCAGGATCTCCTCTGAGGTAGGCTTCTGGTTCTGCAGCAGGGGGTGTGGGGAGGACAGGAGGAAGGAAGTGGTGTGATAACGCCCGTGCCTGGGCGAGTGATGGCATGGAGCACCACCAGGCACAGCCGGGGGAGGCAAAAGAGGGGGGTGGGAGTCGGCTTCATTCACCACAGTCTGAGAGAGAGCGGTCAGAACCAGAGGCACGAAGTGGCTGCCCCTCTTTCCTACGAGGCCATTCTAGCGCTTTGGTCCCACTCTAGCTGCCATGACTCCATCCTATGAAATCCTGGGATTGGTAGTCTGGGGAGGGACTGGAGCACTCCCTTGGAGAATTGTAAATAGCTCATACCTCGGGATTCTATAGAATGCAGCCATGGTAGTTAAAGTGAGATCAAAGTGCTATAAGCAGATAGACTGCAAGAAACTGCAGAATCTTAAATACTTCACCAAACTACAAATCCCAGGAATCACTAGGAGACAGGCCTTATAGCGGGATCAAGATGCAAGAGCTGCACAGAAGCAGTGTGAAAGCTGTGCCTCCTCACGCAGCACCGCTGCCCTGTCTCTGCCGTGCCAATGACCCAGGCTTAAACATCTGCTGGACAACTCTTTTAAGGCCAAGGAAACTGAACGGGCTTTATTTATTTGGGGTGACAGAGAAGTCAGTCCTGGGTTTGGGAGAGCCAGATTCCAGTCCCAGCTCAGCCTGGAAGATGATTCCCTCTCTCTCAGATTTGGGATTCCCCTTGCCATGGCTGCAGCTTACAGCAGCAATGGTTTCCCTGCCTCCATTTGGATTCCTTGATTCTAACTCCTTCACTTGCAGTTCCTGCCCAGAGCATGGAAAAATGACTGGTTTGGATTGCAGCTCCCAAAATCCTCAAGCTGGTGGCAATGCTGATCAGGGAATTCTGGGAGCTGTAGTACAAAGCAGGAACATCTCCAAGTTCTGCCTCCACCCCACCTCTGGCTGTTCTCCATGGCTTGGCCCTTTATCCCCCACTTTTTGCCAGGTTGGAGAAAAGGAAAACTTGAAAGGCAGAAACGTGAGGGGAGGATACTGAATCTGGTCAACGATCCTCAGTAGAAGCTCCTCCATGATGTTTTTGTTCCTCTGTCAGGCGCTTCCCCCAGAGGGCTGGGCTGGGCCCCTCTGATTCCACCCTCCCACCCACCTCTGGGAGGAAGGTCCGGCTAAGAGGCAGCAACTGGCCCAAGGTCGCTCACTCTCTGCCATTCCTGTACGGGAACAGGAATTTGAACCCAGGATGTTCCCTGCATCCTAACTCCGGCCACGCGTACTGCCCTGCCCGGCAGAGGTGAGGGAGTGTCTCACCGCGAGAAAGCTTTTTTCCAATGCAAAGCGGACATTGGTCTCAATGCTGGTCCGTTTCTTGCGGCGTCGGCCTGGCAGCCCGTCGAAGCCCAGGTTGGGACTCGTCAGCTGGTTGGGGCTGGGAAGCGTGGAGTCCACAGACATGGTCTCTGCAAGACAGGAGGGGCCTGCTGAGGTGTGGGGAGGGACTTCTCCTCCCACCGCACGTCACTCAGAGGCCTCCCCCAGCATCCACCCCCAGGGACCCACCAGGCCCATCCCCACACTCCTGTGGCTCGCCCCACCTTCACTCTCCTCCTCGGCCCCCCTCAGTGCCCTTCTGCCCCTTCGCTGGCCTCCGGAAGTGACACCACTCTGTTCTGCACCGGAGAGGCTGTTAAGCCACCCCTATATTCACTGCACCAAAGCTCAGGAAAACACCGGAAGAGGAAATCTCCCCAAGGTCTACCATGACAGTGCTCAGTTTTAAAGCTGCCTGCATCTGCGCCAATAAAGCCAGTGCCCCTTGGGGAAACACTGGGAGCCCAAAGAGCAGCCCTCCCCAAACTGGCATTCTCCCTGCATGTTGGACTAAAACTCCCATCACTCTCACTCAACTGAGGCCGTCATACTTTGGACAGCACAAGTCACGGAAAAGACAATAACGCTCAGTAAAGTAGGCGGCTGCAGGAAAAGAAGACCCCGTTACAGCTGAATTGGTTCCGTCATCAAGGACGCCATGGCCCCTGCCCTGAGCCTCCAAGGGTCTCTGGGGATCTCTCATTCATTGGGTCGCCATCAGTCAAAGCCCACGTGATGGAAGTGGGCAGGCATGGCAAGGAAGCCACCGCCGCCCTGAGTTTGCCAGACTGATGACGGGCGGGGTGGTTTCCCGCAGTCCCTCCCTCAGAGGATCACTATGCGTCAAAGCCAAGCTGAAGAGCAATAACCACCACCACCTTCGAGCCAGAAATCCCTCTTTTATTTGCCGCCCACCCTCCCGGTTCCCCTCCCCTCTGGCCGGCCTCGCCCTCTTCCCCCCTGGCCCTTTCAACTCTTCTTTACTCACCAGCGTCGTTGAGCCACTTCTCCAGCAAAGGTTTGAGCTTGCACATGTTCTTGAAGCTGAGGTTGAGGGCCTCAAAGCGCGAGATGGTGGTCTGGCTGAAGTCATTCCCATAAAGCTTCCCCATGGCCAGCCCCACGTCACCCTGCAAAGGACAGAGACAGGGTGAGAGCTGGAGAGAAACCATGGCCGCAGGCATGTGAGTGACGGCAGTGGGTTCCGCAGGCGGACGCCAACCCAGCCACAAGGCTCTCACCCTGCACTGAGCCAAAACTTTCCAGTTCTCAAGGCCAGCAGACATCCTGGGGGCAGGGGGGATTCTGGGGTTTGTAGTCCAAAGAAGCGACTCTTCCACATTTTAGCAGAATCCACATAGCCCGATTCCCCAAAGACCATTCAAAGATTCAACCTACTAACAACCTCCAACGTTGCTGTTATTTCTTTGGCCAAAAATACAGAATGGCCACCCTGGGGAGAGTCCAAAAGCCGCAATTCTCCATTAAATGATGGAATCTGGATTTAGTGGGGAGCAGGTGTATAGCAGTGAAAAACAGGCAGTGAACTTTGAGATTTTGCAAAAATACATTTTTGGAGCAGGGTGGACACTTTGAAATGGTACGAAATGAACCTTGGGAAGCTGCCTTTTCCTCACCCCAGGCATGGATGGATTGAGCAATTTGCCAAAACAGAGCCAGGCAAGGAAGTCCTGCCCTCACTCTGAACTGGCTTTGGTGACGCCATCAGGTAGTCAACTCTGGTTGACATCATTGCGGTATTGTCGTATTCACCTGTGATTCTCAACAGAATTGGATTACGTGCCAGAGAGAGGATGGCACAAAACTACAGCAAAAACACTGAAGAAGCCAATCGCTAGCAGAGGAGGGAAACAAAGAAAGTTCTCCAGCCTCGGTCTCTGAAATGGCTTCACCCTAAAAATGCCCGAAGAGGAACATTCCCCAGCGTGATCTGTAAGACTTGCCGGCACCTTCCTCCTCTCCCGCCACCCCGCCACAGACATGCCTGAACCCAGCAGCCTCGCTGGTACCTGTGTGAAGCCCAGCTTGATCCGCCGTTGCTTGAAGGTGCGGGCGAACTGCTCCAGCTCCTCCAGGTCACTGGGCTCCTCGGGGTGGGAAGGGGTCTCCAGGCATTTGGGCGGCTGCGAGTGAGCGAGGTGGGACTCGGGGAGGCCGGGCCGAGTCACTTGCTGTGGAGCAGGGAGGGTGGAAAACGGCCACTCAGAGAGTGATTTCTCTGAGGGGCACAGAGGAACCAAACACAAGCCAAAGGGTAAAACTGACATAAAGCATTGTGTTATTCCTTTTATTCATATCCAGCCTGTTTCCCCAGCCTCAGGGCTCAAGGTGGGCAAGAACAAGTGGACCAAACTAGCCACATCACCATTCACCATATGTTGAATACCCAGCTGGAGGAGGGGGAGGCATTTTTCACCAAAGCTTTCATCAAATACATCAATAAATCCTCACCCTCCGTGTTGGGAGGCTACAGAAAGGGTGTGGAAGTGTTTGCTTATTCAGAGCAAGGGCGTACTTTGTTCTGAACTGGCTTTGCTCCACAGATTCATAGAAACACAGAGGTGGAAGGGGCCCTTGTTTTATGGCTGTTTGTGGGAAGTCTGGTTCGCTTTTCAATTATCTGTTTCAACTGTGTAAAGGCATTGTTACTTTTTATTTTTGGAAATGGAGCCTAAAACAATTTAAAATACATAATAAAATTAGGATAAAACTACCAAATTCTTTCATAAGATGTGGTGGTAGTACAGCTCTGCTACTGCAGGGTACAAGCTTTCAACCTGCAGGGGCAACTGTGCAATGGGGGGAGCCCCACTATTTTGGCTGGCTTATAGCTGCCATCTGGGAGAGGGTAAGGAAGCAAACAGCTTCATCTGCAGGAGTTCTCCCCATGTTTGGAACAATTTATGAGTAGGAAAAAAATGACATATAAAAAGAAAAATCCAGGGGGCATAGTGAGCCACAAAAGTGGAGTTTGGACATGGTGTAGTGGCTGGACTCTGAAGCCATTTCCGCACTAGCCTGTTATAGCGCCATGATTCCGCTTTCAACCTCCTATGGAATCCTGGGGTTTGCAGTTTCGGGAGGGGCAAACCCCAGGATTCCATAGGAGGTTGAAAGCGGAATCATGGCGCTATAACAGGCTAGTGCGGAAATGGCCTGACTCTCCACTCAGCCTAGAACACACACACACCCCGGGGGGACCTTGGGCCAGCCCCCCCTCTCTCTCCCCCTCCGCCTTCATGGAAGGCGATGGCGGCAGGCCTCCCGGAGAGCCAGCACGGTGTGGTGCTTTGAATGTTGGACTAGCAAGCCAGCTGGCCAGGGTTCAAATCCCGCTTCAGCCATGGAATCCCACTGTTGCTCTTCGGCAAAGCACACTCTCTCGGCCTCAGAGGTAGACAACGGACAACCTCTAATAACTCTTGCTGAGAAAACCCTGAGAGAGGGAGAGAGACTTCCCAGGAGCTGGGAGTCAACCCAAAGGCAGATAACACCACCCCCATGGAGGCCGCCGGCTTGCACTTTCCACACCTTCATCCTAAATTCCTCTTTGGTAAAAAGCTCTGCTGTTGCTGCATTCCTTCAGACAGTTGGCAACAGCATTTTACCCCCTCCTCACGGGAAAGAGAGCGGTTTCCTTTTTCCTCACCGGTCTGGAGAGCTTTAATTGGGCTTCGAAAGAGAAACGCTGAAAGTGGACCAGGAGAGATGTTGCTTCCCAATCTGTAGGCATTTCTTACCAACGGACAAGAAAAGGGTCTCGGCCACAGACGTTTCGTGAACACAGTTACAATAATATAACCAATAGCAATTTGCAAGAATGGAAGCTCTATTTGTAGCTTCTTACAAAAAAAGTCTCTGATGGTTGGCAAATCAGATCAGAATAACCATAATCCATAGCCGCTGTGAAGAATGATACATTCTCCAATTGTTGGCAAATCTGTAACAGTATTTCATTTTTGGCAACAAATCTGTAACTTCTTGTAAAAACGACCTTTGATTGCCAGCAAAGGATGTTGACTTTCTTGTTGTAAATTACGGAATTGCATCCAGGCCTGTAATTCTTGTGTTTATGATCATCTGTTACACGGACGGGCTGTAGTTATAACCTCTACTACATACTATAACTGCATTTGCAAAGGATCTCTCGGTGTTTTTGCTATTTGCTTTGGTGTGTTTATGCGTTTCTGACGGTCTCGTGCGGTTGGGTATTTCTTCTCTCCCAGTGTTGCCTCAGAGAGAGATTTTCCCGATTTATTCAGCAACGCAGCCCTAACGACAGGTTCTAACCTAATGGAACTAAACGTGCACGTAAAGGGGATGCCGGTGCCCGGTTTTGTCCTCCCCTCGTGCAGAACGCGAGTCAGAAGGGAGAGCCTTCTCCGGCCCTGACGGAGGTTCTCGACCATGTAATTCCGAGCAGGGGGCAGCAGGGATTACCACGACCCGGAGAGACCCCGCCGTGCCTGGGGAGACCCCCCACTTCAGACCTCTGTCCCCACCGGGGCAGAGTGACACCGGAGGCACTCTCGCAACACGCCTCCCTCCCCACGGGTTTGCCCTCCCAGGTGTGGAATGCCTGAGCCGGGCTCCTTTAAGAACCCCCAGAACCTGTCCCGCAGAGGCCAGGCCTCACCCACGGTCACGCTGGGGACCCCCCGAGGGCACGCGAAGCAGCTGTCAGGCCGAAGCGCCACGCCTCTCGGGTCTCAGCGTGTGGGTGGGAAGCCCCCCCCCCCGCGAAGGAAGAAAGGTGGGGTAAAAGGGTGCCAAATTGCTAAGTCAACCCTATGTGAAATCGCCTTCACTGCTGAGACAAGCCTGTCACTGCCCCTCGAGGGACATTCTAAAACAAAAGATTTTCAGTTACGGATGAAGGGATCAATGCCGAGCGGGTGTAGCTATATGGGGGGGGGGGTGTCCAATGAGGGCATTGCTCCTCCAAGTAAGAATGCCAGACCTGTTTGAGTACAGCCTAAATGGTACTTCTAAATTGCTCAACTGAAGTTTTAAATGACTGCAATGCTAAAAATTTGTGGACTGAAGGAAAATTTCATTAGGGGGCATTTTTAATGTTCTCGTTCCAATCCATCCAGCCCCCACTGCTACACCCCTGAGGGCTAAGGAAGAAAAACAAGTGCACCAGATGATGGCTAACACTATTCCTAAAATGTTTCTCCACTGAGAGCCAAGCCGTCTTTGCCACTCACCTGTGCTGGGAGTCCTGCACGAGGCTGATTCGGCAGGAGGCTCCCTGGGTTTTGCTGAGGTAGCTGAAAGAGATTTGGTGTCGGGAGCAGCCCTGCGGAAAGAGAGAGGGAAAAAACAGATCAGCTCCACGGCCAACGTCCCGTCAGCTGCCGTGGTGTGGAAGTCAGCGCCCGGTTTCCAATCAGGCTTCAAAAAGGAGTCTTGTATTATAGCCTGTGGGTTCCGTGTGTTCCTCTGTGGCTATTTTTGAAAGCAAAGCAGGTTCCCAATCCTCCTGTGCAATTAAGGTGCACAGCCACGGTTTTGGCTGGATGCACACAGGGAAGAAGGAAGCCTAGTGTGCTGGTGTGGCACTGAAGGAATGGCGCTCTTCCATCCCACAGAATCCTCCTCGGAGCTCTCTGTCTTTCTCCCCGCCACACGCCATGAGAGAAGAGCATCTGAGGGAGGACAAGACCTGAGGAGCACTGGGTGGAAAAGCGGAATACAAGATCTAGCAAACGAACAAGCCAACTTTATGGAAGGTATATCCACACAGCAACATTTTAACAATCTGAACCCCACTTACTGCCATGGATCCATCCCATGGAATCCTGGGACCTACAGTTTTGTGGGGTACTTCAAAACCTCCACTAAACTTCCCTAAATGCACTCTGACAGAGATTTCCCAAAACTACAAATCCCAAGATTCCACAGGATGGGGTCACAGCAGTTAAAGCTAGAACCGTGTAGTCTGGGTATACCCACGAACGCAGAAGGCTCGTCTGTTCCTCCATCCCGAGTCGGGGGACCTGGGTTGTGGTTACCTTCTGGTGAGAGAAAATCACTCTGCAAATGCTCAGATACAGTCTGACTATATTTTTTTCAACTCTGAAGGCTAAAAGTGTTGGGAGTGGCAACCTTTGCATGCTTAATTAACTGGCTAGTTTGTTTGCATGTTTATTGTAGGCATAGAGAGATAGCCTAGAGAAAACTTCCTGTTTGTTTTGGTCAACACCTCTTCCTCCAGCACGTACACATTCTTTGGTCTTAAAAAGGTTCTCTTGCCATTTACTCCTTCCTTTTGTCTTCGCCTTTTGTCCCGAAAGCATGCTCTGAGATCTCCTAACAGGGATTATTTTCAGCAAGTATGTGAGTGCTTAATTTTCTTCCTACCTTCTTCAAGAATTGAACCTGTGTAGACTATGCACAAGATTTTGTGACTAAATTCTTTTATATTTTTAACCAAATGTTTTTTGTGTTTATTTTGAGCTAGGTTAAGTGTGTTTGGGGTGGAGTGATAGAAGTGGGACTGGTAATCTGTTCAACTTCCGTTTTTGTGCAATTACTAAGATACTCTGCTGATTGAGAGTCTCATTACCAAAAACCTCTCAATTCCCCAACAAAAAGCAGGCCTTTCTGACCAATTCGGGGCCAAACCCTGAACGGAAGGAGGTGCTAGTGGACACCAAGCTCTGCAGATCTCTGTTGGCTAAACATCCGCAGCAATCCCTCCCAGGTGTTTACCAGAGAAACCCAACAACAACAACAACCACAGAGCAAATGCAGGTTGCCTTTGGGTGGCCACACTCCTTTTTCTTTTTATGAGGCTGACCTCTGGCGTGTGCAGCCGCATTTCAGGCAGGGGAGCTTGTTGCCACCTCAGCAGCTCTTCACGGTTTCCTTCCTTTGTTATCACTGTCCTTACTTTAAAAAGATATTCTGGCGTTTGAAAACATTTGAATGTCACGGAATTAGCTGCAACAACAGCACTGAAACGAATGAGTGCTTTGGTGCAAACTGAATAACTGCATTTATTTGTTTTAGAATACGGCTTGGAAGAAATGACTGGCTGCTCAGTAGAGCTGGCACCCTGCCCTGGTTGCTCAGCCAGGCTCGCTGGTGCAGCTGGAAGGAGGCAAGAGGCACCCGGCAAGCGTGCGGAGAGACCACGGCGGGGCCGTGGCTGGCAGGGGTGGGGAACTCACGGCCGCAGACCGTAGGCAACTCCCCTCAGCTGTGCTTGCGGCCCTGCCAACACCACTAATTTAACAAAGTGGTAGAAATAGCACAAGGTGCGTGAGCACTGGGTACCTGGTTTTTGAGGAGACTCTCCACCAGGATGGGCCTTCACAGTGCGCGTGTTATTTTTAAAACCATGCGCCTCTTCCAGGAGTTGCCCTCCTTTGATGCAGGAGGCATCCGTGTGGAAACATCCCCAGCAAAGAAGATCAGCCTGCTGCCCACCTCCTCAAAAATGGGCACCTGCCCCAGCCGGTGCTTCCTGGATGTGTCGGGCAGAAGCCCCCATCGGCCTTGCTGGCTGGGGACGAGGGGAGGCACAGGCTGGCACTGCCCGGCGGCACCCACTCCCACCCCCCACCCCCGCACACAGGCAGGCTGGCCGGCAGGCCCAGATGGGCCTTCTCTCTTTACCTTGCTGCCCCTGCTGGGCCTGCGGCAGCAGGAACTGTGCGGGCGGCTGGAGGTGGTGTCCTGGGACCAGGACCAACTGCTGGAGCTGGAGTAGCTGCTGGATGTCCTGGAGCGGGAAGGGAGGAAGGAAGCCAGTGAGCAGAGCGGCACGGAGAGGGACCCACCGGGGCATCTGAGGGATAACCAGGAGGAGCAGGAGGAGGAAAGGAGGAGGGGACATGGGGGAGCTGCCCCAGAGAACCCGGGGGAGAGACTCTCCCTCACGGAACTAACAGCCCTCCTGCCCACGGCCTCCTGGGGGGACGCCCTTAGAACAGCTTAAGCAGACAGGGCAGGTCCCAGTCCAGCGCTGCTCCTCCTCCTGGATCCTCCATCATTCGGCACCACGGTGCCGCAAGCGAACAGTTCACGTGCTCTTCTTAACTAACTCCTGTGCTGGAGCCCGCGACTGCACGGCGGTGACCCCAGACTGCTGCTGAGCCGGGGCCGCTCTAGCCGGTGGGCGCAAGGAGCCCTTACCTGCGCCGTGAGCTGGATCGGCTGCGAGAGGGCCAGCTGCGGCGTCTGGGGCTGGTTCTGTGGGGCCGGCAGCTCAGCCCCCGACTGCTGAGAGGAGGCGGCGGCGGCGGCGGCGGCACTGGACTGCTGCACGGCTGCCGCCAAGAGCTGCGCCTGGGCCTGCTGGAGGAGCAGCTGCTGCTGGGCTGGCATCAGAGCCGTCAGCTGCGGGAGGGCGGAAGGGGGGCACCGGAAAGGATGGGGCAGCCCAAGAGGGAGGCAAGCAGGCAGAAACGGGCCAAGGGCAGCAGCAGGGGCAGGAAAGAGGGAGGGAGGGAGGGAGGACGGAAGGAAGGACGGAAGGAAGGAAGGAAGGAAGGAAGGAAGGAAGGAAGGAAGGAAGGAAGGAAGGAAGGAAGGAAGGAAGAACGGAAGGAAGGAAGGAAGGAAGGAAGGAAGGAAGGAAGGAAGGAAGGAAGGAAGGAAGGAAGGACGGACAGACAAGGGAGAGCAAGAAACCAGACAGAAGAGAGAAAGAAGACGTGGTTTAGCTGAGTGCTGCAGTTTGCACCCCCCACCCCCGCCAGCAAGCAAATAGAGAGCCAAGCAAGCATCCTCCCAGTCCTGGGAGTTGTTACCAAAAACTAAGAAGTAACAGGACCGCCAGTGAGGCCTCCCTTCCACCCTCTGAATTTCACCAAGGGGAAGAAGAGAAGGAAGTGCTGGATTTTCTCTTCACGGAGGTTCAGGGCCAGGGAAAGCTGGAGTCGCTCGGTGCTTTTCTCCAAGGCTGAGGAGGAATGGAGCGCCACAGATGGGCCGGGGGCGTCTGCTGAATCTGACGGGGTGGGGAGCAGGCAAAGGATCTCGGCCGGTCACACCCAGCCCCCCCGCAGCACCTCCTTCCTCCACAGACTTCCAGCCACCACAAAGGCGGCTCAGTGTTCAGGGGCGGGGTGAGGGGTGCAGCTCCAAAACTACCTGCTTCGCCCTCTTCCTCTCTTGGGGTCCACATCAGACCCCCAGAGCTTCAAAAAGAAGACGGCCAGCCTGCCTCCCACCTTGCCTCCTCCTCTCAATTTCCGTAGCATCACAAAGGGCAAAGTAAAAAGGGGACTGAAGGAGAAATGGGGCTTTGCCCACTTCTTCCTCCTTGTTTTCTTTGGCTCCCCCGAAGTGCTGGTCCAGGGTCAGACCTGAACGAGGCACCCCTGATAGACAGGACTCAAGCCCCCTGGTTGATGGGGTCTGGAGGTCAGAAGCGTTCTTCAGGAGGCCGATCCAGGATAACCAAGAACGCCCAGGTGCCTCCGCCACACACAGACTTTGCAGCTATCTTGGGACACAAGCCTTTTCAGGTGTCCCTACGGGTATGCTAAGTCCTTCCGCCACCCACTCTGCCACGCATGCACGTCTAATCCTCTCAAACATGAGTGTAACAAAAACCACTGTTTGGAAGGAAGACCATCTGACTAACAGGGATGCTTATCCGAGAGGCTCTCTGCTGCGCCACTCTGCCTGACAGAGCTTGTAAATGCTACTTTTCTGGAGCATGTCCACGCTATCCATTTATAGCACCGCATTAACTGCCCTGTGCTACATCCTATGCAATCCTGGGGTTTGTAGTCTGGTCAAGGGTGCTCTGAACTCTCCGAAAGAAAGCTCCAGCACTGTCACTCAGGGGAGGCACCTCACCAATCTGCAAATCCCAGGGTTCTGTAGGATGCAGCCATGGCAGCTGAAGTGGGATCAGGTAGCTCTAATTCTGGAGTGTGGCTCCATGTCTCCAACTAGAACTCTCAGCAATGTGTCTTCTAGGAGTTGCACTCCCGGCAAAAATAGTGTAGATTGGTCACTGCATCATGCATGGAACAGTTCTCTGGAAATGGAACCCCTCCTGCCATGGAGGGAAGGAAAGGGGGATTCAAGAGCCTCTCGGCCCACCGGGAAGGGAGCCCAGCCCTCAGTTTCTTTCACTGATCCAGCAACAGTCCTGCGGGGGTGAAACGGCTTTCAGCGGTTTTGTTGCCGGAAAAAGTAAATAAAAATGACCCCAAAGCCCCCTCCTTCTTTCTCACCAGGCGCCCCCACCCCACAAGCAGCTCTGGCTGAACCCCAGAAGCTTGTCCTTCTGCTCCAGGGCCCCCCTACTTACCCCAGCAAGCTGGCTGCCAGCCAACATCAGCTGGGCCTGGGGCAGGTGTGTTTGCTGAGCCGGGGGCGGAGCAGGGGCCGGAGCCGGAGTTGGAGGCATCTCTGTGGGGTCCTCAGCTTTGATCTGCTGGGAGAAGAGAAGACAGAAGAGAATGGCAACGGCTCCCTTTCTTTCCTGCTCTGTTGCACATGAGGAAGGCCGTTCCGCCCTCTTCCAGGACCGCTTCCGAGAGAGGCTCGGTGGCACTTTCCTCCCACTCTCTTCCCCATCTCCATGGCTGGCACCATCTCTGTCTTTTCACACTACACAGTTATAGCGCTTTGATTCCACTTTAATTGCCGTGGCTTTGTCCTTTGGAATCTTGGGATATGCAGTGAAGAAACTGTTGTTGTGTGTCCTTTCTCCCATTCAAAATTTTATGAAAAGGTTCAGAAGAGTCACTGCTACAAGCAATCTTGACATTCAGATTGTGACAAAAGTGATTTTTTTTAAAAAAAGAGAAAGTCAATATGTACCTCAATATCCTAGCAATTTTATTACCCTGCCCAATACCAGAAAATACCTGAAGTAAAAAAAAAAGAAAAATCCCTAGACATCTTATCAAAGTTTAGAAAAGACTTAGAAGAATTCAACGTATCTGGGATTGCAAAGGATAATGTGTTTGTGGATTGTTTTCTTTTTTTCTTTGGAGTAACTTGTTGGAAATCATACAGTCCACTGATTAATTAATCTGTCTGTGTCCATTTGTCTACACTGGGAGTCCAAAAGCCAGGACCGGCATCCATCCAGACCTAGTGAAAAGGCCCTGAGTCATCAGCCCATGAGAAACTCTTCAAGAGGAAGCCGCTCCCCTACAAAAGAGCTTCCGTGGGGCAAACGGAGCCTGCTGGGACCAGAAAGATCAGGTCTTCAGCATGCCTGTATTTAAGCTTGTAAGATGCAGAGATGCAGGGAGAGCATGGGGGCTTTGCAGGGCTGAGGAGCCCTGGCGAAGGCTGGCTGTGGGGGCTGCTATGTGCGAAGCCAAACACACACACATCCGGGCACACTAAGAGTTTTATCACACGAGGCAAATAAACCACAATCATAGCAGAGTAATAAGTGTCTTTGGCTGGGACTTAATCATATTACCTTGTTCCTCTTCTGCTGTTCTACTGACGCGAGACCATTTGGACAGCGTCTCTTTTGCTAACACAAGCAATCTGTTAACGAGGTTCTTTGCAAAAGAAACGTTTTTTCAAACAGTCTCCCGCCCCCCTGGGAGAACAACAGAAGAGAAAGAAGGTAACGTGATAAGTCCCAGCCAAAGACGCTAGTTCTCCCGCTGTAATGGCGATTTACTGGCCGTGTGGGATAGAGCCCTAAATGCTGTCACTGAAATGCCTTGTGCTGAGTAAGGGCCTTCTGCATACGTTTCACGCGTTCTGTTGCTGTGGGCCCACATGGGGGAACAAAGAACAACGCAAGAGAGCAGCTTCCCACCCACTGACCCCTGGAAGTTGCCGCTATCTCTGTGACACATCACTTCTTGGCTTCCTGTTTTGCTGCTGGTCCGGGACACAGGGAATTCCCCCCCAAAACCAACTTTGATTCATGAGTTCCTACCAGACTGATAACAGAAGTGCAAAGCAGCTCACCACCCTGTCCCACCCACCCCTGTTCCACCTAGCCTTTTCCTTTTTCACACACACACACACGCACATGCACACGCACGCACGCACATACTTCTGATCTTTCCCTCTGGATCTACCACACGGGCAACCAAAGCAGTTGTTTGGGCAACAAGAGCTTGCCATCCAAGAGATGCAACCCAGATTTCTTTGCAAGGTTTCAGGAGAGGGCGCAACTCCTGGTTCACTTCAAGTACTAAGACTGGGCCTGTTATCTGATACCTCCTCTCCCATACGAAGATGGTGGTTTGGGTAACATGCAAATCTTTTTCAGTTTGATGTATCAATCAAAAGGCAGGTGATTAATCAACAAAAAATCTTTAATAATTTTGCAGCTCCAGTTTCTGAACAAAAACAGGGTTTGCAGGCTTCCTTTGTGCACCAAAGCTTAGGAAAAAAACACATTTGTGAGAGGGCTCCCAGCGCTCCTAATCAAAAGGCAGGCCCTGTGCAGCCACTTCGTCTTTTCCTCCTTAACGGATTCTTAATTGGAAGAAGAAAAGATGAAAGAAACAGTGGGCACTGGCCAGAGAGACTTATCTGAGCCACCGTCCAAAGAAAGAATGAGCTATAAATGTAATTTTTTTAGAAAAGACATTATTCTTCCTGTACGTATTAGATTCTTCCTTTCCAGAAGGAACAGGTAGGATTCTGTCTCACCTGCAGCCACTGTGGCAACGTTTAGGTGGTCGGAAGCAGGCAGGGAAAGCCCTCAAGCAGCTCTTCCCCCTTGTCTGTTCTCCCCCGGCCTCACGGACCGCCTTCGGGTGTTGGGAGGATAACCCCCCGAGGGAGGGGAGAACTGGATCCCTCTTGGGTAGACCCCTTCCAGCCCTCTGTTCCAGACGTCTTGGCCATCAGCCCCCTGGCTCCTCACGGCGGGCCGTGCTCAGTGGGGTCTGAGGGGCGCTGCTGTCAAACCACCCAGAGGGCACGGGGTGGGAACTCTGTTCCAAGGCCACGCGCTGATGGCCCTGGGCACTACGGCTAGCGACCAGGGAACAGGGACTCTGGTGAATGCAGCCAGAGCCTTCGGCTTTGCCGCCCCATAACGATCCCCAAACCTCCACATTACGAGAAGAACCCCAAGCAGAAGGGCCTTTCCTAGTTAAGCCTGCCAACGGGCACTTGGCTTTGCCTTTCCTTTCCAACTTCTTCCACCAGAGCTGCAGAGAAAGGGTGAAGACCTCACCCACCCCGTTGATGATATCTGGACAATGGTCTGTCTTCCTCTTGGTAGGGGCTCCCCTGGGAATACCTGGAGGATGAATATGAGAACGCCTCCTCTTCAGAGCGGACTGTAGGCCCCAGAGATGGCTGGGAGCTGGTCCTTATGGTGGGGGTGTCACCTGTCTGCAGCAAATTAATGGGGACTAGCTCCCCCTCTTTGCAGAGTCCTCTTCCACTCTGGAAGTTGATTCCACAGTGGGAAGACACAGGTAAGATGCTCTCCGAAGAGAGGGGGGCCACCAGATCTGGCTCAAGCTCCCTGATCACAATGACGGAGCAAAAAGGATTCTACAGTCAGATGGGGCTGCCTTTCCCCTGCCTGCTAACAGTGTTGCAGATGGCCTGGCTGTTTGGACATGCGAGGGAGAGACTCTTCCCATCCATGGGACCGTCCTTCAGAGCTGGCAGAGAAATGGACCCCTGTTCAGTGGTAAGAGGACTGCAGGGGGCAGGGAGACTAGCCCTTACCTTGGTGCCGGTGCTGGTTGGGGATGGAGAGAATGGGGAAGGTTTGCTCTGCTGGGTCTGTGAGGAACAAAGAGAGGGAGGAAATGAGGAGGTTGGCCCACAGCTCTGCCACAATGTCTTTCCTGCCCCACTTTATATCTCTGGTTTCTGCCCAACTTTTCTCACCTGGTGGTTCGTGTCAGGTCCATTTCTTTCTGTATCTAGACCAAAGAAGACAAACTCATCACAAAGCTGTCTTAAAAAGCAGATCTAAGAAATACCCACTTGCAGCTGTACCAAACCCTCCTCCCCAGACCCCCATTCCTCACCCCACTGGTGTCCCAGACACACAGACATCCCAGAGCCTGGCGAGCCGGTCCTGTTTCTTCTCCTTTTCTCCTCAGGAGCCCCTGTAACATTCTCTGCAGCAGTTGGCGGGACTTCAGCCCTGACCCATGAGGTTTCTTGTGGCAGTATAGTTGGGAGCTATAGTCCCAAAAAGTAACTTGCCCAAGCTAAAAACCACAGGAATAATGCTGGTGTTTTTGACAATTCTGGTATATTTTGAAGAAGCAAGATTTCATTTTATGAATGGCATTTTTAACTGATTTGTTTTTCCTGCTATTCTATTTTGTATTTCATATTTATACATATTTTCATATTATAACCTATTCTCGTGGCATGAGTTTTCGTCTTCAGTGACTCATGGGCTGTACATGTATCTTGTTTTGGCATGGGGCAACATATTCTCTTTTGTGCCATGGGTTGCAGCTATGGAGAGGAGAAAAATAAAGACATTGCACTCCCCCAAATAAGAAGTCTGCCCTGACATGATTTTTTTTTCCCTTCGGTCCCCAAATTCCTAGCACTGCAGTAACTTAAAACTTCTGTTGAGCATTTAGAAATAGAGTCTAGCCATCCAGAGCAAAGAGGCACGCAAAGTGGCCCAGGGAATGTGATCAGAGCACACGTGAGAGTTCCAGGTGGGAACTATTTTCATGTCTCACTCTGTGCAATGCTAGAATTTGGAGACTGAAGGAAAACTTCATGGGAGAGGACAGAATTTTTTTGCGGGGGAGTCAACGCCCTCGTTTTGCCTCCCCACAGAGCTACATCCTTCTTCTGCACACAACGGAGGGACTTCTCCCCAGAGTGGGGCGCCTCTCCTTCTTTCCCCTGAGGCAGGGTTGGAGGAATCTCTTGCTGCCCAACTGTCTGGGGACCCTCACCCCGCAACCTCTGCATCTGCCGTGGGCTGCAGACGAAAACACTAGGAGGGCTATGAGAGTTTCCTGCCCTCACAGGCAAACCGGCCCATGAAACAATTTAGCAAGTGGCCATGCCTCCTCCCTCGGCGTGCCCGCCTCCTCAGCTCCTCCTCCGCTCCCCAGTGCCCAGTTCCTCTCACTCGTCTCGTTAGTTAATGAGCCATATGGATAAATGGATCCGCTTTCCCTCCCAGAAGGCATTGCTACCTGTGTGCTCTTCTTGCAGCTCCAGCCGTGCCTTCTCCAGCTCCAGGGGCTTAGACATTCTTACTTCTACAAGAAGAGAGAGAAGAAAAGAAAAGAAAAAGATGCCCGTTGAGCCCAATGGAAAAGGTTTGCCCAAGAGCAGGGGCAGCAGTCAGTGGCAAAGGTCCTGAAGGGGACAAGGGACACCAGAGGCTTAAAGTGACGCAACTCTGTTAATTCCCATACAGTCAAGTTTGAACAGCATCACGTCCGAAAATAAACGCCAAGCGTGTGTCAGTCACCCCAGCACCTCGCTCGGTTTTGGACACCCAGAACGTCCCAGCCAGCATGACCATCTGCCAGCTAGCGCCCTACCATGGCACAGAGAAAGGAGAACGTTTATTCTTCCACGTGCCAGGTGCAAACACATGGGGTGGGGGAAATGGGGTGGGGATGGAGAGATTATCCACTGTTATTCATTTACAACCAAAAAAAAGGATTTCCCAACACTGGGTAAATCTGGTCAGAAAGAACAACACAAAGACCAGAATTTGAGCATTTTTTGCCTGATATTCGTACATCCCAAACTGCTTTAGGAAATTATTCTGTGTAGAAATACACCTGAAAATTGCATGAACTCTGTGGTGTTTTGTATGAAAGCACTGTTTTTGCACACACACAAAATCACAGCTTTCAGAAAAACACATTAGACTTTTTTTATATACAAAATTATAGTTTTGCACAAAAACCTCTCCAATACATTTGGTTCCAGGAACAGCATTTTTGAATAAAAAATAGGTTCTTTGTACCAAAACAATTTCCAGACTTTCTTTTTGTGTATTAGGAAGGTTTGACTCTCAAAGGTGGCCTAAAGATCAGCAAGACAGTTTGCTTAAATGGATAAGGGAAGGGCCGGGGCACTTGACTGGGTGGCATCCTGGCCTAAAGTGGGTCAGACCACTGGCCCTGCAGGTATTTTTGTTTCCTATAGATTTTTTTTTTAGAAGAACAGTAACGAAGAGAAAGAAGCAGAGAAATCGGGGGGGGGGTGAGGAGGAAGAGACAGAAGAGAAAGATAGAGTACAAGAAGGTTTTTAAAAACAAATAAATGAGCAGAAACACAGAGAGGGTGGGACACTGCAGAGTGGGTCTCATGCAGTACACTGGTCTAGAGACGGTGGCTGGGTCTGAGAGGTGCCAGCCTGCGGCTCTGAGGAAGAAGGGTTGTCCTTTGCCCCCTTGGTTCCGCTCCTGTGCGTAATGCCTTTCCCAGCATTACCTGCACACCGGAAAAAGCCCCGTCAGCCGCTATCAAGAGGCAGGAGCAAGGACGATCAAAGAACGTGGTAGCTCTACAGTTCTCCCAAGCCCAGACTCCTACAGAGCGCCTCTGGCTTTGATGAACTGCACAGAATTTGCACCAAACTTTCTCCCCTGGATCTTTCCCAGCTTGTAAATGCTGTGACTGGGGAAGATTTCCTGAAGCTTGGCTTCACCATTAACCAAAACAGAGAATGGAGCCGAGAGGTCAGAAGCAGACGGAGACCTGGGAGAACAGCTGTTGCTGCGGAGGAGCCAGGCAAGATTCTCAGGGGCGAAGGCGGAACACCGAACACCAAAGTCAGGACAGTCCGTGCCACAGCACTTCTGATTTCTGCATGTGGCTGTGAAAGTTGGGCAGTGAAGAAAGCCGAGAAGAACAGAACTGACTCATTTGAAAGAGTTCTGTAGATATGTGGGCTGCCAAAAAGACAGGTCTGAAAGCCATTAAGAGCTCTCACTCCAAGCCAAAACAACCAACTGAGGCTGTCATGCTTTGAGGGTATCATGAGAAAACGTGACTCACTGGAAAATACGATAATGCTTGCTGAAGAAGGCAGCAGGAAAAGAGGAGGGCCACACTATAGCTGGACAGACGCCACAGCTGCTGCCCTGAGGCTGCAAGACTGCGCAGGGCCGCGGTGGCCAAGGGGCTCTTGGAGGTCCCTCGGTAAGAGGGGCGCCATCAGCCAAAGCCACCTGGAGGCGGGCAAACAGCAAACTGGCGACGCCAGACCTGGAGGGGTTCTCTCTTCCCCGAGAGAGGTGCCCCTTCCTTTTCCCCAGGTGCAGGAGGCCCCTGGGGGGCCGGGGGGGCAGGCGGGGGGGCCCTCTCGCAGGACCCGAGGTGCTGCTTGGCCAGCCTCCCTTCTCTCCCCTCCCCTCCCCTCCCCTCCCCCTCCTCCAAACTGCTGGCCACCCCTCTGCCTCTTTCACTTCTGCTTCCCTTTCACATTTTTAGATGCTTTAAAAACAGCTTCCAGTTTACTGAAAGCCCGGCTAAAAACAGACACACAGAAACCATTTTGGCAGCTCCGGGAAGGACTCCTCCCACCCGGCAGCACCAGCAAGCAGCCGGCCTAATTCCTCTGTCTTTTCCCCACCTTTCCCCACGCAGTGGGCCACGGAGGCAGAGCTACCCAGGGCTGGGGTGGGCAGGCACGGGGGGACACGTACAGGGACGAAGAGGAACGGAGGGAGGAGGAGGTGGCAGTGGCCGTGGCACAAAACAAGGCCACTACCCCCCCCCATAAGAATCCCCCCCCCCCCATGAAAGTTTCCTTTGGTCCCCAAATTGCTGGCATGGCCATAACTTCAAACCTCAGTGAGAAATAGAGCTTGGCGTGGAGAGAAAAGGCGGCAGGCCAAGGGAGCAGGGGGAGGCAAGCACAGCAAATAAAAGAGTTCTTGGTGGGGATGACCTTCAGTGTCTCGCCCCCTGCTGTGCTCAGAATGTGGGGACAGAAGGAAAACTTCACAGACGGGGCTGTCATTAATTCTTATGGTGGGGCAATGCCTGCCCCAAAGGCACAGCCTGGCCAGACGCAAACAAAGGCTGGGCTCCTGTGCCCAGCAAGAGTTTCAGAGAAAAATACACCATTGCCCCTCTCCTCTTCTCCTGCTAAGACCGATGAACAGAGAGGCAGGAGCCGTGCCCGCCTTCGCATCTGACCAGCCCTGAGGAGCAGGCCAGGAGGGGTGGGAGCTCTTCTGCCCAGAACCACTTGAGGACTGCGCAGGCAGCCAAAAAAGACCCCAGACTGGACGTGACTGGGAAACCACTTTACCAAGCAGCGGAGCCGGAAAGGGGGGTCATCTGAAGAGCCTTGAGGAGCCAGGGCCCAAAAGCAGCCTTGGGAGGTGCTTTGCCCACCCTTGTCCTGCCGGATGGGAATCAGCACGGTGGGGAGGCCGCAGCCTGAGCACCGTCTCTCCTCCGTGCCTCCGTCTTCCTCACTCCCTTGGGCCAGGGATGGGAGTCCCGCAGCCTTCCTCCAGATGTTTTTGGGCTGCAGCTCCCAGCAGGCTTCAGCCAGCATCGCCGACAGTGAGGGAAGCTGACAGTTGCTGTCCAGCAACATCTGGAGGGCTGCATGATTCCCTCCTGTGGTCCGCTGAAATCAAGAAGGGAAGCTTTTCACAGAGAGGAAACAAACATGACTTGTGTAGCGAGCTGCTGGCACAGGCACAGCCGCTGCAGTGGGGAGATGAAAAGCTGGGGGCCCTGACCTGCTCTCCCAAATAAGCAATGTTCTTTCTTTTCTTTTTTTTAAAGCAGAGCTTACGTACATTTCCCCAACTGAATGACATGCAGAAATTGGAGAGGCTCCCTGGCCCAGCCCTCCCTTCGTGAAAGAGGGTTCTGCCCAGCACGCAGCTCTGTGGTACTGGAGCTCTGCTGCAGAGAAACCAACACGCCCCCCATACTTCTCAAAGAGCTCTCCTTTCAAGGGGGGGGTCACTGGATGCTGCCCCCCAAACCCACCCCATTACCCTCCATCCATGCGCTCTCCTTTCCCCCAAATCTGTCCTCCACTCCCTTCCCCTTCGCACTGAGCTCCACGCCAGACAGGGCCAGAGAGGGCCAGCCTTTCTCTGATGAAAAGAAGGTACGAGGTGTGACCGAGGCACAACGGATGGGGGCACTGGACTGTTTCTGCTGTCCCGCAGCACTTGCAAAGCCGCAGGAGAATCCTCAGGCGGGTGCCGAGACTCCTGGCACTGAAGCCAGGCGTGGGACGGAGCCTGCCTGCCGTGCTGAGCGGCGCCTTTGCCCCACAACGGACCCTCCACCTCCAGCAAAGATGTGGCAATGCAACCGCCAGCAATTACTCCGGCACAAAAGAAGGTAGGTGGAAACCAGCAACGTGTGTACAGGAGGAAGCCCACCAAAGGAAGCCACCAAAGGAAGGAAAGCGAGCTAAGAGCCCCGGACTCACGGAGCTGGGCAGGCACAGCCGTGGCTGCTTACCTGTTGCCCACAGGCCTGAGTTCACCATGGCTAGGATCCGTCTGGGACGAGGGAAAGGGCGGAGGAGGAGGAGGAGGAGGAAGAAGGCCCGCCCGCCCGCCCGCCTGCCTGCCTGCAGAGGCAGCTGACAGATGGTGTGTGTTCCAGAGAAGGGAAGGATGGCTGGCAGGACGAGGAAGGGCCTCTGTCTCTGGGGCAGGTCTGGGGGAGTCCCCCGGCTCTTGAGAAGCAAGAGCAGTGAATGTGGCAGGAAGCAGCTGGGAGGAAGGAGCCATGGTAGGGTGTGTGTGTGTGCACACGCGCATGCAGGCGGGGAGAGTGAACAGTGCTGCTGCAAGGACTGGCACACAGCAAATACATGTGCGTGGGTGCTACGTTCCCTTGCCCTTTGTACCCACAGGTGTCCATACTTGTTCTTGCTGCTGCTGCGCGCCAAGGATTCTAGTGTACGTGCTCCTCCCCTGTGCCCAGTGCAGCCGTGGTGCAAGGCATCCACACCAAGGCACACGGCCGAGGCCTCTGTGCCCCACGCTTGCACTGGCAGGCAAAGGGGTCGCCCACACGTCAAGCCAGTTATGCAAAGACGATTGGGACCAACAGTCCTTCTCCTGGGAAGCAGAAAGGGTGAGGCCCCAATGCCTGCTCCCCAGCCCCAAGCACAGGTCCTGGGGCCTGGAGCCCCAGGATCACCACCGCCATCAGCACTACCGCCAGCACCCCAAAGCTCTTCAGGCCACCCCCAACCTCGGGGCCTCACCCCTCAACCAGACAAGCAGCCCTTTCAGGGTCTCCAAACAGCCCACCCTGCCCATGGCCCTGCCACCTCCGGTGCACCAGAGAGCATCGCTACACTGCTTGTATCATGGCTCTATCCTATGCAATCCTGGGATCTGTAGTTTGGTGAGGAAGTGGTCATCATTCTCTGCTAGAGAATGCAGTGCTATAATTTACTTACCTAAGCAGAAGCCTTGGAAGAGCTCCTTAGAACAGAATTCTAAGTCCCTGCAATAAACTAACAGTCCCAGGATTCTGAAGGATAGAGTCATAGCCTTTAAAGTGGGATCCAAGGGCTATAATTGCACAGCATGAATCCATATCTGTAATGACATTTTCCTGAACTGAAGAGACAGTCTTCACTCCAGGTGAACCCTACAACTCACGACAGAGCACTAGGGCACCCTGCAGAGGCTTCAGTCCAGAGCGCCCCTTGCCCCGGCTGCAGGCGGACTGGTGACCCCACCAACCGGACTCTCCACTCCTGTTTCTCTGTGCAACTGCAGGAGTGGTAAACCCTGGGTCTAATCCACCAGGGGCCTAGCTGCGGACAACTGATAGCGATGGGTATGAAAACTGCCCATTAATATCTTCATCCTCACTAAACAATGGAAAAAGAGTTCTTCACACTTTGGGACTTTGTGGGAGAAAATTCATTTGCCCCAAAACACAAAAAGAGCTTTCCAGCGCAGGATTTTGCATAAACCCAGAGATTCTGACACAGAAAAAGCAGACCTGGTTTTCCTGCATGTGTGTTCTGTGCAAAAACTCAACATTTGTATTTTGCACAAAATGCACTCTGCTCGCTCCACAGGAAAAAAATAAGCCCTTTTGTGCAAATGAATTTTCCTCAACAAAGTCCCAGAGCACAAACAGTGCTCAAAAATTGCACAGAGGCTTTTGTGTTCTTGCATAGCAGAAAGCAAATTGCTTTATTTGTCTTTGCATGAAAGGGCAAAATAAGCAGACTTACATCTCTGTTGTTAATCAGTACAAAGGGGAAATGCTCTCTCTTCATGCTCAGAAACACTTTGGTATTATTTTACTTGCACAACAGCTGAGTACAAGCATCCAAAATGCCCTGCTAGACTAAGCCCTCATGAAGTCGAAGGCTTGGACTTGAATGGAACTGGGTGCCTTAACCATAAACGCCTCATAAGGAAGCACCCAGCAGTGGGAAGCATCCGGATGGAAGCGAGTGTCCAGACCGGCATTTCTGCACACTTGCCACTGGGGGGAAGCAGAGCACCACCAATTCTGGCGCTCACCTGTAGCCGGGCAGTCCTGCGCAGTCCATAATCACCACCACCTTCAGGCTAGAAGACTCCCACATGCGATGATGGCACTCACGTTTGCTTCCAACATGCCACACGGACACACACATAGACACAGAGAAGTGTCTTTGCACCCAGAGAGTGCTACTCACACTGCCACATATGTCGGTCAAGCAGCCAGCAGTATGTATAATCAGAGGTTTCTGTAGCTGGACCTGAGATCGTTCATTTGCTAAACTCAGAATGAAGCCACATAATGCCACAGGCCCTGCGTGGGGTGCGAGCATGCACACAGCCAAGGTCAGTCACTAGTTCCGCCAGAGGGCCGCTTCTGAGGTGGATGTTGGCTAACAAGAGTCCAGGCTCCGAGGCCCCACACCCAGCTCAGTCTGCACTCCGCATTTTCCCCCCTGTGGAAGGCAGGGTTTTCATCAGCGTCTGCTGGTTGTTGGCCCTTGAAATATACCAATAAAGCAACCTCTCCCACATATACACACAGCATCAAAAATGCTAATCCTGCAATCCACATCCCCTCCAAAAAGCACTCAGATGTCAAGAGGCAAGAAGATATGCAACAGTTTACAATCGTTTTGTTTGCCTTGGTTCTTACCCATTTAAGGTAAAATCCACCCTTGTTCAGAAAACCATGCACACACGGAGCAATTGGGGCTCCCTGGGTGTACAGGAGTTTGCAAGCATGGCAGAGCAACTACTGAGGGTCTCAGAGCTGGAAGGGGCCCCTGCCATGGATGAGGCTGCGTTTAGCCTGGCAAAAAAAGAGGGCCTCCTTTGGCAAACAGAACATGCCACTTTCCTTGGTGCCCGAGTCCCCCGAGGACCCCTGCCAGCCAGTACTGGGCAGGGGAGATTCCATACAGGGCAGGTCTCTCTATTTCACCCACCCAATTGGCTTCGTAAAGGCCCAGCGGCTTGGAGCTAGAGCTGGGAGGTGTGGGTTAATGGAAGATGAACCCTGAACAGGAGTTCAGCTTCTGTGGAAAAAGAGAAAACTACACCGTGCGTCACAAGGCTGTTGTGAACAGTCAACTCAACAACAACAGCAACACAACATAAGAACTTCTGGGCAAAGTTTAAAATACCACATTGTTCCTCAACAGATTAACTCTGCAAAAAGGGAGCAGGGACTATTTTAGTTAAGGGCAAAACTAGGAATTTAGTGACCCAGTCCTGAACTTAAGGGACTTAGGTCTGAGGTTCCAAGCACCCCTGGCTGGCTGTCTCTGACGTGCAAGAGCAAGAAGCCAGGGTCTTGTTCTTGGGAAGGACCGTTCTCAAATTAATTTTTAAGCTCAGCTTTTGTAGCAGAGACGCTCCCCCTGTGCTCAGGTCGGCTCCTTGGCTCTTTAGTCACAGGACAAGGGGTGGAACAAGATCCACAACAGTGCTGGGCAGCGCAGGGGCACCAGAAGGGTACTGAATCTCAGCCACAGACATGAGAATTAAAGGCCTGAGCTGTGAGGTGTGTGATCTCCAGCGGGCAGGTCTTCCCCTCAACACAAAGTTCAGGGTGCCTCTGAACATGTGCAGAGTCTGTCTCCCCACACCGTGCCACTGGAGCCCTGAGACCAGGGCCCCAGACATCCAGGTCAGAAGCAGGGGGCCAACAGGACACTCGGGGTGCTGGCACCTCGCTCAGCCAGACCGGAGCCAACAGGAGGGAGCCACGTGTTGAAACTGCAGGGCCGGGGGCCGGGGGCCAGTACCGCTGGTGGCAGGGAGGCTCATTAAGAAGCCAGCCATACCACCTCACCCCGCCCCAGCCTGCCCCGCCCGCCGGGGCGGCACGCAAGGACCCTATGGGTAGCTAGAGGAGCCGGGGGCTGGGGGGTCAGCGTCAAGGGGCAAGAACCGAGCCGCCCGGCCCGGTCCCTGTCTCCCTGTTCCCGTGGCTGGCTGAGGCGGGCGGTAATGAGAGGAGACGGCCGGTGTCGCGGGCGCTCCCCCGGGGTTGTGGTTATTGTATGTGACGCGCCAGCTCCATCGCGCTGCTCATATTTCTCCCCCGATCAATACTTTTGACTCCCTACAAGACAATAATCGCTTGTCCGCGGCCGCCAGTCGATCAAATACATTATTAGAGTGTGCTCCCGGGGGAGCGGGGAGCAGGGCGGGAGGGGGAGCAGGGAGCAGCAGGCAGTTGGGGGGTTGCAGGGAGCGAACGTGCCAGGTTGTGGGGTGAGCTGGGGCTACAGTGGCAGGAGGCAGGGCAAGTTTTTGAGCAGGGAAGAGGAGGGGATCTATGTCTGGCTATTCTCTCTTCCCATCAATGTAACGGCTCATTCCACGTGAATGTTCACAGGTACACCTCAGGGGCTACACCCAAACCTTGAGAAAGTTACTTTTGGGACTGCAGCTCCCAGAATCCCCCCAACAGCACGGCCACTGACAGTTCTGGGAGCTGGCATACCAAAAAAGGAACTTTTCCTCCAAACTCGGACTATACCGTTATCCAAGCCTAGATCTCCAGTGACAAGATGGGCAAAAACTTTGCCAACTTTTGTCAGCTGAGTCGAAACTTCTGGCTTTTCTCATAATTTCAAAGACTTCTTATCTGTGAAGAAACCTCCAAAAACCTCCAGGCTTCATTTGTCTCTTCTGATTAAATCTGGTGACCATCTCTGAAGATGCAGAAGCCCCCCAGAGAGATCACAGTCTTCGTATCAGACTTCCTTCAGATACCGGATTTTGCACAGGAACACCGCCAATTTTCCTTCGGGTGAAGTTTCAGTGGCCTCTCTGTTCACCAGCCAAGCACGGACCTTCAGCTGCTCAGGAGTACACAAACTTAATCCTTCAGATGCTGCTGGACTACAATCCTCATCGGCCCCAACCAGCACAGTCCATGGTCAGGGATGATGTGAGTTGTACGCTAACAACATTTAGAGGGCCACAGGACCCCCATACCTATGCAAGGCCACAGTTTTAGCCTGATGAGAGTGACCCATAGAGCTTCTGGAGCAAATCCATGCACCCACCTGTCTGATTCACAAGAGCTGTAAAGAATTGGAAATTTCTGTTTGACTCCACCTTAGGTCAAACATTGTTTAGTGTGTCAACGGAACCCTAAACTGTGGTTGTTAACTTTGGTTAGCCGAAACAAACCACCTTTGCAAGCAATGGTTTGAAGCTTCTCTGTTTACCAGGGAAAGCTTAAACACAGCTAAGACTAAGCATCATTTTTCAGGTACTTTCTTGGCATTACAGTCTGTAAATCAGAGCTTGGAATTCTTATTTTCCTTTCCTTTGTTTCATTTTACTGTGACTAGAACTCCCAGGAGGTCCCAGCCAGCTTGGCCAGTAGCCTTTCAAAACTCAGAGCCTGGCTGCAACCACATCAGCCTCACAGCCAAGTTCTTTAGCGGCTGACGTCCCAAAACTTGGGAGGCCAGAGGCGGAGAGCCACCACCTAAGAAGACTGTCTCTGCACCTCTGCCCCTGCTGCACCACCAACAAAGAGGCCATGGAGCTTCATAAGCATGCATGGCAGGGGCGGGTAGGCAGGAAAAGGGGAGAGTGTATGTGGGGGAGAGAGAAAGAGAAAGGGAGAGAAGAACAGGTAGCCCTGTTGGCCTCACCCGCAAGAACTCGCTGGATTCTCCTCCAGGGAACGCAGCCTCCCCAAGAGAGACATGTCTCTTCTTAAGAGGAGACATGGTTGGTTTCAGCCGCTGGCATCGCTAGCAAAGGACACCCAGGCTGCCAACCGAGTCAAGACTTACCTGGAGAGCCCCTGGCAGAGCAATGGGGTAAACAACCTGTGCCAGGATTTGGAGAAGTTACTTTCTGGGACTACCACTTCCAGAATTCCCCAGCTAGCATGGTCAGTCACAGCTATGGGTTGCTGATCCAGATCATCCATGCCAGCCCACTGGCCCAGTACTATGCTGGACCCAAACGGTAGTCATCCCGCCCAACAGGTTCTGGAAGCTGCCCCTGGTGGGGAGGGAAGGAGCTTTTTCTAAGCTCTGCGTGAGACACCTTGAGAGTAGTAAATGAGAAGAAGACAGAAGAGTTTTGGATTTCTTCCGAGGAGAAGAGATTAGGAAGGCAAGGAAAGGGCTCGTCTTGGCTCAAAGCTCTGTTTCCCCACCTGCTCCCTCCTCCTGGTGTGCTCCGGCTAAAGTACTTAGGCCACAGCCCCATACTTGCTGGAGATGATAGGGGTTGTAGTCCAATGGATCTGGAGGGCAGCGGGTAGGGGGAAGATGGGCACTGCACCGGCTGCCAGAATCTCTTTCCCACCGACTCCCCATGAACTGGTCCATCCCCACCACATCTACCAGACCCCCACGCCACCTTTCAGTCCCTGCTGTGCAAAGACGTCCTGCCTTTTGCCCGTTGGGACTCTTTCGCTGTCCGGTTTCATGGGGTGGCCCCACTGGGTTCCTGAGTTACAAAGGAGAAGAGCTCCTCCCGCTCCAATCCCTCCCTCCACAGCACATGGGGTCCCATATTCTTCTGGCCATCCCCTTTTACACACACACACACACACACACACACACACACACACACACTTGCCTTTCCTCTCAGCTGGGGTGGGCATTGTGCCCCCCCAAGGAAGCATCTGTCTCAATTGAGGCTTTTGTGGCCCTTTGCTCTCTGGAACCACCCTTTTCCTGGCCAAGAAAGTGGGACAGTGACTCGCCTCTCCTGGAAGGCTGCATGAGTGGCGGTGAGGATTGCCAGGCGGAGAACCGGAGAGGGCTCTGTCCCTTTACTGGTTGCGCAGAAGAGGGAATTTCAGCAAGTGAGGCTTGTCAGGCAGGCCTTCTTATTGTCTTGGACTGTTTCCTGGCCATTCCCAGCATCAGCTGCAATATCTTACTCCAACCCTTGAGCAGGTTTCTTTTTAATTCCAAGACACATCAGAAGCAAAAAGTTTTCTTTTCTTCTCCATTCTCTTAAAAAAAAGAAAAGAGTTGTAGTGCTCTAGTGCATTAGGTCAACAGCACTTTTGCACTATAATGCTAAGAACAAATTTTAAGTTCTTTCAAATGCCAAGACATATGAGAATAAAATAAAATAATTTTTACAATCCTTTTTTTCTAAATTCTTTTTTTTAAAGAAAAGGTTATAGTGTCCTACAGCACTTTTCTATTATAATTCTAAGAACAATTTTATACACACACACACACAAATTTGCCCTGCAAACTTTATGGCCACCTCAACAAACCACATTCCAGTTTTGAAAAGCTCCTGGAACAGCCGAAAGGCAAATCTGATAAACAGCCTCTTTCTCCCTCAAACAGCCAGAATGCGTGGAGGCAGAGGCAAAAGACTGCAAAACCCAAAGAGCTCTGTTGGGAGACCTTGTGCTGCCTTAGACCAGTTGGGAAGAGCCAAGAATTTGCCACGTAAAACCACGCCCAAGATGCTAGCTGGGTGAACGTGCTACAATTTCAGGCAGGGCTGTTGAAGGCTGTCTCTGTTCTGCGTCTGCACAGGAGATCTACAGAAACGGTGAGGGTGTAATTCAGCCTTCAGAGGATCTCAGCCTCCACTCTTTCAAAATTGCAAGCTTCTAGATCTCAGCACTTCAAAGATATGCTTAAAATCTCAGGAGTCCCCCTATTGAATTTGCTTAGCATTTCCAATGATCTGGCAAAAACAGGCAGGAAAGAAGAGCGAGGGTGCATTCACCAGGAAGGAAAGCACGATCTTCACCTTGCTCTTGCTCAGAACAGCCCCCATTCTGTCCCCCGTGCTCCCTCAGACATGTGTGGCATATTCGTACACACAATGAGGGTGGGGGGGAGAGAGAGAGAAAGGATGGGAAGCATTTTAAAATATTCAAAAACGGTTGAAAAACATGATTCTCAAGTACTGGAAAACCCTGAAGAAAATTCCTGGACTGAGTAGAATTTTCACAATTTGGAACTTATTCTATGTGAAGTTAATTAATAGGTTTTATGCACAGAAAACAGCATTTTTTGTACAAAAACAGTATTTCTGTGCAGAGATAGAATTTTCTGCAAAGGAGAATGCTGTCTCCTGGACAGAAAATGATATTTTCTGTACAAAAAAAGGCCACATACAAATTTTGCATGGAACAAGTTCCAAATGCAAATATTTTCAAAGACTGCACAAGTCAGCCTTTCCCTCAGGTATACACTCAAAACAACCTGGGCAACTAAAGCACGTTCAGGATTACAAGGTGCTAAACTTGAACCTCACTAACCTGGCACTCAATACACGCAGTGGACTACAACACCCATTTATTTCCTTGGGCGACAAAAGGTTGAAGCTTGCAGAAACGGTGTCTAACACGTCCGAAAGGCACTGGGTTTTGGGTTGCAGGTTGTGCTGGAACCTCTTATTGTCAAGAGCACTCAGCTCATTGTGACCACCCCCAGCTCTTCTGTGTCAATAAGATGGACAAGGCAGTCAGTAGCTGTGCGAACGGTTTTTAGAAAAATGTGAAGCCAGGAAGGTAGGTAGGTAGGTGGGTAGGGGTGTGTGTGTGTGTGTGTGTGTGTGTTTTTCTCCTGCCCTTCCTTGCTTCTTGCCGCCTCTGGGATGCCTTTTTCCTCTGGTTCCTCTCCTCTACCTTCTTAAAATACCTTTTCCTCTTTCTCTTTCTTAATATTTTTTTCTAACTCTATTTTAGAAATTATTATTTAAATAAATTAAGAGAGGAAGGGGCTGTCTACCTGCTACATTTCTATAAATGACACGTTCCGTTTATCCGTATCTCCCTCTTGGCTCTTTTTCCCTCCTGTCTCTTCTCAATAATTACCCTGTAAGCATTCGGACGAGGACGGGGCTCTGTTTCAATTTCTGCAAAGCGTTCCGTTTATTTTAAGCACTATAAGAATAATAAATAATCTCTGCCGGATCCACAGGGAAGCAAACTCAAGGGACACACGGGCATATGTGATGGAGGTGGGGAGGCAGGCAGGCAGCCAGACACGAAAGAGGAGAGCTGATCTCACCATGCCTGTTTCATCGTTCAGGCTCAAGAAGAGAGCCTGTTTTTTCTGAGTATAGGCAAATTATTTGTTTATTTGCTTATTTATTTATTTGCTGCATTTCCCCAAAAATAGGGGCTCAAAGTGGCTCACAGCTTAAAAGAATAATGTTACAATAAAAAAACGTATAAAAAGTGAACATTAAAGTAGAATTAAACTACTTATGGTACTAAAACAATTCACACCTCAATTAAAAGAATAAAATGCATAAATAAATAAATAAATAAATAAAAGAATAAAATTTAAAAGACAAAAAAGCTCTCAAAAACAGTTGTACAGCACCAGCTAACCCATTCTTTAAAAACTTTCTGCTTAAAAGCCTGTCAGTGGAAGGACAACAAGGAGGGGCAGCCACGGAGAAGGCCCTCTCTCACATCCCCACCAACCTGCCCCAGTTTACAGTCTGGCTGCAGCTTTTTGGACTCACTGAAGTTGCTGAACACGCTTCAAGGGCAGCCCCAAGCAGAGTGCATGACAGTAGTCCAGAAAGGATGGACCTAAGGCACATGCCACCATGGCCAGATCCGGCATCTCGAGGAACAGGCCCAGTCAGCGCCCGAGCTTTAAATACGGAAAAGGGCCTTCTTCTGCACCACCAAACAGTAACGTCTCCTCCCACCACCTGGATTTGAGAGCACAGATTCCAGCTCAAGCTCCAGCACCTATTTCAGAAAGCAAACATGCTGCCTCTGTGAATCAGAGGCAGAGCATAGAAAGTTACTTTTTAAAAGTAATTCATTTTTGCTGCTCATGACAATACCCGATAAGTAACTGAATGTGCTGATTGCTACATTTTGTGCTTCTTTCCATCATTTTTTCTTTTTGAAAAAGAAAACCTTAAGACTGGAAAAAGAAGAGCATAAAATGTGAAAAATTCCTGTCACAGGGTTTCTGAGGCTGCCTGAAAAACCCCAACAAGGGTACGGAGAAAACGGGCCCATCGCGCCCGCACAGCGGCTTTGGTCCCAGTTATTTACATTACTCTTGACCGCCGCTGCTGTTGCTCCCTCATGCCAGAAGAAGATAACTTGTTACGGCCAACTGCATGCCCTGGACCTCGTTGCATCTAAGCTGTGGTGCCAGCCCATCCGTAGCGCCCACCTGCCAAAGCCCTGGGTAGAACTGTGGCAAGAACCATGGCTGCAACACACGGGCGACGCCGGGGAGCCACGCAAAGCCTCCCGAATGGTGGGGAGCCTTTCTTCCCTGACTGCCCGCTCTATGTGGCCTCCGCCCACACGGGCCCTCCTTCCGCCACCTCCCTCTCCTTCTTCTCTCCTTGTTCTGAAAGGTGTGGAAAACTCAAAGAGCAACCCAGGCTTCTCTGACCAGCAAGTGCTCCAGGCAGCCTGGGACATTTGCTGGTTAAGTAAGCCTGTTTTGGGGAGGGGGCTCCATGTCCTCGGAATGCAGGAAACCCCCGTGAACATGGGATCCGAAGGGCATGAGCATTCATTTCAGTCAGTGTTAAAATGGCCACGAAAGGCAGTGCAAACAGTGTGTATGGATGTGTGACCAAGGCATAGGTCTTTTGTGCTTGAGACTGAAAAAATGAAAGCAATTGGAAATTTGCTACTGACTCTTCTGTCATTAAGGAGCCATCAAACTGAACGGATGCGAGCATGTAAGAGACAGAGAAAGAGACAGAAACAGACATGCACACCCATGCTTTGTGTGACCGAGAACATTTGCCAGGTAGTACACAGGTGCAAAAAGTGTGTTTTAAGGACAGGCACAAGGGGAAGGCAAGGGTGCAAATCCACGCCCCAGAATAAAGGAATTACAAGGGCCAAAGTATGTGACCTGAAGACCGTATTCACACAAGGCTGATTGAGTGGGTGCAGAAAGGAGCAGGCTGGATGCAGATGGATGAGGACCGGGTGGGGTGTCGCAGGGAAGAAGGAAAGAGGGCGGCTGGGTCTGTGTCCCTACATGTGGAAAACCACACATCAGAATGGATTCGCACAACTGCTTCCCCGTGCCCTGTGATGTGAGAAGCCAAGCTGAGCTGACTCCACTACTACATGGCCACAAGTGAGGGTGTGGAATTATTTCAACACATGTTGCAGCTGACTAAAGTGAGCAACCACACTGCGACTTTTCAACCCATCCAGGCTTAACCACATCCAGCAGGAAATGGTGGTTATCAGCCCCCCTTCTGTCGCCCCGATGGTGATGAGAGAGCAGCCAGAGGACCCCAACGGCTCCCGGCTCCCTCCCTCCGCTGTGGGTGCCTGATGCACAATTTTGCACTGAGCGTTTTCGTTTTCCTTCCACTCCTGTTCCCAAATTTGCTTCTCAGCAAACCTTCACCTCCAATGCCTTGCAAAGCCTTTTTCCAAATCTCAAGCATCCTCAGCCCAATGCAAGGCACATGCTACGATCTGGCACCTGAATTTTACAACGCCTGGCCCAGCGACTGCCCATCAAACGACATCTAGTTCTACCACAAGGACGTGGTCAGCCCACAGCAGCCCCCGGTACATCGGGGATGAGCGCCGGGTCTTTTTTCCTCCTCGGTCTTGACCTCGGATTCATTAATTGGGAATTGCTTCTCAGATCTCGGTTCAGTATTCACAATCCCCCAAAACTGATGAGAATCAAATTCAACCCTGAAGTGTAGATTGAACAGGAATATGGGAGGGGGCTGTAAAGAAATCCCATCCTCCCTGCAGCTTTATCAGAGCCCCGGTTGCAAGTACAGGAGGATGCTTAATGTGTGTTAAGGGGTAACTAATCCACGTTAAGGGATCTGGAGTATGCCCCCTACGATAAGGGGAAGCTGAGAAGCGTGAGATGGGGGGCAGGTGGGCAGGCGGGGCGGGGGGGAGCTTCCAATGAACAATGGACCTCTTGAAGGAGCCACACAGAAAAGAAAGGGTCGGAGACAGGGGGCCAGGAAGGCAGGCGGGGCGGAAGGACAGAGGAGCAAGGGGGGGACGCTGGAATTTGCAGTGAGATATTATTTTGGAGGGATAAAACCGAAGCAGGGATGATAAATAGGATTAATATGACGGGGCGTGGGGAACCAGCCCCCAAGCCGCAGCATCCCGTCCCATCCCCCAGCGGCTGTGCTTTGCGGGGGGGGCGGCATCCGTCAGCCCAAGCGCCTGACAATGAAAATGGTTTCGAGCCACGGCGGCTGCCGATCGATACTGTGCAGGGGAGGGGGCTCCGAGCGGTGGCAGGGCCAGGCCTCTCCGCGCACTCACTGGCTCCCGCGCCCCCTCCCCCCCACCTTTTCCACCCGACCATTTCTCCCTTCTCCTCGCTTCAGACGCATTTCATTTTCTTTCCCATTCCATTCCCTGGTTTCTGCGTTGCAGCAGACCCTCGAAGGGGAGGCTCGGAATGGGGGGGCAGGTGACATCCCCACCCTGTCTAGTCTTTCTGTGTGCGCGTGTGTGTGTGTGTCACAATTTCGCAGTTCTCAGCATGCCTTGCCAAAGCTATAATAGTAATAATAATTTTTTTTAAAAGCAATAACAGCAGCAAAACCTGGGGGAACAGCTGGACAGCTTTCCCCTCTACCACCAACCCACCCACCCCAGCATTAAATTAACACCCAGAGTCGAGGAGCAAGAAAGAACCCAGACCCCTCTCGCCAGCCCCCAATAACAGCCAGCTGCTGACAGCCCCCCCCCCAGGACAGGTGGAAGGATAGGCGGGGTAGGTGGAAGATGGTGCCTCCCTCCCCCGTCACAACCCGCACACAATGCCTGAGAGCAGGAACACCGGTCCCAGTCCTGCCCGTTCTCTCCCCAGGAGGGTCCCACGAGCGCAAAGGGCCAGACAGCCCCCGGCCGCCCCGCTTGCTCCTCTAGAGGGAGGAGAAGTCTTCAGCGCCACAGAAAAAGGAAAACAAGGATTTGTTTTTACCCACTCCTGCAGGGAGCAACGCCTGAGGACAGAGGGTCTGGGGCTGGTTCGGAGAGAAGGCCCGGCCGCCCCACAGGCCCTGTGTCGGGGGTCAAGCTCAAGGAGAAGAAGGCAACAGGGCCATCCGGCACCATGCGGACACAGCATGAGCATCCCTCTCGAGCCCCCATTTGTAGGGCTTCGGGGTACCACTGAAGGGCAGCGAACGGCCGGCTGTTTAATTTACAAGGGCCCCCTCCTCCCAGAGCACCGGCTGCGGGATCCTCCGCTCCTTCCTCCTCCTCCTCCTCCTCCTGAGGCATCCAGACATCTCTGCGACACTGCTGGAGGCTTCTTCTGGGGGAAGGGGCAAGGGGGGAGGGGCGGGCTCCAACGGAGAAGGGGATAGAGAGGGGAGCCTGCAGCCCCCTTGGGGGAAAAGCCGGGCCACAGCCCCGCCCTCCCTCCCATATGCCTCCGTGCCACGGGCAGGCCGGTCCGGTGGCCGCCCCCTCTCCTCCGTAACGCTTCCTCACCTCGCTGTTCTTGGGGCCCCACTTGTCCCCCTCCCCTCTGTTTCCACAGAACCCACTCCTCTCTCCTCCTTCCCCCACCACAAACACAACCGCCCCTCCCAATTCCTCCCCTTGCCCCAGCCTTTCTTCACATTCTCCTTAAGGTCGCTTCTTTTGAAATCCCCCCCCAGGAAACATCACCCACCCCCCGGCCGCTTCCTCTGCCCTCTCCACCTAGCAGGCTGGCACAGGGTGCATTTCATCCTCGCAACGACCCTGCAGGGCGGGTTAGGCCCAGAGACGGAGGCCGGTCCGAGGCCGGTCCAGCACGTTTCGGGGACGGGCGTGCCCGCTCCCCACGGCCGAGGTCGCTTCGCCGCCTCGGCTCCACGGCAGGTCGGAGGCTCTGCGCGGCACGGCGCCCAGGAGAGCGTGCCACGGCGATGCTCGTGTTTGCGCCAGTCGTCGGTTTCGCCCTGCTCTTACCCCCACGCGCACGTGCGCGTGCGCACACAGACACACACACAAGCAAGCGCCTCTCTACCTGTCTTTACACCTCTCCTCCGGAGAGCTTTGCAATCAAAATGGCCGTATTGCTCACAGCAAGAGAGCCCACAGGCAGAACCCGAGGCGAGAGCAGAGGCAGCCCCTTCCTCCCGAGGCCTCAGGCCCTAACCCCACCCCACGCCCCGCGTGGGGGCCAAGGCACGATCCACGGCTCTTCCGCCCTCGCCTTCGCTCCCTGTCCATAAAATGGAAATGCAAGCGCAACTCACCTCGCAGGGCTGTTGTGGAAGAAGCACAGTATACACCGGGGTGGGTGGCAAATGTCGTCCAGATTTGCACATGTGAGTGGCTTTGATTTGTACTGACTGCTTTTAAACTGCCCTGTTTTAAGCATTAAATGGTTTAATGTTCTTCTACCCTTTACATTATTTTTATGTTTTTAAATTGTACTAAACAGTCCGCATTGATCTTATTGCATGCTGGGCTATCGCTGTTGCATGCCTTCTGGTCATTTCCAAATCATGGCAACCATAAGGCACACCAGTCGTGGAGTTTTCCTTGTCAAGATTTCTTCAGAGGAGATGTGCTACCACAGCTTTCCCTTGAGGCTGAGAGAGCGGGACTTGCCCAAGGTCACCCGGGGGGGTTCCCTGGCTGAGCAGGGATTCAAAACCCGGTCTCCAGAGTCACAGTCCAGAGCTCAAACCACTACACCACACTGGCAGGATATAAATATCTTTGTCGCGGTTGTTGCCGGATGGACAAAACACCCGAACAAGTTACGCTCACAAGAGCACAATTGCAAAAAGCGACACTATGCTCCACATGGGCCCCAGGTTCCAAGAGTTGCCAGATTCCTGGACAGAATCTGCATCACTGATGGTCCAAAATGCCAACACCTGGAAGACTGTACAACCAAGAGAAGACTCATAGGTAGCAGCTTAACGTTTCTAACTGGCCCTGTAGCAGCACAGAATTGACAAGGAAAACCTTTTAACACAACTTACCGAACATCACCTTGCAAATCAATTAGCATTATGCCACACGCAACTTCCTTTCGCCTTCAAAGCTACAACTCATTTCTGTTGGTCGGGAGCAGGGGGAATGGGGTAAAATGCAGCAGGAAGTAGATGGGGGGACATTGAGACCCTCCTCTTTGAGGACAGTGAGTCCCTGTATTCTCCCCCAGCACATCAAGGGGCTGTTGGCCCCTCTCAGCTTGGCCTCCCACTAAGCCCATGAGGTGGGAACTAAATGCCTCCCTTGAGGAGACTAATACGGGGCCACAAACCTTGGGGAGGGGGAATTTGCCATTGCTGTGTCACTGAAACAAACGGGAGCTGTACACTGCTCAGCCCTTACAGCCTCTGGAGCCTAGTTTCTCTATCTGCACGCTGCCACCCCAAATCTGCCCCCTGATGATGCAGGCGTCGGTGCGGCCCAACCTCACAACTCATTCCCTGACATTCTTCCGCCCTTCTCCCAGCACACTCTCTCTTTCTATGAACCTGCCCAGAACTCAGGGAGACCTGCAAGACAGCACAGAAATCCATCTCTGTGTCTTTCTGTCTGGAGGCTCAAATTGGGAGAGTGCACGAATCTCACAGAAAAACCCTGCCACTGCTCAGAGGGGCCCATCTCCGCCTGTCCTTCCATCCGTCCTTCCATCCCTCCGTCCATCCATCCATCCATTGGTGCCTGATTTGCCCTGGGATCCCGCAAAAGACCTTGCAGTGCACTCAACAGGGTACATGTTCTGACCATGAGCCTCTGTGCAAAGACAGAAAGACCAAAAGTGCATCGCCAAGACATTGGCCCTCACCAGCTTCTGCTAACTGGGCCTCCTGCTCCCCTCACACACACACACACACACACACACACACACACACACAATTTGCCCGATTGCCAGACCTGTCCGTCAGGCCCGCGTCGGCTGCTAGAAGCCATGCTGCGAGGTGGGGACGCTGCACCCTCAGGGGGTCGGGAGTAGGGTCGGGGGGGTCACAGCAAACCCCCCTCCTCTAACAAAGGGGGTAGCCCTATCTGCCTCCCTCCTTCCCTCCCTCCCCAACCCCCCAACCTGCCAGAACAGGGAGACTCCTGACGCTGCTGTGTTAAGAGAAGGGAGGGTGCAGGGAAAGATTTTGCATGTCAGCTCTAACTACTAGGATGCCAGCCCTTCCTTCACCAAGCCGCTTGGAGCAAACTCTGGCCCACAACAGGCACACAAGCCACCAACGTTAAGGCGCCCTGTGTCTCTGAAGAGCCGAAGCCAGGAGGAAAAAAGGCATTTCCACCTCCCATGCCCCCAGCTCACCCTCAGACTGCTCTCTCTCTCTTTCTTTCTTTCTTTCTTTCTTTCTTTCTTTCTTTCTTTCTTTCTTTCTTTCCTTCTTTCTTTCTTTCTTTCCCCCACCAGCCTCCAGCACCAGAGTGGGCGCAGGGGCAGTGGCACCACCCTCCCTCCGCCAACAGGCCACCCCAAAAAGAAAGGCAGGAGGGCCGGCAGACACGGGGGCAGGGGTGGCAAAAGGCAGCCTGGTGGTGCGTGACTCCCCACACACACACACGCACTAACAGCAGCAAAGGAACACGGGACCACTGGAGCCTCTGCCCCGCTCTTACCTCCATGCTGGGGAAAGACCTCTCTGCAGGCTAGCTGGTCCTAGGTCCTGCCCTGCCCCAGGGAGCTAGCCGTTTCCCTCTGGCCAAGGCCTGCAGCCACAGGACCACCTTCCCAAGCTGCCCCCTCCCCTCCCTGGGAATTACCACGCTGTCCTCCACCGCTGCCAGCACACCTGCAGGCACCCCTCTGGAGAAAGTCCTCCGTGCTGGGCGTCTGGCTGGCAGGGCATGGGGGGAGAGAAGGGAGGCAGAGGGCCAGGGGCAGGGGTTGTGGACGGGGCCCACTCCCACCCCCTGCCCCAACTCCTCAGTTTCTTCCCCTGAGGTTCTCGAGGAAGTGGCACCCCCATCACTCTGGCAGGCAGGCAGGCGGCCGGGCCTCGTCTTTGCAGACGGGGTCTGAGCTGCCAGTAATTAAAACCCTGTTAAAGTTCATTAAGCAGCTCCACTTCCGACCTCATTAAATGATGATGAGGGGAGAGAGTGGGAGGAGGGAGGGAGGGAGAGAGAGAACACATACAACGTGATCATGATCGCTCACTAAACCCCAGCTCAGCTCTGGGCCACATCCTTTCTTCTGTTATATTTCTCTTTTTTCTTTCTTTCTTTCCTTCCTTGCTTCCTTTCTTCCTTCCTTTTTTAATCATTCGATCCTTCTTTTCCTTTTTTGTTCACTCTCCCCCTCCATCACTTCCCTCTCATATACAGGAGCTGGGGACCCACATGGCCTAGCCTCACTGTGTAAGGGAAATGGATTAAGAGAGGCAGAGGCACTACCTTCACACAGGAATCCGGCATCATCCTGAGTAACACGCGGCCAGCCATCTAGAAGAGGCACGGAGAGAATTCAGACTCACAGGATCCCCTTGGTTTTGACCAAGCCCCACAGGCTGAGCAAAGAGAACTAAGCGCAAATCAGGGCTACAGAGGCCGAGACAATCAAGTACCACGAGCATCAGACAGATAAACAGACAGACAGAGAGATATTTGGTTTTGGGTTGTTCAAGAAGATAGGTGCTGACAGTGAATTTGGGGCTGGCAATGTTGTCCTTGCCACAACTAAACCAAGGAATCAAAACCCGTTGTGGATTTAGAGGAAATCTTCCAGTGAGTTCCTTAGCGGTTCCAGTTTTCCAGCTCCTCCTGGGGATGGGAGAGGGACCTTTCTGAAGACCCTACAAAACAGCCCTTCCACTCCCAGCACACCGGCCTGAAAGTGTCTCAGATCCAACCGTCCCACAGCGGAGCTTTGGACAGAGCCTGAGGGAAATTACTTTCTTTGGCTGGCAGCTCCCAGAATCCTCCAGCCAGTGTGGCCTTCTTGGAGCTCTGAACCAGCTACAGATGCTGAAGTCCTGAGGTAGGAGGAAACCAAGTGGAAGGTTAATGTGACCCGTGATGTTTCCCATTCGCCCCCGGCCCCATACTGACATCAAAAGAGCACAACTCAAAATCTAACCCCAAATTTTGTTTTGTCCTGTAATATCAACTGCTTGGCAGGTTTTTAGGCACAAATGCTTCTGCGAAAAGAAACGGTAGCCCAGGCGTACCTTTTCAGCAGCGCAACCTGCGGGACACTCACTGACTGCTCCTATGGCACCTACTGCTAGGCCCTCTCCCCCAACAAGCCACCCTTGTTTGCATCCTGCCCTTTCTTTCAAAAGGAGGAGGAGGAGGAGGAGGAGGCATTTTGTCCTCATTACCATAACAAACTGAGGCAACAACTGGCTGATAGTCTCACACACACACACACACACACACACACACACACACACACCAATGATCCACACCCTGAGCAGGGGCTTCACCAGAGCTCAGCGAAGCAGAGTTTTGGACTACAACTCCCATGTGTGTGTGTGTGTGTGTCTCTGTCCACGTGCCCATGCTCTGGTCCTCAGGTCCAGAGACAGTGAGGTTATAAAACCCTGCTCTCAAGTGAAACACTAGGCACAAAGACTGTGCATAAAAGTGAAAAGAATCTAGAACAGAGCTATTCTTACTGGCCTCACATACCTACATCTGCACTGCCACCACTTTTCGCTGTGCAAATTCCCTCCTCCTTCCTCTGGACCCCAATCCAGTCTTTACCTTGCTCACTGGGACAATCTTGTCCCCTTTTAAACCTGCAAAGAGAGCGACCGCATTCACTGCGGGGAGGGTTGGGGTGGGAGGGAGCCATATACGTGGTATGTGAAGAAGAGTGTCTGAGTCTTAATGATTCAGCCACAGACCTGGAATCATGGAATCAAGAGTAGGAAGGGAGCCCCAAAGGCCATCTAGTCCAACCCCCTTCTGCCAGGGCAGGAGTGGTCCAGGTTTTAGCTCTCCTGCCCATGTTTGCAGCATTTTTGTCTCATAGCCTCCCCATAAGATTGTCTCTGAAAACCCTGCTCCGGCTACACATGTCCTCAGATGTGAGGTGAAGGACACGGCTCGGAATAAGTTACTTTTTTTGGACAGCAACACCCAGAATCCCCTGCCAGCACCACCAAGAAGGATACGGCCTTCACCATGGTGTCTTCTTCAGTGTGCAATGCCCTCCTCAGAAACATCTATCTAGATAGGAATTAGAAACTGGCTTTTTTGCCCAGAGTTTTGATAAATGATGTTTTCCCTCTGGTGACAAATTGTTCGTTTTAGTTGTGCTTTTATGGGATTTCACAGTAGACTGGCTTGATTTTTGTAAACTGCCTCAAGGGTCTGGTAATGATGGAAAGGCCCAGGATACAAACGTTTTAATTAAATAACTAAATAACCAGGCAAACCTTTATATTTCAGCCAATAGTTGGGGGGGGCGTGCATGCGCACATGTGTCCAAGGTCAGAATTATTTTTTTGAATGATAATTCCAGAAATTCCTGAGCCAATATGGCCACACTGGCTGTACTACCTGGGGAATTTTGTGAGCTGGTACCCAAAGAAAAGTAACATCCCCTAGCTCTGGTATGCCTATCTCTGTAAGTGGTTTTGCAACAGGACTCAGAGATGTGATGCAAAGTTAATGCCGACCAAGGCTGTTTCCCTTGGCCAGGGGTGGGCAAACTGCCTCCAATGGGCCACGCGTGCCCCGTGAGCTACACGGACCCTCAAAAAGATGTTTTGGTGGGACCCAAGCCCCTTCCAGACCACCCCAAACCTTCATTCAAAAACCATGGAAAACATGGATATTTAACTCTCTGGAAGTCTCCAAAAGCAGCCATTTTGCAGGAAAGGTCAGCATACCCACCCTCCCAAAAAATCAGACTTAGAAATGGACTCTCAGTCAATTCCCTGATTCAATATTTTTAATGTACTGTTTGCCATTTCATGGCTGGGGCAGCCCACAAGCAGTCAGGGCCGGGATGTTGGCCATGGACCTGCCAGGCTTGCCCAGCCCTCCTCGACGCATTGCCAAGCACAGAAAAGTGCATCTGCTCAAGCTGGTGGAGGAGGTACCGGTGGGGGGGGGGGGGTAAGACAGAAGGTAAGTCAGGTGACAGAGAGCAACTGTCCAAATATCCGACAGTGGGTTTCAAGGTCCAGTTGGTACTAAAATCTGGATCTCACCCACTCCAGGCCAACACTCTTTTGCTACACCAGATTGTCTGCCATTGTTCATGACGTGAGAAAAGACAAGCAAGGAAGGAACTCCACTTCTTGCCCCCAGATCTCAGCTCCTCCGAGGAATGGAGTTCCTACTCGAAGACTGCCTGGGGACTGAAGGGCATTAAATTCTGCCTCCTCCACTGGTCAAGTAGGCAGGACCACCAAACAGCTGCACCCGCAGGCTCCCAACATGAGCATCACAGCCAAGGCAAAATCAGCCCGGCCATGTACACTGGCCAGAGAAGGAACAGCTACAGGGAGTTTGCTTCACGCTTTCCCTCAAGACAAGAACTGGGGCCAATGTGGCCTCCACCCAACTTGGCCAGGAAAGAAGCTGTTGCTCCAGTGTTTTTTTCCCTCTGCCCTCCTCAAGCCTTTTTCCTTTTGCTTTGAGCATTTTAGACTGTGAACCTGAGGATAAGGATTGCCTTGTCTTTCAATACCAGGACAGCTCCTAACAAATTTTAGAATTCAGAGACATAGCCATGTCTGTCTGGACCTTTGAGACTGTCTGAGAGAAAGAAGTTGGCAGCACAAGATCCCATAGGCTAAGTCTGATAAAGTAGGCTTAGTCTAGCAAAGCTTATGTTACCAACGTCTTTCTCTCAACTTCAAGGTGAGAAGATCTGCTTGCCTCTTCCCCTTTCAGGTGGTCCCAGTCTGGACCCCCATTCCTTTGATTGCCCATATCGCTCAAAAGCTCTGTGCATTCCTGCATGAGTCTGTCCAAAATCTGAGGTCCACAGCAGAGGCTCTATTGCACTTCCAAACACCTCAGGAGGTCTAAGTGGCCAGCGGACAAAACCAGGGCTCTCTCTGTAACAATCCATTGACTGTGGAACCCCCTGCCAAAGGAAGCTTGGCTGGCCTCCTCTTTTTTGGGCTTCCGGTGGGCAGCCAGAACAGTACTGTTCTGCATGGCCCTTGATGCTTGAAACTGCAGTTTTAATCATTTGTCTTTAAAGTCATATTTAAGGATGGTTTTAGACTGCTTTTCAAGGGTTTAAAAGAATATTTGAATGTGTTTTAAACAGTTTGATATGTTTTTATTGGTTGTGCATTAGCTCAGGAGACCTTGTGGCCTGGGAAGCAATACAGAAATACAATCAATCAATCAATCAATCAATCATTTTTAGCTGCACAGTACAAAGTCTCCTCCAACATCTTGTTGTCTATTTGAATGTTCTTTTGTTGAAATACAAATGCAAACCAGAAGAGTAACAAGACGCTCATTGGCAACAATAACAAATTAAAAGGTGGGCTGGTGGCAGATGGAACAAAAACCTTGTTATTAACCACTTAAATTTCCAGTAACATGAGCATGCAGCAGCCCTCCCCGCCACAATTCACACGCAGCTCCCTTAGAAAAGCTTCTAAGCTCTCTTAGAAAAATTTCTACATGTCTAATCCCACAGGAATCCAACAGCTGTCCTGCAAGCATCTGGATGTGCCAAAGGCTCCCCCCACAGTCCCTTGGAGGTTCAAGATGGCACCCCAGCTGCAACGGCACACCTGGAAATGGCGGCCCAATCTCAGTTTCAGCCTCGGCTTGACCCGGAAGACTCGGCCCACAGTCTGTTTGCCAGAGCACTCAAGGAGACAACCCATAACGCTCACATGAATGTGCCAGCCAGAGTTTGCACACAAGGACAGCAACACGCAGGTACGAGCTCACTCACCACAACCTGTGCCAACGATCAACTGCCACATAGCCCAAAGTGCCACAGCTAGCTCCCATTTTCTACAGACCGAAGCAGGATTCATTCACACAACCCCTTTTCCCACCCATGGTGACTTTTGCCATACAGTGTAGACATGAGTTGCAAAAGACCCTGTGTGTTGAAAACCCTGCGGGGAATCAGCTGCATAAATTGTTCACCAGCGACACAACCTGTTACCACAGCTTGCAGGGCTGCGTGAAAATCCACACACCTACCTCATCACACAACACGTGCTTGCAACATGTGCCAGTGGCAGCTGACTCACACACAATTCATATGAATCATACACACAAACACAAGACACAACTGCCAGTACTGGTGAGCCTGCACTCTCCATGCCTATGCAGAGCCACAGGCTCCTCAGATCTGAGTTGTGGCTCAGATCTCAGTGGCTCCTCCAAACAGACTCTGTGGGACAGAAAAGGTGGGCTCCCTTCTCTCCTACCGGGGAAAATCCAAGCTGTCCCAAGAGAGGACAAGACGGTGCCTGTTCTGGCCTCCCCTCCATCATCACCAGGGCAAAACGGGCCAGCAGCCACCACACCATACTTACAAACAGCCAAGGGGACAGAGTACCCAGAAGCAGCACCCCACCTGTGGCGGGCAGTGGCCTCCACGCGTGCTGGGTGGCAAATCCACCCCAGGATTTACGCCAGGCTTTAAAGGCGCCAATGAGGGGGGAACCCCATCCGGCATTTTGGAGAGCTCCTTTAAAATCCAAACTAAACCCCAGATCAGATCCACTGCTCCCTCTGACACGGACACTGCCTTCCGCCATCACCTCCGTCCTCCGTCTTCGGCCACCTGAGGCAGCTGCTTCATCTTGCTCATTAAGAGGCCTGGCCTGGGCAGGGGAGGGAGCGTCGCATCTAGGGATAATTTTGGGACATTGTCTTCAAATGCCCTTGGAAGACTGACAGACAGGACTGTTTCATTCTCTCCCTCGCCCCATTATAGTTGCAAAGGGCTGCAAAAGGTGAGACGAGCTTGGCTGAAGCCACCTGGTGGGCTTGGGGCCATCAGCTGCAGGCCTGTGGCCACGGCTGACCCAATGGCTGCTCAACAGCCCTCTCCTCCATGTGCCGTCCTCCTTGCCACTCTCCCCATTAATACACAGGCTGGCCTCCTGACAGCTCTCATGGCCACTGTTCGCATGAGTGCAGCAGCCATTTTATTACCGTCGCTACCAGAACTCACCAATCCTGAGTCCAGCCACAACAGAACAGGAGAGAGCAAGAGGACAAATAGGGAGAGAAAGGGGGACCAGTTGGGAATTTGACCTCCCTCAATCTGGTGAAGGAGGAGACGACCCACCATGCAGCAGATCAGGAGGGCAGGGAAGCGGGGAGAGCAGAAGGAGGCTTGGTGGGCGGGAGGAACGCAGGTGCACAGGAGCATCAGAAAGACTTTCCTGCCCTGGGAAAGAGGGGTGACCAGCAAGGAGTGCCAAGCAGAGGGGGAGATTCAAAGTGGAGGATGACATGGGTGTGCAGGCATGCAGGCACACATGTACACACACACACACACACCCTTGGTCTTGGTGGCTCAGGGGTGACCCATCAGCACTGCAGCAGGCATGACATCTTGCACGACTGACTTGCAGACTCTTCTCTTGCATTTCATCCAGAAGGAGGAGGGGGGTGAAAGGAAAAGGAGAGCCTGTGCGGGACAGAACTCAAGAGAGGGGGAAAGGATGGAGGGGGCGAAAGTCTGGGAGCTGCGAGAGGTGCTTGGGAGCAGAGGAAACGGGGGAAAGGGAAGAGGAAGAAGAAGGGAAGGGCGCTGGATGGAGACAGATGGCGAAGGGACCCTCCTCCCCAGGATGGGAGAGGGGCTGGGGAGTTCCAGCCGGAACAGAGCCGAAGGAAGGCGCGACCCACAGGCTGGGGGCGCTGGGGGCACGAACAGGTTGTGGGGAGAGGGCCATCGCGGCCCGGGGGCGGCGGCGGCGGCGGCCTGGACCTCCGCAGCCTCGCTTGCGCCTGGGCGTGTGTGGCCGCTTCAGGGTGAATCTCCCTCGGGGGAAGAGAGGGCCGGAGCGACGCCGGGAGAAAGGCGGCGGCGGCGGCGGCGGCGGCAGGCGCGGTGGGTCGGAAGGAGGGCGGAGAGGCAGCTCTCTCCACAAGATGAGGCTTAACTCCCTGCCCTCGCCCCTCCGCCCCCGCAACTCTTCACGCGCAGAGACACAGAAGAGCTCCAGCCCGGAGAGCCCCCCGCCCTGCCGATGGCCAGTCCCTCGGGAAGGCTGCCCCCTCCCCGCGCCCCCGTCCTGCTGACCCCGGCGCGTGGCTGTGCCCGGAGGCTCGGCTGGAACAAAGGGCCCACAGCTCGGCCAATCAGGGCGTGCGGCTCTCCTGCCGTTGACCTTTTTATGATTATTATTTAAGGGAAAAAGCAGAGGCGAGGGGAGGGGGGCGGGCGCGCGGGCAGGGAGCCTGGCCAAGGAGAGAGCCCGCCCGCAGCCCCCACCGCATCCTCTCCCCCCACCGCCCTAGTCAGGCTTCCTAGGAGGAGCCCACGCTCTGCGCCGGGATCGGCCAGGGCACGAGCCACGGGGGAGGGGGGCACGGGACCCCTCCCAGGGGGCTACCACCCCAAGGAGCCACCCTGCAGGAAACAAGGCCCGCCTCCTCCTCCTCCTCCCCGCCCTCACCAACACCCTCCTCGCACTACCAGAGGGAGCAGGCCCTCAAGCCCCCAGCCCCGAGGGGAAATCGCCCCCGTGCCAAATTGCTGATGTGTCCCACGGCCCCTCTCAGGGAACATCCCTGCTCCGGCATGGAACGGTTTGCCACAAGTCGGAGCCAGACCAACAGAGACTTCTGGGCCAGAGATTTGGTCGTGCAGAGCCGTGTACGTGTCCATCCTCCGTCTGTCTGTCCGTCCGTCCGTCCGTCCGTCCCCTTCGCGTTGCCTGTTGAATTATGGCGCCCCTGTGAATTTCATTGGGTTTCCTTAGGCAAGGAGTCCACCCTCGGGGTCAGGGCTCCCAGATCCAGACCTCCTCCCTGTTTCTCCATGCTGATTCTGACCAGCTAGCACGGTTGGACCTCAGGTACCTGCGTGGACAGACGGGTCTACGCCTTTCCCATTTTTGCCCAGGTTATATCACGGCAGCCGGTGGCGGGCCACACTCGTCCATGCACACCTTCTCACATGCAAAGACAGGCACACACACCGCAAAGCCAGGTGCCATGACCTAGTAGCAATGGTGACAAAGAAACCATGTGCGCGCATGCGCTCAAGACTCAGGAGAGCGCAGACTGAGGACTGGAGACCTGGGTTCCCAGCTAACATAAGGAACCTTCTTAGCCAGGTTAAATATCAACCTCGTCCCCAAGAAGACACCATGACATCCCAGCGTAGCAAACCTTCTGCCATATGTTGGTGGCACCACTTGCCAGTCAAGAGCCACAACCTCTTGGTCTGAGCCAATTCCAGGTGGGCTCAACACACACCCAAGGCGTATGATCCAAGCACACGGACACAAGGCCTACCACCAAGCCAAGCCTCCAGCGGCTTCGTCACGCACCCTGTTCATGAAATCGGTTGCATGAGATGACCGTTGCTGGCACGTCCTTGCACCAGCCTTTGCCCAGCTGCTTGTTGGCATAGATTCTACATACGAAATGGAAATAAGAATAAAGTCTCCAACGAGGTTTTAGCAGAGCAAAGTACTGTGCAAACTGCTGTGTTATAAAACAATGGATTCTATTCCAAAACCACCCAAATCCAATCCCTTCTCCTCCTCCTGGGAAGTGTTGAATGTTGTCCTTCAAACCCACAAAGGGTTCATACTCATGGAGCAGGGCTTAGTTTGCTATTAGCAGGCACATGGCTTGCCACTGTCAGGAGGGTACAGGGGAATTCGCCACGTAACTTGTGCTCAGATTTTTTGACAGGTGCCTGCTTTGATTTTAATCAGCCCTCAAAGCAAACAAAATGAGCTCCCAGCTACCAAAGCCAAGGAACCCAAATCAAAGTTTAGTCGAGGAAAGGTTCAGAGCGAGGTTCTCCATGGGCTGAATCTCAACAGCCACTGGTGCAAATGGATGCTCAAAGAAACCAGACCCGAGACCCATTTGGAGTGGATTTCAGGAGAGGGGAGGGCATTGAGCCACAGGACCATTTCTCTGAAGGACATAGGGGGAATTCTTTAATGAAAGGCACCTCGCTCCTTCCTCTCCTGTCATCTTGTATGGTCAGCTAATCATACAAAGACTGGTGTCTCCCCGTTGAATCAGACTTCTGTCTGATTCAGAAGCTTGCTCTGTTATCTTGTCATGAAAACTTGTCCAATAAAGACATTGCTTACATATTTTCAGATCTCTTTAAGTTGCAAATCACATTAATTAAAAACAGACACAACACATTGACAGCATCATCGCAAGTGGCCTGTCGGTCTCAAAATCTTTAATGTCTTAATGGAAGATAGAGACATGGTTCCATGGAATACGCTTAATAAGGGAGCTATTAACCAGCAGCAGCCCTGTTTTGATTTCACATGCAAAAGCATTTCATATTACATGTGCACAGCATTGCAAACAGATGATGAGACACCAAGAGCAAGAGATACCAGTGGCAAACAAACACTGGTGGAAAGAGACCCACACATTGCAACACAAGACGGACACGCTGTTATTATGCCACAGTCGCAAGATGCCAGTTCAGCCATGTGGGCTTCTGGCTGTGTCACACTGACCACCCTCACACACTTACTCAACCCCACCAGGTACACACAATCAGGCCCAGACTGTACCTGGAACCTGGCAGACCCTAAAACAACCAGTGCTACCCTTAAAATCTTAACGGTTGCCTCTCGCTTCTTCTTCCCCCTCCCCACCCTTGCATGCAACGGTGAACATTTTGTGCAAAAGGCTCCACAGATGGAACACGCTAAGAGGCAGCCACAATCCATGTTGCCCCTTGTACACACACTGCTGCTGCTGCAACAACTTTTCTGCAACCCCCAGTTGGCTTTGTGACACCTCATTTCTAGCCTGGGATGCAAAGGCAACAAGGAGGCAGAATTTCACGAACATGGGGCATGTGTGCGAGCGCACACACACACACCTCACATATGTACATGCTGACTTCTCCGGCCAGGGAAAGAAAGAAAGAGAGAGAGAGAGAGAGAAATATGCGGGGGTGGAGGTGGGGGCAGTTACTACAGCCAGGAAAATCGATTTCTGCCTCTGAACAAGCTTCGCTTCCCAGATCTCCGGGTTCATTAGCACGGACTGGGCTTGACACCAATACAATTTCCACACCACGCACGGCAGCGGCTGCGGCAGAGATGGGGGGAGGAGTGCGCAAATAGGACTAGCCTTGCAAAGCCATCTCTCCGAACGCCCCCCACCCCCAGAATGAAAGAGGGGAGGAAACAGGGTCCCTTCTGTCTCCCCCTCCTCTGCCTGGGGTCACTTCCACTTTCGGCCCTTTCCGGGTTCCTTTCCCTCCCCAGTGTCCTCCCTTTGGCCCTCTGACCCTCCCCACCCCACCCCACAGCTCCTAAATCTCCAGTGTGGGGCCTGTGAGGGAAGGATGTCCCTTGCATCACCTGGGGGGGAGGAGGAGGAGGAGGATCCATCCCCAGGACACCTGGCTCCTCATCCTCCTGATTCTTAAGGGTGGAGGGGGGGGAGACGGAGGGGGAGGACAGAGAGTCCCTGGCAGTTCCTGCTGATCGCTTCATTAGTAAATAAGCCCCCCGTCCTCCAGCCAGCATCACCCCCGTCACCCTCTCCGTCCCTGTCAAGCCCTACTTGTCCTGACCTAGCAGGCCTCCTCCCACCGGCCACCTCATCGTCCGGGGAGGCGGGAGATAAATCCTCCCCAGGTCACCCAGCAAAGCCCCTTCCGGACCTCAGCCCCCCTCAAAGTCTGGAAACACCCCCCTTTCCCCTTTTGCCCACCGCTCTCAAAGCGAGGCCGCAACAAACCCATATCCCTGTCCTAAAGACCCGGTCTCTCAAAGGAGCACAGTCCCACTTTGCCTCCGAGCAGAGCAGACCGCTCAAGGGTACAATCCCAAATGGTTTAGTGAGGGGCGGCAAGAGGTGACGTGTGGCAAGGCGGAAAGAAACAGCTGAGTAGAGGAAAATGCAGAAACGGGACTCTGACAACAGAGAGTGGCCGGCTTGTGGAGGGAATGCCTAGAGACGGGGGGGGGGGGGGCAAGAAGCAGTGTGCCACAAAATGGGCCCCGGTCTTTTTGGAGGAATGGAGAGAAGGAGGGTGTTCTGCTTAAACTTCTCGGGGTGAGCCCTGCGTCGGACCGTCTTTGTCCCAGAGGAGAGCGAGAATCCGAACTGTTTCCTAGTTCAGATTTTGCCTGCGGAGGCGGGGAGAGGGACGACAGACAGGAACTCCCTTCTGTCCCCCTCAGACACAAGGAGAGGGTCCGAGCTGAGTCTGGATGGGGTCTGGCGCAGGTAGGGGGTCGCTGGGGGGCAGAGAGACCCGATCCGTAGGCCGTTGCCGGTGGGATATTCGGACTGCCTGGAGCAGAGGAGCCGAGCGCGGGGGCGGCGCTGCACCTGAAGACCAAGCCTGTCTTTGGGGCGAGGGATCTGACGAGCAGAGGGGCGCTCAGGCCAACGGGCAGGCCTGGTCCAGGCTGGGCAGGGCGGAAGAGAGGTGCTGGGGGGGCGTCCTGCCCCCCCAACACACCCAGGCGGCGCGCGCGCGCCCTGCCCCTCCCACCCTCCGCCCGGCCCTGAGCCCGGCCCGTCTTCCAGGGTCCGGAAGGGATTTGGGGAGGGGCGGCTACCTAGAAGACCCTCAAAGGGAAGGGTGAATCCTAGCTGGGTGTTTATTACGTGGCGGGGGAGGGAAAGAGAGCACCCCTTCCCCATCACCAAAGCAAAACTAAAATTGGGGGGCTCTCTTCGTCCCCCACCTCCGCCTCCCCCCTCGCCGGGCCCTCCGCCGGCTCGCTCGCTGGCCCTCTCCCTCCTCCTGGGCTGGGGTCCGGTCGGCCGGCTCCCTCGGCCCCTGTCTTTCTTGCTTTCTTTCTTTTCCTTTCTCCCCCATGGCTCTGCTCGCCTCGGCTCCCCTTCCTTTCCTTCCCTTCCCTTCCATCCGCCGCCGCGGCCGGCGCGCCCCCCACCCCCTCCGTCTATCGACCGCAGGATGCCGGCGCCGGAGGTTCGATACGGAGCAGTGACACTCCGGATCAATACCGCATGAATAAAAACCCCGCTCGCCCCGCGCCGCTTTTTCCTCCCTCCGCCGCGCCGCCGCGCTCCCCCTGGCCGCGCTCCTCTCGGCCGCCGCCGCCGCCGCCGCCGCCCTGCCTGCCCGCCCGCCCGCCCGCCCGCCTTCCTCCGGCTCGCCTCCCCGGCCAGCCGGCCGGCCGGCCGGCCGCCTCCCTCCCTCCCTCCCTCCCTCCCTCCCTCTCGCCAGCGGTCCGGCCTCGTCCTCCCCTTACCGTGTGCGGAGCGGAGGGCGAGGGGCGGCTTGAGGCGCCATCCGTTCTCCGGGCCGGCGGACCTTTGGAAGACCAGGGGCACCGGCAGCGGGATGAACATGTCGGGGACCCGTGAGTGACGCTCCGCATAGCCCCGCGGGGGCACCAGGGACCGGGCTGACGGAAACAAACAAAAAGGAACAAGGGAGCGGGGGGAGAGCGCCCAAAGGAGGCGGCCAGGCACGGACGAGGAGAAGCGGGGAAAGCGGGGAGGGCGAGGCGAGGCGAGCGGGCAGCGGAGGCGGTCGTGGCGGCGGGGGGTGGGGGGCGACACCCGCCGGACCCCGGCGGCTGTCCAGGGGCGACGGCCCGGGGTGAACGATCCCCGGAGGGGGAGGGCGCGGGGGGCGCAGCGGCGAGGGGAGCCGGGCTGGGCTCTCTCCGCTTCTCTCCCCCCCTCCCCGCGGAGCCCCACCGCTCCGCTTGCACACGTGCGTGCCCGGGGTGCGTGCCGGGCCCAGGGTGCCTCCCTGCGCGCCCGCCTGTGCCCGGGTGCCCGCCGCCGCCGCCGCCGCCGCCGCCGCCGCCGCCGCCGCCGGGACTTCGGTCGGTAGAGCCGGACAGGGGCAGTCTGTCCAAAAGGGGGGGGGGCGGAGAGAGAAAAAGGGGGGGAGAGCGCGAGGGGGCGGTCAAGTGTGCGAGAGTGTGTGTGTAAACACGGCGGCTGCAGCGTGTGTGCGCCTCGCCCCCCTGTCACCCGGTCACGGGAGGGGGGCCCGTCGCTCCATCCGAATTTCCCCCTCCTTCCTTCCTTCCTTCCTTCCTTCCTTCCTTCCTTCCTCTCCCCCCCCTTTTCCAACTCCCCCCTCCCCCTCTCTCTCTCACACACACAGGCACGCGCGCGCGCGCAGAGGGAGCCTCAGCCCCCCCTTTTACCCCCCCTTTCTCTCTCTCTCTCTCTCCTCAGCCCCCCCACCCGCCGCCCCGCTTTGACAGATGACATCCCAGGCAGCGACCGGCCGGCCGTCCCTCGCGAGCCCCCCGCAGTGGGGGGGCAGACTCGGCCTCCAGCCTCCCCTCCCTCCCCCCCGCCGCTCCCCGCTTTCTTCCCCCAAGTACCGTCCACCCAGACAAAAGCAATTATTCCGTAGGTGCACGAGCTTAGTGGGGTGTTGATGAAATGGGGGGGGAGAAAGAGAAGAGTAAGAAGGGGGAATTATAGGCAACCGCCGAAACAACACCCCCGAAAGCAAAACCATATTCCGCTTGCCTGCTCTGCTTTCGGGAGAAAAATTAAAAGCGCGCGCGCCCGCCCACGCACACACACCCCGGGAGCCTCACACCCCCGGCGGCCCCCCCGGCCCCCCACCTTTCCCAGGGCTAAAAAAGGGCCCCTTCCTCAGCCCCATCCAGCTCGGAATGGCCGTGGCCCCTCGTCCCCCCGACAGGAGGCCTCGGTCAGCCCCACGGGTCGTCACGGCAAGCGAGGGAATAGCGACGAGCACAGCCAACACCACAGTGGCAGTAAGGGGGTGACCCCCAAACCAGCGCCTCCGGAGTGGGTGGTCGGCGCCCCCCTCCCCGGTCGCTCTCCTTCCCTTTGGCTTCCTCCTTCATCCTGCCCCCTCCCTCCCCGCTCTCTTTCCCGGTTGTTCCCTGGCGGGATCCCCAGAGAGCGCACTTGGGGCGAACCCCACGCCCGCTACGCGGTCCACACTCCGGAGTAAGTTCTTGCCCCTCCCGCCCTGCCCGCAACACACAGGGGGCCACCCGCCGCCCGCAGCGGGCCTCGGCAGGCACCGGCCCAAGCCTCCCCGCGCGGCCAGGTGGGGGCGCTTCTCTCGGGGGAGGCGGAAGGGTGGGGCCCCTCAACACTCCCGCGCCCCCAAACCGGCATTATGGGGAATGGGGGCTGAGCGGGTCGGAGGAGACCCTGGCCTCCGGCTTCTTGGTCAGAGAGATCGGGCGGGATTTTGATGGGGCGGCGGAGCCCCCTCGCCCCGCGTCCGCGCCGGGGTGGGAGCGGCGGCGCCCGCCTTCCCGCTGCCTTCTTCAGCCCCAGGGTCTGGGACGGGGAAGCCGCCGGGCTCCGCGGCGGACGGGAGCTGGTGCCTCTTCCGGGGGCCTGATTCGTAGAGCTCTCCCGCCGCCCGCCCGGCCTTCCCGGTTTGGTGGCCCACGGGGCGACGTCGGGCCCGGGAGACAGGAAGAGGGACGAGCGGTGTGGGGCAGCCCCGGGAGCCCCGGGCCGCTCTTCCGAAGGCCTGGCCCCGGGCGGCCCCCCAAGCACCCACCCAGGCGCCTGTCTTCTGCTGCCTGGCTACGGGGGGGGGGTCTCTCTGCTTCTCTCTCTTTTTCTCCCCGTTATTCCTCCCCGGGGGTCCGGCAAGTCCCGCTCAGCAGCGTTTCAAACAAGCGGGCCAACAGGAGACGGAGAGCGGGTGCCATCATCTGCGCCCCATTTGAGCCCCCGGAATCATGGAGGGAGCGGGAGCAGAGGGGACGGCGGAGGCAAGGACGGACGGAGCGAGCGGACGGTACGCGGAAGAAGGCGCAGAGCGAGCGAGCGAGCGAGCCAGCGAGCGGGAGGAGGGGAGGCGGGGAGGCGGGGAGAGGAAGGCCGCGGGCCGGCCGGGGCGGGACGGGAGCCGCGAGGGGCATTTCTGCTGTAATACGGAGAGAGAGCGGATTGATGGAGGGGCAAAGAGATGAATACGGAGGGGGCAGAGAGAGAGGGGCGCGGGGGGCTGCAATTATTTGATGCCGTGCCGGTGCCGAGGTCAAAAAATTAACTGGCGCTCGCATGAAAGAGCGGGTGTTGATGCGTTTTTCCCTGCCCCGCGCTCTCTCTCTCCCCCCGTCCCTCTTCTCTGTCTCTAGGTCGCCAGAAGATGAAATTTACCACACGGGCACCCCGCAAGTACCTCCCGGCGGACATCCTTCCCCAGCGCCAAACCGGAGCGGAAGGAGGAGGCGACGGCGGGGTTCGCTTTTGGAACTCGGAGCGGGGAAAGAGGCGAGCCCCTCAGCCCGCCCAAGCGCCAACAATAAGAAGAAGAACAATAACGAAACGGCCACCGTTAAGGAAGAGGAGCGGAGCTGGCCGCGGATCCGCCCACCCAGAGAAACCCCGGGGCCGGGGCCGGGGCCGGGGCCGGCGGGAGTTTCCGCGGGAGCCGCTTCAGCCGGAATGCCGCGCCGCAGCCACGCGGACCGCCGCGGGCCCGGCTCGCTCTCGCTCCCGAAGCAGCGCCCGCCACGGCCCCGAGGACGGCCTCTTCGCCGATCCCGAAGGGGCCCCGGGGAAAACGGGCATAGGTACGCCTTGCTCCCCGGCCCGAACGAAGCGCGCGAAGGGCCGGGCTCTGCAAAGTCCTAGGGGGCCCTTCTCCCCCGTCCCCCGCCCAGACAGGCCTGGGGACCTCCCTTCCTACCGCACGCAACCTGCCTCGGCTCCTGGGGAGGAGACGAGCCCGGGGAGGCGCCAAGGCCACGAGCCCAGGCGGGCGACTGCGGGTCGGGCGGGTCCCCGCGGCCCGAAGGAACAGCGGTTGTTCTCGCCAGGAGGTCCGTCCCACGGGCCGCGCCCCCGGTCCCGCCCTGGTTCCGCAGCACCCGAGCGGGGCGAGGAGCAGACGAGCGCGGGCGGGCGGGTGCGGGGGCAGAAGGGCCAAGAGGGGCGGGGGGTGGGTTTCCCCGGGCGGGCCAGCCAGCCTTGTAAGCCCTACTCCAGGTGAGCCCAGCCGCCGGGGACTGCTTGGGACCGCTTAGTCCTCTGAGGCGCGGACCCCGCTCCTTTCACAACCTGCTTTTGGAACCTCTCTGTCCCAAAAATGGGGTCTGCCTGAGAAGAGCAGGCTGGGCCCTCCTGGTTGGAGGACCAGCCCTGCGGCCTGAGCCTCTCCCGAGGGAGAAGAAGACCCTAGGGGGAGAGGGCCGCTTTGCACTTTTTCTTTTGAAATCCCAGCTTTCGTCCTGTTCGCTGGGCCTCGTAACAGCAGTTAGGTGCAGACAAGGGCCCGTGCCACGGAGAAGCACGCCGGCCGGTCCGGCCAACTCAGAGGCTCCAGGTAAGAAGGCCCGGGGGCCAAGCCCGCCCATCCCTACCGCATCAGAGGGAGCCGCAGCAGCTCCTCTCCGGGCCGGGCCGGGCCGAGGCAGAGCCGGCCGGCCCGGATTCCCCGGGCGCGGGAAAGCGCCTCCCAGCTGAGGCCCGGCACCGGGCGTGCGGCCAAGCCGCCCGCCACGCAGCGACCTGGCCTTGTGTAAGCCCGTACTGACCAAGAAAGAGACTCTGCCTGTGGAAAAGAAACTCAGCTTTTCCCCTCTCCTCCTTGATGGACTGTTGCCATTGCATGGGCATCTCTGTGTGCGTGTTTTGTCCCGAATTAATTAATCCGGCTAAACGTTAATTAATCATGACTGAACATGCATATACAGACCCTCTCGCCATTCCGAATATGTGGGTTGAGAGTTAAGAAGGTGGGCTGAAAGATACCTAGACAAGCTGTATTAAATATTCTTTAGAAAGCGCACTTCTTGTGGTGCGCTGTGCAAGAGTGGCTACTCTGCCGTTCTGTCTTTTGCGTGCATTAATGTCCTTCCTCTCTTCTTTTAAAATTAAAAGGTGGAAAATGCATATGGTCTCTCTCTCGCTCTCTCCCCGTGCCACCCCACATTTTTTCATTCTAATCATTTGTCAGAAAAAGGGGTAGAATTATTACAACCTTTTCTCCCGTACAACCCCACACTTATGTTACAACCTGGGCCTACTTTCAAAGAACTACAAGGGTCTAAAGGACGACATCCAGGCGCGTAAAATCAATACAACAGCAACAAGGCTTTGAGAGAGGAAAAAATGAAGGGGAAAAAAAAGACATAACCATGCGGTTAATAGACTGTCTGAAAAATTACTTGAGAAATCTAGAATTAATATCCTTGTTCCAATTTTTCATTCTAACCTTATTAAAATCTTGTCAGATCTTCTTGTTTTTTTAACAATGCTGTGTGTTATTTGGAAGCAACAGTGGGAAAATCTGGGATTTGGTTTAGAGGAAGTGGTCTTTTTTTTTCTTTGAGAAAGAAATTCAGTCAGAAATGGCTCTTCTCCTCTATAAAATAAAATACAATCAAAAGAGCAAATCAAAGCAACAAGGCGGGGAGAATGGAAATCGGACTTTCCTTTGTTATTGCCGAACAGTCACTGGGGCGTCCTCAGGGAATGTGTGCGCTTGGGGGAGATCACACTTTGCCTGTTTCCCCTTTATCTGCTTTTCAGGTGTAGGCAGGGAGATACCTGGAAAGCTTCTTACCTGCCCTTTCCTACTTCCTAGCAAAGAGGAAGGCAGGGAAGTTGAAATATTTTGCAACCAGATTGCTGCAGTGGGAGAACAGCAAAGATGCGGACGGGGGAAGGCCTCATGTGAGGTACCAAGGAGGAGGAGACGTTTGGGGTAAGCCAGCATCAACAGCAGAGCCAGGGGCAGTCATCTGAGCACTGGACTATGACCCTGAAGACCACCCTGGGAGGCCTTGGGCAAGTCACACTCTCTCATCCTCAGAGGAAGGCAAAGGCAAACCCCCGCGGAACAAACTTTGCCAAGAAAACCCTGCCCTGGGTCACCATAAGCTGGGAATGACCTGCAGGCACACGCAACAACAGCGGCAACTCCACCAAGAGGGAGCAAGGCCCCTGTGCCCTGCTTGGCTGCACCTGCGCCTGGGCTTCGAGATCAGGCAGTCTTCAGGAGAACCCTCTACGTCTTTGGCAAAGGTGCCCTCCTGGGTCTTCCCATTTTTCCCCTGTGAGGTCAAGAGCTGAGGGTCAGAAGGTTTGGTGTGCAGAGAAATTCCTCTGATGTCATTTGTGTCTTTATCGCAAATGAAAGCTGTACAGTTTGTTGCTTCACACGCACGCACACACACAAAATGTTCCACAAAATAACAGCAAAAAAAGTTAAAAGGAATTGAAGATTGTCTCTTGTTTCATAGCACTGCAGAATCAATGGTTTCCCCTTGAAAGAAACACAATATACAAGCAACACACATACATGGATAGGTTTCATCTAGTATTTCCGGCCCTGAACTAGAGGCAGAGGCACTCCGAGACCGAATCCTGCCATTCAGAGTAGAAACTCAGTCACTGCAGACATTTGGCTCAAATGCATGAAGGTCTGATCTCAATCTCTATGTGTCCGTCTGAACTTTTAGTAGCATGGCACAGGGTAAGTGTATGAGTGAAAATCCGCTGCCACAGTGTCTACGTGGGGTGAAGAGATGGTGACAGTGTTGGTGGTTTTTTATTTAGCCTTTTAAATGTGCGCTAGCCAGAAGACAAAGAAGAAAAAGGTGTTTTCAGTAGGACAGATGACCCAATTGTTGCTACTCTTTCCACTGAAGCATCAAGCCACTGTTCCATTTTGGAAGATGCTTGCCTCTTTGGCAGAAAAAGCTCCTGCTGCCACTCAGGAAGTGAAACACTTGCCGTGTGTGTGTCAGAGGCGTCTGCTACACACCTGGCTTTTGATCTTGACTTTTAATTCCTTCCCTTCCACAGGTTAATAACTTTGGGAGGTTAAGTATTTACAAGCCCCATTTTCCAAAAACACTATCCTCTTTGAGGTCCGCCAAGGCAGCCTCTCATTGTTACCGGCTGAGCACTTTCCAATCCCAGGCAGGCAAACTTGCAAGATTTCCCAGAGCTTTCACTGTGTGCACTTAAAATTGTTACCGAGTGCACTAACTACACCTGCCCTGCTGCTGATGCAGGTGAAGGTCCTTTGGGTGAACCCAGTGGAAACGACCTGCTTCATTCACACCCCGCCTTGATGCCCACAAACCATCTTGGCCTATCAGCTTCTACAGAAAACAAAAGGATACTAAACAAGGAACACTGTGATCCCACATTCAGGCTCACACAACCAGTCAGCAAGCAGCAGGAAGGGAGTCTAACTTCTATCTGTCCACAAAGTCAAGGTATTACCTTGCTAGGCCAGATCTGTTACACTGGCATCTCCATCTCTAAACATCTACCTGTACGTACTCACAACTTGCCACTCTCCTCTCACTTCTGAACTCCTGATGCCAAAGCACTGCTAGCCTAAAACCAGAACACCTGTCTCAATTACTCCATTACTGGTCACTTCAGACCAAACCAGTTACAGTGTCAGAGCAAATAAACCTCCCTAAAGTGTCTGGGCAAACAGCAGCAGTTGGGAGGGGCAGCCCACCCTACACCGGGGTGATGCTTCTCCAGAGAAAAGCTTCCACCCACCCTCCTTGCTATTAGCTAGCAGAGGACGCTAGCTGCACAGAGGAAGAATCGCACAAGTAGAGCTCCTGGGTGTCTTCCCTTCCACAGCTGTTGAGGACCCCGCCTCCCGGCCAGAAGAAGAAAAAGGATGCAAAGACTGATCTCCCACAGCATTATGTGGACCTCAGGCTAAGGGAAGGCTTTAGAGTTTCCTTGTAAACCTTCAGGAACAGCTGGGAAGGGAAGAGTATGTATACCAAGAAGCGGTCCCAAAGCCCAGGGAGAGTTCTGGAAGCCTAACAGCTAGCAGGGGTGGAGGTAGGTGTGTGTGTGCTTAAAGCTTGGGGAAAGAGGTTTGTTGGAGGAGGTTGGAATCCAGCCCCCCAACCTCTTGCAGCCGGTATTGGCCACCGTTCCCAAAACGAAATTCTCCAACATGACAAAGTACCATCTCCCAACATCCCTATGTAGTTCTTTCACTGAGGCAGCCTCCTTCCTTTTCAGTAAACTTTGGAATGTTTTAACAGGTAAGATTCTGGGTGTAGCTGCCCAAATACAAATGTTACCTGCATACTCGTACTGCTTTCCTGACAGAACGCAGGGTGTTGTGGCTCAGTGAGAGGACTGACAATCCTACCTCCCGCCCCAGGGGACTGAGATACGTAAGGCTCCCCACCCCAGGTTCCTAGGGGGAGGGAAGGCCTAAGCCAGGCACATTTTGTGATGTAGAATTAGTTGGCTTTAGGGTCTTTTCAGACAGCCGGCTCCTACTGCTACCAATAAAAATCATTGCACAGCACTTATCTTTTCCTCCTAAATTTTTTTTCTGTAAAGGAAAAAGAAAGGCAGAAGGAGCAGGAAAGCACAAGAGGGTTATAAATGTACGACAGTGACAACATCTGGCCCATCCCATAAAACCCTGTGAGCGAGGCAGGGGGGCTACAGAATACCAGTCTCATCTGGAAAAAGAGTTCCTGCATTCACACTCCCGTTGCTCTGCAAAGTGACGGGAAAACCAGCAGTACCTGCGCAGGATTTATTTGCTTCCACATTCTCTCCCATGCAAGTGACATTTATGGTACAACTACGCGTAAAGAAAGCACAGCTTCCTGGTAGAGCAATTTTTGAAGGGACAAGTGGTGGGGTAGCTTCTTTGCCTGCCTGCTGCCTGCTCCAAGCGTAGCCCATCCTGCCCTCACGGAGACCCGGAATGACATCTACTCACCCAAAGGCATGTTCGAAACCTGTGAGAGGGGCGGGCGGCTGTCTGGACAGGTGAGCATGGGTGAAGGACTACAGTGGGGCAAGCAGTGGGTGGAAAGGGGGATTACCACCCTAGAAACACTTAGCAGCTGTTCTGCTCAAAATCACCTCTTGGAACATGGCTTTTCCCTAAGAAACGCAGCCACTAAACTTTTGGAATGTACCTGTGTGTAAAACCATGCAGATCTGCACTGACATGTTGCACAAGCATGATGTTGAGAGAGAGAGAGAGAGAGAGAGAGAGACCCAAATGGGCTTTCCAGTGTTGTTGCAACAGTGGGCCTTCTTCCCCATCCTCTTTTTTTTTTGTTGACCTGTGGGGGAACCAACAGGCATCCCCCCTGCCCTCACCACTCCCAAAAGAGGTATAGTAGAACCACTAACCTTTCAGGCAGAAGTGGCAGCTGTAGTACATTCACTCCAGTCCAGTCCAGAACCTGAGGAGAAATGAGAAGAGAGGGTGTCAGTAAACTAGGCAAAATATTAAAGGCACCACTGTCCACCCTTTCTGTGGGAGACGTACATATTCCCCAAGGGCACTAGTCCCTTCTTTGCCCACCGCACAACATCTCAGTGGCTTGTCTGCTCTTGGGGGGATACCCTGATGAGGAGGTCTTAGTGAGCCCCTTGACAATGGGTGACTGGATTCCAAGCAGCACTGGGTGGGTGGATGTATCAGCTATTTTAACGTGTTGCAGTTCCTTGGGACAAAATTGCACCAGTGGCACTAAGGAAACGTGAACAGTGGCAAAGGGAGGACAAGACAAGAATCTGTTGTGCCTGCGTGCCAAGGCCTTTAGGAATGCCAAGAGCTCACACCAGCTCTGTAGGTCTACCATATGTAGAGAAATAATATGAGCGTGCACACACATCTCATTAAAAAAGAAAAAAAAGCCTCAGTGTGTTTTTGAGGAGGAAAGCTCAATGCTAAAAGGAGAAAAAGAGACCACCAGACCTGCCTCTTTGCCAGCTGCAACTGGGGCCCCTACTTCTAGCAGCGAGTCTTGGTACATTTGCCCTTTTACATCTATGCCACTACGTGGTCATTGCCAAGCCATCAAGGCACCAGAATACAAATGCCCAGTGCCTGAAAAAATTGGGCCCATCAGCTAGCACCTGAATGATGTGCAGAAGAAGTTTCCTTCTTCTAATTGGTGTCTAGGAAACTCTGCTGGTTCCTCAGATAATCCTCTCAACCAAAAACTACACTCCTCAATTATGCAGAAAATGCGATTGGGTATTCTTGCTCATAGTAAAGTTGTCATAAAAGAACGGTAAACCTCCTGTGAATTACCAAGTAGAGAAATTTTAACAGGCTACAAAGAAACTACAAATTTACATGAATTATTCAGGGTCACTGCTTAAGTAGCATGAAGCAGAAATGCAGCATTATGGTTCTTTTACGGAAAACCCATGGAGATGGTCAATGGGATGAGGAGGAATTGTTTTCTTCCTAAGGTCTTCTTTTTCTACATACACACACATACCTCTTTAGGGGAACCATTGCAAAGCACTTCTGGAGATGAAAAAAGTTGTCAAGAAAATCAGACGCAAAAGGGATGCCTGGCCAAGGGAATCCACAAGTGTGCTTGCAAACACCAAGGTCACCCCAAAAGGCTACTGCCTCCACGGTTGCCCTCTTAAGAATTCACACGTTGGCTCTTCCGTTGCGGCTCCCTCCTGCTCTACAGCCCACCAAACCCCGTCCCCTTTCCAGGAGGCCAGAACCCCGGTGTTTCAGTTCTCAGCCCCTCCAGAACTGACACAACCTGCCCCCCTGTTCCTCGACACACACACCCCGGCTTCAGAGCGTACCCACAGTTGTTCCTGCTAATCAGCCGATGTCATCTGCGGAGTGAAGTCTTTGCTTAAAGAGATTTAGGGCAGGAATCAATAGGAAATTTAAAAATCAATGCGGTTAGTATGAGAAAATCAATGGCGTTTAATCGGCCTGCCGATCCCCAGTCACAACAATTAGAAGGCTGGGATGTTCTACATCCCGCTACATGCCATTAGCGTCAATATTTGTGTAAGTGATGGCAGGGGGCAGCTGGAGGGGGGGCGGTGGGAGAAAAAGAGAAGGGGGGAACCCCAGTCCAATACTAAAGCACTTGAAAGCCAGAGAAAGGAAAGAAGCCAGCCAGCCAGCCAGCCAGCCTGCCTGCCTGCCTATGTGCAAGCACATGTGCGCATGAGGGGGAGATCCCAGCATCTGATGCTCACTGCTCCCCTTTGGGAATGGGGCTCGGGGAGTTTCTCTCCTTATTTTTCCTCGTGGAGTTGTTAGCTCGGGCATCCTCCTAATGCCTTCCCAGGGACAGAAGGAGAGGGAGGGAAAGACAACCAGGGGGTTCAGGGTTACTGCTATTCCTATCCTCTGGGTGCAAAGCTAGTATTTAGGGCCAAGAGTATCAGAGGAACAGACAAGGACTCTAAGGGGGAAAGGTGGGCCCGGCTGTTAAGACAGGGGAGAAGCAGGGCCTCGCTGGAAAGGGGGCAGCCCCCACGGATGCCCAAGGTAGGGCAGCACTCCATGAAGGACTGCCAAAAATATGGAAGGAATTACACCCTCTTTTAATGTAAGAGCTTAGGAAAAGCAAGAACTGGAAGAACGGGGAGGCCTGGACATCCCTGCAGGTCTGGAAAGAACTGCCGGCAGGACCCTGCTAAGACAAGGAGGCGCCCCAGGGGGCGGAGGGCTTCCTTGAGGCCCCTTCCCTGGGTCAGGATGGGGCAGTGGTCGGGGACTGGCAAAACCAGGTTTCTCATCCCTGCTCACCCATGAAGCTCTCGCTGGGGGGTTCGGCACCAGTCACGGGCTTGCCGCCTGGCCATCCTCACAGGGCTGTTGTAGGGAGGACAAAAGGGAGAGAAGGAGCATCATGCCCTTCCTTAGATTAAAAAGAAGAGACACGAATAAAAAAAATTGAAAATGTTTGGGCTTGTTTGCTACTGTTAGTGCCGCCTGTGGTTGCAGCCATCTTGTTCCAAAGAACAGCAGTGCCACAGGTACAGTTTGCTTGCAGGTCTCCTGCACCACCACCGCCATTAAGTTTATGGCGCTGATGCGGGTGGGGTTTGGAAAGAAATGAGCCGGAAACAAGCAGCAAAAATGAGAAGGTCGATGACGTGGGCCCCTCCATGTGCGAGGGGCCGCGATGCGCGAGCAGCCCTGGGCAATTGCCCCCTATGCTCTGTCCCCCCACCCCGCTTTAAAATGCCCCAGAGTCCAGCAGTAGCAAGGTAAAAGTGGGAGGAAGAGGAGCCAAGCCGCAAGATTTTAGCAAGTGCCGCTCGTTACCCCGTCGCGTGACGAGCGACGCCTGCCGAGAGGTTCCCTTCCGCCCAGCCGACGAAGGGGCAGGAGCCCCCTCAGGTGGGTGGGGATGGCCGGAGGAGCCCCGTAGGGGAGGCAACAGATACTGAGGCGCAATTAAAGGGCGGAGAAACCGTCAAGCGCCGTATATCCCTTGCCGTACATTTTTTGCCTCTGCGAGGGCTGCATAAAAATGTCATCCCACGAGGGACGCCGAGGCCCGAGGTGCCGAGATGTCTCCAGCCTCCTCCTGAGGACGAAGGCCTCGCGGCAACGGGAGGCGAGGCGTCAGCCACCGAGACGCCGCTGAGCGAGGAGATATTGGGGTGCTACTCCGAAGGGCGGCAAAAATGCTCAAGGCTCTGGGTCCCTGTTACGCTTTTTCCCTCCCAAGCAGACCCCGTTTAGCACCGAAATGTCCTGGGCCCTCTCCTGAGGGACAAAGTCCCTGAGGCAACACCACGCGAGGGGCCCTTCTTCCTGAAGCACCAGATACACCGGGGTATCCGTGAGGAAGGGCCGCAAAATTGTCAGGAGTTTAGTTCCCCGCCGCGTTCTTCACCTCGCGAGGGGCCGCCGCTGCCGCCTGAGGAATCCCAGTGTCCTGGGCCCTCCCTGAGGGGAGAAGGCCTCGGGCCAACGTGAAGGGGGCAGAGACCGGGGTCCTGCTGACAGGCACCCACGCTGGCAGGTGTTCTCCTCCTTAAGAGTCCTAAGAGCAGATAGTGGGCTGCCACTTGAAAAGTCTCCAAAACGGTCAACAGCTTAGCTCCTTATACGTCTCAGTCCCACGAGAGGAGGCCATTCAAGCCGGAGGCACCAAACCCCCCGGCCCTTGTCTTGGGGAAGAAGCCTCACGAAAACACGAGGGGGAGAGTCCTTGTTCAGTAAACAGCCAGTCAAACTGCTGAGCGTTTACTTCCTTGTTTTGTTACATGTTTACAAAAAAAAACATAGTTGAGTGTGTGTGTGCCCAAGATATCTCCTACGTATACAAACACCTCCTCGCAAGGGACCGCCACTCGGCCAGAGGCCAGGAGTGCCGGGGGCTCCCGTCCTTTTAACGGCAGTTGTTGAGGAGGGGGCTTCGGGGGCGGGGGTGGCATCTTCCTCCCGGGCCGTGTTCTGACAAGCAGCCCCTGCCCGAAGTCCCTCTTCTCCCAACTTTTAAAGGGACGGGAGCCCCCTCCGGTTTTCGCTCTGGCCTGAACGGCTTCGTTCCCCCACGAGGCCTCCTCGTTAGGAAAAAGGCTCATCGTGGCCGCCGGGCCCAAGGGCGCAGCGAAACTGGGCTAGTGAATCCAGGGTGGCCATTTTAGCACTTTTGCCTCAGCCTGCGCTGGCGAAAGGAGGGGGAGAGTTAAGCCCGCCTGCCTGCCCGCCTGTCCCGGCTCCCCGCCATTTTCTGGGACACCCAGGTGGCCTAGTGGTTAGAGCGAGGGGGAACTCATCAGGCCTTTTTAAAAATGAAAGAAATCCCCCTTCCGCCGCCCGCCGGCCCGGCTCCGCAGCCAGCGCGGGACAGGGAGGCAGGGCTGCCGCCAGGCGCCGACAGAGAGTTCGCTCCGGGGAGCCGGATCAATGTGTCAGCGCGGGGGTCGCAAGGAATCCCCCAAAAAATCAATGCGCTGGCGTTTCCGGGCTGTGGCCGCCTAGATTAGCCTGGTACAGAGCTGACAGGGGCACTAATCAGGCTGTCAATAACCCTGACCCCGGGCAATTAACCTATCGACAGGAACGGGGCAAGGGGAAACACACTGGGCTGTGGGGTAGAAGGTGCAGGAAACGACCCCTCTGTGGAGGAAAAAGGGGAGGCGGGGAGGGGGAGGAGGACACGTGGAAAATGGAGACCACCTTCTCCCCACCCCGTTGCCACTGGCCCCACGCAGCAGAGAGCTGCAGCTAATAACGGGGCTGTCTTAACTGCACGTCAATTAACCAGCACCTGCACACAAATCCCGCACAACCCTGGCAGCGGTCTCTGTCACGCAGCCCTGGTGCGTTCCGCAACAGCAGGGGTGGGCAAAGGGCGGCCCTCCGAGTCTCTTTCTGTGGCCCTCGACTCCTCCAGACATCTGGAATTGTGCTTTTTCTGGAGCAGAAGGGCTGGGTTTCCTCTCCTGAAAGAGGCAAATAACTTTCTAAATTGCTTGCCTGGCAATTAATATCAAACAACACCAATTTTTAAGAGACAGACATGGACTTCTGGCCACTTGTTTTAGGTTCTTGGTTCTTTGGACATTTTTCAGCAATCCACAAGGACCCTGGATTGTCCCAGGGCACAAATCACCACAACGTTCTCACCCTGCTTTACAATTGACAGTCCTGCCTACAGATACCTCAAAATAGGAAGCACTTCTCCTAGGGTCCAGTCCATATGTCCCATTTTAAATCCTGAATCCTGTGAGTTAGTCTCAAGGTCAGCAAACTCACTGAATCAACTGTGGAATCATTTGTCAACATATACGTAACTCCCACTGATTCAGTGGGTCTACTTTCTTGTGTCACACAGCTGAATATGCACAGAAATGTCCAAGAGAACACGGGGGGAAACAGGTCCTAAAGATATCTCAGTCTTTAATCTGAAACACCTTAAGCCTTCACCAAAATGTAGTTCTAATACATTCTTATTCCATTTCCACCACAGAGAATGTATCAAGGTTTAAATCCGATTGCCAGTTTTGGATAGAGGAGATCTCCTGAGCAAACTGCTGAATGGTAAGTCAACGTCTGTGTGAATATTTTGTCCTAGAACCATAGCGTTGGAAGGGACCCCAAGGGCCATCTAGTCCAACCCCCTTTTCCGCCATGCAGGAATCCTTAACTAAGGTGCTCCTAAAACATGGCTATCCAAAGAAGGAGGTTCCATCACTGTCAAACAGTTCTTACAGTAAATAAGTTCCTCCCAAAGTTTAGGTGAATCCTCTTTTCTTTAAAACTGAATCCACTGGTGCATGTTCTTGCCTCTGGAGAAGCAGAAAACAAGCCTGATCCCCAACTGCTCCAACGGCCCCGCTGTAGTCTGGTCCAGCAAGTGGATTTAGACCTCGGCCTTTAGAGCAAAACATAAAGGGACATGAGATCCGGGGTGCAGCTCCTGAAAAATGAGAGCATGGCCACCTCAAATAAGACTTCTGTCTCCCCCCCTATAATGAACTTTTCCATCAGTCTCCAAATTTCTAGTATTTCAGTAACTTAAAACAACTTCACCTGAATATTTAGAAACACAAGGTTTGTGCATCCAGAGAAAATGGGCAAGCAAAGATACCAAGGCAATGTGAACACAGCAAATATTTTTTTATGTGAATGATTTTCAGCACCTCACTCTCTGCAGTGCTAGAAATTTTAAGACTGAGGGAACATTGCATTGGGAGTCTTATTTGGGGGGCAATGCCGTCATTTTGCCTCTCCCCTAATGTAGCTACACCCCAGCTGAGAGCATATATCGCTTGAGTGTGCACGCACTGGTGTGCTAATGTGGGGCAGGAGAGGAAATACTTGGAAAGTGATCAAGAAATACAATCACTAAAAAGTGAATAGGCGGAGGTTTCAGATTAGTTAATGATATGATGGCAACCCACTTGGGTCTTAATTCTGGCCTCAGGTACATACTGGTTGTGCCTGTCTGTCTGTCTTCCTTCCTCACAGTCCACACCCAGCCTCCAACCCACCTTGCACGCGCCAGCCCTCTATTAAGAACAAATTTGCAAATATGTCAATAAATGTGGACTTAGTAGCCCACCTTCTTCACTAGCTGCTTGTGGGATACTTCTGACCAACTTGCAAGAAAAGGTACCAACTCCCTTTGCATTTATTGCCTCGCCACTTAGTGTTCACCTGCAGTCAGTTTTTCTCTCGCCAGCAGTGACCTGCAAGTGGATATTTAGTTCTGTGTCCTGTTGGTATCCTATGCAGGCCTAAGTTGTGCTACTACGAGCCAGCGTGGCATAGTGGTTCGAACACTGGACTGTGACTCTGGAGACGAGGGTGTGAATCCCCACTCAGCCACAGAAACCCACTGGGTGCCCTTGGGCAAGTCACATTCTCTCGGCCTCAGAGGAAGTGGCAAAGGCAAACCTCCTTTGAACAAATCTAGCATCACGGTAAGTCCAAAAAGACTGGAAGGCAGGCAACTACAAAGTTGCGCTACTCGTGAGGAGTGGGCTTTTTTGGACAAAGGGCAGTAATTGTATCCAGCTGATGACAGAGAAAGCAGAATTTAAAGAGCAATGTGGAGACACACCATTCACGGAACTACATGATGACAGTCGTGCGCATTGGCCCCCCGTGGGCATTCATTGCACCACGGCGCTATCCAGCGTAGGGGAAGAAAACCATAACTCCATCAATGCATATTTACACTACTAAGATGGTGGCCTTGGAAAGCTGCTTTATCTCATCTTGAGACACATCTGAGTGTGACTCTCTCAGAAAACCTAAGAGCCATCCTCAGAAGACGTACTTCTCAGCTCACACCTGTGCCAGTCAAACATTTACTCTGGGATCAAATCCTTTTTTTTTCAGTGTCAGACACCCAGCGTACCCTTTATAAATAGTAAAATGCCAGATGACGGCTAGGTGGCTTAATAATGTCGATACACAGGACGTGAGGAAGTCCCAGTAACCTAAGAAAACATAACACAAGCACGGAAGAAGATACAGGAAAGAAATAAAACCTTTTTTATTTAAAATTTAGGCTTCACTACCTCTGGGTCTGGGAACTGAGGTGGCGATGGGGTGAGAGAGAGGGAAAGAGAGAGAGAGAGACGAGCTGCAGCAGTCCCAGTGGGCTGGCAACCAGGCCACAGATCCACATCCACAACATCCAAATGTAGATATTCACAAATAAACACAGAAGCCTAGACTCCTATGCTTCAAATATTCTTCTGCGGCATCCGGACTTCCCCACCTCAGACAGACAACTCAACTGGAACGCATCCAGACACAGCCTTCGCGTACCACCCAAAGGTGTGTCTCGCTTTCAGACCTGTCCGGCTCCTGTCCCTCAAACACAGCGCCATCAGCCTCGGTCACCTCCTGGGCCTTTTCACAGCTTGGGTGCACAACTGCCGTCCGCAGACTATTGTTGGGGGAGTGTGGACGGCAGGGAGGTGACAAGCCCAGGTATGACTAAGGGCCATGAATTTCACTTCCTTGGTTATCTGTGGCCATTGTCATGCCTGTTCTAATGAATTATGCCCCTTGTGTGTGTTACTCCTGAAACAAGACAGCTCTAGCACAATCCAATCTGGGAACTTTAAAAAATCACACGCTAGAAACACTAGAGACGTATCTGGACACCGCCGGATTGTGCCAAAGGAGCATCTGTCATACTTGGAGACGCATGTCGTTTGGGTGTCCACACGGCTGGTTACGCATAGGGTGTTGGAGGGGCCACGTTCGCCCTCCATCCCGTTGTGTTGCCCTGCCCTTCCCGCCTCTCCTCCCCTCCACCCCATCCCCCACCCTGTGACCCCATAAATACGAATTTGAAACCATCCTGGTAAAGGTCATGAGGGCACCAAAGGAATAATGGGCTTGAGGACATGATTGGTGATCAGGCTCTGGTGTTTCCAGCAGCGTGAAAATATGCCAAGGGGCTAAGAAGGGAGAGAAGAACATCGGGACCAAATCTGACAGGGAGGGGTACCCGGGCACCCGAGACCAAGCATCACGGCAGACAAGCAGAAGGACAAGCATCTTCCCAGGGAAGCAGACAGCCCGGCACCAGCACAAAAGGAGAGAAATTCATCCAGGTTGCACAGTAGGCAAGGTGAAAAAATAACACCCTGGGCTGAGGAGACTGTTCGGGGATGTATTCCCGTCCTCCCAGGGGAAAAAGTCATATATTTCTGTGCATGGTTTTGCCCCTCTGGGTCCTTCTCTCCCCTTAAAATAGGGACATAAGGGGTCTTGAATGTTGTATTTGTCCATTTGCTTTTCAAAAAATTGAAACTCATGTCAGAAAGGTTATTTCTACACCATAGCAGACACAAACATCTCTTTTCCACAAACACCTCTGTTCACTGCAGGTCAAATAGCTTTAGTAGGTTTTTTTAAAGACTACAGAGAGCCTATCAGATCTGTTTGCCAGAAATGAAAATACAGCAAAGTGTTAACTGCTCTTTCAAAGTGCCTTCAGTTTTTGGGGAAAAGGAGCCCACAAATGTCCGTCCTGTACCAGAAAAACCAAGCAAAAAGAAAAGATAAAACAGGCGGGGGGAGGGAGCGAGACACTCTGGACCAATTATGCAGCCTACGCTAAAGAACACACGTAACTCCAACTACGGGTTAGTATGGGACGCCTGTCCCCCTAGATCAGACCAAGAATCTTCTTGGGGAGGGGAAAGACGACACCCATCAATTCCATGTCTTTCTGGTGGGCTTCCGGGGCATTTGGCTGGTCATTGCTGGAGCAGAAGGGGAGCCATGCTGACCCAGCAGTACTCTTCCGATGTACCCCCAGTGGAGACAGAGAGGGCACTCTGCACCTGAGAAAGAGAGACAGCGTTCTGTCGTTAGCGGCCTCCGTTAAGTTGGCTCCAACTTCCAGTGACTCCGTCCCAGGGCTTCCTTGGCCAGATTTACTCAGAGGAGACTTCCCACCGCGGCCTTCCTCTCTGAGGCGGACAGAGAGCAACCGGTGAGGCTGAGAGAGTGTGACTTGCCAAACGCCATCTGGTGGATTCCCAGGGCTGAGGGGAGAAGGGAGCCCTGGTCTCCCCAAGTCCTACTCCAACAGTCCAACCACCCCACCAACGCTGCTGCCTCGGAGTCCACCCAGTCCTCTTCATTGCAGATCCAAATCCACATTCCAAAAGGACCCACCTTTCAGGAAAAAACCCCTGGATTCTTGCACATTCAGCAAATACATGGTGCTCATTCACACATGCACTCAAATATTTTGGGTCTCCCTAAAGGCGTTTAGCAATGCCTGTTACAATAACTCTGGTGTGCATCATCCCATGTGTGCAATTTGCCCAAAGTGTCATTTGAAGCGCAAGGCAGGCACACCGGCCAAATATTTACCGGTCTGCGCACACAGTTGTTTGTTCCACTTAAGCTGTGTTCTCCCGCATGATGGGGTGTGTGTGGACTAGATGGGCCATGCAGTCCCTTCTACGTTTGCCAATTTGCACATGTGTATTCAAAGGTGCTGCTTACAGGGACCATGACCTATTTCAGACTGCACCTGTCCCTCTCCTCCACTTCTGCTGCAGAAGAGAGGAAAAGAACAGAACTCACACCGAGCCCATTGGAAAGAAACAAAAGAGGTCAGAGGAGGTGGAAGGGACCCCCATCCTCTCTCTCACGCACACGCACACAGACACACACACCACAATCCCCAGCCATGGTTAAAGGGAAAAAAACAAGAACCATACATAACCCTTTCTCCTCCTTTCCCCTCCCCGGTTGCCAAAATGCTGGTCCTGAATAAACGGGGATGGGGGAACAGGAGAACCAAACGCCCCACCATCCCCAGTCAGGAACTGCTGAACCTGTGAAAATCTGCTTCAGAAATCCGGTTAGCAGAATCCAGTTACAGCCCAACTGCATCAGCAGGCAGGTAGGAGGGCCTGAGAAGGGGGAGGGGGAGAGCACAGCCAAAGCAAAAGACCCCCCCCCCAAACTCTGAGAAGGGCCAAGGGAAGGAGGAAGAGTGGTCAAAGCAAAAACTAAGGTGTGCAGGCCTGGCCTCTGGGTCCTGCCTGCGTCCCTCCGATCAACAATCAGCGTGTTGTCTTTTGGGGATCTGAGATAAAGCTGAGTGGAAGCAGGCCCAGAATAATCTTGTTATAGGCTCCCGTCCAGATAGTTTTCACTGACTTTGTTTACATTTTGTCTACGCTTATTACTCCTAATAGCTCTGGGGATCTGTCTAGAACTAGAGGTTGTTGCCTGTATTCAGATTAATTCATTCAGCAGCCAATAAAATGCAAAGCAGAAAATGCGCTCACAATTTAAATTACAGTCACAAAGGTGTTGGTTGTTTTGCAGCAAAGATGGACCTTTTTTCTGTGGGAGTGGATTTTTCCTCCACCCCAGAGTAGACACAACACTTGCCAATGGGTTCATCTCCCTTGGGGAATTCTCCCAGGAAGATTCTCTCTCCTGATTTGGAAGAACAGGCAGCATTGCTCAGTGGTTATTTTGTGCTCTCTATTTCGTTGGCTCGCTTTCGGTAACAGCTGTCCTGCTATTAAGACAATGTAGAATTAAAAAAAAACAGGAAGCAAGTTAAAAGCAAACGAGAAACAGCAACATAAAAAGAAGAATAAAAGTCAGGGAGAGAGAAAGAGATTAAGACGGAGGAGAACAATGAAAAGGAAGGGGGGAGTAAATGAAAAAAAGAAGGAAGGAAGGAAGAGGGAGAGAGAGAAAGAGAAAGAAAGAAAGAGAGAGGGAAATTGCTTCAGGAATGCTACAAGCATTCTGCTTTCTTTCTTGCCAACCTCGCTGCCCTGGGTTTCAAAGCTAATTTTTCTGCAAGGGAATCTTCTATGAGGGAGTAGGACAGGGGGCTAATTACGAAATAAAACTAATTAATCACTGCAAACCACAAGGCTGGCCCAGCGGGGCACTAAAGAGATGGCTTTTCTTCTCCTCCTCAGGGCACAGAAATTATTTGCTGTCGATGAATTATTTAATGATGCGGTGTTCATTATGTATTATTGATCAGGACGGACGGTTATTGTCGCCCAGATAGCCCAAGCTGTCTACCGAGCCTCAGATTCACTGTCACGGTTGAGGACGAGGTCTTTATAAGCCTTTATTCCACCACCACCCCCCGCCCGTACCTCCATTGTTTGGGGAGGCTGCTCCCTTCGCCAGAAGATGTGTGCTGCTCACAGAATCGCAGTTACAGAGCTGGAGGCTACCCCAAGCGCCACCCGGCCCAGCCACTGGATGCCACTGCAGGAATCCACAACCAAAACTCTCTCGACCGAGAGATGCCCACCCAACCTCTGCTTACAAGCCTCCAAAGGGGCAGAGTCTCTGCTCCCCAAAGCTGACCTAATGGCTCAGGCCCTGACCCTCTCAGTTCTGTTCCTCTGCAGGTGGTTCCCAAGTGATTTGAGGAGTTTCCCCTGCCAAGCCATGAAGCCCGCCCATGTTCTTCCCTCCCTCTTTCTCTCTCTCTCTCTCTCTCTTTTTAGGGGCTTTACTGTCAGGCATATAAAACATTTAAATTCCGCTTTTCATATGCTCAAGGAAGGTGACATTCTAAATGCTGCAGAACAAATGCTTCAGTAACAGGAAGACTCTGGTCACCTGGTTTCACCTTCAGGTACTACTTGACTTTTAGTCATTGCCAGTCCCTGGATGGAGCTTGGAAAAGTTCCAGTTTTGGGGACACACCCCAGAATTATTTTGGAAGCTGTTTCTAAAAGCACCCCAACTCCCCCCAGCAAAGGAAGAGGGCAAGGTCTCTCACACTTTAGTAAAGCAACTGCTTAGAGATACTGATTGACTCTGGAAATTAAACACAACATTTCCTATTTTTCCTCACAACTCAGTTTACTTGCCAGCTCCATAGTGATAGGTAGTCCAGTCTACCAGAAATTGGCAACCCACTCTCAGTGAGCTATGACCTCCTTTCCTCCCATGCCGGCTGCAAATCATTGAAGTGCCCAGCTCCAGAGCACCATGTCCCGGGAAGCACAACCATCTTTTACCGGCACGTAATGTAAGGAGTGGGTTTCTACTTAAGACACCACAAGGGCATCACAGCTTGGTGACCAAGAAGGACAGACTCAATATAGGCCTCCAAAGAGCTTGTGCAAGCCCTTGTGGCATTTGGGGGCTTCTTTCAGGGCACACAGGCACACAACCCAGAGGCCAGATAGATTCCAGCATCCCCTGCCATAGTTCTGCTGTGCCACAAACCAAACAGGTAAGAAAAAAGGCCAGCAATAGTATGTTTTTTTTTCTCAGGTTACTACTTCTCTGGCATTTCTTTTGTGCCTTAGACATTAAATGGGACAGTTTCATGACGGACAAAAGCACAGATTCTTTGCAAGGGCACCCTTAACTTTTAGAATTCACCACAAGGCATGGGGGCCACTCAGCCTGCAGAAATCCCCTCTTCCCGGCCCCTTCTTCACCTGGCTGCCATGGTCAAAAGGCTATTCCTCACGAAGAAGAGCTCAACAAGCAGGCACTGAATGCTGCCTTAATTTGCAAAGGCCTCAGCCTTGCAGTGGCTCTACCACTGTGCCAGCCAGAGGAGGAGGAAGCCGACTCAGAAAGAATGACGGGGATAAATTGGGAAAGAGTCTACCCTTGTGCTTTTTGTCCCAGAGAACCTAATTCTGTAGAAGATGTGTCATACTAAAGTCATGAAAGCCCAACACATCCATTGTTGCAGACAGGGAAACAAATGCCCTGGTCAGAAAAAATGTAGGCAAGAATACGCTCCCACTGTTGGCACAAGTGAAATTTCCTGAATGTTCCTGAATGTGACAAGCACTGTTGGGGGCTTTCAGACACAGTTCTGTGCTCCCTGGTTTTCTCTCCCCTTGTTTGGTGACACAAACTAAATAACTTTGACCACGGCTGGCTCAACACCACTCCGGCCTTGTTTATGTCGGAGCAGCACTCAGATAAAACCGTGCGGGAGTCACCTGTCCAGGGGCAAAGGAGGGGCCAGAAGGAGGCAGCAGCTGTGGCAACCGACTTCCACAGCAGCTTCCCTCCTCGCTAGGTGGTCCTCTGATAGGTTTGCCACGGCAGCCCTTTTCAGGACTTTCTCTTCTTTGAGAATCCTTGGCTTCAGTGAAAGGAGCAATGCTGGTGGGCCAGCTACCCTGAGAGCCGCTAGCCAACTCCCCCTGACCTTTGCCACTGCAGAGGAGAGCTGGCTGCCTTTGCTGTTGTTGCACTCTTGGTTGCTGTGGGGCCGTGCTGCAAAACAGGGACTGCAGAGATGCAACCAAACAGCTGAGTGGGGGCCTTTGGAGCAGAGCCCCCTGCAGCGCACGACCCACACGCTTGGCACAATTTCACACACGCATACAAATCTACACTTTCATTACTACAGCTCGGAAATTCCATCACAGCTTGGGAAAGTTACTTTTCTACAGGTCGTGCTGACTGTGGGTATTTTGGAAGCTGTCATCTAAAAAAAAGGAACCTTCTGAACAGGGAATTTTAAAACAAGCTCCAAAACCAATGTGCCGAGCTGCACAAAGACCAGGTGAAAAGGCAACCAAGTAATGCTCCTCTTTCACGGGAAAATAGCATCACGGCTCATACAAAAGTGATTTTCAAAATAAAATAAACAAGACACACTGGATAATATTCTTTAAATTCAGCACTTGGGAATCAGAGACTCTTGCCATCCTACAGCCAGACATCCAGAGATCTACTAGAAAATCCCAAATCTGCCTCGTTTCCCACCCTGTCCCAGGGGGTTCCTGCAAGGACCTTCCTCCGCCCTCAGGGCATCCCTGATAAGACCCTCAGCAGGCAGGCCAATAGGCAGAAAGTTTAACCGCCTCTGTTCCAGAAACGTCGCTTCTGGAATTTGGAACATTTTGAAACAACCCGTCCTGGCAATGCGGGGACTAAACATTCGGAGAGTCTCCTTGAAGGCAAGCTGCTGTTCCGTCTCCAGAGAAAGAGAGGAAGCAAGAGCCACGTTGGCTACAAGAGGTTTTACCATCTCTGAGGTTTTTTTGCTTTTAATAGCCGCAAGACATGATAACATCACCCTAAGGGGCACACACAAAAAGATCAATATTACTGTTTATCATGTCTACATTTCCTTTTAGTGTACGATGTGCTTGACTGCTCTTAGCACACTTTAATTCTGAAATAATTATTCCAGAGTAAGCATCCACCTCACTGGGATAGCCACCATTGAGAACTGACATTCGGAGGCTGAGCAGGTGCTGGAAAGGTGTGGGAAAGATCCGCTTCTGAGCAAACCAAGCAGTTTGTACAGAAGCTTAATTACATATATACTAAGACAATTGTTTATTCTTGTTCTCCTAGGCAGAACATGATGGGCAGAGTGTCCCTTTCGAAAGTGGAATTTTCAAGCTTCTTTACTCAGTGCCAGAGAACAAAGAGTAGCCCCTGCACAAAATGAGAGCAAAGCCAAGCCAACTGTGTGAACAGAAAAGCAAGCCATATTGCACGAGCAGAAAGCAAAGCAAAGTGCGTGAACGGAAGAGGCCACAAAGGTAAATACGAAAGTAAACGACTTCGGGAAAGAGAGGTGCAACCCAGGGCCTTTTTCCGGCCGGGGGAGGGTCCAGGCAAGAATGAGACCCAGGGGCCCCTTCCCTGGGACTGGGATAGATAGAGGTTAGATCCCAGCACTGGGATTTGGGGAATCCAAATTCTAGTCCCTGGAAGCCATGAAGCTCAACTGTGACCTCAGGCTAGTCTCAGACTCTCAGCCTAACCCTCCTCAACCCCCTTCATAGGTGGGCAGGCCAGGGGACAGTTGTGCCACCCCTTTAAAAGGCCCCGAGGCAACCACACGCTTACTGGCCACCGGCCACCGCCACCTTTTCAAACTGTTTCCCACTCTCAGGAGAGAGAGCAGGGAGATGCAAGATCAAACCCCAGGCTCAGACACAGAACTCACTGGGAGGCCTTGGGCACAATATTACCTCTTAAACTAACGTACCTCACAGGGCTGTTGTGTATGCTGCCATGAGCTTCTCAGATGCCGTCCACCCGTGCTAGCTCTAGCGCTGGGCGCAACCCATACCCAAACATTTCCAGGATTGAATCTGAGGCTCGTTTTTGTTGCCATTAACGGCACACGATGAGAGGGGCCTCTAATGCAGGGACAAGGATCAGCGGACAGCAAGGCAAAATGTCTGACTTCACTCCTTTCCTTTGAGACAAGTGAGGCAAGTGACCCTGGGTGCGTCCCTTAGGAACGCAGCTGACATGGAGGGCTCATGTACAGCATAGTTTTTAAAAACACGCTAGCCAGCAGGAGGGTTAGCCAACCTGTTCACGCAGCAAGCTCTGTGAGTGAGTGAGTGTGTGTGTGTGTGTGTGCACGCACACATGCATGTGAACTGTGGAGGAGGGGACTGTCCTTTGTGTACCTGTAGTCCACTGCCTGAGACTGATGGGAGTTGTAGTGCAAGGCCTGGTTGGGGTAGAGCCTGTTATACATTCTTCATGAAGCAAACTATACATCCAGTGCTGGTCAGAGACATTTTCATCTACTGTTTTAATTTTATTGTGCTTTTATTGTTTTATTTAGTTCATATTATTTAATAATATCTATTTTATTATTTTTTATTTTTAAATATTTTTTACTTCTTTTATTTTACCATTTTTATTTTATTATTATATTATTATTATTTTTAATGTTCTGCTATAAGGTTGGTCATCTTGTATCTTTTAAGTATATTGTCTGTTTTAATTTTCAAACTGCTTGCAGTCTTGTTTTGGGGAGAAAGGAGGCTTATAAATAAATGTTGCTTTTGTTGTTGCTACTCTAGTTGTTTGTTGTTCCTATTATTTTGTATGTGAAACTGTAAACTCTCTTTAGCATTGTCAGCACAACACTACCAGCTAAATCTAACTGCTTACTCCTAAGTGGCGTAGGGCTGTTGATTCGGCTGCTGAACGGTGAGTCAACACGTATAGGGAGATCTCCCCGATCCCATGGGTCTACTCTAGTGGGACCAACAAAAGGATTCAGGCCTCTGGACGCTTCCAGTCACAGAGGGATCGCTGATAATTAAAAGCCAGCTGCCGGGCCGCTGCCGCTACTGCTGCTGTGAGCTTTGCCTTCATAGTTTTTCTCTGGTGAGAAAAAGGAAAGACAGAAGAAACAAAGGGAGAACACGGGTGGGAGGGCTGCAAATTTAAGACACCAACATCTGGATCTCCTGGAAACTTGCATGAATGAGGAGATCCAACTGTACTATAAAAACCTGTCTGGAAGCACCTTCAGGTAGTGAAAATGGGGAGAAAACACCTCTCTCGGGGTAACTGCGTTCACCATGGTTACACAGCCACTGGAGTTCGGAAATATTACTTTTTGGACTGCAACTCCCAGAATCCAGCTCTGCTAGAGTGTGCACATGTCCCTGTGCAACCCAGTGGCTTGCAGTATTCAAATTTCAGATGCAGCCCAGCCTGACATCCAGGGAAGCAAGGAGTGTGAATTGATGTGGGATGCCCCCCACACGGAGGCCCAGCTGGCCCCAGCATCACCCTCCTCCCAGTGTCAAGTTCAAATCCAGCTGTTCTCCCAAGACTTTAGGACCTCGTGAGATCAGGACTCTTATCAGTGTGCAGAGCTGAGCTGGCTTTTCCTAGATGCTTTTCAAGTGTTTAAAATATTTTTTTAAAGTGTTTAAAAATGATGGGATTTCTGTAGACTGCTTTAAGGTGATTTAATGGATCGTATCTGGTAGCAGTTTGAGTGCTGGACTAAGACTCTGAGAGAAGAGGGGCTGAATTACCACTCAGCCACGGAAGGTCACTGGGTGACCTTGGGCAGGGTACTCTCTCTCAGCCTCAGAGGAAGGCAAGGGCAAACCTCTTCTGAATAAAAAATCTGGCCCAGAAAACCCTGCAAGAGGGACGCCATAAATCGGGGTCAACTTGAAGGCAGATAACATGACGATCTTTACCTTGTATCTGTTAATGTGGGACAGTTTAGAAATACATAATCAGTGACAGAATACTTGCAGATTTTCTTATCCTGAATGAGAAAGAGTGCTTCTACTCATAGGGAAACCCTGCCCAGAAAATGTCTAACTGCCACAAGATTTTTTTGGGACATTTTTGTAAAAAGAAAAAAGAAAGCCCCCAAACCACTTGCATTTTTTACCCCTCCCCCCCAAACCCACAACATTGTTATGTAGACAACGGTGTATTTCACACTAAGGACAGTGTTTTCTTACAGATAATGTTGGCATTTGTGAAAAACCAAGTTTGTTTCACAAGAACCAAGATTTTTGCACAAATGAATTTTTCTAAAAGAGAGTTACTACATGCAAAAAGGCATTGAAAACTTTGCAAAAACCGCTTGCACTGTCCTCCTGCGGGGATAACTTCTGAAATTATTCCTTCATGTATGCAAGAATGAAACAAGAGGAGTTTCATGTTGCTCTTGTTCATACCCACGTGCATTTCTACTTGCCCAGTGGCTACTCGCAGCCAGCGTACCATCCCTGCCAGGGTCCCTGGCGTCCCTCCCCGCTTAACAGGGATTGAACCCATTTTGCCTTTTGGCAAGATTTTGGCAAAGCCCTTGAACAAACATTGTCAGTTCACACGTATAGGACCCAGACCTTGCCTAATTAACTATCCAGGTTTTTAAACAATGTTGCTGAATTGTATTTATTTGATAATATTTACTACAATAACAAGATCGAAAATTCCACTGAAAATCCCTATATCATACGTTTAAGAGAGATTTTTATGGCCATTTTACTAATAAGATGGTTTTAGAAGCCTTGCAGGATATGCTTTTGCAGACTAAATTACAAAAGCGTACAACAGAAAGAGAACTTTTTACAACAGCTACGCCCAAGCATCACGCGAAAGGACTCTATATTTTATCTCTATGTCCTGTTTTGCCCCAGATTCGCCGAAGGGGGTGTACTTGGCTCTCCCCCTCTCCCTCCTCACGGGGTCCCCGCCCTTCAAAGTACACCAGGCCGGGAAAGAGCGGCCCAGGGTCGCCCAGTGAGTCCCAGCCCCGCGCCCACCACCCTAAACAAAACCGAGTATTTTAATCGTGCTTTCCCTGAAAGAAGTCATCTCCACTTTCAGACTTTGGGCGATGAATCCGGAGGGTTCAAGCAAACCGTGGCTACCGTTAGCCACAGCTTAGGGGTTGAGATGAGATCCTAAACTGCAGTCACATGAAAGCTGGGAGCCAAACTCTGGAGCACCTCCTGGCGGGCGCGCCGGGTGCGGGACGGGGCCTCCGTGCGCCCAAGGCGTGTCCCAGCCCGTTTTCGTCACAGCTTGCGCGCAGGCGCCGTGCGGCAACGGGGAGCCCGGGGCGGCGATCGCTGCGGGGGAGAAGGGGCCCCGCGTGCCTACAGAAGCAAACCGAGCGCGGCCTGACAGGTGTAACACTCACCGTTATCCAGACCTTCCTCTTCCTCCCGCTTCCAAACGCGCGCCTCGGGCACGCGCCTTTCCCACAGGGCCGCCGCGCGCTCCTTCCCGCACGCGCTCTCACAAATCCGCACGGAAACCGTTGAGAGACTCGAGCCGAGCCGAGCAATCCCAGATCGCCGCAGAGCCCGCCCGATGTCCGGTCCGCACGAGCCACCGGCACATTTTTAATTTCCTCACAGCCAGAAACATGGCCGTCCCTTTTGTTCTTCCTGCCCCGCGGTGAACCTCTCGCTGCCACCGCGCGTGCAGACGTTCGCCCTTCTTCTGAGGGGGCCGGGATGGAGCCCGGCCCTGTTGAGTTTCTGCCTGTCAGGAGGAGCTGACAAAACCCCAGTACCTCTCCCAAGGAGAAAGGCTGGCAGCCCTAAAGATGGCCGCTGCCGTTCCCCACCATGTGACAAAGCAGCAGCTCCCATGTTCGGAGCGGGAGAGCGTTTCCAAAGGAGGCCGTCGCAACTTAAGAACTCTACAAAAGGGACGCTTTTGCCCACAACGAACAACGTCGCAACGGTTAATCTCCCGCCAACACGTTTGCACCAAGGTATGGGGGCTGCACGCTCTTTTCTCTCTTTCACTTGCCCATATTCCTCTACACCTGCGACTGATTTCTCCTTGTCCTATTCGCATTCCAAACGGACTGGGATTTTAAGCTGCCGTTCCATTTAGGATCTTGACCTTTCTCCTTACACCCCTCTCGCAACAGCTCTGCTTTGCCTTTCCTCCCCAAAGCGGTAGATTTCCGAAATAAGGAGCACCCATTAGAAACAAAGAAGCCAGCTGTAACGTTCCAGAACAAGGAGCTGTTCTTTAAGGGTAGGCAATGCCTCCTTGACATAACAGGGAAATTTGGGGTTCTTGAGTTCCCTTTCATTGTGCTGGCTGAGCGCGGACCGAAACAGGGCACCTTTTTAACAAGAAAACTGGATAACTTGGAATAAACACCAGCCCGGTGCAGTAACCCCCACCTAGACTGCCGTTCCCCAGGACAGCTCCTGAACAGGTGCAGCAAGAAGGGTGGGGAAAATTCACCTTTTCATATTCTGGGACATGGGCTGCGAGCACAAAGTGAGACTAAAATGTACCAACAGGATAACCAATCTGTGCTAAACTGCGGATGCCATGTATGTATTATTTCTCAGCACCACCACTTATCTGACAAGATGAGAACAAACCAGAGGGGTTCTCTTGCCCTGAAGCACTTTCGGAAAGCACAGGATAAATAGCCAACATTGTTATTATTGTTATGAACTTTAATTGGAAAATAATGCACCCCAAGACCGGTCAAGACCACCTGATGCTGATTACCACTAAAAACCCTTTAACCAGAGCCATTTTCACAGTCTGGGTAGGCAGAAAGCGCATTTTCCCACCATATCCATACAACTTTATGGGCCAAGTTGAATTCTAATTGACTGCAGAGATAACAGATATATAGCAAAAGGGTCTTCGTAAGTCTAGATTAATTAGTGTTGAACATAAGGGTCTGATAAACATACAAGGACACTGCTTCACAACAGAGACAATGTGCCTTTTGAGAATGACAGGAAGCTTTTTTTTATAAAAGAGTTTGTCCCAAAATGTTACAAGCATAAGGTTTAGTTCCAAATCAAATATATATATTTATTTGTTTAAAATATCAGAAATGTGAGGGGGAGAGGCTTTAGGTGTTTGTTTTTCTGACCACCCCTTTATATATTTGTTTGTTTGTTTGTTTGTTTAGAGGGAGGAAAAACAACATCCTCCTTATTCTGGTCCATTTATTATTTTATTATAAAACCTCTACTTTTCCTACATGAGTAACAGAGAATAATTTTTATAAGAAACTGAGAACCAGAAAGTAGGGGGAAAATGACCCCAAAATAAAATAGTAAACCTACATAAACAAAACATATGAGAAATAGACATGTTTTGTAGGGAGAGACAGAAACATTTCACAGACTATTATCAGTAATAATAGCACACACCTGTTTTTTCAAGAGACATTCTTCTGCGGCAGGCATAGTCCCACACACTTTCACAAGTGGGTTCTTTAATTTCATTACTAATCAAAATGCTGCAACATCCCAAACTGAGCCTGGGACATGCTCTTCTTGGTCTCTCCTATGCATTGATTCTACTAATTATTTCAAAGCTAAAAAGACATTTTCTGTTTCCAATACCTTGTAGGCGGCATACAAGAACCAATCTGGACGACCAAAGGCATTTGGTCCACATTAAAATAAAATGTAAAGAATTGCAGGGAGGTTAGATTAGATTTTACACTGGACTATAATTCACAGTAATTCACCAGGTCACTTACACAATCTGATTTGGACTGTGGTGTTAAACCTCAACTCTGTGCTCTGGACAGGCGAACCTATTAAAACCAGTTTTTAGACTGAACCAGGAACCCAATTCAGTTGAAGTACCTGGATTTACACCAAACCGGTCCTGATTAACTACAAGGTAACTAAGCTGGCACTGTCCCAATTTTCCTGGCCAGCTTAGATGAGCAAATTTTTAATGAAGTCTTTGATGGGAGATACTTTCATTCCAACTTGCCGACTAGAGAACTGGAAGATGGAGCCAAGTCACTGGATCAAGTTGCACAACGCTTGAAGGTGCGACTGACCAGTTTCAGGACGAGCCAGAATTGTGCTGGGAAGACGGCTGGGACACACAAACCTAACACAAGCCAGTTGCACAATCAGACCCACAGAATAGCCTTCATAGAACCCCGTATTCATTATGGGGAAAACGTAATCTACGTGGGAGCAGGGCAAAGGTGCCGCTGAACACAAGATAACAGCTGCTAGGTCTCAGGATTGAAGGCAAAAACATGTTCACACATGGTCCAAAGATCTTGCACAGTCTAAATTGTTGGGAAAAGGCACAAGAAACTGGATTTTACAGCTCCAAATTAAGCACAGGTTTTGGTATACAGCCTTTGCCAAAGTACACACAATCACACAGTCTTTCTCTCACACACATACACACACACGCACACATACACACCCAGAGCATTGAGGTACAATTATTTTCTTTCCCAGCACAAAGAACGCACCAATCCTGTTTTGCTTCTTGCGCTGGTCTCTGCTAATGTTCATCATTGTTCAGAACATGGAGGCCATTTCCTCCCTGCAAGAGGAGGTGTCCGTCTTCACAGCTGTGGGGAAATTTAGCGTACTGGTTGCTTGTCCACCACAAGGAGCCAAAGGGCTGTGGCTGTCTCTAAAGCAAGCCGATTGTGGGGCGGCCAGTGACACGCCCGGCGCAAGGGAGGGGTGCCAAAGAGGCCACCAGGCTCCAAAAACAGAGGTCCCAAAACCAGACCAGGAGCACGAGACTCTGATCCCTCTCTATGCCTCAGCACTTGCCCTTCCACTAAACCCCCTCATTTCAGTCATTAATCCGGCCCTTGCTGTTTCACAACCCACCTTCTGATCACCCCAACATCTCTTTATTTGCAGCTCTGAGCCGGAGTTGGCGGAAGCACCTCGAAAGCTGCCAGAAGATTCCTTCTCGCACAGCCAGTTCGTATCTGTGGAACAATTAGCATCTTAGCCCCACCGTACAAGAAAGACAAACACAGGTATTCCAAATTTTAAGGCTGGTTTGAGATTATAAGATTGTGATGAACTGAGTTGAAGATTAAAATATTAATTTTCACCTGCAGAAGCCATGTTTACTTGTGAAATTCTATCTGACTTCCCTAAAGTATTTTTTTTACATTGATATACACACTAGTGTTATGAGTTCATTACAGTACCTTCAATATTCTCGCAGACCTAGCATTTAGCAGTTGCCCATATTTCAAAATAAATCAGAATTATATAATTTAAGGAGACGGGAAGGCTGGAATTACACACAAACATGTATTTTTTGGAAAACTCTGCTGCAAGGAATAATCATTATACCTTAAAGAATCTAAAGAGTTCCCTTTAAAATTGTTTGGTCCACACCTGTTTTTATTTATCTACATCTAGTTTACATGTTGAGATACTGTATTTAAATATTGCTTATGCACCTGTTACAGTTATTTTTAAATAGTTAAAAGAGGGATTATTATGACCGATTTAGCTGATCCAGAATCACAGATTTCCTCCTGCGTTCCCTCAATTCTGTCTGTATTATAGCTGAATGTATTATCTGGAAGAAAGATAACTAATAATAGATTTTACTTAATTTGGCTGTGACAGATGACAATATTCAGAGAGAAGAAGAAAAGAGAGGGGAAGGAGAGAGAAAACCAGTCATATTGTACCACAATTTCACAGGAAACTGGAAGCCTTTCTTAATATATTATTTATTTGCACCTAAAAATGTCTATGCAAATCTATGCAAACATATTTAGAAACAGAGTTTATTATTGATGGCCTTGCACTTTATTCTGTCAGTGGCTCCTTTTAAAAACTGCAGCCAGCAGCCCGGTCGGCGCTCCACAATAGTCCTTTTACACTGCATAAGAGCCTTGAAGGGCTCTTGGTGTAATGGAAAATGAAGGACGCAATGTAGTGATGTATATTATTTATAGGTTTGTAAATTGATCCCTTTATATTTATTGAACCATATTCTAGAGATAGATACCGGATATTATTGATACAGAAGAATGTATTTACTGGCTGATCCTGCTATTGATAGATCCATTTTCAGACATTCAAAACAAAAGGCACTTTCAAATGTGGTGTTACATGCCGAGGTAACTGGTTTTCATTAGTAGAACTATTATTAATACAAAAAAAAAAATCTTCTTGCTATATATGTGTTCATCTCAGGCAAATCACCCATTATTTAGAACAGGTGTATTTATTTGCATGAAATCTATAAAATAACACTGATAAGGATAATCAAACCGAGATACTTTGCAAAAAATATGTTTAATTATGGCATGCAGAGAAAGGAACAGCTGCAACACAACAGCTGGAGTTTCAAAAGGTTAGTTTTAAATTGTACAATGGGTACGTCTGGATTTTTCTAATTACATATCAATTTGCTGTTTATGAATTGACTGCACCAATACTTACATGAAAATCAATCTTTTTCCTAGCCATATTTCTAAAACAAGGTAATAGTAGTAATTTACAGCTATGTACAGAGATCATTAGATTTCATACCGACTTAAAAATAAATCTTTAATGGGAGGATCGTGTTTATAAAGACTGGCAATTAAATTGATTGTTTCCCATTTAACATACATTGATTTGTAAATGGATCTCTTAAGTCACACAATTATGCCAACTGGCTCACAGGTAAATCCCACACCAGCCATAAGGACAGCTGTGGATTCCTGCTAATTATTATTGGGGCCTGCTCTTCTTTGCCTTTAAAACGCTTGTGCGTGTGTGTGCGTGTGCGCGCGCGCGCATTATCTATACAGGTCCTCTAATTTTGATTCCTCCTTTTTAAAAAAAAAATCCAGCTGTTCGGGAGACTCAAGGTGAAAAAAGGAACAGAAATCCTTTTATTTGCCGCCTTCTGTGGTCTTTGCCTTTCTTCTTGGGCTTAAGAGTGTGAGGCTGTTTTGCCAGTGATAACGCAAACAGATCCCTGATTCCAGATAGGTTTCCTTCCCCCTTCTGCCTCCAGCACAGACCCCCACACCAGCCACATCCCTGGCCTTCTGGACACCGCCGCCGCCGCCGCCCCCCCTCAAAAAAATACGGTGAAGGTGTGTTTGGGGGTGGAGTGGGGTGGGAAGCATTTAATTCCCAGAGAAACTGACACCAAAGTGGGGCTGGAGGGGCACGAAGTGTTTGATGGCTGAAGGGTAAGAGTGCTTTCTCGCCCCCTCCGCCGCCGCCTCCTCCTCCTCCTCAGGTGACATTCATGGAATAAATGACCTGGACTCTTTGTCGGGTGAGATGGAGCTGGCGGTCAGTTTTCTTGACCAGGAAATGGCTGCTCTCCCGTTCCACTGGAGAAAACTGTGGGTCTGCATCCTCCATCAAGGCACTCGCCTCTCGCGACTGGGAGCAGGGTGCCCTGTGCCCCACAAAGCTAAATGAGGGATGGGGTTCTGATATAATTTGGGTTTTTTAAAAAAAAAAAAAACCTCTCTCTCTCTCTCTCTCTTTCTCTCCCCCCCATCTCACATTCTGGATTTAAGGGAGGGGGAAAGGGGGTAGGCTTTCCTTTATAGCAGAAATATGACTTCAAGGGAAGTGCGGGGGGGGGCACCTAAGCGCTTGTTTGGACAAAGGGGACGAGGGCCCTGGAAGAGAAGGCCCAGGATTTGGTGAGGTTTTATCACAGAGGCCAGGGAGGGAAGAGGGAAGAGCACAGGCTGCACGGAGCACAGAAGGGCCGGTGCTCCGAACAGGAAAAGGAAGGGGTTGCCATCATCACCACCACCATGCAGTGAACACTGGGAAGGAAGGCAGAAAAAGATTAAAAGGGGAGACAAACGAAGGGTGAAGAAGCGCAGCGGAAGGGCTCAGGATGAAAGGCAGTGTACAAAACCCTGGGCGGACAGAGAGAGGGAGGCAGCCAATACGTGGACGTACTGTGGGGTCTCCCTCCTCCTGCCAGTAAAGGGAGGCAGGCATTGCAGGGGCCAAAGTCCGATGCCAGAAAGGGGGTTCCAGGTGGGCACCAAGAAGCTGGAAGAGTGGCCTGTCGTGACAGGGCAGGAGATGGAGGGAATACAGGCATCAAGGGCGGACGGACAGGCACACACAGACACACTCCCTGCAGCAGAAGAGGCCGCGGGCAAAAGGGCGGCTCGAGGAAATCATGGCCGGCCAGGCCTTGGAAGAGTGGGAGCCAAAGGGCCCCACCAGCAGGGCGAGCTGTGGAGGGAGGGGCAGGGCAGGGAGGCCCGACCGCAGCCACGGTGCTGAAGGGGTTACTAGAAGACAACACACACACACACACACACACAAATGCTCTCTCTCACACACTCACACACACACACACACACCAGGCAGCAATAAAAAAGGTCACTGCAGAGAAATGAGGTCTCACTTGACAACAGCAGATGCCTATCCAACAGAGAAAGAGAAGCACACACACTCACAAGCAATCGCACATGCGCCCACAGAACACACCACAACAGAAGAGCCCGGCCTTCCTCCACGGAAGACCCTCTCCAAGCCCACACACTTGTTAAAAAAGGGGGAGAAAGCGGAGAGACCCAGCCACAGTATTGCACAAAAAGGCAGGAGTTACATACACACACACAAACACTGGACTAACTGAGAGACAAATTCCACATTTTAAAAGCACACGGATTCCATGCCACTCTTCTGTAGTCGGGTGCTCCTAACATAAAAAATATTTTACTTGTTCTTAATGGTTAACCAAAACGAGCACGGCTGAAGAGAGCCGGTTCACACGACACGCAACACCGGTACACACTCTGCACCCTTTCAGCAAATGTTTATGGACAAGAGGCTGGACCGCCGGCCGGGTTAATGACAATCGTTCCAGCTACGCCAGACTTAGTCCGGGGCAGAAAGACGTGGCACCCCTTTTTGGAGCGGGCGGCGCCTGCTACCCTCCCCTCACTCCCGGCCCCCAGACCCTCAGAGCCAGGGGGAATCCTAGCGCTCCGCTCCCAGCCATTGTGGATCCGTGCTCCGTAGGAGAAACTGAGATGAAGCTGCTGCCGGCATGGCGGCTGCTGCTCCTCAAACCCAGCCAGGGGCCTGCCGCTCCCCAGTGAGTTCGGGGGACCCCAGATTAAGCAACCTGCACACGTTAACTACCTCAGGTTAACCTACCCGATGGGTTGTTGGCCACCTCAGGTTAATCGGTCCAGTAAACTGACCTCCAGGTGACTCGGGCTAACGTGGTAACTACCTCTGCTTCGTCAAACCAGTGAGCTATGGGTACCTGAGGTTAATGAATCCAGTAAGTTGTTAACTACCTCACGCTAATCAAGTCAATGGTATACAATTTAATTAAGAGCATCTGTTAACTGCCGCGGGTTGGTCAAACCAGTGGCTTACGAGGAGTTGTTGCTGCTGCTGCTGTTGCCGTGTGCTTTTAAGTCACTTCCAAGCTACAGCAAACCTATTGTGGGGCTTCCTGGGGCCGAGAGTGTGTGACCTGCCCAAGTGGGTTTCCATGGCCGAGCGGGGAATCAAACCCTGGACTCCAGGGTCGGGGTCCAACGCTCAAACCGCTACACGGTGCGTACGAGCACCTCAGGTTAATCCACCCAGTGAGTTTCCACTTCTTCCGGTTAATGGATCCAGTCGGTTAACGACCACGGGTTAATCAAGCCAATGTGTTGTTAACAGTCCCAAGTGAACGGACCTGGTGAGTTGCACGCCCCACCCCAGGTTAACTGACCCAATGAGTTAATGACTGTGGTCGAATCATGTCAATGAGTGGTCAACTACCTCAGGCCCATCAAACCAGCCTGTTGCCCTGGTGGACCCGGAGGCCCGCCTAGACCACGCCAGAGTTTCGGGGCCCGGCCAACCCGCCCAGCGACGAGGCCTCGTGCAGCCTTGTGCCGGGCTGGAATCCTCCGCAGGCCTCAGCAACTCGCCCCGGGGAAGAAGCAGCAGGGGGAGAGTCCTCTGCAATTGGAGAGGGGTCCCCAAAAGGAGGGCCCCCCTTGACCAGGACTTGCACCCGCAACCTGAATGGATTACCCTTTCCTAGAGTCCAGGGAAAAGAGCCAATCCAGGCAGGAGCACTGGAGAGAACTTAGCATGTGGCTTTAGGGCCTTTTTCAAAAGTGAGGGGACCTCCCCAAAATACACTGACAAAGCGCGCACACACACACACACACACACAAGGATTCGTGCAACAAGGGGGCCAGATAACGTATAACCTCTCCCCCTTACTTTGCTGTAACTGCCCTCTTGTACACACTCAGGGCGCACACCCCCTGACCACTTAATGCAGATTAATTACACCACAGTGCCATTTAATCAGTCGGCTGTTCTCAGAATCAGGGTGACGAAAAGGCTGGATTTCCGTCACCCTTTCAATCCATGTTTACTGATAAGGCTGGGATTCAAATCCATTCCACCACATAAGGCGGCGTGAGGTTTTCCAAATTAATTCAGACTCCGGAGTCAAAGGGTCTGGATGTGCACAGATGATGTTAGGCTGCTTGAAAAAGACCTAGAAAGGTTAGTTTCTTTCCAGAATTTAACTTAATATTGGTGCAGAGGGTGAGAACAGTGCTTCCAAGCCAGGGGAGAACAGTTTTTCCAAAACTGAGGTGAAAAGTGTGCGGTCTCGGCACGCAAGTTCTGTATGCGTTCAAGGAAACCGTGTGATCCACACAATCGTGATGCCAACCGTGATGCAAGCAGATATACGGAACAGGCAGGAATACGATCCACACAAGAAAGTGTACATTCTCACAGATGACAGCTAGGCAGATTAATACACAACCACGGAAGGCATTTGGACACCAGCAGGAATCCGGACACACATACACGTGCTGCAAATTGCACAACGATTAATAAGGGAATATTACGTAAGACGAGAAGACCGTGGTTGTCCAGCAACGCTACTGGCAGGAAAGCGTTGATTTTTTTGTTAAAAGCGAGCTCTTTGGGGCTTCTTCATCTATGACATTTATGCCAAATTTCTCCAGAGTAATTTCCACTCCTTCCCTTGTCACAGAAGGACCTGGAAAAATATGGGCCTTTATTCCCAATGAGTTATTTCCCACTACAGCTTACACATAAGGGCTGCAACTACTAGAATAGAGGGAAAATACAGTAATAAGATTTCAGCAACGGGAGGGGGGACTGTCTGAAGTCGTCACACTCATAAAGGAAGGGGGGCTCTGCCAACCTGTCAGGGCAGGCCCGGGGCGAGTTTTTGCCACCCATAACGTTGCAAGTGCCCTGTAAACTGCCCGGCCCCGCAACACCCCGCTCGTAGGTAGTTTCTCTCCCCCTCCCTACAGCAAGGCCGTGGTATTCATTTCTACCACCTCGGAATCCCAGGCAACCGATTTTTGTAAGTCGGGGGTGCCAATGCAAAGAAGGAATTGCCTGGCAACGCCAGGGTCTGGTGACAAGCAGAGAAATTCACGGTACTTCTAAACAAGTACTTTAAAACTTCCGAAATGACAAGGCATCGGCGTCCTGTGCCCTCTTCTCTCTTGAAGACACACACCACAGGCAAAAGCACACAGAGACACACAACAGCATCAGTGTTGCGAGACTGAGGAAGCGCTCCAAGCATGAAAATACACGGCTTGGGCCGGGGGGGGTGATATTGCTATCACCTGAAGCACGAATAGCGGTACTGTTGTGGGGGGATGAAATTGGATTTGGGGGTTCAGGCAGGCTGAAAACCCCAGCCACACCCCAAGCTCTACCCCCTGCCTCTCATCCTCGGGGAAATGCCCCGCCGCCGCCCCCAGTGCCCCGCAGGCTGGCTGGCTGGCTGCCCCTTCTCTCTCTCTGGCCCCACACCCCGCTCCCTCCAGGGGCCCCCCCGCAGACACCCACCCACCGGCCCCTCCTTCCCTGCCCCTCCCGCCGGCTCCCCCTCACCCCCCTTAACAGGATCCCCCATTCTCCCCCCCACCGCAGCCCGGTCCAAACCTGACCTCTTCACCCCCCTGCACGCCCCCCCCCGCCATCAAGATCCTGAGACTATTCCGCCCCCTCCCACTAACAATAGCTGCCAGGGGCTGCTAATAATTATTAATACCGTCCTCCCTTCTTTCCTCCCTTCCTTCCCGGCCTCGCCTCGCCTCGCCTCCCCTCCACCACCCCCCCCCGCCACAGACAAAAGAAGAGTCCGGTTCTCCTTCTCGGATCCGCCGCCCCCGCCTCGCTTCGGCCATGGCGCCGCGTCCCCCAGGTGTACCCCCCCCACACTTTCTCCCCGGCCCCGCCGCCGGCTCCCCGGGCGACCCTGGCCATCGCGGGTCCCTTCCGGCCGTTATGCAACCCGGGCGTGGGCCGTGAGGGACGCGCGGGCCCCCCTGCGCCCCGAAAGGCGCAGCCTCCCCCCCGCCCGGCGCGCCACCGGGGAGAGGCGCCGGCGCCGCGCCGCATTTCGCCGCGCCACCGGAGCCGCCCTCGGCCCCGGGGAGCGCGGGCGGCGGCGGGGCCCCCCGGCTGCCTCCCCCGGGCGGGCGCCTTCCTCCTCCTCGCCCTCGCCCCGTCCCCCCGCCCCCGCCTTCCTCCCTCGGCCGGGGCGCCGCCGAAGGCACCGGCGGCACGCGTCGGCAGCCGCCCGCCGCTTCCCCGCCTCGTCGTCTGAGCCGACCGCGTCTCCTCCGCGCAACAATTCCGTTTTTAAGGAACAAAATTACGTAGAAATCCACCTCTCCGCGCACAAAGCCATCCGCGAAGAGAAAGAACCGCCCAACAGATATCTCGTCTTTAAACCGTAAAGAAGACACCTTCGCCTTTGTACGGAACGGAAAACGCCTGTTAAAAACGTCGCCTATATCCGCGTCATTTGGCACTAAATTCGCTTTTCGAAATCCCGTTTCATATGTACATATACATGCGTCTCTCCGTCATCCTTTCCCCCTCTTTGCAGCGTGCGTGTGTGCGCGCGTGTTATTTTTAGGGTTCCCTTCCCGTAAAAAAAGGGCGAGCCTCCCGCCCCGCCGAGGGAAAACCGTGCCCGGGAAAAGAGAAAGCCCCTGGAAGGAGCAGCCGCCGCTGGGGCGACGGGAGACGGAGGGAGCGGGGCGAGCCGCCCGGCCGCCCGGCCTCTCCGCCGCGCCTTCCCCGGGTCTCCGTCTCCGCCGGCCCCTCTCCCCTTCCCGAGCGCCTCTCTCCCTCTCTCGGCCCCTCTCCTGCTCTCTCCGCGGCGTGTGTGCGCGTCTGCCTGTGTGCGATAGACCAGCTGCTGCATTAAGCATTTTGCAATCAATAAAGAGCGGGTGAGATTTATGCAAAGCGCAGATATTAATATGCAAAGTTTTAAAGATTTTTAAATGGGGGAGAGAGCGAGCGAGCGAGCGGGCGAGCGGGCGAGGGAAGGCAGGAGACGGAGGAGGAGGCGGGGTGGGGGGATTGCATAGAGACTGCACCTACCTCTGCTTCCATCGGTGGGCGCACGCTGACTCCTCCATGCGCGCGCGGGTGCAGCCCAGATACGCAGGCGGGCAGGCAGGCAGGCAGGGGCCGGGGGGGCAAAGGCAGCGGCAAAGGCAGCGGCAAAGGCAGCGGCGATAGCTGTGGCGAGGGCGGCGCGGCGGCGCGGCGGCGGCGGCGGCGGCGGCGGTCAGGGCGCGAGCCCGGGCGCGCGCCGGCTCCTCTCCATCCTTCCCCCTCCCCTCCCTGTCCCCGGCGGCGGTTGCCCGGGCAACGGGGAAGATGCAGCCGCAGCCGCCGCAGCCGCGGCACCAGGGATGAAAGATGCTCAGGGCAGCGGGCCGGCTCCGGCGAGCGGCAGATGGGGATGGAGGAGAGGGAGACGGGCGCGCGAGGAAGCGGGGAGGGGGCGGCGGGCAGAGCGGAGGGGGGGAGGGAGGGGAGGGGGGCCTCCGAATTTTGGAGGGAGGAGGGGAGCAGGGAGTAAGTTCCCAAATTTGCCGAGGGAGGGAGGGAGGGAGGGAGGGAGGGAGGGAGGGGGGCATCTGGAGCAGCGGAGGGGCAGGAAACACCCAGGGCGGGGAGGTGGGGGAACGAGGGGGCTGAGGCAAAGGAGAGAGTGCGGCCTTTGGGCGGTGGGGGTGAGGTATTTAGGATCTGGACCCTCCAAGGCTGGAAGCGCGGGGAAAGCCGGCGTCAGAACCCCTTGCAAAAGGGCGAGGGGCTGCCCCGCTTTCGGACCGGGGTTGTCCTAAATCTGGGGCGAGGGAGGACGGAAAAGCCGCCGGGGCGGGAGGAGGTGGCCCTGGATTTTAGCAGCGGGGGGCGGGAGGGAAAAGGGGGCGTCGGCGGCCGGGGACGGGGGTGGCGCGGGCGTGCCGGGAGAGGGGACCCCCAGGCGCGGGCAAAACGGGCGCGAAGCCCGTGGACGTCCCTTCTTTTCTGGCCGCGCTCGCCTCCCCTCTCGTGACTTCAACCTTTCCTCGGTTACGCATGCACGAGTATTCGCGCTCCGAAACCGTCTTAGGGTTTCCCCCGCTCACCCCCTGATTTGCCTCCGTCTCCTCAGAACCGTCCACCCGGAACCCAAGACATTCCGCAAGGTCCTTCATTTAAAAAAGAAAAAGAAAAAAAGGGGCGACCGGGAAGAGGACGCCCTAAAGTAATTGAAGGTCCTCTCCGTAATCAATTTCCATAGTTTTAAAACTTCCCTCCTTGGCCAAATATTCTGCACTCAATTAGCGATTTTACGTGTCGTATTAAAGTTTGGGGGTACTGAAGGTAATACAGTCACAAAGGAAGATTTCTTGGGAAAAAATCTTTTAAAATCAGTTTATGGTCAGAATTTCCTTTTTAAAAATCCCTGCTTTTTAACAAACTTTGCTTAGCGAGACGTACGAAAACAATCACACCTAAGCAACAGCTATGGAAGGAGTCATTATAAAGTCGTGGTAAAGGGTTGATTTACGTGCATACTCAGCATTAAGCATACTTTATGCAATAGTCCCACTTAACAGTAGAAATGGTAGGCAGCATTCGTAAAATTGGTAACATTTTTAGCATATGAAATACCTGACATCTTGAAAGTGAAAAGGCTAATGGGCCAGAACAGTTATGTGATTTCCATGCAGTGCATATTAAGATTGCTGTAGCTTCTCTAAAAATATAGAAGTTATATGTGGATGCCCTCTTTTAAGCAACAAGATAGGAAATATCATTAGATTATGCAAGCAGTTGATTATATAAAATCCATATTTATGAATTATTCCATCATAGAATGTTTACTACTAATATTAAAGCCATATTGCAATATATGCATCACAATGCTTGAATCCTGTAGGCCATTTAGATTAAGATATTATAAAAAAAAATAATAAAGTGTCTTAATTATGAAGAAGGTAAGTATTTACATATAAGCAATACATGTATAAAATTCATATACACACACACACACACACACCCCAGAAGTCTTAATTGTTCTGTTAGCAAACATAGCAGTATTGAATACCATTACTTATTAGAAGTAAAAAGTGAACATAGCTGATAGCAAAAGAGAATTACTGTGTGCAAGAGGATTTGCAAGTTTGTTCATAAGTTTTTTTTAAAAAACCTGTTCAATGGCAGTTTAAAAAAAATCAAGGATTTTATGTTCTGTATGCAAAAATATTTCATGCAAATATTGCATGTAAATTTATCTTGTAAATATTAAAGATCAACAGCATTATATGCAAATAAAACAAATGTAAGCTTGTATGGGTTGATCTGTATATAGATGAGAATATAAGATGACTCTTGGCATTACAAATACTCAAACTGTAGATAAATTGGAAGATTTTGCATACAGTGAATATAGAAAATTAGTAACCAAAATGTACCAACACAAAGTGGAAACAATTGTGCTTGAATTATAATTGAAAAGCATACTTTGCATACATAACATGGTATAAAATTAGGAAATTCATATGTAATGTTTAAAATTGATTACTTTTCAATTGGTGCATTATATGTAAAACAATTAAGACCAATATGTCACTAATTCCCTAAAAAAATTTATCTGACCATGTTTAAAGCCTACTGGAAATAGATTGGATTTCTGGTAAGAATTTTCAATAGTTTTATGCAAAGAATTAATATGACAGTTTGCACAGTGTTGTTCACAGAATAAAATGCTTACCAGTGAATACCTACTTTCAGATAAAGGGACTACTGGCACAGACAAATAAAACCTTTATATCCAGTAATTCAGAGTATTGTATGCAATAGATAAAGAAAAAAAATCACCAGCAGCAGATGCAAACATGCAGGCCAAATCTTATATAACTTATATTAATTTCCAGATCCCAATGAAAGAACATTAAACAAATGAAATGTAATGTAAGACAATTAACTTTGAGACACAAACATCTCATGATAGTCTTTGTTATATCAAAAGTATTCACAATGTGTTCAATCATTATTAAAACAATAAATGTAGTTGCTTTAGAAATATTTCCAACAACTAATTCATAGGAATGTTGTGAAGCATCTCGGACCGATGTAAAACAAGGATACAACCAACAGTATATAGTATGTATCTGTGGGTAGTTGCATTCGGTATTTTGGGGGTGCCACGTACCTGGCGTTCAGCTTCATTGTACAGCATTTTGCAGCTTTCATTTCTGTTGTAAGCTTTGGGTGGTTCAGAATTAATTCTCATTAGCCAAATAGTTAAGGTTAATAATGCATACCACTTTCACCAGGTAGCCATAATTTCTCTTTGCAGTAAAAAGGTTTTTAGTGTTATGTTACTCAGGTGGCTAAAATGATTATGCTAACATAATACAATGTTTAAAATCAATCCAAAATTAGCACAAAATATATTGAACATTAGGTATACCTGTTACTCCCAGAACATTGCGTGAAACACAATTTTATATAATGCATACTGCTTAATACGAGTGTGTAGTGAAAGTTAAACATTATCTATTCCCTGCAGTCTTTATTTTCATCTAAAAAATTAACAATCTATTTAATATTCCAATGAAAATAGGGAATATCCTATGAAATAATTAAAGCTGTAGAGATAATTAAAGTTGTCAAAATAATGGCAAGTGATAATATTATTGAGAATGCAGGCATACAGATGAAGGATTTGAGAAACAGTTAAGCATAAACAAGGAACTGTTGCATTTAGCTGCTAGAAAAGGGGAAATTATCATTGTTGAAAGAATTGATTTGTTCCAAATCTACGGACTGCTCTAAATAGCAATTAAAATATCTCTAAATGAAACTCACTGAGGAATCTAAATGCCATACAATATGTTTTATTTTAGTCTTACGTGAAATGGTTGCAAGTGAAGGACAACACAGAGAATTTTCGTTCAGTGGAAAAATACCGATTCTATCAGTTTCCAAGGGGAGAGAGAACGTGTTGTGTGTGAGACACAGCTCAGGATCGTAGTCTGGAAGCATCATCAAGAAAGGTGCACTGGGTTTTTTGCTAATAATAATAATAATAATAATAATAATAATAATAATAATAATAATAGATATCCCAAATCTCACTATCCATCTCTATTGATGAAATAATGTTAGATGAATTATACCAATTATTTTGAAATGTTCAGATCAATGGATTATAGATGGCAATGTTTGCTCTCTCGCTCTCTTTTTGCTCTGTGTGTGTGTGTTAACTCAGCCTCAGTCTCTCGGCTTGGCTAGCTGACATGCCGGATGCTTTGTATGTCCTTTCAGTCCATGCGTCCAGCCACAAGGCTGCAGACCATGCTGATGCGGAAGGCCAGGCCGTGGCTGCAAATACCAAGGGCCAACCAGTATTCTGTACACTGTTGGCTTAGCAGGCCTTCAGCAATGGCATTTAAAGCATCCCACTTTGGCTTTTTAATTAACTTTGCGCAAACCTCGTGTCTTCCATTTTGCAACATGATGAAGGCCCGGAAGACACATTTTAAAAGCCTCCAGGAAAAACCTCAGAAATCTGCCTTGTACCCCGCCACACACCTTTAATTTATAAGTTTCGCCCAAGGCTGAGTTACTGAAAGGTATCTTCTCTAGCATAGCACTGACCAGCGTATGTATCTTGTAAACAAACGCTGGGGGGAGGCGGACAGAGGGTGGGGAAATTACGGAAAGGGACGCTTTTCCATTGACCACATGCAGCCAAGGAGGGGAGTGGGGAGGGGGGGTAGAAATAAATCCTAGTGGAAAATCACCAGCACCCTGGACGAAAGAATTCTGGGTTGCAAAAAGATCAGCGTGCGATTGATCTTGGCAATTCTTTGTAACGAGACAGAGAGAGAGAGAAAGGTTTTGTTTGTATGAAATTCATGGTTTCCTTGAACTCGGCCCTGTTGCCTCAACTCGGAGCCGTGGCTGCGGAGCCTGGCGACGGACGATCAGCCGAAGCCGGAGGTCCCGGCAGCAACGCCTCTTCAGAACCCGATGGCTGGGAGCCCTGAAGCAAGGGAAGACGGCGGAGAGTCTTGGAGGTGGCGAGTTCGTGGCGTGCAAATCGCTATGGACCGAGAAGGCCACTGAGTGTGGAAATAGCGGTAATAGGTGTGCGCGAAGCCGCTCGTCATCCCATCGCGCATTCTCCTGCCTTGGTCTGGAGGGTTCCCCCGGTGAGCCAGAGTGGTCCCCCGGCGGGCCGTAACTCTGGTTTCTACCTCCAGCCTCCTCGTCCTCCACTCGCCTCCCAGAAATAATTGGAGCCCAGCAGCACCCGTGCCCCCTTAGATTTTCCACGGTTCCCTCGGTGGACCCTTAGCCGGATGGCCGTTTTAGGAGGGGAGTCAGCCCCTGCGGACAGGAAGCTCCGGCCCTTCAAAATGGCCTCCCCACAGCCTTGGTGCCTCCCTCCACCCCCATCTCCGACCGCTCTCGCCTGCTACCTACGGAGCGAAAGGGCAGCTTTTGGGGTGGCTAGGTTTGGCTCAGGGGGCGCCTGACTCATTTTTCCCGTTGGGTTATTGTTGCGATGACTGTTCTTTTCCCACTGCCACCATTTCACAGAGCGTGTTGGCAGGGGCGGGCGGGCGGGCGGGCGGGCGGGCGGGCGGCGGGGGGCAGGAACACATGTATTACAATTGAAGTGGAAAGTGAACAAGCCGGTTCAGGAAAGGGTGGTGGCGCCCCCTGCCAAAGAACTGGGGAACGGTGGCTGCAGAAACACGCCTGCCTTCCGCAGTCTAGGCGAGCTGCCCGAGCATTTCAGTGGCGTGGATTTGTGCCCGTCGGGGGGACCCCAGGCCGTCTGTACAGGCTCAGGGGTGTGTGAGTGAAGAGCCAGGCCCAATGTGTGTGTGCATGTGTTCCTATGTGGGCATTCGTTGAAAACCGGCTGTGAAAAGGAATCAAAGTAAGGTTCTTGGAGGGAGTCCAGGAAGTTCAGGGAGTGCCAGGTAAACAAGAGGACCTTAAAAAGAGCAGCAGCCTGAAGGAAGTGCGGCAGAAACGGGGAGAGGCAAAGGGCGGCCCCGCGTTCGTGCGTGCCCGGCAGCGGTGCTTTGCTGGGCAAATTGGCCAAGAGGAGAAGAAAGGCCTGTAGGACCAGCTGGACCACTGGAACCGGAGACAGAAGGGATGCAGGGGACAGGCTGAGAATTCCCTCTTTTGGGAATGCAGTTGCTTTTGAAAACGTACCAGAATCCAGAAGCAGACAGAGTCCCTGGTGACTTTCCTTTTTCTCGAGAATAACCACAATTACTTCTGAGTTTTACAACTCTAAGTTTAAAAAACCCTTCTGCGCTAAAACCAGCAGCAAGAACGGCGACAGAGTGGCCAGCGATCCAAAGCACGGCCTCCTCCCATCGCCCTCATTCTCACCACAACACCAAACAAGTCAGCAGGTGCGTCCCACGCCAGCACTTGCACCTTGTGATATTCCCTGCTTGATGAGGCTCACAACCCTGTAATTACAAAAGTCAATTAAAATGATTCGGTTACACTGCCGAAAGAAGTGGCATCTCTGATTAAGTTAACAGTCCTAATGTAATGTAGTTACATAACTGTTATGGGGCAAATAATTAATTACAAGCAACTCATTCTTTTTTTATTTCCTAATTTCCAGCTTGACCCTGCTTTAAATTCCAACCGATCTGACTCTGGCCTGGCCTGTTGCCACCCACCCCTGCAACCCACCCCTTGGAACAACACTGCAGTGTTGCGGAGCAACACCCTTCCGTAGTCCCAAATGCCCAAATGCCTTGCACAAATGGCTCTGGTGCTCCACAGAGATGTAGGCACTCTCCAAGTTCTTGGCAAGCCCATTGTTTCTGATCTCAATGGGTTTCTGTGGGGAACAGCTCTTTGCACGACCTGGCCATCTGAAGACCAATCTGGGCTTCCCGATGGAATCATAGAACCATAGAGCTGGAAGAGACCCCAAGGGCCACCCAATCTGACCCCCTTCTGCCAGGCAGGAAGGCACCATCAAAGCCCTCCCTTCGACAGGGGGCCATCCAGCCTCTCTTCCAAAACCCCCAAGAAGGAGGAGACTCCACCACTCGGTTTGGCAGCAGCAGATTCTGCAGTCGAATTGCTCTTACCCTCAGGAAGTGCTTCCTAAAGTTTAGGTAGAATCTCTTCTCCTGAGTTTGAAGCCATTGCTGAATAGTGTCCTGGTCTCTGGAGCAGCAGAAAACAGGCTTGCTCCCCTCCTCCATATGACAACCCTTCAAATATTTAAACATGGCTCCCATGTCCCCTCTTAACTTTCTCTTCTGCGGGCTAAACATCCCCAGCTCCCCCAGCCGCTCCTCACAGGCCGTCATGGCTTCCAGGCCGTCTGCCATTTTGGGCCCCCTCCTCTAGGCACGCTCCAGTTTGCCAATATCCTTCCTGAACCGTGGCGCCTAGAAGTGGACACAGGATTCCAGCTGGGGTCTGATCGAAGCCGGATACACGGCCCCTCCCCTTTTGTGAGTGCTTGGGGCACAGAACCCTTGCAAAAGTGGCAAAACCACAAATAACTCTCCCCCCAGCCCCACGTGTTCCACAGCCCTTTATTTAGCAGGGGCTAGGACTGCCTCCTCTACAATGCGAGGGGGGGCAAGTGCCTCAGGCAGCAGATGCTGGAGCGGCAACGGCAGCCCTCAAAAATCCCCCAAAGCCCTCCCCACACCCAGCCCTCCCCTCTGTGGGAAGACGGGGCTACCTGTGCCCTGTGGCTTGTTTTGCATCTGGCAAACTGTCCCACCTGCCCCCAGTGTTGCATTAAGGTCCAAGGGGCAGCCCAGTCATGCCAGCGTCAGAGCTTGGGAAAAGACATTAGAACAGTGTGTTAAATCGTTGGATTCCCCTGCAGTGTGGACAAATGCCATAGATTTCCTGAGGAATGCTGCAGTTATTTGTACACGTTAACTAATTTGTTGTTTCGGACCGTCGAAATTTGTTTGGGGGCTAGATCGCCGCCATTCCTCTTAGTCTCAGTCTCACTCTCTGGGTGCCAGATACAGTGAGACAGGAAGGCCTCAGGAGAAGAAGAATGAGGGCAGGAGGACAGGGACCCCGAGGCCTTGCGCTGGCCAGTGGCTTGTCTGCTGGTCTGCTGGCTGACCCGTGGGTGTCAGAGGCAGGACGGTGGGAGGACGAGAAGTGGAGAGTCAAGAAGGAGCTGCAGGACTGCGGGAGGTGGCACGGCTAGGGCCCCTTCGCGTACGCCTTGGTTGAACTGCAGGGAGTCTTCCTGGGTGGTCACTTTTCTTCTAAATTTTATTGATTTTATTCTGGCTTCTGTTGCATGTTATCATTTGAGCAGAGCTTCATTGAACCCCCTTTGTGTTCTTTTAGTGTTATTTGATTGCTCACACAGTGCTGGGCACTTAGATAACTAACCAAAGCTCCTCACTCTCCTGCCCATTTGCACCTCTTTTGGCTGTTCTGCGTCTCATCTCTCCTCTCCTCCCCCAGTTCTGCTCTTCGCTCCATGCCCCCACACACCCCGCCTCAGACCACAGCACACTGTTCTGAAAGCTAACTATGTGAGGAACGTACCAATCAACATGAAAACTCAGATTACCTCAATTGTTAATGTTGATAACAATAATCCTTCGGCTTCTAAAGGGAGTCAGTAACAAAAGGATGTCCAGGCCTGTCCTTCCAAGCATCCTGTTCAGAAAGAGAGAGGGCACCGTCTCATCCTTGCCTCCCGCAGCAAAATGCCCTGGATTAGTTCCATGCCTGGAAGATGGCTCTCCCCAGGTCATTTTCTGTGTCCGTGTGTGGGAGAGAGATTTGCATGTACCTCTGCTTAAAACTACTGCCCTTTGGCAAAGAGTGTTCCTCCAGGTGTTGCTGGACTGCAACTCCCATCAGCCCCAGCAGCTAGCATTGCCATCGGAGAGGGGTGAAGGGCATTGCAGTGCAACAAGAGAAGGGCCACCGGTTTCCCTGAGCTGCACAGTGCAAAGGCATTCCGAAGGCTCTGTGCGGGAGAAATGCACGTCCCACGTTCAGGTTGATGGATCCACTTCAAGGTACCCGAGCAGGATACAAACAAGCAGAAGAAGTCAGACACGGGCAAAGGGGCGGCGCAGGGAGTGCAGAGAGAGGAAGGGAACCACCACAGTTCAGAGAGGGAAAAGTTTTTTCCAAAAGCAGTTTGAGTGTGGGACTGGTAAGATTCTCTCCCCACCCTGTGAATATACTGGAGTTTCTGACAGTAATACAGACGTTGTCCAAAAAATGACTTGAGCGTGCTGGATCGGAGCCCTGGTGTCGAGGAGAGATGGAGGAACCAGCTCTTTACTCCACACTCAGTTTAAAAAGAACTCTCACAATTCCTTCAGTGTGAAGAACGCTTGGTAAATTTCTCCAAAGCCCGCTCGAATGAAATTCTCCCCGGTTTGCACCTGCTGAAAGCAACAGGAACAGCCATTTCCAGAGTGGAAAGGGGTGCCCTGTGGCTGCAGCTGCTAGAGAGAAGGAGCCTCCCAGAAAAAAATAGGTGGCAACTCTAATTTATCACTGTCACGGCAGAATAAATGGCAGCAGGGGCAGTCAAAGCCAAATTTTTAAGAGTTAGGCACTCAGAGCCCTGGACCTGAGCAAGGAACCTGTAAATTTCATTTTCTCTCACACTCAGGTTTTTAAAAAGTTCTTCCCATCCAGACCATGCAGATATTTGCAAATGTGGACGAATTCTTATAAAAAATCAAGCCATGAAGAGATGCTCGCCCATCCTGAGTTCCCAGTCCCTCTTCCTGGCTGTTACCCAACAGGCCACAGTAAAATCAGTCAGTCTGTCAGTGAATGAATCAATCCTGACTCCCTCCAGCATAAGCATGTGCCCACAATTTAGACCCTTAGGATAGTTTTGGATTAAGCTCTTCCCTTTATCTATTTGGGAGCAGCTGCTTGGTGAGACTGAGATGGAAGGGGAGAGCGTATCGGAGAAAGCGCTTCTTCCAGAGATGCTCAGTTGGTGGCTTCCACCACCCGTCCTGCCCCATTATCTATCACTGACGCACGACTGATTTCTCTTTGGAAGAAACGACATTCATTCGAGGACTGGGGAACGGAGATCAGGGCCATTTCCGCACTAGACTGTTACAGTGCTATTATTCCACTTTCAACATCCTATTGAATCCTCGGGTTTGCAGTCGGGGCCTTTGAGGATTCCATAAGATGTTGAAAGTGGAATAATAGCACTGTAACAGTCTAGTGCGGAAATGGCCCAGGACAACCATTGGGAACCAGGCAAATATAGATGAGTGGAGCCACCTGGTGGTCGACTGTGAATTAGCAAAACCATCCTCCCTTCCTACTTACTCACTTTCCTTCCTTCCTTCCTTCCGAGGGAGCTACTTAACATGGCCATTGCCTGCACTGGCTGGAGGATTGTGGGAGTTGTAGTGGGAGAAACAAGGAAAGTTTTCCAACATGTCCTCAGTCAGGGGCATAGCTATGGAAGGGGGACAAAATGAGGGCACTGAACCCCCCCCAGCAAGAAATTTTTGCCCCCAAGGAGTGCTCCTCCACTCCCCCGTTTCCCAGCACTGCGTTCCCTTACAAGGTCTGTTGAGCGCAGAGAAAGAGTTGAGGCCGCCAAGAGCTGAGGCAGCAGCAGAGCGAACGTGCCGAATGTGTTTAGTGGATGATTTTCGAGGTCTCCTTCCCTGCAATGCTGGAAAGGTGTGAACTGCAGGAAAATTTGGGGGTTGGGAGAGAATTCTGATTGGGAGGGGGCGTGCCCTCCTTTTGCCTCCCCGGTAGCTGCACCCCTGCTCTTCCCTGAGCAGGTGCCTCCTGCTTCAGTTTGTGATCCCTTGGGCTATTTGGGCCACCATCTGTCTGTGTGAACCGGCCCGTTCCTCCTGCACGCTCTGGAGAGTCCAAAACAGCAACAGAGACGGGAGGGCAGGGGAGGCCTGGTAGCCCCGGGTCCAAGCGGCGGGTGCCGCAACGTCGCTCTTCTCCTTTCGCCCACAATTGCTGCTGATACAGATCTTGGTTATTATTTCTATACCCCGTGGCAGACCCCGAAGACGATGCAGGAGGAGGAGGAGGAGGAGAGCAACCAAGTGCTGGAGGGCCCTCGGGAGCTCGGGTAGGTCCTCCTGAGCGTGGGCACGCACAGCGTCTCCCCCTGGAACCGCAGAAGCAACGGCCAAAGAAATCTGGACCAAGACCAACCCAGGAATGGCAGCACATCTTGCGTTTCGAGAACGTAACGCATCTGGGAGATCGGTTGGCCGGGGAGGAGAAGGGACATTCAGAAGAGAAGGTTAAGAGGGGACGTGATAGCCATGTTTAAATATTTGAAGGGATGCCATGTAGAGGAAGGAGAGGGCTTGTTTTCTGCTGCTCCGGAGACCAGAACAAGGAGCAATGGATTCAAGCTGCAGGAAAGGAGATTCCACCGGAACCTCAGGAAGAACTTCCTGACCGTCAGGGCTGCCCGGCCGTGGAATAGGCTGCCTCGGAGTGTGGTGGAGTCTCCTTCTTCGGAGGTTTTTAAGCAGAGGCTGGATGGCCATCTGTCGGGAGTGCTTTGAGGGTGTTCCTACATGGCAGGGGGTTGGACCGGATGGCCCCTGGGGTCTCTTCCAACTCTACATTTCTATGATTCTATGATTCTATGACATGCCAGCCTTGCCCCAGCCCACCTTCACACTGGCTGCTCTCCCCACGTCAAGAGTGACAGTCAGAACAAAAGAAGCTCTGCTTTGCATGGAGCTATGGTGGGACCCCCCTCTGCCAAAAAAAAAAAAAAAAAAATCAGCATTCTCCAGGCCGGGGGAGAGCCTCCAGACACAGAGCGTAAGATTGTCCTTTTCCCCACAGGATGGAGAGCAATGCTAGTGGGGAAGGGGCGGTTGGGGGGTGAGCCATTTACATGACATGAGCCTGAACGGGGTTCGCACAAGCGAGGCTCGCAAGGACTGGCTCGGCCCATTCACACAGGTGGGGGGGCAAACCCAACCCATTCATGTCTCCCTGTACCACAAATAAGGGGTGGGAGTTGCCTGGCCTCACAGTTGCTGTACTGCACCTCCCACCAGCCCCAAAAGCTAGCATTGTCAATGGCAAGGAATGATGGGGTTTGCACTCCAGCAATGTTGGGCACGGGACGCCCCATCCCCAGCTCTGTCCCAGCAGCGAACGTTGTCTTCCTACCGACGGTGGAGCAGTGGGCCTGCCTAGGTTTCAGTCTGAACTGTAAAGAAGCTGTCCAAGGTGCCGGGCCTTTTGGGCAGATGAGGATTAGCACCACGGGTGGCGCCCGCAGCACATTCACCAGCGCACTGGCACGGAGGCCACCTGGCACCGGCGAGTAAACATAATGTTGTTCCTGCCAAGAAAATCAGAATCTTGCTTCTTTGTAGAGGAAATGGTCCTGGGCTTATTCTGCCAGCTATGGTTTTTTCTTCTCCAAGACTTCACAAGTCTGCAAGACCCTGGCTGACTCTAGAAGAAGCTTTTGCTGCCCCATCAGCCACAGGTAAAAAGTCTTTTTTTGGCCCCAAATGTTCTCTATGGCGTTTTTGCCACCTTTGGGTCCTCCTTTAGGCCCAGGAGGAGCCTATTTTGAAACAGAAAGTAAACACTATGTGGCTTCCACCCACTTCCTGTTGTTAAAAATGTCTCTCCTGGGCTTAAAAGGACCGACAGGTGCCTACGCAGTCATGGCAAAAACACCCCTCCCATACCCTAGAGGGCATCGGAGGGCAAACAGCTTCCATTTTGCAGGGCTCCAGCCTTCCAAGGTCTTCCGGTGGGACGGGAGGCAATGCTGTCCCCAGCTTTTCATATTTACCCACCCCTGCCCTAGACCAAGGGGTGGGAGGACCCCCGGCCCTCCAGCTGCTGAACTGGGACTCGGTCTTTCTTATCCACAGCCAGGCTGGCTGGGAGGGCGACAGACACAGGGGCCCGCCGACACCTGTCCCACGTGGGACGACCCTCCCTGGCGGGAATGTATTTGGCCCAAGACCTGCAGGAGCACGCACTCAGACCAACCCCTCTTTGTACTGGGCTTGGTTCCGCTCTCTCCCTCCCTCCCTGCTAAACTTGATTTCACCCTAAAATCACACAGCCTCGTGGTGATTACTGGATTGCAACTCACAGCATTCCCTACCGCTGGCCAGGCTAGCTGGAAGTTGCCATAGTCCTGCAACGTCTGGAGGGCTGCACGGTTTTCCTTCTGCGGCCTAACCCAAAGGGAAAGCAACAAGCTACCGACTGCCAGCAGGCCTCTTCCTTCCGCCCCGGGCCGAGCCTCCCTGCCAAGCCAGTCCCAACGGCGGTTCCTGGCAGCCGGCCAGCCAAGCCCGTCCGGTCCAGTAACCTGCGTGTGGCAGGGCTGCTCCCAGTGACCCGCTGCCAAAACCTCCTCTGCATTTGCTACCACGACCGTGCTCTGCCGCCTTTTCCAAGAGGGGGGATTAAGGGATGCCCCGCCCTCCCGTCCAACTGCAAGGGACAGGCGGCTTGAGCAGTCTGTAGCCCAAGGGAACTGGTTGCACAAACTCTGCAAGAGAACGGGGACGGGGAGGCATGATGCTGCAACGGCCGCAGCAGCGGTAGCAGCACAGGGGCCCACCCGCTCCCACCGGGACCCCAAGCCAGGATCCTGCCCCTGGATGCCAGCTGCATCTGCTCTGACAAAAAATTAACCATTAACCCAGGCAGCTGCAAACTCTCTTCTTTATTGACAGTCATTTGCAAATACAACACATTAAGAATTTTGTCCAAAAGTCTCTCATTTTTCTGTAAAAAAAATACAACTTTTTAAATTACACGTTTCTGGCCGCTGGCCTTCCACGCTGCAGTTGTCTCTTCTACCCACAGGTGCTGCATGTATGGATTCTTCACCTTTTTTTAAACCTTATTATTTATACTATATACAAATAGCCACAGAGCTGAAAAGTGTCCTTAGAAAAGTGACTTGTGTCCATCTTTACAGTCCGTGGGGCTTGCTTGGTTGTATTTCTAACTTAAAGGGAAGAAGTCCACCCCAAAATCCAATTTGGGGGAAATAAAGATTTTTCTCCTTTTTAAGAAAAAGAACGGTTAACACAGAGCGCTCTGCTGCCAGCCTGTAACTCTGCAAAATGAGCCTGCTGCCCACCTCCACAGGAGAGGCGGCAAAAAGACACCACCACAAATACTGAGCATGACAGACACACCGACTGTGCTGAGGGAGTCTCGAGGCCCCTTTATGCTTCATCAGGACAAGACAGCCTCCCCCAAAGATGCCCCTTTTGGCCCAGGATGGCAGGGACCCGCCCTGCGCTGGCACCTCTGCTCAGGCCCAGCTACGCTCGCGAGTCCTTCAGCCTCTACAAGAGGAACGGTAACATAATGGTGACTCCCTGGAGTCCCGCCGTGTCCAAGATCCAGCCCTGTCCCACAATGGGATGAAGATGCCTGTTCTAGAAGTCCTCCCCCGAAGTCTATATCCAACGTAGATAAGCCACGTGGTAATGGGGGGGGGGTGACGTGCTCTGAAAGAAAAAGAAGAGGGCGTTCAGTAGGGCTCTTCCCACACAGAAACCTGTCAGCATTTGGGTTATCAGACCAGGGCCTTTCTACTTCAGACACTCCTTGGGCCCCTAGCCATGCTTTTCTCTAGTCTAGTCATATCCTTACTTCTGTTGTTTTTATATATTATTCTTTGCTGTATTTGTTTTGGCTTGTATTATACATTTTAAAGAAAATTGCTTCATAAAATAATCATGGCCTGCCTTGAAATGGAAACAGGGAAGAACTCCCCAATCCCTCGATGAAGGGAGAACTCGTGCTCTGCAGGTCCCAAGGAAGAGGACAAACCACCCCGCTGAAAGACGAGCAGCGTCAGCAACTCGTGCACTACAGTGAGGCAGCCCCAGGAAACCTCACTGCCACGCGGGACACAGACTGGCGATCAGGGATCCGTCGCAGGCTGTTCGGGAGGGAACCTACCCAAGTTTCCTACAGGCTAGCGTTACCAGGCCTGTGGAACGACGCTTTCCAACAAGAGGCGCCGGCCCTCCTCGTAGTCATCCTCGTCCACATTGACTAGCAGCCGGATAGCCTCTTGGCCGACGGCCTCCTTGAGAGATTCCGTGATGAAGACGCCCTTCAGGGCCTCCAGCAGCGAGCCGTTCATGTAGTCACTCCAGAAGGCATCCAGGTAGGACAGCTCTGAGAACTTGATGTCACAGATGATAGAGCCCAGGTCACGGGACTTGAGGATGGTGTTGGACTGCCCAAAGACATCGAACTGGCGCTCCAGGCGGTTCTGCTTGTTCGACATCACATTCTGACGCAAGACAGACTCATGCTCACAGTATTCGGCACGAACACGGAGCCGGATGTCTGAGCAAGACATACGAAACAGAGAGAAAAAGAGGGAAAGGGAAGGAAGAAAGGGAGAGAAGCGTTAGAGCTGGGGGTCCCGAACAGGACGCATAGACAAACACAGACTCATGCAGCAGCAGCAGCATCCCAGGGGTGGGCTGTCCAACAACCCTGAACATGTGCTGAACTTAAAATCATCCAAGCTGAAGGTCCAGGCCACTCAGGTTGCCCAAAAAAGCTCAGGTCCTTGAGATGGTCAGTCCCAGCAACGGGTGTTCACACTCTTGTTACCAAACTGGAATCTTTGGTGTGGCACCAAGTTAGAGTTGAACTTCGCTAATGCCCATCCTGCACCATGGCTCCTTCATGTAACACTTCCACCAAGGGGAGGCGGTGGCAACACCCCTCCTCAAGTGCCAGCCCCAAGCCAACCCAGCAGCCTTGCCTTCAACCCCATCCAAACTCCAAGTTTGTTAGTCCTGACAGCTGATGCCAGGGGAGTGATCCTTCACAAGCCCTAAAGCCAGTTTCAGCCCAAAATTTTGGAACTAACCTCTACTATCAACATAGGCCTTTTATCAGCCTAGACTGCTGCTTTTCAAGAGTCTTAACAGAAATCCCATCTGGACTTGGAAGAGCTAAACGGGAAACCCAGAACTAATGCTGCCCACTGAGAGGCAGCTAAACTCTTCAGTGCAAAAGCTCAGGTTTCAAGGACACTACGTTCTAGCCGCAGAACGCACAATCTGTGGCAAAAGAGGCTCACTACCATGTTGTAAATGCTCCTGAAATTAGTGAAGTTCAGCTGTAACTATAAGAGTGGAAGCAGCAGGACAGTTTTGTTTTGTTTAGTTGCCCAAAGTATTGTCAGCATTGTAGATGAAACTTTGAAAGGTTCAAAAGGGAGGGAGAAATGGAACAAATACAAAGCAGAATATATTTAAAAATATGAGGCAGGTGGTGTATTACATACGCTCAACAAGGCCGTCAGCTTTAATTTCTCTGTGTCTTGTGGTCATCACCTGTAGAAGCATTAACTCAAAGTGCAGTCACAGCCCTTTACCAGCAACTTTTAATGGCCTTGAGCCCATCCCCACCCCTGCCAGCCAAGTCCAAGGCGGCGGCATCCCAGTTGCTAACTGCTAGTCCTCAACCAGCAGGATGCTTGGAAACCTTCTTTCCAGATGGGCCACAGCAAGGCTGTGCTGCAAACTGCATTTGGACAGCTGTCATTCGTGTTTTCTATTCCATGGCAGACTAGCCAGACAACAAAACCATTTCTGTCCATGCAAGCAAGGAAGAGAAGCGTTCCTCCTCGGAGCGGTGCCACCTCTGCACGAGATAAAAAGCTCCAAGCGCTGGGAGCCTTCAATTCAGGGTGGAGACACCCCTTGTGACTCTGTGTCATCAGCGCCTGCTCCCCCGATGGGGCCGCATGGTCAAGGAATTCAGCTGCTGGGCCCACTGGAAACCGTTTTCACATCCTCACCACAGCCTCCCACTCGGCTGGCTGGCTACATGCGACAGAGCTGAGAGGTTTCATCTTTATTAGCGCTGAATGCAGCTCAGATACAGACTGTTGGTACCCACAGTTTAGCACATGATTTCAACAGAACAGCTCACCCACTTTCCAAGATCAAAAATGCGCTGGAGCACTTAGTGAAATCACAGCTGTCAGAGTTGGCATTAACACACTGGCACCCCTTCTGCCACCAATATTGCTCTTAAGTGACAAGAAACATTTCTTCCCCAAGACAAAGTAGGAGCCCCTCGGTAAGGCTGCAGCAAGCGAGCCCAGATTTTGTGTAAAGACATGCTGGATGGGTGCACATCAACCACAAGGTTGTGGGAGAGGGCGCCTGCACAACTGGTATGCATGAAACAGGAACTGGTTCCACGACCATACCCAGCCAGCAGTAATGCCAGCCCTGAACAGCCATGTCAGATCATACATGTACCCACACTGGCAAGAATAGTAGCTGTGGCAGCAGCACAAAGACCACTGCCCGCCCACCCGCCCCTGCACTTCCAGGCCCCAGTTCCAGTGAAATAATCCCACAGTGGTTACTCTGTTGGCAAATACACGCTGCCTGAGAACAGGTCAGTGAGCCCCTGAAGCCGAGGCTCTTACCAAAATGGATTTTCCCAAGTTCTGCATCAGAGTTGCAAGACTGAAAAAGCCTCCAAGTGCATTACCACTCAAGTAGGATGTTTTCAGAGAATGAGGCCTGCCACCTCATCATCCATGCAATCCCCGTAACACAGATTGAGCATTATTACAAGGCAAGATGAGACGGTCCAGCAGGAATTAATAGATCATAACATACCGGTTCCACAAAAGGAAACCGCATACGGTACTGGTCAGCTGCTGCGCCTCACAGCACATTTCTGCCCTCCCCACACACACTTGACACACAGATTAACTTTCAGAGGCTGGCAAAACCCATTACAGACAATTTGGCTGCAGAAAAATGCCCCCTTCTGCAGAAGGCAAACAGTCCCAGAGTCCAAGGCCGTGTCCCTCACAGCTTGCTTAACAAGAGCACTGCAGGGTCCAGATGAAGGGTCGCTTCTAATATAGGAGAAGCATTGAAGAAGCAGCTGAAATAATAATGAGGGCCACACTTTTAAGGTTTTGCTCTTAGTTTCTCTGGGTATTTTTACCAGTGTCTGGTACTTGGCCCGCTTGCCTGGGCCAATACTTATGCTTTTCCAGGGATGGATTTCAACTGTGGACCGAGAGAAAGATGGTTCAAGACTTTTAGCACATGGTAACATCAAGAAATCATTCTGCGTTTCAATATGGCAAAAAGACACAAAATGGTGCAAAGAACAAAGGCTGTCTTCTGGGTTTCAGCTGCTGCGGACTGCTGCAGATACCAGACGAAGCATGCGAATGGAGACTGCGAGGACACAGAACGTCCGTTCTCACGTATTCCTGAAGAGCACCAAGTGGGCACACAGACCAACACGAGGTCACATTCAACCTCACAATGAATTCACCAGAAGCGGAATACCAAAATAACACTAAGTGTGTTTAGTTCTCCGGGCTATTAGCAGTTTAGATAGGCGTACGCCAATCTTAGGTTTCAAGCAGCCAGGAGAAAACTGCCCCAGAAAACCAATAGTAGCATTTGAAGGGCAGGCAAAGTGCCTCTTTCTGCCCAAGCAAAATGGATTACAAGCAGCCCAAGAAATTCCACAGCAACACATCGTGGCCTGATATCTGCAGCAGTAGCTCTACCCTGCACAATAAAGGTGATCCCCTGGCATGGGAGCAACTGGCTCCCGGCGGCACTGGTTGAGCAAAGCCCTCCATGGGCTGAACTCAAGACAGCAACAGCGTAACAGCCCCATCAGGGGGCATAACCCTGCTAAATTCAGCCCCCCAGCCTGTTTCCATCAGACCTTGCTCGAGATTTGCGACACAAGCCCCCTGCGGTGCCAGTCTGGAGTGGCTCTACTACACCCTGGCCATCAACCCGAGAGCTGCCAAGGCAGCCCTACCCCCCAGTGAACATCTGGATAGCTGACGTGCCCTTGTGAGTCAGCTGGCATGCGGGGTGGTGGTGGTGGTTCCTCCAGAAGGAACTAACTCAGCACATATTTAAACAGTTTTGCTTTCACAAAGAACTGGTGGAAACTTGGGTGCATGGATTCATTTACCTTTGCGAGACCATTCTGTGAGAGGAGTGCACAAGAGAGACAGAGTCTCTTTATCATCAACTTTTGCTTAGCAACCTGGAATTTAAATGGTGGATTGAGAAAGAATTGGCAGAAAGCATGCAGCAACAAAAAAAACCATTTGGGGGCTTGTATGTATTTCTTTTCAATTTTTTCCCCTGTAGCGACTAACTCTACCTTTTGCAGGGCGACATAGCCTCAAGAGGCTGCACACCAGGGAGGGAGATGGAAGCCAGCCCCCTCCCCACCTGACAGTCAGGAGTGCAGCGCAGATGGGCTGCAAGAAGTAGAGCTCACTTCAGAAAAGCAGCTGCCTAGGTCACATGAGCCTCCAGTTCTGCCCCAGGAAAGCAAGGTAACAGGACAATGTATACAGGCAACAATCTAGTGTTGAACGGAGCTTACAGTTTGATCCTTGCACCTACCCGGCAGAAGCCTTAGCTGCACCTTGAAGTTGCAGTTTTGACACTCATTGTATTATTTTTGAACCTTCTTCGTTAGAACCCCTTTGCCTGTAAATTGGTCAGACGGTAAGACAAGTGTTTTTGTGCATTCGCTTTTGTTTCATTTGCATTGCACTGAGACAAAGAAAACAGCACATCTGAGTAACACGGGGATCCCATGCTGGCCATGGACACCCACCCTCCTTCCTGCGGACCACGTCAGGAGCTGTCCACATGAAACAAGAAGCACTGCTACATAAGAAAACTGTAAAAACTATGTGTGGACCATCACACACGACAGTCTACATGCAGAATTCACAGCTTCTCTGCGTGGAACTTTTAACCATACAGGAAATACATAGCTGAAAAAGCCTCAGATAATGGGATCAAGATGGTAGATGCTGGTCTTAGAGGCAGACAACTGAATATTAAGCCAAAAATCTGAATGTAATTCAGTTAGAGGACTCTGAACTTGCAAAGACTCCGAGTTTTAAACAAAGTCTGGATCCACAAATTGGCACAATGGACCAAGTCATGAGAATGACCTTTTAAGAGAGACAAGCTAAAACCATGCAGTGCCAACAGTGATAGTGAATGCCCAAACTCTACACCAAGGCCTTTGATGTAAGAATGGCCTTGCTCGAGATACTGCAGCCATGTGGCCTCAACAGAACGTACAATTCTGGCCCCAACTTAAGGATACAGATCAACTATCCATAAGATTCCTCACCGCTTTAGCTCTATCCGATACAAAACTTGCGGCACGCGTGAGCTCCCGGCAGTTACTAGGAACTGTTACTTTCCAAAATACCTTAACATGTGAAACAATAAGTTTCACCACCATCAGTGGGGCTTAACTTGGCTCTTCAGGAATTATTTTTTATTCCACCAAACCTTCGGACCTCGCCACGTTCCCACTCTATCAGACCTTCCTTCAGAATTCTTGTTCTCGTTGGCATTATATTTATTTCAGCAAAAGCTCGAATTATTTTTAAGCTGAAATCGGCAAACCAGAAAAACGGCAGACGATATGAACAGAACTAGCTCAGATTATCTGCCTTGAATCTTCCACGTTACAGAACACATAAAAGCAACGAAAGTAGTCTGCCTCCAAGACCAGCATTTAACAGATCAAAATTAAAAGTCTCTACATTTTTCCCAACAACTGATGCTAAAAGTTTAGGACTATCAGGGTACCCCTTTCCTTGCTCAAAGAGTTTCTGATTTTATCAAAAATGCCCTGGGAAATGCTTTGTGACATAATTATGTATCGTGAATAAGTTATAAAATTTACCCGTTAGGAATAAATGACACTTGGCCATTAGGAAAATTACTAGCAAAAATAGGAACCAACCACACCACATTGGGAACTGAAGACAGCATACTGAGGAATGGGCTAATGTGCTCCACCCCTCACCCCAAGGAGGGGACTAAAATCCCTGTTATTCCCATGGACTAAAGCACTGTGGATTCAAGCTGCATCTAACAATGCATGCCAAACATCAAATTCACTCACACACCACAGAACACTTTTCATTAGCAGCTATGTGTATTTAAGCTTCTCCTCCCCTTAACATCCCCTACAGCCCCCTCTGGCTCCAGCCAGAGAAGAAGAACGTCTGATCGTTCCTTAACAGAAACCGAAACTGCTCATGAATATTTGAGAGGGGTTTTGTGGCCACAAAAACAGACTCAAGGGAGCCCTAAGGACACGGCATAAGCCAGGCAGACACCTACCACAAGTCACTTTGGTTGGAGTTTGGACTTCCTGCTTTGGAGCAGAGGCTGCTTTGGCTCCCCGGCGCCTGCGGGGAGGAGCAGACTTTGCCCGGCCTCTGCTAACTCGCTTTCTTTTGCTGGAATTGGAGCCTAAAAGAGACATAATGAACGACACAAGAAGTTTTAACTGGTGTACCAGGATCCCAGTTAAAGCAGCTCAGATTCCACTAGGTTCCTGCCCCTAATCCCACCGTGCTACACACAGAGCACGATCTCTTTGCAAAATCTGCCACCTTTCACGGAAGCAAAAAAAAGCTGCACAGTAATACGTTCCTGACTACAGCACAAGTCTTGTACTTACCGGAAACAAGAAAGAAAAAGAAATCCAGAACAGAAACAACACTATGTTGTTCCTTTCCCAGGCTGCCCAATACCCACCTGTCTCCCACTGATCATTCCGAGGCTCTGCAGAGGCCGAATTGAGACAGCTGTCCACCTGCTGGTCTGACGACAGGACAGACGGTCCATAAGTGTATCTCTCAGGAGAAACTAAGAAGGAAAACAATTACAGAAGTCAAGCAAAGCTCATGCTACTTCCAAGGGAGAAAAACAGGAATATAAGACCACAGATCCTACCCGTCAAGCTAACTCAGATAGCTACTTCTGCAGATGTACAAGCAACACCCAAAACCATTAAATATGCAACCCTACTCCAAGCGTCCCTCCGTCCCACTGATATAAAAACCGATGCTCCCAGTACCAACATTCCTTTAAAACAAGCTAGACTGTAAATTACAATTAAACATTCACCAAGGAAAGAACTACTTTACTGCAGTAAGTTCTACTGGCAAGTTAAAGGCTTAATACTTTCTCGCCTCCCTTTACGGTTCAGTACCTGTCCGCTGCCTTTTCAGGGTGACGTAAGGCAAGAGATCGTGTCTCGTTAGCACACGCAGCAGCTGCAGCAGCTGCACAAAGTTGGTTTCGTCACACTTGCCCCTCCTCTCCAGTTCCAGGAGCAGCTGGACGCCATTCTTGGGCCGCTGCCTGGTTGCAGCCACCTCGAGGCTACCCTCCCCCTTGGCCACACCACACTGGGACCGGTTCTTTTTCTTCCAGCCTTCTAGCACAGGCGACCTGGCCTCTGGGCCCCCTTCCTCTGCGGCCGCCACGGCCCAAAGGGCTGGATCCAGGGGGTGGGTCCACGGCTGCGTCTCATCCAGAAGGAAGGAGAGCACCTCCGTGTCGTTCTCCGTGAGCTGGGCTCCAACCACTTCGAACATTCGGTGCAGGGAAATCATCCCGTAGTACTCGAGGCATTCCTCCTCCTCCCAGATGTGGGCAAAAAGGGGCCTGTGCATGTCAGCCATGTACGGAGCTGCGAATCCCCGAGGGCTGCAGGGGCAGGACGGACTGGCACCGCTTAGGACGCGAGGGCACTGCGGCAAAGGGAAGCAGAGGAGCCGGCCGGCCGCCCGCTTCGGGAAGGAGCTTTCGAAACGAACAGACTTAGGGAACGTCGCCGCCGCACGAGCGCCTGCAACAGAAGAAGGGGCGCCCTTAAGAGCCTCGCCCCCTACCCGGGCCAACCCCGCTTCCTCTGGCCGCCCTCAAGCCCGCCTTTCCAACGGGAGGAACCCGGAAAGGCGCTGCGGCAGACAAGCGGGAGGAAAAACGCCCAGGCCCGCCCTCTCGCAGCGAAACCCCCTCCCGCACACCGGAACAGGGAAACTGCTGTTTCATGGCCCCCCTGCCGCCGCCGCCGCCTCTTCCGAAGGAGGCGAGCGCCCACCGGCCGCCAGGGGGCGCCCCCCGCAAACGCAGCCAAGGAGCGTCAGGGGCGCCGCGGGAGGCCCCCGCCCCTCTCATCACGAGGCCGAGCCCGAGCCCGCAGCGCCCGAGCCGAGGCCGCGAGGGCCGCCCCGCGCCTGCCGGCCCCCGCCCGCCCGCTCGCTCGCTCGCTCCTCAGGCGGAGCCTCCCCGGGGGCGCCCCGACCGTCCCGAAGGACCTCGCCCCCTCGACGCAGGGGGGTCTGTTCCCCCTCCCCCTCCCCCAACTGACCCCCCGTTTTCTCTCCGCCTCTCCTCCATCCCCCACCCGGCCCCTCTCAGCCGCCAGCCCCCTCCCCTTAACTTCCTCTCCTCGGAAGAAGAACTAGAACTAGAAGCCCCGGACAGGAGCGGCCGCCTCTCCAGCTGCCGTCTCTTCTCCCACCTCCCACTACTTCAGCCGCCGTGAGCGTTACCGCTGCCTGGCGCCGAGCAAAGGCTTTTTCCTCACCGAGCCTCCACCGGTTGCCTCCTCACCGCACCGTCGTTCTGGTCTTTCTGGTACCTTCGACGTATCTGCGCCTGCGCAAGACTCGCCTCGCCTCGCGCCCCCTCCCTCTACGCATGCGCGCGGCACCTGTTTGTGTGTCTTTTCCTCCTCTTCGCCTCAGAGCAGCGTCGCAAGCTGCCTCGCCGCGCATGCGCCCGCCGGCAGCCCTCCCCCGACGGCTTGCTCACGCGTACGGTTCGGAGGCGTCCTCGTGACCCACGTGAGGGGGTGGGGCTCCGCCAAGCCCGGCCCCCTCTTAAGGTGACAACGGCAACAGTATCGGGAGACGGTCACGGCCTGTCCGCTTGTCGCGGCGCGATTTGCGTGAAGCCAACTCGAGTTAATTTACGTCAGCTTTAGGCTACAAGCGTAGGACAGCCTCCTCCTCCTGCTCCGCCCTCTGCAGACGCGAAGCCCGGGAATGTTTACGTAAACGGCGCGGGCGCTGTCAGGGAGACGGCGCTGGTTAAGTAACGAGGGGGAGGCGAGCGCGTCGATGCGGGGGCGGGGCTTACGTAACAGGCGGGGGAAGCAGCGCAGGTCCTTTGCCTCGTGACCGGGCGGGACCAAAGACGGGCGGAGCGCCCCGCCCTTTCGGGACCCGCCCCTTCGAGGCCCCGCCCGTTTCCTTTCTTCCCCTCGCGCCCCCCTTCTCCCCGCCTCCGGAGCGACGGGGAGGACGGGGCTGGGCGACGCCGAAGACGCCATGACGTCACCGGGCCTGTGGCGAGCCGAACCGCCCCCCTAGTATCGAGGGCGCTGATAGGCCAGGCCGAGCCGCCGCCGCCGCCGCCAGGGAGGGCAGCGAGGGCGCGGTGGGCCTGGGGCCGGGCCAGCCCTGGCCGCGCGTGCGAGAGGGGCGCAGGGGGGAGGAGGAGGGAAGGCGCCCCGCCGCCGCCGCCGCCGCCGCCGCCGCCGGAGGAGAGGAAGGCCAGCCCAGGGGCCGGTGAGTGTGGCAGCCCCTCCCGCTGCGGGCCCCGCGCCCCCCGTTTACGGAAAGGCTTCGCCGCCTGAGAGGCACCGGGGGAGGGGGAGCACAGGGACGCCGCCGTCAAAAGGAAGGGCCCACGCCGGAGCTGTCCACGCCGCGGAGGCGCCTCGGCCGCCCCGGGTCAGTCCTGCGGGAGCCTGGGGCGCGCCGCCTGGGGAGGCGGGCGGGCCGCTCCGGACAGCAAGTCCCGGCATCCGCCGGGGCGGGGCCGCCGAAGGGCCGCCGGGGCTCCGGCGGGTCGCCTGGCCTTCCCCTCCTTCCTTCTCGACCGCCGGCGGGAGCGGCAGCGCGACCCCCTCCGCGGCTCCCGGCGCCCGCCGCCGGCGCCCGCGTCCGCTGGGGACGCCGGCGCTTGCGGGCCGGCGACGGCCGGAGGAGCGCCCGGCCCGCGCGCAGCCGCCGCGCGCGCTCGTGTGTCCGCGCGGGCGCGGCCGGCCCTGCTTCCGCCCCCGAGGGGCGTCCCCCGCCCCGCCTTTGCGGGCCCCCCGCGGCCGCCGCTCACCCCGGCTTCTCTCCCTCTCCCCTCGCAGGCGTCATGGCGGAGGAGCCGGCCCAGTCGCTGTTCCTGCAGCACCGGTACATGTGCTCCGAGTGCGGGCTGCTCTACGACACTCTGGAGGGCGTGCTGATCCACCACCGGAGCCACCTGGAGGAGCCGTGCGAGCCCGCGGCGGCCCCGGCCCCGGCCCCGGCCGCCGCCTCCTCCGCTCTGGTCCGCGCGGGGCCCCCGCGGGACGGCCGCTTCCGGTGCCTGGACTGCGGGCGCGTCCTTGGCTCACCGGATGAACTCCTGGCCCACCAGGAAGCGCACCCCAGGGAGGTGCCGCCCCGGCCCCGGCCGCCCCCGGCTGCCACCGGGCAGATCCGCTACCAGTGCGACCAGTGTAACGAGCTCTTTCCGTCTACTGCTCTCTGGCTGGCCCACCGCCGGACGCACCGGGAGAAGGAGGCTTCGGCCGACTCCCGCCCGTCCCCGCCGCCGCCGCCCGGGGCCGCTCCCTCGCCCCCTTCCCGGTCGTCTCCTCCACGGCCCTTCCGGTCGGCTCCCCGGCTGCCCTCCCCGCAACCTGTTCCGTCCGCGCACCCGTACGAATGCTCGGAGTGTGCCTTCCTCTTCCTGACCCCCGAGGAGCTGCTGGAGCACCAGGGGGAGCACTTCACGGAGAGCGAGAAGGAGAGCGGAGAGCCCCCCGAGGGTGGGACGGGAACCGCCCGAGGAACTCCCAGCCCCTGCGCGTCCCCGTCGCCGTGCCCCGAAGAATCCGCGCTCCCCTCTGCCAGGGCGGCCTGCTGTGGCAAGTGCAACCGGGCATTCGCAACGGCAGAGGCCCTGCGGCGGCACCGTCAGGAGCACGCGGAGAGTCACCGGGAGGAGTTTCTCTGTGGCGAGTGCCAGCGTGGCTTCTCGACAGCCAAGCGGCTGCTGGCTCACCAGCGAGTGCACGTCGACGGCACGTACGAGTGTCCGAACTGCAACAAGATCTTTAAGAAAGCGGCGTCCCTGGAGCAGCACATGAGGGTCCACAAGGGGGAGGCGTTGTACCTCTGCGTGGACTGCGGGCTGGGCTTCTCCACTGAGATGACGCTGGTCGTGCACCGCAAGAGCCACACTGCCAACCCCCTCCACCGCTGCCACTGCGGCAAGACCTTCAGCAACATGACCAAGTTCCTGTACCATCGGCGCACACACACGGGCAAGAGCGGTGTGCCCCCTGCTCGCGGGGCCACGGACCACGGGCTCTGCGGCAGCAGGCAGTCTCCAGAGCTGGCCGCAGATAATGGGGAGCTGGTTGCAAACGGCTCTGAGCTCTCTGCTGGTTCCCGGTCCTCCTTGTCTTCCCCCTCCTCCTCTTCTTCCTCCCCGGTGATGCAGGGGGCATTGGGAGAGGTGCCAGGCACGGGATTCCTGTGCCCGCAGTGTGGCAAGAGCTTCTCCACGTACATCCGGATGGTGCGGCACAAGCGAGTGGTGCACGTGCTAGAGCGCAAGCACAAGTGCCCGACGTGTGGCAAGAAGTTCAAGAAGCTGGTGCATGTGCGGAACCACCTGCGGACCCACACAGGGGAGCGCCCCTTCCAGTGCTCCGAGTGTGGCAAGACCTTTGTTTCCCAGGCTAACCTGGCGCGGCACCATGTCACCCACACTGGGGAGCGTCCCTACCAGTGCCAGGTGTGTGGCAAGCGCTTCACCCAGTCTTCCAACCTCCGTCAGCACCGCCTTCTCCACCTGGCCCCCGGCAGCCAGGGCCCCCACGCGTGCCCAGACTGTGGGGCTGCCTTTGCCCGTCCCCACCAGCTGGCCCTCCACCGGACGGTCCACACAGGCCGCCTGCCCTTCCCGTGCCCAGAGTGTGAGAAGTCCTTCTCCCGGCGGCGCCTCCTAGAGCTGCACCAGCTCAGCCATGCTGGGCATGAACCCCGGCACTGCCCAGACTGCGGTACCCTCTTTGTGACAGTTGCCAAGTTGCAGGAACACCGCTGTGCCCATTACCAAGAGCCAGCCGCCCCTCAGTCGTACCCATGCCTTTCGTGCGGCAAGTATCTGGGGTCACCTGCCAAGCTGGCTCTTCACCAGCTGGCACATTCAGGCCAGCGCCCGTACCCTTGCCCGCTTTGCGGGAAGGCCTTCACCACCCCCAGTGGGCTGAGCCGGCACCAGCAGCGTCACGCCGGGCTGCGACCTCACAAGTGCCCCATCTGCTGTAAGAGCTTTGTTGCGGCTTCAGGATTGCAGCTGCATCAACGCATTCACACAGGGGAGCGCCCCTTCCCCTGCCCAGACTGCGGCAAGGCCTTCCGACAGGCCACCCACCTGCGCGAGCACCGGCGGCTGCACACGGGGGAGCGCCCCTATCGCTGCCCCGACTGTGGCAAGGCCTTTGTGCAGTCGATGCACCTGGCCGAGCACCGGCGCGTCCACACGGGCGAGCGGCCCCACTCCTGCCCCCACTGTCCCCGGACCTTCAAGACCCTTTCCCATCTGCGCAGCCACCGCAAGACCCACACGGAACGGGCTCCCAGCTGCCGGCGGGGGGAGGAGGAGCAGCAGGAGGGTCTGCCACCAGCTTCTGCTGAAGCAGCTCTGGGGGCGCCCGTTCAGACCATCATGTGCACTGAGTTTGGAGAGACCATTGCCATCATTGAGAGTGCTGAGCCTCTCCCGTTGGTGGAGACAATAGAGATCTACCAGGCCACACTGGAAGGAGGCCTCCAGGTCAACGCCTTTGTTTAGGAGCAGAGCAGCCTTTGGCAAGGGGCTCCGGGCGCACCCACAAGCTCTCCTTCTCCCATGTGCTGGCCCAGCCAGCAGCTGGGCCTGGGTGCCAGTCATGCAAGGCCAGAGGTGGCCAGCTGTGCTCGGCCTTGGAGTCAGGCTCTGGTCTGTGCACCTCTTCCTCGGGATGAGGCCTTTTTGCCGTGTGTACACCAGGCGTGTGTGTGTGTGTGTGTGTGTTTCAGCCAGCGTTACAGAGCAAGGCTCCATCACCCACCTGTGCTGTGTCCACACACCTGTTCTGATTTTTATTTATTTTTTTTGAAAAAGGTTATGTTACAGTATATTAAGCTCTTCTTCTGGTTTTGTCTTTGCCAGAGAGGACTCTGGAAGGGGGACAGGAGACTTAGAGCAAGCCCACTTCCCGTGAGCCAATCCATTAAATTATTCCTGTGCTCTTAGGAAACAAAGTGCCTCGTGTTGATTGTAGAGCAACAAAAGCAAAAACGTGCCTTTTTGCCGGGGGAGGGGCTTGTGTTGTCATGTTTTGCTGCCACTGAGGCCACCTCCATCTTTGGCAACTTTGCAGAAGGAAGAGTTTGGTAAATGCAGCTGCTTCTGCTCACATGGACCTCTGAGAATACGTTGCAAGTGCATAAACTCTTGCTTCTGCAAAGCAGGGTCAGGTTTGGGCCAAATTTGTCACCCTATTTGAAGGTAAGATCCACTGAAAACAAGAGAGGGAAATGGCAGACATCCTTTCCTGAACTTGTTGTGGAAGTAAGTGACGATAGGAGAGTCCAGGATTCCTAGGACAGAGGAGATGAACACCATGATGGGGAGAAGGCTTTTATTTCTGTAGCCAAGAAGGTGTTTGTCTGCATTAAGTAGGTCATCCTGGCCGTTTACTCGGCAGCTGATCTACAAGTGGGCTTCTGGTAGCTGTCAGTTTTGTTGATTTTCCATGTTTCTAGAGGGAGAGGGAGACCAAGATAGCAGTGGCCGTGAGCCTCGCTTTCCTTTCAGAATTGTTAACTGCGAGAGATCATGTGCATCGCCTAGTGGGAGGGGAGCCTCCTTCCTGGGGAGCAGCCAGGCACTCAGGCAGCACGCAGGGTATCACCTGCTGCCGGTAAGGACGTGTAGGTCTGAGAGAAGGGGCCGGGAGAAGCAGGGATGAAACACAGAGGCGGATGTGTGGCGCCTTTGGGGGATGGCTGGTGCAGGCCCACCAGCTTGCCATGCTTCCCTTTGATGTGGGCCAAGGGAGTTACACGCTGTAAGAGAGGTTCTGCTGCTGCGCAAAATCCGGCTGATAAGCTCTTAAAAGTTAGCCGGAGCCAAAAGGACAAAGCTCCAAAAGACTTTTCTTACCAGCAGTAGTTAAGCAGAGGAGGCAAAAAGTGGCAAAGCTGCTTTGCAGATCAAGTTTTTGTTCATGTTTACGTAATTGTATTGGCCTAAATCCAAACTAATGTTCCTGCAAGTTTCTTTTCCTAACCTCCCCTCCAGCAGCATGTCACTGACTTAAAGTCTGCATTAAGTTTTTTTGGGGGGTGGAGGGTTGATCAGCCCCCAACAGCTGTTCTGGCGGCAAGACACCACTTGGTACAACCCATTACCAGCCTGTTTTCTCCAGTGTCTTGCCTGCCATAGGCCGGAGCACAGCCAGAACCCACTTTGCTGCACGCTCTGGAATGTGTAAAACCCACCCACCCAATATTATGGGTTCCCACCTTTGATCCTGCAGATGTTGTTTGACTTCAGCTCCCAGAATCCCTGATCATTGGCCATGCTGGGAACAGGCTTCTGGGAGTTGTAGGCCCAGGTACTGGAAGCTCCCAAGGCTGAGAACCAGTGGCTTTGAGTCCCCTCTCCTCCCGTTGCTGCTGTGTTGTAGCGTTTGTGGCATGTCCACACCTGAAGCTGCCAGCAGACAGTGTTAAACAGGCACGTGTTGAGCCCGCTCTGATGCAGGCGTTTTCAGTCCACAGAGGGAACTGCAACCAGGTGTCGTTCCCTGCCCCAGGCACACAGAGCAAGAGTGGGTCCTCTGTTGACCCAGGCCTCTTGGTGACACGCCTGTGGGCCACTCAGAGCTATGCACGTGCAGGTCCTGTTTTGCACGGAGTAGAGAGTTTTTTGCAAGCCCTCTACACTCCATCCAAATCCTCCATCTACTGCTGCTGCCAAGCCTTTGGGTTAAACGTGTGGCCAGGGGGAAAAGTGCAGAGGCAATAGAGCAGCAGGGACTACCTCCTATCCCTGCTGCAGTCCTCCAGAGATAGAGAGGAAAAGGAACGAGGTGGTGGTTTTTCATCCTTTGCCTGGAGAACTGCAGCAGGAACAGAAGGCAGTCCTCCCTGTTCGGTTGCCTCCACCTCCCCCCTGGCCACCAGTGTTTTAAACAGCCATAGGGGAAGCGAGGGGCTGCTATGCATGTGGAGCATTATGCTTCTCACGCACTGCGTGACGCAAGCCCTGAGTCATCGGGGCATCTACAGAGGAAGAAGAAGCATGCGCCCATGTTAGTCACACTTGTACACACTGGAAGCCAAGAGCCGTTTTAAAAACCACAGCTCAGGTTTTCAGGATTCAAATAGGCTGCTTATCCATGTTAAACTGGGTTAGTCTGGGAATCTCCTGGAGGCCAGAGGTGAAGATTTGTGCTGGAATGCAATGCTTTCTATGCTAACTATAACCCAGCAGATGGGTCTTAAGGCGTCACTGACACCAAAATCACAGGTATTTGTGTAACTAAAATGCAACTGGGGACTGGCATCACTCTGGAAAGCCAGCCCTGTTTTGGAAGAAGGGGTTTCCACCTAACCCCATCGAACATCATCTGGGAAGCCCAAAGCAGTGACTTGGAGCTCTCGGTGAAACTGGTTCCAGCACAGTTTTTGAAAAACTATACCACCTGCGTTCTGGATAATTGCTCTCCATGCTGGGAAAAAACTGTTCCAGAGAAGTTTCTCTTGTTTGCTGAGCCTATTTCCGTGCAACCCTCTTTAAGCAGCTCCCACACTCCAACCACCCCCCCAGCGGGCCAAGCCCACCAGAATGGCATGCAAGAGACAGCCTTGTTTCACGGTCCATCTCCATTAACTTGCCAGCAGGCCCTTCTAGCAACAGCCATGTCAGAAAAGAGAGTTATTCCACATCTTCAACAGCAATTTTGCCACAACAGGATACAGCATGAAAGCGAAAACAACAGGTCGTAGTAGCTACAACAGTCACGTGAACAGTGCCATCTTCCCCACTGTCCTGAAGGAGAGCCTGGGGCAGGCCTTGACCCACCGGCTCGCTCCCCAGACAGCAGAAAGGGACTAACCCGCCCAGGAAACCCCGGTGAGCTGTTCAGATTCCACGTCAAGATAACCACAGCATCTCGCTGCCGCGCAGTCGTCTGCGTGGCAAAGAATACATGGAACAAGAGTTGGGGCTTCAAGGATGATGCACGGTCATCGCTTAGACGTGTTGATTCGGGGCTTGCTTCAGACATAACTAATGGCAAACAGCAATGGCTCGGATCCTCGTCTGCCCTGATCAAGCAGCACTACCTGGTTTCCCGGCACGTGATGTCGAACAGAGCATCATGGCTGCTTGGTCCGCGTGCCAGTTCTGTGCCTTCTCTGATGTGGAACTGCCTTGCGTGTTTAGAATTTGTGACATTCCAAGGAGCCTGACCTTACCCTTGTGGCGCACGGATGTTTGGGAGCCAGGCTGCGCAGGCCTCCGCTGTGGGAACAGCACCCTTGCGGTTTGACGGGGAAGCCACGGTGGGCTGAAGCGGAGCACGAAGGAGGCCAGGAGCGCCAGACTCTCAACCAAGAGGGTTCTTCCCCACCCCAGGCTGTGGCTGGCACTTCGCAAGGCTCACCATCCGTGCCTCCCGTACCCATCCGCCTTCTCCCTTCACGAAGCATAGCAGCCCCCCCGCCTCCCCCAATCATAATAAGGCACCCGTGCCGTTCTTTCCGTTCATGCCAATAATTTATTGAACCGGATGTCTGTACACAGCCAAAAAACCTAAGAAAGAAACTAACACACAATGTTGGGAGGGAGGAGAGAAAGGCAGTGATGACCGGGGGGGGGGGGTATCCACAGGCTGCACCTGGCTCCCCAGGGGGAACCCTCAATCCTAGAGCAATTGGAGTGGAGGGGAAAATGGGGGCTGGGGCAATCATTGCAAATGTTGTGTTAAGAAAAAAAAATTACCTATTTACAGGAAGAATGGGAAAAGGAAGTTATTTTGTGGGGGGGGAGATGGAAGGGGAGGGAAAAAAAGATGTATTTACACGGGGGGGAGATGAGGGGCTTGGAATTAGAACTTGCCTTCTCCACCCTGCCTTAGAGAGCCCCCTCCCACTCCGGGGTCTGCCCCCCGAGATCGAGCGCATGTGGCCAAAGGGGGGCTGGGGGGACCGCGATCAGCCCCTCTGCCTGGGGAAGAGCCAACCTCTAATACCAGCCCAAATGGGGGAGGGGTGCTGTTGCCGATGAGAAATGAGGAGGAAGGAATGGTTGGCCGCCCCCCTCCACCGCACAGCCCGAGGCAGGGGGAGGAGGCGCTTGTTCCCACTGAGAGACTGTGGTGGAGGCACATCCAGCAAACCTGGGGGAGGGGGTTGGGGGGCCAGGAACGGCCCCGGCTCCCCACCTGAATGTAACAGCAAGTTGAAATTGGGATTTAAAAAAAAAGGGGGAGGAAAAAACCCAACCCGCTTAAAAATACAGCATCCGTGTTTCAGAGCAAATAGGCCTGGGAGGCCGGCAGAGGCGGGGCGGAGGGGCCAGTGGGAGAATCGTACAGCGCGAAGGGCTGCCGTTCAGAGCGTGGGTGACGACACAGGACTGGAAATAAAACCATATTATCATTTAGCTTTCTCCATGGGATGTTAAAAATGAGAGGAACTTAAAAAACGAGCAGGGATGTGTCTGGACGGGGGAGGAGAGGAAAGGGGTGGGGTGGGGGTGGCAGCAGCAACAGGGGGCTCTGGTCTCCCCCTGCCAGGGGCACCAACCTGGACCACTGGCAAAGAAAGGAGCCCGGAAGCCGCAGGATGACTTTGTGACCGCTTTTTTGTTCTGCCCTCTCCCCATGCTGTGCTGAGGGAAGCGCAAGCGATTTGGGGAGACACGGAACTCCTCCCCCCGCTTCCTCTCCCTCCCCCCTCCTGTCCGAGCACCCCTCTCGTCCTCTCCAGCCGGCTGGCCGCCCCCTTGGCCAACAGGAGAGAGGCAGGCTCCGCAAGGTCCCCCAGCCACGATTCCTTTTCCCCACCGTTCACAGTTCAGAGAAGTCCGTGTGTGTGGCCTGGGGGGGAGGGGGTCGTGGAGGGGACCTGCCCCCCGTCCCAACAGCCCCTCAGGATGCGTTGGCGATGGGTCCTGCGCCGTCTCCCAGCGTTGCCTGGCTTCGGTCAGATCCCAGTCTTCCCTCATCTGCCGCACGGGAGAAAGAACGGGGGAAAACTGATCCCTCCGCCGCATTCTGGCAGAGCCTCTGGGTAATGCCACGGACCCTGCCCACCCGCCCCTCCTCCCACCATTTTTCTTCTCTCCCAAAAACTCAAAGTTATGGCACTTACTGTGCGCGGTTGCAGGGCCAGGCACCGATCCCACCGAACTTGCCTGGGACCGAATGTGTGGTGGAATGAGGTTGGAGTTCAGGCCTGGCTGAATGGAGAGCTCTGTGCGAGGGGAGCAAGAGAGGGAGCATAAATCACAAGTGCATCTGTCAGCAAGGGGGCTCCTCCTCTATCCAGCAAGGGGAGGCTGGTCCATGAAAAGGTTTCATGCAGCTTGAAAACGCCCCCCCACACACACACACACGCACACTGGCTGAGCCCCCCAGGATTCAGGTCCTGCGGTTGCCTTTGAAAGATTTAGGGAAGAATACGAAAAAGGCCGCAAGAACGCTTCATCCCTCCCCTCTGCAAACAGACAGCGTTCCTCTGATGCTGGGGTGGCTCTCCTCGTTTAGAATCACAGAATCATAGAAATGTAGTTGGAAGAGACCCCACGGGCCATCCGGTCCAACGCCCTGCCATGCAGGAACACCCTCAAAGCACTCCCTTTGACAGATGGCCACCCAGCCTCTGCTTAAAAACCTCCAAAGAAGGAGACTCCACCACACTCCGAGGCAGCCTATTCCACGGCCAGACAGCCCTGACGGTCAGGAAGTTCTTCCTGAGGTTCAGGTAGAATCTCCTTTCCTGCAGCTTGAATCCATTGCTCCTTGTCCTGGTCTCCGGAGCAGCAGAAAACAAGCCCTCTCCTTCCTCTACATGGCATCCCTTCAAATATTTAAACTTGGCTATCATGCCCCCTCTTAACCTTCTCTTCTGCAGACTAAACGTACCCAGCTCTCTAAGTCTATCCTCGTAGGGCATGGCTTCCAGGCCTCTCACCATTTTGGTTGCCCTCCTCTGGACCTGCTGTTTAGCATGCCAGTGGAAAAATTACAATACGGCTGAGGACTGTTGCTCACAGCTGAGTTACAACCAGCACAGTGATCCAGGGCAGCCTGTAACAAGCCCAGCCCTGAAGCCGGTGGGTGACCTCAAGCTGCACCCCCCCACCCTTTTCCTTCTCCTCCAAAGCCTCTTTGAGTCACAAAGAGCAGCAGTGGTGACGGTGAGAGCTGCCTCTGGAGAGGACAAGTGCCGGAGGGGCCAGGCTACCCAACAAGCCACCCTGGGGGCCCCTGGAGACTTCTGGCTCTTTGCAGACCCCGCATCTCATTTCCCCCGCTCCAATTTTGCTTAATTTGGTGGGGGCAATTCCTCCAGGCCCAGGAGCCAACTTCCTACCTGCGGGATCCCACATGAACTGAAATAAAATAAGCTGAGCCGAAAATAAAAAATTTAAAAAAGAGAGTGGCCAGAAGCCCAGCTCCGCTTTCTAAAAACAGGGCAGCAGCAGAAGCGTGATCCCGCCTTGCTGCCTATTTAAGGGCCAACAGCTGCTTCTGAAAGTCTTCGTAAGGGACGCAATTCACTTTTGTGGATGCAGCAGAAACCAGCATGGTGGAGGGGAGGCTCAGAGGCGTGTGTGTTGAGCACTGCAACATGAGCCATGGGGCTTGTGTGGGACCCCAGGGCCATACTTGGCTCGGCTCAACTTGGTGTCCACCCCAAGGTGGCTTCAATGAAACCCTGCACATTCTGTTCTGTCTTTAATTTATGCTTTGTCTTTCTCCTGCGGAAGGAAGTTCCACAGCCTGTGGGCAGCCACAGAGAAGGCTGAGCTTGCTCTCAAACTCCCTCATCAGAACAGGTGGGAAGGAAAAAAAGGAAGGATCAAACCCCCAAATCAATCCCTTTTGCAGGACAGGAGTGGGGAAGGTGGGCCCTCCACAGCTTTTGGAACTGCAGTTCCCACAGTCCCTCACCAGTGACCATGCTGCTTAGGGCTGGTGGGAGTTGTAGGCCCAGCCGCATCACCAGGAGAGAGTTCGTGGAAACTCGAGCGCCCCAGAAGAGGGTGTAAGAAAGGAGGCTCAAAAAGGCAGAGGAAGGCCAAGAAGCCGAAAGTGGGTTTAAAAAGTGTCGAGGAGCTTTGCAAAATACATCTCCCTTCACCCTCCATAATTAATTCCATTTCTGGAATAATTGGGGAATGTAATGATAGGGCTAGAGTAGCACTTATGCAACCTTCCTCCAGGTCTCACTGGACTGCAACTCCTAGCAGCCCCTGCAGCCAGTACAGTGAGCTGGAAAAAGCTCACGTGGCCCCACACCTGCCAGGGGGCAAAACAAACACTCAGGCCCCCACCTCTTAAGACTCGCTTCGCATTTTAACAACCACCTTGCCGGACCTCGGAGTCTCTTCTCACAACCTCCTCCCGCGGCACTGCCGCACCCCTGGGTCCAGATCCCGGCCACTTACCCACAGGGCTGAAATTGAAGAGCGGGGGCAGCTCACGGCCATTGGGCAGCCGGACGTTGGGCTCGCGCAGCTCGTCAAAAAAGCTGTTCGCGCAGGCCTCCAGCGGGGAGAGGCGGGTGGCCGGCGTGTACTCCAGCAGCCGGCTGCACAGCGAGATGGCCTCCAGCGGCGTGCGGGGCTTGAACACCTGGGGCGAGGAGAGGCTGGCGGCTAGGGCCCCCGGTTCCCTGCCCCTTGAAATCCCCCCTCACCCACGTCTCATCGGGGAGCTCCCTAGCCGGTAAGAGCTCTTGCGAGGAGCCGGTTCTAAGAAGTGAAAGGACACAAGGGAACCCTGCGAAAGTTCACCCAACAGCAGCAAGGAGAGGAACCCGGTCTTGCCATCGGGCTGCTGCTATGCCCATCCTGCACGCATTGCATCGCCACCTGAAGATGGCACAGCCGGCATTTTGCCGCCACTTCCAAAGCCCCCTTTCTCTCTGTGGAAAGGGTTAATGGCGCCTGTGCCTAATAAACGGAAACTAGTCCAGGGCTTCCCAAGTTACAGCATGGGGGAAACCTGGCAATGATTTTTTTTTCCCCTGGACACTGGGCCACCAGGGTTAAGTGACTACTGGCTACTCCCTGTGTGCCAAAGGAGCCCCGTCCCTGTTTCCTGACTGCCCAGTTGGATGACAGTCACCTGAGAGGTGAGCAAAGTCTCCTGCCACTCCAGCATTGCCCTCACGCTGTGAGGAAACAGCCCCCTTTGGCAGCAGGACTCCAGTTTCGTGGCTGCATCTGGATTGTACAGAGTGAGGCCGGGAGGGCAGGGGCTGCACAGGCATACCCAAGGAAAGTAGCGGGGGAATACCTCAAAGTACTTTTCTTAGTTTCAACCCCAACTCACTGGCAGCTCAGTGTGAAACCACCCTGCCTGGGGGGATCTGACCCTGAGAGTGATGCCCACCCTCCCCAGAGTCTTCCATGGACAGGAACATGCCCCCCTGCCCCCCCCCACTTTTACCTTTATCCAGGGGTGTGCTTTGATCTGGGGGAATTTGAACTCTGTATAGTTGGGGTTCATCTCTCGGATCTGTTCTCGCGTCGGTGTCCCCAGCACCTGGGTAGGGTGGGAAGGACAGAAAAGTGAGGCCCCAGCCTTACTCTCTGCAAGACTGCCTGCTCAGCCCCCCCCGAGTCTCACTGACCCTCCTGCTGCCGACAGGACAGGAATCGAATCCTCCTTCCTCAGTGGGGCAGGGGGAGCAAGGGGACACCCCTGTGGTGTAGTCACCAAAGATTTTCTTGAAAGGCGGAAGTGCGGACATAGAAAAGCATACCGGAGTTCAAAGAGACCAGGGTTGACACTTTTAAACCATGTCGGGGGGGGGGGCTGGAGGAGACTGAGTTTGCTCAGAAGCTTCTTAGATTGGCAATGCTATGACATGACAAGATGGGCAACGGCGGTCCAGCTTCACCAAAGACAGCCTGAGCATCACCCCCAGTATCCCTTCCCCTCATAAGGGCATGCGTGAGCAGACACAACACGCAGACAAGGTTGGCCAAAGCAGAGCATCCCCCAGCCTGCTCCCTAGGCCAATGGTAGAAAGCCATTCATTTATGCCACACCAAACAAGGGCGCCTCCCTGGGCCCTGGGAGAGAGAAGGACCAAAGGAAAAAGGCGCCCCATCATTTACCTTGATGATCTCCACCAACTGGTCCACGCCGCTGTCCCCCGGAAAGATAGGCTGCCCCAGAAGCAGCTCCGCCAGCACACAGCCAGCCGACCAGATGTCTAGCCGAGGGAGGAAGAGGAACGAGAGAGGCCATTCAGTGGCAGCCGGCTCCCTTGGGGAGGAAGAGCAGTATCCCAAGACCACAGCCACAATCACAAGCCTCACAACTCCATTTCATTACCATCCGCAGGGACAGCGTCAGAGACGCCTGCTGCAGTTTAGGTGGGGTGTGGGGGCACACATGTCTTCTGCAGGGAAGAGAGTCCCAGTTCAACACCCAGCGTCTCCAGGGAAGGCTGGGAAGGGCTTCCGGGGCACAGCTGCAAACACTGATGAGGGAGGGAGAGGGCAAAGGAGCCCGCTACCAAGGCAGTTGGTCTGCAGCTCCCATCAGCCCCAGCTGGCATAGCCAAAGCTAAAAGATGCTGGGAACTGCAGCCCAAACACAACCCGAAGGCCACAGATGCCTCCTCCCCCCACATACACCCGTATAACACGACACCCAACAACTCTGTGGTGGAATGGGCAGCATCATGCGGCATTTCAAGCAGCCATCACTTCGGTTCACAGGTCAATTCTTCTCCCTCAGCAGCCAGGCCCAAGTCACGTGTTACAGCAGGAGAACTTCTGGTTTGCGCAGGGGCACGAGGTGCCCTGCGACATCAGGCGGATGGGGGAGCGGAGAGGCCGGGATCTCACCTATGTTCGAGGTGTAGTCGGTGGCTCCGAAGATGAGCTCAGGAGCCCGGTAGTAGCGAGAACAGATGTAGGAGACGTTGGGCTCCCCCCGCACCAGCTGCTTTGCGCTGAAAAGGGGAAAGGCAGAAGATGGGCGATCATCAACTACGGCGTCAGACTTACGGTCGGAAAGATGAGGGTCCAAAGCCGCGCAAAGCTCCAAAGTTCGCCACAGGGAAACCTTTCCTCAGCTGCTGGCCTTTGCCAGCTGCTAGTCTCTGGAGCAGCAAAAAACAAGCTGGCTCCATCTTCCATGTGACGCCCCTTCAGACATTTCAAGATGACTGTCACCATACTGCTCTCGGCCTTCTCTTCCCCGGGCTGAGCATCCCCCCCCCCAAAGGGTTCAGTGGTGCCTTTGGCCTTCCCGGTCACTTTTCCCCAAACACCTTCCAGCTCCGGCCTGGCACCAAATCATGAGCCACAGGAGAAGCACCGCTGCCCATACAGCGGGGAAAGGGTCAACTGGGATTTCAAGTCAGACAGAGAGAAAGAAACACGGCGATTGGGCACCTGGGTCTGCCTGGCAAATCCTTGCAAGCCAAAAGGCTCAGCAGCCCCACAAGGAAGCTGATGGCGCAAAGAGCCCCCTCCCGTGGGACTCTCCCCCTCACCTGCCAAAGTCACAGAGCTTCAGTACTGCTGTGTCTGGGTCCACCAACAGGTTCTGGGGCTTGATATCCCGATGACAAACGCCTTGGGAATGGATGTAAGCGAGGCTGCGGAACAGCTGGTACATGTAGACCTTAGCAAGGGAAGCGGAGGAGAAGGGGAGAGAGCAGAGAGGCTTTTAGCTTAAACAAAATGAAAGCTTAGCGATGCAGCAGCATGTGGAAGCATTCCCCCTCTCACCCAATGCCACCTGCACTGCACGTTCAAGGAGTGTGAGATAAACCTTCTAAGCAACACATAACCCCCCTGGAGAGTTCATTATCATGATGGAAAATGCAACGGCTGCTGCGATGTGGCCTTCAGGAAGGGACAGGAGTCACATGTGTTTGGACTGCAGTTTCCATCAGCCCTCAGGCCACCATAGCCAAGGGTGAGGAATGCTGGGAGTTGCAATCCAACCAAATCCAGAGAAAGGGCGCCTGGTTTCCACCCCTGCATTAAAGCAACAAAGAACGGAATAGTTTTGTGGAGTCTAGACCAGCTCTCTGGTTGCTCTGGCCACCAGCCAGGCATCTTTTGGAACTTTGGGGGGCCAATCCCAACCCACTCCTCATTGGTCAAATCTGGCATAACACTGCCCCTGAAAATATAGGTGGTGGTTATTATTTTTAGCGAGTTCTATCCCCTCTCTTTCCCACACCCAGGACTCAAGATGGATTACAAAAGTTAAAAGGAGACACAAGGAAATCATGAGTAACAACATGTGGAAATTTATTGTTAAAATGTACAACTGCAAGGGAAATGGCCATTTCTAATCAAAGCGGGAGAGGAAATGCAAAGGGGCTCCTTCCAGCAAACTAGAAATGCACTGGAAGGGCTCCCAGCTGCCTCCTCTGACCCTCAGCATCAAGACACGTTGACCGTCCCTTCCTGGGACACCACCATACCCAAGGGCAGGTAGACACATACCTTCACGTAGATGACAGGGATGGTCTGTTTGGCTTTGATGAAGTGGCGAGCCACACGGTAGACTGTCTCTGGCACAAAGTCCAGGACTAAATTGAGATAAACCTCATCCTTCTGCAACAGAATTTGGAAAAGAGGTGAATTAAGATGAACTCTCCAGTTCAACTCCCACCATGCCCCCAAAAGCTGTGACAGACAACACAGGGACACAGAAGTGTGCACCTCTCTGTCCACAGGCCCCCGTTAGAATCCTAGCTTTCATTTCAAAATCAAAATAAGGACTGTAGCCTTCATGGACACCGCTGCCGGCTGCAACACCAAAGTATAACATCGCAGAGGTGAAAACGAGGACTTAATTTTCAAGGGGAAGAGTTCCCCTCCCTCCATGGAAGACGCAGCAGAAATCCCAGGGGGAGGGTGGGGGCCACCACCACATATTGATGAACTGGATGCCAGAAATGAGAATGTCCCACATCCAACCTCTAGTGAGCTGGGCCCCAAATCCACTTTTGGCAGAGACATCAACAAGGAGGCGTCTCTGTTCAAGACTGCTGATAGCTTGAACAACCAGCCCTGCAGCCTGAATCTTCAAGCAGAACAGAGTCACCCCGGGTAACTGCTGCCGGTAGACCTCCCCATTTTCACTGGCTTAGGCTGGCAAATACAGATTCCCCAAGCCCGGGCCCAGATTTTCTGGAGCAAAGAGGCTGCAAAATAAGAGAGAAGGTGCCTGACATCCCACTGGGGTGTTCGTTGCTCAAGGCATGTGAAGTGTGTGCAACAAAGGTGTACACGTTCACCACAAACTTTTCCCAATGAGATTTTGGGGGAACAGAACCAGCGGCACAGCTTAAGAGTTAAATTAGGACCATGGGCGACAAAGGTCAAGTCCCTACTAAGCTAAAAAACTCATAGAGCTGCCTTGGTCCAGCTGGTATCTCTCAGCCTCATCAGCGCCACAAGGCAGTGTGCCCTGAGGAGAAGGGGGCAGAGGAGGAACCCCGCATGCCTTTCAGGGAGGACCGATACAAAGACGATATGGCCAGAAGCTGTTCTTCCCTCCACGGTCAAGGTTGCATTTCTGTGCTTCATAAACACAGAGCACCTGTTTCAGCCCAAAAAGTGGTGTCCCATCAGGGGCGGGGGGAGTTTTGTACAGAGGAGGGAGACTGGAATAATGAGGGCTAAAGGGTGTCAGCCTACGGGAATCAAGCACGCCTGCCCCCTTCCTTCCCTTCCCTTCCCTCTCTCTCCCACAACACTCTTCCAGCCCCAGCCCCTTCGGCAGCACCCTGCCTGCGTGTGCAGGTGGGAGAGACAGGTGCCACGACTCCCCCCGGCCTTCATTGCCACTGCTGGGCGTCCCACGCAAGCTGCCCTCCTTCCCCCGCCTCTTCCAGGGCTGCCCCCTCACCTTTTCCCCACTGGAGTAGAAGAAATACCGCAGGCGAACGATGTTGCAGTGATCCAGCTTCCGCATGATCTGCAGCTCACGGTTCTGAAGCCAAGAGAAGAAAGATCGAGGTGAGCCACACCGCTTCAGCGGGAAACCTGGGAAAGGCAGAGGGGTTACGGTTCCTCTCGGCGTTCACCTTGAAGCGCTTGTCTTGCAAGACTTTCTTGATGGCCACCAGCTCTCCGGAGTCCACCAAGCGGGCCTGGTAGACAACCCCAAACGACCCATTGCCGATGACCTTGATGTCGGAGTACGAGACCTCCTGGGGGCGGTCGGGCCCCTGGCCAGGCGTGGCCACCACAGTCGTCACCTTGCTGCTGTCACCTAAAAGAAGAAGGAGTGCACTGAAGGTGGGGGGCCGGGGCCCCAGGCACCGGCCCTGCCTCGCTCCCCAGCGTCATGGGCACTGCGCTATCCCCTCTCCACAGACACACACCTGGATCCTTCTCCAGTCGTTCTCAACACACTCGGCACAAAATGCTCCCAGCTCTGGCCTGAAGGCTGTTCACCGGTCCCCACCTGGCTGCATTGGTCCCCCAACCACTTCATCGCTTTGCCCACCAACACACAACTTCACAGCCTGTCCTTTGCACCCACCACACCGAAGAGAAGCCAGACTGGTACCCCAAAGTACTGCATCACAACTCCCTACCCTCTCCAGATGTTTGGGTGCTTCAGCTCCCAGTAGCCCCAGTCAGCATGGCCACCCGCCAGGGATTTGGTTAGGTGAAGACCAGAACATCTGGAGAGGCAAAGTTTTGAGAACCACTGGCCTTACACTGCAGCTTATCTCCTACCAAAATGTTTCTGGGTGGAGAAACCAATCTAGGCCTGTGTGCCAAACCTTAAAAGGGGTGACACTGCCCCTTCCATAATCCCAAGCCAAACAGAGCAAAAGCAGAGCAGCTGCAAGAAAACCAACTTTCCCGCAGGTCCTTTGGAGGCCACGAGGGTCTCGGCCTAGAACGGCTCATGGCCGACCGGAACTTTGTGCTTCTGGCCTGACCGCCCGGCGCCCGCACCGCAAAACCGCCTCCCCTTCCAGGTGCTAAGAAGCCTCAGCCTTGCCCCTCCATCAGCCTCCCCCGCCCACACCTGCGAGGCCTCACCTGTGTTTCTCTGGCCACGCCCATCCCACCGCCCAGGTTCCCAGGCAACCGGCTCCTCCCCCAGCTCTCTCCAGCCTTTCCTCAAGCATCCCTGACTCCTTCCTTCCTTCCTTCCTTGTCCCCCCCCCGTGGCTGGAGCCCACCCTCGCACCTCTGCAAGCCAGAAGGGCCACTCCGGGTGTCACTCCGGGGCAGCCCGCTCATTGCAGCCCCCGGCCGGCGCCAATAAAGGTTAGGCCACGGCGAGGGAGGACGGACAGCCCCACGGACGGACGGACGGATAGTCGCAGGGAGCCCGCGGGGAAAGGCACTCCCCCGCCCCCTCCCCACTCCCATGACTTCATCCTGACGTCACCGGGATAAATCCAGACCCCTGTCCAGCTGCTGACCTCAAATAGCCCCTCCTCCCCCCCCCCGGGCCATTGGTCTTGCCCACGCACGGCCTCTGGCCCCTGAGTGCCCCCCTCGCCCCAGCCCACCCCGGCTCCTCGTATCGCCACTCCCCAGGCAGCCCACCTCCCTCCCCCCCCCACATCTCCCCTCCCCTCCCCACCCCCCTTCCTCAAAGGGAGAACCCAGAAGCCCGCTGACCGCTTCCCACCCGGATTCACCCCCCGCCCGGCTGAGAGACACTACCAGCCGGAGGGGGAGGCCTGGACCTCAAACCCACCGACCCCCCCAAAAGCACAGAGCCCCCGATACACGACGGTGGTCCCGGGCGCGGGGAGCCCCTCCCTCGGCCTCCCAACGACGGAGAGCAGCTGGCCGGACCCCTGGCGGAGTGCCGACCACCCCACGCGCCCCCCTCCCTTTCGCGGCTCCCCTTCCCCGCCCCCTCCCTTTTGTCCTTTGCCCTTTCGGTCTGCGCACCCCCACCCCGCCCCTGGGGGGGAATCCACTCAAGACCCCCACCCAATATCTCCCTCGCCCCACCCCCGCGTCTCCCCATTCATCCCTCCCCTGCCCCCTCCCCCCCCGACTCACGGCCGAGCTTGAGCCCCGGGAAGGCGCCGACCGAGGTGCCGGTGCCGCCCCCGCCGCCCCCCCCCGGCCCAGGCCCGGCGGCCCCCCCGGCCTTGCCCCCCGGCGCCGCCCCCGAGGTCGGGCCCGGGGCGGCGGGGGCGTTGGCGGGGGCTCCGCCGGAGGGGTCCGCGAAGGAGCTCGTTCGGGGCCGGGAGGAGCCGGCGCTGCCGCTGCTCATGGTGAGGCCGCCGGACACCGGGAGGAGGGCGGAGGGAGGGAGGGCGGGAGGGCGGAGGGCGGGCAGGCGGGCGGGAGGGGGCCGCGCTGGCTCGACCGGCTGGCTGGCTCCGTCTGAGGCGGCTCGAGAGCCGGCCCAGCCCGGCCCTGCCGCGAGCGCCGACGGGAAATGGAGTCCCCGCCGCCCCCCGCCCGCCTATTTCTGGCCGGAGGGGGACTCCGCTCCCCAGAAGTCGCGGAGCGGGGACGGGCCCTTCCCTCCGCCGCCAAGGGGCATGACGGGGCGGCGAGTCTCCGACGCTGCGGTCCTCGGCGCTCCCCTCGGCCCGGGGACTACAGGTCCCAGCCTGCTGAGCGCGCGCCCGCGGCCCGAAGCGAGGGAACACGGGAAAGGGAGTCTCTGGTCGCGCCTCGCCTCGCGCGAGCAGGGGCTGAAGAACTGCGCCTCCCAGCATCCTCCGCGCGAGGACGGCTAGCCTATCGCAGGGCAGAACCGCGACGGCCGTCACGTGCAGACGGTGAGAGTCGCAAACGCGCGGTCGCATGGAAACGGAGAGAGGGAGAGAAAAAGACTTAACCTTTCGCCCGTCTCGCTCTATGATCCATTGTCGACCCTCCAGGCTGGAAGGCGAGGGGGGCCGCTGCCTAGCGGCCTGCTCGGCGCGGTGCACGACGGGAGCCAGAGGGCCCCGCTCTCCCGGCATGCTCAGCGCAGCCGGTCTCGTGACTCGGCGGGAGGTGCGCGTCGAGCGCGGGGGGACTACGGCTCCCGTCGTGCCTCGCGAGAAGGAAGGCTTCTGGCGGCGGAGAGGGGACTTGCGGGCCGCCGCCTCCTCAGAGAGCGGGAGGGGCGTCGTGAGCCAGGGGTGGTCTAGCGGCCTTCCCCAGCGAGGAGACTGGGGTTCCCGGCATGCTGTGCGGCGAGCCACCCACAATGCATCGCCCTAGCGCCGGAAGGGGTTCCTGGGAGATGTAGTTCGCTCGGGGGGGGGCGGAGCAGGAGGAGGGGTCGAATCTTTCTGTGAGTCGCGAAGTCCGCAGTGGCGAGGGGGCGGGGGAAGCCCCGGGCGCAAAGTCTGGTAGCCCGTCCGGGCCACCGTGGCCCACCCGCGCGGTCCCCAAATGCGGCCCTCCAAGGGCTGCGGACTCCAACCCCCAGAACGCCTGGCCGAGGTCGGTGCCGGCTGGGGCTTCTGGGAGTTGAAGTCCAAGCGAGTCTGGCGCCCTGCGGGGGGCTCGCCGGGGGGGGGCTCGCCGGTGGGGCTCGGGGCGCGAGGCCCGCCGGGGGGAGGTGTCCGGGGTCTCTCGGAAAGGGGGCGCGGGGCGCGTGCGGGTCGTCGCAAAGCGCGCCTGGCAGCGCTGCCTTGAGACGGAGCCCGGACGCCGGAAGGGCGCCGGGAAATGCAGAAGGGTTGACAACGGGTGTTCTTAAAAGGCACGGAGCGCTCGGGCTTCCTCCTCCCTCGGCGAGGCCCCCCCGGGCCTGCGGAGGCTCCCCGGCCGGCGGAAGCGGGGGAGGCGTCCGGGCCGCCCGGGGGCGCGGGCCCCCCCTCCGCCGCGAGCCCCGCGCTGCTGGGAGCCTGCCCGCGGGGAGCCGCGCGGGGGACGATGCGGGGCCGCCCCCCGCCGAGGGACCGCGGGGCGGCCGGGCGCCCCGAGCCCCTTCCTCCGCGGGCGGGAAGGCGGGGAGCCCCGGCGGACCCCCGCAGCCGAGGGAGGGGCCCGGCCGCGCGGGCACCCCCGGCTGCTTGCCGGGAAACGGCTCCACGGAGCGGGGCGCCGTTGCCGCCGCGGCCCCGTTGCCGCCACCGCCCTCGTCATCGTCATCGTCCTCTGCATCGCACCTTTTGCCCAGCGCCGGCCTCGGGGTGGCCTCCGAGGCCCGCGGACCGCAGGGCAGCGAGCCAGGCCACCAAATAAACGGGGCCAGGTTGAAACAGTGCAAAAAAAGTGGGAATAATTTAAAGAGACTGAACGCGTGCTACAGACAATATGAAATGCCTCGTCGCTTCTATTCCTACTTATTAGAAAAGGCTGGAGATTAACCATACGGTCCCCCCCCCACCTCACTCCGCTAGCCAAGTGCGGGAATCGTGGCGACCCCTCAAGCCAAGGGGGAGCCCTGCAGGCTTCCCCCGACGGGGGCTGGACCGCCACTCGCGGCTGCCCCCGGGCGGAGGCGGGCTGGGGTCTCTGTCCGGCAGCCCGCGGAAGGGGCGCGGGCGCCCACCCCGGATTCGGGGCCCACCTGGGCGGGGCGGGCCTTCGGTCCCGGGAGGCCGGGAGACCAGGGTCCGAGTCCCGCGGGGCCAGAGACGTCCCCGGGGACCCTTCCCTCGGCCACCCCGAAGACATCCCCCCGAGTCGCTCCCGGCAGAGGCGGTGCGGGGCAGCGGCGGGGGCGCTGGGCCCATGCTGCCGGAGAGCGGGATTCGGATCCCTCCTCGCCTCGGAAGCCCCGTGGCGGGCGTGGGCGAGCCACCCTGTCTCAGCCTCAGAGGAAGGCGACAGAGGCGCCCCCGGCCCCCCGGAGCGGGAGGCGCCGCTCTTGCCTCGGGCGGCCACGAGAGGGCGCGCGCAGCCCCGCCTTCCTCCTCGGGTCCCCTAAGCGGCCCCCCGACGGACCCCGAATCCCTCTGCGCTGCCGCAGCCTGAAGGGGGCGGGTGGGGCCCCCAGACGCGCTCGGCTCTCCGCTGAGGGGGCGGACTACGGGGCGGCTGGAAGAAGGGAGAGGAATCTGCCCGGCGGGGACCGCGGCCCCCCTGGGCTGCATCTCCCATCCGGTCCGTCCGGCGTTCGGCTGCGCTAGCTGAGGAGAGGCCGGAGGGGCGAAGGAAGGAAATGGGGGCAGCAGGGCCGTTGGGGTCAGGTCAGGAGGATGTCTTGGTGACCTCGTAGCGATTCTAGGCTGTTAATTAGCGGCTTACCCAAAATTACCGAAAAGCCTTTTCCTCCGGCACGCTGAGGACCCCTGACTCGGGGCTGGACCCCCAAGGGCCCCTGGTGCGCTGGACTCCGAGCCCCTCAGCCGCCCCCGCCAGTGCGGCCGGAGGTCAGAGGGGAGGCGGGCAGTACTTTGGGGAGCCAGAAGGCTCTTCTCCCCCCTCCCTCCCCCTCCCTCCCTCCCTCCCCCCGTGAGGAGCAGCAGCAGGGGCTTCCTCGCGCAGCCGCTCTAACCCCCCAGCCCGCCCCACTCCTCCCAAGGCGCGGGCGGCCTCTGCAAGCTGGCGCCCCCGCCCCGGTGCTTGGGGGCGCAACACCCAGTGTCCCGGCCCCACAGCCGTCGGGGGGAACTCTGCGGTCTCGGGAGCTCCGAAGGGCGCCAGCGGGCCGGTGGGGCTGCCCGGGCCGGGGGGCGGGCTTGGCGGCGGTGGGAACGCGGACTTGCTCCGGCGAGCTTCCCTCCCGCGCGGGTCGGTCCGACGGAGGGCGACCGCCCCGAAGCGCCTTTGTTCTCCATTCTCTCCCGGGGGGGGGGCGGGGAATGAAATCAGTCTGAAGGCTAGAGTGCCTCTGAGCGTGTGCAAAGTGCACCCCATGCCGCGCGAGGAACGTGCCCCCTCTCGGCACGGTTCGGAGGCGTTGCCCTCCTTGTGGAGGAAGGACCGCGCCCAGCCCCGAGCAACCCCGGGGGTCAGCCCCACCCCGAAGAGACCCGTGGAATCAGCCGTTGGGGCAAGGCGCACTGACGCGATGCTACTCTGCGTGGGTCTCACCCACATGATCCAGACTCCTGGGTCCCCTACCCAGCCGCGCTCACTGGGGGCTTCTGGGAGTGGTGGTCCAGAAAAGCAACTGCCCCGGCTCGCCCTCCCTCCCTCCCTCCCTCCCGCAGCCCCCCACCCACCGTCCCACCCTCCCGGTCCAGCCGCCGGGCCTCCAGAGCAAAGCCAAGGGGTGCAGTGGGACCACGCGCCCGGCCCCTTCCGGGGGCCCCCGAAGACACGGCGGGTGGCTTTTAAGGACTGCCCCGAAGGCGCCGCGTCCCCACTGAACCTGGAAGCTCAGGCGGGTCAGCCCCGGTCAGTGCTGGGATGGGAGGCCGCCAGGCACGGCAGCCTGTCTCTCAGGGGAAGGAACCGGGGGGCGGCCACAGGCGGGGTGGGGCCCGAAGGAGCGCGCGCGCCCACACGGGCAGGCGAGGGGGCCAGGCAGGACAGCGAAGCCTCCCCCGAGGTTGCTGGTGCGGTGGGAAGACCGAGAGAGCGCCTCCCGCTGGCCCCGCGGAGGGGGGCTGGGGGATCAGGAGCCCCAACAGACCCCCAGAGGAGCCCCTAGGGAGGGGAGGGGGAGGGGGAAGCACCCTGAGAGCCCCCTCCTCAGTTCGCCGGGCGGCCCCCCTGGCGGTCTTCGTCCGGCAGGCGCCCCGTCTGTTACGGGACCTCTCCACCAGGAAGGAGGGGAGGGTGGGGGGACGGGGAAGGAGACCCTACTCCTCAGTCCGGCCCGGAGGCGGGGGAGGCGATCCTTCAAGCATGCCCCCTCCCCACCATTTCCAAGGGCGGCCCCTCGCTCCGGCTCATCCCATACCCTGTCATCCTCGGCCAGGCCAGCTGGGGCGGATGGGAGTTGCGGTCCTTCCCCAGCCCCTTCCCCTCAGGGGAAGAGGAGGAGGAGGAGGCCCCCCCTTGACCAGAGACTCGGGGGGGGCCGTTGCCGGCCAACGCAGGGAGAGCCGAGTCCCCGGGCCCCCTCTATGGCCACGCGCTGTGGCGCTTTTGGGCTGGCCCTCAGGTGCTACGTAGGTGCCCCCCGGGGATATGTGAAGGCCTGGGACCTCTGGCGGCGCTGCAATGAGTGGGGTGCAAAGGGGTGCAAAGGGTGCTTAGGCCAGCAGGTCATTCCCATCGGAGCGCGGAGAAGTTACTCCCTTGAACGACTCTGTCCCAGATTCTGGAAACTGGAAAGAAAGAAAAAGAAAAAAGAAAAGAAAAGAAAGAAAGGTAAGTTTTTTTCCTCGAGGCTCAGCCCCCATTGCTACACCCAGATGGGGTATCGTGAGGGCCCCCTTGGCGCTCTGCCGACCCCAAGCGGCTCCGGGGTCAGACAGAAAGGTCCCCCAGCCGGAGAGCGGCCGAGCGGGAGGGAGACCCCCGCAACTACTGCCCGGCCGCTGGTTCCCCGGTAGAGGAACGCCAACGAACCTGAAGGGTTAAAGTGGTGGGCGGAGGAGGGGGGCTGAGTGGGGAGGCGGGAGGGGGGAGGAAGGGGCGCGGTGGGAGCGCCGCCCCCCGCGAGAGAGGGGGGGAGAGAGAGGAGGTGAATGAATTATTTAGTAAGCAAAGGGTAAGAAGCAAAGAGCCTCCCGGTGGGAAATGAGAGATTAATTCAATTAGGGGATGACGGCACTGCATCACGCGCGAGCGCGCACGCCCCCGCGCCCCCGCCCCGCCGCAGGCCCCCAGGAGCAGCGCAGCGTGCCGGGGCCTCGGGCGGCGCAGGCAGGGCGGCGCAAGCGAAGCTGCGCGCGGACCCCGGCCGATCCTGAACAAGGCCCCCAGCAGCCCAAAGGCAGGGGGCGGCCCCCTCCCGCCTCCCCCGGGGACCGAAGGGAGGCCTCCCGGTTGCTAAGAGACGCGGGGTCTTTGGGCTCAGGGCCCCGAGTCCCGAACCGGCGAAAGCGGCAACGCGCTCCCACCCCGCGCCTCCGAAGGTGGGTCGGCGGCCCACCCGGCCCGCGGGAGGCCGGCCCACGGCGGGTGCTCTCCGCGCCCACGGGGACCGGGTCGCCCTCGGGGGCCCACGCGGGAGGCGGCCGGCTTTTCTTCTTCTTCCCTGGAGCTGCCTCGGGACGCAGAGCGCGGGCGGCAAGCGAACCTGGCCGGCTGGCCGGGCCCGAAGTCCTGCGCGGCCCTCTCCGGTCTCTGGGGCCCCAAGGCGGCCCTCCCTGGCCCCTGGACGGGGGCGCCCCAGGCGGCCGGTTCGCTCCACCGTTAGGAGCCCCGGCCCTGATTAAAGGGCCAAAGAAGACCCCCCCCCCCCGGTCGGACGGTCGGCCTTTCTCTCGCTTTCCTGAAGAGTCCTCCCCTTTTTTGCTTGCGGGGGGCGTATGGCCAAGGGCTCCTCCATTTTCTGGGGTGGGCTTGCAGCCTGTCTTGTAGGACTCAAGCAATCAAACGGCTTCTCCCCGCCCGGCCCCCGCCTCCGGCCCCCCTGCCGCTTCTGGCACGCGCTTGGGAGGAAGCCGGCTGTTCCCGGAACCGTGGCGTTTTCATTCCGCCTGGGCTGGCAGGTTTCCTCTTTCTCTCCAGCCCGCCCAAAACGGCAGGAAGGACGGCTCCTCCGCGCCCCCCCCCCCAGCTGCCTTCGGCCTCTTCCTCTCCAGGCAGCAGCGGCGGCGGCGGCGGCGGCGGGGGGGGGTCTCAGAGGAATCTCCCCAAGGGCAGAATGGCCCCCACGACCCAGATCTCCTCCTCGGGGGCCAACCCAGAAGCGCCCTCAGGGTTAAAACCAGTCAGCGCTGCTGCTTCTTATTTCTCTGGCATCTGTGACGGCAAGCGCGAAGGGTATGCGGCCCCCGAGACTGCTTTTGCGCCCCCAAAGCCCTCTCATTTCCTGCCCCCGATTTTTTTTTTTTAATCAAGCCAACTTCCAAGAGTTTGTCTCAACCCAAATCATGAGGAAGGGGCTGCTGGTAATGCTGCTGGCCATTGTTGGATTGGTTTCCCAGACCAGCAGGTGGCATCGTGGATTCAGACTCTGTCCAAGAGTCCTGGATTCAGTGGGATTTGGTCAGGCCTCACCTGGAATAATCCTGCCTCCGGTTCTGGGCACCACGATTCAAGAAGGATACGGACAAGCCGGAAGGTGTCCGGAGAAGGGTGGCCAAAATGACTGAAGGCCTGGAAACCACGAAGCCCTCTGAGGAGCAGCTGAGGGAGAGGGGTACGTGTTCAGCCCAGAGAAGAGGAGGTTACGAGGGGACATGACAGCCGTGTTTAAATCTTTGAAAGGATATCATATGGAAGGTGGAGCAAGCTTGTTTTCTGCTGTGCCAGAGACTAGGGCCATTTCTGCACTAGACAGTTGTAGCAGTATTATTCCACTTGCAACATCCTATGGAATCGTGGGGTTTGTAGTTTAGGGAGGGGCCTTTGAGGAGGAGCCCCAGGATTCCATAGGATGTTGAAAGTGGAATAATAGCGCTAAAACAGTCTAGTGTAGAAGTGGCCTAGGACGCTACGGGGCAATGGCTTCAAACTTCAGGAAAAAAGATTCTGTTTACACGTTAAGAGCAGTTTGACCGTGGCGTGCACTGCCTCAGCCGAGTGCTCTTCTTTGGAGATTATTTTTAAAGAGAGTCTGTCCAAGGGAGGGCTTTGATGGTGTCATCCTGCACGGCAGAAGGGGGTTGGACTGGATGGCCTGGGGGGGGTCTCTTCCAGCTCTAGGATGGTACAGTCATGTGGCACCCTTCAAGCAGTCTCAGTTGTTTGTTTTTAATAACTGTGCCCTTGTGAATGTCTCCAGAGAAATATCATTCAGGTGTTTTGGTTTTGGGGAGTTTCTTGCTGTCTTGACAAGCAGTCCTGTCAAAGTCCTGGCTGACCTCTGGAACAGAGAAATGGCCAGGGTGGTGGATATTATTGCTCCTTGCCGTCCTCTCTTGCACAGCAGAGCCAAACCAGCCCCCTGGTTTTTCAGGGAGCTGGTGGCAATGAAACATGTGAGAAGACAACTAGAGAGGCATTGGCAGAAAACCTGGAGCCCATTCCATCTAACACAGGCTAAGGCTTATCTCAGAGGCAAAAGGGGCAGCACAGGTAAATCTCTCCTCTGCTTCTGCGGAGTCTGCAGGGACCTGGCCAGCAGAGCTGTGTCAAGTGGTCAGGGGTTTTTCAGGCCCAAAGGAGGAAACTCCAGATCATTTGACAGCTTGCTGGGAACAATTTGCCCAGCATTTTGCAGATAAAATTGCTTGGATCCACTCTGACTTGGATGCTGTGATTGATAAACAGATCCTGTGGGTGTAACCCTGGTCTCTGCTTGTCCAGTGGCAATGGACACTTCTCAGTTTGTGCAAACAAAGGATGCAGATAGCATTCTTGGAAATATGGGAGTTCTCCCTGTGTGTGCTCTTATAAACAACCTACAGGGTGACTGGCTGACTGGGCAGTGGGAGTGGTTAATCCTGGCTTAAAACAAAATAAGAGTTCCTAGAAAACCATGACTGCCTTCATGCTATTTAACATCTTCACAAAACCCCTAGGAGAGGTTGTCCAGAGTTTTGGGATTCAATGCCATCAGTATGCTATGACACCCAACTTTATTACTCCTTCCCACCACAAGCCCAGGAAGCTGTTTTGGTCCTCAACCAGTGCCTGTCATCAGTAACAGATTGGATGAGGACAAACTGAAACTTAATCCAGGCAAGACGGAGGTGTGCTCCTGCTCACTTGAAAGGCAGATCAGAGAACAGGGATTCAGCCTGCGTTCGATGGGGCTACGCTCCCCTGAAGACGCGGGTCCACAACCCCGGGGTACTCCTGAATTCAGCTCTGAGCCCAGAAGCCCAGATTTTTCCTGGAAGCCGGGAGTGTGTTTGCACAGTTAAGCCTATGTCCCAGCTACACCCGTTCCTTGAAATGTCCGATCTGGCCACAGAGACGCGCACCTTGGTTACATCCCGGCTGGATTACTCTTAACGCGCTCTGCGTGGGACAGCCTTTGAAGAGTGCGTCGAAACTTCAGCTGGTCCAAAGAGCCTCAGCCAGGTTGCTGCCTGAGGCTGGCTATGGGGACCACCCGATTCCCCTATTGCAACAGTCCACTGGCTGCTGGTCCGTTTCCAGGCACAGTTCAAAGTGCTGGTGATGACCCTACAGGACTGTATTCTCCCTTAGAAACCAAGCCAGGCTTTGAGATCTGCTGGGAAGGCCCTTCTCTCTGACCTCCGCCGTCACTCGGGCACCCGGCAGGAACCTGGGAGAGATGAGTCCTTCTCAGTGGCCGCCCCCAGCCTCTGGAAGTCCCTCCCCAGAGAAGTCAGACTGGCACCCTGCCTGCTATCTTCCCCAGGCAAGGAAAGCCGCTTTTTTTATTAAGACAGGCATTTGACGCGTGATTAGACGCGGCCTGTCTGAGAGGACGTGCAGGATATTATTAGCTGTGTTGTTGATATGGGTGTGCGTTTTTAATTAAGTATTTTAACTTTACGGCCACTTCCGCACTGGACTGTTATAGGGCTATGATTCCACTCTCAACCTCCTATGGAATCCTGGGGTCTGCAGTTTAGGGAGGAGCCGTTTTTGCTGTGGCTGCTCAGTCCCCCACAACGCCACCGCCTGGCTCCCTCCTGGACTGCCGCCTGAACCCACAGACCCATTTCAGAAAACATGTCGCATGAAAACCACTTTGCAGGCACACTGCATTCAGATCCCGCCCCCCAACTGCTCTCAGGAAGAAAGAAATTCCGCCCCCGTGATCTCTATGCAGTTGGATTGCAACTCCTATCATCCCTGGCCAGCCTTGCCCAGGTGAAGGTATAGTCCAACGCATCTGGGTAATACCAAGGGTCTGGGGAGAGGGTGCATATGGGAGAACCTAAGAGCGTGGCATGTGGGTGTTTCCCTTTTGGAGGTGCTAAAACTTGTCTCTCGCCATCTCCACACCTGAGGCGGTGCGAGCCTGAACGCCGAGTCTCCTGCAGACAGCAGGGCTGGAACCGAGGCAGCACCCAGTTCTGCAGACAGCAGGCACGGCTTGCCCCAGGGCACGGCAGAGACGCTGGCTCCCTCCCCTCCCTGCGCAAATCAGCCATTCGGGCGGGCGGGCGGGCAGGTGGGGCTGCTGCCACAGCAGGTATCAGGAGGTGAACGTGGGGGGCAGCAGCCAGGCTAGCTCGGGGGCCGCATGATCCTTCCCCCCTCCCTGTTCCCTCCAAAGAAAAGGAGCAGAAGAGATCATTTATCACCTCACAAGCACTCCCCCAACGTTCAAAGGCAGGCAGGCAGACACCCAAGACAAGCAAAAGCACGCCTGGGAGTTTCTGGAACAGGACTGAAACACAGCTGAGCATCTGCCGCGCTTTGAAGATCCTGAACGGGGCAAGGCAAGTTTGGCAGCCTGCACAGTGGGAGATTCAAAATGGCATCCTTTGTATCTGGGCACGGGGAAATGCAAAATGTTACACCAGATAAAAGTTGTCTTCAAATCTCTCTCCTCCTCCTGGGCTTCAGGAGCTCCCCAAAAATCATTAGAAAAAATGCAAAGCATGCTTGCTTTCTATCCGTATTGGAAGTTTACTTAGTTATTAAACTGAATCTCCCTTACTGTGTCAAAACGGGGTTCCCACCCCAAGGTTGTCCAACCACTGTTGCTGCCGGAGCTCCCAGGACCTCCAGGAAAGGGAAGCGTGGGCTGGACTCAGGGCAAGAGTGCGCCGGGGCTTATCTTAAGGGGGGCACGGTCAGAGCACCCAACCGAGCACAGGGGGCAGCCCCTCTCCCTCTCGCTAGACTTTTCCATGCCAAGTTCTGCAGCGACAAAGGAGGAGCACGGAAATTTTTAACCAGAAAGGCCTGTTCTTGGCCCAACACACCACACTCGGATGTCCTGCCCACCCACCCAGCAAACAAGCACCACGGAGCCCGTTTCTCTCCCCTCAGAAGTATCCGAAAGGCAGGCCGGCCCCATCTGAAGACTCAGCATGGGGGCCCCACAGGCGCGGCACCAGAGCCCCCTCCAAGCAGCCCCCGTGGAGCAACAGAGGCCCACAAAGACGCTAATTGGGACTTGGGTCCCACATATGACCACAATGGCTACATCCTACAGAATCTTGGGATTTGCAGTTTGAAGTACTAGAGCTCTGTAGTAAAGAACTTCAACTGCCTTCACTAAGCTACAAATCCCAGGATGCCAAAAATGGTGCCACCACAGGTCAAGTGGCATCAAAGCGCTATTCAGTTGCCTGAAAGAGACCTAAAGTGGCTGTTACGGGTCTGTTTCCCTTCCCGTCCTGTTGAGACTACAGCTCCCATCACCCCACGCCTGCCTGACCGCCGCACAGAGCATGGAATGGGGATTCCTCGGAGACCGATGCCGGATGGGCCCCCGTCAAAGGGAGGGCTTTGATGGTGTCCCCCTGGGTGGCAGGAGGGGGCGGCACCGGATGGCTGACTCCACAATGCTGCAATATGCTGAAGCCACCTCCGACTAATCCGTGGCCGGACGGCACTCAAGAACATGCCGCCCTTTGTAATGGATTTTCCACCCTCCCCCACCATGTTGAGTGGGGATGATGGGGCCTGCAGTCCAGCACATCTGGAAGTCACCAGGTTGGGGGAGACCAAATTGCTCCCCTCAGCAACCTTGCAATTCACTTGGTTTGTGCATTCGCTGGACAGAACTTTCCAAAGGCTTTGCTACTCTTAAAAAAAGAGAGGGGAAAAAAAACCCAAGGCAGTGAGCACAAGCTTATAAGATCTCAAAACCCTTTATTGGTTGCTTTTTTAACGTGTCTTTTTCTTCTTACATTCTTAAAATGAGGCGCCCCCATTTCTTTGATATGTACAAGGAGCTGGATAAGGCTGCATAAAACTCCCAAGCCCACCCAGCACTGTGTTCACCCAACAAACAGCAGCGGAAGTCCCCACTCCCGCTCCCATGTTGAAACCGGCCCCCAGACCCCAAAAACGAGGCTTGGGGGGTTTCACGCGGAAGCAACGACAGAACCAAAATTACAAAAGCTGGAGACACATCTGCCCGCCAACCTCTGGCTGGGAGCGGGACCCTCACTTTTGCCGTCTGAGCGGGGAGCACCCAAAAACAAAGGCCTAGGGACACCCTTCCGTGGCTTGGGGCACAATCTGGAGGTACTTGGGGGACGGGTTGTATTTTGGGGGGGGGATCCCTGCTTTGTTTTTTGAAGGCACCGTCACCCTGCCGTCCCTCCCCAGGACTCTCCCTGGGCAATTTCCGGACACCCTCTGGGAGTGAAAAGGAAGAAGGAACCGGTTCAAGGGGGCACCGACCACCCCCCTGCCGGTGCCTTCGTTTTCCTCAGGGAGCGTGCATGTGTAGGGTGGGGGGGGAGGTTTCACGAACAGAGGGGACTGGGAGGGGGAGAGCGAAATGAGAGAGGGGCATGCCCGCCCCCGCCCCCCTCTCCCCTCGAAACAGGACTTCAACAGGCACTTAAGAGCCCCTTCGGACGCCAACAACGCCCCCACCCCGCCTTCCCTCCCTGCCCAGCAAAACCCAGTGCGCGAGGGGGGGGGTGGCTGCCACATGCACGGAGCCCACCGTGGCTTCTTTTTGGTTACTTAAAGCAATGGACTATGAAGGGGGTTTCTTTGGAGGGTGGGCTGAGCGGAGGGGGGACCAGCTTTCGGTCACAACAGTTCACATCAGCTCACAATCGGGGTGGGGGCAGGAAAGGGGAAGAAGAGGGTTGCCCTGGAACCAAACCCTCTGCCCACTTTTACGGAGGGGGTGGAAGGGGAGGGGAAACAGGATTAGTAACTTTTTTGAAAAAAATATAAGGCAAGAAGTCACTTCTCCACTGGATTAATTTCTTAAAAAACGGAAAGAGGAAATTAGTGGCATGCACCCCCCATCACTGTGCTCGCTCGCTCGCTCTCTTGCACACGCGCCCACGCACACACACATAGTGCTATTCAGATAGGGAAGTGCAATGCGGGATAGATATGGCTAATTCTCCTTCCAGTCCCGGGGGGGGGGGGGCTGAAAAGCATTACCTTGTGCTTATGCTCACCAACTGCAGGGTGGCTGCGGGGGGGGGGGACAGACAGAAATTGGGGAGGTAGCTTTTGTAAGACTACCCTACCGCCCACCCCCACCCCCATGAAGGCAAAGAGAGGAGGGGGTTTCTTTCCTACTCCTTACACCTGGCTTGTTTCTCTTGATAAAAAAGGCCCTGGAACTGCACATCCTAAAGGACTTTGAGGGAAACGGGGAAAAATACCTAAAAGTTGCACTGGCATATTGACTTTTATAAATCCCCCACCCCTGCAAAGAGTGTTTATATATATATATATATACTCATATTTATATTTATATATGTTTATAGACAAGTAAAAACTGTTCTGATATTTTCCCACACCCCCTACATTTTTTTCTGGGTGTCCAGAAAAGAAAGAAAAAGAAATAATAAAATTTACAGAGTTGCAGGATAAAACACAGGAGGAGATGGGGAAAACGGAGGAAAGGTAGAAAGACAACCTCTGAGTTAAGGCAGCAAAACCAGCACCCCCTGCCCACCTGTGTGTCCGTCCGCCCCCGGGGGGCGAGGAGGGGGCCGCCCGCCCCGCCCTAGGAGTCCCGGTTCTCGAGGGTCAGTTCCGCCGTGGCCCGCTGGAGCTCCGTGCTGATCCGGCGGCCGCCCAGCCCCGTCCCGCCGGCCTCCGCTTCCCCCTTCACCTTCTTGTCATCCGTCTCCTCGGCCCCCGCCCCAGCCTCCAGCCGCTGGTCCTCGCTCCACCGGCGCTTGAAGCGCAGCTTCAGCGGGATGCACTTGCCGCTCTCCCCGACCTGGGACGCCAACGGCGCCGCCGCCACGGCCGCCGCCGCCTGAGTTTCTCCCTCCCCGTCGGCCTTTTCGGGGGGCGCGGGAGGGGGCTTGAAGACCTCCTCGTCGTCCTCGTCCTCGCTGATGTCTGTCACCTCGACCGTGAGGTCCTCCTCTGACTCGCCCTCCGAGATGGGCTCCACTTTGATCTGAGGGAGCGGCAGCTCTGTCGCGGAAGAGGCCGCCGAGAGGCCGCCGCCGCCGTGGGATTCTTCAGGGGCCTCAGAGGACGTGGCGGCGGCGGCGGCGGCCGGGGGTTGCTGCTTGTCGCGGTTGCGACGCCCCAAGGGAGGGGGCTGCAGCTTGAATTTGAAGGGGACGGGGGGCTCCTCGGCGGGCGGGGGCGGGGGCGGGAGAGGGGGCTTGTCGAGGCGCTGGGGCTGCGGGATGACGATGTTGGAGTAGTGCAGGAAGGCCCTGGGGCTGAGGTGGTAGTTGTAGACGCTCTGGGTGTGGGCCTGGAGGTAGCGCTTCATGTCCTCGGGGCTGAAGGAGAAGTGGGAGCCGCCAGGGTACATGGGGCTGAGGGTGGGCGAGGGGGTGTAGTTCATGTGGGTGGGGGTGAGGGGCAGGGCCGGGGAGAGCTGCGGGGGCAGGAGAGCGGCCGGCCCGGCCATGGGGGAGACGGGGAAAGGGCTGAGGGGCTCGGGGACTCGGGGGCGAGCGTAGACCCTGAAGAGGCTGTCGTGGGCCAGGCGCGGGTGGCCGGGCGCCGGGGGGCCCCGGAACCCGCCGCCCGCGTCCCCTCCGCCGCGCCTCTGCTCCTCGGCCAAGGACTCCTCCACTTCGGAGTTGGCCGAGGTGCCGTCGCTGCAGTCGCTGACCGACCCCCGAGCCAGGCGGCGGGCCACGGCCGAGAAGACCCCCGGCGAACGCGGGTCCTCGGCAGGAGAGAGCACGTCGGACGGCGTGGAGGGCGGGAAACGGAAGCGGGAGCCGCCCGAGGGCACCGGCGGGGCGCTCTGGGGCACAGCGCCACCTGCGGAAATGCGGGAGGAAGAGTTAAGAAGGAAGAAGTCCGAGGAAGACCTTCACCCGAGCTGGTCAGATCGTTACGTTCTGTAGCCCTTTCATTCCGAAATCCTTCTAGGAGGAAGCGGTACAGCGGCCCTCCCTGCTCCGAGGCCCACCACGGACGAGGCCTCTCCCCCCACTCTCTCTCACGCCCCCAGAAGAGGAACGGGCCGTGGGGTTCCAGGCCTTTTCAGAAAGCCAATCTGTGCTTCGTGCGCGGCCAACACGCCGCCGACCGCAAACGTGGGGTGGCGGGGGCAATATTCAAATTACCTGGCCCCCTCCAAAAATCATTAGCACTACTTTCTGCACCCGCCCACGGGGAAATCTGCCTCCCCAGGAGCCATCGGTGTTGGACAGGCTGCCAAACACAACCTCTGCAACTGGCCAAAGTTCACTCCTGCTTTTCAAAGATTGTCTTTCCACCGTTCAACTATTTTCTTTGGGAGGCAAGAGTTCAAATTCCAACTCTGGCCTGGAAACCGACGAGCGACCTCGATTTAAGTCCCACTCTCTCAGCCTCAAGAGGAAGGTCGTGGTGGCGAACGTCTATTGAAAATAACCCTCCCAGGGAACAGCCCAGGAGAGGAGCAGCAGCGATTGATGCAGAAAGGCTCCTGGAGCGGGCAGAGAGCACCGCGGTCCAACCGAGAGATGAAACGCCGCTGCCGAGAGGCTGTCCAGCCACAACCACCTTTTTGGCTCCAGAAAAAGGACGTTCCAGGAATTTGAAGGTTGCGGGGGCCACAAAGCTGGCTGGGGGAATGTCCAGGTTTGTATCTTAACAGAACCCCTCTTGCTACCTGTTCCTCCGGGGTAATTAGGCACACGTTAACCTGAGCTCAAGGTGTTCAGCAGGAGCAGAGCACAGGCTGCCTGACGCCAACGCGAGGCCTGCAGCGCTAATGCTTCCGCAGTGGGGCTCCCCTTGACAGGCATGCATGCCCCCTCCTCTCAATGCAACCCACTGTGTTCCCCTGTCCCCCTCGCCCCCTTCAACAGTCATCCCCCACTCACCTGCCATCCCCATGTCAATGAAAGGGTAGTTGACCAGCACCAGCTTGTTAAAATTGAACTTGTATGTGAAGCGTTTGCCTTTGGTCTTGTGCAGGATTCGCTTGTTGTAGTAATACCTGGAGGAGGCAGAGGTCACAGAATCGCACGGTCAGGGGCTCACAGTAAGTCCCACTCAGCACCCCCAGAAACCCCCCAGTCTCTCAGGAAGTGGTGGGCAGACTGGGGTTCTCACACAGCCCCTTGAAGAAGGGGGAGCCCTACCGCTGCCACACACCAGTCTGTTCTATTCAGAAGGGACTCACCTCCTACAGACTCCTAGAGGTGGAAGGGACCCCCTTCTGCCATGCAGGGACCCCCAAAAGACCGTCCTCCACTGCATAAAATCCCCCATCCAACAAAAGAGGTTTCTAGATTCCACGGCTGCAGGAGGAGCAAGTCACGGGACTGCCAGCTAACCACCTGCGCGTCTCCTTGAGGGAAGAATTTCCCCTGAAGGTGACAGCAGGGAGCATCCACAAGAGGGAATTTCCACCACCATCCCAAAGAGAGACGCAGACAAAAACAGGCAGTTTCGTTGTGGTTGGGGCTGTTCCCTTCTGCCAGCTAAATAGGGATCCAAAGACTAATTATTTCATATCCTATCTTTCTCCAAGTACAGGACCCAAGGTGGCTCACAACAAATTAAACAAAGAACAGCTTAAAAATAAAAAAAACTGTTAATGCAATATGTTAAAAAAAATTTTTTTCATTTCAAAAAAATGTTCAATGTTAAAAAAAACACTGCAGTAAACAAAAATTTCAATTCAGTTTTTTGAAACTGAATTTAGCCCATTTCTACACTACATTGTTACACTGCTATTATTCCAGTTTCAACATTCTGTGGAATTCTGGTGTTTGTAGTTTCCTAAGCAAGCCAAAGAGCTCTCTGGCTGAGAATTCTAAATACCCCTCCCTAAACTGTAAACTCCAGGATTCCAGAGAAGATTGAAAGTGGAACAATAGTACTGTAACAGCGTATGCAGAAATGGCCTTAGACATCCCCAAGCAAAGGGGCCGGTGGAGAGGGACACAGCAGAGAGAAGCATTCTGGAAGCGAGGTCTGTTTTGCCTCCTTGTACCTATATTCTTTCCAACTCTCTGCCCAATTATTTTTGTATTATGAAACATGCTAAACAGTTAGAAGATGCCCTGCAAAGCGGTTGTCTCCCTGCTTCCACCTCTCCCTCCCCGAGACCAACAAAAACGCTGACCGTCAAGGGGACCGTTTACTCAAAATGGCAGCTGTGACATCACACTGTGGCACCTGGGGGCTCTGGAGGGTGCCAAAATGTGCCACTGCATTCCTCCGGAGCTCACCCACCTCTACCTGATGCTGCCTGCAGCCCTTCCTTAGTAACAGCTATGCTGACAGTCTCCAGATTTCTTCCGTTTAGACAGCGGAAAATCAGTGCTCTCAAACACGCAGGGAGGTGTGCCCAGGGAGCAACAGGGTTGCCCTTCCACTGCATGCCACAGCTCAACAACGGCACCTGCGGCTCCTTTATGTCGGGGAAGCGGAACAGGCTGCCTCTGAAGGGGCAGGTGAACTGGCGCTCCCTCGCCGGGTGCTGGGCAGCCGCCTCTCCAGAATCCTGGAAATGCCCTGGCTGGGTCTCCAGAGGCCCCCCTCAACCCAGCCACCCCATTGCTGTTTCAGGACTGAGTTCCTAAAAGGATCCACATCTGCGGAAGTGCTGTGCAGAGGGTGCTCCCCGACCATTCCGAAAGCCAGGAAACTCAGCAACCGTGCAACACTTGTTTTATTTTAAAAGGGGACTGAGGAGGCCAAATTCCACGCCCTACCAGGGTGTGAAAGTACATCCCCCATAAAGTGGGCAGGGGTCCCCTCTTGCGGCCCCCCTCTTCCCTGGTCCTTCCTTCAAGGCTCACCTCAGGGCCCGGCTCAGCTTGTCGTAATTCATCTGTGGCTTGCATTTCCGCACCCCCCAGAGCCGGGCCACCTCGTCGGGGTCCTTGATGACGAACTCGCCGTAGTCCCCCTGCCAGGCGATGACGTCATGGTACTCCTCTTTCCGCAGCAGCTCCAGGATGAAGTGCCAAAGCTGGATCTGGCGCGAGCCGGGGCTCGACTCCGGCTTGTAGGCCCAGTCGGGGAAAGCGAACCCTGGCGGGAGAAGGGAGAGCAGAGTTAGCCCACGGCCCCAGGAGAAAAGGCAGGCGGGAGGGAGGGGTTTTTCCGGTGGGGGACACAAGCGAGGAAACTTTGTCTTACAGAAAAGTGTGTGTGTGTGTGTGTGTGTGTGGCGGGGTGCAAAGTCGAGATCAGAACAAAGGTTCCGCCCTCTTCCCGTACCTCCCTCCACTTCCTGCATCCCATCAGCACCCACTGGCAGAGATGCCCGGTGGTCAAAGCGAGGGAAGGCCAGAACTTCTGGGACTCCTTCCACCACCTTCGGCCAGCACGGATTCCTCCTCCCCCCTCCCCGCTGAGCTCTTGCTCCTCCCCACCCCGCACAGGGAGCGGGGGAAGACAGGAAACCGGCGGCGGTGCCGCGGCGGCCTCCGTCGCCCCCCCCCCGTCCCTGCCGCGGCGCAGCCAGGAGGCCAGGAGGCCGGCCAAGCCGCGCTGCGACTTCCAGGCGAGGTCCCAGCCAGATCCTCCGCGTGGGAGGGAGGGAGGGAGGGGGCAGCCGAGGCTCGCCTCGGACCTCTCCCTACCTGGAGGGAAAGGCTTTGAGAGACGGGGGCGGAGAGGGGCCCGGCAGGTTCCAAACTTACAGCCTGGGGGGGGGCCTGGATGCCTCCCCTCCACGCGCGCACACACGCATTTCTGAGTCCCTGGAGCGCCAAAATACGCCCCGGCCACAGACAGAGGGACCCGGGAAGGAAAACCAGCCCCACGGTGACTGGCGGGGCAGGGCGGGGGGGGGGACAGGAGCATCAACACGTTCGGAAGTGTGCGAGGAAGGGGGGGCTCAATTCTTCGTGGGCCGTGCCCCCACCACTGGGCAGGCCGGAGGGGGAGGGCAGGGGAGAGAGGGCGGGGGGAGGGGGATGGCTGGCGGCTGAGGTCAGCAGCTCCAGACAAGGGGCCCTTTTTTCCAGCTGAGCGAGAGCGAGGGAGCGAGGGCGCGCCGCCCGGCCCGACTCCCGAGCATTCCTGGGGAGGGGGGCCGGAAAACAGAGGCCACCGGGAACCCTCCTCCCCAGAGGAAAGGCCCGCGACATCGTCGGGTCCGAGCGCCCCCTTGGCGCCGGCCTCTGCCGCCGCCCCCCGCCAAGCGCCTGGGTGGGCAGAGGGCCCCCGGGCCCCCGCCCGAGACGCCCGGGGCCAGGAGGTGAAGAGACGGACGCCAATCCTCCGGTGCCCTCTCCTTGTAAACAGGAAGCTCGGCGGCAAAGACAACGGGCCGTTTCCCAGCGTGCCCTGCAGCCGTCCGGTAAACAACGCGGTCGTCCCAGCACCCGGGACCAGGTATCTCGGGAAGCGGGCGGAGAAGAAGGGGAGATCCGCTTTCTGTAGGCGCTCCGGTTTTCCAAGGGACGCACGGCCCACGAGTCCAAAACTGCGCCCGTTGCCCCCCCTGGGAAAAAGGCACCGCTTTTTAATTCCGCCCAACTCACTTCCATAAAAGCTGCAGTTCTTTTGCTGCCGCTGCCCCTTTGCCGCATCCCCGCGACAATCCTGCAAGGGAGGCCAGCGCGTTCAGCAAGCCCGCACGAGGCACGAGGCTTGGCGGGATCTGACCCAAACCCGATCCCCGATTCGCACCGTCACGCCGGAACGTGCGCCGCGCGCAGGCCCACAGCCACGAAGCTCCCCGCTCTCTCTCTCTCTCTCTGTGCATCTCAGAGACCCCTTCCTCGAACGCAAAAGGCGCGCCTTCCTTACTTTACCTCCCTGGCTCATTGGGTGGAAACGCTGACCCCTGCCAAACGCCTGGCGTGGGGGGGGCTCTGAGCCACCGGTGGGGGCGACGAAGGAAGGGATAGGAGGGGGGCGCCGTGGTTTCCCATTTCCCAAACCCCAGGCGCGCTGAGCCCATCAATAATTCAGGGCCCTGTAATGGAGGCCGGGGACGCGGGCGCCGGCTCAAGGGCATCGGCGGCGGCAGAGACCGAGCCATTAGGGCGGTGATGTCATCGCGGCAGAGGGGCGGGCGGGAGGGACACCAGCCCCCCGCGTGCCAACCTGGGATGGGATGAGGCGGGGTGGGAAGGGGGGTGCACGCATCTCCCCCGGCCCGCCTGCAGCCAAGAACTGGCTAACAGACCCCAGGCAAACGAAGCCCGGCCCCCGAAACCAGAAGCAGCCGGAGAGTCGGGCGCCCCAAAGCAGGAGCAGCTGAGCATCCTTCCCACACAGCCACGGTCCCTGGCACCGCCGGGCCCTTGGCACACGGAAGCCACCCCCCCACGCTCCCTCCCTCTCTCTCTCGCACACACGCACGCGCATCCAGCCGCCGCCGCCACCACACAGTACCAGTCTCCAAGCAACAGGCAACAGCAAGGGAGAGAAGAGGCTAAAAATAAACGGGAGGAAAAGGTGGCGGTGGTGCTGATGGGGGGACACAAACTGGGCAGCGGCGCCCCACGGAGCGACACCCCACAACACGACGAGATCAGAAGGCCTGGGCAAGCCAGAGGCGTCCCCCATCCCCGTAACCTTTTTTGGCCCATGGTGGGTCACACGCATGCATACAGGGGGCGCTCGCACGTAGCAAGAACCCCCTGCCCGAGGAGGGGGCAGCTGCAGGATCGGGGAGAAAGAGGTATGAAGTTCTGGGGGGGGCTCTGTGCTGCCCCCCCCAGGAGGTAGGAGACGGTCCAGGACGATGCCACCGGCCCGGCATCACACCTGAGTTACCTGGTGCCACTCCTGTGTGTCTGGGGAACAAGAGGCCAGCCCCACGAGAGGGCGAGAGGGAAGGCGGAGGCCCCCTCTTCCCAGGTGGGTGGGTGGGGGCGCATCCCATCTCCCAGTTCATGTGAGCATTTGGGGGGGAGGGATGAGGAAGGGAAACCAGTGTGTGCCTCTGCCCTCTCCTCCTCCCTCAAGGCTCCGGCCTCTGAGTCAGCCCCACTCTTCTGTGCGCATGCGCACACGCATGCACGCACGTACACGCACACACACACAGGCCTGTTCTCACTAATTAGCAAGGCGGTGGGGGAAAGGGGGAGCTGCTGTGACATCAGCCGCCTGCCCAGATCCAAACAGTGTGCGGCTGAATGGGCCACTGTTCTCCCCAGCTGGCACCGCCAGATACGCAGCCGCCAGACCGCCCCTCTGCCCCAAAGGAGTCCTCCTGGGGTGTAACAGAGACAGGGGACAATGTGCCCCCCCCTCTGGGGGGAGAAGGATTACTCCAAGGCTCACGTGGTTATGACAATAGGGGCATCCCTCTCCATCGCCACGCGCCTCCTCCCGGCTGCCCCACAGACACATCCCAGGACATCTGGCCACATGCTTGAGGGGCTCTGCCGTTCTGCACACCGATGTCTTTCACACAGAGGGGGCAGCAGGTGGTGCCCGGTTCAAGTGCGGCATTCCCACACACGTGAAGGCCACGTCCCCTCAGCAAGGGTAGGTGTCTTGCGCCGACGGCGTGTGCTGAGAATGCACGCGGCCAAAGACAAGAAAACGTGCGTGGGTTTTTTTAAATGGTAGCACAACTGAAGATGCAGGCCCTGTGCAGAAACGGACACTCGACCCACGGTGGCGCGTGCGCCAACAGCACCACTGAACAAGCAACGGCGCATTAATGCCAGTTCACTCACATCCAGCCCTTTCGCCAGGAGGAGGACTCACGGTGCCTTCCCAAAATGAAGACACTGGCAAAATGCAACACCTAACAAACCGGTGGGTGCTGCAGAGGAAGAACTTGCCACAGAAATGCCCCCCGCCCTCTGGGAGAGGAAAGGGGTGTTTCCATGGCCTCCCCACCCCATTCGTCGCAGCCATTTAGTCTTCCAGGGACGGGGCACGATGGGGCTTCAGTTCCACTTTACTTTCCAAAAGGAGAAAGCGAGACGCCCGCACAGGCCCCTGGGGCTCCTTCGGCTGAAAGAGACGGGGAAGTCCTATTTGTAGGGTGTGGACCCCCGGCCCGGTCCCACCCCCGTTTTAACGGGGCCTCTGTGTGGCCTTTCCAGAATTCTGCTGTCCTGGCCAAATGCACGGGGGGGGGGGAGGCACAGGCAGCTCCACAGCAGACCCCTTCCAGTCTCGCCCCCCGCCCACCCAGCCCGTTCTGCCGCCACCATCCCTGTCTCCAACAACTGAGCCGCCTCCTCTGCCAACCTGGGCAGGCAAAGGAGAAAAATGAGAGGAAAGCCAGCCGCCGCCGCCGCCGCCGCCGCCGCCGTCTGTTGGCTGGCATTGCCCCCGGGCCTGGCGCAAACCAGGAGCGAGCCCGGTGCCAAAGCGCGGGAGGAGGAAGAGAGGCGAGACGCCCGCCGTCCCTACCACAGAGATCATGACTGGGCTGGTGCTCCCACGCGCCCCCACCAGACCCACGGGTGGGTACCCGTGAGAGTGCCAGCCCGCCCCCCTTCCTCCCCTCAGAGCTCTTGTGGCTCCCAGATGCCCCGAGGAGGAGGAGGGGGAGGCACCTGGGAGCCAAGCTATGCTCTCCCTTCTCGTCCGCACCCCCCCAAATTCCTCAAAGCAAGCCCCCACACGCCTCCCAGTCAGCTGGGCCCCACAACACCGGGGGTGGCAGCGGCACTGGCTTCCGCCTTCTCGGGGAGGGGGTGCCTCCTGGCCTCAGAGCCCGGCCCAGACGAAAACGGTGGGGAAGGGGGCAGCCTCTGGCGAGAGGGCGAAGCAGTGGCGCACACAATGGGCGGAGTGTTCGCAACCGGGCCTGGCTTCCAACTTTCTTTGCAGGAGACGCCCCTCCCTCCCTTGCTCCCTCTGCCCGCCTGCGTGCCCCCTCCCTTGAATTTTCCACTGTTTCCTATGGGGGGAGGGTGCAACTGCTCCCATATGCAGACTTTTGTCTGTGTTTAAAAGCACTGCAAAGCTATGCAAAAGGGAGACTCCATTTTAACATGCGTGCGCAAGCAAACACACACACACTTTTTGCCTCCTTTTGTCTGGTTCCTAAACTCTGGCCTCCTCGCCTCGACGGGACTCTCCCTCCCCCCGGGGGGGGGGTCTACTTTGGAGAAGGCACCCCATGGCTATTTGCAGAGGGATTTCCTGGCAAACAGCTAGCCGCACGAGGGGGGGGGCAGGGAAGTTCGGGGAGAAAAGAAAAGTGGAAATTAAGTTGGTATCGCTTTAAGTCAGCCTTCCTCCCCCCCACGCCTTCTACACACACACAGGCGCACTCTCTCCAAACCACACCACTCCTGTGACTAATCCCCAGAGCCAGAAGCTAAAAGGGCTGGAATTCAATCCCAGCTTCAGGAAAGAAAGAAAAGGGAGCCAAGAGAGCCGGCGGGGGGGGGGGCGCATATTACATCACTCCCCGGCCCAGCCAGCGCCTGAAAGCCACACGCGCAACAAGGGCCCCTTTCTCTCCCTCCCCCTCCCCCTCCGGCTTTCAGCAATCAAGGGGGGAGGAGGGGGCGCGCCGCTCCTTGGCGCAAAGGGAGCCACATCGGGCGGAAGGCGGCGGGGCGGGGGCGAGGAAGGACCCACCACGCAACTCCCTCCCTCCCTCCCACACGGACACCCAGAGAGAGAGCAGCCCTTCCCGCTTGCCGGGCCGGCGGCGGGTACTTTGCGAAAAACCAAGAATGATTTGGAGAAACGGCGCCGCGCGCGCAACACCGGAGATCCCGGGGCGGGGGGCGCGGGGAGGGCCGCCCCCGCCGCCCTGCGGCTCTCTCTGAAGGAGAGGCGCCGAGAGGAGAACTTTCCCAGAGTTGGAGGACAGAGGCGCGGGGGGGGGAGGGAAAAAGTTTGCCGAGGCTTCAATTACTGCAAACGGGAGGCGCAAACGGCGGGGGGGCGGGGAGGGAGGGAGACGAGTCTGAACAGAAGCGAAAGGAGGGAGGCCCTTGGAAGAAAGAAAGGAGGGAGGGAGGGAGGGAGGGAGGGAGGGAGCAGATTCCAGGAGACAGACAATCGGGCGGGGGGGAGGGTGGCGCCAGGAGGGGGGAGGGGAGGCCGAACAAACCCAGGGAGGGAGGGAGGGAGGGAGGGGGGAGACTCCCCCGGACCCACCAGGGCGGCCCGCGCAACTTTCTCCGCGCCCCTCTGGCTCGTCCTCAACGGAAGCGCCCCCGGCCCCCTCCACGGGCCACCCCAAAGCAGCCTCTCCCCCCCGCGCGCGCGCGCTCGGCCCCGCCTCCCTCCTTGCCCCCCGCCCCTCACTCGGAGCAAAGTCCTGGGGGGGAGGAAACAAGGAGCGCAAAAGCACTTTGGGAGCCCCCCCCCCCGCTGAACGGGCGCCCCGGCGGCTCCGGATCTAGTCTGGTTTTGATCTTTAGCGGCCGCGGGGAGCAGGATTCCCCGCAGGACCCCCCCTTTCTCCCCTCTCTGGGGTGGGGGCAGCGCGGAGTTTAAGGGTCGGAGATTAATGAACCTCTGCCCCCCCCCCCGCCTGGCCGGCCGGAGAGAGGAGAGGAGGCGCGGCGCGGAGCGCGATTTAAGGTGGCCCCGGGGCCGACGCGCGTCCACCGTCCCTTCCCACGAGCGCCGGGTCCGCGGCCGCGGCGGGAGAGGAAGGGGAGGCGCCGGGGGAGGGGAACCCGCCTCTGCCGCCCCCCCGCAGCGTCGGCAAGGGGGTCCCCCTCCTCCCCGCATCCCCCCGGCCATCCCCCGGGCCGCCTTAACGCCCCGCGCCGCCGGTCGGAAACAAAAGTTCCTTTTTCTCCCGAGGCCGAGGCGCGTTTCCAGCTGGGCAGAGGCGCCCGCGCAACTTTTCCGCCCCGAAGACTCCCGGCCGGTCGCGCCCCCCTCCCCGCCGGCGGGGCCCCCGAGTCGCGCAGGGGGCTGCTTTTATTGCAACGGGGGGACACCGCGGAAGGGAAAATACGCCCCCAAGCCCGGCCGCCCCCTCCCGGCCATCGCCCTCGCCTTTCGCCCGCCTCGCTCCCCGCCGAGCCTTTCCACGGGCCGGGCCGGGGCGCGGAGAGGTCCCAGGGTCTCCCCCCGTTTTCTGCACGGGCTGGAAGGCGGCGTGCCCCCCCCCCCGCGGCCGAGACTGCGCCGCGCTCCGCTTCCCCGGGCGGCCGCCGAAGGGAGCAACGTGGCGCGGAGGCGTCCCTCCCCGGGGCGGCGAAGGCGCCCCCCCGCGCCGAATCTGGGTTCGCGCTCAGGCCGGCCCGATTCCAGGAACTACCGGGAGTTTTTGGATGGGGGCCTCCATTGCTCCCAGGCCTTTCTTCGCCAATCGCGACGCACGCACGCACGGAGCCCCCTCCTTCGCCCGCGCCCCCCCGGGAGGAGCCCAACGGACGCGGGGTCCGGGAAGGACGCCCCCCAGGAGAGGCGGGCCGGGCCCTCGGCCTCCCCGGTGCCCCCTCCTCCGAAAGTCAGCTCCGCTTCCGCTCCCCCGGCGCCACTTTTTGGGGGGGGGGCGAGAGAGAAACCGCGACCTCCAAAGCGAAGCTCCCCCCGTCCGCCCGGGCGCGCACCGAAGCAACAGGAACGGGGAAATGCAACAGGTCCCCCCGCCCGCAATCGCCGCTGCAAACTCCGGCGGAGGCGAGGAGGAGGAGGAGCGAGGGGGTGCGGGGGTCCCGCCCGCAAAGGCTTCGCCCCACCCCGAAGAAAGGGGGTTAAAGGAAGGGCCGAAGGGCGTCCCCGTCCTCGGGCGGAGGCCGGAGCGAGGGGTCTCGTCCCCGGGGGGCGTGGAAGGGGGGGAGAGGTGCCCCGCCAGTCTCTCTCTTCCAGCGCCGCCGCGCCCCCGCCAGGACCCCCGGTTCCCCGGAGGGAGGGGGGGCCGAGGGCGGGCGGAACGGGCACAACCCCAACGCTGCCCCCGCCGCTTCCACTCGCGACACCAGCCCGCCCTCCTCCTCGAAACGAACCTCCTCAGCCGCCCGCCTCCCGGCCGGCTCCTTACACCGGGGTCCCCCTCCGGGGTCCTCCCGCGAAGAAGTTCCAACTCCCAGCCCACGTGCCGCGCCCCCGCGGCCCGCTCCTCCGCGCGGGGAAGCCCCGGCGCGGCCCCCACCCCACCCCACCCCACCTGCGTCCGCGGGGGTCTTCATGGCTGTCCGCCCCCTGCCGCCGCCGCCGCCAGCCTCCCTCCGGCTCCCCTCGTGGCGCCGCCGCCGGAGCCGCCGTCTCTCCGGATCGCTCTCGGGCGGCGCTGGGCCCCCGCCGCCTCATATGGAGCCGGGACGCCCACGCCCCCTCCCCGGTCTACGTCACCGCCGCGTCGCCATGGACACGCCGGCTCGCCCCGCCCCTCTTCCCCCGCCCGCAGGCCCGCCCGCGCCTGGCTTGGCTCCGCCCACAGAGGAGCGCCGCCGCCGCCGCCGCCGCCGCCCCCCCCGCCTTAAAGGGACCGCGCAGGCGCAGCTTGGGGGGGGGATGACATATTTTGGTGTATGTAAAATAAAAAGGCAAGGGCAAAACTTGCAAGAAAACTCTACGAAATCCATGGGGCCCGCTAGTAACTTGTAGGCAGATGCGCACACAAAGTAAAAACATAATGGAAAAACAAACATTTATCTTTCCATTCTTTAAACGTATTTTGCCTCTTTTATAATTCAAATATATACCATATATAATGGTATACCGTTATACTTGCACACATATTTTATAAATACGCGCAATATAACATTGATATATAAAGATGTGGCACTTTTAAGCCAAAATGCTGCGCTTGTTAATCCCACCCTTCAGAAGTTCTGTGCACTGATTGCTTTGTATTGAGATTCGTTTATTGAAACAATTTACAAACAGAAATTAAAAGCATAAAATGAGCAAAATATTTTGGCTTCAGTTTTAACACGTGTATGTGTGTGCATACACAAACACACACATATCTCAAAAGTCATATCTGTACATAGATAGCTATTGCATCCACAACCCACACAAACATGCGTGAATTTGCACAAATGCCCCTTTTTTCACCCTTTTATTTTACGGGTCTACTGGTTCCATCTCAAAAGAGTGCCGTAAGGCAGGTGTATTATCCAACCATCGTTCGCTATTATTGCGTATTGCAATTATCCACCTGTTATTATACATTGCTCACACAAGCACGCTAACAACGAAAGGAATGAAACAAAACATACTCCAGGCCTTGCACCTCTCATTTAATATCCAGTTAGTCTTTGTGAATTACGGAGTGCCATACCAACATCATCGCTATCCAAAAGCAGTTGTGCATATATACGTATGCAATATGTACTTTTCCTGTATCATACAAGGGCCATTTCCGCACCAGGGTGTTATAGCGCTCCGGTTCCACTTTCAACACCCTACGGAATCCTGGGGGGGGGTTGCAGTTTCGGGGGGGCCAGAGCGCTATAACACCCTAGTGCGGAAATGACCAAGATGTATTTTACAGCGTATACCTCCGGAAGGGCTGAGTTACTGCGGCAGCCAAACTTTGCGAAGCTACGCATTCAGGAGGGGCCCCCCAGCGGGCCAGCTGAGGAATTCTGGACGTGTCACCCTAAAAGGTAGCTTTCCCATGTTTCCCGGGCCGCTCCCGAGGAACTGCGTCTCTCCCTTCAGTGGGATTCGCTCCTAAGGACGGCAAAGCAGACCTTCGGCCTGACCGAAAATTGTAGAAGTTGTAGCTCGGGGCGCAGGAGAGAGCGAGAGGAGGGATGTGGGGGAAGACGGCTGCTGCGCCTCGCCCGCGAAATAAAAGCGAGGGAGGGAGAGGAGGGCCGTCTGAGCTGGGGGGTGCCGGGGGGCCCTCCGGGAGCTCTTTGGGTGGGGGGGGACACCCAGAGGCCGGGAAACCATCACTGGGCAGGGGCACGGGGAGGGGGCCGAGAATCCACAGAGGGCCAGACCGGGACCACGGGGGACCCGCTGCGGACGAGGGGTCCCCGAGCAGGAGCTTCCGGCCGAGGGGCCCCGGCGGCGTCGAGGTGGAGAAGCGGGCGCCCGCGAGAGGGACGAGCCCACGCAAAGATGTCACCCAGACAAATCGTTCCACTACTACCCTGGTGCCGAGGCTGAGGAGGCTTGCCTTGCACGCCCAGAAGTTCTGCCTCCGTTCACACTAGGAAGCGTGGAGCTCGGAGCTCCCTCGCTTGCTGATCCGGAGGCGCAAGAGAGCTACGAACTGTGCTTCATCTTATTCCTCCCAGGCACAGAAAGGGGCCAGCACGAGGCGGGAGACCCACAGAGGGATCTACCGTCCCCCCTGGAAAACTCACCTGCTGCACCTTCCACCCAGCCCCCGAGACCTCGCCTCACACCCGCCACCCACTCTTACGGGGTCACTTACAGGCTTAGCCCTGAGGGGCAGGGAACTCCTTGATTTTCAGCCAAACGAAAACTTAAGATTTTTCAGATGCCGTATTCTGTAAGGTACACCCTCAGACGTAGCTCGGCAGCGCTTTTAATTGGAAAGCACCGACGCTCATCTGTCCTCACGACAACCCTGCAGGGTAGATTCCGGCTGAGAAAGATTATGAACTGCCCACGAGACGCCATCCCCTGCAGCTGCCAGTGAGAACGATGGACTGGGCGCCTAGTCTCCAAATCCACCAGCCTCTCCCTCAGCATTACACCATTGGGAAGGGTTCCTCTCGGACAACAGAACCCGGGGCAATCCAGAGTTTTCGAGGGAGACAAAGGGGGGGGTGAGGAGAAGGGAGCTGGCAGGAGGGGAAGAGAGAGAGGGGGCCCTGGAAGTCCCTTCTAGCAAGAAAGGTGGGGAAATTCCTTAACTGGTTAGAAGAAAAGGCTGGAGGTTTCCTCCTGGGCCTGAGGATGTCCTTGAAACAAGTTTAGGAATGCCCATGTGCAATGGAATCCAAGACATGCGCTTGGAACAATCGGGGGGCATTTATTTTTGGTGATGGGAGGAGGACCTACTACATCTCCCAGAATCCCCCAACCAGCATGGCAGAAACTCTTTCCAAGCTCTGCCCAAATCAAAGCAAGTCTGAGTCTGGGGAAGAGGAAAGGGCAAAAAACATTCCACGGAGAGCCTGGAAGGCCAGCCGGAGGATATAAAACCCAAGATAAGCAGGGAATTGCTTGGCCGGGACAATGGCCTGAGCAGGGATGTGATAACAGGATTGTTGTCTTAAAGCTCAGCGGCCCTCGGCCCACCCCAGTAACCCCTAAGTGGGCAAGTGGGGGCGGGGGCAAAGAGCGTTCCCTTCACCAGGGCCAGCTGCACAGACGGCCGGGGCAGCTGCCTCAGGCAGCAAATTTCAGGGGCGGCACAACTGCTGGAGCGGCTGGGCGCTCTATGCCAAGGAGGCTCACCCCCTCCCCTTCCCCCGGGGCCATGGCTGGCACACAATGACCCTTGGGCACATGATAGGGCACCCAGCCCCTTGTACGACCCCTTGGACCTGGACCCGGCCGAGATACAGCTCTCAAACGGGCCAGTGCGGTGCAGTGGTTGCAGAAGGGGAAACTGCGGATGTCATCGGACCCAGCTCTCTCTCTCTCTCTCAGCGTGACCTCCTTGCTGCCGGGACAAAACAGAGAGGAGAGCCATGTTGTCCTCTGAGCTCGCTGGAGGAGAGGACGTAAACGCAATTAATAAATGAAAAGTATTATATTTATTATTTCCCAATAGATAGGAAGGAGAGCCAGGGTGTTGCAGCGGTTTGAGCATTGCCCTGTGCTCGTGGAGACCAGGATCCAGATCCCCCTCGACCACGGAAAGCTGGAGCGTGGCCCTGGGCGCTTTACACACTGTCAGCCTCCATCCCCATAAAAGCCTTGAAGTCACAGAGCAACAAATAAGCGGGAACTTATCATCGCCATGACCGCCAGCCACCGTCGGGGCTGAGGAAGAGGAAGGACGCTCTCCGGCTGGGCCTTGCGTGGGACCCAGACTCCTTCCCAGCCCTCCTGCTGAGCCTTGAGTTCTCCTGGGGCCGCTAACCACTGCTCCCCCCCGCCCTCTGCTCCCCATCCCGAAAGCAGGAACGACCTCCCCGACCCGAGGCCTCAGCATCCCGGCGAGGCTCGGGGCGGCGGCCAAGGGGCTTGCGGGGAGTAAGGGATTGTGGCCAGCGGGAAGAGCCACGCCAGTGGGTGGAATAAAGCAACAACAGGCAGGAGCAGTTCCGAAGGAATGCGAGTGGGGAGGGAGGCCCTGTCCAGACACATCCCGTCCCGGAGGGCGGGTGGAAGATTCCACCTTTCCATCTGGGGGCAGGCGGGGAGTGGGGGGGGAGGGCCATGGGGAAGTCCCCTGCAAGGGGAGGCCAGCCCCCAGCCCCCAGCCTCCAGCCCCTGCCTCTCCCCCCCCCAACGAGTAACCCTCCCAGGGAGAATTTTGTGCAGTTGTCACCGAGTGCCCACACATCCCGAAACGTTTCAGGAAATTCCTCTGGGTACAGATAGATGGGGGTTCTTTGTGTGCGTAAACTACAAGGGGGTGGTTGTGAGGGGAAAAACCCCCCACAGAAAGCACCATCGTCAGATAGCCACGTGAAGCTTTTCTTTGATTGCCTTTTTCATACATGCAAAGAACACCCATCTTGCACCAAAAAAAGAAAAAGAAGCCACCTGAAAAGAGGGTTTTCATGCAAAAATGTTCTTTGCACTAAAACCCCACAATTTTCATGTGAAAAGGAAAAAAAAGTTCCCATGCCTTTTCCCCAAACCTGGATGCAAAGAGGCTTAAAAATTAAAACAAATATACCATAGTTAAAAAAATGCAAAAGGTTTTTAAAAGCAGTTTTTTAAAAAGGCCTGCTGCCACACAATACAGCATACTCTTAAAAACCTTTGCTGTAAAAACATCAGTTCTCAAAACCCTGTTGGGACGCAAAGGCACTTGCCCGCTGGTGGAAGGAGAGCCGGGAGGGAGCCAAGGACGGGAAGGCGAGCCCTGCCTCGGCTTTGAACCGTCCTCGGGACCCGCCTGTGCGGTCCCCCGCCCGGGCACATCCGACGCAAGTCCCAGCTGGGCTTCCCCGCAGAGACGGCTGGGCCGGCGTCAGGAGGGAGGAGGAACGCCTCTGGGCCATCGGGGCAAAGCCCCTGCCGGTTTAGGAATCCACGGCTAAAAGCACCATCACATCTCAGATCTGCTTAAAATCCCCAATGAAGGGGAGCTCACTCCCCGTGGAGGGAGTCGGATCCAGGGCTGAACAGAACTTGCTCGGCGCCAGGATGTCGAGTGCTCACGCTTAATCAGAATCCCCTTTGCAGTGATTTGAAGCCACTGGTTCAGAGCCCCGTCCAGAGCAGCCACGGACAGACTCGCTCCCTCTGTGGCTGGACAGCCAGGATACCTGCCCGATGCCTTCGGCCGCCGTGAGTGGGCGGCCCTCTCCAGCCAGGCATCCTCCAGCTTGAAAATGTACCTCCGCGCAACAGGGCTACAGCCCGGATGGTGCAGTGCTTTGAGCCCCGGACTACAACACGGGGGACCGGGGTTGAATCCCCACTTCTGCCTACGAAAGGACAGCCGGGAGGAGCCCCGATCTAACCTCTCCAGGAAAGGTGTCCCAGAGCCTGGGAGCAGCCACCAAGGAGGCCCCGTCTTGCCTGTCTTCTCACCAGGGACGTGCCGGCTATGACAGCGGGGGGGGGGGGACAGAGGGAAAGGCCTCCCCAGAGACATAAGCAGGCTCACCTATCCTCTCAGAAGGCTGAGAGAGTGACACACGAAAGCCCTCCCTCCGCTACCCTTATTTTTTAAGGCTCACAAGAGTCCTGCAAAGTAGGTCACTCTGGCAGGCAGGAAGCAGCCCAAGCCTCCTCCTCGGCAGGGCCGCCTTTCCCGAGAAGCCCAAAACAAGTGGCGGCGGCGGCGGCAACAACAAAGCAAAGTGGGCTTGCCTCCTCCAGTCCAGGCAGGCGTGCTGCTGGGGAACCCGCTCTTCAGATCCCACAGGTGGGCGGGCAGACGCGTGGGTGGGCAAGGAGGAGGCCCAGCTGGCCCTCCCGGAGGGGGTTCCCAAAATAAAAGGCCTGTGTTGGGCTTGAGCTGGTCCCCAGTCATGCATGGGGGCGGGGGGGGGGTGGTATTCCTGACCTCAGGTTTGCATTTTCTGCAGAGGCCTGGGCAGCTACACTCCTGAGACAACCGGCGAGGTCAGCCACCATCGCGTTCACACAGCCTGCCTGTGGATTTCCAGGGACAGCCAGCCGCCCAGTCGGGGCTGGAAAGTGCATTGGGCCCGAAGGAGCCCAGGCTGATCCGCTGGACCTCTTCCAAGGGGGCAGAAGAGACCGTGGCCTTCGAACGGGCAGTTCCTGGAGGGCAGGTAGATCCTGCAGTAAAGTGTTGCAGTGTGTTTATCTTTGCCTCTTGACAGGAGGTCTTATCTGGGGCTCCGGACAGCCTGTCCTGGGAGAGACCCCCTGAGGCTCACGGGGCCCTCCCTGGCTGTCTTCTCCGATGGGCACCGGTGTTCTGCCATTCCCAAAAGCGCCTGAGCGTGTTGGGCTCCTCTGCAGGGAGGAGGCCGATCCTTGCAGGGTACTATTTTCGTTTTTTAAAATGCTTCTGTACAGCTCAGGGTTCTCTTTACTGGCTTGTGAAGGCTTGCAAAATCCACTTTCCTGTCCGCAGCCACTCTCTCTCTCTCTCTCTCTCTCCTTGCTGCCTGATCTATCTTGCAAGGTTGTTGTGAGAATAAGGTGAGGAAGTAGGAGAAACATTTGTGGCCTCAGGCTCATCACAGGGAAAGGCAGGACAGCAACGTACTCACCGAACAAGCAGATGAGCAAAATTTGGCTCCGGGATCTGTCAAGGCTGCAGGGCGTGAGTGAGGTCGCTATTTGGGAGGGGGCCACGCCGTGCCGTCCGTGGCTTCTCCGTGCGCCTGTGCCTCCGCGTGCCTCCCTCTGTTTGAACAAGGGGTTTGGAGGACGGGATTAAGATCGCGATCAAGCAGGTTCTTAACCTGCCTGCCTGATGCAGGTTGTTGTGGCCTCCGGTGTTTATTTTAGCTGCCACTTTAAGCCACAAAAGACTTGGGTGGCTTTTTTTTTCCTTTTTAACTCCATACGGGTTGGTACACCGTCTGCATAAATGAGGGACGGGTGGAGAGGTGGCACCCAACGCAGCAGGAGGGCCTCGGTGGAAGAAGCTGAGAAGAAACAGTTTTAGCTGTCCGGCTGGTGGCAGGTGACACTGCTCCGAACGCGGATCGTTCGCTAGCTGGGGCGCACGTCCCCTTGCCAATCCTTCCCCTGGATCCCCGAGGGCGGCACAGTCGGGATCAGTTCTACTGGACTCAGCGGGGCTTACTCCTGAGTAAGTCTGCCTCAGAGAGCAACTGTACCCACTAGAGCTGCCCTTCCCCTGGTGGCCCCGTGAGGGGCCGGTCTGTGGGCCTACGGGGCCCCTTTGAACTTGGGGGGACAGGAGCAGGGGTCTCCGAGGCCCCTCTTTCCAGCGAGTTGGCTTTCCCAGTCATTTCTGCTTTTTAAAATGTGAAAAGCAGCTTGTTTATGTGGTACTCTGCAAGGCTTCTGATGACAATGGTGACGGTGATGACGAGATGTCTGACTTATAAGTAGCAGTCGTTGGATAAAGAAATCCAAAGGCAAACGGAGAAGAGGAACAGCTGGACTGGGGAAGATCTATCCATTCCAGTCCCTCCGCAGAGCCGGACGAGGGATCGCGCCTTCTTAGCCCACAGGTCCTCGTGGCTGGAGTTTGGGTGGCCCGAATTCTCCTCGGAGGAGCCTCCAACTCCAAGGAAACCATCTTTGGCGAGCAGACCTCTCGCTCCGACGCCTCTGCTCTTGGGGCAGCCTCCGAAGGACCCCCGCCACCTCGGGCTGCTCTTTCCAGCCAGGGTCACGCTCTGAATCTTTCTGTGCATCTCGTTACATTCTGGTCCCAGGCCCAAAACTATGAAACTTTCCTTCGGTGCCCGCCGGGCTGCAACGCTTTGCTCCATCCGTGCGCCTGAAGGAGGTGAGAGCTCCTGCGGGAGCGGGATCCAGCCAGCCTCGGAGATGCTCCCAGGCTCCTCCTTCCCATCCCCTCAGCCCCGTTTTCCTTGCGGACGTATATACGGCAACCGCCGAGTCAGAAGCGGAGCAGCTGAAATCTGAAGAGAGACCGGCCAGACATCTGAGGAGGGGCAAGTCACACTCTGCCACGGGAGAGCCACAGAACGGCAGGTGCCGGCGAAGGCGGACAGCAACGCTACGCTCGCCCTTGGTGTGAGCCGCTCGGCCGCGGGGGTGTAAACGGATGGGGCCAAAGCAGAGCGCGGGGGACCCTCTTTTTATGGGTAAGGCTGTTTGCGGTGGACCAACTAAAGTAACCATTGTGAGTGCTTTTCAAAATGACCAAATAAAGAGTTTCTTGTTAAGGTAGTTAAATATAACAACAACTACTTCAGGAGGCCACTGGTCTATAATAGTAAGTAATTACCTTTGTCAGGTGTGAGTACTTAGTAGCACCAAGTAATAAGCCCCAACCACCTACAGCACTTCCAAGGCAGATAGTATTTTTCTTTCCATCACCATGGCACTTTTGTGTTGCAGTCAGCTGAGAACAAAAAGGCCAGTGCCGTCAGAAGGGGGCAAGTGGGAACATGCGCCAGCCTCAGCACCGCATTTCCCAGAGCAGGCTTCCAGGAAGTCACACCTACGGCCCACAGTGGCAACCCCCTTCCCTTGCATTTGCCACCTGCCTCTCAGGCACCCTCTCCAGCATGCCAAACTCACAGCTAACAAGTGCCGGAAAACTAACTGCTCTCCCTGAATTTGCCTCCCCATTTTTTAAGGCCCCCAGAGTTATTGTCCATCAACAAACAGATCCTGGGGAAGTGAGTTCCAAAGCTTAACAATGGGCCGTGCAAGAACATTTCTTCTCTTTCCAATCTCCCCTACCTGGTACTGTTTCCTGCCAGGGAGAGAAAGTGGCTGTTGTGCTCACACAGAATGCCAAAGCAGGACTCGGGGGGGGGGGCATCCTGGCTTACCATGAGTAAACTGCAATCCTGAATTATTGGTCTTCCAACAAACCAGGATTATAAATCAGGATTTGTTCTTGGCTGACAAACCCAAGCTTGTTTGAGAGCAACAAGACAGAATCCAGAATTTGGAGGCAGAATTTGGAAAAAAGGTTACTTTTCAGGGTGCGTGGGGGGCCTCTAACCACTAGACACAGTTCTCAGGGGATTCCTGGAGCTGTAGTTCAGGAAAGGTTCTTTTTGTTTTTTGCCCATCAAGTTCTGCTGGAGTAACACAACAAACACGTTGTTTTTGGATCTGTTCGGCCAAGTGGGACTAGTACCCAAAGCCAGGTCTCATACAAATGGTAATTGACAAGTGGAACTCCTTGCCACAAGATGTATTGATGGCTCTGGCTTAGAAAATTTTACGGGAGAAACCTGCCAATTTCATGAAGGATGATCAGTGAGAGCAAACATGATGCTTTCCTCAGCACACTGGCCCACAGCCTAGGTGTCACACTCGCGCACACACGCACACAGAGCCCTGTCCCCCGGGGGGCTTGATTTTGTCTCTGGGTCTCCATGCCACACACTGATGCTCCAGGGGGGTAATTATAAAGGTGTTTGTTTTCGATTGCCTCGTTTAGGCACCAGCGACTTTCATGCACCCAACGTGCCTTGCACGCACGCGCACAGGGAGAGGTCTGGCTATTTTTATATCACTGCACGCCTGATGCAACCGCCTAAGACTGAGGGGGGGGGAGGAGGAGGAGGAGGAGGAGGAGGAGGAAGGACCACGGACCTCTTAGCGGGGCGGGGGTGGGGGGCAGAGCACCTCTGCTGCCCATCACAGGCTGGTCGGGGTTGCGGGTTGAGCAGAACCGCCAAAACTGAGGTGGTGGAAGAGCGTCTGTAACGCTCCTTCAGACTTTGAGGACTCAAAGGGTTCCCCCATCCCAGTTTTTGGGGTTCCTTCCCAGTGACAGAGATAATTACACAGAAAAAATACAGTATATTGCTGTTGTTATTATTATTATTATTGTTCATTTACATTAATACTTTTTTAAATGCAAGTTCTTTTTAAAATGCAATTATACCACCTCTTGAATTAAAACCATTTGAGTGAATTAAAACCATTACAAGACCGAACTGGAAAAACATCTCCCATATATCCCCTATCCCATGGAGACTGGCTCCGGTTCCTCTGTTTCATGGGCAGGTCAAACTGAGGCCCAGATGGTTCCTGCCAGGGGTGTAAATCTTCATTAATTTCTTTGCAGACAGGAAATTTAATCAATTTTCTCCCCACTGTGAGAAAGTCCTTGAAAACAGCAGTTTTTGAGGACTATTTGTAGTCTAAAACTGGTAAAAAAAAGTAAGACATTTGTGTGTGTGTGCAGAGAACATGACTTTCTGAGCAGAAACCTTTTTTCCTGTACAGAAAATGTAGCTTTTCTGTGCAGAAAGTAAATTCCTTACGCAAGAAACATGATTTTTGTTCAGAAAAGAAACCACAAATTCTGTACAAAAGTAACCCTGTATTTCAGCATGCTTGAATTTTGCAAAGAAAAGTTCAGAACATTCAAGAATCTCACACCGTCTAGATTTCCTCAGCCAGAAGACCCCTTTTACGTTGAGGATTTAGAAGCTGTCGAATGTTCCGTGCGTCCCTAATCCAGAGAGAGGGAGTCTCCCAAGACAGCAGAGGATAAAATTAGGAGCATCAAAAGTACCAGTGGTAGGGGCTTGGGGCTCTGGGCCAGGGAGAAGCCCAAAATATTATTCCCTACTTCGTTAACGGTGGGGCCAGCCTAGAAGACGCAATCAAGCCAGCCGGCCAGAACGGTTCGGCAAGACCCGGGGGAGCCAGGCCTACTGGGGAGGCACAAGGGCAGGGGAGGGGGGAGGCCTACCACACCTGGACGCCAGTCCGCCGCTCCATCCTGCTTGCTTGCCGCCGGTGATTGGCATCGGCAGAACATGCCACGGCTGGGGAGTCTCCAGGGCTGCAGAAAGAAAAAAGAGGGGTGCGGTGCTAATTTTAACAAGCAGGAAAATGGGGGATTTGCACCAGGGAAAGAACCAGAGCAAAATCCAAGTTGCGTTTTGGGATTAAGGGAGGTGCCCTCACCACTTCCTTGAAGATAGCCAACAACCTGGCTCTGAGAGCACAACTATTTAGTGCCTCAAAAATGCTCTTCCCGTACCCTCCAACTGTCCCAAATTGACTGGACAGTCCCAATTCATCTTGTGCCATCCCACTTTCTTGGCTGCTTCCGAAACATCCCAGCTCCTCTCTCCTTTACCCCTTTGTCCCCAGCTATCCCGATTTTCATCTATGAAGTGCTGGACGGCAAGTCCTCTGGTACAAGATGGAAAAACAGAGCCCTAAAGCATCTTTATACCAGGGCAGTGAAAAGGAAGAACAAGGCTGCATGCACAAGTCAGACACAGGTCTTGCCCTCCCCAGAGAAAATGGGTCTTGGATAGCTCTTCTGCAACACTTTTATTACTGAAAGCCTTTTTTCCCCCAGTCTGATGCCTGGGAGGCAGGAAGGGTCTTTTGGTGCAGCACCAGACTTCTCATTGCCTTTTAATCAGCAGCTCCCGGCTCCTGATAAGTGCACACAGTGCCTGCCTTATAGATTAACTCCTGCTGGGGGATCTTTCTGGGGCAGGACGCATCCCTACTTTGTTTCCAGTGAGCCTTTCCTTTGTGCCCTGTAATTCCAGAGCCGCATCTTCAACCCCCACCATGGTGAGAGTCTGTCCTAGCTCTGGGCAGTTTGCTGCCATCAGGTACTCCTCTACCAAGAAGATCTGGGCCTAGGGATTTTGGACTCTTTTTGGGTGGGGGAATCTGCACCAATGCTTGCAGAGGTACCTGGATTATTGGGGGAAGGAGGAAAATATACTTTTTTGGACTACAGTTCCCAGAATCCTGCAGCCAGCTGTGCTGGCTGCAGGATTCTGGGAGCCGTAGTCCAAACAAGTAATATTTGTTCCTTCTGCAAGCTGTGCATTCTGGAAATTTTATTAGTTAGGGCAGTTTAATTTTGTCCGAGGCTCACTAAGACTCCAGTTCGGAAGCAGTTTTCAACAGGAGGGAGGAATGCCTTCCAGCTTGTGAGGTTTGCTCATTTCCCGTTTATCGAGCTCTTCGCAGGCGACACACAGCACATTCTCGAATTAGGGGCGGAGAGCCTGCAGGCCTCAGGGCGGGGCGCATGAATCCCAGCTACCTCAGCCTCCCAAAATAAGCCATTTATTTATATACTTATTTGAGAAGTATTTAGAAACCGCTTGCATCTACAGATTTCCTGGGTGGCCTGCTTGCCCCAGGCTGGAAGAGACAGGCAGGAATCTCCAGGTGAGATTTCCCTCTTTCCTCTCTTGCTTGAAGTTTATTAACATTTCCAAGACCCAGCGTCTCGAGAGGCAACGCAGTGTCGGGCGCTGGACCAGAACTCTGGGAGACATGGTTTGAATCCCCGTTTGGCCAGGAAAATCCTTGGGCGAGTCCAAGTCTCTCAGGCTCGGAGGAAGGCCACGGGGGCAAACCCCCTCTGAAGAAGAAATCTTGCCAAGACGAGCCCATGGATATAGGGTGGTCTTAAGCCAGAATCAACTTGAAGGCATACAGAAGCAAGATGCAGAGCTGGGAAAAGGAAGAATGACTTGCGTGGACTACGTTTCCCAAAATTCCTGGCAAAGGAGACTCTGCAAGCACAGACTCTCTTTTTGGGGGGGGCATTCAGTTTCCCCCTCTCTTCAGTCTGTTGGTGCTGCTGATGCCTTGCAGGGTCATCTGGCCCCATGGTTCTGGAGGTCTTCCTGCCCAATTCTGGGGTCTTCGTCCCCTGCTGCCATCCTTCTTTGAGCACCTGGCTCCTTCTCCTGCGCCACACGGTCAGGAGGATGGCAGGGCCAGAGCCCGAGAGCTGGGGTGGCCTTTCGGGATGGCCCACGGGAGAAGCCGCTGGGGCGCCACTAGATAACCCTCTCCCCCACAGGTAGACAAGCATGCTGTTTATGTTTGAAAAAGACCAAGTCTAACTAACCAAGCAAACACCTAAAGCACACACATATGCTTTCCAAGGCAGCGTTCTCACCCCAAGGGTGTGGCCACAGGGGACAAAATTGAGACCACTGCCCCCCACAAATAAGCATTCTGCGTCCCAATGCAATGTCAGTCTCCAAATTTCTGCAGAGATGAGACAATGTAAGTTGGTGACACCCAGCCCTCTTCTATGGGGACTCCCCCGACCGCTCTGCCGACCCCTTTGGGGGCGGGGGGCTGAAACTGCCATCCCGAACTGCTCAGCAGAAGCTCCGAGGCTAGAAATTTGGGACTGAAGGAACATTTCACTTGAGGGGCTCTGACTTTGCCCCCCATGTCTACACCTTTGTATGCCCTGAGATCCCCACCCTCCATTATCCTGATGACCAGAGAAGAGGGACAGGCCCTGAGGCTTGGGGGCCTGCACCCAAGGGATGGGGAGCAAAATCTTTTCTCAGACAGAGGGCCCGTGGGGACCCCCACACACACATGTGCACACATACACACAAACCCCATGGGGGGCTCCTTTAACCTCCCCCTCCCACTGATCCCCATGGGGTGGGGTGGGAGAGAAGCTCCTTTAGGGTCTCGGGGGTGGGGAGGGCTTATGCCCCGAAACAACATCCCTCCTGTTCAATACTAAAATAGTGCCAGACTGCCTGGAGAATCAGAGCGACTTAAAACATTGATTTAAAGGCACACAATAAAAGAAGCACAACACACACTGGTGGGGAAGAGTTCCTTCTCTTGTGAAAGGCTCAGACCCCAAAGCCAGCTAACTGGGGGGGGGTCAGCAGGAGGGGGGCACATGAATCCTGCAGGTTAAGCTCCCCTGCCCTCCACAGATCAGGCACAACTTCTGTTCCGCGGGGTTTTATTAACGTCAGTTTTAAAAAAATAAATAACCTACAAGGTAGCGTTGGTTGCTGCTGCTATGGCTCTGGCAGTCCCACATTTTTCTGTCCTATACTGGGGGGGGCATGCCGGGCTCAGAAGGTGGAGTCAGCTTACCGGGGGGGGGGTCACCAAAAGTCCAAGGAGGTTTACAGGTGGGCCCTGCCACAAAACATCTGAGAAGGAGAGGATTAAGGGGTTGATTTGGAGCTTAGCGGCTCTCCGTGCTTCAAATCCCACGGCAGCCAGAGAGTCCGTAGGTGGCCACGAGCAAACCGCAGGCCCCCTCCCCACCTGCCCCAGTCCAAAATGTCAGAATAAACAAACATCAGGGGCGCATTGCTGGAAAGGTGGCGGCCATTGTTCAATGACGTCTCAAAGGTCCCAATCCCCAAATGGGTACAGTCTGAGTACCTCTCATCCAAAACACGTGGGAGTAGAAGTGTTCCGCAGTTTGGGCCTTTTCAAATTTTGGAATACAGGACCTTGTTGGAATAGCCTCACATCTTGTTTATTTGCTACTTGTTTTGTGAATGAGATGAGAGGCTGGAGGGAGAGACCGAGGGTCTGTGAAATGGGGGGATCCAAACACGGTGCTCAGCCCAACCCTCCCATTTCCCAGACCCCCACCTCTGTTTCTGCTGCCAGCTGCCCACTTTTGCCTCCGAAGCAGGGGCGCTTTGCTCATTCGTCTCTCGGATCCCTCCTGCTCTTTGTTGGTCCCTCAGATCCTCAGCTGCAGCAAGAAGAGGGAGACCGAGGCTCCGAGGGACGGATGAGCAGGATCGCCTCCGACGCCGCCTCGAAGGTGGAAGCCGGTGGCTGGTGGCCAAAAGTTTTGAGATTGCGGATTCTGAATTTTCGAATACAGAAGGTGAACCAGGGAGGATTTGTGAAACTATGGAGCCCATTCCAAGCAGCGTCGCTTTTCCGTCAGTGTCCCATCTATGGCGATCGTCTCCCCCTTTGGAGCTGCTCCTGGAGCGCCCATCCCCACCGGGACCAAGTTCATCTCCTTTTCCAGAGACGCTTCTTAAAAATAAACAAAGAAATCCTTTCTCGAGGAAGACTAGCGTGGCCTCCATTGCAAGGCCGTTGTAAGGGTTACTGAGACAAGGCACGCGAGACATGCTGAAACGCTGCGCATGAATGCTAAGCATTATTATTAAGGGGAGCAGAATGCCAACAGCTGAGAGGTATTACCAGCAGGAGCCGGAGGGCTGGATGGCAGGCAGGGGGGAGAGGCCACTCTGTGGAAGGCAAAAGGCAACCTGGAGGTCCACCCTACCCCCCCGCCTCTCCAGAAGACACAGTCCCAAATGGGGAGCACACGCACAGACACACACACACCCCAGTCGTGGCTACCCAGTGTGTGTCCATGCAAAAACAGCTTAATCAAACAAGCTGGAAGGGGAAGGAAAAGGGTTGCTCTTCGGAGGGTCCCACTCTCTCAAGGTTCCCTCTGAGAGACCCTTACTATGCAGTCCCCAAAGGCAGGGAACCTCGCCCAGACTTCTGACTCTGAGACGGACTTGGCCGCCCACCCACAGCCAGGGGGAGGACAAGGGGCGAGTGGGACAGCCCCTCCCCCCCACCCCCACGGGCAAGAATGGGCTAAGCCGGGCGGGGGCTCTGGCACCTGTTTAAAGAGGCATGTGGGAATTTCTCCGGTCCTGACCCCGGCCGCTGACCCCTGGCCACCAGGCTACTGGGGCGGCCAGCCAAAATATGGGAACAATGTCCCCAGGCGGGGCGAAGTGACAATTCAGGGGGGTGATGGAACGGGGGGCCAGTGGGGGAAGAAGGGGGAGGGGAAGTGGCTGAATGGGGAGAGGGAGGACAGGGGGCAGAGGAGCCAAGCGGCCACTAGCTGCCCACAACACACTCCCACTAACCCTGGCCTCCCACCCCGCAGGCTGCTCTCTCCCGCGCCCGCCCGCCCGGCTTTCTTTCCTTCCTTCTTTCCTTTTTTCTTTCTTTCTTTCCCCCTGCGTTATGGCACTGCTGCTCCCTCTTTGTTGCGTCCCTTCTGTTTTCTCCTCTTTTCTTTCTTCGCTTTTCGTTTTGTTCCTGATTATTCTTTCTTTCCTTCCTCCTTTCCCTCTCCCTCCGTGCCTCCGTGTCTTGTTAGTCTTCTTCCTCTCTTCTTTCTTTCCTTTCCTCCTTCTTTCCTCTCTCTTTCCTTTTGCTACGCATTCTTCCAGTACTTCCTTCTCTCCCTCTTCCTTTCCCTGACTCGCTCGCTTTGCCACTCTACCCTCCCGTCCTCCCTCCTTTCTCTCCCTTCCTGGTGGGCACCCGTTTCCGCCCCCCCCCAGTCCACCCACTCACCCTCTTTGCCCCGCGAACCGTCCTCGGCTCAGGCGGCACGGAGGAAGGATGCCCGAGGCCTCCCGGGGCGGCAGACGCAGAGGGCCAGACGTCCGCTCGCTACTTCCTCTTCTTCGCTCGGGCGCACGGCAGCGGCAGAGGCGGCCGAGGTCTGGTGCCACATTTTCTGGACCCTGGTTATAAATAGGCAGCGTTATAAATAATGCAGCATTATTATTCTCCCTATAATTATCGGGTGGGAAGTCGGCGGCCAGGCCTGGCGTGCTGCGCTCCCACCACCGCCTGGAGGCCAGGCACCCTCCCGCCCGCCCCCTTCTTCCCTGGAGCCCTCGGGCCGGGGTCGGATCGAGCCCTTCCTCCTTGTCCCAGACTGACCAACTGGCCGCAACCAGGTCCCTCCGCATCCCAGCAGCCCCAGGAAAGGCTCCACGGCTGCAACCCATCCTTCACGCAGAGGGAAATAATGGGGTCGAACCGTGCCTCCCTCCCCCAGAGAGGGAAAGGAGGGGGCCGCTTTGGATGAGGCCTTGGCGGGCAGGGGCCAATCCCGGGAGAGGAGGACGCCCATCCGGGGGCCTTGAGCCCGCCCCGCAGGGCGGGCCCCCGCCTCTGGCCCAGCTGCCCAACTCCCTGTTCCGAAGGCTGTTACGTTTCCGGGCCGGTGGGGGGGAGGCAGACAGAATATGCTCAGAAACACTCTTGGGGTGCTTCCGGGTGTTTTGGCCCCCACACAGACTGAGGCTCCTTCCCCTCGAACAATGAAATAACTGCCCCATGTGGTCCTTCTTCTTTCTACTCTGCCGCTATGGTGTGAACAGGGAACACGGGGGGCTGCCCCTGCCGGGAGGAGCTCACAATTGCTCCCTGTCGCTGTCCCCCGCCTACAGAAACACCTTGCCTGGCCCTCCGGCTGCCCCCACTTCTGCGGCGCCCTGGCATCTTGGGTGGCCTCCTCTTCTCCCCCCCACCAGAGCAGCCCTGGGGTGCTCGGGAAGCATCAGGGACACTCTCTCTCTCCCATACACACTCACTCACACAGTGGGCCACCCCCAAAGCCCCCTCCCAGACTGAAAGTTACTTTTACTCCCGCGGGTGTGCCTGTTGCAACCCAGGGAGTCCAGGGTTGCAGGAACCCAGACCGCGGTGGAGAGGGAGAGGGGAGAACCCCCTTCCCTCCCTGCAGGACCCAGAAGCCGGGAGTCTGTCCGGGGGGGGGGAGGAGGGGCTTCCCCTCCCTCCAAGGAGGACCCCTTTCCCCCCTCCGCGTCCCGGGAGGTTGCCCCAGCCTCGCCTCCCACCGGCCCCCACAGGCCCACGGGGGTCCAGCCCCCTGTGCGCCACAGGCGAGCCTCCTCCTCCGTTCCCGGGCGGCCACACAGCCAAGACCCCCGGGACAGAGAGGGGACCCCCCACCCCGCGCTTTCTCGCCTACCTCCCCGGGTGCGCCAAAGGCAACGGGGGGGGGCTGTTAAAAGGCCATTTTCAGAGCAAATCCCCCCTGGGACCAGCGGTCCTTAGGTACCCAGCGGCCAAGAGGGGCGGCGGGGAAAGGGACCTTCCTTTCAGGACCGGCGCCCCGGCCACGGGACGCCCGGGGGGGCTCTGAGGCCGGGGGAGCGTCGGAGGGGGGTGACCTCAGCCGCCCCCTCGCCCCCCTCCCCCCCAGCACCCAAGGGCGAAAGCCCAGGATCGGGGCCCCGGGGCGAGGCCCCAAAGTCACTTACAGGGAGGAGGAGGAGGAGCGAGGGGGCGGGGGTCCCGGGGAGGGGGGTCAGGCCTGCCGGCCGCGGCCCCCCACGTGCGGCCCCCCAAGCCCCAGCAGGCAGCGCAGCCCGGGCCGGAGGGGAGGAAGGAAGGAAGGAAGGAAGGAAAGCGAGAAAGAGGGCAGGCGGGCAGGCGGGCGAGAGAAAGGCAGAGCACGGAGGGAGGGAGGGAGGGAGGGAGGAGGAGGAGGATATATTTAGCCGCAGGGCGGGGTCGGCCCGGGAAGGAGGGCCGGAGGAGGAGGAGGAGGAGGGCGGCGGCGGCGGCGGCGGCGGCGCGGGCGAAACTTAGACGGGACGGCCGCCGGGGCGCCTTGTGACTCCGCCGAAATAGCCGCGGCGGCGGCGGCGGCGGCGGCGGAAAAGTTTGTTCCTGCGGCCGAATTAGAAGCAGCGCCCGAGGCAGCTGCTGCCGCGGGATCGGCTCCGGCTTCTCTCCGTCGCCGCCCCCCCCCGCGCCGGGGTAGCTGCCAGCTGGCATCCTCGCCCCTCGCCCGGCCCGGCCCGGCCCGGCCCCGCCCGCGGGCTCTGGGGAGCGGCACAAGCCCGGGCCCGCGCCGCCCTTCGCACGCACTCCCTGCGGCTCGCCCCGCCTTTGCCGCCGTCTCCCTCCTCCGCCGGAGTTTCGCCTCGCTGGCACCCCCGCTGGGCTCCGCGGCCCGACGGTGGCGGGGAAGGAGCCGGGCCGGTCGCCCGGGGCGCGCTTGGCGCCGCTCCCTTCCTCGGGCCGGGCCTCAGAGGGTCCGCGCGGCAGCGGAGCTCTCGGTCGGAGCGGTGTCCGCTTGGCACCGGGCCCACCTCACAGGGCTGTTGGGAGGCTAAAGTGGAAGAGCGCTGACCTCGTTGGGGGCAGGGCGGGAGAGATCGGTACCTGGGAACTAAAATCGTTTCTAGGGATGCGTCCATCCCTCCTTTCCCGCAAGGCGGCTTTCACGACGCCCTTCCTCTTTAACCACCTCCCGACAGCCCCGTGAGGTAGGCCGGGCTGGGAGAGAAAGAGAGCAGCCCAAAGCGGCCTCTGCGGGTGAGTCCCCGGGCGCAGGCAGCACCGGAACCCAGAACTCACACGTCTAGTCCCGAATTCCCAGCGCCTCACATGCTCCTGGGTCTGTCCGCGGAAAGAGGCTGCCCGAAGCGTCTCTGTGGGCGTGCGGTAAGTCACCCTCCCGGGGGCACGTCCCAAACCGGGACAGACAGAGGAATGCTAACAGAAGACGAGTAAAAGCAAGGCCTGTGGGACATCCCCAGTTTTATTCCATAACCAATTTTCAAAGTACATTTTTATAAATTTTCAGAATGTTAGGAAATACTGGCCTCCCTCTGTGCCACTAAAAATGGTCAGCGGCAGAGTTTAGTGGTAGTTATGGGGAAGGCATCCCAACATGGTCAGAGGCACTCTTATCTCTCTGCATGGTGCTTTATGGTGAAAGGGAATTCTCACAATTAGCACTTTTTTTGAAACAGATAAGCTCAATTTAGAAAATATCTAATTCTTCTGAAAGTTACTTTTTTGGCATTAGAACCTCCCACTCAGTGGCCTTGCTGGGAGGGGGTTCCAGGAGTTACAGTTCAGGAGGTAACTTTTCCAGGCCCTGTTTTGAGACGCGAGGGTTGAAAAGTGCACATTTGTGACAGGTGGGTGCCGTCTGAGCTCAAGGCCACTAAGTCTGGGCCCCCGTGCCTGTTTTGATTGTCAGGGCTCAGCTCTGAATACACGTCAAATATTAACAAAGAATCCTGAGCATACACAGACTGCCGTTCTCGCAAGGAGTTTCGGGCCAGCTTTTGAGATGCTCAGAACTCTTTGGCCATTTCCACACTAGACTCTTATAGCACGACTATTCCACTTTCAACATCCTATGGAATCCGGCCGGCCCCTCCCTAAGCTGCAAACCCCAGGATTCCATAGGATGTTGAAAGTGGAATAATTATAAGAGTCTAGTGTGGAAATGGCCTTTATCAGACACAATCAGACACATGACAGAACTGGATGCTTTTCAGGTTGCTAAGATGAGGGGCTGGTAAACATTTGGCCTGGAAAAAAACCAGTGTCGTGATTAAGCTGCCACAGTATCAGCAAATATTTGCTTCCCGGGTGCACTTTGCTCGCTGCATAGCTGAGAATTAGGAGCCCATTGATTGTGCTCCATCAAGAGTTCAGTGTCAGTCAAAAGACTGCAGAGTCCTAAGCTGACGGGGGGGGGGATATTAAATACGTCTTGCTTGACCCCCCTTATTACTTCTTAAGGGTGACTGAGACACCCAGCACCTCCTCCTCCTCCTCCTCTACCAGGATCTCTGCAGCCTTCCCCAAAGAACCGCTTCCCCCCAAAATGCCGTCACCTGGAGACCTGTGCATTTCTGAAGCCCCACGTCCTTTTTTCATGTGCAGAGTGTGAAATTGCTGACACACCAGAGCCTGGAGATGGTATTTGGGGGGGGGGGGAACGGACTACATTGTCCAGAACCCCTCAGCTTGCATGGCCACTTGTGCTGTAGTGTTTAAAAAGTAACTTCCCTAAAGTTGGGCTATCCTTTGTGCTGGACATTGGAGGCCCTCTCTCCTCAACACAAGATTTTCTCAACCTCTCTCTCATTAGCCTTATCCTCAGGCTTCGTGTCCAAGAGATGTGCCCGGCCATCTGTAACCCCGAAACATGGAAGTCCTTTGGTAGGCCTTCTAGGAGTCATCGCCTTAAAAAGTAACGTCTCCCAATCTCGGGATTATTTGGGTTTGCGAACGCACGAACAGATTCCGGTGCCTCTCGCCAAAGAGAGGCTCCTCTCTGGTCCCCCGAGACGGGGGGGGGGCTTCGTGGACGGAGAGCTCCCGGGGCACACGCGGAGGCGAGGGTGCAAGGCACGGATTTGGCTGTGGGGAGAGGGCGGAAGGGCTCCCGGACGTCCACAGAGGTGGCGTGCTGCCTGCAGGCCATTGTGCAAAGAGAAGGGCAGGAGCTGTTTGGGAAACAGCATTCTGCCCATGCTCAGGGGCTGCTATAGGGTGCCCGAGGGGCTCATGGTGGTTGGGCCCCCCGTCTCCCCGAACACTCGCTGCGCTTTTTGGTCAAAATGGGCTCCGCGGCCCCCCCCGGCCTCCCTCCCTTCCTCCGGATCCTCTCATTAACACGAGGAGAGACCCTCGGGTAAACACGCAACTGGAATTATTGGCGCTCTTGTCCTGAATGACAGTGGGGGGGGGTTAACTTTTTTGGACTGCAGAGCCCAGAATCCCCCAGGCAGCCTGAGCACTGGGATTTGTAGTCCCAAAGAATAGACGTTTCCAGCCCTCTCTGCAAGCGCCTCAGCTCCCCACGAAGCTCAGCCCCCGGGGGGCACCGGCCTCCCACGCACGGTCGACCGAGAGGGCCGCAGAAGGCTGGCTGGTGCGGGGCCAGTCACACTCTCACAGCCCAGCCGACCCCGCGGGGTCGCTGTGAGGACAAAAGAGGGGGCGGGAGAGCCACGGCCGCTGCCCTCGCTCCTGGAGGGAAGGTCTTTCTTTGGAACACGAGGAAGCCCCGCGCGTCCTTCGCCCACCGGCCCAGCCCCGCCCGCGAGGGCTCCCTCGGGGGCTGCATCGGGGGGCCCGGCCCTGCGCTTCCTTCGGAGGGAAACATCGGCCGTGTTTTTTTGGGGGGGGTGGGGGCGTATCTGGACTGCAGCCCGAGACGGGGGGGCTGACCCTTTTCCCAGCGACATCTGCCTCTGAAACTCTTTGGCGTCACCGGGAACCGCAACGGTGACCCCCGAGCCCCCCGCGCCCCGAACCCCGGGGGAGGCCCCAGGGCCGGTCAAGGGGGGCGGCAGAAGGACGCCCCCCCCAGCGCCTCGGCCCTTCCCAACCGCGGCTGCCGGCAGGAGCCGCCGATCCGGGACCGGGCGCGGCCCCCGGGCGCCCTCCCTCCGGGGGAGGCCGAGCCGGGCCGGGCCGGGCCGGGCCGGGCCGGGCCGGGCCGGGGGCGCGCTTCGGCTGGGCTGCCGACGGCCCCGCGCGCGGGTGTGCGCGAGACTCGGGCGCGCGGAGGAAGCCCGCGGGCTCGTGCGCCCACCGCGCCCCGCTGCCTCGCCCGCCGGACGGCTGCGCCGGAGCCCGAAGTTTGCGCCGGCGGGGAGGGGGCTCCCGGCACTTTCCTGCAGCGCGCGCGTGAGTGCGTGCGCGCCCGACAGGGGGAAGGGGCTGCGTGCACACGTGTGCGCCGACACGTGTGCACGCGCTCGCGAGGCCGCCGCTCCCCCGCCCGCCCCGAAAATAATCCACAACAGTCCCGACTTCAATCGCTCGTTCCTGTCCGGCCGCCGAAGCGCGTCCTGATTGGCTGCGAGGCTCGGCGGCGCAGCCCAATGCGAACTCCCCGCGGTGACCTCATCTCTCGGCCGCCCCGGTTGCGGATTGGTCGCCGCCGGCCCCACCCCTCTGTCCCCACGTGGGGAAAGGCGGGGGCAACCCCGGTCCGAGCGCTGATTGGCCGCGGCGGCTGTCGGCGGCGGCTCCGCTGTTGCTGAGGGGAAGTGCGAGGGGCCCGACCGGGCGAGAGAGCGGCTGAGGAGCCGGCGGCGGGTGAGTGGAGGGGTATGCTAATAGCATGCAAATTAGGTCCTGGGAGGCCGGGGGGGCGCGGGGGTCGGGAGCAAAAGCTGAGGAACCCTCCCCGCCCCCCTCTCCTCAGGAGTTATACTTTGCGCGGCGGGGGACTGGAGGTGAGGGTCGCGGGGCTTGATGGCAGTTGTAGTCTTTCCTGGGGAAACTCCCCAGGATATCCTAGCGGGCGGGCCGCCCAGAGGACTACAAGCCCCATAAGGACCAGCGCCCAGGCGCCCTTTTTAGCACAGAGCCGTCCCAAGGCATTATGGGAGTCGTAGTCTTTCGGTCGCCCCTCCCGCGGCTTCTCCAATGGCGAGGGCTGGTCCTGAGGACTCCGCTGGCGGGAGATATCCGGCATCTCCATCGCCCTGAGAAATGGGGGGGGGGCGGAAGGGTCCTCCGCGGTGCATCCCGGGAGTTGTGGTCCTTCGTGCGAGGACTTCCTGGTTTCTTCTTTAACCTTATGTGGAGCCGTGACTACTATGCCCATGGGGAGTTGCAGGACTGGCGCCCCCCCTTCATTGCAAGGCAGCCTGGGAAGTGGCGTCTTTCCTTTCCTCGGTTTAGCCGTCCCACAACACGAGAAGCTATTGAAAGAACTACAAGTCCCATGAAGCACTGCTCCCTCTCCTGGCCTCCGCCCGGTTTCGCGGGGCGTCATAGGAATTAAAGTTTCTCGCTTGAGGCTTAAACAGGTTAATCAGCTGCTGGCAGGCGTCCTTGAGGACTACATGTCCCATGAAGCTCACAGCGCCCTCACTCTTCCACTTCCTCGAGCGCCAAGTAAACAAGTCTGAGGTCTTGCTCCGCCTCTTCGTCCTCATTGGGTACTGTATGTGGGCTCCGCCTACTTCTCCTCTGTTGCCCCTTCCGATAGGCTACTGTAAATGCTCCTCTCCAGGGAGGGGCAGAGATTCTTTGAACGATCCTGCCGTCTTCTCTGATTGCTGATAGGCGGTGCTTCGTGCCCGTCTTGGGGGGGTGGGGAATGCGCAAGTTCTGCTGACGAGCGATTGGCTGCTGTGAACATCTGTCACATAGTTGTGGTTGCTGATTGGGCCGCGACTTCAGCTGGTCCAGATTCATTCACCATTTTGTGTGTTGGAGTAAAAGGGGCTCGGAGGGGCCGAGAGGGGCTCGGGCTGGACCATCGAGGAAAGGAGGGAGGGGAGGAGCTGGACTGTACCAAGATTCCCGGATAACAGGTTACCGGCTCTACTAAACTCCCTAGAGAGGAAGGTCGGGGGGTGTCAGGCAGGTAATGGGCGGGCGGCCGGGAGAGCGGTACCAACTATTGGGCAGGAGAGGGGATCCACGGGGGGGAACATCTTCATTTATCACTTCAAAGGGGGGAAAAAGGAGGAAGCGGGACGCAGCAACTTTTATTTCCTCCTCCCCAAAATACACTGGGAGTCCCAGGAGGAGCCCAAAATGGAGACCCCGGGGGGCAAAAAAAGAGGCAGGGACCGCAGTGCTCGTGACCACTTTTTGTTTGCCCCCCAGAACTTTTGGGGGTCCTCCTTGTTCCCCCGCCCCGCGCCCCCCGAGCCAGGAAAATGGAAGGAAGAAAGCGGGACTCTTCCCCGCCCACTTCCTGTTTGTGGGAAAGGGGTCCGGGGCCGATGAGCCGCTCAGCCGCCTTCCCCGTCCTTCAGGAGGGAGGGGGCGCCTGCGGTGGGACGACTGGGAGCAGGCGGGGCCCCCGGCGGGACCCGGGCCGGTTGTTTGGGGGCAGGGGGTTCCCTGGAAGGCCGCGCCGCTGGGGCCTGCCCGGGGGCCGGGGCCGGGTTGCAAAACAGGCGGCCGCCCTGCCCTGGGGAGGGGACCGGAGGAAGTGGCCGGCTCCCGAAAGTGCTTGTGGGGTGCATGGGGGGGGGCTGGAGACGGGGGCTTCCGAAGATCAGGAAGCAGGAGGCTGGATGGGGAGGGCAGGACGGGGGCGGTGGTCTTTCCTGGGAGCAGGGGGCTGACCCAGGAGGACGAAGAACCTCTAGGTGTGTCTTGAAAGGAGGGAGGGAGAGCGAGGTCGGCCGCGTCGGGTCGCTCCAGCAGGAATCTGCGATGTGGAGGGAAAGTGGGTGGAGGAGAGTACCTCTGAGGACATCCAGAGTGCCATCGTGTCACCGGTCTCTAGCCAGTTCGGGGTGTAGGAGGGAGAGCTGCGGTTCACTTCAGTCACAAAGCACAGGGATCGGGCGGGAGGGGACAGCGGAGATGTTAACAGTGCTTTCAGGAGTTTATTAGTGAGGGGGGCTGTGCAGAGCAGTCCCCCTGTTGAGGAAGTCGCCTTTGGAGTGACAGCGTGATAGCGTCCACCCTTCAGATTTTGAAGCCATAGCCTGTTTCTCTCCCAGGAAGCAACTTCTCCCTCCTTCCCTCCCTCTTCGGTGGATTGGGGTGGCAGGCAACCAAAGTTGGTCTTCGTGGTCTCTGCTTTGAGGGAGGGAGTGGTGTGGCGGGTGGCTGGACGCATTGCACAGCCACGTCCTGAGTCCCTTTGCCCCCTCCTCCGGCCCCAGGGTGCAAATGACATGGGAACCAGGGAGCCCCCCCCCCAAATCTGTTTCTAGGTGCAGACGGGGGGGGGGAGAAAGAGACTGAGAGAAAAGAGGGGCCGTCCCACCCACCCCCTGCTGCTTTAGGTTAACTCTTCAGAACATGGGGCCTGCAATTTGTGTCCAGGTGAAGGAGAGCAGGTGGACCTGACCCTGAAACTGGGGGGACAAGTAATCAGAGTTGTGGGGGGACATTCTTTTTCTTGAGCTACCCGTGGTTGAAGTGGACCCCAGCTCCTTGGGAAGGAAGTTCCCACAGGTCCCCAGCAGAGCCCCCCATCTCAGGAATGCGCCCCTCCTTACTCTGCCTCCCGGATGTCCCCCCACCAGAACCCGCCCTCTCCTCGCTGCCCAGTGCGCTGGCCCTGATCCAGGGCCTGATGTGGAAAACGTGGGAGGCGCAGCAGCTCTCTTGTCCGGACCTCTGTTTTCTGCAAGCGCGGCTGCCTTTTGAGCTCCTTCCTCTGGAGGAGAGCTGGGTGTGATCTGAAAGGTGGCCCTCCCAGCCCAGAGGGCCTTAATGCCAGAGTCCTATGGCATGGCTGAGTCTTACAGCTGGCCCTCCCTAGGGGAGACTTGCTCTTGTCCCAGAGAAGCCATTCATTTCAAGGCACTGCAAGCCCCTTCTCCTAGATCAAATCTTCTGCCTGTGTCCGCACACTGAAACTTGGTTTAACAGATGCTCTCAGGCTGGAGTTAAGGGTTCTGAGGTGGCGGGGGAGCTGAGAGCTGTTGGTCTTTTGTGAGAAAGAAACACGGAGCGGGTCTTCCATGGGAGGGTGTCACGTGCAGGATGCCACCTTTGTGTTTCTTTAGAAAAGAGTAAGAGATGGGTGGCCCTTCAGAGGCTGCCGGACTGCCCCTCCCACCAGCCTCCGGCCAGCAGAGCCAGGGATGAGAGCTGCTGGAAATCACCGTCCAGCCACATCCAGGGGCCTTGTGTTCCCCTCCCCAGGTTGAAAGGGCCATTCCCAGAGCAGCAGAGGAGGCTGGAGGGGGGGGCTAAAATTGTTTGGGGAAGGGGAGATCAGATCAGAGTCTGGAGAAATTTCTGTTTCTGGACTGCAGTGAGACATCCCAGAATGGCCAAATGCAGCCTGAAAAAGTAACTTTCCTAGGCTTGGGTTTAGATCGGGGATGTGAGCTGAGGAGTGCTGGATCCAGGTGGCTTGCCCCCACTAACCCTCCCGTCTCCTTCCCCCCTCAGCTCCTGGAGTCTGCGGCACCCAGTCAGGGGAAGATGAAACTGGCGAGGAAGGCTGCCTCGTCCTCTTCCTCAAGCAGCAATAGCAGCAGCAGCAGCAGCGGGGGCCGCTCCCCGCCATCCACCCGGGCCAAAGCTCAGAAGCGTAAGATAGCCATTGAAGAGGAGCCCCGGCCCGAAGAGGCAGATCCGGGAGAGGACCTGGGACCAGACCTGCCCCCGGCCTTTGTGGGGGCCCGGCGCATGCAAGTCCAGATGGAGCCAGGACTGCTGGAACTGGCGGCGGGAGCCCACAGCGATCCCTATGCCCTGCCCGAGGGGGAGGCGGAGGCAGAACCTGAGGCTGGTGGGGCAGAGGCCTCCCTGAACCGGAAGACAGCCGCCTTTAAAGCCCGAGCGCCGTGCAGGAAGTACCCAGGCGGGGAAGAATCCAGTGTTGGCGAGGGGGCAACGGCAGCGGCCCCGCACCAGGAGGAGGAGCCCCACCGCTGCCCCTCCTCCAGCACCGACACAGCCAGCGAGCATTCGGCAGACGAGATTGAGAAGGGAGCGGGGGAGGTGTGGGGGACCCCCCCGCCGGGCGAGTTCGACCTCCAGCAGCTGCGCTCCCAGCGGGTGCTGGCTCAGCGCGAGGGACTTTTCTGCCCAGCTGTGGTGAAACAGGTCCGGCGTGGGCAGGACTTGGGGGTCCAGTTTGTGGGTGACCGTGCCACGGCTTACTACGAAGGGGCCCTGGGTTCAGGCACTGTGGATGTGATCTTGGATGCCACGCCTCCGCCAGCCGCTCTGGCCGTGGGCACACCTGTCTGTGCGTGTGTGGACTCTGAGGAGACGGCTTACTGGGAGGGCACTGTGGTGGAGGTGAGCACCAAGCCGGCCTCTTACAAGGTGCACTTCACCCGGCCCATCCTGCTCCCTGGCACGGGGGCGGCCGCCACTCGGAAAGACACCGCCTGGTTGCCCCGTTCCGCTCTGCGCCTCTTGCGGCCGCCCTGGAGCTGCGAGGCCCTCCCTGGAGATGACAAGTCCCCTGAAAAGCCTCCCTCTTTGGGGGAAGAGGAGGAGGGGGGCCCTCTAGCTCTCCCCTGTCCGGAGCTGAAGCAGCCCGAGGATGCCGAAGTCTCCAAGATCAGCGCTGGTGTGCGAGCTGAGGAAAAGTCAGTGGTGGTGCCACCCCAGATCCTCTCGCCACCCAAGTCGCCCGCCTTCCCCCGCCTTCCTGAGCAGCCCTCCCCACTCCTAAGCCCGGAGGCCGGTGGGAGCCGCAGCAGCAGCGTGATGTCAGTGGACAAGTGCAGCACGCCAGGCTCCTCCCGGTCCCGGACCCCGCTGACAGCAGCACAGCAGAAGTACAAGAAGGGGGATGTAGTTTGCACCCCCAATGGTATCCGCAAGAAGTTCAATGGGAAGCAGTGGCGGCGGCTGTGCTCCCGAGAGGGCTGCATGAAGGAGTCCCAGCGGCGCGGCTACTGCTCCCGCCACCTCTCCATGCGCACCAAGGAGATGGAGGGTCTATCTGAGGGCCGAGCCAGCGGGCTCCGGGAGGGCAGTGCCGAGTTTGACTGGGATGAGACCTCGCGGGACAGCGAGGCCAGCAGTGCCCGTGGGGATTCCCGCCCGCGCCTGGTGGCCCCCGCTGACCTCTCCCGCTTTGAGTTTGACGAGTGTGAGGCGGCTGTCATGCTGGTCTCCCTGGGCAGCTCCCGCTCAGGCACCCCCTCCTTCTCCCCGGTCTCCAACCAGTCCCCCTTCTCGCCTGCCCCCTCACCGTCACCCTCCCCGCTCTTTGGCTTCCGCCCGGCCAACTTCAGCCCCATCAATGCCTCACCCGTCATCCAGCGGGCTGCTGTGGCCCGCAGCCGCCACGTCAGTGCCAGCACCCCCAAGGGTGTTGGGGGCACTGTGCTGAGCCCAGAGATGCTGCACCACTCTGCCTCCGCTGCCTCCCGGGAGCGGCACCACTCGGGCATCACCTTCCAGACCAACCTGACGTTCACGGTGCCCATGAGCCCCAGCAAGCGGAAGGCTGAGTCCCACCATGGGGGCGGCCCAGGGTCTGCCGCCGATTTCCACAAGAATGACAGCCTGGACTCCGGGGTGGAGTCCATCTCCCACACGCCCACCCCCTCCACCCCGGCCAGCTTCCGGGCCGTCTCGCCTGCCGGCGCAGGGCTCTTTGCCTCCCGCTCCCAGCAGGCTTCACCGCTGCTGCTGGTGCCCCCGCCCGCCGGCCTGACCTGCGACCCCAGCCCCAGCGTCCGGAGAGTGCCTGCCGTCCAGAGGGACTCGCCTGTCATTGTCCGCAACCCAGATGTGCCACTGCCCTCCAAGTTCACAGAGAAGCCTCTGGAGGGGCGGGGGGGCAGCCCTCGGATGGGGAAGGCCGGTGCCAAGGAGCTGCTGGCAGGCAAGGGGCAGCTGCAGGTGCCGGTGCCCATCAATGTGGGCCGGACACTGCCATCCAGCCAGCCCAGTGCCATCTCGGCTCCTGAGCAGGCTCCAGCACCCACCTTCAGCGTCTCCTCACCCTTCCAGCCGGTTGCCTTCCATCCCTCCCCGGCTGCCCTGCTGCCTGTCATCGTCCCCAGCGAGTACACCAGCCACCCAGCCCCAAAGAAGGAGATCATCATGGGGAGGCCTGGCACAGGTAAGTGGCATTTTCTAGCCTGTTTCAGGCGCTACCTTTTTCAGCCTGGCTCTGGCTCTCCCCAAACTGAGTCACTTTTCAGTTAAAACAGAGCTATGTGAAAGGAGTAGGCTCTTCAGGCGGAATGATGCCTGACTGCAGCTCCCACATTCCCCACTGCTGGCTAGGCGGCCTTGGGTGCTGAGGAAGTGTGCCTCTCTTTGCAGGCAAGTTGTGAGACAAATGGTTGCTGGTTTCTCCAAAGACTCTCTGAGCTGTTCTGGCTTTGTAATAGCATATCCTACTTCAAGTAAGCTGCTGTGTGGGATCTCTGTTTTGCAGGGCCTCTGAAGTGGTTGCCTGCTCACCCTGGGTGACCACAGATTGCGTGCGGGCGAGCGGGCAGGTTGGTGGTGGGCAGGGGAGCGGCTCCACGCCTCTCCTGCCCTTGGCATAGGAAGAAGGGCTGGAAGTGTTGCTCTTTAAAAAAGACTCAGCTCCCAAAGTGCCTCCGTCGGGCGTGTTGAGGATTTCTAGGAGCCGTTATCCAAAACGTTAACACTGGCAAGCTTTCCCCTGATCCCAAGAGGAGGAGAGCCTCAGCTGCCCTGCCAAGCACAGAAGCAAAGTGTTTTGTTGTTCTTGCTGCACCATCCCCTGCAGGCCAGAGGGTGATGCAGGCTAGTGATTTCCGAGGGGTGAGAGGCAAGCCTGGTGGAGAGGGAGTCTTGTGTACGCCAAAGGGGCTTTGGTCCTGATCAGAGAAGGCTGATCCCAACAGTTGCACCCCGCCTCGAACACCCTATACTGCTCCAGGCAGGTCCCGTGCCTGCGTTTGCCGCCTTCTGTAGACCAGAAACCAAAGCGGCCGCTGTGGGGGCACACTCGCGAGGTGTTGTGGAGGCAAAGGCATTAAAGGTGGGAGAACTTTGTACCTCGGAGGCCTTGCACCCACCCTGGGCACAAGCAGGGCCTTCTCTTGGGATCGTCAGGGGTGCGGGATGCCCCAGGGACTGGGAAGTCCGATCACGTCTGACCACTGGCTGTGCTGAGTGGGGCTGATGGGGGCTGGAGTGGAGCCATGTTCACAGGGCCTCCACTCCGCCACCCAATGTTCGCCTCCGCTGCTGCTCCTAGCAGGGAGTCTGCTGTTTATTTGGAGATAATGTTGGGACTTTTTCGGCCTTCCAGTTCTGGGCAACTTGCCCAAGCAAAGGAATGGCCGGTCTAGGAGGGGCTGTGATATCTGCGTGCCAAGGAGGGGCGAGGGAGAGGCTCGGCTGTGCGGCGTTTGAGCTTAGCGGTCCAGCTGACCTTTGGGGCAAGTGACTCTAGAGCCTGAAAGAGTTAACTTTTTAGCTGAGGTGATTCTGGTGCCTGTAGTCCAAAAAAGCAACCTTTTCATGGGCTCTGGTTCATGCTGTTCCTTGGAGAGCCCCACTGGCGTTGGTCCCTGAGGTCACTGGACATCCTTGGCCTGCTGCTCCCATCAGCTCCAGCCAGCACAGGCAGGGCTGAAGCATGGTGGGAACTGCAGTCCAGGAGCACTGCAGGGGAGGGGCCAGCATCCTGTTTGGTACAGTGGTAGCCCAGCTTCTCTGCCAGCTGGTAGAAGAGCGCTGCCCCATTGCTATTTGAGGCTCCTGCCACGGAGGCTCATAGCTGCTGATTCCCCCACCTTCCTACTGCTGTGAGTTTGCGCCTGTCATGTTGCCCAGCCACAAAGCTTGTGCGCTTGCCAGTTTCTTTGATTTCAGTGGGAGAGATTTAAGCAGGTGGTCCAGTTGAGCTTGACCCCAGTGAGCTGCTGGGCTGGAGGCCCTGAATAATCCCTTTTAGTGCAACGGTGGAGTCTAAGAGCAAGCCACGAGTTATGGGCCGCTGTTTGCCCAAGGCTGAGGCCAAGGTATCATCTTTGGTCTCTAGGGTTCAGGTTAGGGCCAGATACCTTCTCCCTTTCTTTTCCTTCCTGTTTTGAAAATGGACACAGGCAAAGCTTTCACACTCTAATCCCAACCCCTGGGAAATAAAACTCTGCGTGTGTGTGTGTCTACTGCTGGTGGTGGGCAATCCTATTCTGTTTTCTCAAGGTTTGTCACTTTCAGCCGCTTCCTTCCAGCTCCCCTCTTGGCTGGAGAACAGCTCCATGCCACTTCAGGTCCACCAAGCAGAGGGACGTCTACCAGTCGGGTAGCATGGCTTGCCAGGCGCCCACACAACTGTGAGCAGAGCCTGGAGGGAGTCATGTTAGAACTTCAGCTCCCAGAATTCCTCAGCCTGCACAGTTTGGGGTCTTAAAAAGTGTCTTTTCAAAGCTTTTACCTGTCATTGTGGTCCTCAGCAGGTATCTTAGACTGGAAAGTTCTCCCAGCAGGCTGTGAACATCTGTACACCACTAGTAGGGTTGCGTGTGGCCTTGAACAGGCCTTCTTTGGAATCTTGAGTTGGCCAGCTTGTCTTGGAAGGGACCTGGGAGCTATAGAGCGGCCATAGCTGCTTCCTTGTCCAGATCAGCAGAAATCCTTGGAGCAATGCTCCTGGTTTTCTCTGCATTAAAGAAGCGAGAGGGTTTTAGTTTAGGGTGAGACCTGGAGCCTTACCCAGTTTGCTGAAGCATGGTGTAGGTCACTTTGAACTTGAGTGGTTGTTCTTTTTCCCCTGTTCATTGATTCCAGGAACTGTTCAGCTTGTGATTGGTGTTTGGAAGATTTGTAAGACCATACTGAAGGCTTGTAAACAGCTGCTTGACTCCACGTGGGGATCCACTGGGAAATTATAAGGGAGTTCCTGCTTTCAGGCCACCTGAATGATGCATTTGATTGGCCAAGATGTACATGCCAGGAACTGGGCCAGTAACTTTTGTGGTCTTGTTTTCAAAATTGCTGCGTAGACGTGCTGGGTTAGTTCTGCTTCATGGATATGTTCTGAGACCTTGGCGTTTTAGGACTTGATCTTTATTGCACGGGGAAAGACTCCAGGCTTTGTGTACAGAGGAGACGCATAGGCGAACTGGGGTGGCCGTTCTGGAGAGACCGGTACTGTGACCTTCTTCCCGTCTCTCTCGTCACAACAGATTGTGGCTGTTCTGAGCAGCAGCCCTTTGCTCTGGAGGAGCCTGGGTCGAAGCATCTGGCATGAGGCCACAACTAGGAGGCCAGCTCAGATAGCGCCCCTCCTGCCCCTAGACTCTGGGGATACCCCCCCTTTCCACATGCAGGTGCCCCGTGGCGTGTAGAGCGTGGGTTTGGGCTTTGTGGTCTCCTCATCTGTCCGGAAAGGGGAGAACCCTTGCAGAGTTGTAGCCATGCCAGCAACCAAGGGTCTGACAGGTGTCCTTCTCTCACACCTCAAGGCCGTGTGAGTGATGGGTGTGCGCGCGCGCGTGTAAGAGGACCAAAGTCAGAGCACCAGGCCAACTGGAATGGCCCAACACAGCAAGTGTTCTTTGCCATAGTAGACCTTTTACAGGTGCCTCCTCTCCTTGAGATCTGGTGGCGCTTGTCTTTGGGCCATGGGCTGAGCTGGCTTTTGGAGCCCTTGTTAGCATCATGGCCAAACGTTAGCAGCTGCCCGGTGAACAGAAAGGGTCCATTTTGGTCTGTGATCCTGTGCAATATCTTTTTCCCATCAGCCTGAGGCTGGGAAACGATATGAGGAACTGAATTTTCCTCTCTTGCTCACCTAGTTGCCCAGGTCTCAGGATAAGGCAGTGGGGGGTGATGCTTTCACACCCTGATTTTGTTTGCTTCTGCACCCTTGGGAGCCCGTCTTCCATTGGCTTGTCCTGCGGGGGGAGCAAACTCCAGCCCGGGCCTCCTCATGCGTATCCAGCAACAGAGAATTTGGTTGCTGGCTAGGAATAGTCTGGGTATAATTAAGTTGGGGGCCAGATTCCCCCATCGGCTGTGAGGGGATGCTAGACCCCGGCAGCCAAAGGGCCGGAACGCTTTTCTGCTGCCCCACTGACCCCCAGCAAAGCTGACCGTCCAGCGTCGTATCTGTCCGTGTCTGGCACCGAAAGAGCTCTCGGGGAGGCCTGGAACCACACCCTAGTTCTGGCGCAAGACAGCCCACAATGCGGAGACCTACTTCCAGTGTGTACACACACAGCAAGCACCGTCTCCTTCACAGTCACCGAGGGAATGCGTGGATTAGGTTTCATTTTGTGTGCTTGGTTTCTTGCTTTATTTCTGCATTCCCTTCTGGGAATTCCCAGCCTGAGCCTGGGGTGACTAACGTGGAGGTCAGGGTCGGACAGGTTCTGGCGCTGGGTGGGCTTGAGCCAACTTGCCACTCGAGATTTTGGGCCCTGAACAGCTCCAGGAGTTCCTGCCCGCTGGCTCTGCTGGCTGAGGGCTTTCTGGGAATGAAGCCCAATGACATCCGGAGGGCCAAAGGGGTTTGAGAACCTGGCTTGCACACAGGCCTGATTTTGCTCATTTCTCTGCGTTGGCTGTTCTGAGGGGCCAGGGGAGGGCAGGGCCCACGGCTGGGGTGGGGGACAGGATGCACTCTGGTGGGGGGGGAGGGTGGGGGGGCTTCTCCCATTCCCAGGGCTCCCCCCATTCCCAGGGCTCCCCCTCCTTCAAGCATCTCCAATGCAGTTTGCAGTTTCTCAGCAACTGGTAACCAAGACTACCATCTCCCTGCTGCTCGCTTGGAGCCCGGGCTCTATTTTTATCACGGTGGAGTGGGGAGACAGATCCAGATTGGAGAGTACATGTGCGTGCACGTGGGGGAGGGCTGTTGTACGCCACTGCGTACACCTCGAGGCTTGCTGTGTGTTTGGCTGGGAGGGCACTGCAGTCTTGTCACACGCAACGGGCTCCTCTGCGTACCCACACAAGGAGCGACGGTGCTTAAGGGACGGAGGCACTTGTTGTGTGCTCCCTCTTGCTGAGAGCATGCGCGTGCCCCGGCATGCTCTCAGGCACCCCCCATTTGGCCCGTACATGGGTTCTCACGTGGCACACGGGTGACGCGGCGCAAGCTGGCCAAGGGTGCGCTTTGGCAGGGTCTGCGTCCCACCAGGCCGGGTTTGCCAGCTGATGTTGCATGGCTGTGTGCTTCAGATGCTTCAAATCTTCGTCCTGAGTCAACAGGTGCCTTTCAGGGTGGCGTAAAGCTAAATAGTTTATTATGCCATTAGCTTCCACGGCCTTAAGTCTGCACACACACAAGAACAAATACATGGAGGGGGGGATGGTGAATTACAAACAACACTCCTGACAAGCCTGTTTGGGATGCCAGAAGGATGCAGTTAATCACTAAAAATATAAATTTATTAGCATGATAAACAAACTGAACGCATTAACCAAATTAGCAAAACATTTCGGCTTCTCCTTCTTCCGTTGTTGTTTTGTGTCTTCAGGTCATTTCCAACTTACGGCAACCTCAAAGCAAACCTATCATGGGGATTTTGGCGCTGAGAGTGTGAGATATGCCCAAGGTCACCGAGTGGGCTTCCGTGGCTGAGCGGGGAATCAAACCCTGGTCTCCAGGGCTGTGCTACAACACTAAAACCGCTACAACACACTGGCTTTGTCTTCAGTTGCTTAGCATAAAAGCCAAAATGGTGGCGGGTCTGGGAACCATGAAGCCCTCTGAGGAGCGGCTTAGGGAGGTGGGGATGCTTGGTCTGATGAAAAGAAGGCTAAGAGGTGACACGATAGCCATGTTCAAATATTTGAAGGGATTTCATGTTGAAGATGGAGCAAGCTTGTTTTCTGCTACTCCAGAGACTAGGATACAGAGCAATGGCTTCAAACTGCAAGAGAAGAGATTCCATTTAAACGTTAGGAAGAATTTCCTGACACCAAGAACAGTTTGACAGTGGAATATGCTGCTGTCTGGGAAGGTGGTGGAGTCTCCTTTTGGGAGGTTTTTAAGCAGAGGCTGGATGACCATCTGCTAAAGGGAGTGCTTTGAGTGTGTTTTCTGCATGGCAGAAGGAGTTGGACTGGATGGCCGGGGGGGGGGGGTCTTTTCCGGCTTTACGATTCTATAACTTTTATTCTGAGCAACTGAAGAAGGCAGAAGCTGAAATATTTTGCTAATTCATTTATTAAGTTCATTTTGTTACTCCTACTTATATACAGGGTATGCAAAAAGTCATGTTCCATATGAATTTTTTTTTTATAAATTAAATGCTTGAAATGGCTGTCTTAAAAAAAAAGCATTTTCTTACTTGGATGTACGGCCTTTGAACATTCCTAAGTAAAGGCAGCAGATCCTGTCTGATTTGGGAAGCTACAAAGGGCCAGCCCTGGTTAGCACTTGGATGGGAGCCCGCCAATGGGTACCATGTGCTGTAGGCTCTATTTCAGAGGAAGGAACTGGCAAACCCACCTCTCAGGATCCCTTGCCTAAGAAACCCATATGAAATTCGGTGGTTCACCATTAAGTTGACAGGTGACTTGAAGATGTGCACACATGCATGTACATGCATACACATACACACAAGCGTCACATCTCTGATGTTTGCAAATTCTAATGTGACAGCCCCCTTCAGATCAGATACTCTTCACCAGTGACTGTCGTGTGGCACTGTGCCTTCTGTACTAATATATGAGAGCAATCTCTGTTCTTCTTTGGTTAATTTATGTGCCACAGTATATCAGCATGGAACCAAAAATAACAATTAATAAGGAATTGCACATACAGCATGACTTTTGGCACACAGGTGTACCTAGAGAGAATGAGGGGGGAGCTGCAAGAAGAACTTTCTGCTTCTGTTGCCAGCATCTCACAGTTTCCCCTCTGGACACCATTTCCAGTGGGAGGCCAAGGGAGTTTTCATGGGTAGCTTTCCAGCCAGGCGCCGTGAGCATTCAGCATGGACAGGCAGGCTTCTGTGCAGCTGGGGCTCACCACAGTCCTGCCCCAGTGAGCCGTGGCTCCGCGTGGCTCTGTGCTGTACTGGAGAAGGACCCTCCAGCTCGGTGGCAGAGGAGTTAGTGGGTAGAAAACATCTCTGCCCGAGACCCTAAAGAAGTAGTCACCCAGAGCGTGCAGGGGTGGGAAATGGTCAACTCCTCTGTGTATTTTGGACTTCAGCTCCCAGAAGCCTCAGCACCTGTAGCAAACCAAGGGATTGTGGAATTGTAGACCAGAACATCCAGACCAAAGGTTTTGGGAGTGGGAAAAGGGGAGCGCTCCAAAGGAGGGCCAGCTCTCTGACTCCGGGATCTTCCACCAGGGATGCGGTGGGGGGTGGCCTGTTGGCCTTCTGGGTATGGTGAGTTCCACCTCTCAGGAACCTCAGCTGTTCTGACTGGTGGTGAGGGGTTGTGAGAGCTAGTCCAAAACATCTGGAGGGAGAAAGGTTTCCCCACGGCAGAAGGGCTGTGTGTGCCACGATATAGCACTGGGCGTGGGAAAGTTAGTGCTTTTGGACTGAATTTTGTGGCCTAACATTGTTTACAGGTTCTGATGGCGTGCCACAAGCATGCCAGCAGGGTCACTCGAATCACACAACACACACACGGAGCTATTATGCCGGGGATGCAAAATGCCCCGTGTGCCAAGAGCGTGGGTCACATCAGGGCAGGACGTGGTGCCGTTCCAAAACCCAGATGGGAGCATTGCATGTACGTGCACAGGGGCGTGTGTATGCACAGGCATATATATAATCTATGCAAACATACGTACATGCGTGTATGTTGTTGCCCTCTTAGCAACCTGGCATGGACAGGAGTCCTCAGCTGTTTTTCTCCAAGGATCACTGGTTTCATGTTTATACTGACTTATTCCTTGGCTTCTGTATGGCGGTTCATTGGGGCACGTGCAGAGAGACCTGCTTGGGGTCTGAGCGCAGGGCGCCGCCTCTCAGCAAGGGTTGCTAGTTCTATCCTGCGTGCCCGTTATGCTTTGCGTGTGCCTGTCCTGCTTTTGGAAGAGATTGGCTGCTATTATTCTTCCTCCTCCTCAGTCCTTCCTCCCCCACCCCGTTTCCAGTGGGCATTATCTGTCTTCCTGTTTGTCACCTGCCCAAATCTGGGACTCAAGGCAGCTAGCAAGAGGGAAAGACATACACACGAAGCCACACGTAGCTAAAAACAAGCCAAAAGGTTAAAACAGGATGAAACCGTAGGATCAGAAGCATGTAAAACGTTGATTTGCAAGTATGGAATCAAAATAGCAGACTGAAGACAAAGCCCTTTCCTCGTGAAGCCGTGCGTTTCCCTGCGCCTATGGCTCCGCAGGGCCGGAGGACAGCAAGGAGGCGGCTGCCCAGAGCCCAGTGCCTTCCTGCAGCGGGGGGCCAGGGAGGCCCCACTGTGGCCCTGGAGCCTGTGAGCCCTTGGCAGGAGGAGGGGGAGGAGGCCCAGAGTGATCCGTGGGTGGGTGGGTGGGTGGTGGGGGTGCACGGCCCTCTCCCCTTAAGGGACGGCGGTTGTGTGTGTGTCGCGGTGCCCAGCCTTCCCCCTCTGGCCCTGCCCTCGGCGCTCTGCGGCGCGTGCTAGGAGTGCAGCGGTGTTTTGTGCCTTCCCGTTTCCCTCCTCCCCTCCCCCCATGCGCGCGCGCGCACAGTCTCTCTCGACAGTGGGATCCTGGCCCGGGCCTGGCCTGGCCTGGCGCCCAGACCCAGTGTGTGTGTGGGGGGGTTCCTGCGCGTATGCGTGTGCACACTCGCTCGTGTATTTCTGTTTCTCTCTCTCTCTCTCTCCTCACTTCACCTCTCAGCCTATTGGCTGTTGTCTGGTGGGGGGGAGGAGGCTGGCTGCGTCCCACCCCCTCCAGCTGCCAGCAAAGGCGGCTCTGAGTCAGGCCCGGGAGGAGGGGGGAGGAGGGGGTGACTCACCCAGCGGAGGCAGTTCTGGGGGGCCGGGGAGGAAGACTCATCGCCTGCACGACAACGCTGGCTGGCTCCACTGCCCCCCACGACACACACACGCGCGCGCGCACGATCTTTCTCCTCCTCCCCCTCCTCTCCCCCCCCTTTGCCACTCTGCTCCCCCAGGGAGGATAGATTATCCCAGGAATGCGGCCGCACTGCGAGCTCCTCCTCTTAATCCCTGGCCGGCTGGCTGGCTGGCTGGCCGGCCGGCAGGCCACTCTCAGCTACTTGCCAGCCAAAACGGCTGCTCCGCTCTGTGAGTGTGTGTGCAAAGACAAAAGTGGAACAGGAGTGACTTTAATTCAGTGGCATTCGTGGGTGCCTGCGCACACGGTGAGGGGCCCGTGGCGGCGCGTCAGCCCTCGCGCTCGATGGGACCGCTGGCACCGGGCCCCCGCGGCCAATCTCTGCGTAGCCGCTGGCCTCATACCTGGGCAGGGATCATAGGCTCCTAGAGCTGGAAGAGACCCCGAGGTTCATCCAGTCGAACCCCGTTCTGCCCTGCAGGAGACACTGTCAAAGCCCTTCCCTGGACAGATGGCCATCCAGCCTCTCTTTAAAAACAACGTCCAAACAAGGAGGAGACTCCACCACACTCCTCTGAGGCGGCAGCAGATTCCACTGCCAAAACTGCTCTTACCCTCGGGAAATTGTTTCTCATGTTTAGGTGGAATCTCTTTTCCTGTAGTTTGACTCCACTGCTCCATGTCCTCCTCTCTGGAGCAGCAGAAAACTGGCCTGCTCCATCCTCCGTACGGCATCCCTTCAAATATTTAAACGTGGCTATCATGTCCCCTCTTAACCTTTTTGTCCCCAGGCTACACCTACCCATCTCCCTCAGCCGCTCCTCAGAGAGCTTCATGGCTTGCAGACCCTCCAGCATTTTGGTCGCCCTCCTCTGGACACCTTCCTGCTTGTCCGTATCCTTCCTGAACTGTGGGATGCCCAGAACTTGACACAGTATCATTACAGAGGAGATCTGACCAAAGCAGAGTAGAACGGTATTAATACTTCCCTTGGTCTCGGCACTATACTCCTATTGATGCCTTGCAGAATGGCATTGGCCTTTTCAGCAGCCGCATCACAAGGTGAGGGGGGCGCCCTTTTGCCCGTGCCCCTGATCTGACGTGGTGCCGCCCCAGAAAGGGTGACTGGGCAGGAGGGCGAGCGCCTGGGAAGGGGGGTCCCGCAGGGGGCTGCACAAGGGTGCAGGGAGGGCGGCGCCTGCCGGGGGGGGCAAAGCGGGGCCGGGGGGGCGGCCAGAGCACCTTCCAGCCAGTGGCTGCCAAATCTCCACCCCCCCCGCTTTGCTCCCCATCCCCCTTCTCTCCCTCCCTGACCTTGTTTTTATGAGGGAGTCTCCCTCCCTTCTCCCCGCAGGGCATCGTGGCCCAGCCGCCCCCTCCGGGGCCTCCCGCCCTCCGGCTGTTCGGGGGATGCTCCGGTGGGCGCGGCGTTCCGGGAGCTGGGGGCCCCCCCCGGCCGGGCTCGCCCTTGCCCGCCGGTCTCCCCTTTTCCGCCCTGCCCCTCCCGGCCCCCGTTCTCTTCCTCCTCCCGGGTCCCACTTCTTCCCCCGCGGGCCCCTCTTTTTCTACTTACGCGACTCCGCTACTTTACCCGCCCGAACCGCCCCTCCTCCCCGGCAGCCCCTTCGCTCCCCTCCCCGCCTTCTTCCACCCCCCCCCCGCGCTCCTCGGGCGTGGTCTCTCCCTCCGCGCTGAAGGGCGGGCGGGCGCGCCTGAGCTGGAACAGTCGAAGAAGGGAGGGGGTGAGGCGGAGAGCCTGCCGGAGTAAACGGCAGCCAATTGGGATCTCTGTTTACCACGTGACGCCTTCGCACTATCTGCACTTCCCCTCCCCACCGGGCGGTCTCCTTTTTGCATATGACTGACATTCCACGGGCGGCCAATGGGAGGCGGCGGTGCGCGTGAGCTTAAGTGAGTGAGAGAGAGTGTGTGGCTGAGGCGGGAGGGAGGGGGTCCTCATTTGCATGTGAATGACCGGCGTGGCGGTAGCCAATGGAGTGGCGAGGACTAATTGGGCATGCGTGACGGGGCTGGCTCGTTCGCTGTGTGTGAGTGAGCGAGACCGGGAGGGAGGGGCGGAGGAGGAAGAGGGGAGGGGGCCCGCTCTCGCCCGCCCGCCTTGTTCGTCGCCCGGAGGAGGGGAGGAGGAGGAGGAGGAGGAGGAAGGCGGCGAAGGCGGGAGGCCGTGAATGGTGTTCGGTTACGACGCTACAACCGGAGGGGACGGCGCCACAGGCGGAGCCACAGCGAAGGCGGCGACACTCTCCCTTCAGCCTCCGCCGCGACAGGGAGCCGCCCGCCCTCCTGTCGCCGACAGCCGCGACAGACCGGCCGCCTTCGCCACCGCCGCCGCCCTTGCCGAGGAGGGGAGGGGGCCCGCCGGATCGCCCGCGACCCCCACCCTTCCCCTTATTTTCCCGGCTCTCTCCCCGCCCGCCCCGCCCCGCCCCGCGTCGCCAAAGACCGGGCTCCCGTCCCCCTCCCGGGCGCGGGAGGAGTGGGCTTAGGGGAGGAAGGCGCTTTTTAGCCCCCGCCCGCCCCCTCCCCCCCACGGCTAGGACAGGAGGGGGGCCCCGGAATCCTCCCTCCCTCTCGCCCCCCGCGCGCGCCTCCACTTTCCCCGGAGCGCCCACTGGGACCCCGGCGCCCCCCGCCCCTCCCTGCCCCCAGATGTTTCCCAGGTGACCCCATGCTGGCGGCCGCGGGGGGCGAGAGGCGCGCCCCCCGCCCCTGAGGAGTACCCGCGCGTTGCCGTCGCCCGCCTCGTCGCACGTGGCGGCACCGCCGCTCGGGGCCCCGGCCTGTTGACATCTGCGGCCCCCCGCCCCCGCCCGCGGAAGCGCTGAAGATGCCCCCTTTCCCTGGAGGGGCCCCCGTTCGCTGACCCACACAGCAGCCCCCGCGCCCCGCCGACGCAGGGCGGCCCAGGCGGTAAGGGTGGCCCCCGTTGGGCCTGTCTGGGGAGCCCCCCAGCCTCCCTCCTGGCCCAGAGCGCTTTTGGGGGGCAGGAGGCCGAAGAGGAGGAGGATGGTGGCGGCCCGCCGAGGAAGGGGCTGCTGAGAGAGGGGCGGGTCGCCCGCCCTCCTGACCCCGGCCTCGGGATGTTCTCCACAGAAAGACCACCGCCCGCAGCGCCAGCAGCCACCTTGCCCGCTCTGCCGCACAGGGGGCTTGGCATGTTCGGTCAGTGGATGGTGGGTCTGGGGGTGGGACGGCTGGGAATTTGGGAGGGGTGGGGGTCGCCCAGCTCTCTCTCCGTGTGCGTGTGTGTGAGAGCGCGAGGAAGGGAGGGAGAGAAGAGTTTTGAGGCACCTGATGTCGCTCCGGATGGGCTTGTCTTCCCCTGGATGGGAGGGCGGGGGAGGGGAGGAGGCTGGCTGCCGGGGGCCGAGGCGGGGCCCCCATTCCAGGGTGCCTGGGGAGACAGGATTGGGGCCACCATTGGGTAGGGCAAGGAGCCCCTGTTGGGTGCAGGATTCCCCCCACCCCTGGTGCCTGCTGGCCTGCTGGCCCTTTTTGGTGTCACTCAGTAATCTGCGCGCAGACTTTTGGCAGGTGAAGTTTTTCTTGGTGGGAGGGGGGATGACAGAACAGTTGCCCTGTTGCAGCCCCCCCACTTTCTCAGGCTCCCGGCCCCCCCCCCCGTGTGGCTGGAGAGTGGCAGTGTGGCAGCCCCTTTTTAGAAAGTACGTGAGAGCTTGTAATTTTCAGACAGTTGTTATTTGCTGTGCTTGTTGTTCATAATCTTATCTGTGATGTCAGTCACGGTGCCCCCCGCTTTCTAGATTAAAAAGAGCAACAAGAGGGACTTAAAAGAAGGGGGGCTCATGGCCTCACAGCTGGTTTGCAGCAGAGGAGGGGGGCCTGCCCCCTCCGGCCGGCCCTGAGGCTCTCTCTCCCTTGCCCCCTCTGGGTGCTGAGAGGACGTTCCCCTGGTGCTGGGCGCCGAGCCCCTCCCCTCCCCGGACCTGAAGATTCAGTTTGTCAGCTGGGGTCCGGCCAGCCCCTTCTCGTACGTTTCTGATCTTTTAAGAAAACTGGCACGTGCCTTGTCGTGTAGCGTTCTCTTCTTTGTCGATGCCACTTCATAATCTCGGAGGTCAAATCCGTGTTTGTCGCTTCGCTGGGGGAGGTAGCGATCTCCAAAGGTTATGTTTAAAGCCCCTGTTTCTTGCTGGGCGGGAGTCTCTCCCTCTCTCTCTGTGCATATGGGGGGGGGGTCTTAATCTTCCCTGCCCTTGCTTCTCCGGTACCCCTCCTTCCTTCCTTCCTTCCTTCCTTCCTTCCTTCCTTCTCATCCTCTCCCCCGGTTCCAAATCCTTCCCCCTCCGCCTGGGGATGTGGTCACCAGCCGGAGGACAGGAAGCCACTGAGCCAGCACTTCCCGGCAGAGCACAACCACGATGCACTCAGAGCTTTTAATAATTGAGTTAACTTTACAGGAGGCGGGGGGGGGGGAGAAAGGGATTCATCCGTCAGGGATGGCGAGGCGTGGGGGAGGAGGGGTGGGGGGCAGAGAAGAGCATGGTGTGTGTGTGTGTGGGAAGTGGCTCCAATAGGAATGGGTGTGTCTTTGTCTTGCAAGGGGGAAACAGCAATATTTTATTTTATTTGTTTTGACACCCTTTTTGTTTTGAGCGACTGCTGAGAGGTGGGTTGCAACCTCCTCGGGAGCCCACGGGGAAGTAAAATCCAGCACAGCTGAAGCAGCAGCAGCATTACCCGCTTTTTCCTGCCGCCCCCTTTAGAAAGGAACCACGGAAGTGGCCTTCTGCTGGCTTGGGTGCGCTGCCCAGTGCAGTCAGTTCCAGTGGGCAGCTGTTCTCCAGGGGCTCTGGTCACAGGGTTGTGTTCTTGAGTGCCGCTTGGCCCACTCAATTGGGTGCCCCGGGGGGGCAAACCTTCGGCCGTGTCCATGTGCAAGGCTGGCCGGAGGGGTGATGAGCAGGTCTCCCGTTGTCGCCGGAGTGCCAAGTATGTGAGCAGGTGAGGGTTGCACAGCAGTGGGGCGCCTGCAGCGTATGACGGGATGCACTGTCCGTTCTGTCTGACCGCTGAGCACTGCTGCTGTTCTCCACGGCGACTGCTTGGTGCTGCCCAGCGGAATCCTCTGAGCACGTGCCTTGGTAGCGGCAGAGACTGTGGGGAGGCTGTTCTGTCAGCACGGGGAGGGAGGCGCACGGGGGCTGGAGGGCTGGAGGCCACTGCGGAGGGGCTGCAGGGCCGTCTGTGTTCCTTGTCTGCTGCGTGCTGGTCTCCTGGTGTGGGGGCCGTGGTGGTGGTCGTGGTGTGAGGATCAGCTTTGTTCGCAGTTGTTGCTGTTTTGTGCCCTTGCAAGCTGGCAGGCGTGAAGGCCACGCATGTCCGGTGGGTGAGGGTATTTTGCTGCAGGTGGACTTACTGAAATCTGGGTGTTGTCCACAAGGCCAGCTGGCAGGGGGTACAGAGCCTTGGGTGTTTGTCCCCTCCCAGCGAACTCACCCTTTCCTGGACACTCTGAGGAGGAGGAAGCGTTGCAGAGCCCGATATGGGGCAGCAGGAAGTGGAGGGAAGGAGGGAGGGGCCCGGCAAGCAGTCTGCAGCGGCCTGGGTCTGACGCTGGGGCCCCTCTTCCTGGAGGGAGAGCCCTGCCGAGGGGCTGGACGCTGGGCCGCCCTGCTACGCTCTCTGGCAACCCTCGGCCCACAAGGCCCGGAACTTCCAGAGGATGCTCCCAAGGTCCAAGGGGCTGCCCCAGCAAGCGTGGGAGTCTGAGCGAGCCAGCCAGGCCCCTTCCCTGCTGCCTCTGCCTGCCCCTTCCCCTCCTGCAGCTGTAAAATTCCTCCGCCTGGCTTCCAGCTGGGAAGGGGGGGGAGCAGGGTTGCTTCCTGGCAGACAGAGGAGAAACTCTCCCACTGCCTCTCCCTGGGGATTGAAACATCTGGGGACGACGCCTGGCAGAGATCGGTCGGGATTGTTGGGTGGCTTGCCAAAGTGGACCATCTTTCCCAGGGAAGGGACAAAGTGATTATAAAGGAGGAGGGAGGTGTGTGTGTGTGTGTGAGAGAGAGAGAGAGAGAGGAGACGGAGGGAGGCAGGTACTTGGGCAGGGCCCCCCCCCCGGAGTCCTGATCGCCTGTCTTCCTGACTCTCTTCATCCAAACGCCATTGAATTTCACCTCCTTCTTTGAGTCCATTGTCTGTCTCACTTTATCTTTCCTTCGTTTGTCCCTCCAGTGTGGACGAACGTGGAGCCACGGTCCGTGGCAGTATTCCCGTGGCACTCACTGGTGCCCTTTCTGGCTCCCAGCCAGCCAGACTCTTCTGTCCAACCCAGTGAAGGCCAGCAGCCAGTCAGCCACCCCTCCACATCTAATCAGAGTAAAGGTGAGGGGAAGACAGACGGGGGTGGGGAGAGCTGCAGAGATTGGCTGGGGGTTTCTCGCCAAAGTCTCTGGTCGGGACTGGAGGGGAAGGTGGGCGATATCTTCCAGCTAGAATAGAGCTGGCTCTGCCCCCCTGGGGGCTTGCCTTTGCTGCGTGCTATTCTTACGCTGGTCCTTTGCCTTCCCAGAACCACCAGAGTCCTCTGCGGTGGCCCACGAGCTCCCTGGCGTATCTTCAGGGTCTGAGGCAGGGAGGCCAAACACCTCCCGCCCCGATAGTCCGACTCCAGTTCCCCAGCCATCATTGGCCGTGACACCCGGAGCCGGTGGGGGCCCATCCCAGCACAATGACGATGTCCTGGGACCCCCACGTCTGGACAGTGAGACGGAGAGCGACCACGACGACGCGTGAGTGCGGAGCTGAAAAATGAGTTATTCGCTACTAGCGCTGTGAGGGCCAGTGTTTTCTTATGGCTTGAGTGTTGGGCTAGGACTCTGGGAGACCAGGGCCTGAATCCCCCTGGGCCATGGATGGCTGACCTTGGGCAAGTCACGCTCTCTCAGTCCCAGCGGAAGGCAGTGGTGGCAAACCTCCTCTGAATAACTTCTGCCTGGAAAACCCCATGATGGGTTCACCTTAGGGTTCCCATAACTCAGAAATGGTTTGAAGATGCACAGCAACACACCACTTTTTGTCTTGCCTTTATGTCCTTGGTGTTGAACTGTTATGTTGTTGGATTGTCGAGTTTTGTTTTTAATTTTTTGGATCCTCTTTAGTGCATTTTTTGGGAAACGTTGGTTAGTGGCCGGTTTGAAAGCTCAGTAAATAAATGCTGGGCTGTGTTGGCGGTGGGAGGGCACTGAGGTCAAGGTTGGGCCTGATCCTCCTCCTCCTCCTCTCTTCCTTCGGTAGGTTCCTGTCCATCGTCTCTCCTGAGGTCCAGCTCCCTCTCCCTCAGGGCAAGCGCCGGACCCAGTCCTTGAGTGCCCTGCCCAAAGAGCGGGATTCGTCCTCGGAGAAGGATGGGCGCAGTCCGAACAAGGTGCAAGGGCCATGCCTCTCTCTTTTCCCCAGACCTCTGCCCCAAGCAGTGCGTCTCCCTCTGGCCCCTTTAGCTCCACTGTGGAGGCGTCCTCAGAGTTTGGTCTTGCTGCTGGGGAGAAGGCAAGGCCAGGTGCTGCCTTGCCATTCTTTGAACCACCGTTCCCTTTCTTCTTTGCAGAGAGAAAAAGATCACATCCGGCGGCCTATGAATGCTTTCATGATCTTCAGCAAGAGGCACCGGGCGCTGGTTCACCAGCGGCACCCCAACCAAGACAACCGTACTGTCAGCAAGATCCTAGGGGAGTGGTGGTATGCGCTGGGTCCCAAGGAAAAGCAGAAGTACCACGACCTGGCCTTCCAGGTACAGCCTCTTGGCCCAGGGAGCCAGTAGGAGATTGGGAGCTCGGTTTAGGAAGGCCCTGGCCTCTCCTAATGTAGTAGGGGTGCTGGGCCAGAGCAGTTGTCCATCTCTTCCAGAATTCTGTGTCCTGAGAGCAAGAGGGCATGTCTGTGCAGTTGGCTGAAGCAGCAGATTGGGAAGATGGGTTTTTTTGGACTACAGTTCTCAAACTCCTTGTGCTGGGGGGTTCTGGGGCGAGGCCCTCTCTACTTTCAGTGCAGCAGAAACGTACGGCGGCGTAACAGTGCTGGCTTCTGCTGCGTGTGACATAAGGAGGGCAGAAAGGGTACATTACAAGACGTTGATTAAAGAACTGGAGTTCCCGGGAAGCATTGTGTGTAAACGTGTGTGTGTGTTTCAAAAGTAGGTTTCTGGCCCTTTTGCTTTCTGAGATAATACTTTAAGGTGCGCAGAACAAAGCCTGCTTGAAATCTCAGGAGCCAGAGGACAAGCAGGAGCTGGATCCCTGTTAGGGGAAGCAGGGCTTCAGTGTTAACATATGGCTCTGCGTCCCTCCGTCTTTTGCCAGAGTAATTTACGGACACCTGTGGGAGCTGCACAAGTTTATTCAGGCTGCACCTTTTGGCTCTTTTTGGTGCAGAGCTTAACGTCCTGCAATGTGGAGCATGTAGAGACACCTATTCACCCCTTTGTTCTCAGCATGTGGTTGTGCAACCAGAAAAGTGTGTATGGGCACACATACGTTTTGCCCTTTCTACCCTCACGTTGTTCCCCCAGGTGAAGGAAGCCCATTTCAAAGCACACCCTGACTGGAAGTGGTGTAACAAAGACCGGAAGAAGTCTAGCTCGGACATCAAGCCCGGTGGCCCCGGGGGATGCGCCAAGGAGACACGGGAGCGAAGCATGTCAGAGACGGGCACTGCCGCTGTGCCGGGAGGTGAGTGCTCCCCCCCGCCTCGCCCCTCTGGCCGGTCTCCTCCCGGCTCTTCTCACCGCTGGCTTTCTCCTTTCCTGCCAGGACCCTCTGAGATGCAGGTGCTGCTGGGACCGGAGGGGAAGACAGGCATTGTGGGATCCGGGCACGGCCACGGAGACCGAATCTTGCCCACGGCGGGGCCCGGGGCCCAGCGCCCCCGAGCGTTCTCCCACAGCGGGGTGCATGGGCTGGAGAGTGACCGGGAGAGCCAGGTGCCGCAAGAACTCCCTGGGTGTGCCAACTGTGTGGTGGGGTTGGGGGTTGAGGGCAGGGCGGCAGGGACTGGGGTGATGAGAGGGAGGTTCCCTGGGAATCCACCTCTTAGTCTCCTGGACGGGAGAGACAGTTGTTGGTGGCAACCTGGTTTATTTTGTTTTATATCTGTCTTTACAAGGGTGTTTGTCAATAGAAGCTCTTGGGGTGGCTTGCAAAATCAAGAACGTAGAGTTAAAAAGCAGTGTGTGCATTTTTGGACTGTAGCTCCCACCGCACTGTGTCGGCCGTGTTGGCTGGACTGTCCAACTGTCGGGCGCTTGGGGAGGGGGATCTAATGGATTGCTGTATTCTCTTCCAGATGTGCTCTGGACCCTCTCCGTACACCAGTGGGAAGGGGCAGTATGGGGGGCTGGGCCCCTCGGGGTCCCCTTTTGCAACGCCAGGTGAGGGACCCCGCCACTCCTTGCTCCCGCATCCCTCCCGCGCCTCCCGTTCCCAGCGCGCAACCAGCGAGGACATGACCAGCGATGAGGAGCGCATGGTGATCTGTGAAGAGGAAGGCGACGATGACGTCATTGGTGAGCAATTTGCCACCCAGGATGCTCGCTGCCGCAGGCTGCACGGAGAGTGGTGATGTTCTTAACCTTTTTGATGTGAAAATGTAGGGAAGGTCAAGTAAACTCTAGCGGGCCCAGCCCAGTCATAGGCTGAGCGGGACGAGGGGGGGAGCCTGCAGGATTTCCGGGGCTTCAGCAGGGTGTAGTTGTTCCTTATCCCAAGGGGAAGCAAAATAAACATAAATGAAGTGAGCAAGTGAATGCAAATTGGTTCACGTGTTTTATCCACAATGGGGAGTGGAATGGCTGATTGGATTCCTGGTGTGCCCATAGTTAAAAGATCTCAATTTATTCCAGGACGGAATAAAACCCCAGCGTTTTCTTCACCTGCATTGCCAGGCTGTGCTTGTTTGTTAGTGCCCGTGACTCTAACAGTTGGAATTTTACTAGTTACTGCAAATCGGTGGAATTTCTTTTTCTAGACACGTGCCTGGTTCAGTTAGGGACCAGTTAGGGCTCATCTCTCTGGGAGGAGTAGCTTGGCTGCATTGTGGTAATGGCCCAGGGTGCAGGGTTCGCAGGGAAAAGGCATGACGCTCCAGCAGCGCTGGCGGGTGATAGATGGGGCGGGCAGAGGCCGGGGCTCAGAGCCCCCGGTGGGGCCGTAGGGGGCTGTGAGGAAGGACGGTAGCAGCCGCCGCAGCGGCTCCCCCTCAAATCACCTCTTGGGAAAGGGCGGGCCGGACGTTCCCTCTGCAGCCCTCGGTATCTCCAGGTGTCCGGGGCAGCAGCTGGGCGGGCGGGCGGCCGGCCTTCGAACCGGTAGAAGGCTGGAGAAGGAAGCCTGTGGCCTTCTTCCAGGTGCTGCTGGGTCGCGACTCCAGCGATCCCTCACCGTTGGGTGGAAGGCAGACTCGGGGGGCTGAGGAGGACGGCAGCCCGTCGACGTGGGGAGAAAGGCCACTGGGTTCCCACTCCTGGGATGAGGCGACTTCCCGGCACGCTCTTCCTCTCTCTCTCTCTCTCTCGGTCTCTGGAGCACACCCAGCGGCAGGGGGAAAAGCTGGCTTCTTAGGTGGGCTGGTTGTGAGTTTGAGAGGAAGGCTGCGGCTGGGTGGCTCCGTCGACGTTTAGGTAATCGTGAAGACAGCTTGAAGAATTTTCTGAATCCGATAGCAATCCCTCTGGCAGAAGAGTAGATTGCGAGGGCCGTCTGTCTCTCTGCTCCCCGGCCGTGGGCTTCCTCGTGCCCTGGTTGTGCGCCCACTGCTGCCGTCTGTTCCTCTGATTACTCAGCGCCCCCCTGCACCCGAGAGCCCCCTCCCTCCCCCATTGCAGAGCCCTCCCGGGGAGGCGCGGCAGCAGCTATAATTTGAATGCAGGCGCGTGCAGCTCCCCCTCCAAAATCCCTGCTGTATTGTGCTGGCATCTGCAGTAAGTGCATTTCAAGGTCTGCTGTAATCCTAGCTCTTGGATAATAACCTGCCTCTCTTCCCTCCGCCCCCCTCTGTCCATCTCTCTCTCTGCCTCCCCGGGGAGCTTGGCAGAGGGAGGGAGAGGCCCGGGCGGGCTCGCTGGGGAAAGCGTTGTGGTCCTCCTCTTCATGCTGACTGGCTTTGCTCTCTTCCAGCTGAAGATGGGTTCAACCCGCCTGACGTGGATCTGAAATGCAAGGAGCGAGTGACAGACAGCGATAGCGAGGGGTCCCTGGGGGATGACTCTGACGGCAAGGTGAGTGGGGCCCGGAGCGGGGCTTCAGGGGCAGCGGATGGGGCCCCCTTCAGGAGGCCGCAGCCTAGTTGCATGGGTGGAAGAGTTCTAGTTGACTAGTTACTGTACCCCTGCTTTTTCCGTAAAGCTGGGACTTGGGCAACTGGCAAGATAGACGCAGGTATGATTAAAAAAACGCAAGAGGTAATCATTGAAATCTTATTAAACTGCATAAAGAGTTGAAAACCGGTTAAAATATTGATTTTGAGACAAATAGTTGAAGTACTCCAGGACACTAAAGAAAAAAAGCACTTTTCCTGTAAAACACTTCTCCAAAGCTTGGTGGAGTGGAAAGGGCTGCATCTGCCAATGAAAACGCAAGGGGGGGGGGCGTGGGCAGGCCTCCCCAGGGTGGGAGGGCACCCCAGAACCTGGGGGGGGGCAGCTGTGGAAGATTGCTGTGGATACCTGTAGCCTGTCAGTGTCCAAAAGGTTGGAAGGAATGTTTAGAAACACCTGTTTTGTGAGTATTGAGAACTCCTAGACTAAGGAGAATTTTTGCAGTGGGAGATTTACTCTGTGCATCATTCACACATGGTTGCTTTGTGCATAAAATACTGTTTTCTGTGCTCAAAATGCACTTTTCTGGCCAAACCAACCACACACATGTTTTGTGTGGAGTAAGTCCTGCACAGTTTTAAAGCTGCACAGTTTTGAAGATTTTCTTGCAGCAGGAAGAAAATGGGTGAAATTACTTGCTGTTTCCTTTGAGAAGAAAATTAGTGAAGAACAGCACCCTAACCAGTACACAGTCGTAGAGTCCAGTTCCAGCAGCCCTGTGAGGTAGCCTAGTGCCATTTGCCTGGCGCATGAGAGGCTGAAGCAGAAAGAGGGTTAGTGGGGGGGGGCTTCTGGGTCCGTAGGCGGGAGCAGCCCAGCCTCCTCCTCCTAACGGCCTCCCCCTTTGTTTGTAGGACTTTGGGCGGAAGCGCTTCTCCCCCGTGATCCGCTCAGCCACCCTGCCTTCTGCCTCTGGTGCCTTCGCCCCCTGCCACCCGCCTCCGGCCCTGGACTTGGACCCACCTACCCCGGCTGCCCCTGGACATGACCAGCAGCCCTCTTCCAAGCTGTATGGCTCCTTCCAGATGCCTCCTGGCACCTTCAAGGCCCAGGACTCCCGTGGGGGTCTCCGCCCGCTCAACACGGCAGCCAAGCGCCCAGAGCCTCGTTTTGATCCTTCGTTGGCTGCAGCTCCCTACAGGCGGAAGCAGGGAGACAGCTCTGGAAGCTCCCAAGGGACGGCGGAGTCTGGACCCACTACCCTCGCTGCCCCCGCCCACTCGGTCATCTCCCCGCCTGGTGGCGGCGGCAGCAGCAGCAGCAGCAGCGTGGTACAAACCGTGGTGGTGCCGGATTCTGCCCGGTTGTCCTCTGGCACGGTGCTGGTAACAGCCCCTTCCATGACTGCAACGAACACAAGTGTGATCGGCTACAGCGGGGCGCCCAGCCTCACCCGCCCAGCCTCCACCGTTGTGACAAACGTGGTCAAGCCGGTCAGCAGCACGCCTGTGCCCATTGCTAGCAAGCCCTTCCTACGTGGATCCGGGGAGGGGCTGCCACTCCTCAGCCCCCCACCATCAGAGTGTGGCACCAAAGCTGAAGGCAGCCTCCCTGTGGGCCGGATTGGCGTGCTGTACGCCGACAAGAAGGCTCCCCAGGCACCTGTCGTGACTGGCGGTGGGGCCCAAGTCTCCTCTCCTCACTTAGTGACCGGGCCACTCCTGGGTCAGAGCTTGACCGCTGTGGGGAAGGGCCCCACTGGCCAGGGCAGCGTCGTCACCAACCTCCTTCTTGGAACTCAAGGCTACGGGCCGGCGGGCGGCACGGGAGGAGCCGCCGGTGTCCCAGTGACGGTGCTCCCGCCTGGCACCATTACCCAGCAGCCTTCTGTCCAGTTCATCACCCAGAATCCACCTGGGCAAAACGGCCCTGTTCCACTCAGCATCCTGCAACCTCAGGGCATCCTGTCTGGGGCAGCGGGCAAGGCTGGGGGCATCACTCAGGTGCAGTACATCCTGCCCACCCTGCCGCAGCAGCTCCAGGTGGCTGGGGGGAAGGTGCCGGCGGGAGCAGGCACCCCCGGGGCTGCCAGCATCCACTTCACTCTGCCACCCTCCAACGGGAAGATGATCACCGCCCCCCAGGCCCTCCCCATCCTCCAGCCAGCCCCCGGGGTCACCAACAGCAGTGGCAGCAGCGTCACCGTCATGCCCTCAGCAACCAAAGGTGAGGGGTGTGCGTGTGTTTGCAGGGGCTGTTTGTCTTGGCTTCTCCCTGTCACGGAACCTGATCCTGCATTGGAGTAATGGTTGCTACATTGAGCAGCCGCCTTTTCTCCGGGTGACTCTGAGAATGGGGGGCCAGAAACACCAAGTCCTCTTTTGCCTCCACGCTGGTTGAGTGCAGAGTTTCAAAACAATACTTTTGCAAACTGTAGCTCCCAGAACTCCTTATCCAGCGTGGAGCCACTGGGCATTCTGGGCCAGAAGCAGCCCCCTCAGAGAGATTTCTCTGGCCATTGGTAGAAGGGAAGCCCACTGTTTCCCCCCGGGAAAAATAATGTAAATTCAAGTTGTAGGCAATTAAGCCCTTTGATGCTCCACTTTCTTTGGTTTTTGTACATAATAGGATATCACAAATGAGCATTCCTCCTGGCTGTGCTGTGGCTGAGCACCTTGCTTCTGGAAGTGGGCAGGCATGTGCCAGGAGTTCATGCGCAGGGTGCCTCCAGGAGGGTTCAAGCAGGCTGGAGCCACGGGGCTTCATGAACCATTTCTACCCCCCACGTGCCCGCTGGCCACATAGTCATAGAAGCACAGAATCGTAGAGCTGGAAGAGACCACAAGGTTAATTGAGTCCAGCCCCATTCTGCCGTTAATTTTTGCCTCTCTCCTGTGCTTGTATCCATGCCCTGGCTACTGGCAGCTCTGCCACATAAAGTGCTGGGACCATCTCTGTGTGAGAAAACCTGCAGGGCCCTTCTGACACTTGCCAAATGCTTTGCAGGATGTGAGCAGTTCCTCTGAAATAATCCCCTCTCTTACTTTAGTATTAGGAGAACTCTCCACCTGTGGGTTCAGTGCGTCTTAGGAGGGCAGGCTGAGTATCAGAATCCTCTCCTGTTCCCCAGAGTAGGAAAGAGTGGTCTCTGGAAATAATCCCGTGAAGGGGCTTCTCTTAGAGGGGAATCTCTGTGTCTGTGGTCAGTCAGGCCCAGGTCCCCTTTTGATTGGGTAGGGGCCTCTGCAACCACCCCACCACCACCCCCGGGCTCTCCCAGTTCTCTGCTCCTCAGCAGTTCTCCTGTGGTTGCCCATGGCCCTTAGTAGCCTGGGAAGGGACCATGTAGCCAGGGTGGCAAGTGTCCAGCTCTTCAGTGTTGCTTCACTGTTGATGTGGAGGGAGTGTAGTCCTCCTTCCACATTTACAGCTTTGGCCTTTGGGAATTTGATTATTCGCAAAGCATATGTGTGTCCTCCTTGCATTCCCTTGCCTTTTGCCAGGTGCAGAGAAGGAAGACAGGAACACCTGGGCAAAAGGCAAGGGAATGGGGGGGAGGCATGTACCTTCTCCCCTCTGAATCTCCCCCTCCCACTCCCATTTGGCCTGGCACGGAGAATGCGCACCAAGGCAAAAGGCAAGGGGATGGGGGGGGCTTCCCGAAGGAGATTGAAGAGGGAGTGCAGTGGGGAGTAATTCGTGGTTTTTTCCCACTTTTGCAAGGTTTTCTGCTCTGAATCCTCACAAAAGTGGAGGGGCCATGTTAATTTGTAAGCCACTGTGAGTTCAGGTTTGGAGAAGAAGGCAGAGTAGAAGAAGCACATTTCTTCATCCCCATTACCATCGCTTCATCTCGTGGCAGCAGAATCACAGCGTTAGGAGCTTCCCAACATTTGGAGTTCAGCTCCCAGAATTCCTGACTTGTAAGCAGGCTGGCTGATGCTTTTGGGAGCTGAAGTTCCAGGCATTTGGGAGAAACCGCTCACCTAGTTTTAGCTGAGCATCTTGCGAAGACTTTTGTCCCTGGTGTCTACTCTGGAGCATCAGTCAGGTCCTGCGGGGTAGGGGTTTTGGGGGCTGCTTCTCACACACAGACACATATATGCTCTGCCCAACTGACTCTTTTTGTGTGGCTTTTGTTCCTCCCCCCCTCCCTTTGCTTCCTGGCAGTGCAATCCCTGTCTCCGGTCCAGGCCCCCTCGCCGGGCAGTTCCACCCCTCATCACCTGGTGTCGGGGCCGGTGATGCCCCCTGCAGGGCTCCAGGTGCAAGGCAAGGTCCTGGTGCCCATGGCCGCCCCCCAAGTGGCTGTCCGGACCACCACCGCCACCCAGCTGCCCCTGGTGACTCCACCCTTCCCAGTCCCTGTGCAGAATGGGAGCCAGCAGGCCAGCAAGGTCAGTACCTGTGCGGGGGGGGGGGGGCGGCATCCTGCTGCGAACTGCAAAGGCTGTGACTGGCGGGGGGGGCTGCAAAGCGGGCATAGCACCATGTCTGAGCACTTCAGATGCCCCCCTTGGCGCAAAGGAAGAGCGTGGGTCATGGAGGCCCGGGGGAGGCACTGGGAGTGTCCCCAGGGAAGATGCCCCCTCTCCCTCCTCCCCAGGGCCACTTTCTGCCCATTCCACTCAAGTCACCCTCCAGTTGCAAAGCCCTTAGGAGGCACTGGTCCCACCCCTGAGCCCCGCAGCTCCCTCTTCCTCCTTCCTGTCCAGAGACCCTCCGCCTCCCTCTCCCCTCCCTCTGGTTCCGTCCCAGGGCCTCGCTTCCCACTGCTTCTGCCTGGACTGAGTCAGGAGAGCACAGATGAGCCCTCGGGGCTTAGAAATTACTGCGTTAGTTGACTGGCAGCCCATCTTGGGTCTGGTGAGGCAGCTCCGGTAACTTCTCTTAGGGTGTGTGAGGGGAGCGTGCACGCCTGCGTTCCCCTGGGGAAAGAGACTTTCCGCCCAGGGCTGACCCAGCATTCCTGCCCTCCCAGATCATCCAGCTCACCTCTGTGCCGGTCGTCCAGCCCCAGTCTTCACAGAGCAGTGCCACCCTGGTGCCCCCTCTGAGCCCAGCTGCTCTGCAGGGCACTGTCACCGTGGGCTCTCCAAGCCAGACCCCGAAGGTGCTGCTGCCTTCCTCCTCCACCAGGTATGGATTGGCTCTGCTGGTGTGCAGCCCTTGATCCTGGAGGCAGGCTGGGGTGGAGGCCTCGAGCTTTCTCAGCTGCAGCAGCCACAGTAACGCCTGTTTCCTCCTGGCTTCTCTCTGGCCCAGGATCACCTACGTGCAGTCGGCTGCAGGGCACCCCCTCTCCCTGGGCACCTCGGCCTCCCACACGCAGCCCAGCGCGCCCCCGGCCGCTCCAGCCACCACCTATGTCCAGTCTCCTGTGGGCCCCACCCCGATGGCGCTGGGCTTCACCACCATTGGGCCAAATGGGCAGGCCATTGTCCAGCCGCTGCTCTCGGGTAAGGCCGGGGAGGTGGCTGAGGATGGGGTGATGTGGGGTGAGGTCTGGAGGGTGGACGCGGCACCTGCCTGGATGGGCGGATGGGGTGCAGAGAGGTGCTGTGCGAGGGGAAGGGGTGACAGAATGGGCTTGAGTGCGACCGTCTGGGCCTGAATCCTTTCCCCCGGCTTCCTGCAGGTCAGAACCCCCTGCTGGCGCCAGGCCACGTGGGGGTCTCCCCACTCCAAAGCCCCCAGCTCCCAGCTTCCTGCGCTGGACAAGGGCAGGTCATCACTGCCATCTACCCTAGCCCGACGGGAACGAGCCCTGCCCAACCAGCCGGTCACAGCGTGGTCTACACGGTGGCAGCCACCAGCACCGTCACCGTCCCCTCTCCCACGGCCATCCTGCCCAAGGGGGGAAGCACCAGTGCCCAGACCTCCGGGGCGCCCAGCCAGGGCCTGGCGGGCTCCACAGGTACGGAGGGGAGCGGGGTAGGAGGCAGAGGAATTGGAGGCCCAGGAGCTGGTTGTGAAGAGAGAGCAAAGGAGGGAAGGAGGTTCAGGGAAGCGCCTGTCTACCACCTGTCACGGCAAAACCACATTTTGGTGGACATGGCCCATCCATTTTCAAGCCTTGCTTCTCATCCCCAAGGAAGACAAGAATGGCCCATAAAAACCTTGTTGTATCCCTTCCCTTGACTTCGTCTCTCTCTTTCTCTACGCTTAAGCTATGCTTGGCCTCTATTCAGATCGTTCTCCCATGATACTAACGGGGGATTTCGGTACAGAAATGCACATGGCAAGAGTTTGGCGCTTTAGTCCTGGTTTGGTACTACGTCAGCCCTTTAAGGAAAGTGTAGGGGAAACTGCCAATTAGCTCTTAAGAATTTAACCACGTTCAGCACACGTGCACAAATCAAATCAAGACATGACCATCTTTAATAAGCTGCTTTAGGAGAAGACAGAACTTAAATAGCTGGACTTGAATAGAATTCAGACTTAGTTGCTGTTCACCAGAACTTACGAAAACGATCACAAAAATTCCTGGCTTCTGGACAGGGGGAGCATTTAAGCAACAGGCAGGGATCTGCACCTGATGGGGCATGGAGGGGGTTCTCTGCCTGTCCTGCTGCTCCCAGAAGAAACACAGGCTGGAGGAGGGGGGTGGGTGGGGGAAAAAGGCTGCTCCTGGGGAGGGGGGTTGGTTCCAGCAGGGCTGTGGGGAAATGTTTTAGCTGCCGCAACTCTTGAGTAGCCCTGGGTTTTGGCAAGCAGCGCTGTCTTCCTCTTTTGGTTCGTCTTTCCAGCCCCCGCAGCCATTCCTTCAGTGGCCGCCCGACCTCAGCGCCCCTCGCTCAAGCCCCCGCAGAGGGTGAAGGCCACCATCGCCAGCATCCCTGTCGGCTCTTACGAGTCAGCCCCCTCGCCCAGTTCGGGCCGGCCCCCTGCGGGGCAGCAGCCGGAGCCTGCCGGGCCACGATACCATCGGGAGGTTGAAACCATGGAGCCACGGGCCCCCCGAGAGGCGGCAGGCCCCCAGGAGTCTCCTCCTTCTCCTGCCTGCCAGGGGCCGGAGCAGAGTTTGGCCAAAGCCCAGGAGCTGAACAGAGACTCCTGGGAGCCGGTCTCGCCTCCATCGCCCCATCAGCCACAAGTCACAGAGGCGACAACCACAGAAGTCTGGGGCCACCGGGAAACAACAGGGGGGCCCAGTGAAGAGAGAGCGGCTCGAGACCCCCTGCCTGCCCCACCCTCAGGCAGCAAAGGGGCTGAGACGGTAAGAAGCCCGTTGATCCCTTCTTGGGCTGACGCCTTCTTCTGCCTAGTGCTTTGAGGCTGGTCGTCTGTGCCCCACACGGAGGGAAGGCGCTGTCGGCGGCGCGTCCTCCACGGTCGCCTTGGGGATTCTCTAAAGCATGGCGGGGGTGAGCATTTTCCAACATCCATGCCCCCCCCCACCGGGTGTGGTGGCTAGACTAAGGCTCTGTGTGCTTTGAACGTGGGTTTGCTTGGAGCGGAGTCAAAAAACTGATCACTTTCCCTGCGCCTCCCAAAAATCATCATTTACCTTTCCTCACAAATAAGAGCAGTCTTCCGCCCTGGGGGATAGCTCTGCTATTGGTGCAGGCGCTTTGGCTTTCATGAGGGAGAGGGACGTTAGCAGTAGTCAAAAAGTACTTTGCCTTGCCCTCCAGCATTGCCCTTCGTGGGCCCCTTCCAGCCTGCTGACCGATGTTAACTCCCCTTCCTCTCTCTCCCTCCCTCTGGAAGCCTGCTCAGCCCCCGAAATTCTCCTCTTCACCCGACTGGAGGACGTCGGGTCCCGAGGGCCGGTCCGAGGCCTCGGCGCCATCCGCGGGGCCGTTGTCATCCTCACTCAGCCCGGGCCCTCCGAACTTTGGGGAGGGTTCCAGGGGGGCGCCCTCGGCTCTGCCCCCGGCGGCGACTTCAGCCTCCGCGTCCGAAGGGCCCGAGCCAAAGGAGGGGCCGGCGGGGAAGAAGGTGAAGGTCCGGCCTCCTCCGCTGAAGAAAACCTTTGACTCGGTGGACAAGTGAGTGGCTGGGGGGGAGGGGGGCAGAGACCTGCGGGAGCCACATTTATCGGGGGGTTGCAGTATCCTTTGGGGTTCTTTGGAAAATCAGCAGGCAGGCTGTTCCTCAGAGACCGCCTGCAGGGGTCTCTTCCCCTGAAGGCGCCCCACCCTTCCCTGCAGCTGTTTTCTTCCAGAGGTTGGCCGTGCGAGGGCACCGGTTTTGTTCCAGCGCATGCCATCAGTTCACGTTCACACACACACACCCCCCCGTGGCAGTGAGCCTCAAGGTCATCCTGCCCTAATCTGGCATGTGCCAGGTTTTTTGGACTACATTTCCCATCATCCTCCTGGGCGTGCAGGCTGGGCTGGTGGGAGGGGACCTGGCTAGGAAAGGCCGCTCTTGACAGTGCTCCCTGTGAGCTCCGCGTGCCCTAGAACAGCCCCCAGAACCCCTTGCCGCGCTCAGGAGTTCCTGGCGGGCTTTGGCAAAGGTTTGACGGTCATAGGCACAGAGAGAGGGGGTGGAAGTTCTTTTGGGCACTGGACACTCTTTGCTGAAGGGCTGCAGATTCTGGGCGTGCTCTTGGTCTGGATGCCAAGATTGCTTTGCTCCGCACTCTTTGTTGGGCAGTTTGTGGTGCTTCTGCCCACGAGGGAGCGCTCAGAAAATCCCTCTGCTTCCGTGTCGGCAGCATCCGAAGTGTTGGCGTTCCCCGTCTAGGGGGAGGCCTTGGGAAGCAGGGCCTGCAGCTGCTTCCCGGGGCACGTCCTCCCACCAAGAGAGGAAGGCCGGGGGCCCAGGGCTTGTTTTACAGGCCGTTGTCCTTCCACAGAAAGGAAAGACGTGATAATTGCTTAACTAAAAGCGACGCAGGAGACCGCCTCGCGTGCGTCCCGGTGGAGACGCAGCCCCTCCAAGAGGGCGGTTGAAAGGCTGGGGTTGCTGCTGGTTTTAGGAACGGAACGTGCAGAGGTTGTAGCCTGGGAGAGCTCGGAGCGGGACGGGACAGCACAACAGCTGCCCCCGTGACCCATATCCCCCCCGCCCCCCAGCAGGGTTCTTTCGGAGGTGGATTTTGAGGAACGCTTTGCCGAGCTGCCCGAATTCAAGCCTGAAGAGGTGCTGCCCTCCCCAACGCTGCAGTCTCTGGCCACCTCGCCCAGGGCCATTTTGGGCAGCTACCGCAAGAAGCGAAAGAACTCCACAGGTAAGACGGCGCACGGCCGGGAGAGGCTGGGATGGGGCGGAAGCAGCAGCTGTGCACCGGCAGGAGAGAGACCCAAAAGTCGGCACGGCCCCTGTGCGGACAGAGGTCTGGGACCCCCGCCGGGGAGGGATGAGCCGGGGTCCGGGCCGGCCAGCGTGTGCCGGGGAGGGAGCCTCCAGGGCAGACGCGGGGAGGCAGTGGGGTTGAGAAATACAAAAGGGCTTCGGGCAAGACCACAGAACAGAAGCTTTAGATGAAAAAGAGTGTTGCGGTGATGGTTTGTGACTTGAACTCTGAGGCAAATTGCTTTTTTGAAAAGCACAGTCAAGGAAAGGTGTAACAAGGAGTCTTCCTCATGGCGGTGGAGGAGAGCGGCTGGCCAGAGGTTCCTGAGTCGAGGGGGGCCGGGGTGGCTTTTGGCCCGGGGACCCAGAAGGGAGACTAGGTGGCGAGCGCCGTGAGAGAGTCTCCTATCCTGCTTCTTGGGCAGTGCGCGAGAGGAAGCCGAAAGGTCTGCCCGCCGCCTCTTGAGGCACGGCTCCTGACCCGCCCCCTGCCCGCCTCTGCGTGCCTGTATCACGGGGCAGCTGGGGGCTGAGTGTTGGGGCTTGGGCTTCCGTTTCAGACCTGGACTCTTCCACGGAAGACCCCATTTCCCCCAAACGAAAAATGAGGCGGCGTTCCAGCTGCAGCTCAGAGCCGAACACGCCCAAGAGCGCCAAGTGCGAGGGAGACATCTTTACGTTCGACAAAACGGGTACGCGAGGGCCTGATGTTTGTAGGGTAAGGGGGGAGCCGGCGCTTGGCTTGGGGTTGTGCTCCAGGACTCATGCTTTCCCGGGGAAGGGACTGCCTTGTCCTCTCTTTTTCTTTTTATAGCTTTTCTGCAGCTTCCTGCATTACGTTTAATCTGAAGTGTTTTTTTTTGCGGGGGCGGCGAGGGGAGAAAAAGGGAGAAAAGGCAAAGAACAGCAAGACGTTCGGGCTGTCCGGGCTCCTGTTGCCTTTGCGGAAGCACGTTTGCCTTTCGCAGTGGGCCGAGGGGCGCTTACAGGAGCTCAGGACTCCCCCAAAGAGGAACGCCTGGGCTGGGCCCGTTTGCTCCCCGTTTTAGTGGGCCCTGCCGGGCCGTAGCTACTCACCCTCCCGCATGCCCACTTGCAGGCACGGAGGCGGACGACGTCCTTGGGGAGCTGGAGTACGAGAAGGTGCCCTACTCTTCGCTGCGGCGCACGCTGGACCAGCGGAGGGCCCTGGTCATGCAGCTCTTCCAGGATCACGGCTTCTTCCCCTCAGGTAGGGAGAGGGGCCGGGCCCTTCGCGGGCTGGCTTGTTCTTCCCCGTCACGGCTGTCGGCGGCTGGGCATTCACTTGTGTCTCGGCCAGTCCCTGCCAGCTCCGTGGGTCCTGGTGGCCGAATGGCAGCTTTCTGCTGGCCTCCCCCCACTTGCTGGGAATGGGGTGGGGGGAACACGTCCTGAGAGAAGGCAGATAGGCGCAGGCGTTTCTGTCCTGCTGCCTTAGGAAGGAGCCTCTTTCTTGCCTGCCGTTTCCCTGGGAGTAACAGTCTTTTTTCCCCCCCCGCCACCCATCACTGTGGCAGCACAAGCCACCGCAGCTTTCCAAGCCCGCTACTCGGACATCTTCCCCACCAAGGTCTGCCTGCAGCTGAAGATCCGAGAGGTGAGGCAGAAGATCATGCAGGCGGCCACCCCCACGGAGCAGGCCCCCAGCACGCCCGAGTCTGCCGGCCAGGGTGGCAGCAGCATGGCAGAGGGGCAGTCCTTGGAGCCAGTGGCCCTCGTGCAGGACTCGGCCCCAGGCTCAGAGGCCACGGCGGCGGCCCCTCCCGCAGCCCCCCCTTCCGCCACGGCAGCCGGGTGGGACGGAGGCCAGCAGAGTTCTCCGGGGCCCGGGCCCGGAGGCAGCGGCAGCAGCAGCAGATGAGCGAGGGGCTGCACGGGGACCGCGAGAGAGACACAGAGAGAGCGAGAGAGAGACACGGCTGGGGGCACTTGGCGCTTCGCCCCCTCCCTCTCTCTGCCCCTCCCACCCTGGTCACCTCCCCTGCCCCTCCCCAGCCCTCTGGGACTAAAGGGGGGCGCCAGGCACCTGCCCCTTGCACGGACTTCGCATCCTCCCTTTCTTTTGGGGGAAGGGCTGGAGTGTCCCCGCTGTCACCACCGGCCCCTCCACACCCCGTTCTTCCTGCGAACCCCCAAAAGGCAGCGGGGGTGCTCCTAAAGTATCAACCATTCCAGGACAGAGGCCTCGCTGCCACAGAGACCTTGCGGGAGGGCAGGGGCTGCAGTGAAACCCACGAAAGGACAGCTTCTAATCTTGAACTCCCTCCCCTTTGAATAATGTTAAATATTTTGGGATCCCACATACTCGTTTGCTTCTGTGTCAATACGTGGGGCGCAGGGGAGCCTCTTCCTGGCCCTTCCTGGCTTTGGCAAAGGGTGAGAAGTGGTTTGTGGCCGGCCGTGCCTTGTGGACAGGCCCTTGCGGTGGTCACTCCGAAAGCCGGATCCCTGGAGGAGGAGGAGGAGGAGGAGGAGGAGGAGGCCCACCTCGCTGGCTGGCTTGCTCAGCAGAGTTTCCGTGATGGCACCTGTTTGTCTTGACCGGTTGAGGCTCCACTTGGGCTCAGAGAAGGGCCGTGAGGGACGTCCGAAGGAGAGACTGTGGGTGCAGCATAGCCGAAATCCGGACGGGAACTGGAGTGGTTGTGTTGCTGGGGGGGGGGGGGAGGTGTTCTGGCCCAGCACCGAGGGAGTATGAAGCAAGAGGGTGGTGCTGGCGGACGGGGCTGCCCCCCTCGTGCGCGCGCACAGTGTGAGTGCCCTGGTGGCCCAAGCCACATGTTGACCATGTGTAGCCCCTTCCGCATTGGGGTGGCCCCACCTCACATACTATTAAAGCTCTTTAACAGTCTGTCTTCTTCTGGCTCTCTGGTCATGCATCCTCTGGCATGCAGACACTTCCCGAGGAAGCTCGCTGTGTGGGGGGGGCGCAGCAACATCCTCCCTTGGAAACGTCCAGGGTGCCTTTCTTGGGATGCGGGTTGGTTGCCCTTAAGGGTGGGGGTGGGCTGGAAGTGAGGCGGTGCTGTGGGCAGGGGCTTCACCAGAGACCCCTCTGTTCTTCTGCCTTTGACTTTGCGGCCACAGCCAGGGTTTCTGCTCATGCAGTGCTTGTGTAAGTTTCAGCAGGTGGGGCAGCTTTGTGTTAAATCCTTACGGCTTATTTTTTTAAAGGTCCGTAACATAGATGGGTGGATTGCGTATATAAATATGTCCTGTCTCCACCCCAAAACTCTCCAGTAAAAAGGATTTCTCGTTTGTGTGTGGAAGGAAAATGTTGAGGCTGAGAGGCCCTTGAGCAGGCGGGTGAGCGGGTGACACAGTGCTTGTGGCTCAATGCCGCGCCTGCCCTGGGCCTGCATGGATTTCCAAGCATCGAGGTGAGACGGCGCACCTGTTCCCAGCTCCCTTCTGTCAGAAGGAGACCGCGCACCTCTTGGCCTCTGCCTTGAACCGCTCCGTCACTTGCCGTCATGGCTTCCCCAGAAAGGCCGTCCCACGCCTGGTTCGCAAAAGGGGTTCCTCCAGTTTCAGAGAGGAGGCCCTTCCCAGAGGGCAAAATCCCAAAAGGCTAGGAAGGGACCCACACGGCCTCCCATCAGCCTTCTGTCCTTAACTGCACCACTGGCCTCACAGAAGGCCGTGCAAACAAAGGAAGGGATGCTGCACCGGGGTGTGGTCCAGGCACACACAGACCCCCCGCTTCCATTGGGAATTTCCCCCCTTCCCTTTGGTTTTGGAAAAATCCCCAGCTGCAGAAAGAGAATGACCTAGCCTGGGCTCACAAATTCACATATTTTATTAAGTAAAGGTTCCCATTAATTTGCCCAATGCATTTTGGCCTTCAGTAAGCCAACCTATTCCCCTGTCTGCCCGCCCCACCGCCCACAGGCCTTTAGCCGCCTTCAGAGCATCCCTGCTGAAAGGGGGCGAACCGCTTGGGACCTGGGGCTGGAGTCAAAGAAGAGCCGAGTGTCCTTACGGCCTCCCCAGGTGGAGGGCACGGCCAGGGGGTGGTCAGCGGGCAGGACGAGACGGCCGAGGGCGCTCCCGCTGCCCGGCCAGAGCACGGCGTCTCTCGGGTCAAGGCGCCTGGGCGTGGCACTCCCCCAGAAGGCACAGCAGCAGGCGGTGGAGGGCCGGGCATAGCCGGGCATAGCCGTTGCGGGTCAGGTGGAGGTAGTCGTACATGTCGTGGTGGCTTATGGTCCCGTCTGAATGCACGAAGCCTGGGTCGGCGTTGAGGAAGGTGGCGTTGGGCAGGAGCGGCACCCTGCTCTCGAGGAGTTCGTTCACCCGCTGGTTCTTCTCCCGTAGGGGGTTGGGGTTCTTGCCCCGTGGTAGCAGGCCCTGTGGATGTGTCCACAGAAGGAGGGAAGGGGCCAATGAAACCACCAGCCACACACCCAGCCGCCTCCTTCCCCGAAGCGCCGCCCCCCGCCGCCTCCCCGCAGCCGGCACTCACCATCACCACCACACGGGCTTGGGGTTGCTGCTGATGGATGAGGCGCACAATGGCTTCTATGCCACCCGCCACCTGCTCCGCGGTGTGGCCGTGGTTGTTGGTGCCGACCCAGATGACCACAATCTACCGGTGAAGGAGGAGGAGGGTCAGAGGCTCTGCTGTGCGGATGGGGCGGGAGCCACGAGGGGAGGGGAGGGGGGCGAAGCAGACCTCCCCCGCCCTGTCCTGAAACTCCACAGTAATCCTCTCTGCCAGAGGGGGCCCTCCGTGCAGTCTCGGACCGCAATGACCAGATTCCTCACTGCCGTGATGGCGGGGGTGTGTGCGCGTGCCAGAATGTAACTCTTCCAGGCTCTGGTTCTAATGCTGCAAGGGAGGGAATCATGGTCCTCCAGATGCTCCTGGACTCTGAAGCTGCGACTGCCCCCTCGCCTACACGTATAGCCCCTGCCGAGGAATGCTGTGAGTTGCAGTACAACGCAACCCGGCATCTCTGGTGCCCACTGATCTCGGCAGGGCTGCCGGGGGGGGGGGCTGGCGCAAGGAACCTCTGCTTTGCCGTCATTCATCTGGCTGGCAAAGTACAAATGAGCAAAATGGAGCCACGCACGCTTAATTAGCATTGCCTTTGTGTGTCACAGAATTCGGCTACTGGCTCTCTATTCCTCCGCCGGGGGGGGGGGGGCTTACTTCCCAACACTCACGGAAGGGGGAGCACTTCACAAAATTCATTCCGGGTGAGACCACAATAGGGAGCCAGCCTGGGGCAGAGGCTTGGGTGCTGGACTAAGACCCCAGAGACCAGGGCTCGACTGCCCCCTTTGCTCAGCCATGGAAATCCACTGGGTGACCACGGGCGCGTCACACACGCTCAGCGCTAGGGTCGCCATACGTCAGCAGCACCAGGGAGAGGGCATTGCGGCCGGTTTGGCTCCCTGAGTCTGCAGGAGCGGAGCAGGGCTGTGGGCGATGGGGGGCTCCCGGAGGTCCCCCTTTCAGAGTCGAGGCCAACCCGAGGGCAACTAGCAGCAGCAAAGCGAAGCAAACTGCGCAAACCAAAATTCCCGGAACGTGTTTGCTTTCCCCTGGGGCCCGCCAGCCGGGTTTCCGGTAGGAAGGCTCGTCCGGCGTCCCCCTTCCCGTCCCGCTCCCGCTCCCGCCGGGGGCCGCCGGTGCCTCCGGGAGGCCTGGGGGGCCGAGGAGGGCGGGCGCTGGCTCACCTTCGGCCGGACGTGCTGCAGCTCCCCGTTCTGCAGGCGCCAGAGGACGTGCTGGGTGGCGTCGCCACCGATGCCAAAGTTGAGGGCGTGGAGCGGGGAGAAAAGCTCCCTCCAAATCTGGGGGAGAAAAGCCGGGGCAGTGAATGACCGAGGAGGGGTCCCCGCCCGGCCCCCGTCGGGGCGCTTACCTCAAACTGGTGCAGCAGCTGGACCAGGAAGTCTCCGATGAAGACCACCTCCGGCTCTTTGTCCCTGCTGTCGGCCACGAAGCGATGGTGCTGTTCGGGAGCAGGAGCGTCAGGAGAGAAACGGGTCGGGGTTCGTAGCGGGCTTTCCCTTCGCGGGGGCGGGAACCGGCCGCGGAGCGCGCCCCGTGCAAAGCTGGGCCCCGGCGCTCTCCGTCGGCTGCGCGCCTCGCCGGGAGCCGCGGTCCGACAGCGCCTCCGCGGCGCGCGGCCCCGCCCGCTTGGCGGCCAGACGGCCGGGCTCTCCCCGCTTCGGCCCGGCCGGGACCGAGGCGGAGAACCCACCCCGAGCGCCCCCGCTCCAAACCCCCGTCGCTCCCGGCGGCCGCTCCCCGGCCGCTCCCGCGAGACTCGCCCGGACCCCTCCCCGCCGCGCCCCCCGGGGCCTCACCAGCGAGAGCCAGCGCCCGTCCCCCTGCGCGTCCGCGACCGGGGCCGGGGCGCTGGCCGGGTTCCCCTCGCCGCCGCCGCCGCCGCCGCCGCCGCCGCTCATGGTCCCCCGGGGCCGCCTGGCGGGCGAGCGAGAGAGGGAGGGAGGGAGGGAGGGAGCGAGGGGGAAGGGTCGCCCGCGCCCCCCGGACCCCTCCCCGAGCGGGAGCCTCAGCCGGGCGGAGGCGCCTGAGAACCACAGAGGCGGGCGGGAAGCCCCTCCTCCTCGCCACCCCCGCGGAGGAGCAGCGGTTCCGCCCAGCTCCCGCGGCAACAAAGAACCGAAGGCACCGCTCCGCCGAGGAAGGGGGCTCGGCCCGCCCCTCGGCCTCCCGCAGCGCAAGGGCGGCCGGGCCAACGAGCCACGCGCCGAGGCGCCCTCCTCCCTCCAGGACTGACTCCCAGGCGACGCCCCCACTCGTTTCCCCTCGGGGCGGAGTGGTACCGTCCGCAGAGCCGAGGCTCGCGGCGGGACATACCAACGAACGGTACGACGGGGGTACGCAGAATCCCGCCGTCCTCGCTGCGCACCACGGCTTCCCCAGAGCTCTTCGTGACAGCCCGAGATTGCCGCCCCTCCCCTGCCGGGCCTCCTCACGGGACAGGCACCGCTAGGTTTCCTGGGGGAGAAGGAAAGCAAGGGACAGTCATTCTCCCCTCCCGCGCGCGATGGCTCCGTCTTCCGTCGTCCACTCTTCGTTGCAGGCAGCCCGTACCATTCGAAGACGAGGGCGGCAATACTCACGGGAGCTGGCCAGAAAGCGGCGCTCTGTCCTGCCAGCACCGGCTCGGTCCCGCCGGCTCGGGCCACCGACGAGGACGGCCGCCGCTGCTCAGCTCGAACCGGGAAGCGGCGGCCCGGCCGGAACCATCCGGCAGGCGAGGAGGGGGAGGTGGCTGTCCTTCCCCCCGCGCCCGATGGAAATGGCTCTGCCTGTCGCCCGCCCATTCATCTCCGCGCTGTTCTCCTTGGTGCACTCCCTCCCTCGCCGGTCAATCCGGCTGTTCCGAGCATCGATCGGCCTCCTGCCCGGACTACGGCTGCTGCAACGCCGCCGGCGGCCACACGGGGGCGCGCTGCCACCACCAATCCCACCCAGGCGGGCGGGCTGGATGCGCACGGGGGGCCCCCCGGGTAGAGGGGTTTCGCCCACCCGTCGGGTTTTCGGACTGTGGGCTCGGGCAATTTTGGAATGATCCAAGAACGATCCCGGCTCAGGTGGCTCCAGGGAGGCGCAGCCTTTCTGACACGCGAGGGACGTTCACACGTGATGCTAATCAGCTGGACCGTCCCTGCCCCCCCCCCGATGTCCTGAAGTCCGCCCTCCGCGGATTCGATTCCGCAGCCCTCTTGTCGTCCTCGCTGTCCCCTTTTTACCAACCTGGCTGGGGGCAAGGGACCCTTTTGAAGTGCGGCTCCTAGAATTCCGGAGGCTAATCCTGGAGACGGAGCCCACGGGGGGCTTCTGGCCGGCTCCCTCCCTTCCTCGCGGCCCCGAGCCAGGCGGCGATGCTGCTGCTGCTGCTGGGGCTCCGGGTCCGATTCTGCCTTCCTGGAGGGGGGCTGCCCCTGGGGGGGAGGTGGTCCCCGGCGGGCATTCGGGGGCGCTTCGGAGTAGCGGCGCTGAAGGAGAGGAACCCTCGGGAAGCCCGGCCGGTCCCCCTTCAGGGCCCGGAGGCCCGGGGGTCTCCACTTCAGGCCGGCTCTCCCGCTTCCTTTGAACGGCGTCCTCCGTCCACAGCGTTCGCCTCGTGGGTTGCGGGTGGGGTCTTCCCGAGAAGCGGCTGGCTCCCCGGGCGCGTCTCCTCTGCGCTTTCCTACAGGTCTCCCTGCGCGTTTCTTGAGCAGCTCGTGGGGTTTAGCCTTTGTCCCCCGGCCGACCTTCGAAAAACATTCGGCCCTACTTCCATGTTTCTTCTTTTTATCAGGTCCGGCATTTCCGCCGCTAAATCGCAAAGAGGGCTGTACCTGCCCGGGCAGCGTGCAGTGGAGTCGTAAAGCTTGTTTCACTACGCCTCGTTTTGTGCTCTGTTGTCTCGTTCTGTGTTTTCACAGAGCCCTGAAGAATGCCTCTGAGCACATAGTGGGGTGGAAGGGACAATAAAACCATCCTTCAGTTGAGCACCTTCAGACACTTTTCCGGTTTCTTCCGTGGATTTTATGGGTGCTCCCCAGTTCTTGCTTCCTTTCCCTGCCTTTTGGCCTTGGCCGCGGGCTGGAGCCCCGAAAAGTGCAGCTGAAACTCACCTGTCCGCTCTTGGCGGGTGGACTCAGCCCCCTTCCTAGGTGGGGGGGCCACCAAAGATGCGGTGAACGCGGGGGTCCTCTCCCTGTGATCAGGCCCGGAAGCTAGCGGGGATCGGAGTCATTCCTCTGCCCCACACCAACCAACCCCGCCCCCGAAAAGTTCAGAGAGTGAATGTGTTCCTCTGCTGGTGGGCTGACCAAATCTTCCCACACCGGCCTGGCTGGCAATTTCCAGCCCAGCTGAGACTGCAGGGCCTCCACTCGCTGCCGGTTTGCACTGTTTGGAAGCATCCGATGATGATGCTCCTTTTCAAACTGTCTTCTTTTTCTAGGTTAAGTCTGCATAACCTTTACTATCAACTGATGGTGATGTGCTTTTTTTAAAAAAACAAACAAACATGATTCTCATTGTGTTTTATCAGATGGGGGAGTTATTTCAACTTATTTTCTGTTCATTCCTTTGGTGTATTTGGTGCAACAGGAATAGTTATGCGTGTTTATCTGTTTCTTTGCCTCAGCTTGAGCCTCTTTGCTGAGCTGCAGGAGGAAAACAAAGACAGTCCAGGTCTTTGGGACTTCCAAAACAAAGCGGGGGGGGGCAGCAGGAGCCCGAAGAGCAGAATTTCTCCAGGGGCCACCCTTGGCGACAGACTTTGTTGTCCTCCTTCTTCTCCCCCAAAGTGTGCCCGGTTGGGGTGATGCTGTCTGGTGGTCTCACAGAAATCTCCAGCTGACTGGGAAGTGGTCCTGGGCGAGCCCTCTCTGGCTGCGCCCCCCCAGCCTTCCCTGGGGAGGATCCGTTGCAATGCCATTTGCCTGATCGGCTCATCCGAGTGTTTCTTTAAAGAGCCGGGTTCCACCTGAGCGGCTGGCGGGGAGGAGCGGACGTTGGCCAAGCAGCGCATCCTGTCCGGACAAGCATCTGTCTGACCGACCTCCCAGAGAGCTGGTTTTCCCCCACCCACCCCACTCCAGTTAAGACTGGAGGATGCTTTTTGCAAGTTGTACTGGGTGGACTGACAGCTGTGTTCCTGGAAAAACAGTGTTGCGGGACGCCTGCTGAGCACTGTTCCCTGGGGGGGGCACTGTCACTTTACGGAGGGCTGATCGCAAACAGCTTTCCTAGGAAGAGCGGAAGCCTCCCCAATGGGCCCTCTGTCTGTATCCTCGTGTACCCGCTCCTCTCTCGTCGAGTGAGAACAGTTCTGCTTGTGGGAGATCTCGCTGTGATTCAGTACATTGGAAGCAGCTGCAATTTAATTAGCATTTGGGCTCCCAGGGCCAGAATCGCCACAGATTTGCCGGACAAGGAGGGCATTAAAACAGCATTCTCTAACAGCAAATCAGCAGTGTCTGTGCAGCCCTTGTGGGCGAAGGATATTGGAAAATATGTAGCAGTGTTTGTGAAAGAGTTCAACGTGCATAGGAAGAGAGATTGCTTATAGATCGTGTGGCGAAAAACACCAGGTTCAGACTAGCAAATCTGTCAAGCCTGCAGCCTTAGGGTAAAAACCCACATCAACAGCTGCTGTTCCTCTGAATGTTTTATTGGCAGTAACAACAGTGGGGAGAACAGAGCACACACATCTTCCCCTGAGTTATGAAATCAATAGCAGAAACCTCCTTGGAAAGGGGTCGCACTCTTCTCATGCCTAAAGCCATCTCTTGCTCATTAATCATGTCAGTGTGATTTATTTAGAAGACGCAGAAATGTATTATGGTAACCTGTTTCTTAAAGAAAACAAAGTTTTTAAGCATTTCTTAGAAAACAACCATTCTGTGTCATTTAAAATGATCAGTTCTCTTTCGCAGGCTGCCTTCATCTGGCACCAAACCCGTGGGAGAAGGGCAGAACGCCTCCAGCAATCCCGGCCACAGAAAACTGGCCAGCAGCCAGAATCGCTTCGCTATGGGACAGGATGAAAGAGATGCAGAGGCTGGGCCTCTGGCAGCCAGCCCCGTCCCCTGGCAAGGGGACACTGGCTTGGAGGGGGGCTCTCGTCTTGACCAAGGGAACCCACCTACCACCACCTCTTTCTTCATGTACACGTTTGGGTGGGTGTACGGCCCCTCCATCTCGCCCCTTACCTCCCACTGTCAGAAGCTAAGCCGGGGAAGGAGAGGGAGCCCCTCTGGCCAGCGACTGGAGTGGGTGGGGGAACTGCTGGCCTCCGGGAGGTGGTGTGGCTGCTGCTGGTGGCGTGACGAGGCTGCCTGAACGCTACGGCTGTGGGCTTGCGTGGGTGCCAGGAAGTGGGGTGCCATTTCGGTGGACCCTGAACAGAAGAGAAGAACTCTGTCAGACTTCTGGGGCCGTCTCCCTGACTCTTCCCTGTCGTGCCCATTTGACAATTGCGTTGCTCTCGTGATGGCTGGTCAGACAGGTATCCAGCAGGGTGTCGGCCGGTTCTTGGTAAATACCATGTGGCTGACCGAGGTATGCCAGGTCAGCCAGAAGGAAACAGGATTGGAATTACCTCGCCTTCTGCCTGATCTGGAGTGAACCCAGGTAGTTTGCGGCTGTCACGATCACCAGATTGAGCCCGGTATCAACAGCGGATTCTGAGGAGACATCCTTTTGGGATTATGTCTCTCAGACACTCCAGATTTTTCCCCTGCGTCCTGCACATCGCTATGACTATGACCTTCAAATCAGCTTCAGCATGACTAATCTGGAAGAAGCGATTTAAAGATTGCGGTCTGTCCTATGGGAAGCCCAGCATGACCTCCCGTCAGGCCTCCAGACATCCAGGTGGAGATGTTTTACAAAAAAGTTCTAGGCAAGCTGTGTGAGAAACACAGAACAGCTGCCTCCTGGGTGCGATGGGCACAGCTAGTTGTACTTGGACGCAGTGCGCTCTGTACCAGAGGATTCTCTGTTTAGGGAAAATGCTCAGGGCCACTGCAATTGAATTTGTTATACAAAGAAGAATCTATGCAAACTAGCTTGTGTATGCTTTGTGAAAAATAACTCCTGGTCTACCAACATTGCTAATTATAGGATTCTCTCTACACACACGCGTTTCCATTCCTTTTAGAAACAATGCCAGTATCTCTACAAGGGCGGCGGGAACCCCCTTTGTTCCAGATCCTGGCTTAAACCCTGCTGTTAGTCCTGACTAGAGTAGGCCTCTGAATCCATAGAATTTCTCATAACTCAACAGTTGATGGGACGGACCTGCTCTGGTTAGGACTAACCACAGCCACTGCCAGCCACCGCGTGTGTCTCAAGGGCCAGACCCACAAGCTTGTGCAGCCAGCAGGCCTTCTTCACTGCTGGACTTTTCCAAAGAACTGTTGCTTTTCCCCAAGAGCACCTCCTCTCAAATGCATTTGAATGCACTGTTTTTCTAATCTGTAAAACATCCCTGAAAGGTAGGCTAACTTCATCATACTTTCCACTGATAAATTTACATAAACTTGCATAAATTTGTCTATTCACTGTTAAAAAATATTTCCATATTGCTTATCTGCTGCATAAAGATTATTTGCTATTAGGTCTTATTTTTTGTTATTAGCTTTTATCTATCTATCTATCCATCACATCTAGTTACAGTACTTCTCTACCTCTTTGCCAGCCCATAGATTCTCTGTGCACAAGCAACAGAACCAATTAAGAAAAAAACACAATTACAAATACATTTTAAGCTGAGAGTCCTGGACTATGAAATAAATGTTACTTAAGATGTGGGGATGAGTGTCGCCTGCCAAGTTTTGGCTTCTTTGTTGGCCCTCAGCCCTCCCAACCACCCTTTTTCTTGCCATTTAAGAAAACAAAATATCCCAAGAGTGGCAATTTGCTACTCTTAATTGGGATACAGGACCCCTTTGCTGTTCTGCATCAAAAATACAACATTTTTCCAAAACCAGAAGTCAACCACCCGCCAGTGCCAGTTATAGTTTTGGCATTCTAGGCAGTCTGCGCACCCCCTGGAGGAGATCCTGGGGCAGAAAATTTGCAGTTGCCTTCCCCTGCACGAAGCGTCTGGGTGCCAGGCTGGCAGAAGCCCTGACAGACAGATGCCTCATGGGAACATTTCTGTCGAGTCTCTTCCTCCCCAGGCTGCCACTTCCAAAAAGGGCCTTGCGCTCCTGGTTGCCCACTTTGCTTCTTGGGCACAGCGTGTTGCGGCAGACAGTGCCACATGCACAGGTCACAGGGCTCGCCTCTGGAAAGCCGGGCTGCTCTCTTCCCCTCCCTGACCCCTTTCGGGGGGATGCCACTGTCAAAACACGGCCTGCATCTGCAGACTTGTCCGTGGCCTACCTGCTGGGCGGGCGCCCGGCAGCCCTTTGCAGGCGCCCTCACGTGTTTCTCCGTTCTTCCCTTGTCCTTCGTGGGTTGGGCGCCGCGCCTTCTGGCCCGGGAGAAACGTTGGCTCCGGGAAAGGTTGCGGGTGGGCCAGGAGGCAGGGGCCGGGATTCAGGAGACACACCCTGGGGAGCCTGTGGAGGTCCCTCACAAGGGGGCCGCAGGGGAGGGCGGTCTGGCAGGGCAGCACAACAGCAACATCCCTCTGCGGGACGCAGAAGGGCAGCAGTCGGGGGCTGCTGGGAACGGGGCCCGGAGGGCCAAGGATTTTGACTTTGGTCTCGGGTACCCAACCCGCGTCCCTCGTTTGGGGCGCAGGGATGGTCTTTGGCACGGAGCTCTGACACGCCGCCGAACCGGGGGCAAAATGGCGCCGGCTGACGCCGGAGACCCCTCCTGGGCTGGAGCTGACAGCCTGGACGCTGGAGACCAGGAGAGAAGCGGCAAGCCGGGGACCCCCGGTCGGGGCAACAGAGAACGGGCGGACGTTTTTGTACCGCTGGGGAAATGCAGCACCACGGAGTAAAGGAAGGGAAAGCGACCCTGCTCCCTGCTCTCGGTGAGCTCCCGCAGGTTCCGTAGGCCCCGTCGCGGTGTCTGTGCCGCAAGCGGGCACAAAGCCGGACGGGTGCCACTGTAAAAGACTGGATGCCCTTGGGCTCCGAGGCGCCCCCGAGGGCTGGGAGAAGGCGGCTGAGGCCATCAGGGCAGGTGCAGAGCTGGCAGGGGGCAGACGGGCTGAAGGGGCAGGAAAGGGGCCTGAGAGGGGGGCCTTCCGCAGCACCATCAGGGCTTCGGCGGCCTCTTTCTGGAGCTGTTGTTCCGAAAGGGGCGAGAAGATGAGTCCCCTGGTGGGCCAGATGGAGACATGCGTGGAGGAGGTTGGCTGAAAGAGAAGGAAAGAGAGAACCTCATGGCTAACAGACCGAGAGCGGACTATATTTCTAGCCGGATCCCTCCTCCCAACGCAACAGTGGCAGACGCCCTGAAATGTGCATTCAGCGGCAGGCTTGTACCAACAACCCCCGCTTGAATTTAGCCGCAGCTTGGCTAGGAGGCTGGGCGCTTGCCACGGGGGATATTTTAATAGAGGAGCCTCCTTTGAGTGGGAGGGAGAGACAGCACGGCTGCTTTCCAAGTGCACAGAGTGGAACGCAGACCAGAAATTCTTCACTTGAGCTGGGGCAAGCAGGCCACAACTCTCCGCTTTACCGGATTGCATTTAGGCCACTTAACCCTAGCTAGCCGCCTTGCTCATTTTGCTCAGTCCAGGAGCTTAATGGGCCGCCAGGGTGTGGGAACTCTTTCACTGTTCACGGGACCGTGTGCTGTTCCCAAAGGAGCGGGCGGGGGGGAGTGCCATTCTTCCAGGCAGGGTGCTGGTGCTTCACAATTTAACATTGCCCGAAAGGGCACAGCCGTCCCTCCCCACGCCCGTGGACCAGCCCGAGGAAGATTTTGGCATATATAAGACTTGAGCGAGCAGCAGGCATGTGCTGGATGAGAAGCGGCCACCCACAGAACTGGCCACTGGACGCTCACGCAGCAGGCCTCGGTCAAGAAGCTACCCGTTCCAAGGTGCCCCTGAACAGGAAGAGCTGGGCTACTGTGCATTTCTCTGTGGCAAGGTAACATTCCTCTGGGCCGCTAGCTGGAAGGAGAATCTTCCTGTATTTCTGCGTGCTCATTTTCTTTCTTCCAATCTCTTTCTCCCTCTTTCTTTCTCTCTTGCATACACACACGCGCGCACACCCATATTGAATAATCCCACCCGCCAGCTTCACCCCTTTCTGCCATATCTCTGAAATGTCTGGGGGAAGAAAGGAGGAACCAAAGCAGGCCCTTTCTGGCCCTCAGGCCACCTCTGTGCAATGCACACAAAATGGCCAAGGCCAAAATACCTGACCTCCCAATGGTGGAGCTCTTGCACGCCTGCTCAAATCCAGGTTGCCACTCAGGGGGTTCAAGGCCGCGCGGCTAGTGAGGAGGGGGTGCAGAGGGGGGGCGGGGAGGAGGAGAGAGCACGTGTCAGTCCCGTTTGTGAAGTTCCTGGGCGGCAGCTTATCTCCCACACGTGCCTTCTGTCCCTGTCGCACCACAGACTGCTGAGGGGGAAGAGGGCCTCCTGCCACTGCCATGCTCCCAGGTTCACTGCACATTTCCACCCACAATTTGCTGTTTGTAATCAATGTTTGTTAGCTCGAACAGCTGTCGTTGTGCTTGTGCCAGAAAATAAAGGATATACAATTAGATGGGAAGCACTTTCCGCGAGAGCCATTTCTGTCGGGCCAGTACGCAGGGCCCGAAGTTACACCTCACTGTTCTTTAAAGAACGTGTGCGGCTCGTTTGTTCCGGCATAACGGCACGAGGACTCCCGAATAGGTCCCATCCCAAACAAGACGAAACCTTGAGTTATACACACCGCGGACACTAACAGGTTTCTGGCCCCTCTATCCCCGTGGCTCCCTCCACAGTGTGATTAATGCTCAGAGGAACAGCCAACTTCCTATCTTGCCCCAGGCCGTTCTTCCTGACATCTCAGCAGAGCGGGCACGCAAAATTATGCAACAGTAGCCGCTCTTTCCTCGGTGCATTTACCACTCCTATATTTGTATCTCTTTCAGACCGGAAAATATTTCACAAATGGCGGGTCATAATTTGCAGGCAAGGTCTCCCGAGCAGGTAGTAGAGCTATCAGCAAAAATATTCAGCACTGAGGGGTTCTCAGGAACCGTGCCTGTCTGCCACCCTCCCTTCCTGGGACATCTACCTTATAGGAGAATATAGCAAGACGAGGGCCAAAGAATCATGGCCAGCTTAGTACAAAAAAGCCCCGACGTCCTGACGGCGTCGCTAGAGTTGTAAGATCTTTAAAGGTCTTACTTGCCAGACCCTTGACGCTGTTGCGTGCTTTCAAGTCACTTCCAACATACGGCGATCCTAAAGCGACTCTATCATGGGGCTTTCTGGGGTTGAGAGCGTGTGACGTATCCAAGGTCGCCGGTGGGTTTCCACGGCCGAGTGGGGAATCCAACCCTGCTCTCCGAGGCAATACCCCGATGCTCAAACCGCTCCACCGCACTGGCTCTCGTCCTTACCATTATATCGTATACTCTTTTAAATTAGTGGTGTTTTAACCTTTGGTGGTGTTTTGAGGGTAAATGTTTTTAAACGTTTATTCATAAGCTATACTGTGTTCGTTGTTCACTGGGAGAAGACACACACATTCCCTTAAAGATCTTCCACCTCTTGCAATGACAGCAAAGCATCAACTGTGTCTGCCAGGAGATCTTTTCACAGGCGTGCTGGCTTTCTACCTACTGGAACTTTTCTCTCAAAAAACGACACTGACCTACTCTGGTACAGGAAGACTTCTACCGACCCAGATCACAGATTTCAGTCTCCCAGCATCTGCCCTCTTGGCCCACCCCGGGATTAGCTGCACCAGGCCCACCTCCCTCTTCTGAAGGCTCCCGGTCTCGGTCCCCGCTTCTGCCCAGCCTTAAAAGTTCCCTGCGCGGGAGCGCCCCAGATGTACCTGGGCAGGTCAGCAGGTGCAGGTAAGTGCCAGCAGGTGCCGGAGGTCTGGTGAAGCGTCTGTCCCGGGGGCGCCGCAACACTCCTTGGCGTGTACAAAGAGTCAGTGCCCTCATAGCCTGCGGGAAAAGCAAGCAACCTGTTGCAGTTGGGGGTACTGAGCACGGAGGCCAGGAAGACGTTCACAGCATGAAAATGGGACCCGGGCCAAGATTTCCGGGGCAACGCCTCTTTCTTCAGGGCTGGTTTTAAAAATACCAGCACCCTTGAAAGGCATTACCGAATCCCAACTCAACCGTCATTGTTAGAAAACAGCAGTACCGCTTCTATTAGGCATAACATACTGTTCATATCAAATATTAATTTAAAATAAGTTATGCTAATAATTGTTGTTAACCATCGTCAAGCCAACTTTGACACGTGGCGACCCTCTGAATGGGAGACTTCCAAGTCACCCTGTCATCGCCAGCCCTGCTGAGGTCTCGCAGACTCAGGGGGCGGCCACTGTGACTTCCCAGATGGAGTCTGTCCACATGTAACGGGGTCTTTCTCTTCTCCTGCTGCGTTCTGCTTTCTCAAGCGTTATTGTCTTTTCTAGTGATGTCTTCACATTAGAAGGCCAAAGTATGACAGCCTCAGTTTGGCCATCTTGGCTTCTGGATAGAGGCCTGCTTTGCTCTAGGGCCCGTTCCTTGGTCTTTTGAGCAGTCCAGGGTCTCCGTAGAATTCCAGCCCTACATTTCAAAGGAGTTGATTTTCTTCCTATTGGCTTTCTTCACTGTCCAGCTTTCACAAACATACATAGAAATGGAAAGTACGATGGCACAAACAAACATAACTTTAGTATCTTCCCACTTCTGGACCTTGTCTAGTTCCTTCATAGCAGCCCTTCCAAGTCCTAGCCTTCTTCTGATTTCTTGAGTGCAGTCTCCATTCTGATTAATGACTGAGCCAAGGTATGGAAAATTGTGAACTATTTCAATGTCTTCATTGCCTGTTTTAAAGTTATGTAAATCATCTGTGGTCATCATTTTTGTTCTCTTTAATGTTCAACTGCAAACCTGCCTTTGTACTTTCGTTTCTGACTTTCTTCAGGAATCTTTCCAGGTCTTTGCTACTTTCTGCTAGTAGTATGGTGTCATCTGTATGCCTTACATGGTTGATGTTCCTTCTTCCATTTTTTAATTTCTCTTTCCTCAAGTCTAATGCTGCTTTATATATAATTAACTTGTACACTGAACTTATTATATATAAAACTATGCCTTTACAATTAAAACAACAATCCAAAGTGAGCTCTATTTCTAGCTGTATTGCCAGGACTTGTATAGAAATGTAAACCTGCCCACCAGTGAAGTCTCTTTCTATTTATTCATTAAACAGTTGTCCCCTTCATGTACTCCAGAGGTAGGAGAAAAGCTGACTTTAGGGACAAAGTGGGAGGTGCCTCTAAGTCCAGTCTACACAGACTCTTTTAAAAGAATTTGCTTTCTATTGGACAAAGCAGAAATCACCTGGGGTGGACAGGTGCTGCCTGGGGGCTGCATGGAATCCCTGGTTGTCACTTTTGTGGCCCCTTCAAGCACCAGTCCCTAAAAGCTCCACAAGCCTTTCAAACTGTTAATATTTTTGGCATAATTTTTGGTTGACCTTAGCCCCCAAATTGCATCAAAAGCCCCCCACAAGTATGCAAATGTGCAGTAAATAAATAAATAAATAAGGCCCTAAGTCCAACTTCTATACTCCTCTCCACTAGAAAAAGAGGCTACCTACCTCCTCTTCCCGGACAGTGGAAGCAATGTCCCTGAGGCAAGAGCGCGCAGAAGGATGGAGGGGGCAAAGGAAGTGAAGGTGGGACCCAAGCCTCGGGGGCTGGCAGACGCCCTCCCCAGGTCCAGGACGGCTCTGTCGCTCTAGGGCAGTGAGGGAGAGGCAGCCAGGAACCTACCTAGAGCATAATGAGCAATGTGTATGTACAGGAAAGACCATATGACCGGCATTGCAAACTACACCAAAGGAGATGTCTCACAACTTACTCTGTCACATCAATGAATGGAACGCTCTGAATCAGAGACTGTAGAAAAATGCTCCTCTCATAGGAACCTGTCGGTAGGAAATGTTCTATGCATTTATGATCTGTGTCTCTTATCATTTTCGTGAGACTGGTTCAGTGCCATAAAGCATGTCATTTATCCTTGGAAAACTCTGACGGCACCTAGCAGGCGTCCCCTGCAGAGTTACAGCCACTGAAGCAGCCGTTTGTCTTAAATTCTGAGAGAAAAGGAGTCAAGGATCAAAGGGAGGTGCCGCAGGCAGGCCTGGTTTTCTGCTCAGTACAAGAGGAGCACACTGGCAGGCTGAGTCTCCTTTTGCTCCCTCCCGCCAAGGCCGCGTGAAGGCAAGCAACTGTCTTCCGGACCAGGGTCTCATGGCCTCTCCCACCACCCTCTGTTTGGCCACCTATTTTTCTCTCAGAAGACGTTGAGGCATGCCCATTTTTACTGGGAGACAGACAGATTCCACCCCCCCCCCCTTTTAATGTGCATGTTTATCATAAAGGGATGGGACCTATGGCTTTCAAGGCTGCTACTTTCACACGTATCACATTTTTTGACTTTTCCTTTAATTATTCTACTACAGTCTGTTGCTAACTACAAGTGCACCCACCCCATACGCAGCACTTCCTTGCAGGAACCCCAACGTAAAACAAAAAATGTGAGTGCCACAGTTCCTTATCACAATCTGCTGTGGTCATAACGCCCCCACTTAAAAGAGAAGTTGGGTCAGTGGTTGACGCCATCTTCCCTCACCACTGTTCTCTCACCTTCCTTGCTTCTCTCCACTGTCGCCTTCGTAGGAGCCCTGGGGCCCCCCTGAGCCCACCTCTCGACTCTTGCACAGGCTCTTCATTCTCCTTCTTCTCTGCGCAAAAAAAGGCAAGAAGCCTGTGTGAATCCCCACACTGCCTGAAGCCAGACCAAGTCCTGCAGTGCTTTGTGTGCCTGGCTGCTCAAGCACAAGGACCGAAAAGGCCAAGTAATTCCTTCCTGCCCATCTGATATGCAACCAGTGTACTCCCCTAGCTACCCCCCCATGATTCCCCGTTACATCCAGAACAGGCATAACACCCATATCCTAAGTACCAGACTGCAAGCACATCTTAAAAAAAAGACCCATGAGTGGCAACCTTTAAGTAGGGGGAAATCACTTAAAGGTACCAGATCCCATCTGATTTTGAAAGCTAAGCAGGGTCAGCCCTGGTTAGTACTTGGACAGAAGATCACTGACATATACCAGATGCTTCAGGGGAAAGAACCGGCAAAACCATCTCTTTCTCTCTCTCTCTCTCTTCATGTGCTCGCGCCTTGTCTTAGGCAAGGAATCCTAGGAGATGGTTTTCCCAGCTCCTTCCTCTGAAATATAGCCTACAGCAACTTGTATTCATTGGCAGCCTCTTGTTCAAGTTATAACTTGAGCTGACCCTGCTTAGCTTCCAAGATCAGAGAGGATCTGGTGTTCTAGGGTGTTTAGGCCCATCTCTGAGTGCTCCTTGCCTAAGAAAACTCTATGCAATTCATGGGGTCACCATGAGTCAACAGGCAACTTGGAGGCGACTGCACGCACACAAATCGGAGCACAGGAGTCCCAAAAAAGGAGTGCAGGCCCTGGTATTCTCCACAGCCCTTTTGTTCAAAATCACCTCTTCCCATCCTGTTCTCCTCTCCCTTGGTCTCTGGGACATTTGTTTGCAAAGGCTTGTGAGTCTGTATTGGCAGAAATTATGTCCAACCACAGTGCATCTCTCATGTATTTTTGCTTCTGTTCCTGTAGTTCTGGAGTATCTCACTTACTCCTGCACTAAGCTAAAAGCTAAAGAGCAACTTCTTTTGTAAAAAGTGAAAAGGAGCAAGAGAGGAATGTAGCAGCACCTTTGAGCCTAGCATGAGCTTTTGTGGATTTCAATCCACTTCTTCAGATGCACATTTGAAAGGCAAATCATGATTTGACTTCTCTTTTAGAATTCAGAAGAAATCCAAAGAAAGACAGGCATTCCTCTAAGAATTTATACTGTTAGGGTTACGTATTTAATTGATGCTGTGGCTTTAACCGTAAATGCATTTAGGGCTGGGAGCAAATTCAGATCCACCTGCTGTGCAGTCCAGTGCTGTGCACATTTACCATGTTTATTTATTTCAAGATCCTTTGACCTCCCACTTCTCCAGTTCACTGGGATTCTCACAGTGGCTCACCTGTCCCTCCTCTGCAAGGCCTGATGCCTTTCAGGGGTTTGGCCAGATCCAGGGAGTTTCCTCCTAAGTAACCCTCCTGAAGCTGCAGCAAACCACCAGCCAGTTGTTTCCTCAGCTCCATCTCCTGCTGCCTGCGCAGGGCTACCTGGGCAGCCATGATGCGCCGCCTTTGCCTGGAAGAAGAAGAAGGAGGAGGAGGAAGAAGGAAAGGCAACCCGCTGTTTACAAACACAAAGTAACCGAGAAGGCAAATACCAATCCAGCATTAGCAACGTGCTCTTGGCCTCTATCCTGCCATTTTCGCACTCAACCCTCCCCTGTCTCAAAAACTACTTTCCCGCTCTTGGGGAGGAGGACTTAAGTACATCTTTAATCCACGGATTCTGCTCCCAAACTCTCCACCTGTTCCCCTGGACGCCCTTGGCTTTTTGTTTTGCTTTCTTTTAGAAGGGGTATTCATTCCTTCAAAGGAAGAGCAACAACCTCTACAGCGTCAGCATCATTTTTAGTACTCATGAGCTTGCTGCTGAGCTGGCCACCCCACCCCACCCCACCCCACCCCAAGCAGGAAAGGGGCTCTGTTTCGGCAGCCAGCAGGTTCTTCTCCAGCCCGGCTGATCTGAGGACAGCTTTTATTCGTGAGGGAACAGTGCCACCTGCTGAGACCCACGCAGTGCTACCTGCTGGCCTACCATCTCCCTGCAACACCAGGGGTCAGCAGCACCCACAGCCAAACGGCTTCCCCTCTGAACCTACAGAATAAGGATGCATTTCTCGCACTGGCAGCCCTGGAACTGGCAACTGTTCTTGTGGCCTTTCAGCAGCACCCGGATGCCGTGGTTCCGGCAGCGAGCACAGGTTGGGAAGCGTGCCGTGGCGCGGATTGTGGAGTTGGAGTCTCGGGTGCTCTGGTCATCTGTGGTGCAATCGGAAGGGCAATGCGGAGTGTGGGGCCCAGTGGTAGTGCCAGGGTCCTCCTTGTCCCCCATGGCATGTGAATCTGGAAGGGAAGGAAAAGATGTCTCTGCAAAGAAATGTGATGATTCATTTTGCCCTCCTCCATGCTAAGATTCCCCCTCCCGTGATAATTGCGTACCGGAGCAAGGAGCTCTGAAGGAGACCAACTCTGCTCCCAAGGCAAGCACCCTGCAAGGCATGCTCCCTGGCCACAAGAGGTGCATACCTGAGACCATGGCCAACACCGTCGTGTTCCTTCTGGGAGCTGTACTCTAAAAAAGTAACTTTCCTAAACTCTACCCCAGAGGCTCACTCCTGGTATGCACCTGAAGCGGCCATTGCTTCCTGGTCTCGGGTACTCCCATTGGCAGTCCGCCCTGCCCATCCATCCAGGAGAATGGAAGACAAGGGCATCCTCCGCTTGCTGCTTGCCCACGCTTTCCCATGGCCGCTGCCATATTTTTTTGTTTCCACAGATTGTGCCTGGCAGTGCTTGAACCCGTCCATCTAGAAACACCCATGGAATTTCAGTGTTTTGCAGCTGAGATGGGCGCGTGCCGACAGTTAAGCAGAATTACGCTGATGAATGTGAATCAGTTTGGGATGGAAGTATCTAAGTCTTCAGTGCCAGAAACCGCATTCAGATTAACAGCTGTGTTGGCCCGTTTTAGTCTGGAAAGGCAAAGGAACCCAGCAGCAGCTTTGAGACTAACCGGCAAGACAAAATTTCTGCTGTTTTCTTGGACTCGGTTGTATCTAAAGAAGGAGTCTGAGTCTACCAAAGCTTATCCTAGACGTTATTCTTCCCTTTCAGTCTCAAAGGTGCTCCTAGATTTCCTTCTGTCTTTTTCTGCCAGAAGGCACGATTACTTGCGGTGGCCTTCAACCATTTCTGTCTCCAAAGTATAAAAATCTAAAAGGATTTCTAAGGTTCTCGACTTTGCCCATTTCTCTTCAATGACACAAACACACCCCGTCCGTACTCCGAAGAGAGCCCTTGGGGAGGCTGACTTCCACGTGCACGTGGGGACTGCCGCCCCAAAACCGGAGATCAGCGGTAGGAAAAGGGCTGCTCGATGCCCTTCCCTGGCGCCCCCGCCTCGCTGGACAGGGAGGTCCGGCGACCGCGTCCGGAAATTGCCCCCGTTTCCTTTCGAATCGCTCTCCTTGTGGAGCGGCGGCTACGAGCGGGAGAGGCCCCCCCGCGTCGTTTCGACACAGCCGAGAAAGGGGCTCGCGGCAGCGACGCGCCTTCCGCGGCCGGGGGCCGCACTGCCGCGGCGCAGCCGTTGCGCGAGGAGCACGCCCGGCGCCCGCGCGGAAAGGCCGAGGCGCCGCCGGGCGAACCGGGGCCGGGGGGCCGGAAGACGAGCCGCGCCGAGGCGCCGCGCGCCGGCTTTGGCGGAGTCGCCCCCGCGCGAATCAGCGGACGCCTAAGCGACCGGGGCATCGCTCGCGAAGGCAGGCAGGCAGGCCCGGCCCGGCCCTCTCGCGCGCGCTCAGAGAGACCGCCTCGGGCATTAGGAGGCAACGTTCCTCAGCAGTCACCGTTCCCCTTCGAGACTGACGGATACTACCTACGGGGGATACTTCGACGGAGCGGACGGGCAGGTGGTGGAACTAACGCGAGAATAATATTTCCGAATCCTATAAAGTCGGCGTTCCTCGCGGTAAAACGGTCCTGAGGCGCCTCGCTCAGCTCGACATCAAACGACCAGTCGCAGCAGCCCGGACAACCTTCGCCTCCACGGAGAGCCAATGAACAGTGCTCTTTTATCGTCCCTATCCTTCTGACCAATCGGAAATTACTTGCTCCGTATTAATTTTAACACTTTGGCAGCTTTGAATTTAAACTGCCGCTTTTCCTCACCGGGATTACGGAACAGCCAATGAGGGGCGAGAGCGCGGCGCTCGAGGAGACGAGGTGGGAGGGGGCGGGGGCGATCCTGCCGGTCGGACCGATCCATTGTCGCAAGAAGGTCTAAGGACGGGGGGATCCCCAGAGGGCGAGGGATGCAGCCTCTTCCATTTGTGGAGGGGGGGAGCCAGCCGTGCAGCCACAGAGAAGGAACGAGGCGGAGTGCTGAAATACAGGGCCGTTTCCGCGCTAGACTGTTATAGCGCTATGATTCCATTTTCAACATCCTACGGAATCAGGGCCGGCCGGCCCCTCCCTAAACTGCAAACCCCAGGATTCCATAGGATGTTGAAAATGGAATCGTAGCGCTGTAACAGTCTCGTGTGGAAATGGCCACGGAAGAGGAGGAAAAATAAATGAATTCTGCAATTCAGGATGCATTATTTGATGACATATAATCGTGAATTCCAGTTCACCAGGAAGGCAAGCCTGCCTTAATGGAACTCCAAAGGTAAATTTTGCAACATGTAATTGCGGTATTTTTCAACAATAGGATGACTAAAGCAGGAATTACCAACATGTGCAACATTGAAAGTTACTTACTTGCAACACCTTAGAAAAAATCCAGTACTTCAAAACAGCAATACCTTTATGGCCAGTGGAGCTTCAAAAGCTTTGCATGAAGAGCTTTGTGCGTTGTGGTTGGTCGATATGGGAATGATTTTTAAACATAGTTCACTTGAACAAGTTCATCCTTGCTTTCATTTCGCTAAATGCACGATTTACCAAAGATTTCTGCGGTAAGTATACATTTCTGCGGAGAGCGTAATAAGGCGGTCAGGCCGTCGGCTCTTACCGGATCATCCCCCACTTTCCTGCTTCCGAGGAGGCGCGGAGCTGTTACGGGGAAGCTCTGGTTCCGGTCGGAAAAGGGAAAACGCGCCAGGCAACATCTCTTGGTCGTTCCACCGCCCTTCAGGGTCCACAGCCAGGAAGCGGATGAGGTTTACTGGACAGTCCCACACCCTTTAGGCCGAGTTCCCACAAAGAAGGCAAACGCCTGAGGAGCGTCCGCCGCGCGTGGTTGCATTTCTGCTTTCGTAGCTTCCTCTTTGCTGCTTTGTTAGCCGCCTGAAACCGGCCCGCTTACTCACGGGGCCCACAGTCCCGCGCCGTTAGGACTGTCGGTGTCTGTCGGTGACCCTTGACTCGGGCAGCGCCAGACGCATCTGAGTCCTTGAGGGGGATGAGCAAGCCCCGCTTCCCCTCCCCCGGACCTCTTGCGGCCCCGGGCCACCCGGCCGAGACCCACGCGGAGGACACGGCGGCTGTGCGGGACGCCATCGCCCGCTATGAGGACGGGATGGAGAAGCGCTTGCGGCCGCCCGCGGAGACCGTGGAAGAGATGCCGGAGGCGCGCGCCCGACGCGAGAAGGAGGCTCTCCAGGCGTTCGTGGCCCGGGCCTTCGAGGACGAGGAACGCCGGTACCGAGAGCAGCCGGCGGTAAAGACGGAGAGGAATTCTTGGGTGGGAGCGAGATACGGGCCTTTTCTGCTCTAGGAAGTGGGAATTCCTCCCTGACAAAAATGGGAAGGGTGGTACTGGAGAGGAAGTTGGACATGGGGAGGGGGGACACGGGATGAAGCCAATTAGTTGGAAGTCCATGGGTTTGGGTTGACCCTGGGCTGTGGTGTGCCTGAACAGGGCCGACCCAAGCTGCCACAGGAAAAGAAAGATAGTTTTCCTGCCCTCCCGTGTGAAGAAGCCAGCGGACGGACATTTTAATCTTTGGGGCGAGGGGGCAGGTCCTCTGCTTTACCCGCAGGCAGCGGGCTGGCTTAGGGGGTGCAAGGCGGGCCAGATGGCCATTTCCCAGCATTTGGTGACCTGATCTACCCTCCTAGCTCTGGTTAACGGTAGGGCTGGCTTTGTGTCCAGACACCTGGTTTTGAGGGGGATCCAAAAAGGCAGGATAAATCTTTAGTACACCTGAGAAGGCACCTTGAGAACTCTGCCCCGGGATGGCAAACATCCCTCTCTGTGAGGATGCCCCTGTCCCCCCAATCCCGTTCACTGCCTCTCCTCCACCCCGGAACCGGCTGCAGCCCGGACCTCAAGAGCCGTGCTCTCGTAACGAGCGGGCCTCGTTAGATCGCTGCCAGGCCGTCCTCACAGAGCTGTTCCAGGACGTGGAGGAGAGGATTGCCGAGGGAAGCTACTCCGTGCCCGGTGGCTACCAGGCATTCCCAGATGACCGGAGGGAGATGGTGGAGAAATTTGAGCAGGTGCCTGGGAAAGGACTAACGGTGAGTGGGGCTGCCGGGCAGGGCCAGAGGGAGGGTGGGCCCAGCTGGACGCATGGACACACGGGCGCTTCGTGGAGGATGGCTCCGTCTCAAGCCCACGTCGCCGCAACGACCGCCTCCCCTCCTCCTCTTTCTAGTGCGTAGATTGGCAGCCGCCTTGGGTCCGAGGTCCCGTTTTCTGCTCCGGGGCCCTCAGGGGGCTGCACGGGCTGCCGAAAAGGAGGAAAACGGGGTGCTGAGCGGTGCAGGCAAATGGCTCCAACCCAAGGGCGACCGCGAGATCAAGGCAGGGCCTGGGGAGGGAGAAGGGTTTGCTCTGTTGGCTGCCTGTCCTGACCAGGTTTAGGTTAGGCACTCAAAGCCATACTATTCCATCTGGCCTTTGGATTTTGAAACTGTCTGTTAAGATTAGTTCTGTTTCCATGGAATTTTTTTTTATGTATTGCGCCTTAGTTTTCAGAGTCTTAATGAGGAAGAATTTTCACTGTCAGGTCTTACTGTAGTCTGAGCCAGAAAGGCAAGTGAACTGGTGCCCTCCTCTGATCGCTCTCCCTGGTGGTCCTCCCCTAACACTCCTTCTGTTCCCCCTTCAGGCTTCCAAGGCCCTGCAGGACTTCCTGAAATCCAAGGAAGCAGCGGCCCAGTTCCATGCTGAAGGCTGACCGGTCCCTCACGGACAAACAGAAGGAAGTTGAAGGTGAGCCCTCTCTGTGCCCTGGCAGACGCAGAAACTCTTGAGATTCCCAGCAGAGAAATCTAGCGGGCTACATTGCTGGAAACTGCCCCTGACCTCTGGCCGGGTATTTTCAGCCAGCCCCAGCACACCAGGCCTTGGTTTGGACTGGCGAAGCTTGGCGTGGGCCCACCATATGCAGGAAGACAAATGCTTTGAAGGCCATTCATCAGGGTGGCTGAAAAGGATGCTAGACTAGAGGATAGTCAAAGGACCATATATTTTGCAGGGTGGGAAGAGATGGTGCCAGCGTAGGGCAGTGGTTTGAGCATCAGACTACAATTCTGGAGACCAGAGTTCAAATCCTCACTTGGCCATGGAAACACAGACACTGGGCGACCTTGAGCAAGTTTAGATTCCACCAAAATATGAGGAAGAACTTCCTGACAGTAACAGCTGTCCGGCAGTGGAATCTGCTGCTGCCTCCATGAAGTGTGGTGGAGTCTTCTCCTTCTTTGGAGGTTTTTAAATGGAGGCTGGGTGGCCATCTGTCCAAGGGAGGGCTTTGACTGTGTCTTCCTGCATGGCGGAAGGGGGCTGCACTGGATGGACCTTGGGGTCTCTTCCAGCTCCAGGATTCTATGATTCTAGGTCACGCTCACCCAGCCTTAGAGGAAGACAACGGTGGCAAATCGCGCCTGAACAAATCTTGCCAAGAAAACCCCATGAGAGGTTTGCTTTAGGGTCACCGTAAGTCGGAAATGGCTTGAAGGCACATAGCAGTACCAGGAGAGGATCATGCTGATGGCTGTGGTGGTGGCAATGATGACGATGATGTGATATTTATGAACAGACTGCTGCTTGCTTTCCAGTGGAGAAGCTAAAGGCAGAAGCTGCTGCACGGAAGCTGAGCTGCACGAGAAAATGAAAGAGGAAGCCGTAAAGAGGGCTGAGCAACAGGTAAAGAGTTTTGAGGAGCACAAAAAGCAGTTTCTGGAGAGGATGGAGGCAGAGAGGCGGCAGCTCATGGCTGAGCATGAAATGGTTCTGAGCAGGAAGCTGGAAGTAAAAGCAACACCAGCTCCTGATGCAAAGAAGAAAAGACCCTGGGAGATGGAAGATGGCTTTCATCTGTCCTGAGTAGTTTCTCTGGCACCACAGCTGAACATGAGCCAGCAGTGTGATGTGGCAGCTAAGAAGGCCAACACAATTCTTGGTTGCATCAATGGGAGTGGTGTGTATAGATCAAGGGAGGTAATGGTACCACTCTATTCTGCTTTGGTTAGACCTCATCTGGAATCCTGTGTCCAGTTCTGGGCACGTCAATTCAAGGAGGATATCCACAAGCTGGAGGGCATCCAGAGGAGGGTGATCAAAAGGGTGAAGGGTCAGGAAGCCATGAAGCCCCATGAGGAGTGGCTTAGGGAGCTGGGGATGTTTAGCCTGCAGAAGAGAAGGTTAAGAGGGGGCAGGATAGCCATGTTTAAATACTTGAAGGGATGTCATGTCGAGGAGGGAGCGGGCTTGTTTTCTGCTGCTCCAGAGACTAGGACAAGAAGCAATGGATTCAAACTGCAGGAAAGGAGATTCCACCTGAACCTCAGGAAGAACTTCCTGGTGGTCAGAGCTGTCCGACAGTGGAATCTGCTGCTGCCTCAGTGGAGTGTGGTGGAGTCTCCTCCTTCTTTGGAGGTTTTTAAGGAGAGGCTGGATGGCCATCTGTTGGGAATGTTTTGATGTGTTTCCTGCGTAGCAGGGAGTTGGACTGGATGGCCCCTGGAGTCTCTTCCAACACTAGGACTCTAAGATCCTATGATTCTAAAAGGCCATTGTAGCCTCTGCTCATATTCACTGAATGCCCAGCTAAGAAGACAATCATCTGTTCTGCCCTGGTCACCAGGTTTGGTCCCTTCTCCTTTTTCCATCTGTCTACAGACTTTTTGCACAACTGGCTAATGGGGGAGAGGCCCAGATGATGGGGGCAATGGAACACACTCAACCCTTCTGTTGAGCCGCAGTTGGGCTTCTGCCCTGTTTGGGGACACGCTGGGCTGGAAGGAGGAGCTTCCCTCTGGTGTCTCCGTCCGAGGGACACCTTCCTGGACGCATGAGGGTACCTGTACCCTCTGACACACTCTCCTCCTCCTCTTCTCACCAGGTTTCAGAGGAAAGAAGGGGCTGAAGTGGAGCAGGGAGGGGGCAGAGGTCCCAACGTGCCACCTGAGGTGTGCTAGTGGTATTCGGTCCATCTTTTTGGCAGCCATGCCCCTGCCTTCCTCTTGGCTGGGAGCTCAACCAGCACTGACCTTTTCCCCTTTTCTCTCTGCCTCTCCTTAGGAGCAGCGGCGGCTTCAGGAAGAAAGACTCTATAGGGAAATGTCCCGGCTCCAGGGGGAAATTCACAGCTTGCAGTCTCGGATTCATGAAAGGAGGCACAGAAGGCGTAAAGATGACTGTGTCATCTCTTGAGGATGGAAGGACTCTCATGAACAGATGAGGAATCTCCTCCTGGTCTCAGTGCCATGGACAGACTGCAGCTGGGATAAGAGAGGGTGATGGGTGGGAATCAAAGAGGATCCACTTTGGTACTGAGATCCAGTGCCTTTTAGACCAGAATGAATGAAAATAGCACACTGGGAGATGCTTCTGAGTAAAAATAAACAGCATTCCATGTGAAACCATCAGGATTTGGATGCTAGCAAAGCTACCTCTGAACCTCTTAATCAGCTCATAAAAAGTTTGCATGGGTGGCATTTAGCAGGCATCTGGGAGTGGTCTTCCCTTCCAGCTAATACTTCCAACTGAGTACCATAATCCCTTGAGAGTGCTTGGAATTTGCTGAGTTTTCACAGGGCCCTTTAGGGCCACTTCTGGCTTACCTTGGGGGGGTCGGGTGGGGTGGGGAATACTGCAGCCCAGAGAGAATCCCGGTGGCATAAACTCAGTCCCTGGGACTTGCCCACCTCAGGTTTAAGCAGAGCAGAATTTGTAAACCAATGAAAAATGACAGGGCAAGGGTTGTGGTTTGTGTCTTGTTAGCAGAGGCAGGTTGACAGGCCACAATAAGCCAGATTTCAACAAACCACACCTCAGCTTGTCATGACTTGCAAACAGGGCTGTTGTCTCAATAGAATTCCTGTGCCCCCCCAAAAGTCTCTCAGGAACCCAGTCAGTAATTTGACAGTGATGACTTCCACATTAGGAGCCCATCATGTTCTGCTAATAAGGAGGTTTCATTCCACAAGTGACCAGAAGCAAAATTGGGCCCTGGTGATGTGGGTAGGGGAGGAATCTCTTGGGTGGTGCCTTTATTGGAAGCGTGGAAAATGCCACAAAAACATGTGCAAGCCCTCAGAGTTTGCCAGAACTCTCCACCAGCCCACGTGGTCCAAAAAACAGTATCGCTCAGGAGAAGAAACCGTGTTAAATCTCTTAAATAAAGCGTCAGGAGAGCCATGCATGCCGCTTTGACCTCATTGGGATAGAATTGTATATAACAAAGACAGAAACCCAATGGCTCTTGAACTGTCCATTGTAAAATCTCTCCCCTGTTTTGTTGCTCCAGTGGCCTACCTGAGGGGGAGGTTGTAAGGGCAAACACAGAGTGCAGAAGCTGCTTTTCCTGTGCAAAAACTCTATAGAAATTATTAACAATGTAGAAGCATTAAGGGTGAAAAAGGCCCACTGGCAGTTTTCCTGCCCTTCCTACAACTTTTAGGGCTTGGTGCCCCAAGTTTCTTTGGGGTTTTGAGTTCAGCACCGCCGAAGATGAGCAAACTGTCAACATCCACTCCCCATTTCATAACTTAGGACTGATTTAGAGATCCAGTACCGGGAGGCCCAGACAGGAAAATAATAGATACGGCACCGTGCAATCCGCTGCACAGGAGGTTATTTTCTGCTTCCTGACACATTTTTGTTTATTTCATTTACTTATTTCATTTGTTTCTATTTGCTTCCTTCTACAGTCCAGACAAAATTGTGGCAGGTGTCATAAAGATCAGAGTGCTGGCAGACTAGTGTCTCTGATTCTGTGTGAAACTCACTTGGGGAGGGGTCCACCTAACCTCTGTGCCTCCAGGCTGAAAGCAAAACGGAGGAGAGGGGGGCATAGCTGAACTGAAACGCGAGAGGTGCTGTTACTATATGGGCACCCTGAGTTTCAGTTTTGACCAGTTCCCAAACGCAGTGACAGGGAGGGCTGCCTCAAGACATCCTGCTGCCTGAGCCAGAGGAGGACGTCCCCACCTGGCCGGGAGTCAAAATGTCCAAAACCCAGACTCAGCCACACTCTTTTACCATCTGGAGTAAAAAATAAACCCAACAACTAACCAGCCCCCAGGCACCTCTCCTCACTCCTGGTCCTACCAGATTAAGCCGCTTGCAAGCGCTGCTCTTTTGTGATAGCCCATATCTGCTGCCCCAGGCGCCTGCTTCACTCCGCCTAAGGGCAGGGCCAGCCGGGGAGGGGGCTGCAGCCGAGAATCCGGTCAGGATTGGATTTGGGACCCAGGCCACCAATGGCTGCCTGACCTCCCTCTCTTCCTTGAGCAAAGGGGAGGTTTCTGGGGTTTTTTAGGGAGCCTCCCTCTAGGGTATTTTGAACTGTCAGCTCTTGAGGAGGAGGAAGGCAAGGATGGGGGCAAATATTGTGGACTCTTTTCTCTCTTTCTTTGAATCCCCCCCCCCCCGCAAGAGAATAGGGTCTCCTTCCGGGCCTAGGAAGGGCAGGAGCCTTTCTTGGAAGAGCTGCATTTGCTGGGGGGGGGCGATCGGTGGCCCTGGGGCTGCCTGTTCCTGGGGGGCCTCTGCCATCCTGGACCCTCACTGACCCCCTCCCACCGCGCTGGGCAAAGCGGCCCAGCCCTCCCTTGGGCAGCCCGCTGACCTCCATTCCGGCGGCGCAGCGGTTACAGCAATCGGGGGGACCGGAGGGGACTTTTGGGGGTCCTGGTTGAAGTCCCCGTCCAACAAGGACACTTGCCCCGGGCAGGGGGTCTTTGGGCCCGTCGCTTTCTTTCTGCCTGGTCTGCCTCACGGGGCTGCCGGTGGGAAGAGGAAGAGGGGAGGGGGGGTGCAGGGGTGCCGCTCTCCTGGCATGCAGATGTAATTAACAGAACAAATATTAACATATTAATCTATTGCCGGAGTAAGGAAAACCTTTATTCTCTCTCTCTTTCTCTCATCTTCGGTGGCGCGTTTCCTTCCTTCACTTTCGACTCCCTCACACAAGGGCCCCCAAAACAGATGCTCTTCAGGATTTGCCCCGGCAGTTGCTCGGGGGCAAAAGTGCGGGCGGGGGATTTTGCTCCCCAAAGAAGCTGGGCGAGCGGGGGAGGCTAAGCGAGTTCAGCAGGTCACACAAACGTATTATCGTTGTAACTGGCTTGGCCTCTACCCTGGACTTGAGGGGGTACAGAGGTTGTCCCCGAGAACCAATCAGGGACGACGACTGGCACAGGCATTCAGACAAACGCCTGTTCACGTGTACAGCACAACGTGTGAGAGAGCGCCCTACAGGCGAGCCGACCCCCAGGGCCGCGGAATTTCCACGGTCCCGACTGACTCCAAGCCCAGGGTCTCCGCCATGGGGGCGAGGGTCCTAGCGGCAGCAGACGGGGCCGGGGGGACCTTTTTTAAAAAAACACGCCCGCCCCCTCCGCCTCCGCCTCCTCCCGCCGCGGAGAGCGAAAGCGAAAGCGAAAGGAGCCGGGCGGGGTCCCTCGTCCTTCCTGCCTCGGGGGGTGCGCGTTCGCGGGGCCACCCGTCCGCCCCCCCACGGAACGCAGCTGGAGTGCCCGCCCTGCGCCCCCGGGATCAGGTTGGAGAAAAGCGCCTCCCAGAGTTTCCTCCCCCACTCCCCGGAGCGAGTTTCCGGAAAATTGGGAATAACGGGCCCGGGAGGGAGGAAGCGAGGGAGGGGGCTGCTGGGCGCGTGTGAATTGTCGTTTTTCCGTGTTTCTCAACACGTGAGCGCCAGCGTGCGTGTGTTTGTGCGTGTGGATTTCGGGGCTCACCGGGACGCCTGATGAGAGACGCGTCTCGGAAACCGGCGGGGCTGCCTTGCTCGCGAGTAAGCCGGCAAACCCGCCCCCCCCCTCCTGGCGTGTTTGCTTTGCCTTGCGATGGGGGCGTCCGAGGAGGGCGAGGGCTCTTGCGGCGCCGGGGCCCCCTTCCCTCAGCCCCGGGCGCCCCGGGACCGGCCCCCGTCACCGGCGGGCGGGCCTGCCGTTTCGGATCTGTCCACCCAACGCGCGGCTCCTCTGAAGGCGATCGACGCGCAGCCAGGCAGGGGTCGTTGCGGCGGGGCGGGCCCCGAAGGTCATCGTCGAGCCAGCCCCCTGGCCCCGCCGGGGGTCTCCTGCTCCGGGGTCCCTCCCAGCGTTCGCACCCCCGTTGCCCCGCGTGGGCGCTGCCAGGGGGCGTCTGGGGCACGTTTGGGGCGGAGACGGGGCGGCGCGCGGGGAGAGGGGCCGATCGCGCTTCCAGGGGAGGGGCGCAACCAGCGGTTTAACAAAGTGGGGGTGCATGGCGTGTGTGTCCGCGAGGGCCCAAGGCGGCTTCGAGCAGGTCCTGCGTCCTCTGACAACGCCCAGGACGGGCTTTTTAGGGTCCCTGCCGGCGTCTCCAGATGAAACGACCTCGAGTGATCCACTTCCAGCCAGAGCGGAGGCTGCGGACTCTCATGGACTAGTGGCCAGACCCTGTGAAGCTGGAGGCTAAGCCCTTCTTTGGCCTCAGGCGGGCCCTCCCACCCGCCAGTCCCATGGGGCCCCAAGGGGTTCAGAGCCTCTGTGGCTGTCCTGGATCACCCACAGCCCAGCTTACCAGTACATGCTTCGTGCTAAACTCTGACTAACCTTGCCACACTTCGTGAAAGCAGAGCAGCTTGGTAAACCAGGGTTTGACGCTGGCTTGCTTCCATTAATTGTGGTTAACGTTGACCAGTTTGTCAGGGTGTGGAGGACGTGGTCCGCTGTCACTCACCTCAAACAGCGCAAAGGGCGGCAGAGTTCCTCTCTTTGGCCACGGTGGCTGGAGCGCATGGACCGGGCCTCCCGCTGGCTGCCCCTGTGATGCCCAGCTGCAGTTTGAAGAGGTGTCCAGACTGGCCTGATGTGTTTATGGCATATAAACGCTTTGGCAATGCAGAGGCAGGGAGGTTTTTGGTTGGTCGAAAAGTGCCTGGCCAGAGATTCCTCCATTGTCTGTTCTTTTCTTCCAGGCCAAGATGGCCGAACCCATGTGCCTGGTGGACCCCTTGCTTCGTGTGAATCCTGCTGCCCTGGCCCTGCTCAGGGGTCTTTCTGGCCCCCTCCATGTGGTGGGCATCTTTGGGCCCAAGGGCACGGGAAAGTCCTTCCTCTTGGACCAGCTGGCTGGGCAGGAGAATGGTAAGCCGGCCCCCCACACCCTCTTTTTCTTGGCGGGGGGGGGAGTCGTTTGGGGCCTCTTGGGTGGTGGCCCCTCCCTTCACTGCCTGCCTCCCCTCACCCACAGGTTTCGGCCCCACCCCAGGGATCTGGCTGCAGTGGTTGCCCCACCCAAAAAGGCTGGGAGAGAACCTGGTCCTGCTGGACACCGAAGGCTTTCGCGAAGAACGCGAAGAGGTGAGGCAGATGGCAGGGTTTCTTCTTTGCTTTTAGGAAGGCCGGCCAAAATCAGGATGCTCACATGGGGGGCAGTGGAGCCAACAGCGTGCCATGTTTTGGCCAGGCCAAACTTGGGACACTAAAATGCTGTCCTTGAGCTGCAGCTCCCCCTGTCCACAGTTCTCTTTCTCGCCTCAGTAGCTCTGCGGGAATGTAAACACTGTGCCTCTAGACCACCTTCCCAACCTGGTTTGTTCTGGTTCTTTTGGCCTGGAGAACTCTCATCAGCTCGCACAGCGGTCGGAGCGATGGGAGTTGTGCCCCACGCCGTCTGGAGAGATGTTGGGTAGGGAGGGGTGGTGTGTTTCTGACAGACCCAGCCCAGCCTGCCCTGCCCCACATCCTGTAGATGCCTGCGTGTGTTGGCTGTGCGGTTGTTTTCGTTCAGTCTTTGAAATTTGCATCTGTCCGGTCCCACTGCTCCTCCGTTTTGCTCGAGACAACATGCTCAATCATCCCTCTGTTATCCTCACAACGGCCTTGTGAGGTAGGCTGGTGTGGGCCACCCTGGCTGAAAGCAGCCAGTCACAGCTCAGAGAATACTCTCGGGGGGCTTTGCAAACTCGGGGGTAGTTTGCAAAAACTGAGGCTTGTCTCTGACAGACGGCAGAGAGGGGAAAAGATGGCACGGAGATAGGAAAAAGCTCAGTAAGGATAACTCTGATGAAGAATCAGGCCACGCTTGCCACGGCCAGCCCACAAAACAACACACCTGCTGGTCTGCTGCCTTGATTGCCTTGAGGCCCAGGTCCCCAATCCAGGGGGGGATTAAGGGGGGAGGGCAGGGGGAGGCAAGAGTGTCGATGGGCATTGGGCACCTGCCCACATGGAGTGACCTGGCTAATACAAAGAGCAGAGCTATGCGTGTGGATAGCCCAGGTGGCCCACCACACCTTCGACTTCTGACGGTCTGGTCCCTTTTGCCGCTGCAGGATGAGGAGGAAGTCTTTTCCCGGCTCTTCTGCCTGAACGTCCTGCTCTGCACTGTCTTCATTTATAACTCCAGAATTGGACAGGATCCCCAGTGGGAGCTGGACAGGCTGACGTATCCTTCCCGGCCAGCCCCCTCTCTTGCCCCTCGGCCATTTTAGAAAGCTGGTTTTCCAGCCGGTTTTAACCAACAGGCTGGCTCTCCCCCAGCACGGGTCTTCTTCCTTCTCTCCTCCAAAGTCCTTGGGCGATGCTGGAGAGGCCCAGCCTTTGGAGACAGGGGCTGCTGCCCGCTTTCCTTGACTGGCACCTGCTGCAGATGCGTGACGGATCTGGTCCACAGAGTCTGTGTCCGTGAGGACTGCCTCTTGGAGAACAGCTTCTTGCTGAGCAGTGTCCTGCCGGATTTTACCTGGTGCCTCCGTGATGTGGCTTCGGACACTGTTTGGGACGAGATGCTCCAGGAGGCCAACAACAACTTGGCGTTCCTCCTCTCTTCCTCTGCTGGTGTGTATCTGGTGGTTCCCTTCTCAGCTGAGGGGTGGGCAGACCGGGTCTGTAATGCAGAAAGCAGGGTGGGGCGAGCTGAGATTCCTTTGTGTGTGGTCCTCATTGGTGTCTCTTGTGAGGTCTGGGGCGCATCCGGAGCTGAGTGTCCCTTTTTTGCCCGTTTTGCTTCCTGTTCCAGAGGACTCCCCCAGCTGCTGCGTCCAGCAGTTCTTCCCTTCCCAGAAGGCCTTCTGCTTCCGCTCCCCATCTGTGGAAGAGAGCGAGAGAGAGTTCTTCCCTTTGGACCGGCTGCACCCCATTTTCCAAAAGCAGCTGGAGGTGTTCAGGGACTACGTCCTGAGCAGAGCATCAAAGAGGGATGTCAGTGGGGAAGGTAAGGGCAGCACTCTTTCTGAGGTGGGGGCAGGGGGCACCAGACGCCTTTCTTTGTCTTTAGGTAGGGGTGGTCCAAGGTACGTGGCTGCTCGCTCCCCTCCACGTACAGAGGCTAGCCAGGCTGGGGAGTGAATCTGGATTCGGTCTTGGTACCCGCATGGCATCCTCTATCCCTCTTGAGGGGGCCGGTTGGCTTAGAGGTGCCAGGGGAAGCCTTTCGGCACACGCAGCCCCCCTGCCCTCTCTGTGTGGCGCCTTCTCTCCGCCCCACCTGAGTCCTGATATGGCTGCCTGGGAGAGGAGGGAACTTTCCATTTAAACCTGCAGCGGTGTGTTCCGATGAGGATGCTGCTTGCAGTGATTTTATGTCTGTTGTCTTTCAGTTTTGTCCGATAGGCTAGAGCAGTTTGCGGAGGCTTTGTCTCAGGATCAGCCTGTCCTTCTGAGCCGTATCTGCAGAAGCTCACAAGTGGCCGCCTGCTGGGTAGGACCAGGGCTGAATGTGAGCCTGGGAGGGAGGTTGGTGCACGGCTGCCCCTTTGTGCAGCGGAGGCCGAAGGGGGTGCCCGGTTGGGGGTCCCCCGGAACTGGGCTGTAGGAGAAGGGAGGGAAAGAGGGGCAGCCTGGGGGCACCTGCAAAAGAGAGACAGGTCCACCCTGCTCAAAGGAATTTTTTTTTTAAAAAAACTCTCAGAATCTCTACCACAGCTTTGAAAATTAATTTTCTGAAAATATCAGGATGGGTTCAGTTCCAAGGCTTAAAGACTGGTTAAAGCTGTAGTTACTAATTTAGAAAATTGGTCATCATTTTTTCACTGTTCAAAAGTAACTATATTAGTTAGTTTCCAGTTGCTGAGAAGTGGTCTTACCAGGTCTCAAGGTGTAAATCTGTGAGCTAGAGGATAACTCCAGTCCTAGTAAGTAGGCTTAGAGGTTTCCAAAAGCTTTCCTCGGGAACAGTGAAATAACAAGAGCATGTCTTGCTCATTGCGGAGACCAAAAGAAGCTCATCATCCTCATTGTCAGGAGTTAAAAGAAGTTGTATGCTGTGTTCTGCGGGACCTCTCAGATTAGCGCGCGGGAGCTTCCCATTTCCTTGTTGACCAAAACGTTTCCTTCTCCGGCTCCTCTGTCCCCTCCCAGATTCCCCCACCGCTTGCCAGCAGTTCAGCTCTGCAGTGAGGTCTTTTTGTTTGCGCCTGGACTGTTACCTTAGATCGCTGCAATAGCAATCCCCTGTTCCCAGCACACCACTGACGAGTTGATCCCATCATCCCCGCATAGCACAGTAAAGCCTGTAAAGTGCTAACGTGCATATACAGCAAAGGCCATTAAAATGTCAAAGCGAAGCAGTTACCAAACAATTGATTTATGTGAGTAATTACCATGGAGCTTGTGCGTCAAACAAAGGGCGTTCTCCAGCAAAGGGGTTATGGCTGCCTGCCCCACCCTGACCATTTGAGGCCAATCCATCAGCAAGTGCGGGTCAGTCCGGATGACCTCAAGGGTTGGCAGATGTTTCAGCCTCTGCCCATCTGGGCAGGATAAACCAGTGTTTTAATTTCCTGTCAAAGGACTCCCTCAACACCTTCCTCTCCTTGGGGAACATAGAATATAATTTAGTTTTAGGCAATTTGCCCCCACCGCTTGCTGTGGCAATGCGCTATACAGCACACAGGCACCAAAACTAGGTCTGCAACCTATAAACAAGGCAGGGAGAGTGAAGCCGGCCTGACACAATCCAGTGGCTTGTTCTGAGTAGACTCCTTGAACTGAGGTGGTTTACGTAAGCTGGGACTTACATAAGCAGTTGGCTCAGGGGGTTTGCACTGACTGATACTAGGACTCAGCGCTGCCCCCCACAAAAGGGATTTTTTAAATGGTCTGGCACGACCTGGGCTGAGCAGTGACCAAAATGGGTGAAAAGGAGGGACTTTCCCAGTTATTGGAAAAGGAGGAGGGGGCCTGCGGGAGGGACCCAGAGGGAGACAGGGAAGCCGCAGACCGGAAGCAGACTCACGGAAAGATAGAATTGTGTTGTCTTGAGACTGGGAGGGGCTGCAAGGGCCACCCAGTCCAACCCCATCCTGCCACGTAGAAAGACGCGGCTACAGTGCCCCTGAAAGGCGCCCTTCCAATCCCTGTTTAGAGATCCCCCCAAAAAGAGTCTCCACCACCCTCTAAGGCAGCCCGTTGCACTGTCAAACAGTGAGAAAGCCCTTCTAATGCTTAAGTGGAACCTCTCCCTGTAATTTGATTCCATTGGTCCGTGTTGGGATCTCTTCAGCAGTAAAAAACCGCTTGCTCCTGTCCCGTGTGACACCCTGTCAGATCCTTAAATATGTCTGTAATTGTGTTGCCTCTCAGTCATCTCCTCTTCTGCAAGTGAAACACCCCCAGCTCCTTAATTCCTTCCTCACAAGGCTCAGTTTCCAGGCCTTTGCTCACCGTGGTCACCCTCCTGGGGACACAGTCCACCTTGCCCGTATCCTCCTTGCCCCGAGGTGCCCGGAACTGGACTCAGGATTCCTCCAGGTGAGGTCTGGCCAAAGCAGACCGTGATTCTCCATTTGTGCTCCTCTAGGAAGATGAGAAGTGTTTTCTAGAGACCCCGTCAACCCAGTTCCCCAGGTCAGTCCCAGTGATGGAAGAGATTCTCAGAAGCTCCGCGCACCCCTCTCTGCAGATCTGGAAGGTAGGATGGGGGCAGAAATAGGCCCGGAGCCTCAAAGGGTGGAGAGATTGGCTGGATCCTGTCCCTCCCGCACCCAACAAGCTGCAGTGACTGTTGGTTGCACGAGGAATGGCAAACGTCTGGCCCTCCAGTGGGTAAAAGGCTGGAGTGTTGAGCTCACGCTTGGCAAGACTGCGCAAGACTTTGTGACTGGGAAGGGCCGAGAGGCTGGAAGCATCTCTCTTTGTCTGCAGGAGGAGGAGGAGGAGAAGGAAGAAAAAGAAGATAGGTGGAGGGACCCCTGTCCAGATGGGGCTGCAGAAGGGGTAGGGAAGCCCTCTAGCCTGTGGATTTTTCCTGTTGGAGATCTCTCTCACTCGCTCGCTCACTCTCACACTCTGACATTTGCTGTCCTCGTCTGTGCGTGCAAACAAGTTCCTTGTTTTCTTGGTTTCCCCCTTCGCTCTGTAGCTGCTGTTCACAGTTTTAAAAAGATGCACGCTGGTATAGGAGATGGTGTTTTAGCTTCATGCTTAGTTTGTCCCTGAGTGCAGCTTCATTAAGCAGCCCTAACTGGTGCTTCCGCCCACCTATCACCCCCACAACTGGAAGCCAGCCTTGCTTCCTTTTCCCCCTGTCTCTTTCTTTCCCCCCAGGCCTCTCATGGCAACTGAGCTTGGCTCAAAGAGATCTGGAAGATCAGCTGATTGATCAGTAGCATCAATTCCCTGCCTGACCTCCAGTGGTGGTGGTTGGGGTTCACTTGCCCCAGGGTTTCAGGCAGAATTCTTCCCTCGCCCTCCTTGGGTGCCTCTGGTGGTCTCCCATCCAAGGAGCATCCAGACCCAACCCTGCTACAGCTACAAAAAGCAGACAAGGGGTGAGGCATGTTGCTCAGGGTTGCAAAAGAAAGCCCTGAAAGCTTCCTCCTCCTTCTGCTTGGCTTTCAGTCTCTGCAAGTTCCTTGGCATCCAGGGACTTCCCCTTCAGTGCCTCAGGCGAGCGCCATGGAAGCCCCGATGTGCCTGATAGAAAACAACCCCGGAAGGGAGCTTCGGATCAACCCGCAAGCCCTGAGGATCCTGCAGAGCATCCACAGGCCAGTGGTGGTGGTGGCCATTGTGGGGCTCTACCGCACGGGCAAATCCTACCTCATGAACCGGCTGGCAGGGAAGCACAGCGGAGGTGAGGAGGCGGGAGCGGGCTGGGCCCTGCCAAAAGGCGGAGGGCTAACTGGCCCCTTGGCAGAGAAGTGCCCTCTCCCCCAACTGAGTGTGGCTCTCTCGGGGGTTTTTTCCCCAGTTGGTACGATGAGAACTTAGCGATGTCTCATTTCCCCTCAATCCCATTCCCGAAATCTCCGGGGCTGCCTGCCATCCTCCTCCTCTGGAGGCTGCCTGGAAGGACCTCATCACATATGGATTGGGATGGGCCACCTTTGGCCCCTCAGGTGTTTTCGGCTCCAGCTGCCGTAATTGGTCATTGGATGTGCTGAGGGGGATTCTGGAAGTTGCAGTCCCAATATCTGCAGGGCGGAATTTCCCTGCCGTGTACATAGAGGGTGGCGGGGCCTGCCTTTCTGCCTTCCTTGTGCCAGCCCCCCAGCCCCCTCCCGGTCTTCTAGGCTTTCCTGTTGCCTGCCTTTCTCCTCCTGGCCTTTTATTCTCCCTCTGGTCCACCCTCCACGCTGTGGGACTCCCAACCGCCCACAGGCACGTTCCCCAGAATGACATCCTGACAACTGGGGAGTCAGAGTGCCTCAAAATTTTCTTTGTTTTAATGGTTGGCTTTGGAGAAGTGCCAGCGCCAACTCCTTTGGTGCTGACTCTGCTTCCCTTGGGGGGCTCTGACCCCTGCAGGTTTCTCCCTGGGGGCCACGGTGCAAGCCAGCACCAAGGGCATCTGGATGTGGTGCCGCCCGCACCCGCTGAGGCCTGACCACACCCTGGTGCTGCTGGACACGGAGGGGCTGGGGGACGTGGAGAAGGTGAGTCGGAGCGCGGGGCGGAGGGTGGCCTTGAAAGGTCACCCCGGGGGCTTTTCCTTCGCAAGGGTCGCAAGCGGCCCGTCTCTGCTTGGATGGCAGAGGCTCTACGTTGTTGGGGGAGTCTTCCTGGGAGTGGGGCCCTCTGGCTGGGGGTCTCTTTGGCCTGATTGTCCACCTACCCTTTGCAGAGCAACACTGAGAACGACATTTGGATCTTCGCCCTCTCCGTTCTCCTCAGCAGCACCTTCGTCTACAACAGCATGGGCACCATCAACCACTACGCCCTGGAGCAGATGCAGTATCCTTGGGCCAGAGAGTTGCTGGCACGCCTCGGGTGGGCCAAAGCTGGGAGCGCCCCTTTTCCCTAAAGCCTGGCAGGGAGGGCGTGTGTGGGCCTTGAGGGGAAAGCTAGAATCGGAGAAGTGCGTGGAGCGCGGTCGCCCCGCATGTTCACACGGGGGCTGGATGTAGAGGGACTTGGGAGGGGGAGGTGTTGGGTGTGGTGGGCTTTGAATCCTCTCATGGGGCTGGGGGGGGGGGGCGCGCAGAGGGCGGGCCTGCAGGGTCTACCGAGGTCTCAGTTAGAATCTCCAGATGAGATGAAGCGGAGCAAAAAGACACGAGCCGAGAATGGAAAGAATGCAGAGCGCAGGAATTTGTTGTGGGTGCCAGAACTAAACAGAAAGCGGAGGCTTCCTCTCCTTCTGCACAGTTTAGGGATGGGGGGGATCCTTTTGCAGCTGCTCTGACCAAACGGTTGTTGGAAAGTTGGAGAGGTCAGGCAGGCAGCCAGAGAGCTCATCTCCACCCTGCCTGGAGCCTCTGCCATTCCCTGGGGGAGGAGGGGGGAACTCCAGGAAGTTGGTAGGGCAGAGCAGGCCCGCCCCCCGCGGGAACACTGGGGAGGGACGGTTGCAGAGACTGTGGGAGACGGGGGGGGGGCATCCAGTTCCTGCTGGTTTTTATTTAGATTGATGGAGCGAAGATGGGAGTGTACTTACCCCACAGACTTGCACTGGTTTCATTTGAGTCATGCCAGTGTTACTTTCTTCTGTTAGTCCTAGAAAGTGCAGCTTGGTGAGGCTGCTGCAAATTTGCTTTGAAGTTCTCTTGTCTGCCACACGGAATCATAGTTTCTGGCTGTCCCTGGTGCAGGCAGATGACGCTTATTGCCCGTTTTATGCCAGAGACGCAAAATGTTTGGTTTTAACCGGGGGTGCACCTGACAGCCAGGGCGGCAGGTGATGGACGTTGTTCGGGGTGCTGCGATTGTGCATTCCCACACAGTGTGGGGTTGGGGTAGGTGGCCCCTGCGGCCCCGTCCGGCTCTGGGATTCTGTGGCTCACGAAGAACCGCTGGATGGTTTTGGCCCTCTCCCTGCAGGAGGAGGCCGCTTCCCTCCTTAGCTCGCTCTCCCAGCTGTGTGACGGAACTGACGGAGCACATCAAGATGAAGGCCAGCGACAGGGAGAAGAGCCGCCAGCAAGAGGGTGGCTGGATGCCCAACGACCTGGCCAGCGTCTTCCCGTCGTTCGTTTGGGTCGTGCGTGACTTCACCCTGCAGCTGCAGCTGGAGGACGGGCACCCCATCACGGAGGACGAGTATCTGGAGAAGGCGCTGGAGAGGCGGGCAGGTGGGGACCCAGCCGGGACTGACGGGAGGGGGCCAAGTCCGGGCAGCCAGAAGGTCTCCATCAGAACGTGCGCCGTTCGGATGGGGAGCACTTTTCCAAGGGGAGGGGACGGGTTTGAGGGGTGTTTCCTCATGACCTCTACTCCAGGCGTATGCAATCCGGCACCCTACAGTTGTTTTGGACTACAACTCCCATCAGCCCTAGTGTCTTGCTCTAATATTGACGGTGTTTGACCAGTCCAGGTCTTTGTTTTTTTTAAAACGGCCTGGCTGCCCAGCCCCAGTCACAATGAGGGGTGTGATGTGACTGTGCATGTTTCTTTCCCAGGCGCCCCCGAGAAGCAGGACCTGCCCAAGCGATGCATCCGGGAGTTCTTCCCCAGCCGCAAGTGCTTCGTCTTTGACCGCCCGGTGGCCTCGCGGGAGGATCTGCAGCATCTGGAGGGCCTGCCTGAGTCAAAGCTGAGCAGTGAGTTCTTGAAGCAGGCGCACAACTTCTGCCGCTACATTCACGAGAGCGCCCGGGCCAAGGTTGTCCACGGAGGGCGCGTGGCGACGGGGAGATGTGAGTGGGGGCACCAGGGAGGCAGCAAAAGGCTTGGCGGGGGGGGCCTGGGTAGGGCAAAGATGGATCCAGGGTGGGTGGGCTGCTTGGTCAGGCTGATCGTTATTTGCACTCAGCACCCGCTGTGGGCTGCGTTGGCCCCCAAAGCAAGCAAACCCTGATGCAGATTCACAACAGTATTGAAACTGGAAGTGAATAGAAGTTTCCTTCTGGTGTGAATTTTTGTTTGCCTGAATTTTTTCAGTTTGGGTTTTTAGGTTGCATTTGGGTTGGGGGCACCTGGAGGCTTTCAGGAGTGGCAAACGCTTTTTGTGTGCCAGCTTTTGGGGGCACAGGAGGTGGGTGCCTGTGTGCCGCTCGTGGGCCTTCCCCATTTTGCCGCCTCTGGCTCAGCCGGGTGGTGGAAGCGTTCGGGCTTGGGTTGAGAGTTTCCCGGGTGCCCTTGGTGGCTTCTCCTTGCAGCTTAGAGAGAGAGGGAGAGAGAGACCGCTTTCCTCTCTCTCTCCTTTGGCCAGCGTTGGGGGCCCTGACGGAGAGCTACGTGACAGCCATACGGAACAAGGAGGTCCCGTGCATCGAGAACGCCGTTCTGGCCCTGGCCAAGGTGGAGAACGCGGCTGCCGTGCAGGAGGCGGTGCAGCGCTACGAGGAGATGGTGGAGCTGATGCTGATGGAGCTGCCTGTGCAGGACGTGATGGAGCTGCTGGCGGCCCACGCCTGCTGCGAGGAGGAGGCCGTTCGGGTCTTCATGGGCCGGGCCTTCAGGGACGAGGGGCAGGAGTTCCAGAGGCAGCTGGGGGTACGGAGCGTGCGCGTGCGTGCGCGTGCGTGTGTGTCTCGTGGCCTTTAGACCTGGCAGAAGGGTTTGATAAAGCTGCCCCAGGGGCAGGGGCTGCACTGACCAATCCTCAGGTAGGAGGGGTGATCCAGGGCACACGTCAGCTGGGTGAAAGTGACACCCAGGGAATGCCTGGCAGGGCAGAAATGTCCTAAACTCTCTTCCCCCATGAAATACAAGATGAGAGAGGAGGGTGAATCTAAACTGGGGGGGGGTGCTCCAGTTGGGGAGCGGCCCCCACAGAGGCCTGCCCTGCCCCTCCACTGCTGGTCTTGGCTTTGACGGAAGGGCCAGTGCAGGGCCCCTCGAGGTGGATCGTGGGGTCCCTGCAGAGGGGGGCTGTCTCGTGGAAGTGCGTGAGCATCACGTGGGATCAGGACCCCCACCGTGTTTCTTCTGCCTGCTGTTCAGTGTGAGGGACGTCTCGCCTCTCCCTTCATGGGCCTCTTCGGTCACGGCAACAGGCCTCAGGGCAGCCACCGTCCACGGCCCTGCCAGCCAATTGGGTGGCCATTTGGACTACCTGCGTGCCCGCTATTGCCCCGTAGCGCCTTCCAGGAACGCCAGAGGGCTCGTGCTCTATCCCGACCAGCTCCCACTTTGACCGTTCCTTCTGGGGAGTCCCAACGTGGTCCAAGCTTGCCTAGAATGTTTTCTGTTTGGGATGGGAGGCCAGGTGCTTCCAGCTGAATAAACCTACTCGCAAGTAGGGAAAAGGCACACATACCTTCTTCTTCTGGTACCGAGGGCAGGGAGCCCCGGATGAAGGGGGCCCACTGGTGATCGGGGGGGGTTGGGAGCCTCCCTCCATCCTCTCTTTGTCTCTGCCGGCAGAACCAGCTGGAGCTGAAGCTGAGAGAGCTCTGCCAGCGGAACGATCAGGCCTCGCTGGACCGCTGCCAGGCTGTCTTGATGGAGCTCTACCAGGAGGTGGAGGAGAAGCTCAGTAGCGGAGGCTATTTGGTGCCCGGTGGCTACCAGCAGTTCCTGAATGACCAGCAGAGTCTCCTGGAGAGTTATCGCCTGGCACCGGACAAGGGGCCCATGGTAGGCTGGGTGGCAACTGGGGCATCTTTGCCACAAGCCTCATTTGCTCTGTGAATCCAAGGCCGTTTGCTTCACTGGGCCCTTCTTTTAACGCGTAAAATCATAAGATCATGCAGCCCTCCACCCCCCTCGCTCCTCTTCTGTTCCCCTCAGGCTTCCAAGGCCCTGCAGGACTTCCTGGCATCCAAGGAGACCACAGCGCAGTCCATTCTGCAGGCGGATCAGACCCTCAAAGAGAAAGAGAAGGACATTGAAGGTGGGCTCCCCTCTTGGAAGAACTGTGCGCGTCCCACGCCGACCCACGCGTTCGCCCCAAAGCCCGCTGCAGCTGCCAGCGTGTCTTGCAGGGCTGTACGCCCTGAAACGGGCTGCTCTGCTGCCTGTGCAGAGTTTTCTCCTCCTGAGAAGCAGGGAGGGGGCATCGGGAAGTCTCTCTCCCCCCCATCCTGCCTCCCCCCACCGAACCTTTCCGCAGGGGTGCCAGTGCTGCTGGACTTCTTCCCCCAGAGGTGGTGCCGGCTGCCCCTCTGCCGGCCTCCTGGGGTTTTTGGGGGGCAGGGGCTCACGTGCTGCTGTCCTGGGTCATCTGTGGGAAGGGCAGGCTTTGCCGCACTCTGGGACCCCCCAGTGCTGGAGCTCAGGCACAAGGGAGAAGGAAACCTGATGAGCCCAAAGCCCACCACACGGCTGAACTAAAACAAAACCTTTGCCGAGCCTTTGCCGAGCCTTCCTCCAGGGAGAGCGTGAAGCACTACCAGGCTCTCCGCCGGGCTGCCTGTGGCGGGACTGCAGCTTCCAGTAGCCCTTTAGCCAGCGTGCTGCCCAGGGGAACAAATGCTGGGAGGAGCTGTCCAGTTACACCTGGGGGCCTGAATGTTATGCCCCCTCCTCTGCCTTAAGGACAGAATGCTTTCAGGTGGGGCACGGGGAACTTGGTTCTGTTTATTCTGCCTTGGTCCTCGTGGGAGGAGGGGGCGCCAGGCCTGTTGCGGGGGGAATGTGGGAGATTTGGCACCTGTGGCTGGCTGGCCTCTCTGAAGGACGGGGCCATTTCTGCACTTACGGAAGACCACCCGTGGGTGGATTGCGTACATTCCTGGTTGTTGGTTTTTGCTTTTCAGTGGAGAAGGCCCGGGCGGAGGCCTCTCGGAGGGAGGCTGAGCTGCAGAGAGAAATGCAAGGGCGGGCGGAGCAGATGGCCAGGGAGAAGGAGCGGAGTTTTGAGGAGCACAAGCGGCAGCTGATGGCCAAAATGGAGGAGGACAGAAGGGTCCTACTGGCCAACCAGCAGCAGCTACTGAGCCAGAAGCTCCAGGTAAAGCCCTTCCCTGACCCTCTCCTTTAACTTACATTGGAAGATTCTGAAATGGAGGCTGGGGGTTAACTGGAGGACGGCTGTCCAGCCACACGCGAACACGGCAGGGCCCCCAAGCTCTTTGAGGCCGGTTCCCACAGTGCGGGGTGGGGTGGGGGTCCGAAGGGCCTTTACAGAAACCGCGTGTCCCGGGAGCTTCCTTCTGCTGGTTGGGGGGCTTTGACCAGCATGGTCCTCCTACCTCCTTGCGAGTTATAGTGTTGGGTGGGAATGAGCAACATGGCCTGGAGGTGTGTGCTGGCGCAACGGAAAGCCCTCAAGCGACGCCGACGGGGGTTGAACTGAAGGAAAGCAGGGTGGGGTGGGAGGCAGGGGTCACAAGGGGGCAACCTGAAGCGCCTGAGGGCAAAAAACAGCAAGAGCCAGAGATCTGCTGCCCCACGGGTGGGCATGCGTGGGACCCCAGGCACGGTTGGGCTCTGATTCCCAGCACGTGCTCTGCTGTTGGCCGTGCGCTGGCCGTGCGGCTGAAGGGAGCTGCAGTGACTTCGAGGAGCACGCATTATTCGTGTCTTATTGATTTGTGCGTGTTTGTTTCGCATCCCGCCTTTCTCCTGAAGTATCACTGGGAAGGGGGCAGCGAGGGAGGGCCTGAACAGCCCCAAAGGCATCCCCCCCCCCGATCTCTGACTCCAGCTGCATCAGATGGGGCTGCTGGGAGGTACAGTCTCTCAAGATCTGGGGAGGGGCCGTGTGACCCCCCTCCCTGCCCATTCTCTCCCCCTCCCGCTTTGCCATCGGGGTACACCTGCTGACCGTCTTCTTCTGCCTCTCCCCCATGCGCCCACCGCCCGCCCACCCGCAGGAGCAACGCCGACTTCAGGAGGAAGGCTTCCAGCGGGAGGTCTCCCGGCTCCAGGGGGAGATCCAAGGCCTGCGGTCCCAGATCCGTGAGCAGAGGAGCAGCGGGAGCAGGCCTTGGTGTGCCATCTCTTGAGGATGGCGGGACTCTGACGGGGTCTCTCCCCCCGGGCTCAGCGCAGTGGATGAAGCGCAGCTGGGGTGGCCAAGGGACCCCTTTACCTGGGGCAGATGCACTGCATTTGCCCCAACTGCTGTTTTAAGCCATTGCTTTCAATGTTCTCAGTCCAACCCAGTATTACAGCTACTTACAGTGTGTCAAGTATTTGCTTACATCATTTAAAAAAGACTGTTTCAAGGTGTAATGGGTGAATTATTTTCTAAAAGTTTAGAATCAGCTGCAGAACAACAGCTCCTGTTCAAAGCCAAACAGTCTTTGCCACAAAAATGAAGTGAAGCCAGGTCAGCATTGCACGGGTGACCCCCGGCTGGCTTTAGATTTGGGGAGAAGCAGCTTCAGGTCCTTGCCTGGCTGTGTTGCCCCTGCCGGCCACAGATGGATCATGTCCCCCTTCCTGCTGAGGGGCAGCCCATGGGCACGGCCCTCCCCCTAAAGACACTTTGCTGTCTGAGGAGAGGCAGAGTTTTTTGTTGGGATAAATCGGTTTTTGGCTTCAGGCACCAAGGGAACTTGGCTGCCGCAAGGTAATTATGCCCCTGGGCCTTGGAAGTAGACAGTGTGGCACCTCCTGCTCTTCCGAGGGGCCAAAAGACCTCTTGAGCTAGCTGTGCTCAAGACTGGCTACCTGAACAGGCCTCTTCTCCTTGCCTCGGGGAAAGGCCGGCTGCCTCTGCCCACGTGGAGGTAAAAAGCAGTTGCTGCCAAGGTGGGGTGGGAGGAACCCCTCGCACCTGAGCCGCCTCCTCCCCCATTGCATATGAAAGCAGGCCCCGATCCAGGGAGGATGCTGTGCTGCACTCACTAGACCTTCCTCTCGTGTGGCAAGGAGGCAAACGGCACAGTGCCACATGCCAGGCAACTGAAGCAGGGTTGCATTGTTGTAAAAGAACAATTTCTCTGTTTTTGTTTGTTGCACGTAAATAAATCACTCCAAATTGGAAATATATAGAGTATTCGAACATTCGCACTTGGCTCAAAGGCATTTTGGATTCGGCATTGTATGAGAGATTGACTGGTACACAAGGTGCATCAAAGGAGAGACAGAGAAAACAAGTCTGTTGAAAAATGGTTTCAGTATATTGACTGTTTGGACAACAAAGGTGGTCTTTGGACCATCGTCTTAATTAACCAGAAATTTTTGAGGGACTTCCTGATAACCTGCTTACAGAAATCCTTTTGACAGAACCTTTAGGGATGCCCCTGACTGACCAGACTTTGACATTTGACATTTACTTTGTTTGCCTGTTGTCATTCCTGATGTTTTGTTCTAAGACATTTTCTGTAAAAGTTAAGAAGGACATTAGCAATATACCTGGAAAATACAATAAGAATTGGCTGCAACTGCATCTTTCTGGTTAAATGTTATTGCATTATTTAAATGTCTGAGTTCATTGATGAATGAAATCTGGTACTCATACATAAATTTAAATTGACCTTAAAGGCACTTGAATGTGATCCTGGCTGCTCATGTTGATCTGCGGGGGGGGGGGCGTCCCTCTCCTCACAGACCCCCGGTGCCCCCCTAGGGGCTTGGAGGGTGCACCAGTCCTGCACAGCCCACCATCCTAGGGAACCCTGGGATCTGTAGTTTGAGGAGAAGGTACTTGGAATTTGCTGCTGCCAGAGAGAACTTCCAGCATTGTGGATTGCGGAGGGCAGCAGGGCTTAGGCGGAGCTCATAGGCCCTAAGCAAACTGCAAATCCCATGATTACTTAGCTAAGCTGCAGGACCCTGTAGCACAGGTCGGGGTAGGGACCACACCTTCCCTTCCAGATGGGTTTGCACTGTAACTCCCAATAGCCTTCACCAACTTCGCTAGTGGACTTAGGGGCTGCTGGGAGTCCCACTTCCGAAGCTCTCTGGGGCCGCCGAGGCTGCCCCCTCCACTCGGGGGAATGACTTCATGGTTCGCTCCAACCGCGAATAAGGAAACCACGTTGCAAAGGCCATCTCAAGTCATCCTGCCGCCTGAGGCGGAGACGCCCAGACTCCCCCGGGGACGGCAGGAGGGCCTAGCGGGTGGAGCGGAGGAGGCCGCTCAGGACTGGCCCTTCTCTCCGCCACTGGGGTGGGGGCTAGGCGCAAAACTTGGAAAGCCCCTTTCGGACTCCGAGCCCTACACTCCCCCGGCCGGTTCAATGTGACCGCTGGGAGTTGCGGTCCCACCCGGCCCCCTTCTCCGCGCAGCGCAGCGTCCGGTTCCTGAGGCGGCGACGGCCTCTCTCCACCAAAGGACTTTTTTCTCCAAACGTTGCGGAAGCGCCTCTCCCAGCATCCGGCCCCTACCCGAACCAAAGTGTAAACAAGTGCGGAGGCGGACGCTGGGAGCTGCAGTGCATTCACAAAATCTGGAGAACGGCGCCCCGGCGCCCGCACTCCACCGTCGAGGGCGGCCGGGCGACCCCAGCCTTCTTGCGGGCGTCTCCGTCCCCGTTGGGGGCCCCGAGACCCCGCCCGGAGCGCCCCGCCCAGCAGGAGCCAGAGCAGCCCCCGCCGCCCCCGCCCTCCGGCAAACTCCCGGCCCCTCTTCCCGGAATCGTCGGCAGTTCTGAGAAGCCCCGCGGCGCTTTCGCTTTCGCTTTCGCTTTGGCTGCGCTCAAATAGGGCGGGGGGGGCGCCGGCAGGCGGCGGAGGACGGGGAGAGCGGGGCCCGCGGAGGGAGCGGACCGCAGGGAGGGTAAGGGGGCGGCGGGCGCGATCCCGTCCAGCCCTCCCGGGGGAACTTTCTCGCCCCGTCCGAAGAGCGGGGAGTGACGAGGGTTGCCGCAAGGGGAGGGCTGCGCCCCCTTTTCCCTGGGAGCAGGAGCGCTCCCTCCCCCCGCCAAAGGGCCCCGCTCCGGGGAGGACGCAGCCCCGCGGGCGGATCTCTTTCCCACCTTTGCCAGTTTAACCGGCCTGCCTCCCGCCTGCCCCCACCACGCGGGAGCGGCGGGGGGGGGAGAGACCCTGCCGTTCCCCCCTCCCGACTGGCTGGTGCTGCGAAGGGCGGCCTCGGGTGGCATCCGGGGGCGCGGTGCCCACGGAACAGGGACACGGACCCCCCAGGGGGCCTCGAGACCCCACTCAACCTGAGAGTGGCCGCAAGGCGGGCGGAGTGGAGGGTGGAGGGACCTCTGCGGGAATTGGGGGCTCTCGGCTGGTAAGCTGGCCCCCTCCCCCGGCTCCAGAGGGGCGGCGAGGGAGTCCAAGGGGGGACCGGAGCCCCGTTGGGAGTCCGGCCGGAGAGGGCGCCGAGTGGGGGGGCGTGCGTGTCTGCAGTCCCCCGGTGACCCGGCTGCGTTTCCGTCTCTCCCTGCAGGCAGGTCTTGGGGGTCCGCAAGCCATGGCTTCCTCCGCCGCCGTCCCCATGCCGGCCCCCGTGTGCCTGATCAAGAACCAGGGAAGGAGGCTCGCCGTCTGCCCAGAAGCCCTCCAGCTGCTCGCGCAGATCCGCCAGCCGGTGGTGGTGGTGGCCATCGTGGGGCTGTACCGCACGGGCAAGTCCTACCTGATGAACCGGCTGGCTGGCAGAAACTCAGGTGAGCCCGGCCCCCCCCCGCCAGAGCACATCCCCGTAGCTCCTCTGCCTGCGCTGCCGTCAGCGCTCCCTTCGGCTGCGCGTCCTGGGATTTGCAGTGCAGGAAGGAGTACTTAGAATTCTCGGCAGAGGAGCCTTCGTTTTTTTTAAAAAAAGTTTTATTTGATTATAGAAAGGCAAAAAAGAAAAAAGAAGAAAAATGTACTCTGATAAACATAAAAGTGAAAAAGGAGAATTTGTAAGAGAAAAATGCTTGCAACGTAACACGTTTATTCCACGTATTATAAATCATACTGTTTCCATGTTTTTTTTACATATATCTAAATCTCATTCACATTATACTGTTATTGTTTATTCTCATGATTAACATTTAGGAAAATATACTATTACTAATTTCATTTTTCTGTCTTTTTTAACTGTGTTTAAACTCTTATTGTTACTAAATATATTCTTTTTACTAAACAAATCATTGCTGACTCTATATATGAGCCCAACCCCAGAGACAGTTATATTTCAGGTTACTCCACCTTCCAAAATTGTAATTCTTTCTGCAGAGGTGTGACGCATTTCTCTTTTAACTTCCACCCGTGTGTCGCCCGTTGCATCCACCTTCCGTGCTGTGACGTGGTTTTCTCTGCACGTAGGTTTCCCACTGGGCTCTGCAGTCCAAGCCAGCACCAAGGGCATCTGGATGTGGTGCGTCCCTTACCCAGAGAGGCCCGACCGGACCCTTGTCCTGCTGGACACCGAGGGACTGGGGGACGTGGAGAAGGTGATTTTGGACTCTTCTGGGGTGGGAGGGGCTTCGTGAGAACGAGCACTGCTGGTCCTTGAAGTGCTGGGAGAGGGCTGCAGCCCACTGAGATGCACGTTCCCGGAGCGCCAGCCCGTGGCTCAGCCTTGGCGTTTCCGGGAGAGGGATCTGTTGAGGCGGAGTGCTGAGCCGGGAGGAGGGACTCAGCTTGGACTGGCCTCTGGCAGATCCTGCCTGGTGGGGGGCAGGTTGCCAAGAATGGCTTCTAGTGGTCCTGTCTGATGAACTCCCAGCCCCGTAACCGGAGTCACGTAATCACTAGTCAGCTCCTTGCAGGAAAGTTCCTGTCTTCTGAGGGCCACCAGGCCGCAAGAGATCTTGGTTCTCCCTTCCAAAAAGACCTCTGTGTCACCCCGCACCAACGCGGCCGAGCATCTTTTCTTACGCAGCCTCAGTAGGACCGGCCACAGCCCAGCGGGAGAGGGGCAGAGCAGACCGTGAGCCTCTTCTTCTTCCTGCCTTCCCAGGGCGACACGCAGAACGACTCGTGGATCTTTGCCCTGGCGGTGCTCCTCAGCAGCACCCTGGTCTACAACAGCATAGGCACCATCGACCAGAACGCCATGGACCAGCTCCAGTATCCTTCCCAAGCCCTCTTCGCATGGGGGGGTGTCCTTTCCGATTTGCCCCCCGCCCCACCCTTTTGGGGAAGGGCTCCGTGGGGCCCGCCCCTGTCCTCTCCAGAGCGCGTGGCTTGTGGGCGTGCCACGGCTGGGCTGGCGTACGAGGAAACAGGCTCATGGTTGGGTGTAGAGCAGGAAAGGCCCGAGTCACGCTTTAGGAAGGAGCCCCGAGGAGGCCGAGGGGGGAACGAGGAGGGGGCATTTTCAGGGTGGGTCAGGAGGCAGAAGAGGCTGGCTGTCAGCAGGCAGAGGCCCCACCGTTGCGCCTCCTACCCTCTGAGTAGAAGGGCCGCTCTGACCGCCCTTACAAAAAGGCGCTGGGAGAGAGGGGCACCACTGGGCCAAAATGAGGGTCTGTGAGGAACCGCGTGGCGGACCGAGGGCCCCCTGCACGGAGCGAAGAAGAACAGCTTGGGGGGGGAAACCCAGCAGCAGTTTGGTTCACGAGAATTTTGAAAGTATTTTGAGACTGTCCAGAGAAAAACGAGCAGGTTTACTACGAAATCCACAGAGTTTCTGAGGGAGGCTTTCAGATTCCCTCAGGAATTCTCTGGTGCCGTCACACCACGTTGTGTGGTTCTGCTTAGACAAAATGGACGTACAGGGCCACAAGCACAGGCCTGGCTGTGCGTATACACCTACATCGAGTAAAGAAATGTCATTGGTATAGCATAAAACGGGCAGGTATTCAGAGAGGATTCTCCGGATGGAACCTTCTTCTGCTCCCTCTCATTCTCCATCGTTTTTCCATGTATTAGTGTGGCTGGTGTGCTTTTGGGGAAGGGAAGGAGGGATGGAAGGAAAGTAGGGTCTCGTCGATTCCTGAACCGGGGTCCCACAGCTATGTGACAGAGCTGACGGAGCGCATCAAAGCCAAGGCCTCGCCTAGCGGGAGCGACGGCGGGGGCCTGGAGGACGCAGCAGAATATGTCCGTTTCTTCCCCAGCTTCATCTGGGCCTTGAGGGATTTCACGTTGCAGCTGAAGCTGAATGGGAGGTCCATCACCGAGGACGAGTATCTGGAACACTCCCTGAAATTAAAGAAAGGTACCAGGGGCCTAGACACCCTAAGGGCACCAGATCCCCCCTGATCTTGGAAGCTAAGCAGGGCCTGGCCTGGTTAGTACTTGAATGGGAGGTCATCAGCAAATCCCAGGTGCTTTGGGCCATATAGCTCAGAGGAAGGACCTAGCAAAACCAACTCCAAGGATTCCCTGCCTAAGAAAACCCTATGGAATCCGTGGGGTCATCATAAGTCGGCAGGCAGCTTGAAGGCATGGACTGATATACAGAGCTAGTAAAAGGGACAGCCACCGTTAGGATGATTGTTTGCGGGTTTTTAAAAGATTGCATTCTCATGCATAGAAAGAGTCCCTTCTCCACGTTTGTTGGTTTAACTTTCATGGCTTTGATTATTTTCATCAACTCCCCCACAAATGCTTTTTTTCTGAGAGATCTTTTCTTTTCTGAAAATTGCGTTCTCATATATGAAAAAGATATAAGTATAGGTTGAACAACGCAGTATTTGAGCTCAGAGACAAAGTCTTATAAATCTGAGGGTTAATAGTTAATTGATGGAAGGAAAAACATAAGGTAAAGTTTCACCACAATATTTGTAAACTTTTTCCAAAAGTGTATGAAGAGAAAACATGTCTCTATGAGTGTTTTTGTCTGATGGTCTGACTTCTTAAGAAGGCATGGGAAGGCGATCCTTTTGGATCCAGGCCAGTTACCTGCCTCTGCCTTGTTCTGCCCAGGAGACACCCACGATGTCCAGCTGTTCAACCTGCCCCGCAAATGCATCCGCTTTTTCTTCCCCACCCGGAAATGCTTCGTCTTTGGTCGTCCCACCAGTGGAAAGAACCTGCATCGGCTGGAGCAGATGAAGGAGAGCGAGCTGGAACCCGAATTTGTGGAAACAGCCATCCAGTTCTGCCGCTACGTCTACTGGACGTCCAAGGAGAAGACCATCCCTGGGGGGCACGTTGTCACTGGCCGCCGTGAGTACCTCTGGCTTCCTTGTTCTTCCTCTGAGCGGGTGTCCTGCTAGCAGAGAACCAGAGAGAGGTCTATCGTGCCTTCCACATATCTCTCCAAGCAGGCTGTGGGTCTTCTGTGGCACCCCTGGTGAGGTCAAGTCACCAGGTCTTACTGGTGGATTGTGAGCCCGGTGACCAAAGTCCAGTGGAGCTGGCAACCCTGCCTCCTCCCTGGGTGCAAGGCTGACTCTCCTGGGGGCAAATCCTTGATTTTACACTGTGCTGGGCGGCTATGAACATGTGGCTGCGCACGGGCATCGGCTGATGCGTGTTCTTACTGCTTTTCTCCTTGCAGTGCTAGCAAAGTTGGTGGAAATGTATGTGGACACCATCCGGAGTGGGGAAGTGCCTTCCGTGGAGAGCGCGGTGCTGGCCTTGGCTGAGATCGAGAACACGGCCGCCGTGGCCGAGGCTGCTGCCCGCTACGCGGAACTGATGGAGGAGAAGCTGAGGCTTCCGACGGAGACCGTCCCAGAGCTGCTGGGGATCCATGCGGAATGTGAGAAGGAGGCCGTCCGGGTGTTCATGGGGCGCGCCTTCAAGGATGATAAACGCCACTTCCAGCTTAAGCTCATGGTAGGTTGCCTCACTAGGTGGAGAGGCCTTAGCCGGTTGTGCGTAAGGCCCGAGGACGTCTTGTGAAGGAAGGGAGTCCCCAGGAAAGCACAGAGAGTCCAGGGGCAGAATGAGCACCGGGCCAGAGGACAGTACTCCCAGCCCCATGGGACCCTGTGGGGCCCCTTGATGCCTTGCCGGCTGCTGAACTTGCCGTAGGGCTACTGCTGCCTTCTGGTGGCTCCCTCCTCTCTCCAGCCACAGAGCGGCGCTTCTTCAAGGACAGGTGCACCTCTGTGACACTTGGCATCTGTTCCGTGGCTTCCTGGGCTTCAGCCCAGTTGGGTGGGCAGTTCTCTCTGGCTCAAACCGTCCCCTGTTTCCTTTCAGGCTGTCCCTCTTTGTCTTTCCCAGCTGCCTTCATAAGAGCCCCACTGGATGTGGGTTCTGCTCAGGTGGGAGCCCCACAGCCCCTCCACCTCCCTCAGGCAACAGGGCAAGAGGCTGTGTTTGGCCCTGCGCTCACTCTAGTTTGCAAAGAAATATTAAAACATTTTTCCAGATGTGTTCTTTCCTGGGTGATGAGCCTGAAAACTGTGCCACAGAAAACAAATATAATTCAGGTTACATTTCATTTTTATTTCACCCCGTAAAGCTCTTTGAACGCCAGAACAAGCAGGGCTTAGTCCCTTTGGTTTGATGAATGGGGTTCAGTCAGCACCAAGGCAGCTTCAGCTCTTGCTTCTGACCATCACAGAGGCGCTTTCTCCTCCTCGCTGAGGATCCCATTCAGTTGTGCCTCGGCTTTTATCTTGACTATCTCTCCTGCCAGAAAACCCTGGAGGAGAAGAAGGAGGAGTACTGCCGGAGGAATGAGCTGGAGTCCTCCAGACGCTGCCAGGCGGTGCTGGCTTTGCTCTCTGGGGAGTTGGAGGAGAATGTCCGGAAGGCGGCTTACTCCCGTCCAAGTGGGCACAAGCATTTTGTGGATGACCTAAAGAAAATTGAAGAAAAATATTACCAGGAGCCTAAGAAAGGAGTTATGGTAAGGACGGGTTGAGGTGGTGGAAGTGAAGTCGTACACAGATGTCCTAATGGTTCTGGACCAGATAGCGCTTGCCCACAGAGCAGTCAGCTGGAGGGCAGAACTCTCACGAAACCAAGACAGAAAAATAAATGAACGTGCCAAGCTGGCATGCTCAGAGTCAAAAGATTTCTTAGAATGCAAAGCTCAAAGCCCTAAAACACAAATTTGAATGGCAAACTGTAGGTCTTGGGAGAACAAGAGTGTGGCAGCCGTAATATCAGCGTTAATGTTTGAGTACTGGGAGATGCTGTTCTAGCCCTGAAGTTGTGATTTTACAATGTGTTTGTGCTACCCTCAAAATTCTGAAGTATGGGGAAATGAGGTGGTCTTGCTAGCCCAGGAAATGAGGTGTTCTTGCTAAGCATGTGGGCCCCCTGTAGCCCCCAGGGCCGTGTTTCAGATGCCCCCAGAGCCACCTCGCTCCTTCAGAGAGACGTGGCAGGCGGCAGGCACTGGGCTTCCCGGGAGATTCTGGGAGAGTCTTCCAGGCCAGCAGCCGGGGCCCCGGCAGTTCCTCACGGGTAGCTTGTCTGCCTAAACTCTGCTTCCTCCGTCCAGGCAGAGGCTGTCCTGCAGCAGTTCCTGAAGGACAAGGAGAGCATCAGCAGAGCCATACTCCAAAGCGATGAAGCCCTGACGGAGAAGGAGAAGGAGATGGCAGGTGAGCCGCAGGCAAGGAGGGAGGACGGCGGTGGGCTTCTCGGGTGTCAACGGATTAGGCGTTCAGCCTCTGACCTTTCCAGGAAAGCCCTTTATCTTTGAAGAGAACTCAAACTCATCTCCGCCATGTCTTTGTGAACTATGGGGAGCTCATCCAAAACCCAGGGCTCCCATGAGTTTGTATGGGGGCTTCCTTTCTCAAAATAAAAGGGGCTGAGCCTTTAATGATGTCGCAAAAGAGCCCTTTTGTGGCATTCAAATTTATTTTGATTCTTCTTTTCTTCCAAGATAACTCTGAAGTTATCTACAGTGTATATGTGTCTTTTTCTCAGCACTGAAGGCGTGAGAATTATTTTTCTTCTTGAATATCACTATCCCCATGCAATTGTGTGCGTGCATATGTGCGCACACGCGCACGCACACACACACACACACACACACACACACAGAGTCCTGGTGAACGCATTGCAATGTGTTGCACAAGGGAGCTCAGCCACTCCATTGTGTCATGGAGCAGCCAGTTCCAGTGAAATGCTTTCACCAGAGTTTAAGGGATTTTTCTTGTTGTTGTACACACATTTGTAAATTCATGCAAATCTGCCATTATTACTGAAAGGCTCCAGTGCTGAAGGTGGGACAGTGCCCGGGAGGGAAGGCAGAGTGAGGCTTTTTGCCACTTTTGAGGTGGTTTCGTAGAATCTTGGAGCTGGAAGAGACCCCAAAAGCCATCCAGTCCAACCCCTTTTTCCATGCAGGAACCCACAACCAAAGCACTCCTGAGATGTGCCCATCAGCTTTTGTTTAAAGACTTCCAGAGGTGGAGAGATCATCCTCCCCTCGCAAGGTGGTCTGCTCTTTTTGGAATCTCTGCTTGTAATTTGAATTCATTATGCTAGTACTCAGTTTTATCTATGCTGGGGCTATCACACCACATCCTCCTTTTCCTGGACATGTCCGCTTTTCCAGAGCTAAAATTTATAAAGTAAGAGTATTTAAAGTGAGAGTCATCATAGCCATTGGCACTTTGAAGTAGTCAGTTGGTAAATGTGTTTTCTTTTTTTCTTTTTCAAAATACGGTACTCCTAATCTGAACACGTACCAGGAATGGAATACTAAGCCAGAGAGAGATGAGGCAGGATGCTGTGCCAGTAGCCAAAGGAAGCCGTGGCAAAAATGCCTGGTCTGGGCGAATAGGGCAGCAGTGACCCTTCAGATGTTACTGGCCTGCAGTTCCCATCAGCCCCTTAAACCCGCATAGCCAGTGGTCAGGGATGCTAGGAGCTGCCATCCAGCCACATCGAGAGTGCTAAAGCTGCTCCCTTTTCCTTCTAAGTAAGGGCCACTTTTAAAAGGACAGGGCAAGGATAAGGAGGGAATCCCCTGCCCGGACCGGTCTCTTCTTATTTCTTGCCACGGGCACACGTCTGGCCCGGCTTGGCACGTGCCTGCCTTTTCCCTGTCCAGGGGTGGGGGCTGGCGCTCTTGGCCACGGGGCGCGTTAAGGGCATTACCTGCCTCCTCTGGCCTCTGGGCTCCTTCCAAGCAGCCAGAGAGCTGCCCTGCGTGTCAGCCTGGGTCGGTCTGCAGAGACCCATCCGCCTCTCCCTTTCCACCCGCAGAGGCCAAGGCCCAAGCAGAGGCGGCCCAGCGAGAGCAGGAGGTCCAGCGGCAGAGGCAGAATGAGCTGGAGCAAAAACTGCAGGACCAGCGGCGGAGCTTCGAGATGAACATGCAGCAGCTGAAGGAGAAGATGGAGAGAGAACGGGGGCAGCTGCTTGAAGAGCACAATAAGATGCTGGAGAGCAAACTGGCGGTAACCATCACGGTCCCCCTTGGCATTTGGGGGCTCAGTGCCCGCTTCTGCCTTCTCTTCTGCCTCTTGGCTTAGGTTCAGCGTGTTTGAGCCTCATCAGTTTGCCTCTGTAAAATGGGTGTTGGAGCAGTTCTGAGAAGCCCCGCGGCGCATTCGCTTTCGCTTTCGCTTTCGCTTTGGCTGCGCTCAAATAGGGCGGGGGGGGCGCCGGCAGGAGGCGGAGGACGGGGAGAGCGGGGCCCGCGGAGGGAGCGGACCGCAGGGAGGGTAAGGGGCAGCGGGCGCGATCCCGTCCAGCCCTCCCGGGGGAACTTTCTCTCCCCGTCCGAAGAGCGGGGAGTGACGAGGGTTGCCGCAAGGGGAGGGCTGCGCCCCCTTTTCCCTGGGAGCAGGAGCGCTCCCTCCCCCCGCCAAAGGGCCCCGCTCCGGGGAGGACGCAGCCCCACGGGCGGATCTCTTTCCCACCTTTGCCAGTTTAACCGGCCTGCCTCCCGCCTGCCCCCACCACGCGGGAGCGGCGGGGGGGGGAGAGACCCTGCCGTTCCCCCCTCCCGACTGGCTGGTGCTGCGAAGGGCGGCCTCGGGTGGCATCCGGGGGCGCGGTGCCCACGGAACAGGGACACGGACCCCCCAGGGGGCCTCGAGACCCCACTCAACCTGAGAGTGGCCGCAAGGCGGGCGGAGTGGAGGGTGGAGGGACCTCTGCGGGAATTGGGGGCTCTCGGCTGGTAAGCTGGCCCCCTCCCCCGGCTCCAGAGGGGCGGCGAGGGAGTCCAAGGGGGGACCGGAGCCCCGTTGGGAGTCCGGCCGGAGAGGGCGCCGAGTGGGGGGGCGTGCGTGTCTGCAGTCCCCCGGTGACCCGGCTGCGTTTCCGTCTCTCCCTGCAGGCAGGTCTTGGGGGTCCGCAAGCCATGGCTTCCTCCGCCGCCGTCCCCATGCCGGCCCCCGTGTGCCTGATCAAGAACCAGGGAAGGAGGCTCGCCGTCTGCCCAGAAGCCCTCCAGCTGCTCGCGCAGATCCGCCAGCCGGTGGTGGTGGTGGCCATCGTGGGGCTGTACCGCACGGGCAAGTCCTACCTGATGAACCGGCTGGCTGGCAGAAACTCAGGTGAGCCCGGCCCCCCCCCGCCAGAGCACATCCCCGTAGCTCCTCTGCCTGCGCTGCCGTCAGCGCTCCCTTCGGCTGCGCGTCCTGGGATTTGCAGTGCAGGAAGGAGTACTTAGAATTCTCGGCAGAGGAGCCTTCGTTTTTTTTAAAAAAAGTTTTATTTGATTATAGAAAGGCAAAAAAGAAAAAAGAAGAAAAATGTACTCTGATAAACATAAAAGTGAAAAAGGAGAATTTGTAAGAGAAAAATGCTTGCAACGTAACACGTTTATTCCACGTATTATAAATCATACTGTTTCCATGTTTTTTTTACATATATCTAAATCTCATTCACATTATACTGTTATTGTTTATTCTCATGATTAACATTTAGGAAAATATACTATTACTAATTTCATTTTTCTGTCTTTTTTAACTGTGTTTAAACTCTTATTGTTACTAAATATATTCTTTTTACTAAACAAATCATTGCTGACTCTATATATGAGCCCAACCCCAGAGACAGTTATATTTCAGGTTACTCCACCTTCCAAAATTGTAATTCTTTCTGCAGAGGTATGACGCATTTCTCTTTTAACTTCCACCCGTGTGTCGCCCGTTGCATCCACCTTCCGTGCTGTGACGTGGTTTTCTCTGCACGTAGGTTTCCCACTGGGCTCTGCAGTCCAAGCCAGCACCAAGGGCATCTGGATGTGGTGCGTCCCTTACCCAGAGAGGCCCGACCGGACCCTTGTCCTGCTGGACACCGAGGGACTGGGGGACGTGGAGAAGGTGATTTTGGACTCTTCTGGGGTGGGAGGGGCTTCGTGAGAACGAGCACTGCTGGTCCTTGAAGTGCTGGGAGAGGGCTGCAGCCCACTGAGATGCACGTTCCCGGAGCGCCAGCCCGTGGCTCAGCCTTGGCGTTTCCGGGAGAGGGATCTGTTGAGGCGGAGTGCTGAGCCGGGAGGAGGGACTCAGCTTGGACTGGCCTCTGGCAGATCCTGCCTGGTGGGGGGCAGGTTGCCAAGAATGGCTTCTAGTGGTCCTGTCTGATGAACTCCCAGCCCCGTAACCGGAGTCACGTAATCACTAGTCAGCTCCTTGCAGGAAAGTTCCTGTCTTCTGAGGGCCACCAGGCCGCAAGAGATCTTGGTTCTCCCTTCCAAAAAGACCTCTGTGTCACCCCGCACCAACGCGGCCGAGCGTCTTTTCTTACGCAGCCTCAGTAGGACCGGCCACAGCCCAGCGGGAGAGGGGCAGAGCAGACCGTGAGCCTCTTCTTCTTCCTGCCTTCCCAGGGCGACACGCAGAACGACTCGTGGATCTTTGCCCTGGCGGTGCTCCTCAGCAGCACCCTGGTCTACAACAGCATAGGCACCATCGACCAGAACGCCATGGACCAGCTCCAGTATCCTTCCCAAGCCCTCTTCGCATGGGGGGGTGTCCTTTCCGATTTGCCCCCCGCCCCACCCTTTTGGGGAAGGGCTCCGTGGGGCCCGCCCCTGTCCTCTCCAGAGCGCGTGGCTTGTGGGCGTGCCACGGCTGGGCTGGCGTACGAGGAAACAGGCTCATGGTTGGGTGTAGAGCAGGAAAGGCCCGAGTCACGCTTTAGGAAGGAGCCCCGAGGAGGCCGAGGGGGGAACGAGGAGGGGGCATTTTCAGGGTGGGTCAGGAGGCAGAAGAGGCTGGCTGTCAGCAGGCAGAGGCCCCACCGTTGCGCCTCCTACCCTCTGAGTAGAAGGGCCGCTCTGACCGCCCTTACAAAAAGGCGCTGGGAGAGAGGGGCACCACTGGGCCAAAATGAGGGTCTGTGAGGAACCGCGTGGCGGACCGAGGGCCCCCTGCACGGAGCGAAGAAGAACAGCTTGGGGGGGGAAACCCAGCAGCAGTTTGGTTCACGAGAATTTTGAAAGTATTTTGAGACTGTCCAGAGAAAAACGAGCAGGTTTACTACGAAATCCACAGAGTTTCTGAGGGAGGCTTTCAGATTCCCTCAGGAATTCTCTGGTGCCGTCACACCACGTTGTGTGGTTCTGCTTAGACAAAATGGACGTACAGGGCCACAAGCACAGGCCTGGCTGTGCGTATACACCTACATCGAGTAAAGAAATGTCATTGGTATAGCATAAAACGGGCAGGTATTCAGAGAGGATTCTCCGGATGGAACCTTCTTCTGCTCCCTCTCATTCTCCATCGTTTTTCCATGTATTAGTGTGGCTGGTGTGCTTTTGGGGAAGGGAAGGAGGGATGGAAGGAAAGTAGGGTCTCGTCGATTCCTGAACCGGGGTCCCACAGCTATGTGACAGAGCTGACGGAGCGCATCAAAGCCAAGGCCTCGCCTAGCGGGAGCGACGGCGGGGGCCTGGAGGACGCAGCAGAATATGTCCGTTTCTTCCCCAGCTTCATCTGGGCCTTGAGGGATTTCACGTTGCAGCTGAAGCTGAATGGGAGGTCCATCACCGAGGACGAGTATCTGGAACACTCCCTGAAATTAAAGAAAGGTACCAGGGGCCTAAACACCCTAAGGGCACCAGATCCCCCCTGATCTTGGAAGCTAAGCAGGGCCTGGCCTGGTTAGTACTTGAATGGGAGGTCATCAGCAAATCCCAGGTGCTTTGGGCCATATAGCTCAGAGGAAGGACCTAGCAAAACCAACTCCAAGGATTCCCTGCCTAAGAAAACCCTATGGAATCCGTGGGGTCATCATAAGTCGGCAGGCAGCTTGAAGGCATGGACTGATATACAGAGCTAGTAAAAGGGACAGCCACCGTTAGGATGATTGTTTGCGGGTTTTTAAAAGATTGCATTCTCATGCATAGAAAGAGTCCCTTCTCCACGTTTGTTGGTTTAACTTTCATGGCTTTGATTATTTTCATCAACTCCCCCACAAATGCTTTTTTTCTGAGAGATCTTTTCTTTTCTGAAAATTGCGTTCTCATATATGAAAAAGATATAAGTATAGGTTGAACAACGCAGTATTTGAGCTCAGAGACAAAGTCTTATAAATCTGAGGGTTAATAGTTAATTGATGGAAGGAAAAACATAAGGTAAAGTTTCACCACAATATTTGTAAACTTTTTCCAAAAGTGTATGAAGAGAAAACATGTCTCTATGAGTGTTTTTGTCTGATGGTCTGACTTCTTAAGAAGGCATGGGAAGGCGATCCTTTTGGATCCAGGCCAGTTACCTGCCTCTGCCTTGTTCTGCCCAGGAGACACCCACGATGTCCAGCTGTTCAACCTGCCCCGCAAATGCATCCGCTTTTTCTTCCCCACCCGGAAATGCTTCGTCTTTGATCGTCCCACCAGTGGAAAGAACCTGCATCGGCTGGAGCAGATGAAGGAGAGCGAGCTGGAACCCGAATTTGTGGAAACAGACATCCAGTTCTGCCGCTACGTCTACTGGACGTCCAAGGAGAAGACCATCCCTGGGGGGCACGTTGTCACTGGCCGCCGTGAGTACCTCTGGCTTCCTTGTTCTTCCTCTGAGCGGGTGTCCTGCTAGCAGAGAACCAGAGAGAGGTCTATCGTGCCTTCCACATATCTCTCCAAGCAGGCTGTGGGTCTTCTGTGGCACCCCTGGTGAGGTCAAGTCACCAGGTCTTACTGGTGGATTGTGAGCCCGGTGACCAAAGTCCAGTGGAGCTGGCAACCCTGCCTCCTCCCTGGGTGCAAGGCTGACTCTCCTGGGGGCAAATCCTTGATTTTACACTGTGCTGGGCGGCTATGAACATGTGGCTGCGCACGGGCATCGGCTGATGCGTGTTCTTACTGCTTTTCTCCTTGCAGTGCTAGCAAAGTTGGTGGAAATGTATGTGGACACCATCCGGAGTGGGGAAGTGCCTTCCGTGGAGAGCGCGGTGCTGGCCTTGGCTGAGATCGAGAACACGGCCGCCGTGGCCGAGGCTGCTGCCCGCTACGCGGAACTGATGGAGGAGAAGCTGAGGCTTCCGACGGAGACCGTCCCAGAGCTGCTGGGGATCCATGTGGAATGTGAGAAGGAGGCCGTCCGGGTGTTCATGGGGCGCGCCTTCAAGGATGATAAACGCCGCTTCCAGCTTAAGCTCATGGTAGGTTGCCTCACTAGGTGGAGAGGCCTTAGCCGGTTGTGCGTAAGGCCCGAGGACGTCTTGTGAAGGAAGGGAGTCCCCAGGAAAGCACAGAGAGTCCAGGGGCAGAATGAGCACCGGGCCAGAGGACAGTACTCCCAGCCCCATGGGACCCTGTGGGGCCCCTTGATGCCTTGCCGGCTGCTGAACTTGCCGTAGGGCTACTGCTGCCTTCTGGTGGCTCCCTCCTCTCTCCAGCCACAGAGCGGCGCTTCTTCAAGGACAGGTGCACCTCTGTGACACTTGGCATCTGTTCCGTGGCTTCCTGGGCTTCAGCCCAGTTGGGTGGGCAGTTCTCTCTGGCTCAAACCGTCCCCTGTTTCCTTTCAGGCTGTCCCTCTTTGTCTTTCCCAGCTGCCTTCATAAGAGCCCCACTGGATGTGGGTTCTGCTCAGGTGGGAGCCCCACAGCCCCTCCACCTCCCTCAGGCAACAGGGCAAGAGGCTGTGTTTGGCCCTGCGCTCACTCTAGTTTGCAAAGAAATATTAAAACATTTTTCCAGATGTGTTCTTTCCTGGGTGATGAGCCTGAAAACTGTGCCACAGAAAACAAATATAATTCAGGTTACATTTCATTTTTATTTCACCCCGTAAAGCTCTTTGAACGCCAGAACAAGCAGGGCTTAGTCCCTTTGGTTTGATGAATGGGGTTCAGTCAGCACCAAGGCAGCTTCAGCTCTTGCTTCTGACCATCACAGAGGCGCTTTCTCCTCCTCGCTGAGGATCCCATTCAGTTGTGCCTCGGCTTTTATCTTGACTATCTCTCCTGCCAGAAAACCCTGGAGGAGAAGAAGGAGGAGTACTGCCGGAGGAATGAGCTGGAGTCCTCCAGACGCTGCCAGGCGGTGCTGGCTTTGCTTTCTGGGGAGTTGGAGGAGAATGTCCGGAAGGCGGCTTACTCCCGTCCAAGTGGGCACAAGCATTTTGTGGATGACCTAAAGAAAATTGAAGAAAAATATTACCAGGAGCCTAAGAAAGGAGTTATGGTAAGGACGGGTTGAGGTGGTGGAAGTGAAGTCGTACACAGATGTCCTAATGGTTCTGGACCAGATAGCGCTTGCCCACAGAGCAGTCAGCTGGAGGGCAGAACTCTCACGAAACCAAGACAGAAAAATAAATGAACGTGCCAAGCTGGCATGCTCAGAGTCAAAAGATTTCTTAGAATGCAAAGCTCAAAGCCCTAAAACACAAATTTGAATGGCAAACTGTAGGTCTTGGGAGAACAAGAGTGTGGCAGCCGTAATATCAGCGTTAATGTTTGAGTACTGGGAGATGCTGTTCTAGCCCTGAAGTTGTGATTTTACAATGTGTTTGTGCTACCCTCAAAATTCTGAAGTATGGGGAAATGAGGTGGTCTTGCTAGCCCAGGAAATGAGGTGTTCTTGCTAAGCATGTGGGCCCCCTGTAGCCCCCAGGGCCGTGTTTCAGATGCCCCCAGAGCCACCTCGCTCCTTCAGAGAGACGTGGCAGGCGGCAGGCACTGGGCTTCCCGGGAGATTCTGGGAGAGTCTTCCAGGCCAGCAGCCGGGGCCCCGGCAGTTCCTCACGGGTAGCTTGTCTGCCTAAACTCTGCTTCCTCCGTCCAGGCAGAGGCTGTCCTGCAGCAGTTCCTGAAGGACAAGGAGAGCATCAGCAGAGCCATACTCCAAAGCGATGAAGCCCTGACGGAGAAGGAGAAGGAGATGGCAGGTGAGCCGCAGGCAAGGAGGGAGGACGGCGGTGGGCTTCTCGGGTGTCAACGGATTAGGCGTTCAGCCTCTGACCTTTCCAGGAAAGCCCTTTATCTTTGAAGAGAACTCAAACTCATCTCCGCCATGTCTTTGTGAACTATGGGGAGCTCATCCAAAACCCAGGGCTCCCATGAGTTTGTATGGGGGCTTCCTTTCTCAAAATAAAAGGGGCTGAGCCTTTAATGATGTCGCAAAAGAGCCCTTTTGTGGCATTCAAATTTATTTTGATTCTTCTTTTCTTCCAAGATAACTCTGAAGTTATCTACAGTGTATATGTGTCTTTTTCTCAGCACTGAAGGCGTGAGAATTATTTTTCTTCTTGAATATCACTATCCCCATGCAATTGTGTGCGTGCATATGTGCGCACACGCGCACGCACACACACACACACACACACACACACACACACAGAGTCCTGGTGAACGCATTGCAATGTGTTGCACAAGGGAGCTCAGCCACTCCATTGTGTCATGGAGCAGCCAGTTCCAGTGAAATGCTTTCACCAGAGTTTAAGGGATTTTTCTTGTTGTTGTACACACATTTGTAAATTCATGCAAATCTGCCATTATTACTGAAAGGCTCCAGTGCTGAAGGTGGGACAGTGCCCGGGAGGGAAGGCAGAGTGAGGCTTTTTGCCACTTTTGAGGTGGTTTCGTAGAATCTTGGAGCTGGAAGAGACCCCAAAAGCCATCCAGTCCAACCCCTTTTTCCATGCAGGAACCCACAACCAAAGCACTCCTGAGATGTGCCCATCAGCTTTTGTTTAAAGACTTCCAGAGGTGGAGAGATCATCCTCCCCTCGCAAGGTGGTCTGCTCTTTTTGGAATCTCTGCTTGTAATTTGAATTCATTATGCTAGTACTCAGTTTTATCTATGCTGGGGCTATCACACCACATCCTCCTTTTCCTGGACATGTCCGCTTTTCCAGAGCTAAAATTTATAAAGTAAGAGTATTTAAAGTGAGAGTCATCATAGCCATTGGCACTTTGAAGTAGTCAGTTGGTAAATGTGTTTTCTTTTTTTCTTTTTCAAAATACGGTACTCCTAATCTGAACACGTACCAGGAATGGAATACTAAGCCAGAGAGAGATGAGGCAGGATGCTGTGCCAGTAGCCAAAGGAAGCCGTGGCAAAAATGCCTGGTCTGGGCGAATAGGGCAGCAGTGACCCTTCAGATGTTACTGGCCTGCAGTTCCCATCAGCCCCTTAAACCCGCATAGCCAGTGGTCAGGGATGCTAGGAGCTGCCATCCAGCCACATCGAGAGTGCTAAAGCTGCTCCCTTTTCCTTCTAAGTAAGGGCCACTTTTAAAAGGACAGGGCAAGGATAAGGAGGGAATCCCCTGCCCGGACCGGTCTCTTCTTATTTCTTGCCACGGGCACACGTCTGGCCCGGCTTGGCACGTGCCTGCCTTTTCCCTGTCCAGGGGTGGGGGCTGGCGCTCTTGGCCACGGGGCGCGTTAAGGGCATTACCTGCCTCCTCTGGCCTCTGGGCTCCTTCCAAGCAGCCAGAGAGCTGCCCTGCGTGTCAGCCTGGGTCGGTCTGCAGAGACCCATCCGCCTCTCCCTTTCCACCCGCAGAGGCCAAGGCCCAAGCAGAGGCGGCCCAGCGAGAGCAGGAGGTCCAGCGGCAGAGGCAGAATGAGCTGGAGCAAAAACTGCAGGACCAGCGGCGGAGCTTCGAGATGAACATGCAGCAGCTGAAGGAGAAGATGGAGAGAGAACGGGGGCAGCTGCTTGAAGAGCACAATAAGATGCTGGAGAGCAAACTGGCGGTAACCATCACGGTCCCCCTTGGCATTTGGGGGCTCAGTGCCCGCTTCTGCCTTCTCTTCTGCCTCTTGGCTTAGGTTCAGCGTGTTTGAGCCTCATCAGTTTGCCTCTGTAAAATGGGTGTTGGAGCAGAAATGTAGGGATCCCTTTTTGCTCCCTTTGGGCAAGGAGGACTGCAGTCCCTGACCCCAGGCCTTCCACCCACTGCGGGGTGACTTCTGCAGCGGGGGCAGCTCTTCTGCCCCCTCCCTATTCTGCATCATGAGGCAAAGAAGCTTTCTCAGTGGGAGTAACTCGCTCCGTCCCCCTCTATGAGGGCAAGAAGCCAAGTGAGAGGGACAGCGATGTGGGGGGACAGATCAGCAAGGCTGGGCCCGGCCCGGCCCCTCCTCTACCCACCCCACCCTGGGAGTCAGTGATCAAGATCCCATTCTGGGCCAGCAGAGAGTAAAGTTCCACGGCCACTCAGGACTTATGCACATGGGCCACTGTGAGGGAGGCAGGACTTGGGGTGGGGCAGGGCTGTACCCACACGTGCAGACCGGCCTTTCAGCTGGGGAGGCGCAGCGGCCGGCATGAGCCAGAGTTGTGCTGGGCTAATGCCCCACCGGATGCTTAAATGCAGGGGGCAGCCAGGGAGACTGGGTGGGCGGGAGCTGGTCCCCCCTTCTCTCTGCAGAGACAATCCCGGCCCTTTGCCACCTGTGGGGTTAACTCTGCCCCGCTCTCCCTTCCGCCAGGAGCAACAGGCGCTGCTGACCGAGAGGTTCCAGAAGGAGGCCAGATGTCTGAGGAACGAGATTGAACATCTGAGACGCGAGAGCGAGAACGTCCAGAAGCCTTCTTGGATGTCCACGATCCTGGATGGTTTGCTCGATGCTGCCTCCCTTTTTTTGCCAGGTATTGCTGGCAAAGCAGTTGGGGTCCTTTCTAACCTGATCAGGCGTTTGTGATCACACGTGGGCCACGGCTCCCCACTGCCCCTTCCCGACCCAGCTGCTTCTTTTAACCTCTGGGACCTGAGGCAGGAAACTGTGCAAACTTCTGGGAGAGACAGGCAAATTCTTTGGAGTGGTCTGGGTTAGGGAACAGTATTGTGCTTTCTTCACCTGTTACCTGGGGCTGTGATTCTTTCATACGAGGGGAGTTCGGTCCCCTTTCACCCATTACACAGACGTACACTTAGCTGGGAGCTGCAGCCAGCTACAGCCCCCCGCCCCTGGGGCATTGTCTGCACAAGGCAGGTGTGGCAAATGCGCCTGTTGCATTCGTGGCAAATTCACACATGCTGTCTGTAGTTGGTGCCAGGCCAGCCTCACTTTGCTTTGGGCTGATCACACAAAACCAGGCTTCACACAGCATTCCCTGCCCCCCCCGGCACAGGCAATGAAGCAGATGGAAATGGAGGGAATGGACGGAGCAGCAGGAGGGGGGCAGGCTGAGAAACAGCGAAGCAGGCTCAGGTCTTTCCCAGCGTGGAGCAAATTCACAGCGTTGCTTTCCCTGCCGTGCCAACCTAAGGCCATCCCAATGACATGCAGTATCTACTTTCGCATAACGCCTTGTAACTTGTTGTTCACTATCATGCCAGGTATTTGCTGTTTGCTGCCATGTAACACATGTCGTACTTTGCTGCTTGATGCTGTGTGAAAGGGGCAGAAAGGGGATGGTGGAAACTGAATGAAGAAACCAGTTTTGGGAATGGGTATATTGATTTAACGAACTTTGATAAGGGGAACAAAACTGTGTGAAAACTGTGCTTTCAGTCTTGGCAGTGGCCAGAATGTGCAGTTGCTCCTCCACTGTTTCTTGAAGAAAGCTTTGCAAACTTCTAAGCCTGTTCTCTGGGACTGGAGTTATCCTGTAGGTGACGCTGGGTCACTCAGACACTTCTTCTCCACCCTTCTGTGCTGGGATGGGGCATTGGCGCCCCCACCTCACATGCGATTGCAGAATCCGTGCAGAATTTGGCCTGTGGTGGAGGCATCCTGAGACACTGTTACCTCCGCACCTGGAAACAGGGACCCCAAATTTCAGCCACTTGCCATGGACAGAGCCCCCCCCCCCCAAACAAAAAATGGTCAAGATAGCATTTGTCCCAATACCTGTTTTCTGCTCTGGCTTCAGGGAAACTGAAATTTTTCCCATTGCAAAGACACTAATGTTCGCTATGGCCAGAGATTACAACACAGGCAGTTGTTGTGTGCCTTCAAATTGTTTCCAACTTATGGCGACCCTAAGGCCAATGTATCACGGGGGCTCCTGGGGCTGGGAGTGTGTTCTGCACCCAAGGTCACTCAGTAGGCAAAGGGGAATCGAACCCTGGCCCCCGGAGTCCTGGTCCAGCACTTGGACCACCACACCATTCTGGCTCTCAACACAGGAAGTAGACAACCTGTTTCCATTTAGTTTTATTTTCCTTTTCTTACCCTATGCTTTTTTGGCTCTGGATGTTTGGGTGGAACATGCTGGGCTGAAGGCTGGCCTACCTTGGCCCACATCTCTCTGTTTGCTGGCTCTCCTCTAGAGCATCAATGCCTCAATGAAGTTTTCACAAGCAGTATTACAATAGTACCCTGAATGGTGATGATGACCTGAAAGCCAGAGAATTGGCCCCTTCCAAGTAATGCCCACTTTCCCTGGGGCTGGCAGAGAGGCAAGCGTGGTACTGCCAGCCGGAGGATACCATCCTATCACTGGTATCCATCCAGTCCAAGAAGATTTCTCTATATGGAATGGGGGGACTGGCCTCCGTCTCAGGCAGCGAAATCTCCTGGGCTGGCCCTATGTGCAGCTTCAACGAAGGGAGCCCTTCCAGGAAGCCAGTGGGCTACGTTGTATGCCCATTGCTGCCAGGGACCCTCTTTCCCATCCAGCTCTGTCATCTGGAAAGGAAGGGGGCTGAACAAGTGGCAGCTACAGAGTGGGGGGGTGGCGGCCGTGGGGGGGGGGTTTTGGCCCACGGGCCCCCTAAGGAATCTCTCACATTCAGGCAACACTGGAACTGTATGCAGTATTACCAGCTGGATGATCAAATTTGCGTGGTGGGGAGAGGATCTCAATCACTCTCCCGCCCACCTGTCTGTCTGTCTGTCTGTCTGTCTGGGTTTTAAGCCCTGTTTTGAAGCTGTACCGTTGTGAAGAGGTACTGTATGCTTCCTTTTTACCTGCAGAGATTTTTAGCCAAATAAAAGTATTCATTGCCTGGTTTCACAACTGTGTGTGAGCACCATCTTGTGAATTTTTTGTGTGTTACTATTTGTGTAGGGAAAAGGATAAAACAGTAGCATGACTTGCAGAATTGGATGCCGGGAGAGGCAGGAATGGCTTTCAAGGGAATGAGAGAGAGAGCAGACTGGGCTGTCAAAGTTGTGATGGCTCCCTGTCAGGATGACTAGTGTGCCCCCAAGGCAGCATGCCTTTGTGGTGAGACACATCTGGGGTGGGGCTGTCGCATGCACATCGCTGTTGTGGGTTTCCCGGAAACACCTGCGGGGCTTCTGTGTTGGCCCTACATGAACTGGATGGCAGACCCTGTCTTTCCTGGAAAGGATGATGAAACAGGGCAATGAAATCTGCCCGGCGCCTGCGACAAGGGCCCCCAACCGCCCTCGCAGTGTCAGTTCCCACATGGAAGCAATCATGTCAGTGGGGTTGACCAGTTTCGTCAGCCGCTGTGTTACGTCCTGGATCTTTTCCCCAGGGAGACAACACGCTTCAGGAGACATCCTGTCAAGCTGGGAAACTGCTGCTTCTGCTCCTCTCAGCCAGCCAGGGGGTCCGCTACCACCCACCACCATCGCCACATGGCTTCTTTGGGGGTTGGCAGGGGCCAGTCCTTGCACGTCCTCTGAGGATGGACACCGTTGTTATTGTTCCTATCCCTCATCCTCAGTGATAAGGGAGAGAGGTTCAAACTGATTCTGTAACTCCAAACAGACAGAAAGATCCCTGTTCCTTCTGTGTGACACATTTCTCCAAATGTCTGCCTCCTGCCTTCTCCTTAGAGAGATCCCCTATCTGTTCGCATCCAGAATAGTCTGGTCCTCTCTGTCCAAGAAAACTTCATATTCCCTATTATGCTGAAGAGCAGGTATGGGGGCTTCAGGGTGCTTGGCCTTCTCCTTCAATGGGCCACCCAACCGGCACTTGCTGCAGGTGCAGCTGCCCAAATCCTCCGGCAAGAACGCAAACATGCCACAGCTGTTCCAGGTGCCCACAGCAGCAGCAGCCCCCTCGATCCCCATGTCCAGGAGTCCTGAGCGGCACTGAAGTGGGACTCTGACTAAATGCCTTGGTGCCCGATAGCCACAAGGATGCCAGGGCAACTTCCCTGGCCTTGGGTCCTCTATTACTTCTGGGGCTGGGGGGTGGCTTAAAGGTCTGGGGCTGGGCCTGCTTCTTGGTACTGTCATGTCTGCGGCAGTGCAGGCAGTTACAAACAGCGCAGCTCCTATGCACAAGGTGAGAGTCAGAGAATGTCCAAACAGAAAAGCAGCCGACAGCAAACAAGTCTGAAGGGGCAAATCCAAACCATAGTCCAAACAGGCAGAATTGCAAGACAAGCAGATCCAAGAACACAGCCCCGGGTTTCAGGGCCAAAGAGACCAGTTGCTGACTCTAGGAGCACAGGCCAACTGGAGTCCTCTTTTATCTATGGCTGCTGCCCCCACAGGTTTTCCCTCATTAGGACTCATTTACTATGGGCTATCAAGGTCAGAGACCCGGGCAGCAAGCCAGCCTGGAGAAGGGAGTGGGAGAGATAGCAGAGTCCCGCCGGGAGGAGTCAAAGCAAGCAATTACTCATGGGCAGTCCATTTACCTAAGCCAGAGCGACAAGCAAAAGCCGTAGTCAGAGTCCAAAATTCAGGGGTCAGGAGCCAAGATATCAAGCCAAGGTATCAGGACCCAGGTGCTGGAAGCAAGGAAAGGGCTTGTAGAAAGTTTGCCGCAAGCAAAGGAAAGCTTCCAGGCAGGCAATTATATAGCCCAGGCACAGGTGTGGCTAGTCACTGCTTCTTGAATTTAATCAAGGAAGCCTCCCTTTGCTCAGCTCTCTTGAGTCTCTGCCTTGTTTGTGGGCTGATTGATGCAGGCTCCAAAGCATCTTCAGAATCGGATCCGTTTCCCTAAAGGAGCAGGCGGAGGAACGTCCGAGCCTGCTTCGTCCATGGCAGCTGGGGGAGCTCTTGAGCTGCAGGACTCATCTCCACCCCGAGCAACAGGGACCAGCAGCTGCTGCTGCTCAGCTCCACCCCGAGCAACAGGGACCAGCAGCTGCTGCTGCTCAGCTCCACCCCGAGCAACAGGGACCAGCAGCTCCTGCTGCTCAGCTCCACCCCGAGCAACAGGGACCAGCAGCTGTTGCTGCTCAGCTCCACCCCGAGCAACAGGGACCAGCAGCTGCTGCTCCTCGGCTCCACCCCGAGCAACAGGGACCAACAGCTGCTGCTCGTCATCAGCAGCTCTGACAGGGGCTTCAGTTATCACATGGGCAGAGTCCTCCTCCTGGCTGCCACAGTCCCCAAGCCAGGGCATGGCAGGTACTTACTCTCCTCTCTCTGCAGAGGCTATGGGGCTGTGACATGACTCATGAGGAAAGTGCAAGGGGGAAGGTAGAAGAGTAAATGAGCCCCAACCACAAAAAAAGAGAGGGTAGACCTGCCCCATTCACCCCCCCTCCACAGTCTTTTGCTGTTCATTTTCCAGCCTTCCCTCCCTCCCATGTAAGAGAGGTAAACTCAATAATCAATAATCCAAAGGCACCAACCAGGTCTTAGAAGCTTTGTTTCAGAGGAAGGAAGGGGCAATCCCCCAACCGGAGGATTCCTTGCCTAAGAAAAATTATTGAGGTCCAGAAGGTGCAGACGGGCTGGTGGCACATAATTAAGAAAGAGACCCCGCGGGAGGGGCCCCAGGCGCCAGGGGACCCCGGAGAGCCGCCAGGGAACCCCTGGACTCCCTTCCCGGGGGCGTGGCTTCCTCCTCTTCCTCCTGGTAGCTCCGAAAGGGTCCCCAGAGCCCCCATCCCCCCTCGCGAGGCCCAGGTGCAGAACAGGGGGTCCCTTCACTGCCCAGCTCTTCCGAGGTGAGGCGACCCCTGCTCAGTCCCCCCCCCGTGCCACCGCGGCGGGTGGACCGGAGGAGGGGCACCGGAGAGCCTTTGCCAACCCAGCCCGGATTCATTCGGGGGTGGGGTCGAAGAAAGTCTCCGCGACGAGCCCAGTTGCCTGCCTTCAACTTCTCGGTCGGGGTGGGGGTTCCAGGCGCCCCTAAGGGAGCTCCTCTCGCAACCCCCGCCCGTCGGCGCCGCTTCGCTCTTTCTCTCCGGCCTCCTTCCCGGCAGGGCGCCTCTTTCTCGGAAAGCGGGCTGCTTTCCCTTTCGCTTTCGCTTTCGCTTTGGCCGGGGTGGATTTAACCAAGGAGCCGCCGCCACCCGCACGCACTTGCTCCTCGTCTTTTCCGCGCCGGAGGTGGGCGCGATCCCAGTAGGGACCCCTCTCTTCGGCCGGGAGCCCCGAAGGACCGAGGAGAAGGCGAGGTGCGCTCAGCCCTCGAGGGAGCGGCCCCCTCCCCAAAAGAGAGGTAGGGAGAAAGAGACCCTTCCTCGCCCGCTCTTCCCCCTCCCGCGAAGGGCTCCTCCGGGCGGCCCCCGTTGACTCCCTGCAGCCGGAGGAGAGGTGGGGTCCCTAACGGGCAGAATGGGGAGAACGGTCTGAGCGGCAAGGGAAGAGCTGAGCGCCCCCCGCCCCGTTCTTAACGCCGCAGCCTCCGGAAAGTCGGGGGGCGGCGGCGGCGCTCCTTGCAAGGCGGGGAGATGCTGAGGGAGAACGGAACGGACTCCCGACTCGTCAGCCCCGTGGCCAGGGAGGATGGGGGCTGGAATCACATCAGGAGAACCGCCTGTTCCCGAGTGTTGATTTATGTGAGTCCTGACTGAAGTGGGCGAATCCACTGAATCAACTCGGTGTTGGCTGAGCTGACTCGGTGGGTTTGCTCGACTAGCGGGGAACCTGCAGGATCCCAGGCAATCCATTTTTCAGTTTAAAGTCGAATAATCGCCAAGATTTCATCAGTCCTTTAAGGACTGGAAAAGCCTCTCTGTGTGTCGGTGGCCGCCCCCCCCCCTTCCTCTCTCTCTGGGGTCCCGCTCTCCGCCCTTTCTCACAGGGTGAAGCCCCGAAGCTTGACGGGGGGGGTCTTTTCCTCCTTCTCGTTTGACCCCCCCCCGCCTCTGTTGATTGGGGGCAAAGGTCTCGTCTTCCGGCCAAAGTCTCTCTGGAGGGGCCTGGCCGGCAGGCAGAGTTGGACTTAATCTCCAGCTTTAGGCTCAGACTGTGGGCGCTGACCCTGGGCTGGGCCCGGCTCAGCGGTTTTTTACAGAATGAGGAGGTGCTTCCTGATGTCCAGCTGCAGCCAGAAAGGGCCCCCCAGCTGGGGGGACGCCGCGGCCTCCTCTTCCTCCTCTCCCCCTCCTCCTGAGGCGGGTGTGGTCAAGCGGGGGGGGTCTGGCCTTGGGCTGAGCTGGCTGGGCAGAGCCAGGGCACCTCCCTCCTTGAGGGCTCTCCTAGCCAGGGGCTCTTTGGTGAGTCTTGACATTTACATTTCCCATTGAGGGGGGGGCTGCCTGGCACAAAGATGGGGGGCAGGATTTTTTTAAAGTTTGCCTTCCAGGTATCCTGGCCTGGAGAACATCGCCTTGAAGTAGGGATGCAAGCTAGACGTCTCCCCCATATTGCTCTCTGGTGTGGCCCCCTGTGTCCTTGCTGGGGCCAGAAGCTCAGCAAGCTGTCCTTGTCGGGCAGCTATTCCGATCGTCATCCCCACCGCCGTCCTCCTGCCTTTGGGGGCCACTCAAAATCTGGTGCCTGAGGCAGCCACCTGGCTCTTCCGAATACTAGGGGCCCCGAGTGAGATCCAGAACTTTCTCCAGCCGGGGTGTCCGCACCCACCCGCCGTGGGTGGACCTCGGCTGTCTAGCTGTGATCCCAGCTTTTCTCGAGTGTGTGTTTGGCTGTTTTCCTCCTGCAGATCACCTGATTTTCCAAAATGGCTTCTGGAGATGCCTTCATGGCAGGTCCCCTCTGCCTCATCAAAAACAAACCAGATGGGGAGCTGGTGGTTCAGGAAGAGGCTGCGGAGCTGCTCGCCCAGATCCGCAAGCCGGTGGTGGTGGTGGCCATTGTGGGGCTGTACCGCACGGGGAAGTCCTACCTCATGAACCGGCTGGCTGGCAAGAGGAAAGGTGAAGAGCTTTCTCAGGATACCTGCCCCACCCCACGAGGAAGGGGGTTGCTGAGCTGTGGGTGTGGGTGTGTGCAGAAGCCAAGCAGTGGAGTTCCTGCCCCAAAGACTTTACAGTTAGATTGCAAAAGAGAGCAGGGAGGGCAGAATATTGGCGGGGGATGAACCGGAGGGGAAACTTCCCTTGAATTAGATGTGCTTCCGCTTTCCAGTGCTGGGGTATCCATGGGAGGGGGCTTAGCTATTTGAGAAGGCTTCCGGGCTCATCCTAAGCACATTTGCTCAGAAGTAGGTTCAACTGAAGACAGTGAGTGGGACCACCTCCCAAGTAGCGGGGCGCGGGGCCACAGCCTCGGCCTGTTTGTTTCCTAGAACCGCATCCCTCGCCGTGTCTGCCTCCCTCTTTTCCTCCCTCAGGTTTCTGCCTGGGGGCCACGGTGCAGGGGATGACCAAGGGCATCTGGATGTGGTGCCTCCCGCACCCCCACAGGCACGACTGCGCGCTGGTGCTCTTGGACACGGAGGGCTTGGGCGATGTTGGGAAGGTGAGCGGAGGGGGGTGGGGTGGCGGCCGTGGGGTGAGGGGGGGCAGGACCTTCACAGTGAGCCTGGTGGTCTGCTGCGCTAGTCTGGTGGCCGTGGCGTCTGTGCCGCAAGTCCCCCCGCACCTGTTGTATGGGTTTGGAAGAAGTCTGGTTTGTATTTTCAGTGCACACTGGGAATTCCAAGATGCCCAGTTCCTCCCTCTGCCCGGCGCCAGATTCTGCTAGAAGGCGTTATGGAGGCCATGTGTCAGGATACAGCCCCCTCCCCAATGAAACCAATGCAAGCTCTCTGTGCTTGTGGGGTGCTTGCGCACGATGGCCGAGGGTGCAGAAACCTTGCCAACACAGTTCTGCCAGATGCAGGCTGCGCAGGCTAGGATAGGCGTTCAGAGTGCTGACAGCTCCCTCTCCCAGTGCGATGGGGCACAGGGGAGGACCTCCGGAGCGGGCAGCTTTGCACCTGTAGATCCCAGAGAAGCAGCCTGAAGCGGAGAGAGAGAGAGACGTCAGGGTCTGGGAGGTGACAGAGGCTCAGGGAGGAGGCTCCAAAAATGCCTGCTTCTCTTCCAGGGGAACACGCAGAATGACTCGTGGATCTTTGCGCTGGCCATTCTCCTCAGCAGCACCCTGGTGTATAACAGCATGGGCACCATTGACCAGAACGCCTTGGAGAAGCTCCAGTATCCTTCCCACAGCACCAACATGGGGGGGAGGGGAATGGAGGGGCCCAGAGGGAGGAAGTGAGAACCGAGTTGGGCGGCTGCCTTTGGACGCGGGAGGGAGAGGGGCTGCCGTGGGGCCACAGCTGCACCCAGGCCCCCCTCTGTTTACCTGGCCTGGAAGGCACGATGCTGTTGCAGCGAAGGATGCCCAGAAGGGTCACTACGGCCAAGAAGGACAGGCCTTGGGTGCTGGGCAGGGAGTTCCTTGGACACAACTGGAGGAGGACTGGATAAGTAAGCTACTATGGCCTGTTGGGAGGTCTGTCTCACAGGCAAGGAGAGCAAGGGTACCTTGGCAAGGGAGCCCCTTTCCACAAAGCCGGGCCTAAGTCGTGACTGTGAGGTGTGGTCGGGAAGTTGCTCTTGACACGTGCTCAGAGGCCATCTTGTTGCTGCCAGCCAACCCACAAATAAATACAGAAAACAGCCTACATTTTGGGAGCAGGTTAGATCAACAACGATGCAGCCCTTTTCCTTAGCAGTCCACAGCTACGTTACAGAGCTGACCAAAAAAATTAGAACAAACTCTTCCAAGGAGCATGGCCAGGAGGAAGAGAATTCTTTGGAATTTGTCCGCTTTTTCCCAGCCTTCATCTGGGCTGTGCGGGATTTCACGCTGCAGCTGGAGATAGATGGGTGCCGGGTCACCGAGGACGAGTACCTGGAGAACGCCTTGAGACTGCAGAAAGGTGGCTACAGAATAAAAACAATGGTGCCTGGGGCTTGCTGGTGGCCGAGACTCACTGTGCCGAGGCACTTGGAATATGGGGGACAGGTGTGAGTGTGGAAATGTATTCTGAAAGGGGGACAGCAGGCTCTGTGCACACTCAGAAACATTCTTGTTACGTCACTTTCAAAAATGACTCAGAGTGGAGACCTGAACAGTCTCGTACATAAAATATATTCTCCTTTTGCTGGAGAGGAGGGGCTGGGTGGTTTTCCAGACAGAATTTCTGGAATTTGTCAGTATGAGAAAACCAACAAAATACCTTCTTTTGTAGGTGACACAGAGCAGATCAAAAAATGCAACATGCCGCGGTTGTGCATCCGCCAGTTCTTTCCTTCCCAGAAATGTTTCACTTTTGACCGCCCAACAAGCAGGAAGAATTTGTGTCGGCTGGAGGAGCTGGAAGAAAAAGACTTGGAGGAAGAATTCCTAGAACCAGTGGCCCGTTTTTGCGACCACGTCTGGCTGACCTCCAAACCCAAGACAGTCCCTGGGGGCCAAGCTGTGACTGGAGCAAGTAAGAAAAGCGTTGGGTTGGGGACGGGAAGCCCTTTTGGCTGGAGCAACTAAGGCTGGTCAGTTGACAGTGCCAGGAAGTGCCTTGGGGCTGGGCGTAGTGCCCTTCAGTCTGCTTCAGTGGTGGTCAGTTACCTCTGCTATATTTTGAATAGAGGCCACGGTACCCTTGACAGTGTAGTAAAAATGGGGGTAGAGTCTTGCTTTTACACACAAAGTGGGTTATCTCCACGCTCCCTTATGCTTGAGGCATCAAAGCCAGTTCCCCAGTTCTTAGAATTAGTCTGTAGATCTAGACAGCGTGCAGCCGGGACTGCCTTGCTGACCTGGACGGTCACTCCAGTGGTGATTTGAGGAAAGGGTATTCCTCTTCCGTGGAGCCAAGGAGCCCCTTTCCGCTCCACAGCCGATGCCTCACCAGACCTCCTCCTTTCAGTGCTCGCAAACCTGGCAAAGACCTACGTGGGCGCCATCAACAGCGGGCAGGTGCCCTGCCTGGAGAACGCAGTCCTGATCCTGGCAGAGATTGAGAACACTGCTGCTGTGCGCAAAGCCGTTTCCTGTTACAAAGAGCAGATGGGGAAGCGGGTGAGGCTGCCCACTGGCACCGTGGAGGAGCTGCTGGGGGTGCACGCCCAGTGCGAGAGGGAGGCCGTTGGGCTATTCATGGCCCGCGCCTTTGGGGACAACATCAGGACGTTCCAGGAGGAGCTTGAGGTACGTCCTTTCTCGCGGCTCAGTGGCTGTTTGGCAGCACAGTGGGATGGGAGAACACGTGACGGTTTTGTGTGACCTACAGGCCCTGCGCCTTGCTCCCGTTCCCCTGACCTGCAAACAGGGCTACGAGGCACCCATAGTTGAAATTCCACATCTGGTGCCAACATTGTTCTGCATTTATCTGCAACCTGAAAAAAAAAAGACTATTTATTTAAACTGTAAATAAATCTAGATCCAAACTGTAAATAAATCCAAAGCACTGGGCAGTGCTTTGCAAGCATGAGAAGCCTTGCATGGAGTAGACCTGCCTAGAATTGAGTGTTTGCTTTGAATGTTCACCCAGAGATGTAAGAAGCACAGCTGCTTTCAGTCAGAGTCACCCTGACGCCCTGAGCCCTCAGTCTAACCCTGGGCTGAAAGACACTGAAAGCTTGCCCTGTCCTGTCCTAGAGGGACAAAACTTGTGAAATTGCCTGGCAGCCACCATGCTTCCTGTCCGGCAGTTCTCCAGAAGTACCTTATTGTAACCCAGTTATGAAAAAAGAGCAGACCGGACCAGGAAGGCACCAGAGGAGGCAGAGGGAAAGTGCACAACTCATTAAAAAATAAAACTTCAATTTGTTTTGAGGAATTGAGAATTTATGCATTGTCTCTAGACAATGAGCCAAGGGGATGGAGGAAATGTGCTCAGGAACTAGCTGGCTTCTGCTGGGAATTGGTCTCTCCAATACAAAGGAAATGCTCTCTCAACACCCTCCTCCACTCCCACTCCCTTGGACTGGAAGCCAGTCCAAGCAGGACAAGTGGAAAAGCTGGTCACTTTGGTCTGTGGAAGTGCAAAGACTGGGAAACGAGCCGGGGCTGGAAACATGACTGTCTGTACCTGATGCGAATGCAGGGTGGGTTAACCTGTTGCAACTGTGAATGCAGGAATGTCTGGGCCAAGTGACCTGTTAGGTACCTCATGACCCCAGACCATGGGAAACTGAACTGATAAAAACATCCCAGCAGAAAGGTTGCCGAATGAGAAGTATTGTTTTGAAATTTGGAAAAGAAGGAGTTGCTCAGATTAAGTTGACCAAAGCTTTAGAAATCTGGCTGGTACGGATCATACTCGTCAAAACCGGTTGCCGCGTGTTTTGTGGGAGGCCGTGCTAGTTAAATCACTCTCGAACTGACTGAAATTTAGTCTGTGGGTTCTTTCCTCCATTCTCATTGCACACTTGTATCCTGGGTGGGAAAACCTCACTGGTGTGTTGGCATTTTCAGAGCCGTGTGTTTTGTGTGTTCTGGCAGAATGAGCTGAAGCAGAAGAAGGAGGAGATTTGCAAGAGGAACGAGCAGATATCTTTTGACCGCTGCCTGGCTGTGCTGGCGGATCTTTCTCAGGAGCTGGAAGACGGGATCCACATGGGACTCTTCTCAGTGCCCGGTGGCTACAAGCAGTATCTGGAGAAACGGCATGAAATTGAGGAAAAATACCGTTTGGTGCCTGACAAAGGAATTCAGGTAGGGCAGCACCCTTGGGTTCTTCCATGGAACCCAAAGAGGTGTCATTCTGATGGTCATTGGAGTTAGATCTACGCTCGAGCAGCCAAGGGTTGCAGCCCTGCGTGTAATTACTTAGAAACAGACGCCACCCGAGCCAACGTGGTGTGGCGGTTGGACTGTGATTCTGGAGAGCAGGGTTCGAATCCCTGCTCAGCCATGGAAACCCACTGGGTGGTGTTGGGCTAGTCACAGTTTCTCAGCCTCAGAGGAGGGCAAAAGGCAAAACCCCTGTGAACAAATATTGCCATGAAAGCCCTGTGATAGGGCTGCCTTAGGGTCGCCATAAGTCAGAAACGACTTGAACAACAACAAACCCCACTTGCACACCAGGACAAATGGGTCTCAGCCCATTGAATTGCTGCTCTCGGATTCAGTGCATTCAGTTTTCACTGGGTTCAATTTTCATTTAAGTCAATCTTCAACATTTTTGGGTAATTGTGTAATTTAATGATTTATACAAACAACTAAGATTTTACAAATAACGTAAAACCAAAGTGTATTGTGTATATTAAGATAATACGAAGGAGCACCAAACAGTTTGGTGAACCAAAGAGAGGAAGAAACTTGAATCCATGCAGAGCAAAGCATCAAATAAATACAATTTGCAGGTTTGCAGATGATTAGGGGGTCAGTGTGAATTTTCCAAGACCACAGTATTTCACTTGTAATATTCTTAATCCCACCAAGTGAGGATTTTGTCTTCCCATCCAGTGCCTCTATTTCCAGCTTCTGATGCTTTGCAGCAGTTGCTCATTTTTAAGCTTCCCTTTCCAGAGTTCAGCACCCCCGTTGCTCGCCCACACCCAGGCCTTTTGTGAGCACAGAACCACAGTTGTCAATGGCCTTAAGAGATATTTCATCTCAGGGACAAAGGCTCAGGGGTGCGAGCATGAATTCCACAGGGCCCTTGCCAAAATGCAGTTGCTGTGAGTATACCTCTGGATATAGGGTGCCATCCCCCTCCCGGCCCGCCTGGAGGCTCCCCAAGGCATCTGGTTCGGGAGAACAGCGCGCTGACTGTGTGACCTTGGTCCGCTACGCCACAGCCCTCCTTCTGTTCCTATGCCTGGGGGCACCTTTTTGTCTTTCGTCCCAATATGCAGCCTCGCTCGTTTTCCCCATCTTCAGCTTGAAGGGCAACCTTTCTTCCTGGTCCCTCCCCAGGCTGACAAGGCGCTTGAAGAATTCCTGAAGTCAAAGGAGACGGTGGCAAAATCCATCCTGCAGATGGACAAGGCCCTGAGCGACAAGGAGAAGGAGGTGGAAGGTACGGCTGTGGCCACGCAGGCCTCGGGTTGCAAAGGCTGGATGTCACGCATCACACGCTACCCAAAACGGGGGCAAATTTTTAAAAAGGAAGGCTTTAAATAGTTGCCTACGTGGTCTCAGTGCGGGCAGCCTGATGAGTGTGTTCAGGGGTGGGTTCTATGTTCTGGGTGCCACCACAGAGCGGTCCCTGCTCCTGGCGGGTGGTTGGTGGCCCTTGGAAGGCCGGGACGAGGCCCAATGGGAGCGTGTGGGGGGATCCATGCGGGGGTGCCAGCCCTCCAGTCCCAGAGGCTGGCCGTGCGCGTTACGGCTCTTTCTTCTCTGGACGCAGCCCAGCGCGCGCAGGCTGAAGCCGCCCAACTGCAGCAGAAGCTCCTGGAGGTGGAGCAGGCCCAGCTCAAGAGGATGGTGGAGGACCAGCAGCGCAGCCACGTGGAGCAGCTCCACCTGCTGAGGGAGAAGATGGAGGAGCAGAAGAGGAGGATGGAGAAAGAGACTGAGCGGATGATGCAGCACAAGCTTCAGGTAACGGGAACGCAGCTGGGCACCCACCGGCTCCGGCCCCCCGCCTCACTTGACTGTCTTGTTAAAGTGGTGCCTGACAGTGGGTGCCCCCCCTCCCCCGGCCAGGCTTAATCTGGCAGCCAGGAGGCCACCACTCGTTCGCACGCTCAGCATCCTCCTCCCACAGGCCACGGGCTTCCTAAAATGTCACTGCACCCCACCCGCCCCGCTCCACAGCCTGACGTAGTAGTTAGGAAGCCTAGAAGTGCATCCGACATTAATGGAAGTTGAGCTTTTAGTGCACACAGGGCGTCTTAGTATTTCTTGCGTGGCTTTTGCACAAACCGTTTAGGATTTGTCGATGGGACCGCTGTCACCGCTTGATAACGAATGAGGCGGCCATGCTGACTGGGCCTTCTGGTCTGCTTCCACCCTGGTTTTATTTTTGCTGCCCCAGTTCCCGCTCATCTCTCCCTGTGTGCTCCTTATCTCTTCCAGGAACAAAAGAGATTGCTGGAAGAAGGATTTTATCAGAAGGCCAAACAGATGGAAAGTGAAATCCAGCATCTCAAGAAAGAAAAGGACAGCTCTCGTTTAGCGATCTGCATGGCCACCCTCGAGAAAGTGCTCCCACCCTTGATGTCTCTGGGGTCACAGGCTTTGCAATACCACGTATTTTCCAGGCTTGGAAGCTCTGGAACCCCACCGAGTGCTTCTGATGCTGCAAGAGCACCAAGGCCTTCCAGCAGTGCCAAGTCAAAAGCCAAATAGCTCCAGCAGGGGAGGAGCAGGGCCCACTGCGTGCCTGCGTTTGTCTGTGTCCTTAGGTTAGAACTGTATACAGTGGCCCCTCCACATTTGTGAAGGTTCGGGGCTCGGGACCCTCACAAAGTGGAAAAACTGGGTAACTCCCTCTGTGACCCCCCCTCCCATTCCCTTACCTTTTGTGCTGGGGCACGAGCCTTCCTTCTCGGCACTGGGGCCAGAGACACGGGGATGGCGGGGAGGAAGGAACTCACACACGGCAACAGGTAAGGGGATTGTGGGGGGTGCGGGGGAGCCGAGGCTCGCTTTCTTTCTGCCCTCCGAGCCCCCCATCCCCTCGCCTCTGGCCCCAGCGCTGAGAACCTGTCGGAGGCAAAAGATGAGGGGATTGGCGGAGGACAGCCCACAAACTGGCTCTCGTTTCTCTTTCTCCTCTGGACGAGCCCGTGGGATTTACAGCTGTAAGAGCCAAGCGCTTGCCTTGGTGGTCGAGCGGCTCAGCTCGCCCTCGCGCCTTTGCCAGACCTCCCCTCAAGCTTCTTTTCCCAAGCTTGGCCGCCTTCCCTCCTTCAAACGATTTGCAGTAATGCTGCTTGGAAGCAGAATACAATGTGCAAAATGTGGTGTCTTTTATAATTTGCGTGGCCGACCCTGGCTGTTAAAGGGCGGGTCCTTCATACAGGAGAACAAGAGGTGCTATTTTGCCATCTCAGTTTGATGAAGAAGCCTGAGAGCTGTGGAAGTGAATGCGATGTATTTTGTGCTTTTGGGATGGCCTAATAAAAGTGTTAGTAAATAGGGACTTTGGATTTTCTTTTCTGATCCTCAGCACAACACAATAAAGCACCCTGAGCTGCGTGGACGGTGTTTGGTCAAAGACCCAGAGGCGAACTGGCATTTCTCAGCCTGTTTGCTTTAGGACTGCTGGGGTCTGCCTAAGAGTGGCTAAAATGATACGCCTTGTGTTAAAGGCATGTGTAAAGGTATTGCTGTTGCGCACGCGGGAGAGGCCTCCAATTGGCAACAGCCCTCCCCTGGAGTTTGCTTGGCCAGATACATTATTCAGAAGAGGTTTACCAAGACCTTCCTCTGAAGCTGCTGAGAGAGTGTGGCTTTCCCAAGGGGATGACCACTGCTGGGTGGGGATGTGAACCCTGATCTCCTGGAGTCCTAGTCTGGCACTCTAAACCGTGGTGCGAGGCTGGCTCTGTCTTCATGCCTCTAAGTGCCATGCATGGGGGGGTCATAATTTGGCTTCACAACAAGGGACACAGATCCTTGTTTCCAAAGTGGCACTGCTTGGCCATCTGGAAAAGAAGCTGCGTGCCACTTGGGCACCCTACTGTAAGGGAACCTGTGGGATCCCCTCCTGCCCAGCTCCAGACAGGCTGCCAAAGTCGAGTGGCTTTATCTGCTCACACGCAGTGCTGGTTCACCCAGCAGTTTCCAGATGTCTGTGTCGGAAAGCGGCAACAAGAAGCTAATTCGGTGTCCCCGTCACACTCGTATCCCTACTGCTTCTTTATCTTGGGAGGCACTATCACTCTCTGGCAGAGAGGATTCCTCATGGAACTATAAATCCCAGGACGCTCTCAAAGGGAGCCCTGATGGCCCTTAGGGGACTGTGCTGTGTGAAGGGGCCCTTAATGGTCTAGCGTGTTCACCACTCTTCCATCTCTTACTGAGCCAACAAAAGTGACACACACACACAGGTGAGGGTGAGAGGGAAGACCTGGGGGAAAAAACCCCACTGGTGGTGACTAAGGGGCACTTGGTCTGTGAGCATGACAGGCTTCAGAGCCTTCCCACAAACTCTAAAATCCACAAAACGTGGTACCTTTGTTGCTAAAATGCACAAAACGCACGTCATGCAAGCTTTTGAAGTCTCACTGTGAAGATTCTCTGAAGATGCCAGCCACAGATGCAGGCGAAACGTCAGGAGAAAATACTAATAGAACACGGCCTCAAAGCCCAGAAAACCCACAACAACCTATGGATTCCAACTGTGAAAGCCTTCGACTTTACATCTCACTGTAAAGCTTTGCTTCCTGTAATCTCTTCTCTGTCCATTGGCCCCAGCAGACACACAGATCCAAATTATTTATCAGAATACGTCTTGGAAGCAGGACACCAGATGCAAAATGCACAGACCAGGCGTTTTCACACAGCCTTGCCTTGCTGCCCGCTGGTGCTGAAGTAGAAATAAAAAGGCAGGAAAGGAGGCGCCGGGGCTGCCCTCTGGCGGGCACAGAGGAAGAGGCAGCGAGAGGCTGGCACCGCACAGATGTGCATATTCACTGTTCTCTGACTGGGTATCTGTTACAGGGCACCTAAAGCAATTGCCACCTATGTCATTTTGGGCCCGTGTTGTGGGCAGGGGGCTGTGTGTCTCTCTGCTCTCTGCCCTCTTCGGCAAGAGATGACTTACATCAGTTCTCTGCAAGCATGAGATCAGCCTTGAAATATCAGTAAATATTGCGTCCATCTTTGCAGTCTGAGGCAGTCTGTGAGCACTGCAAGTGTGCAGTGAGGCTGATCTTACCTGGTGGTGGCTGAGAATCACCCCACCTCAAGGATCTGTGTGGATCTGCTGCCCCCGGCAGTGAATCTCCTTCAAACCTCAGGCAGTGTCTTCCTGGGGAGGGAAGTGCCCTCAGGCCCCGGATGGGCTCCATGCACCCAGGGTGGCCACCCAGCCCTCCTGGACAGTGAGGAGTGCAGAAGGGCCACCTGCTTCTGTTCAGCTCCTTCCTGATCTCAGTGTGTCCCCCGCTTCCACATCCTGCTCTGAAGACATTCATGCGGTACAAACGGTCTCTTGGTCAGTGCTAGAATGAGTGGGAAGACAGGCACGTGGCCTGGTGTGAAAGAGTAGACCCATTCGGCTGTAGACGCTTCCCCTCTAGCAAATGCCGTTGGACTCAAGAGGACCTACTGCAGAGCAGACAAGCACAGGTTTGCTTTTCGAAATAAAGGGATCATACAGCCAGATGAGTTACCCCAAAGGCCATCTAGCCCACCCCCTTCTGCCACGCAGGAACACCCAGCTGAAGCACTCCTGAGGGCTGCACCCCAACTCTCGCTCCAAAAACAGAGACTCCACCACCTCCCAAGGCGGTCTGTCCCATGCTCAGACAGCTCTTAGAACAACCCAAAGCCCATTTTATACAATCACAGACTAGAAAGGGGCCCCAACGGTCATCTTGCCCAGCCCACTCCCACTAAAGTGCTCCCGGGAGATGTCCCCCAACCTCCGCCTGAAGATCTCCAAAGACGGAGACTCACTGCCATCCATGGCTGAACGACTCTTGCCGCAATAGGAAATGGCACACACACGTGTGTGCATGTGTGTGTGTGTGTGTGTGTGTGTGTTTCACTGGCCTGGTTCACTGGATGCATCTTGTGCACATCAGTCAGCACTAAATGGAAGGAGCCCTCCCGCCTGCCTGCCCATGCCACACTTTGCTAATTTCTGTGCCGCTTGCAAGATCCCCGGTGGCCTCTTCCCATGCCTTGCAATGTGTGCAAGAAACACACACAGCACTAAATTCTATAAAATTAAGAACAGGGAAATGGGGAGTTCATGAGAGCCCAGGTTGCCTTTTCCTCCCCCCCGCCCACACCCCGGCCAATGTTGGCAGTGGGATTATCCTGTTCATTCTAACAGCTCTCCTGTTTCCAAGGAGGGCAGTTAGCAATCTGTGCAGATCTCTGAGCATCCACAGGCTCCTATCAAGCTCGCCTCAGTGACTGGTGCATTTTTGTCCCCTAATGTACCATATTCGGCCCCTCCTCCATAATTAGGAAGGTGGCCAGAAAGGAGGGGGTTCCATTTGGATGTGCACCTGGCTGGCGGAATTGCTGTCAGGGACACACGGAGCTTGTTTGCGGAAGGAGAGGGTGGTGCTTAACGCAGGCCCTTCCCCAAAGCCGTGGAAATACGAAGCACCAGCAATGAGCCTGAACCAGATCCCAGATTCTGGAAAGGAGACCCTCACCAGCAACTCCTGGCACCTGGGTGACTGGACAGGCCATGCTGGCATGACTTTCAGAGAACAGCAAAAAGGGCAGTGGGGCAGAAGGGAGGCAATCCAGTCAGATTTAATACCAGGCTCCATTCCCACAAGTAGCTCTTCCTGGTCCTTCCTTTGGGCAAACGTATACGCTACCACCAGAATCCACTGTACTTCATTTTTAAAAAAATGAAAACCTTGCCACATGTCACCTCCAAAATGTGGATGCCTCATGCCTTGGATATGTGGATATTCCACACCTGACAAGCGTGGGAGAATTTTCACCTGGAAATATAATATTTGAAGAAGGGGGGCTGGTATTACCTTCCCCTGCCCGCCCTCCAGTGCCACGCTGTGCCATCGATCACGTTGCCCTCGGCATCTGCCCGTCAGGTCCAATCCATGAGATCTAATGCCTCACTCCACAGAGAGAGCCATCTCCTGCCGCTGTTCAGCAAACAGGGTTGGGTTTGGCTTACTGCCATCTCAATGGAGGCCTCGCAGCCCTGGAACAGGCAGGCGGTGAAAGAGGAGCGAGGCGGGAGGGAGAGAAAGGCCTGAAGTTGCCTCTGGGTGCTTCGCTCGGACCCAAGAGCCTGGCCCTGGGGGGAAGAAACCTGCTCAGGGAGTGTCTCTCTCCGTGGGTGCCAGAGAGTAACGTTCTGGAGGAAACGTCCGTGGCAACAAGCCCCTCCGGTCATGGATGTGTACTTTGGTTTTGTGGTTCTTGATGGCATCCTGGCCGTGGCCATAATCTCCACCAACCTCCTGGTCTGTGCCACGGTCTACCTGCACAAGGAGCTGAGGGGTGTCACCAACTACCTGATTGTGTGCCTGGCCGTAGCTGACCTGGGCGTGGGGGTCCTGGCCGTCCCCTTCTCCATCGTGCTCAGCATGGGGTACGTCCTCCGCTTCTACACCTGCCTCTTCTTCGCCTGCTTCCCAGTGGTCACCACCCAGTTCTCCATCCTCCTGCTCCTGGTCATCGCCATCAACGCCCACCTGAGGATCAAGCTGCCCAACAGGCAAGCCCAGGCTGCCTTCTGCCGAACGCAGGGCGTGGAGTTTGCTTGCTTGCTTTTGTGTGTGTGTGTGAGAGAGAGGGGGCGGGGAACAGGTGGGCAGAGGAGGCAACCTGGCGTTTTCTCTGTGTTCCGATTTCACATCCCATGAGCCCCAAAGGCAGCTCACCCAGTGTGAGGTGGACAGGCAGGCAGAGAGACCAACCTGGCACTTTCCAGGTGTTTCGGACCTCACTTCCCATGAGGCCCACAGGCTGCTCATCCAACCGCCAGTGTTTAGGACCAAGGGGAGGGCGGTGGGGGGCACACCTGGATCAGCATGTGCCTCTGGGCCACTCTTATGTGCCACAGATGCATCCAGCAGGAAAGATCCACAGAGGCACCCTCCTTGCAAGGGCTTCGGCTCTTCTTTAAGATGGAGCCAGGGTTTTTATTTAAAGAAGGGAAAAAAAGCAGTCTTCTGCTTACGTTGTGGACACCATCTCACTTTCACCCCTAGTAAAAGAGGCTGGACAGGTTTCTAAAAAGATAGTTTCATGTACAATGGGGAAACAGGAAAAATCAGCACGTTCACCAGATGGGAAATGAAATGTCTCCTTACAGATTCTTCTGTTCTGTTGAAAGACATGCTATCATGCTGTCCTTTGGATCTTGTTTACACCCAGCAAGGAATCCCTCTTTTCCTGGGATGGGCACCTCTCGGGGGTTGGTCAGGGCTGCCCGTAATGTTGCTCCTAGCAGAGCCCCCTGGGCAGGGGGCAGATTGGGAGGGAGAGGACCAGTTGTTTGGGGAGGGGGGCACTGTTCCAGGCTGGAGAGCATTCTGATGGCTTTTTTTTTAAACTATCACCACCATTCCTTGTTCCTTCATGTGAACCATTCAGCCACAATACTCCATGCTGCAGAAAAAGTCTGTTTAACTGAGTTGTGGCCGTGCATCAGAGCTGGCCAGAGGTATTTGGCTCCCATATCAAAAAACCAAATCATGGCAAATACGGAAACAAGCAATTGCTTAGCTCTCAGAAACCAGTTAGCCATGATGCACAGCAGAGAGTCAGAGCTCAGAGCCAGCCGTATGAACAGGGACCAATCTGTGAGGCCACGAGAGGTGACAAGAGCAGCCGTGAGAGGTGGAGGTTCAGTTCACCATCAGATGATTGGCCTTGGGTGTGTGCAGTTATTTTGATCCCCAAAGGATCACACAGGCAAATTTTTTAGCTGAAGTTCCCGGCCATTCAGGCAGGAGCGGGGAGGACAGAAGGCCATTGACTGAGTTGAGGGGACCCGTGGGCTCCTGAAGGGCAAAGCGGTCAGCAACGGAGGGGCTCCTCCTAACTCTCACAGCCTTTTCAACCTTTGTTCCTTGAGCAGGTACGCTGTGCACATGAAGACCAGGTGCATGGTGGTCGCTGTGGTCCTCTGCTGGATGCTGTCGCTCTTGATTGGCCTCTCACCACTGATGGGCTGGAACCGCCTCCAGAACTACATGGAGACCACAAACAAGACGCTGGCTGTTAGCTTCCCTTCCGAAAGGGCCGCCTTTGACATCATAGGCCACAACATCCCACACAGAGACCTCCTCTCCCAAGTTCCTCCTGTTCCACAGAACTTCAGCTCCAGTGGAACCCACAGCAGACGTCTGGGCCGCTGCTCCTTCACCTCCATTTTCAGCCTCGAGTATCTAGTCTACTTCATCTCCCTTACCTGCACCTTGCTGCCCTTGGCCACCATGCTGGGCATCTACACTGACCTCTTTCGGGTGGTCCGCAGCCACTTCCGGTCACAGGCTCTTTGGCCCGCCAAGAGAAGGGAACTGCAAATGGCCCGCACCCTCTTCCTCTTGGTGGGCATCTTCTGCCTCTGCTGGATGCCCCTGCAGGTCACCTACGGCGTCCAGCTGCTCTGCCCCAGCTGCCACCATTACGAATCCCTGGACCGCCTGGCCGTGCTGCTTTCCCACCTGAACTCCCTGGCCAATCCGCTGGTCTACGCCGTGAGGAAGAGGGATTTTGGACTGGCCCTCCGATCCGTGCTCCTCCGCCGCGTCCTGCGCTGGCCCTGGGTGAAGGCTGGCTGCTGCCCCAGCCCCAAAGTCCACCCCCAGGCTTGAATTCAGGGAACACAGACTCCCACACGTGGCAAAGGACGGTGGTGAGGGTTAAGAGAAATGGGGCCAATTGAGACCTATTGGGGAACAAGATGGAGCTGGCCACATGAGAACACTCTGGAGTCCGCAGAAGGATAGTGGAAGATTCTGGTTTTTTTCAAACGATGGCCAAAAGACCTTCTCCAAAACAGTCCCAAGAGGACTGAACCCTCTCAGCAGCTGCGGAATGTTGACTGCCAGCCCTCCAGAGAGAGAAAAACAGACAGACTCCCTCCTATCTGCTCCTTCCTTCTTCCTCAGGTTTTCAGCATCTTTGTTTTATTTTGTTTTTTTTGGACAGGGCAGCCTAGAGCTGTTTTAGTCGGAGATTTATCTTCAGCTCCCCTTCTCTCACCACATGAATCCTCTTGCCTGACTTTGTGGGCCTTGTCTGTCTCTTGGTCCAAAACACTGCATGCTACTACAACAGCAATGGCAGCCATGCCTTTCTGGGGGTCTGGTTCCACCAGAATTTACAATCTTTGTGTTAGGAATATAGCATGGCTGTCAAAAAGCAAAATAACTAAAGTCAAGAATATTTGGGTCCAATGTCACTGCCTGGATAGAATGTGGTCAAAGGTTGTACACACGCTGTCTGGCAATCTCTCCAGAAGGAGCAGGGCCTTGAGGGGTAGAGCTGATCGCAGGGAGGTGCTTGGTCAAGCTGCCCTTAGCAAGCTCCCCAGCCACTGGCCGCCACTCCCTACCTGCTTGCTCTCTTGCCTGGGATCTGAATCAGACTGCTGGCCATGAGGGGACACCAAGGGATGCAGGGGCTGCTGTGCTTTCTCTTTACTCTAGAGGAACATGGTAAATGGCAACAACAGCAATGAAGACGGGGAGTGGGGCCAAAGGCACATGTGTGTGTGTGCGCACATGTGCACGCACATGAGAGAGTGAGCGCAATGGGCCCCTGAGGTAGTGTGGGCTGCACTGTTGCTGATCCCCGAGATTCAGGAACCCTGAATGAGCCAGAAAAAAAACCCAGGAAGACTCCTGGTTTGTTCTGCTTTTTAATGACATGGAAAGAGAGATTTTTTTCAGGCATGGTTTCTCAGAAAAAGAAACAGAAACAGCCCACAAAGTGCAGAAAGCTACAGCATGGGGAGTTTAAAATGCACACACTGCTACAATAGATTATTCAAGGTAAAATAAATGGGGGAAGGAGTAGGAAGGAGAAGAACTTCATAGCTGAAAAATCTTCAAGGAAGGCTTGGATGCAAGAGAATACTCTTGCTTAGAGCTGCCGACTGCAAGACAGAACAGCTGCAAGGATGCACAGCTTTTGGAGTGGAACAAAGAGAGGAGGAGGTGACAGCTGGTCTCACAAGGGCAAGGGAAGGGGCACCAGGTGAAAGGCTGCCTCCGAGGAGGGTCCGGGAGCAACGCCTCCTCTCTTCCGCACTGAGCCTCCGGTCTTTCCTTCCGCCTTTCCTTTTGTCTCTCTCTGGGCTCAGCTTTGTCTGCCTTTGGATGCCGCCAGCTCAGTGCAACAGAGAGAGCCACTTAAGACAGCAATAGGAAAATAACTTCTACCCACCAACCAATTATTGAAAATGAGGAGCTGAACGGCACGGTGCTATTGAATATTGCAGCCTTAAAGCACATAATGGACACCAGTGAATGTCGATAAACCCATTATTTAAACAAAGGCTGTGGCTTGGCCCTTGGTATTTTTAGAACCTCAAATAAAGCTAATGAAATTGATTCTGCTTAAAACTCAGTGCAATAAACCTCACTTTTATCTTTTGGGAGGTGAAACAGTCAGGGAAGGAAGAAAGGAAAGACCACAGAAAAATTGCAAAGGAGGAGTTGTCTGAGACAGGTGGCTTTTAGCTATTGATCGTTGGTTCTGACATTTACCACGGTATTCTACAGCTTCCACTTGAGAGGAAAAGTATCAAAACTCACTGCTCTCAGCATGTTTTGTGGTTCTCCCCATAGTTTTATTTTTTACAGACAGAAGCTATGCGCTCTGTAAGGCTGCCTATCAGGCACAGAACCACAACTCAGTGTTTTCTGTCTGTTGCAGCGGCGCATAGTAATGCTGGTGGTCCTAATGCAATAGGGATAGGCAATGGGTGAGCCTTGGGATACTGGACTGCAATTCCCATCATCCCTCACACTGGCTGTGCTGCCTGGGGCTGAAGGAAGCTGCAGTCCAACGACTCCTTGGTCCTTGGATGATCAGGCATTTCTAACAACCGGCCAATTCCACTGTCCCAAATGCAACTGCCCGATCGTTTTCCCTCATCGTCTTGCACAGACGCTGGTGGAACCAGTGAAAGCATCAAGACCTTTTGCTGGCCAAAGCGGTGCCTCAGTTCTCACCATCTGCTTGCCAGGACAAATGCTGTACTTTGGGAAGCCTCGCCCTGCCGTTCGGTCCCCAATCCTTCTGCTCTGGTTTACCCCTCCACAGCCAGTGCTGCCCCTCAGACTAGTCACTGTGCCTGCTGCATGGTAATCAACCCCCTTTCCTGGCTAGAGCCAAAGCTAGTAGCCAGTGGCTAACTTCTAAAACCCTCGCTCTTCAAACAATATTTGCTCGGAAGACTCAGGCTGTCTGGCTTGTAAGCATACGAGGAGATGTATTAGCTGAAAGGGAGATGCAGGAGAAAGAAAGTTCACTGGGAGACTTTGACGGTGTTTGGGACGAAGGCAGCAAGTCCGCTCAAACGTGTGTCTCAGACTAGCAGAGAGGCAGGCAAAGTCCGGGAGAGCATCAGTGTGGCTGACAAAGAGAATCAAGAACGGATACGGAAAAGAACCTGCCTTTGAAAGACGATAAACTTGCCCAGGCGAGGAAAGTAAAAAGCAGCCGCAACCCAGTAAGGAAAGCAAACGGCAGTTGATGGTAAGACAGTCTGAGAGAGGGTCTGAGGTGCTTATTGTAAAAATTATTGAAACGCGCCACACACATATCTTTAAAGACACTGAAAGCAGGACTCCAACCCGGAGGCGGCGAGGCGAGGCAAGTCTCAAAAAAAGCGGAAGGCCCGCCGAAGGTCAAGGGAAGCTGGAAAAGGGAAGGACTTATTTGCATCAGCCTTCGGTGCAGGGCTTGGCCAGGGACCAAATCAAGAACCACAACCGACTGGACGCCCAAAGAAATAAACCGAACTGCTCCTCACTTCCAACAAGAGACGCAGCCCTCCGGCTAACCGAGAAGTCAAAAATCCAGCCGCCGGGACCGGGTGGCGGCCAGTCAGGGGCCCCGCCCGCCCGCCGGCCCACGTTTCTCGGGCAGAAACCGGGACGCGTCCGCCCGAGCGGGCCCGGGCGGCCAAGGCCGCAGACGGGGCTCGCCCTCGGGCTCGGCGCCCGCCCCTCGCCCCTCGCCCCTCGCGGCCGAGCCGTCCGCCCGCAGCCCCCGCCCTCCGGGCTCCGGCCCCGCAGTCGAGGCGAGCGGAGGGCGCGACGGGGGCGCTCGAAGGGACCCAGCGGGCCCGCCCGGCTCGGAACGTCGCGGTTTCGCACTGAAGTAGCCAGGCGAGCCCAGGAGGGGCCGGGGTCTCCCGAGGGGGGCCCGGCAGCCGCGGGGCGCGCAGCTCTCGGCCTTTTGGACGCAGCCGGCCCGCGAAAGGAACGGCCTTTTAGAAACGCGGCCGGGCGGGTCTCCCCCAGGGGCGGGAGCGCCGGCACCCCTGACGGCACGCGGCCCCGCCGCCCCCGCGGGAGCGCCCCCCAAACACGCCTCCCCCCGCCCTTCGCGCCCTCTGCCCGGCGGACATTTGCGGAGCGCCGAGCGCGACAACATGGACGCCGCGCTCGGCCGCGAGGACCCACTTCCGCCCTTTCGCGGGCAAAGCGCTCCCACGACTTCCTCCTGCTTCGGTTACGCCGGAGGGCGGGGGGCGACCCCGCCCCCTCTGCCTCTCCCTCCGCCCCCCGCCCCCTGGTGTCTCGTGGCGCGGCGCAGGATTGGCTGGGCTCTCTGTCTCGCGGCTCGAGACTGGCCGGCGGAGTATCGCGAGGCCGAGCAGCCCTGTGAGGAGCGGGCGTGGAACCCCGTGCGCTCTCTTTCCCCTGCCGGGCCTGCCGAGGGAGGGCCGCCTCGCCGCCGCCGCCGCGCAGAGAACGGTGAGGGAGGGGAGGCGGGCGAGAGGGGGAGCGCGGGCAGCGCAGGGCTCGGCTCTCGGCCCTCCCGGGCGCCCCGGGCCGCCTCGCCTCCTCTCCTCCGCGGTCCCTCGGGGCGCGGACGCCGTGCGCGCGGGCGAGGCCGGGCCTCCCTTGCCCCGCCGCGGGCACGGCGGCGCGTCCCCCCCCCGGAGCCCTCCTCGCCGCCGCCCGCGGGCCGCCCGGTCGAAGGAGGGGGGCGCGGGCCCCGTCGGATCCGGGAGCCCCGTTGAGGCCGGGTTGAGGGCGCCCCCGCGGGTTTCGTAGGGCTTCCCCGGGCCCTGGCATTCCTTGGTGGTCTCCCGTCCAGGTCCCGTTCAGGGCTGACCCTGCTTTGCTTCCTGGATCGGAGGGGATGGGGGGCCTTTAGGGCGTTTAGGGCCACAGATGTCAGGAACTCTCCCGTCTCCTTGAGGCGTTGGCGCCGAGCACGTGCGTAGGGCAGCTTCGGGGCCGGAGCGCCCCGGTGGGTCTCCCTTCGCTGGCGTAAGTTAGAAGCCGGAGCGGCCGCCCCTGATGTTAAGAACGCAAGGCTGGGTGGGACGGAGCAGTCGTCGCAGCCTGGGGGAAACACGGAAGGGGGGGAGCCGCTCTGGCCTCCCTTGGTCCCAGAACTTCTCTCTAGGGAGCGCGTGGGGTGGGCGGGGGGCGGGCATCCCCCCTCCCCGCTGCGGCAGAGTGGCAGGGGTGAGTCTGTGCCTCCCTTTGGCTCTGCCTGAACCTCCTGAGAGACGTGCGGCCGGGCAGGGTCTCCTAACTGGGTTCTTCTGCTGACCCTCTCTGCAGATGCCTGGGGTAACTGTCAAAGACGTCAACCAGCAGGAGTTTGTGAGGGCCCTCGCAGCCTTCCTGAAAAAGTAAGTTCCCCGGAAAAGCGCTGGCAATGGAGAGGGGGGCCGGGGGATCGACCAGGGCTGTCGGGTGACGCCCCCGCAGATGTCGGAAGGAGAGGGATTGGCCCGTCCGTTCGTCTTGGAGCGGTTGAACTTCGCTGTACGTGTCATCTTAAAAAGACCACCGTGAGGCGGTCCTGCGGATGGGGGTGTTGCGGCCCTGATTCCATGTGTGGTTGATGTTTGGACCCAGTGGAGTCAGGGCTGGAGGGATTGTGACAGGCCCCATCTTACAAGAGGCGTTTTTATACAAAAGAAGGCAGATCCTTCTTTTAAGGAGCCTGCCGCTGAGGCTTTAGTAATTATCCATTGTTTTAAAAAAAATACATTTCAGAAAAGACTGGACTGGACTTTCTAGTCATTTTCCTTTTTGCTCAGATAAGCTGACTGACAATCAGTTACCCATCACAGTCTCCAGAACATCTTGTGTTGTTGACAATCAAGAGCTGAGGTTGGATTTCTTCCACAGGACAGTAATGTCCCCGGACTCTTTGCTGTGCCTTTTCCCTGGCTGCAACGGTAGATGCTGTTGCTTGTTCCTGACTGTGAACTTTTATCTGGTGTTGTCCCGTTTTGCAAGACTGGGATTTTTTTTTTAAATGTATTGTGCAGAATTTGCGTTTGAGAGTATCTTATTAGAATGCAACATTTTCATTGAACTTGGAAGGAAAGGAGGAGGAAAAGGAATTGTCATAGTGGAGCAAAGGGACAACCTTTACTTGAAGCTGTTCCACAGACTTCCTGAATCTGTGGGTCAGCCTTTAACCCAGGGAGGCACAGTTGTCAAAAGAGCAGAGGTGCTTCTGTACTGCCAGTAGCCCAAATAAAATGCTTTTTTATTCTTTATGTGATGATAAAACTGATCTTTGATTTGCTCCTGCAGGTCAGGCAAACTGAAGGTCCCTGAATGGGTGGATACAGTCAAGTTGGCCAAACACAAAGAGCTTGCTCCATATGATGAGAACTGGTTCTACACCAGAGCTGGTAAGGAATACCATGAAGGCATAGTGCCATATGTCTTCCTAAGAGCTGTGGCCCTTGGGAGAGCCCTATGATGATGCCACATGAGTGGCAAAACATTGCCTATTTGTGGCCCTCCAGGCGATGTGGGATCTCACCTCTCTGCAGATGTAGTCAGTGGTGAGAAATGCTGAGAGTTTGAGTCCAACAGGCGCTGGAGAAAATCCACAGGATTCCCTCCCCTGCTATATTTATTTTATTCTTTTAAAGGATTTCTGTATCACCTCTTAGCCCACCAGGGCCTGCAAGAGATATAAGCAAGGCATACAAACAATGAAAACACTGAATACTTTAATTAAAAAAAACTTTAAAAAAGACTGAAAAACACTCACAAAATAATTTTGTTGCTGTGTGCTTCCAAGTCGTTTTCCACTTACGGTGACCGTAAGCCAAGTCGGTCACGGAGTTTTCTTGCCAGAGGTGCTCAGCCAATGGGGGCGGGGTGCACTCTTTCTCGCACTCAGCATCCTCTCTTGGCCACTGAGCTATTTGGCCTGCCTTCTTTGTTCACTTTAGTTGAGCTGCTATGAAGTTTATGGGAATTTAGTATTTATGTGTGCTAGAAGGACAATGCTTGTTTGCTAAAAACCATGAAGTAAGAGAAGAACGGAGGTATTGAGCAGGAAACAGTGCACAGTGTGCCAGTTTCTGAACGTTTAGGGTTTAAGTTATTTGTTCTGTGCCTTGAAGTGAAATCTGGCTTATGGCAACCTCCTCCTAGGTTTTCTTGCCCAGATTTCTTCAGAGGGGAACCTCAAGAATTTCTGTCTCAACTCTTTTGGATTTCCTGCTTGGGGGAGGCTAAGGAGGAGGTGGTGGCGGTTGATGGCAGCCCTTACTGGGGTGGCTTTCTCCTGCCTCGCTCATAAGGCTCTAGGTAGCGTTTTTTCCTGACTTTAGCTGGCTCCCAGCAACAGTTGGAGAGTGTTAGGGTTGCTCTCCATGGAGATGCTGTGCTGTCTTTTCGTGCAGTGTTGCGCTGCTTCCTCCGTTGCTCCCGTCTGTTTGCACATCTGATAAACAACACAAACCCATTTTCTGTTGTTTCCACAGTCTGGCTTTTAAACGTGCCTGTGCTGCATGTTTTTCAAGGAAGCCCTGGACCCTGCTGTGCCTTTCCTTCACAGTCCTGCTGTGATGAAGGCTCTGAGCACAGTGTCCCTGGTTGTCATCTTGCCACTGTAGCTGTTGGTGGCAGAGGTAGGACCGGGAGGCTGGCTCTGGGCCTGCGGGCAGATCGCCTCAGGCCGCCTCCCTTCCTTCTGTGCAGAAGCAGGGCCTCAAAAGGGAAAAAGGTAACGCCCTGTGAAAGCAGCCGCAGCAGAGATACATGCTCTTTTGCAGCCCCGCCCTCATGTTCAAGGAGCAAAGGGAGGATTTTAGGAGCATTTTTGTTCCTGAGCAGTCCAGACAGTAGGGTGTGCTGTTGTTTCTCTGGAGTTGATATGCTTTCATCTTGGGGGTTGGAGGTTGCCAGCTGTGGGTGGGACTGGGCTCTGTAGTTCACACTACTGGTCGCAGTTTTCAGCAGAGCCCTTTGTTCATGAGAGTGGTCCATTTGTGCATGCAGCCACTTTAGGGAAAGCTTGGAACATGGAGATTTTGGTTCCAGCAGCCTCCATTATGCGGAAGCCAAACGTTGCCCCGCTTTAGGTATGATGCTGGATATCTGAAACATCTCTCTCCAGCTCTTAATGTGGTGCTGCTTGTTCATATAGCTCATTCCTGGTTGTTGAAGCAGTGCCTGGGCTGCAGCGCCGCCCCCATGTTGAGTCCGGTGTGCTTGGGGAGCCAGCCTTGCTTCTGTGCCTTCTTTCTCTGGGGGGATTTCAGAGGGCTCCTGAGCTTTTGCTGGAATGTCCAGGCAAAGGCCTCAGGAAATGGTGGCCTCTTTTCTCTGCAGCTTCCACGGCTCGCCACCTGTATCTCCGTGGAGGGGCCGGCGTGGGCTCCATGACCAAGATCTACGGTGGCCGCCAGCGTAACGGTGTAATGCCCAGCCACTTCAGCCGGGGCTCTAAGAGCGTAGCCAGGAGGGTCCTCCAGGCCTTGGAGGGGCTCAAGATGGTGGAGAAAGACCAAGATGGGTGAGCTCCTCACAGGAAGGAGGGGGGAAGTGGAAGAAGAAGGAGGAGGTAACTTGGCATGCCAGCGGGTGCTTGGGTGGGAGAAGAGTGCTGGGGGCAGCCTGGCAGGACCTGGTTGTGGGTCCCTTACGAATGCCCACGTTGGGCAGCACGGTGGGACAAGACCCATCTGTCTGAACTTGCTAATTGATGAGAAAAGTGACATGGAGCCTCTGACTCTCAGTTGCGAGGAGATGGTGGTGGGGTGGTTGCAGAATCAGAGCTTGGGAAAGAGAGCTTCACAGGCTGCAGCTCCCAGAACCCCCTAGCTGGAGTGGCAGTTTTGGGAGTTGCAGTCCAGAAGCTGCAGAGCTTTCTGAACTCTGAGCAGAATAAGGCCGGGCCTTCAGGCCCTCTTCCTAGTAGCTTCAGACAAGCAGCCGACTCTTGGCTTTGGGCAGCATGATCCCTTTTTGTCCCACTTCATGGAAGGAGGGTGTGTGTGTTGTACCTGATGGAATAACTTTCCCCAAATGCCTCTGTTATTTGCTGCAGTGCCACTGGGCATACAAAGAGCGGCCCACAGAAGTAACTGAGCTTATTTCTGAAAGATGCTAATCTGCTTGCTGGTTTCTTTCAGGGGTCGCAAACTTACTCCTCAGGGACAGAGAGATCTGGACAGGATTGCTGGACAGGTAACGGCCTTGCCTGAGGATGGCTTCTTCTGGGCTTTGAAAAGCGTGCCCATATGCAGCAGCACTAGTGGAGACTCCCTGGCCCTGGCTGGCCATCTAGCAGCAGATGAATAGCAAAGTGGAAAAGCACACCTATATTCTTTTATTCCATCTGTTGAGCTGGAATGTGAATCCTGTGGAATATCTTTAAAAAGTGTTTCTTATCAGTCTTTAAATAAAGAGAAGAAATGGCATTCCTAGAACCCCACATAAAGAACAGGCTGGTGGGCCTGGGCTCAGGTGCCGGTTGCTTTAGTGGAAGGGGAGGGTCTGATTCTGGAGGGCGAGCAAGGTGGTCTTTGAGGAGTGAAAGAGGGATTTCTCTCTACCTGGGCTTTAGCAGGGCCTCAGGGCACAGGGACAGAGAGAGAGTCTGGCTCCTGCTGGGTCTCTCACCTGGGCAGCTGCCTTGATCACTTCCTGGGCAGAGAGGACTTTGGGTGGTTGGAACCTCATCATTCCCCATGGGGCCTGTGGGCAGTTTCAGAGGGGAAGGGGGCGGTTTTTAACTCCTCAGCATCCCCTGCCCACTGGCTACACCAACATGGCTGGAAGGGACGTTGCCTTGCTTCTAATTCATTTCCTGCTATTTTTTTTTCTCTTTTGGGGTGGTATGGCAAAGACAGTGTTTTTCAGCAATTTCGACCCATTTTTAGGAGTTTGGGGGCAAAAGCCACCCTCGGATTATCTAAAAATGTGGTGGGTCTGGAGGCTCCAGGGGCTGCCGTTTGGCCAGTGAGTGCCCACCCTGGGTTGGTGTGAGTCAAAGGGTTCATGCCAAAGAATCACAGGCGGCGTCTGGCCAGCCACCTCAAGAGGGTCGCTTGCGGGTTTGGTTCTTGCCAGTGTCCAGCCTGTCCGGGGGGTGCCTCCAGTCGTAGTCTGAGGCTGCTGTGGCCACAGGCTGGGCGTGAGGGGCATCCCCTGCCTCCCCTGGGCCTGCGTTCTTGGTCTTGTGCTCAGCCTAGGCTTCTGCTTGCCTTCCCGACTTTCCTCTTTTCTTTTCCAGGTGGCAGCTGCAAGCAAGAAACATTGAATTGATTTTCAGTTTAAAAATAAAGCTCTTTATTTACTGATACTGTTTGGCCTTCCTTTCCGTTGGGGGGGTGGGACCCCTCCCCCTGCTCCGCCTAGACTCCAGTTCATTTGTGGCATCCAGTCCCTGGCCCTCAGCCCTCTGCTACTGGAACCTCGGAAACTGAAGAATGCAGGAGGACCCTTGATGTCTGCTGCTGTTTTTTCAGCTTATTCCAGATGTGTAAAGCAGAGGCTGCCTGTAGTCCCCCCAAGACCTTTTTCTGCCCCCATCTCACACCCTGTGTCTGGAGGGGGATTAAAATATTGCTTCCATTTTGGAGGGGAAAGTCCTGTGTCCCCCCCCCCCCGAAAAAAGCACCAAAAATTGCAGCAGGATGGCCTGTGGAGCTGTCTGGAGGCAGCCTTTTCCGTCGGGCTCTTCCAAATTGGAGGCGGAGGTGCAGCTGTTTATCCTCACCTGTGGGGTGGGGGCAGTGCTGTCCCCTGACTGGTGCTTTCGCACTGCTGTTCTACGTGGACTGCTCTGGGGGAGGCATAATTGCTCTGAAGTGGCTGATTCTGTGGCACAAGCAGGGCTCATTCAGATCGAGGCTGCAGTGTTTAATTAGCAGATTAACAAACTGAAGCTCTAGTTGTTTGGAGGTCAGCCTTAATTAGAGAGGGCCGATCGCGAAGAGTTGGGGCAGGTGCTGAGGGCAGGCTTGTGATTTCTCGGTGCCGTTTGGGTTCTGATGCCTTCGCGTAACAAGGCCTGCCAAGCAGAAAGCATGAGCGTTCCATAAATTCTTGTGCCAGTCCTTCAGTACTGTGAGATGGAAGGTATATTACCCAAAGTTCCATCTGCAAATATAATTGATTAGAGACAAGATTTGCGCTTGATTAGTTCACAGCCCTATTGCAGAGGCATCTGTATTGCTCAGCATCCAAAGCTGGATCAAAACACTTGCCAGATTTTATTAGGCAGTCTTGATTTGTTTCAGTCCAGCCCACCCCACCCAGAAAGCTTTCTTTGTGCCACAGCATTCTGCCATTCGCGTTGACAGCTGATGGGAGTCGATCAGCAATCCTGACCTAAAGAGAGTGCTGGTGAGAACAGTCCTGGCGTCTCTGGTGGCCGAGCCCCTTTTGTGGGGAGGGGTGGTTTTTGGAAGAGGCACCGAGTGGCATTGCTTTTATTCTGAAGTGCCCTCAGGACTCCTCAATCGTCACAAAGGTACTTGAGAGATACTGTGGAGCCTTTATCTGCTCCTGTGCTAGTGTTAATTTGAAGGGAACTATGGGTTGTTGTAAACTGGATTTGAAGTAAAACTCCTGAAAGTGGGAGAAGGCTGTCTGGCTTATTTCTCCTGCAAGGGGCTGTCTTCCTACTGTAATTTCATGGCTGTTTCAACACATTATTATTTTTAATGCAACACTGGAACCGATTCCTTTAAAGAAAATAAGACACACTCAGGTGCAGTCTGCATGAGTAGTGAGTTAAACCCCAAGGCTTTCTTTTTAATGTTTACGAATGATTTAAATCCAAAGGTTTTGGCATAAAAATGCCACCTCGGCCCTAACAGCCGCTCTGATGATGATAAAGCCAGAATCTCCTCTGCCACGTGGTGCTAATGTGTGCTTCACGAACGTCTTGTAGGAGCTCAGAATTTTGCAAGCGTGATTAAGACTTTGCACCATGCTTGGGACAGTGGGGTGGGTTGTGTCTCAGGCTGCGGTGTGGGCAGCATCTTTGGGGGTAGCCAAAGGTGGGCCCAGGGGAACCCCAGCGGGCAGCCAGTCCCCGGCGGGCAGCCTCACTTCCACTCTCCCTTCTTGAGGAAGCACCGGCGGGCTGGGCATGGGGAGGGGGCAGCTGGCCTGCACTGTCGTACCCCAGATGAGAGGGTCCATCTCACAGCCCTTTGCGTTCAAGAAACGCTTTTGGCACGCTTTCTTTCTCCAGCATCTCAGAGAGATTCAGAAAACAATGGCTTTAAAGGTAAAGAGATTTGCTGGGGCAGAGGGTGGGTGTATAAATTATTATTAACATTTTCATAATCTATTTATCCAGGGCCATCACTGTACATGGTGCCTTACAAGTAAAGAAACAACCAGAAAACCCTCGGTTCCCTGCTCTCAGACTTATAGCGTAATTAAGACAGGACACAAAAGGAAAAGGGGATGGCCGTAGGGGAGGGGGTTCAGTCCAGCACGTCACCCCTTCTCTCCTTCCGGGACCACCGCAGGGGCGTTTGGGATGCAGGCACCTCCGGACCTTCTCTGGAGGGGGCTGCCGGGGGGCCGGGGGGGGGAGTCCGACCCTTTGGCTCCGGCTGGCCCTTGGAGCTGACGAGCGGAGGGTGCTTTCTTTTCTGGGGGGTCCGGGCACCTCATCTTGGCTTGGAGGCCCCCCCTCTCTCTGCCTCAAAGCAGGCCCTCCGCTGTGGGGAAGGAAGGGGCCCTCCCGCCTCCTGCTCGGCCTGGGGCCGCCTCTCCCTCCGCCAGGCCAGACGCACCTCTCACCTTCCGCCGCCGCCGCCGCCGCCTCTCCTCTCCCTCTCCCGGGTCTTCGCGAGGCCCCTTCTGGAAACCCAATTAGAGCCGCTGTCATGGGTTGTTAATTCAATATCGCAACAGCGGGGGCCTGGTGGGCCTCCCCCCGCCCTCCGCTCCTCTGCCCCCCGTAACGCGGCGTCAAACGGAGACCGTCAGCCGCCTTCGCGGGAGCGGACGGGCGCGGCGAATTCTTCAGCGGAGCCTCCGACGGCGGCACTGATCGGGGGCCGGACGAGTGGGCTCAGCTGGTGCCCGGAGGGGCTGCCGGATTTACCGCTGGGGAGCGCAGGCAGAGAGAAGCAGGGGCGCGGGGGGATCCGGTGCTGGGACGGGCCGCGCCTTTGCCCAGGCGGCAGAGGCCGCTCTCCCCTCCGCTGGTGCGCTCTCCTATTTGCGCTGGGGGAGTGGTTGGGAAGGGCGGGGGGGTCCCCTTTGACCATCGAGAGGAGCGGGGGCCCGGGGAGACGGGGCCAAGGAGGCGGGGGGGTCCGGCATCCCGGCGGCTTCGCTGAGACCAGGCGGGTCGGGAGCGGCGAGGGTCCATTTCGGAGAAAGGGGCGGCGGGGGAAGCCGGGCATCCCGACTGTGGCTTCGGGAGGCCGGTCGGGTTGTCGGCTTGGCGCGTCCGTCCCCCAGGATAAAGCATTCTCGGCCGAGAGGCTGCCGAGGGAATCCCCCTGGGATGCCCTTTCAGATCCCAGAGGGAGGCGACACCGAGCAAGGGCCCCCTTGGGGCGGCTCCGGGGGCTCCGGGGCCGGCGGGCTTCCCCGGCCCCGAGTGGACGCCCCCAAGGCCATCCGCCCGTGCGTCTGCCTGTCCGTCCAGGAAGGGAGAGGCCGGGCCGGGCCTGGGCGGGGCCGGACCAGGCCGGCTGAGGGGCTGCGCTGTGGTCGCGGAGGGGCCTGGCAGGCCGAGGGGGCGTTGAGGCTGCCCGGGACCGCCCCTCCCGCTGGAGCGCCTTTGGAGAGGCGAGCCTGCGGGACGCGGGGGCGGCGGGCTGAGCGCTGGGAGGGGGCCGGTGGGCGCTCTGGGGGCTTTAGGTGTGGAGCCTTCGGGGGGCTTGAAGCCGTGCTTATTCTCTGCGGGCATCAGAAACTCACCTGCTGTTTCCTGCGCACCAGGGTGCTAATTTGTTTTGTGTGTTTATTTATTCAGAGAGTTTATTTTCAGGAAATGGTCTGGGAGTGGTTGGTAAAGGCACGAAAGCAGGAAGAGCAGGTCAGGCCAGGCCGTTGTTGTAGTTTCTATTTTAACGTTTGTTTTCCTGTTCAGTTATCAACCTTACTCCTCGCCCGGCTCATCGAGGCAGGAAGGACCAGCTTTTATGCTGTCAGGTGTGCGGCCTTTCCCTTCCACTTCCTTTAATGATTCTCTCCAAAAGGAACAAGATTTGTCAATATGTTTGATTTTCCCCTCTCTTAAACTTTCCCAGGGGACCGAGGAAAATGTAAAGTTAGTTTTTAAAAGTATTTTTCCAGTCATGCTGTCTGGGCAAAGAGTTGGAAACCCCGGATCCAAGCGGACTTAACTCCTCTGAAAACCGGCTGGGTGTAGGGGTGTGAGTGTGTGTGCAGCAACCTCCGAGACCACGGCTGCTCAAGTTGAATCATAGAAAGCGAACAGAAAATGTCTCCCGCTTCCTCACATTGATTCTCCACAATTTGATGCTTTGGGAGCCCTGGCCCAGGCGGCTGCCTCCGGAAGGGAAGGAGAGGGTCAGCCGCAGCGTGTATGGGGATGGAGAAGCCTGGAAAAATGTGAGCGAGTTCTCCACCCCAGCAGAGGATCTGCGGAATAATAAACCCTTTTGAAATGGGCACGCGCAGCTTTGGACCAGACTCGTGAACGGTTCCTCCTCCTCTCTGAGAAGAAATCCACAAGGAAAGCTTTTCTTTCTGTTAGCAGCTGTGCATAGTTTCAAAAATGGCACATAATTTATTCTGAGGGCTGGGAAAGCCTGGTTAAAACAGTTGGAGAAACGAGAGACCAGCGGCAGGTCGGGGGAGGGCAAGTAGGCGGGACTCAGCGTAAGGATAAGGCGGGGTCCTGCTGGCCAAGGGTCCCTCTCACCCCGTGTGCCGTTTCCTCGGTGTAGAGCTTGGACTCGTTATGTTCCTGGATTGCAAGGCCCAAATCCCCCAGGCAGCCATGGGCACTAGCCAGGTCGCCTCCGGGAGGCCCCCAAACCACGCCAAAGGGCAGCCCTGGCCGTTATCCTGCGCTCATCCCTACCGCCCGGGGTCAGAGGCGCGCGGCTCCTGCGCGCGGAGGCCGCGCTGAGCTGTTGCTGTGCAGCTAGCAGTGGTGGGCCTTATCCAAGCCATGGCCACAGCCACGAAAAACCCGAGCCGTGGCTGCGTGCGCTTTCTCCGCCTTTCACGTCCCCCTTCCTGGGCTGGGGGCTCCTGGGCGGTGGGCGCTTCGGACCAAAAGACCCCGCCTGCTCGGAAAGGGGCCGTGAACTCACGGCTCCACGCGCGCAAGGCCCACCACGGCCCACTGGCCGTGGGTTGAATTCTGCTGATCCTCCTTCGACGGAGGGAGGAGGCTTTCTGATCTTTGAAACGGTGGGGAACAGGGGTCAGGCTGCCCAAGGGGCAAGGAGGGGCCGCCCAGGCTGGCTTTCCACCCCTTACTGAGGACACGGAGCTGTCGCTCGGGGTTCTTAATCCGGACTCCCCGGGGACGGCGGTGGGGCTGTGGGGCGGGCTCTCAGGGGGTCCCTAACCTCCGCCCAGGGGGACAGAGACACTTTCCCCTCTTGGGCCTTCTTCTTCCTCCTCTTGGTTGAAAACTGCGATTCTGAGCATCCTTCGGGCCGGGGAGGGGCGCCACAGCTTCCATCAACATTTCGGAGTCATTTTTGACCGAAGGAGGGAGGGAGGGAAGGAAAGAAGGAAGGACTGCTTGAGGAACCCCGTTTTCTGCCCCTCTGCAACCGCCCGGCTCGGGCGAGGCCACAAGCGCCGGCATCGCCGCCGCCGCCGGCGGGCTGCGCTTAAAACGGAGAGACGCGACGGAACCGCCAGCAGCTTCCGCGGGAGGTTCCGGGTGTTTCAGAAGGGAAGGAAGTTTTAAACAGAAGGCGTGGCCCCGCTAAAACATCCCAATAAAGGGCGAGGGAGCCCAGGACCCGCAGAAGGACGCCAAAGGAAAGCCCGGGGCGGGGCGTGGCGGGGCGGGGCGGGGCGTGGCGTGTGTACCTCGACGCTCCCCGGTGGGACCGACGGGCCTCCCGAACCCCGTGAGTGTCGCGGGCTGGGACCGCATTTGTGCCTTACTTGTGCTGTTTTTGTTCAAAGTGTGTGGGGCTTCCCAGCCGGCGAGGGCTCCCCAGGCAAGGAACAAATGCAAGCCAACGAAGACAACGCACAGACAAAAATATTTTGAAAACACGTTAAAATACTCTTTAAAAATTCCTCAAAGCAGTCTCAAAACGATCGAAGAATCCACTGTCGAAACAGTTAAAACAGCAATTTCAAGCCCTGGAGGCCAGGCGGAACAACAGACGCCCCTTGGGCCGCCCACTGGGACCTTCAAGCACACCCCCGCCCCACTTCCTCGGGTGCGGAGTGCGAGTTGCTCTGGCACACTTTCCCAGAAATTCCCGTGGGCGGCCACTGGCCCGCGGGCGACCCTCTCCGAGCAGCACGCGGGTGGCAGCGACCCCCGGGGCCCCGATCCCCTTGCCGCGCGCCCCCGCCGCGGGTCCCTCCTCTTGCCCGGCCTGCCAGGCAGCCCCGAGCCGCCCACCTCGCAGGACCTTGCGCGGAGAAGCCCCCCGCCCGTCCGAGCGGCCGCTGCCGCCGGCAGGGAAGCTCTGCCGCCGCCGCCAGCCCGCCGCCGGCAGAGCCGGCCCCGCCCCTCGGTGCAAGCCCCGCCCCCTGCTTCTCGTGGGGATTCCCCCCCCCCAGCCTCTGCCTTTTTCAGGCGACCGAGTGGCCGCGCTGATCGAGGGCTTGACTTCCCCCTCCTGCTAACGGCCGATTGGCTGCTTTGCATCCCCCGTCGTGGTTCTTTTGGAATTTACCCCCTATGGTGGGGCCTGATTGGCTGCTGTAGTCCCCGCTGTGTACTGATTGGTGGAGGAGGGGGCTTATATTGGGAAGGTTGGCGAGAGACCTGTCTCTCTGTCTTGGGTCTCTGGCGGGAGGATGAGGTGTCGACACAGACGCACACACACACGCACTCGCGGGTTTTCCTCTCCTGTTCCTCCTTTCTGCTTGTTTCAGGGGTTTTGCTGCTGCTGCCCTGTTGTTATTTGTGTTGGTTAGGAACATGGAGATGCTCGACGCACTTTAATATGGATTAATTACTCTGGGCCTGGAGAACGTGCGGCCGTCCGAAAACTGTTTAACTGCAGCTCCCATCATCCTTGGCAAGTGGGTCTGTGGTGGGCAGAGATTCCCCACAGCCTCCCTCCCGCCCTTGGAGGCTCCTGCCAGGATCGGGAGGGAGAGGATGCCCAGCCTCCTGCTGGTGGGGTCCCACCCAGAGTGGACCCTCCGAGTCAGTGCTGAGCCAAAACAGGGGCTTGCTCCAGTCGGGATTAGCAACAGGATTTAGGCCAAGAAAGGCTCCTCTTCCCACCTGTTTTGTATTTCTTGAGAGTGTTTGTACCCAGCTCTTTCACCACAAAGACTCTCAGAGCAGTTTACAGACTGTTAATTTGACAGTTCCGGCCCTTCCTTGGGCTTGCAGTCTAATTAAGAGGTGACCCAAGGGAAAGGGGGGTGGCAGCGTGGGAGGGGACCCAGTCCCTCCTCTCCTCTCTCTCCCTCTGGGGCCAGGGCAGGGGCAGTTGGGACAGAGGCAGGGCTCCTGGGTCTGGGTGCGATGGAACTCTGAAAAAGTAATTTTTGCACACAGAGGCTAATCTGCATGAATGTTTTTTTGAGTCTGGAACCTGTCTGTGCTTGCTCATCTGGGGTTACCTCAGGGGGTTAGGGTCTGTGGGAATATGTGGTCCTTGCCCCTTCCTGGCAAAACAGGGGCCAGATAAAGCTGGACCTAACAGGCAGCCTGACTGCATTGCGACTCATGTCGCCGAGATGATTCCGGAGGGCCTGAAAGATCCAGAACTGTGCTGCGGTGCAGGCCAGCCACTTCGCGCCACAGACTCCCGTCCCTTCTGGTAGCTGCTTCCAAGGGGGTGTGTGTGGGGGTGAGGTGCTGCCGTGTCCCTGGGCTTCAGGGAGCTGAACCATTCCCTGCCCAAAAGCATTTCAAGCTGTTCCTCCTTCCTCGTCTCCTTGCAGCGAGAGAGAGGGTGAGTCCCTGCCCTGCAGGAGGCCAGGCCACGGGCCAAGAGCGCTCGCTCTGCCGCCTGCCTGTCTCTGGCAGGAAAGTGTGGCCTCTGCATGGCCGCCAGCCACGGCCACGGGGCACAGCCGGCCACGTTGATTCACACGTGCGCATCAATCCCCCCTCTGCCCTCGGTGGTGCATTTGCTTCCCTCCGGATCTTGGCGGCAGCTGAGATGTCACCTTGACCTGCGGCTCCTCACCTGCGCTCCATTGCGCAGCCCTGGACACGGAACGAGGCCCAGCACCTGCCCCTGCGCACACAACGGAGGTAGCACCTGAAGCAGCTACCACAGGTTTGCTGAGGAGCGCGGCCCTCGCGTGGCTGGCCACGGACAGCCGTGCCAGCAGAGAGGCAGAAGGTGAGATGGTTGGGCGCCACAGCAGCTACTCGCAACTCGGTCCCTTCTCCTTCCTGTTTTTCTTTCTTTTATATACACCCGTTTATGTTTTCAGCACTGAAGTAAATGTCCCAGGTCTGCTTTCCCACAGGGTGCGGAGGTGGCCTTGTTCGCTTCTCCTCCGCCCGCAAGTGAAAAGGAAGGCTAACGTATCCGTGTACTAATCAGTTTTGTTGTCCCATTTTTGCCGAGAGCCTTTTAGTAATAATCTTCATTAATCTAATAGGCCATATATCATCTTGCCAGTTCCTTCCTTTGTGCTGTAGCAATGGAAGATCCCGGCGCTTTTTTCTCCAGGTGGGTGGCCGGGGCCAGAACGGTGGGGCAAGGGCAGACCTCACAGCCATGAAATAATTAGATAATTAGAGCTGGTCCAGTGATCTCCCTGCCAACATCTGGAAGGGGGAAATTGGGCTGCCAGCGAGGAAGGGAAATGGCAGAGGGCCTGTTTTGGGAAGTGGGTTAAGGGAGCCCTTGGCACTGCTGAATGAGGGTGGCACCAGGGCTCGAGAAAGTTACTTTCTGGAGACATTCACAGAGCCGTCTGTGTCACCATAGGCCTTCAGGCCAAGCCCTGGGTGGGTACCGGAAGGGCAGGTGGGCAGGGCCCTGCCATGGAGCTTTGTTATCCATGAGCACCCGGCTTGGTCTCCCTCGCCCCCCTCTAGAAATTGAGGCAGTGAGGGGGGAAATGGACCCTGCATGGTAACTACCCAAGTATTTCACACCAATACCTTAGGAAGATGAGATATCCCTAGGGGCCAAACAAAATTGGGCCTGTGTGTCCATTGCAAGAACAAGGGGCAGCTGGGGGCCGGCAGGGAGGCAGGTGATTTCACGAAGGCCCCGGTTTCTCCATGGCTTGGGCCTTGGAGATGTGTGCACTGGCACTCTTGTGCCCATAGGTTGTGTAATGAGATCGAAATGAGGGCTGCAGAAATGGAAAAGTGACTGTGGCAAGAGGCTTTATTCCCAGGTTCATTTCCAAATGCCAACTTTTTTCTCAGTCTCGGCCTTTGGTTTCAGGGACGCAGGGCCTCTCCAAGCCCTTCCTCTGATATTGTTCTTGTGGCGTAATTTGCGCTGTACCAGCATATTCATTTCCTAGGCCCTGCATTCACACGTGAGGAAGAGATATTGTTGCAGACACTTATCTCAGAAGCCAAACGCCCGACAGCGAGACATAGAGGAGAACTCAACTGCTTCCCATGCAGAAAGCACATAAAAAAATCAACACAGAGAGCTTTTAAACTGTAATAAACAAATCCACATCTGCTACCTAAGTGCCTCTTAATCTACCCACTCAATCTGGTCTCTTTTTCCTTAAGCCTCTTGGAAGGCAAGGAGCGTCAGGAATTATAGAAAAGGAAGAGGTGAGAGCGGAGATTGAGAGGGAGAAGGTTTGCCCAGAGGGTGAAGAGCAGCAGGAAGCCAGAGGGGAAGGTAAGGGGTCCCGCGGCCAGTGTTCCAGCGGGCGTCTTAGCGGCCACAGCCGGCTGCCGGGTCGTAGCTGAGCAATGCCTGGGCAGAGGCCTCCTTCCCTCCCTCCCTTTTGGGAAAGGCTCCGTGCTAGAGGTGAGGTGGTTTTCTCCCAAGAGGCGGCTGGCAGTCTCTTCCTGATGCTTGTACTTCCAGCAGTTTCTGTGTTTGCACATTTGGGAGCGTGTTCGGCCCTCCCTCCCTCCCTCCCTGCCCATGGTAATGAAAGCTTTCAGGCCACTGCACAGAGCCGAAGGAGTCAACAGAGGGAAGAGAAATTAATATCTGGAACTTCAGCTGAGTGAATCTTATTGAATGCTTGTTACTGGCCTCATTGAGGAGCATTTGCAGGGTTGACACTACCGTGGTAATGCGGCAAAGCTGGTGGAAGATGGATTTGCGTTTTGCTGTTCCTGTTGTGGTCCCTGAGCTGTTGGAAAGCCAGCAGGGGGAGAGAGCTGTCAGCTGAACACACACACACACACAAACACACGGCCAGCAAGAGCCTCTTCCTCTCTCTCCTGCTCTCATAGATTGCCTGGGTACTACAATTAGCAAGATTGCATGATTCCAATGTGTTTCAAAGAGCTGGGTTTAATTACTTTGTTTTGTTTTGTTTTGTTCTGGCAGGCGTAATTCTCAGTGGGTTTTCCTGCAATCATTTAATTTATCTGTTTGGTTCCTCTGGTACTCTGGCCATTCCTCCAGGAATTCCAGCACTGCCTTCTTGTAAGGCTGTTTAGGGTGCAGGACAGCGACACTTTATTTATTTACGCCTAGATTTGCACCTTAAATCTACAATTAGTGAACCCCGGTCCACGTTCTCGGCCCCCACACCAACAGATTATGTGAGGGGGCTCCATCTGAGAGCCACCTCCCATTTCCCTGGGATTCCGCTCCTGACGGGGAGGCAGCCGGGCCTTTCCTGAGGGTCCCCGTAAGGCAACCTATGCCGAAGACCTGCCCGGAGAACGAGCGGCAAACTTCGCTGTCGCTAGTTGTGATTCACTCGGTGTGGAAGGGACGCGAATCACAAGAGGGGGTGTGGGGAGAGGGCCCTTTGATGGGCCACAGCCAGGCTTGAGAGCTGGGTTTTCCCACTCCTTTTGTGCAAAGATCTCCTGGCCGAGCTGAAGAATATAATTGGATGGGCTTATATCTGCTGCCGCTTTTTTTTTTTTTTTGACCCTGTAACGCAGACTCAGAGAAAGTCTTTGCATCGGCCGGAGAGGGGCTTCCCCATTCAGCCCCTCAGCTCCTCTTCAGACCTCCCTCCCTTTCCTGCGCTTTTTCTCTTCAGGGAGCAATGGGCTGCCTTCACCCAGCAGGGAAAGGGTAGCATGCGTGTGCATCTATCTGTGTGTGTGTGTGAACACATGCATGTCTCCGTGAAACTCCTCATCCTCCTCTAATGTTTGCTCTGCCACTATTTCTGACTGAGAGTGGATGGTTCCCATGAGAGCTAGAAGCTTAATTAAAAATGCTGACCGCTGAAATTCTCTGGGCCCTGAGAGGACTCCATCTGTCATATGGAGCTGGTTAGGGAGAGGTGTGTGCCTTGCCTGCTCCTGGACTGGCAAATGACTTTTATCTGTCAGGAATTTATGGCTGGAAGAAAAGTTTGTCTGAGCATTGGGGGTGTGTGTGTGTGATTATCAGGGTCCTTCGGCTCCTACGACTCTCCAGAATGACAAATCAGGAACAGAACTCTGTGCCTTGCTGGCAGAGCCATGATTGTTATTGTAATTTCATCAGGTCCGCATTTGCAAAATTGTCCATCAACTCCAGTCTGCTGCTAGGTGCTATTTTTGTGTAGTTACTACTGACAAGGTCTGATTTGATGCCGAAATGGCTTAGTGGGATCCAATTTTGAACAGAGATCTTGCTGTTCGCATCCGCTTTAACCAGACACTCTTTCATTCTTTTCTTAATTGTACATAAAACCCATATTAATTTGCAGAGATAGATGATGCAGAGAGAAGTAGAGATTGAATCCAGAGATTCTGCATGTGGCGTCCCATCTAGTCAACCTTCACACGATAAATATGTTTGTATGTTTCTGAGAGCAGGTTTTGGATGCTCCTGTGCTGGGAAGTATGGAGGGAGAGGAGCATAATGGGGGAGCTAGGGAATGATAATACAGTATAGGGGCTAGAGGGCCCCCACCCTCCTACCACGTCCCATCAATCTTGCCTTCTGTGGCAAGACAGGGGGTCCCAGACAGGGGGCTGCTTACACGGTCTCTATTTCACTCCTCACCTTATAAGTTTTAAGAGACCCATTGCACTCCACTTCTCAGGAGGGTGGGGAGTTCTGGGCACCAGGCACTCTGGCTTTGGCATCCTTGAAATAGTTTGTGACTGGAGACTTCAGGATTATTGGTTTTCTTTGCAGAAATTAAGGGAGGGTCAAGTGGGTGCAGGCAATGGATGTTGTTGTTCTTCCAACATCTGATAACTCTAAGGCAGATCTAAAAGAACTGGCAGAAGTAACCTCGGAACCCCTGGCAATAACCTTTGAGAATTCCTGGAGAACAGGAGAAGTCCCAGCAGACTGGAGGAGGGCAAATGTTGTCTTCAAAATTTTCAAAAACGGGGGGAAAAAAGAGGACCCAAACAATTACCTCCCAGTCAGCCTGAGATCAATACCAGGAAAGGTTCTAGAGGAGGTCATTAGACAGACAGTCTGTAAGCGCTTAGAAGGAATGCTATGATCACTAAAATCAACCTGGGTTTCTCAAAAACTGGTCACACCAGACTAATCTATCTCTTTTTTTGATACAGTTACTACTTTGTAGATGAAGGGAATGGTGTGGACACAGCATACCTTGACTTCAGTAAGGATTTTGTTAAGGTCCCTGTGATACTCTTACAGACAAGCTAGTAAAATCTGGGCTGGACATGACTACTGTTAGCCGGATTTTTAATTGGTTGGCTGACCAAACCCAAAGGGTGCTCCTCATCAATGGCCCCTCTACCTCCTGGAGAGAGGTGACTGGAGAGATGCCACAGGCTCCTGTCCTGAGCCCTGAGCTATTCCACATCTTTATCAATGATTTGGTTGAGGGAATAGAAAGCATTCTCGTTAAATTTGCAGATGACACCAAATCGCAGGGGGCGGGGTAGCTAATACCCCAGAGAACAGGATCAGAACGCAAAAGGACTTGAACAGATTGGAGAGCTGGGCCAAAACTAGCAAAATGAACTTCCACAGGGAGAAATGTAAGGTACTACGCTCAGGAAGAAAGAATGAAATCCACAGATATAAGATGGGTGACGTCTGGTTTGACCACATTAAATGGGAAAGGGATCAAGGAGTCTTAGGCAGCAACAATAGGAATATTGTGTCTAGGTCAAGGGAAGTACTAGCACCACCCTATTCTGCTCTGGGACACTGTGTCCAGTTCTGGGCACCACAGTTAAAGAAGGACATGAGCAAGCTGGAACATGTCCAGAGGAGGGTGACTGAAATGGTAGAAGGCCTGGAAGCCATGAAGCCCTAGGAGGGGAGGCTTAGGGAGCACGTTCAGCCTGGAGAAGAGAGGCTCATGAGGTGACATGATGGCTAAGTTTAAATATATGAAAGGATGTCATATGGAAGATGGAACAAGCTTGTTTTGTGCTGCTCTCGAGATTAGGACATGGAGCAATGACTTCAAACTTCGGGAAAAGGGATTCCACCTAAACAGGAACAACTTTCTGACGGTAAGAGCACTTGGACAGTGGAATAGGCTGCTGCTAGGGAGTGTGGTGGAGTCTTCTTCTTTGGAGATTTTTAAGCAGAGATTGAATGGCTATCTGTTGGGAATGCTTGGTTGATGTATTCCTGCATGGCAGAAGGGGGTTGGTCTCTTCCAGCTCTATGATTCTATCACAGTTTTTTCTTGGCAAGATTTGTTCAGAGGAAATTTTGTCCTTGCCTCCCTCTGAGGCTGAGAGAGTGTGACTTGCCTAAGGTCTCCCAGTGGGTTTCCATGGCTGAGTGGAGATTCAAACCCTGCTCTCCAGAGTCCTCATCCAACACTCACGACACTCCGCCATCCTGGCTCTCAGATCAGGTCCCCAGAGAGAGGGGCGCACACTCCCAGGTACTGTCTGTCTGTCTGTCTGTCTGTCTGTCCATCTCTTCCAAAGGGCAACACTGCTGGATGTGGAAGGGAAGCCCCACAGGGACAGCGGAGCCCTCAGTGGGAGCCGTCCGTCCTGGCCTGGGCAGCTTAGCCTCCTGGCCTCTTCCTTCTCCTGAAAAGGCTCTGCCTGGCCGAAGCACCCTGGGCCTCCTTTCCAGAACGGGTTTTCTGCTATGCTCGGGACTCATTGCCATTGTTCTGGCTTTCAGAGGCCAAGAAGGAAGGCCTTTAATTTGTTAACAGCATCCTCCGTTTAAAGAGACTGGTGGCGAAGATGCTGATAGCAGTAGTAATGGTTGTAGCAGAACTTTTAGAAGTAGCTTATTTCTAATCCTCTTTCATTCTCCCTGTTTCTCGTTTGGCCATGTTCGTGGGCTGCTTTCTTTTTCCTCGCTGTGTTTCCTCTAAAAGTGAGGCCGCCGTGTCTACCCCTTTGTGCCCCAACATCCTTTGTCAAGTTGGCACAGCAGTGGCTGGCACCGCCGACAAGGGCATCGTCTTGGGTGACGCCACGCGGCCCCTGCCCGTTGCTGTGGCTGCTGGGGGGTGGGCCTGGCTGCCCTGCTCAGGACTGTCCCCATCTGCCCATGGGGGTCTTTCTTGGAGGAGGAAAGGGAGGTGGAGCCATCTCTCCCCTCCAGACCCACAGTGTTGCTTTACCTTGTCCTTCTCAGCTCCCTTCTCTGGGATCTGTCCCACTCAGAGCCTTCGATGGAGATCTGAGAAGACAGCAGCCCTTCACCTTCGTTCAGCCCCAGCCAGCTCCCTCGTCACCACGGTTCTCCCTCCAGCCTGAGGAGAATGCTTTCGGTCGTCACATTTTGGAAGGGCCCGACCCGGCTAACCCTTCTGCGTGTGCCACCCCTGTGCTGCCGAGGCACTCGGCTGATCCGTGTCTTTGGGGCCGGCTTCCGCTTTGGATCTGCCTGGGGATTTGGTTCCAGTGATAACTGGGCCTGACAGCCAAGACAGCACCCCCAGGCTGAAAGACACGGGGGGGGCAGACAGTGAGAGGGACTGAGAGAGAGGGAAAAGGTGGCAAGGGCAGAAAGGGAGAAAGAGACAGGCAGGGAAGAGACAGGCAGCTGGCTGGCAGGGCAGCAGGCGGGGGGCGGCAGAGGTGACACTTACTTCTGGATGTGCCCCCCCACTGCTCCTCAGGTGCCTCTTCCAGCTGATATGGAAAACCTGGAGTCCTCCCGCTGGCTGCTTGGGGTGGCGAGACCACACTATCTGGGCCTGGTCCCTCTCTTGCCCGCAGTGGGCCAGTGGGGCCCCTTGAGAAGCCAGCCTTCGAGCCCTACAGGAACCCCCCAGGAGCCTGGAGGTCCTGGCCCTCTGTAGCTGGCTGGGCAGTCCCCCCGAAAGGCCACGCTGCCTGGGGGGTGGCTTTCTCACCCCCATATACTTTGAGGCCACTCTTTTACCCCTTGAGTGGAAGGGCTGGAAGGGAGTGGGTTGAGAGCAAGCAAAATCCTGCAGAATCTGACACCAGAATCTGGCCAGAGAGGGCATGCCGTCAGTGTTTCTGGGCCCAGATGTGTCACAGTTATGGGGCGACAGCAGAAGTCTTCAGCCAGTGTGTGTGTTGAGGGGGGTCAGTGATGGTTTGAATCAGCCCTCGGATTCGGCGCTGAGAGAGGTTTCAGGCCTTGAAATCTCCATTGTTCAGTTTCAGCCCTTTTGTGCTGAAGGGCTGATCTGCAAGGCCAGGTGCTCCAAAACATCTGGTGCACAGAAATGCTGCCCTTGATCAGGGAAATGGCAGTGGCGGTATCTGGTTTCATTGATCGTGGAGTATGTGAGACACCTCCCTCCCATTAGGGTGCCCCACGGCCGATACTCCTGAAGCTGGTGGCGTGGCTTTGTTGTCTGTGTGTGCCTGAAAGGATTTAGCAGTGGGCCAGTGGCTGGGTGCAATAACTCCTGTCCCCCACCTGCCCAAAAGGCCACCGGGGCCCATGGGGCCCTTACTTGAACATTTCAGGCATCCACAAGGACCAGCTGGGTCCCCGTCCTCCGAAATCTAGGGAGAAGGGGGGCCTGGCTGCCACATTTATTGCAGCAAAACCAGCAAAAGTCCTGGGGGCTCCAGGTCAAAAGCCACGTGTCCCTTTGGTGTGGTAACTCATGGTGTCACCCCCATTAAACCATTTCTGTCCCAGAACAGGAACAGTAATTCCAGGGGCCCCAGTCTTCTGCTGTGGGGACCCACCCTCTGGGTATCCCAGTCTACCCACCTGGCTCTGCGTTCGCAAAGGCACTGGGGAGCTCGTGCAGCCATAAGGAAAAAGAGTGCAGTTGTCCTAGTTTAAGCTCTGTGCGCTCTCTTGGGGGGGGGGGGGACAGACAGTCATTTTGGTGTGATGGCGTTGGTTGGTATGTCCACCCCCCATCCCCACCCCCCTAGGGTTGCCACCATCCCTGTGGCTACGAGCCTGCCCTCCCCTGCCTTCTGCCCTTCCAGCGAGGTGTGGCCCTTGCCGAGGGAGGGACCGGGGCCCAGCCTGTGGCTGCAGCAGCACCTTCCCTCCTGTTGGCTCCCACGGAGTTGTGCTGCTCTGAAGCCTCCTTGTGGGCAAGCAGTGATGTGCTACCAGCCTTGTTCATAGGGAGAGAGGAAGTTGGAGCTAGAGCCCACCTTCCGGTTAACTTCGTTTTTCTATTCCCCTTTCAGGTTTTGTTGTGTTAACTTCCTTTTTCACATAGCAGGAACATTTCTCCTTCTTGCATTAGGGAGCCTGTGGGAATGAAGAGCTGCCCAGGGCATCGCGCCCTTTGGTCAGCCTCAGTGGTTAGCACTCGTCCGAGCGTGCATGCCCTTCCTGTTCCCTTGCCTCCAACCCCTGGAAAGGAAGCGTGCTGAAATGGGCTTTCCTCAGCGGGGGCTAGGAAGGGTTGGCCCCTACCCAAGGGGTGGTTGGTTGTGCTGTTTCAAATACATGGTAAAACAGATTACCCAGCTGCTAAAAATGCAGCTAAAAATGGGAGAGTTTAAAATATTGAAGAGAGGTTTTTTTAATGTTTAAAATAACTTTTGCCCTGTTTGTGGAAGACCACTAATTTTGCACCTTATACATTTCTTTTGTGGGGAGCGTTCCATTGCCGGGTGTCATTGCCCCCCCCCACACTGTTAACAAACTCACTCCTGGTGTTTGGAGCGCCTTACCTTGGAAAACAGCCCCAGCGCAGGCTGGGGGATTCTGGCACTGGCAGTCCAGAAGGGTAAAACTCCCCCGGTGTGTTTCCTCAGAGCTCTTCAGAGCTTTCAAGGACAGGGCTGGCACCCAGAAACTGTTCCTGCTTTTCCTCTCATCGCCTTGCCTTGAGGTGGGCCTGAAGCGGGTGGGGAAACAACCGCTTGCCTGTTCTCTGTGCCGTCAGGACTGCCGCTTGGCCAAAAAGCCACCCCAGCCCTATGAGTCCTTTTGACTCCTCAGTCAAAAAAGATGAAAGGTCACTTCTCTTTTGACAGTTTCTCATACCAGACTCTGCCTTTCTCCTTTCTCTCTCTCTCTCCCTCTCCCTCTCTCTCCCTCCTTCCCTTCCAACTCTGCCCTGGCATTCTTCCGAAGTTGCCCTCTGGACCATGTTCTCTGTTCCTGTGCCATGGCCGTGAATCCTACAGCTTCCATGGAGGCTTCTGCTCACTGGCAGCCTGGACTGTCTTGCCAGAGCACCCCTTCAGGCTGAGGCTTGAGAATGTTGGATCATGGAGGCAGGGGGCCCTGCCCCTCCTCAGCCAGAGTCTCCACTCACATCCAGTTTATATATTTGCATCCCTGTATCAATGGCTTTGGCACTTTCTTGGTGCCAGGGGAAGAGTCCTTTGTTAGTGAAAGATCTACAAGGGAGGAGAGTAACCACACACGTGCGCGCACGCGCACACGCACACGCACACACACATCAGTTCCTCAAATAAGAACACATGTATGCACATGCCCTGCAGAAAGATGGCCACAGATGCATCAGGTACCTGAGTGATGGTTGCCTTCTGGCTTGTAACTGCCATGCCCTGTCCTTGTGCCATGCGTACACAGAGTGCCACTGCACATGTGCCAATAACTCACAGCAAGCTTCTCTTCAAACTCCCATGCCTTCCCTCCCTCCCTCCCTCCCTGGAGGAGAATGTCCTTGTGTTGGCTTTGCTTCCTCTTTTCGCCTTCCCCTTTCTCCTGCCAGCACATCTGACTTGCCGGAGGGAAGCAAGAGTTTGGTTTATGGAGTTTCCAGATTGCAACCTGGATCTTTTTTACAAGGAGGCTTCTTGGCTTTACCTTCTCTCATAGAATTCAGTCCTTCAAACTTTATTAGCAAAGAGGAGGGAGGCAGCATCAGCTAGGTTTAGAGGGGGCTGCAAGCAGGTGATCTTTCTTCGGGTGCATGTTGAGGGAAGGCCCCCCCTTTCCGCCTGTCCTTGTCCCTTGTTTCTGGGGGGTGCTGTTGCTGTCTCAGGTTGCTGGGGGGTGGGGAGGTGACGGTCTCAAGGGACTAGGCTGGGAATGCTGATCTCTCCCCCCCATGATCAGGCAAGAGTGGACCACCAAGACTCTGCCTAGCTGAGCCCACACAGGAACAGCACTGGGAGGCCTGCTCAGTGGTTGTTGTTTTGCTATTATTTTCATGGCACTCTGATTGTCACTCCCTTCACCTGGCAGAGAGGGAAGACGAGGACTGTTTCTGTGCAACATCCCATGTTTTTCATTGTTCTGTAAAGACATACCTGTAAGTCATCAAAATTAACAGCAGCGTGCCCGCCAATGCTGAGCCTACCCCGCCTTAACCTTCATCATGTCTGATTTGTTTTTCCTCGGCTGTGTGCATTTTTAAGTCCTCTCCGTCCTCCTCCTTTAAGGTAGGTGAGTAGGTATGTCTGTGTATGCAGAGAGATCTATCTGTCTGTCTGCCTGCCTGTCTGCCTGTCTCCTCCTCTGGGCTTCAGCCATTGAGAGCGTGGATCCAATTATCTGGTCAGATCCCAAACTTCACCCCAGCGTCCCTGGCTTCTCCACTGGGAACAGGTCTTCCAGAAAGGTGCCACTTGAGGTGGGTGGGCAGCCGGGATGGTGGGTGGGAGAGAGTGAGGGATGGGCTAAACTTGCCCTTTGGGGCAGAGCCCACCAGGAAGTGTTAGTCTTCCTTTGTAAACCACAGGCTGGATTGATTTAAATCAAGGCAGTTTTAAATAAATTATTTAAATCACCAAGAAAACAGGGCAATTTGAATAATTGATTTAAATCGCATATCCAGCTTTTTGAATTCATTTGTTTACTGAGCAAGCAGGCGTATTAATTGGTTGCTATAACAATTTAAATGTATCTGTTTGTGACAAAGCTGGGCTTGCTTTCTTCCATTCTACCCATAGCACACAATCAAAAACCTTTCCTCAGGTAGCCAGCCTGCCTTTTGTGTTACAGAACTACAGTTTGCTTAGCAAAGCTATTGTGAGAGTAAACTCTCCTCCTTGGCTCCCTCCAGTCACACGTAACCACCCCAAACAAAGTTATTTACTTGCAGCCTGAATCAGAAGAGATGATCTTCCTGGGCTGCAGGATCCCTCAGCCGGGCAACCAGGACTTTCCAGAGGCCGGGCGGTCAGGCATGTTGCCAATCAAAGTTTCTCTACTGTGTGAAAAGCAAAGCTCTCTCCTGCTGCCTGTTTCGGATGAGAAGTCTGAACAGTCGTCATCCCGCAATAACAGATGTGCGACCCTGGATCCTATGGCCAGTCCCAACTAGAGTTGGCTCAGTGGCTGAATGGCAGGTCAACATCCCAACATGGACTCAGTGGGGTCTGGTGAAGCTGGAACTAGCAGTGGGGCTCTGGACATGGATTCTAGATTTGCTGAGATCAGAGCCGCTGAAAGCAGGGCACTTCCATGAGTGGTCTGCCGCTCCACCGAGAGATGCCAAGGGCTGAACCTGGGGTTTTCATCATGGAGGGGTGGGGGGCACCCCACACTTAATGGTGTCCCCTCAAAGTTTGGCAGAGAGAGCTTTGCTCAGGGGTGGGCTGGGGGCCCTGCAGTGACAGGACCAAGACTCCACTTCAACTGCCATCAGGGCCCCATCATCCCATGGAATCCTGGGGTTTGCATTTGGGGAGGGTGTGACAGGTTCCCCTGCCAGACTGGCCCCATAGTTCCAACCCTGGGCTCCTGTCCTTCCCCCTCTTAAACCCTTCCTGCATTGGGGCCTTGGGCCACCAGCTGTGTTGGGTTATGGGCTGGTTGTGGCGAGTGTGACCAGTCCTTATCAGGCTTGATAGAGGCAGCCAGAGGCAGCTTAAGCAAAGAGTAAGAAGTGGAGGTTTATCAGGACACAGAAAGCAGCACGTTACCCCTTGAACTTCTCAGTCCTTCCTAGTTCCCCAAACCAGGGTCCCCTCTCTGCCGAGCTCTCCCGGCTCTGTCCCCCCACCCCCCATTCCCTATGTGTCAATGTCAGCCTTCCCCCCATCCCCCAGGCCCTCTTTTCCCCCATCCGCCCCCTGACAGAGACAAGCCCCAGTTTTTGTAAAATTTCCTCCCTGGCCGGCCCCCCTTCTCAGCATTCCCTGAGCCGTGATTGGCTGCCTTCAGCCAGGCCCGCCCTGCTCCCCCTTCACAGAGGGGTCCCCAGAATTCCCCACCAGAAAGGTCCTCTTGCACCTGACCAGACTACAAGCCCCACAATTCCACAGGATGACAGGGCTGGGGCGGTTAAAGTGGAACCACAGTGCTATAACTGTGCTGTGCGAATGGGCCCTTGCTTTCTGACCTCTGTGGACTGGGAAGTTTTCTGGGTAATCTTGGGCTGGTCACTCTCCTTTCTCATGGGGCTCTTGGGAGGACAAAATGAGGTATTCAGTCTCTTCTCAAGACCCCCCCCCCCATTCACCAAGTGAAAACTGCCGGGGGCCAAGTGGAACTGCTTGAGGAACTACATTTTGTTCTGCCAGTTGAAGCGCATGCCCAACCCACATTTAGCAACCCCATCCTTGCTTTGTTGTGGTAAAACCCGTGCCAGTCTCAGGGGGCAAAGCCCTGTGAAGCTGGGAGGGGGGATGGTGTTCCAGTCTCAGGGCCCCCCCCCCAAAATTGGGACAGCCTTCCCCCTGCCGGCCTCTTTGGCCTCAAGGGCAGCAAGGGAGCCCTGTGCAAAGCTGCCCCGGCCCCTGAGGTTAGGCGAAGGGCAAATGGATCTGGGGCAGGGCGGGAGATTCTGGACACACGTTCTGGATCTCCAGTTGTTTGTTTCTGCATTTGTTTGCTTGTTTGTATGTATGTTTATTTTACGTATCTCTTGCAGCATTCCCAGGACTGGGATTCGAAGCATCTCACAACGGGATTAAAAACAGGTATAGATAAAAAGAAATAAAGCAGGTACAGATTTTTTTTTAAAAAAAGAGATCAAACATTATAATGCTAAAACACTATTAAACCAATTATAACAACATTAAAGCATGTTGAGCTAAGAAGCAGCTATAAAACATCAGTGAAAAAGAAGTGTGTGATGTGGGACCACCCCATGAAAGGCCCCTTCCCCCACCTGTCTCTTCCTCCCACCTGAGGAGGAGGGCCTTTGTCTCCTAGACCAAGGGGACCAGGGGAGGGCGGCCTGGCCTCCAGTGGCAGGGAGTTCCAGAGCCTGACAGCAGCTGCTGTGAGAAGGCAACCAGGGGCAGGTGGTGGTTATTGTCTCTGGAGGAGGGGGCAATTCTGTTCTGGAAGTGGTGGGGGGACAACTCCTTTAAAATTTTGGCTAAAATTCAAGGGTTGATTCTTTCCAGGCAACTACTGAGGGAGGGCAAGGAGTGTTGGTTCTGGGGGGCTGGCTGAGGGCTTGAATGCCTCGCCCATGCTGACTGGAGCCCTTGGGGGAAGTAAGGGGGAGGCGGGGTGGTGGCACGGGGAAAAGGGAGACCGGCACGGGACGGGGGGCGTGTCGTGTGCTGCATGAGATCCATTCAGCAGCCTTTGGGCATTTCTCTTCCTCTCTCTCCAGCATCTATAAAGAGGGAGCTGTGATCATCTGCTTTGCAGAAGGTGAGCAACATTAGAATTTTAAAGCACTTTGCATTTTCCAAGTGCTATATTAATGATTTAAAATAACAACTTTCTCTGAAAATGTAATGGTAGGTAATTAAGTGTCATGAAGGTTTGCAGAATCATGACAGCAACATCTCCAGGGTCCAGAGCCTAGCCAGCGTTGGGCTCTCCTAAACATCTTCTGGCTGGCCTGGCGGTCCATTAGTCAAGGGAGGGAAGGCCAGACCTGGACCTCTTTCTGCCACCCGCCCACCCCAAGCCCCAAATGCTGACCCTCCTCCAATTACTTGTTGGCCCCTCCCGAAACTGCAGCCCCGGGATTCCATAGGATGTTAAAAGTGGAATAATAGCGCTATAACAGTCTCATGCAGAAATGAGGTTAAATTTGTATCCACATCTGGCAAGAGTCTCTCTCTCCGTCTCCTCTGTCTCTCAGCCTCCATGGTCTTCCTGTACTGGGTGGTTAATAACAGGAGTCTGCTGTTGAAAGGATTCCCGGCAAAGGTAGTTCTGTATAAATGCTACGCTGAGATGATCCACACTTCAGAATTTGGGGAGCAAAAAGAAAACGGCCTCGAACAAGGGGCATCTTTTCCTTTCTTTACAGGATGGGGTGATAGTCCTGGACGAGGAGCCTTAAATTCCTCAGGATCGCAGCGCAGCCTCCCTGAGAGCCAGTTGGGCGCAGGCCTTGCGTTCAAGCGGCCAGGGGGTCAGGCGCCTCCTTGGCGCTGAGCCATGCCGGGAAAAGGGAGGGCTGGGCTCCCGGCTGGAGCGCTGGAGGCCAAGGGGCCAAGCAGCCCAGGGAGGCAAGGGTGGTCCCCCCATCCCACCGCCGCCGGCCGGCCGACCGGTCAAACGGGTTCCAGCAGGGCAGCCAAGCAGTGCTGAGGCAGAGGCGGGGCTGGACCCAGGATGCCCCCTCCCTCCCACCCCCCGCAGCTGCTTTGCCAGCCGGCAGGGCGGGATTGCGGCTGCTTTTGTTCAGGGCGCGGAGGGAAGGACAGCCGCAGCGCAAAGCCAGGTTGGCCTCCTTTAGAAACCTGACCCCGTTCCACCTCCCCCCCGCCACACACTTTGTTTCCATTCTGCCCCTGCTGCAAAGGCCCCCCGCCCCGTTTACCCCCGTGCCCCTGGGTGGTGTGAGTGGGGCATTTCTGGGCGAGAGGCGGGTGGGCCCCACAGCGCTTTTCCCGAGCGAAGGGGCCATTTCGGTTGTTGACAGAAACGCCCGCCGCGAGTCCAGGCTCGGTGTCTCATCGGATTAATAATTGAACGGGGAGGCTTCTCACGGGGCTCGTGTGTCGCTTTCCTCCGAGAACAAGCGAGGCCCGCCGTGCCCTCCTCTTGCTCTTGTGCCCAGGTTCCCCAGCCCCCTGGCCAGCCCCCTCACTGCCCTTTCTGCCAAGTGCCCTCAGGGCTGGGCAGCGAAGGCGCCCCCCCGCCTCGCCCCTGCCGCTGCCCCCTGGCTCCCACATCCCACTGGGCAAAGGGGGCAGGGGGCACGTTCCCCACCTGTCTGCCTTCGGGCACCCTCGGGCGCGGAGGCTTTGCCCGTTGCTCGTCCGCCTGCTGTCTGATCGCACCTTGTGTGGGTGGCCGTTTGTCGGTGCCTGTTGTCGTCTGTTGCTGTGATGCGCCTCCAGGGCAACTCTGACTTCCAACGGCCTCTCCTGGGGTTTTAGTGGCCAGATTCTTCCAGAGGAGACTTCCTGTTGCCTTCCTCTGAGGCTGAGAGAGTGTGTGACTTGCTCAAAGGCCCCCCCCCCAGCCCTGGCCTCCAGAGTCCTGTCCAGCAATCGAGCCAATGCACAACACTGAATGTTAACAGGTGGGTGCCTTCAGGCTGGCTCTGACTTGCGGCAACCCCGTCCTAGTGCTTTGAGAGCCAGCGGGGGCGGGGGGGGTCTGAGTGCTCCACTGAGACACTCGGGGACCACTCGGCCATGAAAACCCGTTGGGTGACTTGGGCAAGTCATGCTGTCTCAGCCCCAGAGGAAACAAGAGCCAACCCGCTCTGACCAAATTCTGCCAGGAAAAGCCCGTGACGGGTTTGCCTAAGGAAATGCAATGCTGTTCTGACCAAGGAAAGCTTCGCGCGCACAAATCTGTAATGGAGTGCTGGCAAGGCAATGTGATGTTGCTGTGCAACTCAGCTCTGGCAACTTCTGTGGAAGTGTGCAGTTGGTACCCACGGCCACCCTGCGAACAAACCACTGTTACCTTCAGAGCGTGTTCTGTGGAGCAGTTGCGGAGGTCTCCCCTACGTGGAGAGACGGGCGGCCTGGAGTCCCGGCCCAACGCCCTCAGCATCACGCCACACCACACCGGTTGCCACTGTGGAGTTATCCGAGGACCCCCCTTTTTTAAAAGTGCCCATTTCGCGTGTTTTACTGTGTTTTAGTCCCTGTTATGTTGGTGGCATTTTTTGCTCCTCTGACTGCTTCTGAACTTTCAGCTCCTGTGATTTGTTTTATTAGCAAATACACTGGAAACCGTATGTTTCTGCAGGGTCGTAGGATTTCTTTAAACAACAGCAACGCTTGTGTTGGAGTTTTGTCTTAGTGAGTTTCATTGGATTTTACAGCTTTACACAGTACATTCCCTAGAACGTCTGTTTTATAAGGCACCCCGCAAATGTAAATAAGCAGATCAACCGGTCTGTCAGTGGGACTGGAGCGGAGCCGGACCTCTGGGCCTCAGTTGCCGTTTCAGACGCGCTGAGCGCTCCCGGGGGCTCTCTGCTCCTAGCAGTACCTCTGGGCACCCACCGTTGCTGGTGTGCGCGCGTGTTCTCCAGGAACCCTTTCGGTGCCCTGCCCTCAGTCGTGGCAGCCCGACCTCCGCCTGGTTGCTCTTCTGGTTTGGCTGCCCCGAGGCCTAGGAAATGGGCTTAGCAATGAGAAGACTCTCTGGGAGAGGAGCAAATGCCGGGCGGTTTGAGTCCTGTGCTTCTTCTCTGAGGGTTGGGGTTAAAAGTTACAAAACTCACACAACTCCAGGCATCCTGGCTGGGAGATTATGGGAGTGGTATCCCTAAAATGTAACTTCTCTGAGCTGTGTCTCTTTTGCCTCAGAATAAGAGAGGACACAGAATGGGGGTGTTCATCCCGGCCCTTGCTTTGCCGGAAGGAAGTGGCCCTGTGTGGCCAGAGTGGGACCCATCGGTGGCTTTCTTGATTTTTTGCCCAGAAGTCAGGAAAAAGCCGGGTGCCACTGTGGGGCCAGCCCCTGGGGAGAAGGAGATTTGCAGGTTTCCAGACTCAGCGTCCTAAGGACCCTCAGGAGTGGATCCACAAAGGCAGGCAAGACTCCCCTGGGAGAGACACCAAGCACCCCCTGAAATGTGCGGCCGTGGGGGGGAGCTGGGTGGAGGTGTCCTTGGACCTGTTTTTCCTGCAGGACGATAGTGAGGGCTGGCAGAGCCAACCCGGAGTAGCCCACGTGAGCAGCACCACACCCTGCGTGCCCCACAATGTGCAGAGCCCTCTAAAAGAGGCATGGAGGCCGCGGGAGGTGTGGGGAGGGCGAATGGGAGGCAAGTGGGGACGCGCTTGGCACACCCGCCCTCCCCACCACAGCGTCACTTTGAGGGCGGAGACTGAGAACTGGGGACAGGGAAGGAGAGGGGTTTCTGAGAGGCCCCCTCCTTTTGCCTGGCGGGGGGGCCAGAAGGAAAGGGAAGGTCTGAGCCCGTAGACCTTGCTTGTCTTCGGCCCCTCTGAAGTCTTCGTTGTCCGCCCTCTCTCTCCGGGGAGAGCTCAGGGCTGCGCTTCTCCTCCCGAGGCCACCGAGGCCGAGCCTGGGAGAAGCCCCCCGCCGTAGCCGAGGCCCGGCCTCTGCGCGAGCCGCCTGCGGGGCCGGGGGCCGTTCCTCCGCGCCTCCGCGCGCGCCCGGGCTTGGCGTCCCGAGAGACCCCCAGCAAGGGCGCCGCCTGATCAATCGAACGGGAGGATCACTTGTTGGGAGCACCCCTCCCGCGCCACTGCGGATTACATGAGGAAGCTTCAAAGCAGCTGCCGCAGAGAGTTCAGGCAACCCTGGAACGACCGGGGAAAAAAGACAGAGGGAAAGAGGAGTTTAACAGAAATTCCCCCAGCAGGTCAGATGGTGCATTTTCTTCAAACGAGCGCCGACTCGCATTTCAAAGGAAGAGCTCATGAAAGCTCTTTGCGCTGAAGCAGAGAGAATGAGAGCTAGCGAGAGCGAGAGCAGCAGCAGAACCTGGGCCGGAACCACCGAGCCAAAGGCAGCGGCGGAGGAGGAGGAGGACAAGGATTTTGGCTCACAGAGTGGGAAAGGCGGCCTCGTCGGGCCGCGCCAATCCCTGCTCCCCCCGTTCTCCTTTCTTGGGCAGAGGACCCCTGCCCTGCCCCCTGGGCTGGAGGAGGATGTGGCCGGGTGTAACGGGACCCCCACCCCATTTTGCTCCTCTGTGGGCGGGTCTGAAGCCGCCTGGGGTGCCCTGACAGACTGTGCTCCCCGCAGCCTCTGAGATCTGCCGACAGGAGACCCATGGGCCTGACCCTAAGCCCCTAAAGCGAACGCAGCTGGGGTTAGGATTGCACTGCCCAGCTGTTCTCCCCCCCCCACTTACTCTGCTTCCTGCGCTTGCTGCCCACTGCTGCATTTTCCTTGCTGCCTGTCCTGCTGCCCCTAAAGGCCCTCTGTGCCCCCACCACAGTTAAAAGGTAACAGTTCCACAGTGTCAGCTGTGTCGATCCAATTTTGTAGTCCACACAGAGTCTTTAGCAACAAGTGTTTCCAGAACTGCAGCGCCGAAGCTCCACTCTTTTCGTTCCGGTTGCGGGTGGATCTCCTTTTCGGTCAAGCAGTTGTCGCTGTAACTCATTAGCTAACGGAGCCTTTTGCAAAACTGGAGTCCTGCTGTTGTTCGGGGTGGGGTCACTGCTGGTTTCCCCCATTACTGCGATTTGGGTTATTTTGTTTCTGAAGCCAGCTTGGTTTCCTGGTGCATTTGGAGGTATTGGTGGGAATCACCTGTTGTAAAATGTGCTGAAAACCGGCAAATAAAAAATTCTGCCTGAAAAAGTCAGCCAATTTTATTGAGTAGAAGCTGTAAATCTGGTGCTTAAACTGTTTGTGAACAGTCTCCAAAGAACCATTGTTGCTGCTGCTGCAACAAAGCCTCTTGTTTGGCGTTGAAACAGATTCGGGAACATCATTGAAAGCCTTTGTTCCCTTTAATCTGGGATCTTGTTTGTGAGCTTCCTCTGCCTACTACACACGCACACACCCCGACCACAACAGCTGCTGCGTTTGCCTTTAACCACTGTCCAACGCTGGGAGAGGCGAAGGAAGGGGAGTGGACAGAGCCTTTGTCTGTCGGAAGAACTTCCCTCTCTTCCGGCAATAGGTGCTCCTTTCTGCAGGTGTTTTTGTTCTGGGAGTGGGCTTTCCCAAGGCCAGGGGTGGGGAGGGGGCTTCTGTTGCAGGAAGTGTAACGTGGGGCCCTTACCTGAGTTACCTGCACAGGCGCCGAAACGGGTCCTGCCTGGGACGGGCTTTGGCCACTCCCCGGGAGTCCTTCTCTCCCTCACGCGGGCCCTGCCAGCTTCTACTGGTTTTCCTACCAATTTCGCCCATGCCCAGCCTTTCTTCCAAAGGCTTCCCCCTCGCCGCTTTAGTCCCCACAACCACCCTGTGAGGTGGGTCTAACTGAGAGACAGCAGGGGAACTGTCCCGAGGCCGCCCTGTGAGTTTCACAGCCCCCGGTGACGGACGGCCCGGATCCACCGGATCCACCAAAGGCCCAGTCCATCAACCTAACCACTGCACCTGCTAGCCCAGGTGCCTTGCGCTGGGCGCCAGTTGCACGGGGCAGATCTCACGCGGCCCCCTCCCCTTCAGTGCTCAGCAGGGGCCGGGGCCAGACCCCCAAAACTTCCCCCACCCACCCCCGCCCCTGGGGCAAGGGAACGGGGCATCTGTGGGTGTGAGTAGGGAGGGATGTGCGCACACACACACCCCTCTCCAGCCCCACAGCTCGTAACCACCACACCCTTTCCCTTCCCAGTTGCCCTAACTGCTTACCACCCAGAAGGAGAGCGTTAAGTAAGCTTTGCTTAACGGTTACGGACAGTAACATCTGACCACCCCCATGGTCCAAGCAGAATTAAAGGGGGATAATAAGCGGGGGTTGCCTTTTAAACGGGGCTGGCATCTCCTCCCAGATAGCTACCAGTAGCCACCAGGTGCCATGTTGGGAGGCCCTTGGATGAGAAGGGCGTGTTTGCCTCTGGAGCCGGCCGCAAGAGAGCACCAGGCCGCCACGCGCGGGAGACCCGCGGTCGTTCCCCTCCCCTCCCCTCCCCGTGGGCTTCTTGCTTGCTTGGTCTTCAGAAGGCCCTCTTGGGCTCAACACTCTGGTCCTACCTCTGTGTGCGCGCGTGTGGATATAGGGGGCACTGAGATAAAACAGAGCAAGAAAATTGCGCTAGAGAGCTGCACAGAAAAATTGAGGGGGTGGCACAAGGGGAGCTTGTGCCACCCCCTCAGGTCCCAGGTCCCAGGCGGCCTCCCACGGGTGGACGCATGGATGGACGGGGGGCTGCCGAGGATCTTTAGAGGGCCGTCCCCCCCCCAACCGGTTAAAGCCTAGGTCGGCAGGCAGGGGGCCTAGTTCCAACCTTTTCCGCCTTGCAGGGGCCCCCTCGCTCGAGGGATCCTGCTTCTGTGTCTGAACGGGACAGGAGGGGCCTCTCCTCGCCGGAGGGCGTCCAGGGAAGGGCGAGCAAGACCACCGCAGGTCTGGGAAGCAAGACCCACGAGGAGGGACGTGGGAGCCGTTGACCGCGTCTGGTTTGGAGAGGAGGGGAGGCCGAGAGGTGACCCCATGGATGGGGCCACTTTCAAAGGCCACGCAGAAGACGGAGGCGCCTGCCTTCTCCCTCGACTGAGACACAAACCAGTGGATTCGAATGACAGGAAAGAAGGTCCCCCTTTAGGCCCCGAGAGCCGCCCGAGGGTGGAAGGGGCGCCTCCGGAGGGCCGCGGGGTCTCCTTCGCGGCAGGCCTCCGAGCCGTGGCCGCGGGGGCTTCTCTCGAGAGGGCTTCGGCAGTGGGATTCCTGCCTGGCCGAACGGCGTGGGGCTGGGCGACCTTCGCGGCCCCTTCCCGTTCTCACACTCTGGGTAGTCTTCTTATATTAAAAAGGGTAATAAAAGACGGTAAGAGAGGCTTCCTCGTTACTCTCTTTGAACCCCGGTGGGGGGACGTCGTGCTGCTTAGCCACCCGCCTCCGGGCGCTGACATTCTGACGGGCCAATCGAGGGAGCGATGTCGGGAGGGCAGGATCCGAAAAGGCCGCGCAAGGGCCCCGCGAGGCACCTACTGGGGGCGCCCCGAGAGGCAGGAGCCGAGGGCCTGCGAGGGGGGCCTGATCCAGCCAGCCAGAGGAAAACCCCTGAATCCCCGGTGCGACCTGTGGTGGGTGCTCCCCGCATCAACCTGCTGCCCCTGGCCTGGCTAGCTCAGTCCGGCACGGATCTGGGGGTCGTGGGCAAGGAAGGGAAGCCGGACGAAGACCCCCTCCCGAGCTCCCCCCTCCTCCTCCTCCTCACCTCTGGGGCTCTTCTGAGGTTTTCACGGCCAGATTTCTTCCAAGGTGGTTAGCCCTGGCCTTCGTTTGAGGCTGAGAGAGTGTGACTTGTCCAGGGCCACCACCCGCTGGGTCGCCGTGCCCGAGCGGGGATCTGAGCCCTGGGCTCCAGAGCCGGAGTCCGACACTCAGCCCGGCTCTCAGCAGGGAGGAGGAGACGCGGGAGAGGGGGTCGCGGCCTGCCGGGGTTCTGCCGGCCGGCCGACGTCCGGAGGGCGCGCTCGCAGCCACCCAAGTCCCTGCCGGTCTCCCGGGGCCGAGGGAGCTGCGAAGAGAGCGGGAGGCCCCGGGCTTCCGCCCGGGCTGAGTGGAGCTTCGTGCGCCGCTGGGCCCGGGCGGGAAGGGGGCGCGGGGAGGAGGGCGCCCCGCACGCTTTAAAGCCCCTTCCCGCTCCTGGCCCCTCCCCTCCCGCATGGGAGTTGTAAACAGCCGCCTCCCGCTCTTCCCCCGCTCCGCAGAGGCCCCTCCCCTCCCTCTCCGCCCCGCCTCCCTCCCCGCATCTCATTAGCATAGATTAACGCCGCTGCCGTTGCCGCCGCCGCCGCCGCGCCGCCGCCGCCGCCGGAGGAGCCGGAGCCGGAGCCGGAGCCGGAGCCGGAGCGCGGGCAGGAGCAGCGGAGGCAGCAGCGGCGAAGCGAGCGGCCGCGGCGGCGGAGGACGAGCGGGAGGCTGCGGCGGAGGAGGAGGCGATGGCGGCGAGCGCGGCGGAGCAGCGGCGCCGGCGGCACCAGCGGGAGCGGAGAAGGAGGCCGCGGAGGAGGAGGACGGCGGCGGCGGCGGCGGCGGCGGGGAGCGGCGGGGGAGGCGGCGGCGACGGGCAGGGCTGGCCCTGGGTGGCCGCCGGGATCTGGCTGCTCTGCGTGGCCGGGGGAGGTGAGTCCGCGCCGGGGGTGGCGGGGGGGGGGACAGAGAAAGAGAGAGAGAGAAAGGCGCCGATGGCCGCCCGGGCCCCCGCCCGCCTCCCCCGCCCGCGGGCATCTCCAGCTTGTCCTCTGCAGCGGGCCGGCCGCGCTCCTGCGGGGGGAGAGCCGGGGGCGCGGAGCGGGGGCGCGCAGGGGGGAGGCGAGGCGATACCCCCCGCAAGCGGTGGGTGGGGGCCCCTCCCCCGCTCTCGGCACCCCTTCCAAAGGCAGAGACCCCTGCAAAGGGGGGCGGCGGGGCCCCGGGACAGCAGGACCCTCCTCCCCCGCATAAAGGCCCCCCACCCGGAGGAGAGGGACCTTCCGGAAAGAGGAGGACCCCTCTCCCTTCCCTTGCTCCCCCGTCGCTCCGGGGGGGGGGCGTGTGTCCGCGGGTACGGGGGAACAATGGCAGCGTGCCCGCCCGCCGCCCCCCTCTCCCTTGGCACTGCAGTGGTGCTGGTGGGCTTTGTTAGAGGGGCGCTCTCGCCCGCCCCCGCCTCCTTTCTTTCTCCGCGCCCTCACTCTGTCCCTCCAGGGCGGCTCGGCCCCCCTCTGCCCTTCGCCTCGCCTGGTCGCTCCGGAATCGGAGCCCTTCCTCCCTGGCCCTGCGGGGTGATTTATTTGCGGGGCGGGGGGCGATTGTGCCGCTGGGCTCTGTCGTTGAGGGCGGGGGGCGCCTCATACTTTCTTGCGCCACTTCTTCCCTGCAGACCCGCGTATCTTTCCAGGCGGGTCCGGGTCCGGGTCCGGGGGGGTCCCCTAAAAACCAGCAGCACCGTTTTCCCTTCGCGGTGACCCTCCTCGGACGCTCCCCCGCGTACCCCCTCGGTGCCCCGTTTCCCTGCTCGGGGCTCCCAAAGCGCCGTCATGCCCCCATCCCGTCATATCCCAGGCGGCGGCGCCCGGACTTCCTCTACCTGGAGGGGCCCCTGGCTGGTCGGCCGGCCACCTTCTCAGCGCCCCCTCCCCAAAGACGACCCTCCTCCCGCCTTTCCCCCGCGACTTCTCAACTGGGGTTCAGGCTGGCCGGAGAACTGAAGCCCGCCCTTCAGGGACGGGTGTTGAGCGGCGGGGGGGGGGAGATAGGGGAAAAGAAGATGGCGTTTCCTTCCCCCAGTCCCCCGCCCGAAATCGTGGTCATCCGACGGTTCCCTCCGAGGCCCGGAGCTCCGAGGCGGAGAGAGAACAAAGCCGGGCGAAATGCGGGAGGGGGCGGCAGCCAAAGTGGACCCCCGCCCCTGCGCCACCTCATCCCAACCCGATCCGGCGGCCCCCCCTCCTTCCTCGCCGCTGGGTCCCCTTTTCGGCCTTTCCGTGGATCCTCCACTCGCTGCCTTCCCGCGCCCCGAGAGGATTCCTGGAGAAGGTCAAAGCGTCCCCCGCCGCCTGGAGCCCCAGGGGGCTTCGCAGGGGGCCGGCGTCGCCGTCCCTCCGTCCAACGGTTCTCTTCGGTCCCCTGAACCGCCCCCAGCCCGCGGGCGCCCCTTCCTTGCAAGCCTCCCTCCCCCACGCCGCCACCGTCTTTCCCTGCTCAAGGGTGTCGTTGCAAGGCGGGCGAGGGAGGTTCGGGCCGAGGCAGGGGGCTCTGGCACGTGGGGACCGGCGCGCCCGAACATGTGTACACGTGTGACATTTTCATGTCTCCCCCCCCGCGCGCGCCTTTTTTTGAGCATCTTTCCTATGGGAAAACGTTTCTTCCGACCCTCCCCTCCCGGCCGTCCAGTTTGACAACAATGTGGTTTCTCTTGTCTGAAAGCGGGTAGGGGAGCGGGGCTGATGGAGGGTTCAGTCCAAAGCCCCCCTCGCGCAGCACCGCCAAGGGGACTTCATTCTCGCTGGTTTCTCCCTCCGCCCACGGGCTGCGGCTCCTTTCCCGACCCTCCGGGACCCCCGAGAATCGCCAACCGGAGGCGCCTTGGGGCGCGTGGGCTTCCAGAGTTTCACCAAACTCTTCCGTGGGCAGAAAGCGCCTTTCCTGGGGAGGAAAAGAAAATCCGGGCAGCCCTGGCCGCGGGGCCGCCGGTCTCGGTCTCCTGGGCCTCAGGCGAGAAGAGGGAGCACCGGCGGGCCTGCCGAGCCTCACGGGCAGCCGCTCTGCTCCGGAGCTGTTAGGCGCAAAGGCCCTGGGGCACAAGCCCTGGGAACCCCGGGGCGAGGCGTACTTGAAGAAGCCCACCCTCCGCACCCCCTTCGTAGCCCTCTTCATAGCCGGGGTCCCTACTGCCTCAGCAGCGGGAGGAGAAGGGCGGAATCCCGGTTCGGGGATTTCCAGATAGTTTTCGGTTTTGCTTCTGTTCCCCGCCGCAGTCCTCCTGGGGAGTTCAGAAATTGTTTCTCTTGCCGGCTCTTCCCCTTCTGGCTGGCCGGCTGACCGGGGTGGAAGGCGGTCGGAGGGTAACTGAGAGAGCGACATCTCCAGACAAAATTGGGAGAGGGCACCCAGCACCTTTGGCGACGCGGGCGGAGGGAGGAAAGGCCGACCGCCGGGAGGAAGGAGCGTGGGTGTGTGGCTCTTGCGGCCTCGGGGGCGGGGGGAGGAGGAGGAGGAGGCCGCCGCCGGGGCCAGAGACCCCCCCCAGGCCAGAGGGGACTTTGCCGCAAACTCTCTCTTCCTTCCCTTATCGGAGGCAGCAGGCCCGTCCTCTGGTAATTGCATTCCACTTTAATCAATAGCTGGAGTAAATCTACTTTCTAGGTCAGCCAGGAGTGACTCTGTGTGTGTGTGTGTGTGGGTGTGTTTACACAGCTCCTCCCTCTATGCCCCTTCCCGCCCACTTCCCTACTTGTCTCATGGTGTGAAGCCACACTGGTAGAAGGGGGCGGGTGGGCCCACCGGGGCTGGTGCGTGCGCACACGTGTGAACAGACAAGACACGGGAGGCTGGTAGAGGAGAGATCTGTGGCGACTGTCAAGCGAGGTTTGCAGGGAGAGATCTGTCCGATGCTTCGGTTCCTGTTTTTGAACAAGCTTTGGGCGGGGAGGCCTGCTTGGAATGCCCCCCCCGTTTGGCCTGGAAGCCCCCAGATGCACGAGAGTGCTTGTCGGGTGGAGAAACTCTGCACATGCCCAGAGGCACTCTCGCTTGTGAATTCATGACCTGCCAGGCTCGAGGGAGGCTAAGCTTTCCGTTTCTGCTTCTTTTCACAAAGCCGCAGTTCCTCCGCCCCTTTCCCCTTCTTCTCTGGAACAAGGGATCCTCGCCTAGAACAAAAGCGCCCTGGCAGCTCCGCTCCTCCGATGAACGGTTTCAAAATAAAGGGCTCTCTCTGGAACGAGGACGGGTCTGAAGCAAAGTCGGCTGCCTGCTTTTCCCCACTATTCAAGCGCTGATCTTTCAAAGCGAGGGGAGAGGCCGGGGGCGCGGGGGCCGTGTCCGTCTGGGAGGTTCTGGAGCAAGGGGGGACCCAGAAGGAGGCCCCCTCCCCCGTAGCAGAGAGGTGGCCCGTTCCCTGCGCGGAGGACGCGGGGAGGTGGGCGGGCGGCTGCGCCGGAGCTGGGCAGCCGGAGACAAAGGACGTTCAGTCCCCTCTGAAAGGAGGACGGAGGAGCTCCACTGCGCCCGATGGGATTACATGCAGAAGTCAGCGGTCCCTTGCAAAACAGGGATGCCCTCTGGAGCCGGGCGATGGGGAGGCTGACTGGGAAGGGGGTCCCTTTCTCCCTTCATCTCCGCCCCCCCGCTGTCCCATAAGTGGTCATTAACGGGCGCATTAAAGCGCCCATTCAGTTTCTGCGACTCCCTACCATGGGAACATACTCCCAAAGCTACACTGAAAGGAAACTGTGTGCGCATACGTGTTTGTGCACTCCCTGCAACTTGGGCCCTTTTATGCAAATAGCGCTTACAAAACACTTTCTCTCTCCGATGCCAGAATTCATTGTCAGTAGGGAGGGCCCTTTCTTTAAAAAGCATCGTTTCTTAGCGCATGGGAGAGCTGCTGTGACGGAGTCTGGGGGTGCTTGGGGCGTGTGCTTTCTCTCCCCCCCCCCACCGTGCCTGGTGGACCAGAGGGGCCTCGGACCACGTGCGGACTGTGCTTCCCTCACCCTGTATTGGCTGCGTTGCGGGTGAAAGACGCCTGCTCTCCCCGTGGAGTGTGAGGGTTCATCGTGGGTCGCCCACCACTGGCTAGCGGGGGCTGTCTCCTGGCCCCCTCGTGCCTCCAAGTGGTCCCCTGGCTAGGCCCAAAGGCCGGCCGGGCGCAGGCCGGGCAGGGCGGCTCTCAGACCTCTTTTGGTCCAAAGGCAGCCCTGCTGCCGCCCTCGAAAGCGCGGGCTCGGGTCTGCGTGCAGCTGCTGCTTGTGGGCCTGTCGCCACTCCGTGGCCCGTCCTCAGGACCGGAAAGGGAAGGCCACCGCGTCGCTCCACCGCCTTTGCATCAAGTCTTGGGGGTGGTGGGGTAGCAGGACTCCCGCTGTCCTGATAGGGGGAGGGCTGTCCACCCATCCAGAGGGACCCCGGGTAAGGAGGCTGCTGTGAGGAGGGCGAAGGTTTTGCACCCTTCGGGTCCTTCAGGCATTTGGGGCTTCAGCATAGCCACCTGCAAAGGATGCTGGGCTTGAAGTCCAGAATGATCTGGAGGGCCGAAAGTTGCCTCCTGTCGTCTGAGGCCCACTCTGGGCAAAGGGCTCCAGGAAGGGTTGGGCTCCAGATCCCCTACCCCCGTCCCCGCCCTGGGCTCCGGGCAAGCAGGTCACTGGTGGCCGATGGGGAGTTCCAAACGGCCGGCTCTGCGCCGGGTTCGTCTTCAGGTGGCACAGTTGCCGTCGCCGTGGCCCCGTGGCCTTGGTCCTGTGGCTGCCCCCCCCCCTTGAGAGGAGGAAGAGCGGAAAGCTGTTTGCAGCCTGCTAAGTTGTGCCAGAAGGTAACCCATGTCTGCTGGGGAGCCCATTCTGCCTCTAGGTTTGGAGCGGGGGGGGGCGGTGTAGAAGGCAGCCTGGCACCCTTCGGGTGATTTGAATGACAACCTCCGGCCTTTAAAAAGGGGCCCTCGGACCAGGCGGCGCCCTCGGTCTTGTCCTCTTTCCTGAGCACGCAGCCCGAAGAACGGCAGATTTCTCTTACCTCCATTTATTGGGCCGATTCCCCCTTCAAAGGCACATATGGGGGGAAAGTTTGGGGCCCAGGTCTCCTTAAGCCTTCCCTCCCCGGTGTGGACCGTGAGGGGCTTTGCCGGAGGGTCCTCAGCAGCCCAGTCACGCGTGCAGGTCGGGGGGGGGGTTGCTTCCTCCCCAAAGGAGAGCTCTGCTGTTTTGCCAAGGGGGAGGAGGTGAGCCCTTGGCCTGGGAGTTGGACCCAGACTGCCCCCCTCAGCCTTGCACGGGGGCGTAGGTCTCTCTCTCAAGACTCCCTGCCCGGGGACCGTGGGGTGTGGGGGCACGTTCTTCTTACATCGCCTGGGCCGGTCCTTTGGGACACGGGCTGTGGCTGCTTGTGTGGAAATGGCCTGGAAAGCGCCTAACGCGCTCGAAATGTGCCTGCTTGCATTCCCGAGACACGGTAGCTTCTGCCAGCTCTGGTGCCCCTGGCCGTGGGGCTGGCGGTGCCAGTGAGTGGCCTTAAAAGAGCCCCAGAGACCCCTCAGGGTGGCCTGGTCCCCTCATCTTCTCTCCTGGTGGCTGGAGGGCGCTGTCTGTACGCGCTCCAGCGGCTGCTCCGCCCCGCTTCATAGGCGGGGAACAGAGGCAGAGGGGCCCCATGTGGGGCCTGAAGAGAGAAGCTGGGGGCGTTTGGAGGCCGGCAGGGGCCCCTCCTCCCCGCGCCTGTGGAGGCAGAGGGCGCCCGGCGGGCGGCGTGTGAGCGGAACGAGAGCGGCGCCGTTGAACGGCCGCCTCTTGGTCGCGCCGGGCCTTCCCAGCCCCGCGGCCAAGGAGCCACGGATGCTCTAAATCCCGGCGCAGGGCGGGGGCGTCCAAGGCAGCCGGGCACCCGTCAGGTGATTCGGATGACAACCTCCGGCCCCGGCCAAGGCGGCCGATTGTCAGGTGTCTGAGTTCTAGTTCCCAGTGGAGAGAGCCGGGACACTGGGAAGTGAAGCCCACGGGCTAACCTTGGGGTCTCTCTCTCTTGACCGCCCTTCCTCGCAGAGCTGGCGCGCAGGAGAAGTGGGCAGGGGCTAGGGAGAGCCGCGCTCGCTGGGTGGAAGAGGGGCCCGAGAACGGACAGCCATCGGCTGGGGGAACGAATGCGGGGAACTGCAGTCAGAAATATTGGCGGGGGGGGGGATAATTGGTGTTGAAAATAATCCCTTTTGATTCGGGACAGGCCGTGGCAACACCCTGGCGTCGAAAGAGACCTGAGAGGAGAGGTTGCTCTGCTTTTGGACTGCCACTCCTAAAATCCACTGGCCATGCCGGGTGGGAGCTGTAGTCCTAAAGTGGGGAGGAGGCTGGAGCTGAACTCGAGGCCCAGCCCACCCTTGGCTCCCCCCTCCCTTGCTCGCCTTCCCTCAGCCGCTCTTCCCTCGGTCTCCACAGCGGGCGGCCCGGCTGCCCCCGGAGGGTCTCTGGGCCGGGCTCCGCTGCCTGCCTGCACGCAGCCCCCGCCGACCCCCGGGGCTGAGGGGCGGGCGGGCACCGGGACCCAGGCGCGGGGAGGCGGCGGCGGCGGTGGGAGGCGCTGGGCTCGAGCTGCTTGGCATTCCGCTCACTCCTCGCCTCCCGCCGTCCATTCAGAAAATAATAAAACCCCTCTCAGAACGGATTGGCACCACGCGGGGCGGGAACCGGGATTCGCCTCCGAAGGTCACCTGCTCGGGGACGGTTGTGGCGCCGCCTCGGCCGCGGAGCAGCGCCTGTTTTCCTGCGGCTGCCAAAGGCCCCCGCCTCCTCTTCCTCTTCCTCTTCCTCTTCCTCTTCCTCCCCCTCCGCGGGGAGAGGGCCCTCTGTCTGTCCGCCCGTCCCTCGATCCGTCCGCGCGCCCGCGTGCCTGTCCGGGTGCGCGCCTTGGCCGCGCGGCCTCTCTCTTTCGCCCCGCCGCCCCCACCCTAGACTCTGTGTCAAGGATATCCAGGCAGAATTAATTATGCAAGTTAATTAAGCTGATGCACATGTACTTAATTTTACATAATCGTTTCATCTTCCGACATCCTGGGCTTCAGAAGGCTTTTTGGTGGCGGCGGTTGTGAAGCGGAGGGGGGTTAAAGGGAGGGCACAGGATCGGGGGTGGGCCTGTGGGGTCTTCCTTGGCTTTTACCTGCAGTTGAGGGGCAGGGAGAAGGAGAGAAGCGCGGGTTGCCTCGCTTGCCCAGAGCTCACGGCAGGGGGCAGCCTCGAGGACCCCCGCCCCTGCCGGGTTCAGGGGGGCTGCCTTGGCTCTAAAACCTCCCCCTCGCTCCAGGCCGCGGGTTCTGAGCCCGACCGCGAGGGGAGCCCCGCGACGAAAGACTCCTTTTCAGCGGCTGGAAAATTAAAGAAATCAGGGCTGCAAACCGGCGAGAGCTTCGGGAGGACGGCGGCTCCTCCTGGCGCCCTTGAGTTCGGTGTCCGCGGGGAAGGAGACTGCGCGGCGGCCAGAGCGCAAATCTCTCCCTCTCTTTTGTCTCCCCCTCCCCCACTACAGAAGCTCCCTCCCCCCCCCGCATCCTCCGCCCTGCTGCCAGTTCTCGCGGCTGCCCCCGCCCCCGCTGCTCTGCAGCACCTACCCTCCTGTTTCTCCGGCTTAGTCGCTGTCTTTCCCCCTCCCCGGTTCCGGGGGGCCTTTCCTCTGGGCCGTGGCGGGAGGGCCAGGAAGCCCTGCGCAGGTGGCATTTTTTGAAGCACTGCAATTGGAAAGGCGAAGGGAGAGGAAGCCTCCGTCTCGTGCTCTTCATCCGCGGACTGACTACACACTTGGTTCACGGACACGCTTCCCTCTGGACCTCAAAGGTCGCTCAACAGGCTGCTGTTGGCCTAGTTTGCCGAGAAGCTGCAGGGAGGGCGGCGGGAGGTGACAGTGCATTTAGAATTTCCACATAATATTCATATATTTATAATGCTGGAATAAATCCATAATGCTTGCTTACATATGGCTATTCTGGGCTTTATAAAAACAGGAGAAGCGAGGGCTTTGCTGAAACCCACAGGGGCACTGGGGGGGTCTTGCCTAGGAGGGAAGAGTTCAGAGTGTTCCCTTGGGGTCCTGATTCGAGGAGGCTTTGTGGTTTTATGGTGATCAGGAAGATAGTGCTGATCTCATGAGCTGCAATTTCTCCATTCTTTGCTTTGCTCCCAAGCCTTTCTTCTTCCCACCTCTATACACACGCAGCCTGTCTGTCTGTCTGTCTGTCTCTCTCTCTCTCTCTCTCTCTCTCTCTCACACACACACACACACACACACAGAGTCTTCCTCTATCTGCTGTCCCTTGACTGTCTCCTGGTGGGCTTCTCTGTGTTTGCCCTGATCATAGCTCACAAATGGCCTCCTTTCTCTTACACACACACACACACACACACACACACCCCTTCCCTACTGTTTTCCAAAAAAACTTTGCACCCACCCATCCGGTCTTTCAGAGGCACATGAGTGTGGACATCAAAGAGCTGCTGCCCACCTGAATAGGGCAGGCTGACCGTCCTGTGTTCCTTCCTCACGCTCCATCCTCCCTTCTGGCTCTGCCTCCCAGGCCCTCCTGAACTGTGAACATATTGCAAGATCTGGCAAGGGCAGAGGGACCGGAATAGCACAGCGCTTGCCCCTGTCGTCCTTGGTGCCACTTGGAACTACTCACAGCCTCACCTGAACTCTCCCTTGCAAAGCTTTTTCCAAGAGGCGGGGAAGGTCTTAAATTGGGCCAGGAAATAGATACAGTGGGTGAGTGGGGGCTTTCACCCTCAAGTTTTTGTGATGACACTTTAACTAGGGTGCAAGGTGGCCCCTCTGAAGCAGTGGCTGAAAGGGCTGCGGTTGGGATGGCCTTTCTCTCCGGGGGTCCTTCCGCTCCCCCAGGTGCTAAGAATGTGCCCGGGGCTCTTTCTTGGGATGGCTGCACATCTTCGCATGGGGAACAGCAGTCAGGTGTGGGAAGATTCCCCTGCGCAGATGCTTCCTAAGGAGGCTCAGAGGGACCCCAGGTTTCCTCTCTGGTGCAGGGAGCAGCAGGAGAGACCCCAAGCCATCCCACCACCTCCTTCTTGTCCCAGGAACCCCCAGGGTCCCCCCTCTCCTGGGTTCCCAAGGCCTTGCCCTGCCCCCCAAAAGGCAGGTTTCCAGACGCCCTCCCTCTGGGGTTGGTCTTCAGAGTCCCAACCACAGCAAGTGCCCGATCTGCATCCTGTGGTAGAAATGGCGGCTCCGCCAAAGACTCTTCCTCCGTGGCAATGAGGCTGCGTTGGCTTTCTCTGCCTCGTGTGGGGGGCAAAGGGCAGGCAGGCAAGCAGGCTCCTCTTCTTCAAGGAGGGAGGGATCACGTGGCCTTTGCTCTGCCGGCATTTGCTGAGAATTCAGAGCGCCTGCGCTCTGACTGGGACCTGGGGAAGAGAAGAGGTGATCGCCTCAGGGGCCCCTTGCGATGGGCTGCTGGCAGAGAGTGCCGAGAGGAAGCGTTTTATGGGGCCCGGCCGGCTTCCTCTGAGGACAGCCGCGGCCCCCAGCCAGTTCCTTTCCTGCCAGACTCCTTGCCAGGTCTGCCAATCCATCATCATCCAGATATTAAAGGAGAGCATTAATGAAGCAGCAGGAGCCAAAGAGGCCATGGGGCTTCTAGGACAGCCAACAATGTCTGCACATGTTCACACTGGTGTGTGAAAGTGATGGAGGGAGCCCTCCTGCAGGCACGGTGAGGCCACACTCGCCCCGTCTTGGACCTGGAAGGCAGGCCGAGAAATCCCCTGGCCTCCTTTCCACCACCACCTGCCCAGGGGCCTCCCAAAGTCAGGCTCAAGATGCTCCAGCTCAGAGCCTGTAAAAGTAACTTCTGCAGCCTCTTCTGCAGCCTCTGCTCCAGCTTCCTACCCACTCCTCTGTGAATGACCAAGAGCTTGGTTCAAATCCTCCTCCAGCTGTAAGTGCTCTGCCTCCCACTTGCTCTCTTCTTTACAACAACCTGACTGTGTAGGACTCTTGCAAGCGCACGAGCCCAACCTTGGCCCGGGGAACCCTTTCTTGCCATCTCGGTGCAGCCGCTGCCGCTCCCCAGCTGTCCAAGGAGATGACCGGCAGTCTGCTCTGGCAAAGGTCTGCAACCTGCCAGCCTTCTAGCTGTTTACTTCTGTGTAAAAGCACGCGTGGCCTTGCGTCCCGCTCATCTGCTAGGATGGCAACGGTGGCCATAGAGGAGGTGCAGGGCTGCGTTAAGGCTTTTGTAGGCCCTGGCCACTCTTGTATTTGACTCCCTGCCTCACCTGGACACACCATTGGGGATGAAAATATAAAATATCTTTATTTTGAAATTTTGTTTTCCTTTCCAATTCCTGTAAAAAATTTTGTTGATCCTGCTTTCGTAGGTCCTAAAATTTTCGTGGGCCACCCAGAGGCAACCTGATTTTATCCTCCCAAGAGCCCTGCAAGGTAGGCTGGGATGAGAGGTGGTCCTGGTTGGTGCTTCATGGGGGCTGAAGTGATGCAAAGCCATGCTGGCTCTCCGTGGCTCACGCGTGGCACCCGCCCTCCACTGCCCCCGTGGTTTCATTCATTCCTCTCTTCAGGCAGCTTCAGGGGGTCCTCTCTCCTTTCCGTGACAGAGAGAGTAGTTGTGGGAGGCTGAGTGAACTCTGTAAGTTTGGGGACATGGATTGCGCATCCATTCGGCACTGGGAGCCTCCCTAAGAACAGGGGGAAGCGGGGCCCACTGTCAGAAGGCTTCTGGAGGCAATCCTGCCTGCTCCTCCTCTTCCTCCCCCAGGGAGAGCAATTCTTCCCCCAAGACTGCTCTGGGGAAAGAGGAGGCCTTCAGAGCTGACTGAAACTTGGGGTGCAGAGCCCCTCGCCATCAGCTTAGTATACCAGGCAAAGAGCCTGCCTGAGGAGGTGGAAGAGATTCACTCAAAGACAAGCCACCCATGAAAAAGGGTAGCCCTTGGCAGGAGTGGCTTCCTTGGCATGATGCTGCTCCACTTGCTTTTTTATCCGTTTCCATGCCCTGCCCTGCTAGACGTGCCTTGACCGAGCAAAGTAGCCACCTCAGGAGCAGGTACTGGGGGGGGGGGCTCCCCCTGATGGGCCCAATCTTCACATGCTGGGATGATGGCATTTCCTTGTGGGCCCGGAGGGTCTCCTTCTACACTGGAGGGGTGGCTGGCGGGTGCTTTCGGCGGCCTTGGGCGCATGCTCCCTGCTGACCTCGTGCACATCCCTGCCCTACTTTGGAGCCGGCATCTCCTCCTTGCAGTGCTTGCTTGAGAGTCCCAGTAGTTGGAGGACAACCTGCATGTACGCATGCCCATGTGCTGTGTCATTACCTGTGGTGGCCCCTGAGCCAGGCTGCCTGCCTGCGGGCATTGCAGAAGAAACGTCAGGCCCACTCTGTGGGCACGGGACTCTGTGGCCAGCCCTACAGTGGTCTGTGGGGGACGGTCTGTCTGTTTACTCTCTGTATGGGGTAGCACAGCGTGTGGGGCCAGCCCTGTCCATGGATGGTGGGTAGTTCTCCCGTCTTCCCCCTGCAGAGGTCTTGTGGGAGGCCTCCGAAGAAACGAGTCTGGTTCCTGCTTGCTGCGCTCAACCTTTCTTGGACTTTGGGCAGTGGTGCCCGGGGCCTCTGGGAGTGAAGTGCAAGGAGGAGCAGAGAACAAGCACACGGCACCACGCCTGATGGAGAGATCTGGGGGTGAGGCTCTGCTGGTGCAGCCCCCCTGCTACCCCATCCACCACTATGGCTGGGAAAAGAATCCCCCCATTAGAAAAGAGCCCCCTTGGCTAGACAGGGAGGCCTGGGAGGGCCCTGATGTAGTCAAGGACTACAGAGCCAGGCATCCTTTCTCTTTCACCCCTCAACCTCTTTTCTCCCCACACCACGTCCTCCCTGGGCTGTGCCACGCTTGCTGCTTCCTCCCTGCTGGCTGGGCTTAATGGTTCCTTCCCACCATCCAGGTAGAGTCTTCCCTCTGTTGCTCAGGCCCCGGCCGCCCCGGTCCCATTCCTTTGGAGAGTGGTTTCTCCTCTCCAGGCTACCCATGCGCCCAGACAGCATAATCTGGGAGACCTCAAGGAGGCTTAATTATCCTGCTCTCTGAGGGTCTTTAGCAAGCCCCCTCCCCCCATGGAGGCCTGCCCAGCCGTTTTCTGCCTCCCCCATCTCTCTCTCTCCCGCTCGCTCAGAGCATCCTAAGACGGAGGATACCGGGCCCAGGTTGGCACTGGGTCCCGCTGGGCATTCAGGCAGGGCAGTGGATGCTCTTTCAATGGAGTGCCAGCAACGAACAGCAGAGCAATCCCATTCTCCTCTGGGTGTTTGCTGGCTGTTTCTGCAAGGAGCACAGGTCTCTTTGTTGGGGCGCATCTGTGTTGGTTTTTCTCCTGTGTGATGGGAGGGAGGAAGGGAGGGTGGACACCCCAGGATTTGGCCAGCATGGCTGTTCCTTGGCACTGGCGGGCAGAGGTGACGTTGCCACACATAGCTCAAAAGCGACTGTCTGCATGTGTGTGTACGTGCGCTTCCCCAAAACTGGCTGCAGACTGGGGCCTAGGTTAGATGGGGTGGTGCTAACAGTACCTCCCCCCCTCCGCCCAACCTTCTTCCTCCTGTGCTACCTGGCTTGGCTGGCTTATGTGAGTCATTCTGAGTTATTTTGCCCTGCAAGTCCAAAGACGTCCTTGGTCATGGGTGTGTGTGTGTGCGTGTTGGGTGTTGAGAGTGTTCTTCTCTCTATGGATTCTCTGAAAACAGCCAAAGCCCAGCTCGCTGTTCAGCCCCCCGCCCCGCAGCCTGCCGGAGATTGTGTTGCCAAGCGCTGTTCCTGAGTCCTGTTTCTCCTGCATGACCAAGACACAGAGACATTGGGGGGCTCGTTCCTCCCTCCCCCCCAGGAGAAAGCCCCAGAAGCCCCCAGTTCTCTGGCTGGACCTGGGTTCCTCAGGGTCCTTTGGACTGGTGTGAAACTAACAGTAGTTACCGCTAAGCATGTGGATCGTGCTTGGTTATCCATGGAGGGTCATCCATGTAAATGGCGCTCTGCAGAAAATGAGAGAACAGGTCTCTGATCCTAGGGGCTTGAAATATTGAAAACGGCACAAAGGAGATTTCAGTAAGGCCTTTGACAAAGTTCTCCATGACATTCTTGCAAAGAAGCTAGTAAAATGCGGGCTGGACAGGGCTACCGTTAGTTGGATTTGTAATTGGTTGACCGATCGAACCCAAAGGGTGATCACGAACGGCTGCTTTTCCTCCTGGAGAGAAGTGACTAGGGGGATGCCACGGGGTTCTGTCCTGGGCCCAGGGCTGTTCAATATTTTTATCAATGACTTGGATGAAGGAATAGAGGGCATGCTCATCAAATTTGCAGAAGACACCAAATTGGAAGGGGTTGCTAATACCAGAGGACAGGATCAAAATTCAAAATGATCTGGATAGATTGGAGAGCTGGGCCAAAGCTAACAAAATGAAATTCAACAGAGAGAAGTGTAAGGTCCTACACTTAGGTAGAAAAAATGGAATACAGAAATATAGGATGGGGGACACATGGCTGGATAGCAGTACGTGTGAAAGGGATCTAGGAGTTTTAATAGACCACAAGCTGAACATGAGTCGGCAGTGTAATTAGGCAGCCAAGAAAGCCAATGCAATTCTCGGCTGCATCAATAGGAGTATGGTGTCCAGATCGAGGGAGGTACTGGTACCACTCCACTCTGCTTTGGTTAGACCTCATCTTGAATCCTGTGTCCAGTTCTGGGCACCCCAATTCAAGAAGGACATGGTCAGGCTGGAGCAGGTCCAGAGGAGGGCGACCAAAATGGTGAGAGGCCTGGAAGCCATGCCCTATGAGGATGGACTTAAGAGAGCTGGTATGTTTAGTCTGCAGAAGAGAAGGTTAAGAGGGGACATGATAGCCATGTTTAAATATTTGAAGGGATGCCATGTAGAGGAAGGAGAGGGCTTGTTTTCTGCTGCTCCAGAGACCAGAACAAGGAGCAATGGATTCAAGCTGCAGGAAAGGAGATTCCACCTGAACCTCAGGAAGAACTTCCTGACAGTCAGGGCTGTCTGGCAGTGGAATAGGCTGCCTCGGAGTGTGGTGGAGTCTCTTATTTTGGAGGTTTTTAAGCAGAGGCTGGATGGCCATCTGTCGGGAGTGCTTTGAGGGTGTTCCTGCATGGCAGGGGGTTGGACTGGATGGCCCGTGGGGTCTCTTCCAACTCTATATTTCTATGATTCTATGATTCTATGAGATGACTGACATGGGGGCAGTGGCTGCATGTGTGTGGGATGCGCAGGGACGAAAAGGTGGGACGTTGCGGGTTTAGTTGCAGGCGTTGCAGCCGGGGCCCGCTTTTAGCTCTTTACTGGTTTGTGGGGCAGGGATGCTGTCTCCCTAACTCAGTGTGAGCAGACCCAGGCCGTCCAGAAGTTAGCAGATGGCAGCTCCCAGCATTCCTTGCTCATGGCCGAGCTGGCAAAGGCTTCTGGGAGCTGCTTCCCAGGCACATCTGGAGGGCCACCCTGTCCCCCCCCTGCTCCCAGGAGGATTATCCCAGTCAGCTTGGTTCCAGGTGGATTAATGAGGCTGATGGGGAGGTTGGGACAGAAAACGAAGGAAAAGAAGGAAAAGAAAAAGAAGTGGCACATTTTTTGGGGTGCCAGCCCAGCTGAAAAGGGGGTCCTCTGCTTGTAGTAAGAATACGTTGGTTTCCACTGTAAAGATGGTTTGTGGGATTCCTGTGGGCTCCGTCCAGGCCTGCGTGTACATGCGAACACGCACACACATATGCACGCTCTCCTCCGGAGTGGCGGGGGTCCCTTCTCCCCCACTTGCTCTCAGCAGGAGTGGCTGTTCAGCTGCTCTTTCCAGAGGAGGAGGACGAGGAGGAGGCACTTTGGAGAGGTGTTGCTAATCTCCCTCTAGTGATCTGGAGAACACTCTGCGTTGATTTTAATCTGGAACGAAAGCCATGGATTAAGATAGGATTGTGAGAGCGGCAGTTCCATAAACAGGCCTTAGAAGAGCGGAGGCACATCCAAATTCCACACGAGCTGGCCCTTGGGCCACATGGCAGCTGGGCTGGCCAGGAGGAAGCGGCTGCCGGTTGGCCCTCTCTCTCACCCTGGGGAGCGGCTCATTTATCTGGTGTTAAAAGTGGCCCATACAGGTTTTGCATGTAACCGACTGGTTAAAATGAATATGTCTATTACTGTAGGAATCTGGTGTGGCAGCAGGAGCAGAGCTGGGCCTGTGGGGAGAGAGGGTCTCCTGGTCCTGTGGGATACTGCAACCCAGTTGGAAAACAGCTCCGAGAATCCCCCAGCCAGACTGACCAATGGCCATGATTGGGGGGGTTGTCCAAAAAAGGAACTTCCCCAAGCTCTCTCTCTCTGCTGGCCTCTGGTGGGTGTGTACAGACATGTGTGCCCATGCACGCTAGTGACACACGCAAGCAGGCAACATGCACAGGCGGTCTCTGCAAATCCACCCCCAGGGCACCAGTGGGAGGGATCTTCCTCTATCACTCTCAGAAGTGGAGTGGGCCAGAAGAAGCCCCACGAATGGCCCAGTGGGTGCCTGCTCCCCTCTGCTGGGGAGGGCGCCCCATTTCCCCTCCCTCACAAGCCCCTCCCTTCTAAACCTCGCCTGAGCACTTGCCACGTGCCGGGGGGGGGGGAATCTGCTGAGCTACATTTTGCTTCTGCAAAATGTCTGTGGATTGAGCCTGGGAGGGGTCCTTTCACCCTCCTGCTCCCCAGCAACGGCGTCCTGGGCTGAGAACACTTTCTCAGCTGGGGTCCCCATCCCCCTTTCAGCATGGATCTGAACTGCAGCTGTTGTACTGAGGCCTTTGCACCTTTTCTGAGGAAGCAAAAAAGAACTGGGGCGCTTTGGATGTGAGGGGAGGCAGAGGAAGTGGCCACCTCCCCTCGTCGGGAGGGCTGTAGTTGTGTCTTCCTGCATGGCAGGGGATTGGTTAGGTTGCCCTTGTGGACTCTTCCAGCCCTAAGATCCTGTGATCCCCCCCGGCACTGCCACTCCTCCTCTTCCTCCTCTTTGTGGCTCTTTTCAGCCCTCTGCGCTTTCATGTCTTCTGATGGATGTCAAGTTTTGCCTCCTTTCCGGATCTGGCCTCTTTGTGTGAACAGCTGCCCCAAATCCCTCTGCCGTCTGGGCTAGGCACTGCCCTTTGTGCTCGGGCAGCCCCAGGCTCTGCTCTGTGCCGCTCCCCATGCCAGCCGCTTTGCTCCTGAGCCGATGCCCTTCCGCTCCGGCTCGTTACAGAGGGGCCCAGGGAGTCTGACAGGCTATGATGTGATTTTTCAAATGAGCTGCTTGACTTTGGAGGCCTGCAGAAGAGAAGCTTATTATTCTGATCTGGGACAGACGTCTTGTGCATGTCAGCATGTTGGGGAGTTATCCTGGGACAGAGTGGGAATAATAGTTTGGAGCAGGCCTTGCCAGGCATGGAGATCTGGATGTGAATCCAAATAGCTGCTTCTTCACAAACACTTTTACTTGCTTAACACAATTCTGCATCTTCCACACCAGAGGACTGAGAATGGGAGGAGTCCCACAAATACCCCTTAAGCTACATTTTCAGAAAAGAGGAGGGTCTCATCCATGGCGGCAGCTACTAAATCAGGGGACTTTTGCTATTCTGGAGTAGCAAACTTGGCATGGATGTGTGTATTATGGTGTGTGGTGCTTCCACGGTGTAGTATTTGGCTGCCTTGATTTCCTTGTAGAAACAGCGATGAGCAAAGCCTGTCATCCGCAGGTCTGTGGAAACGTGGCATTGAATGTGGCTTAGGAGCAGCCAAGAATCTCAGAGGTCCACAAAGCGGTTGAAAGGACATTCAGAGGTCAGGGCAGGTCATGCAAGTCCTCTGAATGTTTTTCCCCAGGAAAGGCAGATGAACGTTACATTTTACTGCAGGAGCAAGAACAATGGCCAAGTAGATTATGCAGCCTATGGGAGACTGGGGAGAACGACAGAAACGGCTATTTATGCAGCTCACAGAATTCCTTGCACGCATGGGGCTTGTTGCAGAACCTGAGCTGTCCTGGTGTCCCTGTGGAGGCTGGTTCCCTTCCTTCTTTCCTCTGCCTGTTCCAGAGCCCCATCTGTGCCTGTTGCTTTTCTCTTTTCAGTCTGCCATGGCCCCCAAGCCCTGCGCAGCAGAGAAAAACCAGATTAAAACTGTTTCTTAACATCACTTTTAATAACACATGCAATTTATGCACTCCCTGCTACCAACCTTGTTGATAAGGGCCACAGTCTGTACAGATTAATGCAGTCTTGGAGCCCCCCCCAGGGACTCCAAAGGGGTGGAGTCAGACTGACTTTTGGGAGGGAGTTCCACAGCTAGGGTGCCAACACAGAGCAAGCCTCGTCCCTCCTGGGCTCAGCTGCCCAACCCCTCTACCCACAGGCGCTCAGAGGCTGGCAGGCCCCTGTGGGGGGAGTCTATCAGGTGTCCCGGCCCCCAAGCTGTTTCGCTAAGGAACCTTAAAACACACACACACCAGATTAGAGTCCTCAGAGAGCTTCCTGAGGCCTTTTAGGCCCCTACGATTATTCAGGTAGCCACACTACCAGTCCTGTGGGAATGGGGGGGGGGGTGAAAGAAACTGACAACACTTTCTGACAACACTGTCAGAAAAACAAGGCCTTGGCAGAGTGAGGTGGGGGGAGCATTGGATGCCAGGAGAAAAATGGGAGAAGATCTGCTGGTGGCATGAGCTGGGATCGGGTTGGAAGTGAAGGGGAAGCGTGTGTGTCCGTGAGGACAGGGAGTGCCGCCCAGAGGTTACAAAAGCAAAGCCAGAAAGAGGTTCCCGGGGTCACCTTTTCCCTCGGAAGAGAAGGAGCTGGGAGCCAGAAAAGGCTTCTTGTTCTATTTCTGCCTCTTGAGTGGGAAGACGCGTCTGCTGACGGCATCCATTACCAGAGCGTTTGGCAGCCTGGTGGGTGAGGGAGGAGAGGGGGCATGTTTTTAGGGGTGGGGGGAGACCATTCCATCTGCCTTGTTCTTGAGAGGCCTATCAAAAGGGTGTAGGGTTTCCCCACCATATGCCGTGAGGGAGCCACGTAGTAGAACTGGGGAAGGGGACGATGGGGTCCCCGGCTGCTGTGTGCTCGGTCCTCGTGGTCGAAAGGGCAGGTAGCCCCTCAGGATGGCGGAGATGGCAGGGGCAGCAACATTTCTGTGCAAGGGTATTTAAAATTGGAGGAGACGCACGGATGTCAGAAGGCAGGGGGCAGAAAGAAGTCCCCCCCAGCCCTGGATATTCAGTTCCCTTCCTTGATCTCCTGCCTTGCACCCGGGGAGCTCAAGGGACTCCCCCGCCCTTTGTCTTTGCAATAACCCTGCGAGGTAGGGCAGGCTGAGAGAGAAGGGGAGAGACGAACTGGCCCAAGATCTCCCAAATCCCAGCCCCACACTCATGTCGTTGTCCTCCTCAAGCTATTATCATCATCGTTGTTGCTATTGTTATTTTCCCTCTCTCCCAGCACAATCCCCATGCCCTTTGCCCAGTGGCCACCTTTGTGGTGGGTTCATGTTCCAGGCATCCTCTGCACACCGAGGTGGGAACCCCCCAGCCCCCAAACCCCTCTTCTGTCCCCCAGGACCGGGCAGCGCAGAGGGGGGTCTCCCCCCTCCTCATTCTTGCCTTTGGACTCCTGCCTTCTGGGGTGCTGAGCCACACTGGTGGCCATGCTGCCTTTCTGCCAGCCCAGAAGGACTGCTGTGCCACGTCCCAGGTGGCCAAAACTCTGTCCATGGCTGCCTCCGACTGCGGGAAATTCTTCACGCCTTCCATATCTCTGTTGGTCATCTGCTGGGCTGCCTCGTTTCAGCCCCCTTTCCTGCAACGTGGCCGTGGTCGCGCAGCGCCCTCCGCTCACCGGTCACCGGGAGAGTCGAACCATTCTGCTTCTTTCTCTGCCACCTCCCTGTGTGTGTCTTTTTCAAAATGCTGCCACCCCCTTCTCTCCCCCAGACTCCAACCCACCCTTTCCATATCCACCCCTCATCCCCAGAAAGCTTTGCGCTTGGAACGGGGCTTCTGGAGACAGTCCTTTGGCAGCCCAAGTCTCGTCTTTGCTCAGAGACCGGGGAGGGGGAAGCAGGCCGCCCGTCAACCCCCCCCCCGCCAAGTTACCCGGCCTCTCCTGGCAAATTGGCTGGCACCTGCCCTGCCGGCCCCCGGCATCTCTCCGAGGTTGCCGTTCGCTGCCCTCCGCCTTGCCCAAACCAGGCGCCTGCTGGTTCCGGAGGCGGCCCCGTGGCTTCTTTTATGCGTCTGCTCTGTGCCACGAAGAAGCGGAGGACGCGGAGCCTGGGAGACCCTGCTACAGCCACGGACAACGCATACAGGGGGGTGCGGGGGTGCCGTGGGGGTGCCCGGGGGCGCCACCGAGCCCCCCGTCCAGGGTGGCGCTGGGCTGCCGCTGCGTCGCCGCCTTCCGCCCCGCCGCCCGCCTGCCTGCCCGCCCGCCATCCGCGCGCAGCTGCCAGCCCCTCCGAGTGCCCAGTTGGCTTTTTGTAGCCATCAATCTTTAATGATCCTTAATCCAGCCGAGTTTCTCCTGGGGAGAAGCGAGAGGCGCATCCCCGCCAGCCGACAGAGGAGCCTCGCGTGCCTACGCGTGAGATGCGGGGGGGGAGACCTCTTGATCTTTGAACGGGGGGCGGGGCGGGGGCAGCTGTTGGGGGAGGGGCCCCGGCTGGATCTCTGCCCCGGGAGGGCTTGCCGGCCGCCCACTTCCTCCCTCTCCCCCTATTGTTGCCCCCTTTCTTTTACTTTCACTTTGATCTGCCCCTCTAAATGATTCGGGGGGCTCCGCCTCCGCCCCCGGGAGGGGATTCCCTGTTTCGTTCTGTGCCAGCTGGAGGGAGTGAGGTGGGTTGCGGGTTGCCTTCTGGGAAGGAGAGCGGAGGGGGAAATCAGCTGAAGGGAAGAGCTGGAGCGCTGCCTCAGGCAGCCGATTCCAGGGGTCGGGAAAGGGCGGCGGCGGCGGCGGCGGCTGGGGGGGGTCCTCTCCGCAGCCCCTTCTTCTGAGGAGGAGGCTCAGTGGCAGGGGAAGGTGGGCGGGGGGTTCTCTCTTTCCCCTGGGGGCCCTCGTACCACTTGGCCTCTTTTGGGTCCTGCCTACCTGAACGGGGGGAGGGCTGTGCACTCGCGAGTCCATGTGCACGTATGTGCGGGTGTGCGTGCATGTGCCATTCGCTCTTCCGCCTCAGGCAGCAAATGTGCAAGTGGGAGAAGGGTGGGCGTCTTCTCTCCCTTTTCTCCTTTGCTTCGTAGCACTTTTCCTGTTGAAATTAATTACCTTCCCTCCTTGTCTTTTTTTAGTACAACATTCAGCAACGGGGAGTTTGTGGCAGGAGAGCAGCGAGTGCAGATTTGTGGGTTTCCTTCAGGGCTGTAATTAATTGAGAGCAAAGTTTGTGGAAAGGCTCGGCCTCGGCGCGGCGTTTGTGAGGTCGCCACAAAGGCAGGCGCAGCCCCTGGCTGCGGCCCCTCTCCTTCCTTCCTCCCTTGGTTGAATATTCCGCCTTTTTCCCAGCTTGAGACCCAAGGCAGCCTCCTCGGCCGGCCGCCCCTTGTGGTGGGCTTGGTTTGGCGACTATTCTGCCTGGTGGCCCTGGAGGGTCCCATACGGGCAGGACTACGGAAGGCCCCCTCGCTCCCTCCCTCCCTCCTCTGCTTGGATGGAGGCTGAGGCTGAGCGAAGGTTGGCAGCAAGGAGAGAGCCTAGCTGGGGGGGAAGCTGCAGAGGGTGGTATCTGCTGGAATGGGGTGCTGACAGCTCAGTGGGGATGCCTTTTGGGGGGCTGCTCCCCGAAGCCAGCAGCCAGTGTGGCCGGGGCCGTGCCAATGAAGGGGAGTTGCATTCCAAAAGGCAGGCACCTGGGGAAACACATGGAGTGACCTGTAGTGACTGGTTTTGCTGTTAACAGTAAGTCCTAGTTTAAAGAAGCCAGAGTTCAGTAGCCAAAACTGTGGCTTGTAGCTGCAATTTGTGGCTGGCTAAAAAACCGGGTTTCTTTGTGGAAGTAGATTTGGATGCCTCCACGAGCCAGGATTTCATAACCTGGTTTCCCATTATGTGCAGAGCAGCTGCTGTTTGTGAAACTGGTCCCAGGGTCTTCAATCATGGGGTGGATCTTGATTTAGTCGGGTTGCCCTCTCTGTCAGAGCCCTCTCTGGCCCTGCAGTGGGGGGGGGGGCAACGCAGGGCTTCCCCCGGGCAGGAGGGTGAGGAGGCAGTGGGGAAGCCCCTGCTGCTTCCTCAAGAGGTCTCACTTACTTGGAGGAAATAATCCTTGGGGGTATGCCCAGCTGGTTGTGTGTGCCCCTTCCTCTCTGCCTGAGGTGGATCCCTCCACTCGTGGCTCCCCCCACCTCCCTGGGACTCCTGCCCCTTGCTTGTGCTCAGGAATGAATCAGGACCTTGGAGTGGAAGGTCCATAGGTCTCTGGCCTTGGTGCCAGCTGCCAGAGGGGAGCCCAGCCCAGAGCGAAGACCAGATGGAGCGCCTCCCCAGCATGTCCAGTGCATGCAGGGTGCTGGCAGGGGTCATTTGAGGACGTTGGGACATCCCCATCCCCCCCACCCCTGCAGCGGGAGGGAGAAGGGGAACCCCTGGGTCTCCCAGAGGAATCCAGAACTAGAGGGGAGCGCAGCTGGCTTTTGCATGGAAAGAGCCACCAAGTGCCAATCCGGAGTTTTGCAGGCCCAGCTTCCCCCTGCATTGAGAGAAAAAAAATGTTACCCATTGAACTCCTGTAGTCATGAAACTTCGCGGTGCTGTTCTTCTGCCAGAAGCAAGGCCAGGCACCTGGATTCAGCTGTTGGAGTGGGTTGGGTGTACTGTCGGGATGGGGATTGGCGTTTGGTCCCAGTCTTTTCAAAATGGGGGAACATGCCGGATGAGATGGGTCTGGCTGTGCTGGTGGCAGTTGGGGGCCAGAGACTTCTCCTCATCCTCCCCCATCACCTGCAGCCTTTTAAGTGACCCTCACTCGAAACTGGGAGCCCAGAATTGGGAGGCGGAATGCAGAGGCGGAGGGGCTTGGGCGAGGGTGTTTTTGTCCGTGCTCACAATGGTCCATTCTCCTCGGCCCGGCTGGGATAAGGAGCCCCCTGTGTGGAGGCTGTGGGCACACAGAGCCGCCTCTCAGGCCTGGCTTGCTGGGCTCCGAGCCTGCCTGCCGCCCTCCCTGCCTCCTGTCTGGCCTGCAGGAGGAGGAAGGGGGTGAGCCAGGGCCTCTCATCTCCTCCTGGCACAGGACGGGGGGGGGGCAGGGCCTTGCCTTGCGGGGACACGAACGGGCCTCTGCTTGTCAGCGGCTGCCAGCAGAACAGAGAGTCTCCATTTGCAAAGGCCGTTTATTACCTCAAGGGACTGGGCCAGCAGCGGTTTCCAGTCCTTCAAGTGGCTGTTGGGCTTGAGCTTCCAGACTCCTTGGGGGCCACTGGCCCTGCTGGCCCCACAGGCAGGCTGGCTGGGAGGGAGGGAGGGAAGTGCATGCCGTGAGAGATAGAAGCTGCTTGGTGTGCTAGCTGAGCACTGGGGCCTTCTGAGAGAGCCAGTCTCTTCTGTGCCAGTCTGCTGCATGGCGGTGCTGCAGTAGGACAACATGGCTGCCCACCTCAGAGGCAGACAAGCCCATCGTGTCATTATTCTGTCCATGAAGACTCTTGGGCGGGCGGCAAGGCAGCCTGCTTGGCAGGTTGGCCCAGCCTGGCATTGCCTGGAATGGGCTGGGCCTTTCTCAGTCCATCTTCTACCTTCTCTAAGACGACTGCATTTTCCTTTCTACCTTGTGAGAATCTAAATGCCCTGTGACTTATTCATTGACTCCCTATGTTTACCTGGAGCTCCTACAGATAAATAACCTCTTTTTAGCATAGGAGGCTGTAAAATGCTGATAATCCCAGATGGAGCGAGCGACATTGTTAAAATATAGGAGGCACTTAAATTTCACAGAGGGGAATACAAAGAAAGTCTCCTGCTTCCCCATGATGGGATTGCAGAGAGAAAGAGAGACTGTGCAGGAGAGATGGCCCCTTCCAGTAACAGCCCCAGTTCCTCTGCGGGACACCAGGGCCCCAGAGCTCCAGATGGGGGGTACCAGGGCCAGGTACTGACAGGAATTGGGCAGCAAATTCATCCCTGTGCAGCGGAAATGGAGGGCAGGATCTCAGGAAGCCTCGCTTCCTCTGCAGGCCTTTAAGGGGCTCTGGGAGAGAGGGGGAGAGTGCTGATGTGGGGGCCCCAATTTGCTTGGCAGTGGCGTGGCACCAGACCCCCAGGATAAGGCAAGCTGAGCCTCTTGGCTCTCATCCATGAAGGAGTATCTCCCATGCTGCTGTTTTTCCTTCATGCTGTGGGTTCCGGTACTGCTACTGGGGCAAGATCGCTGGGCAGCTGGCATGAGATGGAAGGCAGCTCTTCTGGGTGGCACTGATACCCAGGCACATAAAGGGCTTGTGCCACTGAGACAGGGAGCAGAGTGACACTACTGTGTCCCATGGCTCTGCCAAGTGAATGTGTCCGCCACGCCATCCCTGACTCTCCTCTCCAGCTCTGTGAGAGGGTGTGCTGCCCCTCAGAGAGAGAAAGAGAGAGAGAGAGTGACATGAGACTGGCTGCAGCTGATGGACATCCCTTTCCCTGGCTGGTGCCAGCCTTTCTGTGCCCACTTTCTGGTCTTCCCCTTTGCCTTATGGGGAAGGGGAGGGAAACCATCAGCGCTCCTGATATTTTGGACCACATGCTGGCTGCCCTGGCTGGCTGGGATCAATGGAAGTTGTAGTTGTAGTCCAAAACCTCCCTCAGGCCCCCAGTTCCGCAGCCATGGACCTCTCCTTTCCGCTCCATGGTTGCCTGGAGCCCAGGTGGGAATCCTGACACTTATGGCCATAGGATTATGTGTTCCAGCTCCCAGCACCCCCTGGGCCTGCACCTGTCACCAGCAAGGAGGGAAGCTGGAAGTCACAGTCTGACACCATTTGTGTGGTTCCCACCCTGAGTTATAAACACGTGGTCTCATCTGGCCCTGAGTGTGAGCATGTGTGTCTGCCGAGGGGAGGTGAGACGGAGAGCCTGACTTCCTTTCCACGCTGGGCCTTGTGGGGAGAACAGTGGTTGGGAAACCATCTGGCAGCCAGGATGTGGAGAGCCCTTTCCCTGGTTGAGGAAGGAGGGCCCTTAGGGGTGATGGAGTTGAGGGGGGCCCCGAGGGCCATTTCGCCCAACCCTTGCCATGAAGGAAGTGGCAGCCAGATGATGGGCTCCTGCAGTCTTCCTGAACCTGGTGCCCTCTCTTTGGGGATGATGCCCAAAACAACTGGACGGGCACTGGTTGGGGAGGACTGGAGTGCAACCCTCGGGAAGAGTTTCTCTTGGCCTGGGCCTTTCCTTGGATGGCTGCCCTTCTTTCTGAGGCTGACATCTGGGACGCAGAGAGAGGCTGGTGGGCAGGACCCATGTTTTGGGGGGACTGGAGGTCGGGGGGTCCGCTGTTTGTCCTGGTGCCATGACCCCCATCCATTGCCTGTTTGCTCTTAGTGGCAGAATGAAGGTGATGAAAAGCCAGCTAAGGAAGCAGAATTGTGTGGAAGGCTTAAAATTCAAATGTTAGGCCATTATGGTTAAGTTGGCTTGGACCATGATCCAGAATTTAAAAATGCAAAGCCTATTCTGCAGGGAGGCCACCCGACCGCCTGCCAAGAAAAGCAGGATTCTGTTGCCTCTGTCTGCCTTGCAGGTGGAGCGAATGGCCCTAATTCCTTATTTTGCACGGTTTGGCTGAGGGGAGGGGTGCTGGCGCCACAGCACATCCCCTGTGCGTGCATCTCGTTCAGCCCTCCCGTTTAGCCTTTAGCAGATGTGCCCCCTCGCTCTCACCCCTTTGCCCTTTCGAGGAGAGAGGCCAGGAGAGAGATTTGCAGGTGAGGGGCTGCTCAGTGAACTGAGTGGGGCCTCTGGGAGCCGCCAGGCACTTCAGCCGGGGTGCTGCCCAACTGCAGCAGTGTGGAGCCAAATGGATTTTATAGGGAGCCCGTGCGGGCTGCAGGGGAGGGCCGGGTGCTGGGCGGGAGGGACAATGCGACTGGACTCCAGGGAGCAGCACAGACAAGTCGGGCTGTGGGGACTGGAGAGAGGGTCGTGTGCAGCAGCTGGGGGGTGGGACCCAGGCTTTCAGGCAGCCCCGGCCCCCCCCCCCAGTCATTCCTGGTTCTTCCCTCCTCCTCCTTCTGCAATTACCTTGCACCACCAAGAATCCCCTGCTCCCCCCCGGATGTGCCAAGTGATGCCCGTCTCTGCTGCAGGGAGTGATGAGGGGGGGAATTAATCCCGGCTGCAGGAAAAGAGGCAGCCCTTGTGATCTGGTGGCCGCTTCCCTTGGGATGCTCCAGTAGGTTAATCCCTTATCGCAGCCTCTGCAGGTTGGATCTTCCTGCCAGCTGCTAGTGATAGCTGGGACCCCCAGCCCATTGGTGCTAAGCGGGGCCTCTCGGGGGGGGGGGCTCTGGTGTCCTCTTGGGATGGGAGGGAGCTGGAGGTCTCCTCCTTCCTCCAAGGCAGTGGGAGGCACCAAGGCCAGGGGGCTGAGCCCCAGAGGAAGGAACTGGTGAAACCACCTCTGAGGATCCCTTGCATGAAATTCATGGGGTCGCCATAACTCAGCGGGTGACTTGAGGGCACATACACGCAAAGGAGGAAGGGGAGGTGTGCAGAGACCCATGGGGTCCCTAAAAGGAAGTGTGCAGAGCTTGTGGTAGAATCTGGACATGAATCCCTGTCTACTTGGCTTATTCACACAACACCCGGTCATTTGTGGGCTACTGTACTGTGAGATGTGGTGATGGCCTGGAGGTGGACGGCTTCCAGGAAAGGATGGAACCTCCCTCTTCTGATGCAGTGTACCTCTGAGCTCACGTGCTGCAGACAGACAGACAACTGTTGCCTTCATACATTGCTTGTGACCTTCCCAGGGGCATCTGGCCTTGGCCTTGAAAAAAGTTACCATTCTGTGCCACAGCTCTCAGAATCTCCCAGTCAACATGGGGAATCCTGGATATTAAAAAAGATAATAACTTTCCCAAATTTGGCATCTGGTTCGGGCCCAAGAAATCTAGATGGGCACCATGCTACTCAGGATCAAGGCCTGAGTGTGTCTGATGGAGTTTTCATGCCCCGGTTGCAGGTGGCAGTTGCCTGCATGGTCCCAGCCCTGCCTTCTCTCTCTCTCGCTCTCATTTCTCCCTCTCAGGAGCATTGCAGCCTTCCATCTTTTCCTGTGCTGGAAGAAACCAGTTTGTCTTTTAGGACTTTCAGCACTTCATTTCTAAAATTAAACTTCCCTGCAAGTTATGGACTCGGGTGGGTGGGCAGCAGTGGAGGTGGCAGTGAATTTTAAAGTTCAGATTAAAATCCAGGACAGATTTGCCACCTCACTGACTACCAGGCTCTGCCGGTGGGTATTCTGCTCTCCTTCACCAGGGCAGGGGAGGGGGGCTTGGTTTCCCCACAGGTGCTGCCCTCCATCAACCCCTGAGGTCCTCCTGTGGCTGGGCGAGTAGCCTTGCACCTGTGTATGATATGAACTGTCTTTCTCAGGTCGCACACAGCTTGGCGCATCACTGGGCAGCCTCTTGCAGCCTTTCCTGCTCTTCTGGCTCTTTCTGCTGCCCTGCAGCCTAGTGTGATGGGGGTGACCCTTGAGGTGAGGCCAGGAGGCCCCCAGTTCAGTGGGGCAGGTGAGCCTCTGGAGGAGAGGAAGGAGGACACACAAAGGGGAAGCAGGAAGCCTGGAATGGGATGATCCTGAAGGAACCAGCAGCGCCTCCAGGCCTCCCATCGTGGAATCACAGAGTTGGAAGAGACCGCAGGGGCCATCCAGTCCGACCCCCTGTTAGTCGCGCTCAGTGTGACTTGCACTGGTGTAGCCACCCAGCCAGCAGGAGGGACGGGTCCTGCCCTGGCAGAGGGAGAGAGGCCACGCTCTCCGCCAAGATGCCCAAGCCAGCCCCAGGACAAAGCGCCCCTTCTTCCTGTGGCCCGTGGGCAGCTCTGGCTTGTGGCCATCCGGGAGCACCAGGCTGGGCTCTGCTCCCAAAAGGCCACTGAGGCACCGCGGCTGCCGCCTCCTCCTCCGGAGCCACCATCGTCCCTCGGTCAGCCCTTCCCTCCCCTCCCCTCCCCTCACAGGAATCTGGCCCAGAGGGACCCCAAAGCCCCAAAGGGCATGGGGGGGGGCTGGCTGAGTCACTTTGTTCCTCCTGCCTTCCCCAGGGGGAAGGGCAGGATCCCCACATGGCTCTGTCAAGGCCCTCCCCGCCTCTCTGGATTCCGAAACAGGGAGGGGCTCGGCTAGGAGGCACCCAGGGATTGGCCGGAATCCAGGTACTGTCTATTACGGGATGGATGGAAATGTTTGACGGCATGTAAATGACATTGTCACCTCATTAATGGAATACTTGTGGAGACGGCAGGAAAGCAGAAGCAGGGCGGCACGGGGGGCAGAGGCATCTCCAAGCCGGCCAATCTGGGAATAACATCTGGTCCCCCTCCCCACCTCTGCAACTTTATGGGCCTGGCTGCCTGGCTGTGGGGCTGCTCTAATTGGGATTGGGATGAAGGGTGGGTCTTTCCCACAGGAGTCAGACTGGGCTGGTGGAACTCCCCACCACGGGGACTCCTATCGCCTCCTGGGCAGCCGCTCCCTGCCTGCTTCAGGACCGGCTGCCCCCCCTCCTCTTTTCCTCCTCCTCCTGAGAGAGGTCCTGCCCTGGGGGTCTCACTCTGTGCAGGATGCCCCTCTCACTCTGTTTTGGTTAGACCTCAGCTGAAACTGTGTCTAGTTTTGGGCACCACTGTTCAGGAAGGATATTGACAGGCTGGAACCTGTCCAGAGGAGGGTGACCAAAATGGTCAAAGGCCTGAAACCACAAAGCCTTCTTAGAAGCAGCTTAAGGAGCTGGGTACGTTTAACCTGGAGAAGAGAAGGTGAAGAGGGGACATGACAGCTATGTCTAAATATTTGAGGGGATGTCGTATGGGGGATGGGGCCAAGCTTGCTTTCTGCTGCTCCAGCAATGGTTTCAAACTCCAGGAAAAGAGATTTCCTCTAAACATTAGGAAGAACATCCTGAGGGCAAGAGCAGTTTGACAGTGGAATCCGCTGCTGCCCCAATGGAGTGTGGTTGAGTTCCTTCCTTCTTTGGGGGTTTTTGAGCGGAGGCTAGACAGCCATTTGCCAAAGGGAGGGCTTGGCTTGTGCCTTCCTGTGTGGCAGAAGGGGCTGGACCGAGTGGCCTTTTGGGTCGCTTCCAACTCTTCTAGGATTCTAGAATTCCTGCACTCCGGCCTCCCGTCCTGGCGCGGGTAGATTCTTCCGGTACTTCTGACCAGCCCCTCTTCTCTGCTCCCCCCACATTTGTTATCAGTCAATGGCTCTTGGTTTCCTGCATCTTAACTCTGTGGCTTCACATTTTTGAACTTTTCAAACATTTTTAATCTTTTATTTTATCTAGCTTTAATCTGCTATTCTTTTGTGTGTACACCCCTGGGAAGGAGTTGTAGGATTACTGTTGCTGCTGTTGTTGTTACATTATGTGCACTTGGGGGCCTTTGGGCTTTCGGTCACATTCTTGCCATCCAGCTGGGCCGGTGTCGGCTGCTGAACCCTTGTGGGCACGCAGGGGCCCAAATACCTGTTTTGGAGAAAAGGAAGCGGCGGGGGGAGTGCAGAGGGTGAGCGGGAGACTTTCACACAGCTCTGCTGGGTGGGAGCTTGGAGCTTGGCCCTTTGGCTCTCCTCCCTTTGGGTCCCCTCGGTTCCAGAGGAAAAGCAGGACTTTGCTGTTTCTTAATTAGAGTGGCTACTTGCCCATCTCCAAAAGAAACGAGGAAACAAACACGTTGCCAAAAAGAGGACTAAAATTAAAAAGATAGATAGGTCGGTCTTTTCCATGGATACAAATATGCCTCAGTGGGGGAACCTCTCTGCTTGGCCTGCTGGCTTGGGGACAGCCTCAACATCCCCCCTCCTCGACATTTTGGCTCCTTAAGGCTCTTCAAGGTTAATGTGGCCTAGACCAGGTTTGCAAAGGACAGAGGATGCCTTCAGAGAGGGGTCTGGTCTCTTGTGGGGGGGCACCTCCCTCCTACTTGCGTGGACGAGGGACTCTCACCCACAGGCAGAATATTAAAGAATCTCTCTCTCATTCTCTCTCTCACAGAGAAAGAGAGAGAGAGAGAGAGAGAGAGAGAGAGGGTAAAGGAAATACCCAAGGCTAAGCAAGCAATCTTGGCCTCTGTGGGTGGAAATCCCCCCCAGCACCTTCCCTCCCTCCCTCTTCATTTTTGGAGAGAAATCAGTGACCCCTCTGAGGGCCACACACCTCAGCGTTGGGCAAGCCCTTGGGTGCTCCTTCTCAAATGAAGAGGAAGCCCCACCTCCACTGCTGCCTAGCCTTCCTCCTTCTCCCTCCCCCCCTTTCTCAACCCCTGGCCGCTCAGTGCCCCCTGCAACCTTTGGTCCTCCTTTGGATTCCCAGCATCCCTGCCCACTGGCCACACTGGACTGGGAAAGAGGTTGTCCATGGGGCAGCGATGCCTCTACATCCCTCTCTCTGTCACCTTTTAGTCCAGCCATTTCCAGATGGGTCCCACTACAGCTCCCATCATCCCCATGCAGATCATGCTGGCCTGGGAGTACAGTGCTCATCCTACCCCCCCTCCTTTGCCGAGGAGCAGGGTCTGTTGAAACAGACCAGCAAAGCAAGACAGGAAGGAGGGGACGGAGTGAAACTGGGCTCCAGGTGGGCCGGGAGATCCGTCCGGTCCCTTCTCTTTCTGCGCTCCCCTGCTTTTTCAGTGAGAAAGATGCTGCGTTAGGACTTCTTCACTCCCCCCCCCCCAGAAAGAGTTTTCCTCTCCATGGAGGCTGCTGCTCGCTGGGGCAGGAAGACTTTGATTTGTCTTCTTCATTGCCTGTGCCTCTTGAAAGGATGTTTGGGGAACGCGAGTGATGTTAAGAGTTCTGTTTAGTCTCTTAACACATCACTTCTGAATGTTGTTAATGCAATATAGAGCGGAGGAGCACAATTTTGTAAATTGAATGTGCATTCTAATCAATGTGGCTCGTTTAAATTTGCAGACATGAGGAATTCAAATGCCATTCTTAGCGTCATTTGTGGAAAGGCTCTGTTTATACAGCAGGGACATCATGGTGTGTGTGTGTGTGCGCGCACGTGCGCGCACACGGACATGCATGCACTTTTTCTCCTCCAGAGGTTTAAAGAGGACATTCTGCTGTCGCTTTGCCCCCCTTTGCCCCCAGAAAGTAGGCTCCCAAGCCCACAAGACATCTTGGGGCAGAGGCTTACGGGTGCGCGTGTGTGTGTACCTGATTCCGCCCCCGTGAGAGGGGCACTGGCTCACACAAAACTTCCCCAAGGGAGCCTTGTTCAGCATTCCCATTTTACAGCTGGGGAGGTGCAGGCTTCCTCGCACCAGGATTCTAGGGCAGAGCCGGCATGCTCGTGCCCATGCCCCTGGGCAAAAGGCCAACCGGCCTCAGGCGGAGGTGGGCCTGGCGAAGCGGGCAAAATAAAGGCTCCCCTTGTGGGCGCCGCGGGAGGGGACGCTGAGCGGCGCTGGCGGTGAAATGCCAGGCATCCCGACTTCTGCACCCCGCCCTCCTGCTGGCGCCGCGTCCGCACAGATCCTACCCTTCTGGGGCTGGCGGGCGACGCGGGGGGAGGCGAGTTTCCCGGCAAGGAGAGGCCTTTTCTCCCCGGGACCGCCGTCTGGTCCTGGAAGAGCCCCTCTGCCCGCCTTGCCGTCCGAGGCTGGCTCCCGGCGCTGCTCGGGAAGGGGGCCGCCTCTGCTCACTCTCCTGGCCACGGAAGGACTTTCTTCCAGGGACTTCCCCAGTTGGGGCGTCCGCCCCGCTGAGGGACAAGGGCGGGCTGGGGCCGGACCGTTGCCCTGTTTGCCTCTCCGGGGTCGGGATAGGGGAGACAGGGGTGCTGCCGAGCCCTCCTGGTGCCCTCAGACTGCGGTCCCCATTGTCCCTCAGCACTGGCCATGCTGTCGCTAAGGCTGATGGGATATGGAGTGCGGCACCGTCTGTAGGGGTCCAGTTTGCCCACCCCCACCCCGCTGTGGAGGCCAGGAGGCACCCCATGGGCGTCCATGTCCCTCGAACTTTCCCAAACCCTCTGAGGAGTGGGGTCACCACCATCCACGGGGCGAGGCCCTTCCACGGTGAGTTCTGCCTCCTCGGGTGTAGGAGTGACCCCCCCGGCCTCTGTCCGGTGTCGGCGGCCCATTGATTGTCGCCTCGTGTTTGGGGCGAGGCGCCCCCCAGGGAGGGACCCCAGGAGGCACTCGCCCCCCCTTCCCTGGCATCGGCGAGCACAGCCCCGCACGCACCTGCTGGCGCTTTGGGGGCGATGCTGGGAAAACGCGCTCGGCCCGCGGCCCCCTCTCCCCCGCGGGAACCAGAGGGGTTGCGGCGGCGGGGGGCGCGGAGAGGCCTCTGTAGAGCCGCTTCTCCCTCTGCCGGCGCGAGTGTCTGTGCGCGCGCGCGTGCGTGTCGGAGCGCCTGCGTTTGCGCCGCTGGCCTTGCCCAGGGACGCCTGACCTTGAAGGCTGCAGCCGCCCCGCTGCCGGCGAGGCCCCGCTGAGAGCCTGGGGGGCTGCGCGGGGGGGGGGTGAGGACCCCAGCCTCCCCCCGTTTCCCGCTTTTGTCTCCTTACTGTTCCGCCTTATTATGTCTTTTTCTCCCACGGGTGGGGGGAATCGCGTTGCCTTGACAGCTGAGGCGTGCGGCGGCTCGGAAGGGTTTCTTCTGGTCAGAACTGCCTTTGCCCCCAGTGGGGGGTTTTCTGGCGAGGACCAGCTGTTACACACCGCCCGGGTCTCTGTGTGTGCGTATGTGGGTGGCCGCAGAGGGAGGGGGGAGGACACGTAACGGGTGCTTCCCAGCAACCCAATTGCAGAGGTTGGAGCCCAGCCTGCAGCTGTTTATTGAGGGGGGAGGGGAAGCCCCCCGAATGCAAGCGGGCCTTGCGGTTCAGCTCCTTTTTCTCAAAAGAGAGATTCCAGGGCCTGCGCTCGCTGCCCTCTGCGGTGGGGGCCTTTATTCCAGACGGGGGGTGGGCTAGGTGGTGGTTCAGGAGAGAAATGGAGAGAGGCTGACTGTACACGCTCAGATAAAATCTTGCCTTTCTTGCTATCCAAAAATAGGCGGGCCGGGAGTGACGGGGGTCCCTCTGCTCGTTCTGACCCCATCATCAGCCATCCAGGCCTTTGCCCTGGTGAGGCCATTTTGTATTCCCCCCACCCAGGCTGTGCTGCCTCTCCTTCTCCTTCTTCCAAGACACGCTGGGTCTCCGGGCCTTGGGGAGGAGGAAGCTCTCGTGGGACCGGCTTTGTGCTGAGCCAGCTCGCCCCTTCGGCCAGCCCAGCACTCTCCTCCGTAGCTGGCGGGAGTTCCCCGGGCCTCAAGCAGAGAATGGGGACCTGCCTTCGGAAGAGGGGCTTCTCTCCCCATCTGTGGTGCCCCTGAGCCCAGGGACGGCCTGCCACGCACTGCACCATTCCCAAACGGAGGTGGGGGGTCTCTGTGACGGAGAGCGGGGCAGACTCAACTCGCTGAGGGACACTCCCAACGCAGATCCCAACACGTCCCCTCAGGCGTTTTGGCCCTCAGAACTGCCAGGATGCTTCCAAATGGGCTGGGCCCGCCAAGGGGATTCTGAGAGCTGTTGTCCAGCAAGGTCTGGAGAGCACGACGGAGCGCTGGATCCTTGCTTTCGGTGGGGGGAGTGGCTGAGAGAGAGAGGAGGGTTCCTGCACCACCACCCCACTTTCCCTTGTCCAGCAGCCCGAGGGAGCGGGCTGTACTTCCCAAGACCCCTTCAGCCTCTGGGGCTGGGATAATGGGAGCTGTAGTCCAGGAACGAGGAGACCCCTGACTGGGCAGTCAGACGACGCCGTCGGGTGACCCTGCGGGCCCACTCCGTCCTTGCTGCTGGGCAGCTGGTGGCCAAAAGCACACCCCCTCTATTTCTTTGTGTCCGCTCGGGGCCCTTCACGGCAGGACTCCCACTCTGGAGTTCTAACCCAGCCTGATTATCCTCCTGCAGCCAGAAATTTCAAATTCTTCTCCAGGGGAAACCAGGGCTGTACGTGGGAAGACTCGGAAGAATTTATGCATGTCGGTAAAAAAAGCGAAGCCATGACGGCCGCCTGCATAAACATCTTCCTATTCTGTGCTTCGGAGCCTCTGAGGCCCTTGTTTCCTCCCATAATCCGCCTGTATTTTTGCCCCAGAACAGCAGGAAGAGCAGGCAGGTGGGGGGGGGCAGGAGTGGTAAGGAAAGCAAAGGGTGAGGGGTCCGGAGGGAATGGGACTTGAGGGGTCGCGGGGGAAGCAACTAGCCCGCTGGTCTTGCACGACCTCCCACTTTGGAGAATTTGACCCCCCTTCCCTTCCCTCTCGGCCCCGCGGAAGACCTTCCGGACGGGAAGGGGCAATTCCCTGTTTCCCTTCCGATGCGCATTCCTCACTGCCGGCCGTGGTGGATCAGGGAGGCTGATGGGAGCTGCAGTCCAACCAGTGCTTGAGGAAGACCGCATAGAATCCCCCTCCCCTGGGGAGTGCAAGGAGCTCAGCGTGGGGTCAGTGGATTGGGGGCCGGGTCAGTTTCCCTCCCTTTCCCATGCTAGCCGGCCTGGATGTGTTTGCAGTTGACCCTGTCCTACTTTCAGGGCAAGCGCTCCCCCCCCCCCGCCCCAGGGCCACCTCTCCCAGTTTGCAAGCGTCTTCTTGTATTGTTTTAGCAGTAGCAGTGGGGCCCGGAAGGGGCCTCCCGAGGGCTGGGAGGGTGGTCGGGAGGCACAGTCAGTCCTGGGCAAAAGTTTCGTGGAGCCCCCTGAGTGAGCAGGGAGAGCAGAGGGTGGGCTGGAGCGTGGAAATCCCCTTCCCACCCCGCAGGACTGACCTTCGTGTAGCAGGCAGGCTGCGGCAGCAACTGCGGAGACCGGGGCCTCCTTGGCGTTGCCCCGTTTGGCGCCGGTGCCTGTGCACAAAGCAGGGCAGGGTGGACTGAAGCGGACCGTGCCGTGGGGGACCCCTTTAGATGCATCACTGCGGTTGAGGGCGGGCGCCTCAGGCTTCTGCCCTCCTCTCCGGATGGTGGCTTGTTGGTGCTCCCTCGGGGCCTGCCTGCTTACGCGTTTGCGGCGAGGATGCGTTTGGAAAGGCGTGCTGGGCGGAGCCCTGGCCGGCTGCTTTTCTCTTCTGGGAGAAAGTACCACCACGAAGACCTGTGTCAGAGGGGGACCGCGGTGAGCAGGAAGGGCGCCTACTCTGCCCTCTCACCTAGGCCGCTTCCCTCTTATCTGCTCCTTGTAGGTAAGCAGCCCCTGAGGGAAATAGCCGTGGTGCCGGGAGGGCGCGGAGGAGACGTTTGGCGGGACGAGTGGCGCGGAGAAGAAATGGCTAAACCCCTTCCCGCCTCCCTCCTGCTCCGGTTCAGGGCCCCCGTGAGGGTCTTTCTCTGACCGGAGGAAGCCGGGACAAAGCACAGAACTGGTAGCTCAGAGCTGAGAAAAGGGGGGGGGGGTCGATAAAAACGACGTACAGACCCCCCTCCCCAATAAGCACAACCCCAGGGAAACAGCTGGACTAGACTGTTGGGCTGCAGGCGGCTCGGGGCGGAGGGTCCCTGCAGGAGGGTGCGCCTCCCCGGCTTGCCTGGAGCTTGGATCCCCGAACAGGGAGGTTCCGGAGGGGTTGCATCTGAGTGAGAACTGGATCTTCTGGGCTGCCCCATTCTCTGGGGAAAAGGGGAACATTTCTCAGTTTTAGAAAGCAATCTGGTACGGCCAAAAAGACAACAGGTTTGTTCACTCCCAGGTGAGGGTGGAGGGCGCCGTCTCTCCGCCGTCCCTGGCTGGGCTTGGTGAGATCCTGTTCCAGTTTTGCACGTGTGACCGAGAGGCCACCTAGGGATTTCCAAAAGGCTCCAAGGGGAGCCCTGCTGCTCCCAGTGAGCAGACAGACAGTCTGGTGCCCCCCCCCTCCTCGGGTGAGTTGTGTCCTGTTGTGTTAACTCTTGATCCAATCGCTTCCACAATTTCCATGCAACGATGATTGTCTTTAACCTCCCCAAGGTAACCAGTTCGGAGACTGTGCCATCCCTTCCGCCACCCCTTTGGCTCTCCGGTGCTCTCTGACGGGGGGGGGGGCTGGAGGCTGCCGAGCGCGTGCAAAGGAGCCAAGGCGGCCTCTCCCGCGTCCGGTTCTCCCGCTCGGCCTTCGTTCTGCCTGAAGGGTCTGGCAGGCCGAAGGCGCCGGGACGATCAGCCTGGCGAAGGAGGCTTGCCGCGGCGCTGACCAGAAAGTAGAACCCACACTCGTACTCCAGCATTTCAGCCTCTTGAATGCATTATGCAAATGAAGCAAATGTTCATATATTTGCTTAGTTTGCGTAATTTACTCTGTTTCTGCTAGCAGAGGGGGACGGAAGGGGCAGGAGGGAGGGATGTGGCCCACCGAATCTGCCCCCGTGGGGCGCACAGCTGCCTCCCAAGGTCCCGCCGGGTGCTGCTCCGCCTCGGCGATTTTATCCCTGTCTGGAACCGGAGGGGCTGAAAGAGAAACTGGTGCCCCCCCCGCCTTGCATTGGAGGCCAGTTGGGAAAAGGGAGGGGGATTCCGCAGGAGAGACCGGCGTGGGCGAACACGGATTCTCCACGTCTGCACTGCCACAACGAAAGGGGGGGACTCTTACTTTGTGTGTGTGTGCATATTGTGTGTTGGGTTTTGTTGTTGGCGCTGTTTTAAAGTCACACGGAGGTCCTGCCCGGCCTTGCTTTCCTTCTGCCGGCCAGGCTGCTGGAAGAGTGGCGCGAAGGAATTCTTTTGTTCCCGCAGCGTGGAAGCAGGGGCGGAATCCGGATTCTCACGTGCGCGGGCGATTGTGAATGCAATCTGGGCTGGCCGTTATTTGGAGCTGATTCCGCCACGGAGGACCCCTGAGCCTTCTAACTGCAGGAAGGGGGAGGCAGGCAGGCAAGCGGGAGATGGGATCTGCAGTCAGGAACGCGGGTGCGTGTGTGTGTCAGTCCTACCCTCACAACCAGTTTTAATCTAGTCTTAATTTTTTGATTGTTTAACCTCATTTTAACTTTTGTGGGTTTTTAACAACATGTTTTTTAGCTTGTTGCTTTGACTCCTGAGCTGCTCTGTGCCCTTTTCCAGTTCTCTGGACTCTTAGCGGATGGATCCTGGCAGGCTGGCAGGCAGGCAGAGAGACAGATAAGCAGAGGGATTTGGGGTGGGGGAGTCCCTGGCTGTCTAGGGCTGGAAGGCATCCCCTCTCTTGGGCAAAAGGAGGATTCTGAGGGGCAAAAGTTTCCTTCCCCCCAGCCCTCACCCAGGGTCACAGTCCTGTGAATTTCCTTCAAAGTAACGGGGGTGCTGGAGTGGGGGTTTTACTCCCTGGCCCCAGAGGCAGCGTTGGCCTTCGCCCCCACCCCGCCTTTGCCGAATTCAGGCCCCCTCTGCCTTCAGCCCCTCTCCCCCTGACCTCGGGGCACCAGGCAGGCTGGCCGTGGGTGGGGGGTGTGAGAGGGGGAGGGGGAGGGAAGGAGGATCGGTGGCCTTCTGGGCTCCTCTCCCCTGCGGGGTATTTTTCCACATGCCCTCCCCCCCCCAGAAGAAGCCTTCCTCGGGTGGGAGAGAGAAGGAGGTAATCTCTCCAGGGCGGGGTGGATTCTCTCATCCACCAGCACAAAATGTCCTTAGCTTTTTTTCCAAAAGTTGCCTGATTAATTGTGGATCCCTAGGTTTTAGTCGATTTTTCAATGGCTTAATCTACCAATTAATTCGTATCTGTTTTCCTATTCACTGGCTCTGGTCGTTTCCTATTCACTCTTTTTCACCTTTCTCCTCAGTCGGGCTCTCAGACCCTTTTCCGTGTTCCTTTCTTTGACCCGGGCGCTGCTCTGCGATTTCTCCACCGGCCGGCCGGCCCGCTCCCCTCCCTCCCTCCTTTTCTCTCCACACCTGGCCTGACTCTGGCCTTTGGGAAATTGCTGCTGATCCCCCCCCCCCATTTCTGAACTGCCCTTCCTAGAAGTGGGGTGCGGTGTGGGGCGGAATCACGCTGACGACCCAGTGGGGGGCGGTGCGGTGGAAGCGCCTGGCTGCTCCCTCTGGTCTGTTCATAAAAGCGCTTTGAGGCTACCAGGCTGGGCTTGGTGTGTCCGCGCCGCCTGCCCCTCGCGTGTGTCTCTGCCTCCGTCGAGATGGCGCTCGGTCCCGCCCCTCTGCCCCCGTTGCTCTGGCTCACGTCCGCGTGGGGCCCGGAGCTGCCATCGCAGGACCTCCGCCACCGGTTGACGCGTTCGCAAAGCTGGCGGCCGTGCCACGCACGGGGGGCCCGCTCTGTGGAATGGGTGGTGCAGCTGGGCGAAGCAGCCGGTGGTGAACCTCCAGCACTGTGGTGAATCGCTGTGCCACGCATGTCGAAGACTATGTGCCCCCCCCGTGGGAGTGTGGATGGGGCCTTTTCCCTATCCCCCCGACATAGTCCCCGTTTGCTTTGTTTCTTTGAGCAGGTGTCTGGTAATGAAGGGACGCCCTCCTTGTGCGCGTGTGCAAACATGTGCTTCTCTTCTGCCCATGCAAATGCACCTTCCCCCAGTCCAGCCCCAGGGCAGGGCTGCCCCTAGGGGGAGCGTCTGTTTCCAGTGCCCCACCAGTGGGAGGGAGGGCAGGGGCAGCCACGGGGGAGAGGAGTCATGCAGTCTCAGTCCCTTGGCCCAAGTGGTTCTTGGGGCCCCAGTGCTAGTCACCCCCCCCCCAAAGCCTGGGTCGTGCTCTCACTTTGAACTACTGACTGCCCTTTGGACCATTCCTTTTTGCAGCAACCCAGGTGGCTGGCTGAACATTTTGGGTGAGATAAGTCATTACGATTTAACACTAGCGTATTTACCCCGCGTTGCCCAGGATTTTATTTTCTCATAGGTAATACCTTAGGAATTACCTTACCTTACCTTAGGAATTAGATGCGATTGAGATACACAGATTTCAGATCCTGTGTGTCCAGCAGGTGTAACTTTTCCCCATATTCCCCAACCCAATCCATATTCTGAGCTGCTAGGCCTCATCTCCATAGCAACCGGCCTATTCAGAGCTCTCTGGCTGCGAATTCTAAAGGCCCCTCCTTGATCTGCCAACCCCAGGATTCCATAGAATCTTCACAGCCACCCAATGGTATGAAGTCTTCACCTCACACAGCCAATCATACGAGGTCTTCGCTTGCCTGACACAGACAAACTGACAAGCTCGCTCACAAACTTCGACTCTTATATATATAGTGATTATGATTGGTGGGGGCTTTCTCAGGCAGCAGAGAAGGTAGAGGGGTGGGCAAACACAGCGGGTCGAGGGGCTAGTTTGGACTCCATTCTTTCCTAAAATGTGACCTCTCCCCAGAGGAGAGCTACAGATCCCACGGGCTTCAAGAACCAGAGTATTCTCTCCTTCGCCTTATTTTGTATTCTTTGCTGCAAACATGGCTGGGGAGACTGAGGGTTGTGTTCTGCCCCTGCCTCTGCGGTTGGCCCTCTGAGGGAGTTCCTATTTGGGAGGGATCCTTTCTTCTTTGCTGGTCTTGCCTCAGTTTCTCTGGCTGCCTCTCTCACCCCTGCCTGGTGTAGGTGTGTGATGTGTGTGCGCGTGGGGGTCTTGCTAGCCCAGCGGACCCTTGGACTGGGGTTCTCCTGCCCCCCACCCCAAGAGCCCAAGACCCCCCCTCCGCTGCCTCGTTGCTCCTTGATCCAGAAGCCCAGAAGGCCGTTCCTTTTCAGACTCGCCATTGCAAACAGTCCTTAGGGTCGCTGCCTTTTTCGCACAGCCTAGAATCTTGAGGAGACCCCCTGCCCTGTTACCGCCCATCTCTCCGTCCTCTGTTTGTCCCCCTCAATGGCCAGTGGCAGCCCTACAGGCCTCAGGAGACCATCCTGCGTTGGCAACAAGTCTGTGGCTGGGGCGGCCGTCCCCCCATTTACGCATCCGTATGTATGTCTTGTTCCTCTTTAAGTGGTGCACAGCGCGCAGACGTTTAACTGGTGTAGCTGCTCCTTTCCGCCTCGGTTTTATTAGTGGAGGAGGGCGAGAGAGAGAGAGAGAGAGAGACCCCAGCTTCCCCTGCAGAACTTCTGCCACGCGGCACAGGGCACCGAGCAGAACGGCGGCGGGGGGCAGACAAGATGGCTTCCCCCCTGGGGAGCGCGTCCTCCTCAAGACCCTTCAGCTCCCAAGGATGGGGGGGCACAGCTGGCCCATTCTTCAGCTGGGCACGGTGCCCAAGGGGGCCGGGTGGGGGGCGGGCTCTTCGGGGACAACCCCATCTCTCCACGCTGCCGGCCGCTCCCTCCCTGGAAAGCCAGCCCCGGCGTTCGCACGGTGCCAGGGCTATGCAAATAGTGGTGGCTGCTGGTCACCATGGCAACCCATGATTAGCTGCAGATGAACAAGCTCCGAGGAAGGGGCAGACCCCACGTGCGGGACAGGAGGCCGGTGCTCTTTTGCCACCCCTCCCTTGCCAGCACAGGAGTGGGGGGCACAGCCCGGCGTTTAACTACGTTCTGTGCCCCCCCCCCCCCATGGAAGGTGGTAGCTGTCGCAGGACCAGCGTGCTGGGATAAAGATAGGCACGGATACGCTGGGGGCCCTGCACCCCCCTCACCGTGAGGTTCCCACCGGGTGGGAGGGGGTGAGGGAGACCCCTGGCAAAGCGCGTGCTCCCCCCCCGCTCTCCTCTGTGGCCTCGGCCGCATCGGCAGCAATTTTCCTCCTCTGACTCCCTCCCGGGGCACTCTGGGAGCTGTAGTTCTGCCCGGGACGGCCCCTCCCTCTCAAAGGGCACTGAGACCAAGGGGGGGACGGGGGGGCAGGCTTCGTGTCCAAGAGTATATTTACCACCCGAGAGAGTCGCCCTCTCTTTGCGGGGGCCCGGTTGTTAACCCCCCCCCGCGCTCCTTAGCCGAGAGACCTTCCGTCGGCGTTCCTCGGCGCGCCGGCGGAGAAGGAGACTCGCTCGGTCCGCGAGGCTGTTTCTGCCGCCGGCGCCGACCTGAGTCTCTCGCTTCGCCTCTAAGGGGCTGCGAGATCCCTTTGGCTTCGGAGCCAGAGCTACGCGGCCGCCCGAGACATTCAGGAGGCCAGCGCCTCCCCGCCGCCGCCTCCTCGCATGGGCAGCGGCTGGCACGGCCAGCACACGCACGGAGACGGAGTGCCGCGTCCCGGTCACGGCCACCAAGCTCCCTTGCTTGCAGCTCTCTTTTGGGCCGCTGGCGTTGTAGCGCGGGGGGTGGCGTGAGTCCCGGGCGTGTGGCCTGGGGGCTTGGGCCGGCTGTGAGGGGAGGCGGGGAGAGCCGAGGTAAGAGAAGGGATGCCCCCCTCTCGCGAGCCAGGCCTGGCTTTGCTCGGCCCTGCGCGATCCGTTAGATATGTGTGCAAAAAGCAAAAGGACTTCCTGCCTGGCAGTGAAACGGAGATTTTTATTCGGTTTTTTAAAGGCTGGCTATCGGCCCGGCGAGGAGGACAAAATCAGAACAGCTCAGTGAAGACGTTGCCCAGGTGGCCAAGCCAGATAAGCGGGGCTGAGGGGCGGGCAGGGCATCCAGAGTGTGATGGGGCTCCGGAGAAGACGGGCGGGGAGCAGCAGGGGGGCAGGCGAGGGGGGGCGCGTTTAGGGAATGGGGTTCCCGTTCCTGCCTCCCTTCTTTCCTACCCTGTGCCAGCGGGTTGCAGTTGCCCAGAGTGGGAAAGACCCTGCAGGCTGGACAGAGGCTTGAGAGGAGAGCGAGCTGGCCTGTCTTGGGGGGGCATTTTGGTGGGTATCTCCGTAAGCGCCCCCGCAGCCTTTTGTCTCTGCACCTGCGAGGCTGTGCTGTGGATTTGTTCACATCCCCGCTCATCCGTGCGTCACTCTGAGACTGCTATGAAAAAGACACACGCACATGCACGCAAAAGCCTGTCCTCAGCCAAAGCGGAAATCCTCTCCTGAGCATCCAGACTGGAGCAGCCAGTTCGCTCACAGAGAGAACCAGGGGAACCGGTGTGGAAAAGGTGGTTTGCCAAATACCATTTAAGGTGCGTAAACCTGGCGGTTTGTTTTGAATTTAATGGACCTGAGGTTGCAGAATTTGCCTTCTGAAAATGCAGAATTTGGTTTCCCCGTTTTTTTCTGCATGCACTCTCCTGGCCAATAACTCAATGAGCTGCGAGCCAGCCAGCCTGGCAACAGTAGGAAATTGCTTCCAGGCCCACTTGTTTACAGCTCTGGAGCAGCCTCTCCCTGGCGATGCAGCTGGAGCAGGAGAATTCCCTGGTTGATTATTGCCTTCTGGAGTGGGGTATCTGACCTTTCTGCCCTCCATTTGTAGTACCCCTTCTCCTTGAGGTCCATTGCTGCTAGCTGTGGTGAGGCTCCGAGTGTTGTTTTCCAGCAGGTCACAGACTGAGACGAGCGAGCGGCGCAAAGGCGACTGTCAGGAGGGTGGGATGGGACCCGCCCCTCTCTTGCCAGATTGACCACACCGTGAAGCCAGGTGCCTGAGGCAAAGTGCCAGGCGAGAGGGCCCAGTCTGAGCAAGCGGGGCTGACCTCTGGGAAGGGCACCGAGCAGGAGGTGCTGAGAGACTGAGCTCAGAAAAGTTACCTTTCAGGAACTGCAGGCATCCTGCTGGGGAGAGAGGATGCAGTCAGGAAGTAACTTTCTCAAGCTCTGGCCTCAGCTGTGTTGGGTCAAGGAGATGGGACTGGCTCTCTTCTCTTTGCTTGAGGCCCGTGATAAGGCAGAGCGAGGCAGCTGCCTCGAGGCCTGTGCTGGGCTCTCTGGCCCTGTGCTGGGGAGGAGCCGCCCCCCGTGCCACTGGGGCAAAGTCAGACTCAGCTGCCAGTCTGGGGTTGGGGCGTGTGCGTGCATGGGGGGGGGTCCAGGCCTTTACCTCTGGGAGTCATTTGCTGTGGCCAGCCCCGTCTTCCTTGGGAAGGGCCCCAATCCACTGGAACACCTTGCACTGCCAAATTGTGAAAAGCTTACGACTACCTGTCGTAATTCCCTCTCATAACACAGTCCTTTTTCTCTCAGTTGTGTATCATGTTGTATTTCTTTCTGTCTTAACTCTCTTAACTTCCCCTCACGTTCAGGCCTAGTCAGTTCAATTCTTTTATTTTCCATATTCCCACACCATTTGAGGGTTCAGCTGCGGGTGTCTCTGCATTTCCTCCACTTCCTCCTCACTCACTTCTTCCCCTTCTGGGACAGAGTTTTACAACATTAGTTTTATTTTGGGGGGAGGTATAAGATCTGTATCTCCTTATGCTTATCAACAACTTTTACCCCAGGAGGTACTTTTGTTGGGAACAAATAACTTTTTTTTTTTTTGGTACTTAGTTCATGCTTGTTTCCTTCTTACTTTGGTGTTGCTTACTTTACCTGAAACTTTTACCTCAGAAATGGCTTCCCTGGGCTCGGGGCTTCCGTCAGCTGGAGGCCTCTCACTGGGTCCCTGTGGAAACCCCCCGCTTCACTTCAGCCTTTTGCCTCAGGGACGCCACTTTCCTCACACAGCCTTCGCAGTGCCTCCTCCTCTGGTCCTTCACTTGGGTTTTTCCCACTCTGCTTCCCCTCGATACACCACTTTTGGCAAAACCCTGCCAACTCCCCACTCAAGACCTCCTCTGGACCAAAGAGGTCTCCTCACAACACCCCACTGCTTGGCAGCAAATATGAGACAGATCCCTTGCCAGGTTTAGCCTGTGTTTCCACAAAGGGGGGAAACCCCGTGTTCTGTTAATGTGTTGGATAAAGTATCAGATGTAAAGCTCAATTTACGTAAAGCTTTGTATTGTGTTGGCGTGTTTGCAGCAGGGAGAAAACTCGTATCCCTCCTCATCTTGCTTAGTCTGTGAGTCTCCTTTCAGCCTTCGTGGGTCTCTCTCCAGGAGGGATGCCAGGGAGGGATGCCAGGCCTGCCCTGGGGCTTTCGCCCAAAGGGAGAGACCCTCGGCTTTTCAACCATCATTTTGTGCACTGCCTTTAGCAACTTCCAGATGGAAAAGTGAACAGTAAGAGGTAGAAGTGAGCAGTATAGAAATCTGTACCCAGACAGGATGCTGAACCCAGGAAAGCCGGGCTGGAGGGAGTCTGATCCTCTCGGCACGCCCCCTCACTCTCCTGCTTCCTTCGTGCACCCCCAATGCCCCTCTTTCTAAAAAGCAGGTTCCTCTCTGGGCCTCTTCACCTGCCACTCTTGTTGCTTTTATGGCTCTCGCTTTCCCGAGTTCACCACGCAGTGGAACTGCGGTCCTGCCCACTGCCACCGTGGTCTCTGCCAGTGGCCCAGGGGCCGTGGCCTGCGAGGAGGGCTCGGCAAAGTGCAGCAGCCTTTCACTGAGTATTCCTGGACTCCAACTCCCAGCATTTCTCCCCCACTGGTGGTGCTGGCTTGGGGGCTGATGGGAGTTGCAGTCCAACACCACTTCCCCTATCCCCTTTTTAGAACCAAGGGGGCAGGGCGGGATGAGAAGGAGGGTCTTCTCCGCTGTCTGGGTGTGGGTTACTGGAATCCAGAGGGTTCTCTCTTCACGGCCCCATCCGTCCATCCATCTGTCCATCCATCGGGGTGCTGAAACCCAGCTCAGGTAAATCCCACTTGCCCCAGAGCCCCTACTCCTGGCAGAGCCAGTGGTGACCCCTTTGTTTCTCTGACCCCTTTGCCAGCCAGAGCGCAGGAGGTCCAAGCAGAGAACGTGACAGTGGCCGAGGGGGGACAAGCCGAAATCAACTGCAAGCTTCACCAGTACGACGGCTCCATTGTTGTGATCCAGAACCCCGCCCGCCAGACTCTCTTCTTCAACGGCACGCGGGGTAATCACCCTTGGGGATGGGGAGCACTGGGGGGCCAGGCTAGAGTGGGACCCTAAGGAGAAGCCATCTCCCCCGTCTTCGGCCCCCAACAGTCTGCCTGCTGCCCATCCAGACCTCAGTGTACTCAATGGAGGGATCCAGCCCCATGCAGGAGGGGCTGGCACAGCTAATGAGTGGGCTAATGAACCAAGGTCCAGGGCTCAAAGGGAAACACACACATGGACACGACTGTCCCCGAGTCACTGCAATACAGTGGTCAGCATTTCAGGCTTGGGAGGTCCTGGTTCAGGCCATGAAACCATTGGGCCAGTCAAGTCTCTCTCTTGGCCTGACCTACCTTGCGGAGAAGGGGAGGATATAAGGGTAACTCCAGCCATCATTAGCATCATCATCTGAGTCGGGCAAAATTATTCAGTTACCTCTTGAACATGAAAAAAAGTCCACAGGCTGACCCAAGATACCTGAGTGCCCAAGCAGAGGAGGCCAGATGGCACCCTCTCTGAGCCAGACGTGTATCCTCGCAGGTGCTCAGGGGCCCCTTGGGAGTGACCTCGAATCCTCCTGTGTGCCTGCCTGCCCAAGGGAGCTGCCTCTCTGGCCTTGGCTGGAAAAGGCCGCTGGCCAGCAAAGTGAGTGGCCGCACTCTGGCACTCTCCCTCCTGTGGCCAGGTGGCAGGGGAACATGATGCACTGCCTGTCCTTCCGTCCCATGAGGACTCTGTCTGTCTCCCCTTCCAGCCCTGAAGGATGAACGGTTCCAGCTGGCAGAGTTCACCCCGAAGCAGGTCCGGATCGTCCTTTCCAACGCCCGCCTGGAAGATGAGGGGGGCTACTTCTGCCAGCTCTACACAGAGGACACTCACCACCAGATTGCACTCCTGACAGTGCTAGGTATGTGCCCCCTCCCTCCACCACGACAACCCCTGCACCACCACCCCACACACACACAGCTGAGGGGAACTGGGAAAGCAGGGAGGGAGGCTCAGCATCAGTTCCTGGCCAGTTGATGAAGGGAGAGCACCAAGGCTGCGTTGGATATTGGGGTGGGGGGGTCAAGGGCCTTTAGCTTGAAGCATTTGGGGGTGGGCTGGGTCAGAGGCTGAGGGCCCAGAGGTGTAGGGTTGCCAAATGGACTGAGGAAGGGGTTCTGGTTCCCTTAGTGGTGGTGCAGAAGAGGGCATTTAGTCACGGGAGGAAGGCTGTGTGCTGCGGATGTTCCCTCTGCTGTACAACTGTTAAAGGCAGAGGAACCCCTCCCTTCCGTTCAGCTGGCAACCCAACAAGGATGCCCAAGGCCTGCCCAGTCCACCCATCTGGAGCTTTGTGTTGATCGACTGAGAGCATCTGGCCCTGGCCATTTGGCCTCCTTTGCAGCGCACTGGAGGCAAGGAAGGGAAGGGCCCTGCGGGAGAGAAAGCCCCACCCCCCCCGAGCCAGCCCAGGGTCCATCCAGCCCTCGAGCGGCCGAGCGGAGTCTCTTCCTGAGGTTTGCTTGCAGATGCTGCCAGGAACTGGGCCTGCGACCATCTGCATGCAAAGCGTGTGTCCTTGTTGCAGGGAGAAGGCCGTTCCTCTCCCAGCCACACTTGCTAGCAGCCACCTCCCTACCCCATCCTCACATGCTTGCAAGAGACTTGGGTGCTGGGGAGAGGCCCCTCCTGTGATCCAGAAACAGATCAGCCCTCTAGAAACTTTAAACACTCCCGATCCTTTGCCAAGGGAAGCTGAATTAGGCATTCTGAAGAGGCAGGTCAGCCATGGAGAGGTCTGCCTCTTTCCCAAAGTCTCTGCCTTCTACACGGTGAGGGTGGGGGAGCCCAAGAAGGCCCTGAGCCCAGCCACAAAGCGCCATACCGCAACAAGAGAGGGCTGAGCCCCTCACTGTCACCTCTGTCTGAGGTTGCACTGATTTTCATCCCACTTGAGGGCTAGAAGCTTGGATGTTTCAAATTAGATGTGAATTCCAAGGATGCCTTCTGCCGTGCAGAGACAGGGAAAGCGGTCTGGCCAGCCTCGGATGCCCTCTGTGCTTGCCAGGTCCCTCCCTGGGTGGCCACTGATGTGAATATGCGCACTTGCCCAGATAGATCCCCACTGAGATGTGGGGCTGACAAGGGGACAAGACTTGCCCATAACCCCTCTGATCTCTTTCTCTCTCTCTCACCCCAGTGCCCCCCGACAACCCCTTGGTGGAGGTGAAGGAACAGGCGGTGGAAGGAGGAGAGGTGGAGCTTACCTGCAGTGTCCCCAGATCACGCCCGGCTGCCACGCTGCGCTGGTACCGGGACCGGAGAGAGTTGAAAGGTGCCACCTGGGCTGGGAGGGGGCAAGGGGGCGACCATGAGGGCAGCAGCTCTTCATGCCTGGGCCCCATCTTGGATTCATAGTGTGGGATAAGTCAGCTCAGGACCAATGGAAGCCATTTACCTTCAGAGAAGGGGGGGAAGTGTACCCATAGGCCCCTGGTGCTGTTTTGGGGGGGCTGATGGCTATCTTGGGCTTCCTCTTTTCTGGCCATGAAAAAGGAGTGAACCCTCAGGAGTGGAGGCTCACCCTTTAAATAGGATCCAGGCCCTCCACCGCCACCCAGCCTCCAGTGGCCCTGAGAGGGTCTTAGGAGGAGGAGGAGGAGACCCGCCCCCCGCTGCCAGCTCCCAGGCAGGAGAGGAAGAGCTGCTGCCTCTCCGGCTCTCTCTTGAACAGGACCGTCTTCTGCACTGGCTGAACCTGCTGTGCTTTTCACCACCACTCCACCATATGGAAGATGCTTGAAATTAGGGCAGTTTGTGCGTCTTTTGCACGTAATTCCTGCTGCTTGATGCTGCTGGAGGGGGGCATTTAGACCTAATGCAGCTTTCTTCCCCCACAACACTCCTTGACTGTGGGGAAAAAATCCTTCACATCTGGTGCCAGAGGTGCCACATGATGCACCCTTCTTTTCCCAAGGGACAGCAGTTAATAAGAGGGCTGCGCAGGATTTGACCATGAAGATGAGAGAGGAGCGTCCCAGAAAGGAAGCAACTCCCCTTAGCTTTCTTTCAGAGGGTCTTTCTTGGAAGCAATTTTTATGGGGTGTGGGGGTCAGCTGGCAGAGCCAACGGGACGCCTGATCTCCCCCCATGTGCCTCCGCCAGGGATGAGCAGCAAGCAGGAGAATGGGAAGGTCTTCAGCGTCACCAACGTGGTGCGCTTCCGGGTGGAGCGCAAGGACCACAGCAGCATCGTGACCTGCGAGGCCACCCACCCGGCCCTGCGCGCGCAGCGGAAGCAGACCCAGTATGTGCTCGACGTCCAGTGTAAGTGACCACGATGCTCACGTGGGGGTTGGGGGCGGCAGAAGGGCTGGGGGTGAGCTGGGGCCTGGGGACCTGCAGGAAGTCTCCCCCCCACCCTGCTGGGGGGTGTTTCTCTTCTCCTGTGGAAGGGATCAGAAGTCACAGGTGGCAGTGGCCTGCGTGCGCCCACCTTGCTTGTGACCGGGACAAAACAGTGCTGCCTCTCTGCCGTAACTGATGCGTGGAACTCTGTTGCTGGATTGGTGCCAGGAGAAGCTCTCTCTGGTTTCTTTTGTAATGTTACCTTTTGGAGGACTCAGAAACGGGAAGATTTGTGGCCCCAAAAGGAAACTTTTCCAGTTCTAAATGGAACTCAGTATTTGGAAAACAGATCATGCCATGATCTTATTCCATGGGCTTTCAAGGAGTCACCTTCCTTGAACGTTTCTGTACAACTTGATGAATGTAGTTATGCAGCACCTGTTGACTTTTCTTTTTTACCTGTAATTTTTAATCCCATGGTGTTGAGGGCCCTCTCTCCCCCATGCCCCCACGGAGACACGGAAGGCGGGCAGGGGAGTGGCCCAGGGGTTCCTTCCCACCCTTACCTCCCTCTTTTACTTAAAGCCCAAATAAAGTTAGTGCAGCCGTTTGAGTGTTGGGAAGGTGCTGTGGTTAGGGATGCTGCTCATCTTGCTCCACGGCCTCCTGTTCACTCTCTCCTCTGCTCCCCCCTCCGCCGTCTCTCCCAGATTCGCCCACCGCACGGATCCACCCTCCGCAAGGGGTGATGCGGGAAGGAGACACCTTAGTCCTGACGTGCGCCGTCAATGGCAATCCACTGTGAGTGCTTTCTGCAGGGTGGGGCGGTGGGGCTGGCAGACACCTCCACCCACAGAGGGAGCTCCTTTCTGCGAAAGAGGGCCAAATGCTGACAGAGCACGGTCCGTGTCCTGCCCTTTGGGACCAGAAGAAGATGAAAAGCCCACACGTGGCGCCAAGAAGGGCTGGGGCTGGTGCCCAAACGGTCACGCGTGGCACTGCCCAACAGATGCTTTGGCAGAATTGGAGCCAGAATCAGCTGGCCAGGCAGGTCATCCCCCCCCCCGCAGCCTGACTGATGGTCCAGTGGTATCAGGTCCAGTTCCATCGGCAGCCGCGCCTGGCAGCCCTGGCAGGAAACAGCCTTCAAGAGAATGAAGCCATTGCCCCCCTGCGCTGCCGTGGGGTCGGGGTGAGGCAGGGGGAGCAGGCCAGTCACTGGGAATGAGTGGGGCAGTGGGAAGACAGAGGAGCCAGCAGCTTCATTCCTCCTCCCCCCGATCCTCTGGCTTCTCCCCCAGCCCCACGGACATCAAATGGAGCCGTGCCAACGACTCGCTGCCGGATCGGGCCCTGGTGGAGGGCGAGGTGCTGACCATCCCTAGCCTCAGCCTGCTGGACAACGGGACCTACTCCTGCCAGGTGGCCAACAAGCACGGCCGCTCCTCTGACCAGTACGTCCTGGTAGTTTATGGTAAGCGTGCACGGCATCCCTCCGGCCCCCAGACATGCCCCTGCGGCCCCTGCTGTCCTTAGGCCTCAGAGCCCGGTGTCAGCCAATGACTGATGGCACATCTTGCGGGCAAGGGCATGGTGGCTCCTCCCTTTTCCAGCCCCCACCCCAAACAAACCAGAAATCCAGTGCGTCAGGGAGGAGGCTGGGCTGAAACCTTCCCTCCGGCCTCTCATTCTGGGGAGGGAGTCAGCTGTGGGGCAACAGTTCCCCTCCCCCTCCCCTTGCGGTCCACACTCAGCCTCCTGTGGGCCCCTGTGTGGGCGTTCCTGCCCCCTCCCCAGTCTCCCAGGGCCAGTGGGGGAGGGTAGGCCCACCCAGGGTGACCCCCAGTCCTGGTCCCTTCCCCCCACCACTCCATAACTGAGGGCTGGCGCTGGGGTCTTGGGGTCTTTCTCCTACTGGCCCACCACCGCCAGGGGCCTAAACGTCCTCTTCTGCCTCCCGCAGACCCCGGGGCCATTGTGGCCGCCCAGACCTCCGTGCCCTACGCCATCGTGGGGGGCATCCTGGCCCTGCTTGTCTTCCTGGTCATCTGCGTCCTGATCGTCATGGTCTGGTGCTCCATCCGGCAGAAAGGTCGGCTGAGGCGGGGGGCAGACGGGCAGGCCAGGAGCTGGTGGGCGGGGCCTCGCATGGCTGGGGGGCTGCCTCCCCCAAACCAAGCGCCCCTCCTGGCGCCGCTGCTCCTGCTCCTGCTGTGGCTTCTTCGCCTGAGCGTGGGAGGGGCGCTGTCCGAAGAGCGCGCACCTGGGGGAGGCTGGGCGGGGGGCAAGGCGGGCTGAAAGCCGTGCCCCCCTCAAAAGAGCCACCACGGTCCGGCGGGGGCGGGGGAGGGGCCAGTTTTGCAGCAGGCGCCCTCCCCGCCTGGCTGCAGCCCCCCGCCCTCCTTCGCCCCGGCCCCGAATCCCCGCTGGTGTCCGGGGGGCGGAGGCGGCCCCGCAAGAGGCTCCTTCCGGCTGCAAGGGGCCCCAGAGGGAGTAGGGGGACGGCGGACGGGAGCGGGGAAGCGGCCCTCCGCCCGGAGGTGGGCAAGGCTCCTCCTGCCAGGGTTGGGCCCCCGGGGGTCCTGCCTCGGCGCCGGTGCAGGGGAGGGCGCCCTGCGTCCGGGAGCTGCCCTCGAGATCGGCTCGGCGGGGAGCGATGGGTGCTGCAGTCCGGCCTCTGTGGCGGGTGCCAGGCTCCATCCGAAAGGCTGCAACCCGGGGGAGGGCGGACGAGGTCCCCGCGTGCCCGGCCGGCCCTCACCCCTTCCTCCTCCTCTTCCTCGCCCCCCAGGCTCCTACCTGACGCACGAGGCCAGCGGGCTGGACGAGCACGGGGAGGCGCGCGAGGCCTTCCTCAACGGGGGCGGCGGCGACGGCCACAAGCGCAAGGAGGAGTTCTTCATCTGAGCCGGGGGGCGGGGGCGGGGGCGGGGGGAGGGGGCAACGGCGGAATGTCGGGGGAGGGGAGAGAAGTTCACGGAAAAGCCACCGCTCTTAAGGGGGGGCTGGATTAAAGGACAAAGGGAGCAAAACGCTCGAAGGGTGAAATCCGGCGGGGGGGCAGAAAGGGGGTGCGGACAACACTTTTGCGGCTTTTTTCGGACCGAGGACTTTAGCCCCGCCCCCAGCCAAGAGGCTCCACCTCCTGCCTCCCTCCCCCCTGGGCCCCCCTGCCCGGAGTTGTGCCCCTTGGGGGGATCTTGCGTGTGCGTAGTTGTGTGTGCGCGTGCACACCTGGCTCCGCTCCCCCAGGGCGTGTGGTAACAGAGTGGGGGGGGGCGGCTAGTACTTTTTTTGCCTTTGGGGGGCCAGACCTGGAGATATGGGGGCACCCCACCTCTTTGTGAGTAGCTGAGGAACGGCCTGGCCGGAGGCGATGGGGGGCAGAATGTGCGGGGGGGCACTGGGGCTGCCGAGAGGGGGAGTTGGGCTGGGGGAGGCCCCTGGGAGCCACCATGGCCGGTGAGCCCTGGTTTCTCCCTCCCCGCTCCCAGATATAAGCACCGAGCCTGAGAGTTACCTGGGTAGGGGAGCGTGGGGCTTCTCCCCGTTTGCTGGTGGGAGGAAGCGGGGGTGCCCCGATCGCTCCCTCAGCAGCCCGGGGGGCGCCTTGAGTGCTCTTTGGGGAACCTGCCCCCCTGCAAGTGTGTGTGCGTGTGTGCCTGCTGGGGGGCCTTAAGAAGCAGGTCAGAGCCTTGTTTTGATTTGTTTTCCTTCAAAGCCATGATAGTTTTTTTGGGGGGGGGAGGGAGGGGAGTCTCTGTCTGTTTCTCTCGTCCTTGTTATGTGGAGTCCTCGGGAGCGGGCAGGGGATGGGACGGCGGCATCCACACGAGCACTGAATCCTCATCCTGGCCTTCCCGGGTCCTTTGGCACCCCCGCTCCCACCCTCTTTGGCGCCGAAGCGTCGCCGCCCGGCCCAAAGTCCCTCCCCCTGGAGGGGGGAGACTGGCAAACGGTTGGCCACTGCTCGCCTTACCCGCGGGTGGCCAGGGGTCTCCCTCCCTCCACCGGGCTTTCTCCCTCGGATCGGGGGGGCAGCACCCCCTTCCCAAGGGCAGCAGGGGGAAGGGCTCAGGCCGAGACCCCCCAGGCCCTCTCCCAGCGCTGGTGCCGGGAAGGGTCCCCGGCACAAGCCCCTGCTCAGCCGCCGTGGGGGCGGTCACGTGCGGAAGGGCCCCCCCCAGCCCGCAACGGCGAGCAGGCTGAAGAGGTGGGCAGCCGGGACCCCTCCGCACCTCGCCCGCCCTCTGGCGCCCCCTTTCCTCCCCGCCCCCGCGCCACTTGCCCACGTGGTGCCAGCCGCTGCCCCCTGCCCCCGCCTCTGCCTTTCGTCCGGGGAAAAGACCAACCAAGAAGGAACCGGCCGTGTGGTTCTGTGTCCGTCTCTGGCTCGCGGTTTTTATTTTGTATTGTCTGTGTCTTGGAAGGGGAGATTAAAAAATAAAAGAATGGAAAAATATAATAATTAATATATAACTGGGGGTCGGGAAGTGCGCGGGGAGTTGTTCCTCTGCAGCCCAAGACTGTTCCCCCCCGCCCAAAAGTTAATATATATGTAAATATATATGTCTGCCTTTTAACCACCTTTGATACTTCAATAAATCCCCCTGATTAATTCTTTTAACACCAGTGGTTGTGGGGTCCTTGCTCAAGAAGTGTGCATGCGTGTGTGCAAGGGGGATGGAATGTAGGGGGCTGCTCTCTTCAGCCCCCCACTCCCCCTCCACTTTCAAGAGGGGCCCCGCAGGCTGGGTCTCTCGGATCTTCTCTCTGGGGATGCCCCACGCGGGGCCGCCTGGCTGGTTGGCACGTGGGCCCCGCCCCAACAGGCCCTCCCAGCTGAATTTCCTTGTGGGGTGTGCTTTGGGGGGGCAGTAAAATGACACAGAACAGTGTGTGTAAAAGACCACAAAGCAGACTCGGTGCACGTGGAGCCCCCATCTCTTCCCAGAACCCCACCCAGCCCCCCTTTGCTCCCAGGACTCCTCTGGGCCTGGCTCTCTGCCCCCGCCCCCAGCACACGGGGGTCTCCGTGGCCCCCTTCTCCTGCAGTGCCTGTTCCCCACCCCAGGGAGAGCAGCTCCTCCGCATTCGTCCCGGCCCCCCCTCAGTGCCTCTCCTTCGCTCTCAGTTTTATGACTCCACCGGCTCTCCCCTGGCCTTCCCATCTGTCATTCTGTACAAAAATCTCTTCTTGTGGAAAACATTTCAGCTGGGAGCCACCAGAAAAAATATTTTAAAATAATCGCAGTAGTAAGGGTTGGGGGAAATTTAGTGTTCCCCCAACGGCATAAATTCTGGCTTCGCAGTTCCTTTGGCTTCTGCTCTGGGTGCAGCCAGTGGCCCCTGCTCCTCCAACAGTTTTGAGGCATTCAGCCAACACAACAACCCCAGTTCCCCCCCAAACTAGCTGACGGCGCTCTGTCTTGGGCCACACCACTGACCTGCCTTCTTCCCGTGGCTCTTGGCTGCTGTCCAGCCAACCGCCCCCCACCCAGGATTTGGGGTGGGCTGCCTGGGGGCTCCTGGCAGTCAGAGGAAGATGGGCGTAGAGTGCCACGGGCCAAGTGGCTGGACCAGAGCCTCTCTGTGGGTGCAACCAGGGTGGGCCATCAGCCCCCTTTGCTGACAGAGACCCCTGGAGAAAAGGCGGCGGTGGCGCTGTCGCTGTCCCCCAGGATCCGCTGCCTGAGCTGGGGCTGCCCTCACTGTGGGCTTGCGCCTTAATTCTTGCACGTTTGTTCTCTCCAATCACAGCCCCCGCCTCTCTTGTGGTCCAGCCCCTCCCCCGCTCCCACTGAGCTCCTGACCCCCAAGTTCTCCCCCAGGCCTCTCCACCTGCACCCTTCTGACTCCTGTCAGACCAGGGTCGTGCTGGGAGTCACTTTTGGGCTGTGCCCTCCCCATTGGAGAGGGAGAGAAGGGTCCTTCACAATGGCCTCAAGGGCCCTGGTGGCCCCAGGCTGCTCCTGGGACCCCTTGCAAATGGGGGGGGGGCGTCTGTCCCTGAATCTCGAATGTTTCAGCAGCTGCCAGAAGGAATACAGGCAGAGCGCCAGCTCACCCACAGAGACAGACGGCTCATTGAGGAATCCAATTGTCCCTAATGAGGCGGCTCATTTTGCTCGTTAAGAGGGGTGCATCTTCCCTGGCCTTGTGGCCCTGGGCTTTGCTGGGTGCTTAATCCAATCAGCCTCCAACACTCTCTGGACCTGAAACCAGGAAGAGGTTCACTCTCTCTCGTGGACACGCGTATACAGCAAATGGGAGGAGAAAGCGGTGGGGGGGAGGCACTAAGGTGGCTGCTGGGCTGGGCGGACAGACCCAGAAACCCAGCTGGCCCCCATGGCTGGTCCAGGGCAACACCACCATGCAACCCCACTTGACCACAATGCCAGGTGAGAGGTGGAGTCTGATGGCAGAGGGGTTGGGGGAAGCACAAGCTGCCCCCTGAGGTGCCGGGGCCCCGGGGGCAGACCCAGAGCACTATGGCAGAGGAAGGATTCGGGGGAAGCCCCCGAGAGCTTGCTCTCCCCTCCCAGAACATCTCTGGAGCAGTTTTGGCATCAGGCCACTGACAACAGGCCTTTGAACTTCCTTTGGTTTTGTCCTGCCTGCGCTGTTGGAATATGGGTCGCGAAATGGGAACAGAGGCCGCCGGCCAGACCTCTCCCTTGTACTGCCAGAGTTGAGGAAGGAAAAAGCGGGAAGAGTGGGGAGGGGCCCTCTTTGGGGACAGAGGAGAGAGAAAGGAACAACCCAGGGCTTTGGGGGGGGGGAATTAAACATCAAAAGACTACAAAGCAAAGGATGCTTGCTGCCTGGAAGAGAGAGGGGGCCAGGGCACCCTACAATTGAAAGAGGATATGGATTTGCTGCCCCTCAGAAGCAACAGCTCAAGACACTGGGGCTTGGTGAGTGATGGATATTCCTCAAGGGAGGGAAGGTGGTGAGGAGAGCCCCCCCCCCATTGAGGCCTGGAGTCCCAGCTGGATGGATCCCCAGGAAGGGAAGTCACTTTGCTTTCTGGCTTATTGGGCAAAGCACTGGGCTTCTGGAGTGATGCCAATGCAAAGGGGACAGAGAGGACAGTGGCCACTGTTGGGGACCTGACTCCCCTCCCTCATCATGGTGGTCACCCAAAAAATGTAGAACCACCACGTGTATCCCGCTGGAAAGGAGGCCTAGATGGCCACAGTCCTCCAGAAAGCCATCTGGGGAAACGGTAGGTGTGCGTGCGCGCGTGCGTGTATGTGTGGAGAGCAGCTGAACCTCCTGCCTCTGGCATCATCTGTGTCAGGGAGGGCACAGGCAACTGGCAGGGAGGGAGGGCACACAAGTGGGGAGGCTTCGGCAACATTTCAAGACTTGGGAGGGGGTAAAAGGCCCAGCCAACCCCCCTGCATTTCAAGCCTCTTCCTCCTCTCCTCCTTATCACCATCATTATGGAACACATATTACCTCCTGGGCTATGATGATGATGGTGATGATGATGATGATGCAACTGATGTTCTCTTGAAATGCAGAGGGTAGTTCTGCAATCTAACCTTGAAATTAGGCAGAAGCTGCGCCATCAGCCTCACACACACACACACACACACACACACACACACACACACACACAGTGCTGAAATGCTGCTCTTTGGGAGAAAGGAAGTAGGCTGGATGAAATTTCTAATGGAAAAAGAAATTAAAAAATACTTCATCAGTTGAATTTCGGCTTGTCACACAGCCATGAAGAAGAAAAAATGCGACCAACCTCCCCTCCCCAAAACGAGCAATTTTTCACCAGCTGCCACAACAAAACCTCCCCCTCCTTCCCACCCACAACGTCCTGCCCTAGATTGCAGCCTGGATTTGTCTGGTTGCCAAGTCTGCCACTTAGCAGCAAAAATTCGGCACTCTTGCATGCCGGATGCCAAATTTCATGGCCATCATCAAATCTCAGCAGCTCATAAGGACGCATTACACCCCACGTTAACTTTTATGTCTCTCTCTGCAAACAGTTCCCCTCCCGAGGACAAACGGGGGGCACCCCCTTTGTCATCCTTAAGGGGCCACTTAAGGAACTGAGCTCATTACTTTTAAGGTGCAGTTTGGAAAATGGAGGAGGGAGGGGCCCGCTCTGCCAGCATCTCCTGGGAAAGGTGCTTCTGAAGTTCATGGTCTCTCTGGGGGCAGATCTGATGAGGGCCAAAGCTACGGGCACAAGGCAGGGCCACAGGGAACCCGGGCATCCTCGAGGCTGAGCCAGGAACGAACCAGTCCCCTGTGCTGCCCCCCCACAGCACAGCCCCCTTAAGGATTAAAGGACTTGAAACTACTGCCTCGCAGGCAGAAAACCAAAAGGTTAAGCATTATCTTGCCAAGTATCCTGTGGGTGAGCAACCTGCAACCCTCCCTCTAGGCCTCTTTGTCCTACAATTCCCCTGTACAGTCTATCCAATGGTCAGGGATTATGGGACCTGTAGTTCACAAACATCTGCTTTACCATGGTGATGCGAGAGACTGCACCTGCTGAATTTGTTCCCTTCATGCTTCTTTCCCTTCTTCCCTTCATGGTGCAGAGCAGCCAGCTGAGTATCTTTTGGTGCAAGAAGGAAGCTTGTGCCTCCTTTGATAAATCCAGTAACTCTGACTGAAGTCCTCTCATTTGGGTGTGGCTAACAAGAGGGGACTCTATGGGACGCACATGAATGGCGCATAGCCCCGCAATTGACTGGGTGGGCCTCCAGGTGATGTGGATGGCTGTTGTGTGTCTTCAGGTCATTTCCAAGTTATGGCGCCCCCCAGGCAAACCTGTCACGGGGTTCTCTTGGCAAGATTTGTTCAGGGGATGCTTGCCTCTGCCTTCCTCTGAGGCTGAGAGACTGTGACTCGCCCAAGGTCACCCAGTGGGTTTCCACAGCCAAGCAGAAATTCAAGCCCTGGTCCAACGCCCATGCCACTGCACTCCCATGCTGACTCTTGCCCACTGGTTCTGGTGTGATAAAGAGGTACTGCTGCTGGCGGGGGGCGGGACAGGAGAGAGGCGTTTTATCAGGACTGAATATTCAAGAGAGGCCTTTTACAGCTTCAGCTGTCACTGCCTGGTTTATCTTCCCCTCGGGTACTGTGGAGAATGTTGATGATCAAAGAAAAAAGGGAAAGACGCACACACACCCCGGCTCCAAACCGTCTCTGTTGCAAGATTTTGCTATTTCTTTATTTTGATCCAAGGAAGTGCTAGATGGGGGGACATTTATGGCTTGCGCTGCAGAGGCAGGTGTGATCTACCCACGCATGCTCCTCCTAATGCCACTTACGCTGCCACTCCACTCCCCCACCTCCAAATGCACAGGGATGCAAAGAACCACCAAGTGCCTCTGGCTGGCGGCCCTCCCTGGCCTCATGCTGTCAGAAGGGCTCCAGCCAGGGCCCCCCTGGGATTTGGTGTGGGGCTCCCATAGAGGCCAGATCCTAGAAAGATGTAAAAGTAGACACCAGAAAACATTTCCAAGCAGAACACAGACTTCACCCCATCCCTGGGAAAAGAGAACCCCAAAGCCTCCCTCTCCCATGACCGCCAGAAACAAAAGGTTCCTGCTGATCTGGCCTGGAGCGAGGGGCTGTGCTTTGGGGTCTCCAATCCCCTACCAACAAAACACCAGGGCCACTCATAGTGTGAATGCCCGCCACCCCTCTTTTGCTTCCAGGGGCTTTTAGAGGGAAAGGGGTCACCCTTCCATACCCTGCACGGGACCCTGGCAAGACAGTCCACCTTCCCACTGGCTTCCCTCTTCCGCTATCCAAGAGAAGCAGATGACGGGGATGATGGAGGATGCTCTTCAGAGAAGGGGCTTCGGAGTACAGGCCACTGACTTAAGCTTTCAGTGACAACAAGCCACGCTGGGTGGCTCCCAGCCTTTGGGTCCACCTGTCTCCTTCCTCTCAGGCAAAGTGCTTGGCACAGCAGTGCTCCATCTGCCAGACCCAGCAGAGGCCAAAGAGCTTCCTGTGGGCGTGAGAGGGAACAGCCCCACCGTGGCAAAGGGAAGCAGAGGGGACAGGCAAAGGGCAAGCGATCCATACACAGCCTCATCTCCTTTCTGTCCCAAGAGCTCAACCTCTCCCCATTCTGAAACTCAAAGACAACAAACACCCCAAAGAGATACATTAAAGCCAATCGCTGTACATTGGTGAGATTCCCCATTATCCCAAGCCAGAAGAACAGAATGAATCTTCAAAGTGACAATAGGCAGCCGGGAGTGGGGGTCCATTTGCTCCTGGGGAGAGAAAAGGAAAGGAAAGGAAGTAGGTGGCTCAGCTGGAGGAAAGTGCCATGAAGGACAAGGGTTGCCCTTGGGTCATTTCGGGCAGTAGGGGGGTCTCCACGGAGGCAAAGGCAGCCCACCCCACCCCGCCATCACACAGCAGCTTTGCCACCCAAACGAACCAGCAGGGGCTGGGTGTTATTTGAGATGCTGCCAGCTGGTCCTTTCCTTCCACTCTTCCGTGGCTCCTCATTAAAGCCGACGACCCTCCTCATCAGGGACCTTCTGCTGCACTTGTTCCCAGGCAACTCATCCCACCCTCTGGAGCACAAGGGCTGAAGAACAGATTTTTTCAGGCGAGGGGGAATCTCTCCAACTCCCCTTCTCTCTCCTCTCCTGCCCTGAGGAGGGAGGGATGCCCCCCGGATGGCTGAACATTTCCCTCTCATAGATTTCTGCCTAGAAGCACCTGACCAGAAACGTGGGAGAGGAAAGTGCCTGTGGGAAGGATGGGCATCTCTCTCTCTCTCTCTGTTTTATGCCATCAGCAGCTGTGCCAATCTTTGGGCAACAAGACTGAAAGGAAAAAAGAGGGGAGGGCCTCTGTAGCTCACCAGAGAATCCTGGCAGGGCAGCTGATCATGCCAGGGGAGCGGCCGCTCTGGCACGGTGCAAGGGGAGCTCGGCTGGCAACAGAGGGGTCACTGTGGCGGGGCACAATCCACTCGGCCCCCTGCGTGGGCCTCAGGCCGCCCTGTGGCCAGCAGGCCTTGGTCCTGGCCGACTCTGCTCCACCCTCTGGGGAGGGGAAAGGAAGCGGAGCCCCCTCTGGTGCCCCAGGGCGGGGTATCTGGGGGAGGGTTGCTCTTGGCCTGGGGGGGACTTCTTGAGGATGGGAGAGAGTTCAAACCCTTTCTTCCCAGGCCAGCTCCACAGGGAAAATATGTCCTGCAGTCCCTGATACGTGTGTGTGTGTGCATGCGCGTGTGTGTACACACACACTTCTTGGTTGTGAGGAGAAGGAGATGAGATGGGACTCTCTGTCCCTGTATTTGTGCCTGGTGCTGTTACATGACACCCAAAAAGTAAGAATCGGGGGGACCCCAAGCCACGACCTGCTCAGAAACCCTCCCCCAAAAAAGCGAGAAGAGTCGGCTCAGGGCCATGGCTCCCCCCTGACTCATCCCGACCACTTGGACTTAAGTTCCCGGAAGCCCCAGCCAGCACAGCCAGCGTTTGTGGATCCTGGGAGCTGAAGTTCAAAACATCTACAGGGCCACAGGGTGAGCACCACTGGCTTCCAGCTGCCACGAAGGCTGCATTCGCCTTCTCTGGCCACATAGGGGAGAGCACCACATGCTCGTATTGCCATGTGCACCGAGAGTCCTCTGGCGGGACAAGGAAGACGGGTTCAGGAACTCTGGATTTTGGGCTCCCTTCCACACTGTGCCGCGCGTCACTTCAGAACTGCTAAGACTGAAGGCATCCTCTCCCTTGGATTTCAGAGCGAGCGAGGTGGAAAGCCACCAAGAAAGATGAGGAGGGATACAAGCAATTAAGTTCTCCCTACCTGAGGCCCCTCTTTACATCACAAGGGGGTGCGTGTCCCCCACGGTGGAAGGCACAGACTCCAGACTGCCTTTGTAGATGGGAGTCCGTTGGCCCGGCTCTTCCCTGCAGAGAGAGAGGTTGAGAGAGAGAAGGGCGACCCCCTTTTCAAGACTGGGCTTTGGTCACAATATCACGGAAACAAAGCGAAAAATCTTGGGCCAGCCCCGCATTTGTTTGACGGTGGGCCCATGGCCACGTGACGTGGAGGGAGGGAGGGAGGGAGGGAGGGAGGGAGGGAGGGAGGGAGGGAGGGAGGGAGGAGAGAGGCCTTCCGCCTTCTCCTCAGACATCACATGCCGCTGAACGGCAGCAAGCGAGGCTCCTCAAACCAACTGCACATTTGTCTCCAAGATGGCCTCGGGTGAAGGGTAGGGACCCCTTCCCACGGACTGCGCAACACCCCTCAGACCCCAAGGCCCTACACTCCCCCAAGACACTCACGGGGCTGCTTTCTTCTTGGCTGCCGCCCGACGGCGAGTAATCAGGAGAGCAAAGACGGCAATCACCATCAGCAGCAGCAGGGCTGGCAACGCCACCACCAGGGCCAGCATCGGGGTGCTGAGCGAGAGCACTGACTCTGCAAGGCGGGCGAGAGAGAGCAAGGAGTTAACTGCCAGCTTGGCCCCCTCCTGGCAAGTTCCATCAGGAGAGGGTGGCAGGAGACAGATGGACGAATGGACAGACAGATGGACGGCAGGGCGGGAACGTGCACACCTAGGTGGGAGCACCTGCAGGGGTAAAGTCCACCAGAGCCCTGTAAACACTGCCACCCAGAGCCCCCTGGCGCCTCCATGGACTATGGCTTCCGCTGGTGCTGCGATGGGGCCCCAGGCGCGCGTGGGGCCATGGGAAGACCCAGTTAGGGCTCCTGCAGAAGGGGACTCATCCTCTGGGACCTGAATTCTGGCTGCAAGGCAGTGGCCGCCTCTGGCATGGGGAGGAGGAGCCCTGGGCAAAGGTGCCGCCAGCAGCCCCTTGGGAAAACCTTCTGCCAGGCAGGAGACCGGACTGCCCTTCTCCAGCCATGCACGCCTCACGGGGTGCTTTTCCATTCCCTAGAAAGCACTGTGAAGCTTGGTCTGACTGGCACTGTTGGCCTGGCATTGGTTCCATCTTGGGGCTCAGGCATGGTCCACGCTGGCAAAAGGCACAAGGCAAATCCTAAGATCAGAGATTTAGGGGGGAAAAAATCCAGACTGGGTCCAGACCTAAGTCAGCTAAGAGCAGATCTCAGGAAGCCAATGAGGTTTAGGCTGGTCAGAGACTATCAAAGATCCCATTGATTTCAATATGTCTGCTGAAAAGCAAAACAGGTATACTGCAAATCTGTGATAGCTCCAGCATTTTACAGCTCTGAGGGACAAGGGCAGGAGGCTGGTATGGAAAGGAAACACCACTTTCTACCAGAAAAATCTCAACAGACAGAAAGGTGGAACCTGAGGCCCTCCAGACATCCCTCAGCATTCAGCTCCACCATCCTGGATAGCATAACCGATGGTCAGGCATGATGGAAGCTACAGTTTAGCAACGGGGAGGCCGCCGCCTTACGCCCGTGCACAATCAAGTCCCAAAAGTGCAGAGCAAACTGTCTTTCCATCAGATGTTCTTAGACTCTAACTCCCAGTAGCCCTCAGCACAGGCTCTGTTGCCTAATAAGGCCGACAGGAAATGCAGTTCATCCAGATCAGGAAAAAGACCACAGGACCCCTGCCCCTGGGACAGGCAGAAATGTACTTCAAGAAGACCCCCTGAAACCAATGAGACTTGTAAGGCACGTCTCCTCAATCCTCTTGGTTTCAACAAGTCTCCCCTAAGGATGGCGGGATAGTCAGAAGCAAGGCATTGTGTCACAGAAAATTCCATGCAAAAATAAAAAGCACACCTGAAGAAGACCGTGGCAGCAAGCTACGTAACACCAAGACAGGACAAAAGAAGCTTAATGCTGGAACAGTGAGAACCTGAGCCTAACTGAACACAACAGAAGTGCCCATCCCTACCTGGGAGCTAAGTCCCACTGAATACAGTGGGCTTCACTTCAGCGCAAGCACACGCAACTCCTCAGGCACGGATTGCAGCAGTTCCGGCGAGTCAGCAACAAAGGAAAGGGAAAAGATTCTGGGATAAGAGGAGCTCGGCTGCCCAAGAGCGGGAGGCGGCAGCCCAGGCCCGGGAGCCCCTGCGGAAGCCCCTGCCCCGCAACTCTGCCCGACAGAGGACACGCAGCAGGCCTCACCCAGTGTCAATCCCCGCTCGCTGCCCTCCACAAAGAGGCGGATGGTCTTGCTCTTTGCCAGCTGGGCCACAGAGGGGTGACGGGCATGGCAGCTGTACGTCCCCGCTTGCTCCCGGTTCACCCTGGCCAGAGTCAAGGAGCTCGAGGCTACGATCCAGTCTTCCCCCTGTCGTGGGAGACAAAAGAGGTCGTGAGCATCAGGCCCCAATCCCAGAACCCCCTTCCAGCACATGGACTTAGCAGGGGCTCAACCAGTCACCACAGTGACACATATGGAGGCACCACATGCAGAAATTTGTCTGCTGTCCCTCTCTCTGGCCTTTCCTGCAGCGAGAGGACTGTAGCACTCCTGACCCCCCTACTGCCTGTCTTTCTCCTCCAACAGACCTACTGGGTAGGCCACGGGCTGAGAGAAGGGATGGCCTAGGGTCACCCAGTGAGTTTCACGGCTCACTGCAGGCAGGCGGACTGGAGTCTGCTCCATCTGATACTCTAGATGCTGCAGCACACATCTGCCTTCCTTAATGACCAAAGCCCTGGAGCACTCTCACTTCTTTAGGAGCACCGCAGCCAACTTCTGCCTGCATATTTTTAATAATTTTGCCAAGTTTTCCAAGGGTGTTAAAGAACTGGCAGAATCTCAGAACAACTTGAGAATCTGTGGAGAATGAGACAAGTCCCAGCAGACTGGAGGAGGGCAAATATAGTCCCCATCTTCAGAAAGAAAGAAAAAAAGAAAAGAAAAAAAAGAGGACCCAATTACCCTCCAGTCAGCCTGACATCAACACCTGAAAAGATTCTAGAGCAGACCAGTAAACAGAAAGTCTATTTACTTAGGCCTTTTCCACACGACACTCTTATAGCGCGATTATTCCACTTTCAACCTCCTAGGGAATCCTGGAGTTCTAGAATCCAGCTGGCCCCTCTCGAAGCTGCAAACCCCAGGATTCCCTAGGAGGTTGAAAGTGGAATAATCACGCTATAGGAGTGTTGTGAGGAAAAGGCCTTAGAAAGGAATGCTGTGATCACTAAAAGTCAGCATGGGTTTGTCAAAAACAAGTCATGCCAGACTAATCTTTTTTTTGGTAGAGTGACAAGCAAGGTAGATGAAGGGAACGCTGTGGTTATAGCATATCCTGCCTTTAGTAAGGCCTCTGTCAAGGTCCCCCATGACATTCTTGCAAACAAACTGGTAAAACCTGGGCTAGACAATGCTACTGTTAGGTAGATTTGTAATTAGGTGACTGACTGAACCTAAAGGATGCTCACCAATGGCTCTTCTTCATCCTGGAGAGAAGTGACTAGTGGGGTGCCACAGGGTTCTCTCCTGAACCCACTGCTATTCCACATCTTTACCAATGATTTGGAAGAGGGAATAGAGGGCATTCTTATCAAATTTGTAGAATTAGAAGGGGTGGCTAATACCACAAAGGACAAGATCAGAATTCAAAAGGACCTTCACAGATTAGAGAGCTGGGCCAAAACAAACAAAAAAACAAAATAATTTCAACAGAGAGAAGTGTAAGGCACTACACTAGGGCAGAAAACAGAAATAGATAGATGATGGGCAACAGCTGGCTTGACCACAGTACATGTGAAAGGGATCTAGTAGACCACAAGCTGAACGTGAGTCAACAGTATAGTGTGGCACCTAAAAAAGTCCATTGGGATTCTAGGCTGCATCAACAGGAGCAGAGTGCCTAGATCAAGGAAATAACAGTCCCACTCTATTCTGCTTGGGTCAGGCCTCACATGGAATCCTGAGTCCATTTCTGGGCAGCACAGGGTTCAGGAAGGATATGGACAAGCTGCAGCGTGTCCAGAGGAGGGCAGCCAAACTAGTGGAAGGCCTGGAAACCTGGAAGCCCTCGGAGGTGTGGCTTAGGCTGCTGGGGATCTTCAGCCATCAGGAAGAGAAGGTGAAGAGGCGACATGATAGTTATGTTTAAATGTTTGAAAAGCTGTCACATGGAAGATGGAGCAAGCCTGTGGGGCAAATGCAGAGCCCCCAGCTCCACCTGTGCCTCATGGTGCGAAGGCGTGGCTGTGGCAGTAGCATCCCTTCAGAGATGGGGGTTTGTGCCATCACCCTTTCCCACCACCGAGGTCCCCTCCATGCCTAATCCCCTCCATCGAGTTTTTCCGTCTGCTGAGCTGCAGGTGAGTCAGGCTGAGACGAAGATGGCTCTGGCGCAAGAGAAGAGGGAGGACTGGATGCTCCCGCAGCAGCCGGAGATCAGAGGAACAGCGCAGGGAGGGGTGTGCGTGTGCACATGCAGCACGTGTGCATGTTTGCCAGGAAACCTGTCCTGCTCTCCCTGGAAAACAGGACTCACACTCTGGGAAAAACAGCAAAGGTCTGGCCGCCCGCAGAACCCCTTCCCTTCCACAGTCTCTGGCCTGGCCGTCCACAGTCCGGAAGCATTCCTTTGCTGGCCACATGGGCTGGGACCTGCGCTCCTCCTCCTGGAAAAAGTAACTTTCCCAAGGTCCTGCATGGCTGGGGACCTGCTGGACTCATTGCCCCCTGCTCCCTTCCAACCCTCTGATTCACCTCTCGGCTCCACTCGTAAAGCGGCGGCTGGGAGGCCTCTGCGGAGCAGCGGAGGTCCAGGCCCTCGCCCTCAAGGACGGTGACCGAGTCGCCCACTGTCCCACACCAGGAGTTTGCGCGGCTGAGGAAGACGCCGTGGAGATCTGCAGAGGAAAGGGGAAAGGAACTTTTATTCCACAGCTGGGCTTCATATCAATTCTCGTGGCGCCTGCCCACCCCTTCCTCCCAGGAATACTGGGGACTGCAGTCCAGTGGCAGGTGTGGGAAGGCTCAGAACTACAGGAATTCCTCCCAGCCCTCCTGGCAGCCAAGGACCCCCTTGGAACGGTTTGTCCCAGCTGGGGTCTTCTCCAGACATGTTGTTGGACTACAGCCTCTACCACCAGCTGTGCTGACAGGGGACAAGGGGAACTGGAATCTCAGCACAACTGCTGGAGCTGGCCACTTTAAATGTTCCAGCTTCGAGAGAGAAGCCTAAGCCAGCACTTCTGCGTTCCTGGTCTGCCCCAGAGGTGCCTCGATGGTGGGGGCAGGAGCACACACAAAGGTGAATCTCTCACTGTTGGCAATGCTGATTTGGTTGCTGGGAGCTGCAGTCCAAAGACATCCGGAGGGCCAGATTTATCCACCCCCCCAGCCCAGCACAAGTTCCTAGTCCTTATTCACTGCTTCTCTATCACCCTCTGGTGGTCAGAGGAAGAAACTGCACGTACATTCCACCTGCAGGTCCAGCTCGGCAGAAGAGGCGTTGCCAGTGGCGTTGGCACTGACACAGCGGTAGGCACCAGTATGCCAGGACCGGACGTTGCTGATGGTCAGCAGGAGACGCCCGCTTTCACGGCTCACAACGACATCATAAAACCAGCAGGGCAGCTCACTCCTTCCATCCAGAGAGACCCAGGTTTGGAGCCACTGTAGGGGGAGGGAGAAACGCCACTGTGGTGTCCTTCGGCAAAACGGAGCACCCACACCCAGTGGTGCCACCACCCGGGGCCCCCTCTGGCTACTTCCTCTGCAACATCATCCAGCTCCAATCCCTCTGAAGCACCCCCCTCCACCAGAAGCATTTTGGCAATGGACTGTCAGAGAGGCTGCCCCATTGCTCTGGGAGCTCGGGGGTCTCGGTGGACCCCCAGTGACTCATGAGGGAGGGAGTGCAATTGCAAGGCTGCATCAAACTTGAGTTATTTTCCTAAAAAAGTAGTTCGGTATGCCACCCATAGCAAAGCCCCCTAAATAACTCACAGCCATTAAATCTCCCTCCACTCACCTGTCCAGGATATGATAAGCAACTCATTATATTGGTCATTCCTTTTCAGTACCCTTTCTTGGGAAAAAATCTTTTATAGCAAGAAGTAGTCTAAAATAGGTACAAATCCCCTCAAACTGCCACAAGGAATTTTTTTCAGCCTCCAAAAGCAGTGTGCAAATTTCACTTGTTACATGCTAAAGAAGAGCTAACCACTCTACCACATTGCCCTCCATGTATCTCCTTATCACTTTCCTCACACCCTGCTCCCTCTCTGGCAGCCCCCATCTCCTCTGGCTCTCTTGTTCTCCCCTGGCAAAGTCTGGTGGGCACTGTCGCTCTCCTTCTACAGTCTGACTGAGGGCGAACTAACCTGAAGCTCTGCCCGTCTTCTAAGCTAAATCCCACGTGCCCTCTACCTAAGCATGGTGTATGGTCTCCCACGCACAGGCCGTGCACTCCCCTGAGCATGACTCGCACCCCCACTTCCCCTTCTATGAGTCTGCGTGCGTCTGATGGGATTTCTGTGGGGCAGATGCAGAATCCCCAAAGCAGAGGCCTCCCTGCCCTTCCCTCAGGAAAGCTAAGGCTGCTAAACCAGTTCCAGCCCCACTTCAGTCCGAGGCAGGTGTGCCTCCCTGGGCTCGCCCGCACGCACGTGACTCCCATGTTTACACCACTGCTGCCTCACCCTCACAGATCATCCATGGCTGTGGCTTTCCATGCCGAACGCTTTAGTGAGTGACTGAATGTGGCCTCTTCAGGATTCTGACTAAAATCTCCAGGATTCCCCAGGCAAGGGGGGGGATGACCCTTACACAGCTCCCCCCCCGGCCTCTGTGTTTATTGTTATCTGGCATTGCCCAGGAGGCTGCTGGCACTCCAGAACTGCCTGGCCACGACAGAGACCCTTCCTGCATGCTGGGGCGGTGGGGGCAGAAACGGCCCAGCCCTTCAAGGGGCCCAGGGGAGCCCTTTCGTTGCTGTTGTTGCGTGCTTTCAGGTCCTTTTCAACTTACGGTGACCCTAAAGCGACCTTATCACAGGGTTTTCTGGGGCCCAGAGTGTGTGATGCGCCCAAGGTCACCCAGCGGGTTTCCGTGGACGAGTGGGAACTGAACCCCGGTGCCCAGCATCCTCGTCGTCCAGTGCCCTTACCCTGCCGTATTTCTGGAAGAGGAAGCCGCTCAGGTCCTCTCCTTCTTCCTCAGAGAGGCACTCCAGGGTCACGTTGCTGCCCTCAAGGATGGGCCCACCCTCCTGGTTACGCAGCTGGATGACAGGGGACCCTGGAATGGCAAAGATGGAGGGGGATAGGATCGGGGTGACCCCGCTGCCCCTCTCCCGCACCGGAACGGTGCTGGGTAGCAGCCGCTTTCTCTCTGGCCGTCGCCACTCTGGCCCCTCCACCGCACACCGCAGAGCAACAAAGCACCCGGCTTTCTTTTCTTCCGCTCCTGCACTGTCGCGCCCTGCTCCCCCAACCAGCCTCCCCCACGGGGCCCTGCTGGGGTGTGCCAGACAACCCCTTCTCACCCACAGCCCTGCAGCGCGGGGAGCCTCACGGCCAGCCAAGAGCTGGGGGGAAGCCTAAGCGCCGCACCGCTCTCTGCACTGTACAGTCCGCCGGTCACACTCGCAGGTTTCACTTTTGTGGATTTCACTATTCACGGATTATTTGCTATCAGCTCTGCTGCTGCCTTTGCCATTTTTAATGAGGACTGCCAGCTTTGCAGGACTGAGAAACTCTGAACAAGGCTAGCAAGTCCCTATTAAAAATGGTGTGGGGCAGCAGTGGAGGTGGCAATAAGCCCCACCACCCACCCACTTCTGCCTTTAGAAGGAACCCTGACGCCCCAAAGGAATCCATGGGGGGGGTTTGAATATGGTTATCATACTTTTTTGTGTGTTAAATATGGTTTGGGAGGGCCTAGCGTTATTCACGTTTTTTCCCCTTTCACGGGGCTCCTGTGCCTCTAACCCTACCGAATGTGGAGGGACGACAGTAATACCGGCCACTGCGGAGCCAAGCAAAGCCTCCCCGCACACCCTGCCCGAAATCACGGCCATGAAGCCCCCGCAAGCACACACCCTCCCGTACTCCTCTCTAGCAAGAGCGCCGCGAGGCCGCCCTCCGGGGCCTGGGAGCCCTAGCGGCCCTCCAGGGTCTCAGGTGGGAGAAACTCCCCTCGCTCGCCTCGGAGGCCGATCTTCCGCGTCCCCGCCACGGGTGCCTTCGCTTTCGCTTTCGATGATTACAACAGCCGCTCCTCTAATAGGGACGCCGGGGCGGGCGCCCCGATCCCCCCCCCCACAGGTAAGCCGGTCCAGTCCACTGCAGACCTCGGCAAGAAGAAGCCCCCACCCCGGCTGCGCCAGCCCTGCAGCCTCCCAGTAAGAACCAGCTGGGACTCAGGGAAATAGGAGGAGGAAATGCCCCCCTGCGCGCGGGCGCGCGCGCGCGCACACACACACATACACACAGAGGCCTAGGCGCACCTCCCCCGGGCGCCACTGACTTCCCTGCTGTCTGAGACGCTCTGCCCGCCGAAGAGACCCCGGCTCCCCGCGCCCCCGCTGCCACCAGCCAGGCCCCTTCTGCCTGCGCCAGAACTGCCGTCCAAAATTCCGTTTCGGGAGCCCAACACTCCGCCAACCCCGGACGCCGGCCGGGGATTCTGCGGGTGCCTTCTTCCCGCAGAGGAACTTTCCCGAGGGGGCTCCCCTCCTTTTCGACCGGAGAGGCCGCCCAAGGAGCGCCCGGCCACTGTCGCCAGCCGGCGGCCCCCGGGAACGGCACAGGAACCGGCCCGGGCGTTCCCCCTCCCCGCCAAGAAGGGGCCACGCGTCGCGCCCCCCACTCTCTCACCTGCGCGGGCGAGGTGGGCGGTCACGGCCAAGGCCAGGAGCAGCGGGCGCGCCATGGCGGACGGAGGCAGACCTCGGGTGCCGTCGGGGCCGCTGGCGCTCCCTCCGCCACTTCCTGGTTCCTTCCTGGAGGGCGGCGACGCGACGCGCAAAGGTCTCCGCGGCCCCGGCCAGGAGCGCCTGCGAAGCGAAAGCGGCGCTCCAGTTCCCCAGGCGGGCGGGGCCGGGCGGGGCGCAAAGGTTGGGGCCGCTCTGGGCGCCCCCTTTCCCGGGCCTCCTCCCTCCCCGCCGGGTCCCTGCGGGGAGGCGGACGGAGAAGTCGGTGGGCAACGGAGCCGGCGCGGCGGGTCCGGGAGCCCAACCGCCGCCCCCTCTTCACCGGCCGGAGCGGGAGGGCTCCGGGTCCGCGAAACGAGCCCCGAAGGAAGCCCCCTGCCCGGGCGCTGAGAGGGAGGAGCGCGCGAGGAGGCCGTCGTCCTTCCTCGCCCGACCCCGCCGTTTGCGGGTGGGGAGCGTCTGCGCGTGTTCGCACGTTCTTCGCTTGATTCGCATACACGGGTCTCGGCGGGAAACGTGTGAACGCGAGCCGGCCCGGGAGGGAGGGAGGGAAGGAGGGGGCGGCAAGAGGCGGCTCCCGCACCCGCGGAGGAGCGGGACCCCGAGCAGCTTTTGGGGGACTCTTCCCTGCCTGCCTGTCAGCCAAGAAGGGAGCCGGGCCAGGTCGGGACGGGGGCCGCCCCCTCTCCTTCTCGGGCCAGGTGGCGGGGAGAGATATTTAACCCTTGGATTGCCAGCCTCGGGTGAGCCTAAAGCCGCACCTGACGCGAGACACACGTGTCAAGGACTTCGAAACCAGGTGGGAATGCAACAACACTGGAACAGGGAGCCGGGTGGAGGAATTTGAGCAGGAGAACCTTACTGGGCTTCAGCTCCCATCAAGCCCACCCAGCAAAGCCGAGGGGTCATGGGAGCTGCACTCCTAAAATCAGAGGGACCAAAAGGTTTCTCCCCTCGGGAGCTGGGGCGCCCTCGAAAGCGGTGGCTGGGGAGTGTGTTAGCCCTTCCCCCACGCCCGGCCCCCCTTGCGGTACCGCTATGAGGAAGGCCTGGTCGGGGAGAGGCCTCCCTCGCAGGGCTGGCGGAAGGGAGCGCCTTGGAGGGGGAACGGCCGCGCGTGTGAAGGGCCCGTCGAGCTGCCTCCCTCCCACCCAAGGGCGCCGGCGACCCCGCCTATCCGCCTTTGGGGGGGGTGCCGCCGCCCTCCCACAAAGGCCCGGCCCAGGCTGGCATTCTGGGGGCACCCCAAAGCCCGCCGAGCGGAGCGGACTGCCCCGAGGGGGTCGGGGGCGGCCACAGTGCTTCGGGCCCACCGCAATGTGGGGCAGCTGGCTGGCGGGCAGGCAGGCAAAGGAGGAAAAGGGGGGCCGAGCCGGAAGGTTCCCTGATTGGCCGGGCCCAGAGGTCTGGCGGGTGAAACCCGGCTTGGGAAATAACAGCTACAGCCCACGACCAGAGCCCCCCTCTCATCGGACCCTACAAAGCCCAAGAGCGCGTGGGGCGGAGAGAGAAAGCAGAACCGCAGCGCTACAGCTGCGTGGCGTGGAAGTGCCCCGGGGGCAGTGCAGGCCGGAATGTCTGCTGCTCACTTGCAAAGCGGCTGTGCACACGCCTGTTTGAGAAACAGGTAGCTGCTCGCCCAGGGACCTTTGGCGACAAGGAAGCTTCTCCTCAGGAAAAGCAACGTTTAGAGGATGGGAAAGTTACCGGACGGGTGTGTGTGTGCGCCTGCTTTGTAAACTGGGGGGCGGGAGTCCTTGGGCCGCTGGCGCTCTCTCCATGGTTGCCCAGCAGCCTTTTGGTGAAAGGGGTCAGCTTTAGCCCCATGCAAGCCCCATGAAGGCTTTGGTGCACTCAGCCCTCCCCCTCACTTGTGCATCCCCAAATGTTTTGAAATGGTGTGCAGGGCCTTGTGGGATGTCAGGGGATCAGAAGTGAAGGAGGACATTCCTTGGGGTCCCTGAACCATGAGGTCACCAAAAGTTGAAGCCATGTGGGACCACTAACAAGAGCAGCCCCCTCAGACACAAGGGTGGGCACTCCAGGAGAGGAATGCCTCTTGGGGTCCCCCTCCTCTAACGGCTGGGTCTGGCCAAGGAAGAGGGTGGAAGAAGGGGCCCAGGGAAGGGGTGGGCCCTGGGACAGATGGACTTTTCTTCTTCCTAGATTCTGGGTCTCACGTTTCTTGACCGAATGAAAAGCTCCTGATATTTTTCATTTCCTTTTGCTTATTTTGTGTTTCATGCTTGCAGCTTTTAACAGTTGTCTGCCAGGAAATAAGGACCTTAGCTTCAGCAGCCTCTCCATGGGTGACTGGGCCCTGGAAGCCAAGAAAGCTCTCTGGTCCCGTGGTTTGTTCCGCTGCAGCCCCCTGGCCTGCTTGACAGTACTTGTCACCCCCTGGAGCATCACCCAGGCCGAGCCCCTGGCGGCCAGCTTGGCCCTTTCTGCCAAAGAGGGGGAGAGGGAGGGAGCGTCCCGGCCAGGAGCAAGGTTCTCCTTTTCTATCTCAAACCCCAGCAGCCGCTCTTCAGTGGCAGCATGCGTCCCCCAAGTGGCACACACAGTAAAAAATGGAGAGCAGTCGATTTAGAGAGAAGGTAATAAATGCCATAATAAAAGGGGACAAGACAATTGTCATAGTACAGATTAGTCAGCTAAAAACAACACGTGTAAAGGCTCAGCATCAGCATATCTAACACGACACCCGATAAAACAGTAATTAAATGCAGTTGACAGGATTACCCCGTCAGTCCACTGCTCTCTTGGGAAACCTTCTGGGTCCTGCTAAAATAGGTCCTGCTTATGGGGAAGTCTTCATCTTGGGGAGGGGCACTAGGGTACTCCCAGTGCTCTTAGACTACAGTTCGCATCAACCCCCAGTCAACACAGCCAACGTAGAGGGACGATGGAAGGAGCAGTCCAGCAATGGGTGTCTGGGGGCTTAGCCCAGGGGGTAAGAGGTGAGTCTCCTCCGGGAAGAGGCATGTATCTCCTGTGGGGTAGAACAGACTGAGGCTTATCTCAGATTAGTAGTTTTGAAAACAGTTTTTTAAAAAAGTACGGTACTCCCACACATGTGCAGAGTGTTTTCCTCACCCCTGGGTGATCAGAGCTCGCTGGAAGTCTCCCTGCTGCTCTTCTGTTTGGGCCTCGGGCCTCCCTTTGGCTCCTTCTCTATGCAAGGCGTGCTGCACAAGCTGCCCCTGCTCTGCCCATGCAGCCCCTCCTTGTTCCTCTTCCTGAGCTTTAAAATGCCAACAGCTGAAGATACCCATAGCCTCACCAAGGGGCAATGAGCTGGTGCACGGTCCTGGCCCTCCGAAGGGGGGAGGAGCCAGTGGAGGGTGGTCTTGGGTGGGTGTTGACCCTTTCCCTGGGGCTCCCGCCCTGGAGCTGCTGAGCCCCCAGTGATGTCACGGAGCATGGTGGGCGGGCCAAGGCTAGGAGGCGGGGTCTTCTCACAGGAAGGGCAGCTCTGCCGTGAGGGCTCTTGTGTGCGCTGTGTGGGCTGACCTGGTCCCCCCTGAGCCAGAGCAGGGAGCCCAAGAGCCCCGCTTCTTGGCTGGCTGTCCATGGAATGGAAGGGCGCCCTTCTCCTCGCTTTGGGAGCAGAGGGCCTTTGGGTGGCCCTGATCCACCTCTGCATGCAAAATAGGACTTGCTAGGGGGAGACGCTCTTGTGTGCCTCTTTTTTGGGTGCTGCTGGGTGGCAGCGTTCTTGTGATGTACCCCTCTTGGGGTTTTCTTGGAAAGGTATGTGCCACCGTTGCCTTGCTCTGAGGCTGAGAGAGTGCAACTTGCCAAAGGTCACCCAGTGAATTTCCATGGCTGAGTGGGGATTTGCACTCTGCACTTTTGACCTCTTGGAAGCCCCCAGTCGAGGAGCGTGTCAGTTGTTATTGTGGGTTAATCAGTAGGGAATGGAGGATAAGGCAGAGGCAGGTTGCCAACTTCTAAGGACTCTCCTGTTCTTGTGCTTTTCCTGAAGAGGTGGTGCTGTCTCTCCCATCTGTGTCAGTCAAAGGCAGGAAGACCACGTGAAGCAGAAAGGGCCGCACCCTCCCCCCCACCAAAAACTCAGGGTGTCCCCTCTTTGTATGGGGCAGGGACTGGCCACAGAACTCAGTTTCCCAACAGGCTTCAGCCTGGGCCAGAAAGGCCTGCAGAAGTGGAACCTCTGTGGGTGGTTTGAGAGCTGTTTACAGAAGCAGTTATCAGGAAGTGCATCAAAAGCTGGTGACTATCTTGTCCTCCACCTCAGGCAGTCTGGCAGGCCCAGAGCAGAGGTGTTCATGGAGAAAGTGGCCACAGAAGGTGGTTTTCTCACGTGGTTTTCCTGGTCTGTCCCCCCGCAGAATATTCCTGGCCTTGCCAGTTTGTTTGGGATTATTAGGCAGCATTGCAGTTTAAGAAATGCCCAGTTGAGTGCCTTATCTCCCACGCTGGGCCAAAAGTGGCAGTACGGTGGTGCCTATCTTCAAACAAGGGCTTGGATCCAGGCCCAGCAGAACTTAGAGGAAGCCCACTGAAGTGAGTGAGGCGCAGGTCGGGTTCCGTGGGCGCATTGCTCCATTCTAGGAGGGCTGTGGGCAGTGGCGGCAGCAGGGAGCAAAGGGAAGAGAAGCCTGCTGTCTCTGGGAGAGGCCAATTTGACTTTTTCTCTGAGGCTGCTGACTCCCTGCCGACCTCCACAGCTGCCCCCCACCACCACCATTCGTGGCCTGAATCCATGGAGGGACTTGAAGGCTGCCTGGCCTCATGCGTTAAATGACCAGCTGAAGTTCCTGTGATTTCAGCGGGTCTCTTCTACGCATTGCTAGGTCAGGATTCAACCCAATGGCTGTTGCAGGGTTTTTGGAAGTTCTGCAGAATGCAAATCTAATGGTGGGGTGAGTGCTGCACAATGACTTGCATGATGGCTTCACATCTGAAGGTGAGCGGCAGAGTGGAGTGGGACAGAGTGGGTCATGGATGCTGGGGGGAAGTGAGATGGTGCCTCAAGCAGCAGCGGGTCCCAGCAGGATATATCCAACTCCTTTTGGGGGGGGGGGCTCCAGCTCCTCCACAGCAGCCTGCCCTGCATAAATTTAGTAGATGAAGCTTTTCTCGTCCTTTGATTTCAGTGCTAGTTCAAAGCTCAAAGTGGCACATCTCATTACTTGGGAGGGGCTTGGGACATAGATTTGCCACCACATTTCAAAGCAAATTGAGAAGGCCTCATTGAAGCAAAACATTTGTAGGAATGTTGACAGAAGTTAAAAGAATGTTACTGATGAGCAAAGTATCCTGGGCTGGTGGGTCGAGTTGGACTCAGGCCACAATATCTCACTTCCAGACACAATGTAAGTTCCAAGGAAAGATAAACAGAAATCGGGCCGTTAAGGGAAGGCCAGTCTTTTAAAAAGCAGGGGCAGGGGCACTGGGATATAATTCTAAAAAATCTCTTCTGAAACAATATATTCAGTGCTTGGCTTGGTTTCCCTAAAGTCTGGATACCTGTTGCTGCAGCTTTGTGAGGCTCTGTCTTTGGCATTTTGGACTGATTCCCTACCCATCCTTCTGCCTGGAATCAGGGGGTGGCTGAGCAGCATTTTTGACCAGGAGAAATGGGCAGGCGCTTGGGTCAGAGATGGCGGGATGCCAAAAGAACAGAAAGCATTCAGGGAGGATGGGGGAGGCAGAGGGTGTGGGTGTACGTGTGTGTGTGAAACGAATGGGGAGAGGGGGCTGCATAGCAAGAAAGAATCCCACACAGAGTTGCTTCCTTCATATCATGGGAATAAAGGAAAAACAGCACATGAAAACAAAAGCCAGAGTAATATGCTCTTTAGCACCTACCCACAGGTCACAAAAACAGAAGATTTCCAGTTCTCCCTGAATCCTTTGTCAAGAAACACAGTTAGAAAAATTCAGGGGCCAAATCTGACTGGTGGGGATGTGGTAGGCCAGCAGGAGGATCTGCTCCACAGATGGGGATAACAGAGCGAGGCCAGGAGAAGAGTTGGGGTGAAAGTGGCAACACTGAGGGTGTTCCTGCCCCCCCTGCCCCATTGCTTGCCTGGGGTGCATCGCCAGGGGTTGCTCTCCATGTCTGGAGACAAAGAGACCCCCCGAAGCCCAATTGTCTGCCTACCACCATGGCTGAAATGCAACCCTCTCCTGAACTCCTCAGCTTAGAGCCACAGGGCTGGCAGAGTCTGTGGCGGGAAGGCCGGGGACGGCAGTGGTGGTGATGTCAGAAGACACGGGTGCACCCGCTCTGCACTTCCTGGTGTTTGGAGGAGGACGGAGCCCTCCGTGCTGCACAGTCGGGCAGGCTGTCACCTTCTCAGCAGTGGAAAATCCTGGCAGTTTGAAACTAGAGATAGGAGGACCCAGGTTCATTTCCTATTACCTCTCATGGGTAGCGAACTGAGCCCATCACAGGCTTCCTCTCTTTCAACAAATTTGCAGGGTTGTTAGAAAAACGAAACAGGCACGGAAAAATAACGTGTTTGCATTTGTTGCTTCTTCAGCCAGCTGAGCTCCAAACATTTACGTGAATGGTGGCACCAAATGAGCAAGAGTCATAAAGCCAGTCCAGGCTAAACTGCAGGAGGACACCGGTTCACGCCCCAACTCCTGCCGCCCTGAGCAAAAAGGGCTGGGAGAGAGGGGTGCCCACCTGCCACAGTGGCCCCCGTGCCAGAGTAGATGCGACCTCCTGAACCCCTCCGTGGGCATCTGCAGTGGAAGGTACCAGAGCAGGGAGGGAAAAATGCAGCAACCCTTGTGCCAACTGCACTGGCACGGAGCCCCTCTGGCCTGGGCCTCTCACGTGTCCAGGGGGTGGAAGAGCTGCTCGTACTGGGCTTCAGACCAGGGGTACACCAGAGGAAGCCCCGAGAGGCTCCCCAGGGCACCATCTGGGTCAGCAGGAGCCAGGCGCCTCTGAAGGTGCTCACACTTGCCAAGGAGCTGAGCCCTGCGCAGTGAGCCCAGCCAGATCAAGGGCCCCCCAGTTCACAAGCGGCGGGAGTGAGTGTGCGCGTGCACAGAGAAGCCCCAGGAAGGAAAGCCTGAGCGAAGCACAGGCACCGACAGGAGCCCGGGCTGGTGGAAAGGATACCGGGTGGCCCCAGGGGCTGCTTTGCAAGAGGGGATGGGTCTGCTCAGGAGATCTGTCCGTGGGGCTGCGGATGCAAAGCACCTCGGGGTGATTAGGAACGGGGCGAGGGTGAGAGGGAGCAGAGGCCCGGGCCGTCCTCCTCCGACACAGGTTCAAATCCCGCTCCTGCACGCCGTCCCCAGCGGGGGCTGCTCCTCCTGCCCTGCCTCCCGTTCTACAGGGCCTCTCTGTGGGCAGAAGCGCGCACTACCGAGGCAATGGCCTCACTTTCACGGCGCGTGTCAGGTGCGCGAAGAGCCGCGCAGATATTCTCCCGCTCATCCTGGCTTCACGGACACCGTTTCCTGAAAGAGCGGGCCTGGAGGGTGTTAGCCCTGACGGCTCCCTAAACGGAACGGCGAGCGTATGGGAAGCCCGACTCCCGCAACTGGCAGGGAGGGAAGGCACGCGGGCTCCCGGGCCGCCTTCGCGTTCCCGCAGGATCTGAACCCACGTCCGGGCGGGGAGGGGCGCCGCGCCCAGGAGCCCCCGCGGAAACCGGAGAACTGCGCGCTCTCCGCGGAGGCGCCCCGCCTGCCGCTCGTTCGCGCTCCGGCGCTCAAGGGGCCCTCTCCCCGTCTGCGGCTGCCTGAGGACCGGAGGCCTGCGGGAGCAGCCCCCCGCCTCCTCCCCTCAGCTGGGGTCTCCTTTCCCGCCTCCCCCTTCGCCCCCCCCCCGCCTGCTTAAATCAGTCAGCGGCTCCCGGCGCCCGCCCCCCCCCCGTCCCCGGACGGCGGAAACCCCGGGAGCGGCTCCGCGCCGCTTCCGCCGGCGGGCCACGAGATCCCAGCGGGGCGGTGACGTCACCCCCGCTTCCCCTTAAAGGGGAGGAGGGAGGGGGCGTTCCCTGCCCTCCGACTGGTGGGGCTCGGCGGAAGCGCGCCGGGGAGATGCCGCGGGGTAAGCTTACTCGGGAGTGAGAGCCCCGCGGCGCTCGGGGGGCTTCCTTTGAGGACGCCCCGAGTGTGAGACCCCGACGGACTCGTTCAATGGGGTACGGTCCAGTTTGTTTCCTGATCTCCGCTGGTCAAATCTCTACCAACCAGTTGAAAAAGCAGTAGTCCTCAAGGTGAAAGGGCCACCGCGGGCCTCAGCCCGGAAGTGGCTTTTGGAAAATAAAAAATGCCCAAGCCGGTTGCTGCCGAGCCTCTTTCAGCCGGGGGCCCTACGCGGCCCTTGGGCTGCAGTCCCCATCGTCCGAGGCCGCCCGGGCCGAAGGCTGCGGTCCCGCCCGCTGGGAGGCCCCGGGCTGATTATCCGGGAGGCTGGCTGCGGAGGCGCCGGTCTCTCGAGGGGCCCCCCCGGCTGCCCCCGGCCGGGCAGGCAGGTGCAGGTTCCTGGCCGAGCCCGAGCCCTGCGGCTTGCTGGTTCCTGTATCCGCTTTTCGTTGGGCTTTAAATGTTTTTCTCTTGTGACTGGTGACCTTGGTTTGTCTTTCAGCTGTATTCTTTTATTTACCGTCACTGCCAACTGCCTTGCCTTGGGAGGAAGCGGAGTACAGATCTAATAAATACTCAGGCAGACATAAAGGCAGGGAAGAAGTTCTTGGGACCCAAAACAAAATGCCCAGCGCAGAATGGTGGCCGTCATGCCGGGCATAAGGATGTGCTGGAGTCCCACCCTGCTCGCCAGACCAAGGCAGCCGCCCGCAGCCCGCCAAGTTATTCGGGGACAGGAGAGAGCGAATCGCTCAGGCACATCACCCCACACGGCGAAAACAGAGCGGCAAGGCGGTTGGCAGGCAGCCTGCCTGCCTGCCTGCCTGCCTGAGAGAGCGAGAGCGAGCGGGACCTGTCCGTGGCGCCCAGCGTCCTCCCAGCCTCTTGTACTGGGAGACCGCAATATCCATGGTGAGACCAGTCCGACAGGAGCAGACTTCGCGTCCTCCATGACAGCTGTGGGTCTGTCCCACGTAGAATCTGGGCTGGGCAGGGCGAGAGGGGTCTGGGTGGGAAGGAGCTTTCCATCATTCCGCTGCCAGGGACAGATCCCTACCTGTGGGCTTTGGGTGGTGCCAGGGGATTCCTCTTTGACGCCCCGGCCATTGATTTGCGCTGACCTTGAGGGTTCAGTTCTATCCCACATGCTTGTTAAAATCCACATGAAAGCGTTGGGAGAAGTTGCATGGAGATCTGGGGTTCAGTGCCACCAGTATGCTGATGACGCCCAACTTTATCTCTCCTTTCCATCTGGATCAAAGGAAACCGGTTCATTACTAATCTCGTGTCTGTGGTCATTTATGGACTGGATGCAGGCAAACAAATTGAAGTTTAATCTAGACAAGACAGAGGCACTCCTAGCCAGTGCTAAGGCAGACTGGGGAACAGGGACTCTGCCCCTGCTGGATGAGGTTACCTTCCCCCTGAAATCTCAAGCTCATGGCTTGGGTGTCCTCTTGTACTCAACTCTGAGCCTGGAAGCCTGGTTTTTGGTGGTGGCCAGGAATGCATTTGCACAATTAAAACCGGAGCGCCACCTATGCCTATCTATTCTTTGAAAAGCTGGATCTGGCTATGGTAAGGCAGCTTTGATTGCAGTCCGTTTGGACTACTTTAACACGCTGCTTGGGGCTGTCTTTGGAAACTGTTTGGAAACTCCAGCGGGTCCAAAATGCTGCCGCTGGAGCAGGTGACCGGGAGGCGACAACCCCACTGAAACAGCCCGGCGAGCGGCAGCCCCGCCCTCCACAAAGCCCCACCGCGGGGGCTGACCGGACTGGTAGTCAGGCACAGTCCCCCGGGGGGCCTCGCCACCCCATCCGCGACTGCCCGCTGCCCGGGAGAGAGAGCCTGAGCACGAGGCCGAGCTGACTTCCGAGTAAACGCGCCCCGGACGACTGCCGCCCGTTTCTTTCCCTGAAACGAGGAGTGGCTCGCGCGCAGGCGCAGGAGCTGCTGGCATTACCGCGGTCCCGTAGGAGTATATGCAGAGCTCCTCCCGGCGCGCTCCGAGCTCGGAGAGCATGCGCACACCTTCTCTGAGGGCGGACATGCGCAGAGCGAGAACGGAGCGACTGAATTCCCCCAGCTGCACTACGCACGCGCGTGGAATGAGCGCCGACGGGGGAGTCCTGCCTCGTTTTCTCCGTCTGCGCGTGCGCAGCTAGGCTCCTGTGGCCAGAGGGGACCGGGCCGCCCCTCCCCAAAGCCGGAGGAACCGGTGAGTGTCAGGGCCCGCGCGCGGTGCATTGTGGGAAAGGGGCAGAAGGGGCTGCTCCTTCTCCCCCTCCCCCGCCCCCTCTTGCCCCTGCCGCCGCTCGCGGCGCGTTGTGGGATGGCGGGTCCCCCAGCGGTCCACCGCGGGGTCCCGGAGCATGACGGGATCGGAGTTCCCCTGGGGAGGGCGGCGGCGGGCCGGTGGTCGTCCCCGCGGCGCCGCCAGTACTATTATGGGATGGGGGCCGGGGCGGGTGGCTAGGCAGGCGGGTACTTGGGTGGGGGCGGAGGGGGCCTCCTCCCCGCACCCTCCGTGCTCGAGCCTCCCTCTGAGGCGGCGGGGCGGCCCCGCTCTCCTCCCGCTGCAGGCCGGGCGCTGAGCGGCCATGGCCGAAGTGGCCCAGCAGGCGGCGGCAGCGGCGGCAGCGAGCGCGGAGGACCTCGGCCCGGCGGCGGCGGCGGCGGAAGAGGAGGAGGAGGAGGAGGAGGAGGACGGGACCTCGACCGGTGAGGCTCGGCTGGGGCTGGGCGAGCGCCCTGGGGAGGCGCGGGGAGAGGCGCCGGTTCCTCCCGCCAGGAGCCCCCCCCGGGTCAGGCCGGAGCAGCCCCGCTTCGCGCCCGTGGGCCGGGCGGCCTCCTCGGGTCTGCCCAATGGGAGTGGTGGTGGCCTGCCTCGCGGGGCTGTTGCTGAAGCCCGCGGGTCCCTTCCGGGGGGCGGTGTCGTCAAGCCCTCGCCCACCCTGGTCGCTGTTCTGCGAGGGGAGCGTCCAGCTGCCTTCAGCCCAGAGGCTGGTGGCGGCTTCGGGTCCCCGCCTGCCTCGCCACCATTCAAGACCCCCGATGAGAATCAAGCCACTGGCCGCCGGCCCTGCGTGTTGCTTCTCCACTTGCCACCAGCCTCTGCCTCTGGGGGCCCGCTTGACTCCAGACCTCCTCAGTGTGTGTGGGGGGTGACCCCGCAGGTGCTGCCTCTGGCCTCCAGTTCTCCTCAACCGTGGACGGAATGGCCAGTGACGCAGGATTATGAGAGTTGCAGGCTCCGAACATCTGGAGGGCAATGTTTGCCCACCCCAGGGTCTCACATAACCACCCCGATTTATTTCATGACCCTTCCTCTGTCATAGGCGATCTCCCCCCTCCCTGTTCAATCTTCACAGCATCTCAGCAATATGAGTGTTTCCAACCACAGGTGGTACTTTTTCCAGGTATCTCCACCATGCAGGAAGAGGACGATGTATCTGAGGCCACCTCGGTGTCTTCTGGAGACAGCAGACCCCCAACCCCGTCCGCCAACGGTTATCCAGGTACAGGTGCTCAAAAGGGCCGAGGTCCAGTAGAGTGGTCGTGTAGAGCTGCAAAAGCCAGTTCTTTGGACTAAAGCTCCCAGAATCCCCAGCTGGCCTTATCCATGACAGTAGACAGTGTCTGTAATTGAGAAAGTCCTGGTGCCAGGCTCAGGCCCGGTGCTGAGCACCACGAGGTCCGAGCCCTAGGAGGCTTTGGGGTGGTTCTGGGCACTCTGAAGAGTTGGACTTTGGGGCTCAGTTCAAGGCCATTTCCACCCTGCACTGTTAATAGTGCTTTTATTCCATTTTCAACATCCTGTGGAATCCTGGGGTTAGCAGTTTAGGGAGGAGCATTTAGAATCCTCAGCCAGAGAGCTCTTTGGCCTCAGTAAACTGCAACCCCCATCCCTAGAATTCCACAGGATGTTGAAAGTGGAATTATAGCACTATAACAGTGTAGTGTGGAAATGGCCCACATCGCAGTTCAGCCATTGTTTTGCAGGGTCAGAGATTCAGGTGTGCAGCCTGTAGAGCAGTAATAACACTAAAAACAAGAACACGTGTGTGTGCGTGTTAGAGGGCATTTCCGTCAGCACCAAGCAGCCTCTGCTGTTTTTAGGCCTTCAGATGAGTGGCCATAGGTTCTCAATTGGATGGTTCTGTTTTCATGCTGCCCTTGGGCCTTAGAACTTTCTCAGTCATATGACTTGTTTTTAATCTTATTTTTCCCATTCCAGGTAAAGGATGTTTTGTTGTATTTTGCTTGCAGGAGTAGCAACGTTTGGTGCCCTGAAACTGCCGCATGCTACAAGGGCCAGGCAGAGGGTTTCTCCTGTGCCCTTGCTGGAGTAGCAGGCAGCCAGAGGAGTGGGGTTTCTCTTTGCGCATGCGTGCTTTGTTTCCTGCTTGCTGCCTCACTGTGGTCTCCCTCTGCTGCTTCCCTCCCTCCCTCCCTAGGGCCCAGGAGCAGCAAAGAGCCTCGAGTGACTGTTGGAGAGCTGGTGGACGACGGTGGAGAGGTTGGCCAGGACCGACTGAGCACATCACAGGCCCCCAGCCCAGAGTGGCATGAGTGCCCTGAGTGCGGGCGTGGATTTGGCACGTCGCGGGCTCTCAAGGTGCACCGGAGTTACCATGTGGGGCGCAAGCGGCCACACAGTGGTTCACTGACCACCACCAAGCCCCCTCCTCCGCCCCTGCTGCCTCCGCCGCCACCCCCCTTGATCCTGCCCAGCAACCCCCCTGAGAGCCAGGAGGGGCGGACGGCCCCAACTCCTGCCCGGGGCAGAGCCTTCCACTACATCTGCGCTGAGTGTGGCCTGGGCTTTGCCTCCCCAGCCACCCTGGAGGGCCACCGCTGTGAACATGGCTGGCGGCGTAGCCCCCCGGCCCCCCGCCAGAAGCCGCCTCCCTCACCCGCTCCCACAGAGACCAACGGGGAGCAGGACACGGATGGGGCAGACGGACCGTACCACTGCACTGAGTGCTCGGGGGAGTTTGGCTTGGTGTCGGAACTTCACGAGCACTACATGCTCCACGCACGCGGAGAGCTGTAGGTCATGAGTCCCTCCCCCACCCCAGCATCCGGCTTCAGTCGCCAGGGGCTGCCTGTCCAGGGGTCTGCCCAGCTAGGACTCTGAAAAGGGAAAGTTCCTTCATTTTGTTCACACTTGCTGTCCCCAGCCCCTGTCACTTTTTCCCTATATTTCTAAAATGAATTAGGCGGGTGGGAAATGGGGGGGGGTGAAAGAGAGAGAGCAGTTGCTTTTCTGTGTGCCCTGCTCCCCCCCCATTCACCATTGGTGTGTCTGCCACCCCCTTGCAGGTGAGGGTGGGTGGATGCTCTGGGTTTAGCCTCTGCCGGTCCCTGGCAGTTCTCTCTCCAGGGAAGCCCGTGCAAAGAGGTCTCCACCACGGCAGTACTCCCAGGGTTGGGCTTGTTGCACAGCAGAGTCAAGCCTGTAGACTTGCCCTGAGCTTTGAGGGAAGAGGCAGGCAAGTAAGTTTCAGGACCCCTGTCCTGTGTGCGGATCTCTCACCTCCCTCACCCATAGATGAGGCCAGGACAACTTTGACCCTCTAAAACCTCTTGGACTGCACCTCCCAGCATCCCTTACCATGAGTTGTGCTGGCCCAGGGAGTGATAGAGTTGCATTCCAGCATATTGGGGGATTCAGAGTTGCCCCCCCCCAACATTAGGCAGTTCCCTTATTAGTGGGGGTGCCTGTCATCGTTCTCATCCCATGTGGCCTGTGCTGAACTGAAGCTGTGTGTGCGCGTGTGTGTGCGCGCGCACGCGCTTGACTTTTATGGAAGTGGCTTCTAGAGATGGCATCTAATCAGCATAAATCATGAATATTAACAGTCTCTCTTCACAGTAGCTGGGAGGTCTGGTTTAATAAAAGTGATTCTGTATGCGTGTATGCCTTTTGTACCCATTTCTGTATTTGGCAGTGTTTGATGGCTCCTCATGGGGCTGGAATGGTTGGGAGGGGGTGTCTCTGATAAATAGGCTCAGCCTGACTTTGAAGGGGCTACTTCCTTTTTCTGTTCTGATGGAACAGCTTTTTGTTCTCAGCTGCTCCTGGTGCAGGAGCCTCCCAGAACCTGCCCTTGTGGGACTTGCCATTCCACACCACCTCTGCACAGCATCACCCCCCTAGCAGGGTCACTCCTGGAAGGCAGGGAAGGTGAAGCGTGCAGGCCAGGCAGCAGGCCAGGCAGCCTTCCCAGTTCCCATCTGAGGACCGTGTTTTGAATAGCAAGGCGGAGAGACTGAGGACAGATGGGTTGCCCGTTATCATTTTCAGCTCCATTTAGACTTGGGTACCTGGTTTGTTCCAGTCTTACAGCCTATTGCTCTCATGCTGCTCATGGAACCACAGTACCACTTGCCCTCAAGGACAGATCCAACATAGCTAGGGCGGCAGGAGCTGGATGTGGGCTGTGCTGCCTTGGCAGAGGTTGCAGCCAGCATATATAATTCCTCTTAGGTAAACAAAACTCACCAAGAGAACCTCAAAATAGGATTGCCTTGGCATCATCATTAAGTCAGAAGTGAAGGCACACAACATTGGTCTGGCCCACAGGCTTCAGTAGATCCTGAAGGCATATTTGTATGGAAAGGCAGGGCTCAGGCCCTCTGGGATGTTGGTGGAAGCACCTGTGCAGGTTCGAAATGCATCTGCCTTTGGACCGTGAAGTCGGCAAGGGTTTTTAACGGTGACCCTGGTAATCAGAGTAACGAGCTGTCCTATGTGGACGGCATGGTCAGTTTTTAGACTGGGTGCGTGGTAGACAAAACTCTGCCCCCCTCTCTTTCTTTGTCAATCACTACAGTATTTGCTGTTCCTTTTTTAAAAAACAAAAGCTTCCTAGAACAGCTTGTAACAAAGGGCCTTTCTGCACTACACTGTTATGGTGCTATTATTCCACTTTCAGCCTCCTACGGAACGAATCCTGGGGTTAGCAGTTTAGGGAGGGGCATTTAGAATCCTCAGCCAGCGAGCTCTGCGGCCTCAGTATAAACTACAGACCCCAGAAATCCAGAGGATGCTGAAAGGGGAGCAATAGCGCTGCAACAGAGTAGGGCGGAAAGGGCCACGGAGGCGGACGGGCGCGCGCGCGCGCGAGCTGCTCCTGCTGTACCAGAGACCCGGCGCAGGGCCGGCTTCGGGGCCTCCTCCGCGGCGCGTTCTGGCCCGCCAGCCGTGCCTTTCCCGAGTCGGCCCGGTGAAGAGGGCGGGCCAGGGCGGCCGGTGCGCTTCCCCCTTCCCTGGCACCCGCCCCGGGCAACGACGCGGGCGCCTCCGTGCAGCAGAACGGAGTTCGTTTCGAGACGGGAGGCCGGACGCGCGCGCGCCCCGCCTCCCCTTGGATCTCGGGAGCGGCAGCACCGAGGAGGGTGCGCGCCCGGTCGTCGCAGAGCCCCGACGCCTACGGTCCAAACCGAGCTGATGAAACTCTATGGTAGAAGAACAGTCGCGGCCCCGCCTCCTTCCCCGCGCGCGCTGTCCCACCGCGATTTAGCCGCCCTCACGCGGCGCCTGAGAGGATCTGGAAGCTTCGTCGAAGGCAGCGCTCGGAGACGAAGAGCGGGGCGAGAGGACGAGGCCTCCGTGGCTCCCGAAGTTGCGTCCGTGTGTCTCGAACGCAGAGGGCGGGGAACATGGCAAGTACGCCGCGGCGGTTTTGCTCAGGCGGCCCCTGGTCACCGCCCTACCGGACGTTGCGGGAGGGGCCTTGTCCCAGCGTGAAGGCCCCCGGAAACGCAGGGCGAAGCCGACAGGAGTGCGCGCGGGGCGGCGGAGGGGGCCGGGCGCCGTCGCAGCAGCGGTCGCGAGGCAGGGAGACCGGCCGGGAGCGTCGCCTGCCGCTGGCTGCCCGCGGGAGCTCCTCTGGTTCGCGGGAGGCTCTTCGTGGAGGCGGCGGGGAAAGGCGAGAGGGGCCGCCGATGGGAGCCGAAGGTGAGCGGGGCCGCGGAGCAAGAGAAGGGCTGGCGGGCGAGGTTCTCCGTTGAGCGCGGGGAGGGCGAGGCGAGGCGAGGCGAGGGGCGGCTGCGGGCGCCCCCTTGGTCCCATTCCGGGTCCCGGCGAGAAGGGCGCCGTCGGGGCCGGAGCGGGCGGGGCGGGGCGGGACAGGTGCTGCTCCCCGGGCGCCCGCCGCGGAGCGTTAGGAGGCCCCGCGAGACAGCCGCAGGCGTGTTCGCTGGGAGCGAAGAGCGAGGCGAGGCTGGTGGGGGGCGCGGGCAGCGTGCCCTCAGGTCCGGCCTGCGGTCGAGCGGGGCGGCGGGAGCCGGGCTCGGAGGCTCTGCTGAGTGGGTGGCTTAACTCCTGCAGGGAACAATGGCCGAGTCTTCAGCGGCTAACAGGCCTTCCGTGGCCAGGGAGCCGCCTCAGGAGGCGTCAGGCTGTAGCGGGCGAGACGTTTCACCCCGCCGGGAGCCTCTGCCTGTCTGCAAACCGGAACCAGTCTGTCTGGAGGAGGAGGAGGAAGAGGATCCTGCGGTGCTGGTAGCACCCTGCTCAAGCCCAGCTGGCAAGGGCGAAGAATCCCCTGGCAGCAGCGTCATCTGTGAGTGCTGCCTTTTGGCTCTAGATACCAGGAGGCATGGTAGGAGATCACGCGCCACGCATAGCGCCCTGGCACTTATTAAGAGCTGCTTGGAAAGCATCAGAAAGAACCAAAGCTTGCTTGCATCCTGCAGTGTGAACAGACCTGGCTTCTTGAGACCCAGATTTTCCCCAGGGCAGTCTTTGCGCTGTGGACAGCTGGTTCTGATTCCTTGCAGGAGCTCAGCATCTCATCAAACTGCCAGAGGATTCTCACTTTTGTCTGTAAGCTAGGGAAAGCTCTTGTCAATCCTGCCTTCATAGCAGGGGTGAGAACTGTCTGGCCCTTCAGGTGTTGCTGAACGGCAACTCTCGGCACTCCTCACTATTGGCCGTGCTGGCCCAGGGGGCTGCTGAGAGCCTAGCAACCTCTGGAGGAAAGCTGTGTGATACTCCCCTCCTCTTTTAGAGGAAATCTAAATTATGTCATCAGTTTAGATGCTCTCTTCAAGGTGAGTCCTGATTTGCACACAACAACCCCCTTCTAACCTCTTCTTTTCTTTCTCCCCACACCCCTCCTGGACTTTGGGGATGGCCTTTGCACCCTTCTTGGGTTGCTGTCTCTTTATACAGTTTACTGCTCTAGGAGGGTGCTCCTCAGATGCAGATGGGGCCAAAAAGGAGCTGCAGGTGTACTGCAGCTGCCGCCATGCCCTCAGTGGTGGTATGCAGCAAGGAGACAAAAGACTGGGCTTGTGGGATCTGCTTGTATTATCACTAGATCCCCAAGATCCACCACTCAGAGCCATGTGTGAAAACCAGGAAATTCATCTGAATCTTGGGATTTATTCTCACCACCAAAACCAAACTCAGCTTAGTATCCTGTCAGGCAAAAGGCTGTTTCTTAGTACCCTAAGCCTTCTTCATTTCAGCGGTATAACTTAGGTGGACAAAGTCGTTTTGCTTTTGTTGTCATCAAAACCTGGTAGGCAGAAAGAGGAATGCCTGGCTACAGCAGGTCACCCAGGCATGTCTCAGTGGATTGTGCTTCCCTTCCCCTCATCCTGCCGCTGCACTGTTTCAGCGGCACGCGATACATGGACGTATTGCATTGAGCATACATTTGGATGTTCCATCGTGCAGGTGTAGGTAAAGGCGGTGTGAAAATGTTTTCATGGAAGTTAGGTCTTTTCTCAGGACTTTTCTCATTCCTCCCTCCTGTCTCCAGACAGCTTCGGGGCCAATCAGTGCTTCCACTGCCTGATCACCTTTCCAGATGAGAAATTCAAAGAGCGGCACATGAAGCGGGAGCACCCAGAAGACTTTGTCCAGGCCAACCTGCGTGATGCTCTTTTTGTCTGTTTCATTTGCAACAAGGCCTTTGGGAGTTCTCGTGCCCTCATCTGCCACCAGCGGGGTCATGCTCCAGCTCCTCCTTCAGACTGTGCGGACTGCTTGCGCCCCACTTTCGACTGTTCTGACTGCGGCCGCCGCTTCGGCCAGCTGGTCAATTACCAGCGCCACCGCCTGGGCCATGCTGCCGGTCACAGTCTGCCTCACCAATGCCCAGACTGTGGCAAGAGCTTCCGGCAGCTGTCCAATCTGCGCCGGCACCAGGCTTTCCATCAGCAGACCCAGGAGTTGCTGCCCTCCCGGCCCTATCCCTGCATGGAGTGTGGGGAGAGCTTTAACCAGGAGGCGGGTCTGCACGAACACTACATCCGCCACGCGCGGGGGGAGCTCTAGCAAGGAGGGCATCACTGTGTGCCTTGGCCCTCTGGATCCAGTTGAAGGCCAGCTGGGAGAGGCAAAAGGGCAGAGGGAGGCGAGGGGCATTGCAGGGTGGGGTCAGGCTGATTAGGAAATGGAGGGCATTGGGCAAGCTTGGTTTCCCTTGAGGGGTCCAGGAAAGGACACATTTTCCCAGGAGGAAAGGCCGCTGCCTCATGCCCTGAGAGCAACTGCACAGTGAGAGGAGCAACAGCCCCACTCTTCTTCTAAAGAGATGCTGCTTTCTGCTGCACTCTTCCTCTCTCAGAGGTGCGGCTAGCTCTGGGGTCTCAGTGGAGGCTGAGCTGCTGCAAAAGCCAGACCGCTTGTTGGCCAAATGGGCTGGAAGGGAGAGATCTGTCTGAGAGCACACAGGCCAGCTAAGGGCTGCAAGGAGTCCTATGTGCCAGTTATGTTGTGCCCTGGCAGAATTTCATAGAGAGAGGAAACAGAACTTGGCTGAAGCCATTCCCCTCTTTCATTAAAACAGTGCTGCCACCATGAAGCCATTTCTGGTTTCTGATTGCTCAGGGCAGCTCAGTGCATTTCTTGTGGAAGCAGAGGGCTGTCAACTGGTATTCTGGGAGCCAGAAGGTGATGATACAGGGTCAAGGCACTTGCTGGGCTCTTGGGTCCTCTCAGTAGCTGCCCTGGGGTGGGCAATTGCCACTGGCTGGTGGGCTGTATCATCCCTGTCGGGTCACGGGAGGCTGGCATCCCCCTTCCGATTTCTGGTCATTTCTGTTTAGAAACAAAGTCTTTGACATGTTACAACAGTTCCCTTCAGTGGCTTTGCAAGGGCAGTTGGTTATTTGGGGGCACTGGGACTGGGCAACTATGATGGATCCACAGTCAATGAGACTGTAAAATATGCCCCCCAAAAAAAGAAGGAAGGAAAGAAACCAACACAGATGTGACCAGATACCCAGTTATGGCTCTGGAAAGCAGGGGAGACATTAAAACACCCAGGGAGTCCAGGCTGCCCACTTAAAAGTGAGTGATCACAACAGACTCTTCCAGGAGGAAAATTTGCTCTTTAGCCGAAAGAATGGAGCCCTGGGTGTGAGGAGAAAGAGCTGGGGAGTGAGGCTGCTCTTTGCTCATCTCTTTGTTAGGGAAGATTCATTCCAGATTATAAAACATATTCTCTTATGTGCCCACTGCCTGAAGTTAAGCAGCAGGTTTAAAATAGTAGTGTGTGATGGCGAGAGGCAGAATGATGCTTGTGTTTGCAACTTACCATGAGTGCTGTTCATTTTATTATTTATGTGGAAGGCTTGCTATGCCACCACACCTGCATTAAAGTTGTACCATCAAAATCTTGGACAAATATGAAAATTCTTTGTTCCCATGCCACTCTAATGCAAAATGAAGTATGTTGGTCTGGACTTACTGCTAAGGCCAGGGTTGTCCTGTGTCTGCTAGTCCTTTCCTGGCATGTTCCATGAGTTAAAAGCCCGGCCACGGTGGATGTTTCGGCCAGAGGAGAACCGGGGACAGCACTGCCCAGCAGGCACTGCCTCCATTCACCTCTATAGACAGGTCCTGACCAAAAGTGTGGCCCTCATCCAGGAAGAAACACACTCTGGTACCAGCTCTTGGCACTTGAAAGTTTGTAAAAAATGTGATTGCACCCCCTTGAGACAAAGCAGGTGTTCTCTCATTCATAAGGAAGCATTTAAAAGATTGCTATTTACCAATGTGGGGAAGCAGCATTTGGAATTGTGCAGCTGATGGAGCAAAAGAAGGGATGGGGATGGGTAGCTAAGGGGGCCAACAGTGGTGTAAGGAAGAATGAGAGCCCCTGTACAATTTCTCCAGATGATGCTGAACTGCAGGTCCCAGCAGCCCTGAAGCCAGCATGTAGCCCATGGTATGCTGAGAGTTGCAGTCTGGCCACATCTGGGGGCTGTCTAGTCTCCCTTGCCCACAAGCATGTTTCCCATTTGTCTGGAGAGCTGTTTCACTCGAAGGTCAAAATGCAACCCTTCATTCCAGCCAAAAGGAGCTGCAGGTTCCCTCCGGAAACTCATTATCCAAGTGGCTCCTATTCCAGGATACAAGGAAGTCGATGTTGCCATCACGGGCAGTCTGTTTCCTGTGGCATTTGGCCCACTTGCCTCCAGTCACTCCTAAGTAGCCCCTCAAGCCCCAGGCCCCAGAAGATGGCTCTGCCTCCCAAGCAGATGGTCAGCTGTCTTGCTGAAGGGCAATTTCATTTATAAGTCACCTTTCAGTCATACGGCCTCCAACTCTGCATGTGATGATACAATTCCCCCCTCTCCCTCCCTGCAAACTCTCCTGCATACCTTGGAAGCCCTCCACCCTCCAGCAAGGGCTCAGAGGGCACATTCTCTTGATCAGCCCTACACCGAGACATAGAATCCTAGAGTTGGAGGAGACCCCAGGGATCACCCAGTCCAGCCCCATTCTGCCATGCAGGAACACCCATGAAAGCATTTCCAACAGAGGGCCATCCAGCTTCTCTTTAAAAACCTTCCAAGAAGGAGACTCCCCCACACTCCATGGAGGCAGCAGCCTATTCCACTGCTGGACAGCTCTGAACATCAGGAAGTTCTGCCTGAGATTCAGGTGGAATCTTCCCTACAACTTGAATCCATTGCTTCTTGTCCTAGTCACTGGAGCAGCAAAAAACAAGCCCACTCCCTCCTCGACATGACAGCCCTTCAAATATTTAAACGTGGCCATGACATCCCCTCTTAATCTTCTTTTCTGCAGATTAAACATACTCAGCTCCCTGAGCCACTCCTCACAGTGCATGGTTTCCAGACCCATCACCATTTTGGTCGCCCTCCTCTGGACACGCTCCAGCTTGTCAATATCCTCCTTGAATTGAGGTGCCCAGAACTGGACACCACAGACGGAGCAATCTGACATCAAGCGGGTGCTCCTCCTTTGGCTCATGGCTAGTAGCTGGATGGGCCTGGCCTACCCATATGCCACAATCTTCTGAGAGGAGGCTGGGCGTGCCACCTGCCTGTGCATCTAGAGATGAGAAAGTCCTTCCTTCCTGCACCTGAAACTACGGCTGGTTGCTAATAGCTGGGCTTGGAGCTGAGCTATTTGTTTTAATCCTTAAAAATACCCTAAGACTAGAGACCATTTACATGCCTTGTGTGAAGATTCTCACAAGTGAATTAATTACTGTAGAACCAAGTACTTATACATTTGACTGTTTTTGTGAAATGGAGACTTACTGTCCTTTGCTGAACATATGTAGGAGGAATTCTGGGGTGCCTCATCCCACCCCCCGTTCACAGGATACATCATTCCAAGCCAAGCACCCTAAAATTCCTACAAAACTCAGATCTGCACCTACACATGATTTTGCTACTATGCACTGTGCTGACAAAGGAGAACAGAGCCAAGGCAGGTCATGCTGCTGTATTGTTTCCACAGCCAAAGTACACAGTTCCAGTAACCAAGAAAGTACAGAGCAGTGCCAGACACTCCCCCCATGTATAAGGTCAACACTGCCCACCATTTTACCTCTGTATTTACTGCACTAGAACCTGACAATAACAATGCCACAGAAGCCCCCATTCTGGTCCTGGGCAGGGATGGCTGTGAATACCCTGCCGCTCTAAGTACCCTCATCTGGTTCTCTGGGCAAAAGAGGTGCTTGGTCTCTGCCACTGAGACAGCTCTCCTGTGACTGGCCAGCAGTGTCCAGGGAGCACAGAGTTCCCTTGGCATGAAAGCCACTGCTGGGGACTTGGCCTGGCAACAGCTAGAGAGGTGAGCCCTCCCTCACCGTTGCCATGGACAATTTGAAGATGTTGAGTTTTATGCAAATGAAGAATTTGGAGTCTAGCTGTGATACCACCTGCTGAACAGTCTTTGCAACAGACAAAGGTCCTCAAATCTGTTTGAAACAAGCAAAGGCTAGGACCCAAAGACTGGCACCTCCAGAGCTGCTCCTGCCTCTCAGCCGGACAGGCCGCGGGGAACAAAGTGCCTGTATTGAGGGGCATCATTTTCCCTGGTTTTGTTACTGTGAACAAATCAGATGACTGAATCAGTAATGAAGCAAGCAAGGATTCCACCACGTGCATGCAGGAGCGCAAGGAAAACAGCAGTGCTCCGAGCAAGCTCCAGCTGGAGTCTGCTCTGCCTCCTCTGTGGTAACTCCTACCGCAGTCTAAAACTGTAACCTAAGCACAGACACACCAACAAATGTGCTGCCAGCTGGCCACAAAGACTCTTGCTTTAAGCATGCATACAAACACATGAGGAGTGCGAGGAGCTTGGACAGCAGTTTTAGGCCTGCTTCCCTCATGCACTAATAGTAGGATGGGAAGCTCAGGAGTGGTCCCTGAACCTCCTCGGCTGAGGAGGCCACACGAGCGCCTCTCGTCCTTACGGCAGCTCCCGAAGGCTCCCTGTTCACAGCTTGTGGGGAGCAAGACCTACATGGAGCCCTCTTTCCTGCACGCTGGCACCATCCTCACACGCATCCCTGACCTTGCCCTTTCTTCTCCATCGACACTGACAGTGCCACTCCTTTGTTCTTTAAATGTTAGCTGAGGGTGTTAAGGTGGGGGGCTCAGCTCCTCCCCCTCCCAGGGCTAGTCTTCGAGGAGGGACCTGCACAGCACCCGCTCCGCATCCTCCGACAGCTCCACCACCGCTCGCTGCAGCATCCTGTAGGTGGCCGCAAAGGACACCTGGGCCTCTGTCTTGGTGCCCCGTCCGAAGTATGGCACATAGCTCCAGGCCCAGCTGCCCAGCGAGGGCGGCCTGGTCACCAGGCCCAAGAGGGAGTCTGGTGTCAGCGGCTGAGCAAAGCGGCTCTGGATCTCAGCTTGCAGCACCGAGGCTGCTTTGCCAGTAACCCGGGCAGTGCGCTCCAGGGAGGCTTTGTCCAGGCCCAGCTCTTGGCAGAAGCCAGCGATGGTGACCAGAAGGTTCTCGGCCGCAGCCAGTGGGGGGCTCTCTAGGCAGGAGAGGCAGGCATGGAGGGCTTTCCCCCACGCGTCCCTCATCAGCATCCTGGCCTCCTCCCTGACCAAGCAGGACACAAGAGCTGGGATGGCTCTCTTCAGCGACTGCCTCTTCCAGCCAGGGGAGCCATTCTGAAGAGCCTCCTGGAGGAGGGGGAGGCCACAGGGCTGGCCCGGGAGGAAGGAGAACACGAAGACCCGTGGGGGGTGGCCAATACTATCCTTCTTTGAAGTCTCTGTGGGGCTTGCGTGCCCTTCCTCCTGCAGCTCCTTTCTGGGACCAGTCTGGGCCTCCGTGTCCTCATCCATCTTGAGCCTGATGAGGAAAGCCTCTTTCCCCACGGAGGCAATGGCTCTGGCCAGGCAGCTGTGGGTGTCCTTGCAGTGCTCGGAGGACACGAGAAGGAAGAGGTCATACCGGCTGAGGTCCAGAGGCTGGATGTCCTCCTCCACTGCTCCCCCGCTGACCAGATCCCAGAGGTATGACTGGGGGATGGTAGGAAACTCGTAGGGCCCGGCCTTCCTTGGTGTCTCGGCCACCCTGATGAGGGCCGTGCCAGGGTCTCCGCAGCCCACTCCTCGCAGGATGTGGATCAGGGATGACTTCTTGCAGCCCGCCTCCCCTACCACAGCCACGTCCAGACGGATACCCGTGGGGTCTTCTAAGGCTGCATGGATGATTGATGGGACCTCTGACAGGCTGCTGGACCGGCAAAGCTCATGTACCTCCTTGATCTTCTTGTGGCTCACAAAGGTTGCATCTTCCAGGCGTGCCTTATGGTTCCTCAGAAGAAAAGAGAATGAAGCATTTAAGACCAATTGCCTTCGTCTTGGAAAGCATGTCAGTCTGTCCCAAAATGCACCCTCTATGCCTGGATAAATCTGGCCCTGATTCAGGAATGCCCTGTATGCCTCACACCAGAGAGTGATGCCTTCTGGTGAGACTGGATGAAATGCCAGAGCATCCTCCACTCATGAAGGGCTGCAACAGCCAGCACCCCTTCATTACTTCCTTGTCTGACTTCTACAGGCAAGCTAGCTATCTTCTTGGGAGAGGTGGCAAAGGGCCCCACTCCTCCTTCCCTTTCCAAGAACTCCCCAGAGTCCCTTTACATCCATGGTGCCCCCTTTCCGGACCCACCTGGTCAGACCAAGCAATTCCTCCTCCAGGTACTCCTCCAAGTGGGCAAAGTCGTACTTCTCCATCTCCAGGCCAGACACAAGGAAGGTCTTCTTGGGGTCAACCTTTTCCTTGGCCAGGGCCTCTGCCAGCTCCTTCCGGATCAGGGCCAGCTGCTTGGTGGGGTTGTACTTGGACAGCAGCTGCCGTTTTGCCGTGTGGCGATCCATGTCCACCTTGCTCCGCACCAGGAGGAGGACCCTAGCCTTCTGCCAGACGGCCCTGAGGACCTGCCGTTGAGTCTCCCCCAGCCCCAGCGGCCCCCCGGCCCCCACCACGACCACCAGGCAGCTGTACCTGCCCAGGTCGCCCAGGCGCGCCAAATAAGCAGAGGGGCTCTCGCCTGCTGAGAAGCCCGGCAGGTCGTGCAGGATGAGCTGGGGGAAAGTGGGGTGGGCGTAGGGGACCGGCTCCAGCACGGGCTGCGGCACTTCTCTGAAGTAAACCCAGGGATCGGCCACTCGCTGGGGCTGGCCCGCCAGTGCCCTCACCAGAGTGCTCACTCCTGCCCCCCGCTCGCCCAGGAACCCCACCCAGACCTGGAGGGCGGCCACATCCTCAACCAGCTCCTGGACCTTGGAGGCGGCGGCGGCAGCCCCCTCGGCCTGGTACTGGGCCTGCAGCGCCCGCAGCTGCGACTCGTCCGGAGAGCAGGAACCGGCCATGGCTGGAGCTGCAGAGAGAAAGCGAGGGGGCGTCTCAGCAGCACCTGGTGTGCCCAGGCACGAAAGGCCTGCTGGGTCTCCTACACAAAACACAAAAAGGGGTCCTGCGTGCCCCCTCCTCCAGGGCCAGCCTCTGCTTTCCTGCTGGCATTGCAGAGAGGCACAAAGGGCACCACATAGCGTAAAACAGACTTTTTAAAAATGCAGAGCCCGGAAATGTTTCATGCTACCTTCATTTATCTCTCATCATTGTGAAAACGTTCCACGATTTTTTGGAAACGCATTCCTTTGGTTATTAAACGCTAGTAATTTCAAACGGTGTTTTTTAAAAAACGCAACGGGTTAGCAGAGCCCGCGCGGGCCGCGCGGGTTCGAGGGCCGGACGGGGCCTCCTCCGGGGGACCAGGGTGTGAACTCCCGCGGAAGGCCGCGGGGGCAAGGGAGCCTCCTCCGGCTCAAGCCCACCCTGGCGGAGGGTCTTCCGCGAGGCAGGGCGGACTTGGCGGCGCGCAGCTGCAAAAGCCCCCCTTGCAGGCTGGAAACTTTAAGGGGGCGGGGGGAGAGAGATCGCCAAGGGGGAACAGGCGGGGCCGGGGCTGGTCTCGGGGGCTTCACCCCTCGGCTCCCGAGAAAAGGGGGCGGGAGGAAGGCCTCTCCTTCGCACCCCCGACCACCAGGCGTGGCTCCCTTCCCGCCCATCTCCTCTCCGGCTTCCCAGAGAGGAACGTTCTTCCGCGCCCCCCCATCCCGAACACCGAAAGGATCCGGTTTGGGGCCTTTTTTCTTGCCTTTCGCCAACAGGGCTAGTGGTCACGGGGGGGGGGGGTCGGGCCAGAATCCTCGGAGGGACCCCACCCTCCCGGGGGAGGGGGCGCGGCGGCCGAAGGGCTGTTTCGGGGTCCTCCCCCCGCGATGAGCCCACTTGGGGTCCCCGCCTGGGCGCTCACCTGCCCGCTCGCTCGCTCGCTCGCTCGCTGTCCTTCCCTCCCGGGCCAAGGGCGGCGGCGGCGGCGGCGCAGCGGAAGGAAAACCTCGGCCGGGGAGGCGGCGGCGGCGGCGGCGGCGGCTCCTCCCCTCGCCGCCTCCTCCTGCTGGAAGGCCGCGGCGCTGCGGGAGGCGGAGGCGGTCCCGTCCGTGGCGCCCCTTCCAGAGCCCCCCGACCGACACGCGCGCCCACCGGCGGGGAAGCAGCCGGGCGGCCCCTCCAGGCTCCCCGCCGAGAAGACGCGCAGCGCCCGCGTTGACCCGGCGGCCGGCGAGGCGGCCCGCGGCTCCTGCGCTCCGTTCCTGCCGACCGACGGCTGGCCCCGGGGGAAGGGGCGGGAAGGGCGTCGGGGCCGCGGAGCCCCAGCGGGCCGTCGGTGGGGGCGGCGGGCGCGGCACCCCTTAGGAACAGGGCGGGCGGCCCTTGGACGGAGCTCCGCCCGAGGAGGGCCCCTTGCGCCCCCTCCGCCCCTGCTCCTCGCGGGCTCCCTCCCGCCCCGAAATGCCCTCGAAGGGCGCCCGCGGGCCCGGCCCGGCCGCCCCCTCCGAGCGGGGCGACGTCTCCGTGGTGCTGGTGGGCCCCCCCGGGGCGGGCAAGTCGGCCCTGCTGGAGGCCTTGCGGGGGGCGGCACCGGCGGCGGCGGAGGGGGCGCCCGAGGGTGGGGCCGCGGGGCGCCCCGCCATGCGCCCCCACCCCGACCACCCCAACTGGCTCTTCTGGGAGCTGGACCTGGCGGAGCCCGGGGGGCGGGCGGCCGGGCGCTGGCTGGCGGAGGCCGAGGTGCTGCTCCTGGTGGCCGGCGGCGGGGGCTTCGCGGAGAGCCACGCCCGGCTGGCGGAGGAGGCCCGCGGGGCCGGCAAGAGGGTCTACTTCGCGCGCAGCAAGGCCGACCTGGAGCTGCACACCCTCAAGCGCCTGATGGGCGAGAGCTACGACCGGGCGGAGGCCCTGCGGGCGCTGCGGGGCGTCTGCGCGGAGGCCCGGGGGGCCCCGGGCCCGGGGGAGCCCCCCGTCTTCCTGGTCTCTGCCCTGGAGCCCCAGGCCCTGGACTTCCCCCGCTTGCGGGAGGCCTTGCTGGCGGACCTCTGCGCCTACGAGCGGTGAGTGGGGGGGGGTCCCCCGAGCGTCCAGCGAGGCCCTTTCCATGGGGGTGGGCGGGGGAGCTCCTGGAATGGCCTCCGCGGAGGAGGAGGACCTACCTCCCGCCCATCACTGGCCTTTCCCCACAGCGGCCTGGGGCGGGCGGCGGGGGTGTCAGCTGTATCCCTCCCCTGCATGAAGCCTTGCTGCCTGTTGGGGCTTTGGTGGCTGTCCCGCCGGGCCTTTTCCGCTGGGTGGAAGGAAGGGACGGAAGCACCCCATCCCCTTCCCTCCCTCCCTCCCTTCGGCTTCTCAGGGGATGAGGGAGCTCTACCGGCCCTGGAGGCTGAGAGTTGTGCTTCCCCCCCCCCCACTTCCTGCAGGGTCCTGAAGCCCACCCGCCTGGACTTCGAGGTGATCAGTGAGCGCGAGGTCGCTGAGATCCAGGAGGCCTACGCCCTTGGGGGCCTCTCGGAGGTGGTGACCCGCATCCAGTGCAGCCTGGAGACCCTCTGGAATGCCCAGCTGGATGTTGCCATCACGGGGGAGTCGGGGGCTGGGAAGTCCACCTTCGTCAATGCCCTGCGGGGGGTGGGCGACGAGGAGGAGGGGGCGGCCGCCACGGGGGTGACGGAGACCACAGCCCAGCCTACGCCGTACGCCTACCCTGGCCGTGCCAATGTGACCCTGTGGGACCTCCCTGGTATTGGCACACCTGCGTTCCGGGCCGACCGTTACTTGGAGGTGGTAGAGTTTGCCCGCTACGATTTCTTTGTCATCCTGGCCTCAGAGCGGTTCAAGGAGAGCCACGTGCTCCTGGCCCGGGCCATCGTTGCCCAGGGGAAGCGGTTCTACTTTGTCCGCACCAAGGTGGACAACGACCTGGAGTCTGCGCGAAGGAGGAGGAGCTCGCCGACTGAAGAGGCAGTCCTGGAGGAGATTCGGGGTGACTGCCGGGCCCGGCTGGCCGAGGTGGGGCTGGGCGAGGCCCCGGTCTTCCTCCTCAGCAGCTTCGAGATTGACCGCTTTGACTTCCAGGCCTTTGAGGAGACGCTGGAGCGGGAGCTTCCCGGGCACAAGCGCCAGGCCTTCCTCCTGGCTCTGCCGAACGTCTCTTCTGCCATCATTGAGAGGAAGCGGCAGCTCCTCCACCAGGAGGTCTGGAAGGTGGCCCTCGTCTCCAGCCTGGTGGGTGCTCTCCCCTTGCCAGGCCTGGGCTTTGCCTGCGATGTCTCCATCTTGCTGAGGAAACTCTCCACCTACCGGCAGGACTTCGGCCTGGATGCCGCCTCCTTGGCCCGCCTGGCCGAGCGCTCAGGGAAGCTGCTGGAGGTGCTGCGGGCTGAGGTGCACAGCACGTTGGGCCGCAGCATCAACCAGGATGTAGTGATCGGGCTGCTGGGCAAGGCCACTGGCACGGGGCTGGTAGTGGCCAACTTCCTCGTCCACCGTATCCCGATCTACGGGGCCCTGGCCTCAGGTGGCATTTCCTTCCACACCACCTACTCCATGCTGAGCCAGTGCCTGGAGGAGCTGGCGGCCGATTCCCAGCGGGTGCTCATGAAGGCCTGCGAGAGTGAGATCTGAGTCGGAGAGAGGAGGGTGGAGTTCCTCCTCCTCTGGGCTCGCCCCCCCCATGCCCCAGCGGTCTTGCTCTTTCAGCTGCAGCCTCATCCCCCTAACTGCCCCACAAGTGGGAACAGGCCCCACCAGTTGCACAGCTCCCTGGGGCAACTCCACATGAGACACACACCACATTCTTGTAGTAGTGATGAGTTGTAATGGGCGATGTGGGATTGTCCATGGTGGAATTTCCAGCTTCTGTCCAGCGGATGGTCGTGTTTCGTGTGGCTTCCTATTTATTTATTGTCTGTAACTGTTACGTCGTGACAACTAAAATGAATGCAGCAGTTAAGATGTTTGCGAGTACAATATAATAATATGAATCTAGTTTTAGCATTCCTAGGACATGAAGACCTTTCATTTTGGGGTTTGAGTCTCAGAATCTGGAGTTGTAGTTCAAAAAGAGAGCTTTTTAAGTTCTAGGAACTTCAGTTTGGCTGGACAAACCCAAGGTGGTAACCACATTTGAACAGCTTCACAGATTTTGGTGAGTCTTCAGGAGGCACCGAGGTCGTCTTTGCAGGGATTGAAAAAAGAAAAAAGAAACTTGAGTAAGTTAATAATCCATCCAAAACAGGTCACAGCTAACATTGCCTTGTCATGAAAGCACTGCACCATGTGTACTGGAAGAGGTCTGTGGGGGCTCCTGAACCAAATGGGGGGAGTGCTCCAAAATTGTTGAGGAAGGAACCCCCTCACCATGCATGAAACTGATCTGAGACCTCACTCTGGGAATTGTGATCCTTACATTTGAAAGGCAGGCAGAGGGTCAGCCAAGCCAATTACATCCAGGGTGGTCCCCCCCTTCTTCTCCAGATGGCCCCATGGGCTGCAGGACAGGGCGGGCAGAAGGAGCGAGAGGGAGGGAGGGAGGGGGGCATTGGGTCTCTTGGAGTCCCTATGATAAAAAAACGGGCAAAGTGGCTGCCCTGGAGCTGCTCTTGCCTTCATCCTAGAGAGGGGGGCAGAACTGCAGGCAAGAGATGGGAAGAGGGCGGGGGCCCGTCTGCCCATGGGCACTTCTGGGACATGCCACGAGAGGGCGGTGCCAGGCCTGGCCTCCCTCGTCCAGAGGTTACAGTTCTGTGTGGGAGGGAGCAGGTGTGGAGGGGGGAAGCACGTGCTTGCATGCGTGTGTGTAGAAATGCTTCCTGACATGAACCTCTGTAATTCTGCAACACTTCCCTCCTTTTCTTCTCCCCGTGCATTTCCTCCCATTATTAAATTTTCTGCTCTTCCAAAAAGAGACATTGCCGTAGCCCCTTTCTTGCCTCTGCTGTGGTTATCCCTGAAATTGCGTCCCGCACATTTCTACGGCAGGAGGGAGAAACACATGGCGAGAACAAGGTGTTCTTTCCCAGAGCGCCACGGGAAGTCGGTTGCTCTCCCCCACGAAGGCTGGATGGTTTCTGGCGGCGCTTCATCCCCCACGGATTTCATCCAATTCCTTTGGATTGGCCAACGTGGGATAGACTTTGCTAATACCCCCCCACACACACACTGAGAATGGTTATTGAGGTGGACAACTTGGGGCTCCCCAGATGTTGTAGCATAGCAATTCCTGTCAATCCCCACCCCCCAAAGTTCCTGAAAATTGCAACAGGAGACTGTGTGGCAAAAGGAGAGCATACCATCTGACAGTATGGATTCACGCAGATTTCAAATGGTACAAAAATGCTTCCACGTTTTTTTGATTCAGATAAAATAGTTAAGCACGTGGGAGAAGAGTCAAGTCACTCTTAAATATTAGAAAATAGAAAGACAAGAGTAGTAGTAGTAGTAGTAGTAATAATAATTGTAGTAGTAGTAGTGTAATCCCTGAGCTAGCAGAGATGAGGGTGCTGCCACCTGACAACCGCTAGAGGATCCCATGTCCTCCACTTTGATTTTACTGGGACCTCTTTTATGATCTCTTGTTTACCATTCAGTCTACTGAGACCTGGTCCTTAGTGGTGTCTGGGAGCAAAACGAGCAGGCCCCAATCCCTGCTTTTCAACGTGGATGAGTAAAGTGGGAGGGGGATCCCTCAAACAGACAAGAGGAATGAACAAAATCTGGGAAAGGGACTTTTAGGACTGCAACTTCCAGAATCCCCCAGCCAGTGCAGACTCAGGTTCTGAAAATGGGAGATGAGAGGAAAATCCCACAGAAAACTTGGAAAAAGCTTTTGCATATGTTAGAACCAAAACAAAAGTGCAGCCCTGATGAAGAGAAAAGGAAGATTCTGAGCATGTGCAAGTTGCAGATTTTATGCCCACCACATCAAGGCACTATCATGCACAAGTTTAAAATGGGATTTCCATTCCCTGTTTTAATGCTAAAAGTATTTTACTTCTGAAATGTAACTCAGTTACACTCTTGTTGCAGCTCGCTGTCGTTGCTTTACATTTCTCCTGTTTTTCTTCTTGGAAGCTGGCAGGAGATGGTTCCTCTTTGGGGCTTTCAAAAAGGTTGCCTCATTTCCTGTCTTAACTTGTAAGTGGAAGGAGAGGAAGCCACCTGAAGCGCCTGCCCAGGGCAGAGGGCAGCTTCGTTGGAGTGTGAATCGAGGAGGGAGCTGGCCAGGGACTTCAGGGTGCAGGTGAAGAGAGTGGGAGGGCCCTGCTTGCCTCAGGGGGTTTAGGACGGGGTCAAAACTGGGGTGGCCTAATCTGACCCACTGGGGCTGCTGAAACCGGCCCTTGTGAGGTGGGCATATGTAGGGACATGTGAAACGGGCACCTTGGCTCCAGTGCTTTTGCTGAGAAGAGCCGTGCCACACTCTGCAACAAACAGCCACAAGGAGGTAAGTGCACGGGCATGGAAGGGACAGGGAACTTTCAGCCCAAAGCCTGGAAAAGATACTTGGTCTGGATACAACTCTTCGAATCCCCAGATGGAGACAAGACTCCAAATGAGGCACACCAGGCTCTTGGTATTCCATCTATTATGTTATTTTCTTTTTTAACATAAAACAAATGGATTGACAGCAGACCAACAGGTCCTGAGATTTGGGGGAAGCTGAAGTGGGGAGCTGACTCCAGACCTGGCTCCAAGGGGAGCTTGGCCCACAGCCCAGGATCTTCACCCAGCCCCTTCCTTGGCCAGTCTTGCTCTTTCCAACAGCTTTTCTTTCTTGGAAGATCAGAAGCTGGTCCTAATCCAAGCAGGAACGTCAGGCAGTCCTGTCTGCGCACGCCTGTGCCCCTCTCTCTTTGGAGCCAGCCGGGGGGCCCTTCTCCCAGTCGCAATGAGGGCCACCTTCCTCCTGTCAGCCCTCTTCTTCTTCCTGGACCTTGGTAAGTGGTTGGGGGCCGGGCCTGGCTGCCTGGCTTTCTGGCTTGCAAGTAGGGAGGTCCTGGGGGGGGGGTCACATAGTCCTCAAATGGTCCCTTCTCTGGCTGGCTGTTCTGAAAGCTGCAGCCTGAGAAAGTAACTGCTCCAGGCTTGGTGGGGGAGAATTTGTAGGCCCTGGAGGCCAGCCTGCAAGAGCCATCCCCTCAGTGGCTCCCCTGGGCCCTGTGGTGCTTCCCCAAAGAGCCCCCATGAACCTCCCCCTGCCGGCTTCTGCCTCCAGTCCACAGCCTGCGGTGCTGGAAGTGCCTGAGCCGGGAAGGGAATTGCACGGGGATGGCCGACGTGGAGCTCTGTGGCCCCTTCCACGATGCCTGCTCCTTTGAGATCAAGCAGTTCCGGGGAGGTAAGGCCTGTTGGGGGATGTGGGGCAAAGGGGGACCCCGGCGCCTCAGAGAGGGAGAAGCTTCAAGTAAGGGCAGCCATGGAAAAATAGGCCAGAGTGGCCCAAAGCACGGGGCTGCCTGAGGCAGGGCAGCAACCAGCCACTGCTGCAACCCCCCCCCCCAATATCCTGTAGTCCCCACCATTTGGCCCATAATGTTGGGGATCCCAGAAGCCCTTCCCTTCCCCTCCCAAATAATTGGGAGTACCTGCTGCCCGAGCTCAGACTCATCCTTTCCTGGCTGTCAAATCCCTCCGGGTCCCACCCAGTTGAGTAGCCAATTCAGCTGGTGGTTTCACCTGGCAGGCGGTCCTCCATTTAACAGATCAGAATGACTCTGCAAGCCCCGGAAGAAACCGGCGTACTTCTGACAATGCCTTCAACCCCTCTCCCCCCCGGTCCCTGCATCTTTTCCCAGTGAGCGCTGACACTGTGAAGCGGGGCTGTGGCACAGCCGATGGGTGCCGGCGCTATCCCGAGGGCCCTCGGGGCCACTTGTTCCGCTCAGTCTACTGCTGCTCCTCCGACCTCTGTGACCCTGTGGACTATAGTGGTGCGTAAGCGCGGAAAGGCCTCAGAGGGTGGGGGGGGGGTGGCGGTGGTCACAAGGGCCGTGGGGCTATTTTTTTTTCTATTTTCTATCAGGGTAGAAAAGGAGAAGGAGTTTGAAACAGACCGTTGCAGCATCAGGTGCTCCTGTTCCGGTTCCAGGCCCGCTGCCTGCCAGCCGTGCCCTCTTCCAGCCACTCCGTCCCGTTTCCCCTCCCCTCCCGCCCCAGGTCTCTCTGGCCTGGGAACTCAGGCCCGGGAACCCTTTCAGAGGAGCCGCCCCCTCCAGAATAGCGGCAGTGGTGCGGGAGGTGCTGATAATTAATGCTAATGACACCAATTGTTTCCTCTTCACAAGGAGGCCACAGTCTTGTCGGGAACTGTAGCCAGCTGAGGTTATGGGTGGGGGGATGTAAAAAGGCACAACTCCCTTTTACACACACCCTGGCCAGTTGTGCAAAAGCAGCCTTGGGAAAGGACTGGTGTGTTGCCTCTGGGCTGTGCTACCCTGCCCCCCACCCTAGAGAAACACGGTTGGTGGGGGGTCTTTTATGCATATGGGAGGGCTCCTCCCTCCCAGAGCAAGACAGAGGTGCAGCTCCTCTGCTCCGAAGAGGAAGGAAGGGAGGGAGGGAGGGAGGGAGCGTGCCCAGGCTGTGACAGTCCGTACCGTACCCGCATCCTGCCCCCCTGCACCAGACAGCTTCAGAGGCTCGGATAGTTCCTTTGCAGTTCAGACTAAAAGCCAGAGAAGATTCGTTGCTCCCCGCACAGCATGGGAAGCAGTGATTGCCCCTTTGGGCGTGATTTCCTCATGATCCTCCTCCTTCCTCTGTTCTTCCTCCATCAACAGTCAGCAGGGCTGGGTCCTCAAATGGCCTGAGGTGCCAGAGCTGCATTGGAAGCCCCACCGAGTGTGGCCAAGAGGCGCCTTCTGAGCCCTGCCATGGAAGCGCTGACCGGTGCGTCCAGATCTCCCAGCGGTTCCTGCCAGGTAGAGCCCACTGGCTGTTTGGGGGCTCGGGGGGACCGGGGCTCAGCCCGCCGTGGGACGAGGGGCTCTTGCCCAACCTCCTTCACTGAAGATGAGGGCGAGACTGTAGTTTCTCTGGTTGTGAAAAAGCTCTCTGGCCAAGAGAGAGAAGGAAAAGTAATGCGGGAACGGAGAGCAGAAACTGACCAGCAAGAGGAAATCCAGGAGCCATTCTTTTTCAGGCCTCCCAGCTGGGAGGAACAGAAGGGAGACGGACAGAACCAACCAATGGGGAGGTTGTATTTAACATCACAAGAGACCATTTCTGAACAGGATTTACTCTTGAGAAGGTTGGCCTAAGTCTAGCTTCTGCTTCCACCTAGATGAGATACATTGAACCAATGGGACTGTTATAAGTTTTGACTTGGTCTTTAGCAAGTGATTTGATGGGTGATGCTAGTTAGGACCAGCAGTTGGGGGTCAGCCTGTGGGATATTGGATAATACAGTACTATCTGATACTGCATTAAGTGCCACGTGTGGCACCTTGTTCCCTCTGAGGGTGTTTACGGCAACTGAGGCTTAAGGGCCCGGCAGGGCTACGGCAGAAGCAGACGGGGAGGGGAGGGGGGCAGGCAGGTCGGTCACAGAAGGTGAACCAGGAACAGGCCCGCTGGAGAGTAACATGAGCGGGTTGAAGAGGAGGATCCAAAGCCAGGCCCAAAGAACAGCCCAGGGTATACCGTCCAGCAAGATCCAGGAGAGAAGTGGACAAACAGGGAGGGGGAGTCCTGAAGCAAAGTCAGGCCCAAGCACAGCATTTGGGAGCAGCCCTTGTTTCCAGCAGTTTGGCTGCTGTGGGCGTGAGCTTAGGATGCCACTGACTGAGCTGCTGGGCCTGGCCCGGAGCTCAGCTCCAAGGATCGTGTGGGTCTCTGCTCCCCAAGAATTCCATGCTCACGTCACCTGGTGGCCCCTAATTGAGCCTGTGCCTCCAGGCGTCCTCCTTGGTGTCCTGTGGACGGACTTCTCCCCAGGACCCTGGAACTAGCTGCAGGCCCTTCCAGGGGTCCTGGGCCCACAGATCTGCAGCTCCCTCTCCTCCGCACTGGAGGGTCGGCAGGAGCTGGGAGGATCTTGAGAAAACTTCATTTTAATTCGATTTCCAGAGGGCTACAGGAAAGCAGTGGCTCCCCAGCAATCTCGAGCCCTTGGATGTGGATGAGTCTCAGTATAGGTCCCATTGTGGCACAGGAAAGGAAGGACTCTGAGCTGAGGGTGTTTCAAAACTCACACGTGCTGAATAAGGCTGCGGGTGTTGGTGGTGGGGCGTGGGGAGAAGACTGTGTGGAAGGGGCTGGGTGAGCAAAGGAGGCCCACAGGAGCCCATTTCTTTTAACTGAAAAAGACCCCACGTCTGATTTTTTAGACCTAGGTCAGGGGTGGGGGGGAGGAAGAGCTTTTTTTCTGAATGAGAGGCAACTTCTGATCACTTTTCAAGAAAGGCTCCAGCTGTCACAAACCCTGTCAGGAGGGCTGGAAAGGTGGCGATTCTGCCTCCTGGGACCCAGAGGGTGTAGAGGGATTTCCCCCCAGTCTTTTCGCAGTGTTTTCACAAACATGTTTGGAGTTGCGGGCCCCAGGGAAGAGACAGCCCCCCCCTCGTGCTGGCCCCTAGTCGGGGAAGGGGAGACGGCCAGCCGGGTGCCTGTCTGTGACCCGGCCACTCTCCCCCTCCCCAGGGGCAGAAGGGGAGTCCCTCATCAAGGGCTGTGTCGATGGCTCCTTTGAGGACGCACTGGTGGCCTACCAGGTTGGAAGAAATTTTGCCTACGTGGAGCAGAAGGTCTGCCAGATGGACAACTGCAACAACAGGAGTTTTCCCGGTGAGGAGGGGGGAGGGGGGAGGGGGGAGGGGGGAGAGGGCAGCGGCGGTGGCAGCCGGCACCACTAGGGGCCCCTGGCGGTTCCTCTCCCTTCCCTGGTTTGTCTGTAGCTATAACTCTGTTTAGGAATTCATATCTAGCTGAACTATTTTGGGGGTCTTTGGTTGCTCATAAGTGCTTGGAAGCCTTAGCAGCATGTCTGGAGAAGTTGAGGAGCTCAAGTTAGTGCTTCCCGGCATGCCTCCTCCATGGCACCATCTTCAGAGACAAGAAGAAAAACTAGGGACAGTCCATCCCACTACCACTGGGGGTGGGGTGGGGGGGGAGGATCCCTCTGTGTCACCCCCTCCCACAATCGCCCAGCACTCCCTAAAGCCAGTTCAGCCTTTTTGGGCACCTGAGGCGGAGAAAGTCCCACAGGCTCTACCCCCACCCCTGGAACAAAGCCAGCAACACAGAGCAACAGTGCTGCCCATTCACAAGCCCACAAATTAATTTCCTGACCTCGCCGTGCCCTCTCCAGGCATGCCAGAGCTGCTTTCTCTCTCCTTCCACAGACATCCCTGCGGGGCAGCCCAACGGCTTGCAGTGCTACACCTGCTGGGAATCAGTTCGGGGGGACTGTGGCCACGAGAGGCCGCAGCTCTTGAACTGCTCCGGAGCCATGGATCGGTGTGTACGTGTCATCAGCAGAGGTACGGAGGAGCTGGGGGGAAGGAGAGGTCCGCAAGGAGCCTGGAGCAACACTTTGAGGGCAGACTGAAGGGGGGATTTTGCTGCTCCTGCTGCAACTCACATGCAGCGATCCACAGCCACATTCCTGCCACCCCTGAGATATGTGGTGGGGCACATAGATGCACTCACAGAGGGAGGATACAGCAGATCTGTTCAACCAGAACTTCCATCACCCGTAGGCCCCTGAGGGGGCTCCCAGCCATCTTCCCGGAGATCAGAGGGGGGAGCCAAGGCCACCTTATCCATCAGCCACAGTGCCTAGAGTCTACAAAAATGTTAGGGCCTACAAAAACAGGATTTTAGGACCAACAAAAATATCCTTACGGTACGTTCAGGCAAGGTGGGGAAGTGGGTACAAGAGCACCTAGGGCCTGTGGAAACCTTAATGAAGCCCCTGAGAGAGCCATGGGTTTTGGCTTCTGGTCAGAGTGCTTAAGGTGTGGCCTTTGCTCTATTCCCAACCAGAGGAATATTTGTAAAACAGACATGCGCACAAACAGTGCAGACTAGTAGTGACCCCCTTCCAAAGGCACTTGACCCCAGTCTTCTCCCTCCAATTCCAACTACGGAAACAAAAGCTCCTGTGACTCCAGACATGAAAGACTCCCTCTGCCACCCCTCCGGATGATGCTCTGAGGAAGAAATTCTCACATTCTAATGAATGGGGTTCAAATCCTTGCTTGTCTGTGGAAACCCATTGGGAGACCTTGGGCACGTCACACTCTTTCAGCCCCAAAGGAAAGGGCAACCACCCTCAGAACAAATTGTGTCAAGAAAACCCTGTGATAGGTTCATCTTAGGGTTGCTATAAGTCAGAAATGACTTAAAGGCCCACAACAACAACAGACTGGGCAACGGGTACCAAAAAGGAACTTATTTTTGTTTTGGCTGCTCCTCCCTCTTTCCAGAGGACAGAGGGACCCCTGTGACCCTCCAGAAAGGCTGTGCGACGGAGACCATGTGCACCCGCTACAGGGACATCTACCTCAAGCTGATGGGACCAGATTCATATGTGTCTTGCTGCAAAGGCTCTTTCTGCAATGGAATAGGGGAGCCGCCTGCGCCTACGGTGCCACTGGAGGGGGCAGTTCTTGCCTTGGGTCTGGCACTGGTGACCTGGAAGTAAGGAAAGGAAGATTCCCTCCAGAAAGATCCATGGCTGTACTGCAGAGGTTGGTGGCATGACTTGCCATGTCTGTTGAGCTGACATCTGCAATGGCTACTGCAGGCCTTTGGTTTTTCAGTATCTCCCTTACCTTTTTCTCTTTGCATGAGCAGCATTCACACATGCACACAAAGACTTTGGTGTTCGAGGCCAAACTGTGCTTTTAAAGGCTTTGTTTAAGAAAAGGGATGTCTCTGCAAGGTTCCTTCTTGCCACAGGAAGGCAGCAAAAACTGCTGCGCTTGGGTGACATAAGCGGGGGAGGGAGAGATCTCCATCCCCAAGCCAGATGTTTCTTGGGATCAACCAAATATGGTGAGAATGATGGCCAAGGTTTTGAGCACTCCAGATCTCTTCATTCAGCAAGAAATTTACAAGAAGTGCCGTTGGTGGGGGCAGAAAGAGGGAAGGCTGATGATCTGGAAGTCCTGAAGTCTGCGTGGCTGGAGCCCAGGCTCTGGGACTTGGGGGGGGGGGTGTCTCAGCACTCAGATCTCTCCACCAATAGCTTCAGGCAGCTCCTCAGTTCCTTCCTGCTTTGTTGCCCTGCAGGTCTCAGGTTATCCCTCAGACTGCTGGAAAAAAAGAGGTAGAGGACAGAGGATTGATTGAAGACTGATTCCCGCCCCATCCCTGTTTGGAAACATAAACTGGTTGCAGTAGTTGAGGCCTTGTGTGTCACCAGCACCCGAATTTTCCGAAGGAGAGATGGCCCTGGTGTTGGACTGTAAGAGGCAGTTGCCTCAGCCAGCAACACGGGGGTGGGAAGGAGTTGACAGTAAAATGAAAGAAATAGTTAGTGGTTTAATTTCTTATTTTCACTACTGGGGACAAGGGAGCTGGCTGGGAGATTTTCAGAGCTTGTAAAAGTTATATTTTTCCAGTTCTGACACCCATGTTTCTGGGAGTTTCAGTCAACGAAAGAGGAGCCTTTCTCAGGGTTTTCTTGATTTTCTGCCTCCTGTGCTGAAATAACTCAGCCATCTCAGGGGCAAGGGGGATTCTGTTTGTTGCTCTGCCTGAGGCAGCAAAGCGTCTTGGGCAGCCCTGCTCAAGGCCCATGGTGATCACTGGATGATGAGTCAAAGCCCCAACCCCACACTCACATGTGGCTTGTCTTTAATGCCTGCAACCAGCAATGCTTCTCCCTTTGCAGCTGCCTTCTCTTTCTGAGTTTGACACACAGCCTTAGGTTAGCACAAGTGGTGTGTGTCCTTTGTCCTGTTCTCCTGAAGTCTTCATACCACCCCATTTTTTATTCAGTTCACAAAAAATAAAATCTGCTTGAGAATTTGTATGCATTTCCTGTGCAGTTCTTAAAATATATGCATAATCATTTTTTATAATCAGTGTTGCAGTTCTTCCACCAGAAAACTTTTTAATATATATTATGCATTATTAAATTTGCAAACTGTGTCATAACATTGGGAGAAGGGTAGCTCTCTCCATATCACTGATGTTTGAGTGTAGATTTCCAGAACATGTTTCTCACCCTCCCTGCAGTGCTGGTTAGTTTTGGCCCTCGGTCCACTGGTTGTCAACCTCTTATAGAAAATCATAAAAAAAAACAACCCACACATTTTGGAGGTATTAAATTCTATATGGAAACCAACATCTCATGGTTTGTATTGCAGTCATTTCACACATGTGGTGGCTTACTGTAATTTCATAAAAGAGATGTCTTTTATTATGATAAAGCTATTGTCCTGCTTTTGCACCTGGAAAAGTGTGTGCGCATGTGCCAGTGTTCAGAAAACTACCTCATTGGTCTACAGCTGCCAGGAATTGCTGTCTAAGTAAGTAGTTCTGCCAAGTTCTGGGGTGTGTATGTGTGTGTGTGTGAGAGAGAGAGAGAGAGAGAGAGAGAGAGATCTGCAAGGAGAGTTATGTGCACACCTGTAGAAGAAAGTATGCGGCCAGAAGGCTTGCTTTGCTTGGCAGGTCGCCTCTGAGTGGCTGCCCTGGGACTGAGGAAAAGCCTGCAGAGGAAGGGGAGGGGGACAGCAAAGCAAGGGGACCCCCGATGCCAGCAGAAGATACTGGTGGGACACCAGGAGATGGGGAGGCCCCGAAAGCCCCTCCTGCTCCCCCCCCCCGCGGTTCCCAGTAGTGGTTTGCATTGAGACCGCGGCCAGCTGGAGGCAGAGGAGCCTTTCTTAAGCAGAACTGAAAGCAATTTGGAAGAGCGCTTTTTGCTTGGGTGAGTGTGTGTCTTCGCACGTATTCCCCGGATAGAACAGACCAGGCAGGATTTTCTCCTGCTCCCTAAATCTGCAAAGCCAGTTTTACTCGGAGCAAACCAGTTGGGCTAAATCATTACAACAGCACGGGAGAGGAGGCCTGACCTGCCGCAGACCCACTCTGGCTGACGAATCCTTTTTGCACTGCTCTCTCACTTTCCCTTCAGGAAATTAAGGCACGAAGATCCCCCCCCCCCATGTTTCAGCTTTGACACTTTCCACTTGCTCTCTGTGGGCACGGAGTCCAGTACAAGGCCTCAGCAACGAACTTGGGGAACAGTAACTTCAAGACTCACTTTCAGTCACAAGTGTTCTAACTTACACACGGCGACCTCCCTGCCTACCAAAACAGGTTCAACTTCAGCCCACGTGCTCAGCCTCAAAGGGGGCTACCAGGGGACGGTGTCTCACTCGGCCCCGCGGCTCCCCTCCCCCAAGTCCAGGCAAGCTCCGCCGGGGAAGGGGTGAGCTCAGATTTGTGGGATCTTTTTGCTTTTCCTCTTTCCCTGAGATCCACCAACCAGAGCAGAGCTTGCAAAAACCAACTTTTTGGAGGACTAAGGGACAGGTCGTCCAAGGGACTGGGACTCTCCAACCGCGGCGTCCAGCATTCACCACCAGACTGGCGCAGAGGCCACCAGGAGGGGTGTGTGCGTGCATGCCTACGTGTGGACAGGAATCCTGTGCCTTCGTCCAGATGTTACTGGAATGCAACTCCCAGCACTCCTCACCACTGCCTATATGGCGGCCAGCAGGGCTGCTGGGAAGTCCAACAACTTCCAGAGTAGGGCGGTGGGCTGCAGACCCCAGAACCTGTGGGGTCAAAGGGAAACGAAATGTAAGAGATGCACTCTGGGGGGGAGGGGCAACTGGAGCCCAAGAGCATCCTCAAAGCAACCAGAGTTTGAGCCCCCAAAGACTCCTGGATCTCTTGACCATGGGCAAGGACATGGCGCCTAGTGGGTCAAGAGGACGCCCAGCAGGGCAGAGGTCGTTGTGGAATTCCAGCTCATGTCGTTCTTGACTGGGCCCCATCTTGGCTGAAGCTGATGGCAGCTGCATCCCAGCAGCATCTGGGGGGTCCCCGGTCTCCATCTCCGAGGCTGGGGACGGCAATCGCTTGGCGCTGAACGGCAGCCAAGTGGGGCGTTTCTGGAAGGGCCACTCCCGCCCACGGCAGGTGCCGCCATGTAATTATGGTCCTGGTGAGGCGCGGGAGGCGGCTGGCACCGGGGTGGGAGGGCCTGAGCGTGCGAGCCCCGGACGGAGATGGCACACGCCCGGCTGTGGGAAGCCTGCGCCGCGCTTTCCCAAGAGCCGGGCGGGACGGGATCCCTGCCAGCCTCGGCTGCTCGGTTGGGGCGTGCATTCGGTTTCCTTTCCCTCTTCCCCCTCAAAAGGGCACCTTGAGCCAAACTTTGAGGGGAGCAGCCCAAAGGAGGAGCGCTGGGTCAGGAGAGGAGAGGCGAGAGGAAAGGAGGAGTCCCGCATCCCAGGTAAGAAACCCGCACGGCGAGGCCTCTCTTGTGAGTTGCGGCAGCGGCGGAGGCGGCGCAAAAGGAACCCGGACCGTCGCTGCCCTCGGCCCTCCCCCTGCCTCAAAGAGGGACAGTGGCAAAGACGGGGCCGTGGGGATTCCCCCCGGAGGACTCTCGGTCTGACCCACAGAGCTGCGCAGTTCAGGGGAAAGGTGCGTGTTTTGGGGATGGCTGATTGCCTCCTGGTATTAGTTTATTTGGGGATCAAAGAAGAGCCCCTCCCCCGTTCCCAGAAGCACACTTTGAAACCCGTCGCGCCGAACCTGTGGGCTTATGGCGACCCCACGAGCGTCGGAAGGTTTTTCTAGGTCAAGAATACTCAGAGCTGGTTATCCCAGATTCTTCTTCTGAAACACAGGGCCTGGTATTCCTTGGCGGTCTTCCACCCAAACACTAATCGGGGCTGAACCTGCTTAGCTTCCAAGATCTGACGGGGTCTGGTCCTTTGAGGGTATTTAGGCCTTCTCAAGTTCTTTGTCGTTCCTTATTTCTTTGAGCAGGAGACGGAGAAATCTCCTTGATCCAAAGCCCACCAGCCCACCCCCGAAGTGGGCGGGGGGGGGCGAAGCAGGAGCAGCCCAATATCTTCTGCTGTCTGAGGCAAAGACCGAGAGTGGCGCCCCCTCCTCGTCTCCCCACAAAACCCGACAGGACCCCGAGTGGCATTTTTCTTCAGCACTGGGAGGGGCAGGATCCTCCACCACCCTCTTAGGCCCTGGGGAGTGCCGAGGGGGGGCTGTAACGTTTTGCTCCATCCTCGTCCTCCTCTGGCACCACGGGGCCACCTCCGTTACTTGAGAAGCCATTTGCTGGATGGAAAATTTTGGCAGGGAAGGTGAATGAGTGCGGGGACTGGGGCGGGGGGGGCGGGGTCTGGCTCCAGGTGTCAGCTCGTTAAACCTTATGAGCCATAAACTTGCAAAGAGCTCTGTGGTACCCAAGGTCGCATCTGTTTTATCACCTGTAGGGCTGCTCTATAATTCAAGACTTTAAAAAAGAAAAAGCACCTAATTCCTCTGTGTGACCTTGCCCAGTTGCCAGGGAGACTGGCCGTGTAGGGCAGAGGCTTTTCAAATGCCCGCAAGCAGATGGTCTTCATTTTGGTGGCTGTACATAGGAGCCTAAATGGGGTGGGGGTAGCCAAACCTCTCTTGCGGAGGAGCCAGCGTGGTGCCCACCCCACTGCCCTGCTGCCGGCCTCCCTGCTCCTCTCTCTCCCCTCTTCCTCCTCCTCCTCCGCTGCTGCCTGAAGCAGGCACCCTGGCATCCCTCTTGCCGAGCAGCAAGACCAGCCCTGTGTTCACCAGCGCTCCCCGACATGCCGACCGGGGCATTGGGAAGCTGCCGGCCCCGAAGTAACATTTGCATGGTCTGCTCAGCCTGCTCTATCGTGCAGTGAGGAAAGGATGGAAACTGGAGTGGGCCACCACCAGCCTACTCCAGAGTAGTGGAAACAGGCCGGTGTTTGTGTGTCTGTGAGACCCCCCCCCCAGCAGGCCATGTGGAACCAGACTCCCACACCAGGCTGCTGGTGGAGGAGGTGGGCGAGGCTGAATATGCTGTGTAGCGATTGATGTCCACGGGTGACACCCACAGTGAAAGGGAAAATCTCTGGCCTCTTATCAGATACCTGAACCTCCCTTCTTTTCACTGGCTGTATACTGGAGTCCCTCAAAGAAAGTCTTTCTGCTTCAGAGCCCAGGCTGACTCAAACAAAGGGTCATTGCTCCACTGATTTTGGGTGCTGAGCCTAGACAGGCCCAGTAAGGACCACCGCCCTCCCCCCGAAACCAGCTGCTGGTGCTCCAGGCCAGCCTCCCCCAGCCCAGACCCCTCCATATGTTCTGGGCTACTATAGTGCCCACCATACTGGGGATTCATGGCCATTCTGGCTGGGGTTGATCAAAGCTTTTATCCAAATCATCTGAGGGATCCAGGGTGGAGGAGGCAGGTGCAAATGTGAAGGAAAAATGAGAGCCAGAGAGAGAGAGAAAGAGAATATTCCAGAATGTTAGCCTTTTCGGGGAAAAATATGAAGACCGGATCTGTTAGGAAACAGCCTACAAGGGTTTAGGAAAAGTAACCTGCCTCAGATTTCAGTATCCCCCTGCCTGAGACTTACTGACAGCAGCAAATTACAAACTAAAGAACTTTACTAACTGCTTTTAGAATGCACATGCACTTGAAGTACTTACATGCTAACTGATTAATGAAAAGCTTACATAGGAGGAAAAGCTCCAGTCAGCTTAAAATTTTAACTCGCCATCTGGAAGAGCTAAGAACAAAGAAAAGGGAAAAGAAAGATAAAGAGACAGAGAAAGGGGAGTTTTTGTATGACCACAGACCTGCCCCCTCAAATTATTGGGCACATGGTCTGGTTGTTTAGATACACAAAGCATTTATGACCATGCATTGCAACAAAGAGGTGAGCAAATGAAGAAACCTGAGCTAAAGAACTCAGAAGGAGTACCCTCATGCAGGGGGGCTCTATATTATCTAAAATTCCCAGTTGCTCTAAGGACAATGAAATAGGTGTGTGTATGCAGGAGGTGAGAGAGAGAGAGAGAATTCTTGATTTTTCAGCAGCAGGGAACATGGGAGTTGATGCGCTATTCCCCTCCTAGGGGTCCTCCCCCTACTGCATGTCTGGTGGAAAAGTGAAATGGGGCCTTTTGGGGGGCTGCTCCTAGGCAGCTGTGGTACTCCTTGCAGGAGAGACTGGACACTCCCCTTCCCCAACCATCCTCCTGACAGCAGACAAAGGCCTTTTTATTTAAATGGATTTTGGCAACAGTCTGAGGAGGGGTCACTGATTGGGTGAGGGCTGTCCTTTCCTTATTATGTGCTTTTAATTGCTTTTAATTCAGTTGTGTTTTAACATTAACGTTTGAGGAATCATGTCTTAATGTTGGCCAAGAGAGCCAGTGTGACCTAGTAGTTTGAGTACAACCTTGGAGACCAGTTTCCTGCTTGGCCATGGAAACCCACCGGGTGACTTTGGGAGTGTCATATACTCTCAGCCCCAGAAAATCCCTTGATAGGTTCACCTTAGGATGGCCATAAGTCAGAAATGTCTTGAAGGCACACAACAACAACGACAGCAACGCAACAAATGTAGGCTGAGATGCTGCATGGTGCCTACCGAGCATAATAAACCATCGGTGCCCCTCGGCCTCCCTCCAACCCTGGCAGCCCTCAGGCCCGGTGGTGGCGGTGGCAGCCGCCCCCGGTCCTTTAGCCCCTTCTTCAGGGAGGGGGAGGGGAGGGAGGCAACCAGGTGAGGAAGAAGCAACTGGGAGGGGAGGGGAAGAGAAATGCGTGCAGCTACCAGTTTCACACACATTTGTCAACGATGGGATTCCAGACAATATATTTTGGGTGCCTTGCTGTTTTTCCTTTAGGTTAATCTTGCTTTGAAGTGCCCGGAGAATCAGTTTTGGGAGGAGGCCAGAAAACACATTGACAAACAAGTGAGCAAACAGTGGTTTGGTGATTCCAAGTACAGCTTCCGATCTTCCTTCCTGAAAAGCGACTCCAGAGAAGGCAGTGGCAAATGAGCCTCGTCCAGTTCTAGCCATTCACCGTATTCAACACAGAGGGAGGTTTGCCTGAGTCAGGACAGGAGTTGCAACAGGCCAGGCGGTGTGTGCGCGCGTGCGCGCGCCTGTGTTGGGAATAAGTGTGGCCTTGGGATAGAGCCTCCTTCTGCCCCTACTCACCGGGACCTGGAGACGCCCCCCCCCCAGGAGAATTGTACTCCCTTCCTTCCTTCCTCCTCCCTTTTGCCAAAGTGGCCAGAGCAGGGCAGGGCGGGTGACCTCCTCAGGTGGGCAGCAGGTGCAAAAAGTGGCCGTTTCGAGTTGCGCTGGTGTTCAGTAACACCTCCACACACATCTCCTTCCAGCTGATTTTCACGCCAGAGGTCGAGAGCGGGAGGCTCGGAGGAGGAGGTCCCCGCCGCCCGCACCCAGAGCGCTTGGCAGAAAGACAGTCGGAGCCGGAGGCGGCCGGTGTGGTTGCGGGGCGGCGGCCGCGGCGGAGAAGAAGAAGAAGAACCCGTCGGGAGGGAGCTGGGACCCAGACGGCGAGCAGGCAGCGGGCGGCGGACCGGGAGCAGCTGCTCGCCCGTGAGGCCGGACTCGAGGCGCTCCGCGGGACCGACCGGGGGCAAAAGCGACGGGCCGCCGGCGTCTGGTCTCCCCAGGAAGGATGGCTCAGCGGGGGCGCCGCTGGTGTGGGGGGAAGAGGGCCCTGCCATCAGGAGGCGACCCTCTCGTCCCTCTTTCCCCACTAGTCCTCTTTTTTTCCCTGACGGCGGCAGGTAAGGGGCAAGTAGGACCCCCTCTACTGACGACCTTCTCAGTGAAATGGGCGTGGGCCCGGTATGCCTCCACCGGATACCTCCCGCCCACCAGCGGACTCCCACCCTTCCTGGCTTGACCCGCATCAGGCGCTGGGGCTGCCCCAGGCGGGCAAGAATGCGAAAACTTGTCCACCCCTCACCCCCGAGCACGCGTGGGACAACAGAAAAGCTTCTCGCCTCCCACCTTGCAGCCCCACAAGCTGAGGGCGGAGGGGGGCGCTCCGCGGGCACTGGGGGGGAGATGAGGAGGAAGGGGGCCTGCCCTGCCTGCTTGGCATCTCGTTTGGGTAGGGGAAAGAGGAAGACCCCTCCTGAGGTTCGTCCTGGCAAAGAACGCGTTCCCTCCACGGTTTCCTCTCGGGCAGGGGGCTGTGTGGCTCGTCGGGCCGGCCGTGTCAGACCGGAGACGGCGTCCTTTCCCGCCGAAAGCGGTCCCTCCGCGGCAGGGCGTCCCAGGTTCCTCGGAGGGAAACCCGGCCCGCTCCCCCAGCGCATCCCGTGCGCAGAGACGTAGTTCCCCCGTCGAGGGGCGGGGACGGCTGGATTTAGACCGAGGAAAAGTCCGAGCCAGTGTTTGGAAGGGTTACTTTTTGAACTGAAGCTCCAACGCTACCTGAGGGAAACTGGGCGTTGTACCTGAAAAAATGACTTTTCTGAGTTCTGTCGTAGCTTCCTTCCTTCCTGCTACGGCCCTGATTCAGTCTGTAGGTCTGCAGCTGCTTCCTAAGTGCGACTAAACAGGCTGGAGACCCCTCCAGAGCCCCGGTCCCCGGATGAAGCGCGGGTTGAGCCTCGATGGTTCCCCCCTCCCCGTTCCGGCCTTCTCGAAAACGATCCCGCGAGGTCGGAGACGCGTTTAGCGGCAAACCTTCCGAGGCCAGGCGGGTCGTCTTGTGGTCCTTGTGGCCCAGCGTCGGTGGTGCGGGCAAAGGGGCCAACGACTCCCCGCTTGGTGGGCAGAGAAACCAAACTTAAGGCCCAAGGCCGCCGTGCTGCGGGGGCCCCTCTCTCAGCCCACCCCAAAGTCTCCCAAATCCTGCTCCGCGCTCTGGCCTTGGAAAGCGAAGATGTTTGTGGAGCGAGGGGCAGGATGGGATGAGACCCGCACAGTCTGCGCACCTTGCGCTCCGGAAGGGTCTCGGGACGATCCAAGTGGGCTTATGAGGCCCTGCCCCCATGGGAATGAGAAAGGCCCTGCCTCCCTCCTTTATGGGCCTCAGCCGTACCCTTTTTGAGACGAGAGCGCAGGTTACCCCAGTATACCCCTCTTCCGTTTGTTAGGGCCGGAGAGGCGCGGAGGGGCTCCGGGGTGAGTCAACGCAAGCCAGGAGAAGCCTTTGATGGGGAGTTCAGCGCCCCTCCAAGTTCGCAGGGATTGCTGACCCTTTATGCATTTTTGTGTCTATCCCCCCCCACACCCTCGCTAGTGGGCGGCTTGCGGTGCTACCAGTGCGTGGGGATGTTCCACGGGTGCGTCCAGTCGGAGCAGCTCTGCGCGCCAGGGGACCGCTCCTGCTTCTCGTCTACCATCAAACTTTTCTGTAAGGGCCTGTCGAGGAGCCAAAGCGCACCGGTGAATGGTTGATTTCCTACTAAACGGCGGGCAGGCTGCTGGGACCCCTGCGCACCTAGTTCTGGGTTACCCTTGCCTATTTTTTCATTTGGATGGCGTGCGAGGAGCTATTCCCTGGCCTTTTGCACACAATTCAAACTCTTTTCCACGGAGGACAGGACCGTTTGTCAGGCAGGGTTGTGGAGGGGGGGTCTCAGCTGCCAGGGGAAGACAAAGGAAGGCTCGTTCCTCTGCTGCTCTGCTCCAACGTGGGGAGTCTCTGCCTTCTCTGCCCCCTCCCCCGCCCATAGCAGGAGCAGCAGCAGAGTTCCCACGCAAAAGTCTTTCCTAAAGGCTGGGCACGGGTAGGAACCGCAGCTCTGTGAAGGCAACGCGAGGTTAGTACCAGAGTTTTGGACTACAACTCCCAGAATCCTCCAGCTACCTGGATGATTGCCATGCTGTTAGAAGATTTTAGGAGCTGTAGCGCAGAGCAGTACTCTTTCCTCATCAATGATAGAAGCCCCTGCCAGGATATTCGGAGTCACTTCTCTAAAGATTCTCTGCAAGAAGCTTTCCTGACAGTCAGACCGACCTGAATTAGGCGTGGGCGTAGCTTGGTTTTTTGGAGAGGGAGCCCATTGCCTCTCGTCCTGAAATCTGCCAGAATAGCTCGGCTGAATAGTTCAGGCCCGTTGCACCTTCGTGGACGCTGCCTGACATCAGAAGGCTGCTCTGATTCTGTGTCTCCAATTCTCTTCCAGATCCAAAGAATTACACGGGTGTGTTTATGCTGCCAGGTAAGCCAAACGGCATTTAAGATCTCTCTTTCTTTTTCCTCTCTCTCTTCTTAACTGAAAGGCGTTGCCGCTCTGTCCTGAGCATCCCAGGCGGCAGCGAGAGAGCCCATGCCACCACCACCCCAACAGCAGAGCCCCCAGGGCCAGTAAAATTATTCCGACACCTGAGACAGGAAATCCCCCCAGTTCTTTTCTCCATCCCTGGTAGTAAAGATACAATCATTGCACATCGGACAACAACAACAACAAAACAGTTGTGCTATTTTGTTCTTATGACGCTCCAAATCTGCTGCCTGAGGCAACTGCCTCACTCTGCCTAACGATGGGGCCGGCCTGGTGGAAAGTTTTATTCCCGCCTCAGATGTAGATGAAGCGGTTGTGGAGACTCAGGTGTGAAAGAGGAGCCCTCTGCCCTTATTCAGTGGAGGTTTTCTGTGTTGTCCTTTTACCTCTCCAAGCCTCAGCTGGCCCTGAAAGGTGGGGTTGGGGACGAGACCCTGGTGGATTGGGGCCCAGATGCTGTGCTGCCTCTCCCTTTCCCGCTGCAGCGGGCCAAGTGCGCCCCCCCATCCAGAGAGTTTCCCAGCCCTCTGGAGCAGGTTTTTGTGACGGGCTTTTTTTTACCCGCTCCGAGTAGTGCCGGATTCTGCCGCTCCACCAGCCGGGGTCCGGCCCTTTCGCGACACCTGCTCTGTTGGCAGACACGATCACAGCGGTGTCGGCGGAGGCGAGCGGCAGGTGCTCCCTCCAGCGGTGCAGCAAATCTCTTAGGGCACGGCCGAGCCCAGGAGAGCTCTCCGCCCCGCCCAGGTGCCTTGGCCCACCACCTCTGGCTTGCTCTCTGCTCCGTCTCCTGCTTTCTTCTCCTCCTTCTTCTCTCTTCTTTTCTTTCTCCGTCTCTCAGCCGCTCTGGCAATGCGTAGTCCCCTTCCGCCCACCGACCCCTTCTCCCAGGAGGTGAGGAGGAAGCGTTCAGTGGGGCCGCCTTCTCGTCTTCTCCCAGACCTGGAGATCGCCGAGTACATGATGAAGGGCTGCTCAGGGCAAGGCGTCTCCAACCGGACGACCAGCGTCTACTCCGAAGCTGACCGGGAGGTGCGCAACACCTACTACTGCGACTCGGACCTCTGCAACAGCCGCTTCACAGACGGTGAGTGACGGGAGGAGGCCGCGAGGCCGCGGGGGGCGGGGATGGAGGATGCGAAGCTGGGAAGGGGGACCTTGGCTCTGAGGCAGGTGGGGAAAAAAGCAGGGGTAGTGAGTCTTTTTGCCCTCCACAGGATCGGGAAAACCGGAGCTAGAACCCCCGGGGGGCTTATGCGGGGGTAGGTTCCTCCGCCAAAAGAGTTGGATAATTTTTTTCTCCCTCTGGCGCAGAAAGGCCTCATTCAGTTCTTCAGAAGCAGAATGTGCCCGTGGCGCCTGTGCGCAGACTGTGCGCACTGATGTGCAGGTACATGGTTGAACCCTGATGTACACTGAATGTTTGACTGTGCAGTGTGTCCTTTCAACAGCCAGGCAGCGTTGCACAGCTGCCGTGCAACTCTCTGAGCGTAAAGCCACGCCCCGCCTCCTTGGTGTAGGATTAGGCTTGGGTGAGATGATAGAAAAGGCAGAAGGAACTGGGCGACTGATGCTATTGGCTCGGTTTGCCCGGTGCCTGCAGGTGAGAGCAATCATCTTTTCTTGGTGCTGAATTTGGATCGTCTGGAGGGACACACGCAGGGTCCTGCCTGCATGGGGCACGGAAGCACGCGAGAAGGCCCCTCCTCCGGCAATGTCCCCATGCCCAGGAGAAGGGGGGCTCCTCGAGGCGGCTTTGGCCCACCCCCCACAGCGGGAGGCAGAAAGGAGGGGAGCTGAGGGCTCCTGCAGCCCGAGATTGCTGTCAGGAAGCCAGATCCTGACGCCAGTCCCTTCTCTGTCCCCAGTGCCGGCCGGCATGGCCCAGCCCCCCAACGGCATGGAGTGCTACAGCTGCTTCGACCGCGGCACGGGCGACTGCGCCCCGGGGAACGCCACTCGCGTCCAGTGCTCGGGGGACATGAACCAGTGCATGGATTTTGTTGGTAAAGGGGAGCTCCAGTGAAAACTTCGGGGTTGGTGTAAAGGGTATCCCACTGGCGGGAGATGAGCCGGGGCGGGGAGGCTACCTTAAAGCAAATGGGAGGCTGGATGAGAGAGTGCGAGGGGGGCGGATGGTTCGCCAGCTGGGGGCGGGTTGTTGCTGCTCTTCCTCCTCACACAATGCAGGAAAATGACCCCCCGGCGTCCCCAAACGGTGGTGGTGGGAGGGCGCCGGAGCAGAGGGGGCTGGAAGAGGGAGCGGTACACAGGTAGGGGGGGAGGAAGCCGGGGGCGGCTGGAGGCGGAAAATGAGAGGGGCCGCGTGCAGTCAAAGCAGGGAGAGGAAACCTCTTCCCGGAGAAGGTGTTGAATTGCAATGGGTCATGCTGGATGGGTCTGATGGGAGTTGTAGATCAACACCATTGGTGACATCTCAGGCCCTAGACAGCCTGGGACTCCCAATCCTAGCTGCCTGACAGGGTCCTCCCTTCCGTCCCAAGGGGGAGCAAAAGACCATGGGAGGGTATAGCAGCGGAGACTTCTTTGCAGTGGCTCCTTGCTTGTGAAATGTAAAATGCCCAAGTCTGTCAGCTGTTTAACTGCACTGCTTTGTTTCAATCATCACAAGGCTTAACCTTGTGACGTTCCACCCACCCCTCGCTCAAAGCCACCAGAGAGTGACTGCTCCATACAGGCTGGGCTAGAGCTGCCACAGCCCACTGGTGCGTGTGTGGGTTGGTGGGTGCATGTGTCTTTCGCCTGCAGGATCGCCCACCCCTCTCGTCACCTCTCGTCTCCCTAGTGGCCGACGGGGCGTGGAAGATGACCTACCGGACCTGTGCCCTGGAAACGCTCTGTCGCCGACAGTACGTCCTGCCGGAGCTCCCGGGCCGGCTGGAGATCAGCTGCTGTTCCTCCCCGCTGTGCAACAATGGCCGCCCGGGGCTCCAGAGCCTCTGCAGCCACTTTGCCCACCAAGGTAGGCAGCCGCCTTTTCCTGCCCGCGGTGCCAGCAGGCTGACATAGGGAGGGAGGAATGTGGGGGCAATGGAGGGCCTCAGTGCCTGTTGTGGTGGTGTTGTGTGACCTTCAAGGCCCTTCCAAGTTATGGAGATTCTTTCACAGGGTTTTCTTCGCAAGATCTTTTTTTTGGGGGGGGGGAATGCTGTCGTTGTCTTCCTCGCAGGCTGAGAGAGTGTGACTTCCCCAAGGTTACCCAGGGGGTTTCCATGGCCAAGAGGGGATTTGAAACCTGCTCTCCAGATTTGTAGCTGGGAGCTCAAACCTCTGCACCAAGCCTGAGACACCTCTTCTTCGGAGGCCACCTTCTTGTCCTGGGGTTGGGGAGGCAGCCCTCCTTTCAAAAACTCTTCTGTTTGGTGAGGTGGCTGCAGGCAGAGCCACTCTCTCTCCTGGGGGAGTGATCTGGAGGACTACTGCTGGGGACCCTGCACCTTTTTCAAGAAAGTTAATCCATTTGAATGAAACAGACTCTCATTTCAAAGGTGGTTAACTTGCTCCCTAGTCCAGGTGTGTTGGATTGCCTCTCCCATCATCCTTCTCAGCTCAGACTTTGCCAGCTTAGTGTGCCCAAAGTGTCAGACTGCAACTCCAGTAGGAAAATAGGGGGCGCCTGATAGGCTGAGTCACACTCTGGTGGGGCGGGGGGAAGCTAATTTGGCCCCCTATATGGAAGGAAGAAGAGGAAGGAGTGCTCCTTGGGCCTCGTTGGAGGAAGAATATGATTTTAAAACGGTAGGGAAAGTGGCCAATAGGCCCACGCAAGTTAACCTGAGGAAGGTTTCCCTGGCAGACAGACAGGAGAGAAGCACATGGACCAGCATCCACAGGCCAGCCCCCTCCCCGTCTTTTCTGCAGGGGCCAAGCAGGAGCCGGAGAACGGCCTGGTGTGTGCCAGCTGCTGCGAGTCTGGTCAGGGCGAGTGCACCACTGGGAATGGGACTGCCGTCCGGTGCCGCGGAAAGCAGAACCTCTGTGTAAACGTCACGGGTGAGGCGTGACCCCCCTGTCTGTCTCTGTGTCTGTCTGTCTGTCTGTCCGGGGAGACAGGAGCTGGGATTTGGGCAGTCGCTGCCCGTGAGCCCTCCCACCCCTCAAATCGTACCTCCACTTTTTAGGGCAGCCCAGTCGGCATCTCTCGGGGCTCCTCAGAAAACCAGAGACCAGAGCTTGGAAGTAACGGGTTACACACCGTGTTGTTACTCTTAAACACCTCTCTCACAAGAGGTACGAGGAAGTTCCACTTTAAAAGGAACATGATGAGAGGGAACCACACCATATCATTGCTGATATGGTAACTGAGATGTTCTAGTTATTTTCTAGTAACCCACAGGGATGGAATTTTAGAAGCCTGATGCCGTTCTTCTACCAATCCTGTTTTAAAGAATGAAATAATGAGTAATGCAGAAGTGATGGATATGTGACAGGCAGCATAATGAGGGAGTGAAATCAAGCAGTAACATCATCCCGAGGGGGGGCAGGGTGTTGTAAGGAGCCACATTTTGGACTACTTTTTTAAAAGTAACTTTCCCAGCTCTGCCAGCCTCCTTCCTCCCTTGCTTTCCTCGCACACACCAATAGAGGAGGCCCATGGGGGAATTATTCAACCTCCCCACTGGGAAGGGCCCTGTGGCACCAGGGGCGCATGATGAGCCAGCCTGGCTATTCTTTCCAGAGGCAGGCCGGACGGTGCTGCGCGGCTGCAGCCTGGAGAAGCTCTGCCAGGAGAAGCCTCCGCTGCTGGGCCTGGGACGCAATGCCTCCATCCGGTGCTGCGCCAGCTCCTTCTGCAACGGCGGAGTGGACCCAGCAGGTGGCCTCACCACCGGCTCCTCAGTGCTGGCGCTGCTCCCTGCCGCGGCTGCTGTGCTAGCGAGGTGGCTGCTATGAGAGGCGGCCGAGGGGATGCGAGGTTGGCACAGAGGTGGGCCAGCGATCGAAGCCACCCGTCTGCCATGGGCTGCGACCCCCGTCCTCCACCCTCCTCTGGGGCCTCTTTCGCCTCTTCGTCTCACCGTTTCCGAGACAACCCCGCTGGACACAAGGTCGGCTTCTCCTGCTGAACGGCTGGTGACTCACACTGGCTGCCTCCTTTCCTAGGAAGCCACAAGGAAGCTCTTTCCAGGAAAGAAGCCGGATTTTACAGGGTGGGCCTGGAAGAGCAGGGAGGTCAGGAGACCAGCTGTACCAGTCTAAAAGCACCAGCTGCCCCTCAGGGCACAGACACTCCCTGGCAGCCCTTCCAGGCTACTTTATGCCAGAGGGCTATAGACCTCCTAACACCCTTCACTACCCTGGTTGAAGCTGCACAATTATCTCCTTCCTGACTTACACAGCAACAGGGGTGTGTGGGTGGGTGCGCATTGTGGAGAGGAGAAGGTGTATGACAGATCTGAGGGACCTGCCACAGCCGCTGGCTTCCAAAGCTCAATAAACAGGCAAGAGCCTTCATTCTTAAGCCATGCTAGCACACAAAGAGTGATGGCTTCCTCCCGTCCTTGTTGTGGGGGTAGAGGTAACGTCAGAGTCTCTCGCCCTCTTCCACGCCATGGCTGCGTTCCTGCACTGCTGCACGTCCCGCAGACAGCCAGTAACACTGCACAGCGGGAAGGAAAGGCCAGCCTAGGCAAACTTCAAGCAGTGCCAAGTGCTGGGAAGCCCTGAAGAAAAGAAGGGCCCGGTGTTTGGGGGACAAGAAGGGGGGGGCACGAGGCAGGTGTTGCCTCTCGCATCTCTTTTTCCGAGCTGCAGCTCTGTTTCTACACCCCACTCTTTCTTGGTGGGGCTGGCAAAGCCTGCCTCTTTGCAATGAGAGTGGGCTGAAGGAGAAGGGAAGAACTACTTTCTATCCAGGGCGTGAACTGGCTCTGCCCAGGCGCCTCTGTTGACTTTGAGTGCGCCGGAGCAGGAGAGACATGGCCTCCCATTATTGAAAAAGTGGATGATACTAGAACAGTACAGCTAGTGTGGAAAAGCATAGACTCCTGAAGCCCCCAGAACCCCTGGGTAGACTTTCCTCTGAAGCTATCACACTGGTGGTCAGAGCCCAGTGGGCATCATCCTACCAGCCCGAGGTGACAACTGAGGGACACCGATAGATTTGTCACCCTATGCCTGTTCTTTGTGGGCGGGGGGGGGGGGGATCTCCTACTGGTCTGATGAGTCCATTCCCAGGCATGATAACAATTCTTAAGAAGAAGGAATTAATCAAAGGAGCAGATCCTAAATCCTAAAATCCACGTTGTGGTGATTCCCTGAAAAGTCCAGCAGAAAGAGCAGGACACCCTGTGCAGAAGATGTCCCACTCTGGCCTTCAGGCAACAGCTTACAAAATTCAGAGGAGTGGAGGTGGGGTGCTCTGGTGGGGCCTCACTGCCTCCTGGTGGTGGGAAAAGGCAAGTACTGGAAGAGGCCAACCAGTCCTCACCCCTTCTCTTTCTTACTGGTATGGTCACAAGAGGCAGTTGGTTACCATAGCATGTTTTTTTAAAAAAGCCACCGGAGAAGAGGCAATTTCTTTACCTTCTGTATTCTTCAGCTGGGCTCAGGGACCCTGGCTGAGGCAGGGAGTTGTCCTGGTTTTGCACCCCAGGAGTAGCTGTTCGTCCACGAAGGAGCCGTGCAGCTGTGCAGAGAAGTGAAGGTGCCCATTTGGCATACTGGAGAAGGGGGGGGCGGGGGGCCTCCCCTGGACTGCCCAGGCAAACAGTGACATCCTTGCCTATCACCTGCTGAGGTGCCACACAGAGGCCATATCCTGACAGCCCCAGGGGCACGGGTGGGGCTCTTCAGCTCTGTGGTTCATTTGGCCTCTTCAGTAAGTTCTAGGAGAAGGAATGGGATGAAGGAGGCGCGTGCGCGTGTGTGTATGTGTGAAGGAGGCATGAGTGTGTGTGAGAGAGAGAGGGAGGAGAGAGGAAAAAACTGTGGTCTCGTCAATGTCCGTAAGGTTCTGGGAGTTCCCACCAGAACATCTCCACTTCCTGACCATTTTAACAAAATTTCCTCTCTGGGCCAGAGATTTCTGTCAAGCGCTGGGCCACCAGTGCACCCAGACTACCTCACCCAGGCCAGCAGTAGTTCTGCAAGGCTGTGGTCTTTCTTCCTCTACTGGAATGAATGCCTCAGAGCAGACGCACTGGGCAGGTGCTGGGCAGCCACTGGAAGTTTTCAAACAACAGCAGAGCCTCTCATGGTTACTGTGTTTTGAATGACATGCAAAAAAGCCCCATTTTGGTCCTGTGAAGGTAGCCTCCGCATTCTGTGCCCAGTTAACGCGGAAGGCATTGCTCCCCTTGTCTCCCAGCTCCCGCCCTCCAAGCCTCATACAGCAGAGGAGGCACAGGGGGGCAGATTCTGCTTCTCTGCCTGCAGATTTAACCTTACTCTTCCCACCCCAGCATGGCATAATCCTTCAGGTTGAACCTGTCTGTCCACATTCCTATCCTCTTCTGCACTACTGCATTAGATGGGAGGATGGTTTCCTTTGGGGAAGATAGCTACCAGAGCCAAAATGGTTTACGGGCCACCACTTGCAGGAGTGGCTCAGTGCACTGATGGCAGAAGAACCTCTTGCAAGGCCAGGAACATCTGGCTCTTCAGATGTTGCTATACTCCAGTTCCCAGCAGCCTCAGCAGCATGGCCAATTGGGGGGAGGGTTGCAGATACTGTTATTTAGCAGGGCCCCAGTTTGGGTGGTCTGAGCTCACTAAGAGAGCATGAAAAGGTCGGGTCGACTGCCTGCTTCCTCTAGTGCAGAACTCGAGGTTCCAACCGGCTGGGTGCATCCTCTGGGGAACAGGTGGGGTCTTGCTCCTGCTCCCCTCTTGGGTCTCCTGATGCTGCCAAGGGTGAGAGCTGAGAAAAGTGTGGCGACCATATTGGTGGCTGTGAAGGGGAGGATCTTGTCTCCGTGGACTGGGAAGTTCGTGCTAGTTGCAGGCCCTATCCAGGCCAGTCCTGGAAGTCAGTGTGCATGTGCGTGTGTGTAGGATTGAACACCTTGGGTGGTTCTTTTAAAGGCTGGACTAAAATGCAGAGTAGATGCATCCCCCCTCCTGCCATGAAGCCCACCAGCTCTCACAGCAAGTTTGTGCCCATGGGGCAGTGGGGGAAGTGCTTGGCACATTCTTGCCTTTCTTGGTAGATCTTCCGCTTCCCTGGCTGCACCCCAGAGTTACCCTTCTGCCTCCCACAGCAGGCAGCACCATGGCATCTTCAGCCGAAGACATGCCAGGCTCCCAAGAAGCCTCATCCAACCCATTTGCTGTTAGCCTAAGCAGCCTTTCCAGAGAATGCAGAGGCTTTAAAGCTAAAGGATTGGGACCCTCCCAGAATCTTTTTGAGGTCTCTGGCCTGGAGGGGAGAAAAAGAGGCCCCCAGCTGATGGTAAGAATGTGGCTTTGTGTTTGGGGCTCACAAGACTTCAGATAGCAGAAAAGTCCCTTAATTTAGTTCCTCAAGATAAGGACTGACAGTGGGCAGGAAGGCCTGGCCTCCTTCCTCACTCCCAAAATCTGGAAAGGAGAGACGCCCCCGTCATGTTGCTGCCAGGAGTCACCACTTCAGCCAACGATGCGCCCAAGCCCTTCCTCCTCCCTGTGGCATGAGTGGGCAGGGGGAGGCAGGGAAACTGCGTTCCTGAAGGGAAACTATGAGGCTGGCAGCACCCCCTCCTCACTCCTTTGCTCTTGTGCTCTGCCCTGCTCGCTCTGGGTGTGAAGAGAAGTCTTCCTCACCACTGTGTCACCCAGGAGGGAGGAGGAAGAGGAGATTCTTATCCACCTCCCCCCTCCACAGCCAGGTGTGAATGTGGGTGCCCCTCTGAGTGTGTGTCTGGGGAGGGAATTTCTGCTCACTCTCCTTGGACTGCTGCCCACTGAGTCCAGCCTTTATGTCTGTTGGCACTCTTGCTCCCTCAGGCATCCAGGAGCAGCCAGGATTGTCCAGCAAGGTCTGTCCTGGAGTGGAGCAAAGCTGGAGTAGGTGAGCTGTGCCCTCAGCACCAGCACTGCCCGGGCTCTAGAGGCCAAGGTGTGTCGGGTGGAGGGATTGGCGCTGGGGCGCAGTCACCCATGAGGTGGGGAGTTGCCTGGCGCCTGGATGGCCAACATCTGAGGGAGTGCCCAATGGCACTCCACCCAGACCTGGGGCTCCCTTGACAGCCTTCCTGGGTCAGTGCTCTGGTGCCATGTTTAGTGCCACACTGGGCCCAAGGAATTTCTGGGCTGGGCTGAAAGCGTTTCTTTTTTGGCTTTGCCTCTTCCCCTTTCCCTGTTATTCCTAAGCTCAACTTCCCAGGCCATTGCATATGTCAAACTTCCTGAGCTGGGAGAAGAAAGACCAAAGCCCCTAATTTAAGTGTCTCTCTGATTTTCTTTACCCCAAACCTGTCCACCCTGAGCCCTCCTGTCTGCCTCCTCTCTCCCGTGGGAGCATGACAGCCTGTGGTTGCCCTCAGCTTTGGCGCCAGACCATGTCAAAGTCCCTTGCCTCTGCATGTGGCCCGTGGACCTCCTCTGCCTCCCAGGCTGTTTTTGCAGCTTTGGGAGCCCTCACATGTTCAAACCTGCAGAAGTTCCAGGGCAGCGGCTTCCCTTATGAACAAGGTGCAACTCCCCCTCACCTGTGCACCTTGTTTGATCACCCAGTTCCCAAAAACAGACTTTCAACGACTGCTTCTGGCTTTATTGGGGGATTTGCATTTGAAGGGTGGGTGGGTCCTGGGATGGAAAATTGCTGCCCTGGCCCCCAGAAGCTGTAGAGGTGGGTTGGGTCATCAACAAGGCAAAGGAGATAGGTCATTAAAAACAGAGAAACAGCACCACCCACAGCACCCCAGCTGCAGCACCCCAGCTGCCTGTGGAACTCCCTGCCAAAGGAAGTAAGGCTGGCACCATCCCTTTTGGGCCTCTGGCAGGCAGTCAAAACAGTGCTAGCCTGCATGGCCTTCAAAGTTTGGGATTGTTCTGTTTTAACTGTTTTAAAATTGTATCTATGACTGTTCTTAGGCTGCTTTTAAAAGTTTTTAGAGAATGTTTCAATGTGTTAGTAAAATGTTTTTATCTGTGTGATGTTCTTTCCCCCCCTCATTTATTCATTGCCTTGTGAGCCCTTTTATGCTGGAGGTGATATACAAATATTGTAAATAAATGAACTGAATTCCACAAATTCCAGTGAGCATGATGTTAATATGCCTATGCTGTGCCACTTTAGAAGCCCTGCAGGCTTTTTTTGCTTCCCCCACAGGACAAATGGCAGCTCCAAGGGTGTGCCTGTGTGTTTGTCAGTGAGCGAGTAACTAACATCAGAAAGGACTACTCCCCCCACATTTCTCACAGCATCATACTCCTGTTCTCCTCTTTTTAAAAATCAACAATCTCAGACCTCCATGGATTTTTAATTCAAATAGACAAGAGATCCAATGGCATATTTCTTTTGGCTCATCTCGTTTAAATCAACATCGAATGCAAAACCTTTTTTTAAAAAAATTCCCAGATACATTCTTCAGATGGCACTTTGAAAAGTAGACAGATGTTTCCAACTGCAATGTACACAATGGCACATTGCTTTAACAATTAAAGCAATTTATGTGCAATTTTAATGCTTATTGTGTTTAAGATTTCATATATGTGGCGCACACGCACGCAAGCATGCACACGCACACACACACAGAGGTGGGAGGCTCACATGACTCTTTAGTGTGAGATGTCCTGAGAAGGTTTAGTCCACAGTGGCTGCATGAGAGAGCGGGAGAGGGGGGGAAGAGCCTCCAGGAACTACAATGGAAGATGGGAGGGGTGGTTTGATGACGTAAAATAGGATTTGCCTTGGGCATCACAAAAGCAGCTGTTGCTCAATCCAGTACCTAACTCCGTGAGTAACCCAACCCAGTCCCACCCTTGACCAGGTGTGCCTTTCTCCAGGGGGAGAAGAGGCTCCTGGCTGAAGCTTCACAGAGCAGCTGCCACCCCCCACTGGCCACCATGCGGCACCCCCTGGCCCTGGGCTTCCTGCTCACTCTTCTTGCTCCAGGTAAGTCTCCTCTCCTCTCCTCTCCTCCTGGATCTTTGCAGCAGCTCCTACTAGCGGAAGAGTGGGAGTGGGATGGGGACCGCAGGCTTTTCTATCTGTCTTCTCTCCACAGGGCTTTAGAGCAGAGACTAGAGCCCCCCCATCCCTCAGTTTCTTTGTACACAATCCCAGCCTGTGAGCTTGTGTCTATAGGTTTGTCAAATTTTGCTGCTGGTGCTTTCCCTGAAACAGCAGCTTGATTAGCTGAAATTAGAACATTTTTGTGTTCAGTTGCTTATCATGAAAAGAAAAAAACTTCACCTGGTGAAGGCTGTTGGCACATGATCCAGCCAGACTAGTTTTCCTTAGCTGAGCGAGGTTGCATTCAGAATTCAGAAAAATCACTGAGCCACAATGCCAGAACCCCTGGTCTGTCTGCCCGGTTGACCTCCTCACTACCCTTTCTGGTAGACCTGTGGGTGAAGTGGTATTCCAATGCACTTCCATGAACTGGGCAATGCAATCGGTGGCAGAATAGGTCATTCTCTGTATTATGCCATGGCAAGCAAAGAGAGGCAAGCCCACAAAAGTCTCTTGGCTGTGGCATATTCTGTAATATGGGCAAAAGGATACCAGCTTATCAGGGGTGGAGGGGGAAAAAAGGTGCCAATCTCTTAATTTACTGGTTCCACTCCCATCAATCTTTACAAACAAACTACAGAAGTTTTATAGCCGATGTTTATTTCCTGCTCAATTGCTGGCTTTTTGCCGTAATAATAAACTTGTACTTGTACTTGTATTTCCTGCTCAGAAACATTTCACGGGTGTGATTTTTCTACACCAGACTACTGTAAAATGTACATGAGCCGCACTGGTGAAAAAGGTAGCAACTGTCCCTCTCCAAATACAGAAGTATTGTTGAGGTAACGGTCACAAAGTTGTCACAATCCTTACTGGGGCATTAATGCTTTTTCTTTTTATTGGCATGTTGCATATGGCAGTGTATTGAAAGTGATGGTCCACTGACTAGTGCTGGTCCATGAGCCACTGGAGGCCAGTCCCTGGCAAGTATCCAAGAAAAAAATAAAAATCCCGCTTGCAGCCGATGGGTAAAAATATGCTACTGTTCCCTGGCACGCTGGAGGGTGGTGATGGAAGTTGTCAGTTCCCCAGATTAGATAGCCTGAGACATATGAGAGTACAGCAGATATATTCTGAGTTTTTGTTTGATGAAGAGGAGTTTCAGATCCTTTGCTTTTGTTTCTATTCATAATGGAAGTATGATGTTTGGTCTGTCTGTGCTGCTGTTGAGGGAGGCGGTGGAGTGGCATCTGGCACTGGTGAACTGAGTGCCAGATGTTGGTCCAGACGATATCCCAGCAACTAACATGCAGTGAGTTTTCCAAATATGCTCCCTGCTGTGTTCACAGGGGACAATTTTTAAAAGAATGCTGCAGAGGATGAATGCTTGAGAGTGCCATGGCTTTCCCCGCTGCATGCTTTGTAGTGTGTGAGTCCATGCCGGGGCCGCTGGACCATAACCGTGGACTGTGGGCAGCTTGGGCTAGACAAAGCCTACATTACACTGATTCACACTGCAGTTTGGTTGAGGGAGTTGTGCATCTTTGGCCCCCCTGCAATCATTTCATAGAGTTGCCAGCTTTTCAAGTGGCTAGTGTGGCTGTGCCTTTAACAACAGCTCCATGTCCAACAATTTAAGTAATGGCATTGCTCTCTATGTTGTAAAGCAGTCCAGCTGGAGATCTCTGCTCCCCAACTATTGCAAGACTAGCTTGGGGGTCCATGTCTTTTGAGTCAGCTGGCTGCCCTGGTTTACAAAAAGATACATTTAGCCTCAGGTCTTTAAAAAGAAAAGAAAAATTACGCTGATCCATGTAGGAAAAGTTCATTTTAGTTGTTTCTTTTGGGGCAGAAATGGCAGTTCAGGCATACTTTGATAAAACAATGTACTGTAAAAGTTCATAAAGATCTCCATGGGCAGATGCTTGCAACAATTCAATCAGCTCTATTGTTTATATCGGGGTTTCTCTCGCGCTTCTGTTGTGAACCTATGAAGAAGCTCTTCAGGGAAGTACCGGCCCCTCTACTCCTTCCCTCCCGGCACTATAACCATCTTCCCATAGACTTCTCAATTGCTATTTACTGAATGCATTTGTAAAATAGTTGTTCTGGTCAACTGGTGCTTGAGGTGATACAATGCAACTTGCCCTGAGGGATAAAGCTTCAGATAATGGGGGTAATCTTGTTTGGAATACTTCAAAGTGTTCTAAATCCATAAATTAGTAGTCCTGTGCATGTGCCCAAGGGGGAGGGGCAATGAATCCATGAGATGTTGTCAACATAAGATGCTGCCTTATGGTCAGCAACATAAGATATGGTCAGCAACTGGGAAAAGAAATCAGATATGGCCTTTTCATCACAGCTGTGTAATAATTTATAGCTCTTTTGTTGTGTGAAGTCAAGTTTAAAAAAATAAAAATAAATGAGGAATTTTCAGGAGAGAAAGTGGTCAGTGAGGTTGGAAACCCTGTGCCCACCACACCCCTGTGGCATTTTTTTCCTGTGTCTTTCACTAACCAGCATCATGCACAGAAATCAGCACATGCATGTTCTCATGGTTCAGAGACAAGTCTTCATCAGTTACCCCATGGCTACCAGCCCAGTGGCTAGTGAAGGTGCAAAAGCCCTCGTGCAAGCCTGACAGCTACGGGCAGGAGGGGCCAGCCCAGTGGCAGCCATGGCAACAACCACGAAGAGGCGACTCTGGGTGCTTCAGCTGGCTGGCCACCCCTCTTGTTCTCCCCAGGGAGCCAGTGTAGCACCCAGGGTTCACAAGAGAGACTCCCCAGGAAATTTCAATCCAGCCAGCCTGACCTGCCTCGCAGGGAGCATGAAGTGGGGAGGGGAGGAAATGCTGCATCCCAGTAAAGGTGGGATGTGACTAATCAATTGAACTAATCAATGAAAAGGACAAGGAGCAGAGGAGACCTGCTGTTTACAGAAATAAATGGAGCAGTAGCTGGAGAGGGACAGGAGACAGCCCCACTTAGGAGAGAGTGGCTGCAATAGCTGCAGCGGTGGTGGCTGAGCTCTGGCTCCTGAAGCACTTTTTCTCCCTTCCAGGATTGGTACGGTGCTCTGGGAATAGAGCTTAAAGGAGTCTGCCCCACACAGGGCCCTCCAGATGGATTGGACTACATCTCCCATCATTCCCAATCATTGTCTATAATGTCTGGGGTTTATGAGAGTTGTAGTCCAAAACTTCTGGAGGGCATTAGGTCTAGTAGGGGTGGTTTCAAGCAGAGAATCACAGTGAGGTCAATCGGGGTTAAGGGGAGCACACATGAAGGCATTCATGTGGAATCCCAAGCAAACGGGGCGTTATCTGTGGCAGCCCCATTCCCTTCCCACCCAACGTTGTAGGAAGCCCGCCAGGACTGCCTTAGCTCACCCACCAATTATGTTCTCTCTGGTGTGGAGAGCAGGCCACCCTCTGCTTTACATGTGAGTAGGATGCACGTGTGGACCGCTCACTGAGTTGGCCCTCTCCCCTTTGAAACTCTTCCTGGTCCCCTCAAAGAACAGTCTCTCTTGTGATGGAAGGATGAGGCTGTGATAAGATTTCTATCTGCACAGGCATGAGGAATGCCTCTGCGGGTGTCCAGGCCTCTGGCTAGGTGGACTTTTCCACTGAGTGAAAACTTTCCCTCCTGGCCCACCTGCCAAGGAGAGACACTCTCAGTGCCAGAGGGAGAGCTGGGTTAATTCTTGTCCCCCCCTCCCCCCCCAATCTTTGGTGCTTCTCTCTCACTATCGAGCACTATGACCTCTCCAAGGAATCTCTCTGTTTTTTGAGTAAAAAAAAGAGCCACACTCTGTCACCAAACTTCCCCCATCTGGGCAGTCCCTCCTTCCCTCCCATGCCAGGATTGTAAGCTCAAAGATGAGCTGCTGGTGCGATGTGAGCCCCCAGTCCCCTCCCCACCAGAATCAACCAGATGGGAAAAGCCGAGCCAGCCATGCAGCAAACACAGCAAAGAATCATGTGGAGCAGAGAGGAAGCCATGCAGCTCCGTCCAGGCTGCAGTCCCTGAAGGAAGGGTAAGGGTGTTGTTCTCTGCACATCAGGAGGTCCCCTTCCTTTCCACCATTCCTCCGCAGGTGAGGCCATCTTCTGCTACAACTGCAGCAGCACAAGAGACCACAACTGCAGCACCACGCAGCAGGCATGCTCCTCCTCAGTCAACAGCTGCATCACCATTGCCCGAGACGAGGATGCAGGTAAAAGAGCTGTGGGGGGGGGGGGGAGTGTGGCGGTGACCAGGCAGAGGGCCAGACTCCAGTCAGAGGAAGGAAAATGTGGCCCTCTATGGGATGGAAAGCAACCTTGTATCTTTTCTCCAGAGGAGATCTGGGTGTCCAGATGAACAAACTGACAATGCTGCAAGTTCCTTTAGCCTCCACGTGGAATTTATGAAGGAACAACAGAATTAATCTGAGCAGAGCACTGGGTTGCAGTTCATATGCAGAGTGCTTTTGCCTGAATAACAGTTGTTCTTCTACCAGCTCCCTATGTCTTTGGAACATGAAGGAAAGCTTTATAGGTGGACACACACAGCATGACCCTCCAAGAGCTGAAGCCTGCAAAGGAAGCAGCAGAAGCTGTGTGTTGAAATTGACTTGCAGGAACATCCCTCTGAGATCCAAACTCCTCAGCTGCTGCTGAGCCCCAAGGAAGACCCAAGGCTACTCTCTGAGATCCACGAGCAGGAGATCTAACACTGTGTTCCTTTCCCAGGGGCGCAGGACATGGAAAACCTGGCTTATGAGAAGAAGTGCAATTCAGACGATCGCCTCTGCAACCAATTCTACGGGCTGCTGGCTGGTAATTTCCACATGCGCTGGAATTCTAGCTGCTGCCGTTCTGATCGCTGCAACACCCAGGAAGTCATTGGTAGGGCAATGGATTCAACTTATGGAAAGGGAGCTAGTTTGGGCTTCACTAGGGGGCTAGATAGATCACTGTATGAGTGACAGCACAGAACAGAGTGTGGTAAGTTCTGTGCTGTTCTGTGCCAGAAGTTGGGGACCAGAGGCCCTCCTGCTGCTGTTGAAACACAAATTCCATCAGTCTTGACCACCGGACAGCCCAGCTGGAGCTGACAGGTGTTGGAGTCCAGCCCCATCTGAAGGATCACTAGTTCTGGGGACATCTATAAACCCCATTGTGTCCAATGTGGACAATCTTATCTTTCTATTTTGAAGAAGCCAGCTGCTTCACTTGCCCTTCAACCTGTTGCAGAGCAGATCCAACTGGGAAAAGAGGAACTCAATCAGAGGTGGTGCTCACAGGGGTAGAGTAACAAAAGCTTTTGCCACAGTCCTACTGATGTTTTATGCCTGGGTTCAGTTTTGTCTCACACAATTCAGCAATAGAACCCATTGTCTAGAGAAGCAGTGGAGCTTCCCTCTCTGCATGTCTTCAAAAAGAGGCTGGGCAGTGACCTGCTGGGACACTCCAGCTGGAGCCCCTGCATGGAGCAGGGGGTTTGACCTGATGGCCCACAGGGCCACTTCCAATCCCATGATTCTATGGCACTATGACATCTGTGTCTGGTGTGGGACAACTGTATTGGGTGAGCCCTCTTCTGCTTCATTGGTGGCCCCCTCTGCTGCATCATGTTGTCAGTCAGCAATGTGCAACTCTGCACACTGAGATTTGTGCGCCACAAGCTTCAAGTAGGATCTTGGCCCTTGAAATGTAGAATACAGTGAAGAATGTCATTGCTTCTTCTTTGAACCATGTTTAAGATGTCAAACTAGAGATGTTTTTAAAAATGTTGAAAGCACAGACAATATCAATGGCTGGAATCTAGTCAGTGAAGTACATGTGCACATCTTTGAGGTATGCACACACATTTGTTCTTTTTGAGTTGTGGGTGGAGGTATTCATGCAGCATCTATCCCAGCAGGCAACTTCCACATGCCCAGAACACAGTACCAGAGTCATCAACAGTATTTTGGGGGACAGGGGTCAGAAGTACCCCCACTGCCCCTGCCTGCAGTCCTGTGTCAGGAGAGAGCGCTGCCATTCTTCTCCCAGATCTCCAGCAGCTCTGGCGATGTTGGCTTTCTCCTCCCCTGTCTCTACGCCTAACCAGCAAATGGCAATGGCATTGCCCTCTGGCACGTGGAAACTACCTTCTGGGCCAGAGAGAAAAAGAGCTGCATGGACAGAGTTTCATGTTACACCTGCATGACATAAGGGGCTGGCTGTGAGGTGGAATTTGCTTCATTTTGGGTTATGGTCTAAACTTTAAAAGAGCTTTTGCACTTATCAGCACTTTGGACAACTCATTGAAAGTATGGACTAAGCGCACAAGCAGATTCCCGACCCTACTGACAGGGAAGCCACCAGCATGCATGGCCCTCAGGAGATGCCAAGCTGGGAACTGTTTGCAGCACATGTTCAGAACTCCACCTGAAGGTGCTCTGTGTCTCTGTGTGTGTGTACGCAGACAAGCTCATGTGTTGGTTATTGCCGTCACGAGCCTTAGACTCCCCCTGCTCAGGCTGTGTCATGTGAAAATCATGGCATATCAAAAAGTTCTATGCAACAAGGAGTCAATTGCTCTTCTTTTGTTCTCTCTGTCTACAGTACAAAAAGGGTCTCAGACGCCTAACGGGATTCATTGCAATTCATGCTTTGCCCGGGGGACGGATTTGTGCCTGAACCACACACATATTGCCTGCACCGGACTCCTGACACACTGCATCCACTTCGCCACCACTGCAAAAAAAGGTATGGGTGACAGGAGACGGGTTATGTCAGTTCTGGGAACCACACAGCGATTCTCTTGTTGTTGAACTTCAGCTCCCATAGTCAGAGGTGAGAGATCATGGCAATGGCAGTCCAACATCAACAGGGCAAAATGTTCCACATGCCTGATACAGATGCAGGATGATACAGAGGCTAACTTACCGATTCAAGATCCACAGCATGGCCTGCCGCTCTTCTCCCCTCTGGCCACACAGATCATTCCACAAAACCTCAGGCTGTTCTGGATTTGGCTCTCTGAGGGCCTGTGGGGAAGCACGATGGGCCAAATACTCTGCCTGTCCCTGTGTGAAGGGTCCTCTCATGCCTCATGCCAATCAACCAATCCTTTTCTCCCCCTTCCTATTTTCTGCAGAGGAATTCAAGGACGAACAGGTCGCCTTCACAGGCTGTGCCACAAAGAACCTTTGCGACATGGGAGCCGTTGCTCTCTTTGCTGCTGGCCGGAACGTTGAGGTCAAGTCCAACCTGTGCAGCCGAGTGCCGGGAGACCCCACCCCAAACGGCTTGGCCCTCTGCCTGCTGGTGGCATTGCCCTTCTTGGTTCTTTGGTCCTGAGCAGGCTTCATGCTGCTGTGCCTCCTGAACCTGCCTGCCCACCACCCTTCTGCCGCAGCCCCATTCCTCTTCTTTGGCCTGCCTTTCGTCCCCCAGTTCACGTTTAAACAATTTCCACAGGTGGTCCAACCCTTGATTTATGCCGCAATCTGAGAAGGGCAGGAACTCGCCCCTATATTTCATAGCTTGCCTATGTTAGACCTCTGCCTTAGGCCATCAAGCCCTGATGGTAGAGGTTCTCTGGCTTGGTCAGGCCCTCTGAACCCAGTTGCCCTTGTTCATCAGGAGCCTGGGCATGCCCACAGGGAAGGATTGCCATGTGTCCCATATGTGGGAGCCTGGATGGGTGCAGTGGACAGAGCAGAGGTGGGGAAGTCACTAGGAAGGGATTAGCATGTTAACAGTTAATCAGTTGAAGAAGCTAAGTCAATTGCATTTATGTTGACAAGGAAACATTTTAAACAATTATATGAATTTTAAATCAGTTATTAAGGCTACATTATGTTACAGCACCAAAAGCATTACCAAAATAAAGGTGAAAAATCCCATTTGTATCTTTACTTTTCCCCTGCTTCACCCTACATCACTGCTCTGAGCTTTGAAGAAAAGAGAAAAAAAACAGCAGCACAAAGTTTTGAAAATCCCATTTCTAACTCCCTGACCAAAACACCTTCATTTGCTTTCCCTCTACCTGTCCCTTATTTCCTCCCCCTGTCACTGATCCTAGCAAAGACCAGTCTCGAACTCACACTGGTTGACATGGGTAAGTCACACTCTCCCAGACTCAAAGGATGACACAAGGGCAAGACCCCCTCTGAACAAATCCATCCCTTCCAAGTCCGCATGAGTTCAAGTTGGGTTAGACAATCACATTGCTGTTTGGGGTGGGGGGGAGCCCGAGAGGAGGAGGAAGAGGCGGAAGGCCTGAGGGGGAGAAGTGGGCATTTCCCCCCTTTTTTCCCCTCCCAAAGCAAAAGTATCAGTTGTCTTCCAGTTGCAAAGGAGGGGAAATTTTGAGGTGGGTGTGTTCTCCGTGGTGCGGAGGGTGGGAACCCCTTAACCTGTCTCCTGAAGAAACAAGCAAAGTTCTTCCTTTTCTTTCAATGTTTATTTTATTTTCATTTTCAATGTATTTTTGTTTTGTTTAGTCGCCCAGAGGAGGGAGTGTTTTCTTTTGGCGGATGGCGCTGGAGACAAACCTGCGGGGTCCAAAGGAAGATGTCGAGGGCGGCGGCATTCCTGGGGGACCCCGAGGGGGGCGAGACACGAAAAGGAGGAGCAGGAGGGCCCCCGGAAAACTCCCTGGAGGCCCCCGAAAGTCCGGCGGCGCCCCGAACGAAATGGCGGGCGATCCTCCCTCTGCCGGAACGCTCTTCCTCCTGAGCGTTTCCAGGAGGGAAGACAGAGGTCATGGACTTCCTCAGCTCTACTGCCCTGGGGACGGCTAGCGCGGTTTAGGAAATCCGCTTCCGCTGGCGCCGCTTCGGATGCCGGGAGTGGGTGTAGTTTAGTGTGGAAAAGGGCCGTGACTTCCTGCATCTGGGGCGGGCTGTGTCTGTTGCTCGGGTCCCATTTTGCCACCAGGTGGCGCTCCAGGAGAGAATGAGGGGATTTAGGTGTCGACAGACATCCGCTCCCTTTAGCAGCGCTGGGCCCAGCACCATGGGACGTGCAATCCTCCCTCCGTCCGGTGCCAAGATCCGCCCCTCTCCTCCGCGGTGCTTTGACTCTGGATTGGGGCCCCGCAGTGGCTTCCACTCTCCGGAGGCTCCAGAAGGCCTCAGTTCCCCTGAGGGGTGCTGGGAGCTGCAGCCCCCCACGATCTCTCTCCCGCTCCCCGGCTACCGGCGGGGGGGGGCAAGGGAAATCGGAGGCTCCGACTCCCTCTCCCGTTTAAAAAAAGACCCAAAACTCTTCAACTGAAAGGAAGGGGAGCCTCTGTTCCCTCCCAGCTTTGAGGACCGTGCCCTCCCGCCCCTGCCCGGAGGTCCCCGCGGGGGAGATTCAGGCTCTCACTGAAAAGAAAACACCTCAAACTCGAAGAAAACGGCTTTATTTGTAATTTAAATGAAGGCAATTAAATCAAGGTCTCTTTGGGGTCTCGGTTTGAAGGGCGAGGCCACCTGGCGGCTGAATGGGCCTCCGATCCGGCGTAAACCTTCGAGGCAGCCGCTCTAACTCCGCTTCTCACTCTCATTTCCGCGCTAGCCTGTTATAGCGCTATAATAGGCTAGTGCGGAAATGGCCTCAGTTTTAAGGCGGACGCTCCCTTCGGAGCCTCACCTTCAGCGGCGGAGCCGAAACAAAGATGAATTTCCTGCTGGAGCTCCGGGGGCCCCGCCCAAAGGCCAGGGGGAGGGCCTCACCGGGACTCGAACTCGCGACCAGCAGGATTTGGGAACCGCAGCTCAACTGCTCAGCCATTCGAGCCAATGGGCGCGCTCGTTTCGCAGATATTTGAGACTCCAAATTAGAATCGGCCTTACAAAAAAAAATGGCTCCCAGGTCTCGAACTCACAACCACTAGGAATGGAGAGCCGCGGCTTAACCTCCAAGCCATCGCTGCTTGTTGCAGGAGTATTTGAGGCTCTGTTTCAGAACTGGAGTTCTAGCAATATCTCTTGGGTCTCGAACTTGCAACCAGTAGAATTCAATAATTGCTTCTTAACTGTTAGGCCATTCCAGCCAATGGCTGCTCCCCCTTTGAGGCTCTGATTTAGAGTCGACCTTAAACAAAAACGCCTCTCGGACCTCCAATTCCTTACTGAAAGGATCACAAAATCCCCGGTTGGGCATTGGGACCTATATTTTTAATTAAAACTTCTGGTTCAATTCGCCACCAGATGGAACTCTACATCAGATGGCACAGTGGGACCAGACGGTGGATTGGGACCGTTTTTTAAAATTAAATACAACGCCTCGTCCGATCGGCCACCGGATGGCGCTGCAGGACAAGGAATGATGGGCCGGATCCGCCACCAGATGTAGAGCGCCATCTGGTGGCGAAATTGAACCTTTTAAAAAAAACCCTGTGTGGGGTTGAAGGCAACTATTGTCTAGCCAAGGGCGTCAGAGGCGGGGAAGGCTTAGCTGAAACCTCACTTTCTTTGCTGTGTGGAGACGATGTGAAGTGCTGTCCATACTGATGCCTAGCCTCGCTTTTTGCACTGAGAATGATGGGGAATGTTGTCCACGTTAACTCAAAACCTCACTTTCTGTATAGTGTGAGGATGGGAAATGTTGTCCACTATTTTGGGCAAGCATATGCCTTTAGAATAGGGTGTCCCCCCCCCCCCACGGATAAAAAACTCTCCTGCAGAAAGAACGTGGGGTTAAAAAAATGTGAAGCTATATTTCGTAAATTTACAGACTTGCAGAATCAGTGTCCTTTCAGCGCCACAGTCATGAGAAACACACACATCCTTCCACGGAGCAAACAAAATATACATTTCTGTACAAGGGAGAGTCACAGCTGGGTAGAAAATACTGACTCCTTTGGCAAATAGTGTCCTTCTGCAGAGAAACCTTGTTCTTTCCCATCATATAACTCCTTGAATTCGGCCTTGATTTCCACAATGGAACAGCCTTTCATTTCCAGAAGGAAGGAAGAGATGGAGACGCCTGATGCAGCCAGGGTGGCCGTGAAAAGGAGGATGCAAAAGCGACCAAGTTATTCCTTTGGAGGGAAAAAGGAAAAAAAGAGAGCTATAAACATTTCAAAAACCCTGTAGCTTAGGGGAGAGCGATCTTCCCAGTGTGCCCTTTGCCCCTGCTTTTCAACAGACACAGGCTGTACAGCAATTTCTTGAGAACGTTATGATTGAGCAAAACGGGGTTGGAGTGGATGCCCTTTCGGGGTCCCTTCCAGTGCTAGGATCCTGTGACTCTGGAAAGCCATTCTCCCAGCGCTACAATCCTGAATCTACCGTTCGGACACTCCTTCTGGGGAACGGATAAGAAAGACCGGCGTCCATTCAAACTGCACTCCTACTTGGGAGTGGGTGGGACTGGATGACCTTGAGGGCTCCCTTCCAAAGACTGTCGTTTTGGGCTTTACTTGTGACAACCCATGAGGCGAACCCACAAGGGTGGGGAGGTTCTAAGCAAGACGTGTCCAGAGGGAGCTCGCCAGCCTTGTCTTCCTCTGAGGCTGAGAGAGACTCAGCCTCCCAGAGTCCTAGTCTCATGACCAAACCACTACGTCACACTGACTTTCCTGCTCCACTACAGGCAGAATGGAACAAAGTACAACTGTACGGTATACTCTAAGAGAGCCGTTTGACAGCGGGGGCAGAGAGTAGGCCTGGATGGCCCCTGCGGGTCCCACCCGACCTTCGCCCAAGGCGTCCGTCCTTGAACTGGGGAGGGTGACCCTCCTTCCTCCTCTAACCAGAGGTCGGATGGGGCCGCATTTCTCTCGGGAGGGGTTCGTTTGCTGCGTCTTCCCGTCTGGCAGACGGCAGTTTCGGCTAGATGACCTTCGGGGGTGCCCTCGAAGGCCGAATCCTGCCGCGACGCTGCTTCCCGGACCTTCTGACCACACGAAGGGGAGCCGCAGCCCCAGGAGGAAGAGGCCGGCCCGCTCGGTGATCCCTCCCCACCAGGACGAAGGCCGACGGCCGGAAGGAGGCCTGGCTGAACGCCCTCGACCCAGACCCAGACGCTGGCCTGGCCGGCTGGAGAAGGGGAGACGGAGGAAGGCCACTGGTCCTCTCGGAGCCGCCCTCGCAGGGGAAGAAGGCGGCAGCCCCGTTCTTCCACCTTTGGATTCGGTCTCCTGGCCAGTAGGCTCCAATTGCGATTGGAAGCCTTGGCGTTACCATGGCGACGGCCCTAGCCTTCTCGAGTCTGTGGTCCGACCTTTTCAGATGTTCCCGGCTAGAGCGCAGCCTAGCGACACTCTGGCTCTTTCACCTCGGAGGGCAGGCGCTCTGAGAGGAGTTTCCTAGAGCGTCTCTGGGTGACGTCTACCCGTTCCGCCTTGTTGGTTAGCCCTCTGAGTTGTATCTTCCTAGACCGGCACCTGAACGACGCTCTGGGCCCTTCAAATCGGAGGGCAGGCTCTCCGAGATAAAATTCCCAGAGCGCCTCCCGTTGACGCTCTGCCCTTTGTCCCTTGTTGGTTGGCCCTCTGAAGTGAATGTTCCTAGACCGTCACCCTGCGACGCTCTGGCCCTTTTAACTTGGGGGCAGGCTCTCCGAGATGAAACTCATAGAGCGTTGACATCCCCCCCCCCCCACCTTGGTTGCAGAGGTTTCTCCTCTCTTACGGCCGGTTCTCTGAGGAGATTTGAAAGAAGAAAATATTGCCTCCCCGGGATTGCCTTTGAGCGCTTCCGGTGGCCCTTGGAGCTACAAGGGTATTTCAAAATGCTACTTGTTTCGGTACAAAAATAAACAAAATAAAATAAAATAAATAAAAATAAGTATTAAAAATAAATTTAAAAAAAGGAAAAAATGACGAAAAAGGAAAATAGAACAACGACGACGAAAAAATTGAAATGTTGTCTAAAGTGACTTGAAACCTCACTTTCTGCTCTGTGTGGGAACGATGGGACTTGTTGTCCACACAGATGCAAGCCACTTTCTCTTCACTCTCTGCAAAGTCTGGGGACGATGGGAAGTGTTGTCTAAACTAACATGAGGCCTCACTTTCTGCTTCGTATGGGGACGGTGGGAAGTACTGTCCAGTGACTCAGAACCTCACTTTCAGCTCTATGTGGGAATGACAGGAAGTGTTGTCCAAACTGACACGAATTCCCACTTTTCACCACTAGATGGCGCAGCAGAGAAAGGAATGAAGTTTTTTTTTAAATCATCTGGCGGCGAATTTCAACCTTTTTGTAAAAAAAAATACATCCTCTTGGTATGGTGGTGATGGGAGCTGTTGTCTAGCTAATGGTCTGAGGTGAAGAAGGCTTAGTTGAAACCCGACTTTCTCTGCTGTATGCAGACCATGGGAAATGTCCACACTGACAGCAAACCTCATTTCTGCACTGTGTGGGGATGATGGGAAATGTCCAAAGTCTGGTCCTGACTTTCTGTACTGGACCGGGATGATGGGAAGTGTTCTCTACACTGACACGAAGCCTCACTTTCTGCACTGAGTGAGGACAATGGGAAGTGTTGTCCAAAGTGATTTGAAACATCACTTTATGGGAAGTGTTGTCTAAACTAACACAAGGCCTCACTTTCTGCTCTGTGTGGGAACGATGAGAAGTATTGTCCAAAATGTCTCGAAGCCTCAGTTTCTGCTGTGTGGGGACGATGGGAAGTGTTATCAAAAATGAGTTGAAACCTTTCTTTGTGAGGTGGAGATGACAGGAAGTGTCAACAGTGACTCAAAACCCTATTTTCTGTGCTGTGTCAGAATGATTGGAGGTGTTGTCCTCACTGATTAGAAGCCCTATTATCTGCCCTGTGTGGGAACGATGGAACTGTTAACTACATTGATTTTAAAAACCTGTGTCTGTGTATTCTGTCCTTTTTGCCACTAAATCCCATCATGCTTTATTTAGAGCACCCTCCGGTGCTGCAATTGGTCCTTTTTGCTACTAAACCTCTCATTCCTCATTCCAGAGCCTGAGTTGCTGTGTGGGGATGATGGGTAGTGTCGTGCAATACTTGCAAGGGCCTTGTATCTCGGGAAGCTAAGCTGAAACTGGGCCCCCTTCTTTGCTGTGTAAGATTAATGCGTTGAAGCCTGAGAAAAGTCGAAACTCCTGCTGCTGCGCTATGCGGGGACGATGGGAACTGTTGTCCACATCCCTAAAGGCTCCAGACCTAAGGGAGGCTGAGTTGAAACTCGTCTCCGCGGCGCTTTGACTCTGGCTCGAGGCCCCGAAGTGGCGTGCGCCCTCCGGAGGTTCCTGGACTTCAACTCCTAGAAGCCCTAAGTTCCCTCGGGGGATTCGGGGAGTTGTGGTCCCCCGCCATCTATCTCCTGCTTCCAGGACAGACGCCGGCTGTGCCCAGCTGCCCAAAGGTCAGCGAGGGCCGTAGGTGGATGGGGGGACTCCCAAAGCCTCCTCCCTCGCGCCCTCAAAAGACAGACGAAGGGAAGGCCAGCCGTTCTTTTGCGGCCAGGCAAATCCTGCTACGTGGTGGAAAAATAATTCATCCCAGGTGAGACATAAACGAGCAAAGCCAGGCGCTAATCGGGCAACGGAGCCACAGGCAGAGAACTTCACTCTCTGCTTTACAAACTGCAGAAAGGTAAAGCAAAGTGAACGCGCCCCCCTCCTGGCCGCGCCCCCTCCCGGCATCCAAAGCGCGGAAGAGGCGGGCTTCCCAAACGCAAGACCTGACCGCTCTAGGAGGCAAGAGGGCAAGAGAGATTCAAAAGTCAGGCCGCTCTCCCCCCCCCCGGAAACCGGTTCCACGAAGAAGACAGTTCCGTCCCTCCCGCAGTTTGTCGGGGGCGCCAACGCACTTTCCGGGACCCTGAGGGCGTTTTCCGGGGACACTCCCCCTCCTCCTGCTTTGAACCGCGCAAGGTTGGTTCCAGAGCCCCCCACCAAACAAACCCCTTCCCTGCTGTGCAGGCCCTTTCGGAGAACAAAGAAAACAAAAATACATTGAAAATGTATTAAAAGTTGACATGCATTTAAAGTTGAAACAAACAAAAAAAAGAAAAGACTTTGCTTGCATCTTAATCGGGGGTTCCACCCTCCGCACCATACAAAACTCCCCCCTCTAATTCCTCCTCTTTGGCAATGGAAACGGAATCCGACAGAGTTGGATGGGTCGCCCGGCGGTCATCCAGTCCATCCCCAACCTGCCATGTGCAGAAATCCCACAACTAAAGCGGCCCCCAGAAAGGCCCATAGCCAACCTCCTGGCAAGATTTTTTCACAGGTCATCCTCTGAGGCCGAGAGGGTGTGACTTGCCCACGGTCACCCCGTGGGTTTCCATGGCTGAGCAGGGATTCAAATCCTGGGCCCCAGAGCCATAGTCCACCGCTCAAAGCACTGCCCCGCGCTCGCTCTCATAACCTCCGTTTAAAGACCCCCACCCCCACCCAAGGACGGGGACCCCCAAACCCTGCGAGGGGGTCCACGTTACGCTCTGTATGGGCTCTTGCCGTTGTGATCACAAGCACCGCCCCTCATTTTGTGCCGCTTCTCAGTGTCACCTCTGCGCCGAACCCGACTCCTCAGGCCAGCTTCCCCAGGCAGACTGCTCCTGCTGGTGGAGGACCCGCCCCCCTGGTCAAGGGCGGGGGAAGGCCACCTGTACACGGGGTCCTTGTGTGGGAGCCTCGGGACCCCCCTTGCCTTCCGCCCTTCTTCCTTTCCACCCGCCAAAGGCTGCTCCTTTTCCCAGGTAGACTTCTCCGGCTGCTGGAGGTCCCACCAGGGGATGAGAGCAGGGAGGATCAATTCCCCCCAGGTTATGGAAATTCTCCATCATCTCCCACCACTTCTTAATTTCATTTCTGCACCAAATCTGATTTATATATGCCCAGCCCCTGGTAGGCTGCTCCTGCTTACTGAGGATCCTCCTTCCAGGAAATGGGGGTCAGGGCCACCTACATAGGGGGCCTCACGTGGGACTTGAAGTCTTGAGACTCCCCCTTGCCTTCCCTGCTTCTTTCTTTCCATCCTCCAAGTGCTGCCTGTCATTCCAAGTAGACTTCTCTGGCCACTGGAGGGTCCACCAAAGGAAGAGGAATCCCCCCCCCGGTTGTGGAAATTCTCCATCATCTCCCGCCGCTTGTTAATTTCACTTGCACCCCAGTAGCCCCAAGGTAGACTGCTTCTGTGGAAGGAGGCGTCACCTTGCTGGGAAGGGGCGGGTTCAGGCCATCTTTTCTAGGGGGTTCTCGTGAGGAACCTTCAGCCTCGAGACCCCCACTTTGCCTGCCCCTCTCCTTCCTTGGCACCCTCCAAGGGCTGTCCGTAATTCCAGGTAGACTTCTCCTACCGCTGGAGGCTCCACCAAGGGAAGAGAGCAGGGTGGGTGAATCTCCTCCAAGCATGTGGAAATTCTGCACCGTCTCCCACTACTTCGCAATTTCACTTTTGCACCAAATCTAATTTGGATCTGCCAGCAGCCGCAGGTAAACTGCTTCTGTTAATGGAGGATCCAACACGCAGGAAATGGGGGGGTCAGGGCCACCTAGAGGGGCCGGCCCCCACCCTCGTCCTCCTCCTCCCACCCTCCGCACCACGCAAAGCACACCCACACAACATTCCCCTTCTTTGCATGTAGAAAGGGAATCCAATAGAGTTGGAAGGGCCACCCAGCGGTCATCCAGTCCAATCCCAATCGGCCATGCAGGAAACCCACCAGCAAAACGTCCCCCAGAGAGGCCCATAGTCCACCTGTGCTTGAGGGTTTTCATGGGGATTTGTTCGGAGGCGGCCTTCCCTTTATGCCATCCTCTGAGGCCGAGAGAGTGTGACACACCCAAGGTTACCCAGTGGGTTTCCACGGCCGAGCAGGGATTTGAACCCGGGCTCCAAGCCCTAGTCCGACGCTCAAACCCACGCTGACCCTCCCAAACTCTGCTTACAGGCACCCCGAGGACAGGGACCCCGCAACCCACGGGCCATCCCAGCGCGGCTCCCCCTCCTCCAGGCCCGGGTTGGCTCCTCCGGCTGCGGGAGGCCCCGCCAGGACGGCTCCGGGGGGCCGACGGGCTCCCCGGGCTCTGGCCCCCCTCGCTCCCCCTTTCCGCGCCCCCTCTTCCTTCCTCGCACCCCCTTCCAAATGCAGCGCTATTTCAACATTATTACGCGATATTGGTTCCTTTGGACTTTATTTACTTATTCATTTATTACGAATTACACCCTCGGGGCTCCTTTCTCGCCTTTTCTAAACAGCCGTGAAGAGGCGCCCCCACTTCTGACGGGCTGTAACGTCGACCAATGGGAGACTCGGAGTGTTTGAGGAGGCGGGGCGAAAGAGAAAAGGCGGGCAAATTGAACCGTCTCGCGAGGAAAAAGTCTAGGCGGCTCAAGTCGAGGCGTGCCTGTTGCAGATCCGCTCTTTCCCTCCTGTGTTGAGCACCTTGACGAGCCTTCTGACCAATAGGAGCCTCGGAATATGCGGAGGGGAGGGGCGGGAGCGAAAAGGCAGGAGAACGTTGGCTGAGGCGAAGAGCCGCCTGAGACGGACGCCTGCCTCCCTCCTTTTTGCCCCTACCGAGGCCGTGAGGGGCAGCCTCGGTGTCCAACGGGAGCCTCAGGCTGAGGCCGGGGGCGGGACTTGAGCCGGACGAAGGAGGACCGGCAGCTGCGGCCAGAAAGGGTGGCGGCCGCCGAGGGAGAGCCGGCTCTGGGGGGGCAGTTTTGGCCCGAGGGGGCGGGCGGGGGCCTCACATCCTCTCGCGCTGCGTCGTCTTCGCTGACTGGCCAGCGTTTCGTCAGGTAAATAGCTTAATTCTGTTTCAATGTACCTTATAAGTCTACACTTTTATTAAAGCTGAGGGGCCTGACTCGGAACTGTGGGGAAATGGTGGGTATTTAATTGTTATTAATGATAACGGTAACCGTGGCAAAATGAGAGGCGTCCCGCTCTCCTGAGGGGGCGCGCGGTGGGTTCCCTTTCATTACTTCCTTCAGTTTATGCTTCCCGCTGAAGCCGAATGCAGATGAGCGGGGGGGGGGGCGCATGGCGGCGTTTCGAGCAGGAGAGGCCTCGCTTCGGGGGCGGGCGTCGTAAAAACCAAGAAACAGTTAGTGGGTAGTTCGCTGAAAAAGAGGCCCAGACTGTAATGCCCGCTTAAAGTGCGGTTAGAGATAAGTATATGGAAGAAGCAAACAACAACAACAATAATAGCGGCTATGAAGCACAGTTAAGGTGTGGAAAAAAAAGTTATGAGGAGAGAAGCCATTTAAACGAAGCGGAGGAACCGGGAGCCGAGGCGGGGAGAGGGGGAAGAAGTGACATTTTGGAAGAAAGGAGGCCTTTTTAAAAGAAAGGAGGGCAGATATCCTGAAAATGTGCAGTTTGAGGGGGAAATGAAGTCTCTCCACAAAGTTCCTGAGGCCATGGGAGGGAGGAGGTGAGTTCTTCATACAGGATCTGAGGCGGGTTACCAAGACTTTAAAAAAGACACCACAGGAGACAGTTTAAAACATGAGTTGCAGAAAAGTGTTGTCTTTTAGAAAAGCAGTAACACGAGAGAAAAAAATGCAGAGGAAAAGCAATACAATACTCAAAATATAGTAAGCATTAAAGAGAAGGGAAAAAAGAAAGCATTTAATCAAAAGCACAGCTAATGGGAGCCAAGCAGCGGAGAAGTTACATTTTGAAAGAGGGGGAGTGTTTTTGAAAGAAATTAGAGCAAAAATCTTGAAAATGTGTGGTCTGAGGGGAAAATGAAGGCAATCCACAGCTCTCTTCAGGGGATGAGGTGAATTTTATTTTTGTTATTCACGGAATTTTATCTGTTGTATTTGTCTTTATACAGGATCCAAGGCAGCTTATGAACATTTTTAGAAAGGCACCACAGGATAAAGTTTGAAAGGTAAGTTGTACAAAAGTGTTGTTTTTTTTAAAAGAACAACAATAAGTGGCTTTAAAAGAAATAAGACCAAAAATCTTGAGAATCTGCTTTCTTAACAGGATGGAAGAGAAGAAGTGAGTTTTCTTACTGTCATTTATTTTATTTATTGTCTTTATACAGGATCCAAGGCAGCTTGCAAGCATTTTAAGAAAGACACCACAAGATTCGTTTTGGAAGGTAAGTTCAACAAAAGTCTTTTTTTTTAAAAAAGAAGAACTTAGCATTGCTGAGAAACCAATACAAAGACATAGCAATGCAATACATAGTTTAAATATAGTAAAGGAGGATTAAGAAGAAGAAAAGGAGAAGGCATTTGAATAAAGAACAAGAAAGAAGCCAAAGGGGATTTGTAATTTGTTTATTAAATTCATGCCTTTCTCCTTATTCAGGTTCCAGGACAGCTTATAGACATTAAGGAAAAACACCAAAACAAAAATCTTAATTGTGTAAAAAGTATTTTTTAAGGAAAAAAAATAAAATGTGAGTTTGGTTGGAAATAGGACACAAGGACAGAGCAGTTGAATACACAAAAACATAGTTTTGAAAAAAGATGGAAAAGGAGAATGGAAGGCATGTAAGCAGCAGTATTTTCTATTAATGCAGGGATGGCTGTTTCTTCAATCCTTCAAATGCAATGCAACCCACTCCGAGGGACAGGCAGCTTAGAAAGGATGGAGCCATGCCAAAGAGCAACAGAGGTGGGTAAGAATCTTGTTCCATCCTCACAGACCACACTGCACACACACACACATACGCACGCAGCAGATGACCCATAATGGCCCCCATCCATAGATTAGGCGCTCACCCTCCAGGAATCTCCTCTTAAATACACTTCAGGCAGTTTGGGGGATCCTGGAAAGACTCAGCAGGGAGCCAGTGCCAAAATGGCTGCGCCTCCACCATCGTTAGTTGGTTTGCAGATGCCACTGAGCAGGCGGCCCCCTCACTTTTGTTCCTGTGCCTGGATCTGGATTGCTGCCTCGAGGCCTGCCTGTTCAAGACAGGAATAAAAAACATTGGCAGCACCGCTCCTGGAGTAAATCAAGGGGACGAGGCCTATGTATTAGAACCCAATTAAGTGTCATCTGGCTGGTTTTCTCCAAGGTGTCCCCCCTCTGCCCCCAGACACACACACGCACACATGTGAGCTTTTGTGGATTTCAACCTACGGCTCCAGAGGTCCTGGTGTTAAAACCTTTGGCCTTGAAGCGTAGTACCAGAGGCAGGTCCTCGGCTTAGTTCAGTTTGCTGGTTCTTCTTTTGTTAAATCAGCCCCAAAGCAGAAGAACCAAGCAGATTTTCTGTCCTGTTCTTCAAGAACTCTTTAAAAAAAAAAAAGGCTGTAAAAATGCAGCTCATGCATGAGCAAAACTTTGGAAACAGCCAGGGCCTCTGTCTGGTTGTGGCAAGGAGGAGACCTCTCTCTTCTTTTTGGGAGAAGTCCCACAGACCCTAACCATAGAGAGAAAGGAAAATGTTTAAAGCAGGGGAAGGAAGGAAGGAAGGAAAAAGGGAGCTGTGTATTTGGGTGGCTTATTAATGCAAAGCTTCAATGCCACCCTGACTTTTCCTGTAGCCTTTACTGGCACTGGCAGGAATTTGTGGGAAGTTGCACGCTATTTTTTGATTTACTCCTTGATTAAATTTAGATCCCTTCTTTCTCCAAGGATGGGATTCAAGGCGATTTATAATAATTTTAGAAGGTTAACTTGAAATTTTTGCATACTACAGTTACCTGACATCTAAGGGGTATGTTTAACATACTATTAGAAAGAGTTAGGTATTTATAATGCAATTTCTAATAAAGAATTTTGAAAACCTGTGTCTGTGTTTTTTCTCTGCGTAGTTATGATGAGAGAAAGAAAAAGGGATTTTCAGTGTGAGGGAGGGTGGGGGCGCACGGCTAACGTGCTATGTGCTGTATGGTCTCGGTCTGCCCGTGGTGCATGCTACAAGGGACTCCTCCGTGGGAGTTTTCAAAGTATGAATTCTGTGGCCACCCTTCAGGGGTGCCTTAATGTGCGTCTCCATCCTATCGGGGTTGGGATAGATGACCCCTGGGATCCCGTTTAACTAGACTTGCTGTGACTGGGATCTCAGCCCTCAGTACCTCAAAGACCTAAAATTATATGGAGAGAAACTAGCTCAAGAACATGTGCAGAGTGCAAATTAGTAAAAGCATCTTTTATGTCTGAGATGTAGTGATGCAGCAGTCCTTTCTAATTTAGATTTTCCGCTGCACCCAGAATAAAAAATGGCTGCCGAAGGCTCCTAGTTTTTCTTCCTGCAAGGGGTAAATCCTCCTTGGGCCCAGCAAGACCAGTTAAGGGGACAGAGGTTTGCTGGAGCCACTGGGAGCAGGAGAGGCATTGTAGGACCCGAAAGGGTCAAATCCTTTTCCCAGGTATTATAATTCTTTCCTCCTTAACAGGGAAGACTCTGAGAAGCGAGGAGGCCCATCACGGGTCCAGCTTAGCTTCCAATACCAGTAGTTCACAGTATTCTATCTTATTGTGTCTTAATATGTTTTAAAAACATATTTCAGGAGGGGCCACTGGAGGAGTCCGTAGGAAGGCCCTTCACGGGCTGACTTTAGCTGTCTCCCAAGTTATTTTCTCTGGGTGGTGTAGCGTGACATCCTCCCTCCTGGGAGGCCCTAGCTATGGATAGTTCTCATTATTATACTTGATTATCCGTTGTTTAAAGAACGTAATTCCTGGGGGGTCCCAGCTGCATGGGAGGTTTGGTAATCCAGTCCTCCCTGATCCCTTTATGGGGTCTCAGCCTAGCGTCGGGGGGCCTTCAAGGTTTCCTAAGCCTCGCCAGGGTGGGGCGATCAGATAGAGGTTTCCCCAGTAGCTGGGCTCATAGTAGTATTGAGGTGACACAGGATTAGAACTCAGTTCCCTGAAAGTAAGGAGATAGCCCGAGGGGAACTGTTGCACTGCCATGGAAGCTCTCCCTTGGTGAATGCAGCCCCCCCCGAGAAACCTGGATCTCTCTCCATAGGTCTGGCACTGGGTTTCAGTTTGGGAAGGTTCCTCAATCTAGCTGTTTTTCCTTCCAATCCTCCTCTCCATTTTTTTCCTCCAAAACATCTACTTCCAGCTTTGGGAATGGGGGACCAGGAAGGGGGAAATGCTCTGCTTCCTCTTCTGGGGGCCGCCTCTCCTTGAGCCCTCTTCCCTCCCTTCCTCTCTCTGCACAGAGACCCTCCCCTTTGCCCTACGCTGAACGCGGGGGGTCCTTCTCGGGAGGGGGCGGCGGGGGTCACGCCAAGGGGGAAGCGGGATAATGGTCCCCTGGGGGTGATGGGCGGTGTTGTGGGGCCCCGTGGTCTCGCTCCCAGTGTTGATCGGGGGACGGGCTCAGCATCAGGGTTTGTGGCGGGCTCTCCCCCCCCCCCCGGTATGGCCATCCGGACTATGCTTTCCCTTCGGGGGCCCGCCACCCTTCAAGGCGGGGGTCTCTCTGGGGGCAAGGAAACGCCGGGGGTCCAGAGTCTGAGAGGGGGCGGGATTCCCCTCCGAAACCGGTCGGATCTCCTCGATGCCACCTAGGCCCTGTCTCAGCCGAGATCTCTAGGGGGCAATCGCTGTTGGGTTGTCTGTGTGTCTCTTGTTCTGCTTGGCCATGAGTGGGTTGTGGTGCCAGTCTTGCGTGTGAGTGTTGTCATTTGCGGTGTGTGTGTTTAGAGGTCTGTTGCTTAGTCGTTTGCAGCGTCAGGGATCCGGTGGGGCATTTAAGGCAGCAGCGTTAAGGTGTGTAGGTCTGTGCAGGAATTGCTGGCTTTGTGATGTTCTGTTGTACTTAGATATCTGTTGCGTGTGTCTGTTGTGGTGTGAAGAATGTGAACTTCTTTAATAACATTGATAATAACAATAAAAGCAAAACAACCGCATAGTAACCATATTAATAATAAGCTCAGTTACCCCCCCTCTCCTCAGGGCTTGAGATGGGGTACGAGAGAGCTTAAAACACAATGAAAACACATGCTTGAAATACACTGAAATACACCAAAAACACAAAACTTTTAAAATGCAAACATATAAATAAAATCATAAAATTAAAAACACATTAAAGTGTGTGCGTGGATTGTTTGCATGGGTTGTTCCAGGCGGAGGTTGGTGTGCTTGTGAGTCTTGTAGGATTTCTGTTAGGAGTGAGCTCAGGGCCCCGGTTGCCGCCCGCAGCTCCCGGCAGGGACCGGACCTAGACGACATCGAGGACCCCCTCTCAGGCTCCGGGCCCCTGGCCTTTCCCCGCCCACGGAGACCCCCCCGCCCTGAACGGCAGCGTGCCCACAAAGGGAAACCGTGCCCGGCGTGGTGGTGCGGGAGGGAGAGCCCGCCGCAGCCCCCCACACCGACTCCGCCCCCTCATCCACCCCGGGAGCGACGCCGCGGGTCCCCAGAACACCGTCCATCACGCCAGGGGGGCATTTACCCGCTCCCCCTCCAGCGTGACCCACGCCGTCCCCCGCCGGGAACGCCCCTCCGCGTCCCGCGTCCGGCAAACGGGACGGTCCCCGCGCAGAAGGAGGAAGGGACGGAAGTCCGGCTGCCTTTGGGGGTCCCTTCCGGAGGGCCCCGTAAAGGGGCGGCGCCCCAGAACGGTTAGCAGAGCATTTCGCCCTTCCCGGTCCGTCATTCTCTAAACTGAAATTACATGTTCTAGAGGAACAAAATGGGGAGGGAGATGGGAAGGCTAAACAGCTGGTTGGGGGGCAGTCTCTAATTGGAATCCGTGAGCAGAGGTATGGAGAGGGATGGGGGTTTCCTGGGGGGTGCGTTCACTCCCGGGGGTTCCATCGCAGTTCCGGGGGGGTTGGAGACCGCTGGCCGGCCGTAAGCCTGAAGGCTTCAGCGGGGAACCCGGGAGGAGGGTGGCGCTCGGCCTTTTAGCCCCTGGGGTGCCCGAGAGGACGCTCCGCTCCGTAACCAGAGGAAGGGAGCCGTCTTTCCCTCAGGCATGGCTCCCTGTCTCGGGAGAGCCCCCTACAGGGCCTGGGGGGATCTCTCGAGGCTTTTCGCACCCAGTAATAAATCCCCCCCCCAGAACCCCACCTGTAGACGTGGCTGGGGCGCTCTGAGCCAGGTAGTAGGAGCAGAGGCTCAGGAGCTCTGGCATCCCCCCGCCCTACGTTGCCTGTAACACGGTGCAGCCGGACTGTACAGCACAAGCCCCCTTAATTTGTAGGCTAACGAATAGGTTTGCCCCCTTATTACTTATTGAAGGCAGAGTATAGAAAGGCAGGGCTTTTCCGGACATCTTGGGGAAACCAAGCAGGCTTCTGGATCTGGGCACAGGAGCTCTTTGGACCTGGGGAGGTGGCCCTGACCCGTCATGGGGATGTCTCTCGTGGCCCACGCGGGACTTCACGTCTTGCAGAGGTTCCGATGTGGGGGGAGACCCCATTTTTTGTGGCCGGGACGGTGCTTCACGCGCCCTGCGCTTAACGCTCCCCGAGTTTCGAGCCGGAGAGCTTTCCTCCTGCCTCGGGAAACCTCCTCCTTCAGAAGAGCTTCTCAGTCCTTGGCTAGAAACCGTTTTGGGCCCCCAGGTCAGAATCTCCCAGGCTTTTGTAGCTTCTGGACGCTGGGAGAGCGGGCTCGATTCCTCAGGTAATTTTGAGGTTTCGTTTAAAAGTCCGCCCGCCATTTGCCGCCGCGTGGCTCCCCTGCCCTCCATTTTGTCCTTCCAGAATCCCGTTCAGTTTTAGGTTAGGCTGAGAGGAGGGCAGCCCGAGCTCAGCCGTTCCCTGGCTCAGCGGGGCGTAGATGGACCACCGGCCGGGAGACCCCCTCCCCACTGGAGAGCTCTCTTCTACTTTCGAAATGGAGTTGGAGGGCAGGGGGTAGAAATAGGTCCCGGGATCTCGGGGGCCTCTGCCCGTGTTTCCTTGGCCCCGTCACGTGCCAGGCGCCCCCCATCCCACTCTTGCCCCCCAAGGCTTTTCTTTTGCTGCTGCTCTCAATGCCTTTCCTACTTGTCTTTAATCCTGTCTCTCTCTTTCAGCCATGCTTTCCCATTGCTTTGAGTGGCCTTCAATGTTTTCCTTTCCTTTCCATGTTTTAACCGTGCAGGAAACTGTTTTTTGGGGGAGAGGGCTCAGTTTCCTTGCAGGGGAGGGGGCGTCATGAATTTTGACTTTTAGGCGTGTGTGAAGAGTAACAGCGGCAACAGCGTTCCGGTGAGGCAGGTAAGACCCTGACTGCCGTGGAAGCAACAAGAAAACCATGCAGGAAATACTGCAAGGATGAGTGAGACAATAAAAAATCGCGTAGGAAAAGAAATCTTGGGAGGGGTGTAGGAGACCCCATAGAGCAAATGCAGAGATGTTGTCAGATCCCCCAACGCATCTCTTCCTCTGCTGCCTTAATTGAAGAGCCCAATTTGCCTCCTAAGTTAGTGGCTCTGAAGTGGAAGAGGATTTCTTGGCCACCCTTCAGGGGTGAGTTAGAGGGATTTCTGCCCCACTGGGGTTGGGCTAGATGACCCCTGGGATCCCTTTTAACTTAATTGTCTGTGAATGGGATCTCAGCAGCCAGCACCCCAGAAACCTAAAATATTGAGAATAACTAGCTCTAGAGAATATGCAGAGTGCAAAATAGAAATTGTAAATGTTACAGTATAATAGTAAAAGAATCTTTTATGATTGGCATATAGTGCTGCAGTAGTCCTTTTTAATTTCTATTTTCTGCAGCACCCAGGATGAAAACGGCCGCTGAAGGCTCCCAGTTTTAATGCCTGCGGGAGGTAAATCCTCCTTGGGCCCAGCAAGACCAGTTAAGGGGACAGAGGTTTGCTGGGCCCACTGGGAGCAGGAGAGGCGTTGTCGGGCCCGAAAGGGGCAAGTCCTTTTCCCAGCCCATATAATCTAGTCCTCCTTAACTGGGAAGACTCTGAGAAGCGACGAGGTCCTTTATGGGTCCAGCTTTGCTTCACATACCAATAATTCTCAACATTATATCTTATTATGAATTAGTATGCTTTAAAAACATAGTTTTTCTCCCAGGTTAGCATAGCATGGCATCCTCATTCCTGGAAGGCCTCACCTCCAAATAGTTCTCATTATTAAACGCGTAATTCCTGGGGGGTCCCAGCTGCATGGGAGTTCTGGTAATCCAGTCCTCCCGGATCCCTTTATGGGGTCTCAGCCTTGGAGAGGGGGGCCTTCCAGGTCTCTCTGGTCCTCAGGCCACGCAGATTGTGGCCAGGGACCCAAGCGCTCACTAGAATCAGGCGGTCAGATACAAGTTTCCCCAGTAGCTGGGCTTATAGTAGTATTGAGGTAACACAGGATTAGAGCTTGGTTCCCTCCAAGTAATTTCCTTGTCCCGGGGGAAGTGTTTCGCTGTTTAAATTTAGGAGCCATTAATTTAAGAGGCAAAGCTCTGGAGGTCTGTTGGGGAAGCCGCAGGTTTGCGGGCCAAACATTCTGAGAAGTAAATGCAAAATGTACCTACACCACAAGGTTGGGATGAAAATAATCTTTGGATTTGAAAGCTTGATGTACAGGAAAGGGATTCAGGTAATCATGTTTTCAGAAGGCAACGGATAGTGTAATGTAAACAAATGTAATGTGTTGCAATGTAATATAAAGAAAATGTAATGCAAAGGAATGTGATGTAAACAAAAAAAAGACGGAGGGGGAAAATGCTCCAAATGAGGCTGGGGTGGGGTTGAAATGGGCTGTAAAAGAGAAATTTGGGGAATGTGTTTCTGTAGGGATGATATCAGGACAAAATGTTTATGAAATTCCTGTACGTAAGCGCAGGATGTGGGCTGAGAGCGACCGGGTGAGGGGGGAAGGCTCGTGGCTGGGACGTCTGCGAAAAGGGCTGCTTTTCTGAGTCGGCCGTCATTGGAAAAGGCCCGAAATTAAGCCCCAAAGGTCCTTCTGGCTTTGCACAGACCCACAGGGAGACCCCACCTGGAATATGGTGTAGAGTTTTCTGTATTTCAAAAGGATGTTGGGGAGAAGGAGAAGCTGGAGGAAAGGGCCACCAAAGGGACCGTACTGTCCGGGTCTTTTGAGGTTAGGAAAAAGAGGAGGAAGGGGTGACGGGTTAATCCTTGAACCCCCTGAGATTGATCCCTGAAAGTGAAGGGTGGGAGATAACAGTAAGACCCCAGGTCTCTCCCCCCCACCCAGGATTTTGCGATGATTGCCAGGTTGTGTGCCTTTAAATGGCCCTGGCTCAGTTCCTTGAGGAGGGGCCCAGCAGTGCCACCCCTGAACCCTACGGCTTGGAAGTTCGTCTGTCCTAAAATCAGGAAGGAAGGAAGAAGGCAACTCTTTATTTGGGTGGCCTATTAAGATAAAGCCCTTGTACCCCACGGGCTCTTTCTGCAGCACCTCCTGGTGTGCTCCTGAGGAATTCCTTCCTCTTACTCAGAGCTTCTCCGTTGATTTATGAGTCTCTAACCATGGCTAGAGAATTAAAAAATATAGTTTTCTATGTGAGAAAGAGAGAAAGGGGAGATGCATAACTCTTTTGCCTGCAACGCAGTCTTCCACGTTAAGCCCGGTTTGTTTCTTCGGAAGACTGCCTGCTTTGCACGTGGCGGAGTCTCCTTCATTGGGGATTTTGCCGCCAAAGTGTATTCTGGGCAGCCCGTCGGCAGTGACGTAATCTGGATTCCTGTCCAGGCAGCAGGTTGGACCACGGGCCCCTCAGGATCCCAGAGGAAGGACTGGAAGACGTGGCCAAGTCAGGGTCCTTCTCTTTAGCTCAGAAGTCAGAGGACCCCATTCAGTGTTAGGTGAGGCTGAGAGAGAGTGACCGGCCCAGGGTCACCCCGTGAGTCTTCATGGCTCAGCAGCCGCAGGAAAGAGCCTTCCTGGCGCTTCATAACCCTCGTGCCCCTCTGGGATCCCTTCCCTTTGGGATGCATAGTTGGAGGGCAGCAGGGAGAACCGGGTGGAGCCTTACAGGTGGGGTCTCTAGCGTTTGACTGCTGTCCCAGGATCCTTTTCTCATGTGCTGTTTCTGGCTGGTTCCTCCTCATCCCCCACCTGTTGTTGTGACCATTTTGTTCTCATTTTATTTGTTGCTCACATACCTGTAATTCACACCACACAGTTTGCTGTAGGCTTTCTAATCACTTAGCACTGTCTTAAATGATTTCCTCACACTCTTGCTTGGTACAGAAATGTTTTTAGGATTGCTGGGGGGGGGGCTCTTTCCTTTGGCAGGTGGGACATCACGAATTTTCACTACAGTCAGGTACATTACTACCAAACAAGGGAAGCACAAAAGGCCTTGTGCCAAAGGTGACAAGCATGACAGTTGTCCAAAGGACTTGAGTAAGAATCTTATTCTCATGAAAGTGATGGCAAAACAATTAAAAACTGGAACAAAATTTAGTATAGTGAGGGAACGATGCACACGTCAAAGGAAAGGGCAAAAGCAAGAGAGACCCGGTTAAGCAAATGCAAAAAGGTCTTTCAGTCGATCCGTTCCTCCACTAAAGTACTTTAAGAGCCAAAGGTGTGGAGGTTCCTTAGAGAAGACACACGATCGCAGACAAAACGTTTCCAAAAGCAAACAGAAAACAGGTCTGTTTCGGAGGCCTGAGGTGGAGAGACCACCGGAGGCAGACCCTGAATGTCGGGGTGTCTGCTGAAGGGGTACACTTTGCCTTGGAAGAAGATATTTTTGGCAAGAAGTGAGAATCACACAGGATGTCCCCCTGCCAAAGGCTTTCCCCAAAGCGGGGGGATGAGCTTTCAGAGGGTGGGTCAAAATTCATGGGAGGGGCAGCGCAAAGTGGGGATTTTGGGGCAAAAACATCACTGCCGGACCTGTCAGCCCGCGAAGGAGGGACCTGGGGATCAAGGTTGGTATCTGTATGGAAAATGTAAGACCATGTGTGTCAATCGTGTTCTGTAAAATAGAGGAGGGAGGAATTCCCAAGGGGGGCATAATTGGAAAAGGGATCGGAAATAAAAGCTCCAATTCCACGTTGTATTTGCAGAGCTCCAGGGCACGAGCCTGTCTGGAACGGGGGTAGGTTTGTAGTCACTGTATTTAGAAAGGATAGTGGAGAGATGGGGAGGTTGCGGAGAAGGGGAGCCAAAATGGCTGTCGTAGGAGGGGCAGATGTTTTTGCCAGCCATTGCAGTTCAGTCTTCCTTAACTGGGAAGACCCTGGAAAGAGGATGAGTCCGTAGGAAGACCCTTCATGGGTTTAGATACAGCTACCACTATTTCTAGGTATTATGCTTTCCTGTGGTTTAATGTATTTTTTTTTAAAAAAATTCCTACGGGGTCCCAGCTGCGTGGGAGTTCTGGTACTCCAGTCCTCCCTGATCCCTTTATGGGGTCTCAGCGTAGCATTGAGGGGCTTTCCAGGCGTCCCTGGTCCCGAAGCCACGCAGATTGAGGGCAGGGACCCCAGCCTCGCCAGAACGGGGCAAGACGAGAAGAGGTTTGTCCAGCAGCTGGGCTCTTAATAGTATTGAGGGAAATCAGAATTAGAACTCAGGTCCCCGGAACTAGTAAGCTAGCCTGAGGGGAACTGTTCCACTGCTATGGGAGCTCTCCCTCTCTTGAGGAACGCAGCCCCCCAAGAAACCTTTCTTTGTGTTCATCAATCTGCCATTGTGTGTGAGTTTGGGAGGGATCCTCAATCTAGCTGTTTTTCCTTCCAGTCCTCCTTTCCCACTTTTTCCTCCTAAACGTCTACTTCAGGTTTGGGAAGGGGCGGCCAGGAGGGGGAAACGCTCTCCAGACCCGGAGGGAGCTCCTCGGTGTCGCGTTGTTCTGGTCTCAGCCGGGAACTGCAGGTGGCAACCAGGGGTCGTGTAGTTGTGCTTTTGTTCTGCCAGGGGATGGGTGGTTTGTGGTGCCAGTCTTGCCGTGTGGATTTTTGCTGCTTTGCACGAGTGTTGTAATTGGAGGTGTGCGTGGCGAGGGCTCTCTTGCATATTTGGTTGAAGCGTCAGGGATTTTGCAGGCTTTTCGGAGGAGAAGGTGAAGGTGTGTAGGTTTGTGCAGGAAGTGCTGGTTTTCTGATATTGTGTTGTATTTAGAAGTTTGCGTCTGTGTCTGGTGTGGTGTGACGAATGTGAAGCTGCTTAATAATATCTACAGTAACAACATAATAACAACAACAACAACAATAAAAACAAGTGTTACTCCCCTCTCCTCAAGGCTTGAGGCGGGGTACAACAAAAATATACTAAAAACATAAAACACTTTAAATACAAACACATAATTAAAATCATAATAAAAAACAGATTAAAATGAATGCGTGGATTGTTTGAGTGGTCGCTCGAGGCCGAGGTAGGTGTGATTGTGAGTCTTGTGGGATTTCTGTTAGGAGCGAGCTCAGGGCCTGGTTGCCACCCACATCTCCCGGCTGAGACCGGACCGAAGTGGCATCGGGGTGATCCAACCGGTTCCAGAGGGGAATCCCGCCCTCTCTGCTAGGGTGGGTTCGAGACCACTGGCTGGTCATAAGCCATAAACGGCCAATGGGGAACCCGGGAGGAGGGTAGCATTTGGCCCTTGAACCCCTGGGGGTACCCCGGAGGATGCACCGCTTTGTAGCCAGAGGAAGGGAGGCGTCTCAAGGGAGCTCCCTACAGGGCCTGTGGGGGTCTCCTGAGGCATTTTGCACCCAGTAGTATTTCCCCCCCCGAACTCCACTTGTAGACGCAGGTGGGGGCATTGCGAGGAGCAAAGGCTCAGTAGTTCTGGCATCCCTCTCCCCACATTGCCTGTAACACGGTGCAGCCGGGATGTTCAGCAGGAGTCCCCTTAATTTGTAGGCTAATTATTGGATTTCCCCCTTTTCATTTATGTGAGGCAGAGTGTAGGAAAGCATGACTCTTTTCTACTCTACCTGATCTTCTCAGACCCCGGGAGGAACGCCAGGCAGAGAGGGAGGGAGGCATGCGGGGGCCCTTTGGTGAGTAGAGGGATAAGCGGCCATCACGGCCCAACGGAGGGGACTTCCTAGTTATATATCTGCTCTAAGGGCTTCATTCTACACGGGGTGCAATATTCCAGACAGAGTCCGTACTACATTTCGGCTCAGATCCCGAGATGTTTCCCACATTCTGCTATGAGGCCGGGAATTTCTCCTTCCGCAAGAGTGTACCTGAGCATTTTGCTGATGTAAGAGTGTTCAGTTCTATTTTGATTGTTTCAGGAAAGTTTCCAAACTGTTTAAGATTATTTTTACTGTGCTGCCTTCTACTTCTATTTGGAAACATAGGAATAATTAAAAATGACTGTTTCTGGGGTGTTGCCTTTACTCCCAGGGGTTCCATTGCAGCGAAATCTGGGGGTACACCCCACCTCATAGCTAGAAATGATAGAGGCTTCATGCCTTCCCTGGAGATCTCTGTGCATTAATAGAATAGAAATCTAGGGGTACACTCCCCCATTTCTAGGAGTGAGAGAGGCTTCATGCCTCCACCAGAGATCTCTGGCCATTAATAGAGGGAATAGAAATATAGGGGTACCCTCTCCCTGTAACTAGGAACAATAGAGGCTTCATACCTTCCCTGGACATCTCTGTGCATTAATAGAATAGAAATCTAGGGGTACACTCCCCCATTTCTAGGAGTGAGAGAGGCTTCATGCATCCCCCAGAGATCTCTGGCCATTAATAGAGGGAATAGAAATATAGGGGTACCCTCCCCCTGTAGCTAGGAATGATAGAGGCTTCATGCCTTCCCTGGAGATCTGTGCATTAATAGAATAGAAATCTAGGGGTACACTCCCCCCATTTCTGGAGTTAGAGAGGCTTCATGCCTCCACCAGAGATCTCTGCCCATTAATAGAGGGAATAGAAATATAGGGGTACCCTCCCCCTGTAGCTAGGAATGATAGAGGCTTCATGCCTTCCCTGGAGATCTGTGCATTAATAGAATAGAAATCTAGGGGTACACTCCCCCCATTTCTGGAGTTAGAGAGGCTTCATGCCTCCACCAGAGATCTCTGCCCATTAATAGAGGGGAGACAAATATAGCAGTACCCTCTCCATTTAGCTTGGAGTGATAGAGGCTTCATGCCTTCCCTGGAGATCTCTGTGCATTCATAGAATAGAAATCTAGGGATACACTCCCCCCATTTCTAGAAATATAGAAGCGCTTCATGCCTCCGCCAGAGATCTCTGCCCATTAATAGAGGGGATAGAAATATAGCGGTACCCTCTCCCTGTCGCTCGGAGTGATAGAGGCTTCATGCCTTCCCTGGAGATCTCTGCCCATTAATAGAGGGGATAGAAATATACAGGTTCCCTCTTCCTGTGGCTAGGAGTGATGGAGGCATAATGCCTTCCCCAGAGATCTCTTTGCATTAATAGAATAGAAATCTAGGGGTGCACTCCCCCCATTTCTAGGAGTTAGAAAGGCTTTATGCTTCTCCCAGAGATCTCTGCCGATTAATAGAGGAGATAGAAATATAGAGGTCCCCTCTCCCTGTAGCTAGGTGTGATAGAGGCCTCATGCCTTCCCTGGAGATCTCTGTGCATTAATAGAATAGAAAACTAGGGGTGCACTCCCCCCATTTCTGGAGTTAGAGAGGCTTCATGCCTCCACCAGAGATCTCTGCCCATTAATAGAGGGGAGACAAATATAGCAGTACCCTCTCCATTTAGCTTGGAGTGATAGAGGCTTCATGCCTTCCCTGGAGATCTCTGTGCATTCATAGAATAGAAATCTAGGGGTACACTCCCCCCATTTCTAGAAATATAGAAGCGCTTCATGCCTCCGCCAGAGATCTCTGCCCATTAATAGAGGGGATAGAAATATAGCGGTACCCTCTCCCTGTCGCTTGGAGTGATAGAGGCTTCATGCCTTCCCTGGAGATCTCTGCCCATTAATAGAGGGGATAGAAATATACAGGTTCCCTCTTCCTGTGGCTAGGAGTGATGGAGGCATAATGCCTTCCCCAGAGATCTCTTTGCATTAATAGAATAGAAATCTAGGGGTGCACTCCCCCCATTTCTAGGAGTTAGAAAGGCTTTATGCTTCTCCCAGAGATCTCTGCCGATTAATAGAGGAGATAGAAATATAGAGGTCCCCTCTCCCTGTAGCTAGGTGTGATAGAGGCCTCATGCCTTCCCTGGAGATCTCTGTGCATTAATAGAATAGAAAACTAGGGGTGCACTCCCCCCATTTCTAGGACTTAGAGAGGCTTCATGCCTCCCCAAGAGATCTCTGCCCATTAATAGAGGGGATAGAAATATACGGGTTCCCTCTTCCTGTGGCTAGGAGAGATGGAGGCTTAATGCCTTCCTCAGAGATCTCTTTGCATTAATAGAATAGAAATCTAGGGGTACAGTCCCCCCATTTCTAGGAGTTAGAAAGGCTTTATGACTCCCCCAGAGATCTCTGCCCATTAATAGAAGGGATAGAAATATACGGGTTCTCTCTTCCTGCGGCTAGGAGTGATGGAGGCATAATGCCTTCCTCGGAGATCTCTTTGCATTAATAGAATATAAATCTGGGGGTGTACTCCCCCCATTTCTAGGAGTTAGAAAGGCTTTATGACTCCCCCGGAGATCTCTGCCCATTAATAGAGGGGATAGAAATATAGGGATACACTCTCCCTGTAGCTAGGTGTGATAGAGGCCTCATGCCTTCCTCGGAGATCTCTGTGCATTAATAGAATAGAAAACTAGGGGTGCACTCCCCCATTTCTAGGAGTTAGAAGGGCTTCATGCCTCCCCCAGAGATCTCTGGCCATTAATAGAGGGGATTGAAATATAGGGGTCCCCTCTCCCTGCGGCTAGGTGTGATAGAGGCTTCATGCCTTTCCTGGAGATCTTTGTTCATTAATAGAATAGAAATCTAGGGGTACACTCCCCCCATTTCTAGGAGTTAGAGCGGCTTCATTCCCAGAGATCTAGGCCCATTAATAGGGGGGATAGAAATATAGGGGTATCCTCTCCCTGTAGCTGGGAGGGATAGAGGCTTCATGCCTCCCCTGGAGATCTCTGTGCAATAATAGAAAAGAAATTTGGGGGTACACTCCCCCCATTTCTAGGAGTTAGAAAGGCTTCATGCCTTCACCAGAGGTCTCTCCCTTTAATAGAGATAATAGAAATATGGGGGTACCCTATCCCTTTAGCTGGGAGTGACAGAGGCTTCATGCCTTCCCTGGAGATCTCTGTGCATTGATAGAAATCTAGAGGTACAGGCACCCCATTTCTAGGAGTTAGAAAGGCTTTATGCTTCTCCCAGAGATCTCTGCTCATGAATAGAGGGGATGGAAAAATAGGGTTACCCTCTCCCTGCGGCTAGGAGTGATAGAGGCTTCATGCCTTCCCTGGAGATCTCTGTGCATTAATAGAATAGAAATCTAGGGGTGCACTCCCCCCATTTCTAGGAGTTAGAAAGGCTTTGTGCCTCCCTCCGAGATCTCTGGCCATTAATAGAGGATAGAAATATAGGGGTACCCTATCTGTGTAGCTGGGAGTGACAGAGGCTTTATGCCTTCCCTGGAGATCTCTGTGCATTGATAGAAAACTAGAGGTACAGTCCCCCCATTTCTAGGAGTTAGAAAGGCTTGATGCCTCCCCCAGAGATCTCTGCCCTTAAATAGAGGGGACAGAAATATAGGAGTACCCTCTACCTGTGGCTAGGTGTGATAGAGGCTTCATGCCTTCCCGGGAGATCTCTGTCCATGAATAGAAGAGAAATATTGGGGTACATTCTCCCCATTTCTAGGTGCTAGAGAGGCTTCATGTATTCCCCAAAGATCTTTGTCTATTAATAGTGGGGATAGAAATCTTGGGGTACACCCTCCTGTAGCTAGGAGTCGTAGAGGCCTTCTGCCTTCTCTAGAGATCTCTGTCCATTAATACGGGGGATAGAAATATTGGGGTTCCCTCTACCTGTAGCTAGGAGTGATAGATGCTTCATGCCTTCTTCAGAGATCTCTGTCCGTTAATAGAGGAGATATAAATCTTAGGGTACGCCCTCCCATAGCTATGAGTCATAGAGGGTTCATGCCTTCCCCAGAGATCTCTTTCTATTAATAGAGGGAATAGAAATCTTGGGGTACACCCTGCCATAGCTAGAGGTAATTGAGGCTTACGCCTTCTCTAGAGTTCTCTGTCCACCAGTACAGGGGATAGAAATCTTGGAGTACACTCTCCCGTAGCTAGGAGTGATAGAAGCTTCATGCCTTCCCCAGAGATCTCTGTCTATTAATACAAGGGTTGAGAGTCTCAGGGTACTTTCTCCCCTGTAGTTAGGAATCATAAGAAGCTTCATGCCTTTCCAAGAGATCTCTTTCTTTTAATAGAGGAGATAGAAATCTTGGGGTACGCCACCCCTGTACCTAAGAGTGATAGAGGCTTCAGGCTTCCCATATAGATCTCTCTTATTAATAGAGGGCAAAGAAATCTTGGTGTATCCGCACCCCACCCCCTGTAGCCAGGAGTGATGCAGGCTTCATGTGTTCCTTGAGATCTCTGTCCATCAATAAGGTGGATAGAAATATCGGGGTACCCTCCCCCTGTACTTAGATGAGATGGGGGCTTTATGCCTTCCCTTTTTCTACGTTCCTCTACCTTAATATATTTATTTCAGTGACTAGTGAAAATTGAGCTTAATCTCGAACTGGACTCAGTTCCTGATGGGACTCTGTGATGCGGAACTGGAGGAGACCCACCGAAGATTAATCTATTATTGGGAGACTTTTGCCTGCGTGGCCACGGAGGAACCCAGAATTACCCGCCGTGGAAGAGGGATGGCTGAAATGGGCGTAACTGGCAGAAATGGACCAAACTGATTTTTTTGATTAGAGGATGGACTTTGGTGCCTTTCCTCGAAGGATGGGAGAACCTAACTGACTTTTTGCGGGAGCTAAACTGTTAATGTTGGGTTTGATGAAAAGCCAGGATGGGACATGGAGAGGAAGGGGTTCGTTTAAGACTCACTGAGTGCAGAACCTGCTGTGTAAATGAGGGGGACCATCTGTCTTTCTGACCCACTTTTCTCTCTCTTTTTCTGTGCTGGAAACACCGGAGAGGCTCCTGCCGACATGTTCTCCGCCTGCCGAGAGGGAACCCTTTGCCTGGAGGGTCCGGGAAGCGAGTGCGGTTCTCCCTGCCTGCAGAGCGTTATTTCAGCCTTATTCAGGTATTCAGGCTTTGGGGCCTTGAAAACAGAAGAGAAAATGGTTCCACTTTTCTCGGGTTGCTTTTCTAAGCTTTGCCGTGACATGTTTGCTCCCTACGATTGGATGCTTTCTTACCCTCACGCTTTCATAATCTAATTAGCACTTATTTGAATTAAAGTTTCCATGCTGCGCTTCCACTCAGTAAAAGGCATAAAATGTTAAGCATTGGAAAGCGTTCTGAGTCCCGTGGAGTTTCAGCTCCATAAATGCAAGTTTAGAGAAAAGAGAGAGGGCAGGTTGTGCCGCACCCTCACCCCGTGTGTGTTCTGTCTCAACGTCTGGAGAGGGCAGCAGAGACCAGTGCCTCAATATTTAATTTTATTGGTATTCTGCCGTCCTCCCAGCAGATGATTCCGTGAGGTTTACAAGTGGAAACATGGCACAATTTTAAAAGTCTTAATCTAGTTTTAAGAACGTCCAAGAGTTGTGCTTCAAAAGAAAATTAAAAATCGTTTTAAAACACAGTTGAAATGGAAAAAGATAAGAGAGCCAACACGGTGCATGAAATCCAGTCCTGTCCAGTCCGGTGGGCTTTTCTTGCCCCCGAGCTCTAGGGAGCCTCCCCACACCCTCCTTTCTGGCTCAGTTGCACAGAGGGGGTCTCAGCCAGACATTCATTCTTTTCTGGGGAAATCTCTTAAGCGGAACTGTGCTGTAAATTCTGGCAACTGTAATCGAGCCTTTCCTGTGTTTGTTCTGCAGTACAGAAATTAATCCCAAGGGAAGAAACCTCTTCGCGTTTTTGGAGTTGCGTGATTCACGTCGGCTGCGTAGAACGTCTCGAGAAAGACTTTCCTTCCCGGTTGCAATGCGTTACCGTAGAGAGTTCGTGCACGCGCATCCGTCCGCAATCCTTTTGCATAAAATATGTTTTGAAAACACTCTTTATTTAATTGCTGTGGGAAAAGCTTCCTTAATGCATGTAAACTTCTACCTTGTCTAAAAACACAAAATTCATGTCCTTACATTCTGCTAACTGGACTTTCACATCCTGGACACTTTCTGGCCCTTACTCTGCCCTTCTCGTGCTTACTCAGAATCCTGAGACACCTGCGGGGCTTCCTCCGGGCAGACCGAGCGGTTCCAGAGAGTTCCTCTCTTTAAGCAGCCTGGACGGTTCGATTTGAGAGGCAAGAGGGGGAAGGAGGAAGATCAGCCACAATTTCTAACTTTATTTTTATTTCATCAGTTTAATTCCTATTCCTCTTTTCTATTCGAATACGGCCCAAGCGGCTTCCAAATACTATGAAACGAAAATGAGGTTTTCAAAAAGTTTGAAAAGCAAGCATTTCCATTCCACAATCATGTAGTTAAAAACCCTTGAAAACATATCTAAAACCTTTAAGAAAGTAACAAAGCTATGGGGTCCTGTTTCCCAAGACGCTCTTGTGTAGTGATTTTACAACGTTCTCCATTAACAAGAAGGTCTTTGCTTTCTGGTGGGGAGGGAGCAGAAGGGGGCCACGTGCGGGGAGGGGGTTCCACAGCCCACTCGAGAGAGATTTGGGGGAAAACGATTTTCATGGATCAGGCAGCCAGAGATGCTGTTGCAGGCCCGTGACAGGCAAATCCAGTGCCCATCTTTTCAATGTTGGTAATGTGTACGCACGCACACCTCCATTTAACACAAGCCATGGGAATCTGGCCGTGCTTCTGCAAGTGTCCAAAACCCCAGCCGAAAATGCGGCCCAAACGTGGGGGGAGGAGGAACTTGGGGCTCAGCTTCCAGCCGTGGGAGGGTGCCATCCAGCACTCGGAGCCTCCAGCAGACAGAGAACTCTGCCTGGAATAACAGAACTTTGCAGGGAGGAAAAGAAAAGGGTGCAAGCAAGGGGGGGCCCCCCAAGGCTCAAAGTCCCTTGTGAGACCCTGTATATGGATAGGCCTGACCCCCTTATTTCCTGCAAGGTGAGTCCCTGCTAAAGATAAGCTGTCTACCTGGGGCTGGTGGCAGGCAAATCAGATTTGGTGCAGAATCGGAATTAAGAAGTGGTGGGAGGCAACACGGTATTTCCACAGGCTGGGAGGGAACTCATCAGCTTTGCTCGCTTCCTTCGGTGGAACCTCCAACGGCCATAGAAGCCTACCGGGAATAACTGGCTGCACTTTAGAGGGTTCAAAGGAAGAATGGGGGGAGGTGAGGGGGTTCCTGAGGCTCAAAGTCCCACTCCCTTGTCTCAGTGGCCCTCCCATGGCCTTTTCCAGTGAGGGGGCTCCTCCGTGAACAGGAGCAGCCCACCTGCGGCTGCCAGCACAAAAACTGGGTTTGGTGCAGAGGTGAGAGGAACAGCACAAAACGAGGGAGGGGGCTTAATATCACAGCCACAAGAGCCTTTGGAGAGCGTCACGCGGACTCCCTGGCAGGGTTGGAGGTTGTGAGAGCCAGTGTCGTGGAGTGGTTTTTGCACCGGACTAAGACTTTAGAGGCTGCGTCCAAATCTGTGCTTTGCCATGGAAGTCCACTGGGTAACCTTGGGCGTGTGGCACTCTCTCGGTCTCGGATGATGGCATAAAGGGCTTACCCTATGTGAACAAATCTTTACATGACAACCCCCAAACATAGGTGGGCTATGGGCCTCTGGGGGGAGCGCTCTAGTTCTGGGAACTTCCTGATATCTGTTGTTAAGGAGCAAGGAAAATTCTTCCCCCTCCTCCTCCTGGGGCTGGTGGTGTGTTAATTCAGATTGGGGAGCAGTAGCGAGGAGGTGAAAGGGAGAAGCAGCAGAAGATGAGGGAGGGGCTTAACAGCACGACTGGAAGAGCTGTAAGTGTCACATGGACACCCTCGTGGGGTTGTGGGCTCCCCAACCTTGAGTGGGGAGGGGATGTCTTTAAGGTTATGGGAGTCGGAGTTGTGTAATGGTTTGGGCATCTGGTGGCACATAGGGACATTTTTCTTATTTAAATAAAACCCCTTTCATTCGTTGTCCTGCAGCGCCATCTAGTGACAGATAGGGACATTTCTTTTACTTAAATGCAACCCCTTTCATTCCTTGTCCTGCAGCACCATCTAGTGGAAGATAGGGACATTTTTCAGTTACATAAACCCTCCTTAATTCCTTGGCCTGCAGCGCGATCTGGTGGCAGACAGGAACATGTTTTTAATTAAATAAAACCCCTATCTGCCAGTAGATGGCGCTGCAGAACAAGGAACCAGGGGGTGTTATTTAATCAAAAACAATATCCCAATCTGCCACTAGGTGGCGATGCAGGAGCAGGAACTGGGGGTTTTATTTGATGAAAAAGCAATATCTCTGTCTTCCACTAGGTGGTGCTGCAGGACGAGGAATGAAAAGGGTCGTATTTTAAAAAATGTCCCTAGCTGCCACGGGAGGGCGCTGAACGACAAGGAATGAAAGGGGTTGTATATAAAAACAGTCCCTATCTTCCAATAGAGGGCGCTGCAGGACAAGGAATTAGGTGGCGTTATTTAAATTAAAAAACGTCCCTATGTGCCACGAGAGGGAGCTGCAGAACAAGGAACGGAAGGGGTTCTATTTGATTAAAATTTCCCGATGTGCCACTAGATAGTGTTGCAGGACAAGGAATTAGGGGGCGTTATTTAATTTACAAACGTCCCTGTCTGCCACTAGAGGGTGGTGCAGGGCAAGGAACCAGTGGGTGTTATTTAAAAATAATATCCCTATCTTCTGCTAGATGATGCTGCAGGACAAGGAATTAGGGGGCGCTATTTAATTTAAAAACAATATCCCTACCTTCCACTAGAGGGCGCTGTAGAAGAAGGAACCAGGGGGTTCTATTTAATGAAAAAGCAATATCCCTGTCTGCCACTAGGTGGCGCCGCGGGACTAGGAATTAGGGGGCGTTATTTAATTTAAAAAACGTCCCCATCTACCACGGGAGGGCGCTGCAGGACAAGGAATGAAAGGGGTTTTATTTAATTAAACAATAGCATTCTTTTTTAATGAAATAACTCCCCCTGGTTCCTTGTCCTGCAGCGCCATCTAGTGGCAGAGATATTGTTTTTTAATTAAATATCTGCCACTAGATGGCGCTGCAGGACAAGGAACGAAAGGGGTTCCATTTAATTTAAAAAAATGTCCCTATCTTCCACTAGATGGCGCTGCGGGACAAGGAATGAAAGGGGTTTTATTTAATCATAAAGAATATCCCAATCCGCCACTAGGTGGAGCTGCAGGAGAAGGAACTGACGGTTCTATTTAATTAAAAAACGTCCCTATCTGGCACGAGAGGGCGCTGCAGGACAAGAAATGAAAGGGGTTGTATATAAAAACAGTCCCTATCTTCCACTTGATGGCGCTGCAGTCCCTATCTGCCACTAGGTAGCGCTGCAGGAGAAGGAACTGGGGGTTTTATTTGATGAAAAAGCAATATCTCTGTCTGAAACTAGGTGGTGCTGCAGGACAAGGAATGAAAAGAGTTGTATTTTAAAAAACGTCCCTATCTTCCACTAGGTGGCGCTGCAGGACAAGGAATTAGGGGGCGTTATTTAAATTAAATAACGTCCCTATCTGCCACTAGAGGGCGCTGCAGGACGAGGAACGAAAGGGGTTCCATTTAATTTAAAAAAATGTCCCTATCTTCCACTAGATGGCGCTGCAGGAGAAGGAACTGGGGTTTCTATTTGATGAAAAAACAATATCTCTGTCTGCCACTAGGTGGTGCTGCAGGACAAGGAATGAAAAGGGTTGTATTTTAATAAAAATCCCTATGTGCCTCTAGATGGCGCTGCAGGACAAGGAATTAGGAGGCGTTATTTAATTTAAAAAACGTCTCGATCTGCCACGGGAGGGCACTGTAGAACAAGGAATGAAAGGGGTTTTATTTAATCAAAAACAATAAACCAATCTGCCACTAGGTGGCGCTGCAGGAGAAGGAACTGGGGGTTTTATTTAATTAAAAAACGTCCCTATCTGCCACGAGAGGGCGCTGCAGGACAAGGAATTAGGGGGCGCTATTTAATTTAAAAACAATATCCCTACCTTCCACTAGAGGGCGCTGTAGAAGAAGGAACCAGGGGGTTCTATTTAATGAAAAAGCAATATCCCTGTCTGCCACTAGGTGGCGCCGCGGGACTAGGAATTAGGGGGCGTTATTTAATTTAAAAAACGTCCCCATCTACCACGGGAGGGCGCTGAAGGACAAGGAATGAAAGGGGTTTCATTTAATTAAACAATAGCATTCTTTTTTAATGAAATAACTCCCCCTGGTTCCTTGTCCTGCAGCGCCATCTAGTGGCAGATTGGGATATTGTTTTTGAATTAAATATCTGCCACTAGATGGCGTTGCAGGACAAGGAACGAAAGGAGTTCTATTTAATTTAAAAAAATATCCCTATCTTCCACTAGATGGCGATGCAGGACAAGGAATTAAGGGGGCGTTATTTAAATTAAAAAACGTCCCTATCTGCCACGGGAGGGCGCTGTAGAACAAGGAATGAAAGGGGTTTTATTTAATCATAAAGAATATCCCAATCTGTCACTAGGTGGCGCTGCAGGAGAAGGAACTGGGGGTTCCATTTAATTAAAAAACGTCCCTATCTGGCACGAGAGGGCGCTGCAGGACAAGAAATGAAAGCGGTTGTATATAAAAACAGTCCCTATCTTCCACTAGATGGCGCTGCAGTCCCTATCTGCCACTAGGTGGCGCTGCAGGAGAAGCAACTGGGGGTTTTATTTGATGAAAAAGCAATATCTCTGTCTGAAACTAGGTGGTGCTGCAGGACAAGGAATGAAAAGAGTTGTATTTTAAAAAACGTGCCTATCTTCACTAGGTGGCGCTGCAGGACAAGGAATTAGGGGGCGTTATTTAAATTAAATAACGTCGCTATCTGCCACTAGAGGGCGCAGGAGGACAAGGAATGAAAGCGGTTTTATTTAAGTAAGAAATAGTATTCTTTTTTAATGAAATAACTCCCCCTGGTTCCTTGTCCTGCAGCGCCATCTAGTGGCAGGGATATTGTTTTTTAATTAAATATCTGCCAGTAGATGGCGCTGCAGGGCAAGGAATGAAAGGGGTACCATTTAATTAAAAAAAAATGTCCCTATCTGCCACGGGAGGGCGCTGCAGAACAAGGAATGAAAGGGGTTTTATTTAATCATAAACAATATCCCAATCTGCCACTAGGTGGCGCTGCAGGAGAAGGAACTGGGGGTTCTATTTAATTAAAAAACGTCCCTATCCGGCACGAGAGGGCGCTGCAGGACAAGAAATGAAAGGGGTTGTATATAAAAACAGTCCCTATCTTCCACTAGGTGGCGCTGCAGGACAAGGAATTAAGGGGGTGTTATTTAAATTAAAAAACGTCCCTTTGTGCCACGAGAGGGCGGTGCAGAACAAGGAATGAAAGGGGTTTTATTTCATCAAAAACAATAAACCAATCTGCCACTAGGTGGCCCTGCAGGAGAAGGAACTGGGGGTTCTATTTGATGAAAAAGCAATATCTCTCTCTGCCACTAGGTGGTGCTGCAGGACAAGGAATGAAAAGGGTTGCATGTTAAAAAACGTCCCTAAATGCCACTAGAGGGCGCAGGAGGACAAGGAATGAAAGGGATTCTATTTAATTAAAAAATAATATCCCTGTCTGCCACTACAGAGCAGTGCAGGAGAAGGAACGAGGAGGTGTTAATTAAAAAATGTCTCTATCCGCCACTAGAGAGCGCAGCAGGACAAGGAACGAAAGGAGTTCTATTTAATTTTAAAAAATGTCCCTATCTTTCACTAGGTGGCGCTGCAGGACAAGGAATTAGGGGGTGTTATTTAAATTAAAAAACGTCCCCATCTCCCACTAGAGGGCGCTGAAGGACAAGGAATGAAAGGGGTTTCATTTAATTAAACAATAGCATTCTTTTTTAATGAAATAACTCCCCCTGGTTCCTTGTCCTGCAGCGCCATCTAGTGGCAGATAGGGATATTGTTTTTTAATTAAATATCTGCCACTAGATGGCGCGGCAGGACAAGGAACGAAAGGAGTTCTATTTAATTTAAAAAAATGTCCCTATCTTCTACTAGAGGGCACTGCAGGACAAGAAATTAAGGGGGCGTTATTTAAATTAAAAAACGTCCCTATCTGCCACGGGAGGGCGCTGAAGAACAAGAAATGAAAGGGGTTGTATATAAAAACAGTCCCTATCTTCCACTAGATGGCGCTGCAGTCCCTATCTGCCACAAGGTGGCGCTGCAGGAGAAGCAACTGGGGGTTTTATTTGATGAAAAAGCAATATCTCTGTCTGCCACAAGGTGGTGCTGCAGGACAAGGAATGAAAAGGGTTGTATTTTAAAAAACGTCCCTAAATGCCACTAGAGGGCGCAGGAGGACAAGGGATGAAAGGGATTCTGTTTAATTAAAAAATAATATCCCTGTCTGCCACTACAGAGCAGTGCAGGAGAAGGAACGAGGAGGTGTTAATTAAAAAATGTCTCTATCCGCCACTAGAGGGCGAAGCAGGACAAGTAACGAAAGGAGTTCTATTTAATTTTAAAAAATGTCACTATCTTCCACTAGATGGCGCTGCAGGACAAGGAATTAAGGGGGCTTTTATTTAATCAAAAACAATAAACCAATCTGCCACTAGGTGGCGCTGCAGGAGAAGGAATTAGGGGGCGCTATTTAATTTAAAAACAATATCCCTACCTTCCACTAGAGGGCGCTGTAGAAGAAGGAACCAGGGGGTTCTATTTAATGAAAAAGCAATATCCCTGTCTGCCACTAGGTGGCGCCGCGGGACTAGGAATTAGGGGGCGTTATTTAATTTAAAAAATGTCCCCGTCTGTCACTAGAGGGCGCTGAAGGACAAGGAATGAAAGGGGTTTCATTTAATTAAACAATAGCATTCTTTTTTAATGAAATAACTCCCCCTGGTTCCTTGTCCTGCAGCGCCATCTAGTGGCAGATTGGGATATTGTTTTTGAATTAAATATCTGCCACTAGATGGCGCTGCAGGACAAGGAACGAAAGGAGTTCTATTTAATTTAAAAAAATATCCCTATCTTCTACTAGATGGCGCCGCAGGACAAGGAATTAAGGGGGCGTTATTTAAATTAAAAAACGTCCCTATCTGCCACGGGAGGGCGCTGCAGAACAAGGAATGAAAGGGGTTTTATTTAATCATAAAGAATATCCCAATCTGTCACTAGGTGGCGCTGCAGGAGAAGGAACTGGGGGTTCCATTTAATTAAAAAACGTCCCTATCTGGCACGAGAGGGCGCTGCAGGACAAGAGATGAAAGGGGTTGTATATAAAAACAGTCCCTATCTTCCACTAGGTGGCGCTGCAGGACAAGGAATTAAGGGGGTGTTATTTAAATTAAAAAACGTCCCTTTGTGCCACGAGAGGGCGGTGCAGAACAAGGAATGAAAGGGGTGTTATTTAATCAAAAACAATAAACCAATCTGCCACTAGGCGGCGCTGCAGGAGAAGGAACTGGGGGTTTTATTTGATGAAAAAGCAATATCTCTGTCTGAAACTAGGTGGTGCTGCAGGACAAGGAATGAAAAGAGTTGTATTTTAAAAAACGTCCCTATCTTCCACTAGGTGGCGCTGCAGGACAAGGAATTAGGTGGCGTTACTTAAATTAAATAACGTCCCTATCTGCCAAGAGAGGGCGCAGGAGGACAAGGAATGAAAGAGGTTTTATTTAATTAAAAAATAGTTTTCTTTTTTAATGAAATAACTCCCCCTGGTTCCTTGTCCTGCAGCGCCATCTAGTGGCAGATAGAGATATTGTTTTTTAATTAAATATCTGCCACTAGATGGCGCTGCAGGACAAGGAACGAAGGGGTTCTATTTAATTAAATAAAATGTCCCTATGTGCCACTAGATGGTGCTGCAGGACAAGGAATTAGGGGGCGTTATTTAATTTAAAAAACGTCCCTATCTGCCACTAGAAGGTGGTGCAGGGCAAGGAACCAGTGGGTGTTATTTAAAAACAATATCCCTATCTTCCGCTAGGTGGCGCTGCAGGACAAGGAATTAGGGGGCGTTATTTAATTTAAAAAACATCCCTATCTGCCGCTAGAGGGCGCTGGAGGATAAGGAATAAAAGGGGTTCTATTTAATTAAAAAACAATGTCCCTATCTGCGACTAGATGGCGCTGCAGAAGGAATGAGGTTGTGTTATTTAATTAAAAATAGTGTCCCTATCTACCACTATATGGCACTGCAGGACAAGGAATTAGGTGGTGTTATTTAATTAAAAATTAACCCTCCGTGCCACTAGATGGCGATGGAGGAGAAGGAATGAAAAGATTTTTATTTAATAAAAAAAACAAAGAGGTTGCTATCTGCCACCATGCAGCATGGAAAGCATAATAATCTATTCTTATTTCTACACAGTAAAATAGTTTACTTTATTGTGTTGCATTTGTATAGACAAGAAAAATGTAATATATTTAATAAAATTTTATTTTACTGTATACCGAGCAGAATAATCTTTTGCACCGAAATATGTTTTGTATGCAGCAGAAATATCTATTTTATTCTGTTGCATTCTTACAGACCTGAACGATTTATTCTACTTGATTTCATGGGATTTAGACAAAGGTAAATTATTACATTCAAAAGCAACAGTATCATTTGCTTTACCCTATTTTACTGAATGGATAGAGAACACAGTATTTTATTGTACTTTTCTATATTGTTTCTATTTTACTCTTTGGTATTTTTCGTCCCTCGCATTCAAAGAGAGCAGAATAAGCCTTAGACCCCCCCCCCCCATGTCTTTCTATCGGTTTGTCCTTCCTGGCATGGCTGTCGTAGGACTTGCGTCCGTCAGGAAAAGTCATTTTTTGGGGCAATGAATCTATAATTCAAGCTTTTAGACCACACTGAGCCTGGAAACTGTCCAAAAAACTTCCGGATTCGTTTTATCAGATTTTTTAATAGATCTACGTTCTCCTCGGACACAATAGCGGAGGCGAGAGGGACGGACTTCGGGGAGGCTTATAATTGGCGGAAAACGACGTTACTCAAACCCTTCCCTCGCAGCATCCGGGTCAGCAAGGAGGCTGAGACCAGGACTCCATTGGCCTAGCTCTCCGGACGTGCCGCCCTCCCTCCTGAGATAGGCCAGAGTTGGGGAGCGGGCGTGCCACAGAGGCCTTAAAAAGAGAGGAAATGAGGCCTGACTTCCAGGCCGCCCGAGGCCACAGGACAGAGTGGGGTTTCGTTTCTGGGTATTTGTACCCTCCTACCTCGCTGCCCCCGTCCATGGCCCAGCTGGGCTTGGCGGCCGAGTACTGGGGTGTCCCGGCCGTCGCCCGCGCCTACATCACCGCCTGTGTCCTCCGCACCGTTCTGAGTAACCGAGAACCCCCCTGCGCCCGACTCCCTCCTGGGCATGGGAGAGGGGATTTTTGGGTGCGGGGCGTTGGGGGTACAGCCCCCTCCCTCTCCCCGGGGGTCCCGATCCCCCAGCCCTCCTCTAATCGAGAAACAGGTGGTGAACATTTGGGAGTACAGCCCCTGGTACCCGCTTTTCCTCCCTGGAAGGGGGTGGTGTCCCCCTTCACTCTCCCCACTTTGGAGACCCTCCTCCGTTTGCCTCCCCTCCTCCCAAGGGGATCCCCAGAACTGGAGAACCCCTCTCCTCCACCTCCTCCTGGGGTGCAGGCTGGGTTTTGGGGTGCATCCCTTCCCCCTACCTCCTTTCCCCCTCGCCCTGGAATGGGGAGCCTATGAAAGGGGAGGCAGCCCCTGCTTAGGGTTGGGGGTCGGTCGAGAAAGGGAAATATTAGGGTAACCCCCGAAAGTTACCTTCTCTCTCTCCTCCTCTTTGCAGTCTTCCCTTTCCTCCCTTTCCTCCACAGTAATGATGGCTCCCCTTTTTCTCTCTTCCTGCCCATTTTTCCTTCCTGGAAGGAACTTGAATTCGCAACCCTTTTCGAGCTGTATTTGAACCCGGGTCTGGTCTTCAGGAAGTTCAAGGTGAGCCCCCCTTCCTCCCTGTCTCTTTGAAGTGCATAAAAACAGAATCTGGGTCCTTTCTTTCACCCCCACCTTTGTGGCAGGATTATGGGTCCCCCCTTTTTGCGCCTGGGTGATTCCTCAGGGCCCCTGTTCCCAGTTGCCCTTCCCCAAGGGTCTTGGTCTCTCCTTCGGGGGCCTACAAGACTGAACCGCAGGAAAGGGGGACCCTCCTCTCTGCTTTCCCCGGGGGATTTTCTGCCTCAGTCCAGGCAGCCCGCCTGGCAGGGCTGTAGCACCTTTCCCTGTGGATTTATTTCCTGCCTAACTTTAGGGTTGGACTGGATGCCCCTTGGGGATACCCTTCTCCTCTTCTGGTGCTCGATCCACTGTCTGGGTAGTTCTGGATGAAATTTGGGGTTTCTAACATTTGGGACCTTCCTTGAAGTTCAGAGTAAAACCCAGAGCGGTGGCTCCTCCCCCCCCCCTTTTTTCTTTCTCTGTTTTCCAGATCTGGAGACTGGTGACCAACTTCCTCTTCTTCAGTCCCCTGGTGTTCAGCTTCTTCTTCAACTTGATATTTCTGTATCCTTTGCAGATCAGGGTCTTTCCCTTCCTCCCCAAGACCCTTAGGAACCCCTGGCACTCTGCGCATGCTCAGACGAACCTTTGTGGTAGATTTGAGAAGGGGAAAAAAAAGAAAATCAAGGCAATGCCTTTTTTTCCCTTCAGGTTTCCAAAATTTCCTCGAGTCTCCGCCTAAACACAGATCCCCACCCATTGTGGACACCCGTCACCTTTCAAGAAATATTTATTTCATTGTTCGACTGTTAAATCTGAGTTACAAAATTTCTTGCTCATTTATTATCCAGAGGACTTTTGTTGCTTCCTTTCCTCTCCTCAGGCTGAGAGAGTGTGACTACCTCCTCCCTGCTCTCTCATCCCCAAACGTCTGGGTGTTGCATTACAATTTGTGAAGAGCAGAATAATTTTATTTTATTGCTCTTTGACGCAGTAAGTTAATTTGTATATTATGTTTATTTGCTTTGATAAAGAGCAGAATGATTTTATTGCATTTATAAAGAGTAAAATAATTAGTGTTATTGCATTACCAAAGACAGTTCATTCGTATATGATCTTATTGCTTTAATGAAGAGGAAAATAGTTTATTTTATTGGATTTACAGAGAGCGGAATATTTTATTATTGCACTGAGATGGCAGGTTAGATTATGCATTATCTCATTACTTTGATAAAAGGTGGAATAATTGATTTTTTTGGATTGGCAGAGAACAGAGTATTTTATTTTATTATTGCATTGTGTTTATAGGGAGCAGAGTTATTTCCTTTTATTGTATCATTAGAGAGCAGAATGATTTTATGCGATTGCACTTAAAAAGAGAGGAATAATTTTCTTGCATTGAATGGCTAGAAAGCAAAATATTTAATTTTTTTTGCACTTATAAAGGGCAGAATATTTACTGCAGGTGCTAGGGGGGGCACATCGCTGGGGATAATTCAGGAACCACTTGCCCGTCTGTGGCCTGAGTGCGAGGGATATGAAAGGGCCTTCTCCCCCCACAAGAGGACTGACCTTGGGTTGTAAAAAGTGGGGAGGGGGGAAGGGCAGGCCCTGCTTCACCCCTCAGCACGTGAGTATTTTTGGAAAGGCCGGCCCCCTTTAGCCCAGGCTGGACAGTGTGGACAGTGGCGGGGCCTTCTTCCCATAGGTCCCCCCCCCTTTCCTTCCCTGTTTTCGGCTTCCTGACCCCGCTCTGCCCAGATACCGCTACTGCCAGATGCTGGAGGAGGACCCTTTCCGGGGACGGATGGCTGACTTCGTCTTCCTGTTCCTCTTTGGGGGCATCCTCATGGCGGTATCGTGTTGGGGTCCCCTTTCCTGTGGGTGGCGGGTGCGGAGGGGGAACGAAGACCTGCCTGTTTGGGGGCCACTCTGGGGCCCCCTCTCCGCCTGCCCTGACCCGGACCCCTGTTGCTGCCAGCTCTGTGGTTTCCTGGCAGGCCTCTTCTTCCTCAGCCAGGCCTTCACCCTCATGCTGGTGTAAGTCTGGAGCCGCCGGAACCCCTCCGTCTGGATGAACTTCCTCGGCCTCCTCAACTTCCAGGCCCCCTTTATGCCCTGGGTCCTCATGGGCTTCTCCCTTCTACTCGGAAACTCCATCCTCATCGACCTGCTCGGTGGGTGGTCGATGGACTGGAGTACGAAATACAGGGGACGGGCCGGCTTGGAGGAGGAGGATTAGGCGGTGCTGCCATGGCTTCTGCACCACTTGGCCTTTCTGGGGTTCTGCCGGGCTCCTTGACGCCCCAATTTTCTGGAGGCCAGATACAATTCCTGGGGTGTCTGTTCATGCGGCTCCGTTTCCTCCCGTCACGCAGGCATTGCCGTGGGCCACCTCTACCACTTCCTAGAGGACGTTTTCCCCAACCAGCCCGGGGACCAAAAGCTTCTTTTGACGCCCGGATTCCTGTGAGTCGCACCACCCATTTCCCACCCAAAGTGGGAGCAGCCCAAGGGGATTCATTGGGGTGAATGCTCCCAGCCCCCCGAAGACTCCTTTGTGGGGGTCTCCGTTTCGGCTCCCTTCCTCCTCTCTTCGAGGAAGCTAATCTTCGACCCACCGGAAGAAGAACCGAACTATTACCCGCTTCCTGAAGACCCCCTGGTTGCTGTAGGAGACCCGGATCAGCCCCAGTAGAAGGGGACAGGACCCTTGCCCCCCCCCCCGAGTCCTCTGTGCTGGATGGACATGGACGTGTAATGTGGACGGAGAACTTTAAGGCCACGTTTTACCAGGAGAGAGTAGGGTGGGAGAGATGCCTCCATCCCTCCGGGATACACGGTATCGCAAAGGACCAAAAGGCACATTTGCAGCTTCTCAGCCCTGCTTCCCACAAAACCTTCACTGGCCGGACTCCCTGGGGCAGAAAATGCACCCTCATTTTCTCCGGCTCAGGCAGGAGGAGTGGGCTGTGGGCCCCCTTTAATGGACCACGCAATTCCCAAATGCTTTGGAGGAGTCTCTGTCCTGAAAACAGCCTGAAAGGCCATCTAGTCCAACCTCCGTCACCTGCTTCCAGAAAGGGGCCTAGGGTGGATTCAAGGTCTCTTGCGGCTGTTCTTTTGAAACAGGCGGTGGGACTCCCCCCCCTACAACAGGAAAGGGCATTGAATAAACAGTGCAATTTTTCTTAATTTTGGCTGTGTGTTTAACTGTTGAAGGGAAGGAAATTTTCGGGCAACGCATACGGAGGAGAGCAAAAGGAATACCCCTCGTTGGAAATCAAGATATTAACACGTTCATTTAAAAAGTTGTCCTGAGGAAAGAAAGACACAGGTATACAGGGGAGGCCGTCCCTTTTTCTTGACCACTCAAACTAGCAGTTGCCGGGTGGGGGGGACCCAACACTGGGGGTCTCTGCCTGGCCGGCCTAGGTCCCGGAAGAGCAAACGCTCCCTGACCCCAGCTCCTCGCTGCCGCTTCCTCCTTTGGTCTTCCGGGGAGGCGACAAGGACACCAAAGAGCCCAGTGGCTTCCGGAAGGCTACCAGGCAGGAGGGTTGTTGGCCAAACACCTGATTTGCTTCCGCGGGGAGGGGGGAGGAAATGGTCGGGGTGAGTGGCTGGACAACAACCCTGCAAGGGAGGCTTGTTTCCACTTTGAACGAGACAGAGAAATAAGCAAAAGCTCCCTTTCTCTGTTTTTGGCACGCAAAATCTGGGGCTCACCTACTGGCTTTTCCTAACTAAATAGTCCGAGGTCTGCAGACAGAGAAAAGTACATTTTAATGGCCAGGGAGGGATGTGCCCACTCCTTCTCGGACTGCAAGGGGTTTGGGGAGGGCCCCCGAAGTGCCCAAAACCTCCTGAATTAATACGGCTGCATCCGTTCCGCCCCGAGCTGGAGATTGGTAAATGCTCCCCAGCCCTCTTGTCCCTGTGTGCCCCCGTCTTCCTCTCTCCCATCCAAAATGCCAGGAAAGGCCCCCCCGTCCCTCTCCCCCACCCTGGATACCTGGGAGAAACCGCCTTTCTTTCTATCCCCGCTCCTCTCTCCCCCTCCCCTCCCCTCCCTCCGGCTCCAATCCCCCCCAGCTCACCCCCGCTCCCTCTTCTCCCTGCATCCCCCTCGTCCGGCCCCATCGCCCCCTCCCTCCTGGCCCCCAATTTCTCCTCCCCCCCTTCAGGCCCCCTCCCCTCTCTCCCAGGCCCCCTCCTCCCTGCCTCCTTTCGGAACCACTTCTTTTTCTCCTTCCCTCCTCCTTTCCTTCCAGGTCCTGACAGACCTCCGCCCGTCGCCCTTCGTCGGAGCCGACCACGTGGAGACCTGTCCCCCTCCGGCCGGAATATGACCGACTTCCACCCGAAGGCCTGGTCCAGCGCCATCAACACCACGGCCCGAGTACGCCCGCGCCGAGGAACACGCCCCGCCCCGGGGCTCCGGATGTGGAGAGCCACGCCCACTCTTAAGTTCCCGAGCGGCGCCAGCAGAGGCGGACTTCCCCGACCGCTCTGGGCAACGCACTGAAGTCCGTTCTGTCTCTCTCCCTCCGGAAACCTTGACTAGAAGAAAAGCGTTCTGTGGCAGAGGGCCGTCCCCCCCCCCCCGCCATATCGCTCGGGCCGCCGAGGGGCTTTCGGCGACCGTGGAGGCTTTTTCTGCCCCCCGACACCTCCTCCCCTTCTCTCCCCCTAACCCTCCTCTGAACCCTGGTAGTTTCGTCCACCCAACCCCATTGAAGCAAAACAGCCTCCCTGCAGAGTAGGCCACTGGAGTCCCAGTAAAGAGAATGAGAAATGCGCACGCCCGCCAGAGTGGGCCCTTTGGACTGAACAAACAGAATGCAAATACATTTAAAAAAAAAATAAAAAGAATCCCCCTTCTTTGGAAGTAGAAATAAAAACAAAGTTTAAAGGGTCCTCCAGAGGGCATCGAGCCCAACCGCAACCAGCTACGAGGTGGCGGCCCAAAGCTAAAGTGCCCCCCAATGAGGCCCACAGCCCACCTTGTGCCAAGATTGGGTCAGAGGGGTTCTTCTCCCGCAATCCTCTGAGAGAGAGTGACTTGCAAAAGGTCAGCTGGTGGGTTTCCATGGCCAAGCATGGATTCAAGCCCTCAGAACTTCACCTAAAGACCCCCATGAAAGGACGGGGACCATGAAACCCTGCGAGGGAGGCCACCATAATCCCTCTAAGAGATCCCGCAGTTTTCAAAATAAGCGCCCTCCCTCAACTTGTGCTGCTTCTGTTTGACCCCTGCAGGAACCCCAATTTCAGGGCCACCAGCCCGCTAGTCGGCTCCTGTTAACTGGGGGACTGCCTTGCAGGAAGAGGGTTCCCATGCAGGACTTTTGTCCTTCGGGCCCCCGCCTGTGCCCCCTTTTCCACCCACCCTCCAAAGTGCTGCCTGTTACTCCAGGCGGACTCCTCTGGTTCCGGGAGGGTCTACCAAAGGAAGAGCATTTCATTCAGACAGAACCTTCCAAAATCAGAAGGCAAGAGTGTCCTGGCAAACGGTACCACCACTCCTTTGTCGTTTAAAGTTTTAAATGTGCTTTCGAGGGTTCATCGCAACTTGATTGTGGAATAGAAATGCCTGCTTCCCCAAGTTTTGTAAAATCTTATTTCTGTTTGAGATTATTTGGAAGCCGCTTGGGCCACATACGAATGCAAAGGTGGGACGTGAAACAAAAAAAGAAAAACTAGGTGTAGAAACTATGGCTGATGTTCCTCCTTCCCCCTCCTGCCTCCCAAACTGAACTTTCCAGGCTGCTCAAAGAGAGGCCGTCTTTTGGGAGCCCAGAGGAAATCTCTCGAACCTCCTGGTCCCTCCGGAGGAACCCCGTGGGCGTCTAAGGATTCGGAGCAAGCGGGAGAGGGGCAGAGGAAGGGCCGGAGGGTGTCCAGCACCTTAAGGTCCAGCTATCGGGATCCAAGGATGCGATTTTTATCTTTTTAGGAAAGGTACACATTTACATGGATTAAGGAAGCATCTCCCAGAGAAATAACACGCATGGCTGTTTTAAAAGAGTTTAATTCAAAACGTTTCTAGATAAATGCACGTGCAAGAATTCTCTATGCTAACGCGTTGCAAGCGGAAAGTCATTCTGCAGACGTTCTACGCAGCCTCCTACACCGACGAGACCGGAAAAGGCACAGAGGCTTCTTCCCTCCCAACTGATCTCTCTACTGCAGAATAAACACAGGAAAGCTTCAGTTAAAATGGTCCCAGAAACATTTTCTCTTCTGCTTTTCAAGCCTCTAAAGCCTGAATACCTGGATAAGGCTGAAGGAACGCTCTGCATGCAGGAGGAACCGCACTCGCTTCCCGGCCCCTCCAGGCGAAGGATTCCCTCTCGGCAGGCGGAGATGGCGGCAGGAGCGTTTCGGGCAGAGAAAAAGAAAGAAAAGCGGGTCAGAAAGGCGGATGGTCCCCCTCGTTTACACACCAGGATGCGCACTGAGCGAGTATTAAACGAATTCCCTTCTAATAATGTCCCATCCTGGCTTTACATCAAACCCAACATTAACAGTTCCACTCCCACAGAAAATCGGTGAGGTTCTCGAGTCCTTCGAGGAAAGGCGCCAAAGTCCGTCTTCTTCCCAAGAGAGTCAGTTTTGTCCGTTTATGCCAGTTCCGTCCATTTGAGCCATCGCTCTCCCACGAAAGGTAATTCTGGGTTCCTCCGTCGTCATGCAGGGAAAAGTCTCCCAATAAGAGAAATAAATAGTCATTGGAGGGTCTCCTCCAGTCCCGCATCACACAGTCTGATAAGGAATATGTCCAGTTTGAGATTAAAGTCCATCTTTACAATCCACTGGGATAAATATATTAAAAGAGAGAAATCTGTGGGGAAGCCCTGAAGCCTGAATCACTTCTAGGTATAGGAGAGGGAATCTACCCCAAGATTTCTATCCAATCTATCAATGGACACAGATCTCTAGGGAAAGCATGAACCCCTAGAAAGGTGGGGGGGAGTGAACCCCTGGATTTCTATTCTATTAATACACAGAGATCTCTAGGGAAGGTATGAAGCCTCTATCATTCCTAGCTACAGGGAGAGGGTACCCCAACATTTCTATCCCCTCTATTAATCGGCAGAGATCTCTGGGGGAGGCATGAAGCCTCTCTTAATCCTAGCCACAGGGACAGGGTACCCCTATACTTCTATTCCCTCTATTCATGGGGAGAGACCTCTGGGAGAGACATGAAGCCTCTCTCAGTCCGAGAACTGGGGGGAGTGTACCCCTGGATTTCTATTCTATTAATGCACAGAGATCTAAAGGGAAGGCATGAATCCTCTCTAACTTATAGCTCCAGGGAGAGGGTACCCTAATATTTCTGTCGCCTCTATCCATGCGCAGAGATCTCCGGGGGAGGCATGAAGTCTCTCTTAATCCTAGCCATAGGGAAAGGATACCACTATATTTCTGTCCCCTATATTAATGGGCAGATATCTCTGGGGGAGGCATGAAGCCTTTCTAACTCCTGGAAAAGGGGGAGTGTACCCCTAGGTTTCTATTCCATTAACGCACAGAGATCACGAAAAAAGGCATGAAGCCTCTATGATTATTAGGAATGGAGAAAGGGTACCCCTATATATTTCTATCCCCTGTATTTATGGGCAGAGGTCTCTGCAGAAGGCATGAAGCCACTCTCACTACAAGAAATAGGGAGAGGGTACCCCTAGATTTCTATTCTATTAAGGCACAGAGATCTCCAGGGAAGACATGAAGCCACTATCATTCCTAGATAAGGGGAGAGGGTACCCCTGTGTTTCTCTCCCCCCTATTAATGGGCAAAGATCTCTGCGGAGGCATGAAGCCTCTCTCACTCCTAGAAATGGGGGGAATGTACTCCTAGATTTCTATTGTATTAAAGCACAGAGATCTCGAGAGAAGGCATGAAGCCTCAATGATTCCTAGGAATGGGGAGAGGCTACCCCTATATTTCTATCCCCTCTATTTCTGGGCAGACATCTCTGGGGGAGGCATGAATCCTATATCACTACTAGAAAAAGGGGGAGTGTACCCCTAGATTGCTATTCTACGAATGCACAGAGATCTCCAGGGAAGGCATGAAGCCTCTATCATTCCTAGCTATGGAGAGAGTGTACCCCTATATTTCTCTCCCCTCTATTCATGGACAGAGATCTCTGTGGAAAGCATGAAGCCTCTCTCACTACTAGAAATGGGGAGAGGGTAGCCCTATGTTCCTCTCCCCCCTATTTATGGGCAGAGATCTCTGCAGAAGGCATGAAGCCACTCTCAGTCTTAGAAATGGGGGGGAGTGTACCACTGTGTTTCTGTTGTATTAATGCACAGAGATCTCCACGAAAGGCATGAAGCCTCTATCATTCCTAGCTAAGCGGAGAGGGTACCCCTATGTTTCTCTCTCCTCTATTCATGGGCAGAGATCTCTGGGGGAGGCATGAAGCCTCTCTCACTCCTAAAAATGGGGGGAGTGTACCCCTAGGTTTCTATTCTATTAATACACAGAGATCTCCAGGGAAGGCATGAAGCCTCTATCATTCCTAGCTACGGGGAAAAGATACCCCTATATTTTTGTCCCCTCTATTGATGGGGAGAAATCTCTGGGGGAGGCACGAAGCCTCTATCATTCCTAGCTTGGGGAGAGGGTACCCCGATGTTTCTCTCCCCCCTATGAAAGGGCAGAGATATCTGGGGGAGGCATAAAGCCTCTCTAACTCCTACAAATGGGGGGAGTGTACCCCTAGATTTCTATTATATGAATGCACAGGGATCTCCAGGGAAGGTATGAAGCCTCTATCATTCCTAGCTAGGGAGAGAGGGTACCCCTATTTCTCTCCCCTCTATTAAGGGGCAGAGATCTCTGAGGAAGGCATGAAGCCTCTCTCACTACAAGAAATGGGGAGTGTGTACCCCTACATTTCAATTCTATTGATGGACAGAGATCTCCAGGGAAGGCATGAAGCCTCTATCATTCCTAGCTAAGGAGAGAGGGTACCCCTATGTTTCTCTCCCCTCTATTCATGCGCAGAGATCTCTGTGGAAGGCATGAAGCCTCTCTCACTACTAGAAATGGGGGGAGTGTACCCCTAGATTTCTATTCTATTAAAACAAAGAGATCACGAAAAAAGGCATGAAGCCTCTATGATTATTAGGAATGCGGAAAGGGTACCCCTATATATTTCTATCCCCTGTATTTATGGGCAGAGATCTCTGCAGAAGGCATGAAGCCACTCTCACTACAAGAAATAGGGGGAGGGTACCCCTAGATTTCTATTCTATTAATGCACAGAGATCTCTAGGGAAGACATGAAGCCACTATCATTCCTAGATAAGGGGAGAGGGTACCCCTGTGTTTCTCTCCCCCCTATTAATGGGCAAAGATCTCTGCGGAGGCATGAAGCCTCTCTCACTCCTAGAAATGGGGGGAATGTACTCCTAGATTTCTATTGTATTAAAGCACAGAGATCTCGAGTGAAGGCATGAAGCCTCAATGATTCCTAGGAATGGGGAGAGGGTACCCCTATATTTCTATCCTCTCTATTTATGGGCAGAGATCTCTGGGGGAGGCATGAATCCTATATCACTACTAGAAAAAGGGGCAGTGTACCCCTAGATTGCTATTCTACGAATGCACAGAGATCTCCAGGGAAGGCATGAAGCCTCTATCATTCCTAGCTACATACAGAGTGTACCCCTATACTTCTCTCCTCTCTATTCATGGGCAGAGAACTCTGTGGAAGGCATGAAGCCTCTCTCACTACTAGAAATAGGGAGAGGGTACCTCTATGTTCCTCTACCCCCTATTAATGGGCAGAGATCTCTGGGGGAGGCATGAAGCCTCTCTCACTCCTAGAAATGGGGGGAGTGTACCCCTAGATTTCTGTTCCATTAACGCAGAGAGATCTCCAAGGAAGGCATGAAGCCTCTATCATTCCTAGCTACGAGGAAAGGATAACCCTATATTTCTCTCCCCTCTATTCATGGGGAGAGATCTCAGGGGGAGGCATGAAGCCTCTATCATTCCTAGCTACAGGGAGAGGGTACCCCTATGTTTCTCTCCCCCCTATTGATGCACAGAGATCTCTGGGGGAGGCATGAAGCCTCTCTCACTCTTAGAAATGGGGATAGTGTATCCCTAGATTTCTATTCTACTACAACACAGAGATCACGAAAAAAGGCATGAAGCCTCTATGATTCCTAGGAATGGGGGAAGGGTACGCCTATATATTTCTACGCCTCGTATTTATGGGCAGAGATCTCTGCGGAAGGCATGAAGCCACTCTCACTACGAGAAATGGGGAAAGGGTACCCCTAGATTTCTATACTATTAATGCACAGAGATCTCCAGGGAAGGTATGAAGCCAGTATCATTCCCAGACAAGCGGAGAGAATACCCCTATATTTCTCTCCCCTCCATTCACGGGGATAGATCTCTGGGGGAGGCATGAAGCCTCTATCAATCTTAGCTCGGGGAGAGGGTACCCCGATGTTTCTCTCCCCCCTATGAATGGGCAGAGATCTCTGGGGGAGGAATGAAGCCTCTCTAACTGTTACAAATGGGGGGATCGTACCCCTAGATTTCTATTCTATTAACGCACAGATCTCCACGGAAGGCACGAAGCCTCTATCTCTACGAGCTACATGGAGAGGGTACCCCTATATTTCTCTCCTCTCTATTAATAGGTAGAGATTTCCGGGGGAGGAATGAAGCCTGCCTAATTCCTAGAAATGGGGGGAGTGTACCCCTAAATTTCTATTCTATTAATGCACAGAGATCTCCAGGGAAGGCATGAACCCTCCGTCATTCCCAGCTACAGGGAGAGGGTACCCCTACATTTCTTTCGCCTCTATTTAAGGGCAGGGATCTCTGGGGGAGGCATGAAGCCTTTCTAACTCGAAGAAATGGGCGGAGTGCACCCCTAGATTTCTATCTATTAATGCACAGGGATTTCCACGGGAGGCATCAAGCCTCTATCACACTTAGCTACAGGGAGAGGGTACCCCTCTATTTCTATCTTCTCTATTTAAGGGCTGAGGTCTCTGGAGGAGGCATGAAGCCTTTCTGACTCCTAGAAATGGAGGGAGTGTACCCCTAAATTTATGTTTTACTAATGCACAGAGATCTCCCGGGAAGGCATGAAGCCTCCATCATTACTAGCTACGAGGTGGGGTGTACCCACAGATTTCGCTGCAATGGAACCCCTGGGAGTAAGGGCAACACCCTAAAAACAGTCATTTTTAATTATTCCTATGTTTCCAAACAGAAGTAGAAGGGAGCACAGTAAAAATAATCTTACACAGTTTGAAAACCTTCCTGAAACAATCAAAATAGAACTGAGTACTCTTACATCAGCAAAATTCTCAGGTTCACATGTGTGGAGGGAGGAATTCCCGGCCTCGGACCAGAACGTGAGAAACGTCTCCGGATTTGAGCCCAAATGCGGTACGGACCCTGTCTGGAATACTGAACCCCGTGTGGCATGAAGCCCTTAGAGCAGATATATAAGCGGAAGACCCCTCCGCTGGGCCGTAATGGCCGCTTGTCCCTCTGCTCCCCAAAGGGCCACCGCGTGCCTCCCTCCCTCTCTGCCTGGCCTTCCTCCCGGGGTCTGAGAGAATCAGGTAGAGTAGAAAAGAGCCATGCTTTCCTACACTCTGCCTCACGCAAATGAAAAGGAGTAAATCCAATAATTAGACTACAAATTAAGGGGACTTCTGCTGAACATCCCAGCTGCACCGTGTTACAGGCAACGTAGTGAGGGAGGTGCTAGAACTACTGAGCCTTTCCTCCTCATACCTGGCTTGCAATGCCCCACCCGCGTCTACAAGTTCGGGGGGGGGAGTCTATTACTGCGTGCTAAATGCCTTCGGAGAACCACTCCAGCCTGTAGGGAGCTCCCTTGAGACAGGGAGCCATGCCTGAGGGAAAGACGGCTCCCTAACTCTGATTACACAGTGGAGCATCCTCCCGGGTACCCCAGGGGTTCAAGGGCCAAATGTTACCCTCCTCCTGGGTTCCCCACTGGCGCTTTGTGGCTAATAATAATAATAATAATAATAATAATAATAATAATAAAATTTATTTTTATCCCGCCTCTCCACATGGATTGTGGTGACGAACAACAATGATGCATTAACTACATTAAAAACATTACCCGGCTAGTGGTCTCGAACCCACCCTAGCAGAGAGGGCGGGATTCCCCTCCGGAACCGGTTGGATCTCCCCGATGCCGCCTCGGTCTGGTCTCAGCCGGGAGATGTGGGTGGCAACCAGACCCTGAGTTCGCTCCTAACAGAAATCCCACAAGACTGACAATCACACCGACCTCGGCCTCGAGCGACCGCTCAAACAATCCACGCATTCATTTTAATGTGTTTTTTATTTTGATTTTAATTATATGTTTGTTTTTAGAATGTTTTATGTTTTTAACATATTTTAATGTGCTTTAATCATGTATTTAATTGCATTTTAATTTCCGTTGTACCCCGCCTCAAGCCTTGAGGAGAGGGGAGTAATGCTTGCTGTTTTTAGTACTGTGGTTGTTATTATGTTGTTGCTGCAAATATTAATAAGCGGCTTCACATTCGTCACACCACACCAGACACAGGCGCAAACTTCTAAATACAGCACAATATCAGAAAACCAGCACTTCCTGCACAGACCTACACACCTTCACCTTCTCCTCTGAAACGCCTGTAAAATCCCTGACGCTTCAAGCAAATATGCAAGAGAGCCCTCGCCACGCACACCTCCAATTACAACACTCGTGCAAGGCAGCAAAAATCCACACGGCAAGACTGGCACCACAAACCACCCATCCCCTGGCAGAACAAAAGCACAACTACACGACCCCTGGTTGCCACCTGCAGTTCCCGGCTGAGAACAGAACAACGCGACACCGAGGAGCTCCCTCCGGGTCTGGAGAGCGTTTCCCCCTCCTGGCCGCCCCTCCCCAAACCTGAAGTAGATGTTTAGGAGGAAAAAGCAGGAAAGGAGGACTGGAAGGAAAAACAGCTAGATTGAGGACCCCTCCCAAACTCACACACAATGGCAGATTGATGAACACAAAGAAAGGTTTCTTGGGGGGCTGCGTTCCTCGAGAGAGGGAGAGCTCCCATAGCAGTGGAACAGTTCCTCTCAGGCTAGCTTACTAGTTGCAGGGACCTGAGTTCTAATCCCGCTTTCCCTCAATACAACTCAGAGCCCAGCTGCTGGACAAACCTCTTCTCGTCCTGCCCCCTTCTGGCGAGGCTGGGGTCCCTGCCCTCAATCTGCGTGGCTTCGCGACCAGGGAGGCCTCGAAGGCCGCCCAACGCTGCTCTGAGACCCCATAAAGGGATCAGGGAGGACTGCAGTACCAGAACTCCCAGGCAGCTGGGACCCCGTAGGAATTTTTTTAAAAAAAATGCATTAAACCACAGGAAGGCATAATACCTAGAAATAGTGGTAGCCGTATCTAAACCCACGAAAGGTCTTCCTATGGACTCATCTCGTTTCCAGGGTCTTCCCAGTTAAGGAAGACTGAGCTGCAATGGCTGGCAAAAAGATCTGCCCCTCCTACGACAGCCATTTAGGCTCCCCTTCTCAGCAACCTCCCCACCTCTTCACTGTCCTTTCTAAATGCAGCGAATACAAACCTACCCCCGTTCCAGACAGGGTCGTGCCCTGGAGCTCTGCAAATACAACGTGGAATTGGAGCTTTTATTTCCGATCCCTTTTCCAATTATGCCTCGCTTGGGAATTCCTCCCTCCTTCGTTTTACAGAACACGATTGACACACATGGTATTATATTTTCCACACAGATACCAACCTTGATCCCCAGGTCCCTCCTTCGCGGGATGACAGGTCCGGCAGTGATGTTTTTGCCCCAAAATCCCCGCTTTTCTCTCCCCCTCCCCTGAATTTTGACACACCCTCTGAAAGCTCATTCCCCCGCTTTGGGGAAAGCCTTTGGCAGGGGGACATCCTGGGTGATTCTCACTTGTCAAAAATATCTTCTTCCAGGACAAAGTGTAACCCCTCAGCAGACACCCCGACATTCAGGACCTGCCCCTAGTCCTCTCTCCACCCCAGGCCTCCGAAACAGACCTGTTTTCTGTTTGCTTCTCCGAGCGTTTTGTCTGCGATCCTGTGTCTTCTCTAACGAACCTCCACGCCTTTGGCTCTTAAAGTACTTTAGTGGAGGAAGGGATCGACTGAGAGACCTTTTTGCATTTGCTTAACCGGATCTCTCTTGCTTTTGCCCTTTTCTTCGACGTGTGCATCGTTCCCTCTCTGTACTGAATTTTGTTCCAGTGTTTTATTAATGTGCCATCACTTTCACGAGAATAAAATTCTTACTCAAGTCGTTTCGACAACTGTCACGCTTGTCACGTTTGGGACAAGACCTTTTGTGCTTTCCTTGTTTGGTAGGAACGTACCTGACTGTAGTGAAAATTCGTGATGTCCCACCTGCCAAAGGAGAGACCCCCCGCCAGCGATCTTAAAAACATTTCCGTACTAAGCAAGAGTGTGAAGTGTGAAGAAATCATTTAAGACAATGCTAAGCGATTAGAAAGCCTAAAGCAAACTGTGTGGTGTGAATTACAGGAATGTGAGCTACAAATAAAATGAGAACAAAACGGTCACATCCACAGGTGGAGGGGTGAGGAGGAACCGGCCAGAAACTGCACATGAGAAAAGGATCCCGGGACGGCAGTCAAACGTTACAGAGACCCCAACTGGAAGGCTCCACTCTGTTCTCCCTGCTGCCCTCCAACTACGCATCCCGAAGGGAAGGGATCCCAGAGGGGCGCGAGGGTTATCAAGTGCCAGAAGACTCTTTGCTGCTGCTGCTGCTGAGCCATGAAGACTCACGGGGTGGCCCTGGGCCGGTCACTCTCTCTCAGCCTCATCTAACACTGAATGGGGGCCTCTCACTTCCGAGCTAAAGAGAAGGACCCCCACTTAGCCACGTGTTCCAGTCCTTCCTCTGGGATTCCGAGGGCCCCCTGGTCCAACCTGCTGTCTGGACGGGAATCCAGATTACGCCACTCCTGACGGGCGGCCCTGAATAAACTTTGGCCCGGAAATCCCCAATGAAGGAGACTCCGCCACCTGCGAAGCCAGCAGTCTTCCGGGGGAACGGACCGGGCTTAACGTGGGAGAAAGACTGCGTTGCAGACAAAAGCGTTATGCATCTCCTCTCTGTCTCTTTCTCACATAGAAAACTATATTTTTTAATTCTCTAGCCATGGTTAGAGACTCATAAATCAAAGGAGAAGCTCTGAGTAAGAGGAATTCCTCAGGAGCACACCAGGAGGTGCTGCAGAAAAAGCCCGTGGGGTACAAAGGCTTTATCTTAATAGGCCACCCAAATAGAGCTGCCTTCTTTCTTCCTTCCTGATTTTAGGACAGACGAACCTCCAAGCCGTGGGGTTCAGCGGCGGCCGCTGCTGTGCCCTCCTGAAGGAACTGAGCCAGGGCCATTTAAAGGCACACAACCTGGCAACCATCCCTAAATCCGGGGGGGGGGGAGACCTGGGGCCTTACTGTTATCTTCCACCCTTCACTTTCAGGGATCAATCTCAGGGGGTTCAAGAATTAACCCGTCACCCCTTCCTCCACTTTTCCCTAACCTCAAAGGACCCGGACGGTGTGGTCCCTTTGGTGGCCCTTTCCTCCAGCTTTTCCTTCTCCCCAACATCCTTTTGAAATACAGAAAACTCTACAGTGTTCTCCAGGTGGGGCCTCCCTGTGGGTCTGTGCAAAGCCAGAAGGACCTTTGGGGCTTAATTTCTGGCCTTTTCCAATGACGGCCGATCAGAAACGCAGCCCTTTTCACAGGAGTCGCAGCCACGAGCCTTCCCCCCTCAGCCGGTCCCTCCCAGCCCACATCCCGCGTTTACGTACTGGAATTTCATAAACATTTTGTCCTGGTGTCATCCCTTCAGAAACGCATTCCCCAAATTTCTCTTTTAAAGCCCATTTGAAACCCAACCCACCCTCATTTAGAACATTTTGCCCCGTCTTTCTTTGTTTATATCACATTCCTTTGCGTTACATTTTCTTTACTTTACATTGCAACACATTCCCTTTGTTTATGTCACATTATCCCTTGCCTTCTGAAACATGATTACCTGAATCCCATTTTCCCACATCAAGCTGATAAATCAAAAGCTTATTTTCATCTCAACCTTGTGGTGTAGGCACATTTTGCATTTACTTCTCAGAATGTTTGGCCCGCAAGCCTGCAGTTTCCCCAACAGACCTCCAGAGCTTTGCCTCTTAAATTAATGGCTCCTAAATTTAAACAGCAAAACAGTTTCCCCAGGACAAAGAAATTACTTGAAGAGAACCGAGTTCTAATCCCGTGTCACCTCAATACTACTATAAGCCCAGCTACTGGGGAAATTTCTATCTGACCGCCATATTCTAGTGAGGCCTGGGTCCCTGGTCACAATCTGCGTGGCCTGAGGACCAGAGAGACCTCGAAGGCCCCCCCTCTCCCCATAAACGGATCCGGTAGGACTGGATTACCAGAACCCCCATGCAGCTGGGACCCCCCAGGAATTATGCATTTAATAATGAGAACTATTTGAAGGTGAGGCCTCCCAAGAATGAGGATGCCACGCTATGCTAACCTGGGAGAAAAACAATGTTTTTAAAGCATACCAAGTCATAATACGATATAAGGTTAATAATTATTGGTACATGAAGCAAAGCTAGACCCATAAAGGACCTCCTCGCTTCTCAGAGTCTTCCCAGTTAAGGAAAACCGGATTATAAGGGCTGGGAAAAGGACTTCCCCCTTTCGGACCTGACAACGCCTGTCCTGCTCCCAGTGGGCCCAGCAAACTTCTGTTCCCTTAACTGGTCTTGCTGGGCCTAAGGAGGATTTACCTCCTGCACGAAGAGAACCTGGGAGCCTTTAGCGGCCGTTTTCATCCTGGGTGCTGCAGAAAATCAAAATTAAAAAGGGCCGCTACAGCGCTATATACCAGCCACAAAAGACGTTTTGACTATCACATCACACTGTAACACTTACAATCACTATTTTGCACTCTGTGTATTCTCCAGAGATACTTATTCTCATTATTTTAGCTTTCTGGGGTGCTGGTGTCTTAGATCCTATTCACAGACAATTAAGTTCAAAGGGACCCCAGTGGTCATCTAGCCGAACCTCGGCAGGACAGAAATCCCTCTAACTCACCCCTGAAGGGTGGCCAAGAAATCCTCTTCCATTTCAGAGCCATTACTTAGGAGGCAAATTGGGCTCTTCGATTAAGGCAGCAGAGATGTGTTGGGGGATCTCTCAACATCTCTGCATTTGCTCTATGCGGTCTTCTACATTCCTCCCCCCTCCGACATTCATTTTCCTATGCAATTTTTGCACGGCTTTCTCGTTGCTTCCACGGCAGTCAGAGTCTTACCTGCCTCGCCGGAACGCTGTTGCCGCTGTTACTCTTGACACACGCCTAAAAGTCAAACTTCACGACGCCCCCTCCCCTGCAAGGAAACTGAACCCCCTCCCCCAAAAAACAGTTCCCCGCACAGTTAAAACATGGGAAAAAACAAAAACATTGAAGGCCACTCAAAGCAATGGGAAAGCATGGCTGAAAGGGAGAGACAGGATTAAAAACAAGTAGGAAAGGCACTGAGAGCAGCGGCAAGAGAAAAGCCTTGGGGGGCAAGGGTGGGATGGGGGGCGCCTGGCACGTGAGGGGGCCAAGGAAACACGGGCAGAGGCCCCCGAGATCCCGGGACCTATTTCTACCTCCTGCCCTCCAACAGAATTTCTAAACTAGAAGAGAGCTCTCCAGTGGGGAGGGGGTCTCCCGGCCAGTGGTCCATCTACGCCCCGCTGAGCCAGGGAACGGCTGAGCTTGGGCTGCCCTCCTCTCAGCCTGACCTAAAACTGGATGGGATTCTGGAAGGACAAAATGGAGGGCAGGGGAGCCACGCGGCGGCAAATGGCGGCCGGTCTTTTAAACGAAACCTCAAAATCACCTGAGGAATCAAGACGGCCTCTCCCAGCGTCCAGAAGCTACAAAAGCCTGGGAGATTCTGACGCCGACCTGGGGGCCAAAAGGGTTTCTAGCCAAGGGCTCAGAAGCTCTTCTGAAGGAGGAGGCTTCCCGAGACAGGAGGAGAGCTCTCCGGCTCGATACTCGGGGAGCGTTAAGCGCAGGGCGCGTGAAGCACCGTCCCGCCCACGAAAAATGGGGTCTCCCCCCGGAACGGGACCTCTGCGAGACGTGAAGTCCCGCGTCGGCCACGAGGGACATCCCTATGACGGGCCAGGGCCACCTCCCCAGGTCCAAAGAGTTCCTGTGCCCAGATCCAGAGGTCTGCTTGGTTTCCCCAAGGTGTCCGGAAAAGCCCTGCCTTTCTATACTCTGCCTTCAATAAGTAATAAGGGAGCAAGCCTATTCCTTAGCCTACATATTACGGGGGCTTGTGCTGTACAGTCCGGCTGCACCGTGTTACAGGCAATGTGGGGCGGGGGGATGCCAGAGCTCCTGAGCCTCTGCTCCTACTACCTCGCTCGGAGCGCCCCAGCCACGTCTACAGGTGGGGTCCTGTGGGGGGGATTTATTACTGGGTGCGAAATGCCTCGGGAGACCCCCCCAGGCCCTGTAGGGAGCTCCCCCAAGACAGGGAGCCATGCCTGAGGGAAAGACGGCTCCCTTCCTCCGGTTACGGAGCAGAGCAGCCTCCCGGGCACCCCAGGGGCTCAAAGGCCGAGCGCCACCCTCCTCCCGGGTTCCCCGCTGAAGCCTTCAGGCTTACGGCCGGCCAGCGGTCTCCAACCCCCCCCCCGGAACTACGATGGAACCCCCGGGAGTGAATGCACCCCCCAGGAAACCCCCATCCCTCTCCATACCTCTGCTCACGGATCCCAATTAGAGACCGCCCCCCAACCAGCTGTTTAGCCTTCCCATCTCCCTCTCCATTTCGTGCCTCTAGAACATGTAATTCCAGTTTAGAGAATGACGGACCGGGAAGGGCGAAATGCTCTGCTAACCGTTCTGGGGCGCCGCCCCTTTACGGGGCCCTTCCCGAGGGGAACCCGAAAGGCAGCCGGACTTCCGTCCCTTCCTCCTTCTGCGCGGGGACCGTCCCGTTTGCCCGACGCGGGACGCGGAGGGGCGTTTCCGGCGGGGGACGGCGTGGGTCACGCTGGAGGGGGAGCGGGTAAACGCCCCCCTGGCGCGATGGACGGTGTTCCGGGGACCCGCGGCGTCGCTCCCCGGGTGGATGAGGGGGCAGAGTCGGTGTGGGGGGTTGCCGCGGGCTCTCCCTCCCGCACCGCCACGCCGGGCACGGTTTCCATTTGTCGGCACGCGGCCGTTCAGGGCGAGGGGGCCTCCGTGGGCGGGGAAAGGCCGGGGGCCCGGAGCCTGAGAGGGGGTCCTCGATGCCGCCTAGGTCCGGTCCCTGCCGGGAGCTGCGGGCGGCAACCGGGGCCCTGAGCTCACTCCTAACAGAAATCCTACAAGACTCAGAAACACACCAACCTCCGCCTGGAACAACCCACGCAAACAATCCACACACACACACACACACATTTTGATGTGTTTTTAAGTTTATGATTTTATTTATATGTTTGCATTTTAAAAGTTTTGCGTTTTTGGTGTATTTCAGTGTATTTCAAGCATGTGTTTTCATTGTGTTTTAAGCTCTCTCGTACCCCACCTCAAGCCCTGAGGAGAGGGGGGTAACCCAGATTGTTATTAATACGGTTACTATTCCGTTGTTTTGTTTTTATTGTTATTATCAATGTTATTAAAGAAGTCCACGTTCTTCGCACCACAACAGACACACACAACAGATATCTAAGTACAACACACCATCACAAAGCCAGCAATTCCCGCACGGACCTACACACCTTAACGCTGCCCCCTGAAACGCCCCACCGGATCCCTGACGCTGCAAACGACTAAGCAAAAGACCTCTAAACACACACGCCCCAAATGACAGCACTCACACGCCAGACCGGCACCACAACCCACTCGCGGCCAGGCAGAACGACAAGAGACACACACCACACAACCCAACAGCGGTTGCCCCCTGCAGATTTCGGCTGAGACCGGGCCGAGGCGGCATCGAGGAACTCCGACCGGTTCCGGAGGGGAATCCCGCCCCCCTCAGACTCTGGACCCCCCGGCGTTTCCTCGCCCCCAGAGAGACCCCCGCCCGGAAGGGTGGCGGGCCCCCGAAGGGAAAGCGTAGTCCGGACGGCCGTACCGGGGGGGGGGAGAGGCCGCCACAAACCCTGACGCCGAGCCCGTCCCCCGATCGACACTGGGAGCGAGACCGCGGGGCCCCACAACACCGCCCATCACCCCCAGGGGACCATTATCCCGCTCCCCCCTCGGCGTGACCCCCGCCGCCCCCTCCCGAGAAGGACCCCCCGCATTCAGCGTAGGGCAAAGGGGAGGGTCTCTGTGCAGAGAGAGGGAGGGAGGGAAGGGGGCTGAAGGAGAGGCGGCCCCCAGAAGAGGAAGCAGAGCATTTCCCCCTTCCCGGTCCCCCATTCCCAAAGCTGGAAGTAGATGTTTTGGAGGAAAAAAATGGAGAGGAGGATTGGAAGGAAAAACAGCTAGATTGAGGAACCTTCCCAAACTGAAACCCAGTGCCAGACCTATGGAGAGAGATCCAGGTTTCTCGGGGGGGCCGCATTCACCGAAAGGGCTTCCATGGCAGTGAAACAGTTCCCCTCGGGCTATCTCGTTACTTTCAGGCAACTGAGTTCTAATCCTGTGTCACTTCAATACTACTGTAAGCCCAGCTGCTGGGGAAACCTCTATCTGATCGCCCCGCCCTGGCGAGGCTTGGGAGACCTTGAAGGCCCCCCGAAGCTAGGCTGAGACCCCATAAAGGGATCAGGGAGGACTGGATTACCAAACCTCCCATGCAGCTGCGATCCCCCAAGAATTACGTTCTTTAAACAAGCGACAATCAAGTCTAATAATGAGAACTATCTGTAGCTAGGGCCTCCCGGGAAGCAGGATGCCAAGCTACGCCTGCCAGAGAAAGTAACTTGGGAGACAGCTGAAGTCACCCCATGAAGGGCCTCCCTATGGACTCCTCCAGTGGTCCCTCCTAACACATCGTTTTAAAACATATTAAGGCATAATAGGATATAATCCTGAGAACTACGGGTGTTGGGAGCTAAGCTGGACCCGTGAAGGGCCTCCTCGCTTCTCGGAGTCTTCCCGGTTAAGGAGGACTGAATTATAAGGGCTGGGAAAAGGATTTGCCCCTTTCGGGCCCTGTAACGCCTCTCCTGCTCCCAGTGGCTCCAGCAAACCTCTGTCCCCTTAACTGGTCTTGCTGGGCCCAAGGAGGATTTACCTCCCCCAGGCATTAAAACTGGGAGCCTTCGGCGGCCATTTTTTATTCTGGCTGCAGCAGAAAATGTAAGTTAGAAAAATCTACTGCATCGCTACATCTGAGACATAAAAGATGCCTTTTATAGTTTGCACTCTGCACATGCTCTAGAGCTAGCTTCTCTCCATCTGGTTTTAGGTCTTTGGGGTGCTGAGAGCTGAGATCCCAGTGACAGACTGTCAAGTTAAAGGGGACCCCAGCGGTCATCTATCTCAACCCCGATAGGATGGAGAGGCACATTAAGGCACCCCTGAAGGGTGGCCGTGGGATTCCTGCTTTGAAAACTCCCACGGAGGAGTCCCTTGTCGCGTGTACCACGGGCAGACCGAGACCGTACAGCACGGAGCACGTTAGGCGTGCGCCCCCACCCTCCCTCACGCTCAAAACCCCTTTTTGTTTCTCTCATCAGAACAACCCCAAGAAAAAACACGGACACAAGTTTTCAAAATTCTTTATTAGAAATCCCGTTTTAAATGTCTATCTCCCTGTAATAGTAGCATGAATACACCTCTTAGGTATAACTTAGTTGTAGTATGCAAATGTTTCAAGTTAAGATTGTAAAATTATTATAAATCTCTTTCAATCCCATCATCGGAGGAAGGAGAGATCTAAATTTAATCCAGGAGTAAACCAATGAACTGCGTGCAACTCCTTACAAGTTCCTGCCAGTGCCAGTAAAGGCTGCAGGGAAAGTCAGGGTGGCATCGAGGCTTTGCATTAATAAGCCACCCAAACGCACAGCTCCCTTTTTCCTTCCTTCTCCTGCTGTAAACATTTTCCTTTCTCTCTATGGTTAGGGTCTGTGGGAGTTCTTCCAAAATCAAGAAAGAAGTCTCCTTCTTGCCACAACCAGACAGAGGCCCTGGCTGTTTCTAAAGTTTTGCTTGTGCATGACCTGCGTTTTTAAAGACTTGATTTTATTTTGTTTTAGGAGTTCTTGAAGAACAGGACAGAAAATCTCCTTGGTTCTTCTGCTTTGGGGCTGATTTAACCAGAGAAGAACCAGCAAACTGAATCAGGCTGAAGAACTGCCTCTGGGACTACACTTCAAAGGCCGAAAGTTTTAACACCGGGACCTCTGGATCTGCGGGCTGAAACCCACAAAAGCCCCCATGTGTGCGTGTGTGAGGGGGGACACCCTGGAGAAAACCAGCCAGACAACACTTCACTGGTCTCCAATGCGGAGGCCTCGTCCCCTCGATTTACTCCGGGAGCGGCACTGCCAAGGATTTTTATACCCGTATTAAGCCGGCAGGCCTCGAGGCGGCAATCCGGATCCAGGCACAGGAACAAAAGTGAAGGGGCCGCCTGCTCAGGGGCATCTGCAAACTAATTCAAAATGGCGGAGGCACAGCCATTTTGGTACTGGCTCCATGCTGAGTCCTTCCAGGAGCCCCCAAACTGCCTGAAGTGTATTTAAGAGGAGATTCCTGGAGGGTGAGCGCCTAATCTATGCATGGGGGCCATTTTGGGTCATCTGCTGCGTGTGTAAGGTTGTGTTTCAAGCTGGAAACAGATTCTTACCCAGCTCTGTTCCTCTTCCGCGTGGCTCCGTCCTTTCCAAGCTGCCTGTCCCTCCGAGTTGGCCGCAGTGGATTTGAAGGATTAAAGAAACAGCCGTCCCTGCGTTAATACAAAATACTGCTGCTTACATGCCTTAAATTCTCCTTTTCTGTCTTTTTAAAAACTAAGTTTTTCTGTATCCAACTACTCTGACCTTGTGCCCTATTTTCTAGGAAACTCACTTTTAATTTTTTCCCCCTAAATAACCCTTTTACACAATTAAGATGTTTATCTTATCTTTCGGTGTTTTTCCTTAATTTGAGTAACCTGCCCTGGAACCTGAATAAGGAGAAAGGCATGAATTCAAGAAACAAATCCCCTTTGGTTTCCCTTTTTCCTTGTTCTTTAATCATGTCTTCTCCTTTTTTCCTTTTCGATTCTTCTTTACTGTATTCAAACTGTGTATTGCATTGCTACGTCTTTGTGTTGCCTTTTCAGCAATGTCAACTTCTTGCTTTTTAAAAAACATTTTTATTGAACTTACCTTCCAAAAGGAATCCTGTGGTGTTTTCCTTAAGATGTTTGTAAGCTGCCTTGTATCCTGTATAAAAACAATAAACAACAATAAGAAAACCCACCTCATCCTGCCAGGAAAACTGCACGGCCTCCATTTTCCCCTCAGGTTTTCAAGATTTTTTGGCCTTGTATGTTTTCAAAATACTTGCTTTTAAAAAAGACAGTATTATAGTACTTACCTTTGAAACTTTATCCTATGGCCTTTTTTAAAAAACGTTCGGAAGCTGCCTTAGTTCCTGTATGAAGAAAAAAACAGTAAATTAATTCAGTGAATAAAAAAAACAAAGTTCACTTCATCCCCTGAAGAAAGCTGTAGATTACCTCCATTTTCCTCACAGACTGCACATTTTCAACGTTTCTGGCTTCATTTCTTCCAAAATGCAATTGATTTTCCACTGCTTGGCTCCCATTAACCGTGCTTTTTTAAAAAACGCCTTCGTTTGTCCTTTTCTTTTTAGTCTTTATCTTATTTGTGTACCATCTTGCTGTCCCTCCGTTTTCCTTCTCTCATGTTGTTACTCTAAAAAAAAAAAAACCGTTTTCTGCAATTTATTTTTTAAGCTGGCTCCTTTGTTGTCTTTTTAAAAAATACTTCTAAACTGCCATGAGAAGAAAAAGACAGAAAACAAACAGTAAAACTCACCTCTTCCCTCCCGTCCCCTCAGGAAAAATGTGGATGGACCCGATTCCCCCCCCAAACAGCACATTTTCAGGCTTTTTGCCCTTTTAGGTTTTAAGAACACTCCCTTTCTTCCAAAATGTAACTTCGCCCCCTCCCATTTCTTCTGCTTCCCTTAAGGGGCTTCTCTCCTCATATTTTTTTTTCATGCACCTCTGCTGTGCTTTGTGGCCTTGACATTTTATTTTTTCTTCTGTAGACGTATTTTTAATGCACATTAAGTACGTATGAAAGTACCTGTCGCCCTTGGGTTGGGTTTCTTTCCAAGCACCCGTGAAGTATTTCTTGCCTTTTACAGAGCCCGTCCTTTAAACGAGGCTCCGTTTACTCAAAATGCCGGCCAGCCCCCCTCCAGCCCGTCGGGGAACAAACAGGGATAATTACAATGGGGAAATAACTGAGGTCAAACCCACCCCATTCCCCTCAGCATAGCCGGGGGAGCCCCCCATTTGGCCCCCAAGCAAACTGCAATATTATTATTAGTCATGTGCACTTTTTCCTCCAAAGCCGGGAGCCAGAGCGCCTCCAAGTTTTAACGAAGCAGTACCCTTAAAAGGCATATTGGAATGAAACCAAGCCATTTGAATAAACGGGCGAGCAACCGGACAACGGAGGGGCGAGCGAGGGCCCTTACCTGCAGGCCCGCAGCCTCCCTTCCGAGCTGGCTCTCGGTCCCCGCGGAGCGTCTGAGAGAAAATGGCGTCTTCGAGAAAATGGCGGGCAACCCGGAGCTGAGAAGGCGCGGTTTGCGCATGCGCGCTGCCGTACATGGCTTTCCTTCCCGATGTGCGGAGGGGAGGGGGCCGGAGAAAAGGCGGGAGAGAGCTTCCGAGGAAAAGCCCCGCCGAGGTCGCCGGGCAGCCAGTTCTAACTCCTGAGGGGCAGCCAGGGTGGCCAATAGCATCCCGTGAATGTTGAAGGGGACCAAAAGCGAGAGAAAGCTGCTCCGTGAGGGGAAGGTCTATTACGCCTTCTTTTTGGGAACAAAGCCCGTAGCAAGCCCTGATGTGCAGGAATGCGGACCAAAAGGCGGCCTCCAAACCAGGGGGAGATTGAGCCAAACAGGGGGAAAGTCAGCTGAGGGAAAGAGAAAAGGCGCGGCGGCGGCGGCACTGCGCATGCGAAGTAGAGTCCCCCTCCCTCCTCCCTTTCGGCGCGATCCCAGAGCGCGTGACGGGCATCCTCGTTGTCCAACCGGTGGCTCGGAACAAGGGCGGGGCAGGATTTGAACAATTGGCGGGAGCGCTGTCGATATAAAAGGCTTCGTGAGGCCGGGAGCGAAGAGAGAGCCGGTTCTGAGGAGAGAGAGAGAGTTTCCAGAGTGTCGAAGAGGCCTTAGTCTACGTGACGGGCGTCTTCTTTTTCGACCCGTTGGTATTTCCTTTGCGTAAGTAGCCTGGCCTCTTAAGTGTAGCGTTTATTTAAAACCATGAGGCGCTTCGGCTCCTAACTTTGGGGGAAGAAGGTGGCTGATGGTAATAACGATAATAGTAGCAGGGATGATAATAGTGGAGTTTCCTTGGGGGTAAAATGGAGGGCTCCCCTGGTTATGCTGAGGGGAATGGGGTGGCTTTGTCCTCACTTATTTCTCCATTTTTATTATCCCTGTTGGTTCCTGGTGGGGCTGGAGGGGAGTTGGCCGACATTTTGAGTAAACGGAGCCTGGTTTAAAGGACGGGCTCTGAAAAAGCCAAGAAATAATTCACGGGTGGTTGGGAAGAAACCCAGCCCAATGGCGATAGGTACTCTAATGCCTGCTTAAAGTGTTGTAAAAAATATGGATATAGAAAAAACAAAATAATAAAGTTGTGAGGCGCAGTGAACATGTAGTGGAGAAAAAAAGCTTCTCAGAAGAAAAGGTATTTAAACAAAGCAGGGGAAATGGGAGGGAAGTGGCAAGAGGTGGAGAAGAAGTTACATTTTGGAACAAAAGGAGCCTTTTTGAAAGAAAAAGAGAGCAAAAACCCTGAAAATGTGCAGTTTGGGGTAAAAAAATAAAGTCCCTCAACATTTTACCTGAGGGGATGGGAGAGAGGAGGAGAGTTTTGTATTAATGTAATGCCTTTCTCTTTATATAGAATGTGAAAAGATTTTTTAAAAAGACACCAGAGAAGACAGTTTAAAGCACTAGTTGTAGAAAAGCTTTGTTTTTTGGGAAAGCAATCATATGAGAGATAAAAATTCAGAGATAAAGCAAAATAATATAGAAATAAAAAATAGTAAAGACTAGAATCAAGGAAAAAAATGAAGATATTTTATAAAAAAAAGACACAGTTAATGAGAGCCAAGAAGGGTGGAAGAAGTTACATTTTGAAAGAGAGGGGATGTTTTTAGAGAAATGAAGGCAAAAATCTTTACAATGTGCAGTCTGAGGGGAAAATGAAGGGAATCCTCAGCATTCTTGAGGGGATGAGATGACTTCCATTTTTCTTACTCACTGAACTTATTTAATGTCTTCTTCTTCATACAGGATCCCTGGCAGCTTACCAACGTTTTTAAAAGGCACCACAGGATAAAGTTTGAGAAGTAAGTTCTTCAAAGTGGTTTTTTTAAAAAAGTAAGTTTTTATAAAAAAAATATGGTCAAAAATCTTTAACATCTGAGGGGAAGTGAAGGTCATACAGTTCTCCTGAGCTGATGAGGTGGATTTTATTGTTGTTATTTCTTTTTATACAGAAATCCAAGGCAGGATACAACCATTGCAAGGAAGACAGCATAGGATTCATTTTGGAAAGTAAGTTCTACCAAAGTTTTCTTTAAAGAACAAGAACTTGCCATTGCTTTAAAAGCAACGCGAACGTGTAGCAATGTAATATACAATTTAAAAAGGAAGAACTTGGAATTGCTACATTTTTGCATTGCTTTTTCAGCAATGTAATACGCAATTTAAATATAGTAAAAAAATTAAAGAAGAAAAGGAAAAGAAATTTGAATAAAGAACAAGAAAAAAAGAAGACAAAGGGGATTTATTATTTGTTTATTCAATGAAGGCTTTTCTCCTTGTTCAGGTTCCAGGGCAGGTTAAGAAAATTAAGGAAAAACTCCGAAGGATAAGATAAAAATTCTAACTGTGTAAAAGGGTTTTTTTAAAGAAAAAAAAGTGAGTTTGGTTGGAAATAGGGCATAAAGTCAGATTAGTTGTGGATGGAGAAGCATAGTTTTTAAAAAAGACAGGAAAGGAGAATTGAAGGCATGTGAACAGCAGTATTTTGTATTAACGCAGGGACGGCTGTTTCTTCAATCCTTCAAATCCACTGCAATCTAAACGGGGGAACAGGCAGTTTGGAAAGGACGGAGCCACGTGGAAGAGCAACAGAAACAGGTAAGGATCTTTTTTCAGCTTCAAACACAACTTTGCACACGCAGCAGATGACCCAAAATGGCCCCCATCCATAGATTAGGCGCTCACCCTCCAGGAATCTCCTCTTAAATACACTTCAGGCAGTTTGGGAGCTCCTGGAAGGACTCAGCATGGAGCCAGTACCAAAATGGCTGTGCCTCCGCCATTTTGTATTAGTCTGCAGATGCCCCTGAGCAGGCGGCCCCCTCACTTTTGTTCCTGTGCCTGGATCCGGATTGCCGCCTCGAGGCCTGCCTGCTTAATACGGGTATAAAAATCCTTGGCAGTGCCGCTCCCGGAGTAAATCGAGGGGACGAGGCCTCCGCATTGGAGACCAGTGAAGTGTTGTCTGGCTGGTTTTCTCCAGGGTGTCCCCCCTCACACACCCAGACGCACACATGGGGGCTTTTGTGGGTTTCAACCCGCAGATCCAGAGGTCCCGGTGTTAAAACTTTCGGCCTTTGAAGCGTAGTCCCAGAGGAAAGTTCTCAGCCTGATTCAGTTTGCTGGTTCTTCTTTGATTAAATCAGCCCCAAAGCAGAAGAACCAAGGATATTTTCTGTCCTGTTCTTCAAGAACTCTTAAAACAAAATCAAGAAATCAAGGCTGTAAAAACGCAGGTCATGCACAAGCAAAACTTTAGAAACAGCCAGGGCCTCTGTCTGGTTGTGGCAAGAAGGAGACCTCTCTCTTCATTTTGGAAGAAGTCCCGCAGACCCTAACCATAGAGAGAAAGGAAAATGTTTAAAGCAGGAGAAGGAAGGAAAAAGGGAGCTTTGCGTTTGGGTGGCTTATTAATGCAAAGCCGCGATGCCACCCTGACATTCCGTGCAGCCTTTACTGGCACTGGCAGGAACTTGTAAGGAGTTACACGCAGTTCATCGGTTTACTCCTGGATTAAATTTAGATCCCTCCTTCCTCCAACGATGGGATTCAAAGAGATTTATAATAATTTTACAAGGTTAACTTAAAACATTTGCGTACTATAATTAAGTGATAGCTAAGGGGCGTATTCATTCTACTATTAGAAGGAAATAGGCATTTAAAACGGGATTTCTAATAAAGAATTTTGAAAACCTGTGTCCGTGTTTTTTCTTGGGGTTGTTCTGATGAGAGAAACAAAAAGGGATTTTGAGCGTGAGGGAGGGTGGGGGCGCACGCCTAACGTGCTCCGTGCTGTACGGTCTCGGTCTGCCCGTGGTACACGCGACAAGGGACTCCTCCGTGGGAGTTTTCAAAGCAGGAATCCCGCGGCCACCCTTCAGGGGTGCCTTAATGTGCCTTTCCATCCTATCGGGGTTGGGATAGATGACCGCTGGGGTCCCCTTTAACTTGACAGTCTGTCACTGGGATCTCAGCTCTCAGCACCCCAAAGACCTAAAACCAGATGGAGAGAAGCTAGCTCTAGAGCATGTGCAGAGTGCAAACTATAAAAGGCATCTTTTATGTCTCAGATGTAGCGATGCAGTAGACCTTTCTAACTTACATTTTCTGCTGCAGCCAGAATAAAAAATGGCCGCCGAAGGCTCCCAGTTTTAATGCCTGGGGGAGGTAAATCCTCCTTGGGCCCAGCAAGACCAGTTAAGGGGACAGAGGTTTGCTGGAGCCACTGGGAGCAGGAGAGGCGTTGCAGGGCCCGAAAGCGGCAAATCCTTTTCCCAGCCCTTATAATTCAGTCCTCCTTAACCGGGAAGACTCCGAGAAGCGAGGAGGCCCTTCACGGGTCCAGCTTAGCTCCCAACACCCGTAATTCTCAGGATTATATCCTATTATGCCTTAATATGTTTTAAAACGATATGTTAGGAGGGACCACTGGAGGAGTCCATAGGGAGGCCCTTCATGGGGTGACTTCAGCTGTCTCCCAAGTAACTTTCTGTGGCAGGCGTAGCTTGGCATGCTGCTTCCCGGGAGGCCGTAGCTACAGATAGTTCTCATTATTAGACTTGATTGTCGCTTGTTTGAAGAACGTAATTCTTGGGGGATCGCAGCTGCATGGGAGGTTTGGTAATCCAGTCCTCCCTGATCCCTTTATGGGGTCTCAGCCTAGCTTCGGGGGGCCTTCAAGGTCTCCCAAGCCTCGCCATGGCGGGACGATCAGATAGAGGTTTCCCCAGCAGCTGGGCTTACAGTAGTATTGAAGTGACACAGGATTAGAACTCAGTTGCCTGAAAGTAACGAGATAGCCCGAGGGGAACTGTTTCACTGCCATGGAAGCCCTTTCGGTGAATGCGGCCCCCCCGAGAAACCTGGATCTCTCTCCATAGGTCTGGCACTGGGTTTCAGTTTGGGAAGGTTCCTCAATCTAGCTGTTTTTCCTTCCAATCCTCCTCTCCATTTTTTTCCTCCAAAACATCTACTTCCAGCTTTGGGAATGGGGGACCGGGAAGGGGGAAATGCTCTGCTTCCTCTTCTGGGGGCCGCCTCTCCTTCAGCCCCCTTCCCTCCCTCCCTCTCTCTGCACAGAGACCCTCCCCTTTGCCCTACGCTGAATGCGGGGGGTCCTTCTCGGGAGGGGGCGGCGGGGGTCACGCCGAGGGGGGAGCGGGATAATGGTCCCCTGGGGGTGATGGGCGGTGTTGTGGGGCCCCGCGGTCTCGCTCCCAGTGTCGATCGGGGGACGGGCTCGGCGTCAGGGTTTGTGGCGGCCTCTCCCCCCCCCCGGTACGGCCGTCCGGACTACGCTTTCCCTTCGGGGGCCCGCCACCCTTCCGGGCGGGGGTCTCTCTGGGGGCGAGGAAACGCCGGGGGGTCCAGAGTCTGAGGGGGGCGGGATTCCCCTCCGGAACCGGTCGGAGTTCCTCGATGCCGCCTCGGCCCGGTCTCAGCCGAAATCTGCAGGGGGCAACCGCTGTTGGGTTGTGTGGTGTGTGTCTCTTGTCGTTCTGCCTGGCCGCGAGTGGGTTGTGGTGCCGGTCTGGCGTGTGAGTGCTGTCATTTGGGGCGTGTGTGTTTAGAGGTCTTTTGCTTAGTCGTTTGCAGCGTCAGGGATCCGGTGGGGCGTTTCAGGGGGCAGCGTTAAGGTGTGTAGGTCCGTGCGGGAATTGCTGGCTTTGTGATGGTGTGTTGTACTTAGATATCTGTTGTGTGTGTCTGTTGTGGTGCGAAGAACGTGGACTTCTTTAATAACATTGATAATAACAATAAAAACAAAACAACGGAATAGTAACCGTATTAATAACAATCTGGGTTACCCCCCTCTCCTCAGGGCTTGAGGTGGGGTACGAGAGAGCTTAAAACACAATGAAAACACATGCTTGAAATACACTGAAATACACCAAAAACGCAAAACTTTTAAAATGCAAACATACAAATAAAATCATAAACTTAAAAACACATCAAAACGTGTGTGTGTGTGTGTGTGTGTGTGTGTGTGTGGATTGTTTGCGTGGGTTGTTCCAGGCGGAGGTTGGTGTGTTTCTGAGTCTTGTAGGATTTCTGTTAGGAGTGAGCTCAGGGCCCCGGTTGCCGCCCGCAGCTCCCGGCAGGGACCGGACCTAGGCGGCATCGAGGACCCCCTCTCAGGCTCCGGGCCCCCGGCCTTTCCCCGCCCACGGAGGCCCCCTCGCCCTGAACGGCCGCGCGCCGACAAATGGAAACCGTGCCCGGCGTGGCGGTGCGGGAGGGAGAGCCCGCGGCAACCCCCCACACCGACTCTGCCCCCTCATCCACCCGGGGAGCGACGCCGCGGGTCCCCGGAACACCGTCCATCACGCCAGGGGGGCGTTTACCCGCTCCCCCTCCAGCGTGACCCACGCCGTCCCCCGCCGGGAACGCCCCTCCGCGTCCCGCGTCGGGCAAACGGGACGGTCCCCGCGCAGAAGGAGGAAGGGACGGAAGTCCGGCTGCCTTTGGGGGTCCCCTCCGGAAGGGCCCCGTAAGGGGGCGGCGCCCCAGAACGGTTAGCAGAGCATTTCGCCCTTCCCGGTCCGTCATTCTCTAAACTGGAATTACATGTTCTAGAGGCACGAAATGGGGTGGGAGATGGGAAGGCTAAACAGCTGGTTGGGGGGCGGTCTCTAATTGGGATCCGTGAGCAGAGGTATGGAGAGGGATGGGGGTTTCCCGGGGGGTGCATTCACTCCCGGGGGTTCCATCGTAGTTCTGGGGGGGGGTTGGAGACCGCTGGCCGGCCGTAAGCCTGAAGGCTTCAGCGGGGAACCCGGGAGGAGGGTGGCGCTCGGCCTTTGAGCCCCTGGGGTGCCCGAGAGGCTGCTCCGCTCCGTAACCGGAGGAAGGGAGCCGTCTTTCCCTCAGGCATGGCTCCCTGTCTCAGGGGAGCTCCCTACAGGGCCTGGCGGGATCTCACGAGGCTTTTCGCACCCAGTAATAAATCCCCCCCACAGGACCCCACCTGTAGACGTGGCTGGGGCGCTCCGAGCAAGGTAGTAGGAGCAGAGGCTCAGGAGCTCTGGCATCCCCCCGCCCCACATTGCCTGTAACACGGTGCAGCCGGACTGTACAGCACAAGCCCCCGTAATATGTAGGCTAAGGAATAGGCTTGCCCCCTTATTACTTAGTAAAGGCAGAGTATAGAAAGGCAGGGCTTTTCCGGACACCTTGGGGAAACCAAGCAGACCTCTGGATCTGGGCACAGGAACTCTTTGGACCTGGGGAGGTGGCCCTGGCCCGTCATAGGGATGTCCCTCGTGGCCCACGCGGGACTTCACGTCTCGCAGAGGTCCCGATGCGGGGGGAGACCCCATTTTTCGTGGGCGGGACGGTACTTCACGTGCCCTGCGCTTAACGCTCCCTGCGCTTAACGCTCCCCGAGTTTCGAGCCGGAGAGCTTTCCTCCTGTCTCGGGAAGCCTCCTCCTTCAGAAGAGCTTCTCAGTCCTTGGCTAGAAACCGTTTTGGCCCCCCAGGTCAGCGTCAGAATCTCCCAGGCTTTTGTAGCTTGTGGACGCTGGGAGAGGCCGTCTCGATTCCTCAGGTAATTTTGAGGTTTCGTTTAAAAGGCTGCCCGCCATTTGCCGCCGCGTGGCTCCCCTGCCCTCCATTTTGTCCTTCCAGAATCCCGCTTAGTTTTAGGTGAGGCTGAGAGGAGGGCAGCCCAAGCTCAGCCGTTCCCTGGCTCAGCGGGGCGTAGATGGACCACTGGCCGGGAGACCCCCTCCCCACTGGAGAGCTCTCTTCTAGTTTAGAAATTCTGTTGGAGGTCAGGGCGTAGAAATAGGTCCCGGGATCTCGGGGGCCTCTGCCCGTGTTTCCTTGGCCCCCTCACGTGCCAGGCGCCACCCATCCCACCCTTGCCCCCCAAGGCTTTTCTCTTGCCACTGCTCTCAATACCTTTCCTACTTGTCTTTAATCCTGTCTCTCCCGTTCAGCCATACTTTCCCATTGCTTTGAGTGGCCTTCAATGTTTTTCTTCCCATGTTTTAACTGTGTGCGGAACTGTTTTTTGGGGGAGGGGGTTCAGTTTCCTTGCAGGGGAGGGGGCGTCATGAAGTTTGACTTTTAGGCGTGTGTCAAGAGTAACAGCGGCAACAGCGTTCCGGCGAGGCAGGTAAGACTCCGACTGCCGTGGAAGCAACGAGAAAACCGTGCAGGAAATACTGCAAGGATGAGGAAGACAATAAAAAATTGCGTAGGAAAATAAATGTGGGAGGGGGGAGGAATGTAGGAGACCCCATAGAGCAAATGTAGAGATGTTGTCAGATCCCCCAACGCATCTCCGCTGCCTTAATCGGAGAGCCAAATTTGCCTCCTAAATTAATGTCTGTGAAATGGAAGAGGATTTCTTGTCCACCCTTCAGGGGTGAGTTAGAGGGATTTCTGTCCTGCCGGGGTTGGGATAGTTGACCCCTGGGGTCCCTTTGAACTTAATTGTCTGTGAATAGGATCTAAGACACCAGCACCCCAGAAACCTAAAATAATGAGAATAACTTCCTCTGGAGAATACACAGAGTGCAAAATAGTAATTGTAAGTGTTACAGTGTGATATGATAGCCAAAACGTCTTTTGTGGCTGGTATATAGCACTGTAGCGGCCCTTTTTAATTTTGATTTTCTGCAGCACCTAGAATGAAAACGGCCGCTAAAGGCTCCCAGGTTCTCTTCGTGCAGGAGGTAAATCCTCCTTAGGCCCAGCAAGACCAGTTAAGGGGACAGAGGTTTGCTGGGCCCACTGGGAGCAGGACAGGCGTTGTAGGACCCGAAGGGGGGAAGTCCTTTTCCCAGCCCTTATAATCCGGTCCTCCTTAACTGGGAAGACACTGAGAAGTGAGGACGCCCATTATGGGTCCAGCTTTACTTGAAATACCAATACTTGTCAATATTATATCTTATTATGAATTAATATTCTTTAAAAACATAGTTTTTCTCCTAGGTTAGCATAGCGTGGCATCCTCATTCCTGGGAGGCCTCACCTTCAAATAGTTCTTTTTATTCATCAGCTTGATGTTGGGAAATGGGATTCAGGTAATCATGTTTGCAGAAGGCAAGGGGTAATGTAAGGTAAACAAATGTAATGTGAAGAAAATGTAACGCAAAGGAATGTGATGTAAACAAAAAAAGATACAGGGGGTAAATGCTCCAAATGAGGGTGGGGTGGGGTTGAAATGGGCTTTAAAAGAGAAATTTGGGGAATGCGTTTCTGAAGGGATGACACCAGGACAAAATGTTTATGAAGTTCCCATATAAGTGCAGGATGTGGGCTGAGAGGGACTGGCCATGGGGGGGGGGGGCTCGTGGCTGGGACTTCTGCGAAAAGGGCTGCGTTTCTGAGTCGGCCGTCATTGGAAAAGGCCAGAAATTAAGCCCCAAAGGTCCTTCTGGCTTTGCATAGACCCACAGGGAGACCCCACCAGGAATACAATGTAGAGTTTTCTGTATTGCAAAAGGATGTTGGGGAGAAGGAGAAGTTGGAGGAAAGGGCCACCAAATGGACCGCACTGTCCAGGTCTTTTCAGGTTAGGAAAGAGAGGAGGAAGGGGTGACAGGTTAATCCTTGAACCCCTTGAGATTGATCCCTGAAAGTGAAGGGTGGGAGATAACAGTAAGACCCCAGGTCTCCCCCCCGCCCGGATTTAGGGATGGCTGCCAGGTTGTGTGCCTTTAAATGGCCCTGGCTCAGTTCCTTGAGGAGGGGCCCAGCTATGACCACCCCTGAACCCCACGGCTTGGAGGTTCGTCTGTCCTAAAATCAGGAAGGAAGCAGCTCTTTATTCGGTTCGCCTATTAAAATAAAACCCTTGTACCCCACGGGCTCTTTCTGCAGCACCTCCTGGTGTGTTCCTCAGGAATTCCTTCCTCTTCCTCATAGCTTCTCCTTTGATTTATGAGTCTCTAACCATGGCTACAGAATTAAAAAAATATAGTTTCCTATGTTGGAAAGAGAGAGAGGGGGGATGCATAACGCTTTTCCCCACTACGCAGTCTTCCTCCCACGTTGAGCCCCGTCCATTCCCTCGGAAGACTGCCCGCTTTGCAGGTGGCAGAGTCTCCTTCATTGGGGATTTCCGGGCAAAAGTGTATTCTGGGCCGCCCGTCAGGGGTGGCGTAGTCTGGGTTCCCGTCCAGGCAGCACGTTGGACCAGGGGCCCCTGGAATCCCAGAGGAAGGACTGGAACACGTGGCCAAGTGGGGGTCCTTCTCTTTAGCTCGGAAGTGAGAGGCCCCCATTCAGTGTTAGATGAGGCTGAGAGAGAGTGACCGGCCCAGGGCCACCCCGTGAGTCTTCATGGCTCAGCAGCAGCAGCAAAGAGAGTTATGGCGCTTGTTAACCCTCGCGCCCCTCTGTTATCCCTTCCCTTTGGGATACGTAGTTGGAGGGCAGCAGGGAGAACCGGGTGGAGCCTTCCAGGTGGGGTCTCTGTAACGTTTGACTGCCGTCCCGGGATCCTTCTGTCATGCACAATTTCTGGCCGGTTCCTCCTCACCCCCCACCTGTGGATGTGACCGTTGTGTTCTCATTTTATTTGTAGCTCACATTCCTGTAATTCACACCAGACAGTTTGCTTTAGACTTTCTAATGGCTTAGCATTGTCTTAAATGATTTCTTCACACTTCACACTCTTGCTTAGTACGGAAATGTTTTTAAGATTGCTGGGGGGGGTCTCTCCTTTGGCAGGTGGGACATCACGAATTTTCACTACAGTCAGGTACGTTCCTACGAAACAAGGAAAGCAGAAAAGACCTTGTGCCAAACATGACAAGCGTGACAGTTGTCCAAATGACTTTATTAGGAATTTTATTCTCGTGAAAGTGATGGCACATTAATAAAACACTCGAACAAAATTTAGTACAGAGAGGGAATGCACACGTCAAAGGAAAGGGCAAAAGCAAGAGAGACCCGGTTAAGCAAATGCAAAAGGGTCTCTCAGTCGATCCGTTCCTCCGCTAAAGTACTTTAAGAGCCAAAGGCGTGGAGGTTCGTTAGAGAAGACACAGGATCGCAGACAAAACGCTCTCAGAAGCAAACAGAAAACAGGTCTGTTTCGGAGGCCTGGGGTGGAGAGAGGACCGGAGGCACACCCTGAATGTCGGGGTGTCTTTTGAGGGTGTACACTTTGTCCTGGAAGAAGATATTTTTGACCAGAAGTGAGAATCACCCAGGATGTCCCCCTGCCAAAGGCTTTCCCCAAAGCGGGGGGATGAGCTTTCAGAGGGTGGGTCAAAATTCAGGGGAGGGGGAGAGGAAAGCGGGGATTTTGGGGCAAAAACATCACTGCCGGACCTGTCAGCCCGCGAAGGAGGGACCTGGGGATCAAGGTTGGTACCTGTATGAAAAATGTAAGACCTTGTGTGTCAATCGTGTTTTGTAAAATAGAGGGAGGAATTCCCAAGCGGGGCATAATCAGAAAAGGGATCGGAAATAGAAGCTCCAATTCCACGTTGTATTTGCAGAGCTCCAGGGCACGACCCTGTCTGGAACGGGGGTGGGTTTGTAGTCACTGCATTTAGAAAGGACAGTGGAGAGATGGGGAGGTTGCGGAGAAGGGGAGCCAAAATGGCTGTCGTAGGAGGGGCAGATCTTTTTGCCAGCCATTGCAGTCCAGTCTTGCTTAACTGGAAAGACCCTGGAAACGGGATGAGTCCATAGGAAGACCCTTCATGGGTTTAGATACAGCCACCACTATTTCTAGGTATTATACTTTCCTGTGGTTTAATGCATTTTTTTTAAAAAATGCCTACGGGGTCGTAGCTGCGTGGGAGTTCTGGTATTCCAGTCCTCCCTGATCCCTCTATGGGGTCTCAGAGCAGCGTCGGGGGGCCTTCGAGGCCTCCCGGGTCCCGAAGCCACGCAGATTGAGGGCAGGGACCCCAGCCTCGCCAGAAGGGGGCAAGACGAGAAGAGGTTTGTCCAGCAGCTGGGCTCTTAGTAGTATTGTGGGAAAGCAGGATTAGAACTCAGGTCCCTGCAGCTAGTAAGCTAGTCTGAGGGGAACTGTTCCACTGCTATGGTAGCTCTCCCTGTCTTGAGGAACGCAGCCCCCGAAGCAACCTTTTCATCAATTTGCCATTGTGTGTGAGTTTGGGAGGGGTCCTCAGTCTAGCTGTTTTTCCTTCCAGTCCTCCTTTCCCACTTTTTCCTCCTAAACGTCTACTTCAGGTTTGGGAAGGGTCGGCCAGGAGGGGGAAACGCTCTCCAGAACCGGAGGGAGCTCCTCGGTGTCGCGTTGTTCTGGTCTCAGCCGGGAACTGCTAGTGGCAACCAGGGGTCGTGTGTAGTTGTGCTTTTGTTCTGCCAGGATATAGGTGGTTTGTGGTGCCAGTCTTGCCGTGTGGATTTTTGCTGCCTTGCACGAGTGTTGTAATTGGAGGTGTGCGTGGCGAGTGCTGTCTTGCATATTTGGTTGAAGCGTCAGGGATTTTGCAGGCTTTTCAGAGGGAAAGGTGAAGGTGTGTAGGTCTGTGCAGGAAGTGCTGGTTTTGTGATATTGTGCTGTATTTAGAAGTTTGCGCCTGTGTCTGGTGTGGTGTGACGAATGTGAAGCCGCTTAATAATATTTGCAGCAACAACATAATAACAACAACAATACTAAAAACAGCAAGCGTTATCCCCCTCTACTCAAGGCTTGAGGCGGGGTACAACAGAAATTAAAATGTAATTAAATACATGATAAAAACACGTTAAAATATGTTAAAAACATAAAACACTCTAAAAACAAACATATAATTAAAATCATAATAAAAAACATTTTAAAATGAATGCGTGGATTGTTTGAGCGGTCGCTCGAGGCCGAGGTCGGTGTGATTGTCAGTCTTGTGGGATTTCTGTTAGGAGAGAGCTCAGGGCCTGGTTGCCACCGACATCTCCCGGCTGAGACCAGACCGAGGCGGCATCGGGGAGATCCAACCGGTTCCGGAGGGAAATCCCACCCTCTCTGCTAGGGTGGGTTCGAGACCACTGGCTGGTTAATGTTTTTAATGTAGTTAATGCATCATTGTTATTCACCGCCACAATCCATGTAGAGAGGTGGGATAGAAATACATGTTATTATTATCGTTATTTTTTTATTATTATTATTAGCCAGAAAGCGCCAGTGGGGAACCCAGGAGGAGGGTAACACTTGGCCCTTGAACCCCTGGGGTACCCGGGAGGATGCTCCACTCTGTAACCAGAGTTAGGGAGCCGTCTTTCCCTCAGGCATGGCTCCCTGTCTCAAGGGAGCTCCCTACAGGCTGGAGTGGTTCTCCCGAGGCATTTAGCACGCAGTAATAGACTCCCTCCCCCGAACTTGTAGACACGGGTGGGGCATTGCAAGCCAGGTATGAGGAGAAAAGGCTAAGTAGTTCTAGCATCCCCCTCCCCACCTTGCTTGTAACACGGTGCAACTGGGATGTTCAGCAGAAGTCCCCTCAATCTGTAGTCTAATTATTGGAGTTACCCCTTTTCATTTGCGTGAGGCAGAGTGTAGGAAAGCATGGCTCTTTTCTACTCTGCCTGATCCTCTAAGACCCCGGGAGGAAGGCCAGGCAGAGAGGGAAGGAGGCACGCGGAGGCCCTTTGGGGAGTAGAGGGACAAGCGGCCATCACGGCCCAACGGAGGGGACTTCCTGCTTATATATCTGCTCCAAGGGCTTCATGCCACACGGGCTTCAGTATTCCAGACAGGGTCCGTACCGCATTTGGGCTCAAATCCGGAGACGTTTCTCACGTTCTGGTCCGAGGCCGGGAATTCCTCCCTCCACACGTGTGTACCTGAGCATTTTGTTGAGGTAAGAGTGCTCAGTTCTATTTTGATTGTTTCAGGAAGGTTTTCAAACTGTGTAAGAGTATTTTTTCTGTGCTCCCTTCTACTTCTATTTGGAAACATAGGAATAATTAAAAATGACTGTTTTTAGGGTGTTGCCCTTACTCCCAGGGGTTCCATTGCAGCGAAATCTGTGGGTCCACCCCACCTCATAGCTAGTAATGATGGAGGCTTCATGCCTTCCCGGGAGATCTCTGCGCATTAGTAAAACATAAATTTAGGGGTATGTGTGATAGAGGCTTGATGCCTTCCCTGGAGATCTCTGTGCATTAATAGAATAGAAATCTAGGGGTGCACTCCCCCCATTTCTTGGAGTTAGAAAGGCTTCATGCCTCCCCCAGAGATCTCTGCCCTTAAATAGAGGGGAAAGAAATATAGGGGTACCCTCTTCCTGTAGCTAGGAATGACGGCGGGTTCATACCTTCCCTGGAGATCTCTGTGCATTAATAGAATAGAAATCTAGGCGTACACTCCCCCCATTTGTAGCAGTTAGAGAGGCTTCATGCCTCCCCCAGAGATCTCTGCCCATTCATGGGGGGAGAGAAATATCGGGGTACCCTCTTCCCGAGCTAGGATTGATAGAGGCTTCATGCCTCCCCCAGAGATCTATCCCCGTGAATAGAGGGGAGAGAAACATAGGGGCACCCTCTCCCTTTATCTAGGAATGATAGTGGCTTCATGCCTTCTCTCGAGATCTCCGTGCATTTATAGAATAGAAATCTAGGGGTACACTCCCCCCATTTCTTGTAGTGAGAGTGGCTTCATGCCTTCTGCAGAGATCTCTGCCCATAAATACAGGGGATAGAAATATATAGGGGTACCCTTTCCCCATTCCTAGGAATCATAGAGGCTTAATGCCTTTTTTCGTGATCTCTGTCCGTTAATAGAATGGAAATCTAGGGGTACACTCCCCACATTTCTTGTAGTGAGAGTGGCTTCATGCCTTCTGCAGTGATCTCTGCTCATAAATACAGGGGATAGAAATATATAGGGGTACCCTTTCCCCATTCCTAGGAATGATAGAGGCTTCATGCCTTTTCTCGTGATCTCTGTGTTTTAATAGAATGTAAATTTAGGGGTACACTATCCCCATTTCTAGTAGTGAGAGAGGCTTCATGCCTCCCCCAGAGATCTCTGTGCATCAATAGGGGGGAGAGAAACATAGGGGTACCCTCTCCCTGTAGCTAGGAATGATAGAGGCTTCATGCCTCCCCCTGAGATCTCTCCCCATGAATAGAGGGGAGAGAAAAATAGGGGTATCCTTTCCCCGTAGCTAGGAATGATAGAGGCTTTATGCCTTTTTTCGTGATCTCTGTGTTTTAATAGAATAGAAATCTAGGGGTACACCCCCCCATTTCTAGTAGTGAGAGAGGCTTCATTTCTCTCCCAGAGATCTTTGCCCATTAATAGAGGGGAGTGAAATATAGCGCATCCTCTCCCCATTGCTAGGAATGAGAGTGGCTTCATGCCTTCCCTGGAGATCTCTGTGCATTCATAGAATAGAAATCTAGGGGTACACTCCCCTCATTTTCAGGAGTGAGAGAGGCTTCATGCCTCCCCCAGAGATCTCTGCCCATTAATAGGGGGAGAGGAACATAGGGGTACCCTCTCCCCATTTCTAGTAGTGAGAGAGGCTTCATACCTTCCACAGAGATCTTTGCCCATCAAAACAGGGGAGAGAAACATAGGGGTACCCTCTCTCCGTAGCTAGGAATGATAGAGGCTTCATGCCTGCCCTGGAGATCTCTGTGCATTCATAGAATAGCAATCTAGGGGTACACTCCTCCTATTTCTTGTAGTGATATAGGCTTCATGCCTCCCCCAGAGATCTCTTCCCATGAATAGAGGGGAGAGAAATAAGGGGGTACCCTCTCCCTGTTGCTAGGAATGATAGAGGCTTCATGCCTTCCCTGGAGATCTCTGTGCATTAATAGAACAGAAATCTAGGGGTACACTCCCTGCATTTCTTGGACTTAGAGTGGCTTCATGCCTTCCGCAGAGATCTTTGCCCATAAATAGAGGGGATAGAAATATAGGGGTACCCTCTTCCTGTAGCTAGGAATCATTGAGGCTTCATGCCTTCTCTCAAGATCTCTGTGCTTTAATACAATAGAAATCTAGGAGTACACTCCCCCCATTTTTAGGAGTGAGAGAGGCTTCATGCCTCCGCAGAGATCTTTACCCATTAATGGGAGGGGGGACACGGGGGTATCCTCTCACCTTATCTAGGAATGATAGTGGTTTCATGTCTTCTCTGGAGATCTCTGTGCATTAATAGAATATAAATCTAGGAGTACACTCCCCCCATTTCTTGTAGTGAGAGTGGCTTCATGCCTTCTGCAGAGATCTCTGCCCATAAATACAGGGGATAGGAATATACAGGGGTACCCTCTCCCCATTCCTAGGAACCATAGAGGCTTAATGCCTTTTCTCGTGATCTCTGTCCGTTAATAGAATGGAAATCTAGGGGTACACTTCCCCCATTTTTAGGAGTGAGAGAGGCTTCATGCCTCTCCCAGAGATCTCTGCTCATAAATACAGGGGATAGAAATATATAGGGGTACCATTTCCCCATTGCTAGGAATGATAGAGGCTTCATGCCTTTTCTTGTGGTCTCTGTGTGTTAATAGAATAGAAATCTATGGGTACACTATCCCCATTTCTAGTAGTGAGAGAGGCTTTATGCCTCCCCCAGAGATCTCTGTGCTTTAATAGGGGGGAGAGAAACATAGAGGTATCCTCTCCCTGTAGCTAGGAATGATAGAGGCTTCATGCCTCCCCCTGAGATCTCTCCCCATGAATAGAGGGGAGAGGAATATAGGGGTATCCTTTCCCCATAGCTAGGAATGATGGAGGCTTCATGTCTTCCTTGGAGATCTCTGTGCATGAATATAATAGAAATCTAGGGGTACACTCCCCCCATTTTTAAGAGTGAGAGAGGCTTCATGCCTCCCCCAGAGATCTCTGCCCATTCATAGGGGGGAGAGAAACATAGGAGTACCCTCTCCCCATTTCTAGTAGTGAGAGAGGCTTCATGCCTTCCACAGAGATCTCTGCCCCTTAATAGAGGGGAGCGAAATATAGGGGTACCATTTCTCCGTAGGTAGGAATGATAGAGGCTTCATGCCTTCCCTGGAGATCCCTGTGCATTCATAGAATAGAAATCTAGGGGTACACTCCCCCCATTTTGTAGGAGTTAGAGAGGCTTTATGCCTCCCCGAGAGATCTCTGCCCATTAATAGGGGGGAGATAAACATCGGGGTACCCTCTCCCCAAGCTAGGAATGATAGAGGCTTCATGTCTCTCCCAGAGATCTCTCCCCATGAATAGAGGGGACAAAAATATAGGGTATCTTTTCCCCGTTGCTAGGAATGATAGAGGCTTCATGCCTTCCCTGGAGATCTCTGTGTATTAATAGAATAGAAGTCTAGGGGTGCACTCTCCCCATTTTTAGGAGTGAGAGAGGCGTCATGCCTCCCCCAGAGATCTCTGCCCATGAATAGAGGGGAGAGAAATATAGGGTTACCCTCTCTCCGTAGCTAGGAATGATAGAGGCTTCATGCCTTTCCTGGAGATCTGTGTTTTAATAGAATAGAAATCTAGGGGTACGCTCCCCCTGTTTGTATTAGTTAGAAAGGCTAGAGATCTCTGCCCTTGAATAGAGGAGAGGGAAACATAGGGGTACCCTCTCCGCTTAGCTAGGAATGATAGAGGCTTCATGCCTTTCCTGGAGATCTCTGTGCATTAATACAACAGAAATCCAGTGGTACACTCCCCCCCATTTCTAGGACTGAGAGTAGCTTCATGCCTTCTGGAGAGATCTCTGCCTATAAAGAGAGGGGATAGAAATATAGGGGTACTCTCTCCCCATTCTTAGGAGTGATAGAGGCTTTATGCCTTCCCTGGAGATCTCTGTGTATTAATAGATTATAAATCTAGAGGTACACTCCCCGCATTTTTAAGAGTCAGAGAGGCTTCATTCCTCCCCCAGAGATCTCTGCCGATTAATAGAGGGGATAGAAATATTGGGGTACCCTCTCCCTGTAGCTAGGAATGATAGAGGCTTCATACCTTTCCTGGAGATCTCTGTGCATTAATAGAATAGAAATCCAGGGGTACACTCCCCCCCACCTTTTTAGGAGTTCATGCTTTCCCTAGAGATCTGTGTCCATTGATAGATCGGATAGAAATCTTGGGGTAGATTCCCCCTCCTATACCTGGAAGTGATTCAGGCTTCAGGGCTTCCCCACAGATTTCTCTCTTTTAATATATTTATCCCAGTGGATTGTAAAGATGGACTTTAATCTCAAACCGGACGTATTCCTTATGAGACTCTGTGATGCGGGACTGGAGGAGACCCTCCAATGAGTATTTATTTCTCTTATTGGGAGACTTTTCCCTGCGTGACGACGGAGGAACGCAGAATTACCTTTCGTGGGAGAGCGATGACTTAAATGGACGGAACTGGCAGAAAGAGACAAAACTGACTCTTTTGGGAAGACGACGGACTTTGGCGCCTTTCCTCGAAGGACTCGAGAACCTCACCAATTTTTTGTGGGAGCGGAACTGTTAATTTTGGGTTTGATGTAAAGCCAGGATGGGACATTATTAGAAGGGAATTCGTGTAATAATCGCTCAGTGCGCATCGTGGTGTGTAAACGAGGGGGACCATCCGCTTTTCTGACCCGCTTTTCTTTCTTTTTCTGTGCCCGAAACGCTCCTGCCGCCGTCTTCTCCGCCTGCCGAGAGGGAATCCTTCGCCTGGAGGGGCCGGGAAGCGAGTGCGGTTCCTCCTGCGTGCAGAGCGTTCCTTCAGCCTTATCCAGGTATTGAGGCTTTAGAGGCTTGAAAAGCAGAAGAGAAAATGTTTCTGGGACCATTTTAACTGAGGCTTTCCTGTGTTTATTCTGCAGTAGAGAGATCAGTTGGGAGGGAAGAAGCCTCTTTGCATTTTCGGGTCACGTCGATGTCGGTGTCTGCGTCGAACGTCTGCAGGACGACTTTCTTTTCCTCTTGGAACACCGTAGCGAAGAGAGTTTTTGCACGTGCATCTATCCAGAAGCCTTTTAGAAAAGAAGAAACCATGTGTGTAACTTCTCTGGAAAATGTTTCCTTAGTCCGTTTGAAGTTGTGTCCTTTGTAAAAAGATAAAAATCACGTCCTTGCATCCTGATAGCTGGAGTTTAAGGTGCTGGACACCGTCTGGCCTTTCCTCTGCCCCTCTCCCACTCGCTCCGAATCCTGAGAGACCCACAGGGCTTCCTGCGGAGGGACCAGGACGTTTCCATAGATTTCCTCTGGGATCCCAAAAGATGGCCTCTCTTTGAGCAGCCTCGAAGGTTCGGTTAGGGAGGGGGGGAGGGGAGAAAGATCACCCACAATTTCTACACCTAGTTTTTCCTTCTTTTGTTCAATTCACATTCCACCTTTGCATTGGTATGTGACCCAAGCGGCTTCCAAATAATCTGAAAGAAAAATCAAGGTTTAAAAAAATTTCAAAAGCAGGAATGGAAATATTGGACAGTCATGTAGTTTAAAAACCTTGAAAACATATCTAAAATGTGAAGGAAACAGCAAAACAATGCTGCCCTGTTTCCCAAGACACTCTTGCATTGGGATGTTTCAAAGTTGTGTTGTAAGGAGAAGGTCTTTGCTTCCTGGTTTGGAGGGAGCAGAATGGGCCACGTGGTGGGAGGGGGGTTCCACAGCCTGCCATCGAGAGATTGGGGGGAAATGGTTGCATGAATCACGGAACCAGAGATGCTGTGGAGGCCCTTGAGGGGCAAACCCAGTGCCAGCCTTTCCAACATTGGGCGTGTGTCCATCTGTACACTCATCCGCGTAACACAAGCCGTGAGAATCCGGCCGTGCTTCTGCGAGGGTACAAAAGCCCCCTCCCAGGATGTGACCCAAAGGTGAGGGAGGAAGAGATGCTTAGGCCTCAGCTTCCAGCCGTGGGAGGGTGCCAGCCACACTTGGAGGCCACATTGGCACCAGAACTACCTGGTTTTCCCTGGCGGTCGGCTGACAAAACCTCCCACGGGTTTTCCTCAGTTGAAAAAGAAAAAACTTTAAGGAGGGCAAATCTTTAAATTTGCCCCAAGGGAACAGCCCGTTTTCTCTTCCCTTGTGCAAAGTGTATTTGCCTCAAAGTCACTAATCACGCTTTATCTTCTGCACATCTTTAAGGGAGAGGGAATAGCTCTGTTGGGAAAGTTCTACCTTGGCAGTTAAGTGGGAACTCCTGGCCGGGCTGGAGGGTTGTGTCTCGTCGAGCTTCCTGCAACTAGAAGAAGGCGTGGGCTTCCTCCCGTCAGAGATCCGGTAAATCAGCTGGAAAGGGAGTATTTTTGCATGGTTGAGGAACATGTTTTAGTGCAGGAGCAGGAAAAGCCAGCTTTCCTAGGATCACAGTGGGCGGTGGTCTCTCCGACGCCCCAAGTCTAAAGGCAGCTTACAGTGGTTCATATGCAGTAATTTTATTCACTACCAAATGATTCCGTTGAGTTTATTTAATAAAGAAAATATCTTTGCTTAAGTAAAGGGTAGGCAAAGATGAGTCCATGTGACACATCCTGTCCATCTGGCCATTTTTTTTGGCCCTTAGTGTCCCTGGGAAATTTAGGAAGTGTTTTAGAATGTTAAACTGTTCTCAAATGTTCTCTGGGAGCGATGGAGATGTTTTCAGTACATTCCTTGCCCCCCTTATAGGGCCCAGGAACAGCCTTTTAAACTGGAAGTAAACCAGAAGCCCTGTTTATTTAAAAAAACATCTTTCTTGGCCCTATGAACCCCCACCTGGGGGAATAAAATAAATTTAAAAAATGGCAAGAAAGTCTCCTTTGTCACCCGGAGAGCTTTGGGAGACATTTGGAGCGGGGAAAATACAGATTCTTTTAGGGCAGGAGTTGCACCACCCTAAAGCGTGATGGGTCAAGCCGTGCACAGTTGCTCATACAAAGTTTAAGTTGTCCCTTTTTGCTGAAATTGTTTAATTCTCCACTGGACAGATGGCAATGGGTTGGGCACCTTGCTTTAAAGTTAATTGATTTCAAGAGCCCAACAGAAATCAACTCTCCATCAGCTGGCACTGTTCGTGTTCTTTCTCTCTGTTTCCACCATTTTTGGACAGGATGATTTTATTCTTGACCAGGTGGTGCTTTTGTCTCCCCTTGAGAGCCTGGAATCAATTACTGCATTTCAGTAACAGCCCTTCAGTACTGTTGTGTTCTGATAAGAAAGAGAACCCTTGATTTGGGTAGGAAAATTTGGTTATTATAGTACACAAAAAGTATCTGAGCAGTGGTGCTTTCCAGAATGAGTAACAGAGCTCTCTGATGGAGAATTTTTTCCCCATAAATGTTGAATTCTGCTGAAGAATCACCAGAATGGAACCTGGCTCAGAAGTTAGCTTTTCTTGCAGGTAAGAGGTCAGCACAGTGGACTTCCTCACAGGGTTGGGTGGTCGAGAGTTTTCTCCGTTGTTGGGGACCTGATATCTTTCCATCTTTTGGGGGTGCCTTTATAAACAGAACTTAGCACTGGGGGCTGCTCCTGGCTGTGGATTGGGGTAAAAGGGAGGGTTTCGATGGAGAATTCCTCCTTGGCAGAAGGGGTAGCCTGGGTGGCCCCTTACGATCTCCTCCAACTGTGTGATTTAATGACCCTTTAGTGCCATCTTCTGGAGAATGAAGTTACTGTGTTTAGAAATTGTGGAAATGATGAATTTAACTTTCCAGGGAGACAATGAAAAGAGATTCAATATGGATAAAAAATTATATGGGTTTGGAAAAAATGAAAATGGATTATACATACTGATCAAAGGGGAGCAGAAAAAGGGAATCTCTAGGTTTTATCAAATATTGTTGGAAAGAGAAATGGAACCAGAGATTGTCGAAGATAATATGGTCAGATGGGCTCAAAATATAGGACACCCAATTCAGCTGGATCTATGAGTGAGGGCAGGGAAAACAGATGTAAAATTTACACTAAGTTTAAATTTAAGGGAGAACTTTTATAAATGTTACATAGATGGTATATGACACCTGAAAGGTTCAAAAAGACAACAAAAAATCGGAATTGAAAATGTTGGAAATGCAGTGGAAAGGAGGGGTCCTTTCATATGTAGTGGACCTATAAGGTAGGAAAAAACTTTTGTAAAGAAATACATGATGAAATTCAAAAAATATATGGTTCAAATTTTAAAATGAAGCCGGAATTTTATTTGTTAAATGTGTTAGGGCAACAAAGGGAAATAAGATCTGATCCGAAGACATTGTTATATGTAATAACTGCTGCAAGCTTTATATATGCTCAATATTGGAAAGAAAAAAACTATATTGATGTAAAAGAATGGAAATTAAATGACCTGGGTATGGTAGAGATAGAGAAATTTAACTTTTCAACTTAAAAGTAAACCAGTCCATAACTTTGGAAGAGAATAGCAAGAAGTTTAGAATTTCATAAAAGAATAAGAAAAAAATGGAATAAAGAAAGTTTGTGCAAAATGTGGATTATATGAACTAATGATGTAATAGGTAGAGCATAAGTGGTAACAACGTTAAGAGTAATAGTGTAAGATTATTTGTTAAACAGAAACAGTGTACGTATGGAACGTAAACACAGACTCAAATTGAAAAAAGACGCATGGAATTTGGGAGTTTTTTTGTTTTATTCTTTATTCAAAATTTTAATTAAAATACGTATATATATGTAAAAAAAATTGTGGAAATGTAAAGAAACAATCTCAGCCATGCAGCTGGTGTAGAATTCATTTATTCTGTCCCTTTTAGAAATCTCTGAGCTCCAAAGCCAGATGTGCTATTTTGCAATCTGGTGGAGAAGTAAATTACTTTGGGCAGAAGAAGCAACTGAATCTTCATGTTGAGAACTGCGGGAGGCTCAGGAAACACAGAAGTCCCAACACTGCTTCACGTGGTTGAAGTCCTGTTGAAAAATTCAGTATCATCAGCAATGTCTGTGACACCTCAGAGAACAAGAACCACCAGCAGAGTGCTTTTTACACCAAGCACACCCCAAAAAAGAGCACCTGTAGCAAAAAAACAGCCACAACCAAGACTAGATCCATCTAAGGAAAACAACCAAGAAAAGCACTGTGTGCCCTAAGCAGTAACAATAGCCTGTCTCTAACAACTCCCACTGTGTGCTCCAAGAAACAGCCACAAAAATAAAAGAAAAACATGTCTGCTCTTATACGTTCCTAAAAACCCTCATTTGTCCTTTTTAACACTCCTGGTTGATGAAATTGTTCATTTTTGTCCCCTAAAATGCTAGTTTTCATTTTCAATGCCACCAGGTGGCAAAATTGTTGCTTTCAGGCCCCTAAAACCCACCTTTTTTGTGTTGAGTGCCACCTGGTGGTTAACTCTGTCTTTTTCAGCCCCTTAAACACTCAAGAAGTTCTTAGGCAACCCTTGATGTCAAATTGGTCGCTTTCTTGCTGTAAAACTTTTGTTCCTCCGTTCAAGCGCCTCCTGGCAGTGAATTTTGCCTGTTTGGACCCCTAAAACCCCAAATTTTTTTGGTTCAGTGCCCTCTGGTGGTGAAATTGTTTTCAACCCCTAAAATTTCATTCTTTGTTTTGAACGCTCTCTAATGGGGAAATTGGTTGCTTTAGGCCCGTATAACCCTTTTTTTTTCATTTTTAGCACCCCCTGCTTTTGAAATTGTGTTCACTTTCAGCTCCTAAAACCCTCAACTCTTCATTTTCAACTCTCCCTGGTGATGGAATCGGTCTTTTTCATCCCCTAAAACACCCTTTTCGTTTTGGGCACTTCCTAGTGGCAAAATAAGTCCTTTCCGGCCCCTATAACCCTCACTCTTCATTTTTATGGCTCTCAGGTTGTTAAATTGGTTCTTTTGGCACTGTAAAAGCATCATTCTTCATCTTGAGTTCCTCTGGTTGCCAAAATGAGTCCCTTTCGTCCACTAAAACAGTGGTTCTTCCCATTGATCACCCCCGGTGGCAAAATCTTTCATTTTTGGCCCCTGAAACCACTCATTCTTCATTTTGAGTGCCACCGGTGGTAAAAGCGGTCCTTTGTTGCATGTCA